>OX463813.1:29728200-39728200 GCA_949825045.1 Argyresthia goedartella | reverse complement strand
TAAGTTTCGTTGTGAGCTGCGCTACGGCTTCTCTTAAATGGGCGCTTGCTTGGCCGAAGCGGAGTAGGAAATCTCTCCAGTTTTCGGCTGTGCATCCAGTGGGGCCTCCGCCGCCGTGCAGTTTTCTCGCAACTGTTTCGACATGGTCACAAGTTATTTCGATTTCAAGGAGTGGTGGGAGTTTTGTGACGTCTTTGGGGAGAGTGAATAAAGCGGGATCTGGAGTATTAGGCGGGGGATGCTTTTCTCTCAGCACATCACTGACGGTTTTACCGGATGGATCAACTTTAGTGTCTGGGTTTAAAACTTTGCTCGTGTCTTTTGTGAGGAGCCAGTTGAGCGCTTCCCGCATTTTTCCATTTAGTATCAGTCGGGTGAATAATTTTGTTTCTTGGTCATTGTTGTTTTGTTTCCGGTTTCTTGTATTCCATATAGATTTATCTGCTTTGGTGGATTCCGTGATTAGTTCCTCGAAACGTTTGTCTGCCCAGAGTTTTAGGCGCCGATTGAGTAGTCTCAGCATATCTTTCATTTTTCTAACGTTTTTTTCTCTTTGCAGTATGACCGCAGCAAAGGTTAATACGCGTTCAGAGGGGTAGGTTGATTTGGTAAGATGCTCAATTTCGTCGGCCAGAGTGTATACGAATTTTCTACTGGCAGTACCGCATGGGAGGTTGTATAGCTTGCCATGAAGGTTACAGACGTTGTCCCAATGCCTTTGCCAGATGCCAGACTTGGGTCGGATGGCATTTAGGATTGGGGATCCGAAGGCTTCTTCCAATGGTGACATTGGTGTTTGCTTATCGGTGGCTGTTTTAAGAGTAGCGGATGCTGATTGGTTTAGTACATCGTTGTGTGCTGATCTCATGTGACGGTGGAGCCCATTTTTCTTGAATTTCCTGGAGCATAGCGGGCATTCGGTATCAGTTTGTGATATATGGGTGGGTATTTACATACTTGAGCTATTTGCACTATAATTTTGTTGTTTAGCTCTCGGATAAGGGTAAGATTAATAAAAACAAGGGAGTTTGTTGATAACTAAATTGGTCTAAAGGAAATAATATTAAAATGAAGTATTTTTGTGAAAAATATGTCTATTTGACGTGACAGCTGACAGTAAATAATATATAAATATTGACTCTGAATCCAGTCTACAATACCCTGTCTCGTGAAATCCAGGAACAGGGATGACATCACTCATGCATGTCACAAACATATTAATATCTCGGAACCAAAGCATTTCTCTTATGAGACCTCCTGCCAGGAGCCCTATTCTATAATGTGCAAAGTGGTACAGTGTTATGAGTTATGAGGTAGTACAGTTGGTTCCCTGACAGGCTGATGGTAATTTTTTGATAGTAGTGTTGTAAGTGTTCCCTCACCGAGAACTCCATGTGCGTGGTGGCTGCCGGCAGGGCTCCAGCTGGCGGAGGCGTTGTCGCGACGGGACCAACAACCTACAGAACCTGTGACAGTGGGTTAGTGTAAAACAAACTATCTAGCTAATTCCTGATTCTAATCCACTGCAAAACCTTTACACATGTTGTTAAAAAGAGGTTTAATATATAATACAACTGAAAAATTGTCTCTATTTCATTTTTTCATAGTTGTGATTAAGGGAATAATAAAGCTTGTGTTCAAAAGTAGTAGAAATGAAGGTCACGGTATATCATATCTATAGAAAGAATAATATATTAAAGATAAAGCGAATCTTGAAACTCTGCTCGAAATTCAGCATTTGAGGATACAAAAGGATGTCTAAATCATTAAAATACCTTTTGGACAGTTGAGCTGCACATTTCCTCCGACTGGTACGTCCACCTTCTGATGTTCCGGAGGTTCCTCTGCTGCTTCCGCCGTCGCCGGCGTCACCGGCTCCGCTTGACCCTCCTCCGGGGCTGGGGGAAGATGCTTTAGATATAACTTCGGAAGTACCAAGAGAATGGTAGATTTTGTGAAGTGTTTAATTAATGTAATCCACAGGACCAGGCTACGTTATATAAAATTGGAAAAGGTCTGGAAGCTCATCAAATGAGCAGAAACTAGAAGGATATAATCTGCCTGGTTCTAGACACATAGTCATTGAGAAATCGTGTACTGGTCTACGATAGAACTAAGAAATAGTAGGAGAAAATGTAAATGAAATTAACTTGACAAAAACTGCAAACTAACTAGCAATTAGTGTACTCACGCAGCACGTTGAGATAGTATCCTATGGAAGAGTAGTCCTGGTGCTGCCACGAGGCTCTGCAGCGGTACCAGCCGGCGTGACTAGTTAGGAGCGTCGGGTAGCGTAGTGTGGCCGCGTTGGCTGCGCCGCCTTCTACTGATTGTGGCTCCGGTGGACTAAAGAGGAGTACACAAACATAAACTTTAGACTCCGGGCCATTCGGTTATGGAGTGCACTCCCCTGCACCATCAGGGACAGTCCTACTCTGAACATATTTCTCTTTATTCTTTCTCTTTATTCTTTATTGCATAGATAATATAAAGTTACAGACAATTAAAAGTAATGTAATAAGCAAAGGCGAGCTTATCTCTAAAAAGAGATTTCTTCCAGCAAACCTAGGCAGGACAGGAGAGTTAAGTATACAGGAAAGTCCTAGTTCGCAATAACACTATACATACGGACGCAAATTACTTTCAAAATATATATAAACTATACCAAATATAAAATAAATAAAAAAATATATATACTTCCACTCATCGATTTAGTTAAATCGATGCTTCCACTACATAAAATACAATGTATAGCATGAACATACATAAACTATAATAAATCATACATATACCTACATAAATATGGTACCATTTACGGAAGAGAAAGGAAATGCACTTTCAATCTTTTCTTAAAAGTGAAAATTGAGGGACTTTCCCTAATAGCGCAGGGAAGTGCGTTCCACAGTCGGATTGCCCTTAACCTAAACGAGTGTTTGTAAGCGGCAGTGTTATGCCGAGGAGTTGAAAGGAGAGACACCGTGTGGGATCTCGGATTGCTATCCCTGGGGAAAAGAAAGTCAAAACGTTGGCGTAGATATGTGGGGTATCGGGGATTTCGCAAAAATATTGAACAGATAGGAGAGAATGTGCATGTCACGGCGAAGACGGATCGGAAGCCAACCCAGCTCCTTGCGATACTGGGAGACATGGTCAACCCGTAGATAAACCGAATCCCGAGATTATGAAGTCGTTCGAGTTTGTTCAGTTGTTCTTCGTTCGCGCTGACCCAACAAACATCCGCATAGTCTATTAAAGGTAGTAGAAGGGACTGAGCAAGAGTGATTTTAGCCTGCCGTGGCAGGAAGTACTGCAATCTTCGGAGGGAGTGAAATGACGCAAAGACTCGTCTGCTGACCTCACAAACATGGGGCGACCAGGACAGCAAGTTGTCAAATATAACCCCAAGATTCTTAGCTTTCTCACTGTAATTAATTATGGTACCATCATACAATACAGGATCGACGGGCGAATTCTGTAGCAAGTTAAGCGAATGTCGTGTACCCATAATTATGGCTTGAGATTTTCCCGGGTTGACTTGCAGCCCATATGAAATAGCCCATTTCCTGATGTTATCGAGGTCAGCATTCAACGCCTCTACAGTCAGTTTCACATCACACGGAGAGAAGTGCCGATATATTTGGAGGTCATCTGCGTAGAGATGATAAGAAGAACTAAGAATGTCAGATATGGAGTTTATGAATACTGAGAAGAGGAGAGGAGAAAGGATACCACCCTGCGGGACACCCGTGGAGAGCTCACACCAGTCCGTTGAGATCTCGTCAGACTTAATGCGCTGCTGACGGTCTCTCAGGTAGGAGTCAAACCAGCGAGCCGAGTGCGAGGAGACTTTAAGCGACTTTAGAATTTCAACCAGGATATCGAAATCGACGCAGTTGAAGGCGCTACTGAAATCAAACAGTGTAAGGACCGTTAGCTGCTTCTGATCCATAGCCGATTGAATATCGTCAGTGACTTTAAGCAGAGCCGTGGTAGTGCTGTGACCCGGCCTGAAACCTGATTGATGGGGATTTAATAAGTTATTTGAGGAAAGGTTGGAGGAGAGCTGGATATGAACAATTGATTCCAGGACTTTGGAGACGATAGGCAGAATAGATATGGGACGGAATTTTTTAAAGGTGACGGGATTGGACGTTTTAGGTAGGGGAAGCACAAGTGCCTGTTTCCACTGAGCGGGGAAGCAAGATTGTTCAAGCGACTTATTCATTATGTGGGTGATGATAGGTAATAGCTCATCGATGATGGTGGTTATCATCTGATAACAGATCTTGTCCTCACCTATGGCCTTTGAAGAGATCGCTAATATTGCCCTCCTTACTGCGCCGATTCTGACATGGTTAAAGTTGAAGGGTGAACTGTGGGCTGTGGTCTTGGACCGTAGGTTACGAAGGGTGGCTTCCTTAACGAGGGGGTTCATCTCGACAGGGGGGATGGCAAAGAAATAGTTGAGACCGTTAAGGTCGACATTTCCAGCAGCCAAGTCCTGGGACTTACCTACACCAAGAGTCTTCAGGAATTTCCAAACCTGTGCTGGAGTATAGCTCTTAATACACTCGTAGATGTGACAACGTTTGGCATTACGACACAGACGAGTGCAAAGATTACGGAGGCGTTTGAAAATTAAAATGTTCTCGTCAGTCGGAACCAACTTATATCTCCTCTTGGCACGGTTTCTCTTGGCCATCAGACCCTTGATGATGTCAGTAAGCCACGGCGCAGGTAGGTGCTTAACCTTAAACCTCTTGACCGGAGCGTGCTTATCAAACAAGCTCAGGACAATAGAATTAAAGTTCCGGACTTTGTCTTCAACGGCCTCGCTATCAACGACAGGGGACCAGTCAGCAGAGGCGGCATCTGATTTAAGGGAGTTAAGATCCATGCGCTTGAAGCTACATATGTCAAGGAATTTAGCTGCGCGCTTGGGAGGCTTTAACTTGAATGAAAGGTAAATCAAATCATGATAGGAGAAGGGGGCATTAAGTTGGCCATGCACAGCAACCTTGGATATGTTAGAAGTAATCATCAGATCAAGAAGAGAAGGGGTGCAGTGTGGTTGAAAGTGGGTGGCACCCAGGGGAAGGATGTGTAAGTTTAAAGAACTAACAAGGGATTTCTTGTTAGTACTTTAAACTTACAACAAGCTTTGCTGAGCGACCATTATTTTTGAGAAGGCAGGTGTTAAATTCTCCGAGAATTAGGGTGTCGCTATAAAGAGGAGTCAGATCATTGAGGAGGGTTTCAAATGAGCTAAAATAGTCAATGCGAAGAGAGGGGCTATAATAGACACCCAGGAGGACTTTATTGTGACGCAAGCAAATCTCCAAGAACAGGTGTTCAGCGGTACCAGAGTACAGGCTTGGCGACTGGCTGATGACTTTGCATGGAATGTCGGCACGTAGGTATATGACTACACCGCCATCAGCCTTGCCCGTCCTATCGTTCCGATAGAGACTGAAGCCTGGCAGAGCATACATGGAAGAAGGAAGTGAAGGTTTAAGAAAAGATTCCGAAACAAGAATAAAATGTATGTTCTGATCGCTAAAAGTTACAAGGAGGTCAGCATAGCTGGTGTGAATGCTTTGTGCATTAATATGGACAACGTTGAAGTTTTTATCAAGATTATAAAACACCCGCTTTAAGTTAAAAGGCAGTGAGTCATCCGCTGATGACCCTACACTTCCCGCACTAACGGAAACATCACTATTAGAACAAGAGAAGAAGCTGTCACCAAAGTTGTAGGTATCCATAAACTAGATGTTTAATATTTATGCTTCGGAACGCACCTCCTTTTGTTGCGCGACTCGGAACCATGCGTTGTTCACTAGCGGAAATGGGACCGCAGCTGTCACTCGTACCAACGAGATGAAAAATTGGAGGTTATCTTTTCTCGTCGGGAGAAAAAACATGTCTGCTCAGGCGTCGGGCCATTGATTGTATTTCGGTGTAACAATTCTCTAATACAGGCGTCGGGCCTGGTCGGAGTGCTCATCATAAACATCGTCAGGAAATAAGTAGATTCGCGTCAGCGGTTGAGTGATTCGTGGTGAAGGTTGAAGTTGTACGGTCTCTAACTCGTCGTATGCGGACGGCGACTCCTCGTGTCGGCAAGGTTCGGTTCCTCTCCTATCCCAAACTTGTGCTCCTATCCCCCATTCCTGCCTCGAATCGAGCTTTCGATCTCCGGTCTGCGACGACAAGGTAAAGTAGCAATCACTCACTTTTCTCCCGTGCTGGCAAAAACCCACTTACCCCCTCAAGATTCCACGCCGTTCGGTTGAGGCGTGGAATTAAACATTTTGGTAGCAGGCGCGGTTTTCCTAGTGGGAAATCACCGATTCACGGACGGTTGTAGGGTTGTTGCCACATTGTAGTTGGGAGGAAAGAATATCTCAGATTGGCCGGCAAGTCGGCAATGAGTCTGTGGTCGGTATATCACAATTAAAGTTCATTTTCGGTTAGTGAAAGTATAAGTGTCAATTTAGTTAACAATTATTATAAATTTGTAGTCGGAAACTACTGTTTGTGCGCATAAAAGATTGAACAGTCATTCTGCGAAGTAACTAGATTGTATTACTTGCAGTAGAATGTCGGGTTCTATAGTACTGCAGTGTTATTTCGGTTTACAGAGCAGGGTCAGGCTATTTATGGGGTATTAAGCTGATTTTGCTGACCTCAGTAGAAGTGTGGGTCATATCGGAGGGGCCACTTCTAGAAAGTCACAGCTACCTTCATTATATTAAAAATAGCTTGGATTTCGGAATCCAGTGTGGTTTAGGGTGCTATATTGTTTAGGTTTATAGTCTCGGAGACCACCACTTATTATTTTTTAATAAATTTTATTTTGTATTGTTTTCATAATCAAGTTTTGTGGGTTATTTTTGTATTGTGTTTTATGGTGGCATTCTTTAATAGATTTAGAGTGTGTATTTATAAGGTGTATGTCCACAGGGCGACCATATTAAATATTGTTTAGGATTTAATTGTTTTAGTGGTTGCCTTGGTTTTTACAACTTAGTTTTAATTTCTGTGCCCAGCGCTGACGGGCAAGTGCTGGTCTCTGGCTGTGCTTAGTTCGGTAGTGAAGCATAGGACCAGAAACAATTGAATCGGTAACCATGGCACCTTTGCCCTTGACGGCACTGCGGTATGGTGTCCGTGAGGAGATGAGATGGCTCGCCCATACTCACAAGTATGTGGAGCGACCTGACATGGACGATCTCCTGCTCAAGCGTGTGGAGGACGCAGTGACACGCGTCGGGAAGGTGTGTCGGCTGGCTGCGGAGGCTGAAGCCCTCGGGCTTACGGATGAGGCTTCGGTGGCTGCAGTGAAGCAGCTCTGCGCGGATGCTGACCAAGCGATGGAGTGCTTGGGCGACATCGAGCGTCGCGCGGAAAAAATTAAGCGGTCGCGACGGAATGACCGCGGGGAGGGTAGCGGAGACCCGGCCCCTAAGGGTGTTGTTGGACGGCTGCCACACCTGGAGATTCCGGCCTTCGGTGGGGCAATTGATGAGTGGCCGGCATTCATCAATTTGTTCGATAGTTTGGTCCACGGTCGGGACGACCTGGACAACGCCTACAAGTTGGCCCAACTATTGATGGCACTGCGGGGTGAACCGAAGGAGTTGGTCGGTCACCTAACGGTCACGGCAGGCAATTACGAGATAGCCCGGTCCATATTGTTTGACCGCTACCAGCACAAACGGCGGTTGGTTGATGCGCAGCTGGGGAAGCTGTTTAGCATCCCAAGAGTAACCCGGGATGTTGACATCCGGGTACAGGTGCTCAACCCTGTGCTGGTGGCCACTAAGGCCCTTCAGAACCTTGGTCTGCCGGTAGACCAATGGTCATATATCGTTTTGTATATGAAAGAAAGAAAGAAAGAAAGAAGAAGAAAGAAAGAAACATTTATTATAAAGACAGTGAACACACTACAATTACAACAAAGAAACAAAACACAGAGATAAATAGTTGCATTGACACATGATATAAAATGAAATGACAGTCGTGGTGTGTCACTGTCATTATAAATGGCGTCTGACTCAGCATTATGTTGAAGGCCAGGCCTTCAACGCTGATTTTCAGTCAGCGCCAAGTGTTACCTCGCGAGCGCCCCAGACCGCGGCGTGGTACAATCCATAAATACATAAATATAAAGAATATATAAAAAATAGGTAACAATAATGGTAAATATAGATATGGCTGTTATATATGACACATACAAAAAGTTAAATAAATAAACATGGCCCGCGCTTTTCAATCCCTCTTTTCATTAAATTTAAGTGTTGGGTTTTCGGTCCCACTGACAATGAGCGACCACAGACTCAAGTCTTATTGCGGCGTGAGGTTGGTACGGAGGGGAGGAGTAGTCTCTGCTGATCTAGCAAATGTGCCCTGAGTTTCCGCCCAAAGGCACACCTACTAGCCGCTTCACGGACTGGAGGGGGAATATCATTCCAACACTTAGATGCCGCAAATCTGAAACTCCCGCGGAAAGTCGCCGTTCGATGCGCCGGTGTAAGTATTCTGTGCTTGTGCACGCCACGTAGCCTGGTCGCCCATTTTATCTTGGTGTACAAGTAGGGTGGGGTTTGCATGTGTATTACACCAAAGAGTAGTTTGGCTAGGTGTAGATACCGACGAGCTTCCATGTTCAGAAGTTTAGCTGCATCCAAGTATGGGGTGATGTGGGATCTAGGAGGGATTTTAAAACAAAAACGTATACATGCGTTTTGCACACGTTGAATTAACCTTTTCGACCGACCAAGTATACAGCTACCATATACGACATCACAGTAGTTTAATCTAGATAATATCAATGATTTACTTAGCCTGACACGCAAATCAGTGCTAACGTAATCACGTATATTATAAAGAATCTTAAGGCGGTAGAAACAATTGCTGACTACGTTTCTGATATGATTTTCGAATCGAAGCTCACCGTCCATCAATAACCCAAGATTTTTTGCTTCTACGACCCTTTCCACTGTGTCGCCCCTGATAGCTATATCATTGAGGGCTAGGGCTTGGACAGTATTATGGATCTGACATTTTGTACCAAGGATCATGTACTTAGATTTTCTAGGGTTTAGCACTAGACAGCTCCTCTCTGACCATGTCGCCACCCGCTCTAGATTGTTATTTATGGACTGGACTGCAGTGTTGATGTCGGAAGGGACGGATGATATATATAGCTAGGTATCATCTGCGTAGAGATGGCACATGCTGCTCTCCACGACAGAAACTATCTCTGCTATGTAAAGAATAAACAAAAGGGGGCCTAATATCGACCCTTGAGGCACACCCCTTGTTAAGCGCTTTATCGAGGAAAACAACATAGTAGCATCGCTTTTTTCCAATCCAATAACCTGCGCACGGCCCGAGAGGTAGCTGTCAAACCACTTCACCGTGGTACTGTCAAAACCATAATAAGACATTTTCGATAATAAGAGGGGCGCGCTCAGACAGTCGAAAGCTCGGGAGAAATCTAGCAACACCAGAATTGTGCTTCTACCTTGGTCAAGCTCCGACAGGATGTTGTCCACTACGTCAATAAGGGCTGTTGAAGTCCCTCTACCCTTCCTGAAGCCTGACTGCAATTCCGGTAGTATGCCATTTCCCTCCAGATACCCCGACAGCTGAGCACATACTGCCCTCTCTATTATCTTGGAGAGACAGGGAAGGATATTGATGGGACGGAGATCGGAGATATGAATGGGATTAGGAATTTTAGGGAGTGGGGTAACCTTTGCAGTTTTCCAGTCAGTCGGGAAAGTGTTGGTCAGTATGCTGCGATTAACCATGTCAGTCAAGATCGGTAGTGTCCGCGGCATGGTCAATAGCAGCATGTCGATGTTAATACAGTCGAGTCCGGTAGCATTTGTCTTGATTTTCATCAGGATCTTCGATACAGCCAAAGGAGTCAATGTATTTAGAGTGAAGTTAGTAGCCCTATGGTGTCGGTTAAACTCAAAGTAAGTAAGCTGTGACATAGTCACGTCGGGTTTTCCTGGAAGATTTAGAAAGTGGTCATTAATCATGTCAGGGTCGTTATAGTGTGAGGGTAGCTCCGCATTCCGCTTGCCCGGCAGAACTGTTCTCTTGAGGGTCTTCCACAAACGTCTCGGGTCGGAACAGCAACGATTTACGTGCGCCTCGAAAAAAGCACATTTTTCATGATACAAGGCAGACAGCACCAGGTGTTTTAACTCTAGGTAGTACTTTCTGTGCCCTTCTAGCCTTGTAGCCTTGTACTTCCTATGTGCTTCGTCTCGTAGGCGCATCATCAAACGCACGTTGTTCGTGAGCCATGGTTTAGGAGCATCCCTCACAACTATAGTCCGTATGGGCGCGTGTCTGTCAAATAGGTCTGTTAAAAGTCGAGTAAAAAGTTGTACCATATCGTCCACGTTGTCCAGTAGTAAAATACTATCCCAGTCTAATGAGTCTCGGTCTTTATCAAATTGATCGCGATCTATGTCAGTTATGGGTCGATATGTCACATACCTAGGTTGAGGCTTTTTCTTTTTAACGTCGAGGTCGACGGTAAGGAACGCATGCCGGCCTAGGTCTGGTATGTGATGAACGTCGGTCCCACGAATCCGCGCGTCAGTACATATCAAGTCAATAGTCGTCTCACTGTGGTCTGTGAAATGGGTCGGTCGGTCCACAATTTGTGTCAATTTCAGTGATGTCAAAAACTCCGTCAACCGGGAAAAATTTGGGTCGCGATTGTCAGCCACGTTAATGTTAAAGTCACCTAACAGTAAGACACTATCGTAATCAGTCATAGAAGTCAACGAGTCTGTAATCGCATCAAAGAAAGTGACAGCGCCAACCCAGCGTGGCCGGTAAGCCGTGCCGATTAAATAGTAGATTGTTAACCGAGGGCTGAAAGGCACCCATTCCTGACGAGATGTTTTGGCGCTCGAACGAAGTGAGAGCGCCAATAGTTCGAGGCAGAAATGGGTGCTATCACCCGAGTAAAACACTCTACTTTTCATTACGAATACGAGGAAAGTAAACACAAGTCAGTTAAAATCAAAATTATTTTATTAAAAACAAAGTCACTTGAAATCAAAATTATTTTATTGAAAAACAAACAACAAACTCAAGTTTAAAAATACTACTCATAAAAAAAGTAATTTCGGTGCCCCCGTTGATGTCTTTTACTTTGAGCATAACATTAAAAAAAATACTTCCGTTTTATGGCTGTATAGGTTACTACCATTGCGTTGTTCAATATAAACTGCGATTCATATATATTTTTTTTAATACTTTTCTGCTTTAGAGCAGGCATGTACCACTTTCAGCACGGTGCCTGGATGAACAATGACCCCCTTTCAGAGTATGAGTAATGAAAAGTTTTTATCCCCCGATGTTGACTCGCATAAACATCTGCTCAACCGCAGCGGCGGGGGTATCCGCGGGCGCGGGGGGGAGCGGGCAGAGCCGGGCCGCGACTCACATAGAAGCCGACGCCACCACCGCGCGCACGCGTCCCGCGCGGCCGCGGGGTGTGACGCAGACGATAACCAGGCACGACGGGTGCGCAGCCCTCATGAAGCCAGGTCTCATTTATTGCCGCTAAGTCAGGAGACAGGTTGGACATAGTTACTATGAATTCGTCGTGACCAGTATTCAGTGAGCCAGCATTAAATAGACTAACACGAAACGGCTTTGTGCTAGGCATAGCGGTGGTATAATACATATGTTAAAGGTGCATAAAATAGAAGGTAAGAGATACATATTATAAGAATAATAATGCAATTAATGATAACTTTGGGGGCTGACATAGTAATGAGTAGTTTTCGTACAACATAAATATTCGATTGCAGGCACACAACGCAAACCGGTCCGGCCGCGTAAACAACACTCGCTCTGATACCAACAAAAGCGACACACCACGACCTTTCTATAAAAATAAAGCTACTAACGATAGCACAAATAACTGAAAAGTATGAAAAACACTCAAAGGGGCAATTATATACTGGACATGAAATAGCCAACATAAACAGCGTATATACGAATAAAACAAGTTGATCACGATAGGTCGACTTAACTTGACATAACATAACATAAAACTCTTCAATATCAGGCTTTTGGCGAACTAAAACTAACACCCGCAAAAATATTTTTTATGTCCGATTCTCTGCGGATGCGGTGATATGGCTGACCCTCGGCACGTCGGGCCAGGACGCGCCCATCTCTCGTCCACACCCATCTCCATCCGTGAACTTGGGCCTGCTCCCGCGCCTTGGCAAAAAGTACCCGGTTCAGCTTAGTAAGTCGCTCATTCACGTAAAACTTCTGCGGCTTACCGGGTAGTCCCAGGTCGGTGGTAGTAGCGGTTCGGCGAACGCGCGCCGCGCGCAGCAGCGCATCTCGCGTCGCGCGCCGCGCCAGGCGCACCACCAGCGGCCGGTGCCTGTGCCCCTCGCCAGCGACGGCGGGCGCGCCAACCCGTACCGCGCTCACCACGTCGCGTTCCTCCACCGTCACTCCCAGCTTAACCGCGAGGAGCGACACCAGGTGCACCGGGTTCTCGCCGCTCACTTCCTCTACTTTGGTGAACTCGACGTCGTTCGCCAACATGTCCTGGTCCCTATCATTGAGCTCCAGCTGGAGGTTTGTGATGGCCTCCTCTAACATCTTCGTGCCCGAAGACACCACGGCATCGGCTACCCTTTTCTCGATGTCGTCGATCCGCCGCTCCACCGCAACAATGCGCTGGTCGCAGGCTCCGAGGGCGGAGCGGAATTCTTTTGTTTCGCGCCTGAATTCCCGCATTTCGTCGCGCGTGTCCTGCATTTCCGCCCTTAGCAACCGTACCTCCCGCAGTAGCGCTTGCAGTGGGTCGGCGTTATCGTCGTCACCGTGTCGCGGCTGCTTATGGCGTATGGTGATGCTGCCGCCATCCAGCTGCTGCTTCTTAATTTGCGCCAGGTCTGGCTCTGACGCCGACATTGGAGACTTTGGCAGCTGTAAAGGGGAAGCCGCTGTCGGCGTTAGTGGTGGAGAGCGCTGTACTCTGGACATTTTTGTGGCACAGACGAAGACAACAGTACGAGCAACACACCCAAGGAGGCAGACACGCGTATCACGTAGGCGATGACGTTGCCGCGGCGTAGCGCGCGTAGCACGCCTGCGTAGCACGCTTGCGTAGCACTCGTAGGCAGGCGCATGCGCCGATAGTGAGACGCAGATTCGGCGCACCGATGATCACCCTGATTGGCCGAGCGGTAGCACACCCTCCTCGCACACGCGGTGCACAGGTTCGATCCTCAGCGAGGCCAAAGACGAATAGCCGATCTTCGACCTCGGCTCAGCACACGGAGTCCAACTATCTCGCTCTAGGACCGCCCAGTGGGAAGAGCTAGTCCATAAGAGGCACACAAGTGTGACAAGGAATTAAAAATTCAGAACTGGACCAATCACAAATTTACTAACACCAATTTTTAAAAAATGTGTCACTGAGAAATGTACGCACGTCCTCACGGCGCTGTAGCTCGCGACGCAACTCCTATATGGTTTTGTCACGGTTGCCTGCAGCTGTTCAAAGTCGGTTTGAACAGCTGCATGGGGGCAGTAGCTCGGAACTGCCCACGCTCGTCCAATTAACGGATTTTTTGGAGGGTGAATGCAGGCGATGCGACACATTGGATACGGAGGCCAGTGTGCAGCGCCAACCCGCGCGGATGCGGGAGGTGCCGCGCCCCCTGCCCCCACGGGGGGGTGGGCGGTCAAAACAATTTGGCGTTTTGAATGCCGCGCCGTCGGGTGACGGCTGTGTGCACTGCGACAGTGCCGGTCATGAGGTGACCAGTTGCGCCAACTTTAAGGCGCTCGGGATAGCTGCCCGCAGGAAGGTAGTCTTCCGCCACCGATGGTATTTCGGTTGTTTGGGGCCGCACCCGCTGAGCGAGTGCTCACGCGCGTTCCCCTGTGAGTGCTGCGGTGGCAAGCACCACATCGTGTTGTGCCTGAATCGGTCAGGCCCTTCGGACGTTCACCAGGGCCGGACTCAGGTTGGTCGGTCACAGGGCCCAACCAGGGCCGGACCCAGTCCCCCTCCGGGCAACGGGAGTCACCAACGGGGTGACGGGGGTACCCGCGGACGGGACCCCCCCGAGGGGAAGGGGGCAGCGCGGGGGGTAACAGGCGGGATAGCCGGGGTTCGGTCGCCGCTGTCCAGGGTCAGCGAGGACTTCGGGCCACTAGCTCACCGCGTGTTACGGGCGGGTGTCAGATGGCACCTATGAGTGGCGCGAAGGCTGGGAGCCCACCACCTTCTGCGCCACCCTGCCCGTCGCTCTGGGAGGCGAACAGGGAGGCGAACAGTAGGATGTCGCCCCCATTCCTAGAGCGCCCCAGGTTGGATCCGCTCTCCCCCCTCCATCCACGGTGGCCACCGGGCACACCGTACACAGTCCGGTATGGTCGGATACCGGGACAGCGAGGGGCCTATTATGCGGGTTGGGATTGGGACCCCCTGATGTACATACGGTCTGATATGCCACCGGTGGCATATCAGCAGCCGAGTTACCAGGCCGACGGGGGTCCCAGCGGGTTCGGATCCCGCGGAGGTTCCCGCTAGGGACACGCCGCCCACTTACAGGATGCCGCCACTCCACAGACGGTCATGCTCCCCACCGCCTCGGTGATAGCGTGGAGTTCGGACGGCAAATCTTGTGTGGCACGAGCACTATTGGACTCGGGGGCCCAGGGGTGCTTAGTCTCGTGCAACCTTGTAAGACGGTTGGGCATTTCGGTAAGGGAGTATCCACATTCCATTCGGGGAATTGGGAACACGGAAGTCGGTTCCGTTAAGGGAGTATGTCGGATTACTCTCTCGTCACGGGTGGATTCATCGGTGAATCTGACGGTCACGGCATTAGTCATGCCTAATGTGATGGGCTCACACCCTCACGTACGGTTGTCGCCCTCGGTGCGACAGTTGGTCGCTGGGTTGTCACTGGCTGACCCGGAGTTCGATATTCCGGGCCCAGTAGACATTTTGTGTCGATGCCTTGGGATACCTGTTAGTGCCAGGTGTCCACGTGTTGCAGGCAACTGGTCTGGTTTCGGTCAATACCAGACTGGGCCATGCGGTAATGGGCCCAGTCATGCCGGCTGCCCCACGCCTAGCGACTCGTAGTCCCTTATTCGGTTCTGTACTCTCGGAGGTGATACAGAAGTTTTGGAAGGTGGAGGAACCACCTACGGTCCGCCGGTTGGACCCAGTTGAAGAAGAGTGTGAACAGTTTTATCGGAACAATACTGGTCGCCTTCGGTCAGGTCGATTTCTCACACATCTTCCATTTCGGAGTGATCGCCCACCGCTGGGCAGTTCACACCATGCAGCCGAGACGCGGCTTCTGTCGATGGAACGACGCATGAAGCGTGACGGGATTTTCCGGCAGAAGTACGTCGACTTCATGCGGGAATACGAGTCGCTCGGCCACATGTTGGTTTCGGGTATCGACTGGAAGCGTGAAGACCACTGCTTCCTGCCCCATCACGCGGTCTTGAGGACCCCGGAGGGCAAAATACGGGTAGTGTTCGATGGATCGGCATCAACATCTAACGGCATGAACCTGAACCAGTGTTTGCATTCAGGGCCGAAGTTGAACCATGACATCGCGGATGTTATCACACGGTTCCGTCGACACAATGTTGTGTTTGTAGCTGACATCCGGATGATGTTTAGACAGACGGTCATTCACCCTGACGATAGACGGTATCAGCTGATACTGTGGCGAGAGAGCCCAGATCAGCCCATCAGGGTGTACGAGCTGAACACCAACACGTACGGGCTACGGTCTAGTCCTTATTTGGCGATTCGCACTCTGCGGGAGTTAGCGGATCGAGAACGGTTAAACTTCCCTAGAGGAGCAGCGATCCTGGAGCAGGATCTCTACGTGGACGATATCTGTACCGGTGCAGATTCCGTAGAGGAGGCGCTCGCTCGACGGGACGAGCTAGTTGAGCTCTTACGGGGTGGAGGTTACGAGCTCCGGAAATGGATGTCGAACTCTCCAGAGTTACTGTCTGGACTTCCGGATCACTACCATCAGGATCCCCACATTTTTGAAAATTTGGAAAATCCAAATATGTTGTCGGTATTAGGCGTCCAGTACCAGCCGGTGTCAGACATGTTTTCGTATCGGGTCGAGTTGGACTCTTCGAAGGTCTGGACGAAACGGAACGTCCTCTCAACGGTGGCTAGGACATTTGATCCAAACGGGTGGATCACCCCGGTAACATTTCAGCTCAAGTGTTTTATGCAGCAATTGTGGTCTGCTGAGCTGAAATGGGACGACCCGATCGGCGGGTCATTGAGCTCAGAGTGGGACTCGTTCTTTTCGACCCTCCCTGGCATCAATCGGAATTCACTGCCACGGAGGTTGGTCCCCACCAAACGATACACCGCCACCCTGCATGGGTTTTGCGATGCCTCGGAGAAGGGCTACGGAGCTGCGGTGTATCTGCGTACGGTCGACTCCTCGGAAGAGGTTGATGTGCGGTTGGTCATGGCCAAGAGCAAGGTTGCGCCGTTGCGCACTCGCCTGACCATTCCCAAGTTAGAGCTTTCGGGAGCGGTTCTCCTGACTCGTCTACTCAACCACACGATGACGGTTCTTCGTGGGTCAATAGCGTTAGAAGATACGGTCTACGCTTGGACGGACAGCCAGATCGTGTTATGCTGGCTGAAGGCTTCAGTTCACAAGCTGGAGATTTTTGTGGCGAATCGGGTTTTCGCAGATTTTGAATTCGGAGGTTCCCTTAATCTGGAGACATGTTCCAGGGGAAATGAACCCAGCAGACTGTGCGTCTCGTGGGTGTCACGCTCCGGAGTTGGTTGGACATCCCTTGTGGTGGGGTCCAAAATGGTTGACTCAAGCCAAATCGGATTGGCCAATGAGTCCACGCGTTACCTCGGCGAACGGCGCCTTGACAGTCGGTGTCTGTACGACGCAACCAGAGCCGGAAGAGGAGTTCAGCCTGCTGGAACGGTACAGCTCGCTCGACAAGCTGGTCAATGTGACCGCCTGGATCTGCCGATTTGCGCGGAATCGTCGGAATTCTGAGGCGCAACGAGTGCGGACACAGGTCCTGACACCACGGGAACGGAACCATGCGTTGTTCGCATTGGTACGGAACGTGCAGACGGTGCACTTTAAGTCCGAATTGGACATTCTGAGACGCGGACGCGTCCAACTGAAGGGAGCTGTGGCTCGGCTCAACCCGTTTATTGACCCTCAAGGATTGCTGAGGGTAGGAGGTCGGCTGCGGAATGCCAACCTGCCTTATGCGGCTCGCCACCCGTTGTTACTCCCTAGGAAGGGGAAGTTGGTCGAACTGTTGATACAGGATCGACACATTCGGAATGGGCATATCGGATGCCACGCCTTGATGGCGTTTCTCCAGCGCGAGTTCAGGATTCTATCGGGAAGACGCTTAGTGCGTAGCGTCGTATTTCGGTGCCTGCCTTGTTATCGGGCCAAGGCGGCTACGATGCAACCCCAGATGGGCGATTTGCCCTCAGATAGGGTTAACGAAATCCGGCCCTTTGCGGGTGTCGGAACGGATTTCGCGGGACCATTCATGGTCAAGTCTTCACAGCTAAGGAACGCCAGATTAGTGAAGGCATACCTGTGCGTCTTCGTGTGCTTGGCCACGAAGGCAGTCCACTTGGAGGTGGTCAGTGACCTCACTACAGAGGCATTTATCGCATGTCTTGATCGGTTCATCTCACGAAGGGGCCTCCCGACATTAATCCGTTCGGACAACGGCACAAATTTTGTCGGAGCCAGGCGATATCTGCAGGAGGTCACTCAATTCCTGAACGGTAACCAGGATGCCATCGGTATGGCTTGCTCCCGACGAGGGATTGAATGGGTTTTCAGTCCGCCGGGATGTCCTCATTGGGGAGGAATATTTGAGGCTGCGGTTAAATCGGCTAAGTCGCACCTGACGAGGATCATCGGTGAGACCTCTCTACGCTTTGAAGAGCTTGCGACGCTGTTCTGTAAAATTGAAATGACACTGAACTCGCGTCCGTTGTGCCCGCTCAGTTCGGATCCAAATGATTTGGAAGCGTTGACGCCGGGTCACTTCCTGATAGGTCAGCCCCTTAACGCCCTGCCAGAATACCCATTCGGTGATGTTAAGTTAAGTCGGTTAACTAGGTGGCAGATGTTGCAGCAGATGGCTCAAGATTTTTGGAAACGGTGGTCCCTTGAGTACTTGCACATCTTGCAGCAGCGCCTTAAGTGGACTGACCGGACGAGCCCCCCTCAAGTCGGTGATTTGGTGCTGATTAAGGATGCGAACCTGCCATCATTGAGATGGAGACGAGGACGGATCGTCAATTTGTACACGGGTCGGGTTGGCACGCCTCGATCAGCAGAAGTCAAGGTGGGGGACTCGGTCCTCAAGAGAGCGGTCGCAACACTTTCTCGCCTTCCTATTGATTAGGGACAGGTTCGGGCCTGTCCGGGCGGGTGACTGTTTAATATTTATGCTTCGGAACGCACCTCCTTTTGTTGCGCGACTCGAAACCATGCGTTGTTCACTAGCGGAAACGGGACCGCAGCTGTCACTCGTACCAACAAGATGAAAAATTGGAGGTTATCTTTTCTCGTCGGGAGAAAAAACATGTCTACTCAGGCGTCGGGCCATTGATTGTATTTCGGTGTAACAATTCTCTAATACAGGCGTTGGGCCTGGTCGGAGTTCTCATCATAAACATCGTCGGGAAATAAGTAGATTCGTGTCAGCGGTTGAGTGATTCGTGGTGAAGGTTGAAGTTGTACGGTCTCCAACTCGTCGTATGCGGACGGCGACTCCTCGTGTCGGCAAGGTTCGGTTCCTCTCCTATCCCAAACTTGTGCTCCTATCCCGCTTTCGATCTCCGGTCTGCGACGACAAGGTAAAGTAGCAATCACTCACTTTTCTCCCGTGCTGGCAAAAACCCACTTACCCCCTCAAGATTCCACGCAGTTCGGTTGAGGCGTGGAATTAAACACTAGATATAATATAATAAATACAAATATGGAAATAAATAAAATAAAATAAGTAAACACAATACTTATTTAAAACAAAAGAAATAAATTTGCCTGAACCCAGTCGAACACTGAGCTTGCTGGGAAAGAAATTTGACAAACTAATACAAACTTATAAACATTGAAATGAAAAACATAACCTGGACTTACAAATAAAAAGTAAAATAGACGAAACACAGTAGGTATAAAACACAAAACATAATTTACATGAACACACCCAGCATTCCAATAATACACCTTCGCTACTACGGCTCAATGTAAAAATTAGGCCGTGGCAGCGCAACGTTGGACAAACGATGGAACAATGTTGGGCTTGGGAACTAGCTTGCTTGATTGACACGACATGCATGTAGTTGTACAAATTTTTTAGTAGATTCGATTGCAAAACAAAACCAAAACATGCTAAGAAAAGAAGGCTATGGAATAATTTAGACTAACTACACCTACAGAGTAAAAGTTAAAATGAGATGTAGGTCAGAGTGTCGATAAGGGGGCGGATGCGAGAACACGGAAAAAATAGAGAATATCTTGAGTACGAGATTTCTACTTCTTGACTCCCGTTGGACCAGCGCGCCTGGAGCTGGGTAGACGCTTGCCAGGGGCAGGCACCAAAGAAGCCGCTACCGCCCCTGCAGCAACCGCAGCCGGTTTCGGGGCAGGGATGTTGGCTGGTTTGGGCACAGGCAGAGCAGAAGGAGGGAACTTGGCAGTTATAACCTGAAACTCCGACATACTCTCCACCTTCTGTCTGGACTTGTCAGGAAGCAGCAATACGATCCTGTCCTCAGTTGTCCAGCAATTCAGCATACCGAAGTGTTTTCGCGCAGCCACAAACACCTCGTGCCTGGATTTTGTAAGGAACTCTGACATTGTGAATCCAGTTTCCTTCAAAGCTGTCTTGGCTTTCCAGGCCTCTGATCGAGCACTGATGCTTGGGAACCTCACCAGTAAAGGACGGGGATTAGAAGGCTTCTTGGTAGATCCCAGTCTGTGCACTACATGTATGGTGGACACGCACTCGGGGGACAACTTCATTTTGTCGGACAGTACTACACGCACAATGTCAATGGCCTGCTCCTTCACTTCTTCGGGGAGTCCATGAAGAAGGAGCACCTTCCGCCTGGATGCCATCTCAAGACGGTCCTGGCCAGCAAGCAGCATCTCCATCTGAGAGCGCAGCAAGTCAAGGCAGTTCCAGGTGAATGCCTTGAACTCAACAAATTCACTGGCGATGGTGTTGATATCAAGTTGGCTGCTGGACGAGGACATGGTTGGCAGCCTCCCGAAGCTCCTTCTCATATTGAGACATCCTTGTGTTGAAAGTGGTGGCAATCTTCTCCATGTTATTGTTAAGATAGGTGACCTGCTTTGTCCAGTTTTGAATAGAAGCTCTTTGGTTAGGCTTTTTACGTCAAGCTAGTGTCAGCTGTCGTTTTGAGTTCTAAGTGACTTGTAATTGTCAATAGGAACTTCACAATATTTTAGCGAAAAAGTAAACAGCGTATTTCCAACAAAACTCTTTATTTTACTCCTTCGGATACAAGATCCTCACGCAGACCTCTGAACATCATCTATTAACATGGTAGCAGAGCGTGTGGTATCCAAGAAATAATCAGAAAGTCAGTCAGTTCAAAATGGAGAAGGCCATGCTGGATGCAGCCAAGATTCAGGTTGAAGAGCTTCATACAACGAACTGGGCTACGTGGAAATTAAGGTAAAGAACTCATTGTACGATGTATGGTACGTGCCTTCGATACAGAAGAACCTATTTTCAGTACTGTCAGCGCAAGACAAGTTAGACAACAGCCTTTTCATGTCAACCACTACAGAGTGTAAGCTGTGGCAATAAGGGAAAGTGTTAATCATTGGCGAAAGACAAAAAGAGGGAGGTCTTTTCAAACTGAATGTGAAAAGTATCAGACCTAAGTCACCAATAGAGATAAACTACATTTCACAAGAGGACCAGCTGCTACTTTATCACGAGAGGTTGGCTCATCAGAGTAAAGCACATGTGAAGAAGGTAATGGAGAGAGAACTTGGAATCTAGTTAAAGCTAGACAGAGAAATATGTGAAGGTTGTATGTACGGGAAAGCACACAAGTTGAAATTTGGAACGAGAGAAAGAGCTAAGGAACCAGGAGAGGTAATACATGGTGATGTATGCGGGCTGTTCATAAACTCTTTATCCAAAAACAAGTATTTTGTACTCTTCAAGGACGATTTTAGCAAATTCCACTATGTCTATTTTCTGAGAGCGAAGTCAGAAGTACATAACAAGCTTGAACTGATGTTAGCTGAGGTACAACCACAGGACACAAAGTAAGAGAGCTATTAAGTGACAATGGAGGAGAATTTGATAATAAAAACGTAAGAAGAATACTGCAGAAGTACGGCATAAAGCAAAGGTTGACTATGCCACATACTCCGAACCAGAATGGATGTGTTGAAAGAGAGAACAGGACCGTTGTGGAAGAAATGAGAACTATGATGCATACAAATGACTTACCACAGAGTCTTTGGGCTGAGCTGGTGGACACCGCAGTCTACATATTGAATAGGACAGGTCCAACCACGCTAGATAAGTCACCGTACGAGATCTGGTACAGCAAGAAACCCAGGATTAAGCATCTGAGAATAATAGGAAGTACATGTTATGCACATATCCCAAAGATCACAAGAAAGAAACTCGATAAAAAGTCAGTCAAAGGGGTACTGGTTGGATATGATAATGACGAAGGTTATAGAGTTTAGGTTAGAGAGAAGAGCAAGATAATTCGCTCTAGGGATGTTATTTTTGAAGAAAAGACGGTGAAGTGTTGCGTAGACATGAAGGACGTTGCTTTAAAAGAAGAAACAGAACAACCCACAAAACCAAACAACAAGATAATCATTCCAGGACCTATAATAGAATTGCTGAATCGAGATAAAGTGATGAAAGTGACAGAAGAAAATGACACTGTCATAGAAACAGAAAACGATATAGTAATAGAAAACGATATAGAATTAGAAAAAAGTGACCCAGAAGACAGTGAAGACGAAATGTACAAAGATTGTTCTTCTGAGAATCACACAGAACAAGAAGTACAGACAGAATCTAATCAAGAGATAGAGTCGAATGTACAAGAGCAAGAAATAGTGATAGAATCTCGTGGAGAGATAGAGTCGAATATAGAACAAGGAGGAATGAGACTAAGAGATCGTTCAACATTGAGAAAACCTGCAAGATTCCACGACTTCGTGATGTCAATGGTTGCAGAGTTGAGTGATGAGATAGTAGAACCTCAAACATTCATTCATTTTGAACTCAGTCAAGTTTTTGACTAATGAAACGCCTGCTTCTATTGAGCAGTGTAATAATAATGACATGTACTCCTTGGAATCTGTTCCAAGCTCTTTAAATTAACCCATAGGACAACAGAGAGTAACTCTGGCAGTAATATTAATATTTGTATAAATATACCTTCATCTTGCCCATTAAATCAAGTTACTAGTAATGAAAAATGTAAAAGTAAGAATATTTTAAACGTGGTTCATCAAAATATACAGGGCATGTTAAGTAAAGAACTGGAAATTGAGTTATTCATGAACTGTAATAATATTGATATTTTATGTATAACAGAGCACTTTTTAAAGAGTTATCAGTTCATGTTCAACTTTAATAACCACCACGTTGCTAGTTCGTTCAACAGAAAAACAGCTGATCGCGGTGGCTCCTTAATACTTGTAAATAATCGTGTTAAATATAAGGAACGAGTTGACATAGTGAGCCTGTCTGTTGAGCGTACCATGGAAATAGCCTGTATTGAACTTGAACAACTTATTGTAATGAGCGTATACAGACCACCAGATTCATCCTTTGATTTATTCGAAAAGAAAATGGATGAAGTGTTGATTAAAATCAGCGATAAAAACAAATTTTTTATAATTTGTGGTGATTTTAATGTTAATCTGTTAGAGGATAATAATATTTGTACTAGATTAAAATCTTTATTTTTATGTCACAACATGAACTATCTGTTTTTGGAGCCTACTAGAATTACTGCAACATCTGCTACCTGCATTGACAATATATTTACTAACATTACGCCCATTTTCAAATCGGTCATCAATAAATTAACCTCTGATCACTCTGGTCAGATAGGTATATTCAATATTAAAATAAAAAAGGACCAAAAAGAGGATATTACATGTGTGCCCGTTAGTGACACTCGGCTTGAACACTACAGGAATAATATTTTAGATAAACTATGGGAAATACCATACAGTGACGATCCAAATTTGTTGTACAACTCAGTATTTAACCTTGTCAAAAATGAATATGATACGGTATTTAAATCAAAAACTATAAAAGTTAATAACAAAGCTTTGTTTAGTGATTGGGCGACAGTTGGAATTCATAGGAGCAGACGAAGATTATATGAACTCTATGAAGAGAAATCATATAACCAAAATACGGCCTTTCTAGATTATGTTCGTAGTTATTCAAAAATGTTTAAACGCGTTTGTGCCGTAGCTAAATCTAATTTCATTAAAAACAAAATTGAATCTAGTAGCAATGTAATGAAAACGACTTGGCAAATTATAAACAGAGAGACTGGAAAGGCCAAAGCTACACATAATAACTTCAAGCTTAAGATAGATAATCAATTGCTAAGTACAGACCTAGAAGTAGCAAAAGCTTTCGAAAATTTCTTTACGGACATTCCAGTTTCAACAACCAAGTCTTTAAATTCATCTCCCGCTGCTGCTGAATCTATACTTAAACAAAACTTTGAGGAATGTAAAACAGATTTTAAATTTAGGCACGTAAATAATGAAGACATTGTAAAAGCGTTTAAATCCCTGGAAATGAAAAAGACAGCTGACGCCCATGGTCTATCAGTAAAAATTATTAGTTCCATTGTAGATTGTATTGCACCTCACCTTTGTTGTATATTTAATCAATGTATAGATAATGGTGTGTTTCCTGACTTGATGAAACTAAGTAAAGTTATACCTTTATTCAAAGCTGGTAGTACATCAGACCCCACCAATTTTAGACCCATATCGATACTACCAACGCTTAGCAAAATATTTGAAAAACTCATACTTAATCAATTGCAAAGTCATTTTTATCTCAATAATTTAATTCATATTGCTCAGTTTGGTTTCACAAAGGGTCGTTCAACAGCCGATGCTGGTGTTGAACTAATCGACAATATTTTTGATGCCTGGGAAGACGCAATGGATGCAATAGGTGTCTTCTGCGATCTATCCAAGGCTTTTGATTGCGTCCATCATGACACTCTTGTCAGGAAGTTACGCCATTATGGTGTAAAAGATCAGGCACTTGGCCTTCTGGAGTCATATCTAACAGATAGGGTTCAGATGGTCGATGTTAATGGGAAAAGATTACCTGGGTCTTCAATAAGAATGGGCGTACCGCAAGGTTCAATTCTTGGTCCTTTCTTGTTTTTAGTATATATTAATGATTTACCTTACCTTGTTAGAGCAAAACATGGGTTAGTATTGTTTGCCTATGATACTTCTTTGATATTTAAAGTTAAAAGACAGCAATAAAATTATGACGAGGTAAACAATGCTATCTCTAGTATAGTGAACTGGTTTACTGTTAACAATTTATTACTTAATGAAAAGAAAACTAAATGTATTAAATTCGTGTTACCCAATGTGAACCCGGTAACTACAGACATATTTATAAAAGGACAGAGATTGGACCTTGTGCAGTCGACTGTCTTTTTGGGCATTACTTTGGACGCCAAACTACAATGGGATCCTCATATAAATAAATTGTCGAACAGACTGAGTTCGGCAGCGTTCGCAGTTAAAAAAATTAGAGCTCTTACCGACGTAGACACCGCTAGACTAGTCTACTTTAGTTACTTTCATAGTCTAATGACCTATGGTATTTTATTGTGGGGTCACGCTGCGAATGCTAATAGTATATTTATTCTGCAGAAACGGGCTGTTCGTGCAATTTATAGATTAGGGCCTAGAGTGTCACTGAGGGAAAAGTTTAAAGAAATCAATATTCTGACATTTGTGTCTCAATATATCTATGACAATCTTGTGTATGTAAAAAGAAATATAACTAATTTTCAGAAGTACAGTGATATACACAATTTTAATACTAGAAATAAAGACAAGTTGGTTGCTTATGTAAGCCGACTACATAAAATTAGTAATTCTTTTAAAGGCAATTGTATACGCTATTACAATAAGGTCCCTACTGATATTAAAAACTTACCTTTAGACAAGTTTAAAATAATAATAAAACAGAAATTGTATAAAAAAGGTTACTACAGGATATCTGATTACTTAGAGGACAGATGTCCATGGGAATAGATTGTTTGAGTAACAGGCTGTTTCGATATATAATTAGCATTCATTTTGTAATTTGACAATATTTTATTTAAAACAGGAAACGCAAAAGATGCGACGACTGTGGAGTTTCTTCGGTGAGCTCTTCTCCACAGATTCCGCCATTGGGTTAGTGAACTCACCAAAAAAAATGTAATGACGGATCTAAGTGATGTAACAACATCCTATGGAAATAAATGATTTTTGATTTTGATTTTGATTTTGATTTTAAAGAAGCTATGGAATCCAAAGAGAAAAAGAAATGGATTATAGCTATGAAAGAAGAAATGAAATCATTGAATGAAAATGAGACTTGGAAAATGGTACCTTTACCGAAAGGAAGAAAGGCTATTTCATGCAAATGGATTTATAAAATTAAGAGAAATCCAGACGGAAGTGTAGAGCGTTATAAAACACGACTGGTCATTAAAGGGTATTCACAGAAAAAAGGTGTGGATTACTACGCGACTTTCAGCCCTGTTGCTAAAATGAGCACGATCAGAACTATCCTGAGTATCGCAGCTAGAGATAACATGCACTTGTCACAGTTCGACGTATCCACCGCATTCCTCTATGGAAGCATAGATGAGGAAATTTTTATGAAACCACCAGAAGGGTATAACGACAATACGGGCCTAGTATGCAAATTAACGAGGAGCCTTTACGGACTTAAACAAGCACCGAGATGCTGGAATAACTGCATTCAAGGATTTTTACAGAATGTTGGTTTTAAACAGAGTGAAGCAGATCCATGCCTCTTCGTAAGGAAGAGAGAAGAGAAGATGATAATATTGGCTCTTTACGTAGATGATGGACTGATAACTTGCAGTGATGAAGAAGAAGCACAGAGGTTTCTGACAGAACTGAAAGAAAGATTCAAAATTAAATGTAAATCTGCTAACTATTATCTTGGTTTAGAAATATCAAGAGAAGATGATGGAACAGTGAAAATAAATCAGACCGCTTATACCAAAAAGGTGTTAGAGAGGTTCGGCATGAGCGAATGCAAGCCTGTAGGAACACCGATTATCAAAGACGGAAAGCTAGAAAAAGGAGAAGATAAAGATTCTAAGACAGAAAAGTTTCCGTATAGACAAGTGGTTGGCGCTCTGGCTTATCTTATGGTTGGAACTAGACCTGACATTGCTTACGCAGTTGGGGTTGCTTCCAGAAAACTAGATTACCCTTCAAGTGAGGATATTATCAAAGTGAAACTAATTTTGAGATATCTAAGAGGAACTTTAGATTGGGGTTTGATCTACAAAAGAAAGTCTGATGCTAAGCTAAGATGCTACAGCGATTCGGATCACGGTGGAGATTTGGAAACAGGAAGATCTACATTAGGGATGGTCTGTACGTACGCTGGAGGGATTATTTCGTGGAAAAGCAATAGACAGGCTTCTGTAGCCATATCGAGCACTGAAGCAGAAGTTGTTGCCGCTAGTGAGACTGCACGAGAGATAATCTGGCTCAGAAGACTTTTTGAGAGTATCGAGCATACGAAATACAAACCTTTTTTGTATGTCGATAACGAGTCTGCTATAAAGTTGGCAAGAAACCCGCCATATGAATACCATAGCAGAACCAAGCACATAAGGATCCGCGAGTTCTTCATCAGAGAAGCTGTGACGGACGGTGAGCTGGACGTGGCGAAAGTTTCGTCAGAATTTCAGTTGGCTGACATGATGACAAAGCCGCTGTACATACCCAGGCTGACGATGCTTTGCAAGAGAATTGGTATGCTTGGAAGAGAAGACACTATCACTGGCTGAACTTGACAAAGAGAAAAGATGTTAAGATAGGTGACCTGCTTTGTCCAGTTTTGAATAGAAGCTCTTTGGTTAGGCTTTACGTCAAGCTAGTGTCAGCTGTCGTTTTGAGTTCTAAGTGACTTGTAATTGTCAATAGGAACTTCACAATATTTTAGCGAAAAAGTAAACAACGTATTTCCAACAAAACTCTTTATTTTACTCCTTCGGATCCAAGATCCTCACGCAGACCTCTGAACATCATCTATTAACAGTTATTGTTCAACTTTGTGTAGAGGTCCATTGTGAAGTGAATTTAGAATCCAGGTATGTTTATAAGATTGTTTATAATAAACTCAGTGTTGTTGGGGGTTCAGGCCTAGTTTAATTTTATAATAATTGACATTAAGTTATTGTTAAACTGTATATTTAAAAGTCGCGTGAAGTAGCATTACCTCTCTCTTTAGAATTAAAGGTACTATGCATGTTTATTTCTTAGTACATGTATATATATATATATATATATATATATATATATATATAAATGTGTACTTTTTAGAATTTTCCTCATTTTTAAATATGGAGTGGACACTCAAAGAAGACCGTGTCGCAGTTATTGCGTTGCATCGTTGCGGTTACGCGCCAATTCAGATTTTCGACTTACTGAAAAATTTGAATATAACCAAAAGATTCGTTTATCGTACCATAAAACGATACAATGAAGACTCTAGTGTAGATGACAGGTCAAGAAGTGGTCGCCCTCGCTCTGTTAGGACTCCAGCAGTGATAAAAGCTATGAAGGCGCGAATTCAAAGAAATCCCATACGTAAGCAGAAACTGTTGGCCCTTCAGATGGGGTTAAGCAGGACCACGGTGAAAAGGGTGTTAAATGAAGACTTAGGGCTTAGGGCATATCGAAGAAAAACAGGACATAGTTTGGACGCTCGTTTGATGGACCTGAGACTGAAGAGATGCCGCGCTTTGTTGAAGCGGTACGCGGGAAATAAGCATCGGGAAATTCTTTTTTCGGATGAAAAAATTTTCACCGTGGAAGAGAGCTACAACAAACAAAATGATAAGGTGTACGCACACAGCAGTGAAGAAGCGAGCAACCGTATTCCGCGTGTCCAACGAGGTCATTTTCCATCCTCGCTCATGGTTTGGTTGGGAGTCTCTTATTGGGGCTTAACTGAGGTACATTTTTGTGAGAAAGGCGTAAAAACGAATGCAGTTGTGTATCAAAATACAGTCCTCAAGAACCTTGTGGAACCTGTTTCTCATACCATGTTTAATAACAGGCACTGGGTATTCCAACAAGATTCTGCGCCAGCTCATAGAGCGAAAAGCACAAAAGACTGGCTGGCGGCGCGTGAAATCGACTTCATCCGGCACGAAGACTGGCCCTCCTCCAGTCCAGATTTGAGTCCGTTAGATTACAAGATATGGCAACACTTGGAGGAAAAGGCCTGCTCAAAGCCTCATCCTGATTTGGAGTCACTCAAGGCATCCTTGATTAAGGCAGCCGCCGATATTGACATGGACCTCGTTCGTGCTGCGATAGACGACTGGCCGCGCAGAATAAAGGTCTGTATTCAAAATTGCGGGGGTCATTTTGAATAAACTTTATTACCATGAGAATCTATGTTTTATTAAGTTCATTTTGCTATATAAATGTTTACATAATTAATAAACATGTCTAAATTATTTCATATTGCACATGTGACCAGATGAGACCAGACCAGTGATGTCCAGATTTGAGTCCGTTAGATTACAAGATATGGCAACACTTGGAGGAAAAGGCCTGCTCAAAGCCTCATCCTGATTTGGAGTCACTCAAGGCATCCTTGATTAAGGCAGCCGCCGATATTGACATGGACCTCGTTCGTGCTGCGATAGACGACTGGCCGCGCAGAATAAAGGTCTGTATTCAAAATTGCGGGGGTCATTTTGAATAAACTTTATTACCATGAGAATCTATGTTTTATTAAGTTCATTTTGCTATATAAATGTTTACATAATTAATAAACATGTCTAAATTATTTCATATTGCACATGTGACAGAACTTATGACCTGACTATGTATATATATATATATATATATGAATAAATACGACGACCCGAATGGCCGTGTTGGCAGTGACCCTGCCTACGAAGCCAAGGGTCCCGGGTTTGAGTCCCGGTGGGGGTAAATGTTTGTTTGATAAGAACGGATGTTTTACAATACAATACAATAGGTCGCCCCTGCTCAACAATCAACCTTTACCATCTTAACCTGGTTTGTTGAAAGAGATCTCTTATTAGAGATAAGCTCGCCTTTGTACACTATTTTCGTGTTTTTTTTTTAAGTTTTGTGTGCAATAAAGAAAATATAAAACTTAGACATATACATATAGGTACATTCATTGCTTCTGTCCCCACACCAGAATACGTTGTGTCGTGGGAACTAAAAATAGCGACGTCACACACATACAAACATTCAAGACTTGGAGATTTTACTTTCTGTCTCACCAGCCGGGTTTCAAATCCGGACCCTCCAGCTTGGGAACACACCACAGAAGTCGTCAAAGGAGGAGGAGGAGTATGCGTCAACTGGGGAAGTAATCTTCTCCAAATTATTACAATCTCATTGAGTTCTTTATTCTTTATAGTAAAGGAGCAACGTCGGGAATGAATCTTAGCGATACTCTCGGAATCTTTACAGTGATTGTAGCGACATTTTAGGTTGGAATGTCTTTAGCTACGCAAATACGGGGAAGATATCGCAGTAAGAGTATCTGAAAAGGTCTTGGAAAGGGATTGAGATACCTGGTGGGCCTGGTGTCGTCCCTCTGCCACCATGCCTTGGCGGGCGGGTTAGCGTCGACGTCGCAGCGCAGCGCCGCCGCGCCGCCGGCCCGCAGTGACACGCCGAACCCGGGCCAGCGCGAGATTACGAACGACGGCGGGTCTGACATACAAACGCTTTCATTACCATTAGAATCAGCAACCACGAATGTTCGCGAGAAAAGCGATACGTCCCCCCTTCGTTAGGCATCACCTTGCACCGCATTAAATAGATGAATAGTATCTCATAGATCATGCTTCTGTATCTAGCGCTTCCAGTGCCAATATAGGAAGTCTTAATGTAGGCTGGTTGATAAACAGGGGCACAACTTTGTTGCAGCTGAACACTTTTGTGCAAGGTTCAGAGGCTGACGCGCATTGCGTTGTGTACACTAAGTTATCTCTTAATCCTCAGTTTTGAATAGAGATAACAGGGCTGAATACTCAATGAAAAAGCAGATGAGCTAGCAAGAAACGGCGCTGAAGAGTGTTTTATTGGATCACAACCAAGATAACCTATATCAGCGACTGACACAAAGCACATCTTCAACATGATAGCTCCGCGAGATGCAAACCTAGAGTGGAAGAACACCAAAGACTGCAGGCAGTCTTAGATGTCTATCTTAAAGAAAGATCCCAAAAAGGTTAAGTATGTACTTAATCAGTAGGGGACAATTAGCAACACTAGTAGGTGTGGTGACAAGCCACTGCAAGCTAAAAAGACACCTATAATTATGAAAAATCGTACAAGATCCATCATGCCCCCACTGTAGCTTGGAGGAAAGTAGCCAACACTTCTTGGGAGAATGCGTAATGTATTCAAACATAAGATGGCGAACACTAGGAATTGATAGCATTAAAGTAGATGGCTTGTCAAACTTAAAGTTTAGCGACATCCTAGAATTTGCTAAGCGAACAAGAAGATTTGGGGAGGGACATCTGTTGAACCAACAGTAACCAGTACCCAACACTGGGAATTGGGTGAAATAGTCACAATTGAGGACCGATCACCCGCCTGCGGTTCAGCGGGCGTCCCACCTTATTATCATGATCAGCAAACTTCTATTTACCCCTTTAGAGGATAATAATATCACTCGTTAGTTTTAATGCCTAATTATATACAGTTACATACACTAGTTTATCTACACACACATCATAAGCTCTCTTGATGTGTCTTTGATATGTTCAGGGAACCGCATGTTTGACCGGCATTGTGGCTCTACAGTTTTTTAGCTTGTTCTGTAGTACACAGTACACATAAACCCACTCTCGAGTATTAATGCCCTCCATTATGTAGCAGTCACATAAACTACTATTATATGTACTCAAGTTTATGTTTTAAGTATTTGTTGTTGTTCTTGCATGTTCAACCTAACACGAAGTATAAAGGGGGCTTCGCTTCGCTCACCCCCTTTACCCTTTGCCTAAGCTGTCGCAGCGTTTTGCCCCGATATTTGCTGTGCAAATCAGTATTTTTGATGATCAGTTTAATATTTTGTAAGTGTCGTCATTACAGTTTTGTTTTTGTATGTAAGTATGCGGAGCTGCATTGTGTGCAAATTTTCCCCCCTTCAAAGGCGACTCCCTTCTATAAGGAAGACCGCGCTGTTCGAAGATTGTATCGTTTGTTGAGTGAGATGGGCTAATATGATGATGATATACTAGCAGCATTGTACTCACAAGTGACGTGTATCTCCAGCTTGGCACTTAGCTCGGCCTCGCCGCTTGCTGCGGGTCCTGCGGGGGCGGCGGGGGCTGCGGGGGCTGCGGGGGAGGCGGGGGCGGCACGAGGCGCGGGCGTGCGCTGTGTGGCAACGCAGGTCAGCGTCGCGTTATGCAGTTCCCGGGCGGCGCGCACTACAGCCAGGGATGAGGTGACGCCCGCTGCGACAAACGAACAGAATAGTTATGGTATCTTGGTTGGGTAGCAGTCGATATTCTGTTCCACACGCGAGAGGTCGTGGGTTGAAATCCCGGAAGGAAAATAAAAGCTCGGGTTCTCAGTTTTTAAATGTATGTTTGTGACGTAGCTCCTTCTGTTTCTCACACACGGGGTAAGTAAGGGGCAGACAGAAGCAAGATTTGTTGATATCGATGTTAAAGTGTCTGACAATGATACCTACATCCACAAGCAACTCACCGACAGTGTAGTTAGTTTGTTGCACGCGGAGATAAGGTCGAGAATCGAGTGCCGGGTCGAGCGCTTGCAGTCTCCATGATAACTCGGGGGCTGGGACACCACCTGTCAAGATATGCAGGGCACAATTTGATATTCTGCTTAGAGAATAACTGAAAAAAAAACCCGGTTAAGTGCGAGTCTAACTCGCACACGAAGGGTTCCGTACTACCGTGCAATGGTAGGGCTGGTGTGGAGTGAATAGTTTGGATTTTACATAGCAAAATGTTGTTTACAAAATTATTAGTGTTGCTACTTTCATACTCCATGCATGTAACCAGGTGCATTCATAAGTTTGTATGTGTATGTTTATATGGGAGCCCCCTTAAATATATTTTTTTCTGTTTTTTTACTACTTTCTTTTAAAGCGGCAACAGAAATATTCATCTTTCTAACTATCATCCATGAGATACAGCCTGTAACAGACGGTCGGACGGACAGCGGAAGCTTAGTAATAGGGTCCCGTTTGGCACCCTTCGGGTACGGAACCCTTACAATGGATGAACTGATAAGTTTTTTTTAATATTCATCAACATAAATATGATTAGCTCGTTTCGTATGAAGGAGGTTACTTATATCAGCCAGTAATAAAATAGCAGCGGTATGTGTGGACGCATGTCCGACGTGAATGGACTGAGTTGAATGGCATGTGCGTGAACCAACCATTGCTTTGGTTGCCATCCTTTGCTCAACCATTGCGGTTGGTTGACAGGCGATGAATGATGTTAGTTAGTTACCCTCTGCATGACACCTCACTGGCAGCGAGGCGGCGTCTCGTGCCGGGACCCAGGTGTTGCCAGCGTCGAGCCGCCGACCGTCCACTGACAGGTAGACGGCGCGTGATGCCTCTAAAGACATACATACATATAGGGGCCGTGAGGACAACATGCAATGTCAACGATAGTACTACAGTTCAACGATAGGTAGAAGGATCAACATATCACTACGTGTGGATGTCGTGGCTTTAGGAATTAGCCAACCATGGACTGATCATTTCATGAAAAAACCAACCATTTTATGATATAGTCAATTATTTCACTAAATTGTTAGAAAGGGTTGAATTTCATGAAAACTTGTAATTTTAGAAGCATTTTTATTCAGTACTAAGTGGTGTTTTTATGTTCCACATGTCGAACTAACACGAAGACTATTCGGGGGCTCCGCTGCGATCGCCCACTTTAGACTTCACCTAAGCTACCGCAGTGTTTTGCCCTAACATATTTCTTCGTTCAATGAAAGTTCTCATTCACCATTAAAACAAGACATAAGCATAATTTAAACCCGTACTAATCTTTGGTGAAAGACACTGTCGGCTTCCAGAAACATTCCTATGACCTGCTCTTTAGTTTTCCTTCAAGAATGAAGCTTGGTGGATCAAACGAGACTTTCCTTGTCGCAATGTGTATGTCGCAGTTGGTTGGTTAAATCAAACACTTAACTAACTCTCTAGACTGTTTATTAAATACCGATGTTTAACCAAGTCACTAGCATTTTGATTTAAATAAAGCATCGTCGAAAACGTTTAATAATCTGCCGGCGTGTTGGAAATCAGGGAAAAACATTGCGGTAGCTTAGGTGAAGGGTAAAGGGGGTGAGCGGAGCGAAACCCCTTTTATCCTTCGTGTTAGGTTGAATATGTAAGAACAACAAAAAATACTCAAAAGATAAACTTAAGTACACATAAAAAACATTTATATTGAACATGTCTTGTTGCCTAGGATCGTTTAGACAACTCGTTAAACGTTTCGTTCAGTCACTTATATGACGGAACTTTAGCGACTTGGTTAAACGTCGGTGTTTGATAAGCGATCTAGAGAGCTAGTTAATTGTATGATTTAACCAACTAACTGCGACATGTGCGTAGCTACCTCTTACTTACAATAACTGTGATTATGTGGAGAAAGGAGTAGTGTCTAGTCACCATAAATGAGCAGATCTATTGGTGGCGCAGTAATGGTACGTCCAGCAACATCCTTGCCAGTGCACCTCCACCGCGCCGCGTCACCCCTGGTAGCACGCGCGACCACCACCGCCTCCCCCCCGAGCCCCCCCGACTCGCGCCAGGACACGTCGCCGCTGTGGCTGCCCCACGGGAGGGTGATGGGCTGTGAAATGCGAGATATTTAATACCCTGCGTCCAGATAATTGTCGTAGGTTCGGGCTTCGAAAAATGGATGCAGCAATACGGATAGATCGGTCTCTTTTCTGCAAAGTCAAAGTACTTTATTACTGTAGATATTTACAAATACTTAGCAAACGTCATTTTTTGCCACTTCTCTACATTGGATCACTGTGGGAGAAGCAGGGCGTAGAAACTCCCACAGAATGATTTTTAGATTACTTTTAAAAATAGGATGTGCTTAACTAATACAAATGTTTTTTTTTATTACTTTGATGAATAAGCAGGAATAAATAATTACAAAATTATGAACTGCAAGGTCTGTGTTGAACTAGATTAACCCCATACAGTCCTCTCATTTAAGTAATCTCGAACATTGTAATATCCCTTTTGCGACAAAGTCGCTTTAACATGCTTTTTAAATTGCTCAAATGGAAATTTCAAAATCTCCAGAGGTATTTTATTATAATAGAGAATGTACTGACCCTTGAAAGAATTGCTAACCTTCACGAGTCGAAATTGGGGCGCACATAGTCTGTGATTATTTATTAGGTTAACATTACAGTTACCGCTAAGTTTGGAAAATTTTGTAAGGTTCTTGCGTACATACATTATATTTTCGAAAATAAATTGACTAGCTACAGTTAGTATGTCAATGTCTTTAAAAAGCTCTCTTAAGGAGTCTGTTCGTTTTAAATTATAAATTGCTCGAATAGCTCTTTTCTGTAAAATAAATATATTTTGAATATCCGCTGCTTTCCCCCACAACAAGATACCATAGGACATCACACTATGAAAGTAACTAAAATATAATAGCCTAGATGTAGCCACATCCGTGCTTTGTCTGATGTTCCTAACAGCGTAAGCTGCAGAACTTAATTTACAAGCTAATTTATCTATGTGGGGTCTCCACTGCAATTTGCTATCAATGGTTATTCCAAGACACTTCGTATCATTTACTAATTCTAACGTGCTGTTGTCTAACACTAAACTGGTCTCAACTTGCCTGACATTTGGAAGTGAGAATTTGATACACTTGGTTTAAAAAAGGGTTTAACAATAAATGATTAACTGTGAAATAATTCAAGGTTAAAGACAATACACCATTAACATCATCAAAATCTCCTTTTTGTCTTTCAATTTTGAAGACATCAGCAAACAACACTGTGTCAGTTAGCAAACAACACTATGTCAGTTAATTTCTCCACCATGAAAGGCATATCGTTAATATATACCAGGAAAATGAAAGGGCCTTATATGGAACCTTGTGGAACGCCAATTTTACACCCGATCCATCAGATTTAACGCCGTTAACTTCTGACTTTTGAATTTTATTGCTTAGGTATGATCTTAGTAGATCCAACGCTTTATTTCTAACTCCGTAATGATTGAATTTAATTAAAAACGTATAATGTTCAACACAATCAAACGCCTTCGACAGGTCGCAAAAAACTCCGATAGCATCCTGTGCGGCCTCCCATGCAGAATAAATATGAGATATAAGGGTAATACCTGCATCCGTAGTCGATATACCCCTAGTGAAACCGTATTGTTTGGCGTGGAGTTGTTTTGTACGGTTGAAGTGTGAGAGCATTTGATTGAGTATAATCTTTTCAAATATTTAACTTAGTGTTGGAAGAACAGATATTGGTCTGAAATTTGAAGAATCACCCTTATCTCCCGACTTGAACAGATGTATCAGTTTACTGTATTTTATGAGGTCTGGGAAAGCCCCATCGTCAACACATTAATTGAATATATAAGCTAAGTGTGGGGCTATAACTAGAATTACTGAACCAATGACTTTGACTGATATACCCCACAGGTCTTACGTATTTTTTTAATTAAGTAATTTAAACTTTTTGACAATGTCCTGGGGATACACATGATGAAATTTTAATTTTACATTACTGACGCTAGTGTTATTTTTTAATAAAGTCTCTGCCTCATATGGAGATGAATTTAGACGGTCTGTTGTGAGTAAGGGTACATTGGTGAAGAATGTTTCAAAAGCTCTAGCAACATCAGCGCTGGATTTAACAACATCATAACCTATCTTTAGGCAGAAATCATTGTCCCTTGGTATAAATTTACCAGTTTCGCGGTTTATTATTTTTCAAACTGTTTTCATTCCATCATTTGAATTTTGAAATTTTATATTAATGTGTAAAGTTTTTACAGTTCTACAAACCAACTTGAAAGTTTTGGAATATTTTTTAACATATGCATGAAATTTTCGATCAAAGTTATAGGTTTTTTATTCATAAAGGTCATACAAGATAACTCTACTTTTACGAATTCCAAACGTTTCCCAGTCATTAAATTTAGATTTACCGTTATAGTCACTGACTTTCTTTAATTTCAAAACTTTATTGAATTAATTAGTCATCAAATTTAGATTTACCGTTGTAGTCACTGACTTTCTTTAATTTTAAAACTTTATTGAATTCTGTCTGAATAATGTTGAAGAAGTCTGAGTAGATTTTGTTTGGGTTCTGTTCATCAAAATCCGGTACTGGAAAATTTATTTCTAACTTTTTCATATACGTCTCTAGTCTAAAGGATGTAATAGGCCTATAAAATGATGGATCAGTCCTATTTTTACTGGCAATTGGGAATGAAACTGTTTGACCACTGAGATCGGAGGGTAAGCAGTTAATTACATTTTTACTTGTGAATGCACAGTCACAAAAAACTTTATCTTAGCAAGTTTGGTTGGTAAGTGTAATTCTAGTCAGCTCTAGAAATACATGATATAAATTAAATGATTTGAACAGAGTTATGTATCGTTGTTTCAATGTTGTATCTACAAGCAAATCTACAATGATATCGCCACTAATAATTAACTTTTTTCTGCTATTACAAAGTTTAATTAGAGCCTCCTCCATAATTTTCTCGAACATTTCAAAATTGCCATCGCCGTTTTCATCTCTCGGAGGTCTGTAAACACAAAAAATAATATGGCTATCCAACTCAATACAGGATACCTCTATTTGTCTTTCTACAGTATATGCAAGAATATCTTTCCGTTGTTTCACCTTAATATTATTTTGACTAAGATTAAAGAACCTCCTCTATCAGCAGTCTTTCTATTGTAACAACTGACAATTTTGTTATTATTTATGTTAAAAGACATCATATTTTCCTTTAACCTGTGTTCTGTAATACAAATAACATCGGTGTCAGAATGATTAAGAAATAATTCTAACACAAGTTCTTTGCCAGGTAGCCCCTGCATGTTTTGATGGGAAATATTTAGTGGGGCTTACCCTTTGTCCTATTATTTTTCATTTGATTGCCAGAACTATTACTACTATTAGTACTAATACTGACTTAAACTGAAGGCGACTGCGTTATAGTATTTACAACTGTGTCGCATATATTATACGCTAATAATGTAGCTACTCATTTTTTTGTTTTATTAGACAGGTAGATAGTATCCTGAGTCAAAGTAAAGATATGAATAAAATTATTCATGTCGAAATATAAAATAGCAACACTGTGATGACACGTTATATTGTATAGGTGCATGTTCATTCTATGTACACCTTTATTTTGTTTCCCGATATTATAAACTTGCACTTCGTCTTATTATATAAATTGAGCAGTACATCTATACCGGTATCTAATGCACTCCGATTAATGTTTGAGTGGTTTCCTACCATAATAAGAATGATAGTGTGTTCATCAAAATTCCCTACAGCTATCTTTTTTATAATATCCTCAAAGGAACTATTAGGACTAAAATTATTTGTCACTTGTTGCTTAGCCCTCACTTTCGATATGGCCCAACAATGTCACAGTAGCATTTACTGCAGATTGTTGTAATTATCGTTAACGATCAGTACAGGTAAGAAAGCGAGACATGAGACTACAGTGTTTGACTGCTGGTCAAAATATATACTTCATAGGAACTGTCAAAACGGTTATTTTGTTCACGAGTTCTATGCAATAACAGCATGTGACGTCATAGTCAAATGCTGTCTTTTTAACACTTAATTGAGTTTATAAAATACAAATGCTGGAAATATATAATTCTAATATTGTCAAACGTTTTTGGTGAAATGTGTTCAGCTTGAGATACGTTTCTAGATACGGACGTTGTTACGGTGATGGAAAACATCGTGAGCAAACCTTCCGTACTCCATAGCTGCGGCTATGGGCTGGCGCCTATCACGCAAAATGGAGTATTGAATAATTGGCTCAAAGTGGGCACAATTGTGCCTCTGCCACCCAGTATGGGAAAAGGCGTGACGCTATGATATGTATTCAAAATAATTAGAAGTGTACTAACCTCCCCATCCTTGTACCACTTGATATCAGTCACGTTGAGCAGATCACACACGATGCGTGCGCGGGAGTGCGCCTCCACCAATAACTCTCTGTCGTCGCGCGGAATCTGGGGTACATATATAAATTGTTAATGTCAATTCAACATGCCGCCGAATATTACCTTATATTGACGACTGGCTTAGCCTAGCGGTTACTAATCCTGCCTACGAAGCTGAGGATTCTAGGTTTGATTCCCAGTAAGGGCAAATTTGTGTGATGAGCATGAATATTTATTTTTTAGTCTTGGACGTTTTCTATGTATTTATCTATAAGTATTTATCTCTACTTAAATATATGGTTGTCTAGTACTCATTACACAAGCCCCTTTGAGCTTACCATTCGGGCCTAGTTCGATTTGTGTAAGATTGTCCTCTAACATTTATTTATTTTATTTATTTATTATGTATATTAGTATCTGGTTCCATTTTCAGTGGTTCTATGGCGCCAAAGAGTTGTCTTTTACTAATCCAAGGTATCCTGGTAGAATGGTAATGATCACTCTAGACTTGCCATACATGAGTAGTATTTGTTCCCCCATACACAGGCTACAACGGCAGCCTCAGGCAGGCTAGCAGCAGCGGGCCAGATTACGACAATATTAACCTATTATATTTACAATCTAAACAAATAATAACGAGATATAATAACAAAAACATAAAAATTCATTCACTACTCACCACACTCAAACATACAAACATTACACTTGTCATCTTCTCTATTACACACAAAAACACATACATCACATGCATAACTTATTTTAATTTTTTATATTTCTCTATTGATTTTTAATAAATTGCACTCTTTTTTAAATCAATGACTCAAGTTTCTGCTTGAGTATAGAGAATGTAGACCTATTTTCTGAAACTCCGTATAATGTGTCATGTACTGGTGGGAAGTACAACTACTCATCCTATACCACAGGAGAACATACCTTGTTCTTTTACAAATGTAAAAACAAGAAATTCTACTGTATACTTTTTACTGAATAAATGATGATTATAATTATTATTATTATCAGTATCCTGCCTAAAGGCAGGCGCAGGAAGGGTGCACGGATCGGAGATGGAATATGACAACTCAATATACTACTATTTCCTATGTTAATCCAAATTGACATGATATTTCATTTTTAAGACCAGAACTATAACGATCAAGTGTCATTCATTATCTGTCTATGAAATGTTGGTTAATTTCTCAACCCGTCCTCCATTCAAAGAAGACAAAACAATCAAGGACACTGCCATGGGCGGTCATTCTCACTCTCACTGAAGATCGCAACAGGCTGGGTCGCTATTTCAAGACCTGGACTTACCCAAAGTGCAGATAAAACTGAAGTAAGCTGTTTCCATCTTCTCAATACTTCCTGGGGGGAATGGAATGTGGTACGATTTGCCCATAACTTCTTTCCCGTATATTTAGGTATAACCCTAGACTGATCCCTAACCTTCAAGGAACATCTTTCGAAGGTTTCCAGAAAACTTCAGACCAGGAACAGCATACTTGCTAGACTAATTGGCATAATCTGGGGAGCGAGCGCTGACTGCCTGCGCATGACGACTCTTTCCCTTGTCTACTCCCCTGCCGAATACTGTGTGCCTGTCTGGCTGGAGAGTGCTCACGCCAGTTTGATGATGTGGAACTAAACAAGTCATATCTGGGACGCTGAAGTCAACTCCCACGCCTTGGTTACCAGTTTTGAGCAATACCGCATCTCCTGCTACCAGACGGTGCACGGCATTACTAAGAGAGCATAAAAAGATATTCACCAACACAAATCTCTCATCAATCAGGAGTTTCTGCAGCCCGAAAAACAAAGGCTCAAGTCACGTGATGCACTTGGCCGCCATGCTAAAGAGCTTGTTGAAGAGCAATTCCAGCCGGTGCTAGCATGGACTCGGCAGTGGAGGGATGCGGTGGACGCGAGAATCATCTCTATTGTTCAACCTGGAAAACCCTTTAGAGGTACCCGCCTGCCCCGACACGATTGGTGCGCTTTGAACAGGATTCACACCGGCCACGGCCGTTGTGGCTATTACAACCACCTGTGCGGCTGGATCGAGTCACCTCTTTGTAATTGTGGAGCGGAATCATATTACGCGCGAGTGCCCACTAAGAGCCTATCCTGGTCATCCTGACGACTCCATTAATCTTACCCCAGAAGCCGCCAAATGGCTTAGAAACCATGATATTTGCATTTAATATTCTGTGTAGATGTCGCAGTTGGTTGGTTAAATCAGACACATAACCAACACCCTAGACCATTAGTTAAAGACCGACGTTTAACCAAGTCACGTTTAACAATCTGTCTTACCGAAAGCCGGCGTGTTGGTTAAATAATGTAAGACAAGATAGCGTCACGACAACAGCTGTATTACACAGATTATATCATGGCAAAACATTGCGGTAGCTTAGGTGAACACGTAATTGTATTTATCTGTTTATTATTATTGGTTTATTTTTATTTTATCTAATATTTCTTTTATTGTATGTATTTTTATAGTAAGTATTATATTTATTGGTTTTTGCTAACTTTATAATTGCACTAGATTACCCTTTTAAGTTTATACGTATCCTATTCTGATAGGTTTGCTGGAATAAATCTCTGTTGAGAGATAAGCTCGATTTGATTTTTAATTTCGTGAATTATGTATTGTTGTAATGTTCTGTGCAATAAAGAATTGTAAATCTAAGAACAACAAAAAATATGTGACACATAGACTTAAGTACACATAAAAAAAATAAAAAATGTATATGTCTTGTTGCCTAGGAACGTTTAGATAACTCGTTAAACGTTTCGTTCACTCACTTGTGTGACGGAACTTTAGCAACTTGGTTAAACGTTGGTCTTTAATAAACGGTCTAGGATATTAGTTAAGTAATAATAATAATAATAATAATAATACCTTGGACACCATTTACAAACATTGATATAGCCCCAAACTAGGATTCCCTGTATCTTGGGTACTAGACAACGATACACATACTTATATAGATAAATATTATACTTAGATAGATAAACAACCATGACTAGGGTACAAACATCCGTTCTCATCAAACAAATATTTGCCCCCACCGGGACTCGAACCCGAGACCCTTGGTTTCGTAGGCAGCGTCACTGCCGACTCGGCCATTCGGGTCGTGCCAGCCATACGTAAAAATAAATAAATGGGCGGTCGTGTTTCAAAATGTAACCTCTCCATTTAACTCTGAGCACAATCATCGTCGCACGGGAAAGTGTAATTCTCAGTTTGTCAATGCAGAGTGCGTAGTTTCATTTGTCAGAATTTTACCGTGCCCTAGTTTCAAATAAAGAAGTGTAACCATTTGACTTCACAAATCGTCAACCAACATCACAACCCCTTTGGAAAGTACCATGTAGTCGTGGTTAGTGGCCCAGCCTTCGGTTCTGTGTCGCTGGGTCTGTTAGCTCAGGTCTGGCTGGCATTGGACATTCCTGTTGCAGTCATCATCCGTGGCTTTGGAGCGGACAGAGTCGCGTTCAGCAGCCAGTATGGGGTTCAGAATTCTGATGCCACGAGGTGACACCTAGCCCTATCACATCATCATTTATGCTCCTGGAACCCACCTTTCAACTATCACCCTAGTACCTGGCTTGGTTCCTAATGGAATAATTTTATGGCACTGGAGTTTCATGTACCTGCGTGGTCTTTGCTCCTCCGTAGATTGGTTCTAGAGGCGGTCTCAGGCTAGCAGCAGCAGGTCGGATGACCACGGTATCGAGTCTGCTGGCGGGCGCTGGTGGGGCGGGTGCGGCAGCGCGGGGCGGGGCGCGTGCATCGCTGATGTGGTCCTGCACCACGCCGCGGATATTGAGGATCGTGTCACCGGTGCGCACGCGGCCCGATGTCGCCTGACGTACACGCAACAACACTCCAAGTCAATTCCAAAGAGCTTGATTTATATGCTGGCACAGGTTTCCATGCTGCAAGCCCCAGCTAGCGTCAATTGTATTACGAGAGATACGGCACAAAAAGATCACGCATGCTAACAAAAACGTATCATTCATAAGTTTGTGTTTGTAGGAGTTTGTCAAACCTTTGCCAGAATTTAGTCAGACTTTGAGTTATTATTTCTTGACCGACGGAGAACCAAGGGGGAACGACACGGTCAGATAGGCTTAATCCCAGTAATAGGTAGATGTGGGCACAACATGATGTTGATAATGACTTGGACTTAAAACAGGAAACGAGAAGACTAGCAAGCGAGTCGATCCATAAGAAAGCATCCCCATTAGATATAACGCTGTTGATGACAACCGTCATTATTGTTCATCATCATCAATGAGCCTACATTCACCCACTGTTGGGTATATGCCTATTTTTATCACGCTAACTACTCCGGTCCTGAGCCTCCTGCATCCACTGCCTAACAGCTATCGATGATGCTATCGATGATGACATAGCTAGTCATGTTATGATTCTTACCTTGGTCTTATTCCAGTCCTGATCAGCACTTCTCTTCTTCCTCTCTTCGATGACGTCATCACCTCCCGGGTCATCTTGAACGTCTTCAATGTCAACAACTACTTCATTTTGTACGTTAGTTCCTTGTTCAGTCTCTCCCGTGACATCTTTTTCCGGAGTCACTACAAAGTCTTTTCCTTGTTCCGGCGTGACAATGACGTCACTTGCTTGTTTGTTGGTCTCATAGGGGGGGTTCGGCGGGGGTTGTTCGTAGTAGTCGAGCGACTCTAGCCCTTGTAGCGGGGGGTATAGGGGCGCATCTCGCACGACCTCGTCGAGGGGCGGCGCGGGGCGCGGGGAGCTACTCCACGACGCGAGGGAGGAAGGGGAAGCTGCGGACAACGAGACACTATCTTGAGTGCGAGTTTTAGTGTGGATGTTATGGGAATCGACGTGAAAAAGTAGCAGGAAGGCGTAGGTCTCGGAGGGTAGTTTATCATTCTGATTAACTTTCATTATGAAACCGGTTTGATAAACGCAACTTTCTCTTTGACATCTCCATACTAATCGATCGAAGGCTCGGTCCAAAATATATGTAAACAAAACAAAATTGTTTCATAGTCAAAGTTGTTCAGAATTATGTACCCAACAGACTACAAAAGGCTTCACCTTTCCGTTACTTTGTACAGACAACTCGTGGCACAAGTACTTCATCTTTATCAACGCTGTTGTATGACAAACTGGTGAATTTCTGGAACAAGTTGCGTAAATATCATCTTGAGCTGTAAATAAGATGCGGAGATTAATCAAAACAAGAACCTGAGCGCGAATGTAAACCGAAAACTTCAGGAGATGAATTGCTTAGTTATTAATTACGGGATATTCATCAGAATCCATTCAGCGTCCGTCGTCTTGATTTGTACTTTTGTGTATGGTGTGACTTTGTCAGTACCGGACCCTAGGAGTGAAAATTTACATAATTATGACCGTTTATATAATATTCCTTTTAGAGAAAATGGAGGATTGTAACATTGATTTAACATTTACATTTTTGCATTTATTATTTAATATTTGAGCTTGATTCTCCATTGTCAATAATGGGTCATACTGATGAAGGATGCCACAACTTGGAGTAATGATATCATTGATTGTTCATTTATAATATTCTGTCAACGTCAATTTAATAGTAGTTTATGTGACTGAGACATAATGCCTAATTATATACAATTACATACACTAGTCTATCTACACACATATCATAAGCTCTCTTTGATGTGTTCAGGAACCGCATGTTTGACCGGCATTGTGGCATTGAGTTGTTTAGCTTGTTCTGTAGTACCAACTTCACAGACAAAGTAGGGGCGGCACCCAGGCGGGGGTCGGCGTTCGAACTTTGAATGTCATAATATGTAGAAATTTACACATTATGGTCATAATGTTCAATATTCAGATAATAAATGATTTTTTACAAAGTAGTTAAACATAATGCTGATCGTAACGTGCGGTTTTTGGACGCAGTAAAGAGGGTTTATGATTCGTGTGTAGATAAAATTTCTTTTCTAGTGTGTTTTATTCAATCACAAATTGACCATATTTTTATTTTTCATTTTTCTGAGTATATCTCAGAGTTTTAGTCAGTGTGCAAGTATTTTATCAAAAGTCAGGATGAAGAATTTAATTGAGAGTCTGACTTCTATTTTTCGATCAAGTATAATTATTTTAATGTTTCGTATTACAGAAGCCTTTCTTTCCTATTTATTAGGTATCGCTTGTTATAAATTGATCATTTCATATAAAGGCAAGTAACAAATTGCGTCGTGGGACCTTATGCTATTAGTGAAAGGTCAATGAACTGATTTCGGTAATAGATTTCCCTACAAGAAATTACTAAATCGTATTTTATATTCTCCGTAGGGACATTCTTCGAGGAATGGAGTGTCTCTGTGGTCTAATGGGTTTTACTCTTGCTTCTAACGCAAGAGTTCGAATCCCGATGCTCACCATGTACCAATAAGAGGAGTTATTTATCTTAAGTTATACGGACGTTCTAACGGTGATGTAAAACATCGTGAGGAAACCTCCACAGCAGCGGCGATGGGCTAGCCCCTATCACTGAAAATGGACTATTGAATAACTGGCTAAAATCTGGCACTACTATGCCTCTGCCAACCCGTATGGGAAAAGGTATGAGACTATGTTAAATAAAGTGTCATAAAATACATCAATGTAATGTAAGGAGTATGCATTGCCAGAAGACCCATAAAAGAAAGGGCTATCAAAATTTAACTTCTATATTTTAATATATTTAATAATAATACCTTGGATACTATTTACACATATTGATCTAACCCCAAACTAGGATTCCCTGTATCTTGGGTACTAGACAACGATACACATACTTATATAGATAAATATTATACTTAGATAGATAAACAACCAGGACTAGGGTACAAACATCCGTTCTCATCAAAAACATATTTGCCCCCACCGGGACTCGAACTCGGGACCCTTGGCTTCGTAGGCAGGGTCACTGCCGACTCGGCCATGATGGTGATGACGCTGGTGTTGTTGGTAGAATGGAGTTAGAACACGTAGTTATGTCGACATGTCTACTGTCTGCTTTCCAAATCAGAGTGAGCACGGTTAATGGTTGTGCTCAGTACTTATGTCTAACATATGAAGACCTCTGTGGCGCAGCGGTTGTGGCTCTGTTTCTGGTTACCACGACACAAGGTATCCTAGTGTGGGGCCAGAAGCAATGTATGTGTCTGTATATAAATGTTTATGTTTATATAGCTTACTATGCTATGCCAATGTTGCAGTCAGTAGTGGCATGCTACAGCTGAATGGACAAATAGTTATTTCTACATACTTAATTCTCATAATTTCTTTATTGCATACAAATGATATAAAAAACCGGTCAAGTGCGAGTCTAAATCGCGCACGAAGGGTTCCGTACCACCGTTCAATGGAAGCTATGGTGTGGAGTGAATAGTTTGGATTTTACACAGCAAAATATTTTTTACAAAGTTATTGGTGCGGTTACTTTCACACTCCATGTACGTAACCAGGTGCATCCATAAGTTTGTATGTGGTATTGAAATAATTGTTGTATGGGAGCCCCCTTAAATATTTCTTTTATCCTGTTTTTTAGTATTTGTTGTTATAGCGGCAACAGAAATACATAATCTGTAAAAATTTTAACTCTCTAGCTAGCTAGGTTCTTGAGATACAGCCTGGTGACAGATGGACGGACAGTGAAGTCTTAGTAATAGGGTTCCGTTCTTACCCGTTGGGTACGGAACCCTAATAAAGAGTTACATAAAAATAGTGTACAAAGGCGAGCTTATCTCTAATAAGAGATCTCTTCCAGCAAACCAGGTTAAAGTTGGAGATGTTGATTGCTGAGCAGGGGTAGACCTATGTGTACAACAATATGACGAAATAAACGAGTACTTACATAAATATTAATAAATAAAATAAAACATATAATTACTATAAGTATGTACTAAATACTTATAATATAATACTTACTACTACAATTTTATATATAAATGTGCTAATAAATACTTACATACATACTACCTGTAATTCTAAAGAGAGAGGTAATGCTTCTTCACGCGACTTTTAAATATATTGAGAGTAGGGACTGTCCCTGATGGTGCCAGGGAGTGCATGCCACATTATATTTCATGCACACCTTACGTAAAGGCTGGGTCATAGTCTCGCAAAAAAAAAGTTTATTATCAAAAGTTCCAGCATAATATAATTAAAAGTAATTTAGATTATTGCAATTTGTTAGTTATTGTTACAGTATGTTTGGATTATCGAGACCCATACTAGGCAGAACCTTTGCCATAGATCGCGATATAAACTCTGTGCTTTAGCAATGTGACTCATTTCACCCGTGGAAACATTTACTGAAGATGATTTTCGTATGTTTGTACTAAAATAATAATTAAATATATGTACTACTTTTATATATGTATATATAAGTAGTATATGTTTGATATATATAAAAATTTTTGCTTTTGTATTTTATTTAGTATATATCATGTATTAAATTATTATGTTTTAGTTGTAAACAATTAGATGTACAGTTTTATTGCGCACTAGGACTCTCCTGTTGCACAATTTTTCCTGTCCTACCTAGGTTTGCTGGTAGAAATCTCTCTTTAGAGATAAGCTCGCCTTTGCTCATAAAATGTTTTGTTACCTTACTATTTCTATAAGATTTCTGTGCAATAAAGAATATGAATAAAAAAAAAGTTATGGTAATTAAATTAAATTAAATCTAAATCTTAAAACATAAAGATAATGTAGGTGTAGTGAGTTAGTGTGTGCGATTGTGTTGTTCTAGAGTGTATGTGTAGTGTGCATGAAGTGTAGTGTGTGTTGTGCGATATACAGTTTGATACAATTATATGAAATGATTATGAATTATGAATAAGTTTTCTCCTAATCTAGTGGCTGTAATTTTCCATTCATGGCGTGGAAGTGCATATAAATATTTTTCGATGCGCGTAGGAACATCGAAATCTATGGGAAAATTGTGTGTAATTTTTTTGTAATTCGTAAATTCTGTCTTTGCTCCTTAAGTTTAAATACCAGTTTACATCAATTGCCGATGCGTTATTTTTAATTTTATTTTATTTTCATAGGAAAACATACAGCACATATAAATGTACAAAATTTTGCGTAGACTTAATGTTAGGATATGAACATGCGAATTACAAGTTTTCGCTTTTAAAAAGAAGAAATACAGATAACTGTAACAAGAATACCTATACCCATATTTACCCAAATTAACAAGTAATTGGTTGTAAGGAAGGACACAATTATTTATATTGGACTTAACGTGAATGTAGAAATTTAAAGACAAACAAAAAATGTTAATTTCTAAGCATTGGTTGACATGAACGCCACGGATATAACGCCACAAATGAAGCAGAGCCAGTAGTAAATAGATAATACATATACCGACATTGCCTTAAATATGAACTTTATATTAATAATTTTGCATAATGTACTTTAATTTTATTTGGTATTGCCAAAGAAAGTGGATTTAAAAAACTGCTTTATTTTTCTCTCGTTGTGTTTAAAAGATCATTTGAATTTGTATACTTTTTATTAAATTTTTCAGATATTCGCTGTACAAACGCATGTTTTCCATAATTAGATTATGTAAAAGGAGTGTGAAGAGTTACATCAGAGCATCGACTACGAGAAGTAGGGAGCCGTCATTTAATAAGAGATAATAGGCTGGGTGAATCAACCTTTCCTACTAAGATATTGTGTAAGAGCAACAAGTCTGCGCAGTCTCTGCGCGTCTCTAGCGGTAGTATATGGTGGTGTTTACAATTTTCTGTGTAATTTTGATTAGATTTTGAAAATTTATAATTGAGAAACCTCAAGAACTTTTTTTATCTTCTCTGATTGTTCGCAGTAAACTTTATACATTGGACTCCAGACTTGTGAAGCATATTCCAGCTGACTTCGGACCAGAGAGCTATATAAAATTTTAAGTGCTTTATATTTTATAAGTATTTATCGCTTTTTCTAAGATCTTCGAAAGTGTGGGTAGGATTGAGATGGGGCGGTAATTATTGACCAACTCCTTACCCTCAGCTTTGTGTATGGGCAATATTATGGACGTAAAATATTTTCGGAAATACACGAGACTTGAAACTCAAATTGCATAAGCGGCATACTGGTTTAACAAAAACTTTAAGATTGTGTTTAATTACAGTAGCAAAAATGCCATCCCACCTACATACTGCACAAACTGGTTTTAGTGCTTTTAGTAGAACTTTCACTTCATCTTAGTCTGTATCAAGCATGAGAAATGAGTTCCCTCTGATTTCAGTGTTTATACAATTAGGTGGATTGCTGTAGTTAATATTTTCATCTAGGTTTTTGCCCACATTAACAAAGTATTAATTAGCTTTTTTTACTTGGGAGGTTGGTGACACGGTATATTTAGCAGGTCTTCAGACAAGGCTGTAAGGATCTGTTTAAAGTTAGATGTATTGTTAATAATCTGCCTTGTTGGTTGGTTAGTTTGAGGCATTTTTCAGTTTTTGTCTTTCTTAGTTATGTTTAATTTGTTTTAGTATTTTAGTGAAGGAATTTCTGTATCTTATGTATATAATTTTTAGCGTTTCGTTGTTGGGCTGTGTTTTAGATCTCTTGTGCAATTTATCACACACAATTGAACAATATAAAGGAGTTTAGCAGCTTTGTTGCAGTTGGTTTCTTTAAGTACTTTAATTAATCCATCCTTATTAAGAGCGTCGGATATTCTCTAGAATAGTTAATTTGTTTTATTGTTCTTCTACATTTTTCTTTGTGTCTTTTTAAAGTCAGGTGACATGCGTCGTGGTCCGTCACTGAGTGAGCAAACACAAGAGTTAATGCGTCAAGCTTGATTTTGATAATTACATGATGATAATTACCAAGCACCTTCCTCTCTGGTTGGGTAGGTGTGAGCACACAGAAGACCGCGTTCAGCTAGCATGTTTAAATATTTGTCGGCTTGAATATTTGTATAATAAGGTAATATATTAATATTGATATCTCCAAATAGGTAAATATTCTTGGAAGCTTTTAATGATAGAAGAACTTTGTTTAGAGAGTTAATAAAAAAACTAGGTCAATAGCTTGTTTAAAAGACAGGGAGCGGTATATGGATATGATAACTGCGTCATTATCGACTTTCGTTATAAGACAATTTCCGCCTATGAAATCAGGTTCGTAGGTGTTTGCTGTTATGTTTTTTTTAATGTAGATAATGACTCCGTCATTTTGTATTGGGTTATTTTTAGAATCATAGCTATTATAGTTTTCTAAAGATGGAGGAATGACTGGTGATTGTATCCAACATTCACTGAGCACTATTATATCAGCGACTACCTTCATCCTCAACAACAGCGAAGGCCATCAATGTTGCGAGAGATGCTTTTTATATTTTGGGTAAATATTTTGAGTTGAGTATACATATAATCTTTAGGTAATAGAGAAAAACAATTTTCAGGCATGCTACAAGCTGAATCTGAGATAGCTACCTCGTCGATATTTGCACAAATATTTTTTATCGTGCCCTCTGTTTAGCTGGTATAGATTCACATTGACAGCTATGTCTGGGTCTGTGTATATATTTGTGCAGTATAGGAGTTTACTAAGATATATTGTTTGTGTGTGGTTGAATGAATTGTTTTTTTGGTCTGTGTTTGTAAAAGAAGTAGTAATAAAGCTAGTAGGTAACACTGGCTGTCAAACGGCAAACAGCTGATTTCACTACGTCCCTAGAAAAATTTATATTTTTATATGATTTAGTGTAATTCTGAGCCCAATTTAGTGTTATTTTAGGATTATAGTGTAATGTTAAGTATTTCTATTGTTTGCAGTGTGTTTTAGTGACGTTTACTAGTGTCTCGCAACATGTTAAATTTGTGACCGTTGCAGGTTATAAATTTAAAAGTATTTGTTATTTCCGTACACTTTCAGCGCTTTTTGTTACCTTATTGTTAAATTATTATATTTAACAACATTTAAAATATATTTCATAGCAATTAGTGATGTGCAAACGCTGAAAAACGTTACTATTCCACGTAAGTAATTTCGCATTGTTTTGGTGTGCAATTCCTTGATTCTTATCTCAACTGTAACCATGATGACCCGCAGAGCTGCTGCTGTCGCCTCCCGACAGCAGGAAAATGACAAGCTCAAAGTTACCTTACTAGAATTAAAAAAATCAAAGGAAATGGTCACCGAATTACTCTGTGAAAGGGAGGAAAATGAGAAAGAGCTATTATCAGTACTTGAAAGTAGAGATAAGCTAAAGAAACAATTATGTGTATTAGAACAAGAATGTAGTGATGTAATTGTTGAGCGGGACAAGCTGCAGGTCACCGTAGATAGCTTCACTGTATGTAGTGCAGAGTACGAGCAAGCCCTGAAATCGATTGATTCCCTGGAGAAAGCATTGTTCGATGCCCATGAACAAATACATGCACTCCAGGAGGAGAAGGAAAACACCGCAGCGTTGCAGACCCAGAGCCTCTACAGTGAAGTCGTAGGGATCAGCCCGCAGCTGGTTACTGTTGCAACTGGAAGCCTTGATGATGTCATTGATTTAACTAATGACACATTGCCCACATCAAGGTTATTAAGTTGCAGCAATAACAAACTAGGTAAAATAAATAGGTATATACGGAAAACTCAGAAATTAATAAAACATAATAAATTGTGTACTAAAAACTTAAAAGTAAGCAAGAAAAATGTAAACTTATTACATGATTTGAATATGTGTGTATTAGAATTAGAAAGTACTAAGTTGATGTATGAAACTGACACACAAAACTTACATTTGAAAATCCAAAGCTTGGAGGATTCATTGAGATCACTAAACAGTGCATATTTGAACTCTAAGAAAGTTATAAATGAATACTCATTGGCTATGGATGATTTAATTCAAGAAATGAACCATAATTGTGAGCGGTTTGAGTCGCTGACCAACAACCATACTTGTCACTGTGAGCAGAAAGGTGGTTGTTTGACAGCGGGCAACTCTCCGGGCTTGTGTGACAGTTTACCAACACAAGGTGTTACTGATAATAGTTCTGCCAAGTCTGATATGACCACAACACCTGATATTATAATGTACTGTGATGAGATTGGAAGTGGCATGGGCTCAGCACTCCACTCATACTCTAAGGGACATAGTGTTATTAGTAATTGCTCACCTTTTAGCACTGTAGATAATAATATAAATCAAATTTTGAATGACAGCACTATCACAGCCAGTGCCACACTGATAATTTTCATGGGCAATAGGGGAGATGTGAACAAAAATAATTTAATAAAATTTTATGAAACATTGAATGGTCTTAGTGTGAAAAAAATTATATTGTTCACATTTCCCTACTGCAACCAATTGACACAAAATGAAAATGTATATAGACATAATATGAATATAACTATGTACAATTTATGTACATATAATAATAAGTTTGATATTATTGACACTAACAATTATGTTAGTAATTATTTTACTGTGACTAGAGGTACATTTTACCTTTCAAATGATTGTAAACGACAAATAGCTATGTCACTATTATATTTATATGACATTACAGCCAAAAATTTGGCTTCTAACTCTGCTTTTACTGAGCAGCCTAATATGAATCTGGTATCAGACCAGAATAACAGGATGCATTTAAATTAGTTGATAAGACAACAGAGGACCCAGGCTCTGGCAACATATGTTCTAGTATATTAGAAAACCCTAAGAATAAGGGAAGCTCACATGCTAAGTATATAAGCCTGGTTCATCAGAATATTCAATGTATTAGAGGCAAAGATCTACAAATAGAGTTATTTTTAAATTGTAATAAAATTGACATTCTGTGCATAACAGAGCACTGGTTAACTATTAATGAAATTATGTTTAGCTTTAAAGATCACCAGGTTGGTAGTTCGTTCACCAGACTTAATTCAATACATGGTGGGGCATTAATCATACTAAACAATCATATGAAATTCAAGGAACGTAAGGACATTGTTTCCTTATCTGTTGAACGAACTATAGAACTTGCAGCTGTGGAATTAGAACAGTTCATCGTTATATGTGTCTATAGGCCACCCTTGAGCGACTTTGAAATGTTCGAGAAAATAATGGAATCCGTCCTAACTATTTCATCACACAGTACGAAACGATTAATTATATGTGGTGACTTTAATGTTAATCTGTTAGAAAGAACTACTCTCAGCGTTAGATTGATAAATCTTTTCTCATCATTTAGGCTTAGCCATTTATTTATGGAGCCAACAAGAGTGACTGCTACTAGTGCTACATGCATTAACAACATTTTTACTGATGTTATTCCAATCAGTAAAAGTGTTATCAGTGAATTGGATTCAGATCATTTAGGTCAATTATTTCAATTTGATTCTATTAGAAAACCTGTCATTAAAAAGAAAATTTCGTTTGTGCCAATAACTGCTGACCGGTTAGAAAGAATGAGATACTCTTTAGCCCAGGAACTACCGTTTTTGGCTGCTGAACAGTCTCCTAATATAATGTATAACTTATTCTTTGAAACCTTTATGAAACAGTACAGCGCGATATTCACTTCAAAATCGGTTGTGGTTAGTGGTTCAAACGTCTTTAGTACGTGGGCTACTGCAGAGTTGCATAAACGCAGGCAAGCATTGTATGCATTGTATGAGGAACGACAGTTCAACATGAGTGACGAATTTAAAGAACAAGTCAAACAGTTCTCCAAACAATTTAAATTAGACTGTCATACAGCTAAACGTAATTTTCTGAGTAGTAAAATTAAGAATAGTTCCGATGTTATAAAAACGACTTGGAAAATAATTAATGAGGAGGCCGGTCGTAGTAAAAAAGCGAGTCACGATTACGAACTAAAAATCAATGGACAGTTTACGAGTTCTAGCTTAGAAGTTGCAACTGAATTTGAATAGTTTTTTACTAATGCACCGGCTTCCACGACTAAGTATTTAAATTCGTCACCTTTGTCTGCTGTTGCAATATTAAAAGATAATGTCTCAGAGTGTGCTTCATACTTGAATTTTAAGCACGTCACAAATTCAGATGTCGTAAAGGCATTTAAATTGATAAATGTTAAGAAAACGAATGATCTTTGGGGACTCTCTGTTCACGTCGTTAAATCCCTGATCAAATTAATTGCACCTGACCTAGCGGTCATTTTGAATTTCCTGATTAAATGAAACAAAGTAAGATAATTCCCCTCTTCAAAGCAGGTAGTACTCAAGACCCCACCAATTTCAGACCTATATCAATACTACCAACTTTTAGTAAAATTTTTGAGAAATCAATCTTATCACAGCTATTACATCATTTTGAATCAAATAAGCTAATGCATAACAAACAGTTTGGATTCACTCGCGGTCGTTCAACAACAGATGCCGGAATTCAGTTCATTGAAAGTATTTTTGATGCCTGGGAAGAGTCACAAGATGCCCTAGGCATTTTTTGTGACTTATCTAAGGCTTTTGATTGCGTTTGTCATGAAACATTGATCAGGAAATTACATCATTATGGAGTTAGAGACACGTCATTGAATTTGTTAAAATCTTATTTGAACGGAAGAATACAAAGGGTAGACGTAAACGGAGAACGATCACCAGGATCATTGGTTTCTTTGGGCGTGCCACAGGGCTCAATATTTGGACCCTTCCTATTCCTCATCTATATAAACGACTTACCCTATCTAGGAAGGGACTGTCATGATATGGTACTGTTTGCTGATGACACCTCACTTATTTTTAAAACAAAGCGAAACCAACACGCTAATGATGATCACGTGAACAATACCATATCAAGAGTGGTAAATTGGTTCAATGTTAATAATTTGCTATTAAATGAGATAAAGACTAAATGTGTTAAGTTTCTTACTACTAACGTTAAAAATAATCAGACATGTATAACAATTAATAATGAGGAATTGGAATTGGTAACCAGCACAGTGTTTCTAGGTATAACGTTGGATTCCAAACTCCAATGGGGTCCACATATTGATAAGCTATCGAACAGACTGAGCTCTGCAGCTTTTGCATGCAGGAAAATCCGTCACTTGACAGATTTAAAAACAGCCAGATTAGTTTATTTTAGTTATTTTCATAGTATTATGTCCTACGGTATTCTGCTCTGGGGCAGTGCTGCTGACATAAATACTATTTTTGTGCTGCAGAAGCGGGCTGTTCGTGCGATTTATAAAATAGATAATAGAGATTCTCTTAGAAATAAGTTTAAAGAAGTAAGAAAGAAAGAAGAAAGAATATCAATTTATTCGGACTACGCCATAACACACACAACATAAAATACACGATAATTATGAGAGGACAAGAAAAAAAGTGAAACATACAATTGAAGGAGAAAGTAATAACAACCAATATCGCAGACAATAATATACACACGCGTCATAAAAGTAAAAGTACATACCACACAGTAACTTATATGTATAGTACATACACAAGACAACAAGAAATAAATAAAAGCAAAATACAATTTTGTAGCGACGAGTAGACAGTAATGTCGTGAAGTGTGTGCCTAGGCAGCGAATAGGTTCCGACTCAGCATGTGCCACAGAACCTGCAAGAGGTCCTGCAACGCTGGTATTCTGTCGGCACCTTATCAAGGAGGAGAAGATAAAGGGTGGGTGTTAATTAACTACTTTTTATTAAAACTGCATATATAATTGATATGAAAATAAATAAACTATAGGAAAAAATTAGGAAAATTTAGTGGATGGATAAGCTAAGTAGGTAAATATATAAACAGTCCATAGTCAATATATTTACGAGAATATTATGTATGTCCATAAGAACATTGTTAACTTTCGAAGAAACTGTGATATACATAACTTTAATACTAGAAACAAGGACAAACTTGCAGTGCCCACTACTCGGCTCCATAAAATAAAAGACTCGTTCAAGGGTAATTGTGTAAGATTTTACAATAAACTCCCAAGCACTTCGACAGATCTATCAATTAATAAGTTCAAGAAATACATCAAGCAAAGGCTTATTTCTAAAGCTTACTACAGTATTAAAGAGTACATAGACGATAAAAATGCTTGGGACTGAATTGTTCTAATTAATTGTGAGCATCCTCACTGCCAGAGTTTCTTTTACTGGACACTTGGAGGCCTTTTACACCTCCAAAGATTAATTTAATTATATCTCCTATCATCATTGTATTATTCACTAAAGAGACTATACATCTCTGTTATTTATATTTTAATTATTTTATTATGATATTTGAGACTTTTTACATCTCTCAGAAATAATAATTAAGTACTTTTTTTTCTGATAATATGATACAAATAATAATACCAAATGTTCTGTAAAAAATGAAATGAAATGACATGTGAAAGTGCCCTTGTGGCCTATTTACAGAATAAACGTTTTGAGTTTTGAGTTTTGAGTTTTTTTGAGCTACAAATTAAGGGCATGACGTATAGCCGAGGCAGAGTGGAGAATAATGTAATGTTATAATTGTGTGAAAAGGTCTGAAATGTAGAGTATACTCGTTGGCGGTAAATATTTTTTTGTCTTGGGTACGCTTGAGGCTCACTGCCCTAAAGACTCGGTGTTAATTCCATCGCATTGCTCGGGAGTTGACTCTTTACACTCTCGCTACGCTCGAGCGTTACGTTCAGGATTTGATATCGCACCCGTGGCAAGAAACAGTGCTTTATCCCCTCCTTGGTGTATTATAATTTACTATTTGATAAAACTTACAAGAAACAGAGCTGGTAGCTCTACCAGGAAAACATAGTCAGATAGCACTAACATGCTACGAAACGGCGTAGCACGGTGCGGAATTGCTACGAGATAGCGCTACTGCGCTACGGGCAACGAGTTTTTGCTACGATAAGGTTGTCCTAATCGTTTTAAGTATATAATTATGCTTCGAGAGAATGGTATTTTTAATGGTAGCTTAGAATGAAAATGTACATACTGCTAATGCTTACCAATATAAATAATAATATTGTTATGAATAGTATTGGACTCCACGAGTACGAATACTAACTTGTTTAACGAATAATGGATCACGGACGATATAAATAATACTAATAGGTTGGTTTCGTTACTGTATTAGGTAAAGGTCCAAGAAAATGAAGTTCGAGTAAACCCACAAATCATTTTAGAATAAAATATAATAAAATGCATTTATTTGCTGTATCAGCACAAACATACAGAAAAATAAAAGTAATATATAAAAACTCGATTAAGTGCGTGTTGGCCTCACACACAAAGGGTTCCGTACCATCGTATAAGTAAATTTCAGCACTAAAAATAGTAATAATCAAATAATATTATATCCGCACGTGGCGAATTACGCCACCACAACCATGTGATAAGCCGCGAAATCTACGATCATATTTATATAATCATGATATGATTTGTTTGTTTTTTTGTGGACACGTCGCTTATAATTAATGAAAATAATAAATATATAAATAAAAATTACAATAAATAAAAAATAAACGAGGGTTGACCCCCTCTTTATTTTACAAAATCTCGTGTAGTTCAATATTGTTTACTGTAGCGGCAACAGAAATACAAATTATGTGAAATGTTTAACTCTCTACCTATTGCCGTTCATGGCATGCAGTCTGGTGAAGGAGAGACGGACAGACGGACGGACAGTGGAGGCTTAGTAATAGGTTCCTGTATAGCACGCTTCGGGTACGGAACCCTAGAAACACGTTATAGCAACTGTATGAACGAACAACATTCTTAAGTACCAGCATCGAATTTGTAAATGGTTTCGCTGTCATGCATGCGCATGTGCTGAGACAACAAGAGAACTCAGACTCAGCGTCATTTGCCTCAGGGAAGCATGCTGCGCTGGTTTCCAGTCCAGACCCAGAAACTGACGACAGGAATGGCCGAGTCGGCAGTGACACTGTCTACCAAGCCAAGGGTCCCGGGTTCGAGTCCCGGTGGGGGCAAATATTTGTTTAATGAGAGCGGATATTTGTACCCTAGTCATGGTTTTTTATCTATCTAAGTATAATTTTTATCTATATAAGTATGTGTATCGTTGTCTAGTACCCAAGATACTGGGAACCCTAGTTTGGGGCTAGATCAATGTGTGTTAATAGTGTCCAAGGTTAATAGAAATTATACTGTGAGTGCAAAAAGATGACCAGTATAAAAATATGCCTCTGCCATCCCGTATGGGAAAACACGTGACGCTGTGTTAATGTTTATGCATAAAATATAATTCGATATTTTATGCATAAACATTAACATGGATTCATAAATATAAACATGGATGAAAAAAAAACAATGGAGAAGTCCCGCCAAGTATACAATAACTTATCCTAGCCATTATCATATATATATTTATTCCTTAATTATTGCGTATTTTTTATTTAATAGAAGTATTTTTTTATATAATTCAAGTAGTTTATGTGAATGTTGCACAATGAAAGGCATTCAAATACGAGTATGGGTTTATAAAAAAAACAGTGCTTTATCTACACACATATTAAAAGCTCTCTATGATGTGTTCAGGAACCGCATGTTCGACCGGCATGGTGGCATTGAGATTTAATTTCAAATCACATCATCATCTTGACTGATTAGCATTGGGATCAAGTCAAATTGCTTTGTTTTTCAGAGAGGTTTGATATTTGAATGTAATAAGAGCATCAAATTCCATGTTATAATGAAGCTTGCTTTTCGGTTCAGAGATGTTCGAAATTTTAATGTTATAAGAAAATCAAAGTAATGTTATAATGAAGCATTCATAACTTTTTCACAGATAAGAAATGTGTTCCAACAAAACAGTTTCTCTTTAAGGTGGTCGGTGTTTGAACGCCTTCTAGAGGGTTTATCTATATAATAGTAGTTTATGTGACTGACACATAATGGAGGGCATTAAAACTCGATAGTGGGTTTATGAAACGAGCCGAAGGCGAAGGGTTTAATGCCTAATTATGTACAGTTACATACACTAGTTTATCTACACACATATCATAAGCTCTCTTTGATGTGTTCAGGAACCGCATGTTTGACCGGCATTGTGGCATTGATCTTATCTCTGCAGTTGTTTAGCTTGTTCTGTAGTACCAACTTTATGAAACGAGCCGAAGGCGATAATATAAATCGCAATAATCATAATAATATCCCTCGAGAGTTTTAATGCCTAATTATGTACAGTTACATATACTAGTTTATCTACATACACATCATAAGCTCTCTTTGATGGGTTCAGGAACCGCATGTTCGACCGGCGTTATTATATACATAATTGCTCTGCACTTGTTGACCTTACGGTCATAATGTATCAATATTGAGATAAGCAATGAGTTTTTACCAAGTAGTATAATATTATGCTGGTCGTAACGTGCGGTTTTCGGACACAGTAAAGAGGGTTTATGATACGTGTGTAGATAAAATAATTAATAGTTGTTAGCTTTACATTTCCCGGGACGTTTGTAAACAAACTTTTCAATCAGACTCAAACATAAGCAGCACAAAAGGAAGGTTTGTCAATCAGTCCAGCAATTTCTCATATGCTGTGGCAGAGGCACAGTATAAACTATCTATAATCCAAGCAGTAAACAAGAAGAGGCCTTTATTGTCCAGATTACCAGGACTGCATGGCTCGAAGGGTATACCGACAGTGTTTTGTCGCAGGTCGGCTGGCTGGCGGTGGCTATTGAGATAGATGCGCGAACAGTCGAGATTTTATTGCGTCATTTATGTTTTTTATTTTTTGTTCCGGTCGATTAATCCCGACCACCCTCTAGGAGGTTATAGGGTTCCGCAGATGCCTGTGCCCGAAACCAAGTAGGTTTATTTACTTATTCAGTCGTACAACTAATTTTCTGGGTTCCTTCAGCGAGATTTTGATACTGGCAGGTATTCTACCTAAATGTGATGTTCTTTGAGTTTTCACACTATCGAGTAGGAACTTGAAAGTATTGTGATTGAACTGAAGTAAATAATTCATTCACGCCATCTGGAGGAATAATAAATACTCTTAAAGCAGGACCTAAACTGAACTGCCCTGCTTGTTCGTACTATGAGCAACAATAAGCAGGCCTTTACAACAATAACAGCTTTACAATATTTATATTATGCTAATTGTATGATTCATTGTCTAAAAATCTTGACGTAATTTCGTATTGTACAAAACCGGTATTCTAATAAAAATACGTGGAACGTTACTAGTGGGAAAGAGAGATGCTTATGTGAATCTGTTTAGTGCTATTTCATTATTTTAGGTTGGCAGCTAACAGACCAGAGACAAGCTAACCTTTCACCTTGGCGGATTAGCAGGGCAACGGCGGCTCACCTTTAAGACCGTCATATTACGATTTTAATCAGTCCTGTTTAAGGCCTGCTTTTTAACTGCACGTAATAGGAATTATTACTTAAAAGTTGGTATTAGGTCCCTCATAGTTTTCAACCATCTGCTTTGAAATAAATGTATGTAGTCGATTATGATACATCATCCGCAATTTTAAACTATGCTGTGTATTTTTCTATGCCAGTGCACACAACCCTGAAAAAGCGTTATATTTATTTATAAAAAGCAATTTCGCTTACATTGAACCAAATCATAAAGCTACAGAACCATTCGTTACTTCTCTGTTTCCGATTTTTTCCACACAGTTGAGTTTTAAAACAATTTAATCCGAATGGAATTGTCGAAACTGAAATGATTAATGTCTCCGGTAACCGAATAAACAATTTAGGTAGACACGTCGCAACAACAACAACTCGGCACCAAACAAACAAACAAATGAACAAAGGAATAAGTTTGTTTCTTTAAAAACTTGGCAACGTTTAAAAAGTTCGCTCGGACTCGGATAACCGCATTGTGTCTGTGTCTAGAGTTTCAACAACATTTGAGACGGCGCGCGGCGGATAAATACATTGAAGTAGAATAGACATTAAATCGGTGTCTAACTAGGTGCCTGTTGATCAAACATGAATTAATAAATTATTCAAAGTCAGTTCAGAGTGGCGGTATTGCATTACAAAATTACTAGAAAGATTTTCTAGTTGTACTTGGTTAAGCACAAGGCGATTATTATATTCGATACAAGTGTAATATAAAGTCTCAAGATAGCGTTAACATATATCAATTGAGGTTTCTGCAATAAAGGTACACCAAAGTGACAAAGTCGCCCGAGATAACCACGTCAATGTAATAACCACGAATTGACAATTACTTTAAATCATATCACCAACAAGCTACTTCCAGAGGACAATAAACACAAATATTTCCACGAAAAGTGTTGGCGCAAATGTACGAATGTAATCTGCTGCTGGGAGTGATGGCGGCATTTGTCATCACGGGAATGGGGCGAGAGTGACGTCTCTTGCGGAGAATCGTAACTCGTTACCGACGTAACGAGAGTTTGTTGACGACACTCCGCTTCGCCTGCCGATGTCGCCCTGCGGAGGCGACTGTCGAATGATAACAACACTTGAGCTCGTCACCAACATCGCAAATAAAATAAGAAGACGTCACTCGAGTACGTTTAGTCCATGTCAGAATTGATGGCCAGAGGTGGAAGAGGAAATCGCGGAGGGGGCGGGGACGTCTCGCACACCTCCCGCCCTACCGCAAAGGCCCTGTGACGGTGCTGCGCATGACCGCATATACCCTGCTTATCCAGTTCACAGATATCGAGAGATAGGCCCTTGGCGCTAAGCTTGTATCGGAACCAGTGTCGCCGAAAATTAAGAACACGCACACATCTACACCACTCACACATCAATCCTTCCGCATTTATTGGTCAGTGCAATGTCATGCACCTATCGGCCGAACACACCCACACTACCGCAGGTACACTAGCTAGTCGAGCTAGTGCTGGGACATTGCAAGGATAGCGTGTTGCATCAATCCATTATAATTTATAGACAGTGGTATTTATGCCGGGTTATATAAATAAAATAATACTTTGTTTGTTAATATGACATATTTATTTTACAAGAAATACCTATTACTATGTTTACAGGCTGTAACACATACGGGGTGCCATGCCGAAAAGGATTGTTTGGGACATGATTTTGAACAACTTTCTCAATGCATCTGATTTGATCAGAGAAACGTTATTTTTTACTTCCCCATACAAATCAGCTGACTGCTCGGCCCAAAATGTACTGCAAAGTGAAAAGTAATGTTGCTCTGATTAAATCGTTTAAATAGATTAGGATGATCTGACCTGATAAGGATCTGTCCTGTACAGTCCTGTACAGTCAATACAACCTATTGACAAGAAAAATGTAAATATTTATAAAGAACTTGGCGTTTTGACAATTTAGGCGTAGCATTTTTTGCTAAGTAATGCAGTCTTATATTAGTATATCTTCTCATTAGAGCTTTGATTAGTAATATTAGATGTGTTATGGGTTTTGTTCGAGTTTTTAAAAAATCTATTTCTTTCTATGAATTCAAAAACATAATTCTCACTATCACTATTCCCATCACTATACGTCGTCTCTGCGTGCGTGTAACAGTTCGCCTCCGTACCTCGATGCATATTTACTTTCGTATTTAGATAAGTGTGAAATATTCATTGCGTATTTCACTACATATTGCCAAGCTAACGGCAATATGTTGTGAAATTAAGATACAAAACAAGCAATGGATAATAAACCTAGCGAGAACAACATGACATTGTCACTTTAATGATTAACTTGTGACGAATTTTTTGTGAATGACTTATTTCCGTAATAATGTTTATTTCTTGTGTTTTAAGAAGAAATGATAGTTGGAATGAGACTTACAAGTGATATGTTACTCCGCCGTTCTTGGAGTTCACAACCCCGCTTCTATTTTTGCACATGAGTATTGCACAGGTCGGCATTTTCGAAAAACAGCGGTATCCATATAATAATCCAAAGTAGCATGGTATTTCTTTATAAAGGTCGATTCTATGGAACGACCGATCAACTGTCATAGTTATGCGAACTGATTCCGAAAACGCCGCTTCATGTGTCAAAAAGTCTCAACCATTCATTCAATCAAGCCTTGTTGGTAGGACACGGCCCTGGGCAGTCGTCTGTCAATATGTAATCAGTGTAGTCCTCGGTTTGCTCTTACTCGTAGGCCGTCGCTTGGGACGGTCGTGTCACAATACAACTCTCAGTTAAATCTAGTTCAATGGACGCCGTCTCGGTGGATATGTAATCCTAATTGTCAGTAGTTTTCAGTGTTCATTAATGTACAATGCTTCAAGTCAACAAAGTGTCGTCGTGTAAACCAAGTAAGCGTTTAACTTCTACAATCGTCAATCTCTAAAACATCAAACTTCAATCTAGCCCTTCGTAAAGGGGCGGCCGCGTGGCGCGGCAATCAGTTTCTCACGTAGGACACGTGGGTAATGGCCCCGCTATAACCTTCGGCCCTGTGCTGCCGTTCTTGCGCGTGGCGTTGAGGCGGAGCCGCGCGCAACGCCTGGCTGGGAGTTCGGCACTTGTGTGTCTGAGACCCATTTGGGGAAGGTTGCTGAATCTACAAGCCTTTGGTGGCCATTTGTGGAAAGGCTACCGAATCCACTTCATTCGGGTTCATCAGAACAGGGGAAGAAGAGAAGAACTGTTTGAGACTGTTCAAGCGTTGTTTAAGAACTGTTTAAGCGAATCGAGGTTCACACCCTTAAAGCTTCGAATATCAATAAATATGGCTTTACGCCCAGGGGGCTTAATTTTGTATGAAATAAACCCGCTCATGATAGGAGAAAGGGGCCTTAAGCTTAAGCTTACGCAGGCCATGAACAGCCACCTTTACTATGTTGGAGATGATCATGAGAACAAGAAGAGATGCAATACATATCAAATCTAAACCTAACTAACTCTAATACGATCTACCAACTAATAAAAACGTTAGACGTAAACGTTATGAACTTTATGCGTTTGCGAAACCCGTGTGTCCCTTCTTACATTATTGAGTCGTTGAGGTTGAAAGTGAGTGGCTTCAAGGGGAAGAATGTTAAGTCAAAGAAGATTACGATATATTCTAGTGTGTAAAATCACCGATGGTGAAAGTGTCACTATAAAGAAGAGTCAAGTGACTAAGTAGAGTTTCAATAGATTCAAAGTAATTGATACGAAGTGAGGTGCTATAATACACACCCAGAATAATTTTATTGTTGCGCAAGCTGATCTCAAGGAAGAGATGGTGAGCCGAACCAGAGTACAGGCTTGGCGAGAGGCCTTTACGAATGTCAGAAGTAGATAGCAATGTCGCCACCAACTTAAGCAGTCCTATCGTTACGACCACTATAAATCAACACACGACAGCTCTATTTGTCTTTCTACAGTAAGTGCAAGAATATATTTCAGTTGTTTCACCTTATTATTATTTTTACTAAGATTAAATAACCACCTATAACAGCAGTCATTCTATGGTAACAAGTAACAACTGTCAATTTGGTCATTATTTATGATCATATTTGAAAAGACATCATATTTTCCTATAATCAGTATTCTGTAATACAAATAACGTCGGTATTAGAATTATTAACGAATAATAAGAAACGTACACCTAAAGAACATTTTTTGTCGTGATGACAGAACTGGTGATCCTAATGCGTTGCTGAATTGATAAAAACAATAAAACGTCGTTGAATACGAATCGGTAAGACTTCGGCCTACAGAAGTTTGGCCTAAATGGTTCTGAATGGTCTGGTCTATCGTTGTTTTAAGGCTTTGCTTCGATCCACAGATAAGATCTAACAAGAACCTTTTATAAGTATTTACTTAAAATTTACAAGAACACTATAAATATTTTTTGTGCTACATAAAAACCTTAGTGTGTAGTATTTTAAGTTAGATTATAAATTTTTACCTATTCAGTAGATATTTAGTGAAAAACACTTATGGTTTAATCACCAAAACACTGTGACTGAACTGAAATGACAAGGATCTGAAATTTATTTTTAAGATGATTTTAAAGTTTATTTAAGGAAATAGAAAAAAACCACCAAACTAGAAACCTGAATACCATTGTGCGATGGTACGGAACCCGTCGTGCGCGAGTCCGACTGGTAAATGTTTTCGGGTCAATCGAGTTAATGATGCGTGTATGATGTCGCGGGTCCCGAGAGAAAATATCGTCCACGTGGTGCGAAAGTGCAAGTGTAATAAAACCTTACAAATAAAAAATAAAACATTAACACATGGTGTTCGTGTGTTCTAGCGGTAATGGCACATCGAAAACGATTGTGCGGGTAGCAACATCTGGCTAAGACGGGTACTGGACGGGTATCCGTTTCTATGTGGCATTTATTTCGGGCGCTTTCGTGTTTCGTTAAGCTGTAGGTCCCGGCTACTATCGCAACTCGGTGGTAGTAGTCGTAAAGCTGGTCAGAGGCCCTGATAGGACAGCTTGAAAATATCTGACAGTCGGGTTGGCCACTCGCCCGACACCCCGCTATAAAGCCGCACTGAGCCAGAGTGGTGGAGAATGGCTCAATCTAAATCGTATCCAGATAAAGGCCCGTGCCCGTTGATGGGGATATTAATGGGTTTCCTTATTAAATTACTATAATACTTATTTAAATGTAAAAAATATAACATAGTTCGATTCCGTTTTTCTATCATGTTTAATAAAACTGAAAAGTTTAGCAAATGTTCCCAATGTTCCCAGTTTTACTACTAACTCTTTAAGTTAAATTAAAGTAACACGTTTTTTAAAATTTGTTTAAGTTTTGTAAATTAGTAAAGGGTGTCCGCCTGGAAATTTTCCGGTACAAACTCGTATTATGCATGAACGGAATGCATGAGGGGGGTGCGGGGGCTACCGATCGGTGCGTGAGCATTGCGGACGTTTCAGTAATGATGAGTCAGTGGCAAAGAACGCAACGCGCGTTCGCTGTGGAAGCGTTCCTTAAGAATGGTGATTGGTGCAAGGCAGGAATTTAGTTCACGCTTTAAAATTTGCATTAATGATGGGCCTTCCACCTAACTAATTTATTGGTGGGTACAGAAGTTCAGGAGAACAGTATCGACATAAAAAAAACATCCACCGCGTCCATCAACTTCTGTGGCGACACCTGAAAACATCAACATAGTTCGAGAAGAAATACTCAAATATCGTCGGAAGTCCGGTAGTAAGGTGGCAGCTGCTACTTACTGGTATTAAAAAAAAAACTACATAAAATATTGAAGCGTCAACTCAATTTCTATCCATACAAACTACAAATTGTGCAGGAATTTAAAGAAGGAGACTACTTAGCGAGAGAAGTTTATGCCAAATCAATTATCGACTAATTTGGCACCTCTGCGCGAATGGCCAATAACTTTTTTAGTGACGGAGCCCATTTTCATTTAGAAGAATATGAAAATAAACAAAATATGAGATACTGGCCAGACACAAATGCAAAAAACCTCCACCGAAACACATTACACAGCCCAAAAACAACGGTGTAGTACTCGATTTCAGCAAGAGGAATAATTGGACCTATTTTCTTTGACGCTAACCAAACTGAGACATCTGAAAGGTATTGTGCAATAATAGACAGTTTTTTGTCTCAGCCTTGCATAATTTTGATGTCAAAGTCAAAGTCAACGTTCTTTATTACTGTAGATATTTACATATACTTAGCAAACTTCATTTTTTGCCTCTTCTCTACATTGGATCATTGTGGTTGTTCAATCAAGTCAATGTTATTTTTGATATTTAAATCGGTTTAAGGAAATAACGTGAGCTGCCTTCTCCTTAACGTTGAGCCTTAATTACGGGACATCCTGTATACATTCACATAGTTGGATATCATGCATAAACGAAAATAGCAACGTCAGGTATTACAAAGAAACACAAACAGTGGCAAGTTACTAACTCATCGTCTTATATAACTTGAAGCCCTAACCAAGTATGCGCTCAGCCACAACACAACATCTCCGTTGGTTACATAGTAAAGTTTCCTACAAAGGTGTTGAACACAAAACATAATTACACATTGACTTCGCAAAGTCAAAGTTAGCCTTGTTTCAGAACCAAGTACAGTGGGCAAGGAAACCAAACCAGTGAAGTTCGATTTAAGTTCTTGTGGCACATGAGATAAAGAATCGTTTGCAAGGTGCCAGGTTTTTTCTCCACAGTCCGACGTTACGAGTTCTTGAGACTTTTCTTACAATAATACTGTAACCCCATTTACTGCGCGACCTTAGAAAAGCCAGCCACACACCGCCCATCTTATCCAACAGATTTAATGGACTCGGTACTTCTGTGACCTTTTTAGACGCTTTGGGGTGCAGATAAAAATCTAGTGCCTCTATTGGAAAAGGCGTGATGATAATTTTGTACCTTTTGAAAGTGTAAGGTCTTCCCCCGGTCAACTTTATACCTTTCCCTTACCATCCTTGGGTTTCAAATCTTTTGTTGAAAATAACCTTGCCTGTGGACATTGTGTATACGTTATAATATTTTTTTCTGTTGTACAATAATGAAATTACGAAAAATAAATTACGAAACAACGTATTTCATAATGAAAAATAACGATATCATTCTAAATGTATCAATCTTCAGCGAGTAATGCGAGTGCGATTCGCGCTCGCGTGTGCTTGCCCCCTCTATGAGCACAGAAAGGGATCTCTCAAAGTAAATAAGGATCTTATCTCAGTCTCGTAACGGTTTCTAATAACTTTCTTCTTAATCTCGACTTGGATCTCAGCCAGATCCAGCCGGATCTCGCTGGATCCGGCTCAAGATGAAGGGGGGAGTAATCCCGCATCCGAGCGCACACATCGCTTTAAGCAGGTTTCGCAACAACGAGGAATACCAGATTTTGAGTCTGGGTTTTATTGAGGCATTATACATTTGTTTTTTTGTTTTTTTTTATAGCCTACTCGGAGTCCCACTGCTGGGCAAAGACCTCACCGGTTCGAGCCCACACATCTCTAGCTAAAGCTTCATCGATCCACCCTGGCAGGAATTCATCCAGGTCGTCCCTCCATCTCCTTATGGGCCTTCCCCTACGCCGGTGTCCGTCTGTAGTCATCCGTTCAGAGGCTGATTTCGCCCATTTGTCCGGATGCATTCGACAGACATGTCCAGCCCAGTTCCATTTGAGTCTGGTGGTTTGTTCGCCAGTTTTGGAGCTCAATATAGTGTTCATAACGCGATCTATACGCTCACTTTGTAAGAAACAGACTTTTATGATCAAGACTCCCATGATCGCTAAATTAGTTGTTGTTAAATCTGTTGGCATTGTTAACATTTTGGAGTTAAAAATAAAATCAGGTTTGGTCTCTGAAAAGAAAACTCTTGCTTGTTGTTTTGTAAAGTTACTTACGACTCAGGGACGATTGTTTACGTATCCCTGGTAACAAAAAAAAGTTTAATTATTCCCTCGAATAATCTTTATTCACAAATTTTCATGTCAATTTGTCCTGAAATAACCTCGAGGTGCCGACACGCCCGGTCCACAATGCGCGAGTGCGCAGCAATATAAGTAAGGCCACAATTATATATATATATATATATTGCTTTATTGTCGGGCGTAACTTTACAAGACAACTCACTGTATATAATTATATTCAGCAATGACGTAGGCAACCATAGCAGCCATCGATATTTTTGGGATAATTAATATGAAAGCCTTGTTTTATATAAACCAGTGATATGGTAAATATTAAGCGTATGACCGTAAATATATTTTTTATGGCCAAAAATAATCGTCTGACGCATTTACTGAATTGTGCAAAAAATTGAGTGCAACTAGAGATCTGATGAATAAGATAGTAGAAACCGGTAGTTGTTAAACTAACGCGTTAGTTGATCAACTATCTATAGATAGTAAACCAGATCGACAGGGTTTATAATTTACGTTTCTTTGGTTCTTACATGTCAACCTAACACGAAGACTATTTGGGGGCTTCGTTGCGCTCGCCCCCTCTAGTCTCACCTGAGCTACCGCAATGTTTGCCCTGGTATTTCGTTTGCAATTCAAGTTTAAATCAGTTTACTATTTAACGGTTTTAACCGTTTGTTTATCAACTAACGCGTCACATAATAAGCAGTACGCTACAGTTTAGTATATGTTAGTATAGTTTATAAACTAACCAAGAAATAATTTAAGATATTAAGCAACTAAACGTATTTTTGAGTGAATACATAACCTACTATATATTATTCAATGTTTTTTACTTGTAATATTAATTAAGAGTTTAATGTTTTTGGCGCTGAATACAGCCTTTCACCCGTTGTCATGTTATATTTTAGTGTATTATCTTCAATGCTTTTTTGTGTACCAAAGATAATAAATAAATAAATAAGTTTTCTAAAATGGCTACACTATATATAGAAACTGAGTGATTCGGTTCTGTGACACTACATGGGGTTACCTCGCTCCATTCCACTCTGCTCGGCTCCAGATTGTACCTAAAGTTGTGACTAATACAATCTAGCTTTAGTATTCGGACAGACAGTGTCCTATAACAACAAATGCGGGTCTGTGAGGTTTCATGTGAAGTGTAGTTAAATGTGGTTGACTCGCTCCGCTCCACTTTGCTTGGCTCTAGTATTTTTTTCGCGCATACATTCACTTATCCACGTATTCAGTTTTTTATTCGACAATTCAGTAATTGTTTTGCACATTTAGTTACACCGCTTCTTCTTCTTCATGTGGAAATTTATAGGGAGGATCAAAGTTGATCCTTCCAGTATTCAGCCACCGCGATGGTTTTGTCACTAGCCTGCATAAGGTCGGCGTGTGTGCAGGAAATTGGACACAGCGGGCACCATAGTAGGTGGCCGGAAGTCTGAGGGGCACCGCAATGGCAGCTTGTGCTTGCATCCTCAGGCAGGATGCCCCAGCGTCGCATGTTGTCTTTGGTGCGCCCGACGCGTGATATCAGCCTGTTCAAGGTTTTCCACAGCTGCCAGCCCAGGTTTCGTTCCGGAGGGAGTTGTTCCTCAGGTTTTCCCCAATCAGAGCTTACGTAGCTTTGTGTGGAATGCTCCCAAAGCCTAAGCCTTGCGAAGGCAAGCGTCTCAGCGAGAGGGTCTGTCGTCGCCAGGAAGCTTCTCCTGGATTTAAGACAAGGTTTTGCTCCTGACCAAACAAAGGGTGGTGGGAGTCGTTGCATTGTTTCCCCCTCTCAAACATGGAGGCCACCTCAAGGTGAACAGGTGGCGAGGCAATGCCAGCCAGGCAGTGCAGCATATCCGTGTGGGTAGGCTTCAGACAACCTGTGATTAGGCGGCAGGTCTCGTTTAGCGCCACGTCCACCTCTTTGGAGTGTCAAGTGTTGTTCCACACTGGGGCAGCATACTCCGCCGCTGAGTAGCAGAGAGCCAAGGCAGTGGTTTTCAGTGTGTGCGAGTGGGCGCCCCACGTTGTGCCCTTAATGCGTCGCAACAGGTTTTTCCTCGCGAAGACTTTGAACTTTCTCTTTTGGCAGTGACATTTGAGCGATCGAGTGCGATCAAACGTTACTCCCAGATACATCGGGGTGAAAGTTTGTTCCAGCTTGTTGCCCTGCCAAGTGATGTTTCTTCTCTGTTGCCTTGCGGTTGTTGAGGATATGCGAAGACCTGGGTCTTTGCTGGGTTTGGCTGTAGATGTTTTTTCCTAAATTACACCGAGAGACTTTCGAGGGCACGTGTTAGATCGGCTTCCATGGTTTTAAATTTCTTAGCTTGGGCTGCAAGTGCCAGATCATCCACAAAGAGGAAATGTCGCAAGTTTTCAAAGATTGGCTGAGTTCGTTGGTGTAGATGTTGAATAACAACGGAGACAGCACACTTCCCAGCGGCAGCCCAATGTTTTTGGTCGTGCCATCTGCTTTGTTTTCCTTGGAAGGAGATAATATACCTTCTGTTCCACAGCATCGAAGCCACTATTTGAGTAAGATGGTAGTCCCCGAACAGGTCAAATAGTTTTTGGATTAGCATACGGTGGTTGACTGTGTCGTATGCAGCTGATTGGTCTACAAGAACCACGCCCGTAGCCAAACAAGCTTCGAAGCCGTTCTCAATGTGTTGCAAAACCAGCCTATTCAGGGATCAGCTTTTGGTCGCCTGATGGTGCTATGCGCTAGAGGATCAATCTTTCAAACAGCTTGTATAGTATGCACAGCAGCGCTATCGGGCGGTAACTTTTGGCTTCGTCGGGATCCTTGACGGGTTTAAGGAGAGCAATAACCTGTGTCTTTCTCTAATCGGCTGGCATACCATGCTTGAGTGATTAAAGAGCTGTTGTAATCAACTCCTTGCAACTGGGCTTAAGCGTTTGATCTGCACCCCTCTGATGTCGTCTATCCCTGGGGCTTTCCCTTCCCTTAGGTTGTTTATGGCCAGGTTCAGTTCTGTGAGGTTGAAAGGGGTGAAGAGAAGACCATCCTGAACTGAACGTTGGCTTGACAGTTTGGGTAATGGGACCCGTCCCGCCGTTTGTCCATTCTTGAGGAGCTGGACTGTTATTTGGTCTGCTGACACTTTTGAGTGGGCGTTGCTGATCTTGGGGTCGCAGTTTAGCTTTCTGCTGAAAGTCCAGGCTTTTTTGCTGTTGTGCTTCATATCCATTCCTTGGACCAGGTTGCACCATCTGTCTCCGTTACACCGCTAATAACTTAGTATTTTCATTGCCCCAAATAGGTTTGGCGCAGCTTATATTTTAAAGCTTGTTCGATATTTTTCCATCGACCAAAGTTATTCTTTGATTTACCTTATTATTCGTTTATCAGAATTCATACCGGAAAAAACAGCAAAACAGTATTCAATGGCCATTCGAGTAATAAGATTTTTTTCGATCATTTTATCAGGAGAAAAATAAATCGTTTGTTAGGTTGAACATACAAGAACAACAAAATCCAACGCTCGTTTTGTATTCTATGTTACACCGAAGTTGAAATGTTGAAGATTTTCAGATTTCTAGTCGCGTAATTCTAGAAATTCTTACTATGTCATTCTGACATCTGGGAACTTCTATCAGAATCCCTTTGAAATTGACAGGTCGTCCAATCAAAAGACAGCTTATTTAAAATAATCTTAGAAAATAAATTCCTAGATGTCAGGGAGTACATGATAAGGCTAGTAGTATTTCTAGTCGCGCTCAGTTTGCTGCGCTATTCATTAATTTTGTTAGGCAAAATCAGTATTTTTGTCAGTCAAAAACCGCATTTAAGGTCATACGTTTCAATACTACGCGTTTTATCATCGCCAACATTATTTGGAAGAGGAAATGCATTAGAGTGAACTCGAGTGAAGTGTTGTCGAGATGCCTCGAGAGAGAAGGCGGCGCGTGTCCCGTGACGTCGACAGACCAGTGCACCTTGCTGCGGGTATGGTTACAACGTGCGAGCTAATCTCAATAATCTTACGTGTCTTTGATTTGTATGGCATAAACATACGTGAACCTCGTTTTGGCTAAGTCTGTTAAATATGGCTAATTTTAGAAAAACTTCGAATATTCATCTTTTAAACATAAAACATAAACTTTTACATACAGGCACATACATTACTTCTGGCCCCACACTAGGATACCCTGTGTGGCGGGAACCAGAAACATCGATGTCACACACATATAAACATCGAAGACCTGGGGATTTTACTTCTTTATCCCTAGGCGGGGATCGAACCTGGCACCTCTCGCATGGAAAACAGAGCCACAACAGCAGCGCCACAGAGGTCGTCATTTTTGAAAAATATATTTAAGTGTTATAAGGTAACCCAGGGAATACACTTCAATCTTGATGCCTTGAATCCATGCCTGCTACATTGACCTATAAATGTGTCACTAACAGGGATATACCGAGAGATTTAGAATCACCAAAAATACAGAAAATCCGGGTTGAAAGTGAACTAACTGTATTCCCCTCACGTATACCGTCCCCCACCCACTACCTCAGCCCTGCTGAGATACTCCGCCGACAAGAAAGGGGCAAGAGGCGAGGCGAGGGGGGTAATTATAAAGTGAAGAGTATTGTACAATGGAAATAGCTAATCCGCGGCCTTTGGATCGGGAGTCGAGGCCGTGAGACATTTGTGACCCAGTTATCCGTGAAGAAAAAGTTTCCCTTTCGTTATCATGGACTCTTTGTGGATGACCTCTATGGCGTTGTGGTTGGAGGTCCCCAAGCGAGAGGTCCGAGGTTAGAATCCCTGCTGGGGAACATGCAATAAATAGTCATAGGTCTTGGATGTTTGTATAAATATGTGTTTCTGATTCTCACATGGCACACGGTATCCTAGTGTGGGGCCAGAAGCAATTTATGTGCCAATATGTATAAATGTGCATATTTCATAATTTCATAATTCTTTATTGCACAAACACATATTAAATTTAAAAGGTAACATTAGGATCAATCATATGTATCATATTTATGTCATGACTAGTAATAAAATACCTCTTTTCGACTTTTAATTCAGTAATAGCGGGGTATTGTTGATAGGCTGCAATAATAATAAATTTGGCTAAAAGTGCAAAGCTCCTCCTCTCGAAAGTTTGAGTATGGACAGATGCTTGAGTACCTAACATAGGATGTATACCTTGCGGATATAACACTAGCGGCTTGTTTTCGCCCATAGCTATTAAGAGGCGTCTATAAGCCTCCTTTTTGGGTCAACTTTTCGTCCTGTGCCAATCGTTATTTCACTGTATCAAAAATATTAATAATTTGGAACAAATCTTATCGACATATATAATAAGAAATGCGTTAGTTCTTTGTATTATTCGTGTTGCAGCATGCGCGGGTTTGTTACCTTCTCAATGACGTTTCATAAAATATAGAGGGGGATGGATAAAATATGTGAGGGTGGGTACTGATCTCCCCATCTTCCTCTCGCCCCAACGAGCCAATATGACCGAATCAGGCAATCCTGTCACAATGTGTGAACTCTTTGCTGCTGCCTGTAGTCTTTTATTGTGATCCTGCCACAAGCACAGCTCAAGAACGTCGTTACTCGTGCAGACGGTAATAATGCAAATTAGTAACAGTTCTTGTTGATGTTCTGTTGAAAATAAATAAGTAAACAAAATTTGGCACATATCAAGTATATCACCATCACCACAGAGAGGGCACAGGGAAGTCTAGTAAGATCGACCCACTTTACCACCACTGTTCAGGCTTCTCGGCACCTAATGACCTCGCAGGGGCCCTGTAGCGGGCCCAGGGCTAAAGGTCGTAGCCGCCGCTAACAGTAGCTATGATCGTCTATTCTATCTATCCCAAAATGAGAGGACCCGATTCAGCTGTAAGATTTGTAAGTAAGAATGATAAGTCGGAATTTCTCGTTCATCGAGAAATCTGTTAGGCGTACAATAGTCGAACGAAGCTTGGTTCGGAAAGTTACAGTTTCAAGTTAGACAGAGAAAGCATATATGTCCGCGAGCCGGTAATTCGCATCAGTCAGCGGTGTATTGCGCTAAAACGATCGTTGTTATATTTTATGTGATGGCACCATCTGGTTTTTGTATATATGAGCGCATTGGAACATCTTTTGTTGTAATTTTAGTTTTAGTTTTAGTGATCGATCACAGTTATAGTATAGATATCCGTCGTAGTTTTACGACGTGAGTACTCAATTATATTTCATGTGCTCGCTCGTAGCGGCTTGTGGTGGTTCCAATTATATATTTTGTTCACGGCAATAACGATCCGAAAAGACCGGTTTACACAATTGCGATTTGAGTTCCGAAATGGGTTCTGAACTAGCGGTTACCTCAAAAGGTCCGTAACGTTTTGAAACCTTCAACTCTGCGCAATTTGAGCTGGATGTTATCGAAACGCAAGCATTATTGTTTTAGGATATCTAACCCACACCATAGCGAAGTGCATAATTCGATAAATACCGAACTATGAATTCCACTAGCCGCAGCACGTCCTGGGCTGAGCCAAATCATATATACCGACTCAACTTACACATTAGATATCCACCGAAATTTACATTTAATTTAAAAATGCAACTTGAATCCAATCTGACCCAAGGCAATGCAAAACACCTACCCGGACCTAAACAATGAACTTTAGACTGTAAATTGATCTCTTCGCGCGTCCCCGACAACACTCAAATGTCAAAATATCAACAGTACATGTTAACTGTGTTGACACCGGTTTAACTTTGTTCTGAATTTGTTATTTCCATCCGCGGAACCTCATCGATCAAACAGTCTCCCTATGCCCTGACAACCTAGGTTTAGCCGCAACTAAACTCCTGTCTAGCCTAGTCTAAAAACCTAGTGTTATACCACGTCCATTATCGACACCACTCGAAAATGGTTGAGTTTGATTTGAATGTGCTTGAATGTTTAACGACTGTGCGTGTGGGAATTACAAAACTCGCTACTCTAAAGGAATGAGGAGAGGATTAGCCCGCGAATATCCTAAGAGCCAATCCAGGAACCCTATGGTGAAGGAAAAAGGAATTTAGGGTCGCTCCAAGCCCAGACTCAGACTCAGAATAATTGACTTACAAGTTCTTTCCTAACGACCCAAGGATAGTTTTGGAATTAGGGGTAGGTTGATATAAAGGTAGGAACCGAGGTATATCTCGGCGCTTCAGACACTCACGAAAACCCACTGAAACTTCGCAATCACCAATTCGTATAGTTCTGACGCGTAACACGGCAGACAAAACTTTTTAGAACTCGTGAGGCGACTGCCACAGTAGCTAGACGCTGAGACTGAATGCTCTCCCTTCCCCCACAATTGTATTTATACGCCCCACATGCGTCCTTTGCGAAAACGCTCTGCCCAAGCGAAGCTTCTTATCACCAACTACACAGGGTCTAATTTCAACCATGCCATGCAGATCCGCCGTTCTACAAATTGTGTGTACGCATATTCACTATGATCAACCGTAGGTTATCACTCAAATCATTTGGTACTGCCGATACACAGAATCTGTTGATCGCTGACCAATAAAAGCTTGTTGCGATTAATTAAGCATTTCCCGACCACTAGGTGCGCGTAGCAAAAGACCTCTAGAATGATATTCAAAATAGAGGTGTCAAACCCTCCATCTCATACCTCAATCGCAATTGTATATTTGCAATCTACATAATAGCTTTCTCCGTTCCGTAATAACCTTTCATTATTTAGTTATTCATAATTTTATTCAACGCGCAGCCAAATCGGCTCTCATCTCTACACATCTCGCAGGAATGCGACAAAAAAACTGACCTGAACTGAAATTCCACGAATGAACCCACGCGCCTTTTTTTTTTTCCAAACTTTGCCAGTAAGCTATGCAAAACCCCCAAACGTTATCTGAACCGATTCTCGTATTCAAAACAGCGCGGCGTTGGGCTAGCCCTCTATCACGCAGAATGAAGTATCTAATGTACCGACTCTCGTGTACCATTACAGCCCCCTCCCAGATCTTGAGACACTGTTTATCTCAGTTAACATGGCGCAAGGATCTCATTACCACTATGCTACCCATACTTTGTACATATCTACTCTATATGTTCGGACATCTCAAATCATGTACACCGACCGATGAATCTGTCAATTATGTATATAATATTTACACAACTCGATTGAGTTCTCTCCTGTCTTATCTTATTTATCTATCTTACTATACAACCTCGCTTACCCGCAATTTATCCTAATTCGTATTACTATATATATACAAATTGTTTTTTTTTTGTTTTTCTTTTTGTTTCCAAACCATGCAAGATCCTTAAATCTACAAAGTAGTTACTCAAATTTACAGCTTACAGCTTAATTATATAACCTTTATACACTATCTTATTTATCTACGCCCTTATTCGTCCTCACATAATACCTGGCTATATTTATAGTATTGAAGTTACCCAATATCTCATTTGAACCCGGATCTACTAACGTATAACAGTTGGGATATACCACTGCCGAAATAACATAAGGCCCTTTATACAACAACGAAAATTTCCGCATGATTTTATGTTCTTTATTTGAACGCACAAAAGTCTTAAGTTTCACATAATCACCTATACGATAGACCTCTAACTTACGCCGTTTGTCCGCCTGTCGCTTACGTCGTTCACTAGAACTTTTAGAGTTTTCTATCGCTACATTCCGCACCTGTTCCGAATCTCGCGCACTATGGCCTAATAACCATTCATCGCCTAATTCCTTGTCAATAGTTAACGGTTCCCGCCTACCAAACGCTAACTCATTAGGCGCAAAGCCTGTGCTTGTGTGTTCGATATTATTATAGCAATTCTGAATGTCCGGTAACACGTCTACCCAACTACGATTACTTCCGCCGCAATAAGTCCTAATCAGCCGACCTAGCTCGCGATTCACTCTTTCTACGCTATTAGAATTTGGACAATACACCGACGTATGAGTGACCCGAATCCCCAGCTGTTTGAGTCCAAATTCCCAAACTTTCGATATGAACTGTGGTCCTGAGTCCGTAATTATAGTTTCGATAGGTACTTCCCTATGAAATCTCTTTGTACAAGCGAGCACGCTCCTACCTGTCGCTTTTCGCATTGGATATAATTTTATTACTTTACTGTACACGTCTTGAATCACATATATATATTGATATCCGAATTTACCTACGGGCAATGGCCCATAAAGGTCCGAGAAAACTTTCTCACCCAACCTTTCCGCCAACACCGGTGTACAAGGACCAACGGTATTGTTAGTACTTGGTTTGACCTTTTGACATATGTCACAACTTCTTATCACCGCGCTAATCACCCTACTCATATGAAGAAAATAATATCTGTCCTTCATCAGTGCTAATATTTTATATCTGCCGTAGTGACCTATTTCTTCATGTATGTGTAAAATTAGTTCCTCCTGTAGTGATTTCGGAATTACTAGCAACTGTACGTTCCGCTTCGGCACGTGAAAATATAACGTATCACCTACTAGCTTGTAATTTTCAAACCCTCTCGTTCCGGTATCTACCACATTACGTCTGATACAACCGCTAATTCGATTTAACCGCTCATCTTCGCTTTGTAATCTCGCAATGTCCCGTAAACTCGAAATAACACTTGCGGTATTCGATGCCTGAAACCAGAATATTCCCGGCTGAACATTTATACTGTCATTCATACCTCCAGGTCCCGCCATTTGCCTGCTTAGCGTGTCGGCAATTTGATTATCAGTCCCTCGCACAAATTCTATGTCGTAATCGAATTGCTCTAAAAACATAATCCACCTCGTTACGCGTGCACCCAATAAAGTCCACGACTTAATGAACGTCAAACTTTTATGATCAGTTCTAATAATAACCTTTTCTCCCCGCAAGTATATCTCAAATCGCTTTAAAGTGTATATAACTGCATACATTTCCTGTTCACTGACCGACCATCTAGTCTGGGCACCCTTGAATGCCTGCGAACAGAACCCTATAATTAGTTCCTGGCCCGAATCATCTAACTGATAAACATAGCCCCCAATTCCTATAGCGCTGGCGTCACATTGAACATAATATGTTTTTCCCGCCAATGGCTGACTCAAAATTATACTTTCTGAGAATTGATTTTTTATCTCGTCAAAAGCACTTTGCATCTGCGCACTCCAGACGAACTTGACTCCAGACCGCAATAAATTGTACAAGGGCCGTGTCAATGTTCCAAAATTTTTTATAAACCTCCGAAAGTAATTTATGAACCCCAAAAACGCCCTCAATTGCCTGACAGTTCTGGGTGACGGATATAATTTAAGTGTTTCAATTTTGTCCGGGTCCATCTGCAAACCTTGTGTAGACAAAATGTGCCCCAATAACTTAACCTTTTTTTGTGCGAACTCGCATTTTTTTAGTTTGCATGTGAAGCCCGCGTCTTTCAATTTACTCAGAACCGTGTCCACTTGAGACAAATGCTGTTCGAAGTCACCCTCAGTTAAAATTGCCAAATCGTCAACAAAATTTAAACAATATGACCTAACCTCTGGCCCTAGAATTAAGTCCATCGCCCTCGAAAATGAACCCACACTGGTTTTCAACCCCTGAGGTAAAACGTTGTAAACATAACTTCTGCCTTGATATACAAAACCCGTGTATCGTTTAGATTCGTCTGATAATGGTATAGAAAAATACGCATCTTTGATATCAATAACTCCTATGTAATTTATCCGGCGCCCGGATTGCAATATCTCACTCATTAAAGGTGTGGTTTCAACCTCCCCGACCATTCCAGTGTTTAATTGTCGTGCATCTAGAAGAATACGGACCTCTCCTGTTTTCTTTAATGTACAAGTCAATGGACTGCTGAAATCCGTAGATTGCCCGCTAATAATACCTATCAATTCCATCTCTTCCAAACGTTTTGTTACTTTATCGCGATATGCGAACGGTATGGGATAGCTTCGCTTTACGAAAGGCGTTTCATCTCTCATTTTTATCTCATGTATATATTTATTTGTCCGACCTATCCTATCGCTAAACAACTCTGCATGTTTATTTAACACCGGCAATAACCTTGTTTTGTGTTCAACAGGTATTGATGAATTATTCACATATTCCTCTATCATATTTCTACTGGTATCTTGGTTCTGTACTCCCATTGTACAACAGCAAGAATCCTGATTAGGACCAGTACCTAATGGTATTTCACACATCCGCCCGGCGCTTCGTATAATTAGCCTCTTATTACCCTCACACATTAAACTGGCTCGCGTCTGTTGTATAAAATCAAACCCCAAAATTAAATCTTTAGGCACCCTTGTTAATACTAGCATTGGAGTATCGATAACGCATTCACCTATTGTTAATGGTAACGTTACTAATTTATCAACCTTTTCCTTACTGACTCCAAACGCACCTGTGATTCTCAAACTTGGAATCGGTATTTCCGTCGGTTTTCCCAATTGACTGCATACTTCTTCGTACACTCTCCGACTTATTACACTGATTTCGCTCCCCGAATCAATCAAACTCCTTACGACAATATTCCCAATACGCACATCTATCTCAGGTAATGTCAAAGTACTACATAACTCGCGCCCACACTCAGTCGAATCGTCGTCTCTGAATATCGTATGTAAACGTCTGTCATTTCGATCTCTATAATTCGATCTAGATTTTTCCTCTAAACACACGGCATATCCGTGCGCTTTATGCGCTAATAATTGAATAAATTCATTCACACCCACGTTCGAATCCAAATTACACAAATCATACAGTCTATGTTTTTTCCCAATTCGATCGGCTGTCCACCCGAACCGTAATAAAGATCTGAGCGCGAACGACCCGCGCGAGTCCACTAGTTTTTTGAATTCTGACTTATCGCATTATTCCTGTCACTTGAACTTTGCCCTGCCTCTGTATCTCCTGAACTATCATTGCCCCTCTGAAACTTTATTGCCTTGAAGCTAGGCCTAGGCTGCCTGCCTCTACCGCGAAAATAACCGCGACCACGCGTCCCAAATTCGTTTCGCCCCTTCGTTACCGCGTTATAATTATTACTACGACTTATCGCGTTATAACGTAACGTATTTACCCGCATAGCTCGATATTGCCCACGCATATAGCTATCCCGCCTCACGTTATTAGTATTCATAGGTTCCGAATCATGTATCGCACTTAATTCCCCATCGACATTCCGTTCTAAATGCCGAAGGAATTCGACCGCATCCCGTATGGTCATAGTCTCCTTTCTAGCAAAAAACGCTACCTGAATATCACGCGGCAACTGTCTGAAAATCGTGTTGATTTTCTCCGTATCAGTAAACGGTATCGTAAGCTCATATATGCTATTCAATTGAGAGGCAAAGAATTCTTCCATACTTTGACCTTTCTTAGAATCAAACTTCGCAGTTAGGAATCTTTGCTTAATTAATTCCTGTTCATTATCACCCCAGAATACCTCTCTGAAATCTTTTTCAAAATCCGAATAGGTTCGCCATGAGTCTCTGTATATGCTCATTCGAACTTTTGCAATTCCTACCAAACTATCCGTTGCCCATATCAAAGCCCTAGAAGTATCTCCCGAGACTTTAATATAAGCCTTTAAATCTCTTAAGAAAATCATCGGATTTTCCGAATTCCGCCCATCGAATGTCGGCAACTTCTGTGTCATTTTCACAATGCATGATTGACGTTTTTCTACCGATTGTTCAAACGTCTCTAGTTCCTGTCTATCAGTATGTCTGTCCGAAGTCCTACTAGCATTGCTCGTGCTGGAACCCCTTTCCAAACTGTCTAATCTTTTCACTATTTCAGATAACAATTGCGTCACCTGCCCTGACGCCATTTCACTTGTGTGTGAAAGTGAATTTTGTGCTACCCGACTACCGTTTTTCCTAGGCCGGCCGGCCATTATTCCTATTAAACCGCCGTAGCTCGTACAAAGAATTGTGAAAACAATGCCCCTTTTTTGCTTATTTCTTATTTACAAACTGAACTGTTTAAAATCGTTTCTACGTTGTGTTATTTTTAAAAGTAACGCGTTAGACCTTGATTCTTTTAGAATATCTAGGAATATCTAGGTATCAGACTATCTAGGATATCCTTCCGTCTCGGCACCAAAAATCTGTAGCGGGCCCAGGGCTAAAGGTCGTAGCCGCCGCTAACAGTAGCTATGATCGTCTATTCTATCTATCCCAAAATGAGAGGACCCGATTCAGCTGTAAGATTTGTAAGTAAGAATGATAAGTCGGAATTTCTCGTTCATCGAGAAATCTGTTAGGCGTACAATAGTCGAACGAAGCTTGGTTCGGAAAGTTACAGTTTCAAGTTAGACAGAGAAAGCATATATGTCCGCGAGCCGGTAATTCGCATCAGTCAGCGGTGTATTGCGCTAAAACGATCGTTGTTATATTTTATGTGATGGCACCATCTGGTTTTTGTATATATGAGCGCATTGGAACATCTTTTGTTGTAATTTTAGTTTTAGTTTTAGTGATCGATCACAGTTATAGTATAGATATCCGTCGTAGTTTTACGACGTGAGTACTCAATTATATTTCATGTGCTCGCTCGTAGCGGCTTGTGGTGGTTCCAATTATATATTTTGTTCACGGCAATAACGATCCGAAAAGACCGGTTTACACAATTGCGATTTGAGTTCCGAAATGGGTTCTGAACTAGCGGTTACCTCAAAAGGTCCGTAACGTTTTGAAACCTTCAACTCTGCGCAATTTGAGCTGGATGTTATCGAAACGCAAGCATTATTGTTTTAGGATATCTAACCCACACCATAGCGAAGTGCATAATTCGATAAATACCGAACTATGAATTCCACTAGCCGCAGCACGTCCTGGGCTGAGCCAAATCATATATACCGACTCAACTTACACATTAGATATCCACCGAAATTTACATTTAATTTAAAAATGCAACTTGAATCCAATCTGACCCAAGGCAATGCAAAACACCTACCCGGACCTAAACAATGAACTTTAGACTGTAAATTGATCTCTTCGCGCGTCCCCGACAACACTCAAATGTCAAAATATCAACAGTACATGTTAACTGTGTTGACACCGGTTTAACTTTGTTCTGAATTTGTTATTTCCATCCGCGGAACCTCATCGATCAAACAGTCTCCCTATGCCCTGACAACCTAGGTTTAGCCGCAACTAAACTCCTGTCTAGCCTAGTCTAAAAACCTAGTGTTATACCACGTCCATTATCGACACCACTCGAAAATGGTTGAGTTTGATTTGAATGTGCTTGAATGTTTAACGACTGTGCGTGTGGGAATTACAAAACTCGCTACTCTAAAGGAATGAGGAGAGGATTAGCCCGCGAATATCCTAAGAGCCAATCCAGGAACCCTATGGTGAAGGAAAAAGGAATTTAGGGTCGCTCCAAGCCCAGACTCAGACTCAGAATAATTGACTTACAAGTTCTTTCCTAACGACCCAAGGATAGTTTTGGAATTAGGGGTAGGTTGATATAAAGGTAGGAACCGAGGTATATCTCGGCGCTTCAGACACTCACGAAAACCCACTGAAACTTCGCAATCACCAATTCGTATAGTTCTGACGCGTAACACGGCAGACAAAACTTTTTAGAACTCGTGAGGCGACTGCCACAGTAGCTAGACGCTGAGACTGAATGCTCTCCCTTCCCCCACAATTGTATTTATACGCCCCACATGCGTCCTTTGCGAAAACGCTCTGCCCAAGCGAAGCTTCTTATCACCAACTACACAGGGTCTAATTTCAACCATGCCATGCAGATCCGCCGTTCTACAAATTGTGTGTACGCATATTCACTATGATCAACCGTAGGTTATCACTCAAATCATTTGGTACTGCCGATACACAGAATCTGTTGATCGCTGACCAATAAAAGCTTGTTGCGATTAATTAAGCATTTCCCGACCACTAGGTGCGCGTAGCAAAAGACCTCTAGAATGATATTCAAAATAGAGGTGTCAAACCCTCCATCTCATACCTCAATCGCAATTGTATATTTGCAATCTACATAATAGCTTTCTCCGTTCCGTAATAACCTTTCATTATTTAGTTATTCATAATTTTATTCAACGCGCAGCCAAATCGGCTCTCATCTCTACACATCTCGCAGGAATGCGACAAAAAAACTGACCTGAACTGAAATTCCACGAATGAACCCACGCGCCTTTTTTTTTTTCCAAACTTTGCCAGTAAGCTATGCAAAACCCCCAAACGTTATCTGAACCGATTCTCGTATTCAAAACAGCGCGGCGTTGGGCTAGCCCTCTATCACGCAGAATGAAGTATCTAATGTACCGACTCTCGTGTACCATTACAGCCCATCAGCTACGAGGTAGCGTAGCGACCAGATGCCAAGAAGTTTGAACGTCGGCGATTCACCGAGCTATTAATTATGAATCTATCTGACCTGGTCTGTGCTTCGTTCCCGTCAAACTCCTGTCTCTCTGCAAGGCCCGGGTGCACCCTAGGCTCTTCTTGGTAGACAGGTTCTTCAGCCAACCAGGTATGGCTGGCAGGCCAGCTTCGACGAGCACAGTGTTCCAACACAGGTTATGTTACGTGGGAAAAACCAATCGGCCACGTAAATGCGAACTTTATCTGGTTCGGGGAATCACAACACACTCAGCTATCTAGACAATCCTGAGGGAACCCCGAATACAATTCCAGATGGCTTGCGATTTAATTTCAATACCCTGTACCAATACGCGTTACATTGCGAGGGCTTTTCGTCTGTCAGTTGTCAAAAAAACTGCTAGGTTGGCAGCAACGTCAAATTCAAAATGGCCGTTCCGAAACCATCGATCGAATATCGATTTGGAATCGAACAATCACCCGCCCGGACAGGCACCCACCTGTCCCCTAATCTACGGGCAGCCGAGACAACGTTGCTACCGCTCGTTTAAGAACCGAGCCTCCTACTAGAACCTCTGCAGACCGGGGGGTCCCGTCCTTGCCAGGGAACAAGTTAACAATGCGCCCCCTGCGCCAACGTAGTGGCGGTAGGTTAGCATCCTTAACCAGAACGAGGTCACCAACACTAGGGGGGCTGGTTTTGTCAGTCCACTTAAGGCGCTGTTGTAAGATATGCAGATACTCGAGCGACCAACGCTTCCAGAAATTCTGAGTAAACTGCTGCAACATCTGGTACCTTGACAACCGATACAATTTCACTCCCTCGAAGGGGTGCTCGGGCAACGCGTTAAGTGGCTGTCCTATCAAGAAATGGCCTGGGGTCAGAGCCTCCAGGTCATTTGGATCCGAGCTGAGCGGACACAACGGTCGCGAATTGAGAACGGCCTCGATCTTACAAAACAATGTCGCGAGCTCCTCAAAAGTCAGCGCGGTCTGACCTACTATACGCCCCAAGTGCGTCTTAGCTGACTTAACTACGGCCTCAAAAATCCCACCCCAGTGGGGGCAACTCGGTGGGCTGAAGGTCCACTGTATACCCCGACGGGAGAGGGCCGTTCCAATATCCACTTTATTTACATTCAAAAAGTTGACTATCTCTCGTAAGTATCGTTCCGCACCGACGTAGTTAGTGCCGTTATCAGAGCGGATCAAAGTTGGAAGTCCCTTTCGAGAAACAAACCTATCCAAACAAGCAATGAAAGCCTCTGTCGAGAGATCAGCAACGAGCTCGAGATGTACCGCCTTGGTGGATAAACAAACAAACACACATAGGTACGCCTTGTATTGCTTAGCGGTACGCAATCGTGAACTCTTCACCATAAACGGTCCGGCAAAATCCGTACCAACACCTGAAAACGGTCTGACCTCATTCACACGATCAGGGGGCAAGTCCCCCATGAGAGGTTGCATCGTGGCAGCCTTAAGTCGATAACAAGGCATGCACCGAAACACGATGTCCCGTATGACACGGCGGGCAGATAAGATCCAAAACTCCCGCTGGAGCGTGGCCAACAACGCGTTACAGCCGGCATGCGCGTTTTTAATATGACGATCAGTCACCAGCAATTCAACTAACTGTCCCCCCTTGGGGAGCAGAAGTGGGTGACGAGCCGAATACGACAGATTCGCATTGCGCAATCTTCCTCCTACCCGAAGTAACCCGGTCGAATCAACAAAGGGGTTGAGACGCGCGACGGCTCCCTTCAATTTCGAACGTCCACTTCGTATAATCTCCAATTCTGCCCCAAACTTCGAGGACTGTACCAACCGGACCAAATTCAGTAGCGACTCGTTTCGCTCTGCCGGAGTCAGAATAGGGTTCAACGTTCGCTGATCGCGAGGAGTACGACAATTTCGAGCGAATCTCCTAATCCAAGTGGACACGTTTATCAACTTGTCAAGTGAGCTGTACCGGTCCAGCAGAAACCCGGCGTCAGGGTCCTCAGCCTTCTGGGTAACATGCACGGCCGCTCTGGGGCCATGATCCGAAGATACTACTACATGGCTGTGGGGCCAGTCCGATTCTCTCCTGGCAAGCCAGGGTGGTCCCCACCACAAATGGTGTCTAACGAGTTCAGGAGCCCGACATCCCCTGGATGCACAATCAGACGGGTTCAATTCTCCTGGTACATGTCTCCAGGTCAGTGGGACCTCAGACGACACAATCTGGGAGACACGGTTCGCAACAAAAACCTCTAAGTTATGGACCGAAGCCTTCAGCCAGCACAAAACAATCTGGCTGTCCGTCCACGCGTACACCGTATCCTCCAAAACCACTGACCCACGCAACACTGTTAGAGTGTGATTCAAAAGTTTGGTCAAAAGAGCAGCCCCGGACAGTTCCAGTTTTGGAATCGTCATCCTTGTCCGAATAGGCGCTACCTTGCTTTTTGCCAAAACCAAACGCACGTCGACCTCCCCGGTGGAGGTGACGGTTCGCAAATAAACCGCTGCCGCAAACCCTCGTTCAGAGGCATCACAAAACCCGTGAAGGGTTGCCCTGTAATCCCCAGCAGGGACCAATTTCCTCGGCAGCGATACATTATTTATATTAAGGCCCAACCATTTTGCTAAATCATTCGATACAATGCAGCCCTGAGCTCCAGAATCTAATAGGGCGCGAACGTATGTTGGGTTGCCCGCCAAATCCCAAACAAGCACAGAGGCGATCGGTAACACCACTGTCTCCGGTTGGGGGGCAACAAATTTTTGGGCCGCAAATTCCTAGCGAGGGCCCCCGGGGCCCCACTCTGCCTGTAACCGATCAGGTAGGCAGCTATACGCCAGAGGGTCCCATTGTACAAATGGCCCACGCGCCGGTTCTATTGCCACCCTACGACGCCCCCCGAAGGGGGGTGGGCGTGAATTCAACCGTGGCCGCTCCATGAGCGGGGGGGACATCACATGCGACCGACGAGGACGAGGCGACGAGCGGGGCGACAACTGAGGCGGCGTCCGAACCGCATCCGCATAGCTCGAAGGTGTCCCATGCCACCCGCCCGTTACGGCCTGCTCAACATACCCAATGTCCCGCTGAGTCGGATGCTGAGTCGCAACCGAAAACTCAGGGCCCCCCATGTGATGACCCTGAGTGCGGCCCTGCACCCCTGGGTGGCTGCGTGCTTGTGGCCCCATTGCCCGATGAGTCGGATGCTGAGTCGCAACCGAAAACTCAGGGCCCCCCATGTGATGACCCTGAGTGCGGCCCTGCACCCCTGGGTGGCTGCGTGCTTGTGGCCCCATTGCCCGCTGAGTCGGATGCTGAGTCGCAACCGAAAACTCAGGGCCCCCCATGTGATGACCCTGAGTGCGGCCCTGCACCCTAGTACCGCCCTGTGCACGTGGGGACATTGGCCCCTGAGTTGCGCTCCAAGTCGCAAACGAATTCTCAGGGCCCCATTCCGTATCACCCTGGGTACGGCCCTGTGGTGGCTGTTGGCCGGACCGGTTCATGCACAACAGATTGTTGTGGGCCCCACCACAATATCCGCACATTTTTGTGCGCGTGCAGTCCCTAGCCATGTGTGGCCCGAGGCACAGGAAACACCAGCTCCGCTGCTTGGCCATCCGGCGCCGTCCCTCAACCCTAAGTTCCCCGAACTTATTGCAATTGGCCACAGCATGGCCAATCTGCCTACAACATGGGCAGGTCTCACTATGTGGGGTCAATGCACTCACAGTCCCATACGACTGCCGGTTGGTGCGGTCCTTCCTCGTCGGAGGGCCCCTACTCACAGCGCTCCCGGCAGCTCTCTGTGGCTCCGAAGGATGGGTGACCGTCAACCCCAAATTCTCTGCCCGTCGAGCCTCCTCTTCCAAGAATCCGACCAAGTCGGAGAAGGCGGGCAGGTCCTCGGCCGACCTCCCGTGAGACTGTTCGAAACGAGTCTGCACGTCAGCGGGTAGGCGGGAAAGTACAATGTACAACAGTAGGTACGACCATTCACCAACCGGAAGTCCAAGATTCTCTAGGGCCTTGGTGACGGACAACAACGGGTTCAAAACCTCCGTCTGTATGGCCCCGACCTTGTTCACAACCGGGATACTAAACAAACGGTTCAGTTGGGCATCGGCCAACCTCCGTTTGTTATGGTAACGTCTGACCAACAATTGTCTGGCCGTTTCATAGTTACCCTCCGTAACTGTCAAATGAGCGACCAGCTCCCTAGGCTCACCCCTCAATGCTGCCACCAGCTGAGCCATCTTGACAGACTTGGTAATGTCCGATCGCATGTGCACCAAACTGTCGAACAGATTGATGAAGCTCATCCATTCACCGGACACTCCGTCAAAAGTAGGCATAGTTATGGCCGGTAACCTGGACCCTGAACCCTGAAGCGGCAGAGGTGCTTCAATGTCACCACCATGGCTGGACTCGCGCTGTCTACGTATGTCCGCAGCCTTCTGCGTGATAGCAGCTGCCATCTCCATACATTGGTCGACATCCCCTAGCAACCGTGACAGCCTGTCAGGTGCGCAACCATCAACTGATTCCGCCTGCGCGGACAATTCGAGCACCCTATTGTAACGTTCCTTAACGTCCATAGACCGCTCCAATACCACATCATGCCTATCTAAACGGTCTATCAGACCGTGTGTGGAGGAAAACCATCTGAGTTCCTTAGAAACACCCTTCTGGATTTCAGATAACGACATGATCGGAACGATACTTACTCACAATTTGCAGTAACTCAATTATATTGGACCCTCCAGTCTATAACCCAAACGAGGGAACCCTAAACCACAACTTAAACAATGCTGTTTTCCTTAAACAATAGGAACCGAGTTTTATTTCTATATAAATTCTGTAAATACAATTTAGTTTCCCTTTATCATTATAACACACACAGATAGTCAATATTAGTTCAGGTTATAAATTGCTATAAACTGAAAACAATGTAATAGCCTGCTATCAATAGATGTAACTACCTATGTTAACCAAACATTCATTAGCATTACTAGACCACTAATAGATTGACTAACTGGTACTTCAATGCAAATTTCAATTCACCTACAATGAACCTAAGTTGAGTACTTACTATTCTGAGTCACATCTCAGTACAACTGGTCATTTAGGGAAAACTGTAATATCTGTCTGTCTACTACCAGCAATAGACTTATAGCTTACAATACTACCAATCTATGTGGATACAGGAACAACACCAAGTTAGCTAATAACCGCCTATACCTACAGATTGATAGTCCCAAATCGTGGGTTCCTGGAGCCCTTGACGGCTGCAAATCTCAGGAAACCACGCTCTGCTACCAAAATTGTTCAGGCTTCTCGGCACCTAATGACCTCGCAGGGGCCCATCAGCTACGAGGTAGCGTAGCGATCAGATGCCAAGAAGTTTGAACGTCGGCGATTCACCGAGCTATTAATTATGAATCTATCTGACCTGGTCTGTGCTTCGTTCCCGTCAAACTCCTGTCTCTCTGCAAGGCCCGGGTGCACCCTAGGCTCTTCTTGGTAGACAGGTTCTTCAGCCAACCAGGTATGGCTGGCAGGCCAGCTTCGACGAGCACAGTGTTCCAACACAGGTTATGTTACGTGGGAAAAACCAATCGGCCACGTAAATGCGAACTTTATCTGGTTCGGGGAATCACAACACACTCAGCTATCTAGACAATCCTGAGGGAACCCCGAATACAATTCCAGATGGCTTGCGATTTAATTTCAATACCCTATACCAATACGCGTTACATTGCGAGGGCTTTTCGTCTGTCAGTTGTCAAAAAAACTGCTAGGTTGGCAGCAACGTCAAATTCAAAATGGCCGTTCCGAAACCATCGATCGAATATCGATTTGGAATCGAACAACCACTTAATAATTTATTAGTGAAACTAAGAGTGCGGAGCGTATATTAAGAACCTACATTTCCCGCATGAGAGAGGAGCGTGTAACTACTAGACCTCGGACGCTTCTTATCTATGCAGTGTACACGAGCGACAGATAGTACCCACTCTGCCGGCCCGCGGCGCACTCGTGAGGCTGCTGCGGGGTAAACGTTATGGGTCCTTGATTTACATAATACCTCCGGTTGCCTTAATAGTATGCTTTAACAAGATAAGGGTTTCAGCTTTATACGGGGTACGTTCGTTCCATACATGATATTAAAATATTTATATATAGGCACATACTGTAAGCCTCACTGAATAAATAGACTAAAATATTTGTAAATAGTCTTTAGCTAACAAATGATATACTAGATGGCGCTACCTGTATTTACAAGGGCAGGGTCTCAATCTCTTGTCATGGTGGTATTGTTGTTTATTTTTTTAATAATGGGGGTTATGTAGGTAGCCAGTACGAGCTGTGAGACTGACATTACTGTTTTGCCCGCAAAAACGAGGGAGTTTTACAGATTGTTACTATAAACGAAAAAAAATACATAATTATAAATTGCAACAGTGTTTCTCTGAATATGATTGAATTATTAATACAATTTGTTCTGGCCCCACAAGGACGTCCTGTCTCGTGGGAACCAGATTTTGGAAATAGGGACGTTACCCACATATAAACATCCAAGAGCTATACTCAATGGGTCTTTATTCGTCCTCCCCAGCCAGAAATCGAACGCGAACCTCTCGGTCAGGAGGCGGAGCCCCGAACCTCAATGACACAGAGGTCGTCATCTGTCTGTAGTTATTTGTATGTGAATATATTATTTCTGTACTTCCATGAAATTTCTGCATCCTACTTCACTTCACCACCCATAAAACCTGCAGCTTGAACACAGCGATAGCCGAGTGGTCAAAGCGGTAGACTTCCATCTCTTAGGTCACGGTTTCAATAGCCGGAGTAGCCGAACATTATTTCGGATTCATTCCGGATTCTTTTGCACAAGGTGCACTATGTAGCTATAAACGAAAAAAAATACATAATTATAAATTGCAACAGTGTTTCTCTGAATATGATTGAATTATTAATACAATTTGTTCTGGCCCCACAAGGACGTCCTGTCTCGTGGGAACCAGATTTTGGAAATAGGGACGTTACCCACATATAAACATCCAAGAGCTATACTCAATGGGTCTTTATTCGTCCTCCCCAGCCAGAAATCGAACGCGAACCTCTCGGTCAGGAGGCGGAGCCCCGAACCTCAATGACACAGAGGTCGTCATCTGTCTGTAGTTATTTGTATGTGAATATATTATTTCTGTACTTCCATGAAATTTCTGCATCCTACTTCACTTCACCACCCATAAAACCTGCAGCTTGAACACAGCGATAGCCGAGTGGTCAAAGCGGTAGACTTCCATCTCTTAGGTCACGGTTTCAATAGCCGGAGTAGCCGAACATTATTTCGGATTCATTCCGGATTCTTTTGCACAAGGTGCACTATGTAGGTAGTATTTTTTGACTAGCTTACCTTATTTTCGTCGACCTTGTGTGATAGGTTCGACAAGACACACTCTCCGGCAGCGGCAGCGGAGATGTCGGGAATACAGAGCAGAGTATTTCACCCTGCAGTAACACATGTGGACTTCAAGTGGCAGCTTGGTCAATTTAAAATTGGCGTTGACATCTCGCTCACACGCGTCGTGTTAGAGAAAGGGAGATGGTGGGAGGTCTATATTACAGTTTAATTGACGTTACTTTGCTTGCCGTAAGACTGTCAAATGAGTGGCCTTTGCTTACTGAACCTTTGGGTTTGTGTGATTTTGATTTCTGGGTACCCCTATTTTAAATACAGTCGATAAAGTATATAACTATTTACACTTACTATACTAATAGCTTAAGAATATCGTATGTTCTCTTGGTTGTTATTCCTTATAAGCTTTCTCGATAAAGCACAGGCATATAGAAACACTATAGCTAAAGAACTGCGCGTATTATGCACAAATAACAAATCTCTTAAATAGCAGCATTGTTCCAGAATAATAATATCTTCTTGGTTTTCGTTTTACTCCAAGTCTTTATGTTTCTCAAAGTCAAAGTCAAAGTACTTTATTACTGTAGATATTTACATATACTTAGCTGACGTAATTTTTTGCCTCTTCTCTACATTGGACCACCGTGGGAGAAGAAGGGCGTAAACGTAAACTCCCATAGATTGATTATAGATCTCTTTTAAAAATTGGTTGTACTTAACTAATACAAATATGAAAAAAAAAATGTTATGTTAATAAGCAGGAATAAATAATTACAAAATTATTAACAGCAAGGTCTATGTTGAGCTAGATTAACCCCGTACAGTCCCGTCATTTAAGTAATCTTGAATATTGTAATATCCCTTTTTAGACAAAAGCGCTTTAACATGCTTTTTAAATTGCTCAAATAGTATTTTCAAAATCTCCAGAGGTATCTTATTTTAGTAGAGAATGCATGAACCCTTGAAAGAATTGCTAATCTTCGCGAGTCTAAACCGGGGCGCACATAGTCTGTGATTATTTCTTAGGTTAACATTACAGCTAACGCTAAATTTGGAAAATGTTGTAAGGTTCTTGCGTACAGACACTATATTTTCGAAAATCAATTGACTAGCTACAGTTAGTTCTTTAAAAGTCTCTTCATTTTAAGTTATGAATTGCTCGAATAGCTCTTTTCTGTAAAATAAAAATAGTTTGAATATCCGCTGCTTTCTCCCACTGCAAGATACCATAGGACATGACACTATTAAAGTAAACTGACGAACAATGAAAAAGTTCCAGTGACATAGCACCAAATTACTCCTAAACGGGAATTTCCGGGAAACTCCATTTAACAGCGCATCACAATATTACCAATTAAAAACGTAAATATTGTAAACGTAATATTGGTTCTAAGTCTTAGAAGACATTAAGGTTTTTATAGGAATTTTGTGGGTGGACCTTTTCATTGCTCGTCAGTGTAACTAAAATATACTACCCTAGATGTAGCCACATCCGTGCCTTGTCTGATGTTCCTAACAGCGTAAGGCGCAGAACTTAATTTACCAGCTAATTTATCTATGTGGGGTCCCCACTGCAATTAGTTATCAATGGTTATTCCAAGAAACTTCGTATCATTTACTAATTCTAACACTAATCTGGTCTCAACTTGGTTGATTGGAAGTGAGAATTTGATACACTTGGTTTTAGCAGTGTTTAAAAATAAATTATTAACTATAATAATAATAATAATAATAATAATAAATTTATTGATTTAACAGAAACACGGTCAGAAAAAGTTACTTTATTAGGTACTTGGCTAAAATTGGGATACAATAGTTGGAGCATCTGAGCCTGAGCAAGGTATAAACCTGTATTTCGGGCTACAGTGCATATAAGCCAACTGTAAGCCAATTCAAGGTTAAAGACAACACCATTAACATCATCAAAATCTTCTTTTGTCTTTCAATTTTGAAGATTATCAGCAAACAACATTTGGTCAGTCAATTTCTCCACCATAAAAGGCAGATCGTTAATATATACTAGGAATAAGAAAGGGCTCTATATGGAAACTTGTGGAACGCCAATTTTTACACCCAATCCATAACATTTAACGCCGTTGACTTCTGCCTTTTGAATTATATTACTTTAATATGATCTTAGTAGATACAACGCATTATTTCTAACTCCGTAATGATTTAATTTCATTAATAGCGTATTATGATCAACACAATCAAATGCCTTCGACAGATCGCAAAAAACTCCGATAGCATCCTATGCAGAATAAATATAAGGTATAAGGTATACCTGCATCCGTAGTCGATTTGCCCCTAGTGAATCCTTATTGTTCGGCGTGGAGTTGTTTTGTACGGTTGAAGTGTGAGAGCAATTGACTGAGTATAATATTTTAAAATATTTTATTTAGTGTTGTAAGAACAGATATTGTTCTGAAATTTGAAGGATTACCCTTACCTTCCGACTTGAACAGAGGTATCAGTTAACTGTGTTTCATGAGGTCTGGGAAATCCCCATCGTCAACACATTTGTTGAATATATAAGCTAAGTGTGGGGCTATAACTAGAATTACAGAACCAATGACTTTGACTGATGTACCCCACAGGTCTTCAGTATTTTTCAAGTTAAGTAATCTAAACGCTTTGACAATGTCCTGGGGATATACATGATTAAGTTTTAAATATACCTTACTGACGCTAGTGTTATTTTTTATTAGAGTTTCTGCTTCATATGGAGATGAATTTAGACAATCTGTTGTGAGTATGGTACATTGGTGAAGAATGTTTCAAAAGCTCAAGCAACATCAGCGTTGGATTTAACAACATCATAACCTATCTTTAGGCAGAAATCATTGTCCCTTCGTATAACTTTGCCAGTTTCACGGTTTATTATGTGCCAGACTGTTTTCATTTTATTATTTGAATATTGTATTTTTCAATTAATATGTAAAGTTTTTGCAGTTCTACAAACCATGAAATTTTCGATCAAAGTTATAGGTTCTCTGTTCATAAAGGTCATACAAGATAACTCTACTTTTACAAACTCCAAAAGTTGCCCAGTCATTCAATTTAGATTTACCGTTGTAGTCACTGACTTTTTTTAATTTAAAAACTTTATTGAATTCTGTTTGAATAATGTTGAAGAAGTCTGAGTAGATCTTGTTTGGGTTCTGTTCATTAAAATCCGGTACTGGCAAATTTATATCTAAGTTTATCGTATACGTATTTAGTCTATGGGAAGTAATAGGCCTATAAAATGATGGACCAGTTTTGTCCTTACCAGCAATTGGGAATACAACTGTTTGACCACTGTGATCGGAAGGTAAGCAGTTAAATCCCAGTCACAAAAAATGTTATCTAAGCAAGTTTTGGCTTGTAAATATAAATCTAGTCGGCTCTAGAAATAGATGACATAAATTAAACGCTTTGAATAAAGTTGCAGAAGTCAGATGCCTGATTATGCCCTGAGGAGCTCCCGCGTTTGCCATTATAAAGCCAAAGCTTAGTTTTTGAAGGACGTTTTTGAATCGGTCAAGTCATTCAACAATCTACATTCTAGCATTCATTATTACTCAATATCCCTTCTATTCTCAGCCATTGTTGTATTTAATACATATTACTTCCTTACCTTATGACTTTGTCTTTTTATTTACGATTATGTGTTCGGATTTAATAAAAAGTAGTTTATTAACACCCACCGTTATATTATAATCCCCTCTTTGATAAGGTGCCGACAGAATACCAGCTCTGCAGGACCTGTAGGCCCTGTAACACTTGCTGAGTCGGAACCTATTCACTGCTTCGACACACACTGCACGACGTCAATGTGGCCGCAAAATTTAAACTCAAACTCAAACTCAAACTCAAAACGTTTATTGCGACATTGTGGTGGTATATGGTGATATATATATATAGAATTTGAAGAACCGACAATTAACCCAGTGAGGGCACTGCAATATCTTACATCTAACTTGCACAATAATAAAATATCATAAAATGGTTAACTTTATAACAATGAGATCATTACCTACTATTATCTACAGTATTAGCGTAACATTAAAGTATTATAATTATAAGATTTACATGCATTTGTGTATGTGTACCTGTGTGTGTGTTATGAGTGTGTTTGAGGGTGTGTAAGTGCATGTGTGTGAGTGTTTGTGTGTGATTATAGAAAGTGTGTTTCATTTAAATATTCTTCAATGCTGTAGTACGCTTTTTGGAGGAGATGATTTTTTACTTTCTTTAGGAAAATATATTTCGTTAGAAATATTTTTGTAACTATCTGGAAGTTTGTTATAGATGGTTATGGACATAATATATGTGTTAGTGGATTGCAATGACATATTAATTTTTGGGAGGAGAATTTTGTGTTTGTGTCTGAAGGAGTATAAGTTATTCAGTGTGTCTCTGGTCTTGTATGTTTCTGGGTATTTTCTGACTAGCTTTATTATTTCGAATAAGTAAATTTAATTTTGCGTATTAAATGTAAATTTTACACATAATATGTTATACTTTTGTTGTGCGTGCTTTTTTTCTCTTCTGTTTTATATGTTGCTGTTAATATTGCCTTTTACTGTATGTTTCACCTGTTTATGTTCTTTTGTTTCTTTTTGTATGCAATGTTGTGTGTGTTTTGTAGTCCGAATAAATTTATTTCTATTCTATTCCATTCTATTCTAAAGTTATTAATCGTTGTTCATTGTTGTTCCTACAAGCAAATTTACATTAAGATTGCCACAAATAATTTTTTTTTTCTGTTATTAAAAAGTTTAGTGAGCGTTTCTTCCATAATTTTCTCAAATTTTTCGAAATTGCTATGGCCTTTTTCATCCCTCGGTGGCCTGTAGACACATACAATAAAATGGCTATATAATTCTAATGGCTAATAATTAATTCTCCTCATTACCCCCTGTTAAATATTAATATTTGGTGCGGAAGCGACCAAATATATACTACATACAATAGTAACTGAGACTTAACTATGGTTAGTAGATCACGCACCGTGATACCACAAAAAATGGTACACATAGTTTAACATCAATACAAACGTTAAATCCTATATTTTTTTGTCTTTGTACAAGTGTTAAACAGTAGTTATTTTTTTGTGGTTAGGCCTCTAAAGTATATATAGTTCTGTCAGACAATGCGCCAGAAACCTGCCTTTTCCCATACAGGGTGGCACAGGTGCGACCTCAAAACTTGTGTCTGGGTTGGTACTTTGATGTTCGCAGATGCAGTGTCTGTTTTATCCTGATTGTACTGTCTGGTGGTATCCGAATGGAGACGCTACCCTTGCGATCTATCAAAAGTGTTTTAACCCCAAATCTTTGACGTGTGAGCATAACAGTATGATTGTGTTGCCCAGTCTTGTAATGTGTGCGTTTATTGCGACGAGGATTCACATCTGTAGACCTCTATCAAAAGTGTTTTAGCCCCAAATCTTTGACGTGTGAGCATAACAGTATGATTGTGTTACCCAGTCTTGTAATGTGTGCGTTTATTGCGACGAGGGTTCACATCTGTAGACCTCTATCAAAAGTGTTTTAAACCCAAATCTTTGACTTGTGAGCATAAAAGTATGATTGTGTTACCCAGTTTTATAATGCGACGAGAATTCACATTTTTAGTTATTTGTATTTCTTGGTACGCTACCTCAACCTCAACATATTTATCAGAACTTGGATGAGTTCAATGGGTAGTCACCTCCAGTGGTAATCGTTAAGGCTAGAGCACATTCCAATTACCCGGTAGTCCCGGGGGAGTATCGTAAACTAGATGTTAGTCCGATCGAGGGTCGATCCGCAATCCGCTTGCATTGGATTAGAAAGTGTCGTACGATGCGGTCAGATCTTGACAAGCTTTGGAAAGTACTTAGGATAGACTACAGAAGTAGACAGTAGATAGTGACACAAGCGAAACATGCAAGAACAACAAAATCCAACGCTCGTTTTGTATTTTATGTTACACCAATTAAGATTTTGAAGATTTTCAGATTTCTCGTCGCGTAATTATAGAAATTCTAATTATGTCATCCTGACATCTGGGAACTTCTTTCAGAATCCCTTTCAAATTGACAGGTCGTCCAATCCAGCCGATCGCCGAACCAAGTAGTTTTTCCTCCGTGCTTCTGCTACCCCTTATGGGGGACGACGTGACGCTATGTTTGTTTTCAATTGCCGGCGACTGTCAGTTGGTGTGTCGGTGTGTGTGTATGTCTGTCCGTGGCACCTTACCGGACAAACGGGTGGACGGATTTTAATTCGGGTTTTGTGATCAACTTTACTGTAGTGGTTCTTAGATATTTTTTATTAAAATCGGTTCAGTACCTAGTTCAAAAATTATCAGCTGCATAAGGAATAGCGGTCAATTGGGTGGATCGATTTTAATGCATTTTTTTTGTAATTGGTAGTAGACTTCACTGCAGTGGTTCTAAGATATGGTTTATTTAAATCAGTTTTTTGTACGAAAATTGTCAGCTTGGCAACTCACTCGTTTAGTGAGCCAAAGACTTTAGACTTTAAAACTTTCATTAAATTGTCGAGACTGTTTTTAAATTTTAATTTATCGTTTTTTTGTTTAATTCTCTAAATAATTTTCAAAATAATACTATTGTCTTATTTTGAAACACGCATAGGTGGTATAACTAAGTATTCCAAAAAAAGTTTTTTTTCTCAAGTCAGGTAAATAAACGTATTAAAGATAAGAAGTGCTCGTACACTTTTGTTTTTGCAAAGCTGAGTTGTGCGGTGTCCATGCTAGGTTCCTATTCGATAGAGAACTCCTTGAGTACTAGTTTATATCTAAAGCTGCGTAAATATCAAAGCATCCTTTTGTCTGGATTTTCAATATTAATTTTACAGCAACCTCCTTTGTTAGGACTTCTTCGTATATCTTATCTCCTGCACAATGAACATTTTTTATGACCTCATAAACGATATATTTTTTCGGGGCCTCATGAAACTTCGCCCGGAGAAGTAACAAACCAACTTTATTACCGACAATTTATTAGAAGATGAATCTCGAAGAATAGAGATGGGCGTGCGAAGAGAGGAAACAAAACTTTATTAGCTGACCAAGGAGGTGAATTGCTCTACTAACAAGTAATTGTTGTATTACATTTTCGAACATCTTCATAATGAGGCATGTGTTAGATTCTTTGAAAGGAAAACATCAATTCAATTCAAATAAAATATTTTTATTCCAAATAACTCAGATAGCTTCATATACCTACTAGACCTCCTCTGCTTCATGAAGTTTAAATAAATAAATGTGTTGATGGATGAGGCAGTCTTTCCGAACCCAGTTTTTTACTAGTGAATGTTTTCCCAGTGACACCGGATTGGATAGTGTATCTTATCTGCAATACTGGACAGGATGGAGTTGGCACTGCCTCGCACGAGGTGCATCAGGGATGTTATTATTGCTCTTTGTACGGCGTAAAAGTCTGATGTCCGCTACTGAGCAACCATCCCTGATTCACCTGATGCAGTGGCAAAAACATCGCGGTGCAATCAGGTATAGTAAATTATAACATAACACATTACATACCCCAATGGGTGTACCCGAAAAATGCACTCGCATGCTACTTGGGAAAAGGCGAGAAGCAATGTTTTTTTATTATCTAAAATAAATTGATAATCAAATTGTTTTTATACCTAAAGCTTCAAATAGCAGAACGCCCAGTGACCACGAACATTCACGAATTAAATTAGTGAACCTTATGAACAAAAAAAATAAACCCCAGTTGAACGTCACACGATTTTTTCCATTTATATCAAATGTTAGTGCTTATTCGGTCCCTATTAACAAACTGTCTCGCTCCGGGGCGCGCGTTTGGTTGATCATTACCATTATTGACGAGTCTAAGCGGCGTCGTCCTATTGACAGATAAATATACCAATTTGCGCCGAATTTCAATAAAAATACGACAGTAAAAGTGTAAATTGCTTTCAGAATGTGCCAGTCAAAACCAAGCGAGGGCCAAGTCAGAGAATACAATACCCCGAAAAAGTAATTTCGGTAAATTTACATTTGGCATAACCTTTACATTTTTCTTATATTTCCCTTATATATATTTTGATATTCTGTATTCTCCACAAATGTAAACTTTCTAACAAGCTCAAGATATACCTTATCAAAAAGATGTAATTCAAGCTGTGTCTGTTGAAGTTTTATTATCATTAATTACATAGGCCATACATTGCTTCTGGCCCCACACTAGAATACCCTGTATCGTGGAAACCAGAAACAGCGACAACACAAAAATTTAAACATCCAAGATCTGGGATTTTTTCTCTCTTCTTCCCCAGCCGGCATTCGAACCTTGAACCTCTGGCTTGTGAAGCCTAGCCTCGACCGAAACAGCACAGAGGTCGTCAGAGGCGAGTTTATCGAAATAAATGTGAAATATCTACATGAGCCACGAAAACTTCGAAGATATAAAGTAAACTCACTCAGAGGGTAAATGTTTATATTGTTGCAAAATAAACATTTTATTACCTTTCAGATGCGCTTGATAAAAATATTAACGTTCGATGCCCCCTTCCAGTGGCAAGACATGTCGGCATCATCAAAAGAATCATAAATTACCAAATGAAGCAGTAGCGTCTCGCTTCGGCGATGAAGGCATTATTTTTAAAGCTTTTTGCTCCGGATAATGTATTCATAGGATGAGGTTAAAAAGAGCGAATCTCGTCGACCCAGCGGCCCCCGTGGGGGCTCATCAATATTAACGAAGGCTCAGCGGTGGCCGCAGAATAAACGCAAATTACTCCATTACATAGAACAGCGACTTGTAAACGGTTATTGATATGCGACTGCGCCGGCACTGCCTGCCCCGTACGCGGTCGCACTCACATTTGTCATATTTTTATTTGCTTTCACTCGACGTCGATTGCGCGTCGCGATTGTCACCTTGCACGCACAATTAATAAACAAAGCACGAACAATTAATTTTGAGTGCTAGAATGAACGATAAGGGTCAGGCCGTATGTATTGTTATCTGAGGTGGAACAATTAATCAATAATACTGTGAAGAAAATACATTCTAAAACCTAGTAAATGGGGTACTAGGTTTTAGAATGTATTTTTAGAATAGATTAGAATAGAATAGAAATAATAGAATAGAAAAAAGTTTATTCAAAATTCAAATTACACAACACATAGATAAACAGTTTTTTTTTATAAAAATCAACCAGCAATACGAAATTAGAAAAAAGAACAAAATATTGTATGATAAAATTTATGATAAATTAATGTATGATATTTTTTTTTTATTATGAATCATTTATTTCCGCTATCGTCCATACTTTGAACAATATCATTGCTAGGAAACATAATGTAACAGGATTTAAATAATACGCGGCAGTTGTTTGAAAATTTAGCTTAACGCCACTGACTCCATTCGAACGTTTCACAATCCATTGAACATTATCGGCTTATCAGAGTCGAACAAAACTTCTCGCATTAACCGGAGCCCGGACGCGTCGCTCGCTCACAGCGGAGGCAAATTAATTGTATTTACTTCCGCTACAACGAGTAGCGTGGTTTATTACTGTCGAGTCGTCGACAAAGTATCGGCGCTTGCAGCAGCTAATAACTCACGGGCGACGGCGGGGGTGAGGCAAAAAATGCGGGGGGGCGGTAGTTAGCCCAAATAGAATAAGGGGAAGGAAGGAACGAATTGAACGAACTAAGTGAAAAGTTGTCGGCACAACCCTTCCTGTCGCCGCCGCCCCGGTATCGGAACTTGGCAATATCCGCGAGGTAGATACACCACCGCTCATATAATATCTTCTCAACTTTGCGTCCCCCAAAGTGTAGCGGATATAAGTCCGCGCCCGCTGACAAACAGGAAAGTCATCAAGCGATATTCGGGAACGAGATTTTATCTTCGAACCAGACGGAGCTATTATGTATGTAGACGAAGTATTGATTTTATCCCAATATCATAAAGTACCGACCGGGGAGTGTTTATTTGTTCCAGGTCGCTGGTATATTATTAAACTCTGTACGTGTTCGAAGGCAGTCAACTGAGCTTCATAACAGCGTTTTTTTCGTCGCCGCCGCCGGCCGTCGCTTTGTTGTCAACGCAAACTCTATTTTTCCGGTTTCTTTTTAACGACATTTCCGTTTCTTTTGACCTGAAATCCGCAGAGCTGCAGCATTTAAATAAAATTTCATATTTATGGATTCACTCAGATTCAATTGATTTTTTCATTATGTTGGCTTCAGGTGCTGTGGAATGGATTGTATTGATCAAAAATATAATATAATTTTTATATATAGTAGATAAAAAAATATATTAAAATGTCAATCAAATCAAAATACAAATTTTGCGAGAATGCAAACAACACAATAATGTACTTTTACTTACACACGTATCATAAACCCTCTTTACTGTGTCTAAAAACCGCAGGTTACGACTAGCATAATGATAAGCTACTTGGTAAAAACTCATTTCTTATTTGAATATTGATACATTATGACTATAATGTATCAATATTTCGACATATTAGGACATTCAAATTTCGAAAGCCGATGCCCGCCTGCGGGCCGCCCCTAGTTTGTCTTTGAAGTTGGTAGTACTGAACAAGCTAAACAAGTGCAGAGCAATGATCAATGCCACAATGCCGGTTGAACATGCGGTTCCTGAACACATCAAAGAGAGCTTGTAGATAAACTAGTGTATGTTTCATAAGCTGCCTCTCGAGTTTTAATGCCCTCCACTATGTAGCAGTCACATAAACTACTATTACTATGTGTAAACAGCTACAGATATATATAGATATAAGGTTTTCGTTAACCGATGTATGATATTCCAAAATTTCAAATGAATGATTCTGGCTAAAGCCTTTAATAAATTTCGAATTTCAATATGCGTTATTGCTGCGTTATCCAATCTATAATAATATGCCGCTATTAGATCGAGTTTCATTAAATTGGGAGAAATAAGAAAGGCGTTTATTTTCCACAAAAAAGAAACCGGCCCAGTGCGTGTCGGACTTCGCTTATTAAGGGTTCCGTAACCATGTAGAATATAAGCTCAAAAACGAGAGAAATTTTAAAATAAAAAGTATCATATACCAATACATTGGTTTTTGTTTAGAAACATATTTGTAAAATTATCACCAAATTTAAAGCACATCGGTCAATGGTAAGTAAAAATTTTACTTTGGTGGCTTATTATTCCCTTGTTTGCCAATATTTTTTAAAACAAAAAATACCGTATTTATTTACTTAACGGCTCTAAACAACGATACTCGATGGGGTAGTTCAATATTTTACGTCCCCATTTCTTATAAAGCAATAAGGGGACGCGAAAAACCCATAACATATTTTGTGATAATTTGAATGGCTTTCGGTCACCAAAATGTTTAAACTGTAAAAAATTGAAGACCGTAGCCGTAGAAGTCTAACCGTTTGGCTGTAAAACCTGTGTTACAGACGGCGGGCGGACGGACGGACACTTGAGTGACAGCTATAGGGCTCCGCTTTGACCCTTCTGGTACCGAACCCCAACAACAAAAATATATGAATTATAATACCTATAATAATACCTTGGACACTATTTACACACACTGATCTAGCCCCAAACTAGGATTCCCTGTATCTTGGGTACCAGACAACGATACACATACTTATATAGATACATATTATAATTAGATAGATAAACAATTATGACTAGGGTACAAACATCCGTTCTCATCAAACAAATATTTGCCCCCACCGGGACTTGTACCCGAGATCCTTGGCTTCGTATAGGCAGGGTCACTGCCGACTCGGCCATTCGGGTCGCCCAACTCCCCACATTAATGTACTTTACCGAGTATATTGCTTACTTTATGAAACTGGTCAAAGCTAGTTCTTTGTTCAGCAATCTCCTATATCTTACGACCGGAAGTGGGTAGTTTTAATTGTTCCCAAACAATGGCTGCGCTATTTTCCGGTTCAGTACAATGGCGGCACAGTATCTCTGTGTCGAGCTGATATACGGCTGGCTGTGGGGTTGTGAGCCTGGCACGGTCTGCTGCTAGCCTGACCCTCGATTCTGCTATTTGTTCAAGTTCACTGCCATGTCGATCGTCTTTATCACTGTCCACTTAACGTCTGTAATGTATGTATCAATAAAATATATTAAAAGGTGAGTACATTTCCACACACTGGTGTTATTTGGATTAGATTGCTACTAAAAACATCAGTGTTGGCGCGTCAGTCATTTTGTATTGGAAGACTAGTAAAATTGACATTATGGGCAGTGAGAAGACAGTAAAAGGCCCAGATAGCAGACAGTGGAATCTGGGTTCTGCTATCGACCGGCTGCCGCGACGCCAGAGGTTATAAATGAACGTTCAGTAATCGTCCTGCTATGTCCTGCTCTCCTGGTAGCTCTCCGCAGTGAAATGGGCCATTTTGTTATTTATAACTTTGATAGTATTATTCAAACATGAGGAAGCTGAAGCTGACATAGAATTACTTTTGCCGTTTTGCACACTGATTCACAAATAAATAAATCTGAAATTCTAAAGTATATTCATTCACGAAAAGGCATTTAAATTAACATCAACTGACGAGCAACTATTGAATAATCTCTGTATAAAAATAGTCTCGTACCCATAACACAAGCCTTATTATTGAGCTTTCTATAGTTTGATTTGTGTAAAACTGCTCTCTAATATTTATTTATTTATATTCAAAAATCGTCTGAGGAAGAATTATCTTTCTCTTTCGAAAACTTAACTAAGGTAAATTTAATCTGAACTTGAACACTATTTTGATGTGATAAATATAAATCCTACCGGCTGCTGATCAATAAAGTGAGAAATAGCAGATTATGGCAAGCATACCTCTTCTTTCGGCCACAAGCAAAACGTTATGCAACAAGGTCTGTATTGGCACAAATGCGGTTTCCTGATGTAACCAGGAATGAGCTGCAGTTAGATCTGCTGATAGCATACAGCTGATAATATACATGAAGCTTATTGCTCGCCAAACAGCGGTATCGGTTAAGTTACGACTTATTACTTTCCAACTTTATTGCCAGGAGATAAGGGTGCAAACTGTACCGAGATGTTTATTGGTGCAAGGATTTTCCTTCTGTGCGATATTTTTGTTTTTCCGTCGAAGTGAAGCACTCTTTTCGTCAAATGGAGTAGCAATTTATACGTTTAATCATGATTAGTCACCAAACTTCACCAAATTAGTTCGTTCAAAGGCCATATAAGTATGCCACAAGATCGAATCTTTCCCAAAAAAACAACGTAGTTAGGAATATCATCAAATTATGTATATTTTTTAACATTGCACCTGACTATGGGATAAAAAAAAGATTCAAAACAATGTCTACATTGCAATAGCTGTGGATCAAACATAGAAATTGAATTTTACACCAATAACCCATATCTATGCATTGGTACATAACAGAAGCCACGTTACGCCAACTTTACGGTTTCCTCACGATGTTATTGAGGAATGATGCGAGTTTGTTACATTTCCCGATATTTCAAAGTGGAGTTTCTTCTAGACACGGCGGAGCACTAAACTTGTGCATTGTTCTTCGAACTCATAAATCTTGTGCAGAGTTATAAATCTCATCACTTATCTTTAATCCGAGTTTCAGTTGAGGCTGCCTCGTGATAAAATGTCAGTGAAACACAAACCCTTTTGAAACCTAATTAGATGTTCTGAGCTCAAAACATAAAATACATTTTAACTATCAACTTTCCATATCTGGAAAATATATATTTTTGGAAATATTGACAGGTTGAAAAGTGAGTCCTGATGAAATGATCTACCTACTCGTAAGTTATGTTTTGCTAAGTTATTTCATTGTTCAAGAGTCACGGACAGTTTTATTCGATTCGTGATCGGGCTGCACGAATAGGGATGATCCACGTATCCCAGAGGGTGTGTTCTTTTGAAACCATTTATGAGTTTTATTGTGTTAACAGATGAGTCTGTGCCAATATGCGCAGCGACGAACGCATCGCGAGGACATTAATCGTTTTTCATATGAACTGTAATGAAACTGTAACACAGTGCCAGCCAACGGAGGCGGCTGAGCCGGGGCGGCCAAGTCCGGATCCATTTGAACCAACAATAGCTAATTATTGTGCAAATTGAAGTGTAATGCTGACAGCACAAAATGTTGCTTTACTGGCTGTTCTTCGAAACTCGTGGTCCCGTTGGGAGCTCTGGTACTAAGAACATTTCAAAGACTTCTGAAAAACAACCAAATAAAGAAATAAGGGTCAAGCCATATCCCATACGGGATGGCACAGCCACAGTTGTTACTACGTTTAGCAGGTACGGCTTTTAACCCTTAGATGCACTGTAGGATTATATATCCCACCAGATTTTCAACCTTATTACTTAGTAACAAATGCGAAAATCAAAGAAAAAATCCGCATGCTCAGGGCCAATCAAGGGTTAAATATCAACATCTGACAGGAGCAGCCTTAAAGGTTAATGTTATTACCATGTCATCGCTGCATTCAGTCGATAGTACCAACATTACCATGTCATCGCTGTAGTACCAACAGTCGATAGTACCAACATAAACAACTAACTATATAACCAATTACATTAAACGGAGCTTCCTAACAAGTTACGTAAAAGGGGGATCCATTTTTGTCCATTCTTGACTTTAATATCAGCGGGATAAAGTGATATTTCGCTCGATACAGCTTGTCATAATATGTTACAGCAGTATCTTTCTAATGTAGACCATATCCATCGCTGTGTTACATTGTTCACAACATTGTTGATAATAAAATATATCAAATCAGAAGAAGTAATTTAGATACCAATGATTTCACCATCTATATACCTAGCTTAGTATATGTGTTAGTATCCTTATATTTATACACTTGTTCTTACTTTTAAAACGTCTTGGCTACCGAACACTCGATGGCTAAAACCATAGATATTTCTACAAAGCATCAGTTTATTATACAGTTGAGCTCCGGCCTCTCGAATATTTCAAGAAGTTTTAAACTGTGAAAAAACTTTTCCGAGTGCGACGGCTATCCACACCCACACATCCACAGTGGCTTGTGACGTCACTCTACTTGAAGCGCACACAAATAGTATCTTTTAAAGACTGTTGATGAGAATAGATGAGAGGCTTTTAATCAATTGAAGTTGTGTTAATGGCACTCACGTGAGTCAGGAAGGGCAGCGGGAGTTGACTCTCACACTCACAGTCACCGTAATAATAATAATACCTTGGACACTATTTACACAAATTGATCCAGCCCCAAACTAGGATTCCCTGTATCTTGGATATAAGACAACGATACACATACTGTCGTGTGGGGATACGAACCTAACCAGAAAACAACCAGGATAAAATTTAAAGTGTCATTTTATTGGTTATTTACAGTGAAGTCTATAAAAAAGATGATGCGAAGATGAGGATGGATGAAATGAGAACAAGTTTTATAAAAGACAAATTAAGTATAAAAAGGAAGCGGAGGACATGAAAAGTAGAAGACCGGTGGGGTTAGTGACCAGGATGCAGGTGTATTTGTTGTTGTAGATGTTGTAGAAATCGTCGTGGTAGGAACGGTAGCGGCGTACTTGTAGCTACGGCTCGCTGGATCCCGTTGTAGAAATCGTCGTTGTAGGAACGGTTGCGGCGTACTTGTAGCTACGGCTCGCTGGATCCCGTTGCAGAAATCGTCGTTGTAGGAACGGTAGCGGCGAACTTGTAGCTACGGCTCGCTGGATCCCGTTGTAGAAAGGATTGATTGAAGGATTGAGAGAGTTTGAAGGCTCGCAGGATCCCGTTGTAGAAAGGATTGATTGAAGGATTGAGAGAGTTTGAAGGCTCGCAGGATCCCGGGGTAGTGCGACCCCGGGATAAGGCCTTTAAGTGGTACTTCCAGTTCAGAAGCTGACGTGAGACTCCAGAATTTCAGCAATGTTCCGCTTTTATACCCTTTTTGGAGAGTTTTAAAAATTATTTAAATTAAACGTAATTTTTGTGAGTGGCCAAGAGAGAAACAGTATTTTTGTAAAAGTATTAAAGCAAACATATCAGACCGCTAACGAGTTTGAATGGGCATTGCCATGACAACCAGATAAACAAAGACGTCAACAAACGTCAAAGTTTAGTTTCAGGCTCGTAATACGATAAACAACAAGAAAACCATGAAGTAAATTACCTAACAGCGAAAGGAAAAAAGGTAGCGCACCAGCGCGCACAAAGCCCGAGATTGCAGAGTTTCGGAGAAAGCCAAAAACAAGGTCACCAAAGGTAAATCCCTTCCCTATCGATTTACAAGAGTTGATAGTATGAAAATACAAAGTAAAAATGATTTGTTAATGTATACATATGGTTTAAAACGTTACAGAGTCCTATGGAAATAAAGGTGATGACAAATAATAAGCTGCACAGCTCAGCAAGCATCAAGCAGCAGCAGCAAGGAAAAGGACATGTAAGTAGCATAACACTACAATACTTATATAGATAAATATTATACTGAGGTAGATAAACGACGATGACTAGGGTACAAACATCCGTTCTCATCAAACAAATATTTGCCCCCACCGGGACTCGAAACCAGGGTCACTGCCGTCTCGGCCATTCGGGTCGTCATACTGTACAGACACACAATCTTCTATGGCTCGTAGGAATCATGAATTAGAATGAATATTTGCTTTCATATTCACGTTTATCGTGTCGAATAGACCACGAGCATAATAAAACATGAATAAACTAAAATTTTATGCCAAAACTCGCGGGTTCAAACTGACAGTTGAAAGTTTGGCGCGAAAACGGACCTACAGCGGAAGTGACGTATAGTAGTTGTCAGTAAAGGATAGAGCTATGGGGCAATCTGCTTCTCCTTATATCACTTAGAAAATGATCTGCACGATGAATCCGGTCAAGATGGTTAAAGTGAAGCATCTTCCTGCACCGTGGCTTACTGACACCATTAAGGGTCTGATGGCTAAGAGAAACCGTGCCAAGTCTAGATATAAGAGGGATCCGACCGATGAGAATCTTTTAATTTTCAAACGCCTCCGTAATCGTTGCACTCGCCTGTGTTGTGATTCTAAACGCCGTCATATCTACGAATGTATCGAGAGCTATACTCCAGCACAGGTCTGGAAGTTCCTGAAGACCCTTGGTGTTGGTAAGTCACAGGAATTGGCAGCCGGAAATGTCGATCTCCGGGGTCAATAGTTTCTTTGCAACTCCCCCTGTCGCAATGGACCCCCTCGTCAAGGATGCAACCCTTCGTAAGCTTCGGTCCAAGGCAACATCCCTTATCTAAGCATTTAATTTCATCCCTGTCGGAATCGGCGCAGCAAGGAGGGCAATACTAGCAATCTCGTCGAAGGCCATAGGTGAGGACAAGATATGTTCTCAGATGATAACAACTATCATTGATGTACTGTTACCTCTCATCACCCACATAATTAATGTGTCGCTTGACCAATGTTGCTACCCCAGCCAGTAGAAATTGGCACTTGTGATTCCCCTCCCCAAAACGTCTAATCCCACCTTCTTTAAAGATTTCCGTCCCATTTCCGTTCTGCCTATCCTCTCCAAAGTCCTGGAATCAATTGTCCACTCCCAACTCTCCTCCTACTTTTCCTCAAAAATGTTACTGAATCCCCACCAATCAGGTTTCAGGCCGGGTCACATCACTACCACAGCACTGCTCAAAGTCACTGACGACATTCAATTAGCTATGGATCAAAAGCAGCTTACGGTCCATACACTGCTTGATTTCAGTAGCGCCTTTAACTGCGTCGATTTCGATATACTAGTTGAAATTTTAAAGTCACTTAATGTCTCCTCGCACTCTGTTCGCTGGTTTGACTCCTACCTGAGAGACCGCCAGCAACGCTGTAACGTACTACCTCTTTGACCATATTGGCTACTGGCGGATTAGCCAGATTAAAAGTACAACTATATAAATTCGGAAATTCGGATCTGGAATCTCGTCTGGCAGCTGATTGTTTTTTTTGAGGCAGACATTGTTTGAGCTCTGTAACATGAGGTTGTATCTTCTGCATCAATAATTTTTAAGTCACGCCTTTAGTTGCGACGATGGGCTAGTCCCTTTAGTACTGTAATGGAGCTGAATGTTTAGTTGCTGTAAAGTGCAGTAGTTGATAATTATGAAACTTCCCTACTATCCCCAATCCATGGGTAAGCATTGGTTCGTAGTTAGTCTTTCTTATTTTCGTGTATTTTATACTCTCTATGTATTTCCCTTTTCTATACAGTGTCTATTGGACTGCGGCACTCTTAGATTCTAATTACCCCAGGGCCCTCGTCGGAAGTCTCCGTGTGGGGAGCCGTCGTCTGATAGCTGGGCGCCGTAGCGCTTTTGTATTCCTATCATTCACACTGATCTCTTTCCAGGGTTCCACGCTGAGGAGTAATATCCTCCTGGCGCTAACGGAGCTCTGAATCGGTTCCACGCCGAGGAGTAATATCCTCCTGGCGCTAACGGAGCTCTGAAACGGTTCCACGCTGAGGAGTAATATCCTCCTGGCGCTAACGGAGCTCTGAAACGGTTCCACGCCGAGGAGTAATATCCTTCTGGCGCTACCGCATAATCACTTGTTGACGTCTGGAGAAGTGGACCAGTTGGATTGAGACTACCAAGGAGCTGAAATCTACAAATTCCCGGCGAGTCCCTATCCAGCGTTTCAACTATATCACCAATATTCGACTCACGACCCTGTGATTAATAAACGTATCTTGAGCCTGCCAATAATCTCTTTTGATCAGGTTAGTCTCACTGTTTCAATGGCGCCCGGATTAAGGGAATATTGGTGATAGAGTTTTATGTCTGGTCAGAGTAGTTAGGCCATAAGAGCGCCGTAGAACGCTAGATTTCTTTCGTAGCGTGTTTATTTTTGTCTGACAGGAGTATATTTGATCGTTTATCTGGGTACCTACCTCATTTCTACATTATTTATGGTCGCAGTCTGACGGCTGTTGTCATATTATAATTTTTGATAAATATTTTCCTCCAAATTCTCAGTACGAAAAATAAATTAATAAATTGTGAAGATTTTAGTAGGGAAACTTTTCGGACTATTAAATAATAAATAAGGTTAGTGTTTAACGGCCGATTTCTCGTACATTTAATCTGTTGTTGACAGTCCTTTATCAATTTCAGCTGTCAAAACGGTAGATCAATGGCTTGATTTTGTACCAGAAACCGGGCGTTAGTCGTATACTCTGCTTACTTTCATGTAAATTTGTACAGTTTACTAGATAGGTAGTAAACATGACGTTTCCTATAAAATATCTGTCGCTAAATAAGGCTGAATTGGAGTATGAGGTTGAGCTTCGAGGAGGTACATGTTGGTGTATTTCCTGTAATATTCTATCCACCATGACCCATCTGTCTGCCTTAGAGCACCTTCTGTCTGAAGATAGGCTGCGACAGCGTTCTGTCTTATTCAATAGTAGTTAACGATTCCTTTATGTATGTAATAAGTATTTTGACCCTTGTATTCTAAAAACCATCTATATCTACAGCTATGTAAAAGTTCTTTATTGTGTAACGTTACTCTGCAATGTCTGTTACTTTAGCTTATGGCCTCTTGAACTATAATTCTCTACTTTTTTACTCTTTGTTGTAGAATAGATATTCTACTCTATTATTATTTTCTGTACCCACTAACGGTGCAGGAAGTCTTGAACACTTGAGGGAGCTGCCCCTCATGGTGTTATTCTGCGTTACGATAGTAGCTAAGCTATCGGGGCGTTTATGTACTAAGGTTCTTATTTTAGTTCAAGGGATCTTGCTTATTTTTCAACTTCTGACAGTTAGTCTGGGTGTGCATTTGGCTATAATAATGGCACCCTGTGTGTAAGGCTGTGTTTACACGATGTTAGTGTGAACTCTTGTATGAACTTAGTATGAATTCTGATGTCTGATTGTTGGTACGAATGTGTGATGTTTGTATGTAGTTGAGCTAGACTGTTAGTTATATATTTCTCTGACATTGTAGATGGCGAGCTTTAGAGAATTTTATCTTAAGTAGTTAATTTGGTAAGTTAGTTTAGTTTAGTTAGTATCTTAGCGGATTTTATCAGGTAAAATCCTACCCAAACAAGACGGGTATGTAACGTACTACCTCTTTGACCATATTGGCTACTGGCGGATTAGCCAGATTAAAAGTACAACTATATAAATTCGGAAATTCGGATCTGGAATCTCGTCTGGCAGCTGATTGTTTTTTTTGAGGCAGACATTGTTTGAGCTCTGTAACGTGAGGTTGTATCTTCTGCATCAATAATTTTTAAGTCACGCCTTTAGTTGCGGCGATGGGCTAGTCCCTTTAGTACTGTAATGGAGCTGAATGTTTAGTTGCTGTAAAGTGCAGTAGTTGATAATTATGAAACTTCCCTACTATCCCCAATCCATGGGTAAGCATTGGTTCGTAGTTAGTCTTTCTTATTTTCGTGTATTTTATACTCTCTATGTATTTCCCTTTTCTATACAGTGTCTATTGGACTGCGGCACTCTTAGATTCTAATTACCCTAGGGCCCTCGTCGGAAGTCTCCGTGTGGGGAGCCGTCGTCTGATAGCTGGGCGCCGTAGCGCTTTTGTATTCCTATCATTCACACTGATCTCTTTCCAGGGTTCCACGCTGAGGAGTAATATCCTCCTGGCGCTAACGGAGCTCTGAATCGGTTCCACGCCGAGGAGTAATATCCTCCTGGCGCTAACGGAGCTCTGAAACGGTTCCACGCTGAGGAGTAATATCCTCCTGGCGCTAACGGAGCTCTGAAACGGTTCCACGCCGAGGAGTAATATCCTTCTGGCGCTACCGCATAATCACTTGTTGACGTCTGGAGAAGTGGACCAATTGGATTGAGACTACCAAGGAGCTGAAATCTACAAATTCCCGGCGAGTCCCTATCCAGCGTTTCAACTATATCACCAATATTCGACTCACGACCCTGTGATTAATAAACGTATCTTGAGCCTGCCAATAATCTCTTTTGGTCAGGTTAGAGTCTCACTGTTTCAACGCATTAAGTCTGAGGAGATCTCAACGGACTGGTGTGATCTCTCCGCAGGTGTTCCGCAGGGAGGCATCCTTTCTCCTCTCCTCTTCTCGGTGTTCATTAATTCCATCTCTGACGTTCTTACCTCTTCTTATCATCTGTACGCAGATGACCAAATATATCGGCACGTCTCTCCGTGTGATGTGAATCTGACAGTAGAGGCGTTGAATGCTGATCTCGATAACATCAGGAAATGGGCTACCTCCTATGGTTTGCTTGTCAACCCGGGCAAATCGCAGGCCATGATTTTGGGTACTCGTCACTCTCATAACCTAGTTCAGAAAATGCCCGTCGACCCTATAGTGTATGATGGTAACAAAATTTCATACAGCGAGAAGGCCAAGAATCTTGGGGTTGTATTTGATAAATTGTTGTCCTGGTCGCCCCATGTTTGTGAGGTCAGCAGACGAGTCTTTGCGTCATTTCACTCCCTACGAAAATTTAAACACTTCCTGCCACAGCAGACTAAAATCACCCTTGCCCAGTCCCTCCTACTACCTTTAATCGACTATGCAGATGTTTGCTGGATCGGTGCGAACGAAGAACAACTGAACAAACTCGAACGACTTCAAAACCTCGGGATTCGGTTTGTCTTCGGGCTGCGCAAGTATGACCATGTCTCACAGTATCGTCAGGAGTTGGGGTGGTTGCCGATCCGCCTTCGTCGTGATATGCACGTTCTCTCCTATCTGTTCAACATTTTGCGAAATCCCCGCTACCCCTCATATCTTCGATAACGTTTCGAGTTTATTTCCTCCAGGCATAGCAACCGGAGATCCCACACGATGGCTCTTCTCTCTACACCACGGCATAACACTGCCGCTTACAAACACTCGTTTAGGTTAACGGCGATACGACTGTGGAACGCACTTCCCTGCGCTATTAGAGATAGTCCCTCAATTTCCACTTTTAAGACAAGATTGAAAGAGCATTTCCTTTCTCTTTCGTGATAGGTACTTTTATATATGTATATATAAGTAGTATATGTTTGATATATATATATATATTTTTTCTTTTGTATTTTATTTAGTATTTATCATTTATTACTTTATTATGTTTTAGTTGTAAACAATTAGATGTGTACAGTTTTATTGCGCTCTAGGACTCTCCTGTTGCACAATTTTTCCTTTCCTACCTAGGTTTGCTGCTAGAAATCTCTCTTTAGAGATAAGCTCGCCTTTGCCCATAAAATGTTTTGTTACCTTACTATTAAGATTTCTGTGCAATAAAGAATACGAAAAAATACGAAATTTAATGAAGCAAAAGAGCAGGATAAATGTAGGCAAAAAACTGAAACAACATTTAAATCAATCACATTTGATTTACAGAGTGTGTTGCAGTTGCCCTGTTCTGCAGTGGCAGCTTTTTACTACGTCAGGAAGCTCTGTATTTATAATTTAACCATTTATGACGCAAACGGCGAAGCCTTTTGGAATGTCTGGAGAGAGATTAACGGAAAACGAGGCAGTAATGAAATTGGTTCTATTATTTTGAAGTACATTCAATCTGAAACCCCTGAAAATGTCACTGAGTTGTCTATGTTCTCAGATACCTATGAACTTAATATATCAAAATGTTACGCTATAACTTTTACACGTAGGATTAAACCAACTCATTTTGAATATAGGCTTAAAGGTCAAGTTGTTAAACAAGTAGACGAAATACGTGATTTAGGTGTGATACATGATTCAAAATTAACATACGAAAAACACGTAGATAGTATAGTTAAAAGAGGAAACAAACCTATGGGATTTATTATCAGGTCAAGTCATCAGTTCAGTAGTATTAAAGTAATAAAAATTTTGTATTGTTCATACGTGCATAGTATACTCGTGATATTTATATTAATAGGCTGGAATCAATTCAGAAGAAATTTATGCGACACTTACAGTACAAGTGCAAAGTTTATGACGATAACTCTCCATAAAAGACGTCAAGTTGCAGACATAATAATGCTAATGAAAATAGCGCAGTCTCAAATCGATTCTCCTGAACTACTCTCCAAGATATGCATAATAATACCCTCGCGCTCTCGTTGACACCTTAAACTATTAAATGTCCCCCAATGTACTACCAACTACACGCAAAATTCCTTTTTTATCAGATCCACAATTCTTTAGAGTCCGCAATTTTTTATCTTGCTTGGTTTCACGGCGTCTCTTAGCTATCTTGGAAAACAATTTATTGTAGTTTTTGTTTAAGTTAAGTATAATATTGTAATAATTGTAAATTTAGATGTGATTTGTGAAAACTTTTAAATGGTGTGTACCGTAATAGTAATTAAGCCATTTTATTTTTCTAACTTATTATTTCGGTAGCTGTAACTGTTTTCCGAAAATATATAAATAAATAAATACGTGCGGAGGGCAGAACCGTAATCAACAAATAGCTTCTGCCCTCTTGTACGCTGTACAGAACACCCACTTGCAGATTATTGAGCAAAAATTCATAGAATCTGGCCATAGTCATATGGAGTGTGATGCGATGCATGCTGCGACCGAATATGCCAGTAAGAACAGGGAGATTTTTATGCTCAGAGACTGGATAGATGTTGTCAGGAAAGCCAGATCAAAAAGAAAAAACGTAAGCAATGAGCCATACAAAATAAATGAGCTGACTTTTAGGGACTTTTGGGATTTGCATTCATTGTCAGCAGCAAACATAAAGAATAGAACAGTGGATCAAGTCGGCGATAAGTTATCGTAGCTAAAAGTAAAATACTTAAGGTATGAGAAAGTCCATCCTGATACAATATTCTATAGGTACGACCATAATTCTGCATACAAAAAAAATGATGTAGCTCCTCGTGGCAGTCGTAGAGTAATCCAAAATGTCGAGCTTAAACCAGCCTATTATCGTCAGCATCCAATTTATCTTATTATTCACTTCCTGCTTCACTTTATCATAAATAAACAAATAAAACTAGAAAATAAAGAAAGGAGAATGAAAATCAGATCACACAACAAAATGTCACTAAGTACCGCGCGTTTTGACGTTTAATTTTTGACAGTTCAGTGTTGCCTGCAAGTAAAACTCTGTAAAGTTACTTAATGATTTTTTCCATGCATACTATAAGACAAAGCGCATATAAATAATGTGCGAGGAAAATATCATTACAAAAGTAGTTATTTTTTCCATTCATTGATTTTAAAAATAATGTAAATGATGATGTTTTTCACGCCTCTGAGAACCAAGTGGTAATCGCTATGCACTTAGACACTTTTGCCTATCAAAGATTATCGTCTTTCGCACTTAATGACATTCATAAGTCAATTTTCGTAAAAATGTCACTAAGTGAGTTTTACCTTTACCTCTTGTAAATTAATGCAGTCCTGAATTGACGCTATGTTTGAGTATACTTTTTTATCATCAGCGTATAGTACAAGGCTCGAGTTATTGAGGCAAATGCCGAAGTCGTACAAATATGCAACATTATAGTAGAAGTCCCAAAATAGACCTTTGACGAACACCAGAAGAAATTGTTACGACCAGATCCGACCGATACCCACCAACGACCACAGCTTGACATCTTTTATTGATGTATGATTCAGTCTATCGCAGGAGATCGCCCTGTATTCCTAATTTCATCAATTTCCTCATTAAAATGAAATGATCGACGCGATCAAATGCCTTTTCGAAATCTGTATAAACAACGGCGACTTGTCCACCTCCATCCATACTAGTGAGGACCGAGTTCACAAATACAGCCAGGTTGGTTGTTGTGGACCTGGCCCTCACAAAGCCGTGCTGTTCACCAGGGATGTTTACAGCAATGTTTTGATAAATGTGTTTGTGAACTACTTGCTCCATCACCTTACTGAATACATTAAGAATCGATATTGGCCTATAGTGTTCAACTGGTATCCTAGAACCCTTTTTATGAACTGGGACGATATTTGCAAACTTCCACGAAGCCGGAAACTCTCCCACGTGGAATGATCTATTAAATATTATTGCTAGGGGCTTAGTTAGAGATTCCGCGCAACTTACAATTAAACTCGGAGGTATGTTGTCAGAGCCAGGTCTCTTGCTTTTATCAAGGTTCCGTAGGAGCTTAACAATGTCCTCGTTGGAGACCACTATATTACTTGTTACCAGTTGATGAGGTGGTTCCAAGATCTACATCAGGATAAGAGTCAGCAGGCGAACAGAACATTTTACCAAAATACTGATTGAACGCATAACATATTTCCTGTTTCGAGCTCAAGACTTTGCTGTCATACGTCATGTTCTGCGGATAACCGGAACCATCCTTTATCCTAGATTTGACATATGACCAAACAAGCGTAGGATTCTCCTTAATACTTTCCTGAGTCATCTTTATATAGCCCCTATGGCACTCCTCTTGCACTTGTTTTTGTCTACTACGCAGGAGAGAGAAGGTATCATAGTCTGAAGTGCTTTTATATTTTTTCCAAAATGAATGATACTTATTGTTCTCCCTGATAATGTTAATTAAGGCTCGGCTGTACCATATGGGATATTGATGCGAGCTACAAGTCGTGATTTTCGGTACAAATGTTTCAATAATAATAATAATAATAATACCTTGGACACTATTTACACACATTGATCTAGCCTCAAACTAGGATTCCCTGTATCTTGGGTACTAGACAACGATACACATACTTATATAGATAAATATTATACTTAGATAGATAAACAACCATGACTAGGGTACAAACATCCGTTCTCATCAAACAAATATTTGCCCCCACCGGGACTCGAACCCGGGACCCTTGGCTTCGTAGGCAGGGTCACTGCCGACTCGGCCATTCGGGTCGTCGTCAATAGCATCATGTATTTAGGAACAACGTTATTAAATGTGATAAATATGTTAACCGAAGCTTCTCTCTTACATATTTCTTCACACTTAGTGGGCATGTCGAGCCGTGACCTTATTATAACACATAGCGTCCTAACATTTTTCGCTAACAAGGGCTGTATTATGAAATTTCACTTGGCTTATTTGAATATTACAATATAATGAATAAGACCCCAAAATTTCACATTTATAGCTTTTATTAAAATGTGATATAGAGGGGTCTTTTATGTTTTTAGGTACCTATCAAAGTATTATTAAATGTGATAAATGTCTGGCTGGCAGCATCTCTTTTTACTTATTAAATATTAAAATACTAAATTAACTTAAAATAAAACTAGATACCTATATAAAAAGGCTAGTATAAAACTGGTTTGCACAGCAAAAAATTATCACCAAAAACACTTTTTATGTTTTAAATATTTTATGTGTGTTAAGTTTATGTTTTAAGTATTTTTTGTTGTTCTTACATGTTCAACCTAACACGAAGGATAAAGGGGGCTTCGCTTCGCTCACCCCCTTTACTTTTCACATAAGCTACCGCAGCATTTTGCCCTGATATTTGCTGTGCAAATCAGTATTTTTGATGTGTAGTTTAATATTTCTCTTAAAAAAATACAATTTAAATCCTTCTATAAATAGTCACAAATAGGGTGAGATTCGTGTTGTGTTGCACGTCGGCTGTCGTCGGCGTGTCGAACTGTTTGGTTAAGGTTTGTGCATATCGACCTTTTGTTATTTTTGACTTTTTATAATTAATGAAACTGTAAGTCTTCAATAAGAAATTAATTAAATAAGATACTGTTTGTTTCTTATTTGAATAAATGAACTTAAAAAAATATCTTAATCGAAGTTTCTCTATTTTCTAAAAAATCATAAAAAATAAAGTAAAGACGTTCCAAATTTGTCATTAGATGTCGTTGGCGAGACTATTTGACCTGTAACTATGTGAACAAATCTTGCAAATAAATTGACCGACTTCCCGGTTTCCGGTTAAGCAAAAATTTGGAATAATTATGTAAGTTCGGTGACGATGTAATATTATGGATACCATCGAGCTGATCTGATGAAGGAGCCGGATGGTGGTCACAGTACCTACTTACCAAGTTAGGGCTCTTTAGAATCGTCTCGGTGAGTAGTCGATGGATTAGTGCGGGTATCGAGCTGATTTGATGATAGGACCTGTGTTTGATAGTGGAACTCTTCAGCTGCTACTAGTACACCCCATGAATTTGGAGTTGTTTGATTTATTTTTACGTGACAAATACACCGCTCTTAGTAGGCATCGAGCATTTCACAGTATGATGGACTGACGGTAGATGGTATTTTTTTCCATACCAGTTGCCAGTTCAAAAGATATGTAGATAGGACATTTCTTGGCTGTAAATGCTATTTTTATTGGGTTAAACTCTGGTTGTATCTTGTAAAAGCAGTGGCGACATTTAGCGGACGTAATATGGTGGTCGTAGAAAGACGGACGTCTTTTTACGGAAAAAAACACAGACTATAAAAAACGTGTCAACGGTGGGAAATGGAAGTTGACATTCATTCTAGAATAAATGTGACACCGCTACTGAAAAAAACGTTCGAGAACGTCATGACAGTCATCATGCAAATGGCAATACCCCTTTTTAGGGTTCCGTACCCGACGGGTGCTAAATGGGACCCTATTACTAAGCCTACGCTGTCCGTCGTGCCTTCCGTCCGTCTGTCTGTCACCAGGCTGTATCTCATATAGAACCGTGATAGATAGACAGATGAATTTTTCACAGATGATGAATTTTTGTTGCCACTATAACAACAAATACTAAAAAACAGAATATAATAAATATTTAAGAGGGTCCCCATACAACAACTCTTTCAATACCGCATACAAACTTATGAATTTACCTGGTTACTATTTATTTATTATTATTAGTTGTTTCACAGCATATAAATACAAATTCAGAAAATTATTAATATAAATACGAAATGCCAGTTGCGAAACAAACCGATAAGAAAGTTGGTAGGAGGAAAAGTAATAATGGTTGATAATTATGGAATAAAATAATAACTAATAATTACAATAACATAACATTAAATTCAATTCAGTTGGCATTAAATTTAAATTAATTGATATTTATGTGTGCGAGTGTGTTTGTGTGTGTTTGCGTGAGTGTGATGAATAAATAGTTCCCCGGATATCAATGTTGATCTTATGTATAATCTGACCGATTTCTGTACAAATCCTGGATATAAATTGAATACGGCTTAGGCAAAAGACATCGACTTCCGCAAAGTATTTCTCATATATGTATATGCTCCTATTCAGTGCCGAATGCAAAGCATAATTGGTGCGTGTGTGCGCGTGTCCAAGCACCGCCGGGACGTGCCGGCGCGAGCGCGCAGGTGCGACCCTCAGCAGCACCGAGCTCACCAGCGAAGAGCTGTCCAGCCTGTTGTTGATCACATCGTATAGTAGTTTCTGATCCGCCAGCATTCTCCTGCCCTCCAGTGACATCATGGAGTGTTGAGTTAGGCCGTCCCTGTACCCCGCGTGTGAACTAAACAATTTTGACTGATAATGCCTCATGAATCTCCTCTAACTCAGACTCAATCCTCGTGATGTGGGACTGAAAGTATGGTGACCAAACGGGTGAAGAGTATTCGAGTATGCTGCAAACGTAGGCGAAATAGAGGACCTTAAGAGCATGTGGGGAACGTAGCGGTTTCGACACACGATTAACAAACCCAAGCAAATATGTATAATAATACGCTCTCGAGATGATATTGTCATAGTGAGATACGAATGTAAGTTTTGAATCTAATATGACTCCGAGATCCCTAACCTCGGTGACTCGTTCGATGGGGTGGTTATTAAATATATATTGGTGGTCCAAGTTAGAACACTTCCTGGAGAACGTGATCGATTGGCATTTTTTAGGATTCAGGTCCAAACTATTGAGACGGCGAAACTCGCAAAGACGATCAAGGTCTTCCTGGAGCCTGTGACAATCAGATAAGTCAGTTATCGGAAAAAATCTTTGTGTCATCAGCATACATTAAATAACTAGCAAATCTGAAGCACGAGGGTATGTCACACAAATAGACATTGAATAGCAGTGGCCCCAGGTGGGAACCCTGTGGAACGCTGGAAGGAATGGGAGCAAAGCGCGAGTGGTAAGACTCAAACCATCTGAGTAGATTGCCATGTACACCGATTTGCTCCAGTTTAAATAGTATAATGTCATGCCTGAGCCAATCAAAACATTTGGAATAGTCGGTATACACCGACTGTATATCGACCTGATGGCCTTTTCCATTAAACCTGCAACAATTCCTACGAATTCAACCAGATTGGAAGTGGTCGAAAGTTTCCTCGTAAAACCATGCTGAGCTGAGTTGACGCTAGACTAGTCTACTTTAGTTACTTTCATAGTCTAATGACCTATGGTATTTTATTGTGGGGTCACGCTGCGAATGCTAATAGTATATTTATTCTGCAGAAACGGGCTGTTCGTGCAATTTATAGATTAGGGCCTAGAGTGTCACTGAGGGAAAAGTTTAAAGAAATCAATATTCTGACATTTGTGTCTCAATATATCTATGACAATCTTGTGTATGTAAAAAGAAATATAACTAATTTTCAGAAGTACAGTGATATACACAATTTTAATACTAGAAATAAAGACAAGTTGGTTGCTTATGTAAGCCGACTACATAAAATTAGTAATTCTTTTAAAGGCAATTGTATACGCTATTACAATAAGGTCCCTACTGATATAAAAAACTTACCTTTAGACAAGTTTAAAATAATAATAAAACAGGAATTGTATAAAAAAGGTTACTATAGGATATCTGATTACTTAGAGGACAGATGTCCATGGGAATAGATTGTTTGAGTAACAGGCTGTTTCGATATATAATTATCATTTTTTCGGCTGGCAACCCCAGACCGAATAGCTGACGATATAAACAGCTCTGTAGTTTTTATTTCAATTAAATTAGTCAAAATTGCTTTTCTGCACGAGTAAACTTAATTTAAGTAGTAATTAGTGATTAAATAATGTGAAGATAAGAAACAGCTGTGCAAACATACAAGCTTTGGAAAAAACAAGACCGATTGTACCGGCCGATTGAAATGTCAAAATCAGTTCAAATAGCAACGACGTAAACGGGGGAAGTATCGTTTTATTTCTGTATTTATATCAATAATCTCACCTTTCACACCTGTAACAAACTAAACAAACCTTCATATAAGTGAAACACTTGCCGTACACTCACTCAGGTACCGTTTTGTCTCTCTTTACTTGGCAAAAGCGGAAGCAAAGTTGAAGACGCAACATTCTGCCACATTCAACAAAAACACACACTTAACACCTTCATTGTGCAATAAACTCCCTAGTGTTCGCTAGTATTCCACCCGGTCATACACTGACACCTATTCGCGGTTTTTTTTTCAGGCGAAAAAGGGTGCAATGCTGACCCGAAGCAAGATGAGCACACGCGATGTGGAGTTGAAGCTGAAAGCGACCTTGCTGGAGCTCAAGAAGAGCCAAGAGCTTTGTGAAATACTTCTACGAGAGCGAGATGAGTGTGAAGAGGAGATAGGAAAGCAAATTAAGAAAAATTCGGCGCTAAAAGAAGAGCTCAGTGAGTTGGACATCCAATGCCAGGATCTCAGTGCCCAGAGAGATGAACTACAACACCAAGTCGACTCATTTTACAAGTGTCATGATGTCCACCACGTAGCATTGCAACACATAAAATCACTTGAACAACAGCTTGCAGAGGCACACCACGAGCTTCAAGTTTTCAGCGAGCTGGAGGAACAGCGAGACAGTGCTACAACCAGGGCCTTGTATAATGAGGTCATGAGCCAAACTGGCATACCAACTATTGACCTAACAGCTTGTGATCTCACGTGTGATAGTCCTAATAGATCGCAATCAGTAACCACTATGAGCTGTAGTAAAAATAAATTAAAGAAATATGTTAAATTGAATAATTATATAAAAAAAACACAAAAACTACATAGCTAATAGAAATAAAATATTTTGTAAAAATGTAAATTTTAGCAAGGAACGTGTCGAATTAATTAAGGAAATCGATGATTGTAGATTATGTTTGGAAAAAACTACAGAAAAGTACGAATAAGACACACGGCGACTCCAGTCAGATATGCATATTTTAAACTCATCATTACAAAGTATTACACGTAAATATGAGTCAGCACAATACGAAATTAAGGAACATGTGTCGGCTATGAATAGTTTGTTGGAGACGTGTAAGTATAATTATGACACTTTCATATCTTTGACCGACAATCACATCTGTGATTGTAAACAAGCTCCAGCGGACTGTTCCGTGCCGACCGTGTGTCCCGCCGAGCAGCCGGCCGAACAGCTGATACTGACCCAGGCGCCGCCGTCAGTCGACTTGAGTACTAATAGTGTTATCAATAACGCCTCCTTCTCTCGGACAAAGGATAGGTATATAATGTACAGCGATGAACTTGGAAAAAATATGGGTTTACAACTTAGTCAGCGCGTGGGCCAGGCAATATTAAATAACTGTATGCCTGGCGCCACATATTCACAAATATTAAACAAAGTGTTGTCATCGCAGTTTTTAGAACCAACCACCCTAATTATTTTAATTGGTAGAAGGGAAAATGTATCTAAAAAACTAATTACTAAATACTTTTCCAAATTAAATTCTTTACAAAATGTAGATAGAATAATCTTGTTTGCGTTTCCCTTCAGCCAATCTTTGTCACAACATGAAAATCATATAAGACATGATTATAATACATTTATACACACATTGACATGTCGTCATACTGAAAAATTTCATTTCATAGACACCAATATTTGTATTGGAAAATATTTTTATTTGACTAAGGATAGGTATTACCTATCTAGGTTTTATAGAAAACAGATAGCACAGTCACTATCTTATTTTATTTTGAACTCAGTCAAGTTTTTGACTAATGAAACGCCTGCTTCTATTGAGCAGTGTAATAATAATGACATGTACTCCTTGGAATCTGTTCCAAGCTCTTTAAATTAACCCATAGGACAACAGAGAGTAACTCTAGCAGTAATATTAATATTTGTATAAATATACCTTCATCTTGCCCATTAAATCAAGTTACTAGTAATGAAAAATGTAAAAGTAAGAATATTTTAAACGTGGTTCATCAAAATATACAGGGCATGTTAAGTAAAGAACTGGAAATTGAGTTATTCATGAACTGTAATAATATTGATATTTTATGTATAACAGAGCACTTTTTAAAGTGTTATCAGTTCATGTTCAACTTTAATAACCACCACGTTGCTAGTTCGTTCAACAGAAAAACAGCTGATCGCGGTGGCTCCTTAGTACTTGTAAATAATAGTTTTAAATATAAGGAACGAGTTGACATAGTGAGCCTGTCTGTTGAGCGTACCATGGAAATAGCCTGTATTGAACTTGAACAACTTATTGTAATGAGCGTATACAGACCACCAGATTCATCCTTTGATTTATTCGAAAAGAAAATGGATGAAGTGTTGATTAAAATCAGCGATAAAAACAATTTTTTTATAATTTGTGGTGATTTTAATGTTAATCTGTTAGAGGATAATAATATTTACGTACTAGATTAAAATCTTTATTTTTATGTCACAACATGAACTATCTGTTTTTGGAGCCTACTAGAATTACTGCAACATCTGCTACCTGCATTGACAATATATTTACTAACATTACGCCCATTTTCAAATCGGTCGTCAATAAATTAACCTCTGATCACTCTGGTCAGATAGGTATATTCAATATTAAAATAAAAAACGACCAAAAAGAGGATATTACATGTGTGCCCGTTAGTGACACTCGGCTTGAACACTACAGGATAATATTTTAGATAAACTATGGGAAATACCATACAGTGACGATCCAAATTTGTTGTACAACTCAGTATTTAACCTTGTCAAAAATGAATATGATACGGTATTTAAATCAAAAACTATAAAAGTTAATAACAAAGCTTTGTTTAGTGATTGGGCGACAGTTGTAATTCATAAGAGCAGACGAAGATTATATGAACTCTATGAAGAGAATTCATATAACAAAAATACGGCCTTTCTAGATTATGTTCGTAGTTATTCAAAAATGTTTAAACGCGTTTGTGCCGTAGCTAAATCTAATTTCATTAAAAACAAAATTGAATCTAGTAGCAATGTAATGAAAACGACTTGGCAAATTATAAACAGAGAGACTGGAAAGGCCAAAGCTACACATAATAACTTCAAGCTTAAGATAGATAATCAATTAGTACAGTACAGACCTAGAAGTAGCAAAAGCTTTCTAAAATTTCTTTACGGACATTCCAGTTTCAACAACCAAGTCTTTAAATTCATCTCCCGCTGCTGCTGAATCTATACTTAAACAAAACTTTGAGGAATGTAAAACAGATTTTAAATTTAGGCACGTAAATAATGAAGACATTGTAAAAGCGTTTAAATCCCTGGAAATGAAAAAGACAGCTGACGCCCATGGTCTATCAGTAAAAATTATTAGTTCCATTGTAGATAGTATTGCACCTCACCTTTGTTGTATATTTAATCAATGTATAGATAATGGTGTTTCCTGACTTGATGAAACTAAGTAAAGTTATACCTTTATTCAAAGCTGGTAGTACATCAGACCCCACCAATTTCAGACCCATATCGATACTACCAACGCTTAGCAAAATATTTGAAAAACTCATACTTAATCAATTGCAAAGTCATTTTTATCTCAATAATTTAATTCATATTGCTCAGTTTGGTTTCACAAAGGGTCGTTCAACAGCCGATGCTGGTGTTGAACTAATCAACAATATTTTTGATGCCTGGGAAGACGCAATGGATGCAATAGGTGTCTTCTGCGATCTATCCAAGGCTTTTGATTGCGTCCATCATGACACTCTTGTCAGGAAAATACGCCATTATGGTGTAAAAGATCAGGCACTTGGCCTTCTGGAGTCATATCTAACAGATAGGGTTCAGATGGTCGATGTTAATGGGAAAAGATCACCTGGGTCTTCAATAAGTATGGGCGTACCGCTAGGTGCAATTCTTGGTCCTTTCTTGTTTTTAGTATATATTAATGATTTACCTTACCTTGTTAAAGCAAAACATGGGTTAGTATTGTTTGCCGATGATACTTCTTTGATATTTAAAGTTAAAAGACAGCAATCAAATTATGACGAGGTAAACAATGCTATCTCTAGTATAGTGAACTAGTTTACTGTTAACAATTTATTACTTAATGAAAAGAAAACTAAATGTATTAAATTCGTGTTACCCAATGTGAACCCGGTAACTACAGACATATTTATAAAAGGACAGAGATTGGACCTTGTGCAGTCGACTGTCTTTTTGGGCATTACTTTAGACGCCAAACTACAATGGGATCCTCATATAAATAAATTGTCGAACAGACTGAGTTCGGCAGCGTTCGCAGTTAAAAAAATTAGAGCTCTTACCGACGTAGACACCGCTAGACTAGTCTACTTTAGTTACTTTCATAGTCTAATGACCTATGGTATTTTATTGTGGGGTCACGCTGCGAATGCTAATAATATATTTATTCTGCAGAAACGGGCTGTTCGTGCAATTTATAGATTAGGGCCTAGAGTGTCACTGAGGGAAAAGTTTAAAGAAATCAATATTCTGACATTTGTGTCTCAATATATCTATGACAATCTTGTGTATGTAAAAAGAAATATAACTAATTTTCAGAAGTACAGTGATATACACAATTTTAATACTAGAAATAAAGACAAGTTGGTTGCTTATGTAAGCCGACTACATAAAATTAGTAATTCTTTTAAAGGCAATTGTATACGCTATTACAATAAGGTCCCTACTGATATTAAAAACTTACCTTTAGACAAGTTTAAAATAATAATAAAACAGAAATTGTATAAAAAAGGTTACTATAGGATATCTGATTATTTAGAGGACAGATGTCCATGGGAATAGATTGTTTGAGTAACAGGCTGTTTCGATATATAATTAGCATTTATTTTGTAATTTGACAATATTTTATTTAAAAAAGGAAACGCAAAAGATGCGACGACTGTGGAGTTTCTTCGGTGAGCTCTTCTCCACAGATTCCGCCATTGTGTTAGTGAACTCACCCAAAAAAATGTAATGACGGATCGGACCATGTAGGACGGATGTAGGACCACCCTTGTGAATAGGTACAATAATAGCCTTTTTCCAGTGAGTAGGAAAGCACTGTTCGTTGAGTGATCTGCGGAACAATGTACACAATGGGGCAGCTAGCTGATCGGCACACTGTCTTATAAAAATGGGCGGTATTTTTCGTGTCCTGCACGCTTGTTCGTGTCAATGCCCTTGAGTTACTTAAGGTCTAGGCCGCTTGAAAGCTCAATGGAGCCCACATGGCTCAAATCAGGCAAAGAAGCATATACAGGCAATAAACGGTTGTTTGGGTGAACATATACGGACAAAAAATAGTCTATAAATACTTCACAAGCCTCTTCACCACCATTGGCAGTTTTAGCGCCATATGATATCTCTGCTGGAAGTCCATGGTCGCGGCGGAGGCCCTTAGCAAAGCGCCAAAACTTTTTAGGGTCAATGACAATAGCATCTCTTGTTCTATGAATGTATGCATTCCAGCACTGCCGCTGTAGACTTTTATGACATCTCCTGAGCAGTGAAAAGCTGTCATAATCACGAGGATTACCCGATCGTTTCCATTTGTTATAAAATTTGGCTTTTTCTGCTGACATATTTATTAGCGATTTAGAGTACCAGACCGGGTACCCCTCGGGATTTCTAAAAATACATTAATATGATATTATCTTTTTAGACACCCCGTTGAGCTAGTATAATTTGGGTAGTAAAAATAAAATTATTGATAAGTCTAGTTATTACTATCAGTTGGTGTTATAAAGTTTAGTTAAGCTACCAAAGTTAATGCGTATACGTACGCATGGACGTATCAAAATAAAATAATAATTCCAGCAATAATTTAAGCCTGCTCAAAAGACTGCTCTGTATGTAGGAAGGCTAGAAAAGAAGTGCTAAGGTACGCATTTTTCAATTACTGAGTGCAGAGTGCTATAGAAGTTGCCCAGCGCAGTCTCGAGCGGGCATGTGCTCAAAATTGAAAACCAATCCTTTGCTGCAAGTTCATTACGTATCATTGAATAATTAGCCTTTTTAAACTTATAAATCTTAATGGGAGGAGTAGGCAATAGCTTTATGCCTAGGTTAGGGAGTTCAATCTCGAGGGCGGGATGATGAGGCATATCTTCGCGAGTGAATGGGTCCGGCGCTCGTACCACAGTCGCATCGAAATCGCTAAAAACTAGTTCCAATAGTCTGTCATTACCATTCAATACATTATTATATTGAGTCCAGCCTACTAGAGAAATTTCATCAACCAGTTGCTGACTGTCATTCATAGTACCGAATGGACTCAAACCAAAACCACAAGAATGCAATCTCCATGAAATGTCGGGTAAGTTGAAATCGCCAAGCAGAAGGCAATGATCGTCCGGGCAACAATGGCGGATATAATCAGAAAGACTATCAACGAGAAAGTTATGTTTCTGGCCCAATCCAGGTAAGTAGGTACAAATAATGTGTAAATCATTAGTCGAGGGGATCGAACGCGCGTTTACTGTGACGTGAACGATCTCCAGTTGGGAACCAGCGAGCGCCGGCGGTGGCGGTGCACGGTGGGCGGAGAGCTCGCGCCGCGTGAGCAGCATCACTCCCCCGCCTGAGTATCTCGCCGGGCGCCGTCCGCCCCCGCCCCCCGATACATTGCGGTCCGCTCGGTGGACGTCGTAGCGAGGCTCGCTCACCTCTGAGTCGAACACGCCATCTATTAAGTTCGTTTCGCAAATACCAATAACATCATATGCATTCCTAAGTAAACCATGGACGAACGCCGACGTCTTCCCCCTGATGCCGCGAGAATTTCGTTAATATATTTTTATTAGGCCTTTTAAAAAAAGATACAATGTGTAATACAATCAGTTCAGAAATGAAATCAGTCGCAATGACAACAAAGAAATACAAAGATGGGTAAAAAGGGAACCAAGGAACTAGTGGTGTGAGGTGTTGTTGTGAGAGTGTGTGTGCGGTTAATGTGGGAGCGGATAATCCTATTTATTACCAGGTAGTAAACTATGATATCAGTGGTTCTCAAGCGTTTCAGTTCGTGGGAATTCTCGGTCAAAGCGGGGGTTTGCTTGATCTTTTTAAGGTGTTCAGTTGTGAAATGCTGTCGATGCGTACCGCCGGGTAATTGTCGTCTTGGCGAAGGAATATCTTGGCATTGCATGTCCACGAATAACGAAACCCCAACTCATTGCCTTTAGTTTTTGCCTGTTTCAGCAAGTTCTTATTCTCGGCGGTAAGATGCTCGTTCACGCTTATATTCTGACTCTTACCAGGGAATCCGACGATATCGGAGGTGGTGACGCCGCGCCGCCTTCGAACTGCACTAATCATCTCGTCTTTCTTTAGAGTCGAGTGCAGTTTGGCAATAATTGGTCTGGGTAGACCGCTGGTATTGCGCGTGGATATTCGCACGGCTGAGTAGACATCATCCGTCTTCAAGTCGATGCCCACGGCTTTTGCAATAGAAATGACAATTGTTTGGGCCGACTCAGACTTGCGCTCAGGGACCCCGAAGATCTCGATGTTATTCTGCCGACTCCTTTGTTCCATACTGTTAATACATGCTTTCAGTTCATTCGTTTTATTGGACATTTCTGGGTTTTAAATTTTTACTTTGTCCATGTCACTCAGCATTCCCTCCAGTTTGAAAACCCGGGCCTCGAGTTTGTCGGCCCGCTCCGATGTGAAGTCAGCTGATTCACTCAGTTCCTGGATTTTTTTGGTTAGGAGGTCAACTTTTGTTGTCAGCTCGGATATTAGTTGCGACGACCTGTTGACCTTATTCTCGACGAAGTCGCGGTGGCTCTTAAGTTGGCCCAGAAGATCGGTTTTAAATTTGTCCAATGAGTCGGGTTGTTTCAATGTGAACTCATTGAGAGATTGAATTAAAAGTGCATGCTTTTTACCCGACACCTGATCTTGTATCGGACTGGTAGTTATGCGAGTGGTGGATGCAATGGGAGTGGTATTGATGGTCAGGGGAGTGGAGCCAGCACCAGATGATTCAGTAGTACCAGGTTGGGTGAAAATGTTGACTGATTTGGTTTTGTCCCGAGTTTGGCCGCTAGTATCCAGTGTCGTTGCAGGCGCCGGCGCCAGTGAACCGCCGCTCGCAAGCTCAGTCTCCTCCTTGCGCTCGGTCCCGTCACAACACATTCCGACCCAGCTACCCTTTTTCGGTCTTCTCATTTTCCTAAAGACATTCTCGGGGATAGATGCGCAGTGGAAGTGGTACTGTGTACTGACATGTTGTGCAAGTGATATCCTCGTTGTCGTAAATAGGCAATTTACATTGAGAGCACTGCATTATGAAGGCTGGACGTGTGTCGGTGAAATTACTAGTGTTCGTAATTGAATAGGGAAGCGTTGTACCTTGTAGTGCTGTCGTGTGTATGATGATGGTGATAATATGTAATAGGTGTCCCGTCCACTATGTGGTGTGGTATGGTGGCGGTTAGCGTCCAGATTCACACGAAGATAATAGTGCCCGGAGATGTGATACAGATATGAATATACTTCCAAAATCAGTTTCGAAGTCTATTGAAAATGAATTTTGATATTTGGAATTAATATAGATAATAAATCCAATTTATTTAACGATTTAAAGTGAGAGAACAGAAAAATACGTGTTACTTCAAGTATCCTCAATCAATGGTTCGTACATGGAGTGTGAAAGAAGCCGCACCAATAAATTTGTAAACAACATTTTGCTATGTAAAATCCAAAATATTCACTCCACACCATCCCTACGGTTATACGGTGGTACGAAACCTTTCGTGCGCGAGTTAGACTCACACTTGGCTGGTTTAGTGACGTCATTCACCGCTGTATTTCTTCCGCTAAATGTGACTACCGCTTTTCGGGGAAGCCAGAGCTTTAGACAAAGGTGGTCTGCGTCGAAACCGAAGAACGGCATCTATCATTTGTCAACAACAAACAAAAAAACACTTTTGCCGTTTTGATTTGTCGTGACCATGTCGTAGAATTGACCATATCATGAAATGGTCACCCGTGGTTGAATTAGAACTTTCACTGAACGATGAAATATTTTAGGGAAAAACACTGCGGTAGATTAGGTAAAGGGGGCGAGCGCAGCGGAGCCCCGAATAGTATTTGCATTGGTTCGATATGTATATCTCAAAAACATTAGGTAGTACTGAATAAAATTGCTTTTAAAAAGACATGTTTCATCAAAATCAACCCTTCCTGAAATGGTCGGCCAGATCATGAAATGATCATTTCATCATTTCTATGACATATCGACAACATTCTCCTCGCGTTATTTTTTCGCGTCTGTTTTTTCATTGTAGCGAAAATGGACCTCAAACTCTTGGATAACGACGACCCTAGCTATTCTTTCGGACCTTTGTAACTTCGTTCCTCGACTGACTTTAGACTTCAAACCGAAATGCCGTGCGAACTCACTTTGTTCCTCGACTGACTTTAGACTTCAAACCGAAATGCCGTGCGAACTCACTTCGTTCCTCGACTGACTTTAGACTTCAAACCGAAATGCCGTGCGAACTCACTTCGTTCCTCGACTGACTTTAGACTTCAAACCGAAATGCCGTGCGAACTCACTTCGTTCCTCGACTGACTTTAGACTTCAAACCGAAATGCCGTGCGAACTCACTTCGTTCCTCGACTGACTTTAGACTTTAAACCGAAATGCCGTGCGAACTCACTTCGTTCCTCGACTGACTTTAGACTTCAAACCGAAATGCCGTGCGAACTCACTTCGTTCCTCGACTGACTTTATACTTCAAACCGAAATGCCGTGCGAACTCACTTCGTTCCTCGACTGACTTTAGACTTCAAACCAAAATGCCGTGCGAACTCACTTCGTTCCTCGACTGACTTTAGACTTCAAACCGAAATGCCGTGCGAACTCACTTCGTTCCTCGACTGACTTTAGACTTCAAACCGAAATGCCGTGCGAACTCAACAGAATCATGGAAATAACATCATTCTTGCGTCGCTAAATCCTGTCAAAAAATTATAGTCACCTTTTTTCTAGTGATGAACAACGAAGATTACTATGGGTTCAGGCATAGAGAACCATACAGGTATATAGCCAAGAAGGTGAAGGACGAATTCTCCATACGTCATCACGCCTGTGTTAGAATGTACCTGTGCATCACACCCTCTCTTTCTAACACAGGCATGATGACGTATCGTGAATTCTTGGTGCTATACTATTTGGTTAATAATTTAACACAGACCCATACATGAAAGCTATGGCGAACCATCTGTCACAGCTTTCAGAACTTGTTTTTATCAGCTGTCTAAAAACCCCCTGCTATTAAGCGTTCATTGATGTTTGCCTCCAGTTTTTCTGCGGGTTCTATAGGCACTTATTCGGTCTGTGGTCTGAAACCAGACAAGGTTTAGAACTGTACTTCAGGCAGGTAGTTCGCAGAACCGCGATATCTGGTGTGAACAGTGAAACAAGTTGTATTGGTAATAGCTGTAATTTCCCCCTTATTTTGTTACAGCCCGCCACCCCCTTCTCCGGTCTGGCAACGAGGCCACTCGAAACTTCGTGTAATTAAACTACACGCAAAGCTTTCGCTTCAGATAACCGCTTCCGGACACACTGTGCACACACAATGTCTGACGGCAGAAATAGACTTTATGACTATAATTGAAGCCTACTAACTCTAGTAATCTGAGCAATTCTAAAAGTCCAACCAGCCAATCATAGCGCAAGAACAGACAGTTCATGTGAAACAATCATGTTCTGATTAGTCAATATTTTCAATTTGAGTGGTTTTGCGATTTATGCCAAAATTAATAATAATAATAAATCCAAGGTATTAGGACACTATTTACACACATTGATCGCCCCAAACTAGGATTCCCTGTATCTTGGGTACTAGACAACGATAGACATACTTATAAAGATAAATATACGTATTATACTTAAATAGATAAACAACCATTACTAGGGTACAAACATCCGATCTCATCAAACAAATATTTGCCCCCACCGGGACTCGAACACGGGACCCTTGGCTTCGTAGGCAGGGTAACTGCCGACTCGGCCTTTAGGGTCGTACATAGTTAACAATAATAAGACAGCTGATTATTTCACGCCGAAAGTAAACGAATTTCATATCATTGATTCAGCATTCACAACTCAAAATTGTACGGACACGTGCGATTAATGACAGCGCCACTTTATTCGACTCGTAGTTATTTAACTCGAGCGATAACCAAAGCCAAATCTGTGTGTATTTTGGCTGAATTTTGCATGTGCCTCTAGTCAATACCAGGGGCACATACCGCCGTATAGATGTGATCAGACGGCGCACATCCAATCTCGGTAACTACTGGTTTACGGCCTCCCTTCGCGATGGAAGGGCCCTTCCCAGGCGCAATCGTGCTCCCCGCTGGATAATTACTGCAGACACTGCCAACAGTCTGGTAATAGGCCAGGCTTACTACAGGGTATAAAAGAAATGTGTTGTATTGAATCGCTGAGAAAGTTGCCCTGAAAGTATGACTACACCTTCTTGTAATGTAAGATAGAAGTATACACGTGTCTATGGCATGTAGGCTACTCGTTCGATGGTGTTTAATTTAAAGTTATTCTGTGATTGTTAACATTGTGAGGAAACCTTAGATATATATAAAAGATTCCTTCCTCGCGACGTTTTCTAAAAATTATTTATTCACGAAAAATAATTACCTACCTATAACCAAAGTTATATCTACTTATCGTGTTTACGTTCGGTTTCAAACTGTTATTTATTATTTATTTTCTTTGCTTATTTTAACTTATAAATGTCACTCTATTATAGCTTTTACTTATTCCAGCACGAAATAGTAGTTTATGTGACTGCTACATAGTGGAGGGCATTAATACTCGAAAGTGGGTTCATGAAACGAGCCGAAGGCGAGTTTCATAATAATATCACTCAAGAGTTTTAATGCCTCATTATGTACAGTTACATACACTAGTTTATCTACACACATATCATAAGCTCTCTTTGATGTGTTCAGGAACCGCATGTTCGACCGGCATTGTGGCATTGATCATTGCTTTGCACTTGTTTAGCTTGTTCTGTAGTACCAACTTCACAGACAAACTAGGGGCGCACGCAAGCGGGCGTCGGCGTTCGAAATTTAAATGTCATAATTTGACAAATTTTTGTACATAGTTGTCATAATTTATCAATATTCAGATAAGAAATGAGTTTTTACCAAGAAGTTTATCATTATGCTGGTCGTAACGTATAGTTTTTGGACGCAGTAAAGAGGGTTTATGATACGTGTGTAGACAAAATGTTAAAAACTACAAAATCCTTACTTTTTCGATAGTTTAAAAACTATCTGAAATGATTATTATTAAATTGTAAGCAGTTTATTCAGTTTACGATTTATCCATAGTTTACAAAGTGACCTGATACATTATAAACTGACGGTTTTCACAATCTTACGGTGACACACATATGGTGCTAATAAACTCCTCTAATTGAATACCCAACACCGCCATGTTCAAAACATATTTTTTTTTGATAAATGATTTTCGTCCCAGTAGAGGGAGCCATATTGAATTAATTGTAACATTACATATTAACAGAGGACAATCAAGATGCTTCTAATGATACCTCATTTGCCAAATTATGATAAGTATATACACACATATTATTTTGGTTTATAGGTACATACCACTCAGACGCATAACCCTAATTTTGGCTTCGCTGTAGCCGGGTAATAACAATTAACTACCCACGATGTAAACACAATGAAACCAGAAATCAACACAACATAATGTCCGACTGTGTCGGTCGGTCTGTCCGCCATTACAAGTTGATAGTATCTAAACGACTCTCGTTATCGACTGTCGGGGTAACGGAACCGTTGCCGTTGCGTTAACGATGCCGTTGTAATTATCGCAACGCTATCGGTATTCGTATCCAAATTGTTATTGAGGTACTTTGCGGTGAAAGTTTATAATTCATAATTTCTGTATTGTACCGCAATGACACCTATGCCCGCCTTTGCCCCCGCTAGGTGTCGCTGGCGTATGTGTAAGCAAAGAGTTTCATTCATCTGAGGTTAGGTTCAAAAACATGTCACGTGGTCTTTCTAATACACTGGGATTCTTTCCGAACAGGGTTTTTCAAAATCCAACAGATGGCGCTGTAGACGGCCTGTTTATTGCTCATAGAGTTTTATATGGTATGCAAAGAGATTCTACAATCAATCAACTATTCAATGAACTAACATTTCTTTATTTTCTATAAATATTGAACAAATTATAGAAGCAGGCGCAGAAACTCCCCGAGATAATTGTTAGATCCCCTTTACTTGTATATTGTGTTTAACTACAGTTTAACTACAGTGGAGCCATTCTTAGAAGTCGGTTTTGAAATATTACTTATTAATTATATTAAATAATACGCAGGTTAATGGCAAAATTATAAAACGAGTTTTTTTTAAGTTCTGTGCTGAGTTACATTAACACCATGCACTCCTGTCATTTATATAAATATTCTAATATCCTTCTCAGGTAAAGTGGTCTCACATTGTTTTTATAAATACTCAAATGGCAAATGTCACATCTCGAGATCAATCAATTAAAACCTGTTGAAGTAGAGAATGCATTGAGCCTTGAAGTAGTTGATAAGTTTAGCGACTATGTCATGACGATTAATCTTATTGTATATAATATCTCTGAATATTTACATATTTTATTTTGGGTGTCTTTTCAATTATTGGGAAAATCTCTGAATGGGAAAAGGCGTGATGCTGATGTTTGTTTTATTTATTTTATATATTTTGAAATGAACAGCATAATAAACACAATAAGAGAAACCACTTACTACAGTAAATCACGAAGTGCTTGGAGTTGAACCAATGATGTTTGTACGTACCTGAAATCAGAATTAACATTATCACTGAACTAGGAAATTAAGGAAGCCATTTTTAAAAAGCGAGTGGCGTAATAACAATAATAAAAATAATAATGTTCATTCAGATAACAAGGATTCATTTGTTAGTAACAGATTTAGAAACTAATATTACTACGTACTATCAGTAGGAGAAGGGGAAGCCCACTTTAAAACTTCTTTCCATTTTCAAAAACCATTTGCTTTATGACTTTTAAGTTTGTGGCTGTATGGGAAAAGACCCTAACAGTGGTCTTACACAACTGCTGATGATGGTACATATAAAAAATAATATATTATATTATTGTATATTAAACATTATATTAAATTAAATATATGTATATATGTAATCCCTCCATTGTTCTAACTGATCTCTCGTTCCATACTCGAAGGGTGCCAAAGAAGACCCATTACTAGCCTCCGCCGCTCTGTCCGTCTGTCCGTCTGTCCGTCAGCTACAGTCTGTCAGCTGAATATTCACAGAACGTATATTTGTGTTGCCGCCACAACAACAAATAATGAACCGCACGGGATTTACCAAAATAATGGTTGTCTCCATACAAAGAGTGTTTTTTATATATTTTTTCTTGTATGTTGCGTAACCCTTCGAGAGGTAGCCCAACGGCACTTGACATATTTTACAATAAATTCGCGTTCTGGCTGAATACATTTTTGATAAAAACGTTGTAAGCGTTATATGACTATAGAGCAAGAGAAACAAGAACTGGAATCTGGTATCTCGCTCGCACATCCAGCGAAAACTCAAACAGAACTTAATAGAGAACTACTGAATTAAATTAATCAATGAGATTATTCCTGGAGAAGCGATTTCAAAAAGCAATTACAAGCTGTAGATATGTTAATGGTAATGGTGGCTCAAATGATGCAGATTTGTTTCAGCAGTAGGACTCTCATAGAAATTACTTAAAAATAGTAGTTTATGTGACTGATACATAATGCCTAATTATGTACAGTTACATACACTTTTCATGTGTTCAAGAACCTGCATGTTCGACCGACATTGTGGCATTGCTCTGCACTTGTTTAGCTGTTCAGTATTATCAACATCGCAGACAAACTAGGGGCGGCATGCAGGCGGGCGTTGGCGTCCGAAATTTGAATGTCTAATTTGTCGAAAATTGATGGTCATAATGTATCAATTCAGATAAGAAATGAGTTTTATGCTGGTCGTAACATGCGGTTTTTGGACGCAGTAAAGAGGGTTTATGATACATGTGTAGATAAAATAAAGAACATACCTTACCTAGTATACTGTTTAGCCTAGCGGGTAGTGACCTTGCCTACGAAGCTGACTGTCCAGGGTTCGAATCCCGTAAGGGCAAATATTTGTGTGATGAGCATGAATGTGTGTTTCTTATTCTTGGATGTTTCTTATGTACTTACATAATTATTTATCTTTTTATATACATCGTTTTCTAGTACCCATAATACAAGCCTTGTTGAGCTTGTCGATTGTCGTCTAATATTATTTTTTTTGATATTATATTATACTTGTTTAGACGTAATTAAATACCCGATGCCAGCTCAGGAAGTTTTCGAGGCTACCTATACTAGTGAAAGTAATATCCTAAAGAGAGGAAATCTGCTACGATCTACTATATAAAACGGTATGCCTAAACCAGTAGAGCTAGACCTATGAGACTTTGTTATAGGGTTTCCAGTGAAGAGAAGCCTTAAGAACGTATTTTGGAAATCGACTCATTAGTTGAGGGGTGTGGAGTTGTTGTATCAATGAACACAAGCTTCTCCAGCCGACGAGTTCGCCTGCCCAGCCCCCCTCGCAACGCAATTACGGCAGTACACAGCCATCGAGGAGTCTGCTCGGATCCCTCACAGAGCCGCGGATATCCTACACTCCGACCGTTCACAAGCGCCCACAAATTGCGCCCTTTCATCGAACCTACCGTAGCGTAGTATTACATCTACCCACCTTGATGTATTACTAACTATACACAGTATCCTCACGGTGTTACAGAAAGGCGTAATCTCATTTGGAGGGATAGTATTTAAATGTCCGTGGCCTAGCGGTATCCTCATTCCGGAGACGATCGTGCGGGTAGCAACATGTGAACAAGACTGGGTACTAGTAATGGATGGGTGTCCGTTTATATATGTGGCATTTGTTTTAATCGCTTCCATATTTCGGAAGACACGTTATGTTAGCTCTAAAGCCAAGCACAGGTCCGCGGGGCGCGGGCAATTCACGTCCCTTGTACCATATCTATTTAATACACTATATAGTTATTTATCAGCATAAACCTAGCTGAATTTTGATTTCGAACCCTTCAGAACACCAGAAATAAGGATAGAAATTATAATTTACCCGTTCGAAGTCACATAGGGAACCCAGCCCGACAATCCTCCATCAACCCTAAGGCAGCATGGTGGAGTATGCCTAAATCTCACTCGTAGGGGTCTTATGACCCTCGGTGGGGACATATTTATTATATTATTTAGTATACGTGTACACAAAAATGTGTGCCATAACCTAACAAAAGACGTCCAAATAACCACGTTCAAACAGCGCCAAGTTTCTTTGGCTCGTAGGAAGCTGTCACAAACCCTACCTCACCCTTTGCGAGAACGAGAGGTCACACAGCTGTACGATTTTATCTTACATCGTCGGATATTTTAACGTCAGCTTTATTGTATATATGAGAGCTTGCTATCTAATCAGCCTTAGGGAGGTTAATAATAATACCTTGGACACTATTGACACACATTGATCTAGCCCCAAACTAGGATTCCCTGTATCTTGGGTACTGTTTGGACAACGATACACATACTTATATAGATAAATATTATACTTAGATAGATCAACAACCATGACTAGGGTACAAACATTCGTTCTCATCAAACAAATATTTGCCCCCACCGGGACTCCAACCCGGAACCCAGGGCTTCGTAGGCAGGGACACTGCTGACTCGGCCGTTCAAGTTGTATGCTGTTTTCATTATTTTGTAAGTTAGATTTATCGATCAGTTAACATTCGTCTATCAATAAATGCGCACCAATTGTAAACATTATACATAAAGTGGGTTATAAAGTTATCACTCCTCTTTTCTGTTCCAACAATCAACATGAACATCAAGTTAATGTACCGCCAGGAAAGGCTCGTACATAGCCAACGACACTTGGCGCGGCATGTATAATTTGACCATAACTTTGTGTTATGCCCTGTTTAGCAGATACTATAGGATAAAGCGCTTTTGCAATTGTATACCTTATCTTGCGCGGTGGAGTTAGACGACTGCACATGGCAGGGAAACAAATTGTTTGTTTCTGTTCATCTACATACATACATATAAGGATATCTGCGTGTAGTTATTTGTCGACCCCACTCTGCACAAAGCTAGTTCGTCTAATGTATGCGTGGCTGTGTGTGTGTATGTGTGTAGCTATCTATCGTAAGGTTGATCCATTCTGAGGTCATTAGTGTTACTTCCTATTATAAGTTATAAATGTTCAACACTCAATGAGTTGATACTCATTGGTGTCGACTCAAACATCGCCTGAGGAGTTCATCAACATCAAATAATCTTCGCAACACAAATTGCAGATCAAAGGCTCCACGATCAAACTATTATAAAACTTCTCGCAAATTATACGAGGGGATGCTCAATTTGCGGCAATTGTACAACTTGTACAACAAAGTGTTGTCTGCGCCGTACGTGCTCGACATTCGTGAAAGCCGAGTTATCAGGTTTGGAAGAGCATTCCACAGAAAAAGTCTGTTATGAGTCTTAGAAGACAATTATTATAACAAAGGAACTCTAGACAGATGTAAACTACTAATTCTCGATAAACAAACGTAAGCAACAAGACTGTAACTTGATTCTCTATCTCAGCCATCAATCCGGAATTATGACATTTTGTATGACATTTTGAAGGAAGGTAGATCAGAGCATAGCTTTCAGAGCATATTTTGATTGCAAATGTTTGAAGGATTTGATTGAACTAAATCCCGGTTTTGACGGCTGGAAATTTTATATTGCAATGAAATTAAACATTACAATACTTTTAGGTAGAGAGTGCAATCTAATTAATCATTATGATACGTTCAGGCACACAATTAAAATAATTCTGGCTGAAAACGACTGAGAGGTAAGCCTTGTTTCTTGCTGATGGCGCCTCCATTCTAACACCTCCTTGTTCGCGAATGAATCTCATTCCTCAGCGAATTATATTATACTTGTTAATGTCCTGAGTTTGTGAACTACCCTCCGTCATAGCTATAGACGTGACTCGGCGGATCTTCAGATTGGGATGACGAAGAGGTTCTGTGGAGATTTCGTTACGATACCAATCTCAGTTCTCGATTTAACGGCTAATTTAAAAAACATCTAAGTTCTTATACCAAGTACATTTCGAGTGGTGTTTAGTTAATCATCCTTTTCTTCTTTTCTCTATACATAAATAGTTACGTTTATGTATATGTTATATTGTAATAAAGAGCTCCGAGGTCTAATGGGTTTCAAGCTTGCTTCTCACACAGGAGATGCAGGTTCGATTCCTGACCATGTACCAATGAGATAATTAATTTAGGCTTATGTTTAAACGATTACCAAAAACTCACCTATTTTACTTCCAATAAATTCGAAATGACTGCCAGAATGGATAAATGTCCACCAAATTGTGTTTGGATAAATGATAACCAAACATATTTTTATGTTTTGTGTACTTAAGTTAATGTTTTAAGTATTTTTTGTTGTTCTTACATGTTTAACCTATCACGAAGCCTTTACCTAAGCTACCGCAGTATTTTGCCCTGATATTTTTTACAACTTTTGGTGTCCATTTATCCATTTTGGGTACGAAAAATATATTTTGGTGATCATATTAGTTGCCATTAATTTATCTTTAGTTCATTACCGGCCGTTCAGTGTTTCGGACGGCAAGCTAAGTTGTATGTCCCGGCTGCTATCGATACGTGTTAGTGGTTGTCCCGGCTGCTGTCGATACGTGTTAGTGGTTGTCCCGGCTGCTATCGATACGTGTTAGTGGTTGTCCCGGCTGCTATCGATACGTGTTAGTGGTTGTCATGGCTGCTATCGATACGTGTTAGTGGTTGTCCCGGCTGCTATCGATACGTGTTAGTGGTTGTCCCGGCTGCTATCGATACGTGTTAGTGGTTGTCCCGGCTGCTATCGATACGTGTTAGTGGTTGTCCCGGCTGCTATCGATACGTGTTAGTGGTTGTCAGAACCCTCCACCACCCCGCACCGAGCCAGCGTGGTGAAGCATGCGGGTAAAGGCCTGTGCCCCTCGGTGGGGACACTAATGGGCTACATTATTATTATACTCTATTGACCAATAAAGTCTGATCCAATCTAATCTAAATTGTAAAAGAGTTATGACTGTTTTTCCGTAGACTAAACATACATATGGCAGACATTAATTCTGGTATAAATTGATGTTACTGAACTAATAAAAACGCAGGGAAGGAAGTATTATTTGTACATCGTCGAATTCGTCGACAGTGTAATAATGAATCATGTGAGTTGGTTGATTAGGTTTGTTCGTGCCGAGTTAAGTTAGATTGATACATATCTCCGTGCGACGACATACAACTGAAGCCACATCTGTAATCGCAGTCTGGTTCTCAAATACAGTGCTGCTTAAATATCGTACCGTGCGAGAGACGGAGTCAGCATGCGTCTGAGTGGCCGTCAAACTTTTGAGTTGTCGGTTATGCATCCGGGTCTGAAGCTATCAAAGTTGGAGATTAGTCCCAGATGCAACTGTGTGCAGAGCTGGATATACGATGTACACCCACTTGGCTTACACACATGTATGTGACAGAACATGGCAACTATTCAAGTTAAGTCTCAGATGCATTAGGAACCAAATGTCTCCCACCCAACATGTTGGGGGATATTTGCCACATAGGGTATCTGAGCATTTAAACAAACATAGCATTAACACTTTACAGGGCGGACCTTCAATGGCCCGCGATTTGGTAAAAAGTCCAAACGTAATGAAAATATGGTGTCCAAAATATCGACAAAACCCTTTAGGATATTTCCGACAGGGTGACAAAGGCACAGTTGAGACATGTTTATTACTCAGCCAGTAATTCAATACTCAATTTAGCGTGATAAAGGGCTGGCCCATCGCCGCAGCTTTGGAGATGTGAAAGTTATCTCACGATTTTAAGAGTTCATTATTCTGCCGCCTGGCTGAATTCTACGAAAAGTATATTCTGACAGTAAGGCCAACAAACACACATAAATAAGACATCCCCCAGTTTCCGAAAGAGTTGGTCAAATGTAACAAGCGGTTAATCGATCATTTATTCAAAATAGCGGCATGTGATTGGCTGAAATGTGTTTAACCAGAGTCTAACAAGATGTCACAGCTCATTTTCCTTTCAGAAACCGGGACGACCTCTCTAGCGCTGCGGTTGAAGCTCTGCCTGCCATGCCAGAGGCCCTGGGTTCGATCCCCGGCTGGGAATAAAATAAAATAAATCCCCGGGTCTTGGATGTTTAACTGTGTGTGATGTCGCAGTTTCTGGTTCCCACGACACAGGGTATCCTAGTGTGGGGCCAGAAGCAAAGTAAGTTTCTGTATATAAATATTTATGTTTGTTTATTTCACTCTGAATCCTAAGACACATGGCAGTGTAAGATGGGGAGCAACGAATAGTTCCTGAAATATCTGTTTATGTTTTATGAATGTATCAACTTCCCAGAAGCCGTCTGTGGATTTGGGATATCGAATAAGGGTAACTGCTTTCCATTCAAACTCTCTGCAATTTACTCTCTGCTCACTTCGCCCTATATCAATGTCCAAGACGCTTCTAAAATAAATAAATAATCTAAGTGTCGCGTAATAAATATACATATACACACAAATGCATTGATGCGACTACACATAATGAAATTGCGAAGGGTTGCAGAAAAAGACACCCCTATAAGTAAGAGTGGAATGGCAACATATCTGCTGTTGATTGCCAGATTATCTCGCAATTGATTACCCTATTGTAAAGCCGCGCCATTCTACCCACTATTCTAAAATAAATATGGTCTGAAATTGCGGTTGCTATTCAAAAATAGTGTGTGTAAATATTGGCACAGCTACAATGGACGCGATGCGTTGTTTTGGAATTTAGTTGTTACATTTTGGGTTTGTTGATATATTCGCGTGACCAATGGAGCGGGGCTCAATATATTTCGGGTTTTCGTGCGGCTTTCCGTAATGTCGGCGTGTGAATTCAGGTTGTTTCTAACATTCGCCTGTTGAAAGTTGGAAAACAAATACTTGTGGGAGTTTATAGGAGTGTTTTGATTTCACCTAGAAATCCTGTAGCTCGATTCTGTATTTTTGACAGGTATTGCGATTCGAAACGTGGTTGCATTTTCTTAATGCAAATGTGAAACAAGCGATTTAGTTCAATTAAATCCTTAAAAAAACCGTCACGGGGAAGATTTTGCAAAACTTATTGGTACAGAGCACTGTCTGAAACTTTTCAAACATTTTCAACAGCTTTCTATGGATATTAAAAAGATATTTTTCTACTTCGAAGCTGTTTACCAAAACTTGGTTTAACCTGTTCACAATTCCGTCATGGCGGCGTGCGGAATTATCTACCGATTTTTACTAAATGATGAATAGCATCTAAAGTATTATGTCTAAGGCTTTAAAGTAAAAAGTTGTCACATATATATTGATGCCTTTATCTGATTTTATGACCTTATACCTCATCCACTTTGGAACCACATATCGGTAGACACCATTTGGCCGTTATAGGTTTTGAATTTTATTACTATGGCATATGGTTGAAAATCGCGATGCCTCTTAACCAGGTCGAGGTGTTGAAAATCGCGATGCCTCTTAACCAGGTCGAGGTGTTGAAAATCGCGATGCCTCTTAATCAGGTCGAGGTGTTGAAAATCGCGATGCCTCTTAACCAGGTCGAGGTGTTGAAAATCGCGATGCCTCTTAACCAGGTCGAGGTGTTGAAAATCGCGATGCCTCTTAACCAGGTCGAGGTGTTGACCGGTTAAGGCCTGTTTCACAATGTCCGGATAAGCCTTATGTAAGATAAGTTAGGATAAGATAAAAGTTTATTTCTACATTCAACACTTTTCTGCTTAACCTCTCGACAGCCGAGGGCAGTTGGGACGGCTCGCAATTTTGAACCTTATGCCATGGTAATAAAGTTTAAAACCTATAACGGAAAAGTGGCTTTAGCTAACGCCGATGGTATTCAAGAGGTTAAGTATATATTATAGTTAAGTATTTGAACATAGTAACATTGATATTTTTTTCCGACTTCTGAGCTAAAAATAGCACCTTCGCGGCTTGATTTTGGGTTCTCAGGCGGAAAAATTATATTCCTAACTAATTCGTAAAGGCTTTTTACGAACCTCGCTACGACCATCGCCTTCGGCTCGTGCCGTAAACTTCTCGGTTCGTCTTTGCAAACTCGTGGGAAATTCTAACTTCTAACCCCTAAATTAGCTTAAGAACCTGTATCTTAGGAATTGTAGATCCTCCGATCGATATTAGACAATGTAACAACAATAACTGTACAACTAGGTGGCTGCGTAACATGATATGTAATGTTACCTATATACATTAACTTACTTATATCAAAAACATGATTAGCTAAATAAAATAAAATAACATTAAAATTAAACTATAATTCTTAAATATCAAAATAATGATATGGTACATATGTGACAGATAAACCGTGATCTTACTCACGTAATTTATTATGTATTAGTCTCACAGTTGTTATCCGGATATTGTGAAACAGGCCCTTATTATAATACTAGCCCTGTAGGGAGACTTGTAACTTCTGCTTCATAGATGATGACGCGGTACTTCCCTTGATGTTCAACTTCTTGTGCAAGGGTGTGTGTGTGTGTGTGTGCTGTGTATGTGTGTATATGACGACGTTTTTGCTGAATATATTTCACGTCACCCACAACTTATACGAGTCACGATATCCGATGGACATAATCTAGAGTGGGGGTGCTTCTTCAATGTGTAAAGATAATATTTTGAGATCATTGGTTCGTTAATACCAATTATCTCGTAAACATGATAATTTAGGATATGTTACCGATCATTTTTTCTTCGTTTAGGTGTCGAATGAAAAAAAGCCTGTTCTGAAAGTATCCCATTGTAATACGGTTTTTTAAATGGTATTCCAATGAATCTAGAAACGTGTCTCAAGTTGAACACATTTCAACAAAATCTTTGATAATATCACACTTGTATAATTCCAACAGTTGTATTTATAAACTCAATCTTATGTCAAAAAGACAGCATTTGACTATGACGTCTTAGATTTGACCCAAATTACCGTTCTGGCAGTTCCAAATATTAAAAAACGGTTAAGTGCAAGTCTAACTCGCGCCCACAGACTCGCGAAGGTTAGCAATTCTTTCAAGGGTCAGTGCATTCTCTACTACAACAAGATACCTCTGGAGATTTTGAAATTGCCATTTGAGCAATTTAAAAAGCACCTTGAAGCGACTTTTTCGAAAAAGGGATATTACAATGTTCAAGATTACTTAAATGACGGGACTGTATGGGGTTAATCTGGCTCAACACAGACCTTGCTGTTAATAATTTTGTAATTATTCATTCCTGATTATTAATCATAATAATTAATATTGTAATTTATTAGTTAAGCACATCCAATTTTTATCCATCCAAAAAATCTAAAAATCGAAATAATCACAGACTAGTTTGTGATTATTTCTTAGGTTAACATTGCAATTGGTTCCTGCAGCCCTACACGGTCTGCCGGGCAGTGCTAAGGGGCAACAAATAATTCTCTAGACGTTAATTTCCAGGTCCTCGATAGAGAACAAACACATTGTGATCTTTCAAATACCCTCGACACTCGCAAAATTAACCTCAAAAGAGGGAAGCGCGCCAAAATAAGAGAAGGAGAAGTTGTGTTACATTTATTTCTGTGTTTCTCTTGAGTAGTGAAGTTAATTTTAATTTTTTTAATTAATTAATTTGATAAATAATATAACATAACATAGCGTCACGCCTTTTCCCATACGGGGTGACAGAGGTACAATTGTGCCCACTTTGGGTCAGTTATTCAGGACTCCATTTCGCGTGACAGGGGGCTAGCCCATCGCCGCGGCTATTGAGTAATGAAGGTTTCCTAATGGTTAGAACGTCCGTATAATGTACTTAAGATAAATAATTTATCTCATTGGTACATGGTCAGGAATCAAACCTGCATCTCCTGTGTGAGAAGTATGCATGAAACCCATTAGACCACGGATCTCTCTTTATAATTTTATAATATATGTCGGATAAAATGAATTCGTTGTTAATTGGGATGTAGAAAAGGTAAATCAAAGCAAGTGATAATGTATAGGTATAGATAGTGCGTGTGACGTGGTGTTTATTTTGTTTATTGTTTCAGCAATTATTTCGCAGTGCAAAAAACTCAAGAAAGTCATACTTTTCTAAACACAAACTATGAACGCGAAGCAAAACCTGAGAACATTTTACTATAAAAAATCTTAGTAATAAAAAAAGTTTAGAAAAAATCAAAATGGCCGTGAGGTTACTAATGTCAAATTACGCCGCAGAACTCCGTCCTTACTCCATCGCTAACCTAGGTCCCGCCCCGCCGCCCCGCCGCCCCGCCGCCCCGCCGAGGGGGAACTTTCACTCCGAGAGTACCGCGCCTATACGCGAGGCATAATAAAATAATGAAATTATAAACCTTCTAACTACTATTAACGGTAATAGTATTTCTAGACATCCCGTGGGAGGTGAGTTTTTAATATGGAAATTTGTTAATACTGGCCTAATACTTATAAAAAAGTTGCTACTGTTTTAGTCTCGGATTATCAGTAAGACGGCTAAGGTTTCATGTTGTATCGCCGGTGATAAATTTATATTTTAGTTTTGCTTTGAGTACATTATCAAATGATTATTATTATCGCTGCGAGCGATGCGCAGGCGCACAAGAGGGCACAGAGGACAAGATAACTCTATTAAACATATTGTTATCGACCTGTTTCCCCAATCAATCTGTACACAGTACAAGCCAAGTAGATACAGAGACGGGAGGGTAAATACTCCGAGGGTGACTACTAGTTGAGTTATGGGCTTGGGCTAGGGTGCAGTGAGAGAGATGACAGCAAATTCTAGGTGACGTAACACTTTATAATTTGGAGCTATTTATGTGGTTTCACCAATTGAGGGTCGATGATTATTGTCAATTGAAAATGGCTTTAGTTTAGCTGTTAACAAAGTTGAATAAAACCGGCCAAGTGCGAGTCGGACTCGCGCACGAAGGGTTCCGTACCACCGTTCAATGGAAGCAATGGTGTGGAGTGAATAGTTTGGATTTTACACAGCAAAATATTGTTTACAAAGTTATTGGTGCGGTTACTTTCACACTCCATGTACGTAACCAGGTGCATCCATAAGTTTGTATGTGGTATTGTTGTATGGGAGCCCCCTTAAATATTTATTTTATCCTGTTTTTTAGTATTTGTTGATATAGCGGCAACAGAAATATATAATCTGTGAAAATTTCAACTCTCTAGCTAGCTAGGTTCTTGAGCCTGGTGACAGACGGACGGACGGACGGACGGACAGCGAAGTCTTAGTAATAGAGTCCCGTTTGGAACCCTTCGGGTACGGAACCCTTGTAAAAAGTTATTGCAGAAGATAACATTTTCATCAAAATTTAACTAAATCTTTACCAAAATTGTACTCCCTATTTTATACTGAACAACACAGGGTAGCCTCGCTTCGGTTCGGCTTCCATGAAACTAAATAAGGCACTATATTTGATGAACCTTCAACATATTTAGTATTCAAAACTTAAATTGGTAAACGATATATTTGTTGCCATCGAAAATGTCTACATTCGATTGGCATATGAAGTTAACTAACTCTTTACGAAAGGGTTCTAACATTTTTGTATGGAGACCAATAAAAATAGGTTAGCACTACCATTATTTTTACTAAATAAAGTAGACACATTATTAGTGGGGCACTGTAGTTGCTTCTACAATAAAATACTACAGGAATATTTCTGAAAAGAGGTTCAAAAACTAGTATTAAGCAATACTTAGATGACATAACTGCATGGTCCATACCATCTCAGCGCACTGAAATTCGACGAGGGGCGATGGATCAAGTCTATCACTCGCCGGCGAATTTCCTTAGACCGAAACCAATACCTGTTGTAAAGTCACTTTAAAAAAAAGAAGGTTTGGGGGAGTTTCATGCCATTTCTTTCGTTTCCGAGGCCCATCTTCCGAAACGGTGTAGTCTTTTTTATATAAAAAAATTATTAAATAAAAAAATATACTTACTGACTTGTAGTTATGAGTAATAAAAATTTCGACGTTGAATAAGACAATTTATTTATTTATATTCAATTAAAAAAATATGAATCTGAATCTGCCCACAGTTTTTTTTAAATCTTGATATCTGCGGTTAGAGATTAAACCAATGTCCAATGTTAATTGTAAATTTCCGAAACGATATCCTTTACGATAAATCTGAGCTCAAAATGCAAAAAGTTGTTTTTGTCGCCGTTTGAAGTAAGATTTCTCGAAAGTATATCTGTACAAATTTATAATTACACAAATTCGTTTGTAAAATAATACTCCATCGATCGACATCCGTTTCATCACTGGCTGCAGAAATCATGGTTTTTCGACACATGCCAAAAATGTTACATGCCCTATCATGCATAGTTTCAGAGCCTCTGTTATCTCGTAAGGAAAAGGTACGCATGAAGCTTTGCTGTTTTTGCTTATTCCTTGTCCGGCACAATAGTGCTACCGCATGACAATCGAGTGGTCTTTATACTAATAGCACAGATACTATACTAATACATATTGACCACGTAGAACAAAATATGACACCGGCGTAATAAGAGATGTTACGAAAGCATATTTAGTTCGAGGCCTACAATGCTTGCTATTGCATTATTACAAATATCACGAGATGGCGCTAAGAGATTAAATTTCCAGACGACAACAGTAGATTTTTCTTTGACACATTTAATTACATTTAATAGAAGAATAAAAAGATTCACTGAAACCAAACTATTTGCAATTTTGTAACATACTTATTTTTATGTTCTATAATAGCCTTAGGTCATCTTGAATTATGTTGACTATAGTCATGGCATTTATATTAGAATCATTACTCCCAGCGCCATATTTACCTAACGAAGGGTTACTGAGTCTAATTTGTATGTAATGATCATTCTGTGGTAGTAGTTATTTAACGTATGAAGTTAATGTTCCCTCTTCTTCTATTATTAGCAGGGTGGAGTAGATTGCCATTCTGTGGAGTCGCCCTTAGAAGAGATTTATTTGTTTCCGTTCGCGAGATTTTTAGTGCATTTTTAATTTGCTCAACTAATTGTCCGAAGGGGGAAGGGATTCTTTGTTTTTGTGATGGTTTTATTTTTAACTGAGTCTTGACAAATAGACGGAATGAGAAAAAATTATAATCTAAAAGTAAGAACAACTAACGACATAGCGTCACGCCTTTTCCCATATACAGATGCTCAGTTACGTGTTCCTTTAACTATGATTCGATACCACATCTTGCCTGACGGGAGCTTGCCCATCGCCACGCATATTTGAAAGACATTTGAGTGTTTACTTACACCGTTTTTCATTTCACTGAAGGAAAATTTCTTATCTTATAAATTAATTACCTACTTGTTGTATGTATAATTGTGAATGATATCTGGTTCATTGTAATCTCAATGGACAAGACCATATATACTATATAAATATACCATACATTAAAGTATGAAGAAACCTTAACTTTAGTGTCTAAAGTATTAAGTGACAAAACGAAGCCTTGAAAGGCCAATATCGTAAGTATAACAATATCATCTAACCTTCGGCGATGCTATTACTCCGGCTGCTTCACAAATTAGTCGGTGAAATCACTCGGCTCCGACCACTTCCGTCGTTCCCCGAACAGTCCCGAACATCTGCGAATATTCCCGAACCGACTCGAGCTTGATATAAAAAATTTGGCATCAGGAAGCTTGTCTCCTTTGGATTTTCTTTGTGCAATTTATAGTTTCCAAGATAATGTTTTCGTGATGAATTTCGCGAGACATTTTTCTTTTTAACGTGATCTCAGGGAATTTCTTCTTTGTCTTTGGTCTATAGATTTTTATCTTGATAACTGATTGTGCTGTTCGTTTGCTTTTTGTTTCTATTACAATAGCAAAATGCTAGGTGCTTGAAGATTACGATAGATTGTAGCATTTAGGTTTGGTGCAACTACACCATATTATTGCATGTTAGCAGGCTAGCTTATCGCCATAGTACCGATCATTCGAAATTTTCCTCACGATAAATAACTCTAAGGAAACTTGCATTCAACTTGCAACAACTTATCTTGCCTCGGCGAGCTGAATGCCCGCCCGCCATCTTGCAAGCGAAGTGACGACATCTTCACACAAATCCTATCCCACGAACGTTACAGAACCAAAAACTTAACCCAGTGGCCGAAACAAGAACTAAAATCGCCAGTAAGATATATCATGCATGCGTGTGCTATTGACTGGCGCTGTTACCTACCCAGTTAAGCTAGTGGCGCTGTAGATTGAAACGAGGTGACATAGCAACAATCGCACCAAGGAGGTTACGATTTATGTGCTTGCGCCCTGGCTGGAAAAAAAGATTTTGAATTTAGAATTGAGAATATTTGTTTCTTTTACTTTCATCTCTGACTCACCACTAGTCACCACGATACTGTCTTAAATTATTCTGAATTGTTTTGTTAAGTAGGGGATCGGAACTAAGATTCTTTATCCCCTGATAGTAGGGGGCCGCCCCTAGCCGTTTGTCTCCTCTCGAATAAATATGCTTCGTATAGAACAGAGTTGGACACTTGCCAGCGAGCTGAGGGGAACAGTATGACAGCAATAAGAAGTATTCATTGATCTGCGTCGGAAGAAAAACAGATTTACCGGCCGGATCCAGAAAACTGGCCATCAGATGTCTAATTTAATGATTGATGTATGCTGACTACCTGATGTTATGTATGCTGACTACCTGATGTTATGTATGCTGACTACCTGATGTTATTCTGGCCTTTAAAGTATGATAAATATCAAATATGTGACCGTCGTAAGTTTTAGAGGAGGGATGTATCCTTTTTAGAGTTCCGTACCTTAAAAAGGAAATACGGATCCGTTATAGTAATACTAATTTGCCTTTCCTAGGAGTGTAAAATTAATATTAAACCACCAAATTCTGAGCAATTTGAGTTGGAAATATGGTACACTTATGTATTAATGTGAACCAAAGACGCATGCCACGACGAATCCTCATGCAAGCAACTTGAATACCACTGTGCGGAGGTACGGAACCCTTCGTGCGTGAGTCTTGCTCGGAATCCACCGTTTGCTACCTAAGCAGCCGTCAACTTAGAGTAGAAGTTAAGTATTTGGAAGCAGCAACTCGGATGCTAAGTACCAGGAGCGCATAGGTTGTGCCGGGTCACGTGACGCGGCTTCATCTATCACGTGACCACTCAGCCGAGCCAAGTGCTGCCTCATGCAGGCAGCTACAAAGGGTGATACAGAATAGTTGAATCTTTCACTAGGGGCTAGGGACATAATTCTGAACAATTTCCACTATCAAGTAATCGTATTCAACACTTAACTTTCATCTCTTCACCTTTATGTCTCCGCAAGTGCTTCGATGGACTATGCCCTTAAGGTTGGTGACCATCCAGTGTAGAAAAGGATTATAGATATGTTTTTGTTTAATACCTTTAAAAATGAAACGGATTTGATCAGACAGAGCGTCTTTATTGTTTATATCAGACGTTTGGGCCGAGCGCAAAATCTAGCAAAACCAGACTTATCAATACCTAGCGTAAAATAGAGTTGCTCAGATCAAATGGTATTTATGGTAAAAAAAAAAAAAACAGTCAAGTGCGAGTCTAAATCGCGCACGAAGGGTTCCGTACCACCGTTCAATGGAAGCGATGGTGTGGAGTGAATAGTTTGGATTTTACACAGCAAAATATTGTTTACAAAGTTATTGGTGCGGTTACTTTCACACTCCATGTACGTAACCAGGTGCATCCATAAGTTTGTATGTGGTATTGAAAGAATTGTTGTATGGGAGCCCCCTTAAATATTTCTTTTATCCTGTTTTTTTAGTATTTGTTGTTATAGCGGCAACATAAATACATAATCTGTGAAAATTTCAACTCTCTAGCTAGCTAGGTTCTTGAGATACAGCCTGGTGACAGACGGACGGACGGACGGACGGACAGCGGAGTCTTAGTAATAGGGTCCCGTTTGGAACCCTTCGGGTACGGAACCCTAAAAACTAACTACGCTAAAATTATATCATAACTAGCCTACATATCTAGCACAAAGCGGCACTTAGTTGTAGCAGAAAAAATGTATGGAAATCCCTTGCGGCACTTTTTTTTTTATCGCCACGCCAAATAGATGGCACATGTCAGGTTACTAACAGTAATACCTTCGGTTTACAGTGCGTTCGGTTGGGAAACCTGACGGCCATATGGAGTTACACAGTTTGCAATGTAAAGTGATGTGTATGCAAGGCTTAAAAAATACTGGCCCTGAGAATTCAATAAAAAAAAAGGTGGGAAAGTAAACCGAAATCATTTACACTGAGAAATACCAACTCAGTTTTGTTTTTCACCTACTTTCCTTGCAGCAGATTATGCACCTCGTAGTAAGAAATTTACATTGCACTCGTGCCTTTTAAACTCCTCGCTTGCACTCGGGCTCCAAATAAGCACTCGATGCGATATTAATTTACTTTTTGTTTGGTGCAACACTCTAATATAATCTACCAAGATTGCCAGTAGAAGACGCCAACAAAATGGAACTGGTCATCCACTACGCCGTAGTGCACTACGAAGTTGCTACGCGCTACGCAGCGCTACAATGACGACTCGAATGACCGAGTCGGCAGTGACCCTGCCTACGAAGCCTAGGGTCCCGGGTTCGAGTCCCAGTGGGGGCAAATATTTGTTGATGAGAATGGATGTTTGTACCCTAGTCATGGTTGTTTATCTATCTAAGTATAGTATTAATATATATATAAGTATGTGTATCATTGTCTAGTAGTAAAGATAAAGGAAATCCTAGTTTGGGGCTACATCAATGAGTGTAAATAGTGTCCAAGGTATAATTATTATCATTATATTCGTCATTCATTATAGAATTTGGTGAGACACTTTCAATTTATATGTACCTATATATTTGAATATTAGTATATCAGATGTGTCGAGATAATCTCGCTCCCTAAGTCAAACACTAACTACAGACAAAATACGTTCCTCTGGCGTGCTTGTCAGAGATTCAACAATCTGCGTGGAGATATTGATCTTGACCTGTTTAGCACTGGTGTCAATCCAGCGAAGAGATCACTGTACCGAGACTTTTTCTATGACTAGAATGGCTAAGTATTTCGACTTTCTGTTATTTATTATTTTTTTCTTTTTTAACGTGACTTGTTACTGCATGTCATGTTACAACGTATAGGGCTATGTATAATGCGAACTAATTCTGTTATTTAAGAGTGCTTTAACTGTTTTATTTGTTTATTGTGTCTTTTTGTCGGCGAAAACCTATAATTGGCTTTTTTGTTTTTATATAAGATTCCTATTGTTAATTTAAAGATAGCTGTTAGTTTTCCAATGTTAATAAAATAAAATAAAAAATAAAATAAATAAGATGAAACACCTTACATGGCTCTGCCGATTTTCGCCCTAATATGATATTGCATTAATTGCCTAAAAATAAATGAAATATGTCCAAATAAAACGTGGTTTGAATACGGATGTTATTAATATTCCTACAGATAATCCCTCTGAGCCCATGACAGCTCACTGAGTCGATAGTGCGGCGGCTCAGTGAGCTGAAAAGTCCAAAAATCCCCCCGAGTCGGGATTGTCAGCGGGGATTTATGGAATCCACTTGTACATTAATAAGGATTTAATAATTTTCGATTTGCGCAATCGTTTAGTATTTTATCAATCTGCGTATTCGACAAACGATTTATACTTTCATCGATTGAGGCGTGCTGCAAGGTTATTGCCTTCGCTGCTGCGAGATTTTCATATTTGAGCCAATTCAATATGGCTCCAAAACCCTCACATTTTATTGAAGACAATGAATGATATGAGGATCACAAAGAATATATACTTTGTGACTGAATTCGGGGCATTTTGAAATTGGAAGATCGAATGGATATTTGATAACCAATAACCACTTTTTAATAACAATTTTTTAATTTATATTTGATGATCAACAGCAAAAATCGTTTCCAAAAAAAGTGCTCTAACCAGGTTTCGATCCTGGGACTTTTTGCTTGTCATTAATATAATAATGACCCTCGGGCAAGTCCATAATAAGCTCGCCCTTTCACGCGACGCCACGAGCGTAGCACGGATTAGTAAATAATACCATTATTGGAGATCGAAGCAAAATTGATTCTCCGTAATAACGTTATTATGTTATTGTACTGTCTGGAGCAATTACTACAGAACCTTGTTACCAAGAACTCAAACCGACCATTTTGGTATCAGAATAAAGGCCTTGGTTTATAAGTTACACAGATGTGCAATCTTGTTGGAACAATAACCACATAGCGTCACGCCGTTTCCCACACAGGGCGGCAGAGGAACAGTTATGCCTACATTTAGCCAGTAATTAAATACTCCATTTTGCGTAACAGGGGGCGAACCCATCGCGGCTGCTATAGATATACGAAGCTTCTTCATAGCTTCCTGCCTCTGCAGACAAAAGTCACGCTTGCCCAGTCTCTTCTTCTTCCCCTGATCGATGACGCTGATGTCTGCTGGGCAAGCGCAACCGAAGAGCAACTGAACAAACTCGAGCGACGTCAAAACCTCGGGATTCGGGTTGTTTTCGCTCTGCGCAAGTTCGAACACGTCTCGGAGAATCGCAGGGAGTTGAAATGGCTCTCGATTCGCCTTCGACGGGATTCCCATATCCCCATTTGCCTCTTCAATATTTTATGTAATCCTCGCTATCCTGGCTTCTTACGAGATTGATTCGTTTTTCTGTCTTCGGACAGGCCACGGAGATCTAACACTCGGTCACTACTTGCAACTCCGCAACATAACACTGCCGCTTATGAGAATGGGTTCAGACTGCGAGCTATCAGTCTCTGAAACAAACTCCTCAGCGCAATCAGAAACAGTCCGTCAATTCACACTTTTAAAAGTCGTTTGAAAGACCACTTTCTTTCCATTCCATGATAATTATTAGTATTCATTTGTTTCTATTTACGTATATGTATCATATATATTTTTTTGTATTATGTAAATATTGGTAAGTAGTTAATTATTTTTATTAACATATTTATTGTTGTGAACATAGTTCTACCTGTTGTTTCTAGTTTTCCTCTCTATTCTAGGTTTGCTGGAAGAAATCTCTTGTTAGATATAAGTTCGTCTTTGTTCATGTTGTGTCCTTTATATTTGTTTTATATTCACTGTTTTGCGCTATAAAGTATATTCGACAACCTCTGTGGCGCAGCGGTTGCGGCTCTGCCTACCATGCGAGAGGTCCCGGGTTCGATCCCCGGCTGGGGGTTAAAACAAAGGCCCAGGTATTGTTTGTTTATATGTGTGAAACGTCGCTGTTTCTGGTTATCACGACACAGGTTATTCTAGTGTGGGGCCAAAAGCAATGTTTGTGGATGTATGTAAATATTTATGTTTAATGTTTGTATTGAATATTCATATATATATTAACATATAATGATATAACTATTAGCTAACCTCACGATCTAACTATTACAGATCAGTTCACGAGAGCCGGCACGTTCACAGTACTCACACTAATCTAACATCACTATACATTATGTCTAAAAATCACAATAATGCGCGTCGATTGACACGTGACACGGATGCCATATTGCAATGAATACATTAATTTATCTATCTATCTTCATCTATCATTTGGTAGATAATGTATTATTGATGAATAGTAAGCATCGAGTACAGTAGTACTGTCAAAAAATAAATTAATAATACCTTGGACACCATTTACACACATTGATCTAGCCCCAAACTAGGATTCCCTGTATCTTGGGTACTAGACAACAATACACATACTTATATAGATAAATATTATACTTAGATAGATAAACAACCATGGCTAGGGTACAAACATCCGTTCTCATCAAACAAATATTTGCCCCCACCGGGACTCGAACCCGGGACCCTTGGCTTCGTAGGCAGTGTCACTGCCGACTCGGCCATTCGAGTCGTCAATTCGAGTCGAAATGGGATTAAAAAAATGCAAAAGAAGAAACTGGTTAAATACATAAAACATATATTATATAGGGTTTTCGTAGCGAAGCGCGGCAAATCAATAAGTAAATCTCGTTATGTATTATGCGCAGTGATGCTTACTGTACGCAGTACAGTCGAACGAAACACAGTTTCATGTTTTGCCCTTGTCTCTTAGCAACAGAGTATAAAGTATTTTGAAATATTTTCAGCGTGGAAATACGCTCGGAATCCGTCTGATATGTAACTTCGAATGGCGGTGCTGCGACGCACGCGCTCTAGAGAAATATTCTTCGGATGGTACGACTGTTAGAAAACACATTAAGACGAAAATTAAAGTCATGTCAGATTTTTGGTTTTAATAATAATTTCCCTATAAAAGTTCCCAATTCCCATATAAAAGGCCCGGTGACACCGTCCGTGTCTCTGACGTAATAAGGTTGGGTTTAGTTTGGGCCACCGGGCCTTTTATTTTGTGATGATTGTAGTTTTAAATCCTAAATATGTACAAGCAAATGTAGTGAACTTCAACATAATATAGGACAAAATAAAATGCGTACTTAAGTTTTGAACAGCTTTTTTGCACACAAAAAATACAATTAGGAGTAAAACGAAACCGCTTAAGTTTATTTACTCAGCTAACAAGATTAATTGGGCATCGTAAACACGGAGCCCTCTTATAGTTCTTCTTTTCTTTTAAAAATTTATTTCGGTTAGAATTTTCGTAACCGTTGCTTCCTCAGCCTGATTTCACTCAAGCGACGTAATTAAATTACCACCGAAATAAACCGGACAATTATAAAACAGCCGTTGTCGTTCTTGTTAGCGTATTAAAAATGACCATTATTTTTCGTTGATAAGTCGTAACTCAAACTGCTTTTTAAATCTTACAAACGATAGCTTAGATTGAGGGACACTCAAAGTACGACACTTTATTTGAGCATCAGTGCACATCCACTCGCCTGAGGGTAGATAAAAAATGGCCCGCGACTTTGAGCCTTATTGCTTGGTAACGAAGATCAAAACCTATAAAAATAATTAATCATCTCTTGATGGCCCGTCACCTGAGAGGATATGCATGCTACTATAAATACACATTCTTTGGCTCTGAGCAATCTGTCAGCTATCTTACACACACACCCCACAAGAGAGGTTCCAGATCGCTCGGAGCCAAGGATACTCGGCGGGCCTGTACGAAACCGGATAATAGTCAACAAATTGGTTGGCTTTAGATCTATTAACTTCAGCTACTTGCCTTTACTACTGCAGCTTCAGTTATTTTTAAATAGTTTGGTTAGTTTAGTTGTGACTCCTCTGAAAAAGGATTCCGTGACATTCGTCTCAATTCTTCCTAAAATAACATGATCTTAATTGATGACAAAATCTCACAACTCTCCCAGTAGGAAATTTCTCAATGGCTAAAGTCGTGAAGCTATGATTTACTATAACTATGAACAATAAGAATCAGCTACATAGTAAATAAGTATTCAGTCTGGTCCGGCTAATTAAGTTCTTAGCTACCTAGTACCTAGTATGAACAGTACAACTACTATACAATTCTCTGTGCACTGTCTGTAAGCGTAATGCGAGTATGCGACGGATTACAAAGTCTTTGTGTTTCAATCTGTTTACTAAGTCTGTAGAGTGCTTGATATTTCATCAGACTAATCCGAGGATTCATCGCACATTACTGTTTTATGTAATATTTTATTCGGATTAAACTAAGTGATAAAAGTCTAGCCTCACTAAAGAATGTAAAAATGTGAAAAAAAGTTATATCGTAAATTTTATAGTTTCACTTTGTAGTTTTTTTTTAACCTTCAATGGAAGACTCCTGTCACCAAAAAGCATATGTATTCCAAAGATAATAATCTTTTTTAACTCATACAAGAAAACATATTTAATAATGCCAACATAGCACACAAATATTCTTCTTGAAAATTAAAAGGTATGAGTTTTTTTTTGTATGCGGTTTTCTCGTTTTCCGTCTCTTTATCAAAAAGTGTTGTAAACGCGAAGATTCAGGCAATATCGCTAGGCGGTCCGACTAAAGCCTTCTCACAATGGGATAAACAATGTGTTGTTTTGTAAAGTTACGCCCGGCTCAGGGACTATAGTACCCATCCCATTAAAATTGGCGTTCCACAAGGTTCCATATTAGGCCCTTTCTTATTCCTGGTATATACATAGTCAGGTCATAAGTTCTGTCACATGTGCAATATGAAATAATTTAGACATGTTTATTATTTATGTAAACATTTATATAGCAAAATGAACTTAATAAAACATAGATTCTTATGGTAATAAAGTTTATTCAAAATTACACCCGCGATTTTGAATACAGGCCTTTATTCTGCGCGGCCAGTCGTCTATCGCAGCACGAACGGGGTCCATGTCAATATCGGCGGCTGCCTTAATCAAGGATGCCTTGAGTAACTCTAAATCAGGATGAGGCTTTGAGCAGGCCTTTTCCTCCAAGTGTTGCCATATCTTGTAATCTAACGGACTGAAATCTGGACTGGAGGAGGGCCAGTCTTCGTGCCGGATGAAGTCGATTTCACGCGCCGCCAGCCAGTCTTGTGTGCTTTTCGCTCTATGAGCTGGCGCAGAATCTTGTTGGAATACCCAGTGCCTGATATTAAACATGGTATGAGAAACAGGTTCCACAAGGTTCTTGAGGACTGTATTTTGATACACAACTGCATTCGTTTTTACGCCTTTCTCACAAAAATGTACCTCAGTTAAGCCCCAATAAGAGACTCCCAACCAAACCATGAGCGAGGATGGAAAATGACCTCGTTGGACACGCGGAATACGGTTGCTCGCTTCTTCACTGCTGTGTGCGAACACCTTATCATTTTGTTTGTTGTAGCTCTCTTCCACGGTGAAAATTTTTTCATCTGAAAAAAGAATTTCCCGATGCTTTTTTCCCGCGTACCGCTTCAACAAAGCGCGGCATCTCTTCAGTCTCAGGTCCATTAAACGAGCGTCCAAACGATGTCCTGTTTTTCTTCGATATGCCCTAAGTCTTCATTTAACACCCTTTTCACCGTGGTCCTGCTTAACCCCATCTGAAGGGCCAACAGTTTCTGCTTACGCATGGGATTTCTTTGAATTCGCGCCTTCACAGCTTTTATCACTGCTGGAGTCCTAACAGAGCGAGGGCGACCACTTCTTGACCTGTCATCTACACTAGAGTCTTCATTGTATCGTTTTATGGTACGATAAACGACTCTTTTGGTTATATTCAAATTTTTCAGTAAGTCGAAAATCTGAATTGGCGCTCGTGTCCACTCCATATTTAAAAATGAGGAAAATTCTAAAAAGTACACATTTTTATTTTCATGAAAAATTCGAAATTCGAATTCAATAAACTTTTTTGTGGCCAGCGTTCTAAACTCAAAAGTTTTTATTGTGTGACAGAACTTATGACCTGACTGTGTATTAACGATCTGCTTTTCATGGTGGAGAAATTAACTGACATAGTGTTGTTTGCTGATGATAATTCAATGGTCTTCAAATTGAAAGACAAAAAGGAGATTTTGATGATGTTAATGGTGTATTGTCTTTAACCTTGAATTGGTTCACAGTTAATAATTTATTGTTAAACGCTGGTAAAACCAAGTGCATCAAATTTTCACTTCCAAATGTCAGGCAAGTTGAGACCAGTTTAGTGTTAGACAACAGCCCGTTAGAATAAGTAAATGATACGAAGTTTCTTGGAATAACCATTGATAGCAAATTGTAGTGGGGACCCCACATAGATAAATTGGCTGGTAAATTAAGTTCTGCGGCTTACGCTGTTAGGTACATCAGACAAAGCACGGATGTGGCTACATCTAGGCTAGTATATTTTAGTTACTTTCATAGTGTGATGTCCTATGGTATCTTTTTGTGGGGGAAAGCAGCGGATATTCAAACTATTTTTATTTTACAGAAAAGAGCTATTCGAGAAATTTATAATTTAAAACGAACAGACTCCTTAAGAGAGCTTTTTAAAGAAATTGACATACTAACAGTAGCTAGTCAATTTATTTTCGAAAATATAATGTGTGTACGCAAGAACCTTACAACATTTTCCAAACTTAGCGATAGCTGTAATGTTAACCTAAGAAATAATCACAGACTATGTGCGCCCCGATTTAGATTCGCGAAGGTTATCAATTCTTTCAAGGGTCAGTGCATTCTCTACTACAATAAGATACCTCTGGAGATTTTGAAATTGCCATTTGAGCAATTTAAAAAGCATGTTAAAGCGACTTTGTCGAAAAAGATATATAACAATGTTCAAGATTACTTAAATGACAGGACTGTATGGGGTTTATCTGGCTGAACACAGACCTTGCTGTTAATAATTTTGTAATTATTTAGTCCTGCTTATTAATCATAACAATAAAAAATTTCATATTTGTATTAGTTAAGCACAACCTATTTTTAAAAGAGATCTCAAAATCAATCTATGGGAGTTTCTACGCCCTTCTTCTCCCACAGTGGTCCAATGTAGAGAAGAGGCAAAAAAATGACGTTTGCTAAGTATATGTAAATATCTACAGTAATAAAGTACTTTGACTTTGACATCATTATGAACAACTTTCCCCAAGAAACTTATGGTCGCAAACGAAAAAAAATCTTGGGTCCCCCATAGCAACATATAAGCTGATCGGTCAATGTAGTGTGGGACGAAATATTTTTTTCGTAGAATTTGGTCATATCATAAAATAGCCTACCATGGATAGTTATTTTTTCACAAAAACAAGTCTTTTTAAAAACATTTGTATTCTGTAATACGTGGTGTTTTTTGTTACCATGTCGAAGTAACACGAACACTTTTCGGGGCCTTTTCTCCCTCTCTGCTCACCGTGTCGAAGGCCTTGTTAAGGTCCACAAAAGCAACAAATATTATACTATTGTTGTTTACCAATATAAGTTTTGACTGCCAAATATGTTAAATGTTCACATCATTTTGTAGTTTCACAAAACCAAATTGGTTGCTTTAATTCATATTCTTTAAAGTTAGGATTGTTAGTCACAACTTTATAATACACCCTGGAGCCGAAGCAAAGCGGAGCGGAGTGAGGCGACCCCATGTAGTTTGGTGGTCACAGGTAGACAAGAGACGAAACACCACAGCTCACAGTGGTCCAATGTAGAGAAGAGGTAAAATGGCTAAATATATGTAAATATCTACAGTAATAATGAAATTTGATTCGATTTAATATGAAATAGGGTTTAAAATTTTGGCAATCTTTTAGTTAATTTGGGATGAAAATGTATTTCCTTGAATGTAACATTTAAGTCAATTTAATAAAACATAATCCATAGTGAATGAAATGTTTTCATGGCTCGAGGTGATTTAATAGTAAAGCCAATTAGAACTATGTAGGACTTTAAAACAATGTGAACAAAGAAATGGTTGAGTGATACTCGGCATAATTCCCAAGGGGCAAGTTAGTTTTAAACTGCGGTATCGGTATCGGCAGATTTGTTGACATCGTTTTAACCTGTCCACTCGCGTATGTACACCTAGTACGGACTTGCATTAATTTTTTATTTACCTACCGTCAACACCTAGTATGGACTTTGAATAATATTTATAATTATTTTTATAAAATATATAACTACTACACACTATTCTTTTTTATTACTGGCAATACTGACCGGAAATAGAGGATAAACGTACCTTCTCTCTGGTATCTCCCTGGGTATATATTGTTCTATGGGTATCTCACACTCAATTGGTCGACTGACTGAGTAAATGAAAAAAAAATGTATAATTGATAATGTGGCTGGCCACCATGACAATTGGCTTTTTACAGCCATACTTTGTTTTATTTTTATAATTATTGAGAGGGTTAAGGCCCTAAATCACCAAAAACCACTGAAGAGCGCTTTCACAAAAAAAAAACACTAATTCATCGGTCTCAAAAAATATATGTTATTTACAATGAGATAATCTAGTTTAAATACTACATTAGGATTAATTTGCCTCGATCACAAACATTCTTAACATATAAAAAGGGAATAAAACAATTTAAATATAAAATTACTGATTTTTCTCATCATTTTTTCTCTTCATTTTTCTCTTTAAGAGCTCCTTATCAGCCCTCAAATTTTATCAATTAGCTTATTTTCGTTTTTTGCCTAATTCGAAAATTTTGAACGTCGCCGGGCGGCCTGATGCTATTCCGCGCCGGCCGCAACCACGCCAGTTCCGCTACCCCGCCAGTTCCGCTGCCCCGCCAGTTCCGCTACCCCGCCAGTTCCGCTGCCCCGCCAGTTCCGCTACCCCGCCAGTTCCGCTACCCCGCCAGAAGACGAAGGGCGAATGCGACGCCCCTCACCTCAACAGCCAGAACTGGGCATTAAATAACGACTTTGGCTTCACCAATTTATTAATCTGTGACCGAACCTAAATCATCCGTGTAGTGTGTTGTGCTGTCTCACTCACCGACAAGTAGTAGGAGGGAGATAAAGAGAGCGGCGGCGGGCGCGGGCGCGCGGGGCGGTCGGGGGCGCGCCGTGCGCATGCCGGCTCACCTGCGCGAGCGCATGCCTGCAAGCAAGGGGAGAGGAGGGGGTATCATATCAGACAAACGAATCAGAACAAACCTAGCATCTAAAGTAACATTAAATAAATACATGTAGCCCAATTATGCCCCGGGTTCGATCCTCGGCTGGGGATGAAGAAAATAAAAACCGTCTTGGATGATTATATGTGTGTGAGTCAATGTTTCTGGTTCCCACGACACAGGGCCTGCATATAAATGTTTATCTATTTACCGAGGGGCACAGCCCTACACACGGCCTTAAACCGACCTTTATTTTTTGTCCCTTACATAGCAACTATCAAAGTATTAACTTCAAACAACTTATTCAAATCGAACGAACCCATTCGAATATAAACACATTACATTACACAAACGAGCTTTTAAACTTATCGTCCAACGTATAGGATTTTATGTCAGATAATATAAAGTACTGAACATTCAAAAAAGGAAATATGTTCCTCCATATGAATACAGCTGCACTGGTAAGTCGACTTACACGCGTTAGGAGATGCTAGCATGGGTCACGTTTTAGAAATATTAAAGATTTTACAGAAAAAAGTCCCTTTTACCGATATTTCGTATCAATTCGTATAATTCAGTCAAGTTTTTGTTGCTGGTTTTAGGTTAATTTAATACTTAAAACGAAAGAGAACCGACCACTACAAAAAACCGCATAAAACAGGCTTATGAGGAAAATAAAATATCAAATGTTTACTTAATGGTTTGACTTAATAGCAAAGTAACCAAAAAAACAGCACTTGTACTTTCTGTAGGGAAACGGCCAAGCCACTTATTTTGACTAAGGTGTAGAGTTTTTTAAGTTAAGGCTTGTAAAGTTAGGGGGGGTGTAGAGTTAGAAGCTTGGCCCTACATGGAATCTGATAACTTTTTGACAGTGCGAGCCATATGGCCTCGTCTTGGCAACATTTGAACTGAATTTAATGGTTAATGCAATTTAATATGTAATATTTTCTACGAATTTGTTATTCCCTACCTGTGAAATTGACTTACCATAATTGATGCTGACATTGTAGAACTATTTGACTTTGTACAGCGCATTGAGTGTCTACCTATATTGTTGCATATCGTACTAGTATATTAAATGAAATAACATTTTACATGAAAATGTTTTTGGTGGGATTCCACTTCTTTATGTAGCTTGCCTAAGACATTTTTTATTTTTATTTTATTAATTTCGTCTCTGTTTTTGGGCTGTATTTCTTGCACATCAGAGGTTCCTTTTTCACAGCCCACTCTCCATCTTTGCCTTTTCCGATTCGTGATACATGTTTGTGGAATCGGGATTCAGCATTGTCATTTCTGTTTTAGACTTAACTCTTCGATTACAGTTCAAGTTAACATCTAGCCACCTAATTATCATCTAGGGATCAGTGGCATATAAAAGGATACCCAACAACGTATCACTGGCCTCTAATGCACCGAACTCGCGATTTAACAACATTCTTAGCCCGATGTTCGGGTACACATCAGGCGTTTTGCGCGCGCTTAATTCCATCCCCTAATTTAAAGCGTGGGGGGTGATTTACTAAAAATCCTCAAACAGGTGTTTTATTATTTATAACAAGGAGTCCCTCCATAAATTTTCAAACCTCTAGCATCAAAATTTGTGGAAGTCGCATACAAACTTCCAGCCCCTAGTTTAAGGGGTTGGGGGGTAAAAATTCCATGTTTTAGTTTTTTTGTTGTCTGCTGTTTACTAGCTAACACACTAAATTTCAACTTTCTAGAAATTGAGGAAGTACCCTAAGAATTTTGATGATCATCAGTGAGTAAGTCAATGACGAAATCGGGGTATTTTAGACTTCAATAAATTTTAAAGTATTAGAAGTATGCTATTAAAACTTTCTTTGTATATTAAGCCCACTACTGACATTCAGAGAATTTTGTGCAACTGCCATAATCCAAACACAAAGAAAGAAAGAATCGACGAATCGCTTCGAGAAAAGGTAGGTAGTGCTCTTGCGCTTTTGTTGCTCGTCGTCGCTAGTGTTGTCGGGGGCACTGCCGCGCCCCCAGTATTTTTTTTTTTTTTTAAACAAGCTTGTAGAAGTTTATGCAGAGCAGGACGGTAGTAAGAATTCGTATGTTTCAGGCAATAATCGAAAACTGCTCTAATTAACGACCATAAATCTAAAAGGAAATGCACAGTAACCGAAGTCACCGAGACACAGATTGATGACGCACACTTTTAGCCAATCACTCTATAATGCACTATTTGGTGGGACAGCTCTCTCTGAACATAATATCGTACGGAGCAATACTCGGTACAGTACAAATAAGTCGATCTACTTGGATACTTTCGGGTTTCGGTATCGAGTATCGAGATGTCGGAAGCTCCCCTGAGTGCATCCTTCCTTCGCACGTGACTATCTGCGTCCCTTTCGCACCGGTACGCGGGAAAATCGCCCTCTCGCTCTCACCCTCACGGGTTAACGTTACATAATGATTCGTTATACGTGCGTGTCTATACATCGGTATTTGTAGAAAATGATAGTGAATTTTGTTGAAATATTATACGGAATTATTTTATATTTTTCATAATATCTTACCTCAACATCCGAAACAATATTTTCACATTTTCCCTTTCGGGATGGAAGAAACACAGTTATACCCAAGTCAGTAAATCAATACTTAGCAGTATGTAGAAGTGCATGGAAGGAACTCCACCGACAAGTGCATAGCTCTTAAATAATGAATGAAAATGGGGCTAAAACACAAGCGCTGGTAATTCCTACTAAGGTTGGGTTGTTATTTTCGCGCGGGTATCCGCGGTATCAGGGCATGTGTGACCCACATTCTACTTCCTCTTCTGTAGTCACCTGTAGACGTGACGTGTCCTTATATAAGGCAACGGGTTACATAATGGCAAAACGAGAATCCGGTGTTTATCTACTTAGACAAAGATATATGAAAAATTGCTCAAGTGCGCGTCGGACTCGAACACAAGAAAGCTAAACCAAGAACTAAAAATAATAAGATAGGTACTAACTATTTATCTATTTCAAAATCTAAAAGAATCTTCAGCACCAATATTATGAACAAAAGTGACAGAACAGAATCTCACCAGAAATAATTACTCAAAATGATATACGTAAAAAAGCGAACTAATGTTTAAAAGAAAAAAAATACCTAGAGGAAGTAGGTAGGTAGAGGTGGTATTTAATATTTTTGGTAAGCATGTAGATTTGGTATATTCATATATTTATCAAACCATCAGATTAGCACAAATTAGGTACCTAGATTATTTACTTACTTTTAGCACAGAATACTTAATAGTACTACGTCTTTTAGGTAAACTACAGAATGATATGCTTAGTTATGGTAAAGCAAATAGTTACATACCTGTATCAAGGTTAATAATTTCGCCAAAAAACCTACTTATAAAAACTAACTAACTTCACCTACAAATAAATAAATAATTATTAAAATAAAGCTTTTACATATTAATTTTATTTCGTTATAATTATTGTTTATTTATTTAGGTATTAATAATTAGGTATTTTATGTATTATCCGCCTCAATGGATAGGGAAATTGTAAAGAAAATATTTTCCTACTATGGAATTTTCATATGAGTTCAAGACGGGGGCGGAGGCCGGGGTGGAATTCGATATTCGAATTTCTTTTTTCAGGAAAAAATAAATTCAAATATTGGATTTCATAAACTGGCCGCATATTCGCATATTCGATATTTAAAGGTAAATATTTGTTACATTTTTAATATTATTTTGAGACCTAAAAACACAACAGGCCTCTCTTTTGCAGGTTATTTTTTTAAGTTTCACAAAATATTACGTTTAACACCCACCACCGTCTCGTGACAGCAAAACACTTCTTGTAAGGGCCCCATACGCGTCGCTACGCGTCAGTCTAGATGTTTCTTACAAACATGTTGTGCTGAAGATGCGTGCTATGGATCTTACCACAAAAAAAAAAAAACTTGAACAGGACTTTTTTTTTAGGTAACACTTGTTTAAAGACTAAAATATATAAGATTTGATGTTTGTTTTGATGTTAAACTTTGTGTTACATTTTTGTAGTAACGGTATAGATCCATTTTCACGTCAAATTGACAGTTTAAACCCGCGATTTTCGGCATGAAATTATAGTATTTGAATTAAATTATATGTGAAATTAAAAATTAAAAACAATTCATCTTTCCTATTCGAAATTTATATTTTGATTTCCATCTGAGAACGCTACACAAAACAATGTCGGACAAAATGGTATATTCTATAATACGCTTGTTGTTAGATATAAATACGTATCTTGTATGGGGACAACATTTCATTTTTGAAACTCGTGTGGTACATTGTTAGTTAGAAATACGCACTCTGTGAAAATTTCAACTCTATTCCTCTTTTGGTACAATCGAACCAACTGAATCATGACCCACTTGCCTGATAATTCGTTTGAAACTTTCAAACTTGTAAGATCTATCGTAATGTCAGTGTATAATCAAATGATAACAAGTTCGTTACCAAGGAAATAAACCTTCAAGCGAATTTCGACCTACTTGCATTTAAGGGGTTTAGCAAAATAAGCTTATGGTGGGTCATGATTCAGATGGTTCGATAGTACATCGAATAGAGCCCGCTGATGGATGGACAGACGGACAGACGGACAGCGGAGGCTGAGTGATAGGGACCCAAAACACTGTCTGCAGTTGAAGCTTTAATTACAAAAAAGCTCGACAATGGCAGAATTTCTGCAGTTAAAGAAAATAAAAACTGATACTAAGTTTTTGTGTGATTTTTAACATTGAATAAATGAAGAAATCTCATCTTCAAATAATATAAAAATATTTTGCCTTTACACGGCTACGAGTACGAGTGAGCCACACTCCACGACGCTGGCTCAGTTCGGGCTGTCGGAGAGATTATTTAAATCCAATAGCTCGTGGGATAAGTTGGCAACCACAGAATTTTGATAGTTCAAAAATATGCGAATAGTAAATATAAATGCAACATCAGTACATAATAATAATACCTTGGACACTATTTAGACACATTGATCTAGCCCCAAACTAGGATTCCCTGTATCTTGAGTACTAGACAACGATACACATACTTATATAGATAAATATTATTCTTATATAGATAAACAACCATGACTAGGGTACAAACATCCGTTCTCATCAAATAAATATTTGCCCCATCGGGACTAGTACCCGGGACCCTTGGCTTCGTAGGCAGGGTCACTGCCGACTCGGCCATTCGGGTCGTAGAATATATAACTTAGGTCGTGAGTCATGACATTCTCCCTAACATGTCACAAAATAATTTAGTTTCGACGGCACTGTATAAATATGTCATATCTTGATGAACATTGTATATTAATTTAATGAATCGTTCCAAATTTGCAAGTTCACAGATTCCTAATTGAATGAGTATCTACAGAGTGACAGGAAGCTCTTGAGGGGCGCCCGCGTAACGACGGTCCCGAGAGATAAGGTTCCTGTCTTATAGGTATTTCAATGTCAAATTTCGATTTTTAATCAAAACGTCTTCTTCACGAGGGGCCTCTTTGTCCCAAAGTCATTTGCTTTTAATTCGAATTAATTTGAAACTTGTCAAAGCGCCTTTTGAAATGCGACGACATTAATGATAGCCGGCCTTTTCAAGTTGGGCCCACTTATAATTTCATAATTTCTTTATATCACACGAATAACATATAGATCTATATCATGAAAATTGTGTACAAAGGCGAGCTGATCTCTAACAAGGTTAGCGAGGACTTTATTTATTTATTTGGTACATATCGTGAGGAATCAAACAAAGTTTAGAAACCCAGGCTCAGTTGACGACCGGCTTAGTTAAGCGGGTAGTGAAGCTGACGGTCCTGAGTTCGAATTCCGGTAAGGGCAAATATTTGTGTGATGTGCATGAGTATTTCTCTCTTAGTCTTGGAGGTTTTCTATGTATTTACATAAATATGTATCTTTATACAATATATCGTCGTCTACTACCCATAACATAAGCGTTATAATTGAGCTTACTATGGACCTAGTTAGATTTGTGTAAGATTGTCCTCTAATATCTAATTGTAGCAGTACGAGAAGTCATTCCCAAAAACTCAAAACTCAAAACTTTTATTGCAAATAGGCAAAAATAATGCACTTTTACAAGTGAAACACTTACTTAAGTCTCATATTCATAGATAAAAATAAAAAATACATCAAATATGATCAACTAAACTAATGAGTACATGACTGATTAAGGTTTGAGTTTGGAAAAGGAAATCTCCCTTTCAAGTAGTTATTCACGGCTGAATCTCGCACAGGAAAAGGAAATTCCATTAACTCTACCAGTGCTTCGGAAATACGCCCGTCAGAGAAGATAGCACCAAGAAACTCTACGGAGATGTAAATATTTTTTGTTATTATACAATGTACAATATATAAATAATGTAATCTAATAACAATATTGTTTAATTTAAAATTAATATTATAACATCGTTTCTATAAGTGCCAATAAGATATCTAAAAATAACAATCTAACAAAATAAATAAATAAGAACAAAAACATTCTTTGACAAGACAAAGGAAGCTGTAATGAACATAACTTATAAGAAACCAGACTGGACCGGTCCCCCCAAGCAGCACCCGTTCACGAGTATGACTTGTGCACCAGCCATTACCCCCCTCGCCATATTTAAGGGAGGGGAGCAACCCGCTACACAGAGCCGCCGCAAGCAAAGACATTTTAGTGAACATGACCATACACTCTAGTTTCTTGGTAACAGACTTGTATTCTACGTTAAAATTGATAAATTGATATGAGTCACTTCACAAAGCACTTTTGATAATTTTTGACTTGAGTCCAGAGCACGCTACAATCTAAAGTACTTTACTTTAATATATGACAACATTAAATAGGGTAAGCCATAAGCTTAAAAAAATAAAACATAGGCTGTCTGATTCTATTACAAATATGAACAAAACAAAACAAACAAACTGTTGTGTATTTCTATGTGTATGAGTGTTTGTGTGAATGTGTAGGAAATAGAGAGAAAATTATTTATTTATTCATTTAACTGATAAGTAGCAGTTGCGTCTGTTAGTATTTTGGTCATGAGTTTTTTAAACAGGCCCGGCGTATTGTGGAATATGTCCAAATCAGAAAACAATCTGTTATAAGTGCGTGGGAGGCGGTGGCTGATGGAGTTACCAGCGTAGTTTGTACGAGCCAAAGGTACGTTGAAGAGTGTCGTGTGACGAGTACGGGTCGACGGAGCATTCAGCCTGAGTAGAGCATTGACTAAATCTGGGCAATCAACAACACCATGATAAACATTATACAGGCGCTGCACATCTAACATGGCTCGGAGAGATTCGAGGTTGAGGATGTTATGATGACGGCATTCCTCTGCACAATCATCAGTTTGAAATCTGTCATGGAAACTTAGTTGTTTCTGAAATGTTTGCTGTATGTTTTCGATCATATTTACATAAACTGAGTATTGAGAATTCCAGATCGTACAGCAATACTCGAGGATGCTTCTGACATATGCAAAATACAGAACACGTACACAGTCAATAGCAGTGAATCGTTTACTGACTCTTAAAAAAAACAAGGTTTCTAAAAGCCTTATTTGTGATGTGTTCTATGAGTTCTTTAAAAGTAAGCTTAGCGTCCAAGCTAATCCCCAGATCACTTTTATACACCTAATTTTATTACCAGACTATTAAACATAAACATTTAGAAAAGTTTCGTCAATTATTATAATCATTAAATAACGGTAACGATAACGGACAAGCCCCACGTGAGTACATCGAAACCTGCGACTCCTACAACACCAACTAAAGCTGCGATTGACTGCTGTGCTTCTACGCAACTACAGACCGTGAAATCGCACTACAAAGATATCACAAGGCCCTTGTCATTTTCGCAAGTGGTCAACAAGAAATCTAAACATCCAAATTACATCGTCGAGAAGCAAAACATAATCAATAATAACACCAATAGAAAGAAAAGTAGCAATGTAAACACAGATGACGACGGCTTTACCTTGGTGACTAAGAGAACCCGGAAACGTAACAAAAACATCATCGGGAAATCAAAATCTACCTCAAAAATACAGGCAGCACCTCGCACTGCATGTATATATGTTGGAAACCTGCAATCATCAGTTCAAGAAGAAGACCTCAAAGAACACTTACAGAAGAGTCAGATAACTATCATTAAAATCGAGTCTAATAAAAACACCATCAACAATGCCTATACCATAACAATATATTGGCAAGACCTGGAGAAGATTCTTGATGATGATATGTGGCCTGAAGGAGTGGTAGTTGGACGCTGCTTTCTAAACACCAAGAAAGGTGAACCCCCTATCAAAAAATAAAATTCGCGTCGAAAAACACAACCTTGAAAATAGCAACCATAAACTGTCAATCAGCTCACAGAGTGGAGAAATTTCTTGCCGATATGTGTGACTCATGCGACGTGATTTTACTTCAAGAAACCTGGCTATTGCCGCATGATTTACAATTCCTGAACGAGATATCAGACAAACATGGCAGCATCGGCACATCAGCTGTCGATACATCAGCTGACATACTACGAGGACGCCCGTACGGCGGAGTTGGAGTACTGTATAACAAATGTTTACAAGTGGTCAGCATAGATTGCGAATCTACACGGATAGCAGCTGTGGAGATAACTCTATCGGAGGTACATACTATACTTTTTATTACCGTCTACATGCCAGTTATGAAGACCGAGAATTTGCCGGAATTCTGCGAAATACTTGCACAAATTAACGCGATAGTGGAGGAACGCAAAACGGCGCACTGTATTATCGCCGGCGACTTCAACGCCGACCCTACCTCGATATTTGGTAAAGAGCTGGAAGGATTCTGTAGTGAGTACAAATACCAGTATATAGATAAAGAAAGACTTCCCGATTCTTCATACACATACGTGAGTTATGCTCATGGGACCACCTCGTGGCTCGATCATGTTATTGCGACTGAGACGGTCGGTGTGATAGTAAACAACGTATGCATCGATTACGGCGTGGCATGGACAGACCATAGACCTATATATGTGGAGTTACAAATAGACAGCCTGGTGTCATGCGAGGATGTATCCAATTTGAACACTCAGAAGCTACATAATCACCGGAAATGGAATCCGAGGACTATTAATCATATAGCGCATTATACTGAGATAGTCGAAAAACATACACGTGAACTACTCAAAGTCCCGTTCTCTGGTAATGAATCCATAGATTCCATGTACAACGCATTAGTGTCTACAATGCAATATGCCGCAATGACAGCTTTCAGCACCAACAGACAGATTAATAAGCGTCGGAAGAAAACACCGGGGTGGAGTGAGCATGTTGCGGAGTCATATGCCGAGTCTAGACGCGCACTACTTCTATGGCACCAAGATGGACGACCGATCACAGGCTCATCAGCTGATAAGCGCAGACAATGCCGTACGGTATTTCAACGGGAACTCAAAAAGTGCCGGCGATTGGAGGACAAGATAGTAATGGATAAAATTGCCAATAGTATGAAGCAGGGAGATTTTAGAAGATTTTGGCAACAAACCAACAAAATACTGAAAGTCAGAATTCCAACGCCGTCGCATATTGGAGGTGAGACCAATAACAAAGAAATCGCTAATAACTTCAGCAGGATTTTTCTTCAACCCGACAATATGACACAGAATTCTACCAGTCAGACCGGGCAGTACGCTCAGCAGAAACACGACGAAGTTGACGTATCACCGGAGTGCATATTTAAAATAATAAAGGGTGTGTCGAGAGGCAAGTCGCCGGGCATAGACAGCCTTAGCATTGAGCATGTGCAGAATGGAGGCAGATTCATACCTATTCTTCTGTCTAACTTATACACAGCAATGCTGAGAACGGCATATATACCGAAAGCCATGGTGGAAACTGTAGTGGTACCGATTTGTAAAAACAAAAAGAAAGACCTATCCAGCCCAAGTAATTACCGTCCAGTGTCACTCGCTACTATCCTGGCAAGATTGTTTGAGAAAGTTCTCAACCACATCGCAGAACCATACCTAGGCAGCAGTGATAACCAGTTTGGGTTTAAACGGAATGCTTCGACGACAGACGCCATTTATACAGTCAAACAAGTAGCACAATATTACAAGCAGAGAAAGACGTCAGTCTATGCCAGCTACTTGGATCTGAGCAAGGCGTTTGACCGAGTACAACATAGCCTACTGTGGCAGAAGTTGAGGGATCGAGGAGTGCCAGAACCAATAGTGAACGCACTGAGCCGATGGTACTCACAACAAACCAACGTCGTGCGCTGGAACGGAGTCACATCGGATCCGACTCATTTATCTTGCGGTGTGAGACAAGGAGGGAGTATGTCACCGGTTCTATTTAATATCTATATGGACGGGCTGAGCGAAGAGCTGACGGAAGCAGGAGTCGGGTGCTCCATGAACGGCTGCATGATCAACAATGTGGCGTATGCAGACGACATGGTGCTCTTGGCACCAAGTGTAACAGCATTGAGGGAGTTACTGCATATCTGTGAAACATATGCAGCCACACATAACATGCTGTATAACGCAGAGAAGTCGGTATAAATGATCTTCGAGTCATCCAACACACCGAACACGGAACTCCCGTTGGAGCTAAATGGACAGAGCCTCTGCAGGGTCCACAAAGTTAAGTACCTTGGCCATATCATCAAGAGTTCACTGTCAGATGATGATGATATAGAAAGACAGCGCAGAGCTATCGCCATGAGGGCGAACATGTTGGCGAGGCGATTCACAAGATGTAGCAAGGATGTGAAACAACAGCTCTTTCTGTCATACTGCACAAGCGTGTATACTGTGGAGCTGTGGAGCAAGTACACACAAGCCAACATTAACCGTATCCGTGTGCAATACAATAACGCGTGGCGCGCCATGTTCCGCCTGCCCCGCGCCTGCAGCGCGAGCGAGATGTTCTGCGCGGGGAGGGCGCCGGGCTGGGCCGCGCTGTTGCGCCAGCGCACCCACGCACAACGCGCCAGGGTCTTCAGCTCTGACAATCACATAATTAGTGCAGTGCGTGAATGGAGTGCTAGTCCTATCCATCTTAAGTGGAGTGAATATCATAGACCAATTTAATTGTATTGTATTGTATTGTGTGTGTTGTAATTTAATTGTTTTGTAATTTTAATTTTATCAATTGATTTAGAATGTAGAATTGTATAATTCTGGATAATAAACTAATAATAATAATAATAATAATAATAATAATAAAATGGAGCTTGGGCATTCAGGCCATGCAGTTTTGTCTTTAACATAGTCATCAATAGTGTAATAGCCTTTCTTTATGAGATAAGCCTTAATAAATGTTTTAAACCTTTGCATGGATAATTGAAAATTTTCCTGTGGTAACTTATTATAAAAGCGTATACAGTTCCCTATAAATGAGCCATTAACTTTCTGCAACTGAAATCTAGGTACATTCAGTTTATTTTTATTTCTAGTGTTGAAATTATCAACATTCCAATTTTTGACAAATGTGTTAATATTTTTCCAAACTTACGATACAATTTCATATATGTATTGGCAAGCCAATGTTATAACATTCTCCGGGAACGATTTAAGGAGATCAATATTATAATATTGATCTCCTTAAATCGTTCCCAGAGAGAATCGCGGGATTTCATATTATATATGCAACGAATTGCTCACTTCTGTAGAGGAAATACCGATTGTATATCTGCGGCTTTACCCCACAGCAGAATGACATATGACATAATGCTGTAAAAGTAACTGAAATATACTAATCTTGCAGTGGCTTCATCAGTAAACTATCTAATGTTTCGTGCAGTAAAAGCTGCAGTGCTCAATCTTCCAGCTATAAAAGATGTGCGAGAACCCCATTGCAATAGTGAATCTAGATTAATACCTAAGGATTTAGTCGACTGTACCAGGTCTAAAGGCTCGTTATTCTTTAAAATACTTAAACCCCTCTGACATTGGGTAGCAAGAATTTTACACATTTATTTATTTATTTAACACTTAGTTATTTGTAGTAAACCACTTAAGAACTAGCCTGATTGCTTTGTTAACATCGTCAAAATTGTTCTGAGTTCTGACAATATCATCAGCAAACAAAACAATATCACATAAGTTTTTTACAAAAAAGGCAAGATCGTTAATATACACCAAAAACAAAAATGGGCCCAATACTGAACCTTGAGGGACACCCATTGAGATGAGAGTTCCAGATGACCTCTCTCCATTCACATCGACTTTCTGGATTCCTTTACTAATATAAGATAAGACAAGTTCGAGTTTCCCTTGAACTCCGTTATGCTGTAATTTACAAATTACAAATTACCGAAGACACCAATTGCATCTTGTGACTTCTCCCAAGCATCAGAGATATGCTTTAAGAACCTTATCCCAGCTTCTGTAGCGGGACGCCTTTAAGTGAAGCCATGTTGCTCACTATGGAACAGTCTGTTTATATTAAAATGGGAAATAACTTAAGATATTTTTTTCTTCAATATTTTAATTAGTGCGGGGAGTAATGATATTAGTTTGTAGCTAGCTAGGATATTTTTTATTGTCAGACTTATACAAAGGAATCAGTTTACTATTTTTCATTACGTCAGAAAAAACTTAATCAACATACTTATTAAAAATAATAACCAGGTATGGCGCAACTGAATAAATTTTAAAAGTTATTTTTTGTTGAAATTCCCCAAAGATCCTCGGTGTTTTTAATATAAAGCAATTTAAATACCTTGACAATCGTGTCTACTTCAATATGTCTAAATTTAAAATATAATTACACTTATCAACATTCTTTAATAGTATGGATGCAGCCTTCTCCGAGGATGAATCTAAGGACTGGGTAGTAACGACTGGTATTTAGTTAAAGAAATCTTCAAATGCATTGTCTACTTCGCGACCTTTAGAAATTAATTTATCGGCTATATTTAGAACAAATTTCTGCCCCGAGGTTTAACTTTTCCAATTTCGGTATTGATTATTTTCCATGTTGTTTTAATTTTGTCTTCAGCTAGCTTTATTTTCCCACTCAGGTAAAGGGACTTTGCTGTATTGCACACAAATTTGAATGTCTTTGAATATTGTTTTATGTTATGAACCCAAAAAAATATCATTGGCATCTTTACATCTTTCTAAATATAAATCATACAATTTGTTCCTGCTTTTATAAATACCAGTTGTAGCCAAGTCATTAAATCTCCCCTTGATGCTACCTCTACAAGTTTGAATTTAAATATGTCATTAAATTTGTCTCAATTAATTTGAACAAGGAATTGTAAAGGTCATCTGGACTCTCAACACACACGCACTATTGTCAATCCAAAGTTTACTCGCAGTGAACGTCATATGAAGATTGCTAACACAAATCATACATAATAATAATACCTTGGACACTATTTACAAATATTGATCTAGCCCCAAACTAGGAGTCCCTGTATCTTGGGTACTAGACAACGATACACATACTTATACAGATAAATATTATACTTATATAGATAAACAACCATGACTTGGGTACAAACATCCGTTCTCATCAAACTAATATTTGCCCCCACCGGGACTCGAACCCGGGACCCTTGGCTTCGTAGGCAGGGTCACTGCCGACTCGGCCATTCGGGTCGTCAAAGCAACAGACACTGGAGTTCACTCGGCCCTCCACTACTAACTCAAAACGTAGATAAGTGTGTTTCAGATTTACATACATAAACATTTAGGTACAGGCACATACACTACTTCTGGCCCCACACTAGGATATCCTGTGTCGTGGGAACCAGAAACAGTGACGTCACACACATATAAACATCCAAGACCTGGGTTTTTTTATTTATTTATCCTAAGCCGGGGATCGAACCCGGGACCTCTCGCATGGTAGGCGCAGCTACAACAGCTGCGCCACAGAGGACGTCAATTAAATACATTAAATACAATTAATTACATTTTAACTTAAATACTCTACCACCCCTTATGGGAAAAGGCGTGACGCTATGTTATGTTATGTTATGGTGTTTGCCTTAAACTGTCATATTTTTGCACGACATTCGAGTTGCACTTAACTTGAGCAGTTGTTTGGGGCATGTCCAATACAATCAAGAGTGTTTGTCTATCAGCCATCTTGTGCCCCTCGAGTGTCTCCGAGTGTCTCCGAGTGCGACAGGAAGAAAAAATATATATAATTGCGTGCAATCTCCCCCCTCCCGTGTACGCCTCGTGTACCCCTCTAGGGGAGATAAAAGTCTCAATCTGTCGTCGGGAGTCCCGGGAGTCCCCGGAGACGATCATGTTGAAGGGGACTTCCCCAGACGCAAACACAGGCTAAACATTAATACCAGCACTTAGTTGTATAGCTAGGCGTGATTTTAGAGTAAGCAGTAAATAGAGTATCAGCCTTTATAATATAGGTAGCGATATATTGGTTTGAGATGTTTAACCTCCATGGGCACCTAGCTAGACAGCCAGTTACGATGGGCAACAAATATAATGACCACAAAAATATTTTTTCCTACCCAAAATGGCTAAATGACCACCAAAAGTTTCAGAAAATATCAGGGCAAAATACTGCGGTAGCTTAGGTGAAGGGTAAAGGGGGTGAGTGAAGCGAAGCCCCCTTCATCCTTCGTGTTAGGTGGAACATGTAAGAACAACAAAAAATACTTAAAACATAAACTTAAGTACACAAAACATAAAAATAAGTTTGGTGATCATGTATCCAAACACAATTTGGTGGACATCCATCCATTTTGGCAGTCACTTCAAATTTATTGCTAGTAAATTTTCGAATTTTTTGGTAGGTAATCGTTTAAACACAAGCTGTTAAGATGATACCAAAAAAAAAATGGGGTTTTTTTCGAATCCATTTACTCCACTGTAAATATATCTACGGATTCCATTTCATATTTTAATCTGATTCTCACTGATGGAAAACGCGATTGGATTAAATTTTCTCGATAAAATTTAATTATTTAAATACCTCAAAATTGCTTGATTTTTCTCTGTAACTCTGATGTCCTAACTAATTTAATTGCGGAATGGCAGTCAAAATATGCATATTATGTATTCGTAAACTCTCCTCTATAATATTTTTGACAAATTAGCGTAGTTTTTAAACTATTTTTATGTGGTTTTGGGTGGTGTTTGGTTGGTGTAGTAATTAACGGTGTCACTTTCGTTTAGATTCGTATTCCCGATTACGTATCACCTTAACACTAAACTCGAGTATATTTCGACAACTCCGTCTACATTTGTATAGTTGTCAAAGTTTAGAAAACTTTAGTGTTAACTCGCGTTCGAAATAAACCCTCTTAAACAACTTGGCATTACCCTTCTGACGATAAATTCAGAACTAAGCTTATTAAAAAACAAAACCCTATGGCAAAAGGATGCGAGCCGAGTGCCGACGGATTTCAAGCTGTCGGTCTAGTTTGTTTGTTAGTTAGTTTTGACGAGTGTTTTATTTTAAAACATTTGACGGACGCTCTAACGGTAATGGAAAACATCGTGAGGCAAATTTAATCTTGCTGTGGCGATGGGCTAGCCCCCTGTTAACTGGATAAACGTGGGCGCAATTATGCCTCTGCCACCCCTTATGGGAAAAGGCGTGACGCTGTGGTTTAGGTTAACACTGCAAAGATGTTAGGTGGATAAATAAAAAATGAAAATAAATATTTTATAGAAGACTAGTAAAAAAGTGTTTAAAAAAGACTCTTTCGTCCATCAGGGTTTTAATATAATGCAAAAAATATTATTTTTTTAATTCACTTGTCACAAATAAACACACATCATATTCATCATCATATTCAGCCCACATCGACCCACTGCCGGGCATAGGCCCTCTTCTCTTTCATACACGCATATTCATAGATATATCTATATATAGCGTCCAGCTATTTCCTAGATAGGTCTGCAGAGGCACAGTCCAAGTTCAGCCATTTATTCCATAATTGTTTTTGGTGACAGTCCATCTCCGGCCGCTCCGGCCGCTCCGGCCGCCGCACACAAATATTATTTATTACATCCAGTAAAGCACAATGCACGAATTAAGAGATAAAGTGATGGAACCACACCATTCATCATCCGACGGGGGATCCAGGGAAGTGCGGGGAGGGGAGGGGAGATGTCACCCCTAGTGTGGGGTCCGGGGTCATGCCACATCTCACTAAATGACTGTGGCATGCTCTAACTGCAGCTCATTACAATATGAATGCGCCAATACTGGGGGCCCTTTGAATCGCATAGTGAACCAAATTTGAATATTTTGATTAAATTTCGAATGGTGTCAGAATGTTAGAGACAACATTGATTGGCTAGTTATGTTAGGAAACAAATATATTGTTTACCAATATCAGTTTTGACTCCCAAATATGTTGAAACAAATTTAGTAGCCCTATGTTGTTTCAGGGAATAGCATTGGTTGCTATAAATCACTGTCCGCCCGAATGCTAAAGTAAGGTTTGTTAGGTTACAGCTTTATAAGATAACCTGGAGCCGAAGCGGAGCGGAGCGGAGCGAGGTGACTCCATATAATAAGTACAAAATGGGGTGGTCATTTTCGGTAAAGGTTTCGTTAATTAGGGATAAAAATGTATTTTTCGCTCTACTGCTCGGAAATTTTGCGAAAGATGGTCTGTGATGGGGCCTCAAAATAATAAACAGTCAACCAGGATAACGAAAACATTGTTCTGTCAAATGTCAACAGATGGCGTTTCATGCCGCACATGTCATGCCGCTTCGTGTCGGTGAAAGCGTGCATCATGCCGACGCGTCGGTAAAATCGTGCTTGACGTGTGCTGTTTTCTGTATAATTAATTTTATTTCCTCACAGTAGTCGTGAAGAGCACTACGTAATGTCTCGGCCAAAAATGCAAAAGAAGAAATCGTCTCAGACTCGCTCATCCGTAATATTGCTCACTTTTCAGCCTCAACAACAATGTAGTATTTTTGGATATATATTTAAACATAAGCCCTTATGTCATGGGGTACTAACCACACGTAGGCGCAATCGCGTAGCTGTCGGCCCATTTGGTACAGCACATTACGCTCTGTTCGTTTCGTTTGTTTATGTTTGAGACGGAATTGATTTGTGGCCTATCCCCCTAAACTCTACCAGTGTTATTTATAAAGATTCAGTTTCTCTAAAACACTCATAATATGGAGTTAAAACAACCCTTTCTCACAAAATTGTGATTTATGAAATAAAATCTGTATTTTAGTTTCGTCATTAACCTTCTACCACTTAAAGTAACTCAGACCCTTCTTTAACAGTCCGTTAAGCCCATTTTAGGCATTAACACATTATATTCTCTTTGGTGTACACCAAATGTCAAAAGTAAACGTCAGTCAGTTGTGAATGTATGAATGTATGTTGGTTGGTTGTTTTTTGTTTGTTTGTTGGAACCACAGAGTAAGGAGTTTCATTTATCTGAGGTTGGATTGGAACACATAGTACATTTTGATACACACACAGACCGTTTCATTTTTATTAAGTTTACGGCTTTGGATTCTCTTCCTTTTTTTATATTTTATGGCCTGGTTGCAAAGGACCTTTGGGCCACGTCTTTAATTTTAAGGATTCTCTCCCTTCAGCATCCACAGACCATAAAAAAAAACTCACAACAGTATTTTAGTTAAAACTGAATCGCTGTACTTTTATAAATCACAAAAACATAAAACGCTCATTTTCAAAATTCTTTTTAAAAAGGTTTAAAAAGAATTTTGCTTAATCAGGTCTACAAACATAAGTAAGTTATTTTTTATAGGTAAGACTGTAAATATTTGTAATTGTATACAATTCTATGAATCTGGTATAAATTTCAAGATGTCAATAAAATCTGTATTCTTTTTTAAACTTTTCTGATAGATTTATAGACTTGCAAATAAGTAGAGTTTTGTGGGATAGGCCACAGAAAGGTGTATTTTATGGGCTTATTTATACTAAATCCTTCCTTTCAACTCTTACCTTATGCATCTAATAGGTATCAATAAATATGACACTGGCAGGATATATTCACGCCTGTGTTTAAAATAAGAGACAGGCAGAGGCTGCGTGGTAAGCCATCTTTGTTTTCTTTTTTCGACTACGTTTTAAACGCACAACGAATGTCGCAGAAAAACTGACTCTCTTTAAACAAACGAGCGTGCTCGTGGCATTTGTTTCTTTCAACAACCGAACGTGAAAACAACTCGCTTGGAGCGGCGGCGCCGGAGCGCCGGCCTCGCCGGAGCGCCGGCCTCGCCGGAGGTGAACAGCTCGCTCAAGTGCGTGTTCCCTTCGAAGGGTTCCGTGCTAGCTTTCAAGAAAAAACGCAATAAAACCAAGTATGGGGTCCACATTTAGTATAAACCCTTAATTAGGCCTGAGCAAGCAGAATGTTTCATTGGTTTTTGCATTTATTGCCAAGCCATAAGATTGAAAATCTGGTGAGATACATAATCCTTCAGTCTTATTAAGGATAAAAAGCGGCGGAAATGGTGGAATATTCCAGAGCTCTACATATAACGGTTCATGAGATTCAGTCCGCTGATAGACGGACGGACAGTGGAGACTTTTAATAGGCTATGTATGGTAATAGGGTTTCGTTCAGCACCCTTTGGTTAAGGAACCCTAAAAAGTGGTTTTCACGTCACATCGGTTCTATGTCTATTACGACCTGTGTTGTCGAATCTTTCTCAACAAATACAGTCAGGCCAATTTTTCAGCTTTCCTCAGCCATTGAAAGCTATCAATTTAGTTTGTTAGCTATTTTGGATGCATTCACGGACGCTGACTGACAACAATCATATAGCGTTATGGCTTTTCCCGTGCGGAGTGGCAGAGGCAGAATTATGCCCATGTTTTTAAAAATATATATATTTATAAATAGGCTCATACATTGCTTCGGACCCTACACTAGGTTACCCTGTGTCGTAGGAGCAGAAACAGCAATATCACACACATATAAACATCCAAGACCTGTTTTTTTTTCTTTATCCCCATCCCGGGATCGAACCCGGGACCTCTCGCTTGGTAGGCAGAGCCACAATCGCAGCGCCACAGATGTCGTGAATTTGAGGTTAGGTGAGTTATTCAATGCTACATTTTGGGTGACGGGGGGCTAGTCAATCGCTGCGGAGATTGAAGATTTCCTAACGGATGTCTTTCATCACCGTTAGAACGTCCGCGCATATAAATTACTTATCTCACTGGTATACCTCGCGCCACGAAGCACGAGCGCTCGGCGACGTTGGCATGTACAAGTATTGAAAAGTGAGTACTGCGCATTCAAGGCCACCGCTCATAACTTGTGGCGCGAGGTATACATGGTCAGGATTTAATCCTATAAGGCCAGATTCCTCAAAAGAGAGACGACCAAAAGGATAACTTTCTAAAATGTCGGATTCCTATTTTGCCGAGAGCGTGGCTACCAACGAAGGGAGACGAAATAAAAGGCTAGTCACTGCTTGCTAAGTTGCCGTGTTACTACAAAAAATATTAAACGAAGTTTAACCTCAACACAAACGTCAAATCCTATACATTTTTGTCTTCAAACGAGTTTTGAGCGGGAGTTTATGTTTTTGTGGTTAGACCCTCAATTTCTGTGCTTAACAAATAACAACAAATAACAAATAAATTTATTACGTAAAAATAATGATAAACATTAACATGAGTAGCAGTTACAATTAAGCATAACTACTAGAGTCCATCTTTGTGTAAGTCAATAGAGTAACAGTGACCCCACACTAGGTATAGCCTGTATCCTGGACGTCACGTCAACATAAAGCACAGTTAAGATTATTATTATAGTGCGGAAATCTAAGCAGACTGATTAAAGGATAATAAAATAATAATAAATAAATAAAACATAATTCCATTTTGAGAAGTTACAGATATGGAACATTTGCATTTTTAGTATAGATAAGTAAATTATAGCTCACACATAATAACTAACGACTTATATATTAAGTTGTTACATGATGACAATATCGGAAGTGATATTATAAAATCACAACTCCTGTGTCGCCGACGTGCTGATGCTGCAGTAGGTACGTGGTGGCTGGCACATCTATGAGGACAAGAAAGTACCGTCTTCCACAAAAACCATTAGGTCCATACTTTCTACGGGTCAATTCCTAGAAGATGTTAAAGAAGATCTGGTGGATCGCCACAAGGCAGCAAGGCAATAATACAATTAATCCGATAAATCACGTCCAGTTTATTTTATGTTTTTTCACAACAACCATATGACAATATGTCAGAGTTGACATTACTGAAGGCAAAGGCACTACACTAAAGAGTTCGTAATATAAGAATATAACCACTTAGTCTTCGCTCATTGTCCATTCTCAACATCTGCAGGTGATTGATTCAATAACTTTACTTTCATAACAATAAATGTAGCCCACTGTTGTCCCCACCGAGGAGCAGCAGAGCCATACTTCATTACGGTGGCTCAGTCTGGGTTGGAGGGGTGTCGGGCACCTATAGTCCGCGCGAGCTCCGAGCAATCACAAGGAACCTTGTCCTAATGTTTGTGTTAGTATCGATAACGTAACATCTACTAAATCACAATACGACAAGGTTACTTGTGATTCCTCGGAGCTCACGCGCGGACGTACTTGAGAATTGCACACAGTTTTTTAACCTTAATTTAATATAGCAGACCTGTACACTGATTTTGACTTAACTTTAAATATTGTAAAGCGAGTAGATGACTCACACACCAACTTCAGTGGTTTGAGTGGTGTTCAAGCACTGCGTACTTTATTTTAGCGAGTAGATTACTCACACACAAACTTCAGTGGTTTGAGTGGTGTTCAAGCACTGCGTACTTTATTTTAGCGAGTAGATTACTCACACACAAACTTCGGTGGTTTGAGTGGTGATCAAGCACTGCGTACTTTATTTTAGCGAGTAGATTACTCACACACAAACTTCAGTGGTTTGAGTGGTGATCAAGCACTGCGTACTTTATTTTAGCGAGTAGATTACTCACACACAAACTTCAGTGGTTTGAGTGGTGATCAAGCACTGCGTACTTTATTTTAGCGAGTAGATTACTCACACACAAACTTCAGTGGTTTGAGTGGTGATCAAGCACTGCGTACTTTATTTTAGCGAGTAGATTACTCACACACAAACTTCAGTGGTTTGAGTGGTGATCAAGCACTGCGTACTTTATTTTAGCGAGTAGATTACTCACACACAAACTTCAGTGGTTTGAGTGGTGATCAAGCACTGCGTACTTTATTTTAGCGAGTAGATTACTCACACACAAACTTCAGTGGTTTGAGTGGTGTTCAAGCACTGCGTACTTTATTTTAGCGAGTAGATTACTCACACACAAACTTCAGTGGTTTGAGTGGTGATCAAGCACTGCGTACTTTATTTTAGCGAGTAGATTACTCACACACAAACTTCAGTGGTTTGAGTGGTGTTCAAGCACTGCGTACTTTATTTTAGCGAGTAGATGACTCACACACCAACTTCAGTGGTTTGAGTGGTGTTCAAGCACTGCGTACTTTATTTTAGCGAGTAGATTACTCACACACAAACTTCAGTGGTTTGAGTGGTGTTCAAGCACTGCGTACTTTATTTTAGCGAGTAGATTACTCACACACAAACTTCAGTGGTTTGAGTGGTGTTCAAGCACTGCGTACTTTATTTTAGCGAGTAGATGACTCACACACCAACTTCAGTGGTTTGAGTGGTGTTCAAGCACTGCGTACTTTATTTTAGCGAGTAGATGACTCACACACCAACTTCAGTGGTTTGAGTGGTGTTCAAGCACTGCGTACTTTATTTTGCGTCATTAAATAACAAACAAACAAATAAAGTTCACGTATTTAGTTCTTATATTTTTATAGGAATCCGTCGTTTAAGGAATCTGTTCTTTTAGGAATCTGGCTTTATAGAAATAAAGCATGTTCAGCACCGGATTCAAAACCGCTTCTCCCACATGAGAATCGAGTGTGAAACCACTAGACCAAGGGACGCAATCAGATATTGATATGGTTTTCAGGGCTGCATTATATTAAACAAGTAAGTTCAGTTATACTGCAATCTTCTTCTGTAGACTACGTAATATGGAGAGTACCATGAAAAAGTGAAGCGTCCACAGCAAAACTGTTGATACAAAACCTAACTAGCGGACCGTGTACCTTCCGCATCTCGCTGTCATATCTGTGCAGAATCGTGCACAGCGTCCCAACCCAGAATAATTACATTGGAAGCTCCTCCCGAATAAAACTCTCATAGAAAATGTCTCTTATTTCTGCTGCATTTTTGGATTATATAGCTAAATAGGTACCTACCTAATGTGTTTGACTTCCACTTTAACTCACCGCCCCCCACACACATACGCACACACTCTATCACACTAAACCACACCTACACAAAACTGTGGCATGTCTTCGCCGTAAATTGTTCACTGTTTTTGTTGTCTTTTGTATTTTTTCATATATATCTAGGTTATCTAGTTAAATCTATTAACGGCCTCACTTTTAGATTGTATATTAAGACTTGACTAGTACGGGGGGCACTACACTACTCACTACCACTACAACAACTCACATAATGTTGTATTATACAAATACCTAGTTTTTATGAGTTATTGTTGGTGTTAGAGTATGTTAAGTTATTTGAAATAAAGTTATATTCAGACTCAGTACCTGAACTTAGTAGGACTGGTGGCGAATGATCATTTTCTGGTTCATTACTTTTTTCCTTTTTTTCGCCTTCCCTTTCCCCATGTTTACGCATTATGTATTTCTACACTTACTAATAAACGATATTTACAGTATTTACACGTAATTATACAAGAAATCTACAAAAACTTTGAAAATTATTTTCTAACTTTCAAAAAAGCCGCTAACTTTGTTGAGCGTTCCCGCGCTTTTTTTCCTGAACAAACTGAACTTGATAGCTTTCAATAACAGGTTACGTTCTGCCATTATACAACCTTTTTACCGAACCTTCGTTCAATGGTTGCGTACCTCTACAATCTGAGATCATGGAATCTCTTTGCATAACATTGAAATGATGATCATTAAAATGATTGATGATGAGAAATTAGATAGTTTAATTTGTACTCTATGACCAAGAACAGGCCGTCTACAGCGCCATGTGTTGAATTTTGAAAAAACCCTGCTCTGAAAGAATCCCATTGGGAACATTGCGGAATAATTCCTCTAATTTTTGTGGAAAAATATGTTTTTTTTTTAAATTAAAACTTACGTACGTCGATGGAAGACTACCAACAGAACATTAACTGTAGTTATGAGAATGACTATTGTATTAGAATGACTGTGTGATTTTTGTTCAATAAATAAAATAAAAAATAAAAATACAATTTGTGATTAGGTAATGTATGAAGAAGATTGCCCACTGCGAGCCCACGCTCGACTAATACAGTTCGCGTCAAGTTCCTTAGGGTCAGAGCGAGCTGTGACCTCTCTTTCTCGATTAGGTAAGGTGAAAGAGAGAGGTAACAGCCCGCTCAGAGCCAAAAAAACTTGTTGCGGAACGTACCGAGCTGTCGAATCGCCGTTATCGATCATCATCAACGTACTAAGAAACACAACTACTCCGCGACATAACACTGCCGCTTGTGAAGAGACTACTGGGTTCAGACTACAAGCTAACAGTCCCTGGAACAAACTCTCAAGCGCCATCAGAGACAGTCCGTCAATGTACACTTTTAAAAGTAATTTCAAAGAACACTATCTTTCTCTTCCATGCTAAGTATAGCATTGTCGAAACTTATTTTGTCTTTGGTTTGGTTATTTCACTGTTTTTGTGCGATAGAGTATATTGAAATTATGAATCCATACTAATTCTCGTTGCAACAAACAAACACACTATAACATTATTTTCCACCTTCTAACCTCAAATTAGCACCTTCGCCGCTTGATTTTGGGTTCTTAAGCGGAAAAATTATATTCGTAACTCGTTCGAAAAGGCTTCTTTTGCCTTCGGCTCGTGCCGTAAACTTCCCGGTTCTTAAATAAAAGCCTTTGCGAACTCGTACGACATAGACTATTTTACTCGAAGCACCCACTCAAATTAATATTGCCAAAAAAGCATGTACTTGGCAGAGGGGTAATTCTGATGGCCTTTTCGTCGTATCCGATGACAACTCTGCTAGTTTCTTTCGTGTGCTTCGAAACATAAATGGAGATGGCGTCTCTATTCTAAGTCCTCATTGCCACGTACAATATCGGACATCTCTCCAACAAATATGAAAGTTTACGCGACTTCACGACGCCAGAGAAATGCTGGACCGTTATGAGTCGAAACGAAACAACGGTTGTTCAAAATGCGGTGTTTTTAAGGGTTTTTATCCTTCGTGGACAAATATACCTCCGCCACCCCTTATGGAGTAAGGCGTGATGCTTTGATATAGTATCCACCTGATAACCTTATTAATATAAAACCTAAGAAACAACCACAAATAACCTATAAAATAATCACAGACTAACCTAAGAAATACTCACAGAAACCAGGGCTAAACTATGTCGCCCTGGTTAAGACTCGTGAAAATTAGCAATTCTTTCAAGGGTCAGAGCATTATCTAATAATAATATCTTGGACACTATTAACACACACATTGATCTAGCCCCAAACTAGGATTCCCTGTATCTTGGGTACTAGACAACGATACAAATACTTATATAGATAAATATGATACTTAGATAGATAAACAACCATGACTAGGGTACAAACATCGGTTCTCATCAAACAAATATTTGCCCCCACCGGGACTCAAACCCGGGTCCCTTGGCTTCGTGGGCAGGGTCACTGCCGACTCGGCCATTCGGATCGTCAGCAACATACATCTGGAGAGAAATTGCCATATGAGCAATTTAAAAATCATGTAACGACGACTTTGTCGAAAAAGAGATATTACAATGTTCAAGATTACGGGACTCTAATCTAACATAAAACTTGCTGTTAATAATGTTGTAATTATTTATTCCTGCTCAGTAATTATAATAATTGATACTGTAATATTTGTATAAGTTAAACACAATACATTTTTAAAAGAGATTTAAAAATCAATCTGTAGAAGTTTCTTCGCCCTTCTGCTCCCACAGTGGTCCATGTAGAGAAGAGGCAAAAAATAAATTTGTAATTATATGTAAAAATCTACGGTCAAAAAGAAATATTAATTTGATTTGATTTGATGAACCAACTGCACCAGAAGAAGGGTATTCCATCGTCTGTGAATACTTTATTATTTTTACTTTGACTTTGACTTTGGCCATACAAAATCTAAGTCAAAGTAAAAATTTATTTACTACTGTAGATATTTACATATAATTAGTGAACGTTATTTTTTGCCTCTACTCTACTTTGTTCGAGTGTGGGAGAAGGAGGGCGGTACTCCCACAGATCGATTTTTACATTTCTTTCGAAAATTGGTTGTGGTTTAGTTAATACAACTATGATAATATTAATTATGAAAAATTATAATCAGAAATAAATAATCACAAAACTATTAACAAGGAGTTCTGTATTGAGATTGATTAATTAATAATTTCAACCATTTCATTAGCACACGCTTCAGCCCAAACGGCTGGACGGATTTTAAAAAATATGGAATTGTTTGATTTTTGGAGACTGAGAGTAATATACAGGATGATCAATCCATATGGGTCAGTAGGGAGAAGTCAAAAACTATGAGAGATAGCGATATCTGTTTTCAGGAACCATGGCTTCGATTTAAGATTTAATAATAATGGCATTCATTATTTTTATCTCTCATACACAACCGAGGATCTAACCTGGTCGAAGTCCTCTGAAAATAATGTAAGGTATAAAATCTGCATGGTGCTAATCATAAGTCACAAGGAACACATTTTTAATATTGTTTAAGTAATTGAAAGAAAACCCAACAATAAGATAACTATTTTAGTTCTGTAAATGTGATTGATTGATGTGATTCAAAATGATGACCGATTCATATTAATGACGACATTTGACAAATTATTTAAATTGTGGGCATTTTAGTCTAATGTTTACACAAGATTTCATAGCAAAATTTGTTCCTTATACTTTCAGAATTAATTATAAAACAAAAACTTCTCACGATTACATAAAGAATATTGACCAGGTTCGATTCCTGGTTATGTAAGAGAGTTTAAAAAATGTTTGAATGACATTATAATTAAATCTAAAATCGACGCCTTGGTTCCTAAGAACAGATTTCGCTATCTCTTATAGTTTCTGACTTCTCCATACTGACCCATTTGGATTGATCACCCCTTATAATAGGTTAAATAGTTTTAGTGAAAAGTCAATAGGTTGAATTTTAGATACAAAACTGTAGTTTACAAAGTTATTGGTGCGGCTACTTTCATACTCCATGTACGTAACCAGGCGTTCATAGGTTTCAATGCGGTATTGAAATAATATTCAGTTGGGTTTGTTTTTATAAAAATTCCACTTTTTTGAGTATTTCGTAATATTCTCGCAATTTCAAAACAGAGGGCGTCACGTAGCAATTTTTCGTAGCTGATGTGCTACGTGTGCTACGTGATCTGCTACGACGTGACGCTCTTCCTTATACCTCTTGTTCATTCCTTGAACCTTGGTACATATACTTATCGATTTTTGATGAGAATATTTTACATCTATTTGTGAAACTCTCACTGTGCCCCTACGATTTGAGCTCTTCACTGAAGGAAACACCATTAATGTATAATTTTACCGACTACACTTATATTTTTCGGGCGTAAGTATGTATGTTTCTACGTATGTGTGTATGTATGTTGCACAATTGTTGTCACAATTACGTTGAGAAACGCTATCTCAAATGGCTAGGTGGATTTTAACAAAATCAAAAACAAATGTCTTTATTACAACAGATATTTACATATACTTAGCAAACGTCATTTTTACCTCTCCTCTACAATGGACTACTGTGGGAAAAGAAGGGCGATGAAACTCCCACAGATTAATTTTTAGATCTCTTTTCAAAATTAGTTCTTCTTAACTAATACAAATATTACAATATTAATCATTATAAATAATAGGCGGGAATAAATAATTATTATCAGAAAGTTAGATTAACCCAATACAGTCCGGTCATTGAAGTAATCTTGAACAATGCATTATCCTTTTTTTAACAAAGTCGCTTTCACATGGTTTGTAAATTGTTCGAATGGCAATTTTAAAATCTCTAGGGGTATCTTGTTGTATTAGAGAATGCACTGACCCTTAAAAGAATTGCTAACCTTCGCGAGTCTAATCCGCGGCTCAACCAGTGTGTCATTATTTCTTAGGTCAACATTACAGCTAATTCCTAAATTTGAAAAATGTTGTAAGGTTCTTGAGTACGTACAATATAGTTTCTAAAAAGAAATGACTATCTACAGTTAGTATTCTTTAAAAAGCTCTCTTAAGGAGTCTGTGAGTTTTAAATTATAAAGCGCTTGAATGGCTCTTTTCTGTAAAATAAAAATAGTTTGAATATCCGCTGGTTTCCCCCACAACAAGATACCACAGGACATGATACTATGAAATTAAATATACTAGCCTAGATGGAGTTACAACCGTGTTTTGTCTGATGTTCCTAACAGCGTAAGCCGCAGAACTTAATCTACCAGCTAATTTATCTATGTGAAGTCCCCACTGCAATTTTCTATCAATTCATTCAACATTCCAAGAAACTTGGTATCATTTACTAATTGTAACAAGTTGCTGTCTTACACTAAACTGGTCTCAACTTGCCAGACAAGTAAGAATTTGATACACTTGGTTTTACCAGCGTTTTACAATAAATTATTAACTGTGAACCAATTCAAGGTTAAAGACAACATCAATGAATATCATCAAAATATTCTTTTTGTCTTTCGATTTTGAAGACCAGTGAAGTATCATCAGCTAACAACACTATGCCAGTCAGTTTCTCCACCATGAAAAGAAGATCGTTAATATATATCAATAAGAAGAAAAGGCCCAATACACAGTCAGGTCATAAGTTCTGTCACACAATAAAAACTTTTGAATTTAGAACGCTGGCCACAAAAAAGTTTATTGAATTCGAATTTCGAATTTTTCATGAAAATAAAAATGTGTACTTTTTAGAATTTTCCTCATTTTTAAATATGGAGTGGACACTTAAAGAAGACCGTGTCGCAGTTATTGCGTTGCATCGTTGCGGTTACGCGCCAATTCAGATTTTCGACTTACTGAAACATTTGAATATAACCAAAAGATTCGTTTATCGTACCATAAAACGATACAATGAAGACTCTAGTGTAGATGACAGGTCAAGAAGTGGTCGCCCTCGCTCTGTTAGGACTCCAGCAGTGATAAAAGCTGTGAAGGCGCGAATTCAAAGAAATCCCATACGTAAGCAGAAACTGTTGGCCCTTCAGATGGGGTTAAGCAGGACCACGGTGAAAAGGCTGTTAAATGAAGACTTAGGGCTTAGGGCATATCGAAGAAAAACAGGACATCGTTTGGACGCTCGTTTAATGGACCTGAGACTGAAGAGATGCCGCGCTTTGTTGAAGCGGTACGCGGGAAAAAAGCATCGGGAAATTCTTTTTTCGGATGAAAAAATTTTCACCGTGGAAGAGAGCTACAACAAACAAAATGATAAGGTGTACGCACACAGCAGTGAAGAAGCGAGCAACCGTATTCCGCGTGTCCAACGAGGTCATTTTCCATCCTCGCTCATGGTTTGGTTGGGAGTCTCTTATTGGGGCTTAACTGAGGTACATTTTTGTGAGAAAGGCGTAAAAACGAATGCAGTTGTGTATCAAAATACAGTCCTCAAGAACCTTGTGGAACCTGTTTCTCATACCATGTTTAATAACAGGCACTGGGTATTCCAACAAGATTCTGCGCCAGCTCATAGAGCGAAAAGCACACAAGACTGGCTGGCGGCGCGTGAAATCGACTTCATCCGGCACGAAGACTGGCCCTCCTCCAGTCCAGATTTGAGTCCGTTAGATTACAAGATATGGCTACACTTGGAGGAAAAGGCCTGCTCAAAGCCTCATTCTGATTTGGAGTCACTCAAGGCATCCTTGATTAAGGCAGCCGGCGATATTGACATGGACCTCGTTCGTGCTGCGATAGACCACTGCCCGCGCAGAATAAAGGCCTGTATTCAAAATCGCGGGGATCATTTTGAATAAACTTTATTACCATAAGAATCTATGTTTTATTAAGTTCATTTTGCTATATAAATGTTTACATAAATAATAAACATGTCTAAATTATTTCATATTGCACATATGACAGAACCACAGATATCGAAAGATAGGTTGAGGGGCGTAGCACGTGCGAACAAATGTAGCTCCGACAGGTTAGATATTAAAAATTCTCGGTAGTCACCGGGCGACCGCAGTGACGAATTCATTTCCGTTGTTTTTCGAAAATGCCGACCTGTGCAATACTCACGTGCAAAAATATAAGCGAGATTGTGAACTTCAAGAACGCCGGTGTCACATATCACTTGTAAGTCTCAATCCAACTATTATTTCTTCTTAAAACACAAGAAATAAACATTATTACGAAAATAAATCATTCGCGGAAAATTCGTCACGAATTGACATTAAAGTGACAATGTCATGTTGTTCTCGCTAAGTTTACTATACATTGCTTGTTTTGTATCTTAATTTCACTACTTATTGCCAAACCAAAACGCAATGAATATTTCACACTTATCTAAGTACGAAAGCAAAGATGCATCGTGACACGGAGGCGAACTGTTATACGCACACAGAGACGACATATAGTGATGGGGATAGTGATAGGAGAATTATGTTTTTGAATCGATAGATTTTATCATTCCGCAATAACTAACATAGTTAATGTAATAATATAGTTATTTTATTGCTCATAATACGTAAGTTTATTGTTAGTTATTCCAATGATTGCCAAACAGGCAGTTTAGATTTTAAGTTTGTTTAAAACCTCGCCCGACGAAGGATAATGGGGTGTTATAAGTATTGATCGGAAATTTCGATGCTTTCAGTCAGGTCCGAAGAGTTCACAGTTATTCTACCTTCAGAAACCTCTTTGCCTGTCTGTAAGGATTCTGTTGAAAAAAAGAAGAGAGGCAAAGGGGTCTCGTATGTCGTATGTCGTGTAAATATGTCGTATTTACAAACAATTTACTATTTTATTTATAGAACCCGGCATTGTATACGACTGTCTATACCAGTGTCTATAAATTATAATCGATCGATGATACACGCTGTCCTTGCATTGTCCCAACACTAGCTCTACTAGCTAGTATACCTGCGGTAGTGTGGGTGTGTTCGGACGATAGGAGCATGACATTGCACTGACCAATAAAAGCGGAGGGATTGATGTACGAGTGGTGTAAATGTATGCGTGTTCTTAGTTTTCGGCGACACTGGTTCCGATACAAGCTTAGCGCCAAGGGCCTATCTCTCGATATCTGTGGACAGAACTTATGACCTGACTATGTATAGAACCTTGTAGAACGCCAATTTTTACTCTTAAGGTGATACGAAAAAATATGGGGTTTTTTTTGAATCCATTTACTCCACCATGAAGTCATCCACAGATTTGATTTTTGGGTTAACGTTTATTGAATATTTGATTAAGATTTTCAGTAAAGGGAAGCGCGATTGGATGAAATTTTCTCGATAGAATTTAATTACGAAAACACCTCTAAATTGTTTTATTTTTTCCTGTAATTCTGAAATCCTAACTATTTTTATTGTGGAACTGCATTCAAAATGTAGATATTATGTATTCGCAAAATCTCCTTAAAACACTTTTTAACAAAATAGCGTAGTTTATTTTTAAGCAATTTTTCTGTGGTTTAGCGCTACGTTTTTGAATTTTTTCCAGATTCCGTCCCTCTCACACTGCGGGTCTTTCCGCCTGGAGTAACGGGGACCTTTGGATGGTCGAGGTAGCGCCTTAATCAGATTTAACGCCGTTGACTTCTACCTTTTGAATTCTTTTGCTTAGATATGATCTAAAGAGATCCAACGCTTTAGTTCTAACTCCGTAATGATTTTATTTAATTAGAAGCGTATTATGGTTAACACAATCAAATGCCTTCGACAAATCGCAAAAAACTCCGATAGCATCCTGTGTGGCCTCCCATGCAGAATAAATATGAGATATAAGGGTAATACCTGCTTCCGAATTGGATTAAGCCCTAGTGAAACCATATTGTTTTGCATCGAGTTGTTTTGTACGGTTGAAGTGTTGGTGCATTTGATTAAGTATCTTTTCAAATATTTTACTTAGTGCTGGAAGAACAGATATTGGTCTGAAATTTGAAGGATCACCCTTATCTGAACAGGGGTATCAGTTTACAGTTTTTCATGAGGTCTGAGAAAGCTCCATCGTCAACACATTTATTGAATACATATATAGCTAAGTGTGGGGCTATAACTAGTATTACTGAACTAATGACTTTGACTGATATACCCCACAGGTCTTCAGTATTTTTTAAGTTAATTCATCTAATTTTGACAATTGACGTTAACAATATCCTGGGGACATGATACATTTTAAATATACATTACATTTTATGTGATGATTTAACAACAACATCTTTAAGCAGAAATCAATATCCCTTGGTATAACTTTGTCAGTTTCACAATTTTTATTTGCCAAACTGTTTTCATACTATTATTTTAATTTTGTGTAAAGGTTTTGCAGTTCTACAAACCAACCTGAAATTTGTTGAATATTTTTTAACATTGTCATGAAATTTTCTACCAAATAAAATAAGGTATCGTTGGATTTGTAGAGGCCGTAAGAGTGCAGCCGGTTGCAGAAACAATCTTTAAATTTAGTAATTTTTGATGAAAAGGCAATAGGTTGTATTTTAGAACACAAAAATAAGTTTACAAAGTCATTGTTGCAGCTATTTTCATACTCCATGTAGGCAACCAGGTGTTCATAAGTTTGTATGTGGTATTGAAAGAAAATGCAGTCGGTTTATTTGTCATCATAATAATTCCACTTGTTGTTATTAACTACATTATGAAACTATCTAATTGAAAATTAATTCGGCTTTGCTTAAGGGTTTGTTGACATAACAGCTGTTGAGACAGTCCGCGCAGACTGTTTTTAGAGACGCCGCAAACTAGTGTTGTGTTAAGATAAAAGAGAAACGTGTTTTCGCGATCTGTGAGCCGGAGATGACCATTTTCCCCCGTTCGTTTAAAATTGACTAAGTCGATCGAATATTTAAGGACAGCAAACTGAACATTTTTTAGTAAGAAAATCACCGTTTAATGATACTCCAAATGACATTTCCTTAGAACTGAAGATTCGACAATACCATTCCACAGTATACTCTCAAGACAAAACAAGCCACTCCATCACTGTCACTGTCGGCACATAACTCATAAGAGCCCACGTTACACTATCAAGGGCTGTCCCTTCTGTTCCCGACTTATCTGACACGTTCTGTATGTAACATACTCTGCGACGGCCTTTTATGTAAGCTTGGGGAGCTGTGTAGTAAGAACACGTTTTAAGTCGGAATGTTTTCTGTTCTCATTCAGAACAACCCCGTCTTTCCTAGCCTGGGAATTGAGTGGAAGTTCAATATAAAACTGACTATTCTGTCTGTTTAGTTTTCACACATAAACAGCTAAACCAGTTTTGATGAAGTGTGGTATAAAACTACATAGGACCTTGGAGAAGTTTATAGGCTTCGCAGACCCAGTTACGAGCAGCAGCTAGTAAAGCAATCCTATAATATCTGAGATCTCCACTTACGGACAGATCTGTATAATGTGTCGGGTTATGTATTTAAGTGAGCCCTTTGTCTCAGGGCACTTAATTCAGGAAACCGACGCTGTAATGGCCGCCCTATCTCAGCACCCAACCCATACTGTTCCTATATCTTTAGACCTATTCCTATATCGTGAAGTGCCTATCTTTAAAGCGTTATCCTCCTAAAGGAGAAACTTTCCGAATCCAGGAAAAAATAATTAATCAGTTTATTTAAAAATAAGGTTTCAATAATATTCGTGGAAGCAATGATCTTAATTCACTATGTTAAAGCTCGGACCTGTAAAACTTTCTTCATATATGTGTTTTATTACAACAAACAAACAATGGAACGTTGACGTATTTTCCTACACAGGATGGCACAGGCACTGCTGCACGTTTAACCTACTCAATATTCTATTTTACTTACTAGAAATGTTATTTCTTTGTCTGTTATTTTCTCCTCTTATCTTCTCTACGCCCGCCACCACGGGTCATTCCTCCTTCTATTGGAAGTTAATAAGTCGTCCAGTATACAGTTCTGAGCCCGTCGACCGCCGCAGGGCAAGGCTCGTATTAAATCGCGGGGAAATCTCAATAGGAGTGATCGTCGTCGTGTTTTTCGGTTACGAGTCGATAACGACTTTCCTGATACGAAACAAGTCTTGAAAGCGGTTTCGTCCGTCACTAGCATTGTTTGATTCAATGTTGACCGTTCCGAGCAGATGTAGTGCTATAAGAAGTCACGCGCCTCTCTTCTGTCGTCCGGTTATCAGTCAGATTTTGCATAGTTTTTCGAAACACAACGCTCATTACGAAAATCTATCATCGCTGACGATAAAACTGCTTAAGCTAAATTTAAACAAACGTTACACTTTTCGGAGAAGAGTAATATTTAAATATAGATTGGAGAATAAAGTTATAAGGGAACGCTGTGACTTGAAAGAAGATACAGTGATACGGATAGAGAATGATCAGCTAAAAAAGTTTGGTCACGTTGAAGAGATGAAAAAAGGATATGGACGAAACAGATCTATACAGCGGATGTGAATTGAGCCGTCAGACGGGGACGCCAAAGATGGTTCTACAAACACCAAAATGCTGATTTATTAGTGAAGGGGCAAATTAGAAGTCAAAACCGTAAGTAGATAGACTAACGTGTTTGAGTGTTGAGTTGATCAACTATTGACAGATAGTAAACCAGACAAATATCGTTTATAATTTACATTTATTTTGTTCTTACATGTCAACCTAACACGAAAAATCTTCGGGGGCTTCGCTGCGCTCGCCCCCTCTAGTCTTCACCTAAGCTACTGCAGTGTTTTCCCTGGTATTTCGTTTGCAATTCAAGTTTAAACCACTTTAATATCTAACAACTAACGCGTCATAGAGTATGCAGAAAGCTTTAGTTTACTATCTGTCGATAGTTGACCAACTAACGAGAAAACAAAAACGTTAGTTTATCAACTAACGGTTTTGACTATCTTACGGTGACATATTTATGTATGTAAAAACGGTCTTGCGTTCTAGACGAGGAAACGGTATTAAACAACGGTTGTCTAGAACGTTCACTCCTAAATCTCAATAAAATTATTTCCACTTGAGGCGTAGGGTCGAGCCGTCGATCGCTGTTCAAATAGCCGATCCCTCGTCCCAGGAGACGGATACCCATATATGAATGTACCACCCAAGGGAAACGCGCTACCCACGTACCACCCGGGGGACTATTTACATGGAACTCTCGGAGGAGTGCTGAAAGTTAAATGATTTTGAATAATAATGATGTCGCGATAGCTTTTGTAGATAATAAGAAATCAACCTCCTTTGTTGTTTACAGTTTCCATACAATCTCTTTGGCAGTTTCTATGAAGGACCACAGATCGTAAATCACTGCGTTTATGGAGCACGTTACAAAATGGATCTGTGCTATGGCGGGACCGGTTTTCAAAGAAGTATTCAGTAAACTTTTCATAGGTTCCCACGACACAGGGTATCCTATTGTGGCTCCAGAAGCAATGTATGTGCGTGTATATAAATGTTTTAATGCTTGCAGTTATTAAAATAGTTGTTTAAAGTTGTTTAAAATCAGTTATTAAAACCGCTATCAGTGATTAAAATCGCTTGGATTTTTGTTCAAAAATATCACACCTATAATAACTAATTAATTGAGCAAATACATTTCGATTTCTTCTCAAACAGTTTCAAACAGCAATTACTCCTTTTTATTAAATTAAATTACCTGTAGGTTAATTATTTCAATTAATTAACAGCGTCCCGTAAGTTTTTCGTTCATTATTTTTCGTGTTAGCGGGCCCGACTATGTTTTTTATTGTTTGAATTTCAAAAATATAGTGAATCATTGGAATAGTGACGAAACGAGCAATTTTGAGAAAAATATCATCTGTTCAAGCCCAAATAATTCCTCGTTTTCAGCATCGTAACAATTTTATTGCTGAAACGGCCTCCGAGAACGAAACTGGAGATAAAAATCAGACAATTTTCTTCACAAACATAGAAAGAAATACTATGAATCACCAGTTATTATTATTATTAGTTTTCGTGCATGCCCCAATGTAATAAGTGACCAAAAACAGCAGGACAACATAGATTATGAAAAGCCACTTACCGGTAAACAAAGTCGCGGGTCACGTGACACGAGCGCGCGTGACGCGGTCGAGGGGAGACTGGCGCCGCTCCCCCCGCGCGTTCACCGCACCCCCTCGGACATCCGAGCACGACGCATGCGCGGTGATGGCCGAAATGCATCGGTGGGCGCTAGAGATTTAATGCAAATTAAAGCTGTACTGGCCTCCAATAATGTGCGCTACTAAAGTTTCTATGATCATTGCAAGTCAACGATAAATACGATAAATCTCCCTTTGCTTTTCCAAGCGAAATAATTAGAAGGAAAGAGACACAGAGCTCTATCTTAGCACATAGCAGTAGAACGTACTGTACTGGGGGTTACCACAACGTCTTATGACAATTCAGATTAGGAACCTAATTTGATCCGCATAATTACCGTGACCGTCTTAAAACATGTCTTACCGGCGTACTCAGGGTTATTTGATGAACGAATAATTCGATTCCAAATTTTAATTTACATAGAAAATCATTCACTAAGTTATCATTAATAAATCATTACAAGACTATGGGTATGGCCATTAGTACTAAGTAAATAAAGCCCATTATGGCAAATTGGAATGGAAATAGTTGCCATGGTGATGTTCTTGTTTTGAACCTAATTTTAATCGGAAAAAGATTGTGGTAACCCTTGCACTCGTGTGAACTCAGTAAGCTTCTAACAATACCTAATTTGGCGAATTCTGACAAGTAGTTTAGATTAATGTCTCAGCCGGCCGGCCAACCTGCCGGCGCCGCTTGCAGTCAGCATCTCCTCCGTCCTCGGAGAACCCCGTGCAGTGCCCGGAGTGCCGTTATTTTAACTACTCAAAAACCAAGGGTAATAACCCGAGGGACGGGTTGCGATGTTAAATACTATGCCATGGTTATAAAATTTAAAACCTGTAATGGAAAAGTGGCGTTAGTTAACGCCGGTGGTAACCGAGGTGTTAAAGGACAGCGACGACTCAAACTTCATTTGGACAAATTTCACTAAAATGATATTGTACTAAATGCAGACAACCACTATTTTCGGCCCGACACAGTCCCCAAATTGAGCCATCAACCCCAACTCCGACCTGTGGAAATATTAAATAAAATTTGAAATGAGCAACCCCGAAGCACCAGGACATCTGTGGCCACCTAACTGTCCAAAATCTTAAAACAAGTTAACGCACAAAATGATCATCAGAGCTGGGAACAGCTACTAACCTTTTCGTACCGGGTGCTGCACGTGGAAAAAGGAAAAGACGCAAGTGGCTCCCTTACACAATGAAATAAAAAAATGACTGTAAAAATAACATCCAAACTATCCAAAACAACCATTAAGGCCCTTCAGACAAAAAACATTATCAAATATATTGAAAGAAAAGTAAGCGATGGAGATATTAAGAGATCCGCCTAACTGTTGTTCTCCAGTGCGGTCGCCCCTGACTTACTTTTAAGGGGATACCTCGTCCGTGCAGAGGTCGCCGTTACTCCTGGCGGAGAGACCCGCAGTGTGAGAGGGACGGATTTGGGGGAAAATGATGATATAACTTAGCACCAAACCACAGGAAAATTGTTTAAAAATAAACTAGGGTATTTTGTCAAAAATATTTTCAAGGAGAGTTTACTAATACATAATTTCCACATTTTGAATGCAATTCTGCAATGAAATAAGTTAGTATTTCAGAATTACAGGAAAAAATAAAACAATTTCGAGGTCTTTTCGCAATTAAATTCTATCGAGAAGATTTCAACCGACCTCGTTTTCCTTCTGTATAAGTCGCGCAACAAATACGCGCAGGGCGTATTCAACTATTATAGCAATGGTAGTTCAATGGCTGGGCGACGTTGCGTTGGCGGGAATTACTGCGCATATGTTCCGATATTGAAAAGTGACTACTGTGCATTCAAGGCCACCGCTCATAACGTGTGGCGCGACGTACATGTGCTGTGGACTTTGTAAAAATAAATCAATCAATTGCAAAGAGACTCGTCGAAGCGTCCGGTGATCGAAAAGCTGGTACCCACCTCGGCCAGCGCATCAACCTGGCCATACAGCGACGTGGACGCCCGGCCACTCGACGGCAGCAAACTGAGGGACATCTTTTATTTGTACGAGTTCACATGTTTTTAGGTTATTTTTGTAACAAGCTGATGCCTGCAACTTCATCGGCGTGTTCTTAGGAAGTATTATTTACCGAGAAACGCTACCCTGCTTCCGGTGTATAGTCGGATAAAAAGTATCCTATATATTAATCTAGCTCATAAACTATCTCTGTTTTAAATTTAATTTAAATCCATGTAGCCGTTTTAGCGTAATTAAAGCACAAACACACACACACACATCCAAACATAATATTAGTTGGATGTATCTCCAAACATTTAATAATGACTCTATAAATTAATAAACATATACACCCAACTAATTTTAATAGGCTAGTATTTAATCGCACATCAAAAAAACTTTTAATGGTTTAAATATTTTATGTGTACTCAAGTTTATGTTTTGAGTATTATTTTTTTGTTCTTACATGTTCAACCCTAAGCTACCGCAGCATTTTGCCCTGATATCTGCTGTGCAAATCAGTTTTTTTTAAGTGCAGTTTAATATTTCCCATTTTAATCCAACCAAATGTTTAGTTCTAGGGGAACATAAGAATACACCTATATAAAATACGCACGCGCGTCAATATTGGCTATCGGGATGAATAGAGTAAGCGGGTCGACGACGTTTAAGTTAATACATATACATATATGCCAACATATATACCGGTCAAAATCACAACATAACCCTCCTTGTGGCTTTGCCGTCGTCGGGTAAAAAGAGAACTACTTCTACAGATGTACGAGAAAGGCACATGCTTAAGTCAAATCAGTTTATTAGTTCTCAAGACTACCGGATATTCTCACATGTATCTATACTCACTCCTACCAAAAGTAGTGGGTATGTACTAAAGTAAGAATGAAAATGCAGAGCTCGTCTCTAACAACGCCTTCCCCCCCCCCCCTCCCCTCACGTCGCCCCTCCGCCCCTCATGTCCGAGATAACTGAACTAAGTAGAAACTAAAAAATGTAGATAAACTTTATCTGGAAACTAACTGCTTCCGAAGCTTCGTACGGTGGGCGTGATTTTATAAAGGATGTAATAGAACGTTAAGTTGCTTTTAACGCACCGAGTTCTTTGAAAGAATTGTTCAGAATTATGTCCGTAACAACACTCTAAAATACCAATATACCATGTTTCACTCTTTATAAGATACGGTGCAATTTGTTGTTTATTATTTTCTAACATCCGACGACGCGAAAAGGAGTGTTATACGTAAGTTAACATGACGTTGACGAAATGAACTCATACTGTGCAAGGGACCTCGGTATACAGAAAACTCTTCGGAGAAACATGTAGCATAGCTAATTTTTCTCTAAAAAGTCGTCCGTGCAATCGAGAGTGCGCATCACTAAGCGAACACTTAGACTAGACATAGACACGGTTAAAAACCTTATTTCTTGGTAATAAAGTTTAAAACCGATGAAAAATATTTGGTTGATGGCCACACTGAATATGAAGAAACCTTCAAAATGAGGGAGCTGTATGATAAACACGTTGTACATACCTATACATCGCTTCAGGCGCTCCGTGGTCTAGTGGTTTCACGCTCGCTTCTCACGCAGGAGATTTGGGTTCGAATTCGGTGCTGACCATGTAACAAAGAGATAAGACCTCTGTGGCGCAGCGGTTGTGGCTCTGCCTACCATGCGAAGGGTCCCGGGTACGATCTCCGGCTTGGGGTAAAAAAAATAACCCCAGATCTTGGATGTTTATATGAGTGTACGCTAGGTGGGCACTGTGCTTCTGCCACCCTGTACGAAAAAATGCGTGATGCTGTGTGATGCGATGTGCTTCAGGATATTAAATATTGGAGAATAGAAAAATCAAGATAACCAAAGGCATACCTAAACTACCGAGCATGTCGCAACATTGTTTCTGAGTCGTCAGGTTGTTACAGATCAGTTAACTAAAGCTGGCACGTCCACAGTACTCCCAAGGTCCTGGGTTCAAATCCCGGTAAGGGCAAATATTTGTGTGATGAGCATGAATATTTCTTTCTTAGTCTTGGACGTTTTGTGTTTATTTACATAAGTATCTATTAAATATATCATCATCTAGTACCCATAACAGAGGCCTTGATGAGCTTACTATGGGCCTAGTTCGATTCGTGTAAGATTGTCCTCTAATATTGATTAATATTATTATTACTGATGCAATTTCACTATACTAGATAGGTGATGATGTTATAAAGAACAACGCTAAGGTAGCTCAAGCATTTGAGACATTCTTTACAAATGTAATCTTACTCACAACAGAGCATCTAAAGTCATCCCCAAATGAAGCCCAGATATTATTAAAAAGCAACACTGTCGCCAGTATTATAGACTTTGAATTTAATCATGTATATCCTAAGGACATTGTCAAAGCGTTCAGGTTGCTTAGCTTTAAAAATACTGACGATCTGTAGGGTATGTCTGTAAAAGTAATTGATTCAGTAATTCTGGTTATACCCACACTTGGCTCATATATTTATTAAATGTGTTGACGATGGAGTGTTCCCAGACCTCATGAAGCATAGCAAACTGATACCTCTGTTCAAGTCAGGAGATAGGGGTGATCCTTCAAACTTCAGACCTATATCAGTTCATCCAGCACTTAGTAAAATATTTGAAGGTATGATGAAATATATGAAGGTATAATGAAATGCTGTCTCATGTCAACTATACGAAACAACTTCACACTAAACAATTCGGTTTTACTAGGGGTAAATCGACAACGGATGCAAGTGTTACCCTTATTTCGAATATTTTCTCAGCATGGGAGGGGGCACAAGATGCTGTCGGCATTTTTTGCGATTTGTCGAAGGCATTTGACTGTGTTGATCATGATACGCTACTAATTAAACTGAATCATTACGGTGTTCGAAATAGAGCGTTAGATTTACTAAGATCGTACTTAAGCAATAGAATTCAAAAGATAGAAATCAACGGCACTCAATCTTATGGATCGGCTGTGAAAATAGGCATTCCACAAGGTTCCATTTTAGGCCCTTTCTTGTTCCTGGTCTATATTGATGATCTGCCTTTTATCGTGGAGAGATTTGCTGATACAGTGTTGTTTGCTGTTGATACTTCACTGGTTTTTAAGGTTACAAGACAAAAACAAAACTTCGATGATGTTAATAGTGCATTGTTGAATTGGTTTACAGTTTATAATTTATTACTAAACCCTAGTAAAATGAAGTGTATAAAGTTCTCTCTTACTTCTCAGGTTGAGACGAGTTTAGGGTTGGACCGCAAGACTTTGGTATAGGTAAATGACACAAAGTTCCTTGGAGTTGACTGGTTACCCACTGCAATTTGGATTGACTGCAAATTGCAGTGGGGAAAAATTTAAAAATTGGCGGGCAGATTAAGTTCGGTGGCATACGCTGTTAGGAACATTAGACAGCACACGGATGTGGCTACAGCTAGGTTAGTCTATTTTAGTTATTTTCATAGTGTTATGTCCTGTGGTATCTTGTTGTGGGGGAAGGCAGCGGATATTCAAAATATTTTTATTTTTCAAAAAAGAGCTATTCGAGCAAATTATAATTTAAAACGCAGAGACTTCCTAAGATAACTTTTTAAAGAAATTGACATACTTACTGTAGCAAGTCAATATATTTTCAAAAATATAATGTATGTACCTAAGAACCTTGGAACATATCCCAGAATTAGCGATAGCTGTGATATTAACCTAAGAAATAATCACCGATATGTTACACCCCGGTTTAAACTAGTGAAGGTTACCAATTTCTTTAAAGTTCAATGTATTATCTTCTACAACAAGATACCTCTGGAGATTTTGAATTTTCCTTTTGAGCTATTCAAAAACCGTATAAAACATCTTCGTGTAAAAAGGGATACTATGATGTCCAACATTGTGTTAATGGTAAAAACGCACGGGGTTAACACTGAACTCAATGTTAAGATTATACTTATACCTTTGAAGTTATCTCGTAAGTCAATGTGGGAGTTTTTTACCCTTCTTTCCCCACAGTGGTCCAATGTAAAGAAGTGGCAAATATGACGTGTACTAAGAATATTGTTAATCTCTACAGTAATAAAGAACTTTGAAATTTAACTTCAACTTGAACTTGATACAGTATGTTTAAAAATTAGTAATTTTATTCTAACCTCGAAATAGGCAAACAATCACAATAACGCGCGTCGATGGACACGTGACAGGAATGAAAAAATATCACTCATTATTTAAAAGCGCACAACTGCAACCGCAAGCGCAACCTGTAAATGTGTAGAACGAGCCAGATTTAGTTAACCGATCTTGTAGCAGGGTCCAGCAGTGGCATGCCTAGCGCGAGGGGGGGGAGGATTAGTCGCGAAAAGTGAGGGACAGAGCTTTATTTAACGCATAGCACTGTCCCTCACTCTCCCGCGTCAACACCCCTCGCGTCAGCATGCTGCGGGTGCAGAAGTAGTAGTACAGTCACGCCAGGTTCACTTCAAACAAATCAGCGAGAACAGCCGCACACACATACAGCTACATTGCATTCCGTATAAGCACGCGCCGCCACACGCACACATTGACGAATCTCGCGTCCTTCGCGTGCTACGAGACAGGGCTATGCAAGCAATGCATGCGACGAGTCAACGTTATTCGTCTGGCCGGGCGGCACGTGTTAACTTGTTTTTGTTTACAAAGAAGTGTGATTTCCGCGCACAGATATTCTTATTTTGCAAAATGGTTAAACATTGTGCGGTAAACGGTTGCCTCAATAAGGATTCCACAAATAAGGATTTAGTATTTTTCAAACTACCCCAAGATAAGGAAATGTGCGTATCCATACCTAATAGTACCTATACTATATTGTTTGTAAAGTAAGTTTTAGGTTTTGCATCGGTGAAAACACAAAAATGATACTTACTTCAATAACTCTAATTGCTAATAATAATAACTTATTGGCATACGACCTTGTGTTTACAAAAGGTAGGTATACATTAAAAGCTTTTATTTAACTTGCGACGACGCAACAAATGCGCACCGCAACCCGCGGCGCTAAGCGACAACCCTAGCCGTTTGAGCAAGAGTAGGTAGTTATCATGCGAACAGGGGCCGAGTGAACTTACTATTTCTTATTTATACTATGGTACAGTGCATTGAGAGCAAAGAGTCGGGTTTCTTCTTTAGAGCAGGCTTATCTCGTTGCATTAAAGGTAGTCATTTTCTGATTGTTGACGTGGTTTTCCTAGGCTTTTATGCCATCAAAACATAATAATTCTAGGCTGCCAGCAATAATCGAAGCTTGGTCTTAAGACCGAACTCAAGTGTAACTTTAAATGCACTTTAAGTAGTAGTCTAGTCTTTGTGTTTTGTGAGCGGGGAACAACAAAGCGCGGCTGAACCTCGAGACGAGAACTGCAGCTGTACTTACTTGTATTGTGAGTTGTGAGTCGCTTTCAAAATGGCCCCCGCCGCGCTGGCTGGTCACTTGAAGATGTTTGAGCATCCTAGAGCGTACGCAGAAATTCCAATCGACATCAAATTATATTTCTAGTTTTAAGTTTTTATGGCTTGGAATCCATTCTAGGGATCTTTGTAACTTTAAATGAAAATAAATCAAAAGTGTATAGAGGATGTAACAGAGAGTTGTAGTCATATTTTAGATTGTTGTCAGGGACGGCATTCTGAACCACTTAAATTATGAAACCAATTTGATCAGATCAACTTCATTTTTCACTTTTCCATACAACTTAGTGGACTGCCCCGCCGAACTGTATGGAGATTCAAAAATAAAGTTGCTCTGATAAAAGTTGTTCAGAATAATGTCCCTAATAAGTAATAACCATTAAATTTGACTACACGTTTTTTAAGTTTCATCCTTTAACCCCTCGAGCACACTTGGGTACAGTAGTACCCAAAAACCCGTTATAGGTTTAAAACTTTACTACAATGGCAAAGGGTTTAAAATGGAAGCCCTTCAACAAAAATTGAGGGTTCTCATGCGGAGTAACAAGCAAGATGCAGTGTCACATTAATATATAATAAAAAGGCTAGTATTTAATCGCACATCAAAAATACTGATTTGCACAGCAAAAAAGGATCAGCAAAAACAGTTTTTATGTTTTAAATATTTTATGTGTACTCAAGTTTACGTTTTAAGTTTTTTTTAACCTTACACGAAGGATAAAAGGGGCTTCGCTTCGCTCACCCCCTTTACCCTTCACCTAAGCTACCGCAGCATTTTGCCCTTATATTTGCTGTGCAAATCAGTATTTTTGATGTGCAGTTTAATATTTCCCAAATAAAATACGCATTTTGCTTAGCGCGGACCATTAGACCCTTACTTGGCTCACCACGGAACCGAATGTCAAGGAAAAGAAAACCCTGATTTTTGTTCCCCAGAAATGATTCAAATTAGCCACAAAAGAATTGGGGATATAAAGGGTGATTTATAATCATGAGGTAACTTTATTTCGCGCAGTGCCTTATCTTAAGCGGAATGTTTTCAACACTGCAAAGTGTGCCAAATTGGTATTATTAAGCGTATCAAGTGCCTCTCAGACTGGATAACATTATGGTCCCTTAGGTAATGTACGACCATTGTAATTTTTAGGGATGCGTACTTTTAAAGGAATAAGCAAAGGGAAATATTAAACTGCACATCAAAAATACTGACTTGCACAGCAAATATCAGGGCAAAATGTTGCGGTAGGTAAAGGGTAGGTTAAGGGTAAAGGGAGTGAGCGAAGTGAAGCCCCTTTTATCCTTCGTGTTAGGTTGAACATGAAAGAACAACAAAAATACTTAAAACATAAGCTTAAGTACACATAATAGTAGTTTATGTAACTGCTACATAATGGAGGGCATTAATACTCGAGAGTGGGCTTATGAAACGAGCTGAAGGCGAGTTTCATAATAATATCACTCGAGAGTTTTAATGCCTAATTATGTACAGTTACATACACTAGTTTATCTACACATATATCATAAACTCTCTTTGATGTGTTCAGGAACCGCATGTTTGACCGGCTTGTGGCTCTGCAGCTGTTTAGCTTGTTCTGTAGTACCAACTTCACGCAGGCGGGCGTCGGCGTTCGAAATTTGAATGTCAGTACCAACTTCACAGACAAACTTGGAGCGGAACGCAGGCGGGCGACGGCGTACGAAATTTGAATGGCATAATATGTAGAAAAATTACACATTATGGTTATAATATGTAATTTTTCAGATAAGAAATGAGTTTTTACCAAGTAGTTTAACATTATGCTGATCGTAACGTGCGGTTTTTGTACGAAGTAAAGAGGGTTTATGATACGTGGGTAGATAATAGCAGTTTATGTGACTGATATATAATGGAGGGCATTAAAACTCGAGAGTGGGTTTATGAAACGAGCCGAAGGCGAGTTTCATAATAATATCAATCGAGATTTTTAATGCCTAATTATGTGCAGTTACATACACTAGTTTATCTACACACATATCATAAGCTCTCTTTAATGTGTTCAGGAACCGCATGTTCGACCGATATGGTGGCATTGATAATTTCTTTGCACTTGTTTAGCTTGTACAGTAGTACCAACTTCCAGACAAAGTAGGGGCGGCACGCAGGCGGGCGTCGGCGTTTGAAATTTGAATGTTATAATATGTAGAAAATTTACACATTATGGTCATAATGTTTAATATTCAGATAAGAAATGAGTTTTTACAAAGTAGTTTAACATTATACTGATCGTAACTTGCGGTTTTTGGTTGCAGTAAAGAGGGTTTATGATACGTGTGTAGATAAAATATTTAAAACATAAAAATTGTTTTTAATGATCCTTTTTTGCTGTGCAAATCAGTATTTTTGATTTGCGATTAAATACTAGCCATAAGCAAATAAGTTATTCGGGAGCTCTAACGAAGATGAAAACCTAACAAAATTGAGTAGCTATTAAATAACTAGCTCCACGTGATGATATAGTTAATTTAATTTCATAGCGCGAACAACGATCAAAATGGTCGCTGCAAAGACAAAATGGCTTCCACACAATTAGGCACAGTACGATTATTTGAACTTTACCGCCCGACACTTCTCGGCTTTTTATATATTGTTTTAATCGTAAACCAATTGGCCATGTAAAAATATCAAAGGTTCCAAACGGAGAACACTCGAGATAATTGTGTTCCTGACTTAATTCCGTTATTCCCGTCAAAAATATTACAGGATTACTGAAATATCCGTAAAATATATAATATACTTCATTTGTCCTCTCCGACTTAGTTTGTTCATATTCCCTTGTCCGCCGTTAAGTTGGTCGTTCTCTAAAACTATCAAGTATCAACAGTTCTCCTGTCAGTCGATACCGCAGATGTCAGTCGGAACGTAAACAAAACAAATATTGATATTATAGTTTTTATATTGTTATACTCGGAATCAAGCAGCCTCAACAAATCGTTCGTACAACCTTTCCAAAATTGTAGCAACAATGTGACGTCACGAGGAGTGTTATTTTAATAATTACTTTAAAATAATTAGACATCTATTAATCGAAATATTCAAACTAATGTCATGAAATAGGCTAAAATTTTGTAAAATAAAATAAAAAGTAGTGTACGTATTTTTTTGCATGGTCCAGTAACTGTTTTCCTTAGTAGTTTTCCAGTAGATGTTTACCTTAATTACACTCTTCATGATTCACCTATGTGCCAAATTTCATGTTTCCACGAGATCTTGATCATTTTCAGCGACTAAAGCCGAGATGTCCCGAGCGGAAAAGTTAAAATAATCGAAGAGTACCAGGCGATCAGGAAATTGGAGAGCCCTCACATCACATACATTCTGACTGTCAGCCGAGCTCGTAAAACTAGCGATGCAATTTACCGGATCGCGCGGCCGTGATTACTATTGGCTACCAGAATACGATATTCCTAAGAAAGTCCGACGATCATGGAAGATATCGGATGATTTCGATAAGTCTTTGGAGCTTCATCAAACAAAAATTATCGGAAAAGTTTAGTATATTTTTTTACTATTAGAGCGGGTCCGCACGGGTGACGTCACCGGGTCGGGTCGGTGACAAAACTATAGCTAGATTACACTTTGGCTGTTTTTAGGATTAAGTACCCGAAGGATGCCAAACGGGTCTGTCCGTCCGTCCGTCCGTCCGTCCGTCACCGGGCTCTATCGGATCAACCAAAATAGGTAGAGAGCTGAAATTTTCACAGAATGTGCATTTGTGTTGCCGCAACAGCAACAAGTAATGAACTACACGCAATTTTGAAATATAAAGGGGGTCTCCATACAAGCGACTTTTTTTTTGCGAATTACCTCATAACATCATGATTCAGTATCACCATAAATTTCAACACACTTTATAACTTTGAGATGGATCAGTCGGTTTCGTATCGGTTTCGCAATCTTGAAGTTCCGGGTTCGATTCCAACAGAAGACATATATTTTTTCTTTTATTTTTGGTTTTATTATTTAGGATTTAGTGTTTTTTTTTTCATTTACGATGGTACGGAACCCTTCGTGTGTGAGTCCGACCCGCACTTGACCGATTTTTTAAGTAAAACTTCTTTACGCACGCTCGACTTGAGGCGAATGCGTGACGAGAGCGTTACGAAAAGTGTGATCGGGCGAGGCGAACGAGAGGTGCGCACATTTACTTTCTCTCTTCCTCTCATAGCCAGACACAGTGCAGGAGATGTATTTTTGAAGCATTAGAGCTAAAGAAGTTTTACTTCAGTTGTGTGGTCTAAAGCACACTCTTTCTTTAGAAAGCGATTATGACATTTTCTTAATGCGTTCATAATAGGCAATATTTTTCATTGCAGATGTCAAAAATTATCGCATTCTCTTGTTATGTCACAATATGACCACTGAGATCAACCATTAAAGAAGTCAAAAGATAAATAATAAAACAAAGCGTTTAGCCTGTTCGCTGCCGGCTGTTGAAAATTAGCCCGCGAGTTTCAACCTTATGCCTTGCTGATAGAGTTCATCCGAGCGAGAATGTTAAAAATGAAACCCGTGGCGCAACCGGACAAGGACTGTCAGATTTAAATATGTCCGTTTAATTCGTTAGTTAGTTAGTTTTCATCTTCAGAATTGCAGACAATGTTACTTCAATACTGTAGGATAACTAAAAACTTTTAAGCATCGAATAAGTAAGCTTTTCGTGCTGTTAGCGACTTTTACGTGCAAACATACACAAAAGTTCCATTAGACTCGCTTACTCTTTATTTGAAATGTTCGTGCTTACTTACCCTATCGGCCACTATCTTTGTTATTGTGTTCTAAGATAAAAGTTGTACAGATCACTCTTGCATATTAATTATGCTGCACATTTCACCCTGTATAACTTTTTATATGAACTGTGACGTCACGATTTCCCCAAATTTTTCTTTCACGACTTCATCCTCAGTTCCACAAACTTACTTACATTTCTCCTATCGCATTTTATATCCTATTCCTATGATAATAAAAGTCACTTGGGGTCAAATGTTATGTTTGTAGTTACACAACAAAAGACCTTTTGTTCCAAGCTCGAGAGATTCTGTTTGTAACGGCCTTCTTGTTATATGTGAGTTATGTATAAAAGCGATTGTCGACCTCGCGGTTGTCTGTCTCTGTGACCTTGTGATTAGGGTGGTTTTCATGGATTAGCATCAGGTCGTATTGTAGATTATACACCAAGGGATTAAACACTATTTCATGTCACGAGCGCGATATTGAATCCTGAACGCAACGAAGGACTCCAGATTTAACTCCCGAGCATGGCGAGGGTTCGCTCTGGAATGAAAACTGAGTCCTGTGTGCAGAGAGAGTTTCAAGCGTGCCTTAGTTAAATTTAATATTCTCGAGAAGTATTATACTTCTTTTCTGACCATTTGCGAAGGCAACTAAATCAGTATTTTATTAAAGTAAATTTAAAGTGAAAATATATGTTTGATTACATTACAGTCCAGTTGTGGAAAGATAATAGGTTTTTATATTCTAGTTGTATAGGATCTTTGCAGTTTTACTATGTAAATTGCAGCATCTTGCAATACTCTGTTTTTGTTTTATTTAAAATGATTTTCATAAATATTGCCGTGGCCAGCTCTATTTTTGAATAAGTTCGATTTTCAAATAAGTTCGGTCGTTGCCGACCCTGTCTCCAGGAATCCGGGCTGTGCGTGCGCCACGCGTATTTCATGAAATTAGACTTTAATAACATAACAATAAGAACTACGAGAAGTGAAAATCACATCATTAACCAGTGGGTAATAGTGAAATTCTGTACAAAATTATGACCCGGCTAAAGGCAAGGGCTATAATGATTTGCCTTACGTTAGGTTGTTTGCATGATATATAATGTGGCATTATCGGCAGGTGGTGTGAAGATATTATAATGACGCCTCACGATTTGGTCCATCTGTGCCTCTTTTACCACGTTTGCGAAACGGCGTGCGTGACGCTATTGCTCATTTGTAATAGTAAGCCTGAGCCGTACACTACCACGCTGGTTACAAAATCAGCGACATTACGCCTTTTCCTTATTCCTTATTTAGATTGTGAAGAAAATGTTATTGTTGGATTCACGATAATGTGTAAACGTTGTTACGAGTCACTCTTAACTCTATTTCCCCACGTCTAATGTTAAGAATATGCAAAATAAACCTAGGCACTTACCCAACTTTAGTCAGTCGCCACCAAATTTTCACTCGTCTAACGATACGAATACGCTAAATAAACCTAGCCACTTACCTAACTTGACTTATCTATTGAAGGCAGAAGCAGATTGGGTTGGCCTGGACCTGTCCGAAAAAAGAATAAAACAGAAACAACAAAAATTTCCAAACTTGTTTTGATACTATAACAATAATTATAATACCTTGGACACTATTTACACATTGATCCAGTCTCAAACTAGGATTCCCTGTATCTTGGGTACTAGGCAACGATACACATACTTATATAGATAAATACTATACTTAGATATTTAAACAACCATGAATAGGGTACAAACATCCGTTCTCATCAAACAATTATTTGGCCCCACCGGAACTCGAACCCGGGACCCTTGGCTTCGTAGGCAGGGTCACTGCCGACTCGGCCATTCGGGTCGTCAACTATCCCTTCCGATTGCGGATCCAACGTCAAACCAATAGCGCCACCAAAACGATGATGGTACCGCGAAATATGCGAATTACAATAACATAGCATTTAGATAAAGGCACATACATTGCTTCTGGCCCCACACTAGGATACCCTTTGTCGTGGGAACGAGAAACGGTGACTTCTCACACATATAAACATCCAAGAACTAAGGGACTTTTTCCTTTTTCATCCAAGACCTAAGGATCTTTTTTCTTTTTCTTTTTCCCCAGTCGGGGATCGAACCCGGGACCTCTCGCATGGTAGGCAGAGCCACAACCGCTGCGCAACAGAGGTCGTCAATTAATTCTGCACAGTGATGATTCGGTAAGTAAAGTACTAGTCAAGTGCGAGTAGGACGTCGGACACCGCCGCACACGGAGTATTCCACGCCATTGTACACGGAAAAACATAAAAGGACAGTCTTTTGTATACCTTTTTCAATGTTTAATAATAAAATATTAATTGGTATGATTACATTCAATAGGCCGTACATCGAAACATTGACTCGGCCAAGGTTAGCGTATCATGTTGACGTCTCCTAACTACTTCTCCAGTTTTTAATCAAATTAATTAGTCCAAAGTTCCCTGTTCTGCAAGAAAATAGTGTCAATTTAAACTAAATAAGTGCTCTCCCTAAAAAACACATAAAACGTACAAAAACCTCAAATATAACAGTGAATAACCCGTAAAACAGTGAAGTTCTAGTGCACTATAAATCAATGTTACGTACTTTTTCCAAAAATACCTCTCTCAAAATTTTATTTCCTAAACCCTTACAAATAGTATGCAAAAATCGCCATGGTATCTATCGCGGTCGTTGGTAGATGCGGTTAGGTTTTTGGTCTGAGACTGCACACGCAAGAGGTCGCAGGTTCAAATCCCAAGAAACCAAAGATACGCTTTTTGTTTTTTCGTTGATAGCTTTGTTGGTGCCACGCCTGATAGCTGAGACTGAGACAAGCAAGCGCCATCTACGCCTACGAACCGGGAAACAGGAGATACCTCAGTAATAAAAAAATAAAAATAAAGGCCTATATAATCATTTGAATGGGTCAACACTACATGCTACAAACCGCTACCAAAAACAATATCGTAGCACTGACGCTGACGTGACGTACGGTACACGTTGAAGCTCTTATGCGTTTCATCGCCGCTATACGGGGTGTAAAATTTTAATCAACCTGAGTAAATAATCAACGCGCCCAATAATGAACTGCCCTGTGTGCCATAAGCCAATAACGCTTAGTAAGTTGCTAAAATGTGGAGCTTGCTAGAAACAGTTTCACTACCAATGCCTAAATATTACTCATGCTAAATATTCAGCCTTATACTCAACGAAGAAACTGTCGAGGTGTGATCAATGCACTAATGTTACTACAAGTCGAGGAAAAAATTTTACTAAAAATACCAAAGCAAGAGGAGCATCATGTGGCTTAGATAAAGCTTCCTCAAGCTCAGAAAAAACATCTGAAAAAGCAGAAACCACTATAACGGGCCAGATCACCGAAGATAGACAAAACCCTCTTATGTTAAGTATTTCCATGGAAAATCTTTCTTCAAATTATCTGGATAAGATTTATACTTTGCTTGATACAACTGCAAGAAGCCTTCCAAATATTACACAAATGAATGACTCTTTGTTACACAATCTAAGAGACCAGATTTCTGCTTTGGACATCGAATTAAACAGCGCACACGAAGAAATCATCACATTAAATGAAGAAAACACTAAATTGAAACTAGAAGTTCAAGAATTAAAAAAGAAAATAACATTCGTGACGAAATTAAGCTCAAGCATCACCACTTCCACACCAGTATCACACTGTGTTGCGCTAAGCTCAAGCTCTATGAAGACAAAATCTAAAAAGAAAATCGTATTCGAGAAATCAGCATCTAAACACAAATCCTCTCCCAAAGAAAACAGCCCTAAAGGAATTGACAAAGACATTGAGCAAATGCCGGATCAGAACATTAATACTGTTACAGTGGAAGTGAATAAATCAGAACACCAGCGAACAGCCCCAAAGGAGCTGAGAAAGCCATTGAGCAAATGCTGGATCAGAGCACTAATACTGTTACAATGGAAGTAAATAAATACAGCAAACCAGAGAACAGCCCAAAAGGAGTTAAAAAAGAAATTGAGCAAATGCCAGATCAAAACTTTAATACTGTCACAGTGGAAGCGAACATAGCCAGCAAACCAATACTTCCATCAAGCCACGAAGCCAAGTCCAAGAACAATGATGAAGCCGAAACAGTAATGAGAAGAAAAAGAATCAGACAGCTTCCTACCCCTACCCCTAAGATGCCTCTGATCTACATTATTTTTATTTATTTATTTATTCTAGGAGAACCAACAGCTAATACATCACATGAAGAAAATTTAAATAGAAATATGAAGCCAATTACAGGAACTCACAAATAGATATCGCACAAAAAATAGATCAGTGATACGCACATTCAAATAACGGCGCGCACACACAGCAGATGTAGGTATATAAAAACTACAAGCATATAATTTATCTTACAAAGCCGAAATAAACAAACAACCTAAATACCTAATACATTACACTACAATAACACTACATAAACATGGTAAACATATGGTAAACAAATCGCTCAATCAAAAAATACACTACTTAAATTTCGCCTCACAGATGGAACTACACAATTAAATATATCAATCTCAAGCTCTTTCGTCGCATTGTTCAAGTTTCGACTAGCACGGTTAAGGAAACTATTTCGTCTGTAGTTGGATGATATTCGCCTTAAAGAGATAGGGGGGAAGTGCCTTTTGGACCGAGAAGGGATAACAAATGACAGTTCTTGGAGCAGTTATGGACAGTCAATGCCGCCGGTTGTGATTTTTAGCAAGAAAGTAGCGTCGGCTATTTCTCGGCGCCTATATAATGGGATCAGATGATGCTTCTTGCAAATATTAAGGTAATTTGAAGAATTATAAGGATATTTAGATTTATAACACAAGTATTTAATAATTTTTTTCTGAATACGTTCAATTCTATCTATATAAATATTGTAGCAAGGATTCCAAATTTGGGACGCATATTCAAGTTTGCTCCGAACCAAGGAGCAAAACAAAATTTTAAGTGTTTTGGCTTGAGTAAAATGAGCGGAACTCCGCATTATAAAACCTAATGTTTTCAGAGCACCGCGGACAATAGTATCTATGTGGGTGTCAAATAAAAGTTTGGAGTCATGTATTACCCCCAAGTCTCTCATACATTGGACTTTGTTCAGAGGTTGACCTTTAAGTTTGAAGGTAGTTAGAATTAAATTTCGTTTTCTAGAGAATGTCAGGAAAAAGCATTTCAACGGATTCAAATCTAATTTGTTATTCTGACAATACTCATCAAGTCGCTCGAGGTCTGACTGTATTAAAAGTGAGTCACTGCTCGACTTTACCTTCATATAAACCTTCATATCGTCAGCAAAACAAAGTAGTTTATGTATAAAACATTTACTAATATCGTTAATAAAAATATTGAAAAGCAATGGCCCAAGCAAAGAACCTTGGGGGACACCACTTGGAATAGTCACCCATACCGAGATATAGTTATTGACTACAACAGCCTGAGATCTATTGTCAATGTAGGACGAAAACCATCTGAGCAAATCACCACTGATTCCAATGCCATGTAACTTGGTTAATAAGATGCCATGGTCAATTCGATCGAAGGCCTTACTATAATCAGTATAAATTACATCAACCTGAAAGCCAGCGTCCATCACTTCAGTGACATACTCATTCAGGAGAACGAGATTAGATACAGTGGATCGGCGCTGTACAAAACCGTGTTGGTTGGGACTAATAGAATTCTTTAAAGCGCAGTACACTTGATTGTACACAATTTTTTCCATGACTTTCGATAATATACATAATTTAGAAATTGGCCTATAATTTTTGATGTCTGTTTTTGGTCCTTTTTTATGTTCTGGCGTGATAAAAGCAGATTTCCATAAAGGCGGAACAATACACTCGGAGAATGATCTTCTAAGTAATAATGAAATGGGAATCGCCAAACTTTCAGCACAATTGATTAAAAAATGAGCAGGTAGATCATCCGGGCCAGCTGATTTAGAGGAATCAAGTTTAAGTAGAAGATTTTTAACTAGGACAGGGGTCACTTCAATGTGTAACAAAAATGCTGTAGAATTAACATCATCGCCAGTGATAGGATCTAGGGTTTTAGTGTTAGACGCTGAGAAGGATGATAGAAAATATTCTGAAAAAGCCTTACATATGTCCGTCCCAGTGTTAACCAAATTACCATCGTAACTTAGGCTGCTAGGTATGCCATGGGAGCCAGACCGCGATTTTATGAATGACCAAAAGTGCTTAGGATTTTTACATATGTTGTTTTCGACACTACTAATATACGAATCAAAACATTGTTGCTCCAGTCTTCGCACTCTATCACGTAGTACAGTGAAGGTAACTAAGTCTGATTTATTTTTATATTTATTATATTTTCTTAAGTATTTGAATTTTTCTTTAATAGCGCACTTCAACGGGCGTGAGTACCATAGAGGATACGTATCAACTATTATCTTTTTACTAGGAATAAATTTGAGCCTCAATTTCTCGTAAGTCTCATAAAGTCAGAGGATTTAAGTAATGACCGCGCACAAAACTCTTCTTCCCAGTTGATGGAAAACAACTCACTATTAATAGACGTATAGTCACCCTTATTATAAAAGTATTTCAAACGAGTGTCTGGCCGCAACATGTTTGTAACTGTATATTTGATGTCTATTACTAAAGCCTTATGGTACGGGTCTATTGGCACTAATGGGTTCAGGCATTCCTTTACAACTACTTCATCATTAGAAAAAACAAGATCCAACAACTTATCATAATTATTTAGGACATTATTGTACTGGTATAAACTATGCATAAGCATATCATCGACTAAACTACATTCATCATTACTTACGTAATTAGACGGAACTAACGTAGAACCCCGGGGCGTCCATAAAATGTTGCTCATGTTGAAGTCACCGATTAATAAAAACTTATTATTACAATTACTTAAAACTATATCCACCAAACGACTTAAAAAATTAGATAACTGCTGCGAGAAAGAATTACCTTGGGATTACTTACACAAGTATAAAACACAAATATGGACCTTAACGGGATTCTTACTGTTGTCCTTGAGTGAGATAGTGAGCCATAGGTCCTCAGCCGAGGACCGGTAGGTCGGCTGCGGCGTCACCGCCAACTGCCTACGAGTGGCAATAAGCACGCCACCACCGCGGGTTTGTCCCGTTAAAGCGAGGTCACGGTCCCGCCGCCATACAACGTAGCGGTCATCAAATAACTCCGAGTCCAGTATTCCATCCACCAACCAAGTCTCGGTCAAAATAATTATGTCATAGGCCTCCTTAACTAGATTACGGTAAAATGTTAACGTTTTCGAACGCAGACCTCTCACATTTTGGTAATAAATAGTAGGATAATTAATGCCCGCAAACGAGTTATCGAATGTAATAACTTATAAATAACATAGAATAGTTACTGAGTTGATTAAATAATGCACTAACCGGAAAATGTATAGAAATAAATAGGCATAACCGAAATAATTTGAAGAACAAACGAACGCGTAAATACCATCCAAGGTAGAACGAAAAATCATTACCATAAAGGCGAAAGAGCGAGATAATTAATGTAATTGTAATTATAGGAGATGAAGGTTCAACGGGGATTGCTCAAAAACTTTTGAATTTAAGACACAAAATAATAATAATAATTCTTTATTTTTAACATAATACAATGTCTTAAATCTACAGTAACCCTGAAGCCTGTGGTAGTATACACTGTGTTACAGGCTTCAGTATTTACTTAACTCAGTTACATAGATCGTTTGTAAACATGTTAGCGTAAAGAAAACACGAAAATAAGGTAAGTATTTACAAAAATATGTTAAGTAAAAAGAAAGTTATTAAGGCTCCTTATGTGACCTGCGTGTGTATATGCATGAGGGTGTGTGTGTGTGAAGGTGAGGGTGTGTGTGTGTGTAAGGGTGAGTGCGTGTGTGTGAGTGTGTGCGTGATCGTGAAATGTAAAGATTTAAGATGCATAGTTAAATAATTGCTCAATTGCTTCATAGTCAAACTCCTCAAACCAGTTGTGTATATATATTTTAAGTGTATAAATATTATGTAGTCTTATAGATTTGCTTTTGTTTAGTTTGTTATAAATACGTGGTGCATTGTATAAGAAATGTCTTCTAGCAAAGGCAGACCTTAAGTTGGGTAATGGGACTATATCTACCCTTTTTCCAATGTGATCAGGAATTGGATGGATATTACGGTGAAATCTGCAAACACATTGGAGAATGTATAACTTCCTGACTGTAAGTTGTTTGGACTCTTTGTATAATGTAGTCGTAGGGTAGCGAAAAGGTAATCTTTTCATTACCTTAAGAAGAGCCCGTTGTGCACGCTCAACCTCTGTCAAATGTGTCTTTGCAGCACCCCCCCAAGAAGTAATACAGTAGGTGAGAACAGATACAGCCAGCGCCTTGTAAGTACGTATTAACATATCCTGACTAAGAACATCCCTAAGACTCTTAAAAACGTATATAAGTTTCCTAGTACGACCGGCAACAGAATTTATTTGCGGAATCCAGGATAACTTATCATCTACCACAACCCCAAGGTAGTTAGTGGTGCTTGAACGTTCTAGAATAGGACAATCACAGGAAGGTAATACTGGTAATTCACGCGCACACCTATTACAAGGATAAGCATGAATTTTCAATTTGAATTTTTTATCTGGATTTGTAGCATCAGTTTTCCGAAAACATAAATATTTAGTCTTGGAGGTGTTAAGAGACAACAAGCTATCCTCAAGCCATGCCGTCACATGCTTCAAACCAACTTCTGCCATTTCAAAAACATCTTTCCAGGTTTTAGCACTGTATAATAAAACAGTATCATCCGCAAACATTAAAATGTCCGCTCCTATTAACTTATTATCACAAAGACTGTTTATGTAGGTGAGAAAGAGAGTAGGCCCTAACGTACTTCCCTGGGGAACACCATAAGTGCAAGCGTCAGGATTACTCTCCTCACCCTCTACACGTACAGTCTGGCTCCTTCCATTAAGATAATTTGTGAACCACAGCAAAGGGAGGCCCCGTATTCCGAGGTTTTCTAGACTAGAGAGTAATATTGGGATGGAGACAGTGTCAAACGCCTTCTTCAGATCTAAGAACACGCCCAGAAATTTGTCCCCCCTTTCTAGTCGATTTACTATAATAGATGTAAGGTGCAGAACAGCATCTTCAGTAGATCTATTCTTACGAAATCCAAATTGTCCTTCAACTAGGAGATAATTATTTTCCAAAAACGTGACAAGTCTTTTATTTGCAATCTTCTCCATCACTTTAGACAGACAGGATAGTAGAGAAATGGGTCTATAATTAGTTGGCTGTAATTTATCACCTGCTTTATAAACTGGGGTAACAACAGCTTTCTTAAAGATTGTTGGGAAAATTCCAGTATCAAAACTTAAGTTACAAAGGAATGTAATGGGCTTAGCAAGGATATCATCATTATCTTTTATTATCTTTGTCGGAATGTTATCCACTCCTGGCGCACTGCTTGATTTAAGGCTATTAATCGTGTGTCTAACCTTTACTTCATCAGTGGAGAATATAGATAATAAGTTGACGGGTGTTTAATTATATCTAGCCTTGGAGGCCAATGCAGAGTCTGTTGTTCTGAGTTTGTTTAGAGTTTCATCAGCTAGTTTTTTGCCAATAGTACTAAAGTACTTATTAGTAATATCTAGTGATTCTGTTTAAGATTCTGTGATTTTTAATAAATTGTGAGCAGGTATATTGGTAGAACTAATATTTCCAACCTCTTTAATAAGCTTCCATGTCATTTTTTTATCTTTAGAGAAAATTTCAAATTTTGTATCATAGTATTGTTTTTTTAATATTTTTATCATAAAATTACACGTATTTCTATCTTGTTTATATTCGTTGTTAAGGTTATTGTCGTTAGGAGTTTTCTTTTCTTTGAGCTGTGACTTGTTCCTTATTCTTAGAGATTTTAGTACACCGGGGGTAATTCATGGTTTCAATGGCCGTTGCCTGCAGGAATATTTCATAGTTTTTGTGCAGTTACCAACTATGTCCTTTAGTTTTCCCACAAGATACTCCGCACCCAGTTTTGAAGGGCAAGTGCTTCTCTGATAGCATTGTAATCCACACAAAGTTTGTCTTTAGATTTAGCTTGCCTGGTATGCGAGTTATCAATAATTAATAAAATTGGAGAGTGATCAGTGAACCTGTCAAACACAAATGTCCACCATTTGTGTCTGGACTTAATCAAATAGTGATCAATGCATCTGGTATATCTAGTGGGTATATTAATTCCAGGAAGAAGACCGTGATAAGCCATTTGAGTCAGGTAGTTGGCAGTATGATTTAATATTTGTCCCGGCAAAATGTCCATATTTAAGTCACCTGCTAAGATAACGTTTGGACACTTAATATCTTCAAGAAGAACATTTAGAGAGTCTATGTAACCAGAAGGGTTCGAGAAGCATGGTGGACGGTAAGTACAAATTATTTTAGTATCAACACTAAGTAGATGTAGAATAAGGCAGTTACCTTGAAATAAGCTATGTTCTTGAGTATTTGATTCAAGGTCGTTACTAACATAGGCACCGACACCATCATTCTGATTAATACTTGACTTAGTGTAATACGTTTTGTAACCTGTTATATTTGGAGGCACTCTCTGTTCAGATGTCCAACACTCTGTCAAGACCAGGACATCAATAGGACAATTGAGGCCAGCCACAAACAGAAGAAATCGGTCTAGATTTGAAAAAATGCTTTGTACGTTAACAGTAATTACCGAGATTCCATTTCCAAAAGTCTCGTTTTTCGCATATTGAGAAAAACTGGTTGCATCACTTAGTTTAATACATTTAGGATTATTCGTATCGTCGGACTGCACTATATTATGGGGAGTGAATTTTAAAAATAATGATTATATGAATCAGGTTCAGTAGCTTTAGGTTAATAGTAGTGGTAACAAGTGTGAGGGAAGTAATATCTGATAATACGTAAAAATTGTAGAAATTTGTTGTAACATAATTATTTAAATTCAGTAATTGTTTATGCTTTGGGTAATGTATTGTGACAATGCTTTTGAGTTTAGGTGTAATATTTTTGTTTATATGTTGATAGATTTTTAGGGTGTAATTGTCAGTGTAAGATTTTGATTTCGTTTGTGTGTATGTGTATTTTGTGAAAGAGCTGTAGTTGCTTATGGGGTAAATGTGTATTGAACATGAAGTGGAGTCATCAGCTACAAATGGAACTAGACAAAACTTATAATAAATCCAAACATATGAATAGAAAATTAGAAACATTACTTCAAAATATTCTAGGAAAAAAACAAGTATAATTTTAAATATGATGATTGCTAGTCACTTAGGGTGTTCCAGAGAACGAATATCCATTTCTGAGTTAATACGAATCAGTGGAACGCCTTTGCCTTTCCGCAGAAGGACCTTTCCGAAAGAAGTCCAGCAATATTTGTAATCATGAGAGGCAGCGAACTCACGTGCCAAAAAGAACAGTTTCTTTTTCATAGGAGTAAGATTATCAGAAACAAAAACCGGAAGTTTCGGTCCATGAATATGTAGGTGCTTTGTGTTAAGTTTCTCATCTTTGCTATGGACTTTATTGAATTCCTTTAAAGACCTAACAATATTCTCCTTAGCGATTACAGTAGTCAGTTCAGCTATAATGGTTTTGTTCTGCTGTGATTTAGGCTTGATGCGAAAAATGTCTTTGACCTCAGTTGGTAGAATGGGCACGTCAATGGCTTTTCCCAATTTGACTAAAGTATTAACCAAATCTTGTTTGGTTTCCGATTCATGAGTTGGAATATTTCTGATCTCAATACTTGTAGAACGAATTTGACGCTCCAGTTGTTCGATTTTCTCCTCCATCAAACGAATCTGCTTACGATCATTTTTCTCTAATTGGAGCTGCTCTAGTTTATTTAAAAACTCATCATATTTGGCCGCATTAAACTCGACAGCTTGCTTAAGCTCAGCGTTTTGTTTTTTCAGATCGTCAATTTTTCCATTAAGTTCGCCAAATTGCTGTTTTTGATCTTCTTTGAATTCCCTAAACATGCTTTGGTGCTCCATTTTGAAGTCGGGAGAACCCAGGTCTTCAAGCCTTTTTCTTTTGGAATATCGCATTGTAATATTGGAATCCAGGTCAGACTCGGAGCAAAGATTAGGGACAGAAGAACATTGGCTACCGGTTGTCATACTGAGTCTAAGCTGAGATGTAGAATCCTTAACGGGCGAGCGGTCAACTGGCATCTCCACTAATTAATTCTAATAAATGTCACTTTCAGGATCTTAGTAATAAAGTTGATAGTAGATACAGCAGATCGAATTTTGAGTTTGCCAAAAGCGCCTGTGCAAAAAATATTAGCAATGTTCGTACGCAAATTAGCGTTAGTGCCTGCGTTATAGATCAGGAGCAGAGTATTTCAACAAGTCAGCCGATACAGCCAAGGGAGGTGACTCACCGCAGCGAGCGTCTGCAAGTTGTCGTAGGTCAGGGGTACATCGCCAACAGAAGATTTTGAAACAAAAATGAAAGAAAGAAAGAAAGAAAGAAAGAATATCAATTTATTCGGACTACGCCATAACACACACAACATAAAATACACGATAATTATGAGAGGACAAGAAAAAAAGTGAAACATACAATTGAAGGAGAAAGTAATAACAACCAATATCGCAGACAATAATATACACACGCGTCACAAAAGTAAAAGTACATAACATAGTAACTTATATGTATAGTACATACACAAGACAACAAGAAATAAATAAAAGCAAAATACAATTTTGTAGCGACGAGTAGACAGTAACGTCGTGAAGTGTGTGCCTAGGCGGCGAATATGTTCCCACTCAGCATGTGCCACAGAACCTGCAAGAGGTCCTGCAACGCTGGTATTCTGTCGGCACCTTATCAAGAAGGAGAAGATAAAGGGTGGGTGTTAATAAACTACTTTTTATTAAAACTGCATATATAATTGATATGAAAATAAATAAACTATAGGAAAAAATTAGGAAAATTTAGTGGATGGATAAGCTAAGTAGGAGACGAATTGACATCAGAAATATAATTATAATTAATAAATAATACATTAAAAAACTCTAATTGCATAAATAGTTGAGTGTACATATAAGGGATATTAAATATTGTATACTATAGATTGTTCAGTGACTTAACCGATTCACATACGTACATTAAAAAGAGTTAGCTTTAAGATAATATAACTAGCAAACGCGGGGATTCACTGGGGCAGAATCAGGCATCTGACTTCTGCAGGTGCAGAAGGTGTTTTCTACATGCAAGTTTGAAACTGGCAATAGAATTGTGAACTCGGATTGGTGGTGGCAGGTTGTTCCAACACTTCGTCGCCAGATACCTGAAACTGCCCCGAAAAGCAGCTGATCGATGTCGAGGGATTGTTAAAATGCTGGTTGTAGTCCTGTTGATGTAGTGACGAGATACCCGCCATTTAAGCTTTTCAAATAAATACTCTGGTGTTTGTTGCCTTATCACACCAAATAAGAGGGAGGCAAGATGTAGTTGCAGCCTACCATTGATATTGAGCATGTTGGCCTTGTTCAGGTAAGGAGTAATGTGACTACGAGAAGGGATGGTAAAGCAGAACCTGGCGCATGCGTTCTGAACTCTTTGCACCAACCGGTGAGTGCGTTTGAGCAAACAGGGCCCGTATACTGTAATGCCATAATTTAATTTTGAGAGAACCAATGACTCACACAGTAGTATGCGCATTTGTTCGCTCAGATAATTTCGGATCCTATACAATATATTTAGTCTATAGAAACAGTTTTTGACTACGTCAAGAACATGCTTCTCGAAACGTAATTGGTTATCCATGATAATACCAAGATTTCGGGCCTCACATACACGTTCAATAGGGACACCTGCAATAGTTACTTGTGGATTTAGGTTAGTAAATGTCTCTATCTGATTTTTTGACCCTAATATCATGTATTTGGACTTAATAGGATTTAAGACCAAGGCGTTCCTCGTAGACCAGTTATTCACTCTATCTAAGTCATCGTTAATACGTCTAACGCAGTCGAGAAAGTTGTTTTTATTTAAACTAGTATAAATCTGCAGGTCATCTGCATAAATGTGGTAATGACAATGATTAATGCACTTTGTGACATCGGCGCTGTAGATGATAAATAATAGTGGCCCTAAGATTGAACCTTGGGGGACACCCCTGTCGGTACTAACAGTTTGTGATTGATCGCAGCTACCATCGGCCTTCCTTAGTACCACCTGCTGACTACGAGCCCTAAGATAGGTTTGAAACCATCGCACCGCGGCAACATCAAAGCCGTAGTAGCTCAGCTTGGACAGCAACAGACTAACATTGATCGAGTCGAAGGCTCTAGAATAATCCAGGAGTGTAAGGATTGTTCCATTTCCGGAGTCCTGCGCCGCGAGTATGTTGTCAACAACATCAAGAAGGGCTGATGTTGTGCTCCTTTTCTTTCTAAATCCTGATTGAAATTTGGGCAGAATAGATATTTTTTCAGCATACAAGACGACCTGCTTGTAAACGACTTTCTCCAAAATCTTAGACAAAAAGGGAAGTATGCTAATTGGACGTAAATCCGATATGGTTTGAGGATCACTAGTTTTTGGAAAAGGTCGTATAATGGCATTTTTCCAAGGGGTCGGAAAGGTGCTGGTAGAAATCGATCTGTTAATTATTTCAGTGATTATTTTAAGAGTGTGTGGTAGCGTCAGAGTTATCATGCTCATGGTAATGTTATCCGATCCACAGGAGTCAGATCCCATTCCACAAATGATCTTTCCGATATCGTACTCGCTAATAGAACGAAGCTGGAAAACAGCCGGACTATGTCTATGAAATCCGACGAAAGAAAGATCCGATATTGTTACAGAGTTGTCCCCAGGAACATTAATAAAGTGTGCATTCATTTCATCGGATTTAGCGAAGTTATCAGGGATATCTATGGATTTCTTAACGTTATGTATTGCAGTTTCTCTTAGATTTTTCCACAACAGTTTATGTTTTTGTTTATGTGGTGTTCAAAATAAGCTTTTTTTTCTGCGTACAAACTGGCATTCGCAAAATGCTTCAAAGATTTGTACTCTTGGCGATGAGCAGGCAATTTTGACACTTTGTAGGTCTTGTGAGCATTATCCCGGAGGTGCATTATGTGCCGTAAATTACTTGTCAGCCAAGGCATAGTTTAATGGTGGTAATTTTTATGGGTGCATGTTTATCAAATAATTCCAGGACTGTTACTTCGAACGCTCTAAGTATGTCATCAACGTTTTCGTGCTCCAGAGCAGAATCCCAGTTAATTTTATGCAGGTCAATGTCAAACGACTGCAGGTTTATATTTTTGATCGGCCTGTACAGAACTTTACGTGGTATATATTTCTCCCTTTTAACCTTTATTGTAACAGTTACAAACGCGTGTGCACCGAGGTCAGGAATATGATCCACACAGACTTGAGTTACACCGGCATTAGTGCAGAAAAGGTCTATAAGCGTTGCGCTGGTATCGGTGAAATGTGTTGGCTCGGCTACATAATTTGTTAACTTAGTATAGTCAAGGAATTGCTGCAACTTATGTGTCATAGCATTCCCCGGACCATGCAAATCAATATTAAAGTCACCAGTTAATACAATGCGGTCGAACTTTGAAAACGTAGATATTGAGTCAGTCAGTGCATCCAAAAAGTCATCCACAGCCATCCACTGAGGACGATAGGCAGTTCCGACTATGATTTTTATTGATTTATTATTCAAAGAAAGCCACATTTGCTCGACTTTGAACTCAGATAGCGGATGAGGGTAGATTTTTGCTTTCATACCTAACTTAATGTAAAAAGCAATACCTCCACTTCGCGCGCGTCTAACCTCCATTGAGCGAGCTACATGGCGTAGTCTGTATCCGGGCACTGTCGGCGCGCGCCCCACCTCTCCGTCCCTGAGCCAAGTTTCGTTAATAGCTACAATATCGGGCGATCTTTGCAACATAGCTACCGTGAACTCATCATGCCCAGTATTCAGCGAGCCCGCGTTCCAGAGTGAAATTTTAATTAGTTTATTGCTAAGCTCTGTTGTAAATAGCAGTATGGATATAATGTGAGTCGGTATAAGTCGTCGGAAGAAAGGATATAATACGTACAAAAGTAAAACGGTAGTGCGTAAGCAAAGGAATGCGGCGAGAATAGTGAATGAAGTGTATCGGTTCGCTCCCAGAAACCAGTTTCATGCGAGTAATCACCTCATTCGCCGCCGCGTACACACACAGCAGTATGTACGTCTACGGCTCGAAATAAGTAAAATACGGTGATGGCAAACCAAATAGACATATTCGTGTAAAAAATTATATAACTTGAGGGTGAATCGAATCCGTGAGTGTTTACAAAATGACATACTATAAAAACACATAAGAAGACAGTGGATACAATGATATGAGTGCAAATTATAATAAAACAAAGTGAGCAAGGATGTAAGTTTCGCAATATTACTTGCTCATTAGGCGTTGATAGGACTTGAGTAATTGCCAAAAACACGGTCAAGATCAGCTTCGCATCGGATATAGCAGATCTTAGAGGTTTTAGTTAGCCTGGCTTGGACAAGACCATCCCTGGTCCAGATAAACTGCCACTGCTTTCCTACTTCGCGAGCTTTGGCAAATAGCACTCGGTTTTCTTTAGTCAGTCGTTCATTGACATGCAACTTCTGAGGTGTATGGGGTGGGAGGCCGAGTCCCTCGGTGGTGGTTCCGCGCCGCACCTTTGCGCCCTTCAGCAGCTCTTCGCGGACGGATCGCCGAGCCAGCCGCACGACGATGGGCCGCGGCCGGTGCTTGCGGGGTAAGCCGCTTGCCTCCGCCACTGCTACAAGTGGGGCACCCTCGCCCCGCGGTACGCCGACACGCGTCGCGCTGACCACCTCTCGCTCGTCCAGTGTCACGCCGAGTTTCTGTGCCGCGGCGGTCACGATGTGCAGAACTGATTCTCCCTCGTACTCCGGTATGCAGGTGAGCTCGACGTCGTTCAGTAGCGATGCTTGGTCACGTTGTCTCGCCGCTGCCCTCAGCTTATTGACCGACTCTTGCAGCTCGGCCACTTGCGAGGATTTCAACCGATCTTTTAATTCTGCCAGTTCATCTCTCAGGACTGCATTCTCGCTCTCAACTACAGTTACTCGGTCCTTAAGAACTGACATATTAGTGAGCAGCAGTTGGATGTCGGCTGATAATGAGCTCGTTGACGTGGAAATCTCCGTTTTGAGGGTATCGGTAAGGGAAGATCTCATCTGGTTTAATTTACGATGTATTAATACTTCAAATTTCTCCAATGAGATCATATCAGGCGAGTTATGAATAGGAAAACGCAGCACAACATCGGCGATGTTCTCACAAGATTCGACAACATCTACAGCCTGTTCTTTACTCTGCCCAACCTTGATCGATGAACCCAACTTGGAATCGGCCACATTCTTATCAGGCTTAATCACACCAGGCCTCTGCTTGCTGCCCACTGGAGTATTGTCGTTCCTCCCTCGGCGCTGACTGACGCTTGTGCAGGACGGTTTTGGGCAGCGCCAAGTAACCTTCAGGTCTGCATAATTATGTGCGTATATGCTTTGTTTATCCTTAATATCGGTCACTATTTTTGCTTCACTTTACACAATCTTGCGCAGCTTTTTGTAGGCTTTACAGTGATTCTAAATTCTATTGTAACTTTTCACTTATTGTACGGATTTTGAATATTATTAAACACGATGTCGGACAAAGGTGTTTACGCTAACACGTTCCACGCAGGCCCAAAAACTATAGAGTGAAACCGCAAGCTTTGTATTCCGAAATTATTTAAGGAACTGATCACGAGAGTCACAAAAGATGATGTCATAATCTTCATCTTAGGTACAAACGAAAGTCAAAGTCAAGATACTTTACTACTGTCGATATTTACATATACTTAGCAAACGTCATTTTTGCCTCTTCTGTACATTGGACCACTGTGGGAGAAGAAGGGCGTAGAAAATCCCACAGATTGATTTTTAGATCTCTTTTAAAAATAGGTTGTGCTTAACTTTTACATATATGAAAAATTTATTTATTATGATTAATAAGCAGGAATAAATAATTAAAAAACTATTAACAGCAAGGTCTGTGTTATGCTAGACTAACCCCGTACAGTCCTGTCATTTAAGTAATCTTGAACATTGTTATATCCATTTTTCGACAAAGTCGCTTTAATATGCTTTTTAAATTGCTCAAATGGCAATTTCAAAATCTCCAGAGGTAACTTATTATAGGAGAGAATACACTGACCCTTGAAAGAGTTGCTAATCTTCGCGAGTCTAAATTGGGGCGCACACAGTCTGTGATTATTTCTTAGGTTAACATTACAGCTATCGCTAAGTTTGGAAAATGTTGTAAGGTTCTTGCGTACATACATTATTTTTTCGAAAATAAATTGACTAGCTACTGTTAGTATGTCAATTTCTTTAAAAAAGGTCTCTTAACGAGTCTGTTCGTTTTAAATTATAAATTGCAAGAATAGCTCTTTTCTGTAAAATAAAAATAGTTTGAATATCCGCTGCTTTCCCCCACAACAAGATACCATAGGACATCACACTATGAAAGTAACTAAAATATAATAGCCTAGATGTAGCCACATCCGTGCTTTGACTGATGTGTCTAACAGCGTAAGCCGCAGAATTTACCAGCCAATTTATATATGTGGGGTCCCCACTGCAATTTGCTATCAATGGTCATTCCAAGAAACTTCGTATCATTTACTAATTCTAACGTGCTGTTGTCTAACACTAAACTGGTCTCAACTTGCCTGACATTTGAAAGTGAGAATTTGATACACTTGGTTTTACCAGCGTTTAACAATAAATTATTAACTGTGAACCAATTTAAGGTTAATGACAATACACCATTACCATCATCAAAATCTGCTTTTTGTCTTTCAATTTTGAAGACCATTTAAGTATCATCAGCAAATAACACTATGTCAGTTAATTTCTCCACCATGAAAGGCAGATCGTTAATATATATCAGGAATAAGAAAGGACCTAGTATGGAACCTTGTAGAACGCCATTTTTACACCCGATCCATCAGATTTAACGACGTTTACGTAACGCCTTTTGAATTATATTGCTTAGGTATGATCTTAGTAGATCCAACGCTTTATTTTGAACTCCGTAATGATTTAATTTAATTATGATCAACATAATCAAACGCCTTCGACAGGTCGCAAAAAACTCCGATAGCACACAGGAGTGCGGCCTCCCATGAAGAATAAATATGAGATATAAGGGTAATACCAGCATCCGTAGTCTATTTACCCCTAGTGAAACCGTATTGTTTGGCGTGGAGTTGTTTTGTACGGTTGAAGTGTGAGAGCATTTGATTGAATATAATCTTTTCAAATATTTTACTTAGTGTTGGAAGGATAGGTCTGAAATTTGAAGGATTACCCTTATCTCCCGACTTGAACAGAGGTATCAGTTTACTGTTTTCATGAGGTTTGGGAAAGCCTCATCGTCAACACATTTATTGAATATATAAGCTAAGTGTGGGGCTTAACTAGAATTACTGAACCAATGACTTTAACTGATATACCCCACAGGTCTTCCGTAGTTTTTAAGTTTAGTAATCTAAACGTTTTCACAATGTCCTGGGGATATACATGATGAAATTTTGAATATACCTTACTGACGCTAGTGTTATTTTTTAATAAAGTCTCTGCTTCATATGGAGATGAATTTAGACGATCTGTTGTGATAAGTGGTACATTGGTGAAGAATTTTTCGAAAGCTCGAGCAACATCATCACTGGATTTAACAACATCATCACATATCTTTAGGCAGAAATCATTGTCCCTTGGTATAACTTTGCCAGTTTCACGGTTTATTATTTGCCAAACTGTTTTCATTCTATTATTTGAAGTTTGATTCTGTCGCTTAGATGACGCAGGTACAAACATTGTATCCCTAGTCAGTATAGAATTTCGAATAAACTTATTCGTATCAAAATATAATACTCGGTCCCGATGACCAATAGGTCAAAAGCTTCAGACATAAAATTTGATATTGAAAACCTCCTACAAACAAACGACATCAAAAATGTTGTATTTCTCTGTGAAATCCAACGTAGATTATACACTTTGAAGACATACAAAGTGAACAAAACACTTAAATCAGTTATTAACAAATTCCACTCAAAACAAATTACAGAGATGCACACTCAGTTGGATCTTGCATTCAAATTGAACATGGAGATCGATTATATTAGCTACAAGGAAGTATTTATTACAAAATTCGGTAAACACGTCAGAGGCAGGACTATACCACAGACTTCCGACATCTTAAAGGTTGGTACCATACCATATTATTTCCATAAACAAAAACTAAAAATGGAACTAAAGCACCTAGAGCCAAATTCTGGGATCCCCAAAATAGGTACTTTACCCTATTATTTTTCAAAAAAATCAATCACCACAAGCTTAACCCGTAGTTCTGGCGTTACTGAAAGAGACGTTTTTTTTTGAGCACAGACAAACGTAAAAGTAAAGGAAAAGCTAAATCCTTAAAGTCCGACATAACAGTAGCACATATGAATATACAAAGCCTTAATTATAGGAAGATAGCTTTACTTGAAAATTGGCTTCACTCCGAAGATGGACGTTTCATAAAGGTTTTATGCATAACTGAACACCATCGAGTGAAAATGGATCTTGAAAGAATGTCGTTTAGGGATTTTAGTCTGGCATCGTCTTTTTGTCGGGGTACCCGAAAAAGTAAAGGCGGCCTATGCATTTTTGTTCATAACAGTCAGCGATTCGATGAAATTCCATCAATAAAGCAACTCACTATACCAAACATTCTTGAAGTTTGCGGTATTAGCTTGCTTGGAGTGATTATAATATGTGCTTATAGGCCTAAAACTATCAAAAATGATAATTTTGCTGAAAACCTTGAAAATGTATTAATGAACACACTCAAAAACAAAATTAACAAAAAAATTTTGCTATGTGGAGATTTTATTGTTAATTTATTGGTAAAAGGGGGAGAATCCAGAGAGTTTCTAAGTCTGCTGAAATCGTTTGATGCTAAACCTTTCGTACATGAACCCACACGCATAACAGCTCATAGCAGTTCTTGCATCGATGATATAATTTCAAACACAAACCTAGGCAATATAAAAGTGGTTGAGCCCGGCTTATCTGATCACTCCCTTCAGCATGGCACACTGGATGTTGGGAAAATACCTAGCGAATTACTTTTAAACAAGTAAGAGACCTGACTAAAACCGATATAAACGAGTTGAAACAATTCTTGAGCTGCGTAAAATGGGATCAGATTTACGAAATTCCAGATACGGATCAGTCTTTTAATCTGTTTCATGATATACTCCTCAGTGCATTTGACAGGTATTGCCCGCTGAAAACTGTACAGGTTGATAAAACTTACTTTTAGCCTAAATGGATAACATCGGGTATTAAATAATCATGTGAAACAAAGCGCGAACTTTTTATTGAACTCAAACATTTAAAGAACAACTCTATACTCTGTCATCGATATAAATATTTAGTCTGTCAACATTACAAGAAATACTGTTCGATTTTGCATAAAGTGGTATCATTTGCAAAGAAAAAGGACAATGAAAACCTTATTCTAAAGTCGAACAACAAAATCAAAACTGTCTGGAATATATGGAAACGATAAAAGGGGAAAAGTAAAAAAAACATGAAAGTTTCTTGGGACTCACTAATGGTAATACAACTATAAATATTGAGTTGGACGCTCCAAACTCATTTAACGCTTACTTTACTATAAGCAGTGGTCATACAAGTAAAAATGTGCTAAACAGCATTGACCTTCCCAGATACCAAAATAACTCCATGTTCATCAATCCCATAACTAAAATAGAAATTCGGAGACTTGTGTCGAATCTGAACAATAAAAAGTCTTGTGGATACGACGGTATACCAATTACTATTATTAAGGAAGTTATCGACATCTATGGCCGACCCTCTGGTCTATCTGATCAATCTATCAGTAGCTACAGGTATTTTTCCAGAAAGACTCAAAATAGCCCACATCATTCCACTGCACAAAGGTGATAGCAGACTGAAAGTTCAAAATTATCGCCCCATTGCATTGTTGCCCTCTTTGTCTAAGGTTTTCGAAAAGATTTAAAAACCGCCTAACATTTCTTTTATTAAAATACAAAATTCTCTCTAAAGACCAATTTGGTTTTCAAAAGGGTAAGTCAACAATTGATGCAGTATTCGATATGATGGACTTTGTGGCAGACTCTCTGAATGTAAAATTGAACGTGATAACGGTTCTATTAGACTTTATTATGTTGATCATCAAGTCTTGACATGCATCCTAAATCGGTGCTGTATTAGGGGCAATTGTCTAGATTGGCTAACATCTTATCTGACTAAACGTAAACAAAATATAATACTTCCAATGGTCGACTCCAGGAAAAATACTCTATCAAACATAGTATCATTGAGTAAAGAGACGATGCAAGGTGTGCCTCAGGGTAGTGTTTTGGGTCCCCTGCTGTTCATATTATATATAAATCATTAACCCGAACTAGTCAAAAAAAAAACACGATGTTCGCGGATGACGTCTCAGTGTTCTTTAAATTTGAAAGAAATGAAAGTCAACTCAACTGTCTGATGAGATAAATGGAACCATAAATACTATTGTCCACTGGTAACAAACTATGGGATTAAAAACAAATTCTGGTAAAACTAAAATGATACATTTTCGTAACTGCAATACCCCCAAACTTGAACTAGATCTAAGTATAGAGAATACAACGATTGCACTAGTTGACCATGTCAGGTTTTTGGGCATTTTTGCAGATGAGCTTAGAACTGGAAGAAGCACACAGAGACTCTTGAAGCAAAGTTAAGTAGTTTTTGCTATGTATTGAGATGTTTGTCAACTATTACCACAACACACGCTCAGCTACAGGCTTACTACACTTTCTTCCATTCTAGACTCTTGTACGGCTTAGCACTGTGGGGTGGTGGCGTTGAGATCCAAAAAAAATTCGTTTTACAAAAGAGATGCGTTCGCATTTTGAGTGATGTTAAATCAAATAGAGCAACTTGTCGCGGCCTATTTTTTAAATTTAAAATCCATACCGTACTGTGTAAATTGATCATGCGTTTTCCGGAAAAGTTTCCGATCAGCTCTGAACTTTATAGTACTAGATTAAGAGATCGATTAAAGTATGATCTTAACAAGACCCAGTAGAACGACATCTTATAGCAATAGTACCAGCAATATGGCAATCTGCGTTTATAACAAATTACCGCTAAATATAAAGCTTCTCTCTGGTGATCGGTTCCTGAAGGCCTTGAAACAGTATTTAATGCTTATGTGTCCATAAACACTGACCGAATTTTACTAAAATGGAAAATCAATGTCTCTATGATAATCATTGTTTATGTGTTCGACTGAAATTTATAATTTAAATGACTTTATGTATGTAATTATAATGTATTTTTTTAAATGAAGTCTTTGAATTTTATGTTATTTGATTAGTATAATCTCTTGATAGGCAATTATGACTATGAAATTGCTATGCCACTATTATTAAAATTACGTTAGAACATTGTATTTAACTACTGACATCTGTTAAAATGCTGTAATTTATTGCAATAAACATTGAATTGAATTGATGAAGAGTTTTGTGAAGATAGTATGTAAGTACTGAACTATGAAATCAGGTTAACGAAACTCTTTACTCATTGAAACCCGAAGTGGATAAAAATTGGGTAACTTATTTACAGAAATAAAATCAAATATGATAAAAAATATATATAATTCGAATGAGCAATTATTAATCGTATAATGACAAATAACTAAGCACAAAACTTAATACTTGCAAATAAAGTTCTTTTCCGATAAGATCAGGAGACTCAAAGGGCAAAGAACTTGTGTAAGAATTATTTCTTAATAATTCTGACAATTATGTTATTTGTATTACAGAACATTGGTAAAAGGAAAATATGATGTCTTTTAACATAAATAATAAAAAAATTGCTGAAATTTTGAAGTATTCGAGAAAATTATGGAGGAAGCCCTCATTAAACTTTGTAATAACAGAAAAAAGTTAATTATTTGTGGCGATCTTAATGAAGATCTGCTTGTAGATACAACACTGAAGCGACGATTAATAACTCTGTTCAAATCATTTAATTTATGTCAATCAAACCAATTACATTTACCAGCCAAACTTGCTTAGATAACGTTTTTTGTAATTATGCATTCACAAGTAAAAATGTAATTAACTGTTTACCATCCGATCACATCCGATCGATCACGCTTGTTCACCTTTAGTAATGTTCAATAATAAACTAATTTCGCCATGGTTATGTCTGTGTATCACATATCATGACAACTCTGGCGGCCCCCCGAGCGATGTGTAACAGGATATTTTGATGCGCGGCGCAGATTACACCGAAATACGAAACTGCCGCGCTTTGCATAATGTTATTGCCGCTGGTTTCAGCTTTGTGTGATTTGCTTTGCTAAAGTATTAAGTGGTGTTGGAGATAGAGGGGTGTAAATACTGTACTGTACATCGATGCTATCTCTTGACATCCACCCCGATACCATTTTGAAGGTTGCATTTGTGACAGCAATTTTATATAGGAAATATATAAATAATTTTGCTCTGAAATTGGCAAATATTTTCTAAACGTAATATTTCAATAATTTCACAATTATACCTCTGCTACTCGTATAGGAAAAGGCATGACCCCCGTTGTTAGGGTTCCGTACACCAAGGGTGCCAAACGGGACCCTATTACTTAGCCTTTGTTGTCCGTCAGTCCGTCCGTCTGTCACCAGGGTGATGTTTCTCATGCACCGTGATAGTTAGACGGATGAAATTTTCACAGATGATGTATTTCTGTTGCCGCTGTATCAACAAATACTAAAAACCGGTCAAGTGCGAGTCTAAATCGCGCACGAAGGGTTCCGTACCACCGTTCAATGGAAGCGATGGTGTGGAGTGAATAGTTTGGATTTTACACAGCAAAATATTGTTTACAAAGTTATTGGTGCGGTTACTTTCACACTCCATGTACGTAACCAGGTGCATCCATAAGTTTGTATGTGGTATTGAAATAATTGTTGTATGGGAGCCCCCTTAAATATTTCTTTTATCCTGTTTTTTAGTATTTGTTGTTATAGCGGCAACAGAAATACATAATCTGTGAAAATTTCAACTCTCTAGCTAGCTAGGTTCTTGAGATACAGCCTGGTGACAGACGGACGGACAGCGAAGTCTTAGTAATAGGGTTCCGTTCTTACCCGTTGGGTACGGAACCCTAAAAAACAGAATAAAATAATTATTTAAGAGGGCACCCATACAACAGATATTTCAATACCACATACAAACTTATGGATGCACCTGGTTATGTATATGGAATGTGAAAGTAGCCGCTAATAACTTTGTAAACAACATTTCGCTGTGTAAAATCCAAACTATTCAGTCCACACCATCCCTACCATTGTACGGTGGTACGGAACCCTTCGTGCGCGAGTTAGACTCGCATTTGACCGGTTTTATTAAATCCCCGTCGACTAAAAATGGGGTGTAGTAAGTTTGAAGCGTCTGTCGATGTGTGTGTGTGTGTGTGTGTGTCTGTCCGTGGCACCCTAGTATTCAAGCGGGTGGACGGATTTGAGTTCGGTGATTTGAAAATAGTAGTCGACATCTCTGCAATGGTTTTTAGATATGTTTTAAAATTAGCTCGGCAGTTCGAATGTTATCAGCTTAACAAATAATAGCGGTCGAACGGGTAAACGGATTTTAATGCGGTGCTATTTAGTTGGTAGTAGATCGGTTGAGTATTACGAAACTTATCAGGTTAACCGGTTCCCTCGCAAATTTTGAACCTTATGCCATAGTAGTAGATTTCACGTCCTATAATATATCCTCCATCCTATATATTAATTAGGAATAGCGGTCAAACTGGTAAACAGTTTTTTTGCAGTTTTTTTTATTGTTAGTAGACTTCACTGCAATGGTTGTTAGATATATATTATTGAAATCGGTTCACCCGTTCAAAAGTTATCAGCCTAAATATGAAACAAGTGGACCAAATTTTAGCCGTGAGATTTAATTAATTTAATTCCTTTTTTAAATTATAATTATTGTTGTTTTGACTTTGAATTTCAAAGGGATCGACCGGTACAGAGTTTGCGGCAGCTTACTGGGTGTAACTGTGGTTATTTGGGGAATCAATTTGTGCATGACTTTAATACTTTAGATGGTCTTTTGACGACCTCTGTGGCGCAGCGGTTGTGACTCATCCTTCCGTGCGAGAGGTCCCGGGTTCGATCCCCGGCAAAAGAAAAAAAAAACAGGTCTTGGATGTTTATGAGTGTGACGTCGCTGTTTCTGGTTCTCACGACACAGGGTATCCTAGTGTGGGATCAGAAGCAATGTATGTGCCTGTATGTAAATGTTTATATTTATGGTGATGGAAAACATCGTTAGGAAACCTTTATATAACCATAGCTGTGGCGATAGGCCAACCCCACAAAATGGAGTATCGAATAATTGGCTGAACTGGGTGCAACTGTGCCTCTGCCAGCCCTTAAGAAAAAAGGCTTGACGCTCGTAACCAAGTCCGTATAAAGCTACGTTTCCTCAACCAAGTGCCTGGTACTAAAGCTCTTCCCAAAATAATGAGATATTCGTAAAAAACCGACGTCCAGCAAATGCTGACGAAGTCGGAATAGGGGAGCCAATATAACGAACACGGGAATCCGGACTCCACTCCTTTGGTACAAAGCCGAATTTCAAATAAATCCAACTTAATTTTATTAGCAAAACTGATGGTAACCGTTGCAAACGAAAGTGGACTCTAAAAACTTTTAACGAAGCCTAATTCTATATGAACATGCAGAATATTTTTTGTTTAAACAGACGTTAGAAATGCTCTGAAAGGTAAATGCGGTAAGGTCTGATATTACTTAGCATGTGAAATGATGGTCATAAACAGAAAAAAGAAAATCCGGTCAATTTAGAGTTGGAATAATACAAGAAAGGTTCCGTACCACAGTCAAACTAGAATGTAATTTAAAATTCGAGCAAATAACGCAAAATGGCAACGACTTCTTAGATTTAAGCTAAATTTTTTAAACGCGTGTGGATCAGTAATTTTTGCTAAAGCGGATAAATACACAATCGGAGAAATTTTCCTTTTATGGTACATGAGACGGCCTGACAGACGGACGGACGGACAGCGGAGGCTCAGTAATAGGGTCCCTTCGGCACCCTTCGAATACGAATCCCCAATATTGTGGCTGAATTATTTGATATCGGGTGCGAATGGATTTCGTTCTCTGATGATAAACGTGCCATATGAATCATTCTGCACCCTTCCTTACCCTCAGCTAAAGGTGCGGATAGTTTATCAACTTTTCGCTGAAGAATAGCTTTATATCAGGTGCGAATGGAGCAGTTGGACGAGTGGGTGGAGGACACCCGAGATGATTACGAGGATCCGAACTACTCGGGTTTCACACTTTTAAGGTGGACACCCATGTAACAGTGTTGCGGCTGCAAACCCTATAAACAGTCCAGCGGACGCAGTCTGTTGTGTTGTTGCCGTCACGGCTAGCCGGCAGTTTTGTCAGGATCACGGGGTTGAAAATATGGTAGAACAACATAATATAGATGGTCATAGTTACATGTCCTAATCGGGTAGTAGACCTTGCCTAGTAATTTCAGTCCGGAGTGATCAAAATGGCATGGCATTTGCCCTGGATGACGACGTCTGGCTGAACTCTTTCTTCGTTCGCTCTGTACGAGGAAAAGACAAGGACAAGTATAATGGCAATCAACATGTCTGTAGGAGCTGGCATGAAGTAGCTTCTGTGGCGAAGCGGTTGTGGCTCTGCCTACCATTCGAGAGGTCCCGGGTTCGATGCCCGGCTGGGAGCAAAGAAAAAAACCGCTGGTCTTGAGTTTTATGTGTCTGACGACCCGAATGGCCGAGTCGGCAGTGACCCTGTCTACGAAGCCAAGGGTCCCGGGTTCGAGTCCCAGTGGGGGCAAATATTTGTTTGATGAGAACGTATGTTTGTACCCTAGTCATAATTGTTTATCTATCTAATTATGATATTTATCTATATAAGTATATGTATCGTTGTCTGGTACCCAAGATACTAGTTTGGGGGCTAGATCAATGTGTGTAAATAGTGTCCAAGGTATTATTTATTTAGTCTGACGTCGCTGTTTCTGGTTTCCACGACACAGGGTACTCTAGTGTGGGGCCAGAGGCAATGTATGTGCCTATATGTAAATGTTCATGTTTATGTTTATTTAATTAACAGGTATGTTTTGTTGGTATTTATTTTGCAAAAAAAATAGCCATTGTATTGAATGCTTAGTGGAATGGTAATCAAGCATGGTGTCTGCTTTTAAAATACTCCAAGATGATTCACCATTCACAGGTGATTTCTAGCTTTATTTTGTCCAAATTTATAAAATAATGTAAAATCGGTGCAGCCCTTCGAATATATCAACTATTTATCACACACATCATACTCTATTAACAAAAACGTGAAGTCAATTGTTCAAACAAGTGACGTAATCAGTACAATTGCCATGCTATTTTGATCCTACCGTACTGACGTCACGAGGATCGGGTACGTTAACCTTTATTACCTTGCGTCGAAGAAGGACTGTGAGTAGGAACTGTCGATACGGATGTGCGCGGTTTCATATGATTCCATACAACTTATTAAAATGGAATGACTGCGGACGGTGGGAGACTACGGCTGCTTATGCTAAAGGATAACAAAAAGTCAAAGTCAAAGTCAAAGTACTTTATTACTGTAGATATTTACATATACTTAGCAAACGTCATTTTTTGCCTCTTCTCTACATTGTACCACTGTGGGAGAAGGAGGGCGTAGAAACTCCCACAGATTTATTTTTAGATCTCTTTTAAAAATAGGTTGTGCTTAACTAATACAAATATGAATTTTTTTATTGTTATGATTAATAAGCAGGAATAAATAATTACAAAATTATTAACAGCAAGGTCTGTGTTGAGCCAGATTAACCACATACAGTCCTGTCATTTAAGTAATCTTAAGTAACATTGTAATATCCCCTTTTCGACAAAGTCGCTTTAACATGCTTTTTAAATTGCTCAAATGGCAATTTCAAAATCTCCAGAGGTATCTTATTATAGTAGAGAATGCACTGACCCTTGAAAGAATTGCTGACCTTAGCGAGTCTTAATCGGGGCGCACATAGTCTGTGATTATTTCTTAGGTTAACATTACAGATATCGCTAAGTTTGGAAAATTTTGTAAGGTTCTTGCGTACATACATTATATTTACGAAAATAAATTGACTAGCTACAGTTAGTATGTCAAATTCCTTAAAAAGCTTTCGTAAGGAGTCGGTTCGTTTTAAATTATAAATTGCTTGAATAGCTCTTTTCTGTAAAATAAAAATAGTTTGAATATCCGCTGCTTTCCCCCCCCCCCAACAAGATACCATAGGACATTACACTATGAAAGTAACTAAAATATACTAGCCTAGATGTAGCCACATCCGTGCTTTGTATGATGTTCCTAACAGCGTAAGCCGCAGAAACTAAATTACCAGCTAATTGATCTATGTAGGGTCCCCACTGCAATTTGCTATCAATGGTTATTCCAAGAAACTTCGTATCATTTACTAATTCTAACGTGCTGTTGTCTAACACTAAACTAGTCTCAACTTGCCTGACATTTGGAAGTGAGAGTTTGATGCATTTGGTTTAACCAGTGTTTAACAATAAATTATTAACTGTGTAACAATTCAAGGTTAAAGACAATAAACCATTAACATCACCAAAATCCCCTTTTTGTCTTTTAGTTTTGAAGACCATTGAAGTATCATCAACAAACAACACTATTCAGTTCATTTCTCCACCATGAAAGACAGATCGTTAATATATACCAGGAATAAGAAAGTGCCTAATATGGAACCTTGTGGAATGCCAATTTTAACACCCGATCCATCAGATTTAACGCCGTTAACTTCTGGCTTTTGAATTATATTGCTTAGGTATGATCTTAGTAGATCCAACGCTTTATTTCTAACTCCGTAATGATTTAATTTAATTAATAGCGTATTATGATCAACGCAATCAAACGCCTTTGACAGGTCACAAAAAACTCCGATAGCATCCTGTGCGGCCTCCCATGCAGAATAAATATGAAATATAAGAGAATACCTGCATCCGTAGTCGATTTACCCCTATTGTAACCGTATTGTTTGGCGTGGAGTTGTTTTGTACGGTTGAAGTGTTAGAGCATTTGATTGAGTATAATCTTTTCAAATATTTTACTTAGTGTTGGAAGGATAGATATTGGTCTGAAATTTGAAGAATCACCCTTATCTCCCGACTTGGACAGAGGTATCAGTTTACTGTGTTTCATGAGGTCTGGGAAAGCCCCATCGTAAACACATTGATTGAATATATAAGCTATAACTAGAATTACTGAACCAATGACTTTGAATGATATACCCCACAGGTCTTCCGTATTTTTTAAGTTATGTAATCTAAACGTTTTGACAATGTCCTGGGGATATACATGATGAAATTGTAAATATACCTTACTGACGCTAGTGTTATTTTTTTAATAAAGTCTCTGCTTCATATGGAGATGAATTTAGACGATCTGTTGTGAGTAAGGGTATATTGGTGAAGAATGTTTCAAAAGCACGAGCAACATCAGCGCTGGATTTAACAACATCATCACATATCTTTAGGCAGAAATCATCGTCCCTTTGTATAACTTTGCCAGCTTCACGGTTTATTATTTGCCAAACTGTTTTCATTCTATTATTTGAATTTAGAATTTTTCTATTAATGTGTAAAGTTTTTGCAGTTTTACAAACCAACTTGAAAGTTTTGGAATATTTTTTAACATAGTCATGACATTTTCGATCAAAGTTATAGGTTTTTTGTTCATAAAGGTCATACAAGATAACTCTACTTTTACGAATTCCAAACGTTGCCCAGTCATTAAATTAAGATTTACCGTAGTAGTCACTGACTTTCTTTAATTTAAAAACTTTATTTAATTCTGTATGAATAATGTTGAAGAAGTCTGAGTAGATTTGTTTGGGTTATGTTCATTAAAATCCGGTACTGGCAAATTTATATCTAAGTTTTTCGTATATGTCTCTAGTCCATGGGATGTAATAGGCCTATAAAATGATGGACCAGTCTTATCCTTAATAGCAATTGGGAATGAAACTGTTTGACCACTGTGATCGGAAGGTAAGCAGTTAATTACACTTTTACTTGTGAATGCACAGTCACAAAAAACGTTATCTAAGCAAGTTTGGCTAGTAAGTATAAATCTAGTCGGCTCTAAAAATACATGACATAAATTAAACAATTTGAGTAAAGTTATTAATCGTTGTTTTATTGTTGTTCATACAAGCAAAGATCGCCAAAAATAATTAACTTTTTTCTGTTATTACATAGTTTAGTGAGGGCTTCCTCCATAATTTTCTCAAATATTTCGAAATTGTCATGGCCTTTTTCATCCCTCCGTGGCCTGTAGAAACAAACAATAATATGGCTATCTAACTCAACACAGGATACCTCTATTTGTCTCTCAACAGTAAGTGCAAGAATATATTTCCGTTGTTTCACCTTAACATAATTTTTCACTAATATTAATGATCCACCCCTATCAGCAGTCTTTCTATTGTAACAATTGACCAATTTGTAATTATTTATGTTAAAAGACATCATATTTTCCTTCAACCAGTGTTCTGTAACACAAATAATATCAATGTCAGATTTTTTTTGAAATAATTCTAATACAAGTTCTTTGCCAGGTAGCCCCTAGATGTTTTGATGGGTAATATTTAACTGGGGCTTACATTTTGACATATTAAGTGGCTCTTGTATGCTAGAGATTTCTTCTATTGTCTTATGAACTAAATTAAATTACTTGGAACTGATTCCAATTTGGATGCAAAGTATGATTAACAGGTGAATTCCCAATAGCGGTGCAAGTCTTATTACTCTTAACATAAGCTGATGTCAAGTTGAACTTGGTTAAACCAACTATAGCTGCATTGCATATATTATAAGCTAACAATGTAGCTACTAATTTTCTATATTTATTAGTCAGGTAAAATGTATCCTGTGTCAGAGTAAAGTCATGAATAAAATTATTCATGTCGAAATATAAAATAGCATCGCTGTGATGACACGTTAAATTAAATAAATGAAGATTCATTCTATGCACAGATTTGTTCTGTAGTTCTGTCAAATTACAGGCATATGGAAAATTGCATAGTATAAATTTGCATTTCATCCTACTATATAAGTCTAGAAGTGTTTCAACACTTTTATTCAAATCATTCCGACTAATGTTTGAATGATTTCCCACCATAATTACAATAGTGCTGTACTCATCATAGATACCGCGACTTATTATCTTCACAAGATCTACAAATGATCTATTTGGACAGCAAATGTTCGCTACTTTTTGGTTAAGCCGGTAATGTAATAGAGGCCCAAATCTTGCACCTACTTTGTCGGAGAACTAAAGAGTTTTTTTCTGAGCACATATTTTGGTAGCTGGCGGTACACGAGTGGAGGTGAGTGGCGGGACACACGTGTTGGAGTGTGGTGCGATGCACGTGGCGGCGGTTAGCGCGGCAGTGAGCGGCATGACACACGCCTCAGCAGGGACAGCGAGCGGCGCAGCGCTCGCGCTGTTGAGCTGCGAGGTGCCACCTCGTCCACGACGGCGACGCTGATTTTTGGTCGGGGCAGCGGTGGACGCTGTAACACTCTTTTAGAGGGGGTCGAGACCAAAGTTAGTGATGTGGGCTCGTCCTCCTTGCTGGTCTCATTCTCCTCGTTCTCAATTAGAATGCCCACTAATTCCGCATGCTGGCGTTGTAGCTGAACTAACTCAGACGTCGCGGCTCTGAGTTCTGCTAACTCACTCTGTTCTTTGGCATAACATTGTAGTATATTTGCTAGGAAGTCATGTAGATGCTGGATTTCTACTCGGGCATCTTGAAGAACCGACTGTAAACCTAAATTTTTTCCCCGGAGCTCTTGCATTAAAGAGATTCTTAATATTCTGTTTGATTGCCGTTTCAAGGCTAATTTTAGTAGTTTTACATTACCTCAAGTTTTCTTCATGAATTGATTAATTTCCAATATTTTTTTTATTTTTCTGCTGCTTGTCTGCATGGCATGAACAATAGTGCTTAGGTTGGCTACTTCTAGTTCTTGTTGGATAGAGGTAATGTGGCGAGATTCGTTGTAGTCTTTTTCTATGCACATATCAGTCAACTTTAAGTTTGCTTCATTGAGTCAGAGTCAGAGTAATTTTTTTTTATTGAATATAAATAAATAAATTATATTATTCAACGTCAAAATTATACTTACCTACTTATAACTACAAGTCAATTTTTTTATATAAAAAAAAGACTTGGTATTGGAGAGTTGGTATTGGAGGAATTTACTGCGGTCACAAGCAGAAGCAAGGTCAGTGCGCAGGGTGTCAAAATATTTCACTAGTTTTTCCAATCTTTGAATCTCATTTTGCGACTCCTCATGTGTTTCTCGCAAAGTAGACACACTATCTCTAAGCTGTGAGTTCTTGGCTTTCAAGCTTTTTATCTCAAAGTCATTTTCATTGCGCTCTTCCAATAGCCTTTGGTTTAACCCCTCTGCGTCAGTTAGTTGTTGCTACAGTTTAGAAATACGCTGCTCTGCATGCATTCTCCGCGTAGTAATTTGGATGCCATGCCTGGAAAAAAAAATGGGTGATCCGAACAAAAATCAAATAAAACAGAAGGAATAAAGACTTGCAGTTAGTAGCTGTAGTACTAATATGATAGTTCCTAATTCCCTATATAGCTATTCTACGTCAAAGTCAATCAAATTTTAATTAACTTATTACAAGTAAGTATAGGTTAACTGTATAAATGTCCTGAACTAATAGTTATACTTATCTAACAATAAGCAACTGCTGATCAGCTGTGAAGTGAGTACCTAATATGTCTCTAGAATTACCTATAAGCTTACACTATATTCACACTTTTTGCCAAGGTCTAACCTATCAGTGCACTTGTGTGTATCGTGTAATAAATATGAGTGAACAGCTAGTTTTATCGTCAAAAGTACTTCCACAGATTGTCAAGTGCTAAGAGACAAAAGAAAGACGCCGCGGTGTGAGGATGGACGTTTCTCACTATAGTTTCTACTACAACAAGATACCTCTGGAGATCTTGACATTGCCATTTGAGCAATTTAAAATCCATGTTAAAGCGACTTTGTCGAAAAAGGGATATTACAATGTTCAAGATTACTTAAATGATGGGTCTGTATGGGGTTAATCTGGCTTAACACAGACCTTGCTGTTAATAATTTTGTAATTATTTATTCCTGCTTATTAATTATGATAATGACTAAATATTATATTTTGTATTAGTTTAGCATAAGCAAATATTAAAAAGAGATCTAAAAATCAATCTGTGGGAGTTTCTACGCCCTTCTTCTCCCACAGTGGTCCAATGTAGAGAAGTGGCAAAAAATGACGATTGCTAAGTATATGTAAATATCTACAGTAATAAAGACATTTGGTATTTGGTATAGTGAGAGTTGAGCAGAATGTAGTGTAAAAGTATATTGATATTGCCTAATAATATAGTAAAGTTCAAGTTGTATACTTATAAAATATGAATAAGCAAATATGAAAAAAAAATACTCCCCCGGGGTTTATCCGTTGGCAGTTTGAAATGCCCTTTGTCTTTTGGTCCGTGATCGATTATTTTATCACAATTACAATTCTAACCACATTTAGCACTGGCACACTGTAGTTAACTTAAGAAACACTTAAATTAACACTATATTGACAAATAGACGAATTCAAACAATTTTTTTTAGTTAAAATACAGCACAGCTGTTTTTTCATACATAGATACAGCCTGGTGACAGACGAACGGACAGACGGATGGACAACGGAGGCTTAGTAATAGGGTCCCGTTTTGCACCCTTCGGAAGGTAAGGAACCCTAAAACAAATAATCGAATTGTGATCCTCCGCATTTTTGAACGGCGAAAAAGTGTATCACATCGGCTATTAAAAGGCCCTGTTACAACACATAGACTCTAATTTTACTTAACACGTCAGTGTATTGTATAATTTGTGTTTTTATTTAATGGCAAGGTTTCATTTTCATTATAAAACGAGCCCCGGGCCACGGGATTGCCAGTCAAAGGGGATTTTCATCACAAAAAAAACACCTCGTGGCCTCCGCCATTATCTGGCTTCTAACAAAGGTTCGATTCAAAGAATTTAAAAATATCAGGCTTTTATTTTCGAGAAAAAGGGAATGTTTGGCATTGACAAATATTAGTATAAACATCTTTTGATTTGGAAAATCATACGAGTTAAATAGTGGATGGAGGACTCGTGAAACGATTTTTGGTAAAATATTCAAGGAAAATTGTAAATGATTGTGATTTCCATGTAGCTTGATAAGCATCACAGCAGTAAAGTTAAATATATAGTTAAGATAGCTCCGGGTTTCTCACTTGCTCTTCTCACACAGGAGATGCAGGTTCGAAACCAGGCCATGTACCAGTGAGATAATTAATTAATCTTAAGTTCATTATCGGACGTTCCTTGTTTCGGATGACGCAGTATGCTGTAGGTCCCGGCTACTATCGCTACGTGGTCATAAAGCTCCTCCATCAACCCGCACTGAGCCAGCGTGGTGATTGCCAGAACTTACTCGTATCCGGGTAAAGGCCTGTGCCTCTCGGTGGGTATATTAACGGGCTTTTATTTTAATTTTAGTTATGAATAGCTGCCCGTGGCGCGAGGAAAGATAATGTACAGGTATTGTGAAGTTGTCTTGGTATGTATCGTTGCAGCTTGCAATAATTAAATTTTCAAGTGCTGCATTGGCGCAACCTAATATTAAAATACTCTCTTATTAGAATACCACTTCTAATGATAGCCAAATAAACAGGATTAGTCTCAAACACGAATCTACATTCATAATGAGCAGAACAGACAGACGGACGGACGCCGCATACGCTCTAGTTAGAGGTAATCGAGTTATCTTCTACAGTTGTACAGTTGTGCACGCCCTAGTCTAGATTCAGTATTCGGTTTTAATTAGGTTTAGGTCTACTGAGCAAATGTTCAGCTAAAAATTGTATTAGTTATACAGCCCAGACAATGGGCCGTGTTAAAAAAATACCTAGTACTTTCTTATTTTGGTTCGAGTCCCGGTGGGGTCAAATATTTGTTTGATGAGGAGAACGGATGTTTGAACCCTATTCATTGTTGTTTATCTATCTAAGTGTAATATTTATCATCCCAAGATACAGGGAATCCTAGTTTGGGGCTAGATCAATGTGAGTAAATAGTGTCCAAGGTATCAAGGTATTATTTTATTTTGTGAAGTTTTAGGCTATTTGTTGTCTGTTATAGAATAGAATAGAAAAGTGTTTATTTGTTGTCATTTTGTATACAAGTATTGCCCGCCAGGCGGGTAATTATAATACTAAGTACAATATGTCACTGCAAATAAGTTTATTTATTCAAAATTACAATTTAGGAAATATAAGGAATAAAAATGTCAAAAAAACGACTAGAAACATATGAAATATACGTCTTAAAGATATGTATGCTACATTAATATAAGTTTGCTTATACAACATTTTTATATAAACTAAGGCTAAAACAATAATTAGGCAGAGGTATGTAAATGTCAAAGGTTTATTTTAACATCGTGCCTGCGAGGGACATGTCGCTTGCTGGCACGTCACCTACTCCACGTACTCAATTGCTGGATATTATGGGGTTTAATTGAACATATCTTGTGTACGAGGGGCCCGTTGTAGTCAATCTTTCGATGTACATGCTGTTGACAATCATGTCATGATGTAGGTCGTGAACTCACAGGTGTCACGGGTCTTCATCAAGCATTTCCCATAGGATACGGCTTGGGAATCTTCTTGCTGACTTCAGCGCCATTCTGTATTGCCGTTCTACTGACAGGATATTTGTCTTGCTGAGTCTAGGCAGTAGTTGTACTATTCCGTAGTCCAAGACCTAAGAATACCATCCAATTATTGAGGACCGGACCCCTCTAATGCTTTTTGTTTTCGCAATAACTTTTTTACATGCTAACTCTGTAAAACTAGACTGTAAAAGAAATACAAAATATAGATACATTTAAAAAGAAAATAAAGGATCTTCTAACAAACAAGGTTTATTACAGTGTCGATGAATACCTCAGTGATGTTTTATAAAGATGGCGACAATGTATTATTTGCCAGATGCCTAATATAGTCATATGTGTAGGTAATTAGTAATTCTACGCTAATTTTTATTGTTTATAATGTAATTAATACTTATAATGTAAATAATATTCACATGCCCTCCCATGCCAGAGCATAGAGACCCATCACTCAATGTCATTGATTAAGATCTACATATTACCTATGTTCCTGAATAAATGATTCTTTATCTTTATCTTTATCTTTACTCATTGTTAGTCCTTTATCAAGTATAACTCCAAGATATCGCACGTTTTTCTTGTATTTAACACGGTGCCTTTTATCTTAAGAGTCGGTATGTAACCATGGCTGGAAGCACTTTGTGCCCTCTTCTTTGTAAACATTATGCACTTGTCTACATTGCTCTGTAATCCCTAGCGGTTGTAATAGAAGATTTCTTCTTCTGCCGCCCACGTCACTGTGACCAACACATTATCAGGTCTCTATGCTACATTTAGAAAACAGAGGTCGTTAGCATATAGTGGTAGCATCTGTCCGGCGATTCTGGTCTTTAGGAGGTCGCTTACATACAAGTTAAAAATGACTGGACCCAATATTGAACCTTGTGAAACTTCTTGCGGCACTGTCTTTTGATCCCCTGTGGTAGTTTGAAAATTTCCTCTAGTTTTTCTGTTATGAAGATAGTTCTCGATCAATTTTATGATTTTATTTGACACGTCACCTTCTTGTTGCTTTTTTTGTTAGACCTTTGTGATTGATTGTGTGAAATGCTTTGCTGAGGTCTGTAGATTTTACCGCGACGCTTTGTCCTTCAGAGAGTGCATCGGAGATATATTTGTAGATTCTCAGAATCTTGGTGCCGGTTCCTCTGCCACCCATTCATTTCCCATAAATCCATGCTGGAACTCTGGAATCAGTCTATTGCAAGACGTCATTATCCTTGGGAGCATAATTCTTTTGCAAATCTTACCCATGATATTAAGTAGTGTGATAGGTCTGAAGGATATTGGGTCTTTGTAATTTTTGCCTGATTTATGTAGAAATATGCAGTCTCCTAGTTTCCATCTTTCTGAATAGTGGCCAGTGAGGAGGACATAGTTGATTGCTGTTCCTAATGCATTCTATAAAGCAGGTCTCGTAAGTTTAATCGCGTCTGCTCTCATCTGATCGGACCCTGGTGCTTTTTTATTTTTGAAGTTGTTAATTGATATTTCTATTTCTTCAAATGACGTTTCCTCCAGTGGATAAAATTGGGTCATTATTTCAGTTTCTTCGTCACTCTGGGAAATTTCAGCATCTTTTACCATAACATTTTCCACTTCTGTATCTTGGGTTTATTTTCTGTCGTGCATCAAGGGAAGTTCTGTATTGGCTTTTTTAATGATATCTGTATCTTCCACATTTTGATTCTAATCTGATGTGTTTTCCATGATATTTATCTAGGTCTGTTTTTCAAAATCCCTTAATAATGTATGTACTCGCTGTTTAACTTCATTGTATAACTGTTTTAAGATTTGGTGTCCCTGTGCTCATTTAACATTTAGTTTTATTTGATTTCATATCAAAATTTGATCCTGCTTCTTTAGGGTCTATAACGCTTTTAGGTGTTGTAATGTCGAAGTCAAATCAAATCAAATCAAAAATCATTTATTTCCATAGGATGTTGTTACATCACTTAGATCCGTCATTACATTTTTTTGGGTGAGTTCACTAACACAATGGCGGAATCTGTGGAGAAGAGCTCACCGAAGAAACTCCACAGTCGTCGCATCTTTTGCGTTTCCTTTTTTAAATAAAATATTGTCAAATTACAAAATGAATGCTAATTATATATCGAAACAGCCTGTTACTCAAACAATCTATTCCCATGGACATCTGTCCTCTAAATAATCAGATATCCTATAGTAAACTTTTTTATACAATTTCTGTTTTATTATTATTTTAAACTTGTCTAAAGGTAAGTTTTTAATATCAGTAGGGACCTTATTGTAATAGCGTATACAATTGCCTTTAAAAGAATTACTAATTTTATGTAGTCGGCTTACATAAGCAACCAACTTGTCTTTATTTCTAGTATTAAAATTGTGTATATCACTGTACTTCTGAAAAGTAGTTATATTTCTTTTTACATACACAAGATTGTCATAGATATATTGAGACACAAATGTCAGAATATTGATTTCTTTAAACTTTTCCCTCAGTGACACTCTAGGCCCTAATCTATAAATTGCACGAACAGCCTGTTTCTGCAGAATAAATATACTATTAGCATTCGCAGCGTGACCCCACAATAAAATACCATAGGTCATTAGACTATGAAAGTTACTAAAGTAGACTAGTCTAGCGGTGTCTACGTCGGTAAGAGCTCTAATTTTTTTAACTGCGAACGCTGCCGAACTCAGTCTGTTCGACAATTTATTTATATGAGGATCCTATTGTAGTTTGGCGTCTAAAGTAATGCCAAAAAAGACAGTCGACTGCACAAGGTCCAATCTCTGTCCTTTTATAAATATGTCTGTAGTTACCGGGTTCACATTAGGTAACACGAATTTAATACATTTAATACATTTAGTTTTCTTTTCATTAAGTAATAAATTGTTAACAGTAAACCAGTTCACTATACTAGAGATAGCATTGTTTACCTCGTCATAATTTGATTGCTGTCTTTTAACTTTAAATATCAAAGAAGTATCATCGGCAAACAATACTAACCCATGTTTTGCTTTAACAAGGTAAGGTAAATCATTAATATATACTAAAAACAAGAAAGGACCAAGAATTGAACCTTGCGGTACGCCCATACTTATTGAAGACCCAGGTGATCTTTTCCCATTAACATCGACCATCTGAACCCTATCTGTTAGATATGACTCCAGAAGGCCAAATGCCTGATCTTTTACACCATAATGGCGTAACTTCCTGACAAGAGTGTCATGATGGACGCAATCAAAAGCCTTGGATAGATCGCAGAAGACACCTTTTGCATCCATTGCGTCTTCCCAGGCATCAAAATATTGTCGATTAGTTCAACACCAGCATCGGCTGTTGAACGACCCTTTGTGAAACCAAACTGAGCAATATGAATTAAATTATTGAGATAAAAATGACTTTGCAATTGATTAAGTATGAGTTTTTCAAATATTTTGCTAAGCGTTGGTAGTATCGATATGGGTCTAAAATTGGTGGGGTCTGATGTACTACCAGCTTTGAATAAAGGTATAACTTTACTTAGTTTCATCAAGTTAGGAAACACACCATTATCTATACATTGATTAAATATACAACAAAGGTGAGGTGCAATACAATCTACAATGGAACTAATAATTTTTACTGATAGACCATGGGCGTCAGCTGTCTTTTTCATTTCCAGGGATTTAAACGCTTTTACATTGTCTTCATTATTTACGTGCCTAAATTTAAAATCTGTTTTACAATCCTCAAAGTTTTGTTTAAGTATAGATTCAGCAGCAGCGGGAGATGAATTTAAAGACTTGGTTGTTGAAACTGGAATGTCCGTAAAGAAATTTTCGAAAGCTTTTGCTACTTCTAGGTCTGTACTTAGCAATTGATTATCTATCTTAAGCTTGAAGTTATTATGTGTAGCTTTGGCCTTTCCAGTCTCTCTGTTTATAATTTGCCAAGTCGTTTTCATTACATTGCTACTAGATTCAATTTTATTTTTAATGAAATTAGATTTAGCTACGGCACAAACGCGTTTAAACATTTTTGAATAACTACGAACATAATCTAGAAAGGCCGTATTTTTGTTATATGATTTCTCTTCATAGAGTTCATATATCTTCGTCTGCTCCTATGAATTCCAACTGTCGCCCAATCACTAAACAAAGCTTTGTTATTAACTTTTATAGTTTTTGATTTAAATACCGTATCATATTTATTTTTGACAAGGTTAAATACTGAGTTGTACAACAAATCTGGATCGTCACTGTATGGTATTTCCCATAGTTTATCTTAAATATTATTCCTGTAGTGTTCAAGCCGAGTGTCACTAACGGGCACACATGTAATATCCTCTTTTTGGTCCTTTTTTATTTTAATATTGAATATACTTATCTGACCAGAGTGATCAGAGGTTAATTTATTGATGACCGATTTGAAAATGGGCGTAATGTTAGTAAATATATTGTCAATGCAGGTAGCAGATGTTGCAGTAATTCTAGTAGTCTCCAAAAACAGATAGTTCATGTTGTGACATAAAAATAAAGATTTTAATCTAGTACAAATATTATTATCCTCTAACAGATTAACATTAAAATCACCACAAATTATAAAAAAAATGTTTTTATCGCTGATTTTAATCAACACTACATCCACTTTCTTTTCAAATAAATCAAAGGATGAATCTGGTGGTCTGTATACGCTTGTTATGTTTGTTTCAAAATAGTGATTTTAAATGTATATGATATTCAAAACAAATGGTAATTATTAATATGGGAAGGTGTAATTTATTTATTAGTCATTGTATTGATTTTAAGCTATAATTGAAAAATAAAGTTGTCATACATAATCATTGATGTGAAGTCAAATTCTATTAGTTTTGTTTTAAATCACTAATATACGTAATTAGGAGTATTATTGTATCATAGTAATTACTATAATTAACAATAAGAATTTAGAGATCATTAGATAATTGTAAAGTCATTTAAAAATTAGTAAATTGGTAGTCAAATAAGGGTGGAATGCAAAAGCAACCAATCAGCGTTCACGGCGCGAACAACGTTGGTATTTCGGCATTGATGCGAGGCAGAGTTGTTAAATACTAGATGATTGGGCGCGGGCCCGTACTTTTGCTGGTGATCTCGGTTGAGAAGCATCTCCACCCCTATCGGCCTATTTTATAAAGATGAGTATTTTCTATTGTGTTTGATGTTAGTTTCTTCTGAACGTTTATATTGAATTAAGTGTAGATGTTGACAATAAGCTTATCTTTACTAAATATATTCCAGTGTGTTTAACGTTGTACGATATCCAAATAAAATATTAACTTGTTGTTCAATTAACTTTCTTATTTCACAATCTCCTTACTATTATACTAGACAACTAGCTTACCCCTTAATTTAGTAGATGTTTAAGTTATAGGACAAGAATTATAGTAGTAATAGCAGCTTTGGTTAGTTATACCTATCCATATGATACCCCATTTTCTTACATCAGAAGTGGGATAGAATAGCCCGTTTATTTTTGTGTGCTGACATTTATCTCCGATTACAGACTGGAGTGATAAGAGCCAATCATGGATCCTGACCTCGTGAAATTGATGCTCCAGTCAATCCAGGATGCCGTTTCTACATCCCGGAAGCGCGATGACGTTACCTTGCCACTCTTTGATCCTGACAAGATGGACAGTAGAGCAGAAGCCTGGTGTAAAATCGTCGAAGACACGGGCTCAGAGTTTCGCTGGAGCAACTTGCATAAAGTATCTGTAGCCGGTAAGGCCCTTCGGGGCTCTGCTTCTATTTGGTTTGAGTGCTGGGAACCTGAAATACGTGACTGGAACTCGTTTAAATCTGAGTTGATAGACCTATTTCCCCCCAAACGAAATTTGAGTGAGAGGCTAACAAAAGCCGTATTATATTCCTCCGAATTAGCTGATACCTACGCCGAATATGCCCGTGAGAAAGTTCTTTTGTTAAGGAAAACAAAGATAACATTCAATGAATCACAGTTGGTCGAGCTTGTGTGTGGGGGTGTTCGTGACGATAGTATTCGTATGGTAGCCTTCAATAGTTCTATAAAATGTACAAACGACTTGATTACTGTATTTACAGCGTACACGAAAAACGGTTTTCATCAAATACCTGTACATGCGGATAGTGTTAAATTTACTGCTTTTGTAACCCCGGATGGGCATTATGAGTTTATTAAAATGCCCTTTGGAATTTGCAACGGTCCCTCTGTATTTCAACGCGCTATCTCTAAAGCCCTCCAACACCTCAAATTTCTTCAGGTTTATATGGATGACATTCTTATCCCGTGTACATCAATAGAACAAGGATTGGAGTACTTAGATCTCACTTTAGCTGCTCTATCGAAGGCTGGTTTCACTATAAACCTAAAGAAATGCCAATTTTTCGTTAAGACTATAGAATACCTAGGTTGGTCAATATCAGCTGACGGTGTACGACCTAGTGATAGAAAAGTGTCTGCTTTGCTCAACTCCCCAGTGCCACAAACTGTGAAACAAGCTAGACAGTTCATGGGACTGGCTAGCTATTTCAGGAAATTTATCCCCGAATTTGCTTCAAGGACTGCCTCCATAACAAAACTGACAAAAAAGGATCACAAATGGGAATGGGGAAGTGATCAAGAATTGGCACGAAATTACGTTATCGAAAAATTGACTACGAAACCGCTTTTGTCTATTTTTGACCCATCTCTTGAGACAGAGCTTCACACGGATGCGAGCTCTATAGGATATGGAGGAATTCTAATTCAGAAAGATGGCGCAAATAGAAGGGTTGTTGGGTACTACAGTCGACGCACAACAAGTGCAGAGTCAAGATACACATCGTATGAATTAGAATCCCTGGCCATATACAACTCGTTGAAGCGTTTTATAAATTATTTAGAAAATGCTTTGGCGCTTGTCTCAAGACATAGAGATCGTAATATCATAATTTGCGGTGATTTTAATATTGATATTCTTGTGGACTCTACTGAATCCAAAGAATTTATAAGTCTGCTTCAGTCTCATTGTATGAAGCCATTTATAACTGAACCAACTCGTATCACCGATCATAGTCGGACCTGCATAGATAATATAATTTCAAATGTAGATTTAAACAAGTCGGGTGTTGTAGAGTTGGGCTTATCAGACCATACCCTTCAGTATGCTTCCCTTAATATATCAGTAAAAAAGGATAATTCTAAATATTATAAGTTAGTAAGAGATCTAAAGGAAACAAACCTTCATAAGCTGTCGACGCAGTTACTTCAAATGTCATGGGACGAGGTGTATAATGAAAAAGACTACAATAAATGTTTTGACTATTTTCATGATAAGCTAACAGAAGCCTTTGAGATCTGTTGCCCGTTAATTAAAGTTAGAGGGGACACAAACAAAAATAATAAAAATTGGTTAACACCGGGAATCAAAAAGTCGTGTGAAACAAAACGGGATCTATTTATTAAGTCCAAAGTTACTAAATGTGAAACTGATTCCACTCATTACAAAAGGTATTCAACTTTATTAGGCCAGGTAATCCAACTAGCAAAACAAAAGTATAATGAGAAAATTATAATAAATTCAAACGACAAAGTTAAAGCTACTTCGAAATTGATAAATACGCACATCTCTGGGAAAAAACATCTAGAGACTAGAGATTACACCGGTTTGACTAATAATACTAATTCGAAAGTGGCATTCAATAACCAGGATGCAGCCAATATTTTTAACACTTACTTTATAAACACATGTACTAGCAAAAACGTACAATCAAACTTAAAATTGCCTAGATTTAATCAATCCTCTATGTTTGTCAAACCCGTCGATAGTTTTAAATTAACAAAAAAGATAGTAAGTCTGAAAAATAAAAAATCATGTGGTTATGATGGGATGTCATCTATGGTTATTAAGTCAATAGCCAAGGCTATACATGACCCCCTTCTTTTCTTAATTAATAGATCCTTAAGTGAAGGAGTTTTCCCAGACAAACTAAAAAAGGCGCGAGTAAAACCAATACACAAGTCGGATGACAAGCTTGATGTTGCTAAATATAGACCAATTTCCTTGCTCTCCATAATTTCAAAACTGTTCGAGAAAATAATGGCTGATCAGTTACGAAAATTCCTGTGCTCTGAAAAAATACTAGCAAAAGAACAATTTGGTTTTCAAAAGGATATGTCGACAATAGACGCCATCTTCGAAATGACGGACTTTATAGGAGAAGCACTTGATAATAATGATAATATAATAACAGTCCTTCTTGACTTATCAAAGGCCTTCGACCATGTTAATCACGATGCTTTAATAAATATTCTGAATAGATATGGTGTTAGGGGGATAGTGAGTGATTGGTTCGTGTCCTATCTTAGCGGCCGGTCTCAATTTGTTGCGTTACCTACTATTGATGAAAGTGGAGTGCTCCGTGAAGTTGAGTCGAACTGTGAAGAAATTAAGGTTGGAATCCCTCAAGGGTCAATACTAGGCCCGATTTTATTCCTATTATACGTCAACGACCTTCCCTTGCATACTTCAAACAAAATTATAATGTTCGCTGACGATGTCTCTGTTTTCTTTAAGTTCAGTAGAGGCAATCATGAAAACCTATCAAATACAATAAATAACTCAATAAATGGCATTATAGAATGGTTTGACAGTCTTAACCTAAACACAAACGTAGGTAAAACGAAATTGATTCATTTCAGAAACTACAACACCCAAGTACCACAACTCAGCATAAAAATAAGGGACGAAGAAATTGAATCTGCTTCTTATGTAAAATTTCTGGGAATCTACACGGACAGTAACCTAAACTGGATGAGACATGTAGACAAATTGGTTGGCAAATGCAGTAGTTTCTGTTATGCTTTAAGATCCCTTATTAAAATTGCTTCAAAGAAAGCAGCCTTGCAAGCCTACTTTGCCTTCTTTCAGTCAAGAGTGCTTTACGGTTTGGCTGTTTGGGGAGGTAGCGTCGATATAAATAGAATCTTTATCTTGCAGAAGAGAGCCATCCGCATTTTAAACAACATAGGCTCTAGCATGGAGTCTTGTAGAGAGTCTTTTAGAGAGTTGAAAATTCACACAATCACTGCTCTATATGTAATTGAATTGTGCAAACTTACAAGGCGCTATCCACTTAAGTTTCCCCAAAAAAAACCAGGTTTAAGTGAAAGACTAAATGAAAGAAACAAGGGCTACTTAGAGGTCCCACATTGTCGAACAGCTTCCTATACACGTGCTACAAAGTTGACTGCCATCAAAGTGTACAACAGCCTACCCTTAAGTATTAAAATACTAACTGGAAAAGGGTTCATCACAGGTCTAAAAGACTATTTGTTAACTGTGTCGCCCTATAATTTGGACGAGTTTTATAATTTTAAGAATAATTAGCGAATAGGATTGTGGCGGCTGTTTATTTTATCCTGTTTGCCTTGCGTATTATAATATAATTGTATTGACCAATTATTGTATAGTGACATATTCTATTAGTGAGTGACATATATGACGATTATTTACCTCTTATTATTTTTTATTTAATTCTAACTTGTTTTTTACTTAAATTAATTTTAGTCAAATTTTAATTCGATTTAATGTAATTTAATTCACTGATCTCGAGCCCTGTGACATTGTATTGAATATTTATTGCTAATCCTATATGTTATGCATGATATATTATAGTTATTGTGTCTTTAATCAAATTGTATGCTACACTCGCTGAGTAAAATTACATGGAACTAAGTTTTAAGTTGTACGACCATCTGTACCTATAACAACTGTAATTTATGGCAATAAATGAAATGAAAAAATGAAATGCATTTTAGAGTTTATTTGCTAGGTCTACGATTCAGTATAGTTACAGACTGCAACGCAATAAAATCAACAATGAACAAAAAGGACTTGTCTCCACGAGTTGCTCGATTATGGACATACTTACAGGATTTTTCTTTCGACGTGGTCTATAGAAAGGGGATTTATGTTAGTCACGTCGATTTCCTTAGTAGGAATCCAGAGCCTATTGTTCACAGGAAAACACCCGTAGTAAATGTTATTACCGATCAGTCGTCTTGGCTGGAAGTAGCTCAGCAGAAGGATCCCGAAACGGTATCATTAATTGATAGAGTTCAGGTGGGGGAAGTCGATGGTAATCAATATGTACTGAAGAGCAAACTACTTTACTATAGAGACCACGCAGACAAAAAGTTAAAACTATATGTTCCAAAGGGCAGTCGTCTTAGCATTGTTCGTCTCTACCATGATGAAAATTGTCACGTGGGACCGGACAAGACTCTTCATAAAGCAAAAGAATCATTTTGGTTTCCAGGCATGAGCAAATTTGTGAAAAAGTATATTTCACATTGTCTAGTATGTGTTAAAGGTAAATCGCATAGTGGTCCCAATCAAGGATATCTACACCCTATAGATAAGATACCTGTTCCATTTCATACCGTTCATCTGGACTGTACTGGCCCATTCCCCCAGACCAGCGACGGTTATCGCCATGTTGTAGTTATTGTCGATGCTTTCACAAAGTATTGTATACTAAGGCCCTTGAAGACAATGAGTGGCCATGAAATGTTAACAGTAATTCGCGATAATTTGGCTATGTTTGGTAATCCATCTCGAGTTATTACAGATCGGGCTACAAATTTTTCATTCGAATCAGTGGCTAGTCTGTTTAGGGATTGGAATGTAGAACACCATATGATATCAACAGGGACACCGCGCGGAAACGGTCAGGTAGAACGATATGTAGGTACAATCATAAACATGTTAGCCACGACTTGTTCTGATGAATCACAATGGCCGAGCTCATTGTATAAAGTCCTAAACTATAACTTTAAACACAACATTGCAAAAATCATCAGGTTTTGCGCCATTACGATTACTTATAGGTCGCAACGCGAACATCCCTTGTATACAAGCTAGGCTAGATGACGTTGAACGATCTGGCGTTTCCAATGGCGAAGCCCAAATTATTGATGTTATGGCTGAGAGGAACAAGGCCTACGATACGATGAAAAAGGCAGCTGATATATATAAAACCAGATTCGACAGAGCGAGACGAGATACCTTACAATATGCAATTGGCGATCTTGTTTATGTCAGCCAAAGTCACCGACGACACGATAAACTTAGTGATAAATATAAAGGGCCATACGAAATTATAGAAATCATGGAAAGCGATCGATTCCGGCTAAATGGCAAAGGAAGGCTGCATGATGTAGTCATTGCAAAGGACAAGATACGGCGTTGGCCTGGTGAATGGACTGAGCAAACTACTGAAATAGAAGAAGGTTTAAATATTGTTTATTATTATCATCTTAAGTAATGTCTATTATGCGATTAGATCGTTTTATGTGTGGTTTGACGAATGAGTTGTAACTTTTGAGTGATTGCCGTTTGGCTGACTCGGGAGAGTTATTTTTGGATAGCAAGTTATGTGAATTAACAGGTGCTGCAAATATTGTACCTGGTAGTAAGTCTGGACACCATGGGCAGCAATGGTGTGACTTACGGCGACAGGACAATAGTGTTCGGTGCTGCGAATGTTGTGCCTGGTAGTAAGTCTGGACGCCATGGGCAGCAATGGTGTGACTTACGGCGACAGGACAATAGTGTTTGGTGCTGCGAATGTTGTGCCTGGTAGTAAGTCTGGACGCCATGGGCAGCAATGGTGTGACTTACGGCGACAGGACAATAGTGTTTGGTGCTGCGAATGTTGTGCCTGGTAGTAAGTCTAGACGCCATGGGCAGCAATGGCGTGACTTACGGCGACAGGACACAATAGCTATTGGTGCTGCGAATGTTGTAACTGGTAGTAAGTCTGGACACCATGGGCAGCAATGGTGTGACTTACGGCGCCAGGATAACATTGTTATCGTTTGTTGTGTAATACGAGCTTTTTGTTGAATTCCTGTTTAGCCTTTAGTCTGGGTATGACTAAAGCCGACAAGAGCAATTATAATGTGTTTTACCCCTGAGTAAGCTATAATTTGTGAGTGTGGCCGTTAAAGTAACTATTGGAAACTGAATTAATGACGGTCTATAATTAGAAATGAAGAGCCTATTTTAACATTTACTTTTGTTCCAGATCTAGCAAATGAGACCTCCGACGACGGATAGTTAAGTTTAGATAGGCAATTATAAAGTAATTAGTTAATTAATAGTTGGGGACAAATTCATAATATTGTATAAAATATAAATGGATGTGGCTAGGTACCGAAGTGGTACAATTAATTATAATTGTAAATACTCATTAAGGTTAAATTTATTCACTTATAAAATTAAATAGTAACTTTAATAATTGTATATACAATAACGATGAAGTTTGTTACTGCGAGAGCGCAGTAATTTGCAGAATGGCCGTGTTATGTTTGTTTCAAAATAGTGATTTTAAATGTATATGATATTCAAAACAAATGGTAATTATTAATATGGGAAGGTGTAATTTATTTATTAGTCATTGTATTGATTTTAAGCTATAATTGAAAAATAAAGTTGTCATACATAATCATTGATGTGAAGTCAAATTCTATTAGTTTTGTTTTAAATCACTAATATACGTAATTAGGAGTATTATTGTATCATAGTAATTACTATAATTAACAATAAGAATTTAGAGATCATTAGATAATTGTAAAGTCATTTAAAAATTAGTAAATTGGTAGTCAAATAAGGGTGGAATGCAAAAGCAACCAATCAGCGTTCACGGCGCGAACAACGTTGGTATTTCGGCATTGATGCGAGGCAGAGTTGTTAAATACTAGATGATTGGGCGCGGGCCCGTACTTTTGCTGGTGATCTCGGTTGAGAAGCATCTCCACCCCTATCGGCCTATTTTATAAAGATGAGTATTTTCTATTGTGTTTGATGTTAGTTTCTTCTGAACGTTTATATTGAATTAAGTGTAGATGTTGACAATAAGCTTATCTTTACTAAATATATTCCAGTGTGTTTAACGTTGTACGATATCCAAATAAAATATTAACTTGTTGTTCAATTAACTTTCTTATTTCACAATCTCCTTACTATTATACTAGACAACTAGCTTACCCCTTAATTTAGTAGATGTTTAAGTTATAGGACAAGAATTATAGTAGTAATAGCAGCTTTGGTTAGTTATACCTATCCATATGATACCCCATTTTCTTACACGCTCATTACAATAAGTTGTTCAAGTTCAATACAGGCTATTTCCATGGTACGCTCAACAGACAGGCTTACTATGTCAACTCGTTCCTTATATTTAAAACTATTATTTACAAGTATTAAGGAGCCACCGCGATCAGCTGTTTTCCTGTTGAACGAACTAGCAACGTGGTGGTTATTAAAGTTGAACATGAACTGATAACTCTTTAAAAAGTGCTCTGTTATACATAAAATATCAATATTATTACAGTTCATGAATAACTCAATTTCCAGTTCTTTACTTAACATGCCCTGTATATTTTGATGAACCACGTTTAAAATATTCTTACTTTTACATTTTTCATTACTAGTAACTTGATTTAAATGGCAAGATGAAGGTATATTTATACAAATATTAATATTACTGCCAGAGTTACTCTCTGTTGTCCTATGGGTTAATTTAAAGAGCTTGGAACAGATTCCAGGGAGTACATGTCATTATTATTACACTGCTCAATAGAAGCAGGCGTTTCATTAGTCAAAAACTTGACTGAGTTCAAAATAAAATAAGATAGTGACTGTGCTATCTGTTTTCTATAAAACCTAGATAGGTAATACCAATCCTTAGTCAAATAAGGCATAATTGATTATTTGTTCCAGATACTGTAAATAGTTGTCAAGTTTTTCATTTGTTCGTAAGACTTCCGTCGGATCCAGTCTGTTTTCTAATAATGGTTTGTATAGTTGCCGGGTGGGTTCTTCAGTTTACAGTTTTTTCATATCTGGTGACTTCCCAGTTTGGATACGTCTACTGGAACTATTACGGTCCGGAACGACACATTCTTAGTCAATACTAAGAACGTCACATTTAATTGGGCAGCCATTTCTGTTATTGTGTTCGGCCAAGTATAGACGCCTCTATTATATATATATACCCATCATGGTCTTCTGGAAGAAATCTCTTTTTCTATTATAGATTATCTGTATGTATGTTTTATGTAGTACAATACAGGAATTACGAATTACGAATTACGATGAAGGAAAGGAAAACACGGTTATCCAGTAATTTATTACTCCACTTTGCGTGGAAGGGCACTAGCCTATCGCTGCAATATTGAAGGTATTTTGCAGGCTTATAGCATAATATTATAAAGAAACTGCTGGCGTTAGTGACTAAACTCTTAAAGAAATAAGTTAAATCGCTACAAGCATTATTAAAAGTTTATTCGTGCTTGGAACCAGACTCGAGAGATTATAACGATAACAACTGAGTTATTGATCAAAACATTTGAAAAGCTCGCTAAGTACTACTCAGAATTCGAGTGCAATTATGACTTATTTCGACTTACATGTTATGGAGTTAATATCCTCGAGTATTTCATAACGTTGTGATTCTTATTATTATTATTGTTACTATTCTGTTCCATTGCTCTCTTTGACCCTCATCCACCCCTTCCGATCTTGAGCGATCTACCTCCAGTGCTTATGCCATAGACCCAACATATCTTTCCATCTCTTCCTGGGTCGACCATGCTTTCTCTTTGTATTTTCTGGGAGCAAGTCTGTGGCTCTCTTGGCCCAATGATACGGCATTCAAGTAACGTAGCCAGCCCAGTCCAACCTTAATTGGGCAGTCTTCTGATCTACATCCTTTATCGTTATCCGGCAGCGTAGCTGTGTATACCGAACCCGGTTTAAAAACCTAACTGCGATAATGCTGTATCCATGTTTCTCTGTGATTCTTATATTACCTTCTTTTCTTAACAGTTAATTAAATGGTGATGGATGGATAACATTATGGGGAAATCTCCAAATCTCTTAGCTGCGGCAGCCGGCTAGTCCCCGTCACTCAAAATGGAGTGCTGAATAACTGGTTAAAACGTGGGCATAGTTGTGCCTCTGCCACCGCATACGGGAATTGGCTGTAAGCTATATTGTTGCTGTTGTAATGGATAACGTGTAACGTATTCCGAAAACATCTAAAACCCGAGATTATTTATTTATTTATTTATTTATTTATTTATTTGCATAAGCGCACACCCACACACAAAACATTGCAGATACTTAACAAAAAATAACATTGGTACCACTTAACAAAAATAACATCGCAGAAAACAAAAATACATACTTATAAACATTCAGAAACAACTAGAAACTATAGTTACCTAAAGTAATTACACCTTGAGACAGGTAGGACATAGGTACTAAAGTACCTATATCGCATTAAAACTGAGGGTGGTGTGGCATCTGCAAAAAGGTTCTGACTCAGCATGTGCCTAAGAAGTAGACTCCTCAGGCGCTGATCTTCCGTCAGTACCGGAACAAGGGAGACGGCGTGCTCAACTGAAAGCATTAACAGAAGGTAACTGACTTATTTGTTTGTGTATACTTTTAGTTTAAAAGGTATAAGTTTATACTATACAAATTGATAATATTAGTAGGATTAGTTAGTATTGGTTAATTGAATACTATATAGAATACTGTTATGTAGATAATAAAGAATATAGAATATAATAATAATAATAGAGTATAGCTGAATTTATTTTATAATTAGTTGATTACAATTTATTTATGTATTAATAATGCAGGCGGGACTAGGGGAGCATCTTTTGTGAGCCCAAAAGAGTTTTTTTTAATGAATTCTTAAAGGCTACTTTACTTTCAAGCTGTCTAAGTGGCGGAGGTAGGTCGTTCCAGCACTTAGTAGCCTGGAACCGGAAGCTACCACGAAACGCAGAAGTCCGGTGCCGCGGAGTACTAAGCGGCTTTGTGCATAGTCTGATACAGTTGCGATCTCCCTTTAATGTCCAGCGCCAAACAAGTTTCTTATATAAATACTCTGGCTGATGATGTTTCATGACTCCAAACATAAGTGTTGCCATAAATAGCTTAAGTCGGTTTTTCATTTTTAGCAAGTTTGCATTATTTATGAAAGGAGTAACGTGAGTGCGAGCAGGAATATTAAAACAAAAGCGGGCACAGGCATTCTGAACGCGTTGAAGCAGTTTATGGGATTTAGCATTTAAGCAAGGGCCATAAGCAGTAAAGGCGTAGTTAATTTTGGACATCACCAAAGAATCACAGAGAAGTATTCGTGTGTTTACATTGAGATATCTTCGGAGCTTGTACAAGACTCTAAGCCGGAAGAAACAGTTTCTTGCTACCTCTACCACATGCTTTTCAAATCTTAAGTGACAGTCCATAACCACACCCAAATTACGCGCTTCACTTACAAAGCTCAGCGGCTCCCTCCCAATCATAATCGCGGGATGTAGTGCCATTATTTTATCGGTTTGTGTTTTTGTACCCAGAATCATTGCTTTAGACTTGCTTTTATTTAGTAATAAGCCATTTTGTACACACCATCTGTAGATACGATCTAAGTCCTCATTCAAAGCGTGTACTGCATCATCGATGTTACTAGTGTTTGCAGAGACAAATATTTGTAGGTCATCTGCATAGAGATGGTAACTACAGGATTTTATGCATGTAACTATGTCAGCTGTGTAAATGCTGAAAAGGAGCGGACCCAAGATTGACCCTTGAGGAATTCCCCTTCTTACTTGTTGCAAATCCGACTTAACTAAAGATCCATCTGCCTTGGCAATGACCACTTGCTGCACTCTATTGGATAAATAGCTTTGGAACCACCTGATCGTTTCATTATTGAACCCATAATAAACTAACTTAGAGATCAGCAATTCTAAGTTTAAGGAGTCAAACGCTTTAGAAAAATCTAGAAGAGCCAGAATCGTACCATTTTTATTATCTTGATTTCCCAAAATGATGTCGATAACGTCAAGCAAGGCGGAGGACGTGCTATGATGCTTACGAAACCCAGATTGGCGTTCCGGCAGGACATCGTTTTCCTCACAGTAGGCGATCACTTGCTTATATACAACCGTTTCCAAAATCTTCGAAAAATAAGGTAATATGCTTATTGGCCTAAGGTCGGTATAATATGAGGGGTTGTTATTTTTGGGAAGTGGGTTGATTGTCCCTATCTTCCATTGATCGGGAAAACTACACGATAGAATGGACCCATTTACCACAGTAGTAATATGACTCAGGGTGAATGAAAGAGACAAAATGATCATGTCTCTATTTATTTTGTCGCAGCCCATGGCATTTGATGGTAAATCCAAAATTATTTTCAAGATTTCTGATTCATCAATGGTATTTAATTTGAGATAAATATTATTGCGATGTCTATTAGATTCAAGATATGTCAAATAAGTTAAGTTAAAATTATAATTATTGGGAATATTCAAAAAGTGATTGTTTATAATGTCAGGATGTTGGAGATGTTCTGGAAGCGGTGCATATTTCTGATCCGGTAACACAGATTTTTTTAGATTTTTCCAAAGCGCCTTACCATTAGTCACATTGCGATTTATGTGCTGTTCATAATAGGCCTTTTTCTCAAAAAACATGCTGGAGTTGACCAGATGTTTAAGATTTATGTAGTATAGTTTATGTGCATCTGATTTTGTTTTGGACCAATTGATATGCGCTTTATCACGTAGGTACATCATGTGGACAGTGTTAGATGTGAGCCACGGCTTATTTTCCTCCCTAATTGTTTTTGTTTTTTCAGGCGCATGACGATCAAACAAGGCTATCAAAGAAGAGGTAATAAACGATACAGCGGCATTTACATCGAAATTAGAATCCGCTTTGATATCTAGACAGGGTAATTTCGAAATGTCCTCGTTAAATTGGGCTACGTCTATATTTTTTAAAGCTCTAAAAGTAACTGTTTTGGGCGGTATCCTTTCCCTCCTTATCTTATGGCTGCACGTTATCAATGCGTGACCACCAAGCTCTGGGATACTTAGCACTGAGACATTGCCTACGGGCGCATCCGTACAAATCAGATCAATCAAAGTTTGGCTGTGAGAGGTGTAGTGTGTTGGCTCTGTAACACAGTTTTTAAGATTTAAAGAGTCGAGAAATTGGTTAACTTTGCTCGTAGTATTGTTGTTACAAAGCAGATTTATGTTAAAGTCCCCCATCAAAATAATGTAGTCATAATTTGTAAAAGACGAGATGGATTCGGTAATCGCATCAAGAAAAACATCTGTATTAACCCATTGAGGCCGATATGCTGTTCCTACAATAAGTTTACGCGTATTTAAAGTCATTCTAAGCCAAAACTGTTCAATGGAATCTGGAGCAGGAGGATGAGTACATACTCGTGCAGAAATCCCCATTTTGACATAAAAACCTACTCCTCCCCCTCCCGAGCGGACTTTACGATTCCGTGGGACATGACGTAACCTGTATCCCGGAATAGTAGGCGCGTGCGCTTCCTCGCCTGCGCGCAGCCATGTTTCATTTATCGCAAGGATATCAGGCGATTCGCGCGTGACTGCGACCTCGAGCTCGTCGTGCTTTGTGCCCAGCGAGCCGGCATTGAAAAGACCCAACTTGAAGTGCTTAGACTTGGTAGTCATTGAGCAAAATTGATAATGGAGAAATTGCTTGTACAACGTGGCATTCCGGGTACGGGTAAACTAAATTAAGCAAGCATGATGCAGTCCAGGAATAATATGTATTATTTAGAAATAAATATATACAGTTGTCAAAAGATATATAATTGATTATGATATAAATAATTAGTAACATATGTCTAATGTCAAATGAGCAGTCACATTGATAAATTAAAATGTGAATTATAGCGGCTAGTATAATTATTTCTCTATAAGATTGTTCATGGAGATTTACGATTTTATAACGCCATACCTCAATTACAGATACCCACACCAACCTCGCGAGTTCGCACAATAATAATGCGGCAGGAATTGCCAAAAACAAACAAACAAGTAAAAATAAATACAGCAGCGGGGAACAAAAATAGAAATGCAAAATATAATAGTCCGAAAGCATACAAAATCCGGTTGAGAGCCTGGTTAGTAGCAAGTTCAAGCAAAGCATAATGCAAGAAGTAAAATTAAGCACTAACAGTAATATTTTCAAAAACCCGTAGGTCCTTTTCGTTACGGATCCGGTGCACCGCAGATGACTCATCGCGCTTGGCTTGAATACGCCCCTCTCTCGACCAAACAAACCGCCAGTGATGGACGCGAGATGCCTCGCGCGCCAGGCTGAATAGTTTTCTATTTGTTTTGGTCATTCTCTCGTTTACATATATACGGCGTATGTCATGCTGCGGAAGGCCGAGATCTGCCGTGGTGACCGTGCCTCTGCGCACCCTGGAGCTCCGAATGAAGTCGTCTCTCAGCGCTCGTCTGGCCAGGGATACGATGATGGGTCGCGGACGGGGTATTGATTCGCCCGGCAGCGCAGTTGAGCGGCGCGGCCCGACGCGAGCCGCATTTACCACTTCCCGCTGATCCAGAGAGATCCCCAACTTAGAGGCCACCGCGGAGACGATGTGGACGCAAGACTCGGCTTCGTACTCGGGTATTCCTGATATCTCCACATCGTTGAGGAGGGTGACTTGCTCTCGATCATTTAGGTCAGAGCGCAGCTGCTCAATCACCTCCTGGAGCCCAGATGTATTTGTTTCCCGCTGTACCCGAGAAACGGCTTTGAGCTCATTTTTTAGGCGCTCGTTCTCCTGCTCGAGGTGGGCCACTCGGCCGGTGACCGCCTGGACAGTCTTCGTCAGATCGACTATCTGCTCGCTGAGAAAGTCAGTGGTCCGCGTAAACTCAGCCTTCACTGCGTGAATTTCCTTGAGGACGTCATCAACTTTGGCTACAAGACGGGACTCCAGTTTTATTTATTACTGTAGATATTTACATATACACAGTCAGGTCATAAGTTCTGTCACACAATAAAAACTTTTGAATTTAGAACGCTGGCCACAAAAAAGTTTATTGAATTCGAATTTCGAATTTTTCATGAAAATAAAAATGTGTACTATTTAGAATTTTCCTCATTTTTAAATATGGAGTGGACACTTAAAGAAGACCGTGTCACAGTTATTGCGTTGCATCGTTGCGGTTACGCGCCAATTCAGATTTTCGACTTACTGAAAAATTTGAATATAACCAAAAGATTCGTTTATCGTACCATAAAACGATACAATGAAGACTCTAGTGTAGATGACAGGTCAAGAAGTGGTCGCCCTCGCTCTGTTAGGACTCCAGCAGTGATAAAAGCTGTGAAGGCGCGAATTCAAAGAAATCCCATACGTAAGCAGAAACTGTTGGCCCTTCAGATGGGGTTGAGCAGGACCACGGTGAAAAGGGTGTTAAATGAAGACTTAGGGCTTAGGGCATATCAAAGAAAAACAGGACATCGTTTGGACGCTCGTTTAATGGACCTGAGACTGAAGAGATGCCGCGCTTTGTTGAAGCGGTACGCGGGAAAAAAGCAGCGGGAAATTCTTTTTTCGGATGAAAAAATTTTCACCGTGGAAGAGAGCTACAACAAACAAAATGATAAGGTGTACGCACACAGCAGTGAAGAAGCGAGCAACCGTATTCCGCGTGTCCAACGAGGTCATTTTCCATCCTCGCTCATGGTTTGGTTGGGAGTCTCCTATTGGGGCTTAACTGAGGTACATTTTTGTGAGAAAGGCGTAAAAACGAATGCAGTCTTGTATCAAAATACAGTCCTCAAGAACCTTGTGGAACCTGTTTCTCATACCATGTTTAATAACAGGCACTGGGTATTCCAACAAGATTCTGCGCCAGCTCATAGAGCGAAAAGCACACAAGACTGGCTGGCGGCGCGTGAAATCGACTTCATACGGCACGAAGACTGGCCCTCCTCCAGTCCAGATTTCAGTCCGTTAGATTACAAGATATGGCAACACTTGGAGGAAAAGGCCTGCTCAAAGCCTCATCCTGATTTGGAGTCACTCAAGGCATACTTGATTAAGGCAGCCGCCGATATTGACATGGACCTCGTTCGTGCTGCGATAGACGACTGGCCGCGCAGAATAAAGGCCTGTATTCAAAATCGCGGGGGTCATTTTGAATAAACTTTATTACCATAAGAATCTATGTTTTATTAAGTTCATTTTGCTTTATAAATGTTTACATAAATAATAAACATGTCTAAATTATTTCATATTGCACATGTGACAGAACTTATGACCTGACTATGTACTTAGTTAACGTCATTTTTTGCCTCTTCTCTACTTTGGACCGCTGTGGGAGACGAAGGGCGTAGAAACTTCCATAAATTGATTTTTAGATCTCTTTAAAAATTGCTTGTGCTTAACTACTTTTATTAATACAAATAGTACAATATTAATTATTATAATTAATAACCAGGTATAAATACATAATGACAAAATTAGTAACAGCAAGGTCTGTGTTGAGCCAGATTATCCCCATACAGTCCCATCATTTAAGTAATCTTGAATATTGTAATATCCCTTTTTCGACAAAGCCGCTTTTAATATGCTTTTTAAAATGAAGCAATGTATGGCCTGTCCGTAATTTTTTATGGCTAGTATTTAATCGCACATCAAAAATACTGATTTGCACAGCAAAAAATAATCAACAAAAATACTTTTTAAAATAATCAAAAAAATATTATGTTTTAAATATTTTATCTGCACACTTATTATAAGCCCTCTTCACTGCGTCCAAAAACCGCACGTTACGATCAACATAATGTTAAACTACTTTGTAAAACTAATTTTTTATCTGAATATTGACCATTATGACCATAATGTTTAAATTTTCTACATATTATGACATTAAAATTTCGAACGCCGACGCCCGCCTGCGTGCCGCCCCTACTTTGTCTGTGAAGTTGGTACTACAGAACAAGCTAAACAACTCAATGCCACAATGCCCGTCAAACATGCGGTTCCTGAACACATCAAAGAGAGCTTATGATATGTCAAAGTCAAAGTCAAAGTACTTTATTACTATAGATATTAACATATACTTAGCAAACGTAATTTTTTGGCCTCTTCTCTACATTGGACCACTGTGGGAGAAGGAGGGCGTAGAAACTCCCACAGATTGATTTTGAGATCTCTTTTAAAAATAGGTTGTGCTTAACTAATACAAATATGAAAAATTTAATTTTTATGATTAATAAGCAGGAATAAATAATTACAAAATTATTAACAGCTGTGTTGAGCCAGATTAACCCCATGCAGTCCTGTCATTTAAGTAATCTCGAACATTGTAATATCCCTTTTTCGACAAAGACGCTTTAACATGCTTTTTAAATTGCTCAAATGGCAATTTCAAAATCTCCAGAGGTATCTTATTGTAGTAGAGAATGCATTGACCCTTGAAAGAATTGCTAACCTTCGCGAGTCTAAATCGGGGCGCACATAGTCTGTGATTATTTCTTAGGTTAACATTACAGCTATCGCTAAGTTTGGAAAATGTTGTAAGGTTCTTGCGTACATACATTATATTTTCGAAAATAAATTGACTAGCTACTGTTAGTATGTCAATTTCTTTAAAAAGCCCTCTTAAGGAATCTGTTCGTTTTAAATTATAAACTTCTCGAATAGCTCTTTTCTGTAAAATAAAAAAGTTTGAATATCCGCTGCTTTCCCCCATAACAAGATACCATAGGACATCACACTATGAAAGTAACTAAAATATACTAGCCTAGATGTAGCCACATCCGTGCTCTGTCTGATGTTCCTAATAGCGTAAGCAGTAGAACTTAATTTACCAGCCAATTTATCTATGTGGGGTCCCCACTGCAATTTGCTATCAATGGTTATTCCAAGAAACTTTGTATCGTTTACTAATTCTAACGTGCTGTTGTCTAACACCAAACTGGTCTCAACTTGCCTGACATTTGGAAGTGAGAATTTGATACACTTGGATTTAGCAGCGTTTAATAATAAATTATCAACTGTGAACCAATTCAAGGTTAAAGACAATACACCATTAACATCATCAAATCTCCTTTTTTTCTTTCAATTTTGAAGACCATTGAAGTATCATCAGCAAACACCACTATGTCAGTTAATTTCTCCACCATGAAAGGCAGATCGTTAATATATACCAGGAATAAGAAAGTGCCTAATATGGAACCTTGTGGAACGCCAATTTTAACACCCGATCCATCAAATTTTACGCTGTTAACTTCTGCCTTTTGAATTATATTGCTTAGGTATGATCTTAGTAGATGCAACGCTTTATTTCTAACTCCGTAATGATTTAATTTAACTAATAGCGTATTATGATCAACGCAATCAAACGCCTTCGACAGGTCACAAAAAACTCCGATAGCATCCTGTGCAGCCTCCCATGCAGAATAAATATGAGATATAAGGGTAATACCTGCATCTGTAGTCGATTTACCCCTAGTGAAACAATATTGTTTGGCGTGGAGTTGTTTTGTACGGTTGAAGTGTGAGAGAGAGATTGAGTATAATCTTTTCAAATATTTTACTTAGTGTTGAAAGAACAGATATTGGTCTGAAATTTGAAGGATCGCCCTTATCTCCCGACTTGAACAGAGGTATCAGTTTACTGTGTTTCATGAGGTCTGGGAAAGCCCTATCGTCAACACATTTATTGAATATATAAGCTAATTGTGGGAATATAACTAGATTTACTGAACCAATGACTTTGACTGATATACCCCACAGGTCTTCCGTATTTTTTAAGTTAAGTAATTTAATCGTTTTGACAATGTCCTGGGTGACAATTTGACATGATGAAATTTTAAACATACATTACCGACGCTAGTGTTATTTTTTAATAAACTCTCTGCTTCATATGGAGATGAATTTAGGCGGTCTGTTGTGAGAACGGGTACATTGGTGAATAATATTTCAAAAGCTCGAGCAACATCAGCGCTGGATTTAACAACATCATCACCTATCTTTAGGCAGAAATCATTGTCCCTTGGTATCACTTTGCCACTTTCGCGGTTTATTATTTGCCAAACTGTTTTCATTCTATTATTTGAATTTTGAATTTTTCTATAAATGTGTAAAGTTTTTGCAGTTCTACAAACCACCTTGAAATTTTTGGAATATTTTGTAACATAGTCTTGAAATTTTCGATCAAAGTTATAAGTTTTTTGATCATAAAGGTCATACAAGATACCTCTACTTTTACGAATTCCAAACGTTGCCTAGTCATTAAATTTAGATTAGCCGTTGTAGTCACTGACTTTCTTTAATTTGAAATTTTTATTGAATTCTGTCTGAATAATGTTGAAGAAGTCTGAGAAGATTTTGTTTGGGTTCTGTTCATTAAAATCCGGTACTGGCAAATTTATATCTAAGTTTTTCGTATATGTCTCTAGTCTATGGGATGTAACAGGCCTATAAAATTATGGACCAGTCTTATCCTTAATAGCAATTGGGAATGAAACTGTTTGACCACTGTGATCGGAAGGTAAGCAGTTAATTACACTTTTACTTGTGAATGCACAGTCACAAAAAACGTTATCTAAGCAAGTTTGGCTGGTAAGTGTAAATCTAGTCGGCTCTAAAAATACATGACATAAATTAAACGATTTGAATAAAGTTATTTATCGTTGTTTCATTGTTGTTCCTACAAGCAAATATATATTAAGATCGCCACAAATAATTAACTTTTTTCTGTAATTACATAGTTTAGTGAGGGCTTCGTCCATAATTTTCTCAAATATTTCGAAATTGCCATGGCCTTTTTCATCCTTCGGTGGCCTGTAGACACAAACAATAATATGGCTATCTAACTCAACACAGGATACCTCTATTTGTCTTTCAACAGTTAGTGCAAGAATATCTCTCCCTTGTTTCACCTTAATATTATTTTCACTAAGATTAAAGAACCACCTCTATCAGCAGTCTTTCTATTGTAACAACTGACAATTTTGTAATTATTTATGTTAAAAGACATCATATTTTCTTTAAACAGTGTTCTATAACACAAATAATATCAATGTCAGAATTTTTTAGAAATAATTCTAATACAAGTTCTTTGCCAGGTAGCCCCTGGATGTTTTGATGGGTAATATTTAACTGGGGCTTACATTTTGACATATTTAGTGACTCTTGTATGCTAGTGATTTCCTCTATTGTCTTATGAACTAATTCAAATTACTTGGAACAGATTCCAATGTTGCATGCAAAGTGTGTAGATAAACTAGTGTATGTGACTGTACATAATTAGGCAATAAAACTCTCGAGTGATATTACATGTTCAACCTAACACGAAGGACAAAGGGGGGCTTCGCTCATCCCCTTTACCCTTCACCTATGGTACCGCAGCATTTTTCCCCGATATTTTCTGTGCAAATCAGTATTTTTGATGTGCTGTTTAATATTTCCGATTTTTTTTGTTTGTATAAAATAATTTTAGCGTCAGTAAAGCTTCGTTAAGTGTCACATGTAGGGACGTTTTCCTTAACTTTTCCGCCAACGAGCCGCGCCGCGGGTCACAGCCGCGGGTCACAGCCGCCACTCGACGGGTCAAGCGGGGCGGGCGGGGCGCGGGCGGGGCGCGGGCGGGGCGGGCGGGGCGTGGGTGGGTGACCCTCTCGAGCGATTGTTGGCGATGGCCCAGATATGCAATGAATGGGTCCACGCGACTGCTCGACGTTTCTGCGGATGATCGACGCCACCATTCTTTGCACAAAAAGTCTGGATGAAAAATAAGTACCTTTTATATTGATGAGCTTCACATTTATGCCAATAGAGGAGCTTCGCTTAAGATATTTATCACATATAATAATAATTTGAGACCTTCAACATAAAAAGCCCCAATTTTGCACTTTCCACAAAAATTACGACTTTAAAGTAACGTCAAATAGCTCTTGTTTTAAAACACCAGAGGAAGTGACGTAATATTTGTTGTTAGTAATGGATAGAGCTATGCATCAATCTCCTTTTCCATGCGAAAATAGGAGGAATTTCACTATTTTGCCTTCTGCTGTAGGTAATTTTTCGCGCCAAACAGTCACCTGTCAGTAAGAATTCACGATTTTGCCATTGAAATATACTATTTTAATGTTTTTATGCACACCCGTATCATAAACCCTCTTTACTGCGTCCAAACACCGCACGTTAAGACCAGCATGTTATACTACTTGGTAAAAACTAATTTCTTATCTGATTATTTATACATTATGACCATAATGTATCCATTTTCGACAAATTTTGACATTCAAATTTCGAACGTTGACGCCCGCCTGCGTGCCCCCCGCCCCTAGTTTGTCTGTGAAATGGGTACTACTGAACAAGCTCAACAAGTGCAGAGCAATTATAAATGCTACAATGCTGGTCGAACTTGCGGTTCCTGAACACATTAATATGTGTTTAAATAAACTAATGTATGTAACTGTACATAATTAGGCATTATGTATCAGTCACATAAACTACTATAATTCATGATTCCTATTAAATAAACGAGTTTGAAATTAGAGGTAGAACCACACAAGGGCTGTCGGAATTCAAGTGGTCAGTTTTCGTAATTACAACATAAACCGTTGGTATTACGATTAAACATAAGTACACAAATGTAGCTGCGAAGAGTTTTCTCATAAAAAATACATTTATATTATAGACGAGCAACATTATTTTAACATTGTTATTTAACATTTTAGCTAGAGGACACTACATTGCCACGCCCATGCCAGGGTCCATATTTGGTACCTTGTTAAATTTGTTTTTACCATCTTTGTAAACCTATGGAGTGCAATAAATGATTGAGTATTATCAATAAAACAACAAATACAAAAACAAAAATCATTTTAATATCACTACTATAACCATGAGTAGTGATAATAAAATGATTTTTGTTTTTGTAGTTGTTGTTTTATTGATAATAATAAAACAACAAATACAAAAACAAAAATCATTTTAATATCACTACTCATGGTTATTTCCCTAAATTTGTAAGAGGTTAATAAAAAAACATACCTTTCAGATCAACAGTTACAACAATTTTGTTTTACTGAAAATATTTTCCATAGTTTCAAGATAAATACGATTCTTAACGAGAGAAGGATTCTGTCTTTATTCCTCATAAACAGATGAAATGCGATTTGTATTACGTTTTGCTTCATTTATTACTTCATTCTCATATGCCTCTGCATTTATTTTAAATGTTTAGCCGATGACGGCTAAACCTGGTCGCCCTAAAGTCTTAATAACAAAGCTTCGTAACCGTTCGCAAAAAGATGCTATCATTGCAGGGCTAATCAAAACAAAACATCGTACTCGCCATACATCTAATAGGCTATTTCCCATCCCTCTCGCTCACACGAACTATGCCCAAAATTCTACCATGGTTCGCTTTGCCTCTGATTTCGATAAAAAAATTACGCTTTAGTTTTTCTTCTACTTTTTTCTGTATTTTCTGTGGATATCTGTAACTGACATCTGTATATATATATAATTTAACATGTTGAATAAAAATTGGGTCATGTGTAGATGTTTTGTTGTCTTTGATTGCATAAAGTGTATCCCTACTTTTACGGACTACTTTTGTTGCCCATTCACTAAACCCTATTTTACTATCGTTATTTGTAAGTTAATGTTAAAATTTTAAATGTTGTTTAAATGATAATATTTTTTTTTTTGTTGTGATAAGCCTACACAAGACTACTTCCTGTGATTTTGAATCTACTTCTAAGTTAATAATTTACCCACTTTGATCAGACTTTAAACAATTTACTGTAAACTTCTTCAAAATTTCGGAACCGCAGAAGACGTTATCAAGGTAGGTACCCCATGTACCCCACGTACCTGTACGTGGGAAATCAGAATCAATCAATCAGAATCTTTTTTTTTATTGAATATAAATAAATAAATTATCTTATTCAATGTCAAAATTATACTTACTTATAACTATAAGTCAGTTTTTTTATATAAAAAAAGACAACACCGTTTCAGAAGGTGGGCCTCGGGGTTAAAAAGAAACGGCAAGAAACTCCTCCATACCTTCTTTTTAAAAAAGTGACTTTCCAACAGGTACTGGTTTCGGTCTAAGGAAATTCGCCGGCGAGTGATAGACTTGATCCATCACCCCTCGTCGAATTTCTGTGCGCTAAGATAGTATGGACCATGCAGTTTTGTCATCTAAGTATTCCTTAAAACTATAATAGGACTTTCTTATCAGCTCATTTTTAACATTGTTTTTGAACCTCTTTTCAGGAAGGATCAATGATTCCTGTGGTATTTTATTGTAGAAGCGAATACAGTGCCCCATGAATGATGTGCCTGCTTTACTTAGTCTAAATAATGGTACTGCTAACCTAGTGTTCATTGTATGGCTATCACCTACAATTTTAAATAAAGCTATGTTTTTCCTTAAATGCATGATATTATCGTATATATATTGACAGGTAACCGTAAGTATATTAATTTCTTTGAATTTTTCTCTTAATGATTCTCTAGCATCTAATTGATAAATCGCCCTGATCGCCCTTTTTTATAAGACAAATATCGTATTTATATCTGCTACTCTCCCCCAGAGCAATATTCCATAAGACATAATACTGTGAAAATAACTAAGGTAAACCAATCTGGCAGTTCCAACATCTGTGAGATATCTGATTTGTTTGACCGCAAAAGTGGCTGAGCTAAGTCTTTGTGCGAGATTAGTTATGTGAGGACCCCATTGAAGTTTCGAATCTATAGTAATTCCGAGCAGGATTGTGTCCTCAACGAGGTCCAATCTTTCAGATCCTATTCTTACACTGCTTTCAACCTGTCGTACATTAGGCAAACTAAATTTGATACATTTATTGTGATATGTATATATTTATGTGATACACGTAGTTTTCTTTGAGCTTAATTACAGGTTGTTTACATTGAACCAACTTAACACATGAGAGAGTGTACTATTTGCGTCGTCAAGAATTTCTTCTTGTCTTTTTACCTTGAAAATAATAGATGTGTCATCAACAAAACAATCTGAGTCATTTTTTCCACCATATAAAGTAGGTGATTCACGTACACTATAAAAGGAACGGACCTAAGATAGAACCCTAGGGTACACCAATATTCATATGGGTTCCAGTGGACTTGCATCTGTTTATATCTACTTTTAGTAATCTTTCCATTAAATAAGATTCCATTAATTTTAACGCATTAGCTTTGATACCATAGTGTTGTAGTTTGAGCAAAAGATTTTGTTGGTCCACACTGTCAAAGGCCTTGGAAAGATCACAGAAAATACCAACTGCATCCTGTGATCCTTCCCACGCACTATAAATATGTTCTACTAGCGCTACTCCAGCGTTTGTTGTTGATCTGCCTTTAGTAAATCCGAACTGTTTTTTGTGGAGTAGCCCAGATCCATTGAAGTGAGAGAGTAGTTGACTTAATATGACCTTTTCAAACCCCTTGCTCAACACTGGCAATACAGATACAGGTCCGAAAATGGCAGGGTCTTATTTACTACCGGATTTGAAAAGTGGTTTAATCTGCTCATTTTCATGTGGTCAGAAAAAACTCCGTTTGCTATACAACTATTGAATGTGATTGCCATGAATAGTATAATCACATCGAGTACTGATTTAACCACATTAACCGACATGCCCGATAAATCTTCAGTCTTTTTCATGTTAAGAAGTTTAAATGTTTTAACTATAGTTATAGAGCCTATTGGCTTGAAGTTAAAACCATCTTTGTTTTGGGGCACATTTTCAACCAAGTAATTTTAAGACTTTCCAGAAGAGGATGGTAGTGCTTCTGTTGTTATTATTGGTATGGTACTGAAGAACTTTTCAAATGCGTTAGCAACGTCGTTGTTTGATGAGAGTAATTTGTCGTTAACTTTTAAATTAAAACTAGATTCAGTAGACCTAACCTTGCTTGTCTCTTTTTTAATAATGTTCCATGTTGTTTTAATTTTGTCGCCAGAAGCTTTGATTTTATTGTTAAGATGTAGGCACGTGGCTTTGTGGCAGTCTTTCCTGAATTTTTTTGAATAATTTTTGACAAAGACTTTAAACCCAGGATTGTATCATGGACACTTGGAGGCCTTTTACACCTCCAAAGATTAATTTAATTATACAACTCTTGACTGTGGGGACCATTTACATCTCCTATTATCATTGTATTATTGACTAAAGAGACTATACATCTCTGTTATTTATATTTTAATTATTTTATTATGACATGAGACTCTTTACATCTCTCAGAAACAATAATTAAGTACTTTTTTTTTTTTTCTGATAATATGATAATAATACCAAATGTTCTGTAAAAAATGAAATGAAATGACATGTGAAAGTGCCCTTGTGGCCTATTTACAGAATAAACGTTTTGAGTTTTGAGTTTTGGATTTTTGCTCATACAAATCATATAGTCTGGACCTTCTCTGTCTTAAATCCTCTGTTGCCCACTCAGAGAATTTTGATTTATTGTCCGTTCTCACTTTTGTCAGATTAAAAACCTTTTCAAATTCCGTAGATACAGATTTGAAGAAGCTGGAATATAATGTGTTCGGATCTTTACAATAAGGTGTTAACGGTAGACTTGATACTAGTCCACTACGAAATTTTTCCATTTTCTTCAAAGTTACTGGTCTACACAATACTTTAACGGGCTTTATAGCATTACTTTCTTCAAATACTACAATCTGACCAGTGTGATTGTGACGAAACAAACATTTGGTTTATTTCTCAGTAGGTATAAATATATTTGTTTAAACATTCTCCAAAATGCGGATAAGCTTTAAGAGCTATGAAATAAATTATGAATCATAAATTTAAAATGAACATGGTTTAACTACACCGTAGCTTTCAGTGGATATTGAATTATGACCATTTCACACAACTGTCTTGTTGTTTTGAAGTGACGCATTGACCATGGCTCATTCAATCGAAACTCATACTTAAGGGTGTTTAGTTACGATATAGTTTGGCAGGTCAAAAAGTATATTTTGTGTTTATTTTAAATAATAAAGGCAATTTGTATTCTAGTTTATTACGTGACAGTTATTTGATAACAGATTAGGTTTGAGAAACTTTACCTCAAGTGCCTGGGGTTTTGTTCTACTTTTATGTAAACAAATCATAAATTGTCGCCTAGTTTTTTTTGCGTTAGGCTAAAAGTGTGGGCATGGAATGCTGAGAGTTGGCTCAGGTAGGTAAGCTTGGGGTTTGTAATAAAACTGTTTGACAGGGGGTTGTGGGGACAGTCAATATCGGTCGATATTGAATTGACGTGAGAATTTAGACAGGTTCAAGACCAATCCTGGAGTGTAAATACTAGAATTAGAGTCACGCGTTCATTTTAGGATCACTGAATAGTCTTTCGATTATATTTCGTGTTGTTAATATTACAAGTGCGGATATAACAGTATTTGTTTTTCCCACGTCATTCGTGTCGAGGAACAATTACGTTCAAATAAAGAGTTGTCTCGGACTGAAACTTTTAAAGACTTTTAGAGAAACACTGAGGCGTGATTGTGTATTTTGATTAATAAGTGATTTATTGGTTAAGTATGCATTGTAATTAGAATTGTCTCTTACTGCTTCTGTTGGTGAGACATAGAGATGGACCTAAGCGACCTAGGTCCTAGACTTCCGGCTGCCGAAGCGGGAGAGGATCATCATGCGCAAGTCATTGACGAGAAAGATTATTTATAGTTCTAAGGCTTGTAATTTTAAGTTTTGTTTTGCGTTCATGCTGCGGGTTTTATTTTACGGTATTCAAATTCGTCAATTTAATGAGTCTTCAATTAATTCGTCCTCGTGATTTACTTTAAATGCATTTTGCGCAGACTTTTAAATCACCAGACTTTCTTTTTCTGATCTTATTCTTGCTTGTCTTTGAGCTAAATGATTAAATTACGTAATTGAGGTTATGTAGGTAGGGAGACTTAACACAATTATTTAGGTTTATGTAAGAAAACAAGTATCTGAAATTTGTATGACTACAAATAATTAAATTATTTCCTTCTCACTATTGAAATACCTAAATACTTATAAAACCTTCTAACAAACTAAATATCTTTTGATTGTGGCTGTTTTGATCTTTCTTTTCTTGACCATCTGTCATGTTGGTTGGCCTACCTAACTTTACATTAAATGACAAACATATTCTAATCCCATATAGCATGCAGATTGACGTGGTTACTTGGTCATGTCAGCTCTACAAGAAGATGACATTACAGTGAATCTTTCGAAATTTGTAAAAGACGGGGATCGGTAAATGCCTAGGATGGTTGTAGAGTTTGGGAGCTCGATGGACAGACATTCGGCTTCATCTAAGGTAGGCTCATGGACACTTACATTCCATGAGTCTTTTATGTAGGCAGTCACACCGCCACTTCAATTGTGGTTGTGTTTGGTGAAGAAGGAGTTGTAGCCTTGTATTTCTCCTACGCCTGCTCCCGGGGCCAACCAGCATTCGGTAAGTACGATGATGTCAAAACTTGTGTTTAAGCGTTTAAGGGTTACCAAAAACTCGTCAAAAATTATGATTAATACTGCGGATATTAAAGGTCAGAATTCTGAAATTCAGTTCTTCCGATAATGACTCGGAACATTTTTCCACTGAATCATGCAATTGACATTCTATTGAATACGAGTGGTCTATTCGGTTAACAGTTTCCAAAAAGTCAAGGGGGGCGGCTATTTGAGAAAGCGGGAAGGAATGTCAGTTGCATGAAAGCATGGCGAGCTGATGCGGAGACAAGGCTGTACTGAATTTTGTTTGTGAGGATTTGGGAGATCAGTTTCATGGAGTGGGCTAGGGTATGGAGGAAGGAAAGGGAAGGGATGGAACTTAGGAGCATATATATAAAGCAAAGCACAAAAATTAAAGGTTTCGTCAAGTACGGTGAAAGATGTAAAGAATAAAGTGGACTAAATTGGACGAAAATCCGTGGCTTTAGGGTTGATGAAGGGGCCAACTTTCTGATCAATATCTGCTTCGGAGCGTATGAGGATGGCAGGCATTTTTTCAGCTTTGCGCACGAAAATATTACCGTCACGCACCCACGAGAACCGGAACCTATGCTGCAGTGCCCGTTGCCTTGCGCTCCGAAATAACAGCCTGTTTGCTTTGGTCAGTCGCTCGTTTATGTAGACATCCAGATTGGTACCGGGTACTATGTCTAGCGAGGTGACGTTTTTTCTGTCTTTTTCCGCCCTTACTATCTCGTCTCGTTTAGCTCGAACAGATAATAATCTATTGTTAAACGCTGGTAAAACCAAGTGTATCAAATTCTCACTCCCAAAAGTCAGGAAAATTGAGACCTGTTTAGTGTTAGACAGCATCACGTTACAATTAGTAAATGATACGAAGTTTCTTGGAATAACCATTGATATCAAATTGCAGTGGGGACCCCACATAGATGAATTGTCTGGTAAATTAAGTTCTGCGGCTTACGCTGTTAGGAACATCAAACAAAACACGGATGTGGCTTCATCTAGGCTAGTATATTTTAGTTACTTTCTTAGTGTTATGTCGTATGGTATTTTACTGTGGGGGAAAGTAGAGGATATTCAAACAATTTTTATTTAGAGTAAACAGCTATTCAAGAAATTTGTAATTTAAAATAAATAGACTCCTTAAGAGAATTTATTAAAGAAATTGACATTGGTACTAACTGTAGCTAGTCAAATTTATTTTCGAAAATATAATGTATGTACGCAAGAACCTTACAAAATTTTTCAAACGTAGCTATAACTATAATGTTAACCTAAGAAATAATCATAGACTAGTTGCGCCCCGGATTGGACTCGCGAAAGTTAGCAATTCTTTTAAGGGTCAGTGCATTCTCTGCTAAAATAAGATTCCTCTGGAGATTTTGTGATTGCCATTTGAGCAATTTAAAAAGCATGTTAAAGCGACTTTGTCTAAAAAGGGATATTACATGTTCAAGATTACTTAAATGACGGGACTGTATGGGGTTAATCCAGCTCAACACAGACCTTGCTGTTAATCATTCAATCATAATTATAATTAATATTGTGATATTTGTATTTGTTAAGTACAAGCAATTTTAAAAGAGATCTAAAAATCAATATGTGGAAGATTCTACGCCCTTCTCCTCCCATAGTGGTACAATGTAGAGAAGAGGTAAAAAATTACGTATGCTAAGTATATGTAATTATCTAGGTTTGTAAATAAATTTTACTTTGACTTTGATACGATTAATAATTGCTCATTCAAATTATAATAAATAATATGAAGTTTTAGAACATATATCTGTAAATAAGTTACTTAATTGCTATCCACTTCCGACTTCAATAAGCAAAGAATTTCGTTCCCGAGTACATAGTTCAATACTTAAACACTACATACATAAAATTATTTTTCAATATTTTAAGTACTACCTTAAATGTAGTCCTATCTAGTATTTAATATTATATTATTAAAAATTGAAAAGGTATACCCGTTCAAAAGACTGTCATTGTACGTTTTTCCATGTACAATGGAAATGGTTTGGAACCCTTCGTGTGCGGGTTCAACGTCCTACTCACACTTGACCGGTTTTATTTTCATTCTTCGTCGATCTGGATAGTCAAGTGGCTTCCGACCGTATGGCCAAGTCTTATTTATTTATTTGGTTATTATTTTTGTATATGGTTCCTGTATTTACTTCTAACGTTTACTGACGAAAACGGAGGTGCACGCTTGTTTCTTTTATCAATTATTCCTTCCTAAAAGAAGGCACAACCTGTGCCTTTGCCACTCTATGTGGTAAAACACGTGACAATATAATACACTGTACATATGAAATTAGCCGAGCTCCAATAAAACCAATCAATACCAAATAATTCCCAATGTCTGCACACGACAAAATGAGTTCACAATGAAAACGGCGACAGCTCGCATCCCAAATTTTAATCAGACTAATTTGAATTGTTCCGCACAATGGGCTTGCCATTGCAACATCGAGGGTAGTTAATGAATAACCGAACATTGGCCGAGTGGCTGAAAGCAGGCCGGAACAAAAAGCCGAAATAATTGGGCGAGGAACAATCGGAATTGCAATTAAATCAGCGCTTTTCAAAGCTTACTTTCTTACGATGTGGAAAATGGTGTACAGAAACAATGTATCCAGAGATGGCTATCTTATTAGATTATCATACATGGGAGGTAAGTCATCAATTACGCCCGAGATATTTAAGCGCACGAGCGACAAAAGGGAGCGACATTGCTTCTAGTTCGAGGGTGTAATTGATCAAATACCCCCGAGTGCAATACTCTACTTTACATCGCTTAACGCGAGGAAATAAAAATCAACTTACAAAATAACAGATTTTTTAAGTTCTTCTTCGTTGAAAATTTCTTTGCAACAACGTTTTAACGGCTTATGTTTAAACGATTACCAAAAACGCAAATATTTTACTACCAATAAATTCAAAATTACTGCCAGAATGGATAAATGTCCACCAAATTGTGTTTGGATAAACGATCACCAAACTTCTTTTTATGTTTTGTGTACTAAAGTTTATGTTTTAAGTATTTTTTGTTGTTCTAAATTGTTGAACCTAACACGAAGGATAAAGGAGGCTTCGCTTCGCTCACCCCCTTTACCCTTCACCTAAGCTACCGCAGTATTTTGCGCTGATATTTTTTACAACTTTTGGTGTTCATTTATCCATTTTGGGTAGGAAAAAAATATTTTGGTGATCATTATATTTGTTGCCGTTTTTAACTAGATTTGCCTAGCGCAATTTCCTTTTAACAAGATAACGTCTAATGAAACGATAAACCGTATGCACGCATCAAAAAGTGTCACGTTCCGCTGTCATGTTCTGCCTGAGCCGAGCGTGCAAGCGAGAGCGCAGAACAAGTGATAGACAGGCACGATCGGCGTCAGCATTTCTTACGACGTTATTACGTAAAATTATCGTCCGTAAACCGATTTTACAGACAACCAATTTTTTATGTGATAACGTCTTATAAATCTATGAACGCCGGCTGCACGCACGGAGAAGTGTCACGTTACGCTGAGCCAAGCGTAATAAGCGAGAGAGCGGAATAAGCAATAGAGGCACGATCGGCCTATGCGTTTCTTATGATGCTATCACGTAAAATTATCGTCCGTAAACTGACTTTACAAACAAACAATTTTTTATTTATCTGGGTGCACGGCAGTGCACCACCAAGTCGAGCAAGCACAGCCGTACCATCCTTTTCTCGAAGCAATTCAGGCCATATTCGACCCCCCTAAAACTTCGTTGTGGATAAAACAAGAAGCCTGATTTTTCTGTTACTAATTAGGCCTTATATCAACACGATATATTAATTTTTTTATTCAATTTGAACCAGTAGTTTAAGAATTGTAACATGTCAAAGTTTCCTCATTTTGTCACTGACTGACTGACCGATCATCAAAACTCCCAGGCACTTCTAGCAGACATAGAACCTTCAAATTTGGGATATAAATAGTAATTAGTATTCTTATCAAGGGAAAACTTAAACATTTCAAGCTTATTACAGCTTCCGCCCGTAAGAGAAAAGTCCCCTTTTGAAAAACTGACAGTAACTGAAACTAACAAATTGCTAGGTTCCCTCAGTATGCCGAATCTGTGGATTGAACTGTTTACATACGATGAACTTACAATTAACATGCGACAACTTAATGATTCTGACTTTGTTGAAATGTTAAACAGAATCAGATTAGGTGTGACTACACAAAAAGACCGCGACTTACTCTCGACTAGATTATTACATCTTAAATCCGATTCCAATAAAAACCGATTAAATGAAATAATTGAACACCTCTCGAAACTTCCTGATGATACTGTTTGCTTATTACCTACAAAAAATATGTGTCTACAATTAAATACTGCAATGCTCAGGTCTCTCCCATATCCTGAAATAATACTTACAGCTATAGATAGCATAGATTGTCCCAGATACCTAACAAAAAGAGCTCGTGAATGCATAAAGAAATATGAAGACGATGCGTCTATGACTGCAGGCCTGGAAGAGAACATAATTATAAAAATAGGAGCAAAAGTCATGTTAAGGCGAAATATTGACGTAAGTCTCGGTTTGGTCAATGGTTCTATCGGTATAGTGCGAAGAGTTAAGATTGATCCAGATGATCCAAAAATAATTAAGAAAATATGCATTCAGTTTAATAATGATCATGAAATTTACGAGCTTAGTCCGGTCAAAACTAAATTTGAAATTATTAATAGGGCATATGTTCATCGCGAACAATTTCCCATATGTATAGCCTATGCTATAACCATCCACAAAAGTCAGGGCCTAAGTCTAAATAATGCGCTGATGGATATAGGTTCTGCAGTGTTCACATCCGGTCAAGCTTACGTGGCACTTTCGAGAGTAACAAGTCTGGGCGGTTTACATCTAATTAATGTCGATTTCGGAAGTTTTAAAGCTCAGGAATCATCAATTTGTGAATACAACAGATTGAGAAGCATTTACCGCCCAGATTTGTCAAAAATTTTAACATCAAAGCCTCAGAGAAAAACACATCGTGACAGGGAGTGGGCTTTGAGAAAAACTGTAGCTGAAGCTCAAGAAGTAATACCAGAAAAGAAAAAGAGAAAGACTACCTACAAACATAAGAAATAATCATAAGACAGGTTTTATGTTTTTTATTGTTATTGTAAAAGTACCAAAGGTACCAAATTTTAAAAAGTAGAACTTTACAAAAAGAAGTGAGATCCCATCAAAAACATCCTGTAAAAAATACCAAGTCTCGCAGCTCTGTGATTCTACCGTAAAAAGTTGTGAGATCCATGTTATACCAAGTCGGTTAACTGATTTAGTCCCTACTTAAGGGGCCTTCTGTCTTAAGTTAATACGTAAGATATTTTCATATCTATATTCAAATCTTTTACTTTTTAAATAAAAATATCGACTTGGCCATCGCATGAAGGCACAATGTATCTTCGAAATCATATCTACATTATATTAGGTTGTTTAGAGTATAATTGCGTTCTACACGATTAAAACTTGGTTCCAAAACTAATATATGTATACCTTTAACAAGCGGCAACAATAGAAAATGGAAGACTAGTGCAACAAAATTACTAATGCTCTAGTTATTTTCAGTCCATTAAATTCCAGTACCTTTCACTTCTTTATGCATTCGGAAGGAATTTGATGAAAAACCAGGTTTCTGGCTCTTAGTTCTGTGTGATAGATAACGTATTTGTATATATTTATTACACGATACATGACAGGACATAAAAACAGAAATAACATGTACCAAGGTCAGCTTATCTCTAAATAGAGATTTCTTCCAGCAGACCCTGGTTGTAAAGGACTAAACAAACTAAGCATGCGATGGCCAAGTCGATATTTTTATTTAAAAAGTAAAAGATTTGAATATAGATATGAAAATATCTTACGTATTAACTTAAGACAGAAGGCCCCTTAAGTAGGGACTAAATCAGTTAACCGACTTGGTATAACATGGATCTCACAACTTTTTACGGTAGAATCACAGAGCTGCGAGACTTGGTATTTTTTACAGGATGTTTTTGATGGGATTGCTTTTTCTTGCTGACGCGCAAGATCATTTAAAAAAAATGTACTGTGTCACTGCGTCTTGCCGGGGTCTTGCCTCAAATATGAGTTCTTGTGCCAATAACAAAGAAAGGACCGTCGTTTGATTTTCAAATTTACTTACCTCCCAAAGTAGCTCGCAAGGTTTTTTAGGTTGTAGATTATTATCCGACTGCAGCGAGGCGGAGAAGAGCAGGGTTTTGTGTTTGACCTGTATATATACCTATATCCTTTTTATTTATATCTGTTCCTGTGTCTCCGCGTAACTACTCAACTGCTCAACCGATTTTGATAAATGATTCCTACTTACTTTTGACGTAGGTACTTTATTTTATTATTAAATCTCCACTTAGAGTTTTTATACCTACAAACAATTAATATGTTTTAGAATAAATAAACTATTTTAGTTTAAGTACTATAAATCAGTAATATTTTTTTAGATTTTTTTCTTCAAATCATATTTTATATACAACACATTACCATGACTATTATCAAGAGAATCTGTCTGAAGAAGTCTGTTTTTTGTGTATGTGCGTTGATGATCCATCATCGAGTGTGTAGTCGGCTAGCTTACCGCACTTGCTTAACGGCCCGTGCGAATACTACCGCCTCGTGAGGGTTAACTAACTTAGCAAACTTAGCATACCTACTAATAACTACTATCTCCTTCATTTTTATTTCTATCTTTGTTCGTATTACTTCGTATCTCTATATATGTAGGGTACAAGTTAGTTGAAGCTCTTCGTTGTATCGTAGTCAAAAGTTGTAAAATTGATTTACCTTCACACATTTATATTTATTTATTTAATTAATTATTAAGGCTAACCAACAGATCTTACACTAAATATATAACTTAACTTAATACGAAACATTTCGCAGTGCAGATCCAATTATAGGTTAACACAAGATATACAAAAAAACATTATGAAATGCCTACACATCACCCGTCATATAAATTCAAAAGCAGCGTTTAAACAAACAAAAAAAACAAGAAAAGGGTGATGTTAATACTAAAAACTAAATACAGATAGATATCCTCACTTAAAACTAACTTATAACTTGACCGCTAAGGCAGCTGTTACATTTGTTTTAAATCTACCTAAACTAAGAACAAATAGATCTACCTTATCAGAATGGGACAAGAACAATTTATTATAAGATCGGAAAATCCCACATGAAATGCTGTTTGAGCCAATATTGGTCCTGGACGGTTTCACATAGAATGGACGATATTGACAATTATGGCGTTCGGACTCGGCACAACCAAACCAACCCTCGAGAGCAATTCTGGACAGTCCAAGCCTCCCCTTAATATTTTAAATAGTAATACTTGTTCTGCTAAAGATCGCCTATCTTCAAGAGACAAGAAGTTAAAATACTTGAGGCGGTCCTGGTATAAGGGCATGTCAACATTTTCTTCTGGTGTACTGTCAAGAAACTTCCTCAAGAACCATTTAGTTGGTATGATTACTGGACCGGTTTCAACTTTTTTGTGAACTTTATGTATTTGAATTTGCCAGTGTTAAGAACAGAACCACTTCAATCTGACGCCATAGGCACCAAAATTAGAAAGCTTTTTTAGCAATAAAAAATGGTCTACCCTGTCGAAAGTTTTGCTTATGTGGGTATAAATAACGTCAACTTGTTAGCCCTTGTCGACCTGTTTATGAAGATCTGACACGTAGCAAGCAAGATTAGTGTTTTTTGACAAGCTGCTACGAAAACTATGTTGATGAGGTGTCAACGAGGAATCCAGAATATTAGTTAAAAACGGGCATACGGGATTCGAATACTTTGCCCACTATACTCAAGAGAGATATTGGTCTATAATTTTGAATATCCTTAGAATCATCTCCTTTCGAGATGGGAACAACATTAGCGAGCTTCCAGACGTGTGGAAAAACTCATGTGGTCTGAGATTTGTTAAAAATTATATTGAGAGGAATATAAATACTCTTTGCACAGTTATAGACAAACAGGGCGAGGATCCCATCAGGACCTGCGCCCGGCTTCTCATCCAATTCTTTTATGGCTTTTTGAATCAATTGGGGCGAGGTAGTTATAATCCCTAATGAATTGCATGACATCTAACACTCCCGTACTATGTCACTAATACAAAAATTACCAGTAGAATTTTTAGTATAACCGGAGGAAAAATGGTCTGAGAAAGCATTACAGATAACATTCGGTGATGAAAGCTTATCCTTTCATGTACATTTCACTGGGTCGCCTTATTGTTCCTCTTATTTCTTATAAATGACCAGAAGGCCTTAAATTGTTACCCGAGATAGAGTCTTCTATAGATCTCAGATAGTCGGAATAACATACTTTAATAAGTGTATGGCAACGGGCTCTAGCCATAACGAAGTCAAAGTGGTCCAATGGGTTGTTTAGTTTAGCATATTTAATACGCAATTTTCCTTTCAATTTAATATTTTTAATCAGGTTAAGAGAGTACCAGTTAGGGTACTTCGTCGATTTAGGTTTGCATTTAGGTACATATTTTTTGATAATATCATTAACAATTGAGTAAAACTTTTCCAACATATCGTCAACACATCCTATTTTACACAAAACCTCAGTCCAATCGAGTTCATTGAGGTCACTATTAATGCTTTCGTAATTTTCTTTATAAAAATTATATCTACAAACATCATTTTTTTTTAAAGTTGTTGGCCGGAAATTTATTGATATTTCTAATGGAGGGTGAAATTGATTAATTTTGGACAATGGAACTGACTTCTTAGTAGTTATGTCACGAATGTTGCTCAATACAAGGTCTAGAATTTTATTATCCTTATGAACAGTATAGTTAAATTGTTCGAGGTTATGTAAAGATATAAAATCACTCAACAGTTGAAACAAACCAGTTCCAGAACTAAAAGGTACAGTAGCAGTACAGCCCGCGTCCGGATTGGATTTGATAGTCCATTGAATAATGCTGAGGTTGAAGTCGCCGACTACAATTGTATCACTCTCAGTATCTTCAAAACTTGATATGGTATCACTTAGACTGTTCAAATGGTTGTCGAGGCTGTCCAGAGTCACCGGCGGGGGAATATAAATAGCTCCTATGTTATTTATTTATTTATTTTTATTTATTAATTCATTAACAATATTCATTGTGTCTGAAATCACTTAATATCTAATACTATTACTAAATTTAATTTTCAGAATAAATCAATAATTTAAATTAATGTCACATGTTGTCATATCTTGTGGTTGATAAATTATACAATACAAATAGTTCAAATTTTCTAACAATTAGGTTCAGCATAAAAGTCATTAATGTCATAAAAAGATTTTTCCATCAAATATTTTTTAATTTTTCCTTCAAACATCTTCGTTTTATAAATTTTTTTCAAATTTTTCGGTAATGAATTATACAATTTTATGGATTGATAAAGAACATTTTGCTTGGCAATGTTTAGGCGAGGTTGAATTATCTGAAGTTTAATGTCCTGCCTCCTGGAAATGTTTCTTAAATGTTTCTCCACCGGACCTTCTAGGTCACTCAGGTGTTTACTCAGGGTTGTCAGTAATATAAGTATATAGAGACTAGGGACAGTTAATACACGAAACTTCAAAAAGTATTCTTTACATGAGATCCACTGAGGAACTCTAGCTAATACTCTGATTGCTCTCTTTTGCATCCTAAAGGCACTAAGAATATTGCGTTGGTAGCTGTTACCCCAAAATTTAATACTGTATCTTAACTTAGATTCAACTAATGCAAAATACACTGCTCTGAGGTGGTCTTGAGAGACCTCATCCCTTAAGGTCTTCATAGCAAAACAAGCGGAACTAATGGATTTTACAATCACTTCCACCTCCTCCTTCCAGTTAAGATTTTCATCAATATGAACCCCTAAAAACTTTAGTGACTTAACGACATTGACTTTCTCATTATTATAAACTATGTCCAAGGTCTCAGTGTTTCTAGTGGTTGTTTTAAAAAGTATTATTTTGCTTTTTGTCCATTCAATTCTAGATTATTGTGCAAGAACCAATCTTTGAAACAAGCCAGCACAATATTTAGTCTTCTATTAAGATCGACTATGTTGGTTGCCGAAGTTATTGCATTAGTATCATCAGCAAATAGGACCAAGTTAGTGTCTATTGAGTTATTGATGATAGCATTTACCATGTCATTTATAAAAACCACAAAGAAGATGGGTCCCAATATTGATCCTTGCGGTACACCTCTTCTTATTTTAACTAAGTTAGAAGAAACTACTTTTTCTTCCATTTTACTTATTGATCTGACTTCAACAAACTGGTATCTATTTTGCAAATAGCTTCGAATTAGTTTTGATGGCTGTCCTCTTACGCCATAGTGTTCTAATTTTTTAATGAGAAGTTCATGATCAACTGTATCAAATGCTGCACTTAGATCTAAAAATAATGCTGCAACTTTGTGTTTTCTTTCCAGGTTTGTAAGCACATCATTAAGTAGTGCCTCTATTGCATCTGCTGTGCTAACGCCTGTTCTATAACCAAATTGCCTTGTGCTAAGAACTTTATTCTTAATAAGGTGTACAACTAGAGCATTCTTAATTAATTTTTCAAAAATCTTTGACAAAATTGGTAGTAAAGATATTGGCCTGTAATTAGCAGAATCGGTTTTCGAACCCTTTTCAAATATTGGCAAAATCCTAGCAATCTTTAGCTGGTCAGGAAACGTACCAGTTTCAATGCTCTCATTGTAAAAAGCTGCAAGAGGATATGCCAAGATATCAATATTATCCTTTATAACCGTTATTGGCAATTCATCTACTCCACATGACTTTTTGGCCTGCATATTGTTAACAATTTTAGTAATATCATAGGCAGTCACAGTATTTACGACTAAATTTTCATTAACTCTATCTGTATTCTCATATAAGTAATTCAACGCCTTGCTAGCATTCACTGTATTATTGTTATTTGATTTATCAAATTCCTTATGTTAATTTTCCTATGTTAATATCCTATCCTTCCTTATGTTAATATCCTATGTTAATTTTCCTAATGCTAATTCCTTATGTTAATATCCTATGTTGATTTTCCTACCACTATTATTACAGTTAGAGGAAACTGTAACCAACAGTTCTTAATAACAACTCTCATATATCTATTGCCTAGTAGAGTTTAGCGATTTTGAAACAGCAATGAAAACTCTCCCACCATCAGATTTAATGCTAGATTTTCCGCATCGGTCCTTACGACATATTTGATATTTTGCCATTTAAAATCTCTGCATCCAAAACGCTCAATTAGCCAGGTCTCTGTTATTATTATCACATCGAAATCACAAGTAAACTCGCTAGGTATATGTTTTGAAGCTTACCATGAATGCTTCTGCAGTTTTGGTAATAAATACTTAATTGAAGCTCTAATATATAAAAACCAAAAATATAACATTCAATTTAAAATGAAATGTTAGAAATCTACTGACTTGAAACAAAATATTTTGCAATAGTGTCAAGGAATTCCTGGCTTTTAACCTATATCACCACAGATTTGTCATCCTTGCGCAAAAGCATCCTGCCGCCTCTCACCCACAGATGTTTGTAGCCCACCTCCTTCTTGAACGCGCGAGCCTTAGCTTGCAGGTCACGAATGCTCGGCGACAGGTGCTCATTCACAAAGATCGGAGACTTGTCTCCACCATAACCAAGGTGAGAAGTGTTGAGCTTATCTGAACGGTTATCCTTATTGAACTTCAGACAGCATGCTAACAAGGTATCACGTGGGCGGGGTGACGATAACTTAAGTATAGTTATATAGTTGCTTCTGGCTTCGTAGAGTTGGAGTCCTGCTTGGCCACTCTCATGCACTTTAAAATGTCCTTTTCTTAGAGGGGGTATGAATCTGACTTTCAAGTTCAAGTTCAAAGAGTTTTATTCATAATAGCACAAAAATTGAGATTTAATGAACGTCATAACATAATCAAGCATAAAATAACATTAAGTAGGTGCCTAATTATTACATAGAACATAATATACAGGGTGCAATGAACTGGTTTAATGCCAGATGTCGGTGTCTTTTAAAAAGTCATTAATTTTGTAATAGGCCTTAGTGCAAAAAGTGTGCTTTATACATTTTTTGAATCGAGATTCAGTTAAGTTTTGTATTTCTTGCGGAATTTTATTGTAGAAGCGTTTACAGTGACCCATAAAAGAACTGATAACTTTTGTGAGTCTGAACATTGGAAAAGAAAGTCCAGCATAGCACCACGAGTGCATTACTCAACGTGACCAAGGATATCTGTCTTTCGATGGGTGCCAGGAAGCTAACTCTGATCACTTTGCTTGATTTTAGCAACGCATTTAATTCGGTCGATTTTGATATCCTTCTTGGCATCTTTCGCTCGATTGGTCTATCGGTGGCTGGGTTTTCTTGGTTCTATTTCTATCTACGAGGGCGTCGTCAGTGCATAAGGGTGGACACTTTCTGACTGGTTAAGTTTATCTGCTGGTTACCGCAAGGGTACTTTCTCCTTTGTTATTTTAGGTTTTTTATCAATCAACTTACTACAGTTATCTCATCCTCTCTTCACCTCTATGCTAACGACCTTCAGCTGTATAGGCATTTCTCAATCGCCGAGATTTCGGATACCGTTTCGAATATGAACGCTGATCTTACAGCTGTTGAAGTCTGGGCCAAATCGTTTGGCTTGCTAGTCAATCCTTCAAAATCGCAGGCCATCATCGTAGGTAGTAATCGTATGACCTCTAGACTGGGCTCAAACGTGCCGTCTGTTCAGTATGGTAATGTTTGTATTCCTTACACCGAAAAAACCAAAAACCTGGGCCTTATCCTGGATAAGAATATGTCTTGGATGGTGCACATCAGCGATTTAAGCAGACGCATCCACTTTTTTTTTTCATTTTCTGAGGCGCTTGCAGTACTTCTTGCCGTTCACTACAAAAGTGTTGCTAGCGAAATCATCACTGCTGCCCATTTTTTATAACGCTGATGTGTGCTTCCTTGATATCACAGACGAAAAGCTTAACAAGTTGGAGAGGCTTCAGAACCTGACTTTGCGCTTAATTTTTGGCTTGCGAAAGAACGAGGGAAGCCTGTCCGATGGCCAATACCAGTTTCCTGATGAATTCTTACAAAGTCCGTGCTGCGCAGATGTGGAACCTCCTGCCAGTTTATCGCCTAGCTCATTCAGATCAAGACTGAAAGAATACTCCCTATCTCAATTATCGTAGGTTTTATTTAATTAAGTATTAAGTGTTTATGTAGTATCATTATCTTCATAATAATAATAATACCCTGGACACTATTTACACACATTGATCTAGCCCCAAACTAGGATTCCCTGTATCTTGGGTACTAGACAACGGTACATATACTTATATAGATAAATATTATACTTAGATATTAAATATCTAAGTATAATATAATATCCAGACAACGATACATATACTTATATAGATAAATATCATAATTAGATAGATAAACAATTATGACTAGGGTACAAACATCCGTTCTCAACAAACAAATATTTGGCCCCACCGGGACTCGAACCCGGGACCCATGGCTTCGTAGGCAGGGTCACTGCCGACTCGACCATTCGGGTCGTCGATATAATGATATATATGTATAACATAAAACTATTTTTGTAATATTTGTGTGTATGTGTAATGTACTCTATTGTTAAATTTAGTTGCTGTTTTCTGGTTTGTATAAATATTTTGTTATTAGCTGAACCCGCATTGTTTCACTGAACATACTTACTGGGTTGGCTGGAAGAAATTTATTTTAGGAATTAGCCCGCCTTTGTAAATTTTATTTCCACTGCGTCAATGGTTTTTAATGTTATTTTATGCAATAAAGGATATAATAATATAGTGTTATGCTGGTCGTAACGTGCGGTTTTTTTACGCAGTAAAGAGGGTTAATGATAAGTGTGTAGATAAAATAATATACATTCTTATAACAATCAAAAGGCCTAGATTTTATCACTGTTAAGCATAAAGCCCAGTCTCCGTAGTAAATCGCCCATGGTCCTTTATGATTCATCCGCGCGCTAGAGCTTATCGGTACTTCTTAAAACCCTAATTCTAAAGGGGTCATAGGTAACCGCTGCTGCAGCGACAGGGGCCTAGCCCGTCGCCACAGCGGAATATTCTAGTATTCAAACTCTAGGTGCTGCAAAAATACATTCGCGTGTACAATTATCTCACGCTCCACATCGCATTGTGAATGCATTACTGAATCCGAGGCTGATCATTATGAATATGGTTATGAATACAAATCGAATATGGCTTATTGCCAGGTAACACGTTGCATTTTGTAATAATTTGGACTAATGCGACATTGTTGTTTTGTGGAACAGCGTCTCCTTTTCCATGAGTCGTTGTGCACACGAGACTACAGAAACCCGGTTGGTATACTTTTATATATATAACTTTTTTGAAGTCGAATACAATAATACCATATCAATATTCAACTAATTTAGTTAGCTTACAACCAAACGTGTGTGTGACTATAAAATAAAACCCAATAGTGAAAAAAAATGTATTTAACAAAAAAACATATTTTTTTGTTAAAATGTTTGTTACTATTGGGAAACTCTATCTCGAAAACTTTGTGTTTGTAAATACCATACACACAGTAAATGCGTTTTTCGAGAAAAAACTTGTTTTTTGCGAGGAATTCTTCAAGCCAAGACTGAAAATGCTAGAATCCATTCTAATGTTTTGCCAACAATTAATGCATGTATTCTTGCCTTTATTTTTCTATTTTGTTACTTTGTCGTTCCACTTAAAAGTAACCAAACACAATGGAAGTAACGGTCCCATGGTCCCTAATCTAAAATGCGTGAGTTTTTTTACTTTGAAACTGTTGATAACACAGGTGATTTAATAATTCATTTATACAAAATATAGAGTAATCATTTCTTTAGTTGCACTTTACAAAAAGACAAACTTACGAGTCTCAATCGCAGTTACAAAATCGAAGAAAAAAACAGCACGGTAGCGCTCTGCAATCTAACAAAGTGGCTTCATCGATAAGTAATATAACCAGGAATAAAAAATACTGAAACCACAAAGTAGTTTCTTTTTAAAATTACTTCGCGAAATTGCAGTTACAAAATGGAATTACATAATTTTGGACTTTTGTCCAAAATAATGAGACACAATTTAATTGATGACATGTTATTATTCTTGTAAAAAAGGCCCCTCAATTTACGTTTTAATATGATTGCCATCACTTAACTGTCCAGAAATAATCCAGTTTTAACCTTCATACAAACTAAATAAAAAAAATATCTGGAATCAAAACTCGGTCAAACACTGTAGGACGAACTAAAACATAGTGGTGTCACGAAAATTCGTGAGATGGTCATTCCTATTTATTAATTTATCATACTAAAATAGTCGTTTACCATTAATGTTCGATTCCAAATCGATATTCGATCGATGGTTTCTGAACGGTCATTTTAATTTGACGTTAGCTGTCAATCTGGCAGTTTTGACAACTGACAGACTAAAGCCCTCGCAATGTAAACGCGTTTTGATTAGGGTGTTGAAATTAAATCGCAGGGCATCTGGAATGTATTCGGGATTCCCTCAGGATTGTTAATATAGCAGAGTGTGCCGTTGTCTCTCGAACCAGATAAAGTTCGGATTTTCGTGCCCGATTTGTATTTACCAGTAGAAACATAACCTGTGTTGGACACTGTGCTCACCACGCTGGCCCGCCAGTCATACCTGGTTGGCTGAAGAGCCTGTCTACCAAGAACAGCCTAGGGTGCGCCCGGGCCTTGCAGAGAGACAGGAGGTTGACGGGACCGAAGCACAGACCAGGTTAGATCTACCCCACATAACTCCAGCTCGGTGAATCGCCGACGTTCATCACTTCTTGGCACCTGATCGTAACGCTACCTCGTAGCTCATGGGCCCCTACGAGGTCATTAGGTGCTGAGAAACCTGAACAGATTTGGTAGCTAGAGCGTGGCTTCCTGAGATTTGCAGCCGTCAAGGGCTCCAGGAAGGCACGATTTGGGACTATCAATCTGTAGGTATAGGCGGTTAGGTAACTCGGTTGTTCCTATATCCACATAGATTGGTAGTATTGTAAGCTATAAGTCTATTGCTGGTAGTAGACAGACAGATATTAAATTGAAATTTGCATTGAATTACCAGTTAGTCAATCTATTAGTGGTCTAGTAATGCTATTGAATGAATGTTTTGGTTAACATAGGTAGTTACATCTATTGATAGCAGGCTATTACATTGTTTTCAGTTTATAGCAATTTATAACTTGAACTAATATTGACTATCTGTGTGTCTTATAATGATAAAGGGAAACTAAATTGTTATTTACAGAATTTATATAGATATAAAACTCGGTTCCTATTGTTTAAGGAAAACAACATTGTTTAAGTTATAGTTTAGGGTTCCCTCGTTTGGGTTATAAACTGGAGGGTCCAATAAAATTGAGTTACTGCAAATTGTGAGTAAGTATCGTTCCGATCATGTCGTTATCTGAAATCCAGAAGGGTGTTTCTAAGGAACTCAGATGGTTTTCCTCCGCACACGGTCTGATAGACCGTTTAGATAATAATAATAATAATAATAATAATAATAATACCTTGGACACCATTTACACACATTGATCTAGCCCCAAACTAGGATTCCCTGTATCTTGGGTATTAGACAACGATACACATACTTATATAGATAAATATTATACTTAGATAGATAAAAAACCATGACTAGGGTACAAACATCCGTTCTCATCAAACAAATATTTGCCCCCACCGGGACTCGAACCCGGGACCCTTCGTTTCGTAGGCAGCGTCACTGCATGATGTGGTATTGGAGCGGTCTATGGACGTTGTGCTGGCACGTACGCCCGCCACAGATATGCGGAAATATCTCATCACGTACTATGTCTTATGCACGTCATCAATAACATGTACCAACCTAGTATATAAGCTAGGATTTCCTATAATAAAATAGTCTAGTCTAGTCTAGTATATTGCGCGCATCTCAAGCCTTTTAATTTACTCCCGAAGATGTTACTCCCCTCATAATTGCCTCTGGCAAAGTGGTGACCCGACTTTTGAACATCAGCAACCTTCGGTAAGAGCAGCATGGACCCAGCCGCGAAGAAAACTCCGTGTGCTGCCACCTTAGAAGTGCAAGCAAGAAGCACTTCGTCCAAGATCGCCGAGCCCCGAATTCTGCATACCTATTTCAAACCACGCTGCAGAAATCCATAATCAAGACCCCACCCAAACCAAGACGACATCAAGCAAGCCATGACGGACCAGAAGCTAAACGATTTCAACTGAAGATTTCCTGCATCGAACTCAAGATACCGCAAGAATAATGAACCAATAGTCAGCCGACTGCTGATTTATCAAAATGGAGCTCGCACCAGCAGAAACGAACGCGTCGGCAAATTCATTCACAGCAAGCAGTTTTTTTTTCAAGTTCAAGACATAGGAAGCCGTTCCAGCCCCCAGAAGAGTATTGAAACATCATCGATATACCCAATTCAACGAATATTGAAATCATCCAGGAAGAACATCGCACGAAGAATAATCAAATCACTGAAGAGAGAGAGAGATATATATTTATATATAAACGATTGGTGTACAAGATGTGCCCTATGTTGCCAAATCCCAAGGTTTTTAGGCACACAAATTTCATCAATCGACAACTTTATATTCACTCAAGAGTGAAGAGCACGCACGTACATATGACGTACGAGATCATTGACTGCCTACAGCCAAGGTTACAGATTTAATGCTGATGCTGATTCAGCACAATCATCCTTGTAGGTACGGTCGCAATTATAAACAAACAGTGATTACAACTTCAACGACGTGCGATGTAAATTGACTCATCGATTCCTGAAAAACGGGCGGCTGCAGCATCAGACGACTCTCCTGCGGATCTTTTCCAGTTATAGGTTAGGTTAGTTTACTAACCGCGAAGCCCCATTATCCTAGTGTTTTTCTGTTTTCCAGTTTTAGTTTATTTTATGTAGTGTGCGGCCAGACACAAGACTCGCCTGTAGGTAAATATTACGTTATTCCTTAAACTTATGTAGAATTCACATAACCGTAGTTCCTTTATTTTCCTAATTCGTGTAAGAGTTACCTTTAGATTAAGTTGAAATATGCTCTATTACTGTCTAGTTTTATTTAACAATCACTTTCCTTATATATAAAAATAGTTTAAGTTAAAGTATGCACAATTAAGATCTGGTTTTATGTTTATTAAAATACTACTAGTTATTATTGCAGTTGATATAAGTTTGTTATAGTATACACATTTCTAAAGTTAATTTGATTCATTTAAGGTTATTATTTGATTCTAACTTAGATTTTTGTTCATTGTAATAAGTACATTCATTTATTTATTTTCCCTAAAGGGGGGAGTATCTGTGCCGGCACGTACGCCCGCCACAGATATGCGGAAATATCTCATCACGTACTATGTCTTATGCACGTCATCAATAACATGTACCAACCTAGTATATAAGCTAGGATTTCCTATAATAAAATAGTCTAGTCTAGTCTAGTATATTGCGCGCATCTCAAGCCTTTTAATTTACTCCCGAAGATGTTACTCCCCTCATAATTGCCTCTGGCAAAGACGTTAAGGAACGTTACAATAGGGTGCTCGAATTGTCCGCGCAGGCGGAATCAGTTGATGGTTGTGCACCTGACAGGCTGTCACGGTTGATAGGGGATGTCGACCAATGTATGGAGATGGCAGCTGTTATCACGCAGAAGGCTGCGGACATACGTAGACAGCGCGAGTCCAGCCATGATGGTGACATTGAAGCACCTCTGCCGCATCAGGGATCGGGGTCCAGGTTACCTGCCATAACTATGCCTACCTTTGACGGCGTGTCCGGTGAATGGATGAGCTTCATCAATCTGTTCGACAGTTTGGTGCACATGCGATCGGACATTACCAAGTCTGTCAAGATGGCTCAGCTGGTGGCAGCATTGAGGGGTGAGCCTAGGGAGCTGGTCGCTCATTTGACAGTTATGGAGGGTAACTATGAGACGGCCAGGCAATTGTTGGTCAGACGTTATCACAACAAACGGAGGTTGGCCGATGCCCAACTGAACCGTTTGTTTAGCATCCCGGTTGTGAACAAGGTCGGGGCCATACAGACGGAGGTTTTGAACCCATTGTTGTCCGTCACCAAGGTTCTAGAGAATCTTGGACTTCCGGTTGGTGAATGGTCGTACTTACTGTTGTACATTGTACTTTCCCGCCTACCCGCTGACGTGCAGACTCGTTTCGAACAGTCTCACGGGAGGTTGGCCGAGGACCTGCCCGCCTTCTCCGACTTGGTCGGATTTTTGGAAGAGGAGGCTCGACGGGCAGAGAATTTGGGGTTGACGGTCACCCATCCTTCGGAGCCACAGAGAGCTGCTGGGAGCGCTGTGAGTAGGGGCCCTCCGACGAGGAAGGACCGCACCAACCGGCAGTCATATGGGACTGTGAGTGCATTGACCCCACATGGTGAGACCTGCCCATGTTGTAGGCAGATTGGCCATGCTGTGGCCAATTGCAATAAGTTCGGGGAACTTAGGGTTCAGGGACGGCGCCAGATGGCCAAGCAGCGGAGCTGGTGTTTCCTGTGCCTCGGGCCACACATGGCTAGGGACTGCACGCGCACACAATTGTGCGGATATTGTGGTGGGGCCCACAACAATCTGTTGTGCATGAACCGGTCCGGCCAACAGCCACCACAGGGCCGTACCCAGGGTGACACGGCAAGGGGCCCTGAGAATTCGTTTGCGACTCGGAGCGCAACTCAGGGGCCAACGTCCCCACGTGCACAGGGCAGTACTAGAGTGCAGGGCCGCACTCAGGGTCATTACATGGGGGGCCCTGAGTTTTCGGTTGCGACTCAGCATCCGACTCAGCGGGACATTGGGTGTGTTGAGCAGGCCGTAACGGGCGGGTGGCATGGGACACCTTCGAGCTATGCGGGTGCGGTTCGGACGCCGCCTCAGTTGTCGCCCCGCTCGTCGCCTCGTCCTCGTCGGTCACATGTGATGTCCCCCCCGCTCATGGAGCTGCCACGGTTGAATTCACGCCCACCCCCCTTAAAGGGGCGTCGTAGGGTGGCAATGGAACCGGCGCGTGGGCCATTTGTACAATGGGACCCTCTGGCGTATAGCTGCATACCTGATCGGTTACAGGCAGAGTGGGGCCCCGGGGGCCCTCGCTAGGAATTTGCGGCCCAACAATTTGTTGCCCCCCACCCGGAGACGGTGGTGTTACCGATCGCCTCTGTGCTTGTTTGGGATTTGGCGGGCAACCCAACATACGTTCGCGCCCTATTAGATTCTGGAGCTCAGGGCTGCATTGTATCGAATGATTTAGCAAAATGGTTGGGCCTCAAGGTAAATAGGTATAATAAATCAATACGGAGCGTGGGGAATGTTACGGTTACGAATGTAGTTGGTCAATCGGTGATCACGTTCTCTCCACGTTATGACATTTTGACAAAAACATCCGTGCAAGCTTTAGTAATGACGCATGTCATGGGCAGACACCCCTTGGTGAAGTTGAATCCGGCCGTTCGATTCCTGACATCAGGACTCAAGTTGGCGGATCCCGATTTTGACACTCCAGCCCCGGTCGACCTGCTACTGGGAGCAGACGTTCTGGGTAGGTTTCTGTTGTCGGATCGGCGAGTTCTTCAGCCGGACGGGTTGATTGCTGTGGATACTAAGTTTGGTCACGTGATCATGGGTCCGGCATTGCCAATGGTTAGGCCTGCCGAGTCAGATGGCATACTTATTGGCTCAGCGTTGTCAGACGCTATCCAACGTTTCTGGGAGATAGAGGAACCTCCCACCGTTCGTCGAGTCGACGCAGACGAAGAAGAGTGCGAGTTGTTTTACCAGAATAGTACTGGTCGCCTTCGTTCTGGTCGTTTTGTAACTCGACTGCCTTTCAGGGCCGATCGACCGCCACTAGGAGAATCTAGGAAGATGGCTGAGACGAGATTGATGTCGATGGAGCGTAGGATGTCAAGGGACGCCGTATTTAAACAAAAATACGTCGATTTCATGAGGGAGTATGAGTCGTTAGGACACATGTCGGTATCGGGTGTGGACTGGAGATCTGAGGATCATTGTTTCCTTCCACACCATGCCGTCCTGCGAACCCCTACCGGCAAGATTTGAGTTGTTTTTGATGGGTCAGCACCTACCTCAAACGGGATGTCCCTGAATCAGTGTCTACATTCGGGACCCAAGTTGAGTCGTGATATTTCGGATATTCTCACGAGCTTTCGGAGACACCAGATTGTATTTGTCGCAGACATTCGGATGATGTTTAAGCAAACGGTAATTCATCCGGCTGACAGAAGGTATCAGTTGAAACTTTGGCGTGAGACCACGGCCGAGCCAGTCAAGGTCTGTTGTATGAGTTAAACACGAACACGTATGGGTTACGGTCTAGCCCGTATTTGGCGATGCGTACCCTGCGGGAGTTGGCGTCGCGTGACCGTGTGAGCTATCCTAGAGCCGCCGCTATCCTGGAGCAAGATTTGTACGTCGATGAGGTCTGCACAGGGGCAGCCAGTGTAGAGGAAGCTCTGGACCGACGTGACGAGCTCATTCAATTGCTGGAACGAGGCGGCTATGAACTACGCAAGTGGATGTCCAACTCCCCTGAGTAGATGGCTGGTCTCCCAGATGAGTTTCAACAAGACCTGCACGTTTTTGAGAATCCTGACAACCCTAACATGTTGTCAGTGCTTGGAATTCAGTACCGGCCCGTCCATGATGAGTTTACCTATCGGGTGGTTTTAGAAACACCGAAGGCCTGGACGAAGCGGTCAGTACTGTCAACGATTGCGAGAACGTTCGACCCGAATGGATGGATTTCTCCAGTCACCTTTGCTCTCAAATGTTTAATGCAAAGGCTATGGGCGGCTCAGTTGACCTGGGACACCCACCTCTCAGGTGATTTGTTGACTGATTGGACGCGAATGTTCACCTCGCTATCGGATATAAATAATGTATCGCTGCCGAGGAAATTGGTCCCTGCTGGGGATTACAGGGCAACCCTTCACGGGTTTTGTGATGCCTCTGAACGAGGGTTTGCGGCAGCGGTTTATTTGCGAACCGTCACCTCCACCGGGGAGGTCGACGTGCGTTTGTTTTTGGCAAAAAGCAAGGTAGCGCCTATTCGGACAAGGATGACGATTCCAAAACTGGAACTGTCCGGGGCTGCTCTTTTGACCAAACTTTTGAATCACACTCTAACAGTGTTGCGTGGGTCAGTGGTTTTGGAGGATACGGTGTACGCTTGGACGGACAGCCAGATTGTTTTGTGCTGGCTGAAGGCTTCGGTCCATAACTGAGAGGTTTTTGTTGCGAACCGTGTCTCCCAGATTGTGTCGTCTGAGGTCCCACTGACCTGGAGACATGTACCAGGAGAATTGAACCCGTCTGATTGTGCATCCAGGGGATGTCAGGCTCCTGAACTCGTTAGACACCATTTGTGGTGGGGACCACCCTGGCTTGCCAAGAGAGAATCGGACTGGCCCCACAGCCATGTAGTAGTATCTTCGGATCATGGCCCCAGAGCGGCCGTGCATGTTACCCAGAAGGCTGAGGACCCTGACGCCGGGTTTCTGCTGGACCGGTATAGCTCACTTGACAAGTTGATAAACGTGTCCACTTGGATTAGGAGATTCGCTCGAAATTGTCGTACTCCTCGCGATCAGCGAACGTTGAACCCTATTCTGACTCCGGCAGAGCGAAACGAGTCGCTGTTGAATTTGGTCCGGTTGGTACAGTCCTCGAAGTTTGGGGCAGAATTGGAGATTATACGAAGTGGACGTTCGAAATTGAAGGGAGCCGTCGCGCGTCTCAACCCCTTTGTTGATTCGACCGGGTTACTTCGGGTAGGAGGAAGATTGCGCAATGCGAATCTGTTGTATTCGGCTCGTCACCCACTTCTGCTCCCCAAGGGGGGACAGTTAGCTGAATTGCTGGTGACTGATCGTCATATTAAAAACGCGCATGCCGGCTGTAACGCGTTGTTGGCCACGCTCCAGCGGGAGTTTTAGATCTTATCTGCCCGCCGTGCCATACGGAACATTGTGTTTCGGTGCATGCCTTGTTATCGACTTAAGGCTGCCACGATGCAACCTCTCATGGGGGACTTGCCCCCTGATCGTGTGAATGAGGTCAGACCGTTTTCAGGTGTTGGTACGGATTTTGCAGGACCGTTTATGGTGAAGAGTTCACGATTGCGTACTGCTAAGCAACACAAGGCGTACCTATGTGTGTTTGTTTGTTTATCCACCAAGGCGGTACATCTCGAGCTCGTTGCTGATCTCTCGACAGAGGCTTTAATTGCTTGTTTGGATAGGTTTGTTTCTCGAAGGGGACTTCCAACTTTGATCCGCTCTGATAACGGCACTAACTACATAGGTGCGGAACGATACTTACGAGAGATAGTCAACTTTTTGAATGTAAATAAAGTGGATATTGGAACGGCCCTCTCCCGTCGGGGTATACAGTGGACCTTCAGCCCACCGATTTGCCCCCACTGGGGTGGGATTTTTGAGGCCGTAGTTAAATCAGCTAAGACGCACTTAGGGCGTATAGTAGGTCAGACCGCGCTGACTTTTGAGGAGCTCGCGACATTGTTTTGTAAGATCGAGGCCGTTCTCAATTCGCGACCGTTGTGTCCGCTCAGCTCGGATCCAAATGACCTGGAGGCTCTGACCCCAGGCCATTTCTTGATAGGACAGCCACTTAACGCGTTTCCCGAGCACCCCTTCGAGGGAGTGAAATTGTATCGGTTGTCAAGGTATCAGATGTTGCAGCAGTTAACTCAGAATTTCTGGAAGCGTTGGTCGCTCGAGTATCTGCATATCTTACAACAGCGCCTTAAGTGGACTGACAAAACTAGCCCCCCTAGTGTTGGTGACCTCGTTCTGGTTAAGGATGCTAACCTACCGCCACTACGTTGGCGCAGGGTGCGCATTGTTAACTTGTTCCCTGGCAAGGACGGGACCCCCCGGTCTGCAGAGGTTCTAGTAGGAGGCTCGGTTCTAAAACGAGCGGTAGCAACGTTGTCTCGGCTGCCCGTAGATTAGGGGACAGGTGGGTGCCTGTTCGGGCGGGTGATTGTTCGATTCCAAATCGATATTCGATCGATGGTTTCTGAACGGTCATTTTAATTTGACGTTAGCTGTCAATCTGGCAGTTTTGACAACTGACAGACGAAAGCCCTCGCAATGTAAACGCGTTTTGATTAGGGTGTTGAAATTAAATCGCAGGGCATCTGGAATGTATTCGGGATTCCCTCAGGATTGTTAATATAGCTGAGTGTGCCGTTGTCTCTCAAACCAGATAAAGTTCGGATTTTCGTGCCCGATTTGTATTTACCAGTAGAAACATAACCTGTGTTGGACACTGTGCTCACCACGCTGGCCCGCCAGTCATACCTGGTTGGCTGAAGAACCTGTCTACCAAGAAGAGCCTAGGGTTGACGGGACCGAAGCACAGACCAGGTTAGATCTACCCCACATAACTTCAGCTCGGTGAATCGCCGACGTTCATCACTTCTTGGCACCTGATCGTAACGCTACCTCGTAGCTCATGGGCCCCTACGAGGTCATTAGGTGCTGAGAAGCCTGAACAATTAATATTATACACTTTTCGAATAACCAGAATGTAACCAAGTACGGTTATTAGTTTTTAAGTAAATTATTAATTAACTTGTGGGACAACTAAACATCTCCTTGGACGTATTAAAAAATGCCCTACTGGAAAATGTGGAAATCGTCGAGTAACCAGCAAAAAGCTAATTATCTGCAGCACAACAAACCTATCCCACCAAAAATATTTTCATATAAAATGTTGCCAAGACGAGACCATATGGCTGGCTCTGTCAAAAAGTTATCAGATCTCATGAAGAGCCAAGCTTCTAACTCGACACCCCCCTAACTCTACTCCCCTACCTTAGACCTCAAACAAAATATGTGGCTTGGCCGTTTGGCTACTGTCAATGGGCGTAAGGTGAAATATTAATTTCACTGTTCATTACTTTTCTGTTAAACAAACTTTTTTGGAGTAAAGCGTATAGTTCTTGTAGGTTCGAATAAACAAATCTAATTCGTTTTTACAACATTCATTTTTACTGCACGAACTATTGTATAAAATAAAAGTAACGAAGAGTGAATACATTTTTCTCCTTACGCCCATCCCATGTGACGGTAGAGAAACGGCCAACTTGGCCGTTTCTCTATCGTAAGTAAGTTGTAGAGTTTCTAAAGTTAGGGCTTGTAGAGTTAGGGCGTGTCGAGTAAGAAGCTTGGCTCTACATGAGATCTGATGAGTTTTTGACAGTGCAAGCCGTTTGGTCTCGTCATGGAAACATTTTACATGAAACTGTTATTTTTTTTAATTGTCATTTTTTTATTTTGTTCGTTTTTTTTTTCGAATATATGTTTGTGGAATCGGGATTCGGTATTGTTATTTCTGTATTAGACTTGACTTTTCGATTATTGTATCGATGATACTATTGCGGTTTTTTGACGCAGTAAAGAGAGTTTATGATACGTGTGGAGATAAAAGCACTGTTTTGTTTTTATTGTTGGTTGTTCCCTTTACTTTTTTGGTATATTTTCTCTCCGAAACTTCCCGAATAATTAAAACTTGGTTACAGTCTGGTGGTTGCTTTTGTTAATGTAGAGACCCAGACAGACAATTGTGAAATTAATTATAACTATATTACAGCAAAGAATATTGAAAATACAAATGACAATAGTATGACTGGCAATGATATTAATGTGAAAAACAATGATAATAATGCAGATCGCAGTGATACTAATGATAAAAATGTAAATAATAATGTAAATGAAAATGATAATATTGAGAAAAAGTTTTTTCGTGAATAAGTATATTAATGTATTACATCAAAATATTGACGGCCTCATAAATAAATCGGACCTGTTAACTAAACATCTAGAGGAGCAAAGAGCAAATGGAGTATCAGTTGATATTATAGGAATAACAGAGCATAATATGATTGACACCGATATCTTCTCTCTAAATGTTGCAAATTACACACTGGCTGCATATTCTGCCAGGAGCACACGAAGTGGCGGTGCTGCTATACTGGTAAAACATGATCTGAAATATAGTGCAATAGATGTAGAGGACTGTAATATTCCTAATTTGGTAGAATGCTGTGGCATCACCCTCACTGAGCACAATATAAATTTTACATGCGTTATAGAAAAGCAAAATATGACACAAAGACGTATGACATTTTCTTTAAAAACATAGACATACTATTATCTAGACTTTGCCAAGGTAAGAGAAAAACTATTGTGTGTGGAGATTTTAACATAGATCGACTTAAACGTAATAGATTCTCGGTATATTTCGAAGATATGTTATTGAACTACAATCTAAAGCTCACATTCAATGAACCAACACGTGTAAGTAGTGGCATATGTTTGGACAATTTCATTCACAATATCAAGGGATGTAAGGGCGAGATAGTGGAATTTGCACTTTCAGACCATACCGGACAGTTACTAAGATGTCCAGTAAGACACTTAAATGACCTCCAAGTTGGTCAATTTATAGGCAAGACTACAGTACAGATTACCTAAAGAAGTTCAAGGAGCATATGTCAAGTCTCAGTTTCAGTGAGATATTCAATAGTAACGACGCTAATGAGGCGTTAAGTGAGTTCCATAATATTTTTAAACTTTTATATGATCTCTGTTTTCCAAAAATCAAGGTGAGGGTCTCAAACAACAACCGACCACATTGGGTGTCGAAAGGTATCAAACTATGTACAAAGAGGCAAAGAGAGCTGTTATGGAAATCTAGACTGCATCCAACCAAGAAAATAAACAAAATTTTAAAAACTATTCAATAAGACTTAAAAAAGTTATAAAATTAACGCAAAAATCCCAAAATGAATATCAAATAAAAACATCAAATAATAAATCCAAAGCAACATGGAAAATAATCAATAAGTATAACAATAATAAAACTAAACCTAAAAATTATATAAATCAAATAAAAATTGACGATCATCTTGTCACTGATCCAAACGAAATTGCACAGTCATTTAATAACTTTTACGTTGATCAGACATCACAACAACGTCAAGTAAATGCCACAAATAAACCCATAAATATATCTTTCAACCCTAATTCAATATTTCTACAGCCAACAACTCCATACGAGGTAAACCAAATAATACAAAATCTAAAAGATACAAACAGTACTGGATATGACAACCTAAGCACAAAAGTTATTAAATATGTATCGGATTCAATAGCACTGGTTTTGAGGAGTATAATTAACCTATCCATACAACAAGGCGTATTTCCAGAGAAGCTGAAAACTTGTATCATTAGACCGCTCTTTAAGAAAAAGGACCGTGAAGACATGAGTTTTTATAGACCAGTGGCACTCATCTCTATTATATCAAAAGTTTTTGAAAGAGTAATCTATAACAGTCTCTACCAATATTTTGAAAAAAAAAAAATATTTGCAAAGGGACAGAAAGGTTTTAGAAAGGGTAAGATAATTGACTTAGCCATTTACGATTTCTTAATGCAGGTAGTGACGTGTTTGGATAAAAGAATTCCTGTCTCAGCGTTGTACATGGACATGACGAAAGCATTCGACTACGTCGACTATGTTACACTGATAAAAAAACTCGATGCTTATGGTGTCCGAGGCAATGTGCTTGAACTTATTAAAAGCTACCTGAGCAACAGATCACAGTTGACACAGATTTCCAGGATATGCCAGAAAACAAAAACAGAAAATGAATATATATCAGGCCCGAGAAGTGTTAAATATGGCGTACCACAAGGTAGCGTACTAGGACCACTGCTATTCCTGATTTACATCAATGATCTCCCTATGTCAGTAAGCCACCCAATGGTATTATTTGCTGATGACAGTACTATGATTGCGGATTGTCGAGATGAAAATACTTATGAATCTGAAATTAATAATTCTCTTAAAAATATTATTGAATGGCTGAGCCGTAATAATCTAATAATTTATCTTGATAAAACTAATACAATGACATTTAAAAATAATTAAAACCAAATAACAAACAATCTTGACATTCACTATAATAATAAGAAAATTGACGAAATAAATGTATCCAAATTCTTAGGACTTAATATTGACTCACATTTGACTTGGAAACCACAAATAGAACATGTTTGCAAAAAATTAAGTCAGTTTTCCTATCCTCTATATATGCTTGCCAAAGTTACTGGGCAATCGGCTTTATTAACTGTGTATCACGCTTTTGTTGCCTCGACTTTAAGGTATGGAATTATTTTTTGGGGTAACTCAACAGACAAAGATAAGGCATTTATAGCACAAAAACGGTGTTTAAGGGCAATTTGTAAGTTGAAACCAACAGACAGCTGCATACCTCATTTTAAGATGTTAGGTATATTGACATTGACATCGCTGTACATCTACGAAACTGCTGTATTTGTAAAAACAAACTGGAACTTGTTTAAGACAGTTAATAGTAAACGAGATATGCAACTAAGTGCACCTGCCCGCTCTACTGCTCTATTTAGCAAAAGCATATTTGGTATGGCGCCAAAAGTATATAATAGGCTGCCTAAATCAATAAGGGACATTGACCAACTAGGTACATTCTTATAAGGCTGATCTTAGATATTTCTTAGTTGAAAAATGTTACTATAAGTTAGAGGACTTCTTGGAGGGCAACTGATCTGAATCTGACATATTTTATTATTATATGATGAGAATTTTATTTTATTGTGAATGTAACTTGACATTTTTGGATAGATAACTAACCTAATGTAATATAATTTTATGATTATTGTTTTGCATAATAATAACATTTGCACGTCTGCATGGCAGAATATAGCGCAAAATATTAAAATGACATTATAAAATACCTAATGTACACCTATATTCATGCAAATAATAAAATAAAAATAAAAAACATCCTAATCGGCCCAGCCGTTTGCCAGATTTGCATTTACCGACACATTTTGTGATTCGTTTATAGTTATAGAAAATAGGTAGATATATAACAAAAAGATCATTTTATCTCGACCAAAATGATTTTTCGATCTACTGTTTAACTCACGTGTTCCCGGCTCTCTGAACGCCTTGCTGCAGGGCCGCGCCAAGTTTACTTGTAAGCGAGCCTTGACCCCTCTTTCTCGCATAGCGTAAAGTGGCGAGAGAAAGAGAGAGGTAACAGCTCGCTCAGAGCCGAAGAAACTTGGCGCAAACTGTACTTGGTTAGTCTTGGTACTAGTGTACAATACGACTGTTTCCGACGTTTGCCGATGGATAATATCTGTTCCGAATGGCGGAACAAACTTTGAGTTATAATTAATTGAGGTTTAATCTCAATTTGTTTACATAGCCGGCTGTCATAATTGGATTCTGGTATTTGCTGAACCAATCCATTTGCAGCACCGTATGGACTCGATATAGAGTCATAATTTGGAATTTTGTTTAATCTAACCACAATTCACCACTTGATATACAACTGAGATTACTAATAACAACCATTTCTACTTTCGAGATATTACGAGTAAAGAAAACTTGACATAGCTTTACGCATTTTCTGGTGGCAGTGGCTCAGTTGCGCTTATTATTATTATTGACCGAGGAGACAACAATATATATATACACTGACGAGCAATGAAAAAGTTCCAGTGACATAGCACCAAATTACTCCTAAACGGGAAAGGCTAGCTTAATGACTATAATGACGCCGTCTGAAATATTGAAGTGCATTTAACAACGCATCAGAATATTACCAATTAAAAACGTAAATATTGTAAACGTAATATTGGTTCTATGTCTTAGGAGATATTAAGGTGTTTGTCGGTATTTTGTGGGTGGAACTTTTTCCAATGGGAATCCGTGTCAGGATTGGGCAAAAATGATTTCGTATGTCTTCTTGGGATGACCATGTGTTTTCTATTTGGGATCCAGAGAGTTGTTAATTTGGCCCATCAGTGTGGTTGCATACGAGCGAAGGAGCCGGCCCAGTCCCACTTCACGTCCCACTTCACGCGGTTTTTCCGCTACGTCTTTTATTTTCGTTTTGGAGCACAACTCCATATTCCTGACTCGGCCCAACAACCGGACCCCCAGAATACTGCGCTCCATATTCCGCTGGCACACTTCAGTCTGGACTTTTGGATGTGAGTTAAAGACCAACCGTACCATACCCGTAGGTTAGGTAAGATAAGCTACGCTTAACCACTTTAATTATGTTCAGCCAGTCATTTAATACCGCACCCTATTTTACGTGGAAGAGGGCTGGCCCATTGCCTTATAAGATTATATCCACACGATCAATATTGTACGTATTCCGTGTATGGGACTGAAAAATCACCGATTTTACTAGTGCAATTCTAGCAGATGCTTGCATTTGCCATAAATTCTAAGGCTTGCTCGGTACCTACATCATCATTTACTTTATTTTGTTCGTCAGCAAAACTATTCGAAGAAGATGCTCCCAGTTACAGCTTTACTACAACCCTATTGCCAATGTTACATAGGTCTTACTAAAAGTTTCCGGAACTGGCCACTTACATAAACAGTATTTAAAAAGTAATTACAATATTTGAAAATGGAACTCATTGGCTTTAGAATGCAGTTTTTTTCATGTGACTTTTAATTGTTTTTACATTGTGGTGCCATTTTGAAAATTGCGTATCTACATTAACATGGATTGAACTCGGGAAAAAAATTGTTGTATGATTTTCTACGATTTTAAGTGTGATTTGACAGTTCAGCAGAGCCTGGCTCGGTTTAAACCTTTGGCGATAAAGCACCATGCAAGACGACTATTTACAGCAGGTTTGCAGAATTCAAGCACGGTCGTGTCAATCTCAGTGACGAATCTCGCGACGATGGTCGCTCGTCCACCGCTGTGAACAACAAAAACATCGTTGCTATGTGCCGTATGAAATAAAAAAACCGGTTAAGTGCGAGTCTAAATCGCGCACGAAGGGTTCCGTACCACCGTTCAATGGAAGCGATGGTGTGGAGTGAATAGTTTGGATTTTACACAGCAAAATATTGTTTACAAAGTTATTGGTGCGGTTACTTTCACACTCCATGTAACCAGGTGCATCCATAAGTTTGTATGTGGTATTGAAAGAATTGTTGTATGGGAGCCCCCTTAAGTATTTCTTTTATCCTGTTTTTTGTATTTGTTGTTATAGCGGCAACAGAAATACATAATCTGTGAAAATTTCAACTCTCTAGCTAGCTAGGTTCTTGAGATACAGCCTGGTGACAGACGGACGGACGGACGGACAGCGAAGTCTTAGTAATAGGGTCCCGTTTGGAACCCTTCGGGTACGGAACCCTAAAAACAGACAGGCATATGATATACCATGAGATTCGGACATCCTTAGATAAATACAATCAATCCTACACAAATATTTGGATGTGATGAAGCCGTGCTCGCGGTGGATACCACACAATTTGACCGAGGCTCAAAAAACGGACCTCATCACTTTGTGCAATACCATGCTTACCAGGCTGGCCTAAATCTGGACACGTGACTAGTGGCATACGACCCTTTGTTTGCCGGAAAATATTGACTAACCCGTAAAAATAACCGTAAACGCCGTATCAATTGCACCAAGACGATGCTAGTTCCCACACGGCCCGACAGACAAACAAATTTTTGAGATAATGAACGTAGAACTTATAAGCCATCCTGCATACAGTCTTTACATGGTACCTTGTGACTTTTTTCTGTTCCCAAAAATAAAACATATTTTTTTTACCTTAAATAGTTTTTTTTCTTATTCATACCGGGAACTTTTAGTGCGCCCCACCTACAAGGATGTTCTAAAGCGAAATAAAACTTCCTGTGGCGTATCCCATGATATATGCCTTGATGAGACCGGAGTGGCGAAATGCAATCATAAATGGGCTGCAAAATTCGAAGATCTCCGTCTCGAAGAACTCGACGTCATACGCCACGCCCGAAAATTTCGTCCCAAGGCCTTCTACAACTACATATAAAATGAAAGCGGACGTTACAGTGCAATACATGCAGCCGTACGTTCAAAACCAAGTTCGGCTTCGCGGGTCACCTGCGAGCACATGCCAGGAACTGACAAAGGTGTCGCCGTCGACGGACACGCCGTGGAGGACACACAACCAACTACCGAATGCAGAAAGGCTCTAGACACTGTGTGGTAAAAGTCAGAGTTTACGAGCTAATAACAAAGGGTTTATTGGTACGACAATAAAGTGACTTTGTTATCCGACGACGCAGAATCATTAGTACTGGAAATACCTCCCGAAGTAAATTCCAAAAAATGTCTGATATTTGTTGCGAGTGAACGTACAAAGAAATACAACTATAGATGTATGCTAATTTGTTGCAATAATTGCACAGATTACAATACTGAGCGTTATAATAACACATTCCGCACCACCTGCTCGATAATGCCATAATAAATACGTATACACGCAAACATTCTGTAAAGCAAGTCATTATAACCCTTCGCTTTAGCATGATCACAATGTTGTACTGAATTTAATTATAACCCGCTGGTTTTTAATGTGAATTTTACTTCTTAGTTCTTATTTTTATGTCTTTAAAGTCTCATTTCGTGAAATACGCACACCGCACGCACAGTGCAGCTCTCCAGGGGAGGTGTCAGTGACACGCCGGACAATCTGAATATAGAGCTTTTACGAAAATCAAACTAGCCACGGCATTTTGAATAGAACACATGTTAAGTTTTGACTTTTGCCCGCTTTGACAGATCTAAAAATATCTGTCGTGTCGATTCTTTGAACTAGTTGTGGTCGTTTTGGAAATACGTAAAAAAGAATATCGAGCTCAGCGCGAGTAGTCGCACTAGTTATTGCGAGCTCAGCGCGAGTAGTCGCACTAGTTATTGCGAGTGGAATTATCATTTTAGTGCCTATGCATCACCTCGTCAAGTGCCTTGAGGAAGCAGGAGGACATCACATTAGCTGCGTATACTCAGGTGCCAGGTAACCTTGGAGTCGGGTAAGTGCAGTACGAGCCAGGTCTCAGGGTCCTCCACCTGAGGAAGAAGCATTCCAGCAGCTTCTTGCAACAGTGAGTGTCTTTTAAGTTTTCTCAGGGCTCAGTTTTTTAGTTGGATTAATACATTTATTTCTCGTTATCGAAAAACATACAGTCCATTAATTAACAACACATATTATATGAAACAAAAGTGGCGAGGGTTGCAAGATGTTTTGCTAGTAGAACTCCAAAGATTACATAAGCAGCACTCAGACACAGATAAACTTAGCGCGAAATGTAAGCGCAATGATGGCGACTCCATCCCTAAACGTCCTTGTCTAGCGCACTGCAAACTGCAATATCAGCGGAGTTACTCTGTAATGTGGGGAAAGTAGTTGGTAAATTTGAGATGAATGTAGTATGGCTGCGGACTAATTCCTAGCCAGCCACACTTAACCCCTTAATGCATGTTAACGCATATAAGCTTTCATAGATTTTGAACTTTATTACCAAGTAATAAGGTTGAAGGTCGCGATCCATTTCGGGTAAGGCCATGCATTAAGGGGTTAAACAAGAAGAGTGCTACCTGACTGGGATTGCTCAGTATTTGTACCCGAGCGGGCAACACTTTAGTAACCAAAAATTCCGTCATCATAGTGACGTCAGTTCCTGTAAGTGTAGTTAGCAGACAAATACAAAGTATCTCCAAGAAGGTCCGATAAGAAGATTGTAAGCAGTATTTCAGTTTGTGATGGGACTGTGGGAGCAACCACAGAAAAGCCGAGTAAGTATAATACTTACTACCTGTGCTTAACAAGGCTTTTTATTTCTTTACTAGTGCAGCGTGAACTCGCAGACGTCGTTTTAAGACTCCTTTGTAATGCTAATTTTTATTTCGATTTTTTGGAGATACAGGCTGGTTGATGTTTTATAAGTTTATGCGAAATTGAAAGTTCGAATTATTCTAGATTCTTATTGGTAGTTTTCAGTTTTGGCAGGACTGGAAAAAATCATTTTCATTGAGCTGTTCGAGTTGAAAGCATTTTTTTGTTTAGCCAGTTTTGTTCGCGTTGGGAGTTGTCGTGTAATGTGTCTTGGGCAGCCTTGACGCAAGAAGAAATGTCCTTGGGCAAGATTTTTATTTTATTTTTGTTAATCTTATTTATTTTATAAGCCATACATCTTATGATTAAGTCAGCTTAAAAATAATTAACAAAGTTACAGTGCTTACAGTATTACTTTAACAAAAGAAAATAACATTAAATAAATCTAAAATTGGTTAGTTACATAAGTATTTTGTAGTGTTCCCATCTGAGATTCAAAGAGGTTATCAAGAAACTTAAGAATCTGTTTCTATACTCGACAGTGAACTCTGAGCTTAGAATTCTATGAAAAAGGAAGAGAAGATCCCCCTCAGAGCACCGAGTTTCTTCGAGGAGGTCCAGCCTTGGTTGATGCCGGCCTAAAATATTGCTGGCTTTCCCGATATTTCTCCGATATTTCATCTGAACTCAAAGGCCAGACGTTGGAAGCGATCTGGCTTTTGGTGGAGAGCAGCGCATCGAGCCATAACCCCAATTTTTGAAACCGACACCGCGGACGGGTAGTCCTCACCAAGGCGTGCTTTGGAGCAGGCAGACGCAGGCAGGCAGGCGTACGTGAACGAGGAAGTTGGACGCCGGCTTCAGGAAATCCCGTATTTTTGACCCAATCCATATTTTAGTTTATTTGAACTGTCGTATGTATTTTAATTTTAATTTCGTTTCATAGCGCGGCTTCACTTTTTCCGACAACTTTCAATCTTTGAACAGGATTATGTCGTCTGTTCATCATTAACTCATCTAAATTCCTAAAGGCACACCAAAATTTGTACACCACCGTCAAAGATATTTTCGGCATACTTTTGGGCAATCATTCATATAACCCCTCGTTCATTCCATACGCACTTAATATCCTCCTCATACGATCATTTCATTTTCACGTCGAGTCCTGATCAAAGTGCGCATACAGCGTCAAAAGCGCGTTAAAAAGGATTTGATTTCATTTTAAACAAACCAGCAATTTCGGTGTTCTTTTGCGACATAGACAAGTTCAGTTTGTGATCTCTTTTCTGGTTTAATTTTCGGTCTTGGTCACGGTTGTCATTCAATATTTTGTTGTAAACTTTTGATTTTATTATTAAAATAAATTATAGGAGTTTTGTTTGTGAATGTTTCTGATTTATTTATCACTACACTAGCTACCCTAACGCATTTTCATATTCTCATAGTTCCCCGTCATTAAACTATTCGTTTATCATTTTAGACGCACCTTCATAGGTTTCTGAAATCCATATGGACATTTTCGGCCCGTTGTTGAGCACAACACCTACGCATCAGACCTCAGATTAACGAAACTCTATGCTTACAAACTTTATGCATCGCACTGTCAAACATAAGTTCCGCTGCCAGCAAAGAGGTTGAACATAGTAAATAAATTAATCAACGACGAAGGAGTTTGAGTGATATACATGGCTAACAAAAGAGGCTGAACTTTCCATTCAAATTTATTTTCGAATTTTTGGCCGTTTATTTCCGTTTTTATATACTGTCATACCAGTAGCCCTATCATCGAACAATTGCGTTTTTTGTAATATATTTTTATAAAATTAAAAACCTCCTCTGGACTTTTTAAATATAATAAATAAAACCAAATACTCGTATGTAGATGTGTAGAGTAGTTTACGCTATCATCATAATACCTGTTTAATTTCAATATTCAAATTCAGATTTCAGCTCCACTCATTACTCCTGTTCTGATTCAGAGTTAGTGCTGCTTTCCGTAGTCTCTCATTCACTGTCAGACCCGGTATTAATAATTAACTGCTCATCGATCAATCTATCTCCAGTAATTTTCATCGAGGCACTTGACATGGATAACCGCTTTCTTCCAATCGTCTTGTGTTATCGAATTTAAAGCATCTAGAGCTAAAAGCTCTAGTTTATAATCCAGCTGATCAACATTCTTATAATCTAGCTGTTCAACAATCTTATAATCCAGCTGATCAACATTCTTATAATCTAGCTGTTCAACATTCTTATCGGCGACTCTATTACAATGTTCCAAATATATTCTAGAGGGTTTATATCACAGTTATAAGGCGATAATCGTACTGTATTATTACTATGATCAGCCAAAATCTTATCAATTATAATAAGAATCACTTATTTCAGACCAAGTCCGAGTCCCTTGTATTTCAGAAAAGTGTTAACAAGTAGTCTTACAATTTATGTTAGTAGTATAATATAAACACAATACAGTGCAGAGCACACCATTTTTTTTTCTAATTAAATAAAGACGACCTCTGTGGTACAGTGGTTGTGGCTCTGTCTACCATGCGAGAGGTCTCAGGATCGATCTCCGGTTGGGGATAAATAAAAAAAAAACAGGTCTTGGATGTTTATATGTGTGTGACGTCGCTGTTTCTGGTTCCCACGACACAGGGTATCCTAGTGTGGGGCCAGAAGCAAGGTATGTTCCTGTATGTACTTGTTTATGTTTAATTTAGGCGCGAACCTATGCCTGGCAATGTATTAGCTGATACCCAATACCGCATAAATGAATTAACTACCCTAGCTGCTATAACCTCGGAGAGCTTTAGCCGTGCCACGAGTCTCTGCACAACAGAGACGCCATCTTTTTACAAATAATTGCGTGGAAGCCATCAACACGCGCCTCCGCCAACATCCCTGATGCACTACAAAATTGTGGCAGCCCCAACTTCACCCTGAAGGCATTGTTACACTGGATACGCAGGGCATTGTACGCTTTCTGCGTATATCGAACCCACAGACAGGTGGAAAAAGTCTGGCAGAACGTCCTGAATAGAGTGGTTTTAACAACTTTAGTACACCGTGCAAAATCTGCGAGCCAACATATTGCATTTCACTGATAGCGCCGTCCCGCGTAATCCCGTTCGATCTTCAGATCATCTGTGAGTTTTTCTGACTTTCTTGAATTATGAAATTTTTAGGAGTTATGTGGGATTTTGGGATCATGTATAATTCCGGTATCATATATTTTTAGAAAAAAGATGTTATGTGCCTTGAGTCAGCCGACCATCACCGATTTTTTGAACCCATGTTGGGAGGCCTGTCTACCTCTTTATGCGTTACCATTATCATAATGCAATTCGACGGTATACTAGAAAAGAAAAGTTTATTTTCTAACCACTTTGTGAAATTACCGGAGTTCATTTGGTAAAGGTAGTCGCCTGTTTTTGTGTTAGCCTTGAACATTAAGAGTGCGCCATCTACAAATCCGTTTTCGCTTTCAGCATTAAGTATTTTATTCTTTTTGTACTCCCTTATCCGTAGCAGACTGCCAACACCTTTTCACGGTAAAACGGTCATAGATCCAGGTTTCGTCAATATAAAGGGTGGAAAATATCGAACGCCACATGGAGGGCAACTACCTTAAATATTGAAAAGGGTACATTTTGTTTTATTTTAGTTTAGCCTAAATTATTGATATTTTTGTGACTATTTTTGTGACTATTTTATAACTATGGGTCATGTTGCCTGAGAATAAACTATTATTATTATTATTATTATTATTATTATTTTGTGATAAGGAAACTTTCCTGTGTTTTTAAAAACAGTAAATATTGCATTTATGTTTTTTTTTAATCGCTTGTCTTAGTCGTAACTCAAACCAGTCAAAATGTAATACTCAATAGTCAATAGTCAAAGTACTTTATTACTGTAGATATTTACATATACTTAGCAAACGTCATTTTTGGCCTCTTCTCTACATTGGACCACTGTGGGAGAAGAAGGGCGTAGAAACTCCCACAGATTGATTTTTAAATCTCTTTTTAAAATAGGTTGTGCTCTTAACTAATACAAATATGAAAAATTTAATTGTTATGATTAATAAGCAGGAATAAATAATTACAAAACCATTAACAGCAAGGTCTGTGTTGAGCCAGATTAACCCCATACAGTCCTGTCATTTAAGTAAGTAAGTAACATGCCGCATGTTCATTCATAGCGATTATTTTATCTACGACATGTACTAAATAAAGACTTCCTTTAAACTAAATAAAGTCCGTGAAAATTAAGATTTACCTACTGGTATTCTCATGTATATGTACTTATTGTGCATTCTCATTTCCTAATCATGAAAGAACAAGTCACTCTAATCACTAACATGCAAGGAAAATAAAGATTTTTAAATGAAGTACACTTATGTTCATTAGTATAGCTGCGATTACTTTAATACAATACAATTGACATCTTAGATAAGAAAATTGCATCAATTATTATATTTAATTATTATTAAGAACAGTTCGACTTATTATTCGTAGAGGTTTACAGAGGTATAACATCTTTGCCCTCAAGCCAACCTTAACAAACAAGGCTCTGGCGAACCACTCACCAAGACGCTTACGGTACTTATTATGACAGTCGCCCAACAGCCGGCCCTCCGTCCCCGGCAGCCACGCTATCCCTAGCTCCGGCAGCGGCTCATGTTACAGCGGGGCAGAGGGTGCTAAGAATCTCCGGCAAAGTTCCAGCTGCCAAGATATGATGACCCTGTCTACATTAAATTCACCGACTTTTAAAGAATTTGAATTATAGCCTCACTGAATAATTTGAAGAATTAATTATTAACAAATTAAATGGGATGTTATCGGCTTATCTGAGGTAAGACGTAGAGGCAAAGATCTGACACGAATAGCTTGAGGCCACACTTTCTACCACAGGGGCCATGAGGATTCGTCGTACCGGGGAGTAGGATTCCTGATCAACAAACAACTCGCATCTTTCGCTGAAACTCAACCAAAGATATGCTTTGAAGTTGATACAGGTATTCGCCCCGACCTCAAGACAGGACGACGATGACGTAGAAATTTTCTATGAGGAAATAGCGAAAGTACTCAATGAGAATCCCTGTTTTTACACTACTATAATGGGTGATGCCAATGCCAACATCGGCCGACCACTGGAAACAACAAACTCGGTGGGGCAAAGTCGTCTAGGAGTTCGGAACCCACGCGGGCAGGTACTTGTTAACTTTCTTGAGCATCACAACTTGTTTGCAATGAAAACCTTCTTCAAAAAACGCTTCAAAATATATTATAGAAACTATTAAAAAAAATAAAGGACCAAAAGTATTAAGGCGTAAATTAAACAAAGGTAGATCAGAAATTAACAAATTAATTAGTTGAGGAGTTCTTCGCGAAGCTGTATACGTCACAAATCGAGGAACCAACGACACCAGAAATGCACGATCCAAGAGCAGAGCCGATAGAGAGACTAGAAGATGAACTGTTACCTGCGGTAACAGAAAGTGAAGTCCGACATGCTCTAAGCTAGATGAAACGGGGTAAGACATCTGGTAATGATGGTGTGTATGTGGAGATGTTGCAAAAAGGATCTCCAGAAATACTTAAACCTCTTTCTATGCTCTACAACAAAGTAATGTATGAATGCAATACTCCGAAGGCGTGGGAAAATGCAATAATGACGATCCTGCATGAAAAAGGTGAAATGTTCAATCTGGGCAACTATTGTCCTATCAGACTCCTTTCCCAAGTAAATAAATTATTTGCTAAGTTACTTTGCAAAAGGTTAACACGACATCTGGCTGAGTATCAACCAATAGAGCAGGCGGGCTTCCGGAGTGACTACTCAGCCATGGAATAAACAACTACGCTTTTCCGACGAACTCATCCTCCTAGCCGAGAACTATGTCGATCTTCAGACTATGCTCGACGACCTTCATAGAGCTTCGCTTGCGGTAGGCCTCAGGTTTTATTTATTTATTAATTCATTAACAATATACATTGTGTCTGAAATCACTTAATATCTAATACTATTACTAAATTTAATTTTCAGAATAAATCAATAATTTAAATTAATGTCACATGTTGTCATATCTTGTGGTTGATAAATTATACAATACAAATAGTTCAAATTTTCTAACAATTAGGTTCAGCATAAAAGTCATTAATGTCATAAAAAGATTTTTCCATCAAATATTTTTTAATTTTTCCTTCAAACATCTTCGTTTTATCAATTATTTTCAAATTTTTCGGCAATGAATTATACAATTTTATGGATTGATAAAGAACATTTTGCTTGGCAATGTTTAGGCGAGGTTGAATTATCTGAAGTTTAATGTCCTGCCTCCTGGAAATGTTTCTTAAATGTTTCTCTACCGGACCTTCTAGGTCACTCAGGTGTTTACTCAGGGTAGTCAGTAATATAAGTATATAGAGACTAGGGACAGTTAATACACGAAACTTCAAAAAGTATTCTTTACATGAGATCCACTGAGGAACTCTAGCTAATACTCTGATTGCTCTCTTTTGCATCCTAAAGGCAATAAGAATATTGCGTTGGTAGCTGTTACCCCAAAATTTAATACTGTATCTTAACTTAGATCCTACTAATGCAAAATACACTGCTCTGAGGTGGTCTTGAGAGACCTCATCCCTTAAGGTCTTCATAGCAAAACAAGCGGAACTAATGGATTTTACAATCACTTCCACCTCCTCCTTCCAGTTAAGATTTTCATCAATATGAACCCCTAAAAACTTTAGTGACTTAACGACATTGACTTTCTCATTATTATAAACTATGTCCAAGGTCTCAGTGTTTCTTGTGGTTGTTTTAAAAAGTATTATTTTGCTTTTTGTGCCTTTCAATTCTAGATTATTGTGCAAGAACCAATCTTTGAAACAAGCCAGCACAATATTTAGTCTTCTATTAAGATCGACTATGTTGGTTGCCGAAGTTATTGCATTAGTATCATCAGCAAATAGGACCAAGTTAGTGTCTATTGAGTTATTGATGATAGCAGTTACCAAGTCATTTATAAAAACCACAAAGAAGATGGGTCCCAATATGATCCTTGCGGTACACCTCTTCTTATTTTAACTAAGTTAGAAGAAACTACTTTTTCTTTCATTTTACTTATTGATCTGACTTCAACAAACTGCTATCTATTTTGCAAATAGCTTCGAATTAGTTTTGATGGCTGTCCTCTTACGCCATAGTGTTCTAATTTTTTAATGAGAAGTTCATGATCAACTGTATCAAATGCTGCACTTAGATCTAAAAATAATGCTGCAACTTTGTGTTTTCTTTCCAGGTTTGTAAGCACATCATTAAGAAGTGCCTCTATTGCATCTGCTGTACTAACGCCTGATCTATAACCAAATTGCCTTGTGCTAAGAACTTTGTTCTTAATAAGGTGTACAACTAGAGCATTCTTAATTAATTTTTCAAAAATCTTTGACAAAATTGGTAATAAAGATATTGGCCTGTAATTAGCAGAATCGGTTTTCGAACCCTTTTTAAATATTGGTAAAATCCTACCAATCTTTTGCTGGTCAGGAAACGTACCAGTTTCAATGCTCTCATTGTAAAAAGCTGCAAGAGGATATGCCAAGATATCAATATTATCCTTTATAACCGTTATTGGCAATTCATCTACTCCACATGACTTTTTGGCCTGCATATTGTTAACAATTTTAGTAATATCATAGGCAGTCACAGTATTTACGACTAAATTTTCATTAACTCTATCTGTATTCTCATATAAGTAATTCAACGCCTTGCTAGCATTCACTGTATTATTGTTATTTGATTTATCAAATTCCTTTGAGAAAATATCCGCAATATCATCAGGTTTGTCTATTATATGGTCATCGTCTTTTAGAAGCAGCTCTTTATTATTATTAACATATTTGATTTATTTCTATGGCGATTTACAATATTCCATATAGATTTTGTAGAGTAGTTAGTTTTCCTCAGTTCATTGTTAACATTATTCCTTTTCGCTGTTCTTAAAACTCGCCTATAAGTATTCATGTATGTTACTATGTAAGATACAACAGACTTATGACATGTTTGAAGGTCTGCTGTTTTCAAAAACCGTTTCATAACACTAGAAACTTTTATTCCTTTAGTAATCCAATTCACTTTCTTCTTATTTCTGAGATATATTTTTTTGTGTATTTTCTTAAAACATTTGTTGTGTATTTCTTTAATAGTTTTTAAGAATGTATTTGTACCTATATCGAATAACTGATGATTCAATAAGTGTGTTCTAAATTTTAATTTGTTAATTTTACTATAAGTTCTTTTCTCTGCCCAAATGTAATCTCTATCACCCTCTGTAATATTTCTCTTTTTAATTTCTAAATTTATTGAACAAGAGATAGCAAAATGACCATCCCCAATCTTATTGTTATCTACCATCACGTCATGTAAGAGATCTAAGTTTGAGTTTGTTAGAAAATTGTCTATACATGATTCGCAGCTGTTTCTTTGAAATGTAGCTTCATTTATAATATGCGTAAAATTATAACATCGTAACAATGTTAGAAAATCATTTGTTTTTTCATCACCTTTAAGCAGGTTTATGTTAAAATCTCCTGAGATGACACACTCCTTCTTAAAAGAGTACTCAAGTAGTTGTTCTAGTGAGTTCAAGAAGTCTGTAAAATTGCTTACTTCTGGTATCCGGTATAAACAGAAAATATATAGATTTGTAGCGATATCACGAATCCCACATACCTCAAATGAGTTAATCTTGTACAGTTTTTTACAAATTTCCAAAACTTCAAACTCTCTTTCTCCTTGACATAGAATAAGTGAACCGCCTCTCTTTTTGCCCTTTCGTACATTACTGTCGGCAACAATATAGGTATCTAAGCTAAAAACTGCCGCCGATGACTCATTTAAAAAATGTTCGCTTATGCATACATAGGTTGGAATTTCTTCTAGTGAATTGAGATAAACTATTAAGTCGGCACGTTTTTTAGAGATACCACAAATATTCTGATGAAATATTCTTATTGTATCAATAAATTGCACCACATGTTCACCTGTTTTAAATTTTTTTGATGACTGTGAATCACTACCTGTTGATGACCTTAGCATACTACCCGTGCCATTGTTACGTTTATTCACGAAAAAACGTTTCATTCTCAATCCCTTCTGTTTGCATTGAAGTATTCAATTTCTCAGTGAGACAACTTGTTTGTGTCTCCTTGTTGGACCTGTTTACATTGCGCATTCCACTATTATGTGAGTCTGTCATATAGTTCCTATATTCATTATGATAAGAGCGTTAACAAATTTCTCTATGTATGAGTCTACTAGCAACTAACCTCCTACTTATGTTAAATCTAAAAAATTCATCACCTGAATCCCAGAAGTCTGAAGCAGAAACATTTTCAAATCTACTCGCAATAAAGTTAATTGTTTCATTGATCTTTTTCTCAGCTAAATATTTGCCATACAAAACATTACTTACTATCACATTTGTGTGTTCAAGTTTCTTTAAGTTTGAGTACAATAAAGACTGAAATTTGAGAGGATCCTTATCGTTGGACCCGCCCAAAATCACAACAAAATCAGACTTAATGTAGCTTTCACAGAGGCTTTCACAAGAATTCAAAACTTGATCAAGAGTCGCATTAGGTTTTGAAAAAGATTCAATAATAAACCTGTCCCCTAACATTCCTCGTATTGGTCCATATAATCCTTTGCCTGTCTCATCCGATAATATCATAACCCTAACTAATCCGATCGCTGGTTCTTTCTTACAGATATCTTTATTGGTTTTTATAATGTCTGTTTTTTTCTGAACTTCAGTTGTGCTATTCCGAAGTAACTCGGACTTTTCGATATCACTGTTTATTGCGCTGTTTTCTAGATCATCATTGTTAGCTTGAAGTGGGATTTTCTTTATATCCGTTATTATGTCTGGTGCCCCTCCTTTAATTTCAAGATTGGAATAAACAGTTTCTCTATAATCCATCATTGTGTCTATAGTTGAAGCTCTCGTCAGATTAACCGGTCTATTTGTATTTTCCTTTGTAGATATTGGCGTTGAGCTCGAAAAAGTTAAGTTTGGTTTCTTAACCATTTGTTTCACAGTTTGTGGTTGAAAACTACTGCTGTTTACAGTCAAAGCCTGCTTTGATGGAGTTGTCTGTAGTATCATTTTCTTAAGGATTTCTACTTTTTTATTCTCCTCAGAGTTATTCTTCTTTAATTGGCATATCTCTAAATTTAGAACTTCGATCTCTTGATTTGCAATAGAAAGTAGTTCTTTAAGGGTGCGATTATTTTTTTCCAATTGCTCGATCAAGTCTTGATTATCAGCCAGAGTCAAGTCGGGCAGGCTACGTCTGTCCATGTCAACTATGGAAGAATTTGTTACATCGATGTATACATAGATAAAAATGTATAGTAGGAAATAGATGGGCATCTTGACATTTTTCAGTGGTACGTAGACAGTGCTGCTGACGGCGGACCGGCATGAAACAAAAATTTGCGCAAAAAGCGAAAAGGAAGCTTTGAATGTTTGTTTTTTTTTCAACTAGTTACTAAGTTACACTAAAATGATATTTGTAAGAAAGTTTTTTGTATTTTTTCAGTATAACTAGAGTACCACGTTTATAATTTCCTTATCTTAACATAACCGTTATGGAACTTATAAACATGGTACTCTAGTTATAGGTACTGAGATTAATTAAAAACTTTCTTACAAATATCATCTCAGTATAACTTTGTAGCACCACATTACTAAAAAACTGTATAGTTAGTAAAACAATTTGGTTTGGATATATACAAGATGTATTTGTTTAATACATTATGAAGGTTTACATTTACATTTACACATTTTTTAAATCGCAGTCCTGACAAAATAAAATTAATTTCCTCTTTTGCAAGCTAATACATAATCAAAACTGATATGGTCTCTAACATTTTAAACTTTATGCACAAAATTCTCATGTAAATATTATTGATAACTACTACTTAAGTAAACATATCATTTTTATACCCATCTAAGGTTGTATCATGTGAAACTAAAGTAACATATTTAAGATCAAATTGCAAACCATGTTAAGCAAATAAAATCTATATTTCTGTGTTTTAATATGATATCTCATACAAGTGCTCAAGAGCTCCAAAACATAATGCGCTCCTTTAATCTAACACAATTAATAAATGAACCAACACCTGATATTCACAAATTACAAATCGCTCATAAGCAAGTCTTTCGAAGAGGATCATGGCCGGTCCGATCATAAATCAGTAAACGGAAATGTAAATATTAAAGACCAGAAAAATAAAACTCTATACACTGAAAGGAGAATATTATCAGACACTAAAATACAAGCATTTAAAAAATCTTTACAAGAAATAAACTGGGACACTATTTTCCATAACACCAAAAACTCAAATCTAAGTTATGAGGTATTTCATACAATAATATCCAAACATTTAGACAATCACATTCCAAAACAAGTAATAAAAATAAAAATAATTAAAACAATACAGTCGGTCAAACTGCAAGTGCAACACCCGTTTGCCTTAGCCTTTTCCCTTTTTTGTAAGCTAAGTATATAAGCCTGGTTCATCAGAATATTCAATGTATTAGAGGCAAAGATCTACAAATAGAGTTATTTTTAAACTGTAATAAAATTGACATTTTGTGCATAACAGAGCACTGGTTAACTATTAATGAAATTATGTTTAGCTTTAAAGATCACCAGGTTGGTAGTTCGTTCACCAGACTTAATTCAATACATGGTGGGGCATTAATCATACTAAACAATCATATGAAATTCAAGGAACGTAAGGACATTGTTTCCTTATCTGTTGAACGAACTATAGAACTTGCAGCTGTGGAATTAGAACAGTTCATCGTTATATGTGTCTATAGGCCACCCTTGAGCGACTTTGAAATGTTCGAGAAAATAATGGAATCCGTCCTAACTATTTCATCACACAGTACGAAACGATTAATTATATGTGGTGACTTTAATGTTAATCTGTTAGAAAGAACTACTCTCAGCGTTAGATTAATAAATCTTTTCTCATCATTTAGGCTTAGCCATTTATTTATGGAGCCAACAAGAGTGACTGCTACTAGTGCTACATGCATTGACAACATTTTTACTGATGTTATTCCAATCAGTAAAAGTGTTCTCAGTGAATTGGATTCAGATCATTTAGGTCAATTATTTCAATTTGATTCTATTAGAGAACCTGTCATTAAAAAGAAAATTTCGTTTGTGCCAATAACTGCTGACCGGTTAGAAAGAATGAGATACTCTTTAGCCCAGGAACTACCGTTTTTGGCTGCTGAACAGTCTCCTAATATAATGTATAACTTATTCTTTGAAACCTTTATGAAACAGTACAGCGCGATATTCACTTCAAAATCGGTTGTGGTTAGTGGTTCAAACGATTTTAGTACGTGGGCTACTGCAGAGTTGCATAAACGCAGGCAAGCATTGTATGCATTGTATGAGGAACGACGGTTCAACATGAGTGAAGAATTTAAAGAACAAGTCAAACAGTTCTCCAAACAATTTAAATTAGACTGTCATACAGCTAAACGTAATTTTCTGAGTAGTAAAATTAAGAATAGTTCCGATGTTATAAAAACGACTTGGAAAATAATTAATGAGGAGGCCGGTCGTAGTAAAAAAGCGAGTCACGATTACGAACTAAAAATCAATGGACAGCTTACGAGTTCTAGCTTAGAAGTTGCAACTGAATTTGAATCGTTTTTTACTAATGCACCGGCTTCCACGACTAAGTATTTAAATTCGTCACCTTTGTCTGCTGTTGCAATATTAAAAGATAATGTCTCAGAGTGTGCTTCATACTTGAATTTTAAGCACGTCACAAGTTCAGATGTCGTAAAGGCATTTAAATTGATAAATGTTAAGAAAACGAATGATCTTTGGGGACTCTCTGTTCACGTCGTTAAATCCCTGATCGAATTAATTGCACCTGACCTAGCGGTCATTTTCAACAATTGTATAGACTGCGGTGAATTTCCTGATTTAATGAAACAAAGTAAGATAATTCCCCTTTTCAAAGCAGGTAGTACTCAAGACCCCACCAATTTCAGACCTATATCAATACTACCAACTTTTAGTAAAATTTTTGAGAAATTAATCTTATCACAGCTATTACATCATTTTGAATCAAATAAGCTAATGCATAACAAACAGTTTGGATTCACTCGCGGTCGTTCAACAACAGATGCCGGAATTCAGTTCATTGAAAGTATTTTTGATGCCTGGGAAGAGTCACAAGATGCCCTAGGCATTTTTTGTGACTTATCTAAGGCTTTTGATTGCGTTTGTCATGAAACATTGATCAGGAAATTACATCATTATGGAGTTAGAGACACGTCATTGAATTTGTTAAAATCTTATCTGAACGGAAGAATACAAAGGGTAGACGTAAACGGAGAACGATCACCAGGATCATTGGTTTCTTTGGGCGTGCCACAGGGCTCAATATTGGGACCCTTCCTATTCCTCATCTATATAAACGACTTACCCTATCTAGGAACGGACTGTCATGATATGGTACTGTTTGCTGATGACACCTCACTTATTTTTAAAACAAAGCGAAACCAACACGCTACTGATGATCACGTGAACAATACCATATCAAGAGTGGTAAATTGGTTTAATGTTAATAATTTGCTATTAAATGAGAAAAAGACTAAATGTGTTAAGTTTCTTACTACTAACGTTAAAAATAATCAGACATGTATAACAATTAAAAATGAGGAATTGGAATTGGTAACCAGCACAGTGTTTCTAGGTATAACGTTGGATTCCAAACTCCAATGGGGTCCACATATTGATAAGCTATCGAACAGACTGAGCTCTGCAGCTTTTGCATGCAGGAAAATCCGTCACTTGACAGATTTAAAAACAGCCAGATTAGTTTATTTTAGTTATTTTCATAGTATTATGTCCTACGGTATTCTGCTCTGGGGCAGTGCTGCTGACATAAATACTATTTTTGTGCTGCAGAAGCGGGCTGTTCGTGCGATTTATAAAATGAATAATAGAGATTCTCTTAGAAATAAGTTTAAAGAAGTAAATATATTGACAGTCCATAGTCAATATATTTACGAGAATATTATGTATGTCCATAAGAACATTGTTAACTTTCGAAGAAACTGTGATATACATAACTTTAATACTAGAAACAAGGACAAACTTGCAGTGCCCACTACTCGGCTCCATAAAATAAAAAACTCGTTCAAGGGTAATTGTGTAAGATTTTACAATAAACTCCCAAGCACTTTGACAGATCTATCAATTAATAAGTTCAAGAAATACATCAAGCAAAGGCTTATTTCTAAAGCTTACTACAGTATTAAAGAGTACATAGACGATAAAAATGCTTGGGACTGAATTGTTCTAATTAATTGTGAGCATCCTCACTGCCAGAGTTTCTTTTACTGGACACTTGGAGGCCTTTTACACCTCCAAAGATTAATTTAATTATAAAACTCTTGACTGTGGGGACCATTTACATCTCCTATTATCATTGTATTATTGACTAAAGAGACTATACATCTCTGTTATTTATATTTTAATTATTTTATTATGACATTTGAGACTCTTTACATCTCTCAGAAACAATAATTAAGTACTTTTTTTTTTTCTGATAATATGATAATAATACCAAATGTTCTGTAAAAAATGAAATGAAATGACATGTGAAAGTGCCCTTGTGGCCTATTTACAGAATAAACGTTTTGAGTTTTGAGTTTTTTTGAGTTTTGTTGTCCACATATTTTTTTGCGGCTAATTTCATCTCGTCGTGAATTTCATTTGTACTGACAATCACCTTATTGGTAAGGATTTTGTTGATTTCTCTGCACCAATTTGTAACAAAAAAATCTATTGACTTTTTTATTAAATATTCGGTTAGTGCATTTTTGTGGTCTTTACAATTTATAAAGGTGAAATCAATGTTAGTCAAAACCACAATCTCTAGGTAATTAGTAATGTCTTTTATATTACATTTCGTTTCTAAAATGTTTTGCACAACATTCTCAATTTGGACGAAGACGTCAAAAAAATGCCTGTTTGGGTATTGAAGCCAGGTTTTTTCTTTGTTAAATTCGCTCAACTTTATAAAGGAGTGAAACTGTTCAAGCTTTTCTGCCTCCACTGATTTTTGACAAGTCTTGCATGATTTATAGACGCGTTGATTTGCTTTTTTTATAAGCCAGCCACAGCAATATGCAACTGCCGCGCATTTTTCAACGTCATTACGTTCTCGGCTTTTTAGCAATAAGTCAGTATTTATTAACCTTATGTTTAAATCTTCTTCAAAAATGATGGCTTCTGCCTTAGGAGCGCAGTTTTGTCGGTTGAAGTATATTTTTAAACTATGCAAGCACCCGGTTTCGTCTTCTTCACAGTTTGCTCCCACAGAGTGAGCAGACGTGAGATTGTTTATCAACAACGTTTTGTATGCAGATTCGAATGCCGCTGCATTGGGCATGATATTGCTAAAACCATGTGATCTTACAGCACCAAAAAAGTTTTCTAATGGGTCTTGATTGAAGTGGCGTAGTAGTAGAGATCTGTGACCCAGCTTGTGAAAATGTTCCACAATCAATTGAAAACTTTCAATCGTCTTCACCCAGCTTGACAAAGTAGGCACTGCTACTTTTTTAATTTTTGCAATGTACCGCATGGATTTTAGGACGGGCAGGCTTTTTTGCCACAATTTATGATGTTGAGAACGTGGAGTGGCTGCACTTCTCAAATAATTTCCTCCTCTTGGCTCACTAAAACTCCCATTTACAGAGTCAAATAAATCGTTAAAAAACAGCAGTATATCAACAGTCTCCTTAGAACGTTTTGGAAGTAATCCCTCACCTGAAATATAAAACAAAAACATATTAACAAAAAATTTGAAAAAGGGGGTCTTTTTTCCTTAAGCCCTATATGGGTCCCACCATTGGGCTCAAGCCTTTTGTCGGAGAGAGAGTTTGGGCTTAGTCACCACCATCTGTCCATCATTCTGTCACATAGGTTTTACAGCCAAACGGTTAGAGCTACAGTCTTCAAATGTTCACATTATGTGCATCTTGTTGACCCAATGCCAAATCGTTCTCTTTGTCTAATCTCTTTTTTAAGAGCATCCTACGTTTCGACGACCAATGCTTAGAAGTCATAGAAAGGTAAATCTTACTGCTGCTATAATTATCTAGTTATAGAATTATTATACTTACTAGCCATAAAACCAAGTGCTACTCCCACGGACTTGCTGAAGACTTGAGTACAGTATTTCACTTTCATCTTCGGAATTGTTACAGGTTAACTGGGCGGTTAGCTTTGACACCATGCGTACTCCATTATAACCTGGTGCCCTCCTATAGAGTTTTAGGAGATCTGACCACATTGCAACACCTTCTTGACCATTAATTTTCTCCTCGAGGTTTTTTGTAAGAAGATTATTCCTTATGCCTTTCATGAGATGAGGTGGATCATAAATGGGGAATACTTTCTCTTCATTTATTTCGAAGAACCCTCCTCTGTATTCTTCTTCCCTTCTTAGATATTTTTCTTTCGTGTCGCGTAAGGAATTGATTGCGGCTACATTAGTCGCCCCTTGGTCGCATACTGTGGCTACTACCTTGAGGCCTGTCTCCTGCAATTTTTTAATGCAGCCTTGTATGATCTTTTTCATATCTAACGACGATGTTGAGCTTTGGCAGTATGTATAAGCAATGGGCTGTTTATATTTTTTAATAACACCTCTAACCATCATAACTAGAGCATGGTCACAAAAGGTATTTTTCCTCTCTACTCCATTGTCGCTTAAACCATTTATAAAATCGTTTTTCCTGTCCAGGTTGACACTTGGGGTTATCACCATCTCATCAAAAACTAGAGTGCAGTACCTGTGCGCTCTAGGCATTTTTGCGACTTTCCATTTTAACTGGTCAAATGTTGTGTCTTGAATGCCTGCCTTTAGCTCTACTTGCGCCAGGAGTTTTTGCAGTGTTTTTCTTTTTGGTAAAATACACATTTGACTCAAAAGTCGGTATGCTTTTGGGCTGGGCTTATATAGCGAGAGTGCCAAAATTTTTTGATCCAGTGTGAATCGTCTGCCTTTTCCTTTTTTTTCAGATTGCGTTATTTGTATTTCAAAAAACATTTTCGCTGGTCTAGTCATTTTCTGGCTCAAGATATTAAATGCTGTAGAAGCTTTTATTTTCTGCAATTTTTAATCTTCTATTAAATGACCTATTTAGGTTATCCTTTTTATGCAACATCCTTTTCAATTTACAGATTGACTTCATAAGTTGTCTCTCCTGTGCTTGTTGCCTTGGATCTTCGGTTAATTCCTGAAATTAAATGAACAAGAACGGTTATATCATTGTTTTATTTTTAGGGTTCCTTTAAATTAGGCAAATTAATTTATTATTATTGTAAAAAAATACCTTTATTGTTTCCAGCTGCGGTTTGATGAATATCAGAAGTGTTTGCTTGTACAACATCCATAGGGGTATCTAAGCTCCTTCCTGAAAAATGGGAATAGCAACTTACTTAGATAGAAACTCGGTTTATTTATCATTTAATTGTATCTTTTTAGGAGCGCTCCAGGTACTTAAATAAAATAAAATAGCTGTTTAACCTGTTAGATGTAATGTTGGTACAGCACTTCTAACAAGTCTGTTTTTGCTGCCATGGTAATTATCTTCAAAATGCCTGTGGCACACTTTTCTGTCTGAGAAAATATAGGAGTCTTCAAAACCGACCAATCCTGCTGTTGCCTTCCAAGTTTCAAAACGGTCGCCATCATTAGATGGATGAGGAAAATAATGCATCGGGATACCTTGAACAGAAATAATTTTGTTGTTAAGAACCTGGGTCAGAGTGTCGATAAGGGGGCGGAAGCCCCCACTGAGTCCAGGAAAAATCAGTGGTGACGATGAATTCAGTGGGTTCAATTTGTTACTACGTTACAATATGTTGTAGGTATGTACATACCGTCAGAGTTGCTGGTTGTGCAACCAGGCATGCAACATTTATTCCTAGACATAATTTGAGACTTGTCTTTATTAATAAAAGTATTTACGCTGCACTGCACTGCACGGGTAGTCCTGTCTCAAAACTACCGCCGCCTTATCTACAGCCCAACCGAAACTCCTGTTTTTAATCAAAACGCTGTACTGGAGGAACTAACTGCTCAACACCAAATAATAAAATCTAATGAAAAATTTAAAATCGCCAAACAAAACTTTCAAACTTTTTCCGTTTTTTCTCGTTGACTAATACGTGAAACAAAGCAGGAACATAAAACAGAATTACTACTAAATTATCCTAAACTTTTATTACCCAACGATATCTTGTTCAAAATATGGTTAGCTAAAACAAATAAATAATCATGAATAAACTGTGATAAACTTCAGATTAGAGATCTATTAAATACAACATAAACATTAAAAAAACGTATGTAATATTTTCTACCCTAGAAAATAATAATTGTATAGTGGCAAGACCACGTTGTGCCAATGACATGTTAGTCCTATGCCTAGCCGGTAGATAGCGCGACCGAACTTTTTTGACAACCATACTCTAAGATACCCCAGCATGGATGTATATTCCGTCTGCAGAATGTGATCTTCGTCTTTTTCTTGTAGTAATATTGTTAGAGGGGGATATCACATCTCTGTATTCTTCATAGTTCAGTGTATCATTTTCACCAGTTTGATGGTAAAAGTTATTTAACGATGTCATTATCGATTCTGGTGTTTTGTTTGTTTTATCTGTTGTTTTCTGCTGTATGGTAGTATTTATATTCATAGTTGTTTTATCAACAGTAATTTTGGTATCACTCTTAGCTTCCACTATTTTTCCTGAGCTTAGGGAGTTGTCCAGTAGTGTCATGGATTCTACGTCTGTATTACTTGGTACTGAGCAAGTTTTCTTCGGCACACAACTATTTACCAAGCTAGTGCTGGGACCCGACGATGTGGCTATACATGGTGATACTTTAGTGGTCGCCGTAATCGATTTCTTTTTATTGTAGCATATAGAGCATTTTCAAGACTGTTTGGTAATGTATATCTCTGCCATAAATTTTGCAGTTGTAATATTCAAGCAAGAGTAGTGGTAATGTTTTTTGCAGCTTACACTTTAATAACTCTCCAATGTTTATAATCTTTCGGCAAATTTGGCATGACATTGTCATGTTTTTATGATGTTCTTGTATTGCGTTACGTTTTAATTTGTAAATGCCTTTTAAGTTTTTGTTAATTAAAAACTCTTTGGTGCTTGAAATGTGACTTGCGACCTCTGTTTGCTCTGTGGTCTCAACATGGGTAGTGTATCGATCCGAGACGCTCCGGCCGTAAACAGCCCAGCATTGATACGTAACCTATTAGTTCCGTTGAAGACCGCTAGACGACGTGACTTTGTTTACTGTTAAAATTGGAATGATCCCGCGGGGTTATTACGTATCTTACAAACTGTAAGCAATCGACAAAAATTGCGCAATTTCTGCTGTCAAAAGTCACAATAGCGGAGTGTAGCCAACAGTCAACGGTGCTGCCTCTAGCGAGCAATTGCAAAACCAAAAAGAGCATTGTTGTTGCAAGCAGTGTTGCCGTTTTAGCCACTTTGTGGCTAGATCTAGAGGATTTTCAACGGTTTTAGCCAAAAAATAATAAATTTTAGCCACCAAAACGAATCTAGCTACATCTAGCTACTTTTGGTATGTTTTTAGATTATTACTTTTGGAAGTCGAACGAGCAAGAAATTTTAAATAAATCTGTGTTTATCGCCTTTTACTGAGTAGGCAACACCACCGCGGTCCGCCCTCCGCGCCGCAGTTGTAATGTCTGATCATGGTTTCCCCAATGAATGTTTATATTTTTCCGTAATTCAGATTCGATTGAAAGAAAATCTACAGTTATTACTATTTACAGTTTGTTTTCTACAAAGTAGTCATGTCATAATTTATCGAAACGATATCATTGTCTATGATAATAATATTATATTATCAATAGTCATAGAATATGAAAGTCTGCAAAGATTCATTTCGAAAATGTTTGTATTTTACAAAACTGCTTATTTTTTTATGTAGCCACAAACTAGATTGCCCTGGCAGCAACACTGGCAGAAAGCAAACAATTAGCGAGCGATCACTTTAGATAATACGAATTTGGTGACACATTGCAAACGACCGCGCGATGAATGCGCGATCACTGCGCAATAGCTGCTGATTGCTGAATTTTAGGTAATAAGCCCGCCGTTATACCTAGCTTTTTGTTATTTTTGACAAATTTTATGGGGTACTTGCTTCACTATTTTAATTGTTTTGCATTGTTCTGGCGGTTTTTTGAGACTGCCAGGGAATGTATTTTTAATGTTTATGGCACTGTTCTGACGGTATTCTTGTCCGTTAGGTATTTCTTGTTAGTTTTCTAAGTACAGTTTATTTCAACTTGTAAACACATTTCTTGGTCACAACAGTTTTCTATGATTGCAGAATGATAACAAAAACAAAAATAAAAAAAAATAAAAAACCAAAAAAATCTTGTTAACAGTCGGTGGATTTGAACATGCGACTGTTGTTTGGCGAGGGTTAGATTATTAAATAAATACTGTTTTCTATTTTGTGTTTTAATTAGTTCTCACGGTCTTTAATTAGTTTAAAAGAGTCTGTGTTGTAGATATTAGTAGTTTATGTGACTGCTACATAATGGAGGGCATTAACAGTCGAGAGTGTTCGTTTCATAGAAATATCACTTGAGAGTTTTAATGCCTAATTATGTACAGTTACATACACTAGTTTATCTACACACATAACATAAGCTCTCTTTGATGTGTTCAGGAACCGCATGTTTGACCGGCATTGTGGCTCTGCAGTTGTTTAGCTTGTTCGGCACGCAGGCGGGCGTCGGCGTTCGAAATTTGAATGTCAGTACCAACTTCACAGATAAGAAATGAGTTTTTACCAAGTAGTTTAACATTATGCTGATCGTAACGTGCGGTTTTTGTACGCAGTAAAGAGGGTTTATGATACGTTTGTAGATAAACATATTATTAGTGATCACTATGAATGACCCTTTCGATCTGTATCATAAAATACGGCATATTATTTTTTGTCGCTTTTAACCGGTTCGAGTACCGACTGTCTTAGCATTTTTTCGAAAATCCATAAATGCAGTATTTATTGTTTTTAAAAATAAAGGACAGTCTCTTTTACCCATAGTGTGCTATAACCGATATTTAATATGCATGTGGCGTTCGTTTTTTCCACCCTGTATATCACTGATTTTTGTCAGCACCAAGTATATCATTAGCTTTCATACGGTGTAAATATCTAGCTCTTGATGCTTGTATTTTGGGCCTCTCGATGAAAGCCATATATTTTTAGGGTTCCGTACCCGAAGGGTGCCAAACGGGACCCTATTACTAAGCCACCGCTGTCCGTCCGACCGTGCGTCTGTCACCAGGCTTTGTATCTCATGAACCGTGATAGTAAGACAGATGAAATTATCTCAGATGATGTATTTATGTTGCTGTTATAACATAAAATACCTTATACAAACTTATGAATGCATGGTTACGTGCATGGCAGCCATATTTTTTTCCTTGTGGGATTTTTTTTCCGCACTCTAAACACACAGGATGTTTGGTAGATCGACAAAAAGCCTTAACACGAAGGTAGTACAGACCGTTTAAAACCATTTAGGCTAAAACTGTGTTAGCCGAAATCTTACCGTTTCGTTTTATCCGACGTTATTTTGTTTATGAGGAAAAAATCCAGAATTTTACAGAAAATTGTTAATAAATGCAAATGTTGTATGGTTATACAATACTTAATACCTTCACAGGTGATAATTTAATCAAATAGATCATAAACATTCCCTCTCTCTCTCTTTCACTCGCATCACACTCGACCAACGTCGTTGCTAGCCGTACTACGTTTTCTTCATACGGTCTACATGTCTCTGGGCGATGACGTCAAATTACAACTTTGAATGGAACTGTCAAGCTTATTGCCATTACTCGATAGGAAAAAACTTGGGAAACAAATCCGATCCGGTGACGATGTTACTCGTTGGTGGGTTACTGGCTTGGAACATTCTTCTCTGGTCGTGCCACCGAGGGAGAGATTTGTTTCTTGGTAACAGTGCCTTTGGGAGTACAGCTTAACTATCTAATGTAGAAAAAAAACAGCAAACCTAGTCACAAATTAGCGGACTACTCCTTGTTTTATTAGATAAACCAAATAATTTGATTAAATGTTGCCATATTTTTTCTTCATTAAATTGCCCAGTTGTACCACTAATTTCATAATGCATCAACATTTTTCCTCTACCTAACGTTATTTTTATTTTCAAATCGCTTAACTTTATACTTTAATTTACACACGTATCATAAACCCTCTTTACTGCTTCCAAAAACAGCATGTCACGACCAGCATAATGTTATACTACTTGGCAAAGACTCATTTCAGTTTTGATGCCCTCCATTATGTATCAGTCACATAAACTACTATTAATTTACTTAGGTAGGTACCTATACATTTCTAAACTAATCTGTACCTACTTGCGTATGATTACGTTATCGCGGGGGCTCAGTTCGTGAGGGTTACCCAAATACGCGACTTAGGACTATTACTGGACTCACAGCTTACCTTCAATGACCACAACCGAGGGACTTGTGGGAGAGCCTTCAGATCTCTCCGATTCGTAATCCGACAGACAACTCGATTTAAGGACATTTCGACGTTAACCACCTTGTATTGTACAACGCATTTGTTCGGAGTAAATTGGACTACAACGCAATCATCTGGGACCCACATGAGGCTAAGTCCAACGAAAATTTGCTGGACTTTTGTATAAAATTAAATCTAGGGATTATCCCTACTTATTCCTGTCTCTATTTGTTGCATTGATGGTGGGGGTGGACACCCTAGAGCTGAGGCGGAAGTTGTCGCTGCAAGTCCACTTCTATCTGCTCCCCCACAACAAGGTAGAAAACCCCCCCCGGTCGCACTACAAAGTGTTGCCCTTAGCGCGCCGACTCGGTACGCGATGTTACGATCGAGGCCACTCTTTGCTACGGGTGTTGTTCGTACACAGCACGCTCGTTACGCGCCCACTTTTCAGGCACTGACTCTACTTAATGCCTCTGTTGCTCAGCATCCAGAGTTAGATGTTTTTCATATGCCCCTATATATATATTTCCAAACTTTGTGTATGTTTTTCAATAATCGAGTAAAATCAAAATCAAAATCAAAAATCATTTATTTCCATAGGATGTTGTTACATCACTTAGATCCGTCATTACATTTTTTTGGGTGAGTTCACTAACACAATGGCGGAATCTGTGGAGAAGAGCTCACCGAAGAAACTCCACAGTCGTCGCATCTTTTGCGTTTCCTTTTTTAAATAAAATATTGTCAAATTACAAAATGAATGCTAATTATATATCGAAACAGCCTGTTACTCAAACAATCTATTCCCATGGACATCTGTCCTCTAAATAATCAGATATCCTATAGTAACCTTTTTTATACAATTTCTGTTTTATTATTATTTTAAACTTGTCTAAAGGTAAGTTTTTAATATCAGTAGGGACCTTATTGTAATAGCGTATACAATTGCCTTTAAAAGAATTACTAATTTTATGTAGTCGGCTTACATAAGCAACCAACTTGTCTTTATTTCTAGTATTAAAATTGTGTATATCACTGTACTTCTGAAAATTAGTTATATTTCTTTTTACATAATCAGAGGTTAATTTATTGATGACCGATTTGAAAATGGGCGTAATGTTAGTAAATATATTGTCAATGCAGGTAGCAGATGTTACAGTAATTCTAGTAGGCTCCAAAAACAGATAGTTCATGTTGTGACATTAAAATAAAGATTTTAATCTAGTACAAATATTATTATCCTCTAACAGATTAACATTAAAATCACCACAAATTATAAAAAAATTGTTTTTATCGCTGATTTTAATCAACACTTCATCCATTTTCTTTTCGAATAAATCAAAGGATAAATCTGGTGGTCTGTATACGCTCATTACAATAAGTTGTTCAAGTTCAATACAGGCTATTTCCATGGTACGCTCAACAGACAGGCTCACTATGTCAACTCGTTCCTTATATTTAAAACTATTATTTACAAGTATGAAGGAGCCACCGCGATCAGCTGTTTTTCTGTTGAACGAACTAGCAACGTGGTGGTTATTAAAGTTGAACATGAACTGATAACTCTTTAAAAAGTGCTCTGTTATACATAAAATATCAATATTATTACAGTTCATGAATAACTCAATTTCCAGTTCTTTACTTAACATGCCCTGTATATTTTGATGAACCACGTTTAAAATATTCTTACTTTTACATTTTTCATTACTAGTAACTTGATTTAATGGGCAAGATGAAGGTATATTTATACAAATATTAATATTACTGCCAGAGTTACTCTCTGTTGTCCTATGGGTTAATTTAAAGAGCTTGGAACAGATTCCAAGGAGTACATGTCATTATTATTACACTGCTCAATAGAAGCAGGCGTTTCATTAGTCAAAAACTTGACTGAGTTCAAAATAAAATAAGATAGTGACTGTGCTATCTGTTTTGTATAAAACCTAGATAGGTAATACCTATCCTTAGTCAAATAAAAATATTTTCCAATACAAATATTGGTGTCTATGAAATGAAATTTTTCAGTATAATATATCAAATGTGTATTTTTGTTTGTGTACTTTTGTTAACGGTGACACTTTTTGGTCCAAGGGCTTAGTGTAACACAGTAATTGTAAATAAATAAATTACATATTTATGTAACATACTGTATAGACAGCGTATATGTTAGGATTGTCTTTGATAGAAGGATTAGAAGGATATGATAGCATTTCAAATATGAACACGAACAACCTTTTGTGATATCTGTACAATATATTTATAATCCTATTTTGCTTAAGGTAATCAGGAGAGTGCTTATATGTAGATACATTGTTAGCAATATGGATGTGAGAGAGAGGAAAGCACTCAACGACAGGATTTCCAAATCGAAATCAACACTGGAGAGGAGACACTAACCCCACTTATAAATTCAAATTCCACTCGAACCCAGGCCCGCACCCAACTCAAACAGACGGAGCTCGACTATCGTCTAGATCCGAGCGCCTGCCGCCAAGAGCACGGCAATTCCGCAGAACCGGGATATCTGCGACATCTGGGTTATTCGCGGAAATGCAGGCGTCGACAGATTTGTAACGGAATGGTTGACGGGTTGACGGGAATGTTCAATTCAATGTTCAACAATGCACAAATGTACCTTCAGCGTAATTTGTTATTTGAGGATGAGCGATGATTTAAATTTCATCCGGTGTTTTTTGTGTTGAGAGAATGCTTCTCTTGGCTACTGAAAAACCAGCCAATTGAATTGGTGGAACCACAAGGTGAATTCAGGTCAAACAAAAATCAGCATTTTCATTTGATTTTACTGTGTGTGCAGTAAGATGTTGGGTACCATATAACCACAATGCCCGGTGTCCGGAAATTGTTAGGTATTCGCTTCCTCCGGGTCTGGTTTAAGCCGGTTTGAAGCGGATCCCTCCGGAAACTGCGGAGTCTTAAGTGAATGCTAGTGATGTATTAGACGTCTGCCGTTACTTCCTCAAATTCAGTGGTTCCGCATTTTACTAGTCGTTCTGTGAGAACAGTAGACCTCGCTTCAATTTAAAATAATAAAATCCGTCTATATTTCCAAATTTTCCGCCTTTCCTCCTCCACTCCCCCCATCACACCGCAGACACATTGTAGTTTATCGGAAGAACAACTGGAATTATTATAAATAAAATAATCCGACTGCATTTTCTGTAAATACCATATACAAACTTATGAATGCACCTGGTAACGTACATGGGCTATCAAAGTAGCCGCACCAATAACTTTGTAATGTGCCGTCTTTTTGAAAAAATCGAAAAACTGGCTCAACAAAACATTATATATGATTATCGAACCTGCTCACAAACTTCACGAGAATCGGTTGAGTAGGTGGGAACAGACAGACAGAATAACAAATGCATTTTTGGCCAATCTCGAAACTGGACGCTTTTCTCGCTTCGCTCGCTCAGCCAATTAAACTATTAAATATGTTTTTTTATATTTCTGTACTTTAAAATAGAGTTGCGCTTATCAAATCGGTTTCATTGTGGAATTGCTTAGAAATTCGCCTCAAACAAACCCCTATATTATGACTACCTACAACTTTGTTTTACAACGGTTTAGAAGGTAGAAAACAAAAACAAATTAATGCGTAACTCCTTAGTTTACTATCAACTTTTGTCGACTTATATCTTTTCATTACGCCTGTATATATGTAAGTACATAAAACACACCTGGGTCAGAGTGTCGATAAGGGGGCGGAACACCTGCCATAGATCGATACATGTATGGCCACAGCTTCTGGTGAAATGGTAGTTTTATTGGAGTTTTATTCATAAAATGCGGGGACGTCTGCGGCGAAGGATACGCGGCAAATACTTTTAGAGCGGACAAGTCCATTACAAAAGCGATTTGTTGCTGGTTTCACTGCTTCTTGAAGCTGTGCCTCCACCACACCGGTTGGTAAAAGTGACCAAGAAATTGACTGGTCGACTTATTCAACTTCATTATATAATCTGAGTTGATTTGAGTTGAGAGTTTACGATAATAAAACGATATGAAAGCAAGTATTTTTAAATTGGTTGGGATACATAGTTGATTGGTCACCTAACGTAAAACTCTACTTGGATGAAACAAACAAAAACAATTACACACATGCACCGACATAGCTACTGACGACACATGATATTCTGTGTCGTCGTAATCAGAATCGAAATCCAAGACTCTTTTTATTAAGATCGATGCAGGTGATTGGTATTGAAATAAACCACATTTCCCCAGCTCCATGTCCCCGCGTGACATGTAAATGGACGCCGGGTAGTCGAACCCTCGTCCCTGGCTTGTCCCTGAAGCAGTTAGCGTGAACATTCGTCACTGCTCCCCTCAAAGACTCTTGTTTGGCAATTTGTTAGCGCGACAAGTGTCGGTTGGTTCCGCTTTTGTTTTGGGAATTCAAACGGAATTTAGAAGGGCAAAAGAGTTCAAAAAACCGAGTTTTATCGGTTGGATTGCCCATCTAAAACTTCCACGTTTGTCTATGGTCCTTATTCGACGACCCGAATGGCCGAGTCGGCAGTGTCGCTGCCTACGAAACCAAGGGTCCCGGGTTCGAGTCCCGGTGGGGGCAAATGTTTGTTTGATGAGAACGGATGTTTGTACCCTAGTCATGGTTGTTTATATATCTAAGTATAATATTTCTCTATATAAGTATATATATATATCGTTGTCTAGTACCCAAGATACAGGGAATCCTAGTTTGGGGCTAGATCAATGTGTGTAAAAGGTGTCCAAGGTATTATTATTATTATTATTATTATGGATGGAAGGATTTCAATTATTTTCTTTCTTGTAATTAACACATTATTAGCATTTTTTCGGCTCTTTTGCACATCTATTATATATAAACGTAGCCTGATGATGTCCCCTTCGAGGGGCTCAGGCCTTAACCCGGCTACGAGTAAGACTGAGCCATATTCCACCATGTTGGCTCAGTGCGGGTTGATGGAAGGGTGTCAAGCTACGAGTCCGAACTCGGCAGCCCTCTAGTCCCCGTCCAATGATGTACCTTAACTAGTATTTCAAAGTATATATTCAATAGTTGTTTAAACTAATTACAATGGTTTCTTGTGGCCCCACACTAGGCAAAGCATGTATCGTGGGTACCCTCTTTAAATACATACAGTTTTGCTAATTTGCAATGCGCTATTTCTTGTTCCTTTAAAATTATTCTTAACCTACAATATCTTATTTTACTAGAAATTATGTGAAAAGCAACCTGGTTGCGTGTTTTACCATTATGATGATAATATTTCACGGAAAAGGGTCTTAGTTTAGGTGATAGAAGTTACTAATTTATAAGTTAGTCTAAGTAAGTAATTATTATTATTATTATTATATATGTATTATTGTAATTGAATTGTTTAATTATTGTGAATTTTAATCTGAATCTGTACCTATTTATTGTATAATTTAATCTTTTAAATATTTTATCTACACACGTATCATAAACCCTCTTTACTGCGTATAAAAACCGCACGTCACGATCAGCATAATGTTAAACTACTTGGTAAAAACTCATTTCTGATCTGAAAAATTACACATTATGACCATAATGTGTAATTTTTCTACACATTATGACATTCAAATTTCGAACGCCGACGCCCGACTGCATGCCGCCCCTAGTTTGTCTGTGAAGTTGGTACTGACATTCAAATTTCGAACGCCCGAAGTTGGTGCTACAGAACAAGCTGAACAACTACAGAGCCACAATGCCGGTCAAACATGCGGTTCCTGAACACATCAAAGAGAGCTTATGATATGTGTGTACATAAACTAGTGTATGTAACTGTACATAATTAGGCATTAAAACTCTCGAGTATTAATGCCCTCCATTATGTAGCAGACACTTATACTGCTATTATCTACACACGTATCATAAACCCTCTTTACTGCGTCCAAAAACCGCACGTTACGATCAGCATAATTTTAAACTACTTTGTAAAAACTCATTTCTTATCTGAATATTGAACATTATGACCATAATGAGTAAATTTTCTACATATTATGACATTCAAATTTCGAACGCCGACGCCCGCCTGCGCGCCGCCCCTACATTGTCTGTGAAGTTGGTACTACAGAACAAGCTAAACAACTCAATGCAACAATGCCGGTCAAACATGCAGTTATGCACATAAACTACTATTATATAGTGTTTATGTGTCGACTCGGCATTTTCTGTAATGGCACAAACAAATAATGTAAATATAAATATTAAAAAACAGCATCCTATCATGCAGAACATAACAATAAAAACAATAATGAAAACCATCTCGTCTGAATCCATTAGTTCTATACCGTAATAATAGGTTCTGTACCACTGTAAGACAGTTTTAAAAGCCATTTATAGAATTTTCTTTCAACTTAAATCGTGGTGTACTCACTTAAGTAACAAAAATGGTTAGCTTGGTAATACAAATACTGGTGAATAAAATGTGGTAGACTCTGTGCGAAAGGCATTTTGACAAGTGAAACAGGTAAGTTATGAACACGTTTTAGTTTAACTTGTTGATAAAGAGGCGAGTTAATTAGAGCTTTATGATAGCGACATCTCCGCACATTAAAGGTTTCTCGATATCAAAGCAGCGGCAGTAGTGCAGCAGCAGCCTCTACCCAGAGAGTTGCTGATCCCGCGACAGCGGGATTCAGTGTAAGCCCGCAGAACTGAGCGAGCGCACGGCGCAGTGAAGAAGAAGCTCCCGCACCGCTGTCGCCAGTGTATGCCAATAGACGGCGAAAGTACGTCACAGCAAAGGTCACGCGCGGCCCCTGACAAGTTGGGGCCACCCAAGAGCGGGGGGAAGTGACCCCCCGAGTTGACGCCGCGGGCATGAGGCAACCCCGCAACGTAAGCACGCAGCAAGCACGCAGCAATGTCGCTCTGTCGCCGCAACAGACCTGTAGTAAGGCGTGTATGACCGAGATAGCAACAGCATTGCTGCGGCAGCATTGCTGACTTCTTGCCAAAGTTCAGAATCATACCTTCAGAAGTTTTCAAGCTGCCCTGATAGGTTCTCTGACAAGACTTTATGACTATTATCACCGAGTAGCGGTGGTATCCATCTCTATGTAAACTTATCAAAATAGCGTTACGCCTGTTCCGGTGACAGGGATATAACTATGCCCAAATTTTAGCCAGTAATTCAATTACGACAGGGGCTAGCCAATCGCCGAAGCTATTAGAGATATGAAGGTCTCCTCACGATGTTCTCCGACACTAAGAATGTGTTTTTTCATTCCTCATTATGATCCAGAAACAGGATTTGCCATCGTAGGTTCTTAATTGATTTTTAGGCGAATTATAGTTAAAGGCGGAACCAACCGAATGCCAATATCTCGACAAATCGAAATAAAAACCCTGCGGAGGGGACATTTTAGCTGTGTATGTATGTATGTATGTTTGTCTGCGATCGTTTAGCACACCCAGTTCCTTTTAAGGCGACGCATAAACAATTTTGTAAATCTCAAGATGCGCAACATAGGAGTACTAAAGCATTTGCTATTAGCAGATGAGCAGATAATATCGAGAGTTTTAATGCCTTATATACTGTACATAATTATGTACAGTTACATACAATAGTTTGTCTACACACATATCATATAAGCTATCTTTGATGTGTTCAGGAACCGCGTGTTTGTCCGGCATTGCGGCATTGGTCATTGCTCTGCAGTTTTTTAGCTTGTTCTGTAGTACCAACTTCGCAGACAAACTAGGGGCGGCATGCAGGCGGGCGTCGGTGTTCGAAATTTGAATGTCATAATTTGACAATTTTTTGTAAATTTGCAGATAAGAAATGAGTTTATCTACACACGTATCATAAACCCTCTTTACTGCGTCTAAAAACCGCAAGTTAAGACCAGCATAATGAAAAACTATTCTAACTAACTAGTAAAAAAATAATAATTTTCGAACTACGGAGCCGATTTTGATAAGAACCATCATAGGGAAGTAATACTATCTATCATTTACGAAAAACTGCATTAAAATCCGTCCACCCGTTTGAACTTTAGAGTCCCACAGACCAGTAGATATACATACAGACACACCCACATACAAACAAACAGACAGACACTTAAAACTTATATGAACTATATCTTATTTCGTTCTTGTTACTTATATCTTTTGGTCGTCGGGGGTTAAAAATATTTTTTATAACATTATTTTGTTTGAGAAATAGTGTTATAATAAAACGAATTTATAAAGTATGTAAATTGCTTTTGAAGTTTGTAATTCAAATTTTACGTTATGAGTAGATAAACTTAATTTGATAATTTTCACTCGATAGAAAAGTCTCACAAAGTTGTAACAAAATATTTATAGATCCGTGAAGAGGCTTTTTTAGTGTAGTTTATGTGACTGCTACATAATGGAGGGCATAATGCCTAATTATATACAGTTACATACACTAGTTTATCTACACACATATCATAAGCTCTCTTTAATGTGTTCAGGAACCGCATGTTCGACCGGCATGGTGGCATTGATAATTCCTTTGCACTTGTTTAGCTTGTTTAGTAGTACCAACTTCACAAACAAAGTAGGGGCGGCACGCAGGCGGGCGTCGGCGTTCGAAATTTTAATGTCACAATATGTAGAAAAATTACACATTATAGTCATAATGTGTAATTTTGCAGATAAGAAATGAGTTTTTACTAAGTAATTTTTGTACGCAGTAAAGAGGGTTTATGATACGTGTGTAGATAATAGTAGTTTATGTGACTGATAAATAATGGAGGGCATTAAAACTCGAGAGTTGGTTTCATAATTCATAATTCATTAATAATTCTTTATTGAACACAAATATTTAAAAAGTTACGTTAAAAGAAAATGCATGTACAAAGGCGCGCTTATCTCTAAAAAGAGATTTCTTCCAGCAAACCAAGGCATTAGAGGAATTGGTATCATAATAGGGTAGGCAGTGCACAATAAATACTATAACTAAAATACCTAGGAAAAAATTAAATACCTATAAAATACAGATAGGAAATACAAGTTAATTACCGATATATACTACATAAACTTTACATATATTAATATAAATACAATAACTTTTACGAAAGAGAGAGGTATTATATGGTATATAGATTTATGAAACAAGCCGAAGGCTCTCACTCGAGCGATTTTATGCCTAATTGTGTGCAGTTACGTACACTAGTTTATCTACACATATACGTGGGGCGCACTGTAAGTTTCCGGAATGAATATGAAAAAATACTATTAAAGGTACAAAATTAATTTATTGTTTTTCAAAATAATCTCCCTTGGCGTCTATGCACTTTTTCATTCGATGAAACCAGTTTTGAAAACTTTTGTGCCACTCCTCTGTGGTGACCTCTGAAACGTGTTTTTCATACTCCTCGACAGCCTCTTCTGGTGATGAAAATCGTTGACTGCGTAATTGGTTCTTAATTTTTGGGAACAGAAAAAAGTCACAAGGTGCCAGGTCGGGACTGTATGCAGGATGACTCATGAGTTCTACATTTTTCGCCTTCAAAAAGTCGTTGTCTGTCTGGCCGAGTGAGAACTAGCATTGTCGTGGTGCAGGATGATACGGCGTTTACGGTTATTTTTACGGAGTTCGTCAATAACTTCCGGCAAACAAATGGTCGTGTACCAGTCACTATTCACTGTACGACGATTCTCTAAAGCAACAGTAGCCACGTGTCCAGTTTTATTAAAAAAAGAAGCAACCATCCGCTTAGATGCACTTTTCACGCGCGCCACTTTGGTTGGTTTCGGCTCATCTTGAAAGACCCATACGCTCGATTGCTGCTTTGTTTTGGGATCGTAGCAATAAATCCATGTTTCGTCACCTGTTACTATGTCCCACACCAAATTTGACGCACCTTCGTTGAATCTGGTAAGCATGGCACTGCACCAAGTGACGCGGTCCGTTTTTTGAGCCTCGGTCAAGTTGTGTGGGATCCACCGCGAGCACAGCTTTCTCACACCCAAATGTTTGTGTAGGATTAATTGTATTTGACTCATGCCTATTTCTAAGGATGCGCGAATTTCATGGTAGGTCACATGCCTGTCTGTTTCAATCATACGGCGCACAGCATCGATGTTTTTGTTGGTCACAGCGGTGGACGGCCGACCATCGCGAGATTCGTCACTGAGATTGATACGACCACGCTTGAATTCTGCAAACCAGCTATAAACAGTTGTCTTGCATGGTGCTTCATTGCCAAAAGCTGTTTCAAGCCGAGCGATGCTCTGTTGAGCTGTCAAATTACACTTAAAATCGTAGAAAATCATACTACGAAAATTTTCGCGAGTTAAATCCATGTTGATGCAGACACACAATTTTTTAAATGGCGCCACAAGGTAAAAACAAAAGGCAGTCAGATGAAACAAACTGCATTCTACAGCCAAAGAGTTTTATTTTCAAATGTTGCAATAAATTTTTAAATATTGTTTATGTAAGTGGCCAGTTCCGGAAACTTACAGAGCGCCCTATGTATCATAAGCTCTCTTTAATGTGTTCAGGAACCGCATGTTCGACCGGCATTGTGGCATTGATCATTGCTCTGCACTTGTTTAGCTTGTTCAGTAGTACTAACTTCACAAATAAACTAGGGGCGGCACGCAGGCGGGCGTCGGCGTTCGAAATTTTAATGTCATAATTTGGTGAAATATTGATATATTATGGTCATAATGTATCAACATTCAGATAAGAAATTAGTTTTGCCAAGTAGTATGCTGGTCGTAACGTGCGGTTTTTGGACGCAGTAGAGAGGGTTTATGATACGTGTGTAGATAAAATATTGGATATAATAATGTCGGCGTTCGAAATTTTAATGTTATAATTTGGTAAAATATTATGGTCAGTAAAGTTTATGTAGTATATATCGGTAATTATTTTGTATTTCATAGGTATTTAATTTATTACTAGGCATTCTAGTTATAGTATTTACTGTGCACTGCCTACCCTTTTTGATACCAATTCCTGTAATGCCTTGGTTTGCTGGAATAAATCTCTCTTTAGAGATAAGCTCGCCTTTGTACATGCATTTTCTTTAAATGTAACTTTTTAAATATTTGTGTGCAATAAAGAATTATTAATGAATTATGAATTATGAAACCCGCTCTCGAGTTTTGTTGCCCTCTATTATGTATCAGTCACATAATAACTACTATAATCTTATTCCTCTAAAATGAAGCTGATGGTAAGTTTATTCATAGGCTCCGTGGTCTAGTGGGTTTCACACTCGCTTCGTCATGCAGGAGATGCAGGTTTGAATCCGTTGGTGACTATGCACCTATGAGATGGGTAATTTATCTTAAGTACATTGTCAGACGTTCCGTTTTTCGGATGACACGTTAAGCTGTAGGTCTGGGCTAATAACACTTCTTGGTGGTAGTACTAGTCGTAAAATCACTCTACCAACCAGTACTGAGCCATCGTGGTGGAGTATGGCTCGATCTTACTCGTATCGGGGTAAGGGCCTATGCCCCTTGTTGGGGAAATTTTTGGGATGCATTTATTGTTATTATTAGTATTCTTTATATTATAGGTTTCGTTTGATATTATACAGGCTATAACGGAAAAATATAGTCTTCTTCTACCTATATGGAGTAAGTTGCATTTTAATGAAAAATTTTTGTTGTGAAGCTGATTTGATCTGAGCAACTTCAATTTTCATTTCAAGTTGTAAGTATTCTCTAGATTCATTAACATAAACATTAATATACAGGCACATACATTGCTTCTGACCCCACACTAGAATACCCTGTGTAGTGAGAACCAGAAACAGCAACATCACACACATTATAAACATAATAATAATAATAGCTTGGACACAATTGACACACATTGATCTAGCCCCAAACTAGGATTCCCTGTATCTTGGGTACTAGACAACGATACACGATACGATAGTTATATAGATAAATATTATACTTAGATAGATAAACAACCATGACTAGGATACAAACATCCGTTCTCATCAAACAAATATTTGCCTCCACCGGGACTCGAACCCGGGACCCTTGGCTTCGTAGGCTTGTTACTGCCGACTCGGCCATTCGGGTCGTCGAAAACATCCTAGACCTGGGGAGTTTTTTCTTTGCTACCCCCAGCCGGGGATCGAACCCGGGACCTCTCGCACGGTAGGCAGAGCCACAACCGCTGCGCCGCAGATGTCGTCATATCGGTTCGGTATCGAATGATATCCCTAACATAACAACCCAATACAATATGTCTTCACCTTAATGTTCTGTCTGTCTGTGTATGTCACAGCAACTTTATACAGAAACTATTAAGACTACACAATTGAAACTTGGTATCTAGATGTATTCTGTGATTGCTTCACGATTTTTATAGTAAAATAGAAAAATTAAAATAATTAAAGGGGGCTCCCCCGTACGTGGAACTGAAACCAAAAAATATTAACCAAAACATTTTTTTTTAATTTTTATCAAATTACAGAGTTTTAAATACTTATCTTACTTAATGCACTACTTAAGCCACTAAGGTTTGTATGTAGCACAAAATTAGTCTAGTGTATTATGTAGGTAGGTCGATAAAAACAATATGTTTAAGCATGAAGTCAGTTGCTGGCTAAAAGGCAAAATACAGTTTTTGTACGACTATGGAAGTAATGAAGTAAGTATATGTGTGGGGTGTCTATAGATAGGTCTTTAAAATGACGTTGAGGTTCTTGAAACCATTTTTCTTCAAAGTAAATCTTTAAAGAGACAGACCCTTCCAAAGTGGAAAAATATCCGCCCCCCCCCCTAACTTTAAAGTAAGAGAGTGAAAAATCTACAAAGAATATATGCAGTATATCTCAATACACACTTTCAATGAAAATTAGTTTGAACAAAATAAAATTAGCAGTTTTTAAGATATAAAACATTTATTAAAAACCGCCAAGATAACTTTGTCATTCATGCAAACACTACGAAAAACAAAGTTACACCACAAACATCCAGTCACATAATTACTTGCTACAACGGAACCCTTCATGGGCGGGTCCGACTCGCACTTGGCCACTTTTTTAAATTGCTGACCAAATGTGAGTGCTGTGTAACCGCCATGATTATCCCGTCGAGCGCTTTTAGTACCCTCCTCCCTCCATAAGGCGATAAGGGCCGGGTCACACGATGCGGTGCGGCGCCGCGCCGTTGCGGGGTAGGCGGGGCGGGCGGTGGGAATTATAAGGGCCTATATATGGGTACGTCTGTCTTTGTCGAGGCTGAAGCCCCTGATCTGTATCTGTGGTGGCACCCAAATTTATGATTTTTCTATATCCATTTAGCGAATCGCTTTACTGTAGACAGGTCCAAAGCCATACATTTTTGACTTTCGATGTGGAACATATTGCCTGGGAAATATTAAAAGTAAAATAATGGAAGTGGAACTGAGTAGAAAGTTTCCGAAAAATAGATATAAATATAAGAGTGTTCGAAAGTTCAAAAAAAAGTTTATAAATGACCCGTGAAGGATTTGAACCTCCGCCCTCCGATGAGCAAGAACATTTGTATATCGGCGCTCTAACCTATTGAGCTAACGGGACCTTGCGTTGACAGTGGGAATATGGCGACTGCTTATTACAATGTGACGTCATCAAAGCAGAATCATGATGAAAATTTTTGTAACAAATGATGACCAGAAGGAAAAAATAAAATCGTGGAGGGAGTGACGTCCTGCCTGCCCGCCAAGGCCCTGTTATTGTACTGCGCAAGTCCGCATAGTCAATAGTCAATAGTCAAAGTACTTTATTACTGTAAATATTTACATATACTTAGCAAACGTCATTTTTTGCCTCTTCTCTACATTGGACCACTGTGGGAGAAGAAGGGCGTAGAAACTCCCACAGATTTATTTTTAGATCTCTTTTAAAAATAGGTTGTGCTTAACTAATACAAATATGAAAAATTTAATTGTTATGATTAATAAGCAGGAATAAATAATTACAAAATTATTAACAGCAAGGTCTGTGTTGAGCCAGATTAACCCCATACAGTCCTGTCATTTAAGTAATCTTGAACATTGTAATATCCCTTTTTCGACAAAGTCGCTTTAACATGCTTTTTAAATTGCTCAAATGGCAATTTCAAAATCTCCAGAGGTATCTTATTGTAGTAGAGAATGCACTGACCCTTGAAAGAATTGCTAACCTTCGCGAGTCTAAAACGGGGCGCACATAGTCTGTGATTATTTCTTAGGTTAACATTACAGCTGTCGCTAAGTTTGGAAAATGTTGTAAGGTTCTTGCGTACATACATTATATTTTCGAAAATAAATTGACTAGCTACTGTTAGTATGTCAATTTCTTTAAAAAGCTCTCTTAAGGAGTCTGTTCGTTTTAAATTATAAATTGCTCGAATAGCTCTTTTCTGTAAAATAAAAATAGTTTGAATATCCGCTGCTTTCCCCCACAACAAGATACCATAGGACATCACACTATGAAAGTAACTAAAATATACTAGCCTAGATGTAGCCACATCCGTGCTTTGTCTGATGTTCCTAACAGCGTAAGCCGCAGAACTAAATTTACCAGCCAATTTATCTATGTGGGGTCCCCACTGCAATTTACTATCAATGGTTATTCCAAGAAACTTCGTATCATTTACCAATTCTAACGTGCTGTTGTCTAACACCAAACTGGTCTCAACTTGCCTGACATTTGGAAGTGAGAATTTGATACACTTGGTTTTACCAGCGTTTAACAATAAATTATTAACTGTGAACCAATTCAAGGTTAAAGACAATACACCATTAACATCATCAAAATCTCCTTTTTGTCTTTCAATTTTGAAGACCATTGAAGTATCATCAGCAAACAACACTATGTCAGTTAATTTCTCCACCATGAAAGGCAGATCATTAATTGTGGAACGCCAATTTTAACACCCGATCCATCAGATTTTACGCCGTTAACTTCTGCCTTTTGAATTCTATTGCTTAGGTATGATCTTAGTAGATCCAACGCTTTATTTCTAACTCCGTAATGATTTAATTTAATTAATAGCGTATTATGATCAACACAATCAAACGCCTTCGACAGGTCGCAAAAAACTCCGATAGCATCCTGTGCGGCCTCCCATGCAGAATAAATATGAGATACAAGGGAAATACCTGCATCCGTAGTCGATTTACCCCTAGTGAAACCATATTGTTTAGCGTGGAGTTGTTTTGTACGGTTGAAGTGTGAGAGCATTTGATTGAGTATAATCTTTTCAAATATTTTACTTAGTGTTGGAAGAACAGATATTGGTCTGAAATTTGAAGGATCGCCCTTATCTCCCGATTTGAACAGCGGTATAAGTTTACTGTGTTTCATGAGGTCTGGAAAATCCCCATCGTCAACACATTTATTGAATATATAAGCTAAGTGTGGGGCTATAACTAGAATTACTGAACCAATGACTTTGACTGATATACCCCACAGGTCTTCCGTATTTTTTAAGTTAAGTAATTTAAACGTTTTGACAATGTCCTGGGGATATACATGATGAAATTTTAAATATACATTACTGACGCTAGTGTTATTTTTTAATAAAGTCTCTGCTTCAAATGGAGATGAATTTAGACTGTCCGTTGTGAGTACGGGTACATTGGTGAAGAATGTTTCAAAAGCTCGAGCAACATCAGCGTTGGATTTAACAACATCATCACCTATCTTTAGGCAGAAATCACTGTCCCTTAGTATAACTTTGCCAGTTTCGCGGTTTATTATTTGCCAAACTGTTTTCATTCTATTATTTGAATTTTTAATTTTTCTATTAATGTGTAAAGTTTTTGCAGTTCTACAAACCAACTTGAAAGTTTTGGAATATTTTTTAACATAGTCATGAAATTTTCGATCAAAGTTATAGGTTTTTTGATCATAAAGGTCATACAAGATAACTCTACTTTTACGAATTCCAAACGTTGCTCAGTCATTAAATTTAGATTTACCGTTGTAGTCACTGACTTTCTTTAATTTGAAAACTTTATTGAATTCTGTCTGAATAATGTTGAAGAAGTCTGAGTATATTTTGTTTGGGTTCTGTTCATTAAAATCCGGTACTGGCAAATTTATATCTAAGTTTTTCGTATATGTCTCTAGTCTATGGGATGTAATAGGCCTATAAAATGTTGGACCAGTCTTATCCTTAATACTAATTGGGAATGAAACTGTTTGACCACTGTGATCGGAGGGTAAGCAGTTAATTACACTTTTAGTTGTGAATGCACAGTCACAAAAAACGTTATCTAAGCAAGTTTGGCTTGTAAGTGTAATTCTAGTCGGCTCTAGAAATACATGACATAAATTAAATGATTTGAACAGAGTTATTAATCGTCGCTTCAGTGTTGTATCTACAAGCAGATCTACATTAAGATCGCCACAAATAATTAACTTTTTTCTGTTATTACAAAGTCTAATGAGGGCTTCCTCCATAATTTTCTCAAATATTTCGAAATTGCCATGGCCTTTTTCATCCCTCGGTGGCCTGTAGACACAAACAATAATATCGCTATCTAACTCAACACAGGATACCTCTATTTGTCTTTCAACAGTAAGTGCAAGAATATCTTTCCGTTGTTTCACCTTAATATTATTCTTCACTAAGATTAAAGAACCACCTCTATCAGCAGTCTTTCTATTGTAACAACTGACAATTTTGTAACTATTTATGTTAAAAGACATCATATTTTCCTTCAACCAGTGTTCAGTAACACAAATAATATCAATGTCAGAATTTTTTAGAAATAATTCTAATACAAGTTCTTTGCCAGGTAGCCCCTGGATGTTTTGATGGGCAATATTTAACTGGGGCTTACATTTTGACATATTTAGTGGCTCTTGTATGCTAGAGATTTCCTCTATTGTCTTATGAACTAATTTAAATTACTTGGAACAGATTCCAATGTTGCATGCAAAGTATAATTAACAGGTGAATTCCCAATAGGGGTGCATGTCATATTACTCTTAAAATAAGCTGATGTCAAGTTGAACTTAGTTAAACCAACTATAGCTGCGTCGCATATATTATAAGCTAACAATGTAGCTACTAATTTTCTATATTTATTAGACAGGTACAATGTATCCCGTGTCAGAGTAAAGTTATGAATAAAATTATTCATGTCGAAATATAAAATAGCATCGCTGTGATGACATGTTAAATTAAATAAATGAATATTCATTCTATGCACAGATTTGTTCTGTAGTTCTGTCAAATTACAGGCATATGGAAAATTGCATAGTATAAACTTGCATTTCATCCTACTATGTAAGTCTAGAAGTGTTTCAACACTTTTATTCAAATCATTCCGACTAATGTTTGAATGATTTCCTACCATAATTACAATAGTGCTGTACTCATCATAGATACCGCGACTAATCATCTTCACTAGATCTACAAATGAACAATTTGGACAGCAAATGTTCGTTACTTTTTGGTTAAGCCGGTTATGTAATAGAGTCCCAAATCCTGCACCTACTTTGTCGGAGAACAACAGATTTTTTCTCTGAGCACATATTTTGGTAGCTGGCGGGCATCGACCATGTTTATCGATTTAGATCTTGCTGAAGACGAAGCTAGGACTTGTATTTGTGAATTTAGAATGGCATCGGCTGCCTCTTCGTCTTATGTAAAGGTAAAATCCAATCACCCATCCTCAAGCACGAGAACAATCACCCATCCTCAAGCACGAGAACAATCACCCATCCTCAAGCACGAGAACAATCACCCATCCTCAAGCACGAGAACAATCACCCATCCTCAAGCACGAGAACTAGCTAGAGAAGTAGGTAGCTACTGAAAATTTGTGAACGTGATACAGTTTTTTTTTCGTAAACCATCAAACGTTATAGGAATAGAAAAAAACCGGTCAAGTGCGAGTCTAAATCGCGCACGAAGGGTTCCGTACCACCGTTCAATGGAAGCGATGATGTGGAGTGAATAGTTTGGATTTTACACAGCAAAATATTGTTTACAAAGTTATTGGTGGGGGTTACTTTCACACTCCATGTACGTAACCAGGTGCATCCATAAGTTTGTATGTGGTATTGAAAGAATTGTTGTATGGGAGCCCCCTTAAATTATTCTTTTATCCTGTTTTTTAGTATTTGTTGTTATAGCAGCAACAGAAATACATAATCTGTGAAAATTTCAACTCTCTAGCTAGCTAGGTTCTTGAGATACAGCCTGGTGACAGATGGACGGACGGACGGACAGCGAAGTCTTAGTAATAGGGTTCCGTTCTTGCCCGTTGGGTACAGAACCCTAAAAACAGATGGAAGATTTTAACATAGAAGTCGGAGTGACCAGTTCGATGACAGTATAGATACATTTGATTTTCATTGTGATAAATAAAACATTATTTTAACTAGTGGTTCTGTGAGAACAGTAGACGTCGCGAGCTCTTCGAGATACCTTCAATAATACTTAAACATATTGTTAAGACTGCGGGCAAAACGCTTTATTATAATGCGATACAAGTTCATTTAACCGACTTCACTAAAGGAGGTTCTCAATTCGTCTCTTTTTTTTGTGTGTTTGTTACGCGATCACTCCGTCAATTATGAACCGACTTTAATGATTCTTGTTTTTATTGGTAGGTTTACTACTACATACTTCAGAGATGGTTACGTACTAATTTTATCAAAATTGATTCTACGCTTTTTGAAAATATCAAAAATTCAAAAAAAAGAAGACGTTTAGGTTTGTGGTTCCGTGCAGCAAAAGAGGACTTTTCATGAACACAGACTTCATTCGCATCCCCACCGGGGGGAGGATATGGGGCTTGAACTTAGAGTCGTTTTTTTAGGGTTCCGTACCCGAAGGGTTCCAAACGGGACCCTATTACTAAGACTTCGCTGTCCGTCCGTCCGTCCGTCCGTCTGTCACCAGGCTGTATCTCAAGAACCTAGCTAGCTAGAGAGTTGAAATTTTCACAGATTATGTATTTCTGTTGCCGCTATAACAACAAATACTAAAAAAACAGGATAAAATAAATATTTAAGGGGGCTCCCATACAACAATTCTTTCAATACCACATACAAACTTATGGATGCACCTGGTTACGTACATGGAGTGTGAAAGTAACCGCACCAATAACTTTGTAAACAATGTTTTGCTGTGTAAAATCCAAACTATTCACTCCACACCATCGCTTCCATTGAACGGTGGTACAGAACCCTTCGTGCGCGATTTAGACTCGCACTTGACCGGTTTTTTTTAACTTGACGAATTATTTGCGCAACAATTTAACGAAAAAAGTTCCATTTTAAATCGAATTTCAGGTGCTTAAATTTTTAATTACTTTGCAGACTTTTGAGCAAAATAGGGGTATAAGTAATGGCGATTACTCGCGTGAGCTTGGTCCTAACAGGTCAAATCTCGTGTCTACGGGTTCGTCTCGTGGAGACGGAGAGACTGCAAAGTCTGATCAGTGATCAGGCATAAAATCAAAATTTGAAATCCGCTATAACGAATACGTTTGCTACACGTTTGCAGAAAAATCTTACCATTTTGTTACCAATCAAAATATTTTTTCTCAAAAATAGTATGAAATGTCCCCATAACATCTGTGAAGATAGTATAAAAAATCCGGAAATGACTCATCCTGGACATTTTTAAAAGTGTCCAGGAAAACAAAAAAATCAGTAAGTAAGTATGAAATCACTTCATATATCATAATATTTAAATATAGAACATTTTTTTTTTCAAAGATAAGCTAAGGAGGTTATTGGCAGTCAAGGGCCTTTAATAAAAAGGAGGTAAAATGGTGGAAAACTCAGTTCATTCGTATCTTTTCATGTTTTGATACTAATTAGGAATTAGCAATTCTACAGAAGAAAAAGAAGAATAAAATAAAATATTCACAATAAACATAAATGGTTTTATTTTTGAGAAAAGCAATATACACGCTTCGACCATGAGTGCCATCCTGGCCTCGTATTATACAAATCATACTCGTCCAGGATGGCTTACTTGCTGTTCTCTGCAGTAATGTACTATTATTGAGAAGATTCATTCACTCATTACATCAACAAAAAAGTAGATATTTTAAGAACATAAATCTTTCTTTCTCATAACTTTAATTAGAAATTATCATTTCAATCAAGTCTTAAAAATTACATTTAAAAGGCAACTGTGTTACTGTTGTGCACTTTTGTTTCAAAATATTTGACATAACTTTTATACGTGTAAAATATCTTAGCAAAGTATTTAACGTTGATAAATGTTGCATCTGATATACCTATAATGTAATTTATAAACTAATTATACAACTGAAATCAAAAAACCACTACGTAGAAATATGGACATGAACAAAGTAACAAAGTTGTTTCAATACAACATTATCTTTAACAAAAAAATGGTAATCAGTCTCTCTTGTTACAACATAGGTTTAAGATAATAATTTAATTATTATTACTATAATCTTTTTGCTAAATCACAGCACTTATACAGGCTAGGTTACTTTAAAAATAATTAAATAATTGCGATTATTGTTCGAACACTTCCAAATGATTAGGAAATTCATAGTATTAGCGTTTTCCTCTAAACATATTTTTTGGTGCAGGAACTACCTAAAAGGTGTTATCATAATTCTCACAACTATCGTCTGCTTTCAACAGCTTTAAATAGTTTGCCAGTATAATTTGCAACTCTGCAAAACATGACTTTACGTATCCACCTTCATCAACGTCACTCAATGCAGAAGCCAAGAACATAACCTCTGTGGTGCAGCGGTTGTGGCTCTGCCTCCGTGGGAGAGGTCCCGGGTTCGATCCCCGACTGGAGGGAAAGAAAAAAAACCCCAGGTCTTGGATGTTTATAGGTATGTGTGTGAAGCCGCTGTTTCCGGTTTCCACGACATAAGGTATCCTAGTGTGGGGCCAGAAACAATGTATGTACCTATATGGAAATGTGTATGTTCAATAACACATAAGTTCCGGGAATTATTTGACTGGGATGCAGATGTTCTTTCTGAAGTAGTTCGTCGCTTTATTTGGAAGTTGTAGGCAAATTGTGCTCGTCAATGTTACAGAAAGAGGTATATCGTCACTGCTGTCGGAGTCTGAGGAGTAAATATGCTGAAATAGAGATTGGCGTGGTTTATTTATCATAACTGTCAGCTCATCAAGTAGAGTGTCAATTGCAGCTGGCAGTACATCCGGTATATTATCAAGTCATCGACGAGAGCAATTGGAGTATATCCTTTTGGTTTAGCGATGTTCACATTCCGTTTAGTCTTTGATAAGGTGTTTTGTTTTATGGTACCTTTCCAAAGCCTTTTTCTTGGTTTCCGTACCCGAAGGGTGCCCAACGGGACCCTATTACTAAGCCTCCGCTGTCCGTCGGACCGTCCGTACGTCCGTCCATCCGTCTGTCACCAGGCTGTATCTCATGAACCGTGATAGTTAGACAGTTGAAATTTTCACAGATGATGTATTTCTGTTGCTGCTATAACAACAAATACTAAACAACAGAATAAAATAAATATTTAAGGGGGCTCCCATACAACAATTTTTTCAATACCACATACAAACTTATGAATGCACCTGGTTACGTACATGGAGTCTGAAAGTAGCCGCTCTAATAACTTTGTAAACAACATTTTGCTATGTAAAATCCAAACTATTCACTCTACTCCATCCCTACCATTGTAAAGTGGTACGGAACCCTTCGTACGCGAGTCTGGTTTTTTTTCAGATTAAGTTTGTCTGCGAATTAAGTCGGGAAGATGTTGTGTTACTATGAAAAATAACTATCTTACCATGAAACTCCACTTCGTGACCCTACATATCTTAAAATATACAAAATGATTTAAAGTTCAATGTTAATACAAGTTGAAGATATAATGCGGCAGTTTCACATGTTGCGTACGTTCTTATATTATTTTATGAAGAAAATGACGGTTTCTTGACCAAGGATACAAAAACCTGCAGTAAAAAGTAGAATGACCTCCTGCTCAACTTCAAAGGCGAGTTGGCAGTAGTTGGCGCGCGTACGTACGTGTGTGAGCACGTTCGAGACGTGCCAGCGCAGTATGAAAATCTTAATGAATGAAGAATGAATGAATGGTGCTTCTCCAGCCAGGGTTCTAAACCTGTTCCGGTCTTTCGGCCGGCATACCAGAGAGCACGAGTTTTGAGGGGGGGCGGAATGACCTGCTCGATAGGAGGGGAAGGAGCGTGAATTCAATCGACCGACTCTTCAGCCTGAAGCCAATATAGGATATGTGGAATGGGGAGGATATAGGATTTGGAGAGCAGCTGTTGTTTTCTTCAAGTTCATGTTTTCCTTCTATTTTCAGGTATTGTTATAGGTTGAGTTTCCTGTCCTGTTGTGTTCGTTTGGGTTATCCGGTAAGGTCTCCGTTTCGCTTTCGCTGTCTGTTTCTGGAATATGGTATATTTGGCTCGATGCCTTTCTGACTTCGTCCCTGTTGTGTGCTGATTCTGTCCAGTAACTGTGTTCTTTACCGTATTATTTGATGTCATGCTTAAGGGAATCTTTCCAGGTGTAACTGGGTCAGCCAACTTTCTTCTTCTTTGCTTCGTATTTCAATGCAGCGTGTAGTAGGTGTTTTTGTGGGCGTCGTAGAATATGTGTATAGTAACACATCCGATGGTTTTTGATTTGTTTGGTTATTGTTTTGCCCTGTAGTAAGTCATGAATTTTGTGGTGTCTTGGATAGCTTCTGGCGTTCTCAAACATGTCTCTGAGGATCAGGCGTTCATATTTTCTTAGTCTAGAACGGTTTGCTTTGGTGAGGGCTGCCGCTTTAAGTCCGTATTTTATACACGGTGCAATAACCATTTTGTAAATCAGGCGTACTATTTTCCAGTCCATGTTGGATTTCTTTATATATGCATTAGGGCCTTGGAATTGCCTATGGCTTGCCGGCATCTCTTCTTTATTGTGTCTCTCCTACTATGTCCTGCCGTTATACAGAGTGTCCGGAAGGTAGGTGCAATCCTTTAAGGGGGTGATAGCTGACATCATTTCGAACATTTTAAGCTTAACATGTATATGGCAATAATCGTTTAATTTTTTTTTATTTAATTTTTTAGTGTTTTTTTCAAAAATACCCAAATCTCATACATAGCCGGTTCTACCACGCCAGTTAGAATTAATGTCAAAGGTGTAAAGCTGTTTTTGTATTGTCTAACGTTTATTTAACCAAATAGTATGAATTCTAAGCATCTATGTTGACTTTGAGAAAAAATAGAGACATTGAAACATGAAAAATAATTGTACAGTTTGATTTAAATACTTTGATTTGAGGTTAAATAAAATTAAATAAAATACTTTTCATCGTTCAAACCTTTTTTAAAACACGTCTGGTTTCTGTTCTTTATTTTAAGTTATTGTTCATGCAGGTAACTGGCTTAATAGCTGAGTTATGTCGAATTATTTATCTGCGTCGAACGAAGGAAAGTATTTTGATTTCAAAGTTTAATATTTAAAAAAAAACACAATTGTTGGTAAAATAATTTTATTCATTTTCAAAATGTGATCCACCATTTCTAATACAAGCACGGGCCCTATTCCTTACGGTGGTGGTGGTCACCTTCAGCATCATCTCTTCCTTCATAGTGGTAAATGCATCATTGATTCTCTGCACCAACTCGTCCTTTGTTCTTATTTCTGTCGTGTAGACAAGTTCTTTGGCCCGGCCCCAGACGAAAAAATCCATGGGTGTAAGGTCCGGCGATCGAGGGGGCCAAGGCCAAGGTCCGTCTCTGCCGATCCAACGCTCCGGGAAACAGTCGCTTAAATAGTCTCTTACATTCCGAGTCCAATGCGCTGGACAACCATCTTGTTGGAAAATCAATGGCCTCTCTAGGTCCAATAGTCCAGCTTCTTCTAAAAGTCCAGGTATGTCGTTCTGTAGGAATGATAAGTATTTTGGTCCATCCAATTTGTCGGGTAGATAGTGTGGCCCAATAAGAGTTCTACCGATTACTCCAGCCCACACGTTGACAGAGAATTTTCTCTGGAATGATTTTTGTTTTTTCCAGTGTGGATTTGCGCCCTTGTCACCCCATTTATGGAGGTTGTGGAAATTATTGATTCCCTCCCTCGAAAACTTGGACTCGTCCATCCACAGTATACTTTTCAAAAAGTGACGGTCTTCTATGTCCATAACTAATAAGAAGCGGCAAAACTGGACTCTTCTTATGGGGTCATCTTCTTCTAAGCCCTGTACTCCAGCACCATGAAAGGGATATTTTCCTTCTTTATGCATCGTCGTCCACACCTTCCATCTCGAAAAGCCCAGGTCAGCAGCTACTTTTCTGACGCTCGTAGTGGGATCCGCAGCAAAAGCTGCCAGTATTTGTTCTTCTACATCTACATCAGCACCAGGGTTGACTCCACGTACCGGATTGTTTCCAACGCCATTTTCGATAAGCCGACGAAAGGTGTTTTGAAACACCCTGAAATTGGGTACTCTCCGATCTGGATAACGCTCCTGGTACAAGCGGCGCGCCAAAGCACCGTTTCCGTCAGCTCGTCCGTACATAAAAACAATATCGGCGTACTCTGCATTGGTAAACGCCATGTCACAAAGTGTTCAATAAAAGTCCAATGTAATTCAACACGTGAAGGAACTCAACGCCGGAGCGGACTCAACTTGACACGGTGATTTAATTAAATAATAACTCAACACGACGAACGTAGAAACCACACACAACCAGTCACGAGAGCAGATGCTAAGCAACTAGCTAGATAAAGCTGATAAAGAGAGATAGACAAAGGGCAGATTCCGGTTACGAATCGTAACCTACGATGCCAGCTCTGGTAACAAAGCAGCCCGACGCTCGGCGCTCCACAATGGATATTTCAGTAATTCTGAGAATTGGCCAGTCACCTGCATGAACAATAGCTTAAAATAAAGAACAGAAACCAGACGTGTTTTTAAAAAGGTTTGAACGATGAAAAGTATTTTATTTTATTTTATTTAACCTCAAATCAAAGTGTTACATTGCAACTGTACAATTATTTTTCATGTATCAATGTCTCTATTTTTTCTCAAAGTCAACACAGATGCTTAGAATTCATACTATTTGGTTAAATAAACGTTAGACAATACAAAAACAGCTTTACACCTTTGACATTAATTCTAACTGGCGCGGTAGAACCGACTATGTATAAAATTTGGGTATTTTTGAAAAAAATACTAAAAAAATAAATTTAAAAAAAATAAACGATAATCGCCATATACATGTTAAGCTTAAAATGTTCGAAATGATGTCAGCTATCACCCCCTTAAAGGATTGCACCTACCTTCCTGACACCCGGTATATGTGCCGAGATATTTTATTTCGTCTACGGGTCGTATTGGAACTCCGTCCAATACGATCACTTGTGTGGGCGCTGGGTGTTTATGGGGTCTCTTATAAGAATGTTCGTCTTTGTTTCGTTAGTATCGAGACCTACTGTTTTTAATAGTGCTTTCAAGTGCGTGACGATTTGGTCAAGGTGTTGTAAATCTTGACAAACGATGATGAGGTCATCCGCGAAGGAGAGAATAAGTGGTAAGACTATTTCTTCATCTTGGTCCAGTTTTATGTTGGGAATTTCTTCTTCCAGTGTTTTGAGGACATCATCCATTAATATTGTAAATAGTCTTGGTAACAGTGGACAGCCTTGTTTTACTCCTTTTCCTTTGTTGATCAAGTTACTTTGCTGTCCGAACCATTTGATGCAGGTCCGTTCATACATGCAGGCTTTTATTATCCTATTGGTTAAAATCTTATTGGTCCTTGAAAGGAGAATATCCTTGAGCACGTTAAGGTCTATAGTATCAAATGCTTTGGCGATATCTAGCGCCAGTACATATGTTCTGTTACCCGCGCGCCATTCTTCGTCTAATACTCTGCGTAGTGTGAAGATGTGGTCATCGGTGGATCTATTGCGGAGAAATGCTGCTTGGTAGTTCCCGAGTTCTTTTGTTATCTCGTCTAGTTTGATGAGCAGGAATGTCGCGTATATGCGATATCCTGTATTACACATTGTTATACGGCGATAGTCATTGTTGTCTTAAGGGTTTCTGATTTTGGGGATAGGTACTTAGACCGTATCATTCCCGGACTCCGGTATTATATTTTCTGTCCATGCTCTGTGCATTGTTTTGGTAATAACCTTTAACAGTTGTGGCGGTATTCCTTTGTACAGTTCCGGGACTACCTGATCTGTACCCGGCGCTGTTCCGTTACGCATGCGGCTGATTATCGTTTTTATGTCGGCTATTGATGGACCATTTTCTAGATAGTCAGGGTTTAATGAAGTTTCGTTAGGGATAATCATAATTTTAGGGTCTTCTGATTTCCTTAATTCCTGTTCCCAGCGTGACATTGGGATAAATCGTTGTTTTTTCCACCGTCTCGATTAAAGCTGGTGTCGTCTGTAATAGTGGTACACGATTTGCATGCGTTTGCTTGGGTGTTTTTTTCCTAGGCCTTCAAAAAATGCTCTGCATTCTCGTTTTTCTTCATTATCAATAATTTCCTTAAGACGTCGTCGGCATTTTTTGAGTTGTTTATTGATTGTTTGGTCGGTTGGTCGACATCTTTTAAGGAATTTGGCCTTTTGTAAATTTGCCAGAGCAATTCGGTGTTCCCGCGATCTAGCGGGTTTTACGGAAAGTATTTTTTGGGCTACTGACTTCATAACCCCTGTAATAGATTCCCACGGAATGTCGGGCGTATATTCGTCGTCATTTTCTATAAATATAAAAAATATATATAATACCTTGGACACTATTTACACACATTGATCTAGCCCCAAACTAGGATTCCCTGTATCTTGGGTACTAGACAACGATACACATACTTATATAGATAAATACTATACTTAGATAGATAAACAACCATGACTAGGGTACAAACATCCGTTCTCATCAAAAAAATATTTGCCCCCACCGGGACTCGAACCCGGGACCCTTGGCTTCGAATATGTAGTTGTTCGCCGTAAGTTCTTCCATAATCCCGTTATGGTATTTTACTTTTGTGTCATTCATTTCATTTCGTGCTAGGGCGGTGTACGAACCCTGTTTATAGTTGAACTTTAAAGCTGCTATCGCTTTGTACTTAGTTTAGGTTGTACTCTTTGTTGATTCCATTTGCGTGTCGCCAGTTCTTGGAAGCAGGTTTAGTGGGCCTGTTTCATCCCAGATTATCTTGTGGTCGGAAATATGCAGGTAGCTCCATTGTCCTTTGATGAAGTTAAATGTGTGTGGCGCATTATTCGAGATAATTATTTGGTCTAGTTGTGATTTTGTTTTTCCGTTAGACCATGGGCCCGACATGACTTGCGAGCCCAGGTGGTTTCTACTTTTAAGTTTTCGCGGGAACAAATATCCATTAGCATTTCTCCGATGATATTTGATGATTTGTGTAGGAGATTTGTTCCTATAATTCCCTTTTTCCTGTATTCCTTTGTATCGCCAAGTCCGATATGCGCGTTAAAGTCACATAGCATTAATATATTGGCTTTGTTTGGTTTCTTTTGAATAATCTTTATAAGTTGCAAAAACGCTGCGGTTGCTCTCGTGGAAGAGCTGGGGATATGTGCGTTTATTACATATAGTGTATTAGTGGCCGATGTTATTGTTGCTGCCATGGTTTCCAGGTCTCGATTTATATTGTGGACCGATAAGTTCAGGTCCTTTCTAATTAGTATAGCTAAGCCACAGTGTGCGATGCTGGTTGTGCCTGATAGATACCAGAGATAGTGTTTTGACACGTATGTCCCCGATGTCATGTTTGTTTCCTGTATACAGGCTATATGTATGTTTCTGTTTGTCAATTCAGCATCAATGTTGAGTCTCTTAGGTATTTCGGCGCATCCTCTAACGTTCCAAGTAGCAATGCGCATACGCTCGCATGTGACTTTTGGTTTAAATATGTGGCTGTGTCGTATCATCGTATATCCGGTGTTGTCAGGGATGTCATCTATTGATGTTATGGTTGACCCTGAGGAGGTCATGGGTGTTGCATTAAGTATTGGGGAAGGTATGTTGTTATCAGTTTGGCTGTCGGTTGCTAGATTCATGGGTAAATTTTGTGATTCAAGCAAGTATACGCTGTCGTAGTGGTTTCCTGTGAAGTTGAGGTTGATAGATCCCACTGCATCCGCGGGATTCTTGGGCCTGTATGTGAGCGATGGTGTATTTTGCTGGTGGATTGTTACGTTAATTAGAAAGTATTCGGCGGCTGCTATTATAATCTCCTCTCCAGCCCAAGTGCCGTAATTGCGCATATTTTTAATGCAGTCATTGAGGGTTTCTTCAGGCTCGGCGATTGCAAACTTTATCTTCTGTTCATCGCAGTTTTCTTCTACATATTTAACTATGTCCTTACGAATGTGGGTGTGGTCGAGTGTTAATTGATATAGGTGATTAATTTGGTCAGCAATTGCGTGGAAAAGGCAGTTCACATCTCTCGGCATTGATAAGGCTTTCATTTTTTTGGAATGTTGTTGAAAGAACTTAGAGCTAATTTGATTAATTTGAACTACCTACGTACCTATTGTTAATGGTACGGGTTGTGGCTGTCAAAGTTTGTGCGTACCTTTGCGCACTTATTCTCGGTATTTTCTAAGAGAATTGGAGGCTGGGCCTGGAAGCTATAAAATGGGCGTGAGAGAGACCCGCTTAGGACAAAGAGTCTTTGATTTTATTTTTGTTATTGTTCGTCAGCTGCCTTTCGTTAATTGCCTGTTTTATGATGTGCAAGTGTTGGCTTTTACTCGCTATTTCTCAGAATATGCAGTAGGCTTGCATTATTGTTTATTTTATTTTTGTAACAGGTCAAGATGGGCTGGTTGGACCGGATGGTGGCAAATAGTTTAGTTTTGTTTTATTGTGCTTGGGTAGGTTCCTGCCTAGTTTTGTATTTTCGTATACCTATCACCTACCTATTTGTACGGGACTATGCCTATGGAATAGTTTAGAGTTGGCGTAGTAATTTGGAGCAAGAGCGGTATCTGTTTATGAAATGGTAACCAGCATTAGTAAGGATGTTACCTGCCAGATAAAAAGTTAGTTTTTCTGTTTTATCTGATATAGGGCTATCTTAATCGGAGCAATCTCACCAGGTTGTTGCTCAGCTAGTGAGACTCTCTGCACTGATATCACCTACTTCAGTTCACTTCATTAGTGCGTAGTAGTGAGGTCCGTGACACGGGTCGAGGTCCAGTCCCTGTACAAGGCCCTATTGTTTATTGCTCGTTGGAATTCGTTTTTTCTTAGCTCGTTGTCCAGAGAAGGGGCTTGTTGCAGAAAAAAAAAACGTATTTGCTTCGCCGTTTTGCAGCTGTGTTAGTTTGAGGAATGTTTTTTTGTCGTAATTTATCTCTTTTGTTTAACTTTTTCTGTCCGGTATTGTTTGGGTTTTAGTGTCCTTATTCACGTGCCTGCAGGAAGAGCATGAAAGGGCCTGATTCTTGGCGTGGGATAATACCACGACTCGTTGCGCAACTCTAGTTTCTATTGACTAAGTATTTATGATGATGTATCAAGCACCACGAATTTCTGTGATGAAAGGAAATAAGTCTGTTTCCCAGGTTGTTGCTGTTGAGAGAGCTTAATTTTATGGGTTAGATTCACTTAAGAAATACCTTAAATAATGAAGCTTCTACGTCCTATGTAATCCTTTGTGTGTCCGGAGAAAGCAATTCATTGATAAGGTTAGGTTATTGCTGAGGAGATATCCCAGTGTCATGACACACCTAATGTGCTGGATAGGGTCGGTTAATACTCCAGGATAACGGCGTGTCGTTAGAGAGTACTGTTATGTATTGCGTGAGACGTAAACTCGGGGTCTCTTCTAGTAGATTCGTCTGTGGAGATAATATATGTGGACACTGAATAGGAACGGGCTCACCAGGCAACACTCGTTGAGTTGTCTCAGCTATGTGCACCTATTGTCGTACACAATATTGTACACGTATTTTCACAGCAGCGTGGCGTAGCCTATTATCTGGTAGGGCGCAGCTCAGAACCTATCTAATTCACACTTTACGCACTCTACTTTCACACTTGTAGCTATATTAGACACTCTCATATCATCTCGCTGATACAAAATCTCCGAAACGCGAGAAACCAGAGACAGAACAAAGGCGCGCGCCGGGTTGTAAACTATTGTTTGTTTAAATGCGTTTGCAAGATGTCGGAGGTCTATAGACACGTCCGTTCGGTCCGGCAACACAAACGCCACTCCCCAGCGCAATAAATCAGGTAGGTAATTTATGGTTGCGAGAAAACAGTACCCCGTCATTTTGTTCAGTATTCTGAGTACGTATGCAAATTTTAAGCCAGATAGACGGAAAGGGAAATCCCCTTTTAAAACATAATAATCTTAAGCTAACTGGCGGACTATATCTGATGAACCGTAAGCGTTTTTTCTTATCCATATTGAATTCGTCGGTAAAAATATACAATATGGACTGTCGATTGGGGGGAAGAGGCAGGGGGAAGGGGAGGGGGGAAAGGAAAACCCCCCCAGGTAACCTCATTTTGTGATGACTGTAGTTGTATGTGAATGGGTTGTAGTTTAACTTGTGTAAGCAGGGCGCCCTATCTACCGAATTGAATGCGTTTTTGACGTCAACCTTCAGCAGCACTACAGCTCCCTGATTGGCAAGGAAGGTGCGAGCCGCATGAACAGCGGTCTGCAGAGATAAGATCAATGTCACCATGCCCATCAAACATGCGGTTACTGAACACATCAAAGAGAGCTTATGATATGTGTGTAGATAAACTAGTGAATGTAACTGTACATGATTAGGCATTCAAAATCACGAGTGATATTATTATGAAACTCAACTTCGGCTCGTTTCATAAACCCACTCTCGAGAATTAATGCCCTCCATTATGTAGCAGTCACATAAACTACTATTACTGCGTCCAAAAACTATACGTTACGACCAGAATAATGATAAACTTCTTGGTAAAGGCAGAAGTCAACGGCGTTAAATCTGATGGATCGGGAGTAAAAATTGGCGTTCCACAAGGTTCCATATTAGGCCCTTTCTTATTCCTGGTATATATTAACGATCTGCCTTTTATGTTGGAGAAATTTACTAACATAGTGTAGTTTGCTAATAATACTTCACTGGTCTTCAAAATTGAAAGACAAAAAGAAGATTTTGATGATTTCAATGAAATATTATCTTTAACCTTGAATTGGTTCACAGTTAACAATTTATTGTTAAATGCTGGTAAAACCAAATGTATCAAATTCTCACTTCCAAATGTCAGGCAAGTTGGGACCAGTTTAGTATTGGACAGCAATACGTTAGAATTAGTAAATGACACGAAGTATTTTGAATAACCATTGATAACAAATTGCAGTGGGGACCCCACATAGAAAAAATGGCTGGTAAATTAAGTTCTGCGGCTTACGTTGTTAAGAACATCAGACAAAACACGGATGTCGCTACATCTAGGCAAGTATATTTTAGTTACTTTCATAGTGTATCCTATGGTATCTTGTTGTGGGGGAAAACAGCGGATATTCAAACTATTTCTATTATACAGAAAAGAGCTATTCGAGCAATTTATAATTTTAAACGCACAGACGGCTTAAGAGAACTTTTTAAAGAAATTGACATACTAACTGTAGCTAGTCAATTTATTTTCGAAAATATAATGTATGTCCGCAAGGACCTTATAAAATTTCCCAAACTTAGCGATAGCTGTAATGTCAACCTAAGAAATAATCACAGACTACTTGCGCCCCGGTTTAGACTCGCGAAGGTTATCAATTCTTTCAAGGGTCAGTGCATTCTCTACTACAACAAGATACCTCTGGAGATTTTGAAATTGCCATTTGAGCAATTTAAAAACCATGTTAAAGCGACTTTGTCGAAAAAGGGATATTATAGTGTTCAAGATTACTTGAATGAAGATTGCTCAACACAGACCTTGCTGTTAGTAATTTTGTAATTATTTATTCCTGCTTTTTCATTATGATAATGACATAAGTATATATTTTTTATTAGTTAAGCATAAGCAATTTTTTAAAAGAGATCTAAAAATCAATCTGAGGGAGTTTCTACTCCCTTCTACTCCCACAGTGGTCCAATGTAGAGAAGTGGCAAAACATTAGGGTTGCTAAGTATATGTAAATGGAAAAGGGCTGAAAGTATGGGTTGTTAGTTGGATATTGTTACGCTTGTGCGCCTTCCCAATGTGAATTTTTAAACCTCTCTGTCCTATAAAATTACGGGGCTGGGAATACTCCGGGCACTGCACAGCACAGGGCTCTCCAGGTAACACTGGTTGTAGGTTAGACATCCGTCGACTGCCACCTCTTTTGCTGCCCATGCGCACCGCGTCGCGTCGCGCCACGCCGCTCCGTGCTTCCACAGCCCCAAGCACGACAGTGGGCGAGGCATGGGAACCAGGTTAAAGTAAGTGTAAGTTCATTATGTAGGGACTGGATTATATGCATTTGCATATTTGCATATGCATTTGCATATTTAAGTCATCCTCAGCAGTAATAGCACATTTTACTGAAGATCTAGTTACGATGAATATTATTTTTTCAGGTGACAAATGTGTTTTTATTTTTGCTTAAGTAATAATAACACATTAGGCAATTAAATAAAATACAATGACATAACTCCGCCAAACCGTTCGTCATACATAGCTAAACTTAAGAAACAATTATTGATACATTTACAATATTTTTCGAGCGCAGACCCGCGTCTTTTGCTTTGGTACCTACGATAACAAAAAGGCTTGGTTTTAGAATCGTTTCCCCTTAATTTAATTATAATGAGGTGTGCAATCGATAGCAGGTAGTCACTTTTTCTTACCAAAGTGTTTTGATTGATGTGAATATTATGTAAACGAAACGTAAAAATTGGACAATTTCTGTGAACGAAACATAAAACTTGACTAAACGAAATGTCAATAAGATACATTGTCAATATTATTATATATTGACAATATTATTGTCATTAATTTATTAATTTTATTTTTATTTTGTTTTGTAAAACAAAACATTTATAATTATTATTAATATAATTATGCGAAGTACTTCTTTTTTATAAATATGTAATCGTAATTGTGTACAAGGGGAAGAAATTGTATCCCAAGACACAGGTTACCCTAATTTGGGAGACAGGGAAACCCTTCTGCTAAGGACTTGTTTTTTTTAAATAAATGACTTTTTACTTTACTTTACTTATTTTATTATTGTACGAAAAATAACCAACCAAAACGGCCGCGTTTATGACGCCATTCCGTTTTGTAGCAGTTTCGTGAATGTTCTCTTTTCTTGTTCTCTCGATATTTACAAACAAAAACAATTGGCTAGAGTAGGTTATTGTGGCTGCTTTGCAAACGCTTCGCTTCGCTCCGCTCTGGTATAGCTTCTTCAACGTTCTAACCTAATGTATAACCCAAATGAAAAGTAGCCACAATAACCTACTCTAGCCAATCGTTTTTGTTTGCATACGCTTCGCTCCGCTCCGGCTTAGCTTCTTCAACGTTCTAACCTAACCTATAACCCGATTGAAAAGCCACAATAACCTACTCTAGCCAAATTTGGCTTTTCTTTTCATACGCTCCGGAGTTGCTTCTTCTAAGTTCTGACTTAACCCATAATCCAATTGAGTTTAGCTATTTATTTTATTATAGTAATTCATTAAATCTGTATAAATATATCCGAAATAAAATCAAAAATCCGCAAAGTGCATCGTCAATGTTGTATTGTGTACAAAAAAAAATGTTTAGCTACAATAACCTACTCTAGCCAAATTTGGCTTTTCTTTGTATACGCACCACTCCACTACGCTACGCTCCGGGGTTGCTTCTTCTAAGTTCCAACCTAACCTATAACCCAATTGAAATTTAGCCACAATAATCTACTCTAGCCAAAGTAGGTGTTCAAAGCGACTCAAAACAAAAGGAAACTATGTTCACTGACGTGAATGCAAGCAAAGAAGGCCTAAAAGGACCAGATTCCAGGGCCGTAAAATATAATTAAAATATAAAAAACAAGCAATGAATGAATGAATTTGGTTTTCTGCGCTCCGTTACTAAAAACTGAAACTCGGTAATTATAAAAGAACACATTGAAATAAGCACAAGTCCAAATACGCAAAGAAACAAGCTTGTGACGCAAAAATATAATGAAAAATAGCTATATTACAATATATGTAATTCGATTTAATGCACACTTTCATATATCTTACAATAAGCGAACAACGAAACACATTTTGAGGTTATTATTGCGTGTTGTATTACTGTGTGTTTCATACAAAAAGCAACATAAATCAAAACATAATATCTGTAAACTATTGAGTTCCGACGTCTGAAACTTTTAGACCGTGTTTAAATTAACACAAATGATCTACCAAAAAATCACGAAAACCCTAGAGCTCAAAACTCAAAAACTCAAAACTCAAAACGTTTATTCTGTAAATAGGCCACAAGGGCACTTTCACATGTCATTTCATTTCATTTTTTACAGAACATTTGGTATTATTATCATATTATCAGAAAAAAAAAAGTACTTAATTATTGTTTCTGAGAGATGTAAAGAGTCTCAAATGTCATAATAAAATAATTAAAATATAAATAACAGAGATGTATAGTCTCTTTAGTCAATAATACAATGATAATAGGAGATGTAAATGGTCCCCACAGTCAAGAGTTGTATAATTAAATTAATCTTTGGAGGTGTAAAAGGCCTCCAAGTGTTCAGTAAAAGAAACTCTGGCAGTGAGGATGCTCACAATTAATTAGAACAATTCAGTCCCAAGCATTTTTATCGTCTATGTACTCTTTAATACTGTAGTAAGCTTTAGAAATAAGCCTTTGCTTGATGTATTTCTTGAACTTATTAATTGATAGATCTGTCAAAGTGCTTGGGAGTTTATTGTAAAATCTTACACAATTACCCTTGAACGAGTTTTTTATTTTATGGAGCCGAGTAGTGGGCACTGCAAGTTTGTCCTTGTTTCTAGTATTAAAGTTATGTATATCACAGTTTCTTCGAAAGTTAACAATGTTCTTATGGACATACATAATTTCTCGTAAATATATTGACTATGGACTGTCAATATATTTACTTCTTTAAACTTATTTCTAAGAGAATCTCTATTATTCATTTTATAAATCGCACGAACAGCCCGCTTTTGCAGCACAAAAATAGTATTTATGTCAGCAGCACTGCCCCAGAGCAGAATACCGTAGGACATAATACTATGAAAATAACTAAAATAAACTAATCTGGCTGTTTTTAAATCTGTCAAGTGACGGATTTTCCTGCATGCAAAAGCTGCAGAGCTCAGTCTGTTCGATAGCTTATCAATATGTGGACCCCATTGGAGTTTGGAATCCAACGTTATACCTAGAAACACTGTGCTGGTTACCAATTCCAATTCCTCATTTTTAATTGTTATACATGTCTGATTATTTTTAACGTTAGTAGTAAGAAACTTAACACATTTAGTCTTTTTCTCATTTAATAGCAAATTATTAACATTAAACCAATTTACCACTCTTGATATGGTATTGTTCACGTGATCATCAGTAGCGTGTTGGTTTCGCTTTGTTTTAAAAATAAGTGAGGTGTCATCAGCAAACAGTACCATATCATGACAGTCCCTTCCTAGATATGGTAAGTCGTTTATATAGATGAGGAATAGGAAGGGTCCCAATATTGAGCCCTGTGGCACGCCCAAAGAAACCAATGATCCTGGTGATCGTTCTCCGTTTACGTCTACCCTTTGTATTCTTCCGTTCAGATAAGATTTTAACAAATTCAATGACGTGTCTCTAACTCCATAATGATGTAATTTCCTGATCAATGTTTCATGACAAACGCAATCAAAAGCCTTAGATAAGTCACAAAAAATGCCTAGGGCATCTTGTGACTCTTCCCAGGCATCAAAAATACTTTCAATGAACTGAATTCCGGCATCTGTTGTTGAACGACCGCGAGTGAATCCAAACTGTTTGTTATGCATTAGCTTATTTGATTCAAAATGATGTAATAGCTGTGATAAGATTAATTTCTCAAAAATTTTACTAAAAGTTGGTAGTATTGATATAGGTCTGAAATTGGTGGGGTCTTGAGTACTACCTGCTTTGAAAAGGGGAATTATCTTACTTTGTTTCATTAAATCAGGAAATTCACCGCAGTCTATACAATTGTTGAAAATGACCGCTAGGTCAGGTGCAATTAATTCGATCAGGGATTTAACGACGTGAACAGAGAGTCCCCAAAGATCATTCGTTTTCTTAACATTTATCAATTTAAATGCCTTTACGACATCTGAACTTGTGACGTGCTTAAAATTCAAGTATGAAGCACACTCTGAGACATTATCTTTTAATATTGCAACAGCAGACAAAGGTGACGAATTTAAATACTTAGTCGTGGAAGCCGGTGCATTAGTAAAAAACGATTCAAATTCAGTTGCAACTTCTAAGCTAGAACTCGTAAGCTGTCCATTGATTTTTAGTTCGTAATCGTGACTCGCTTTTTTACTACGACCGGCCTCCTCATTAATTATTTTCCAAGTCGTTTTTATAACATCGGAACTATTCTTAATTTTACTACTCAGAAAATTACGTTTAGCTGTATGACAGTCTAATTTAAATTGTTTGGAGAACTGTTTGACTTGTTCTTTAAATTCGTCACTCATGTTGAAACGTCGTTCCTCATACAATGCATACAATGCTTGCCTGCGTTTATGCAACTCTGTAGTAGCCCACGTACTAAAGTCGTTTAAACCACTAACCACAACCGATTTTGAAGTGAATATCGCGCTGTACTGTTTCATAAAGGTTTCAAAGAATAAGTTATACATTATATTAGGAGACTGTTCAGCAGCCAAAAACGGTAGTTCCTGGGCTAAAGAGTATCTCATTCTTTCTAACCGGTCAGCAGTTACTGGCACAAACGAAATTTTCTTTTTAATGACAGGTTCTCTAATAGAATCAAATTGAAATAATTGACCTAAATGATCTGAATCCAATTCACTGATAACACTTTTACTGATTGGAATAACATCAGTAAAAATGTTGTCAATGCATGTAGCACTAGTAGCAGTCACTCTTGTTGGCTCCATAAATAAATGGCTAAGCCTAAATGATGAGAAAAGATTTATTAATCTAACGCTGAGAGTAGTTCTTTCTAACAGATTAACATTAAAGTCACCACATATAATTAATCGTTTCGTACTGTGTGATGAAATAGTTAGGACGGATTCCATTATTTTCTCGAACATATCAAAGTCGCTCAAGGGTGGCCTATAGACACATATAACGATGAACTGTTCTAATTCCACAGCTGCAAGTTCTATAGTTCGTTCAACAGATAAGGAAACAATGTCCTTACGTTCCTTGAATTTCATATGATTGTTTAGTATGATTAATGCCCCACCACATATTGAATTAAGTCTGGTGAACGAACTACCAACCTGGTGATCTTTAAAGCTAAACATAATTTCATTAATAGTTAACCAGTGCTCTGTTATGCACAAAATGTCAATTTTATTACAATTTAAAAATAACTCTATTTGTAGATCTTTGCCTCTAATACATTGAATATTCTGATGAACCAGGCTTATATACTTAGCATGTGAGCTTCCCTTATTCTTAGGGTTTTCTAATATACTAGAACATATGTTGCCAGAGCCTGGGTCCTCTGTTGTCCTATGAACTAATTTAAATGCATCCTGTTATTCTGGTCTGATACCAGATTCATATTAGGCTGCTCAGTAAAAGCAGAGTTAGAAGCCAAATTTTTGGCTGTAATGTCATATAAATATAATAGTGACATAGCTATTTGTCGTTTACAATAATTTGAAAGGTAAAATGTACCTTTAGTCATAGTAAAATAATTACTAACATAATTGTTAGTGTCAATAATATCAAACTTATTATTATATGTACATAAATTGTACATAGTTATATTCATATTATGTCTATATACATTTTCATTTTGTGTCAATTGGTTGCAGTAGGGAAATGTGAACAATATAATTTTTTTCACACTAAGACCATTCAATGTTTCATAAAATTTTATTAAATTATTTTTGTTCACATCTCCCCTATTGCCCATGAAAATTATCAGTGTGGCACTGGCTGTGATAGTGCTGTCATTCAAAATTTGATTTATAATATTATCTACAGTGCTAAAAGGTGAGCAATTACTAATAACACTATGTCCCTTAGAGTATGAGTGGAGTGCTGAGCCCATGCCACTTCCAATCTCATCACAGTACATTATAATATCAGGTGTTGTGGTCATATTAGACTTGGCAGAACTATTATCAGTAACACCTTGTGTTGGTAAACTGTCACACAAGCCCGGAGAGTTGCCCGCTGTCAAACAACCACCTTTCTGCTCACAGCGACAAGTATGGTTGTTGGTCAGCGACTCAAACCGCTCACAATTATGGTTCATTTCTTGAATTAGATCATCCATAGCCAATGAGTATTCATTTATAACTTTCTCAGAGTTCAAGTATGCACTGTTTAGTGATCTCAATGAATCCTCCAAGCTTTGGATTTTCAAATGTAAGTTTTGTGTGTCAGTTTCATACATCAACTTAGTACTTTCTAATTCTAATACACACATATTCAAATCATGTAATAAGTTTACATTTTTCTTGCTTACTTTTAAGTTTTTAGTACACAATTTATTATGTTTTATTAATTTCTGAGTTTTCCGTATATACCTATTTATTTTACCTAGTTTGTTATTGCTGCAACCTAATAACCTTGATGTGGGCAATGTGTCATTAGTTAAATCAATGACATCATCAAGGCTTCCAGTTGCAACAGTAACCAGCTGCGGGCTGATCCCTACGACTTCACTGTAGAGGCTCTGGGTCTGCAACGCTGCGGTGTTTTCCTTCTCCTCCTGGAGTGCATGTATTTGTTCATGGGCATCAAACAATGCTTTCTCCAGGGAATCAATCGATTTCAGGGCTTGCTCGTACTCTGCACTACATACAGTGAAGCTATCTACGGTGACCTGCAGCTTGTCCCGCTCAACAATTACATCACTACATTCTTGTTCTAATACACATAATTGTTTCTTTAGGTTATCTCTACTTTCAAGTACTGATAATAGCTCTTTCTCATTTTCCTCCCTTTCACAGAGTAATTCGGTGACCATTTCCTTTGATTTTTTTAATTCTAGTAAGGTAACTTTGAGCTTGTCATTTTCCTGCTGTCGGGAGGCGACAGCAGCAGCTCTGCGGGTCATCATGGTAACAGTTGAGATAAGAATCAAGGAATTGCACACCAAAACAATGCGAAATTACTTACGTGGAATAGTAACGTTTTTCAGCGTTTGCACATCACTAATTGCTATGAAATATATTTTAAACGTTGTTAAATATAATAATTTAACAATAAGGTAACAAAAAGCGCTGAAAGTGTACGGAAATAACAAATACTTTTAAATTTATAACCTGCAACGGTCACAAATTTGACATGTTTCGAGACACTAGTAAACGTCACTTAAACACACTGCAAACAATAGAAATACTTAACATTACACTATAATCCTAAAATAACACTAAATTGGGCTCAGAATTACACTAAATCATATTAAAATATAAATTTTTCTAGGGACGTAGTGAAATCAGCTGTTTGCCGTTTGACAGCCAGTGTTACCCTGCTAACGGCCCGTTTCCTAAAGTCTTGCCCAAGTCTTCAAAAGAAAGGTCCACGACAACAACTTATAACCGCATCTACTTCTAGTTCTAAATACAAACAGAGCAACCAATTTAGCATGGATTTACGTGAAGCATTGCTTGCAAGTATTCCTCTTCATAAAATTAAAAATCCTACCTTCAAACAATTTCTGTACAAATATTGCTTAAATCAAAATATACTTACCAGATGAATTAATATTGCGTAAAAATCATATACCAAAAATATATCCTCACGATATAGAATAAATACGTAATGAACTCAAAGACTACTTTATTTGGATTTCAGCTGACGAAACTACCAACAGTTTTTTATATAGCGAAAGTAAATGTCGGTACACTAAAACTAGAGACTTCTTCTTCCTAAAACTAAATTAGAATATTTTAGGTATTTTCACGCATAGTTTATGCATATTTCAAGCATTTTTCATGCATATAAACACCCTATCGCCTCCTTATTGGGGGGAAATTAGAAAAATCACTTCCTTATTTGACGATTCATAATACCTACCTGCAAATTTTCATCCTCATAAGTCAACTCAAATAAATCCCTTCTTAATGCTACCCGCTATATAAAAACTCTTATAAAAAAAAACTTATACAAAGTTTGGTGTCTCTAGCACCAGCGTTGATATATTGTGACTCAGTGAGTTAGTAAAGGCTTTGCATGTTATAAGTATAGATTGGTTTTGTTTACTGTGTTAAATTCTGTATCAGTTTATTTTAGTTTCCGTGAAAGGGGAAAGATAAAGGTAATCTGTATAACTGGGTACCTTTAGAAATGGGAATATGTTGAAATGGGAATTTGTATAACTGTGAATCTGTATAAATAGTAATATCTTGATATGATTATCTGTAAACAAGGGAATCTTTAGAACTGGGAATCTGTAAAAATGGGAATCTGTAGAACTGGGAATCTGTAGAAATGGGAATCAGTTAACATGGGATTCTGTGGAACTGGGAATCTGTAGAACTGGGAATCTGTTCACATGTGTATAATCGCACAGATCGGATGACACCAGAGGTATCTGGACAAAAAAACAATGGAAGATCATGCATGCCCCACCCTTATAACTCTTTCATTAATAGTGCCGAAAACTCATTATTTATAGTTGTCAAAACAAAACAAACTAACAGCGTCACGCTTCTGTGCATACGTTGTGACACCGACAGTGTTGCCCACGTTTAGGCATAATATTAAATCTTAGCCTCACTCGCAGGGCGTGGAGTGGAAATATTTTTCCGAAAAGTAAAAAGTAAAGGCGATAAATTGATAATGTTGGAAGTAAACAGCTAGTCAGGTATAATTAGCGGCAGCCATCTGCTGCGTTTCAGGCTTCTGCGCTAAATAACAAAACTTCAGGCCGTACATATCTGGACGGAAACCCTACTGCCTTTTCGCTTCAGGTTAAATACACAATACATCATCACACGTTTTCCGATACGGGATGGCAGAGGAATTTTCTGCCATATCGTAAGTTATCAACTGGTAAACAAAAAAACTAAAGTCAAACAAAATCATGACTATAAAAAGCTGTTTTAGATATGCAGTATCCTTCCAGCATCGTTAAAATATAAACACGCTGTAGCCGTCAGCAACCATGGCATTCTGAACCATAAAATACTCATGCAGCACGGTCTCAATACAAGATCTGTAACTCAAGGAAAATTTTAAACAACAAAAGCAAAAAGACAGATTCCTAGATTATTGAATGAAATGCCATCTCTTATTAGACTTGAGAAGAACAGAAATAAATTTTCAGTCATGTATAAAACGTACCTTCTGTATAGTATCATAAGTACCTAATTGCCTACATAAATCATCAATGTATTATTATTACTATAAAACATAGAAGTTCCTACTTAGCTACTTACATGTTATATGTTATAATGTCAACTTAATTGTATTCGAACATTTCTGTGCCAATAACTCAACAATACTTGTTCCTTCTTAGATATGTATACCTAATCGTCAATTTAAGTTAATCTTAATATGGAGTGCGACTCCCTACCCACAGACAAACCATACTTACAATTGGTTTTGTGGGATGTATGCGTAGCCCATAAGATTTGTTTTCAATGCAATAAAGTTCTATTCTATTCTATAAGCCTCACTCATTTCCTGCAGTGATGACGTCATTTTGTAGAATGTAGTCACTTTATTCTGAGCAGCAACGCAAGGACTCGTTAGCTCAGTAGGTTAGAGTGCCGATATACAAATATTCTTGATCATCGGAGGGCGGAGGTTCAAATCCTTCACGAGTCAATCGTAACTTTTTTCATTGTCAACTTAACACTAAGGTCTAACAGGAGAAAAATCTTTGGTTTATCAAAGTTGACCCGAGTTCAGGGGTCGATGCCTCACCCTAATGTCTATTTTAGATACCTCATAATGTTTTTAGAACGCATTCTATTCTGCCTAAAAAAACACCAAATGAGAATGGAACTTGGATTTTAAGGTTTGTTAAAGCACTGCAACATGTTACCAATCCACACATAACGCTGATATCCTTACAAACAAAACCGTCGCCCATGGCGTCCAGACGCGAAAGGTGACAAACAATTAATTGATGACTACCAGAACTCACAACTACTGCGGTGAACTAACCACGCAGTTTTGCTATCCCGGGATTGCTTAAAAGCGTCGCCACACCAAACGCGGGGAGTGCGCGGGGCGGGCGCAGCGCGGGGAGTGCGCGGGGCGGGCGCAGCGCGGGCCCGCAGCGGCATGAACGAATTTGTAATACAGGGAATCCCATGAGAAACCAGTCACACTTAAAGCAGCGCGGGAGCCGCACGCAAATCGCGCTGGACCCGCGCTCGAATCGCGCGGCACCCATGCAGGTCGACGACAGATTGGCGGCGCGGGGAGACATACCCTTTCAAAGTATAAAAATGTTCCCCCCCGTCTAATCTTTAAAGTAAGAGAGTGAAAAATCTAGAAAAAATATAAACTGCGTACACATACACACTTTGAAAAAAAAAACAGTTTGGACAAAATAAAACTACCAGTTTTTAAGATATAAAATATTTATTAAAAACCACAAAGATAACTTTGTCATTCATATAAACACTATGAAAAACAAAGTTACAACACCAACATCTAGTTACATAATTACTTGCTACGACGGAACCCTTCATGGGTGAGTCCTACTGGCACTTGGCCACTTTTTTCGCCTTGAGATTGCACACTACCTATGTGCCAAATTACAGCTTCATAGGTCAAGGTTTTTTTTACGTTCATACAAATTTCACCTCCCCATTGTCTCCTTATTGAGGAGAAATTCGAAAAATCACTTCCTTAGATTCATAATACCTACTTGCAAATTTTCATCCTCATACTCATAAGCCAAGTATTTGTTGATTTTCAAACAAACTGTAACATTTCCCCCTTTAAGGGATGAATTTCGCCAAATCATCCCTTCCCTCCCTCCCTCAAATCAATCCCTTCTTAATGCTACCCGCTGTATAAAAACTCCTACGAAGTTTCGTGTCTCTAGCACCAGCGTTGATATATTAAGGGCTGAACAAAGGTCAATGGCATTGAGAATTAGACAAAGAAAACTAATACCCGTCGCATCGCGTAGAAGCAGACTGACGCATGCTCCCGCGCAGAGCCCCGCGGGGCAGCCCGAGCTCCGAGACCAAGAAAATTATAGAAAATATTACTAAAATCCTGTAATAATAACATTTAAAAATATAATAAAACAACCAAAAAATTTCCATTTTTTTTACCTATTTTTGCGTGTAAGTTTCATATAGGAAACTGATATCGTCTCCGAGCGCTTGTTCATTTAGTTGAATAATAATGCATCGAGAAAAATATTAAATATAACAGATATCCGATAATTTTCAAAGTCCATTTTTATCTCTAATAGATCTTTTATAACACATATTTATCCTAAATTTTATGTTGTCTAGTTTAGCCTAGAATTGAAGCTAAAGATGCATTTCTGGCCATATTTAATGATAGAACGTCCAAGCCCTGGTCCTGCTGGAAGGAGCTTCTGGAAGGACAATCCTAGGGACGTGCGTCCTGCCAGCAGTACGCAATATTTTGTGGACTGTATATGGATATCAGAGGCTGTCCTTCCAGCAGTACTTGACTTTCGAGCGTAATAGAATAAGGCAGGGGTGACAAACATTTTGTATTTTTGGTATAGGTATCTAGAAATAGACGCGGGCGCTTCTAGAGGTTACAGGGTAGAAAAATAAACAAGAACATGAAAGGAACTTAGTGGCAATTTTATTTATTAAAAAAAACGTCATGGAGGGATTCCACTCGTGATGTGGTAGGTGAAGCAGTTTCTTCCTGTCTGCGGAGAGCATAAAACACATCGCGGACCACATGTCTTGCAATAGTAGCTGGCTTTCTGCTGTTTCTTGTGGACTCTGGAACAAACTATACATTTGCGTTGAACTCTCTTTCTGTCATCCGATTTTGACAAGGCTTCAAGAATTTGTTCTCCGCCATGAGCGATGTTCTCATTTGGTGGCGGCTCATTCTCTATTAGGTTATCAGCGTCAGTCAGACCTAATACCAATTTGGTAGTAAACCATCTGTGAGACACCTGGTCATGTTCGGCGCGGAAGAAATTATTAAAAATCAAATAAGCATTTGTTTCTACAATGCCCAGAACTGAGGCATATATTCTATGTTCCCATTTATGTGTGCCCCAAGCTTTTTCTAATGCCAATCCGTCCTGTCTGATGTGGTTGTGAATATCGATAGCTGCAGCACCATCAAAATATTGCTGGACTAATTTAGGCCTAGCGACTTCTCCGAAAAATAAATTTCCTTCATCGTCCTACATTCTTTTGCGTGATGGCAGGCCTGGCAGTATCGTTTCACAAGTGGCAACAAATGTATGAATTTTTTTGTCTTTCCAGGCACAGGCAATGAGCGGTACTGCATCTTTTTCCGCTGTACTTACAACAGATGCCCCCTTGTGTGTCGGACACTTTGCAGCCATCTCCGTCATGGGATAGAAACTGTGTGCTGTCTTTACCAGTCCAATGAAATACAATCCAACTTTGAATAACTCCACAGCTGTTTTGACCGAAGCAAACCATGAGTCTCCAACTATAACTCTTCCAGAACCATGCCACGGGTCTGTCAATCTCAAAGTAGTTGCAGTTCCAGCGCCAAATTCTCTTTGCCATTTCTTTATACCCATTGCTTCTTTACCCTCATTAATTTCCATTCTGATCATAATGTTTGTATTACTATCACACGCTGTTTTTACTTCACAACCTCACACAACCAACACTCCTTTTGGTTTTCTTTTAATTTTCATAACTGCTGGCATCCTGTCTTTGAAGTACGCACCTCTTCCATACCAGGCGAACATGGATTCATCTACAGTTATTTTTGAACCAGGACGGATGGTATCTTTTAATTTATCATTCACCATCATTACTAGTGTTCTGGTGTTACGCCATTTGTCAGTATCATCAAGTTCTGACGGTTGTGTGAAGCGCAGTGCCATTAGAATGATCTCAAATCTTTGGCGACTCATCCCAAATCTTTGTCCAAAATTTGCTGGGGGAAAAATTCCATCGTAGGTCGTATTCCAGTAGGATCTTCGGTCTGGCAGTTCTTGAAGAGTCATAGCATATAATATACCAAAAAATAATAATAATTCCTTCTCGTTCAACAGTTTCTGTCTTGGAGGAAACGAAGAGTTGGTACACTGGACTATGTAACTAAGTTTCTCTCTGGGAAATACTATAAAAAATGCATCCTTGACACTTCGTGCGGGCTCCAGCGGTACTAGCAGTGTAGGTTTGAAATAGCCTTGTTGTCGTTGATCGACACGTATTGCTTCATGAAAAGTCCAGGTGACTCCCTTCACAACGGTTGTATTTTCAGCAGAAGAATTTATTGTTCTGCTCATACTCGGAGTCGGACGGTCTAAAACAGGTGTCTCGTCATCTTCACTCGATGATGAAGAACCCGAATCAGATGATGCTGAAAAGAAAAAAAAATTGTGATCAATAGAAGAAACATTTAAAAATCATTTGTACACACACACATACAGACACCAACATACACACACACATATATATAGCTAGCTGGGTACCCGCGACTACGTCCGCGTTGTTTAAAAATAATCATCGATATCGGTTCAGCCAACAAGTAGCCTACTATGTCCGTCTCTAGAGTGTAATCTATCGCCGTGCTAAAACTCATCAAAATCCGTTTAGCCGTTACGCAGCCGTGTAGCAGCAACATACATACATACATACTTTCACGTTTCTAATATTAGTGGAATACAAACACACACACAAACATGTAAAAAACACTCATACACATATGGAAAACCGTCACTATTACGAGCGAAATCAAAGTCAGTCTGTAATCGTTACTAGGTTTTCGACTGTACATTTTTGAAGAAATTTTGTAACGAATCAAAAATGTGCAATCAAAAAAAAGTTGTCAACCCATGCAAATAACGAAAACGAACAGGCGGCTGACCTTCTATTTTTTTAATGGCAACGTAACGTAAAGCTATGTCTATAATTATTATTAAATTAGTACTTACAATGTTCTTCATTGGTATTTGCTTCCAATAAATTATCATTTTCGATACCAGCAATTAGAACTCCAACGGGCACCAATGAGATTTTTTTGTCAATTTCCCAATATACCCTCGCATAGTTGTTTTCCACTTTTTTTACAGTACGCCAACAATAACTAATATCGTAGTTATCACCAAAATGGTTGCGACTCCAGGTGTTCTGGCCATCATTTTCGTCAAAATATGTGGCTTTGACGCGAACGCGGACTCCACGTGTTATACTCGTCGCCATCTTGGCCATACTGATCGTAGAAACACGATTCAAAAACTCGCTGAATCAGAAAGAGATGCACTATGCATGTCAGTTAATTGCGTCCTGCTAGCAGGCTTAGAAAGCCTCATATAACAAAAAACATTGCGTCCTACCGGTAGTACGCAAAGTCCGGCTGGCAGGACTCTGGACGTTCTATCATTAATCCCTTAATGACTCAGTGAGTTAGTCAAAGCTTTGAATGTTATAAGCATAGTTTGGTTATTGTTTCTGTGTTAACTTTTGGTCATTTTTAATTAACTTTCCGTGAAAGGGGAAAGATGCTGTATATTGTCTACCTGTTGAAATGTAATCTGTATAACTGGGTACCTGCAGAAATGGGAATATGTTAAAATGGGAATTTCTTTAATTGTGAACCTGTATAAATAGTAATCTCTTGAAATGATAATCTGTAAACATGGGAGTGTTGAACTGGGAATCTGTAAACATGGAAATCTGCAGAACTGGGAATTTGTAGAAATGGGAATCAGTTAACATGGGATTCTGTGGAACTGGGAATCTGTAGAACTGGGAATCTATTCACATGTGTACAAACGCACAGCTTGGATGACACCTGAGGTATCTGGCCAAAAAAATCAATGAAAGATCATGTATGTCCATGTCAATCAATACATGTAAATGGTGTGGTAAATGCCCCACCTTAATAACTCTTTCATTAAAAGTGCCGAAAATTCATTATATGTAATTGACAAAACAAAAAAACGAACAGCGTCACGCTTCTGTGCATACGTTGAGACACCGACAATCTTGCCCACGTTTAGGCATAATAGTAAATCTTAGCCTCACTCGCAGGGCGTGGAGTGGAAATATTTTTCCGAAAAGTAAAAAGTAAAGGCGATAAATTGAGAATGTTGGAAGTAAACAACTAGTCAGGTATAATTAGCGGCAGCCATCTGCTGCGTTTCAGGCTTCAGCGCTAAATAACAAAACTTCAGGCCGTTCATATCTGGACGGAAATCCTACTGCCTTTTCGCTTCAGGTTAAATACAAATACATCATCACACGTTTTCCGATACCGGATGTCTGAGGCATTTTCTGCCATATCGTAAGTCATCAGCCTCACTCATCATGATTCATGCATTGATGACGACATTTTGTAGAATGTAGGCACTATATTCTGACCGGCAACGCAAGGACTCGTTAGCTCAGTAGGTTAGAGCGCCGATATACAAATGTTCTTGATCATCGGAGGGCGGAGGTTCAAATCCTTCACGAGTCAATCGTATTTTTTTTTATTGTCAACCTAAGACTAAGTTGCAACAGGAGGAATGCGAATTAGCATTTAGAATCGACTCAACTTTATTATTCCACAAAAAATCTAATAGTTCAGTAATTATTCGCGTTGCATCTGTCGTGCCTGTCAGGGGTCGATGCCCCACCCTAATGTATATTTTAGATACCTCATAATGTTTTTAGAACGCCTGCTATTCTGCCTAAAAACACCAAATAAGAATGGAACTCGTATTTTAAGGTTTGTTAAAGCACTGCAACACGTTAACAATCCACACAAAACGCTGATATCCGTACAAACAAAACCGTCGCCCATGGCGTCCAGACGCGAAAGGTGACAAGCAATAAATTGGTGACTACCCGGACCACAGTATATACCCGGACTCACAACTTTTACGGTGAACGAACCACGCAGTTTATTATCCCGGGGTTGCTTAAGGCTGGGCATCACCCCACCGGAACTTAGAATTTCAACTTCAGCTTACTTGGGAATAGGAATTCAAATAATAAAAAAAAAAGGTCGACGTCGAAGTACGAGTCTAACTCGCGCAACAAGGGTTCCGTACCACAGTACAATGGTAAGGATGGTGTGGAGTGAATAATTTGGATTTTACAGAGCATAATGTTGTCTACAAAGTTATTGATGCGGCAACTTTCACACTTCATGTACGTAACCAGGTGAATTCATAAGCTGGTCTGTGGTATTAAAAGAATTGTTGTATGGGAGCCCCTTTAAATATATTTATTTTATTATGTTTTTTAGTTATTTGTTGTTATAGCGGCAACAGAAATACATCATCTGTGAAAATTTCAACTGTCTAACTATAACTGTTCATGAGATACAGCCTGGTGACCGGGTCCCGTTTTTACCCTTTGTGTACGAAACCCATCGATATAAATACTAGTCTGTGACGAAACCCTAAAACAATTGTGCAAATTATATTTTATCTACACACGTATCATAAACCCTCTTTACTGCGTACAAAAACCGCACGTTACGATCAGCATAATGCTAAACTACTTGGTAAAAACAGTAAAAACTCATTTCTTATATGAAAAATTACACATTATGACCATAAGCCTTCGGTTCGTTTATTAATAAAACCCACACTCGAGTATTAATGCCCTCCATTATGTAGCAGTCACATAAACTACTAATATGATAATTTTGCGAGACTGCTATCGAGCAAAACTAATAAAATTACGTTTATACAGTAACTATGTATTATCTAATCTGCGCTCAAGATGATCAACCAGCTAGTATACAGAAACAACTTCTTTATTACTCCTATTTAGAATACCTCGAGAACTACAAAAGGCTGTTCTGACCCACTGCGACGTTTTACCAGACTACCTACTCAATTAAAAGATAAAACATATTTAATAAATATACTCATCTGAAAAAAATAACAAAAAATATATTCCACACAGTACCGTGTACCGTGGTTGATAAACAACTACCTAGCCTATTAGTATGCTCGTCTCCGATTGTTGTTGGATACTTTCTGAAATGTCCACCTACCCACCAATATTAATTGTACCTTGTGCGCACGAATTTACATCATGGACACACTTCCGTGGTTTTTGTCATGTAAATAATTGTAGATAGCTAGGCTAACGTGGGACTAGGCCTGATACATTTACCGCATGCAACCAATCAATGATGCAACCCCACAAGTAGGCCAGATTTGCAACGTAATCGGTGCCTACTTATGAACGCGTCTAGGTTGGCCGAGACGTCTCGCTGGCGCGACGGCCTAGACGGGTTTTGACAGGGAAGAATGGTCTGCCATATGGGAGGCCTTTGCCCAGCAGTGGGACACAACCCACGCTACTTAAGATTGTTACCTCTTTTAATGAATAATCTCTAAAAATGGCTAGTATTTAATCGCACAGCAAAAATACTGATTTTTCGCTTCGCTCACCCCCTTTACCCTTCCCGTAAGCTACCGCAGTATTGTGCCCTGGTATTTGCTGTGAAAATCAGTATATTTGCTGAGCAAATCAGTATTATTGATGTACAGTTTAATGTTTCCCAAAAAAAAAGTTTAGTCAACTCTGTATGATAAACACTGAAAACTGGAAAAGGCGTTATAGTATATATTATTCTTCTAGTGCCTTTCCACTACAACTACTAGAGGATGGTAGTCCAATATCCTTCTCGTCGTTAACAGGCGGAACAGGTCCAAGGGTAGTATTCTGTCCATGATCGTATCGTGTTTCAGCGACTACAGTGAAGTAGGCAAGAGGCGAAAGAAATCGCGAGAAGGGCGTTTTGAAGGGCGTTACTGAAGGGGTCTGCCCTCTGCCCTCTGCCCGTGACAGATGCTAAAATAAATAATAAATGAACGAAAAAACTTGTTCAATCACTCACTCACTCGGTGATGGATGATTAATTATGAAGTAAATGCAGATTCCGACAGGCATTTGAATATTAACTTGTTAAATCTTACATGTTTTATTATCTCATCTTAATAAGTTAATGAATATATTTTTTCAGATATAAGATTGCCTTTATAGATAAGTTCTTCTGCTACTGTTACTAAAATCTTAGCGTCACACCATTTTCCATATGGGACGGCAAAGGCACACGTTCCCACTTTGAGACAATTATTCACTCTTACACATACTCTGCCTTCAATGCGAGAGGTCCCGGGTTCGATCCCAGGCTGGGGAAACAGAAAAAAAATAAGTCTTGGGTGTTTATTTGTGTTGTTGCTGTTTCTGGTTCCCACGACTCAGGGTAGCCTGTAGATAAATGTTTAAAGTTTAATGTTTACATTAAATTTTCCGATATTATAACTTACATATTATTTAGCTGTGCCAAAAACGACAACTATGCCACAATCCAACATTCTGTGTTACACTTTATTAATAAACTGTTACACCAACAGGTTTGAGCCTTGACATAGTGATTTAAGTTGATTTTTAGTTTCTGCAAATAGCTTTAAAATCTTATTTTCAAAAAAATAATCACAAAACAAACATGAAATAAATTTTATCTACACACGTATCATAAACCTTCTTTACTGCGTTCAAAAACCGCACGTTACGATCAGCATTATGTTAAACTACTTGGTAAAAACTCGTTTCGTATCTGGAAAACTACACATTATGGTCATTATGTGTAGTTTTTCTACATATAATGAATGACATTCAAATTTCGAACGCCGACGCCCACCCGCGTGCCGTCCCTAGTTTGTTTGTGATGTTGGTACTGACATTCAAATTTCGAACGCCGACGCCCGCCTGCGAGAAGTTGGTACTACAAAACTAGTTAAACAATTGCAGAGCCACAATGCCGGTCAAACATGCGGTTCCTGAACACATTAAAGAGAGCTTATGATATGTGTGTAGATAAACTAGTGTATGTAACTGTACATAATTAGGCATTAAAACTCTCGAGTGATATTATTATGAAACTCGCCTTCGGCTCGTTTCATAAACCCACTCTCGAGTTTTAATGCCCTCCATTATGCAGCAGTCACATAAACTACTAGTATGGACTGCAATTTTTGTATTGTTGTTTTTGCGCCTGGGAAACCGCCTGAGGCAAAACACCAAATCGGTTCTTTTACAAGTTCTCAAGAAATCTTTCGCGCGCCCTTAAGTGCTGCAGTTTTTGTTAGTTTAATAAAATATCTATAATCAGAATGCAGTGAGGTTGACCGGTATATTATTGCTTCTGGCTCTAAGAGTTAATTCAAGAATTTCTACCTAATTGGTAGTTCAGCAACCGACCATTCCGCTCATAAAAACAGAGAGTATTTTTGAAGAAATAATTCACCAAGTTAAAAACTTAAAAAACCGACTTCAAGTTAAAGCCATTGAGTTACTTTTAATTACTCAAAGGTTCAAGCCCTATTTCCTCACCCCCCCCCCCCCCCGGTCGGGATGCGAATGAAGTGTGTGGACTATGAAAAGTCCTCATAAAGGCTTTTGCTGCACAGAACCGCAAACCAAAACGTCATCTGTGTAAGTATCTATTTTTTATTTTTGTTGATATTTTCTATAAAATGTATATGAAACCACCTATGAAGTATGAACTACCAATCAAAACAAGAATCATCAAAATAATTGACAGAATAATTAATACAAAAAACCGGTCAAGTGCGAGTCTAAATCGCGCACGAAGGGTTCCGTACCACCGTTCAATGGAAGCGATGGTGTGGAGTGAATAGTTTGGATTTTACACAGCAAAATATTGTTTACAAAGTTATTGGTGCGGTTACTTTCAGACTCCATGTAGGTAACCAGGTGCATCCATAAGTTTGTATGTGGTATTGAAAGAATTGTTGTATGGGAGCCCCCTTAAATATTTCTTTTATCCTGTTTTTTAGTATTTGTTGTTATAGCGGCAACAGAAATACATAATCTTGAGATACAGCCTGGTGACAGACGGACGGACGGACGGACGGACGGACAGCGAAGTCTTAGTAATAGGGTCCCGTTTGGAACCCTTCGGGTACGGAACCCTAAAAACAAAACAGTCGAATTGAGAAACTCCTTCTTTGTAAAGTCGGTTGAAAAGATCCGAAAACCTATAACTTTTGTTCGATAGTACTATATCATCAAAATTAAAAACTCGACTAAACTGCCCTTTATAAGCAGGGTGCACCTAGCATGAGCAATATATTAAAGAGACGCACACGCACCCTATAAGAAGTCTCGTCGAGCGTTTTATGCCATATTTCCATCACAGCCGAGTCTCAATAAACTCACTGCGGATGGGGCCAGGAAACGAAGCAAGGAATAAATTTAATAAACCAAATTATTATTGGCCGATGATAATTATGAGGTAACCTCCGTGATCTAGCGTTTACACACTTGCCTGGTCACGCAGGCGATGCGGGTTCGAAATGGTGCTGACTTAGACTGGTGAAATAAGCTATTTTTAACCCCTGACTACCAAAACCGGGGTTTTATAAGTTTGAAACGTCTGTGTGTGGGTGTCTGTTCGAGGCACCATAGTGGTCAAACGGGTAGATGGATTATAAAAATATTTTTTGTATATAGTAGAAAATTCCCTGCGATAGTTTCTAGATATGTTTTATTAAAATCAGTTCAGTAGTCCGAATGTTACCAGCTTACCAAAGAATAACAATCAAACGGGTCGACGGATTTAAATACGGTTTTCTGTAAATGATTGTAGACTTCACTGCAATGTTTTTTAGATATGTTTTACTAAAATCGGTTTACTAGTTCGAAAGTTATCAGCTTGAAAAACAATAGCGGTCAAACGGATAAACGCATTTTAATACGGTTTCCAGTAATATGTATTGCGCCTGATGTTGTATTTTAATACGACGGTTTCATAATTTCATAATTTCTTTATTGCACTTAAATAATTATATTGACAAGATATATATTAAAATAGTGTACAAAGGCGAGCTTATCTCTAACAAGAGATCTCTTCCAGCAAACCATGTCAAGATGAGATAGGTTAATCACAGAGCACGGGTAGACCGATGTGTACAACATACCTTAAATTACAACTCAATAAACTACATACATAAAATATACATCCTAAATATAAATAAATATTAAAGATATATACATATATAAATTATAAATACATAAATACTACTTATATTTCTAAAGAGATAGGAAGTGCTTCTTCACACGACTTTTAAAGATATTGAGAGTAGGACTATCCCTTATGGTGCAGGGGAGTGCATTCCACAACCGAACGGCCCGGAGTCTAAACCCGTGCTCGTAAGTTGCGGTGTTATGTTGTGGAGTCGTGAGTATAGAAACTGTGTGGGTCCTCCGAGGCCTGCTGGAAGAAACAAATTGAAAACGTTGTGAAATGGTTCTTAAAAATGTCACACGTAATAGCGGTCAAACGGGGGTACGGAATTTAATACAATATTCTGTAGTTAGTAGGAGACTTTAATTCAATATTTCTCAGATGTGTTTTGTTCAATTCGGATCAGTAGTTCGAATGTAATCAGCTCAACAAGGAATAGCGGTTAAACGGGTTGACGGATTTTAATGTTGTTTTTGGTTGTTGGTAAAAGAAAGACTTCACTGGGTTGCTTCTTAGATATGTTTTGTTAAAATCGGTTCTGTAGATCTAAATATAAGTGTCAGGCGGTTTTATATTTTTTTAAATTCATTCTGACGACGAAAAGAGAGGTGTGTTTTAGATATGAGTTTGAAGCATCTGTCTGTGTGTGTGAGCATCTGAGTGTCTGTCCGTTGCACCCTTGCGATCAAAAATCGCGAGGAAACTTTAATAATATCCCTAGATGCGGCGATGTGCTAGTCCCCTGTCATGCAAAATCACCGGAGGGAAAATGCAGTTACGGACAGCCAGCCATTCACAGTTTTAACTGTGTAATCATAATCACCTCAACTGTGCCTGTGCTAACGAAAGAACCAGGGTAGCAAGGCTTCTCAGTAAATTCCGTAGCCAGCCCCTTGGTCCTTTAATCCAGGTTTTTCGTGAGCCATAGAAACGTCTCTGATGGATGGCGTGTCAAAGCCACTCGGCAACACATAGAGTTGGAAGATAGATGCAGCACGAAGTAATTGGGGAGAGGTGTCTCTGAGAGGCTGATGGGTTAGGTACTTGATGGTATTAGGTTTTTGGTTTTGGCTAAGTGAAGTATAGATGGGATATATTACGTTAATCTTGATCGTAGGTTGTTACGCTGTGAGGCGTTGTTGTATTGAGTTACGTTGATATTTGCAACATCAACCGGAGTATTGAATACCTGAGTAAACGTGGGCGCATTCAACAACTGCATATTTTTCATTTTGTTGTTTTGTCTACTTCAATGACCCATACTCGAAATTGTGTGGCGTAAGATTATTTCGTAGATATATGTATTTTCCGAAACTACTTTTAAGGGTTCCGTGCCCGTAGGGTACCAAACGGGACCCTATTACTAAGCCTCCACTGTCCGTCCGTCCGTCCGTCTGTCACCAGGCTGTATCTCATGAACCGTGATAGTTAGACAGTTGAAATTTTCACAGATGATGTATTTCTGTTGCCGCTATAACAACAAATACTAAAAATCTAAATAAAATAAATATTTAAGCGGGCTCCCATATAACAAACTTATTTTTATCTCGTATTTGCTCGATACTGATATCGGCAACAGAGAGACGCTTGAAATATTCACAGAATATTTAGTTATATATTCACTTTACAAAAATAAAACAAATATTTTAGAGGGGCTCCCATACAAAAAACGTGTTTTTTTGCGGTTTTAATAGATATTGGTACGGAACCCTTCGTGCGTGAATCCGACTCACACTTGGGCGGTTTTTTACTTGTCATAAAGATAAAGATAAAGATAAAGATAAAGATAAAGATCATTTATTTGTGAACACAGGTAATATACATTTACAGATGTCGGGTAAGATTTTGGAGCTCGCAGTGTTCTACCCAGGGGCATACAAATATTAATAGTAATTGAATTAAATTAAGCATAAAGAGACATATCATCATACAATTTAATACCTAGTTAATTTCAGATTGATAATAGTCAGCAAGTCAAAAAGTAATAATTTAGAAATGTCATATTGTAAATTAATCTACATGCAATTAATTAATAAAAATGTTCATATACTATTGTCATTAACAAATGCCTCAATGTCATAATAACATTTAACGAATAATAGATTAAATAACTTATGCTTAAATTGTAACAAATTCATACATTTTATCTCATTAGGTAATTTATTGAAAATTTTTGGCGCCATACATAATATGTTTTTATGCATTAATGCGGTTTTTGCATGCCTTAGTCGCATTTGGGCTCATTTTGCACACGCACTGATTTTTGTTTTCCGCATGAGACTTTAACAAAGAGATCTGGGTTAGATTTCACAAAGATGACAACTTCGTAAATGTAGACGGACGGAAGGGTAAGTATTTTAAGGTTTTTAAAAACTGGTTCACAGCTTTCTTGAGTTTTTAACGCAGCGTTTTTGAGCTTTGAATACAGAATCTTTATCTGTAGAGTTACCCCAAAAAATTACGCCATATCGCAATAAAGACGCTACAAGACCATGATACGCAGTTAAAACAGTTTCTCTGTTGACAATTTTTGATAGCCTGAATAAGAGATATGCAGCTTTATGTATTTTTTTACTAAGCTCGGCTGTCTGTGCTTTCCATGTCAGTTGGTGATCAATTCGCACGCCGAGAAACTTTGTTTCAGTGACTTCCTCGATGATCTTACCCTCATATTGAACATTGAATTTGGATGTCGGGTTGGTGCGTTGGAAGAAGTACATAATTTTAGTTTTGTCTAGATTTGCCATTAATTTATTGTTATCAAGCCAAGTCATTATTTTTTTTAAAGTGTCATTTGATTCTATTTCATAATTATCTTTAATATTACATTTAATGGATACTGTACTGTCATCAGCAAATAAAATGTCATGTTAGTATGATGACTGATAAGTATATAAATATAGATGGAAAACTCTTTAACTCTTTGCCGTATCGACTGCAGTCGGTCAAACAATATTCGACGTCATAAATTACCCGCACTATCGCTCTGTGCGCCTGGTACCGACGTCGAGGATACACCATATTATCTGCCGAATTCCCAACCTCCACTCACAGTTAACACCATGTTATTTATTGCTTCCTCTGGTTTTAATCTCTCGGCCACATTTTCGAGGAAGATTCGCAGTGTGATATGTGACACGTTAGCTGCGGCAATGGGCTAGCCCCTTGTCACCAAAATGGAGTATGTATTTCTAACTGGCCGGGGCTAGGCGCAACTATGCCTCTGCCACTCCGTAAGGGAAATGGAGTGACGCTTTGTTTAGTTTGACGCTTGTAATAGAACATCTAATTTAGATTTTTTCGAGCCGTCATTCGCCGTAACCCGATAGTGTGGCCGAGGTTACCACCGACAAAGACATCAAGTCATTTGAGAAGCCGTTAAATATGAGTGGAGTTTCAGTAATTGGGCGAGTATTTCGCTTTATGTCGCGCCCAGAGACGTGAGTTTGAATTAATCGGCAATTATCGGGAATTAACAAGGTGGTTTTAGTATGGAGATGCCGTTTGCTCTTACCCCTTTGCTGAAGTACAAGACTTAGTAGCTAACATTGTTGGCCGAGCGTCTCCGTTTTAGCTTGGGCAAAAAGCATTAGTATCCTGTCTGTCCGGATTTCCGTCTGTTACCCTCTAATGGTTGCATTTCTCAACCGATGCTCCTGAAATTTTGTGAGCTGGTTCGATAAGTATATATGTTTTTTTATAATATAATATAATAATAAAACATTTATTTTCAGAAAACACGGTTCCATAGTATTGTTAGTACAAAAAGAGAATTTCCTAATCTATGTTACACCTTAAAATAAAATTAAAATAAATAAGTAAGCAACTTATGGTGGATAGCGAGTTAGAGAAGAGGCCTGTACTCAGCAGTGGGTAGGTGTGGGCAGATTGAAGATGATGATGAGCCTATTTATCCGGCGAGGTGCCGGTCACCACCTTGATCCAGTGCTTTAAAATAGGTCCTTCGACCCTATCTGCTATAACAGTCAGGATACCGCTGGTGCTGCCGCGAACTCTGTGCATTAGTGAGGCCACGCGTTTTCTTATTATTGCATGAAACCCGTCCGTGCGGGCTTCTGCAAACATGCCTGACGCACTACAGAATCGCGGCAACCCCAGTAGCATCCTAAATCCGTTATTGTACTGGACTCGAAGGGCGTTTATGGACTTTTGAGTATAGCTGACCCACAGGCTGCTCGTGTAAAAGGATTGGCAGTAAGCCTTAAACAAAGTAATTTTTACTTGATGTGTGCAACGAGCAAACCTGCGCGCCAGCATGTTCACCCTCACCGCCAACGCCCTCCGTTCCCTATCAATGTCCAGGTCGTCTCTCAGGTCATTGGTTACAATGTGACAAGGGTGAGATAAGGGAGATAAGGGTGATCCTTCAAATTTCAGACCAATATCTGTTCTTCCAACACTAAGTAAAATATTTGAAAAGATTATACTCAATCAAATGCTCTCACACTTCAACCGTACAAAACAACTCCATGCCAAACAATACGGTTTCACTAGGGGTAAATCGACTACGGATGCAGGTATTACCCTTATATCTTATATTTATTCTGCATGGGAGGCCGCACAGGATGCTATCGGAGTTTTTTGCGACCTGTCGAAGGCGTTTGATTGTGTTGATCATAATACGCTATTAATTAAATTAAATCATTACGGAGTTAGAAATAAAGCGTTGGATCTACTAAGATCATACCTAAGCAATAGAATTCAAAAGGCAGAAGTTAACGGCGTAAAATCTGATGGATCGGGTGTTAAAATGGGCGTTCCACAAGGTTCCATATTAGGCCCTTTCTTATTCCTGGTATATATTAATGATCTGCCTTTCATGGTGGAGAAATTAACTGACATAGTGTTGTTTGCTGATGATACTTCACTGGTCTTCAAAATTTAAAGACAAAAAGGAGAATTTGATGATGTTAATGGTGTATTGTCTTTAACCTTGAATTGGTTCACAGTTAATAATTTATTGTTAAACGCTGGTAAAACCAAGTGTATCAAATTCTCACTTCCAAATGTCAGGCAAGTTGAGACCAGTTTAGTGTTAGACAACAGCACGTTAGAATAAGTAAATGATACGAAGTTTCTTGGAATAACCATTGATAGCAAATTGCAGTGGGGACCCCACATAGATAAATTGGCTGGTAAATTAAGTTCTGCGGCTTACGCTGTAAGGAACATCAGACAAAGCACGGATGTGGCTACATCTAGGCTAGTATATTTTAGTTACTTTCATAGTGTGATGTCCTATGGTATCTTGTTGTGGGGGAAAGCAGCGGATATTCAAACTATTTTTATTTTACAGAAAAGAGCTATTCGAGCAATTTATAATTTAAAACGAACAGACTCCTTAAGAGAGCTTTTTAAAGAAATTGACATACTAACAGTAGCTAGTCAATTTATTTTCGAAAATATAATGTATGTACGCAAGAACCTTACAACATTTTCCAAACTTAGCGATAGCTGTAATGTTTACCTAAGAAATAATCACAGACTATGTGCGCCCCGTTTTAGACTCGCGAAGGTTAGCAATTCTTTCAAGGGTCAGTGCATTCTCTACTACAATAAGATACCTCTGGAGATTTTGAAATTGCCATTTGAGCAATTTAAAAAGCATGTTAAAGCGACTTTGTCGAAAAAGGGATATTACAATGTTCAAGATTACTTAAATGACAGGACTGTATTGTATGGGGTTAATCTGGCTCAACACAGACCTTGCTGTTAATAATTTTGTAATTATTTATTCCAGCTTATTAAATAAAAATAAATCATAATTGTATTAGTTAAGCACAACCTATTTTTAAAAGAGATCTAAAAATCAATCTGTGGGAGTTTCTACGCCCTTCTTCTCCCACAGTGGTCCAATGTAGAGAAGAGGCAAAAAATGACGTTTGCTAAGAATATGTTAATATCTACAGTAATAAAGTACTTTTGAGTTTGAGTTTGAGTTTTGTGTCCCAGATATTTAAAGCATGTAACACTCAATAACTCCTGACCGTACAATTTTATAGGAGGCACATTACTAGGCGACTTAGTTCCCTTCTTAAATATCATTACTTCAGTCTTTTTAACATTATATCGTAATCCATGGGTCTCAGCATATGACTCACAAGTACTTAAAAGATTTCTCAATCCTCTCACTGATGGACTCAGCAGCACCATGTCATCGGCATAGCTTATGTTATTCGCACTTTTCCCACTTACATAGCAACCCACATGGATGCTGCTGAGCCCACCAATGAGATAATTTACATATAAGTTGAAAAGCTTCGGAGACGTGAGTCCCCCCTGTCTCACTCCGCATTCCAATTTGTACTTTTCAGAGTAAGCACTCCCCCACCTGACTCTGTTCATCTGATGGCCATACTAATATTTAAGTATATTTACAGATTCCATCGGTAGGTTTTCTTCTCGACACTTATCCCACAGGATATCATAAGAGACTAAATCGAAGGCCTTCGAGAGATCTAAAAAACATGCATATACATTAGTGTTTCTTTCAGTATAGTATCTTACAGTGTGCTTGAGAGCCAGTATCGCACTTTCTGTAGACAATCCAGACCTGAACCCAAATTGTCCATCATTAAGCTGGAGATGCTTATCCAGTTGGTCGTCAAGCAAGCCATCAAATACTTTAGCCTGTACCGTTGCGAGTGAGATAGGTCTGTAGTTGTTAGTATCTGATACGTCTCCTGTCTTGTTTTTACTATAGGTACCACGATAGTCTCCATCATATCCTGTGGGAGATATTCATGTTTCACACAAAACGTATAGAACATTGACAAAATTCTGGGGAGATGAACTCCCGCGTGCTGGATATGTTCAATGCTGAGCCCGTCATGCCCGGGTGATTTTCCACGTGTCATGTTGTTTACAATGAAAGCCACTTGTTTGGTTGTAAAACTAGTCTTATTGTCCCGTTCACAACAGCGCTCAACACTGATCACACTGTGCTTTGGCACTAAGGGCGATTACACTTTAAAATGTTTACAGAATAGGTCAGCTATATCCTTCGGTTCTACCATTTACAGATACTGGTAAACTAGTTTTGGGGTTTAACTTTTTAGTACATTTCCAAAAATTAGAAAAGTTTTTTGCCTGTCGATGTGTAGCTATTAGGTCCATTTTGATCTGTTCCTGATTATTTTGGCACCATTTGAGCTTGGATTTGAAAACTTTTCTACTGTCACACATTTCTTGGTAAATAGGCCCTAATTTAGGCTTGCCGTAGTCAATCCATTGTAGAAACTTCAGTCTGGCAAGTGAATGTGACTCTCTAACATGTCTATTCCATCCTGTAACATACTTTTTCTTAACTGGATTTTTATTACGGCTGAGCATTGCTGATTCACTTAGAACATTTACAATTAAACTATACATATCGTCTATAATATTTCTATGACTAATGTTATCACAAATGTTATCACAACCGTTATCACAACATTGCCTAAATTCTTCCGGAAAGTCAATTTCCCGTAGTTTAGTGTGACACAAACTAGAATATGCACTTATCTCCCCCGGTTCTCTGCTACCCCATCTTACCCCAGTGCACTCATCATAACTATTATTAACTAGCTTTTTTCTTATCACACCTAAATTACAATAGAACATTATAGGGAAGTGATCAGAACAAAACACATCATACTTCACTTCAACTTTAGTAATAGTACGGTGAGCTGATTGCGTCTTTAAACAGTGATCTAACCACCGTCTGGTCCCGTGACCCTCACTGATATATGTATAAGTTCCCGAGTCTATACCTAAATACTGAAAGTCCGCACAAAGCCATTTTTGTTCGGTACAAAATGACAGCATTTCGTTACAGAAGGATGTATAAGGATGCGCGTTAAAGTCACCTAAGATAAATACTGACTCACTTTCACGACTTTCTATAATTGCACTAAGTTCACTTAAACAGTCGCTAAATTCCGCTAGGTTGTCCGGCGCCTCATATGGCATATACACACACAATATTACTATAGATTGGTTACACGTAGTTATTTTAATACCGGTTATACGCACATTATTACTGTTAATTACTTGAACATGATGAAACATACTTTTTCGCCATAAAATTGCCACACCACCGTACGGTCTTCCTTTCAGTATGCCTGTAGATAAGTCGACCGCCGATTTCCCCGTAAATTCAAAATCTTCGTCTATGTTACCTAGATAAGGTATGTCGTACGGTAGCAGCCAAGTTTCTTGTAGCGCTATTATATCTGCCTCCTTACATAGCGATTGCAGACAAAACGTCGCGCTTTTGGCCGATTTGCAGTTATAACTAATTATCCTGGTCTGGCTTAATTCCGTTGTTGTTGTTACTGTGGTATTGTTACTGGCCATTTTTAGTTTCGTTAATTATAACCGTGCCTTCATCTACGTTGTCATTGACTACTTTTCTGAAAATGAAATATCTTCGAAAGAATATATCACAGGGCCATAGTTCATCGTCGTCAAACAAAGACAGTTTTTGGTGAGGTACATAAATTTTATAAGAATCATAGTCCTTTGACTCTTTCGTATCTACTTTTTCCGGTCGGACCACAACGTTTGTCTTTTCAAGTATATATTTACTAATATGCTCTGACTTTGTCTCCTTGGAAACATTGTATATATACAAGGGTACTCTTTTCTCTGCCGCCTTAAACAAACACGTCTCATCGACACGAGCATTGCCTTTTCTACCAGTGAACCGTGACTGATTATTAGGCTTCTTTCTATGCCTCACGACCTGTATCCAGCCTCCACCACACTCACTGTTTTGAGTATTTAGCGTCGTCGTCTTGCTATCAGTGCATGATGATGATGTCCTGGCGGCGCCAGCCGTGGTTCGCGTAGTGATATCATAACTCGCTTGCTTAGAAACAGCTGTTGGAGCGAGCGAGACAGACTGCGACGCCGCTGACGCATAGGTAACCGGCGGCGGCGGCACGGGGAGCGACGGCGGCGGCGGCGGCGGTAGTTGCGCCGGCGGTGATCGCCTACTCTCGACACTTTGTTTCGATGTTATGCTCTCGGGTGACCTAATATTTGCAGTGTGGGGTAGGCCCTCCGGTCCGCTATAATTATATACAAAGCTGTCCTGCATGCAATAAGCGCCTCTTTTTTGATTGACAAAGGGCGCACTATTGGGGGCTTCGTTCTTCTTTAGCAATTCTATTTCTGATTTTAAACTGTCAATGTCGGTTACAGTTGCATATTGAGTCTGATTAATGCAGTTCTCCTGTATGTCACGAAGATCTTTTTGAATGACAATGATGTCCTTCAATAGCCTGGTGACATCCACATGATCAAAAGAAACAGGCGGCAATTTGTGTAGTTCCCGCGCCACAAATATGGGAAGATCTTCGGGATCCGTTTCTTTTATCAGGGTGATTATGTCATACAAATCTCGCTTAGTTTTACCTCCTCGTTTCCTGATTGTGTTGCGTTTTGACACAGACTCGAATAGCAATACTTTTGCCTGGTTTATATCATCCTCCGTGAAAGCAGTTGAGCAAATGCGGACTAGACTCTCCTCGTCCATGACGTCCACTTTATTTATCACAAATGCCAACACTTCATTAATAACGATGTTACAACTAGAACATTTTAGCAGGTTCGGCAACATTGTTGCTTCCGCGCAGTCGCGTATCGCACGCGCACAAAACGACCCTTCCGTAGCACGATCCGCGCGGAACTGATTTTTATGTCGATTCAGTTTTCCAATTTTTTCAAAGGTTGAGTTTTAGATTGTATAGCGTACACAGTTATGTCGTTCGAGTCGTCGCGTCGAGGGTGTGACTGAGACTAAAAACATAGTTAATCTTTTTATGAATTATTTTGCTGATCCGATCGAGCTTGATTTTCAACAATGAGAATCCAGGAGGCAATCCTACTCTCAGTTCTGTAGGGAAAGATGTCCGAATAGCAATAAGTCATATGAAAATGGGAAAATCGGCCAGCCGGTCGACGCATGACGGTCTTAGTGTTGAGCATCTTCAGTTTGCCGGCCCACGTCTACCCTGAGTGCTGGCGATGTTTATTGTGCTTTCGTTACTCTTACCTGCCCACCGAACTCATGAAAACAATAGTCGTGCCGCTAGTTAAAAATAAGACCTTTCGAGACCTTGATCTTGCGAGTAAACTAACTATAGGCCACTATCTCTAGCTACAATCATAGCAAAGGTACTCGACAGTTTGCTCAACTCACAACTGGACAAATACATACAGCTACACGATGCGCAGTTCGGGTTCCGGCTTCAACTGTCCACGGAGAGTTTCAAGCATACTGTTGGATATTATGATGATAGAAAAACACCCTTCTATGCATGTTTTCTGGATTTGTCCAAGGCTTTTGATATGGTTCATTATGATGTGCTTTGGACAAAGCTAGAAAAAACGTTGATTCCTGCAAAGTCACCTGTTTCAATACTAGTATTATTATCAATTTAACACTGTGAGATGGGCTGGGGCACAATCCGAATTGTATCGACCCGAGTGTGGGGTGAGAAGGGGGGACTCACATCACACAAGCTATTTAACTTATACTTTATTACTGGAGATATTTACATATACTTAGCTATACATTACGATAAAATGTCAGATATCGAGTAATTCCCATATAAATCACTCGAGATATTGGCGTGAAGAGTCACGTGTTCAATTTAATTCGCAAATGTCGCATACTTTGTCTGAGCATAGAGTCGAGTGAATGTGGGGCTGTAACTGTGTTCCTTTGCAGGTACGTTAACTCGTCTCCCGCAACAAATGACAAAAAAAACAGAAGGGAATTTCATTCGTAAAGCACTTCTTATCCTAATTATTCAGAGTCTATAGCTGAATTGAGCTCAATGCAGACACTGATAATTCGTGTTTAAATTCGATTGTCGAATTTGGACTGAAAATTGTTTAACATAGTTTGCTATGCATTACTTAATAAGAGAGGCTCCTGCCCAACAGTGGGAAGAACTTGAATCACAAGGAACCTTGTAATATTTGTGTCAGTATCGATAATGTAACAATCAGTTGGTAATGAACCTTCTATAGGCAACGCAGTCGCAATCAGCAAAGCACCGCCCCCGCTGGTGGGTGCAGCCTCAAAGCTGCTGTTCCTGCGATCGAAATCTAAGTTTCCCGGCTCGACGTTAACATGACCAGCAAGGACGTTGAGCGTCACAGCGTGGAAAGGTCCATTAGAGTCAACGTTCTGCCTTGTATTCTCATGAGCACAAAGCTGCAGGTAAGTCCTTTGGAGTTGGACAGGTCGAAATTGTCATTCAAACTTCGGGCTCCGGTGGAACTCAAGAAGACGATCCTGACCAAGAACTACTGGCCAGAGGGTATCGTGTACCGACGCTACAGGGAAGCGAGACCAAAGATGAAAAGTCCCTTGATAATATTTTTCTTTTGTAGTAATATGTAAATTATGTATCTCTAGTTTTAAGGCATGTATAGAAATGGGTTTTGTAACCTGAAATAAAGATTTATTATTTTTATTATTATAGGCCAGAAAGTCGTAGTTGAAGATTATAGAAAAATCAGTAAACAGTGTAATAGTGGGAGAGGCTTTAAGTTATATGTATTAGCATGGTGGATGTAGAGGGCAATAAATGGAAAAGGCACGTAAATTAAGTGAAAACATGTGAAGAAAGTCTATATAAGTAAGTAGGCTTAAGCTGAATATGTACATAATTTCGTTCCTAAAATGTCCGAGGGCACTCCAGTACCAAAACCTGTATATCGCGTTATGTCCAACGGTACTGCTTCCGTAGCATGCTGAGCGCGGATAGGGTTTATCTCGAAAGGTTTTGTTTTGACCTCTTTGTGTTTACAATTGTATGTCTAAGACATTACTGTGAGCCATGGCCTCGGTATATGCTGAAGGCTTTCTACCTGCAATTTGGGCGATAGGTCCTTACATATGAAATTGGCGTTTTGTATGGAGAAATTGAAGTTAACTCAATTTTCAGTACAAACATTTTTGTATTTTTTTAGGAATGACAGATCCTAATTTTACAAACTTTGTGCGTATGAATGAGACAACATTTAGCTAACAGAAAATTTTATACAATTTTTGAAAAGTGTCATCATTCACCATTTCAGCCTGTTAATGTCCACTGCTGAACATAGGCCTCTCCAATCGCACTCCAGCGTGGCCGGTCCGTAGCCACCTGCATCCAACGAGATCCAGTGATCCTCACCAGGTCGTCGGTCCATCTCGTAGGTGGCCGAGCCATGCCGCGCTTGCCAGTACGTGGTCTCCATTCAAGGACCTTTTTGCCCCATCGGAAAAGTGTCAGCTGTAAAAAAATATTACGAATATTATCATGAAAATTGATGACATTTAGGAGTCACTGATTTTGAAGATAACATTTTAGTTATCAAACTGAAAATTAAAAGAAAATTTAATAATTAGATGTAAAATATTGAAATTAATTTTAAAACAATAAAAAAACACTGGAAATAGCTATTGAATTACTCGAATTATGAACTCCTGAATCTGTAAAAAAATATGGGAGGAGTTTGCCTGCTGACCCGATTTTAAGAGCGGACATCAGCTCATAGTCAGCGGGCATGATAGCGGCATGTGAGGGGGGCAGATATCCCTCGCTGCTATGAGGTGGAATATCGCGAAAGGCGTGGGGGTCAGAGCTTTAGACTCGCGAAGGTTAGCAATTCTTTCAAGGGTCAATGCATTCTCTACTACAACAAGATACCTCTGGAGATCTTGAAATTGCCATTTGAGCAATTTAAAATCCATGTTAAAGCGACTTTGTCGAAAAAGGGATATTACAATGTTCAAGATTACTTAAATGATGGGTCTGTATGGGGTTAATCTGGCTCAACACAGACCTTGCTGTTAATAATTTTGTAATTATTTATTCCTGCTTATTAATTATGATAATAATTAAATATTATATTTTGTATTAGTTAAGCATAAGTAATTTTAAAAAAGAGATCTAAAAATCAATCTGTGGGAGTTTCTACGCCCTTCTTCTCCCACAGTGGTCCAATGTAGAGAAGTGGCAAAAAATGACGATTGCTAAGATGTAAATATCTACAGTGATAAAGACATTTGGAATTTGGAATTTGGAATATATAGCGCATAGCTCTGTCCTTCAGTCTCCCGCCCCATATATATCATATACACATATATATCGCCCAACAGGGCAAATTGCAGGTAGAAAGCCTTCAGCATATACCGAGGCCATGGCTCACAGTTAATTCTTAGTAAGACAACTGTAAACACAAAGAGGTTGTTTTAGTCCGTATACCACACGAGCTGATGCCCGCTCAATATTTGGGGACCCGGACATAGCCGGGAGGTCTGACTCCTGGGCATGGGTAATTCCATTTTTTTCCCCTCCAACAAAAAAAAACCTCACTCTCCCGCGCCAACACACCGCGGGGACGGCGTGCTACGGGGGAAGTCGCGGTCTTGAGAAGCGCGATCGAAGTCAATGAAAAGTAGCGAAATTTACATGCTTCGTATACTCAGTATCTCTGTCAAGAATACTGGCACTCTAAAAGATTTTTTTCCGTTCATACGTGGCAATATTATTTAAAAATACAGATGTCAAAGTTAATGATTCGATAATCTAGGAGGCTGTGTGCAAGTTTCCCAAAATAAATTGTGTTTAAAGTTAGTATTACTACTTAATTGGAGAATAATTGCACATAAATGTTCTCGTAATGATATTTCCTGCATTATTCAAGCATAATTTTCTAATTTTTCAACTAATATCCTTCCTGGAAATGGAAAATAAAAAACGAAGAAAATGGACCAACTTTTAATCCTACTTGGCGCTTTGTTCATCAAAAAAGTAATTAATTGTTTACAGCAATAAATTTTGCATTTCTTAAGCTTTCTAACAATGCATCTAAGTCTGTAGAGGCAGGAGTTGTTGGCCAACAATAAACGTTTTTGCCGAGTAAGTCGCAGCCGGAAATGGCGCGCGGATTTTGCTTAAAAACAGCGGACATGTCAGACATTGAGCTCGCAAATCAGCTGAACATGGGCAAGAGCGAGACACACACCCACACCAACTAATTATTTACTAATTTAAAAAATAATTAAACAAACAAATATTCAACATTTACATACAGGCACATACATTGTTTCTGGCCCCACACTAGGATACCCTGTGTCGTGGGAACCAGAAACAGCGTTACAGAATTACAAACAATATACTATCCACAAACGCTTCGTCAAAATACATTTAAACATCAATCAAAAATTGTAAAATGTCAAAACTTAAAATAAGCCGAATAAACCGCCCCGTGACATTACCGTGCCAAAAGTTTCAATAACGCTGGCAGCATTACCACGCCAGTGATATCGTCTGTTTAAGAAGTGCCCCAGAGCGGTAGTCAAAACTTGTGTCCCTAGGGCGGTTCGTCTCAGTCCCAACTCCCTAATAAATAGAGTTACACACACACACATGAAGATTACAACTAAATATGACCCTCTCGCTATATAACCAATAATACGTCGCAGGCGCATGTCAAGCAAGAGAGGTTTGGTGAATAATAAATAATAATACCTTGGACACTATTTACACACATTGATCTAGCCCCAAACTCGGATTCCCTGTGTCTTGGGTTCTAGACAACGATACACATACTTATATAGATAAATATTATACTTAGATAGATAAACAACCATGACTAGGGTACAAACATCCGTTCTCATCAAACAAATATTTGCCCCCACCGGGACTCGAACCCGGGACCCTTGGCTTTGTAGGCAGGGTTACTGCCGACTCGGCCATTCGGGTCGTCAATGTGACTGTTTGTCGACTAAACTTAATAGTGATAAGTAGTAAGTTAAGTCAATACTTAACATAACATAACAAAGCGTCACGCCTTTTCCCATACGGGGTAGCAGAGGCACAATTGTGCCCACTTTGAGCCAGTTATTCAATACTCTAATTTACCTGACAGGGGGCTAGCCCATCCAGCTATGAAGTAATGAAGGTTTCCTCACGATGTTTTCCATCGGCGTTAGAACGTCCGTGTAATGCACCTAAGATAAATTAATTATCTCATCGGTCATCGTCACGAATTGAACCTGCATCTCCTGTGTGAGAAGCAAGCGGGAAGCCTTTTGACCACGGAGCTCTCCCATTCTATCCAACTAATATTATAAATGTGAAAGTAGCGATGCTTAGATGTTTGGATGTTTAGATGTTTGGATGTTTGTGTGTTTGTACCTCAATCACTCTAAAACGGATGAACGGATTGGAATGAAATTTAGCAGAGAGATAGTTTATGAGCCAGATTAACATATAGGATACTTTTTATCCGAATGCACTCGAAAGAGGGTAACGTTATCTCGTATAATATAATACTTAGTGACTAAAATTATAAACTGTGTAGTTGTGTTTAGACAAACGTTTATAACATAAGGGAGCAGTGTTTGTAGTTAACAATAGTTATAAGTTTATATTATACCTTGGACACTATTTACACACATTGATCTAGCCCCAAACTAGGATTCCCTGTATCTTGGGTACTAGACAACTATACACATACTTATATAGATAAATATTATACTTAGATAGATAAACAAATAAGACTAGGGTACAAACATACGTTCTAATCAAACATATATTTGCCTCCACCGGGACTCGAACCCGGGACCCTTGGCTTTGTAGGCAGGGTTACTGCCGACTCGGCCATTCAGGTCATCAAAATAAAATAAAACATCCTATGTTCAGAGTTATACAGAGTGACCAGAAATAATTCTCTCCTCCTCTCGCAACACAGCGCGCTTGCCAGTAGATTGCCTTCCTCTGGAATAAATCCGCAATTAATTCATTGACGCGGTTTTCCTTCAAGATATTTTAGTAAGTTACTGTACTTACCTGCATAAACATAAACGTGTTACGTTAATAACGTTTTCTAAGAGCCGAAACAAGTAACTTTCCTGGAATCTAACACAATTAATTCAGCCAACAACGCTTACTCTGAACAAAGCGTGCAATAAATACTCACACAACTTCATACAGACTCATACAACTCCAGACAACCTCATTCAAACTAGAGAATACAAGTCATTGAAGCTGAAACTAAACTTAAATTCTACGACTGCACTATGAACTAAACGAAACTTACATGATTACATATAAAGTTATGACGCCGGTTTATTTGCAAAATGCACCTTTTGTTACCCGCGATGTACCAATACAATGGTAACAATGGAGCTGTTAAATACTTACCACCCGACTAATATTATGTGAAAGTAGCGATGTTTAGATGTTTGTGTATTTGTGCCTCAATCACGCTAAAAAGGCCCAACGGATTTGAATGAAATTCAGCACAGAGATAGTGTATGAGCTAGATTAACATATAGGATACTTTTTATTCGACTGCACAAGAAGGAGGTTAACGCAATCTCGGTAAATGATGATACCTGGGAACACGCAGATGAAGTTGCGGGCAGCTAGTATGAATAGTAGTTTATCTACACACGTATCATAAACCCTCTTTACTGCGTTCAAAAACCGCACGTTACGATCAGCATTATGTTAAACTACTTGGTAAAAACTCGTTTCGTATCTGGAAAACTACACATAATGGTCATTATGTGTAGTTTTTCTACATATAATGACATTCAAATTTCGAACGCCGACGCCCACCCGCGTGCCGTCCCTAGTTTGTCTGTGAAGTTGGTACTGACATTCAAATTTCGAACGCCGACGCCCGTCTGCGTGAAGTTGGTACTAAAGAACAAGCTAAACAATTGCAGAACCACAATGCCGGTCAAACATGCGGTTCCTGAACACATCAAAGAGAGATTATGATATATGTGTAGATAAACTAGTGTATGTAACTGTACATAATTAGGCATTATGCAGCAGTCACATAAACTACTATTATGTGACTGCTACATCATTATGTAGCAGTCACATAAGTGGGCATTAATACTCGAGAGTGGTCATAATAATATCACTCGAGAGTTTTAATGGCTAATTATGTACAGTTACATACACTAGTTTATCTACACACATATCATAAACTCTCTTTAATGTGTTCAGGAACCGCATGTTCGACCGGCATGGTGGCATTGATAATTCCTTTGCACTTGTTTAGCTTGTTCAGTAGGACCAACTTCACAAACAAAGTAGGGGCGGCACGCAGGCGGGCGTCGGCGTTCGAAATTTAAATGTCATATTATGTAGAAAAATTACACATTATGGTCATAATTTGTAATTTTTCAGATAAGAAATGAGTTTTTACCAAGTAGTTTAACATTATGCTGATCGTAACGTGCGGTTTTTGTACGCAGTAAAGAGGGTTTATGATAAGTGTGTAGATAAAATCAATTTCATATCAGCTCTCACTGCAACATGGTTGTTATAGTCGCTGCGGCAAAACAGTGTGAAAACAGTGTATTTTTTAATTTATATAACAAAAACACAGATTATTTCTAATATCTGAATATCAAACTATTATTTGTAAGATATTTTGATATACCTACATATTTTCTAAAGCAAGAACTTTATCAATATTTTTTAGATCTTAAGAAATTAGCAAGATTTAGGTGACAAACATATATTTAGTTTGTTTTTGGTTCCGTACCTCTAAAGGTAAAAAAGTGACCAAGTGCGAGTCGGACTCGCCATGAAGGGTTCCGTTGTAGCAAGTAATTATCTGACTGGATGTTTATTCTGTAACATTGTTTTTCATAGTGTTTGTATCAATGATAAAGGTATCCTTGCAGTTTTTAATAAATGTTTTATAACCTCATTTTTTACCATTAGGCAAAGTGAATTTTATACATTTAGTTTTTTTCGCATTAAGCACTAGATTGTGAATAGTAAACCAATTGTGAAGTTGTCCAAGAGTTGTCCAAGGTTAATCATATTACCCGTGCTCCCTTCAAGGGACTACGAGAGGGATCACGGGCAACAAACTTCAAGGGACTACGAGAGGGATCACGGGCAACAAACTTCAAGGGACTACGAGAGGGATCACGGGCAACAAACTTCAAGGGACTACGAGAGGGATCACGGGCAACAAACTTCAAGGGACTACGAGAGGGATCACGGGCAACAAACTTTGTCGGGATTCGGGAAGTGTAAGAGTAATAGTGCTTCAAAGAAGGGCATTTCACAATACCCATCGCCATCTGGCTAAACGGGGCGCGACCATACCTCTGTCAGCCCTAATGGGAAAAGGCGGGAAAGCAATGCTTAGTTCCCACATTCGCCACATGCAAACATGTCGTGTGTGACCGTACACACTGTGATCTTTCCTTTGTTACTGCGGCCACGTGGTCCATGTTCAGGATTCTACAGGCAGCACGTGCTTATGTGGGATCTGGTTAGTCTCTCTGTAAGGTTTCCGGTTGCTGTGCTTCCGATTCACAAAGCTTCGATAACTAGAATTGAAATTTGCGTAAATCTAATGATAGCGCAACTGGATTAGTCACACTGTGCCTTCACCGCCTCATAATGGGAAAAGGCGTGACGCTTTCTGGTTCTGTGAGCTCCGCTTACTTCTCACACAGGATACGCAGGTTCGAATCCTGACCATGTACCAATGAGATAATTATTTTATCTTAAGTACATTATCAGACCTTCAGTGTTTTGGATGACACGTTAAGCTGTAGGTCCCGGCTTCTATCGCTACGTGGTAGTGGACTGAGCCAGCGTGGTGGAGACTGGCTTAATCTCACTTGTATCCGAGAAACGGCCTGTGCCGCTCGGTGGGGACATGAATAGGTTCATATTTTATTTCTCGTTCTAAAGATAGTAAATATCACAACAATTTGAACATACAGTATATACTCGTACGTTTCGACAACTAAGGCCCTAAGCTAATTGATGGCGTAACTTTTCATTTAATTTATGAATTTAAATTGTGACCTCTGTGGCGCCGCGGTTTTGGCTCTGACGACCACGCGAGAGGTCCCGGGTTCGGTCCCCGGCTAGGGAAAAGAAGAAAAAATACCCGGGACTTGGATTTTTTTATGTTTGTGATTGTCGCTGTTCCCACGACTCAGTGTATCCTAGTGTGGGTTCAGAAGCAATGTGTGTGCCTGTATATGAATGGTATGTGGTTTGTATTACGCCCACCTAATATATGAAACCGTGTATGTAAACGTATGTACGTATAGGCACAGCTTCCGATCTCATATACCGTTATCCGGTATATCTTAACTGACGGTCGCGTTCGTAAGTTCACTCCGCTACGCAATAAATAATAATTATAATTTTCTTGCTATTTTCATGACAACAGAGATGTTGACAAAATGTAAGGTAATTAGGGAGCGCATCAAGAGACCGGCTTCGTCACAGTGTTTTTGTCATCTTCATGCATTGTGGGCAGAGCGGTCTACCGATTATGTCTTCTTAGTATAATTCCTACATATTTATGGCTAGTATTTTATCGCACATCAAAAATATTGATTTTCACAGCAAAATAGGATCAGCAAAAACACTTTTTATGTTTTAAGTATTTTTGTTGTTCTTACATGTTTAACCTAATACGAAGGATAAAGGGGGCTTCGCTTCGCTCACCCCCTTTACCCTTCACCTAAGCTGCCGCAGTACTTTGCCCTGATATTTGCTATGAAAATCAGTATATTTGCTGTGCAAATCAGTATTATTGATGTGCAATTTAATATTTCCCTATATTTATTGCATAAAACAGCACGCATCATACACAATACAGAGAAGATATGTATGTCGTAACCATATCCAGACTTGATAATTTCATGAAATGGTCAGATGGGATTGAATTTGATGAAACATGTATTTCTAAAGCATTTTTATTCAGTACTACCTAATGTTTTTTGTGATATACATGTCAAACTAACACAAAGACTATTTGGGGGCTTCGCTGCCCTCGCCCCTTTAGTCTCCACCTAAGCTACCGCAGTGTTTTTCCCTACAAGATTTCTTCGTTCAGTGAAATTTCTAATTCATATATAGATATGGTCAATTCTACGATATAGTTACGACATGTAAAAAGCCAAGCACTTCTCCTTATCCGACGCCGCCAGCGACCTCTACTATCTTCTTTCGTGTGCCCTATGGAGATGTCAAACAATTTGCGCGATTGTTCACAGGTCACTCATAAAAATTAAATATCTGGAGAAGCCGTTTCTATTTAGTATTTGTCTCGAGCGCTAACGCGTTTCGGACGACATGTTAAGCTGCTGGTCCCGCCTACAGACCAAACACGGATTTGGCTACATCTAGGCTAAGATATTTTAGTTACTTTCATAGTGTCGTGTCCTATGTGTTATGTGGGATATTTTAGTTACTTTCATAGTGTCGTGTATCTTGTTGTGGGGGAAAGCAACGGATATTCAAACTATTTTTATTTTACAGAAAAGAAATTCGAGCAATTTATAATTTAAAACGCACAGACTTCTTAAGAGAGCTTTTTCAAAGAAATGACATACCAACTGTAGCTAGTCAATTTATTCTCGAAAATATAATGTATGTGCGCAAGAACCTTACAACATTTTCCAAACTTAGCGATAGCTGTAATGTTAACCTAAGAAATAATCACAGACTGGGTGCGCCCCGGTTTAGACTCGCGAAAGTAAGCAATTCTTTCAAAGTTCAGTGCATTATCTACTACAACAAGATACCTCTGAAGATCATGAAATTGCCATTTGAGCAATTTAAAAACCACGTTAAAGCGACTTTGTCGAAAAAGGGATATTACAATGTTCAAGATTACTTAAATGACGGGACTGTATGGGGTTAATCTGGCTCAACACAGACCTTGCTGTAAGTATTTTTGTAATTATTTATTCCTGCTTATTAATTATGATAATTCATATTATAATATTTGTATTAGTTAAGCAAAAGCAATTTTTAAAAGAGATCTAAAAATCAATCTGTCGGAGTTTCTACGCCCTGCTTCTCCCACAGTGGTCCAATGTAGAGAAGTGGCAAAAATTGACGATTGCTAAGTGTATGTAAATATCTAAAGTAATAAAGACATTTGGAATTTACTATCGCTACTCGGTAGTAGTATAATGTAGACGTAAAGCTGAGTTGGAGGCCCTAATATGGCAGCTTGATAACTTCTGAATGTCGGGTTGGCTACTAGCCACGCACTGAGCCAGCGTGGTGGAGTATAGCTCAATCTTACTCGTATCCAAAAGGCGCGTGCCACTCGGTGGGGACATTAGGAGGTTACATTTATTACTTATTATTCAATGAAGAGTCTGGAGGTTTCCTTACCGTTGGGTTTTGTACCCTTATATTTATATTCCTAAACAACAATACTTTTCCCCCGCCCCGGAAACACCCCGAGTGTATTCCCGATCTCCGGGTCCGACCTGCCCAGCCCCGTGATAAATCAGGCGAGACATTTCTCGGGAAATGCCTCCGCCCTTCAGGCCTTTCGGAAAAATTGGCGGTATCGATTCAGCCGTAGAGATATAAGGTTGCACTAGAGCTGCTAAGAGCCAAGGTACGTCTAATTGTACTAGGCCTAGAATCACAAACGATAATTTTGATGAACACACAAAGCCATGCCCCTGGGCCGCATTAATAATGATAATGATTACATGGCATTTCCAGGAATGGCACCTAGTCTGAAAGGAAGAATCAGAATCATTTTTTTTATTGAATATAAATAAATAAATTATCTTATTCAACGTCAAAATTATACTTACTTATAACTACAATTAAATTTTTTTGATATAAAAAAGACTACACCCTTTCGGAAGGTGGGCCTCGGGGTTAAGAATAAACGGCAAGAAACTCCCCCATACCTTCTTGCAGAGGCTCATTGCAGATGGCGCTGGTATAGTTGGGGCAGCTGACATTCCGTCAAAGTCGTCAAATTCTATCTACTTAAACATAACATAAAAATTTACATACAGGTACATACGTTGCTACTGGCCCCACACTAGGATACCCTGTGTCGTGGGAACCAGAAATAGCGATGTCACTAGACACACACACACACACTAAACATCCAAGAACTGGGTTTTTCTTTTCTTTACCCCCGGCTGGGGAGCGAACTCGGGACCTCTCGCATGGTAGGCAGAGCCACAACCGCTGCGCCACAAGGGTCGTCTACACTTCTACTTATAATATATGGAGTGCTAAACTCGTTAATTTCGCCAGTGTCAAGTGCTTTTGAAAGATCACGTGACGTGTTTTTAAACCTAATAGTCTTGTGTCGGTCATGTACGAAGAACGAATAGGAAACGTTACTGTGTAATAAACGAAAAGAAACGTTTCCCTACGCTAATCGGACATTCGGTCTATTAGGACTATTAGGACATCACTCCGAGAGAGCGGCGGCGGGCGGGAGGCATTGAGCCATGCCGACTCGCTCTCGCACACACAGACACGGCATTGACATCTTGACTAGAATGACAGTCCTAAGCCTGTTTAAGTATGAAGGGAAATCAAATATTATTTAACTTTTTATTTCTGCTATGCAAACAGACACATAGAATTATATAAATATGTTAATATTATCAGAGTATAACATTCCTCAAGTTTCTGCTCTGCACGAAAAGAAAGGTTAACCGAATAGCTCCATTTTTTATTCGATCCTACGTCATACATTATAGTACTAATAAATCTGTTAGATCTTACTGGTACTCTGACTGAAATGTCCTAGTACGGAGCGCTCTCTGATGTGATGACCGAGCAGGCATATTTTTTTATTCATAAGATCCAACGTCCTAATAGTACTAATAGAGCTGTTAGAGTGTACTAGTACACTGACTGTAATGTACTAGTACGGAGCGCTCTCTCTGATGACCGAGCAGGCACAAGACTAAAACCTAACCTCAGATGATTGAAACACTTCGCCAGCGCCACCTGGCGGGAGAAATGGCGGGCATAGGTCCCATTGCTTGATTTTTAGGGTTCCGTGCCTTGAAAGGACGCAAAGGGCAAGAGGCAAAACAAAACATAGCGTCACGCCTTTTCCCATACGCGGTGGCAGAGGCAAAATTGTGCCCACTTTGAGCCAGTTTTTTCAATACTCCATTTTGCGTGACAGAGGGCTAGCCCATCACCGCAGCTGTCCACAGCTCCTCCTCCTCCTTACTCCAGTAATGAAGGTGTTTTCACGATGTTTTCCACCGTTAGAACGTCTGTATAGTGTTGAAAATGGGTGCCCCAAATAATAGGTGTTTAGTTTTATCTGAAGATATTTAATTCGGTTTGTACAAGGTATTCGCAGCTCGGGCTCTAATGCGAGAATGGTGGTTAAATCGAGTTGAACGGAATTTATAAGATATGGTTAATTAGCGCCATCTAGCCTTTATTAGTCGAACCACCTCTAAAGGTATTGATTTAGGGTATAGTTGTGGGTGAGGTGGTTCGTACTATGGAAGACTAGATGGCGCTGTACATTGATGCTATGATGTCATTTTGACATACTCCAGAGCGCCTAAACTCTACTAGGTATACAAATATAACTGTAATTTATGAATGTGACTAGCTAATTTATTAATAGATTTATGTATACTCCTAGCGTTCTGTTTTAGTTACCTACCTAGAAAGATTCTAGATCTTATGAAGAAAACACAAGAGAAGTATTTTTTTATTAAGTAGGCAGTAGTTAATTAGGTTACATTTCACTTGTTTGTGTAATAAAGTGATTAATTAATTATATAGTCCCTGTCTACCTACACTGATTACTTAGAACTAATAGTCGGTATCTGACAGAGAAATAGGTAAGGGGCAAATATTATTGAAGGCTCGTTTGATAAGGCCTTTTGTTGTTTGGATGACGGCGACCCTCGTTTCGCCATCTTGACCGTCTTGTGTCTTCGCGATGCGTCCCAACTTCCACTGGCAGGGTGGTAAGCGATCGTCCTTCACCAGCACGATTGAGCCGACGGTGAGGTTAGGTCCCTTTGTGCTCCTCCACTTGCACCTCTGCTGTAGGAGACCCAGGTACTCTCGAGACCACCGCTTCCAGAAGTCCTGTTGTATCTGTTGGAGTTGTTGGAAGTGATTTAACTTATTCCTTGATACATCTTGGTATTCGTAGTCCGCCAGAGACGTGTACGATCTACCGATCAGAAAGTGAGCTGGCGTAAGAATGGGAAAATCATCATTATTAGCATTAGGTATGGGACACAATGGGCGCGAGTTTAATATTGCCTCAATTTGAGTAAGAACCGTAGAGAATTCTTCAAATGTTAATAAGGCTTGACTTAATACCCTCTTAAGATGAAGCTTACAGCTGCCAATTGCAGCTTCATGTAGGCCGCCTAGATGCGGGCTGTAGGGGGGTAAGAATTTCCAGGAAATACCTTCGTTTGCAAGGAAGTTGGTAAGTTCGCTAAAATTTTCGTTTAGGTATCTGTATAGTTCTACTAAATCATTATTTGCTCCACGGAATGTGGTCGAGTTGTCACTTACCATTTGACTTGGTTTACCTCTTCTGCATATGAATCGCCGGAAGGCGGCAATAAAGGCTTGTGATTCTAAACCTGAAACCAACTCAATGTGAACTGCCCTTGTCGATGAGCAAACAAACATAGCTATCCAACATTTGTAAGACTTGAAACCACGCCCCCTTCTATCTCGAATTGAATAGGGCCCAGCATAATCACAAAATGTTGTGTGGAATGGCGGTGAAGGAGTAGTTCTTATTGTAGGTAGTTGACCCATAATGGGTACGTGTATGAGTGGTTTTGCTTTGAAACATGTAACGCATTTGTGTACAATTTTGTTAGCCAGACCTTTTCCATTTAATGGCCAGTACTGCTCTCTCATGCATGCTAGCAGTAGCTGTGGACCACAATGGAAGAGTTTGATATGCATGTTTCTCATTATAGTTTCAGTGAGTATGTGTTTTGGATGCAAAATTATAGGATGTTTTTTAGTTTCGGGAATGTTTGATAGGTTTAACCTTCCTCCAACTTTCAACAGGCCATCTTCAAAAAACGGGTTAAGGCATTTAATATTTGATGACGTTGGTATTGATTTATTCTGACTTAAAAGTTTGTATTCAATAGGTAGTGATGTTATTTGTGCGCGCATAATTAGTTTATGCATCGAATCATTTAATTCTTGAACGGACAGCGGTCCGCTTATTTTATTACAAGGATTTTGTAGGTTATTGATGAATCGCAGAGTATAGGCAAACACTCGCGATAATTTTTTGTCGTTTGAATATTTATGAAACAATTTATCTATGAAATTATTCTCGATGTTTGTTGGGTTAACTAAGGATATAGTTTGTTCTGTGTCCTTTGTTTGTATTTGTGTGTTAGTTTGATTGTGCAGAGGCCACTGCGCCGTTTGACCAGATAGCCAGGCGGGACCCGACCACCACAGATTGCTTTTTCTTAATATATGAGGTTGAATTCCTCTCGATATAATGTCAGCTGGATTTTCAGCCGAACACACCCAATGCCAGTCTTCGATCTTGGTTAATCTCTGAATTTCCGCTACTCTGTTACTGATGAAAGTACCTAGTTTAGGTGGCGGTGTTTTTATCCACGCCAATACCACCTATTATATATATTTTACTGACTCGTTTGGCAAGGTTATTGCCTTGTGATTCCATTACTTGTGATAACAATACCGCTGCGCGTAATTCTAAGCGGGGTATTGTTTCCTCTCTAGCAATTCTAGACTTTGTGCATAACAAATGCACCTGTATATTACCTAAATTATCAATGGAACGTAAATAAATTGCAATTCCGTAACATGTTTTTGAACTATCTGCAAACCCATGCAGTTCTAGTGTTACGTAATTGTTTATGATTGTGCGTCTCGGTATGGATAGATTGTTTAAAGAAAATAGACTCCTATAGTAAGATATCCATTCTCTTGTTAAAGCGGGCGATAGGGTTTCGTCCCATGAAGTTTTATCCTGCCATAGTTTTTTAATAAAACATTTAGCTGTCACTAAAACGGGACTAATTAAGCCCGTAGGATCATAGATAGCTGAAATTATAGACAGGACCTTTCTTTTCGTAAGTCGATCTGGCATTGGTTGTTCTTTGAATGAGAATTGTAAACAATCTGTGTGGCTGCACCATGTGATACCTAATAGTTTGTGTGTGTTATTTCCGCTCTCGGTCGGATTTGTTGAGTCGGTGTTACATACCTTTTTTAATATGGTTTTTGAGTTCGACTTCCATTTTCGTAGATTGAAGCAGGCTGTACGCAGGATGGCCGCTACTTGCGTTGCTGTCTCGATTAGCGCTGCTTCGTCGTCGCCTCCATAGATCCAGTCATCGTAGTAGAATGAACCTTTTATTGCTTCGGCTGCTGTAGGGTATTTACCTTCGAATTCGGTTGCTAGCTGCAGTAGGCATCTCGTGGCTATGTAGGGGGCCGCCTTCAAGCCAAAACTGAGAGTAGTTAATGTGTAGGTACGTAGAGGATCGGTTGAGTTTTCCCTCCATAGTATATTTTGTAGGTTTTGTTGTGATTGATCAATATTGACCTGGCAAAACATTTTCTGTATATCTGCATTTACTACAAATTTGTAAGTTCTAAATCTTACTAGTATATTGATTAGGCTATCTTGAAATATCGTACCCTTATATTGAATATCGTTAAGCGATTTTCCAGTGTCTGTTGGACATGATGCGTCAAAGACAACCCTCACTGGGGTTGATAATTTTTCGATATTAATTACCGCGTGATGCGGTAAGTAGACTTGGGGTCCTACATTGGAGTATTCCATCTCTTTCATGCGGCCCGCTTGTTGGAAATCTCTCATGAATTGGACGTATTGTTTTTTATATTCTGAATTTTTACTAAATTTGTTTTCTAATGACAGAAATCTCTTATAGGCAATGTGTCTTGATCTACCTAAACTTGAAGCAGGTTCTTTTAGAGGTATTTTTACGACAAACTTTCCCTCAGAATCTCGATTATGCGTCATAAAGACACTTTCGCACTCCGTGATATCATCATTGGAAAGTGTGGAATTTTCCTCAGTTTCGAAAATGCTTCTCATTTGTTGTTGAATGAAATGACATCTAGTTTGCTGGCGTACTGGCCCCGTCGTCGAGCCAGTCACGATCCAGCCCAATTTGGTTTTTTGCAAAGTCGGTAAGTTAGTTCCTAATTCGTGTCGGTTTACGCACAATAGGTCATAGAATTTTTCGGCGCCCAGTATCATGTCGATTTCGCCGGCTGAATTGAATCCATCATCAGCCAGTCGGAATCGTTTAGGTATGATAAGATTTCCTATATCATAGTTAGGTAGGTTGCAGATTGTAGGTACAATATAGCAAGATAGATCCACAGAAAATGGTTCGGTTCTAGAGTGAATAATAACGTTACAATAGTGTTTAACGTTTATTATTGTGTTGCTGATACCCATGACATCGGTATCTGTGTTGTGTACAGGTAGGTTTAGTTTTTTGTGTGCCCTTTCTGTTATGTAGCACGATTGCGAGCCGGAATCCAATAGGATTCTCATGCTTTGTTGTTTGTTTTCGTGATCGGTTATGTTTACTACAGCTGTAGATAAGAAAACATGCTTGTTTTGCATCGGCTGTGAACAAGCATTGTCATTTGACGTGTTGATTTGCTTAATATGCAAGTTTATAGATTGATTTTCGGATGTAGATTGTTGTTGTGGGGTGTATAGCGTCATAGGACGAGATACGCTCGGTTGTGTAGGTAATCGCTCGGGATTATAGGTAGGACGAGATGTGTTCGGTTGTGTAGGTAATCGCTCGGGATTATAAATAGATTGCTCGTTTTCTGGAGTAGGTATAGTAGGTATGTGTAACAAAGTATGATGTTTACCTGAACACTTGGTACACTTGCTGGCTCGGCAGTTCGGCACCGCGTGATTCGATCTCAGGCAGTTAGTGCAGAGTCGTAACCTCTTCGCAGCTCGGCTGCGAGCTATAGGGCTAAGGGCTAGGAACTGTGTACACTGATTTAGGTAGTGGGTGCCCTTGCAAAAAGGGCAGTGATTATGCTGGGTAGTAGGTGGTTTTGTTACCTTGTTAGCTTCCGGATTGTTGCGGGACGTGGTTATCATCGCCTTTTCAGTTGTATTACTCGAATTCCGGTTTGTATTTTCAACAGCTTGGTTGCTGTTCATCGACTCCAAAAGGTCAGCTCGGGACCTCAAAAAAGTCTTGAAATCCTGTAATGTAGGAAGTTCACGTGAGTTGGATTTTTCTTCCCATTTTAGTTGTAGTGACTTTTCTAGCTTGCTAGATAAAAAGAAAATTATCAATATATCCCAGTTTTCGGTTGCTATATTTAAGCTTCTTAGGGTTCTAAGGTGTTTCGATATGTTATCACCCATGCCCCTTAGTGCCATTGGATTCGATTGTACGCTATCGATGCCGAAAAGCGCTCGCAAATGATTGTAGACCAATACTTTTGGGTTATTATAGCGTTCGCAAAGTAATTGCCATGCTATGCTGTACCCTTCCTCCGAATATTCCAGCGCTCCTATAACTTCCAAAGCACTGCCCTTTAGACAACTTCTCAAATATTTATATTTTTGTATGGGCTTCAGGTTACCCTGATTTATAAGTGCGTCGAAAGTATCTCGGAATTCGATCCACTGTGTAATGTCTCCATTAAATGAGGGTAGGCTAATATCTGGGTACCTAATGGAATCGCTAGCATCTGAGCTATGTTTGCAATGATGTGTAGGTTCTTGTAAGTCGGTCTGGTCTGTCGCTTTTTGATTTAAAGTGCCTTTGGCTTTAGCTATGTATTGATAATACTGAGATTCGAAGGAGTCTCTTTCGAGTAACTGCTTGTCAATATCTGAGCAGAGGGTTTCGATATTACTTTGTATTTTATCAAACTGTAAAAACTCGAGTTGCATTTTGTCTGTGCGCAGCCCAAGCTCGATTATTTGTTCGGCAGTCATCGTTTCGGGTTTTATGGATGCTATAAATTTGACAAATAGGGTCATTTTCCCCTTTATAATCCCTCGCTTTCTTATTAGTTCTGATATGCTCTCAGGTTTAGATTTCTCTACGGTTGCCACGTCGTTATTGGGCATTTTAGCTAATGGGAATATTTAGATAGATAGATATAGATAGATATTGTTTGATAGGTAGATTAACGACGAATTTCCTCAGAGTCTCGTTTGTGCGTCATACAGACACTATCGCGTTCCTTGATATCATCATATGGAAATGTCGAAATTTACCAATAATTTACCTACTAATAACGGTGTATAGATAAAATAAATGGGGGGGAAATTTTGTGCCAACTCACGTGATCGGTAGATACTTATGTTTTTATGTCTCTCGTCTCTGGCGCGCCTTTCGTCCAACAGCAGGGGCGGCTCCTCGGCTTCCGACGGGTCTCGAGTCCAGTCTCGGCTGGACGCTCCACCGGGCTTCGGATATGCTGCTCCTTGTACGTCCGTTGGGTTTCGGCTGCTCGGTGATTTGATTCTCGGCTGATGGTCTTCAGATGTTGGGGGGCACACGCGGGACGCACGTGGTGATGTCTTAGTGTGTTTTCCTGGGGTTTCGCCTTGCAGGATCACTTTCTTCGACGCCTCGTGGTCGCTTTTACTTGTTCTAATGCAGGAACGAATTTCAGACGGCTGTTGAAACGAATACGCGGCAATAACGCGGCAATACGCAAGATGGCTGCGACCATGTGCTCGCGCCTTTGTCCTTGTCGCGGGCGGCGCGGCGGCGTATTTGCAGGTTTCTTCCGTCCAATTTCTTCACTGCGTTATTTCGAACGTCGGGGTCACCATGAAAATGGGTGCCCCAAATAATAGGTGTTTAGTTTTATCTGAAGATATTTAATTCGGTTTGTACAAGGTATTCGCAGCTCGGGCTCTAATGCGAGAATGGTGGTTAAATCGAGTTGAACGGAATTTATAAGATATGGTTAATTAGCGCCATCTAGCCTTTATTAGTCGAACCACCTCTAAAGGTATTGATTTAGGGTATAGTTGTGGGTGAGGTGGTTCGTACTATGGAAGACTAGATGGCGCTGTACATTGATGCTATGATGTCATTTTGACAAGTGTACTGAAGATAAATTAATTATCTCATTGGTACGTGGTCAGGAATCGAACCTGCATCTCCTGTGTGAGAAGCAAGCTTAAAACGCGGAGCTCTTCGTTTATTTCACAATTTTGCTGAATTTGCTTGACATTTGCGAGGGAATCAAGACATTTAGGGTAAGCAATGAAAAAAATGTATTTGTGCGGAACCTTCGGTGCGCGAGACCGACTCGCACTTGGCTGGTTTGTTACTTTCGCTAATATCAATTATGATCGTGTGCCTTTATAAGTAATAATAAAAAACACAGCGTCACTACTTTAACTATACGGGGTGGCAGAGGCACAATTCTCCCACGTGTAGCTAGTTATTCAACACGCAATGCGTAACAGGGGGCTAGCCCATCGCCGCAGCTATGGTGTAATGGCACAGACCAGTACTGTAATGGTTTCCGCACGATGTCGTGCACCGTTAGAACGTCCATATAATGAATTTATGGTAAATTACGTATCATATTGTTACATGGTCAACGCCGAGATTCGAACCTGCACCTCCCGCGTAAGAAGCAAGCTTTCAACCCACTAGACCAGGTAGCATTCATTGAGAGCAATGTCTCACGCTCGGGAAATGACTTGAAATGGCACTTGAGCTGAGAGAATCCCGCCGACTTGTTGATATCGCCGCAATATTATTGCAGTCTGATTAGCTTCCCGGTACTGTTTCGTTTCCGTGCGGGAGGAACGACGTCACACGCTTCGCCGACCCATCACGCAGTAGATGATACAGTGATCGTATGAAAACGTCTGCCGGGTCCGCTTGTACAGGGTAAGGCGTGAATATATTGCTACATAATGAAAGTGAAATTTCAACTTAGGAAAGGTAATTCATAAGGTGGACAAGTTAGGAAGTGGTCAAATTAGGAATAATAAATCATAAAGTGGACAAGTTAGGAAAGAGACTAGTTAGGAAATAGCCAAGTTTGGAAGTGGACCAGTTAGGAAAAAGTCAAGTTTGGAAGTGGACCAGTTAGGAAATAGTCACGTTTGGAAGTGGACCAGTTAAGCTCTCTTAACTGGTTGTGAAGTGGACAAGTTTGGAAAGATACGAATTAGGAAGTGGCCGAAGTCGACCTAAAGGACTGAAGCCTCGTGGTCCCTATCAAATCCCACTAGATGAGTTTTTACTCGAGTATTTACTCGTCGTCATAAACTTTATACTTCATTGCACCAAAACAGAAGATTCAGATACATCAAAATGGAAACTAGATGTACAAAAGTGAGCTTATCTCTAAAAAGAAATTTCTTCCAGCAAACCTAGGATGAACAGGATAATAATCCTTTATTGCACAGAAAACACAGTGGAAATTATAACAGAAACAGTATGCAAAGGTGAACTTATTTCTAAAAAGAAATTTCTTACAGCTAACCTGTGAAGAAAAGAGAAAAATAAAATTTAGACAGGTAGTCCTAGTGTACAATTAAGAGTTAAAAGAAATAAATAAAATAAATATACTATCAAATAAATCACAATACACCCTACGTAATTACTATAAAATAAATAAATAGAATACAATAAATAAATAGATATACATAAATACTACGAGATACCCACTATTCGGAAGAGAGGAGATGCTGTTTCAATTTTTTCTTGAAAGTGACCAAGGATTTGCAATCCCTTATAGCGCAAGGAAGTGCATTCCACAAACGTATTGCCCTTAAGCTAAACGAGTGCTCGTAAGCAAAAGTGTTGTGCTGAGGAATAGACAAAAGTGACACCATGTGAGATCTCCGAAGTCTATCCCCTGAGAAAAGATACTCAAAACGTTCACGAAGATATGCAGGGTAGCACGGATTTCTCAAAATATTGAAGAGGAAGGAAAGAATGTGCATATCACGACGAAGTCGGATCGGGAGCCAGCCTAATTCCCTAAGATATTGGGACACGTGTTCGTACTTACGAAGTCCGAAAATAAACCGAATCCCGAGATTTTGGAGTCGCTCGAGTTTGTTCAGTAGATCTTCGTTCGCACTGGCCCAGCAAACATCGGCGTAGTCTATTAAAGGCAGAAGAAGGGTCTGAGCTAGCATGATTTTAGTCTGCCTAGGCAGGAAGAACTGCAAACGCCGAAGAGAATGAAAGGATGCAAAGACTCGTCTGCTGACCTCACAAACATGGGGCGACCAGGATAATAGATTGTCAAAAACAACGCCAAGATTTTTGGCTTTCTCGCTATACTTGACAATGGTACCGTCAAATAGAACGGGATCAACGGACTTATTCTGCAACAAATCAAGTAAGTGCCGTGTACCTAGTATCATCACCTGAGACCTGTCCGGGTTGACTAATAGCCCATACGAAAGAGACCATTTCCTGATGTTATCGAGGTCAGCATTCAAAGCCTCAACAGTCGAAGTCAGATCACACAGGGGAAAATGCCGATAAATTTGAAGGTCATCTGCATAAAGATGATACGAGGAAGACAATACATCCGAGATGGAATGGATGAAAACTGAGAAGAGAAGAGGGGAAAGGATGCCACCCTGCGGAACACCTGTAGAGAGCTTGCACCATTCTGTAGTGACCTCTTCAGACTTGATGCGCTGCTGGCGGTCTCTCAAGTAAGAGTCAAACCAGCGAGCCGAGTGTGAAGAGACGTTAAGCGATTTTAAGATTTCAACAAGTATATCGAAGTCGACGCAGTTGAAGGCGCTGCTAAAGTCTAGGAGAGTCAGGACTGTCAGCTGCTTCTTATCCATTGCCAGTTGGATATCGTCAGTTACCTTGAGTAGTGCTGTGGTGGTGCTATGCCCCGGTCTAAAACCAGACTAAAAAGGGTTCAGTAAATTCATGGAGGAAAGGTACGAGGACAGCTGGGTGTGGACAATTGATTCAAGGATTTTGGAAAGGATTGGTAGGATGGAAATGGGACGGAACTCTTTGAAGGAGGACGGGTTAGACGTTTTAGGTAGGGGTAACACTAATGCTCTTTTCCACTGGCTCGGGAAGCAGTACTCGCTCAGCGACGCATTGATTATATGCGTTATGGGTTGTAACAAATGATCAAGTACACTGAAAAGCATCTGAAAGCAGATCTTGTCATCACCTATAGCCTTTGACGATATTGCTAGAAAAGCCTTCTTTACTGCGCCAACTCCGACAGACCTGAGGTTGAAAGGTAAGCTACTGGATGTCTTTCTGGTGCGCAAGTAACGAATGGTAGCATCCTTGACAGGGGGGTCCATCACGACAGGGGAGACAGCAAAGAATTTGTTGAGACCGTTGAGGTCGACACTACCGGTTACTGCGTCCTGGGACTTACCAACACCGAGGGTCTTCAGGAACTTCCAAACCTGTGCAGGAGTGTAACTCTCAATACTCTCGTAGATATGGCGGCGTTTGGCATCTCGACAAAGACGGGTGCAACGATTACGGAGACGTTTGTATATAAGAAGATTATCGTCCGTCGGATCCTTCTTATATCTACATTTGGCACGGTTTCTCTGGGCCATCAGACCCTTGATGGTGTCAGTAAGCCAGGGCGCAGGGAGATGTTTGACCCTAACCTTTTTGACAGGAGCATGTTTGTCGAACAAACTCAGGACAATCGATTGGAAATGCTGGACTTTTTCATCAACGGGCTCACAACAGACGACAGGGGACCAGTCTATAGAGGCGGCATCAGACTCAAGGGAGCTGAGATCCATACCCTTGAAACTGCGAATATCCAGGACTTTCCCTGCGCGCTTGGGAGGCCTTAACTTGAACGAGAGATAAATCAGATCATGAAAGGAGAAGAAGGCGTTAAGTTGGCCATGCGTTGCAACCTTGGATATGTTAGAAACAATCATAAGATCCAAGAGAGAGGGGGTGCAGTGGGGCTGGAAGTGAGTTGCACTCAGGGGAAGAATATTTAAATTTAGGGAGCTTACGATAGACTGGAGTTTGGCAGAGCGAACATCATTTTTAAGTAAACAGGTATTGAAATCACCTAGGATAAGTGTGTCACTGTATAGGGGAGATAGATCATTAAGGATGCTTTTAAAAGAGTCAAAGTAGTCGATGAGGAGAGAGGGGCTATAGAAGACACCCAGAAGGACCTAAGTGTGATGGAGGCATAGCTCAAGAAAGAGGTGTTCAGCGGATCCAGAGTACAGACTAGGTGAGTGGCTGATGACTTTGCAAGAAATGTCGGAACGAAGATAAATAGCAACACCGCCACCAGCCTTGCCCGTCCTATCATTCCGATAGAGCCTGTACCCCGGCAGAGCATACAAGGTAGAAGGAAGAGAGGGTTTGAGAAATGATTCGGAGATCAGAATACCATGAATGCTCTGATCGCTGAAGGAGTCGAGAAGGTCGACATGACTGGAATTAATGCTCTGAGCATTTATGTGAACGACGTTGAAGTTCCTACTGAGGTTGGAAAACACACGTTTAAGGGCAATAGGCAAAACGTCGTCCGTGGACGACAATCCACTTCCTACGCTATCGGAAGCTTCACTTTCGGAGTAGGAGAAGTAACTATCACTAAATAAGAAGGTATCCATATGAGTAATTATAATATAATAAATAGATATATAATAAAATAAATACAATAAAACCTACTAAAAACACAAAAAAATAAAAAAGTCAAATCCAAAAAAACAGAAAGGCCCGAACCCAGCCAAACCCTGGGTTTACAAAAGTATAGTACATATGGAAGGAAATACATTATACAAGATAACAAATAATAGATGAGACGTGGGTGGGCAGCACAAACAAAAAAGAAATGAAGAAACAGCAAAGTGAATCCAAATACGAGCATACAAGATCCGTTCGCACCGTCCGGTTGCCTGTCCGTTCCGTCCGGCTGTCTGTCCGTCCGTCCAATAAATAATAATAATAAAAAAAAAAAAAACTTCAAGTACACAGACCACACTAGGGTTGTCAAATGAAAGACTGCGTGACCTAAAAATACTTTAAAGAATAGGTAGACCTATGTGCACAACATTTAATAATTAAAATAATAAACTAGCTACCAATATGTACATACATACATAATATCGATACAAATATATAAAATTATACTACAAAATATGCAACGATACTTACTCAAGTCTACTATGGAAGACAAAGAGAGCGTTCTTTCAACCTATTTTTAAAAATATTCAGTGAAAGCAGTCTCTAATGGCGCTAGGAAGTTTGTTCCAGAGCCTGATAGTTCGTAGTCACTCGTTTCTACTCGACAAATATCCAAAAGTGAGAGTGTTTACTTCTATTTCATGTTAGTTTTTTCAATAAGGATAACCAGGTGCATTCATAAGTTCGTATATACAATCGTACTACAAAACTGTATTCCGCCAGGCTGCGAGCGGCACACGCACGATTAGGTCCTATTCTCCTAAAATTTAACGTTTACGTTAAGGCCCATCTGTCAACGTCTGCCTCACTAAAGCGTTTTGTAACAATTGCTTTTTGGGTGAACTCGCAAGGTTGTATTAGAGCTTCATTTTTTATACTAAAGATATCTCGACGTCCTATATTACGATTGGAGGTCGTACGCCTCGTAGCCGAGGTGGACAGGAGAAGGGAGTTGAGACAGCGTCGGCATTGCGCGCCGAGCTGAGGACGAATGTCGAGGATCCTTTCCTTGGTCCCCCGCGTTACTACCAGTGTTACTACCAGTGTTTTTTTGGCCGTGGTACTACCAACAGCTCTGGTAGTACCACGGGAGAAATTTTATTACCCATAGTACTACTGGCCAATATCATGGTTGATTTCTATGTGCCACTATTTTGCGGGTGACTATTTTGACATGGTGACCATTTTTGACATGTGTAACTATTGTTGACAGATGTCACCATGTGCCTGAGTTGATCGACGAGTTGTCGGCTATCATCCCACAAGAGCGGAGAAGAGACGGCAGTTCCCTCAGAACGAAGTTAAGGAACAATATTTTTGAGGTTATGGTCTACCTAACCTCAAAAATATTGTTCGTTTTCAAAAATCCTATAGAAAAATATCTTTTACAGCCACTTAGAGCACTGGGCTTTTATGCAACCGGTTCCTATAAAACGTTGGTAGGGCAGAGTGGCCTTCACCACGTGTCGCTGGTGTCAGGTGTCACAGGAGACGGTGTCCAGAGCCGTCAGACAAGTGACCGAAGCACTCAACACCCCTGCCACATTACGCCGGCACATTTAATGACCGTTGAAGGTCACTTACAGGATTTCGGTAAAAGCTGCGTGAGTAATTAAAAAACCGGTCAAGTGCGAGTCGAACTCAAGCACGAAGGGTTCAGTACCACCGTACAGTGGTAGGGATGGTGTGGAGTGAATAGTATGTATTTTACATCGAAAAATGTCGTTTACAAAGTTATTGGTGCGGCTACTTTCACACTTCATATACCTACGTAACCAAGTGCATTCATAAGTTTATATGTGGTATTGAAAGAATTGTTGTATGGGAGCCCCCTTAAATATTTATTTTATTCTGTTTGTTAGTATTTGTTGTTATAGCGGCAACAGAAACACATCATCTGTGAAAATGTCATCTATAATATATATATATATAACTGTCACGGTTCATGAGTTCACGGGTACATGAACGGAAGGACGGACGGACGGACGGACAGTGGAGGCTTAGTAATAGGGTCCCGTTCGGCACGCTTCGGTTACGGAACCCTAAAAACACCCAAAAGATATAATTTTCAAAAGTTTTCAGTTTCTTGTCACTCCCCTTGGACACCACTCCACTTTGCCTTGTGTGTGTGTGTGTGTGTGTGTGTGTGTGTGTATGTGTGTGTGTGTATGAAAAAAATAACAATTAAAAGTATCACAAATAAAACGAATACCCCGAAAATTTCCCGCAAACATCAGATACAGAAAATACATGTAAATTTCAGTTCGACAACTGATATCAGAGCTTTTTCGTGGAATTTGCCCTTTTGTACCCCCGCCCAAACCAATTTCCACCCTATTAACTTCGCTTTCGGTCGCGTTTCCGATGACGCGACCCATTTTTCAGGAACCTACGTCAAATGGCTTCGGGATATGTAGGCTGCGTGTGAATTTCTGCCTTAACATTGTTGGATAGGGTTTGTTTCCGTTTGTTAGTGTCTGACACATGTGACTGCCAAGTACTATTTAGCCGAATTCTTATTTCAAACCTTAGTGTGTACTATTTAGAGTGGTTTTGGCTTGTTGGTCAGTAGTAGATGGTTGTAATAAAGCGTCGACCTAACTCACGTTTAACGTGTATTTATTTATGTTCCTCTCTTCACCTCAGACCTTTGATTTTTACCAAAAAGGTGGAAACATTTATGGAGCTTTTACAGAAACCAAACATCAGAAGTAGACTTCGAAAGCACCACAATATACCAGGTTATGCGAACCTACCCTACAGACATAGCAAATACACTCTTATCTATGGGTCATAAATGACTTAAAGGTGTTGCAATATACCAACGTATGACACGCAAAGTAGGCGCATATAGAATACCTTGGACACAATTTACACAAATTGATCTAGCCCCAAACTAGGATTCCCTGTATCTAGTATATAGATAAATATTATACTTAGATAGATAAACAACCATGACTAGGGTATAAACATCCGTTCTCATCAAACAAACATTTGCCCCCACCGGGACTCGAACCCGGGACCCTTGGCTTCCTAGGCAGGGTCACTGCCGACTCGCCCTTTCGGGTCGTAGTATTTACGGCGTCTATCTAGATAATGGTTTTTAGGCTTCTTTTATTTTTACCCGGATACGAGTAAGATTTAGCCATATTCCACCACGTTGGCTCAGTGCGGGTTAGTGCCTTTAAAATTCAAAATTGCGATCCATTTTCTCTGTCTGGTTTACATTATTGCCCGAGCGAGCGAAGCGTCCAGTTTCGAGATTGGCCAGAAATGCAATTTTCCTTCTGTCTGTCTGTCTGTCTGTCTGTTCTCGCCTACAGGTCGCATTTCCCAACCGATTCACGTGAATTTTTGTGGGCAGGGTCGATAATTATATAGATTTTTCATCCGATAAACTTCAAGGGGTCGGGGGTGTGATGGAGGGAGTGGAGGGGAAATGGGGGAGGGGGGACTTTGCTGTAGGAAAATTTCGGAAAATGTATATGTAACCAGACTACGCAGTCCTCTCCGCCTTCACGAGACGAACCCGTAGACACCAGATTAGACCTGCTAAGACCAAGGAAATGCGAGTAATCGCCAAAACTTATACCTAGTTCTATGTTTAGGGGAAAATATTACATTAACTCCTGCACTGCGGCCAGGGACTGGACAATTATCTGCAAACTAATTGCAGTCTAAAAACATAATTATAAAAAAATACCTGTTTACAAATGAGATACAAAAAAAATGATACTAATAATTCATATTAATATCGAATGCAGTACGTTATATACGTGTCTGCTTAGCCCTGCGACAAGGTAGTGTTGGGATCGGGGACGGGGCCACAAAGCGGAAGACGCCAGGTTCACTTCAGACAAATCAGCGAGAACAGCCGCACACACACAGCTACATTGCATTCCGTATAAGCACGCGCCGCCACACGCACACATTGACGAATCTCGCGTCCTTCGCGTGCTACGAGACAGGGCTATGCAAACAATGCATGCGACGAGACAACGTCATTCGTCCGGCCGGGCGGCACGTGTTAACTTGTTCTTGTTTACAAACAAGTGAGATTTCCGCGCACGGATATTCTTATTTTGCAAGATGGTTAAACATTGTGTGGTATACGGTTGCCTCAATAAGGATTCCACAAATAAGGATCTAGTATTTTTCAAAGTACCCCAAGATAAGGAAATGTGAGTACCCATACCTAATACATAGGGCGCACTGTAAGTTTCCGGAACTGGCCACTCACATAAACAATATTTAAAAATTTATTGCAACATTTGAAAATAGAACTCTTTGGCTGTAGAATGCAGGTTGTTGTTGTTGGCGCCATTTAAAAAATTGTGTGTCTGCATCAACATGGATTTAACTCGGGAAAATTTTCGTAGTATGATTTTCTACGATTTTAAGTGTAATTTGACAGCTCAACAGAGCATCGCTCGGCTTGAAACAGCTTTTGGCAATGAAGCACCATGCAAGACAACTGTTTATAGCTGGTTTGCAGAATTCAAGCGTGGTCGTATCAATCTCAGTGACGAATCTCGCGATGGTCGGCCGTCCACCGCTGTGACCAACAAAAACATCGATGCTGTGCACCGTATGATTGAAACAGACAGGCATGTGACCTACCATGAAATTCGCGCATCCTTAGAAATAGGCATGAGTCAAATACAATTAATCCTACACAAACATTTGGGTGTGAGAAAGCTATGCTCGCGGTGGATCCCACACAACTTGACCGAGGCTCAAAAAACGGACCGCGTCACTTGGTGCAGTGCCATGCTTACCAGATTCAACGAAGGTGCGTCAAATTTGGTGTGGGACATAGTAACAGGTGACGAAACATGGATTTATTGCTACGATCCCAAAACAAAGCAGCAATCGAGCGTATGGGTCTTTCAAGATGAGCCGAAACCAACCAAAGTGGCGCGCGTGAAAAGTGCATCTAAGCGGATGATTGCTTCTTTTTTTAATAAAATTGGACATGTGGCTACTGTTGCTTTAGAGAATCGTCGTACAGTGAATAGTGACTGGTACACGACCATTTGTTTGCCGGAAGTTATTGACGAACTCCGTAAAAATAACCGTAAACGCCGTATCATCCTGCACCACGACAATGCTAGTTCTCACATGGCCAGACAGACAAACGACTTTTTGAAGGCGAAAAATGTAGAACTCATGAGTCATCCTGCATACAGTCCCGACCTGGCACCTTGTGACTTTTTTCTGTTCCCAAAAATTAAGAACCAATTACGCGGTCAACGATTTTCATCACCAGAAGGGGCTGTCGAGGAGTATGAAAAACACGTTTCAGAGGTCACCACAGAGGAGTGGCACAAAAGTTTTCAAAACTGGTTTCATCGAATGAAAAAGTGCATAGACGCCAAGGGAGATTATTTTGAAAAACAATAAATTAATTTTGTACCTTTAATAGTATTTTTTCATATTCATTCCGGAAACTTATCACGTAGTACCTATATATTGTTTGTAAAGTAAGTTGTAGGTTTTGCATCGGTGAAAACACAAAAATGCTACTTACTTCACTAAATCTAATCGCTAATAATAATAACTTATTGGCATACGACCTTGTGTTTACAATAGGTAGGTATAGATTAAAAGCTTTTATTTAACTTGCAATGTATGTTGTCCTATGTAGGTATGTTTGGTCGGGTGGAATTTTTCAAATTCAATTTTCAAGCAGATATTTTTTTGAACTGATTGAGCTGTAATTTTGCATCAATATAAACTCGGGTAACAGTCCCAGTAGGTAACTATAACTACCTATAGCGTCCTATAACATCAGAGTATTTTTTGTTCAGTGATTTTCTTTGTGATCCCCTGTAAGTAAGTAGGTACTTGTTTTACCGTGCAGCGAGCGACGAGCGACGACGCAACAAATCCACACCGCAACCCGCGGCGCTAAGCGACAACCCTAGCCGTTTGAGCAAGAGTAAGTAGTTATCATGCGAGCAGGGGCCTAGTGAACTTACTAATGGCGGAAGTCTGCTAAAATCACGTACAAGCATTCGGCGACACAATTTTCTCAATATCGCCGTAGTCTTTATTCATCAACCACTTTCTATGGTTCCGTACCCGAAGGGTGCTAAAAGGGACCCTATTACAAAGCCTCCGCTGTCCGTCTGTTCGTCCGTCTGTCACCAGGCTGTATCTCATGAACCGTGATAGTAAGACAAATGAAATTTTCACAGATGATTTATTTCTGTTGCCGCTATAATAAAAATACTAAAAAACGGAATAAAATAAATATTTAAGGGGGCTCCATACAACAACTATTTCAATACCACATACAAACTTATGAATGTAACTGGTTACGTACATGGAGTGTGAAAGTAGCCGCACCAATAACTTTGTAAACAACATTTTGTTATATGAATTCCAAACTATTCTCCCCACACCATTCCTACCATTGCACGGTGGTACGGAACCCTTCGTTCGCGATTTTGACTCGCACTTGACAGGTTTTTACATAGGTCACATTCAGAATCACAGTGAAAATATGGAGACAAAGGAATGATCGAAATCGCCTAACAAAACAAGTTCTGCTTCTAGAGGCTTCTTTCCACCTTTTGCTTTCGGTTAGACCTACGACTTCGGTCGGACTCCTACACACTTACCCCATTGTTTATAATGAGGTCTTCAATAGTACAGAAGACGTAAAGTTGCCGAACAGTAAGCAATTGTGTTTGCCCACCCAGTTCCATTGTAGGGTATTGAAAGTTTTTAGAGAACAGAATGTAATAAAACTATATAATAATCACAAATATTAATAATAATATCGTCTTAATAACACTTTTTGCTTTTAATGACTTGGTATTTTCACGAGCACGAGATCACCAACTTCATACAACCGTGCCATACTTCGTTTTGTGTCAAATTTTTCTTTTTGATAGTTCGAACTCGATTTGATTCTTGCGTCTACGTCTTTTCTCAACGTTGTCATATCGATATTTTCTTCAACTTCAGGTAAAAATCGGTCACTTTCCATGCGTAGGAGATATCCAAAAAATACTTCACTCGGGACAGCATTGATAGTTCTCTGTATAGTGCTATTTATACCTTGCTGTAATGTTGCTAGAACTTCATCCCATTTGTCATATCCAGTATCCGCTCCTAATGAACGCAGTGCTTCTAGAATGATTTTATTATAGCGTTCGACTTGTCTATTGGAGCGAGGCATTCCAGTTGAAATAGTGTGTGCCCGTATGTTTTTTGCAGTGCAGTATGATATATACGCTTTTGACGTAAAGGCCGAGCCAGCATCAGTAATAAGTCGTTTTGGATTTCTAAATATTTTAAATAAGCTATTCAATTCTATTAAAACGCATTCAGTGCTAGTGTTTCGTACAGGATAGATAAATACAAATTTTGTAAAAGCGTCTACTAAAACGAGAACATGACAATTACCCTTGGTCGACTTTACAAATTGACCCATGTGGTCCATATGTAATGTATGAAAGGGACGCGCGTATTTTGGAATCGGGTGAAGTGCTCCCTCCTTTTTACCGCTTTTACTTTTGTTGTAAAGACAGTGTAAGCAATTTTTGACATATTTTTTTACTATTCTATTCATTTTTGGGAACCAATAATTATGTTTAATCCTTTCAAGCGTTTTATCAGCCGCGAAATGGCCTATTCTGTCATGATTGTATTTTATGATTTGCCATATGCAATTTTTGGGAACGACCCATCTACGACCGTGCGTGGTACGCCTATACACTTTGTAACCTAAAACTTCGTATGTATTAAACACATCTTTATGCGCTTCGGCATCTCCTGACAATAAGATATCTCTAATTCTTGACAATTCCTTATCCTGTTCCTGGACAGATAAAAGCCAATCTCCTTCAGTTATAGACAAGACTATTTCTTGTTGTGAAACCGGGTTTCTACTTAGTGCATATGACAACCAGGCCTATGGGATATTTCGTAGTCGAATTCCTGAGTTTGTAACACCCATCGAGCTATCCTGGGTAGTATTTCCATTTTCGTCAGCGCATACCGTACTGCGTTGCCGTCAGTTATAATCTTAAACCGTCTTCCGAGTAGATATAGACGGAATTTCTGTAAGGAAGCAACGATCGCCAGCAATTCGAGCTCAAATGAATGATACCGTTTCTCCTCATTACTTGTTTGCCTGCTATAATAATAAACGGGTCTTTCACCATGTTCATGCACTTGGACCAAGATACCAGCTATCCCCTCGCGACTTGCATCGGTGTAAAGGATAACTTCCTTTTCGGAGTCAAAAATGGCTAAAATGGAATCGCTCGTCAAGGCGTCTTTAAAGAAACTTACAGCTCGATCATGTTCGTCAGTCCATTGCCATATTTCACCCTTTTTTAGAAGTTTTGTTAGTGGGCTACTGATGATTGCGCAGTTTTTAATGAATTTGCGAAAATAATTAACTACTCCTAAAAATTGGCGGAGTTGATGTACCGTTTTAGGCACTGGGAATTTTTTGATCGCGTAATTTTTTTTCGAAGATGGCTTGATACCCTCGCTGTTAACATCATTGCCAAGAAAAGTTATTTCATTCTGAAAGAAAAAGCATTTTTTTAAATTTGGTGTAAGTCCGTGTTCAACAAATAATGTAATTACTGACTCTAGCGTCTCAAAATTTTCTTCTATTGTTTTGGAAATAATTAAAACATCATCTAGATAAACAATAACATTGCCAAACCTCATATTTCCTAATAAACTATTCATAATCTTCTGAAAAAGTGATGGCCCATTAGAAATGCCAAATGGCATACGTAAGAATTCATAATGTCCGTCCTCAGTGATGAAACCAGTTTTATCTAAAGATTGTTTTTTTATGCCAATTTATAATATCCACTTTTCATGTCCAAACTAGAGAACCATCTACAACCTTTTAATTGACGACCCGAATGGCCGAGTCGGCAGTGACCCTGCCTACGAAGCCAAGGGTCCCGGGTTCGAGTCCCGGTGGGGGCAAATATTTGATTCATGAGAACGGATGTTTATACCCTAGTCATGGTTATTTATCTATCTATGTATAATATTTATCTATATAAGTATGTGTATCGTTGTCTAGTACCCAAGATACAGGGAATCCTAGTTTGGGGCTAGATGAATGTGTGTAAATAGTGTCCAAGGTATTATTATTATTATTATTATTATTATTATTATTATCTGTCTATGAGGTCCTCTATCCTCGGCATAGGGTATTTTTCTTTTATTGTAATTTTATTTAGGGACCTGTAATCTATACACAATCTTTTCTCACCTTCTTTTTTTGCTACAAGTAAAACAGGACTAGCATACGCTGATTTACTTTCTTGTATGATTTTGTATCTTGAAAGATCATCAATTATTTTTCGCAACATTACTTTATCAGGTTCAGGCAACCTATATGGTCTAAAATAAACCGGCTTATTAGAATCTAACTCTATTTCTAACTCAAAGTTTTTCACCTTTCCCAGCGTAGAAAGATCTGAAGAAAAGCTATTAGGATATCTACGAAATATATCTGTTTTTCGCGATGACTAGGGTCAACGTTGAGAATTATTCCATCGTTTGTAAATATTGAATAAACTCTTTTGACCTTTTCGAATTTTAGCACGTCACCTATTCTAACATACATCACTGATGGGTCCTCAGTCACATTCCGCCCCACCAGCACGTCACAGCCTGACAAATCATTGACTACATATAGTTTAACGGGATTAAACTCTACATCATCAATCACTACCGTAGTTAATGCATAGTCCGTCACCGTTGTCGCTGAATCTTTATTAAAACCCTATAATAATTTTTGTTTAGGTAGCTTAAGCGTTGTGAAATTCAGCTGATTCACTAAGTGTGATGATATAAGTGAGCAGTCACTACCCATATCAATGAATACCTGATGTGCAAAACCACCTAAGCTGGCTATTTTATATTTTTAGAGTAACTGGCACTAATACGTTTGACTTCATTTTTAACATCTTTTGATTTTTTAACGCGGCAATAACTTTCTGAATGCCCTCTCCTTGAACAAAATTTGCAAATCGCACTACATTGAACCTTTTTGTGATTACCACCACACCCATAACACTGTAAGTGGTTTGCAGACACTGTGGCTGCCGGTACAGATTTAATACTATTCGCATGTTGATTATGTGCATTTAAGCGAATGTCAACCTCTGAATTTGACGACGCCGGTGTACTTTAGTGTTTTGTAAAACGAGTGGTAGATCTGTTGTCGTGACTGGTAGTAGCGGGTGAATGCCATACACGCCCGTGCAGAAATGAAAGTTGATCGCATGAATTAATGGTCCCTGCTTCCACAGATACGCTAATGTTCGAATCATTTATGTTACCAATTATGACGGAAATAATGTCTACCTCCGTAAAGTTCAGACACAATTTGTCTATTTTAGATTTCTGTTCAAAGTAATACTCGTAAAGAGACTGACCTTGAATAGGTTTACAATCAAGCACATCTCTAAGCAACGAATGCATGTTACGGCGTGTTTGAAACGTGAATGATATTTTGTCCCGCCATTCCTTCCATTTCCAAGCAGCCCAACAACTTTCATTCTTTACAAAAGAATAGTACCATTGCTTAGCCGTACCTCGTAATTTATTAACTGCTTGGAACACAATTATATCATTTTTCCATTTAAATGTTTTTGTGTGTAAATCTACAATATTTAACCAATTGTCTACTTTATCACTGAGTGGGTTAAACTCTGGCACCATCGAATTTAAAACCATACCATTGCACTGAGGTACCTGACTCTTGGAAGATGATGACTTTGCCTTTTTGCGTCGCGGTGGCGTCAGCGTTTCACTTGAACTGGAGCTATACGAACTGCTACTGTATGTCGACATTGATCGTCTTCTTTTTTTGCTAGAACGTTTATACTTCTTCTTTCCAGCCATGATATTTGAAGTTACGGGGGCGGGATTCTTCGTACACTTCTGATGTTATAAAACTATATAATAATCACAAATATTAATAATTATATCGTCTGTCGTGGCGTAAGGCCGGCAGCCTCCTTGGCTCGTTGGCCGGCGAGGCTAGATGTTATGACGGAAAAAGAAAAGGAAGCCAGGAAAGAACCATAGAGTAAGGGACTGACGGATAAGACGTAAAAATAAAAGGGTGACGAAAAAGCTGGAGAAAATCTTTTATTGCTAGACCTTTGGTAGACCAAACAAAGTGGTCCTTCGAAGACAACTGACCAGCACTGTGGATCCAGTGTAACGACAAAAGGTATGCCGCTGACCCGCTCCCAGGCAAAAAATATGGAGGCCAGCAGGCCAGACGAGCCGACGACGACGTCGCCCGCTGATGAGACGCCCGCTGACGAGGTGCCCGCGGGTGGCCGTGATGACGACGCGATTTCCCTCAGGTCGATGACATCCGCCGTATCGGTAGCCTCGACCACCAGACGCAGGCAGCTTCACGACCTTGAGCTGGAGACTGCGGAAGCAATGGCTGCCATTGAGCTGGAGGAAGCGAAGGCAAAAGCGAAGGCAAAAGCGAAGGCAAAAGCGAAGGCAAAAGCGGCAGCCGAGCAGCAACGACGAGCCTCGGACGTGAAGAGACGGCTGCTTACCACGAGACTAGCCCTGCAAACGGCCGCTTTGGAAGACGAGGGAAGGCGCAGCCGTGCGTCCTCTCGAGCGTCGTCGGTCACCGACATGCGACCGACGATGAAGACTATTCTCCAAATGCCCACAGTGACAGCAGCGGCTTGCGACCGCAGCCCGACCCAAAGACCACCGAGACCACCCCGAAATGACGAAAACCGGTGATATGGCGAAGTTCCTAGCAAGACAAACGTCGATCAAGGAGCTACCACAGTTCTGCGGAGACCCCGATGAGTGGCCCTTATTCTACGCACAGTTCGTGACGACGACCCGACTATGCGGATACAGCGACGACGAAAACATCGCCCGGCTAGCAAAAATCCTTAAAGGGCACGCCCGCGAAGCTGTATCGGCCCTGCTCGTCACTGCAACAAACCTAGAAATCATCATAAAAATATTACGGCTGCGATTCGGACGACCGGAACTGTTGATTGAGGTAATGTTATTAAAAATTCATAACATTCGTGACATACGTCAAGACGACGTCAATCTACTCATAGAGTACGCGACCATAGTGCAAAACATTGTCGCGACCATGAAAATGACAAATGAGGTCGGTCATCTGACGAACCAGACCTTGATTCGAGAAATAATCGGCAAGTTACCGATGACGCTGAAGTACCAGTGGAGTTTCTCTATAGCGAGTAGAGGTGAGAGCAAAATTAATCTCAACGACGTGTCAGTGTGTTTGATGATGGTAGCAAATGCCGCGACGACTATTGCATCGCTGCCTACTGCTGACCGACAACACCATCAACACACAAAGCAGGAGAAGAAGTTCGTACATGCCACCACACCCACCACCTCAATGACGACAGCCCCAACGCGAACCACCTACGCACTGTGTCAACACGAACACGCCCTGAACAACTGCTCTGAATTTAAACGCCTTTCCATAGACGATCGCTGGAAATTGGTGACCGAGAGAAAGCTGTGCTTCTGCTGCCTCTCGCTGAGTCACCAGCTTAAGAGCTGCAGGAGGAAGACCAAGTGTTCCGAAGGGCAATGCACCAGACTACATCACCCGCTGCTACACGCTGCGCCACGCAACGAGACTAACGAGCGGGCGCAGACTGCGGCGAAGGTGAACCATTGCGGCGACGCGACATCCACTATTCTCCTAAAGGTGGCACCAGTGGTCATCTCTGGACCGAGCGTGGACGTGGAGGCTCTAGCGCTACTAGACGAGGGAGCGTCGGTGTCACTGATTGACGACTCTCTACTGAAGCGGGCCGGTATCACAGGACCAACCGCGACGCTGCAATTACGAGGGGCCACCGGAATGAGGACGAGCGAGCCGAACTCCAAGAGGGTCAACATCACCGTTCGTGGCCGAGCTAAAGAAGAGCGCTTCGTTTTGTATAATATGAGATCTGTAAATAATTTATACTTGCCTGTACATAATGTAAATATTAATGGACTACTGAACGACTTCCCACACCTGACTGACCTCCTACAACACATTGACAGACTGACCTACAACGAGCGACCGCAAATACTTATAGGATCCGACAACATTGACCTAATCGTGACCAGACGTGCTCATGTAGGACCGACCGGACCGATTGTGTCGGAGACAAGCTTGGGGAACATCGTGCACGGTAAACTGACGCCATTGACACCGACGGACGCGACTATTTACCACCTGTGCCCATGCGACGCTCTGAATGACATGGTGAGGCGATCGTTCTCGACTGACGGTTTCGGGACGAAACCATTCCCTGACACTCCTCGGTCGCGAGAGGATCTGAAGGCTCTCGCCATCATGGAAAAGACGACGAAACTAGTAGGTGACAGGTGGGAGACTGGCCTTCTGTGGAGGGACGACGCAGCAGTGCTGCCAGACAGCCGCGCTGTCGCCCAGAAGCAGCTGGTGGGTGTCACCAAGAAGATGGACAGCATGCCTGAGTTTGCAGCGCGCTACAGAGAGAAGGTGGAGGAAAACCTGGAAAAATGCTATCTGAAGAAGCTGACGGAAACGGAGCAGGTAACAAAGACTGACAAAACGTGGTATCTGCCACACTTCGCCGTGTTCAACCCAAATAAGCCAAACAAGCTACGCCTAGTACTTGACTGCGCAGCGAAGTCAAGCGGCAAGTCGCTCAATGATTTCCTACTTAGCGGACCTGATTTTCTCACATCACTAGCAGGCATCCTTTTAGGTTTCCGTTGCGGCAAGATAGCTGTGATGGGTGACATTCAAGAGATGTTTCATCGCGTACTCATCAGAGAAGAGGACCAACAAGCACAGCGGCTTCTGTGGGCGGTGGTGAGTACGCCATGAATGTGATGACCTTTGGTGCTATGTGTTCGCCGTCATCTGCACAGTACGTGAAGAATTTGAACGCGACCAGACAAGACCACGCACCCCAAGGCTGTTGACGCGATCGTAGAACACCATTACGTCGACCACTTCATCTATTCAATTGAGGAGTACGACGAGGCTCTACAGGTTGTAAATGATGTGATAAGTATTCATGCTAAGGGAGGTTTCAACATGCGAAACTTTATGTCAAACTCCAAACGGCTTCTAGGACATTTTCCCGAAGATAAGCTTGCACCGGGTTGTGCAAAGATGCTCTCAGATGATAAGAACGAGACCATGGAACGCGTTTTAGGCTTAAACTGTGACCCCGAAGACGATAGCTTCACCTTCCTATTAAAGTTCCACAAAGTTGACTGCGACATCAGCGCTGGCGTCAAAAGACCGACCAAGAGAGATGTTTTGAAGCTAGTCATGTCCGTGTTTGACCCACTGGGGTTTCTGCTCTATGTTACAGTTCAGGCCCGCATCTTACTTCAAGACATTTGGAAGTCCAAAATAGGATGGGATGATGAGATTAAAACGTGCCATTAAAGGTCCTGAGCATACCTCGGCTAGAGTTACAGGCAGCCGTGATGGGAGCATGACTCTCCCAGGTTTTGAAGAGATACATAGGACTACCAATTAATAAAATAAAATTTTTGACGGACTCGAAAACTGTCCTTAGCTGGCTTAGGTCCGAGACCGGACGTTTCAAGCCTTTTGTAGCGCATCGTGTCAGCGAAGTCTTTGAGCTGACAGACGTCTGTGACTGGAGGTGGGTGCCGACAGACATGAACCCCGCTGATGATGCCACACGGGACGTTGTCATTGCCAGCAATGATAGATGGCTTCGAGGACCCGACTTTCTTCGACAACGCGAAGAGTCGTGGCCACAAGAAGACGAAAGGTCCATAGCTCTAGATCTGGATGACGTTGAGGTGAAGGCGGTAAATCTACTGACTTCTGAAGCAAATGGAGCCCTGCCAGATGACAGCCGGTTCTCATCGTACTGGAGACTAATCAGAAGCACTGCCTGGATCCTTTGCTTCATCCACAACTCCAGAGGCTCGGGAAACAGACGAACCGGTGAACTCACGGCCAGTGACCTGAGGTGTGCTGAAAATGCGTGGGTTAAAGAAAGTCAAAGGCGGAATTACTCACGAGAAATTGCTTCGATACTATCGACGGAGTTTGTGGACAAGACGAGCTCTCTGCGACAGTTGACACCCTTCTTAGATGCCGATGGTGTTCTTCGAGTTTCAGGAAGAATAACAGCATCTAATGTAGCCGAAGGCACAAAACATCCTGCGATCTTGCATCCAAAAGACACCTTTACAAAGCTGCTACTCCAACAGTACCACAAGGATGCGGGACATGCTGGCCGAGAGATGACTTTGAACAACGTCAGACAACGATTTTGGTTATGCAACGGTCGGAATGCAGTGAAGGCAACCTGGAATACGTGTCAAAAATGCAAGATTGACAAGGCGAAACCAGTTCCACCTCTAATGGGACAACTGCCCGACGTAAGGCTCAAGACCGGGGGACGAGCGTTTCGCTTTACTGGACTTGATTATTTTGGACCCATGACGGTCAAGGTTGGCCGGAGACACGAGAAAAGGTATGGTGCCTTGTTCACTTGCCTCACGGTCAGAGCTGTACACGTAGAGCTCGTTCACGACCTGACAACTAGCAGTGCGATAATGGCACTAAGACGGTTTATTGCAAGACGAGGCTGCCCGGAACAGATATGGTGCGACAATGCAACTACCTTTAAGGGAGCAGACAATGAGCTAAAGCAATCGGTTCGTGCGATAGATCAAGAGGAACTACTACGCTACGGAAGTATCAGGCAGATCGAGTGGCATTTTATTGCGCCGCAGGCCCCCCACATGGGCGGATGCTGGGAGCGCCTGGTTCGGTCTATAAAGCTATGAAGGCGACACTGAAAGAAGTTGTTCCAAGCGACCAGACCCTACAGAGGGTGGTTGCCGAGGCAGAAGCTATAGTCAACACCCGACCCCTAACCTACGTCCCACTCGACCATGTAGACGACTTGCCCTTGACACGAAATGACTTCTTACTGGCCAAAACTAACGATTTCGACCAGCCCTTCGGAAGCTTCGGTGACGGTGACCTGCTGAGACGAAACTGGAGGGAAGGACAACGACTTGCTGACTTAGTCTGGAAGCGGTGGCTCAAGGAGTACCTACCGACTTTGACAAGACGGGACAAATGGTACGGACCAACGACTCGACCAATAACGGACGGTGACTTAGTTATTATAGCAGATGACCAGGCGCCCCGTAACCTCTGGCTACGGGGTGTCGTGACAAAAACATACAGAGGACCCGACGGACTAGTCCGTGTAGCTGACGTGAATACCAGACTGGGACCGTACCGACGAGCAGCAGCCAAGCTCTGCCGGCTGGACTTCCAAACACCGGGAGTATTGGCTCCCAATACTGGAGGTGGGGATGTCGTGGCGTAAGGCCGGCAGCCTCCTTGGCTCGTTGGCCGGCGAGGCTAGATGTTATGACGGAAAAAGAAAAGGAAGCCAGGACAGAACCATAGAGTAAGGGACTGACGGATAAGACGTAAAAATAAAAGGGTGACGAAAAAGCTGGAGAAAATCTTTTATTGCTAGACCTTTGGTAGACCAAACATCGTCTTTACAACACTTTTTGCTTTTACAACACTTTTTGCTTATGATCTTGATTTGGTAGAAGCTGGTAATCGACTGAGCTCGAGGACTGAAGCTCGACGAGGTGCCATTCGCCGGAAGGGGCGGAACCACAATCGTTTCGCTCCGTTCTCGACTCGATGCGCGCGCTTCCGCTGACCGTGCGCGCGCGTTTTGGCGCCTGTTTCTTCAACCGGAAGTATAGGCGCTAACAAGAAATATTTGCCCTTGCCGGGATTCGAACCCAGGACCACCAGCTTCGTAGGCAGGGTCACTACCCTCTTGACTAAAAGAAGAAGAAACGTCAATTTCAAGTTGCCGAACATCCTTCAAAGCCTCAATTGGAAATGGATTGTGATAGATGTCAGAGATACAGAATAGAGATAAATTCTAAGGCCCGAATTAATAAACCACTCTCAGCTCTGAGAGCTATCTCAAGCGCGTGAAAATTGTAGATTTCATATGGCGGAACCGTCATTGTGACTTAGCTCAGAGTGAGACAACTACATTCAGAGCTTAGAGCAGTTAATACTGCGAGCTTAAACGGATGTGTGACAAGCTTTAATGACTTTACTTTAGATAACGAAGATAAAAGCTTTTCGCAAAAAGCTAAGCGTTGAGCTTTCATTGAGAGGTTAACAGCTACGTCTCCTCCCATGCGTGTCGCAAGAATCGACTAAAGACACGCCTAAAGGCACAGTGCCTGTGCCACCCTGAACGGGAAAAGGCTAAGTATTATTTCATTTTAGGAGGCTTATATAACATGGTAACATAAAGTTATTAGATATTCAATCCCTGAAGGATACTTGAGATGGTAATTTTGGGTCAAACCCTGCGCTTTATGACCTACCCTACATTTCCCTTTCTATAGTGACTCAACAGCGCTGTGCAAATACAAGCGTAGGAAGACATTTGTAAATACTTACCATATTCTAGGAAGGACATTATTTAAATGTTTTACCATACAGCGTGACCTTTTTCTTAAGGGCTGAACAAGGGCCAATGGCATTGAGAATTAGACAAAGAAAACAAATACCCGTCGCATCGCGTCGAAGCAGACTGACACATGCTCCCGCGCAGAGCCCCGCGGGGCAGCCCGAGCTCCGAGACCAAGAAAATTATAGAAAATATTACTAAACTCCTGTAATAATAACATTAAAAATAAAATAAAACAACTATAAAAATTCCATTTTTTTACCTATTTTTGCGTGTAAGTTTCAGGAGACTGATTTCGTCTCCGAGCGCTTGTTCATTTAGTTGAATAATAATGCATTGCGAAAAATATTTTAAAGTATTAAATATAACAGATATTCGGTAATTTTAAAAGTCCATTCTTATCTCTAATAGACCTTTTATAACATATATTTATCCTACATTTTTATGTTCTCTAGTTTAGCCTAGAATTGAAGCTAAAGATGCATTTCTCAGTTCGTACCCCTGGCGCTGGCCATATTTAATCCCTTAAATGGTGTTAGTAGTTTTAGCAGTTATTACTGCATCTATATATACGAACACTGTGGTACAGCGGTTGTAGCTCTGTCTAGCATGCGAGAGGTCCCCGCTGGGGGTAGAGAAAAAAGAAACCAGGTCTTGGATGTTTATGTTTCCGTTTCAGTCTCAGTTTATTTATTCTTCAAACAATTTACATTGTATTCAGGGGCGTAGCTACCGCCGTATTTACGGGGCCCCCGGGCCACGGGGTCCCCCAAAGTGTGTAAGGAAAAAGAATAAAAACTTTCTAATTTATTTTATTTAACAATTACTCGTTTATTTTTAGATTCTTCTGAAGCATGTTCTTCGTCACATATCCATCCGGAAATAGAAGAAAGCCAAGCACATACTTTATCGGATGTCCATCACGAAATCGAGGAACCCCAAGTCAACGATTCTGATATATCTGCAGATAATGCAGATTGTAATATAATTTCATCAGATAGAGGAAATTTTGGTGACAATTTAACTGAATGCGAACGAAAAATAATTTTTAAATTGGGTCCATTTAAACCACAAGGACCATTTCCAAAAGTTTCAGAAAATAACCGACCTTTTTCAGCTTATTATTATTCATATTTCAATCAGGCAGGCATAAAAATTATAAGACCATGGTTATGTTATTCTAACGTTTTAAACAAACCGTACTGTCACTTCTGTTGGTTATTAGCAGATCGTCAAAACAAATCGTACTCCTCTGCTTGGGTTAACGGTGTTTCGGTTAGAAGCAATTTCACACAAACTATTCTTGACCATGAAAAGTCACAGCAGCATATTTTTGCCTCACTCTCTTATAATAATTGGTTGCAAGGAAATACCATCGATACTCTATTGAAAAGTGAAATCGATAGTAAAATTACATTCTGGAGAGATGTACTGCATCGTATAATTAATGTTATAATTACTTTAGTATCTTGTAATCTACCTTTGAGGGGGCATGATTCTGATTCTGGCAATTATATGGCAATTTCACGTCTGCTATCTAACTATGATGCAACTTTAAAAGAACTTTTTCTAAAACCAAAAGGTGAAATAAATTATTTAAGCCCTACGATTCAAAACGAAATTATTAGTTTGCTTGGTACTAACGTTAGGAACAGTATTATCTCAGAAATTAAAAAAGCTCCATTTCTGACAATAATTCTGGATACAACACAAGACTTGTCAAAAATTGACCAACTATCTGTAGTTTTTCGATATATCTCGGTTACAGAAAATGATGATAATGTGCATAAAGAAATAAAAATCTGTGAGTCCTTTTTAGGATTCATAGCAGTAACCGATTGCAGTGCTGCAGGTCTGAAAACTGTCATTTTAAATTTGACTAAAGAATATGGAATTGATTTGACTAAATGTAGAGGACAGGGATACGATGGAGCAAATGTTATGTCGGGTGTGTATGGAGGATTACAAACCCAAATAAAAGAGCATGCTCCAAATGCCGATTATGTTCATTGTGCTGCGCACGCTTTAAACTTGGTTTTGAACGATGCTGTGAGACATGTTCGTGAAGTATCGACTTTTTTCGATAATTTAGAAAAAATATATACTTTTTTTGGCAATAGTATAAAACGCTGGGCTATGCTAAGTGACGATTCATCTGAAAAATATTTGATTACCCTTAAAAAGGTATGTCCTACCAGATGGTCTTCTAGGAACGACGCTTTATTAGCAGTAAAGAATTTTTTTTTACTAATCATGAAAACTTTGTACCAACTAAATTTAATTTCAAATAAAAAAGATGAACGTGAAGAATGTAAAAGTATAATTAATATTTTAGAGAGTTTTGATTTCTTAGTGCTCGTTACATTTTTTTCTTCACTATTTGAAATTATTAATCCTGTTTCTAAAGCTCTACAGCATGAAAATAATGACTTACAGAAATCTAGTATTTTATTAAGTAATCTTTTAAATAGACTGTGTCAATTAAGAAATCAGAATTCATTTAATAGTTTGCTAAATGAATCCAAAGATTTAGCAAAAAAGTTGGGGGTAACAACTGTTTTTAAAAACAGTAGGCGAAAGATAACAAAGCGTTTTTTTGATGAGTTATCACAAGATGAGAGAATTTCCGACCCGGAATCCTATTTCAAAGTCAATGTATACTATTGCTGTTTAGATATATTAATTTCTCAAACTAAAGAAAGATTTCAGAGCCTTTGCAACCTGAGTAGTATATTCGAAATATTACAACCGGAGAAACTCCTATCTTCTTCAAGCGAAGAGATATTAAACGCTTCCGGAAAACTGTCTGCTAAATACAGTAAAGACATCTCACTTAATCTTTGTGACCTATTAAAGGCTCTAAAAACATGCTTAAATTCTGAAATTAAAAAAATTTATTCCATTAAAGAACTCATTGAATTATTGCTAATAAAATTCAATAGTCTTGCATCCAGTTTTCCCGAGGTAATCACAGCATGCTTTTTATTCTTGACCCTTCCAGTTACAACCGCAACGGCAGAAAGAAGTTTTTCAAAATTAAAACTAATAAAAAATTACTTAAGAACTTCGATGGGACAAGAACGGCTGTCAGACATCTCACTATTGTCCATAGAGGCAGAAACTTTAGAAAAACTAAAATCATCATCAGCCATAAATGATTTAATAAATCAGTTTGCCGATAAAAAGGCAAGGAGAGTGAATATTTAAAATTCTATTTTTATTTGTAAAATGGGTAAATTATGTGATAAATAAATATTACTTCTCACAATATTTTTTTTCTTTTGTGAAAAATCTCTACCTCCATATAAGGGCCTCCAAAAAAATTTTTATACGGGGCTCCGACAAGGCACGCTACGCCACTGATTGTATTAGAAAATGAAATCTTAAGATTAACTTATATTGAGGTATCAATGAAGAAAAAAAATCATCTAGTGAATAAAGACATTTCGTGAGCAAGATTTTTTCAGCTAAGTTTTAAAAATACCAGTTGTGTCAATTATCTTCAAACCTAAAGGCAACGCATTGTATGTAGAATCTAACAGCTTGGTAGCGAGCACTATGTTCCACAACTTTCAAAGAGGGGGTCACACTATTGATGCGGACATCTTTGCGCCTCGTATTTAACCTTCGTACTTTCTTCGTTTTTAGCCTAGTGATCTGTTTGGAAAAATCGGTTAATAATACGTATATGTATAAAGAAGGAACGTTTAACACACCCAGCCTAACGAAATGATCCTTGCAAGATATCCATGCTGGAAGTCTTAAAATGGTGCGTATTGCCTTTTTTGCAAGACAAACGCTTTTGAGAGGTTGTACATGTAGCTGTTACCCCAAAATAAAGTCGGCAGACCATCAGCCAGATAGTACGATGACACATCGAGGATAGCAGTAAAACAATGGTCGAGGGTTGCAGCAGCACCGCAGCCTCCCGGACAGGCTGATGATGGAAATAGAAAATTTCCCCGACTTTGTCTAAAAAGGGAAATGCTAAAACTGCGAAATGATGGCACTTGTTTCAGTTGTTTTTGAGAAAGATACGTTAGAGAATCGTTATTAGGGTATATTTATTCTATTTTTGTAAATTAAACATAATTTTTATTACTCATACTCTGAAAGGAGGTCATTGTTCATCCAGGCACCGTGCTGAAAGTTGTACATGCCTGCTCTAAAGCAGAAAAGTATTAAAACATATATATATGAATCGTAGTTTATATTGAACAACGCAATGGTAGTAACCTATACAGCCATAAAACGATTAATTCTTCATTTATTAGTTTTGTTGACATTTAAATTCTTTTTGATGTTTATAATTAATATAATGTACTTTATGTATTTATTAGTCACTTTCAAGGCGAGATGTGATTTGCGAAATAAATTAAAATATTGTTTGATTTCAAGTGACTTTGTTTTTTAATAAAGTAATTTTGATTTTAACTGGCTTGTGTTTACATTCCTCGTATTCGTAATGAAAAGTAGTGTTATACTCGGGTGATAGCACCCATTTCTGCCTCGAACTATTGGCGCTCGAACGAAGTGAGAGCGCCAAAACATCTCGTCAGGAATGGGTGCCTTTCGGCCCTCGGTTAACAATCTACTATTGCTAGAAAAATGAGTCTCTGGGTCCAGTTTTTGCGAAGATACAGCCAGCCGAAGATGAGCAATTTTTTCCAAAAAATAAAAATCTATCGCTAAAGTCATAGGGAAAAGTGGCATAGGATATAACTCTTCTAAGCCTTTCTGCAAGTGCACGAGCCTAACCACCCTTTCTTGCATTTGCAAGCCAACATTCTAAAAAGGGTCTAAGGAGAGGGCCCTACCCACATTGCGACGGGCCCAAGACCTTATTCGCTAGAGGCCCATCCCCAGTCACACGGGTTTTGTTGACTCCAACCATTTTTCAAGCTGGTGGTAGGTCCTCTAAGAATGATGTTTGCAGCCTCTGTGGTAGGAGGGAAGCCGGCAAGTTTGACTTTGGCCGTTGCTGCCGATGTTAAAAATATTGTGTACCGTAGGGTATTCAGCCATCCCTTATCCCTTCCGTAGAAGTTCATCAGGATCTTCCTGCCATCTTTTCCTTATATTTTTTCCTGATTAGAGATGGATGGATCTAGAAAAATGCTGGTGAGTTATACCAAATAGGAGTTTTATTATGTGGTGAACTTTGAATGGACATATAAAAACTACTTGAGCTATGAAGCTGTAATTTGGCAAGTACACTGAAAAAAAACCCTTGTTCTTCGTAGCTAAACTTTCGTCTACGTATAACATAGAAAAAGTGACCACAAAACTATAGCAATGCGTAACCAAATCTAGTTTGGTTATTTTTAACGAAACTGTTTTGTAATTAATGTTAACACTATTTTGATTAAGTCATACCAAGGTGCTTACTTAAAGGTAGGCCTACTTACATGCAGTTAGGAAGCCAATTCTGCCCTGTGATAGCTAAAAGGTCGTTAAGCCACAAAACCTAGTTTTGAGATATAAGCAAAAAACGTGGGAAATTTTTGAATTATTGGCGTTTCATAACTATTGTTCGCACAGAAAACATGGAAATATGAAATGATAGATCTTTCAATTTGCCATCGAATGGCAAATCTCGATTTCTAAGAACTAGTTTTAAATAGGAAATATGCTCTTTTGGCTTTCAAGCTGTGTAAAATTTGGTCCATTTACCATAAACACTTTACTTAAAGGTCACTAAGTATACTTTAGCGTCTATATAGTGTAGGATTTCTAAGCAAACATGTATCTAGATTTTATAAGGTTGAAATTTATCTGCAATTCCTACGCTAAGCAGTCGCTAAGGTGGTTAACGACTTTAAAGTTAAGTATTTATTAGTTTTAGTGCCATCGAACCTTACCTTAAAGTGCATTACAGTTGTTTAACTGCCTTTTTGACTAGGATTTTAGCGTAAGCGTCATTTTAGTTGTTTAAAACGGCATTCTACAATAGAATTACTACTATATAAGGTAGTTAAGCTTCAAACCTTGTATTTGAGATCGACAGTGCAAAACATTAAATCACGGTTTAGGATCTAAATAAAAGAAAATAAATGTCAAGTAGTAATTATTCGTTTATTAAAAAAGTAAGTTTATACAATTAAGTATAACTTGATACAAATTGAGCCCTGGAGCTCTATTTTTGAATTGCTCTTTTACAAACGAGCGCTCTTTTCCACTGGGTAGCGCGGTCCGTGGCGCGCGTTATCGGCTTTTGTCGATGCTCCGTGGTGCTCAACAACTTTGAGCACTATTGAGCAGATTTGAGCATCGACAAAAGCCGACAAACGTATGCCACGTACCGTGCTAAGCAGTAGAAAAGAGCGCTCGTTTGTAAAAGAGCAATTCAAAAATAGAGCTCCAGGACTCATAAGTCCGTACAATTAGACATTTTAGACATAACAAAAAAAGAAAACAACATAGCAAAACAACAAATTATAGTTAACTTAGGCAGATACACGTTTAAAGACTCATAAGTCCGTACAATTAGACATTTTAGACTTACAAAAAATACAAAACAACATAGCAAAACAACAAATTATAGTAAACTTAGTTAGGCAGATACACGTTTAAAGTATTGCTACTTTATTGAAACATTTATAAATTATTAAATTACTTTTACCTCACAATAGCCTTAAAATGTATCTCTCACTTGTTTATCACATTATTCGATATGACTACATAAAAACGCTTTAAGCTAACAATGTTTTATTTATGTGTAATGGGTAGGTATCTAGAAACTCAGTCTTATCAGTCATTTACTTATATCTCTATATAATATTTTTATCAAAAATACCTTGACTATTAATCTTAATATCTAAATAAAAATGGCAGTTACACATCAGTCTTTCAATAAATTCAGTCAATTATAAGTAGTGATCATTCATCACTAGTTGGTAAATTTTTCCAGAATAGCAGTTTATGTGGGGGTATTATATCACCCAATTTGTTTATAATACCAGCTTTTCTCTGTGAATCGATCCCTTTCGGAAATGAGTGGAATGTTATGGTAAAAGCACTTGGATTTTTTAGGTACTTATCATTCATAAATTGTAATGACGTGAATTCGTCATCAAAGTCATTTTTGTACTGCAAACCGAAACTTTTGCGTACGAATGAGACCTGCACCATGTTTTTTAGGTATGCTCTGGGACTTGATTTTTGGATTCTCCTGTCCGAGGTGAGATTAGGTACGTTTAAAAAGTTTTCTGGACTCATTGCCTTAACGGATACTTTTCCATTGTTTATCGATGCTACAGCATCGATAAAATCTGTAAAATCGTAAAGTTTACCCAATTTTCTCATCGCTTGTTCCACTTGCTTATGTACTTGGTCCGAGCTCATATAGGTATGCCCGGGTTCAAAATAAAACAGCGTAATCTTGTTGGTACAGATCAGATCTGAATTTACTAGGTGGACAAGCAGTGCAAACAAAAGCCAGTTTTTGTTCTGTGCACTGCAGTTGTCCACCCAGATATTGATGTTATGGACATCACGATTGCGAATTATGAAAGCATAAAACGCACTCATGATATCTTCCTGCTTTCTTCCCGAGATTGCATCATTCCATAAAACAGTTAGCGGTTTGCTGTCATTGGTGATTGTTCCCACAGGCGCAAAGGTTTGGTTAAAAGCCACCAGTCTCTGGGCAAATATAACTGATTGGAATGTATTCATCCTCGGTAACATGATCACCTTTTCCAGGTCTGCAGTAAAATATATTTTATTCTTGCCTTGCAGAATGGTTTTGTGATAACAATAAAGCTGCCTTGCTTTGATGTATTTGTCCTCATGTTTAGAGAAATCTACACAATTGCTGCATTCTGCTACCAACTGAGCAGTTATATCATGCGAAGTCAGCTTTTTGTGCAAATCATAAGCCTCACATGTCTCACACTCTTCATTACCCAGCCTTGTGAACGATATATTCATATCTTTGACATGTTTTCTATACAATTCATACGAAACAGTTTGATTAGGATGAGTTGCACAAAAATCTTTGTGCATCATGGTGATATTAATATCACTTGGGAGATATCGCCTTAACGGTGCATGTTCCCGTCTATAGTGTGGTGATGCAGGTTGGAATGATTCCACATGTCGTGTAAGTATCTGGCGATCAAACAGCGGTGTTTTCTGGTGCTTGCCTCGCATGTCTTGTGAAATGCCAGTTGATGGTATGTCGTTGTCATCAAAGCGCAAAATTTTATCATTATTTTGATTGTACCCTAATGTGGTTAGAAAAAATATTTTGCATACCACGACTGCAGTTCCATTTCTTGCATGAAACCAAAAATCTCTTTTTGGTTTTCTTTTTGGTTCGCTAGTAATAGTTTTTCTTTTGGGGACTGCTGTTGCAACTCTCGACATCACATACAGTTTTCTTTGTTCCCATGTTAAGTTCCAAAAATCTTTGTTCAGGTTTTCGCGGTCTTCTTCATTAAATTTTGTGAAACATTTTTTTATACACTTATCGTTACATCCAGGTTTCACGGCATATTCCATTCTCTTATTCTCTTTTTTCGCCTTAGTTCTTTCAGCCACACTGGTGCCATATCTGCGTCTCTTGGTTAGATTGTTTTCAGCATTATTGATTTCTTCGTTTGTATTGGTGCAGTTTGATTCGTTTTCATAATTTTTTTCTAGGTAGTCGTAGGTATTTCTTCGCTTACGAGCATTTTTTTCAGGTACTGGGAATATTATTTCACTGGAATCGATAGTGACACGTCTTGTTTTGTTAGTATACTTGTCATTTACAGCTTGAAGTGGTGACTGGTGTGATAGGAGCAGACCAGGTTCGGTGGATTTTGTTTTTTTCGAAGACGATGTTGGATTGTTACTGTCGGAATTAGTTAAATGTTTTTTCTTGGTGAGAACTTTCTTTTTTGTAGTTTTAGATGGTGGCTGGGGTAAGGAGCACGAAGCAGGTACCGTAGATTTTGTTGCCAGCAAGTGTTTTATTGACGCAACTGGTTGGTCATCGTCGGAATCTTGACTTGAATCCGAAGGTACATAGTCTTTGTCTAAAACAGAATCATCAGAATCGAAGTCAAAAGATTCTAACGCAGTGATTGCCATTGCTGGTCTTGGCATCATATTATCGCCACTCTGTCTGTCCTTTTCGGGAACCAGCAAACTGCCCAAGTTATGAAGTTTAACTTGTTGTTCTTGAGGTGTAGAATTTTCTGACGCAAATTCTTCATGACAAGTCAGGTCTATCGGTCCACATGAAACAGGTGAAGAGGTGATATGCTGTTGCGTTTTGGAAGATGACACTCCAATGTCACCAGTGACATTTTCTTTGGAACGTTTCGGAAACGTCTTATTAAGATTTACTAAATGGCTCTTCACATCACGAAAATATTGTGAAGACATTGTATTTTGTGTTTCACAAAAGTTTTCAAACACGGGCAAAGTCATGGAGTATGGCCGTGCGTACAGTCTATTTATACTTTCTTCTAAATTTGTGTCTGCTTCCTTATTCTCCTTATTATTTGTGGTTGAGTCTGACTGGTGACCTATGCTTAAGGCAGCGTTGTCAGCTGCTACCATACTAAGCATCTTTTTTGCTCGTTGAGAAGTCATCGATCCCCTGTAAGGAACATGTTACATATTATTATTTCCCTAATAGTATATAAGACGCTATGAATAGATAACTAATCTAGAAGCAAGGTATTTGTCAAGACGAATCAAACGAGCCACACGATGAGGTTGCGTTGTTCTATTACCGAGTTCCCATGGCCACCTTCCGTCTCGTTCAGAAAAATATTGCATCCAACTCATATACCTATGCAAAATTTCGTCTCAATTGGATGACGGAAAGTGGTTCAAATTCGATTCCTACAGTTTCGACGCGAAAATACAAACATACAGACATACATACTTTGCAACTTACATAAAAGCTTTTAGAAATCAATTTTAAGGATACTTACCGCCCAGGAACCCCAGCCATCACAACAATTTGGCGGGAGTCTTTCTGTCTAGCGACGCGCGTCCACCCACTCGCAATCACGGCGTAAGAGAGACTAGCGACCGCGGCGCGGCGCGGCGTGGCGGGCCTGGCGGGCGGGTGACGGGGGCTCCGCGACGCGAGAGCAGATTATGGCTTTTTAGCTTGGTATTGTTACTTAGCGTCCCTATAGCTAAGGATTCGGGTGCAAAGTTTAACTCCTTGGAGTATTTAAAGGCCAATAGGGCTTTTGCGAAAAGTAAATTATTATATTTTATTCAAGTCATCCTACGCTATAAAGACGTTAAGAGTATTTAACGTCCGTTAAGTCTAGTATTTAAGTATAATGGTTTTTTAGCGTAGATTAGCAAAGTGATCTAGATAATTCAACCTTAACATAAGTATCGCGAAAGTATCTTAACTCCTTTATTGTGTAGTAAAGTCAGTTAATGTGTTTTTTGTTATGCAGAGTGTGAAATAATTGCGATACAATGATGGCGTTAAGGGCTGCACATGGCCATTTACCTATGTATTTACGGTTAACGTAGTTTAAGCAGTGTTCAACATAGATTTTACCGTATTTAACGCCTTTTTATCTAGATCTATCTCCTGAACCAGAAACGTTACAAAAACGACTGTAATACAGATAGATAGAGGTTTTTTTTCTATGAAGGATGGCATTTAAAAGTCAAAATCGTCCCGTTGTGGCTTAACGACGTTTTAGTTAGCGGAGGGCAGAATTGTTTGTTTACTTCAGCCATTTTTTACAAAACAGTTTGACTGTTATTAACTAAACTAATGAGTTGTTTTAGCTGTTGTATTGTTACTATAACCTGATATGATTAGTTAATTTAGATAACTTGTTTTGTTAATTTTTACAAAACAGTTTGACTGTTAGTAAAAAAACTTTGCTTGTTTTTGCTGTAGTAGTTTGTTTATATAATATTTAGTACTTTATATTTCAAGAATCACCGATTAGATTGACATTATTTTCAAATCAATCTAATCGGTGATTCTTGAAATATTAACAAATGGGAATTACCGCTTATTGCCATGCTAAAATGCTCAGATAGCTAATATAAATTAGGTTACACACTACAGAAGTACTAAATACCATATAAACAAAAAACTACAGCTAAAACACACTAATTTTTTTTGTAATACCTACATAAAACAGATAAATAAAAGCAATTGTTTTACAAATGTAATTGTTGTATTGTTAGACTTCCGAAATTTTACAATGTAAGAACCATTATCACATAAATCAAAATCTCAAAACAACGGGAATCTTTTTCCCAGTGTCCCAGTGTCCTCCAGTGACTGTAGGCCATACTCGTACGTTGTAGAATTATTAGTACCCTGTGAGGCCTGTGATCTATTCGGCTCAGTCGACTGATCTTCATATGTCTGAAACTGAGAAAACCATGTGATTAGGGCGTATCTGTGGGGCGTATCAATCTATTTCGGTTAGGTAACGACGTAGTGGTAAGGAAATAGAGGTACCTATTCAATTACTGTTGATTGTTAAATATACTTCTATTTCTATAGCCATACTTTCCTCCCCCGGTAGGTAGGTTAGACACAGATGCAAGCTAGCCTTATTTGTAGGTTTGGGTGCCGAGGTACTAAATTTTAGCACCATGCTGGCGCGGGCCGCGCCAGGCACGTTATGCCTTTTTACCCCCAGATTGGCATAGCTTTAGCTTACCACAAGATAATGAAAGGAAATGATTAGGTAAATACTTACCTTTGAATTGAGTAAAATACACTTCCAGGCCCCACTGCTGCAGATAATCTTCGAGAGCATCTGGGCTCTGCTCGGCCATGGTTCTCTCACTCATTTTTAAGTAGGCCTCTGACTGAAATAAAGATTCTTCTTCTGATTATGCTGATGAGAGAGACGACAAGCACAGAACTATTTTACTTTGTGGTTTTATGAAAAACGGAGACCCGTCTTCACACGATTGTCCCGAGAGGCGCAAGCGCAAGCAGCAAAATGAATAGAAAATCAACGTGTTTGACATGGCGTGTCGCGTCGTCGCGTCGATCGTAGCAAAATGCAGTTTTTGAAATTTTTCGCTCTTGCACAGATTAATAAAGAGTTGCTCTTGTCACTGTGCCGCACGGTCGGTTTTTGTTTGACAAGACTACATTCAACTCGCGCGAGGACTTTTGGTAGTTCGTCATCCCGTAAATAAAAGTGTTTGGTTGTAAACAATCAAAATACGGCTAACAGTGGATAACGCTATGTTTAGTTCAACATATTAGTTTTTTGTTAATTACATAAGTTTTGTTGAATTGCAGTTTTGTGTGTAAAAAATAACAAACTTAATTGAGATAATAGTAACAAGATGTTTGTTTAGTGTTTAACAATAATAATTGTTTGATAGTTCAGCAAGCCTTTAGTAACGAATAGTCTAAGAATTAGTATAAACTAAGTAAACATGTATTGTTGCAAGTAACCCATCCAATTTGTTTACTTCATTAAGGTTATACATAACTAAATCTTAGCTATTAAACCACCGAACTGAAAATAACCAAACCAGTTTTGTGCTTCGTAAATAAACCACTTTAATTATTTCAAATTAAGTTTATTGACGACTAACTGAAGTATGATTAAAAAAGCGATAACCGAAAAAGTTTTGTTATTATTTTTTTTCAGTGTAGGTAGTTTATCGAGACCAAATGCAGAATATTTCTTCTATGAGTGTAAAATATGTTATTTTTTACAGACTCTCAAATTAAGGTAACACATTTAAATAACAAAAATCTGAATAATCTATTCGTTCCTGTCTAAAATAAACTTTATTTTTGCATATATCTTAATAAAACTTCTCAACATAAATAACAATACTCACGCAAAACAGTCCATTACTACTACGCACAGGAGATGCTAAACTTAGTAGATTTTTATCTGCAGAGTCATTGAAGCCACCAACTCTTCACAAGCTTCTGTTGTAAATATTTTTCTGATCTTGATGGATATTTCCCGAATCATTGTAGGAACTTGCTTAGAATTAAGCCATGCCTTCTTTGTCCCTGCAGTGCAACATGAAGCTCCATCTTGTAGAAAAAAGAAGGTATCTTGATGTTGCCAACTCTGAAAGGCCGGTGATTCCAAATTCAAAATTCCTAATTCCAAATGTCTTTATTGCTGTAGATATTTACATATACTTAGCAATCGTCATTTTTTACCACTTCTCTACATTGGACTACTGTGGGAGAAGAAGGGCGTAGAAACTCCCACAGATTGATTTTTAGATCTCTTTTTAAAAATTGCTTATGCTTAACTAATACAACATATAATATTTAGTCATTATCATAATTAATAAGCAGGAATAAATAATTACAAAATTATTAACAGCAAGGTCTGCGTTGAGCCAGATTAACCCCATACACCCATCATTCAAGTAATGTTGAACATTGTAATATACCTTTTTCGACAAAGTCGCTTTAACATGGATTTTAAATTACTCAAATGGCAATTTCAAGATCTCCAGAGGTATCTTGTTGTAGTAGAGAATGCATTGACCCTTGAAAGAATTGCTAACCTTCGCGAGTCTAAACCTAAATAGACTCGTTTCCAAAATTTCCTGTTTCTTTGTAGCCTTAACATTTCTCTTGACAAATTCCAGTCGACCCAAACCCTGTGATGACATGCAACTCATGGTAGGCCTCACTTTTATTTCTGATGATTGTTTTTTGTTCATCACCAAAGTCGCCTCACATTTTGATTCATCGCTCCCAATCGCTCCATATTATTTGACGTCACTGATCTGAAGTCTAGTTCTGATGTTCTCTTTACGATTTAATTTTCAGAATTTAGAAAAACGATAAGAAATTTATTAAGCAAAAGATTCATGAAAATAAGTATGTAAAATAAGTTCAAGACGTGTGGGACTGCCGCTCCATCCTCATATAGGCCTGTGCGATTCCACCTATGGCGGGTGCCGCGGATGCACATGCTGCTAGCCCTGATGATGGCGGTTTGAATTCTTGCTCGTAGCCAGCCCATTATTGTGGCAGGGGTCCGGTTCCAGCGGTCCGCCAGTGTTTCGGCGAGGTGTTTAGTGAATGATATCATTTGTGGAGCAAAAACTCCGTCGACAGAGGTTACTAAAGGGGTGAAGGTGGTGTGGCGCGTCTCGCATGGGTCGCAGTACTTCCTTTTCTTTTCTTCTTCAGCTGAACGAAGGACAGCCGCTACGGGGCGTGATGCGTGGGAGGGAGCGTCGGTGTCTATGACACGGATATCAAATAACGCCTCCCTCTGGGCAATCCATACCCCCCGACAAGCCAAGTCTCCGCGCAGCCCAGTATCGCATTCGGAGATGACTGGCTCTTTCGTGACGTTTCCCCAGGCTTGCTGGCACAGTTCACAGAAAAGATCCCTTATTTCGTTATGTCTGCGTGTGATAAGGCCACCTGTTTTGCAGCACAAGGCGTGGTCCACGTTGAAGTTGTCATTGCCGCAGCCGTCGCAAGTCGCAGGCATGGAGATTGGTGTGCGGTGGTATCTTATGGCCAGGGCATCTCTAAATTCGTGGGGTGATAAGTCGAAGTTGTCTTTTCTTGTCGGTATTACTGAAAGCCATGTTGATGTTTTTGTTTTCATTTTTGTCGCTATTGATCTTTCTATTGCTCTTTTCTTTTTGGATGGTAATTTTGTTAGAATGCTTTCTAGAGTTTCGTTCTCGTATGTTTCTTTTTCCTTGTTTCCTTCCTTTCTTGCGTCACGCAAAGAATTGTAGTGTTCAGCAAGGTTTATGTCTTTTATCTCGGTTAGGGCTGTTGAAAGTATTGTAGATCCCTGTTTTGAGATTTGGTATGCACGGTTTGGTGTGTTGAAGGGGTCAGAAAGGGCAAGTCCGCCTTTGTGGACTGGGAGGGTAAATAGCTGGGTTTCAAGTTTTGTGATTTCGCCTCCGATTAGTGTTGGTATGAATTTGTCGTGTAATGTGTTAGTTAAGGGTTCAAAAAGTTCTTCTGATTTTTTTAAGACACGTAGTAGGAAGGACCATTTAAACTGAGCTGCTTTAGTTAGGGCAGTGTAAGCGGCTTGAGGTGAGTTTTTGCAGATTTTTGTGAGTTTCTCGATGATAGATATCCATTCGGTTACATTCTTTTTTACGAAGTCGTCCCCTCCTGTCCCTATGTAGCCTCCTAGGAAGCGGGAGCCGGTAACTATGGAGACGTTGGTACCGGAGAACGTCTTTTCTGCGGTAGACTTGTCAGTTTCTGATACTATTAGAAATTATTTTTTACCTTATGGTAAGTATCCGTATGCTGGGCCTGTTTTGTTTAAGTTGTCCCACCATTGTCGTAGGCTTTGGAAAGTGCCTTGCGCGGAGGAGTCATCGGCGTACCAGCATTGTGTGACTGTGTTTTCGGTTTTAAGTTTGTTAATTATTGGTAGTGTTGCAAGCGCGTACAGTGGCATTGCGAGTGGGTCTCCTTGGGTTACGCCTTCTCTGCTATACAGTCTTGTATCAGAATCGCGAAATACCAATTCAGCGTGGCTATTGTAAGTATTATAAAGAAAGCGGGCGCAGTGTGGCCAGTATATTCTTGCTTGCCAGAGGGCTAGTTGTCTATTTACGGCGTTAAAAGCATTGTTCGCGTCAACGAGGAGCATTCCCCAGTTTGAACCAGGTTGGCAATCTCTTTGGAAGACATCGGTCATGGCATGAATGGCGCCTTCGATGCCACTGCCCAGTCCACTGCAGAGCTGTGACTGGCCGCATGCTTCAGTGACTTCAGAGCCTGTTGCTAAGATCATGCATTTGGATAATATGCTTCGTAGGCATTCGCCGATGCCGATAGGTCTTACGCCTGGGCATTTGTCTAAAGCAACAAGTCGGCTTAACATTAATGCTTGTATTTGGGTCCAGGGTATGGTTTCGTTGCTAAGTTTCGTTGTGAGCTGCGCTACGGCTTCTCTTAAATGGGCGCTTGCTTGGCCGAAGCGGAGTAGGAAATCTCTCCAGTTTTCGGCTGTGCATCCAGTGGGGCCTCCGCCGCCGTGTAGTTTTCTCGCAACTGTTTCGACATGGTCACAAGTTATTTCGATTTCAAGGAGTGGTGGGAGTTTTGTGACGTCTTTGGGGAGAGTGAATAAAGCGGGATCTGGAGTATTAGGCGGGGGGTGCTTTTCTCTCAGCACATCACTGACGGTTTTACCGGATGGATCAACTTCAGTGTCTGGGTTTAAAACTTTGCTCGTGTCTTTTGTGAGGAGCCAGTTGAACGCTTCCCGCGTTTTTCCATGTAGTATCAGTCGTGTGAATAATTTTGTTTCTTGGTCATTGTTGTTTTGTTTCCGGTTTCTTGTATTCCATATAGATTTATCTGCTTTGGTGGATTCCGTGATGAGTTCCTCGAAACGTTTGTCTGCCCAGAGTTTTAGGCGCCGATCGAGTAGTCTCAATATATATTCATTTTTCTAACGTTTTTGTCTCTTTGCAGTATGACCGCAGCAAAGGTTAATACGCGTTCAGAGGGGTAGGTTGATTTGGTTAGATGCTCAATTTCGTCGGCCAGAGTGTGTACGAATTTTCTACTGGCAGTACCGCATGGGAGGTCGTATAGCTTGCCATGAAGGTTACAGACGTTATCCCAATGCCTTTTCCAGATGCCAGACTTGGGTCGGATCGCATTTAGGAATGGGGATCCGAAGGCTTCTTCCAATGGTGACATTGGTGTTTGCTCATCGGTGGCTGTTTTAAGAGTAGCGGATGCTGATTGGTTTAGTACATCGTTGTGTGCTGATCTCATGTGACGCTGGAGCCCATTTTTCTTGAATTTCCTGGGGCATAGCGGGCATTCGGTGTCAGCTTGTGACATATGGGTGGGTATTTACTTACTTGAGCTATTTGCACTATAATTTTGTTGTTTAGCTCTCGGATAAGGGTAAGATTAATAAAAACAAGGGATTTTGTTGATAAATAAATGGGTCTAAAGGAAATAATATTAAAATGAAGTATTTTTGTGAAAAATATGTCTATTTGACGTGACAGCTGACCATAGTTCTGATGTTTGTTCACGAGCGAATTTTAATCAATTTTTTTTTTGAAAAATCATTAAAAATCGTAGATATATGCGTGTTTGCGTCGTTTGCCTTTGCGTTGATATCAACTTTACAATTTTTATACAGGAACATACATTGCTTCTAGCTCCACACTAGGGCGGCCGGTATTGTGGCATCCATCGTGCATCACACACATCATCTAAGATATATGTTTTTTTTTCTCCCCAACCATTATGACATGCTGTCAGAAAAAAAAACATAGTGTTAGGTTTTTCCATAATTACTCCATGGTGTCAGAGTTTCAATTGCTCCTCGACCAGATTTTTTAAAAGGTAGGTAAGTATTATTTAACAGTAAAACACTGGACAAATTTATTGAGGCTAATCAACAAACATTGTGTTCATTGTTCTGTTGAGTTTCACTTTCCCGACACTTCATAACTACACACACACACACACACACACACAAACACATACATACACATATTATGCACACATACACGTGTAAGCTCTGCTCTGTAAAAGACTAAAAGCTGACTAGACATACTTATGAGTTCGGTCCTGCGGTACCACGACCAACAGAATTTGATATTGGGAAATAATAAAACGATCGAATAAAAAAATTATTGAGCGAATAACCATGAAAAGTGAAATTGCCTCAAATAAGTGAAACAATACTGATTTGCGAGACTAAATTACTGAATGGTTTAGCCACCGCTTATTGCTTAAATAAAAACTCTCTGGGCGCAGTGGCGGGTCAGGGTGGGTAAAGGATAAAGGGGGTGAGCGAGACGAAGCCATTTTTTATCCTTCGTATTAGGTTGAACATGTAACTAAATCCAACGTGCGTTTTGTATTTTTGTTACTCTAATCAAGGTTTTCAGGTTGCTGTTTTTAGATTTCTAGTCACGCAGTTCAGTAATTTTGTCAGGCGAAGCCAGTATTTCTAGTCACGGTCATTTTTGTCGCTATTCAGTAATTCAGACAGGCAAACTCGTATTTTAGCCAAGCAAAAACTAGATTTACAGTCATTCGTTTAAACACCGTTGATATTCGCCCAATAAGGATTTAAAAAACTCCTAAAGAGATCAGATTATCAAAAAAAAGCTAAAACACTTCAATTTTTGTATGGCTCTCTGGTGAAAAGTCAGCTGGAATATGCTCCTGAATAACAGGTCTGGAATCCAATGTATAACGTTTACAGAGACCAATTAGCGAAAAACAAAAAAGTTCTTGAGGTTTCTCAATTATATATTTTTTATATCCAATAAAAACTACACAGGAAATTAGAATCACCACCATGTTCTACCGCTAGAGACGCGCAGAGACTGCGCAGACTTGTGGCTTTTGCACAATATCTTAGTAGGAAAGCTTGATTCACCCAACCTGTAAACTCTGATTAAGTTACGGGTTTCTACTTTTCGTAGTCGATGCTCTGATGTAACTCTTCATACTCCTTTTAAATACTCCACTTACAGAAAAATGCCTTTGTACGGCGAATATGTGAAAAAATATATAAACATTTCACAATCTTTTTAAAACTACCGAAAGAAAAATAAAGCAGTTTTTTAACTCCACTTTCTTTGACGACACAAAATAAAATTAAAGTATAGCGTTACAAAATGAATAATATAAAGTTCTTATTCATGGGTGGGTATACCTACCTAGTAGATATTAGTAGTAAACAGTTAATATACCTATTAACTATTTACTACTAGGTTCTGCTCAATTTGTGGCGTTATATCCGTGGCGTTTATGCATTTTTTTTCTTTTTAATTTTCCACATTCCTATTAAATCTATTATAGATAATTGTGTCCTTCCTTAGAACAAATTACTTGTTAATATAGGTAATAACAGGTATAGGTATTTATATTTCTTCTTTTTTAAGGCGAAAGCTTTGTATTCGGCATTTTATATCCTGACATTAAGTCTACGCAATTTAATACGCAATTTAGAATACGCAAGGGTTCCGTACCCGAAGGGTTCCAAACGGGACCCTATTACTAAGCCTCCGCTGTCCGTCCGTCCGTTGGTAACCAGGCTGTATCTCATGAACCGTAATTAGACAAATGAAGACAGTTCACAGATGATGTATTTCTGTTGCCGCTGTAACAACAAATACTAAAAAACAGAATTGAATAAATATTTATCTACACAAGTATCATAAACCCTCTTTACTGCGTCTAAAAACCGCACGTTAAGACCAGCATAATGTAAAACTATTTGTTAAAAACTAATTTCTTATCTGAAATGACCATAATGTACAAAAATTTGTCAAATTATGACATTCAAATTTCGAACGCCGACGCCCGCCTGCGTGCCGCCCCTAGTTTGACAGTGAAGTGGGTACTACAGAAGAACAAAAGCTAATCAACTGCAGAGCAATGATCAATGCCACAATGCCGGTCAAACATGCGGTTACTGAACACATCAAAGAGAGCTTATGATATGTGTGTAAATAAACTAGTGTATGTAACTGTACATAATTAGGCATTACCACTCTAGAGTATTAATGCCCTCCATTATGTAGCAGTCACATAAACTACTATTAAGGGGGCTCCCACACAACAATTCTTTCAAAACCACATACAAACTTATGAATGCACCTGGTTACGTACATGGAGTGTGAAAGAAGCCGCACCGATAACTTTGTAAACAACATTTTGCTATGTAAAATCCAAACTATTCACTCCACATTGCGTGACTTGGGGCTAACCTTTTATGGAAAATAACCTAAAATAACCTTATTAATACTTTCGAACATCTGCAATCACGACAAGGTCCACTTTCCCCGATGCCGTACAAAAAACAAGGTACAAATTGCGGATTCAATAATCTCATTTTTATGAGACTTTACTCGAAACTATTTTACATAAACGAACCCCGACAATCGTTCGCCGCCCGAATTCTCGAAATTCCGCCGAAAATTCTCGATCATAAACCCGTCAAGATAGCACCATAGTGCCGCATCTCACATTTTTATCTACGACAGTTCTGCACGGCCGTAGTTTCAAAAACCAAGTTAAAAACTACCCTCTCTCAACCAAATCTCGACTTTACTACCACGTAATAGACAGCACTGTGGATGTATGGTGAAATTGGTAGTTTTCTGTTATACTGCGGTAGAAAATCGCATTTTTGTTGCAGTAATTTATGAGGGTGAAGATATTTTAGTTCGGCTCAGGCGGAATTGAGAAATTTTATTTTTCCTATCTAGTTGAGAAACAGGTTTACAAGCCCTTTCGGGGATATTAAATCATTCGAGAATACAGGAAGACTAGCGCCCGCGGCTTTGCATCGTACTCTCGTGGTTCCAGGTCAGAAAACGCTTAACCTCCCAAACAAAACATTTATCAAGTGTTAGACTATTTCTTTGCGTTTTCCCTAATTTTATTTTTACCTATACTTGCCATTCAAGTACCTATTACGTAAGCGGAATTTTATTCGTTTTTGGCCCTCCCCTCCGCCTGGTCAAAAGTCAAAGTTCTTCATTACTGTAGATATTTACTTAAACTTAGCAATCGTCATTTTTTGCCACTTCTCTACATTGGACCACTGTGGGAGAAGCAGGGCGTAGAAACTCCCACAGATTGATTTTTAGATCTCTTTTAAACATTGGTTGTGCTTAACTAATACAAATATTGCAATATTAATTATTATGATTAAAAAGCAGCAATAAATAATCACAAATTTATTAACAGCATGGTCTGTGTTGTGCTAGACTAACTCCATACATTCTCTTCATTTAAGTAATCTTGAACATTGTAATATCCCTTTTTCGACAAAGTCGCTTTAACATGCTTTTTGAATTGCTCAAATGGCGATTTCTAAATCTCCATTGTATCTAATCTAAATCTCCAGTAGTAGAGAATGCATTGACCCTTGAAAGAATTGTTAACCTTCGCGAGTCTAAACCGGGGCGCAACTAGTCTGTGATTATTTCTTAGGTTAACATTACAGCTATCGCTAAGTTTGGAAAATGTTGTAAGGTTCTTGCGTACATACATTATATTTTGGAAAATAAATTGACAAGGTACAGTAAGTAGTAATTCAATTTCTTTAAAAAGCTCTCTTAAGCAGTCTGTTCATTTTAAACTATAAATTGCTCTAATAGCGCTTTTCTGTAAAATAAAAATAGCTTGAATATCAGGTGCTTGCCCCGACAAGATATCATAGTACATGAAGTATGAAATTAAATAAACTATACTAGCCTAGATGTAGCCACATCCGTGTTTTGTCTGATGTTCCTAACAGCGTAAGGCGCAGAATTTAATTTACCAGCTAATTTATCTATGTGGGGTCCCCAATGCAATTTGCTATCCAAGAAAATTCGTTTTATTTAATTATTATTACGTGTTGCTGTCTAACACTAAACTGGTCTCAACTTGACTGACATTTGGAAGTGAGAATTTGATATACTTGGTTTTACCAGCATTTAATATAAATTACTAACTAAAAAAACCAATTCAAGGTTCAAGGCCGAGATTTCCCAGCCTCCTGGTAACATAAGATAAGATTTAAAAGCTCCCCATGCTTCCGTAAACAATGGTATTTTTTTTATCTGTTCAGGCTTCATTACGGTTATTCATAACAAGCAGTTTTCAAGTCTAGAAATGAGCATTCTTATGAACTTATTTTTTTTTTCAATCAAAACAGAAACAGTAAATAAGTAAATGTAGGCATTGCTAACTTTATCACTATCTAGACCCCTCGTCCCCCATGACATTTAAAAATAAGCTGAGCAAAGATCCCCCCACCCCCCCCTTTAGTGCTTATATAATACTCGAAAAAACCCCCCTAGCCAAGTCTTACATAACTTGACTCTGACTTAAGTTTAAAGCACAATAATAACTAATAGCTTTACTCAAAGCTAGGTACTAAACTTGATTGCCTACGAAATGCGAAATGCCCCGGTTTCGTTCGTAAAACTACAGTTAAGGAGAGCGCACACTAACTGGTTATGAAACAAATTGAGCTTTATCATTTCCTCTATTTCCCAGCAAATATGACAGAGGAAAGTTACGCCCCACCTCAGCTTATCCGGGTATTAATTTAAAGGTTGTCCGGGTTTGCTCCATTATATAAATTATATAAAGGGTAGCTCGAAGTAGTTCCTGTGATTAACACACTGGTGCGTCGTAGTCAGTTACTCTCGTTTGACTTGGCTTGACACACTGCCGTGTGTGTTGGATTAATTTTATGACTGGATTTGAATTTCGAATTTGCAATACAAAGTAGCCAGAGGAGGTCTTTGATGTTTACAAATATTTCAGACGTCGCCGTTTCCGGTTCCCATGATACAATGCATCCGACTGTGGGGCCAGCAGCGATGTGGAGGCACCCTTAGTCGGGAAAACACAGAGATCTTCAAAATGAAGCAATTAGTGGCGGAAGCAAACGACCGGGCGACCATGAAGTGAGATGGTAATGGGACAAACAAAACATAATAAATAAATTAATAAATTTTGCTCATTCATTTCCTCCCCCAAGGGGTACAAGCACAGATATCGAGAGATAGGCCCTTGGCGCTAAGCTTGTATCGGAACCAGTGTCGCCGAAAATTAAGAACACGCACACATTTACACCACTCGTACATCAATCCCTCCGCTTTTATTGGTCAGTGCAATGGCTTGTACCTATCGTCCGAACACACCCACACTACCGCAGGTATACTAGCTAGCCGAGCTAGTGTTGGGACAATGGAAGGACAGCGTGTATCATCGATCGATTATAATTTATAGACACTGGTATAGACAGTCGTATACAATGCCGGGTTCTATAAATAAAATAGTAAATTGTAAATACGAAATATTTATACGACATACGACATACGAGACCCCTTTGCCTCTCTTTTTTTTCAACAGAATCCTTACAGCTAGAAAGAGAGACAAAGAGGTTTCTGAAGGTAGAATAACTGTGAACTCTTCGGACCTGACTGAAAGCATCGGAATTTCCGATCAATACTTATAGTAAACTTAGCGAGAACAACATGATATTGTCACATTAATGTCAATTCGTGACGAATTTTCCGCGAATGATTTATTTTCGTAATAATTTTTATTTCTTGTGTTTTAAGAAGAAATAATAGTTGGAATGAGACTTACAAGTGATATGTGACACCGGCGTTCTTGGAGTTCACAATCTCGCTTCTATTTTTGCACGTGAGTATTGCACAGGTCGGCATTTTCGAAAAACAACGGAAATGAATTCGTCACTGCGGTCGCCCGGTGACTACCGAGAATTTTTAAAATCAAACCTGTCGGAGCTACATTTGTTCGCACGTGCCACGCCTCTCAGCCTATCTCTCGATATCTGTGGGTACAAGTCTTTATAAAATATATCATTTAAATATTCCCATGCGGGGGGCAGAGGCACAGCCCACGGTTAGCTAGTTATTAATACGCCACAACATTCATATCGCTAGAGCTGCGGCAATGGGCTTGCCACCTGTCACGCAAAATCCTATAATCGTAGGAAGTTTCACGAAGTGATTATCATACTTTTTTAGTCTGTTATTATGTAATAGTTTTCTTCGCTAACACATTCAATAGTCAACACCTTATGTCTGTTAGTCATATTCAGCAGAAACTAATCAGAAGAGTACATATGCACACATGGTTTAATATATTTTATCTACACACGTATCATAAACCCTCTTTACTGCGTACAAAAACCGCACGTTACGATCAGCATAATGTTAAACTACTTTGTAAAAACTCATTTCTTATCTGAAAAATTACACATTATGACCATAACGTGTAATTTTTCTACATATTATGACATTCAAATTTCGCACGCCGACGCCCGCCTGCATGCCGCCCCTAGTTTGTCTGTGAAGTTGGTACTGACATTCAAATTTCGAACGCCGACGCCCGCCTGCATGCCGCCCCTAGTTTGTCTGTGAAGTTGGTACTGACATTCAAATTTCGAACGCCGACGCCCGCCCGGGTGACGCCCCTAGTTAGTCTGTGAAGTTGGTACTACAGAACAAGCTAACAACTGCAGAGCCTCAATGCCGGTCAAACATGCGGTTTCTGAACACATCAAAGAGAGCTTATGATATGTGTGTAGGTAAACTAGTGTATGTAACTGTACATAATTAGGCATTGAAACTCTCGAGTGATATTATTATGACTCTCGAGTATTAATGCCCTCTATTATGTAGCAGTCACATAAACTACTATAATAATAAATACAAGTCTTCACAAAATAAAAGGCCCGGTGGCCCAAACTAAATTCAACCTTATTGCGTCAGTGACACGGACGCTGTCACCGGGCCATTTGACGACCTCTGTGGTGCAGCAGTTGTGGCTCTGCCTACCATGCGAGGGGTCCCCGGTTCGATCCCCGGCTGGGTTTAAAGAAAGAAACCCAGGTCTTGGATGTTTATATGTGTGTGACGTCGCTGTTTTTGGTTCCCACGACACAGGGTATCCTAGTGTGGGGCCAGAAGCAATGTATGTGCCTATATGTGAAATGAAATGAAATGAAATGAAATGAAATGTTTATTAAGAGATCGTGGAAGATGCTGGTTACAAAGTAGGTACTTACAAATTGGTACTAATATATTTAACTTTATAGTAATTCATAGCTATATTATTAACCATACCACATACCTAAAGTTATGTTTAGAACTATAAACTAAGTAAACAAGGTGATATTGTGGATATCCCATAGAAATGGTGTGTACGTTACAAAGGTAATAGAACCAGCAGAATATAGTCCGCTACCCTCCGCGCTAGTAGAAACTGTGTTGCAGCAAGGCAGAATTCTATAAACTACATGTCCAGCCTATACAGACACAAGTTCCTATCGAGAATGCTTTACTGACGAGTTCAATTTATATTGGTGTTAGTGATGGCGTGTGTAGTATATGTAAAGTTTACAATATGTATGATAGTCAAAGTTAATACAATAATAAGAAAACATATAATATATTAAATCATATACATTACAACTTAAGTACAATTAATTATATGTAGATACATAAATTACATAAACAGTAAAAGTAAAACCTAAGGTACATCTAAAAACCAAACACTATTTTATTACTGTTAGCAACATCTCTGTTCTTTCGTAATTGATTTTATTCAGATATTCAGTTACCAAATTGTTGCATGTGGCCTTTACGCAGTCTCTGATATTTATTGTTTTTCCAACTTTATTGTATAGGTACGGTCCAAGGTAGTAAGAGAATTTCTGGGCAAAAGAAGTTTTACAGCCTGGAACATGGTAGACCTGGTGTTGTCTCCTTCTAGATATTACCTGTGAAACTGTTACAGTGTGTTGTCTAAGCAATAAAGATTTGATAAATAGTTGCCGAACCGTTAGCACGTTAAATTCTTTGTAAATGTTATCTGTAGGGTATCGAAAGTTTTTAAAATTTGCAACTTTAATTATTGCTCTTTGGGCTTTTTCTACTTTAATTAAAGACGTTTTGTCAGCTCCACCCCAGGATATTATGCCATAGCAAATGATTGACTGGCACAAAGCAAAATATGTCGTCCTAATTGTTTTAGTATCACGCAGGTGTCTTACTTTTTTAAAGATATATATTAACTTTCTAAGCCTTTTACTCATTGAATCACATTGCTCCTTCCAGTTTAGATTCTGGTCGATTATGAGTCCAAGGTACTTTATAGAGGTACAGTGTGTAATCTCATAGCAGTTGCAAGGTTGAATGCCATTACAAGTATGAGACCTAATAGAGAAGTTGGCTGGAGACTGGGTGTTGTTCCTGATACTAAAAGATATGTACTTTGTTTTATTGATATTTAGAGTAAGTATGTTTTGGTTTAGCCATTCAAGAACAACACGCATGCTATCCTCTGCTATATTTTTCACCTCCTCCCAGGATTTTGCACTGAATAGTATTACTGTATCATCAGCAAAAGTGACCACCTTGGCATGTTGCATTTGTTTTTTACAGAGGTCATCGATATAGACCAAGAATAAAGTAGGCCCAAGGACAGAGCCTTGTGGCACTCCAAAGATGATATCTTCCTTATCGCTTTGTATCGTGTCAACCCTAACCGCTTGTTTTCTGTTGGTAAGGTAGTCTGTAAGCAGCTTTAGAGGAATACCACGTACGCCTTTATATTCAAGCTTCCGTAGGAGTATCGGGATAGACACAGTATCAAACGCCTTGGCGAGATCGAGGAAAATTCCTAGGCATTTATCCCTCTTATCTAGTTTTTGTGCAATGTGTGATACTACTGTCTCAATAGCATCAGTGGTAGACTTGTTCCTTCTAAAGCCAAACTGGTTGTTGGACAACAAGTTTTGTGTTTCAAGGAAGTTCAGAAGACGGGTATTAATAGTCTTTTCGATGATTTTAGCCAGCGTAGGCAGAAGAGAGATCGGTCTATAATTGGATATATTGTCCTTATCCCCACATTTTAAAATGGGGATAACGATCGACTGCTTCAGAACCTGGGGAAATATACCACTTGATAAGCATTGATTGCATAGGTCGGAAATTGGACGAGCTACTATGTGTACAGCTTTTTTTAAAAATATTGATGATATTCCATCCCAACCAGTAGATGTGGTATTTTTTAGGCTCATTATAATATTATTAATCTCTCTATCATCGGTCGGAATAAAAGCTATAGATTTGGTGGGACTATTGTCTTCAAAAAATTCTGATGCTAGTTGAGTTTGCGTTTTATTTAATTTATTAAGAATGTTGCAAGCTAGTGTACGTCCCACATTCACAAAGTACTTATTCGAGTAGTCTACCGATGCCTGTGGTGTAGATTTAGAATTTAGTAGCTCTGTTGGCGGTCTTGTTTTTGAATTAATATTACATACTTGTTTTATTATCCTCCATGTATTTTTAATGCTCTGTCTATTTTTTTTCAATTCCGATCTCTCATAATTCCGTTTCAGATTATGTAAGATATGTGCGCAATGATTTCGGTATCTTTTGTACGAAATTTTCAGTGAGTCGTCATCAGGATTTTTTTTGTGTTTTGAGTGCAGTTTATCCCTAAATTTCATACATCGTAGCAAACCTTTTGTTATCCAAGGCTTTATAACAGTAATTCTGCAGGGAGTTTTGTATGTAGTGGTGTATTTGTGCAGTATCGATGTAACGGTATTGAGAAAAATGTAAGCCATCTCATTGGGATCATCATGGGGCAATAAGTCGGTCCAGTTTATTTTCTCAAGATCCAGAAGGGCTTTGCTGTAGTCTATTTTAGTAGTTAATTTAATCTGTTGAGCAGGGCGATACTGTTTTAATTTTAAGGATATAATTACAGCACTATGATCTGTAACTGTTGACCTACAGACAAGAGTGGTCGATTTGTTTTCGAGCTTTAGGAAACAGTGATCAATACAAGAATGGTCGTGTGTGGCAAACGTGTGTCCTGGCAGCAGACCATGAATTGCCAACAAGCCCAGGTATCCTGGAGCTCTGTGATCAGTGGTCTCGTCTAATATGTCAATGTTGATATCACCTAACAATATTAGATTTTTATAGTGTTTATGAGTTTCCAAAACAAGATCAAGAGAAGTTTTGAAATCGTTTATACAATGTTTAGAAGGTGTCCTATACAAACAGATAAAAGTATACCGATCAAGAATTGTTATTACTAGACAGTTTGCATCCACAATTTCAGGTTCACTCACGGTTATATTTTGGATTGTATTTCGAACATACACCACAACTCCACTATTTTGATTTATGTGTTTGGTGCTGGAAAAAACTGTGAAATCTTGAAGAATGGGTAGATAAGTAACTTGTTGTAGCCAACACTCAGTTAAGGCTATGATATCAAAATTGATTTTCAGCCTTGCTAGGAGAACCTGAAAGTCATTGAAATTGCAGTTTAAGCTGCGTATGTTTTGAGTGATAACTTTATATTCGTTGTTTAGTCCAGACAGAAATTTGTAACAGTCGTCAGGGTCCTCAACCACATATGCATCACCGAAATTGACTTTATCGTCAAGGTCGGTGGTGACCTCATTTATGTCACCCTCCATTAAGATTGTTTGGTTGATGTTTTGAAAAGGTGTGTAAGTTTCGTGATTGAGGACATGTAACAGCGTAGTTTGGTTCATAGATGTTTCCCTTAGTATATATATTGAACATAATTTTATATATATAGAGTTTATAGTTGATGTATAGTTTAATTATTTTTATCTCATATTGAAGTATGGGCACATGAGACATAGAGCATAACTTATAATTGATTGACATAAAAATACAGAAAAAACAGAAAGTAGCAATAAAAGCTAGGTAAATCTTTATCTTAGGTGATTTGCAGGAGGCAGCACAAGAAAAGAGAACAGGATTATAATGTTCTAGTCATTCTGTGATCTCATTGTTTACACTCGTTTTAAGCAATTCCATCTGTTCTATGGATCTGAGGGTGATGACAGGGGTCGTTTCATTTTTTCGTATAAGTATTTTACCTCGTGAGGTCCAAAGATATTTAAACAATCCGTCAGCCCTGAGTTTACTCGCTGCAGTATATATAGACTTTGCTTTTTGAGTCAAGGGCTCTGAGATATATACAGCCACTTTTTCCTTCTCAATTCCAAGTATAGAGCTATTTAGCTTGTTTTTGCTATTGGTTTTGTTGTATTGTTTGGCGGCATCCAGCAGTTCATCTTTGTATTTGCTTTCCGTGTATTCAACCAGAATTGGTGCATTGAGTTTTCCCTTCCTGAATATTTGTTTAACCTTGTCCGATGATGAGCCGATGTTCAAACCAGAATGAAGTGTCTCAATCAGTATATTGAGATCTTCCTTATCACACCTTGGTACACCTCTTATCTCGACTAAATCCTTATTAAGTGATTTTTGTATATTATCAAGTTGGTCCTCAATGCTACTTATCTTTTTTTGATCAGCTTTATGCTCCGCCTCGAGTTCTTCTACCTTTGTCTTGAGTTCATTGTAATTTCGAATATTTTCTTTTAAAGTTTTTTCTATCTCCATATTGGTATTTAATAGCTTGTCATTTTGATCTTTCATAGCTTTCAAGTTTTCATTCAGTTGATCATATTTCTCATTTTGTTGCTTTTGAAATCCGAGTAGCATTAATTTCAAATCCTCTTTCAATTCCGCAAATCCATCAACTTCCGCAAATTTACGTTTTCCCGAAGAAATCTTTTTCATCCGCTCATTTTCTTCAGTTGTATTTAGGTTTGGTTGAGATGAACTTAAGGTTTTGTCTGGAGACCGAAGCATGTTGGAATCTTAAATATACTATACGCTGATAGTGACGTAGGAAGTGAGTGGATGACCTTCACGCACGTCGTAACCTGGGTTGCTCAGTGATGCTGCGCTGAGAGAGACGAAAAATAGCAGCCCGTCTCTTTTCCCCGAGGGTAACAGGGGGGGTCTTACACCGCACGCAAATTCACCGATGCACAGGGAACTAATCACTTAAGCACACCAATATAAGCCTTAAGCAACAACTAAAGCAAGGAAATAGCGCCGCGATTCGTATTCAGTGATTATTACTTAGTATAAACTTTTATAGTATCAACCGAAAGCACGTCTGCTCGCATCAGATACAAGACTTGACTGAATGTTTGAATTTTGTTTGAATGATGTCAATGTTTAATGTTTGTTTTGATGCTTTTATTTTGTGAAGACTGTACGAATCCATGTTTTTTACGTGTAATCTCGAGAGTATGTACGAACTTCATTCTTGTTCCTGTCTCGACCTAAAATATGGTCACCGCACACAGTCAGTCGTCCAATCAGTCCCGGTTTTTCCGTTCGTTTTTTCCACTAAATTTCACTGTAAACTCTGTAATTGTCTTTGAACGGGAACAACTCGCAAACCGCCCTTCATTCGGCGACTGTGCCACGGAATAGAACGGTAACTGGTTGAGGATGCGGGCTTGTTCCGAATCTAGGTTCATTTTAAAATACCAGCTGTTATATGCTTATTCCATATCACATAATAAAGAAGGTATCGCGGGGAGATTTATTTTTTGTTTATTTGTTTATTATTTAATTACTGAGTACAAAACTATTAATTTACATAACGATTATAATTATTAACTTAGGCCAACTAAGAACTCTCATTATTTAACACTACACATATTGTGGGTATTGCTTAAAATAACAATGACTTATCTAAAATCTGTACTTGTTAAAATTATTGGAAAAACAAATTCAAAATAAATACATTAGTAACATGAAAAGAAAAAGAGTGCCAGAAGAATGGGAGGTGAAGTGAATATGTGTGTGTGTGTGTGTGTGTGTGTGTGTGTGTGTGTGTGTGTGTGTGTGTGTGTGTATGTGTGTTTATTTGAGTGTGTGTGAGAGAAGATGTTATAGTACCTATCAACATAGGTTCATTCTAGTTCCTTCAGTGGCGTCAAAATGCCGTTCTTGTATTGTGGTTTCGAAAGGTGGAAAATGTCCAGCCCGGAGAAGTTAGAATTGTGGGTGGTGGGCAGCCTGCGTGCGGCTGATGGAGTTTGCTGCGTAGTTTGTGCATGCAAAGGGACATTGAAAGAGACGGCTTGTAGTGTGGCGAGTGCGGGTAGACGGGACGTTCAGTTCGAGCAGCGAGTTGACGAGGTCAGGACAGTCAACAACTACGCGGCAGATGATGTACGTACAGGCGTTCCTAAGGCTCTCAAAGCCATGATGTTGGCAGGAGCACTCATAGTCTTCACCTAAGAATCTAGCACGATAGTTTAATTGTTTTAGAAACCGTTACTGGACCTTCTATAATTCTACGTCTACGTAGACGTCGTGTTGGGGGTTCCAAGAGGTAGAATTGTATACAGAATGTATAAAACAAATGCGTCGACAATCTGATGCAATGTGTAGGATTGCAGATAGCATTGTGCACTTGACGGCAGGGGCGAGTAATATTTTACAGTGATTTTCCGACCTTTTCCTGCAAGAAACTAAATCTACTGATTTCAGGTAAAATAAATGTTTAGTTAGTAGTAAAATTTTAAATGTTTGTAACATTAGACTGATTTATGGTTAAATAAATGTTTAATTACTAGTTAACTTTTAAATGCTGTGATTTTTAATATTTTTAAGACTCATCTATGGTAGAATCAATGTTTTATATCCCCAGGGATTGACCGTCTGAAATTTCTATGTGATTTTGTTACATTAGACTGATTTCAGGTTAAATAAATGTTTTATTACTTTAAAATGCTGTGATTTTGATATTTTTAAGATTAATGTTAGGTATAATAGTTGTTTAATAATCCACGGATTCAAGGTAAATAATCCAAAAACAGGAAGCCAGATCTAACTCAGACAAATAACTTCATTCAATATTAAGTGATTTTGGTCAAAACCCATACAAATAACCTACGGTCAAGACCTTCGTAACCTACGGTCCAAGACCACAGCCCACAGTTCACCCTTCAACTTTAACAATGTCGGAATCGGCGCAGTAAGGAGGGCAATATTAGCGATCTCTTCAAAGGCCATAGGTGAGGACAAGATCTGTTATCAGATGATAACCACCATCATCGATGAGCTATTACCTATCATCACCCACATAATGAATGTGTCGCTTGAACAATCTTGCTTCCCCACTCAGTGGAAACAGGCACTTGTGATTCCCCTACCTAAAACGTCCAATCCCGTCGCCTTTAAAGAATTCCGTCCCATATCTATTCTGCCTATCCTCTCCAAAGTCCTGGAATCAATTGTTCACATCCAGCTCTCCTCCTACCTTTCCTCAAATAACTTATTAAATCCCCATCAATCAGGTTTCAGGCCGGGTCACAGCACTACCACGGCTCTGCTTAAAGTCACTGACGATATTCAATCGGCTATGGATCAGAAGCAGCTTACGGTCCTTACACTGCTTGATTTCAGTAGCGCCTTCAACTGCGTCGATTTCGATATCCTGGTTGAAATTCTAAAGTCGCTTAAAGTCTCCTCGCACTCGGCTCGGTGGTTTGACTCCTATCTGAGAGACCGCCAGCAGCGCATTAAGTCTGAGGAGATCTCCACGGACTGGTGTGAGCTCTCCACGGGTGTCCCGCAGGGTGGTATCCTTTCTCCTCTCCTCTTCTCAGTATTCATAAACTCCATATCTGACGTTCTTAGTTCTTCTTATCATCTCTACGCAGATGACCTCCAAATATATCGGCACTTCTCTCCGTGTGATGTGAAACTGACTGTAGAGGCGTTGAATGCTGACCTCGACAACATCAGGAAATGGGCTATTTCATATGGGTTGCAAGTCAACCCGGGAAAATCTCAAGCCATGATTATGGGTACACGGCATTCGCTTAACTTGCTACAGAATTCGCCCGTCGATCCTGTATTGTATGATGGTACCATAATTAATTACAGTGAGAAAGCTAAGAATCTTGGGGTTATATTTGACAACTTGCTGTCCTGGTCGCCCCATGTTTGTGAGGTCAGCAGACGAGTCTTTGCGTCATTTCACTCCCTCCGAAGATTGCAGTACTTCCTGCCACGGCAGACTAAAATCACTCTTGCTCAGTCCCTTCTACTACCTTTAATAGACTATGCGGATGTTTGTTGGGCCAGCGCGAACGAAGAACAACTGAACAAACTCGAACGACTTCAAAATCTCGGGATTCGGTTTATCTACGGGTTGCGCAAGTATGACCATGTCTCCCAGTATCGTAAGGAGCTGGAGTGGCTTCCGATCCGTCTTCGCCGTGACATGCACATTCTCTCCTATCTGTTCAATATTTTGCGAAATCCCCGATACCCCACATATCTACGCCAACGTTTTGACTTTCTTTTCCCCAGGGATAGCAATCCGAGATCCCACACGGTGTCTCTCCTTTCAACTCCTCGGCATAACACTGCCGCTTACGAACTCTCGTTTAGGTTAAGGGCAATCCGACTGTGGAACGCACTTCCCTGCGCTATTAGGGAAAGTCCCTCAATTTTCACTTTTAAGAAAAGATTGAAAGTGCATTTCCTTTCTCTTCCGTAAATGGTACCATATTTATGTAGGTATATGTATGATTTATTATAGTTTATGTATGTTCATGCTATACATTTTATTTTATGTAGTGGAAGTATATATACATATATATATATTTATTTTATATTTGGTATAGTTTATATATATTTTGAAAGTAATTTGCGTCCGTATGTATAGTGTTATTGCGAACTAGGACTTTCCTGTATAATTAACTCTCCTGTCCTGCCTAGGTTTGCTGGAAGAAATCTCTTTTTAGAGATAAGCTCGCCTTTGCTTATTACATTACTTTTAATTGTCTGTAACTTTATACTATCTATGCAATAAAGAATAAAGTAAGTAAAGTAAATAAAAATCTTCATTCTGGGCTAAGTGTATTTTTTATATTTCTTGTATTATGTGATTTTTGCAATAATAATTATTGTTACCTACTTAAAAACTATTATATTGTTACGTAGTACAGGTGATGCCAAGTTACCCTTTCCCTGAGTGCAGCATGGAGGGGGTGACATCTCTTTCTCGCTTAGGGTGATAGAGAGAGAGGTTACCTCCTCCAAGCTACACTCAGTGACAGAGACACTTGGTGTTATCTGTAAAAACTATTATATTGTTTTATAATATTATTTTTTTTATGTCTTGTTACTGATACAGAGTAAAAATATATATAATTTGATTTCGATCTCATATCTTCATTCAGTGCTAAGTTTAAAAACAAATAAAAGTATTTTTTATTAACTTATAGGTACAGATGTAGTGAATAATCCTTTCCTTTCGTATTTTCTCGGAAATGTTCGTTTTTGTCTTACTACTTTGATACATTTGACATTGATAAATAAAGTATGCGATTTATTTGATACCTACACGTAATTTAATAATACAGTAATTCATAGACACATCGGCACCATTCGGGTGTTATCGTTGTTCCGAGCTTTGCCGATAGGAAAGGATTATTCACTACATCTGTACTTTTTATTGTACAACATTTGTTTTTATAAGTTATTAGAGCCTAAACATAATTCAAATAATTTCTTATTATAGTAGCTTGTTTGCCCCGTCCTCTTGTTTGCAGCAAAATGTTTTGTCTCCTGCGATCACTATTGTCCGTAGAAAAGACCGCCTGTTCAAGGATGCCCAGCTGCTGAACATCATGGATCATGTCAGGCTCTCCAATATTGTTAGTAATGCACATATTGTGCAATAATGTGCAGGATTAATGATTCTCGATGCCTTAACTGGCGCATAATGGAGTGTTCTGTCTTTGAGTAGACATCTAAATAGTGATTTCAACACTCCATCGCACCGTTCAATTGTGCTCCTTGCTTTTAAGAAAGCTTCATTGTAGCGGTACTCTGGACCGGGGGGGTAAAATATACGGGGAGTTTGGAGTATGGCGCAACATTTATTTTTGAGAGTAGGGCAAAAACGCTAATTGACACATTGCACCATATATCGTACACTTGACACAGTATCCTCATTACAGATCTACTCCATTTAATGCATATCTTTTACGGGAAAATATTTTGTAGACGATGGGTGTACCAAATTTTGCTGCGACCACTATTCATTGGACCTGTCGGTAGTGAGCGGAAGTGCAACCGGTGAGAACACGTCTACTTTCGTTGTTTTTGTCACTCAGGTCATATAATGCAGAGCTTTTGTGGGTAAGTGGTTTCGTTATTTTGTGGTAATTTTAAATATTAATTAGCTTTTGAATCCATTAGTAGATTAACTTATGCACCAATTCCTTTGATTATTAATTTTATGTTTTCTTCTTCTGGGTGCGCTATTGGTGTCAGACACCATGGCGGTAGTGCATAGCCACTGCCACCTGAAATTGTCAGACATCCTATTATTTTTCGAAAGACTACGAAGTGTGAAATTGGATATATCAACCAAGTAAACACAATGAGCACATACCTTTCAGATGATAGTTAGTGTAACCCTGCCGATGCAACAACTCACACAATGAAAGGACATTGGAGCTATTCCAAATATGGTAATCATGGGTACTTCCAGGGAATGAACTATTTACATTTAAAATTTTAAGGTTTGCATCACAGATCTGAAAAGAAACAATGTTTTAATTAATTACAGATAATGCTCAACTATGAATAATTTGGTAGGTGGGTACCTATTATGTAGAGGCAATGCCCATTATGAAAAGGCCTAATTTTAATGGATATTACTTACTAATTGAGTGTTGATGGAGTGATAATTATTTCGGTTCACATAGCTCCTTTCATTGTGAACGGTTGAGGCCGGTGAAACAATGGCTACATGGGTACAGTCAATGCAGCCAGCGATTCCAGGGAACCCATGCATGTCATAAAAACTGAAAAAGTAATATTATAGTAAACATTAGACTTATGTAAGTACATTGCAACCTAATTTATATAAATTCAACCTTGTTAGACTTACTCCCTCACTATGGAGTTCAATTCTTGAAATGAGTCAGAAAAGTGAACCCACTGAATGAAATTTGTGGGGTGAGTTAGGGCCTCCACCACCTCCTGGACACATCTTGACACAGATGGTTGTGAAATGTTGACCATAAAATTATTTCCCACCGGAGTTTGGTAGCACCCAGTGGCAAAAAAGTTTAGAGAGCAGAAAACCTGAAACAACCAAGAACATTGGTTCACAGTGGGTTCACATAAAACAAAGGACATATAAGTACCCAAAAGATTTCCTACAGAAAATCACAAAAACGCCTTTATTTCATGTTTAGGATAGTTATTGTTAGTAATTTTACAGCTATATAGCTTTTGTAAACATTGCTTTTTTTAACAACCTAATAAACTTATGAAAGTGGGCGCTCACCTTCGTCTGTAATTCTATTTTTATCACTCCTGCTCTGAAAATACATACTAATTATACCAATTAGAGGGAAGAAACGTCTTTATCCCGCCCTTCAAATCCTTTCATCCCAAGGTATGGAAGTTTGTATGAAAATCCTTCCGACCCAAGGGTGGGAAGTATGTATGAAATTCCATTACATACCCGTTTTTTTTTTTATTTGTCAGCAGTCATACTGCAAAGAGACTTTAACTGTCTACTAATTAAATTTCAAGTAAATTGTTACTGGCCACATACAGTTTTTTTTACCAGTTACCAACCTCCTTGGTGCATACAGAAAATTAAAAACGAAATTATTTTTTTATCACACCTGCTCTGAAAATACATACTAATTATACCAATTAGAGGGAAGAAACGCCTTTATCCCGCCCTTCAAATCCTTTCATCCCAAGGTATGGAAGTTTGTATGAAAATCCTTCCGACCCAAGGGTGGGAAGTATGTATGAAATTCCATTACATACCCGTTTTTTTTTTTTTTATTTGTCAGCAGTCATACTGCAAAGAGACTTTAACTGTCTACTAATTAAATTTCAAGTAAATTGTTACTGGCCACATACAGTTTTTTTTTACCAGTTACCAACCTCCTTGGTGCATACAGAAAATTAAAAACGAAATTATTTTTGTATATAAAACGCGCGGAATCACGGAAGAAGTGGCTGCATGACCTTATGATCTTAGCCTACTCCAGAAACGGGCGAATAAAAAAGGAAAAGCCCGCGCATTTTCGCAAAAACTTCGATTGATTTAGCATTTATCTTTGTGTTTTTTGTAAAATATGGATGCATTTATGTCTATAATTTTCCTCGTAGGTGTAATAAAAAGCACTATACATACCTCAGGATAAAGTACAGTTCCATACCTCAAATGGTTTGCGCCCCTCGCAAGCTCGTGGCGCAAATGCCATAATCTCGGTATGCAACTGTCACTTTCTTCCCTCTGAAGTAATGTACTATTGTATATAAAACGCGCGGAATCACGGAAGAAGTGGCTGCATGACCTTATGATCTTAGCCTACTCCAGAAACGGGCGAATAAAAAAAGGAAAAGCCCGCGCATTTTCGCAAAAACTTCGATTGATTTAGCATTTATCTTTGTATTTTTTGTAAAATATGGATGCATTTATGTCTATAATTTTCCTCGTAGGTGTAATAAAAAGCACTATACATACCTCAGGATAAAGTACAGTTCCATACCTCAAATGGTTTGCGCCCCTCGCAAGCTCGTGGCGCAAATGCCATAATCTCGGTATGGAACTGTCACTTTCTTCCCTCTGAAGTAATGTACTATTGTATATAAAACGCGCGGAATCACGGAAGAAGTGGCTGCATGACCTTATGATCTTAGCCTACTCCAGAAACGGGCGAATAAAAAAAGGAAAAGCCCGCGCATTTTCGCAAAAACTTCGATTGATTTAGCATTTATCTTTGTGTTTTTTGTAAAATATGGATGCATTTATGTCTATAATTTTCCTCGTAGGTGTAATAAAAAGCACTATACATACCCCAGGATAAAGTACAGTTCCATACCTCAAATGGTTTGCGCCCCTCGCAAGCTCGTGGCGCAAATGCCATAATCTCGGTATGGAACTGTCTCTTTCTTCCCTCTGAAGTAATGTACTATTGTATATAAAACGCGCGGAATCACGGAAGAAGTGGCTGCATGACCTTATGATCTTAGCCTATTCCAGAAACGGGCGAATAAAAAAAGGAAAAGCCCGCGCATTTTCGCAAAAACTTCGATTGATTTAGCATTTATCTTTGTATTTTTTGTAAAATATGGATGCATTTATGTCTATAATTTTCCTCGTAGGTGTAATAAAAAGCACTATACATACCTCAGGATAAAGTACAGTTCCATACCTCAAATGGTTTGCGCCCCTCGCAAGCTCGTGGCGCAAATGCCATAATCTCGGTATGGAACTGTCACTTTCTTCCCTCTGAAGTAATGTACTATTATACTACACCTGCTCGGAAAGTACCTTGATACTTTATCAAATTTACGGTAGAAAGTACGTCATTGCATATCGAACAAATATGCGGGGAGAAAACGCATCTGAGCGGGAGAGAAAAGTGTATGAAAATACATTTCTTACGTGGTTTTTTTTTATATTTTGGGTAAGACTATGCGCCGGTAACCTAAATATCAAAAGCCAAAAAGTTTTTACAGTGAGTTTTTTATCTCCAAGTTCGCAAAATGACACTGGCCACTAGATGTGTGTTGGATGGTGTCAAACAATTTGAAACAACACCCGCGACGGTAATCGGTCACTTTCTCCTCTCGGTGAACAATGTTCTATTATTTTTGCCGCATCAGTGGTTCAACCAAGATTATTAGAGAGATCGTCAAATCTTTGCGGAGGCGAAAGTTTTTCATAAGATCTCTGTCCCCTAATTCCCAAGAATCGATCCTCCATTGGGCACGAGTCACGACGGGACGACGAGATGTTGCATCAGCAAGAATCGATCCTCCATTGGGCACGACGGGGCGACGAGATGTTGCTGCAGCAATTGCAGCTTCGTCCACTAAATCAGAAACGAAAGCAGCAACAAAATTGTCCATTTTCAGCTATGTATTTCAGCAGCGCGACTAATACACAAACTTGATTTCATTGACACTTTGACAGCAGTGGTGGCTAAACTTTTTTTCATGAACGATATTTACTCGATATTTTCAATGTCGTCTGCCCCGGAGTAGTCGATACGTGTCGAACGGAAATTTTCGATAATTTATCGATAGTGACTGTCAACCGTGAAATATATCGATATGTGTCGTTTGGATCGATAAATGTCGAATGTGATAAAATATCGCCATAGCGAGAATTTGCCCCCAGGCCACCGGCACACCACGGCTAGCAAAGGCTACAATGATGACCAAGCCTGAAGGCCGAGTGCTTAGCTAAGCTAAGTCCATCATAGCCTGGCCAGCAGTGCCCTCAAGGCGAACCAAGGCTTGTGTAGTGCTTTACTCAAACATTAGCAGTAATTTAAATTGGGAAATATCAAACTGCACATCAAAAATACAGATTTTTGCTGATTTGCACAGCAAATATCAGGGCAAAACGCTGCAGTAGCTTAGGTGAAGGATAAAGGGGGGGAGGGAAGCGAAGCCTGCTTTATCCTTCGTGTTAGGTTGAACATGTACGAACAAAATAAATACTTAAAATATAAACTTGAGTGTAAAATAGGCGGGATTTAGGCATGAGCATATGTTTGTATGTATGTATAAACTTCAGTACACATAAAATATTTAAAACATAAAAAGTGTATTTGCTGATCCTTTTTTGCTGTGAATATCAGTATATGTGATGTGCGATTAAATACTCTAAGCCATTTAAATTTAATAATCCTGAAAATTGAAGCAACGCATTATGGAAAATTTCAAAACTTTTCACCGCGCTACGACTTTATAACATTATATATGCATTTTTGAGTGACAAAAAATTGTCCGGTAGGTATTGCGGCATTTTTTTTGAGAATTCTACAAACACAAAAATCTTACATTTGAATCACTAGTTATAGGTATATTATGTTCAGATATTTAATTGTTTTTTCTGTGGAAAATTAAAGCGTTTTTTTAGTTATTTCAAATAAACAGCGTCACGCCATTCTCTACACAGTAGCTGATAATAATAATTCAATAGTCCATTTTGCGTGACAGGGGTTAGCCCGGATTCGAACCCGTATCTCCTGCTTGACACACGAGCCACCAAGGACTTCCTTCTATTCTACCTTATGGACTATAATACGCTATGTAATTACGCTTTGTTTAATGAAGCATTCATTTGATAGTGAGATAACCAAAACCGTAAACTGTCAATTAAACAAACTAGTGAAATTAATCATGTTCATTTGCCTAATTATAATGAGCAACTAGGGCCACTAGGGCCACTACCCTACATCAAACAGATTTCACCAACAACAATTAATCAAAGCATAATTAAATTTGTCGCTAAACAGGCAGATACTCGAGTTTACTCCTACGTGTCATCAGCTCGGTTTAGTACCATCGGGAAAGATCTCGATTGGACTCTATTACAATGAGGTTAAAAGCGGTGTTTTATGAATAGTTTTGCTCATAGTGCGAGGTAATGACTTTTCATTATTAATACAAGCAGACGAGGTAGGCTTTTGAGCCGCATACATAATATTAATAATGATCGATAATGATGATCATATAATATGATGAATACCTACTATCTAAAATCTGACACGTGTACCCAAATATGTACTTAGGTAATGTCATTCGTGTAAAGAATACTGTGAAGCTGATAAAAATCTGTAATATGCGTTTTCTTTCGGCAACAAATATAATGATCACCAAAATAATTTGTTCTTAACCAAAATGGGTAAATGATCACTAAAAGTTGCAGAAAATATCAGGGCAAAATACTGCGGTAGCTTAGGTGAGGGGTAAAGGGGGTGAGCGAAGCGAAGCCCCGTTTATCCTTCGTGTTAGGTTGAACATGTAAGAACAACAAAAATTACTTAAAACATAAACTTAAGTACACAAAACATAGAAAGAAGTAGGTGGTCGTTTACTAATTATGGCGGTCGTTTAGAATTAAAATTTAAAATTGGTGCGTTTTTGGTGATCGTTTAAACATAAGCCCTTTCCTTCTTGAATCTTTTAAAAGCCCAACCTGTCATGGTAAATGTGGACCGTTAATATGCCCACCGAGGGGCACGGGCCTTTGCCCGGATACAGATTTGAGATAAAGAGTGAGCCATACTCACTGGGGTCGGGTCGATGGAGGGCTATCGGGCTAGTGGCCAACCCGACTGTCAGAACTTATCGGGATGCAATATTGAGGCCTCTGACACAGCCTTAAGACTACTTCCACCGAGCAGCGATAGTAGCCAAGATTTACACGTATCCTCCGAAATACCGAAGCGCCAGAAACAGATACCACATAGAAACGGACACTCAGCTCCAAATAACAAAACTATGCTTCGTGAGTGTAATCGCACGAGTTACTAGGAAAATACAAAAATCGTGACAGGTCTGCCTATAGCTAGTATTTAAAGAGTTTCTTCGATTGGTTCCATCGACATAAGGTGGACTTATGTCAATGGAACCAATCCGAAGGGTCCCTCTCAAACAAAAAAAGAATTTTCCAAATAATCCGTCTTGGAGAAATCGCTGAACATACATAAAAAACATCCGAAGTAATTCAGAACCTCCCTTGTTTTTTAAGTGGGTTAAAATATCACAAAGTTTCTAGACTGAAAATAGGCTGAACACAAGAATCTAGTCTTTTGCGTTAAAAAATAAAACCGTACTCGCTCTACCAATCGCGCGCGAGCATTTCAAAGGGCTCTCGATATTCGAAATTCAAATTCCGGAAAGAAGTTTTGCTGCCGATCGCCAGCAGCTCCGAACACAGGGTTTGGCGATCTAGCATTGAGAAGAGTCGAAACGATCCTAGTTAGTGGTTTGTCATACACTGCTGCTTAAGATATTGCAGACATTTTGGCTAGAAGTGCAACAATAAACCGCAGCCTTCGCTTGCATAAATCGATAAAAATTAGAAAAATTCAAGCGTGCGGTCTTTGCTCCATGCGGCAATGGGCTAGTTCCCTGTCAAAAATGGAGTACTGTATCAATATAACTGGCCAAACGTAGGTACAACATATAGTACAACTGTATATTGTGCAACTGCCATTCCGTTTTAAAAAAGGCATGAAGATATGGTTTTGTTATTATAAACATCAGCATCAGCATAAATCTTCAGCCAAGGAGGCAATGTACGTCGTGCACACCAAAATTATCGCGTCCTATCTCCAACTCTATGTAAATGAGGTGTGCAGATGCGTTCACTAGCTACTCAATATTCCTGGTTTGATAGTTAAGCTTTTTGTACGACAACTTTGAATATCGGGCATTTTATTTGCAGATTAGTCCGCCTTTGTTAGAGCTGGTTAGATTCGAGGGCTGAATGCAAATCAGCTAAAAGTTTTGGAAAGTTGTGTTGTATGATTTTATATTAGCGCCTGGTGAAATCATAGAGCAACTAGTGCACTATATACAGTTTAGACAAGTTCTATACTATCAGGCGTTTTAATATTTGAAGAGATTGTATGCCAAGCTAACTACATAATTAAAAAAACTTTTTCATTCTTATGAAGTGACGCAGTCATTTAAATAATGAAGCAGTGTAATAACGTTTATACGTGCGTTTGTATCGTGTATGCCGTTCGGTGTAGCAGAAAGTCTGTATAGAGAGGTAGGACAGCATTGCAATGGGTTAACCATTGTTTAAAAACGCACGCACGCAACATCCTGTTGTCCAAACAAACCCAACTACATTAACTGCATTTATTGTTAGGTGCCTGATGTATGCCGCAGCACAAACCCACAATTAATGAGTTGAGGGGTAAATACGAACATTTTCACGTGCCAGATATCGAGAAGAAATGACCTTAATAATACATTCATACAGACATATGCTCACGCCTATTTCCCGGAAGAGGGGTAGTCAGAGACCAAAGACCTCCACCTGCTACGATCCTGGCATACATCTCTCGCTTCCTCAACATTCACAAGTCTCTTCATGCAAGCTCGCCGGTTACGGGTACTTCGTATTTGCCTCTTCACTAACAAATCGCCGATTTGGTCTTTATAGGACCTTCTTGGGCGTCCCCGCCCGACGGCTCCTTTCACCCCCGCTGTATAAATCTGTTTCGTAAATCTCCTTTCATTCATCCTTTCAACGTAGCCAAACCATCTAAGCTGGCCTTTCTCTATCCTTGTCACTATATCTTCTTTCAATCCACAGCGTTCCCTTATAACTTCATTCTTCAATTTATCTTTCAATGTTACTCCACATATACTCCTCAAAGACCTCATTTCTACAGTATTTATTCGGCTTTCATGCTTCATCTGCCATACCCAACATTCGCTCCCATACATCGATGTCGTACTCAACACTCCATTATGAATCGCCGAACGTGCCTTTTGGGACACCTTACATTAGGCAAGGCATCAAGACCTTAATAATTACTTTGCAAATAACGACCATATATGTATGTTACGGTCAACTCAATAAATCCGGTTAGAATACATAATTAACGGTAAATATTCATGCTAAACACTGATTTTGGTGAACGTAATAAATATAGCCAAAATCGGTCCGATTAACTACTTAAACCGGTTATTATATAACAACATAACATAGCGTCACGCCTATTCCCATACGGCACCCCGCAGAAGCACAATTGTAACAATCACCGTAACTATTGTATTCATACTAAGTATTTTAGTCGACTAAGCTGTCATTCTATACTGCATTGTATAACTCTAAAGTACTCCTGGTGCCATCTGTGGCCGAGTAGAAAAAGTGAGCACACCGACCGAGTACGAACCGAATAGCTACGAATCGATTAACGAATGTAGCCGTTCGGATCGTGGTGATCTATTCTCTGAAAGAGGGGCCGAATGTTTTTTTATATTGATCTGTGCTCGGATTTTTAAAAAACTATGCAGTTAGAATTTAGATCGAATTCTTGACTATAAAAAGATATTGTTGGTTTTATGAATAAAAATCTTTGCGAATAACTAGAAAACCAACTGTTTTTCTCCACCTCCTGAGGAACGTTACAACTCAGAAGTGGGATACTACCTAAGCAAACGTGACGCCCAAGGAAAATCAAGGTACAGTTTTCTCTTCCTATTTACCTACCTACTTTTACTCCGGCGTTTTCCTAAGTTATTCGCCACTTTCAATGGAAAAGAACGGGTCAGAGTGCCGATAAGGGGGCGGAAGCCCCCACCGTCATTGGATCTCTTGAAAAGTAGGAATAATTATGAATTAACCTCTCCACACAGTGCTTGAATCTTTATTTAGAGATAAGCTTACCTTTGTACATTTGTTTTCTGTTTTTGTGTCTTGTCTTGCAACGAGCAATAAATATATATGACTGAAGTTAGTACGATAGAAATATGAATATGGAAAGGCACACTGGCACGGCTGACACCTGACGGAGAGGCTGAAAGAGTAGCTTGTTTTAAAGAATCTATTTGATATTTGAACACAATTTGATTTAGTTTTGATGATCCATATCCTCAACAACGTCCCATGACACAGATTTTTTATAGCCTCCGGACTTGAATACTGATTAATTGATATGCTACAGTTGTAAGATTGCGTAACGATGGTGCTGTATTTATTTTATAAACTAATACTAAACTGAAATATGGTTTCATACAAGTAACTTATTAATGTTCTTGTATAAATACATAGAAGTTATACAAATTAATGTTTTCCGGTCAGATACAATTGAATAACTTGTAATTCGTCTTCGTGTAAAGTCAAAGTAAACATTATTTAATCACAAAATGGGCATTATATACAATAGTAATACAAATTGGTTCCCTGTCCTAATAACTAGTAAAATACTGTATCTAGGAAGCAGTTCCCTATTGAGTGTAGGAGACTGAATTACTTACCTACCTGTCATTGACATAATGCAATGATCTTGATATATATTTGTTTATTTTCATTGTAGATTTTTTTCCTATTTATCTAATTGATGGTGATAAAATTATGAATCAATTTAAACATTGTGTACCAAATGTATTCTTTTTATTAAGGATAGACTTCCAAAATAGTCTCCGGTCTGATCTGTAGCTGTAAATTAATAGTTTTGTATAGAAGTTATTTTTTTTTCTTCTCCCTCTTTTCTCTTTTCATGAATTAGGTGTTACTACTTAACTTCTTGAGACCCATGGACATCAATAGATCTAATTTTTTTTTCCGTTGTAGATTTTTGTTGCTTTTAATACCATAGCCGGGTTTCAAGAGATTAAATTAAAAATCCTACCGGAATGCCTATATAAGCATGATTTTTTCAAGTTCCAGGAGATGGGACGAAAGCGGAAGAGAGAGAACCCGGATGGAGACCCTGATGAATCTGCTAGTCGAGACGATGAGCGGCGTGGCAGAAGCCGAACGAGACACGGCAGTCACCATCGGGACCGTAAGCGGAGCCGTAAACGAGTGAGATCTAACATTGTTGAAACCCGTCCAACACGCGAACATCGTCCGAGTCGGAGTCGTAGTAGGTACAATGATAATCGTCGTTGCCACAGTCCTAGCCGAGGTAGGACAGATCGTCCAAGCCGCAGCTACAGCAGACGGAGCTTGGGACGGAGGACGCGAAGCAAGAGCAATAGTAGGACGCGAAGTTTGTATCAAAGGATGCTACTTTTGGAAGGTGAATTAATGAGAGAACGTGAGATGAAACGACGCAGAGAGACAAGCGAGATTTCACTTAAAACAACACCTCGCGATGGGCAAAGTTATTCACCTAATGAAGCAGCTGGTGGCCAAGTAGAAGCATCAACGGAAGTCATAGGAAGCCCTGATCGGGAGAAGCGCAAGCTTGAAAGGACAGATTTCTTTGAGGAATTCGTGAAGATTTTTAAGAAGACCAAGAATCGCGAGTCATTCCCGACTTTAACTAATGTGATCCCAGAGTTCGATCCTCTGGGTAAAGAGCAAACAATTGAGATCTGGTTAAGTAAAGTTGACGAATGTTCGGAGATATACTCTTGGTCCGACAAACAAATAGTCCACTATGCTCTGCCTAAACTAATAGGACATGCAAAAACGTGGTATCAGGGTTTGCCCTCTATTAAGCATACTTGGTCGGAGTGGAAACAGTTGTTGAAAGAATCTTTTCCTGCGACAGAAAACTATCCGGAACTCCTCACAGATATGCTTAATAGAAAGGTTCGCGCAGGTGAACCATTAGAACTTTATTATTTTGCCAAGATTAATCTCCTAAATAGATGCAAACTTTTCGGAAAACAAGCGGTTGATTGTCTCATATACGGAATAGAGGACAAAAGTGTACGCCTCAGTGCCCAGGCAGGGAAGTTTGATAAACCGGAGGATGCTTTAGAATTCTTTAAATCCGTAAAAACCAGGGACAACACAGAATTTAGGCGAGATAACAGAGATAATAGACGTTTTCCTAGCAATAACCAAAACAACAGTAATACATACAGGGGGGTAGAAGTACTAAAACATAAATCTAGAGACTCTATAGTTTGTTTTAACTGCAAGGAGGCTGGTCACCCCAGTTTTAGATGTACCAAACCAATTATTCAGTGTTCAGAGTGTAAGTTCTATGGACATGTATTAAAGGATTGCCCTAGAAAAAACGGAAGCAAAACTAATGTCAATCAGGGTCAAACCAAAAACGTGTTGGAAGTCTGCACTTCCAACGCGTCTAACAACAAATATAAACTAATCATTGACATCAATGACAATACAACATCGTGTCAAGTGGACTTAGGCAGCGAAGCCACCTTGATTCGGGAGCTCGACGCACAAAAACTCGGGTTAGAATGGAAGACCGTAAATGGACCGTTCCTTCGCGGACTAGGAAACGTTCCCTACTTACCCAAGGGCAAAACTTTCGTTTCAGTTCGAGTACAAGGTATACAGGAAGACGACGTAGAGATACTGGTAGTAGATAACTCTCTCATAAACACGCCGGTTTTGTTAGGACATACATTCACCGAGAGGCCTACTTTAAGTATAGTGAAGACGCCAACTAGTCTTCATTTGGGACGAGTAGACAGTAATTTTCACAGTCACAATAACTGTGAACCGGAAAGTCAAACTAAAATAACATTGACTTTTGCCAGTGACATTCACGTAGACATTGGAAAAATGAAACCTATTAAAGTCGAATCAGACGGCAACCATAGTGGCAAAATTTACGTAGATGGTTCAATTAGGGGGCCACCGGGAAAGGAATACTACTTGCTACCTGGAGAGTATCAAATATACAACGGAAAAGCCACATTATTGGTCCAAAACATAAACGAGAAGGGCACGCTGGTCTTTAAGAGAAGTACTCTGATCTGTAGAGCTATCTTTCTAAAAGAAAGTTTAAAAATTTTGAGAGTAGAGACATCGTCAGGAAATGACAATGTAGGGACAGATGAAATTAAATGCGGTAAACATCTTACGAAATCGGAGAAAGAGAGTTGCAAAGACTTATTGTTGAAGTACAAACATAGTTTTTCAAGCGGCTTACATGATTTGGGATTCACTGACGTAGCTGAAATGGAGATTCAATTAACGGACTCTACTCCAGTAGTTTATCGACCATACCGATTATCTCATTCAGAACGCAAAAATGTACAAGACATGATCGAACAAATGACTGACTACGGGATAGTGCGGGAATCTAGTTCTCCCTATGCAAGCCCTATTGTATTAGTTCAAAAAAAAACGGGTGAAAAGCGGTTATGCGTGGACTACCGTACTCTTAATAGTAGAACTAAGAGAGACCACTACCCGCTACCCCGTATAGAAGACCTTCTCGATGAATTAGCCGGGCACTCCTTTTTCACTACTCTCGACCTAGCGTCCGGGTATCATCAAATCGCCATCGCTGAAAAGTCTAAAGAATTGACAGCCTTTGTTACACCAGACGGGCAATTCGAATATAATCGGATGCCATTCGGACTAGCCAATGCTCCTGCCGTTTTCCAAAGGGTTATTCACAAGATCCTATCCAAAGCCAAAGTCCCTTATATCATTATATATATGGATGACATCTTAATCCCGTCTAAGACGGTTAACGAGGGGCTACAACGCCTTGAAGCTGTACTACACCTACTCAGTCAGGCCGGACTGACACTAAAAATGGAGAAATGCAACTTCCTCCAAGACAAAGTAGTGTTTCTTGGATTTGAGATTGACAACTCAGGCATTCGTCCAGGGGAAAATAAGACTAGAGCTGTGTCAGATTTCCCTACGCCACGCAATCAACACGAGGTTAGAAGATTCTTAGGGCTAGCGGGATTCTTTAGGCGATTTGTGAAAGACTTTGCTCTGATAGCCAGACCCTTGACGAATCTCCTAAGAAAAGATATCTTGTGGCAATGGGGCGAAGCACAGGAAAACGCATTCCAGGCTCTAAAAAAGTTCCTTGTCCAAAGACCACTACTGGCACTATTCGATCACAATGCCGAAACACAATTACACACCGATGCCAGTAAACTAGGCCTTGGAGGCATTTTGATGCAGAAAACAGAATCTTCTACGTGGAAACCGGTAGCATATTTCAGTCGTCAAACTAGTCCAGACGAACAAAAGCTCCCCTCGTTCGAGCTGGAGACCCTGGCAGTCGTAAGCGCACTGAGCAAATTCCGTACCTATTTGCTAGGCATCAAATTCGCTATAGTCACAGACTGTAATGCACTCCGGTCGACTTTTACAAAACGTGACCTGATCCCAAGAATTTCGAGGTGGTGGATCCAATTCCTAGAATATGACTGTAATATTGAGTACCGTACGGGAGACAAAATGGCTCACGTAGATGCCTTGAGTAGGGCTACCGTTCTAGAAGGACCAGACCCTGTTCACATCCTTGACATTCTCACTGTAAAAATAGACGATTGGATTTCTACCGTGCAATCAACTGACAGCGAAACCAAAAGGATAAAAGAAATTTTAGAAGACCCGGAAACTTCAAAAATTGCTGCAATCCATAAAGAATATCAACTCAAGAATAATCGGGTATATCGGATACTAGAGGGTGGAGAGTTAAGATGGGTGGTTCCATCAGGAGTACGTTGGCAAGTTTTAAGGGCAAACCATGACGATGTAGGCCACTTTGGTTTTGAAAAAACGTTACAGCGGATAAAATCCCTATTCTGGTTCCCGAAAATGAGGAAATTTATAAGAAAATATGTTGCTGCCTGCCTTGAATGTGCACATCATAAAGTTCCATCGGGCGCCAAAGAAGGGACGTTACACCCTATTCCAAAAGTTGATATTCCGCTACATACCCTACACGCGGATCACCTTGGCCCATTTCCACGAAGTAAACATGGTAACACTTACATATTGGTGATTGTAGATGCTTTTACCAAATACGTACACTTGACAGCAGTACGTAGTACCAAAACCAAGGCTAGCATTAAAGTCTTTAAGCACTTTTTCAGCCTTTTTGGTACCCCATTGAGACTAATCACCGATAGAGGTACTAGCTTTACCAGCAAAAAGTTTAAAGTATTCATACAATCCGTAGGAATAAAGCACATCTTAAACGCAGTCGCGACACCGCGAGCTAACGGACAAGTAGAGCGATACAATCGCACAATCTTGGCTTCACTAAGAGCAATGACCCATGGCAATAGTGACGATATATGGGACTCCTGTTTACCTAATGTACAATTAGGTATTAACACATCTGTCCATGAGATTACAAAAAAAACACCTACAGAATTACTGTTTGGGCGAAGAGTAACAAATCCTTCTCAGGGAATATTAAATGACATTGCGAACGATATTAGTACTGATAGCAGCGGTGGTAAAACTATAGATGAGATCAGATCTGAAGCTAGTCGTCTTATTATCAATAATCAAGAAAAAAATAAACGTAGGTTTGATAGTCATCGTAAAGCACCCACAGAATATAAAGAGGGTGACCTGGTACGGATAGTAAAAGCCGTAGCAGGAGGAACAGGCAAATCAAAAAAATTAGAACCTAGGTGTCAGGGCCCATATCGCATAGAAAAGATTCTGCCAAATGATCGATACCTTGTAGTAGATACACCTTTAACGCGGAAAGGGAAAAAGTACGAAAATGTTGTTTCTATTGATAAAATCTTTCCCTGGATGAGCTTTGAGGGACCTGCTTGTTCTTCGAGCGATGAAAGTGAAATAGATTAATGAACATGGAACTGATTAATTACTAAACGTGAAAATTTGGAAACTGAACGGAAAACTTGGACTTAATTGAAAATGTTATTGAACTGAATTGAACTGTGTTTTTTTTATATCTTCTGTATTAGAGTTTAGGACGAACAACTAATTTAATAATTGATATCGTGACTAATGAATGAGAAATTTATGCTATAAGATATAAAAAGACTAATAGGATAGGATTATATACGCTAGACTTGGGCAGGATTGGCAAGGATGCCGCCCGTTACTTGAGATTCAGAGACTAACTTAAAGGGGCGAAGGAAATAACCACTTTTTGTTAGGGATTGTGATGTATGTATCCGAGACTCGGGCAGGATTGGCAAGGATGCCGCCCGTTAGTTGAGGTACGGATATAAACATTATGGGGTGAATAAAGTAACCACCTAATGTTTTAACTGGACTAAGATAATATGAGTGAAAGGAGGTGGTTGCTACTATGGGCAGGAGTCCATCAGAAGCAATGCACGCGACTAGCCGCTGAAAGGTGAAAGAAGTAACCTTGCAGCGTATAGTCATAGTTAAACATGATAAATGGAGGTGAGTGCTACTATGGGCAGGAGTCCATCAGAAGCAATGCACGCAGTTAGACGTGGGAATGTGAAGGAAGTAGCATTCCAATGCCTAACTATATCTTTCTGTATCTGTTATTGTATAGGTTAATAATTATAATGTTATAAAGTCTTTATCTAAACGAAGGGACTCGTTTTAAGAAGGATGGCCGACTGTAACAATCACCGTAACTATTGTATTCATACTAAGTATTTTAGTCGACTAAGCTGTCATTCTATACTGCATTGTATAACTCTAAAGTACTCCTGGTGCCATCTGTGGCCGAGTAGAAAAAGTGAGCACACCGACCGAGTACGAACCGAATAGCTACGAATCGATTAACGAATGTAGCCGTTCGGATCGTGGTGATCTATTCTCTGAAAGAGGGGCCGAATGTTTTTTTATATTGATCTGTGCTCGGATTTTTAAAAAACTATGCAGTTAGAATTTAGATCGAATTCTTGACTATAAAAAGATATTGTTGGTTTTATGAATAAAAATCCTTGCGAATAACTAGAAAACCAACTGTTTTTCTCCACCTCCTGAGGAACGTTACACAATTGTGCCCACTTTGAGCCAGGTATTCAATACTCCATTTTGCGTGACAGGGGGCTGTCCCATCGCCGCAGCTATGGAGTAATTTGAAATGAAGGTTTTCTCACGATGTTTTCCATCAACGTTAGAAAGTCCGTAAAGTTTACTTAACATGAATTAATTATCTCATTGGTACATGGTCAGAAATCGAACCTGCATCTCCTGTTTGAGAAGCAAGCGTGAAATCCATTAGACCACGGAGACCTGCTATTATTAATAATCAGGGTTTTGTGATATTTTAAAATTAATAATTTTTAACACATTGTTAAATTCTTCTTAATATTGTCTGTCTATAATGCCCCGTATTGCGCAATTATGTTTTAAGTATTTTTTGTTGTTCTTACATATTCAATCTTATACGAAGGATAAAGGGGGCTTCGCTTCGTTCACCTAAGCTACCGCAGTGTTTTGCCCTGATATTAGCTGTACAAATCCGTATTAATCATATTCACCACGCCGTGTGGTTATTATTCATATACTAACCGGTTAATGTGATAAATCTTGCTGTATCTTCAACCATCGATATTGTTAAGTATGAATAATAGCCGGTAAGTATGCATAATAACCGAATCATTATCTTGACTGTAGCATATACATAGCTCGATAGGTAAGCTTAAATGTACCCTATGCATAAATGTCCGTGCTAACTGCATAGTGCCTCTAACACTATGTCGACAAGTACCTACTGCACTGAGTATAAAATAACAATTGAACTAATCACATTGACCGCAATAGTGGGTCACGTGGTGCGGCGCGGGCGCAGGTGCAGGGCTGCCGGGGACGGTTTGCATGTGGGTAGTTAATGAAAATAATATGTCTGTACCGAGTGTTGATTTGGTTGTTTACACCAGACTCTGGGACAATAGTTTACACACTACACATCGCTTCGCTTGTAACAAAAAAAAAGTTATTTTTTTCGAAGTTGCGAAGTTAAATTTGTCCTATTTATCCCACTTAAAAAGTAAATGTTAATTAAATCGAAAAAATCATCGAACATCAAAGCGCTCCCCGCACGAGCCGCTACGCGCGACCCAGCTGCCCGCTGAGCGCCCGATATTGCGATCGCGGTAGTAAGGGATCGAAGTTAGGCCACAATATAATGACTTTTAGGTATATTTCACTGTTTTTAGGGTTCCGTACCGGAAGGGTGCCAAACGGGACCCTATTACTAAGCCTCCGCTGTCCATCCGTCCGTCTGTCACCAGGCTGAACCGTATGATAGTTAGATAGATGAAATGTTCACAGATGATATATTTCTGTTGCCGCTATACCAACAAATACTAAAAAACAGAATAAAATAAATATTTAAGGGGGCTCCCACACAACAATGCTATCAATACCACATACAAACTTATGATTGCACCTGGTTAGATGCATGGAGTGTTAAAGTAATAACTTCGTAAACAACATTTTGCTGTGTAAAATCCAAACTATTCACTCCACACTATCCCTACCAATGTACGGTGGTACGGAACCCTTCGTGCGCGAGTTAGACTTGCACTTGACTGTTTTTTATCTCCTTTTATATTTGGTTTAGTGTCGTGTAGTGTAAATAACCACCCCTCGATCAGGCGTAACTTTGCAAGTCAACACCTTGTATAAAACGTAATCCCAATGTGTTGGTAATCACAAATCTCGCAAACGACTGGACCTTTTTAGGGTTCCATGGAGAAACAAGGAACGCTTATAGATTTGTCAAGTCTGTCTATCCGTCTGTCAGTCCGTCCGTCCGTATTTCACAGCAACTTTACTCCGAAACTGTTAGGACTACACAGTTGGAACTTGGTACGTAGATGTATTCTGTAAACCGTTCTTCGATTTTTATACAAAAATTTAAAATTATGGCGGGGCTGAAACTGAAACTAAAAAATAATTTTTTCATCACACCTATATGTGTGGGTGTCTATAAAAAGTTCATCAAAAATGACGTTGAGTTCCCTGAAATCATTTTTTTTTATCGTCAAAGAGACAGACCCTTCCAAAATGGAAAAAGTTGTGCCCAACTCATTGACATACTTACTTTAGCAAATCAATTTATTTTCAAAAATACAATGTGACTACGCCTGTCAATCTTTAGTTTCTTATTTTCCTCTCGATTCAAGGTTTGCTGGAAGAAATATCTTGTCAGAGATAAGCCTGCTTTTGCACATGGTTTTTATGCAATAAAGTACAGTATGTAAACCTCTGGATATTTTGAAATTACCATAAAAAAAAACTATTCAAAACCACTCTGTTGAAAAAGGGTTTTTATAATATTCAATGTTACATAGATGAGAAGAGTGCTTGATGTTAATCTAACTGAACCTAGAACCAAATTAATAATTTTTAATTATTTATTCCTGCATATTATATAACTTAAGAAGTAATTGTACTAGTTATACAAAACCCATATTTAAAAGAGATCGAAAAATCAATCAATAGAAGTTTCTTTGCTCGGCTCGGCTCGGCCGCTCCGACAGTGGTCCAATGTAACAAAGAGGAAAAAAAATATCCTTTTCTATACATATGTTAATATTTATAGAAAATAAATAATTTTAAAATTGAATTTGAACGATAAAACTTGCTTAATACATATGTATTTTTAGTACACTGAACAGTTCTGGTGCTAGTTAATAAATCATTTGGGCGGAGCAGGCCAGATTCTACTTGTGAAAGGTGAGGTTATAAGACGAAATCATAAGAAGTCTGTTTGTGAACATGCTTATATATAAGCTTATGGAATCGTGAATGAATACGGTGTTCATGTGATTATAGCAAGCAGAGCGTGGCAGCCCTGTGGCAGATGACTCAGTTGAATGTGCTGCCCTTTAATAAGCGGCTGAGGTGTCAAGACCCAGTGAGGTTGACGTACCGCCTCTCACCCATGTACCATCATCAGCAGTTGTGGAAGACCACGGTAAGGGTTCCTTTCCCATGCAGCACAACACTTCAAAGTCATAAAAAAAATGGTTTTTGAAATTAGACAAAAAGTTAAACAAAAGCAAGGGTTTACCGCCACATGCTAGCTGCAAGGGAAATAAGTTTTATAGTGGGCTTCCACTTCTGCTACTGATGTACAATCGAACCAACTGAATCATGACCCATTTGCCTGATAATTCGTTTGAAACTTTCAAACTTGTAAGATCTATGTAAATGTCAGTGTCTAATCAAATGACAACAAGTTCGTTACCAAGGAAATAAACCTTCAAGCTAATTTCGACCTACTTGCATTTAAGGGGTTTAGCAAAATAAGCTTATGGTGGGTCATGATTCAGATGGTTCGATTGTACATGGATTGGAGTGACAAATTTTGTTTTAAGTGTCAAAAAAGTCACCCATGGCGTGCGCACGTGGCGACGAGACAGTGAGAAAACTGTTTTCTCGCAATGACAAGACTGTTTTGTCGCAGTTACAAAACTGTTTTGACGCAGTTACAAAACTGTTTTGACGCCGCGTAGGGCGTGGGTGACTTTTTTGCTACCGAGACTAATTATAAAGCTAATTATAAAAATAAAATAGTTCCGAAGGCTGTGACAGATGGCGTTGATTCGCCATAACATTCATTTATGGTCTGTGATAAACTAATAACCAAAGAGTATAGAACCACACATATTTACTTTGGTAAATTCAGGCTTTACTTGTTCAACTGCTCAACCCCATAATAATCTTCGACGTTCATCACTAGGAAAAGGGTAGTTGAGCACCACTTTTTATAGATACGGGATTTCGGTTTACAAACAAAAGTTAGACAAGGAAAGAAGTCACAAAGGTCCGAAAGAATAGCCAGGGTCATCGTAACCAAATAGTTTAAGCATCGATCCATATAAATTTTACCTCTAATTTAAATACTAAAAGCACACAAACAATTATAAAAGAATAATAAATCAATAAATAATTCATAATTTGTCAATACCTACATTAAATTAAAACAAACTATGTCAAACTAAAACACAACATCAAATCAGTTAAGTTCAATACAATGAAATGAGTAAACACAAAATCAATGCAGTTAAGTTCAATACAATACAATGAAATGAGTAATTCAAATAAGCGAAAATTGAAAATAAATTAAATTAATACAAATAAAATTATATACAGCAGTATTTATTTGGACAAACTTAGCCTTATTCCACATATTACTTAAAGACAGAAACTGGGTGTTGGTTTACCTAAACTTAATGCCGAGAGACAAAGTATAATAGCAGTCATGAAATAATGGTTTTAATGATGGCTTGAAATAGACTGTTATACAGGTATATTTAAACAAAATACTTGTGGAAATGATAGTATCTTTACGAACAAATAATAAATTTATTATTTTTACATAATATTTAAAATAATAAGTAAATTATAAATCTAAACTAACTATATATTCAACACTAAATGAAAGTAAAAAATAAAAATATACAACTAAACTAAATAAAAAATGTCCTTTAGGTCGCTACCATCGCGAGGCAGGGTGCTCATGCTGCATGCTAATATGCTGGCAGCGTTACCTCGCTGTATAGCCAGACTAATCCGCTGGGCGAGGTAGGTGCCAGCCCTGGGATCGCTCGACTCATCGATGAGTCTTTTGGAGATCTCCTTAAAGACTCGTTGAGCGTCGGGCCCCCACGGCCCGAGGGTCTCCACGCCGAACGGCACAAACATGTAGTCCTCGCTGAGGCCTGCATATTTGCGCCGTTTGAGACCCTCCGCAGTCTGGGCCGCCGCGCCGGCTCTTAAGGAGGTCGCCGAAAGGTGGGACGGTGCTAATGTATCGACAAAGGTTGCATCCCACACCAACGACCTCACATGCTGCCACGGAACGAGAGTCATTCCGTCTGGTCTCTTGCCGTCGTCGCGGGAAAAACACGAGGGCTCTAGGACAGAGGGTACACCCGCATATAATAAAATATTAATATTATTAGCGGCTTCAGACGACGGCCCGGACTGAGGTTAGAGCCCCCCTAAGTAGCAGGGGCCATCTGCCCCCCTATCATGCCACTATCATGCCCTTTCTCTATGAGCTGACGTCCGCTCTTAAAAACAAAACTAAAAAACTTGTTGAAAATGCTGGCCTCCATTCCTTATGCACGCTCGACATCTTATCTTGACTTCCTCAGTTGTAGTGCACAGCCGAATTTCTTGCTTCGTTGTGTCGAAGGCCGTATTTATTCGTTGAATAAGATTATCTCTACTTTCAATTTCTCGAAAGTAGACCAACTCTATGGCCCTCCCTTTGACATGAAAATCCAACGACGTGAGGTCAAGGATCGTGCAGGCCATGAAAGGGGGCCATCTCGACCAAACCAGGAGTTAGGGAATACATAATCTAGGTATTCTCTAATACCATCAAATAATTAACCTTTTCTTATAACATACTTTTGACATAGCTTCCTACATAATTTTCTCTTAAGATTCGAAATTGCCTTGGCCTTTTTCATACCTGGCAGTTCTGAAGACAAACATTCATATGTCAATCTAAGTCAACACAGGATAGCTCTTTTTGTCTTTCTACCTAAAGTGCAAGAATATCCTTCCGTTGTTTTACTTAACCACCTGCTCACCCGATGTCCTTTGAAAGACGTAAAACACGTGTTAAACGTATAATTCATAAGTATATTTTTTAACTAAAATTCTACCACCACCACCAAAAAACCACCTCTATCAGTTGTCGTTGTTTTGTAACAACTCTCAATTTTGTAATTATGTATGTTAAAAGACATTCATCTACTCTACACCGAATTCGTTCAACGAATTTAAAATATTAATAACCCGGTGATTCAAACACTCATCTAGCATCATAGAGAACCTAAGCCTAGCCCTATCTTACCAGAGAAAATACATGTAATATGTTCTTGGTCTTCGAGTTCGAGTGCAGGAACCCTTGGTACAGGCCATGGCAGCTGGTAGATGAAGCAGGCCTAATTCTGGTGGTTATTGGTATATAGGCTGTGCTGGAAAGAGCTGTTATTCGCTTGATAGATAAGAAGATAATTTTGGATCTTTGTATGTCAAACGTGTTGGTATGGTCTGCCTCGATTAGTGTGGTTGGTGACCTGCTTCATCTATCTTTTTGAGTTGTTTTTATTATATGGTGGTGGTGCGCACTGTCGAATGATAGCAATTTGTGTATCATGGTCTGAAGTGTTGAGTAATTCAGTAACTCGTGCCCATACCCCACAAAGGACCCGTAGATCGCACACAAACGTTATAGGATATCTATTAAAAATATGAATCTCGAAACCCTTGCGCTTAAGGACTTCATGTTTTATAAAATGTTTTGTTTGTGTATAGATTCTCTATAGATTTTATCGTGCGCCGCTGATTTAAAAAAAAACTAAATTCCCGAAAAATGATGGTGAATTGATAGGAATAGGTAGGGCTTATTAACCTAAACTTCGAGGAACATAGAGAAGAATCGGAGACTTCCTTACGACAATATTTTTGGCGGGACTTCTGCCCCAATATACGGGACATTACTTAAGTATATTAAAAATTAATGTTATTCGGAATAAGTACTTGGTCTATGTTTACCTAAAGTTTGAGACATATTAAATTATTTATTAATGCACTTATGTGATTTTCCGAAACTTGGGGCAGTTGTCCCGGGAAAAATATTGTCGTAAGGAAGTCTCTGTTCCTTCTCTATGTCATAGTTTAGGTTAATAAGCCCTACCTTTTCCTATCACTCAGGTGAACACTAGGCCAATCACATAACTAAGAGTTTCAAACCACTTAACAAAAATATACAATATGCTTACGAATATAAATTAGTCTACTTTAGTTTTTCATATCTACAATTTATTTAAAAACTCTTATGAGAGAAAGTGGTATAATATGGTTATAAATCCTTCTATGTGTTATTGTATTATATAAGGTATTAGATTAGTCATACACTTGATATAGTAATTCCAAGTGACTCATTCATTCTTGAGTAACTTTATTCGCCTGCTGCGTTATGTACAAGGAAAATGATATATGTAATCTGACTCATGCTACGAATATTTGTGGTGGTATATGGTCAGGAAATACATTTTAACGTTTGTGTAGAAATACACTCAATAATATGGGAATTTCCCTCAATTACTCTTATGTAATTTTCTTAAATTCACTGCAAGATTACTTAATAATCGAGGAAAAAAGTTCAAAATTGAAAAGCAGCCAGTACCATAAAGTCATCTTCATGTCTCCATCGCTGCGGCGAAGGGGTAGCCACTTGTCACGCAAAAGGGAGTGTGAATTACTGACAAATCGTGGGGCCACTATGACTTTGCTACCCCGTATGGGAAAAGATGTGACGATGTTGATATAAACAGGTGATATTTAATCAGATGAACAAAATTTGGGGAACGTTAGTACCAATTCGATCAAATTTGCCTTACATACCTATAAACGCTAACAAAACAAAAATGGTCTTCCATATTAACTTGTAATGAGCTGATCGGGTCAATGTGCTGAAGTGATTTATTTTTTCATTTACGACCAAATGATTCCGATGATGATGATGATGATGTTCCTCAAAATATGGCCAGCTGATTAGAAGTCCTTGTATGCAGGATGCCCCGTAAACAATGGACGAGCTCGGAGCCATTGATATGCATCGTAGCTCTGAACAAAGTTCACTATGAAACCGATTTGATTATGTAGAGCAACTTTATTTTAACTCCTCCGTACATATCACCTGACATTCCGAACCAAAATGTATGGATTTTATCAAAAATAAAGTTGCTCTGGGGGGTCACCACAACGTCTTAAGCCGATTCAGATTAGGAACCTAATTTGATCCGCAAAATTACAGTGACGGTTTTAAAACAAGTCTTGGTATTAGGTAAATAAAGCCCATTATGGCGAATTGGAATGGAAATGTTTGCCATGGTGATGTTCTTGTTTTGAACCTAATTTGAATCGGTAAAAGATTATGGTAACCCCCCTGATCAAATAGCTTTCATACCCGAATGGCCGAGTCGGCAGTGACCCTGCCTACGAAGCCAAGGGTCCCGGGTTCGAGTCCCGGTGGGGCCAAATATTTGTTTGATGAGAATGGATGTTTGTATATTTTGTATTGTACCCTAGTCATGGTTGTTTACCTATCTAAGTATATTATTTATCTATATAAGTATGTGTATCGTTGTCTAGTACCCAAGATACAGGGAATCCTAGTTTGGGGCTAGATCAATGTGTGCAAATAGTGTCCAAGGTATTATAGTATTATTATACTGAAAGTTGTTTAGAGAATCATGAGGTCTAGATAGTTCGGGGTTATACAAGGTACGTCGTAAATCTATTAACGATGCATTTACGCTGCCTGGTTTAATTTGTTTACAAACATTACTTCTTAACGTTGATTTAAAAAGTTATCACCGACTGTTATAAACACTATAAAATATTAGTATTTCTTTGAACCCATTTCAGGGTTTTTCCCAATGTCCGCTCCCGCTAGGTGGCGCTGGTAGTTGGAGGCAAAGAAATTCATTCATCTGGTATTTATACATCATTACTCAAATTTTGATTTACAGTCGTGTGTTTTTGTGTGTACCATGTTACATCGAATATAAAAATTATCTATCTATTACGTGATCTTTCAAATACACTGGCAAAATTAACAACAAATGAGGTGACGTGCCTTCTCCTTCTAGTGCAGTTGTATAAAAAGTACCATATATGTTCCGAATGTCTTTATTACGTAGATATTTACATATACTTAGCGATCGTCATTTTTGCCACTTCTCTACATTGGACCACTGTGGGAGAAGAAGGGCGTAGAAACTCACACAGATTGATTTTTAGATCTATTTTAAAAATTGCTTGTGCTAACTAATACAAATTTTATAATATCATTATATCATAATTAATAAGTAGGTTGAAATAATTACAAAATTATTAACAGCAAGGTCTGTGTTGAGCCAGATTAACCCCATACGGTCCCGTCATTTAAGTAATATTGAACATTGTAATATCCCTTTTTCGACAAAGTCGCTCTAACATGGTTTTTAAATTGCTCAAATGGCAATTTCAAGATCTCCAGAGGTATCTTGTTGTAGTAGAGAATGCACTGACCCTTGAAAGAATTGCTAACATTCGCGAGTCTAAACCGGTTAATCATTAACTATCTTTGTGCTAAATTTCATTTCAAACCGTTCAGCCGTTTTAACTTGATTGAGGCACAAATATACAAACATTCAAACACCTAAACATTGCTACAATCACATTTTAATATAAGTTGGATAGGTTCATTAGTATATTCGTAATCTGATGTGTATGTATACCTACCTATATAGATTACTTATACCTTTGTAGGTCATAAACATAATACTAATAACTTAAACTGCAGTGAATTATGTTTAGACATTTCAATGATATTGAAGGTTTAGATACTTACATACTTGCTTCTGGGCCCACACTAAGATACTCTGTATCCGTATGCGTGGCTAATACGATAACACTTTATATACATTTATTTTGGCCCCACACTAGGATACCCTGTGTCGTGGGAGTCAGAAATAGCGACGTAACACACATATATACATCAAAGACTGGAGATTATTTGCCTAAAGGCAATGTACGAAAGAGTACATTAAGCATTATTCATGGTACGAGCTATATTAGTTTAGAGGGGAAATAGAATCTTCGAGAGTGTCATATTGCCGAATGCACAAAGAGCTGCTCAAATTAAGTGCCGCTTAAATATCGTACTCGCGGATGCTGTCATTTCCCGAGCAAGAGAGAGTGAAAACGCGACTTTAAGTGTCACTCAAATTTTGAGTTGTCGGCTGTTTATCAGGACGTTAGAAACTTTCATTGTATTCAAAACTACAAACGAAATGGCAGCATTAAATACCAAGGCTGAGTTACGTAATTATTAATATAAGCTTAGTCGGGCCATCAGCCATTTCGAGAACAAATAAAAAGTAGTAGAGGGAAACTCTCTAATGGCGCGTGGGTTCCGTACGTTAACGATACATACATAGTTTTGATTTCAACGTAGTTTTTGGTGCCCATTACCTACAGTTTAAAGATGACTTATGAGTAGAGCGATGAAGTTACCCTCAGCATGAACAATTTTCCCCGAAAAACATTATGGTTGCAAAAACACAACATTTAGTTAGTCATCTTTGTCATTCTTTACTGTATGTATACTCGTTGAAGTCAGATCAAAGTTCGACTTTAATTAAAACCTGAACAGTTGTAGTAAGTGTTCTCTTTAGTCTTAATCTTAGAGAACACTTACTACCGCTAGTTTAAGTTAAGTAAGTTAAAAGAGATGTACTTTAAGGCTTCAACTAGACCACCAAAAAGGGAACCCAAAAATCGCATACGAATTATGCGATTGGAGTGGATTGGGCTCAAGCATTTGAGAGCTACTCAGCTTCTCAGGGCTAACCACTGAGAGTATCTCAAACGAGGTTACGGGCCCGCTTGTTGCGAACACACACACATACCTACCGTAAGTAGCTACTTCTATCTTATAAATAGAGGAACTTATTTTTACTTGGTGTTAGAAAAGAGTTTAGTCATATTTTTACCTAGATTTTATCTGAGTTACGTATGTACCTACCTTGCTTGTCTAACTTTACTAAATGGTTATTTATTTATAACTTGTTAGTGTCAAACTTACATTTAATTACTATTTGTAAATGGCTTCATTTACCAATGATGTTCCATTTATTATTTCTTTATTACACACAAATATTTTGGAAACAGGAAGTACATAAATATTGTAATAAGGCCTTCTTATCTTCAACGATATTTTTACATGATTGGTGAATGAAATGATTTATTTTTATTTCATTACTCTGTCACACCTCGTACTATTCAAAATCATTTTCTTGCAAAAATGTTAGCTATATTTTGTTATATTATTTTTTCCGGTTTATTTATGTCATGAGACGGAAGCATGAATGGCACGTCGGGAAAGTGGTACTTATTTTAATGGCTTGTGTTTAAACGATTACCAAAAACGCACCTATTTTACTACCAATAAATTCGAAATGACTGCCAGAATGGATAAATGTCCACCAAATTGTGTTTGGATAAATGATCACCAAACTTCTTTTTATGTTTTGTGTACTTAAGTTTATGTTTTAAGTATTTTTTGTTGTTCTTACATGTTCAACCTAACACGAAGGATAAAGGGGGCTTCGCTTCGCTCACCCCCTTAACCCTTCACCTAAGCTACCGCAGTATTTTGCCCTGATATTTTGAGATACACCCCACAGATAAAATATTCCTGTGTACTTTTACAAATGTGTAAAAATAATCGAATCGAATATTACAATGGTTTCGGATATCAATATTCATTATATCATAATAATAGACATCAATAGTTTAGATTTCAGTAAAACAAATAATTTATTGTGACATTTTTTTTTAAATATTACGAAAAATTCATAATTTTGCATACAACGTTGTTAAAGTTAAAACTTCAAACATGTTCGTTTTTAATCGACTACGCCATCGTAGTCGATTGTAATGTAATTTCATAATAACATTCGATTATTTTAATCTGTTCTCATTGCGGTAATGCTACATGGCAATGAATAAATTAAAAAAGTAGCTTGAACAGAAAAGTAGCATTTTGTAGTAGTAGTAATCAGAAAAGTAGCAAAAGTAGAATAAAAGGTGTGAAAAAATATGTTGGTGATCATTATATTTGTTGCCTATTTTAAGTGCCAGTTCCTATGATATGCAACGATAAATAGGTCTAATTATTTTCCGACTTGTTAGTTGCTCGTGCTCTTTCTTGGCTCTGCCGACGACGCTCCAACGTGGAAGGTGCGCTCTCCCCTAACACAGGTTTTCTGTAAACTTACCAGGGGACTCCTACTATTTGTGTTAAAATCTGACTTGAATTTTAAGCGGTTGTCAGCGCCATCTCTGAACAACTTTTTTATGTTAGCCGATATCAAAGCAACAAAGAAAACACGTTTCCATACATTTCGGGCCGCGAAATCAGCTGATTTGTATGGAGCGGTGACATCCAAAGTTATAATAATAATAATAATAATACCTTGGACACTATTTGCACACATTGATCTAGCCCCAAACTAGGATTCCCTGTATCTTGGGTACTAGACAACGATACATATACTTATATAGATAAATATTATACTTAGATAGATAAACAACCATGACTAGGGTACAAACATCCGTTCTCATCAAACAAATATTTGCCCCCCACCGGGACTCGAACCCGAGACCCTTGGCTTCGCAGGCAGTGTCACTGCCGACTCGGCCATTCGGGTCGTAAATAAATACAAAATAAATGCAGCACATTAATTTCCCCACCGATGGGCACGGGCCTTTACCCGGATACCAGTAAGATTAAGCCATACTCCACCACGCTGGCTCAGTGCGGGTTGGTGGAGGGGTGTCGGGCTAGTGGCCAACCCGACTGTCAGTAGTTATCAAGCGGCCCTATCAGGGCCTCTGGCCAGCTTCCCCACGGCTACCACCGAGGGGCGATAGTAGCTGGGACCTACAGCTTAACGTGTCATCCGAAACACGGAAGTGTCCGAAACGAATGCCACATAGAACGGACACCCATCCAGTGCCCGTCTCGGCCAGATGTTGCTTACCCGCACGATCGTTTCCGATGTGCGAATACCGCTAGGCCACGACCGGTTCTTAAATATGAAGTTGCTGTTATATAATCGATTTTATTAGGAAAGTTATTCAAAATTATGTCCATATTAACAACTCTTTACCATATAACCCTATAATATTACCTTTTTTGTAAGGTTAGGCTAAATCAAGCTGCATTCTAAATCCAGTAATGAATCAATTTAAATGTTTTTCTCTGCCAACCCTATGTAGTCAGTTCTGCCAGAAAGAAATACTACATGCCTTTTTAGATTTATGAAGACCTCTGTGGCGTTGTGGTCGAGGCTGTGGTTGCTTAGCGAGAGGCTCCAGGTTCGAAACCCGGCTGGGGAGGAAGAACAAATCCCAGGTCTTGGATGTTCATATCCGTGCGACGTCGCTGTTTCTGGTTTCCACGACACTGGGTATCCTAGCGTGGGGGAAGCCAATTACCTAGTCGGTCCATAAGTTCTGTCACAAATATTTCGCCGCATAGTAAATAATACCAAGTTTTATTTTATTTAATACTATATATGGTTTGATAGCTCATTAAATACTGATAAATCAGAACGATTATTGGATTTAAATGCTTAAAGCCATATTACACAAATGCTAGTTTCTTCAGAGATTTTGCACTTTTTTACCCAATCAAAAATACGGACGTGATTCACTTTATCTTTTTTCCATGACTCTTAAAACCTTTCAAACTTACGTGAGATTTTAGTCAGAACCCTCCCTGAACCCGTTACCTTCATTTTGAAGCATAAGATAACTAAGTCTGGGTAAAACTAATTTTCATATTCACATTTTACGTAGTGTACTTGTTGCCCACAAGATCATTTTTATTAGTTTTTCTGAAAACGTAAAAAGTACGTAAAGTTCTCTTTGGGAGCAGTTGGAACTGAAAGCTAACAGAAAATCAAATGCTAGTTGTTAAGCATGGTCTAAAATCGAGGTTTCAGAATAAATAAAAAAAACCTTGTTGGTTATCTGGAACACTGTTTTTTTATTAAATTTGTGGTAAGTGGTATTTTTGTCAGTTGCAGCGTTTTTTGGGTTCGCGATTGTCTCAAGTTATAAGGTTTTTTGTCATATTGCGATAATCGTACAAAATGTATTGTATTGCAAATTGATTCGTATAAAATAAGCTTTTTAATCATGTATAATACGAATAAGAAAAAGTTTATTGCTGAGTTTTATCTATCAAAAACCTTGTGACAGAACTTAAGGACCGACTAGGTATATGACTGTATATAAATGTCTGTGTATTTATTAACACTCTATTATCTTCTCAAAAACCGTTGAACCCTATGCCATGGTAATAAAATGTAAAACCTATAACGGAAAAGTGGCGTTAGCTAACGCCGATGGCAACTGAGGGGTTAAAACAAACAAACGTAGCGTCACGCCTTTCCCATACGCGTTGGCAGAGGCACAGTTGTTCCCACTTTTATTCAGATATTCAATAGGTACTCTATTTTACGTAACAGAGGACAAGCCCATCGGCACAGCTGTAGAGATATGATTTAGATTTTGTTAATTTTAGGTCTCACAGCTTATTCATAACTTAGTACATCGCAGAGTGGTTTATATCTTATAGATATCACCATAAGATAGTCAAAACCGTTAGTTAATAAACTAACGTTTTTTTTCTCGTAAATTGATTAACTATCGGCAGATAGTAAACAGTAGCGTACTGCTTACTATATGACGCGTTAGTTGATCAACTACCGGTTAAAACTGTTAAATAGTAAACTGGTTTAAACTTGAATTGCAAACGAAATACTAGGCCCAACACTGCGGTAGCTTAGGTGAAGACTAGAGGGGGCGAGCGCAGGGAAGCCCCCGAATAGTCTTCGTGTTAGGTTGACATGTAAGAACAAAAGAAACGTAAAGTCATAACCCTGTCGGTCTGGTTTACTATCTGTCGATAGTTGGTCAACTCCCGCGTTAGTTTATCAACTAACGGTTTTGACTATCTTCCGGTGATATAGATAAGCCAATTACAAGACTCTAAAATATGGGGAACGATTTTCTGTTAAATAATAAAGTAGATACTTTAAGAAAGGAAATGTACATACATACAATCACAGATATCTGTGCATACAATAGATACAAGCAGGCGCTCAAAAGAATGCAACGAACAAATGTGATAACAGCGCACATACATCTAACCTATCCATTGCAGTGATTGTGCTGTATCTTACATTACAGAGAAGGAGAGGAAAAATAAAGATAAAATACATTTCCGAGGTATATCTGTCACCGCACTTTATAAAACTAAACAATAGTTAAATGTACCGTATCGTATTTGCACATGTTAAAGTTATTTTTGGTTTGTGCTCGACTACCAACACATCCACACATACTTGTATATGCAGCCATGACATACATGCAACCACACTCACTACCTCTCTCTCACATACACACACACAACACACTCGCCTAAACACATTGATATATAACCCATTATAATTAGATAAGCTGCTATACGTTCTTATTAAGGGCTGAACATAGGCCAATGGCATTGAGAATTAGACAAAGAAAACAAATACCCGTCGCATCGCGTCGAAGCAGACTGACGCATGCTCCCGCGCAGAGCCCCGCGGGGCAGCCCGAGCTCCGAGGCCAAGAAAATTATAGAAATTATTACTAAATTCCTATAATAATTACATTAAAAATAAAATAAAACAACCAAAAAATTTCCTTTTTTTTTACCTATTTTTGCGTGTAAGTTTCATAAAGGAAACTGATTTCGTCTCCGAGCGCTTGTTCATTTAGTTGAATAATAATGCATTGCGAAAAATATTTTTAAGTATTAAATATAACAGATATCCGGTAATTTTAAAAGTCCATTCTTATCTCTAACAGACCTTTTATAACATATATTTATCCTACATTTTTATGTTGTCTAGTTTAGCCTAGAATTGAAGCTAAAGATGCATTTCTGGCCATATTTAATCCCTTAATTACATTTAAGTACAAACAGGTTGCTATGCTACCTACGAAGACTCACGAATCACGACTCACGGTATAGCAAATCGTTTGGGGCATACAACATGCATGGATGAGGAGCTGTGGTTCACCAGTTAAAGTTAACCATAGTTCGGTTGGTGAGTTTGTCAATTTTGTAAAAAATGAAGAGGGGGGAGGGTATTCATTAATCCGCATTCTAGCATTTCCTTCCAAGGTGTAGACGCCCGCAATGTAATAATAATAAATGTATCCCGTCAATTTCCCCATCGAGGGGCACGGGCCTTAACCCGGATACGAGTAAGATTGAGCCATACTCCACCACACTGGCTCAGTGCGGGTTGATGGAGGGGTGTAGTCGTCAACTCGACTGTCAGAAGTTATCGAGCTGCTCTATAACGGCCTCTAACACACTTAACGTTGTACCACCGAGTAGCGATAGCAGCCGGGATCAACAGTGAATAACGTGTTATTCGAAAAACGGAAGCGTCCAAAGGCCCACAATAGAAGGAAAAAAAAACTTTTTTCATTCTTCACCGGATAGCTATAACCTCATTTCCCTGCGGAGAGGTGACGTCACTCCCCCGGGTAAAAGGTCGAATGACCCCGTGAGGTTAAGTCGCTAACTATATTAAAAGCTTGCAAATCGCCCTCGCTTTATAGACTGCTGTAACTGCCATGGAGGGTTTTATTGAGAGTATCTTACATAAATATAAGATCGCGACAGGTTGGGGTGGCAATCAGGGAAGACATAGTTCTAGTGTGCATGTCGCTCTCATTGCCTATCGGATTACCCGTCTAGCCAACACTTACTCCCTTCAAAATATTTTTAAATTTTGAGATTTCGCGATTTTGAACTTTGGTAATGAAATTCACAGCTTATAACGGGATTTCGGGTAACCAGGATACCCAAACACAATCAAGCGGTTAGAAGAGAAACTCTTCTCGTATATTAGACTATCCCAAATATCAACAATTATACCACAGAACACGCACACCCACAAACAAACACACACACTCATGCATAAACCTCACAAAATAATACGGCTCATGTTTAATTGTATACCACATAGAGTAAAAAGATACATTATCATCATCACCAGCCTGCCAGAGGCCCCACTGTTGGGTACAGGCCTCCTCATAAACACGCCGTTCAGAACGGTCCTGCGGAACCCGCGTCCATTGCTTCCCTGCCACCCTCACCACATCGACGGACCATCTAGCAGATGGTCTGCCGACCGATCTTTGGCGTCCTCTTGGCCACCACTCTATCGCCGATCTGGTCCATCTTCCGTCTTCACGCCTTGCCAAGTGTCCTGCCCATTTCCACTTAAGCCGTGCTATCCGCTTACCCACATCAGCCATCTGTTCGGCGTCTGATTTCGGTACAAAGATACATCTAAAAAAAATGTATTACTTATAACCTTAGTTTTACTTATTTATCTACGTACTTTATAGGTAGTGTTGCCTTATAATACTAACTTTCAAGTACGTAGATAAATAAAAGTCATACAAAGGTATAAAGGTTTGATCTCATTTCAATGTTATGACATTGTTTTTTTATAAATATAACTTATTATAATCGATGTTTACAAAAAAATCTGTGTTAGATCTTCGTTAGTTTGTAAGTCATTGCAGTGCTCAGTGCCAAGGTTCATTGTCGGGACCTCCAGCTATAACCACACTGAAGCAATAAATAATTTGAACTTGAATTACTTAAAAATATATAGGGTCACGGATTTTCCCATACGGGGTGGCAGAGGCACAATTGTGCCCACCTTTAGTCAGTTAATCGATATTCCATGTTGTGTGACAGGGGGATGACCCATCGCCGCATGAGTTATGAAGGTTTCCTCACAATGTTTTCCATCACCGTCGTCCGTATAATGTACTTAAGATCATTATTTATCTTATTTGAATTACTTAAATTTCTTATGACAAAGCGTTTGGCGGATTATATCATTGTATTTTATTGTATTTACATTAATTGTATTAGGTCCTTACATATGAAATTGGCGTTTTGCATGGGAGGAACATAAAGTCGTTTTTTATTTAAATATTATTTAATTATTTAATCATAGTATGTACCATTGTTTTCTATTCATTTTTGCTATCTCATAGGTAGTTCTTCAATCCCTTAACTAAAAAAAACATACGGACGGGAGTCAATAAAATCTTTGAAGGCGGTTTGGACTGCCCTATCGGAGTTGAATTTTTTACCTTTCAAGAAGTTATCCAAATCTCAAAAAAAATGGTAATCTGTTGGAGCAAGGTCCGGAGAGTACGGTGGATGTCTTAGACATTCCAATTGAAGCTCCTCTAATATGGTAGCCGTCTGTTGTGCAGTGTGTGGTCTAGCGTTATCATGAAGCAACAGTGGCCTAGAGCGATTGACCAGCCTCGGTTGTTTAGCAGCTAGCTTTTCCATCATGATTTGCAGTTGCTGACAATAGAAATCTGCCGTAATCGTCTGGCCAGATTTAAGAAAGCTGTAGTGAACGACACCAGCACTAGTCCACCAAACGCTCACAAGTAACTTTTTTGGGGTCAATTTTCGCTTGGGGCATGGTTTGGCTGGTTCGGCAGGGTTCAGCCATTGCGATGAGCGCTTTCGATTATCGTACAGGATCCACTTTTCATCACAGGTAATGATTCGATTTAAAATCCTTTCATTATTGTGCCGGGTGAGTAATGAAAAGCAGCAGTCAACGCGCGTTTGTTAATTTGCTTCACTGAGTTCGTGAGGTACCCACCTTTCAAGCTTTTTCACCTTCCCAATTTGCTTCAAGTGGATTAAAACAGTTTTATCACTAACACCGCAGCCTGCAGCTAACTCGAACGTGGTTTGCGATGGATCCGCTTCCACAATAGCCTTCAATTCTTCATTATCAACTTTGGTCTCCGGCCGTCCACTGGGCTTGTTCTGCAGGTCGAAATTTCCAGAAAACGTTGGATCCAAAAACGCACTGTGTTTTCTATTGCGGCACCGTCGCCATACACATCAATAATCCTTTGAGCCGTTTCTGCAGCACTGGTGCCACGGTAGAACTCATACTCGTAAATAACGCGATATTTCAAGTTTTCCATTTTGTAAGCTGAGTGACGCAAGAAAAAAAACAATCGAGGAAAAAACAAATGAATTATAATTTTAAAAACACAAATACATGAGTAAATATCTGTATAAATTTGAATTTGGAATTCCTAACCATAGATAGAGATATTTGAGATCAAAGTGGCCAGTACGGTGAAACGCCAATTTCATATGTAAGGACCTAATATAACGTTTATTTTTAATTTCATTTTATAGATTTTGATAATTATAGCAGCAACGACTCTAATAAAATTATATTGGTACTTAAATCATAATTTAAGATGTCTTGCCGAGTGCCATCCCTACTTGTCGCGATCTATTCATACCTACCTAAATATGCATAGCGTTGTGCCTTTTCCTGTGCGAGGTGGAAGAAGCACAGTTGTGCCAACGTTTACGCTGCTATTTAACACTCCATTTAGCGTTAGCCCATCGCCGCAACTATGAAGTTTTGAAGGTTTCCTTGACATGACGTATCCATCACCGATAAAATGTCCGTATAATGGACTTATCCAGTTGGCACATGGTCCGCATCTGGATTTGAACCCGCATCTCTGCGTGACAAGCGGAAGTGTATCTGTCACCGTAAGATTGTCAAAACCGTTAGTTGATAAACTAACGGTTTTCCTCTCGTGAGTTGGTCAACTATCGACAGCTAGTAAACTGTAGCGTATTGTTTACTATATGACGCGTTAGTTGATAAACTAACGGTTAAAACCGTTAAATAGTAAACTGGTTTCAACTTGAATTGCAAACGAAATACCAGGGCAAACACTGTGGTAGCTTAGGTGAGACTAGAGGGGGCGAGCGCAGCGAAGCCCCCGAATAGTCTTCGTGTAAGGTTGACATATAAGAACAAAATAAACGTAAATTCTATACCTTGTCAGTCTGGTAAACCGATGTAAACTATCTATCGATAGTTGATCAACTAACGCGTTAGTTTATTAACTAACGGTTTTGACTATTTTACGGTGACATATCCACTAGACTCTAGCTAGAACATGCATGTTTAGTGATTACAATTAAAATGTTTTTTACACAGTATACAACCTCTTGCCAAAGCAGCTCCATCGCGAAAGAAGCTGATTTATTCCTGGTAATTTCCCCCAGTTGTGTGGTAATTTCCTCAGATTAGCGGTAATTACCCGGCGCTCCTGACTCGGCAGCAGTCGGGATTGTCACGTAGACATGTCTCGGGTTTGTTGCCAGCAATTTTTTAGGGTTGCGTACCCGAAGGGTCCCAAACGGGAACCTATTACTAAGAACTTGAAGATCAAAACTCAAATCATTTATTGCAAGTAGGCAAAAATGATGCAGTTTTACAATTCAAACACTTATCTCATAAATATGGATCAAAATAAAGATTAAATGAAATATAATCAACTAAAGGAATAAGTAACTAATTATGGGTTGAGTTTAAATTTCCCTTTCAAGTGGTGATTCAAGGCTGAATCTCGCACGGGAAAAAGAAAATTTATTAACTCTACCAATGCTTCGGAATTACGCCGGTCAGAGAAAATAGCACCAAGAAACTCTACGGGAATGTATTTTTTTTTTCAATTTTCCTCATTGTTTTATGCCACAATGTACAATATAAAAATAATCTAATCTAACGACTATATTATTAAATCGTATCTACAAATGCCAATAAGATGTCTCAAAATAACAATTTTACAGAAAAAATAAATAAGAACAAACAAAAGCTAATGAACATGACTCATAAAGTATCAGTGCTCTTGGTAACAGACTTGGATTCTACGATAAAACGAATAAATTGTTATGAATCACCGTATGTAGCACTTCTGTACACTTAATTTAAAACCAGACTAAACTTATTCGAAAATCGAGCGGGTGCGCCGAGCTGAGTGTTGCTTCAACTGGATTCATGTGTCAAACATACATTTTCTCATTAACTTACTTAAATAAAATACTGGCCTTGCTTTAAAAAAACTCGCAGGAGGTGATAAAAGTAGAGTATACTCCTCGGGGATAAAGCTTTTTTGTCTTCGGCATGCTTGAATCCCTCTCTGCACTCAGGACTCTAACACCCTCGCTTCGTTCGGGAGCTAAATCTGGAGTCCTTCGTCACGTTCAGGATTCAATATCGCGCTCGTGACATAAAACAGTGTTCTATCCCCTTGATGCAAAATCTATTATAAGGTCAATATTTTTTCGAACGCATAATAAGTTTTCATAATGTATTGACAAGCCACTGTAAGAATATTGATCTCCTTAAATCGTTCCCGGAGAGAATCGCGGCAGTTCATATTATATATGGAACGAATTGCTCTCTTCTGTAGCACGAATAGCGATTGTATATCTACGGCTTTACCACACAACAGAATGCCATAAGACAATGCCGTGAAAGTAACTGACATATTACATATATATACTAATCTTGCAGTGGCTTCATCAGTAAACTGGCTAATTTTTTGTACAGCACAAGCTGTTGAGCTCTATAGACGATGTGTGGGACCCCACTGCAATTGTGAATCTAGATTAATATCCAAGTATATAGTTTACTGTACCGAGTCTAAAGACGCCTTATTCATTAAATATTTATATAGGTTTCCCCTCTGACATTTGGTAGCGAAATTTCAGCCACTTCTGCTGTCTGTCTGTCTGTATGCCCATCAGCGGGTTGTATCTCCAGATCTTTAATAATCAGAATCGGTGGTCTAATGTAGAGAAGTGGCAAAAAATGACGATCGCTAAGTATATGTAAATATCTACAGTAATAAAGACATTTGGAATTTGGAGTAAAATTTTTGACATAGTGTTTATTTCTGTTGCCACTACATCAACAAACAATGAACCACACAAGATCGTATAAATTAATATCATCGCAAAATTCGCGCTATCTCTTATCACAGTCTGTGATGCAATTGTTTTGACGTCGTCGGCTCTGCAATCTGTATTTGCTTTTGTTTTATCATCTTTTATTTAGCCCTTAGTTTTTTTTGTAAGATGGCGCCCTTCATGTGCGAGTCCTGCCTGGACTATCTTGCAAATGTCTTCTAGAAACATAAAAAGTTCTAACTGTCTACTGCGACCTAACAACCATCAAAGACAAGTTTACGATGACCCAGAATCACCACCTCAGAGGGCCCTCACTGAAACTCCGAGGGCTCTCGTTTATAATTAACCCACGCAAAGACCTTCTGGTTGACATGGTGGTCCGCGAGCGGAACAGCCTTCCAGATACCGTAATTAGTGCCGCATCAGTGAACAGCTTCATAAATAGACTTGGCAACTTTATCAAACAAGTGCAATGACATGTGGACTGATTTGCACGCATCAGCTTCCTCTACCCTTAGCTACCTCTGCATTATAAATAATAAGCAGGTGGCCGCGGATTAGCTAGCGCAAACTCTGGCCAGTCCGTACGAACATTAGCCTCCCCTCTACTTTTCTCCAAGAAAATGTCTTACTGAGCCTGCTTTGTTCAACTATACAACCTATCTGCCAAATTAACAGATTCATGGGCCGAGTAATTTATAAACAACCTACCTGCCAAGTTGAATAGCTGCATAGGTTACGTAGTTTTTTTTGCTAGTATCTAATCGCAAATCAAAAATACTGATTTTCGCCGCAAAAAGCATCGGCAATTTTTTTTATGTTTTGCCTAAGCTACCGCAGAATTTTTCCCTGATATTTGCTGTGAAAATCAGTATAATTGCTGTGCAAATCAGTATTAATGATGTGCAGTTTAATATTTCCCGTTTTTTTATCTCAGCAGGGGAATTGGAAAAATCACTTGTTTAGTTGCCGTCTCCTAACTTTAAACTACTTTCACAAGTCAAGTAATTTTTGGTTTTCATACAAACTTGAGGGAAATGGGAGGGCATTTTCCCCCCTTAGGGCATGAATTTCGCAAAATCCTTTCTTAGGCTACTCGGCTACTAACTTGGGCTATATGAGGAACCACTGTTCAAAGTTACATCTCCCACAGAGCAGTGGCCTAGGCTGTGCATTGATATATCAGTCAATAAGTCGGGACTTACTCCCGCACGGTGATTTTCATTACCGTTAGAAGACAGGTACACAATAAACTACCCTTCGTCTGCGAGAGCCAGCGGAATCCGGTTTTTGAAGTAAAACTTCTTCACGCACGCTTGACTTGGGGAGTAAGCAGGCGAATGCGTGATGAGAGCGTTACGAAACAGGGTTGCCAGATGCCGGATATTTTTTCTCGTACCAGGGATGCCAAATATCTCGTACTTTTAGTACATAATCTCGTACAGATATAAAGAAAAAGAAAACATATGAACTCCATAATTTACGGAAGTTTAATATTTATGCTTCGGAACGCACCTCCTCTTGTTGCGCGACTCGGAACGGAAACAGAACCGCAGCTGTCACTCGTATCGAAACGAGATGTAAAATTAGAGGTTATTTTTTCTCGTCGGGAGAACAAACATGTCTGCTCAGGCATCGGGCCATTGATTGTAATTCCGTGTAACAATTACCAAATACAGGCGTCGGGCCTGGTCGGAGTGCTCATCATAAACATCGTCGGGAAATAAGTAGATTCGCGTCAGCGGTTGAGTGATCCGTGTTGATTGGACATCGTCGTATCGGACGGCGACTCCACGTGTCGGCAGGCAGCACGCCGGCGACAGCGTCGGGCAGCGACAGCGAAACGATAGTGATTCGGTTCCTATCCTATCCCAATTGTGCCCTTATCCCGTATTCCTGTCTCGAATCGAGCTTTCGATTTCCGGTCTGCGACGACAAGGTAAGGTAATAATCAAGATCTTTTCTCCCGTGCTGGCAACAACCCAGCCCCCTCAAGATTCCACGCCGTTCGGTTGAGGCGTGGAATTAAACATTTTGGTAGCAGGCGCGGTTTTCCTAGTGGGAAATCATCGATTCACGGTTGTAGGGTTGCCTTTTGCCACATTGTAGTTGGGAGACAGGAATATCTCAGATTGGCCGGCAATCTGTTTGTGAGTGAGTCTGTGGTCGGTACACCACAATTAAAGTTCATTTTCGGTTAGTGAAAGTATAAGTGTCAATTTAGTTAACAATTATTATAAATTTGTAGTCGGAAACTACTGTTTGTGCGCATAAAAGATTGAACAGTAATTCTGCGAAGTAACTAGATTGTATTACTTGCGGTAGAACGTCGGGTTCTATAGTACTGCAGTGTTATTTCAGTTTACACAGCAGGGTCGGGCTATTTAAGGGGTATTAAGCTGATTTTGCTGACCCCAAAAGAAGTGTGGGTCATATCGGAGGGGCCACTTCTAGAAAAATAGTATTTTTTTTATAATACCTTTTTGTGTGTTATTTGTATTGTACCATATGGTGGCATTCTCTAATTGATTTAGAGTGTATAGTTATAAGGTGTATGTCCACAGGGCGACCATATTAAATATTTTTTAGGATTTAATTGTTTTAGTGGTTGCCTTGGTTTTTACAACTTAGTTTTAATTTCTGTGCCTAGCGCTGACGGGCAAGTGCTGGTCTCTGGCTGTGCTTAGTTCGGTAGTGAAGCATAGGATCAGAAACAATTGAATCGGTAACCATGGCACCTTCGCCCTTGACGGTACTGCGGTATGGTGTCCGTGAGGAGATGAGATGGCTCGCCCATACTCACAAGTATGTGGAGCGACCTGACATGGACGATGTCCTGCTCAAGCGTGTGGAGGACGCAATGACACGCGTCGGGAAGGTGTGTCGGCTGGCTGCGGAGGCTGAAGCCCTCGGGCTTACGGATGAGGCCTCGGTGGCTGCAGTGAAGCAGCTCTGCGCGGATGCTGACCAAGCGATGGAGTGCTTGGGCGACATCGAGCGTCGCGCCGAAAAAATTAAGCGGTCGCGTCGGGTTGACCGCGGGGAGGGTAGCGGAGACCCGCCCCCTAAGGGTGTTGTTGGACGGCTGCCACACCTGGAGATTCCGGCCTTCAGTGGGGCAATTGATGAGTGGCCGGCATTCATCAATTTATTCGATAGTCTGGTCCACGGTCGGGACGACCTGGACAACGCCTACAAGTTGGCCCAACTATTGATGGCACTGCGGGGTGAACCGAAGGAGTTGGTCGGTCACCTAACGGTCACGGCGGGCAATTATGAGATTGCCCGGGCCATATTGTTTGACCGCTACCAACACAAACGGCGGTTGGTTGATGCGCAGCTGGGGAAGCTGTTTAGCATCCCAAGAGTAACCCGGGATGTTGACATCCGGGTACAGGTGCTCAACCCTGTGCTGGTGGCCACTAAGGCCCTTCAGAACCTTGGTCTGCCGGTAGACCAATGGTCATATATCGTGTTATATATGGTTTTGTCACGGTTGCCTGCAGCTGTTCAAAGTCGGTTTGAACAGCTGCATGGGGGCAGTAGCTCGGAACTGCCCACGCTCGTCCAATAAACGGATTTTTTGGAGGGTGAATGCAGGCGATGCGACACATTGGATTCGGAGGCCAGTGTGCAGCGCCAACCCGCGCGGATGCGGGAGGGGCCGCGTCCCCCGCCCCCACGGGGGGGTGGGCGGTCAAAACAATTTGGCGTTTTGAGTGCCGCGCCGTCGGGTGACGGCTGTGTGCACTGCAACAGTGCCGGTCATGAAGTGACCAGTTGCGCCAACTTTAAGGCGCTCGGTGTGGCTGCCCGCAGGAAGGTGGTCTTCCGCCACCGATTGTGTTTCGGTTGTTTGGGGCCGCACCCGCTGAGCGAGTGCTCACGCGCGTTCCCCTGTGAGTGCTGCGGTGGCAAGCACCACATCGTGTTGTGCCTGAACCGGTCAGACCCTTCGGACGGTCACCAGGGCCGGACTCGGGTTGGTCGGTCACAGGGCCCAACCAGGGCCGGACCCAGTCCCCCTCCGGGCAACGGGAGTCACCAAAGGGGTGACTGGGGTACCCACGGACGGGACCCCCCCCCCCCCCCCCCCCCGAGGGGAAGGGGGCAGCGCGGGGGGTAACAGGCGGGATAGCCGGGGTTCGGTCGCCGCTGTCCAGGGTCAGCGAGGACTTCGGGCCGCTGGCTCACCGCGTATTACACGGGCGGGTGTCAGATGGCACCTATGAGTGGCGCGAAGGCTGGGAGCCCACCACCTTCTGCGCCACCCTGCCCGTCGCTCTGGGAGGCGAACAGGGAGACGAACAGTCGGATGTTGCCCCCATTCCTAGAGCGCCCCAGGTTGGATCCGCTCTCCCCCCTCCATCCACGGTGGCCACCGGGCACACCGTACACCGTCCGGTATGGTCGGATACCGGGACAGAGAGGGGCCTATTATGCGGGTTGGGACCCCCTGATGTACATACGGTCTGATATGCCACCGTTGGAATATCAGCAGCCGAGTTACCAGGCCGACGGGGGTCCCAGCGGGTTCGGATCCCGCGGAGGTTCCCGCTAGGGACACGCCGCCCACTTCGAGGGTGCCGCCACTCCACAGACGGTCATGCTCCCCACCGTCTCGGTGATAGCGTGGAGTTCGGACGGCAAATCTTGTGTGGCACGAGCACTATTGGACTCGGGGGCCCAGGGGTGCTTAGTCTCGTGCAACCTTGTAAGACGGTTGGGCATTTCGGTAAGGGAGTATCCACATTCCATTCGGGGAATTGGGAAGACGGAAGTCGGTTCCGTTAAGGGAGTATGTCGGATTACTCTCTCGTCACGGGTGGATTCATCGGTGAATCTGACGGTCACGGCATTAGTCATGCCTAATGTGATGGGCTCACACCCTCACGTACGGTTGTCGCCCTCGGTGCGACAGTTGGTCGCTGGGTTGTCACTGGCTGACCCGGAGTTCGATATTCCGGGCCCAGTAGACATTTTATTGGGTGTCGATGCCTTGGGATACCTGTTAGTGCCAGGTGTCCACGTGTTGCAGGCGACTGGTCTGGTTTCGGTCAACACCAGACTGGGCCATGCGGTAATGGGTCCGGTCATGCCGGCTGCCCCACGCCTAGCGACTCGTAGTCCCTTATTCGGTTCTGTACTCTCGGAGGTGATACAGAAGTTTTGGGAGGTGGAGGAACCACCTACGGTCCGCCGGTTGGACCCGGTTGAAGAAGAGTGTGAACAGTTTTATCGGAACAATACTGGTCGCCTTCGGTCAGGTCGATTACTCACACTTCCATTTCGGAGTGATCGCCCGCTGCTGGGCAGTTCACACCATGCAGCCGAGACGCGGCTTCTGTCGATGGAACGACGCATGAAGCGTGACGGGATTTTCCGGCAGAAGTACGTCGACTTCATGCGGGAATACGAGTCGCTCGGCCACATGTCGGTTTCGGGTATCGACTGGAAGCGTGAAGACCACTGCTTCCTGCCCCATCACGCGGTCTTGAGGACCCCGGAGGGCAAAATACGGGTAGTGTTCGATGGATCGGCATCAACATCTAACGGCATAAACCTGAACCAGTGTTTGCATTCAGGGCCGAAGTTGAACCATGACATCGCGGATGTTATCACACGGTTCCGTCGACACAATGTTGTGTTTGTAGCTGACATCCGGATGATGTTTAGACAGACGGTCATTCACCCTGACGATAGCCGGTATCAGCTGATACTGTGGCGAGAGAGCCCAGATCAGCCCATCGGGGTGTACGAGCTGAACACCAACACGTACGGGCTACGGTCTAGTCCTTATTTGGCGATTCGCACCCTGCGGGAGTTAGCGGATCGAGAACGGTTAAACTTCCCTAGAGGAGCAGCGATCCTGGAGCAGGATCTCTACGTGGACGATATCTGTACCGGTGCAGATTCCGTAGAGGAGGCGCTCGCTCGACGGGACGAGCTAGTTGAGCTCTTACGGGGTGGAGGTTACGAGCTCCGGAAATGGATGTCGAACTCTCCAGAGTTACTGACTGGTCTTCCGGATGACTACCAGCAGGATCCCCACATTTTTGAAAATTTGGAAAATCCAAATATGTTGTCGGTATTAGGCGTCCAGTACCAGCCGGTGTCAGACATGTTTTCGTATCGGGTCGAGTTGGACTCCCCGAAGGTCTGGACGAAACGGAACGTCCTCTCAACGGTGGCTAGGACATTTGATCCAAACGGGTGGATCACCCCGGTAACATTTCAGCTCAAGTGTTTTATGCAGCAATTGTGGTCTGCTGAGCTGAAATGGGACGACCCGATCGGCGGGTCATTGAGCTCAGAGTGGGACTCGTTCTTTTCGACCCTCCCTGGCATCAATCGGATTTCACTGCCACGGAGGTTGGTCCCCACCAAACGATACACCGCCACCCTGCATGGGTTTTGCGATGCCTCGGAGAAGGGCTACGGAGCTGCGGTGTATCTGCGTAAGGTCGACTCCTCGGGGGAGGTTGATGTGCGGTTGGTCATGGCCAAGAGCAAGGTTGCGCCGTTGCGCACTCGCCTGACCATTCCCAAGTTAGAGCTTTCGGGAGCGGCTCTCCTGACTCGTCTGCTCAACCACACGATGACGGTTCTTCGTGGGTCAATAGCGTTGGAAGATACGGTCTACGCTTGGACGGACAGCCAGATCGTGTTATGCTGGCTGAAGGCTTCAGTTCACAAGCTGGAGATTTTTGTGGCGAATCAGGTTTCGCAGATTTTGAATTCGGAGGTTCCCTTAATCTGGAGACATGTTCCAGGGGAAATGATCCCAACCGACTGTGCGTCTCGTGGGTGTCACGCTCCGGAGTTGGTTGGACATCCCTTGTGGTGGGGTCCAAAATGGTTGACTCAAGCCGAATCGGATTGGCCAATGAGTCCACGCGTTACCACGGCGAACGGCGCCTTGACAGTCGGTGTCTTTACGACGCAACCAGAGCCGGAAGAGGAGTTCAGCCTGCTGGAACGGTACAGCTCGCTCGACAAGCTGGTCAATGTGACCGCCTGGATCTGCTGATTTGCGCGGAATTGTCGGAATTCTGAGGCGCAACGAGTGCGGACACAGGTCCTGACACCACGGGAACGGAACCATGCGTTGTTCGCATTGGTACGGAACGTGCAGACGGTGCACTTTAAGTCCGAACTGGACATTCTGAGACGCGGACGCGTCCAACTCAAGGGAGCTGTGGCTCGGCTCAACCCGTTTATTGACCCTCAAGGATTGCTGAGGGTAGGAGGTTGGCTGCGGAACGCCAACCTGCCTTATGCGGCTCGCCACCCGTTGTTACTCCCTAGGAAAGGGAAGTTGGTCGAACTGTTGATACAGGATCGACACATTCGGAATGGGCATGTCGGATGCCACGCCTTGACGGCGTTTCTCCAGCGCGAGTTCTGGATTCTATCGGGAAGACGCTTAGTGCGTAGCGTCGTATTTCGGTGCCTGCCTTGTTATCGGGCCAAGGCGGCTACGATGCAGCCCCAGATGGGCGATTTGCCCTCGGATAGGGTTAACGAAATCCGGCCATTTGCGGGTGTCGGAACGGATTTCGCGGGACCATTCATGGTCAAGTCTTCACAGCTACGGAACGCCAGATAAGTGAAGGCACCTGTGCGTCTTCGTGTGCTTGGCCACGAAGGCAGTCCACTTGGAGGTGGTCAGTGACCTCACTACGGAGGCATTTATCGCATGTCTGGATCGGTTCGTCTCACGAAGGGGCCTCCCGTCATTAATCCGTTCGGACAACGGCACAAATTTTGGCGGAGCCAGGCGATATCTGCAGGAGGTCACTCAATTCCTGAACGGTAACCAGGACGCCATCGGTACGGCTTGCTCCCGACGTGGGATTGAATGGGTTTTCAGTCCGCCGGGATGTCCTCATTGGGGAGGAATTTTTGAGGCTGCGGTTAAATCGGCTAAGTCGCACCTGACGAGGATCATCGGTGAGACCTCTCTACGCTTTGAAGAGCTTGTGACGCTGTTCTGTAAAATTGAAATGACACTGAACTCGCGTCCGTTGTGCCCGCTCAGTTCGGATCCAAATGACTTGGAAGCGTTGACGCCGGGTCACTTCCTGATAGGTCAGCCCCTTAACGCCCTGCCAGAATACCCATTCGGTGATGTTAAGTTAAGTCGGTTAACTAGGTGGCAGATGTTGCAGCAGATGGCTCAAGATTTTTGGAAACGGTGGTCCCTTGAGTACTTGCACATCTTGCAGCAGCGCCTTAAGTGGACTGACTGGACGAGCCCCCCTCAAGTCGGTGATTTGGTGCTGATTAAGGATGCGAACCTGCCATCATTGAGATGGAGACGAGGACGGATCGTCAATTTGTACACGGGTCGGGATGGCACGCCTCGATCAGCAGAAGTCAAGGTGGGGGACTCGGTCCTCAAGAGAGCGGTCGCAACACTTTCTCGCCTCCCTATTGATTAGGGACAGGTTCGGGCCTGTCCGGGCGGGTAACGGTTTAATATTTATGCTTCGGAACGCACCTCCTCTTGTTGCGCGACTCGGAACGGAAACAGAACCGCAGCTGTCACTCGTATCGAAACGAGATGTAAAATTAGAGGTTATTTTTTCTCGTCGGGAGAACAAACATGTCTGCTCAGGCATCGGGCCATTGATTGTAATTCGGTGTAACAATTACCAAATACAGGCGTCGGGCCTGGTCGGAGTGCTCATCATAAACATCGTCGGGAAACAAGTAGATTCGCGTCAGCGGTTGAGTGATCCGTGTTGATTGGACATCGTCGTATCGGACGGCGACTCCACGTGTCGGCAGGCAGCACGCCGGCGACAGCGTCGGGCAGCGACAGCGAAACGATAGTGATTCGGTTCCTATCCTATCCCAATTGTGCCCTTATCCCGTATTCCTGTCTCGAATCGAGCTTTCGATTTCCGGTCTGCGACGACAAGGTAAGGTAATAATCAAGATCTTTTCTCCCGTGCTGGCAACAACCCAGCCCCCTCAAGATTCCACGCCGTTCGGTTGAGGCGTGAAATTAATCAATTACGCCTTGCGCATTGGAATGTAAAATGAAACAATTTATTCGTATTATTAATACATAATCAGGTCATAAGTTCTGTCACATGTGCAATATGAAATAATTTAGACATGTTTATTATTTATGTAAACATTTATATAGCAAAATGAACTTAATAAAACATAGATTCTTATGGTAATAAAGTTTATTCAAAATGACCCCGCGATTTTGAATACAGGCCTTTATTCTGCGCGGCCAGTCGTCTATCGCAGCACGAACGAGGTCCATGTCAATATCGGCGGCTGCCTTAATCAAGGATGCCTTGAGTGACTCCAAATCAGGATGAGGCTTTGAGCAGGCCTTTTCCTCCAAGTGTTGCCATATCTTGTAATCTAACGGACTCAAATCTGGATTGGAGGAGGGCCAGTCTTCGTGCCGGATGAAGTCGATTTCACGCGCCGCCAGCCAGTCTTGTGTGCTTTTCGCTCTATGAGCTGGCGCAGAATCTTGTTGGAATACCCAGTGCCTGTTATTGAACATGGTATGAGAAACAGGTTCCACAAGGTTCTTGAGGACTGTATTTTGATACACAACTGCATTAGTTTTTACGCCTTTCTCACAAAAATGTACCTCAGTTAAGCCCCAATAAGAGACTCCCAACCAAACCATAAGCGAGGATGGAAAATGACCTCGTTGGACACGCGGAATACGGTTGCTCGCTTCTTCACTGCTGTGTGCGTACACCATATCATTTTGTTTGTTGTAGCTCCCTTCCACGGTGAAAATTTTTTCATCCGAAAAAAGAATTTCCCGATGCTTTTTTCCCGCGTACCGCTTCAACAAAGCGCGGCATCTCTTCAGTCTCAGGTCCATTAAACGAGCATCCAAACGATGTTCTGTTTTTCTTCGATATGCCCTAAGCCCTAATTCTTCATTTAACACCCTTTTCACCGTGGTCCTGCTTAACCCCATCTGAAGGGCCAACAGTTTCTGCTTACTTATGGGATTTCTTTGAATTCGCGCCTTCACAGCTTTTATCACTGCTGTAGTCCTTACAGAGCGAGGGCGACCACTTCTTGACCTGTCATCTACACTAGAGTCTTCATTGTATCGTTTTATGGTACGATAAACGAATCTTTTGGTTATATTCAAATTTTTCAGTAAGTCGAAAATCTGAATTGGCGCGTAACCGCAACGATGCAACGCAATAACTGCGACACGGTCTTCTTTAAGTGTCCACTCCATATTTAAAAATGGGGAAAATTCTAAAAAGTACACATTTTTATTTTCATGAAAAATTCGAAATTCGAATTCAATATTTTTTTTTGTGGCCAGCGTTCTAAATTCAAAAGTTTTTATTGTGTGACAGAACTTATGACCTGACTGTGTATAATTATATTCTACATCTTAATAAAACAAGCTAATTATAAGTACACATAAGGAATGAAATGTATTCTGTTCTACTTGTATTGTAGATATGGAGGTATTGTCTATTTTATTTTATTTTATTTTGTTTATTTGGAGAAAAAACAATGACAGGTGACATAACATAAGAAATGGACTAACAACATAACACAAAACCTGACATCTTAAACATTTCTCACTAGGACATAACACAAGACCAGTTTTTTGTATTTACTTTGTTTACACAATTTAAGATCGAAGTTACAGTTAAGGGAAGGATATAGAATTAGGGATAGTATCTATAAAGATGAGATAAAGTGCAGATGATACACAACGCACACTAAATGAGACATAAAACATATCCAAAATAGACACCGACTTATTTTTTGAGAATCATCTGAAATATCAACCTGATCATTAGTTATTAATCAACCCACACAGCAAAACTGCACATAGCAAAACTGCACGGCCAGGTCAAAGGCAACAGACTGCGTAGACAAATAAACAAACAGACATTTCACTAACATCCATCTCACATACACACAACTTTGTATTTTTTATAGACCTCAGGCCTCAATCCCGCTGTCTCCATTTGAGCCCTGTAGAAGTTTACCGAGTTGCACCTTATAAGAACTGAGACTGCAGTTAAACAAGTATAGATTTGAGAATTTTTTGTTGTAAGTGTCACACATCCTATGAAGGGGCAGTCACAGAGAGATTGAGGATGATGCTCTTTTGAGTTTGCTTGTTGTACGGAATACGAAGCCTAGCATCTGATATGCTTTAGTGCATGTGTACTGCACGTGCTTATTCAAGGTAAGCTTACTGTCAAAAATGACCCCGAGATCACGAATGGATTCAACGCTTTGTAGTATGTGGCCACTGATATTATACGGGTCTCTGACTATCACCCTCTTTTTGGTAAAGGTAATGACAGAGCACTTGTCATATGCAAGAAGTAGTTTGTTTGAAGTACAGTAATTGGTGAGTCTGTCGATGTCGGATTGCAGTAGCAGACAGTCAGAAGGATTCGAGATAACACGGTACAATTTTAAATCATCTGCGTAGAGAATGAAATTACTATATCTAAAGCATTGGTTGATGTCATTGATGAAAATTACAAAGAGCTACGGCCCAAGTATGGAGCCCTGTAGTACGCCGGATGTAACGGGTGCTGGGGAAGAAGTGAAGCCGTTTAGTGCAGCAGCCTGGCTACGATTGTCTAGATATGATGCGAACCATCTTAGCAGGTTACCTTTTATACCATTGTAAGCCAGTTTTTGAGTAAAATACAGTGATCAACCTTATCGAATGCCTTTCGAAAATCTGAATAGACTGCGTCTATTTGCTGGCGCTTACCCAGACCTCCGAAAAGATCATTGGTATATAATATCAGATTGGTCACCGTAGATCTACCCTTCACAAAATCATGATCATGATTCTTTTATGATAAGTTTGTCCAGATGTGGATAGATATTGTTATGTAGCAATCTTTCAAAAAGTTTCGGTATGCAAGAGAGGATGAAAATAGGACGATAGTTTTCTACATTTTATTTGTTTCCTGCTTTGAGTATCGGAATGATAAACGCATGTTTCCACGCTTCAGGAAAAACACCCTCCTTTAGACATTTGTTAAACAGTGCAGTGAGGGGCATTGCCAGTGCATGTCTAGCCATTTTCAAGAAAACAGGAGGTAATTTGTCGGGTCCGGCACCCTTATTTAAGTTAACGTCAAAGAGGGCCTTTTCCACTTCAGACTTCGCCAGTGTTATGTTGCAAAGCTGTGAAGAACATGGGTGAGAATCAATTTTATCAAACATTAGGGTCTATGCTCGTTTTGGGCTCGAATACGGAAGCAAAATACTGTGTAAATAGTTCGCATATTTTTTTAGGGTCAGAGGTGGAGTCAGCGCCCCAGAACATTGTGCTGGGGTAGCTGGAGCCACTTGTCTGTAGGGATGCAACGTAGCGCCAGAAGTAATTAATGTTACCATTATTCTTACCCACCAGTGAATCTTCTACATTTTTAATATGTTTTTTATAGTCTTCTGCCAAAAGTAGCTTGGAGCGGGCACGAAGTAAAGAAAACTCCTGGTAGGCAGAGAGTGACCCATAATTATTCCATTTACGCTACACCCTTTCTTTTCTGTTTAGAGTAAGTGCCAGACCGCGGGAAAACCATACTGGGTGCTTCACACGTTTTGTTTTTTTCAGTGGTATGTGCTCCTTAATAATGTTATGGACAAGAGAATAGAAGCGATCGACCGCCCCTGCTGCACAGGTATTACTCAATTCAATGTCCCAGGATATGGCGTTAATATCAGAACATATAACGTTATAGTCAGCCTTGCGAAAGTCAAATTTTGGCGAGGAAATTCTAGGAAGTGATGACTCAACCTGTAAGTTCATGATAATTTCAAGTGGGGGGTGATGTCGGTCCGGGCAAACTAAGGTTAGCGGCGACTCAGTCACATTGAGGTCGGTTCCATTGGACAACAGCAAATCAAGAAATCTCCCATTCGCGTTAGGTACACAGTTGAATTGACGTAGGCCGACAAGATTATATGTGACCAAAAGTTTGTCAGCTACCTCAGAATTAGACGGTAACGGTGTGCCAAAAGTGGCGTCACTGTTGAAAGACCACCCTAACTCTGGGATATTATAATCGCCTGCTAACAAAAACACTGTTTCGGGGGATTGAGTGTAAAATTGCTGTACCCGTGATAGGTGTATGTCGTGGATAGATTCAGTCGAATTAGGCGGTATATAGACTGCACACACCACAAGATTCATATTTTTATTTTTACGGAGCGGGATACTTACAAAAATGTCTTCGACATGGGGGTTATCACAGTGAGTAAGGCGCGTGGCGGCTATGCCACTACGGACGGAAATCAGAAGCCCACCTCCGTCTTTTTAATTAGTCGCAGATAGGTCACGGTCACGCCTGAAAATCACATACCGATCGTCAAACAATTCGCTATCTCTTACACCAGGCAAAAGCCAGGTCTCGCATAAAACAATGACGTCATATTTGCAGCACAAAACATTCAGACGAAAGTCTGCCACCTTTGACCTTAAACCGTTACAGTTTTGATAATAAAGGCTAAGTTTATTTATAACTAGCTCTGTAGTAAATAAATACCGATGCACATTGTCATCAATCTAATTATATGTAATGTGGACATTGGTAAAATCTTCTTTGTTTTTATTATATAGTTTTTTAGCTGTCATTCTGGAATACATTTCCTAGGAGGGTTCAAAATTAACGCAATTTCCTTGGCGAGTTGGGCCTTTGGCGCTATCGGCAGCTAAAAGTGTTCCATTCACTGTGTCTGTAATGGGACGATTTCTGAGGTCTGTTTTCAATAAATTTATTTTACTGAACACTTGTTCACAGTCTGCATTTGCATGAGGCAAACACAAAACTGCAAGGGCAAAACTAGCCAATTCAAAGAAATCTTCAGTCTTTAGTAAAATCGCCCAAAACTCATCAGGCTGTTTAGTCGTTTGAAGCTGTGCAGGGTGGCGGGCTATTGCAACAGGCAATCTTCGCCATTGATCGTCTATCTGCTGTTTTTTGAGTTTCATTATAAGTCGCAACTATGCGTGGCACGACTTCCATGAGCGGCATCAATGTTGGGACTTGATCTCTGAAATTGTTAGAGAGAGCTGATATTGGTCCTAGAGCTTGGAGTTTTGACAGCACAGGGTCATCCATATCGTAACGTTTTTTTATTTCCAATACGCCAGTCTTGAGGAATTTTCTGCAGTTTGTGAAAAACAATGCCTTTTTTCCGGGGTCCCTGTCTACTGCAGGATGTTTCAGCATTTCGTACACTTTAATGCCAAGATACATTGCAGTATCACTTAATTGGAACTGTTCATTTTCAGGATCAACTCCACTAGCATTCGGCTGCATCACATATTCCCGTTTTAAGTAACGCAGAAGGATTTCTTGATATAAATCTCGAATTTTATCGTGTAGCTTGTGAATAACCACTTTTTCATTCTGAAATTCGAGATTGAATTTTGTGAACAAAGGCAATGACTAGTCCAGAAAGCATAAGTATAGCCTGTGGAAAGGATCACACAGCTTTTCTAAGATGGTTACGGCACGATTTTTCACCTCAGCTTTCACTTTGTGTATTGGGTTGGTAGTGAAGTCAATGAAGAATAAGCGCAGTGCTTCCCATTGCTCCAAGACTCTTGCTACTACTGCTGTCAAGGAAAGCCATCTTGTTTGAGAAGGTTTCAATATTTTGTGTAACTCTCTCAACTCCGACAAATGCTTGAAAATTGCGGAAATCAAACTGTCGCTTGTCACTGTTTTTGAAGAAGTTATATATGTCACGAGCAAGTTGTTCCACAGATTCCGGAATCTCCTTACAAGCCTGACTTGCACATAAGTGGGCTGAATGGCAAACACATTTTGAAATAACAATCCCTGGTAAGTCATTCAACAAACGAGTTTTGACTGAATCGTTATTCCCCATTATGACGTTACATCCGTCCGACTTAAAGCCAATCATGTTTGTAAGTGGCACATTACGACTGGTAAAAGAATCCACTAGCGCTCTGTATAAATTTTCAGCGTTAGCTGCAGGAACATCATCGGTGTCTGTGTCTTTCATTATCTTGTACAGTTCCCAGAATACGCTGCAGATTTTCTGAGATTCATTGTCAAAATAACGTACTAAAACACAAGCCGTTTTGACCGTAGATACTTCTGTAGTCTCATCAGTAAGCACAGAAAACATAGTTGATTTTAATTTATTCGCCAAGTGTAGTTTGTGCCCTTCCCCAATGACATTTTTTACAACTGCTGTGATTTTAGTGCGCTTAAGCTCAATCTCTTGTACTAACTTGGAATCGGGAATAATTTCTTTTAGTAGATCAGTCAAGTGGTCAGCTACAGAAAAAGCAATATTATGTTCAGCTTAAAATGCAGCTAGTTTGATTTCAGCACGATCCTTCTGCTTGTTTTTTGGTGTTGTACCCATCTTAAAACCAAATGAAGTCAATTTTTGGGACTGTTGACCTGATGTGCCAGGGCCAGGTGTGTTCCTCAAATGTTTTTTGGAATCGGCGTGGGTTTTGAGGTTTAAGATTTCAGCGACCAGGGAACTTGCTGAACAGAATGCACACTTCGCCTTCTTTAGATTCTTGGGATCTGAATGAAGCCAGTCTCTAAATACTGGATTCTGTAACCACTCATCTCGAAAGGTTTGCTTACGATGTTCAAAAACTGTGTCACCTGTTTTTTTTGCCGTCCATCCTCCTTTTCTCTCTTTCTTTTTGGGTGGTGTTGACAAAGTTTCATTGTCACTACTACTCATTATGTCTTACTATTACTGTCTACTAATAATTAGATTAAAAGACAAAATGCACTTGAAATTTAAAAACTTCAAACACTTATGCTTAAAAATACATTTCTCGCGCCCTACGCGTATTATTTTGTGAGATGAAAGAGATTTATCGATGTAAACATTAGTGCAATAAGGACAACAACAAGTAAATACACAATGCGGGGATTCCCCGCTCAAAGACAAGGGCCAGACTTAGTTTCATTTAGTGATGTGGTAGTGAATCTAGTGATGTGCTGAGTCGATCGTTTGTGGCACAAATAGGTTTACATGATTGATATATTTTTAGCTGGGATACATGGCGCAGCCAGTGAAAATTGATAAAATCTCGTACAAAAGTGTACGAGATTTTTATCATTCTCGTATCTCGTACAGAGACTGTAAATCTCGTAACTGTACGAGATTTCTCGTACATCTGGCACCCTGTTACGAAAAGTGTGATCGGGTGAGGCGAACGAGAGGTGCGGGCGCACATTTTTTTTCTCTCTTCCTCTCATAGCCAGACACAGTGCAGGAGATGTATTTTTGAAGCATTAGAGCTAAAAAACTACTTAACTTAAGTTTATGTTTTAGTAATTTTGTTGTTCTTACATGTTCAACCTAACACGAAGCATAAAGGGGGCTTCGCTTCGCTCACCCCCTTTACCCTTCACCTAAGCTACCGCAGTATTTTGCCCTGATATTTTTTGCAACTTTTGGAGTTCATTTATCCATTTTGGGTAGGAAAAAAATATTTTGGTGATCATTATATTTGTTGCCGTTTAATACTTACATACTATATACACAAAACTATTTTTCAATTTTTCGATACACGGCCTTGAATGGAGTCCTACCCAGTATTTAATATTTTATTATTGAAAATTAAATAGGTATATGTACTCGTGCAAAAGACTGTCGTTTTACGTTTTTCCGTGTAAAATGGTGCGGAACCCTTCATGTGCGGGTCCGATGTCCTACTCGCACTTGACCGGTTTTATTTTGTATACAGGCACATACAATGCTTCCAGAATATGCCCCACACTAGAATATCCTGTGTTGTGGGAACCAGAAACAGCGTCGTCACACACATATAAACATCCAAGACCTGGGGATGTTTTTTCTTCTTTATCCCCAGTTGGGGATCGAACCCAAGGCCTCTCGCATCGTTCAGCGACAGCGAACGTACTTACGACACAAGTGAGCGTGACAGCGTACCTATGGAGTAGTGGAGGGGCGCACCATATTATCGTAGTTTATCCCTAACTCCAAAGATTTAAGATATTGCATCGCCAAATGAGACAGACTGCTAAAAAAAATACTAATTAAAGAAATCTCTGTAAGAGATAAACGCGCCTTTGTAGTCAAAGTCAAAGTCAAAGTCAAAGTCAAAGGTCTTTATTTGTAAAACATAGGTTATAGTATTTGATCTTAAATAGTTATAATATCGTATCTCTACGTTTGGCGCTGTGGCATACAAATATTCAATAGTGTAGTTAATACTTACAGTGTTGTATCGTCTAGATATTCTCTTATGGAGTAGTACATTTTATTCAATAATAACTTGCGGATTTCTGTCTTAAATTGTATTATATTGTCTAACCTACGTATACTATCAGGCATGTGATTATAAATTATGGGTGCCATGCCGAGAATATTATTTTTATATAATGCTGTTTTATGACTAGGCATGGTGATCTTTGTCTGGTGACGCGTACTAGAATAGTTAATAAAAAGTTTTTTATTGGTTTTCACAAACATTGCTACCTCATAGATGTATAGTGAAGGGAATGTCATTATATTAAGTCGTTTGAATTGAGGCTTACAACTTTCAGTGTATCGGATTCTACAAATAGCTCTTATGCATCTTTTTTGCGCTATAAAAACATCATCTTTGCCTACCCCATTTCCCCAAAATATTATACCAAATCTCAAGACAGAGTCTACATATCCGTTATACGCTAATATCACAGTTTCTTCTGATACAGTTTTTGAGAGTTTGTGTAACACGTATGAATATTTATTAAGTTTTTTACATGTTTCTGCTATCTGCGTTTTCCATTTCATATTATTGTCTATGTGTATTCCCAAAAACTTTGAGACCTGGGTTTGTTCAATGTCTTTACCTAAATAGTTAATGTGAAAGTTTGATGTCTGTATATTATTGTAGAATGTCATTATTTTTGTTTTGTCAATGTTTATCACTAAATTGTTGCTATTGAGCCATTGAATTATTTTATGTATCGTGTCATTAATTTCATTGACAAGATCACTTGAGTCGTCACAGGAGATAATAACTGTACTGTCGTCCGCAAATAGTACCATTGGGTGGCGGATTACTTTAGGCAAGTCATTAATATATGCCAAAAACAGCAAGGGTCCCATGACGCTACCTTGCGGCACACCACTTCTTATTTCTCTAGGTTCCGACAGGTAAGATTTCTCCATGTTAGTTTTTAAACATATTCTATCAATTTGTGTCATTTGTTGTCTTGCTTCTAAATAAGATTTTACTAGATCTATCGCATTTCCTCTTATTCCGTATTGTAACAGTTTATTTATAAGAATTTCATGATTCACAAAGTCAAAGGCTTTGGTCATGTCCATGTAGATAGCTACCACAGGAGTTCTTTTGTCAAGATTTGTTAAAATTTTGTGAAGAAAGTCATAAATTGCCATGTTAATTGTTTTATTCTGTCTGAATCCTTTCTGTTCAGGAGCAAATAAGTTGTATTTTTCGAAATATGTATATATGTTCTTGTACATAATCTTTTCAACTACTTTTGCAAAGATAGGTATTAATGCTACTGGTCTATAGTTATTAATATTTAGTTTATCTTCTTTTTTGAACAGCGGTTTTATTATGGCAGTTTTCAGTTCATTTGGAAACTGGCCATGTTCCATACATTTATTAATGATATGGCACAGTATTGGTGAAATTACGAGCACGACATATTTCACTACCTTTGTGTTAATGTCGTCATATCCCGTACTGTTAGTATTTTTTAATGAAATAATTACTTTTGATATGTCAGCGGATGTAATTGGATTTAAGAATATTGAATTGCAATTATTTATTATATTATAGTTATTTATGTTACTAGATGTCAAATTGAAGTTATTTTCATTACATAAATTATTATTATTATTATTTGTCAAGTCTATAAAGAAATTATTGAATATGTTTGCAATGTCCGTTGGTTCTGTTCTAATGTTACTATCCTTCAAAATTTTACATATGTATTCTTTAGGTTTGTCTGTTTGTGACTTTTTTATAATATCCCAACTCACTTTACATTTATTTACGGCATTGATAATTCTGTAATTATTTTGCGATCTTTGTGTCAGTTTTATTATGTTTTTTACTTTCCTTGAATATGTAGTATATTTATTTTTGTTATCATCTGAGCGGCACCTACGATACTTCCAAAGAAGTTCTCTTTTGCGTTTGCAGCATACTCTGATTCCTTTCGAAATCCATTTTTGTTTCCGCATTATAGATAATTTCACTTTTATGACAGGAAAACATAATTTATATAGTAAAGTGAATATATTATAAAACTCAGAGAACGCATATTTCGGATCTTCTGCTTCGTAAACTTGACTGAAGGACAGTGAACTTAGATACTCAGCAAATTTTATCATGTTTTCTTGGCAGTAGTCCCTCTTTTGAATGTACCAGTACTTTATTCTGTAGCTTTTGTTTACGGGGCATTGTAGTAATTGAGCAGAGTGATCTGATAGAGAAAATTCTATAACCTCGCTGTTGCCTCCTCGAATGTTGTGAAGTATGTTGTCGAGACATGTTTGGCTAGCTGGTCGTGTTGGCTGTCTAATCTCTATTTTTAAGTTAAACCTCAACGCTAACTGTTCAAATCTTGTACTATTTTTATTTGTTTTAAGTAAGTCAATATTAAAATCTCCACACACTATTATCTTTCTGTTTTTCTCATATAGAAAATCATGAAAAATATCATTGATTATACGAAAGAAAGTATCAAATGACTCATTATCATATCTTGGTACTCTATAGATACATATTACAGTAACTTTTTGGTCAATTAATTCTGCACCACAGCACTCAATAATATTTGTAGTACTGTATTTTTGAATGCTCTTTATCTCTTTGAATTCAAGATTGTTTTTTATCAGTATGCAAGATCCACCCTTACGTTTTTTCCTACAATAACATGATGCTAATTTAAAGTTAGCTATATTGAGTTTAGATGAGTCATTCTCTAACATGTTGTGTTCAGTTACACATATTACATCTACGTTTTTATTTTCACTACTAAGTTCTTCTAGATGTACCATCAATTCGTCGGATTTCGATATTAGGCCATTTATATTTTGATGCATTACATGTATTTTATTAAACAAGAAAAAGCTCTTCACTACTTTCATTCTTCTGAACATTCATATTCATAGCCCTTGCATTCTGACATTCATCATTTATGTTTGAATTATCACAGATGTCATTGTCTTTCTCTTGTGTGTTTTTAGGATCGAGATCTGTTTGGGTTGCTTTGTCAGAGTGTGTTAAGTAATTAGTTTTATCTTGGTATTCTAGAATTTTTTGCTTATATTCTAATCTTAATATATGTCTTAATACTAATCTACATATCTTTATATTGTTATTCATTTGGGTTGGCCTGAAACTGTTGTATGTGTAGTCCATGTCAATGTATGATATTATATTCTGATGTTGTCCACAAATGAACCTTAGCTCGTAGTTAAGCTTTTTTATACTGAGATTATAATTATACGGTATCTCACAGACCATCACATTCGTATTATCAGCCGCGTTGATCCAGCATTGTAGGGCGAATTGGAATTTATATGGGTTTGCGTCATTTGTTCCTCCAAGTACTATTATGTAGTCGTTCTTTGTCATCGTAGATATTAAATGTGTTTCTGATTTTAGTACTTCTTCCAGTGACGCTCCGGGCTTTCTACAGCATGTGACAGTGTATTCTTGCCCGACGTGATTTTGTAAGAGGTTACGAAGGTTGCCCCCTTGTTGGTCAGCAAGTATGAGAATCCTCCGTTTCTGTTTCTTCTGTCCATTTGTGACGTCAGCGGTGGCGGCCTCTCTCGGTGGTGTCAAATGTGGTGGGTGAGGGTTTGTCGTTGTTGGTTGCGCGCGGGTTGTTAAGGTGGCTGATCTGGGTGTTTCTACAAGGGACTTTTCAAGTACTCTGCATACCGATTGCGAGTATTGCTTGTTCAAGCCTCGTTTAATACTCGATTGTCGATCTATCATTCTGTAGGTAGGTTTGAAGGGAAAGGGCATAGAAGCTCTCCTTGGCGTTTTCAAAGTGCTTATGTTGGGTAGATCAGCACTGGTAATTCTTTTGTAAACTTCTATATTCTTTTTTAATTTTTCATTATCACATTTCAGGTCACACACTTCCATCACAAGTTTCGATATCTCTTCATTAGCTATTTGTAGGTTTGATTTTATTTCATCGACTTGGTTTTTTAATTCTAGTACCTGTGATTTGTCGCATACTGACATGCTAGGCAGGCTATTGCTCAGTGTATTGTCGAGAAACGTAGAATTTAGAAACAGGCTTTTTTCTGTCAGATCCGAGGTACTCAGACACGCATGACGGTTACGTCTGTGTTGTGTATTTACATGTGAAATAGTATCAACATTCATGTCATGGTCGGTATCCATATTTGTAAAGTAATGTAATATAATTCCTTTTATAATATAAGTTGTCTGTTTATCTGTTTTGTGCAGTACAATAAATTACTTTACGAAATTACGAAATCAATTTGAGGAAAATTCTAGTCCGTCCTGCCGTCGAAGAAGAAACGGTTTAATTGAATTCCGACCAAAATCCAATATGGACACGTTGAGCTCACTGAGCTATACCCGTCCCTGTCCAGCCAATGGGACGGAAGGAGACGGGAGATTTATTGTCCGAATCTCAAAGATATCCAGCAGTGTGATAGAAAGGACGTTGAATATGTTATTTTTTAATTGTGTCTCAGCGGAACCGTAACGAAGGACGGGTGTTACAGAGAATTTAACAGACTGGTGTAGACATCTTGGGGTTGTTACGGATATTACTCTGAAAAACTTTTACTATGAAATCGATTTGATGACAGCAATTATATTTTTCACTTCTACAGAACAAAACAGCTGATCGCGCGGGTCAAAATTGAGAAAATTCAAAATAAAGTTGCTGTTATCAAATCAATATCATAATAATAACACCTTGCACACTATTTACACACATTGATCTAGCCCCAAACCAGGATTCCCTGTATCTTGGGTACTAGACAACGATACACATACTTATATAGATAAATATTATATATATATATATATATATATATATAGATAAACAACCATGACTAGGGTACAAACATCCGTTCTCATCAAACAAACATTTGCCCCCACCGGGACTCGAACCCGGGACCCTTGGCTTCGTAGGCAGGCTCACGCCGACTCGGCCATTCGGGTCGTCATAGTGATAGTTGTTCAGAATGATGTTCCTGACGACACCCTAAAACATGACTACTCCTTTCAAAATAGATACTAAACTACAACCTTAAGGGTTTTCGGGAACAAATATCTTGTTAAGATAAGCCCGCTTTTGTATAAAGGTAATCTTTCTGTAAGTATATTATGCTGTAAATAACTTAAATACAATGCGGAGGGCCCAACCGAGATGGAATAAAATAAATAAAAAAACATTCAAATCTCCATAGCTGTGATTAAACTTTGTAACTCAAAATGAAGGGCTGGTAATTAATCATCAAAAATACTGATTTGTAAAAAAGGATCAGAAAACACTTTTTATGTTTTAAATATTTTACGAGTACTTAAGTTTATGTATTAAGTATTTGTTGTTGTTATTACATGTTGAAACTAACACGAAGGATAAAGGGGCCTTCGCTTCACTCACCAACTTTACGCTTCACCTAAGCTACCGCAGCAAATATAAGGGATATTTGCTGCACAAATCAGTATTTTTTATTTGCAGTTTAATATTTCCCAAAATGAAGTATAACATAACATTACATTCAAAACATACATTGCTTCTGGCCCCACACTAGCGGGGAACTGTCGTGGGAACCAGAAACAGCGACGTCGCACAAAGATAAACACCCAAGCCCTTTTTTTTATTAATTTATCCGCAGCCGGGGATCGAACCCTGGACGTCGCTGGACAGAAGTCGCGACTACGTTGCTTTAGTTGTTTTTTGTTCGTTCTATTGTATATCACGTCAATGTTCGAATCAATAAGGGTGTAGCTACACAGAAGATTGGCTTCGCTGTAAAACTGAGGGAAAGTTTTTAATGTGCAAGATAAAATTATTGTCTATGAGGGAGTTTATTTTTTTCGCTAAAGGAAATGGAATAAACGGAGCCGATTTGGCCCGAGCAGTCAATCTTTTATCTATATTATGTTTTATCTAATTCTAAGTTCTGACTTGTTGACTGATATATCAACGCACGGCCTAAACCACTGGTCCTATCCTATAGACATGAACATGACGACATCTGTGATGCTGCGGATGTGGCGAGAGGTCCCGGGTTCGACCCCCGGCTGGGGATATTAAACAAAAACCCCAGGTCTTGGGTGTTTATCTATGTGTGACACGCTGTTTCTTGTTTCCACAACACAGGGTATCCTAGTGTGGGGCCAGAAGCAATTTATATGCCTGTGTGTAAATATTTTTGTTTATGATTATGAAACTCTATACAGGGCTTCCTTGAGTAGCGTAGGGTAGTACTAAGAAGGGATTTGGCGATTTTCATCAAAGTCAAAGTCAAAGTCAAAGTACTTTATTACTGTAGATATTTACATATACTTAGCAAACGTCATTTTTTGCCTCTTCTCTAAATTGGACCACTGTGGGAGAAGAAGGGCGTAGAAACTCCCACAGATTGATTTTTAGATCTCTTTTAAAAATAGGTTGTGCTTAACTAATACAAATATGAAAAAAAATATTGTTATGATTAATAAGTAGGAATAAATAATTACAAAATTATTAACAGCAAGGTCTGTGTTGAGCCAGATCAACCCCATACAGTCCTGTCATTTAAGTAATCTTGAACATTGTAATATCCCTTTTTCGACAAAGTCGCTTTAACATGCTTTTTAAATTGCTCAAATGGCAATTTCAAAATCTCCAGAGGTATCCCTTAAGGGGGGCATCCTGCCCCTCGAAACCTACGGCGCACAAACTCGATCCTTGACCGAACATCAGCAGTCCAAGCTCAAGGTTTGTCAGAGAGCGATGGAGCGCAGCATCTTGGGATTGAAACGCACAGAACGCATCAGAAACACCATACTACGCTCCAAAACTGGAGGTGCTGATGTAGGCGTGAAAACCGCGAAACTCAAATGGAACTGCAGCCTTATGGCGTAAGTCGTTTGAGCTATGAACTTCATATAGACTTTTACATTTGACACCGTGCACCAGCTTCATCTGTCAAATTGGTATCACGCAATTAGCATCATAATGGAGGCCAAACTCAAGCTCGTTGAATGAAGCCTAGAAGCCTTCGGTGATACCTCGCAATCAATGAAATTGTATGAGCATGAGATGAACCATAGACACACGCTATGAACTTCAGAGAGTTACGCCATAAGGCTGCTGGGCCGGACACGTGAGTCGAATGCACCCAGACAGATGGGCGAAGATAGTGGATGTAGATGTGTGTAGATGACTGGGTGCCTACAGACGGACACCGGCGTAGGGGAAGGCCCAGAAGGAGACGGAGGGACGACCTGGATAGGTTGCAGTCAGATTGGGCTGCCATGACGGCCGATAGGAATTTGTGGGTACTATCAAAAGAGGCCGTTGCCTTGCAATGGGACACAGAAAAGGCTAAGTGGACACGGAAAAGGTGGGGGGAAAATGGGGGTTGAAAACTGTATGAAAATCAAAAGCTACTTGACCTATGAAGCTGAAATTTTGAAGGTAAGTAGTTTATAGTATGAGACGTCAACCAAGTAAGTGATTTTTCATTTTCCCCCTCTAAGGGGGGATAAGTGATGAACTTTGTATGGACACAAAAAACTATTTGACCTCTGAAGCTTTTTTGACCTGGCAGTTAGGTAGTTAATAGATGTGGAGTTAAGGACTGGCCATTTTCACACGAGTTGGCACGGCGAAGCCGAGGGCGCCTGTATTTTAAGTAAAAATAGATAAGTGAAAAAATAAAGTTGCTGTAATAAACACGCTTTTGATGTGAAAGTTATTCAGAATCAAGTTCCTAGTAATGCAGCCCTCTATACTAATACAACTTAGCCTCAATGAATAATCAACATTTCTCTTTCCGTTTTCATAGTTCTTATTCTTTGGGACAATTCTTCAGAATCAATAGCCGAAAGTCCCTGCCTCGTGAAGTAACAGTATTACAATAGGACATTCCATGTAAATGAATAAAGACTGCAGTGCTTTAAAATGAAAAAGTTATATTTTTAAAGTAGAATTTTGGTTTTGTTATAGTAGTTTATGTGACTGCTGCATAATGGAGGGCATTATAACTCGAGAGTGGGTTTATGAAACGAGCCGAAGGCGAGTTTCATAATAATATCACTCGAGAGTTTTAATGCCTAATTATGTACAGTTACATACACTAGTTTATCTACACACATATCATAAGCTCTCTTTGATGTGTTCAGGAACCGCATGTTTGACCGGCATTGTGGTTCTGCAATTGTTTAGGTTGTTCTTTAGTACCAACTTCACGCAGGCGGGCGTCGGCGTTCGAAATTTGAATGTCAGTACCAACTTCACAGACAAACTAGGGACGGCACGCGGGTGGGCGTCGGCGTTCGAAATTTGAATGTAGAAAAACTACACATAATGACCATTATGTGTAGTTTTTCAGATACGAAACTAGTTTTTACCAAGTAGTTTAACATAATGCTGATCGTAACGTGCGGTTTTTGAACGCAGTAAAGAGGGTTTATGATACGTGTGTAGATAAAATATTTTAACCTCTTGAATACCACCGGCCACTTTTGCTTTATAGTTTTAAATTTTATTACCATGTCATAAGGTTCAAAATCGCGAACCGACCCTCGGTTTTTGAGAGGATAATAAGATGTTTTATATTGTTTTTAGTTTTTAGTCTGTTTTTGTGATTGATCTCAAGTGTTTTGTGTACTTTGTATGACAGTCTAGTAATGAATGTCGAATTTCCTGTTTTATGTATTTATATGTAAAACAGTGATTGATCCAAATTCAAATTCAAATTCCAAATGTCTTTATTACTGTAGATATTTACATATACTTAGCAATCGTAATTTTTTGCCACTTCTCTACATTGGAACACTGTGGGAGAAGAAGGGCGTAGAAACTCCCACAGATATAGGCACTATATATAAATATTTATGTTTATATTACACTGACGAGCAATGAAAAAGTTCCAGTGACATAGCACCAAATTCCTCCTAAACGGGAAACGCTAGCATAATGACGCCGTCTGCAATATTGAAGTACGTTTAACAGCGCATCAGAATATTACCAATTAAAAACGAACTTTTTAATTTATGAAGCTAGGTACTATGTCTTAGGAGACATTAAGGTTTTTGGCGGCATTTTGTGGGTGGAACTTTTTCATTGCTCGTCAGTGTATTATATGCATTTCTGCGGCGACGGGATAGCCCCCTGTCACGCAAATATTGAATGAGTGGCCTAAATGTGTCTCTGCCAACCCGTATGGGATACGGCGTAACGCCAAATCATGTCGTTTGCGCTTGTAATTCGAGCTTCCGAATGCAGTAATCGAAGTGCCTACAACACACGAAACAGGGGCAACACAAAGTCAAAAAGGTTTCTATAGGAGATCGCGATAGTGCTATTTGCATGCAGCGCGCGCGCGAAACCTGCAAGCGACGAATTGTCCGGACCGGGACCGCCAGAATGGCGCTTTCACATTCTTTACAAACAAATCATACACAATTTCAAGTTTTTTCCCGTACGGGCTGGCAGAGCCCACTCTGCCCCCTCATTCACTCGAATCGATCGGCTCTTTGTAGAGAGTGACATTTATCTTGTACACTAAACGCCAAATTTATCTTATACTCAATTCTCTAACTATGACAACTAGAAACCCTTTCAAATGTTTTTAAGGAGTTCACTTACTTCAAATTGACATTTGATCAATGACGATTTTTTGTAAACAAAATTTTAAATGTAGTTCCATTCATATTTAATATAATTCAATAATTCGTATCAAATACTATGGAACAAAGAGGAATCCTATCAATACTCAAGTTTCATTGAAAGATAAACCCAACATTTGACTAGTCTAGAGACGTATACCTCGCGCCACGGGTTATGAGCGGTGGCCTTAAATGCGCAGTAGTCACTTTTCAATACCTGTACATATGCACAGTAATTCTCGTCAACGTCGCCCCGCGCTCTTAATTAGTGGCGCGAGGTATACCCACTTTTCGACTCCCGTACATCAGGAGGGAGCAACCTCGGTGAGTCAGCTCCATTACACCGACCACAAAAAAGGCACAATCTGTGAGAGTGTGAGAGTTCCCTGGAAATTGATATCATTAATTGTGCACCCGCCAACTTAAAACGTAAAATACTGCATACCTACTTCAGCGAACTAATCCACCAATCAGAAATAATAATAAAAAAAACAAAATTTTATTACATAACATTTAGTTGCACCTATAACTCCTAATGTGTTAGTTATGTAAACCTGCGTGTATTGTATTGTTAACTGTGTTGTTATTTTTATTTTCACGTCTTCCTCAGTTTTTCTGTCGGACACCTATTTTTAACGCGTATTTAGGCGAGACCGAGTTGGTATGTCAGATGATGCTAAAATATATAAAGTCTATTGAATATATCGACGACCCGAATGGCCGAGCCGGCAATGACCCTGCCCACGAAGCCAAGGGTCCCGGGTTCGAGTCCCGGTGGGGGCAAATATTTGTTTGATGAGAACGGATGTTCATACCCTAGTCATGGTTGTTTATCTATCTAAGTATAATATTTATCTATATAAGTATGTGTATCGTTGTCTAGTACCCAAGATACCTAGGAAATCCTAGTTTGGTGCTAGATGAATGTGTGCAAATAGTGTCCAAGGTTTTATTATTGTGTCGTTGGTCTATCAACTACATAAATAAATAAATGTTCACAGACTCCAATAAAGGCGCGATTATTTATACGAGCTGCCTTCTACGGAGATGTATTTGAAGAGATGCAGATTAAAGCTACTGCTTCGACTATAGTGTGGGTTGGTGCTGGAGAAGTGATTTCTGAGCAAAACAGAGTGAGTCACTGACAGATGACTTCCAACCAACTTAACTTCTACACTAAAATAAGTAACACGGCCATTTTATCAATATTACTCACTATGTTTTAACACCTGATTTTCTGAGTCAACTCTTAAAACTTACGCAATCACTTGCACTGCAATGCGGTTGCTATTATATTGCAAGATAAGCATTTCGTAGGACAATCATAGGACAGTGCATTTACAGTTAGAGTTTAATTACTTAGGTCTTTAGGGCAGGCTTGGAATATAGCCGGAAATTAGCTGTACCTCATTGCATTTACGTTTACAAGTTTATGTAACCATCTTCAGTATAAAGAAATTTTGACTTTGAATTTTTATTTTTTTATTTTATTTATTATTATCGTTTTCTGATTGTTGACAAAGTTTTCTTACACTGGTATGCTTAATCGTTTCCTTAAAAGCTCCTCGACTCTGCCTTATCTCGAGGCGTCCTCAAGGAATTCTTCGAGGTTTCCTTGACATTCGTGCGCTGAGTTGAGTTTGACAGAGATCACCTTGAAGATGGTTATTTATGCACTGGTCGTAACGTTCCTTTGCAAGCAAACACACTCAGTTTTTATATTGTTTTTGGCTTTTTTTGAGTAATTGGTTTTATCGCATCTAAACAAGTTTTTTTTCAAAAGATACCAAAAACATCTCTGTCAGTCGACAAAAACTGCAATCTGCACACAAATTTAATAAAAAAAGAGTTTCATTCATCTGAGATTCTGCATCTGCCATAGAAATCTGGGGACCAAAACGTGAATTTTGGGTTTTGTTCGTAATAAACTAAATCTATGAAATAAAAAAACGGACATTATTTTAAATAACCTATCACAGCACACACAAAACCGTCATAAATAAGCAACATTGACGATATGTCGAAGATGAATTAGCCAGTTCATTGCTCTACTCACTCTTAACTCGGTTTAAAAAAAAACTCAGCGAATTTCGACAACTGGGGGGTTACCACAATCTTTTTCCGATTCAAATTAGGTGCAAAACAAGAACTTCACAATGGTAATCATTTCAATTCCAATTCGCCACAGTGGGCTTTATTTACCTAATACCAAGACTTGTTTCAAAAGGGTCACGGTAATTTTGCGGATCAAATTAGGTTCCTAATCTGAATCGGCATAAGACGTTGTGGTGACCCCCCAGAGTTTACCACTCTGTTGAGTGAGGTTGGGCTAAGGTTGAGTCGAGGTGAAGTCGAGTGGAGGAGGCGACTAAGCACACCGGTGTTAGGCTGTGATGTCACAAAAGTCGTAACAACTCGTATGCTTCCGGTAATATTCGGACTCGGCTATAACGTCCGAACTAAACTCTTATTGTATATGCACTGTACTTAGACAGTCATAGGCAGACCACCTGCCCAATCGTCCGATGATATCATCAAGTCAACGGAGTTTCGCTGGATGCGTCAACTTTAAAAAAACGGTCAAGTGCGAGTTGAACTCGCGCACGAAGGGTTCCGTACCACCGTACAATGGTAGGGATGGTGTGGAGTTAATAGTTTGGATTTTACATAACAAAATGTTGCTTACAAAGTAATTGGTGCGGCTACTTTCACACTGCATGTAAGTAACCAGGTGCATTTATAAGTTTGTATGTGGCATTGAAAGAATTGTTGTATGGGAGCCCCCTTAAATATTTATGTTATTCTGCTTTTTAGTATTTGTTGTTTTAGCGGCAACAGAAATAGCCTGGTGACAGACGGACGGACGGACAGCGGAGGCTTAGTAATAGGGTCCCGTTTGGGACCTTCCGAGGACGGAATCCTAAAAATCGAGCCAGAATATCAATAACTGTCCCAGACTTCAAGGAAATATCTTCAAAAACCCTGCCTAACCCTAAATGATCTCAAACCACTTCCGGGTTCCGACGTTTAATGGCAGATCGTATTCGCAGCAACATTTTAGCTACCAACAATCGTAATTGGAAAAACGCAACTGGATTTATGCTTTTAATATTCCTTTGTGAACGAATAAAGACCGTCCAATTATCCGTTATTCGCTCACTATACATCCGGACTGTCGGACCGGATAGTGGCGGATAGCTAGAGATAACTGTTGTTATGGAGATTCGATTGGAATGGGGATGGCGAGGGGTGGTGTTGTTAGAGTTCTTACCTCGTAGGTATACTTGGAAAAAAGTTTTTCATACACATACTGCGATAGCAGCCGGGACGTATAGCTAAACTTGTCATCCGAAATACTGAACGTCCGATTCTGAACTTAAATATGCTTAAGAAAAATTAATACGAACTCCTTGGTCTAATGGGTTTCAAGCTTGCTTCCCATACAGGAGATGCAGGCTCAATTTCTGACCAATGAGATAATGAATTTATCTTAAGTACAGAATCGGCTGAACGTCCGTTGCGGATGACGCGTTAAGCTGTAGGTCTCGGCAACTATCGCTACGTGATAGTCGTCGTCGTACAACCCCTCCATAAACCCGCACTGAGCCAGAGTGGTGGAGTATGGCTTGATCCCACTCGTATCCGGGTAAAGCCTGTGCCTACATGGCACAAGCTTACAGGGCTACATTTATTATTCAATATGATGATGATACTTCCTAATATTTGTACACATCGCTTCATTTCGACGAACTAAGGTGCGCGGATAATGTAATTAATGGTCTCGTAAACTAGAATATCCCATGGTACTTTTAGGCCTATAACAATAAGCCGCTCCCAGTTCTGAGAGTAACAGAGCAAGCGCGTGAAAATTTCTGATTTGATATGGCGAAACCGTCTTCGTGATATAGCTGAGACAACTCTCAGAGCTGAGAGCGATTTATTAATACAGACCTTAGACATCGCCGGGCAATGGTTCTCACCGAAACGTTACGTAGATTTTTGGTAGATTTACAAAAAAATGTTCGAGTGCATAACATAATTTTTATTTATTTATTTAATTTTATTTAAAAGTTAATACACAGACGAGCAATGAAAAAGTTCCACTTACAAAATGCCGACAAACACCTTAATATCTTCTAAGACATAGAACCTAGCTTCATAAATTAAAAAGTATAATTTTAATTTGAATCCGTCCGTGAGCATTCGTTCTGAGAGGGTGTGTTTCACATCGCTCCGACTTGAAAAATAACAAAGGCTATTTTAAGTTATCTTGTGGTGACAAGTTCTGGTTGGCAGGCGCCTAAACAAATTCGCAGTTAACGTGGCCATTTGGTTTGGCGCAGATCAATGTTTTAATCTCATAAAACTGTGTGAAAGTGCAAGTTGCAGTGGGCGGTTGAAGTGGAGCGGGTAGTTGAAGAACTTCTGTTCTTGTTGTTTGAGAACCGCCCACCTACACCCTGGTGTACTCTCACCAATAGTTCGGGTTTTTTGCATCGTCGCCAACAAGCGTCCGAGGTTCGAGACTCGGACAGTTTAAGCAATATTTTAGTTTTTATTTTCGGACAGTTTAATCTTGACATATGTAATAAAATTTTTTTTGTTTATTATTGACATTAAGTTTTGATCTTATTTTGTTTATTTATTATATCTTGTTTTTTTGACATATATTGACTTTTGTAATAAGGAATATTATTTGATGACATTTTATTTTGGAATAATGTTTTGTTGACACTTTTTTGTCTTATGTATATTTTTTTTATTGTATTGTATACTTTTTTTTTTAATAACATGTTTGTAATTTATTTGTTGAAAAAATAAATGATGTTTATTTTGTGATGTAATGAATGTTAATAGAGCAAAGTGTCCTCACTGCCCCGGTTCCTCGAGAGATTTTGTTTATCCGCATGGTTTGAGCACCCACATTGGACGTGTGCACAAATATGTACAGATTGTACCGACTCAGCAGTCACAGGGGCGGGGGGAGGCGCCGACTAATGTGGGTATTAGCTCACCATCGCCGTCGCTTAATGACTTGCCTTCCTTAAGAAGAAATGTCAGAGTCCTGAAGCATGTCCCCAAGGGGGCCAGAAGTCTGGCCGCTGGGAGGTTGTCAGAGCTCATTGAGAGGTGTGTTCAGGACAATGGGACCAGCGATTGGTACGATGTTCTAAGCTTTGCGTTTACCAGCCTCAGGGTCCCATCTTCTGATGACAGAAGCCGATCTCTTACCTCTAAGGTAAAGGAGAATATTTCAACCGGCAGTCAAGACGGCTTTCAGTCATCGGATGTTCGTCTGAGGAGTGGGAGTGGTGGTTCTAACCGGCGTGCTTTTTATAAATACGTCGAATCCAAGGTTCACGACGGTGACCTTGGCGGTGCGGTGCGGATCCTCCTCTCTGACTGGTCAGTTCAGGCAGATGACAGTGCGGAGACTTTGGAGTCACTACATCGCAAGCACCCGCCGCCGTCGCGCAACCTCCACTTCCCTCCGGAACCAGTCCTCTCAAGTGAGTCATTGGCGGTTGAAGCGGCTGACGTATTGGAGGCTATTATGTCATTCAATAGCGGGTCCGCAGCCGGCCTGGATGGGATCCGACCCGGTGTTATTAAGGAGTTAACTTCTGCTGCGGCTGGAGATAATGGGGCAACCCTTTTACGATCGCTAGTTCACCTAGCAAATTTTATGCTGAAGGGTTTGGTCAACAGGGAGGTTTGCCCCTTCCTTTATGGCGCTTCCATGTGTGCTCTACTTAAGAAGGACGGGGGTATCCGTCCTATAGCAGTGGGGAGCGTCCTCCGTCGCTTGGTGGCCAAACTCGGTTGTAGAGCAGTTAGGGGCGTCGCATCCTCCATTCTTCAGCCGCAGCAGTTGGGGTTCGGAGTTCCCTTGGGTTGCGAGGTCGCAATTCACGCCACCCGGTCGTTTTCGTTCGAACGGGAAAACTCTGACAACATCATTGTGAAGGTTGACCTACAGAACGCTTTCAATACGGTTGAGCGTGACGTCATGTTGTGTAAGGTCAACGAATTGGTTCCGACCCTATATCCGTTTCTCCACCAATATTACTCGGGTGTAAGTAACTTGTTTTTTGGCCAAAACCTGGTGGAGTCTCGGGTGGGCGCGCAACAGGGTGACCCCTTAGGGCCACTGTTGTTTAGCTTAGCGATCCACGACGTTGTAAAATCAGTAAACACCCCATTGAATATTTGGTACCTGGATGATGGCACCATCGGGGGACCTCCCGAGGTGGTCGTGGACGCATTGAAGGCTATTATTAGTGGTCTGGGGGAGTTGGGCCTTCACCTCAACTCAGAAAAATGTGAGCTATTTGCTTGCTCTGGGAATCTGGCCCAAGATTCCAGAGCGGAGTTGGATCTTTTGATGCCAGGGGTGAAGGTCCTAACTAAAACAAGTTTTACTTTATTGGGCGCGCCCATTTTTCCGGAAGGTGTACCGGGGGTTTTAGGGGATAAGTTAAAGTCCTTGGCTGGGGCAAAACCACACCTTAAGGAGCTTTCCGCTCATGTGGCTCTAACAATTCTACGGAGTTGTCTGTCCCTGCCAAGGCTAACATACACTTTGCGAACCACTCCGGTTTGGCTGTGTAGGAGGGAGGCAGATTCATATGATAACGAGTTAATGAGTCTGTTGGAGATGATTTTAAACGTGAAAATGTCTCCCTCCCAATGGGATCAAGCGGCCCTTCCAATACGGTTTGGTGGTCTCGGCGTTCGTCGCCTACAGGACACGGAGCTCCCAGCTTTCTTGGCCTCTTCGCATGGGGTGCTTGAACTAGTCACTCGCATTTTAAAGTTTAACGGTGACGGTTTTGGCATTCCTTTTGCGGACGAGGCTCTTCAGCGGTGGCGGGCCCGTTGTCCGGGGGGAGATGTTCCGGAGATGCCCGGCGTGCAGCGCCCCTGGGATGAGGAGCTGTGCAAGGTGTCCCTTGACGGGCTGTTAGCGCAGAGCTCGGGAGCGGAACTTGCTCGTCTGCGAGCAGTCTCTCAGCCGGAGTCAGGTGCTTGGCTGCATGCGTTGCCGTCTCCGCATTTAGGAACCCTTCTGGACGACAACTCTCTGCGTGTAGCCGTGGTGCTTCGCTTGGGTTGCGATATCTGCGAACCGCACCACTGTGTTTGCGGTGCGTCGGTAGATTCGCGGGGACGTCATGGGCTACACTGTGCTAGAAGTGCAGGGAGACTCTCTCGCCACCACTCGATCAACGACATCGTCCGGAGGGCTCTCGTCTCTGCTGACATTCCATCAGTTCTCGAACCACCGGGTTTGAGTCGCAGCGACGGGAAGCATCCGGATGGTCTCACCTTGATACCGTGGGAGAGAGGTCGTTGCCTTTTGTGGGATGCTACTTGTGTGTGCACGTTCGCGGCATCCCACATTGGCTCCATCATGGTGACACCTGGGGCTGCAGCGGAGTCGGCGGCGCGGCAGAAATGCCTAAAATACGCACAGCTGATGGGGAGCTACCTGTTTGTTCCCTTGGCCGTCGAGACCACGGGTATTTGGGGTGCTCAGGTTAGGATGTTTGTCAAGGACATTGGGCGACGCTTCAGGGACCGAGGTTTTGACAATCGTTCCGGAGCGTTCCTGATCCAAAGGATCTCACTCGCCGTGCAGCGCGGTAATGCTGCCAGTGTGATGGGTACCTTTGGGTCGGGCATGTCCTGGGGCGTTTATTTGTTTAGTATTTTGTTTTTATTATGTTCAGTTTTTGTGTGTGTGTAGTTTTTAATTATTTGGTAATTCTTAGCTTATTGACGACGCACTTTGCGGATTTTTGCAAAATAAAAAACAAATATAATATCTACAGTAAAAAAAAAATAAAAAAATTGGTAATATTCTGATGCGCTGTTAAATGTACTTCAATTATGCAGACGGCGTCATTAAGCTAGCCTTTCCCGTTTAGGAGTAATTTGTTGCTATGTCACTGGAACTTTTTCATTGCTCGTCAGTATAGTATATATTTAGATATGTACTAGGTAAATTATATTGTTGTTCACATGGTCTACCCCTGCTCAGCAATCGTCATTTTATATCCTAATTTGGTTTGCTGGAAGAGACCTCTTATTATATTCTTAGTATTGTTGTCTGTATATTATTTTTGTGCAATAAAGAGCTTATTAATTTTCATTGCTTAACGTAGCAAATAGCACAATAAAGCAATCTACTACTATCTACTCCTCTTGTGTTCCCACGACTCAGGATATCCTAGTATGAGTCTAGAAGCAATGTATGTGTGTGCCAGTATGTACACATTTTTTTGTTTTTATTCGTTTATCCAGTTACTTTAAAATATGTAGTAGTAAGAATATTTGCAACCTGGCCCCGGTCTTACTGTTCTCTCGAGTTAACAGGGATATAACTTGGCGTGGCTTTTGCTGGAACTATCTCTATTTTGAGATATATATTTCGGCAATATTGATATTGCATAGTAACAATTGATATAGGTATTTGCATATATTTGAACTCCGAGCTCCGTGGTCTATTGGGTGTTTACGCTTGCTTCTCATGCAGGAGGTGCGGGTTCGAATCCCGTTGCTGACCATGTACCAATAAGATAAGTAATTTACCTTAACCCCTTAAGTCCTGGTGACGCCACTGTGGTGCCACTGTGCCGTTATAGGTTTTTAATGTTATTAAAATGGCATAAGGTTCATTAATGCGTCATAACCAGGTCCAGGGCTCGAAAGGTTAAGTACATTGAACAGATATTCTAACGGCAAATATAGAGAAACTGTTAAATAACTGGCTAAAAGTCTGCCAACCCGTCTGGGAAAAGGTGTGACGCTATTCTGTCTTATGTCTTACATGCACTGCATTTTGCGTGACAAGGGGCTAGTCATCGCCTCAAGTATAGCGATACTCTGTTTTGCGTCACAAGAAGCTAGTCTAACGCCTAGGCTATGATTTTGTTGTTCTTACATGTTCAACCTATCACGAAGGATAAAGCTGGTGCTTTATCCATCAGCAGCAGCTACAGTATCATCTACCCCGACCCACCCCTCTGCCCAAACAGACTTTATTTCGCTAATAAGCGGTGGCTAAACCATTGTCGCGCAAATCAGTAATCTTGTACCGCAAATCAGTATTTTTTTCGCTCATTTCAGAAAAATCCGTTCTCCATGTAATTTGCTCAATAGTTTTTCATTCGGTTGTTTTATTATTCCCCAATACATATTCGGATTCAGCGGATTTTTCTGCTTTGTTCTAGCCGTTTCAATGTTTCCTACATATTGTGTCACCTCGGAACAAAAAACATACCTACACAGGTACACTTTTTTCTAAACACATCACTTTCTTTCTACATTTGGAGCCGGCTCGCGTCTTCAACAACCGGGACCATACTTGCGTATCAACTGATGGCCCGGCTAGAGATTAAGGCGCTACCTCGACCGTGCAAAGGTCCCCGTTACTCCAGGCGGAAAGACCCGCAGTGTGAGAGGGACGGAATCGGGAAAAACTTAAAAAACTATGTACGTTTTTTCATTTTTTCCCGCTAAACCACAGAAAATTTGTTTAAAAATTAACGACGCTAGTTTGTTAAAAAGTTTTTAAGGAGATTTTGCGAATACATAATATCGACATTTATCGAGGATTTCAGAATAACATGAAAAAATTAAACAATTTATAGGTGTTTTCATAATTAAATTCTATCGAGAAAATTTCATCCAATCGCGTTTCCCTTTAGTGAAAATCCTAATCAAATACTGAACCGTTAACCGAAAAATCAAATCTGTAGATGTCTTCATGGCAGAGTAAATTGATTCGAAAAAAACCCCATTTTTTTGTCGTATTACCTTAACAAAATGGAAATTTATGGTATAATACAGTATTTTTCGAATTAAACCAAAAAGTACAAATGGCATTATACCGGCCAGCCTTACATCTCTAGTCCCGACTCGAATTATAATTATTATACTCCTACGTACAATTACTATCCTAGTTAAGAAAGTATAGCAATGTATTCTCTGTTTTCTCCTTTATTATATTCGGGGGTAGTTCGACCACAACTCGGAAATGCTACGAATGACATTCGTTAAAAAAGCCAGCATTTTACCTACATAAGTTTTACATTTATATAGGCAGATACATTGCTTCTGGTCCCACACTAGGATACCCTGTGCCGTGGTAACCGGAAACAGCGACGTCACACACATATAAACATAAAACGTGGGTTTAACATAACATAGCTTCGCCATACGGGGTAGCAGAGGCACAATTGTGCCCACTTTGAGCCAGTTATTCAATACTCCATTTTGCGTGACAGGGGGCTAGCCCATCGCCGCAGCTATGGAGTAATGAAGGTTTCCTCACGATGTTTTCCATCATCGTTAGAACGTCCATATAATGTACTTAAGGTAAATTAATTATCTCATTGGTATGTACCAACATCGAACCTGCATCTCCTCTGTGAGAAGCAAGCGTGAAACCCATCACACCACGGAGCTCTTGGTCGTGGGTTTATTTTTTCATTATCTTAAGCCGGGATCGAACCCGGGACCTCTCACGTGGTAGGCACAACCGCAGCGCCACAGAGGACGTCAATTTAGATTTAAACTGTTTCTGTTTATGATAATCAATTATATCTTTAGAATAACTCGAATAAAGGGTTATTTGAGGCATCAGATAGCCACTCTCGAGTTTTAATGCCCTCCATTATGCAGCAGTCACATAAACTACTATTATGTGACTGCTACATAATAGAGGGCATTAATACTCGAGAGTGGGTTTATGAAACGAGCCGAAGGCGAGTTTCATAATAATATCACTCGAGAGTTTTCATGCCTAATTATGTATAGTTACATACACTAGTTTATCTACACACATATCATAAGCTCTCTTTGATGTGTTCAGGAACCGCATGTTTGACCGGCATTGTGGCTCTGCAGTTGTTTAGCTTGTTCTGTAGTACCAAATTCACGCAGGCGGGCGTCGGCGATAGAAATTTGAATGTCAGTACCAAGTTCATAGACAAACTAAGAGCGGCACGCAGGCGAGCGTCGGCTTTCGAAATTTAAATGTCATAATATGTAGAAAAATTACACATTATGGTCATAATGTGTAATTTTTCAGATAAGAAATGAGTTTTTACCAAGTAATTTAACATTATGCTGATCGTAACGTACGGTTTTTGTACGCAGTAAAGAGGGTTTATGATATGTGTGTAGATAAACACTGTTATGTACTATATTACCTGCGAATGCAATCAGCAATACAATGTGATGAAAATTTACTTATTTCATAAAGAACTCTAGAAATAAAAATCAACTCAGCCGCGTCGCATAAAATATGTCGCTTAATACAAATAACCGTTCGCCCCAGGACGATATCCACTCATGCGCGGATCAGACTTTAAATGTATGATTATTTTTCATAGGTTTTGAACTTTATTACCAAGCAATAAGGTGATCGCGGGTCGTTTTTTGGTTTATCCACGCATGACTGGATATGGAGTTGTCAAAGGGATTCAAAGTATATTCTAAGTCTTAAGTGGGCCTACTTTGACGTCAGAACTGAAAGGAGCACTCCTACCAAACAATACGAACCGCTGCCTACGCTGCCTACCAGCAGCCAGCATGGCCAAGGTGTGAGGGAATAAGGTATAGTCGAAAGAAAAGAACAATCGCCTCCGCCACCTGGTATGGGAATCAGGTTCGGTCATAATCTAAATCCTGTAAATTAAAGAAAAAGTTAGTAATCGTTTTTATCTACTCACGTATCATAAACCCTCTTTGCAGCGTCCAAAAACACAAGTTACGACCAGCATAATGTTATACTAAATAGTAAAAACTCATTTCTCATATTAATATTGATACATTATGGCTATAATGTATATATTTTCGACAAATTATGACATTCAAACTTCGAACGCTGACGCCCGCCTGCGTGCCGCCCCTAGTTTGTTTGTGAAGTTGGTACTACTGAACAAGCTTAACAAGTGCAGAGCAATTATTAATGCAACCATGCCGGTCGAACATGTGGTTCCTGAACACATCAAAAATAATTTATGGTATGTGTGTAGATAAACTAGTGTTTGTTACTGTACATAGTTAGGCATTCAAACTCTCGAGTGATATTATTATGAACATAAACACACTCTCGATTTTTATACCCTCCATTATGTATCAGTCACATAAACTACTATTTTTCGATGAAAAAATAGGGTAATCTTCTATAAGGGATTAAATACTATCCTTTACATACAATATTTAACTTGAAATCCAACGGTACAGTGTTCATTTCAAGCATTGAATGTCCTCGGTTCGTTATTGTAAAGAACACCTAGACATTCTATGAATTTCTTAGGCGATGTGTGCAATAAAGATCATTTCAGATATTATTTCACACATCGACCAAAGAGGATTTAATAGACAAAATACATATTTATTTATTTATAGATTACACTTACTCGTAGCTAGGTTCAATCTTAAATGGGTTGAGATTTAAAAAAATACTTCTTCCGCAACAAAGGCACCTTATTTCACCCAACTATCCTTTGCGGCTGACGGTTACACAATAGACTATAAGAGAGCACATGGATAATACGACATTTCATAGTGCTTTTCATGACTACCTAGAGTGTCCTGGAGACATGAGCAGTTGTACAGGGGTTGCTTATTCAGAGTTCTTATGCTACTCTAGCACTAAGAAGAGATTCGGCGAATTTCATCCCCAAAGGGTGGAAAATGGGGTGTTACTGTTTGTTTGAAGATCAAAACCTATATACCAGTTTATAGGTAGTTAACGTCAAAAAAGCAATTGATTTTTCGAATTCTCGCCAAGGATGGGGTGAACTTTGCATGGAGATAAATAAACTACTTGACCCATGAAGTTGTAATCTGGCTGGCAGGAAGTTTATTCATAGAAGATGAGTACCACGTGAGTAGCACAGGGTTTTCAGGGCAAAATATTTAAAAACCGGTCAAGTGCGAGTTGAACTCGCGCACGAAGGGTTCCGTACCACCGTACAATGGTAGGGATGGTGTAGAGTGAATAGTTAGGAATTAACATAGCAAAATGTTGTTTACAAAGTTATTGGTGCGGCTACATTCACACTCTATGCACGTAACCAGGTGCATTCATAAGTTTGTATGTGGTATTGAAAGAATTGTTGTATGGGAGCCCCCTTAAATATTTATTTTATTCTGTTTTTTAGTATATGTTGTTATAGCGGCAACAGAAATACATCATCTGTTAAAATTTCGACTGTCTAACTATCACAGTTCATGACATACAGCCTGGTGACGGACGGACGGACGGACGGACGGACGGACAGACAGCGGAGGCTTAGTAATAGGGTTACGTTTGGCACCCTTCGGATACGGAACCCTAAAAATCTTCGACACTTTAAAGACGTTTGCTTTTATTTGTGTTGATATAAACTGTACTATATGCAAGGTGACATTTAAGCAGTTGTTTCAGAGTGTCAGCTTGCATTCGCTAACGTAGAAACATAATCTCAAGGAAAATATCTCATGACTGTAATAATAGGAGCCAACTTCGAAAGACTACAGCGACAAAAGAAATAAGATCTTAATGAATACCAAGCTCTATCTGAATTCTTTTGTCCGTGAAAAATATGTTAAATGACTTTCTGTTTTTTAATGAATTCCCTGTTTTCAGAAATTTTCTTTCATGTACGCATAATTTCCCACGTGGATGCCAAAAGGGTTCTAACAATTTTGTATGGAGACTGGCAAACCGTTTTTAAAAAAATCTTGATATTTGCGGACAGAGATGAAACCGGTGTCCATCGATAGAGAAAAATTAAAAAAACACATGTGAATTATGAATTTCTAAAATAATATCGTTTGTGAGAAATCTGAGTTCAAAGTGCAAAAAAGTAGTTTTCAGATTTCTAGAAAAGGATATCGTTTTAGAAATTTAAAATTACACACATTTGTTTGTACAAAAATACTCTATCGATGGACACCTGTTTCATCAGTGGTCGCAGACATCATGATTATTCGACAGTTAGTATGCCAAAATGTTATATTCCCTTTCAAGCTTATATTTTATCTGGGAGTGAGTTAGGTTTTTAGTCTATAAGTCAGTCAGTCAGTCAATGATTAATAGAGATGGCAGTTTTTGGACATTAATAAAAACTCAACGGTTAGGGCTGCATTTCTAAAATATGGTCCCCTTTGTAATCCCAACTGAGTTAAAATGCAAAGGCCAAATTTCACATGTGTAGGTTTAATCGCTTTTGAGTTATCAATGGCTCCTCCTCCTAATGCTTCCTGTAATACACCAAACGGTTGGTGCCTCGCCTGTGTGTGTGCTCGAACTTGGCTTGACATCTGCCGTGTGTCTTGATTTGATTATTTTTGCTCAATATAAAAGTCTATCGAAGTTATCACTAAATCTGTTTTTCACAATATAGTTGCCACTTACAACGTTGGACTAAACGCGGCAACAGGATTATGAGTTATGTATGACGTAGTGTGAATTTGACTGGACTGGACCTTAACAAACATAAACACAAAATTTATATACAGGCACATACATTGCTTCTGACCCCACACCAGGACATCCTGTGTCGTGGGAACCAAAACAGCGACATCACACACATTTGACATCCAAGACTTTGTTTTTTTTTATCCCCGGCCGGGGATCGAACCCGGAACCCCTCGCATGGTAGGCGGAGCTACCGCAGCGCCTGTAAACTTTTATCATGATTCAAATAGGAACAGGAAGGTAATGGAAAAGTAATTTAATTTCCAATTCTTGGTATTTAGGAAATAGATTTTCTTTCGTGGCGTTCAAAGACGCTTTGGATATATGAAAAAAATACGCCGGTGTAATTTTGGGTAATGATATTACCATTATTAAGAACAACTACACATACGTGCATTTACACAGCTTCTGTTCCAAAAAACTCAAAACTCAAAACTAAAATCTGCAATAAATTATTTTAGTTTTGAGTTTTTTGGAAGTAGGCAAAATAATGCACTTTTACAAGTCAAACACTTATTTAAGTAATGGAAAAAATAAGACAAATATGATCAACTAAACTAATGAGTACATAAATGATTATAGTTTGAGTTTGAGAAAGGAAATTTCCCCTTCAAGTGGTAATACATGGCTGAATCTCGCACAGGAAAAGGAAACTCCATGAACTCTACCAGTGCTTCGGAAATACGCCCGTCAGAGAAGATAGCACCAAGAAACTCTACGGGGATGTCATTTTTTAATTTTTACTACACAATGTACGATATAAAAATTATCTAATCTAATGACGATATTATAACGTCGTATCCATAAGTGCCAATAAGATGTCCCAAAATAACAATCTAACAAAATAAATAAATAGGAACAAAGACAATATGTACTGAACATAACTTATGAGAAACCAGACTGGACCAGTCCTCCCAAGCAGCACCCGTTCACGAGTATGACTTGTGCACCTGCCATCACCTTCCTCGCCACATTTGAGGGAGGGGAGCACCCCGCTACACAGAGCCGCCGCACACACTAGGATGCATTGCCAGAGACAGTGACGTTACACACATTTACTCCCCAAGGTTTTCCTTACTTTCGAGAAATGTTTCTTACAAATACTTGTTTTTTCCTCAGCCAACTCAATAACCTTACAACCGATTCACGTTACTAAAAGTGGCCACTGCTTATAAATAACCATTAATTAACCACTTCCACAGTAAAAGTTGTTTAGGCCCGGTCGTCACCGCCGTATTTGCAATTTGCTATTTTTGCAACGAAGCGCGGTCTCCGGACCGTGACAGCCGAATGTTTTCACAGAGCAATAATTTTTCGCGCGTATTTTGACACTGGCCGGCAGGGAAATAGCTGGAGTGGAAAAAAGGAAAATAAAAACCGGTCAGGTAAGAGTCGTACGAAGGGCTCCGTACAAGAAACGAGTCAAATGAATACGTCTCTTGTACGTTGGCTCAGGCTAGAGAACCCCTTTATTTTGAAACTCTTGTGGTAAAATTAAATCTCTGTACCTGTTATACCTATGTACGGTTCAGGAGATATACATCGCTGACAGACTAACAGACGGACAGCAGAGGCTTACACCCGTTTGCACTAAACATAAGAATCGCCTAAGTTCTTTCCTAACTTATTGAGGCTGCTCCTAGCAAAACAAAATGACTGCACTAACCCTAAGCCATTCGTAAGTCCAATCTGTCAGTGCAATCAAATTTTTTAGCTAGGCTGTTCTTAGGCTTATGTGAACCTTAACTAGGGCAAGCTTAACATACGTTTAGTGCAAATGTGCGTTAGAGTCCCCGAAGACTTTATGATTGGCCTATGGTTTGGTCTGGTTGGGCTGCCAGCGATGAAGATTCGGAATCGGCCGAATCAGCTGCAGCGTGATTCGGCCGATACCGAATTGTTATAGAACGCTCACTTACATAAATCTTCATATTCATTAAGAGCCTGGCTAATCTATGGACCAATAGAAGTCTGTGGTCTATACGGTCCTGGTCCCTCCCTTTGGGTACGGAATCCTAAAGACAGAAGATGTCATTTTAACTACTTTTATTTTGAGTTGCCCAGCTGACACTCGTTTTATTCGTAAAAATAAACCAGTGCAATTCACAGTTATAGTTTAATTTACTTTTAAAGTTCTGTTTTTAATGCGAATATAAAGGACATTAACAAAATATATACATATAAACTTCGAAGACTATATATCTACTTATTATATTAATGCATATGAAACTATTTATTTGCGATGAAGCTTAGCGCTCTGTCTGGTGAATAATTATACCTTGAACACTTTTTACACACATTGATCTAGCCCCAACCTAGGATTTCCTAGGTATCTTGGGTACTAGACAACGATACACATACTTATATAGATAAATATGATACTTAGATAGATAAACAACCATGACTTGGGTATGAACATCCGTTCTCATCAAACAAATATTTCCCCCCACCGGGATTCGAACCCGGGACCCTTGGCTTCGTAGGCAGGGTCACTGCCGACTCGGCCATTCGGGTCGTCCCGGTGATGATTGATGAAGGTTTAGATCTCTGTCTGGTGAATCAACCGGTCGATGACGTCATCATAGGTTTGGCCAAATTATTTAGATTTTTTTTACTTAATTTGAATGTATTATAAATGTTCAGAGGCGTTGTCCGTTAAATTGACCCATCATACTTTCTGATAATCAGATAAAAATAATAAAGCAATTTCAGGTTTTGGGATTCCGTAGTTAGGGTCTGTCAAGACCCCTTTTCTCAGAAACGCGTAGAGATATCAAGTTGAAATTAATATCGATTGCTCAAGTCTCTAGTCTCGTTAAGTTTATTAAATCAAACTTATAGTTAAAGTCAATCAAAATATACCGCCCCGTCCATGAAAAAAGTCTGCTGAATTACTCGCAAGGGAATCAAAACCTATAATATACTTTCTCTTGACCTAGAATCATGAAATTTCGCATAAAGCTAGGTCATATAATTAATAGTATAGGGACCAATATGCATGCACGTACCTTTACTGCTAAGATATAAGTCATAGGAGGGCACATGATCGACGCTCTAAAACCAATTAGAGACCTCATAAAGAAGTCTCTCTGGCCAGATACAGCTTAGAACTCATCATCAAAGGAAAAAACCTAAAAACCGTAAATTTTATAGTTCATTCACAAAAAGCGATTTTTACAGAACCCTCGGTGCGCGAGCCCAACTCGCACTACGCCGGTTTTTACAACAGGAAACAATCATTGCATATTTATGTGCACCATTGAGTAAATTATCTCATTCTTGTGAATTAGCTCGGTCATTGAAAATAGTCTAGGGGGGGAGGGGGGTACGAAAGAAGCCAAACCAATAACTGTGTGAGCTACATTTTGCTATCTAAATTCAAAATTGACTTATCACAATCTGAACAATTCTAACAACACCTCATTTGTTAAAATCTATCAAGCCGTTTGGGTTGTAGCATTTTTTTAAAGAAGTTTGAACTCCATATAACCGCCGTTTTGTAAAATTTCCAAAAACTGAATCGACAAAAAAATTGCTCACAAAATTTCACGAGAATCGCTTGACAAATGCCGCCTGTAAAGGAGAATAACCGGACACACATCCGCACATACGAAAGGATTTTTACCCAATCCTGAAACGGAGACGCTTCGTCGCTCGGTCAGTAAATGTTAAATTATTGTTATAGAGTTAAGGTAGTTTTATTGTTTTAATTACTTAATTAGATATTATAATAAGCAAAAAATCTACAGATTGCGATTTCCCGTCCCTCTCTCGCTAGCTCTCGCCCTCGACGCCTATGTAGGGCAGTGACGAACGCTATGACATCATCAGCTTGGCAAAATTAACTTTGGCGGATATTGCAAAGTATAATAAAACAATGAAACAATTGTTGAACTTTTTTTTTGTGGAAAGGCCACAGATAAGGGTCTAACCACATAAAATAAAAAATAAAGCTAAACATAACTTGTTTAAAAGCTAAAATGTAAAAGATTTGAAGTTTGTTTTGAGGTTAAACAATGTGAATCATTTTTTGTAGTAATAATAATAATAATAATAATAATACCTTGCACACTATTGACACACATTGATCTAGCCCCAAACTAGTATTCCCTGTATCTTGGGTACTAGACTACGATACACATACTTATATCGATAAATATTATACTTAGATAGATAAACAACCTTGACTAGGGTACAAACATCCGTTCTCGTCAAACAAATATTTGCCCCCACCGGGACTCGAACCCGGGACCCTTGGCTTCGTAGGCAGGGTCACTACCGTCTCGGCCATTCGGGTCGTCGTAGTAACACGTTAAATTTTTATGCTCTATCTACAACAGTAATACGCTGATGGTAACTTTAAAAGACCAACTTAACCAAGGGCAACAAACCCGAAGATAATTTGTTATAATGACACCGACGACACAAAGGAAATAAACAACAACATAACACTTTGACAAAATTACATAATTGTGAGAACTTTTTGGCGAATTGAAGGCTTTTGTTTCTTTACGCATTGTGTATAAAACTGGAATGTAGAACCACCTTCAACAGAATTCCACCTTTGGCAGTCAGTCTCCAAATAAAATACGGCATTTTGCGCCCTTGGGTGCAATCGATGCACTATTGCCATTCGTGTTTCATAAAATACTCATAATATGATACAGTCCCACCCTCATCTCTTTCAACCACCGGGAAAAAGACCACTTCTTTTCTATTACATAACAGTTAACAATAACTATTACGAAAGAGAGAGGAAGTGTTCCTTAATCCAGTAAACATAAACATTTACAAAATGAATCGCTGTACGTTTGTCTTACTAAATCTCTAAAATGGCCCGATCGGTTTGCATAATTCCTATTTGGTATTATTCTCCACGGTCCAGAGGAGGTTTTGTTAAAAATATAATTACGAAAAACGCAAAGAAACAGCCAAAACACCTTAAAATATTTTGTATGGAATGTTTTGCCTCTTTCGCTAGATGGCGTTTTGGTAGCCATAGATCTGGCATCAAACACCTCTTCGTCGGTAGCGGGTCTTTTGTTTGACAGTGTGATGCATAAAGTTTATAAGCAAAGAGTTTCGTTAATCATAGACATAACACATTTACATATAAGCACACACATTAATTCTGCCCCACTAGCACTGCCATCCTAGTGGTTTCCCTGTGTCGAGGGAACCAGAAACAGCGACGTCACACACAAATATAAACATTCAAGACCTTAGGTTTTTTTTTTCTGTATCCCCAGCTGGTGATCGAACCCGGGACCTTTCGCATATTAGGTAATCCGAGGTCTGATGCGTATTATGCCCTCAACATCGGGCCGATAATGTCGATATGGATTACAAAAACCTAAGGTGTCACTAAAATGGTTTACGAATAGTTTTATGACGGGGTTCTATAAGAATACAAAAAACGTGTTGCAAATTATTTATAAATATAGCCCATTTTACCCGGATACGAGTAACATTAAGCCATACTCCACCACGCTGGCTCAGTGCGGCTTGCGGCTTGATGGAGGGGTATTACGACCACTGCCATGTAGCGATAGTAGCCGGGACCGACAGCTTAACGTGTCATCCGAAACACTGAACGTCCGATAATGTACCTGTACTTAAGATAGATTAATTATCTAACCGGTACACGAACAGGATTCGAACCTGCATCTCCTGTGTTTGAAGCAAGCGTGAAACCTGTTAGACCACGGAGTGTATTGTATATTAATGTTTTTCATATTCAATTCATATGTTTTTCTTTTGTTCGTTTTCCAGTCACGCCTTGTCTTACAGGAAGAAATCTATTATAGAGATAAGCTCGCCTTTGTATATATGTCGTCTCGTAACATGACTAGTTTTATTATCCATGTGCACTAAGGAATTATGGAATATGAAATATCGTCTCCATCACTTAAAAATCACACAACGGTTTCCCGAGACAGGCAATAACGCTTTCTAGAATATTCTCCGGAAACCCTCTAATATCGCAAATGGGTGATAAAACCCATGTTCCAAGAACAACGGTATGCCTGACGGAAATAAGGATGTTGACCTAGTGGTTCTATGACCTCGAAGCAATTGATAAGCCTCGTCATACTGAACAACTATCACTTTGAAAACGATTTAATTAGAGCAATTTCGGACAAATCAGCTGACCACCCGGCCTAAAATGTATGGAGACGTCAAAAATAAAGTTGCTCTGATCAAATCAGTTTCATAGTTTTTCAGAATGATGAGGCCTGCCAATAGGTCCGGGTTAATCCATCGTTTACGGGATATGTAGTCGTAGTATCTGAAGTAGTATAGTTGTCGTAACTACTACTATAGTCGTAGTATCTGAGGCAGTATAGATGTCGTCACTACTACCACAGTCGTAGTATCTGAGATAGTATAGATGTCGTAACTACTATTACAGTCGTAGTATCTGAGGTAGTATAGATGTCGTAGCTACTACTACAGTCGTAGTATCTGAGGTAGTATAGATGTCGTAACTACTACCAGAGTCGTAGTATCTGAGGTAGTATAGATGTCGTAACTACTAATACAGTCGTAGTATCTGAGGTGGTATAGATGTCGTAACTACTACTACGGTCGTAATATCTGAGGTAATATAGATGTCGTAGCTACTACTACAGTCGTAGTATCTAAGGTAGTATAGATGTCGTTACTACTACTACAGTCTTCGTATCTGAGGTAGTATAGATCACGTAGCTACTACTACAGTCGTAGTATCTGAGGTAGTATAGATGTCGTAACTACTTCTACAGTCGTAGTATCTGAGGAAGTATAGATGTCGTAACTACTACTACAGTCGTAGTATCTGAGGTAGTATAGATGTCGTAACTACTATTACAGTCGTACTATCTGAGATAGTATAGATGTCGTAACTACTATTACAGTCATAGTATCTGAGGTAGTATAGATGTCGTAGTTACTACTACAGTCATAGTATCTGAGGTAGTATAGATCTCGTAACTACTACTACAGTCGTAGTATCTGAGGTAATATAGATGTCGCAACTACTACTACAGTCGTAGTATCTGAGGTAGTATAGATGTCGTAACTACTATTACAGTCGTAGTATCTGAGGTAGTATAGATGTCGTAGCTACTACTATAGTCGTAGTATCTGAGGTAGTATAGATGTCGTAACTACTACAGTCATAGTGTCTGAGGTAGTATAGATGTCGTAGCTACTACTACAGTCGTAGTATCTGAGGTAGTATAGATGTCGTAACTACTATTACAGTCATAGTATCTGAGGTAGTATAGATGTCGTAGCTACTACTACAGTCGTAGTATCTGAGGTAGTATAGATGTCGTAATAGTATCGGAGGTAATATAGATGTCGTAACTACTACTACAGTCGTAGTATCTGAGGTAGTATAGATGTCGTATCTACTACTACAGTCGTAGTATCTGAGGTAGTATAGATGTCGTTACTACTACTACAGTCTTCGTATCTGAGGTAGTATAGATCACGTAGCTACTACTACAGTCGTAGTATCTGAGATAGTATAGATGTCGTTACTACTACTACAGTCTCCGTATCTGAGGTAGTATAGATCACGTAGCTACTACTACAGTCGTAGAATTTGAACATTTCCTGAAATAGATAACCATGATTTGGTAATTTTATAACATAGCCTACCATTTCATGATATTGTCAATTATTTCATTAACCGATCATAAAGGGTTGAGTTTCACGATAACTTTTTTAAATTTGAAAACTACTGAACCGATTTTGAATAAACATGCATTTTCCATAGATTTCTTATCTCTTTGTTGCCCAGCTCGTATTAATAAGCTAGACTACAATTACACGAATGTAATAGTCCATATCTTCAAAATTATTGCATCGGTTTTGATAAAACTTGCACACTTCGCTAAGTTGGAGTAAATGTAACCCAATAAAATATAATTGTCAAAATCCGATCTGAAGTTTCGGAGAAACACTAAGATACGTACAAATATACAAAGATACATACACCGAAGAAATTTTAATTCTTGTTGGAATCCCTAAAATAATAAAATGTGAATAATTTGCGTTTTTGATAATATTATCGAAAACGTCTCCTTTTTTTAAGTCGGTTTATAAATATAAATATTATTCAGTAGCTTTTCCAACGTCGTCGCCAACATTATCCAACAGTAATGGAGATCCATGGTCTAGTAGGTTTCTCAGTCAGGAGATGCAGGTTCAAATCCTGGTACTATATACCAATGAGATAAGTAATTTATCCTAAGTACAATATACGGATGGTCTAACGCTGATGGAAAACATCGTGAGGAATTATTTATTACTCCATAGCTGCGGCGATGGACTAGCCCCCTGTCACACAAAATTGAGAATTGAATAACTGGCACATTTGCGCCTCCGCCGCCCCGTATGGGAAAAGGCCTGACGCTATGTTGTGTTATGTTGCTATGAAAAGTTATTTTCGATGAAGTCTCCTCTATTGCAAACCATGAAAAAATCTGATTCGAGATGATTCCCGCTAGAACTCACGGCGGACAAGATGGCGTCGTAAAATAGAATTGCGAATTGGAAATAAAATGGTAGCCTGTTTGTTTTAAGGGGTTTTTAAACGAGCGCCAAAAAAGCTTTTTCTCTGAGAGTCGGAAAAGTCTGCTAAGGAATTCTGTCAGGCGATAGATCCTGGTTCTTCATGTTTATATTGTATTTTGGTGATCGTGGCTGCAAAATCCTTTGACCACGGCCTTCTTCCTCTTCTGGCTGGCTGTCTGGCACTTATTTGAAATTTATATAGGCTTGAGCCTGCAATAAGTACCCTGCCGCCCGGCAGCGAACTTGGGATTTTTTTGAATTTAGATAGGTTTTAGGTTTAGTTACATTTTTAAGCTTATTATAAATTATTAATTATAGTTTATAATAAATGCAGCCTATATTATATGATAGGCTTTGCTTTAAAGTAAGGTAAAGAAGCGCCAGTTATAACTGCCGAATGTCTCTCTCTGGCATATTTTTTGATAAATCTTCTCACATAATAATATGGGCAGTGTCGAGTTTACTGCACAGTAGGGCAGGTCTAAGTATGTCATTTGGCCTAAAGCCGAAAAATTGTGTGAGCTGAAATACCCTATCACATAATATTGGTGTAACGCATAGCAAAACACAAAAAAAAATGTTTTTATGTTTTTAAGTTTTTACACTTTTACAAGTCAACTCAAGTCTCGTTATACACGGAGAGAAATTAGAAATAATCAAATATGATCAACTAAACTAATGCGTTAACTGACTATGGTTAGAGTTTGAAAAGGGAAATTTTACTATCAAGTGGTGGTTCATGGCTGAATCTTGCATAAAAGGAAACTCCATTAACTCTTAGCACCAAGAAATTCTACAGGGATTTCTTCCAATTTTCGTTTGTTATGCTACTAAATAACAAGATGTCTCAAAAGAAATAAATAAGAACAAACAAAAGCTGTAATGAGCACAACTTATGTGAAACCAGACTGGACCAGTCCCCCCAAGTTGCACCTGTTCACGTGCATGACTTGTGCACCGGCCATCACCCCCCTCGCCATATTTGAGGGAGGGGAGCAATTTCAGCAATTTTATTAAATCAGGAGCAACGTGACAGGATCTCGAGAAATTAAGTAAGTAAGTATCTGAGACTTATTAATTAAGACATGCATCGCCAAATAAATTTTCTTATCGCATAAGATAATCGAAAATCTGAAAAGAAAATGATTTCGCTTCGCCAAAGCTTCGAACTCCCTCAAGCATAAAGCTAAAGACAAAAAAAAAGTCAAAAGTCAAAGTACTTTATTACTGTAGATATTAACATATACTTAGCAAACGTCATTTTTTGCCTCTTCTCTACATTGGACCACTGTGGGAGAAGCAGGGCGTAGAAACTCCCACAGATTGATTTTTAGATCTCTTTTAAAAATAGGTTGTGCTTAACTAATACAATTATGTTTTTATTTTATTTAATAAGCAGGCAATAATAAATAATTACAAAATTATTAACAGCAAGGTCTGTGTTGAACTAGATTTACCCCATATAGTCCTGTCATTTAAGTAATCTCGAACATTGTAATATCCCTTTTTCGACAAAGTCGCTTTAACATGCTTTTTAAATTGCTGAAATGGCAATTTCAAAATCTCCAGAGGTATCTTATTATAGTAGAGAATGCACTGACCCTTGAAAGAATTGCTAACCTTCGCGAGTCTAAATCGGGGCGCACACAGTCTGTGATTATTTCTTAGGTTAACATTGCAGCTATCGCTAAGTTTGGTAAATGTTGTAAGGTTCTTGCGTACATACATTATATTTTGGAAAATAAATTGACTAGCTACAGTTAGTATGTCAATTTCTTTAAAAAGCTCTCTTAAGGAGTCTGTTCGTTTTAAATTATAAATTGCTCGAATAGCTCTTTTCTGTAAAATAAAAATAGTTTGAATATCCGCTGCTTTCCCCCACAACAAGATACCATAGGACACGACACTATGAAAGTAACTAAAATATACTAGCGTAGATGTAGCCACATCCGTGCTTTGTCTGATGTTCCTATCAGCGTAAGCCGCAGAACTTAATTTACCAGCTAATTTATCTATGTGGGGTCCCGACTGCAATTAGCTATCAATTGTTATTCCAAGAAACTTCGCATCATTTACTAATTCTAACGTGCGGTTGTCTGACACTAAACTGGTCTCAACTTGCCTGACATTTGGAAGTGAGAATTTGATACACTTGGTTTTCCAAGCGTTTAACAATAAATTATTAACTGTGAACCAATTCAAGGTTAAAGACAAGGCATAGCCATAGGCATAGGCAACCATGCGCCCCACACTAGGTTACCATGTGTCATTGGAACCAGAAACAGCGATGGTACAAACGTATAATCATATCTTACAAACATAGAATATAATAGAAAATAAATTACAACAAAATAATAAACACGCTTACTAAGGAACCAACACAGCTTGGCGCATGTCGGGAGTGCTGCTTCGACGCCAGTGCCCCTCCTACAATACGTAAGTATACGTATAATGCGTGGCGTCCAGTTGAACCAAAATGGCGGTGTCTGCGCAGGTAAATTACTGTTTTAGATACATTTAACCCTGAGCAGACGCCGCCATTTTGGTCCAACTTATACGCCGGGTACTGTATGTAACTGTACCTTCAAATCACTAGCAATTTCTACATAGGTATTAACTATATGTTGTGAATCACCGTTCCGTCCAATGAACGCTTGGCTGTCATACGCCTAGATGTGTTGGTCGCGTAGTATATATTATATCATAATACCCGGGGACGATTTGTCTTCCTCGGCAGGGATTACAACCCGGGAAGAACTCTCGCTTGTGAGGAAGAACCTCGACCGCAGCGCCGCGCCGCAGAGGTCGTCAACGAACATGACGTCATTCACTCCGACAGATGATTGAGCTATGTCCTCATCCCACTCATCATGGTCATCCCGCACCAGCTGGTGTAGGGGGCCTGGGTGTTCTAGGAGCTCGTGGGTGGTTGTTGTATCACCACACACACACTGTGATGGATCACGTGCGCTATTGAATTTTAGGTTTTTTAGTTTTTTTAATCCCGTCATTTATTTCCTGCTTTTTAGCGCATATGCATAGTATTAAACTACGGTGCTTCATAACTTGTGCAAGATTAATAAATATTGCCATACTCGCTTTTACAAGCCCTTTATTGTAATACCCCACTCGAGGGTTTTGAAACAAAGTGTTTTAGCCCGCACATTAAATTATAATTTTTAATTTTATATGTACTCAGTGACACTCGCGCTGTCAAGACGAGTCTACGGACGTGTCATTGATCAAAATCGATTGAGCCGATGAGTAGGGAACGTTAAGAGGGGACACGATAACGACATATACCTATATACACGTCAGGTCATAAGTTCTGTCACACAATAAAAACTTTTGAATTTAGAACGCTGGCCACAAAAAAGTTTATTGAATTCGAATTTCGAATTTTTCATGAAAATAAAAATGTGTACTTTTTAGAATTTTCCTCATTTTTAAATATGGAGTGGACACTTAAAGAAGACCGTGTCGCAGTTATTGCGTTGCATCGTTGCGGTTACGCGCCAATTCAGATTTTCGACTTACTGAAAAATTTGAATATAACCAAAAGATTCGTTTATCGTACCATAAAACGATACAATGAAGACTCTAGTGTAGATGACAGGTCAAGAAGTGGTCGCCCTCGCTCTGTTAGGACTCCAGCAGTGATAAAAGCTGTGAAGGCGCGAATTCAAAGAAATCCCATACGTACGTATGTACGTAAGCAGAAACTGTTGGCCCTTCAGATGGGGTTAAGCAGGACCACGGTGAAAAGGGTGTTAAATGAAGACTTAGGGCTTAGGGCATATCGAAGAAAAACAGGACTTTATTTGGACGCTCGTTTAATGGACCTGAGACTGAAGAGATGCCGCGCTTTGTTGAAGCGGTACGCGGGAAAAAAGCATCGGGAAATTCTTTTTTCGGATGAAAAAAATTTTACCGTGGAAGAGAGCTACAACAAAAAAAAAGATAAGGTGTACGCACACAGCAGTGAAGAAGCGAGCAACCGTATTCCGCGTGTCCAACGAGGTCATCTTCCATCCTCGCTCATGGTTTGGTTGGTAGTCTCTTATTGGGGCTTAACTGAGGTACATTTTTGTGAGAAAGGCGTAAAAACGAATGCAGTTGTGTATCAAAATACAGTCCTCAAGAACCTTGTGGAACCTGTTTCTCATACCATGTTCAATAACAGGCACTGGGTATTCCAACAAGATTCTGCGCCAGCTCATAGAGCGAAAAGCACACAAGACTGGCTGGCGGCGCGTGAAATCGACTTCATCCGGCACGAAGACTGGCCCTCCTCCAGTCCAGATTTGAGTCCGTTAGATTACAAGATATGGCAACACTTGGAGGAAAAGGCCTGCTCAAAGCCTCATCCTGATTTGGAGTCACTCAAGGCATCCTTGATTAAGGCAGCCGCCGATATTGACATGGACCTCGTTCGTGCTGCGATAGACGACTGGCCGCGCAGAATAAAGGCCTGTATTCAAAATCGCGGGGGTCATTTTGAATAAACTTTATTACCATAAGAATCTATGTTTTATTAAGTTCATTTTGCTATAAAAATGTTTACATAAATAATAAACATGTCTAAATTATTTCATATTGCACATGTGACAGAACTTATGACCTGACTATGTACATATCCATAGCCCTCGTATTTCCCTCTTCGCTGCAGTCGGGTAAAAAGGCTTTGAGTTAGCTTTAAAAATTAAAAATTCTCCGTAAATATTATCATTATGTTTAGAAAACGTATTTTTTTGATACTTCTCTACATTGGACCACTGCTGGAGAGCAGGGCAAAGAAACTCCCACAGATTGAATTTTAGATTTCTTCTAAATATAGGTTTTGTTGAACTAGTACCAATATTACATATTACAAATAATATGTAGTATCCCTACATATTATTTCTAATAAAAAAATCACAAATCAAATTCTGTGTTGAGTTAGATTAACACCATGCACTTGTCGTGTATGTAATCTTGAATATGGTAATATCCCTTTTTAGATAAAGTGGTTTTTACATGGTTTTTCAATTGCTCAAATGGCAATTTCAAAATCTCCAGAGGTATCCTGTTGTAGTAGAGAATGTATTTACCCTTGAAAGGATAACTTTCGTGAGTATAAACCGGGGTGCAACTCTAATTATTATTTTTATCTTCACACTTATCATAAACCCTCTTTACTGCGTTCAAAAACCGCACATTACGACCAGCATAATGATATACAACTTGATAAAAACTCATTTCTTATCTGAATATTGATAGATTATGACCATCATATATCAATATTTCGATATATTATGGCGTTCAAATTTCAAACGCCGACGCTCGCCTGTGTGCCCCCCCTAGTTGGTACTACTGAACAAGCTAAACAAGTGCAGAGCAATGATCAATGCCACAAAGCCGGTCGAACATGCGGTTCCTGAACACATCAAAGAGAGCTTATGATATGTGTGTAGATAAATTAGTGTATATAACTGTACATAATTAGACAATGCCCTCCATTACCAAAAAGTCAGTCATATAAACTACTATTAGGTTAACATTTCAGCTATCGCTAATTTTGGAAAAATGTTGAAAGTTTCTTGCGTACATTCATTATATGTTCGAAAATAAATTGACTAGCTACAGTTAGTATGCCAATTTCTTTAAAAAGGTATCTCAGGGAGTCTGCTAACAGGAAGATCATTATAGTCTCGCGGACAGCCGCCGACAGGCATCACTCTCGCACGCGCGCGACTCTGTCGTCAGCTGTCAGCTCGGCACCAGCTAATAGGCGCGCGATTGACATAGTACCATCATCAGCAAATGTGGAGACCCACTGTAAGGGTTCTTTTCCTATGCAGCACTACCACTTAAAAGTCATAAACAAATGGTTTCTGAATGGTTTTTGAAATTCGGCCAAAAGTTGAACAAAGGCAAGGGTTTACCGCCACATGCTAGCGGCAAGGTTTTTTTTTTTAAAGGAGTCTCCACAGCTGCCACAGATAGTACATAGGATTACAAACTAGGATTACAGGGAATCCTAGCACAGAGGAAGAAAGGACCAGAGACAAAGGTTCATAGAACCATGCCGTCGTAGGTAACCTACTACAAACATAACTGCGCATGTGTGAGTGAGCACTGGCCGCTGTGGATAAAACCGGTTTACGCTCGTTCGGCCAGTGCCTAAACAGAGGGCTTGCACAAAACACGTCTTATTTGATGTCACCTACCTTATCTAATTGTTTGATGTAGAATAAACTGTAAATAGTTATTAAAGTGTTTAAGTGTACGTTTTGGACTTTCAAAATAGTGTACTGTACTGTCTGTATGAATAATAATAGAAACAGAAAAGACAATTCATATTTTAACTATCCCAAGGAGTCTACTAGGTAAGTAAATGAATACCAGACTAGATATACCTATTTAAAATGTTAAAGTTGGTAGCACAAACCGTGGTATTTAGTTAGGTAATTGTTATTAGTATTATTACCCTATAAATATTTATGTTCCATGATGAGTAGTTGAGTTTATAAGTGGGTGACCTCATGTGACGAACTGTATTAGATAACTAAGTATTTCAATGGCATACCGCCCTAAGAATAAGATAATAAAATCTCTCGGTCAATAAAAGCTCGTAACAGTTTGTTAATTTTATTTTTTTCTCTTTTGGCAACCCTACCAATATAGGTATGAATTTTGCAGACTCCTTAGAACCTTTCTCTCTGTTCCTATTTATTCCTCTGTGATCCTAATTTGGGGCTAAATCAATGTGTGTAAATAGTGTCCAAGGTATTATTATTGTCCAAGGTATTACATACGACGTCCCGCTCACTTCCCGCACACCCCGTAAAGGTCCTGTCGTTGGGCTGGGCAAGTTCGCATCGAATATCCTTCCGGCCCATAATGTACCTATCTCAAAATGTACCTCAAGGAATAGTTTTCTTTTTGCAAAATGCACCTATCCCAAAACGCACCTTTCGCAAAATGCACCTATCCCAAAATGCACCTATTGCAAAATGCACCTATCCCAAAACGCACCTTTCGCAAAATGCACCTATCCCAAAACGCACCTGTTGCAAAATGCACCTATCCCAAAACGCACCTGTCCGAGCTTCCTGGTATTTCTATACTTTAAACTTTAAAGTATTGAAATACCTGTACCAGGAAGCTCCGCTTAAAGGAAGTTCTAGCCCTATGTATGTCAAAAACGATCATTATTATTATTACTGTGTATAGGTAGTTAGTAGTAGTAGTTGGGAAATTGAAAACGGCCAATGGATAACTCCTTTCGGTAAAAACTCCTTGTCTGGTGGTGGATGGAGATTCGGGTACGAATAGGAATACGACTATGAACCAATGGGATAAGTCAATTATCTTAGGTACATTATACGGACGTTATGACGGTGATGGATAACCTCGTGAGGAAACCGTAGCTGCGGCGATGGGCTAGCACCCTCTCAAGCGGAGTGGAGTATTGGAATTACTGGCTACCCGTGGGCACAGCCGTGACTCTGCCAGCCCGTATGGGAAAGGGCGTGGCGCTTTGTTTTTAACCCCTCAGAAAAAAATAAAAATTCCATGTTTCTTAGGCATAAATGTAAATTTTAAATTTTAAACACCTCGGACACATTAGTGACACCTTACGGCTAATATAATGAAAACAAACCGTATGGACAGTGGCTAAATAGTTTCTGAGAATCTCTCAAGCGTCAACCATCCTGGCTTCTGCAGCGCCCCCTGGTGGTCTACAACCGTAAGAAAAATCAACGAACCTGCTCTGCAATTATAGTCGTTCAATGCAGAAAACCGCATCAAGATCGGTCCAGAAGGAAAGTGGCAACGGGCATACATACACAAACAACCTCTAACCCCAAACGCATGTACCTCCTCCGTCGATTCCGTTCCGTCCGTCGTGGGTAAGAAGAGGGGTGTTATAAGTTTGAAGCGTCTCTTTGTTTGTCTGTGTATCTGTCTGTGACACCCTAGCGCTCAAACGGGTGGACGGATTTTTATGCGGTTTTCCGCAAATGGAAGAAGACTTCCCTCACTTTCTTAACTATGTTTTATTGAAATCGGATCAGCGGTTCCAAAGTTATCAGCAAGTCAAAGTTTAGACTTAATGTGTCATTTATTGTGCCGGAATTATAATTAGTTTAATTGTATAGTCGTATAATATTTGGTATGTATAACTTCCAAGAGTTTATTTGCTTGACACAGCCCATGCTAGGGGTAAGCAGTGAGTAAGGATTATCACCTGACATCAGTTCATGTCCCAAATCTAGCTGTTTTTGGTCATAAACTCACCACAATTCATACTAGAAATTTGTTCACTCCGCGTTTAACAATCCACTTAAAAGAGTCTTCAAAACTACCTGAATAAGTTTTCCTGTGGACTTTCATGTTTATTTACCGGGCTTTAGCACGAAATGTCCCTCTCTGCATGTTCTTGACAGCACGTGAATATCGCAAGTATTGCCAACTCGGTTATGCCTTAGATTCTCCTCTATGCCTTCAGGTTAAAGTTGGTTTTCGAGTGCTCTGATAGCTTTTTAGAAGTTGGTAATAAAAATGCTAGGTCAGGATATTTTTATAAAAGTTATATTTTGAACCCGCTCTCGTATTGGGTCTGTTTTAGAGCTATAACGTTGAAAGTGGATGATATTGTGATGTTATAAGACCGGCGCTTCTGAAATTGCGAACTTATTGGAAATTGTCACAGTTAATATCTAGTTTTATCGTAGTCTATGGTTTTACTAAGATAAAACGAGGAGGTCACACACAACAAGGTCTTTCAATAGCTACGTGGTTATCTATTGTATAATACAATGTCCATCCTATATATTTGGCGGACTCTGAGACAGAAGAGAACAATGTAAACAAAGTTTTAGAGCATAACTAGAATACTAAAGAAGTCCTAGTTAAAATTTAAGAGCCACCTCAATTTCGTCTTACGACAGGGACTCCTAAAATATCTGTGCAGTATCCATTAAAAACCAAACTGTGGGAGTTTCTTCGCTATTTTCTCCTCTAGAGATTCACGAGAGAAGAGCCAAAACAAATATGTGTTTCGGCACTAGAATGTAATAGATAATTTATAATTCATTTATGGAACCTGCCGATGCCGATGGACATTGATTTTAATTTCTTACATGTATTTTTAAATGCTGTTCTTTCTTATGATGAAATAATTGCTAATGGAATATAAAAAACTGGTCAAGTGCGAGTCGAACTCGCACACGAAGGGTACCAGCGTACAATGGTAGGGATGGTGTGGAGTGAATAGTTTTGGATTTTACATTGCCAAATGTCGTTTAGAAAGTTATTGGTTGGCGGCTACTTTCTAACTCCATGTACGTTACCAGGTGCATTCATAAGTTTGTATGTGGTATTGAAGGAATTGTTTTATGGGAGCCCCCTTAAATATTTATTTTATTCTGTTTTTTAGTATTTGGTGTTATAGCGGCAACAGAAATAGGTACATCATCTGTGAAATTGTTATCTGTCTAACTACGACGGTTCATGAGATACAGCCTGGTGGCAGACGGACGGACGGACGGATGGACAGCGGAGGCTTAGTTACAGGGTTTGGCACCCTTCAGGTACGGAACCCTTAAAATAGATAGATATAGAAAAAATAAAGGTAAAAAATTGTGCCAGATCGCTGCCGCCTTCGCTTGGCAAGGTGCCCAGAAGGCTGGCGGCGGCGTTGCCTCGCTAGATATTTGTAAATGTCTACAGTAATAAAGTCCTTTTGAATTTTTCGTATTCAAGTATTGCATTCCCCTCAAACAGACCAGCAATACCTACTTCATCTGTAAGTAGTGATCCTATATGAGTGTTCCCTATTCTCAACACAACACTGCACTAGGAATACTAATGTGAGATCGCTGTAATGAGCTTGTCGGGTTTCCCCGCAGCACGTCAGGGATCGCGCACGAGACGTCGCGCTCAGGACTTCGCTTCAGGGAGACTTCGACAAGACTGGCAATGGAAGCAGAATAGGTGATTTTCTGCTTAATGATATAATTAAATTACTAACTGCCTGGGTGTTTGCAAGATGAAAATAAAAGTTCGAAAAAGTTTTGGCATGTGAGCGAGTTCTCACCTTCCTCTCTCGGCCATGCATGCGTCTCTCTTGTACCAGGCGGCATTTAGAGGCCAATAAACCTGGCGAAGTAGTGGCGCAGACTGTATAATGCACGGCGTATAAGTTGAGAAACAATGGCGGCGTCTGCGCAGGTAAAAACGACTGTTTTAGATACATTTTACCCTGCGCAGACGCCGCCATTGTGGCTCATCTTATACGCCGGGTATACCACGAATTAAGAGCGCTGGGCGACGTTGGCGGGAATTACTGCGCATGTGTACAGGTATTGAAAAGTGACTGCTGCGCATTCAAGGCCATCGCTCATAAGTCGTGGCGCGAGGTATCTGTACCAGATATGATAATGTAACTCTCGCGCCCGGGCCAGCCGCGCCCCGTCGCAATAATAACTACCAGCCTACATCGTTATACAACTTTGTGGTTGTTAAGACCTTTTGAGAATGATGATCAAATCTGCAGCAGGTCATAATATCATACAAACAGCCTGCATTTTTTTTCGTTGGGTAGCTATGTATAGCTATGTTTACAAAATATACTTTCATACCAAAGCTCATTGTCCTAACGGCCGATATTGTGCATTGTTGTTCGTCGCTTAAAATTCCATTTGGCGCTGATGTCTTCATAGAGAGAGTTGAATCCGTATTTCCCAGCCTACTTATACAGGGTGTAGCGGAAAGGATGGAAGGGTGAAAGCAGTGGAAAGAAAATCATTGAGGCCTTACACAACACCACAAGAAGAGGAATGCAAAGAAGATATATGTGAACAACGTTCAATATGAAATTTATTTGAATAAGAGTATTTGTCACATGACCCTGTGTTTTGGTTCAAACCGAGTACGGAGAAGGAAATCAAAGTGGTTTCAAAGTAAAAGTTGTTTAGAATAATGTCATAATCCAGATATGCACACCTATATGTTACACCCGGTATTAGCTAGAAGTACAAATACACTTTTGAGTGTTATTGCGCGGAGATAAGATCGAAGTTTAGAACATTGAGCCTTCGGTCGATTGTAAATTGATGCACGTATAATTGCCATACATTTCACATCGAGTGCGTTGCTCCATAGAATTATAATAAGAGAAGACAGTGCCTTTGTAAAGCATTATCATATGGGGCATCTTTTATGGGAATACTGATTTCAATTTATATTGCAGTGACGTGGGATGTAGGTATCTACATCGTGACATTTAATGAGCTGATCATATTCTGGGGAATATGTATAAATGGACATAGGGCATCGGTGGTCTTAACCCCTGGGTGCCTAGCGGCTTCCAGACATTTTGCCGTTATAGGTTTTGAATTGTATAACCATGGCATTAGGTTCACAATGGGGTGCCTCATATCCAGGTCCAGGCGTTGACCGATTAAGCTCGATTCTCACGAGATGTCTGTTCGAAATCGGCGCAGATCTGCTGATCACAGGATTCAGTAACTCGTCTTAGGTACATCAAAATGGGAAATATTACATCACACATGGCACATCAATAATACTGATTTGCACAGCCAATATATTGATTTTCACAGCAAATGTCAGAGCAAAATACTGCGGTAACTTAGGTGAATTTATCCTTCGTATTAGGTTGAATATGTAAGAACAACAAAGATACTTAAAACATAAAATTATTTTTGCTGATGCTTTTTTGCTGTGAAAATCAGTATTTTCGTTGTGCGATTAAATACTAGCCCATTAAAATTACGTTGAAGCGGTGCTGGAAAGTACCGCAAGGAAACCTTCACATCTCCATACTTGCGGCGACAAGTTAGCCCCCTGTCTGGAGTATCGAATAAATGACTCAATTCCAAAATCCAAATGTCTTTATTACTGTAGATATTAACATATACTTAGCAATCGTCATTTTTTGCCACTTCTCTACATTGGAACACTGTAGGGGAAGAAGGGCGTAGAAAATTCCACAGATTGATATTTAGATCTCTTTCAAAAATTGTTTGTGCTGAACTAATACAAACATTATAATATCATTATCACAATTAATAAGCAGGAATAAATCATTACAAAATTATTAACAGCAAGGTCTGTGTCGAGCCAGATTAAACTGTGCCTCTGCCACCCATTATGATAAAAATGCTGTCTTGCGTGTTTTTTAAATGCATCCGCTGCATTTCCTCCCGCAGGTCTTGTCCCTGATGTCTCTGCCGTTGAAACTTGAAAACTTGGCTCTGCACATTTTGTTGTCGATCTCATGTGTGATTTTGCTGGGAAAACAATTTCCAAGCTGTAAGTAGATTTGCACCTACGCTTCTCCATAAACCGTAGTTCATTGGCAGGTTCTAGAATAAAAGCACAGACAGAATGAATATATTTAATGTATCTGTTGAAATCTAAAAGTTGTTTTACACGCACAGACAATTTTAAGTCCCTTCCGATATAAATGTGCGTTACGTCATTCCGATAGTGGCTATGTGGTTGCCCTTGACACAAGCAAGCCTCATTGCTAGCTCAGAATAACAGGTAGATACCGTGTTGCATATAATCTGCACGTACGTCGTGATCAGATATATACATATATGGATAGGAATGCAAAATTAAACTTATAACTCGTCTATGGGTACTAGACAACGATACACATACTTAATTAATGAGAACGAATGTTTTACCCTAATCATGGTTGTTTATCTATCTAAGTATAATATTTATCTATATAAGTACGTGTATCGATGTCTAGTACCCAAGATACAGGGAATCCTAGTTTGGGGTTAGATCTATGTGTGTAAATAGTGTCCAAGGTATTATTGTTATATTTCGTAATTCGTAATTTATTTCTTGCACTACACAAAATAGACATACTTATAATAGAACTTATAATAGAAAAACATGTACAAAGACGAGCTTATATCTCTCTCTAACAAGAGATTTCTTCCAGTAAAACCATGATTATAGGAAAGTTGATGGATGAGCGGGGGAAGACCTGCGCGTATAGTAAAACTCTTACGAGTAATATATGCTACTAACAAATACATATTGATAACGATAAATGTAATTGCCAAAACTAGATAGAACTGCATACACTAGTGACGATCACTGCGGCGGCGGCGGTGTGGTTGTGGCTCTGCCAACCATGCGAGAGGTCCCGGGTTCAAATCCTGGCTGGGGATAAGGAAAAATCCCCAGTTCTTGGATGTTTATATGTGTGTGACGTTGCTGTTTCTGGTTCCCACAACACAGAATATTCTAGTGTGGGGCCAGAAGCATTGTATGTGCCTGTGTGCAAATGTTTATGTTTAATTACATAAATACAAGGTATCAATTTATATAAACCATAATATGGTATCATATTACGATACACTAATACAGACCAATATACACATATAGAATATATATCTAACTGGAACGGGAGAGATAGTACTTCTTTAACCGGTGAATATATTTAGTGATGGCTTTTTTATAAACTTTGTCTTAAATAAATATAAAGATTTATATACAGGCCCCTACATTGCTTCTGGCCCCTCACTAGGGTACTCTGTGACGTGGAGACCAGAAATTAATTTATGACGTCATCTTCATGCTTAGCCAATATCGGCACGCTCCTGGGCACAGGGGCCTCAACTCTATTGCGTCCATCCTATAGGTCATGTGCCCACCGCATCCAGTGAGACATTTACGACACTATTGAGGGTTCCGTACCCGAAGGGTGCCAATAGGGTCCCTATTATTATGATAATAATACCTAAAATTAAACCTTCTAGCCCTAAACTAGGATTCCCTGTATAGATAGATATTATACACATAATTATATAGATAGATATTATACTTACATAGATCAAATTTGCCCCCAACCGGGACTCGAACCCGGGACCCTTGGCTTCGTAGGCAGGGTCACTGCCGACTCGGCCATTCGGGTTGTCAATATAGTATTAAGCCATCGGTGTCCGTCTGTCTGCCTCTCCATCTGTATGTCTGTCTGTTTGTGCGTCAGCGGGCATTACCTGATAAACCGATAGGTAGAGAGTTGAAATATTCGCAAAGTATATTTCTATTGTATTGATGCTATAGCAACACAAAATGAGAGAGATACAAGGAATTATTTTTATGGTTTGTTTTTTTTGTTCTTGATTGATTGATCTTATCGGAGAAAATCTTTAATCGTGGGGTTTCATTTTTGTGCTTAGTTACGTATGACGGTATACAGATAATAATTGCTCATTTGAATTATAATAAACGATCAATCAGATTATATTGTACGAGTTTTTCTGTAAATAATTTACTTCATTTCTGCCTATTTCCGGTCATGTATAGCTTACACTTTTTTAATATTTAGTTTTACGGACCTGGAAGCTAGTAATGGTTTGATAATTTGAGTTTTTTCTTAAAAATTAAAGGGGTATAAAAGAGATGTGGTTTTTTGCCTGTTTCCTTGTACGATGGTATGGAACCCTTCGTGTGCCAGTCCTAATTACTCGCATTTGACCGGATTTTTTATCCATAGGTTTACAAAGGAAATTACTGTATTTACTATACAGATTGGATCAGCTGATTCCGATTCTTACGCCTTAAAGCCCAGCTCTGGCTGTTGAGGTGAGGGGCGCCGCATTCGCCCGTCGTCTTCTGGCGGGGAAGCGGAACTGGCGGGGTAGCGGAACTGGCGGGGTAGCGGAACTGGCGGGGTAGCGGGCGGCGCGGAATAGCATCGGGCCGCTCCGAGACGTTTAAAGTTAGCCTCCTTATTCATAAAACTTATCAAACCTATGAAAGCTAAAATGTGTTTTGTCCTTTTCTCACAAACACTAATTTCAAAGTGACAGAAAAAGACAAACGAATTATAACGGTATTTTAGTTAAAATAGGTTTATTAGACGTTTATGAACAAGGCGGTAGGTGTTTTTCAAATTTACTGAAAAATGGAAATAAGCCAATTGATAAAATTTAAGGATTGATACGGGGCTCTAAAAGAGGAAAATTTAGGTATAAAAATTATCTCCTTTTTAATATAGACTATGTTCAGGATTTTTACGATCGAGGCAAATTGATCCAATCGCGTAACGACATAGTATTTAAACTAGATTACCTCTTTGTGAATAACACAAAAATTTTGAGACCTTTGAGTATAGTGGAAATAATTTTATTATTATTTTTGCCAAAGCGCTCTTTAGTGGTTTTGTGTGATCTTGGGCCTAAGGTGCCTATAAAGATTGCGTATATCTTAAAGCACTCTGAGTGCTTACTATAACAAAGTGACATTTTTTTATTTTTATTAAATTACCGTATAAATTAAAAACCGAAATGTATAATGATAGAGAATAAAAGATGTATAATAACGTTTACGCTACTTTAAAAGCGTTTATTTAATCTAAAATAGATAAAACAAAGTGGGGTTAGTTACGCCACTTATAAGTCAAGAACGGCTGGACCGATTTTGATGATCTGTGATTTGTTAGAATCGCCTCCGCCCCTCCGAAAAGCATTAAAATATAGGAAGACTGCTTACGTCACACACGCTTTTACCGACATTAATTGACTGTTAGGTGTTTCATATAAAGATCACGAGGCTATACAATACACCCCGCCGCCGGCGATTGTCGCTTGTTTCTGCGACAATCGCAAGCGACAATCGCCGGCGACATTGTTTTCGGGTGTATTACATTGGTATATCAATCGAAATGTCACCCAATCAATTTGTACTCTTACAAATAAGATTTCGATTATATGTATTGCTCAAAACTAAAAACATGAACCTAAATCACAATGTCACAGCTCGAACAGATAGGTGTAGTAGTGTAATCATAAAGTGTACCACAAGGTGTGCTGGAGTGTGGCATTCATTGTGGTAGGCGAGAGAAGCGAGCGATATATTGGCATCTCATTGTGCTAGGCGAGAGAAGCGAGCGATATATTGGCATCTCATTGTGGTAGGCGAGAGAAGCGAGCGATATATTGGCATCTCATTGTGGTAGGCGAGAGAAGCGAGCGATATATTGGCATCTCATTGTGGTAGGCGAGAGAAGCGAGCGATATATTGGCATCTCATTGTGGTAGGCGAGAGAAGCGAGCGATATATTGGCATCTCATTGGTACAAGGTTACACCGGATTAGAACCGAGATCTCCTGCGTGAGATGCGAGCGAGAAAACACTAGACCATATATTTCATATACATAGTCAGGTCATAAGTTCTGTCACATGTGCAATATAAAATAATTTAGACATGTTTATTATTTATGTAAATATTTATATAGCAAAATAAACTTAATAAAACATAGATTCTTATGGTAATAAAGTTTATTCAAAATGACCCCCGCGATTTTGAATACAGGCCTTTATTCTGCGCGGCCAGTCGTCTATCGCAGCACGAACGAGGTTCATGTCAATATCGGCGGCTGCCTTAATCAAGGATGCCTTGAGTGACTCCAAATCAGGATGAGGCTTTGAGCAGGCCTTTTCCTCCAAGTGTTGCCATATCTTGTAATCTAAGGGACTCAAATCTGGACTGGAGGAGGGCCAGTCTTCGTGCCGGATGAAGTCGATTTCACGCGCCGCCAGCCAGTCTTGTGTGCTTTTCGCTCTATGAGCTGGCGCAGAATCTTGTTGGAATACCCAGTGCCTGTTATTAAACATGGTATGAGAAACAGGTTCCACAAGGTTCTTGAGGACTGTATTTTGATACACAACTGCATTCGTTTCTACGCCTTTCTCACAAAAATGTACCTCAGTTAAGCCCCAATAAGAGACTCCCAACCAAACCATGAGCGAGGATGGAAAATGACCTCGTTGGACACGCGGAATACGGTTGCTCGCTTCTTCACTGCTGTGTGCGTACACCTTATCATTTTGTTTGTTGTAGCTCTCTTCCACGGTGAATTTTTTTTCATCCGAATAAAGAATTTCCCGATGCTTTTTTCCCGCGTACCGCTTCAACAAAGCGCGGCATCTCTTCAGTCTCAGGTCCATTAAACGAGCGTCCAAACGATGTCCTGTTTTTCTTCGATATGCCCTAAGCCCTAAGTCTTCATTTAACACCCTTTTCACCGTGGTCCTGCTTAACCCCATCTGAAGGGCCAACAGTTTCTGCTTACGTATGGGATTTCTTTGAATTCGCGCCTTCACAGCTTTTATCACTGCTGGAGTCCTAACAGAGCGAGGGCGACCACTTCTTGACCTGACAGGTCTACACTAGAGTCTTCATTGTATCGTTTTATGGTACGATAAACGAAGCTTTTGGTTATATTCAAATTTTTCAGTAAGTCGAAAATCTGAATTGGCGCGTAACCGCAACGATGCAACGCAATAACTGCGACACGGTCTTCTTTAAGTGTCCACTCCATATTTAAAAATGAGGAAAATTCTAAAAAGTACACATTTTTATTTTCATGAAAAATTCGAAATTCGATATCAATAAACTTTTTTGTGGCCAGCGTTCTAAATTTAAAAGTTTTTATTGTGTGACAGAACTTATGACCTGACTGTGTATATAGGTGATACAAACACGGTTGTGTTTATTTTAAAGAACATTGACAGTGTGTGGACCAAGCGCATTTAGTTCCTCAGACTACTTCGCATTCTAATCCGCAATTTCGTCTACATGGATGACATGGTAGTTCCATTATTTTGATTTAGAAACCAAACTTCTGGACCAACTTATGATTTAAAAAAAAGAATTCAGATAAATAGATCTTTAACGAAATATTACTTATGAAAATTTCATTTCATTTCATTTCTTTGACATCAATGTATTGAAAAATCATTCTATTACACAACCTTAACGATTATCCCTCAGCAAATTGCTGTCACGGTCCACCATAGGCCTATTATAAAAGTTAGCAAATACAGAGGATTGGTCGGTCCAACCGACTGATCTCCGAATAACATCTATGCTTATGCCTGATCGGGATGCTGATGATGTGGATGCGTGGCGAGTGCTATGGGCACTAAATAAAGAAGTGTCAATGACACTCGCTGAAAGTGTATCTTTTAACCAACGGCTAATCGTTTGCGATGTCGCCGGCCTGAAGGGTTTCTTATATGTTAAAAAAAGTTTATCATTTCTTTTCTTTAGCATCTCTGACCTCAAGCTAATGCTAAAAGCATGACAGTTTTCTTAGTAATAAGTTCTACACTGACGGAATCATTTAATTGGCTGCTTATATAATCTAAAACAATTACTGGGTTCCATGTAACATTATACTTTGGGAAACAAGGTCTTAACTTAAAATACCTCTAAAGAACCTTCTTAACCTGTCATCTTGTGCTACTTTGCATGAATTAATAAAATTGCGGAACGGTGATTATTTAAAATTCCACATGATGATCCAGATTGAAAACAGATAGATAAAAAATCAAGTATTTGATTTACATCAGCGTGATAAAAATTACAATCCTTGTTGTGGCAGTAATCCCACCATAGCTTCCAGCTGGAACAATACTGAGATTTACTGTACTTTATTGTACTGGATGTTATGGAAGCACTCATTACTTACTGTATAATCCCGGATAACAAGCTCACCGCCAGGGAAAGGTGGTGGTGTAGCGGGTGTGTGGACCTAAATGATGATGAAAGAAGATTTACTTGTTTACTAGGGTGTATAGCCATTAGCGGCATCTAGAGAACGGGTTACGCGTGCGCTTCGTATCGCTGCGAGCGAGCTAATGTTAATAGCCGCCCGTGGCGCAGCTTCGCAATGCGTTTATCGAATTCTCATAGTTCCCCGTCAGACCTCAGATTAACGAAACTCTTTGCTCACAAACTTTATGCGTCGCACTGTCAAACATAAGTTCCGCTACCAATAAAGAGGTTAAATGTACTAGATTATTAACCTTTTCACTTCTCTGCTGGCCGGAAAAGAAAAAATAATGACAACAATGAAGGCAAATTTTATGTTGTTGCTCCACAAATACGTAGTATCTTATTACAAATGCCTACCATAGAATCTTCAGTACTGTAAGGTTCGATATTTGTTTATGCGATTATATTGTATACGGGCCTCTTTAGAGTGGGTGTCACTTTGACGCTGTTACTTATTTTGTAATTTTAAAAAGAAAGAGGCTTGGATGTGGGAAGTCAATGTGACACACTTCACCGTAGGCTTCGGCCAGTGACTGGTCTAAATTGTATAGTTAGGATAGCTTAATGGCTATCGAGCCAGTTGTGGATCCCTTTTATAAAAAGTGTAAACTAAAGAAATAAAAACCAATCAGTTATTACCAAAGTCTTTATAATTGAACTTGCTAGCCCTACAGATTAGGTAGGCAATTATATTCGTATAGTGCTGTAGCACTGAAAGCGCTACATTGGCGGAGGCGCCAAACGAACCGGAGAAATAAAAAGACTGCTTCAGAAGGAAGGTGACGTCATAGAAGAGGATAGTGATCGTCGATCCAGACCTTGAAGAATCGAGGAAGGATCGAAAGTGAACTTCGGGGAAACCACGGTTATCGAGGATCGTGACGTGATAAATTCTATCGACTTTCAGGAGTTAAGAAAGGGCAATTACGTTTATTTCTCGGTATATCGGATTCGTGCGAATTTGCGTTTGGGGTAGAAGATAAACGGTTTATCGTAAATGAGGATTTATGTGAGAATGATAAGCGGGTATTATTGGCATTGTTGGATAGGAATGCGGATAGATTTTCGTTTGCAACAGACCAGTTAGGTAGGTCGGAGATAGTGTCGGTCGATATTAAGACTTATGATGAAGAGCCGGTTCATTGTCACCCGTATCGCGTTTCGCCGGTGCAACGAGAAATAATTGAGGAGCAGGTCGCGGAGATGTTGAAACTAGTTGTTATTAGGGAATCCACTAGTTCTTATGCTGCGCCCGTTGTGTTAATTAAAAAGCCCGATGATCCATGGAGGTTTTGTATAGATTATCGGAAATTAAATAAGAAAATTTGTAGGGATAATTATCCTATTCCGCGGATAGAAGACATTGTCGATAGTTTGGCCGGGGCCAAGTATTTTGCGGAGTTAGATAGTCAATAGTCAATAGTCAAAGTACTTTATTACTGTAGATATTTACATATACTTAGCAAACGTCATTTTTTGCCCCTTCTCTACATTGGACCACTGTGGGAGAAGCAGGGCGTAGAAACTCCCACAGATTTATTTTTAGATCTCTTTTAAAAATAGTTTGTGCTTAACTAATACAAATATGTAAAATTTAATTGTTATGATTAATAAGCAGGAATAAATAATTACAAAATTATTAACAGCAAGGTCTGTGTTGAGCCAGATTAACCCCATACATTCCTGTCATTTAAGTAATCTTGAATATTGTAATATCCCTTTTTTTTTTCTCTCTCTCTCTCAGATCTCAATTCAGGTTATTGGCAGACGGTTATTATGGAAGGTAGGCATAAAACGGCTTTCGTCACGATCACGGGTCTTTATGTATTTAATGTTGTTCCCTTCGGTTTGGCAACGAGTCAAGCAGTTTTCCAACGGATGATGGATTAAGTTTTAGCGGATTTAAGATTTAAAGGGGTTATGGTTTACTTAGACAATGTAATTGTGTATGGTAGAACGTTCGAGGAGTTTACCGATACGTTGCAGAAAGTTTTTGGGCGTTAAGGCACTATAGGCATTATCTTTGGGGATCGTATTTTCAGGTGGTTACAGACCATAGCGCGTTATGTTGGTTACGGTCGAAAAAAGATATGTCTGGTAGGTTAGCGCGATGGGCGTTAGCGATACAAGAATGGGATTTCGAGATAGTTCATTGCTCGGGGAAAAGCAATGTAGTGGCAGATTTTTTGAGTAGGAATCCGCTAATGGAAGAAGGGAAACGGGAAACAGAAGGACCTCAGTCTTCTTCTCGTTCTGAACCTGATGATGATGGTTTGGAAGTTTTTAATATTAATGTAGAGTCGTTACAGGCGGATCAAGAGAACGATTCATTTTGTAGTAGATGGTTAACGCGGTTGAGAACGTCCGGAAGCGTGGCGTAGCAGTTTTTGTTTGAGAAATAATTTATTATATAAAAGCGTACGTAGAGATGGAGAAATTAGGGAGGTATTAGTATTGCCCAGGTCTTTGTTTCAAAATGTAATGAACGAATTACATGATGAGGCATGGACAGGACGTCATTTGGGTCTCGCAAAGACGTTGAAGAGGTTTCGGTCAAAATATTTCATGCCGAAAGCCGATAAGGAGATAGAGCGTTATATAGCTTCGTGCGTGCCGTGTCAAGAAAGGAAAGTAGTTAAAAGCGTAGCAGATTTGATGCCGATTAGGGTCTCGGATATTTTTGAGAAGGTAGGAATCGACGTGTTAGGAGCGTTTCCACGTTCGTCGAGATATAACCGATTTATTATAGTCGCGGTAGAGTATGCGTCGCGGTTTGCGATATGTAAGGCATTACCTAGGGTTACATCGGAAGATGTAGTGCGGTTTTTAGTTGAGGAAGTTTTCTGTAGGTTCGGGCCGATTAGGGAAATTATTTCAGATAGAGGTACAGTATTTACGGCGTGTTCGATTCAAAATCGATACTCGATCTATGGTTCCGGAACGGCCATTTTGAATTTGACGGAGCTGCCACAGAGCAGTTTTTTGAGATCTGACAAAAGAAAAGCCCCCGCATGTGACGCGTATTGATTTTGGGCATTAAAATTAAATCGTAAGCCATCTGGAATTGTATTCGGGCTCCCCTCAGGATTGTCTTATAGCTGAGTGTATTGTGGTTCTCCGAACCAGATAAAGTTCGTATTTACGTAACACTGTGCGCGTCGAAGCTGGCCTGCCAGCCATACCTGGTTGACTGAAGAACCTGTCTACCAAGAAGAGCCTAGGGTGCACCCAGGCCTTGCAGAGAGACAGGAGTTTGACGGGAACGAAGCACAGACCAGGTCAGATAGAATCTATTTACTTTAGCTCGGTGAATCGCCGACGTTCTTGCTTCTTGGCATCTGATCGCTACGCTACCTCGTAGCTATGGGCCCCTGCGAGGTCATCGGGTGCCGAGAGGCCTGAACATTTTGGTAGCAGAGCGTGGTTTCCTGAGATTTGCAGCCGTCAAGGGCTCCAGGAACCCACGATTTGGGACTATCAATCTGTAGGTATAGGCGGTTATTAGCTAACTTGGTTTTGTTCCTGTATCCACATAGATTGGTAGTGTTGTAAGCTATAAGTCTATTGCTGGTAGTAGACAGACAGATATAACAGTTTTCCCTAAATGACCAGTTGTACTGAGATGTGACTCAGAATAGTAATTACATTACAGGTACATTGTAGGTGAATTGAAATTTGGATTGAAGTACCAGTTACCAGTTAGTCAATCTATTAGTGGTCTAGTAATGCCCAAAATCAATACGCGTCACATGCGGGGGCTTTTCTTTTGTCATATCTCAAAAAACTGCTCTGTGGCAGCTCCGTCAAATTCAAAATGGCCGTTCCGGAACCATAGATCGAGTATCGATTTTGAATCGAACAATCACCCGCCCGGACAGGCACCCACCTGTCCCTTAATCTACGGGCAGCCGAGACAACGTTGCTACCGCTCGTTTTAGTACCGAGCCTCCTACTAGAACCTCTGCAGACCGGGGGGTCCCGTCCTTGCCAGGGAACAAGTTAACAATGCGCCCCCTGCGCCAACGTAGTGGCGGTAGGTTAGCATCCTTAACCAGCACGAGGTCACCAACACTAGGGGGGCTGGTTTTGTCAGTCCACTTAAGGCGCTGTTGTAAGATATGCAGATACTCGAGCGACCAACGCTTCCAGAAATTCTGAGTAAACTGCTGCAACATCTGATACCTTGACAACCGATACAATTTCACTCCCTCGAAGGGGTGCTCGGGCAACGCGTTAAGTGGCTGTCCTATCAAGAAATGGCCTGGGGTCAGAGCCTCCAGGTCATTTGGATCCGAGCTGAGCGGACACAACGGTCGCGAATTGAGAACGGCCTCGATCTTACAAAACAATGTCGCGAGCTCCTCAAAAGTCAGCGCGGTCTGACCTACTATACGCCCTAAGTGCGTCTTCGCTGACTTAACTACGGCCTCAAAAATCCCACCCCAGTGGGGGCAACTCGGTGGGCTGAAGGTCCACTGTATACCCCGACGGGAGAGGGCCGTTCCAATATCCACTTTATTTACATTCAAAAAGTTGACTATCTCTCGTAAGTATCGTTCCGCACCGACGTAGTTAGTGCCGTTATCAGAGCGGATCAAAGTTGGAAGTCCCCTTCGAGAAACAAACCTATCCAAACAAGCAATGAAAGCCTCTGTCGAGAGATCAGCAACGAGCTCGAGATGTACCGCCTTGGTGGATAAACAAACAAACACACACAGGTACGCCTTGTATTGCTTAGCGTTACGCAATCGTGAACTCTTCACCATAAACGGTCCTGCAAAATCCGTACCAACACCTGAAAACGGTCTGACCTCATTCACACAATCAGGGGGCAAGTCCCCCATGAGAGGTTGCATCGTGGCAGCCTTAAGTCGATAACAAGGCATGCACCGAAACACGATGTTCCGTATGACACGGCGGGCAGATAAGATCCAAAACTCCCGCTGGAGCGTGGCCAACAACGCGTTACAGCCGGCATGCGCGTTTTTAATGTTCAGGTCAGTCAGTCAGTCAGCGCGGTCTGACCTACTATACGCCCTAAGTGCGTCTTCGCTGACTTAACTACGGCCTCAAAAATCCCACCCCAGTGGGGGCAACTCGGTGGGCTGAAGGTCCACTGTATACCCCGACGGGAGAGGGCCGTTCCAATATCCACTTTATTTACATTCAAAAAGTTGACTATCTCTCGTAAGTATCGTTCCGCACCGACGTAGTTAGTGCCGTTATCAGAGCGGATCAAAGTTGGAAGTCCCAGCAACGAGCTCGAGATGTACCGCCTTGGTGGATAAACAAACAAACACACACAGGTACGCCTTGTATTGCTTAGCGTTACGCAATCGTGAACTCTTCACCATAAACGGTCCTGCAAAATCCGTACCAACACCTGAAAACGGTCTGACCTCATTCACACAATCAGGGGGCAAGTCCCCCATGAGAGGTTGCATCGTGGCAGCCTTAAGTCGATAACAAGGCATGCACCGAAACACGATGTTCCGTATGACACGGCGGGCAGATAAGATCCAAAACTCCCGCTGGAGCGTGGCCAACAACGCGTTACAGCCGGCATGCGCGTTTTTAATGTTCAGGTCAGTCAGTCAGTCAGCGCGGTCTGACCTACTATACGCCCTAAGTGCGTCTTCGCTGACTTAACTACGGCCTCAAAAATCCCACCCCAGTGGGGGCAACTCGGTGGGCTGAAGGTCCACTGTATACCCCGACGGGAGAGGGCCGTTCCAATATCCACTTTATTTACATTCAAAAAGTTGACTATCTCTCGTAAGTATCGTTCCGCACCGACGTAGTTAGTGCCGTTATCAGAGCGGATCAAAGTTGGAAGTCCCCTTCGAGAAACAAACCTATCCAAACAAGCAATGAAAGCCTCTGTCGAGAGATCAGCAACGAGCTCGAGATGTACCGCCTTGGTGGATAAACAAACAAACACACACAGGTACGCCTTGTATTGCTTAGCGTTACGCAATCGTGAACTCTTCACCATAAACGGTCCTGCAAAATCCGTACCAACACCTGAAAACGGTCTGACCTCATTCACACGATCAGGGGGCAAGTCCCCCATGAGAGGTTGCATCGTGGCAGCCTTAAGTCGATAACAAGGCATGCACCGAAACACGATGTTCCGTACCCAGGGTGACACGGCATGGGGCCCTGAGAATTCGTTTGCGACTCGGAGCGCAACTCAGGGGCCAATGTCCCCACGTACACAGGGCGGTACTAGGGTGCAGGGCCGCACTCAGGGTCATCACATGGGGGGCCCTGAGTTTTCGGTTGCGACTCAGCATCCGACTCAGCGGGCAATGGGGCCACAAGCACGCAGCCACCCAGGGGTGCAGGGCCGCACTCAGGGTCATCACATGGGGGGCCCTGAGTTTTTGGTTGCGACTCAGCATCCGACTCAGCGGGACATTGGGTATGTTGAGCAGGCCGTAACGGGCGGGTGGCATGGGACACCTTCGAGCTATGCGGATGCGGCTCGGACGCCGCCTCAGTTGTCGCCCCGCTCGTCGCCTCGTCCTCGTCGGTCGCATGTGATGTCCCCCCCGCTCATGGAGCGGCCACGGTTGAATTCACGCCCACAACCCTTCGGGGGGCGTCGTAGGGTGGCAATGGAACCGGCGCGTGGGCCATTTGTACAATGGGACCCTCTGGCGTATAGCTGCCTACCTGATCGGTTACAGGCACAGTGGGGCCCCGGGGGTCCTCGCTAGGAATTTGCGGCCCAACAATTTGTTGCCCCCCAACCGGAGACGGTGGTGTTACCGATCGCCTCTGTGCTTGTTTGGGATTTGGCGGGCAACCCAACATACGTTCGCGCCCTATTAGATTCTGGAGCTCAGGGCTGCATTGTATCGAACGATTTAGCAAAATGGTTGGGCCTCAAGGTAAATAGGTATAATAATTCAATACGGGGCGTGGGGAATGTTACGGTTACGAATGTAGTTGGTCAATCGGTGATCACGTTCTCTCCACGTTATGACATTTTGACAAAAACATCCGTGCAAGCTTTAGTAATGACGCATGTCATGGGCAAACACCCCTTGGTGAAGTTGAATCCGGCCGTTCGACTCCTGACGTCAGGACTCAAGTTGGCGGATCCCGATTTTGACACTCCAGCCCCGGTCGATCTGCTACTGGGAGCAGACGTTTTGGGTAGGTTTCTGTTGTCGGATCGGCGAGTTCTTCAGCCGGACGGGTTGATTGCTGTGGATACTAAGTTTGGTCACGTGATCATGGGTCCGGCATTGCCAATGGTTAGGCCTGCCGAGTCAGATGGCATACTTATTGGCTCAGCGTTGTCAGACGCTATCCAACGGTTCTGGGAGATAGAGGAACCTCCCACCGCTCGTCGAGTCGACGCAGACGAAGAAGAGTGCGAGTTGTTTTACCAGAATAGTACTGGTCGCCTTCGTTCTGGTCGTTTTGTAACTCGACTGCCTTTCAGGGCCGATCGACCGCCACTAGGAGAATCTAGGAAGATGGCTGAGACGAGATTGATGTCGATGGAGCGTAGGATGTCAAGGGACGCCGTATTTAAACAAAAATACGTCGATTTCATGAGGGAGTATGAGTCGTTAGGACACATGTCGGTATCGGGTGTGGACTGGAGATCTGAGGATCATTGTTTCCTTCCACATTATGCCGTCCTACGAACCCCTACCGGCAAGATTCGAGTTGTTTTTGATGGGTCAGCACCTACCTCGAACGGGATGTCCCTGAATCAGTGTCTACATTCGGGACCCAAGTTGAGTCGTGATATTTCGGATATTCTCACGAGCTTTCGGAGGCACCAGGTTGTATTTGTCGCAGACATTTGGATGATGTTTAGGCAAACGGTAATTCATCCGGCTGACAGAAGGTATCAGTTGATACTTTGGCGTGAGTCCACGGCCGAGCCAGTCAAGGTCTATGAGTTGAACACGAACACGTATGGGTTACGGTCTAGCCCGTATTTGGCGATGCGTACCCTGCGGGAGTTGGCGTCGCGTGACCGTGTGAGCTATCCTAGAGCCGCCGCTATCCTGGAGCAAGATTTGTACGTCGATGACGTCTGCACAGGGGCAGCCAGTGTAGAGGAAGCTCTGGACCGACGTGACGAGCTCATTCAATTGCTGGAACGAGGCGGCTATGAACTACGCAAGTGGATGTCCAACTCCCCTGAGTTGATGGCTGGTCTCCCAGATGAGTTTCAACAAGACCCGCACGTTTTTGAGAATCCTGACAACCCTAACATGTTGTCAGTGCTTGGAATTCAGTACCGGCCCGTCCATGATGAGTTTACCTATCGGGTGGTTTTAGAAACACCGAAGGCCTGGACGAAGCGGTCAGTACTGTCAACGATTGCGAGAACGTTCGACCCGAATGGATGGATTTCTCCAGTCACCTTTGCTCTCAAATGTTTTATGCAAAGGCTATGGGCGGCTCAGTTGACCTGGGACACCCACCTCTCAGGTGATTTGTTGACTGATTGGACGCAAATGTTCACTTCGCTATCGGACATAAATAATGTATCGCTGCCGAGGAAATTGGTCCCTGCTGGGGATTACAGGGCAACCCTTCACGGGTTTTGTGATGCCTCTGAACGAGGGTTTGCGGCAGCGGTTTATTTGCGAACCGTCACCTCCACCGGGGAGGTCGACGTGCGTTTGGTTTTGGCAAAAAGCAAGGTAGCGCCTATTCGGACAAGGATGACGATTCCAAAACTGGAACTGTCCGGGGCTGCTCTTTTGACCAAACTTTTGAATCACACTCTAACAGTGTTGCGTGGGTCAGTGGTTTTGGAGGATACGGTGTACGCGTGGACGGACAGCCAGATTGTTTTGTGCTGGCTGAAGGCTTCGGTCCATAACTTAGAGGTTTTTGTCGCGAACCGTGTCTCCCAGATTGTGTCGTCTGAGGTCCCACTGACTTGGAGACATGTACCAGGAGAATTGAACCCGTCTGATTGTGCATCCAGGGGATGTCGGGCTCCTGAACTCGTTAGACACCATTTGTGGTAGGGACCACCCTGGCTTGCCAGGAGAGAATCGGACTGGCCCCACAGCCGTGTAGTAGTATCTTCGGATCATGGCCCCAGAGCGGCCGTGCATGTTACCCAGAAGGCTGAGGACCCTGACGCCGGGTTTCTGCTGGACCGGTATAGCTCACTTGACAAGTTGATAAACGTGTCCACTTGGATTAGGAGATTCGCTCGAAATTGTCGTACTCCTCGCGATCAGCGAACGTTGAACCCTATTCTGACTCCGGCAGAGCGAAACGAGTCGCTACTGAATTTGGTCCGGTTGGTACAGTCCTCGAAGTTTGGGGCAGAATTGGAGACTATACGAAGTGGACGTTCGAAATTGAAGGGAGCCGTCGCGCGTCTCAACCCCTTTATTGATTCGACCGGGTTACTTCGGGTAGAAGGAAGATTGCGCAATGCGAATCTGTCGTATGTTCCGTAATGTTCAGGCCTCTCGGCATCTGATCGCTACGCTACCTCGTAGCTATGGGCCCCTGCGAGGTCATCGGGTGCCGAGAGGCCTGAACACGGCGGGAATCGTAAAAGAAACGGTAGAACAGTTTGGGGCTAAAATTATACATACAAGTTCGTTTAACCCACAGAGTAACGGTTTGGTAGAGCGAATGAATAGAACGTTAACTTCGATGTTATCAAAATATTTAGGTAGTCAGCAAAGGCAATGGTGCTCGGTTTTACCTTTGGTAGTACATGCGTATAACACTAGCGTGCAGGCGTCAACGAAAGTGTCGCCGTATAATATTTTATTTGGTAGGGAACCGTTGCCAGTGGTGGATCGATCATTAGGATTAAACGCGGTTGGTTTAGACGAAACGATAGATGAAAGGGTAAATCGTATGGGAAGGCTGCTGACTAGGGCGTTAGGAAATATTGCGAACGCACAGCGTGTACAAAAGCGGTATTACGATATGAGATCAAAACCCAGATCGTTCCGGGTGAATGACTTAGTTTTGTTATACGTACCAAGGCGGATAACGGCGGGTCTTGTATTTACGTCAAGTTCACTTTAAAAGTAGTTGAAAATATTGATTTCACCACACTATCAGTGGAAGAATACTTTAAAGTCTCGGCTATAAATGTAACAGACTATAATTTAATGATTGTATGTATCTACTCTAATGGTAGTAAAACTAATGACTTCCTAAGGTGCTTAGATGATTTGCTCGACAAGCTATGTGACATCGAATTAGATTGCATTATTGTCGGGGACGTAAACATAGACTGGATTGAGGATTCGTCCGAGAAGGATCGGCTCCACGATATACTGTCGGCCCACGGCATGAGGAACGAGGTAGACTTCGCCACGCGAGTGACGGCCACTACCGCCACCAGCCTCGACCACCTGTACAGCAACCTTGCCGAGGGCGCGGTGTGCGCGGCGCCTGCCAGCACGCACCTCAGCGACCACCTCGCCGTGCGCGCGCGCGTCACGCGCCACCCCCGCGCGCTTGTGCCACCCGTCCGCACCGTGCGCCAGCGCACGCAGGCTAACTGCCGCAATTTCGTCGCGTCTATTGCGAGTGTGGACTGGCAGCACATTTGGTGCCAAAAAGGTGAGTCGATCGAGGATTTGGCCGCGTCTGTGATTTCTGTAATTAGTAACAAGTACGACATTTGCTTTCCACTCACACGAAAACCACACCCAACACGCCAATCATGGGTTACACATGAGCTTCGAAACATTCAATCATTGCTCTTCGACGTTCTGGAGCTCTCGTCTGCTCATCCTGATGATACCATTGTTACGGAACTCATTGACAAATTAAAAAACCAATACGACAACCTGGTCAAAAATAAAAGAGCACAATTTTTCACGAGCGCAATCACGTCCAGCACGAACGTGAGTAAAGCCATGTGGAACGTGATTAACAAAGAACGAGGGAAAAGCAACCGTACTTGTGTAGACTTCACGGATGTGGCCGTAGACTCAAACGGCATAAAATTTAGCAGCAAGCAAGCCGTGGTGGACGCGATGAACGCTCGGTTCGCCGGTGCCGCCGCCGCGTGCGGAGCTCCGGCTGCCGACGTGCCGCGCGCCTATCGTGCCCTGCACGCTGCCCGCCCACCTGCCGACCGCTCCCTGAGACTGCGCCTGTTTACAGCGGACGAGGTACATCGCATCATATCCTTTCGGATTCCGCATAAGCCTACCAAGGATATCTACGAGACCTCGATGGAACTCGTCCACCTAGCTGTTAAACCGTTGGCACCAGTTCTCACTAAATTATTCAACGAGTGCATTAGACGAGCCGTGTACCCAACAGTGCTAAAGAGGAGCAAAATCGCTCCGATATTCAAGGGGAAAGGAAAGAGGGAGAATATCGATGGATACAGACCAGTGGCCGTAGTACCCACGGTGTCGAAGATCCTCGAAAATGGTCTCAGCGCCCGACTTCTTGAATTCCTCGCGTCGACTGATGCGCTGTCGGAGCGACAGTATGCGTACCACGCGGGCCGCTCGACGACTGCACTGGCGCGGGAGGTGGTGCGCCGAGTGCTCGAGGCAAGAGAGAGGAAGTTCCAGGTCGCAGTTCTCTGCTGTGACCTCTCGAAAGCATTTGTTGTTGCCGATCACGGCGTGCTCGCCGCTAAGCTCCGTCACTACGGTATAGTCGGGGAGCCTTTATGTCTACTAACAGACTTCCTGCGAAAACGCTCGCAGATCGTCGTTGGTGATGGCGGGAGAACGAGATCAGAACCGGTGATGACACATATGGGGGTTGCTCAAGGCTCTTCGGTATCCAACATACTATTCTCATTACTTCTGAATGACCTGCCACAAGCGATGACCTCCAGCGAATTAGTCATGTACGCAGATGACGTGGCAGGAATCATCACTGACAGGACAATTGGAGGCCTTGAACAAAGCCTAAACCATACTATCACTGAACTGTCTCACTGGTTCCGTAACAACGGTCTCGTTCTCAACATAAAGAAAACTCACTTCCTCCACTTCGACCTATCAGGTCGCCGTCTCGTCCCACTGAACGTCCAAGTGGACGGAATGCGGGTCGATCAGGTGGAAGCGACAACGTTCCTGGGCTTCGAGCTGGACCGTGGACTCACATGGCGCGCTCACGTGGCGCGACTGTGCGCGCGACTCAGCGGCGCATGCTTTGCGCTGCGGCGGCTGGTGCGCACGGTGCCGCGCAGTGTGGCGCGCGCGTGCTACTTCGCCACGGTACACTCGCTGCTGCAGTACGGAGCCGAGCTGTGGGGGCGCGCGGCCGACTGGGAGAGAGCATTCAGGATGCAAAAGCGAGCCGTGAGAGCGATAGTCCAGGTCCGCCGGGACTTGTCGGTAAAACCTCACTTTAAAGCGCTGCACATCTTGACGCTCCCGTCCATCGTCATACTCCAGGTGGCCGTGTATATGCACGAGAACATCCACTCTTTCCGCAGGCATCACGACATCCACGGACACGCGACCCGCAACGGTCACAGGCTCAGGACGGTTTCACACACCCTGGCCAAGTCATCGAAGTTGACTCACGTCATGGGTCCGACAGTATACAACCGCATACCAGAACATATTAAATCTGCGCCTAATTCCGCATGCTTCAAAAAGCGACTGAAACACTGGCTTGTCGAGCAAACCTTCTACTCATTCGCTGAGTTCGAAGCGACCAATATAAAATGTGATTCCAATTTAATGAAATTAATAACTAATTTAATTTAATACAATTCAAATTTAATGTAATACTTTATCGCAATTTTAATTTTAAATAATGGTATCTTAATTTATGGAATGCATTTTTATGTGTCTGACATTTTTTATACAGATGTATATTAATCATTTTTTTATTCATAATCTGACATGTAATTGACACTTACCAATAAATATGTTTCAATGTTTCAATGTTTCAATGTAACGGGAAGATGTATGAAGTTGGCACGTCTGTATCAAGGACCATACAAGGTCATTGAGATCGTTGGGAGGTCTAATGTGCTGATTCGTCGTCTGAACTCACGGTCACGGGGCGTTATTGTTAACACAAATCGTTTAAAACGCTTTGTGCTGCGTTGAGGAGTTCGTCTGATATTAAATAATTGTACATTAGGAGTATAATACAATTTTATCCCGGTTGATGGTTTGTGGTTTGTATATGCGGTAGTGTTATGAATTGTTTATTAACCGGTGTTTCTTTTCATGTTGTTGCTGAACTATGATGTCTGATGAGGACCTTACACCAAAGACCCAAGAAATATCTGTAACACACTAGATTTCCGTGGTAGATTACCTTTATATGAGAAACTTTTATAAACGACAGTTCAAATAATTGTTTGAACCGATTGCCTGGTTTTATCTTTGAGAGCAGTATGACGAGGCAATAGCTATTCGTCATAGGGTTCTGTTTTGGTTCCCGCGTTCTTAAAGTATAGAGTTGGGATGATTTGGTAAGGGGAGACTATGGGTTGTATAACGAAGTTGGTAACGAAGGTTTCTCAATGAAAGTAATTTCTGATGTGGGATAACTCGGGTATTCGATACACATTCGAGATTCTTTGTAGTGTCTTTACTTGGGTAATTGGTTGCAACTCACGGCGATTATCTTAAACTGTTATTAGTAAAAGATAGTTTACTGAATTCCAATGGATTAGTTGAGATATATGTATGTAGTAGTATCGGTTTTAAAGCTAGTTGATTTCATCGTATTATTGGAACGTATTTTAATGAACTCATTCTTAAGCTGTGGCTTTGTAATATTCTATAGATTAATACTGTTAACATGGTTGACGTTTCCTATATTTGAAAATGATAATTTTTTTCTTTGCTCTTTGCCTGCGTTAATTTTTAAAATATTTCAATTCGGTGGAAAGAGTTTACAATGTGTTCACAATTGTTGATGCAAAGATCGAGTTGTGTTAATTTTAGGAACGGAGGTATTATAGTTGTCTGATAAGTTTTTCGCTAGTTTTTATTGTCAGAAAGTTTGTCGAATGATAACCATTCGAGAAGCTAAATCTTAGCTAGATTCAGCTGTTTGCCTTCGTATTGTAAAAGAGAGTTTTCTAGCGTTAGGTAGGTTAGTGTTAAGCCGCGATTAATTGTATGATGGGATCATAGGGTGTTATAATTTAAGTTTTTTAAGGTGCATAGCCTACACCTTAGGTGTAGTTTGGTTTTGTTATTTCATGTTTAATTGAGTAGGTTAAATGGGATGGTTGGACAGATAAAGATTACGGTACTCGATGTTATTTAAAATTATGCTTGCGGCATATTTACTGTTTTTTAGATTTCAAGCATAGCAAGCTCACTTAATGTTTACATTTAATGTTTTTTAGATTTTAGACTTTGAGATAGGGTTGTCATTTTAGATTTTAGACTTTGAATTAGGGTTGCCACTTTGAAAAAAAAAACCGTAGGAATTTTTTTTTTGATGGGAGGGGGGAATTACTGTAAGGTTCGATATTTGTTTATGCGATTATATTGTATACGGGCCTCTTTAGAGTGGGTGTCACTTTGACGCTGTTACTTATTTTGTAATTTTAAAAAGAAAGAGGCTTGGATGTGGGAAGTCAATGTGACACACTTCACCGTAGGCTTCGGCCAGTGACTGGTCTAAATTGTATAGTTAGGATAGCTTAATGGCTATCGAGCCAGTTGTGGATCCCTTTTATAAAAAGTGTAAACTAAAGAAATAAAAACCAATCAGTTATTACCAAAGTCTTTATAATTGAACTTGCTAGCCCTACAGATTAGGTAGGCAATTATATTCGTATAGTGCTGTAGCACTGAAAGCGCTGCAGTACTGTAGGTGACATCTGTCATGAAAGTTCCTTTTTAGGTTATCTACGTCTGAACAGGTCAACAACGAAGGAGTGATACTTAATTTATGGCTACCAACGCCATCTAGCGAAAGAGGCTGAACTTACGTAACTTTATTTTTATCTAAACCTCCTCTAGACTGGAGAGAATAAAACCAAATAGGTATTATACAAACCGATCTGGTCATTTTAGAGATTTAGTATGACAAAAGTACAGCGATTCATTTTTATAAGAGGTACAGGATTAAAACTTCTAAGTTGTATCCCTTGCATTAATTCCATACATCAATACATAGTATGACTACTTTAAGGTAACGCCAATATTCCGGGATAGTTATAGTTATAGTTTATCGCGGGCCACTTTTCCGCAACTCGACGTCTTAATTTTGTGCCTATTTTGGGTGACGTGGGTTGGGGGCACTACTCCTGCTAACCCAGCTCCTGTAGGAAGCCTAGCAGACCCTTAATGTTGCCGACGACTTCCTAGAGCGACCTCGGTGTCCCAAGGTGTGTTGCCCGGTAGATGGCCACGCCGAAACATTCCAACAGGACGTCGGTGGCTGTCTCCTCGACCTCCATGCAGACTCTGCACAGGGGGCTGTCCGTGACACCTAGAGTGTGTAAGAGTTTATTTAGCAAAGTGTGTCCAATCATCGCTCCAGTTATCAAGCGAAGCTGTGGCCTCTTGAGCTTCAGAAGCTTACGCGACAATCCGGGTCTGATCATCGGGAAGGCCTCTCTGGCTTGCTTGCAGGTATCCAAGGTTGAACAATAATGTTGGTGAGTTACCTTTGTGTGCTTTCGTAGGGTTTTCTAGCAGCAGTAGTAGCAGTGGTATTATGGGTTCTGGTCCCTCCACCGTCTGTTCCGAACCCATCCTTGCCAGTGCATCGGCTGCGTCGTTGCCGCGCGAGTCCGTGACTCAACGACGTCTGTCTTTATATCCACTGCAGGGTAACAATACTGTGGTTACATACCTCTGACAGGGCTTGGTGATACTTGTATATAAGCCCAGAAGTGATGGTGTTGCTTTGTAGGGCTTGCAGAACTGCTTTGCTGTCGGATAGTATGCGGATAGGGAAATCCTTTACCTCTCTTTCTGCAATAGCTGCAGTAGCCATGTGATACCCATGCACTCGGCTCGGAAGACGGTGTTCTGGGCACCTAATGATGTTGATTTCCTAATGTTTAGATCTTCCGAGAATGCTCCGGCGCCTGTACCTGAGTTTGTTTTAGAACCGTCTATGAAAATCCTTAGTTCTTTTTTATTGAGGCCCTCCCAAGGGTCTTCATAGGTACATAAATAGGTACCTTTATTATTTATTACGTATTTTTTCTAATTTTATGATTAATAATTTAGCATCTGTAAAATTTCAAAATTGAATTTTCTTGCTGCTATTAAATGCACTAGTTTGACATGTTTATAGTAACTTGATTATTTGTTTATATTTCAAATAGAGATAGCCGCCCCCAAAGGATTTTCTTGGTTTTTTTATTTAGTTCATAGCATAAATTCTTTGAGTCGGGGGTTTCAAAATTATTTTATCCTTTTTCAACTACGTTTTAAACGTCGTGGGTTTTTTCAAAATTTTTAATTTTGTTTTTTTATAACAAATAATTTATAGGGACGAGATTATATTTAAGATTTCGCCGAAGCATATTTTCAGGGTTCCGTACTCAAAGGGTTAAAACGGAACCCTATTACTTAGACTCCGCTGTCTGTCTGTCTGTCCATCTGTCACCAGGCTGTATCCCATGAACCGTGATAGTTAGACGGTTGAAATTTTCACAGGTGATGAATTTCTGTTGCCGCTATAAAACAAATACTAAAAAACAGAAAAAAAAATAAGGGGGCTCCCATACAACAGTTCTTTCAATACCATATACAAACTTATCAATGTACTCGAAGTGTGAAAGTAGCCGCCAACAAAATAACTTTGTAAACAACATTTTGCTATGTAAAATCCAAACTATTCACTCCACACCATCCATACTATTGTACGGTGGTACGGAACCCGACGTGCGCGAGCCCGACTCGCACTTGGCCGTTTTTTTGTATTCTTGTTTGTTCCGCTGAACTATAAAGTATAAAAAAAGGCACTTCATACATTGTTTTTTCTTAATTTGCTCCTAAATTTGCAAAGTTTCAAGCGACATAAAAGTGCTCTGATCGCCATGAAACCCGGCTACAACGACGCAGAAAAATTAGCTGAATAACTCAATATTGTCCTTGGTGTTGCTTAAACCAAATACCTTTCACCCGACATGCAAAATTATATTTATCACAACCAATTTTTTATTTGCTTAATGGCTCAATTTAACAAATGATTTACATGGACGAGATTTTAATTTAGATTTCGCTTAAGGCCACGTGAGTTTAGGAATACGCTTACTTGAAAATTTATATATAATTCAACAACTTCAGTTTGGTTTCCAGAAATTTTACATAGAAATCTTAAGCCCTTTCTGCAGGGTCAACAGCTATTCAAAACACGATTAAGCACTTTTGGCTCGATAGAATAAAATAGCGAACACGACTCTAAATTGCACTGTTTATAAAATATAACTATTCAATTCAATCATCTTTTGAAACGAAAATTATGCCAAAATTTGCATAGTTTGAATTACGAGCGTAATCAGCTATTACTTTATAAAATAAAATAATTTTATTTAAATAATAAAAAAACAGCGATTTGCGGCCGCGCACTCCCGCGGCCCTCGATCGCTCTCAGCCTTCAGTGCTCCGCGAGCTGCGTTCTAAGTTTGACCTGTGTTGCTGCGCTGTGCGGCCGCGCGTCGTTTCATAAAAATGGGTAACAAAAAAAAATAAAAGGATGCAATTCCGAATGGTAGGCAATGAACATTTTTATTGTCAAAGCAATACGATAAACAATGTAATTATTTCTGTGTTGTCAATAAACAATAATATTACGTTTCACTGTTTTAGTTGGTCGGGCCACAATAAAGAAAATGACAAGGAAATATCTATAACTTCGACAACATCAAATCAGTAAGTGGCAATTATAATATTTTGAATATTTTTTTAAAGAAAAATATAAAAGAGGGCTAATTGGAATTGAGGGGCTAATTGAAACTAATAGAAAACGCAGCCAAATCTCTGCAGTTACAATTAGCCCCCTTTTACCGATAATTAATTCGTATATTCCAGAACAATGTAAAATAATCATAGTGAGAAGCGAATATCTTGTGTGGATGTCCAAACCCAGAACTACTCCGATGTTCGAATTTCGATCGTTCTATAGTGACAGTGCCATCCTGCTCAACCAAATATAGTTTGACAGGAGGCCGAGAGGGACGGCACTATAACACGATACGGGAGTCGCCTGCACCGGGAAATAAACACAATAGAAGAAAATATCAGTAGAACAACTATGGTATTTTATTTTTCATGCGAGAAACATAAATGTTCCTTGGCTAATTATCTGTAAAGCCGTTCAATAGTATTTGAGTGTATCGTGCAGGGAATTTCTGTTATCAGTGTGGAAACTGTTCACGTCAATTTCATAGTCAATTTTAGAAATATGAATGTCTCCAATTTTATTTCAGATGCGAAAGTTCATCTATTATGGACTGTACGGACAAAAAAGGTCGCCTTTGGTGCAGCTGCGCACAGTGTCGCCGACACCGTAAGTATAGACATAACAAAATTAAATTAATGTGGTTATACTGTGTGTTGTTTTGGTATTTCGTATATACATGGGTCGTTTACAATTTTATTACTTCTACAGATATATAGTATTGTTTTCAACTTTATTTCAGATGCGACAGTTCGTTGGATGAAAATATTCAGCCTTTGGTGCAGTTTGATACAATTTCACCGACACCGTAAGAATAAACTCAACAATATGATATATACAGGTTGATTCTTCAAAAGTGCACATAAGAATATACGTTAAATTTAGGCTTATTTTATCGACTAAAATGATATTAAACATAATAAAAAAATACTTTTTTTTATCGGACTTCAAAATGTTTTGTTCGGGCACTGTGACCTCTATTTGAAAATTTTATAATATCTTTTGACATAGGAGGTCGATCGTGTTGAAAAAACACGGTAAGTTACTCAAAAAAATCCAAAGCTGATGAGTATTTAAGATATCACAATATAATCCGTTCAAGTAGTATTAAAATATTTTTTTTGGAGAAAAACTCGTAGATTTTCTTTGATTTTCAGCCATTGATTTCAGATCAGCCAGCGATACTGATTCTGATATCTGGAAGATGATTTTTGTATTGTTTAACTGTTAACTGTGAAAAATACTTACGCTTGATAAATATTTGTTTTAGGAGCCAGAAAGATGAATCATTAATAATAGAAAAAGAACATGGAAATTGTATGAGTGAAATCAGTATGGGCCGAAGATTAATAGACATAACATATTTTTTATTACATTAGGCATAACAATGGAGTGTCATCGACCGTCGCGTACACGGACCTGCATCTCTCGCCGCTCCTCCGCAGTTCGCCCGCCGCTTCGTCGCAAGCGGACGTGCGCAACACGCGCCCGTGCGCGTCGCGATATTACCATCGCGAGTGTTTGCACGGAGGGGAATACCTTCTAGGAACGGACGCCGGCTTCGCCTAAGGTCGTACCTGGTCGGTACCCCCTTCGGGCAGCCAACTTGTCCATAGCCCGCTGCTATGGACAAGTTCAAAAGCCCTTCTAAGGGCTATAGTGATAGTGCTAGTGTTAGTGTGGACAGTGCTAGTGCTAGCGTCAGTGAACATCATGTTGATGATACGAGCAGCCCGCCGCTGGGGGCCACCCCGCGCCGTAGTTGTCTCACCTCATCGATATCCCTCGACCGCCTGCTCCCCGTCTCAACATCGACAGAATATGGGTCCCCTTTGGTGCGTCGTCCGGTTTCGCCGAGAGCGGAGCTTGAGTTGGACGGATTATATCTAATCCGGGCCGCTCAAGCCAAACTGTTTTCGCCGGGATTACTACGCGCCATGGAGGCCTACATCGCCGATAGCCGCGCTGCCCTGGAGGGTACGCCTGCGGCTGACATCGGCGAGGAAATTCTGGACGCGAGACTGCTGGAGCAGGCGCGTGAACAGCCCCTCATACTGCCGCCACCGCCCCGCGGGACGAGGCGGGCGCGCAGCGAAAGCCCATCCGACGAGGTACTACGGGGTAGTGGAAAGCGGGCCTTGCTCGCCGACTCGCCATCCCCCCCGCCCCGCCCCCCTACACCTAGGAAGACTGGCCTGGACATGCCAAGGCTTTCGCCCCTGCCGGGCGAGCCCCAGGCATCCGGGTCCGCCCCCGCCCACGAACCGACCGCCGCGAGTGAAAGAGACAGTGAGAGCGCTTCAACACTGGAAAGGAAAGGTACGAGTGTTTTACATACTAAGTGCTCTCCCACAGTGTCGTTTGCCGCGGCGGCCGCGACCGCAATTCCCGTGTCTGGGGCACCGCGCCCCAGCACCGCGACCCCCCCCGACCAGTGAGGCACCCGGTGCCGCCAACCGCGCGTAGGGCGGGCGGGCACTATCGCGGGCGCCTACCAAAAGGGTGTGCGCTTCACCCCAACGGCCGAAGACGAGTACCGGCTTGTGCAGCGTTACCTGTGCAGGCTGGAGAAGGACCAGGGTGTGAGATGGTTCTCATACTCGTTGCCGCCCGACAAGACCCAGAAGGTGGCGATCCGCGGGCTGCCTTCTAACACCGCGCCGGAGGAGATAGTCGCGGCGCTTGCAGAACTCGGTGTGGAGGCCGAGTACTGTAAGCAGATCCGGGCGCGCAAAGGACGACCCGGCTGCATCTTCTTCGCCAACCTGAAGAAGAACCCAGACCGTGCCCCCGGCGCTGTGTACGAGATCACGGAGCTCTTGTACATGCCGGGGGTGAAGATTGAGGCCTGGCGCTCGAAACAGGGCCCGGCCCAGTGCCACAGGTGCCAGCAATTCCGGCACTCGTCGCATATGTGCCACCGCCCCCTAGCGTGCGTACGTTGCGGCGGTCCCCACTCGGCGCGGGAATGCCCCCGCCCGAAAGACCAGCCGCCGACGTGCGCCAACTGCGGTGGCCCGCACACGGCAAATAATGCGACGTGCCCCGTGTTCCGCCAGGAGGCGCGAAACAAGAAGGCCGGCACTGTGGCGCTCACCAACGCGCCCGGGCCCAAGAAGGTGCAGCCTCCCCCTCTGCCTCGTCCCGATCTGCAGGAACCAACGGCGCCCGCCTCGCTTATGGCGCAGGCGAACGACGGAGCTCCCAGGCAGAAGACGAAGCGGGGGGGGAAGAAGAAGAAGAAGGCGACGGCTCCACCTGCCGCCGGCGCCGCGGCGGCTACTCTCGCCGCCAGCGAGACTGCGGCCGCCGCTGGCGCCGCAACTCCGGCTGCGGCGATAGGGCAGCAGGACTTGGGGCACCTCACAGCCCTGCTCGCCCTCCTCAGCGACCCCACTGCCCTGGGCAGACTCACCGCTCTGCTCCGCAATGCATGAGCCGCTCAGGGTCGTCCACTGGAACGCGCAGTCGCTGACAGGGAAGAAGCGGCTGCTCCACGTGTTCCTGAGGGATTACCGCGTCGACGTGATGCTCATCAGCGAGACACACCTAGCCGGAAGCGACAAGCTGTCGCTGCCCGGCTACTTCCTCTACCGCAAGGACGAGAAGACCTCCAGCGGCCGGACCTTTCGAGGCTTGGCAGTCATCGTCGGCAGGAAGATCGTCCACCAGCTCGTCGACGCCCAGGAGTATTCATCCCTATATGCTTTGGGCGTCGACCTCCAGGTCACCGGCGAGGTGCTGCGACTCTACGCCGCCTACAAGCCCCCCAGTACACCAATCCGCACCGCTGAGCTACGGGGGCTGCTACAGTCGCCGCACCCGACACTTGTCGCCGGCGACCTCAACGCCAAGCACGCCGCCTGGAACTCCACCAGGGTGTGCCCAGCTGGACGCGCCATCCATGCCGACTCCGTGAGCCACAACTACGACGTCATCGGTCCCGACGAGCCCACCCACTTCGACACGCGGGCCGGATGGGACATCATCGACGTCGTGGTCGTCAGAGGTCTCCGGACACCGCCGAGCCAGGAGGTTCTCCCTGACCTCCCTTCGGACCACAGGCCTGTTCTTCTCGTCCTGGCGGATCTGCCCACCCGGGTATCTCCGCCAGCATCACGTCGCCGCTACCAGTGGGGCGCCTTCACCGCCGCCCTCGACCAACCCTCCACCAGTTGCCCCGTCAACCAACCGGAAGACGTTGACCGCCTGGCATCGCTGCTAACCACCCAGATCCGAGACGCGCTCGACCTATCATCGCACACCGTAGCTCGCGGGGGGAAGCCCAATCCTCTTCCTGCTGAGCTACGCGCACTCATCTGCGATAAGCGCGCTCTCCGGAAGCAGTGGCAGCAAACCCGCTGCCCCACGATGAAGACCAGGCTCAACGCCATGACGGCAGAGCTGAAGCGCCAACTTGATCTCCACGCTGAAGAATCTTGGGAACGCCACGTCGAGTCCATAGGCGACCACGTCCCCTCCGTGCATCGCCTGTGCCGGGCTTTGTCGACCACTCCTGCTCCTGTTCGACCAATCCTGGGCAGCGACGGCCTACCAAGATTCCGAGCCCAAGACCGTGCGGAGATCTTCGCCGAATGCCTCGAGAAGCAATTCAAGCCGAACCCAACGGATGATGTGGAGCAAGTCGCAACAGTCCAGAGACACCTGCGAGAGTACTTCGCCACGCCGATAGCTCCCGAAGAGGACCCCATCGTCGTCACGCCCGGCCAGATTGTGCGTGCATTCCGACGTACCAAGCCCAGGAAAGCCCCGGGCGCAGACCGAATACCCAACACGGCGCTGTTACATTTGCCGCCACGCACTGTGGCGGCCGTTGCGCGCCTGTTTAACGGTATCTTGCGCACGGGTCACTTTCCAACCCAATGGAAGGAGGGCTTGGTTATCATGTTGCCCAAGCCGGGCAAGGACACCAAGCTGCCTGAGAGCTATCGGCCGATCACCCTACTGAGCACCATCTCAAAGGTGTTTGAGAAGCTCCTGTTAGCGAAGTTACTGCCCCACATCCAGCCGCGCCCGGAACAGTTCGGCTTCAGGCCCGAGCATTCTACGACGCTTCAGCTCACCAGAGTACTGAATGACATGACGGTTTGTATGAACAAAAAAGAATACACTGTCGCAGTACTTCTGGATATGGAGAAGGCGTTCGACAGAGTATGGCACGAGGGGTTGCTGTACAAGCTGTCGACGTCCCCTGCCCCAAGAAGAACGGTCAAGACAATCGCCTCTTTCCTGAAGAATCGCCGCTTCCGAGTGATGGTGGAAGACGCCGTCTCCAAGGAACATCCCGTCGCAGCCGGCGTCCCCCAGGGCTCCTGCCTGTCTCCCGCCTGCTACGCCCGATACACGGACGACATCCCCGTCGGGCCGGGTGCCCAGCTGGCACTCTTCGCAGATGACGCAGCCTACTACGCGTCGTCGTTCCAGGCTCCGCACGCTGCCATCAAACTGCAGCGCACCCTGGACATCTTGCCCGACTGGCTCGCCAAGTGGCGACTGTCCGTCAATGTTGGGAAAACGCAGGCGCTCATCACAGGCCAGAGTCTCCTTCCACCATCGCTCCAGCTCCAGGGACAGCATATCGAGTGGTCTTATCGAGTGGTCTTCGCAGATGAAGTACCTGGGAGTGACTATTGATCGCCGGCTCACCATGAAGCAGCACGTTGACAACGTCGTCAGCCAGGTCAAGGTGGCATGCGCCAAGCTGCGTCCACTTTTCGACTCCAGCCTCCCTCTGAGGGCGAAGCTCGGGATCTACAAGACCTACGTGAGATCCCGCCTCACCTACGCGGCTCCGGCATGGTACGCCCTGTGCTCGGAGACGAACAAACGGAGACTCCGAGCCCAAGAGAACCTCTCTCTGCGTACCATCGTCGGAGCCACCCGCTACGTGAGGAACGCGACAATCCAGAGGGACCTAAGATGGGAAACCGTGGACCAGTTTGTCCAGAGGCTGGCGAAGGGCATGTTCGCGCGTGCGGATGCTTCACATCTTCCGCATATCGCCGAACTGGCGCCGCACCACGCGCGCCCACCCGACCGCCGCCGCCTGCCACGCGACCTGGTTGCCTAGCCGGCGATCACCCACTGCAGACCAGCGCCACATCAAGACCACCGCCCGCAGGGGCCATCCGATGACCTGTCCACAGGAGTGGACAGAGGCGATTCTTCGGGAAGAGGTCCGTCGACCTGACCCCGACTCCCCACGCCCCAGAAAGGGTGCGTGAGAAGATTATCAAGAAGAAGGCATAACAACTACAGAAGTCAGACGACGTGCGCGAGCTTGTCTTCGAAATGCCGGAAGCCATTTTGAACACCAAATTTAATAACAAGATGTGACTGATATCTCTGCGGAATTTGTGAAATATTAGTTACATTTCTACTGCTGAGTACCGTTGCAATAATAATACCTAGCAGGTAGGTAGGTATTATTATTGTAACTTTGTTACCTGAGGCAAGTCCGGTTTGAGGTATCCCTGCATGTAAAGTCTCAAATCTCCGTGAATTTGAGACGTAGTTTGTTATTTGATACATCAATAAAAAGGGGAAAAGATAAGCATTTTTTTTTTAAATTTTAATAATTTTTCACTAACACATTTTTTTAAATACACATTGAAATGATAAAAGTCACTAAGATTTGTTTTTAGATTTTTTTTTCTTTTGACCAAAATTTGATTGTTTTTTATATCGGGATAGTTTTAAGACTTTTAATGAATCGTGTGTTATGTGTTTAAATCGATGAATAAAATAAAACCGTATTTATTCTGAAACTGTGTTTATTTTTTAGCTTGCTAACCCAAAAAGTGTAAAGATTTGATAAAATCAGTCTTTAACCCATAACTTAAAAACTAAAGGATATCGGACCATAGTTTCCATACTATAAAATGATCGTATGGACCGACCCTGTCCATCTGCAAAATACCTACACTCTCCCCAAAACACCCTGTATAATTTTCCATATACAATTATCTTTATTTCAAAGCACCGTCGTCGTTGTACTGACGGGTGTTGTTACTGCTAGTAGCTATACTGTGGCATCTCAGCAGCGAGCGAGCGAGCGCGCAAAGATAAATATTTCTCGCGCTTGCAAGCGGGGCAACCCCGCACCTGCCCCTCTCAGGCCCCGCACCTCACCCCCTCGAAAGCAGTCAAGCGCTGAACTCACGTCGCCTTAAGAATATTATTTTGTATTATTGTTGGTCACGCTGAAATATAAAGCCGTGTGCAATGAAATTTCCTTTGTTGCAATTAGTTTTAACGTATAGATAGTGTCTGTGTTTTGATTGTTTTTTAAATTATTTTTTACAACATTGCTTTACAAATCAATACTTAAAATGTCAACGATACAATTTTTATTCCTTGCTGCGATCATTATTCGGATATTCGGATTCATATATGTAAGTATTTGTGATTCAACAGCATCAGAATTTTAACACCTGCTGCATATTCTGAGATTATTATTTTCTGGTATATAATTTTTACATTTCCATCGTCAAAATAAATGGTGTTTATTACATACGTTGCAAAAAGTAAGCGGTTATTGATGGAATCCTAATAGAATCATTCCGTTTCACTTTCGTTTCAAGCATATTTAGTATACAGACGTACGTAGTTATGGGAAACGTCTCCACATTCCGATGGGCAAGCCCCCAGTCACGCAAAAAAGGACTATTGAATTACTGGCTAAACGTGGGTACAACTGTGCCTCTTCCACCCCGTATGAGAAAATCAGTGACGATATGTCGGTTTCCGTTTTGTTTTTCACCATATAGATAACAGCAAATTTATCTTCAACTCTCCATACTAATCTAATTTGACTCCAGTGTTACATGGTCATAACTCCAGAGAGAGTGCACATCAACTATCTGAATCCCAAATACGTGAAATACGGCGTCTTCAACGTGCGTCGAAACAGCAGGAAGAGTCCGTACGTGTTAAATTTGGACACGGAAATTCTGCACACGTGGAACAACAATGTGACTGTGAGTTGCGTGACCAGTTGAGAGGGAATTGTTAATCCATGACTTGTATTAGCGATGAACTGTGATATCAACGATTATTTAGTTCGTTGAATTGTCGCATCGATGAATCTTTTAGCCGACTTCAAAAAACGAGGGGGTTCCTAAGACAGATTTCGCAGCCTCATCGTTGTATATTTCTGCGACATAGAAATCCCCCAGGAAGTTATGTGGCTTGAAGTAGGTTTTCAGAGTTCCCTACCCGAAGGGTGCCAAACGGGACCCTATTATTTAGGCTCCGCTTTCTGTCTGTCCGTCCGTCCGTATGTCCGTCTACCACAGAATGTTATTTCTGTTGTCACTCTAGCAAGAAATAATGAACTATACGACATTTATACAAATTAAAGGCTCTAAAGAGGAGGACGACGACAGAGAGAGACAGAGAGAGAGAGAGAGAGAGAGAGAGAGAGAGAGAGAGAGAGTGGATGGGAGGGGGGTCCCCTTTACAAGTGAGAAGCGTTTAAATAACCCTGGCCTCTGCGTATCACCAGATCAACATGATTCAAATGTCAAACAAAATATCGCGATATCTCAATATCTCATACATAACGTCGTCATTGGCGCAACAGGTTTTACATTAAAAATTTTGTACAATGGTACGAAACCCTTCCTGTACCTACCCGTTTTTTTTTGGTGAATTATAAACGTATCGCGTTAGGGAGTCGACTATAGGTTTTTATATATTTTCCAGTATCAAATGATTTTCTACGAGCGTCTCGGCAACGAGTATAAGCGCAGTTTCGTCGAGTTGAAGTTTAAGTTCTGCGACATGCTCGAAATCGACGAGATAGTCGGCAAGACAATGAGGGACGCTGGAGTTCCCCTTTGCCCGATACCTGCAGTGAGTCATCATCATCATCATACTTAGCCCACATCGACCCACTCCGGGGCACAGGCTTCGTCTCTACAGCGCCTCACGGTTGTGTGCCCACCGTATCCAGCGAGATTCCGCCGACTTGATTATATTTTCGGACTCTGGTGTTGCAGTCGAGGCTGTGCCTCTCAAGCGAGAGGTCGGGCTCGGATCCCGGCTGGGGAGGAAGAAAAATAACCCTGGTCTTAGAGTTAATATGTTTGTGACGCCGATGTTTCTGGTTGTCACGACACAGGTACTCTGGTGTGGGGCCAGAAGTAAATGGATGTTGGCGGTCCGTTGTCAATCAGTCAGTGATCCGAATACATCAAATACGGAGTCGGCTCGACATTGACGAGGATGGCCGCAGATTGACTTGGCCATCAAATGGGGAGGAAAATGTCCAGCAGTGGACAAGATCATGTTGTTGAAAAAGGAGAAGCCAGTTCTCCATACTCCTTGCTTGTTTTAGCCAAGCAAACCAGCTGTCATGCTTCCATTTCCTAATGTTGCGCAACCACGAATTCCTTCTTCTGCAAGTGCTCTTTTTCCCCTACCTTGACCATCACAATGGCTAACCACACTTTTCTTTTACCAGGGAGAATATATTCTTCACAATATGACAGTATTCAGACCTCAGTGGAAGTTCGTATTCCCATTCCAACGCGCCCGCGCAGACTCCAGCTTCCTCCTCACAAAAGATGGCGAAGTGATGGCAAACTGGGATATGTATCTGAGTTTCGTAAATATAAAAAAGCGAGGGCTTGCTGTCAATTCAACCCAGAACAGAAACAACTCCAATCCCAAACTATCCAAAACGTAATGAATAATGTTAGAATTTTTGCTTATTTGCTTGGCTTCGTTCTTTTTTCGGACTGTCACTGTTTTCCTATATGAATTTTTCCTGAATTTAATCCTAAAAAAATAAAAATATAATAGTAAAAAATAATCATATAGGTATAGTATTTATTTTTATTTTTATTATTATTTATTTTTATTCTCTTTTAATCTGTTCTTATCAGCTACACTGTAGGGTGGTACAATAACATAGGGAGACCTATTTAATTTCCATATTTGCGAGTTCGATTCTCGGCTATAGTCTATGCGGGTTACGATCGCAATAGCTTGAAACGACTGCTACTGCGAACCGAATCATACATGGGAACCATGGTAACGGTCGGTTACAGTTGGCGACCACTACCATGATACGCAAAAAGACCGTATTTTAAAACGTTGCACGCAATAAGAAACTAACCTAACCTCATCTTACCCAACCTCGCCTAACCTAACTTTACCTAACCTAACCTAATCTTGACCAACCTAACCTAACTTAACCACGGTGAAATTAAGGCGGATAACGCGGAACCCAGACATCGGAAATATAGTCTTGCAGGTCTTACCACCATTTTGGCAGCGGCTTACATCAGCCGGCAGAGTCCACATCGATCTGCAACACGACCAAGTGGCGGACTAGTCGCTCTTCGTGCAATGCACTAGATGCCTGGGGTACGGCCATGGGCGGAGATTTTGCTTGGCAGATGTGGACAGCTGTAGCCATTGAGGACGCCCTCATCTAAGGGAAGACTGTGCAGGCTACCTGGCTGGGAATCCACTATCTTGCCGAAACTGCCTCAATGCTAAGCAGAAAAAAAGAGAGCACAACACCTTCGACGCCGAATGTCCTATTAGGAGAAGATGGTAAATTCTGGCTAGGTCGTAAGTATTTTACTGCTAAAGGTGAGGCGGATGTTTCTAGCGTAACTGAAGCCTCTTCAACACCGCAAACTCTACAAACATACCGAGTAAAACAGGCGAATTTCCAGGGGGGAAAATTGGCTACAAATGAACTTATCATGGATTCATACAAAAAGAAAATAAGTTTCGAATTGATCCAGGAATCGTATGTGGGCTCGCTTGGTGAACTGAAAAAATATGCTAGAACCAGAGCTATCCAAAAAATTGAATAAAGCGATAAACAAGCCAAAGCCTCTCTTTAGTGGTCTTTAATGACGAGATAGAAGTGCTGGAATGTCCGACCCTTATGACAGAAAATGTAGCAGTAGTTGTACTTAGGACAAATGCCTGGAAATGAGTGTCATCTCTATATACTAAAAACTCATATTTAGACCAAATCAAAACCATCAAGAACGAGCTGGGTACAAACATGGTATTGATGGGCGGAGATGAAACGCGTGGAGTACGGTGGGCTAGCGTGTTGGAGGACTAGAGAAGGTACTGTCCGGAGCTCTGGTATACTTGAGCATGCACCTGCTAAACATAGTACCAACTTTTGACACTATCCGTGGAGGAAAAATATATAGAAGTCATGTTGTCATCACAACGTGCAGCGAAATTCTTATTCGCTGGATACACCAATGGAAGGTAGATAAAAGAGTAACCATTTCAGACCACAATGCAATAACGTTTACGATAGAATTGGAAAGACCAAATAATAATAATAAAATGGAAACATCAACAAGAAGAAGGGTTATATCAACACAAAAAAAGCAAATTTGGCAGAATTTTGAAAAGCATTAGCAAACACATAAGAACAAAACATAAGCTTTTTTTTTTCTTGAGGGTAGTTCTATGTGACAACAGTAAAATTTTTTAGCTCCCGATTTTAAATTAATTTAATAATAAAAAAAATCAACAAATGCACAATTAATTATAATTAAACTTACCTAGACTCTCCAAATCACACAATCAATTGATATCTTACATAAATAATCATCAAAGAACAAGTGCAACAATGGACCTATATGCAGAGCTCTCTAAGAACATGGATGCTATTGTGAAGTCCTTTGGGGAACGGATGGAGAGGTATGAGCAGGAGCTGCAAGCATCCACACCTGCTCCCGCTCCCAAGAACATCAGCAGCTTGGCGAGTGAGTTTTTCGACTTCAGGTCTCTCATATGGAAGTGCCTCGGGATGCTTCAGTCACAGATGCAGCTACTGACATTGGGGCTGGACCGGCACGAGACTGCATCAAGGCGGAAGGTACTGCTGGTGCATTGAGTACCAGAGGTAACTGATGAGCAGCCGGAAACTGTCCTGAAGAAAGTGCTGGCTGACCGCCTCAAGGCATCCGTCGACTGCATTGGTGCCATCAGTGTCACACATCGTCTAGGTGCTAAGGGGGTGAAATGCCGGCCTCTGCTAGTTCGCTTCACGACGTTGGCGGCCCGCAATGAGGTTTGGAGACTCAAGAAGGCGCTGAAAGGTTCAGGCATCACAGTCACCGAATTCCTGACTAAATCACGCCAAGAAGTATTCACAGCAGCGCGCAAACACTTTGGAATGAGCAACGCATGGACATCCGAAGGCAAGGTCATTGTGCTGCTGCCAGACAAGTCTCGTCACAGGGTGGAGTGCTGGGGTGACCTGCAGCCGTTGACCTCAAAGCACCCGAGTAAGGACAGCCCTGCGATGCCAGCAGAACAAGGTATGAAGCCAGCTGCGGGCGCAGCTGCTGTTTCGAAAAAGGGCGTTACGACTAGGAAGGGTGCTCAGAAGAAGTGAGGTTGGGCCATCGCACATTCACCACATATCACCAATCTCCACTCTTTGTGTAGTTGAATGTGTTCCAACATTTGCTTCCCACTATGAACTGTGAGGTAGTCGACAATATTTACAGTCCAAAGTTCAGTGTATTTTTTTTCCTTTCGTGAATCGGCACAACAAATACAAATCATTACTTTTTTTTTATTTTTTTTCTTTCCTTATCTTTTTCAGCTGTCACTTTGTTGTGTTCATGTTAAGTATTAATTTTTGTAAAATGTGTCCGTTCCGAATTTAGCTTATACAATCTGACTTGTGTCAAGTACACACCTTTCCACTGAATTCGTATGTTTGCACTACAGTCTTTAGTTTGTGCTTGTTCTTTTAATGTAATATATGTAGTATTGAGTAAATTTTGTAAGATAAATATCACTATCAACATTCCATTTATGGTTGGTCTAGGTGTAAGTAAGGCGCTTATTCAAACCAGTTAATAACGCTAGATAACTAGATATTAATTGAATAAATATATATTATAGAGTGTATTTTAATTAGTTATATATATATATATATATGAATTATTTACCTGATATTATCAATCAAAGTTTCTTTTCCTGCTCTTCAAACGACGATGTTGACGATTTTGTGAGTGCAGAAAGCAAACTCTCCGCTTCGGAGGAACCTCTTTCTGCTAACATTAGGTCTGTTTTCGGTGGTGTGGAGGATAACCTAAACATCGTGCATATCAATGCTCAAAGTATTCACTTCAGCTATCTAGACCTGCTCGAGGCTTTTAGTGACCAATGCGTGGACGGCATTCTTGTCTCTGAGTCGTTCCTAAAGCCATCGCTGTCATCTTCTTCGTACTCCATTCCAGGATACAGGCTTTACAGGAACGACAGAGTTGGGAAAGCCGATGGGGGCGTCGCTATCTATCTGCGAGTGGAAATCCCGTGCAAGGTGATCAGCGCGTCCCCTAGCCAGTACTCCGAGTCTGCTGAACATCTCTTTCTCGAAATAACTCTTCACCATAGTAAGGTCCTCCTCGGTGTTCTTTATAGCCCCTCTCTTCGCATCGACTACTTTGACACATTAGAATCCCTCCTTAATGAACTCTCACCTCTGTATAACGATACCCTCATTCTAGGTGATTTCAACACCAGTCTCCTCAAAAACGACTCCCGTTCTACCAAACTCAAGTTTATAGTCGACTCTTTCAATCTGCATATTCTGCCTCTTGATGCCACGCATTTCCAACCTCACTGCTCTCCCTCTCTCCTTGATATTATGATCGTCTCTAACTTGGATAAGGTCGCTGTACATGGTCAACTCAAGTCTCCTTTCTCGTTCCACGACCTTATCTATCTTTCGTATAAGATCAGGCCTCTCAAGAGCAGAGCAAAATTTCTTAATATTCGTAACTTTAGGGATATTAACCTAGAGTCTCTTAGGTCGGATGCCTTGTCGATCGACTGGTCCCCTGTAATATCCAGCGAGACAATGGACGAGAAAATCAACAAGTTCAATATCATAGTCCTAGGTCTCTACGACAAGCATGCACCTATAAAAAAGTGAGACTGAAACACCTACCCGCCCCTTGGCTAACAGATACTATTAAGCGTCTAATGGCCAAGAGGAACAGAGCCAAGTGTAAATACCGTAAGAATCCGACAGATGACAATTTTCTTTCTTACAAATGTCTTCGCAACCGCTGCAACCGTCTCTGTCGTGATGCTAAGCGTCGGCACATCCACGAGAGTATTGAAAGTTACACACCAGCTCAGGTGTGGAAGTTTCTAAAAACACTTGGCATAGGTAAGCCTCAGGACTTTCATGCTGGTAATGTAGATCTCAACGGTCTCAACCAGTTCCTTTCTGCCCCACCTGTTGTGATGGATCCCATTGTTAAACAAGCCACTCTTCAGAGCCTGCGCTCTAAGTCCTTACCCGACACCGCATAGATTCCAAAATTGCTCAAGTTGAATGAACTTGAGCAATTTTGGAATCTATGCGGTCAAGAAGGCGGTACTAGCAATGAGCTCGAAAGCCGTAGGTGATGATAAAATCTGCCTTAAAATGCTTTTAACAATCCTGGATGAACTAATGCCAGCTATTACACATGTTATAAATTTTTCCCTATCGAATGGCATCTTCCCCACCATGTGGAAAAAAGCATTAGTCATCCCGCTCCCTAAAACTTCCAGTCCCACCTCTTTTAAAGAGTATCGACCTATCTCAATCCTACCCATCCTCTCCAAAGTCCTTGAATCCATTGTCCATACCCAGCTCTCTTCTTACCTTCTCTCAAACAATCTGCTCAACATGTACCAGTCAGGATTCAGAACGGGTCATAGCACCGTCACGGCTCTCATGAAAGTCACAGATGATATCCAGGTAGCCATGGACCGCAAACAGCTTTCCGTGCTAGCTTTACTTGACTTCAGTAGTGCCTTCAACTGCGTAGATTTTGACATTCTTGTTGAGCTTCTCAGATCTCTGAACGTCTCCTCCTTCTCTGCCAGCTGGTTCGACTCTTATTTGAGGGATCGGCAACAGCGTATCAGGTCGGAAGAGATATCCACTGAATGGTGTGACCTCTTTACAGGCGTCCCTCAAGGTGGTATTCTTTCTCCTCTTCTATTCTCGATCTTTATCAACACCATCTCGGACGTCCTGTCCTAATCATATCATCTTTACGCTGATGATCTCCAGATTTATCGCCACTTCTCTCTCAACGATGCACACTCTGCTGTGGAGGCACTCAACGCTGATCTTGAGGGAATAAGAAGTTGGGCTTCATCCTTCAGACTCCTGGTTAACCCGAGCAAGTCCCAGGCCATGATAATAGGTACTAGACATTCTCTTAACTTGTTGCAGCAACATCCCATTCCATCTGTCACTTTTAATGGTATATAGCGATAAAGTTAAAAACCTGGGTCTAATCTTTGACAACCAGTTGTCCTGGTCATCGCATGTCAATGAGGTAAGTCGCCGAGTATTTTCTACTTTTCACTCTCTCAGGAGAATTCAGTACTTTTTGCCTCGACATACCAAAATCACTCTTGCTCAATCTCTCATTCTACCCCTCATCGATTACGCTGATGTCTGCTGGGTCAGTGCTAACGAAGAACTACTGAACAAACTCGAACGACTTCAAAATCTCGGGATTCGGTTTATCTTCGGGCTGCGCAAATACGACCATGTGTCACAACATCGCAGGGAGTTGAAGTGGCTGCCGATTCGTCTTCGTCGGGATTCACACATCCTCAATTTCCTCTACAACATTTTACGTAATCCACGCTACCCAACTTTCTTACGAGACAGTTTTCAATTTCTTTCTTCCAGCAGACCTCGGATAACTCACGCAGTTTCCATGCTCACAACTCCACAGCATAACACCGCTTTCTATGAGAACGGGTTTAGAGCCCGGGCCATTCGGTTGTGGAATGCACTCCCCTGCACCATCAGGGACAGTCCTAATCTGAATATCTTTAAAAGTCGTGTGAAGAAGCATTACCTCTCCCTTTAGAGTTATAGGTAGTATGCATGTAAGTATGTATTATTATAGTGTATAAAATAGTATTTGTAGTATATAATAAGTATTTAGTATATTATTATAGTTATTATTATTTTATTTTATTTATTATTTTATATATTGTACACATAGGTCTACCCCTGCTCAACCATCAACTTTTCCCTTGTTTGCCTGGTTTGCTGGAAGAGATCTCTTATTAGAGATAAGCTCGCCTTTGTACGCTTTTTTATGTAACTCTTGTATTTTGTATGATTTGTGTGCAATAAAGAAATTATGAATTAAAACAATATTACCAAACGTAAATTAGAAAAAAATCAAACAAAACCTATATTAGAAACAATTATTATAAAATATCTAGATAGCAAAGAAAAGCTTGTGAAAAAACCATTCCTTCAACAAAAAAAGGAAATAAATAAAAAAACTTAGTGGTTTGATGAACTGGAAGCAATGAAGAATGAGTTGAACACAAAGAAGCGAAGAATCTCAAACGCAGCCCCACGACGACGGAGATTCGTAATAGACGAGTTACAGGAAATAAAAACCACATATGAGAAAACAGCAATGGAGAGCCAAAAAAAGAGCTGGAAATAATTTTGTACAAAATAGGACAGCAAAAGTCTATGGAACGGGATATATAGAGTAATATGCAAAACAGTGAGACAACATGATGATGTACCTCATACAAGATGGTGCAGCCATGATACCCTCAGGAGTCAGTAGAATTACTGCCCACTACCTTTTTTATGGAAGACTATGAGAGTAAAGTCAATGACAAGCATCGGAAAACAAGAGGAACCGCGAACAACGTATGTAATGAAAAGCAATTCATAAACGCAGAACTAAGAACAGCGATCGCTAGTCTTAGCTCCAAAGAGGCCCCAGGGTTGGACATTTTCACCGCCGATATCTGTATGGCAGCAATAGCGGGAAGCGAGGAGCTATTCTAGACTCTGGCTAATACATGCCTTGAAATATCTTGCTTCCCCACACCTTGGAAGCTAGCCATAGTAGTAGTACTAAGAAAGCTAGGAAAAGAAGACTTTACTAAACCAAAATCGTACCGTCCTATAGGCTTTGGTACACTGAATAAGCCTAAACATTAGGGAGATAGCTCATCAGGGAATGAAGCTGAGACTGTTCTGGATAAGAGTTCACGTCGGAGCGGAAGGCAATGAGCGGGCAGACGCTCTGGCCAAAGAAGCCACTCTCTACAAAAAGGCAGCTCCGGATTATAGTATGAAAATAATACTAAGGCAAGAAACATTGCAGCTGTGGAAGAATAGATACGAAGCCAGCGAGGTCGCCTCAACGACTAAAGTATTCCTGCCAAATGTCATACAGGCGTATATATTAATTGAAAAAATACAGTTAAAGCCTGCAATTAAGCAACTGCTAACTGGACATGGGGGTTCGCACATTACTTGTATAGATTTAAGCTTAAGGATAGTCGATCATGCATTTGTGACCCGGGAACGGACGAGGCAATAATCCATCTTTTGATTGACCGTCCTAAATATGGTATAAAACGCCTGAACTTAGTTACATACCTCTTACAGGGCTTGGTGACACTTGTATATAAGCCCAGAAGTGATGGTGTTGCTTTGTAGGGCTTGCAGAACTGCTTTGCTGTCGTATGCGGATAGGGAAATCCTTTACCTCTCTTTCTGCAATAGCTGCAGTAGCCATGTGATACCCATGCACTCGGCTTGGAAGACGGTGTTGTGGGCACCTAATGATGTTGATTTCCTCATGATTAGATCTTCCGAGAATGCCCCGGCGCCTGTACCTGAGTTTGTTTTAGAACCGTCTATGAAAGTCCTTAGTTCTTTTTTATTGAGGCCCTCCCAAGGGTCTTCATAGGTACATAAATAGGTACCTTTATTATTTATTACGTTATTTTTTCTAATTTTATGATTAATAATTTAGCTATTTATGATAAATTCATGATAAAAAATTTCAAAATTGAATTTTCTTGCTGCTATTAAATGCACTAGTTTGACATGTTTATAGTCACTTGATAATTTGTTTATATTTAAAATAGAGACAGCCGTCCCCGACGGATTTTCTTGGTTTTTTATTTAGTTCATAGCATAAATTCTTTGAGTCGGGGGTTTAAAAATTATTGTGACGTGATTTGTAAGTGACGAGATTCGGGCAAAGGATATCAAATGCATAAACTCAAACATTACTCCAGTAATTACCCACTTAATTAACGTATGTATAAGCACATCTTTATATCCAGACCAACTCAAAATAGGTACCATAAGACTAATTTATAAAAAAGGTAAACACACAGATATAAATAACTATCGGCCTATTACAATACTGTCATGTATAGATAAAATAGTGGAGAGATATTTCGGAAACTTAATTAACAGTTTTTTGCAGGTAAATAATGTAATTAACACTAAACAATTTGGATTTAAAAAAAAAACGGAATACTTCCCAACTATTGTCTCAATTTACTAATGAGGTTAATGGGTACATGAACGACCGTACATGTGCTCGTGATCTTCATTGATTTTAGTAAGGCTTTTGACACCCTGAGGTTTGAAACATTATACTCTAAATTACAGCAAAAAGGTATACAGGGTCCATTTCTGGAATGGATAAAAAACTACCACACCAATAGGGCTACTCGCGTAAATATCGCTGGAGTGATAAGCAACAGCATCATAACGGAAGAGGGCACCGCGCAGGGTTCGATTCTCGGACCGACTGAATACCTACTGTATGTTAATGACATGTTTAACATCTTACAGGAGGGTTCTGTGTACCAATTTGCTGACGATACATGTTTATTGGTAGCAGATAGGGATATAACTATGGCAGAAAAAACTATTCAAAATAAATTTGTCATTTTGTGTGAATGGGCCCATGATGTCGGGTTGGTTATTAACTCACAAAAAACAAAGTTAATGCACATCCACTCTCCCTACCTAAAGTTTAATACTAGCCCGACTATTGTTGCCCACGCACACACAAAACTATGAATGGAACATGTCATTGTGAACACCTTGAATTAGTAACACACCACATGTATTTGGGTCTGATTAAAGATAGCAGCCTTAATTGGAAACCTCATATAAACTATATCTGTGGGAAACTTAGAATAATCATGTCAAAACTATCCATCCTAAAGCATAAGTTACGATACAATATCATCAGAATGATATTTATGTCTTTGGCAGATTCTATAATTACTTACAGACAAAACAAATCTGGAGGCTCTTTATGGAATACAAGTTAGATTACTGAAACTCATTGTACCAAGCAACATAAGGAACCAATTCAGAAATAATGAAACCGAACTTTTTAAATACTGTGGTACCCTAAGTATATTTAATAAAGTAAAAATTGCTGTAATATGTGAGGGGTTTCATAACCTATCTTCGCTTTTCATTCGAACCAGATTAGAAGGCTTACGTGACCTATCCTATCTTCTTATGTATACTTTGCCTAAATATAATAACTACTATGGCCAACGTAAATGGGAATACATGCTTCCTATGCTTTTAAACGAACTGCCTACAGATATTGTGAAGAGCCTAGAGTGCGACAAAAAAATATAATAAGTTTTGCAAAAGCATTACAAGGTTCAGCAGTGAGCAAATTGTTTTTCTTTCATATTAGTTAGGTAGATATAAGTATAAATAATTGAGTAAGTTTGCCCGGTTTGTACACAGAAATACAAAAAACGAGGTCTAAAGAGACATATCCTCGCATCGCACCCAGATTACTTACACCCACCCACCACTTCTGTTCAAAATATGAGCCAAACCACTGGGCAAATACAAGACGAAACAATCCATGAACCCATAAACCAATCACAATTACCAGAAACCATCCAAAACTTTTTCCTAAAAGGATTCAATGCCAGATTAATTAATAGCGAAGGTGGCCCAGATTCAATCTGGAGACAACGCTGGAAAAGCTTTTAAATTTTTAAAGTATCCCACAAGGAAACACAGGCAGACAACTAACCACACTCCTTGCCACAGAGATAAAATAACTCTCAAACAACCTGCCAGGAGAAGGAAACTCTGAAAAAATATTCATCTTATGTAGTACAATATTACAGAGAGACAATTTGGTTAAATCAGGCTAGGATATTAGGCGAACACTTCAAAGAAGATTGGAGATGTGGAAATCAGGTCATTATGATGAATTAAATGCAGAAACTTTAATGTGCAACTCAAAGCTAGCTTCAAAAAACAAACAGAAACAAGACGCTGATCATACTGCCCGAATATTTGGCCGCCTAATGTTACAAGGAAAAATTAGACAAGCAAATAGATGGATAACGGAAAGATCTGGGGGTGGAATCTTGGACCCATCAGAAAAAATAGGAAATAAAACAGTATATCAAATATTTAAAGACAAACATCCTCACCAAGTTACCCCACAGCTATCAGATTTTATAGACCAACCTGATCTCCCGATTATGACGAATGTCGATATCACCTCAAACCACATAGAAAAAGTTGCTAGAAAACTGTCTGGCGGAGCTGGACCAAGCGGCACCGACTCAGAACAATGGAAATCACTTCTACTTCGCTTTGGGAACCACAGCTCAGAACTGAGAGAATCAATCGCAGCACTAACTAGAAAACCCAGCAGTGAAATTGTCGATTGGGACTGCATAAGAGCTTTATTAGCAAGAAGAGGTATAGCACTGGGTAAATGTCCAGGCGTCCGCCCTATTGGCATAAGTGAAATACTACAACGCATCATTGCAAAAGCCATGGCGACTGCAACAGGGTTAGATGTTCAACTAGCATGTGGCTCTGATCAGCTATGTGCAGGTATGAAATCGGGTATTGAAGGAGGGATTCATGCCACGACCAAGTGTTTTAATGAAGGTGAAGATGATGAAGGCCTCCTACTAATAGATGCCGCGAATGCCTTCAACGCGCTGAGTCGCCCAATCGCTCTCTGGAATGCTAGAATCTACTGGCCGCGCTGTGCAATATTTCTTTTCAACACTTATAGAGATTACGCAGTCATTTGCCTATCAGGCTCAAAGGATTTCATCTTAAGCAAGGAAGGAACAACACAGGGTGATCCATTAGCAATACTAATGTATGCAGTCGGTATTCTACCCCTAATCCAAAGCTGCAAAGACCCTGGAAAATATGTACAAAACTGGTATGCTGATGATTCCGCCTGTTTTGGAAAACTAAAAAATATAAAAGAATGGCTAGAAAAACTGACGAAACTAGGTCCAAAATACCTTTATTTCCCAGAACCTTCAAAAAGCTATATCTTAGTCAAAAATAAATCAACCGAAGAAGCTCACCGACTTTTTGGGAACCTTGGAGTGAAGACTGTACTTTCACATCGGTTTTTGGGTGGTGTCATCGGAGACGAGAATGGAAGAAAAGAATACATCAAAGAAAAGGTTAACGAATGGATTGAATGTATAAGACTACTATCAAAAGCTAGTAAAAAATACCCACAACTTGTACATACAGCCTTCACAAAATCACTCCAATGCGAATGGAGATATTTACAAACAGTTATGGATAACACTTGTGAGGAATTTCACACTTTAAAACAAACCATCATGACAACACTGATATCATAAATCTTAGACAGAGAAATAACGTCACTAGAACATCAGCTATTCAGCCTACCGGTGAAACTTGGCGGGCTAGGCATTAACGACCCAATGAATAACAACGACTGTTATAAAACATCGATAGAATCAAATAGTATACCAACGCACGCCATCAGATCTGACGAAAATCTAGACTTACTAGCCCATCAAACTCATGCTACAAATATTATCAAAGAAGAAAAACTATCGCGGCAAAAGAGAGACGCTGAAAAAAGTAATGTCATAATATGTAAACTACCAAATAAAATTAAAAGATGTCTCCAAAGAGTCGTTGAAACGAACTCTTCACAATGGCTAACTATCATCCCGACCACCGCAATAATACTGATCTCACAGCTACCCAGTTTAGGGATGCTTTAGCTATTAGATACGCCCATGAACCTGCAAACCTCCCTCATGCCTGCGACGGATGCGGAGAGAGTAATTTCGACTTAAACCACGCATTAAACTGCAAGAAAGGAGGATTAATAAAAAAAAGGACATGATCAACACAGAGATGATTGTAAAAATTGGGCCGAACTAGCCTGGGGAACTAGCACAATAGAACCCATAATGCAAGATGCAAATATAAATCAACCAGCACTTATAGGTGATCTGTTACTAAACAGTGTTTGGGAACCTGCAAGGAAAGCGTTATTCGACGTACGCATAGTAAATGCTGACGCTTCCTCTTACAGCAACCTCACCTGGCAAAAAACAGCACAGAGACATAGCCGAGAGAAACACACAAAATACGACCGAGCAGCTGAAGACCTAAGAGTCTCGTTTACCCCACTGGTTATTTCTTGCGATGGAGCCATAGGAACTGAATATAACAGTTTTAAAAAAAAAACCGCATCAAAGCTTAACGAGAAATGGGGAAAAGCCTATTCTCAAATAGTGTACTGGCTGAAATTGAAAATACAAATCTCAGTTATAAGAGCAGTTTCCATGAGAGTAAGAGGCACGAGAAAACATGTCAGGGCTTTTCAATGCGAAGATGGAGCAGGAATACTTTGGTGACAGCTTGATCTCCTAAAACAGAAATACCTACATAGGTTTTATTAATTTTACTTATGTGTACTTTACAAATTATAGGTATGTTATATGTAACTGTACATAATTAGGCACAAAAATGTATGTAGATGTGAAACTTTGAAATATACCTTATTTGTTCTTTCATTGAGTAAGTTTGTAAAGACGCATCAATAGCCATCTCATTTCCGCATATAAACCGCATAAGGTTTCTGCGGAGAGCTCATATGTGGAAAAATTAGTAATAAGTTTTATTTAGCTAAAAAAATAAAAAAAAAAAAAAAAATTCAACTACGTTTTAACCGTCGTGGGTTTTTTCAAAATTTTTAATTTTGTTTTTTTATAAAAAATAATTTATAGGGACGAGATTATATTTAAGATTTCGCCGAAGCATATTTTCAGGGTTCCGTACTCAAAGGGTTAAAATGGGACCCTATTACTTAGACTCCGCTGTCTGTCTGTCTGTCTGTCTGTCTGTCCGTCTGTCACCAGGCTGTATCTCATGAACCGTGATAGTGAGACAGTTGAAATTTTCACATGTGATGAATTTTTGTTGCCGCTATAAAACAAATACTAAAAAACATAAAAAAAATAAGGGGGCTCCCATACAACAGTTCTTTCAATACCATATACAAAGTTATCAATGTACTTGAAGTGTGAAAGTAGCCGCCAACAAAATAACTTTGTAAACAACATTTTGCTATGTAAAATCCAAACTATTCACTCCACACCATCCATACTATTGTACGGTGGTACGGAACCCGACGTGCGCAAGCCCGACTCGCACTTGGCCGTTTTTTTGTATTCTTGTTGGTTCCGCTGAACTATAAAGTATAAAACTAAAGGCACTTCATACATTGTTTTTTCTTAATTTGCTCCTAAATTTGCAAAGATTCAAGCGACATAAAAGTGCTCTGATCGCCATGAAACCCGGCTACAACGAAGCAGAAAAATCAGCTGAATAACTCAATATTGTCCTTGGTGTTGCTTAAACCAAATACCTTTCACCCGACATGCAAAATTATAATCACAACCAATTTTATATTTGCTTAATGGCTCAATTTAGCAAATGATTTACATGGACGAGATTTTAATTTAGATTTCGCTAAACAATATTATTTTGTATTCTTGTTGGTCACGCTGAACCATAAAGCCGTGTGCAATGAAGTTTCCTTTGTTGCAATTAGTTTTAACGTATAGATAGTGTCTGTGTTTTGATCGTTTTTTAAATTATTTTTTACAACATTGCTTTACAAATCAATACTTAAAATGTCAACGATACAATTTTTATGCCTTGCTGCGATCATTATTCGGATATTCGGATTCATATATGTAAGTATTTATGTGATTCAATAGCATCAGAACTTTAACACCTGCTGCATATTCTGAGATTATTATTTTCTGGTATATAATTTTGACATTTCCATCGTCAAAATAAATGGTGTTTATAACATACGTTGCAAAAAGTAAGCGGTTATTGACAGAATCATTCCGTTTCACTTTCGCTTCAAGCATATTTAGTATACGGACGTACGTAGTTATGGGAAACGTCTCCACATTCCGATGGGCTAGCCCCCAGTCACGCAAAAAAGGACTATTGAATTACTGGCTAAACGTGGGTACAACTGTGCCTCTTCCACCCCGTATGAGAAAATCAGTGACGATTTGTCGGTTTCCGTTTTGTTTTTCACCAATTTGATAACAGCAAATTTATCTTCAACTCTCCATACTAATCTAATTTGACTCCAGTGTTACATGGTCATAACTCCAGAGAGAGTGCACATCAACTATCTGAATCCCAAATACGTTAAATACGGCGTCTTCAATGTGCGTCGAAACAGCAGGAAGAGCCCGTACGTGTTAAATTTGGACACGGAAATTCTGCACACGTGGAACAACAATGTGACTGTGAGTTTCGTGATCAGTTGAGAGGGAATTGTGAATCCGTGACTTGTATTAGCGATGAACTGTGATATCAACGATTCTTTAGTTCGTTGAATTGTCGAATCGATGAATCTTTTAACCGACTTCAAAAAATGAGGGGGTTCCCAAGACAGATTTCGCAGCCTCATCGTCGTATATTTCTGCGACATTGAAATGCCCCAGGAAGTTATGTGGCTTGAAGAAGGTATCCAGAGTTCCCTACCCGAAGGGTGCCAAACGGGACCCTTTTATTAAGGCTCCGCTTTCTGTCTGTACGTCCGTCCGTATGTCCGTCTACCACAGAATGTTATTTCTGTTGTCACTATAGCAAGAAATAAAGAACTGTACGACATTTATACAAATTAAAGGCTCTAAAGAGGAGGACGATGACAGAGAGAGAGAGAAAGAGAGAGAGAGAGAGTGGAAGGGAGGGGGTCCCCTTTACAAGTGAGAAACGTTTAAATAACCCTGGCCTCTGCGTATCACCAGATCAACATGATTCAAATGTCAAACAAAATATCGCGATATCTCAATATCTCATATATAACGTCGTCGTTGGCGCAATAGGTTTGACATTAAAAATTTTGTACAATGGTACGAAACCCTTCGTGTACCTACCCGTTTTTTTTTTGAGTTTTTTTTTGGTGAATTATTTACGTATCGCGTTAGGGGCTCGACTATAGGTTTTTATATATTTTCCAGTATCAAATGATCTTCTACGAGCGTCTCGGCAACGAGTATAAGCGCAGTTTCGTCGAGTTGAAGTTTAAGTTCTGCGACATGCTCGAAATCGACGAGATAGTCGGCAAGACAATGAGGGACGCTGGAGTTCCCCTTTGCCCGATACTTGCAGTGAGTCATCATCATCATCATACTTAGCCCACATCGACCCACTCCGGGGCACAGGCTTCGTCTCTACAGCGCCTCACGGTTGTGTGCCTACCGTATCCAGCGAGATTCCGCCGACTTGATTATATTTTCGGACTCTGGTGTTGCGGTCGAGGCTGTGCCTCTCAAGCGAGAGGTCGGGCTCGGATCCCGGCTGGGGAGGAAGAAAAATAACCCTGGTCTTAGAGTTAATATGTTTGTGACGCCGATGGTTCTGGTTGTCATGACACAGGTACCCTAGTGTGGGGCCAGAAGTAAATGGATGTTGGCCGTCAGTTGTCAATCAGTTAGTGATCCGAATACATCAAATATGGAGTCGGCTCGACATTATCGAGGATGGCCGCAGATTGACTTGGCGATCAAATGGGGAGGAATATGTCCAGCAGTGGACAAGATCATGTTGTTGAAAAAGGAGAAGCCAGTTCTCCATACTCCTTGCTTGTTTTAGCCAAGCAAACCAGCTGTCATGCTTCCATTTCCTAAAGTTGCGCAACCACGAATTCCTTCTTCTGCCAGTGCGCTTTTTCCTCTACCTTGACCATCACAATGGCTAACCACACTTTTCTTTTACCAGGGAGAATATATTCTTCACAATATGACAGTATTCAGACCTCAGTGGAAGTTCGTATTCCCATTCCAACGCGCCCGCGCAGACTCCAGCTTCCTCCTCACAAAAAATGGCGAAGTGATGGCGAACTGGGATATGTTTGTGAGTTTCGTAAATAAAAAAAAGGGAGGGCTTGCTGTCAAATCAACCCAGAACAGAAACAACTCCAATCACAAACTATCCAAAACGTAATGAATAATGTTAAAATTTTCCTAAAAAAATAAAAATATAATAATAAAAAATAATTATATAGGTATATAGGTATAGGTATAGTTTTTTTTTTATTATTTATTTTTATTCTTTTATTCTGTTCTTATCAGCTACACTATAGGGTGGTACAATAACATAGGGAGACCTATAACCATTGCAGCCATTGAGAACGCCCTCATCTAAGGGAAGACTGTGCAGGCTACCTGGCTGGGAATCCACTATCTTGCCGAAACTGCCTCAATGCCAAGCTGAAAAAAAGAGAGCACAACACCTTCGACGCCGAATGTCCTATTAGGAGAAGATGGTAAATTCTGGCTAGGTCGTAAGTAGCTTACTGCTAAAGGCGAGACGGATGTTTCTAGCGTAACTGAAGCCTCTTCAACACCGCAAACTCTACAAACATACCGAGTAATACAGGCGAATTTCCAGGGGGGAAAATTGGCTACAAATTAACCTATCATGGATTCATACAAAAAGAAAATAAGTTTCGAATTGATCCAGGAATCGTATGTGGGCTCGCTTGGTGAACTGAAAAAATATGCCAGAACCAGAGCTATCCAAAAAATTGAATAAAGCGATAAAGCAGCCATAGCTTCTCTTTAATGGTCTTTTAATGACGATATAGAAGTGCTGCAATGTCCGACCCTTATGACAGAAAATGTGGCAGTAGTTGTACTTAGGACAAATGCCTGGAAATGGGTGTCATCTCTATATACTTCGAAGTCATATTTAGACCAAATCAAAACCATCAAGAACGAGCTGGGTACAAACATGGTGTTGATGGGCGGAGATGAAACGCGTGGAGTACGGTAGGTTAGCGTGTTGGAGGACTAGAGAAGGTATTGTCCGGAACTCTGGCATACTTGAGCATGCACCTGCTAAACATAGTACCAACTTTTGACACTATCCGTGGAGGAAAAATATATAGAAGTCATGTTGTCATCACAACGTGCAGCGAAATTCTTATTCGCTGGATACACCAATGGAAGGTAGATAAAAGAGTAACCATTTCAGACCACAATGTAATAACGTTTACGATAGAATTGGAAAGACCAAATAATAATAATAAAATGGAAACATCAACAAGAAGAAGGGTTATATCAACACAAAAAAAGCAAATTGGGCAGAATTTCGAAAAGCATTAGCAAACACATAAGAACAAAACAATATTACCAAACGTGAATTAGAAAAAAATCAAACAAAACCTATATTAGAAACAATTATTATAAAATATTTAGATAGCAAAGAAAAGCTTGTGAAAAAACCATTCCTTCAACAAAAAAAGGAAATAAATAAAAAAACTTAGTGGTTTGATGAACTGGAAGCAATGAAGAATGAGTTGAACACAAAGAAGCGAAGAATCTCAAACGCAGCCCCACGACGACGGAGATTCGTAATAGACGAGTTACTGGAAATAAAAACCACATATGAGAAAACAGCAATGGAGAGCCAAAAAAAGAGCTGGAAATAATTTTGTACAAAATAGGACAGGAAAAGTCTATGGAACGGGATATATAGAGTAATATGCAAAACAGTGAGACAACATGTTGATGTACCTCATACAAGATGGTGCAGCCATGATACCCTCAGGAGTCAGTAGAATTACTGCCCACTACCTTTTTTATGGAAGACTATGAGAGTAAAGTCAATGACAAGCATCGGAAAATAAGAGGAACCGCGAACAACGTATGTAATGAAAAGCAATTCATAAACGCAGAACTAAGAACAGCGATCGCTAGTCTTAGCTCCAAAGAGGCCCCAGGGTTGGACATTTTCACCGCCGATATCTGTATGGCAGCAATAGCGGGAAGCGAGGAGCTATTCTAGACTCTGGCTAATACATGCCTTGAAATATCTTGCTTCCCCACACCTTGGAAGCTAGCCATAGTAGTAGTACTAAGAAAGCTAGGAAAAGAAGACTATACTAAACCAAAGTCTTACCGTCCTATAGGCTTTGGTACACTGAATAAGCCTAAACATTAGGGAGATAGCTCATCAGGGAATGAAGCTGAGACTGTTCTGGATTAGAGTTCACATCGGAGCGGAAGGCAATGAGCGGGCAGACCCTCTGGCCAAAGAAGCCACTCTCTACAAAAAGGCAGCTCCGGATTATAGTATGAAAATAATACTAAGGCAAGGAACATTGCAGCTGTGGAAGAATAGATACGAAGCCAGCGAGGTCGCCTCAGCGACTAAAATATTCCTGCCAAATGCCATACAGGCGTATATATTAATTGAAAAAATACAGTTAAAGCCTGCAATTACGCAACTGCTAACTGGACATGGGGGTTCGCACGTTACCTGTATAGATTTAAGCTTAAGGATAGTCGATCATGCATTTTTGACCCGGGAACGGACGAGGCAATAATCCATCTTTTGATAGACCGTCCTAAATATGGTACAAAACGCGTGAACTTAGAAATAGAAATGGTTTTTCAATTGAACATGGCCAGCCAGTACAAAGTTTTAGAAAGTAGTTATAGGGATATATTTCTTGAGTTTGCTACAGAAATTCTCATAGATATAAGAAAAAGAAATAATAGAAAAATAATCAATTAGATAATTGTTTATTATTAAACATGATATGTATGTTAAATAGTACCGATAATCAAACCGTTATAAAATAAGCATAGATTAAAAAGATAGTATATAAGTTTGTATATAGTGAATATATTCATATATTGTATATAATATTAATTAAAAGGGAAAAAATGTTTTATAGAATATTAAAATTAAAAAGAAAGCCGAAAAAATAACGAGAATAGAAAGAAATAGGAAAAGAAAAAAATAGTAAAAAGATGTCGATATGATAAGCTCATTTGTGTACCTGTTTCCAGCGACCGAGGTCATAATGTATATTAATATATGCAATTGGACAAAAAATATAGAACAAATTGTTATACATGATGATGATAGCTATAAAAAGTCTACGAGTATTATTGTCGTAGGGTAAATAGTCTAAAAACAAAAAAAAAGTGGTTAGCCGCGAGGGTACAGTGGTAAACAGGGGTCAATGCCCGCCATTACTTAGCTAACCCGAAAATACTAAAGGAAAATAGATTTTAGTTGATGCAGTTTTTACCAAATCGATGTGTGGTTCCTAACTTTACTTTAATTGGTAACAATCAAGAATGGCCGACATATTCTAAAACGGTTTCCAAAATGCACAGAGGCTTTCAGAAAATGACGCGCCGTACGGAAGTCCCCAGCTGACATATTAATATCTGCGCGCTCGAACTTTGGGGATGGTATGTTAGTGAGGAGATACTGTTATATAACTTAGCTCAGAAAGTGAAATCAGAAAATGAATAACTATAATATAATGTACCTTCGCAGTATATTTCACAGTGGTAACTGACTCATAGAAAATGTAAGAAATCTAATATTTATCTAATGAAAAGTGAGCTTTGCTATCTATCCAGGGAACGAGAGTCAGTCTCATCATGAAAGTACTGGAAGAGGAGAAAAGATGCAGAGGCATCTTTTACCCACTATTTGGTAAAGACCCAATAGTGGGTAAAAGCATCTTTTCTCCTCCAAGATTCTGGTCTACTTATAGTAAATTAAGAAATGCTTTTATTTAAGATGAAACGGATAGTAGTCTGGCCAGATATCTGATGTCCGGCCAACCATGAAGTCGGATAGCCGGTAATTCAGCCGCTGGATAATATCCGGCCCAACATTGCCAATTAGCGCAAGATCAATTCAGGTATTTTCGTTCAGAGTTTAAAATGGCAATCATAATTTACAAATAGCCAAATAATTTATTATGAAAGTAGTAATTTGCCACCAATTTGGGTTGTGTCTTAGTTTGTTAGCTGTAAAATTATTTATTATAAGAAGAATATTTTCGAAGTAGCAAAATGTATCTTCGTTGCAAATGCGATTACATGACGTTGCAATGTTTTAAGCGACATATAAGTGCTCTGATCGGCATGGAACCCGGCTAGAACGACGCAGAAAAATCCGCTGAATCCAAATAACTCAATATCGTCCTTGGTGACACTTAAACTAAATAGATTTCCACCCGACATACAATATTATAATCAAAACCAATTTTTATTTGATTGTTGGTAATCATAATGGCTCAATTTCACTGATAATTTACAGAGACGAGATTTTAATTTAGATTTCGCTGAAGCATATTGTTTGTATTCTTATTGGTAACGCTGAACAATAAACCCGCATGTTTAAAGTTTCCTTTGTTGAAATTATTTTTTACAGCTCTTAAAATGTCACCGACGCAATTTGTATTCCTTGCTGCGATCATTATTCGGATATTCGGATTTATATTTGTAAGTTGTTATGTGATTCAATAGATTTTTACAGTTGCTGCATAATTTGAGATTATTATTTTTTGTAATGTAATTATGACATTTCCATCGTCAAAATAAATAGTGATTAACATATATTGCAAAAAATAAGCGGTTATTGAGGTCATGATTCCGTTTTACTTTCGCTTCAAACATATTTATTATACGGACCTACTAATAGTGGTGGGAAACGCCTATCCATAATTCAATTGGCTAGCCGCCTGTCACGTAAAAAAGGACTATTGAATTACTGGCTAAACGTGGGCACAACTGTGCCTCTGTCACCCTATATGTGAAATTTCCGTCTTTGTCAGTTTCCGTTTTGTTCTACACCAATTTGATAACAGCAACTTTATCTTCTACTTCTCCATTCTAATCTAATTTGACTCCAGTTTTACATGGTCATAACTCCCGAGAGAGTGCACATCAACTATCTGAATCCCAAATACGTGAAATATGGCGTCCTGAACGTGCGTCGATACAGCAGGAAGAGTCCGTACGTGTTAAATTTGGACGCGGAAATTCTGCACACGTGGAACAACAATGTGACTGTGAGTTTTGTGATCAGTTGCGAGGGAATTGTTAATCCGTGACTTGTATTAGCGACGAACTGTGATATCAATGCTCACGTGGTTTCAATGCTCACAACCCCACAGCATAACACCGCGTCTTATGAGCATGGGTTTAGATCAATTGTGGAAAGCACTCCCCTGCACCATCAGGGACAGTCCTTCTTTTAATATATTTAAAGTCGCGCGAAGAACTATTACCTTTCTCTTTATAAATATAGGTAGTATGTATGTATTTATTAGTATATAAATTATTTAATTATTATTATAATTACTTTATACTTTTTGCTGGAAGACATCTCTTTTTAGAAATATGCTCGCCTTTATACACTATTTTTATGTAAGTCTTGTTGTCTATATATACAACTTTATTTTTTATTAACAATGAAAGTAACCAAAATATATGAATTAAAAAAAAATAGAAACACTAAAAGAAACAACTACGCGAATAAACCACCCCGGGACATTGCCGAGGCTAAGGTTCCCATGACGCTTGCAGCATCTCCCCGCTGCACCGCCAGGGAGATCCTTTGCATCAGAAATGCCCCAGAGCGGTTGTCAAATCCTCTATCCCTTAGACGGCGCCCCAGATCCTTAATAAATATTTTCCCTTGTGTCCCCCAAACCCCAGTAGTCTCGGGCGCAAGAGGCACAAAGATGTAGCTTCCCGTGAGTGCGGCATACTTAAGGCACTTCTGTCTTGCGGCAGACTCGGCGGCTGCACCAGCGCGGGCCGCCGTTGACCCGGCATGGGAGGCTGCAAAGGTGCAGACGCAGGTCGCATCCCATAGCAGGGAACGTCCTCTCTCCCAAGGTACTGTTATGGGGTTTTAATAAAACCCCTTTTTAAAAAATATATTTTTTATTTACTCTAACTTATAGAGTAGAAGACACTTTATTTAGTAAATATAGTAAAAGTAATTAAAATGTAGAGAAAATGCAGAGAAAAATGAGTTGTCTGCCCTCGAGAGAGACCGAACTAGAACTGGTGTATTTCCCTGCTAATCAAATGTTGTTACTCAAAGGGGGCTGATGCAGCATTTTATCAGCCCTTTCCTATACATACTCAGGGTTTAACAACCCCCCGAACAAGAGGAAACTTACACGTTTTAAATAGATGTGAAGTTTTCGCTATTGAATTCTCAATCTAGGATGGGGATTGGGCATTTCTATTTCTTCGGTATTTTCAGTTTCGTTAATTTTGATTTTCCTCGAAAATCGAGGCAGACAACTTTCAGATCTCTTAACAAACAACACTAGTAAACACAGACACAAAATAAAAGTTACGACACTAAATACAGAAAAGATTATATGTGTAGTGTCAGAGTAAAGAGGTTCGGTTTTTACATTGTTTAGGTTACTGTTAATATTATCTGATAATTCTTTCAATTCTTGTATGCTACTTAATTTTACTTTCGACACTTTAATGCTAGGAATTACTGATTTAAAATCATTAGACGTCTTTCCGTTACATTTGTCTTCTATGATGTTAAAATCAGAATGTATATTGACAATGTTTATTTTAGGGTTTTGTTTACTTAGAAGCTTCTTGCTTCTGCAATATATTATACAATTAGGATGTATGTTGAGAATTCCTGTACCGGAAATGACAAGTTGATCAATGTTAGAATTACATTCAATAGAAATTTTCACAGGTAGTGTTTGTGTAAATAGCCACTTATTATTGTTTAGGGGCTGCCAGATGTCCAAGTTACCAATGATATTTTTGTGATTACATTGTATTGGTAATGACGTAATTACCCTCGTCATCAACTCCACCTCACATGACGGGTTTTCAGATATGGTTGATACATCCGAAATTTCACAAAGGAATATATGGTTTACAATCGGTTTGCAGTCATTGAGACTGTTTAAGTTACAATATGATGTTTTGTCTTTACTTAAGGCTATAAATAGTTTTGAAGGTATTATATGAGAGTATGAACTATTTCGATTACTTCCATCGCCTGGAGTGGGGATTGGCACAGACTTATATAAATTGTATTCCATAAAATGTACTAATGGTATTTTTAAAATAAAGACTAACTTATCATCTACAAAATATGAGATTAATTCTGACAGGTTTATAATTACATGTATGTTATCTAAATCTAGACTAATAGGAAAGTACTTATACTTAGGTAAATATCTAATGTTACTCTTAATATCTTCGAAGAGCTGTTTAGGCGTAACAATTGAAGGGTGCAAAGTATTGCTTTTTACAAATAATACAGAGTTAATAATATCTTCAATTTTAAATGATAACGTTAATAAATTGGCATACAGTACATTCAATATTTCTGAAAGGTTGTTTCTAAAGCTAAGGTCATTCATAGCTTGGGTTATATTCGTTATTGAAAAGGTAAGTTTATCGATGACGTTATTCAAACGCGCTTCATTTATATTGATTTCATTCAAGCTTTGATTAAAATTAGATATTGCAGATTTCGAAATGACTATACTTTCTTTTACCGAGCTGACTAATTGTTTATCGTTTTCGAAAAGGGTGCGAATAGTGTCATTGTATTTACTTGCATCATCTTCATTCAGAGTGCCAAATATTTGTTTAAAAACAGTTCCAACACCAGAAAACCATGCAGATCTTTTGTTATGAGTGGAAACTAAATGAGAGAGCGAGTCAACATCTCTAGTTATATCTTTAAAGAGTGCATCCAGAGGCTGAATCATGTTATGACATTCTGTGTTATCAATCGCTTCGCTCTGCTGGCAGTGAAATCTAACTGTTCCAAATACATTATTTATGTTGTCGACGTGATAATGTATAAATGATATGTCTATAGGAATAACGATGTGCATATAATCACTAACTATTTTTAAAGTGCCGACCGGATCGAAGAATATGCCGGGACTTCGGGTAATTTGTCAGACGCAGAGGTAAGTTTGATAAGGGATACAGAAATTCTGTAAATGTAAATAATATCTCGTTTCAACTTAATTAAATATTTAAAGGCTAAAATACAACTAACTTAGACTAAGTTCTCTGATGCTAGTTTAACTTGGTCAAAATGATGCTTTACATGTCTCCGATTTATAAGTAGTGTATTATTTCCGTGAATTTTCACTACCCTGTACGGTCCTTTCCAAACAGGTGAAAGGGCTTTTCGTAACCTCAAGTGATTCTTAAGGTAAACCCAGTCTCCAAGTTTGTATCGAATTGGACGGGTATGTTTATCGTAGTAAGATTTTGATCTCTCCTTGGAGGTTACGATGTTTTCTAGTGCTTTTAGGCGGGATAACTTCATGCGGTGATGAAGCATTTTGATGTATTCGGGGTATGTAACGTTTGGGTTTAGCTCATAAATAGAGTCAGGGATGTATGGTTTAAAACCAAGAAAAAGTTCGTAGGGAGTGAATTGTGTGGTACAGTGAACATTACTATTGTATGCTAGTATTGCAGTATAGACATATTTGTGCCAATCGGTTTGATTTTCGTTCACATAGGATTTTAGGTATTTCTTCATTGTCGAGTAGCTTCGCTCCAAAGCGCCTTGTGTTTGGGGATGGTATGGCGAGGACCAAATTTGTTTAATTTAAAGAAACTCGCAGGTTCTTTTGAAAAGGTCAGCGGTAAAATTTGAGCCCTGGTCCGTTACGATGACCTTTGGAATTCCAAATACGGAGATGAAATGAACTAGGCACTCACACGACTCTTCAGCTGTAGCGTTGGAAATGGGATAAGCCATGGAAAATTTGGTAAGGTCATCCTGAAGGGTAAGTATAAATCTTAGCTTTTGAATTCCGGCTTCGGGGAGTGGACCTACTATATCCAAACTGATACGGTCAAAGGGTTTCGAAGCCGTAGTTGTAATTTGCATTGGGGCTTTATTGATTTTTCTAAATGCTTTATTAGATTGGCATGATTTGCAGTTTTTGACGTAAATTTCAATGTCTGATCTCATGTTTTTCCAAAAATATCTTTCTTTGATCCTGTTATACATTCTTGATAAACCCAAATGGCCTGCAATAGGAATATCATGGTTTTCTTTTAATATTTTGGGTATTTCACTTGGGACTGGATATATTACACTATTGTGATATATGTTGACTACAATGTCAGTATTATTGAATAGATAGGATAGCATATTATATATTTTGACAAACTGATGTCTTTCGAAAGGGTTCTTAAAGTCTGGAATGGCTATTTCCTTTGTGGTATTGTTAATTAAGAGCTCATTTCTTATAATTTGTAATGTGTCAAATATATCTTTGTAACTGCTGTCACTAAAATGATAAACTTTATTGAATATGAAATAGTAGGTTTTTCCTTTGACGATGAGTTTTTTGAATGAGTACAATTCCCTTTCAGACATAGTAAACTCGTCAGAATTTTCACAGTTTGAGAGTAGTTCTTGCACGTAAGGGTTTGAATCATCTAAGTCTATAGAAGAAGGTATAATTATAATGTTGCTTGAAGTTTTAAGTAAGCTTTCATTATGCTCGACGATTTTTGTATTAAATTGGGTATTCTTTTGTATAGCTGTTAGAAATTGACTGTAGTCATCTTAACACGGATCAGGACTTAGCAAAGGTAGTTCTGCTTCCGTTTCTGGGTTTTCAGGTATAGGTTCTGGAATATTCAATGAGTCGAAATCTACGTTTCCATCATTGAAAGGGCTAAGGTCTAAAGGGCCTAAATCTATTAATTCTGAGGGTTCTTCAAGTTGTCCAGGCGCCGAGATCGGCGGAATACTATCTTTTTGAACTGGATTGACAGGATATCTAGACAATGCATCGGCATTACTATTAATTTTGCCCTTTTTGTATACAATTTCGTAATTAAAGTCCTCTAGTTTTAGACGCCATCTGACTAATTTAGATCCCGGTTCTTTACAGTTAAATAGCCATTTCAAAGGTCTGTGGTCAGTCACAATCTTGAAACAACGTCCATAAAGATACGGACGAAAGTTTTGAGTGCCATATACGATGGCCAAACACTCTTTTTCGGTGACACTTGTAGTGTTATGTTATACTACTTACGTGCTATTTTCTTGAATGTCTTAAAAATTCCAAGGCTGCAGCTGCTTTCGAGAAACTTAAAGAAGCTTTGGTAACTGCTCCTGTACGTACATGCTATTCTTGCTTCCTATCCCTTAGCTCCAGCTCCACCATCAGTCCTTTTGTTTGTCCTTCAGGGTACCTTGCTCTATTACGCTGGATACTTGGTGAGCTGGTGGCTTATTATCTGGTATCACCTTTACTTCCACAGGACCCTGTAACGTTTTAAACCAATAGAACACATTAATAAATCATGTTCGCTCTGCATTTTCATGCTATCAGCACTTTTAAATCGATAGCGAAACGGTTTACCTTTGGTGACCTTGTTTTGGCTTTCTCCGAAACTCTGCAATCTCGGGCTTCGTGCGCGCTGGTGCGCTACCTTTTTTCCTTTCGTTTTTAGGTAATTTATTTCCTGGTTTTACTGTTAGATTTTATATTACGAGCCTGAAATCAACATTTGACATTTGATATATTGATTGTTTATCTGGTTGTCATGGCAATGTCCTTTCAAACTCGTTAGCGGTCTGATATGTTTGTTTTAATACTTTTACAAGAATACCCTTTCTCTCTTGGCCACTCACGAAAATTACGTTTAATTTAAATAATTTTTAGAACTCTAAAAATGGTATAAAAGCGGAACATTTCTTCAATTCTGGACAGTCTCACGTCAGCTTCTGAACTGGAAGTACCAGTTAAAGGCCTTATCCCGGGGTCGCACTACCCCGGGATCCTGCGAAGCCTTCAAACTCCTTCAAACCTTCAAATTCTCCATCTACAACGGGATCCTGCGAAGCCTTCAAACTCCTTCAAACCTTCAAATTCTCCATCTACAACGGGATCCTGCGAAGCCTTCAAACTCCTTCTGCGAGCCGTGCCTACGCCGCTACCGTTCCTACAACGAAGATTTCTACAACGGGATCCAGCGAGCCGTGGCTATAAGTGCCCGCTACCGTTCCTACAACGACAGCCGCAGCTATAACTACGCCGCTACCGTTCCTACAACGACGATTTCAACAACATCTTCAACAAATATGCCTGCATCCTAGAATTTTAACTCCACCGGTCTTCTACTCTTCATATCCTCCGCTTCCTTTTTATACTTAATTTGTCTTTTATAAAACTTGTTCTCATTTCATCCATCCTCATCTTCGCATCATCTTTTTATAGACTTTAACCAATAAACTGACACTTTAAATGTTATCCTGGTTGTAGTTTCTGTTAAGTTCTGTTAGGTTCTGTTAGTTTCTGTTAGGCCGTGTCGTCACGCGACACACTATAGTTGCACTCTGCTTTATTTAATGTGCGTGAAGCATAAGCGATGGGGCGATCATTGCCGATGGGGCCTTGAGACAGGATTGCTGATATAGCGTAATTAGAAGCATCGCATGTGAGAATAAAAGGTTGTGTAAAGTCGGGGTAAGCTAGTATGGGTGCTGTAACAAGTGCCTCTTTCAGAATTTCAAATGATAACTGTTGTTCGTTTTGCCATAAAAATGGAATGTCCTTTTTAAGGAGTAAAGTCAGTGGTTTAGATAGTTTGGAGAAATCGGGGATAAATCGGCGGTAATACGATACTAGGCCGAGAAAAGATTTAATATCTTTAGGACAAAGGGGAGTTGGTAATTCAGTGACTTCTTTTATTTTTTCTGGATTAGGTTTGACACCTTCTTCAGTTATTATATGGCCTAGATAAGCTACTTCCTTTTTCAGAAATTCACACTTATCAGGTTGAAGTTTTAGGTTAAAGTCTCTAAGTCTTTGAAAAATGGAAGCGAGTTTTTCACAGTGAGTTTTCAGGTCATGGGAATAGATAACTATGTCATCTAAATATACGAAACATTTTATCCCTTGTAATCCAGCGAGAGCAGCATTCATAAGCCGTTGAAATGTAGATGGTGCGTTTTTGAGACCAAAGGGCATTCGTGTATATTCGAAATGCCCTTGAGGAACACTAAAAGCAGTTTTGGAAGCATCTGATTCATTCATTTTGATTTGGTGGAACCCAGACGCTAAATCTAATGTGGAAAAGTATTTGGAATGGCCCAACTGGTCCAGTATTTCAGATATTTGTGGAATAGGATAAGCGTCGCCTATTGTTATGTCGTTTAGTTTGCGGTAGTCGATCACGACTCGCCATTTTCGTTGACCAGATGCGTCCATTTTCTTCGGAACAACCCAGATTGGGGAAGACCATGGCGACATTGACGGTTTGATAATTCCTTGATCTAGCATTTGATCAATCTGTTTCTGGACCTCGGGTTTGTGAACTTCTGGAAATCGATAAGATTTAGTATGGATTGGAATAGTAGATGAAGTTGGAATTTCATGTTTGACAGCATTTGTGCAAGATAGTTTATCTCCAGGAAGATAGAATATATCTGAGAATTTAGAACAGACTTCACACAAAGCTGTAATTTCTTCGTTATTTAAATGAGATACTCGAAGTTGGTCGAGTGTTTTCTGGTTTCGAAGCAGAACGTTTTCTTTTCCTGAGGAGATGTTGTAGACATTTTCATGTAAAGATGGCGAGCAGGATATTTCGTCTATTGGGGTAAGAACTAAGTTGAGATTCGAACACAGAGTTATGGGTGATTCAGAAGTATTGACGACAGATATATTTATTCTGTTGTTTGGCTTCACGGTTACTAGACAGTTAGCTATAAGTAAATTATCGGAATATCGTTGATCAAGAACAAGACCCTCTTTTATTTGTGGATTCGAGATAGTGCATTCTATTATAGATTCAGTGCGAGCGGGAATAGTGTAGACAGGTTCTTTGTAAGACAATGGTAGAGTTACATCTCCTAGTATTAAGGAGTCTGTTGTGTAGTCAATTTTGCCATCCTTTGCAATAAAAGCATCGCTACCTATGATGCCATCATATGGAATACTAAGTCCATCTATTACATGGAAATGGTGTGTTACTTTTGCAAATGTAATTGGTATATGACCTAGGGAAGAAATTGGATGGTTTATCGTGTCAATACCTTTTATTTTAATAATTTCTTTTGTAATGTCAGGCATTTCATCAATCGAGCTTCGTTGTATGAGACTAACTGATGCTCCAGTATCAACCAGGAGAGTCAGTGGTTTATTTGAGACGGATGTAGAAACCATTATGTTTGGTAAGTATTTACTTGATGAATTTGTAGTAACGTTATGTATTTTTATTTCTAGTTTTTCAGATGCAGTGAATGTAGGGGATACTGCGGACTTAGAAGATACAGTGGATGCGGAGAACTCAGCGGATTTGGAAGATGCAGAGAATGTAGGGCAAACAGCGGATTTAGATGAAACAACTGATGCAAAAGACACGCCGGGTCTGACGTGATTGGAGGGTGTAGTGGACTTGTTAAATTCAGAGGATTCAGAGATTTTCGCGTTTCTACGCAATTCAGAGGAAAAAGAGACATTCGCGTTTTTACAAAATTCAGAGGATTCAGAGACTTTCACGTTTTTACGTAATTCAGAGGAAACAGAGACATTCGCGTTTTTACGCAATTCAGAGGATTCAGAGATTTTCGCGTTTCTACGCAATTCAGAGGATTCAGAGACTTTCGCGTTTATACGCAATTCAGAGGAAAAAGAGACATTCGCGTTTTTACGCAATTCAGAGGATTCAGAGACTTTCGCGTTTTTACGCAATTCAGAGGATTCAGAGACTTTCGCGTTTTTACGCAATTCAGAGGATTCAGAGACTTTCGTGTTTTTACGCAATTCAGAGAATTCAGAGACTAAATTGAAAATTGTATCGGCTTTTATGTTGGTGCCATTTCCCGTGCGATACGGTTTTGCGGGAAATTTTAGACGTTTAAATTGTTGTCATTGTATGAGTTATCTACTTCATCACGTCCCTGATCAAAGTTTTGTTCATCACAGTTTTGGGCATAATTGACATTATGGTTACGACTATGGGAAGTGCCAGCGTTGTGATTAGACTGATTTTTGTTTTCACTACGTCTGCGGTTGTTGTATGCTAGCTTGCGGCAGTTTTATAGCGCGTGACCCGCATTTTTGCAGTATCTGCAAATCAAGGGGTAGAACTTTGGCCCAGAGCTTGTTTTGGGTTCAGTAGTCATGTTATGGATACTTGGTTTAAACTGATCATCCTTATGTTGCACTTCTTGGTTGTAACGTCTTCCAGAAGTATTGGAAGTGTTTTTGTTAAAAGTTGAAGTTTGATATCTCTTGTTTTGAGCCTGAATAATCTTTTCTTCAGAAACAGCGAAGCTTATAGCGTCATTTAATGATTCCGGGTTTCGGCATCTTACAATCATCGATAATCTGCTATTGAGGCCAGCTATAAAGGTATGCAATGCGAGATCTTGCATCGCTTCGATGCGGCCAGTCAGTTCAGCCTTTTTAGTAGTGGGAATTGAAACATTTATTTCTGCCAGTAATTTAGCAAGACAATTTTCTACACGCAGGGCGAACTGGTTGACCGACTCGTTTCTTTCTTGTTGGCACGATTGGAGGTCAGAGAGTAAAGTTGCGTAATGTTTTCTTTCGCCAAATTGCGATCTTAACAACTCTTCGAGTTGTGCCCATGTCTCGAATTCCTTGATTGAGCATATTGTTGCAGCTCTCCCTTGAAAGCGACTCAAAATATATTTTAACAATATTGGTTGTTGAGCTGCAGTAGCTAATCCAATTGCATTACGGCAATTGTTTAAAAATGCATTTAACTGGTCTCTAGTTCCGTCAAACTTATTTATAAACTTAGTTAAGACGCTTATCTCTACAGTAGGTTCTACGTTGGGAGCCATGATTCTTAGAATTGACTTGTCGTCCAGTGTAAACAATAAATTCTTAGCACACTGATAAGACTGTTAATAATAAAGTTTTAGCTCCTATTTGTTGTAATGTAATGATTGAATCTTATTTATAAAGTACAATGACACATAAAACACACAAGGAATATAGTTAAGTATTGTTCACTGAATAGTAAATAGTTTTCACTGGGTTTCGTTGTTGTCACGATTGGAAAAGTTATTATTTGAAGTCACTTACAGTATGTGTAGACACGGTGAGGCACGGAGATACTTTCCCATAACGAGAGATAGAATACCGTGAATACGGTACCGGAGTTGTCATAAGTGTTGAGGCTGACTGTACTCAGTAAGTACTTGGGTAGGTTAGCGGGATACCGTGTTGTGGCTGTTTCCGAGTTCTTTTGCTCAGGAAACCGATGACGAAATTCTCATGAAATTTCAGGTCTTCAGTAAATACTGGATGAGGTTTTGTAATCACAAACACTGTTTTTAGATAAAATCACGAAACTGGAAATGTTCACTATGGTGAGTTTATATAGTTCGGGATAACTCGGGAGGCGTTTCCCGGATTTTAGAAATCCCTTAACGCTGCCACCAAACTGTTATGGGGTTTTAATAAAACCCCTTTTTAAAAAATATATTTTTTATTTACTCTAACTTATAGAGTAGAAGACACTTTATTTAGTAAATATAGTAAAAGTAATTAAAATGTAGAGAAAATGCAGAGAAAAATGAGTTGTCTGCCCTCGAGAGAGACCGAACTAGAACTGGTGTATTTCCCTGCTAATCAAATGTTGTTACTCAAAGGGGGCTGATGCAGCATTTTATCAGCCCTTTCCTATACATACTCAGGGTATAACAGTACCAGGGTCAAGCCGTCCGGACGCTTCCCATCCGACCGGCACAAACCTGGCGGCTCCAACACACTAGGAACGTTGGCCGATACCAAAGCCCTACGAACGATGTCGTTTATTGCGTGGTGCCGCGAAAACCTGCCAGCGCTCCTGGTACACTGTAGGCCATGGCGACCCAACTCATTGACCCATGCCCCACAAACGCATCGATGCGGCTGGCAGATAGTGCAGCCCAAACGCAAAGCGACTGCCACGCGCAAAGTGTCGTCGTCCAGGAAAGTTCCCAGCTGGGGAGAAGGCATTGCGTGCAGCCACAACCCTGAGTCGGACTGACAAACGGCACGCCGGCGCGCCAATTCCGGCCCCGAACTATGAGCGAGGAGATTCTATATATTAGTTGTATGCAACAAACAAATTATTAATAATGAATCAACGATTCTTTAGTTCGTTGAATCATCGCATCGATGAATCTTTTAACCGACTTCAAAAAATGAGGGGGTTCCCAAGACAGATTTCGCAGCCTCATTGTCGTATATTTCGACGACTGTAAATTCCGCCAGGAAGAAATGTGGATTGAAGTTGGTTTTTTTGGTTGCCCTACCCGAAGGGTGCCACACGGGACCCTATTACTAAGCCTCCGCTTTCTGTCTGTCCGTTAGTCTGTCTACACGACATTTATACAGATTAAAGGGAGAGAGAGAGGAAGGCGGGGTCCCCTTTTACAAGTGAGAAGTGTTTAAATAACCCTGGCCTCTGCGTATCACCAAACCATCATCATTCAAATGTCAACCTGAATTTCGCGATATATCATACGTCACGACGTCGGTGGCGCAATAGGTTTGACATTGAAATTATCATACAATAGTACGAAACCCTTCGTGTACAAGTCACTTACAAAAATCTGGCACTTGCCAGATTTTTGTAAGTTTTTTAATTGGTGAATTATTTACGTATCGAGTTAGGGGCTCGACTATAGGTTTAAATCACTTAATATTATTTAATCGAGCAACTATGGCTGGCTCTTAGCGTCATCATCAATCATCAAAGATTATTATTATTACGGCTTAGCGTCCGCAATGGGTAGGCATTGATGTATTTCTTGATGCGGTAACGGACTCGATAGCGACGTTCTCTGCATTTGACCGTATTATACTTACTGGGGATTTCAATATTGACTTGCTGAATGGAGGAGAATCTGCTGGATTGTCTAGAGTACACCCATCTTACGAGCTATACAACTGAACCAAATAAAAATAAAAGTAAAAAGGGACAAATACCAGATGCGTCAAATCACTTATAGGGCGCTTAAGCACATACCCATAATTTTAGCATGATCTTGACTCGGTTGATTGGGATATGAAGGCAAAAGGCAACAAACCTTAAAACAGGCAAAGTTATACCAAGGGATAATGTTTTCTGCTTAAAGATAGGTGATGATGTTGTTAAATCCAACGCTGAGGTAGCTCGAACGTTTGAAACATTCCTCACCAATGTACCCTTACTCACAACAGAGCGTCTAAATTCATATACATATGAATCAGGGACTTTATTAAAAAACAACACTAACATCAGTAATGTAGATTTTAAATTTCATCATGTATTGTAGTGTGTCACCACCTTTAGCCTATACGTCTCTATAATAACCAATGTCTGTGTTCCAACAGTTGGACTGATCATCCGACATTTTGCAGAGATTCTTAAAACTCGAAGGATTCGTTTGGATTGAGTTTAAGTTATGTGTTAGTATGATACGTGACTATTGGCGTGTCCAATATGTTATTGTAAAATCATCAAAGTCAAAAGGTACAAGGTACAAGGCACGAATCCTTCTTCTTCGATCATGATGTGGACGAGTTTCCTTCGTGAGAAAGTTGGATATCGATGACCTAATAAGCTCGCGAGCAGGCTCAGGCAGGTAGACCTGGAGCCAGGTACTAGTAGTCTATGTATTTAAGTATTGTTATGAAAAGTACCATATGAAGTAAATACCAATGTGTATAAAAAGTAACTATAAAGTGCACTCACTAAATGTGAATAATAAATATGGATCCGGATCCCGTTAATTAAAGTACAGATGTAGTGAATAATCCTTTCCTTTCGTGTTTTCTCGGAAATGTTCGTTTTTGTCTTACTACTTCACCGCACTCAGTATCCATCGAGACAACGTAGGGAACGGTCGCATTGCAAGAGGAAGTATCTATATAGAGAAGTTAATACCACAGAAATATTTTGTTGATATTTATGTTAGATTTTGTGATAAACTTCATGGACTCTTGTATAAATGCAGGCCACCTATATTATTATTTTTGACGTTACATTTCACTCTTGTCTGTCATTTTTGTAAATAATAAACATTGATTTTATTCGATCCACATTAACAATTTATAACAGACATGCGGAAAGCACTAAGAAAAGGGAAACGTTTAGATCGGCAAGCCTGTGAAGTTATTTTCAATATTTATTTATATTTCTTAACTGAAAATGATAAATTCAAACATACCAACTATACTGCTTACTTTTGTAAAGTCCAAAAACGAGTTTCGGAGGCCAGTGGAATTTCTCAACGAACAGTAAATAAAATATTGCAAAAAGAATACATAAATCAATCCACCTCCAATAGTCCGAAGTCGGCAAAGTTGGGTAGACCAAATAAATTATTTTGTCTAGGTCTTGACGATTTTGACTACAACGTTATACGCCGATTAGTGTATAATTTCCATTTGATATACAAACAAGTACCTACAATTAAAGCCCTGAAGTCAAAGTTATCCGAAGCCATAAATTTTAAGGGATGTGACTTTAAGCTAAGTAAAATTCTTAGAAAAATGAGATTTCGGTATAAAAAAGTTGAAAACAACAGAAAATTACTTATCGAGAAAGATGATGTTCGTTTAAAAAGAGTAAAGTTTTTAGCCGCGATAAAAAAGTACAGATTGCAAGGGAGAGAGATTGTTTATATGGATGAAACATACATCCATACCTCACATTTGGCAGGTAAAAGCTGGGCTGACTCGTCAGAAAACGGAGTGAAACAGTTAATTTCTAAAGGACAACGTCTTATAATAGTGCACGCTGGTAGTAGAAAGGGGTTTATACCTGAAAAACCTCCTAATTCAAATACCAGGAAGCAAGACATGATTGATTGGCTATCCATACATAACGTTCCAATTGATCTGTCATTAACAAAACTTGAAATATATGAAATTATTTGCAAGTACAAACAAGACTTTGTAGAATACTCTATAGATAAACTTATGAACGAATATGGACACAGCGTGCTAAGATTGCCACCATATCATCCTGATTTCAATCCGATTGAAAACATATGGTCTCAAATAAAGGGATACGTATCCAAAAGAAACATCAGTATGAATATGACTACTGTGAAACAATTGGTACAGGAAAAGGTTAATATGATTGGTTCCGATGTTTGGGCCAAAGTATGTGACCACGCCATCAAATGCGAAAACGAGTACCGAAAACACGAACCTGAGTTGGAAAATTATATGGCTAGTTTTGTAATCACCGTTCATGAAAACTCTGACGATGATACACCAAAAAATAGTTCTGATTCTGACTGTGATATGGAAGTTGGAAGTATTGTTTCGCATCACACTGTCCCACCCACCCCGCTCCTCCTCCTCTTATCCCGCTGTCATAATCGAAGTCGTTCATCCAATCAGAAAATCATATTTATTTATATTAATTTCTCTGCTGGTTTGTTTTGTTTTATGTTGAGGTGTCTTTTTTGTTATGTCATAGAATTTTTAATTAATTACAAAAATTTATTGTTATAAAAAAGGTCTGCAAAATCCTACTGTAGTTTTGACTTATAGTTAGACTTTTGGGGTTCCAATCCTTATAGAATCATTAGATCTTCCCAACCGGAGTTAGGTTTATATCAGTGCGTTTTATTGAAATAAAACGTCCTCAGTAACTAGTTATATTTTTGTTTACCTAACGAATTCTTTATATGATAGAATCGTGGTGGTTTTAACATCTCAGTCATACGTCAAACGGGCAATTTGACATTTGACATTGATAAATAAAGTATGCGATTTATTTGATACCTACACGTAATTTAATAATACAGTAATTCATAGACACATCGGCATCATTCGGGTGTTATCGTTGTTCCGAGTTTTGCCGATAGGAAAGGATTATTCACTACATCTGTACCTATATGAAGTGATAAGGAGATTATAATAAAGACTTTGATTGAAAGAGATTGTTTATGAGATGACAGTATATTTTGTTAGATTTTGAAATGATGGTTATGTTATTATATTATTTTTATGTAAAACATACTTTATGTAGGGTATGTTTTAGGTGACATATTGAAGTTTTTTATGAAAATGACATAAATGAGATATGACAAATATAAAAATGGTATTTACTCGATATATGAAAAAAAAAAGTTTGAATAAAACATAGACAAAGAGTTATAAAGAATGTCAAAGGATATAAAGTTATAATTTTCTTGTAAAATTTTGAGAGTATGTAGTAAATTAGAAGTATTGTTTTGGTTATTGAGAGCATGTACTTAAGTAGAGAGGAAAGTCTGTTTTTGTTGTCTGGTATGCAAGTAAGAAAATGAATGAGTTAAAATATTGCTGAAAGAGAAAGCAAAAATAAATAAATGTTATTGTCGCCAACCCTACCCTACCCTATACTACCTACTACAAATTCCTTTTTACCAACAGTTTGTGTTTAGTATTTGAATCTTTTTTATCGGCGTAGGTTTTAATTATTTACCTATCATGAATCTTTACTTATAGAATGGTGGATAAACCACATTATACCCATAGTAATAGTAAACAACCTCTGTATGGTTAATTTTTATATTATTAACAATAAACATGTATTGTTTTCATACCTTTATTTTTGCAATGGCGGTGTAGTTTAAAAAAACAATTGAAAATGCAAAGATAATTATTTTAATTAAAATTATATTTGACAAGTTGTCATTGTTTATGTTAAAAAATATATTAATAAATTTGAAAATTAAAATAAAGATTTTTAGTTATACTTCACTACTATTGATGTTTTGGATATGTTTTTATTTCAGTATTTTTTTTTGTATAAGTAGTTATCAGTTATCAGATGAAGAGTTATCAGATGGTTAAAATGTTAAAATGAAATGTAAGATGTTTTGCAAAGTTCGTTGATGTTGATGATGTTATTCGATTTGGCATAAATAACAGCATATTATTTAAAAGTAGTATATTTGAAATTAAAAGATTAAAAAGTCACATTGTATTGTATTGGTTATTTATTTTAAGATTTTTAAATAAATTTTGTTTTAATGTTAGAAAAATAAGATACCAAAATTTTTCTTTCAAAAAGAAGGTGTAGTGTGTCACCACCTTTAGCCTATACGTCTCTATAATAACCAATGTCTGTGTCCATCCTTAGTCAATAAACGCCCGTCTTTGAACCAACAAACACGTCTCTCACTACATCCCATAGGCCCATCCCTACAGTATATCCCCAGGATATAATAATAATAATATCTTGGACACTATATACATACACCCATTGATCTAGCCCCAAACAAGGATTCCCTGTATCTTGGGTACTAGACAACGATACACAAACTTATATAGATAAATATTATACTTAGATAAACAACCATGACTAGGGTGCAAACATCCGTTCTCATCAAACAAATATTTGCCCCCGCCGGGACTCGAACCCGGGACCCTTGGCTTCGTAGGCAGGGTCACTGCCGACCCGGCCATTCGGGTCATCAAAGCGTATAGATTACTTAACTTAAAAAATACTGAAGACCTGTGGGGTATATCAGTCAAAGTCAATATGGTTCAATAATAGTAGTTATAGCCCCACACCACACCGGCACAATTAGCGGAACAGAAAAAAAGGGAGAAAAAAGAGGGAATTTAGAACAATGAATGTAATTTTTAAACAATATATTATTTAAAATGAAACAACAATTAAATTAACATGTTTTGACATTCATTTGTAACACCATACTTAAAGTTTAATTAAAATAAAAATTAAATTAAACAAAATGCATTTTTCATCGATTTTTTAATTATAGAGAAACGCAAACGCAAAGATTTTCCAAAGGTGAACAACAATTTCAATGACTGTTCAATATCGAGTGTTTCCTCCTCGTGCTCTGATGAGGGTTTCCATCCGTCTGGGCATGCTGCGGATGATGTTATCAATGGTTTCTTGGGGCAACCTCTGCCATTCTTCAAGTAATGCTTTCGCAACTCGTTGAGATTATTGGGAGGTGGCATTCTTGACTTTACACTCCTCTTTAGCAAGTCCCAGACTTGTTCTATAGGGTTCATATCAGGGGACCGTGCTGGCCACTCTATCACCGTTATACCAACATGGTTTAGGTATGTCTATACTGTGCGAGCACTGTGAGCCCGAGCATTATCCTGCATTAGAATGAAGTTGTTACCAATAAAGGGGCAAATGGCACAACATGTTCTTCTAAAATCTCCCTGATATACCGATCAGTATTCAGATTCCCGCCATCGACCACTACTAACTACGTACGAGCTCCTAAACATATATTCCTACCCAGACCATAATTGAACCGCCGCCATATGCCACTATATTTTCAAAATTAGACTTGATATACCGTTCTCCTTTGCGTCTCCATACTCGCTGCCTTCCATCAATTTGATTTAACATAACTCTGCATTCATCAGTAAAAAGAACCTGTCCCCAGTCGTCGAAGTCCCAATCACGATGTTCACGACCAAAGTGTAGACGGTTTGTGCGATGATGTCTCAAGTTTTGGGGCTTTGGCGGGCACATACGAGCCTATACCCACTTCTTCAAATCTTCTACGAACTGTCCGCTCACTCATCCTTACTGCTCGTACCACTTCCAGTACATTTCGAGCCTGCACCGCCGTTAGTCTCGTGTTCCGTCGGACTTGAAGTTGGAGAAAATGGTCATCCCTCCTTGAAGTACACCTTTTCCGGCCTTGTCCTCTCCTTCTCACTAGAGTATTCGTCAATCTGTATCGTTGGATACTACGATGAATCGTTGATAACGATCGACGAAGGCTTCTGGCAATCGATCTGTAGGTTTGACCATTTCTCCTCATTTGATCTGCCCTAATGATTTCTGATGGCGTTAAATCAGGCATACTTAGATGCTCGTAAATTATCAATAAGGGAAAAAAATCAAAAGCCTCAAAAAAGTGCAATTCAAAGCTTTTCAAATGGAATGCACGAACCTTCTAAAAACGGACAAGCGGTCGAAAAAAAAACGATGAAAATTAAAACAAAAGAATGAAAAAAATGGCAGTCGCTTAGTATTCCATTTTTCAATTAAAACCCAAATTTTAAAAAAGCTTGTTTAGCCGGCCAGTTACACGCAAAAATGCGTAAATACTCCCTTTTTTTTCTGTTCGGCTAATTGTGCCGGTGTGTGTATTTAATAAATGTGTTGACGATGGAGCTTTCCCGTGAAAAACAGTAAACTTATACCTCAGTTCAAGTCGGGAGACAAGGCTGATCCTCAAATTTCAGTAGAATGTCTGTTTTTCCAGCACTAAGTAAAATATTAAAAAGATTATACTCAATCAAATGACTTCAACCGTACAAAACAGCTTCACGCCAAACAATACAGTTTCACTAGGGGTAAATCGACTAGGGATGCAGGTATTACCCTTATATCTGATATTTATTCTGCATGAGAAGCCGCACAGGATGCTGTCGGTGTTTTTTGCGATCTGTCAAAGGCATTTGATTGTGTTGATCATGATACGCTTCTAATTAAATTAAATCATTACGGAGTTAGAAATAAAGCGTTGGATCTACTAAGATCATACCTAAGAAATAGAATTCAACAGACAGAAGTCAACGGCGTTATCTAACGCATCGGGAGTAAACATTCGCGTTCCACAAGGTTCCATATGAGGCCCTTTCTTATTCCTGGTTTATATTAACGATCTGCCAACATGAGGTGGAGAAATTGACTGACATAGTGTTGTTTGCTGATAATACTTCACTGGTCTTCAAAATTGAAAGAAAAAAAGATTTTGATGATGTTAATGAAGTATTGTCTTTAACCTTGAATTGGTTCACAGTTGATAGTTTATTGTTAAATGCTGGTAGAACCAAATGTATCAAATTCTCACTTCTAAATGTCAGGCAAGTTGAGACCAGTTTAGTGTTAGATAACAGCACGTTAGAATTAGTAAATGACACGAAGTTTTTTAGAATAACCATTGATAGCAAATTGCATTGGGACCCCACATAGATAAATTTGCTGGTAAATTAAGTGCTGCGGCTTACGCTGTTAGGAACATCAGACAAAATACGAATGTGGCTACATCTATGCTAGTATATTTTAATTAATTTCATAGTGTCCTATGGTATCTTGTTGTGGGGGAAAGCAGCGGATTTTCAAACTATAATTATTTAACAGAAAAGAGCTATTCGAGCAATTTATAATTTACAACGCAGACTCTTTGCCAGAGGCAATTATAAGGAGAGCGACATCTTCGGGAGTAAAGTAAAAGGCTTCAGATGCGCGCAAATACTAAACTAATTTATTATAGAAAATACTATAAGATTATATACAACTTACTACAAAACTACGTGATGAATATAAATATACCTTATCTGTGACGGTCGTCAACTTATCTTAACATTACGTGGAAATATGACTAACATAGTCGAACGGCACAGGTACACCCCCTTTAAGGGAAAAAAAATGAATGTACTTATAACAATGAACAAAAATCTAAGTTAGAATCAAACAATAACCTTAAATGAATCAAAATAACTTTAAAAATGTGTATACCATAACAAACTTAGATCAACTGCAATAATAACTAGCAGGATTTTAATAAACATAAATTAGATGGTAATTGTTCATACTTCAACTTAAATCTTACACGAATTAGAAAAATAATGGAACTACGGTTAAGTGAATTCTACATAAGTTTAAAGAATTACTTAATATTTACCTACAGGCGAGTCTTGTAACTGACCGCACACTACATAAAATAAACTAAAAACTGGAAAACAGAAAAACACTAGGAAAATGGGGCTTCGCGGTTAGTAAACTAACCTAACCTATAACCTGGAAAAGATCCGCAGGAGAGTCGTCTGATGCTGCAGCCGCCCATGTTTTTACCTTACAACCTTACAACATTTTCCAAACTTAGCGATAGCTGTAATGTTAACCTAAGAAATAATTACAGACTTCTTTCGCCCCGGTTTAGACTCGCGGGATAAGCAATTCTTTTAAGGGTCAGTGTATTCTCTACTACAATAAGATACCTCTGGATATTTTGAAATTGCCATTTTAGCAATTAAGAAAGCATATTAAAGCGACTTCCTCGAAAAAGGGATTTTACAATGTTCAAGACTACTTTAATGACGGGACTATATGGGGTTAATCTAGTTCAACACAGACCTTGCTGTTATAAATTTTTTAATCGAGGGGCACGGCATTGCCCCCGCCAAGTCGAGCGCGAAGCAAACACTGTCGTACCATCCTTTACTGGAACTATTTTGCCGCGTTCTCAGGCCCCTATTTGAGAACCTCTGGATAAGACCAGAACGCAGAAATTTTCGTCATCCAGTAAACTATAATTACATAATTAAAATACAAAATTTCAAGTCTGTAGGTCATTTAGTTCCGAAGTTAAGCGAAAGCAAAGTTTCGCATTTATGACACTCACTCACTCATGATCAACAGAATAGAACTAGTATTTCCCATAAAAAGCTGAAATTTGGTACAGAATTAGGGTTTGAGGGCCACATAAAGGGAAAAGAATAAAAACTAGGATAATGGAAGATCTGGAGTACCTGGTGACCCTGATTAGAAAACACAAGAGCTTGGTTTTTCCTTGGTATAGATTCGGTGTATACCGTTTTCATATCTCCCGGATATCTACCGAAAATCTAATAAAATAAATTAATATGCCTGTTCGATTCCAAATCGATATTCGATCGATGGTTTCTGAACGGTCATTTTAATTTGACGTTAGCTGTCAATCTGGCAGTTTTGACAACTGACAGACGAACGCGATGCCATACAGAAGAAGACGTTCACGAAGTGGGTCTCAAGTGGACTCAACCTCATCTCGCTGCTGGAGGTGCTTTCTGGCGAACATCTCCCGCGCGAGCGAGGCCGAATGCGCTTCCACATGCCGCAGAACGTCCAAATGGCGTTGGACTTCCTCCGTTACAAGAAGATCAAGCTCGTTTATATCCGGGCTGAGGACATCGTGGACGGGCACCCGAAACTCACGCTGGGGCTGATATGGACAAATATAAAAAAAAAAAAAACTCGCAATGAAAACACGTGTTGATTAGGTTGTTGAAATTAAATCAAAGGGCATCTGGAATGTATTCGGGATTCCCTCAGGATTATTAATATAGCTGAGTGTGCCGTTGTCTCTCGAACCAGATAAAGTTCGGATTTTCGTGCCCGATTCGTATTTACCACGTAGAAACATAACCTGTGTTGGACCACTGTGCTCATTGACGCTGGCCCGCCAGTCATACCTGGTTGGCTGAAGAACCTGTCTACCAAGAAGAGCCTAGGGCGCGCCCGGGCCTTGCAGAGAGACAGGAGGTTGACGGGACCGAATCACAGACCAGGTTAGATCTACCCCACATAACTTTAGCTCGGTGAATCGCCGACGTTCATCACTTCTTGGCACCTGATCGTCACGCTACCTCGTAGCTGATGGGCCCCTACGAGGTCATTAGGTGCTGAGAAGCCTGAACACTTTGGTAGCAGAGCGTGGTTTCCTGAGATTTGCAGCCGTCAAGGGCTTCAGGAAAGCACGACTTGGGACTATCAATCTATAGGTATCTAGGCGGTAAGGTAACTTGTTTGTTCCTATATCCACATAGATTGGTAGTATTTGTAAGCTATAAGTCTATTGCTGGTAGTAGACAGACAGATATTACAGTTTTCCCTAAATGACCAGTTGTACTGAGATGTGACTCAGAATAGTAGGTACTCAACTTAGGTACGCATTGTATTAGGTACATTGTAGGTGAATTGAAATTTGCATTGAATTACTAGTTAGTCAATCTATTAGTGGTCTAGTAATGGTATTAATAATAATAATAATAATAATAATAATAATAAAACTTTATTTTCAGACTCATTTACGAAAAATGTTATCCATAGTTGTCAAAAGAACTTTAAAAAAATATAGTAAGCAATTATACAGTGTTACAAAATGTATGTAGTTATGTGCTCTTGTCATATTTACTACGCTGCTGTTGCAAGCCAATGCTTAAACATGCCAGTAGTTATAAGTCTATCAGACAGCTCTTTGATGATAGTATTTCTACACATGTCAACTCTGTTCATGAAGGCGGCTATTCTGAACCTCACGATGGCACTAAAAGAGTTGACACGCGTCTCGGCGAGCATCTCCGATGCGCTGCAGCCTCGGCGCAAGCCCATCAGGTGCCTAAAAGTGTTGTTATATGTGACTCGAAGTGCATCGTGAGATTTTCGAGTGTACTTAGCCCAGAGTTGACACGTGTAAAATGATTGACAAAAAGTTTTAAATAATAATATTTTTACATCTGAAGAGGCCTTAAAGAACCTTCTTGCTATCATATTACCAGTTATTGATAAAGCCCTACGCTGCCTCTCAATATCAGCGTCGTCCTTCATAGAAGACGAGAGAATGTGGCCAAGGTACTTGAAGTTCTCGACTATATTTACAGGTTGACCCTTAAGCATGAGACTGGGAATGTGGTCCGGTCCTTTCCCCGACCTGAACACTATCATCTCAGTCTTCTTAACATTATATATTAGATCGTGTTCTAGTGCGTATTTTTCACATATAGACAATAACTTCCTCAGGCCTTTGATCGTGGGGCTGAGCAGACACATATCGTCCGCGTAACTCAGGTTGTTGACATACCTGTCACCAAGCCTGAGCCCCACGGGCGTGCCGCTCAGCTCCACGATCAAGTCATTCATATAAAGATTGAACAGGTCGGGGGAGGTCAGGCCACCCTGCCGCACGCCGCAGGTCAACCTATAACTATCAGACAGGACGTTACCCCACCTGACACTGTTGGTCTGACTACTGTACCAGTAACTTAGAAGATCAACAGTGCCAGATGGCACCCCGCTCCTGTCTAATTTGTTCCATAGAAGATCATGTTTAAGAGTATCAAAAGCTCGACTTAAATCTAAAAAACAACCGTATACCGTTGTTTTATTGCTCAAGTAATAATTAACTGTTTGTTTTAAAGAAAATATAGCCATATCCGTGGAAACATCAGCCCTAAAGCCAAATTGAGCATCATCTATTTTTAGAAACTGTGAAGTATTTAGTTGTATCAGTCTTTCAAGTACCTTGGCCACAATCGTAGCCAGCGAAATAGGCCTGTAGTTTGCCGCGCTCGAGGCATCACCAGTCTTATTTTTGACAATAGGAACTACTAGTGTGCGAATTAAGTTAGCAGGTAGGTATGAATGCTGCGCACAGAGATTGAAAAACTGCGCCAGTACCTCACAGATGTACCTACCCGAGTACAAAAGATGTTCAATGCTGAGGCCATCATGTCCCGGGGACTTACCCCGTTTCGCTTTCCTGAGAACCTTGATTACGTCATCAGTAGTCACTCGGAATTTCCCCGGCACACGACGACATCTACTCGAGTTATCCCTACTAGCAGCTAACGGTAATGTACTTACCGGGTTAAAATGTTTTTGAAAAAGATTTGCAATATTACTAGGATCCTGCTCCCCCCCTACAGTCACGGGTAAGCATGTTTTATGATTGAACTTTTTCGTCTCCTTCCAGAACTGAACAAAATTCCCACCCGATTTATGTCTAGCCAAAACATCCAATTTAATTCTTTCCTGATTTTTCTGTATATATTTTAAGGCAGCCTTAAAATCCCGGCGCGAGACAGACATTTCCTCATAGCAATGCCCCGAGCACGGCCTACCACATACAACCCATTCCTGAAATTTTAGTCGAGCAATAGAATGATATTTCTAAACATGAAAATTCCAACCAATAAGTTTTTTAATTTTAGGGTTTTTAACATAAAAACTACGTACAGCTGCTGTTTGCAGGGTATTTACAATGTCATTATAAAGATTGTCTATTAATTTAATATGTTCACTATTGTTACATTTACATTCATTAATATCGTTATTAGAATAGTTATGCATACAGTCAACATTATAATAGTTACTTAATTTAATTGTTTCAAAGAGATCAGTACATATTTCGGCATATTTATTAATTTGTTCTTTACTGCGATTACCCCATATATGTTTAATGTCAGAATGCGAATCCAATACAATATTTACAGGCTTAAAATTAATATCTAACCTACACTGAATAACTAGTGGCAAATGGTCCGACGAATACACATCATAAAGTACCTGTGCTCCGCTAATTGAAGTTCGGGCCGCTTCTGATACTAGGCAGTGGTCGAGCCAGCGCCTAGTGCCGTGCGCCGCACTTACATAAGTATATGTATCAGATTCCATACCGAGTGAGTCATAGTCCGCACAGCTCATAACTTGCTCGTCACAATAGTTCATTAGTTCTACACCAAATAACGTGTGTGGGTGTGCATTAAAGTCCCCTAACACATAAATACTCTCAGTTTCTGAGCACTCAATCACTGCGCTTATGTTAGCAAAACACTGCGTAAATTCAGGTAAATGTTCATCGCTATTTGTCGGCATATAGACACTGAAAACGAGAAGACTGCTCTCCCCACACTGTAGGCGTACCGCCACCATACGCTCGCTATGGCACGGGATGATCTCGGCGATCGGGAACATGTTCCTGTCCCACAGGAGCGCCACACCGCCATACGGTCTTCCCTTAACGATTCCCCTCGAGGTATCCACCGCTGAGACACCATGACTGCCAAAATTTCGGTCCACGGTGTTGAGGTAGTCCAGATCATGTGGCATTAACCATGTTTCCTGTAAGGCTATAACATGATGTGTTTTACACAGGTTTCGGACATGTTCAATCGAACTTTTCAGGTACTGACAATTAAATGACACCAATGTCAAGTTCTTATTAATTTTATTGGTTGTACTATCCATAAAAAAATGTGTTTTATGTTATCAATTGTTAGGCATCAAGTCTTTCCGACACCTTGCCGTTCTGCGGCTTACGTGTGGTTTCCAGAAACCTTCTAAAAACTATGTCCTTGGGCCAAAAGCGGTCTCCTTGCCGATTAAGGAATGTATCAACATTCGCAACCGGCACCCTCACTTTAAAGGCATTGAATTCATTGTCTTCGTTGTCATAGGAATTCAACTTGGTTGCTTTTACATCTAATCCAGTTTTATATTTAATAAAGCCAGAAATATCAGATGTCTTAGACTCAGGACACACCCTTGACAAGTACAATGACATCATTCTCTCTGCGGCTCGAAAGTTGAACTGAGGAAGAGGTTCTCCCGTGCCTCTCCTGTTGGTGATTCTCTTTCTATTCTTACCACGAACCAATGTCCACTGCTCATCACCACTATGCTGCTGCTGAGCAGGTCGCTCATGGTAAGCAGTTTTCACCTTGTCGGCAAAGCTTACTGGCTTAACTGTAGTCGGCAGACTCACATACGTCATGTATTGAATGAATGTTTTGGTTAACATAGGTAGTTACATCTATTGATAGCAGGCTATTACATTGTTTTCAGTTTATTGTGCAGCAAGTGTATAGCAATTTATAACTTGAACTAATATTTACTATTATCTGTGTGTGTTATAATAATAAAGGGAAACTAACTTGTTATTTACAGGATTGGAATATTAGAAGTGTAGCATAATTTATATAGATATAAAACTCGGTTCCTATTGTTTAAGGAAAACAACATTATTTAAGTTATAGTTTAGGGTTCCCTCGTTTGGGTTATAAACTGAAGGGTCCAATAAAATTGAGTTCCTGCAAATTGTGAGTAAATATCGTTCCGATCATGTCGTTATCTGAAATCCAGAAGGGTGTTTCTAAGGAACTCAGATGGTTTTCCTCCGCACACGGTCTGATAGACCGTTTAGATAGGCATGATGTGGTATTGGAGCGGTCTATGAACGTTAAGGAACGTTACAATAGGGTGCTCGAATTGTCCGCGCAGGCGGAATCAGTTGATGGTTGTGCACCTGACAGGCTGTCACGGTTGATAGGGGATGTCGACCAATGTATGGAGATGGCAGCTGCTATCACGCAGAAGGCTGCGGACATACGTAGACAGCGCGAGTCCAGCCATGGTGGTGACATTGAAGCACCTCTGCCGCATCAGGGATCGGGGACCAGGTTACCCGCGATAACTATGCCTACCTTTGACGGCGTGTCCGGTGAATGGATGAGCTTCATCAATCTGTTCGACAGTTTGGTGCACTTGCGATCGGACATTACCAAGTCTGTCAAGATGGCTCAGCTGGTGGCAGCATTGAGGGGTGAGCCTAGGGAGCTGGTCGCTCATTTGACAGTTACGGAGGGCAACTATGAGACGGCCAGGCAATTGTTGGTCAGACGTTACCACAACAAACGGAGGTTGGCCGATGCCCAACTGAACCGTTTGTTTAGCATCCCGGTTGTGAACAAGGTCGGGGCCATACAGACGGAGGTTTTGAACCCATTGTTGTCAGTCACCAAGGCTCTAGAGAATCTTGGACTTCCGGTTGGTGAATGGTCGTACTTACTGTTGTACATTGTACTTTCCCGCCTACCCGCTGACGTGTAGACTCGTTTCGAACAGTCTCACGGGAGGTCGGCCGAGGACCTGCCCGCCTTCTCCGACTTGGTCGGATTTTTGGAAGAGGAGTCTCGACGGGCAGAGAATTTGGGGTTGACGGTCACCCATCCTTCGGAGCCACAGAGAGCTGCCGGGAGCGCTGTGAGTAGGGGCCCCCCGACGAGGAAGGACCGCACCAACCGGCAGTCGTATGGGACTGTAAGTGCATTGACCCCACATAGTGAGACCTGCCCATGTTGTAGGCAGATTGGCCATACTGTGGCCAATTGCAATAAGTTCGGGGAACTTAGGGTTCAGGGACGGCGCCAGATGGCCAAGCAGCGGGGCTGGTGTTTCCTGTGCCTCGGGCCACACATGGCTAGGGACTGCACGCGCACACAAATGTGCGGATATTGTGGTGGGGCCCACAACAATCTGTTGTGCATGAACCGGTCCGGCCAACAGCCACCACAGGGCCGTACCCAGGGTGACACGGCAAGGGGCCCTGAGAATTCGTTTGCGACTCGGAGCGCAACTCAGGGGCCAACGTCCCCACGTGCACAGGGCAGTACCAGGGTGCAGCGCCGCACTCAGGACCATTACATGGGGGGCCCTGAGTTTTCGGTTGTGACTCAGCATCCGACTCAGCGGGACATTGGGTGTGTTGAGCAGGCCGTAACGGGCGGGTGGCATGGGACACCTTCGAGCTATGCGGGTGCGGTTCGGACGCCGCCTGAGTTGTCGCCCCGCTCGTCGCCTCGTCCTCGTCGGTCGGCATGTGATGTCCCCCCCGCTCATGGAGCGGCCACGGTTGAATTCACGCCCACCCCCCTTCGGGGGGCGTCGTGGGGTGGCAATGGAACCGGCGCGTGGGCCATTTGTACAATGGGACCCTCTGGCGTATAGCTGCCTACCTGATCGGTTACAGGCAGATTGGGGCCCCGGGGGCCCTCGCTAGGAATTTGCGGCCTAACAATTTGTTGCCCCCCAACCGGTGACGGTGGTGTTACCGATCGCCTCTGTGCTTGTTTGGGATTTGGCGGGCAACCCAACATACGTTCGCGCCTTATTAGATTCTTGAGCTCAGGGCTGCATTGTATCGAATGATTTAGCAAAATGGTTGGGCCTCAAGGTAAATAGGTATAATAAATCAATACGGGGCGTGGGGAATGTTACGGTTACGAATGTAGTTGGTCAATCGGTGATCACGTTCTCTCCACGTTATGACATTTTGACAAAAACATCCGTGCAAGCTTTAGTAATGACGCATGTCATGGGCAGACACCCCTTGGTGAAGTTGAATCCGGCCGTTCAATTCCTGACATCAGGACTCAAGTTGGCGGATCCCGATTTTGACACTCCAGCCCCGGTCGACCTGCTACTGGGAGCAGACGTTCTGGGTAGGTTTCTGTTGTCGGATCGGCGAGTTCTTCAGCCGGACGGGTTGATTGCTGTGGATACTAAGTTTGGTCACGTGATCATGGGTCCGGCATTGCCAATGGTTAGGCCTGCCGAGTCAGATGGCATACATATTGGCTCAGCGATGTCAGACGCTATCCAACGTTTCTGGGAGATAGAGGAACCTCCCACCGTTCGTCGAGTCGACGCAGACGAAGAAGAGTGCGAGTTGTTTTACCAGAATAGTACTGGTCGCCTTCGTTCTGGTCGTTTTGTAACTCGACTGCCTTTCAGGGCCGATCGACCGCCACTAGGAGAATCTAGGAAGATGGCTGAGACGAGATTGATGTCGATGGAGCGTAGGATGTCAAGGGACGCCGTATTTAAACAAAAATATGTCGATTTCATGAGGGAGTATGAGTCGTTAGGACACATGTCGGTATCGGGTGTGGACTGGAGATCTGAGGATCACTGTTTCCTTCCACACCATGCCGTCCTGCGAACCCCTACCGGCAAGATTCGAGTTGTTTTTGATGGGTCAGCACCTACCTCGAACGGGATGTCCCTGAATCAGTGTCTACATTCGGGACCCAAGTTGAGTCGTGATATTTCGGATATTCTCACGAGCTTTCGGAGACACCAGATTGTATTTGTCGCAGACATTCTGATGATGTTTAGGCAAACGGTAATTCATCCGGCTGACAGAAGGTATCAGTTGATACTTTGGCGTGAGTCCACGGCCGAGCCAGTCAAGGTCTATGAGTTAAACACGAACACGTATGGGTTACGGTCTAGCCCGTATTTGGCGATGCGTACCCTGCAGGAGATGGCGTCGCGTGACCGTGTGAGCTATCCTAGAGCCGCCGCTATCCTGGAGCAAGATTTGTACGTCGATGACGTCTGCACAGGGGCAGCCAGTGTAGAGGAAGCTCTGGACCGACGTGACGAGCTCATTCAATTGCTGGAACGAGGCGGCTATGAACTACGCAAGTGGACGTCCAACTCCCCTGAGTTGATGGCTGGTCTCCCAGATGAGTTTCAACAAGACCCGCACGTTTTTGAGAATCCTGACCACCCTAACATGTTGTCAGTGCTTGGAATTCAGTACCGGCCCGTCCATGATGAGTTTAGCTATCGGGTGGTTTTAGAAACACCGAAGGCCTGGACGAAGCGGTCAGTACTGTCAACGATTGCGAGAACGTTCGACCCGAATGGATGGATTTCTCCAGTCACCTTTGCTCTCAAATGTTTTATGCAAAGGCTATGGGCGGCTCAGTTGACCTGGGACACCCACCTCTCAGGTGATTTGTTGACTGATTGGACGCGAATGTTCACCTCGCTATCGGACATAAATAATGTATCGCTGCCGAGGAAATTGGTCCCTGCTGGGGATTACAGGGCAACCCTTCACGGGTTTTGTGATGCCTCTGAACGAGGGTTTGCAGCAGCGGTTTATTTGCGAACCGTCACCTCCACCGGGGAGGTCGACGTGCGTTTGGTTTTGGCAAAAAGCAAGGTAGCGCCTATTTGGACAAAGATGACGATTCCAAAACTGGAACTGTCCGGGGCTGCTCTTTTGACCAAACTTTTGAATCACACTCTAACAGTGTTGCGTGGGTCAGTGGTTTTGGAGGATACGGTGTACGCTTGGACGGACAGCCAGATTGTTTTGTGCTGGCTGAAGGCTTCGGTCCATAACTTAGAGGTTTTTGTTGCGAACCGTGTCTCCCAGATTGTGTCGTCTGAGGTCCCACTGACCTGGAGACATGTACCAGGAGAATTTAACCCGTCTGATTGTGCATCCAGGGGATGTCGGGCTCCTGAACTCGTTAGACACCATTTGTGGTGGGGACCACCCTGGCTTGCCAAAAGAGAATCGGACTGGCCCCACAGCCATGTAGTAGTATCTTCGGATCATGGCCCCAGAGCGGCCGTGCATGTTACCCAGAAGGCTGAGGACCCTGTCGCCGGGTTTCTGCTGGACCGGTATAGCTCACTTGACAAGTTGATAAACGTGTCCACTTGGATTAGGAGATTCGCTCGAAATTGTCGTACTCCTCGCGATCAGCGAACGTTGAACCCTATTCTGACTCCGGCAGAGCGAAACGAGTCGCTGTTGGATTTGGTCCGGTTGGTACAGTCCTCGAAGTTTGGGGCAGAATTGGAGATTATACGAAGTGGACGTTCGAAATTGAAGGGAGCCGTCGCGCGTCTCAACCCCTTTGTTGATTCGACCGGGTTACTTCGGGTAGGAGGAAGATTGCGCAATGCGAATCTGTCGTATTCGGCTCGTCACCCACTTCTGCTCCCCAAAGGGGGACAGTTAGTTGAATTGCTGGTGACTGATCGTCATATTAAAAACGCGCATGCCGGCTGTAACGCGTTGTTGGCCACGCTCCAGCGGGAGTTTTGGATCTTATCTGCCCGCCGTGCCATACGGAACATCGTGTTTCGGTGCATGCCTTGTTATCGACTTAAGGCTGCCACGATGCAACCTCTCATTGGGGACTTGCCCCCTGATCGTGTGAATGAGGTCAGACCGTTTTCAGGTGTTGGTACGGATTTTGCAGGACCGTTTATGGTGAAGAGTTCACGATTGCGTACCGCTAAGCAACACAAGGCGTACCTATGTGTGTTTGTTTGTTTATCCACCAAGGTGGTACATCTCGATCTCGTTGCTGATCTCTCGACAGAGGCTTTCATTGCTTGTTTGGATAGGTTTGTTTCTCGAAGGGGACTTCCAACTTTGAGCCGCTCTGATAACGGCACTAACTACATCGGTGCGGAACGATACTTACGAGAGATAGTCAACTTTTTGAATGTAAATAAAGTGGATATTGGAACGGCCCTCTCCCGTCGGGGTAAACAGTGGACCTTCAGCCCACCGATTTGCCCCCACTGGGGTGGGATTTTTGAGGCTGTAGTTAAGTCAGCTAAGACGCACTTAGGGCGTAAAGTAGGTCAGACCGCGCTGACTTTTGAGGAGCTCGCGACATTGTTTTGTAAGATCGAGGCCGTTCTCAATTCGCGACCGTTGTGTCCGCTCAGCTCGTATCCAAATGACCTGGAGGCTCTGACCCCACGCCATTTCTTGATAGGACAGCCACTTAACGCGTTGCCCGAGCACCCCTTCGAGGGAGTGAAATTGTATCGGTTGTCAAGGTATCAGATGTTGCAGCAGTTTACTCAGAATTTCTGGAAGCGTTGGTCGCTCGAGTATCTGCATATCTTACAACAGCGCCTTAAGTGGACTGACAAAACTAGCCCCCCTAGTGTTGGTGACCTCGTTCTGGTTAAGGATGCTAACCTACCGCCACTACGTTGGCGCAGGGGGCGCATTGTTAACTTGTTCCCTGGCAAGGACGGGACCCCCCGGTCTGCAGAGGTTCTAGTAGGAGGCTCGGTTCTAAAACGAGCGGTAGCAACGTTGTCTCGATTGCCCGTGGATTAGGGGACAGGTGGGTGCCTGTCCGGGCGGGTGATTGTTCGATTCCAAATCGATATTCGATCGATGGTTTCTGAACGGTCATTTTAATTTGACGTTAGCTGTCAATCTGGCAGTTTTGACAACTGACAGACGAACGCGATGCCATACAGAAGAAGACGTTCACGAAGTGGGTCAACAAACACCTAAAAAGGTGAACCGGCACGTGAACGACCTCTTCGAGGACCTGCGTGATGGATTCAACCTCATCTCGCTGCTGGAGGTGCTTTCTGGCGAACATCTCCCGCGCGAGCGAGGCCGCATGCGCTTCCACATGCTGCAGAACGTCCAAATGGCGTTGGACTTCCTCAGTTAATATCCGGGCTGAGGACATCGTGGATGGGAACCCGAAACTCACGCTGGGGCTGATATGGACAATTAAAAAAAAAAAAAATAAAAAAAAAAAAAAAACTCGCAATGTAAACGCGTGTTGATTAGGTTGTTGAAATTAAATCAAAGGGCATCAGGAATGTATTCGGGATTCCCTCAGGATTATTAATATAGCTGAGTGTGCCGTTGTCTCTCGAACCAGATAAAGTTCGGATTTTCGTGCCCGATTCGTATTTACCACGTAGAAACATATCCTGTGTTGGACCACTGTGCTCATTGACGCTGGCCCGCCAGTCATACCTGGTTGGCTGAAGAACCTGTCTACCAAGAAGAGCCTAGGGCGCGCCCGGGCCTTGCAGAAAGACAGGAGGTTGACGGGACCGAAGCACAGACCAGGTTAGATCTACCCCACATAACTTTAGCTCGTTGAATCGCCGACGTTCATCACTCCTTGGCACCTATTCGTCACGCTACCTCGTAGCTGATTGGCCCCTACGAGGTCATTAGGTGCTGAGAAGCCTGAACAATGCCCGCGTTTCTACAAAAAGAAGTGAAATCCCACCAAAAAGATTATGTAAAAAACTAGCTAAGTCTCGATGAAGCTGCTTGTTTATCTCTTAAAAGTAATGAAATCTAGACAAAGTCGTGCCAAGTCTTATTTTTACTCTTATTATAGTTAATGTTGTGTGACTGAATGGGGCAAATATTTGTTTGATGAGAACGGATGTTTGTACCCTAGTCATGGTTGTTTATCTATTTAAGTATAATATTTATCTAAATAAGTATGTGTATCGGTGTCTATTACCCAAGATACAGGGAATCCTAGTTTGGGGCTAGATCAATGTGTGTAAATAGTGTCCAAGGTATTATTATTATTATGCTTTTACCTTTCGTACACGGGTTTTCATTTGTTCACTATATCTACTTAACATATTTTACCTATACACTATTTCCTTCGTACCACAATTGACAGGCCACACATAAAGACATAATTTAAAAAGCACTATTTATAACCTTCCATATGCCATGACTTATATATTATATATCATATCTCATTATCTGATATATTATATCTCATTATATTATACATTATATATCATAATTACTTATGAATAATTCGTGGATTGATCAATACCATCAAACAACAAACTCAAATACATAAGGTTCCGACAGAATACCAGCTCAACAGGTCTTCCTGTAGCATGATCTTGAGCCGGAACCGTTTCACCGTGGCCGCTCGCCATACATACCACAATTCCTTGTCTCTCCTACTGTCTATATTCTATTTCAATATCATTCTATTCCAATATTTGTTGTTTTGTCAATGTTTATTTCCTTATCACTTGCACCTATCTATGTCGTGTTCTATACATTGAAACGCCTGAATAAACACATATATATTCTATTCTCTTTTCTTATCTATTTTCCAGTATCAAATGATCTTCTACGAGCGTCTCGGCAACGAGTACAAGCGCAGTTTCGTCGAGTTGAAGTTTATGTTCTGCGACATGCTCGAAATCGACGAGATAGTCGGCAAGACAATGAGGGACGCTGGAGTTCCCCTTTGCCCGATACCTGCAGTGAGTCATCATCATCATCATACTTAGCCCACATCGACCCACCACGGAGCATGGCTTCGTCTCTGCAGCGCCAATCTTTTTACGTCGTCTGCCCGACCGACGTCTACCGAATTCAGCGGAACATGTTGTGCGGAAAGTGGAACATATTGTTGAAGAAGGAGAAGTCAACTCTTCGTACTCCTTCCTAGCCTCCGCCAAGCAATTCAACTATTATGCTTCCATTTTGTGATGTTGCGCAACCACGAATTCCTTCTTCTGACAGCGCTCTTTTTCCTCTACATTGACCGTCGCGATGGCTAACCATACTTTTCTTTTATCAGGGAGAATATAATCTTCATAACATGACAGTATTCAGACCTCATTGGGAGTTCGTATTCCCATTCCAACGCGCCCGCGCAGAAACAAGCTTCCTCCTCACAGAAAATGGCGAAGTGATGGCGAACTGGGATGTCTATCTGAATTTAGTGAATATCAAGAAACGAGGGCTTGTCAACCCAGAACAGAAACAACTCCAATCCCAATCTATCCAAGACATAATGAATATTGTTAGAATTTGTGCTTATTTGCTGGGCTTTGTTTTCCTTTCGGACTATCACTGTTTGTCATATGACATTATTTCCCAGAATTACATTGACAAACATAAAATAAAAATAGTAATTTATAATATTTGTATATATATATATATATATATATATATATATATATATATATATATATATATATATATATATATATATATATTCTTTCTATTCTCTTATTCTATCCTATCAACAAAACTGGCAGATGGCGCAATAACAGGGAGACCTATTTTTTAAATTTTTGCGGGTTCGATTCTCGGCTATAGCACAGAGGCTATAGTCTATGCGGGGAAGTCAAATCAATCAAATCAAAAATCATTTATTTCCATAGGATGTTGTTACAACACTTAGATCCGTCATTACATTTTTTTGGGTGAGTTCACTAACACAATGGCGGAATCTGTGGAGAAGAGCTCACCGAAGAAACTCCACAGTCATCGCATCTTTTGTGTTTAATTTTTTAAATAAAATATTGTCAAATTACAAAATGAATGCTAATTATATATCGAAACAGCCTGTTACTCAAACAATCTATTCCCATGGACATCTGTCCTCTAAGTAATCAGATATCCTATAGAAACCTTAATTATACAATTTCTGTTTTATTATTATTTTAAACTTGTCTAAAGGTAAGTTTTTAATATCAGTAGGGACCTTATTGTAATAGCGTATACAATTGCCTTTAAAAGAATTACTAATTTTATGTAGTCGGCTTACATAAGCAACCAACTTGTCTTTATTTCTAGTATTAAAATTGTGTATATCACTGTACTTCTGAAAATTAGTTATATTTCTTTTTACATACACAAGATTGTCATAGATATATTGAGACACAAATGTCAGAATATTGATTTCTTTAAACTTTTCCCTCAGTGACACTCTAGGCCCTAACCTATAAATTGCACGAACAGCCCGTTTCTGCAGAATAAATATACTATTAGCATTCGCAGCGTGACCCCACAATAAAATACCATAGTTCATTAGACTATGAAAGTAACTAAAGTAGACTAGTCTAGCGGTGTCTACGTCGGTAAGAGCTCTAATTTTTTTAACTGCAAACGCTGCCGAACTCAGTATGTTCGACAATTTATTTATATGAGGATCCCATTGTAGTTTGGCGTCTAAAGTAATGCCCGAAAAGACAGTCGACTGCACAAGGTCCAATCTCTGTCCTTTTATAAATATGTCTGTAGTTACCGGGTTCACATTGGGTAACACGAATTTAATACATTTAGTTTTCTTTTCATTAAGTAATAAATTGTTAACAGTAAACCAGTTCACTATACTAGAGATAGCATTGTTTACCTCGTCATAATTTGATTGCTGTCTTTTAACTTTAAATATCAAAGAAGTATCATCGGCAAACAATACTAACCCATGTTTTGCTTTAACAAGGTAAGGTAAATCATTAATATATACTAAAAACAAGAAAGGACCAAGAATTGAACCTTGCGGTACGCCCATACTTATTGAAGACCCAGGTGATCTTTTCCCATTAACATCGACCATCTGAACCCTATCTGTTAGATATGAGTCCAGAAGGCCAAGTGCCTGATCTTTTACACCATAATGGCGTAACTTCCTGACAAGAGTGTCATGATGGACGCAATCAAAAGCCTTGGATAGATCGCAGAAGACACCTATTGCATCCATTGCGTCTTCCCAGGCATCAAAAATATTGTCGATTAGTTCAACACCAGCATCGGCTGTTGAACGACCCTTTGTGAAACCAAACTGAGCAATATGAATTAAATTATTGAGATACAAATGACTGCAATTGATTAAGTATGAGTTTTTCAAATATTTTGCTAAGCGTTGGTAGTATTGATATGGGTCTATCGGTGGGGTCTGATGTACTACCAGCTTTGAATAAAGGTATAACTTTACTTAGTTTCATCAAGTCAGGAAATACACCATTATCTATACATTGATTAAATATACAGCAAAGGTGAGGTGCAATACAATCTACAATGGAACTAATAATTTTTACTGATAGACCATAGATTTAAACGCTTTTACAATTTCTTCATTATTTACGTGCCTAAATTTAAAATCTGTTTTACATTCCTCAAAGTTTTGTTTAAGTATAGATTCAGCAGCAGCGGGAGATGAATTTAAAGACTTGGTTGTTGAAACTGGAATGTCCGTAAAGAAATTTTCGAAAGCTTTTGCTACTTCTAGGTCTATACTTAGCAATTGATTATCTATCTTAAGCTTGAAGTTATTATGTGTAGCTTTGGCCTTTCCAGTCTCTCTGTTTATAATTTGCCAAGTCGTTTTCATTACATTGCTACTAGATTCAATTTTGTTTTTAATGATATTAGATTTAGCTATGGCACAAACGCGTTTAAACATTTTTGAATAACTACGAACATAATCTAGAAAGGCCGTATTTTTGTTATATGATTTCTCTTCATAGAGTTCATATAATCTCCGTCTGCTCCTGTGAATTCCAACTGTCGCCCAATCACTAAACAAAGCTTTGTTATTAACTTTTATAGTTTTTGATTTAAATACCGTATCATATTCATTTTTGACAAGGTTAAATACTGAGTTGTACAACAAATTTGGATCGTCACTGTATGGTATTTCCCATAGTTTATCTAAAATATTATTCCTGTAGTGTTCAAGCCGAGTGTCACTAACGGGCACACATGTAATATCCTCTTTTTGGTACTTTTTTATTTTAATATTGAATATCCCTATCTGACCAGAGTGATCAGAGGTTAATTTATTGATGACCGATTTGAAAATGGGCGTAATGTTAGTAAATATATTGTCAATGCAGGTAGCAGATGTTGCAGTAATTCTAGTAGGCTCCAAAAACAGATAGTTCATGTTGTGACATAAAAATAAAGATTTTAATCTAGTACAAATATTATTATCCTCTAACAGATTAACATTAAAATCACCACAGATTATAAAAAAATTGTTTTTATCGCTGATTTTAATCAACACTTCATCCATTTTCTTTTCGAATAAATCAAAGGATGAATCTGGTGGTCTGTATACGCTTATTACAATAAGTTGTTCAAGTTCAATACAGGCTATTTCCATGGTACGCTCAATAGACAGGCTCACTATGTCAACTCGTTCCTTATATTTAAAACTATTATTTACAAGTATTAAGGAGCCACCGCGATCAGCTGTTTTTCTGTTGAACGAACTAGCAACGTGGTGGTTATTAAAGTTGAACATGAACTGATAACTCTTTAAAAAGTGCTCTGTTATACATAAAATATCAATATTATTACAGTTCATGAATGACTCAATTTCCAGTTCTTTACTTAACATGCCCTGTATATTTTGATGAACCACGTTTAAAATATTCTTACTTTTACATTTTTCATTACTAGTAACTTGATTTAATGGGCAAGATGAAGGTATATTTATACAAATATTAATATTACTGCCAGAGTTACTCTCTGTTGTCCTATGGGTTAATTTAAAGAGCTTGGAACAGATTCCAAGGAGTATGTACATGTCATTATTATTACACTGCTCAATAGAAGCAGGCGTTCATTAGTCAAAAACTTGACTGAGTTCAAAATAAAATAAGATAGTGACTGTGCTATCTGTTTTGTATAAAACCTAGATAGGTAATACCTATCCTTAGTCAAATAAAAATATTTTCCAATACAAATATTGGTGTCTATGAAATGAAATTTTTCAGTATGACGACATGTCAATGTGTGTATAAATGTATTATAATCATGTCTTATATGATTTTCATGTTGTGACAAAGATTGGCTGAAGGGAAACGCAAACAAGATTATTTTATCTACATTTTGTAAAGAATTTAATTTGGAAAAGTATTTAGTAATTAGTTTTTTAGATACATTTTCCCTTCTACCAATTAAAATAATTAGGGTGGTTGGTTCTAAAAACTGCGATGACAACACTTTGTTTAATATTTGTGAATATGTGGCGCCAGGCATACAGTTATTTAATATTGCCTGGCCCACGCGCTGACTAAGTTGTAAACCCATATTTTTTCCAAGTTCATCGCTGTACATTATATACCTATCCTTTGTCCGAGAGAAGGAGGCGTTATTGATAACACTATTAGTACTCAAGTCGACTGACGGCGGCGCCTGGGTCAGTATCAGCTGCTCGGCGGGACACACGGTCGGCACGGAACAGTCCGCTGGAGCTTGTTTACAATCACAGATGTGATTGTCGGTCAAAGATATGAAAGTGTCATAATTATACTTACACGTCTCCAACAAACTATTCATAGCCGACACATGTTCCTTAATTTCGTATTGTGCTGACTCATATTTACGTGTAATACTTTGTAATGAAGAGTTTAAAATATGCATATCTGACTGGAGTCGCCGTGTGTCACATTCGTACTTTTCTGTAGTTTTTTCCAAACATAATCTACAATCATCGATTTCGTTAATTAATTCGACACGTTCCTTGCTACAATTTACATTTTTACAAAATATTTTATTTCTATTAGCTAGTTTTTGTGTTTTTTTTATATAATTATTCAATTTAACATATTTTTTTAATTTATTTTTACTACAGCTCATAGTGGTTACTGATTGCGATCTATAAGGACTATCACACGTGAGATCACAAGCTGTTAGGTCAATAGTTGGTATGCCAGTTTGGCTCATGACCTCATTATATAAGGCCCTGGTTGTAGCACTGTCTCGCTGTTCCTCCCGCTCGCTGAAAACTTGAAGCTCGTGGTGTGCCTCTGCAAGCTGTTGTTCAAGTGATTTTATGTGTTGCAATGCTACGTGGTGGACATCATGACACTTGTAAAATGAGTCGACTTGGTGTTGTAGTTCATCTCTCTGGGCACTGAGATCCTGGCATTGGATGTCCAACTCACTGAGCTCTTCTTTTAGCGCCGAATTTTTCTTAATTTGCTTTTCTATCTCCTCTTCACACTCATCTCGCTCTCGTAAAAGTATTTCACAAAGCTCTTGGCTCTTCTTGAGCTCCAGCAAGGTCGCTTTCAGCTTCAACTCCACATCGCGTGTGCTCATCTTGCTTCGGGTCAGCATTGCACCCTTTTTCGCCTGAAAAAAAAACCGCGAATAGGTGTCAGTGTATGACCGGGTGGAATACTAGTTAATTGCACAATGAAGGTGTTAAGTGTGTGTTTTTGTTGAATGTGGCAGAATGTTGCGTCTTCAACTTTGCTTCCGCTTTTGCCAAGTAAAGAGAGACAAAACGGTACCTGAGTGAGTGTACGGCAAGTGTTTCACTTATATGAAGGTTTGTTTAGTTGTTACGGGTGTGAAAGGTGAGATTATTGATATAAATACAGAAATAAAACGATACTTCCCCCGTTTACGTCGTTGCTATTTGAACTGATTTTGACAGTTTAATCGGCCGGTACAATCGGTCTTGTTTTTTCCAAAGCTTGTATGTTTGCACAGCTGTTTCTTATCTACACATTATTTAATCACTAATTACTACTTAAATTATGTTTACTCGTGCAGAAAAGCAATTTTGACTAATTTAATTGAAATAAAAACTACAGAGCTGTTTACATCAATAGTCAAAAGTCAATAGTCAAAGTACTTTATTACTGTAGATATTTACATACTTAGCAAACGTCATTTTTTGCCTCTTCTCTACATTGGACCACTGTGGGAGAAGAAGGGCGTAGAAACTCCCACAGATTTATTTTTAGATCTCTTTTAAAAATAGGTTGTGCTTAACTAATACAAATATGAAAAATTTAATTGTTATGATTAATAAGCAGGAATAAATAATAACAAAATTATTAACAGCAAGGTCTGTGTTGAGCCAGATTAACCCCATACAGTCCTGTCATTTAAGTAATCTTGAACATTGTAATATCCCTTTTTCGACAAAGTCGCTTTAACATGCTTTTCAAATTGCTCAAATGGCAATTTCAAAATCTCCAGAGGTATCTTATTGTAGTAGAGAATGCACTGACCCTTGAAAGAATTGCTAACCTTCGCGAGTCTAAAACGGGGCGCACATAGTCTGTGATTATTTCTTATCGTCAGCTATTCGGTCTGGGGTTGCCAGCCGAGTCTAAGGCTAAGCATTGCAATAGCGGTCATTGACCCGACTGCTACTACAAACCGAATCATACATGGTTACCATGGTGACGGTCGGCAAAAATGGTAACAGTTCCAAATCGAAATTCCAAATGTCTTTATTACTGTAGATATTAACATATACTTAGCAATCATCATTTTTTTGCTACTTCTCTGCATCGGACCACTGTGGGAGAAGCAGGGCGTAGAAACTCCCACAGATTGATTTTTAGATCTCTTTTAAAATTTGTTGTGCTTAAGTAATACAAATATTAATTATTATGATTAAGAAGCAGTAATAAATAATTAAAACATTTAAAACAGCAAGGCAAGCAGCATCTGTGTTGAGCTAGATTAACCCCATATAGTCCCGTCATTAAAGTAGTCTTGAACATTGTTCAGGCTTCCCAGCACCTAATGACCTCGTAGGGGCCCATGAGCTACGAGGTAGCGTGACGATCAGGTGCCAAGAAGTGATGAACGTCAGCGATTCACCGAGCTGAAGTTATGTGGGGTAGATCTAACCTGGTCTGTGCTTCGGTCCCGTCAACCTCCTGTCTCTCTGCAAGGCCCGGGTGCACCCTAGGCTCTTCTTGGTAGACAGGTTCTTCAGCCAACCAGGTATGACTGGCGGGCCAGCTTCAATGAGCACAGTGTTCCAACACAGGTTATGTTCTACGTGGTAAATACAAATCGGGCACGAAAATCCGAACTTTATCTGGTTCGAGAGACAACGGCAAACTCAGCTATATTAACAATCCTGAGGGAATCCCGAATACATTCCAGATGCCCTGCGATTTAATTTCAACCCCTAACCAAAACGCGTTTACATTGCGAGGGCTTTCGTCTGTCAGTTGTCAAAAACTGCCTGATTGACAGCTAACGTCAAATTAAAATGACCGTTCAGAAACCATCGATCGAATATCGATTTGGAATCGAACAAACATTGTAAAATCCCTTTTTCGAGGAAGTCGCTTTAACATGCTTTTTAATTGCTAAAATGGCAATTTCAAGATCTCCAGAGGTATCTTGTTGTAGTAGAGAATGCATTGACCCTTGAAGGTATTGCTAACCTTCGCGCGAGTCTAAACTGTGGCGCAAGTAGTCTGTGATTATTTCTTAGGTTAACATTACAGCTATCCCTAAGTTTGGACAATGTTGTAAGGTTCTTGCGTACATAAATTTTCGAAAATAAATAATAATAATAATGATAATACCTTGGACACTATTTATACACATTGATCTAGCTCCAAACTAGGATTCCCTGTATCTTGGGTACTAGACAACGATACACATTCTTATATAGATAAATATTATATTTAGATAGAGAAAGAACCATGACTAGGGTACATATATCCGATCTCTTCAAAGAAATATTTTCCCCCACCGGGACACGAACCCGGGACCCTTGGCTTCTTAGGCAGGGTCACTGCCGACTCTTTGACTAGCTAGAATTGACAAACTACAGTTAGTATGTCAGTTTCTTTACAAAGCTCTCTTAAGGACTCTGCGCGTTTTAAATTATGAATTTGCTCGAATAGCTCTTTTCTGTAAAATAAAACTCGTTTTAATATCCGCTGCTTTACCCCACAACAAGACACCATAGGACATGATACTATGAAAGTAACTTAAATATACTAGCCTAGTTGTAGCCACATCCGTGTTTTGTCTGATGTTATTAACAGCGTAAGCCGCAGAACTTAATTTATCAGTTAATTTATCTATGTGGGGTTCCCACTGCAATTTGCCATCAATGGTTATTCCAAAAAAAATCGTGTCATTTACTAATTCTAACGTGCTGCTGTCTAACAGTGAACTGGTCTCAACTTGCTTGACATTTGGAAGTGAGAATTTGATATAATTGGTTTAACCAGCATTTAAATTACATATTAACTGATCCAATTCAAGGTTAAAGACAATAATCCATAAACATCATCAAAATCTTCTTTTTGTCTTTTAATTTTGAAGACCAGTGAAGATCAGCAAACAACACTATGTCAGTAAATTTCTCCACAATGAAAGGCAGATCGTTAATATTTACCAGGAATAAGAAAGGGCCTAATATGGAATCTTGTGGAATGCCAATTTTTACTCCCAATCCATCAGATTTAACGCCGTTGACTTGTGCCTGTTGAATTATATTGCTCTTAGTGCTCTTATGATCTTAGCAGATCCAACGCTTTATTTATAACTCCGTAATGATTTAACTTCATTAGTAGCGTATTATGATCAACACAATCAAATGCCATCGACAGATCGCAAAAAACACCGATAGCATCCTGTGTGGCTTCCCATGCAGACTAAACATGAGATATAATGGTAATATCTACATCCGTAGTCGATTTACCCTAGTGAAACCGTTTTGTTTGGCGTGGAGTTGTTTTGTACGGTTGAAGTGTGAGAGCATTTGATTGAGTATAATCTTTTCAAAAATTTTACTAAGTGCTGGAGGAACAGATATTGGTCTGAAATTTGAAGGACCAGGTATTCCATTGTCTCCCGACTTGAATAGAGGTATCACTCTACTGTATTTCATGAGGTCTAGGAAAGCTCCATCGTCAACACATTTATTAAATATATAAGCTAGGTATGAGGCTATAACTAGTATTATTGAACTAATGACTTTGACTGATATACCCCACAGGTCTTCAGTATTTTTTAAGTTAAGTAATCTCTACGTTTTGACAATATCCTGGGGATATACATGATGAAATTTAAAATCTACATTACTGATGCTAGTGCTGTTTTTTAACAAAGTATCTGCTTCCAATGGAGATGAATTTAGACGCTCTGTTGTGAGTAAGGGTACATTGGTGAAGAATGTTTCAAAAACTCGAGCTACCTCAGCGTTTGATTTAATAACATCATCACCTAAATATAAGCAGAAATAATTATCCCTTGGTATAACTTTGCCAGTTTCACTGTTAATGATTGGCCAAACCGTTTTCATTCTATTATTTGAATTTTGAATTTTTCTATTAATGTGTCAAGTTTTTGCAGTTCTACACAGCATTTTGAAAGTTTTGGAATATTTCTTAAGATAGTCATGAAATTTAATACCAAAGGTTTTTTGTTCATAAAGGTCATACAAGGTAGCTCTACTCTTACGAATTCCAAATGTTGCCCAGTTATTAAATTTAGATTTACCGTTGTTGGCACTGACTTTCTTTAATTTAAAAACTGTATCAAATTCTGTTTGAATAATGTTGAGAGGTCAAAATAGACATTGTTCGGGTTCTTTACACCAAAATCCGGTACTGGCAAATTTATATCTAAGTAAATGTAAAAGGCCTATAAAATGATGGATCAGTCTTATTTTTACTAGCAATTGGGAATCAAACTGCTTGACCACTGTGATCGGAGGTAAGCAGTTAATAACATTTTTACTTGTAAATGCACAGTCACAAAAAAAAACGTTATCTAAGCAAGTTTGGCTGGTAAGTGTTATTCTAGTCGGCTCTAGAAATGAATGACTTAAATTAAATTATTTAAATAGAGTTATTAATCGTTGTTTCATTGTTGTATCTACAAGAAAATCTATTAAGATCGCCACGAGATTCCTTACAAACTTAGATTTGCAATTAGAACGTAAAGGTATAATGCGAGAAATGTGATAACATTAGACCTATTTTACTGCATTAGTTTGTTTTTCCATCTTCAAGTTTACTCAGAACCCTTGGCCTTTCCAGGGCGCCCTTAACTTTAGCACGAGATTTCTTCCAGTAAATCGAATACGTTGCAATTAGAACTTAAAGGTATATTGTGAGAAATATGACAAAATTTCTCGCATTATACCTATTTTATTGCATTAGTTTGTCTTTCTATCTTCAAGTTTACACAGAACCCTTGGCCTTTCCAGGGCGCACTTAACTTTAGCTAGAGATTTCTTTCAGTAAACCGAATACGTTGCAATTAGAACGAAAAGTTATAATGCGAGAAATGTGACAACATTTCTCGCATTATACCTATTTTATTGCACTAGTTTGTCTTATCATCTTCAAGTTTATTCAGAACCCTTGGCCTTTCCAGGGCGCACTTAAGTTTAGCTAGAGATTTCTTCCAGTAAACCGAATACTCCTTTCCCTCGGTATGCACAAATCATATTCATATGCACACCCTAGACATCTTTGTAAGCCCTAGTACATTCAAAACAAAACTTTTAAACATTTAAAGAAAGACATAAAACAAACAGATTTAATTTTTAACATCTTACTAAGTACTAACACTTTACACATTTAAATAATTAACTTTTGATAATTCAAATAATTAAGTAATATAGCAGATAACATTTTATTAAGCATGCTGTCAGGACATTTTAAGGTTGAATCACTAGTTTAATTTGTAAAACCATTATTCTAAGACAAGCAATGTGATTTTACTGTTATGTTCTGCAATAAAATAAAAATAAAAATATTCATCTATTGCACTCCATAATTTTTTCCCCCATTTTGTTTTCCATCTGCCAGCAGCTCTTTGTAGCCTAATCATTGCCTGTCTTGCGTGGCGTGTGGAGGCCCCATCCATTGATGCAGGCTCGTTCAGGGCTTTATGATAGATGTGTTAGGTCGTTTTAACCGCACCACCTCTCCCTTCGTGTTGAGCAGATTTTGTGCCAGTGGGTTAGAGTGCTATTGGAGGTGTTGCTTTTAGTGTCTCAGCCTGTTCTCAATCGCCAGCTTCATGGTAGACGTCTCCAGGAACTCGCGAATTTCGGTGTTTCTCGTAAACCAGGGTGCGGAGGTAGTGTTGCGGAGCACCTTGTTCTGAAACCGTTGTAGGATCTCAATGTTCGAGCTGCTGGCAGATCCCCAGAGTTTTATGGCATACAACTAGATAGGCTTGAGAATGGTCTTGTATATGAGCAATTTGTTCTCGAGGAAGAGTTAAGATGGTCCAATGAGGAGCCACTGGAGGTCTCTGTATCTCAATGTGAGTTCTTCCTTTTTAGTCAGGATGTGAATCTTCAGTAGAGACCTCTGTCGAGATGGCAACCGAGGTACTTCACACATGTTTGGGTGGTAAAGTTTCCTTTCAATATGATTGCTGGACAGTCACATTTCCTCGAGGTAAAGGTTATGCGTACAGACTTTGTGGGACTTGCTTTTATCTGCAATTTGTCTAGCCAGTGTTCCAGTTTTTTTAACTTGACATTGCAGCGGTCTGGATGCTTCAGCTGGGTCTTTAATGCTAGTGAAGCAGGCTTTGTCGTCAGCGTATGCACATTCTCTGTTTCTGTTATGTTTGCAGTTAAAATGGTGTGTAATACCGGCCCCAGTACTGATCCTTGATGGACTCCTGCTGGGCATTCTCTAAAAGAGGATTAGCTTTCACCGCACTTCACTTAGAACAGTCTGCATGCCAGATAGGATTTCATAAGTGTATTAACCGTGTGTGGGAGCCAGCTTTTGATTTTGTTTAGTATTCCTTTGTGTCACACACGTTCGAACGTCTGCCGGATGTCCAGTTTGTCTCACATTTCTGACAATACGGTGATCCTGTATCTCGGTTGAATATTTTGCCCGAAACCCGAATTGGTGATCTGGGACAATCTTTTCATCCACCAGCATTGGTTTGAGTCGCCGCAGAAATACTCTTTCGAACAGCTTCGATACGACTGGTAGAAGGCTTATTGGTTGGTATGATGAGATTTTAATTGATATTTATATCTAGCGGAGCCTTGTGACACGGGTAGACCTAATTATTTTGTTTTGGTCAGATTCATTTCCAGATGGTCATCTTCGAGCCAGGTATTCACGTTGGTAATAGAATTTGTTATTTTTCATTCTAGTTGTTGTTGGTTTTTGCACGTAGTTAACAAGGAAACATCATCAGCAAAGTGGACGCATGGCTCTTCGATTATTTTCGGTAAATCATTAATATGTGCAAGAAAAAGAAAGCATCCAGCTACACTACCTTGGGGATTTGATGAATTTAGTATACGCCTGTCAGAGCGAACGCGGGTTAATTGTTTGGTATTTTAATTGAATTTCTCTACCTCCAGATATTGCTCTCTGTTTGCTAGGCATGACCTATCGTAGAACACATGTGGCTCCCATGAGTCGTAACAAGCACACAGAGAAATCAGTCATGCTGATAAAACGCAATAATATTAGTGGAATTGTGTAACTCCACCTACATATTCGTACTGTCGGTTATAGCTGTAAGGTCACCGTTTTGGGCTTTATTCCGTTTCAATAAAGTCTATCAAAAGGAGCAGACGGGATTACTATTTCTGTTCCATTGCATTATTATAGAGGTAAACCTTTCGTGCTTAATTTGTCAATAGCATAGTTCAATTTGATGCTGCGGCGATGGGCTAGCCCAGTGTAACACAAAATAGAGTATTGTAAAACTGGCGTAAAATAGTTTGAAACTGTGCCTCTGCCAACTCATAATGTAGGAAAAGTGGTGACTATAAGTTTATTTTGTTTATTTTTGATGGCTTTGTACGATCGGTCATTACAGAATGCTTTTCTTTAATTGGTAACAATCAAGAATGGCCGACATAGTCTAAAACAGTTAGGAAAATGCACACCGGCTATACAAACAATTCGCAATTCGGAACAGAACCTACAACAATATTCGCGCCAAAACTCCCAACGGGCTCGACCGAAGGCGCCACCGCCATTTTGCCGAAAATGACGCGTCGCCCGGAAGTCTCCTGCTGCCGTATTAATATCTTCCGGCGCGCTCTGAATGAACTTAAGGGATGCTAAGTTAGCGAAAAGCTATTGTTAAATTACTAACCTCAGAATTTGAAATAAGAATATTTATAACTACATTTATTATATTATAACATCGCAGTATGTTACATAGTGTAAAGGGGCTCATATAAATCCATCCCGTAGTGAAAAGTAAGCTTTACTGGATAAATATCCAGGGACCGAGAGTCAGCCCCATCACGAAAGGAATAAAAGAGGTGAAGGGAGGCCTTCGTCCAATAGTGGGAAGATTCTGGCCTATCGTAAATTAACAAATGCATTTTTTTCTAGATGAAACGAATAGTTGTTTGGCCGGGTACCCGATATCCGGCCAACCATGAAGCCGGATAGCCCGACATTCAGCCGCTGGATATCCGGCCGAACATTGCAGGGTAGCGCACGATCCATTCAGATGTTTTTACCAATATAAGGAGATCAGCTAATGCTACACCATATTTAAACTCCGCAAAGTTTGACAGAATTCATGCAATCAAGAATATAATAGAATAGAAATTGTTTATTCACTAAACTACATTACACAACAAAGGAGAGGAACATACAGAGGCAAGTTATAGGTAGACAAAAATAATAATAAACAAACAAATCTAGTACAACAGAGGGATTACTATGCGGCGTGCAACGCGGCAGTGAAATGGTACGGCTCAGCATATATTATGGTGTGTCCGTAACGCTGATATTCTGCCAGACCGATATGTGTGAGTCAGTGTACGTGTTGTTGTGTCTGGTTTGCAATAAAATGTGTGGAATACTTACAATTATGAAAATGGGTACAAAAACAATATATATATATCATGATCATCATCATTATCAGCCTGTCAGGGGACCCGATGTTGGGTACAGGCCTCTTCATAAACACGCCGTTCAATACTGTCCTGCGCAACCCGCGTCCATTTGCTTTCCTGCCACCCTCGCCACACCGTGGGACCATCTGGCAGATGTTCTACTGACCAATCTTTGGCCAACTCTTGGCCACCACTCTGTCACCGATCTGGTCCATCTTCCGTCTTCTCGCCTTGCCAAGTATCCTGCCCACTTCCACTTAAGCCGTGCTATCCGCTTACCCACATCAGATACCTTGGTTCGGCGTCTGATTGCGGTATTACGGATACGGTCTGACAGCCTGATGCCTAGCATGGTACGCTTCATGGCTCTTTGTGCTACCGTGACTGTGCACAATCTCAATATATATGTGTGTGTATAATATAATAGTAATTACGACGTGCATTGTATATAACATATGCATTGGTGAGTGATCGCAAAATAAAAACAATAATAATACAGGCAGATAATGATTGAAGAATAGAAAAAAATTATAAAGAATTGTCTCGTCAGCCATAGTCACCCATAGCATCATAGGTATTTATTTTATTTTATTTTCAGGCATCGGGCCACCAATCCATCATAAATATTTTTTTCAAAAGTATTTTTTTCAGATTGCGTTTAAAAGAAAAGAAAATTTTGAATCATAATCAGATACATAGTGGATGTGATAAATAGATCATAAGAGAATGATCGATAATTTAGCACATTGTTGCAGCAGCGTATACAGTGAAAAACTTTTTTTCTGTAGCTGGTATCTGTATAAAGACAATCTGATCCACTTGATGTGGCTCGTGTATCGGTAAAATTAGCAACTCAATTGGTGGTGGTTGGAATTTAAGGCACACCCATAGTCAAATAAAATTCATAACAGCTCACACTGCAATATGGCTGTCGCTGCGGCACAGAGACTAAAACAGTATGAAAATTATGTGTTTATTATGTGTCGTAATGGAATTTACGCAGCAATTTGAAAGTGTTTCCGTATTGCTGTGCAAATTAACATTAATAATAATAAAAATAAAATAATTTAATCAGATTTTTACAAATGAGATATCGTTAGATGCAACTTGATCATCCACTTGACAAGGGATATGTGACGTCACACTAAAGGAGGTTTGGTAGGAGGCTGACACTGAGTTGGAAATGATCTTTATATTTTAATGCCCTGCAGAATTCTAATGGGTGTGACGTTACACATGTCATGAACATTATGTACTCATAAATAAGAGCCAAGTTTTATTTTGAAAAAAGGAACTGCCATGCTTTTACCACTACAAGGGGCTTTAAAATTTAAAGATAGTTTCTGCAACTAAGTGTAATTAGCCTAATGATCTTGGAAAAACAAAACAATTTCAATGCGCATAAAATTCTCCGTAGCCAGCAGTTTTGATTTCCAAAAGGGCAGTCGACGACAGATGCAGGAGTCATGTTAATTAAACATATTTTTAATGCATGGGAAGATCGTTAGGACGCTTTAGCTGTTTTTGTGACCTATCCAAGGCATTTGACGGTGTAGAAAGCTAAAAGCTCTTAAAGCTAAAATACTACGGCATAAAAGGTCTAAGCTTATGAAATCGTATTTAGAAGGGAGGGTTCAAAAAGCTGACATTAATAGCACAAAATCGTCAGGTTCTCAGGTGAAGATGGGAGTCCTACAGGGATCTACTCTAGGTCCTTTCCGTCATTGCCATGATTTGCCATTCGTGGTACAAAATACATATGTCAGAGATACTATTATTTGCAGATGACACGTCTCTAATTTTTAAAATAAGGAGACAAGAAAATGACTTGCAAGAAACAAATAATGCTCTCTCGCGAGTACGTCTAGATGATTTAGTTCCAATAACTTGCTTCTGAATTAAAAAAAGACAAAGTGCATAAGATTCACTTTACCTAATGTAAGGAAAGTTGAGAATAATATTGTATTGGGCAAGACAAACTAGTAGATGAGACAGTATTTCTCGGCATCTCTATTGATGCCAAGCTACTATGGGATCCCCATATTGTAAAATTAGCACATAGACTTAGCTCCGGAGCATATGCAGTTAAAAGAATCAGGGAATTGACTGATGTTGCAACTGCTAGGCTTGTATATAAACGTTATTCCCATAGCATTATAACCTGCGGTTCATTACTATGGGGACGGGCTGTTGACATTGAGACCATCTTAATTTTGCAGAAGAGAGCAATCCGATATAGATCGGAAGCTTCTCTACTACCTAGCTGAAGAATAGTCTTCAGCTAGGTAGTAGAGAACATCTGAGAGATTTGTTCAAAGAAACTAACATTCTAACAATTGCAAGTCAATATATCTATGAAAACATAATGTATGTGAGGAAAAATATCACTAGCTTTAAAACCATTTGTTCAGGCTTCTCGGCATCTAATGACCTCGTAGGGGCCCATCAGCTACGAGGTAGCGTAACGATCAGTTGCCAAGAAGTGTGAACGTCGGCGATTCACCGAGCTGAAGTAATTGGGGTCGATCTAACCTGGTCTGTGCTTCGGTCCCGTCAACCTCCTGTCTCTCTGCAAGGCCCGGGTGCACCCTAGGCTCTTCTTGGTAGACAGGTTCTTCAGCCAACCTCCTATGACTGGCAGGCCAGCTTCAATGAGCACAGTGTTCCAACACAGGTTATGTTACGTGGTAAAAACCAATCGGCCACGTAAATGCGAACTTTATCTGGTTCGGGGAACCACAACACACTCAGCTATATAGACAATCCTGAGGGAAACCCGAATACATTCCAGATGGCTTGCGATTTAATTTCAATACCCTAACCAAAACGCGTTTACATTGCGAGGGCTTTCGTCTGTCAGTTGTCAAAAAACTGCCAGGTTGGCAGCTAACGTCAAATTCAAAATGGCCGTTCAGAAACCATCGATCGAATATCGATTTGGAATCGAACAATCACCCGCCCGGACAGGCACCCACCTGTCCCCTAATCTACGGGCAGCCGAGACAACGTTGCTACCGCTCGTTTTAGAACCGAGCCTCCTACTAGAACCTCTGCAGACCGGGGGGTGCCGTCCTTGCCAGGGAACAAGTTAAAAATGCGCCCCCTGCGCCAACGTAGTGGCGGTAGGTTTGCATCCTTAACCAGAACGAGGTCACCAACACTAGGGGGGCTAGTTTTGTCAGTCCACTTAAGGCGCTGTTGTAAGATATGCAGATACTCGAGCGACCAACGCTTCCAGAAATTCTGAGTAAACTGCTGCAACATCTGATACCTTGACAACCGATACAATTTCACTCCCTCGAAGGGGTGCTCGGGCAACGAGTTAAGTGGCTGACCTATCAAGAAATGGCCTGGGGTCAGAGCCTCCAGGTCATTTGGATCCGAGCTGAGCGGACACAACGGTCGCGAATTGAGAACGGCCTCGATCTTACACAACAATGTCGCGAGCTCCTCAAAAGTCAGCGCGGTCTGACCTACTATACGCCCCAAGTGCGTCTTAGCTGACTTAACTACGGCCTCAAAAATCCCACCCCAGTGGGGGCAAATCGGTGGGCTGAAGGTCCACTGTATACCCCGACGGGAGAGGGCCGTTCCAATATCCACTTTATTTACATTCAAAAATTTGACTATCTCTCGTAAGTATCGTTCCGCACCTATGTAGTTAGTGCCGTTATCAGAGCGGATCAAAGTTGCAAGTCCCCTTCGAGAAACAAACCTATCCAAACAAGCAATGAAAGCCTCTGTCGAGAGATCAGCAACGAGCTCGAGATGTACCGCCTTGGTGGATAAACAAACAAACACACATAGGTACGCCTTGTATTGCCTAGCGGTACGCAATCGTGAACTCTTCACCATAAACGGTCCTGCAAAATCCGTACCAACACCTGAAAACGGTCTGACCTCATTCACACGATCAGGGGGCAAGTCCCCCATGAGAGGTTGCATCGTGGCAGCCTTAAGTCGATAACAAGGCATGCACCGAAACACGATGTTCCGTATGATACGGCGGGCAGATAAGATCCAAAACTCCCGCTGGAGCGTGACCAACAACGCGTTACAGCCGGCATGCGCGTTTTTAATATGACGATCAGTCACCAGCAATTCAACTAACTGTCCCCCCTTGGGGAGCAGAAGTGGGTGACGAGCCGAATACGACAGATTCGCACTGCGCAATCTTCCTCCAACCCGAAGTAACCCGGTCGAATCAACAAAGGGGTTGAGACGCGCGACGGCTCCCTTCAATTTCGAACGTCCACTTCGTATAATCTCCAATTCTGCCCCAAACTTCGAGGACTGTACCAACCGGACCAAATTCAATAGCGACTCGTTTCGCTCTGCCGGAGTCAGAATAGGGTTCAACGTTCGCTGATCGCGAGGAGTACGACAATTTCGAGCGAATCTCCTAATCCAAGTGGACACGTTTATCAACTTGTCAAGTGAGCTATACCGGTCCAGCAGAAACCCGGCGTCAGGGTCCTCAGCCTTCTGGGTAACATGCACGGCCGCTCTGGGGCCATGATCCGAAGATACTACTACATGGCTGTGGGGCCAGTCCGATTCTCTCTTGGCAAGCCAGGGTGGTCCCCACCACAAATGGTGTCTAACGAGTTCAGGAGCCCGACATCCCCTGGATGCACAATCAGACGGGTTCAATTCTCCTGGTACATGTCTCCAGGTCAGTGGGACCTCAGACGACACAATCTGGGAGACACGGTTCGCAACAAAAACCTCTAAGTTATGGACCGAAGCCTTCAGCCAGCACAGAACAATCTGGCTGTCCGTCCACGCGTACACCGTATCCTCCAAAACCACTGACCCACGCAACACTGTTAGAGTGTGATTCAAAAGTTTGGTCAAAAGAGCAGCCCCGGACAGTTCCAGTTTTGGAATCGTCATCCTTGTCCGAATAGGCGCTACCTTGCTTTTTGCCAAAACCAAACGCACGTCGACCTCCCCGGTGGAGGTGACGGTTCGCAAATAAACCGCTGCCGCAAACCCTCGTTCAGAGGCATCACAAAACCCGTGAAGGGTTGCCCTGTAATCCCCAGCAGGGACCAATTTCCTCGGCAGCGATACATTATTTATGTCCGATAGCGAGGTGAACATTCGCGTCCAATCAGTCAACAAATCACCTGAGAGGTGGGTGTCCCAGGTCAACTGAGCCGCCCATAACCTTTGCATAAAACATTTGAAAGCAAAGGTGACTGGAGAAATCCATCCATTCGGGTCGAACGTTCTCGCAATCGTTGACAGTACTGACCGCTTCGTCCAGGCCTTCGGTGTTTCTAAAACCACCCGATAGGTAAACTCATCATGGACGGGCCGGTACTGAATTCCAAGCACTGACAACATGTTAGGGTTGTCAGGATTCTCAAAAACGTGCGGGTCTTGTTGAAACTCATCTGGGAGACCAGCCATCAACTCAGGGGAGTTGGACATCCACTTGCGTAGTTCATAGCCGCCTCGTTCCAGCAATTGAATGAGCTCGTCCCGTCGGTCCAGAGCTTCCTCCACACTGGCTGCCCCTGTGCAGACGTCATCGACGTACAAATCTTGCTCCAGGATAGCGGCGGCTCTAGGATAGCTCACACGGTCACGCGACGCCAACTCCCGCAGGGTACGCATCGCCAAATACGGGCTAGACCGTAACCCATACGTGTTCGTGTTTAACTCATAGACCTTGACTGGCTCGGCCGTGGACTCACGCCAAAGTATCAACTGATACCTTCTGTCAGCCGGATGAATTACCGTTTGCCTAAACATCATCCGAATGTCTGCGACAAATACAATCTGGTGCCTCCGAAAGCTCGTGAGAATATCCGAAATATCACGACTCAACTTGGGTCCCGAATGTAGACACTGATTCAGGGACATCCCGTTCGAGGTAGGTGCTGACCCATCGAAAACAACTCGAATCTTGCCGGTAGGGGTTCGTAGGACGGCATGGTGTGGAAGGAAACAATGATCCTCAGATCTCCAGTCCACACCCGATACCGACATGTGTCCTAACGACTCATACTCCCTCATGAAATCGACATATTTTTGTTTAAATACGGCGTCCCTTGTCATCCTACGCTCCATTGACATCAATCTCGTCTCAGCCATCTTCCTAGATTCTCCTAGTGGCGGTCGATCGGCCCTGAAAGGCAGTCGAGTTACAAAACGACCAGAACAAAGGCGACCAGTACTATTCTGGTAAAACAACTCGCACTCTTCTTCGTCTGCGTCGACTCGAGGAGCGGTGGGAGGTTCCTCTATCTCCCAGAAACGTTGGATAGCGTCTGACAACGCTGAGCCAATAAGTATGCCATCTGACTCGGCAGGCCTAACCATTGGCAATGCCGGACCCATGATCACGTGACCAAACTTAGTATCCACAGCAATCAACCCGTCCGGCTGAAGAACTCGCCGATCCGACAACAGAAACCTACCCAGAACGTCTGCTCCCAGTAGCAGGTCGACCGGGGCTGGAGTGTCAAAATCGGGATCCGCCAACTTGAGTCCTGATGTCAGGAATCGAACGGCCGGATTCAAATTCACCAAGGGGTGTCTGCCCATGACATGCGTCATTACTAAAGCTTGCACGGATGTTTTTGTCAAAATGTCATAACGTGGAGAGAACGTGATCACCGATTGACCAACTACATTCGTAACCGTAACATTCCCCACGCCCCGTATTGATTTATTATACCTATTTACCTTGAGGCCCAAACATTTTGCTAAATCATTCGATACAATGCAGCCCTGAGCTCCAGAATCTAATATGGCGCGAACGTATGTTGGGTTGCCCGCCAAATCCCAAACAAGCACAGAGGCGATCGGTAACACCACCGTCTCCGGTTGGGGGGCAACAAATGGTTGGGCCGCAAATTCCTAGCGAGGACCCCCGGGGCCACACTGTGCCTGTAACCGATCAGGTATGCAGCTATACGCCAGAGGTTCCCATTGTACAAATGGTCCACGCGCCGGTTCCATTCCCAACCTACGATTCCCCGTAAAGGGGGGTGGGCGTGAATTCAACCGTGGCCGCTCCATGAGCGGGGGGGACATCACATGTGACCGACGAGGACGAGGCGACGAGCGGGGCGACAACTGAGGCGGCGTCCGAACCGCACCCGCATAGCTCGAAGGTGTCCCATGCCACCCGCCCGTTACGGCCTGCTCAACACACCCAATGTCCCGCTGGGTCGGATGCTGAGTCGCAACCGAAAACTCAGGGCCCCCCATGTAATGGTCCTGAGTGCGGCGCTGCACCCTGGTACTGCCCTGTGCACGTGGGGACGTTGGCCCCTGAGTTGCGCTCCGAGTCGCAAACGAATTCTCAGGGCCCCATGCCGTGTCACCCTGGGTACGGCCCTGTGGAGGCTGTTGGCCGGACCGGTTCATGCACAACAGATTGTTGTGGGCCCCACCACAATATCCGCACATTTTTGTGCGCGTGCAGTCCCTAGCCATGTGTGGCCCGAGGCACCGGAAACACCAGCTCCGCTGCTTGGCCATCCGGCGCCGTCCCTGAACCCTAAGTTCCCCGAACTTATTGCAATTGGCCACAGCATGGCCAATCTGCCTACAACATGGGCAGGTCTCACCATGTGGGGTCAATTCACTCACAGTCCCATACGACTGCCGGTTGGTGCGGTCCTTCCTCGTCGGAGGGCCCCTACTCACAGCGCTCCCGGCAGCTCTCTGTGGCTCCGAAGGATGGGTGACCGTCAACCCCAAATTCTCTGCCCGTCGAGCCTCCTCTTCCAAGAATCCGACCAAGTCGGAGAAGGCGGGCAGGTCCTCGGCCGACCTCCCGTGAGACTGTTCGAAACGAGTCTGCACGTCAGCGGGTAGGCGGGAAAGTACAATGTACAACAGTAGGTACGACCATTCACCAACCGGAAGTCCAAGATTCTCTAGAGCCTTGGTGACGGACAACAATGGGTTCAAACCCTCCTTCTGTATGGCCCCGACCTTGTTCACAACCGGGATACTAAACAAACGGTTCAGTTGGGCATCGGCCAACCTCCGTTTGTTATGGTAACGTCTGACCAACAATTGCCTGGCCGTTTCATAGTTACCCTCCGTAACTGTCAAATGAGCGACCAGCTCCCTAGGCTCACCCCTCAATGCTGTCACCAGCTGAGCCATCTTGACAGACTTGGTAATGTCCGATCGCATGTGCACCAAACTGTCGAACAGATTGATGAAGCTCATCCATTCACCGGACACTCCGTCAAAAGTAGGCATAGTTATGGCAGGTAACCTGGACCCCGAACCCTGAAGCGGCAGAGGTGCTTCAATGTCACCACCATGGCTGGACTCGCGCTGTCTACGTATGTCCGCAGCCTTCTGCGTGATAGCAGCTGCCATCTCCATACATTGGTCGACATCCCCTAGCAACCGTGACAGCCTGTCAGGTGCGCAACCATCATCTGATTCCGCCTGCGCGGACAATTCGAGCACCCTATTGTAACGTTCCTTAACGTCCATAGACCGCTCCAATACCACATCATGCCTATCTAAACGGTCTATCAGACCGTGTGCGGAGGAAAACCATCTGAGTTCCTCAGAAACACCCTTCTGGATTTCAGATAACGACATGATCGGAACGATACTTACTCACAATTTGCATTCACTCAATTTTATTGGACCCTCCAGTCTACAACCCAAACGAGGGAACCCTAAACCACAACTTATACAATGTTGTTTTCCTTAAACAATAGGAACCGAGTTTTATATCTATATAAATTCTGTAAATACAATTTAGTTTCCCTTTATCATTATAACACACACAGATAGTCAATATTAGTTCAAGTTATAAATTGCTATAAACTGAAAACAATGTAATAGCCTGCTATCAATAGATGTAACTACCTATGTTAACCAAAACACAATAGCATTACTAGACCACTAATAGATTGACTAACTGGTAATTCAATTCAATATCTGTCTATCTACTACCAGCAATAGACCTATAGCTTACAATACTACCAATCTATGTGGATATAGGAACACAACCAAGTTACCTAGTAACCGCCTATACCTACAGATTGATAGTCCCAAATCGTGCCTTCCTGGAGCCCTTGACGGCTGCAAATCTCAGGAAGCCACGCTCTAGCTACCAAAGTGTTCAGGCTTCTCAGCACCTAATGACCTCGTAGGGGCCCATCAGCTACGAGGTAGCGTAACGATCAGTTGCCGAGAAGTGTGAACGTCGGCGATTCACCGAGCTGAAGTAATTGGGGTCGATCTAACCTGGTCTGTGCTTCGGTCCCGTCAACCTCCTGTCTCTCTGCAAGGCCCGGGTGCACCCTAGGCTCTTCTTGGTAGACAGGTTCTTCAGCCAACCTCCTATGACTGGCAGGCCAGCTTCAATGAGCACAGTGTTCCAACACAGGTTATGTTACGTGGTAAAAACCAATCGGCCACGTAAATGCGAACTTTATCTGGTTCGGGGAACCACAACACACTCAGCTATATAGACAATCCTGAGGGAAACCCGAATACATTCCAGATGGCTTGCGATTTAATTTCAATACCCTAACCAAAACGCGTTTACATTGCGAGGGCTTTCGTCTGTCAGTTGTCAAAAAACTGCCAGGTTGGCAGCTAACGTCAAATTCAAAATGGCCGTTCAGAAACCATCGATCGAATATCGATTTGGAATCGAACACCATTGATTGCCGCCACAATGTGCAAACTAGAAATAAACATAAACTTTATTTTCCAATGTTCAGACTCACCAAAGTCAATAGTACTTTTATAGGACGCTGTATAGTATACTCTTCTACAATAAAATCCCGCAAGAAACACAAAACTTAACTAAAGTTCGATTAAAAAATGTGTAAAGCACACTTTGAGCACAAAAGCCTACTACAAAATTAATGACTTTTTAGAAGACATCTGGCATTAAACCAGTTCATTGCACCCTATATATTATGTACTAATTAATAATGAGGCACCTACCTAATGTTTTATTATGCATGCTTAATTATGTTATGACGTTAATATAATTATGTTCTTTAAGTCTCAATTTTTATACTATTATGAATAAAAATCTTTGAACTTGAATCATTTCATAATGTGAACGTACGGGGGTAAAAACAGCAAGGGGTTCGAATAATATCATTAGTGTAGGTGCATTTCTGAAAATCAAACTTATTCGGAAATCGAGCTGGCCATTAAAAATGGCCGCTTCGCTTTGCTTCGCTCACCCCCTTTACCCTTGACCTTAGCTACCGCAGTTTTTTGCCCTGATATTTTTTGTAACTTTTGGTGATAATTTTGAGTAAGAAAAAAATATTTTGGTCATTTTCATCGTTAATATACAACAAAAACTAAAATAGGCCCAATATTGACCCTTGAAGGACACCAATAGAGATGAGCGATTCAGATGACCTCTCTCCATTCAGTTCAACTTTCTGCATTATATTACTAAGATAAGAGAGATCTAGTGTATTTATATTTAAAGTATCGTCTACAACTAAATGTGGTAACCTGCATAGTAGTAACCAAGGGTTGTCAGGTGAACGTCACTTATATCGACTTCCGTAAGGCCTTCGACAGAGTCGATAATGACGTCCTTATGAAGAAGTTATGTGCCTTAGGATTTGCCCCACGGCTGTTGGTATTCTTCGCTGACTACCTGAAGGACCGCCAGCAGTATGTGCTATAGCACATACTGCTGGCGGTATGTGACGGTACGGACCGGACTCGAAACAGCAGTATACTGCTGTTTCGAGTCCAGTCCGTACCATACAAGGTCGGGCATTAGTCAAGGGTCTATTCTGGGTCCGTTGTTATTTATCATTATGAATGAATAATGAATGAAGCTGGAATTAGGGCTTAAACACACCAATTGCTTTATGTATGCGAACGATCTGAAACTGATACTTCCTGTAATTTAAGAGGATAATTGTTATTGTCTGCAGAAAGGTCTCGACGCGGTCTATAGGTGGAGTGTGAACAATTAATTCCTGTTCAATGTTGCAAAATGTTATGTCATGTCCTTCACGCGCTCCTCTCAGCCTATTAGCGCGACGTATACACTCGGTACGGAGTCTATGACCTGAGTGTATTCGATTAAGGACCTAGGTATTATGTTCGATCCTAAACTTACATTCCATTAGTATATGAGCACTTTAGCCAAGGAATGCTTTAAAAGATTAAGGTTTGTAATACGAAATAGTAAGGGATTCCAGAACCTGGGTGTGGTCCAGCTTTTATACACGGCCCTAATGAGAACTTGAATCCATCTCGCTTGTTTGGAATCCGCAAGAGAAGTCCTACGTCCTTTTGCTCGAGAAGGTACACAAAGGTTTTACTAAGTTTTATAAGAGGAAATTTGGATGTCACTCTTACCTTTATCCATACGCTTTTATATTGGGTGTGCACGGATATAACTCACTAGAGGTCAGACCTTCTGGTGTGAGTCGATTGTTGCGAGGCGACAGTGACAGTCTCCGCCAGGGAGGACGCGGGATAGTCTCAACCCTTTGTTGGATGCAGCACCACTGACTGATCTGTTGTAGGATGCATGGAGGCATAATGTGCTTGAATGTGGCAGTTTCTTTGAGATGACAGTATGATAGAGTTGTTCCTGGACTATTAATTTAATTATTACTGACATGATAATACATACAATAGTTTATCTACACACATATCATAAGCTTTCTTTGATGTGTTCAGGAACTGCATGTTTGACCGGCATTGAGGCTCTGCAGTTGTTTAGCTTGTTCTGTAGTAACAACTTCACAGACAAACTAGGGACGGCACGCGGGCGGGCGTCGGCGTTCGAAATTTGAATTTCAGTGCCAACTTCACAGACAAACTAGGGGCGGCACGTAGGCGGCGTCGGCGTTCGAAATTTGAATGTCATAATATGTAGAAAAATTACACATTATGGTCATAATGTGGAATTTTTCAGATAAGAAATGGGTTTTTACCAAGTAGTTTAACATTATGGTGATCGTAACGTGAGGTTTTTGTACACAGCAAAGAGGTTTATGATACGTGTGTAGATAAAAGATATTTCGTATATTTTTTTCACAATAAAATAGTAATAAAATTCGAGCCCAATTTACTATCTGGTAGGCCGGATAGCGGATAGTGAGTATTTATTCGGTATCCGTTCGGATAGTAAGTTTGGGCCGGATAGACTGGATACTGGATTGAGACCGTATATCCGCTTCATCTCTAGTATCTATCCACCAAGCCTCAGTCAACCTTATAATCATCATACGATAGTCTAGGCTTGGATGCAAAATTGTCACTGTCTCGCGCTCGGGAAATGATAGTGCAAGTATGAAATATAAGAGCCACTTAATTTGAGCAGTATATTGTAAGGCAGGAAAACTTCCAGCCTCCCTCCAGTGTACAGGGCAAGACACAAGTTTCTTTGTTATGTAATTGTTATGGTAATGTTGGGTCTTATTGAAAGAACTTGGCTGGAAGAAACTTTTCGTCAGGTTAAGTCCGTCTTTATTCCGGGTTATTCTTATTTCTAATTTCTCGTCGCACGACCTCTGTGGCGCAGCGGTAGTGGCTCTGCCTTCCAATGCCAGAGGTTTCGGGTTCAATCGCCAGCCAGCAGCAAAAAAAACAGGTCTTGGATGTTTGACGACCCGAATGGCCGAGTCGGCAGTGACCCTGCCTACGAAGCCAAGGGCCCGGGTTCGACTCCCGGTGGGGGCAAATATTTGTTTGATGAGAACGGAGTTTGTACCAACCATGACGGTTGTATATCTATCTAAGTATAAAATTTATCTATATACGTATGTGTATCGTTGTCCAGTACCCAAGATACAGGGAATCCTAGTTTGGGGCTAGATCAATGTGTGCAAATAGTGTCCAAGATGTTATTATTATTATTATTATTATTATTATATGTGTGTGAAGACATAGGGTATCCTAGTGTAGGGCCAGAAGCAATGTGTGTGCATGTATGTAAATGTAATGTAATGTCGTGGTTGAATAAGTCAATTAGGTATTTGGGGTTTTTAATAAATAAACTCAAAGTAGGCTTACAGTTTCATTGCATTCATATAGGTACCAATATTCTGTGCAGCAACGACTTTACGACGACCTCTGCGGCCTAGTTCTGACTCACAGATCCTTTCCGGATTCATAAATATGTATATAAATAACTAATTAGTAATTGAGTTACGCAAATAAACCATTGGCATACCAATTTAGGTTAATATCATGGGAAACTGAAATTACATATTTAACCTCTTGAATACCACTTGACGGCACTTTTCCGTAACAAGTTTTAAAGTTTATTACCATGGCATAAGGTTCAAAATCGCGACCCCTCCCAACTATCCTCGGTTTTTGAGAGGTTAAGACGAAATGTATGATGTTTCATAATTCTTAAATTGTATTTAGTACCGATAGCATCGCGCGCTACCTATGTAGTAGGTACTTCTGCCCCGCGTCGCTTGCCATTATTTTAATAGCGAAATGTTATAGTTTTGTTTATAGTTACTGTTATTTGATGAGTTTTTGTTTGTAGCAGCTATTGTAGTTGTGTTGTACAATTGACGTTCCACTTTGAGTATTCAATCGGTCAAGTGCGGGTTGGACTCGCTCACAGAGGGTTCCGTACAATCGTACAAGAAAATTTAAGCACTTAACCTGCACACGTATCACAAACCCTCTTTACTGCGTCCAAAAACCGCACGTTATGACCAGCATAATCATATACTACTTGGTAAAAACTAATTTCTTATCTGAATGTTGAAACATTATGACCATAATGTATCAATATTTCGATATATTATGACTTTCAAATTTCGCCGCACGCCCACCAGCCACCCCTAGTTTGTCTGTTGGTACTACTGAACAAGCTAAAATAGTGCAGAGCAATGATCAATGCCACAATGCCGGTCGAACATGCGTTTTCTGAACACATCAAAGAGAGCTTATGATTTGTGTGTAGATAAACTAGTGTACGTTACTGTACAAAATTACGCATTTAAATCTCTCTCGTGATATTATTTAGAAACTCGCCTCACTCAAGTTTGAATATCCTTCATTATATATCAGTCACATAAACTACTATCAAAACTCTCTATTGTCATATTACAAATTCACTTTACAATTTAATTAAAAAAAACAAAAAAAAAACACGTTACAATTCGGACGAGGTACGGACCTGCGAGCCATAAATACAGGTTATGGTGTAGCCTAGCAATGGCAGCAAACACCAACATTTATTTTGGGTTTTATTTATTATTATCTTTATTTTAGACTTATAACTAACTTATTACCAAGGGGAATATATACATACATAGTCATTAAGACTTAAACAATATTTACATTCGTCGTGAGCAAAATGATGAATTTGATAAAGAAATTAAATTAACCAGCTCCACCACCAAGTACTACTTTTTTGTCAACGGTACGAATAGCTTTACCTCCTGTGTCATCATTTTTAACGGTCAGTGACTGCAAACTCGTAATTAACGGCTAGAACAGACTTCAGTACCTGATATAAATTTCAAGTTGATACCACCAGGCGTTCCTGAGAACAACGGTCTAGACAGACCGACAACGACGTGATCCTATTAGGGTTTCTTTTTCCTTTCATGTTAGGGAACCCTAAAAACACAAAACAAATACAGAAAAATCATAAACAAACATGTCTGTGTGTGTAGGTATGTGAAAAATTATAGTACACGCAAAATTATAATCAAAACATTTTTTAATTTGATTGTTGGCAACCATAATGGCTCAATTTTGGGTAATTTACAGGGACGAGATTGTTATAAATATTTGGCTAAATCATATTTTTTGTATTGTTATTGGTTACGCTGAACTATTAACCCGTATGAGTGAAGTTTCTTTTGTCGAACTTCATTTTCCCATATAAATATTGTGAATTTTGATTGATTTTAAAAATAATTTTACAAATGTCAATTAGAATTTAAAATGTCACCGACGCAATTTGTTTTCCTTGCTGCGATCATTATTCGGATATTCGAATTCATATTTGTAAGTATTTGATGTGATACAACATCAGAATTTTAACAGCTTCTGCATGTTCTGAGATTATTATTATCTGGTATGTAATTATGACATTTCCATCGTCAAAATAAATGGTGTTTAACTTACGTTGGAAAAAGTAAGCGGTTATTGAGGCCATCATTCCGTTTCATATTCACTTCAAGCATATTTATTATACGGACGTACTAATATTGATGGGAAACGTCTCCATAATCCGGTGGGCTAGCCCCCCGTCAGTGACGGGCCGTCACGCAAAAAAGGACTATTGAATTACTGGCTAAACGTGGGCACAACTATGCCTCTGTCACCCTATATGTGAAATTTCCGTCTTTGTCAGTTACCATTTTGTTTTACACCAATTTGATAACAGCAACTTTATGCTCCACTTCTCCATACTATTCTTATTTGCCTCCAGTGCTACATGGTCGTAACTCCCGAGAGAGTGCAAATAAACTATCTGAATCCCAAATACGTGAAATATGGCGTCCTGAACGTGCGTCGATACAGCAGGAAGAGTCCGTACATGTTAAATTTGGACACGGAAATTCTGCACACGTGGAACAACAATGTGACTGTGAGTTTCGTGATCAGTTGCGAGGGAATAGTTAATTCGTGACTTATATTAGCGACGAATTGTGATTTCAACTTTAGTTCGGTGATGGGTCGCATCGATGAATCTTTTAACTGACTTAAAAAAGGAGGGGGTCCTCAACACAGATTTTGTAGCCTCGTTGTCATTCATATATTTAGACGATATTCAAATCCCGCCATGAAGAAATATGGCTTGATATAGGTGTTTAGGGTTCCTTCCCCGACGAGTGCCAAACGGGACCCTATTACTAAGCCTCCGCTTTCCATCTGTCCGTAAGAAGATCTCTATATCTCATCTGTCTATAAGAAAGAACGAACTACACAACATTTACACAAATTCAAGGGAGAGAGGGGCGGAGGGGAGTCTCTCTTTATAAGAGAAGTTAAATACCCCCCCCTCTGGCCTCTGCGAATTAACAAATCGTCATCATTCCAACGTTAATCTAATTTCGCGATACATCATACATAACGTCGTCGGTGGCGCAATAGGTATGACATGGAATCCGAAATCTGTGGCTGGTATCGAACCAAATTCCAACATATATTTTTTTGTTTTTGTTTTACTATATTTAGGCCTTTTTATCGTACAGGTACGGAACCCTTCGTGTACGAGTCATACCCGCACTTGATCGTTTTTTTAAGTTTTTTACTTGGTGTATTATTCACGTTTCGCGTTAAGGGCTCAACTTTAGGTTTTTTAATGTTCTCTAGCTTCAAATGATCTTCTACGAGCGTCTCGGTAACGAGTACAAGCGCAGTTTCGTCGAGTTGAAGTTTAAGTTCTGCGACATGCTCGAAATCGACGAGCTGGTCGGCAAGACCTTGAGGGACGCTGGAGCTCCCCTTTGCCCGATACCTGCAGTAAGTCATCATCATCATATCATCATACTATTGTCGGACCATCGAAAACGTGGTTTGCCTACTGACCACTGCCATTAAACGACGAATGGCATACACCTATTACTGCATCTCCCTTTATTATTCTTTTCGTGCCTCATCATACTCAGCCCCGTCGACCCACCGCTTAAAGTGCTGTACAGAATACGTGATATTCTCAGCGTCGACCTGCGGATACATTTAAGTGTAGCCTTAGTATTCGCAAAGCTCAACTATTGTATAACTGTGTACGGATTTTGTCTATTTGAGAAGACGCCAAAACTCATACAGAGAGTTCTATGCCTGTGCCAGGTTCTGTTTATTATCCCTCCCCGAACGGACGTTACTGTTATTTTTAAATAGGGAAAACTTGTAAGCTCGACAGCATTTGTATTTCTCGATGCTTTTGTTTGAGGTTGTATTCAAGGGAACATCCTGTTATCTTTATGAAAAACTCACCTGGCGCATGTCCCAGAGAGTTGATCCTTCGCTAGCAATGCCTCGACACAAAAGGGACCACGAGGAGGTGTGAACTCGGAATTTAAGTTTATGATCAGTCACTAGGAGATGGCAGTACTGAGTACAATCATTCCCCAGTACTTGCTCTGCAGCTCATTTCCCCTACCTCAGCAGCTCATTTCCCTTACCATTCTCTTATACATTTATCTAAATACAATTCCAAAGTGATTTCACTTTAATGCAATAATGATTTCAATATTCAATTTAAAATTACTCTCTTACTGATTTATATTTCAAAGTTATTACAATTGAATTATTTCAATATTTAATTTCAAATAAATCTTGCCGATTTTACTTTTACTATAAATATGAATATCCTATATTTTTAATTTATAATTTACACTATGTAATATGTACTTGAGCCTATCGTTGTCTCGTCCGTTTTGGCTCTGGCAGAATATCAGCGTCACAGACTGTGCTGAGTCAGGGCCAATTCATCGTCACTGTACAACCACATCACCACAAAGTTGCCCTGATTTTGTTCTTGTTTTTGGTGTGCTATGTGTAATTATTATACTTTTTTTTTTTTAGTTTAATTGATCTTTTGTTTGCATTTTTTCGGTGTATGTGTATTTTAAATTATGTGATTATACTGTAAGTTTAATGAATAACTATCTATCTATTTATCACCGCGGGGCACATGCCACAGCATCCAGCGAGATCCCAGCGACTTGGTGATATTTTCGGACCATCGAATAGGTGGTCTCCCTCCTGACCTAATAGCTTCTATCGGTCATCAATCGAGAACTGGTATTTGAGTGTTACAGTAGACAAAACACGTTATTTACAATCCATTAACGTAAAGGACGATCGGCATATACTAATTACTGCATCTACCCTATGTATATTACCCCGGATATCCGGTTATCCGGAAAAAATATTAAGAAGCCCCAGGTCTCGGATTTTTATACGTGTGTGACGTCACCGTTTCTGGTTTCCACGACTCAGGTTATCCTTCGTTTGTTTGGAGCCAGAAGCAATGTGTGTGCCTGGCTATGAATGTTTGTTTATATTTTATTATTCTTTTCAGGCCTCTTCGTGACCACTATTTGTTGTTGCGGTCGAGGTTGTGCTTCCTTAGCGAGAGGTCCCGGGTTCGAATGCCTGCTGGGGAGGTAGAAAAAAAACCCTGGTTTTGGATGATTATATGTTTGTCATGTCGCTGTTTCTAGTTCCCACGACACAAGGTAACCTAGTGTGGGGCCAGAAGTAATTGGAGGCTGGCGGTCAGCTCCCAGCCAGGCAGTGGCTCGAATACATCAAAGCAGAGTCGTCCCGACATGGACGAGAATGGCTGCAGATTTAATTGGCGGCCAAATGAGGGCGAATAGTCCAGCAGTGAACAAGAACATGTTGATGAAGAAGGAGAAGTCAGCTCTCCGTAATACTTGCTAGTCTTCGCCAAGCACGTCAGTTGTTATGCTTCCGGATGATGCGTAACCACGAATTCCTGCACTCTTTTTCCTCTACCTTGACCGTCACGATGGCTAACCACACTTTTCTTTCACCAGAAAGAATATATTCTTCACAACATGACAATATTCAGACCTCAGTGGAAGTTCGTATTCCCATTCCAACGCGCCCGCGCAGACTGCAGCTTTATCCTCACAAAAAATGGCGAAGTGATGGCGAACTGGGATATGTATCTGAGTTTCGTGAATATAAAGAAGCGAGGGCTTGCTGTCAGTTCAACCCAGAACAGAAACAACTCCAATCCCAAACTATCCAAAACATAATTAATAAGTTAGAATTTCTGCTTATTTGCGGGCTTGTTCTCCTTTTGGACCGTCACTGTTTTGCCAAGTGACATTATTTCCCAGAACTAGATCCTAAAAAAATAAAAATCGGTTCGGCAGCAAGTACCGTACAAGCAACTTCTCTTGAGAAGAATTCTTTTTTTTAATTTTCACGAAAAAGATGACGTCATAGTGGGTCCGCCATTTTGAATTTTAAAAAACTGATGAAAGATTCGAAACCAGCACCCTCAAAAACCCACATCTACCCCTCAATACTTGGAATTACATACAAAATTAACGTTGCGTGTTCAAAAAAGTCAGTTTTTTACAAATAAAAAACGAACCGCTGGACCGATTTTTTCTAGACTCCTTTCAGATCTAAGTCATGACGTGGCGTATCGATTGATATGGTCATCAAAGCGATTCGGTCCAGTAGTTATTGAGAAAACGAATTCCATAATTTTGATCACGTACATACGTACGTACACACACACACACACACACACACACACACAGACATCACTCTAAAAATGATTGCAAATGATTCTCCAGGTCTTAAAACGTAAAGAAAACACAAAATTACCTATTTCAATTTTCAGACCTATTATAATAACTTCTCAAGAGAAGTTAAAAATAAAAATGATAATATATATTTTTCTTTTTCTTTTTTAATTGATTACTATTCTCTTTTATTCTATCCTTGTCAGCAACAGTGTGAGTTGGTGCAATAATATAGGAAGACCTATTTTTTACCCGAATACTAAAAGTATTCGGGTAAAAATACTAAGTGTATGTATGTTCATTTGTTCCACCAGAACATTTAAACTACTTAACAGAATGTGACAGATGAGGTATCATTAGAAGCGTCTTAACCTTTTACTTAACATACGATATGTGATGTTACACTTAATTCAGTATGGCGCCCTTTAGAGGATTAAAAAAAGGGATGGTGCAAGGTCGTGTTGGGTATCAAATGAAAGGGCTTAATTAGCTCGGTCCAAATATATATGTATCAGTAGCTCTTGCTCGATGCTTTGCCTGCATTAACTAAATAATTGTGAACAAATGTAGGCCAAACACAAGGTAAATTGACTATGCTACTTATCAGAATTTTACAAATGAGGTATCGTTAGATGTGTCTTGATCGTCCAGTTGCCGAGGGATACGTGTCGTCACACTAAAGGAGGTTTAGTAGGAGGCTGAGCTTTACTGATCCTTAAATTTTAATGCACTGCAAAATTCAAGACAAATGTCGTGAACATCATGTACTCAGAAATAAGAGCCAAGTTCTATGAAAATGCTAAAAGGGCTTATAGTTTTTTTTTTACTTAAATATAGTTTCTGCAACTCAGTGTGAATAGCCTAATGACCTTGGACAAACAAAACAAATAATTTCATAATTTCAACTTGCGAACAGCAAGGAGTTCGAATAAGGTCGTGATACTGGCCACTTAGACGCAAAAAACACATTTTAATAGTAGTTTATGTGACTGCTACATAATGGAGAGCATTAACACCCGAGAGTGGGTTTATGAAACGAGCCGAAGGCGAGTTTCACAATAATATCACTCGAGAGTTTTAATGCTCTCCATTATGTAGCATTTACATACACTAGTTTATCTACACACATATCATAAGCTTTATTTAATGTGTTCAGGAACCGCATGTTCGACCGGCATGGTGGCATTGATAATTCCTTTGCACTTGTTTAGCTTGTTCAGTAGTACCAACTTCACAAACAAAGTAGGGGCGGCAGTCGGCGGCACGCAGGCGGGCGTCGGCGTTCGAAATTTGAATGTCATAATATGTAAAAAAAATACACATTTAGTCATAATGTGTAATTTTTCAGATAAGAAATTAGTTTTTATCAAGTAGTTTAACATTATGCTGATTGTAACGTGCGGTTTTTGTACGCAGTAAAGAGGGTTTATGATACGTGTGTAAATAAATATAGTTACTTCTTTTTTTCATAATATTTGTACACTACATATTAACTTGTGTACCTGTCATTATAAGCAGCCATCACCCTAGATGGAGCAGTTGTCGATTTAGGTAAGAACTATTCGCGAAATGACGTGGCCCTCAGAAGAGCACGGACATTAGATGGCCTACAGATGGTGTACATTTATTCATTGGACAACAACAAGTGACTCCCGATCTCTCTCAGAAATAGAGAAATTAAAGAGTCTTCCGTTATAGATAATATTATGAGTTCCTATCTAATTCTGGGAAGTAATGTCAGACGGAAAATGTATGTAAAGTAGTCATATACAAAGAAAAGCTCATTCGAAACTGGTGAACATCCAGATGTTTGCGAAGAATAATTTAAATTGAACATTGTACTCGAATAGACATTGAAACCATTTTATTAATAAAAATTAACACTGTTGTGCCATTTGATATTACTTCCGAGAAGTTGATCCTTATAAGCCAAGCTATAGAAGAATGTAAAAATACAGGTTGATTTTTTATTTAAAAATCTGTAGGTGCAATTACCCCATAGCAAAATCGTTTAAAAAGTAATTGAATAATGGAGTTTTATGTATTATTAAAATGGATGTCACGGTTCCTCAGAACAAAAAATTCTATCTCTTATTTCCCGAGAACAAATACACAGTCAGGTCATAAGTTCTGTCACACAATAAAAACTTTTGAATTTAGAACGCTGGCCACAAAAAAGTTTATTGAATTCGAATTTCGAATTTTTCATGAAAATAAAAATGTGTACTTTTTAGAATTTTCCTCATTTTTAAATATGGAGTGGACACTTAAAGAAGACCGTGTCGCAGTTATTGCGTTGCATCGTTGCGGTTACGCGCCAATTCAGATTTTCGACTTACTGAAAAATTTGAATATAACCAAAAGATTCGTTTATCTTACCATAAAACGATACAATGAAGACTCTAGTGTAGATGACAGGTCAAGAAGTGGTCGCCCTCGCCCTGTTAGGACTCCAGCAGTGATAAAAGCTGTGAAGGCGCGAATTCAAAGAAATCCCATACGTAAGCAGAAACTGTTGGCCCTTCAGATGGGGTTAAGCAGGACCACGGTGAAAAGGGTGTTAAATGAAGACTTAGGGCTTAGGGCTAATCGAAGAAAACCAGGACATCGTTTGGACGCTCGTTTAATGGACCTGAGACTGAAGAGATGCCGCGCTTTGTTGAAGCGGTACGCGGGAAAAAAGCATCGGGAAATTCTTTTTTCGGATGAAAAATTTTCACCGTGGAAGAGAGCTACAACAAACAAAATGATAAGGTGTACGCACACAGCAGTGAAGAAGCGAGCAACCGTATTCCGCGTGTCCAACGAGGTCATTTTCCATCCTCGCTCATGGTTTGGTTGGGATTCTCTTATTGGGGCTTAACTGAGGTACATTTTTGTGAGAAAGGCGTAAAAACGAATGCAGTTGTGTATCAAAATACAGTCCTCAAGAACCTTGTGGAACCTGTTTCTCATACCATGTTTAATAACAGGCACTGGGTATTCCAACAATATTCTGCGCTAGCTCATAGAGTGAAAAGCACACAAGACTGGCTGGCGGGGCGTGAAATCGACTTCATCCGGCACGAAGACTGGCCCTCCTCCAGTCCAGATTTGAGTCCGTTAGATTACAAGATATGGCAACACTTGGAGGAAAAGGCCTGCTCAAAGCCTCATCCTGATTTGGAGTCACTCAAGGCATCCTTGATTAAGGCAGCCGCCGATATTGACATGGACCTCGTTCGTGCTGCGATAGACGACTGGCCGCGCAGAATAAAGGCCTGTATTCAAAATCGCGGGGGTCATTTTGAATAAACTTTATTACCATAAGAATCTATGTTTTATTAAGTTCATTTTGCTATATAAATGTTTACATAAATAATAAACATGTCTAAATTATTTCATATTGCACATGTGACAGAACTTATGACCTGACTATGTATACATATAATATACACATACTACCTGCATGAGTTAACCCCTCGAGTCTCAAATTAACCCTTGCGGGTAGTACACATGTGAGCCTAACTTTGTATTATACTATTAGTATAATCATTTAAGTATCTGTGATTATACAGAATTTTTATTTTTAATTAGCCTTTTTACTTGACTTCGTGCGTGTTGACTTTGTAGTTGTGTCCAAGATAATTGAATCATGTGAGTCTCAAAACCTTATTTTCTTCCGCAATATCCACCAAGTTTGCACTCTATATTGATAAGTAGCTATTAGTTTTCGTGCAGTCACTTGTTTTTTGTCCAGCTGTAATTGCTTGATTCTTTTTAATTAAATGAACGAACATACATTAATTAGTCAAATAACAATAAAATACAATTCAAAACTGAATAACTAAATGATATTATCGTAGAAGCTTAATTTTTAATATTTAATAAATTTGATTGTGTAAAAATCGTTGTTTGTCTTCTTTGTTTCGTATTGTAGCTATCCCTAATACACCCGACGCAAATATTGTTGGCGTCTGAATGCCACCTAGAGGGAGTGGGTAGCGGTGCATGGGTATAAGAGATGCATACATGGGCGAGAGAGAGAGGGTGGGCTCGCTCAATTTAGTCAATTTATTTTCGAAAATATAATGTATGTACGCAAGAACCTTACAAAATTTCCCAAACTTAGCGATAGCTGTAATGTTAACCTAAGAAATAATCACAGACTACTTGCGCCCCGGTTTAGACTCGCGAAGGTTAGCAATTCTTTCAAGGGTCAATGCATTCTCTACTACAACAAGATACCTCTGGAGATCTTGAAATTGCCATTTGAGCAATTCAAAATACATGTTAAAGCGACTTTGTCGAAAAAGGGATATTACAATGTTCAAGATTACTTAACACGTTCCCTGTCCCCATATAAAATGTAAGAACATACCCGTAAGTCCAAATTATTTCTTGCTATACATCTGGACACAGGTTATATACGTTTCCGAATATGTTGTTACAAATGGAAAAGTCATGGGTTTTCCCGGAAAATCGCGTGTGACTCCGATTGGAGTCATGGACTTATCAATATAATAATGTGTGTATCCATGCAGAGTCATGGACGTATGGATCTAAAATTCTTTGCTTGCAAAGTTTATTTCATATACCCTCACGTTTTTTATCACTTTGTTTGTTGATCTTTCTAAGTTGAGTGTGTTCTAAAGTGTTTGTCCGAGAAAATCTCGCTATTTGTGTAATCATGGAAAGAAGTCTCCGTGACGTAGATATTCTGCAAGTGTTGGAGAACAGCGACAAAACAAACAAAACATCTTCTTACTATTACAAACGAAAGCAGACCCTCGACTTCTGCAGAAGCATCAGGAAGTAAACACAGTTTCGAAAAACTTGAAAAACCAGAAGGACGATCGTCTTACAAGAAACGCTGTTCCGGTTGCTACAGTAAGCTGATTTCAGAAGGAAAAACATCAAAAACTGCGGGAGCAAAGGCTTCAAAAGTGACAAATTGGTGCCCAAAATGTAAAAAAGCTTTTTGTCGCCCATGTTACAATGTTTTTCATTGATTTATTTCATATTTAATCAAAACTGTCTAGATAAAACTGTTTTAATTTTTACTTCATACAAAAAAATTGGAAAATAAAATACGACGGATTTTTTACCCAATATGTGCTTCAATTCCTACTTCACACGTCCGTGTAAAAAAATTTAAAGTTACTCACAAGTCCAGTAAAATAACCTACATAGATTCTACCTGAAGTATGTGACTCCGTATGGAGTCACAGACGTCTCAGTCAAGACCATTTGTGACTCTTAAGGGAGTCACTGGACTGTTAACGTGTTAAATGATGGGTCTGTATGGGGTTAATCTGGCTCAACACAGACCTTGCTGTTAATAATTTTGTAATTATTTATTCCTGCTTATTAATTATGATAATGACTAAATATTATATTTTGTATTAGTTAAGCATAAGCAATTTTTAAAAAGAGATCTAAAAATCAATCTGTGGGAGTTTCTACGCCCTTCTACTCCCACAGTGCTCCAATGTAGAGAAGTGGCAAAAAATGACGATTGCTAAGTATATGTAAATATCTACAGTAATAAAGACATTTGGAATTTGGAATTTGGAATTTGTGTGACGTCGCTGTTTCTGGTTTCCACGACACAGGGTATCCTAGTGTGGGGCCAGAAGCAATGTATATACCTGTATGTAAATGTTTATGTTTTATGTTTAGTTTCTGACTTCGCCTTACTTGCCCTTTCGAATGGCCCAACATGTAAGAATACCTTAAAAACTTACATGTGAAATTGGAAAGTATAGGTATAATGCGAGAACTTTTACAACATTTCTCGCTGTAAACCTATTTTATTGGATTAGTTTGTCTTTCTATCTTCAAGTTAGTTCAGAACACTCGGTGTTAGCACCAGCAGCGCATTTCAGAACACAGCCGCGTGCGCAGCGCCCTCTAGCATTGAGTTCTATATTCTTCACTTCTTTTCGATTGTAATGTTGACGTATGCCGTAATAAATACGTAATTAAATATTATCTGCGTTTTCGTTATTAAAACAAGAACCAGCAAGTTGAGAGTTCTTAACACTCGGTAAGTCAGACTCCTACTTGGCCTGTCCAGAGTGCACTTAGCTCTAGAGATTTCTTCCGGTCAACTGAATACGCCACTGCGAGAGCAGGCTCGTATCATAGAGCACATGTGGCTCCCATGAGTCGTAACAAGCATACAGAGAAATCAGTCATGCTGATAAAACGCAATAATATTAGTGGAATTGTGTAACTCCACCTACATATTAGTACTGTTGGTTATAGCCGTAAGGTCTCCGTTCTGAACTTTATTCCATTTAAATAAGGTCTGTTAAAGGAGCAGACAAGGTTAGTCTGATGGTTCCATTGTATTTTCATCATAGACGTACCTTTTGTACTTAATTTATCAATCGCATAGTTTAGTTTGGTACTGCGGCGATTACTGGCTTCAAATAGGCGCAACTGTGCCTCTGCCAACTCCTAATGTAGGAAAAGAATAGACAATAAGTTTGTTTTTTTCATTGCTGAGGGTTTTTTACTTTTGTTCAGCACAAAATATTTTTCTTTTATTGGCCGAAATTTTCTAAAACAGTTACCAAAATGCGCACCGGCTGTCCAAACAATTCGCAATTTGGAACAGAACCTACAACAATATTCGCGCCAAATCTCCCAACGGGCTCGACCGGAAGCGCCGCCGCCATCTTGCCGGAAATGACGCGCCGCCCGGAAGTCCCCTGCTGCCGTATTAATATCTTCCGGTGCGCTCTGAACTTTAGGGCTGGTAAGTTCGTAAGGAGCTACTGTTAAATTACTTACCTCAGAATTCGAAATTAGAATATGTATAACTGCAATTAATATTACATCGCAGTGAATATTACACAGTGTAAACTGGCTCAAAGAAAATGTATACCAACCAATATTAAGATAAATATTAAGATGAATATTGGTTCTCTAGTTAGAGCTCCGTGGTCTAATAGGTTTCACGCTTGCTTCTAAGACAGGAGATGCAGGTTCAAATCCTGACCATGTGCCAATGCAATAATAAATTTATTGGACGTTCAGTGTTTCAGATGAGACGTTAAGCTGTAGGTACCGGCTACTACATATAATAAAATAAAATCAAAATAGCCTTTATTATACCACAAACATTAAATAATTATTTATAATTTATTGAATTGCAATTTAGGTATATTTTTTTTTTGCTTGCCTTATTGCTAATATTAATAAAATCTAGTAACTACTTAATATTGTTTATAAAGTTGCGGAAGTCGCTTTGTTAACGTAGGGCTCCCCGATTTCTCTCCATTTTTGTCTGTATCTAGCTTGTCTTCTCCAGTCTGCTCCACTCAGCTCCTTAAAAACATCCTCTCACCGTTGTCTTGGTCTTCCTCTCTGTCTCTGGCCATCTCTGGGTACCCATTCCAGTATTTTCCAAGCCAATCTATCGTCTGACATTCTGCAGAATTCCACTTCCACGGCCCAGTTCCACTTAAAGTTCTGATTTATTTGTACTATATCTGTTATTCTTGTCTTCTTTCTTATAGTTTCCTTTTTCATCCTATCTCGTAGTCTTATGCCCCAAATACTTCTTTCCATTTTTCTTTGTTATATAGCAAGCTTTTCCTCATATTTTTTCCAGAGAGCCCATGTTTGGCAGCCATATTTTATGCTTAAATTTTTTTATATCGATGTTGCTGTTTTTCATAAGCCCTTTCAAGCTGCAGTATTTTTGCAAGTGATTACGATCCTCCTATTTATTTCGTTTTCTGCCGGGTCTGTGAATGAAATGACTTGGCCTAGGTATATATAATCATTGACGTATTCGATGACTTCTCCGTTTACAGTTACTAATTCTCTGGCACCATTTGTATTAATTTTTGTTTTAGACGCATTAAGTGACAAACCGACCCTTTTGCTTTCATTTTATAGTTTTCGGATCATGGTGTCTAGTTGGAGTTCCGCAAACCTGCAATATCATCTGCGAATCTTAGATGACTCAAGTACTCCTCGTTTATTTTTACTCCTTTTATTTCCCAGTTTATATTAATACTGCTGAGAATATCTTAAGTGACAATGGGTTGCCTTGTCTCACACCTTTCTTGATATTAAATTCCGGCTCTTCTCTCTCTAGTCTTATTTTCGCTATATTTTTTGAGTAGATGTTGTTCAGCAGTTCAATCAATATTGTATATTTGCGATACTTTATTTGGTTAGTGCCTCCGAGATAGCAGAATTTTTCAATGAGTCAGAGGCTTCCGTGTAGTCTATGAAATATCCGTAGTCTTTCGTTTTCTCTATTAACTGTGTAACAACAAACATTTGATATGCATTTGAGAAGTTTTAGACCATTGCTGTGGGATTTTCCTGGCTGTCAGTATATTGTTAAATATGATCCAAAGGTTTTGGTATCGGTTCTGATATATATATTTGAGCAATTCCTTGGTTCTTCCCCGGGTATTTTATCTTTATTTTGTTTTTTAATTGCGAAGTCGATTTTGGCATTTATTATTCCGGATCAACTCATAATTATTTCTATCTTCTGCAGTAAATGATTCTTAGTGTGTTTCTTGTGTGTATTATAATTTTTCGTAGAATTTAGTGGCTTCTTCTATTATTTCTAGTCGGTGTGATATATTTTTTCCTTTTTTGCTTGTTAAATTCGTTGTCTACTTTGATGATGTTCTAAGAAGTTCCTTGTATGCCTTTTTATAGCTCCTGCTTTTTTATATATATCTCAAAGGTTTTCCTTCTATGAACTTAAGTTTTGCTTGAGATCTCTCTGTTTATTTCTTTACTTATTTGTGTAATTCTTATCTTGACTTCTTTGGTTCTTTTAGAAGTGTATAGTTGTTTCCTTTCTTCTAGCATACTTCTTACTTTGTCATCTTATATGTTATTTTTTCATTTTTCTTTGTTTTTGGTAGTTGGGTTAACAGTTTGGACAATATATCCTCAAAATTGTTCTATTGAATCTGCACGTCTAACGACTTTTCAATTGCATTTGTAAATTGTTCTGTCCTGTATTTTCCGCCTTCTTTCGTTAATATAGGCAAGTCTCTTGATTTTTTTTAAATATGAAAGGGTCTTTTTTACTTTTCCTATATGTATTTTACACCTTAAAATTCTGTAGTCTGTGTTGAAATTCAGATAAACATAAACATAAACATAAACATTTATATACAGGCACATACATTGCTTCTGGCCCCACACTAGGATACCCTGTGTCGTGGTAACCAGAAACAGCGACGTCACACACATATAAACATCCAAGACCTGGGGATTGTTTTTTTTTTTTTTTTTTTTTTTTTTTTTTTTTTTTCATTACCCCTAGCCGGGGATCGAACCCGGGACCTCTCGCATGGTAGGCAGAGCCACAACCGCTGCGCCACAGAGGCCGTTGTATTATGTCGAAATTATGCACTGTAGTGTAAGTGTTTGTGAGAATGATTCCCAAGTCCATTTTCTGTTTAGTCCTATTTTGAACATACTATTTGTAAATTAAATGTTCTTCTCGAGAGCAAATTCTACTAGTCTTTGACCATGTGCTGTTCTTTTTCCAAATGAGTATTTTCCGAATGCTGTTTCTTCGTCTTGGTTTACTCTTCCTATCTGGGCATTAAAGTCAGCCATTACTATAAGTTTCTTCGTGTCTGTCGCTTCTAACGCATCCTCCAATGTTTCGTAGAATCTGATAAGTTCGTCGTCCTTGCATTTCTCAATGGGAGCATAGGCTTGAAATATAGATAAACCATTGTTGTTCGGCAGTGTAACTTCCAGAGACGTATAATATTTGAAATGTGTGATGTACCTTTTTAAGTACCGTTATATTAAGAATCCAACAACGCATTGTACTTTCTTTCCTTGAGTGTGGTACATTATAGATACAGGGTGTTCTTCTAGGTCCTCTTGCGTTCTCCTGATTTCACACATTCCCATTATGTCCAATTTAAGGTCTTTAATAGCATAGCTCAACTCAGTAATTTTTGTATCGGACAATGTTCTAACATTTAGATTCGCCACGTATTTGTGACTAAGTCTCTGACCTCCATTTACATTTTTTCGTAGGGGGTTTTCGTCTACATCCTCCTCTGAAATTCTGGTGATGAGCCAGCTTGGGGGGGAATGGTTTGGGGCCTTTGGTGGATGCTATGCAGTTGGTGTTTTGCGGTCCAAGGTAGGATCCGAGGTAGGGTTACTTTTTTTAAGTGGTGTAGTCTACCGATCGGGTTTTGTTCAGTGTTTGCATAGAGGGTTTATCTTTTTAAGCTTTGATGCTCATCTATTGAGATTTGCAAGTATTAATGGTCAGAGCCATGTGTTTAGGTTTCTTTGTACTGGGTTCCTCGGTGGGATTTTTATCCCTCATTGTGGCTTGTTTGTCAAAATTCTTGTCTGTACCGCTATATGTGGACTATTGTGGACCTTGGCTGTGCTGTTTTTATGGGTACTTTTACCAATCTTCACTATCTTGTCATATTGTATTTTAACTTTTTTACCCTGTTGTAGAGTTTTTCGGATTTATAAAATCTTTTTTGGTGTAATGATTTAATGTAACAATTTGTCTCCTCAAGTTTTTTCTTATTTTGAAGTATTTCAATCTTTTTTCCGAGTGTGGTGACAGCAAAGACGATTGGTCGTATTTTGTTAGATTTTTTCCCAACTATCTTTGTAAACTCTATTTCAGACTTGTGTAGCTCTACATTGAGGTTTCCTTTGATAACTCCGATCATAATTGTCTCTAGTCTTGTGAATTTGTTTTCTTCTTCTGCTAGTCTGAACAAAATCAGTTTTCGGATTCGTATTTCTCTCTCTAAAAAGTCCAATCTTTCTTCTTGTTCTTCATATTGGTGTCTGAGCAACCCTACATCCTCAATAATCTTATCGAATTTTTCATATATGTTGCTGTTTATGTTGTTCGTTATGTTGGTCTCGAGGTCATCAAACTTCGAATTGATATGATCCAGCTTCAATTGGAATTTATTGATTGCAGCCAAGTCTTCCTCCATAATTATCTCTATCTCTATAATTATCTCCACAATTTTGCTATGAATCGTGGGTTGCTCCCTTAATTGTTTGTCTGTTTCAACAAAATAGATATTTATGATTGTGGTCTTTTCCCTGCGACGTGGTACTGCTATTTTTCACCATACGGCCGCCAGCGTTTGTAGATCGTTTTGTTTATCTATTAGTTACTAGTTGTCGCTGGTGTGTTATGATTATGATTATTAGTGAGCAATTTTTTGGGTATAATTTTTTTTTTTTATTTATCTAGGACCCTATTATGATAATTAGTGTTCACATTTGCCTCGGTACATTTGTAAATGTTCTTGGTGTATAGTCCCGATCACTTGTACGCTAATAGCACTTGTTTCCTTTAAAAAGTAACCGTCACTTCACAGTTTTGATTGTTTTTATGTAATTAGCACTGATTATTTTAATCTTTTCCGCATTTTTCGTTCGTTATGTGTCCATTTTTATATGCTCACTTTTCATTTATCGGTAAGACACTTTGGTATCACTTTCAAATGCAAATAACTAAATTTAAACAACGAGCTGTCAAGATTACGCCTACCTTCATAGTTCAAATTGGCAATAATAATTTACAAATAGTCAAAGAATTGATTATTTTATTTTGCCACCAATTTGGGTTGAATGTTAGTTGGTTGGCAGTATAATTAATTATTGGAAGAATATTGTCGAAGTTAGCAAAATGTCACTTTATTGCAAACGCGTTTACTTGATTATCATCTGTGGCATCATAGTATTGTAGTTTGAGGTTATGATTATAGTATTTCCATGATTTCTAAAAGATTTAGTGACCAATATATTTGGTGGTCAGCTAATGTTTCACAATACCTAAACGCAACCAAATACCTAAACTCAAATACCAAACTTGATAAAGTTCACAATTATCATTTTAACGACCTGAATAATTTATATGAAGACTTTTTTGTTTTGGTAAGCGAAGAATTTGAGTTTATATTCAAAATTGATACGAAGGAAATTAATACTCGATATAAGATAAGTGATTGGGCGGCCATAGGTTTGAGGTTATCCGCAATGCTAATGCAGAGAACTTTATGAACAAAGGAACAAGACAAATAGTGACAGGTTTAAAGACTACCACAAAGATTACTCCAAAATTTTCAAGACAGAGTGTCTTAAAGCCAAAGCAAATTTCATAAGTAGTAAAATTAAATCTGCTGACGATGAAATAAAAACTGTATGGAAAGTTATAAATAGCGAAACAGATAGTACAAAGCCACGCGAGTGTAACTGTTCACTTAAGACAGATCGCGGTATTATTAGTGCAAATTCAGAAGTAACTCAGGAATTCGAAACCTTTTACTAATATACCATTGAAAACTACTGAACCATTAAACATACTATATGACACGGCAATTGATAAACTAACGGTTTAAACCGTTAAATAGTTAACTGGTTTAAAACTAAATACTTAGATGAAGAATAGAGGGGGCGAGCGCAGCGACAGTTTGACATGTAAGAACAAAAGAAACGTAAATTCTAAACCCTTTTGGTCTGGTTTACTATCTGTTGATAGTTGATCAACTGTTAGTTGGTCAACTATCAGATCAACCGTTAGGTTTTGACTATCTTACGGTGACCTATGCAAGTATCTTGTGAGGTAGGAAAACTTCCAGCCTCTCGCCAGTCTACAGGGCAAGCCACAAGTTTCTTTGCTAAGTAATTGTTATGGTAATGTTGGGTCTTATTGAAAGAACTTGGCTGGAAGAAACTTTTCGGCTGGTTAAGTCCGTATTTGTTCCGGGCTATTCTTGTTTCTAATTTCTTGTTGTGGTTGAATAAATCAATTTGGTATTTGGGGGTTTTAATTAATAAACTTAAAGTAGGCTTACAATTTCACTGCATTCATATATCAATATTCTGCGCAGAAACGATTTCACTTTGGCCTAGTTCTTACTCATAAATTCTTTCCGGGTTCATACAAATTCCTTAAGTTTTGAACGATTATAATGTAGATGTTTGTCTGTTGTCGGCTTTACTGCACAGTACTCCAAAAGTGATAATGCGCCATAAATCTACGCCAGTTCTCGTATCCCCGAAAACCCACTAATCATATAATCGTATTAGTCCTAAATATTGCACTTGCAATTTGTACCTTGTTTGAAAGAAATATGAGTCAATGTCATGTGCAAACAATTAAAAGCAATAATAATAATTATAATAATAATAATGATAATCTTTATTTCAGGTTACAAAACCTATATCTATACATATCGAAAGACTAAAGATACATCATTTATTAAATAAACACAAAATATTATCTAGCCTAGCTAGGGATTTTCTTCTTAGGTTTCGCTTCCCTGTAGCGTCGGAAAAGGATGCCTCTGGCCGGTAACCTTTGGCCAGGAACATCTTCTTCAGGTCCGCCGGCACCCGAAGTTTGAAGGACAGGAAGTCCTTGGGTCTTTCTGACTCCAAAACCTCAATCTGTACATTCAACTCCTTGAGACCAGACGGCGGATTTTTCTTCAGCCTTTCCAGGATGTGACGCTCAACGTCCTCGCAGGTCATTTTCACGTCAATCCTGGAAGGATATACCTGTGCAGTGGGAGCGGCAGCTTTGCGGCTGCACTCACTGACGGGGGCGGTTCCACGCTTATTGCGGCTGCACTCGCTGACGCAGGGGCGGTTCCACGCTTATTGCGGCTGCACTCACTGACGCAGGGGTGGTTCCACGCTTATTGCGGCTGCACTCACTGACGGGGGCGGTTCCACGCTTATTGCGGCTGCACTCACTGACGCAGGGGCGGTTCCACGCTTATTGCGGCTGCACTCACTGACGCAGGGGCGGTTCCACGCTTATTGCGGCTGCACTCACTGACAGGGGCGGTTCCACGCTTATTGCGGCTGCACTCACTGACGCAGGGGCGGTTCCACGCTTATTGCGGCTGCACTCACTGACGCAGGGGCGGTTCCACGCTTATTGCGGCTGCACTCACTGACGCAGCGGCGGTTCCACGCTTATTGCGGCTACACTCACTGACGCAGGGGCGGTTCCACGCTTATTGCGGCTGCACTCACTGACGCAGGGGCGGTTCCACGCTTATTGCGGCTGCGCCTGGAGCAGCGCTTCCTGTTTTGGACCATGTAGACAAAGAGTATATAATCTACTACGTACATATAGTCTCCCGAATGCTCGGAAATACGACACTTACCGAACAGTAGCGAAGATTTTTGTTTCGATTGTTAACACATGACCTTTACTCCTATTTCTTTCGATCAAGGTACAAATTGCAAGTTCAATGTATAGGGCTCGTACCATTATATGATTCGGGTGTTTTCGGGAATACGACAGCTGTTGTTTCGATTGTTTACACATGACATTGACTCCTATTTCTTTCGAGCAAGGTACAAATTGCAAGTGCAATGTTTAGGGCTCAAACGATTATATGATTCGGGTGTTTTCGGGATCATACGACAACTGGCGACGATTTCCATGCGGGTTATCAGTTTTGGAGTAATGTAATGTTATTTTACACGCAATAGTTATTTGTATCACAAGGGAGCAAAATGATGTATTTACGGCGGGGCGGTACATTGAATCCAGAGTGAAGGGAAGGATTCTACGATAGAATCCTGAGCGTAGCGAGGGATACCAAGCTAGAATCCTGAGCGTAACGAAGGATTCAAGCATTAACGCCCATGAAGAAAATAATTTTGCTCCTGAGTGACACATTAACTTTTCACGCCGACTGTGAGGAAAATTTTAATTAAATTAGCAATGTGTAAAAATAATCAAATGGAATATTTCAATAGTATCGGATATCAACATTCATTATATCGCAATAACAGTCATCGATAGTTTTGATTTCAGTAAAACATATAATTTATTATGACTTTTTTTTTATATTGCGAAGAATTCATAAATTTTCATATAACGTTGTTTTTTAACTTCAACAACGTTATATGAAACATGTTCGTTTTTAATCGATTACGATGAAATTACAATCGATTATTTTATTAAGATCTGTGTTCTATTGGCACATTGCGTAAATGCTACATGCCAATGAATAAATTAAAAAAGTAGCTTGAACAGAAAATTAGCATTTTGCTCCCTCTCGTCCTGGCGCAAAACTTACTTTTCCGAATGAAAGTTGTGAAAAATTAATTATTCAATTATTGGCACAACATGTACAAAACTGTGCCTCAACCAGCCCACATGGTAAAACCGATAAAACGCTCAATTTAGCAGTATGAACAGCATAGGTCAGTTCTTACCTACTATACACGGTTATACTAAACTAAACCTTAGCTCCGTAAACAGATTCGCCACACCTACAGAAATAAATTAAATCTTGCAGCGTGAACTAGAAACACAAGGTAATGTTCACCACAGATTTAAAAGGCATTTAAAGATTGTTGAGTATAAGAAAAAATCGGTCAACAACGTAATCGTACACGAATGGTTCCGTACCATTCCACAAGAAAAAAACACGTTTTCCTATGTACCCCCTTTTTCAACCGACTTAAAGAAGGAGGAGTTTCTTAATACGTCTTTTTTTTTTTTGTTTATTTGTTACTCGATTACTCCGTCAATTATGAACCGATTTTGATGATTCTTGTTTTGATTGATAGGTCATACTTCAGAGGTGGTCCCATATAATTTACAACAAAATTAATTAAGCGCTTTATGAAAAAATCTATAAATAATTATGGTTCCGTGCAGCAAAAGTTTTGATGAGGACTTTTCATGTACATAGACGAGAGAAGAGAAATAGGGCATGTACATGAAGTCGGTTTTTTTTTAATTATTTGCGTAAAGTTCATTATTTGTTGCTGTAGCGATGACGATGACGAAAAAACCCCAGGTCTTGGATGTTTATATGTGTGTGACGTCGCTGTTTCTGGTTCCCACGACACAGGGTCTCCTAGTGTGAGGCCAAAAGCAATGTATGTGCCTGTATGGAAATGTTTATGTATGGGTAATAGAAATAAACATTATGTGAAATAATAACTCTCTGCCTATTATGGTTCATCATATAGAGCCCGGTGACGGACGGACGGCCGGACAGACGGACAGCGGAGGCTAGTAATAAGGTCCGTTGGGCACCCTTCGAGTAAGGAATTCTATTCTAGAGACGTTCGCGGTCTGGTGCAATGGTTTCACTCTCGTCTTTAGAGTAGGAGATGGGGTTCGAATCGCGATGCCAACGGCATATACCAACGGCAATCTAGCGGTGATGGGTACCATCGTGGGAAAACCTTCATATCTATACAGCTGCGGCGACGGGCTTTTCACTCGAAATGGAGTATTGACATAACACAGCGTCACGCCTTTTCCCATACGGGGTGGCAGAGGCACAATTGTGTCCACGTTAAGCCAGCCATCGTTCAATACTCCATTTTGCATGACAAGGGCAGCGCCGCAGCTATGAAGTAAAGAGGGTTTCTCACGATGTTTTCCATCACCGTCTAAGACGTCCGTAGTATTTTTGTATTTCTCATATTTTTTTGCCCATGAACATTCACATTACAAGCTTATAGGAAAGACATTTATAAAGGCAAGCTTATCTCTAACAGGGTACTTAAAATAAATTACTAATTTCATTGGTCAGCAACGGGATCGAACCTGAACCTCCTCCTCGTGAGAAGCAAGCGTCAAACCCACTAGACCACGCAGCTATTTGGATTGTTGACATAGCAGACAAAGCGTGGGCTCAGCTGTATCTTGCCACCGCATATGTAAGCGGCCGTGTGTAAGCGGCACTTAATTTGAGTAACAGTATGTGCATTCGGCTATTAGAGCAGTGAGAGTAGATGAACACGCAAGCGAGGGGGAAGTGTGTCAAGTTACAAACAGTATGAATCGGATTTCCCACGGCTTTATGTAACAGCTATCGTTGGCCCAGAGTTTACACTCATTGTACGATGGACGACCTCTGTGGCGGTGTGGTTGTGGCTCTGCCTACCATGCCAGGATCCCGGGTTCGATCCACGGCTGGGGATAAAAAAAATCCCCAGATCATGTTTTTATCGGGAAATATTGAACTGCACATCAAAAATAATGATTGGCACAGCAAATATCAGGGCCAAATGCTGCGGTATGTGTGGTGAGCGAAAGGGTGAGCGAAGCGCAGACCCTTTATCCTTCGTGTTAGGTTGAACATGCAAGAACAACAAAAAGTACTTAAAACATGAACTTGAGTACACATAAAATATATAAAACATAAAAAGTGTTTTTGTTGATCCTTTTTTGCTGTGCAAATCAGTAGTTTTGCTGTGCGATTAAATACTAGCCGTTTATATGTGTGTGACGTCGCTGTTTCTGGTTCCCACAATACAGGGTATTCCTAGTGTGGGGCCAGAAGCAATGTATGTGCCTGTATGTAAATGTTTAATTTTAAGGGATTATTATGATAGGGACTTAACAACAACACGTAGACTAGCTCTTTTCGCATAACGGGGTGGCAAAGAAACCAGATTTTTAAGGAATATTGACAATTAACAATTACATACAGTCACATACATTTCTTCCGACCCCACAATAGGATACTCGTGGGAACTAGAAACAGCGACGTCACACACATATAAACATCCAAGACCTGAAGATTGATTGTTTTGCCTCCCCAGCCGAGTTTCGAACCCGGGAGCTCTCGCTTCGGAAGCGCAACCTCAGCTTCAACACCCCAGAGGTCTTCCACCAGATAGGGACTTGTACGGAGTCAATTTCACCATGCCATCGATACGCTTAAAGCGCTTAAACTTCATTTTCCACGTGTCCACACAAACCCGCTGAGCGACCGGCCCAAAACGTTTGACCTAAATTCAACCCGGTTCCATCAATAAAGTTGAACACCTCTGTGGTAAGGTCGAGGCTGTGCTTCCCAAGGGTTCCGGGTTCTAATCCCAGCTGGGGAGGCAGAAGAAATTCCCATGGTCTTGGATATTTACATGTGTGGGACGTCGCTGTTTCTGGTTCCCACGACACGGATCCTAGTGTGGGGACAGAAGCAATGTATGTACCTTTAGGTAAATCTTCTGTTGTGTTAAGTTGTTGAGATCGATGCTCCTAACATATACTTATAATGTGACCACAACTTGCTTCTGTAAATTAGGTGAAATTTAGAACACAGCTGTATAGGAATAAAGTTCACAGCCCACATTGCAACATGGTTGTTACGTCAGTTGTGTGTGTTGTGAAAATTGTGTGCTTATTTATTAGGGTTCTGTACCCGAAGGGTGCCAAACGGGACCCTTTAACTACGCCTCAAAATCAAAATCAAAATAAAAAATCATTTATTTCCATAGGATGTTGTTACATCACTTAGATCCGTCATTACATTTTTTTGGGTGAGTTCACTAACACAATGGCGGAATTTGTGGAGAAGAGCTCACCGAAGAAACTCCACAGTTGTCGCATCTTTTGCGTTTCCTTTTTTAAATAAAATATTGTCAAATTACAAAATGAATGCTAATTATATATCGAAACAGCCTGTTACTCAAACAATATATTCCCATGGACATCTGTCCTCTAAGTAATCAGATATCCTATAGTAACCTTTTTTATACAATTTCTGTTTTATTATTATTTTAAACTTGTCTAAAGGTAAGTTTTTAATATCAGTATGGACCTTATTGTAATAGCGTATACAATTGCCTTTAAAAGAATTACTAATTTTATGTAGTCGGCTTACATAAGCAACCAACTTGTCTTTATTTCTAGTATTAAAATTGTGTATATCACTGTACTTCTGAAAATTAGTTATATTTCTTTTTACATACACAAGATTGTCATAGATATATTGAGACACAAATGTCAGAATATTGATTTCTTTAAACTTTTCCCTCAGTGACACTCTAGGCCCTAATCTATAAATTGCACGAACAGCCCGCTTCTGCAGAATAAATATACTATTAGCATTCGCAGCGTGACCCCACAATAAAATACCGGTCATTAGACTATGGAAGTAACTAAAGTAGACTAGTCTAGCGGTGCCTACGTCGGTAAGAGCTCTAATTTTTTTAACTGCGAACGCTGCTGAACTCAGTCTGTTCGACAATTTATTTATATGAGGATCCCATTGTAGTTTGGCGTCTAAAGTAATGCCCAAAAAGACAGTCGACTGCACAAGGTCCAATCTCTGTCCTTTTATAAATATGTCTGTAGTTACCGGGTTCACATTGGGTAACAAGAATTTAAAACATTTAGTTTTCTTTTCATTTAGTAATAAATTGTTAACAGTAAACCAGTTCATTATACTAGATATAGCATTGTTTACCTCGTCATAATTTGATTGCTGTCTTTTAACTTTAAATATCAAAGAAGTATCATCGGCAAACAATACTAACCCATGTTTTGCTTTAACAAGGTAAGGTAAATCATTAATATATACTAAATACAAGAAAGGACCAAGAATTGAACCTTGCGGTACGCCCATACTTATTGAAGACCCAGGTGATCTTTTCCCATTAACATCGACCATCTGAACCCTATCTGTTAGATATGACTCCAGAAGGCCAAGGGCCTGATCTTTTACACCATAATGGCGTAACTTCCTGACAAGAGTGTCATGATGGACGCAATCAAAAGCCTTGAATAGATCGCAGAAGACACCTATTGCATCCATTGCGTCTTCCCAGGTATCAAAAATATTGTCGATTAGTTCAACACCAGCATCGGCTGTTGAACGACCCTTTGTGAAACCAAACTGAGCAATATGAATTAAATTATTGAGATAAAAATGACTTTGCAATTGATTAAGTATGAGTTTTTCAAATATTTTGCTAAGCGTTGGTAGTATCGATATGGGTCTAAAATTGGTGGGGTCTGATGTACTACCAGCTTTGAATAAAGGTATAACTTTACTTAGTTTCATCAAGTCAGGAAACACACCATTATCTATACATTGATTAAATATACAACAAAGGTGAGGTGCAATACAATCTATAATGGAACTAATAATTTTTACTGATAGACCATGGGCGTCAGCTGTCTTTTTCATTTCCAGGGATTTAAACGCTTTTACAATGTCTTCATTATTTACGTGCCTAAATTTAAAATCTGTTTTACATTCCTCAAAGTTTTGTTTAAGTATAGAATCAGCAGCAGCGGGAGATGAATTTAAAGACTTGGTTGTTGAAACTGGAATGTCCGTAAAGAAATTTTCGAAAGCTTTTGCTACTTCTAGGTCTGTACTTAGCAATTGATTATCTATCTTAAGCTTGAAGTTATTATGTGTAGCTTTGGCCTTTCCAGTCTCTCTGTTTATAATTTGCCAAGTCGTTTTCATTACATTGCTACTAGATTCAATTTAGTTTTTAATGAAATTAGATGTAGCTACGGCACAAACGCGTTTAAACATTTTTGAATAACTACGAACATAATCTAGAAAGGCCGTATTTTTGTTATATGATTTCTCTTCAGACGAAGATTATATATCTTCGTCTGCTCCTATGAATTCCAACTGTCGCCCAATCACTAAGCAAAGCTTTGTTATAAACTTTTATAGTTTTTGATTTAAATACCGTATCATATTAATTTTTTTCCTCCGCTGTCCATCTGTCTGTCCGTCCGTCCGTCCGTCTGTCACCGGACTCTATCGGATCTACGGAAATAGGTGAGGAGCTGAAGTTTTCACAGAATGTGCAATTCTAAGAACTACACGCAATTTTGAAAATTAAATGGGGTGCCCATACAAGCGACTGTTTTTTTTAAAGCCCTGCCCCTGCGAAATACCTCATAACATAATGTTTCAATATCACCATAAATTTCGCTGCTCTTCAAAAATTTGAGTCGGTTTCGTAACGGTTTCGCAATTTTGAAGTTCCGGGTTTGAGTTCCAGAGACCATATATTTTTTCTTTTTCTTTCGGATTTATTATTGGCAACAAATATAATGATCGCCAAAATATTTTTTTCCTACCCAAAATGGATAAACGAACACCAAAAGATACAAAAAATATCAGGGAAAAATACTGCGGTAGCTTAGGTTAAGGGTAAACGGGGGTGAGCGAAGCGAACCTTCGTGTTAGGTTGAACATGTAAGAACAACAAAAAATACTTAAAACATAAACTTAAGTACACAAAACATAAAAAGAAGTTTGGTGATCATTTATCCAAACACAATTTGGTGGACATTTATCTATTCTGGCAGTCTTTTCGAATTTATTGGTAGTAAAATAGGTGCTTTTTTGGTAATCGTTTAAACATAAGCCTTTGTTATTTAAGGTTTTTATTGTTTTTTTTTCTTTTTCTTTTGGTTTTATCGATTATTGTACAAAACGCTTCTGAACCCTTAATGTGTGAGTCTGACTCGCATTTGACCGATTTTTTATTTTCATAAAATCCACTGATTATTTCTTAATTTCAAACTACGTTTTGACGGAAGAATCGTATCAATATTATATTTAGTCCCCATTGTGATATAATGTTTTCCAACTACAACATTTGAGGAAAAGGATATCTTAATAACATATATTTTTTCGGGATTGGGGAAGTGTCTCCTTTAGAAAAAGCTTCAAAGAAGAGTATTTGATAATACCCATCACTTTAACCGCTGGACACCTAGACCTGGGGGGCCACCACAACGTCGTATGCCAATTCAGATTAGGAACCTAATTTGATCCGAAAAATTACGGTGACCGTCTTAAATAGTAGTTTATGTGACTGCTGCATAATGGAGGGCATTTCAGGCTCGTTTCATAAACCCACTCTCGAGGGTTTATGAAACGAGCCGAAGGCGAGTTTTATAATAATATCACTCGAGAGTTTTAATGCCTAATTATGCACAGTTACATACACTAGTTTATCTACACACATATCATAAGCTCTCTTTGATGTGTTCAGGAACCGCATGTATGACCGGCATTGTGGCTCTGCAATTGTTTAACTTGTTCTGTACTACCAACTTCACGCAGGCGGGCGTCGGCGTTCGAAATTTGAATGTCAGTACCAACTTCACAAACAAACAAGGGACGGCACGCGGGTGGGCGTCGGCGTTCGAAATTTGAATGTCATTATATGTAGAAAAACTACACATAATGACCATAATGTGTAGTTTTCCAGATACGAAACGAGTTTTTACCAAGTAGTTTAACATAATGCTGATCGTATCGTGCGGTTTTTGAACGCAGTAAAGAGGGTTTATGATACGTGTGTAGATAAACAATATAATAATATAATAATAATAATACCTTGGACACTATTTACTCATATTTACCTAGCCCAAAACTAGGATTCCCTGTATCTTGGGTACTAGATAACGATACACATACTTATATAAATAAATATTATACTTAGATAGATAAACAACCATGACTAGGATACAAACATCCGTGCTCATCAAACAAATACTTACCCCCACCGGGACTCGAACAAGGGCTTCGATGGAAGGGTCACTGCCGACTCGGCCATTCGGGTCGTCGGTTACAAGTCTTGGTATAAGGTAAATAAAGCCGATTACGGTGAATTCAAATGGAAATGGTTGCCATGGTGATATTCTTGGTTTGAACCTAGTTTGAATCAGAAAAGATTGTAAAGGGATTAAACTAAGAGTTTCGTCAATGCAATCGTTCGGCCGACTGTACTGGCAGGTACATCGTTCGGCCGACTGTACTGGCAGGTACATCGCAAGGCCGACTGTACTGGCAGGTACATCGTTCGGCCGACTGTACTGGCAGGTACATCGTTCGGCCGACTGTACTGGCAGGTACATCGTTCGGCCGACTGTACTGGCAGGTACATCGCAAGGATCGTTAGGCCGACTGTACTGGCAGGTACATCGTTCGGCCGACTGTACTGGCAGGTACATCGTTCCGCCGACTGTACTGGCAGGTACATCGCAAGGCTACTCGACGCACATAAAAATTCATAAGCTCGTGCAGTTTCGTAAGCCTCGTCACTCGGCTGCTTGGAACTAAAAAACGAGGAACCGCCTTACGAATGAAATCTTCATTAGTGTGTGTAGTATTTATCACCCTTTAGATCGATTTCGACAACATTTCATTTTCGTGCCAATTATTTTCTCTTATTGGTTATAATTGACAAGGTGCTCAATGACAACTTCCCATATCGACAACTTCCTAATTCGACAACTTTCGGCTGTGAGTCAGGGGTGAATACTAATTAAACCTTTCGAAACAAACGTGAGCTATTTCGAGCAGTAGATGATAATTGTCAAAAGCTGAATTCAATCAAACGCTTTAGGGATATACATATTTGTACAAATTACCAGCATTGCCCCCTGGCACCGAGGCTTATTTTGATAAGCCTCAGTTCCTCGGTAACCTTCTCTCTCTTTGAGACGTGCCCATAAGTTGTTATCAAATCAGGAAGTTCTCGAATTGGGAAGTTGTCAATATGGGAACTTTTCATTATTAACCATGTAGTTGTCGAAATGGACCTAGTCTTATCACGATTATCCCTGCAAGTTACAACGCCATTTCGCAATTTCCTACTCGTCTGTGGGTAGATAAAAAAATGGCCCGCGATTTTAAACCTTATTGCTCGGTAATAAAGTTGAAAACCTATTAAAAATAATGAATCATCTGTTGATGGCCCCACAGCTGAGTGGTTAAAATAACCAAGAAAACTTAAATTACGAGGCCAGCTTTTCTGTAATGAGAGAGCTCTTTCAGCAAATCCAGTTTGGATAATGATCGATAGGCACATAGTTACTTGTACGAGGTAAAATAAGAACGTGCTTTTAAGGAAACAACTTCAGATACTCATAATTATTTATGTTGATGGAAAACATCATTAGAAATCCTTCACTTAACCTTCGATCTTCAGAGCTCCAGCGATGGGCTAGCCCCCTGTCACGCAAAATGGTGTATTGAATAACTGGCTAAAAGCGGGCACAATTGTGCCTCTGCCACCCAGTATGGGAAAGAGTGTGACGCTATGTTATATTTTAAACTCATAACAAGAATTGCAGTTTTATGAAACTAAATACATTTTTGACCCTAACCTTTGAGGGAAAGAAAAATTATATATTTTTGAAATCATCTACAGAAACTTAATTAGCTAAGCCGCACTGCAAACTAGTTTCCTTCCACCTACTTCACCATAAGAAGAAGAAAGAAATAAACATTTCTTATAAGGTCAGTGAACACACTACAATTACAACAAAGAAACAAAACACAGAGATGAAAAATAGCAATGACACATGATATAAAATGAAATGACAGTCGTGGTGTGTCACTGTCATTATAAATCGCAAGGAAGTGCGTCAGGCGTCTCCATCCTGCAACCTCCGCGGTCGGTTGTTATTCGACGCGGACTCGAACCTTGACCCGCGAGCGAGCGGCGCTTGCAGTTGGGGCTCTGATGGGTATCTCGACTATCGCTTCTTGCTTGATCAACTTTAGTATAGGCAGTAAGTATTACGTGAGACCGGTTATAGCGATTCCAGAGGCATCACTCACAACGAAACTAACCAACGTGTTGCAGTGTGCGAGTTTCTTGCGCCGCTTCTTCTCCGCTGCCGTAACACTTTGTGAAGTGGTAGTAGTTTGTCTTGCATTATATAGTTTCAAAAACTCATGTCAACCTAACAGATTTACCATTTTGGTGTCAAAAATACTATTTAGGTAACTTATCTATAAATTTTATGACAGATTTTATTATTTTACCTTTTTAGGAAAAACCAGGCAATAGAAATAAAGTGAGTAATCTATGATTTAGGAGACATATTAACTATTATTTCGTAATCCATATTGTATACATAGACCGATATAATTAATTTGATGACCAATATATTTCTTGAGTACAGATATAATAATTAGGTTATCACAGTCTAGTGACAAATCCAAATTTAGGTGACATATAATATTATACCCAATAGAATATTTTCGAAGTTTGAAAAATTACCCCATGGCTCTAAATTTTAATTAAATTTTTAAGCTCTAAATTGAGCTTACACGCCTGTGGAAGCTCACACACATCGCTTGCAATACTATGGCGCAAATTGGTGAAGCACCGAAAAGGCGAACCGCGTTTGCAAATAGAATGTAGCTTATACTTACCTTACCTACTGGCCCAACACGAAGTCTTCAGTGGCTCAAGCAGTAACAATTACCATAGTGAAAAAAATAATACCTTGGACACTATTTACGCAAATTAATCTAGCCCCAAACTAGGATTCCCTGTATCTTGGGTACTAGACAACGATACACATTCTTATATAGATAAATATTATACTTAGATAGATAAACAACCATGACTAGGGTACAAACATCCGTTCTCATCAAACAAATATTTGCCCCCACCGGGACTCGAACCCGGGACTCTTGGCTTCGTAGGCAGGGTCACTGCCGACTCGGCCATTCGGGTCGTCGGTGTTCGAGTTCTGTGGCTCAAACGGAAATAGTTACCAGAATGAAAAAGTCAGATAAAATGAACCTTATGTCATTGTCCAGAAGAGTCACTGACAGTTCGATTGGCATACTTTTTCCAAGCGTAATTAATTATTCCTGCTTACTTACACTGCTCGAATAAACTAACGCATGATGTGACGCAAGACTTTGAGTTTCCGTCAAACTGAGCACTGTGCAGTGCATCCGGGAAAAAGATTTTAAGTTGTTGTTGTAAGAAACTCGTTTACTACGAGAACCTAGGTGGTTTTGATTTCCTTATAATTTCCGTATATTTAGTACACAGTCGCATTAACAGGATTTGCATATCTTTGAAATCTAGGACCTAAGTTATCTAGGCAATGTATGTTATAGTCATTCATTCCCACAACAGCGACAAGCCACACAATTATGTGATACTGTTTCCCATAGCATAGCTAGTAATGAGCACTACAAAGCAATAACCCGAACGAATTAACTAGACACCTCGCTGGAATGCAATAACCTTACGAACGCGGTAATGACGTCACAGCGCCCGGTGCCTACTCCAATCGTCCGTGTAATGCAATGTTATGTTCACATTTACACCTACATAAAGTCGGCAGTACAGTGGCACAAGCATACTAGCCAGGTGTCGGCGTCGCTAGCGTCGATGGGAGTCCAATGTTATTTCATACTGGCGACTTTAGTTACCGTTTTGGCCACCGGTCAGCTAAGTTGGTGGCTCTCATATTATCTTCAAGGTTCATTGTAGGATGCATTGTTCAAATGACACTGAGTTTTAGACACCAGAATAACTAATAAATACTATACATAGTGCATAGAAGAGACAAGTATGTGTTTAAAACAATATAAACAAGCTTCATAGCTTTTTGACAACTGTTACTTCTCAGCGACAGCCAAAATTCCAAAAGCGTCTATGAAAGATTCCTTTTCGCCCGAGTGCAGCGAAGCGAAAAAGAGGAGGGTTATTTATGCGTTTGACCTGTATGTATATATGTAGGTACGTCTGTTTCTGTGTTCCCTCGTAACTACTCAACGGCTCAACAGATTTTGAAAATGGTACGTCATTAGATTCGTTTTGAAGGCCCGAGTGTCACTGGGTAAAAAAATGGCGGATTTTACCCCCATAATATAATGCGGGGTAAGCAAACTTTTTTCAAGACTCTCGAGTGGGGTATCCAATAAAAGGTGAGAGTGGAAATATACACTTATTTTGCAAATGCTATTAATAAAACACCAAAGTTTTAAATCAAGTAAGCATTCACAGAATTTTAGTAATTTTCAACAAAAAAGCACGAAACAAATGACGTAATTATTAAAACTTAAAAACCCGAGTGCAGTACCTACACCAAAAAGTACAAAGCAAGCAGATTATAAAATTAAATTTAACTTTAATGCCGACCAATTAAACATAAAAAAGTGGTTTCCGCATGCATTTGATTTTAACACTGCAGATACTGTTATAGTTACTTCGAATCTCAATAATTAATTTAAGTATGATCTGCTTGTTTTGTGGTATTTACAGCACCTCAGTCGGGTTTTCAACTTTTATAATTACGTCATTTACTAGAGTAGTTTAGTTTAGCTTGGAAAATATTAAACCGCACATCAAAAATACTGCTTTGCGCAGCAAATATCCCTTATATTTGCTGCGGTAGCTTACTTAGGTGAAGGGTAAAGGGTGTGAGCGAAACGAAGCCCCCTTTATCCTTCGTGTTAGGTTGAACATGTAAGAACATCAAAAAATACTTAAAACAAACTTGAGTGCACATAAAATTATTTAAAACATAAAAAGTGTTTTTGCTGATCCTTTTTTGCTGTGCTAATGAGTATTTTTGATGTGCGATTAAATATTATAGTAATAAATAGTTTGTTGTCTGCGGCGTCGACAAACAATCACCATTGTTTACATTATTTTAAATACCTACTTGTCTTTGATGACCTCTGTGGCGCTGCGGTTGTGGCTTTGCCTACCATGCGAGAGGTCCCGAGTTCGATCCCCTGCTGGGGATAAAGAAAAAAAAAACAGGCCTTGGATGTTTATGTGTGTGAGACGTCGCTGTATGCTAGTGTGGGGCCAGAAGAAATGAATGTGTCTGTAAGTAAATGTTTGTTTGTTTGACTTTACTATTATGTAGTTGTCCAGCGGTATTTGTCGAGACGATTGTATGCCGCGAGAGACTTCAATGATTTCTGTACGGGGTCGTCGAAGTGTGTGCGAAGTCTACCCGCCCGCAGCGGAACTATATTGCATTGGACACTATTAACACACATTGATCTAGCCCCAAACGTGCTAGACAACGATACACATACTTATATCGATAAATATTATACTTAGATAGATAAACAACCATGACTAAGGTACAAACATCCGTTCTCTACAAACAAATATTTGCCCCCGCTGGGATTTGAACCCGGGACCTTTGGTTTTGTAGGCAGGGTCACTGCCGACTCGGCCATGCGGGTCGTCTAAATACCTATACCTATATACATATGTATATTCAATAATAATAATAACAATGTAGCCTATGGTACTTGCTCGTCCAACTTCTTTCAAAAGAATGTAACATCCGTGTTAAACTTGTTTACCGGACGCTTCAGTGGCCTAATGTCCCCACCAAGGGGCGAGGCCTTTAGCCGGATACGAGTAAGATTGAGCCGTAATCCACCACGCTGGCTCAGTGAGGTTGATGGTGGGGTGACGGGCTATTGGCCAACCCGACTATCAGATGTTTTCACGCTGCCTTCTTAGGGCCTCTGACCAGCCGTATTCAAAAACATCAAAATATTAATTTTCCAGTAAAGAGTAGAACAGTGGTCCCCATACTAGGCCTAGCCGATATCGGTAGGCACATTATCAAATTACATACTATCAATGAACAATTATAACCTTAATCATGATCGAATAATGAATGAGAGTGGATTTACACTAATACCCAGAACCGTAACTCGTAACTACCATTATGGATGTTCCCACTCAGCATTAAATAATGGTTGGACAATAATGGTTGGCAACTCTTATGTCACCGTAGGAAATCGCCGAATGTACAGAAGTATGTCAAATCGCCTCTGACCACTTCTAGAATGCTTCTACAGATTCTACACAACATTCTAATACATACTATAATATTATGCAACTATGTAGAATTGTAGACCATACATAATTCAGAACGGCTTATGGTTAAACGATCACCAAAAACGCACCTATTTTATTTATTTATTTATTTATTTGTATATTAACGAAACAAACAGTTAGCAAAATTACTTAAGAAAACAGTACAGTTTCGTTTAATTACTAGTTCAATTTGATTTTTTACTGATCGTCAGCGTTTGAATTTTACATAAAAAATGCACAAAACAAATTAATCAACCTACTTACATAATTTCACCACCACTATTTAAAATTTTAGTGGCACTTTGCTTAAACACATTAAGAGACATATTAAAAAGATCTAAATCAGAAAAGCTTTCATTATAAACTTTAGAGGTTCTACGGACAAACGAATTAAAATTTTCTTTGAGTAATAATGTAGATTATTACTCAAAGACTATTTTACTATCAATAAATTTGAAACGACCGCCAGAATTAGTAAACGATCACCAAATTGTGTTTGGATAAATGAGCACCAAACTTCTTTTTATGTTTTGTGTACTTAGGTTTTTGTTTTAAGTATTTTTTGTTGTTCTTACAGGTTCAACCTAACACCTAGGCTACCGCAGTATTTTGCCCTGATATTTTCTGCAACTTTTGGTGATCATTTACCCATTTTGAGTAGCAATTACCCATTTTGGGTAGGAAAAGAATATTTTGGTGGTAATTTAAATTGTTCTCATACAGAACTCAGAGCGCCGGTAATGGCCGGCTCTCTTATGTCACGGAAAACGCCGTGCTCAGTTACTAGATGCAAATCTGTGCTTCTGCCGAATCATGTAAGAAACGACGGCGTAATAAATGTGTTAATCTTAAATTAATGCACTAAAGGTCACATTGCAATGTCGTCTCGTCACGGAGCAATGACGCCACAGATTGGACAAATTAGCCGAGATGAGCGAGATCATAAGCCGGGTGGTTAGACACGGTCCTGCATGCAGGACCGATTTGTTGGTTCCTTTAACCCTGGCGATCTACTTCAATTTGTTATTTTCCTCACCCAGCGAATTTCAGATTTTTAATGTAAAGGGAAAGCATTGTTACTGTTCTTGGAATGGAATTCTACTAACAACATATCACTGGGTTAACATAATAGTTTTACACAAATTATCAAAAGATACATATCGAAAAAAGTGATAGAGCTCCGTGGTCTAACGATTCCACAATCGCTTCTCATGCAGATGTGGGTACAAATTCGAAGCTGACCATGTACCAGAGAGACGAGTAATTTACCTCAAGTACATTAGACGGTGATGGAAACGGCAATGGGCTACCCACCAAAATAGAGTATCAAATAACTAACTAAACAAGGGCACAAATGTGCCTCTGCCACCCCGTATGGGAAAAGGCATGACGCTATGTTACTTATCGACAAATTTAGTTATTAGTCACAAAAACTGTGAGAACCACAGATTATCAAAGCGCTTTGCTAAAAACTCTAAGATTCCACAACAGAGGGCACCACCAGTCTGATAAGAAATATATACATCTTATTGTGGTACTTCATAATTTGTACCATTATCAACCCTCATAACAATGGATATAACTCCAGATTATGTAACACAAAGAAATATGTATAGATCTAACTCATTAAAGGATCTATCCCTCTCCTCCCCTGTACTTAATAATAGCCGGCTGAGCTTACCAAACACCTCTGTGGACGACATACAAACATTCGTTATAAGTTTTGAAGAAGTCGAAGCTCTCAAATGCAATCTTATGACAGCGGAACACGAAATAGAAAACCTAAACCTGGAAAATCAAGCTCTTAAGAATGAATTAGAAAAATGCAAAAAATTGCTAACCACGTACAAGACTTTCAACTTCACGAACATCACCCCTATGACCCCAATATCTTCCAGAAAAAGAAAAAAGGTTAAGAACACCAGAGGAAATACCCCATTAAACAAAACTATTGACAACAACAGAAGACACTTACGATTAAACAACGATCTGAATAAGAATCTGAAGTCCCATGCTGCACTCGTATTCACTAGAAAAGAAAGAGGTGACCCAGAAGAAAAAATAACTCTACAAGAACAGTGCACCAGTGAACCTTCGGTAGAGTTCAATGTAGACCCGAGTAAAGAGGTGAATATAGGTAACGCTACTATTGAAAAACAATCTGAGTATGTCAAAGTAAAAGTGAATGTAGAGTTACGCGAAGAAACTTTACTAGGTACCAAAATTGCACAAACACAAACTAGCCCTGTCATTGGACCTAAAAAGAACGCATTTCCTCGAGTAAAACCAAATAGAATATTTGTATTTGGAGGTAAACAATGTGTCGGAGCTGCCTCTAAACTATCTGAAATGAGACGACAAAAAAGACAATCGCAAGAAAGCTACGAGGTTGTATCTTTCCTGAAACCAGATGCTTCAAGCGAAGAGATCCTTAATACGTGCATTCTCTTTGACATAACTTGCAAAGATAGGATCGTACTATCAGTGGGGGAAAATGATAGAAATCCTACAAGAATCAATATCGAAACTGTCTGCAGCCTTGAAGACTCTACCAAAGTGTCCGATTTTTGTACTAAGTGTAGGACTTAACCGCTACCTTAATGAGTTTAAATTAAACCAGATGTTACAATTATTATGTCAACAATTTGACAATTGTACATTTGTAAAAGTTAATGACAGTTATAAAGGAGCTCATCATGTACGAATTCTGTGTCAAGAGCTCAATATAGTATTGAACCAATATGATTACGACCACAAATACTTAAGCTATAAGGTAAAGAAAATTGAACAAGCACACATTACACATGCAGACTTACACACACATAGAGTCCTCAAGGACACAATCCCGAAGCCCGGAACAATGCCCTTCTATTTTAGTAGAGTCATTAAAACACGACAAACCCCTGAAGACTTAAATCCCAGTAACACCAAAGAACCTGTCAGTATGAAAGGGACCATCCCATTTTACTTCAAAAGGGTCGAATATAATAATACTAATAAACTTTTTCGAGACTATACAAAAAAATGTGATACTAACCCCCTTACAATGAATTAATCCAATGATATGAAAAATATAGGAAACAAATTTATCTATACCACACTTAATATTCTACATCAAAATATAGACGGACTAGTTAGTAAACAACATATATTGACAATTAATTTAGATGACATAAAAAATAAAAATGAAAATATTGACATTTTATGCATTACGGAACATAATATGATTGAAAGTGATAATCAATGTTTAAACATACCTAACTACATACTTGCATCTTTATTTTCAAGAAAAAATAGAGCCGGAGGTTCCTGTATCCTAGTCAATAACCATCTTAAATACAAAGTAGTGGACGAAGTTAACCAGAAAAGTATCCCGAATGTAGTCGAATGCAGTGCGATTAAATTATTGGTCCACGACACAATAATAATATGTATTTATAGAGTCCCCGTATACACAACCGCAAGCTACAATACATTCTTTAACACTGTGGAAGCAGTTCTTGACTTTGCAAAATTAAAATAAAAAAATGTAATTTTGTGTGGCGATTGTAATATAGACAGGCTAAAGAGAAGTAGAGCATCATTACAATTTGACAACCTACTAGCATCATATAACTTAAAACTGTCTATCAATGAACCAACTCGAATTAGAAGTCAAACATGTATTGATAATATAGGGCACAATATAAAAGGATGCACATATGAAGTGGTTGAGTTAGCCATGTCGGACCATACGGCACAAATATTTCGTTTTCCAGTGAAGAAGACCTGTATTTTCCCCTTCTGGTTTACAATAAGAAGAGATATTTGCCAAGTAAACATTCATAGATTTCAGGAATGCTTATCAAGCTTAACATTTCACGATATTCTCTCATGCCGCAACGCAAATGAAGCTTTCAACGCATTTCATGACCTGTTTAAAATGTTCTACGACCTTTGTTTTCCAGTAACCAGAATTAAAAATACAACGAGAAAACAACCGAAGTGGATATCACGAGGGATCAAACTTTGTTCAAAACGGAAACGCATGCTACTGTGGAAATATAGAAACAATCCATGCCTGGAAAATAAACAAACACTTAAATTATACTCAAAAAAATTGAACCAAATAATAAACTTAACACAAAAATCCCAAAATAATTACCAAATATTGACATCACTAAATAAATCCAAAATGACATGGCAAATAATAAATAATTCTATAAGAAATAATTATCCAAAAGAAGAAATAAATAAAATTATTCATAGTAATAGAGAAATAACAGACCCCCAGGAAATAGCTGAATCTTTTAATGAATTTTATATTAACCAAGTATCCAACAATGGCAACACTTACAACGCAAATTAAAATCAAATGAGAATATGCAATTCAATGTTCATGTCTCCAACAACTAATCGTGATATATTATTAATTATTAAGAGTTTGAAGAATACAAACAGCGTAGGCAACGATGATATCACAACGAAGGTTATAAAAGAAGTTGCTGTTGAAATAGCCCCAGTCATCACCCACATTACTAATCTCTGTATTGAAAATGGTACCCAGAGAGACTTAAAACCTCAATAATCAAACCAGTATTTAAAAAGGAAAATAAGGAAAACATGACATTCTACAGACCAATTGCTCTTATTCCTATATTTTCAAAGATATTTGAGAAAGTGATCTATAATCAACTTTATAACTACCTTGAAAATAAAAATATTCTCGCTCCAGAACAAAAAGGTTTTAGAAAGAACTTAACAATAGATATGGCCATATATGACTTTCTTCTTAAAGTGTCTATAAGCATGGACGACAGAGTACCAGTATCGGCATTGTACATGGACTTAACGAAGGCCTTTGATTTTGTCGATCACTCTACACTTCTTAACAAACTAGAATCATACGGAGTTAGAGGGAATATTTTTGAACTTATAAAATCTTACTTAAGTGGTAGGAAACAAATGACTCAAATAAACAAAATTTGCCCTAACACTAAAGAGGATCTAAAATACTATTCGAAGGCACTAACTGTGTCTTTTGGTGTACCACAGGGGAGTGTACTAGGCCCGCTACTCTTTCTTATATACATTAATGACCTCCCCAAAATAACAAAACATCCCATGTTTTTATTTGCTGATGACAGCACTGTTGTATTTAGACACGAAAATCTCGAAAATCATCAGATAAATATTAATAACGCACTAGGTTCTATAATAGAATGGCTAGGAAGAAACAACCTTAACATTAACTTAAGTAAAACAAAGCTGATGTCATTTGCTCTTCGAGGCAACCCGAAGTATAACCTAAATGTTAGACATTCTGGAAAAACCATAGACGAAGCAAAAGTCACCAATTTTCTAGGTCTGAAAATTGATAATAATCTTTCATGGAAAGAGCAAGTTTACAGCGTTTGCAAAAGATTGGCACAATGCTCTTATGCACTATACAGACTTTCAAAGGTCACAAACCAAAAGGCTGCTCTAGCTGCATACCACGCCTATGCAGGATCAATATTAAGATATGGTGTAATATTTTGGGGTAACTCAACAGATAAAGGAATAGCATTTAAAGCCCAGAAAAAGTGTGTTAGAGCTCTGTGCAAACTAAAACAAACAGATACGTGTAAGCCTCACTTCATTAAATTGAAAATTTTAACACTGCCTTGTCTCTACATTTTTGAAATAGTCAAATTTGTAAAAACAAATTTAGGGTTGTTTAGAAAAATGAATAGCATTCGATATGCCGACAAATTAGGCGTTGCAAAATGTAAGAGCTCCCTCACAAGAAGAAACGTATTTGGAATGGCTCCGATAATCTATAATGCCCTTCCGGATACAATAAGAAGATTAGACAATATACTTTCACAATTCACAATTCTTTATTGCACAGAACATTACACCAATACAATTATACACGAAATTAAAAGGCAAAGGCGAGCTTATCTCTCAATAGGCATTGAAGAATGCTTTATTTAAATTATTGATCGACAAAGCATATTACAGTGTCACAGAGTTTTTACAGGACAAATGTAAAACATGCAATTGACATCTTATATGGACAACAACTACTATTACGTGTAATTTTATTATTTTGTAGGACTTGCTTTATCTAATTTGACATTTGTATTATTGTATAATTTGACATTCCATAAACATTATTTTCATTATTTTTTGCCTATTTTAAATTGACATACATCATCAATAGCATTATAATTGTAACTAATAACTGATCTCTCGATGTGGCTTTTGAATATTTCTATTTTATATTTTTTTTTCATAATATTTGCACATCCTTATAGGATAAAATATAGTTAAGTTCACAAATTGTACCTAACATCATAAGCACCTACATTTGCAAATAAATATCTTTGACTTTGACTTTGACTTTGACAAATAAAAAGATAAATGTTGAGCAGTCAGAGGGCAGCTACATGCGACCGATAGAGTAATGAGTATGATCAATCAGTCTCTAAGATTGGTCCGATTAATTACTAATTAATTACTAAACGATTCATTACTAAAACTGTATCAAACTTACTTATATTTTGTATTACGTAATAATAAAAAACTTGACTAGTATTTTATCTATTTAACCTACTTTTTCCTATTCAATAAGTGAATAGGTATCGGTATTGCCGTTATTTTTATAAGCGTATCGGTATCGCTATCGTATCGGCAAAAAGGCGTCTTCTTCTCTATTTTATTCATCTTTCCCCTACTTTCAAGTCATACGTCCGATATATCTGATATTCTAATATCATCTCTGCGAGAAGAATGTGTGAAAAGATTGTGTGATGTTGTAATTTAAACTCATTGTATTGAAATATTATCTGACATTGATCTAATTTTATTTTATTGAAATTAACATAATTATATTTTATTGACATTATGTTGGGTGATATGCAAATTGTATTTTTGATTGCATCGAAATTCTATCCGATATTGATCTAATTTTATTTTATTGACATTATTCTAATTTTATTTTATTGACATTGTGCAAATTGTATTTTTATCATGTTTTATTTTTATTTTATATCTGCTGTGTATAACGCCTTGGATTGTTATCTGTTAAGTTGTACACTAAGATGGAATAAATAAATTAAAAAAAAACTCTAATTGAATGGATCATCCGTGCAGGCTGGTGTATAGCCCCAAGTCACACGTCCGTCTGCGCAGGATGGTGTATAGCCGCACCCAGCCGTTTAGCCGAGTAATGTCAAGCAATAGTGGGTTGAGTTGTGTTTAGTGAAGGCCCTTTTGTTCGGCTGACCTGAACATGAACACCAGGCACCAGGCACCGGACGATGGTGCAATGGAGCGACGCAATAGTTCCTGGTTGATGGGCTCGGCCGATGTTTTTATTTTCTTTGTACCTGTGTTGCAAAACTGGCGACAGAGGTTTGGAAAACTGTAGATGAAGATCAGCGGCGCGGCATGTGATGATATAATTCAACTCGATATAGCACATGGAGATCAGCTTTTGAAAAACAGGGACTTGCGTTTTGAGAGACTCAGAAGATACGTAACATAACAAAAAATGTAGCTCATTAATTTCGGGATACGACCATACTCCGTCACGCGGGTTCCGTGCGGGTTGGTGGAGGGGTTTTACGACCACTACCACGTAGTGATAGTAGCCGGGACCTACAGCTTAAGTGTCATCCGAAACTGAACGTCTGATAATGTACTTAAGCTAAATTAATTATCTCATTGGTACATGGTCAGAATTGAACCTGGATAACTGAGCTCGTGATATAAATAAATAACATTTACACACAGGCACATACATTTCTTCTGACCCCACACTAGGATCACCTGTGTCGTGGGAACTAGAAACAGCGACGTTACAAACATGTAAACATCCAAGACCTGTTTTCTTGTTTCTTCCCCACAAGACGGGTTTCAAATCCATGTTTCCAACTTGAGCCATGTTTTTACTTGTTTTCACCATGGTTCAAACTCAACATCTCTATATTATTGTAGATATTTTCAAATGGCTTATGTTCTACAAATTGAGTAACATGTTACATCTTGAAGGTACATTTTTATCCCAAATTAACTAAATATTCACCAAATCTATTTTATTTTACAACCTATTGTATACTAATCTACATGGGGTCGCCCCGCTTCGCTCCGCTTCGCTCCGCTCCGCTTCGGCTCCAGCTTATAAAGTTGTGTAGTGACTTAACAAACAAACCTAACTTTAGTACTCGGACAGAAAGTGATCTCTAGCAACCAATACAGTTCTGTGAAACCACACGAGGGCCCTAAGTTTGGTGAACATAACATAACATAGCGTCACGCCTTTTTCCATACGGGGTGGCAGAGGCACAATTTTGACCACTTTGAGCCTGTTATTCAATACTCCATTTTGCGTCACAGGGGGCTAGCCCATCGCCGCAGCTATGGAGTAATGAAGGTTTCCTCACGATAATTTCCATCACCGTTAGAACGTCCGTAAATTAATTATCTCATTGGTACATGGTCAGGAATCGAACCTGCTTGGTGGTGGTGGTGGTGCTTGGTGAACATCTTATCTTATTATTTAAAACAAAGCCGGATTAGTTAAACCACTTATAACTCAACAACGGCTGGACTAATTTGACCCTTCCACTCCCACAGTGGTCCAATGTAGAGAAGTGGCAAAAAATGACGTTTGCTAAGTATATGTAAAAATCTACAGTCATAAAGACATTTTGATTTTGATTTTTGATTTTGTATCAAACTAATATTATAAATTTGAAAATAGCGATGTTTGGATGTTTGGATATTTGTGTGTTTGTGGCTGAATCACGCTAAAACGGCTGAACGGATTTTAAAGAAATTTTGCCCAGATATAGTTTATGAGAAAGATTAACATATAGTATACCTTTTATCCGACTTCAGCAGATAGAGGGTAACGTTATCTCGGTAAATGCATGACAATTCCTAGGAACACGCCGATGAAGTTGCGGGCATCATCTAGTGAAGTATAAATTGGTAATTCATAGACTAATTTACTTTATTTAAAAACACACACAGTAGTCCACAAATGTTGTTTTTCTCTGCAATTTTAATTTCTATTATAAAGTATTATTAGTAAAGTATATTTATTCAGCCTGTAAAATTCTAAATACACTTGTACAAATAAACTTTCGTTTTGCTTACCCATTTACACACTTATATAGGTGGTTTATATAGGGGTATAATTAAACGACCGAATAGAAAACTAATTGAGCGAATAACCTGAGCAGCAGGATTTCCTGAATAGAGCGAAAAAATACTGAATTGCTCGACAAAATTACTTATTTGCGCGATTAAATTACTAAATGAAAGTCTGGGAGAAGTGGTGGGTCAGGGTAGGGTTAAGTGGGTCGAATTAATGTTTTCAAGTTGCTGTTTTAAGATCTCTAGTCGCGCAATTTAGTACTTTCGTCAGACGATGCCAGTATTTCTAGACTCATTTTTTGTCGCTATTCAGTTATTCAATCAGGAAAAACCGGTATTTTTGCCGAGCAAAAACTTGATTTAGTTTAAATACTACCCGTTTATATACAGGGTGTAACAGAAAGGTGTAGTCATAATTTAAGGGATTCATAAGAATCATAAGGACATATCTCAAAACAACTTTCACTACGAGACCGATTTAATCAGAGCAACTTTGTTTTTCACTTCTCCATAAAATCAACTAAGCGCCCGATTCTAAAAAAACTCAAAACTCAAAAACTCAAAACTCAAAACGTTTATTCTGTAAATAGGCCAAAAGGGCACTTTCACATGTCATTTCATTTCATTTTTTACAGAACATTTGGTATTATTATTTGTATCATATTATCAGAAAAAAAGTACTTAATTTAAGTCTAAGGAGAACATAAATAGTACATTATTGCAGAGACCAGTAAGTAAGCCATCCTGGACGAGTATGATTTAGCCGGACGAGACGAAGGCGAGGGCCGGCTATAATACCAGGCCAGGATGTCACTTATGGTCGAAGCGTGTATAGTGCTTTTCTCAAAAATAAAACCATTTATGTTTATTGTGAACATTTTATTTTATTTGTCTTTTTCTTCTGTTAGTGTCGAATTTCTAATTCATAATTAGTATCAAAATAATTTTAGTAAAAAATACAAATGAACTGAGTTTGGCGCCATTTTACATCGTGCAGTATAAGTGCAATTCGGACACGTCAACCTCTATGGTACCTCCTTTTTATTAAAGGCCGTTAACTGCCGATAACCTCCTTAGTTTATCTTTGCAGAAAAAAAATGTTCTATATTTAAATATTATGATATGTAATGGGATTTCATACTTACTTACTGGACACTTCTACAAATTGTCCAGGATGAGTCACTTTCGGATACCATCTTCACAGATGTTATGGGAACATTTCACACTATTTTTGAGAAATTTTAATAGTTATTTGTGTCTCAAGAGAGAAAAATGATGTATTGTAATGAGGGCGGTACATTGAATCCGGAGCGTAACGAAGCATTCCAGCGTTGACGCCCATGACGAAAATAATTTTGCTCCTGAGAGACATATACAGTGGTGGTCATATAATTAAGAACGACTATTTGAAAACAAGCTTTTTTCAAACTTACGAGAATAACACTTATTGCATATCGTTTTGTATCTCTCTCGGTATCGTAAAACTGTTTTACAAAATCGTAGCATACAGTTATAATATGATAAATTCAACAATATTATTATATAAGTAAACTTTTTGTTTAAAATATATCTTAACATGTTATTGCAAACTTACTGGCTGGCCACATAATTAAGAACGCTGGATAGTTTATTTTTTTATTCAAATTTAAATAGAGAACACTCTGTAACTAGGCCACTATTCGAGTAATTTTGGCGCCATTTAGTTCAGTAAAAGTCAAAAAGTTGATCGTTTCATAATAAAAAAATGGGAAAAAATAAAAGTTGTGATGCATCTACAAGGGAAGTAATAATAAAACTTCGCGATATGAATTGGTCATATAAAAAGATTGCCAATCATTTGCAGTGCTCAAAAACGATGATATTCCACGCTGTGAAGCATTTTAACACACATCAAACAACTTTAAATATTCCTCGTGTATCTAAACAGAGAAAGTCATCTCAGCGAGACGATCGAAATATCGTGCGTTTGGCAAAACAATACCCTTTTAAGGGGTCCAATGAGTTCAAAAAAGAATATTTTGGTGAAAATAACCCTTCAGCGATCTCAGCGCGCACTATCCGAAGGCGATTGGTAGAAGCGAAGTTGAACGGAAGGATAGCAAGAAAGGTGCCCATGTTGAAACAGTGTCATAGGCAAGCCCGGCTTGCATTTGCTAGGAGGTATGAAAGCTGGACAGCAAGACAGTGGAAAAATGTTCTTTTCTCTGACGAAACAAAAATTAACAGAGTATGTTCTGATGGGAAACGATATGTTCGACGCCCTCCGAATACAGCATTCGACCCCAAGTACACAAAAATGACATTAAAGCATGGTGGTGGAAATGTGAAAATTTGGGGATGCTTCTCTGGTCATGGTGTTGGACCTGTTAGACTGATAGAAGGAAACATGGATCAATTCCAGTACAAAAATATACTCGAAGAAACTATGTTACCATATGCTGAAGACGTACTTCCGATTATTTGGACATTCCAACACGACAACGATCCGAAGCACACTGCACGCACCGTTAAAGAATTCCTCACATCTCAATCAGTTTCTGTCTTAGAATGGCCACCGAACAGCCCAGATTTAAATCCCATAGAGCATCTTTGGTGCGAAGTCAAGAAAAAGGTTTCAAATCGACGATGTGGTAACCTAACTGAGTTATATAACGTTTTTTTAGAATGGCGCTCTATTTCTCTTGAAAAATGTCAAAAATTGATAGAATCAATGCCTCGTCGGTGTAAGGCAGTTATTAAAAGCCATGGTCACGCTACAAACTATTAACTTAGAATAAAATGTATTAAATTATAATTTTTAACATTGTCACTGTCTTATTTAATGTGATTTGTAAAATCTAAGTATCTACGGAAACAACTCTCGAGCAGCTTAAGAATCGTTCTTAATTATTTGGCCAGCATTTTTACTACTTGAATTTGTAATTATCGATAATCAATTAAATTTGTAAAAAAAATAGTAAATGTTTTAAATATTTACTCCTAATCCCGTTTACTTTATCGATGTAGCTATTTCATAACACAACTAATTACTTTTAAGAAGGAACTTAAAAGTACACATAGCATAGTTTTGAAAAAAAATATCTGGTTCTACAAATCGTTCTTAATTATATGACCACCACTGTATAACTTTTTTAAGTTGAAAAAAAATGCTCTAAAAATAATGAAAGAACTATACTTTGAGTTATACTTTCACCACTTTTACAGTAATCGAACAACGAAAATAAAACTTTTTTTTATAATGGCGGATTGTGAAGGATTAGGGAAAGGTCACCACAGATAAAATATTCCTGTGCTACTTTAACCAATGTGTAAAACTAATCGAATCGAATATTACAATGGTATCGGATATCAATATTCATTATATATTTTTGATAGATGGTTTTGATTTCAGTAAAACATATAATTTATTGTGATGTATTTTTTTAATTTAAATTTAAATTTACTCAGATCGAATCGGTTTCATAGTAAAAGTTGTTCAGAATTATGTCCCTGACAACCCCCTTAAAAAGGACCATACCTTTCTATTACACTATATAGTTAGGCGAACCGCGACCAATTTGTAGAAACGATTTACTACAAATGTACCAACAGATGTTTTGCTTTCTTCACAAATACATTTAGTGACAATAATACCTTGTTTTTATAATTCATATTTTCACACCTGAGCAAATATGTTCGCTCTACTCCATATTTCTTCCAACAGATGTTAACGTGATACATAAAAATATCTATAAAAGAAATACTAATGTAAACGAAAGTGTCAGCGTTAATTACTTCTACATAAGAAAGAAAAGAGAGCGCAAACAATGCGCTCCACCCAAACTAAAATAACGTAGCACCAAACCACGTAAAAATTGTTTAAAAATAAACTACGCTATTTTGTTAAAAATAATTTCAAGGAGAGTTTACAAATGCATAATATCCACATTTTGAATGCAATTCCGCAATAAAATTAGTTAAGATTTCAGAATAACACGAAAAATAAAACAATTTAGAGGTCTTTTCATGATTAAATTATATCAAGAACATTTCATCCAATCGTGTTTTAGTTCAGTGAGAATCTTAATCAAATACTCAATAAACATTAACCCAAAAATCAAATCTGTAGATGACTTTATAGTGGAGTAAACTGCTCGAATGGAAACGTCACATAGCGTCATGCCTTTTCCCATCGGGGTGACAGAGGCACGATTGTGCCCACTTTCAACCAATCGTTCGATACTCCAATTCACCTGATAGGGGGCTAGCTCAGCTATGGAGATGTGAACTTATAGTATAAAAACTGTTATTTTATTCACCTCAGTCGATCAAAAAGGAGGGAAATTTCTTTATTAGAGATCTGCATATTTACCTGATGTTAAGGTGTTGGCTATGGAGTCCATTTTTTTATCGAACAAAACCTGTAACTCCGGGGTCGATAAATTAAGTGTTCTGATTATAGAATCGGATATATATTTTTCACACCTTTCATTCGGAAAAGTAAGTTTTGCTCCACGTCGTTACGCTCAGGATTCTAACTTAGAATCATTCGCTTCACTCTAGATTCAATGTACCGCCATCGCCGTAAATACATAATTTTGCTCCCTTGAGACACAAATAACTATACCCACGTTCACGGTGTTAGCTGATATTATGAAATGCAATTTTATATCGATCGTAAAAATTCTGGCGATTCCGGAATTGACAAATTTTGTTGCTATATCATATTGGATTTCAAACTAGACGTTTGTAACCTAGTTATGGTTGTTTATCTATCTAAGTATAATATTTATCTATATAAGTAATTGTATCGTTGTCTAGTACCCAAGATACAGGGAATCCTAGTTTGGGGCTAGATCAATGTGTGTAAATAGTGTCCAAGGTATTTTTTTTTATTAAACTAGTAGTTATCAAACTGGCATTACAAACAACGCCAGGATAAGTTAACAGTCTATATTTAGAATAATAATAATAATAATAATACCTTGGACACTATTTATACACATTGATCTAGCCCAAAACTAGGATTCCCTGTATCTTGGGTACTAGACAACGATACACATACTTATTTAGATAGATATTGTACTTAGATTTATAAACAACCATGACTAGGGTACAAACATCCGTTCTCATCAAACAAATATTTGCCCTCACCGGGACTCGAACCCGGGACCCCTGGCTTCACTGCCGACTCGGCCATTCGGGCCGAATAATTCACGTACCTATTGAAACATATTATTAAAAAATATTGAGATAAAATAAATAAAATTAAAAAGTCGCTTCCATACTATGCATCCGATTAATTATGCATTCCCGGATTTCCAGGCATCCCGGAATTTGTTTTGCAAAAAATAATTTAAGAAGCAGCTGCCTTAAGTTTTATCGGAAAAAGTAAGTTTAGGTAAATATGCATCTAAATATCCAAGTTTTGTTTATAATACGATCTTTCCTTGGTATTATTTTTGCTACCTGGTTTCCGATCATATCCTTGGAACCATAAATATAGGTACCATAATAGTAGGTTCTTCCAAAACAATATACTACTGCTGCAAACGTTAATGCAAAACAGTGTTATTTCACTAAGACTTCATAACAAATTGTTGTACTCACAATCTAGATTGATGCTGGAAACAAAAAATGCCTGTCATGTCAATAAAAATATACAACAAATTTCCTGAAAATGTGAAGACCATAGACAAGCAAACCAAATAAAAAAAAACTCAAACATGCAATGAAATGTCGTCATTATGTGCGACATTTTGTGATAGTCAAAACCGCTAGTCGATCAACTATCGACAGATAGTAAACCAGACCGACAGGGTTTAGAATTTAAGTTTCTTTTGTTCTTACATGTCAACCTAACACGAAGACTATTGAATTCATGTCAATACATGTCAACCTAACACGAAGAAGTTAAATTGGTTCACAGTTAACAATTTATTGTTAAATGCTGGTAAAACCAAATATATCAAATTCTCACTTCCAAATGTCAGGCAAGTTGGGACCAGTTCAGTGTTGGACAGCAATACGTTAGAATTAGTAAATGACAGGAAGTTTCTTGGAATAACCATTAATAACAAATTGCAGTGGGGACCCCACATAGAAAAATTGGCTGGTAAATTAAGTTCTGCGGCTTACGCTGTTAGGGACATCAGACAAAACACGGATGTGGCTACACTAGGCTAGTATATTTTAGTTACTTTCATAGTGTCATGTCCTACGGTATCTTGTTGTGGGGGAAAGTAGCGGATATTCAAACTATTTGTATTTTACAGACTCCTTAAGAGAGCTTTTTAAAGAAATTGACATACTAACTGTGGCTAGTCAATTTATTTTCGAAAATATAATGTATGTACGCAAGAACCTTAAAAAATTCCCAAACTTAACCGTAATGTTAACCTAAGAAATAATCACAGACTACTTGCGCCCCGGTTTAGACTCGCGAAGGTTAGCAATTATTTCAAGGTTCAATGCATTCTCTACAACAACAAGATACCTCTGGAGATCTTGAAAATTGTCATTTGAGCAATTTAAAAACCATGTTAAAGCGACTTTGTCGAAAAAGGGATATTACAATGTTCAAGATTACTTAAATGATGGAAATGTATTGAGTTAATCTGGCTCAACACTGACCTTGCTGTTAATAATTTTGTAATTATTTATTCCTGCTTATTAATTATTATAATTACTAAATATTATATTTTGTATTAGTTAAGCATAAGCAATTTTTAAAAGAGATCTAAAAATCAATCTGTGGGAGTTTCTACGCCCTTCTTCTCCCACAGTGGTCCAATGTAGAGAAGTGGCAAAAAATGACGATTGCTAAGTATATGTAAATATCTACAGTAATAAAGACATTTGGAATTTGGAATTATTTTTGTCAATTGAAACTTTAATCTACAGTCACTTGTTTAAATACTACCCAATTAATAATACATTAGATAGAATATTGTTTATGCCCAACAGGGCCCATAATGATCTACCACTTTATACCTTATTGTTATTATGGTGTTCCATAAAATGAAGATAAAAATGAATAATAATATCTATAAAAAGACAGAATAATTTATCCTTTTAATTAACAGTTAAACTATTCAATGTGAACACAAAACAAAGACAAAAAACATTTTCGTTTGTGACAAAAGTTCACACACTGCATCTTTGTTGCATGGATCCTAAATTTTTTTGGTGGTTCTATGATAGAAATAAAAACATGTATTCCCACAACTACGTTTATATTCTCGTAATGCTTAGAATACCAAAACACTGAGAACATTATAAGGGTTAGCGTACACTTCGACGCCCAATCCAAACTCTACGTTTGATTATTGCTGTGATATAAAAGTACATTGATCCCTAGATTTGTTGAGCTTTAAAATAAACATTTGCAGAGATATACATTTCGCTTATTGTTCAAAATATCTTGAACGATTAGAGTCAAGAACGAGACGGTGTTGCAGAGAATTCACAAGGATTTGAAGCTACCGAAGACTGAAGACTATAATGATCAGAAAACTGCAATACGTGGAAGCATCCCTCCACGGAAACATACCAGGCCGCCGAGGACCTGGCCGCACAAGAACCCCCTGGCTTCAAAGCCTCGCAGAATGGTCCAAATCAAGCACCGGCATTATTCCGAGCCGTAACATCATGAGCATAAACAGCCATGTCGATAGCGGACCTCCGATAGGAGATGGCATCCAATGAAGTGGAAGATTTATAGTTACGAGAATTGTCTGTAAATAAATTTAAAAATGTTGTTAAAAATCACTTATGTAAAAAAGGTTACTACAAAATATCAGATTATGTAGAAGACAACTAACTTGGATAAGGTCGCTGTACATGGTCAACTCAACTCTCCTTTCTCGTTTCACGACCTTATCTATCTTTCGTATAAGATCAGGCCTCTCAAGAGCAGGGCAAAATTTCTTAATATTCGTAACTTTAGGGATATTAACCTAGAGTCTCTTAGGTCGGATGCCTTGTCGATCGACTGGTCCCCTGTAATATCCAGCGAGACCATGGACGAGAAAATCAACAATTTCAATATCATAGTCCTAGGTCTCTACGACAAGCATGCACCTATAAAAAAAGTGAGAGTGAAACACCTACCCGCCCCTTGGCTAACAGATACTATTAAGCGTCTAATGGCCAAGAGGAACAGAGCCAAGTGTAAATACCGTAAGAATCCGACAGATGACAATTTTCTTTCTTACAAATGTCTTCGCAACCGCTGCAACCGTCTCTGTCGTGATGCTAAACGTCGGCACATCCACGAGAGTATTGAAAGTTACACACCAGCTCAGGTGTGGAAGTTTCTAAAAACACTTGGCATAGGTAAGACTCAGGACTTTCATGCTGGTAATGTAGATCTCAACGGTCTCAACCAGTTCCTTTCTGCTCCACCTGTTGTGATGGATCCCATTGTCAAACAAGCCACTCTTCAGAGCCTGCGCTCTAAGTCCTTACCCGAAACCACACCACTCAACTTGAGCAATGTTGGAATCTATGCGGTCAAGAAGGCGGTACTAGCAGTGATCTCGAAAGCCGTAGGTGATGATAAAATCTGCCTTAAAATGCTTTTAACAATCCTGGATGAACTACTGCCAGCTATTACACATGTTATAAATTTTTCCCTATCGAATAGCATCTTCCCCACCATGTGGAAAAAAGCATTAGTCATCCCGCTCCCTAAAACTTCCAGTCCCACCTCTTTTAAAGAGTATCGACCTATTTCAATCCTACCCATCCTCTCCAAAGTCCTTGAATCCATTGTCCATACCCAGCTCTCTTCTTACCTTCTCTCAAACAATCTGCTGAACATGTACCAGTCAGGATTCAGACCGGGTCATAGCACCGTCACGGCTCTCATGAAAGTCACAGATGATATCCAGGTAGCCATGGACTGCAAACAACTTTCCGTGCTTGCTTTACTTGACTTCAGTAGTGCCTTCAACTGCGTAGATTTTGACATTCTCGTTGAGCTTCTCAGATCTCTGAACGTCTCCTCCTTCTCTGCTAGCTGGTTCGACTCTTATTTGAGGGATCGGCAACAGCGTATCAGGTCGGAAGAGATATCCACTGAATGGTGTGACCTCTCTACAGGCGTCCCTCAAGGTGGTATTCTTTCTCCTCTTCTAATCTCGATCTTTATCAACACCATCTCGGACGTCCTGTCCTCCTCATATCATCTTTACGCTGATGATCTCCAGATTTATCGCCACTTCTCTCTCAACGATGCACACTCTGCTGTGGAGGCACTCAACGCTGATCTTGAGGGAATAAGAAGTTGGGCTTCATCCTTCGGACTCCTGGTCAACCCGAGCAAGTCCCAGGCCATGATAATAGGTACTAGACATTCTCTTAACTTGTTGCAGCAACATCCCATTCCATCTGTCACTTTTAATGGTACCACAATCGTATATAGCGATAAAGTTAAAAACCTGGGTCTAATCCTCGACAACCAGTTGTCCTGGTCATCGCATGTCAATGAGGTAAGTCGCCGAGTATTTTCTACCTTTCACTCTCTCAGGAGACTTCAGTACTTTTTGCCTCGACATACCAAAATCACTCTTGCTCAATCTCTCATTCTACCCCTCATCGATTACGCTGATGTCTGCTGGGTCAGTGCTAACGAAGAACTACTGAACAAACTCGAACGACTTCAAAATCTCGGGATTCGGTTTATCTTCGGGCTGCGCAAATACGACCATGTGTCACAACATCGCAGGGAGTTGAAGTGGCTGCCGATTCGTCTTCGTCGGGATTCACACATCCTCAATTTCCTCTACAACATTTTACGTAATCCACGCTACCCAACTTTCTTACGAGACAGTTTTCAATTTCTTTCTTCCAGCAGACCTCGGAGAACTCACGCAGTTTCCATGCTCACAACTCCACAGCATAACACCGCTTACTATGAGAACGGGTTTAGAGCCCGGGCCATTCGGTTGTGGAATGCACTCCCCTGCACCATCAGGGACAGTCCTAATCTGAATATCTTTAAAAGTCGTGTGAAGAAACATTACCTCTCCCTTTAGAGTTATAGGTAGTATGCATGTAAGTATGTATTAGTATAGTGTATAAAATAGTATTTGTAGTATATAATAAGTATTTAGTATATTATTATAGTTATTATTTAATTTATTTTATTTATTATTTTATATATTGTACACATAGGTCTACCCCTGCTCAACCATCAACTTTTCCCTTGTTTGCCTGGTTTGCTGGAAGAGATCTCTTATTAGAGATAAGCTCGCCTTTGTACACTTTTTTTATGTAACTCTTGTTTTTTGTATGATTTGTGTGCAATAAAGAAATTATGAAGACAAGAAAGCTTGGGAAGGTGTTTGCTCCAATTCTGTAAAAAATAACGTATAAAGCTGGAGGTTTCTAGTCGCCTCTTTGCCTCCAGCATCTAAAACATTAAGGTGACGGAATTCATATTGAGTTCTATATTTCCCTGTACCTTATACATGTGTTAGTTTAAGATTTGACATTCTCCAAATGTTACCTATGTGTTTCTTATGGAAATAAACTCTTTTTGAATTTTAAATTTTGAATTTTATAACTTCCGCCTCCACACTAGGATACCTTGTGTCCTGGGAACTGGAAATGTATTTCTTCCTGCCGGGGCTCGAAACCAGAACCCCTCGCTTGTGAGGTAACGCCTCGACCGCTACGCTGCATACGCAGGCTCCACAGCAGGATTTCCCTGTATCGCCGGTAAAGATACCATGACGTCACAAATGATATGAAATACTTGTTACCTCGGCCGTGAATAAAACCCTTAACGTCAGGCTAGCAAGGCGGAACTTTTACCTGTGAGCCATGGATGTAGAGGTAGCTATGTATTAGACAATTTACTTAACAATGTAGCAAAAAAACTAAGTATTGCCTGTGTGAACAGACAATCGAATTCACACACATGTCAGTACTCAAACTCAACATTTTGTGTTGTAAACAGAATAGACATGAACGGAATGTGATGTCGCTGTTTCTGGTTCTCACGACACAGGGTATCCTACTGTGGGGCCAGGGGCACTGTAAGTAAATGCATGTATGTTAATGCTTAATGAATGATATTAGCTGTCATCGGAATAAATTGTACATTGGAGAGTCTCCTCGACACTTTAGTCACCGGAAACAAACCATGGAATTATCTTAATAAATAATATGGATTATTTTCATAGCATATTTGTTAATTATCTCCTATTATTCCGATCACTGGATTAAGTAAAGGAGGGCATGTAAAGTAAGTAATACAACCATCTTTGTGAGTGTTTCACAAATCGTTGGGTAACAGACAAACAACTTTCCCAAAGTTGGAAAAACAGCTTATCTGTGATCATCATTTGAACAAATAGTGTTTGTACAACAAGGTTCTAACTAGTTATAAGTTTTTAGTCTATAAGTTTGTAATATTCAACGTAAATGCATAAAATTTTGGACTGAAATCGCGAGAAAATTCAAGTTTAGCTCCGACTTATAATTCTTATTTCCTATGTTCATGTTCATGTTCATGACTAAGCATATAACTACATCAAGGAACTTGTATGCCAATTTTCGTCAAAATCGGTTAAAAATGCGACCTGTAGGTGAGATCAGATAGACGGACAAAGGCATTTTTGGCCCGATTCGCTGTTCACTGAGTGTTTTGTTCATTCAATTTCTCATAACTTCCAATATAAACACGCACTAGATGGCAAATTCAGCCAAAGTAAATGTCATAGGTAGATACATAGCATGTACGTACAAGCCAACATTGTATCTTTGCCATTTACATATGAACAGAACATTTTCGGCCCTTAAAGACACTGTCGTAACATTACCTTGGGAGAACGACTGCCGTGCAAATATGCAACTTGTACTAATGCTCTTAAGGTTGCGGGTAGGCGAAAAAAACCGGTTTCTCGGAATAACAAGTGGTACTTATTTGACCTCAATGCAAGTAGTTTTTATCATAACGTGACGTGTCTCGAACAATAGGTAGTTTTACTGCTTTAGTACCGAGCCCAGAGTGTGCGTGAAATTGTCTTGCTCGTATTTATTTACTGACTTTGTTGTTTTGTTAGGAGAGTTACGATGATTATGTGTGGATCTATTACATTGAGCACCACGGTTGACGGCCTTGCGAGAGGTCCCGGGTTCGATCCCCGGCTGAGGGTAAAAAAAAAGAGGAGCCAGAACGTATAACGTTTTCCCAGTCACTTTCAGCAAAACATGGATTTGTAAATCAAGACATGGCACTATCTCTGATATATAAAATGCTCGTGTCACATTGTTAGTTGCCATACTCCTCTGAAGCGGCTCAACCGATTTTAATGATATTTTACACGTATGTAGGTAGGTCTGAGAATAAGTTTTTTTTTCTATTTTCTACTAATATAATCTCTAGAAGTAATTTTTGTGGCAAAACAACGTTTGCTGGGTCAGCTAGTACATATATATATATTCAATAATCATGCAATATTTAAAGATCGTCCCCACAAACAAACAGATTTCAAACTTTGTACTGAGATAAGACTCATGCCGTAGTATGAGATTTCATGCATAAGGGCTTTTCTTAAAAAAATAACCTATTGATGTAAAATATTTGTGGAGAACGGCCCCGTAGCAGTGTGTTTTCGTTGTTTATTCTAAGCCCCATCCATTTTTAGATCGAAAATGGTCATTTTTATGGGACATGGGATAAAAAAATGCATGCTCTTAAACATCTTAAAATCATTTGCTACTACCTCTCATTATTCACGCTACGGATAATAATCTGCACGAAGTGCCACGAACTATACGGTGCTTAACTTGTTTGTTATATTTTTCTTCTACATACATGTAGTGCTTTTCGTTCAAGCGGACAAATGCGTTTGTGTGTGTGACACGTGACAGCGATACGTGTGAGCACTCACTCACACGCAACACCCACTCTTGTCTCTTACACAAACGCATTTTTCCTAAAACCACTGTACCTAGAACAGAACCTTTAGCAACCTGAAAAGAGCTGCCGTATTTCGAACTGTCCATTCGTTAGATAAGAAGATTTTGAAGTCAACGGCTGAGTGTTTCGCTCCCATACAATTTGGGCGCGCTCACTGTCGGTCATAATGAAAACAAAGCTTAGACAGTCTTGAAACCCTCTGCAGAATTACACCGAGTGAGTGCATTTAAGTACCTATGTAGAATGTAATATCACTGGGGTGAATGTACTGAACTTATATCCTTGCAGAGTTAAATGTGAGGATATGCATAATTTCCGTTACTTTACATGAATTGTCTCAGTTCTTTAACATTACTCATAGCATCTCTTAGTGTAAGTAAGCGTATTAAGGCCCTTGTATCGGAAAGAATAACAACTCTATTCGTGGTAGTTGATATTTGGTAGATTGAAATAAAGTTCAAGCTCACACTGCTACATGGCTGTTACGTTCATGGCTGTTACGTTCATTGCTGTTACGTTCATGGCTGTTACGTTCATGGCTGTTACGTTCATTGCGAATTTCAGTGCGAAAATTGTGTTCTTTATTTCTTTTTCAAAAACCACAGATTATTTCATCATTTCAAACTGCTTTTGAACGGAAGAATATTATTTTAAGATCCCAAGAAATAGCATGTTTAAAAAAACCGGTCAAGTGCGAGTCTAAATCACGCACGAAGGGTTCCGTACCACCGTTTAATGGAAGCGATGGTGTGGAGTGAATAGTTTGGATTTTACACAGCAAAATATTGTTTACAAAGTTATTGGTGCGGTTACTTTCACACTCCATGTACGTAACCAGGTGCATCCATAAGTTTGTATGTGGTATTGAAAGAATTGTTGTATGGGAGCCCCCTTAAATATTTCTTTTATCCTGTTTTTTAGTATGTGTTGTTATAGCGGCAACATAAATACATCATCTGTGAAAATTTCAACTGTCTAACTATCACGGTTCGTGATATACTGCCTGGTGACAGTCGGACGGACGGACAGCGGAGTCTTAGTAATAGGGTCCCGTTTTGAACCCTTCGGGTACGGAACCCTAAAAAGTACATCTATTTGTTTGTTTTTTTCTTTATAGTTCCTTAGTTCCTATAGACGTATACCGATGTTACCACAAAAAAAATACACATTGTTTAACCTCAAAACAAACGTCGAAACATTACATTTTGTTTTTAAACTACATCCATAAAAAATAAATGTAGCTCATTTATATTCCCACCTAGGGGCACAGGTCTTTAGCCATACTCCACCACGCTGGCTCAGTGTGGGTGGTGAAGGGGTTCGACGACCACTACCACGCAGCGCCGGTGATATTCGAGAGGTTGAACAGGAGTTTAGTTTTTTGTGGCAAGATCCAATAATGTTTTCAAACTACAACATAAAAGAAAAACACCCATCGCAAGCTGTCATTGACTCTTCAGCTCACGGATGACAGTGAGCAGCCGACTGTTTCGCTTCTTTTTGATTGACGCATTGCTAGTCAGCGGCGGCGTGTCGAAGAGCTCAGCTTTATATGAACAAAAAAAGTTTCGGCATCTCAGCCAAAGTGACATCATAGCCTTCATCGTCTTCCAGTGCCTCTGCCCTGGTTGGCAGTCAGCTCCGAAGACCCCACCTGGACTGACCCCAGGCGTAACAGGTCCCCGACGGCGGCTGAACTTGGGGGTTTTGTAGCGATACTAAAACCATAACCGTCGTCAAAACAAGTATTAGGTAAAATAAATTCGAATATGGATGTTGTTGAAGAGCTCCGTGGTCTAATGGGTTTCACGCTTGCTTCTCACACAGGAGATGCAGGTGCGAATCCTGACCATCGACCCGAATGGCCGAGTGCCTACGGAGCCAAGGGTCCCGGGTTCGAGTCCCGGTGGGGGCAAAAAGATTTAGATGAGTCATGGTTGTTTATCTATCTAAGTCTAATATTTATCTATATAAGTATGTGTATCGATGTCTAGTGCCCAAGATACAGGGAATCCTAGTTTGGGGCTAGATCAATGTGTGTACATAGTGTCCAAGATATTATCATTATATTATTAATTTATTATGTACCAATGAGATAATTAATTTATCTTAAGTACATCATCGGTCGTTCAGTGTTTCGGATGACACGTTAAGCTATATGACCCGGCTACAATCGCTACGTGGTAGGGCTTGTAAAACCCCTCCACCAACCCGCACTGAGACAGCGTGGTGGAGTATAAAGGCCTTTGCCCCTAGGTGGGGACATTAATGGGCTACATTTATTGTGCGAGCGAGCGAAGCGAGCGAAGGGCTCCATTTCGACAAGATAGGAGGCCGATTTTGCTTTCGTCTGTCTCTATTTGTGTCTATCAGTTCCGGTCTAGGGGCCACAGTTTTCAAGCGATGCTCACAAAACTTGGCACACGTGTTCCTTGAATTAAAAGTTTTTTTTGTCGAGAGCTTTTCTCAATTTTCCCCTTGGGGTTTTTTTTTGTTTTGAAACCTATCGTGTGGGGTATCAATTAAAGGACTTCATGAGCCGTTTCTAAAAATATTCTACAGCATTACTTTCGGCCGCCTGTTTTCTAAAAATCCAAGAAATATATTCAAAACATACCAAGTTTGGACTCCTCGAAGTAGGAGACGGATTAGTAAAGAGGATCTACACAGACCATGAGAGTGAGTGAAATAGACTATAACTATTTTCGTGAAAAGTCTATAGATTATATTTTAAATCGCAAAATGTAGTTTACAAAGTTATTGGTGCGGCTACTTTACTACTTAGAATTTAATGTGTCGAAATGTATGGTGATATCGTTTACTCGGAAACGCAGACCTCTGGAACAAACCTACACACTAAACAGCTGTTCTATAAAACGAGTCACAGAAGTAAAGGACCTTGGAGTAAAGTTAAAAAGTGATCTATGTTTTCGGGAGCAAATAGATAGCTTGTGTAAGAAGGCTTACAGAAACTTGGGGTTCATACTCCGGACGGCTAGGAATTTAAGTGATATTAAAACGGTTGTAGTCCTGTATAACGCCTTGGTACGAAGTCACCTTGAGTCGAATGCATTCATTTGGGCCCCCCACGAAATTAAGTATAAGCTTATGCTGGAGAGAATCCAAAACAAGTTCACCAGACACATTTACCACAGACTGTATGGGGTGTATCCATACTATCCTCTCATGTATCCTTCCTTATTCGTTTTAGGAATGGTAGGGTATAATGAGCTGAGAGTGAGGCGAGAATTTGCACTGGTTCTTTACTTATTTAAAGTGCTGGTAGGTAAAATCGAGAATAGGACGGTGCTGGAGTTGCTGCGCATACGTGTCCCCGACCGGTACGTGTGGCAGCGCCGCCGGCCTGAGCTACTTTGTGTGACGCGCGCGCGCACCGCGCTGCTCAGCAAGTCCCCGATGTCGCGAGCGCTCAAATACCTTAACTTGATTGCCAACCAGATGGATTTGTTTTGTTGCACTTCGAGTGGCTTCACAAAGACTGCTTTGCAGACAATTAGTTATGAGATGATTGATTAAATAATAAAGGATAATGCTTAGTTGTATAGTTGGTACATATTTTTAGGTTAATTGAATAAGCTGCACTATGTATTAGGTCTAACCTGTAATGTAGATGTAAGTTTTAGATAAATAAATAAATAAATAAATAAATAAATACTTGATTTTGATTGAATCTAAAATACTTAGCTATAAATTGGTTCACAGTCCCCCCTGTTAGCGAGGTCTACTGCCCACAGGGCCACTAGTTATTTTATTATTTATTATTGATGTTGTTTAAGGATCCTAAACTGAATAGCTATAAAGGTTGTGATAAGTCTCCTGGAACATTTCCGAATGTTAGAGAACAACGATGTCTTTCTTCTTCCGACGCTCCGGTTTCCTTAAACCCTGCTCATCATCACCACTTGAAGTATCCTATTGGTATCGATGACTCTTACGTACAAAGAGAAGGTCATGCCCTTGGATTTCTTTTTTGATGCTACTAGATGACCCTTTGCTCAGTCTAACTTTAGATCAGCAATCTACCAACCAGCCTTATTATGTATGTCTTCGACTAATGTTCTGAATGGTCGATTTTTCAATTTGTCAGGTACCTATTGCTATTGATATCAGAAATACATTAAGGCTAATCTAGAAATTACATTCTGTAATCTCTGTCGATGTTATGTTCTGAAGATTGCTTCGTTTAAATTTACGTTTGACCAATAAACATAAACTATTATATACAGGCACATGCATTGCTTCGGACCGTGTGCCGTGGGAACCAGAAACAACGACATCACACAAATAAACATCCAAGACTTGGGTTTTTTATCTCCAGCCGGGTATCGAACCCAGGACCTCTCGCATGGCAGGCAGAGCCTCAACCGTAGTGTCACAGAGTTCATCAATCAGAGCGCGATTATTGATATCATATCATCATTAGCGAAAAGTGATTTTGTAAGAAAATTGGCATTGTCGAGAGAATGGAGCTACAGGAATCAGTAGGCTTAGGGTGCGTCCGGAAACCGAGTGACCATTCACTCGGAGAAAGAAAAGAAAAGTGATGGAGATAATAACAGACAGTGAGATGAAATGCGGTTATCGAACGCTAGCACGAGAATCTTGTTTCCGAGCGGCATAAGTTGTCAATGTCAAACCAGCCAGATTTGTATAAACCCGCCAAGCACAGTTTGACACCTGTCAGGTAATTTTTAACGACGCTGAGCCAGGGAGAGTAATCGCACTAGTCAGTGCGAAAATAACTTTATCTGAGCCGTTTGGCTCGGTCTCGAACGCACCCGTAAGATATTCAGACATCTAGAAATTTCTATCATAATCCCGTTCAAATAGGCCAATCAAAAGACGGCACGTTTAAAACAACCGTGTTTGATTGGTCAATTTGGAAGGTATGCCTATACCTCTCAGCGATTCCTAGTTCTTAATTTACGACGTAATTTTGAAAATTATTATCGGGACGAATACTTCTTTATGAATTCTTAATTTTACCAATTCTCGGTTTTCGAATGCCTTATTTTCCTACCAGTTAGTAATAATTATAGACATTCCTTTTTTCCATTTTTGCCTGCTTACAATACATGTTTTGGAGTTTTGAGATGTCAATTCCTAGATGCAAACAGAAAGACAAAGTTAAAGTCACCTCTGTTTGCACGCTGACAAAAGTAACTCGATTATCGAACTATAGTGATTCATCAGTAGGTACTGAATGCTGCTGCGTGCATGAGTTATTGTGAGTCATTTAGCTCAGTTAGTCAATATTGTTGTCTAATGTCTTTGTATACCTAAAAGTCTAACAATTGTCAATAGTACGGATACCTAATGAACATCCACAAACTGATGATAACTGGTCTGTCAAAACTGGTCCTTTACGTCATTATGGTGATTCAGTTGGTTCGTGCGATGTGTGAAAATAAGACGACGTCTCAATGTTATAAAATTATAGCTTTTTTTGGTCGATTTATCCAAAATTCTGTATGTGAAACAGTGTGTGAAGCTAGTTTTTACGGTTCCGTACCCGAAGGGTGCCAAACGGGACCCTATTACTAAGACTCTGCTGTCCGTCCGTCCGTCCGTTTGTCACCAGGTTGTATTTCGTGAACCGTGATAGTTAGACAGATGAAATTTTCACTTACCACATACAATACCACATACAAACTTATGAATGCACCTAGTTACGTACATGGAGTGTGAAAATAGCTGCACCAATAACTTTGTAAACATCATTTTGCTATGTTAATCCAAACTATTCACTTCACACCATCCCTACCATTGTACGGTGGTACGGAACCATTCGTGAGCGAGTTAGACTCGCACTTGAGCGTTTTTTTTTTTCAATACTTTAGAGTTCAAAATGTCAGTGCATTTAAAAATATTTGATATTGATGTTGTAATACTGGTTTTAGTGTGTGTTATTGGAATATAATGACTGAATAGATCGGAAATATGGTTACCAAAAGATTTAATATATTTAGGAAAAGTTGTTAATGAGGATGTTTTTGTATCAATTTTGTATCTACCTAAACATCGAGAAACAATTAAAAAAACAAACATGTACATATTTTAAGTGACATATTTTATTATAAACGAAACTTCTTAAGACTAGCTTCGACAACTTACAAAACTTGTAAAATTATAGTCATATTTATGTAAATAACTTAATGTATAAACTTTACCTAAACATTACATAACTAAGTTAACATATATTTTTTGCATGCAAAAAAGATATAATGATTTTTCTACTTTAAATTTCTTGATTGTAATAATGTCTTTGGCAAACAGTAACACACTGTTAAAGATCTATTAATTATAACTATTACATTTTTAAACATCCTTTTTTATAAAAATATTTTTATATACGATGGACGGATATAAATAGTTATCTTGAAGTTTCGATCGCATTCATTTACATAAATAATAAACAAGTTATATTGTCACGCCTTTTCCCATACGGGGTGGCAGAGGTACAATTGTGCCCACTTTGAGCCAGTTATTCAAATACTCCATGTTTGCGTGACAGTAAATAATATTTAGTAAAATATATAAACAATTATTTAAAGCAAAATATACCAAAATAATAAAGGTGGGAGCCTGTAATGACATCATCAAAATTTACACACAACATTGAATCCCAACTTCAAAAATACAAACGAAATAGTCATACAAAACTAAAATTCACACAATTTACACAAATAATCACCTTCGTGACTTCACATTTGCATGGCAGCTAGAGGTAAAATGTACAAGACCAAAAAACCTTACGTTTCGCAATCATATCCAACCTCGCGACATAGTTAGACAAACATTATGACATTACCCATAACAAGCATTTGTACCTTTTCTTACACAACTATAGTTCTTTCCACTCACGAAGGCTCGCCTCTCCACCGTCCGACCACCTACACAAGCCTCGACTTATACGATGGAGGGGCGAACTTCGCAAGCGAACAACTCCTATTTGCTGACGACCTCAAGCTAATAACTTAAAATGGCTCTAACAAGACGAATATCCAGGTCAAGATTTCTCCACAAAAACCTATGTTGACCATCCATCGCCGCTTATCAACCGTGAAGAATATTTCTGCGTTAGTTAAATCAGCATTGGAAGTGATGTCAAGCGAAAGGAACGCCTCATTCGAAATCTCGAGGTGAGTCGCCGAGGTCATGTGAGACAAAAGTGAGTCAGTCAGAGGTACTCAAGTTAAGTATCTCTCAAGATGTCCCGGAGGAAATGTCTTATTAACTGTAAACGGTTTAAGTGCTTTACACTCTGACCCTAGGAGGCGCGAATTAGGCGAGTGCGCCGCAATTGATGATGATTTAAAACGCCCTTAACAAACCGTAATTGGACGTAATAGAGAAATGGCGGATCGAGATTCTAAATTAAATTATTCAGATTCATACATTAGGATATTTAAATGCAATAAGTAATAAGTAAATTTAAGGAATGATCTGATGGTAACTCCGCTAGATGAAAATTATACATGGTAATGTAAAAGCTTGACTCAGCACCGAAGTATCCTGATTTTCCTCATAAAGAGGAAACATGGAACTTTGATAGAAACAACATCTTCGAACTTAAAGTTAAATGGTAAAACAAAAGTACAGTCGAAATTGTTAGTCGTTCGGATCGGAATTAAAAACAAAAGTATGGCGATTTGAAAACTACCCTAAACGTATTGTGACAAACTCCTTTTGACATCGGCGGTATGAGATTAATACTGCTACACAAAACAACTATCACTTAACACTCTGTTTCACCCTCTTTCTTCTCATTGATATAATGCTCAACTTCTTCAAACGCACCAAACAGTCTCCAAGCCAGCACTACGCCAATTAGCTCTGCCAGCACCATTAGAAGAGACACACCAGCTATGACAGAACTGACAATCTTGGCATAAACAGAAGCCACTTTTGCGCAGCCAAGTCTTTCGTTAGCTTCTTTATCGGTGAAGTCACAAGACGCTATATAGTAGCTGTCTAGGCAGCAGGATATCGGCAGGTCATTCCTCCAACTTCTATAGTCTCTTGCGTCATTAGCGCCACAGCATCTCAGTTTCCGTTCGATGTAGTTGAAAGCCTTGTATACATCTGGATTGGATTGTGCATTATAGTATCCATCGTACACTGTGTCCTTGATGAATCTGTCCGTGTGTTCTCCATCAACAAATACGAAGACCAGAGTGGCTGCGATCGCTTGTCCAAGAATGATGAGGAGAAGACACAAGCCGTAGACTCCAAGAAGTCCGCGGCTTTCTCGTGAAGTTCCGCACCAACCGCAGAAAGCCACCATCATGATAAACATCCCCAAAAGGATGAAGAGCCATGGCGCCACTTGAGGCCAGTAGATTCTATAGTCCAACAGATAGTGGTTACTGTTGCGCAGAGACACGAACTCACTTAACTGAACGAAAAACCATATCCCGGTCGCCGCGGAAGCAAGGCCGAAGATCGCATAGATGATATTGACCACGTAAAGGATCGATTTGTACGTGTCCTCTTTACTCATGATTGCTTTTATTTACAACCGTCCGCGCGCGAAGGAGTTTGTCAACTGAATGCGTAAAGAGGTCGGCCTCCAAACAGTTTTATTGGACGTTCACTCGCGGCGGTGCGCTGACATCACTGGCCTTTATTGCATCGCCTTAGAAGCGGTTTTCCCCTGTTATCTCAGAGGTAATTTGTGTACGATCATGGACGCAGGCGCACGTAGGTGGGATGGTGGAGCTATGGTGTTATTTTATTTGCACGTGTAGAGTAGTTTCTATATTTCTCGATGATGGAATATATGTTTGTCCGCTAAGTTGGAATGGTTTTGCAATGCGTCATAGTTTAATTCGAATTTTATGCATTATTTATTGCAAATTTTTGACATTTGAGATTCTATATTGGTTAATGATGACATTTCTGATAGACTTTAAGATTCATATATTTTCTCTTAAAGAATTATAATATTTACAACACAATATAACATATATAAATTATTTATATTAAGGTATAAACTTAAGTAGGTTAATACTTTAACTGGTTGAAAATTGAAATGGAGTGCCTCAGAAGTATTTTCTTGTAGAAAACCATTTGAAATAAAAACTTTACATACTTGCGGATATGAATTTTCAATTTCCTTCACTTCTTTTGAACACTATCAACAGGATACATCAGTCAACTTCTCAAGTTATAAAACCTTCCGTTACAGAAAGAGAAAACTCGACAGTTCTTAAATACAGTCTATTACATCAACACTTTTTCACTCTCAGTTTCGCTCGGCGCAGTATATTGATGAACTCTCGGTTTCTGCCTCAAAGCCCTCGAGAGAGAGAAGGCGACGATCACGCTTATTATGCCAAGCATAGCCACGAACAACGACACGCCCGACAGAATCTTGATCACGATCCTTGAGTACTGTGAAGCTACGTGGCTGCAACCGTGACGCTCATTCGCAAGTTTGTTCGCAAAGTCGCACTCCGAAAAGGTTTGGTAGTTCCATCCGAAGTGGAACTGATCACAGCAGGATTGCGGAAACTCCTGGCTTTTAAAACTCTTGTAGTCTCTAGGACTGTCGGCTCCGCAGCAGTATAATTTCTTCTCAATCTTTCCGAACGCATCGGCGACTTCTACGTTGTTTTGCGACTCGCCGAAAACATCCCAAACTGTGCGCTTTATGAAGTCGTCTGTCGACTTACTGTCGGCGAAGACGAGCGATATTATTGCGGTGGCAATAAGCAGGATAACAATGACACTGAAACTCACAACATACACGTTCAGGAGTCCTTTGCTGGTTTTCTTCGCACCGGAAATGCCACAGAACGTTGCGCACAAAACACACACACCAACAATGAAGAACAGCCACGGTATCGCCTGCGGCCAGTACACATTGTAATCCAGGAGGTAGTGATTGCTGTTTCGGAGACTGGTCAGCTGGTACACTTGCACGAAGAACCAGATTGAAGTACAGCACAATCCCAAAGCGATGACCGCTATAATGATGTTGAGAACGTGGAGGCACACTTTCGAGGAGTTAGCCATATTGAGGTCGCGGGCGCTACGACACGACTGCGCAGAGTCGACGCTCGGAATTAAATGGCGTCATAGCGCGCCGCGCGGGGCTTATATCAATGTCCACAGTTTGTTACTGATCAAGGCTATTGGGATACCAGGAAAGACGCCATTGCTTCTGTGGATCCAGTGACTCATGCGTGATCTAATTCAAATTGTAAAATTATCGGAAGTTTTTTCTGATTTTCGGAGGCTTTAGTTTGTTCGCAGTTTTGCGTTGCGCACGCGCAGGTGTTTTAAGTTAAAAGGCGGTTTGCGATGAGTAATTGCAGAGCAAAACTAATGATGATTGTTGATGTTGATAGTACACGTAGAGCAAACACGTGCAGAAGATGTTTCAGTGCCGGAGTCATCCGGAAGTTTAATGAATGAGAATTGAAGTTGATCTTTAAATTAAATAATTATTAATGTTCGTCCTGTTATTTGTTTAGTTTAATGTACTGAAATTTGTGGAAAATTGACAGTAGTCTCGTACTAGTATAGCAAACTCAAAATTGACAGAAACTTTGTATTTGAGTTAATAAATAAGGGAACCTCATTTTTTTTACAGGATATTGAATTAATTAGAAACCTGATATTCTCTATTGTGTAGTAGAGTAGTAAGAAAATCGTAATATGACAATAGAACCGGTCAGTGCGAGTGGGACGTAGGACCCGCACACGAAGGGTTCCATACCATTGTATACGGGAAAACGAAAAAAGGCAGTTTTTTGTGCGAGATCTTGATATTTTTTTAATAATACAATATTAAATACTATGAAGGCCGTATATCGAAACATGGAAAAAAGAGTTTTATGTATATAGTATGTAAGTATTGTACTCAGGTTAACAAACTCTATGCACTTTGAAACCGAAAGTGGATAGAAATATGATAGAAATTGAGTAACTTATGTACAGAAATAAAATCAAATGTGATTAAAAACTCAAAATTATTTATTATAATTTGAATGACTAGTTTTTAATAACTCAGCATAAAACTCAATCCCTGCAATTAAAGATATTTTCCAATAACTTCGGGAGAGTCCAGTTTCACCGACAAACAAAACAAAATGGCTAAGAAAATGGCCATACCAATAATTTATTGTGTAGGTACTTCTTTTAATTCTTAAAAACCGGTATATTTCATTATTTGTTGTCATATCGGCAATATAAATAAACCCTCTGTGAAAATTTCAGCTCTCTACCTCTTTCGGTCGTTCCTGTAGAGCCCGGTGACAGACGGACGGACGGACAGCGGAGGCTTAGCAATAGGGTCCCGTTTGGCACCCTACGGGTACGGCACCCTAAAAACACATATCATTAAAGTGGGTCAAAGAAGAATCCAGACACTTCGGAAACTGTCATGACATGACGTTTCGGTTCGACCTCTATGGCGTGGCGCTTCGAGGGTGGGCCTACCAATCGAGAGGTCCCGGGTTCAAAACCCGGCTGGAGAGGAAGAAAAAGACGATGTTTTATTGTATGTGACACCGCTGTTGCTGGCAACCACGATACAGTGTATCCTAGTGTGGGGCCCCAAGCAATGTATGTGCCTAAATATAAATAATGTTAAATGTTTCATTACTGTCAGACAAATATCTCCACATGCAAATAGATATTCTGGACAGCCCCGTTCTTCAATCAATCAGCCCACATTTACTGCTGGGTATAGGCCTCCACTTTACCATGCCATCAACTCCCCGGTCCTGAGCCTCCCGCAGCCACTGCTTGCCAGCTATGGCGATGATATGGGTCGTCTGGCTGGTGGTCTGCCCTTTGGAAGCCTCGCGGTTCTGGGTAGCCACTCTGTTACCGCCGTGGTCCGTCCGTCATTCACCATGTCGAAACGACCTGAAATTGAAGTTCATCATTGGCTTTATCATCTTTTCAGATGCCTTCTGTAAAATATCATACAGCTGTTGTAAATAAAATTTGCCAGTAATTTTTGTGCAAAAGCTTTCCCATACACTAACATTTCGTACATAATTTCCCTGTCAGACGATATCACCTAATTTTAAATCATCGAACGTGATTAGTTCCTTTTCTGGTTAGAGTGAAATATATTCCCACCAAATATTCAACTTTAAGTCTTGGTGATAAAGTTGAAAATCAATGAAAATTTTTGTATGCTTATGACCGGAAAGCGGTTAAGACTGGTTTGTCAACTTTGGCGTCCGATGGCAAAGCAAAGCATTGATTGCTAGAGCAAGACCTACATTTCCATTATGACTAGCACCCACCTAAACGACTTAACTAATTACAGACTCAAAATAATTACTAAATCTATTATCTAACTCGTCATCTGGCTAATATTCATTTCCTGAATGACTCAGAGAGTAACATTTATATACAGGCACACGCATTGCTTCTGGCCCCACACTAGGATACACTGTGTCTTGGGAAGCAGACACAGCGACGTCACAATTTTGTAAGAATTAACACTTATTCGAACCCCAGATCTCTCGATTAAGAAGTACAGCTACGAACACAACACCACAGAAATACAAATTGCTGTAGTTTCATATATATTTATTGCATATAAATGGCTAGTATATAATCGCACAGAAAAAATACTGATTTTCACAGCATAAAAGGATCAGCAAAAATACGTTTTATGTATATGTATAAAAAACATAAAAATATGTTTTATGTATTTTTGTTGTTCTTACATGTTCTACTTCACCTAAGCTACCGCAGTATTTTGAAATTTGCTGTGAAAATCAGTATATTTGCTGTGCAAATCAGTATTGATGTGCAGTTGAATATTTCCCCATATAAATGTAGCCCATTAATCTCCCCACCTAGGAGCAAAGGCCTTTACCCGGATACGAGTAAGATTAAGCCATACTCCACCACGCTGGCTCAGTGCGGGTTGGTGGAGGGGTTTTACAAGCGCTACCATGTAGCGATAGCAGCCGGGGCCTAGAAGTTAACCTGTTATCCGAAACACTGGACGTCCGATAATGTACTTAAGATAAATTAATCATCATGGTCAGTACATGTACAGTACATGGTCAGGAATTGAACCTGCATCTCCTGTGTGAGAAGCTAGCGTGAAACCCACTGGACCACGGTCATGCTCCCAAGCCCATTATTGCATAATGACAATAAATTACAAAATAAACACATTATTATTATTATTTATTATTTTATTATCTTGAATAATCCACAGCTAAATATATGCATAATTAAACAGCTAATTAAACCTTAACTTAAGCCAATAATGGATTTAAATTCCTTAAGCTAAACATCAGGACATTATACACACAGAAAGAGAGAGGATAGTTAGTCAGTTTTACGAAGAGGTTTAGAAAATATAGTCTTAGTGTCGGGTCATTGCCCTCTGTGCCAGTGTCGCCAGATCTGGCAAACAGACCGTGAGTGAGCTGAGCGTGAGCCCTAATATGCTTCAATTATTATCGTAATTAACACGGAAATAGTTAATGATGAATCAAGAATATGACACTAACCAACTCCACGCTGTATGTATACTCAGGGTTGGTATACCACGACTCTGCGGTTTTCCATATCATTGACAGTCGAGCTCGGGTCAGCTCGGATTTATCTACGACTAACAGTTGTCAACGGCTGCGCTCGCGCAATGTCGAAGATGGCCCGGCCAGTCCAAAAGTCATTAACCCCCCCCCCCCCCCCCCCCCCAACTAGTCGGGGGCAGAATTTTTTAGATCTCTTAATGAGCTGTTCAACTTCCTATCGGCCAAATTATCAGTTTTTTAGGGGGAATTTGAAATTGAAACATCACTTGCTTAGTTGACGTTTCATATCAATAAACTACCTGCCTGCAAAATTTCAGCATTTTTCAAGTACACTGACGAGCAATGAAAAAGTTCCAGTGAGATAGCACCAAATTACTCCTAAACGGGAAAGGTTAGCTTAATGACGCCGTCTGCAATATTGAAGTACATTTAACAGCGCATCAGAATATTACCAAGTAAAAACGTCAATATTGTGTTCAAATTTTAAATTAAATGTTTTAAAAAATTCGATGGGTGTTTGTCGCCATTTTGTGGGTGGAACTTTTTCATTGCTCGTCATGTAGTTTTGGATGTTCATACAAAGTTCAACCCCCATTTCCCCCCCTTTGCGGATGAATTTCACCCAATCCCTTCTTAGTGGGTGCTACCCCACGCTTTATAAGGAACCCCTGTACAAAGTATGACGTCTCTAAGACCAGCGGTTTAGGCTGTGCTTTGATATACCAGTCAATCAGTGACTCAGTCGCGAGTTCATGACTTTGAATTATATAAGTACCTAGGTAGAGATGACTCAGGAATATTCTCTGTACGATTTCCGTGGTTCAAACCGGCTTCGCGCTTTTCCGGAGATTATAGGCTTACGAAAGCTTGTGGGAGCAGCCATAAAGCTAACAAACTGTGCCTCTGCCAACCCGTATGCATTTAATTTTGCCACAACTGGATCTCCCCCATCATGCAATCCATTCTCGTACTGTTCTGAGAAAAATGACGTGATTTATGTCAATAAAAATATTAAACGTAAGTGTTAGAAGTCGACATTCTCATTTAATACCATCCCAAAGTACCACGGAGCCAGGGACACACACACACACACACACACACACACACACACACACACACACACACTACACGAAACTGCTCGCGAAATCCTGTCTTCTCCAAATAAAAGCTCTCTCCTCTACCATTTAAAGTTATCACCCCCGCGCCGCCACGCAAAAAGAGCGCATGTAAGTTTTACGTGTGTGTCATTGTGCTCCCGTACATTAAATAGAACCGGTCAAGTGCGAGTAAGACGTCGGACCCGCACACGAAGGGTTCCATACCATTGTACACGGAAAAACTACAGTATTTTTTACGAGTATATAAACCTTTTTGATTCTTAATAATAATAATAATAATAATAATCTTTATTTCAGGCTTACAAAAAAACACATATCTATAAATACCTTACAACTAGAGACATGTAATATAAAAAACACACTAAATATAATCTAACCTAGCTAGGGATTTTCTTCTTCGTTCTCGCTTCCCTGTAGCGTCGGTAAACGATGCCCTCCGGCCAGTAATCTTTGGCCAGGAACATCGTCTTGAGGTCCGCCGGCACACGAAGCTTCAACGCTTCAAACTTACAACACCCCATCTTTAGTCGACGGGGGTTTAATAAAACCGGTCAAATGCGAGTCTAACTCGCGCACGAAGGGTTCCGTACCACCGTACAATGGTAGGGATGGTGTGGACTGAATAGTTTGGATTTTACACAGCAAAATGTTGTTTACAAAGTTATTAGTGCGGCTACTTTCACATTCCATATATATAACCAGGTGCATTCATAAGTTTGTATGTGGTATTGAAATATCTGTTGTATGGGTGCCCTCTTAAATAATTATTTTATTCTGTTTTTTAGGGTTCCGTACCCAACGGGTAAGAACGGAACCCTATTACTAAGACTTCGCTGTCCGTCCGTCTGTCACAAGGCTGTATCTCAAGAACCTAGCTAGCTAGAGAGTTGAAATTTTCACAGATTATGTATTTCTGTTGCCGCTATAACAACAAATACTAAAAAACAGGATAAAAGAAATATTTAAGGGGGCTCCCATACAACAATTCTTTCAATACCACATACAAACTTATGGATGCACCTGGTTACGTACATGGAGTGTGAAAGTAACCGCACCAATAACTTTGTAAACAATATTTTGCTGTGTAAAATCCAAACTATTCACTCCACACTATCGCTTCCATTGAACGGTGGTACGGAACCCTTCGTGCGCGAGTTAGACTCGCACTTGACCGGTTTTTACTAATTGAAATCGACCAAACTCTGTGGAAAAGTACCAGTTTAAAAAGTATCAGCACAGTACAAGCAAGAGTCCTAATGAAAATTCATCATTCGTCACGCCTACTAACATGTATTTCACTGAAAAAAATTAATAACAAAACTTTTTCGGTTATCGCCTTTTTAACCATACTTCAGTTAGTCGTCAATAAACTTAATTTGAAATAATTAAAGTGGTTTATTTACGAAGCACAAAACTGGTTTGGTTATTTTCAGGTCGGTTGTTTAATAGCTAAAATTTAGTCATGTAAACCTTAATGAAATAAACAAATTGGATTGCAACTTGCAACAATACATGTTTACTTAGTTTATACTAATTCTTAGACTATTCGTTACTAAAGGCTTGCTGAACTATCAAACAATTATTATTGTTAAACACTAAACAAACATCTTGTTACTATTATCTCAATTAAGTTTGTTATTTTTTACACACAAAACTGCAATTCAACAAAACTTATGTAATTAACAACAAACTAATATGTTGAACTAAACATAGCGTTATCCACAGTCACTGTTAGCCGTATTTTGATTGTTTACAACCAAACACTTTTGTTTACGGGATGACGAACTACCAACAGTCCTCGCGCGAGTTGAATGTAGTCTTGTCAAACAAAATCCGACCGTGCGGCACAGTGACAAGAGCAACTCTTTATTAATCTGTGCAAGAGCGAAAAATTTCAAAAACTGCATTTTGCTACGATCGACGCGACGACGCGACACGCCATGTTAAACACGTTGATTTTCTATTCATTTTGCTGCTTGCGCTTGCGCCTCTCGGGACAATCGTGTGAAGACGGGTCTCCGTTTTTCATAAAACCCCAAAGTAAAATAGTTCTGTGCTTATCGTCTCTCTCATCAGCATAATCAGAATAAGAATCTTTATTTCATTCAGCTACCTACTTAAAAATGAGTGAGAGAACCATGGCCGAGCAGAGCCCAGATGCTCTCGAAGATTATCTGCAGCAGTGGGGCCTGGAAGTGTATTTTACTCAATTCAAAGGTAAGTATTTACCTAATCATTTCCTTTCATTATCTTGTGGTAAGCTAAAGCTATGCCAATCTGGGGGTAAAAAGGCATAACGTGCCTGCCGCGCCAGCATGGTGCCAACGCGCCAAAAGTTAGTACCTCGGCACCCAAACCTACAAATAACGCTAGTTTGCATCTGTGTCTAACCTACCTACCGGGGGAGGAAAGATAGTCTAAGGAGGAAAGTATGGCTATAGAAATAGAAGTAAATTTAACAATCAACAGTAATTGAATAGGTACATACCTCTATTTCCTTACCACTACGTCGTTACCTAACCGAAATAGATTGATACGCCCTAATCACATGGTTTTCTCAGTTTCAGACATATGAAGATCAGTCGACTGAGCCGAATAGATCACAGGCCTCACAGGGTACCAATAATTCTACAACGTACGAGTATGGCCTACAGTCACTGGAGGACACTGGAGGGACACTGGGACATTGAGAAAAAGATTCCCGTTGTTTTGAGATTTTGATTTATGTGATAATGGTTCTTACATTGTAAAATTTCTGAAGTCTAACAATACAACAATTACATTTGTAAAACTTTTATTTATCTGCCTACTTTTAAATTTTATATAGGTAGTACAAAATTTTTTTGTGTGTTTTATCTGTAGTTTTTTGTTTATATGGTATTTAGTACTTCTGTAGTGTGTAGCCTAATTTATATTAGCTATCTGAGCGTTTAAGCATGGCAATAAGCAGTAATTCCCATTAGTTAATATTTCAAGAATCACCAATTAGATTGATTTGAAAATAATGTCAATCTAATCGGTGATTCTTGAAATATTAACAAAAGGGAAATTACCGCTTATTGCCATGCTAAAACGCTCAGATAGCTAAAATAAATTAGGCTACACACTAAAGAAGTACTAAATATTATATAAACAAACTACTACAGCTAAAACAAGCAAAGTTTTGTTACTAACAGATAAACTGTTTTGTAAAAATTAACAAAACAAGTTATCTAAATTAACTAATATATCAGGTTATAGTAACAAAACAACAGCTAAAACAACACATTAGTTTAGTTAATAACAGTCAAACTGTTTTGTAAAAAATGGCTGAAGTAAACAAACAATTGGCTTCCTAACTGCATGTAAGTAGGCCTACCTTTAAGTAAGCACCTTGGTATGACTTAAACAAAATAGTGTTAACATTAATTACAAAACAGTTTCGTTAAAAAATAACCAAACTAGATTTGGTTACGTATTGCTATAGTTTTGTGGTCACTTTTTCTATGTTATACGCAGACGAAAGTTAAGCTACGAATAACAAGGGTTTTTTTCAGTGTTGAGTGTTCACTTAGGTTGTGACCACTGGTCACGTGCAGGACATGGAAAGTCACCTTCAGAAAAATCAGAAAACAACATGGATTTGTTGTTATGCGAATCAAGTGTTTCATTGAACAAACAACTTGACAGGTTGGACATATTAAGCTTGTAAAATTCGCACACGGAATGGTTCCGTACCATCCTACAAGACATAAAACACATACATACAGACTCAGCAATGAAACAAGGCTCTTGTATGGGGACTGCCCATCATGTTTATGAAAGCTTGTGGTTCAGAAATAGAACACACTCTGTGAAAATTTCAACTCTTTAGGTATTTCAGTTCATCAGAAAGAGCCCGGTGACGGGCTGACGGACAGACAGCGGAGGCTAGTAATAAAAATGTATATACAGGCAGATAAATTGCTCTGGCCCCACACTAGGATACCCAATGTCAAGGGAACCATAGATAGCGACGTGACAATATAACCATCCAAGAACTAGGATAGTTTTTCTCTTCCTCCCCAGCCGGGGTTAGAACCCGGGACCTCTTGCTAGGGAGGCAGAGCCTCGAACCGCATCGCCACAGAGGTCCTAATAGGGTCCTGTTAAGCACCCTTCGGGAACGAGCCCTAAGAAATCACAAGGTTGCAACAGAAGAAAAGCTACCTGTCTACCAATACCACCAATCAACCGATATTGCGAGTGCGATAGCAAGCGATAGAAGTAAGGCCACAAATTTATGATATTTAGGTATTTTACTGAGAAAAAATGCTTCGGTGTCGTGTAATTAAGTACCCCTAAGTGGGGCGTAACTTTACAAAACAACACCATCAATCGCAACTAGAGGAAAGGTTTTTGTCATCTTTAGTTTCAAGGCCTTGTTGGCCTGTACTAACTACTAGTACTAGTAACTAGTACTAGTACTAGTAGCAAAAATACATTGCAAGGTATCCAAAATCTTGACAACACGGACAACGTCCGTCAAAGAGTTACAAGGTCTCATTGGCCTGCTGAACTTTGCCAGTTTTGCTGTACCGAGGGGTCGTCTAAATTACCGGTATTTACAGTTACAGGCCAACAAGGCCTTGAAACTAAAGATGACAAAAACCTTTCCTCTAGTTGCGAAAGCCCTAGTCGAGTTAGAATGGTGGCAGTTGAATTGTCAGAATAGTACTCTACTTCATGTCCCACTATCGTCTCATTACCTAACAACAGATGCCAGCGACATCGGCTGGGGGGCCAAATTAAACGAAATCTCAATAACAGATCAATCGGGAAGATTACGCAAAACTTTTTATTAGAGGGCACTGTATCAAAGAGGTCATCTGAGGTTAGTAACTTGATAAATATTGTCAACATTAACAAAGAGTTACATTCATCTGAGGTTCTGTGGATATCTGGGTAGAGTCTGGCTCATGAAATATGAACCTGACAAAGCGAGGCAAGTAAAACTATTATTTATGCTGGTAAAACAGTGTATACTAGGAGTTTTTGGTTAGATACTTAAATTTCTTGAGACTAGCATTCATAAAATGAAACAAATCTGAATGATTAATTACTGTGTCTTTATACATACTTATTGATTATTCTGTTTATCTTGACTACTTACACTGTCGATATCCATAACTTTATTTTTGTTTACTAGTTGTTATAACTTATAATCTAATTACGAAGGCTAATTATCTAAAAACACAAAAATCATATCTCAACCACTTTGCAACTGAGGACCGAATTTCAATCAGAAATAAGTTCAGTACAACTCCCCTGCTACCCAAAAAGTGTTGTTGCTCCATGCTCCAAACACCCTGTATAGTTAAAATGTGTGGCTTATCCTGATATTTCTGACATAGAAGAAAGAAAGAAAGAAGAAAGAAAATAAATTTATTTGTAATAAACATAAACAGATGATAGATAATAACTATCAGTTAATATCATTTAAATATTCAAAATCACACAGTTTCAATAAAACCTCCATTTAGAATAGAAATCTCATGAACCAAATTAACCCACTCGAATATAATAAAGCGAAACCAAGCCATTATCGTATCAAATGAACCCATTCAAACATAATGCAGCGACAACGAGAACAGAGAGTTAGCTATGGTTGGAGTGATATGTTATACCTACCAGAAGTAAACATAACCTACCTATACCAACTATGAAACATCCGTATAAATATGAAAATGCTTACTATTTCGAGGTAAAAGAGGTACTTGTACTATCCCTGTAAAAGCGGGCGTCAGAAGCACTGCTCCAATGTCTTCATGATCACGTCAGGATTTATGGCCGTGTGAAGTAATGCGGCTACAGCGTCTCGTGCCTCTCCCTAGAGACAGCTCCTCAGTCGCTTGAAGGGTAGCCACTCATTCGCTGATCCGGCGAACGATGGCACGTCGACACAACGTAGCCTCGGTCTTGCCATCTTCCCCAGGGCTTCCGCTACTTCTGCCACACCTCTCTTCGGTCGGGTAGGAGTCAGTGTGGTGTCGGCTGTGGCTGGGATCGCAGGTACCTTAGTTGTTCTTGTTCCATGGCAACCGCTTCTTCTCGCCGTTCGGTCATCGGCGTTGTCAATAACCAGTCATCTACCCGCTGCTTAGGGCGTCGGGCGGTATAGGTTCCCCTTGAAGACTCTCCTGGTAATCCTGTATCGCGGAGACTTCAGCAGCTATCCGTTTTTTGACGAGGTCGGTCTCTAACTCCAGTTCTTGTCTCTTTATCGCTGGTAATTTCTCTGCCGCTTCCAGTTCAGCTAGTCGTAGCCGTGTAGCGACGCTTGCTGTGGATCGGAGCGATCGTTCTGATGATCTAGTTCTGCGCAGCAGCCCCTCTCCGGTCTCAGTAGTGGTCGCCGGTACCGTCGATGGCATCCCAGTCGTTATTGATCGTATCGCCGCTGAAGTCGACGGTACACCCGCCGATGGTGAAGCCGGCAGGTGCATTGACAACATTCTACGTCGCCCTGACCAAACTGTGATATATTGCAAAATTAGCCTCAAAAGAGGTTAGCACGCTATATTAAAAGAAGACAATACGAAAAGAAGGGATATTGAATAATAATGAATGCTAGCATGTAGATTGTTGAATGACTTAACCGATTTCAAAACGTCCATCAAAAAATAAGCTTAATGAATCAAATTAAAAACTATATTCAATTTGGTATATTCCTTTTTTACAATGCCACAGATACATTACTCTTTTAGCTTCAAAATACAAGGTGTTCACAACTTGTATTTTGAATCCAATTATGATCCCACATGAACCAGACTTTTAACTACTAAAATACAACATAACTTTAATTGTTATATACAAATAATTCAATTTTATTATTTATTGCTTAAGTGCAACACGGTCAAATTACGTAGTGAAGCACAGCCAGGATATTGGCTGAAAGTCAGGTTCCCACTTAACATAGCCGTGTTGTATTTCAATTATTTTGTATTAACTGTATTTAGGGAATTTCAAAAGTCTACTGCACGTCGGCCTTAGTTAAAGCTAGAGGCAATCGTAGACTCAGGTAAGGAATTTTCATTGGTTTTGCACGCTCCCGACCGACATTTAAGCGTTAAGAAGACAAGCTGGTAGTGGAAATGTATTTCGGTCCTGCTAGATATTAAAGAGTTAGCGTAAGTCTTATGACAGTTATAGAGTGCTATAACACCTTTATATCTTCGATTACGGCACAAATTTTGTAGTTAAAGCCTTTATAGTGGTTATATCTTAAGTTTTAAGCGGAAATTGATGATCTTATAAACCGCTTAGAGACTTCTATAAGAGGTTTATAAGATTGTCAATTTCCGCTTAAAACTTTATCGCACCTTTATAATGGAGTTAATTAAAATTAGAGTAATACATGTAATCTTTATCGGTGTCGGGTAGAACTAAAACCAGGTATTTTGATACCTTATAAATAACTAATTTGTAGCGTTTTCGGTGTCAAAAGTAGATAGTAAAAGCTTAAAAGTTAATAAACTTAAAAGTTATTAAATCTAAACGAGGGCTTCAGTAATTTGCGGACATATTTGGAACATTTTCATCTCGAAACGTAACTAAGTGTTGTTAATCAACACTATTATTGTAGTGTAAAGTTAATTATTTGTGTTTGAGCATGTTTGAGGACGCTTACGCGGCAGAAACAAAATTCCTCATATTTTGGACGTTTTTTGACGTGACATTATGCAATGATGTGTTGATTTTTAAACACAAGATATTTACGAAGTAATAAGATTTTCATTACCTATTGACATGGTGAGTAAGTTTTTAGTAATATACTGACGAACAATGAAAAAGTTCCAGTGACATCCCAACCAGCACAAATTACTGTATAATAGCTTACTAGTACGGAAACTTTGAAACTAGACGCTGATTAGTCTGCTGTACAGGGGCATTATAGCTAACTACACAGCCCATATAATACCCATTCCGGCCCCAAATTAAACAGCACTAAGCATTATAGAAGCTTCACAACAGTGTTATGAATCGCTCGTAGCTTTACAGTAGCTTTATTACAGATGTATTAAGAAACTTTTGGCTGTACAAGGGCTGTCGTAGAAGCTTCAGCCTCTCTCTCACTCTCAGCGAAGACTACTATAATTCTCTAAAACAGCGGGATGCTGTTTAAAGGATTGATTAAGGTTTTTGATTTGGAAAACTATCCTTTTGCCATTTTAGTTTATTTCTTATTTTATATGATAGACAGGTGTGATCTAGTGGTGACTGACGGTGAAAGCGATGGTGGTTAATATTAGTTGTGTGTTGACATTTAATTGAAGGGTAAGTAAATTTCCTTTATTCTCCTTTACTCATAGGGCTACCCCTATGAGTAAATCGTCCTGCGCTTGCAAGTTTACTGTCATTATATAGGGGTTATATTGGCAAATTATACACGCGCCCTCGTAAAAATCAATATTTGCCTAGAATATTAGCTAAAATAAATACGGTGACTGTGTAATTTTCGTTTTTTTTTTTAATACATTTCATGGAGTTTTAATATGTTAGCAAACATCGCGAATTTTTTTGTTGTTGTTGTTGAATTGTTTTTTCTTTAATAGCCCTCAAATATAAATTAATATTTACAAATATTACTGTTTTTTTTTGTGTATAAAATGTTGGTGTTCAATCAAAATGGCGTTCATTTTTAAACAGCGTTCAATCTCAATAAACTCCCTTTTAATTCAGTTTGCTTTTCAATGGTGAAGTTATTTCTATTTAACAGCCCAAGTAACACAGAAAGCATTTTAAGGAGCGAATAGTAAACCTATGTAGAACTTAAGGTCCGTATAGACTCCTATAAACATTCACCGAGCATCTTAAAGCTTTACAATGGCATTTCAAAACCATTACGATGCTTTACACCGTTTAACGGTTGGACAGAGGCATATCAAAATGCATTTGTAAAGCCTTTAGTTTTACTGCAGCAAATCACAAAGCAACTGTAGAGCTTACAGCTGTTTTTAGTGCATTTGGAACTATAATGGCATTTTAAATGATACATAAATGCTTAAGGCCGTTTAATAGCATAAACAAGAACCATTATAATGCCACGTTAATCCGCTATACGACTTTCAGCTGTTTCAAGTGCTTTAGGGTCTACAATACCATTTTTAAGCAATAATGTAATGCCTAACGCTGCCTAATAGCATAATCCTGTACCATTATAATTCTGTTATGTAGCTTTGAGCTGGTGTTAGAGCTCTTTGTTGTATAATAGCTTTTAAAGTAGAAAGTAAATGTCTAATGCTACTAAACAGCATAAAAGTGAATCAATTTAATGCTTGCATTTTTAAAGATCACATGACTTTTGTTGCACAGCTAATAGCTCTTTTACCAAATAAATGTGAGTTATTGTAATGTGTTTAGCTGTTTATACATTCACTTACTGTATTTGTAAAATAATAATTGTGAGATTTTGCGTAACCGTGTGTATTAAAAAGATTCTATCTAATAATATGCTAGTAACGAAATTAAGTTGTGATATCATTGTACGAGTAATTTAATAATCCTAGGTGATAATAAATTCATCATTTTGTTGTGTTGTGTTTGCATCAACGTTCCAACAAAATGTTGAAAAAAACGTTTAAAATGAGAGCAAGAACCGGAGGAATGAGGCGAAAAATTTCAAAGAAACATGCATTTATTATATCTTATTCGGATCCGACAAGTGCACAACAAAACGATTCGTCCAAAGTTAATTGTAGCGATAATAAAGATGGTTCCGTAGGTCACCAAAATCAAGTTGCACCTGTCATCATTGAAAAAACACATGATACGGAATCCTTGTGTATAAAACATTCTATTATTGTGAATAATTAGAATATTGAACAAGATCGTATTCATTCTTTTCCGCTTGATGCTGAAAATGTAACTCCTGAGAGCTCCGATGAAAGTGGAGATGACAGTAGTATAGATAAATATGGAAAATGTTCTTAATTTCGTGAAAATATTAGACGATGGGCTATTGAAAGGAATATTCATCAAATAGCGTTAAAAGATTTGACAAAAATTATAAATGGGTTGATACCAGAAATATTACCTACGGATCCAAGGACACTTTTAAAAACACCTAGATGTGTCATTATAAAGAAAATTGAAGGAGGTGAATATTGGCATAACGGAATTACTCATAACTTAACTTTGCTACTGGAAAAATGGACAGATGTACCAGAAAATATATCATTGAATTTCAATTTAGATGGTTTGCCAATCTTTAAAAGCTCAAAGAAAGAATTTTGGCCAATACTCTGTAACATTTATGAAAATCCTAAAATCAAACCTTTAGTGATTGGAATTTACTATGGAATTGGAAAACCTAAAAATATAACAGCTTATTTAGAAGATTTTGTCACCGATTTAAGTAATTTATTGGAAACGGGAATTACACTATTGCAAAATCCTGAGAAGAAAGTTACAGTCTCGATCAGATGTTTTATATGTGACTCACCTGCTAGAACTTTTATAAAAGGTAATAATGTCCTTTATTGAGTTCTTTTATTTATTTGTGATAGTCTAAATCAAGGGTGACAAGCCCTGACGTTGCACCGATTTACTATTATTGTATACATACCAGCAACCGTAGCATGCCTGTCCCCGCAGGAATCTCGACGCGAGAGAGTGAAGGACCAAGCACGTGCTTTACTCTCTGTCCCTCAGAAGTTTTTTAAAATAACATTTATTTATACTTTTTCAGGTGTTTGCAACTTCAATGGAAAACATGGCTGCATGAAGTGTGTAACTGTTGGTGAATATTCCCACAATTCACACACAGTTACTTTTCCCGATATAAATTGTTCCGAGAGAACAAATGATGGGTTTAGAAATAAACTATATGGGGCACACCATAAGAATGATTCTCCTTTGCTTAATCTTCCTATAGATATGGTAAAGGATTTTCCGGTTGCTGATTCATTGCACTTAATTGACCTAGGAATTATGAAGAGGCTACTAGTTGGATGGCGTGATGGTAATTTTGGAAAATTGGTGACGAAATGGCGTGCTCAAGATATTGAAGTAGTCACAAATTTCTTGAACAAGTGCAAGCTACCATCGGAAATTCATCGAGCAGTTCGAGGTCTGGAGTATCTGGCATTTTGGAAAGAATCTGAATATAGGACATTTTTGTTCTTCCTTAGCATTATTATACTGCCAGATGTGCTCACAAGCGCCGTATTTTCACATTTTGTGAAGCTTTACTGTGCTGTTACAATTTGTTCAACTGAATGTCATCTGCATTTGCTGCCATTAGCAAAAGAACTACTGAAAGATTTTGTAAAGAGCTACAAAGATTTCTATGGGGTGGACTATATTACTAGTAACGTGTACAATTTGATCCACCTAACTGCAGAGGTTGAACGATTTGGAATTTTACACTCTTTTAGTGCCTACCCTTTTGAGAATGAGCTGTATCATATCAAACGATTACTGAGAGATGGTAAGAATTCGCTATCTCAAATAGCAAACAGAATAGTTGAAGCCACGACAGGGTTTCATGTCAAAACTCGTGATTTATCTGAACAGCCCGATTACCCGTTTGTTACGGAAAGTAATAATAAACATAGAGTACTTCAATTAGAACAATTTAAAGTTTCATCAAAAATAAAAGACAGATATGTATTGACAACTGTGAACGATATAGTTGAAATCAATAATATAGTTGAAGAACCCAATGGAATTCGTATGAATGGCTTAAAAATTAGAAACAAAGAAGAAGTGTTTACGTATCCTATAAAATCTTCACATTTGCACATTTACAAAGTAAAAAATTATGGTAGCAAATGTGATATTGTCCTTGATCCTACCGACCTAAAATGTAAATTAGTATGTTTGCATCATCGTGAATACTCATATTTCATACCACTATTGCATACGTACCAATAAAAACCATATTTTATTTACTTAAGTTTTTATTAATGTATATTTAAGGGTTATTAACATTTTCTGTTGTTTGTTATAACTTTTTAATAAAAGTTAACTTTTGCGAATCATAATTTTAAAATAAACAAGTTTTGAGAACATTCTGTTTTTGTTTAAGAAGTGTAACTTTGAACTTTGACTTTGTGACTTGTTTTTGTGAACTAGTGTTATTAAAAAAAAACTTTTGTCAATCATACTTCTCCAGATATGAAAAAAAAATATAAATCAAATTTTACTTCAGCTTATTTTGATGAGGATTTTAATAATCATTTAATCAATTTATACACTGTTATTTTTTTATCACCAATAATATTTTGGGGATTGATAGTTCCATCATTATGAACAACTTTAACCAACAAACATATAGTGACAAATAAAAAAAAATCGTCCCTCAGTACATTGACCCTCAGCTTGTCAAGTTCCTATGGGAGACCCAATATTTTTTCATTTGCGGCAATATGTTTCTTGAGGGAAAGTTGATCATAATGATGGATACTATCAATCCCCAAAACATTATTGGTGATAAAAAAATAACCGTGTATGTATACATAATTATTATTTTAATAAATTGTAAAAATCAGTCTCACAACAAATAATCAGCTGATTGATAAGTTGTCACCATGTCATCCTGCAAGTTCCAAGGTATACTTTTCACGTAATTATTACTGTAGGTATAGGTGCCGTCATCCACGATGACGCGTGACGTAGCTATTTGCATCTTTGTCTTTCAGTAGAGTGCTGCAATGTAAGAGAAAGATGCAAATAGCTACGTCACGCGTCTTCGTGAATGGGGGCACCTATAGGTACTTACAAAATCTTCAGGGATCGAAGTGGTTTGAACTTGGCAGAAACCACTCGTTTCTTAATAACAGAACAAACCGTGCAAAAATATCTGACACACTTAATCGATCTAGTAAAAAAACGGTGTACGGTGTAGATGTACAGCTATTCATAAAGAAAAAATAAAGTTTAAGAGTTTTTCACTGATTAACACAAACCGTCTTCGATATCATCAACACTCATAATATTATTTAAAGACATATTTTCTTTTTTATTTACTTCTTCAATTTGCCTGTTTTCTTCTTCCGTTATTTCTTTGGCGTCATCAGTTGTTGTGTTATTTCCACTCTTTTGCTGATTTTCAAACTTATCCGTATTCTTGCGATTCCTCTTAGATGACATCCTGAGGTTTTTCATAGATTTTCGCTGGTTCGAATTTTTCGTTATAATCTTAAAAAATACTTCATTGTCTTGAATTGTATAAGTCGGATCCCAAGATTGAATCATGCCATAAAAGAATTTTAAAACATTCTTGTAATCTTTAAAGGCAATTTTCGACCTATCTCCTCTACTTCCACCTGCCCATGAACAGGTGCAAAGGAAATCCCTTGTGAATAAAATATCTAGTAATTTGTATGCACAAGTTTTTCCTTCGCCATTGGAAGCTAAGCATAAGAACGACAATCGTTTTTGTATTTTATGTCTTTCTGTTCTATCTGCCAGTAATTGATCTAGTGATTTAAGATCATTTTGATTTTCAATCGGTTTTATTGTAAAACTTTTGTTATCGTCAGGGTTTGCATCTTTCAACAAAGTAACCATTGGACCTTGTTTTATATCTGCAAGTTGTGCAGATATTTCATCTAACTGCACAGACTGTGCGGCCATATTTTGAACGATTTTCTGTTGGTTTTCGAGAATAATCCCTTGAATTCGGAGCATGTTGTCTAGTTTTTCGGACAATATTTTCTGGTTCGTTAAAATCTGGTCGAAGTTGAATGTTTCTGTGCTGATTATCTGAACTATGTTTTCTTCAGTTGTGGCGTTTTCTGTAGCTGCAACGTTGCTATAATCCGTAAACGGGATTTCTTGATTTTCTTGAGTGCTTGATATCTGAAAAAAAAAGTTACCGACAACGTTTTGATTCGTGAAATTCATGGGGGCCCTTTTCAAACTAAATCGGCTTAGTAATAAGGTTATAAGGCTTAGTTATAAGCAAAAGCTTGTTCCCATTAATCGGTTTTATTATTCTCTAAAAAAATACAGCTAATTAATTAAATGGCCTTTTCCCATACGTGATAACGTCATAAAAAGCAAATAATTACAGTCTTGATCTTAAATAATTAAAACTAAAGGCTCTTGGCTCACCCCAAATAAGGACGCCAAATTAATCTCGAGGAATTGCGGAACCTCAATAATTAACACTTACTACTAAAATGAAAACAAAATAATAAAAAACACAAAAGTAAGCTGTGGGTTTGATTTGAACTTACCAACTTGTTGGCCATATGCTCAAACATTGCTTCTTGATTTTCTTGAACTATGGGCGTCGGGGGTGCAACCATGTCTGAGTCATTCACGTCTGTGTCTGAATTTTCTTCCATAATTGATAATTCAGCTTCTGCCGTCTGATAAGTCCGAATATTGTCTCTTTTCAAAAAACAGTTCATCAATTTCCATTCCTTTTTATTAGGCCTGGATAGCTCATCTTTCATAAGTCGATACTGGGTTTTTTTAGGCGACCACCACAAGCTACCACGATCCTCCACAAAGAAGGGACAATTACGAGTATTGTCTTACCTCTCTCGATTGTCTGAACAATTTTATACGGCATTATGTGATATTTGATACAAACAAAACTGAAAAAAAAGAAAACGAAATTAATAAAAAGTAGGTATCACCCATAGAAAACATATTGGTTTACCTCGATGGAGCGAATAAGTAAATTATCGTCTATTTCAAAACCTAGTATTATCAAATTCAATTTATTCAGCCTCTAGCACCCACTATTGAGTTAACTCAATAGTGGGTGCTAGAGGCCTCATCATCAAAACGCTATTTGTTGCGGTTCTGCGCTAACATGATCCATTGATAAACTAATTGCGGTAAAAATATATGTCTATTGACATGAAGAACGACACGCACGAACACAGCCACCACGTGAGACTCTCGCGAGTAAACTGACGTGAGTATATATATTCTTTGAAACGCTGTGGTGCGTAGGACATCGCCATAACATGCATAGCGGTGTCTCACTCGCACTAGGTATACAGTCTCGCAAGGTATTACATGTTGCTACAGTACAACCGCACGATTTGACTTAGTGCATTTATGACTACTTAGCCTTTGAAAGCCAGAAAAATGGTTAGAAAATGGTTTTATTCTTTTACTCAAGGATCCCCAAAATTATGAAAGTAATGGCCACTATTTCAGTCTACATCATGTCTCTGGGCATGCCGGTGAACCCATATATATCCACTTTAAAGACTATGGCACTACAGTGGTTCACCAAAAGTCTTCTCTCTGGCCTTTGACTAAATAATTATTCACCTGTGAGTGTATATACTGCTGGGGGCATTAATTAGCCTTTTTAATGGTTCACCGGGCTACTATTAGACCGACACCATTTTGGAAATATTTTATAACCTAAAATATTAATATTCGGACTTATTTATAATAGAAACAGACCTATATAATAATGATGACATTTAATTTCATACTTCACAACCAATACTTATAGGTAAATTATGCTAAAATGTTCTATAATAGGAACGCATCAATGTTTTGGATATTTCACACATATCTTTAAATGAGATTTAAAGATTTGTGTGAAATATCCAAATTTATATCAAAACCACAGAATATCGAAGGGGCGTGAAAATTTTCAATTACACTTATATAGACATTAACAGTAAACTACACTGCGCAGTAATATTTGAAGGCAATAACTATTAAAAGAGCCATAAACTTATATACCCAGTATTACAAAAATGTAGAGCATATCTCACTCAGTCAGTCTTAGGCAAACAAATCCGTGTCCATTGATATTCCGAGGCAGTAGTTAAATTGCAACGCTAATGAATAACGTTTTATACTAACATAGTATTAGAGATGATTTTGCAATGATGTAAAGTTTATTTCATTTCTAACCGTGAACACTTAGGTAGCTCTTGTCGTGCTTTTACCAGATTCTCATGCCAGTCTAATGCTTTTGTTATGCTAAAAGTACTTTCAATATTAATAATAATGCTAGTATAGTGTTTCTCTAATGCCTTTGGCAACTTCATGGACAGTAATGATGCTTCTTTAATGCGATTGACAACGTCATTGACCATAATAATGCTTCTATAATGCGATTGGTACCTTTCTTGACCACAATAATGCTAGTATAATGCGGCTGTAATGCTACTAAACTATATGTGAACCTATTTAGGATCTAAAGCTGTATAATTTGTGCCCAAATAAGCACTATAGTAGCCGTATATACGTTTATAATGCTGATATACAACCAACTCAAAATGCTAAAACGATACAGGAATGCTGTTAGTCGGCTGATATAATGCTTTGATGTGTTACTTGGGAGCTGATTGCTTGATGGTTTCTGTACAATGGGTTTCTGTTAGTAAAATGACTGCATAAAAGTGTAATGTGAGAGTTTAAAAAAGCCTTTTAGGGTTAAGATAAGCATTGATTGGATTGGATTGTTAAGACCGTTGTGCCAGTACTGCCCTCCAGTGACCATTTTTTTAATGGAAATATGTCTTTTTGTATGTAGAATAGATCTTGGATCTTAAGGTAAGTTATCGGGAAATCTATCATTAATAACTTTGGCCAAGGATCTCAGTGTGTCTTGAGGCACATTTTTTTCTATCGCCCATTTTTTTATATTTTCTCTAAATGTCATGTTTTTTATAAAATCTATTTCATCATCTGAGCTACATTCATGATCATGATTATCATGATTATCAATCGAATGTACGGAACCCTCTGTATTCTCTTCCGACATGATCAAACTGCTACAGCTTGGTTGTTGGTTGTCCGTGTATAGATTTGTATCTGCGGAACCCACTATTTTTATATTGGATTCGGGCACTTTAATGCAGCTAGATGGATGAAGGGAATTTTCTTCATCTTTCCCTTTTTGTCTTCGATACTCTTTCAGAAGTTTCATTTTGACTGCACTAGTTCTTTTTCGGCTTTTCCAAAATCTTATAAGGATTCATTTTTTTCAATTTTTTCACTCTTAACACAAAAAAAGCGTCAACCGCGTACGTGACTTTTAGAGGTTATGAAAAGTTACATGAATATTCTACGTTTATTCTTTGTTAACTCCAGGAGCTGCTTAAAAGCTGATATTTACACTTAACGTCTTCGAACTATAATAGTACTTTAGTAACACCAATTTACAGCGGAATCTATTATATGTCGCTATTAAACAGCTTACAGCTATTGTACTTGCTCCGTAAAGGCCTTATAACAGCTGTTATAAAGCGTGTCAAGGTAGCGATACAATGGAATAAGTTTTGCCATTAACAAGCCGATGGAAATATTTTAGTCTTTAAAACAGCTCACTGCTTAAAAGGGGCATTTGTAAATCGCACTAAGCAGCCCTTAACAAGCGATGGTCTTCTTAAACTGCTTGTAGTATATTATGGAACTAGCGCCTGTACAATGGTGATTTTGAATTCCACTATAAAGTTTTTAGTATATTTTTTGCCTTTGTGCAACCATTAGACAGCAAGGCTTTTTAATGGTGTTAGAAATCGCTATTATTCAGTCTCAATACTTTTCTTATCCCTTAGTACATCTACATTAGATCTAGTTGCTGTCTAATAGGGTGCTCATGGTCATAATAATCGCCACTGTGTCGGTTGGGATAGCACCAAATTACTCCTAAACGGGAAAGGCTAGCTTAATGACGCCGTCTGCAATATTTAAGTACATTTAATAGCGCATCAGAATATTACCAATTAAAAACGTAAATATTGTAAACGTAATATTGGTTCTATGTCTTAGGAGATATTAAGGTGTTTGTCGGCATTTTGTGGGTGGAACTTTTTCATTGCTCGTCAGTGTAGTTTCCCCTTGAGAGCCGTTTTATTGAAAGACTGTGTATCTGTTTCTCATCTGAAATTTGACGCGCCTTCAAAAAGCATGAGTTTTGAGGAAAAACCGGAAAAAAACTAAACAGTGGCCCAGTGTAGAGAAGAGGCCAAAATGACGTTTGCTAAGTATATGTAAATATCTACAGCAATAAATAAATTTGACTTGACTTGACTTTCTTATAACGTAAAATACATAGTTTGTAGACATACTTTAAATGTTGATCAGCATTAGTGATATACATATAAACTACGTAAAATAATTCAGAAATATAATTCTTTCGATATTTTAGATTTTTAGGTTATGTTGAAAGAAAGTACTCAAAAATGGCTATTTTTTTTTTCTTATGAAATTCTTATTTATGATTATGACACTCGATGAAATACAACGCTGATAGTCAGGAGTCTTTAATCTATTATTGCCCTTAGTATAACAGGCGTAAGGCGTATATAAGAATCAGACAACGCATTATAGTTTGGTGTTACTCACAGATTGTGGTGTTACTACACTCTTAATTTCCGGAGTTCCTTTGCATGACGACCCGAATGGCCGAGTCGGCAGTGACCCTGCCTACAAAGGCAAGGGTCCCGGCCAAGGGTTCGAGTCCCGGTGGGGGCATTTTTTTTTTTATGAGAATGGATGTTTGTACACAAGCCATGGTTGTAAACAACCATGGCTTAGATAAATATTATACTTAGATAGATAAATCTATCTAAGTATAATATTTATCTATATAAGTATGTGTATCGTTGTCTACTACCCAAGATAAAGGGAATCATAGTTTGGGACTAGATCAATGTGTGTAAAAGGTGTCCAAGGTATTATTATTATTGTTATTAAAAAAAAAAGAAGAACCAATGATGTTACCGAATTTGAAGAACCGCCTTATGATATATAGATATTCCAAAATAGCAGATTTGTAGCAATAAGAGCTATAGTAGATACAGCTTTGAACGTTGCTGGCTGAAACAAGCTTTAACGTCATAAGTATAGATATAAGCAGCCATATTTACTACACTAAGGGCTGATTGTTGCACTCACAGACAAACAGTCAGATAACTTTATTTAACATTTTACGCTCAGAAATTCTGTCAAATTCGTCTGATAAACAGGCGGCTTAACGTTATCTGAGGATGGAAAAATCGGCCATTACTGTAAAGTATATTCTAAAAAAACCTGAAGAGATAAACCTATTTCTTAAGTGAACTGTATCACCTACAGTGACCACCGAATCCATTATGAATCAATAATAGCACTACAAGCTTTAAAATGAGATGCAACTAACGCTTAATAGTTTGTCGGGCTGTTACCAAGGCATAAGGTTGAAATTTGCGATGCATATTCCAGGGTCTGCGAGCGAAGGCATTTAACCCTTTATAAGGCATAAGCATCCAGACTTTTTATTGGTTTTGGACTTTATTACCAAGCTATAAGCTTTAAAATTTGCTGGTCACACAGTGGACAGAGCCTTATATATGGTTAATAACGATTTATTTATGAGTAATTCTGCTAAGAATAGCAAAATACCTCACACCATCATTAATGATAACTTCCAGCCTGTGACTCACTCAACGGGACATCTACTCACAACCAAAACAATTTGTAGTAAAACCATACTCGGAAATGGCTGCTATTTCTGAGAACCACTCGTGGCATTTAATGTGAGTCACTCATTGATAAATGCTGCTGTGGTACATGCTCCGGCGAGATGACTCTGCTTACCGACCGGATTGTCTGTGGGTACACTCACATGTCATTGATATAGTCATAGTTTAGTCTAGTCATAGCCTAGTCATAGTTTAGTTATCTATATAAGTATAATATTTATCTATATAAGTATGTGTAGCGTTGTCTAGTACCCAAGCTACAGGGAATCCTAGTTTGGGGCCAGATCAATGTGTGTCAAAAGTGTCCAAGGTATTATTATTATATTATTCTTATAATAAAATACAGAATACAGAATACATTCGAACAAATTCATAAAATTTCGATGCAAAATATTTAACATTAACTTGTATACTTGTATATTTATATACCTCAATGGTGTTGTGACGACTTAGAAAATCGGTCAAGGGCGGGTCGGACTCGCTCACGAAGGGTTCCGTACCATCGTACAAGAAAAAAACACTAAATCCTAAATAGTAAAAGCAAAACAAAAAGAATAAATATATATAAATATTGCGAAACCGAATGAGCCGTCTCAAAATTATTAAGAGCAGCGTTTATGGTGATATTGAATCATAATGTTATAAGGTATTTCGCAGAGGCAGGGATTTAAAAAAAACAGTCGCTAGTATGGGGACCCCTTTATTTTCAAAATTGGGTGTAGTTCATGGTTTGTTGCTGTTGCGGCAACAGAAATGCACATTCTGTGAATATTTCAGCTCTCTGCCTAATTCGGTTGACCCGATAGAGCCCGGTGACGGACGGACGGACGGACAGACAGACAGACGGAAAGCGGAGGCTTAGTGATAGGGGGATAAAACGGGACCCCCGTTTAGCACCCTTCGGGTACGGAACCCTAAAAAGGAGAGGGTTCACAATTTGGTGGTATTTTTATTTATAATTCTTTATGTTCATTACCTCGAAATTGATATTGGGTATTAGGAACAGGTTAGAAAATTCAATTTTTAATCGAAACTGTGGGCTTCCAGATTGATCCCAGTTTTTGGAAATTAGAAATCGGTCCATAGTTGGTTTCTAAATAAGAAAAACTAAGAAGTATGACGTCATCCATGTAAACTAAATGGCGTATTTTTGTCTTCCTGTGACTTTTCAGTTGTGTTCACGGTCATTGTCATGAGATGAATTCTTACTATAACGACCTTAAGTAATTACTTAATGTCGTGCGTGTAATATGTGTAGACTTAAATTGTCTGTCTGTCAGACAAAGGACAGATTTCGTAGCCTCGCTTTCGTGTGTGCAGTACATACGGGTGACATTTAACTAGCTGACCATATTTTGGGTAACGATAGTACCCATCATTATGATCAACATTCCCGAAGAAACATCTGGTCCCAAACGAAAATTAATTTTGGGTAACTGGGAACATTGGGATAACTTGTTAACAGGTTGCTCATAGTAACTTCTAAACAGGTTGCTCATAGTAACTTGTAAACAGGTTGCTCAGAGTAACTTGTAAACAGGTTGCTCATAGTAACTCGTAAACAGGTTGGTCAGAGTAACTTGTAAACAGGTTGCTCATAGTAACTTGTAAACAGGTTGCTCAGAGTAACTTGTAAACAGGTTGCTCAGAGTAACTTGTAAACAGGTTGCTCATAGTAACTCGTAAACAGGTTGCTCAGAGTAACTTGTAAACAGGTTGCTCATAGTAATTTGTAAACAGGTTGCTCATAGTAACTTGTAAACAGGTTGATCGGGTCAATGTTACGAGGGGGCGAAATATTTTTTCATATGCATGCCGACCGGGGAGAAAGAAATAGGGCTTGAAGACGAGCTTATCTCTAATAAGATTCCTCTCTTCCAGGAAACCAGGTTAAGATGGGAAAGGTTGATGGCTGAGCATGGGGTAGACCTATTTTTACAGCAATATAACGATATAAACGAGTACAATTACAATAAATAAAATATATTATAAAATTACTATGATAATATACTACATTCTTACAAATAATATAGGTATGTTTGTATAACATCGTTGTTTCTGGTTCCCAGACGATACGTCATAGGGTTTCCTAGTGTGGGGCCAGTAAAAACGTGTGTGCCTGTATAATTATAAAAATATGACTGCTGAATAATATTCTGTATTAAATTGAAGAATTGAACAGTTAACTCATGAGGACAGTGATATAAGGAAGTGTAGGAGGATTCTTCCTTATAGCGACGTTCTCTAGAGATGTTCTAAGGACTTACTGTACGGTGGGGATTTCCCCCAATTCACAAAGGACAACGAATATGTCTTACATACAAACAACTTCTTGCTTTACGACGTGGCAGACACATTTCGTTCAGCCAGGCCTCTAATCAGCGTTCGTGCGACCTAGCGTACAGTCCCAATTTGACCCTGAGGGACCCTTCATCTCCACACCTCCTAATTGGGAAGCTGTGATCGTCTGACTTAACTGCCGGAATATGAAATAAACCTCACACATTACTTACACAGGCAGTAGCAATTCGGCGCATGATAAGTGATCCTAACTGATGCTGATGTCATCGACATACCCTTGACATTGACAATCGCCGGTGTGGCTGTGAGTCAGTTTGTAAACACACCTATCTCGAATCATACACACATTGTGGAGATCTATTCAAAACGATTTAGCTATTAGCAATTCGATTTTGCTTCACATTGTGGTTCTGCCACCCCATTGGGGAAAGGCGGGATGCCAGATTAAACCGAAACAAACTATGCTTGAAACGGGCGTAAGTTTTTATGTCGGCTATTGTGATTGTACTATTGAAACGCGATCGCCATCTTGAAGTAAGCTGCCGTATATTAATTAAAATGGCTAGTATTTAATCGCACATCAAAAATACTGATTTGCACAGCAAAAAAGAATCAGCAAAAACACTTTTTATGTTTTAAATATTTTCTGTGTACTCAAGTTTTATGTTTTAAGTATTTTTTGTTGTTCTCACATGTTCAACCTAACACTAAGGATTAAGGTGGCTTCGCTTCGCTCACTCCCTTAACCCTTCAACTGCCACCACCTACCGCAGAATTTTGCCCTGATATTTCTGTGCAAATCAGTATTTTTGATGTGCAGTTTTATATTTCCCTATTAAAAATAGGCTTATGTTTAAACGATTACCAAAAACGCAGCTATTTTACTACCAAGCAATTCGAAATGACTGCCAGAATGGATAATGTCCACCAAATTGTGTTTGGATAAATGATCACCAAACTTCTTTTTATGTTTTGTGTACTTAAGTTTATGTTTTAAGTATTTTTTGTTGTTCTTACAATTTCAACCTAACACGAAGGATAAAGGGGGCTTCGCTTCGCTCACCCCCTTTACCCTACACCTAAGCTACCGCAGTATTTTGGCCTGATATTTTTTGCATTTTGGTGTTCATTTATCCATTTTGGGTAGGAAAAAAATATTTTTTGATCATTATATTTGTTGCCTTAAAAATATGAGATGCGTCAGTTCGATTAACTTTAAAGGATTGTTAAAAAAGTGGCCATAAGAATAAGTATCTCCAATATACTATAACTTAAGGAAAATCTGTGAATCTGATGAAGCCAAAAGTCTAAAAACTGTAGGTCCTTATAGAGCATTCATGATTAGCACTCGCAGTTTGTCCGATTACGTGTAAAGTATTGTGTTTATCGTGACGAATACGAGAAAAAATGGAGGATGTGGGCAGTTAGAAACTTCGAGACAATAGTGAGTGACAGTTGAATGACTTGAGCATGACTTGAGCTGGGTTTCGAAGAAGACATGAATCGGTGACACGAGACAAGGTCAAAATGGTCAAATGTTCCAAGCAACATATTAATTACTAAACAAACTAAACCCATTCGCTCCGGTAAGAACACCCTCAGTATAATGGAATTTTCATAGGTTTTGCACGCTATTACCATGGCAAAAGGTCGAAAATGCGAAAGTGTGTCATAGCGTCATAGCACTTTTCCTAAATCAGGTGGCAGAGTTAAACAATACTGTGTGACACGGGACAAACCCATCGCCGCCGTTATGGAGACAACTGTTGAGAAACGGCTTGAATTTTCCTTCACAATTCCGAGGAGAATGATTCAACATTTGGCGCAAAGGTCTCTGACAACGGAAGTACCAGACAATGTACAAAAAGACGGAGGACAAAAATTGGGAACTTGTCACGAACTCGGAAGTTCAACAAAAAGTACAATAATGGTACTGGCGGTATATTGTGGTTGACAAAAAGTGTAAACATATTCCCCTTATTGTGTGCATACTGTGAATCACGTAAGGCTTCAGATTAAACGTATAATTTTCAGGAAATCTTGTAGGTAGCTAGAGTTTCGGTGCAGTTATTTAGTTTCTGTGAGTTGAGCAATTCTCTGTCGTCATACAGTCTCGCACTAGTACGGAGAGCATTACACACTTCACTACAATAACCCAATAATTCTTAGATTTTTTTTTTGTAAATAAAAGGTGTTTTTGAATTTTGGGGGGGTAAAGGGTTCTTATACATATATTAGTTTATCTACACACATATCATAAGCTCTTGATGTGTTCAGGAACCGCATGTTCGACCGGCATTCTGGCATTGATCATTGCTCTGCGCTTGTTTAGCTTGCTCTGTAGTACCAACTTCACAGACAAACTAGGGGCGGCACGCAGGCGGGCCTCGGCGTTCGAAATTTGAATGTCATAATTTGTCGAAAATTTATACATTATGGTCATCAATATTCAGATAAGAAATTAGTTTTATACCAAGAAGTAGGTATAACATAGCCCAGCAGGGTAACGTGCGGTTTTTGGAACCAGTTAAGAGGGTTTATGATACGTATTTAGATAAGGTAATTTTTTGTATAGAAATATAATACTTCTATTTTCTATTTCTATCTATTTCAACAACAGTCATCAACAACAAATTGCGCGGAGGTAGAGAAGATGTCCTAAGATCGGAATAAATGGAAATATGTTCTGAAAGTTCTACCTACACACTGCTGAGAGTCAATAGGACAACATAGAGAGAAGAAAGAAAGAAAGCGTTTATTCGCAGCTGATGGAGGCGCGTACATACAATATATTAAACTGTATACAATGTAAAACGTGAACGCGATCCGCCACGCGATGATGATGATGATGACGCAATAATAACAACATACACGTTTAACACATGTTTAAAAAATAATAAATATAATAAAAAAAAAAAAAAACTTGGACACTATTTACACACATTGATCTAGCCCCAAACTACGATTCCCTGTGTAATATGATGGGATCTGCTACTGATGTTGGTCGTGAATAAAGTCGAAAAACATAGTTAGGTAGACATGTTTTACTACATAGTTAGGTAGACATGTTCTACTACATAGTTAGGTAGACATGTTCTACTACATTGGTCTACTTTCCAGGTTAAACACAATAATTCAGTGTACATAGTACTTATGTCTAAGTTAGTGCTGATGTACACTGAATTATTGTGTTCTAAAGTAATTATTACTTTTCACATTTCATTTTACTCATGATTCTACGTATTTGAAAAGAATTATAGTCGCTACGTACCTAGTGTCACATTAAAACCCAACTTTTTCAGAATTTCAAAAATAAAATAATTTGATCGAATACTAATATGTATATAGCGAATATTTTCTATATAACTTCCTATTGTGGTATCGGTACTATTCTTTCACACGAACTTTTCAAATACTCATTTCATACATACTTTTACACCCTCGGTTTTTAACCCATATTGAGCAGCCTGTGGTTCTCAGTTAACTACTCTCTGGTTACCAACAAAATATACTCTAGGAAGAAAGATTTATCGTAACTCCTGGTTGTTTACTCCTTTTGTCAGTCAAATCTCCTTAACCTGTCGTGTCCTCTATCATTCATTCTATTCTTGTATATACTATTTCTACTAATGCCTTAATAAGCCAAGGAGTCCTCTGCTCCTGGCAACTATCACTGAGATATCTCCTAATAATTAAGTCTTTCACCGACGGCACGATAGTCCAAACACTATGAGCAAGAACTTAATTCTCCTACATTATACATACATCCTGGCAAGGTCGCCATGTAATATGGTGGGAACTGCTACTGACGTTGGTCGTGAATAGAGTCGAAAGGCATAGTTAGGTAGACATGTTTATTACTCTCTACTTTCCAGGTTAGAGTGAACACAATAATTCAGTGTACATAGTACTTATGTCTAAGTTAGTACTTACTATGCTATTCTACGCTAATGTTGAAGTCAGTAGTGACATGCTACAGTTAAATGAATAATAAGTTATTTCTTCACTTCACCTGCATCTTGGGTACTAGACAACGATACACATACTTATAAATATTAATACTATACTTAGATAGACAAACAACCATGACTAGGGTACAAACATCCGTTGATTTAGGCCCTTAACTAGGACTCTCTGTATCTTGACTAGACAACGATATACATACATAGATAAATATTATACTTAGAGATATAAACAACCATGACTAGGGTACAAACATCCGTTCTCATCAAACAAATATTTGCCCCAACCGGGACTCGAACCCGGGACCCTTGGCATCGTAGGCAGGGTCCTGACAGTAGTTCGCAAATGTTGCACAATGTTTTTTCTAAATGAAATTGCCAAGCTGTGTTATATAAATTTTCACACAAAATTTTAGACATAAAATGTTTCAACATCACTCGAACATCTTCCAAATTAATTAATCAATCTTTATTAAGTCATAAATTTTACATAATTTTTTAACAAACTTTGTATCTGGTATCCATTAACACTTTGAAATATGCCAACTTTTTCATTACCTCCGTTCACTTCAGTCTGAACCTTATGCAATGGCATTAAGGTTCCAAATCACCCTGCCAACATCTGGTTACGTATTTTGTAAAATTAGATTCTACTTTGGCCATTATCATATTTTATTCGGGTCGGGGTTTATCTTCAGTTTTGTCCTCTCGGGGGTAGATTAGGGATTACGGATAATGAACTGCCGATAGGTTGTGCTTATAAGCTCGCTGGTTAACGATGTGCCGAAAAAAATAACACCTACGATGAAACAAAATTGAAGCTTTTTATTAGCCTACTAAGATATTTGTGGAAAGGAATTGAAAGTTAAACTTCTTCCATGCGATGTGGCAGGGGCACGGTTGTGTCCACGTTTAGCCATTTATTCAATGTGCAATTTGCAACAATGTTTTTTTGATTTATTGTTATGTATATTGTCAGCACCAGCGGATTCGTATCCGCATCTCCTGCAAGACAGGCGGACGTTTGCCCACTAGACCACTGACTAACTTTTACAATAATATTATAAATATATTATATTGGCTGACCAGATTGATGACGTTCCGCCAAGAGAACTTCCCCTCTGCCCCGGAACTTCTGCCCCGGCATAGAACCAATTGTCGCCAGCACCGCATGATGGGTTTATTTGGGCCACACACAAACACTTTTTGAAGGTTCTCACGGAGATTTTTTTTTAAAAAACGCAAAGCAAACAGGCAAACAATCTAAACTCGTTTAGTATGGGGATTTTCCATGAGAAATCAATCGGCGGACGTCGTCGGGTGTCGCGTTTCTAATTCGAAATTAGAATTTTGTTACACACACCCACACACAAACCCACACCCACACATACACACACCCATAGACACACACATACACACACAGGAAGTAAAGCATTGTGGCACCTCTAAACCTATCATGCTGCGCTGGCGACCATTGGTTCTATGCCGGGGCGGAATTTCCGGGGCAGATGGGAGTAGATCGAATTTTAGACGAAAAACCAAAATTCAAATTTCGAATTGGAAGCGCGACCACCCTTGCGACGTCGGACGCCCTCTTGATTTCTCATAGAAAATCCCCATATTATATGACGTTTGATTGTTCGGCTGTTCCCTTTGCATTTTTCAAATATTTCTCTCCGTAAGAACGTTCCCTAGACTTAAACGAAAAGTTCACCAAAAAGCTCATCCCAATCGGTCCAGCCGTTTACGTGTTTAGCCGTTACATATTGTGATTAATTTCTCCATAAATATGTACGGATAGATTGGCATACCATAAAACATTATGTCTAATGATCTCTAACGGTGCAAAACTCTTAAACCGGATAACAGTATTCATCGTACGAGTGACTAACACGAACGCATAAAAAACACAATGATAAGTACCTTCGCGATGTCAATCTCACGGCATTAGCCCCGAGCCAGCCGTGTACAGTCGACTACATGTACAGTCGACTACATGTACAGTCGCCTACATTCTTTTCTATCCTTGCAAAACAAACAAACAAACAAACATACAAATATAACGTCCATTTTGCGTGACAGGGGTTTAGCTACCCGCCGCATCGGTGGCGCTGCTGTTGAGGCGCTGACCACCATGCCAAAGGTCCCGGGTGCGATCCCCGGATGGAGACAAAGAAATGTGTGTGACGTCGCTGTATCTGGTTCCCACGACACCGGGTATCCTAGTGTGGGGCCAGAAGCAATCTATGTGCGTCTATATAAATGTTGTTGAGGTTGATCTATAAAGATAACCTATTGTCAATAGTAGGGACAGAGCTATATGATAGTCTCTCTTCCTTTTCTAAGCGAATCGAGGAGGAGAAGGTTGACGCATGGCTCTATATTAATAATAATAATAATACCTTGGACACTATTGACACACATTGATCTAGCCCCAAACTAGGATTCCCTGTATCTTGGGTACTAGATAACGATACACATACTTATATAGATAAATATTATACTTAGATAGATCAACAACCATGGCTAGGGTACAAACATCCGTTCTCATCAAACGAATATTTGCCCCCACCGGGACTCGAACCCGGGACCCTTGGGTTTGTAGGCAGGGGCACTGCCGACTCGGCTTTGGGTCTCTCTCTCTCTCTCTCTCTCTCTCTCTGCCTGTATGTATGAAATGCTCAAATATTATGTTATAATTAATAATAATCATTATTATTATTATTGTCATACAAAGAAGTACAAATAGTTACAATGGTGCTATCTAATGTAGGCTAGATTAAATTGCTAAAAAATACATTGTAGCATCTGTCGCTGAGCTAGGCGTAAGACCTGTATTTCAGCAAAACAGCGCCCAAATTCCCAGTGTTTTAAACAAAAATAAAAATTCTAGCTTCTGATTATGTAGTTTAGATGACTATTTTTTATGATTAGTTAAATCTAGATATAAATGTAAGTAAAAACTTATTTAGTTAAACAGATTAATAATTTAGTAGGTTACACAAATCAAATGAAAAATGAAGAAGTATTGTGTAGTGTTTACTCCTCTCTGTGTTATTAATGTGGTGTTTGTATGTGTGTGAGAGGGTGTGTTAATTTAGGTTTTGTAGTATTATAAAGCATATTATAGGTTAGATGATAACATTAACGACAAAGACATAAGGAGCTCTAATTTTCCAGCGCAGCACAAGAACCAGGCACACGATTGTAACACAAGACCTATTTAAAAAAAAACAGAAAAGAAAGGAAGGCCGTGTAGCAGTGTACGAGTTTCTTGCGCCGCTTCTTCTCCGCTGCCATATTCATACTTCCCGAAGTGCTAGTAGTTTTTCTTGCATTATATTAATTCAAATGACATTCAAAAAGTGTTCATAAGAATCTATTTTGAATTAAAAAAAATGAAGTTTGAAGTTTGAAGAACGTAAACGTTCTACTGTCCGTCCGTCTGTCACAAGGCTGTATCTTATGAACCGTGATAGTTAGACAGATGAAACTTTCACAGGTGATTTATTTCTGTTGCCGCTATAACAACAAATACTAAAAAACAGAATAAAATACATATTTAAGGGGGCTCCCATACAACAATTATTTCTATACCATATAAAAACTTATGAATGCACCTGGTTATGTACATGGAGTGTGAAAGTAGCCGCACCAAAAACTTTGTAAACACCATTTTGCTATGTAAATCCAAACTATTCACTTCACACCATCCCTACCATTGTACAGTGGTATACGGAACTCTTCGTGCACGAGTTAGTCCCGCACTTCACCAGTTTTTTTGGTATGTTTGTTAGGTGATTATTTCGTCAATAATGTATCGATTTTGATGATTCTTATTTTGATTGGTAGGTCATACTTCAGGGGTGGTCCCATATAGATTTTATCAAAATTGATTTCGCGCTTGTTATATAAATAACACAAACAAAGTTTATATAAACAGACGACGCTTTGGTTTGTAGTTTCGTGTATACTGACGACATTCGCTTCCCGACAGGGGAGGAAGAAATAGGGCTTGAACTCGAAGTCGGTTTTTTTTAGTTTTTAACTTGGTGAGTTATTTACCAAAAAGTGGCAACATCGGACCTGTCATTTTCCTTCGTTATTTGAGCAATAATGGTACAGGACCATATGGTATAGGACAATTCTATTGAATCCTTTTTATACTTTATTGCAGAAAAACAGAAGATACAGATACATCAAAATGGAAACTAGGTGTACAAAGGCGAGCTTATCTCTAAAAAGAGATTTCTTCCAGCAAACCTAATTTGGACAGAATATGAAAGAACAGGTAGACCTATGTGTATGTAGGCACAACGTTAAAATATTAAAATAATAAACTAATTACTAATATGTACATAAATAGAATAGAATAGAATAGAATAGAATAGAATAGAATAGAATAGAATAGAATAGAATAGAATAGAATAGAATAGAATAGAATAGAATAGAATAGAATAGAATAGAATAGAATATGCGTTTATTCAAGCGTCACAATACACAACACATAGCACAAAATAGGAATATACAAAAATAGGAATACACATGGACAACAACAAAAGTGGTTATATTATGTGATGTAAATGGCTTCTTAAGAAAACAGCGTAGTGTGCTGGTTGTATACGGCGACGGTGAAACGGCTCCGGCTCAGCATTATGCTACAGGGCCTACAGGAGGACCTGAAGCGCTGGTATTCTGTCGGAACCGGTGTGACTGAGTGTGTTGTTTTGTACGGTGTTGATTAGACTACGTAATGTGCATAGATAAGAGATATAAGATATAAATATAAATACATTATATCAATACAAATAGACAAAATGGTACTACATATATATCAAAGTAATACCTACATAAATCTAATGAAAGAGAATGTTATTGTTCTTTTAAGCGAGTTTTAAAAATAGGATCCTTCTGTTACAGGTCAGCACAACATTTTGTCTGATTAAATGTCACCTCATTTCATTTCATTTTGTCTGATTAAATGTCACCTCATTTCATTTCATTTTGTCTGATTAAATGTCACCTCATTTCATTTCATTTTGTCTGATTAAATGTCACCTCATTTCATTAGCCGACCATATTTTGGGGAATGATAGCAACGATAATTGTGAACAACTTTCCCAAAAAAAAAAATGGTCGCAAATGAAAAATATGTTTCGTCCCTCCGTACATTGACCCTGATAACAAGATACTATGGGAGACCCAATTTTATTTTTCGTTTACGACCATATGTTTCTCGGGGAAAGATGTTCATAATATTGGATACTATCTTTCCCCAAATTATGATCAACTAATAAAATTTCAACTTGTATATTTTGCGTTACGTGCGAATTTGCAACAAAGCACGAGAAGTTGTATCTGCTGTCAACAGTACTTTGTACCGTATAATGGAACACGTGAGTCATATTTATTAACCTCAATGACGTCACATCGTACCTATCTACTAACATTAGTAGAATCATGACTATGTATCGACTAATATAGCTGAGTTACTACTATTGCATCTAATGTATATAATTTCGTCTATAATGATATCATATACTTGCCAATTTTTTGGAGGCAATCAGAGGGTCAGACAAACGGGACTAGTTCAATAGAAGTTTAGTTACGAGAAATATTAAACTGCAGACAAATAATACTGATTTGCAAGGCAAATGTAAGGGCAAGATAGTGCGGTAGCTTAGGTGAAGGGTAAAGGGGGTGAGAGAAACTAAGCCCCCTTTTTTCTTCGTGTTAGGTTCAACATGTAAGTGCAGCAAAGAATACTTAAAACATAAACTTAAGTACCCAGTATAAAAGTTTATGTGACTGCTACATAATGGAGGGCATTAATACTCGAGAGTGGGCGAGTTTCATAATAATATCACTTGAGAGTTTTAATGCCTAATTATGTACAGTTACATACACTAGTTTATCTACACACATATCATAAGCTCTCTTTGATGTGTTCAGGAACCGCATGTTTGACCGGCATTGTGGCATTGAGTAGTTTAGCTTGTTCTGCAGTACCAACTTCACAGACAAAGCAGGGGCGGCATGCAGGCGGGCGTCGGCGTTCGAAATTTGAATGTCATAATTTGACAAATTTTTGTACATTATGACCATAATGTACAAATTTTCAGATAAGAAATGAGTTTTTACCAAAGAGTTTTACATTATGCTTGTCTTAACATGCGGTTTTTAGACGCAGTAAAGAGGGTTTATGATACGAGTGTAGTTAAAATATTTAAAACATAAAAAAGTGTTATGTTGGTCCTTTTTTGCTGTGAAAATCAGTAATTTTGATGTGCGATTAAATACTAAGCCTTTAGTTACTACCCATACAGGGTGTAACAGAAATGTATTGTCATATTTTAGGGGGTTGTTGAACAACATTAACTACGAAACCAGTTTGATCAGACCTACTTTATTTTTTCTTCTCCATACCTTTTGGACTGCTGGGCGATCAGCTGGCTTTTATGGAGGATTGAAATATACTCTGATCAAATCGGTTTCATAGTGAAAGTTGTTCAGAATTATGTACATAACACCCCCTTAATATATGACTACACCTTTCTTTTATATTACACCCTGTAAAGCATTTTTTAGGGTTCCGTAGCTTTAAAGGAAAAATGATCCCTTAAAGGATCACTCCACTTCGTTTGCCGTCTGCCTGCATCAAGCAAGACTCTCCTCAGTTCAGTCATTTACTCAGGTCTGTGTCGCGGTTCCTTGAAGCTGTGAACACATAAAACTTCTACGGAAATAAAAGATACGGCCGTTTATGCCTTATTCGTAACAAAAAAATACGTTTATACTTACACTAGCGGACCCGACAGACGTTGTCCTGTCGGGCTGATTTGTGAATCTAAACCATCCAGGTCGCCACCCAAACGCGTACAAAAAAATACATTCAAATCAGTCCAGCCGTTTAGGAGGAGTTCAGTGACATACACACATGTAGAGTAGAATTATATATATAAAGATAGGCATATACTTTGCCCCTCACACACTTTTGTAGATTCCCCTAAATTAATTTATAAGCACACAAGTTCGTAACTGCACACTGCAACGTCCAAATTTAAACAAGTATATAACTTAGCCCTTTCCTCACAGTATTAAAATATATTTTAACTCCAAAACAACCCTTTTATGCACATAAACAACCGTAACTTTTGCGCTTTGCCGCCATTTTGTTGACCCGCGACCACGTGACCACCAGATGGCTCACTCTTCAAGTACCACAAATACCAAAAAAAAAATAGCGTCACGCCATTTCATGACTACCCGAGTCGGCAGCGCCTACGAAGCCAATGGTGCCGGGTTCGAGTCCCGGTGGGGACAAATATTTATTTGATGAGAACGGATGCTTGTACCCTAGTCATGGTTGTTTATCTATGTAAGTATGATATTTATCTTTATAAGTATGTGTTCGTTGTCTATTACCCAAGATACAGGGAATCCTAGTTTGGGGCTAGATCAATGTGTGTAAATAGTGTCCAAGGTATTATTAAAAAAAAAACCATACAGGGAGGCGGGCACAGCCCAGGTTTAGTTCATTAATACTTGAACACTCATTTCCTTATGATGACAAAACATCCACGAAGTCTCGATGAGTAATGAACAGGTTTCTGTTCATATATCAAAGCATCATGCGACCAAGGTCATATCATCACATCATGTTCTGCTAAATGTATCATTCTGTAAATGATCAACTAACGGTTTTGACTATTTTACGGTGACATATCTAAATCGAGCTATTCTAGGTTTTTAGACAAACTCATTGATAAAGTTTTGAAACTTGTTTGCATGATACCTTTGGGTGTGTGTGGTGTTGAAATCGCACAACTATTAATATCCTATAATTCTTACAAGAACACCTTTTTCTGAAAGTCTACTTAAACACGCGTTTTCAGTTAAACGAAAGGGGGTTCCCGTACAAGTGTCATTTTTTTTTTGGCGTTTTTAAGGTACCGTACCTCAAAGCGGAAAAAATAACCTAAAACTATTTAAACACAAAAAAGAGTTTGAAATAAGAAATATAGAAAAAACATATTTTGTTTATTTTTTTTGCTTTGGACAATTTTAATCGAATCTGTCATAGTTTTTCCACAAAGTGAAAAACCACTAACGGCGACACATTTTACGGCTACAGGGGGTGAAGAGTCAGGTGGAGGGGGAGGGGGCGGGGGGAGGGGGTACGTTGTGCGATTTCACACCACACGGAAAGGTGTCATGTGACACATATTTCAAAATTTTATTAATTAGTTTGTCCTTCCTATCTACATTGATTATACAGAATCATCGCTTCTGGCGGTGATGGAAAGCATCGATATGAATCCTTTACCTCTGCGGCGATGGGCTAGCCCCCTGTCACGCAAAGAAGACTATTGAAAAGTCAAAGTCAAAGTCAACGTTCTTTATTAGTGTAGATATTAACGATTGTTAAATATATAAATTCCAAAATTCCAAAATTCCAAATGTCTTTATTACTGTAGATATTTACATATAGTTACCAAATTTAATAATTTTTTGCCTCTTCTCAACATTGGACCACTGTGGGAGTAGAAGGGCGTAGAAAATCCCACAAATTGATTTTTAGATCTCTTTTAAAAATTGGTTGTGCTTAAATAATACAAATATTGCAATATTAATTATCATAATTAATAAGCAGGAACAAATAATTACAAAATTATTAACAGCAAGGTCTGTGTGGAGCCAGATTAACCCCATACAGTCCCGTCATTAAAGTAATCTTGAACATTGTAATATCTCTTTTTCGACAAAGTCGCTTTAACATGGTTCTTAAATTGCTCAAATAATAAAAATAATTGAATAACTGACTAACGTGGGCGCTATTGCAACTCTGTCAGACCGTATAGGAGAAGGCATGATGGTGATGATGATGATGTGTGCATGGTGAACACTTCGGTAAAATGACCGGTTACCTTATTCTCTCTGACATCTAAGAATTTCAGTCGCAATGGACAAATCCACCAATTAGATCACGATTACTTTGAACGAGCTGTGTTTTGTGACGATTATTGAAAATGGGTGCCCCAAATAATAGGTGTTTAAGTTTATCTGAAGATATTTAATTCGGTTTGTACAAGGTATTCGCAGCTCGGGCTCTAATGCGAGAATGGTGGTTAAATCGAGTTGAACGGAATTTATAAGATATGGTTAATTAGCGCCATCTAGCCTTTATTAGTCGAACCACCTCTAAAGGTATTGATTTAGGGTATAGTTGTGGGTGAGGTGGTTCGTACTATGGAAGACTAGATGGCGCTGTACATTGATGCTATGATGTCATTTTGACATACTCCAGAGCGCCTAAACTCTACTAGGTATACAAATATAACTGTAATTTATGAATGTGACTAGCTAATTTATTAATAGATTTATGTATACTCCTAGCGTTCTGTTTTAGTTACCTACCTAGAAAGATTCTAGATCTTATGAAGAAAACACAAGAGAAGTATTTTTTTATTAAGTAGGCAGTAGTTAATTAGGTTACATTTCACTTGTTTGTGTAATAAAGTGATTAATTAATTATATAGTCCCTGTCTACCTACACTGATTACTTAGAACTAATAGTCGGTATCTGACAGAGAAATAGGTAAGGGGCAAATATTATTGAAGGCTCGTTTGATAAGGCCTTTTGTTGTTTGGATGACGGCGACCCTCGTTTCGCCATCTTGACCGTCTTGTGTCTTCGCGATGCGTCCCAACTTCCACTGGCAGGGTGGTAAGCGATCGTCCTTCACCAGCACGATTGAGCCGACGGTGAGGTTAGGTCCCTTTGTGCTCCTCCACTTGCACCTCTGCTGTAGGAGACCCAGGTACTCTCGAGACCACCGCTTCCAGAAGTCCTGTTGTATCTGTTGGAGTTGTTGGAAGTGATTTAACTTATTCCTCGATACATCTTGGTATTCGTAGTCCGCCAGAGACGTGTACGATCTACCGATCAGAAAGTGAGCTGGCGTAAGAATGGGAAAATCATCATTATTAGCATTAGGTATGGGACACAATGGGCGCGAGTTTAATATTGCCTCAATTTGAGTAAGAACCGTAGAGAATTCTTCATATGTTAATAAGGCTTGACTTAATACCCTCTTAAGATGAAGCTTACAGCTGCCAATTGCAGCTTCATGTAGGCCGCCTAGATGCGGGCTGTAGGGGGGTAAGAATTTCCAGGAAATACCTTCGTTTGCAAGGAAGTTGGTAAGTTCGCCAAAATTTTCGTTTAGGTATCTGTATAGTTCTACTAAATCATTATTTGCTCCACGGAAAGTGGTTGAGTTGTCACTTACCATCTGACTTGGTTTACCTCTTCTGCATATGAATCGCCGGAAGGCGGCAATAAAGGCTTGTGATTCTAAACCTGAAACCAACTCAATGTGAACTGCCCTTGTCGATGAGCAAACAAACATAGCTATCCAACATTTGTAAGACTTGAAACCACGCCCCCTTCTATCTCGAATTGAATAGGGCCCAGCATAATCACAAAATGTTGTGTGGAATGGCGGTGAAGGAGTAGTTCTTATTGTAGGTAGTTGACCCATAATGGGTACGTGTATGAGTGGTTTTGCTTTGAAACATGTAACGCATTTGTGTACAATTTTGTTAGCCAGACCCTTTCCATTTAATGGCCAGTACTGCTCTCTCATGCATGCTTCTCATTATAGTTTCAGTGAGTATGTGTTTTGGATGCAAAATTATAGGATGTTTTTTAGTTTCGGGAATGTTTGATAGGTTTAACCTTCCTCCAACTTTCAACAGGCCATCTTCAAAAAACGGGTTAAGGCATTTAATATTTGATGACGTTGGTATTGATTTATTCTGACTTAAAAGTTTGTATTCAATAGGTAGTGATATTATTTGTGCGCGCATAATTAGTTTATGCATCGAATCATTTAATTCTTGAACGGACAGCGGTCCGCTTATTTTATTACAAGGATTTTGTAGGTTATTGATGAATCGCAGAGTATAGGCAAACACTCGCGATAATTTTTTGTCGTTTGAATATTTATGAAACAATTTATCTATGAAATTATTCTCGATGTTTGTTGGGTTAACTAAGGATATAGTTTGTTCTGTGTCCTTTGTTTGTCTTTGTGTGTTAGTTTGATTGTGCAGAGGCCACTGCGCCGTTTGACCAGATAGCCAGGCGGGACCCGACCACCACAGATTGCTTTTTCTTAATGTATGAGGTTGAATTCCTCTCGATATAATGTCAGCTGGATTTTCAGCCGAACACACCCAATGCCAGTCTTCGATCTTGGTTAATCTCTGAATTTCCGCTACTCTGTTACTGATGAAAGTACCTAGTTTAGGTGGCGGTGTTTTTATCCACGCCAATACCACCTGTGAGTCAGACCATAGGTATATTTTACTGACTCGTTTGGCAAGGTTATTGCCTTGTGATTCCATTACTTGTGATAACAACACCGCTGCGCGTAATTCTAAGCGGGGTATTGTTTCCTCTCTAGCAATTCTAGACTTTGTGCATAACAAATGCACCTGTATATTACCTAAATTATCAATGGAACGTAAATAAATTGCAATTCCGTAACATGTTTTTGAACTATCTGCAAACCCATGCAGTTCTAGTGTTACGTAATTGTTTATGATTGTGCGTCTCGGTATGGATAGATTGTTTAAAGAAAATAGACTCCTATAGTAAGATATCCATTCTCTTGTTAAAGCGGGCGATAGGGTTTCGTCCCATGAAGTTTTATCCTGCCATAGTTTTTTAATAAAACATTTAGCTGTCACTAAAACGGGACTAATTAAGCCCGTAGGATCATAGATAGCTGAAATTATAGACAGGACCTTTCTTTTCGTAAGTCGATCTGGCATTGGTTGTTCTTTGAATGAGAATAATAAACAATCTGTGTGGCTGCACCATGTGATACCTAATAGTTTGTGTGTGTTATTTCCGCTCTCGGTCGGATTTGTTGAATCGGTGTTATTTCCGCTCTCGGTCGGATTTGTTGAGTCGGTGTTACATACCTTTTTTAATATGGTTTTTGAGTTCGACTTCCATTTTCGTAGATTGAAGCAGGCTGTACGCAGGATGGCCGCTACTTGCGTTGCTGTCTCGATTAGCGCTGCTTCGTCGTCGCCTCCATAGATCCAGTCATCGTAGTAGAATGAACCTTTTATTGCTTCGGCTGCTGTAGGGTATTTACCTTCGAATTCGGTTGCTAGCTGCAGTAGGCATCTCGTGGCTATGTAGGGGGCCGCCTTCAAGCCAAAACTGAGAGTAGTTAATGTGTAGGTACGTAGAGGATCGGTTGAGTTTTCCCTCCATAGTATATTTTGTAGGTTTTGTTGTGATTGATCAATATTGACCTGGCAAAACATTTTCTGTATATCTGCATTTACTACAAATTTGTAAGTTCTAAATCTTACTAGTATATTGATTAGGCTATCTTGAAATATCGTACCCTTATATTGAATATCGTTAAGCGATTTTCCAGTGTCTGTTGGACATGATGCGTCAAAGACAACCCTCACTGGGGTTGATAATTTTTCGATATTAATTACCGCGTGATGCGGTAAGTAGACTTGGGGTCCTACATTGGAGTATTCCATCTCTTTCATGCGGCCCGCTTGTTGGAAATCTCTCATGAATTGGACGTATTGTTTTTTATATTCTGAATTTTTACTAAATTTGTTTTCTAATGACAGAAATCTCTTATAGGCAATGTGTCTTGATCTACCTAAACTTGAAGCAGGTTCTTTTAGAGGTATTTTTACGACAAACTTTCCCTCAGAATCTCGATTATGCGTCATAAAGACACTTTCGCACTCCGTGATATCATCATTGGAAAGTGTGGAATTTTCCTCAGTTTCGAAAATGCTTCTCATTTGTTGTTGAATGAAATGACATCTAGTTTGCTGGCGTACTGGCCCCGTCGTCGAGCCAGTCACGATCCAGCCCAATTTGGTTTTTTGCAAAGTCGGTAAGTTAGTTCCTAATTCGTGTCGGTTTACGCACAATAGGTCATAGAATTTTTCGGCGCCCAGTATCATGTCGATTTCGCCGGCTGAATTGAATCCATCATCAGCCAGTCGGAATCGTTTAGGTATGATAAGATTTCCTATATCATAGTTAGGTAGGTTGCAGATTGTAGGTACAATATAGCAAGATAGATCCACAGAAAATGGTTCGGTTCTAGAGTGAATAATAACGTTACAATAGTGTTTAACGTTTATTATTGTGTTGCTGATACCCATGACATCGGTATCTGTGTTGTGTACAGGTAGGTTTAGTTTTTTGTGTGCCCTTTCTGTTATGTAGCACGATTGCGAGCCGGAATCCAATAGGATTCTCATGCTTTGTTGTTTGTTTTCGTGATCGGTTATGTTTACTACAGCTGTAGATAAGAAAACATGCTTGTTTTGCATCGGCTGTGAACAAGCATTGTCATTTGACGTGTTGATTTGCTTAATATGCAAGTTTATAGATTGATTTTCGGATGTAGATTGTTGTTGTGGGGTGTATAGCGTCATAGGACGAGATACGCTCGGTTGTGTAGGTAATCGCTCGGGATTATAGGTAGGACGAGATGTGTTCGGTTGTGTAGGTAATCGCTCGGGATTATAAATAGATTGCTCGTTCGCTGGAGTAGGTATAGTAGGTATGTGTAACAAAGTATGATGTTTACCTGAACACTTGGTACACTTGCTGGCTCGGCAGTTCGGCACCGCGTGATTCGATCTCAGGCAGTTAGTGCAGAGTCGTAACCTCTTCGCAGCTCGGCTGCGAGCTATAGGGCTAAGGGCTAGGAACTGTGTACACTGATTTAGGTAGTGGGTGCCCTTGCAAAAAGGGCAGTGATTATGCTGGGTAGTAGGTGGTTTTGTTACCTTGTTAGCTTCCGGATTGTTGCGGGACGTGGTTATCATCGCCTTTTCAGTTGTATTACTCGAATTCCGGTTTGTATTTTCAACAGCTTGGTTGCTGTTCATCGACTCCAAAAGGTCAGCTCGGGACCTCAAAAAAGTCTTGAAATCCTGTAATGTAGGAAGTTCACGTGAGTTGGATTTTTCTTCCCATTTTAGTTGTAGTGACTTTTCTAGCTTGCTAGATAAAAAGAAAATTATCAATATATCCCAGTTTTCGGTTGCTATATTTAAGCTTCTTAGGGTTCTAAGGTGTTTCGATATGTTATCACCCATGCCCCTTAGTGCCATTGGATTCGATTGTACGCTATCGATGCCGAAAAGCGCTCGCAAATGATTGTAGACCAATACTTTTGGGTTATTATAGCGTTCGCAAAGTAATTGCCATGCTATGCTGTACCCTTCCTCCGAATATTCCAGCGCTCCTATAACTTCCAAAGCACTGCCCTTTAGACAACTTCTCAAATATTTATATTTTTGTATGGGCTTCAGGTTACCCTGATTTATAAGTGCGTCGAAAGTATCTCGGAATTCGATCCACTGTGTAATGTCTCCATTAAATGAGGGTAGGCTAATATCTGGGTACCTAATGGAATCGCTAGCATCTGAGCTATGTTTGCAATGATGTGTAGGTTCTTGTAAGTCGGTCTGGTCTGTCGCTTTTTGATTTAAAGTGCCTTTGGCTTTAGCTATGTATTGATAATACTGAGATTCGAAGGAGTCTCTTTCGAGTAACTGCTTGTCAATATCTGAGCAGAGGGTTTCGATATTACTTTGTATTTTATCAAACTGTAAAAACTCGAGTTGCATTTTGTCTGTGCGCAGCCCAAGCTCGATTATTTGTTCGGCAGTCATCGTTTCGGGTTTTATGGATGCTATAAATTTGACAAATAGGGTCATTTTCCCCTTTATAATCCCTCGCTTTCTTATTAGTTCTGATATGCTCTCAGGTTTAGATTTCTCTACGGTTGCCACGTCGTTATTGGGCATTTTAGCTAATGGGAATATTTAGATAGATAGATATAGATAGATATTGTTTGATAGGTAGATTAACGACGAATTTCCTCAGAGTCTCGTTTGTGCGTCATACAGACACTATCGCGTTCCTTGATATCATCATATGGAAATGTCGAAATTTACCAATAATTTACCTACTAATAACGGTGTATAGATAAAATAAATGGGGGGGAAATTTTGTGCCAACTCACGTGATCGGTAGATACTTATGTTTTTATGTCTCTCGTCTCTGGCGCGCCTTTCGTCCAACAGCAGGGGCGGCTCCTCGGCTTCCGACGGGTCTCGAGTCCAGTCTCGGCTGGACGCTCCACCGGGCTTCGGATATGCTGCTCCTTGTACGTCCGTTGGGTTTCGGCTGCTCGGTGATTTGATTCTCGGCTGATGGTCTTCAGATGTTGGGGGGCACACGCGGGACGCACGTGGTGATGTCTTAGTGTGTTTTCCTGGGGTTTCGCCTTGCAGGATCACTTTCTTCGACGCCTCGTGGTCGCTTTTACTTGTTCTAATGCAGGAACGAATTTCAGACGGCTGTTGAAACGAATACGCGGCAATAACGCGGCAATACGCAAGATGGCTGCGACCATGTGCTCGCGCCTTTGTCCTTGTCGCGGGCGGCGCGGCGGCGTATTTGCAGGTTTCTTCCGTCCAATTTCTTCACTGCGTTATTTCGAACGTCGGGGTCACCATGAAAATGGGTGCCCCAAATAATAGGTGTTTAGTTTTATCTGAAGATATTTAATTCGGTTTGTACAAGGTATTCGCAGCTCGGGCTCTAATGCGAGAATGGTGGTTAAATCGAGTTGAACGGAATTTATAAGATATGGTTAATTAGCGCCATCTAGCCTTTATTAGTCGAACCACCTCTAAAGGTATTGATTTAGGGTATAGTTGTGGGTGAGGTGGTTCGTACTATGGAAGACTAGATGGCGCTGTACATTGATGCTATGATGTCATTTTGACAATTATAATTGTATGATTTGTCTTTTTGTATTGAATCGTGATTGAAATTTTAAGATATAAATATAAATTTCAAGAACCTCCTTGTATATGTCACCGGAAGCCGATTGTCAAAACCGTTTTTTTTTTTCTCGTTAGTTGGTCAACTATCGACAAATAGTAATCTGTAGCGTACTGCTTACTATATGACGCGTTAGTTGATACACGAACGGTTAAACCGTTAAATAGTAAACTGGTTAAAAATTGAATTGCAAACAAAATACCAGGGCAAACACTGTAGTAGCTTAGGTGAAGATTAGAGGGGGCGAGCGCAGCGAAGCTCCCGAATAGTCTTCGTGTTAAGTTGACATCTAAGAACAAAAGAAACGTAAAATCTAAACCCTGTCGGTCTGGTTTACTATCTGTCAATAGTTGATCAACTAACGCGTTAGTTTATTATCAACTAACGGTTTTGACAATCTTACGATGACACAAAGTTGGTCAAAAGAATCTGTATTGGCGATTTTACCGCTGCGATGGTATTGCGCAGCTGGATAATCTCCGAGTGGCAATGTGTTGTCTGGGAATCTTCCGGTATTCATTACAGGGTTGGAAAAAATTGTGACATGCGGGAGTAAAATGGTTTTGCCTAATTCAGCACTGATGTTGATATGCCATCGTGGCCATCTTTTGTTGAACTCCATTGAGCAAGAGCGCAATGAACCTCATCGCCTGTGATTAGTTGTATATTATCAGGACAACAGAAGGCTGAATTATATTATTTTTTCAAAAAAGTTTCCTGGTCAGTGAAAAGTTAATAGGACTTAAAGTTAATTCACGACTATTATACAAATACTATCTACACTTGTATCGTATTATAATAAGTATTAGCGTAATATCTTATTTTCTGCAGCTCTGATTAGTCCGCACTTGAGAAACAAGAGTGTCTGAAGTGTGGCTTGGAAACGAACAAAGTCAAAGTTCTTTTATTACTGTAGATATTTACATATACTTAGAAAATGAAATTTTTTGCCTCTTCTCTACATTGGACCACTATGGGAGTAGAAGGGCGTAGAAACTCCCAGAGATTGACTTTTATATCTCTTTTAAAAATTGGTTGTGCTGAACTCATACAAATAATACAATATTAGTTATTATGATTAATAAGCAGGAATAAATAATTAGAAAATTAATAACAGCAAACTCTGTGTTGAGCTAGATTAAACCCCATACATAACAAACATTCTGCTAATAGCCTTGTAACCGCTGCTATTTGCTACAAAATAATGAATAGTGATAATTGTGGACGCTAATAATTCACACCATTTTCTAAGATAAGAAGATCGCCTATAGTGTGAGTCACCTCACCACCACTGTGAGGTAAACAGATATTTAAGTATTTTTTTGTAAAATTATGTTCTTAAAATGTTTATTATTAGAATCTGCATAAAATAAGCTTTTAGTATTGAAATACCTAGATAAATAAGAAGGCTACCGGACATCTACTATCTCGATACCTTCGAAAAGTAATGCGATTGCGACTGCAATGTCAAATCGTTGTTTTCAGACGTTGACGAATAACAATATATGTCAAAAGTTAGAGAATACGGTGTTTGACTGCTAGTCAAAATAGATCCTTTTAAGGAACTGTCAAAATGGTAATTTTGTTCACGAGTTCTATGAAATACCTAAATAATAGTTCTATGAAATAGCAGGTAACGTCATATTCAAATACTGGCTTTTTAACATAAAATAAGTTTATAAAATACAACTGCTGGAAACATACAATTTTGAAATTTTCAAACGTTTTTGTAACCTATTTCAACAAAAACTAGTAAATCTAAACGTGTCTAGATTTATTCGACTACGTTGTCAAATAGTACGAGCTACGGAAACACAAAACTCCTGTTCCTCCCACAGTGACTCGCCTGCGCGGCGCAGCTCTGTACCACTACACGCTCGTATGCAGTAAATCATCATGAATCCACCAGATTAGGGGGCGGGGGCGGGCAAGGTTTACGTTTAAGCCCAATTGTAATTGTGCTGAGTGTATTTAAGCAATGTTTAGCGAGAGTGCTTTAGTTTTATTAATATTGATGCGTTTTGTATTTAGTAAGTTGTGTGGTTTGTTGTTGGGAACACTTATAAGATGAATAAAAAATATTTTATCAAGTGTAGTAAATCTGACATTTATCAAGTTTAGACTCGTACCGTCTTACTACAAAAAATAATAAAAACACAGTATGATCACTTATTTAGCAAAATCATTATCTATCAGTAAACAAATGGTTAGCAAGCTTCTAAATTTCGTTACCACAAAAATGTGTTGAGTATCTTACTAAAAAATGGAGATAGAAAATTTTTCAAGAAATTAGCGATATTAATGAAATTGTTAATAAACAAATTGAAAATGTTGATATAAAAATGTGGTGTTATAACTGCTTCGCATTATTTCCTTTCATTCCAGGGGTCCTTAATGAATAAAGCCAGCTTTTTACTCTGGGATATAATCTAATATAAATTACATCTCAAGATGTAAAATAAATATTGCTGAACGGGCACTAGAAAGACTGGCAAGCAATATTTATTTCACAGCTTGAGATGTTAAGCTTGGTTTACACAGGCCAGTGCTGGTTGGCTTGGTGTTGGCCTTGTAAAAACCTTGTATTGGCCTTATAAAATCAAGCCAGTCCCGTGCTGTCTGCAAGTGCTTGGGTGAATAGAGCACCGGGCCAGTACTGGCTACCAGTCTCACTGGCACCAGCTCCACTGTATTCGTGTATCTGCCTGCATGTTAATACATAATTCATTACATCCCATAGTGAAAAGCCTGCTTATCTCCTTCACAAACTCCAACCAACCAAAAACCAACTCCAGCTTGAGCGGCCGCCCTGGATGGTTGAGTCAGGCAGATGAAACTTCTCCCAAGATTGCTGTGGCTTGCGGCTAGTATGGTTTTTATAGTGGATGGGCACACCGGTAGCAGATGTACAAATTTCATGCCATAGTATATGAGTAAGTTAAGAGCGCTGGGCGACGTTAGCAGGAATTACTGCGCATTTGTACAGCTATTGAAAAGTGACTACTGCGCATTCAAGGCCACCGCTCATAACGTGTCGCGCAACGTATACACTGTCTCCCAGTAGCCTACCATAAATTTCATCATTGGATGATATGTAGCTTTATGCATTTTCGATACGGGGGGGCAGAGGCACAGTTGTGCCCACTTTTAGATAATTAAGTCCATTTTGCATGACAGGGGGATAGCCCATCGCGGCCACTAAGGAGGTTTCCCCACGATGTCCTATGGAGATATGAAGGTTTCCTCACGATAAAACTTGGACTTTAATAAAGTAAAAACCGCTTTTTCGTAAACAAAATCAACACAGCAGAACAGCTGGTCAATAATTCCGCCATCTTGACAAACAAGACACTCACTAAACAAACTTTCTCGGTTGCCTAAATTGATCACATAATATGAGCCATGCCTATCCCTTCTACAACGCTAAAAGCAGTTTTGTGGTAACGATTTTTATAATCATGTGTTAAACAATGGTTAAAGTTTTTTGTGGTAAGACGGAAAGTACTTTATTACTTAAGATATTTACAAAAATCCAACAACGTGTACTAAAGTTTGTTTGACCTCTATGGGAGAGAGGTTAGACCAAACTGTGGAAGAAGAAGGGCAACGAAACTCCCACATATGATATTTTTTTGTTGTATTAATCTTGTCAATCAATGGTTTCATTTCACGCTTGCTTCTCACACAGGAGATGCAGATTCGAATCATGACCGTGACCAATAAGATGATTAATTTATCTTAAGTATATTATCGGACGTTCAATGTTTCGGATAACACGTTAAGTTATAGGTCCCGGCTGCGTCTTCTGAAAAACCATTGAGGTACAACGCCGGGCCGCGTTGTGCCTCAAGGGCTTTTCAGAATTTGGAACCGCTTGAAAAGCCAGAGCGCTACAGCGCGACGCAGCGTCGTACCACACGGAGTTTTCCAAGGTCACATTGACAATTCATCGTCGACAATAGTCCGTGGGGTACAGCGCCTGGGGAGTTGTGTCCCACTGGCTTTTCGTGAATTAGCTTCTAGTTAAAAACCGGAGCGCTACAACGCAGCGACATGGCTATGTATTTCCTAATTTTAGTCATTAAAAATGTATCCTTCTTATAGATCAAGTTTGTTCAAGTTACGGCCGATTTTCCAATCATCATACAATCTCACGGTTTATTTAATCTAACGGTGATGGAAAACATCGTGAGTAAACCATTATTACCCCATAGCTGTGGCGATTGGCTAGCATCCTGTCAAGCAAAATGGAGTATTGATAAACTTGCTAAAAGTGGGCATAGTTTTGCCTCTGCCACTCCATCTATGGGAAAAGGCGTGACGCTTTGTAATGTTGTTAGATAGGTCGGTATTTGAGTACGGTGATTTGGTAGGGGCTATTTAAATATGTCACTTTGTATGGGTCTCCCTCCTTAAATTTATAAAATCTCGTTTACCTACCTACATATTTCATTATTTGGTGCTACCTATAGCGGCAACCGAAACAAGACATTCTGTAAAAAAAAACTCTACCTAAGTATAGATAATTACGAAAATTGAAAGAAAGAAAATGGAAATTTCGTCGCACCGCACGCGCTTGGTGCGATAATCCACTTTCTATGTCTCGCCTTATGCATGTATGGGTCGCAGATCGCATGCGTTGTCCCCCACGGGCTATTCAGACGATGAATTGTCAATGTGAGCGCTGAAAAACCCCGTGTGGTACAAAGCAGCGTCGCGCTGTGGCACTTTGGCTTTTGAAACGGTTCGAAATTCTGAAAAGGCTTTTCAGAAGGCGCTTCCCGGCTGCTATCGCTACGTGGTAGTGGTCGTTAAACCCGTCCATCAAATGGCATTAATATTTTTTGTCACCTTATTTTAGATTTTTCACTAAACTGCGATACCCTAATTATTATATCTGCTCCTGAGAAATATATTGGTTATCAAATTAATCAAAACGGTCACTCACGATATGTTCCGCCAATTTAATTTAAATATGTCTACAAATTAAAAGATTTGTCACCTAAAAAGTGGTTCTGTCACCAACGTATTAAACGAATCATCTTAAAATAACACATCAAATCTGCTGAACAGGGTGATTTGATGGGTGAAGGCTAAAGAGGGTGAGCCAAACGAAGCCTCCTTCAGTCTTCGTATTAGGTTGACATGTAAGTACAAAACACTCTATTGGTAACCACGTTTGATGAATACACGTTAGGTGACCAATCTACTATTTAGGTTACCAATTTTATATTCAGATGACCAATCTAATATTTAGGTGACCTCTACTATTCAGTTGACCAATCTATTGTTTAGGTAGGTAACCAATCTAATAGTTTGATGACTAATATGAGATCTGGGTGATTTTTAAATATATTTTAGGTGATTATATAATTTTAGGTATTTATGTAATTTGTGATACAATTTAGGTGATGTACTATTTTAGGAAATAATATGATTTATTAGCTAATCAAAAAGGCATTTATTAGGTGATCAATAAAATAATACCCCCGATAATTCCCCTGAGCAGATGGTCAGTGCAAAGTATAGCATAATAACTATTGTTTATTATCGGCAGACCATAATAGTGGCCACGTGGGAATCTCAAACATGCAGGAGATCTACACATGATCATTTTGATCCTTACTGTGTTTAGAATAAGGGTTAGGAAGTGATAGTGATTGCGTGATGAGACACGTGCGTTGATCACCTGCATTGAGTTGCAAACTAATTTGACGATGAAATCTGTGGTGTAGCGGTGCTAGGCGATGCCTCCCAAGCTCGAGATACCGGGTTTGAATCCCGGCTGAAGAGAAGAAAATAATATATCCCCAAGTTTGGATGTTTATAAGACGTCGCTGTTTCTGGTTCCCACCAGAAAGGGTATCCCAGTGTGGGGCCAGAGCGATGTTGTGCCGGTGTTGTTTGGAAAATGGAAAATTCTAGTTTATTATTATAAGATGTACATAACAATGGTTAGTACATAACAAGTTTATGTTTATCAGATTCCAAATTTCCAAATTCCAAATGTTTTTATTACTGTAGATATTTACATATACTCAGAAATCGTCATTTTTTGCCACTTCTCTACATTGGACCCCTGTGGAAGAAGGAGGGCGTAGAAACTTCCACAGATTGATTTTTAGATCTCTTTTAAAAATTGCTTGTGCTTAACTAATTTTATACTTACAAATTTTATAGTAACGTTATATCATAATTAATAAGCAGGAATAAATAATTACAAAATTTTAAACAGCAATGTCTGTGTTGAGCTAGGAGTCCCGTCATTTAAGTAATCTTAAACATTGTAATATCCCTTTTTCGACAAAGTCGCTATAGCATATTTTTTTAATTGCTCAAATGGCAATTTCTAGATCTCCAGAGGTATCTCGTTGTAGTAGAGAATGCATTGACCCTTGAAAGAATTGCTAACCTTCGCGAGTCTAAACCGGGGCGCAAGTAGTCTGTGATTATTTCTTAGGTTAATATTACAGCTATCGCTAAGTTTGGAAAATGATGTAAGGTTCTTGCGTACATATATTATGTTTTCGAAAATAAATTGTCTAGCTACAGTTAGTATGTCAATTTCTTTAAAAAGCTCTCTTAAGGAGTCTGTGTGTTTTAAATTATAAATTGCTCGAATAGCTCTTTACTTATACCACCATAGTTTGAATATGCGCTGCTTTCCCCCACAACAAGATACCATAGGACATGACACTATGAAAGTAACTAAAATATACTCTCTCTCAGATGATGATCTGCTCTCAGATGATAGCAAGTATCATTGATGTGCCGTTACCTCTCATCATCCACATAATTAATGTGTCGCTTGACCAATGTTGCTACCCCAGCCAGTGGAAATTGGCACTGTGATTCCCCTCCACAAAAATGACCAATCCCGCCTCCTTTAAAGAATTCCGTCCCATATCTATTCTGCCTATCCTCTCCAAAGTCCTGAAATCAATTGTACACTCCCAACTCTCCTCCTACCTTTCCTCAAAAATGTTACTGAATCCCCACCAATCAGGTTTTAGGCCGGGTCACAGCACTACCACGGCACTACTCAAAGTCAATGAAGACATTCAATTAGCTATGGATCATAAGCAGCTTACGGTCCTTACACTGCTTGATTTCAGTAGCGCCTTCAACTGCGTCGATTTCGATATACTAGTTGAAATTTTAAAGTCATTAATGTCTCCTCGCACTCTGCTCGCTGGTTTTACTCCTACCTTAGAGATCGCCAGCAATGCATTAAGTCTGAGGACATATCAACGGACTGGTGTGATCTCTCCGCAGGTGTTCCGCAGGGTGGCATCCTTTCTCCTCTCCTCTTCTCAGTATTCATTAACTCCATCTCTGACGTTCTTGTCTCTTCTTATCATCTCTACGCAGATGACCTTCAAATATATCGGCACTTCTCTCCATGTGATGTGAATCTGACAGTAGAGGCGTTGAATGCTGATCTCGATAACATCAGGAAATGGGCTACCTCATATGGTCTGCTTGTCAACTCGGGCAAATCGCAGGCCATGATTTTGGGAACTCGTCACTCTCATAACTTAGTTCAGAAAATGCCCGCCGACACTGTAGTGTATGATGGTAACATAATTACATAAAGCAAGAAGGACAAGAATCTTGGGGTTGTGTTTGATAAATTGTTGTCCTGGTCGCCCCATGTTTGTGAGGTCAGCAGGCGAGTCTTTGCGTAATTTCACTCCCTACAGAGATTACAGCACTTCCTGCCGCGGTAGACTAAAATCAACCTTGCTCAGTTTAGCCTACTAACTTACTTTGTTTGTTGGATCAGTGCGAACGAAGAACAACTGAACAAACTCGAACGACTTCAAAACCTCGGGATTCGGTTTGTCTTCGGGCTGCCAAGTATGACCATGTCTCACAGTATCGCAAAGAGTTGGGGTGGCTTTCTATCCGCCTTCGTCGTGATATGCACATTCTCTCCTATCTGTTCAACATTTTGTGAAATCCCCGCTACCCCACATATCTTCGAGAACGTTTCGAGTTTTTTTCCTCCAGGGATAGCAACCGGACATCCCACACGATGTCTCTCCTTTCTACTCCTCGGCATAACACTGCCGCTTACAAACACTCGTTTAGGTTAAGGGCGATCCGACTGTGGAACGCACTTACCTGCGCTATTAGAGATAGTCCCTCAATTTTCACTTTTAAGAAAAGATTGAAAGAGCATTTCCTTTCTCTTTCGAGATAGCTAATTTTATATATGTATTGTATAAGTAGTATATGTTTGATATTTATTTAATGTTGGTGCTTTTGTATTTTATTTAGTATATACATCATTTATTACATTATTAGTTGTAGTTGTACACAATTAGATGTATATAGTTTTATTGCGCACTAGGACTCTCCTGTTGCACAACTTTTCCTGTCCTGCCTAGGTTTGCTGGTAGAAATCTCTCTTTAGAGATAGGCTCGCCTTTGCTCATAAAATGATTTGGTATCTTACTATTAAGATTTTTGTGCAATTAAGAATATGAATATGACAAAACACGGATTTGGCTACATCAAGGCTAGTATGCCTTGATGTAGCCAAATCCGTGTTTTGTCAGATGTTCCTAACAGCGTAAGCCCCAGGATCTAATTTTCTAGCTAATTTACCTATGTGGGGTCCCCACTGTAATTTGCTATCAATAGTTATTCCAAGAAACTTTGTATCATTTACTACTTCTAACATGTTGCTGTCTAACACTAAACTGGTCTAAACTAGCCTGACATTTGAAAGTGAGAATTTGATACGCTCGGCCATTCGAGTCTTCATATATGTGTATATATATATTAGCTTCAACAACAAATGGGTTGACGGTGGAGCCCAGACCTCATGAAACGTAGTAAACTGATACCTCGGTTCGAGTCAGGTGACAAGGATGATCCTTTAAATTTGAGGCCAATGCCAGTTCTTCCAGCTCTAAGTAAAATATTTGTAAAGATTATACCTAAACAATTTTCAACCATTCAAAACAACTTCACGCCAAACAATACGGGTTTACTAGGAATAAATTGACTACGGATGAATACCCTTATCTCTTATTATCACTAAAATATTATTTTAAATAACAGAGTTAGAAATACATCGTAGTATTTACTTAGATTATACTTAAGCAATAGAATGCAAAAGGCAGAAATTAACGGCGTAGGTGTAAAAATCGGCGTTCCTTAAGGTTCCATATCGGGCCCTTTCTTATTCCTGTTGTATATTAACGATCTACCATATATGGTGGAGAAATTGACTGACATAATATGGTTTGCTGATGATACTTTACTTGTCTTTGAAATCTAAAGATTTTGATGATATCAATGATGCGTTTGAGCTTGAACTGGCACAAAGTTAATAATTTATTATTTAATGCTGGTAAAACCAACTGTATTAAATTGCCTCTTCCAAATCTCAGGCAAGTTGAGATTGGTTTAGTGTTAGACTGCAATAAGTAAACGACACAAATGTTTCTTGTTATAACCGTTGATAGCAAATTGCAGTTGGGACCCCACATAGATAAATTTGCTGGGAGATTCAGTTCTGCGGCCTTCGCTGTTAGGAGCATCAGACGAAATACGGAAGTGGCTACAGCTAGGCTAATCTATTTTAGTTAGTTTCATAGTGTCATTTCGTATGGTATCATGTTGTGGGGGAGAGCAGCGGATGACAGCAATTTATAATTCAAAACGGTCAGACTCCATAACATGACTTTTTAAGGCAATTTACATACAAGCATTGTATTAACATAGTAACAAGTCAATTGAGTTTCAAAAATATAATATCTATACACAAAAACTTTTCAACGATACCTGTAATGTTAATCTAAGAAATAATCATAGACTAGACACTCCGTAGTAGGCTCGGAAAAGTAAGCAATTATTTCAAGGGTTTCCGTGCATTATTGTACTACGTATATGTGCTACAACAAGATACTTGTAGAGATTTTGAAATTACCATTTGAACAATTAAACCCTTTTCACATATATATTGTTTTATGTGAAAAGGGATACTATCATATTAATGATGTCGCTGCAATTACACATTCTAGATTGATAAGATGAAAATTAAAAAATAAAGTATTTGAAGTAAATCTAATTCAACTGAACACGCTGCTACAATGATATTTAGGTATTCCTACATATTACTGATAGTAAATAATTAATAGGTAAAACATTTATCATTTCAGATATTATCATTGACATCACATTTTCAATATTTAAACACAACCTATTTATAAAATATGGAAATGGATACTATCATATAAATGAATACGCTGCAATTACACATATATTGATGATATCCTAGATTGAAAAAACTAAAAACTAAAAAAAAAATACATGGAGTAAATCAAAAATTAACTGAATTCCCATAATAAATGTAGAATATAGGCAAAAATAAATAAATTAGGAAGCTAATCACTTCACGTAACCCTGAAACACCTAGCCAAAATATCACTTTCATTCTTCACCAGCAAAAAAATACTTTGTTTTTTATTTTGTTCAAAACAATTTTCGTTAAAAATCTTTATTTGTCTAAATAAAGATTTTTAACGAAAATTGTTTAGAAAAATATATGTTGTGTATCTACACAACATATATTTTTCTAGATTTTTCACTATCTTACTATAAAAGTTAGAGGGGTGTCAAATATTTCCATTTGGGAAGGGTCTGTCTGACTTATCTATAGACAATATGTTTGATGAAACAAATGATTTTTGATTTCAGTTCCATGTATTTATGTATCCCCCTTATTTATTTATTTTTTTTTTGTATAAAAATCGTAAAGCGGTTCACACATCTACAGACCAAGTTTCAACGGTGTAGTCCTAATCGTTTCGGAATAAAGTTGATGTGACATACTGACAGGACGGACGGACAGACGGACAGACAGACTTGACGAAACTATAAGGGTTCCTTGTTCCTCTACGGAACCCTAAAAAGGACGTAGACTAATAAAATTTGTAAATATCTTCAGTACCTAACAAAGAACTTTGAATTTAGCATTTAAATTTAAATTTGATACCTAACTGCGCAGGCTGTACAGAAAGGTTTAGTGTCTAAACCCTTGTTGACCGAGCGAGCGAAGCGTCCAGTTTCGAGATTGGACAAAAATGGCTTTGTCCGTCGGTCTGTTCTCGCCTACAGTTCGCATTTTTCAACCGATTTTGACGAAAATTGGCATATTTGATGTATTTAATTATTTAAGAGATCTTTGATTAGGGGGTAAATAGGGGGAAATGGAGGACGACGATTTCAATCAAAGAGAGGCACACTAAGGACTTCATTCTACACAAGATGTTGCCAAAAAATATCCAAAAGTAGTTTCGGACTATATTGTAGACAATGTGAGACACCTGAATTTCTGTTTAAATAGGCATATTCCCAATATTCAGTCAATTTGAAACATTCGATTGGAAATGACAGCATTTCTAAGTTCCGTCATTTTGTCATTGACTGAGTCATCATCATCGATCATCAAATTCTAATGTACATCTAGCTGAACTACAAGCTTAACATTTTAAATAAGTGAGGTCTACTGTTCTCAAAGAACTAGGCCAACATGACAATTGCTGGGTTGCCGCTTAAAAGTAGAAAAAAAAGTTTTTATTCACAATTCGCCAATTTATTTGGAATAATACCCATATTTTATTTAAATCATTTTTGAGGGATCTAACTGTTGCAACGTAACTTTTTTGATTCGAAATTGTTTAAATAATACCTATGTTCCTAAACTTGTAGAAATATTCAGATACACTATGGATTCATACACTCAAATTGTAAAAAGGTTTTTGGTTACCCGTACCTTTTTTTCTAATTGAATCGATAGTTTTCGATTTTATTTTAATTTTTTAAAAATAATATAATAAAATAATATTTACTGAATCGATTTTTAGAACACTAGTAGTATAAAGCTTGCCACTTTAAAAGTAAATAAAAACCGGCTATTATCCATCGATATTTTAGACATTTCATAAAAACTAACAATAAGAAAACAAATACTGGCTTAAAAATAAGAATCACAGATCTCGATCTGTGGTCATTAAAGTCGTTCTTCATTAGATGTGCTGGTAACATCTTCAACAATTGCAGATTCATACTTTCATATAATATGTCAGCTGTGCACATCAGTATCTATTAATTATGAAACTGAAAATTATGAAAACTTTTATCTACACACGTATCATAAACACTCTTTACTGCGTCCAAAAACTGCACGATCAGCATAATGTTAAACTACTTTGTAAAAACTCATTTCTTATATAAATATTGAACATTATGACCATAATGTGTAAATTTTCTACATATTATGACATTCAAATTTCGAACGCCGACGCCCGCCTGCGTGCCGCCCCTACTTTGTCTGTGAAGTTGGTACCACAGAACAAGCTAAACAACTCAATGCCACAATGCCGGTCAAACATGCGGTTCCTGACCACATCAAAGAGAGCTTATGATATGTTTGTAGATAAACTAGTGTATGCAACTGTACATAATTAGGCACTAAAACTCTCGAGTGATATTATTATAATTAAAAATTAAAAATATATAAAAATAATTTAAATATATATAATTAAAAAATTAAACCCACTCTCGAGTTTTAATGCCCTCCATTAAGTATCAGTCACATAAACTACTATTAAACGGTAATAACGTGTGTGTAACTTTAAAGCGGTAATTGTTGTCTTGTTGATTATATGATTTTCAATTTAAATTCAACCCTATTCTGATGTTCTCTATTGCCCACATCATGAAGGTGAGAAGTGCACCACAGACTATCCTCATGACAGGACCCTTTGGCAAGTAAACGACAACTTTTTTCCAACAGAATAGTAGTTTATGTGACTGCTGCTTAATGGAGGGCATTAAAACTCGAGAGTGGGTTTATGAAACGAGCTTTGTTACATAATAATATCACTCGAGAGTTTTAATGCCTAATTATGTACAGTTACATACACTAGTTTATCTACACACATATCATAAGCTCTCTTTGATGTGTTCAGGAACCGCATGTTTGACCGGCATTGTGGCTCTGCAATTGTTTAACTTGTTCTGTAGTACCAACTTCACGCAGGCGGGCGTCGGCGTTCGAAATTTGAATGTCAGTACCAACTTCACAGACAAACTAGGGACGGCACGCGGGTGGGCGTCGCCGTTCGAAATTTGAATGTAGAAAAACTACACATAATGACCATAATGTGTAATTTTCCAGATACGAAACGAGTTTTTACCAAGTAGTTTAACATAATGCTGATCCTAACGTGCGGTTTTTGAACGCAGTAAAGAGGGTTTATGATACGTGTGTAGATAAAATCCCATTATACTAGTTGATTCCGAACTTCTCGACGTGCGTATGTGGGGTAGGCAGGAAAGGAGGTTTAAGGATCGAGAAACCTCCTTTGCAGTCGAAGTATGTGTTTATTCAGCTTTCTGTTTTTCGGACGGGCCCACAGTTATGCAAAATGGAGTAGGAACCTATTGAATGCCTGGTTAAGGTTCGTGTATCGGTAAAATTACAAACTCGAATCGTGGTGGTTCAAATGTTTTAAGATTCGTTTATCCGTAAAATTTGCAGCAATCAAGTTGCCAATTTTTAATGAATTATTTTCGATTTCAAAGCACGCTAGCCTAATGTTCTTTATTGCCCATATCATGAGGGCCAGAACTGCACCACAGATTATCCTCATGACAGTAGCTTTAACAAGAAACCACAACTTTTTTCCAACAGAAAATCCCATTAAACTTGTTGATTCTAATCTTCTCGACGTGCGTATGTGGGGTAGGCAGGCAAGGAGGTTTTAGATTTGAGAAGCCTCCTTCGCAGTCAAAGTAAGTGTTTTGCCACCATTATTTAGCTTTTTGATTATCGGGCTAGCTAAGCGCTGTATCGTCTGGGTCACAGTTAAGAAATGCTGACTTGCCCAGGATCTATATCCTTCTTTCGACATCCGCAGCCTAGCAACCAGGAACGAGCAAGTCGATACGTGGAGAACTGGTTTTGTTGCAGGAACTGCCGCTTTTCTAGTGGAACTTTGCTTGCGCCTATCGGTATTCCAGATCCGTTGCCTCTTCTGCCAGCTTTGCCGTACCGAAGCCTGCCTTCTCCGCCGCTGCTACCGCTGAAGTCTTCACCTAATCACAGACTGTGTGCGCCCCGATTTAGACTCGCGAAGATTAGCAATTCCTTCAAGGGTCAGTGCATTCTCTACTATAATAAGATACCTCTGGAGATTTTGAAATTGCCATTTGAGCAATTTAAAAAGCATGTTAAAGCGACTTTGTCGAAAAAGGGATATTACAATGTTCGAGATTACTTAAATGACAGGACTGTATGGGGCTAATCTAGTTCAACACAGACCTCGCTGTTAATAATTTTGTAATTATTTATTATTGCCTGCTTATTAAATTAAAAAAACATAATTGTATTAGTTAAGCACAACCTATTTTTAAAAGAGATCTAAAAATCAATCTGTGGGAGTTTCTACGCCCTTCTTCTCCCACAGTGGTCCAATGTAGAGAAGAGGCAAAAAATTGACGTTTGCTAAGTATATGTAAATATCTACAGTAATAAAGTACTTTGACTTTGACTTTGACTTTGACCTACAACCCTAGTCGAGGAGCCTGTTGGTCCGCGGGAGGTATTTTATTTCTCTCCAGCCCTACAGGTATCGTAAAGAAAACTGTTCGGGCACCCACTATCCGCCACATGGGAACGCGTTCCCTAGAGGTGAGGCTACCCTGAGAAAAAGTAGTAAAAACTGTAGAACGGTCATTGTTATAGGTAATAGACGCTTCATAAAAATTTAACAACGTTACGGAGGCACACAATTTTATTTATTTTTTCAAAGTTAGAACTGCACAATTAACTAGCTTTTTTCAGTTTAAAATTCATCTTTATTGTAATAACACAACAACACAACATAATAATTATTTTATTTTTCTAAAAAACTGAACATTTTCCATTTGTATCACTATTGATATTACTGCGTTTAATTCATAGATGTTTGAAGTCCGCATCGATTTATTCAATTTAATAGATGTTTTTAGGCTGATGCAAGCACTATGCAGCTAAGACAGACATATTATGTCAAATATTAGCTATTACAATGACCGAACTAAAAGTCAGAAAGTTGCTCACGTCCGACGTTAAAACTTGGTTCCTTCAGCACTTTACGTCCTCCCTATGCTAAGCATAGGGAGGACGTAAAGTGCTGAAGGAACCAAGGGAGCAACGAATTATTCCTGAGACATTAATTTCCAGGTCATCCATAGAGAACCTGACCAAATTGTGATCAACACACTTGACACTGGAAAAATTAACCTCAAATGAGGTTAGCGCGCCAAATTAAAAGAAAAAAAAAGGAGACCCTACAGTAACTGAGCCATCTCCATTTAGTTGACTACTAACGCGAATACTCGTGGTGTTTCTGGGGGCATTTCCCACGGAAGGCGCTTCCATTCCTCATTACTCTGAGTAGATAGACGACACAGGAAATGACGGGAAGTTTGATTTATTCACACAAAGCTCGCTAGTGCGTAGATAGATCAAGTTTTTCGATTACAAAAGTTTTGGACTTGGATACGAAGTTCGTTGTACAGAAGACTTCAGTACACCATGCTTGGCACAGACTGTATGACTTTGAGTGTCACTTAAGTTTTTGCTGTTGTGCCTAGGGCCCTGTGCACACGGAGCTACTGGAAATGAAGTCAAAGTAAACCGGTTGGTAACTGACTGATACATTACTGACTGAAGTATAGACGAGACAGCAACTAAAGGATTATTGAATAACTTTCTAAAAGTTGGCACATTTGTGTTTGCAATCCCGTATGGGAAATAACGTGACGCTATGTAAGTACGTAAAAGTAAAATTAATTTAACTACTAATCCCCAGATTAAACCCATATCCCAATAGGAATTTAAATCAGCTTTACAGAGAATTATCTATTGTTATCTAATCCGTTCGAGCCCAATATCTAGAGCAAAATGTCATTTAGTACGATTACTATAATTTAATTGATAGATAAACTATAATTTATCGTAAGATTCAAGTTATTCACTACCAAAATTATCATTGTATCCGCAGTAACTAATGTGCTGTTATAGGATATAGTGTTTTTTTATTTCCACGAGCATGTGTAAGTAAAACCAAGAATTGTAATGTTAAAGTTTGATGGTAAATAGAAAGACACTAATCTCTGAGGCAACTTCGACATTCGACTTTTGTCCATTATTTATGACCACTTCCATTCTCGTCATCTTTTAATTTTTGCGCCAATGCAACAAGTTCCCAATGTGACATGTTTCATAATGACAAGTTCTTATCTTGACCACTTCTCATATTGCCAACTTTACATATCGTCAGCTTTTCGTCTTTAAAACAACATCCACTTTATAACCAACCTTTTCACCCTTCGCTTAAAGTGATGGTTATTGTCAAATACCCTTCCCAAAGAGACACCTCCCAAATCAAGAAAAAAAAATGTTATGAAACGTTTCCTTTAATATTTCAGTTTGAAAACCTTATTGTCAATGGGAAAGATACGAAAAAAATATATACTAAATCGATATTTTTCAACTAAAACTTACTTGAAACTTGGAACCTGTTTCTTGGGATCTAAAAATTATATTGATGATTATGGTTCTTACCTCAAAAATAGATATTCAAAATATCTTTAACTGTTATTTTGAAATGAGTAGTATTTAATCGCGCATCAAATAGATCCTATTTTCACAGCAAAAATGTTCAACAAAAACCTTTTAGTTTTAAATACATATTTGGTATGTACTAAAATGTTATTTTCTTTTTGCTCTTACATATTCACGTACCCTGACCCACCACTTCGCCCTGATACTTGCTGTGCAGATCAGTGTTTTTGATGTGCGGTTTAATATTACCCGTTATCAAACGTTTACCAAAATAAATAAAAAACGCATAATTTTCTCAATGTTGTCCGCAGCGACCGACGTAACATCCATGATGCAGTGAGAGCTGTTATGAACTTTATGTAATAATGTGGTTTGGGTCTAAAATTAAAACTACCACGATTCGAGGTGCAAATTTTACCAACACACGAGCCCTAACGACGGCAAGTTTGTTTTTTTTTGTTGGAGGGGGAAAAAATGGATTTACCCATGCCCAGGAGTCAGACCTCCCTGCCATGTCCGGGTCCCCACATATTGAGCGGGCATCAGCTCGTGTGCTATACGGACTAAAAACAACCCCTTGTGTTTACAGTTATCTATATTTGATTTTACTTTGAGCCGTGGTAATGACGCCGTGGGGCCTGCCCCCGAGTTTAAATGTAAATAATAAGCTGACATTAATCCCTGCATCGCGTAATTTTAAATGAGGCATCTCCATTCTGAACCTTCTGCCATATAACAGGTTACCAACCGTAGGCCGGACGAAAACGCTTGAAAAGTTAAGGGAAGTGAATATATTAGGGAGTGTGGTAAAATTGGGAATTGGTAAAATTAGGAAATGGTAAAATTGGGTGTGGTAAAGTTTGGAAGTGATCATAATAGACCTAAAGGAACCCTTTCAGTCCCCGTAAAAGAGAGATGTCTCTTCGCGATTTTTCTCTTACGATGGTGCGGAACCCTTCGTGCGCAAGTCCTACTTGCACTTAATAGTTGTGATGTGATGTCTCTGGAATCGTTCATAATGACATCACAAATGCCTAACTCATGAATCGAGCATCACTAAATCAGCTTCCAAACATGACCTCTGGAATCTGTAAATAATGACCTGCTCAGTCTTGATCCGAAGTTAATACCTAGTTAATCACTGATTGATGACGTCATCTGGTAACGGCTGTGTGGTGTGAGAGCCATGTGCGATTTACGGATATACAGTAGCTTTATTCTGTACAGGCACCGCCAGGCTTCTCGGCCCTTGTGCGAGCGCTCACCTGTCTTTTTCGCCCATGTATTCATCTCTCTTGTCACAAAGTCAAAGTCAAAGTTAAAGTAAAAAAATAATATTCTGTAGATATTTACAAACACTAAACAAACGTCATTTTTTGTCTCTTCTCTACATTGGACCACTGTGGGAGGAGAAGGGCGTAGAAACTCCCACAGATTGATTTTTAGATCACTTTAAAAAAAAAAGTTACTATGTATGTAACTAAAAATATACTATCCTAGATGTAGCCACATCCGTGTTTTGTCTGATGTTCCTAACAGCGTTAGCCGCAGAACTTGATTTACCAGCTAATTTATCTATGTGGCGTCCCCACTGCAATATGTACCGCTATCCCCTTCAGGCGGCATTCAGAGGCCAAGAAACGTGGCGGGCCCTATACATGTGAAATCAATCCCAAATTGATGTAGTGAAAGCTGTTTGCGAACTTAAAATGGACCTTGACGAATGACAACGCGATGATTTCACACGAGCTTTCATCTGAAGTGATTCTACAGCAACAAAGTGCAGGTTGGGAGGCAGTGGCACACGTCCGAAGGAAATAATTGGTCCCCACAGCCCTCCGCGTCCTCCCGGGTAGTGATAAGGAGCAACACATTATTCTCAAGAGGTTAATTTGCAGGTTCTCGATGGAGAACTACCATATTATACCTTATACCTTGGACACTATTGATCCACATTGATCTAACCCCAAACTAGGATTCCCTGTATCTTGGGTACTAGACAACGATACACATACTTATATAGATAAATATTATACTTAGATAGATAAACAACCATGAGGAGGGTACAAACATCCGTTCTCATCAAACAAATATTTGCCCCCACCGGGACTCGAAACCGGGACCCTTGGCTTCGTAGGCAGGCTCACTGCCGACTCGGCCATTCGGGTCTTATGATCTTTCAAGTACACTCGGCACTGACAAAATTAACCTCAAAAGAGGTTAGCGCGCCAAATCAAAAGAAGTGCCGGTTTTTGAATTGAGAAATACAATATACTCCATAGTCATAAAACTTATCAAACTATGATAGCTACAATGTGCTTTGTCCTTTTCTCAGTAACACAAATTTCAAAGTGACAGACAAAGACAAACAAATTATAACGGCATTATAGTTAAAATAGGTTTATTAAACGATTATGAATAAGGCGGTAAATAAATACCTATGTATCGTTCTGTCTATTATTTGGTATGCGAAATTGTCAATTCAGAATTCTAAATTCAGAAAGTTATTTGAATTTGAAAGGATCGGGACATGTCAAAAGATGCAGAGCTGCTGGGACTAACAGAAAGGTGACGTCATATTTCAAGTTGTTAAATTAGGGTTTTTAGGGACATCATTCTGAACAACTTTCTTTTCGACATCTCCATAAATGTAGGACCGTGCGACCTACCAGAAAAGTGTAAAATAAAGTTGATCTGATCATAATAATGATAATCTGACTTTTTTTAAGTTCCATTTACATGTAGCCCCAATTTCCTCACCAAGGCGCAGATGCTTTTACCCGGATACGAGTAATATTGAGCCATATTAATGCACGCTGGCTCAGTGCGGGTTGGTGGAGGGGTGTCGATGTTTTCGCACCATAATAAAGTCACACTGAGTACTTGAAAGTGTCTGTCTGTATGACCATTGTGTTTGAAACACCTGCGCTCGCGCATGATTCACGGAACAACTCTTCAATTGTCACGTTTCTCTGGGCATTCTGTAAGCGGAACACGTTTTGTAAAGCAACAACAGCATATCGTCACTCCTTTTCCCATACGGGGTGGCAGAGGCACATTCATTTTACATGTCAGGCTCAATGTGCATCAATTCTTCATTATCATCAAAGCATGATTTATATCTCCATACATTTTGGGACCGATTAGCGAGGATTGAAGAATAAAGCTGGTCTAATCAAATCGAATTCATAGTAAAACTTGTTTATAATGATGTCCCTAAAAACCCCTTAAATATCATTACACGTTTCTGTTACATCCTATATACAAGGTGACATTTAATTAGCTGACCATATTTTGGGGAATGATAGTACCCATTATTATGAACAAGTTTCCCCAAGAAACATATGGTCGTAAACGAAATAAATTGTTGGGTCTCCTATAGTAACTTGTTATCAGCTGATCGGGTCAATGTACTGAGGGATGAAAAATATTTTTGCCTTCCGACCATATGTTTCTTTGGGAAAGTTGTTCATAATGATCGTTGCTATCAATCCTCAAAATATGGTCAGCTAATTAAATGTCACCTTGTATAAACTTCAGGGCTATCCGTTAGTAGCCGTTCACTCACATTTTTAAACCCGACAAAACAGAGGGTGTTATATGTATAATCTGTACGTGTGACTGTATGTCTGTCTATGGCACTCTAGCGCTCAAACAGTTGGGCGGATTTTAATGCTGTATTTTTTAATCTTTAGTAGACCTCACGTGATGCCTCTTAGCTATTTTTTATTAAAATCGGTTCTGTGGTCCGAAAATAATCAGCCTAACAAGAAAACCGGTGAACCAAGTTTTACACTTTACGGTCTTAGTATTACTTAGTATTTACATTAGGGGCCTTACCACAAAAAAATAAACTACTGTTCAACACTTGTTTAAAAACAAAAATGTATGGGATTTGACGTTTGTTTTGAGGTTAAATGCTGTTTAATATTTTTGTAGTAACACGGTAGATGTTATTATGCCATGTTTAAACACAAAAATGCGTAGCATTTTCATTGAGGTTAAATTATCACCATCATCATCAATCAGTCCACACCTGCCCACTGCTGGCTACAGACCTCTTCTCTCCGGTCCTGTGCCTCCCGCATCCACTCCGGTTAAACTATGTTTAAGTTTTTTTGTAGTGAGACTGTTTTTAAGGTTGTACAAATGTGTCGGGATTGTTTCTTTATTATTCCTTAACTATTGTTTGCCAAAATCTACCTACGACGACGGTATCATCCACTATACCATTCAATACAATCTGTGAACGAGAAAATACATTTTCCTTGTATTTTTTTTTTGTTATAAATTTCTTCCCACGATAAATTTTTACCATACGATATTTTTGCTAGTAGTATTTTTTTCTATACGCTTTAATTTCTTCTGTTTCTTTTTGCCAGACATATATTTTACTATGCATTTATTTTCTCAATCCGTATTTTTCACACACATCAATTTGTTTTACCGATATAATAATTTTCCAGGTGTTTATTTCCTTACACTTTATTCTTGATTTAACTTACATCCATACACGTCACGGATTTTCCCATACCTGGACGCAGAGGCTCATATGCGCCCTCGTTTAGTCAGTTTTCACTACTCGCATCGCCACAGCTAAAGAAATATGTATGACACAAAAGCACAGAAAATACAATAATTTAGGCATCGAGGAATCAAATCAGCCAGCAAACCTACTTAATTTATTTAATAAATCGTACGCTATTGTATAATGGTAGTCCGATAGTACACTATGTGGACGTTCTAACTGTGATGGAAAACATAGTGAGAAACCTTCATATCTCCTTAGCTGCGGCGATGGGCTAGCCCCCTGTCACGCAAAAAGGACGTGTATGGATGTAAGTTAAATCAAGCATAAAGTGTATAAGGAAATATACACCTGGAAAATTATTATATCGGTAAAACAAACGTTTATGAAAACTACGGATTGAAAAAATAAATGCATAGAAAAATATACGTCAGGCAAAAATAAACAGAAGAAAATAAAGCGCGTAGAAAAAAATACTACTAGTACAAACAATCGTATGGAAAAAATAAATCGAGGGAAAAAACGCGAATGGAAAAAAATACAAGAAAAATATTATTTCGGAAATTTATCTATACACTCCTGTGAACCAGCCTAATATCTTCTTCCCCAGGTTCCACACTCCTCTATCTGGCCCTAGTGGGTGCTTCATCAGCGCTCGTCACCAAGGAACCCACTCCTCCGCAACCCGTCGGCGCAGGACCGGTGGAACTCTGGTTCCCAGCCAGACTGGACCACTTTGATGCGTCTAATAATGACACTTTCGACATGGTGAGCCGTTTTGTTATTTTCGTGCCGATGATTCAAGCTGAAATAATTGTCTGGTGTAGCGATTACGCACTCGCCTGACACGCATGGGAGGTTGAATCCCGGTTGTGACCATGTAACAATGATATATGAAAGTCATTTATAAGATACTAGCTGACCCGGCGAACTTCGTACCGCCTAACAGTAATATTTTCTAGTGAATTTTTCCGATATTTTAATAGTTTTTCTGCTATTCGGGCCGGAGATGAATCCAACAAATAAGAGATCATTTAAATCGGCCCAGCCGTTCTTGAGATATAAGTGGAAACTAACTAACCAAACCGACTTTGGTTTATATATTTAAAAAAATGTCGTATATCACAAAGTGCTTGACTTCAGAAGCACTTTGTGATATACGACATTTTTTGTTTTATTATTAGGCACAAGGACAAATAAAACCTACAATTGACCATGAGAAAAACATGCATTTTCGATATTCAGTCCACAAACACTTAAGGATAGGCCTTGTGATTTGTTAATTATAAGATATACGGTCGTACTAGCTGTGATGGAAAACCAACCCTTGCGCGCGAGTTGTATCTGGCGTATTCAATCGGTATTGTCAGGGCCATTGAACTGTCTTTTGTCAGTTCTATACATTTTGGAGAATAAATAAGCCATAACATTTATTGTTCCAGCGTTTCTACTACAGCGACGAGCACTACAACAACACCATCCTGATCCTCCTCGGTGGCTCGTGGACGGTCTCCGCGGACTGGCTGCGTGCGGGCCTCATGTACGACACGGCTGTGAGCGCCGGCGCCGCCGTCTTCTACACCGAGCACCGCTATTATGGGCAGACGAGGCCCACTCAGTGAGTATATGGATATCTGGATCTGTAGGTCTCTGAATAACTGGATAACTGTATCTCTACATCTCTGGATCTCTGGATCTCTGGGTCTGTGGATATCTGGAACTTGGGATCTCTGGATATCTGGATCTCTTGATCTCTTGATCTTGGGATCTCTGGATATCTGGATCTCTTGATCTCGGGGTATCTTTGTCTCTGGATACGTAGATATCTGGATCTTTGGAACTCTGGATCTCTGGATATATGGATCTCTGGATCTCTTGATATCTAGCTAGATCATAGGATCTTTGTATATTTGTAGTTTGTTTAACTCATGAATGAACCTGGTTATGAGGAACATGGAAATATAAAAGCTGCACAAATAACTTTGTAACCCCCTTCTCCGCGATTTTGAAAATTTCCAAAAACGGAATCGACAAAAAGAACCATATAATTATCGAACCTGCTCACAAATTTTCACGAAAATCAGTTGAGAAATGCGACCTGCAGAGGATAACATCCGGACTGCCAAACAAGGGAAAGAAACAATTCATAATTCTTCATAATTCTTTATTGAACACAGTTATTTAAAAAAGATACATTAAGAGAAAACATATGTACAAAGGCAAGCTTATCTCTAAAAAGAGATTTCTTCCAGCAAACCAAGGCATGACAGGAAATTTTATCAATAAAGGGTAGGCAGTGCACAATATCTAAACAATAATAAAATACATATAAGTAAATTACATATCTATAAAATACGGTAAATAAAATACATACTCGTATATACCAAACTACTAAATACGTATCAATACATACATAAACCTGTACATAAAGTTTACATATAATAATAATATACATACTACAACTATCACAAAAGAGAGAGGAAGTGCTCTTTTACCCGGTTTTTGAAAGCGAAAACAGTGGGGCTGTCTCTTATCGCACAAGGAAGTGCGTTCCACAGTCGGACCGCCTGCAACCTGAAGGAGTGCTCATATGCGGAAGTGGTATGCCTTGGAGTAGCTAAGAGTGAGACCGTGTGAGATCTCCGTTGCCGATCTGCTGAAAAGCGATACTCAAAGCGGTCTCGAAGGTAGCTGGGGTAGCGTGGATTTTTCAATATATTGAAAAGATAAAAAAGAATATGGGAGTCTCGGCGACGACGAATCGGAAGCCACCTCAACTCTTTGCGAAATTGAGAGACATGGTCGAATTTGCGCAGCCCGAAGATAAACCGAATCCCGAGATTCTGAAGTCGTTCGAGTTTGTTCAGAAGATCTTCGTTCGCGCTCGCCCAACAGACATCGGCGTAGTCGATTAGCGGCAGGAGAAGGGACTGAGCAAGGGTGATTTCGGTCTGCCGCGGCAAGAAGTACTGCAGACGCCTGAGGGAGTGAAAAGATGCAAAGACCCGTCTGCTGACCTCACTGACATGTGGAGACCAAGACAGCTGGTTGTCAAAAATAACCCCAAGGTTTTTCGCCTTATCTGTGTACTCTATTGTGATGCCATTATATGATACGGGAACAATGGGTTTTTGTAACAAGGAAAGAGTGTGACTGGTTCCTAAAATCATGGCTTGTGATTTATTCGGGTTTATTAACAGCCCGTATGATGAGGCCCAGTCTGTCACATTCTCGAGGTCAGCATTCAGTGCCTCCACGGATGAAACTACATCGCAGGGGGAAAAGTGGCGATAAATTTTTAGATCATCTGCGTACAGATGATACGAAGAAGAGAGGACGTCGCAGATGGAGTTTATAAAGACTGAAAAAAGAATAGGAGAGAGAATACCACCTTGAGGCACTCCTGAGGAAAGATCATACCATTGAGTTTCGGTCTCTTCAGACTAAACGCGCTGCTGACGACCTCTCAGGTATGAGTCGAACCAGCCAGCAGCGTGGGAGGAGACATTCAGCGATGTTAATATAGCGACAAGAATGTCAAAATCGACGCAGTTAAAGTCATTGCTGAAGTCAAGCAGGGCCAGCACCGTAACCAATCTCTGATCCATGGCTAGCTGTATAATATCGCTGACTTTTAAGAGTGCTGTGGTAGTACTATGCCCTGGTCTGAAGCCAGATTGGAAAGGATTGAGAAGTTTGTTTGATGAAAGGTAGGAGGTGAGTTGGGAGTGGACAATGGATTCAACGACTTTGGAGAAAATAGGTTAAATAGATATGGGCCTGTAATCTTTGAAGGAGGAGGGATTGGAATTTTTGGGCAGTGGGATGACAAGAGCTTTCTTCCACAGACTAGGAAAAGATCTAGCTGATAGAGAGAAGTTTATGATGTGGGTAATTGGAGGGAGCAACTCTTCAAGGACGCTGTGGATCTTCTGATGGCTGACGTTGTCGCCACCAGCAGCTTTGGATGTGACCGCTAGCACTGCCTTTCTAACTGCGCCGATTCCAACGAGACTAAAGTTGAACGGTGAGGTACAGACTGCAGCCTTCAACCGTAGATGACGAAGGGTTGCCTGCTTTGTGGCGGGGTCTATCACGAGGGGGGGAGAAGAAAAGAACTGGTCAAGACCGTTGAGATCGACATCAACCGAAGAAAATTCCTGGGACTTGCCAACACCAAGGGTTTTAAGAAATTTCCAGACCTGAGCTGGGGTGTACATTTCTATACGCTCATAGATGTGGCGTCGCTTGGCGTCACGGCACATGCGGTTGCATAGGTTTCGAAGGCGTTTAAATGATAGAAGATTGTTATCGGTTGGGTCTCTCTTATCCTTCGTACAGTTTCTTTTTGCCATTAAACGCTTGATAGCGTCTGTCAACCACGGAGCAGGAAAATGTTTTACCCTGACCTTTTTCATTGGTGCGTGCTTGTCGAACAGCCCCAGGACAATTGAGTTGAACTTCAGGATTTTGTCATCAACGGTCTGACCAGTTACAACGGGGATCCAATCGACAGATGAGGCATCTGATTTCAGGGAATCGAGGTTCACACCTTTGAAGCTTCGAATATCAAGGAATTTGACTTTGCGCTTAGGGAGCCTAATTTTGTATGAAACATACACCAGATCGTGATAGGAGAATGGGGCATTAAGCTGGCCATGTTATGTTGGAGATAATCATGAGATCGAGAAGGGAGGGAATACAGTGCGGTTGAAAGTGAGTAGCGTCAAGGGGAAGAATATGTAAGTTAGAGGAATTTACAATAGATTTAAGTTTGGCAGAGCGGGCGTTATTTTTCAGGAGACAGGTGTTAAAATCACCGAGAATGAGAGTATCATTATAGAGAGGAGTCAAGTCACTCAGTAGAGATTCAAAAGAATCAAAGTAATCGATACGAAGTGAGGGGCTGTAATATACACCCAGAAGAGTTTTGTTGTGGTGCAAGCTGATCTCAAGGAAGAGATACTCAGCTGAACCAGAGTACAGGCTTGGCGAGTGGCAGATGACTTTGCACGGAATGTCAGAACGTAAGTAGATAAGTAGATAGCAACCCCGCCATCTGCTTTGCCTATCCTATCGTTGCGATAGAGCCTGAACCCTGGCAGAGAATACATGGAGGAAGGAAGAGATGGTTTCAGAAATGATTCGGACACAAAAATACCATGTATAATCTGATCGCTGAAAGCTTCCAGGAGATCAGCGTAACTAGCAGGAATGCTTTGGGCATTAATATGAGCGATATTGAAATTGAACTCCGACTTGTTGAACACTCGTTTCAGATTGCTAGACAATGATGCGTCCGCAAGGGAGTCGACACCTCCTGAACCAAGAGAGTCACCGTTAGAAGAGCTAGAGAATAAACTGTCTGTGAAATTGTTTATGATATCCATTTAAAATAAATAAATAAATATACTACAATAGCTATAAAATAAATATAAAATTAAACTATATTATCCTCCCTTACGAGGTTTAACACTTAATTAACAATTAAATACAAAAAGCCTGAACCCAGACATACTGGGCTTGTAGGAAATAATCTATTACCTAAAAGGTTTGAAACAACACAGACAAAACGAACAAGCAAAACGTAATGAACAAAACGCAGACAATCATTACTTTGTTTGAGTGTGACGTGACCTACATTTCGTTTCGCTCACCTTAGGGTAATATGCAGGCAGGCAGAGTATGGAACAACTTAACATAAAGTTGTTATTATAAACATAAAGAGAGAGAAAAATAAGTGTCGAGAATCGAGCGAAAAGGAACGAGACGGACTGTGAACATACAGGTCAACTTCATATTATGAGTGGAACACGCCCCGCACGTTCCGTGATGACATTTGACCACAGACTATCACTTGACATAACATTGACTGACATTAGTTGTTTTGATAGTTTTGATATTAATAATTATTAACATAAATTATAAAACTTACCTACCTGCTAAAAACAAGAAAACACGTATAATCCGAACAATTGTGGAGAACACTTCAGGCAGCAGAACTGATCGACGACATATAAAGCCGCGGCCTACTTTGTTTTTTAATAAACAATTATGTTTATCAAAAAAAACTAAATGGTTGTATTTTTTTTTACATTTCCAACCCCCATATATTTTTTTGAAAAATATCTAAAATTCAAATTCAAAAAATTCCTAATTTTCTGGACATCTTAACATATATTTAAAAAACGACATTGTTTGCCTCTTCTCTACAAAGGACCTATGGGAGGAGCAGGGCGAAGAAACTCCCACAGATTTATTTTTTATTAGTACAAATATTACAGATTGTAAGCATCAATAAATAATTACAAAATTATTTAGCGAATTCTTTTTTGAGTTGGATAATCATTTCTTCATCATTCATTCATTCTTGTCATGTAATCTTAAATAATGTAACATCCCTTTTTAGATAAAGTGGTTTTTACTTGGTTTTTAAATTGTTCAAATGGTAATACCAAAATCTCCAACGGAACCCGGTCTGTTGTAGTAGAGAATGCATTGACCCTTGAAAGAATTGCTAGCTTTCGCGAGTCTAAACCGGGGTGCAAGTAGTCTGAACAGCTGGTCATCCAGACATAGACATACGAAATTTTTTTTCCCAAGCTGAAACAGAGATGCTTCGCGCTTCCTGAGTCAATCGCGCTTCTGGTGGCTCTGTGAGATCTATAGCCTCGCCATCGGTGTAATTTCATGTGACACAGGAAAGTTCTTTTTCATAATGTTCCAACCCCTCACACCCACGACCCCTGAAGTTTATCAAATGAAAAAGTTACGTCTTAATAAGTAAAAAAAATGTCACAATTTTTTAACATTTTTAGAAATTTTCACCCGTATATCTCCGCGATGATGAAAAATTTCCAAAAATTGAATCAACAAAAAAACATTGTTATCGAACCAGCTCACAAAATTTCACGACAATCGGTTGACAAATGCGACCGTAGAGGAGCACAGCCAGACATCCGGACAGACACACGAAAGAAATTTTGCCCAAGCTGGAACGAAGACGCTTCGCGCTCGCTCGGGCAACTAGTGGCTCTGTGAGCTGTACATGTATTATATTCATTTAAATCTTGCTGTCTAAAATCCAACTTGTTAATTTGTTAATTTGTTAATCATGATAACCCACAGATCCGCGCGATGATCAGTGCAAGTCAAACTAACATTGAGCATACTGTGCCTTGCTTTACAGATATAACCTGTGGACTAAATACCCAAAGAAATCTTTCAGTGCCCTTCATGTTCAATTTAATGATGACGACCCGAATGGCCGCGTCGGCAGTGACCCTGCCTGCGATGCGGGTTCGAGTCCCGGTGGGGGCAAATATTTGTTTGATGAGAACGGATGTTTGTACCCTAGTCATGGTTGTTTGTCTATCTAAGTATAATATTTATTTATATAAGTACGTGTATCGTTGTCTAGTACCCAAGATACAGGGATACCTAGTTTAGGGCTAAATCAATGTGTAAATAGTGTCCAAGGTATTATTATAATTAATGAATGCGCATTCAGAGGGCTGCTGCGCCTGCCGCGGCGCTCTGGCGCGTCGGGGATGTTCGCGCAAGCGCGGGTCGATGCTACATTACGTGAACAATGCGCCTCGACGCTCGCCAGCCTCCGCGCCGCGCCAGCCGTAGCATCATACTGTCGCGATCGCGAACCGAATTGGCACCTGATTCATCAGACCATGGTCAAATATAAATAAATAGAAATAGTGCCTACTAACAACATTGTATAGATTACTAACAAAATAGATGTAATGACTGAACAATAAAAATATACATATATGTTACTCTCACGGTCTGCACGAATCCAACTACACCTCATTTATTAAATTCTGTCAAGCCGTTTGGGCTGTAACGTTTTTTTTTTAATATTTTTAACTCCACATCGCCGCCATTTTTAAAATTTTCGAAAAACTGAATCGACAAAAAAACTCCAAAAAATGATCTAAACTCTCCACAAAATTTCCCGAGAATCGGTTCAGAAATGCGACCTGAGAGGAGAAAATACATCCATATAGCCGGACAGACATAATAATAATAATGTAGGGGTGCCTACGGGTCTCTAACTCTTGTGGGATAAAACGAATGATACTCAATGCTGCCAATAAAGAACTGAATATATATTTCAACATATCTAAATAAGAAAACATAAAAAGATACACACTTAGGTCCAAAGTCTAGTGGCCTGGTTTACAATAGCCTAACCTGACTCCGTTTATTTCGCTTACATATTATGTAGGTATGTACATGTACCTACAATGCTTCCCCCTTTATAAAAAATGTTCGTAAAAAAAAAATACGTATACAATACAAATAATCACTAACCCAAATACCGAATGCAAATTATAATCTATTTCTAAAAACTGAAAGTTCCTATAAACTGTATTATTATATTTTAAAACTAACCCTAGCACAATACACAATACAATGAACAAAAATAAATAAATAGCTTAGCCGTTTACACTCCCATTGTCGTCGCTTGATGTTGGCATCTCGGGACGGCTGTTGGAGCTGCTGCTGCATTGATCTGCCTCCCAATTCTGTCGTCAATCCGTTTCATCAGTGACTTGACTCCTTTCTTCTTGTAATATCGGATGCATACTAACAGCAACGATAGCGCCAGGACGGCGGTTAATGTTGTCATAGCCATGTCTGTTATACTGGCGCTCGCCATAGATCCTCCAGCTCCCGCCGCGTTTTGTGAAACCACGATTTCTTCTTTGACATCCTTGGTTCCCCAGTTGCCCATTGTTGCAAACTGTAAGGCTTGTTGCTGCAATTGCCGTTGTTGATTTTCCGACCGCGTCGTCGTAATGTGTGTTGCTCGCTTCTTTGATGCGCTCTTTTTATTGCGCTGCGAATCTAACCACAGGCCTCACTAACCTGCCTGACCGCGTTTTTTTTAATATTGCTGACTCGTTGTCGCTGACATTTCGTTCTAGATTTACATTGGACTCTTGTGTGTCTATTTTGCTCTCTTGCATGTCACCTTGTAACCTGAAAGCCGGTGTCAATCTATCTATGCTGACCACAGTTGTTTTGTTTTTAACCTGTAACTTGAAGTACTTGGCATGTCTTCCTATGACCTTGTATGGTCCTTCGTATGGTGGTGTAAGTGGTTTCTTCACTGCATCGGTCCGTATGAAAACAGAATCGCAGGTACTCAGTTCTGGATGTATGTACGATTGACTTTTTGCATGATGCGCATTCCTCAATGGTGTCAGCTTCTCCATTGTTTGTTGTAACTGGCCGGTGAATTCCTCCGGAGTAGTGTTTTGCCTTTTCGGCTCGAAAAACACTCCTGGAATGCGGATGTTGGTTCCGTATAACATCTGTGCCGGGCTTATGTTGTCTCCTTCTCGAATTGCAGATCTCAGACCGAGTAGAACTAACGGTAACTCCTGAGACCAGTTAATTATGTTTCCCCGTGCTATTATGGCAGCTTTCATTGTTCTGTGCCATCTCTCTATCATCCCATTAGACTGAGGATGGTAACTCGTGGTTCTGATTTTCTTGATACCCAACAGTCTTGTGAGTGAGTTAAACAAGTCGGATTCGAACTGCCTCCCTTTGTCCGTAGATAGAGATGTACAGCATCCGTACCGTGAGATCCACGTGTTCAAGAAAACTCGCGCTACTCTTTCCGCTGTGATATCGCGCACCGGTACTGCTTCTGGCCATCTTGTCACCCGATCGATCATCGTGACAATATATCTGTATCCATCCGACTCTGGCAGTGGGCCGACGATATCGATGTGCACGTGATCTAAACGCGTTGAGGAGGGGAACGTGCTAACTGGTGCCTTGGTATGACGGGATACCTTACTCTTCTGACATGCTATGCATGTTTTTGCCCATCTCCCGGCGTCTACATTCATCTTGGGCCAAAAATAATGTTTCGCGACGAGTTTCCGTGTTGTTCGTACGCCCGGGTGAGTTAAATTATGCAGGGTGTCAAAAACGCTTTTCCGTAGGTTTTCTGGCACATAAGGTCGCAATTCATGTGTCGAATTCTCGCAGTAGAGCCATTTTTCATCTCCCATTTATTTATTTATTTTTTGCCTTGTCTTGGTAATACGGAAATGTTGGCGCCTGTGTCCACTAAAAAACGGTACCCACTTTTTCGGTCGGTAACGCATAGGCGGTTGGCGGGAAGTATAGCGCTGATTTCCGCCCCAGTCAACGCTGACTCTAGTTTTCCGATAGTTTTTTCCAGTTACACGGGCTCTCGCAGTTTCTGGCTCGGTTGCGGTAACGAAAATGGTACTGGCATAGCCAATTGGGATCGTTCGGGTTAAACCTCGGGCGAGACCGTGATCTAAAACGACTGCGGTCACGACTGATGCATCTGCTTCTTCTCTCGTCTGTATGAGCTCTGAGGGCTGCAACCTCCAAAGTCAGCTTACTGACTTGTGCTATCAACTCTGCCATGAAAGGGTGCCCACTGGAAACTTCGCATATATCTGCCTTGTTGGTCTCCATGATCTTGTCTGCAATTCCCGCGAGGTTGTCCAAACTTTGATCCTGGCTCACTGTGAGGACGGCGCGGACATGAGATGGTAGCCTTGACGTCCATAAGCTGATTAGGGTTTTGTCCGGAACGCTAGTATTTTTCGCTAGTTCTCTCATGCGACGTAGCAGGTGCGATGGTTTTTGGTCGCCCAACTCTATCTCACTCACGAGCTTCTGAAACTGCCGTTCCTCTGATTCTTCATAGACTGACAATAATCTTTGCTTCAATGCGCCGTACTTATTGGCTTCTGGTGGTGAAATCAGTATGTCGGAAATCTGACGAATTGCCTCTTTTCCCAACTTCGACACTACCAAACTGTATTTGGTTTCGTAGTCTTGCTTCTGGGGAGCCATAACTGTTTCAAATTGTGCGAACCATACTCTCGGCATGTCGGTTCAAAATTCCGGTATCTTTGATGCCACTGTGATGGTTGCCAGCTCGCCATTTGAAGATGAACTATTGCCGGCAAAACTGCAGCCTGGGTTACTTATACTGCCGTTATTTCCTAGGCTCATGTCTTCGTTGCGGTGACGTCGGAGTTCTATAACGTCGAGTTTCTTGAGTGATGGTTATTTCAGCGTCGGGGTCACCAATTGTAGGGGTGCCTACGGGTCTCTAACTCTTGTGGGATAAAACGAATGATACTCAATGCTGCCAATAAAGAACTTAATATACAGGGTGTTAACGGGGTCGTGTAGCAAGAAAGAGAAAATAGACTTGGCACTTAATTAGGAATACAACGCTGTAGATTGGAGTGCATAAATTAGCACTTTTTTCGCAGGTAAAAAAAACTAAAAATGATTCCCTATTTATTAATTATTATGGTCACCCTACGCACTTGACGTGACGGTTGACAATTACCTACTACTTACTCATCTAATCATTTGTTTATTAAAAAGGTTTTATCATGAATTAATAGGGTAACCATAATCTGAGTTATTAACTGGGATAAATAAGTTGTTGATTAGTTTAAAAAAGGCTGTAATTTTTTAAAAATTTGCCCTATACTTGAAATCGCATTAATTCTTCGAGTTAGGACCGATAGGTTTGAATCATGACCCCGTTAACACCCTGTATATTTCAACATATCTAAATAAGAAAACATAAAAAGATACACACTTAGGTCCAAAGTCTAGTGGCCTGGTTTACAATAGCCTAACCTGACTCCGTTTATTTTGCTTACATATTATGTAGGTATGTACTATCGAACCATCTGAATCATGACCCACCATAAGCTTATTTTGCTAAACCCCTTAAATGCAAGTAGGTCGAAATTCGCTTGAAGGTTTATTTCCTTGGTAACGAACTTGTTATCATTTGATTAGACACTGACATTTTGATAGATCTTACAAGTTTGAAAGTTTCAAACGAATTATCAGGCAAAAGGGTCATGATTCAGTTGGTTCGATTGTACATGTACCTACAATAATAATAACGTACCAACATTGTAACGACGGTGGAAACCGTACCAATTATTGTATCTTCAACAGGAATCGTACCAAAAACATCACACGACAGCCTAAAAACTCTTCACATCCATCCGCTTACATACACGCTCATCCAGAAAGCATATCATTTTAAATAACTGTAGAATAGTTAGAAAATTCCTGGGTCATGAATAGACCCCAAAAGCACTTGGCCTCGGTTCGTCCCAATTTGTACCTCCTCCTTGGAGAGAAAAACAAACATAAAATAATAATAATAATAATACCTTGGACACTATTTACCCACATCGATCTAGTCCCAAACTAGGATTCCCTGTATCTTGGATACTAGACAACGATACACATACTTCTATAGATAAATATTATACTTAGATAGATAAACAATCACGACTAGGCATACGTTCTCATCAAATAAATATTTGCCAAACATTCGAAAGCATTTTAGCCCATGCTTAAACGGAAAAGCTTCGTCGCGCTTAGCGCTCGCTCTAGCAATTAAACATGTCATAGTTTGTGTGTTTGGTGAAATAAGATGAAAGCTGAAAGTTTTAGTTTATTTTACTCTTTTATGTAAATAGTTAAGTAATTCGTTTTTACTATCAATTAATACTATCCTATTGGTTCAATGACCCAGCTAAGACTTCGGCCCTATTTCTATTTACTTCCAAATCCAAGGGTAGAAGCCAAAATCAACCTCAGAATTAATTAGGTAGAATAATTAATGAATTTGTGTTACGAGCTTGCTTGAGCAACCGCGATTTAACACAAATCCAGTCAAAATTGGGCACGTAGATCTCAAATCTTGATGATACAGGGTGTAAGGAATTGGTCTGATTCATATCTGCAGGGCGGCGGAGATGGGGTGACCGCTTATCACGGAAAAAGGAGTATTAACAGGCTAAACGTGGGCAAAAATATATGTCTACCACCCCCTATGGAAAAATGCGTAAATAGGTCAACAAAACGTCATTATCAAACTAAAAAAAAACAATAATATCTGACCAAATTTTGGAAAATAATTATGAAACATCTCGTCCCGTGAATTCTTTGATTCGTCAGATTGAGTTAGGCGTTTTTAGGCAACCACGACACGTTGCTGACACAAAGAAATGTGTATACTGCCCTCTGACAGTCTTTACTCTCTTCATCATCATCAATCAGCCCACATCCACCCACTGCTGGGTATATGCCTCTTCTTTTCTACACCATCCACTCCGGTCCTGAGCCTCCCGCATCCACTGCCTACCCGCTATGGCGATGATGACATCCGTCCATCTGGCTGGTGGTCTGCCGACCGGTCATCGTGCGGTTCTGGGTAGCCACTCTGTAACCGCTTTGGTCCATCTTCCGTCATCTATCTACTTTACTCTGTTACTGCATATCATCGTAGGGAGGAGCATCTAAGACACCCATGATTGAGCAAGAGAGAGCACAAAGAATAATGTTAAAAATAAGTTTCGAAAAACCGCGATCGTGTCCTACACAAAAACTTTACAAGGATACCCAGATTTCGACAGCTCTTCAAATTCTCTACAACATTCAACTCTTGAGTACCAAAAGGATTATAACAGAGCATTCACTAGGAGAGATCACACTGCGTCACAAACAACTACTGTAAAATATATAACATATAACAGTCCTAAATAAATATATAACAGTCCTAGAACAGAGATTCTCTCTGTACTTATTTACTAGTTATCACAATAAGGCAAACAAGATCCATTATTGGCTGCTCTCCCTCAGTTATGTCAGGAAACTGGGAAGCTTATGTTAGGACTGTTTATACATGTTATTTATGTACCACACACACACACCTAAACACACATGTACACACAAATACAAACTCTGTCACGCACACTCATATCCACAAATATCAACACTAAAATTAAAATAGATTAAAAACGTAACAATCACCCATTTTCAACCAACTTCAAAAAAGGAGCTTCACAACTTTACTGTTCTTTTTTTGTATTTTTGTTAAGCGATTATTTCGTCATTTATGAATTGTTTTTCATGATTCTTGTTTTGATCATATTTCAGAGGTGGACCCATATAAATTTCATCCAAATTGATTTATGACGATTTATTTTGTTGTTCCGTTCAACAAAAGTTTTGATGAGGAATTTTCGAGTATATTGACGACATTCGCATCTCGACCGGGGAGGAAGAAATAGGGCTTGAACTTGAAGTCAGTTTTTTAAGTTTTTAAGTTGGTGTTTTTTATATATTTTACTTGAAACGTAGTAGTAAAATGTGGACCCATTATTTTTTGTAACATCTCTGCACCTCGATAGTTGCAGGTCAGGAGATCCAAAGCACATGTTGAACCTACTTTGGACTCCTGTCTCCCACAGTTACTGCTCCATAAACTAATTATTAAATTAGAGCTACCTACTAAATAAACATAACGTTTTGTGTTTTTGAGAGAACATGAATCAATTTGTATTGGGAACAATTTAACTTCACATCAAAAATACTGGTTTGCATAGCAAATATCAGGGCAAGATGCTGCGGTAAATTAGGGGGTAAGCGAAGCGAAGCCCCCTTTATGCTTCGTGTTAGGTTGAACATGCAAGAACATAAAAAAAGACATAAACACATAAAATATTTAAAACAAAAAGTGTTTTTTCTGATCCTTTTTTGCTGTGCAAATCAGTGTTTTTATGTGCGATTAAATACTAGCCATTTATATTCAAGGTCCACCATCTATGAAAAATTGTACGCAGGTATAACAAAAAGGGTTCAGGTGTGGTCATATTTTAAGGGGTTGTAGGGAAAGGGACTTCATTCTGATCAACTTTCACTAAAAAACTGATTCGATCAGGGCAACTTTATTTTTTACATCTGCATACTACGTTTTGGGCGGCGCCGTCCGATTTACTTAGAGAAGTGAAAAATAAGTTGGTCTTGGTTGGATCAAAGCAGTTTTATGGTGAAAGTTGTTCTTAACTGCCTCTTAAAATATGACTACACCTTTCTGTTACAGCCTGTATAATAAATATTTATTCCGATACCAAAATTAGATACTTACCCACCGTGATATGCTCTGCCGAATTCTAATCATATTAGAGTATTACGTAAATGTTATCGTTAGTACCGCGCGGGTTTGATCGTTAATTGATCGTTTTGACTGCGGTGGCACGAAACTCGAATGATCATCATGATATCTGGTTAGATTAAACACGTTGGTTGTAACAGAATTTGGATATTTGTATGCTTTTGTGCCGTTGCAGTTTCTGATTCCTCCTCATAATTGACCGAGCGAGCCAAGCGTCGCCGTTTCAGCTTGGGAAAAATGCTTTCGTACGTCTGTATTTCTGTCCGTCTGTTCTCCTCTACAGGTTGCATTTCTCAACCGCTTTGTGTGATTTTTTGTGAGCACGTTCGATTATTATATGGAATTTATTTTTTGTCGATTCAGTTTTTGGATTTCTTTTTAAAATGGCGGAGATATCTGGTGGAAGAAGCAAAAAACACTACAGCTAAAACGGCTCGATGGATTTCAACAAATGAGGTGTCGTTAGATTTTGAAAACTGTGAGATTGACGCAGGCTATATAATTTTGATGAAAACTCAATAGGTTGGATTTAAATAGCAAAATGTAGTTTACCAAGTTATTGGTGCGGCTACTTTCATATTCCATGTACTTAGCCAAGTGCATTCATAAGCAGAAGAAGGAATGTATAGAAGAAGTTAATTTTTGCACCAGCAGACTCACGAGGCCTGCAGACTATTTTTAACACGCTTTTATTATCTTCACTTGTAACAATGTAACAAATCTTGCAAGTTAAATTTTCCCACTTCCCAGTTCCCGATTGAGCTAAAATTTGGTATAATTATGTGAGGTCGGTGACAATACAATATTATGATAACACCGAGCTGGTCTGATGATGGAGCCGGATGGTGGTCACAGGAACTTTTAGAATCGTCTCTGTGAGTAGTTGAGGTATTAGTGACCTGAAGGTGACGGCTACTACCCCTCGAGTTTGGACTCGTTTGAGTTGTTTTAACGTGACAAATACATTGCTCTTACTAGTGAGAGTATCGAGCTGTTCTGATGATGGAACCGGATGGTGGTAACAGGAACTCAAGGATAAAATAACGCAATGCCACCGAGTTTGGGCTCTTTAGAATCGTCTCGGTGAGAAGTTGATAAGCGTGTTTTTAAGTTTTTAACACGCTTTCTTGTTACGCACTGGGTGATTATTATATTACAGAAAAGAGCTATTCGAGCAATTTATATTTTAAAACGCACAGAACCTAAGAGAACTTTTAAAAGAAATTAAAAGTTCACTTAGGTACTGTGCGTCTTAAAATATAAATTGCTCGAATAGCATAATAACATACTAACACTGACAACTCAATTTATTTGCAAAACTATCATGTATGTACACAGGGACGTCTCAAAATTTTAACCTAAGAAATAATTACAGACTAATTGCAGCACGGTTTAGACTCGCGAGAGTTAGCAATTCTTTCAGCGGATGGGATACATGTTTTGAAGATCAAAAAGCAAAAAAAAATACCTGAAAAATTAAAAACAGAGAATGTGATCTTTCATCTGTAAACATTATATACTCTTTGCTGTTGTGCCGGTCGACTATGTTAGTCATATTTTCACGTAATGTTAAGATAAGTTGACGACCGTCACAGATAATGTATATTTATATTCATCACGCACTATAATACTAATAATACCTTGGACACTATTAACACACATTGATCTAGCCCCAAACTAGGATTCCCTGTATCTTGGGTACTAGACAACGATACACGTACTTATATAGATAAATATTATACTTAGATAGATAAACAACCATGACTAGGGTACAAACATCCGTTCTCGCCAATCAAATATTTGCCCCCACCGGGACTCGAACCCGGGACCCTTGGGTTTGTAGGCAGGGTCACTGCCGACTCGGCCATTCGGGTCGTCGATGTCTATGTCTATGCACGTCATTAATAACATGTACCAACCTAGTATATAAGCTAGGATTCCCTATAATAAATTAGTCTAGTCTAGTCTGGTATTTGCGCGCATCTCAAGCCTTTTACTTTACTCCCGAAGATGTCGCTCTCCTTATAATTGCCTCTGGCAAAGCTGTAAACCTCAAAAGTAAGAGGAACTAAGAAGCCAGTTACCCGGGCTCAACCAGGGTATCCCTGAAAAATGAAGAAGTACTCTCCCTCTAAAATTTTACTGTGATTCCTCGTGAAGTGCTCTTCCTCTCAATATTATACTGTTGTACATGTGAAGTGCTCTTCCTCTCGCAACCTGGACCCAGATATCCGCATCACCACACAGCCTGGACCCGGATACCCGCATTTCTCAAAACCTGGATCCGGATTGTACTTACACCGATAATGTTATCGATGCCAAATATCTAGCTAATGAGCGCAGCCGCCGCTAGCTCTGTTAAATTAGCAGTACAAAATCATAGAAAACGGGACTCAAATTCAGGCATTTTGAGCTTATTTTGAGCTCCTAGAATACGAAATTTTTGAATTTGAGCTCGAGTGGTTTTCGAAAAAAACGCAATAAAACACCAGCAGTGGAAAGTCAGAGTAGAGAGGTGAAACTCGCAGCGTATTTGGGCAGCTCTCAGAATATGCAATCAGAACTTCTCTAACATACGTAGTTTGCGAGAAAAAAATATTATAACCATTTACACAACAATATCATCTAGATAGATGAAATTGATATGTTTTTACACTTTTTATCGAAACCACTAGAGCTAGAAATCTGAAATATCGTATTCTGAAATCTCTAAGGCTCTTCTACATATGCTGCAAATTTCAACTCTCTGCACTACTCTCTAGTTGAAAATGTCACGAGTTGACAAAGCAGAGACTTGAAATTTGCAGCATATATAGAAAAAGCTTAGAGATTCCAGAGTACGAAATCTCAGATTTCTAGCTCTAGTGGTTTCGATAAAAAGTGTAAAAACATATCAATTTCATCTATCTAGATGATATTGTTGTGTAAATTGTTTTTATTTTTTTTCTCGCAAACTACATAAGTTAGAGAAATTCTGATTGCATATTCTTGAAGCTCAAAATCATACCCAAATACGCTGCGAGTTTCATCTCTCTACTCTGACTTTGCACTGCTGGTGTTTTATTGCTTTTTTTTCGAAAACCGCTCGAGCTCAAATTCTGAAACTTCGTATTCTGGGAGCTCAAAATAAGCTCAAAATCCCCTGAATTTGAGTCCCGTTTTCTATGACTTTGTACTGCTAACTTCAGAGACCTGCTCGCTTCGGAGCGTTCGTGTCGCCGCGATGTACCCCTCGCTACTCGCACGCGGCTTTTACCTTGCCCGACCAGAACCATGAACCTCGTGACTTGAGCCATCTACATTTATATATTACATTATATGTACATTTATATATATTATCGATAATATGCATGTATTATGAATAAGGCGGTCATCACATAATTAAGTAGTAGCAGCAAGGTGGCCAAATAGATCGTAACAGGTTTTTATCTTGATACGTGACCACAACCTAGAGATAAACTTTAAGAAGACAAAAATAATGACATTTCATCCCCATCAAAACCAGCGTTAGACATCAATTTCATTTATAATGCCATTAAAATTTGACTTACGCCGAACGACACGCAGGGGTCAGTCATGAGATTTTCTTGTAAATAGGCAGGTAGGATAACTTTATACAGGTAGGAAAACTTGTGTATATAAATCGGACTAATTCTAATTTCTCTCTTTCATTTATTTTAGGACCTACTCTCCAAATTTCCTTTTTTAGGTTTCCTTTACGGGCGGTTATTCACACCAACCCTTCGTAACGTTGACAAACTGTCTGCCGTCAGTTCGGTGTAACTGGATATGTAATTTAATGAATAGTATTAGTCGCTAAGTGAGCACTCTTAGATTGTTTTGTTTCTTATATGTATATTTCAAGGTCTTTTCCCATGAAAATACCTTGAAATATCAAAGATTGTGAACTGATTGGTATGGTGGAATTGATATGGATCAGTCATCAATAAATTCAAAAAATCACCCATTTAAGTTAAAATAAAGGAAAACACGTTTTTCTTTAGGTAACATAGGTATTATTTTTAGATATCTTTACATTGAATTTGTTGAATACAATGATTACCAGTTTTTATTTGATTAGTTCACTGCCTCAAAATCAACCATTTGCGAAAAACAGTGGATCTTCATAGTGGAACCTAGAGGACAGAAAAAAAGAGATGATTACTGACTCGTGAAGGATTTGAACCTCCGCCCCCCGATGATCAAGTTTGTTTGTATATCGGTGCTCTTACCTACTGAGCTAACGAGTCGCTGACGTCCGCTGCGAAAAATATGGATATGGTGCCGAGTTATGGCGTCATTGGCCGGTGACGTCAGCATTACTTTTGTTTACGAGAGGGGTGCTGAACGCTTGGGTATCATGCATGGCATCTACCTACATCACAGATACATAATGGATATCATTTTTTTACACACATTGCGACTACGTTTAGCAGGTTTATCAATATTCCATTTTGCATGTCAGGGATTAATCCTTCGCCCTGTAGCAGATACATGAATTGTTTTATTAGGTATTTGCTGAAACAGGGAAACTTATACCAAAAATATATATAGATAGTTAGATCCATTTATGTCAAAATACACACAAATACAGTTTTTGACACAAATCATAATAAGTTTATGTATATTAGTAAGCTAGGTAAGCTATAAAAATATGTTTTTGAACTTTTGTAAACGCCGCAAAAGATCCACAGGATTTAGAGGATATAAATGATCCAGAAACTTCGCGAATCTGTTTTTAGTAGGAAAACGTGATGTGAGCTCAAAACGAATGAATATGCAAATACCCCAAATATCATGATTATCATGAATAAAAAAAACAAGTGCGAATCTAACCCGCGCACGAAGGGTCCCGTACCACCGTACAATGGTGGATGGTGTGAAGTGAATGGTTTGGATTTTACATAGCAAAATGTTGTTACAAAGTTATAGGTGCGACTACTTTCACACTCCATGTACGTAACCAGGTGCATTCATAAGTTTGTATGTGGTATTAAAATAATCGTTGTACGGGAGCTCCCTTAAATATTTATTTTATTCTGTTTTTTAGTATTCGTTGTTATAGCGGCAACAGAAATACATGATCTGTGAGAATTTCATCTATCTAACTATGATGGTTCATGAGATCTGGTGACAGACGCCGGACGGACAGAAGACGGACGGACAGCGGAGGCTTAGTAATAGGGTCCCGTTTGGCACCCTTCGGGTACGGAACCCTAAAAATTGATTTCAAACTATTTAACTAAAAGTACAGATGAGTCATCGAAGCTCCTTGATCGACGGCTATTACTAGGCAGCACTTTTGGACTGCAAAATTTGGCGTCACACGCAATGTATGTGCTTGTATTTCAATGTGCTGTCAACAACAACACAGCGTCACGCCTTCTCCCATACGGGGTGATGGAAGACATTTAGTCAGATATTTAACACTCCATATCACGTCAACTCCAAAATAAACTGACTCCTGTATTTAATCTAAAGCCACATTCATCTTCCTGTCTCTGCTCCCAACATTAACCGCACCAATTTGACCCCGGGGCAATAGCTAATTGACCCATCAGATAGTGGTACCATGTGGACGACTCGACACATCGTGGCTGGACGGGGAACTAATGCAATTACGTGCCTCTTCAAGTGGGAAATAAGACGTTCTAGAATTCTTTTCTACTTAACTGATGATATACATTCATAAATCCATCCCTCATTTCCTCTTGCCACTTCTTTCCATTTCTATCCGTATACATAACATTATAATACATACACTAACACCAATCATCTAGACACGCGGCAGTGTGTTAAAGCCAAGTTCAAAAGAAGAGAGCTGGCGACGCAGCGACCATGTGTCATATTACAACAACCATTTGGCCAACCAACTTTTGACACCTACGTAACCAAAATCTATTAAACATAATCATGTGAAATTTGGTTCATCTATTAAGACCTTTAAAGCTGACTAGAACCCCAAATTTCATGAATTCCTATTTTTAGATGTTGGTATCTTAATAGCTCAATCGGTTATTGAGATATCAACATCTCAAAACAAGGATTTTTCTCACCGACTCACTGACCTAACATCAAAAACCTGACCCACAACTAGCAAGTTGAAATTTGGCATCCACCTGGGTAATTATATGGTTCCAAAGCTAAGATAAAGAAACAAGTTTTTTTTTTTTTTTTTTTAATACCTTGGACACTATTTACAAACATTGATCTAGCCCCAAACTAGGATTCCCTGTATCTTGGGTACTAGACAACGATACACATACTTATATAGATAAATGTTATACTTAGATAGATAAACAACCATGACTAGAGTACAAACATCCGTTCTCATCAAACAAATATGTGCCCCCACCGGGACTCGAACCCGGGACCCTTGGCTTCGTAGGTAGGGTCACTGATGACTCGGCCATTCGGGTCGTCTGAGAGACAGACAAGACAAGACAAGAGTTTCTTTACGATTTGTAATTTTTCTAAAAAGCGCCTACCGAATTTGTTGGAGCTAAAATGAATTTCAGTTTCAAAATCAACTAGAGATAGAGCTAGCACTATATGGTTAACAGTCCTAATGCTATTTGAACCGCTGCTGTAGCAGCCAAAGAGGCAAAAAAGATCGTAACACATCCTTACTCCAGTTATAATAATACTCAATACTCAATGATTGCATTACATAAAATTGATGTTGCATAGGATGTTATAAGGATGCATGTTTAATTTACGGACCTTGTAAAAAAGGCATTGCAATAGAAGAGAGGGAAACAAAGTTTGTTAATTTATAATTGAGTATAATATTTACTAAATGTCAGTGGAAAGTAAATATCAGTCCCTTGTCAAACGTCATTCGTTTTTGTTCTCACTGAAATTCCGTTTCTTTGCTTTTCATGTTAGATATTTTTAGGGTATGTTGTATTGTAATTAATAACAAATATTAATTACAAATGTAGGAAAGTCCTCAATTTGTATTTTTTTCTACGTAGATGGTTTGGATAGTAGATCGTAATTTTCCTATAGGCAACAAATAGATCAACATTGCATCTATATATATATATATATATATAATAGTAGTAGTATTAAGTATATAATTATAGCAATTTTATATTTTATTTTATTTATCAATATTTATGTGAGTACTCGTATATTTCGAAAAATTGTTGTACACATTGGTCTACCCCTGCTCAGCAATCAACCTTTCCCATATTCAACTGGTTTTCTGGAAGAGATCTCTAATAAGAGATAAGCTCACCTTTCTACACTATTTTTATGTAACTCTTTTTTATATCATTTGTGCACAATAAAGAAACTATGAAATTATGATATCCCACCAAAACAAATATGTGAAAATGGGAGCCAAGTTCAATATTAACAATATCGTGGCTGTCAACTTCGCCGACAAAAGATGTGAGATCTAAATGAATGTCAAGTTCTGCACCAAAGAAGATAACTTAACACAAATTGAAGTAAAATATTTGACTTGGCTAGTTTTTACATACTACTTACTGTCTTATATTTGGCTAACAATGAACTTGTTAGTGTTATACAGCGTTACCACAAAAAATATTAAACAGCGTTTAAAATCAACACAAACGTCAACTCCCATAGTTTTTAAACAAAGGTTGAGCAGTAGTTTATTTTTTTGTGGTAAGGCCCATTGTGTTTTTATGCTTCTAACGTCATTGCATACTGGTGTGTTTAACGTATCTACCCTTCTAAAATTTGATTTGCCGATAAAAACTGTTAAATTTTCTTAGAATAATGAACTACCTGAATGCGTTTTTAAACAGAAGGATGTTTCTACTCAAGAGAGACAGTTTCCTTTTCCGTTTTTTGTAGACGCTACGGAACGGTGGGAGTACAACTCGCACCTGACTGATTTTATTTGTATACTTACACGGTGGCGCCGCCACCTGTCCTCGTATCAACATGTAGCAGAGCAGGGAGACATGACCCCAGATTATGATCTGATGGAAGGAAGTAGGTCAGGTTAACTGGATCTTCCTTCGTTGTCAGCTGATCGGTCAATGCCTCTTCGCTTATGAATTCCTACTAACTATGGGCTAGTATTAAATCGCACATCAAAAATACTGATTTGCACAGCAAAAAGGATCAGCAATAACACTTTTTGTCTTTTAAATGTTTTATGTGTACTCTAGTTTATGATTTAAGTATATTTTGTTTTTCTTGCATGTTCAACCTAACACGAAGGAAAAAGGGGGCTTCGCTTCGCTCACCCGCTTTACCCTTCCCCTAAGCTACCGCAGCATTTTGCCCTGATATTTGCTGTGCAAATCAGTATTTGTGATGTGCAGTTTAATATAGACAATGCCATTTAGTAACATCGACCTTCGACCATCGATAAACATGGTCAACGAGGACTTGTGCCTCTGCCTATGACAACCCCTAACTAAGGTGCGGCGATGGGCTAACCCTCACGCATTATGGACTATTGTTTATCTGGTTGAACTGTGCATCTGTCACCTCTTATGGGACAAGTAACGTTATTTTTGTTTGTTTTTAGGGTTCCATAACCGAACCCGAACGGTGTCTAATGAAACCCTATAACTAAGCCTCCGCTGTCTGTCTGTCTGTCCGACCTTCCGTCAGCGGGCTTCATCTACATAGATAGAGAGTTCAAATGTTCACAGTTTAACCCAACGGCCCAATTTTCTTGATGAGCCCTTCGTGCGCGAAACCGACTCACACTTGACCGGTTTTAATATACTTTACCAAATAATATGTTCTTATTAAAAACTTTCAGAATCAGGTCAGTGCGTGACCCACAAATCTCAAAATAACAACAAACGCTCCTCGAGCAACCAAAAAACTATTAATTAGTTAAAAGCTGAACACAACAAAATTAGTTTAATTAGATCCGCTACGTTTAATCTTAACTAATTACCTCATACATTTATGCCATGGGGTCTGAGAAAACTGCTTGAACGAAAGTGAACTCTATTCCAAAGCGATAGGGTGCAAAGTGGCTGCAAATGTAGGTTTGTGCGCGTATAGTTGGTATGCATGAAGTGGGGACAACAAAAGCGATGTCATATTTTTTGGTTGTACAGTCGGAGTCACGGAAGTTGGTATTATTTTATTGGGGGAGACCACAACTTACTTTGTGCCCAGTAATACTGGTAATATTAATAATACTTTGACTGATAATCAATACTAGTAATACTTTGCGCCGCTAGTAAGCGAACGGCCGAGGCGTGACAAGGGGGTAAGTCCATCGCCGCCGATACATGCATTAACCCCTGGGTGCCTAGCAGCGTCCAGGGAAGCCATTTTGCCGTTATTGGTTTTGAATTGTATCACCATAATAATTCATAATTTCTTTATTGCACACAAATCATACAAAAAATATGAGTTACATTTGTAAAATGGCAACAAATATAATGATCACCAAAATATATTTTCCTACCCAAAATGGATAAATGAACACCAAAAGTTGCAAAAAATCAGGGCAAAATACTGCGGTAGCTTATTTGAAGGGTAAAGGGGGTGAGCGAAGCGGAGCCCCCTTTATCCTTCGTGTTTGGTTGAACATGTAAGAACAACAAATAATACTTAAAACATAAACTTAAGTACACAAAACATAAAAATAAGTTAGGTGATCATTTATCCAAACACAATTTGGTGGACTTTTATCCATTCTGGCAGTCATTTCGAATTTATTGGTAGTAAAATAGATGCGTTTTTGGTAATCGTTTAAACATAAGCCTTATAAAATCATATATAAAATAAATTGTATAAATACTATAATAATATTCTAAATACTTATAATATACTACAACTACTATTGTAAATACTATACTAATAAACTAATAAATACTTACAAGCATAATACCTATAACTCTAAAGAGAGAGGTAATGCTTCTTCACACGGCTTTTAAATATATTCAGAGTAAGACTGTCCCTGATGGTGCCAGGGAGTGCATTCCACAACCGAATGGCCCGGAGTCTAAACCCGTGCTCATAGCCGCGGTGTTATGCTGTGAAGTTATGAGCATGGAAACTGCGTGAGTTCTCCGAGTTCTGCTGGAAGAAAGAAATTTAAAACTGTCTCGTAGGAAGATTGGGCATAGCATGAGGTTCATAATCGCGATGCCAGTTCACTCACTGCCAGAGGAGCCCTCATTCCAGGTTATCATTAATTGTGTCTGTTTACTATTACAGAGGAGCCCTCATTCCAGGTTATCATTAATTGTGTCTGTTTACTATTACAGAGGAGCCCTCCTTCCAGGTTATCATTAATTGTGTCTGTTTACTATTACAGAGGAGCCCTCCTTCCAGGTTATCATTAATTGTGTCTGTTTACTATTACAGAGGAGCCCTCATTCCAGGTTATCATTAATTGTGTCTGTTTACTATTACAGAGGAGCCCTCATTCCAGGTTATCATTAATTGTGTCTGTTTACTATTACAGAGGAGCCCTCATTCTAGGTTATCATTAATTGTGTCTGTTTACTATTACAGAGGAGCCCTCATTCCAGGTTATCATTAATTGTGTCTGTTTACTATTACAGAGGAGCCCTCATTCCAGGTTATCATTAATTGTGTCTGTTTACTATTACAGAGGAGCCCTCATTCTAGGTTATCATTAATTGTGTCTGTTTACTATTACAGAGGAGCCCTCATTCCAGGTTATCATTAATTGTGTCTGTTTACTATTACAGAGGAGCCCTCATTCCAGGTTATCATTAATTGTGTCTGTTTACTATTACAGAGGAGCCCTCATTCCAGGTTATCATTAATTGTGTCTGTTTACTATTACAGAGGAGCCCTCATTCCAGGTTATCATTAATTGTGTCTGTTTACTATTACAGAGGAGCCCTCATTCCAGGTTATCATTAATTGTGTCTGTTTACTATTACAGAGGAGCCCTCCTTCCAGGTTATCATTAATTGTGTCTGTTTACTATTACAGAGGAGCCCTCCTTCCAGGTTATCATTAATTGTGTCTGTTTACTATTACAGAGGAGCCCTCATTCCAGATTATCATTAATTGTGTCTGTTTACTATTACAGAGGAGCCCTCATTCCAGGTTATCATTAATTGTGTCTGTTTACTATTTCAGAGGAGCCCTCCTTCCAGGTTATCATTAATTGTGTCTGTTTACTATTACAGAGGAGCCCTCATTCCAGGTTATCATTAATTGTGTCTGTTTATTATTACAGAGGAGCCCTCATTCCAGGTTATCATTAATTGTGTCTGTTTACTATTACAGAGGAGCCCTCATTCCAGGTTATCATTAATTGTGTCTGTTTACTATTACAGAGGAGCCCTCATTCCAGGTTATCATTAATTGTGTCTGTTTACTATTACAGAGGAGCCCTCATTCCAGGTTATCATTAATTGTGTCTGTTTACTATTACAGAGGAGCCCTCATTCCAGGTTATCATTAATTGTGTCTGTTTACTATTACAGAGGAGCCCTCATTCCAGGTTATCATTAATTGTGTCTGTTTACTATTACAGAGGAGCCCTTTTTCCAGGTTATCATTAATTGTGTCTGTTTACTATAACAGAGGAGCCCTCATTCCAGGTTATCATTAATTGTGTCTGTTTACTATTACAGAGGAGCCCTCATTCCAGGTTATCATTAATTGTGTCTGTTTACTATTACAGAGGAGCCCTCATTCCAGGTTATCATTAATTGTGTCTGTTTACTATTACAGAGGAGCCCTCATTCCAGGTTATCATTAATTGTGTCTGTTTACTATTACAGAGGAGCCCTCCTTCCAGGTTATCATTAATTGTGTCTGTTTACTATTACAGAGGAGCCCTCATTCCAGGTTATCATTAATTGTGTCTGTTTACTATTACAGAGGAGCCCTCATTCCAGGTTATCATTAATTGTGTCTGTTTACTATTACAGAGGAGCCCTCATTCCAGGTTATCATTAATTGTGTCTGTTTACTATTACAGAGGAGCCCTCATTCCAGGTTATCATTAATTGTGTCTGTTTACTATTACAGAGGAGCCCTCATTCCAGGTTATCATTAATTGTGTCTGTTTACTATTACAGAGGAGCCCTCATTCCAGATTATCATTAATTGTGTCTGTTTACTATTACAGAGGAGCCCTTATTACAGGTTATTATTAATTGTGTCTGTTTACTATTACAGAGGAGCCCTCCTTCCAGGTTATCATTAATTGTGTCTGTTTACTATTACAGAGGAGCCCTCATTCCAGGTTATCATTAATTGTGTCTGTTTACTATTACAGAGGAGCCCTCATTCCAGGTTATCATTAATTGTGTCTGTTTACTATTACAGAGGAGCCCTCATTCCAGGTTATCATTAATTGTGTCTGTTTACTATTACAGAGGAGCCCTCATTCCAGGTTATCATTAATTGTGTCTGTTTACTATTACAGAGGAGCCCTCATTCCAGGTTATCATTAATTGTGTCTGTTTACTATTACAGAGGAGCCCTCATTCCAGGTTTTCATTAATTGTGTCTGTTTACTATTACAGAGGAGCCCTCATTCCAGGTTATCATTAATTGTGTCTGTTTACTATTACAGAGGAGCCTTCCTTCCAGGTTATCATTAATTGTGTCTGTTTACTATTACAGAGGAGCCCTCATTCCAGGTTATCATTAATTTTGTCTGTTTACTATTACAGAGGAGCCCCCATTCCAGGTTATCATTAATTGTGTCTGTTTACTATTACAGAGGAGCCCTCCTTCCAGGTTATCATTAATTGTGTCTGTTTACTATTACAGAGGAGCCCTCCTTCCAGGTTATCATTAATTGTGTCTGTTTACTATTACAGAGGAGCCCTCATTCCAGGTTATCATTAATTGTGTCTGTTTACTATTACAGAGGAGCCCTCATTCCAGGTTATCATTAATTGTGTCTGTTTACTATTACAGAGGAGCCCTCATTCCAGGTTATCATTAATTGTGTCTGTTTACTATTACAGAGGAGCCCTCATTCCAGGTTATCATTAATTGTGTCTGTTTACTATTACAGCAACTGGGTTTTTATTTATTGTTATACTAAATTAGGTCTCATAACTAACTAACAATATTGAAAAATTTAAAATGCAAAACACCCCAAAAATATTTAAAACAGTTTAACCACAAACCTAACGTGAAATCCCTTACACATTCATTTTCGGTTTTAAACAGAAGTTTATTTTTATTTAGTAAGACCCTAAAGTTATGTAATTTGGTTCACTCCTTTATTTGTTAAGCTTTGGAACCACTCAATTAACTTTAATAAAACATATCTAAGAACAATCACAGTAAAGTCTACTTTTACTACCAACTTCTTATAAAAACACATTAAAATCTGTCCACCCGTTTGAGCGCTATTCCTTCCTTGCTGAGCAGATATCTTTCGAAATACTGTAACAATTTCAACAAACATATCTTAGAACCATCACAGTAAATAAAGTCCACAACAAATTAGAACTTACTTGTTACTATCGTCGTTTTAAAATAACACAGGATTTGAACCTCAAAATCGCGAATCAATTTTCAATACACCTGTAACATCTGGGTTAAAACCCACTACTCCTTGTTATCCTTCGTGTTAGGTTTATCCTTCCAAAACCTATTTAAGAACCATCGCAGGGAAGTCTACTATCATTTACAGAAAACTGATTCAAAATCCGTCCACCTGTTTGACCGATAGGGTTCCACGGACAGACATACAGACAGACACACCGACAGATGTTCGAACTTATAAATAACACCCCTCTTTCGTAGTCGTCGGGGGTTAAAATGACGGCTTGAAATCCGACAGCTCTTGTTCGGTTCCCATTTAAGTAGCTGTTGTTATTTCAGTTATTTAATCTTTCTCATTATTGGCTTCTATTTAATCGCACATCATTATTACTGATTTTCTCAGGAAAAAAGGATCAGCAAAAACACTTTTTATGTTTTAAGTATTTTTGTTGTTCTTACATGTTCAACCTAACACGAAGGATAAAGGGGGCTTCACTTCGCTCACCCTCTTTACCCTTCACCTTAGCTACCGCAGTATTTTGCCCTGATATTTGCTGTAAAAATCAGTGTATATTTGCTGTGCAAATCAGTATTATTGATGTGCAGTTTAATACTTGCACATAATTTAAAAATTAAAAACCCCATCTTCTATGGCCCCACCTTTACAACACGCTCAGAATAGGAATGTCGTCTCCCCCGGAGCCCGGTTAATAGACGAGCCATTGTGTAGACATAAACCGACCGAGATACGTTCGCACCACGAGAGAGGGCAGCACATGCGTGCGCTCATTTACCTACCAGACACTAGGGGCCATATTCCGTCATAGTGGGTCCAGACATGTTCTTTTGTCCGTAACGTACCTCCGTATCGTATCAGCACCCCGCGATCCAAAAAGTCCGGACGCCAAATAAAATAGCCCGAACTTCCGAACGTTCGCTCCGTTCGCTGCGATCGTCGCGTGTTCATTTCTGTGTCAAGTGTCGTCTGACTGACCATGTCGTCGACTGCGGAAGTCGGTGAGAATTGAGCGATTTCTTGAGCGTGCTTCGTTGTTATTCATAATATTATAACGAAAATTTTAAAACAAACCAAAAGGCGACGTTGGTGGACGTTGCAATTGTTTAAAAACTGAGAAACATGTGGCGGAAGAGCTTTTTTGAGAGATTTAAAATTTCGGGGCATAAGTGGATAATTCAAAAACCTCACTCGCTTTTCACCAAGCGGCTTCGAATACAGAATAACTTTGCGATATATGGCTACAGGTGATTTTTATACCATTTTGCAATTCATATTAACCAAAATGTCTAATATATCTAAAATAGATATTTTTTTTGGAATTTTATCCCCCAAAAAATCCTTAAATGGGAAAATACCCTAAGGTTAAGGGACACTGACCTTCGCATACCGCAATCACGTTCAGACTGGCGCGTGCTGACTCAAGATGGATCGGCTGCGATCGATCGCACCGTACCACCGTTCCGTACCGAACGGGCGTCCGAACTAACGTTCTTGAATCACGACGCGCACGGAAGTACGTTACGGAGAAAAGAACATGTCTAGACCCACCTTTAGACAATGACGGTTCAGTGACGACCGCGATGAGGCGACGACGGTCAACTTTAAGTATTCATTATTTCGCGTTTGGATAATTCTTATAACGGCATTTTATAATAGAATTTAAGATGTAGTCCAAGTCAGGATTTATGGTCAGAGGGGAAGGGAGGAACGGCGGAGGGCGAGACGTCCCGCACTCTCGCAAAAGCCTTGCGTCACCTTTGTCACAGTCCTGCACAAGTCCTCATTGACCATGTTATCATTATATATACATTTATGTTTATGATGAAAAGGTAAAATCCTATAATCAATTTGAAGCACGGGAACAAGCTAGAAAAGACTCGAAAAATGTGACATTAAAACTGTGAAATTATTTCGAAAAACATATTCAGAAACTAGAAAATGAATACCCAGTATTAAAGTATGTACCTAGAAATATAAAAAAAGATTTTATCATAGAAATCGGGGTAACCAGTGACCAAAGGAACATTTGATGTTAATTGTGAAAAATAATATATATGTCTAATAATATATATGTGTCGGACTCGTATACGAAGTGTTCCGTACTATCGTACAATAAGACTTAACCATTAAAAATAATAAAACAAAAAAAAAATAAAAAAATATGTTCAAACGTGGATTCAAACCCTAAGATTGTGAAACCGACATCAAACCAATTACGCCACCATAAACATGTGATAAGCCGAGAAAGCTACGACCATATTTGAGTCACCTTTAATTTATAAAATCTCGTCTAGTTCATTATTTTTTGCTGCAGCGGCAACAGAAATACTCACTCTATGAACGATACAGCCCGCTGACAGGGAGGGACCGACTTAGTAACTATATCCCGTTTGGCACCCTTTCGGATCCGAAACCCTAAAAAGGTGTTCATGTTCAACCTTCATTTTGTGGTAAGTAACACGATAAAATTTGGTAACTGTCGAAATCGACTACTTCAAAAAAAAGCCACTAAACTTGACCTGGACATTGATTGCTAATTAGAAAAGTAACAGAAAATTCAAAGGAAGAAATAGGATCCAGAAGGATCTCAAATTCGCAGGAATAGTTTTATATTATCTCTTTTTGTAAATAACAACTCCTGGCTGACCAACTTTCCATTCAACGTCGTCCGGGCTAAACGGCTAAAGCTATTTAAATATGAAGTGACCCCCCTAGAGTCTCTTAAAGTAAAAGATCCTTAATGTTTGTACGGGAAGTTAATAAAAACTCAATGTTCTAGAATTTGATCTAATCGACCTATACATGTGCAAAACTGCACGCCGCTATCTTGTAGCACATAAACTCACGCTTCAACCGTCACCTCCTGAAGTACAACACCAGCAAGATATTCAGGAATCCCCGGGGACTCCCGCGGGTTCTGATCACGATTATGATTACGGTTGTACAAATTGGCTTTTGACAAAAGCTTCAGCAGAGCTTTTGGAATATCATTTTATTCTTTACGACAATTTGAATGGGATTGGGCTGTTATCAAGATATCAAGGTCAAGTCGTAGCGGCGAAGGGCTTGCCACCTGACACGCAAAGTGAACATTACTGAATTGTTGCTATTTTCATTGCTTTGACATCACTTTGACAATATTAATTAGCTTAAAGATACTGCAGTATTCCTAGTGCCTTGTTAGCAACACCCACATTTACATTAGGGTGGCAACATTGCATTTTTCTTCTCTTCCCTTTTGTTGTAATAATCTTGTAAAATGGTGTTTCAACCCCGTGCATCTCACATTTGAGTATTTCACCTCATTATACCTAGTTACGATCCAGAACTATCCCTCACTACTGTGTTACCTAGAACCGCAAGATCGCACAAGGAGGCCCACAACTAAATATGCACTCTCTCTTCCAGGGACACGAGTGTGCAGAACCTCCGCTACCTCACTGTAGACCAGGCGTTGGCAGACGTAGCACAGTTCATCCAGTACATCAAGAGTGACCAATTCGAAGATGGACGGTTCAGGTAGCTGCACCATGTCCTCTGCCGGCTTACCGAGCTGTAACTTTAACCGAACAGATACGAGGTTCTAATATGTACGGCTAAGCTTCATTATTCTCGCGCTCTCGGCACTACGCACTATGCACTACGTGCGTTTTTTGGCTCTAAGCGAGTCGTGACCTCTCTTTCTCGACGAGGGTAAGGTGGGGTGTGAGAGAGAGAAGTGACAGCTCGCTCGGAGCCAAAGAAACTTGGCGCAACTGTACGCACCATGTTTTTTGGTAACGGTTGGAGCAAAGATTACAGTTACGGGCCGCTACTGAGTGTCCGGCTTCAGAGCACTATTCAATAGTCCATTGAATGTATAGACATTGACATTGACATTGAATGTATAGACATCTATTATATTTTTCACTAAAATTATCCAGCCTACGACACGTCACCACTCCTAGTGAGACGAATCCAACGATACTACCTCATCCAGCTTACGACACGTCACCACTCCTAGTGAGACGAATCCAACGATACTACCTCATTCGTCATATAAAAACCGTCTAACCGTTTGTGCTGTAGCGGGTACTAACGAAATAGTCACGTACAAATATAATTAGAATGGAATAGATTAGCATGTATTTACTGTTTCATCTCATCACAGACAATATAAAAGTACAAATAACAACAAAACTAACTTAGTTTAGTTTAGTTTGTATTATACTGTGCTTATAGTACCTATAGTATAATGCAAAGTAAAATATATAATTTAGAAGTACCCACAAAAGTTGTGAGTGGTTTTGCTGCCATGTGCACGTGCCGCGAGAGCAAACGGTATTAGACTCAGCATGATGTCACAAGAAGGCCTGTGTTGCTTGTTTACATACACTCGAAAAACATTACCCTCCTTCTGGTGCAGTCGGGTAAAAACCTGCCTGTCAGAGGTATACAGGTGATCAATCCGAACGGGTCAGTATGGAGAAGTCAGAAACTATAAGAGATAGCGAAATCTGTTCTCAGGAACCAAGGCGTCGATTTTAGATTTGAATTAAAGAATTTAATTATGAATTAATATTTGTTCGTATAATTGATCCTAAAAGTACTGAAAGGACCAAATTTTGCTATGAAATCACACATTAGATTAAAATGTCCACAATCTAAATTTGCAAAATGTCGCTATCAATATGAATCGTTCATTATTATGATTCACATCAATCAATCACATTTACTGAAATAAAATATTTATCTTATTGTCGGGGATTTTCTTTCAATTACTTAAACAATATGAAAAATGTGTTCCTTGTGACTTATGATTCGCACCATCAACAATAACAACGAAAAATCCTGCAGAATTTATAACTAACATTGTTTACAGAGAATTCGACCAGGTTCGATTCCCGGTTATGTATGAGAGATTTAAAAAAATGAATGCCATTATTAGTAAATCTAAAATCGAAGCCATGGTTTCTAAGAACAGATATCGCTATTTCTGTACTGTATAGTTTCTGACTTCTCCCTACAGACCCGTTTGGATTGATCTCATTGACCCGAATGGCCGAGTCGGCAGTGACGCTGCCTACGAAACCTAGGATCCCGGGTTCGAGTCCCGGTGGGGGCAAATATTTGTTTGATGAGAACGGATGTTTGTACCCTAGTCATGGTTGTTTATCTATCTAAGTATAATATTTATCTATATAAGTATGTGTATCGTTGTCTAGTACCCAAGATACAGCGAATCCTAGTTTGGGGCTAGATCAATGTGTGTAAATGGTGTCCAAGGTATTATTATCACCCTGTATAGTTGGCGCAGGACCGTGCCTATAGAAAAGTGGCTTGTGCCCCGCAGTGGGTCGATGTGGGCTGAGGTCACCCGTCTAGGCTGTGTTTATCCATAAACGAAGTTTAAGTTTGTTTTAAACATCTCGTACACAGGAATCGAATTTGAGTTTTAAGACCGACTAAGTTTGTCGTACTACTAATACTGTACCGCTAAAATGATATGGGCGGGCTGCAATCGGTGGGTAGCTACATACAGCAACATACAATAACACAATGACACTCGTAAACGACACTCGACATTCATTGCTCGTGGATTGAACTTGGCTATTTGATCTCTGCGAATGACGTTAGTAGTTTTATACCGTAGCGTGAGTGTGACTATGGGAACGATGACTCCCGATAGCCCCCTGTCGCTGGAAAGAAGAAGAACACTGGTAGATCAAATTAAACTTTTTTATTATTATGGAATTTTTGGGGCTGTTGATTTCAAATATCTCCTCCGTTTTATTGTATTACTCTAGTTTTGTCTCAAAAACTCATTGCAGATGGCGCTGGTTTAGTTGGGGGATCTGTAAAAGACAAAAATAGTTATTTGTGTCACAAAGGAGCAAAATGATTTATTTACGGCGAGGGCGGTACATTGAATCCTGAGCGTAACGAAGGATTCAAGGGTTAACGCCCATGACGAAAATAATTTTGCTCCTGAGTGACACATACAACTTTTCACACCGACTATGAGGAAAATTTAAATTAAATGCTCTAAAAAAAAATTAATAACTATACTTTGAATTATACTTTCACCACTTTTACAGTAATAGAACAACGTAAAAAAAACTTTTTTTATATAATGGCGGATTGTGAAGGATTAAGCAAAGATCACCACATATAAAATATTCCTGTGTTCTTTTACTAATGTGTAAAAATAATCGAATCCAATATTACAATGATTTCGGATATCAATATTCATTATATCACAATAACAGTCATCGATAGTTTTGATTTCAGTAAAACCAATAATTTATTGTGACATTTTTTTTTAAACATTACGAAAAGTTCATAAATTTTCATATAACGTTGTTAAAGTTAAAACTTGAAACATGTTCGTTTTTAATCGACTACGCCATCGTAGTCGATTGTAATGTAATTACAAACGATTATTTATTAAGATCTGTTTTCAATTGGCACATTGCGTAAATGCTACATGCCAATGAATAAATTAAAAAAGTAGCTTGAACAGAAAAGTAGCATTTTGCTCCCTCTTGTCCTGGAGCAAAACTTACTTTTCCGAATGAAAGGTGTGAAAAATCTATTTACTTCTTATAATTCATGGCATCCTGACCTCATTTAAGGTGAATTTTGCCGGTGCCAAGTGTATTTGATAGATCACGTGACGTGTTTTTGAACCTAACCTCAGATGAATGAAACTCTTTGCTCCCAACTACGCCAGCGCCACCTAGCGTCATTTATCTCACAATTATACACTGGGGAAAACATACGTGAGACTTGCCCCCTGTCACAACACGTCTACCACCCCGATGGGATAAGACGCTATGTTCTGTTTTCAAGTATTCAAGTATTCATATTTCTTTATTACTGAAGATATATACATATACTAAGCAAACATAATCTTTTCGTTTTCGCAGGGATGCCAGGTCGGTCGGTCTGGTGGGCTGCGCGTACGCCGGCAGTATGGCGACGTGGATGAAGCTCGCCTACCCGCATCTGGTGGATGTGGTGTTCTCAGACAGCGGGCCGCTGCAGGCCCAGGAGGACTTTCCAGGTGATACATTCATTTAGTCATAAATTCCTTGCAAACTCAGGTTACCCCAAAACATTTTTAGGTTACTATTAGAACAACAACATGTCCACTTTCAGCCAGTTTCTCAATACTTAATTAACGTGGCAGCGAGCTATCCTGGGCTAGTATTATAAAGGTTAGATTAGTTTAAGTTTCATGGTAATGATTTCATAGGGAAACCTTAAAATAGGCTCAGGGGATATTAAAATGTTTTTTTTTTTAATTAATGAGCACTCAAAATTAACTTTTGATTAAGTGGCTAAACGTGGCCGTAACTTTGCCTCTGACACCCTGGGACTCCCATCTGCCCCGGAATTTCCGCCCCGGGATAGAACATTAGGTCGCCAGCACCGCACCTGATAGGTTTAGAGGCGCCACCAGGTTTTACTTCGTATGTTGTGTGTATGTGACACAAAGTAAAGCCAGGTGGCACCTCTAGAATATCGGGGCAGATGGGAATATACCTGGAAAAAGCGTAACGGAAAGGCATAAGGCATCGTGCCTATCTATGTGACGTGCCTGACGTTGATCTGACAAAAGGCCACGTTTGCACGGTAGTTTCTACCCAAACGGAATTGAAGAATTGAGACAGCCACGTTCGCACGGCACACCCTTTTGGGTAATCAAAAGGGTGTGCCGTGCGATCGTGGCTGTCTGTCAGATCAGAGTCACGCACGTCAAGGCGCCTGAGTGAAAAGGCACAACGTTACCATCAACTTTTAGAAGACATTCAGGTAATTTTTGACCCTGTAACTTCTTTGTGGATAAAGCTGTAATGTCTTGTAATGTCTTCTGCAGAATACCTAGAGACGGTGACATCAGCGCTGCGCTCACAAGGCGGAGACTCCTGCGTCTCCAGCGTCGAGGATGCCATGGTGCAGCTCACAGACCTGCTGCAGACTGCGAATGGACCTGCCCAGGTCTCCGAGATGTTCGGGTGAGCATTCGACTATTCATTGCATACCCAATGTACACATGCATGCGATGGTTTGCCAAACTGTCACTAGCCACAAGCCAAATTAAAATTAAAGCATTTGGGCTGTTCATATCTTCAGGGCTGCAGCGATTGGCTAGCTAGAAATTTGTCACTAAATGGAGCATTGGGTTAGAGCACCTCCTTGGTGTAGTAGTTACACGCTCGCCTATCAGGAGGGGCAGGTTCGAATCTCTGTGCTGACCAACGAACGTTGTACATTGTACAGTCCAGGCCAAGTTTCTTTGGCTGTGAGCGAGCCGTGACTTCTCTTTCTCGTATAGGGTAAGATGGGATGAGAGAACGAAAGGTAACAGCTCTCTCAGAGCCAAAAAAACGGTGATGGATATTAGAGACATCGCGAGGAAATTTAATATCTCCAAGCTTTAATCCCCTGTCATACAAAATGGACTATTTTATAACTGGCGAATGGTGGGTGGTGCAACTGTGCCTCTCCCATCCCGTATGCGAAACGAGGTGACGCTAAGTTTGTTTGTTTAATACTGTATTTGACAAGTTTATCCAATAAACCTAGAAACGAGTCTCAAGCTGAGAACCTATTTAAAAAAACGTTTGACAATATCAGAATTTTATATTTCCAGCAGTTCATATTCTTTATTGCACAGATAATATAAAGTTACAGACAGTTAAAACAAATATTATCAGCAAAGGCGAGCTTTTATCTAAAAAGGGATTTCTTCCAGCAAACCTAGGCAAGACAGGAGAGTTAATGATACAGGAAAGTCCTAGTTCGCAATACAACCCTATACATACGTACGACAATTACTATCAAAATTTATTCAAACTCAATTTTTTGTTAAATATACATCTGACTAAGAAGTCACATGCTAGTATTTCATAGAACTCGTGAACAAAATTCCCGTTTTGATATAAACAGTACACAGAATATAGAGACCGCACCAGCACTGAAGTCCTCTGCATTGTTAATAATCCAGAGACAATAAAGACGCGGGACTTCAGTGGTGGCACGGACTCTAAAGACATTATTTACATTTATGAATGAAACGAACACGTCATCATTCTACCATCGCTATAACGCAAACATTAGACCCTGGCAGCTCAACGTTGCATAAACTTTGGGACAATATTGGGAACTTCCTTGACTGACACATTGATGAGATGAGAGAAATAGCGAAAATCTTGATTGAAGAAAAAATACCAATTCCTAAAAATAATCTATTTTGACTAGCAGATTTAAACTAAGTGAGTCTGAAACTAAACAGATTCGTGTACGCACTAAGGCGATTGAGAGACGTTGCCACACAAGAGGCGACTCTGTCAGCGTACGATGGGTACGTGGCATCGGTACTTCCTTATGGTCTGATATTGTGGGGCAATTCAGTAGACTGAGCGGCCTTTTATAGCACAAATAAAATGTATTAGGTCTTTATGTGGCTACATAGATAGTTGTAAGCCGCTTTCACCACTACCTTTTATGTATATATTTGAAGTCTGTATTTTTGTCAAAAAACATCCACACCTGTTTAAGAAAAAATGTGGTATTTGATTGTAGGGACCGACATAAAAATAAACTTTATCTTCCACCACAAAGGTTGGGTTGGGTCTTATATAAGACACATTGAAATTGGAAGATTGGAGTACTTAGGTGGTTAGGGGGGTCCTTAGCTATCCTCTGATACCATTTTCTGATTTAGGAAACATCATTTTAGCACTTTAATTATAAAATATGTTTACGCGATTTTTACAACTTGGCCAATCTCGGAACGACAAATGTCAAACCCAAAAGCTCCAACGTTGGATATTGGTACATGATTTTAGTACAAATTACAAGATTTTGTTGTAATGGTAGAAATTTGCGTCAGCAATTTTGTATTTTCTGACATAATGACTTGCTCATTTCATTCCGATTCCTTCCGTGTTTCGTGAATGTTCTGTTGCGCTCTCGTTTTATCCGTGATTATCTGGATGACTTTGGCTTTGTTTACTTACTAACTACTTTATGGAGTTTATCAGAACCAAATTGGTTGCTTTAGGTCACTTCGTGTTTAAAAACTAAAGATAGGTTAGGTTCACACGTTACAGCAGACCCGGGAGCCGGAGCGAAGCGGAGCGGAGCGAGGCGACCCCCTACTTGCTCATTTCATTCCGATTCCTTCCGTGTTTCGTGAATGTTCTGTTGCGCTCTCGTTTTATCCGTGATTCTCTGGACGACTTTGGCTTTGTTTACTTACTAACTACTTTATGGAGTTTATCAGAACCAAATTGGTTGCTTTAGGTCACTTCCTGTTTAAAAACTAAAGATAGGTTTGTTAGGTTCACACGTTATAGCAGACCCGGGAGCCGGAGCGAAGCGGAGCGGAGCGAGGCGACCCCCTACTCTTGACAACCCCTCCTCCAACCCCTCTCCTCCTCCAACTCCCCCGAAATCCAAAAAATCTAGGCATTTTCTTCAATCTTTGGACCTCCATAACATAAAAACTAGTGGTTTCCTAAAAGGGGGGGTAGGTGGGGGGACATATATATTTTTTTATAACACACTGTACGCATCTTGGAGCAAATAAATGAATTCTGATTCTACATATATACTCATCCCTATTCGTACCACTGTCTCCGACATGAACTTGGTGCTTTAGATTTTTTGGATTCCTTTTTCATAGTATATTTTCTTCTATTAATGTTTCAGATGTCAGGATTATGTTAGTCTAAACTTTATGTTATGTTACCTGTCATTACTTTTTCTCCATATAAATAAAATAAAATAAAGAATTTATACGTGTATTCGCTTCTTCACAGCACATGCAGTGTAATATCGGCCGGAACTCCGCTGGACCTCGCCACGTTCTTCTGGTTCGGCATCACGGAGAACTTCGCGTACCTGGTGCAGTATGCCGAGGCTGGGGACATAGCCAGCGCCTGCGCCGTCCTCACCGATGCCAGTGTTGGTAAGACTGTAGAGAACAGAGAGTTAACTGCACGTTATGACTTGATGAATAGAGAAAAGTGCGATTGTAAATAATGCTACAGGCGCCTACAGGTATACCTCGCGCCACGAATTAAGAGCGCTGGGCGACGTTGGCGGGATTTACTGCGCTTAATTAATGTACAGGTATTGAAAAGTGATTACTGGGCATTCAAGGCGACCGCACATAACTCGTGGCGCGAGGTATTACATGAGATTTTGGGAAAATTATCTAGCAGTCACTGGAAGACTCCTTTGAAATAGTCACGAGCAATTATCATGAACCGCGCATAATTTTTCTTGTTATTGCGGTTTGCCTACCCTGAAGCCTGCCTTATTGTACTATATGATAAGATGCAATTGCATACCTTCCTCTTTGCATCTTGCTCTTTGAAACATTCATTCAAAGGCAACAAAAAACTTGGTCACCAAAACTTGCTCTAATGATTCTCACAGGCGTTTGTATTGCCTATGCCCACAGCAAACCCAGTCCAGCGTCTCGCCAACTGGATCCAAGCTCAGCCGTTGAGCCAGCCCTGTATCGAGACGAGGTACACAGAGGTGGTCGCAGCTCATACCAACACCAGCTATGATAGCGACGCGTCTGTCAGTAAGTAGACTTGGATAAATTCTTAAAAATACGACGAAACGCTTACGATAGAAGGTGGTGATGATGTAATTGATGCGCTCTTCGTCGTATCCGACGACAGCGAACTCTGTTGTCTTCTTGCGTGCGCTCCAAACTCCAATCTGGTTTAGGCTAGTTCTACCCTGGGGACCTATACTGTTATGGAAAACGCATAGCGATAGCATATGTATTGCTCCCAAGGGCGCAAAATGCAGCTTGGCTTGTCGGCGGCACCTATTTTGATTGGGGTAGTATTTAATGGTATTTCTGTAAGCCCAGTTTTGTTGGGCATAAATACTGGTTTTGCCAGACTGAATTACTGAATAGCGGCAGAAAATGAGCGCGACTAGAACTACTGGCATCGTCTGACAAAATTACTGAATTGCGCAACTAGAAATCTAAAAACAGCAACTTGAAAACTTTGATTAACTTAACATAAAATACAAAAAGAGCGTTGGTCTAACACGAAGGATAAGGAGCAAACCCCCCCCCCCCCCCCCCCTCCCGATCAGACAGTCTTTATTAGGCAAAAGGCGGCGGCTAAACCATCAGTATTTTTTCGCTCCATTCTGGAAGTTTTTTATTGGTCGTTTCATTATTGCCCTATTGATTGTAGACTGACTGTTAACCTCCCCGCAACATGATGATTTTTTTATTTGATTTCGCATTTATTACCAAGCCATTAGGTTGAACATTTAGTGGTAAACGAAATTTAGGAAATATTGGCTTACGTACTAAACTATCACATCGAAAAGACTAAACTATAAAAACAGAATTAAATAATCTGTTAATGTAATAAAAACTATGTCGATTTTATAAATGAACGAACAAATAAAAAAAACAACGAAAGAAAAGAAAAATTTATAACTGAAAATTAACAACTCTGTAATCAATGATCCAAAACTGATTGCGCGTATTTTTAAGCTCACTTTGCATCTGTAGGAGAGGAGAGTGCACCTCAAACCTCGCCAAATGACAACCAACTAACAATGCTAACAGCGATAACCCCTGCGGCCGCCCGCCACTCTATCCCTCCGAAAATACGATATCTCTTACCCCAGTACAATATAAGGAAGTATTCACTAGTCTAAAAAATGGTAAGAATAAAAAAAGTTGCGGAGTGGACGAGATTCCACCCAGTCTACTTAAAACATGTGCAGAACAATTGACATTACCCTTTTTTTTACTTATTAACCAATCATTTAATGAAGGTGTATTCGCCCCCGACTTACTCAAAACATCCATAATAAAATCAAAACACAAGAAAAATTCCAAATACGATCCCAGTAACTATCGCCCTATTCCTCTCTTACCCTCTGCCTCAATTTTTTTGAAAAAGCTATAAATTATACGCCTTCTGTAAAAAATATAAACTCTTCGATTACTCCCAAAATGGTTTACGGAAGAACAGATCGACTACTTTAGCTGTTTAGAAATATATATACAAGAGGCCCCAAGAATGATCAATGATAAAAAATTCACCAAGAAAAATTTACCATGACGCACTAGCCAGTGTGGTGTCTTATGGCTAAAACCCTCCCCAACAAAAAAAGCATAAAAGAATGAAATACAACGAAAAACCCCAGCCCTCAATCTCCGGCAGCCCCGCTATCCCTAGCTCCGGCAGCGGCTCAGGTTACAGCGGGGCAGAGGGTGCTAAGAATCCCCGGCAGAGATCCGGCTGCCAACATACAATGACTTTGGCTACTTTCAATTCACGGACACTGAGAGAAGACAATCGGTTCGAGTAACTGTTAGAGGAAGTGAGTAAGATCAAATGGGACGTTATAGAGCTATCGGAGGTACTGCGCCAAGGGGAAGATATTGTAAGGCTTTCCACTGGAGTACTTTTATTTTACAGAGGAAATGACGACTCTACCTACGGAGGCGTTGGATTCCTTATCAACAAAACTATCCCGTCTGCTATTCAGGACGTTAAGAGCATATCACCTCGCGTGTGCTACTTGAACCTGACGCTTAGTAAGAGATATGTCCTTAAGGTCATCCAAGCCTATGCGCCTACCTCTAAACCCGGTAATGATGACGAAGTAGACCAGCTGTACGAGGACATAGAGAGAGCGCGTGAGGAAAACCCTGGCTTCTACACCGTGGTCATGGGGGACTTTAACGCCTCCACTAGAACAAGAACTGTCAGTGGGAAAATACGGGCTAGGTAGTCGGAACCCGCGAGGATAGACCCTAGTAAATTTCCTTGAAAAACACCACCTCTACGCTATGAATACCTTTTTTTAAAAGCGTCCTCCAAGGAAATGGACATGGGCGAGTCCAGACGGCCGAATTAAGAACGAAATCGACTCCATCATCAGCTCGGACAAAAACAATATCACCGATGTGTCTGTTTTAAGCCATTTTAAGACCAGCAGTGATCATCGCTTAGTGAGGACCAAGTTCAGGTATAACCTGCCTAAATAACGGAGAAATATGGTAAAGTCACAAGCGGTTAAATTTGATGGCGTTGGCTATAAATTTCTCCAAAAAGAATTTCAGCTGGAATTGCAGAATTCTTTTGATGGGCTATTGGAAGAGAATCTGGATGTGGACACACTTTGCGATGATCTCTGTAAAACCATCGTCGAAACAACGAAAAAACACATTAGCAAGAAGAAAGAAAGTGAAAAGAAGCTATCAGCAGACACACGGTCACTATTGGAACGAAGGAGGGAGATGAGAAACGCGACAGCTATAGACCAAAAGGAAATACAATCATTTAATAAAATAGTAAATAAGGCAATCCGGAAAGATTTAAGAGCATATAATATACTAAAGTGAAACAATCAAACAAAATAATGGTCCGAATGAACTTAGAAGGAAATTGAATAAATCTAAATCTGAAATTTCAAAATTGTATGACAGAAGCGGGAATCTTGTAACAAATCGTGAACAAATACTAAAAATGGTTGAAGAGTTTTACGCCGAGCTTTACGCGTCAAAGTCTCCGGAACCAGAATCTCCAGACGCGTCAGACGCCAGGGCCGAACCTACCGAACATCTTTGGGAGGATCTCGTAGATGGCTTACCTCTCATCATAGAAGATGAAGTGGGTTTTGCTCTGAGCAGAATGAAATGTGGGAAGGCATCTGGAGGGGACGGTGTTTAGTAGCGTACTAAAAGTGTTGACAAAACTCTTCAACAAAGTGCTTAGTGAAGGCATCACTCCGAAATCAAATCGAAATGGAACAACGCCGTAGTAAAGATTCTACTTAAGAAGGGTGACAAAGCGAATCTGTCAAATTATCGCCCCATCAGCCTCCTCTCTCAAATTTATAAGCTGTTTGCGAAGGTCCTCTGCAACAGGCTGACTCGAGTCCTGGACGAATACTAACCTGTAGAAAAAGCTGGCTTCCGGAGTGGATATGCAACTACGGACCACATACATACGGTCAAGCAATTGATGGAGAAATGCAACGAGTACAACCGGCCCCTATGGTTCGCCTTTGTTCGACTATGAAAAGGCTTTCGACAGTTTCGACCACTGGGCCGTGTTTCAATCTCTCCATCGTTGCGATGTTGACAAAAGATATGTGGATATCCTCCGGGAGCTGTACAAGGCCGCCACGATGCAGATGCGCATGCACGCTTTGACCGAACCGGTGCCCATTGACCGGGGCGTGCGCCAGGGGGATACTCTTTCGCCCAAACTCTTCACAAACGTGTTGGAAGATATAATGAAGACACTAAATTGGAGCGAAAGAGGTCTCAAAATAGACGGCGCGCGCTTGTCACACCTGCATTTCGCCAATGATCTGATTCTCCTAGCTGAAGAAGTTGGAGATCTCCAAAACATGCTCGAACAACTTCATGAAGCATCCCTGAAGGTTGGCCTTAGAATGAATATGTCCAAGACAAAGATCATGTGTAGCGATCCGGAGCACGTACCTAATGTTGTCGTAGGTAACTGCCCTATAGAGGCAGTAGATCAATACACATATCTTGGACATAACTTATCCTTTTTCCAAAGTGCTCAGGCGAAGGAGATCACTAGACAAATCCAGCTAGGATGGGCTGAACTAGAAGCAGTCCTAAAATCCCAAATCCCGCAATGCCTGAAGAGCAAGGTATTCAACCAATGTGTCCTGCCAATCCTCACTTATGGTGCCGAAACATGGACGCTCACAAAAGCCAATATGCACAAAATTAGAGTCGCACAAAGGGCCATGGAGCGTGGCATGCTAGGCATCAGCCTCGTTGACCGCGTGCCTAACGTTGAAATCCGCAGACTTACCAAAGTCACAGACGTAGGTCCGCGCATCACGGGGCTAAAGTGGCAATGGGCGGGACACTTGGTTAGAAGGGAGGACGGAAGGTGGACCAAGGCAGCCACAGAGTGGCGGCCGCGAACAGGGCAGGGAACAGCGGGCAGACAACCGGCCCAATGGTCAGATGACATTGTTAAGGTGACTGGAAAGCAGTGGTAGAGACTGGCGGGTGACCGTAGCGAATGGCGTTCTTTGGGAGAGGCCTATGCCCAGCAGTGGGTTGACAAGGGCTGATGATGATGATGACGATGATAAAAAATACGCAATAGGTATATTTCTTGATATGACGAAGGCATATGATAAAGTTCAATTTCAGATATTATTAGATAAACTCTACGGTATGGGAATTCGTGGCGTAGCACACAAACATCATACTTAAAAAACAGACAACAAATTGTAGAAACAGAACATTTTGATCATAAAAATACAGAAATAACAGACATCCAATCTGGCAGTACATTAGTTAACGCATCGATCCCATAAAGAAGCGTAAATAGGTTGCCTTTTATTTCTGATCTATATTAACGATATCCCCAAAATAAAGAGCGAACCATGTATATTTATATACTCACACCATGCCAAAACAATGACGATATAAACGATAATCTGAACCCTATCCTTGACAAAACTGATAAGTGGCTACGTGACAACAACCTAGAGATAAACTATAATAAGACAAAAATAATGACATTTCATCCCCATCAAAACCAGCGTTAGACATCAATTTCATATATAATGACATTAAAATAGAATCAGTTAACGAATTTACGTTACTCGGATTGAATATTGACCATCATATTAATTGGAAAAATCATATAAACAAACTGAAACTAAAATTATCATGTTTTGCGTATGCACTTCGGGAATTCAAAATATTTAAATCCGCACTAGTCACGTATTATGCATATGCATGCATACTCATGGTTAAGCTATGGCGTTAACCGTTGGGGAATCGCTTTTCACCCTTCAAAAAAGACTCATAACGATATTGGTTAACATAAAATCGACTGATAGTTGAAAGCCTTACTTTAATAAACATGAAATCCTTCCCTTACCATGTATTTATATACTCTAGAAATACCAGAAAATACTAGAAAATACCCTGAATTCAACACGAGACGCGACAATATACCATCCAACTGTTCGCTAAGACCTACACAAAAAAAAAACAAGTTAATATTACCCATTTCCAACTTAAAACTATATTCATCAGGACCTTTAGTAATGTCCATAAAATATATAATAATCTGCCAGAAACTCTGTTAAATGAACCGAAAGATTTATACATAAATTAAAACAAATGTTATACAATAAATGTTATTATACAGTTAATGAGTATTGTTTTTATCATTTAATTAATGTAGCCCATTAATGTCCCCACCGAGGGGCACAGGCCTTTACCCGCATACGAGTAAGATTAAGCCATACTCTACCGCGCTGGCTCAGTGCGGGTTGGTGGAGGGTTTTTACGACCACGTAGCGACAGTAGCCGGGGCCTACAGCTTGAAGTGTCATCCGAAACACTGAACTTCCGATAATGTACTTAATATAAATTAATTATCTTATGGTCAGGAATTGAACCTGCCTCACCTGTGTGAGAAGCAAGCATGAAACCCATTAGACCAAGGAGCTCTCCATATAACAAATTTAAATGGACAATAAAAAAAATAAGAGAATTTTTCATGACTGATATATACTTTCCACTGACTTTTAGTAAATATTATGCTTAATTATAAATTAACAAACTATGATTCCCTCTCTCTATATATCTCTCCTTTTTTACAAGGTCCGTACGTCCGTACGTACACATGTATCCTTATAACATCCTATGCAACATCAATTTTATGGAATGCAATAAATATAGTGAGTATTGAGAGTTGACGCTGGGCGCTGAAGGGTTAAATAGGGCATTTAGCGCCCTTCGGAGCAATCGCTATGCGTTCCACATAAGAGAATTGGGCCCCTGATGAGTCACGTCGCGATCCATCGTATATTTTGTGATATGGCTGCTTAACACATTTTGACTCATCTCTACCTACAAACGATAAACACAGTCGTGTACTTACAGTAATTTGTATCTAACTTTAGTTATTTTCCCCCAAATACCTACGTCATATTAAGGACAAGACCTGCTTGACTAACTGAATCATAAAATTATGCTAAACAGCGGGGCGTATCGGAATAATAAGCAGCTTCCGATGTATACTAAGAAACGAATTCAGCTGTGCCGGGATGCTTTTTGTATGTAGCCCGTCCCAGATCATTATTTTCGTAATACAAAATACAAATTGCGTCCACAGAGGCGGCTATCGCTGCATACTTCGACTATGTGCACTCTATCCTAAGCCACGGTATTATTTTCTTTGGCAATTCTACTGATAGAGATACAGTTTTCTAACATCAGAAATATGCACCAGGGCTATTATTGCTGGTATTTAGCCATCGGAAAGTTGCAGAACTTATTTTAAAAAAATATGACATCCTAACATTTCCATCAATATTCATACTAGAAGGTCTAATGTTTATAAAGAAAAATTATACTCGGTTTAGTGAGCTCATTCTAGAAACTAACGTAATAAAAACGAGCTAATATTACCATTTCCAAATGCAAGCGCACCTAGGAATAACACATTATAATTTTTATCTACACACGTATCATAAAACCGCACGTTACGATCAGCATAATGTTAACCTACTTTGTAAAAACTCATTTCTTATCTGAATTTTGCACATTATGACCATAATGTGTAATTTTTCTACATATTATGACATTCAAATTTCGAACGCTGACGCCCGCCTGCGTGCCGCCCCTACTTTGTATGTGAAGTTGGTACTACAGAACAAGCTAAACAAGTGCAGAGCAATTACCAATGCCACAATGCCGGTCGAACATGCGGTTCCTGAACACATCAAAGAGAGCTTATGATATGTGTGTAGATAAACTAGTGTTTTTTCACAGCGATGATATTTTCTATGTTTCGGAATTATTTTTAAGGTACAGAACACAATTATTTTAACCCTCCAAGCGAGTATGTCCGGCCTAAGGATGAAAATCACAGTATTAACATTGCATGATTATCAAAATTGCGATGGCTCATTTAAAATTAGGCGCTGTAGGGGTTAAAAGAGCTGTATTTAGTAGCGATTATAATCGGTCGATTTGTTAATTTGAATTGTATTGCGATTGAAATGTAATGTCATCCGAGGATTTTCGTAAAAATGTAAATATACTTATTAAATAGAAAAACTTAATTAGCGTCATATAATGTAACAATTTAATCAGCCGACGATATTTTGGGGGTTCCCATACACATCATTATACACATCATACAACTTTCTCCAAGAAATATTGGTCGCAAATGGAAAAAATATCGTCACAAAAAATATTATCTGGTTAATGTCTTTCAATAAATAAACCCTGATACAAGTTACTATGGGAGACCTAAATATTTTTTTTGTTTACGACCATTTGTTTCTTGGGGAGAAAAGTTGTTCCATCATTCACTAAAATATGGTCAGCTGATTAAATATCACCTGTATTTGTCGTGCGTGCCATATTAGTCAAGTTACTTACAAAAATAAAACATCAAATCTCCAAAGTAAACAGTTTTTTCAGTTCTTGTAAACTACACACATATTAAGCTTAACGCATCCTAATATCTTCGTGCTTATATGTCCAATCTGCACCGATCGACCAATCACGACGAAGGTACCGGAACGCCATATTGTTTCCATGTTGTCCATGACGACCGGTTTAGCGAGTAGTGCTACCCTGCCTATGAAGTTGACAGTCCTGAGTTCGAATCCCGGTAAGGGCAAATATTTGTGCGATGAGCATGAATATTTGTTTCTTAGTCTTGGATGTTTTTATGTACATATTTACATGAGAATGTATCTCTATTAAATATATCGTCGTCTAGAACCCATAACACAAGCCCAATTGAGCTTAGTAAAGGCTGTCCTCTAATATGTATTATTATTTATTATTCATGTTGTTTGTATAGATAGGCGCTTATGAGGGCGTTTAATCTGACAAACTATTTTATTTTATTTAAATGTTAGTGGCACCATAGAGTAATAAGTTTATGGTGGCACTATAATAATATTAGATTAATTTGCTTCGCCGGCATTTGAATTTAATTATATTTAACACTTTACGGTCATACTATAATAATTGTATCAAATCTAAATAATTACTTTTTTAATTTCCCACGTTATTTATTTCCTGCTTTTTAGCACAACATTACGAATAATCTGTAGATACTTAGTTTAAAACAAAGTGCCATTCATAGCTTGTCCAAGATTAGTATATTTCCGTTCTCACCTTTTAAAGCTCTTTATTTTGATTTACCACTCGAGGGTCTTGAATATATATTTTTTATCCCCCACATAAACTCATAAAACAATGTTGTTGTTTTTTTAAGAATTTGATCTACCCAGTGACAAGTCAACTCGAATGATGTATCACTTATCAAATCGGTTGAGCCGTTGAGTGGTTAGGACTGGACATAAGAACGGACATTAATTCATACATAAATACATGCATACCTGTCAAACACATAACCCTACTTTTAGGCTTCGCTGGAGTCGGGTGAAAATTTAACCACGCTATATATGTAAATTGCAATTTGGACAAACAAGCACTGAACTTAAATTTTATCATAAGATCTTATCTCCGTGTTATTGTGTCCCACACTTTGACTGAGTCCTTTCATCAAACCAATACTTGATACAAAAAAATGCCAGTGCTTGAATAAAATAAAAAAAAACACAACAAGGTGCAATCATAATATTTAATAACCATCGTTAGGTAAAACAATTTTTACCTAATATTTTTAAAAACCAAATAAACGTCTCCTATAAAATTTTCAAATGTTAGTTTCGCCATACGACAAGGCTACGACAAGTCTACACAACGCGATTATTTCATACGAGCTGTTATTTAAAGCGATTGCGATAAGTGAATGAAGCGTCAAATTGAATGAAATCTGGATACGTCAAGTGATGAGAGGAATAGTTGCTCACGTCCGCAGGAAATAATTGTATCCCACGGCCCTGCACGGTTCCCTGGGTAGTGCTAACAAATCAACACAAACATTCGCGAAGGACACCTGCCCAAATACAGAGGAATCTATAGCATTGGCGAAATTACCCTAAGACCGCCATTACCTAAGAAATTACAGGTGTAAATGTCTGTGTTTCCAGTGCGCCTGTGGACTTACCAGACCTGCGTAGAGTACGGCTGGCACCAGACCACTTCCAGCAGTGAGCAGCCCTTCCTGAGTGCTGTACCGCTGGAGTTCTTCCACCAGGTGTGCAGAGACTTCTTCTCTACCTAGTGAGTTACCCTACTTGGGCAGTTCTTAAGTTGATGTTCATCCTGCCACGTAGATATGAAACTACTTTAGTTTACAAAGCACCACCTATACCTTGTGTCAGAAAATTGTTTGTATACCAATGTCTCAGGAGATATCATCAACTCGTGGTCCCCCTACTAGTCATAAGAAACGATAGAAGAATAATACTATCTCAGATTAAAAGTGCATTCGCCCGAAGACAATACCACAATTCACATATTGCCACCTTCAGTAATTATGAAATTAAAAAACCAGCGATAGCTTAGATTATTAAACATCGGAGAATATTCTGTAATTAGATGATTACAGTATGTTCTCCAATGAGAAGTATTATTAAGACTGTGTCTATAACAAAAAGGCTTATGTTTAAACGATTACCAAAAACGCACCTATTTTACTACCAATAAATTCAATTTGACTGCCAGAATGGGTAAATGATCACCAAATTAAATTTATTTTTATGTTATGTCTTCTTAAGTATATGTTTTAAGTATTTTTTGTTGTTGTTACAAGTTCAACCTAACACGTTCACCTAAACTACCGCAGTATTTGGCCCTGATATTTTCTGCAACTTTACTTTTGGTGATCATTTACCCATTTTGGTAAGAAAAAATATTTTTGGTGGTCTTTTAAATTGTTCTCTAACAATTATTTTAATTTTTAATGTATCAATCCTTCTGTCTTATTGCCAATAAATGGTATTGTTATTAATAAATTAATTAAGCAGATTTACTAAAAGTAACTGTAAGAAATATCCTATATATCTATACATACTAACACTACGTTCCGTTAGGCTTCTAGCTCTCTTTCTCTTTCTCTCACAGGTCACCCTAGTTTGGGAATTATGGCTATCTCAATAATCAAGATGTAAGATTATAAGAACGATGAACTTTTTTTTTCACTCAAATCAATTTGGCTGAAATAGTCGCAACTGAGGACCGTATCGCTCACCTGTGTTTCAGCGGACGTCCCGCCTTATCATGAATTTATTAAATCAACTTGAGTTTCATATTTTTAAGAAGTTTTTCTTCATAAACACATTTGAGTTGACCACGACTTATCACGATACCTTTCAAATTCAAATTACAATCAATCAATCAATCAACGTCAGTTTGAGGTTGGTGAAAAGCCTTCAAAACATCAATCATCTCTTGTTACAGATAAGCTCGCCTTTGTACATGTTTTTTCTACCATGCTATAGGTATGTTAGGGGTGTCCATTAATTACGTGAGGCATTTGGGACGTTTGTCTGCCTCCAATGGTGAGATTTCGTTATATTTGGCGAGAGAACAGTGTTAAATTTTAATAATTTTAAATGCAGACGGGATCAATTCAATCTGATATAATAGGTTCCGGGTTTAATTTAATTTAATAATTACGTTACGTTTATCTGCCTGTTTAGTGGTTTTTAGTGCCGCAGCTGGGTTTTTTGGTTATTTATTTGTGATGGATCTATGAATTAACGGTGTCAGGAGTTTTTCCTTGACTTGCTATTACCTTGCTCCTCACCTTTCATAGGTCATCGGCATGTACCCTATAGGTTCGGATTCCCCTGCGAGTATCAAGCAAATTCATCAAAATTGCCGCATAAACGGCCGTATCTTTCAATTGCCTTGACCGATAAGTTTGATTTTTTCATAACTTGTAACGATGTGTATAGTTTTATTGCGCACTAGGACACTCCTGTTGCACAATTTTTCCTATCCTGCCTAGGTTTGCTGGTAGAAATCTCTAAGATATCTTAATCTATAATCTCTAAAATAGATAAGCTCGCCTTTGCTCATAAAATGTTTTGTTACCTTACTATTAAGATTTCTGTGAAATAAAGAATATGAACTTCAAGGTACCCACAGTCTACGTACACAGGTACCTTCACGCGTTACTGGAGAAAAAATTGACAGACGGACAGAGAAGTGATCCTATAAAAGTTAATTTTTAGGGTTCCGTAGAGAAACAAGTAACCCTTATGGTTTCGTCTTTTTTTTTTTCTTTTTTTTTATTTATTGGTAAGTGTCAATTACATGTCAGATTATAAATAAAAAATTGATTAATATACATCTGTATAAAAAATATCAGACACATAAAAATGCATTCCATAAATTAAGATACCATTATTTAAAATTAAAATTGCCATAAAGTATTACATTAAATTTGAATTGTATTAAATTAAATTAGTTTTTCATTTCATTAAATTGGAATCACATTTTATATTGGTCGCTTCGAACTCAGCAAATGAGTAGAAGGTTTGCTCGACAAGCCAGTGTTTCAGTCGCTTTTTGAAGCATGCGGAATTAGGCGCAGATTTAATATGTTCTGGTAGGCGGTTGTATACTGACGGACCCATGACGTGAGTCAACTTCGATGACTTGGCCAGGGTGTGTGAAACCGTCCTGAGCCTGTGACCGTTGCGGGTCGCGTGTCCGTGGAGGTCGTGTTGCCTGCGGAAAGAGTGGATGTTCTCGTGCATGTACACGGCCACCTGGAGTATGACGATGGACGGGAGCGTCAAGATGTGCAGCGCTTTAAAGTGAGGTTTTACCGACACGTCCCGGCGGACCTGGACTATTGCTCTCACGGCTCGCTTTTGCATCCGTCTAGTCTGCCTGTCTGTCCGTCCGTCCGTCCGTATGTCACAGCATCTTTATGCAGAAACTATTAAGACTACACAGTTGAAACTTGGTATGTAGATGTATTCTGTAAACAGCTTTACGATTTTTATAAAAAAAAATAGAATTATTAAAGGGGGCTCCACATACATGGAACTGAAACAAAAAATATTTGATCAAACCTATATGGGGTGTAGGATATATATAGATAGGTCTTTAATAATGACATCTTTAAAGAGACCTAAGAAAACTATATGCTGTGTATCTCAATACACACTTTTAGCGAAAATTTGTTTGAACAAAATAAAATAAGTAGTTTTTAAGATATAATAAAACATGTATTAAAAACCGCAAAGATAACTTTGTCATTCATAAACACTATGAAAAACAAAGTTACAACACAAACATGTCACATAATTACATACTTGCTACAACGGAACCCTTCATGGGCGAGTCCGAATCGCATTTGGTCACTTGTTCCTTTGAATTTCCGGACCCATAATAAAATAGATGTTAATCCAAGTTAACATGGTGTTTCTTTATCTTTTGGAACAACCGATCAATTGTGACCATTATGCTATCTGTCTCTGAAAACGTTGCTTCATGTATAAAACAGTCTCAACCAGTTCTTCATTCAATCAAGACTTGTTCAAAGACCGTCGCTTACATAGATAACAATGTCGCTTTGGGCGGTCTTGTCATAATGTAACCGCTCAGTTAAATAACCATCGTCGCGGATTCAGATTTTGATTAAATTTTTGATTGAATATAAATAAATAAATTATCTTATTCAACATCAAAATTATACTTACTTATATAACTAATAACTACAAGAAATTTTTTGAAGTAAAACTTCTTTACGCACGCTTGACTTGGGGAGTAAGCTGGCGAATGCGTGACGAGAGCGTTACGAAAAGTGTGATCGGGCGAGGCGAACGAGAGGTGCGCGTGCACATTTTCTTTCTCTCTTCCTCTCATAGCCAGACACGGTGCAGGAGATGTATTTTTGAAGCATTAGAGCTAAAGAAGTTTAACTTCAGTTGTGTGGTCTAAAGCACACTCTTTTTTTATATAAAAAGACTACACCGTTTCGGAAGGTGGGCCTCGGGGTTTAGAAGACACGGCAAGAAACTCCCCCATACCTTCTTTTTTTTAAAGTGACTTCACAACAGGTAGGTACTACTGGTTTCGGTCTAAGGAAATTCGCCGGCGAGTGATAGACTTGATCCATCGCCCCTCGTCGAATTCCCGGTAGAATATGTGATCACAGTTTATCAAAGCATAGTTCATTTGTCATAAATGTTCGTAATCGTATCGTTCATAAAGCTTCGAGTCAATTTATTCTTCGAGTCAATCTCAGCGTTGTCGTGTACCATGTCCGCGTTTAACTTCAACACCCTTCGACCATAAACCTTCAACCAGCTCTTTGGAAGGGCAAACAGCCGCCGCGTGGCGCCACAGACAATCTGCGTAATCTGTGGTGGTGGTGGCCCGCCTGAGGTCCTGTGCTGCTGGGTCTGATGGCTCAGGTCTGGCTGGCATGGGATCCTGCTTGCTGCCGTCCTTACGCGTGGTTTGGAGTGGACTCCCGGCTGGGAGTTTGGCATTTGGGTGCCTGAGACTCATTCGGGGAGAGATGCTAAATCAACAATCATTTTGGTGGTCCATTCCCAATAGGGAAATTATACCAACCATTATCTCGCCAGCTTCGACGAGTCCCGTCTCCACTTCGGCATCGAGCGCACCAACCTCTTCTTCGGCGGCCTCACCCACCGCGCCGACCACGTGGTCTCAGTGTCCGGGACCGCGGACCCGTGGTCTGCGCTGGGACCGCGCGAGCAGCATGGGACCGCACGGTCGCCTGTGTACGTCGCGGCTGATGTGACGCAGTGCCGGGCTATCAGGTGAGAGAGAGAGAGAGACCGAGATCGACACCGAGATCGAGACCGAGACCGAGACCGAGACTGAGACCGAGACCGCGACCGAGACCGAGACCGAGACCAAGACCGAGACCGAGACCGAGACCGAGACCGAGACCGAGACCGAGACCAAAACCGAGACCGAGACCGAGAGCCAGGGATACTCCCGCATATTATTTATTAATAATGGCAACAAATATAATTATCACCAAAATATTTTTTTCCTACCCAAAATGGATAAATGAACACCAAAAATTGCAAAAAATATCAGGGCAAAATACTGCGGTAGCTTAGGTGAAGGGGGTGAGCGAAGAAAAGCCCCCTTTATCCTTCGTGTTGAACATGTAAGAACAACAAAAAATACTTAAAACATAAACTTAAGTACACAAAACATAAAAAGAAGTTTGGTGATCATTTATCCAAACACAATTTGGTGGACATTTATCCATTCTGGCAGTCATTTCGAATTTATTGGTAGTAAAATAGGTGCGTTTTTGGTAATCGTTTAAACATAAGCCGTAAATAATTACAAAATTATTTACTCCCCGAGTTATGTATTGAATTAGATTAAACACCATACACTCTCGTCTTTATGTTAGTGAACTTCGCAGATCATTGTCCAGCAGATCAAAATTAAATAAGAGTTCTGCTCGCATGCAGCATAGTTCTGCAGTTCCTGATACTTTTTAATAATAGTTCTGGCGTAGTTACCCAAAAAAGCCATATGTCAAAATGATCTGCCAACTTCCGGTAGCAGATCATTTTGTAGCTAATCAAATAAAAATTGAGTTCTGCTCGCATGCAGCATAGTTCTATAGTTCCTGGTGCTTTTCAATAATAGTTCTGGCGTTTTTGCCTAAAAAAAATATAATCAAAAAATTATATGCCAATAGCCAATATTAGATTACCTAAAATATTATTTTCATCGTTTTAAATCAACTTGAATGCTAGGACTCTTTTGTTTCTCACAAATCTTTATCAGACCTATAATCTAAAAATCTATTCGAGCCTAGAACTCACATAACAGTACCAGCAGATCATGTAAGAAAGAAAAAAGATACAAAAATATTCGAAAAAATACCAAAGTAAAAATTAAAAAAATATTTATAATATATTTCTTGTATTTTCTAATTGGCTTGAAGGCCAGAACTCCTTGGTTTATTGCAGATCGTATCATACCTATAATAGTAAATTTGATTCGAGACCAGAAATCACGTAAAAGTGCCAGCCGATCATGTCAGAATGTAATTTTTTTATTTTTATTTTCCTTCAAGGCTAGAACTCCTTAGTTTCTTACAGATCTCTATCGGACCTATAATATTAAATTTGATTCGAGCCCAGAACTCCAGTAAAAAAGCTAGCAGATCAAGTCAGTCTGTAAAAATTAAAAAAATATTTAAAAGAAATATTTTTTAAATTTCTAATTAGCTTGAAGGCTAGAACTCCTTGGTTTCTTGCAGATCTATATCATACCTTTAATACTTAATTTAATTTGAGCCCATAACTCTCGTAAAACTGCCAGCAGATCAAGTCAGAAAGTAAAAATAGAAAAAATATGTTTTTTTTTTAATTGTCTTGAAGGTCAGAACTCCTAAGTTTCTTGCAGATCTGTTTCAGGCTTATGATATTAAATTTGATTGGATCACAGAACTCGCATATAAATGCCAGCAGATCAAGTCACAATGTAAAATTATTTTTTTTTCTCGTTGGCTTGAAGACTAGAACTCCTTGGTTTCTGGCATATCTATACCAGACCTATAATAAAAAAAAATACTTGAGCCCAGAAATCTCGTAAAACTGCCAGCAGATCAAGTCAGAATGTAAAATTGAAATAATAATAAAATATATATTTTTTTATTTATCCACCTGGCTTGAAGGCCAGAACTCCTTGGTTTCTTGCAGATATGTATAAGACCTACAATATTTTATTTGATTCAAGGCCAGAACTCAGGTAAAAGTGCCAGCAGATCAAGTCAGAATGTAATTTTTTTATTTTTATTTTATATTTACCTTCAAGGCTAGAACTCCTTAGTTTCTTACAGATCTTTATCGGACCTATAATATTAAATTTGATTCGAGCCCAGAACTCAAGTAAAAAAGCTAGCAGATCAAGTCAGTCTGTAAAAATTAAAAAAATATTTAAAAGAAATATTTTTTAAATTTCTAATTGGCTTGAAGGCTAGAACTCCTATATTGGCATATAATTTTTTGATTATACTTTTTTTAGGCAAAAACGCCAGAACTATTATTGAAAAGCACCAGGAACTATAGAACTATGCTGCATGCGGGCAGAACTCACTTTTTATTTGATTAGCTACAAAATGATCTGCTACGGGAAGTTGGCAGATCATTTTGACATATGACTTTTTTGGGTAACTACGCCAGAACTATTATTAAAAAGTATCAGGAACTCCAGAACTATGCTGCATGCGAGCAGAACTCTTATTTAATTTTGATCTGCTGGACAATGACCTGCTAAGTACACTAACATCTCGTCTTTCCTGTTATCTTGAATATTGTAATAAGTATCCCTTTTAAGATGAAGTGGTTTTTACACGGATTAGAATTTGCTCAAATAACAATTTCAAAATCTCCAGAGGTATCCTGTTGTAGTAGAGAATTAATTGACCCTTAAAATAATTGCTTACTGACGCGAGTCTAAAGTAGGGTACGACTAGTCTGATTATTTCTTAGGTTACATCACAGCTATCCCTAAGTTTTTAAAATGTTGTCAGGTTCTTGCGTGCCTACATTAATTTTCGAAAATAAATTGACTTGCTACAGTTAGCATAACAATTTCATTAATGAGATCTAAAAATAAATCTGTGGGTGTTTCTTCGCCCTAATTCTCGCACTGTGGTCTAATGTTGATTGTTGGGTCATGTTAAATGTAATTATTGCTTTTTGTCCGCAGGCCAATGGCTTCAAATGAGACAGCCGGACTACAAGCAATCAAGTTGTCAGTGCAAGAGTTCCTGTACGAGCACCTGACGGGACATCCCGCCACGCTTAGTTCAGCCGCGGTGGCATACGGCACAACTGCTATGTGGCTAATTGCTCTTATAGCAGTTGTGTAGAGGATTGTTGGATGACTTGTAAATATATTCTTGGAAATAAGACCAGAAGTGATTTTTTTAAAAAATTTAATCACTACTACCTAAGGCAATTCAACTCAAAATAGAATTATTTGACAACAATTTAATTTACACCATTTAACAGTTCATCCAAACGACCAAATTAGAAATTATTACAAACCAAGTAAAGCAATCACAAAATGAACACACAACACTATAACCTCACAATTACGTTAACACTAAAATCGATAACCAAACCGGCAGAGTGACGACCTAATAGCACGAAAAATGAAGCGAGAATGTGGCGGTACCGGCGGGGCATCGCCTTTTATAGTCTCTCCCCTCTACTATTAATCTTCCCTCCAACACGGCCTTTCCTGACGGGAGGCCGTCCTCGGGCTCCTTCCTCTCTAACTGTGATGGTCGGTATCCAAGATTGGCATGGAAGATTCTTCGCTGCCGGATGGGGTCTCGGGCGGCATAGCAGATTCCTCCGTCAATCCCTGCATCCCGGACGATCCAGGTTGGGGCTCGCTAGCGTCAGTCACCTCGACTACGGGAGGCTGGGTGACGCTCGAGGAGGACTCCTCGCTCTCGTCGTCTGCATCTGCACAGAACAAAAACCAAAGCACAAAAACTTGTTCACTCAATTCAAAACAAAGTAAGGAAATTACTTAATAGGTAGGTGCGTTAAAACAGCAATACGGTAAGCTAGCTAACCTAGCCTAGCCTAAACACAACGGATATAAAACAAACTGATATCTGTACCGATCACCAGGGGCAGTTCCCGTCGGGGGAGTGCCGCCTCACGACTCGTTAGAGATCTACCGCACTTACGTGAGACATAACTTTGCGCGTGTGAACCGGTTCCACATAAAAGAATGTTTCAACCCAAACCTTTAATAACCCATGGACAGTGCTTCCTATACAAGCACCGCACACATACATACACCACGACTCGTCAGAGACCAACCCGTGGCATGACGCTGCGTGTACAAATGCTCCAGGACCACGTATCTGAGCGTCTCCAAGACAGTGTCCGAGCATACAACGTCAAGCACGTTCCACATACCAGAATCGCATGTCTGAGCGCACTCCAAGACAGCATTCCAGAACATAAAACGTACTTTATACTGGAAGTACATCTGTCAGCCAAGACAGCTTACCCAAGTACACGGACTTCAAGATAGAGGCTATCCAGACTGCAAGGTAAAACCTCCATCGGCTGTGTCCACCCCATGCGTAAACATATCACACTAACAAAAATAACAGGACACCCAAAAAAAAATACTTTCTTGAGAACATTATCTTTAAGACAGACAGAGGCCCCGGCACAGGCGTGTCTCGCAAAAAATATTTGAGCAGAATTCTTGGCAAGCCGAAATAATCAAATTCACTCACCACTAAAGAAAGCAGAACAGACATCAGGAGTCCATTCTCCATGCCACGGCATCATATATTCCGCAGCTGCTTGCGTTAACTTCCCATATGAGCCTGCCAGGAGCTGAAGCTCGTAGCGACAATGAGGCAGGATCTTCATCACCCGGTAAGGCCCTCGCATACAGGAATCCAGTTTCCCTGTCGCCTGGGCTTGTTTTCTGACAAAAACTAAGGAATTAAGTTCAAAACCACGAGGTGCCTTGCGACCTTTGTTGACATAAGCATTTTGAGACGCTTGATTTGAACGAAGACATTCAGATACTCTCTGGCGACTCATCTCCCGGAGAGCTTCCCTGTTTGGGCTGGATCCCTCAATGGCCACATCACGTATTAAACTCCGAATGAGCGGCGTAGCTGCATCAATGCCAATCAATAGGTTCAGAGCCGAACATTTTGTTGTCCTATGCCTGGTGATATTGAGGACCAGCTGTAGCTTCCACATAACGGTTGGCCATCTTTGTTCGCGATAATTGCACTCAATTCGCACCATATTGAGCACGGTACGGCAGTAGCGCTCCACTTGCCCGTTAGATTGATGCATCTCGGGAGTTATTAGATGCGTATCGCAGCCCATACCGTGAATCCAGTCGAGGAAGTCTGCACTTTGGAACATCCTACCTCTGTCAGCTACAATTAGCTTCCAAAAAGTGATATGAGGTTGGTAACATGGCGCTTCAACTCGTCTGACTCTTGCCGAAACATAGGATATAACAAACAGTACTTAGAAAAAGCGTCTATTAAAATAAGGACATAACGATAGCCATCAGCTTCTGATAAAGGTCCTAACACATCCATATGGACCGTCTCAAAAGGCACATCTGGTTTTTCCCATGAGTGGATGGGTTGTAAAGGAGCACGAGCTACTTTCTTATGGGAAAGGCACACCAAACAGTGGGTTATATATTTCAACGCGAAAGCTCTCAACCCTGGAAACCAGAAGTGCTTCATGATCAAGTCGACCGTTTTGTCTACCCCAGGATGGTCATGTTCATCGTGGAATATTCTCATAAGACTCAGCCTATGACCTTTCGGAATGTAGCATAACAATTTTGGATTTTCACCAGTAGTTATAAACTTAAAATACAAGATATCATTTTTTACAACATATTGGGTAGGATCCAATTGTCCGTCCGACAATCTCTGCCTAAGAGACAGAGTCTCTTCGTCAGAGGCCTGGGCAATCCGGGCCCAATTCTGAGGCTTCTGGACAGTAACAGTATTTACCGGATTACGGCTGAGATAGTCAGCATGAGACAAAAGGGAACCCTTACGATAATCCAAGGAAAAATCAAAATCTTGCAGGTATACCCACCACCGGGCCACTCTAGGTAATAAGTCCTTTTTCCTCTGAGTGAGTTTTAATGCATTGCAGTCAGTGACCACGGTGAAGCGTACCCCTACAAGATAGTGCCTAAAGTGCTGGAGAGCTTTGACCACTGCGAGCGTTTCCAGCTCATACGAGTGATATTTGCTCTCAGCACCCTGAGTAAGTCGGCTAAAATAAGACACCACGCGTTTACGATTACCCTCATGTACTTGAATCAAAACAGCTCCATAACCAATAGAACTCGCATCTGTATGGACCTCTATTGGTAACGAAGGGTCGTAGGTGGCTAGTACCGGCTCACTCGTCAGACATTCTATGATGTGCTTTCGAGCCGCTCGTTGTTCTACTCCCCAAGAAAAGTTAACGCCCTTTTTAGTTAGCGCGGCTACGCATGCAGTCTTTTGGGCAAAGTTGGCTATATAGCGTCTAAAATAACTGGCTAGGCCCAGAAACTGACGAACTTGTTTTACATTTTGTGGCTCGGCTGAGTCAATCAAAGCTCTCACCTTCTCATGGCTCGGCCTAACCTGACCTTCACTGATTGTTCGTCCCAGGTATTCTATCTCTGTCGCTAAAAATGAACACTTCTTCAAGTTAATCGAAAAACCGGCGCTAGTTAATGTGTCAAGGACCTTACGAAGCAAAACAAGGCCTTGGTCTACCGTTTTACTTAAAATAAGGACATCATCGATGTAGACCAGGATATCGCCAGATTCGATGAACTCGCGAAGTGTTTTTGCGATAATCCGCTGGTAAACGACAGGAGCGTTTGCCAATCCATAAGGCATTTTTAAATAATTATAATGTCCTTCAGAGGTAACAAATCCTGTGAGCGGCACCGAATCTTGATCCAACGGGATCTGGTGGAAACCAGTTGCCATATCCAGGCTACTAAAAAATTTGTTACTTCCTAATCGATCTATGTGGTCATCTATTCGCGGCAGAGGAAACCTATCTTTCACCGTGACCTCATTGAGCTTACGGAAGTCAACACACATTCTGTCCGACCCGTCTTTCTTTTTGACGAGAAGGATAGGACTTGCGTACTCAGAATCGGACTCCTCAATAATGCCCTTGTCCAAAAGATCTTTAATAATTTCGCGAACGCGAAGCGTCTCGGCATGGGACAGTCTATATGGGCGATAGTAAACAGGAGTGTTGGAGTTAAGTTTTATTGACATACACCCTGTCTTGACAGTTGAGGTCGCAGTACCAGAAATGAAAAATTTTGAAAAGTGATTTACTATTTCTAACAGTTTTTGTAACTGGTCATCAACAAGAGGCGTGTTAATTGGAATAGAAGGCTCAGATTGAACTGCCATCACCGTATCCATGCTACGTTCAACCCTCGTAAGCCGCTGATAATCCTTGGTGCGAACATACCTAACACCTTCCCTATTCAAAACATCTGTACCTAATATGACTGGAGTGTTCATGTATTGGGATGGTACAATGAACAAGTCTACCTCGAGAGTCAACCCATCAAACTCAATTGGCAATCTTACATAAGACGTACTTTCTACTTCCTGGCTACCCAACCCCTTGAGAATCCGAAAAGCAGGCTTAACTGAACAATTAAAATGTTTCAGCAAGGATGACGACATAAGTGAAATGGTCGAACCGCTATCGATCAAAATATCTACTGGTACATCCTGAATGACAGCCACTACAACGTCACTATTGGTGGAAGTAACTAAAACCTTACAGAAATTAACTGTCTCCTTATTTGTCGCTTCAGATCTCTGTTTGGCAAAACAAGTATCGACACTGTGACCCAACTTCTTGCAGAATGAACAAGGTTCAGACCTAGTCTGCACAAAAGCAGGCCTAGAAGACGCAGCACTCGAAGTATTCGACACCTTACTTAACCCCTGATCGATCCTAGGACGCTTAGAACAATTAGCCTGCCTATGACCTAGTTGGCCACACGAAAAACATTTAATATCAGCAGAACTTCTTTTTCGTGACGAATCTGTGGTTTGCTTACTCTGAGTACTATTAAACGCAACCGAACGCGGAGCAGAGCTCTTCGAGGTACTAACGGGCTTAACATAAATCGAGAAAAATTCAATTAAATCATTTGGCATTAATTTTGCATTAGTTGCCGACGCTCGAATATTCGGATCACTAATGCCGCGTATAATTATTGCTGAAATTAACTCGTCACTAAGACCCCGCACTATACGTAACCGAAGCAATGCCCGGCGTGCATAATCCGCATATGTAGGGTACTTGTCAGAATTCGTATTAATAACCTCGGCCAAAATATTCGCGATATCAGGTGTCTTCGGGCATAACGGCTTAAACTCCTTCTTAAAGTTTGTCCAGGAACGATCACTTGACACCCACTCGTTTAACCATGATCGTGCGTCACCCTTAAGACAGTTGCCGATACGCGAAAGGCATTCATAGTCATTCCACTTGTTACATGATTTTGCACGATCCACTTCCGCACACCAATCATCAAAATTGTGCAAATTCGGATCGAAATTCGAAATATAAAAATGTTGGCTTGACCTACCCGCATAATTAATAGAACGGATCGCATCCACAATGCGATCGGTAACCGACGAACGTTCCGGGGTTGACCTTGGATTTTTCGAATTACGTTCCGAATCGCGAGGTGGCGATCTAGATCTGTAATGCAAACGCGACGGACCACGGGTAGGCGATATGAGCCAATCCTGTGAGTGTCTCTGACTTCGATCGCGAGGAGGAGACACGCACCTATCCCTTGACCGCGACTTGCGCCTACTTGGCGACACTAACGTACGCGTAGACCGCGCTGGCGACGGGAGACGTGCACGCGAACGTGACGATGTTCGCTGACGCCGCGGTGGTGACCTATCTCGACTCTATCTCGATTTCTCGAACGAACCACTTGTACATTAGGACAAACCGACGCGGACGAAGCCCTAACCTTTTCTTCTAACATCCTAAGACGAAGCATTAGAGCTTCCATCTCAGAAGACCGTTCACGGCGCCTACTATCACGTCGGTCGCGACTATTGCGGCGATCATCGTCGCGATACGGGCTACGACTATCACGGCGGGTCACACTGCGACCACGCCCGTGATCCGACATTCTAATTTACAAGGATTCGAACAATAACTTTGAATTTAGAGTACTTGAGGTAAGTACAGAAGAAAATCACACACAAATCACTAGAATACAAACTAACTGCCACAAAAATAAATGGAGGAAAAAAAAAAAAAAAAGGAGGACTCACCCTTGACGACAACGACGACTTGCAATCCACACTCGCACGCGTTAGCAAGTAAAAATAAAAAATAACGAAATCGAGGGTAGATGAAGTTAAATGGTTATTCAAATCATAATCCGATAAAATCACATGTAAAACTAAGCAAGTGGGCAAAAGATTTCCAATCCCGATTTTTTTTAAAAATTTAATCACTACTACCTAAGGAAATTCAACTCAAAATAGAATTATTTGACAACAATTTAATTTACACCATTTAACAGTTCATCCAAACGACCAAATTAGAAATTATTACAAACCAAGTAAAGCAATCACAAAATGAACACACAACAAAAACTCAAAACTCAAAACTCAAAACGTTTATTCTGTAAATAGGCCACAAGGGCACTTTCACATGTCATTTCATTTCATTTTTTACAGAACATTTGGTATTATTATCATATTATCAGAAAAAAAAAGTACTTAATTATTGTTTCTGAGAGATGTAAAGAGTCTCAAATGTCATAATAAAATAATTAAAATATAAATAACAGAGATGTATAGTCTCTTTAGTCAATAATACAATGATAATAGGAGATGTAAATGGTCCCCACAGTCAACAGTTGTATAATTAAATTAATCTTTGGAGGTGTAAAAGGCCTCCAAGTGTCCAGTAAAAGAAACTCTGGCAGTGAGGATGCTCACAATTAATTAGAACAATTCAGTCCCAAGCATTTTTATCGTCTATGTACTCTTTAATACTGTAGTAAGCTTTAGAAATAAGCCTTTGCTTGATGTATTTCTTGAACTTATTAATTGATAGATCTGTCAAAGTGCTTGGGAGTTTATTGTAAAATCTTACACAATTACCCTTGAACGAGTTTTTTATTTTATGGAGCCGAGTAGTGGGCACTGCAAGTTTGTCCTTGTTTCTAGTATTAAAGTTATGTAGTTATGTAGTTATGTATATCACAGTTAAACACTATAACCTCACAATTACGTTAACACTAAAATCGATAACCAAACCGGCAGAGTGACGACCTAATAGCACGAAAAATGAAGCGAGAATGTGGCGGTACCGGCGGGGCATCGCCTTTTATAGTCTCTCCCCTCTACTATTAATCTTTTAATCTTCCCTCCAACAATATACAAAATGATTTAATTCCTTTAAAATATTTTTTTCATGACATTACTTCGGCGATGGGTTAGCCCCCTGTCAGGCAAATAACAGTACTATAATGTTGGGTAAAGGCCTCCTCTTCATTACACCGTGTATTGCGAACCTGTACTAACAGTTGCTGTTGCTCTGCAAAATAAACGTATTTATATTGTTCACCATATCGAGCCTCGCCCGTGCACTGTTTTTAACCCCCGTTCGTGTCACCGTTCAAACGAGTGAACGGATTTTAAGGGATTATATATGGCCAGAAATGCATCTTTAGCTTTAATTCTAGGCTAAACTAGACAACATAAAAATTTAGGATAAATATATGTTATAAAAGGTCTATTAGAGATAAGAATGGACTTTTAAAATTACCGGATATCTGTTATATTTAATACTTAAAGATATTTTTCGCAGTGCATTATTATTCAACTAAGCGCTCGGAGAACAAGCGCTCTGAGACGAAATCAGTTTCCAATATGAAACTTACACGCAAAAATAGGTAAAAAAAATGGAAAATTTTTGGTTGTTTTATTATATTTTTAATGTTATTATTACAGGAGTTTAGTAATATTTTCTATAATTTTCTTGGTCTCGGAGCTCGGGCTGCCCCGCGGGGCTCTGCGCGGGAGCATGCGTCAGTCTGCTTCGACGCGATGCGACGGGTATTTGTCCAATTCTCAATGCCATTGGCCTGAACAAAGGCCAATGTAGTTTTTTATTGGTAGTAGAGATTTAACTGCTATGGTTCTTAGATATATTTTATTAAAATCGGTTCAGCGGTTCATAAGTTATCAGCCTAAACAGGAAACAAGTGAACCAAATTTATGCTGTAAGGTTTCATTAATGTTTATACTCTTAATAGAAGGTACATTATGTATGATACAAGTGTGTTAAGTTGGTTATTTATTTTATTACCCACGAGACGGTATCACTATCAGTATCGACGGTATCGGTATCAGTAATAGAACTTGGCACCCATTTAGATCTCAATTCTTTTGTCAGCGAATTCTCTCTCAGTTGCCTCCCATCATTACATCATTACAGTCATGAGTGTTGATGAGATAAAACCTAGGACTGTATTTCAGGTTAAAAGCCGTACTACTTATTTTGGTAAATAATGACCTTAGTATTTGCATATTATTTGTTTTTATTGGTTTTTATCCAACTAGTGGCCGACCGATTACTACACTCGTGGTAGAAGTTATGTAACGGGAACATGCTTTTAGTATGGAGAAGTGAAAAATAAATTGTTAACTGCGTACAAAGGGGAACTTTTTCAGATGTTTGTACATCAACAGACATTTACGCTTGTACAGTAGATATATAAACATAAACATTTAGATACAGGCACATATATTGCTTCTGGCCCCGCACTAGGATACCCCGTGTCGTGGGAACCACATATAAACATCCAAGACCTGGATAAAGGGGGCTTCGCTTCGCTCACCCCCTTTACCCTTCACCTAAGCTGCCGCAATGTTTTGCCCTTATATAAGCTGTGCAAATCAGTAGTGAAAAGATAGACTCTGAAAGTAAAGCTATTGTCGTGACGCCATATTTAACCAACTCGCCGGCTTTCGGTAAGACAGGTTATGAAACGTTTTCGACGATGCTTTATTTAAATCAAATCACACATGCAGACTGCACATCTTTGAGGATGGCCACGTCCAGGACATTCAGGCGACGATTGGGGTTCGGCGGATAGTGTGGTGAGGTGAGGCGCCCGGACCGATATCCTCGTAGTCGTTGTTCCTTTCTGTAGGGCCCGGCCAACTGCATGTATCTTGTGACATCTCCAATGCTGGTGCTTTGTGTTGAGGTCGCCGGCCACAACCTTCCAATGTCGCCCGAATATCGGCTTGTACGTGGCGAAGATGTTGAGCTCCGTGTCGGCCGTCTTCAGGCCGCCTATGGACCGCGTCGCCTGGAAGACGGGCAGCGCCAACTCCTCGTGGACCAGGTGTTGACCGTATCTCACTAGGACGGCGCCAGTGTCTCTATGGCAAGGTAACGATGGCAAGGTAGCGATGGCAAGGGGTAACCTCTATTATTTGGATAGGGTGAGAGAATGAGAGAGAGTTTACCTCCACCCCATCCTCGCTTAGAGGGATAGAAACTTGGCGCGCACTGTACAGTTTGAGTGAGCTGACATCTCTCTTTTGCTCTCTCTCTCTTGCCACCTCCCCTATGCGAGGAGAAGTAACAGAGGCAAATAAAATTGGCGCGGACTGTATGCGTACAGTATAACATAGATTTTTATTGAGTATAGTAATATTTGTGACTTTTTGTAAAGATTTTTTTCTGGTTTTTTTTTATGATGATTCACATTAAAGCAACATTATCATTTAATATTGTTTAGTTCATTATACTTTCAAACTTACTTACCTCAAGCAAGTTTTATGTGGTAAAACTTGTCTATATCCTTTACATAGGTATCTTAGTGATATCTTCACTTTGTGCTATACATAAAGGACACAGTATGAAAAACGAATTTTCCAAAAATAGGATTTTTTACTAATTTTCTGCCTATTTGACCTATACAATGGTAATCTGATGAACGTGATATATTGACAAAATCGTCACTTTTTGTAGTTATTTCTCTGCTGTTCGAAAAAGTCCCAAGTTAAATAATTTGGTATAACAATTTTGGGAACTTTTTCTAGATTTTGTAATAACAAAAACGCGATTGGAGGAATTTCGCCCGATAGAAATAATTATTGAAATGAGGTCTAAATTTTTATTTTCTAACAAATTGGAATAGAACACAGAATTCAAAAAGGGAAATATTAAACTGCACATCAATGATATTGATTTGCAAAGCAAATATACAGATTTTCACAACGAATATCAGGGCAAAATACTGCGGTAGCTTAGGTTAACCTCTGGAATGTCCCTGTACAGCGAATCTCGTGGAACCTATCGCGTCCAAGGTTCTGGCGAAAATAAATTTTCAACCGACTTGCGTTAGGAATTTGATAAGTTTGTTAGGTTATTTTATTAGTTTCCTAACATGTTATGTAGATACCATAATAAAGTTAATAAAATTACCTATCTTGTGATGTATAGTACTCACATGTGATAATAAAGTTGATAAGGCTTTTCATCGATTGTTTGCAGAATCCATTATTTGACATTGACACCTCTAATTATATTTCGTTCTTACGGGCCACTCACACAAAACTTACACTATTTTCTGTTTTTCACATCACCACTATTAATTTCTCATGCGATAAGATGTATTATTTTATTACAAAACACAGTAATTAATTCACAATAAATAAATATTGACAAACATAAAATGTAAGTCTGCGGCCGGTCGCCTGCCCAAAACGGCGACATGGCTTGGTATTTTATTTATTTTGATCTGATTGGCTGTCTCAATGTCAGTTCCATTCATATCACACGGTTGCCAACTAAACTACTCATAATCTTAGACTACTTCCGGGAACGTTCTGAAACTTGGTGAATATTCATAAAACGTCGAAGTTTGCAATACTTTCTATGCGCTTATGCAGCGCACAGGACGCTAGCCGCCCAAAAAAAGTTATGGGCTTATGTAGCGCATAGGATGTCTGACGGGGGATAAAGGGGGTGAGCGAAGCGAAGCCCCATTTATCCTTCGTATTAGATTGAACATGTCAGAACAACAAAAATATTTAAACCATAAAAAGTGTTTTTGCTGTGAAAATCAGTATTTTTCATGTGCGATTAAATACTAGCCATTCAACAATATTTATATAGGGTCTTGACAATACCTAAATTACCTATTATAGAAATTTTCATAGCTATTTTGGTAAATTTTGTATCTATTTAAAACTAACTTTTTGTCACTTTTCCCCGATTCCGTCCCATACTGCGGATTATTCCGCCACTCTGGAGTAACGGGGACCTTTGCAAGGACGAGGTATCCCTTAAAGGGAGAGTTGAATGATCTCCACGAAAGATTATAAATGAAGCGGGTCCCCATACAAGATACCTCTCTAAGTCGGTTTGCTGGAAGAGATCTCTTATTTAGAGATAAGTACGCCCGCGCCGTTGTGCACTGCTTGTCTTCAATGTAACTTTGCTTTAAATTTTGTATGCAATAAAGAAATTATGGAGATGAGAGCTGTGTCACTATCCCCTGCAAATTACCAAATCTGACAAATATAATAGATTATTTCGCGTAATCTTTAATTGTTTCGGTGGAACAATGGCATTGCAGATGGTGCTGGTGTAGTTGGGGGCTGACTATATTATGTCGAAGTCGTCAAATTCTATTTAGTTCTTATCAGTGAACGATTATCGTTCACTGGTTCTTATAATATATGTCGCAGTAATCTCATTTGAGGTTAATTTCGCCAGTGTCAAGTATATTTCAAAGATCACGTGACGTGTTTTTGGACCTCACCTCATATGAATGAAACTCTGCCTCCAACTACACCAGCGCCACCTAGCGGGAGTAAAGGCGGACATGTGCCATTGGTGCTAGGTTCGACACCTAGTTCTGACATTGTATTTATTTATTTATTTTTGTCCTTAACTAGTCTTGTTCGATGGCACGGAATAGGATAGTATCTGATGATTTCATCTTGGAGAAATCGAGGGAACTCTTTACACACCCGGACTCGGTGAAGTGGAATTGATGATGAAGACTATAGTTGGCCACCAGAACAACTCAGTTCTAGGCATTTAATGTGTTGGGATCGGCTTGCTTTAACCTTTTGACACAACGGAAAGTCGCGCCATTGGCACGCCGCCGCGCCGGCTATAACCGGCACAATTTTTATATTAAAAGAGACCTCATCTCATATGATTTAAGTTGTATTTTGCATAGCATATCAAACATGTTTGGCGTATAAGTGACAAATTTTGTATTTGATGTATAGCGGTCAAAACGTTGATAGTTGGCTATCAAAGAAGGTGAAATTGAAGTCGAAAGTTTTACTTTTTCTTTGAATTTTATATTCTTTATTTTTCTGTTCATTAGGCAGTAGGGTAGCTACCTAACTAATCATTGGGTATTTTCCTTATTCTAAACTAAATAAATAAAATACGAAAAGCAATTTATGTAACGGTATTTATTTATACCTCTATATTATTTAAATACCATACAATAATAGTAATAATATGCTGTGAATGTGTTTAAGCGTTTTAGGAAGCGATGGAATACATTTGACGCATACTATTCAACAGTTTTAAGCTTTTGGGTTATAATTGGATCTGTGGTAAACATTTCGGTACTTCAATACATTATTTTTTACAAATTGTGCTTTACATACAATACTATTAATACAGATTTTGTTAATTTTATACTTTAACGACGTTTTATATTAAATCCATCAAATCCTTTATCAAAAATGCCTAGGTATGCTTAATATATTTGAATTACAAAGCTCGTTTTATACAATGATAAAATACACAAAAATTGCGTGTAGGCGAAAATGGATGGGTTTATATTTGGTCTAAGCCTAGCCTAACGTACAAAATATATGTTGTTATATGTACATATATAATATTCATCAAAATCGTCCTCACTTCTACTAAATGGAATATTTTTATTAAAAAGTACAGAGGTTAGGTGCACAGATATACATTTATACAAATGCTGTTGGAGACATATCTACCAAAAAATATTTTCATAAAAGTTACTTGATACTAAAAACAGCATTTATATATATTTGTTACCATGTTTTGTATATTACTAGTAAGTATGGCATGTTATAAGGTACTACGTGTTAGGGCATTTTGTAAGGTTAAATAATTTCCGATTAGGTATCTTTTTTTAATAAAAAGTAATCAAATATCAATAGACCAATATTCGTTTTGTCAATAATATACTTGTAAAATAATGTTTTGCATATATTTATAAGTATATTTTAATAATTTATCATTTTCTCAAATTAAAAAGGTATTGTCCAATAATACTTCCTAATGATTTAAGAATATCTAACATACAAAACATTTTTTATCTTATACGTTGATTATTTTTCTTCCATCACGCCATGTACACAGCTCATTCTAAAACATATATATATATTTACACAACATAAAACATTTACCTTAACTTTAATAATATTAGTTTTTGAAAATTAAAACAATTTCTAATCTGTACCGGTGCATTACAGACGGATCACAAAATTCGGAACTTACGCATGAAATTATTAAAATAAATGTTTATATTTAATACTATGTGCTTTGCGGTTCTTCGCATCGTACGTACTTACAATAACACTCTAATAAAAGAACAATTATTACAAAATATACAACGGTGATCTATCTTTAATGTTTTTAAAAAAGCATTCGATTAATGTTAAGACAATCAAAAAGTTGTTCTCAAAAATATTACAAAAAAAAAGTAAAGTTTGCAACGAAATAAATTATTTTAGTGGAAGCAAGAAAGTGCCTTGACCTGGCATCTGTTGCGGTGCCACAGACAGCTTCGAACCGACACCATAGCCATAGACAAACATATAAATTTATATTTTCGCGAAATCGAAATACATATTGTAGTGGAATTCAAGCCAGTTGTTCATTACCATTTTGCGTGACATGGGTCTAGCCCATCGTCATAACTGGCAAAACGTGGGCGAAACTATTTGCCTCTCCATACGGGAAAGTCGCAATGTCTGTTCAACTGTGGAATTCAAAACGGTAGTCAGAGCAAGTTAGTAGGGAAGTGAGGCGGTAGTGTGCGGCCAGGCATGTGTATCACTGAATCAGTTCGGGTCCGAAGTGAGATGCGCACCGATCAGCCGCCATTGCTCGGTTGCTCCTGAAATATAACGACTATTGTATATTACGCGAATAAAGAACTATACAGAGGCACGGTGGAGCCCGTCACCCTTAGCAAGTAATGTAATACTCCATTTCGCTTGGTGTGGGATTATTGCGTCTGCCACACGTACGTGTGCTTGTTAAACACTATTTGTGCGACTGAAATACCGACTAAGCAACCCAAGGAGCTGTCGCTCAGAGAGTAGTTTAGTCGCTAAAATAGTGTTTCGTTTAGACTTTTGTACGTTGGTATCTTTAAAAATTAGAGGTAATCTCTTTCTTTATAAGCTAACACTTAAGACTTGAACAAGCGTCAATAATGCATGCTTAGCTTCAATTCTAGGCCAAACTAGTTGGCAGAAAAATAAAGGATAAATATATGTTACATAAAGTTTATTAGAGAATAACTTGCGCTAAAAAGATATAAATAAAATAATTTAATTTTAAAAACGCCCTTGGAACAATATAGTCGCAACTTTACATCGAAAGAGATCGGCTCCCGAGCCACAGGTTCCCTAGAGACTATCTGTAATATTCTTGCTCGGAGAGTAAATCAGTTTATCATCTTTATAAAAATTACACACAAAAATAGGTAATCAAAAACCGGTCAAGTGCGAGTCTAAATCGCGCACGAAGGGTTCCGTACCACCGTTCAATGGAAGCGATGGTGTGGAGTGAATAGTTTGGATTTTACACAGCAAAATATTGTTTACAAAGTTATTGGTGCGGTTACTTTCACACTCCATGTACGTAACCAGGTGCATCCATAAGTTTGTATGTGGTATTGAAATAATTGTTGTATGGGAGCCCCCTTAAATATTTCTTTTATCCTGTTTTTTAGTATTTGTTGTTATAGCGGCAACATAAATACATAATCTGTGAAAATTTCAACTCTCTAGCTAGCTAGGTTCTTGAGATACAGCCTAGTGACAGACGGACGGACGGACAGCGGAGTCTTAGTAATAGGGTCCCGTTTGGAACCCTTCGGGTACGGAACCCTAAAAACATGAGCGTTTTATTTTATTTTTAAAGATATTATGAAACGAGTTAATATTTATATAGTTTGTCTGCGGAGCGTTGCTCTCAGTCTCTTTCGAGTTGCCTCGGGCATTTGTTTTCCTTGTCTAATGCTCAAGGCCATTGGATTGGATTGGATTGTTCAGCCCTTAACCCAAAGCCAATTCAACGCAGTCAATAAGTTATGTCAAATTATCTCAAATCTAGGCGGCATCCGACCGGCTTCCTTTCTCTAACACAAATCTTGAACAAAAGTGAGTATTCACATACACTGAAAGTTAACCGTAGTATTTTATTACACGGGAAACAAAAGTAATTGCTCCAAGATGCACAGGAACATTTTTATAATAAATAATAAAATACAATTAATATTCAGATATTCTTAAAACATGCTGAAGAAAAAAGTGGTTGCCTGTAAAGTCGGTTTACGGACGATAATTGTACGTGATAACGTCATAAGGTGAACCATTAGGCCGATCGTGCTTCTCTATCGCTTGTTCCGCGCTCTCGCTTGCACGCTCGGCTCAGGCGGAACGTGACAATGAGTCATACTTTTAAACTTCTTTTTTTTTGCGCGTGCAGCCGTCGTTCATGGATTTATAAGACGTTATCACGTCAAAAGTTTGAAGGAATCTCTATTTAGCCGCAGTGGTGACAACGTTTGGTTTTAACACGCATTTGGAGATAATTAGAGGGTGCCACTTACCTGTATAGTTTGGTCCACACTCTCTCTTGGGAGATGGACTTCGTCTGGCGTCTCGTATTCTGGAACTGAAGAGATTCATTCTTACTATCAGTAGATCACCATTTGATAAATATTAAATATGGTATTTTACCACCGACGATATCAAGCCAATGGGTGCGGAACGAGTGGCGCTATAGATTTATAGGTCTATAACCTAACCTAACCTAACAGTGGGTTGCTAAGAGTTGAGCATGATGGTGACTAACCTAACCTAACAGTGGGTTGGTAAGAGTTGAGCATGATGGTGACTAACCTAACCTAACAGTGGGTTGCTAAGAGTTGAGCATGATGGTGACTAACCTAACCTAACAGTGGGTTGGTAAGAGTTGAGCATGATGGTGACTAACCTAACCTAACAGTGGGTTGGTAAGAGTTGAGCATGATGGTGACTAACCTAACCTAACAGTGGGTTGGTAAGAGTTGAGCATGATGCTATAACCTAACCTAACCTAACAGTGGGTTGGTAAGAGTTGAGCATGATGGTGACTAACCTAACCTAACAGTGGGTTGGTAAGAGTTGAGCATGATGGTGACTAACCTAACCTAACAGTGGGTTGGTAAGAGTTGAGCATGATGGTGACTAACCTAACCTAACAGTGGGTTGGTAAGAGTTGAGCATGATGCTATAACCTAACCTAACCTAACAGTGGGTTGGTAAGAGTTGAGCATGATGGTGACTAACCTAACCTAACAGTGGGTTGGTAAGAGTTGAGCATGATGCTATAACCTAACCTAACCTAACAGTGGGTTGGTAAGAGTTGAGCATGATGCTATAACCTAACCTAACCTAACAGTGGGTTGGTAAGAGTTGAGCATGATGCTATAACCTAACCTAACCTAACAGTGGGTTGGTAAGAGTTGAGCATGATGGTGATCTAACCTAACCTAACAGTGGGTTGGTAAGAGTTGAGCATGATGGTGACTAACCTAACCTAACAGTGGGTTGGTAAGAGTTGAGCATGATGGTGACTAACCTAACCTAACAGTGGGTTGGTAAGAGTTGAGCATGATGGTGACTAACCTAACCTAACAGTGGGTTGGTAAGAGTTGAGCATGATGGTGACTAACCTAACCTAACAGTGGGTTGGTAAGAGTTGAGCATGATGGTGACTAACCTAACCTAACAGTGGGTTGGTAAGAGTTGAGCATGATGGTGACTAACCTAACCTAACAGTGGGTTGGTAAGAGTTGAGCATGATGGTGACTAACCTAACCTAACAGTGGGTTGGTAAGAGTTGAGCATGATGCTATAACCTAACCTAACCTAACAGTGGGTTGGTAAGAGTTGAGCATGATGCTATAACCTAACCTAACCTAACAGTGGGTTGGTAAGAGTTGAGCATGATGCTATAACCTAACCTAACCTAACAGTGGGTTGGTAAGAGTTGAGCATGATGCTATAACCTAACCTAACCTAACAGTGGGTTGGTAAGAGTTGAGCATGATGGTGATCTAACCTAACCTAACAGTGGGTTGGTAAGAGTTGAGCATGATGCTATAACCTAACCTAACCTAACAGTGGGTTGCTAAGAGTTAAGCATGATGGTGACTAACCTAACCTAACAGTGGGTTGGTAAGAGTTGAGCATGATGCTATAACCTAACCTAACCTAACAGTGGGTTGGTAAGAGTTGAGCATGATGGTGACTAACCTAACCTAACAGTGGGTTGGTAAGAGTTGAGCATGATGGTGACTAACCTAACCTAACAGTGGGTTGGTAAGAGTTGAGCATGATGGTGACTAACCTAACCTAACAGTGGGTTGGTAAGAGTTGAGCATGATGGTGACTAACCTAACCTAACAGTGGGTTGGTAAGAGTTGAGCATGATGCTATAACCTAACCTAACCTAACAGTGGGTTGGTAAGAGTTGAGCATGATGGTGACTAACCTAACCTATCAGTGGGTTGGTAAGAGTTGAGCATGATGGTGACTAACCTAACCTAACAGTGGGTTGGTAAGAGTTGAGCATGATGGTGACTAACCTAACCTAACAGTGGGTTGGTAAGAGTTGAGCATGATGGTGACTAACCTAACCTAACAGTGGGTTGGTAAGAGTTGAGCATGATGCTATAACCTAACCTAACCTAACAGTGGGTTGGTAAGAGTTGAGCATGATGGTGACTAACCTAACCTAACAGTGGGTTGGTAAGAGTTGAGCATGATGGTGACTAACCTAACCTAACAGTGGGTTGGTAAGAGTTGAGCATGATGGTGACTAACCTAACCTAACAGTGGGTTGGTAAGAGTTGAGCATGATGGTGACTAACCTAACCTAACAGTGGGTTGGTAAGAGTTGAGCATGATGCTATAACCTAACCTAACCTAACAGTGGGTTGGTAAGAGTTGAGCATGATGGTGACTAACCTAACCTAACAGTGGGTTGGTAAGAGTTGAGCATGATGGTGACTAACCTAACCTAACAGTGGGTTGGTAAGAGTTGAGCATGATGGTGACTAACCTAACCTAACAGTGGGTTGGTAAGAGTTGAGCATGATGCTATAACCTAACCTAACCTAACAGTGGGTTGGTAAGAGTTGAGCATGATGGTGACTAACCTAACCTAACAGTGGGTTGGTAAGAGTTGAGCATGATGGTGACTAACCTAACCTAACAGTGGGTTGGTAAGAGTTGAGCATGATGCTATAACCTAACCTAACCTAACAGTGGGTTGGTAAGAGTTGAGCATGATGCTATAACCTAACCTAACCTAACAGTGGGTTGGTAAGAGTTGAGCATGATGCTATAACCTAACCTAACCTAACAGTGGGTTGGTAAGAGTTGAGCATGATGGTGATCTAACCTAACCTAACAGTGGGTTGGTAAGAGTTGAGCATGATGGTGACTAACCTAACCTAACAGTGGGTTGGTAAGAGTTGAGCATGATGCTATAACCTAACCTAACCTAACAGTGGGTTGGTAAGAGTTGAGCATGATGGTGATCTAACCTAACCTAACAGTGGGTTGGTAAGAGTTGAGCATGATGGTGATCTAACCTAACCTAACAGTGGGTTGGTAAGAGTTGAGCATGATGCTATAACCTAACCTAACCTAACAGTGGGTTGGTAAGAGTTGAGCATGATGCTATAACCTAACCTAACCTAACAGTGGGTTGGTAAGAGTTGAGCATGATGGTGATCTAACCTAACCTAACAGTGGGTTGGTAAGAGTTGAGCATGATGGTGATTATGAATGATGAAATGGGGTGGTTATTTGGTATTTGTCTGCCTATGTTTTGCGAAGTTGTTTGTAGGCTAGTGGTTTCAAGCCCGCTTTTCTAGTAGAAGATGCGGTTTCGAATCCCGGTTCTGACCATATACGTAAATCACCTAACTATATACCTATAAAGGTGATGGAAAACTTCGTGAGCAATTCTTCGTATCTATGCAGAAACGAAGGATTCCTCACGAAGTTTTCCATCACCGGAAACCGGCGGCGATGGTATTGAATATCAGACTAGATGTGAGCACAAGTGTGCCGCTCACCGCTATGCCTCAGCCTCGCCCGCAGCGCGTCGTTGGTCTCTGCGCTCGCGCACAGCAGTCTCCTCGTGTGGGCGGCGGCGGAGGCGACGGCGGGCAGGGTCGCCAGCGCGCGCGACAGGGAGGCCTGCAGGCCTGACGCGGCGGGCACCAGCCGCGCCGCCAGGGCGGAGGCCGACGAGGTGCTGACTGCGTGCGCTGAACGATAACATTATGTGGATTCAAGACTTTGTGCCACAATCACGCTAAAACGGTTGAACGGATTGGAATGAAATTTAGCACAGATCTCTGTGCTAAATTTCATTCCAATCCGTTATGTTAATTTAGCCCATAAACTATCTAGTTTATGAGCTAAATTAACATAAAGGATACTTTTATCCGACTGCACCAGAAAAAGGGTAACATAATACCTTGGACATTTGGACACTAGTTACACATTGATCTTCCCAAACTATTCCCTGTATCTTATATAATAATAAATATTATAAGCAACCATTACTAGGATACAAACATCTGTACTCATCAAACGAATATTTGCCCCCACCGGGACTCGAACCCGGGACCCTTGGCTTCGTATGCAGGGTCAATGCCGACTCGGCCATTCGGGTCGTCAAAACATTATCTCGGTAAATGATAATTCCTAGGAGCACGCAGATAAAGTTGCGGGCTTCAGCTAGTAATGTTGTAAGGGCGAGTGATAGTGATAGGGCGCTCTCATTACATTACGCATTACTCTCTCACACGTGCGTGATAAGTGATGTGACGTGTACACTGGCACCCAACTTGCCATTTAGACAATATTATTATTATATTTTGTTTCACTCAGTGATATGTTTCAATGATAGTTCGTCTCAAAAAATCATATTATGAATGGTCAAACCTCAACTTAAATAAGGCTACAGACAATATAGAACCATAATACAGTATGAGTCTGTATGAAGTGCACATATCGAACAGGGTCGAAGAGTACATTTTATAAACAATAAAAGTTTTAAAAATATATCCTTCCCCCCTTATGATTATAAGGGGGGAAGGATATCAATTTTTCGTGCACTAAGTTCCAACTGCAAAAACAAAACTTTTACTTTGGATCACGAAGGACTGTTAGTAACAATAGTTATTTGTGTCACAAGGGAGAAAAATTATGTATTTACGGCGAGGGCGGTACATTGAATCCAGAGTGAAGGGAAGAACGTAACGAAGGATTCAAGCGTTAACGCCCCTTACGAAAATAATTTTGCTCCTGAGTGACACATACAACTTTTCACACCGACTATGAGGAAAATTTTAATAAATGCTCTAAAAAACTTAAATAACTATACATTGAATTATACTGTCACCGCTTTTACAGGAAAGTTTAGGTCACCACAGACAAAATATTCCAGTGCACTTCTACCAATGGGTAAAAATAATCGAATCCAATATTACAATGGGTTCGGATATCAATATTCATTATATCACAATAACAGTCATCGACAGTTTTGATTTCAGTAAAGCATATAATTTATTGTGACATTTTTTTTTAAATATTACGAAAAAATCATAATATTTTATATAACGTTGTTAAAGTTAAAACTTGGAACATGTTCGTTTTTAATCGACTACGATGAAATTACAAACGATTATTTATTAAGATCTGTTTTCAATTGGCACATTGCGTAAATGCTACATGCCAATGAATAAATTAATAAAGTAGCTTGAACAGAAAAGTAGCTTTTTGCTCCCTCTCGTCGTGGAGCAAAACTTACTTTTCCGAATGAAAGGTGTGAAATAGTAGATTGTTAACCGAGGGCTGAAAGGCACCCATTCCTGACGAGATGTTTTGGCGCTCGAACGAAGTGAGAGCGCCAATAGTTCGAGGCAGAAATGGGTGCTATCACCCGAGTAAAACACTCTACTTTTCATTACGAATACGAGGAAAGTAAACAATTAAAATCAAAATTATTTTATTAAAAAACAAAGTCACTTGAAATCAAAATTATTTTATTAAAAAACAAACATAATTCAAGTTTAAAAATACTACTCATAAAAAAAGTAATTTCGGTGCCCCCGTTGATGTCTTTTACTTTGAGCATAACATTAAAAAAATACTTCCGTTTTATGGCTGTATAGGTTACTACCATTGCGTTGTTCAATATAAACTACGATTCATATATATTTTTTTTAATACTTTTCTGCTTTAGAGCAGGCATGTACCACTTTCAGCACGGTGCCTGGATGAACAATGACCCCCTTTCAGAGTATGAGTAATGAAAAGTATTTTTTAGTAATTATAATTTTCCACAAAATTCTTTACCAAAAATAATTAATTTATTACGGAATGTTGTTCTTCATGTCATTAGCTTTCAAAAGACACCAAAATTAAGTTTTTAACTAAAACTCTTTTTTTTTATGTTTACGTGATACTCCTTTTTAATTTTTCGGAAATAAGATTAATCATAAGTCATCCACACTGGAGTAATAAGGTTATAAATAAATAAATGTAGTCCATTACTGTCCCCACTGAGGGACACAGTATACGAGTAAGATTGAGCCATACTCTACCACGCTGGCTCAGTGCGGGTTGATGGACGGGTTTTACAATACATATTGCGCATTCATAAGTAAAAATGTGATTAACTGCTTACAATCAATCCAACAGTTTCATTCTCATTTGCTAGTAAGACTAAACTTGATCCATCATTTTAAAGGCCAATTACATCCCATACAATAGCAACGTTCAATCTCTTCGTTACCTAAGAATTTGCCAGCCCCGGCCTTTGTGAAGACAATCCGAACAACATTTTTTCAGACCTCTTCAACATTATTAAATTTTTATAAACTTTTTTGTCGTTAAACTGTGGTCCCTCTTCAACCATGTTCAATATGTGCACTTGATGTACTCCTCACCTTATCATTATTATACCTATATACTTGTGTAGGTTTAGTTTAAACTGTAAGGGTTATATGGTGCAACAATACATACCCGGCGGCTCCTCTACCCTCGAGTCGTCGTGTCTCTCGAGGTCGGGCAGCATGTCGTACGACAGGTCGCGCGACAGCTCGGGACCGGGAGCGGGCGGGCGGGCGGCCCAGGCGCGCGGGGCGGGCGGTCCTGAGGGGGGGGGGGGGGGGGGGGGGGTGAGTTACAGAAGACAATGAAGATTGTAGAACACACTAATCATGAAATATTTAGAAAAAAACACATGTACAAAGGCGAGATTATATCTAAAAAGAGATTTCTCCCAGCAAACCTAGGCATGACAGAAAAATGTTTAAAAAAAGGGAATATGTGCACAATATATACCAGTCCACCGAAGACCTAGCCGCAGAAGAACCCACTGGATTCAAAACCTCGCAGAATTCTTAAACGCGGTATTTGACAAAGTAGTCCAATAAATCTAGAAACGTGTCTCAAGCTGAACCTATTTCAACAAAAACGTTTTACAATATCAGAATTGTATATTTACAGCATGTTTAGAACCAAACGGTAGGCCCGTTTGGTTCTAAACATTAGTCACGATTAGTGTAAATCGGATCGCACCCTACGTTTTGGTCTGTGATAAATTAAAAATGTAATCTCAGTCAGTCAGGGTCAGACGAAAAAATGTGGGGATCGTGTTATCTATTGTTTTTGCCTTGAAATATTCACGAGGGCTTTCCTGCTTAAGGATCCGGAAGTTTGGGAGAAATTGGTCTTCCAACCGTGAGTTCGCTGACAGCCAGCGCAGCGGGCCGGTCGCAGTGGATTGAACAATATTTCACGCCTAGCCAGAAGATTTCCACGCCTCGTTTATTGAAGGGCTCAGTGCCCCCCGAGGTGTTTATCGTAGTTATTGGAGTGGATGGTGGCGAGAGATTGTGTGATTCGCGGGGAATCAGCCACGCACATATAAATAAGATAGAATATACTTGATCTGACGGTGACATCAAGCGGTGAAGCAAGAAGAACTCGGGCACGCCCGGGACCCATCGCAACGGAGCCAGGTCATAGGTCTACGGAAGATCCCGTCAGGTGAGTGCGTAAAGCGCGGTGTGTCGCCGCCCGGCCGCCCGCTGGAGACTCTCACGGCACTGAGCAGAAGTTCTAGCTGTCTAATGGGCCCGTACTATAACCGCTGCCCTGAAGGGTTCTCTAACATAGCAGTTGTATTTTATAAACTCGATTTTATGTTAAAAAGACAGCATTTGACTATGACATCACATGCTAGTATTTCATAGAACTCGTGAATAAATTAATGTTTTGACAGTTGCTAAAAAGTATCTTTTTTGACTAGCAGTCAAATACCGTATTCAAGCACCGGCAATATTCCGCATTTTAGTCGCAAGATTACGGTGCAGTATGATGGCCACTTACTGTGCCGGCAAGAGTCGCAGACGCCGCTCCTCGCCGCCACGACGGAAGACTCGCTCACAGTGAGCGCGCTGCTCACCGCGGACACTATTTGGTTCGCTGAGAATGAGAGAAACACGATCATTATTTATTTAAGATGATAAAGAAGTTAATCTAGGCCAAGGATAAGACAACTTAACTTTTCACTATACTTATATGAACTCAGTGTTTAAGCAAACATATGGAATATCCAATAATAATAATAATAATATCTTGGACACCATTTACACACATTGATCTAGCCCCAAACTAGGATTCCCTGTATCTTGGGTACTAGACAACGATAAACATATTCGACAATCATTTACGTATGGCTGCAGCTAAGGATGTCTCGCGGCAAGATATTTGAATCATGGTGATTTAGTAATTTACAGGCGTAGGAATAATAAAGTACGTCTCATATGGCGACCCCACATAAATAATAAATATTACGCAAATCGAACGAGGCCCATAGTAAGCTCAACTAGGGCTTGGGTGATGGGTACTCGACGACGATATATTTAATAGAGATAAATGCTTAAGTAAATTCATAGAAAACATCCAAAACTAAGAAACAAACATTCATGCTAAAATCACAAAAATTTGCCCTTGCCAGGATTCGAACCTAGATCGTCAGCTGCGTAGGCACGATCACTAACCGCTAGGGTAAACCGGTCGTTTTAATTTATAGAATCTCGCGTAGTCCATTATATGTTGCTGTAGCAGCAACAGAAACACACATTCTGTGCACATTCATTTAATTCATCGGAAAGAGCCCGTTGACCGACAGACAGACGGACGGACAGCGGATGCCTAGAAATAGGTTCCCGTTGACATCCATCAGCTACGGAACCCTAAAAAGGCGTGGCGCTATGTTCAGTAGTGTCACACAGAAAGTGTCGACTCACCCTGTGTATAGGCGGCGAGCAACAACTGATGCATGTCTTCCGCTTCCTCTCCGTCCCGCGAGACCGAGCGTGCGAGCGAGCGCGGAATAGTGCCCGCGTTGGACAGGTCTGTGAAGAGAGCGAGAAAGAAGATTACACAGAAATAGATAAACGTGTAGCAAAGGCTTTATGCATATATGGACTACGGGAATCAGGATTGTGGGTTTCTGTGAGTCGACGAGCTTGCAGTTCCTTGTCGCCGGACAATAATGGACGATAACATAACAGAGTCAGAGTCAGAGTCATTTTTTTTAATTGAATATAAATAAATAAATTATCTTATTCAACGTCAAAATTATACTTACTTATAACTACAAGTCATTTTTTTTTTATATAAAAAAAAGACCACCGTTTCGGAAGGTCGGCCTCGGGGTTAAGAAGAAACGGCAAGAAACTCCCCCATACCTTTTTTTTAAAAGTGACTTTACAACAGGTACTGGTTTCGGTCTAAGGAAATTCGCCGGCGAGTGATAGACTTGATCCATCGCCCCTCGTCGAATTTCTGTGCGCTGAGATGGTATGGACCATGCAGTTTTGTCATCTAAGTATTCCTTAATACTATAATAGGACTTTCTTATCAGCTCATTTTTAACATAGTTTTTGAACCTCTTTTCAGGAAGGATCAATGATTCCTGTGGTATTTTATTGTAGAAGCGAATACAGTGCCCCATGAATGATGTGCCTACTTTACTTAGTCTAAATAATGGCAGTGCTAAACTATTTTTATTTCTAGTGTTAATTGTATGGCTATCACCTACAATTTTAAATAAAGCTATGTTTTTTCTTACATGCATGATATTCTCGTATATATATTGACAGGTAACCGTAAGTATATTAATTTCTTTGAATTTTTCTCTTAATGATTCTCTAGCATCTAATTGATATATCGCCCTGATCGCCCTTTTTTGTAAGAAAAATATCGTATTTATATCTGCTGCTCTCCCCCAGAGCATACATAGGTAACATTTACATTCTGGCCCCACACTAGGTTACCCTATTTCGTGGGAACTAGAAACAGCGACGTCACGAACATGTTAATATCCAAGACCTGGGGTTTTTTTCGTCCACCCCAGTCGGGATTCGAAGCGGGAGCTCTCGCTCGGGAAGCCGAGCCTCGACCACAGGGCACTAGGACCACAGTCACGGCGAATGGGCAGCCCACTTGCCCGATGCTCCGACGACATCATCAAGTCGCCGGGATCGCGCAGCACCGTGAGGATGAAGAGGCCTGTGCCCCGCGGTGGGTTCATGTGGGCTGAGTATGATGGTGATGTTTGGCAATGTTCTCAAGATTCTGCCTCATCAGACCGAGGGGCGGGATTCTGCCTCATCGGACCGAGGGGCGGGATTCTGCCTCATCGGACCGAGGGGCGGGATTCTGCCTCATCGGACCGAGGGGCGGGATTCTGCCTCATCGGACCGAGGGGCGCGAGGGGCGGGATTCGAATAACGTCGAGGAGGAAACATTTTCGATATTGGATGTTTATGTATTAGTGACGTGGCTGATTCAGGATCTTACTATAATGGCTGGGACCACATCAGTGAAGTAATTTAGGGGAATAATAAAACGGGCGTATAAAAACTAATAGAGCGAATGGCCATGAACAGCGGAATTACCTGAAATGAGCGAAAATACTGAATTGCGCGACAAAATTACTGAATAGTTTAAAAAAAGACTATCTGGGCAAATTGGTGAGCGAAGCGAAACACCCTATTCCTTCCTGTTAGGTTGAACGTGTAAGAGTAAAAAACAATAACACTTGTTTTTAATGTTATGTTAGTCGAATAAAGGTTGTCAAGTTTTCCTAGTCACCACCAGTTTTCCTAGTCACCACCAGTTTTGCTAGTCACCACCAGTTTTGCTAGTCACCACCAGTTTTCCTAGTCACCACTACTTTTCCTAGTCACCACCAGTTTTGCTAGTCACCACCAGTTTTGCTAGTCACCACCAGTTTTGCTAGTCACCACCAGTTTTCCTAGTCACCATCAGTTTTGCTAGTCACCACCAGTTTTGCTAGTCACCACCAGTTTTGCTAGTCACCACCAGTTTTGCTAGTCACCACCAGTTTTCCTAGTCACCATCAGTTTTGCTAGTCACCACCAGTTTTGCTAGTCACCACCAGTTTTCCTAGTCACCACCAGTTTTCCTAGTCACCACCAGTTTTCCTAGTCACCACCAGTTTTCCTAGTCACCACCAGTTTTCCTAGTCACCACCAGTTTTCATAGTCACCACCAGTTTGTCGCACATATTGTCAAGAAAAAACATTATCATATTCAATCGAAAACTAGTAAATCCATACGTATAAATAGTACCGGTAAGAAGTCACTATCAGTAATGCTGTGCTTCCTCTACTAACCCAGTTCTCCCAAGGTGTCCGCTAAGGCCATGTCGGCGAGGTGCGGCAGAGCCTCCGGCGTGGTCCCCACCAGCTCCGCTACGATCGCGCTCTTGGCTCTGAGCGCCGCCGCGATCACGCCGTCCAGCCGCCGCAGACGCTCTGTGGGGAAACATCCGACATAGTCAGTGCGCCTGTCATCACAATCTATGATCTATGGCTAGTGTGGGGCCAGAGGCATTGTATTAGCTTGTATATGAATGTGTATTCGTAAAGTATATACCAGTGGCTCTGTGAGCTGAAGACCTCGCGAGAGATACAGGAAAATTGCATTTTTTTAATTATTTTATACCTCCCCACATCCTCGAGACCCCTTGAAGTTTATCTGATGAACAAGTGAAATTATCATACAATACAAATATCCTCCATCACATACAAACTTATAAATGCACTTGGTTAAGTATCTTAAATCCAATCTGTTGACTTTTCACTAAAATTAAATAGCCTATATAATTTTTACGGTCTCTTCTCTATAAATCCAAAAACACCTCATTTATTAACTACTATCAAGCCATTAGGGCTGTAGCGGTTTTTTTTAAATACTGGACCCCATATCTCCGCTTTTTTAAATTTCCAAAAAGTTGAATCAATAATAGTTATTTGTGTCACAAGGGAGCAAAATGATGTATTTACGGCGAGGGCGATACATTGAATCCAGAGTGAAGGGAAGGATTCTACGATAGCATCCTGAGCGTAGCGAGGGATTCTAAATTAGAATCCTGAGCGTAACGAAGGATTCAAGCGTTAACGCCTATGACGAAAATAATTTTTCTCCTGAGTGACACATACAACTTTTCACACCGACTATGAGGAAAATTTAAATTAATGCTCTAAAAAAACACTATACTCTGAATTATACTTTCACCACTTTTACAGTAATCGAACAACGTAAACAAAACTTTTTTTTATAATGGCGTATTGTGAAGGATTAGGGAAAGGTCACCACAGATAAAATATTCCTGTGCTACTTTTACCGATGTGTTAAAATTATCGAATCGAATATTACAATGGTTTCAGAGATCAATATTCATTATATCACAATAACAGTCATCGATAGTTTTCATTTCAGTAATACATATATTTTATTGTGACATTTTTTTTAAATATTACGAAATTTCATAAATTTTTATTTAACGTTGTTAAAGTTAAAACTTGAAACATGTTCGTTTTTAATTGACTACGATGAAATTACAAACGATTATTTATGCTACATGTCAATGAATAAATTAAAAAAGTAGCTTGAACAGAAAAGTAGCATTTTGCTACCCCTCTCGTCGTGGAGCAAAACTTACTTTTCCGAATGAAAGGTGTGAAAAATACATTACATTCAATTTAGAACCTGCTCACAACAAATCACAAGAATCAGCTGAGAAATGCGGCCCGCAGAGGAGAACATCCGCACACACGAAAGCATTTTAGCCCAATCGCTCGTTATTTCCTATCCATCTATTGCAGTTCGAGTGAATACTAATAAATCGTTAAAAATGCTTTTACAACCTATGTGGACTTGTGTGGAATTAAATAATGTAGGTTTGTGCTACTTGGGTATACTCTGCTTTTCGCAAATCCTACGAGAAAATATAAAAAGCAAGGCTACGAAAAACAGTTCGAGCAGGTGGTGCGAAAATATCCTTAAAGAAGCAGCTAGTCACCTGTGTCGGTGCAGACTACGGTGGCAGTCTCGGGCTCCGGCGCGGGTGCCACGGCGGGCGGGGGCTCCAGCGGCACCGTGAGCGCGCGCCCGTGCGTGCTGATGCGTCCCACGGTGGGGCGGCGCGGGCTGAGGGCAGGCAGGACTTGCTGTCAGGCTGGGGGTCTCAGTGTCTCAGGTCAAGAGGCACAGATTCGCAAAAGCTGATAGTTGACTATAGCGAGAAGGTATTTGAAAGAATGCCAACAAACATGGACACCTCGACCAAATTCCAAAATAATCACTGCGTTTACCCTTAAATTGTTAATATTTAATTGCAATTTTTCAAACTAACGATTTAGTATATCTGTTACGGCTAAAGCTAGGTGTAAAGCTAAACTTAAGTTGAGCCTAGGCTAATGTCCGAAGTCATGTTCGTTTGTGATAACGGATTTCATTTTTAATCGGTTAGACTGCACATTAGCCGATGCGTTTCGAATAATGTTGGACACTAGTTCGCTAATGTTGAAAACAAAGTATTCGTGCGACTGCGGGGAGCGGGGCGGGATAATTTAATTCAGATGAGAAAGCTATTTCTAATATCAGGGCTAAACACTGCGGTAGCTTAGGTGAAGGGTAAAGGGGGTGAGTGAAGCGAAGCCCCCTTTATTTATCCTTCGTGTTAGGTTGAACATGTAAGAACAACAAAAACTATAATAAGACGAGTATAAGTATTTTTTGTTGTTCTTACATGTTCAACCTAACACGAAGGATAAAGGGGGCTTCGCTTCGCTCACCCCTTTTATCCTCCACCTAAGCTACCGCATTGTTTACGGCTAACGAATCATTATCATCACATATTCCAGATTAAAACGGTATTTTTTCAGGTATACTGAAAAATAAACTTATGTTTAGTCGGCTAATGTCAAATATATTTTCTCACCCATTGTCCATGTAAGCCTCTAATCAATGTGGAACAGACAGATGGGTCGGATTTTTCCATCTGTCAAAGCTGTCACTGCATGACATATTTTATGTCAATTTTCGAATTTGACTTTGAGGTGACCCGAAGTCACCATCAAACCGTCAGTGCTCAACTGACTACCGTGGTATAACGACCCCGTTGTCGTCTTTCTTGCCTTTGTACCGCGTAGCAGTTACAATCACCAAATCAAAAACCACAAGCAATCAAAGACCAAGGGACAGGGAAATCACCCCGCGCCGCCGTACCAAAACAGTTGGCTGCCCCAGTAAGGAGGTCGCGGAGGTAGAGCCGAGCTGACGTTGGTCGCCGAGCTGGTGAGTGGCCTGCCTGTCCGGATCGATGGTAAGTGAGGACCTTGTTTTAGCCTTGTCAGCCCTGAATATTATCCACCACACAATAAAAGCTAAAACATTAATTTACAGTCCACTCAGAAGCTCGCCCAGAGCGTACACCCATCTTTAGCCTCAACGGCGTCGAGGCTAAACTGCAGTTTAGCCGACTAATGTTGAAATCGTTTATCGCAATGAACATTATTTCGGACATTAGCCGAGGCTCGAAATTAATCTTAACACTAGCCGGCTAAACTTAAGTATAGTTTCACACCTAGCTTTAGCCGTAACATATCCACAGATCAATAAATGGTCCGCGATAATGAACCTTATTGCTTGGTAATAAAGTTCAAAACCTATGAAAAATAAACAGTCAGCTGTAATGCCCCACAGCTGAGTGGTCTGAATCAAAACCTTCAAAAAGCTGTCGCAATCGCAATCAAAATGTGGTTTGAAGGCGTACACCACCTGCAGACCGCACCGTGGCTGAGATCTCCTGGCTATGGGCTATGAGGCTGAACCGATGCCTACGTACTAATCTAAGTAGGTCCTTGCTCTCATTACAGCTGATTGCCAACGCAAATTGTCACGTTTCCTCAAAAACTTGGGATGCCGCATGTTAAGCAAAGTGTAAAATGTATACGGAAGCGAAACATTTGTGTTGACTGTTCCTGACTGTGCTTGCTTATACAATGCGCTAGTTAGCGGCAGTGCACATTGGAGTACCACAGGGAGCGCTCGCTTAACCTTCTGTATTTTTAATACGCGATTAAATCTTCCCTTTTGACTTGTACACAATAGGTGTGAGTGACATGCACGGTGCGGTGCGGCTTATGATGCGCTCACGATCGCTATTTGCGTTGTGAGCGCGCTGTAGGTCGGTTCGTAATGCGCATACACTTCACCGGAGTGAACGTTGTGACCTCATGAGTGACGTCATTATAGCGCGCGCACAAAAATCTGTTGTGAAATTTGAATTGAATTGAGAATTATTCATGGAATATCTATTACTTTTATTTAATTTTAACGTAGCGCGAGAGGTGATAAAGTACTGTAAAGTAGAGGATAAAGATTTGTATTTTTGGAGGGTGACATGACATATGACAGTTGACAGATGGATGACGTAAGCGCGCTCTCGCCGGTTTATAATGTTTGCGGGAGAATGCGCGCTATTTGCGTGCTTACAATGTAAACCAGGGAGTATACAACGATTGCAGTGTGCGCACCAAATGTGCATCGTAAACCGTACTGGTGAGTGACATTCAGTGCGATCCTTCAGCTGTCAAAACTAACCAATAAGAGAACCTGACAACTATAAATCCGACAGCTCTTGTACGGTATTCATAGATTCTATTTTCAAACCAGCTTTTGCTACTAATTAGCTTAGTTCGTTTAACTGTTCGCTCCCCGTGTGCATGTATTTTCTGCAAGACGAACAATAAGTCTGGCCCCTGCAGATAAACCGCTCTCAGCTCTGAGAGTTGTTAAAGCTTCAATATTCCCGCGCTTGAGTTATCTCTCAGAGCCGAGTCCGGCGTCGTCGTCGTCACTCACACATGCCGCTCCTCTGCCTCCGCCCCCTCCACCTCGCCCTCCGCCTGCGTCTCCACGCTCGGCTCTCTCTGTCTCTCTTCCTCTGCTCTCTCTTCTCCCTCCCTCCTCGTCTCTTCCTCTGCATCTTCGACCGGTGCGGTGGAAGAAGACTTGGATGATGCGTCCGACGGGTTGCGGGATACGTTGGTTCCTATGACAAACATACACAAATTATATGTAAGAAGAAAGAAATCTCTTGTTAGGGTTAAGCTCGCTAAGATATGGATAGACGTTCGTGCCTGCGCGAGGAATAATAATCTAGACAGGGTCTAGTGAGTATTGTAATTGTTGACCGTGCAACAGTTGTAGACGACCTTTGTCGTAGGAAGCAGAAATATCGCTGTCACCAATATACATACAACCTCTAAATACAAGTAGGTATTTAAAAGAGGGAAATATTAAACTGAACATCAAAAATACTGATTTGCACAGCAAATATCAGGGCAAAATGCTGCGGTAGCTTAGGTGAAGGGTAAAAGGGGTGAGCAAAGAGAAGCCCCCTTTATCTTTCGTATTAGGTTGAACATGTAAGAACAAAAAATACTTGAAACATACACTTAAGTACACGTAAAATATTTAAAACATGAATTTTTTTTTTCTGATCCTTTTTTGCTGTGAAAATCAGTATTTTTGATGTGCGATTAAATACAAGCCTTTAAATAATTTCAACAAACAAATGTATAAGTTGTAACAAATCTTAGGGCGTCAAAATTAACCATAGATTCCTTTTTCATATTAGTTTTGTTTCTTGCCTGCGGAGATCTTTGTTTACATTATTTTGAATACCTACCAGTGTTTACTATAAAGCGGTTATTTATTTCTCTTTCCAAGATTCAATCTCACATGTTATGGTTCTACTGCAAATACATACTTTAAATAAACGCAATGCTCAAATGTGACACACAAATGTGCAGTCGAATTAGTTTTGAGAGTAACAACGGAGCCAGTGAGAGAGCTATGCCTTGATCTCTTTCTCCTTGCTTCGTTTAGAGTAGGATAGCAACACTGGAGGCATAGCTCCGTCACTGTCACGATGGAAGTCATCCGCGCGTGCCGCCTGCAGAGACTTCAATCTGAACCTCTTTCGACAGATGGCTGGCGCTGAGTTACGTACCAGAGTCGTCAGTGGACCGCTGCTGCTGGTGGCTGGTCTGCAGCTCTGAAGGTGCTTCCTCGATGTACTTCACCCAGCTGAAACATACACACATACACTCGTACACTTGTCAGAAACGAAGTTTTAGTTCCTTAACGCTCAATAAAACAAAACGTCTCGAGTCTTCTCATGCGCACGTATAATGAACACTATGAATGTTCAGTTCGCGATAAGTTACTTTGTCTCTGAGCGAACTGCGATCTCTCTTTCTCGCACAGGGTAAGGTGGGTTGAGAGAGAGAGAGAGAGGTGACTGCTCTCATGTCACCTCTGTGTGCTTACCCTATGCAAGAAAAAGAAGTCACAGCTCGCTCAGGACCAACGAAACTAGCCGCGGAGAGAAATTAATGTCACAAGTCCTCCCCCCACCCACCCTGGTGGTGATTTAACTAAAATAATTAAAAAGCACAGAAAGCATTTTCTGCGGAATTGAGCAGCTATTCCTCTCAATTCCCAGGAAATACTTGGATCCCACCGCACTGCACGTTTTACCCAGGTAGCGCCAACGGGCAATGAAGCTAGGTTTGCTGGAGAAACCTCTTGTTAGAGATAAGCTCGAGTTTGTACATGTTTTTTCTATTTGTATGTGTCTGTATACATTATTTTTTGTGCAATAATGTATAAAGTTCACGGCAGGACGTTGGTGAAAGCCTACTAAATTTAATTGAATGACGTCTCCCGACACAAGACCCTTTCTTGCAGTCGATGAAGTGTTGACAGCTCCTTCATAGTTCAGAGCCTTCCTCGCCAGTGGCGCCCTCTGCAGAGCGGCAGACCCCACCGAGTTGAGTGCGTGTACTCACGTGGCGTACTCGGCGTTGGTGCTGCACCCTCTGCAAAGCGGCAGACCCCACCGAGTTGAGTGCGTGTACTCACGTGGCGTACTCGGCGTTGGTGCTGCACCCTCTGCAGAGCGGCAGACCCCACCGAGTTGAGTGCGTGTACTCACGTGGCGTACTCGGCGTTGGTGCTGCACCCTCTGCAGAGCGGCAGACCCCACCGAGTTGAGTGCGTGTACTCACGTGGCGTACTCGGCGTTGGTGCTGCACCCTCTGCAGAGCGGCAGACCCCACCGAGTTGAGTGCGTGTACTCACGTGGCGTACTCGGCGTTGGTGCTGCACCCTCTGCAGAGCGGCAGACCCCACCGAGTTGAGTGCGTGTACTCACGTGGCGTACTCGGCGTTGGTGCTGCACCCTCTGCAGAGCGGCAGACCCCACCGAGTTGAGTGCGTGTACTCACGTGGCGTACTCGGCGTTGGTGCTGCACCCTCTGCAGAGCGGCAGACCCCACCGAGTTGAGTGCGTGTACTCACGTGGCGTACTCGGCGTTGGTGCTGCACCCTCTGCAGAGCGGCAGACCCCACCGAGTTGAGTGCGTGTACTCATGTGGCGTACTCGGCGTTGGTGCTGCACCCTCTGCAGAGCGGCAGACCCCACCGAGTTGAGTGCGTGTACTCACGTGGCGTACTCGGCGTTGGTGCTGCACCCTCTGCAGAGCGGCAGACCCCACCGAGTTGAGTGCGTGTACTCACGTGGCGTACTCGGCGTTGGTGCTGCACCCTCTGCAGAGCGGCAGACCCCACCGAGTTGAGTGCGTGTACTCACGTGGCGTACTCGGCGTTGGTGCTGCACCCTCTGCAGAGCGGCAGACCCCACCGAGTTGAGTGCGTGTACTCACGTGGCGTACTCGGCGTTGGTGCTGCACCCTCTGCAGAGCGGCAGACCCCACCGAGTTGAGTGCGTGTACTCACGTGGCGTACTCGGCGTTGGTGCTGCACCCTCTGCAGAGCGGCAGACCCCACCGAGTTGAGTGCGTGTACTCACGTGGCGTACTCGGCGTTGGTGCTGCAGCTCAGCTCATACATCTGCATCTCTTTCTTATTCACCAAGAAGAACGCGTTGCGCACCGCCGCGTTCGGACGAAACAGCACCTTGTTCCTGTGGGCAGAGGATTCACAATTCAGTGTCCACTAAGAAGGAATTACCGTTGAGAATCGATTAAAGGGTAAAAGATACATACTTACTAGATAATGGCGATAAGTGGAGTATTTAATATCTGGGTAAACGTGGCTACAACGGTGCTTCTGCCAGCCCATATGGCAAAAGACGTGACGCTGATGTGATGTGATGTTTGTTGTGTTAGGTAACTTCGTTCAACATCTTTTGAGATTAGCTTTGCCAGTGACGTGTCGATGTCGACCGATATAATCAGTCATGTGTATGTAGAAACATGAAAACGTGCGGGGACGACGGAAGTCAATATGCCGGACAATATACATAACATACAATACATAACAAGAATAGAACAAAAAACTCGGCTGCATTTTCTTTCAATACCACAAACAAACTTATGAATGGCTCTGGTCACGTACATGGAGTATGAAAGTAGCCATCAATAACTTTGTCAACAATATTTAACAATCTAAAATCCAACCTATTGACTTTTCACTAAAATTATATAACATATGCTACTCCCAAACATGAGATGAATACAAAGACAAAAAAAATGTTAAAATCCGTCAAGGCGTTTGGTTTGTAGCGCGTGCTAACCAAATGGCCATACATACAAACAAACATACAAACATAGACTCGAAAAACATTACCCTCCTTCTTGTGCAGTCGTGTACTGAATAAAGAAAAGTATCATCCTTTAAATATTATGATTCATTCGGCCGAATGTCTCTGTGTCGTAGCGGCCGAGATTCTGCTCAACAATCAATAAGTTCCAGCTTCTAAACCCGCCGGTGAGGAAGAAAAGAAATCCTGGAATTTGTCGCTGTTTCTGGTCCCCACGACTCAGGGTATCCTAGTGTGAGGCCAGGGTCGTCACTCACCAGTGTATCATGGGTGTGAGCAGGCCACCATTCACGTTGGTCTGCGAGATCGGCTTCAGCACAAACTTGTCTCCCTCCCTCAGCAACAGCACTAATACGTCTTCTAACATCAGAGCCTAGAATTAAAACGTGATCATTATAATAAAATATAAAACCTCGAATTCGACTAGGGTTCAGCCCTAATTAATCAGGCTGGCTCATTTTTTTTATAAAATATCAATATTAATTTTTGTGTTAAAATATTAAAATTGTCAAGATGTCATTGAAATCACTGTACAGGTAGATTATGTAGAGGTCTTCTACGATATATTTTCACAACATTCATTTATGCAGCCGAACTCGGTAACAATGCGCCATATCAAAAACAAAGGTACCAAAGTGATAAAACCATTTCGAGACAATACGGTATTTGACGGCTAGTCAAAATAGATACTTTTAGGAACTGTCAAAACGGTAATTTTGTTCACGAGTTCTATGAAATACTAGCATGTGACGTCATAGTCAAATACTGTCTTTTTAGCACAAAATTGAGTTTATAAAATATAACTGCTGGATATATACAATTCTGATAACCTCAAACGTTTTTGTTGAAATAGGTTCAGCTTGAGACATGTTTCTAGATTTATTGGACTACCTTGTCAAATACCGTATTGTGTTCCTAACTCAATTCCGTTATTCCCCTCAAAACATTATTACTGAAATATCCGTAAAAAAACATAATGAACCTAGGCGTAGTTTGTTCAAATTCCCTTCGCTGTTAAGTTGTCTGTACTGTAAAACTGTCCAGTATCAACAGTTTTCCTGCCAGTCAATAACGCAGATGTCAGTCGGCACGTAAGAAAATATATAGTATTTTAGTTTTATAATCAAAAACAACCAGTCTCAAGTACAAACGTTCCAAAACTGTAAGCAAGTGACGTCACGAGGGGTGTTATTTTAAAAATTATAAAAAAGACATCCAATACCCGAAATATTAAAATAAAATATAAAATTGTACGTATTTTTTAGCATGGCCCATTTCAAGTTTTCACGAGCAATTTGTTAGCTACTTAGTTCTCGACTTGGCAGCCATGTAAAATTTCAGAGGCGGGTTCCCGCCGCCCCTTCTATTCTGCCAGATATTCTTGTTTGCGCAGTTCTAGACCTGCCAGCATATTCGAAATTTTAATTGTTTTTATGTTTTTGTTGGCTGAAGCTTGCCCAACTAAAGTGGGACTGGGCCGGCCACGTGGCTCGAATGCAACAAATAATGCAAAAATAATGAGAGCCACAAACTGGTTACATCATACAAATAATACTAACTCTGTCATGTTTTGCAACGGCAATGGCAAATCATTTACATGAACGAGGAAAAGGAACGGACCCAGAATAGATCCCTGTGGGACTCCCATCTTCACCTGAGAACCCGATGATTTTGTCCTATGAATGTCACCTTTTTGAACCCTCCCTTCTAAATACGATCTTATAAGCTTAGAGCTATTGCCTTTTATGCCGTAGTGTTTTAGCTTTAAGAGCAATGTTTCGTGGACTACACAGTCAAATGCCTTGAACAGGTCACAAAAACACCTACAGCGTCCCTACGATCTTCTTTGTCACTTATGGTCTTAACTAACCGATAGCTAAGTAACCGTCAGCTCTAGCATCGTCTATCTACTACTTGTACTTAGCACAAGCAATCTATCTCTTTCATACCGTCATGTTGGGAATCACTATATTTGTACTCTGTATTTACCTGTAAATTGTGTATTTTAGCCCCCGACGACCAAAATTAAGTGTTATAAGATTGAAGAAATCGTCTGTTGGTGTAGAGGTGTGTCTGTCTATGGCACCCCAACGGTCAAACTTGTGGAGGGATTTTGACGCGGATTTTTGTAAATGTTTGTAGGCTTCCTGTGATGGTTGTTAGATATGTCTTGTTAAAATCGGTTTAGTAGTTCAAAAGTTATCAGCTTGACAAGGAATACCGGTCAAATGGGTGGATGGATTTTAACGCGGTTTTTGTAGTTGCTAGGAGACTTTACTGCGCTGGTTCTTCACAAGTTATCAGCAAACAGGAAATAAGTGAATCAAATTTGATTAACGTGTCGGGGTGGTCTAAATATGTAATATAAAGTTATGTATTAGTATTGGTGGTATTACCAGCACGCTGCACTTCTTGGAGCCGTCACAGCGCAGCATGAGCTCGCCCTCCTTCAGCAGCGTCTTGGTGTTGAGGTCGAGGCCGCGCAGTTCGTGCCACTCCGCTCCCGCCGCTCGCACCTCCAGCTTGCTCTGTATCGTGCGCAGTCTGCGGGGGCACGCACGGGAGATCATGTTCAACGTCTAATCTACTATCTATCACACGATCCAGCACGCCGCCGTCTGGTACACTTTATGAAGAAACTATGACAACTTATATCATCATCATGCTCAGCCCACAGCTGGGCATAGGCTTCCACCTCAGTCTCGCTATCCACTTACCTACATATTTGACCTTCGTCTTCTGTCAAAATTGGACGTTTGGCACGCGGACAACGAGAGAGATACCTCACATGGAACGCTCCATTGCTCGTTGGGCCACCTTGATTTTGTGTATCACTTGCTTAGTGAGCGTCAATGTATCGAATCCATAGGTGAGGATAGGCAAGACACATTGGTTATACACCTTAGTCTTAAGACATTGTGGTAGTTTGGACTCAAAGACTTCGTCTAGCTTCCCGAAAGCAGCCCACCCCAAGCCGACGCGTCTCATGATCTCCTTCACCTGTGCATCGCGATCAAAGGATAAACGATATCCAAGATAGTATGTTGACCATCTGTATGTTGTCGTTGCCAACAATTATAGTTCGGTACAACTAGCTTTAATATAGCTTTTGTAGGGTTCTACAGCTATAATGATATCAGTGAGTGTTGAGTGCTAGTTGAAATGAGGGAACAACCGCTAACGATGAAGACGTTTATTGCACTAAAAATAATGAATATAAAAACTTAACAAGAAAACGATGACACGCTTATGTATGCAAAAAATATAAAATAACCTTTGTACAGTTGACTGTACATGCTGCCGAGAACGAGATGAACACAGATATAAACTTATAAAATTACAAATCATGATAAGTTAGAACTAAAAGAATATAAGATGAATGTATAAAATTATGTAAACTTAAATAACAATATTCTTAGGTAGGTCAAACTTCACGGAATGGTCTTCTTCTTGTGGCGAAGTACCCCTCTCTGTTGTCGTCTTCCTGTAGAGCGTCCGTGGCTGCGGCACCGGTAGCTCTGGTACATCCAGCGTCTGCTGCGCTCGTCTCCTCCGTATGTAGACGATTCCCACGATGAGACCAATCAGTAGCAGCAAGCCAAGCATGCTATACGATATGATGTACTGATGGACATCGTGTACGGTGAGCGTCTGCGTTGACTGATGTTTCAGTTGCGCAATCTGAGCTCCCAGTTTCTTCCATTGAATGTCTGTTCCATTGATAGACTGATCTTCTAAGACTGGCGGCATAGCGCTGAACGCCGTGTTGGTGTTAATGATGTTATTCAGGATGGACAGTGATGGTGGGTCCATCTCAGACGCCGCCGTGTCTATGCGGTTGAAACGGTCCTTATGTGAAAGGATCGTAAATGCATTTCCCTTGAGTGTGCAGCCTTGACCTAGGCTAATGATTCCGTTGCCGGACAGGGTTCGTATTAACGTGTCAGCTGGGCATAAAATGCGCACTGTGCATTCTTCGCAACAGGCGTAAAGCCAGACATTCTGTCTGCCGTGTTGTAACTTGATCCATTTATCGTCGCATGTTGATTGTTGCGATGTACAGAGTGATTCCTTTTCCAACTCCATGTTGACCAACTTCAGGTCACAAATTGATTGTCTTGATCTCATGTCGTAGATTGGCTTGTCTACTGGGCACAGAATCCTCTCTCTTGAAGCGTGAATGCACATTTGTAAATCGCTTTGAGATAGGAACAAAACTATATCCTTTCGGAGATTAAAGGCCAAGTATGGGTAGGCTGTTGTTATGCGCACTGCACTGAGCGCTTTCTTGTATGGTAGACTGATGATTTTGTCCAGCTCGTAAACTTCATTTGTGATCAGCGGGATCCTGAACTCCATGATGAGGTAGTCGCCGGTAACTCTTGCAGATACTCGCAGTATTTTGTACAAGTTTCGGATGTTTTCCTTGTCGGGTACAACTAGATCACCCTGTAGTTGACGACTGATAATATCGACTTGGGATTCTAGTTGTTCCGGAGACAATAGATGAATATCTATGCGGCCATGAGTGACGTCAGTGATGGTGCTGATTATGCTTTGCTGAATGCTCCGTAAGTTCGATAAAATAATGTTTGCGGATAAAGTCGATGACATGATGTAAAGGCTGTTTTGATTTTCGAGTCGGGCTTGATTGGCCTCCATCGATATGTTGCGAAAAGATTTCCTCATGGTGTCGAATTGAGTGTTGATAATACCTTCATGGCGTCTCAGAATATTGTACTCTGATTCAACAACTAATGTTTGGTTCCGGATAAGTTTCTGAAGATGGTTCTCGTTCAATGATATTTTCTCGATATCCGCCTTGTACTGCTTTGCGAATGAGTCATCCAGTACCCCAAACAAATAGCTGGCTACGTTTCCAACTCCGTTGATTAATCCTCGCTTGTATCGTTTGTTTTGATATTTGAGTATATCGTTGTAGTGAGTAATTTCTTTTAATTGATGCTCCAACTGTAATATGACTCCTTCGTATTGTTTCTCTTGATGTCGACACATTGTGCGGCATATTTTTTGTATGTGATTTATGTATAAATCCATGTCTTCTATGCCTTGCCAGTACATTGACATGTTGTAATAGACAACCAATTTCCACTCGTCTCTGATATGTTGAAGATCTGAGATTTTGTCGAAGTAGAAGTTTTGGCTTCCATTTAAAGGCGTAACCATGAATGTATTTGAGGCTTGCTGCGTGCCGGGTGTCAGTAATGACATAAATAGTAACGCTGTAGCGAAGAGACTCTGGACTGTTTTTCCACGCGTTTTGCGACGTCCTTGTGTTATTTCTTGAGCCGCGCTTGGAGTAGGTGTTGGTGACGCAGCAGTTTTGATCACGTCGGCGTTATTAGCACTTTCTTGAACAGGCAAAACTATGAGTTTATTGATGGGTCGTTTCAATACATTGTTTTGAGTTTTCAATGTAACGACTCGAACATGGCCATCTTTTCCAGGGTGAATCTCCTTTACTCGTCCCATTGCCCACTTGCCAGGAGGTTGATTGTCCTCCTTGATGATTACTACGTCGTCGATCTTTAGATTATCCGTTGGAGTCCTCCACTTTGAGCGTGTCTGCAGCTGTTGTAAGTACTCGCTGGACCAAATCTTCCAAAACTGTTTGTTTATAGATTGGACGAGTCGCCATCGTGTTGACAAGTTCATGTGGTCAGGATCGGTCTGCGGTCTGGATAACATTGATCCTCCAATGAGAAAGTGTCCTGGTGTGAGGTAGAAGTCATCTGGACTCTCAGTGAGTGAACAGAGAGGCCGCGAGTTGAGGCATGCTTCTATTTGATGTAGGAGCGTGGTGAATTCCTCGTACGTCATCTTTTGCTCTCCGATGATGCGCCTTAGATGAAATTTGAGACTTTTTACCGCAGCTTCCCATAAGCCTCCAGCGTTGGGCCATGCGGGGGCGTTGAATTGCCAAATGATGCCCATGTTGGTGATATCCATTATGACATTCTCCGTTTTGATTGAGTGAATGATATCCATATACTCCCTTTTCAGCATTCTAGCGGCGCCACGAAAGTTGGTGCCGTTATCACTGTAGATACATTCGGGATACCCCCTACGGGCACACATTCTTCGCAGAGATGCAAGGAAGTTTGCAGTACTTAGGTCTGATACCAATTCCAGATGGACGGCTTTGGTGACAAGGCAGACAAATACTGCTACATATCCCTTTGTGGTCCTTATTCCTCTCCCCTTGTTTGACTTGATATCCATGTGACCCGTAAAGTCCACACCGACGTGAGAAAAGGGGCGAGAAGGAATGACTCTTGGACCTGGTAAGTCTGCCATGAGTTGTTGATGATTATCAGGGTTGAATCTTCGGCATTTGATGCATAATCTAATTCGACTCTTTACGGTACGAATGCCGCTGAGTATCCAGTATTTGTCTCTGATGAATGACAAAGTTAGTCGCGGGCCTCCATGAAGGGTTGAGATATGGGCTTGGTGAATGACGAGCTCAGTGAGGCGGCTCTTGGATGCCAGGATGACGGGATGCTTAGCTTGGTAGCTGACCAGGGCGTTCTCGAGCCGTCCACCTACTCGTAATATTCCTTGTTCATCCAGGAATGGTTTGAGGGACGTGAGCTTGTTGCTGCTTTTGATATGCCCGTATTTATTCAATTGAGCAATCTCTTCTTCGAAGTCGCAAATTTGTGCGTTTTTAATAATGAGGTTGTGAGCAGAGTTCATTTCCGCTGAAGTCAATGTGCTGCCGTGCGTCGTCTGCTTATTTTGCAAATGGCTGACGAATCTCAAAACCCATGCAGTGATTTTAGTAGCCAGAGTTATCGAACTACATTTATTTAGCAGTTCTTGAGTGAGTGATGAAGAATTTTGCACTAAGGCTGTGTTCACACTGGCCTTTTTTACTTCGATCGCAGGGTCTGGGTATGATTGTTGCTCGGTGTGGTTCATGTTGCGGGTGATTAGCCATCCAGGCCCTTCCCACCACAGCTTGTGCTTCAACAAACTTGTGGCGTTCATTCCACGCGTGGCGCAGTCTGCAGCATTATCCTCCGATTTTACATGATTCCACGCTGATTGTGGGATGATTTTCTTTATCTGATGTACTCGGTTAGCCACAAATGGTTTCCATTTCGATTCCTTTCCATGTAGCCAGCCCAAGACTACCATTGAATCTGTCCAGGCGTAAACCTTGAAGTTACTGGAAGTGACGGTCTCGAGGAATTTTGCCATTAATTGTGACAGTAAAAGTGCGCCCAGTAGTTCCAATCTGGGAAGTGTGACCACCTTGTTGTGTGGAGCCACCTTTGATTTGGCGGCGATCAGCTTGGATGTATATTCGCCTTTATTTAGTGAGACGATATAAATTACGCAGGCATAGGCCTTTTCGGAAGCGTCGCAATAGCCATGGATTTCAAATGATTCTCCCATATCACCTATGTATCTGGGAATTTTAAACATGGGAATATTCTTCAAGTCGTCTCTGATTTGCCGCCATTCATGAAGTATTTCTTGAGGTAGGTCGTCATCCCATGATAGCGTTAAAGCCCACGTCTTTTGAAATATGATTTTCGCCTTGATTGTAAGTGGAGTAATCCAGCCCATTGGATCGTATATTTTTGCTATGTCGGATAATAGCTGACGTTTAGTACAATGCACGGTACTTGTATCGCACTCACTTTTGTATGCGTATGCAAAAGTGTCCGAGGAGGAATTCCACTGCAGACCCAGCGTTTTACGTGTTTCAGAGTCTTTGAACTCGAATGGGGCGTTGAGTAATTCCGGTGGCAAATCTTTTATGAGTTCGGATTTGTTACTGGACCACTTGCGAATATTCATGCCGGCTGCTTTCAGGACAGCTGTAAGTTCTCGTTGAATTTCCTTCGCTTGACTGAGTGAGTCGCTGCCAGTCAACAGGTCGTCCATGTAGAAAGAGCTTTCCAAAGCTGCGGCGGCAAGTTTGAATGTGTGAGCATTGTCTCGACCAATCTGTTTGAGTGTTCTCATGGCAAGATATGGGGCGGACTTTGTACCATATGTGACCGTTGTGAGATTGTATTCTCGAAGTAGGTCGCGAGGCGAGTCTCTCCATATGATTGATTGTAGATGTTGGTCGGCCTCTCTCACAAGTATTTGGCGGAACATCTTTTCTATGTCCGCTGTGACAACATATCTGTATTGTCGCCATCTTAGAATGAGTGACTGCAGGTCCTGTTGTAGGTTCGGACCGCTTTCCATCATGTCGTTGAGGCTGAGGCCCGATGATGTTTTGGATGATGCATTAAAAACGACGCGCAGGGAAGTTGTTGTAGAGTCCAATTTTAACACGCCATGATGGGGAAGATAACATGCGTTTGGGGTGTCTGCTGAGTCGGCCGGGCGCATGTGACCTAGTTGTTGGTACTCGTGAATGAATTTTTTGTATCCCTCAGATAATGAAACATTTTTCGCCATTTTTTTCTCCTGCTGAATAAATTGGGCAGTAGCCCTTGATTTCGAGTGTCCCAAGTGCTCTTCAAACCCTGTTTTCATGGGAATAGCGACCTCGTACCTTCCATTCTCCAATCGCTTGGCTGTCGCTTGAAAGTACTCTTCGCAATGTTGTTCCTCGGCGGTCAAGGATTCCTCTGATCCATGGATATCCTCGACATCCCAGTACTTTTTTATGTCGTCAAGGCTTCTAATAACGACGTTGCATGTGAAGGTTCGAACATGACCCGACAGAATCCAGCCCAGTTTTGTCTGCTGAGCAATGGGTGATGGATGCGTGCCTTTCACGAGTCCACTCATGATGATTTCAGAGTAGACACTAGCATCTAGGAGTATGTCGATAGGCTTCGATATATGATACTCGGGGTCAGCCAATCTTGTATTTTGAAGATGTTCCCAAGAGGTGTTCGGGAGTGAAGTGCTGGGGAGGTTGTTAATGACTTGTGAAACAACCAGTGCTTCAGTAATGAACTCGTAGTCTGCGTAGATTGAGTGACATTCCATTGATACTAATCCTTTGCTCTGTTTTGAGCTAGTACCAATGCCCAATATTGACGCTTGATAGCGTCTACGCTTCAGCCCTAACAGCTGAGCAGCGCTTTCAGAGATGAGTGAAACTTGAGCGCCTTGGTCTAGAAGAGCTCTGAAGTTGATTAGAGTTCCATCTGAAGATCTGATATTGAGTGATAGAGTCGTTAGAAGGATTTCTTCCTCCTCGCTCGCAACGTAATTAACATTATGCTGTCGCTTGAATGATGATGTCGAATTTGTCGTAGATGCAGACGGCCGTGTAGAGGTCGTGTTTCCTGAGTTCATTGGCTTAATAACCGCTGCGTCGTGGATAATAGAATTGTGATTTCCATCGCATGTATTGCATGTTTTTTTTGACGGGCAAATACTGTTGTCATGCTTGTATAGGCAGTTTTGGCATACGTGAAGTTTCGCAATCGTATTCATTACTGCGTCGACTGGCTGGTTAAGGAATTGTGTACACTGGTACAAATGGTGGGTTCCGTCACACATCGGACATTTCTTTCCGTATGATGTTGTAGCAGCTTGATAACCTCTCGGGGAAAAATTATTCCGTTTGAAGTTGTTGTAGTTGTACTTCGAAGGTTGATGAGTCGGTTGCTTAGAAACCAATGATGCAGGATCCTTAGCCTTCTGTTGAATTGGTTCGAGGGCCATGAATTTCCGCTCGATAAATGACATGAAATCGTCGAAGACTGGCATAGTCCTGGGTGACGCACGAGACTCCTTGTAATCGACGTAGGTGTCTGCATCCAACTTTTTCGAGATGATATGCACAAGAAGAGGGTCCCAGGTTGAAGTATCGATACCCAAGTTATGAATGGCATGAATGCTTTCCATTGTTGTATCATACAATCTCTTTAACTCGTACGACGTCGCCTTCTGAATGACTGGTTGATTGAGAAAAAGTTCTATATGGCTTGTAAATAGAACCTGAGGATTGTTGTAGCGACCAGTCAAGAGGTTCCAAGCAGTGCCGTAATTTTCCGCTGTTATGTTTAAGTGCTGAATTATGCGCTCAGCTTCCCCTTTGACCTTAGTCTTGAGATGCTGCATCTTCTGAGCGCTTGTGAGATACTTGTTGTTATGTATCGTTTCCGTGAATAGATCATAAAATGTTGGCCATTGAGTGTAAGTTCCTAGAAAGACAGGTATGTCAATCTTAGGTGTAGAGTGACGAAGATGATCTGTAGAGCTCAAACTCCTGTTTAGTTTCTTCTTAATCGCTGTGTACTGACTTTCGATGGTTATAAAGTCGTTTTCATACTCCCCGTCGCTACCTTGAAGAATATTGTCTATCTGCAGGTGGAGAATATCGATGTTCTTCCAGAGATGATGCAGGGTTTTCAGCTCATCCTCGATCTCCCATTTTTCTTCCAAGTGGCTGGCCTCGATCCTGTTCATGTGGCGCTCAAAGGCACGGAAATTAGTACCTTGCTGACTGATAAGTTGTTCCAATTCTCCGGTTTCCACGGGAGTCGGCAGATGAAACCTCACCGGTTTTGAATCCACCGGTCGCTTGAATGATGTTATCGTAAGTCTGGTCTTCTCGTAGTAGGCCTTCCATTCAGCGTAAATGTTACGTGAAAAGTATTCGCCTGTTTTATCTTCGCACGATTGCAGACTTGCATGATTGCCGTCAAACTCTCGCCAAAGTAGATCTAATGTATCCACACGCTTCTTGAGGTATTCAGCGTTTTTTCGAGTCGCGCTGTCCTTGGAAAAGTTGATATAGACACGTTCAATCTCTTGAAGAATCTCCTGTTGACGCTTGAGTAGAGTTTCGGCCATGATGATTGATTGAATGAGTGTATTCTATGAACAGAACTCTTGAATGATGCTCAGTGCTGATATGACACCGAGGTTCCTGAAGCCCAGTTGAGCGGCTGCGACTTTCTCGAACTGAGTGAATTAATGATATTTTCGATAGTCCAGCTGAATGCTGTGCCTACCCGATGAACGTGACGCTATGGACTGTGTGTACAAGTCGATAGATCTTTATTGATGCTCGGTGATGAAGTTCCCCGAGGTTCTTGAAGCCCAGTTGATCTGCTGCGACTTCCTCGAACTGATTGAATGATTGATATCTTCGATAGTCCAGCTGAGTGCTGTGGCTACCCGATGAATGTGGCGCTGTTGACTGTAGATGTCGACAGATGCTGACGAACCACCTCGTATGCAGATATATGGCACTGCCGATGGTCCGTACGACCTAGCACATCCGCAACCTTTTGGTGTGATTGAAGCACCTTCTCAATTAGCCAGTGGTTCCCGCTGGTGGGAGGCTGACCAACCGATTGCTAACACACTTCAAAGGAAACAGACGGTACCAAGTCGCAATGGTTCGAAGGACCAAAAACTGTAGGGTTCTACAGCTATAATGATATCAGTGAGTGTTGAGTGCTAGTTGAAATGAGGGAACAACCGCTAACGATGAAGACGTTTATTGCACTAAAAATAATGAATATAAAAACTTAACAAGAAAACGATGACACGCTTATGTATGCAAAAAATATAAAATAACCTTTGTACAGTTGACTGTACAGCTTTGACATAGTGATTTAAGCTCATATTTAGTTTTCATGAAATCATGTAGATCTCATTTTCTAAATAAACTCAAAAACTTAATGATAAAAAAGATAGCATGGACTGCAATTTCATTGTACTGTGGAAAACTGTGGCGCCTGCGATAAATTTAAGGGGAGATTTCACAGGCACTGCTCAATAACTGCTCAGTTCACATCATCAACACAAGTTCTCAAGGCACATCACCTTTAGCGCGCCCTTGCAAAAATATTCGCTTTCTGCTAGTTTATGACCAAACGTTTATTTTGGTTAGAATATAGTGAAATTGCCTTCTTTTGCTATTTCAATAAATATGTGAAAAATTACAAGCAGTTGTGCAGTTCTAACTTAATAAATAATATTGTGTGTGCTCTCCGTTGCAAGGTTACGTTGTTGAATTGTGATGTGATGTCAAAATGTAAATCTTTTATCTTGGCCCTGGTAAAAAAATATCACGTCTTTCCGTCTCTGTCTAAACAGCAAGGTTACTGAACCTCTGCCACATTGTCTGGGAACATCCGTGAAGTTTATTTCCTTCTTGGTTTCAACAACATGGTTCTTAGAATCGTTTCCAACGATGGAAACGTTTGAAACAAAACATAGCCTTTTTGACAGTTTAGATTTGACATTACTGACGTCAGACGCAGATGCTTTACCAGCTCACATGAAATAAGCAATAAAAAAGCAATAAAAAGCATAAATAAGCAATAGGTCCATGTGTGCTAAATATGATGAAATTATCTGGGACGTGCTCTTTCTGAGCGGAATTGGATGCGGGTCTCACCGGACCTAGTTAACTGGCCTATACTCAGCAGTAGGTCTCCTGTCAGGCTGATGAACTTCACATTCTGAACCTTAAACACGGCAATCGCTCTTGAACCTACCTATGCTGGTTCTCAGCGGTCCTAATAGCGGTGTCCACGCTATGCAGCACCTCCTTAGCGGTAGTCAGCGCCAGTTTCAACTGAGCCACGTCCTCTTCCGTCTCGCTGTCGCTGTCCTCGACTGTCGCGAGGATATTGTCCAGGAGCAGCTGGTATTTCGTTAGCCTGCAAACAAATGTGGGATGTTTTTTATAGCTTTTGGCGCTTCACTAGGATACCCTGTGTCGTGGCAACCAGAAATAGTGACGTCACAAACATATAAGACCCGAGGATTGCAACTGGGAACATCTTCGGCAAGGACCGCTGCACGGATTGGGATATAGTCAAAAGATTGTATCATACATCTTATCAACCTAATAAATTATCCTATATTGGCTTTAGGCTGAATAGTCGGTCAATTGAATACCCCACCTCCTAATCCCATCCCTAGAGGTGGTATTCCCCCTCAATACATGTTTTTACGCCACCTGGTACACAAGAAGATAGTAGACACAAGGCATTAGGTCCCGTAGCGGTAGTCTGCCACACAACGAGCTGCTCCCGCCTACTCAGGATCAGCGCCAGCTCTTTGTGCAACGGCTGAACGGATTTGGATGGTACCTTTGCCAGACGCAGGGCAACAGGTCCCTCAACTGCAGTCGGCCACACAGAGGGAGCTGCTCCCGGCTGCTCAGGAACAGCGCCAGCTCCTTGTGCTTGCGCCGCCGTTCTCCCAGCGCGTTGAGTGCCATGCGCTGGTGGCGGCAGAAGCGGGAGAGGCAGGCAGCGTAGCCGGCGTCGCCAAGCTGGGAATATTTTACAATCATTATTTGTGGTGGCAACATGGGAAGACCTTTAACCAGCAGTAGGATATATTGGCTTCAAAATAATTGATACGGTAATGTGGAGAAATAATTATATGAATATATATATATGTAATACTAAGAGGGAAAAGGGGCAAGAAGAGAATCAACCTGTCCCATCTTGACCTGGTTTGCTGGAAGAGATCTCTTTAGAAATAAACTCGCCACTATTGTACAGCATTTGTGTAACTCTTGTTTTCTTTATATCACTTGTGTTCAATATAGAAATTAGGAAAGGGCCCGTTGGCAAATATTCATCAGCTGTCGCTGCCAAGGGAACCACGGATTACACAATGATGAGGAAATAACTAAAGAAAGAGATACATATTGGTACACAAAACAGCATTACAGCTTAGAAGTTAGCAAGTTAATGGACATTATGAGCTTCTTGCACTCCTTTTTTAAATTCACTGTAAGCATACTAAAAGGCACCCAAATTCGAAAGATGAAAGAAACACATCAAACTAGATGCCAAACGGCTTCAAACTGACACCTGCTGCATTTCCTAGCATCTCCCACCAACTCACCGTGTACAATATCGCGTCAGCCACCGGCCGTATCTGGATGACATGATCTTTTGTCTCATTCTTCACGCTTCTCAGATCCGCGTATAGTTTCGAATGGCGCTCCTTTACGTTTGGTAGATTCGGGAAGAGTGCTTTGAGCTCTTCTGGTGGGAGTAGGGCTGGTTGGCTCTCGAGAGGCTTTAGGAATACGCCACCGAGGACTTTTAGCCATCTGACGTGGGAGCCTTCGGAGACTATTAGTTCTGAAAAGTAAATACAATAAAGTCGAGTAAGATAAGTACGGACATGAGACGGACGTTATAAAGGCTGCGGCGGTGGGCTAGCCTCCTGTCTCGCCTAATGGAGCACTGAAGAACTGACTAAACGTGGGCGCATCTGTGCCTCTGCCACCATGTATGGAAAAAGTCGTGACGCTTTGTTTTGTCATAGTAATGGTTGCATATTCATATGTTAAAAATCCGTCAAGTCGTTTGGGCTGTAATGCAACTCGTGCTAGGAAATGGACATAAATAAAAACATAAGGTCATAAATAAACGTAGAAATATATCATATTATCATCAACATACCATGTATGACTTCCTGTCGTTTCCTTAGCTTGGCCGAGAGTAGGAGTGTATCCAACACCTGCGGCGGTAGGCTGTCCTTCCACTGTGGCGCCAGGGGCTCGTCCTCTTCCGACAAGTCGGATTGGGACGCTAGGAATTAAAATAAAGGGACATATTGAGTTGCAGAATGGCTGTTATTAAATCGACCATCAAATAACCTCTCCGGAACACTAATTTGGCCGCTGTATTAATAACGAAGCCACAGGTTATTATGGCTTGTTCAATGTAATCGCTAGGTTTGTTGTATCCTTTACAGGAGTGTAAACAATCACGAATTGTGAGGGTTGCCTCTTCAGAGTGCCCTGTGCCCATTAGTAAATCGATTTAGGCTGAGGACGATTATAATATTGGGCTTTGAAAACTAGCAATAATACGGTATTTGACTGCTAGTCGAAATAGATTATTTTTAGGAACTGTCAAAACGGTAATTTTGTTCACGAGTTCTATGAAATAATAACGTGTGAAGTCATAGTCCAATGCTGTCTTTTTAACACAAAATTAAGTTTATAAAATACAACTGCTGGAAATATACAATTGTGATAATGTCAAACGTTTTTTTTGTTTTTGTCAAACGTTGAAATATGTTCAGCTTGAGACATGTTTCTAGATTTATTGGACTACCTTGCAAATATCGTATTATGAATACTTCTTATACATAGGTTGATATTCCACATGTTTGATCAATTATTATTAACACAGGTGTTATAAATTACATCAGTCTAGTAATAACTAGCAATTTTAACTATAAATGGCATTTTAATCGATGTTAATATATAACGTGTCGTAAATGATCATTCTATTCAATTATATGATGTCACGACGGCCACACCCCGGTACACCAGGTCGTGGGCTCGTGGGCTAAGCCCGGTGAGGGGGCCTGGAGGCTTCGGCAGGCAGGTTTCTACGCGGTCACCTCCAGCATGTGCACAAGTCTAACTCGGCGGTGAAGCCAGCTCACGCTGATAAGCACCGAGTCCTGGCGGATCCGGCGAGTTAGCATGGCAATGTCGGTGGCCTTATTCCCAACAGTGGGCGTAAATTGTTATTGATAATGATTATGAATTGACGGGCGAGCGAATAATTGACGACACGACGAGCGAAGCGCCTCCGTTTCAGCTTGGCCAAAAATATTTTCGTATGTCTTATATGTGTTTATATGGATTCAGTATTTGGAATATTTTCAAAATGGCGGAGATATGGGGTTACAAAGTTATTATGCGGTGTGGTACTTTCATACTTCATGTACGTAACCAGATTACGCATTGTCATATTAAAGGAAAATGCAGTCGGGTTATTTGTTTTCATAATAATTTCACTTGTCCATCCGGTCAAATTCAAGAAATATTTGCTTTGTAGCTCGCGAGGTCTACACTTCACAGGAGTCATTAGTAAATTTGTTTTGATAAAGTTGATGTTTACCTTGTTGCTCTGCTGGGACCGTGTTGCTCTCATTGCTCCTCGATGACAAGCTGGAACTGCTGGAGCTTCCAGATGGCGCTGTCGCCGCTCCAGGCTCCAGGTCACTGTGGAAACACAGGTAGAAACATGTCAGAGATACTCTTAGTGTAGTCTACAAGATCTATTGCTGTGGTGACGTTTCGCTTCGTCCCTTAAAACCTTCGGAGATCGGGGCTTTTTTATTAGTCTCTTTTGAAAGTTATTGACATTGCGATCGTGACTGCAATTGGCAGTGGAATTGTATCAAATCTGTAAAGTTCGTGATAGATCTTGCTTGGCGCTAGATAATCAGGATATGGGGTGTAAGTTGGCCTACGAAATACCAAGGGGCTGAGACAGGCAGGGACCCATACGAAAATATAATATACTTACTTCCTAAACTCCCAATTGCACTACATTTTTTGCAATTGAATCACAACAGCGAAACTGGGTAATCAGGAAGCCATAAAAACCTAGACAACATTGGAAAACGTATGTCCATTTCAAAACAACCAAATCGAAAAGCCCTTTGTTCACATCTCCGAGTGGGAACGACTCGTTGACACCGTCTAGACAACGTCAGATTGAAATTGATTAAAAAAAAACCTGTCTCATCCAAACAAACATACCTTTTCCCATCCATCTCCCACATTTTCTATTCAAACCTATCCAATATCCTAACTCAATTAGAAATTCATTAGTCTATCCTATCACTTTTATCCAATCCGATTATAGAAGTCTAAATTCCTGAACCTTAGCCAATAAAATATAAATACTAATTACTCTTAGCTTAAATCTAGATTTTATAAAGCCTAGTTTATAAATGTTATGTTTATTTGTCGGTTCAGATTAGATTTACTATTGAGATGGGAAAATTTTGGTGGCTATACACTGCAGGATTTGGACTGGACTCGCAATTGAAACTGTAGCCGTTACTGGTAAAAGAAACAAAAATATTGCAGGAGATTATCGGTTCATTTCTGCTTTGTAGAGAATTGTCTCTTTCACTGGGCGCTCTTAAACTTCCGATGGTAACTGCAGGATACAATGGTTACAGCTCCACGATTTCATAGATAAGCATAATGACTAATGAGAAATATGGCGCCGCTAGTTTTCTTACGATATCGCAGACGGTTGAATCCAAAGATAAAACTGCTTGTTGTGTTGAGCTATGTTTTACGACTTTATCGCCAACACCTACGAATATTTCATAATACATAATAATAATACCTTGGACACTATTTACCCACATTGATCTAGCCCCAAACTAGGATTCCTGGGGTACTAGAAAACGATACACATACATATATAGATAAATATTATATTTAGATAGATAAACAACCACATGACTAGGGTACAAACATCCGTTCTCATCAAACAAATATTTGCCCCCACCGGGACTCGAACCCGGGACCCTTGCCTTCTTAGGCATGGTCACTGCCGACTCGGCCATTCGGGTCGTCATTTATTGCTGTCGTATATTTGATACTATATTTTCATCGGATAGCATTTAGTTTATGTACTAGTGATATTCTAATCCAACAAACACATCGGACAGTGCAAAGTAGATGTTCATTCCAACGAGTCTTACAGTGTATAGCCTCCAAAACAGTACTGTAGATTTACGATGATGAATGAAGCTTTTACGACTCTCCTTTCAGTCACGGATGCGCGAGCACAAACATCGGGCGGAAGTTATCGTTACGAAATGGCGATCACGAAACAAGCACGAAGTAACGTTATTGAACGTGCGACGTGCGAATAATCACTTGCAACGTGTAAACGGGATGGTTCACGTCGATACGTAGCTGGTGGACGGTGGATGCGGGCTCAGGATTCGATGGTGTGGTAAAGAAGAGGACTACACCCAGCAGATGGCGAATGTGAGCTGATTGATGATGATGAAAGTGTTAAGATGTGGTGGGTTTCAGACGGGAATTGATAAAGGTGTGATAAAAACATGTTGTAATTTTTTAAGGAATGGAGAAGTCAAAAATAAAGTATTTCTGATCACATTGGTTTCATGGTGAGTTGTTCAGAATTGTCCTTAACAGTCCCTTTAGAGGCTACATTAACCCCTAATTGGTTTAATGTAGTCTCTAAGCTCTCTCCCTAAGATTGTAAATCTTGTGGGATGTATAATCGTTCAGTCTAATTTGCACCCTTTAGAGACAGATGAGACTTAGGACGTTTTCTCACTAAAATGAAACTTTATACAGATGACAACGTAGCGGTCATCAGTTAGTTATTAAATATGCCAGCCATGGAGTAAAATTTCCATGCTATTGCTGGAGTATTATAAAACAAATTAAAAGCCGTGGAAAAGTTAGCAATTACTTGCACCTAAGTGCTTTTGATTGATGAAGGACAGCTTCAATTAGCTGCGGAAAATTCCAACTTGAAAAAAGATGGCAAAGCTTTTGTTAAACAATATTACTAAACGTAGGCACAGCGGGTGGGAAAAGGTGACGCTATATATAGCTATACATATATATTAATGAGTTTTATAAAGCCCTTGGCACTCGACGAATCCAACGACACTTTGGTGTTACTTTAAACAGTTTGGGCTGAAGCTGCAGCGCGTGCCAACGGGGAAATATTACCCTCCTTCTAAGGCAGTAGCTGGCGAGAGCCATTCAGACTCGCCACGAAGGATTCCGTACCACCGTAAAAGAAAAAACGTAAAACTCTCATCTCTTGTATTATTTGTTAGCGGTAACAGAAATACACATTACGGACAGACGGACGGACGGACAGCGGAGGCTTAGTAATAGGGTTCCGTTTGGCACCCTTCGGGTACGAACCCTAAGAGTATTGTCTTAAATAACTCGGCTCGTCAATCGCCTAACCGTTGACGCAGTTTACGCGAATCCCGAGTAAGTTTGTTTTGAAAGCGAGTGGAAACTCATTACGGTAATGTACACGTTCCTTCCTGGAACGCATTGAGTGTTGGCTTTAACAGCGTTACCTCTGGGGACAGATTTCAGAGAATTTTATATGGTCGAATGCTCACACTGTTGCTCTAGTAAAGCGCCGCTTGAATGTCATACTGGCGTCAGTTCCCGAGCCGAGCTGAGTTTAAGTGTCCGTCAACCTTTCGTTGTCGGTTAAACAAAGCATCCCCGCCCCTAATCTAGTCCCTAGTATTGGGAATATGTATGAATTCGCTGAATTGTACATTTCTAATTAAACTACAGATAGGGAGAGTGTCACAGATAGAGTAAAAGAGAGAGGTATTTAGAGATAGGATGGGAAAGAAACAGATACGCACATAGCTCTGTGGTTTGAATTATAGGTACAATTTTGGGTCCAGAGGTTTTAAAATTACGTTGCAACTAGACAACGAAGTCATTTGAGATACCTACCCAAGATATTGTACTCATATTGGAGTACCTCAGGTTACAATATTGGGCTCAAAGTTTTAAAATAACTCTACACCCGAATGTTCTAATACTCGTATAATCTTTACCAAGTCATATGGCCAAATAAACTCCTTTTTGGAACTATAATATTCATGTTTAAGTAAACCTGGAGGTAAGCCAACAGAAAGTCGTCAATAACAACCTGTCATTAACCCATCATAGTTGGTGTGACGTCACACTTTGGTATGTGGGAGATAGTGAACAAACGAACGACAGAATACTTTCCGCGCTGTATTTAGTACACAAAGTTAGTAGAGACAGACAGTCGCCATATTATTGACCAAACGAGTCTATTTTAGCTCTAAAGAACGTATTTGATAGTAATACGTTTCAATAAGCGTACTCCTACTGTACCCAACAATCCTAACAGGATGATAGTCACTATGCCGATAATAAGGATGAAATATGGAGATAATGAAGATGATGCATTGATAGCCTTACAGGTGATGACGTTCATGATTACGATGACGGTGATGACCATTAGGTGATGACGATAACTTTCACTAAGAATCCCCCAGGCCAGCATAGCAACAGCAGGGGATTCTCAACAGCAGATGTCATAACAGGCTGATGATGATGATGATGATACCTTTCGCTGAGTGTTCTCCTGGCCAGCATAGCAACCGGGGGGGGCTGCCGGCCCGCGGGGAGGGACACGTTGCGAGAGACGCGCGGGGCAGGCGTTGCCATGGCGGCGCTGGTTTTCACGTTTGAACAACTTTAAACTGAGTTCAAGTATATTTTTTACGTTGTTGAGTCGAAATGTTACACTGCTTTTTGCTGTTGTCCGAACCGCATCACAATGTTTTGTGGGGTTCACACTTTTGATTTGAGTTAACTCACTTTACACTGTTGGTTTTAGTCACTTTAGATTCTACGTTTTGTTTTTATTTGACTAAGAAATGTTGGTTCTTTGGTTGGTGGTCTAATGGTCAGTTGTGGGTTTTTGAAAGTTTCCTTTCGGCCGCTACCGCAACTGAGTTTCGTAACCAGGTGCGAAAGAAGAATGACAAACCTGAGAGAAACTGATTTCCTTTGAATTCCATCCAAAGATTGACTTGAAAATCCACATAAAGTTGTCTTATTTTCTATAGAAGATATACTACTAATGCTGTTACTACTGTTTAATCGTTATTCCAACATCAACACATACAAACAAAGATTTATTATTTCCTTACAAATACTAAACCGCACATAACCACCTCCATAAGGCCCTAATATGCTTCCTCACTCACTGAATATAATATCACAAAGACATATACCTAACTGGATAGGACATTGAAATGTAACTATCACTCTGTCTATGGCCAAGAGAATTAATAGACCCTATGTAAGGAGTTGTGTTACTTAGTTCTAAGCAGCAGGAAAAACTAGATGCACCTTTTTGCAGCTATTGAAGCACACACACACATGATAACTCGATAATAAGTTTAGCGATGTGTGAGTGTTGCGATTTTCTAGATGTTATATGCAATTAACCACCTAATTAGATAATCCGTTTAGTAAACATAAAAACATAAACATTTATATATGTGCACTTACATTGCTTTCGGATAAGTATTCTGTGCCCACATTAGGATACCTTGTGTCGTGGTAACCGGAAACACCGACATCACACACAAATAAACATCCAAGACCTGGTTTTTTTATCCTCGGCCGGGGATCGAACCCGGGACCTCTCGCATGGTAGGCAGAGCCACTACCACAGCGCCACATAGGTCGTTAATAGTTAATACTATGATTATTATTACATTTCAAGCTATAATGTATTAATAAAATTTCATGCTTTAATTTGTATTATTACTATTTCCTATTGTGTATTTCATTGGTTCACTATCTGTTTTAGATATATTATCCAAAGCCCTGATTGAGGGCAAAGGCTTCTCACATCTTTGAATATATATTAATTAATTGAATAATATTTGAATAATATTTATTACAAAGTGGCCGTGTACTCCCTCACTGACCAAGCTTTTCTGGGAGCTATTCTAATTTATAAATGTGAATTATTTATTTTATGTTTGTTATTTTATCATTCCTTTTCTGTGCATATTGTAATTAATCTTTATCTATTTATTAGTTTAATCGATTGTATATTTATTGAAACAGGTTTTACCAGGTTGCCAGGTCCTTAGCTATTCTCCACGAGTATTGGTTGAATGGTGTTAGTTCATCTTTCCATCTCTGTATCGGCTTTTCAATCTTGCGTTTGCCGTCTCTAGGTCTCTAGTCCACTGCCACTGTGTCGTTACAAGTATACTTCTGTTGTCCGCCAGTCTGCATATACTATGTCCAGCTCACTGCCGCTTCATAGCTTCTATTGTGCATCATCATTTATGTTGGTGATACCTCCTATTTTGCCATTTCTCCATCTGTCCTTCCTCTCCGGATGCCTATCATGCTCCTTTCCATGGCATGTCGATTAGCTTCAAGCTTCTTTCTATGTTTGTATATTATTGTCCATGTTTGGGCATCATATGTCATGCATTGATGATTTTTCTTCTTATCATCACGCTGAGCTTAGACTTGAAGATGTTTTTCAGTGATTTTTTTTCCATCATGCATTCAGTCTTCTTTCTAATTCTTTTTCCAATCTGTTTTCGAATGAGACAAGTTGGCCTAGGTAGGTGTAGTCTTTGACATATTCTAAATCTAACTACCTATAAATAGTTCAACATCTGTCACACACGAAACCTTCATAATTGCATAGATGCGGCGATGGGATAGCCCACGGTAACCCAGAATGTATTAAATAACTGTCCGAACGTGGGCGCAACTGTGCAAGAGCTACGCCGTTTGGGAAAAGGCGAGACGCTATTTAGAGATACACTACGATAACATGGCGCGCGCCTTCTATGAGAAATTAACGTTATGTCAATCGTAATGTAGTTTTATCTGCAAATACGTGATGTGTGTATGTAAGAAGAACTAATGTAAGAGAACTACCAAGTTATAGTATATTACTGCAGCGGCCGCCAACACGGTTCTTGCAGGACGAACGTTTGATGTTGGGCCGAGGCGCGTGCCGAAGCCCACATACGTGAGTCGTGCAATGACTGGTTGCGGCCAAGGCTTGTACAGTGCTTTTCTCAAATAATGCAAGGAAATTCAAACGAAGTAATACATTTATTGAAACATACATCGTTTAAATCCAAAATAAACATCGTATTCACCGGTATCTACGCGCGGGACAGCAATGCAGTATAGAAAGGTCGATTTATCTAAAAAAAAAAGTTACAATGCTCACAATTCCAGGCATGTTTGTTAATGAGTTGGCCGGCCGCTGCAGTAATTAATGTACTCGGTATTACAGTAGGTAGGTACCTACACCTTTTGTAAAATTAAACATTTGCTTTTTTTTTGTACTTCTGGTCGTTGTTTATTTCATAGTTTGCAAGTAACTACTACATGTAAAAATCACTTGAGCATATTGTATGGATCGGTATATGGTATCCAGCCACATACTTGAAACTTGAAACAAAAGCTTAACGTAGCGTAACGCGTTGCCCCATACAGTTATTCAATATGGGTGAAAGGGGGCCAGCCCATCGCCGTTTTATATACTTGAAATATAAAGAAAACATAAACAAATTACTGAGTGCACGTAAAGTACATAAACACATTGCCTTGTCACCCGCAGTTGTATGGTTGGCAGAAGCACAGACAGGCTTACACGCTAATTTTAGGACTAATTAAGCCCTCCATCAACGCGCACTGAGCCAGCGTGGTGAAATATGGCTCGATCTTACTCTTAATCGGGTAAAGGCGTGAGCCCCTTGGTGGGGCATTAATGCGCCACATTATTTTTTTAGGAGTGATTTAAATTTATGTTATTTAAAAGATCATAAGTATGTTATTAAATAATGCTAATCCTCCACCACTGAACATACTCACTTGTCATGTGTATAAACTTTCTTTATAATACAGTCTACACAATATCTGTGTTTTTCATAATAGCGCTTAATTATTCAGAAGAACTTTGGACAACTCTACTCAGAGATTAATTGTTATTATGCTAAATTTTTCGCAAATTTCATCTCAAGTCTGGAGATTATCCGATTCTAGTAAAATTCAAGAATTCAATTTGTTATGAAGTTTCTCGTTAAGGATAAATTCATTTTAAACAACTTTATCTAACACTCACAACATAGCAACACGTCTTTTTCACATGGGGCTACCTATCTAAAACTATTCATGGCAAAAAACTTGTGTTTCGAAACAAAGTAACGCGTTTTCCCTGATGACGGTGGGAAGAGACTGATTTACAAACAGGTTAAGCTAGTAGTTAAGAGACAGACAGGGGGTGAGCCTATCGCTGCATATCTTTGAACCCATCAATCAGATTACTTATGGTTCGACTTACATATCAGGTTATGATAACAAAACTTCGGTTTTCATTACCAGTCTCAGTTAACAATAGACTTTTCATATGCTATGCCTCAAAAACAATCCAAAACACCCGATAAAAAACCCAAAAAACCAAGAACCACAGACACAAATCTCACAGATCAGCACATACACAGATTGAGGGCTTATTTTTAATTAATGATATTTTTAATCGCTATTGACTAGACGTGTGCCGTTTCCCGCCGTCCGGCAGTTACTGACTGGCTGAAGTCTGACTGAAGTCGGACGCAGTCAGTATACCTACCTACCTTGTCTAGAGGAGCGTGAGATAGGCGCTATGTTTGCGGAACTAAATCTTCAGATGGAATTGGAATTCAATATTTTCTTTGTGTTTTAAAAGGCAAAGTTCTTGAGTGATCAGGTAATATGCGGTTTGATATTCCCGGATGGGCTAGCGAGGCATGTTTATGGCCGTGTAACTACTGAAATAAATTTGATGAGGTTTTCACTGTTATAATGTAGGTAAAGTCCGTCAAATCAAATCAATTTAATTTTTTTATTATCTGTAGATCTTCAATAATATTCTTAGAGTGCGTATTTTTTGCATCTTCTCCACATTGGACCAATGTGGGATTAGATGTCTGCTTACATAGTAAATTAATAGGCATACCAGTTAAATCCGTTTCTTACTATATGTATGTATGTATATGCACATATCTCAAACTTCGAAATATTATAGAAAACATCGCGATTACCTTGGTGTGAACAGCCTCGCCGTAACACGATGGTAGCGCCGCCCTACAATCCGCCCGCCCTAACTACATCACATACTCACGGAAAGTTTTCCCTAGCGGTGTGTATGCCTTGGGCGGGCGGGGTGCAAACTTGGGCGGGAAACTTGCCGCTCGTTCGATATAGCAGTGTATGGCCTGTCGTGGGATTCTACTAAGTTTCTACTTAACTACATTTTGGCGGTTCCGTTGCGATCGACGGAAATAACTTGGCGTCACTCCTTTTCCCATACGGAATGTCAGTGGCACAGATCAAAGCAATAATGCATTTTGCGTGACAGGCGGCTAGCTCAACGCCGATGATAGATGCTGGACAAAATGGGGTTTTAGGGAAATAATTCTGAATAACTACCCTACCCCTGCTCAGCGACCTTTCCCATCTAAACCTGGTTTGCTGGAAGAGAACTCTTATTACAGATAAGCTCGCCTTTGTTAATTTCATGTAGCTCTTTATGTAACTGTTATTTTATTTGATTTGTGTGCAATAAAGAAATTCTGAATTATGAACAATCTCTCTATTTCTGATAGCAATTTGATCTGACCAACTGTGTCACCATTTTGGTCACGTCTTGAGCTAAACGGCCAGCCGATTTGTATGGAAATATTGTTGGAGTTTACACAGACGACAACTCAGATTAACGGACACTTAAACTCATGTTGTCACAGTCTCTCGCGCGGGAAACGATCATGCCACTACGACATTATACGAAAGAAACGCCCATTCCATTCTATTGTACATTTAAGCACCACTTTATTTGAGTGTCTGTGCATTCAGAAAAGAGGCGTAATTAGTGAATAGGGCTTCCGCAGAAAATGCCATAAGCATCATTAAGGCTGCTTCATTTTCAGGTCACGATGCGACATCTACTCCATTCGACCTATTTAATATTGTCTAACAGTTTAGGGCCGCGGGTAAGACTCTTATAACGACTTCTGCTTATTGACTAGACGTGGACGAAACTATGCTTCTGCCTTCTTGTGTGGGAAGAGATGTATGTAGATGTAGATGTAGATTATAGATTTATTATTTATTGAATTAACCTTATACATAATCACACAAGTTTTTCTTATTAATCTCAACAATAAATAGTTTTCAGTTTTCTTGATGGTTCTTGTTGCTCTTCCTAAGGTTTATGTTTCGGGTTCTGTGACGCTTACTTTGTTTGACTACATTTAGCAAAACATCTAACATTTACGTACAGTCAAATGACATATATGTGAGGCCAGAAGAAATTCTGGCCCCACACTAGGATACCCTGTCATGTGGGAACTAGAAACAGCGACGTCACAAACATGGACGTATCCAAGCCCCGGAGATTTATTTCTTCTTCTTCCCCGGCCGGAGCTCGAGTCTGGGACTTCTCGCTTGGGAAGCTCTGCCTCGACCGCAACGCCATAGAGGTCGTGACAACATAGCGTCACATCGTTTCCCATACGGGGTGGCAGCGGCACAGTTGTGTCCACTTTTAGCCTGTCATTCAATCATTGAATTTGCTTAAAATCTGGCGCTTCTCATCAGCACTTCATTTAAAGTGCTGACGCGCGACCTTGGTGTTGCGCTCGAGGCGCACTTACCAAGCGAGAGGTCTCGGGTTCAAATCCCGGCTGGGGAGGAAGAAAAAACCCAGGTCTTGGATGTTTACATGTTTGCGACATCGCTGTTTCTAGTTCCCAATGACAGGGTATCCCAGCGTGGGTCTGAAAAGCAATGTATGTGCCATTATGTAAAGGTTATGTTATGTCATCGTCCATTATTGGGAGGCGAAAATAAACTTTTAGCTCGTCGTATCACAGAATACGACTATGTAAGCCTCTGTGGTTCCGATCCATATCCATGACATAAATCCTCTACTGAACATGTCTCTACCCCCTGGAAATACAACCACCGTATGCAGGCAAATGTAGCTCTGAAATATTTAGGAAATTAACAGTAATATCGGAGACCTGTTCCTCCTGGCGAAAGACCGAGAGGGACATTCGGAGCTGCTACCAACCCTCACTAGTAGAAATGCAATAAGACCGTGGTCGCACTGTTTTATATGCATAACAATGGGTGTCTTGAGGGCTTCATTCTCGGATTATGAACGTCGTGGGCGCGACCGGTATGACCGCGGCGGTGTGACCACCTCGTGTCGGACTGGGCTCAAGGGCTGGAGTGGCGTTGGATTTGTTTAATCGTACTACGTTTTACTGGCTAAATGTTGGCGCAACTGGGCCTCTTCCGCCCCGTATGGAAAATGGCGGACGCTAGGTTTGATTGTTTTGTACTATTTCTTTCACCTTTATTGTATCGTTTGTTTTTATTGCATATGCATTACAAGCCTAAATAAAAGACACTTATACAGGCAAGATTACCCCAAACAAGTTATTATTTCCTGCAAAGCCCAAGATGAAAATGATAAATTTGATGGCAGCGACAGGTAGGCCTTTGTGCAGAAATACAAATAAATAATATAAGTAAGTGTTTTACTAAACTTCTATGTATGAAGTACATTCATACCGTTTATAAAATACATATTATAAAAAAAAAAACTAATTAACTTTGCGAAAGTGAAAGATAATGCTCCTTTATACGATTTTTGAAGATAAAGTCTGAAGGGCTGTCCCTCATGGCGTAGGGAAGCGCGTTCCACAGATTTATTGCCCTCATTCGGAACCCATGTTCGTAAGCGACGGTATTGTGACGCTAAGTCCAGTCAATGATGGTATTTCAGTGGATTTGAGTGATTATGGCCCAATGCAGAGGCTAAAGTACCTCTTAAAGGTCATACTGGCGCTGGAGCTGTCATTTCCAGGCCGGTCGCCTGTAGCGCCTTACTTCAAGAGTTCAGATCACTGGGTGAACTGTTACACATACAACAGATTTTATTTCAAGTCACCATACGTATTTACGGTGTTATTACAATATAAAACTAATGAAAACATCACGGCGCACTCCAAACTTCAAACCTCTCGAGTTACACATGCTATGAGTACGTCACTGGCTCCGCCTGCCGCATCGCCTTTTATGCAATAACTGGACAAGTAAAATGTTAGCCCGGTTTATCATTGAGCTAAGTTTGCATGCGTTTGAAGTTGTTTGTTTTTCCCTTGCTACTATTTGCTACCAATCTTGAAACTTTGCTATGAGTTTGTTCGTCAAACTATGAGTTATCGCTTGTGCCTCGGCCAAGCAAGGTGTTCTTAAATCGCGTCCCAGGCAGACTGCGTATTTCCCAACTCTGACGCAAGCAACACACCTTAGTGTTTCTTATGGCGTCATACACCCTAGAAACAGGGTCATATGTGCTGATGCGGGGGTCGGTTTATGAGCAATCTTATAGGGTTGCACCTTGCGAGAACGCTATTAAAACGTTGTTTTGGCCGCGATTCTATTACTGATCTTTTTTCAAATGTGCCTGTTAACGGTCAAATGTAAAATATTTGCCTCTTCAGTGCGTTGGACTTGTGAGGCAGAAGAAGGGCGAAGAAACTCCCAATGATTTTAGGTTTCTTTTTTAGGCCTGACATCACATATCGGGGAAGAATCCCAACCGAGGTGCAAAATCTAAAGTAGGTACCCTAAATGTTTCTAGGTTTGCGTCGCTGTTTCTATTACAAAACACATTATTACCTTCAATGTGGACCACCACACACGCTTTGTTTTTTTTTTATATATATATATAAATGAGGCAAATAAATGCCTTGCTATTGTATTCTCACCCATGACCACGACTCAGAGTATCATGTCCAGGAGGGTTAGCACAACCTATAAACCAATTCAGATTAGGTTCAAAACAAGAACAGCACCATGGCAACCATTTCCATTACAATAAACCATAATAGACTTTATTTACCTAATACCAAGACTTGTTTTAAGACCAGCGCTAAAGGTGCTCCCCTCCCTCAAATATGGCGAGGGGGGTGATCGCTGGTGCACAAGTGATACTCGGGAACGGGTGCTGCTTGGGAGGATGGTCCAGTCTGGTTTTTCATAAGCTATGTTCATTACAGCTCGTCTTTGTTCTTGTTCATTTAATATGCTAGGTTGTTATTTTGAGACATCTTATTGGCACTTATAGATACTATGTTATAATATTAATATTAAATTAAATAATATTGTCATTAGATTAGATTTTTTGTATATTATACATTTCGTTAAATAAAAAATACAGAAATTTAAAAAATGACATCTCCGTAGAGTTTTTTGGTGCTCTCTTCTCTGACGGGCGTATTAACGAAGCACTGGTAGAGTTAATGGAGTTTCCTTTTCCTGTGCGAAATTCAGCCATGAATCACCACTTGAAAAGGAGATTTCCTTTTTCAAACTCAAACCCTAAACAGTCATGTACTCATTAGTTAAGTTAATCATATTTTTGTAATTATTTGATTTATTTTTTATTTTTATACATATATATATGATACACAAGTAATTGTTTGACATATAAAAGTGCATTATTTTTGCCTATATGCAATAAAGATTTGAGTTTTGAACTGAATCGGCATAACACGTGGTGGTAACCCCTCAGTATGTCAACTCTGAGTGAGAAATAAATCCCGAAAGCTTCAAATCGATGTTTTGAAATCTGTTCACCAACCTCAAACTGACCAATCCGAACGGAAGTATTTCACACGAGCTGTCATAGCGATTGTAATTTGAATTTAGAAGGAATCGCGATATGTGGGGAGATACAGGATAGATGTTCTCTCCAAACTGAATAGATAGTGATTTATATGCAGTGGCAACCCTAGTTTAATGTAGGTAGGGGTAGGTCCCGTATGTAGGGCAGAATTGGCAACCTTCAAGCTAAATGGCTTGAGATGTGGGTGGGTTTGTATTTGTTTTGACAACCTCTGTGGCGTAGCGGCTCTGCCTGCCAAGCCTGAGGCTCCGCGTTCGAATGCCGGCTGGGAAGGAAGAAAAAAATCCCCACGTCTTAGATGTTTATATGGGTGTGCCGTCGCTGTTTCTGGTTCCCACAAAACAGGGTATCCTAGTGTGGGGCCAGAAGCAATGTATGTGCCTGTATATGAACCTGGTGCAGCCACAGACATTATTTGACTAATAAATATCCTTATCCCATAGCAGGTACTGCTCGAATATTGAATACGCTATTCTGAGTAAATTTTATGAATTTTCCGAACCGAATAATTTTGTATGCGCATTTTAAAAGCAAAAATATTAATGTTTCACCATCAGCAAGTCAAATAATTCTGTGAAAATTGTTAAAAAACATATTACGCAATACTTTTCTTAGAAATTAAGGCAAAGCCACTCGGAGGTAAAAAACAAAAAGGAAATTATTCCTCTCCAGCGTAAAATCAAAATTGTAATAAGTTTGAAACGAGAGTTTCTGCTTTTAGGATACCGCACAGAATCCACGCACAGGACTTGCCCTTTAAACAGTAGTCAATAGAAACTTGTCATTTTCACAGAATTTATATCATCTGTATATTGGACAAATATTGAAAAATGATATCTTACATATTTTTCCTGGATCTTGTTATGGAACCCTATCTGTAATAACTATTGATACGGGATTGCTGCTATTGATGCGGAACCCTCCTTACGCGAGTCCAACTCCCACTTTACCGACTTTTGTTATTTTCTATTAACCTTTCGCGAGCGAAGAACTCTTACAAACGCCCAATGAGTTCCAAACAACTCGACATTTATAAGGTTGCTCGTTTGCGTTGTTTCCGGGGTTGACGGGTCATTGTGTTTTTTTGATTTGGGGTATTTTTTTTAATAAATACACTTTTTATCAAAAGTAGCTGATACTCTCAAAAACAATTGCTTGATGCTGTCTAAAACAGTGGCTCATTTGCGCCCACGTTTTGCAAGAAGTTTATCATTTCACTTTTTAGGGTTCCGTACCCAAAGGGTAAAAACGGGACCCTTTTACTAAGACTCCGCTGTCAGTCTGTCTGTCTGTCCGTCTGTCACCAGGCTGTATCTCATGAACCGTGCGTGATAGTTAGACAGTTGAAATTTTCGCAGATGATGTATTTCTGTTGCTGCTATAACAATAAATACTAGAAAACAGAATAAAATAAATATTTAAGGGGCTCCCATACAACAATTATTTCAATACCACATACAAACTTATGAATGCACCTGGTTACGTACATGGAGTGTGAAAGTAGCCGCACCAATAACTTTGTAAACATCATTTTGCTATGTAAAATACAAACTATTCACTCTACACCATCCCTACCATTTTACGGTGGTACGGAACCCTTCGTTCGCGAGTCCGACTCGCACTTGGCCGATGTTACCTTTAGTACTGTAACTTTTATATTAGTACGTAAAAGTAACAAGACTAAAGATTTAACCTCGCGGCCCCGATTACTGTCTCGGGTAGAATAATCTTTTTTCATCCTATTATAGGTTCTTCTGCGAGGCTCTTTGAGTTAGGACTCGAGTGCTTTCTAAGTTTAGATAATTTTCTCATGAATGCGTAAAACGGTGTAAAAAGAAAAACTTCTACTGACAAGCTCGAGGCTGGCTGTCATTTCAAAATAATTGCATATAGCCAACAACGTGAGAAAATAAAAGATTTTCAATCTCCTATCCTACATTTTACTTTATATTCCTTTTCTTAACTTAATTTACTTCCTTAACGAAACCCAGCTATTTGCCCTTAACGACTAACTAGCTTTGAACTTTGAGCTAACTGTTCAGCAGAAAGAACATCACAAACAAAACCCACAGCAAATAAATGCAAATTTAATGCTTGTATACGAACAAGATTAGGTCAATGATACATTACTGCGCTTTTCAATTGACAGCTGTCAAACAAATCCAAAATGGACTCCGCTCTGCGCGCCATCTGGGCGCTTATTCTTTAATACATAACATTCACATGTGGGATGTTTCCTCTTCGCGAGAAAATATAAATTATATATATTGTACATACCAACACAAATATACATTATTTGTATTGGTAAATACATTTTGCGAAGGGAAGACATGACAGAACAACACAAAGATAATTTGGGAATGTGGCGAAACCGCAGAAACGACGGAAACATGACATCGAACGAAGCCCGATATTACATCAATTATGCGATGATTACAATCACAACTACGCGTAGGAGCAACGCGCTCGCAATAATATTTATTTATTTAGGGCAACAAATATAATGATCACCAAAATATTTTACCCAATGGGTAAATGATCACCAAAAGTTGCAGAAAATATCAGTGCAAAATACTGCGGTAGCTTAGGTGTTTCGGGTTAGGTTGAACATGTAAGAACAACAAAAATACTTAAAACATAAACTTAAGTAGGTACACAAAACATTAAATTTACCCAAACACACTTTGGTGATCATTTACTAATTCTGGCAGTAATTTCGAATTTATTGGTAGTAAATTTTAGTTTTTTTTTGTAATCCTTTAAACACAAGCCCTTATTTAATAGTAACAACAAAAGAAACAGTGTGGCACCCATTCTCCCATACGAGGTGGCAGAAGCCTCATTGCGCACACATCTGCCCAGTAATTCGATGCCTACATCTGAATGACACGGGGCTAGCTCATCGCCGCAGCTGTAGATCCACTTGCCGTCCGTTGCATCATCATGTCCGTCAGCAAAGTTCCGATTCGCGCTAAATATCAACAGACTGGCATTTCAATTATGGCAGACATCTTATCATCGGCGGATCACGTGGTGGTAAAGCGAAATAGAGTGGTGAATAGCTGAGAACACGTGCCCGTATGGGAAAAGGCGTGACACTATGTTATCTGCAAATTCTAGGTATCAGCACTGTCCACAATTAACGAGAAAGAAAGTTCTTTGTCAGATCGATTGCCTTGATTTATCAGTAAATAATTAGCTGAAGTAAAACAGCTGTTGCATTAGTCAGTAAATATTTTCGTGCCGTAAAGCATTTTTGTAGACGGATCAGTCAATGAAATCACTTCTTTGCAGATGAAGTTTCTGGCAAATATCTATCTTGAGATAAGACAAAGAATGTTAAATCAAACGGTGTGTATCCTATCCACGTGTGAAAATATTCGGACATTTGATGGCTCTCTGTTTGTGATGATCTTGCTCTATAACATAAAACAAAATAAACATTCAGTAACGCCTTCTCCCACAGGGGTTGGCAGAGGCACAAATGTGGCCACGTCTACATACGTCTATTCTATACACACTGCAGGAAATCACTCTGGCCACAAACTGTTCGTGCTTATGTGTCTTGCCTTTCTCTTCTTTTTGTTGGATATGTCAATCTAGTCGTCTATATCAGTCGACAATAGAACAAGAACCTCTTGTTTCAGCAAACAATACAATTAATATATATTCTAATTCCTAGTATTCAACAGGACGACGATTACCTACGTACAAAGGGTCTACTGTAGTACTTCTGCCCAGCTATGTTTAACTACTGTAGTACTTCTGCCCAGCTATGTTTAACTACTGTAGTACTTCTGCCCAGCTATGTTTAACTACTGTAGTACTTCTGCCCAGCTATGTTTAACTACTGTAGTACTTCTGCCCAGCTATGTTTAACAGTATCTGTGGTCTACTGTAGTACTTCTGCCCAGCTATGTTTAACTACTGTAGTACTTCTGCCCAGCTATGTTTAACAGTATCTGTGGTCTACTGTAGTACTTCTGCCCAGCTATGTTTAACAGTATCTGTGGTCTACTGTAGTACTTCTGCCCAGCTATGTTTAACAGTATCTGTGGTCTACTGTAGTACTTCTGCCCAGCTATGTTTAACAGTATCTGTGGTCTACTGTAGTACTTCTGCCCAGCTATGTTTAACAGTATCTGTGGTCTACTGTAGTACTTCTGCCCAGCTATGTTTAACTACTGTAGTACTTCTGCCCAGCTATGTTTAACAGTATCTGTGGGTTAACCAATAGTTTTAAGTTTAGTCTTAGACGAACGCTCTTGTGGTGCAGGACACATTTTATTAAATAAAGGCTAGTATTTAATCGCACATCAAAAATACTGATTTGCACAGCAAAAGTTTATGTTTTAAGTATTTTTTGTTGTTCTTGCATGTTCAACACGAATGATAAATGGGGCTTCGCTTCGCTCACCGACTTTACCCTTCAACTAAGCTACCGCAGCATTTTGTCCTGATATTTGCTGTGCAAATCAGTATTTTTGATGTGCAGTTTAATATCTCCCTTAAATAAAATTGTCTTTTTTAAAACTCCCACCTCCAGCCGCGAGTATTATCTATCTTTTTGGTGTTGTGTTTAATTATTGTTGCTAATATCGTATGTTTCACTTGTTTTTGTTCGTTTGTTTCTTTTGTTCTATGTTATGTTGAATGAATTGTTGCAGAATTAATAAATGTATTTCCGTTGCATTATATTTTACTCAATATTAAATTTTGCGTGACGAAGAGATATGTTACCATTATTCTCGTTCTTTAGGCGTCACCAGTACCTCCTTATTCGTTTACGTCATCTTATAAGTCTACTATACATAGTAATTAATTAGAGTTACATCTGAAAACCCGAAATTAGGTCAAAACACACCAAAATCTGTCAACCAAAATACTTTTATGCGAACTGATTGAAAATATTAACTCACTTCAGAGATCTAAAAGAGCAATAATGATCAACAAAGTAGTATGCTCCCCACGCCGCATAAATCAATAGCAAGAAAACATATGTTCTGTTTTCTGGGATATATCTAGGTCGCGATTCGAAAGAAAATGGCGTTTCAATGTCAGTGGACTGGCGGCTCATCATCAACCAGGCAATTTAATATATTTCCAATAATCAAGCAAAGTGTAGCGATACCGTGAGGATTGGCGCCTGTGAAGAGGCCGGTGCTCAGCAGTGGGGCAAAGTGGCACAATATCGTGAGGAGTGGCGCCTGTGAAGAGGCATGTGCCCAGCAGTGGGGCAAAGTGGCACAATACCATGAGGATTGGCGCCTGTGAAGAGGCCTGTGCCCAACAGTGGAGCAAAGTGGCACAATATCGTGAGGATTGGCGCCTGTGAAGAGGCCTGTACCCAACAGTGGAGCAATGTGGCACAATACCATGATGATTGGCGCCTGTGAAGAGGCCTGTGCCCAACAGTGGAGCAAAGTGGCACAATACCGTGATGATTGGCGCCTGTGAAGAGGCCTGTGCCCAACAGTGGAGCAAAGTGGCACAATATCGTGAGGAGTGGCGCCTGTGAAGAGGCCTGTGCCCAGCAGTGGAGCAAAGTGGCACAATATCGTGAGGAGTGGCGCCTGTGAAGAGGCCTGTGCCCAGCAGTGGAGCAAAGTGGCACAATATCGTGAGGATTGGCGCCTGTGAAGAGGTCTGTGCCCAACAGTGGAGCAAAGTGGCACAACATCGTGAGGATTGGCGCCTGTGAAGAGGCCTGTGCCCAACAGTGGAGCAAAGTGGCACAATATCGTGAGGAGTGGCGCCTGTGAAGAGGCCTGTGCCCAACAGTGGAGCAAAGTGGCACAATATCGTGAGGATTGGCGCCTGTGAAGAGGCCTGTGCCCAACAGTGGAGCAAAGTGGCACAATATCGTGAGGAGTGGCACCTGTGAAGAGGCCTGTGCCCCGCAGTGTGACGATCCGGAGAACGTGGGCTGTGCATGATGAATGATGATGGTGACGAGCAAGAATAGGCAGACATCTCAAGTGGACCGACAATCTGGCGACACTAATGCGACACTGCTGTGTGTGAACTGTCAACTTGTCAGCAAAATCGACACCCAGGTATCTTGTCAACTAACAAATATATTAAAGTGACTTTTATGATATGATGAACAGGGCCAATTTAAATAATAATATATGCTTATAAATAATTAGTCTAGACATATCAGAGGACAGTAAACTACTGCAACGGTTTTGGTGTTCCGGATTCAGCCGGGCTGCATATGAATTCATTATGAAGGCTGGTCCAGCTAATTAGGTGAGTTAGACAAAGTAGATAGCTGGGGTAAGTAGCTAGTTGTTAACAAATTTTATAAAACCTTTGGGTCTTGACAAAGACAAGGAGAAAAAGATAAATCTGAGGATGAGTCACAGAGTTTAAATACTCTAGTAATCCCAGTGATTTGTTACGCGTCTGAAGTTAGGAGGTTGAAGACATTAATAAACCCTAAAAGAAAACACTCCAATGCTAATGAGAAGGACACGGGCAAGGTTGCTTAGCTGTGGCCGAAGTTAGTTGAGTGATCTGAAACCTTGTCTTACTATACATTCGTGAAGCTATGTTTGCACACAAAAGACAAGCAACAGATGAGCTAGAAGCCCGTCAAAATGGAAAATTGAAACCCTGGCTCAACGTGGTCGCAACTGAGCCTCTGCCACTTAGTTAGATAATACGGTATTTGACAAGTTAGTACAATACATCTAGAAACGTGTCTCAAGCTGAACCTATTTCAGCTAATACGTTTGAATATATCAGAATTGTATATTTCCAGCAGTTGTATGTTATAAACTCAATTTTGTGTTAAAAAGACAGGATTTGATTATGACGTCACATGCTGGTATTTCATAGAACTCGTGAACAAAATTACGTTTTGACAGTTCCTAAAAAGTTTCTATTTTGACTAGCAGTCAAATAACATATAAGGTGCATAGAAAAGAAAAAAATCGAACTATTTGTAAAAAGATCTATTTGTAAATGGAATTTTCGGTATGGGTTTGCGCTGTTTTGGTTCATTGACCTCAAACATACTCGTTAATATGGACATAACCCGGAATTGTGACTTAAAAGTACTGATAAAATCTATATATATATATATATATATATATATATATATATATATTTAATAATATATACAATTTTCACTTTTAAGACAAGATTGAAAGAGAATTTCCTTTCCCTTTCGTGTACTTTTATATACCTATATGTATATACATATAAGTAGTATATGTTTGATGTATATTTTATTTTTGTGCTTTTGTATTTTATTTAGTATATATCATTTATTACATTATAATGTTTTAGTTGTAAACAATTAGATGTATACAGTTTTATTGCGCACTAGCAATTCTTCCTGTCCTGCCAAGGTGTGCTGGTAAAAATCTCTCTTCAGAGATAAGCTCGCCTTTACTCATAAAATGTTTTGTTACCTTACTATTAAGATTTCTGTCCAATAAAGAATATGAATATGAATATATTTATCATACATTTTTTCAATTTCTTCTGGCTCCACACTAGGATGCCCTGTGTCGTGGGTACCAGAAACAGCGACGTTACACACATATAAACATCCCAGACCTGGTTTTTTTTTCTTCACCCGAATGATAGGCAGAGCCACAACTGCTGCACCACAGAGGTCGTTAGGTTAGGTTGGCTAGTCTCGAAACTAGACGCTTCGCTCGCTCGGTCACTAAATTATAATATAACGTATTAATAGACGATATTCACATTGATAAATAACAGACGGCCATTCGCATGAACCGCGGTATTCCCTGACCCAGAAGCGCTCGACTATTTTGGTCCTACGGGCCGGATCGTGAAATCTACTTAATGACTGGATTCGTTCTGTACGGACTGACTCATTAGACGTCGGTGATTCACAGTTTTAGATAAGTATTTTTTTAACAAGCTTTGCCTTTGCGCATACGTTTTCTTGTAACATTTCCATTCGTGAGGAAACCTTCATATTTGCGTAGTTAGCTCCTATTACGCAAAATGGTGTATTAAGGTGCGTGTATCGGTAGAATTAGCTACTCGATCGTGGTGGTTGAAATTTTGTACACAACTATATTAAAATAAAGTTAACAGCTCACAGTGCGACATGGCTATTGCGTCAGTCGCTGAGGCAGAAAATTGCGAAAATTACGTGTTATTTACAAATCTTTCAAAAACCATCTCATTATATTTAATGTCAAAAATACTATGTTAATATATTTTGAATAGCTGTTTTTTGACGCAAGAACGACATCAATATTATTTTTAGATTCCATGAAATATTGGTGAAAAACATCTAGATTTATTTCTTTCTATCTATGACAAATATTTTTTTCAAACATACGCATTAAAGGAAAGTGTCTTAAAAAATATTTTTTCCGCGATTTGGGAAGGGGCTGCTTTAAATATGGGCATTTGACATTACCCACAGCGTCTTCAATAACTGCATTAACATAGGCGAAACGAGCCTGTGCCACTCCGTGGGGGAAATAGCGTGATGTTATCTTCGTTTCGTTTATGTTTTCCATTTGTATACCGCGCTATTAACGAAAGGAAAAATGTTTAGAGTTGATCTTCCTATTGTTTTTCCTTTCTGGCCAGTCGTGATCTCACCCTCACACAGGTTTGCAAATGAAAATGTACCCCATTAATGTCACCGCCGAGGGGCACAAGCAATGGCTTGTAAGGGTAAAGACCCGGTACCAGTGAGATTGAGCCATATTCCACCAGGCTGGTTCAGTGCGGGTTGATGGAGACGGCGTTGAGCTAGTGGCCAACCCGACACCGTCAGAAGTTATCAAGCTGCCCTATTGGGGTCTCTGACCCAGCTCTACGACTACTATCACTGAGTAGCGATAGTAGCCAGGACCTGCAGCTTAACGTGTCATCGCAGTTTAGATTGACACGGATGTTTAGTTTCACGCTGTACATATTAGTACTTATTTTAATCTGACCGTATCATGCAAACGGCCGTTATCTGCATTGGTTGATGGCTCTAGCTTTTAACATCAAGTGTGCTACTTAACTACTTATAATTAAGTAGATACTTATTGATTGGTTGTTGCTGCTTTGAGTGAATATTTTTTTTAAGTTCTGATTCAATAATAATAATTTGTATACGAGCACGACGATCACAGTGAAGAAGTCAGACGTCGCATCGAACAAGCCAGGGCAACATTTTATCAAAATGGGTCACCTTCTCTACCAAGTGCGACGGTATACATATACTGTCAGTTCTCCTGTACGGAATAGAAGCGTGGATTTCAACCGAACATTATATATCAGCATATGAAGTGCCTGTAAACTCCTCACCACACACCCTCTCACACACACTCATTCACACTCACGATATTCAAAGAGATGTCTCTCTTACACTCACCAAGGCCTTAAGCCTATGTAAATTTTACTCTATTTTGTAGTAAACTGCAGTATATGGGCCGCATAGTGGGAAGCAGATACCACGTTCTACGATACCTCTGCAGGAAAAAATACAGACGACCTCACACTGACTTCAAAACCTCGCAGAATCGGTCAATTCAAGCACATCACTAGTACAAATAGGCATACTTATAATGACAGCTGATTTCCGAAATAGGCATACTTATAATGACAGCTGATTTCCGAAATAGGCATACTTATAATGACAGCTGATTTCCGAAATAGGCATACTTATAATGACAGCTGATTTCCGAAATAGGCATACTTATAATGACAGCTGATTTCCGAAATAGGCATACTTATAATGACAGCTGATTTCCGAAGTTTTTTTTGTTTGAAACCCAATATATTTCCATACTTCATATAACTACTGGATAACTTCTGGACTGCAGAAGTGCATGTACAGGGTGCAACAGAAAGGTGGAGTCATATTTTAGAAGGTTGGTGGAGTCATTTTGGGCCGTGCATTCCGCTGATTGGGTATGGATAAATAAAAAATAAAGTTACTCTGATCAAATCAGTTTGATAGTGAAACTTGTTCAGAATGATGTCCCTGACAACCCTTTAAAATATGACTACACCTTTCTGTTATGTGTATGGCTTGAGTTTTAATAATGTTTCAATAATCTTGGATGCATGAATTAAACTAAAACAAAACTAAAATCTTGTTAATATATCTACTCAAAATCACACATACTTTGGTTATTGATTCAACATACATACATACATATATGTGCTCACGCCTATTTCCCGGTAGAGGGGTAGGCTGAGACTAAAGACCTCCACCTGCTACGATCCTGGTATACATCTCTCGCTTCCTCAACATCCATAAGTCTCTTCATGCAAGCTCGCCGGTTACGGGTACTTCGTATTTGCCTCTTCACTAACAAATCGCCGATTTGGTCTTTATAGGACCTTCTTGGGCATCCCCGCCCGACGGCTCCTTTCACATCCGTTTCGTCAATCTCCTTTCATTCATCATAATTGATTCAAATTTAGCATATTTTTGGTAACTTTTATGTATTTCAAATTCCCAATTCCAACAACCAATAATCTGTCCTTGAAAAACCCCCGGAAATCAAGCTAAAGCATTCCTCCACCTCTCCTAAAATTGCGATCCATTCCAGAAATAAGACCATCCCGCCAAACCAAACGAAAAGTATAATTCTTTCAATCTCTGATTTTAGGAATTATAAAAACAAACAGCTCTCCCCTCAGCCGCATTTCTGTGCGTACTTGAGCGATATTTACCGCCGCTAGGCTCCCTGCGTAGTGGAAATCTACTGAATCTACAAGATAAATAAATAATAATAATACCTTGCACACTATTTTACACACATTGATCTAGCCCCAAACTAGGATTCCCTGTATCTTGGGTACTAGACAACGGTACACATACTTATATAGATTAATATTATACTTATATAGATAAACAACCATGACTAGGGTACAAACATCCGTTCTCATCAAACAAATATTAGCCCCCACCGGGACTCGAACCCGGGACCCTTGGCTTCGTAGGCAGGGTCACTGCCGACTCGGCCATTCGGGTCGTCAGATGGTCGAATTGGGGTGGCACTGGCGCGGTTTAGCAATAGAGATTACGGGTATTTTTACTATCAACAGTATGGATGTGACCAATAATTCCCGGGATGTCCCAGGAGGAATCCAAATGAGGATAATTCCACTAATAATTACAGGAAAACAGTTGCCAGAATATAAGTTTGCGAGAGTCAAGTTGCAAGAAATTGCTTCATTATTATTATTTGCAAATATTTTTAACGGATATAAAAATGGCTGGTAATTAATCGCACATCAAAAATACTGATTTGCGCAGCAAAAAAGGATCAGCAAAAAAAAAATTTTATGTTTTAAATATTTTATGAGTACTTAAGTTTATGTTTTAAGTATTTGTTGTTCTTCTTACATGTTCAACCTAACACGAAGGATAAAGGGGGCTTCTCTTCGCTCACCCCCTTTACCCTTCACCTAAGCTACCGCAGCAAATATAAGGGATATTTTCTGCGCAAATCAGTATTTTTGATTTGCAGTTTAATATTTCCCTATAAAAATATGCGTTTGAAAGCGCACCTAGATCCCGAGCACTGGTTAGTACCGACGATGACATCACGTCACATTTGTGACACAATTAACCCATCATCATCATCATCAGCCTCTCACCTTTGTATAAGATGATTAAGCAGCGTCCGATAGACGTCAGCGCTCGTGACTAGAACACAGTCCAATTAGTTAAATGTGAAATAAACGAATGCTTGCGGCACATTATCACGCCTTTCTCACGCGGGGTGGCAGCGGCACAGAAGCACCTACGTTTAGCCAGTGACTGGGGGCCAGTCCATCGCGCAGCTCTGGAGATATGTAAGTGAATGTAGAGTTGAACCAGGAGACAAAGAACGTCTCCAGGTCTTGGATGTTTATGTGTGCGACGACGCTGGTTCCCCCGACACCGGGTACCCTAGTGTGGGGTCAGAATCAATGTATGTGATATACAAATATTTAAGTTCATTGATAGACCAAGATCCGTTGCACATCGCCACAAAACTACGACTGAAGACGAGGAATTGCTGCAGAAAGTCTCTATTTATCTTATTTGTTTATTCAAGTACTTTACAGGGACGTGTTGACGGTATTGGGAAAAAATTGAGGGAACTTTCTTATTGCCAAAGCTGCGGCGATGAGTTAGCTCTCTGTCACGAAAAATTACTGTTTGTTTTTACCTCGCTCGAATAACCTGAGTTTTGTAGATTTGTTTACGAAAGTCAGCTTATTCGAGCGAGGTCAAGCACAGAAACTTGATCGTCCGAAAAGCTACACACAACAACAACAACACAGCGTCACGCATTTTCCCATACGGGGTGGTAGAGCCACCAACCAGTTCATACGACAACGAAGATCATTTTCGGCAGACTTCATCCAGCTTTTCACTTAAACAACAAAAGCTTTAATCTAAAATCTGCGCGCTGATCCGTTCGCCCTGTCTCCACCATCCAGCCTAGCTGCCCCGCTCCCTTGCAGCCCTGTCTCCATCCTGCCTAGCTGCCCCGCTCCCTTGCAGCCCTGTCTCCATCCTGCCTACCTGCCCCGCTCCCTTGCAGCCCTGTCTCCATCCTGCCTACCTGCCCCGCTCCCTTGCAGCCCTGTCTCCATCCTGCCTAGCTGCCCCGCTCCCTTGCAGCCCTGTCTCCATCCTGCCTACCTGCCCCGCTCCCTTGCAGCCCTGTCTCCATCCTGCCTACCTGCCCCGCTCCCTTGCAGCCCTGTCTCCATCCTGCCTAGCTGCCCCGCTCCCTTGCAGCCCTGTCTCCATCCTGCCTACCTGCCCCGCTCCCTTGCAGCCCTGTCTCCATCCTGCCTACCTGCCCCGCTCCCTTGCAGCCCTGTCTCCATCCTGCCTACCTGCCCCGCTCCCTTGCAGCCCTGTCTCCATCCTGCCTACCTGCCCCGCTCCCTTGCAGCCGGGATGATAACGGTATTCAGTGCGGGTAGCACGAATCAAGTATTCGAACTGAACTGTCAGCGACACTATATACTAACGCGTTAGTTTGTAAACCATCGACAAAGTGTAAACCAGACACACAGGGTTTTGAATTTACGTTTCTTTTGTTTTCACATATCAGCCTACGAAGACTATTCGGGGGCTTCGCTGCGCTCGCCCCCTCTAGTCTTCACCTAAGCTACCGCAGTGTTTGCCCTGGTATTTGCTTTGCAAGTCAAGTTTATACCAGTTCACAATTTAACGGTTTTATTATAAAATAACGCGCAATATCGCAAGCAGCACGGTACAGTTTACAATTTATCGATAGTTTGTAAACTAAGGAGAGAGAAAAACATTAGATTATAAACTAACGGTTTCGACAATCTTACGGTGACACAGACAAGAAGTTGAACAACGACGAAGGAAGTAAGTAACACAAAGATTAACAAAGTTAAGTCAAACTTATAAAAGCCGTCTCAATCTGTATATTAATAAGCCTGGTCTCGAGTTGAATTTGTCAATATGTTGTTGAACATAAACATAAACATTTATATACAGTTACATAAATAGCTTCTGGCCCTACACTACTATACCCTGTGCCGTGGGAATCAGACACAGCGGCGTCACACACATATAAACATCCAAGACCTGGGTTTTTTTTTCTCTACCCCCAGCCGGGGATCGAACCCGGGACCCCACGCATGGTAGGCAGAGCCGCAACCGCTGCGCCACAGAGGTCGTCAATAAGTTGACAACTAAACACAGGTGTTCCTGTACGTGCTAGAGATCTCGGCGCGGGCGGCGGGCGGCGGGCGGCGGGCGGCGGGCGGCGGGCGGCGGGCGGAGTCGTTGGTGTACTAAAAGGTTTGATAGCGTTATCAAGACCACGCCCTTGGTTAAATACAGGCTGAAGGTTTCAAGGGGTTGCTCTCATAATATAATAATATACATAAATAATAATAACTTGGACACTATTTACACACATTGATCTAGCCCCAAACTAGGATTCCCTGTATCTTGGGTACTAGACAACGATACACATACTTATATAGATAAATATTATACATAGATAGATAAACAACCATGACTAGGGTACAAACATCTGTTCTCATCAAACAAGTATTTGCCCCCACCGGGACTCGAACCCGGGACCCTTGGCTTCGTAGGCAGGCTCACTGCCGACTCGGCCATTCGGGTCGTCAATACATACATACATGTATATACATATACATAACAACTTTCACCACGAAACCGAAGATATCTGAGTAAACGGCAAGCCGTCAACGATTTATTTAATGGATTTATGTATTCACTCAGTAAAATCAACCATTTTTACCTGTTTATTGGAAGCACATAATTATTATATGCATAGTTTAAGTACATACCAGAAGGTATCCGAACCTATATGGTATATTAAATTTTCATAAGATATTACGTTAAGTGGACCTAACCAACCAATATTTGAACAATGTGTTCATAAAATAACACTTTTTACCACACAACTATATTGTCCAAAGAATAACCGAACTAACAGCGCTAGAAATAAGTCTTCAAATCGCTCATCACACCGCATGCGATACGTATTGGCTCAAACTCAGATGAAAACTGACAGGTTCTAATAGAATCAAATTGAAATAATTGACCTAAATGATCTGAATCCAATTCACTGATAACACTTTTACTGATTGGAATAACATCAGTAAAAATGTTGTCAATGCATGTAGCACTAGTAGCAGTCACTCTTGTTGGCTCCATAAATAAATGGCTAAGCCTAAATGATGAGAAAAGATTTATTAATCTAACGCTGAGAGTAGTTCTTTCTAACAGATTAACATTAAAGTCACCACATATAATTAATCGTTTCGTACTGTGTGATGAAATAGTTAGGACGGATTCCATTATTTTCTCGAACATTTCAAAGTCGCTCAAGGGTGGCCTATAGACACATATAACGATGAACTGTTCTAATTCCACAGCTGCAAGTTCTATAGTTCGTTCAACAGATAAGGAAACAATGTCCTTACGTTCCTTGAATTTCATATGATTGTTTAGTATGATTAATGCCCCACCATGTATTGAATTAAGTCTGGTGAACAAACTACCTACCTGGTGATCTTTAAAGCTAAACATAATTTAACTGATAACTGAAATCTGAATACTATGTTTGGTTTGATGAAAATATATTTACTTAATAGAAGCGCTGTTGTCGCAGTAGTTAGTGAGATCTAAGTGTTGTTAAGTTTTGGAAAATCCCACTATATTGTGGATTATTTTTTGCCTGCGAATGCCGAATTTTCTTTGAACCGCAAACAGTTTCGATTTTCCCAAATAGTTCGAGCCAGAAAATATAAATCTGTTTTGGTTTTAGTTTTGTTCGAAAGTGTGGAAAATAGACATACGTTTCCCCGATCTAAATAAAACACAATAAAATAACATTTATTATAGATGGCGCTACCTTCTATACAAAAAAACAACACAAACACAGATGACCGACATTCAACGAATGCACAGACTGCTGCCCAAAGTGACGCCTAAATAAGGTACTGGTGCTGTCATATCCTGAGCGGGAGACAGTGACAGCCTGACTGAGTTTCCGTCAAACTTTAAGTTGTCGGTCAAAAATGGACCCAAAACCAGAGTCGAAGTATATCTTAGGAAATAGCGCCACCTATCCTCCACCCCGGGTACTCACTGGTGGTTGTGCGCCGTCAGCCGGTTGGGGTCGCTCGCGTTCCGATGCTTGCCGCGGCGCGGCGCGTCGCGCTCCCGGCACGACTCTGCGCGGTTCACGCCGCGAGACACAGATGGCGTTAGCCGCTTGCTAAAATAAAATGGAAATTGCTCGGTTATTGAATTCTTATTTTTTGCGCATAGGTCATCTGTAGCCTTTTATGTAATTCTGTTATCAATCGCATTTGAAAATCGACACGTACTGTCGTTTATAGCGACTGCTTATTTATGCGAATGCGGCTCGTGTTCTTATTTGGTCGATTTTTTTATTTAACAGATATTAGATAAATATCTAGGATTGATATGATATGAAATACATACTAATCAAGGCCACTGATCTCTAATTAGATATTTCTCCCAGCAAACGTTTGCAGGACAAGGAAAAATGACGTTAAAGATAAAGTTCTTCAGAACGTTGATCTAACAATAATTCCTGGATCGATGTATGCATGACGAATGCTACACTCGGGCACAAGTTGGTCGATCTGTTTAGTTGTCATTTAATGTATGAGAAGTTTGCTCACTTGTCCTTTTCGATAATTAAGAGTTACCTAATGAGGAACCAGGATAAACCACAAACGTCGATTAAGCTCATATGCCTCAATTACTTGATGGTGTACTTAAGTTATTGCACCCTTTTCTTATCACTGTCAAACCATAATAATATAGGCATACCCATTCTAAGCCGTGGGCTCTCTCGAAAGAAATTAATATGCCACAATGTAGCGACCTACTGGATTGAATACCAACGATACCATCGAGAAACCTTACGTGCTGTGATAACTAAGTGTAACCTTCGCCATACATCATACATGACATGACATAGTTTTCTATTTGCGCCATACATAACTTTAAAGGGTGTAGCAAAGTTTGTTTACACAGACGTTTTTTTCCAGGCGCATACATTGCTTCTGGGCCTGCACTAGGACACCCTGTGTCTTGGGAACCAGAAACAGCGACGTCACACACATTTAAACATCCCAGACCTGTTTTTTTTTATCTCCAGCCGGGGATCGAACCCGGGACCGCATGGTAGGCAGAGCCACTACCGCAGCGCCACAGAGGTAGCCGAATGCTCACACCTTTTCCCCGGAAGAGGGGTAGGCTAGGCACACACTGAAGCCCTCCTCCTCTTACTACGATCCTACGATGGTTTTAATGATGTAAGTATTGCAATCTTCTGAAAAAGGCTCAACATCATAAACGAGCACTGAGTCAAACGCCATCTAGTGAGCTGTTTGGAAACTTATTTTTCAGCAGCCATTTTGTTGTGGGGTTATTACTGTTCTGATTGTTGATTCTTAATTGTTTGTTGTTCAAAGTTGGTAAGGCTACAACAACAACAACATAGCATCACGTCTTGTCCCATACTACCCCAGGCCATAGGCCATAGGCTACATACAGTACATTACAACCTCTAGAGTAGAGTCCTTAGATCGTGATATTACCTCTTGTTTTATTACTATCTGTGCCGCGCATTCCAACCCACCATTATTCCAAACAATGACATTTCCATACAATATCCATACAAGTTCCTGTCAGGAGGTAGAGACAATCAACCACCTTCACGATTTTACACAAACAACTGACCACCGCACAAGCATTCAAAAATCCACATTATTCCCCTGACTTTAAGCCTCAAAATTCGTTGCGAAGCAACATGTATTAATTTTATGGGGAGTTCTTGCGTCAAATGACAGAAGACATTAGAGTGCATTGGTTCCGCATATTCTATAGCTGTATCTTTAATAGCCTTAACATGCTTTCGGATAAGGTTTAGTCTGGCTTGGCAAGTGTTTAAGAATTTCATGTTCATGATGAGATTGACGCTCAGGAATTTTGTGTTTGTAGAAATAACTTTATAACAAAAACGTTTTCCAAAAGTTGCAGAGGACTGGCCGGTCCATCCCCAATACAAGTGATAACCTAGTGTAGGGCCGGCAGCAAGCATTGGCTGTAGGTTTATACAGCCAGCTATAAAATAATATAAACTTACAGCCAGCTTATTCGATACAGGCATATATTTTAAATATGTAATAACAGAGGAGACAATGCTTGCTGCCGGCCCTACACTAGGTTATCACTTGTATTGGGGATGGACCGGCCAGTCCTCTGCAACTTTTGGAAAACGTTTTGTTATAAAGTTATTTCTACAAACACAAAATTCCTGAGCGTCCATCTCATCATGAACATGAAATTCTCAAACACTTGCCAAGCCAGACTAAACCTTATTCATAATTTTCTTCATTCATTTAACAATTTTAGCAATAATTCATATTTCCATAATGAATGAATTAGAGTAGACACTTGTATGTAATTGTACTACGTGTGATTTGGCTTGTAATGGACGCCTCCTCTTCGCAAAGAGGTTATATCACTAGGTGAGGTATTGTATGTTTTGATCATAGAGTTATTTAAACAAAGAGTTTCGATGGTCTGAGTTTTGGGCAATTCACAATCGACGTGTATTGATTACTGGAATTTTCGTCCTTATTGCCTTCTGAGCGTCAACGAAATGGGTAGTGTTATGATACTCACTTATTGTCTTTGTCAGGCTGCTCCTTGGCGTCAGTAGCCTCCACCTCAGCGTCGGGCGCGCTCGGCTCCTCCGAGGACCCCTCCCGTCTCGCCTCTCCTGCGGAGACGGAGAAGGGTGGGAGTGAGACAGGGACGACACCATGAGCTCAGGACTACAGGCTGCGGTAGTTCTCATGTAGGTTCAATGGACAGCCAGGCCATTCTTTTTGACACAGTTATGCAAGAGGGTCTTCTAGAGTTAGGCGTTGTAGAATTAGGGACTCTCTTCTAGAGATTAGATAACTTTTTGACACAGTTATGCAAGAGGGTCTTCTAGAGTTAGGCGTTGTAGAATTAGGGACTCTCTTCTAGAGATTCGATAACTTTTTGACACAGTTATGCAAGAGGGTCTTCTAGAGTTAGGCATTGTAGAATTAGGGACTCTCTTCTAGAGATTAGATAACTTTTTGACACAGTTATGCAAGAGGATCTTCTAGAGTTAGGCGTTGTAGAATTAGGGACTCTCTTCTAGAGATTAGATAACTTTTTGACACAGTTATGCAAGAGGGTCTTCTAGAGTTAGGCGTTGTAGAATTAGGGACTCTCTTCTAGAGATTAGATAACTTTTTGACACAGTTATGCAAGAGGGTCTTCTAGAGTTAGGCGTTGTAGAATTAGGGACTCTCTTCTAGAGATTAGATAACTTTTTGAGAGCGAACGCTTACCCCACATACGCATGTAGTGTAAAATTTAAAGTAAATATTTTTATTAATTAACAAGTAAAAGTAACTCGCTAATACTGCAGTTGTGATAAAAATTTAGGATATGTAGTAGATTTTTTTATGTAGTTATAAGATATACTATAAAAAATGGCATCAAATATAATGATCACCAAAATATTTTTTTCCTACCCAAAATGGGTAAAAAATGATCACTAAAAATTGCAGAAAATATCAGGGCAAAATACTGCGGTAGCTTAGGTGAAGGGTAAAGGGGGTGAGCGAAGCGAAGCCCCCTTTATCCTTGATGTAAGGTTGAACATGTAAGAACAACAAAAAATACTTAAAACATAAACTTACGTACACAAAGTATAAAAAGAAGTTTGGTGATCACTTATCCAAACACAATTTGGTGGTCGTTTCGAATGCGTGTTTCCGTAATATACAAGGCCATTACCCAGGGGTCTGTAAATTATCGCGTATACTTTGGAACGCAATATTTTCACTTACCTCTTCCGAACTATACATCAGCATTACGCCGCAATCGTGTATACTTCGGAATGGTCTACGCCAATTTTATGGTTCCGTTATATACTGCGCTATTGCCCAATGTAAATACTCGTGTTATTAAATAAATATTTTATGTGTATTTATGTTTATATATCAGCGATTAATATTAGAGTTTAAGGGAAATATTAAACCGCACATCAAAAATACTGATTTTCACAGCAAATATCGGGGAAAACACTGCGGTAGCTTAAGTGAAGAGTAAAGGGGACGAGCGAAGTGAAGCCCCTTTATCTTTCGTGTTAGGTTGAACATGTAAGAACAACAAAAAATACAAACTTAAGGACAAATAAAATATTTAAAGTGTTTTTATTGAACCTTTTTTGCTGTGCAAATCAGTATCTGTGATGTGCTATTAAATAGCACCTTTGATAGCGTGCGTAAGAGACACTGTATAGTTTGGAACTATACTTTCGTACGCATTCATTTCAAACTACACGAGTAGTTCGCGAAATTCTTGTATATTTTGTAGTTGCAGATGTGAGTATCAGCATTCCGAAATATACACGAGCAGTACGCTATGGGAGCGTAATGGTTTTCTATACAACGGAAATACGCGTTTCGAATATATTGGTAGTAAAATAGGTGCGTTTTCGGTGATCGTCTAAACATAAGCCATTAAAAATTTAATCATTAATCATCAACTCAAAGGAAGAAAATTGTGGCTATGCTGTACTAAACATATCGACTACGCCGATGTCAGTGGGCAAGCGCGAACGAATAAACTCGAACGACTTCAGAATTTCGGAATTCGGTTTATCTTCGGGTTGCGCAAATTCGACCATGTTTCTCAATATCGCAAAGAGTTGGTGTGGCTTCCGATTCGTCGTCGCCGGGACTCTCATACTATTTCATATCTTTTTATTATATTGAAAAATCCGCGCTACCCCAGCTACCTTCGACCGCGCTTTGAGTATCTCTTTTCAGGAGATCGGCACCGGAGATCTCACACGGTCTCACTCTTAGCCACACCAAGGCACAACATCTCGGCATATGAGCACGCCTTCAGGTTGCAGGCGGTCCGACTGTGGAACGCACTTCCTTGCAAGATAAGAGATAGTCCCACTCTTTTCTCTTTTAAAAACCGGGTAAAAGAGCACTTCCTCTCTCTTTCCTGATATTAGTTATAGCATGTATATTATTACTATATGTACAGGTTTATGTATATATTGGTACTTATCAGTAGTTTGTTATTGGTTGTCTGGTATTTTATTTTCCATATTTTATAGATATTTAATTTATTTATTATTTATTATAGATAATTTATTAAATATTGTGCACTGCCTATCATGCCTTGGTTTACTGGAAGAAATCTCTTTTAGAGATAAGCTCGCCTTTGTACATATGTTTTCCACAAATGCAACTTTTTATATGTCTCTGTGCAATAAATAATTATGAAATTATGAAACATTCAGAACCACCACAAAAAAAAAACTATTATTCAATACTTGTTTAAGTACATAAATGTATAGGATTTGACGTTTAAAAGTTTATTAGACGTTTATTTTGAGAATAAACCATGTCTAACATTTTTTGTACTAACACGGTCAAAGTCAACAATCTGTTGACAAATCGAAAACAAGATGACTTCATATCCTCAAGCAGCTTTATAACTAGTTTTTATCACATTTGATGCAGAGGACAGAATCGCACTTAAATTATCAAGTCATTTCAGTCTTCAATGAAAAGGTCAATGAACTATGTTCGTGCCGCGATTGCAGACTGCTCGAAATCAGATATTGTGACCCTTATGAGAGAAGTAATAAAGAATAACTGTCGGCTTGACCTTATGGAGAAGTTCCGGGATAAGCAAGCCCACATAATAGCTGAGACTGATTACAGGGACGTAAAAACTAAAGTAATATTTAAAACATAGAAAATGGAACCTATGGCAACCGTATAAGAGTTGTCGGATTTCAAGCTGTCACTCCAGTTAGTTTCGACGCCTTGGCAATCCTACATATACCCATTACTTAAAGCCCATAAAAACCATAAACAAAGCTTTTAGATTCGAGAACACTATGTGCAAGAATCTAGGCCATCGCAAATTCTAGTGAAAACATTGTTAACTCATGTTTATTATTTGCCATGATCCAATATCAACAATGTTGGTACACCAAATATCATTAATGTTGGATCGGGGTCGAGACAACATGAACCAGCTAGAAGGAATCCACATGAAAGAGCTGGAATCCACTGGGAGGAAAACATTACCCTCCTTCTGCGCGGGTTAAGGCGCTACCTCGTCGGTGAAAAGGTCCCCGTTACTCCAGGCGGAAAGACCCGCAGTGTGAGAGGGACGGAATCGGAAAAAAATTCAAAAACGTAGCGCTAAACCACAGAAAAATTGTTTAAAAATAAACTACGCCATTGTGTTAAAAAGTTTTTTAAGGAGATTTTGCGAATACATAATATCTACATTTTGAAGGCAGTTTCACAATGAAATTAGTTAGGATTTCAGAATTACAGGAAAAAATAAAACAATTTAGAGGTGTTTTCGTAATTAAATTCTATCGCGAAAATTTCATCCAATCGCGTTGTCCTTTAGGGAAAATCTTAATCAAATACTCAATACACGTTAACCCAAAAATCAAATCTGTAGATGACTTCATAAATAAAGTAAATGGATTCAAAAAAATACTATTTTTTTTTCGTATCTCCTTAAGACTAGTGTTATTGTAAAATGCCCATATTTGAAGAGTTATCCTCATAAAGGAGACACCTTCTTAATCCAGATAACATAGTTTCATGAAAACATCAGTTTCCTTCAATCGTAGGGTTTGAAAACCTCATAACGTCAATGGAAACTATTAAAAAAACTTAATAGATGTGTTTCACCTGAAATGTGTTATTTCTTGACGAATTATGATGATTCTTTCGTCAAAAAATAGGTATACGAAATATCTTAAAACGTATTGTTTGAAATAATAGAAACAATCAGCGAATTTGGTAAATAACTAAAAAAACACAATTTTCGCACCGTCTGTGGCGACTGACGTAACAGCCATGTTGCTGTGTGAGCTGTTATGAACTTTATTTTAATATGGTTATGTCCAAAATTTGAATCACCATTAAACGAGTGGCTAATTTTACCGAAACGCGAGCCTTAAATAGAGATGAAGATGATTGAGATAGACTCCCGTCACACCAAGGGAGTATTGAAGAACTGGCTGAATGTGGGCGCTGCTGTGCTTCTGTCATCCCGTAAGGGAAAAGACGAGACATTGTGTCGTTTAGATAATAATATACATATCGAAATCGAAAACTGAGTTCTGGAAGCCAAATGAAATGAAACTGATTCAAAACGCCATAACAATCGATACAAAATAGATAATGTGATATCAACAACAATCGTTCCTGTGTAGCCCAAATCGCCACACGAGGACAATGTAAACTGCAGGGCAACTGAAATAGAATTGCGTAGTGGCAGAACCCCAATCAGTTCAATCAGAGCTTCCTCGAACCCCGATACATCATACATATTAACGTCAGATCGCTTGGCTTACCAGATTGGGAGTATTCCATAGAAAGTTGCACTTAATTTTTTCTACGGAAATAGCTTTGAGGGATAATTTTATGAAGGGTTTCAATGAAAAACAAGAATGAAACTACTAAAAAAATAACGAATTGACAGGAATAGTACATTGTTGTAGAGGCTGGAAAGTGAGAAATTGATAGCTAATGTCGTTTTGTCGGAATAAAATGAATCATACTGAAAATTTATTTTTAGATAAATTAGGTTTGGAACTTCGCTTGGTGGAGTCCGTCCTCAGATGAACGCCACTCTTTGGCCCGGCATCTACCGCAATTGATAGCACAAGTCAGGCATGCTTATACCGACGCGACGGCATGACGCTATGTCGGTAAAAACTGACACGGCATGAAGTGCCATCTTTTCACATGTGACAGAACCTTAGAAAACAAGCAAACAAGTTTTTTCTGGCCTTCACTAACAGGCCAGAAATATTTACTATGAATTGTGTTGCGGCCCCATTACTGACCATCTTTCGCCACATTTACGACCAGTGGAGTGAAAAATACATCGTTGAATGAGTAAATTTATCCTTGCTCTTTGTATTCTCTCTCTGTCACAAATAAAAATAGTTCAAAAATAACTATTCCTCATCTAAGGGTGTTTTTAAAATCCTTTTTACTTTATAAATGATCGTATGTGGAGGAATGTCAAGCGATTTGAAGAACAACAGCAGCTATCTGGCTACACTGGTTCACTGACGTCATCACATCGATTGGCTATCGACCCCAATACGAAGATTTCATTTGCAAATAATGCACACAATAAGTACCCTGAATTGGATCTTAAATTAGGCATGATCGAATGGTGATTGATCTTTTAACCTAAAATGGGGCCTGCACTGCATATTTGATGCAAGTAAATTATGTACGATGTATTTAATAAGGGTATACATGCTCATTGAAAAGTCTAACAACGTTAAAGGTTAATAGAACAGAGATAAAAATATATATTAGATAAAGAAAGCAAAGGGAAGACTGAGGAAGAAATCATAACTAATTGATACCAAGTGGTGGCAATTGTAGTACAGGAAGCATTCTACTAAAACATTACACTAAAACGATGACAGGTAGCATCAGGATGAGACATCGGATCGCAATATGTGAAGTAATAACGAATAGACATCCTGCAGTGGACTGGTAACGATGTACAGCAGCGATGTTTTGCAGGAAACATTAAATTCTTTTAAAACATGTAAGACATTGTATGTACAAAATTCTACGTCACATACAAACAATTAAACATCCAATGTCCAAAATTAGCCCGAGAATCGAACTGCCAACACCCATTCGGCGACATGACTCATAGTGCTGTTCAACCATCAAGACTCGGCCTTCCCATACACTCCACGTACAATGTTGCTCTGAAGGGGATGGCCTTTGTGCAATGCAGTTACAATGAGGATATGTACTGAGGAAGCATGGTTGATGTCGAGAATACCAATTGGATGATTTGTGCCAAGAGGTTGAAGTACTGTTTGCTGTGGCAGAGTTTGGATTGCTGAGGACAGGTAGAGTGGATAATAGAATCAATAATAGCGCCAAGTATTGCGTTTTTGCAGGTGAAAATACGAGTTTTTCTAAATGTTTGGGTTATCTCAAACCAGGAAGTCCATGACCAGAAGTGATTCTTGGCAAAAGTCAAGACAACGAAAGAGCTTTGAGTATTTGTGTTAAAGACCTAAAAGAAGACGCCTTTGTGCAGCAGTGAGTCGATGGGGGGTTGAGCATGATGAAGATGAAACAACACAACAAGACAACACAATGAAGGAGAAGATTTACCGTCGATATTGGCGTCCAAACACCAAAGATGATTTGGTTAAGAGCGTAGTTTCCAAATCCAACCACTAGAGTTCTTATTTATACTATATGACTAGAGTTTAGGCTTTTACCTCTGCCGGGCGGGAAAATTGCGTCTGTGTGCGCACAGGCATGGCGCCACAATGTTCCCATGACTTTGATCCATTGCACATGCCTCAGAATCAACCGCAACGTAATGTTAAATCATTTTCGGTAGTTAGTAGTAATTAATGAAATGTGTGGTGTATGATGTTATAATATTAAGACCGTGGTATTACAAAAAGTTGGTGGTTAAATAAAAGGCACGAAGGAGTTTCTTGAGTGGTGCTAAATCTATGGTTTAAATAGGCCTTCTCTAGAACACATTATCTTTTGGGAGCTTATCAGCTTCTAATCCCAAACTTCAAGGAAGTCCCATTCCTTTTCACTTCAGAACGTTCCTCTCAACGACCCGATCCCTTCTGGGGCATCCCGACTTCGAACCTGATGCCTTGGTAATAAATTAAAAAAACAAGGCAAGACAAGGGTCGTTGTGAAGTTTAAGGCCACAAAACATTTGTGATTCAATTAGTATTAAATACTCGGTACTTAGATCTATTGGTGACGTCATGTCCACTCAGGGTCAAGGACCTCTATTATCTGCTAATCTGTTCTGTGTTGTCACGAGGTCGAATCTCTTAAAACTTGTTAATAGGTGCTTTAGAATTCAAGCCATTAATTCTCCAATTTCCGGCTTATAGGCCGGTTGACATCGTGAGGAAGCCTTCATATCGTGGCGATGGGCTCGCCCGGTGTCACACGAAATGGAGTATCGATGAACTGGCTGAACGTGGGCAGGACTGTGCCCCTGCTACCCCGTATGGGAATCGGCGTGACGAAACTGACACCATGTTATAGTGGTCGATAAAAAACCGGCATAGTGCGTGACAGACTTCGCACATTTAGGGTTCCGTGCCAAATGTAGAATATAAGCTTAAAATACTTAGAAATCCCGAGTGCGGTTCACTAAAAAGCACAAAGCAAGCAGATAAAGCTAACAGATTCGATAACAAAAAGGATTTATCAATTTATTGGTATTTGTTAGTAAAATATACGTATTAATAAATATTATCGCCAAAGGCCAATGGGAAGTAAAAAAATCTCCTGCTCAAAATTTTATAAAAAGCTGACTTTGACTCTCATTCCATTATTTTCCAATATTTTTAAAACATAATACAGTATTTATCTACACAACGATACCCCACCCCCTTTATCTTTATGGGAGCCCCCCTTTTAAAATATTTTTTGACAATTTGCATGGCTTTGGGTCAACAAGATGTTTAAACTGTAAAAATTTGAAGACTGCAGCCTTAACCGCTAGTAAAGCACAGGTTTTACTAGCGGTTACACAGGTAACAGACGACGGACGGACGGACGGACCGTGAGTGACTGACCTTAATATTCATGTATCCAAACGTAAAACCTTGAACTAGACTTTCAGACTTTCGATTGTCAGAACATCCAGGTCTCCTACGCATTAGTCAAAGCCTGCTCACATACGTCTGTCCGTCCGTCTGTCACAGTTCCGAACCGCATTCCTCAGCTTGGTGTCAGTAGGTTGAATGCGATACAGTTTTTTTTTATTCTGTCGCTAATTGATTGGTATCGTCTTGATTAGATTCGTCTTGACCTTTAAGTTTCTCTTCTTTTAGATTTGCTGGGAGAAATATCTTGTTACACATAAACTCGCCATTGGCAATCTATTTTCTGAATTTATTCACACAAACGTATGCTCAAGCCTTTTCCCGGAAGAGGGGTAGGCAGAAGCTGAACACCTCTCCACTTACTACGATTATCATCATAAATCTCTGCATTCATTTAGTCCTGCAAAGTCAGACAAAAAACAAAACGGCCAAGTGCGAGTCGGAATCGCACACGAAGGGTTCCGTACTACCGTACAATGGTAGGGATGGTGTGGAGAGAATAGTTTGGATTTTACACAGCAAAATGTTGTTTACAAAGGTATTGGTGCGGCTACTTTCACACTTCATAAACATAAACAGGTGCATTCGTAAGTTTGTATGTGATATTGAAAAGATTGTTGTATGGGAGCTCCCATAAATATTTATTTTATTCTATTTTTTAGTATTTTTTGGTATAGCGGGAACAGAAATACATCATCTGTGAAAATTGCAACTGTCTAACTATCACGGTTCATGAGATACTGCCTGGTGACAGACGGACAGACGGACAGACAGACAGTCAGACAGCGGAGTCTTAGTAACAATAAATTCACATTCTCAATTGCAAATTCACACGCTTGGCGATGGCTGATCATCAATGATTCGTTTTCAACCGCCATTTTAATTTAACGCTTAAAAAATATTTTGAACTGAACCAATTTACAATAACGGTTAATGACTCATCGCTTGCAAATACTGCTGGACGAAGTGACGCCTTCTGGTCGGGCACCTTATTTGAACCACCACAGAGACTTTAATTGTAGAGTAATTTGGACTGTACAGTCAAAAGATTACCGATTATAGTGTTGCTTAGGACTCTAACGACAATGAAAATAAGGTTTAAAGATATGTAAACATTTTTGTGTAACCGAGTTCTGTGTACTCGTGAGTTCTGTGTACTCGTGAGTTCTGTGTACTCGTGAGTTCTGTGTACTCGTGAGTTCTGTGTACTCGTGAGTTCTGTGTACTCGTGAGTTCTGTGTACTCGTGAGTTCTGTGTACTCGCGAGTTCTGTGTACTCGCGAGTTCTGTGTACTCGCGAGTTCTGTGTACTCGCGAGTTCTGTGTACTCGTGAGTTCTGTGTACTCGTGAGTTCTGTGTACTCGTGAGTTCTGTGTACTCGTGAGTTCTGTGTACTCGTGAGTTCTGTGTACTCGTGAGTTCTGTGTACTCGTGAGTTCTGTGTACTCGTGAGTTCTGTGTACTCGTGCATAAATTTGTATGGAATTTGCATACATTTGAGATTAAATGTCGATTGTTCTTGCTGTGGCGTGGAACGAAACCTTATTTTTTTTCTCGCTCGTTTATTGATCATAGACAAATAGCTTACTTGTTTTAAAACGACCTCTGTGGCGTGGCGGTCGAAAACCTGCCACTCTAGCGGGAGGTCCGGGTTCGAATCCCGGCCAGGCAGGAAGGAAAACAAAACACCCGGGCCTGAGATGTTTATATGTCTGTGATAACTGTTTCATGATACCACGGCTCTAGAGTTTGGGGGACACGAAGCAAGTAATAAGAACTCCGTGGGCTAATTGGTTTCACGCTTGCTTCTCACATAGGAGATGTAGGTTCGATAAATGACCATGTATCAATGCGATAATTAATTTATCTTAAGTACATTATCGGACCTTCAGTTTCGCATGACACGTTAAGCTGTAGGTCCCGGCTACTATCGCTACGTGGTGGTGGTCGTAAAACCCCTCCACCAACCCGCACTGAGCCAGCGTGGTGGAGTATGGCTTAATCTTACTCGTATCCGAGAACAGGACATTAAAGGGCTACATTTATTCGTTTATTTATACTGCATTTCCATATAAAAAATGTAGTTTCTGGCTACAAGTGGGCACAATTGTGCCTCAGCCAACCCCGTATGGGAAAAGCCGTAACGCTGTGTTTGTTGTAAAAACAAGGCGAGCCCGAGACGCACATTCCTGGACATCGAACAGAAATAGAACCGAGACGAGTCCACGTGACACTTCAATGTACAATGAAATGAAATGAATGAACGTGTTCTACTAAAAATAATATCAATTTGCAATGAAAGGAACACTGTCTTGAATTTCAGAGACTTTGAAACACGCTTCGAATGCCAGACAATAATTGAGACAGTATCTATGGAGCAGCCTGAAGGCTGAAAACAACACAGCCCATTTATTTAAGACGGCCTCTGTGGCGCTGCGGTAGTGGCTCTACCATGCGAGAGGTCCCGGGTTCGATCCCCGGCTGGGGAAAAGAAAAAAAAAACAGTATTGTATGTTTAATGTGTGTGATGTCGCTGTTTCTGGTTCCCATGACACAGGGTGTCCTGGTGTAGGGTCAGAAGCAATGTATGTGCCTGTGTATGTTTATGTTTTATTCACTAACTTTAAAATTTACCGATAATTTTGAAAATATATCAGTTTTATCTCATATCAAATGCCAGTTTAACTGTGCAGATTTTACTGTCGCTTGCAGTCAGAGTGAAAAAAAGTTCGAGTTCAGATAAAATTAACCTTAATTATTTCTACATAAGAGTCACTGACAGTTCGATTCGCACGCTTTAACGACGCGTAATTATTCCTGCTCCCTACACAGCTTGGAAACCCGAGAAATATTATTGATTGTTTTGTACAACGTTTCAGGAAAACGCAGGTCCATTCTAATATTCCAAAATTCAAACTGTAACGCACAAAATTGTGTGCTTCTGTTAACTCAAACACGACGTTTCCGAACGCATTTGTGAATAATTGGAACGCGTCCATTCAGAGACGCGCTCTGTTTCACTTAGTACAAACATTTGTCAAAACACAAAACGTTGACACAACCTAGAATTTTAGTAAAATTGACGCATCTTACCACAAAACGTTTATTGAACGAGAAAACTGTCACTGTTCGCAAATTTTCAGTAGATTTGAGGTATTGTGAATGTGGGCTGTATGTAGTACGCCGCTTTATACCGCCGATTGAGGCCTCTCCACAGATAATATCTCCACGCAACACATGTTGCAGACTATTAAGGTGTTATGAACGCATATATAGTTTTACGTGTTATCGCTAATACCAAGCGATATGATGATGACCTCAGACGATAGCTAAATAGTTGAAGCTACTGTGTAAGTGCTATTTTTGCACTCAGAATACTTCTGACACACAAACAATAAGTTAAAGGAACTGTTCATAGACCAAACAAAAACCGGCCAAGTGCGAGTCGGATTTGCAATCGAATGGTAACATCATAAAATAATAATCGCAAAAAAACACGTATCGTCTATTGCTCAATAAGTGTTGATGTAGCGGCATGCCGGCATCGGAATAAGTGTTGATGTAGCGGCATCGGAAATACAATATTTGTGGAAGTTTCTTCTCTCTAGCAATTACGGTTCATATGATACACAGCCGGCTGACGGAAAGACGGACGGACAGACAGACAGACAGCGGCGGCTTAGTAATAACATAACATAACATATTTATTTATTTTATTTTATTTATTTACCCTGAGTCATGGGAACCAGACACACCGAGGCGTCACACACATATGAACATTCAAGACCTGGGGATTTTTCTCTTCCTCCCCAGCCGGGATTCGAACCCGGGACCTCTCGCTTAAGAAGCACGCAGCCTCGACCGCAACACCACAGAGGTCGTCATAGTCAATAATATGGAACTCTTCGTATGCGGAACCCAAAAAAATCGTCACGTCTTTTCTTATACGAGGTGGCAGAGGCACCGTCGCATCCTCGTATAGCTAGAATTATATACTCCATTTTGCGTGACAGGGTGCTAGCCCATCGCCGCAGCTATGGATATAAGTTTGTTTACTCGGAAGTAAAAAAATAAAAACTCCCTAAATCTTTACAGAAGCCATCACAAGTGAAGAACCGTCCGCAAAACATAAATGCATGTGTACTCTACACTATCCTACAGATGTACTGTCAGACAAGACTACGCTGATTCCTGAGTGATCTTAATTGGCAAAGAAATACGTCGCAAAGTGGGACAATAATAGTGGTTGTTCGATGATACCTAGCAATAAATACCAGTCACATAAAAGATGATTGATGACAGGATCCAAGTTGAGATAAACACGAGAAGCTCAGAATAATTAAGTCTGGAGCGTCCATCTATCTACCTAAAGTCTAACCTCAACGAAATACTAACTTGGTAACTGTATCATACCTTAGCTACCAACTTCATGAGCTTACTTACCACTCACTATTTTAGTGACCTGATAAGTATTTTATTAAAATGTTTTTGTTTTTCTCAATCTAGTCAAGCAACCTTATTTAATGTGTGTTGTGTAAGTTTGTTGTGACCAGAATTATGAAGTTCACATCAGTATTTGTGTTGTAGGCGATCAGATCACATTCGTGTCCGGCTCCAGGAATAACTTTTCTGAGGCTAGATGGCATCTCTGTTAATGTATACAGGAACTTGCGAATGCCGACGACAAATCAATTCATAGTGGAAAATAATAAACATCACTTGAGAGGCGTGTTGACAAACCCACGGTCAGTTTGCGCCGAAATTGTAGGTACTGATTATGTAGTAGGGCTGGTAATGTGCTTTCTAGAACCGAAAGAAGTATGGAGATCTGACCGCCTGCTTCCAATAGTCGAGAGGGACGATAAGAAGAACTATACGGGACTGAAAACTACCTAAGCGCAGGCACTAGCTGCAAGCGGGCGGCACGCACCGCACGGTGGCGCGCCGGCAGTCTCCGCTAGTCTGGGCGCGGGAGAGCCTCAGCGGACTGATGGCGGCAGCACCGGTGAATGATCTGTTTGGTGATACATGGAGGGATATTGTGTGACAGTGTGGCAGGTTCAGCGAGAAGGATGCATGATTGTACTGTCCTCTATTGATTATTATTGAGTCTCGTAATTCGCCATCGGATTTAATTATTATGATGTTAATCTGATTTGTATTTGTTATTAGTAATGGAATTGTGCTCCTCATTAAACGACTAACATATTGTAATGAGTAATTTTTTGTTTGTTTGTGCCGCCTTGGTTCGCTGTAATGGCACAAACACTTTTGATAATAAAATAAATAAATAAAGCACCCCCTAACGCTGCTTACGTTGAAGAACCGAAACAATAAACGATGATGAGAATAACTTTATGACAGTCACTAATAATGTTTTTAATTACCATGGTATTCTAGGTTTTATGAAGCAAATACCCTGAGTGTTTAGGATATATACTTATGACTCTACGGTACCCGATGATGAGCTCAGTATGCTTTAGAGTAAGATCTAAGCTCGCTCACGTACCTATAATACTTTAATATATTATATGATAAACTCAGTAAGCCTTAGAGTAAGATCTCAGCTGGCTCTTCGCCATTTACGAATCCTGCAATGGAAAATTTCCCTAAAATCAAACGCTACTCAAATCACACACTTTGAAGTGGGGTTTGAAAGCGAAGCGTAAGCAATCCAAACACATGGTTAATAACCAAAAATCCTGGTTAATAACCACTGGGGTGTATGGGGTGTAATAAACTCGCGTTCAAGAGTCGTGACTGGTACAGCGGCGGCTGGCCGACCGGTTCTCAAGATCAGAGGATTACAATGAGCGAAGGAAATACCTAAGTAGCATAACTGCTCGAAATTGTCAAGTTACAATAGATTACTTTGTACTTTGGACCCCTGTCTTGCGATTTTTTAGTAATGAATGCAGGCGTATTTCAAAGAAACCTTTATCGGTTAGTTGCTTCTGGCCCCACACTTGAGGGCCAGAAGCAACTAACCTAACCTTCTGGAGCCTCGAACCGAAATGCCACAGAGGTTGTTGGGTCCTATGAGTGGGTACATGCATATCGCATACGGTACGGTGTGGTGTGAGAGAGAGGTGATAGCTCGCTCAGCGATAAAAAATACTTGGCGAAAACTGATCGATCGATCGATATCGATTTATGCGACTGTTCGCCAGGAGGGTAATGTTTTTCGATCGTATCATATATGTAAGAGCACGTTAGCACGCGCTACACGTCAGCTTATCGGATAATTAGGAGGCCCCATTAGCACGATATGGGTGTAAAATAAAAGTAACTGAATGCTATTAGGTAATTGTTTCATCCCTAGATGGTTTTATTTATGTATAAATGAAGTTGTCAAAATTATTCAGTCTTACCTCGCGTTTGAAGTAGTAGGCTTTAGTCAACAGTGAGTAGATCAAAGTAAAACAGAGGATACAATGACTTGAGATGATACATCTGTGTCACTACAGATTCACAATAAGAGAATATTGATTTCACCTTTGCCACCACTAACCCAGTTATGTCTATCACTTTCAATTTAAATTGTGTATAGCATTACACTTAACTATTACATTGACTCTCTGATTACACTTTCATGATGTCAAATTTTATCATTATCAGTGATTAGTTTATTCATTCATTTAAAGGCCGAAAGCACAGACTGCCTGCTCTAAGTGAGTGCCGCTCAAATTTTATTCTGACGCTGTCACTCCCCGAGGGATAGGCAGTGACCGCATGACCTCAATTGTCAGTAGTGCATCCAGGCTTTGACTCATAATACTTATAATTATGGTGGTTTAAAAAAAAATACTTTCAAAATCTAGGTCTTATTAAGAATGCTCCCCTCCCTCAAATATGGCGAGAGGGGTGATGGCTGGTGCAAAAATCATGCTCGTGACGTGAACGGGTGCTGCTTGGGGGCACTCGTCCAGTCTGGTTTCTCATAGGTTATATTCATTACAGCATTTGTTTGTTTGTTCTCATTTATTTCTTTTGTTATTTTTTTTTCTGAGACATCTCATTGGAACTCATATGTAGATACGATGTTATAATATTGTCATTAGATTAAATGCAGATACTTCTCAGAGGAGAACGCACAAGAAACTCTGAGGTAGCTCTTTCTCAAAGTGAAACACTTATGACTAATAAAACATACATTTAAAAACGTCAATCAAAAATTATAAATATTTTATATTGTACACTTTGGCATAAAAAATATGACGTAAATTGAAAAAATTAGAACCTCGTAGAGTTTCTTGGTGATATCTTTTCTGATGGGCGCATTTCCGAAGCACTGGTAGAGTTAACGGAGTTTCCTTTTAATGTGCGAGATTCAGCCATGAATCACCAATTGAAAAGGAAATTTTCTTTTTCAAACTCAAACAACAATTAGTTGATCATATTTGATTTATTTTTATTTTTTTCCATATATAAGAGACGTGATTAACTGTTGTGCATTATTATTGCCAACTCGCAATAAATTATTTGAGTTTTGAGTTCGAGTTTTGAATCAAATGAGCCCTAACTCGATGGTGTTACAAGTGGGCATCCTAGGGTTCCCTTCGCCACCTTAGAGCTGCATCATCCATCAGACCAGCTCGATGGCACCATATTATTGTATCGTTACACATACCATACCATGTTTTGTACTCATAGAAGAACTAGAATTGGGCGAAATTTCCATTCCTAGATTTTTTGTAAGATGTAATTTAGTTACAAGTAGCGCAATATAAGGGTGTTAATGAAAAAATACGATTGTGACATCCTCTGATATCAATAATCGTTACGTACTTAACTAACAATAACGCACCAAATCACAAATATCAAGACAAAAATCTTATAACTAAAGCAGATGTAGGACTTACCTTTCCCAGAGCTGAACAGCCACGCAGTCTGTTTCGACGTGTCGAAACTTCTCTGCTTCTTCTTGACAACTGGAGTCATCTCCACCATACTCGCTTGTCGGCTCCTCGTCGCCAATGGCGTCTTTGCCGGACCCTTCTTCTTTGCCTTCTTCTTTAAAGTCCCACTGTGAGACTTTCTTAGCGTGTTCACTTTTACTGATTGAGATTTCCCTCTAACTTTGCTTTTGCTTCTAGAAGTTTGTCTGCTGAGTCTTCTTCTAGGTTCATGAGGCTTTGGTGTTGGTATGTCATCTTCTGTATCAGTGTCAATATTCTGTCTTACATTTTGGCATAACGCTGACTGTCTTTGCTCTTCTTCAATAAAAAATTTGGTATAACTTAATATCTCTTCGTTTGATATTCTTTTAATTCCATCTACTGCCTCTTCCACTGCTTCTACAGGTTTTGCGCTTGGTTTCTTCCACCGAAATAGATTTAAAGACAGAGTTGAAGCAGTTTTTTGGCTTTTTATTTTAGTGTCATCGCTCAAACTTTTTCTATTCCCCTTTTCTTTCTTACTATTCTTTCTTGTTTCCACTTCTTCCTCACTCCAAAGACTTTCCCTCGACTTTTTCAAGTTATTCTTCTTTTCTAGGTAAGCTGGGTCTAGATTTCGTAGCATTTCGAGAGGGTTAGAGAGAGATATCGTCTTTCTGTGACATTTCTTGAGTTTGCTGTCTATTTCTTCGTCTGTGACGACTATTTTCAGGGATTCTTTGCTCATTGTTGGTGCTTTGAGTCGAGATCCGTCGTCACTTGCAATGGCATCACTATGGTTGTCCGCTGACTCGTAAAGTGATTCGTCGCTTTCTGTTGGGAGTATTTTGCCTGTTAGTAAAAGTTTGAACGCCAGAGTTGAGTTTCCTTGCCATTTTGGATTCCTACCTTCCAAATCCTACATTCTAATCCTACATTGCAAACCAGTAAACTAAACATCCGGGGTTATTAATACCAAATATATTTTTTTTAAGTACCTACTAAAGGAAAGTAGTATTTTCCTATTCAGGGTGGCAGAGTCGTATAAATAGAAATAGTAAAGATAATAAGTATATAATAAGACGTAGTGGAACCATATAAAATCGATTGATTGTCACCGCACAAAGCTATGAATTCAAATGAATCTCAATTTATCGAGCCCCATACATAATGGAACAAAAGCTATCGACGCCGAGATAAAGTATTCATGAGAATGTCAAGATCAGTTGTATGAGTCATGTTCAATACATGACGCCATACAAGTTGTATGGGAGATGGCAGCAGTATAACTTGTACAGTAAATTTTACTATGTCTTGATTTGACCACGAACCAGTTTATCCTAGTGTGGGCCCAGAGGCATTGTATGTGCCGGTAGGCAAACTTATATTTGTACGTTCATCGTATATAATTATAAAGGTTAGAGTTACAAAATACAAATGTTGTTGTTTTGTTTCTTGGCATTAATTTCGTAACTTAATTTTTATATTTGATGGTAATCTAATGTATTTTTTGGGTAGAAATAAACTACAATATAGAGATTTAAATATTAAAAAAAGCCATGAGTCGTAATAGCCAAAATAACCTATCACGTCGTACTACTTTATATTTCCGTTTTCGTTCTTAACATTTTTAGTCCAAGTTCGCTGACCGAGCGAGCGAAGCGAGCGATGTGTCTCCGATTCAACTCGGGCAAAAATGCTTTCGTATGTCCGCACGTCCGGCTGGTCTCCTCTAAAGGTCGCCTTTCTCAACCGATCCTCGTGAAATATTATGAAGCAGGATCGATAAAAAATATTAAATCTCGATTCAGTCTAATGCTTTTTTTTTCAAAATGGCGGCCGTATATATGCGATTACAAAGTTTTTTTACTTTTATACATGTACGCAACCAGGTGCAATAAGTGTGTATGTGGTATTGAATGAAAATGCAATCGGTTAATTTATTTTATAATAATTGCACTTGTCATCCGATAGACTTTAAGGGGTCGGGGGGTGTGTGAGGGGGTGGAAAAAACACGGAAATTCCCTGTGTCGCTCGCGAGGGCTGCAGCTCACAGAGCCATTAGCACCTATATTAGGTTAAAAACCTGACCAATACAATAATTGATAATGATGTGATAATTTAAATTTGTAATTTCACATCACATGTTACACCTACAGTTTGCAAGATGTATATTTACTTAAGATTTCGTTTACTACACTACAGTTCCTTACTGGACCTAAGCATTGACAAACTCGACTCGACTCGACCCGGGTTCAAACCCCAGCTGGTACGAAGAGAATAATCCCCAGGCCCTGGATGTTTATATGTTCGTCTCTTTTTCTATTTCCCACGACACAGTGTATCCTACTCTGTTGACAGAAGCGATGTCTCTGTCTATATATGGAAGGTACAAGCAAAATAAAAACATACTAACTAAACTAAAAGCACAAAGTTGATCCACTGCAAGCTTTAATCTCAGTTTAACTTCTAACCGACAGTCACGGCGGTTAGACGGCAAAAAATTCAAATCGCTATACATATTAGCACACAATGAACTGCTGCTTCAAAGTATTTGCAACTACGCGGCTTTCTTATGGTTTAATTAGTAGGAAAGTGAAATTCGAGAGAAATAGCGCAGGTACTTAAAGTACTTATGCCCACGTGGTAACCAGCAACAAGACACACCAGTTTGCGTGACTGGTGGCTACCCCATCGCTGCAGCTATGTAGGAAGATTTGAAGGCGTGACGCTGATATCTTTGTAGTACCCACCGTCAGCGAGGGGCTCACCCCCTATCATGCAATTGGAGTATTGAATAACGGACCTGGCCGACATGCAATAACTTGCCGTGCCTGACTACGTAACTTGAGCGTGTAGGACTTAAGTCGTGTTTAAACTGTATTTAGCGGCTACCAAAAGTCTGGCGCAAGTCGCCCTAAGCGTAGATATTTAAATGCTGGTTACATTGTTGGTGAAGTCCGGCAAAGGCATATCACACGCAGCGCGACCTATTTCACAATTTATTTTAACCGCCGGTTTACCCAACCAGATTGCGTAACGCACTAACACCTGCTTAACTAGCCGATAACACTAACCCGAGGTTTACTACCAAGATAAGGTGCAGTTGAGATTAACTCAGGTTTAGGCAAATATTTTGATGATAACGTTTTCTCAGAGACACAATTGTCACAGAGAAACTTTCAGCAAAATATGTGGAGTCAAGTATAAGGAAGAGACAATTTCTAGTGCATCGCCCGAACAAACACAAAACTTGTGATTCCCTTGAGTACAAACTCAAGACAAGGTGTACAAACACCCCGTAACTATTTGTCGGCAACTTGCTTCGATCTAAAGATATTCGAAACTCATTTAAAGGCGAATAAAAAGTCTTAAAAACGCCGATTTCACAAAGATTTCCCCATAATAGTCGAACTATCGTAATAATTACATTCTACACCTATTGTAGCGTTAAAAAAAGTTATCCCATACATTATCACAGCCATTCTTACATACTCTGCGCATGAGTTGAACTTATGATCAGGGGACAATGATTTATTGATCGCTTTGATGTCGCTACACTTTCGAGAACCCAGTTCATTCTAGTCACCGAAATCACATACTGCTGATCAAATAAACTGCCGCTTAAAAGTCATATTAGTGCTGTTAGGCCATTTCAAATTGACATCTAAGCCACGGCGTTTAGATGACAACCTCAATTTCTCCAGAACTGCTGCACATTCAGAGAACTTACGTGATGCTAATATTCTACAAAGCGAGAATATCTCCAACAAGAGATCTCTACCAACCAACAAACCCCGGTTGGATAGAGGGGAAGCCTGCTTTATGTAAAGTGATGTACCGAAACCAACCAGTTAAAATTTAACGAGAGTACCTAATCTAAAATGCGTCTTATTCGCATGACATCATAAGATAACGGTTCCGATCTAAACCGTCTCTGATTTTTTGCCGCCGAAAGACGGTTTCTCTGTTCAAACAGTGAGTCATCGTTTTTTGTTTCACTTTCAAGAGCACTAAAGTTGTTTTTGAGAGACTGATAATAATCGGTACAGTAGCGCGTTGAACCGCCACGAAATTTGGCTCTACGGTGAAATAGGATGATTGGCGTAATTATAAAATAAATCAGCGTAGACACCGAAATATCCAGAAAAAAAAAAAACAAGCATAGCATCCCGCCTTTTTGCATACGAGATGGCAGAGGCACAGTTGTGCCATGTTTAGCCAGTAATTTAATTCTCAATTTTGAGGGGGGGCTAGCCCATTGCATTGAGTATTCTTTTTGGATAGTATTTAAGCGTATGTCTATAAATCCAGTTTTTGCTAGACAAAATACTGGTTTAGCCGGACTGAATTACTGAATAGCGACAAAAAATGAGCGCGACTAGAAATACTGGCTTCGTCTGATAAAATGACTGAATTGCGGGAATCTAAATCTAAAAAACCGCAACTTAAAACCTTAATTCGAGTAATAAAATACAAAACGAGCGTTGGATTTTGTTCTTACATGTTCAACCTAACACGAAGGGGGGACCCGCTTCGCTTAACCCCTTTATCCTTCACCTACCCTCACCCTCCACATCGCCCAGACAGTCTTTAATTAGGCAATAAGCGGTGGCTCAACCATTCAGTAATTAAGTCGCGAATATCAGTATGTTTTCGCTCATTTCAGAAAATTCCGCTGTTCATGGTCATCCGCTCAATAGTTTTTTAAACAGTCGGTTTTATTTTTACCCATTATTTTATCATTCCGATAGTATCACAAACCCTGACAAACATTATTAAGTAGTGTACCTACTTACTACAAACTACTTATTATTATTATTATATAAAAAAATTGGTTCAAAACACATTAGTTCGGCGATTTGCCGAAAAACGTTAGGTCGTTTCGTAACACGTGCCGAGGTATCGTTATCGACTTTATCACCATTGCAATAAAACTAGTAAAACTGCTATAACTGCTTCTTTCTGTGGGGTGCTATTTAGATGTGACCTTCCTATTTATTGACCGAGCGACCGTTGGAACAAAAGAAATCATGTTCAACATCAGTAGAAGAAGTTATTTGCTCTGTATTGAATTATCTTAGTTCGTAAATTAAATCCTATAGTGTTATCCTCACAGGTAATCATATCAAAAGCGAGGCGAGGCGTTATATTGTATATCTAATCTTATCAGAGATAAGCTCGCCTTTATACAAGTATTTTCCATTTTTTACCCCCGATGAAAAAAGAGGGGTGTTATAAATGTGGGGGTGTTATAAATGTGATGCCTCTGTCTGTCTGTGTTTGTTTTATAGTCAGCCTAAAGTAATATCAAGCATATTGATACTTCATATCTCTAGGAAAGAATATCTGCGACAAAGGGCTAGACCCATGCCATGCAACATGTAGTATTAAATCACTGGCTTAACGTAAGCCCTGTGCCTTTGCCACCCCGTGTGGGAAACCCCGTGACGACACGTGTCTGCCACGTGTTGGTCGCCGCAACAACCGCCAACAGTATCTATTCACTCATCTGGTTACGCGGAGTATTGCCAGCGATCAAGTCAATTTTGCTTAACAGGAGGCAAGTAAATAAAAATTCATTATTACAAAATAAAAAACGACCGAGGGCGAGTTGGACTCACGTACCGAGGGTTCCGTTCAAATCACTTTTTTGTGAAGTAACAAAAAATTTACGTTTTCTGATTTTTCCTTTACTTGTGCTTGCTTCATGCCGACTTTCATGATTCTAGGTCAACGGGAAGTACCCTATAGGTTGCTATTCCTTGGCGAATATCAAGCGATTTCAGCAAAATTGAGACATATATGGCGGCGGTATATTTTGATTGCCTTGACCTATAAGTTTGATTTTTTCACAACTTTAACAAAACACAGGCTTGACATCTGATATCTACAGAATCGATATTAATTTCGATTTCATATCTTTACGCGTTCCTGAGAAAAAGGGTCTTGACAGACGGACAGACAGATGGACCACGAAGTCATCCTAAAAGGGTTCCTCTTATCCTTTTAATCTCTTGATTTTCACCGACAAAACCGCAAAATTGGGGTAAAATATGGCTACATACTATAATATAAATAAATTGTTTTTAATCAAGTAAGTCTATCTAATCTAGACTCTAATGGTGTAAAGCTGAGCTGCCAGTGATTATAAAATAAACATTTAAAATGCTTAGCTTGGTCTTTGGATTGCTTTATGAAACTAGTGTAGCTTTAATGTTTAAATATAAGTTCATGTAATTTGTGTTCTTGCTGTATGATTTTATGAATTAAAAAAACATTATTATTATTATTAATAATACCATTGGCGTTATGTAACGCCACTTTTCCATTATAGGTTTTAAATGTTACTACCACGGCATAAGGTTCACAGTCGCGACCCGTCCCAACTACCCTCGGTTTTTGAGAGGTTAAGGTATGGAACCCTAAAAACGCCCCGACACAACAAATGATACCTTAACCCCTCAAGGCCCCATGGAATCACATGATGCCAAATCGCCATTATAAGTTTTGAATTACTCAACCGATTTTAATAAAACATAGCTACGAACCAAGGCAGTGAAGTTTAGCAATTTAAAACAAACAGTCCACCCTGAACTCTACGGTGCCACAGACAGACCCCACCCCAACCAAACGCATAACGACTTCTGTGGCGCAGCGGTTGCGGCTCTGCCTACCCTGCGAGAGGTCTCAGGTTCGATCCCCGGCTGGGGGTAAAGAACAAAACCCCCCGATCTTGGATGTTTATATGCGTGTGACGTAGCTGTTTCTGGTTCCCACGACACAGGATATCCAAGTGTGGGACCAGAAGAAATGTATGGCCTGTATGTCAATGTTTACTTGAACTCTACTGTCCCACAGACAGCAAGACGCCCCAACCAAACGCATAATACACCCCCTTTTTCTTGGTGTCAAAAATAAATCTGCGTTCCGTTACTCCTAACAATATTTACAGTTCCTCTTCGTATCAATACGCACAATTAGTCCCGAGGTTATAATAACTCTGTTACCGCAATTATGAGTAACTGATATGAGAAGTATTTTTATAAACAAAACCGCGATTACAGATTACACAACGCTGTGTAGCGATAAAACTCGCTAAATAAAGTATGGCTTGGCATTGAAATTTGATAAAAAAATATTTTATACGAATCGCAATGGTTGACGGCACATATTCCGCTTATTTAATTTGCTCATGCCCCGGGGCGGTTTATTCTGTTAATTTAGGTTTTACTATTGAAGTATATACATAATTAAAATGTGTTCTTGTGTAAAACTAACTATTTATTATCGGCAACAAAAATATTGTTTAGCAATATAAGTTTCAATTCCAAAATATATTAAATGTTTACTAAATTTACAGTCTTCACAAAACAAAAGGCCCGGTGACAGCGTCCGTGTCTATGAAGCAATAAGGTTGAATTTAGTGTGGGCCACCGGGCCTTTTTCCCCCCATGTTTCACAGAACTGTATTGGTTGCTCACTTTCTGTCCGAATACCAAAGTCAGGTTTGTCTGGTCACAACTTTACGAGACAACCTGGAGCTGAAGCGACCCCATGCTGTTTAGTATTAAATAGAGTGTAAACTTTTGGTGAACATTTAGTCAATTTATGATGAAAACGTATTTTTTATTCAATTTGGTAAACAGTGAACCATAAATTCCAAATTCCAAATGTCTTTATTACTGTAGATATTTACATATACTTAACAATCGTATTTTCTGTGGGAGAAGAAGATAAGCGTTTATTATTTGCTGATAATATACATAACTCTCACCTATCTAGGTACATACTCCTAGTCCTATCAATCATTCTAGATCCCTTGTGATGTCAGACTTCAGCTCGCCTTTGTACTAAATTTATTTTTTTAGAAAAATTCGCATCTATCATTCGTAGTTACCGAATTAGTTACCGATTGTTGCATATTCTGTAACTTAGCTGGTGATAAGGATAAGTGATACCACGTATTATTGACAGTTTCCCTACAAAAAAAATATGCTATATCGAATTACTCTAAATATGTTTCTAAATATGTTGGTGAGCGCAAAACTCGCAAACGGCTGGATTTGGATGGGTTTTAAAAAAAATAACGCCAAGGGAACAGTCAAAAAACCCAAAAATCCTCCTTTCAATAGATGGCCGCAGTGCAATAGCTTTGACAGAATTTTGTATATTATATTGTCAACTGCTCATGCAATGGTCTGATACCACCACAAATACAGAAAATGGTTGACTAATTTCCCTGTCTAGTTACGAAATAGACACAGCGCCTGTTATCAGACCACACACCCGTTAGTTGATAATACCAAAAGTCGTGCCTCAACACTGCAATACTTAATAGTATAGTAATGTATGGTAGACCGATGAGCGATAGCCACTACACCAATGTTCACCTAAGGTGGCAAAGCTGTACTATACTCAAACCCATGTAGAACAAACCCTAGCGTGCAGAAATTAGGGTCGTGAACTTCAGCGTTCGAATTATTTGACCTCGCAATGCGTGTTATTGGATAGGGTGTCCCATCATTCCAAATAAATTAATAAAACCTTTGATGAACTGGTTTAGTAAAGCTACACCATTTAAACAACGGTATTATTGCAAGGTGGATAAAGACTAGGGTCGTTCGGCAACGATGTAGTTTACATAGAACGTGTTAAATACCAGTTGCTTGGGTGGTGACATCACCAGTTCTGAGTAATCGTATTGATACCGGCGGCGTGCATAAATAATTGTAAAGGTACCGTGATTATACCTCTTATTCCATTAAAACTTGCACTAGGTAATGGCGGCGACGGGCTAGCCCACTGTGGCGCACAAAGGAGCTGATGGCTGAAACCTATATTGGCTAAGAGTAAATATAAATACATTGCCTAAGGTGATGGAATATGTAGACAACAAAAAACCTCGCCTAAAAAACATGATTTCTTGCAAGTTAACATTTATTAAACTTGGTACACGATTCGAAACAGCCCTCTACTTAGTGTATAAGGCAAAATAGAGATGGTGTTGTATAACTGGCTACATAACTGTGCCTCTGCCACCCTATATGGGAAAGGCTTGACTTTTTTACTTTGGTTTTAAACATAAAGGTTTACAAAACATGGTATTCATAGCCTGGTCACATTCCTGCCAATTAGGAGACATGTAATCCAGCAAACCCAACTTAATCTCACCACTAGCCCGACAAAGACATTCCATTTTACAGTTTCTCAAAACATTACCAAGAGCAGAACTCGCGTAATACACCTGACGTGAAACCTGATTCGATACTTCCCATCGGCGAAACGAGTACTACAGGCGTATCGATCAGTCGATGTAATTTGATGCATCACTAGCTGGTGGTAACGACAAAAGTGAAAGCGTACGGGGAAATAATAAAATCAAGATATTTTCAAGATGAGAACTTCCAAATTATTGTTTTCCCGGTTTTTTTGTAGCCTCCGATGTTTCGACGATGGGTTTGACCCCTGACATGAAAAATGAATTATGAATAACTGGCTAAACGTGGGCGCATCTGTACCTCTGCATCTTCATATGGGAAAAGATGAGACGCTTGTTATTTAAAAAAAGCGAAAAGCGGGAGTTTCTAATTGTTTTACGACGAATAACAACTATTCAAATTTTCCATCCAATTTGTAGAACAAAGTAATAAGACGTATATCGTTGCCGCTGAAAGTAAAATACCTCTTCATTTAATGATTGAGAATCGTAAAACATTTATCATAATATCTACCTTACCATATTTCTTTATATGTAACCTATTAACAAAATGGCAAGAAAACTCTCTCAACTCTGGCCTGAAAATCTAAAGAAAAACTGAACCACTTTAAAAGTAGTCCCAGAAAAACCATACAAACCTAATGATCCCTTCGAAACTATGATATCAGAGTGTCTTCGTTTATCTACCTCGCTTTCGGTAGAAGGTTCTCTATCGCTTGACTCTCTTGCTGTTCTAAAAAAGGTCTTCTGTCTCCGTAGTCCATTTGTGACTCCATTTTCTGGAACTTTTGCGTTGTCTGCATGTTTAGTCTCTCTTTTAAACCACATCTTTGATCCAACCATAACACAGCACTTTTCACAACAACTGGTTTCAAAAAACCGTTTTTGGGTAACCGTTTCTGGAACGGTTAGTTTCACTTTTTGGTTTTTGATTCACTGTCACATGTGGCACTGTTTGGGCTAACATTCAATCCAGATTGATAATATATCTGAAAACGTTATAATTTATTAGTTTGTGTACGTTCTTGGCACTGCTTTGGAGTATAATCCTAAATTGCATTTTAATCTAGGTCATATATCTTAAGTGTTGTTCTAATACGTCAATTACCCATTCAGATATCGTAATATTTACGTCGGAACTTGGGAAGTCACCAATGCAATCATAACTATCTGTATACAAATAGCATAAAGTATTCGTTGTGCACATAAAAGTCATCATCACATACCTATCTTAATCAAAGGTATAGTCAACATATTATTTCGCGTGTATTCTGTAGTAATACCATTCAATAAAATAATTGTTTGAACCCAGGAAACACGCAAAAGTATGAGCAAAAAATACAGTCATTTGTATATTCCTCTCCACCGGTCAACATGACAATGACAAGAGACAGTATGTCATATAGGAAGCCCTCTAATTGGAGCACGGTTACAGCATTCGCGCAGTTGCAACATATGGAACGTTGATAAAATGATTTTGTAATATCCTTGACAGTGAAATTGTCTTGGAAGTTGGTAATCATCGACAACCAATTTTTGTTAGAATATATCATAATTTCTCGCCTACCGATGTTAGTGTAGTGTAGATAAGCTATCTACAACACTATAATAGGTAGGTAGTGCAATAGCAATCAGGGCGTAATCATCATCATCGTAAATGGAGTATAGCACAACTGGCTAAATGTGCCTCTGCCACTCCGTATGGGAAAAAATGTGACGACGAATGTTTGTTTGTTAGTAAATACAGGCTGTAACATAACGAATAGGTTTTAATGCCCTAAAAACCAGCTCGAAACCACTCAGGCCATTCGCAGCAATGAGCGGGGTTCGGCGCGTGCGCCTCGACGGAAGTAGCGCGGATGCGACAGCTTCCGGTGGCAGATAGCGCGGGAATCGACAGGAAGTTGGCGAATTTGTAAGTTGGGTTCATTTGAAATACATCGCTTATATTCGTAATTAAGTTAACCTCTGAATGCCGCCTGGAGGGATAAAATAATTCGGCAAGATAGAAAAACCGACTTCAAGTTCGAGCGCTATTTGTTTCTTCCCGGTAGCGATGCGAATGTCGTGTTCATATTCTTTATTTATTGCACAGAAATCATAATGGTAACAAAATATATGAGCAAAGGCGAGCACAGTTGACTTCACCAAATACCTCTACATAGGTATACATATATACAAAATAGGTCTACCCAAACTCTCACTCTCTCGCAGTCTCACATATTTCCACTACTTAAGCTACACTACTCACTTACCCCAACATTTAACATATGACTGTATGATTGGATTGTTTGTATGTCTGTTTTTTAACATATGATTGGCTTTATTTATATTATTTTATATTAATTTCCGATCGTTTCTTGTTGTTGCATTTTGCCACTGGTGCATAATTATGCTTGAGCTCTTTCTGCGTATTTACTTTTACTCAGATTATAAGTTTAGTTTTAAGTTTCTAGTTTTAGGAAATGGTGTGAGATGAAAACCAGCGTTACGTGCAGCTCACTGCTACACGTAACACATGCTGAACTCAAACCATTTTGGCATCTAAAAACCTCAACCCCGAACTGTACTATGGTTTCTTTTTCTTTCTGTATATCCTTGTGTTTATTTGTCAAATAAATATATTTCTATTTCTATTTCTTATCTCTAAAGAGAGATTTCTATCAGCAAACCAGGCTCGTCTATATCCACGAAAACGAGGCTACGAAATCTCCCTTCTGACAGTCAAGTCCACACATTTGTCACGACGTTATTGAATATACAGCACTTAACCCTTTTCTGGTTAGCTGGGTCCATAGGGTCACGAATGAAGAAGTTCTACGGCGCGCCAAACGATACCGAGAACTCACTTTGATCATTAAAAGGAAGAAAATAAGTAACTTGGGACATGTGCTTCGACACGAACGGTACCGACTTCTTCAAGTCATCATGATGGGCAAGGTCGAGGGGAAAAGACGCGCTGGCAGAAGGAGGAAGTCGTGGCTCCGCAACATCAGAGAATGGACGGCGGTGGCCCGCGTGGAACAGCTGATGCGCTCGGCGATGAACAAGAAGGAATATGAGGAGCTGACCGCCAACCTGCAGTAGTGGAGAGGCACAACAAGAAGAAGAAGGTTAGCGGGAAATATATTCCCCTAAATATTCAACTTTATGTCTCGGTGATAAAGTCCGAAACCAAAGAAAAAAAGTATAAGCTTATGCCCGGAAAGGGGTTAAAGGTAGAAATCATCACATGAATATCCGTCAACACCACTGAAAAGCGGGGAGGCAATAATACGCAATTTAGTTTACCTGGATGACATCATAATTCCAGTTTAATTCATTTATAAATTCGGTAGATCAATTTTTTATTTTCAAAAAATGGGAACAAACTGAATTCAAATAAAATAAAATCAAATAGCTAAATAATACCAGTTTCGAGATAAAAAAACATACAACATATAACCGAATTGAGAATCCCTTTCTTTATTAAAGTCAGTTAAAAATTAAGATCTAATGCTGTAACCAATAAAAGATCTCAGTTAAAATATATGTTCATGTTTCTAAAGACGGATATTCTGTGTAGAGTCGAGTAGTAGCCGGATGATGCACAAACTGAGAGCAACTCGCCGGCATCACTTTCAGTTGAGGGTCGATCAAACTTTGAGATTGCAGTTGGGTAAACAACTTTACAGAACATTGTGTTTACTTAGTTGACTTGACCCCCGCGAGGAATACGTTTCTCCTCCCTCTCTCGCTAGCTCTCGCCCCCGACGCGTCAACAGGAGGCTCCGTAACATGCTATCCGTTTCCCAAAATACCCGTTCCCAAAACACCCGTTCCCATCACTACCTTTTCCTTAATAATCCAATTCCCGATATATGTGTCTCCCAGAATGTATTTTCCCCAAAATATACGTCTGGCTTGATATCCGTTTCCCAGAAAGTCCTAATCCTGAAAAGGCCGTTCCTGTCACTACCGTTTCTTAAATAATCCGTTTCCCAAAATGTTTTTACCCCAAAAAATCACGTTTGGCTTGATATCCCTTTCCCACAACATCCGTTCCCGTGTCTACGTCGAATGTGTAACCTCGTTACAAATGTTATGAAAACTTATCTTTTGGCATACGGATGCAATGAGAAACGGGTGTTTTGGCGTACGGATCCTTTGAGAAACGGATCTGTTGGCGTACGGTCGTTTAACAAAACTGTTATTTTGGAACGGGTGCTTTGGGAAACGGACAGCATGTTCCGAAAGGCAGCAGGTAGTGACGGACGCTATGACGTCATCGGGGGGGGGGGGGGGGGGGGGGGGGGGGGGGAGTTGACTGTCTGCAGGAGAGGAGGGGACAGGGGAGTGATTTTCAGAAGAGATGAAACGCTAATTGAATGAAAACTTACTGAGCAGCAACGGGAAATTATTCTTAATCACGTAAATTTCTTCAGTTTAGTCATATTGTGTTACGTTTTAGTTATGAAATTTGTGCCACAAATATTTAGCGGATCTAATTCACCAATTCAAAAGCAAAACCCAAAGAGAATGTTGATGATAGAGAGAGATAATACATACTACGGCAGAAACTAAGACGAATCTTCTGTCAAATGGACGGATTATTAAATTACTCTGTAATGTCAACTGTTGAATGGACAATAGTGCATTTCCCACGAGTTCGCAAAGGCTTAGGCGTAAAAAGCCTTTTCGAACGAGTTAGGAATCTAATTTTTCCGCCTGAGAACCCAAAATCAAGCGGCGATGGTGCTATTTTTAGCTCAAAAGACTGTAGGGTCAATTCATTAGTGAACTGTTGTATCATAAAATGAGCCGAAACGGTGATATAATCAAAAACGGATGTTTCCAATGTGGCGGCGAGAGCGGCAAGTACGAGTTGGAAAAGATATATCAAAAATCGGTCAAGTACGGGTCGGACTCGTACACGAAGGGTTCCGTACGATCGTACAAGCAAACCTAACCACTAAAAATAATACGAGTAACACAATAACAAAAAGAGAATAACATTGTCCGATCTGAACGTGGATTCGAACCCAGAACCCTAAGATTGCGAAACCAATATCAAACCAATTGCGCCACCACAACCATGTGATAAGCCGCGAAAACTACGAAAATATCATTGAAAAATCGTATTGTGGTTTCTTATATCACGGCTGGTGTCATAAATAACACAAGTCTCTTGTGTGGAGGCCCCCTTTAATTTACAAAATATCGTTTAGTTAATTAATTTATCTACACACGTATCATAAACTCTCGTTACTGCGTTCAAAAACCGCACGTTACGACAAGCATTATGTTACACTACTTTGTAAAACTCATTTCTTATCTGAATATATCAATAAGACCATAAATTTTCGTCAAATTATGACATTCAAATTTCGAACGCCCCGACGCCCGCCTGCGTGCCGCCCCTCGTTTGTCTGTGAAGTTGGTACTACTGAACAAGTTAAGCAACACAACTAAACCACTGCACAGCAATGATCGATGCCACAATGTCGGTCGAACATGCGGTTCCTGAACACATCAAAGAGAGCTTATGATATGTGTGTAGATAAACTAGTGTATGTAACTGTACACAATTAGGCATTATGTATCAGTCACATAAAAGACTATTTTGCTGTAACGGCAACAGAATTACACCTTCTGTAAAAAATTAAACGCTCTACCTATAACGCTTCATCAGATAGAGCACGCTGACGGACGGACGGACAGACGGACAGCGGAAGCTCAGTAATAGAGTCCTGTTTGGCACCCTTCGGGTACGGAACCCTAAAGACTATAAAATCATAACTTCCGGACAATTTTCAAGGAAAACTACCAAATTATTTAACTATCGCTTCCCCACATTTTTTACCAGAGTTGACTCGGCCGTTGGCCACAAAATTGTATTTTGTGATGACAGGCTCCTTGGTTTTATAGTTAACTTTAAGTAGAGTTAACGCCGACACTTTCAAAACAAAGGGTTGGCACAATAGTGACATCTCCACCGAGCTTATTCTAAGAATCCCGCCAACTGTCACAAAGCCGTCCGTCCGTCCGTCCGTCCGTCTGCGGCTCGAACTAAATATGTAGCGGAAATGCATCCTGAGGCTGCAACCAAAATAAACTGCTCCTGGAAGCGATGATGCTGCTCAATGATCGTTTGAATGGGGTTTAAAAGTTAATGAGGAATGTTTTACTAGTGTATTTGTTTATGGCCTGTTAAAGTACTGTTTTACGGGTTTCTGGTGTCCGTTCGCGATACTTTTATAAATCATACGACGTGCTTTATTCACGTGACGTTTAGCGTCATGCTTTTTCCCATACGACGTGGCGAAGGTAGTTGTGGCCTCGTGGGGGTAGCCCATCGCCGCAGCTGTTAAGATTTGAAGGTGACCTCGCGACGTTTTCTAGTCTTGGATGTTTATATGTGTGTGACGTCGCTGACAGTGTGGGGCCAGAAGCAACGTATGTGGCTGCACATAAATGTTTTTGTTTTTCATCACCGTTACAACGTCCGTATTCCGTAACTAAAGGAAAGTGTTCTATAATAAGTATCAATTGCAGCGTGAACTTGCAGACGTCGTTTTAAGACTCCTTGTAATACTAATTTTTATTTCGATTTTATTGGGATACAATGTATTTTATTTACGGTAGCAGAGGCAAGTTACCTTTAAATAAGATAATAATAGATTTCGTAGGAGTTCGCACGAACCGAGAATTTTACGGCACGAGCCGAAGGCGGGGTCGTCGCGAGGATCGTAAAGAAGCCTTTTCGAACGAGTTACGAAAACAATTTTTCCACCTGAGAACCCAAAATCAAGCGGGGAAGGTGATATTTGGAGTTTAGAAGGCGGTAAAATTTATTTAAATTAATATACTTGGATGATATGTTTTTATGAGTCAAGTTTAGCAGTGAATGTTATTGGTGACCCATCTGTATTTGTTTTGATCATTACAGAGTGCTTTATTTCAAGGCCATAGGAAACAAAAAATAATGATTTCTGAAATAATTGTGTCATTCGCTCAAGATGCCAAAACAACCCAAAAAATATTATCAGATGATTAGTAAAGAAATGTAGTACAAACTGATAACCGCCATTTTCATTAACATTAACATCTGTCAATTAGTTATCACAACAACGGTACTATTGACATAATTAGGTTAACTGAACTAATAACCTAATTTCTTGGTATTACATGCCAGAGGGAACAGTTGCGTAAGAATATTTTGCATACAATTAGGACAAGTCTGAAGAACTATTTTAGTCTGGACGAAGATGCTGTCAGTCTGTCAGTTAACACGAGATAAACGAAAGTGTGAATATTCCATCACTGCTCGTTTACCCAGATGTCAATATTATAACAAACAGATAACAACAGCGTCACGCACTTTCCCATAAGGGGTGGCAGAGGCACAGTTAATGGTTATATATGTCTCCGTAAGATTGTCAAAGCGTTAGTTGATAAACTAACGTTTTTTTTCTCGTTAATTGGTCAACTATCGACAGATAGTAAACTGTAGCGAACTGCTTACTATAGTCATATCAACTAACGTGTAAACGTGTCAACGTTAGTTGATAAACTAACGGTTAAAACCTTTAAATTGTAAACTGGTTTAACTTGAATTGCAAACGAAATACCAGGGCAAACACTGCGGTAGCTTAGGTGAAGACTAGAGGGGGCGAGCGCAGCAAAGAATAGAGAGATCTAAAAAAAAATCGTGGTTCATCGAACTTGATTCCAAATACCAATTCAAGTATTCGGTTAAAACTGCACCTTTGCTTCTTTATAAACATAAGCGTTCACTGGTCAAGTCAGTTAGTGGCAACATTTGGGCACAATGGGTCATGCTACAAAAATTACATGCTACTTTTTATTTTATATTGTGAAAATTTGGGCTATTTTATAGTAGTTTATGTGACTGATACGTAATGGAGGGCATAAAAACTCGAGAAAAGGTTCATGAAACGAGCCGGAGGCGAGTTTCATAATAATATCACTCGAGAGTTTTCATGCCTAATTATGAACAGTTACATGCACTGTTAACTGTTAACTGTGTCTACTAGTCTAGTATCTACACACATATCATAAGCTCTCTTTGATGTGTTCAGGAACCGCATGTTGGACCGGCATGGTGGCATTGATAATTGCTCTGCACTTGTTTAACTTGTTCAGTACTACCAACTTACACAACAACGGCGCGCAGGCGGGCGTCGGCGTTCGAAATTTGAATGTCATAGTTTGTCGAAAATTGATACATCATGGTCATAACATAACGTATCAATATTCAGATGAGAAATGAGTTTTTACCAAGTAGTATAAGTATTATGCTGGTCGTAACGTGCGGTTTTTGGACGCAGGAAAGAGGGTTTATGATACGTGTGTAGATAAAGAAATTAATTGGAATATTCCGGGCACCCGATATCTTATTATTTTTTAATAATTTTTAAAATAACACCCCGTCTGACCTCACCGGCTCACAGTTTTGGAACTATTGTAATTGATGCTGGTTTGTTTTCAATTCTACAAATAAAAAACTATAATATCAATATTTGTTTACGTTCCGACTGACAGGGAAACTGTTGATACTTGACAGTTTTACAGAACGGCCAACTTAACGGCGAAGGGAATTTGAACACGCCATAGAGGAAAAATGAAGTACATTACGTTTTACAGATATTTCAGTAATCCTGTTATATGTTTTGATGGGAATAACAGAGTTTAGTTAGGAACACAATTATCTCGAAATGGTTTTCCCAGTTCGGTTGTTTTTTTTTACGTAGCCGATTGTGCCTTGGCTACTCAGTATGCGAAAACTCGTGACGCTATGTTATATTATATGTTGGGTGTTTGTTTTACAGTCGATGAATAATGACTTACGAGTAGTTCAGAGTTCTGTTGTTATAGCATGCCAAAGATACTGAAGGCTGCTGGCTGGCTCTTCACAGCTCTTCGAAGCAACAGTAATGCATCGAAGCAGGCGCGTGCGCATAAGTGCCACTTGATTTGATTTATTTCCAATCATCCTTGAGCGCATTTGTTTTGATGTAACGAAATGCTAGAGGAATGTATTTCTGTTATTGTTTCTCAATTATTGAGAAATTATAATAAGAAATGATAATTCGATGAAAATATTGTGAGGTTTCATTATAAAATATAATTATAATTAAAATAATGTAAGTGTCAATAGTAATAATGTAATGTATATATGGATATTAATCTGAAATAAAGTAATAATAATAATTACTCCATAGCGGCGATGAACTAGCCCCGTGTCGCGTATAATGGAGCACAGAATCACTGGCTAAACGTGGGCGCTACTGTGCCTCTGCCACGATATGGGAAAAGGCGTGACGCTATGGTTGTTAAATCACTTTAATAAATGACGTAGGTACCCAATTAAAATAAACCATAAACCCGACCGCGGTACGCTAAAAAGCACAAAACAAGCAGAAAAGACTTCGTAATTATTGAGATTCGGTGAAATTAGAAAGGTAGTGTTGAATTAAATAAACTTAAAATAAGCGGAAAGACTTTACTGTTCCCGCCTGCATTTAAATTTAGTTTAAATTAACACTACTGTAATATAATGTCATCGAATCTCAATAATTACGTTAAGTCTTAACTGCCTGTTTTGGGATTTTTAGTTTTCTACAGTAGGGTTTTTGTTTTTTTATTTTTTTTTTATTACATCATTTAATTCCTTCTTTTTAGTGCAAAATTACGAAAAATCTGTAGATGCTTAATTTAAAACTAAGGAGTATTATTCAAAGCATGTGCAAGATTAGTAATGTATTGCCGTATTAGACTTTTAAAGCCCTTTTATTTTGATACCCTACTTCTTGAATTTTTTTTTATAAACCGCACACGCGCCATCAAGACATGTCTAATGACGTATCATTTATGAAAAACGGTTGAGCCGTTGAGTTACGAGAGGACACAGGAACAGACCTATACTTACATTCATTCACGTCAGAAACAGAACCCTCCTCTTTTGCGCTTCGCAATGGACAGGTAAAAAAGGAGGAGAATCTCAATTCGATTGAATTTTGAATGTTAGTTACCTCGAAACTGGTTTTTACACATGAACCGATTTAGAAATATCTTTATTATTTGAAAGAGAAGACCTCTAGTATAATCCCATTTTTTTTTAAATTGTATATCCCTTCGGTAGTTTGGTGTGGCCTTGATTGTCAGAAGACAGATTTCGTCCGGGGAGGAAGAAATAGAGCTTTTCAGAGAAATAGTTTTTCTTAAAGTTTTAACTTGGTGAATTATTTCCATATCATCAGCACTATGCCCAGCCCACATCGTCCCGCTGCTGGACGTCATTATCATCTCTTCTATTGTTATATTACATTTAATACTATTATGTTTAGTTTAGAGGCAGGACTTCCAATAACATTTCTAAGTGCCGCTCAATTCAAAACAAGCTAAAAGACACGTGCGATTTTATCTGTCCACTTCTTCGAGGGGGTGACCTCATCTGCTGATGCTATGTTTGCAGTCGACCAAAATGGCTCGGTGACGGAATTATGTAGATTATCTATTGTTTTAGCAAATGGCGAGGAGGCGCTATTATAGAATCGAGAATCTAAAATGACTTACCAAAATACTAACTTTCGCCGCTGTTTTAATAACTGAGCCACGACTCTAAAGTGACTTGTGGCTCAGTCAGTGTTTTAGTGTGTAATGTTATTGATAAGGGAGGTGTACGTGAAGAAGATTTTGAAGATAGTAATGAAGATAAAGAAGAGAGTTTGAACACATCTATCAACTACACAAAATGTATGGGTAGTTTACTTTCAAATGTAGTAAACAAACATGGCAATTTCGCTCAATTCATGCAGCTCTTGGAACATTCAGGAAGTCAGCAAAACTAGAAACACGTTAACATGAACAGTTATTGATCTCGAACGCGTATTTATAAAGTACTCTCCAACGCTGCTGTATACTTTTCATGAATGAACGAAAAAACTGTTTACATTGCATCGGTTTATGCATGAGCCGGAATAGATCACCTGATGCCTGTTTGTCTTAGGGGAAATTGGCAGGTTCAAGAAAATTCGGCTGCGTGGGTGGTTTGATTGTGCGGATAATTTCGATAGCGTTGTCTACGATTGTCTTGGTGGAAATGCGAATTCTAATTCAAGAATTTCAACATAAGACATAATAATAAATTGGGTGAAAAAGGGGGAAGTTCTTGAAACTGCCAAGCTATAACTTTGAGCAAGTTAGAAGGCTTGCAGAGTTAGGGCTTCTAGGTAGAGTTAAGGCCTTGTAGAGTTAAGGGCTTGGAACTACAACAGATCTGATAACTTTTTAAGAGTGAAAGCGTCAGTCTTGGTCCATCGTACATACATGCATGCATTAGCCTTGCATTAGATGAATGATTCCATGAATAACGAACACTCGTAGAAATAGGATGTAAAAAACAGACTCCAGACATATTATTTCCAAACCATAACAGTACCATTAGCTATAGGTTTCGCTACAACACTTTCGTACCTTGTTATCTAAGTCATACAGGCCTAAATCGTAATCTCCTAGTGTTCAATTTGTTGACTACCCTTTTAGGAACGTACCTTATACCTGCGTCAGCCCTAAATCGCAATACACTAGTGTGTGTGCGTCTGTACTTGTAATGCCCGTATAATGTACCACAGAAATAGATTAACTAATAGAAAACAGAAGCGTCTGTTTATCGGAGTCGGCCTTGCAGAGTTTAGTTATCGCTTCGCGGGTCTTCAAAGGGTGGTTCTGGCTATTTTAAAGGGATTTGGGACAAACACTTTTGTAACTTGTTTAAGTGGACACAACCAACTATGCCTGTGCCACCTCGTGTAGGACAATATAATAGAATATAAAGCACATGTATATGTACTTGTTTATCTAGATTCATAATGGACTACCACTGAGTGACTAGCTAAACGAAGGCACAACCATGAATCTGCCGCCCCGTATGGTGAAAGTAGTGACGCTACCTAGATTCTTAGACAGGAAAGTTTAACTTCTGTGATAGATTCTAGAATATCTTTACGTAAAGTAAAAATTCATTTTCGAATAAAGGTAATAAATAATAAACGAACAGGTTTTATACCCGACCGGCGCGATGGAAAACATCATGGGAAACCTTCATTACTCCATAGCAGCGGCGATGGACTAGCCCCCTGTGACACAATATGGAGTGTTGAATAACTTGCTTTATATGTGTGTGACGTAGCTGTTTCTGGTTCCTACGCCACAGGGTATCCTAGTGTGGTGTCAGAAGCAATGTATGTGCCTGTATATGTGTTGTCAGCTTGTTTTGAGCTTAATGTTCGCAGTCGGGTTTTTAAGTTTTTACAAATACGTCATTTATTATGTATGTATTTTTTTATAATTAGTGAACGATAAATAAATGATGAGTTATGATATGAATGAATGCATGTTTAGTTTTTTTTAGATACTACATCGAATTCGTTTTCATTCAGTATTCGTAAACATTAGATCGACACAGAAATTAGCTCAATGCTTTAAAGTAAATAATGTCTATCTGTTGTGCTGTATTGTGTAGTTGACGACCTCCGTGGCGCAGCGGCTGTGGCCTCTGCCTACCATGCGAGAGGTCCCAGGTTCTTTCCCCGGCTGTGGGTGAAGCAAAACAAAAACCCAGGTCTTGGATGTTTGTATGTGTGCGACGTCGTTGTTTCTGGTTCCCACGACACAGGGTACCCTAGTGTGGGGCCAGAAATTGTACAAAGGCAAACCACCTGCTAGACCTCTGCTAGCTCCTGTGGGAAAATACATATAGATGACGCGGCATACTTGGGTTGTGGAGCTTTGACTTCGAGAAGTCTGAATGCAGTTCGAAGAAGTTCAACAACAATGAATTGAGTTTGAGATAACCGTCGTATTAAAATTTTGTGTTTGTAAAACGTTTTTTTTTAAACATTTATATACAGACACATACATTGCTTCTGGCCCCTCACTAGGATACCCTGTGTTGTGGGTACCAGAAACAACGACGTCACACACATATAAACATCCAAAACCTGGGGTAATTATTTTATTTACTCCCAGCCGGGGATCGAACCCGGGATCTCTCGCATGGTTGGCAGAGCCACAACCGCTGCGCCACAGAGGTCGTCTTAAGTTATGGTAATGAATTTAAAATTTGATAATACTTACGACAAATGAAACAGCAATATCAACTGAGCCAAGTCAAATAACTGGCGGAACGAGAACACAATTCGATTTGGACAAGGTCGTCAAATAATGAATAAACCTTTATTGCACACAAATGACAACCGCTGTGCCTACCATGCGCGAGGTCCCGGGTTCGATCACCGGCTGGGGATAAAGAAAAAAAAAACAGGTCTTGGATGTTTATATGTGTGTGATGTCTAGTGTGGGGTCAGAAGCGATGTATGTGCCTGCATATAAATGTTTATGTTATGTTTAAATGAACATGTTTTAAGTTGTTTATGTACCAAAAGGCTTGACAATTTCAGAATCGCATATTTTCAGCGGTCAAAAAAGGCCTGCACTTTATTATGACGTCACATGTCAGATTTCATAGAACCCATGAACCAAATTAACATTTTGACAGTTCCTAAAAAGTATCTATTTCGACTATATCGTATCGTCCCTCTTCTGGCCCGTATGACAAAACCGGCGACACAATGTGATGTGAAAACCCCTATATTACCCGAACACAAGTAGGTACGTCTTTTCTTGTTTATGCCCCAATCGAATATAAACTGGCCCTGATATAAATTGGCAAATAGTTACAATACTAGTCCTTTTAGCGAGAAATACACATAAATCACCAGCAATTTATGGGAGCCGCTAAAAGATCCATCATACTAAAGTTGACTAAACCAAATCGTGTCACTAGCATGATCTCATCTCATACGCTATTTATAATGTCACCGTAAACGCTAAACTAGTTTTCTCACATTTGCACAAGTACAACACATTTACGGTGTAGTACAGTCGTGTGGACTATTGAAAATCCGGCTTCACGAGGACAATGAGGAGTTAACAGAGGACGTGAGAGAATTAGACGCTTCACCTGTTGGCTCTGGTAGAGAGACTCTCCAAACGAGAAAATAAAGTGAATAGTCACACCCCCTTAGCTCTGATAGAGAGACTTTCCATGCGAGCAGATACGCATTTTATTCTACGCCGCTGACTTATATGGAAACACGCGCTCTTCTTTTTTGTGACGACTTGTACTTTGAAGGCCAGTAAATATGTGAGACCTAAATACATCAGGCAAGAAAGGTATAAAAAAGTACTGATCTCACTTTATTTTTATATTATCATTAGTTTTCAAGTAATCCCTCATTTAGCAATCATCGTCGAGTAATCAAACTAGTCGCTGGCAGCCATGACACTTCGATTTTTTAACGCCATATCAAATGACATCTATCGAGTGAGCCAACTGGGGCACGGTTGGACTCCGACACCCAAGCCAACAGGTTAACCCTGTGAAATGATGAAAATGTGCTAGCGCGAGCTTGGGACTTGACTCAATTCAGAGCGACCAGACTTTGACAAATATCGTAACCTGCTACAAATTTCACAATGCCATCTAGCGAGTTGATTTGATGATTGAGCTGTCAGATACGTCCTAATTGTGCCTCTGCCACCCAATATGGGAACAGTCTTGGAGTATCTACAGGAAAGTTGAAGCATAACTTGTAAAGTTCAAAAAGCTAGACCTGAGATATGCGTTTGACTGAGTGCTTCCATCCGTGCATGACTTCGGCGAAGTGTGGTATGAGACGTGTCTACGTAACTTTCGTCAGTGTAGTGGACTCTTGTCAAGTAAGTAACCCGTTGGCCGGCCCTTGGCACGCACACACTCGTAATTCTCAGGTATCGCCTTCTTGCGAGAGAGAGTTTCTTGGTGCTATCTTCTCTGACGGGCGTATTTCCGAAGCACTGGTATAGTTAATGGAGTTTCCTTTTCCTGTGCGAGATACAGCTATGAATCACCACTTATATTACCACCACGGAAATTTCCTTTTTCAAACTCAAACCATAATCATTTAGTCATTCATTAGTTTTGTTGATCATATTCGATATTTTTTTAATTTTTCTCATGTATAAGTGTTTGACTTGTAAAATTGCATATTCTTGCCTTCTTACAATTATTTGAGTTTGAGTTTGCGGGTTTAACCTTTTTTGGACTCCTGTCTCCCACTGCTGCTTAAACTAATTACTAAAATGTAATTAGCTACAAATGTAAATACTTGTTTTTGGGAGAAAATAAATCAATTTTGTTATTGTATTTTATTCGCGGTGGTTCTCTTTGAGGTGACACAGAGACAGGATGAACGGACTTTTTTTTGTTCAATCATAATGCATAATGATTGACGGGGACTAGTGGCTTTCTTCTAATTAACAGAAGTTAATGGCCCTTACGTCTATTTCAATGTATTTTTCGTTGTTCTCTAAATTGATTTACTGTCTATTGAAACTAAAACAAAAAGTTCAAAATTAGAATATGATATATAGGGTGTCCGAAAACCAATGGGTGTCTCCGTAACTATTGTGGTTCCACAAGGTTTAATTTTAGGACCACAGTTTTTTAAAACCTTAAAATGCTATAAAGCGCTGCAGCGATTGCCTAGCCCCAGTCATGCGAAATGGAGTATTGAATAACTGCCTAAATATGGGAACTACTGAGAAAAGGCATGACGCATTTTTTTTAAAGCTAACAGTTTTTGAAACCACACTACTGGACCGGTTTCTAATTTTCAAAAAATGGGTTCAAACTGGAAGGTCACACTTCCAAATATTAAAAAAATGTTTGAAATCGGTTCATACCAGTTTCGAGGTAACATTAAAGACCGAACCGAATTGAGGGCCCCCTCCTTTTTGAAGTCGGTTAAAAATAGTTGCCTAAACTCAGGCGCAACTGTGCTTCTGGCTACTCGTATGGAAGCAAATTGACGCCAACATTTTTCAAAAACTTAATAGTTATATCCCTCATTTCCTAGAAAAAACCCATCCATTCGCTAGATGATTACATATGTCACCAAGATAAAAACTTAATTACCAACTTCAAGTTGAAGCCCTCCTTCTTCCTCCCCCGGTCGGGATAGGAATGTCGTCTACACGAAAACTCCTCATCAAAACTTTTGCTGAACGGAACCACAAACCACAACGTCATCTGTGTATTTATTTTTTATTTATGTTGTTTTTTCTTTCAAAAAGCGCTGAATCAATTTTGATATAATTTATATGGGACCATCTCTGAAATATGACCTACCAATCAAAATAGGAACCATCAAAATCGATTCATAATTGACGAAATAATCGCGTTACAAACATACAAAAGAAAACAGTCGAATTGAGAAACTCCATTTTGAAGTCGGTTAACAACTAAGCGAGGAAGATGCCATAAATTCTTATAATTTTCTAGAGTTCTCACTCAAAACTAAACATTACTACAAAATAGTAAATCTTACACATTGTCCATAGTAGCTCCAGACGCCATTTTATCATCTTCCAGACATTGGCAAGACATCACTCCACTTCCGCCGTTTAACTCTCACCCTTATTACTATTGCGCTAAGATCATTGTACATATAGTTGCTATGCTTCAGTCTGCGCGTCCTTCTGAGAATCGTGAGTAGTTAGTTGTTCCCTCGTTTTGTAATGTTTCCTTTTTAATGCGTTTGAGTTTATTTATAAGCTTTTAGGGCTGATAAGATAAGGCTGTTGTTTTGAAAGTTGCCTTTTGTACCTTCTTAGTTTGGTCTTATGTTATTGCAGAGTAATAAACGGGGTACAATAGATATAACCTTCAAATCTACATAACTATGGCGATGGGCTATCCTCATGTCACGAGAATTGGAGTATGGAATAACTGTGCCTCTGCTACACCATATGGCAAAATGCGTGACGATGTCTGTGATTGTATCTTCTCCGACTCACTGTTATTATTATCCTTTGATGATGATGACGATAATATTAATAAAGATGACGGGTTTGAACACAAACATTAAATTGAAAACAAACATTTAAATCAAATGGACCAATGCCCACAATCTGATAACCTTTTAGGTCAAGCACGAGTCACCAGAGTAAGCTTGTCAAGCTTTCGACCTCGTAGCAAATTGTTTACTAATTTCCTACTGATATGATAACGTCTTAAATTTCCTAACTCGAAGGAAGAGAGTGTCAAAACATAGATAATGAAGGTTGTAAGAGTATGATCTATATTGCCCTCCAAAGCAATTGTTAACGCTCTTGGGCAAAAAAAATGCCAATAATATAACAAAAACAAAGGTTGTTTATAAAAGGGGATGTTTTGCTGTAACCAGAATACAATGTTACCATTAACACGTTTGATGCGTCAGATATTTTATTATTTAAATTATTTATAATAATTTTATCATGTATTCTAAAGGAACAGATCACGGTAGCAGTCATTATTTAAAAACTATATGAATCAGTGAAATATTTTCCACGACATGCTTTATTTTGCGGTCATGACAGTTAATAAAAAAAATAAACGACAACAAGCTATGATGTCACAGGAAAATGTCTTGACAAGGTGCAATTGAATCGTCGAACAATTGCGGAAAACGCAAGGAAACTTGTCAATTGACGAATTACCTAGTTTACAGTGGCTTGGGAATTGGCCATAATAGCTGCCTAAGGTCAGTTCTGGATCAAACTAGATAAGAAGTCACCAAAAACATAATCTACATGTCGTAAGATTGAGGAAGAGTAACTTGGCTTTGGAAATGCAATTGACAATCTAATACAGGATAATACATAAGAGAATGATCATTGTTTTACTCGTAGTAAAGCAGACTTATCGCTGTGTCTCTACGACAAGAGCGTCTATTATGATGTTATTTTACTTTTTGTTTATTATAATGTCCCACTCTCTATCCCCTCTATCCGATCCTGAGCGGTCTTCCTCCAGTATTGGTCCCTTTGACCCAACTCATCACACCATCTCTTCCTTGATCGGCCACGCTTTCTCTTTGCATTTATGGGAGCCAGACAGTTTGTTAGTAAAATTATATTCGAAGATACTTCTAAACAATTTATCTTTGCTATTAGGTATACATCCAGTCCTCATAAATTGTTACAAACACCACCTAGAGCTTTAATTGGGTAATTGACGTCTCGTAATTGTTTGAAAGTCACATTAAGAGCTAACAATGCTGGTTACTATTCCGAATAAGGCTAAAATAAGTAAAGGGAGGAAAAATTCAAAAAGAGGTTATACCAAAGAGTTCGAACGTTCCGTATCCCAGAACAAAAGGATCAACATCCGAACAGGAGAAAAAAAACACAACACAGTGCCAAGAACGTCACTTCACAAATCTAGAACATCACTATAATCACTGGCATCCTAGCATTGCAGTCAATGCCTCCACCGAAAAAGTTATCGAAAAAAAACAAAAACAAAACTTTCTTTTTCAAATTTTAATTTAGAACACCGATGCGTCCATCGCAAACCGTCCGCTTCGGTAGACTGGCCCTTGAATGAGACGGAACGATTCAACAGTAGGAGTGAGCGAGACGACAATATCCTGCACCTGTGCACTTAAACTTGAATGATTGCTAGAACGAAACGGATATAAAACACCACATAGGTTGAAACAAGACAAAATATATCAGCAAGCTTTGTAAACTATTCATCACAGTAATGACGTAGCTTGAATTACTACCAATCAATTTTCCATCTTATTCTCATGTTCTAAGGTTCAAATTTAAAACACAAAACCTCGTATTTAACATGTTTAGTGCCGGCGTTAAAAGTTTATTGTCAGGGCCAACATATGGCGAAAAGTTATGTCGACCGGTCAAATTCCATACAGTCTGGAGCTGTATGAACAATATCGTTGAATAACAGCAGTTGCGATGTTAATGACTTGTTTTGCAAAAACTAGTTCTAAGTAATGCTAGTAGAGTATTTTTTAATGTCAGGTATGTGCTTGTAGCATGGATAAGGGTCGGTAATACGTTTTATTTTCCTATAAAATCGAGTGACTCATGCAATCTTGCGCATGCCTCTATAATTGCTGAGTGTTTAAAGTGTTGTTCTTTATTATGTCTTTGGATTTTCTGAATTGAATTATGTTTTAGAAAAGAGTAAAGGATTGTTGGTAAATAATTTACGCAACGAACAGTATTTAATTACTATTTTTAAACGGGACACCTTTTGTATATCATCCCGTTAATTTAATTCAAATTTTCTCCGTGAAAATATATAAAAATGGCAATACTATGAAGTATATAGTTAATATAAAAAAATGCCTTTTAGCAGAAAATCAAACATCCTCAACGGAACACCTTAAATATTTCTCTCGTTAAGTTCGAACTCCATATTTTCTTCGTAAAATAATACAGAATTGGAAATATCTAAGAAATACAGTTTTCAACAGAAAATCGACGTCGAGTCGAACAAACAGACAGACTGACTAAAAATACAGGTTCCAGTGAAATAAACATTTTAGATAGAGCAAGTGATTCTTGCAATGTTATAAATATTCTGAGAAAATTCTAAAAGAGTGGGGAGTTTCTGATAACTACATACATAAACTGTGTCTTCCCAAAAAAGGGAAGCAAAGTTCAGAGTTCAGTTATATTTATTATTAAACAAGTAATCTAGGAAGCAATGAGCTTGCCTCTTATGTTGGCTGCACGAGGTCGCAACTGCGTCCCTGCCAGCGCGTATAGGAAAAGGCGTGACGCTTTGCGTGATTTTGTTTTAGTCATTCTACAACTATTTTCAACGTTAATAGGATGCTTTCAGTGCATGCTTTTTTAAGCCAGAAAAACGTTCATTCAATAACTCATTTTCAAAATCCAATTTTGCTAATTTGTCTTCTACCCACATTTATCACATTCAGCACATGAGTCAAAGGAAAAAACCGGCCAAGATCAAGTTGGACTCGCGCACTGAGGGTTCCGCACATTTTTTGTAAAGAAACTACAACGGTTTTCAGATTGTCTCATTTACTTGTGCTGTAAGACCTTGCTTCGTGCATTTTTTATAATTCTTGGTCGACGGGAAGTATCCTAAAGGTTTTGATTCCCTTGCAAGTATCAAGCAAATTCAGCAACATTGTAACATAAACGGCGGTATCTTTTGATTGCGGTGACCTATAAGTTTCATTATTTCACATCTTCAAGAAACCACATACCTGCATAATCAATTTTTATTTCAACTTGATACCTCTAAGAGTTCCTGAGAAAAGGCGTCTTGTTAGACGGACAGACATACAGACGGAGGGACGGACGGACGGACAACGAAGTGATCCTTTAATTGTTTCTTTTTTCCTTTTAAGACACGGAGCCCTAATAATGGTAGGGCCGCCGTCTTCAATGCACTGTTGGATATTTAAAAAATCCTGCTCTGAAAGTATCCCATTACACCATTTTATTTTTCGAGTACTGCTTTTGCTTTTTCGTAAGCCGACATTGTGGTAGAGAAAAGCAACGTATCTAGAGCTGTGTGATCATAAAGATATCCCACAGCCACCTCACATAGCACCAACAGATAAAACCCGAGATCTACAAGAGATCCCAAAGCCACCTCACATAGCACCAACAGATAAAACCCGAGATCTACAAGTGATCCCACAGCCATCTCACATAGGACCAACAGATAAAACCCGAGATCTACAAGAGATCCAACAGCCACCTCACATAGGCTCAACAGATAAAACCCGAGATCATTAAGAGATCCAACAGCCACCTCACATAGGCCCAACAAATAAAACCCGAGATCATTAAGAGATCCAACAGCCACCTCACATAGACTCAACAGATAAAACCCGAGATCATTAAGAGATCCAACAGCCACCTCACAAAGGCCCAACAGATACAACCCGAGATCTACAAGAGATCCCACAGCCACCTCACATAATATAATAATAATAATACCTTGGACACTATTTACACACATTGATCTAGCCCCAAACTAGGATTCCCTGTATCTTGGGTACTAGACAACGATACACATACTTATGTAGATAAATATTATACTTAGATAGATAAACAACCATGACCAGGGTACATACATCCGTTCTCTTCAAACAAATATTTGCCCCCACCTGGACTCGAACCCGGGACCCTTGGCTTCGTCAGGCAGACTCGGCCATTCGGGTCGTTATAGGCCCAATAGATAAAACCCGAGATCTACAAGAGATCCCACAGCCATCTCACATAGGACCAACAGATAAAACCCGAGATCTACAAGAGATCCCACAGCCATCTCACATAGGACCAACAGATAAAACCCGAGATCTACAAGAGATCCCACAGCCATCTCACATAGGACCAACAGATAAAACCCGAGATCTACAAGAGATCCCACAGCCATCTCACATAGGACCAACAGATAAAACCCGAGATCTACAAGAGATCCCACAGCCATTTCACATAGGACCAACAGATAAAACCCGAGATCTACAAGAGATCCCACAGCCATCTCACATAGGACCAACAGATAAAACCCGAGATCTGCAAGAGATCCCACAGCCATCTCACATAGGACCAACAGATAAAACCCGAGATCTACAAGAGATCCCACAGCCATCTCACATAGGACCAACAGATAAAACCCGAGATCTACAAGAGATCCCACAGCCATCTCACATAGGACCAACAGATAAAACCCGAGATCTACAAGAGATCCCACAGCCATCTCACATAGCACCAACAGATAAAACCCGAGATCTACAAGTGATCCCACAGCCATCTCACATAGGACCAACAGATAAAACCCGAGATCTACAAGAGATCCAACAGCCACCTCACATAGGCTCAACAGATAAAACCCGAGATCATTAAGAGATCCAACAGCCACCTCACATAGGCCCAACAAATAAAACCCGAGATCATTAAGAGATCCAACAGCCACCTCACATAGACTCAACAGATAAAACCCGAGATCATTAAGAGATCCCACAGCCACCTCACATAATATAATAATAATAATACCTTGGACACTATTTACACACATTGATCTAGCCCCAAACTAGGATTCCCTGTATCTTGGGTACTAGACAACGATACACATACTTATGTAGATAAATATTATACTTAGATAGATAAACAACCATGACCAGGGTACATACATCCGTTCTCTTCAAACAAATATTTGCCCCCACCTGGACTCGAACCCGGGACCCTTGGCTTCGTCAGGCAGACTCGGCCATTCGGGTCGTTATAGGCCCAACAGATAAAACCCGAGATCTACAAGAGATCCCACAGCCATCTCACATAGGACCAACAGATAAAACCCGAGATCTACAAGAGATCCCACAGCCATCTCACATAGGACCAACAGATAAAACCCGAGATCTACAAGAGATCCCAGAGCCATCTCACATAGGACCAACAGATAAAACCCGAGATCTACAAGAGATCCCACAGCCATTTCACATAGGACCAACAGATAAAACCCGAGATCTACAAGAGATCCCACAGCCATCTCACATAGGACCAACAGATAAAACCCGAGATCTGCAAGAGATCCCACAGCCATCTCACATAGGACCAACAGATAAAACCCGAGATCTACAAGAGATCCCACAGCCATCTCACATAGGACCAACAGATAAAACCCGAGATCTACAAGAGATCCCACAGCCATCTCACATAGGACCAACAGATAAAACCCGAGATCTACAAGAGATCCCACAGCCATCTCACATAGGACCAACAGATAAAACCCGAGATCTGCAAGAGATCCCACAGCCACCTCACATAGGCCCTACAGATAAAACCCGAGCTAATGCTATTCTCGGATTCGGATTTCGGAACTCACAATTTGTCTGGCGGGTCTTAAGCGTGAACAAAACAAGTATAAAATGTAAGGAGACATCGCCTGTAAATTTGTGTTGAGCAGATTACCAAGGACCAGAATAGATGGAGTTCTTTAGAAAATGACTATGTATGTCCACGTCCAGTAGTTACTGGGCTGATAAAGATGTTCTCTAGGTCTCGTAGGCTGAAAAGATGATGATATAGTTTCTTTGACTTTCTTCTCTTACAGTGGTCCAATATAGAGAAGAGGCAAAATGACTGCTTAAAAATTTCAATAATAATTCCAATAATGCATAAAGCTGCAACGAATGGCTAAATAGTTTGTGAGAAACCCGCAAGCGTCAACCATCCTGGCTGCTGCAGCGCCCCCTGGTGGTCGACAACCGTAAAACATATCTAAGAACCTGCTCTGAAATTATATCCGTAAAATGCGAAAAACCGCATCGAAATCGGCCCAGTAGTTTTCCAGGAAAATGGTAACGGACGGACATACATACACACATACAAACAACCTCTTTGAGTGATGATGATAAGATGCTAAGTGGGAAGCCCAGGTGATACGAATCGTCAGCACGACTACAGATGATCCATCATGACGTGATGACATGTAGCAACGTCAATTAAATCTAATGCAGAAATTGTCAATCAACAATGCATTGTTTTGCAATTTACACGGCGTCTACGGTCGTTTTGCATCTCACTCGGTACCAGAAAAGGTACCGAAAAAAGAACCTATCAGTGCTGTAACTGTAACAGAATGGTGCTACATAAACATCAATCTGCATGCAATACTAAGCATTGTTTCTTATAATTCAATGGGGTGAAGTGCAAATATCATAGCACCACTGGCTTTCGCACAGCGGCGGCGATGGGCTAGCCCCGCCTCACGCAAAATGTGCAGTTGCAACGGAATTGTGCAGTTGCCACCCCCAGGGGTCGAAACAGGTTCAGTGTTCAAAAATACTGATTTTACTGACCAGAAATCTAAAAAAACTGACTTTTACTGACCATCTGAACTAACTTAAAAGAAAAGTTTCATGTGGAATTAAAAAAAGAAAATTGGCCTCCACCATCCCCATAGCCAACCATCACCACCTTTTTATTATTAAAAAGTTTACAAATAGTTAACAGTTTTTAATATTTGTTAATAAGCAAATGACACGCATCCAATCATGCAAATAATATTAAAAGTTAGAAGTAGTCTTTTCTTTCTTTAACAGCGGCATCTAGTAATGTCTTGTCAAACCATCACTGGGCCGCCCAGCTAAGAAAATTAGAAATGAATAGAAATTGTTTTTTGTTGACACAATCTAAATGTATATTTAAAATGCTAATGTTAGTACGGGACACCAACTCCAATCATCTCCCCTTTGGTCTCCTGGTGAAAGTAAGGAAGTTTGGTCGCGGTTGTGGGTGGCGAAAATGTGAAAACGTGTTGCAACTGATGAAATGAATGGACTTGAAAGGTGGAACCCGAGCAACGCCGGGTTTGGCTGCTAGTAGGTATACTATAAGATATATATTTCTTAAGCAAAATCTAGAATGAAGAAGGTAGGCGTAAATAGGAACGACACAGACAGGCAAAATTGTGTCAGTAAAATAATTAATAAGGTTCCAAAAAAATATATGGAGCAATATATGTGTTGATTTTAAAAAACTGAAAAACTGACCATTTTTTCAAAAAACTGACTTTTACTGACCATGCTAAAAAAAACTGACTTTTACTGATTTTACTGACTAGTTTCGACCCCTGCACCCCAAATGGGAAAAGCTGTTGTTTATTAGTTTTGTTTGAAGCACAGGAACGATTAATAAAATACATCTTTGACAGAAAAAGTACCATAAAAATTGCTATGGGAAGTTCTCCTGTCCTCAAATCTCTACGAAATCCATTAAAAAGCTTTTAAGCTTCATAAAAGCTATATCCTGATAATCCTGACAGAACAAAGGATAACATGACTTCACTACAAATATAGATAACATCACTCTTGTCCTTTGCAGGCACGAGGCGGCGCGACGGTTATTGTGGAGAAGTGAACAATAAACATTTAAGTATACAAATACACTTCATCTGGCCCCACACTAGGATACCCTGTCTTAAAACGTGGGTGTAACTGTGCATTTGCCACCCCGTACGGAAAAAGGCGGGACGATGTGTTTGTTTGCATTTCCCTTTTCAGGGTAACGTACCCGAAGGGAGCCAAACAAGACCCTATTACTAAGCCTACGCTGTCTGTCCGTCCGTCCGTCCGTCCGTCCCTCTGTCACCAGGCTGTCGGTGTCGGTCACCATCTCATGAACGGTGATAGTTAGACAGATTAAATTTTCACAGATGAAGTATTTCTGTTGCCGCTATAACAACAAATACTAAAAAACAGAATAGAATAAATATTTAAGGGGGCTCCCATACAACAATTATTTCAATACCATATACAAACTTATGAATGCACCTGGTTACGTGCATGGAGTGTGAAAGTAGCCGCACCAATAACTTTGTGGACAACATTTTGCTATGTTATATCCAAACTATTCACTCCACGCCGTCCCTACCATTTTACGATGGTACGGAACCCTTCGTGCGCGAGTTAGACTCGCACTCGACTCGGTGCGATCTGTCGCCCCTCTCTTTCTCGAAAAGGGTATTGGCTGAGAGAGCAGTGACAGCTCGCACAGAGGACAAACAAACTTGGCGCAAACTGTACTTTTGTGACCAATATTCCGCCATATTTTTAGATTATCTTTTTCCGGTCGCACATCGCTTCGCGTTGGCGTAAAGTATTTTTGACTACTGACACTCACCAACTTTTCGTAATCAGCACAACACAAGGCCTGCCTTGTCTGTCCCCTACGAGGGGGACAGGCGCTTCTATTCAATACACTAAGGTACCACCACTGTACTGTACAAGGTGACATTTAACTAGGTGACCACATTTTGGGGAATGACAGTGTCCATCATTATGAACAACTTTCTCGAAGAAACATATAGTCGCAAACGTAAATAAATTTTTGGTCCCTTCAGTACATTGACCCGATCAGCTGATTGCAAGTTGTTATGGGTGAACCAAAATGTTTTGTCGTTTGCGACCATATGTTTCTAGGGGAATCGATCCCCAAAATGTGGTCGGCTAATAATTAGTCACAGAATAGTTTAAGAATAGTATTCTGATAATAGTTTTAACTCGCGTTTAAAGTATTGGGCCAGAGTATCTAAAGATAAACGGCGAGTCAAGCGTTACCATTGAGGCATGGGATCAACTATGACGTCATACAAATTACAAAACATCCATGGAAACTCAAAGTTGTCGTGAGATTATTAACGTTAACCTTAACATTTTGTTTCTGACCCCACGCTATGATACCCTGTGTCGTGGGAACCAGAAACAGCGACGTCACAAACATGTAAACATCCAAAACCAGGGGTTTTTTTTTCGTCCACTCCAGCCCGAATTCGAACCCAGGACCCTCTCTTGGGAAGCCCAGCCTTGACGGCAACACCGCAAAGGTCCTGAATTATAGGCAGTGCTTTAACTTGCTTTCTATAAAACAAACATTTACATACAGACACATACATTGCTTCTGGCCCCACACTAGGATGACCTGTGTCGTGGGCACTAGACACAGCGCCGTCACACACATAAACATCCAAGACCTGTTTTTTTTTTCTTTTTACCCCCAGCCGGGGATCGAATCCGGGGCCTCTCGCATGGCAGGCAGAGCCATAGCCGCTGCGCCACAGAGGTCGTCGTCATCGTGTCCAAATTCCAAATGTCTTTATTACTGTAGATATTTACATATACTTAGCAATCGTCATTTTTTGCCACTTTTCTACATTGGATCACTGTGGGAGTGGAAGGGCGTAGAAACTCCCACAGATTGATTTTTAGATCTCTTTTAAAAATTGCTTGTGCTTAACTACCACAAAAATATATATATCATTATCATAATTAATAAGCAGAAATAAATAATTACAAAATTATTAAGAGAAGGTCTGTGTTGCGCCAGATAACCCCATACAGTCCCATCATTTAAGTAATCTTGAACATTGTAATATCCCTTTTTCGACAAAGTCAGTGGTTTTTAAATTGTTCAAATGGCAATTTCAAGATCTCCAGAGGTATCTTGTTGTAGTAGAGAATGCACTGACCCTTGAAAGAATTGCTAACCTTCGCGAGTCTAAGCCGGGGCGCAAGTAGTCTGTGATTATTTCTTAGGCTTACGTTGTTGTGTTACGGCACTAAACATCATTCAACTGCGTCGATTTATCTGCGGCATTCGATTTAGTGTAAAATGGCGCAGGCAGGCAGGTATCACTACTCCCTCCGGTGCGCGCGGTCATTCGTCCAAAATCTTCAGACAGCTTCCGGAATACATTCACACATCTGTATATTTATCTCCGTTTTATCACAGCATTCCTCGACGCATAATAAACAAGGCGTTTCGTGAAAATTACAGCGAATTAATGAAGTCATTGGAATTCATTCGTGCTATCAAGGTGAGACGATGATCGAGACGTAGTCAATCAACCACGCTGGCTCCGTGCGGGTTGTTTGTTTTCAGGCAGTCAGCTTAGTGGCCATGTTTGTCCCCCGAAATATTGTTTTATGAGATAGACAAAGCATCACCCCTTTTCCCATACGCGCTGGCAGAGGCACAGTCATACACATGATACTAGATTGAACTTAATTAACACTTTATTTTTAATTGTGACAATTCAATATCGTGATACCATCGAGCTGATCTGATGATGGAGCCGGATGGTAGTCACAGGAACTCTGCAATAAAATTATACAATCCTACCGAGTTTGGGCTCTTTAGAATCGTCTCGGTGAGTAGTTGATAAGCGTGTCTTAAAGTTTATAACTTGGTGATTTTATTAAATACCCATCAGATCCACTGGTGCTAAAGAACTTGTGTGCACAAATCTAGGATTGGAGATTTCGCCTTCTTCTAGTTCTTTCAACATCACGACAAGTTTCGACTATATACACACCAAGGCGTATATGTAGTTCAGATGACAATCAACAATGTGGTACCATCGAGCTGGTCTGATGATGGAGCTCGTAGGTGGGATAAGGGGCGAGTTTGGGCTCCTTGACGAGTCCTATCCGTATTTCCTAGCGATGTTCTCGTCATCATCACCTGATGATGGAGCTGGACGCTGATAGACGGAACCCTGGGAGTTTGGGCATATTTGAATCGCCTTAATACCTTTTGGTTTCCAAGCGGTGTTTTTAGTTTTTAATATACTTAATAAAGTTTTTCAATATACTTACCGTGCAAATGGGTAAAAACACATTAACACTTATGCGCAAAGTCGAGCTTATCTCTAGCAAACCTAGGCAGGATAGGACAGTCTATTACTAGTAAGGGCAGTCTGGTGCACAATAAATTAAGTAGCAGAATGCTGCAGAAATCATTGTCTCTTGATATAACTTTGCCAGTTTCACGGTACATTATTTGCTAAACCGTTCTCACTATATTATTTGAATTCTAAATAGTGTTAACTGTATACTTAAATTACGCTTTTATGTTTTTCACACAATTTGGCACTCACACTGTATAGAGCGCGAGTCAGTACTAACTCGCATTCTATCTCTCGGCAGTGACCCTGCCTACGAAGCCAAGGGTCCTGGGTTCGAGTCCCGGTGGGGGCAAATATTTGTTTGATGAGAACGGATGTTTGTACCCAAGTCATGGTTGTTTATCAAGTATAATATCGATCTATATAAGTACGTGTATCGTTGCCTAGTACCCAAGATACAGGGAATCCTAGTTTGGGGCTAGATCAATGTGCGTAAATAGTGTACAAGGTATTATTATTATTATTATTATATTATTATCTGGCGAGCAGGTAGTAAGCGGAAGAACTTTGTCTTCAAAATTTCGAGTGTTCCAATGAGAGCCAGCTGTTCCCTTTCGCATCTGTCCGTTCTTAATATAGATTCACCTGCTTCCCGTATGGACAGATATTTTGTTTCTGACAGAACCACGTGGGTACCTACTACCTAGGGTACCTCATTGTCTGTGTGGCGCGTATTTTGTGACCGAGTCGGGTGTGACGAGCTCTGTGGCGCCGCGTTAGTGGCTCTATCTACCATGCGAGAGGTCCCGGGTTCGATGCCCGCCTATGGATAAAAGAAAAAACCCAGGTCTTGAATATGTGTGTGATGTCGCTGTTTCTGGTTCCCATGGCGTAGTGTGGGGCCAGAAGCCATTAATGTGCAAGTATATGTTGTAAGGGGGCGTCCATTAATCACGTGAAGTCTTCTGGGTTATGGCTCAATTTTACTCGTGCTGGGGTATAGGCCCGTGCCCATCGATGGGTACATTTAAGGGCTACATTTATTTATTTACAAGTTTAGCTAACGAAAGCGCTCCGTAGTCTAGTGGGACTCACGCTTGCTTCTCACGAAGGAGGAGCTGGTTCGAATCCCGGTGCTGACCATGCACCAATGAGATAAGCAATTTATCTTAAGCACACTATACGGACGTTCTAACGGTGATGGAAAACATCGTGAAGAAACCACCATTACTCCATAGCTGCGGCGATGGGCTAGCTTCCTGTCACGCAAAATGGAGTATTAAATAACTGCTTAAACGTAGGCACAATTGTGCCTCTGCCACACCTTATGGAAAAGTCGTGACGCTGTGTTATTGTTTTAATATTTTTGTGCAGCTAATAATTCTGAGTTTGCAAAGTTTCGTATTAAGTGTATATGAAAGATTTTACAAATTGGATAAATCTAATCACATTTTTTATCCTGGAAACCAGTTAGGTGACTTATAGGTGTCCTATCCAAGGTTCAATATGTATAAACCTGCTAGACAGAAGCGTACTACGGCATCAGCTGACAGACTTTACTACTATAATGTATTCCGTCAACAGACTGTAATAAAAAAAACAGGCCCTCGCTGCAACAGTTGAACATCTGTTGCAGACCGTTGCACCTTGCAGTTCCAATATGAACAATTAACTGGAACCGCCTCGCGAATACCGCCACGATATGCGCATTCTCTCCGATCTGTTCAATGTCTAGCGGAATCCCCGCTTCGAACGTTTTCAGTATCTGTTCCCCGGGGATAGCAAACGGAGATTCCACACGATGTCTCTCCTTTCGACTCCTCGGCACAACACTGCCGCTACTACTACCAACACTCGTTTAAGTTAAGGAGGGCGATCCGACTGTGGAACGGACTTCCCTGCGCTTTATGAGAGATAGTCCCTCAATTCTCTTTTAAGAAAATATTGCAAATACATTTCCTTTCTCTTCCGAAATAGGTACACTATCTACGTAGATATTTGTATGATATATTATTATAGGTTACATGTGAACATGCTATCTAATGTATTTATAGGGAAATATTAAACTGCACATCAAAAATACTGATTTGCACATAAAATATCAGGGCAAAATGCTGCGGTAGCGAAAGCGGCAAAGGGGGTGAGCGAAGCGAAGCCCCTTTTATCCTTCGTGTTAGGTTGAACATGTAAGAACAACAAAAAATACTTAAAACATAAACTTAAGTACACATAAAATATTTAAAACATAAAAAGTGTTTATTTTTATCCTTTTTTGCTGTGCAAATCGGTATTTTTGATGTGCGATTAAATACTAACCGTATTTATATAGTTGAGGTGTATATTTTATTTTTTATGTATATTTTATTTATATTTCGAAAGTATATTTTTAATATGTATACATTTTTATTGCGCACTAGGACTGCCCTGGAATCCTGTTACATAAATTCTCCTGTCCTGCCTAGATTTGCTGACAGAAATATATCTGTAGAGATAAGCTCGTCTTTGCTTAAAACATTTCATGTCACTGTATGTGCCTTAATGTTTTATGTGCAATAAAGAATATGAAATATAAATATTAATTAAAACTCCTGCACAAAACTTTTAGGAACAACTTTTTTTTTTTGGTGGCAAGATGAGCTTTCGGCGATTCGTTCAATCGTTAACTGGTATATTAGCGACGAATTGACGAATTTGAACCACTAGTTAGATAGGTGAATTATTTTTCGGTACTTATCACTTTCGGTCTCAGATTGAACTGAAATGCTATTTGGAAGGTGGGTAAGGGCATGTATGGCGTCTCCGTCATATTACCTCCTTGTATCACCATGCGTATAATAATAATATCGTTAGCAAAAGGCAGCAGGTGGAACCGCCCTTAACATCAAGGAAATAAGGATTATTTTATTTGTTACACCAGGTATTGAACAGATGGAGCTCATATAAAGAAAGCAATAAGGGTAGTTTTGCAAAGTTTGAGGTTATATTTCAACGCATGAGTGGTAAAGGTAGCGCGGGAAAGCTTTGGCATTTGCTTTTTTTGTCGACTAATGCTAATGGAAATGTTGCATAAATCCTAAAAGATTCAAATATTTTTTCTGTAGTTTATCATAATTATTTGCTAAAAACCTTGGTTATAGGTTATAATTATAATTAGTCCGGTATAGCTAAGAGGAAAAGTATACTCTTGACAAGAAAAACAACAAAATCACACGTATACCTGTCGATGACCTCATGCTCATAGATCTATCCTCAGTCATTAGTCATGCACTAGGTATACGTACGACATAGGTAATACGACATTATACTTAAGCCCGAAACATGTGACAAAAACAATCCACATATATAAGTACAACTATAGGAAACAGTTTCAGGTAAGTCACTCGGTTTCCGAATAAATCTCATTTTGTAAATAATACTTTATTTACAACATGAGAAAATTTTGCTCATACCATTCATATTCGCCGCGCCACACGCTATGAGCGGTGGCCTTGAATGCGCAGTAGTCACATTTCTATACCTGTACATACGCTCAGTAATTCCCGCCAACGTCGCGCAGCGCTCTTGATTCGTGGCGCGAGGTATATACACATACATCATCGTCATCATACAGACGACCAGAATGGCCGAGTCGGCAGTGACCCTGCCTGCGAAGCCAAGGGTCCCGGGTGCGAATCACGGTGGGGGCAAATATTTGTTTGATGAGAACGGATGTTTGTACCCTAGTCATGGTTGTTTATCTATCTAAGTACAATATTTATCTATACATATAAGTATGTGTATCGTTGTCTAGTACCCAAGATACAGTGAATCCTAGTTTGGGGCTAGACCAATGTGTGTAAATAGTGTCCAAGGTATTATTATTATTATTATTTATCATGCTCACGCCTTTTTCCCGGACGGAGGCAGAGACCAAAGACCTCAGCTTGCTAAGATCCCGGCAAACATGTCTCGCTTCCTCAACATTCATAAGTCTCTTCATACAATCTCGTCGGTCTCTGGTAATTCAAAATACAAATAATTGATTGCATCATTGTGTTGTCGTCAGGACGTTAATCTAAGGTAAGGCTTGTTCTAAGGATTGGAGGTCCCGCCCGACAACGAACCCTGTCAGGGCACTGCAATGACTTACAAACTCTAAGGTAAGGCTTGTTCTAAGGATTGGAGGTCCCGCCCGACAACGAACCCTGTCAGGGCACTGCAATGACTTACAAACTCTAAGGTAAGGCTTGTTCTAAGGATTGGAGGTCCCGCCCGACAACGAACCCTGTCAGGGCACTGCAATGACTTACAAACTCTAAGGTAAGGCTTGTTCTAAGGATTGGAGGTCCCGCCCGACAACGAACCCTGTCAGGGCACTGCAATGACTTACAAACTCTAAGGTAAGGCTTGTTCTAAGGATTGGAGGTCCCGCCCGACAACGAACCCTGTCAGGGCACTGCAATGACTTACAAACTCTAAGGTAAGGCTTGTTCTAAGGATTGGAGGTCCCGCCCGACAACGAACCCTGTCAGGGCACTGCAATGACTTACAAACTCTAAGGTAAGGCTTGTTCTAAGGATTGGAGGTCCCGCCCGACAACGAACCCTGTCAGGGCACTGCAATGACTTACAAACTCTAAGGTAAGGCTTGTTCTAAGGATTGGAGGTCCCGCCCGACAACGAACCCTGTCAGGGCACTGCAATGACTTACAAACTCTAAGGTAAGGCTTGTTCTAAGGATTGGAGGTCCCGCCCGACAACGAACCCTGTCAGGGCACTGCAATGACTTACAAACTCTAAGGTAAGGCTTGTTCTAAGGATTGGAGGTCCCGCCCGACAACGAACCCTGTCAGGGCACTGCAATGACTTACAAACTCTAAGGTAAGGCTTGTTCTAAGGATTGGAGGTCCCGCCCGACCGACAACGAACCCTGTCAGGGCACTGCAATGACTTACAAACTAACTTACATCGAATACATACTAACTATTATAGTATCTGTGGGAACATAGAATTTTTATAAAAATTATTATAAACAAAAGAATTTTTTTTATAACAATAAAATGAGATCACACTGAGAATGATTGTTATGTATTACTTCTATTTATCTATACTTACTTTATAGGTAGTACTATATTGTGAGGTTTATGTTAGGGTGTGTGTCTGTGTTTTTGTGCCTGTGCGTGTTTGTGTGGTATGTACGGTTTAATACTACTCTTTATTAATCTGTGGTATAGACAAGGTAGTCCAATAAATCTAGAAACGTGTTTCTAGCTGAACCTATTTACAGCAGTTGTTGTATATTAATTCAATGTTGCGTTAAAAAGACAGCAATTGACTATAACGACACATGGTAGTATATCATAGAATCCTGAACAAAATTACCGTTTTCTCAGGTCCTAAAAAGTGAATATTTTGACTAGCAGTAAAATACCGTGTTGTTGATATTTAGGATAGTCTAATACCTACGAGAAGTCATTCAGATGTTCTTCAATAGTAGGGCTTTTTGTAAAATGAGGGCTTTCAGTTTTCTTAGAATGTCGTATATCATGTCATATTAAGCCGTTTACTCAACAATGTTATAGTTAGATATTTAACCCGTTAACCAACTTCCGCCACAATTATCTTGTTAATGTCATTATCTCATATCAGAAGAGATGATAAATTCCCATATCTATTACACCCCTAATTCTCAACTCACCCCATTTTACGGTACTAAATTACTGGTAACGCCATCTTACGATAAACTATCGAAACATGTTTGCCACTGGAATCAACGTCGAGGTATTTCCAGCGTTCGTTCAGTTCACAGCGCGGAGCACAGATGTCGTTGTACGTTATTTAGATTTTGTCGAAATGCATTTTTCAACACATTTGCTCGTAAAGTCTCTGGCAACGCCTGTAAGTTCTTAATGGAGTTTATTACGGACGACTTCCTTGTACTTTTTTCAATCTCCGTTGAGAGTTTTTATACCTGATACAAACAATAAATATATTTTTCCGCATTCTAACCTCAAAATAGCAACTTCGGCGCTTGATTTTGAGATCTCAGGCGGAAAAATTATATTCCTAACTCGTACGAAAAGGCTTCTTTACGAACCTCGCTACGACCCATGCCTTCCGCTCGTGCCGTAAACTTATCGGTTCGTAAATATAAACGTTTGCGAACGAAATCTTTATACTGGATGTAGGCTGCATAAAATCGCAGTTTATGCATTACAGCATAAAGTGTTGTCGTCATCTAGACTGCGACAATTGAGCCATTTATGCCAGGTATTTTTTTCATTATCACTGTTTCATTTTCTCGCATTCGAAGTGAAAAGCAGTGTGTATAACTCGGTCATAAACCCAATTTTACCCCCGACTTAACTATCTACCCGAGCCGCAGCAGGCAAGGATGGATATCAACGTCTCGGGTGAAATGGCGTGTTTTATGCCCTTGTTGTACAATCTACTATTTTGAATAAATCATATTCACAAAAATATTTCATCATGTTTTTATCACTTTATTTATTATCTTATTTTGCGTAAGTGATCAAAAAAATAAAAATTATAGGCTGTTTAGCTAATTTGACAGTGCCTTTAATTAATGCGGCGGCGCTCGGAAAAAAACAAAAACAGCGCGCCATTTTCCAAATATTTGTTTTTTTTTTGTTAGGTGATTCTTCGATACACGTCTGATTTTTTCCTCGCAAGGCCATATTGAAAAACGTCGTTTGAAACTCGTGTGCATTGAATACTCACACTCGGCTCACTTACCGCACTCGCCCGAACCGGCCCGTGCAAATAATTCTGCCTCGTGGGCAATAATAACCAACTAAGCACACTTGTATCGTAAACATAATGCCCTACTTCGTAAAAGGTTGCGATTATTAAAACTTACCTTTGCGTAAAAAAAACTAACGAATATATTTGATGTTGCACCACTTACCTGTAAATAGGAAATGCTTTAATTAGTACAAATTATAACACTTCGAAAGCCAACAGAAGTTAGGTAAGGTAAGGTAGGTAATGTTTATAAAATTTTACTGTGACACACGTTTCTAAAAAATACTAAATTATTGTTTACACATTATGGTCATAATGTTCAATATTCAGATAAGAAATTTTACAAAGTAGTTTAACATTATGCTGATCGTAACGTGCGGTTTTTGGAAGCAGTAAAGAGGGTTTATTATATGTGTGTGTGTGTGTGTGTGTGTGTAATAGTAGTTTATGTGACTGATACATAAAGGAGGGCATTAAAACTGGCGAGTTTCATAATAATTTAATAATATCACTCATTACATTATGTAAAGTTACATACACTAGTTTATCTACACACATACTCTCTCTGATGTGTTCAGGAACCGCATGTTCGACCGGCATGGTGGCATTGATTATTGCTCTGCACTTGTTTAGCTTGTTCAGTAGTACCAACTTCACAGACAAACTAGGGGCGGCACACAGGCGGGCGTCGGCGTTCGTAATTTGAATGTCATAATTGATAAGAAATGAGTTTTTACCAAGTAGCATAACATTATGTTAGCCGTAACGTGCGAGTTTTGGACGCAGTAAAGAGAGTTTATGATACGTGTGTAGATAAAAGTACATTTAAGAAACAATCCTAGATTTTAGACCATAAGTTAAGTAGAAGATAAAGTCTTCCAGAATAATCTTCATAGACATCCTTCTAATGAGGCACACTTTTCTATCAGCATCTACAAAAGCTATTCCAGGTAATAGCACAGACGGTCTGCGGCCCTAATTAGCTCAGGGTCAATTCTAATGGCATTGCAGTAGAGGCGAGGTGGGTGCGGCTCGCTCCTCATGTCAACAGCCTAGAGATACTGCTGTTGTCTCCAATAATTGCAGCTCTCACCAGCTACATTTAAGACTCTCGGCTGGGGAGAGCGGACACTACGATATTTGACTGCTAGCACAGATTAATAAAAATTTGGGACTGCTAGTCAAAATAGACACTTTTGAGGAACTGTCAAAACGGTAATTCTGTTCACGAGTTCTATGAAATACTAGCATATGACGTCATAGTCATATGCTGTCTTTTTAACACAAAATTCAGTTTATAAAATGCCACTGCTGGAAATGTATGATTCTGATATTATTAAACGTTTTTGTTGGAATAGGTTCATCTTGAGACACGTTTCTAAATTTATTGGACTACCTTGTCAAATACATTATTGTACGTTATTGCCTGAACTACTGATGTAAGTAGTTAAAGACTGTCTATTACGACAAAGTTGCCGAATTCTATTTACTTGTAAGAACAAAAGAAACGTAAATACTAAACCTTGTCGGTCTGGCTTACTATCTGTCGATAATTGGTCAAATAACGCATTAGTTTATCATAAAACTGTTTTGACTATCTTACGGTGACATATATATGTTCAATAATACGAGTCAGAGTCAGAGTCAGAGTCAGATCCGCAGAGACGTACAGAGAGCTTTTCTAAAAAAAAAAGCAAGGAAATAAATGAAAATTCTGTAGAAAAATATTATGTGTTGTCAACACTTTATTTTTAGCGGATCTCTTTTCTTTCGTTTTCCCGCCAATATATTTTATGTTTATTTTATGTTTTTTTTTTAGGCAAAGGTAACTCAATGTTAATGGCCTTGTGACTGTGTATTCCCCATTTTTTATTTCAAAGCAAAAATAAAAAGTAAAATACGAAAACGCTTTATGTTCGAAATTCAAATAAGTCTTCACTTTCAATATCTGGCGCAATTATTTTTTTATTAAAATTAGTCCCGTACTTCGGCGGTAAATTAGATATTTCACGTGTTGTATATCCGAACGTTATACGTAAATTTGCGCGCAAATTTCAGAAAAAGTATTCGTTGTCGACCTTTGTTCACTTTGTATGTTTCTCGCACCGCCGCGCGCGATTCTGAAGGCGTCAAAAATAACTAGCGAACTAAACTAATAGCTTGAAAACCGACTGCTCTTGTCAGTAGCTCGATTCTGTATCCATTTCCCCAATTCCTTTGAGATTCTAATTGTAATCACTTTAACCCCTTATGTGGTAGAGGCATGCATATTTTTTCATTGGTTTATTTATTTATTTATTGAACATAAATCCACAGCCATACTTAATATTAAACAAAAATGTAGATGTAATAAATAGGCCAATTAAGGATTTCACTATGTATATAGTCAAATAAGAACAGGTAGGGGCACATTCACAGAGACAGGTTGGCAGGTAACTTAAATTAAAGGTTAGTAAAAATACATGAGCATGTGTACAGGGTGTGTGTGTGTGTGTGTGTGTGTATCTCAGTTATTATGTGTTTCTATGAAAGCCAATTACAGACAAAAAATTCGATGTATTCGCTACTCCGATGCATAAAACTAATAAAGTTGTGGCGATGGTAAGAGCAGGTTGACATGGCGTTAGTCTCAGTTCAGTTATGCGTTACAGTTTTGTCGCTTGTTAATAACGTCAGCACTCTTTTCGCTTAAACATAGGTTTACTGGTGCAGCATGGGTCCACGGTGACGACCTCTGTGGTGCAGCGGTTAGAGCTCCGCCTACCATGCGAGAGGTCCCGGGTTCGATCCCCGGCTGGGGGTAGAGAAAAAAAGAAAAGCACCAGGACTTGGACGTCTGGATGTGTGTGACGTCGCTGTTTCTGGTTCTCACGACAAATTCCAAATTCCAAATGTCTTTATTACTGTAGATATTTACATATACTTAGCAATCGTCATTTTTTGCCATTTGGACCACAGGGTATTATCCTAGTATGGGGCCAGAAGCAATGTATGTGCCTGTATGTAAATGTTTATGTTGTTTATGTTTATGTCTGAGAAAAGTCTGTTATACGTATTAGGCAACCTGAGACATTTACAGTTTGATGCAAAATTAGTACGGCTGTGAATGGTTTCGGACTTTAATACCAAGCCATAATGTTGAAGATATGCCGGCAAATATATCGCCGCTGTCACATAAAGGGTTGAATGACAGCTCATGTGAAATAGCCGCGTTCTAATTGGTCAACGTTCACTTTACGTTAGCAACAGCTTTCAGAACATCAATTTCGCCATAGGTTTTCAGTGATGTCACGCCTCTGAAATCCATCCACTCTTAATGTAATAAGAACGAAATGAATATGATTTTTTCATAAAAAATACATTAAGACACTCTAATGTATTTTTTATGAAAAAATTCATCACTAGATGAAAGGTAGAAAATATCCGCGTAGAATCCAATAACTTTTCTGCAACGCAAAATTTGTTTCAAGTTGTTTTTATGTTATTTTTTTGTATTTTGTCTAATAAAGGTTTTTGACAATTTTGGGAACTGCTAAGTAATTGTCGAATGTACAATCTCCTGCTCAAATAAAGAGCCGCAAAAGTAATTCATTGGTTTTGGAGTCTATTACAAAGCTATAAGGTTGAAAAACAATGTCAAGTATCCGTGACAAAGCACACCACATTTGTCTTAATGGCACTGGTCTGTAAATTCGTAGCTTATGGTTCGTGGTACGGTTCGTGGTACGGTTCGTGGTATGGTTCGTGGTATGGTTCGTAGTATGGTTCGTGGTATGGTTCGTGGTACGGTTCGTGGTACGGTTCGTGGTATGGTTCGTGGTACGGTTAGTGGTACGGTTCGTGGTATGGTTCGTGGTACGGTTCGTGGTACGGTTCGTGGTATGGTTCGTGGTACGGTTCGTGGTACGGTTCGTGGTATGGTTCGTGGTACGGTTCGTGGTATGGTTCGCGGTACGGTTCGTGGTATGGTTCGTGGTACGGTTCGTGGTATGGTTCGTGGTACGGTTCGTGGCGTAGTTCGTGTCACGGTTCGTGGTACGGTTCGTAAGTATAACATATGAAGGTACTAATAGCAATTTCTACAAGGTATTTCTGTGTGTAATGTTTACTATACTGCTTTCTGTCTCTCTAAGTCTCCGTCAAACGTTGAGTGGTCGGTTCTGCATTCTGTGCATGCAAGCAACTACAAACTCACCCAGAACGTTACTATTCCTGAATCGATTCCTCGCCCTCGCCCTCGCCCTCGCCCGCAACATCGTCACTTGTGCCACTGCCAACTGCTTCAACTTCTTGATCAAAGGGAAAATAAACAATAACCAAATGACAGAGAGATCGAGCTCCAAAATGGACAAGATTTGCAGGTGGGTTGGAGACATGTCATTTAGTTACAAGTTAAACTTTTTTTTTGGTACAAACTACAACTGTGACTCTGCTGGCTCGTATGATAAAATGTGTGACGCTGGGATTGTTTGTTTTGTTTTTTCCAAACAACGTTTACTGAAATGCTTGAAGTAGAACCGATTCTAAAGAAAAAATAACCTCAGGTCTTGGCTGTCTATGTGTGTGAGGGTACAGGGTATCCTAGTGAAGGGCCAAAAAAAAAAAAACAACCCTTGATCTCACCTAAAAAATCAGTACTTATAGAGAAGAAGGATAAGGAAAAGGTAGCAAAAGGGTAAAAACGTATTGGTCGAATTCTTTGGGTCAAAAAAGCAGTATTTTTACGTCTTAATTCCCAAAACACACGCTTTCCCACGGCCGTCCGACACACAACTGGCATTTAAACCTAACACCGCAGATTTAAACCCCGGTTTAGTTTAAACCCGACAATGGCGTCTCAATAGCTGAAGAATGGCTCGCGGGGAACAAAAGGGTTTTTTTAATTAAAACTCTGGCTTGCAATAGGTGTATGGAATCTAATTGGAGCGTCAATGCAGAAAAGTTGCTATTCACAACGAGCTTGGTACCGGCTCGCAAATCCGCAACGAGCAAATTGAACAGTAGCAATAGTAGTGGTGCATCTTTCTTAACTACTTTCACTCTGAAATAGGTTTCAGAGTGAAAGTAGTTAAGAAAGATGCACCACTACTATTGCTACTCTAATCATAGGTGATCAGAGCAACTTTTTTATACTAATCAGGTGACCGCTCGGCCAAAAATGTATGGCGAAGGAAAAAATTAAGTTGCGTTTCCTAAAGAAAGTTGTTCAAAATGATGTGCCTAACCACTCTTTAAATTTGAGTACAAATATCTAATAATTTCAAATCAAATCAAATCATTTGTAGCAAGTAGGCAAAGTAATGCACTTTTACAAGTCAAACAGCTACTTAAGTCTCATAAACATGGAAAAAAATAAACAATTATGATCAACTAAACTAATGAGTACATAACTGATTTGAGTTTAAAGAAAAGGAAATTTCCCCTTCAAGTGGTAATACATGGCTGAATCTCGCACAGGAAAAGGAAACTCCATTAACTCTACCAGTGCTTCGGAAATACGCCCGTCAGAGAAGATAGCACCAAAAAACTCTACGGGGATGTCATTTTTTCAATTTTCGTATTTGATTTTTAACACAATTTACGATATAAAAATTATTTAACCTAATGACAATATTATAACATCGTATCCATAAGTGAAAATAAGAGGTCTCAAAATAAAAATCTAACAAAATAACCTATATAATTGACTTATTATACCTATATACTTGACTCAAATTATACATTTAATATGCAGACAAGCTCAATTTATTTAGTTTCTCACTACTAGCCTCTCTTTAGCCTCCGCCCTTGAGCCCAACCAATCATAATAATTTCATTATTGCACACACATAATGCAAATGACAAGTGCACAAAGGCGAGCCTATCTCTAGTAAGCGATCACTTCCAGCGAGCCAAGTCAGGATGAGACAAATCCAACGCACCAGTCCAACGTTGCACATCCGCCCCAGTAAAATCAGTCCAATGTCAGCCCAGTTGAATACAACGTTGAATAACGTCTACTTTGACGGCGGACAGAGGCGCCATTGATTGCTATTATCGATTCTTGATATATTTTATTGCAGAATAACAATGCTATAGTTTATTTGTTTGTTGCTTTTCATTACTAACCAACAAAGGTCGAAGGGCAAAAGCGGATGCGACATAGGACATACATAGCTATATAGCTGTCCGCACTACCTACTGTTCAGATAAAGCGGATGCGACATAGGACATACATAGCTATATAGCTGTCCGCACTACCTACTGTTCAGATAAAGCGGATGCGACATAGGACATACTTAGCTATATAGCTGTCCGCACTACCGACTGTTCAGATAAAGCGGATGCGACATAGGACATACATAGCTATATAGCTGTCCGCACTACCTACTGTTCAGATAAAGCGGATGCGACATAGGACATACTTAGCTATATAGCTGTCCGCACTACCTACTGTTCAGATAAAGCGGATGCGACATAGGACATACATAGCTATATAGCTGTCCGCACTACCTACTGTTCAGATAAAGCGGATGCGACATTGGACATACATAGCTATATAGCTGTCCGCACTACCTACTGTTCAGATAAAGCGGATGCGACATAGGACATACTTAGCTATATAGCTGTCCGCACTACCTACTGTTCAGATAAAGCGGATGCGACATAGGACATACATAGCTATATAGCTGTCCGCACTACCTACTGTTCAGATAAAGCGGATGCGACATAGGACATACATAGCTATATAGCTGTCCGCACTACCTACTGTTCAGATAAAGCGGATGCGACATAGGACATACATAGCTATATAGCTGTCCGCACTACCTACTGTTCAGATAAAGCGGATGCGACATAGGACATACATAGCTATATAGCTGTCCGCACTACCTACTGTTCAGATAAAGCGGATGCGACATAGGACATACATAGCTATATAGCTGTCCGCACTACCTACTGTTCAGATAAAGCGGATGCGACATAGGACATACATAGCTATATAGCTGTCCGCACTACCTACTGTTCAGATAAAGTGGCGCTTCATTATTTTTATCTACACACGTATCATAAACCCTCTTTACTGCGTCCAAAAAACGCACGTTACGACTAGCATAATGTTATACTACTTGGTAAAAATTCATTTTCTATCTGAATATTGATGCATTTTGCCTCTTCTCTACATTGGACCACTGTGGGAGAAGAAGGGCGTAGAAACTCCCACAGATTTATTTTTAGATCTCTTTTAAAAATAGGTTGTGCTTAACTAATACAAATATGTTATTTTTTATTATTATGATTAATAAGCAGGAATAAATAATTACAAAATTATTAACAGCAAGGCCTGTGTTGAGCTAGATTAACCCCATACAGTCCTGTCATTTAAGTAATCTTGAACATTGTAATATCCCTTTTTTGACAAAGTCGCTTTAACATGCTTTTTAAATTGCTCAAATGGCAATTTCAAAATCTCCATAGGTATCTTACTATAGTAGAGAATACACTGACCCTTGAAAGAATTGCTAACCTTCGCGAGTCTAAATCGGGGCGCACATAGTCTGTGATTTCGCTAAGTTTGGAAAATGTTGTAAGGTTCTTGCGTACATACATTATATTTTCGAAAATAAATTGACTAGCTACTGTTAGTATGTCCATTTCTTTAAAAAGCTCTCTTAAGGAGTCTGTTCGTTTTAAATTATAAATTGCTCGAATAGCTCTTTTCTGTAAAATAAAAATAGTTTGAATATCCGCTGCTTTCCCCCACAACAAGATACCATAGGACATGACACTATGAAAGTAACTAAAATATACTAGCCTAGATGTAGCCACATCCGTGCTTTCTCCGTGTCTGACATATTATGACATTCAAATTTCGAACGCCGACGCCGCCTGCGTGCCGCCCCTAGTTTGTCTGTGAAGTTGGTACTACTGAACAAGCTAAACAAGAGCAGAGCAATTTATCAATGCCACCATGCCGGTCGAATAAGCGGTTCCTGAACACATAAAAGAGAGCTTATGATATGTGTGTAGATAAACTAGTGTATGTAAATAGTGTACATAATAACATAATTAGGCATTAAAACTTTCGAGTGACATTATTATGAAACTCGCCCTTCATTATGTAAGTATCAGTCACATAAACTACTATTATTTTCTTATAAATCGTTTATTTCAGACACAAGGATCCATAGTTAAAGTTATAAATAAAAATATTGTTAAATTAAATGTCAAAATTAAAATTGAATTTAAATAATCATTTTTACACAGTGGAGGGTGAATGGGCTATCCCTTCTCTCCGAGATTATATATCGCCTTTTTATAACCGACCTAACAACAGCAGGAGGATTTGCTCCCGATTTTGACGTTTCATCGTTATATATATACTTCATGCATTAATTGTAAATTTATGGTTACTGTTTTAATAAAATATTAGAAAACCACTAAAGAACTAAGAGTAATTTTTTGCATCTTCTCTACATTGGACTACTGTGGGAGAAGTAAGGACTAGCATTAGTTATCCGATAAGAATCCACTATAAATATCATTGAAATTAAATTGATAAGAAGTTATTAACTTATTTGGACATATCGTTTCATAAAACGATCATAACTATTCGTAGGATTTGAACCTCACTCAAAACTTTACCGTGTTACTACAAATATGTTATACATAGTTTAACCTCAAAATTAACGTCAAATCCTAGACATTTTTGTCTTTATCTACCCACGTCTGTTTACTTCGTCCATAAAACGCACGTTAAGGCAAGCATAATACTTATACTACTTGGTAAAAACTCATTTCTTATCTGAGTATTGATAAAATTATGACATTCGAATTTCGAACACCGACGCCCGCCTGCGTGCCGCCCCTAGTTTATCTGTGAATTTGGTACTACTGAACAAGCTAAACAATAATGTGTAATTTTTCAGATAAGAAATGAGTTTTTACCAAGTAGTTTAACATTATGCTGATCGTAACGTGCGGTTTTTGTACGCAGTAAAGAGGGTTTATGATACGTGTGTAGATAAATAAATGACCTCCATTATGTATCAGTCACATAATAGTAGTTTATGTGACTGCTACATAATGGAGGGCATTAATACTCGAGAGTTTCATAATAATATCACTCGAGAGTTTTAATGCCTAATTATGTACAGTTATATACACTAGTTTTTCTACACACATATCATAAGCTCTCTTTGATGTGTTCAGGAACCGTATGTTTGACCGGCATTGTGGCTCTGCAATTGTTTAGCTTGTTCTATAGTACCAACTTCACGCAGACGGGCGTCGGCGTTCGAAATTTGAATGTCCGTACCAACTTCACAGACAAACTAGGGACGGAACGCAGGCGGGCGCCGGCGTTCGAAATTTGAATGTCATAATATGTAGAAAAATTACACATTATGGTCATAATGTGTAATTTTTCAGATAAGAGATGAGTTTTTACCAAGTAGTTTAACATAATGCTGATCGTAACGTGCGGTTTTTGTACGCAGTAAAGAGGGTTTACGATACGTGTGTAGATAAACTACTATTAAACACCTGTTGAACAGGAGTTAATTCTTTTGGGGACCCATTAAGTGCAAAATCGCGATCTAATTTTCAGGTCTCGTTATATCTGGGGATAAACCAAACACAATATAGGTAGATCCCTTATTGACAGTCCATTGGGATCGCGCGGGCGTAACACATTCAGTATGGCGTCAATAGAATCTATTTTGCGTTCGTTTACGAGCATCATCGGTGACGTGTGTGGTGTGTGTGTCTGCTACTGGACTTTGAAATACAAGTAAACAAATAAACAGATTAAAATCACCAATAAGAGGCATTTACTTGAATTAGAGAATGATTGAGCCATACTCCACCACGCTGGCTCAGTGTGGGTTGATGGAGGAGTAGACTAGTGGCAAACGGGCTGGATGAGCTTTTGAGCAATTTAAAAAGCATGTTAAAGCGACTTTGTCGAGAAAGGGATATTACAATGTTCAAGATTACTTAAATGACGGGACTGTATGGGGTTAATCTGGCTCAACACAGACCTTGCTGTTAATAATTTTGTTATTATTAATTCCTGCTTATTAATCATAATAATTAATATTGTAATATTTGTATTAGTTAAGCACAACCAATTTTTAAAAGAGATCTAAAAATCAGTCTGTGGGAGTTTCTACCCCCTACTCCTCCCACAGGGGTCCAATGTAAAATATGTAAATATCTACTGTAATAAAGAACTTTGACCATTGACTATAGATGCTGTAGGGCCCCTGACACATCTTTATGGTCACTAACATCGTGCAGCTTAAAACTTTGGATACACTGGGGACAAATGCAACAATATTTGAAATGTCCCGAGACTCAAGAAACAAGTGTATGCGAGCGAGGGAGCAAGCAACATGTCCGCCGGCCGATTTTTCGATCCTCAGATCTGCCTGTTTATCTGAGGAATGTGACAGAACTTGTACTTGTGAAATCCAACTAATATTATAAATGTGAATAGCGATGTTTGGATGCTTGTGTGTTTGTGTCTTAATCACGCCGAAATGGCTGAACGGATTTGAGTGAGATTCAGCACAGAGATAGTTTATGAGCTAAATAAGCATATATGATACTTTTTATCCGAGTATACCAGAAGGAGGGTAACGTTATCTCGATAAATGAAAATTAATAATAATAATAATAACGGAACAAGCAGATGGAGTTGCGGGCATCAGATTAAAGTTATATGACTGTTTATCTGGGGACGGAACAATCGCCCAAATATGTTTCGGCATGATTCATGATCCGGGACACTGTGCTATGTTGGTGGACATTTAGTCCCCCAGTTAATCCAAGGCTTAACGTGTCCTCCGAAACATTGACGGTAATAAAATTATCAAAAAAAACTCTTGCAAACTACGCATCGAAAAAACCAGGGCACAGAACTTATCACTCCAGGTACGATATACTTCCGAGCAATAGAATCTAAAAATACAAAACACTTTAACCCCTGGTACAGGCTGCGGCAAATTTCTTTGGCTCTGAGTGAGCTGTGACCTCCTTTCTCGCTTAGGGTAAGGTGGGTGAGAGAGATGGCAGCTCGCTCAGACGTTAGATACTTGGCGCGAACTGTACCCAGGTAAACAGAAGAACTTTTAAGCTGTGTTTTAACAACAACACCTGCAAAGTTTAGTAAATATTTACAAAAGAAAAACAGATCATATCAGTTCCAGATGTTACTAGAATCAGTAGCTCGGTTCGGTAAATCTTGATAAATCCCGATTTCTTTAATATTGAAATAATATGAAATAATCGCGTTGGCATAATAAAGTTGGCATACAGCTTTCAGAACGTCCCCCCAGAGAACCCCAGACAGAATCCCCGTAGTTTCTTGGTGCTATCTTCTCTGACGGGCGCATTTCCGAAGCACTGGTAGAGTTAATGGAGTTTCCTTTACCTGTGCGAGATTCAGCCGTGAATCACCGCTTGAAAGGGAAATTTCCTTTTTCAAGCTCAAACCATAATCAGTTTACTCATTGTTTAGTTGATCGTATTTGATTTATTTTTTATTTTTCTCCATGTATGAGTCTTCTTGCGTTATTTTTGGCTACAATTAAAAAAACGGTCAAGTGCGAGTCGAACTCGCGCAACCGTTCCGTACCACCGTACAATGCTACTCGCGCGAAGTGTTCCGTACCACCGTACAATGGTAAGGTTGGTGTGGAGTGAATAGTTTGGATTTTACATAGCAAAATGTTGTTTACAAAGTTATTGGTGCGGCTACTTTCACACTCCATGTACGTAACCAGGTGCATTCATAAGTTTGTATGTGGTACTGAAACAATTGTTGTATGGAAGCCCCCTTAAATATTTATTTTATTCTGTTTTTTAGTATTTGTTGTTATAATGGCAACAGAAATACATCATCTGTGAAAATTTTATCCGTCTAACTATCACAGACGGACGGACGGACAGCGGAGGCTTAGTAATAGGGTCCCGTTTGGCACCCTTCGGGTACGGAACCCTAGGAAAGAGCTTGATTTTAACGATACAGAATAGCCTACAGTTCGCTTGAGAACAAACGATCTCTGAAACGATCAGTCGGGTTAAGCAACCGCTGGCTATGTCGGTTCTTGGATGGGTATAACGAGCATGTGCTCATTACGTGGCGAGGGGAGGGGAGGGTATAAGAAAAATTCCCCGGAGCTTGCGAGAGTACTTGGCCTCGCCGATAGCTCCCGAAGAGGACCCCACCGTAGTCACGCCCGGCCAGATCATGCGTGCATTCAGACGTACCAAGCCCAGGAAAGCCCCGGGCGCAGACCGCATACCTAACATGGCGCTGCTACATTTGCCGCCACGTACTGTGGCGGCCGTTACGCGCCTGTTTAACGGTATCTTGCGCACGGGCCACTTCCCAACCCAATGGAAGGAGGGCTTGGTCATCATGTTGCCCAAGCCGGGCAAGGACTCCAAGCTGCCTGAGAGCTATCGGCCGATAACTCTACTGAGTACCATCTCAAAGGTGTTTGAGAAACTCCTGCTGGCGAAGCTACTGCCCCACATCCAGCCGCGCCCGGAACAGTTCGGCTTCAGGCCCGAGCATTCTACGACGCTTCAGCTCACCAGAGTACTGAATGACATGACGGTTTGTTTAAACAAGAAGGAATACACTGTCGCAGTACTCCTGGACATGGAGAAGGCGTTTGACAGAGTATGGCAACGAGGGGTTGCTGTACAAATTGTCGACGTCTCCAGCCCCAAGAAGACTGGTCCAGATCATCGCCTCCTTCCTGAAGAATCGCCGCTTCCGACGCCGTCTCCGAGGAACACCCCGTTGCAGCCGGCGTCCCTCAGGGGTCCTGCCTGTCTCCAGCCTGTTACTCCCAATATACGGACGACATCCCGTCGGGCCGGGTGCCCAGCTGGCACTCTTCGCCGACGACGCTGCCTACTACGCCCTGTGCTCGGAGACGAACAAACGGAGACTCCGAGCCCAAGAGAACCTCTCTTTGCGTACCTTTGCGTAGAAGATCTCCACCGCCCGCGAGGGCCCCCCGATGACCTGTCCATAGGAGTGGACAGAGGTGCTTCCTCAGGAAGAGATCCGTTGATCTGACCCTGACTCCCCACGTCCCAGAATGGGTGCGTGAGAAGATTACATGATTGATTGATTGCGAGCTCATTGAGATGTCGCTCTCCATATCACCATACGTGTGGGTAAATGCTTAATGGACTATTAAAAAAGTGATTCCCTATGTGACCTCGAAAGTCATTTGATCGATTTTCATTTCACCGATCACTACATCTGGCTAAAGTCTGAAATAAAATATTATTACCTTATCCCGTGAATTAATAATGTTTTCCGACTCCTTGAGCTGTCTGCAGGCTAATAAATCTAATAAACTAGGGTCAGGATTATTTTTAAATTTAAAGACGCTCTCTATAGCCTGCCACACGGACTGGAGGTGGTCATTGCCCGGATCCCAGGACATGAAGGTAGTGTCGGTGATGAGATGGCAGACTCACTCACCAAACAAGCCCTGTCAAGATGTCCGCTCAACTTCAAAATTAGACCTGGAATCCACATCTGTGCCTCCGCCACCCGGCATGGGAAAAGGCTTGACGCTATGTTATTTTATAAACTTATAAATATGTTTAGGTATGAATTTATTTCTTCGTGATGAAATGAGCAGTTTACCTGGCACTGGCACAGTAAGCTTGTCGGCTGTGAGGCTGCGCAGGAGTCGCTTGATGCTGCGCCGCCGCCGCACCCCGCCCCCCTCCTCACTCATGCCGTCTCGCTCGCACTTGTGACTAGCGCGCACATACCCGTGCCGTCTCACTCGCACACGCACTTGTTAAAATGTCATGCTGGCGATATCTGACAGTGTTTTTCAGTGTCTGTTAAAAATACAATTGTCGTAAGTATACCCGGGACACAATTGATTTGATCACTGTGTTCGAAACTATAAAGTTTTGTCGTGGTCTTTGTGGTCCGTTAAAGCTTTTCTTTTTGACGAACATCGCCCCTACGAAAGGAAAAAATCCTAAAAAAATCCTTCTAACTGTAAGTGAATTCTAAATAAAATTTACATTCTAGTATAAGTGGAATAAATAATCAATTTCCTTAGTTCAAGGCTCAAGTATGGTTTCCTTGCGATGAGAGGCTATTTTCCAATTCATTTATTTTCCAATCTGAATTCACTTCGCTGCTAGATTTAAAAGGTCACTCAAAACGAACAGTAAGTAGAATTGTATGAATAATTAAACACATTTCAGGCTCTGCCGGAGTGTCGGGCTGCAGAACCAAAACCTTTTAAAAATATGTTATTATTAATAATAGCAAAGTTCTTATTATTTTCATATTCTTGTAAAATGACTCAATTCTGTTTCATAGTAGTATAAATCAGAACGATATCCCTAACATAACAACCTCTAATTGGACTCTCTGTTATACCATGTATAGTAACAGACCTTCTCCAGATATGCTAGCGATAACAGCATTGCCACAGACATCGAGAACAGAAGCAGTCAAGTCCGAAAGATACTAAGTTATAGTTATAAAGAGTTAGCATAGCAGTAACCTCGAGCTCGAGTGTACTTCGCAATATCTATATCCGTGTTGCTATCCCCTATGGCCTAGGTTAACTTCATCTGATTCTTTCCGTGCGCTGAATTGGTTTTTAACTTGTTTAACTTTTTGTATGCCGCTGGGTATTATTAATTAGATATGTACTATTAATTAGCTAAGCATTAAGTTTATTATTATTTCAAGTTACTTTTGCTCATGTGCGATCGTATTAACTTTTATTGACTTTATGATATTTAATTTAAGTTTTTAATTTGTTTATAAAAGCTGTTAGCTCCTCCAAAATAATAAAATAAAATAAAAATATCAAATATCGCTGGAATTGTGGACCAAAAATTAGAATTAAGACGCTGGATAAGGTCAAATTTGGGCCAATGCCCAACTATGAAGCGCTAGACGACCCCTGTGGTCGAGGCTGCGCTTCTCCGGGTTCAAATCCCCACTGGGCATGAAGGAAAAAGCCCCACGGCTTGGATGTATTTGTATACATGTTTTTGACATCGCTGTTTATGGTTCCCACGACACAGGATATCCTAGTGTGGGGCCAGAAGCAATGTATGTGCTTGTATGTAAATGTTATGCTGTTGTTATGTTATTCCTCCTAAGGGAGACACTTTCCAAATCCCGAAAATGTAATATTATGAAGACATCACTTTTCTTCAATCGGTGTGTTTGAAAACATCATATGTCAATAGGATTGGGAACTATAATGTAGCCCTTTGATGCCCTCACCGAGGGGCACAGGCCTTTAGCCGGGTACGGGTAACATTGAGCCATACTCCACCACGCTGGCTCAGTGCGGGTTGGAAAACCGTTGGATCTACTAATATCATATTAAAGCAATAGTAGCAATTCAAAGGACAGAAATCACGGCGTTAAATCTGAGGGATCGGGTGTAAAAATCAGTGTTCCACAAGGTTCTATATTATGCCCTTTCTTATTCCTGGTATATATTAATGATCTGCCTTTCATGGTGGAGAAATTGACTGGCATAGTTTTGTTTGCTGATGATACATCACTGGTCCTCAAGATTGAAAGACAAAAATAATATTTTGATGATCTTATTAATGTATTGTCTTTAGCCTTGAATTGGTTCACAGTTAATAATTTATTGTTAAACGCTGGTAAAACCAATCAAATCATCACTTCCGAATGTCAGGCAAGTTGAGACCAGTTTAGTTATAGCCAGCAACATGTCAGAATTAGTAAATGACACGAAGTTTTTTGGAATAACCGTTGATAGCAAATAGCAGTGGAGGCCCCACATAGGTAAGTTCACTGGTAGATTAAGTGCTGCGGCAAACACAGATTTGGCTACAGCATTTTTACTTTTTTACTATGCAATTCGATCCGCTTAACGAAAACCGGTGCGTTCCGAAGCATAAATATTAAACAAGTAGGTACAAATATTATATATGTATATGTAATATTATAACACATATTAGATTGCCCTTGTGCCGGTCGACTATGTTAGTCATATTTTCACGTAATGTTAAGATAAGTCGACGACCGTCACAGATAAGGTATATTTATATTCATCACGCACTATGTCTTATGCACGTCATTAATAACATGTACCAACCTAGTATATAAGCTAGGATTTCCTATAATAAATTAGTCTAGTCTAGTCTCGTATTTGCGCGCATCTCAAGCCTTTTACTTTACTCCCGAAGATGTCGCTCTCCTTATAATTGCCTCTGGCAAAGCCCTCTTGTCATTCATAAAGTAATTTTAACATGGTTCTTAAATTGCTCAAATGGCAATTTCAAAATCTCTAGAGGGATCTTATTGTAGTAGAGAATGCATTGACCCTTGAAAGAATTGCTAACCTTCGCGAGTCTAAACCGGAGCGCAACTAGCCTGTGATTATTACTTAGGTAAACATTACAGCTTTCGCTAAGTTTGGAAAATGTTGTAAGGTTCTTGCGTAAATACACGTTCCTTGTTTCTCTACGGAACCCTAAAAAATAAACAATTTTCGCAATGTTCTGCCGCAGCGACTGACTTAACAGCCATGTCGCAGTGTGAGCTGTTACGAACTCTATTTTTATGTGGTTGTGTCAAAATGTCACGAACCGAGTTGCTAATTTTACCGAAACACGAGCTTTAAGGGCGCTCTCCCCAGAGACCAAACTCTAGTGAGAGCTCCAACTTAATAATACAACAACAGTGCCTTCACGCCGTTGACATGATAATAATAATGCCTTGGACACTATTTACACACATTGATCTAGCCCCAAACTAAGATTCCCTGTATCTTGGGTACTAGACAACGATACACATACTTATGTAGATAAATATTATACTTAAGATAGATAAACAACCATGACTAGGGTACAAACATCCGTTCCCATCAAACAAATATTGGCCCCCACCGGGCCTCGAACCCGGGACCCTTGGCTTCGTTAGCAGGGTCACCGCCGACTCCATTCGGGTCGTCATAAGCAGCGAGCACCCACCTCGCCTCAGTGCAACTAGACCCGTACACTTCCTTTCCATCTTTCGGGAATTAAATGTTCCAGCCAACAGACAAAATTGGTATGAAACCCAGCCCGCAGCTGGTCCAGTTTCTCCGTACACGAGGCAGTACGCCGTTCACAGTCTGCGGTACGGCGGCAGCGCGGAACAATTACCCTCGCTCCCGCGCTGTTCACGAGCGAGGGAGCTCCGCTTTGATCTGTGCTCGAGCGAGCATCGGGCGCCCTACACCTGGTTGGGTCGCGGGTAGCTACTACACAGATATGCGCGACACCTTTCCAAAATGTGGCCATATATATCATATACACATATATATCGCCCAAAAGGGCAAATTACATTAGAAAGCCTTCAGCATATACCGAGGCCATGGCACACAGTAAAGTCTTAGACAGATAACAGAAAAGAAAAAAACCGGTCAAGTGCGAGTCTAAATCGCGCACGAAGGGTTCCGTACCACTGTTCAATGGAAGCGATGGTTTGGAGTGAATAGTTTGGATTTTACACAGCAAAATATTGTTTACAAAGTTATTGGTGCGGTTACTTTCACACTCCATGTACGTAACCAGGTGCATCCATAAGTTTGTATGTGGTATTGAAAGAATTGTTGTATGGGAGCCCCCTTAAATATTTCTTTTATCCTGTTTTTTAGTATTTGTTGTTATAGCGGCAAGATAAATACATAATCTGTGAAAATTTCAACTCTCTAGCTAGCTAGGTTCTTGAGATACAGCCTGGTGACAGACGGGCGGACGGACAGCGGAGTCTTAGTAATAGGGTCCCGTTTGGAACCCTTCGGGTACGGAACCCTAAAAAATTGTTGATTTTAGTCCGTATACCACACGAGCTGATGCCCGCTCAATATGTGTGGACTCGGACATAACGATCTGCCTTTCATGGTGATGAAATTGACTAACATAGTGTTGTTTGCTGATGATACTTCACTGGTCTTCAAAATTGAAAGACAAAAAGAGGATTTTGATGATGTCAATAGAGTATTGTCTTTAACCTTGAATTGGTTCACAGTTAACAATTTATTGTTAAATGCTGGTAAAACCAAATGTATCAAATTCTCACTTCCAAATGTCAGGCAAGTTGGGACCAGTTTAGTGTTGGACCGCAATACGTTAGAATTAGTAAATGACACGAAGTTTCTTGGAATAACCATTGATAACAAATTGCAGTGGGGACCCCACATAGATAAATTGGCTGGTAAATTAAGTTCTGCGGCTTACGCTGTTAGGTACATCAGACAAAACACGGATGTGGCTACATCTAGGCTAGTATATTTTAGTTACTTTCATAGTATCATGTCCTATGGTATCTTGTTGTGGGGGAAAGCAGCGGATATTCAAACTATTTTTATTTTACAGAAAAGAGCTATTCGAGCAATTTATAATTTAAAACGCACAGACTCCTTAAGTGAGCTTTTTAAATAAATTGACATACTAATGGCCGGTTTCCTGGACGCTGGTTAAGTTAACAAATTGGTTAAATTGATATCAGCCAATCACGTGCCGCTATTTTGAATATTGGCGGCACGTGATTGGCTCAAATCAGTTTAACCAATTTGTTAACTTAATCAGCGCCCAGGAAACCGGCCGTAACTGTAGCTAGTCAATTTATTTCCGAAAATATAATGCGTATGTACGCAAGAGTTTCCACGCCCTTCTTCTCCCACAGTGATCCAATGTAGAGAAGTGGCAAAAATGACGATTGCTGAGTATATGTAAATATCTACAGTAATAAAGACATTTGGAAATTTGGAAATTTGGAGGTCTGACTCCTGGGCATGGGTAATTCCATTTATTTCCCCTCCAAAAAAAATATATATGTGGTGACAGTGGCACGATTGTGGCAACGTTTAGCCAGTTTTTGTGTACTACGTGTTGGGTGAGAGGAGGCTGGCCCATCGCCGCGGCTATGTAGACAGTAGAACACAGAAATATCCCTAAATCTCTTGAGGATTGCAGGCACACGCTTATAATTAGGAAAATTCTGGAAGGTCCCATAACGGACGCCCTTCAACGGGAATCGGATTAACGTGTCCCGCTCCGCCATTACCGCGCCCTTGGCCGTTGACCTTTCGTCCTGTTTTTGTGGAAAGATCCATCCAATAAGGTGTTTTAATGCCCTTCGATTGATCTATCAAGGGCGCTCTAATCTGTCGACTACAATTGTTAAATATTCGCAAGGAAACGGCGGCGGCGGCGATAGGCTTGTTTCCTATCACGCAAAACAGAGCGTTGGAGATCTGGCTAAATGTGAGAAATGGCGTCGCGATATTATGTTTGTTTCCTTCAGGAGAATAATAAAACGAGCGAATAAATGACTAATTGAGCGAATGGCCATGATAAGCAGAAGTACTATTTTCTGAATGGTTCAGGCCAACACTTATTGGCCTAATAAAGTCGCTTGTTTTGTATTTAATGTTACTCGAATGAAGGTTTACAAGTTTCTGGTTTCAGGTATCTGGTTTCGCTCAGTTTATCGCGCAATCTAACAATTTTGTCAGACTAAATCAGTATAGTGTCAATCAAAAACTGTATTTACGGTCATACGTTTAAATACGACCCGTTTCTTTAAGTCACGAATAGTTTGCACAATAATAGAATCATTTCAACACTAATGTTTGCTTGAAAGGTGGCCAGTTCATCGCCGCAGCTCTGTACATGACATGTTACTCAATTTACTTCGATATCCAATCGTTTACGTTGACGATATTGAAGACCGATATTCTAAGGAAAAGTTTACATCACGGTTGTCATAAAATGACGCGCATAAACATAAAACATATTATTTATGATCGGATCAAATACAGCGTCCCTTTATCGACTGCTGATTTTGTAACGAGATTGAACGGATTTGCGAATATCGACAAGCTTAGATTAATTAGAGCTGGAGACGCCTTCTGATTGAAATCGTTTCTACTGTCGACGATCTCTGTGGTGTTACGGTCGAGGCTGTGCTTCCCAAGCGAAACAAGTGAAGTAGCTGTTTCTGGTTCCCACAACACAGGGTATCCTAGTGTGGGGCCAGAAGCAATGTGTGTGCCTGTACGTAAATGTTATGTTACTTACAGAAAAAACTCTGTCAGGAACACAACTACAGATGCAAACGATTCTCGTCGCAACAAACACACACATTAACGTGACTGGCCAACACAAAGATGCTTTTCAAAGAAAGACAAAGAAATTGGCAAGGCTTCAAAAACGCATGGGGTTTTACCACAAAAAATTAACTCCTGAACAACACTTATTTAAACTCTCTTTTACCATGAATTTTCTAGAAATAGTATTTCCCGTTAAAGGTTTAGAATTTTATTACCCTGGCATAAGGTTCAAAATCGCGATACCTCAAAACGGGAATCGGTAGAGAGAGGTGCGGTTAAAGACAAAACGGGAATCGGTAGAGAGAGGTGCGGTTAAAGACAAAACGGGAATCGGTAGAGAGAGGTGCGGTTAAAGACAAAACGGGAATCGGTAGAGAGAGGTGCGGTTAAAGACAAAACGGGAATCGGTAGAGAGAGGTGCGGTTAAAGACAAAACGGGAATCGGTAGAGAGAGGTGCGGTTAAAGACAAAACGGGAATCGGTAGAGGTGCGGTTAAAGACAAAACGGGAATCGGTAGAGAGAGGTGCTGTTAAAGACAAAACGGGAATCGGTAGAGGTGCGGTTAAAGACAAAACGGGAATCGGTAGAGAGAGGTGCGGTTAAAGACAAAACGGGAATCGGTAGAGGTGCGGTTAAAGACAAAACGGGAAACGGTAGAGGTGCGGTTAAAGACAAAACGGGAATCGGTAGAGGTGCGGTTAAAGACAAAACGGGAATCGGTAGAGGTGCGGTTAAAGACAAAACGGGAATCGGTAGAGGTGCGGTTAAAGACAAAACGGGAATCGGTAGAGGTGCGGTTAAAGACAAAACGGGAATCGGTAGAGGTGCGGTTAAAGACAAAAATTGTTTTGAGGTTAAACTATGAGGAACATTTTTTGTAGTAACACGGATGGCGTCTCCACACTAAAACCTCCTTGTAGTGAAGTAATCTTGTAAAATAGTCAATGTCGTTGGCAAAAGCAAATGTTGTGAGACAGGCTGGGGAACGTGCCTGTTCAGAGCCCGAGCATATGGCTTCCTAGCAGGAGACTCTGAAGCAGCGTGTGCGCATGCTTACGACATACACACATCAAACTGAATAGTAGCTCGAGTCTGTATCTTTAGACTTATAACCGTGTTACTACAAAAAATTATACACATAGTTTAACCTAAAAAAACCGTCAAATCCTTTCCATTTTTGTCTTTAAACAAGTGTTGAACAGGAGTTTATTTTTGTGTGGTAAGACCCACAGTTCAATTTATTTCAAAATTAAGTAAGTAAGAAAGTAAGTTTATTCATGTAGGCACAATACATTTGTGGGTAGCATCCCATACTAGAAAAATCCGTATCATGGGACACAGCGTAAGGTTACATCGTGCCTATTTAGGTAATATCTAATCTAACATGCATTAGATAATGTTAAACATCAGAATAAAACATAAAAAAAAACAAATAACGATACAATTTTGTCGCACTTTGATCTCTAAGTAATTGCCAAAAGAAGATTCTCAACAGATTCATATTTTGCAGTTATTAGTTTAACTGATTTTTTTCTATTTTACCTCGTTCATTTAAAATCGCAGTCGCTTTAGATGGACAGCTCTTGTGAAATAACCGCGAACTGATTGGTCAAGTCAATTCCAAGTTAGCGAAAATAGTTCAAGATAATTGACCAAGTTTAAAACCAAAACCGACTTCAAGTTGAAGCCCTATTTCTTCCTCCCCGGCCGGGCTGCGAATGTGGTCTAAGTACATTAAAAGTCATCAAAACTTTTGCTGCACGAAACCACAAACCAAAACGTCATCTGTTGTCTATGTCACCGTAAGATAGTCAAAACCGTTAGTCAACTATCGACAGATAGTAGACCAGACCGACAGGGTTTCGAATTTGCGTTTCTTTTGTTCTTACATGTCAACCTAACATGAATACTAATCGGGGGCTTCGCTGCGCTCACCGCTCGCTACCGCAGTGTCCGCCTTGGTATTTCGTTTGCAATTCAAGTTTAATCCAGTTTACTATTTAACGGTTTTAAACGTTGGTTTATCAATTAACGCGTCTTATAGTACGCAGTCCGCTACAGTTTACTATCTGTCGATAGTTGACCAACTAACGAGAAAAAAAATGTTAGTTTATCAACTAACGGTTTTGACTATCTTACGGTGTCGTATATAGTTTTGTTGTTTGTTGATTTTTTCAAAAAACGCTAAATCAATTTTGATAAAGTTTATATGGGACCACCTCTGAAGTATGAGCTACCAATCCAAACAAGAATCATTAAAATCGATTCATAATTGACGGAATAATCGCGTCGAAGACAAACGAACAAAAAAAAAACCGGTCAAGTGCGAGTCTAAATCGCGCACGAAGGGTTCCGTACCACCGTTCAATGGAAGCGATGGTGTGGAGTGAATAGTTTGGATTTTACACAGCAAAATATTGTTTACAAAGTTATTGGTGCAGTTACTTTCACACTCCATGTACGTAACCAGGTGCATCCATAAGTTTGTATGTGGTATTGAAATAATTGTTGTATGGGAGCCCCCTTAAACATTTCTTTTATCCTGTTTTTTAGTATTTGTTGTTATAGCGGCAACATAAATACATAATCTGTGAAAATTTCAACTCTCTAGCTAGCTAGATACAGCCTGGTGACAGACGGACGGACGGACGGACGGACGGACAGCGGAGTCTTAGTAATAGGGTCCCGTTTGGAACCCTTCGGGTACGGAACCCTAAAAACAGTCGAATTGAGAACCTCCCCCTATTTGAAGTCAGTTGACAACACTTGAATGTGGATTGTGGTAGTTGTCAGAGACACAATAGCTCTACCCTCTATATCTGACATCTTTAATCGCACATACAAAATACTTATTTGCACAGCAAAAAAGGATCAACAAAAATACTTTTTATGTTTTAAATATTTTATGTTTTAAATATTTTTTGTTGTACTTACATGGTCGCTTACGTACTTCGCTTCGCTCACCCCCTTTACCCTTCACCTAAGCTACTGCAGCATTTTGCCCTGATATTTCTGATGTGCAGTTTAATATTTCCCTTTCAAATTCCGCTATGAAGGATGTTGGCTTACTTCAAATGACTTTTGATCAAACAGAGCGCGGCTATTGGTGGCTGGAGCTGCGGTCATTTAAAGCGCAATTGTCAATTGTGAAACGCCAATATCAAGATAAAAGCTCCAGAACAGAGCTACAGCTTTCAGAAAAAAAAACGATTTGATCAGAGCAATATCATAAGTCACTTGACATTATGAGCTCGGCAACATAGGTGACCCGATTAGTACCTCGGAGGTCCTGGGACCGACCGAATCCTAGGAAATAGTTGGGTCATGGATAACAACATAACATTACATACATTGCTGGCCCAACACTAGGATGCCCTGGGTCGTGGGAACCAGAAGCAGCGACGTCACAAACACCCAAGACCCGGGATTTTTGTTGCTTCCTCCCCAGGCGGTAATCGAACTCGGGACCTTTCGCTTGCGAAGCACAGCCTCGACCGCAACACCACAGAGGTCGTCGAATTCAGTTTGAAATGGCGATCATGTTTGTGACACGACGGTATCCTAGTGTGGGGCCAGAATCAATGTATGTGTAGGTTTGTAGCAATATGGTCACATTTTTCAAAATAACGACGCGTACAGATCTACTGGCGCCCAGCCAGATAATCGATACGCCTAATACTATCCTCCTATACTTGAAGTATAGGAGGATATGGTTAATGTCGGAGATGGTTAATGTCGAAGACATTTTCACAATAAAAAAAATCATAATGCATATTCTTATATAACGTTATATTTAGTAAATAATAACATACCTAAGTTTAGAAAACGTCATTTTTTCCACAATGGGAGAAAGAGGGCGGAGAAACTCCATCAGATTGATTTTTAGAGCTCTTTTAAATATAGGTTTTGTTTAATAAGTACAAATATTACATAGTATAAATAATATGCAATAAATAATTACAAAATTATTAATGTATGTAATCTTGAATATTGTACATCCCTTTTTAGATAAAGTGGTTTTTACATGGTTTTTAAATGGCTCAAATGGCAATTTCAAGATCTCCAGAGGTATCTTGTTGTAGTAGAGAATGCACTGACCCTTGAAAGAATTGCTAACCTTCGCGAGTCTAAACCGGGGCCCACATAGTCTGTGATTATTTCTTAGGTTAACATTACAACTATCGCTAAGTTTGGAAAATGTTGTAAGGTTCTTGCGTACATACATTATATTTTCGAAAATAAATTGAGTAGCTACAGTTAGTATGTCAAGGTCGGATTTTAGTTTTTAGTCAAGTTTTAGTCTTGTGTATATTTGTTGCGTAGTGCAGTTGTTAATAAAATATCTTGAAACGGCGTACAAGAGCCACCATATCCCAACCATCAGGTCTGGCGAGCGGCCAGCTCCTGGCTCTCAGCTATTCGTAACATTATCGATTCGTTTCGGCTATCACGCAAACGCTGCAGTAGAACAAATTATTTAACTCGTCGCGAGCTTAGCTGCTTTCCAGAACAAGGTATCAGAAGGACATGTACGTACGTCTTACATAAAAAAATATTAAAAACTCCTATAGAATTCTGAGGGTGGTCATAGTTTTTGACTAACCATGTGCGATTCTTCAAGTGTCAAAACATACGATGACGACCTCTGTGGCGCAGCGGCTGTGGCTATGCCTGCCATGCGATAGTTCCCGGGTTCGATCCCCGGCTGGGGATACAGAAAAAAAAACGGGTCTTGGATGTTTATATGTGGGTGAGGTCGCTGTTTCTGGTTCCCACGACACAGGTTATCCTAGTGTGGGGCCAGAATGTGCCTGTTTGTAAATGTTTAAATGTAAAAAGTGCGGTAGCCATAGGTTCCATTTTCGAACAGACTTTTGTAATTAGTTTAAGTTTGTGAAGTTGTGACGCATCCGGCATCGGGCCTAGCCAACTAACTAACTGACTGATCGATGCATACGCCATGGCAGCGGACATATTTACATACGTTTCCGCAAATTTTCCTACAGCGGACTGGCGCATGCGGCGTTTTGGAGATTATTGATTCAAGAGCAAATGTCCCATTCTGGCTAAGAGCCAATTACGAAAAGCATCAATTGCATACCATTGCTGAAGATGCAGTAATATGTTTTCACGCCATTAAAGCCCGTATCACATTGCACTAAAGATCGAAGTTGCATAGGTGATTAGTATTATGGTTTCCATCAACAGATTGTAACTGACTTGTATATTTATTGGATAACATCCACATTTTGTATTTCCTTCTGGCGTTTATCTGAGACGGACTGTGTTTGTCCTATGGCCGAATGCTCGAACTGCTGGTCAAGTTAAGTGTTGCTTAAACACTGACGATGTCGTTACCGAGAGAAAGACACTGATAGACATGTCTGAGCACCCGTCAAACGTTGAGTCGAGGGTTGTGCCTCCGGTCAAAATTATCCGGTTATATTTGGAAACTTCGAAAAATAATACATGGCACTAAAGTAGTATAATTAAATATTTTATCTACACACGTATCATAAACCCTCTTTACTGCGTACAAAAACCGCACGTTACGATCAGCATAATGTTAAACTACTTGGTAAAAACTAATTTCTTATCAGAAAAATTACACATTATGACCATAATGTGTAATTTTTCTACATATTATGACATTCAAATTTCGAACGCCGACGCCCGCCTGCGTGCGGCTCTTAGTTTGGCTGTGAAGTTGGTACCGACATTCAAATTTCGAACGCCGACGCCCGCCTGCGTGAAGTTGGTGCTACAGAACAAGCTAAACAACTGCAGAGCCACAATGCCGGTCAAACATGCGGAACACGTCAAAGAGAGCTTATGATATGTGTGTAGATAAACTAGTGTATGTAACTGTACATAATTAGGCATTAAAACTCTCGAGTGATATTATTATGAAACCCACTCTCGAGTTTTAATCCCCTCCATTATGTATCAGTCACATAAAGTACTATTATCTACACACTTATAATAAACCCTCTTTAATAAAAACCGCACGTTACGACCGGCATGATGTTATACTACTTGGTAAAAACTCATTTCTCATCTGAATATTGATACATTGTGACCATAATGTATGAATCACATTCACACATTTATGTGACTGATACATAATGGGGGGCATTAAAACTCCAGAGTGGGTTTCATAATAATATCACTCGAATGTTTTAACGATGGTGGCATTGATAATTGCTCTGCACTTGTTTAGCGTGTTCAGTAATACCAACTTCACAGACAAACTACGGGGCGGCACGCAGGCGGGCGTCGGCGTTCGAAATTTCAATGTCATAATATGCAGAAAATTTACACATTATGGTCATAATGTATCAATATTCCGATAACAAATGAGTTTTTACAAAGTAGTTTAACATTATGCTGGCCGTAACGTGCGGTTTTTGGACGCAGTAAAGAGGGTTTATGATGCGTGTGTAGATAAACTGGTAAGGATTATGGCTTGAACATTTTATAACATGAAATATTTTCAGTAACACGTTAGAATTAGTACATGACACTAAGTTACTTGTAACAACCATTGGTATAATTACATGTTCTTTGGGGGTACATACTTTGCCCTCGTTAATTAAAGTATTCTCGACCTAGAAGGCGAACTCATGACTGGTTGTATGGCAGTTTTCTATCTGTGATTGAACAGCCACTGTGATTCGTCAATCTTCACTAAGCCGGCTACTCACTACACAAGATGTAACAGAAAGGTGTGGTCATATATTAGGGGTTTGTTAGGAAAATCATTCTGAGCAATTTTTAATTTGAAACCGTTTTGATCTGAGCAACTTTAATTTTCACTTCTCCGTACAGTTTCCGCGTGATCAGCTGTTCTGTATATAATAAGACAATGAGGGTCTGGAGTTATAGAGTTTAAAAACACAAGATTCATGAGCCTCTATTATAAGTATTGTTGTAGTACTGTAGGGGGGCCCGCCCATCGCCGCAGCTCTGTACCACAGCCACCCCCGTATGCAAAAATGTGTGACGACTTGTTTGTTTGTTATTTAAACACAAGTTTCACGACATATTTTAAGCATTATTACAACGACCTCTAATGTTGTCGCGGTGCGAGGTAGTGCTTCCCAAGCGAGAGGTTGCGGGTTCGAATCCCATCTGAGAAAGAAGAGAAAACAATCCCCTGGTCTTGCAAGTTAATATGTGCCGTCTCTGTTTCTGGTCCCCACAAATGGTCAGGCCAGAATCAATGTATGTGCCCATACATATCGCTTTGCCGCTGAATCAATAAAAAACTAACGCCTTAGATCCGTTTTCAACTTCTAAAGCCAAGTTACGTCAGGATATCATTAACGTGTTGATAGATGATAAGGGAAACAAGTGATCTTACTCACACACACACTCACATACACGCCTTCACAACACAGTTATACTCCTCACATTGCACTTTATCATGTATATATTTATATTACATACTTTCATTCATTAATGTACTTATTATTCTAATTTTTTACTGACATTTAATTATATAAGTAGATCACTCTTCTTTCTTGGGTTAGTTTCTTTATTCTTATTGTTAAGTTTTTCTTCTACTTTTCTCTGTAGAATAAAAACCTTCTGTGGATATCTGTAACTGGCTTTATTCTTGTATTGTTTAATATTGTAACTTATCTATATTATTTGTTGTTGATGTCCCAAATAGAATAAAAAAAATAAAAAAAACTTCTACTGTATTCCCCCCATGTGACATAGAGCCGAGTGAGTGCGGCACACACCCACACACCCTTCTGGCACAGTGCCAACCGGTGCCAAGGTGAAGTGCGGGCCCGCAGCAAGACCGGCGGCACCGGGGCGGGGGGAGGGTTGACCTTGCCGGTGTTCAAAGTGGTTTATTACTAACACAAAAAACAACTAGCGTCACGCCTTTTCCTATACGGGGTGACAGGTGCCTAATTTGCTAGTTAAAGTTTATTTACGAACATAATATGGCGTCACGTTAAAGTTTATTGTGGTCAGTGGATTCTCTACTACAACAAGATATCTCTGGAGATTTCGAAATTGCGTAAAAGCGACATTGTCTACAAAGGGATATTGCGATGTTTAAGATAACTCAAATGACGGCATTTTATCTAACTCAAAACAGACTTTGCTGTTCATAATTTTATAATTATTTATAACAATTAATATTGTAACATTTGTATTAGTTAAATAAAACCATTTTTTAATAGATCAGTATTTGCACAGCAAATATGCTGATTTTCACAGCAAATATCAGCGCAAAACACTGCGGTAGCTTAGGTGAAGCCCTTTATCCAAAAATACTTAAAACATAAAAAGTATTTTGGCTGATCCTTTTTTGCTGTGATAATCAGTATTTCTGTTATGCGATTGGATTTTGAGATTTTGATCCGAACAGCTGCCCGCTTAGTGTGGAGGACACTCAAAGAGCAATGGTGTTTTCGAAGATTTTGAAATAGAAATAGAAATAGAAAAAAGTTTATTCAAAAGTCAAATTACACAACACATAGATAAACAGAAAAAAATTGAATAAAAATCAACCAGCAATACGAAAATCAAAAAAATTACAAAAATAAAGAAAACTATGTAGGAGTCATGACAAATTCTATGCGGCGTGTAACGTGACAGTGATTCTGCTCGCTATAAACATGGCATAGGGTTGAAATTCGCGATGCATTTCGTAAGGCCTGCGGGCGAAGGGGGAATAAAGTTGGTCTGATCAAATCGATATCTCAGTGAAACTTGTTGAGAATGAAGCCCTCAACAAACCCTAAAATATGACTAAACCTTCTACCAACACCTGTACATGCATTAAGGTGCTATTTTGAGTGTCAGGCAATAAGAGTTCTTTTACCGAGAGCGCCACTTTCGAGTAAGGTCCTGAGGTATGAAGTACCTATACAAAATTATCCAACTTAAAAAAAAAACGGTCAAGTGCGAGTCTGACTTGACCGGACACGAAGGGTTCCGTACCATCAGCTAAAAAAAACATGTCTCTTGTATTGAGGACGCCTCTATTTTTTAATTGAGTTTATTTCATTAATTGTTGCTAAAGCGGCAACAGAAATACAAATTCTGGGGAATAAACAACTCTCTACCAGCAGCGGTGGCTTATTAATAGGGTCCCGTTTGTCAGCCTTCGGGTACGGAATCTTAAAAAGGATGTGGCTGTCAGTGTTTGATATGACGCTACAGCAGCTCCCCTAGCGGCGAATTAACACTTGAACAGTTTTATCACAAAAATAATCTCGTCTATGCCCTTGAAAGTTCTGAAGCACTGTGGGAGCTCGAATCTTAATTTATCAGCTTTTTATTAGCCTCGTAAAACGTTGTTTTCTTTGAACACGAAGGCAACAGAATCTTGTTCTTTAGTTACAAAGTCGTGTGAATCACTTTTATTTAATATCACGTTGGCTATCTCTATGAATGAAAGCAATTAGCGACTCATTGGAGATCTGCAGATCAATTCTACCATCACTGACGGTTATTGGAATCCAATTCCGACGACCCGAATGGCCGGGTCGGCAGTGCCTACGAAGCCAAGGGTTCCCGGGTTCGAGTCCCGGTGGGGGCAAATATTTGTTTGATGAGAACGGAAGTTTGTACCCTAGTCATGGTTGTTTATCTATCTAAGCATAATATTTATCTATATAAGTATGTGTATCGCGGTCTAGTACCCTAGATACAGGGAATCCTAGTTTGGGGCTAGATCAATGTGTGTTATGGGTATTAATATATTATTATTATTATAATTAAATTGAGCTTTAGAAAGCTGTTTGCAAACTTCGAATTTTTTTTTGACCAATCAGAAGCCTTATCATGTAATACTGACATTTAAAATTTCAAACGCTTCTGAAAAATTAACCCACGAAAATACGAGTCTTTTATTGCAACTTTGCTTGTTTATGCGATGTTCTTTTTTGATTTGATTAGTTACCAATATCACCAAGTTAAAGCTTAAAAACACCGACTTCAAGTTCAAGCCCTATTTATTCCTCCTCGGGAAGCGAATAAAGTCTGTTTACATGAAACGTCCTCATCAAAACTTGTGCTGCATGGAACCCCAAAACAAAACGTCATCTGTGTTTATATTTTTGTATTTGTTGATTTTTTCAAAAAGCGCTGAATCAATTTTGATGAAACTTATATGGGACCACCTCTGAAGTATGACCTACCAATAAAAACAAGAATCATCAAAATCGGTTCATAATTGACGGAGTAATCGCGTGACAAACGAACAAAAAACAACAGACAAATTGAGAACTTCCTTTTTAAAGTCGGTTTAAAAGCGATTGAAATCGATGTCAGAATGAAAGGGCTACATTTAGAGTGCGATTGTTTCACCTGAGCTGTCATGATTTGTCAAAAGATACTTAATAGAACTACCAGTACATACAAATCCGTAAATTAATTAAGGATGGCAGACGCTTCCAGAGATAGAGAATTGACCTACTTGATGGGTTTATAATTCACATGCCCGAGTGGCGGTGGGCTGACCCTTTGTAACACAGAGATGTTGATGTACTAGCTCAACGTCATGGTTGCAAGTCTGTGCCACTTCCAATTCTTGTGGGAAATGGTTCGACTCTACACAATTAATAAAAAAAAAACAATTTCAAAGTGAATTCTGTCAGATTTGTGGACAACATAACTTGTTATCCGCGTTCAGAACGGAACTGTCCTTAGTAGGATTAGCTACAAAGTTAATGCTGCTCTGTACTACATGATACAGCCAAAGTATACTATAGGTTCATGATGAAAAGGGCTCACAGTAAAGGGTATTATTTCGTCAGTGTTTGACAGGAGGGTCATCAGGTATCCCTTGTATGTCTAGACGAGGGGGCTGCGTTGACAAACACACACACATACACAGTTTAGTTTACACAATAGAGGTAGCTTATATTACGACGCTTTCTATGGCCATACAACTTCTTTACTCAACTTTTCTTGATTACCCGCTAGTGCCTCTGCCGCCACGTACGGCAGAAGCCGTGACGCTCTGTCCCCAATACCCTGCAGACAGCTGTGAGTCAGCCAGTGCTGGCAGATCTCCAGCCGACCTTCGTGTCACTGTTGCCACAACACTAATGGCGTGTCTGATTGGCTTTGGCTAACGAGGCAAGGCGGACGGCGAGCGCCTCGGTTGGTTGGTTTACATAAACACGGTGTTATTGGAAAAAAATCGGCATAATTTTGAAGGGTGTCCAACGGGACCCTATCACCTATTGCTTAGTCTCCGGTCTCCGTCACCAGGCTCCATCTGACGAACCGTAATAGGTAGATAGTTCAAATTTTCACAGAATTTCCGCTGCAGCCACAACAACAAATAATGATCAACACAAGATTTTGTAAATTAAATTGGCTCCCCATACAAGAGACGTGCTTCAATATCTCTGCCCCTGCGAATCACAAAACCATCGTCATTCAAATAAGATCGATAATTTCGCGTAATTGACCGAGCGAAGGGCTCCATTTCGACAAGATAGGAGGGCGATTTTGCTTTCATCTTAAAACCCTTAAAATATGATTCGTGTCTGTCAGTTCCGGTCTAGGGGTCACAGTTTTGAAGCGATTTTGTATGTTTTTTTTAACCTATCTTGTGGGGTATCAAATTAAAAGGCTTATACTACAACATAAGAATATACTACACCATTACATTTCGGCCGCCTGTTTTCTAAAAATCTAAGAAATATTTTCAAAACATGCCAAGTTTGGACTCCTCGAAGTAGGAGACGGATTAGTAAAGAGGATCTATACAGACCATGAAAGTGAGTGAAATAGACTGTAATTATTTTCGTGAAAAGTCAATAGATTGTAAAATACATTTTTCAATTTAAAATACAAAGTTATTGGTGCGGCTACTTTACTACTTGATTTTGATTGAATCTAAAATACATACTTACCTATAAATTGGTTCACAGTCCCCCCTGTTAGCGAGGTCTACTGCCCACAGGGCCACTAGTTTATAAATAGTTTCGGTGGCGCAATTGGTTTGATGTCGGATCCGCTGCCTATAGGGTAGGGTAGGGGTGGTGCCAAGGTTCAAAACCTAGTTCGGACATAAACTGTTTCTTTTTGGTCTTATACCAAAGACCAACAATACGAGAGGACAGACACCCGTCATACTTTTAAGCGTAATTAGATTTTTAGTTTAAATGTTATTGGTAGATAGAGCTACTAGTTTAAAACAATATAATTCAATCGGATTCAAGAATCCGTGCTTTCTTTCTAGTAAAGGTAGTATCGTGGCGGTGAGCTTAATTTAGGAAAGATGGCGGTATAAGCGTTCGTTATACGATGGTACGGAACCATGCATGGTAACCCGTATTTGGTTTCATAGTTTTTGAACTTTATTACCAAGCAATAAGGTTGAAAATCGCGATGCATTTCGGATAAGGCCGTGGCATTAAGGGGTTATTTTCGTATTTTTATATAATAGAAAAAAACATGTACAAAGACTCTCACTTGGTCGATGTTTAATTTTAATCACCTCCTACCTGAGTTTTTAATTTAGATATTATAATATAATAAAAATTAGATATTGTTGTTGAATTAATCGATAGGTTAAAAATCTATTATATGGTCAATAAGTCGGTGGTACGGACGTCTCGCCGAGTTGCTTCTGAGAGGGAGAGAGAAAAAGAGAGGGAAGTCAATCGAAAGACTAATATACCAAGTTATGCATATGGGTGTACTAAGGTGACCGAAAATATAACGATACATTTAATCTAAACATAATTTACAGAAAATCGAAATCTTTTGAGGCAATAGATTCCATAACTTTTTATTTATTTCTAAATAGACTCAATTAGAACCATGTGAGACGCAACACAGAATGCCCCATTTGGCATAACATATTACGAATGGCTACCAATAAATCAAAATTAACTATCGCAGCCAACTCTCCTTATTGTCTTATAAATAAGGGTTACAATCGCATGTGAGGTACACGTTAGTAAGTCGCTGGAATGGCTGTGCACTGTCGTGATCAGGTAAAGATACCCTAATGCAGTGCAATAGTATTCTCTATGACGCACGTAATAAGCGCGGTACCAAGTCCAAAATGGGTAACTGTGAATACATAGACACGTGCCAGTGCGTCTGCACAGATACGAGACGTATGGAGAAAGTAGGGATAGCATATTCAATTCAATATATTTATTTCAGGTATAGCATAATCAATTCAATTCAATATATTTATTTCAGGCATAGCATATTCAATTCAATATATTTATTTCAGGTATAGCATAGTCAATTCAATTCAATATATTTATTTCAGGCATAGCATATTCAATTCAATTCAATATATTTATTTCAGGCATAGCATATTCAATTCAATTCAATATATTTATTTCAGGCAAAGCATATTCAATTCAATTCAATATATTTATTTCAGGTACTTGTATACTTGTATTTTTAGACGCATGACATGACAACAAAAAATGAATAGGTAATAATAATTAAAAAAAACGCTCAGTGCGAGTCGGACTCGCGCACGAAGTACCGTACGTACGTACTGCATAATTATATTATTGTTTCGTGCATGAATTTTCCTGTAAGACAGCAAAAACTAGTTTACAAAGTTATTTATATTCCATGTAATCAGATGCATTTATAAGTTTATATGCGGTAATTGTCAAAAATAGTGCTCCCCTATTGAAACCTTATTTTTCTTATTATTAATAAAAAAAAATGAGATCCTTCAACAAGCGCTTTCATTAGACACATCACACGATAAGTTTGGCCTTATTTCTGATTTTCCTCCCAATTGTGCCACCTTTACCATACATTTCTCATGATGTTTTCTGTAATATTTAAGAAAATACCTGTAGTTTCGGAGATTAGGGGGAATGGTCTTTTATTGTCATTCTTCTTAATATTAAATTGTTTATTTTAAAGTTATGAAAAATATATATTTGAAAAGTAGTATATCCAGTATATCACACAATAGAGTTAAAAAGAAAAAAAAATAGCCCCCAAATTCAAAATGTATTTGCTTACGTTGGGTATTCCTGTTTGGGTCACATAAATACAGAAGTTTGCCAAATTTCAAATGACACGGAACAAAATTCGGTCGCTGTATATTACTTTTTCACGCCACTGCTCGGAAATATGGCCAAAGATGGATTGAAATGAGAGTAGAAAGTAGTTCTTAGTAGTACAATTCAAAAACAGACAAACAATGTAGATTTGCAAAGTAAAATGTAGTGTTTAGCGGCCTTTTTAGGGTTCCGTACCCAACGGGTAAGAACGGAACCCTATTACTAAGACTTCGCTGTCCGTCCGTCTGTCACCAGGCTGTATCTCAAGAACCTAGCTAGCTAGAGAGTTGAAATTTTCACAGATTATGTATTTCTGTTGCCGCTATAACAACAAATACTAAAAAACAGGATAAAAGAAATATTTAAGGGGGCTCCCATACAACAATTCTTTCAATACCACATACAAACTTATGGATGCACCTGGTTACGTACATGGAGTGTGAAAGTAACCCCCACCAATACCTTTGTTAACAATATTTTGCTGTGTAAAATCCAAACTATTCACTCCACACCATCGCTTCCATTGAACGGTGGTACGGAACCCTTCGTGCGCGATTTAGACTCGCACTTGACCGGTTTTTTTTACTTTCTACTCTGCTATTGGTCGATTATTTTCGGTCGGCATCACACTCCATACCGGCCGAAATGTACACAACATACTAATATAAATGTTCCGGGACAAAAACATTTCCTTGTCATTCCACAACTGCCCTAATGCGAATATCAATATTACTTTTAATTAAACTGTGTACTCAACCTGTTTTATTTCCTTACATTAGGCGTGAAAAGCACATAGTAAATGCCTCGGTAAAAAGTGCAATAGATGGACTCGCATCTTCGCGGGCCTCACCTGCGGCTCGGCCCGCGAACTAACTCGTCCATCTATTGCTTACTTTCTATACCTGGGCAACAATGTACTATTACACATCTAGGACATATACGAGTGATCCTATAATGGTTCAGTTTTTCCTTTTTAAAGTATGGAATCTTAATAGACACAAAATACCAACAGCAATTTAAAGGAAAAGGAGTCGGAAAGCGCTATGAAGTTGGCAGTACAAAGTCATATAAATTGGGGCTCGACTTCAGAGGATTTTGAGCATATTTCGAGCTCCCAAGAAACGAAGAAAGAAACGAACAGAATTTGAGCTCACGCGGTTTAAGAAAAAAACGTAAAAACACCAGCAGTCCAAACCCCGAGTAGAGAGTTGAAACTCGCAGCATTAGGGCATGATTTTGAGCTCCCAGAATATAAAATCAGAACTTTTCTAACTAACGTGATTTGTGAGGAAAGAACCATTTACACTATAATATCGCTTTTCCTCTTTATCGTAAACCGCGTGAGCACAAAATCTGAAAATTCGTTTTTTGGGAGCTCGTAATAAGCTCAAAATCCCCTGAATTTGAGCACCGTTATCTATAACTTTCTAGGTATTGACATTAAAAAAAAAAAGATTTATGATTATGTACCTATAGCTACACCTTAGATGAAAAAGTCGAGAGTAGAGAGAGTAGATGGTTGAAATCTACAACATCTGTTTGAGTATTTTCAATAGATGGGCTTTTATTATACATAAACTCTTGAGCACTTTTTATAAATTCTAGGCACAGAACAGAAAAAAGCTTTTTTTTATTCGTGGTTTTAGGATGTAAGGAATCCGTTTTAAGGTGTATCATTCAAAGAATAGCCGTTATTCAATAAGTCAGAAATAAAAAAATGTCGAATAGTAAGAAAAAAGGTAGCCAGCTTTTAGAGCCGGATTTGGCTAACATCCAACCAAGATGCTAGATAATGACATATCAGACACGATGTTCTGTGTCATAAAGGTCATTAATCAATCACGAAATGTCAAAGAAATGTCAAAAATTAAAATATATCGATTGGTAAGAAAATGTTAGGTTGTTATCTCTTGGAGCCGGATTCGGACAACTCCCAACTGAGATGCCATCATAAAATTTAGGTAATTCAAACATATTTTGATCTTGAAACATAAATTAAACCTTAGAAATGAATTCTTCGCGTTCTAAAATCTTAAAAAGTTGGTATTATATAAAGCATCCTATAAAAAATACCGACACAGATGGCAGCCATATTGGATTTATAGCAAACAGGCCACCAGATGTCGCGCAGAGGTTGCTTGCGGTGATTTCCTAAATTCTCAAGACTACACCAAATTTCACCCCCAGTTTGAAAGAGCGCTCTAATGTACAAGAGATAAATTGAAGATTTATTCAAAATAGCTGCCCTTTATCAGCTGAAATGAGTTTAATAAGTTGCCCCAACTAATTTTCCTTTCGAAAACCAAAATTTTCAATACCACATAAAAACGGCTTATGTTTAAACGATCACCAAAAACGCACCTATTTTACTACCAATAAATTCGACACGACCGCCAGAATTAGTAAAGGGACCACCAAATTGTATTTGGATAAATGATCACCAAACTTATTTTTATGTTTTATGTAGTTAAGTTTATGTTTTAAGTATTTATTGTAGTTCTAACATGTCACATGAAGGGTAAAGGTGCTTCGCTTCGCTCACCCCCTTTATTGGTTTTTCACTAAAATTAATGTCAGTTTCATAGTTTTTCATCGTTTTCACAAATCCAACGAAAAGTCCTCTGTGGCGTTGCAGTCCGAGGCTCTGCCTCCCAAGCGAGGTCCAAGGTACCCCGGCTAAGGAAGAAGAAAAAAATCCCCAGGTCTTGTATGTTCATATGTATGTCGCTGGTTCCCACGACACATGGTTTCCTACTGTGTATGTGCCTGTAAATTAATGTTATGTCTATGCTACCAGTACCGACGGCTGCAGGTTGTGAAACAAGTGTCTGCCCGGCAATAGAACCCGGACACGCGGGCGGGACAACGATCCGTGCGCTATTTTTGTACCGCGCTATACGGACCGACGATCCGTGCGCTATGTCTGTACCGCGCTATACGGACCGACGAAATCGGCAATCGAATGGCTTTCGAACAGAGTAAATAATGGCAATTATTGACGGAACTGAAACGGTGTTACTACAAAAAAAAACTATTAATGATATACGTATATATATATATATATACAAATATTTGTTTGATGAGAGCGGATGTTTGTTTACCCTAGTCATGGTTGTTGATCTATCTAAGTATAATATGTATCTATATAAGTATGTGTATCATTGTCTAGTACCCAAGATACAGGGAATCCTAGTATGGGGCTAGATCAATGTGTGTCAATGTGAGTGTTTAGTGTCCAAGGTATTATTATTATATGTTTTAACAAAAAAATATAGGGCGTTTATTTTGATGTTAATTGAATGGTTATTTTTTTTTGTAGTAAGACGTTAAATATTTCTAAATAGTTTCCCCTAAACTGGAAACGCAAAATACCTGCTGATCCGCCTTAGCCTTCATACTGTGACGCAAAAAGACCAATAGGGAATATCGATGTGGTTTAAATTTTATTTAAATTATATTTTTCTTAATATTTATCGTCCTTAGAACCTATTTGTTGTGAAAACTAGGTTTTAAGCCGGTAACAAAGGATAAACTACGCAAAACTTACTTCGGACCATACGACAAATTTGCAGCATGCTACATTACTATAGCAATACAGTATGTTATAGATTAAAGTGGTCTTCATAACAACACTAACACGCTCCTGGTGATACTCCACTCTTCGTGTTAGTGTTGGTATTTTCTGAACTCTTGGAACTCGAAAAAAACACTTTATCTGGTGCACTTCTAATTGTGTTATTGCACTTTGGCACGATAAACATGTGTTTTAGCTTCTTTCATTGTGTCACCAAAATAAAACTGATTTGGATAACTGCTGGGCTACAGTAAATAACAAAAGAAACATGAAGTGTGGCGGGTAGCGTGGCTTGTGACGTCATCTGCTAACGCCGCGACAGATGGCGGCGGTTTAGCCGTTTAAATTTACTCCGTGATTTTAATAGTTAAAATTATTCTTTGTAACAGTATTTTTATTGTTTTATATGATTTTATAATTTAAACAGTGAATAGAAAAGGAAAAAAATACATTGATAGCCTCTACTGACGAAGTCACTAAAATAGGCAAGGGCACAATTGTGCCTCTGACACACCCTCTGGAAAAGGCGTCACTCTGTGTTTATTTTGTGATAATCAATAATAATTATAATAATAATAAATATTAGAGGACAATCTTACACAAATCGAACGAGGCCCATAGTGAGCTCAACTCAGGCTTGTGTTATGGGTACTAGACGACGATATAATTAATAGTGATAAATACTTATCATAAGACATAGAAAACATCCAAGACTACGAAACAAATATTCATGCTCATCACACAAATATTTGCCCTTACCGGGATTCGAACCCAGGACCGTCAGCTTCGTAGGCAGGGTCACTACCCGCTAGGCTAAACCGGTCGTCAATGGTGTCAATGAAGTGGGTACACTTTGTCTTGTTTCAGGAAAATTCAAGTAAATTTTGATAATTTGATATCCATGGCGTTCGACAATACTCCAGTGTAGTGCAGTAATTAATTGTATGAAACAATGGTGTCAATGAAGTGGTTATACTTTGTCTTGTTTCAGGAAAATTCAAGTAAGTTGTGATTATTTGATATCCATGGAGTTCGACAATACTCCAGTGTTGTGCAGTAATTAATTGTACGAAACAATGGTGTCAATGAAGTGGTTACACTTTTGTATAGGTACTACTTTTATTTCATAAAAAACCCGTATGTTTTATTATTTGTCTTGTTTCAGGAAAATTCAAGTAAGTTGTGATTATTTTATATCCATGGAGTTCGACAATACTCCAGTGTTGTGCAGTAATTAATTGTATGAAACAATGGTGTCAATGAAGTGGTTACACTTTATCTTGTTTCAGGAAATTTCAAGTAAGTTGTGATTATTTGATATCCATGGAGTTCGACAATACTCCAGTGTTGTGCAGTAATTAATTGTATGAAACAATGGTGTCAATGAAGAGGTTATACTTTGTCTTGTTTCAGGAAAATTCAAGTAAGTTGTGATTATTTGATATCCATGGAGTTCGACAATACTCCAGTGATGTGCAGTAATTAATTGCATGAAACAATGGTGTCAATGAAGTGGTTAGACTTTTGTATAGGTAGGTACTAATTTTATTTCATAAATAACGTTTTTTAATTGTATGAAGCAATGGTTTCAATGAAGTGGTTACACTTAATCTTGTTTCAGGAAAATTCAATCGCACAAAACGCTAATAAAATGAATGCGATTTGAAAATTCGAGACGCAAATTTCCGTCGCTATAGGAAAATATATCCTTTTTACTATTTGTTAACCTCAAAATAAACGTCAAACGCGTATTTAAGAGTTAAAACATGTCATTAACAGGCCCTGGCAAAGTAACATCTCGAAATGTCAAATCGTATACATTTTCTTAGCGTTTCGTGAGATAGTTTTTTGCGTTTAGCATCTTGTCTCGTGGGCAGGTTTGTAAGTACGGCTATTAGAAGTATAAATATCCTAATGATCGCGGTTTGCTGGACGAAATCTCTTCAAAGATGCGCTTGCCTTTGTACCTTCATATGATTTATTTCTATAACTGTGAACTGAAATTTGTTTCTTTATGCAATAAGATGTTCGTACAGCGTTTGCAGATATATGTATATCTTGATATATATGGCAACAAATATAATGATCACCTAAATATTTTTTTCTACCCAAAATGGATAAATGAACACCAAAAGTTGCAAAAAATATCAGGGCATAATACTACGGTAGCTTAGGTGAAGGGTAAAAGGGGTGAGCGAAGCGAAGCCCCCTTTATCCTTCGTGTTAGGTTGAACATGTAAGAACAACAAAAAATACTTAAAACTTAAACTTAAGTACACAAAACATAAAATGTTAGGTTGAACATGTAAGAACAACAAAAAATACTTAAAACATAAACTTAAGTACACAAAACATAAAAAGAAGTTTGTCCAAACACAATTTGGTGGACATTTATCCATTCTGGCAGTCATTTCGAATTTATTGGTAGTAAAATAGGTGCGTTTTAGGTAATTGTTTAAACATAAGCCGATATACAGGGTGTCCGGAAGGTAGGTGCAATCCTTTAAGGGGGTGATAGCTGACATCATTTCGAACATTTTAAGCTTAACATGTATATGGCGATTATCGTTTATTTTTTTAAATTTATTTTTTTAGTATTTTTTTCAAAAATACCCAAATTTTATACATAGTCGGTTCTACCGCGCCAGTTAGAATTAATGTCAAAGGTGTAAAGCTGTTTTTGTATTGTCTAACGTTTATTTAACCAAATAGTATGAATTCTAAGCATCTGTGTTGACTTTGAGAAAAAATAGAGACATTGATACATGAAAAATAATTGTACAGTTGCAATGTAACACTTTGATTTGAGGTTAAATAAAATAAAATAAAATACTTTTCATCGTTCAAACCTTTTTAAAAACACGTCTGGTTTCTGCTCTTTATTTTAAGCTATTGTTCATGCAGGTGACTGGCCAATTCTCAGAATTACTGAAATATCCATTGTGGAGCGCCGAGCGTCGGGCTGCTTTGTTACCAGAGCTGGCATCGTAGGTTACGATTCGTAACCGGAATCTGCCCTTTGTCTATCTCTCTTTATCAGCTTTATCTAGCTAGTTGCTTAGCATCTGCTCTCGTGACTGGTTGTGTGTGGTTTCTACGTTCGTCGTGTTGAGTTATTATTTAATTAAATCACCGTGTCAAGTTGAGTCCGCTCCGGCGTTGAGTTCCTTCACGTGTTGAATTACATTGGACTTTTATCGAACACTTTGTGACATGGCGTTTACCAATGCAGAGTACGCCGATATTGTTTTTATGTACGGACGAGCTGACGGAAACGGTGCTTTGGCGCGCCGCTTGTACCAGGAGCGTTATCCAGATCGGAGAGTACCCAATTTCAGGGTGTTTCAAAACACCTTTCGTCGGCTTATCGAAAATGGCGTTGGAAACAATCCGGTACGTGGAGTCAACCCTGGTGCTGATGTAGATGTAGAAGAACAAATACTGGCAGCTTTTGCTGCGGATCCCACTACGAGCGTCAGAAAAGTAGCTGCTGACCTGGGCTTTTCGAGATGGAAGGTGTGGACGACGATGCATAAAGAAGGAAAATATCCCTTTCATGGTACTGGAGTACAGGGCTTAGAAGAAGATGACCCCATAAGAAGAGTCCAGTTTTGCCGCTTCTTATTAGATATGGACATAGAAGACCGTCACTTTTTGAAAAGTATACTGTGGACGGACGAGTCCAAGTTTTCGAGGGAGGGAATCAATAATTTCCACAACCTCCATAAATGGGGTGACAAGGGCGCAAATCCACACTGGAAAAAACAAAAATCATTCCAGAGAAAATTCTCTGTCAACGTGTGGGCTGGAGTAATCGGTAGAACTCTTATTGGGCCACACTATCTACCCGACAAATTGGATGGACCAAAATACTTATCATTCCTACAGAACGACATACCTGGACTTTTAGAAGAAGCTGGACTATTGGACCTAGAGAGGCCATTGATTTTCCAACAAGATGGTTGTCCAGCGCATTGGACTCGGAATGTAAGAGACTATTTAAGCGACTGTTTCCCGGAGCGTTGGATCGGCAGAGACGGACCTTGGCCTTGGCCCCCTCGATCGCCGGACCTTACACCCATGGATTTTTTCGTCTGGGGCCGGGCCAAAGAACTTGTCTACACGACAGAAATAAGAACAAAGGACGAGTTGGTGCAGAGAATCAATGATGCATTTACCACTATGAAGGAAGAGATGATGCTGAAGGTGACCACCACCACCGTAAGGAATAGGGCCCGTGCTTGTATTAGAAATGGTGGATCACATTTTGAAAATGAATAAAATTATTTTACCAACAATTGTGTTTTTTTTTAAATATTAAACTTTGAAATCAAAATACTTTCCTTCGTTCGACGCAGATAAATAATTCGACATAACTCAGCTATTAAGCCAGTTACCTGCATGAACAATAGCTTAAAATAAAGAGCAGAAACCAGACGTGTTTTAAAAAAGGTTTGAACGATGAAAAGTATTTTATTTAATTTTATTTAACCTCAAATCAAAGTATTTAAATCAAACTGTACAATTATTTTTCATGTTTCAATGTCTCTATTTTTTCTCAAAGTCAACATAGATGCTTAGAATTCATACTATTTGGTTAAATAAACGTTAGACAATACAAAAACAGCTTTACACCTTTGACATTAATTCTAACTGGCGTGGTAGAACCGGCTATGTATGAGATTTGGGTATTTTTGAAAAAAACACTAAAAAATTAAATAAAAAAAAATTAAACGATTATTGCCATATACATGTTAAGCTTAAAATGTTCGAAATGATGTCAGCTATCACCCCCTTAAAGGATTGCACCTACCTTCCGGACACCCTGTATATCACTTGATATATATATATGGATATATTTCCATAAATATGTCACTGTTTTTTTCCATTGTTATTGCACTAGACATTCAACAGATTGATGTTTACAGGCAAAACAAAGGTTGCGGGGACGCGTCTTCTAAAAAGCCCGTGGGGCAGCGTTGTATCCCACGGGCTTTTCAGAATTTCGAACCGCTTGAAAAGCCAGAGCGTTACAGCGCGACGCTGCGTCGTACCACACGGGCTTTTCAGAATTTCGAACCGCTTGAAAAGCCAGAGCGTTACAGCGCGACGCTGCGTCGTACCACACGGGGTTTTCAGAATTTCGAACCGCTTGAAAAGCCAGAGCGTTACAGCGCGACGCTGCGTCGTACCACACGGGGTTTTCAGAATTTCGAACCGCTTGACAAGCCAGAGCGTTACAGCGCGACGCTGCGTCGTACCACACGGGGTTTTCAGAATTTCGAACCGCTTGAAAAGCCAGAGCGTTACAGCGCGACGCTGCGTCGTACCACACGGGGTTTTCAGAATTTCGAACCGCTTGAAAAGCCAGAGCGTTACAGCGCGACGCTGCGTCGTACCACACGGGGTTTTCAGAATTTCGAACCGCTTGAAAAGCCAGAGCATTACAGCGCGACGCTGCGTCGTACCACACGGGCTTTTCAGAATTTCGAACCGCTTGAAAAGCCAGAGCGTTACAGCGCGACGCTGCGTCGTACCACACGGGGTTTTCAGAATTTCGAACCGCTTGAAAAGCCAGAGCGTTACAGCGCGACGCTGCGTCGTACCACACGGGGTTTTCAGAATTTCGAACCGCTTGAAAAGCCAGAGCGTTACAGCGCGACGCTGCGTCGTACCACACGGGGTTTTCAGAATTTCGAACCGCTTGAAAAGCCAGAGCGTTACAGCGCGACGCTGCGTCGTACCGCACGGGGTTTTCAGAATTTCGAACGGCTTGAAAAGCCTGGGGGTCAATTCTCAATATCTTCGATAATGACGCAAAATCGATAACATATCACGACACCTTTATCGCACAGATATATCGAATGTTGCACGTAAACCATATTCTCAGTGACCGGCGATAACTAGCGTCCACAGAACAAAAACGCTTCATCCGTGTCTATGGAACCAAATAAGGAAACGTTCCGTTTTCTCGAACAATTTAACTTTTCTCGACTGTCTTTCATTATAAGCTTTTTAGTTATAAAAATACTAATTTATCATGTTATATTTCTAAATCTCAATGCTGCAACTCTTTAAGTAATAAATATGTTCAGAATAGTAACTAAATTATTAAAATCTCGCTCTTTTGCAATAAAATAAAATAAAACATTTAATTGTAACAGAACGCAAGCATGATTGATGACATTGACATTGACTGACATCTATTTTCGTTTTTGTCGTTGCGTTTTAAAGTAAAAGCAAAATAACTCCCAAATTATGGAAAATAAAGTTAAAAGACACAGAAAACCGCATCCTACAGTTACCCAATAAGCTCGGTTACTCTAACTCTTAGAGGCCGACGCAGAACTGCTGGCTGGGAAGTTTTCAGCGTCTTTTACCAGCAAAATATCAGCAACGAGGTGGGAGAAATTGGCTGCTGAATTAAATTAGATTCCTGGAGCGAATAAGTCTCCAGACGAGTGGAAAAAAGTAAGCATAAAATATACTAACCCATACAATACTTCCTAGACAATATCTGTCATTCATTGTCAGTTTGGTAATGGTTTCATATTGATTTTAGACATGGCATGATCTGAAGTCGAAGTTCAAAAAAAAGAAGGCATTGGTGAACAGAGCAGCAAATATGACTGGTGGTTGCTCCCCTCCAGACCAATTTACCCAAGAAGATGCAATGGTTTTAAAACTTTTAAATAAATCATCCCTTGTTGGCCACCCGGACTGCAAGGAGTCAAAGGTGTTCTTCTTTGGTAAGTAAATGTAGCTAACATAACCCATACTCTAGTTGCTCGGTGAATATCTGAGCCTCTGTCACATAATACTGTTTTATTTCAGGCAGTACGGGTAGTCAATAAAATGTTGCGGAGTCAGCACAAATAGTTAAGAAGGACATTATTGAGATTGGTGAAGATATTCAGATTGGTGAGTATGAATGTATTTGACATAGTGTGCCCCTATGCATTGTTACCACACCCACCCACTGATCTAAATCTTAAGTTCTTTAGTTGACTAAGCGAGCTCCTTTCATTAATCTATTTGTTTTTAATTTCAGAGGATACATCCAGCCCGTCATGTGTAGCTGTGCCAGAAATAAGAAATGTGATTGAGATTGGTAAGTAATGTAACTTTATATGTACAGTCAAGGAAATTAATACCGGACCCACCTAGAGTTGAATATCATATATCAAACTAGAACCATAAGAAATTTATTGATGTTTCATTTACTGGTTTTTCGACCTTATGCATTATGAGTGTCAGATGACTTTTCAATTAAATGTGAGGGGGTTTAATTTCTGAGACTGTACAATCATAAAAAGTAGATATGTAACCTTTCCTTAGTAAGAGTATAGAGCTCACAGTATCTAGTAACACTTGTACTAGCGTGGGGCCAGAAGCAATGTAAGTGCCTGAATGTAAATGTTTTTAAATGTTGTATCTATCTTATTTCTATACAAACTTTTTTGAACAGTTTTGAAAACTATTGCCTACTAATAATAATAATACTTTTTTTTTTAGAAATAACAGATGAAGGGATATTACCTCCCCCACGAGAATTTTTGGAATCAACAGAAGCTCCGAAAACTCTTACAAAAAAGAACAAAAGGAATGTTGCATCAAAAAGAATGCAAAAATCTTTAGACGCAGCAATTTCGCTGAATAAAAATTTAGAAGAGAAAAATATATACAAAAAAGAATTTTATCAAGAATTCATCAAAGAATTGCGCTGTCAATCTGATGCAGTATGCAGAATTGCATATATTTTGACGGCATGGGCAAATACGAGTAATTTTTAACCAGAGGCTTTAATAAGTTATATTTAATGATGATCAAGCCAATGATGGAAAACAGGAACACTAATTCTTAATAATTTTCTCCAAGAAACCAAATATCACTGTGATTATGTAATATTAGACTAATATAAGGTAATATAGTTAGTAGTTCAATTTTAAATGTTGTGATTTTGATATTTTTAAGACTGATTTATGGTAGAAGAGATATTTTATAACCCACAGTTTCAAGATCTATCAAAAACGGGTAGCCAAATCTAACTCATACAAATAAAGATTTGGTAACAAACTCACACGAAAATTTTTTATTACTAATACTGTTAAGAAAAAATATATTTGTTTTTGTTGAACTCATATGAATAATAAAAAATAAAAGATTTTTATACACTTAAATTATGTTTTATTGCGCGACAATTGTTATACAAGTAAAATAGTATAGTATATATAATAATATAGAATAATTTGGTAGGTTCACATAGCTCCTTTCATCATGATCCATTGAGGCTGGTGGAAAAATTGCTATATGAGTACAGTCTATGCAGCCAGTGATTCCAGCGAACCCATACATGTCATAAAAACTGATAAAGTAACATTGTAAACATTGTAAGTATCTACCTAATTTATATAAAATCAAGCTTGTAAGTTTTACTCTCTCACTGCAGAGTTCATTTCTTGAAATGAGTCAGGAAAGTGGACCCACTGGCCAAATATGGTAGGATCATTTAGGGCCTCCACCACCTCTTGAACACATCTTGACACTGTTGGTTGCGAAATATTAACAATAAAATTGTTTCCCACCGGAGTTTGATAGCAGCCAGTGGAAAAAAAGTTTAAAGCGCAGAAAACCTGAAACAATCATAAACATATTGGTTAGCAGTGGGTTCACATAAAACAAAAACCCAAGTTGGTACATAGGTCCATGGATTCCTATACATACCACATACCACACCGGACATACCACAAAAAGCCGTCTGTTTCATGTTGTTATATTCCAAATTACAAATGTCTTTATTACTGTAGATATTTACATATACTTAGCAATCGTCATTTTTTGCCTTTTCTCTACACTGGACCACTGTGGGAGAGATAGGTAGGGCACCTACTAATTTTTCTACGAAGAGGGGTACTTACTTTCGTCTGTAATTTTATTTCTTTTTGCTGCATCAGTGGTTCATAACGTCCATGGAACTTTGGATTGCGAAAGTTTTTCACAAAATCTCTGTCTGCTAATTCCCATGGATCGATCCTCCATTGGACGCGACGACGAGATGTTGCAGCAGCAGTTGTAAATCGTCCACTTAACCTGCTACAAAAGCAGCAACAAAACTGTGCAATGATGACATTTTCAGTTATTTCTCAGCCTAGTAATCTCATCTCAAATAAAACGGTAGTGATTATATTATCTTTGATCTCAAACAAACTCATGCTTCTTGACAGTTTAACTTTTTTTCATGAGCTCAAAGTCGATATTTTCAATGTCGACTGCTTCAGAGTAGTCGATACGTATCGAACTGATTTGCTCGATAATTTATCGATTGTGACTTTTTGTCATTGCATGAGAATAGGTTAATCGTGATATTTATCGAAATGTGTAATTTGGATCGATAAATGTCGAATGTGATAAAATATCGCCATTGTGAGAATTGGCCCCCAGAACGTTACAGCGCGACGTTGCGTCGTGACACACGGGGTTTTCAGAATTTCGAACCGCTTGAAAAGAAGCGTGGAAGAAACATTTTTTCTGCGATTGCGACTATATGTTTTTGGGGAAAGTTGTCCATATCTATCTATCATCATCATCATCACGGTACTATCATTCATCATAATCATCATGCTCAGCCCACCTGAACCCACTGCTGCCTCTAACATTCCCCGAAGTTAACAAAACATATAAAAAGTCACCGTATACAATACATTTCTTTGTCAACTAAAATTTATCTAATTATTTTCCCTCTATTTATACGTACTACTGCCAAACCCAGGCAGACTCACAAATCGAAACTGAATTTTTGGCACCAACGATACAGGTTTGCCTAGTGTGGGGCCACATGTAAATCAGTCTGCAATTACCATCTTTACACTATCCCTCCTACCCTAATCATTTTTATTTGTCTTTGAAATTTCCTTGAGAAAATGTTTTTTTACCTTAAGTACATTACCTAAACGTAGGAAGCTACCCCACAAAAGGGTTCAATGACGGCACAAAACCCCTAAAACAGTCGCTTGGTGGTGTGCGTTTGACAAGTGTCCCCCTGTCCTTGCGAGAGAGAATGCAGGGAGAGTGCGTGGGCTTCTGTTGGTGACGCCTCCAGTTGCGTAGGATGGCGTAGGCCTCGGCGAGGATTAGGGCGGCTTGATATCGATCTAAGCTAATAATATATGGTGGGAGATGAAGGTGCCCCACCCCCTCACCCCCTCACCCCCTCACCCCCACCCCCGCTCGTCACGGAAAATTGAGAATTGGACTGAACGTATGCACATCTATGTGTCTTGATAGGCTGCTAGTCAGGAAAAGAGGTCAAGTGCGAGTCGCACCCGCCCATGGAGGGTTCCGTTGTAGCAAGTAATTATGTGACTGGATGTTTGTGTTATAACTGTGTTTGTATGAATGACAAAGTTATCTTTGCGGTTTTATACAATTTTTTTATATCTCAAAAACTTCTTATTTCATATTCAATTTTCGTTGAAAGTGTGTCTTGAGATACACAGTATATATTTTTTGTAGATTTTTCACTTTTACTTTAAAAGTTAGAGGGCGGGGACACACACATTTTTACACATTGGAAGGGTGCCAGACCCTCGAGGAAAAATGGTTACAGGAACCTCAGCGTCATTTTTAAAGACTTATCTATAGACACTCCACATATATATGTTTAATTTAAAAAAAAATATTTCAGTTCCAAGTTTCAACTGTGTAACAATAGATTCTGCATAAAGTTGCTGTGACATACGGACGGACGGACGGACGGACAGACAGACTTGACGAAACTATAAGGGTTCCTTGCTACTCTACGGAACCCTAAAAAGATAGCTGTGGAACTTCAAACTCAAACCATAATCAGCTACTTATTAGTTTAGTTGATCATATTTTATAGTATTTTAATTAATTTTTATTTTTCTCCATGTGTAAGTGTCCGACTTGTAAAAGTGCATTATTTTTGCCTACTTACAATAAAAATATTTGAGTTCGAGTTTTATTTTGGGTAACCGTGATCACGCCAACATATTATTTGGTTGCCAATATATCATTGTCGGTTTAGAATACTTCATTTTATGGCTCCAAAGTGGCTATGACAGTTTTACTAGCTCGAGCTGGCGTCTTTGGCAATGAGTTACATCTCAACAGTCCATACACATTATCGCGCCGCCATACATTAACTGGACATTTGTTGCCCAGGGACGAATGGAGACGCCGTCCTTCTGCGTACCCCTACAATATAACATTTTGATTTTCGCGTATAAATGAAACAACCCCTATCTATAGGTATATAGGCGAGCTTATCTCTAAGGAAGCCCCATTCTTCAGTAGCTCATATCCACAGCAAATCCAACGCAGTTAATGTCAAATGGGCCTTTATTGTATGGGAAAACTGTCACATTTCCGCAGTTTTCAGTAGATTTGAGTCCAGGATTAAGGGGGGACAGAAACATCGTCGTGAAACTACTACTCATTGTAAGACTAGACTTTTCGTGTAAGGACTTCAAATCGGAGGGCTCTTCCAGCGCTAATTAACAAGTCCATTGCAGAATGTTACAAATATCTGCGCGTGCGACGACAGCCGAGTCTATTTACGAATTTCCGTTCTATTACAAGTGTAACCGATTGTGGCCCTTATTTGGTGTCCCTTAAGAGTTATGCTGTGACGGATATTTAGTTAAATAGGAATTGATGGTGGAATGTTGGTGGCACTGTCTTTGTAGATGCAGTTGCAACCTGCTGCACCAGCCCCATGGCTCGCAAAATGCTCTGTGCCTTTGCCACACTGTGTGGGAAATATGTATTTTGTTTGACAGGTTTTTATTGTAGCGAGAATTGTAAAAAAAAAAGTAACGAGATTAGAAAATAGCTAAGTAGATAAAATTAAAAAGTGCATATGTCACCGGAAGATAGTCAAAACCGTAAGTTGATAAACTAACGCGGTAGTTGATCAAGTATCGACAGATAGTAAACCGGATCGTCAGGGTTTAGAATTTACGTTTATTTTGTTCTTACATGTCAACCTAACACGAAGACTATTCGGAGGCATCGCTGCGCTCGCCCCCTCTAGTCTTCACCTAAGCTACCGCAGTTTTTGCCCCGGTATTTCGTTGGAATTGCAATTCAAGTTAAAACCAGTTTACTATTTAACAGTTTTAACCGTTAGTTGATCAACTAACGCGTCATATAGTACGCAGTACGCTACAGTTTACTATCTGCCGACAGTTGACCAACTTACGAAAAAAAAACGTTAGTTGATCAACTAATGGTTTTTACTATCTTACGGTGACCATATATTTTGGCGAACAGAGTAAGCAATTTAAAACAAACTGCTCTCAAAAAGTAAACACGATACTGACAGCTGTTGTCCGCCAAAAGCTCGCAGTGAGCTTTCGATGGCATATTCATTAAAATCATAAATATTCAAACGCGCGACCGAGCTCCGGCGCAATCTGAGGAAAATGGACCGGAATAATGCTGACGCTCGTCTAAAGCTTAAAACAAACAAAAACATAGCGTCACGCCTTTTCCCATACGGGGTGTCCACTGGTCCAGAAGCACAGTTGAGCCCTGTTTAACCAGTTATTCAATAATCCAATTTTGCGTTACAGAGGGCAAACTCGTCGCCGCCGCTATTGAGATATGAACTTCGTTTTATATTCCTGGGGCCCGATTCTCTTATGAAAAAACGCTTAAAGATAGTGAATCGATTGCTTCAAACGGCGCACAATGCCGTAAAATAGGCGCCGCCACGGCATTTTGCGCCCAATCGATTCACTATCGGTTATTCGTGTTTCATAAGAGAACCGGACTCCTGGTATTTCGTTTTCCATAAATCACGAAGATTGCGCCACTACAATAGTCTCGCCGAAGATTCCTTGGCAGAGTCTTTGTTATTGTTTTGTGAGTCTTGAATTTTTTACATTTTTTTTTAAACTGGCAATGACACAATCTAGCTAACGGTCTGTTATTAGTTATTTTTGCGAAGCTTTCGCGACGTACGAGATTTTTTCTGTCGAATTCTTTCAACGCCATCTAAATAGAACTATTAGATCATTTAAATCTGACGTCGTCGATCTACTTAATAAAACGCTCTTTGACTGACTGACAAACAACCCACAGCCTCGGTGGAGCCAGAGTCATGAAACTTTGTATGTAGAGTAGGTTAGCACTACGAAGCGATTTGACGAAACTCATCCCCCAATCCTTGGGGGGATAACTTTGTGTGAAAATTAAAAAAATACAGTGTCGCCATACTTGACCATCAAGATCAAATCGGCGATTTGTTAGTACGAGCTGCATGAAGACACTTATGGATGTTGAGGAAGCGAGAGATGCATGCCAGGATCGTAGCAGGTGGAGGTCTTTAGTCTCTGCCTACCCCTCTTCCGGGAGATAGGCGTGAGCATATGTATGTATGTACTTGACCCATGAATCTGAAATTTGGCAGATAGGTAGTTTACAGATGTGCGGCAGTAAGACTTCAGTCCAGTAAAGATTTTATTAAATTTAAATTTGGGGAAATAGGGTAAGAGTTTTCGAGACCCAAAACGATCTGGAACGCGGTATAATTTTCGAAATTGCTCAGAAGAGAGAAAATGGGGAGTGGAAGTACGACAGGGCCGCATCAAGGGTGGGGGTACAAACAAGAAATTAAAAGTTAAAGAAGAAGAAACGTCTGTATTACACAACTCCACGCGGACGAAGCCGCGAGGAAAGACTACGATCAAAAAGTAGGAAGAACAAAACTTATTTCTGTCTGGTGTCTATGCACATACAAACAAGATGTACTTATGTTTGATTTATAAGCCACATTCTTAAAATAACGAATATAGGTTACGTTAGATAGAAAAATGATTTTTGTTTGTTGATTGTGTCGAAATATCTATGTGGTTTCCTACATTGTGCGGCGAGCATGAGCGTTATTTGTTTTTCTTTTTGTGCGCATTTTTATCCCCTTCATAACCTGAATAATATGCGTACTGGTACTGAATGATATCTACAGTAGGCATAAAAGCCAGAAAACAAATATTTATCAGTATATTTATCAGCATCCTGTCCATTCCTGTTATACTGATTTTGTACACTAAATCGTGTTGCGTAGTGGAATTTGCAACAAAGGCAATTGAAAACTATGTACAAGATTTAATTAAAATATATCCGTGGCTAAGCGTTATTAGCACATCGGACGATCGTGCGGGTGGCAACACCTGGCCGAGACGGCCACTGGATGGGTGTCCGTTTCTATGTGGCATTTGTTTCGGGCGTTTCTGGTCACGGCTACTATCGCTGCTAGAGGTGCGGTGGTAATTGCCGTGAAGCTGGTCAGAGGCTTCTAATAACTTCTTCCAGACGGGTTGACCACAAGCCTGACACCCTCCACTTCGAACCGCACTGAGCCAGCGTTGTGGAGTATGGCTCAATCTCACTCGCACCCGGGTAAAGACCCGTGCCTCTCGGTGGGGACATTAGTAGGCAACATTTATTATTTATTTAAATCCGAACACCACAGACTTCTGCTCAAATAACCACCAATAACCAAAGTGCAGCTTACATAGCATATTAGCGCTGTTAGTTCCCCAGCGAGAGACTGAGACGGCATGTCTTTTTGAGTGGCTGTCAAACTTTGGGTGGTCGGCTGTACTACAGTAGTTTGAATTCCTTCCAAATTCAAATTACAATCGCTGACGACCCGAATGGCCGAGTCGGTAGTGACGCTGCCTACGAAACCAAGGGTCCCGGGTTCGAGTCCCGGTGGGAGCAAATGTTTGTTTGATGAGAACGGATGTTTGTACCCTAGTGATGGTTGTTTATCTATCTAAGTATAATATTTCTCTATATAAGTATATATATCGTTGTCTAGTACCCAAGATACAGGGAATCCTAGTTTGGAGCTAGATCAATGTGTGTAAAAAAGGTGTCCAAGGTATTATTATTATTATTATTATTAGATGACAGCTTGTTTGAAATAATCGCGTACTGGCAGAAATAAATTCCAGAATGAAAAAGATTTGAGCTCAGATGAAATGAACCTTATTTACATAAGAGTCACTGGCAGTTTGATTCGCATACATTTTTGACGCGTTATTATTCCTGCTACCTACACGGATTGGTCAACTTCAATGTGAAGTTGGCGAACAGCTTTCAAAACATCAACGCGATAGCTATGGGGACTGTTTTCTCAAATCCAGAAAGAGCTGCAGGCCCTGGTAACCCTATTCGAGCACTATCTACTGACGGGGGCATCCTTCACTGAATTCCTCATTAAACCCCACAAAGCCTGTAGGCTCTCTTATTCCGGGTGTAATTGCTCACGTGCTCGTAGGCCCGCGACGCTTAAGGCCGCGGCATCGAGCATTCTAAGGGTTAATAATGTTGCGGCGCGGAATGTTAAGTTGAATGTATGTGTTTGATAGCAGAAGGGCGTATGGAATCACTGGGCAAGTGTACCGCTGCCAGTCCGCATGGGAAAGACGTAGTAGCTAACTGACTGACAGCTTCAGGGGAATAACAACAGCGTCGGGGCTCGACGACGTCGGCAGTGACCCTGCCTAAGAAGCCAAGGATCCCGGGTTCGAGTCCCGGTGGGGGCAAATATTTGTTTGATGAGAACGGATATTTGTACCCTAGTCATGGTTGTGTATCTATCTAAGTGTAATATTTATTTATATAAGTGTGTGTATCGTTGTCTAGTACCCAAGATACAGGGAATCCTAGTTTGGGGCTAGATCAATGTGTGTAAATATTGTACAAGGTATTCTTATTATTATTATTATTATATTTTAGCTATTTGTGATCCATCTACAAATTACAAATGGCGGCTAGTTTATTTAGGTATTTTACCTAGAATATCTAAGTTACCCAAGTCCTTTGCTTGTTGCAAAGTAGTAAACAAATTGTTTATATTTTATCACTTGCTGGAGTCAAACTTATATTTAAGTACTTACTATTTGTGAATGGTTTCATCAATGATGACTTCATTATTTTCGGATGAATTGATTTATTGCATATTACCAACTACAAGTCTACAAATTGTTTATTTGTCATTCAAATGTGGAAGGAGCGGTCTACCCTGATACAGGTTTTTGTTAACTTAAAAGGGGAGTCCCCAACTTTGGATAAAACTTGGCAAATAAACTATTCTTTGTCAGTGAACTTGGAGAAAGTTGTTCATTGAACAACGTTCCCTAACAAACCCATGTAAAGTCGCTAACGAAAGACTTTTTTTGGGTTTATGGTAGTCTAGTTACTTGTAATCAGCTGGTGGGACAAATACTTACAGGGTGACATTTACTGAGCTGACCATATTTTGGAGAATGATAGTACCCATAATTATGAACAACTTTCCCCAAGAAACATGGTCGCAAACAAATATTTTTTTGAGTCCCCCATAGTGACTTGTAATCAGCTGATCCGGTCAATGTACTGAGGGACATATTTTTTTCCACATGCGACGATATATTTCTTGGGGAAAGTTGTGTATAATGATATGTACTATCATTCCCCAAAATATCGTCAGCTAATTAAATGTCACCTTGTATACTAAGGGGTAAAATTATATTGTTGTGACCATTAAATATCGTCAGCTAATTAAATGTCACCTTGTATACTAAGGGGTAAAATTATATTGTTGTGACCATTAAATATCGTCAGCTAATTAAATGTCACCTTGTATACTAAGGGGTAAAATTATATTGTTGTGACCATTAAATATCGTCAGCTAATTAAATGTCACCTTGTATACTAAGGGGTAAAATTATATTGTTGTGACCATTAAATATCGTCAGCTAATTAAATGTCACCTTGTATACTAAGGGGTAAAATTATATTGTTGTGACCATTAAATATCGTCAGCTAATTAAATGTCACCTTGTATACTAAGGGGTAAAATTATATTGTTGTGACCATTAAATATCGTCAGCTAATTAAATGTCACCTTGTATACTAAGGGGTAAAATTATATTGTTGTGACCATTAAATATCGTCAGCTAATTAAATGTCACCTTGTATACTAAGGGGTAAAATTATATTGTTGTGACCATTAAATATCGTCAGCTAATTAAATGTCACCTTGTATACTAAGGGGTAAAATTATATTGTTGTGACCATTAAATATCGTCAGCTAATTAAATGTCACCTTGTATACTAAGGGGTAAAATTATATTGTTGTGACCATTAAATATCGTCAGCTAATTAAATGTCACCTTGTATACTAAGGGGTAAAATTATATTGTTGTGACCATTAAAAATGTTCTTCATATAGACAAGTACTATCATTCCCCTGGAACAGTTAAATTAGTATAGCTTATATTTAACTGCTTTCCAAATGGATTAAAAAGTTACAGTTACGAGGGCTGTTCGTGCAATCTACAATGTGGCTCCCAGAGAGTCACTGCGTTGTAAATTTAAGGAAATTAACATTATGACAGTGCCGTGTCAGTATATTTATGAAAACCTAACGTACGTCCACAAAAATATTGATAAATTTCCTATGAATAGCGACAGGCACAATGTCAACACTAGAAATAGGAATAAACTAGCTATACCTACTACTAGGCTCCATAAGGTTAATGTATCTTTTAAAGGGCAATGTATTCGCTTTTACAACAAAATACCGACTGAGTTACAAGCATTGTCTGTAAATAAATTTAAAAATGTTGTTAAAAATCACTTGTGTAAAAAAGCTTACAACAAAATATCAGATTATGTAGAAGACAAGAAAGCTTGGGACGGTGTTTGCTTTAATTCTGTAAAAAATAACATATAAAGCTGGAGGTTTCTAGTCGCCTCTTTGCCTCCAGCATCTAAAACATTGAGGTGACGGAATTCAAATTGAGTTCTATATTTCCCTGTACCTTATATATGTGTTAGTTTAAGATTTGACTTTCTCCAAATGTTACCTATGTGTTTCTTAAGGAAATAAACTCTTTTTGAATTTTTGAATTTTGAACATCCAAAAAAATACATTTTTACCCTAAAATTTTACTTTAATTTTAAATTTTTTATTTTTTTTTACCAAAATGTTGCCCCTATATACCATAATTTGTTATTTTTCAATCTGGTTTCAAAGGAAGGGTATTTGTATGTGTACAACGAATTGGACATAGTCTGTAATGTTGTGCATTAATCTGTATTCATAAATAAATAAATAAATACTAAACTACTTGGGGTCGCCCCGCTTCGCTCCGCTCCGCTTCGGCTTCAGGTTGCATTATAAAGTAGTGACCTAACAAACAAACCTAACTTTAGTACTCGGACTACAACACGTTCTGTGAAACTACATGAGGGCACGAAATTTGGTGAACATTTAACATTGGACTAACATAAATGACAAGTTTGCATGGTGTTCATCTAACCCAACACAGAACTCACTGTATAATGTTGTATTTATTTATTCCTGCATATTATTTATAATATGTCATATTTGTATTAGTAAAACAAACCTATATTTAAAAGAGATCTAAAAATCGTTTTGTGGGAGTTTCTCCGCCCTTCTCCTCTCACAGTGTTCCAATGTTCTTAAAGAAGAGGCAAACAATTACCTTCTATATTTTATTTTGAATTTTGAAAGTCAAAACTTTTATTGGTAAACAACATATTCTTTGCCATTAAATATCAACTTGTATTATAGCAACAGGAACTCGATGTTTAATTAGCCATTACATATACAATGTTACAATTTTGCTCTAAAAAGAACCGATCAAGTGCGAGAACGACATCGGACTTGTACAAGAAGGTTTCAATGCCATAGTACACGGAAAAACGTACAACGTCAGACTGTTGTATGAGTATACCTTTTAATTTTTAATAATAAAATATTTAATACAAGATAGAACTACATTCAAGGCCGAACGTCGAAACATTGAAAAAGAGTTGTGTATGTATATGTAAGTGTAGAACTACGTACTCAGGTTAACGAAACTCTTTGCTCATCGAAACCGGAAGTGGATAGAAATTGAGTAACTTATTAACAGAAATAAAATCAGGTATGATAAAAAAGTTAATGTTATTTAATATTATTCTAATGACCAATTATTCATGATATACTGAATACCCGCAATTAAAGATCTTTTCCGATAAGATCGGGAGAGTCCAGTCACCGATAAACAAATAAAACAAAATGGCCACACAAATAATCTCTTGTATGAGCTCTACTTTTAATTCTTAAGAACCCGTATGTTTTATTATTTCTTGTCATAGCAGCAATTGAAATAGAACCTCTGTGAAAATGTCAGTTCTCTACCTATTTCAGTTGATCTGTTAGAGCCCTGTGAAAGACGGACAGCGGAGGCTTAGTAATAGGGTCCCGTTGGCAGCCTTCGGGTACGGAACCCTAAAAACTACAGTGTTTCCATAAAGATTAACTCTAAAAGCTTTTTTACATAACCGGCATTGTTATTATCACATGTGTCACGATCGCTATCATCACGGCTACGCGTTTGGGGGACAACAAACATTCACACACCTGTTTTCATCCCATCAATCATTTATGTCCATACAAATACATTTGGTAATGGTTTCGAAGCACCTCCAAGGTAGAAAAAACACGTAATCGTGTTTACAAGTACTGTATCTATTTTCATCTTAGAATAAACATACTATAATAATAATATCTTGTAAAATATTTACACACATTGATCTAGCCCCAAACTAGGATTCCCTGTATCTTGGGTACTAGACAACGATACACATACTTATATAGATAAATATTATAACTAGAGAGATAAACAACCATCACTAGGGTACAAACATCCGTTCGCATCAAACAAATATTTGCCCCCACCGGGACTCGAACCCGGGACCTTTGGCTTATAAGTTAACAAAAACCTGTATCAGGGTAGACCGCTCCTTCCACATTTGAATGACAAATAAACAATTTGTAGACTTGTAGTTGGTAATATGCAATAAATCAATTCATCCGCCAATAATGAAGTCATCATTGATGAAACCCAAATAGTAAGTACTTAAATATAAGTTTGACTCCAGCAAGTTATATTTGTTTACTACTTTGCATCAAGCAAAGGACTTGGGTAATTTAGATATTCTAGGTAAAATACCTAAATAAACTAGCCGCCATTTGAAATTTGTAGATGGATCACAAATAGCTAAAATATAATAATAATAATAATAACAATACCTTGGACACCATTTACACACATTGATCTAGCCCCAAACTAGGATTCCCTGTATCTTGGGTACTAGACAACGATACACATACTTATATAGATAAATATTATACTTAGATAGATAAACAACCATGACTAGGGTACAAATATCCGTTCTCATCAAACAAATATTTGCCCCCACCGGGACTCGAACCCGGGACCCTTGGCTTATTAGACTGGGTCACTGCCGACTCGGCCATTCGGGTCGTCAATATATTAGTATAGTCCATCTTGTTTTCCATCACCGTTTGAATGTTCGTGTGATGTTATTAAGATAAATTTGTTATAATAATACCTTGGACACTACTTACACACATTGATCTATCCCCAAACTAGGATTCCCTGTATCTTGGGTACTAGACAACGATACACATACTTATATAGATAAATATTATACTAGGGTACAAACATCCGTTCTCATCAAACAAATATTTGCCACAGGGACTCAAACCCGGTACCCTTGGCTTCGTAGGCAGGGTCACTGCCGACTCGGGCATTCGGGTCGTCGCTATACCTAAATATTACATCAACACGGCTGTACAGAGTCCCTAAATGAGTAGCCAGAGTAGCAAGCAGCCAGGATCTCACTGATACCAGAGGAAGCTTAGGTTACTGCCGCGCTAACACTAACTGAACTGATAACAGGCCACGGTGCACTTAACACTTGAACATTACAGGCGCAACAGACAGCTCCCTATGCAGGGGGTGCATGGAGGTGGTTGAGACCGCGGAGCACTTGCAGCTTGCCTGCCCATCCACCATAGAAACCAGGATGCAATCTTGGGAGAAGCAAAATCGACCTCAGAGATCCTCGAACATCAAGGCCTTCTACTCCGTAGCTCCGTGTTCTAGTGGTTTCACGCTCGCTTCGCACGTAGGAGAGCCAGGTTCAAATCCGGGGTGATCGTACCAATGAGATGAGTCGTTCATCATAAGTTTACAACATACGTATGTTCTAACGGTGATGGAAGACATCGTGAGAAATCCATCAATCTCCAGTGCTGCGGCGATGGGCTGGTCCCCTGTCACGCATAATGGAGTATTGAATAACTGGCTAAACGCGGCCACGATTGTGCCTCTGCCACAAGTATTCTAAAGACGTCAGGCACCCATTTAAAAGTTAATTTAGTTATAATATATTTTAGTAAGGTCGTTATAATTTTATCACCTTATCACATCCCAGTTTCTAAAGTTATTTCGCCGGAATTTCGTTTTAATGTTATTATTCTTTGTGTACATTAACATGTCATAATAGATCGTAAACGTTCTGGCCCTGAAATGTTTTGGGTTCACGTTATTGGTTTAGTCAAGACATTGTCATAGGACGAAATCAGACATTTACATAAGACCTAGGAAGTTTAGTTAATTTTAGTAACATTCTTTTGAGTTAGCTCTGTTTAGATGTCTAGGTGTGCGATATTTCAAGATAGTCTTTCAACGTTTCGTCCTCTGCCACCCCATGGGGGAAAAGGCTTTTCATAGTCAAGTTTATTGATTGGGTTCAATGCTGTACCAAATAATCCAAGCGGACACCATTTTCCTATTAATTGCTACACTCTTTACAGTTCCAAGTTCTAATTACATAGTCTAATCCTTTACAGTTCCAAGTTCTAATTACATAGTCTAATCCTTTACAGTTCCAAGTTCTAATTACATAGTCTAATCCTTTACAGTTCCAAGTTCTAATTACATAGTCTAATCCTTTACAGTTCCAAGTTCTAATTACATAGTCTAATCCTTTTCCATAGGGCGTAGCAAAAGCACACTCGTGCTCACTTTAAGCGAGTTATTCGAAACTCCCATTTTGCGTGACAAAGAGCTAGTCTATCGCCTCTGGACCGATGTATGAAGGTTTGCTAACGACGTTTCAAAATCGAACATTAGATTTAATTCCGCCTTCCTATATTGTCAACATCGGCTTACTTCAATGGACAAACAAAAGCTTCTGTGTAATAATACGGAGCTTTCGAGCTTTGATTCAATCCCGCTGAACGGTTGGAAGGAAAATAAGAAGATAGTAGCGACCGACTTAGGCTTGGGCCACGGAAGTAGCGTTACACGTCACAGATTTTATTTGAAAGTGAAAGTGTAAATCGCTTTTTCATTACTCATACTCTGAAAGGGGGTCATTGTTCATCCAGGCACCGTGCTGAAAGTGGTACATGCCTGCTCTAAAGCAGAAAAGTATTAAAAAAAATATATATGAATCGCAGTTTATATTGAACAACGCAATGGTAGTAACCTATACAGCCATAAAACGGAAGTATTTTTTTTAATGTTATGCTCAAAGTAAAAAACATCAACGGGGGCACCGAAATTACTTTTTTTATGAGTAGTATTTTTAAACTTGAGTTTGTTGTTTGTTTTTTAATAAAATAATTTTGATTTCAAGTGACTTTGTTTTTAATAAAATAATTCTGATTTAAGTGACTTGTGTTTACTTTCCTCGTATTCGTAATGAAAAGTAGAGTGTTTTACTCGGGTGATAGCACCCATTTCTGCCTCGAACTATTGGCGCTCTCACTTCGTTCGAGCGCCAAAACATCTCGTCAGGAATGGGTTCCTTTCAGCCCTCGGTTAACAATCTACTATTTCATTACTCATACTCTGAAAGGGGGTCATTGTTCATCCAGGCACCGTGCTGAAAGTGGTACATGCCTGCTCTAAAGCAGAAAAGTATTAAAAAATATATATATGAATCGTAGTTTATATTGAACAACACAATGGTAGTAACCTATACAGCCATAAAACGATTAATTCTTCATTTATTAGTTTTGTTGACATTTAAATTCTTTTATCTACACACGTATCATAAACCCTCTTTACTGCGTTCAAAAACCTCACGTTACGATCAGCATTATGTTAAACTACTTGGTAAAAACTCGTTTCGTATCTGGAAAACTACACATAATGGTCATTATGTGTAGTTTTTCTACATATAATGACATTCAAATTTCGAACGCCGACGCCCACCCGCGTGCCGTCCCTAGTTTGTCTGTGAAGTTGGTACTGACATTCAAATTTCGAACGCCGACGCCCGTCTGCGTGAAGTTGGTACTAAAGAACAAGCTAAACAATTGCAGAACCACAATGCCGGTCAAACATGCGGTTCCTGAACACATCAAAGAGAGCTTATGATATGTGTGTAGATAAACTAGTGTATGTAACTGTACATAATTAGGCATTAAAACTCGCGAGTGATATTATTACGAAACTCGCTTTCGGCTCGTTTCATAAACCCACTCTCGAGTTTTAATGCCCTCCATTATGCAGCAGTCACATAAACTACTATTAAATAATCACTTCTGTTAAAATGTGATAAATTCATTCATAATTTTGCGAGGATCAGCGGATTACTTGTGAAGTAAGATTAGCTCATACGCCACCAGCGAACCCACGAGCGAATATTCAGTCCAACCGCCACGACCAATATCGGTCGGACCACATCAAAATAACAAAAAAATAAACAGGTTTCGTTGCGTTTATATTCATTTATAATTCATAACTTGTTTATTGCACACAAATACTATAAAGAAAACAAGAGTTACATGAAATCAGTGTGAAAAGGGGAGCTTATCGACCGAAGCTGGATTTAAGATCCCAATGTGGAAGGGGGGAAACGACTGAAAGAAAGAGAGGGATAAGAATTAGTAGATTGTATACCGAGGGCTGAAAGGCACCCATTCCTGACGAGTTCGTTCGAGCGCAATAGTTCGAGGCAGAAATGGGTGCTATCACCCGAGTAAAACACTCTACTTTTCATTACCAATACGAGGAAAGTAAACACAAGCCAGTTAAAATCAAAATTATTTTATTAAAAATAAAGTCACTTGAAATCTAAATTATTTAATTTATTTCGCAAATCACATCTCGCCTTGAAAGTGACTAATAAATACATAAAGTAAATTATATTAATTATAAACATCAAATAGTAGTTTATGTGACTGCTGCATAATGCCTAATTATGTACAGTTACATACACTAGTTTATCTACACACATATCATAAGCTCTCTTTGATGTGTTCAGGAACCGCATGTTTGACCGGCATTGTGGCTCTGCAATTGTTTAGCTTGTTCTTTAGTACCAACTTCACGCAGACGTGCGTCGGCGTTCGAAATTTGAATGTCAGTACCAACTTCACAGACAAACTAGGGACGGCACGCGGGTGGGCGTCGGCGTTCGAAATTTGAATGTCATTATATGTAGAAAAACTACACATAATGACCATTATGTGTAGTTTTCCAGATACGAAACGAGTTTTTACCAAGTAGTTTAACATAATGCTGATCGTAACGTGCGGTTTTTGAAAGCAGTAAAGAGGGTTTATGATACGTGTGTAGATAAATTTATTTATCTTCACACGTATCATAAACATTTTTGGGTGGAACTTTTTCATTGCTCGTCAGTGTATTATCATCCCCTCTTTGATACGGTGCCGACAGAATACCAGCGTTGCAGGACCTGTAGGCCCTGTGACACATGCTCAGTCGGAACCTATTCGCTGCTTCGAAACACATCGCACGACGTCCATGTGGCCGCTAAATTTAATTTTGCGTATTTAGTGTAAAATTTACACTTACAAAATACAAAATACAAAAGTCTTTATTTGCCAGTTGCAGATAATATACAAAGTGCACATCAATACAGTGTATATGTCACCGGAAAATAATACGATCAGTTTATAAATTTCCTAGGAAATTTATAAACTTGCGGATCGTATTATTTTCCGGTGACATTTATACCACAAGTTGATTATAGTACATTATGATACAAGTGTGGTATGTTGGTAATTACACTCGAGTCGGCGAAGGCTTAATGGAGACGAGAAGTGTAATGACCAATGCTCACGTGTTTCATACGACGTTTTTCAACACACTTGCGAGGAAAAGTAAATAAAACTAACGAAATGCAATACTGTGAATAAACTTAACAAACAGAAACCCATTTAAAAGATGGCGGCCGTAATTTTATTTTTTCGCGCGCTCAGCGCTGCATGCGCGCGCAAGTCTGAGATAAGGGCACCGGCAAAGTAGCTAATCAGCCACATATTTATAAATTTTGAAATTAGGTATTTATAGGTAAAAATACACCGTCAAAATATAAATACCAACAAGCTAACAAGCAGTTTCATGAATTTTTTTAATTATTTATCACATTTTGAATTGAATTTTATATTTACGCAAATAACTACTTAGCTGTTTTCGAAACATTAATACTTCTTGCTAATATTTAAAAAGATATGTAATGAAAAGGCACTAGTGCGATAATGTAATGTAAAAGGCACGGCATGGGTAATATTCTGCATTATCAGTGTAAATACGCTGTAATAAGACCTACTTTACGAGCAGGTGTGTTGAAAAGGTAGATTACTTGTGGTCTCCACACTAGGTCTAACCTGTATCGTGGAGACCGTGAGATTAGAGAGACTTAATACGCAAAATTAAATTTAGCGGCCACATTGCCGTCGTGCAGTGTGTGTCGAGCAGCGAATAGGTTCCGACTCATCATGTGTCACATAATATGTTATACTTGCTTTTATTCTCATCTGTTCTATATGTTGCAGTTAAGATTGCCTTCAATTGTATGTTTCACCTGTTTATGTTCTTTTGTTTCTTATTGTATGTAATGTTGCGTGTGTTTTGTAGTCCGAATAAATTGATTTCTCCATTTATTATATACTCCATTTTGCGTGACAGTTGGTGTAAAGGGTTTCAGATCGCCGGTTGCCTGCCCACAGCACCGTGTCTTGATTCTTTCAAGGGTCAGTGTATTCTCTACTATAGTAAGATACCTCTGGAGATTTTGAAATTGCCATTTGAGCAATTTAAAAAGCATGTTAAAGCGACTTTGTCGAAAAAGGGATATTACAATGTTCAAGATTACTTAAATGACAGGAGTGTATGGGGTTAATCTGGCTCAACACAGACCTCGCTGTTAATAATTTTGTAATTATTTATTCCTGCATATTAATCATAACAATTAAATTTTTCATATTTGTATTAGTTAAGCACAACCTATTTTTAAAAGAGATCTAAAAATCAATCTGTGGGAGTTTCTACGCCCTTCTTCTCCCACAGTGGTCCAATATAGAGAAGAGGCAAAAAATGACGTATATGTAAATATCTACAGTAATAAAGTACTTTGACTATTGACCCTTATTACTACTATCGGCAAGGCCAACGTCAGCCGAGCCCTGCCCTGTGACGTTCCCTATTATGTACTAAACATTACGTCAGCTTGATTCTTATTAATGAACAGAAAGAGTCGCCTTTCAGCGTTCCGTACCCGAACGGTGCCAGGCGGTGCCCTATTACTCAGCCTACACTGTCCGTCAGTCCGTCCGTCCGTCCGTCTGTCCGTAAGCGGGCTGTATCTCATGAACTGTGATAGGTCGAGAGTTTGAATTTTTCAAGAATGTATATTTCTGTTACCGCTACAGCAACAAATAATGATAAACCGGTTAAGTGCGTGTGTAACTCGCGCACGAAGGGTTCCGTACCACCGTCCAATGGTAGGGATGGTGTGAGTGAATAGTTGGATTTTATATAGCAAAATGTTGTTTACAAAGTTATTGGTCCGGCTACTTTCACACTCCGTGCACGTAACCAGGTGCATTCATAAGTTTGTATGTGGTATTGAAATAATTGTTGTATAGGAGCACCCTTAAATGTTTATTTTATTCTGTTTTTTAGTATTTGTTGTTATAGCGGCAACAGAAATACATCATCTGTGAAAATTTCACTATCACGGTTCATGAGATACAGCCTGGTGACAGACGGACGGAAAGACGGATGGACGGACGGACAGCGGAGGCTTAGTTATACGGTCCCGTTTGGCACCCTTCGGATACGAAACCCTAAAAAGGGGTCCCCATACAACTGGCAAGTTTTTATAGTTTTTTTCTTTTACGATGTGTTTTACTTTTTCATGGAACCCTTCGTGTTTGAGTCCGACTAGGGCTTGACCGATTATTATTTCAACTATCAACGGAAAGACTGATTGTAGTTAAAAGTGGCGGCGGGCAAGGCGTGCGACACAGCCAGTGGGCAGACCACCCGCCCGATGGTCCGAAGACCTCACCAAGTCGACGCGGCTGGCACGCGACCGTGAGGATAGCACCTAATCACAAAAGCTCATTGTAGATGGCGCTTCGTTTAGTTGGAGGCTGTCTTACTGTCAAAGTATTTTTTTATATTTATATACATATATTATTTATATATATATTTATATAAAAGTTCTCTCCCCAAACGTTCTCTGTGGCGCAGCGGTTGTGGCTCCGCTTACCATGCGAGAGGTTCCGGATTCCGGCTGGGGTTAAAAAAATACCCAGGTCTTAAATGTTTATCTGTGTGTGACGTCGCTGTTTCTGGCTCCCACGACACAGGGTATCCTAGTGTGGGGCCAGAAGCAATGTGTGTGCCTGTATGTAAATATTTATTTATTTATATTCTATTTACTTCCGATGTAGCACATGGCGTGCTGACCTCATTTAAGTTTAATTTCGCCAGTGTCAAGTGCATTTGAAAGATCACGCGACGAGTTTTTGAACCTAACCTCAGATGAATGAAACTCTTTTCTTGCCTCGCAACTACTCCAGCGCCATCTAGCGGGAGCAAAGTCGCACGCGAGTTAAAGTCCTTATTTGCTGAAGAAAAAGCAAGCATAGCAGTTGAGATTGCCGAACAACTGGCTAACAACGGCACAAGATGGCACTTCATCCCTCCTCATTCTCCAAACTTTGGAGGATTGTGGGAAGCGGGAATCAAGTCGACAAAGCACCATCTTAAACGGATCATAGGAAATTCAACTCTCACGTTTGAAGAGATGACTACGGTGTTGTCTCAAATCGAGGCTTGCCTCAACTCAAGACCTATTTCGAAAATAAGTGACAATCCAGAGGATCCAACTCCATTGACACCAGGACACTTCCTTATTGGAGAACCTCTAGTCGTAGCACCTGATGTCAACTATGAAAGGTCAAATGTGAACAGTCTCAGGAGGTGGCAACTCACCCAAAGGATGGTCCAAGAGTTCTGGCGTCGATGGGCAAGAGAATATCTGACGCAGTTCTACCATCGGTATAAGTGGACCAACAAAACCCCCGAACCGACTGTGGGCGATGTTGTGTTAGTGGTAGAAGATGATATTCCTCCAGCTAGATGGTTGTATGGCATGGTAGTAGACAAACACCCGGGACTGGACGGACTTACAAGGGTTGTCAGTTTGAAATGTAAAGGTAATCTTATTAAACGACCAGTATCGAAATTGTGTTTTTTACCGGTATCTTCCGAGTAAAATCATGTAAAATAAGTTAGATGTTTAGTTGATGTACCGAAGGGTTCTGTACCTAACAGAAATAGTTAGTTTTAGTTTCGATTGTATGATTTTATTGTGTAAAAAAGCATACATTCTAGTATAGTAAGATATTTTTTTTTACTAATCTCCTTTTTGTTTTTCAGGTCTTCGATTTCTTCACCGTATTGTTCTCCTTGACAAATCTTGATACATATTTTCAAACTCTCTTGTATTTCATGTCTTTCTATCCATGTATTAACTTTTTCCTTTCTGGAAAGCTTCGCGAATCTTTTGCAGAGAACAACAACACGGATCAATTTTCTTAGTGAAGAACACCTTGAGAAAATCTCTTTGGCTGCGTTTGATTCTTCTTCATTGTTACAGCGATTCACCAAACAAATCTTTTTAGTATTTTCTTCTAAGTGTGTTTCTGTTGACTTGATCTTTTTGTAATCAATATTTTCTTCTTTCAGCCATGTAGGACCTTGTTTCCACAAAGGCTCTTCTTCCAGATTCTTTGTTCCCCGTGATGCGCAATCGGCAGGATTATCCTTTGAGGACACATGTGACCACTGTTGTGGCTCTAATGCTGTTATTATTTCCGATACGCGGTTCGCAACGAAAGTTTTCCACCGATTGGGTCTGCTATTGAGCCATGCAAGAACCACTGACGAGTCAGTCCATGCGTGGATGTTTCTTTTCTCAAAACCCATGATTTCAGCTACTTCAACTAACAATCTAGTTAGAAGCACTGCCCCACAAAGCTCCAACCTTGGTATAGAGATTTGCTTGATAGGTGCAACTTTCGTCTTCGACGTGATCAACGTTACGAATAGACGGGCATAGCTGTCATTGGCGCTATTGAGAAGAGGAATATGCCCAGCCGAGCTGTGGGCGAGCCGACCATGAGAGTAAAAAGTGCAACTTAGGCTTGACGACCCGAATGGCCGAGTCGGCAGTCACCCAGCCTACTAAGCCAAGGGTCCCGGGTTTGAATCCCGGTGGGGGCAAATATTCGTTTGATGAGAACGGATTTTTGTACCCTAGTGATGGTTGTGTATCTATCTAAGTATAATATTTATCTTTATAAGTATGTGTATCGTTGTCTAGTACCTAAGATACAGGGAATCTTAGTTTGGGGCTAGATCAATGTGTGTAAATAGTGTCCAAGGTATTAATTATTATTACTCTTCTTTCATTCCGAGATTCGGACTTTAGCATCATCGACTTAACTATCATGTTATGGTAGCTCTTCAACGTTAAGGAGATACTACGGCGACGTAAATCCCGCCACAAAACAGCGCATGACTTGGCCGATAATCAACCAATTCGGAAACATCAGATTTATTTGAAACTGGCGATAAACACAGGATGCTCGTTTGCCACGGCCGTGACTGTGGGGACGGAAATCCAGAAAATGTTCGTTGCCATACAAAAATAATTAAACTATTAATAATAATAGACAATTACGATCTTATCTCTGAATATCTGTAAGATCTTAGGAGAAGTCTTCTAGTGAGGTCTGAGATTATGTCGTAGTGGGAAAAACGTTACGCCCTCGTCTTTAATGATACATGTTTGTGACGCACTTCGCTGTTTCAGATTGCTCTGTATGGAAAAATTGGCAAAATTAATGCAGTTTTTTTTATCTATCGTGACATGTAGGTTATGGAGCAAAGTTTAAATAGAATTACGCGCCCCCCCCCCCCCCCCCCCCCCCCGCTGCTCCCGAAAGTGTCCCGAAGCGCAGTTTTTACAGTTTTAAAGAAAACCCCACACGATAAACGAAAAGTGTGTAAAAACGAATTTATAAATTTAAGGAAATATAAAACTGTACATCAATAATACTGATTTGCACAGCAAATATAAGGGCAAAATTCTGCGGTAACTTAGGTTAAGGGTAAAGGGGGTGAGCGAAGCGAAGCGCCCTTTATCCTTCGTATTAGGTTGAAGGTGTAAGAACAACAAACATACTTAAAACATAAAAAGTGTTTTTGCTAATCCTTTATTGCTGTGAAAATTTGTATTTATGATGTGCGATTAAACACCAGCCATAAATTTACTTTAAGCCTATTACATCCAAAAAAGCGATATAGTTACCGCGCACATTGCCACGTTTTTTTTATATTTATCGATTTTCTTTGCTGAAAGTTTTGTTTTCTCAAAAAATTGCCACAATATCCCTAGAATATATACGTATGACTACAGCAAACAATAGAATATGCTCTTAAAACAGAGGCATACTTTATTTCTTAACAGTTTAATTTCACGTTGAAATTTTTATGAATTCGGACATTCAGCGAAATATATCTATCTGTACTGGTTAGGAAGTAAAAAAATAGTTTCGTACTATCGTACAAGAAAACTTTAGATCCAAAAAAATATATCAAAAACGGAAAATATATCAGACAGCGAGCAAAAGTTTTTTTTTAAAAGATATTTATAATATTATTGAGGTCTGCATTAACAAAACTTAAAAGCTCAATTGTTTATTTCTAAGGCCCGCAATAATAAACCGCTCCCAGCTCTGAGAGTTGTCTCGGGTAGGTATGTCACAGAGACGGCTTCGCTACATGAAAATTGACATTTTCGCGCGCTTGAAAGAGTTCGTTTATTATTAAGGGCCTAAATGTCGTGGGGAAAAGCCAATGTCCCCATTTAGACTTACCCACAAAAAGTTCTGCCAGTTAAGGGCAATTTACTTGAGCTAGGCTGGATGCAAAACTGCCAACTCAAATTATCAGTGTCACTTAAAGTGATGGCTTCTGTCTCTCGTTACTGTGAAATACAGGCGCCAGTGACATTTAAGATTATTTTGAACAACGTTTTGATTAAAAACAATTTAACAGGTGCTGGAGAATCTCTAGTAGAGACAGCGTCACAACTAGAAATACATTTTTTAAATACCTTCGTCATTACTGTGCATTTGGTATATTAAGTCCATAAAACTAAAATGTTTTATGTTTTACAAAGAGACCTTAGTACCTACCTAAATCTGAGTTTATGACCACGACAAAACCTATTTTACCTCTACTATCCCGAATTTCACAAACACACAATTATTTCAACTATTCCACACGAAAAAGTTTGCTAACAAAACGGCCACATACACCGAAAGACTTCGAATTCCGAATTACGAATTCTTCACGCACTTTCAAATTTGGAATTCGGAAACTGCACTTAACTTTTTAAATAGAGCGCGTTCCATTTAACCACTGCTAACAAACTGGTGTATTTATCTGTGCACTTTAGTTCGTGTGTTTGTGTATTTTACGTATTGTTGCTTGAAAGTCTGTTTATTGATGCGGCGTGGGTGCGTCCGTCCGTGACGGAGGCGCGGCCGCGACTTCTGAAGCTTTCAGCGCTTTCAGAGGATATTTTTCGTGGGAAGAACAAAAACGGCTACATTTCGATAAGTGCAATGTCAACACTTTTGTTTTGGATACCACTTTTTTTTTAAAGCAGGGTAAAGTAGTTGAATAATTACTAGGGGGAGTTGATAAATTAAGAAATAAATCTTGTAGTTTTAAAAGATCCAAAATAAATTATGAACATTCAAGGGGTTTGACCATTGCTCTGTCAACCCCTAATGAAGATTGCGTGAATATAAAACTCAATCCAGTCGAACTAGCATTCAGTATACCGCACGACAATAAAAGGCCTATATATAGTACCGCCTAACACCCTACTGTGCTGGGACCAGGGATGACCACGAGTTCCGACGACACGACACGACAGGGAAACAAAATTAGAGAAATATGGCGACACTTTTGATCGCACTGCCGACTGCTGAATGTCGTGCCACAGGCGCCACGTCGGCTATAGCCAGCACAATTTTTATGTTAAAAGAGACCTTATCTCGTATAACCTAAGTTTTATTTTGCATAGTATAGCAGACATAACTAAAAAAAATATTAAATCAAGGAAATTGTGTGCCAATTTTAGTCAAAATTTGTTGAAAAATGCGAACTGTAGCAGACATGTTTGGCGTACGGGTGACACATTTTGTATTTGATGTATGGCGGTCAAAAGGTTAAAGTACCGTATTATAATAGCATGCAATATCGCAAGTTTTTTTTATTGTTCGCCACACTATTTTCTCATAAATTTTGCTTCTCTGTCGTGTCGTGTCGTCAGAGCTTGCAAAGCGCATTTTTTTGTTAGATAGTAAATCCTTGAAAATATCGTGTATCTTTGTATCCTTCCTCATCGCCATTTATCATCATCATCATCATAATAACACAAACATTCTGATAGACATACCCAGATGTCAGAACAACATATTAATCCTGCCGATTTATTTAGCACAACTTTCTATTAATCATAAACATAAACATTTACATACAGGCACATACATTGCTTCTGGCCCCACACTGGGATACCCGGTCATCTGGGAACCAGAAACAGGACGTCAAAACCTGTAAACATCCAAGACCTGGTGTTTTATTTCTTTTTTCCCCAGCCGGGATTCGAACCCGGGACCTCTCGCTTGGGAAGCACAGCCTAGGCCGCAACACGACAGAGGTCGTTATCCATCACAGCCTTACTAATGTATTCCAGCGCTGAGCCGAAGCGAGAAATCGGCACTTCGTGATTTTCATTAGTGTGATGAATGAAAGTGACGCAGCGTAGATTTGCCGCAAAAATCTACGGGACACCTTCCTATGTACCTTGCATTTATTTTACGTCGGTTTAAACTCGTGGACGCCCTACAAAATTGCACCATCTAGAAAGAAACTAAACGACTAGTTCAACCTGAACCCTCATTCTACGCACATCTTGGTTTAACATAGCTCAATATAAATTGGGAAATAGCATAGAACAGTTCAATTATAAAAGCAGAGTGCAAAATTATTTCTTGTTTGTGGAGACTAATACATGAGCAATAAAGGTCAGTTTTAGGTGATGATATAGGTCGATGGGCGCTTGGCCAAAAATGGAGATTTTAATTTAGAGGCTTTTCGTGTTATTATTACCCAAAGCACTATGTAGCGAAACCCTTACTTATATATGTCACCGTAAGATGGCCAAACCCGTTCGTTGATAAACTAACGAATTAGTTGATCAACTATCGACAGATAGTAAACCAGACCGATAGGGTTTAGAATTTACGTTTCTTTTGTTCTTACACATACTTCGCTGCGCTCGCCCCCTCTAGTCTTCACCTAAGCTACCGCAGTGTCCGCCCTGGTATTTCGTTTGCAATTCAAGTTTAAACCAGTTTACTATTTAACGGTTTCAACCGTTAGTTTATCAACTAACGCGTCATATAGTAAGCAGTACGCTACAGTTTACTAACTGTTGATATTTGACCAACTAACGAGAAAAGAAACGTTAGTTTATCAACTAACGGTTTTCACAATCTCACAGAGACATATATAACTAGAACAGCATGACAGTTGGTGGGGGCGATGATGGAATAAAAATGCGCTGTCGAGTGGAAGTGAGATGCAATAATTACTCGCGAATAAGAAAAAGCGGGATGCCAATAATGCACTCGCGACTAATCTGAAACAACGTAAGCGCCAAAACGTAAAAAAAAATCATAAAAAATAAACTATTTCAGGGAATTAACTTTCAAATTGAAAATCGTTAGAAATAACAATTGTTCATACATTGCAATTATCACACAGTCATATTCACTTACTACTGCGGTGTAATAGGATAAAACCATAAAAAAAGGGTTGACTTTGTATTTATTTTCTATCGAGAAAATTTTATCCAAACATGTTTTCCAATTAAGAATCTCTAGATTATATAGTCAAATTACATATACCAGAAATTAATTACGATTTGCCCAGTATTTCCTGAAAAACACATGAAAACAGCACCCCATATTTATTTAATCAGCGTCTTAAGGTACAAAATATAGTGTTGTAGCCACCATCGGCCAATTCATTCGATACGATTATTTGAATAATACCCATTCCTATATTAATTATTGATCGATTAATCCACGCATGTACCAGTGTACCTACCTGTTTTCTAATTGAATCGGTAAGTCATCGATTTTACTGAACCGCTTTTTACAACACTAGGAGTATAAAGCTTGCAACATTAAAAGTAAATAGAACCGGTCAAGTGCAGGCAGCACTTAGCACTTCGGACCCGCACACGAACCGTTCCATACCATTGTACGCGGGAAAACGTAAAGGTCGCTCTTGTACGAGTGTACCTCTTTAATTTTCTAAAATAAAATATTAAATACTATGTATGACTACAAGGCCGTACATAGAAACATCGAATAAGAGTTTTGTGTATGTAGTATGTACGTATTGAAGAATGTACTCAGGTTAAATAAACTCTTTGCTCACGGAAGTAGATAGAAAATGAGCAACTTATTTACTTGAATTTACAGAAATAAAATCAAATATGATAAAAAATCTTCATACTATTTATTGACCAAGCGAGCGAAGAGCTCAATTTCGACAAGATAGGAGGCCGATTTTGCTTTCGTCTGTCTCTATGTCTCATGCCTGTCAGTTCCGGTCTAGGCGCCACAGTTTTCAAGCGATCCTCACAAAACTTGGCACATGAGCTCCTTGAATTAAAAGTTTTTTTTTTGTCGGGAGCAATTCTCGATTTTCCCTTTAGGGGGGGGAGTTATGACTAAATTATTTTTTTGTATGGGTTTTTTTTTCTGTAACCTATCGTGGGGGGTTTCAAATTAAAGGGCTTCATGTGCCGGTTCTAAAAATATACCAGACCATAACCTTCCAGCCGCCTGTTTTCTAAAAATCCAAGAAATATTTTCAAAACATACCAAGTTTGGACTCCTCGAAGTAGGAGACGGATTAGTAAAGAGGATCTATACAGAGCATGAGAGTGAGTGAAATAGACTATAACTATTTTCGTGAAAAGTCAATAATTGTATTTTAAATTGCAAAATGTAGTTTACAAAGTTAATGGTGCGGCTACTTCACTACTTGATTTTGATTGAATCTAAAATACTTACCTATAAATTGGTTCACAGTCCCCCCTGTTAGCGAAGTCTAGGGCCACTAGTTATAATTTGAATGAGTAATTATTAATCGTATAATGACAATAACTAAGCACGAAACTCAATACATGCCTGCAATTAAAGATCTCTTCCGATAATATCGGGAGAATCCAGTTTTCACCGATAATAGTAGTTTATGTGACTGCTACGTAATGGAGGGCATTCAAACTCGAGAGTGGGTTTACCAAGTAGTATAACATTTCGCCGGTCGTAACGTGCGGTTTTTGGACGCAGTAAAGAGGGTTTATGATACGTGTGTAGATAAACAAATAAAATGGCAAAAAAAATGGCCGTACCAATAATTTCTTGTATGGGTATACTTCTTTTAATTATTAAAAACCGGCATGTTTCATTATTTCTTGTTACAGCGGCAATAGAAATACACCGTCTGTGACAATTTCAGCTCTCTACCTATTTCGGTTGATCAGATAGAGCCCGGTGACAGCCGGACGGACAGAAGAGGCTTATTAATAGGGTCCCGTTTGGCACACTTCGGGTACGGAACCCTAAAATTCGTGTGTCGTGGGTAGAGATGGATGTCTGCCTTTTCTGCCCAAACGATTTAAATCTGGCAGAAATTGAATTCTGGCCATTTCGGCGGGCGTCAATAAATAGTAACTAAAAATTAGTATTTTTTTGTTTATAAAACCTCATTCGGAAAATGGTAAACCCGAGTTTTGATGCCCTTCATTATGTGTCAGTCACATAAACTATTAGTATGTAACTGTACATAATTAGGCATTAAAACTCTCGCGTGATATTATTATCAAACTCGCCTTCGGCTCGTTTCATAAACCCACTCTCGAATTTTAATGCCCTCCATTATGTATTAGTCACATAAACTACTATTATATGAGTGTTACATAATGAAACTAGCCTGCGTTAACTTGCGTTTTAATGCTTAATTATTTACAGTTACTGTTACGACCGGCATTGCAGCATTGACAATTAATTTCGATTAGAACGTCACCTCGGTTGATATTAGTATTGAGGTCAAATCAAACTGCTTTGTTTTTCAGACATGATTGAAATTTGAATCTAATAAGAACATCGAATTCAATGTTATTATGGAGCAAAAACATTTTTACATATAACAAATGTGTTCTAACAAAACAGTTTATCTTTAAGCTGGTCGTAATTTGCTGTTTTTGAAGGTATTATAAAGGGTTTATAAAATGTGAGTAGATAAAATGTTTTTAATTTTGTATCTGAGACACGAAAATAGAGATAAAAAATGTAGGTAGTAAATTCTTAAGGTGCCGTTATGTATAAGCCCCGGTTTAAAAGTGGGTGGACTAAACAAAAGAACTTAGCAAAACACTTGGGTCACAGTAAAATCCATAAAAAATGGTTTTGTCAGAGAAAACAAAATACCCAAAATACAGAAACGTATTGCCTGTATAGTGGGACACAAGGACAGAGCTAAAGCTTACAAGGTAGCACTTACCTTTGTCGTTGTTGTTCGTTGTCACGTCAGCGGCTGGTTCGTCCTCAATCTTGCGAAAGCTGCGTTCCACTGTACACGAAAAATCAACAATTTACTACTAAATAAATAACTAATGAATCGTATGTAGTTCATCACGTCTTCTAGCCTTATGTATAGGTAGTATTGTATGTATTCATAACGTCTTCTAGCCTTATGTATAGGTAGTATTGTATGTATTCATAACGTCTTCTAGCCTTATGTATAGGTAGTATTGTATGTATTCATAACGTCTTCTAGCCTTATGTATAGGTAGTATTGTATGGCTTATGTTTAAAAGATTACCAAAAACGCACCTATTTTACCACCAATAAATTCGAAATGACTGCCAGAATGGATCAATGTCCACCAAATTGTGTTTGGATGAATGATCACCAAACTTCTTTTTATGTTTTGTGTACTTAAGTTTATGTTTTAAGTATTATTTGTTGTTCTTACATGTTCAACCAAACACGAAGGATAAAGGGGGCTTCGCTTCGCTCACCCCCTTTACCCTTCACCTAAGCTACCGCAGTATTTTGCCCTGATATTTTTTGCAACTTTTGGTGTTCATTTATCCATTTTGGGTAGAAAAAAAATATTTTGGTGTTCATTATATTTGTTGCCGTATTGTATGTATTCATAACGTCTTCTAGCCTTATGTATAGGTAGTATTGTATGTATTCATAACGTCTTCTAGCCTTATGTATAGGTAGTATTGTATGTATTCATAACGTCTTCTAGCCTTATGTATAGGTAGTATTGTATGTATTCATAACGTCTTCTAGCCTTATGTATAGGTAGTATTGTATGTATTCATAACGTCTGCTAGCCTTATGTATAGGTAGTATTGTATGTATTCATAACGTCTTCTAGCCTTATGTATAAGTAGTATTGTATGTATTCATAACGTCTTCTAGCCTTATGTATAGGTAGTATTGTATGTATTCATAACGTCTTCTAGCCTTATGTATAAGTAGTATTGTATGTATTCATAATGTCTTCTAGCCTTATGTATAGGTAGTATTGTATGTATTCATAACGTCTTCTAGCCTTATGTATAGGTAGTATTGCATGTATTCATAACGTCTTCTAGCCTTATGTATAAGTAGTATTGTATGTAGTTAAACGTCTTCTAGCCTTATGTATAGGTAGTATTGTATGTATTCATAACGTCTTCTAGCCTTATGTATAAGTAGTATTGTATGTAGTCATAACGTTTTCTAGCCTTATGTATAGGTAGTATTGTATGTATTCATAACGTCTTCTAGCCTTATGTATAGGTAGTATTGTATGTATTCATAACGTCTTCTAGCCTTATGTATAAGTAGTATTGTATGTAGTCATAACGTCTTGTAGCCTTATGTATAGGTAGTATTGTATGTATTCATAACGTCTTCTAGTCTTAGTATAGGTAGTATTGTATGTATTCATAACGTCTTCTAGCCTTATGTATAAGTAGTATTGTATGTATTCATAACGTCTTCTAGCCTTATGTATAGGTAGTATTGTATGTATTCATAACGTCTTCTAGCCTTATGTATAGGTAGTATTGTATGTATTCATAACGTCTTCTAGCCTTATGTATAGGTAGTATTGTATGTATTCATAGCGTCTTCTAGCCTTATGTATAGGTAGTATTGTATGTATTCATAACGTCTGCTAGCCTTATGTATAGGTAGTATTGTATGTATTCATAACGTCTTCTAGCCTTATTTATAGGTAGTATTGTATGTAGTCATAACGTATTCTAGCCTTATGTATAAGTAGTATTGTATGTATTCATAATGTCTTCTAGCCTTATGTATAGGTAGTATTGTATGTATTCATAACGTCTTCTAGCCTTATGTATAGGTAGTATTGCATGTATTCATAACGTCTTCTAGCCTTAATTTAGGTAGTATTGTATGTATTCATAATGTCTTCTAGCCTTATGTATAGGTAGTATTGAATGTATTCATAACGTCTTCTAGCCTTATGTATAGGTAGTATTGAATGTATTCATAACGTCTTCTAGCCTTATGTATAGGTAGTATTGTATGTAGTTATAACGTCTTCTAGCCTTATGTATAGGTAGTATTGAATGTATTCATAACGTCTTCTAGCCTTATGTATAAGTAGTATTGTATGTAGTCATAACGTTTTCTAGCCTTATGTATAGGTAGTATTGTATGTATTCATAACGTCTTCTAGCCTTATGTATAGGTAGTATTGTATGTATTCATAGCGTCTTCTAGCCTTATGTATAGGTAGTATTGTATGTATTCATAACGTCTGCTAGCCTTATGTATAGGTAGTATTGTATGTATTCATAACGTCTTCTAGCCTTATTTATAGGTAGTATTGTATGTAGTCATAACGTATTCTAGCCTTATGTATAGGTAGTATTGTATGTATTCATAGCGTCTTCTAGCCTTATGTATAGGTAGTACTGTATGTATTCATAACGTCTTCTAGCCTTATGTATAGGTAGTATTGTATGTATTCATAACGTCTTCTAGCCTTATGTATAAGTAGTATTGTATGTATTCATAATGTCTTCTAGCCTTATGTATAGGTAGTATTGTATGTATTCATAACGTCTTCTAGCCTTATGTATAGGTAGTATTGCATGTATTCATAACGTCTTCTAGCCTTAATTTAGGTAGTATTGTATGTATTCATAATGTCTTCTAGCCTTATGTATAGGTAGTATTGAATGTATTCATAACGTCTTCTAGCCTTATGTATAGGTAGTATTGAATGTATTCATAACGTCTTCTAGCCTTATGTATAGGTAGTATTGTATGTAGTTATAACGTCTTCTAGCCTTATGTATAGGTAGTATTGAATGTATTCATAACGTCTTCTAGCCTTATGTATAAGTAGTATTGTATGTAGTCATAACGTTTTCTAGCCTTATGTATAGGTAGTATTGTATGTAGTTATAACGTCTTCTAGCCTTATGTATAGGTAGTATTGTATGTATTCATAACGTCTTCTAGCCTTATGTATAAGTAGTATTGTATGTATTCATAGCGTCTTCTAGCCTTATGTATAGGTAGTATTGTATGTAGTTATAACGTCTTCTAGCCTTATGTATAGGTAGTATTGTATGTATTCATAACGTCTTCTAGCCTTATGTATAGGTAGTATTGAATGTATTCATAACGTCTTCTAGCCTTATGTATAGGTAGTATTGAATGTATTCATAACGTCTTCTAGCCTTATGTATAGGTAGTATTGTATGTAGTTATAACGTCTTCTAGCCTTATGTATAGGTAGTATTGAATGTATTCATAACGTCTTCTAGCCTTATGTATAGGTAGTATTGTATGTAGTTATAACGTCTTCTAGCCTTATGTATAGGTAGTATTGTATGTATTCATAACGTCTTCTAGCCTTATGTATAGGTAGTATTGTATGTATTCATAACGTCTTCTAGCCTTATGTATAGGTAGTATTGTATGTATTCATAGCGTCTTCTAGCCTTATGTATAGGTAGTATTGTATGTATTCATAACGTCTTCTAGCCTTATGTATAGGTAGTATTGTATGTATTCATATCGTCTTCTAGCCTTATGTATAGGTAGTATTGTATGTATTCATAACGTCTTCTAGCCTTATGTATAGGTAGTATTGTATGTATTCATAGCGTCTTCTAGCCTTATGTATAGGTAGTATTGTATGTATTCATAACGTCTTCTAGCCTTATGTATAGGTAGTATTGTATGTATTCATAACGTCTTCTAGCCTTATGTATAAGTAGTATTGTATGTATTCATAATGTCTTCTAGCCTTATGTATAGGTAGTATTGTATGTATTCATAACGTCTTCTAGCCTTATGTATAGGTAGTATTGCATGTATTCATAACGTCTTCTAGCCTTAATTTAGGTAGTATTGTATGTATTCATAATGTCTTCTAGCCTTATGTATAGGTAGTATTGAATGTATTCATAACGTCTTCTAGCCTTATGTATAGGTAGTATTGAATGTATTCATAACGTCTTCTAGCCTTATGTATAGGTAGTATTGTATGTAGTTATAACGTCTTCTAGCCTTATGTATAGGTAGTATTGAATGTATTCATAACGTCTTCTAGCCTTATGTATAAGTAGTATTGTATGTAGTCATAACGTTTTCTAGCCTTATGTATAGGTAGTATTGTATGTATTCATAACGTCTTCTAGCCTTATGTATAGGTAGTATTGTATGTATTCATAACGTCTTCTAGCCTTATGTATAGGTAGTATTGTATGTATTCATAATGTCTTCTAGCCTTATGTATAGGTAGTATTGTATGTATTCATAACGTCTTCTAGCCTTATGTATAGGTAGTATTGCATGTATTCATAACGTCTTCTAGCCTTAATTTAGGTAGTATTGTATGTATTCATAATGTCTTCTAGCCTTATGTATAGGTAGTATTGAATGTATTCATAACGTCTTCTAGCCTTATGTATAGGTAGTATTGAATGTATTCATAACGTCTTCTAGCCTTATGTATAGGTAGTATTGTATGTAGTTATAACGTCTTCTAGCCTTATGTATAGGTAGTATTGTATGTATTCATAACGTCTTCTAGCCTTATGTATAGGTAGTATTGTATGTATTCATAACGTCTTCTAGTCTTAGTATAGGTAGTATTGTATGTATTCATAACGTCTTCTAGCCTTATGTATAGGTAGTATTGTATGTAGTCATAACGTTTTCTAGCCTTATGTATAGGTAGTATTGTATGTAGTTATAACGTCTTCTAGCCTTATGTATAGGTAGTATTGTATGTATTCATAACGTCTTCTAGCCTTATGTATAGGTAGTATTGTATGTATTCATAACGTCTTCTAGTCTTAGTATAGGTAGTATTGTATGTATTCATAACGTCTTCTAGCCTTATGTATAGGTAGTATTGTATGTAGTCATAACGTTTTCTAGCCTTATGTATAGGTAGTATTGTATGTATTCATAACGTCTTCTAGCCTTATGTATAGGTAGTATTGTATGTATTCATAACGTCTTCTAGTCTTAGTATAGGTAGTATTGTATGTATTCATAACGTCTTCTAGCCTTATGTATAGGTAGTATTGTATGTAGTTATAACGTCTTCTAGCCTTATGTATAGGTAGTATTGTATGTATTCATAACGTCTTCTAGCCTTATGTATAGGTAGTATTGTATGTATTCATAACGTCTTCTAGTCTTAGTATAGGTAGTATTGTATGTATTCATAACGTCTTCTAGCCTTATGTATAGGTAGTATTGTATGTAGTCATAACGTTTTCTAGCCTTATGTATAGGTAGTATTGTATGTAGTCATAACGTTTTCTAGCCTTATGTATAGGTAGTATTGTATGTATTCATAACGTCTTCTAGCCTTATGTATAGGTAGTATTGTATGTATTCATAATGTCTTCTAGCCTTATGTATAGGTAGTATTGTATGTATTCATAACGTCTTCTAGCCTTATGTATAGGTAGTATTGCATGTATTCATAACGTCTTCTAGCCTTAATTTAGGTAGTATTGTATGTATTCATAATGTCTTCTAGCCTTATGTATAGGTAGTATTGAATGTATTCATAACGTCTTCTAGCCTTATGTATAGGTAGTATTGAATGTATTCATAACGTCTTCTAGCCTTATGTATAGGTAGTATTGTATGTAGTTATAACGTCTTCTAGCCTTATGTATAGGTAGTATTGTATGTATTCATAACGTCTTCTAGCCTTATGTATAGGTAGTATTGTATGTATTCATAACGTCTTCTAGTCTTAGTATAGGTAGTATTGTATGTATTCATAACGTCTTCTAGCCTTATGTATAGGTAGTATTGTATGTAGTCATAACGTTTTCTAGCCTTATGTATAGGTAGTATTGTATGTATTCATAACGTCTTCTAGCCTTATGTATAGGTAGTATTGTATGTATTCATAGCGTCTTCTAGCCTTATGTATAGGTAGTATTGTATGTAGTTATAACGTCTTCTAGCCTTATGTATAGGTAGTATTGTATGTATTCATAACGTCTTCTAGCCTTATGTATAGGTAGTATTGTATGTATTCATAACGTCTTCTAGCCTTATGTATAGGTAGTATTGTATGTATTCATAACGTTTTCTAGCCTTATGTATAGGTAGTATTGTATGTATTCATAACGTCTTCTAGCCTTATGTATAGGTAGTATTGTATGTATTCATAACGTTTTCTAGCCTTATGTATAGGTAGTATTGTATGTAGTCATAACGTTTTCTAGCCTTATGTATAGGTAGTATTGTATGTATTCATAACGTCTTCTAGCCTTATGTATAGGTAGTATTGTATGTATTCATAGCGTCTTCTAGCCTTATGTATAGGTAGTATTGTATGTAGTTATAACGTCTTCTAGCCTTATGTATAGGTAGTATTGTATGTATTCATAACGTCTTCTAGCCTTATGTATAGGTAGTATTGTATGTATTCATAACGTCTTCTAGCCTTATGTATAGGTAGTATTGTATGTATTCATAACGTTTTCTAGCCTTATGTATAGGTAGTATTGTATGTATTCATAACGTCTTCTAGCCTTATGTATAGGTAGTATTGTATGTATTCATAGCGTCTTCTAGCCTTATGTATAGGTAGTATTGTATGTAGTTATAACGACTTCTAGCCTTATGTATAGGTAGTATTGTATGTATTCATAACGTCTTCTAGCCTTATGTATAGGTAGTATTGTATGTATTCATAACGTCTTCTAGCCTTATGTATAGGTAGTATTGTATGTATTCATAACGTCTTCTAGCCTTATGTATAGGTAGTATTGTATGTAGTTATAACGTCTTCTAGCCTTATGTATAGGTAGTATTGTATGTATTCATAACGTCTTCTAGTCTTAGTATAGGTAGTATTGAATGTATTCATAACGTCTTCTAGCCTTATGTATAGGTAGTATTGTATGTATTCATAACGTCTTCTAGCCTTATGTATAAGTAGTATTGTATGTAGTCATAACGTTTTCTAGCCTTATGTATAGGTAGTATTGTATGTATTCATAACGTCTTCTAGCCTTATGTATAAGTAGTATTGTATGTAGTTATAACGTCTTCTAGCCTTATGTATAGGTAGTATTGTATGTATTCATAACGTCTTCTAGTCTTAGTATAGGTAGTATTGAATGTATTCATAACGTCTTCTAGCCTTATGTATAGGTAGTATTGTATGTATTCATAACGTTTTCTAGCCTTATGTATAGGTAGTATTGTATGTATTCATAACGTCTTCTAGCCTTATGTATAGGTAGTATTGTATGTATTCATAGCGTCTTCTAGCCTTAATTTAGGTAGTATTGTATGTATTCATAATGTCTTCTAGCCTTATGTATAGGTAGTATTGTATGTATTCATAATGTCTTCTAGCCTTATGTATAGGTAGTATTGTATGTATTCATAACGTCTTCTAGCCTTATGTATAGGTAGTATTGTATGTATTCATAATGTCTTCTAGCCTTATGTATAGGTAGTATTGTATGTATTCATAACGTCTTCTAGCCTTATGTATAGGTAGTATTGTATGTAGTCATAACGTCTTCTAGCCTTATGTATAGGTAGTATTGTATGTAGTTATAACGTCTTCTAGCCTTATGTATAGGTAGTATTGTATGTAGTCATAACGTCTTCTAGCCTTAATTTAGGTAGTATTGTATGTATTCATAATGTCTTCTAGCCTTATGTATAGGTAGTATTGTATGTATTCATAACGTCTTCTAGCCTTATGTATAGGTAGTATTGTATGTATTCATAGCGTCTTCTAGCCTTATGTATAGGTAGTATTGAATGTATTCATAACGTCTTCTAGCCTTATGTATAGGTAGTATTGTATGTATTCATAGCGTCTTCTAGCCTTATGTATAGGTAGTATTGTATGTATTCATAACGTCTTCTAGCCTTATGTATAAGTAGTATTGTATGTATTCATAACGTCTTCTAGCCTTATGTATAAGTAGTATTGTATGTATTCATAACGTCTTCTAGCCTTATGTATAAGTAGTATTGTATGTATTCATAACGTCTTCTAGCCTTATGTATAGGTAGTATTGTATGTATTCATAACGTCTTCTAGCCTTATGTATAGGTAGTATTGTATGTATTCATAACGTCTTCTAGCCTTATGTATAGGTAGTATTGTATGTATTCATAACGTCTTCTAGCCTTATGTATAAGTAGTATTGTATGTATTCATAACGTCTTCTAGCCTTATGTATAGGTAGTATTGTATGTATTTTTAAAGGCAGACAAATTTTGCAGCCAGTTTTTGCTGCCGAAGCAATCACTCAAGTAATTTGCAGGCATTGCGGCATCCTTTCTTTTTACTCCCGCTTTCTGAAAGACTGGTCAAATCTAACAGGCGATTAATAGAAGATTTCAAAATATCGGCAAGCTGGCTGAAATGAGTTAAACAAGTTGTCACAGCAAATTCTGTTTTCGGAAGCCGAGCGCTAGTGTAGCGATCTAAGCGTAGTAGTTCATGCAGTCGCTGTTACTGGTGCTCACCGTAGTACAACCATACAAGTATAGCTAAGAAGCCCAAGCACGAATTCACGATATGTCATGACGCCTGTGACAGAATGTACCTGTGAATGGCAGGCTCTCTGAACGTGAACTCGTCCTCGAGTTTCTCGGTGTTACCAGTACGGTTCTCACGAGACATGGTGTGCCAGTGTGTGCATGAATATCTAGGATAGAGGTAAATGTGCTTGTTGATGATGACTTACTGTTGAGAAAGTGCGCGTTGCTCGCCGACTTCCGCGACTTCTTATCACTCGCGTCCACACCTGGGGGTGACGAGAACAGATCGTTTTAGGTTTATAGCCGACTCTGCCCGTGGCGCGGCTTCGCAATGAGTTTTAGGAATTCTTCCCTTCCCGGTCAGATAACGTTTTTTCAATAATTTTAGAGGCACCTATCTACCTATAAATATCATCAATACAAAATTCACAATTCAAAAAATTCAAAATTACTCCCAAATCAATCGGTTGTTGGGCACAAAACGCGTCGCGCCGCAGATAAACAAAACTTTTTGCTTACTAACTTTGTGCCTCGAACAGCACAGGTTAAAATGAAAATAGCAAATCAACGACGGAATTTGATTGATGATCTATGAGTGCCAAAGCCATCTATCGATAGAAAGCTGAACTTCGAATATAAAAGTTTATATCTCTTTTTTTTGGATATTTCATTTCATTTTTCTAATCGTCCCTTCGGACTAAGGAGAATAAAACCACATAGTAATTATAGTTCGGGTCCCACAGGATCGAGTTAAATGGCGTGCAGCATACTAAACAGGGTATAACTGGAGGTCATAAGTATCCGTTCTAACGGCGATGGATAAAAAATCGTGAGGCAACCATCAGTACTCTATCACTGCGGCGATGGGCTAGCCCCCGTGGTGTATGTTATAAGTATCCGGGCTCCCTGACGGTCTGACGGTGACGTTGGCCACACAAGCACTCACCGGGCTGGTTGTTGTGTCTCCGCTCCATGAAGCGCGATAGCCTGTTGTTGTGGTGCTCCGTGTCGAGGCAGCACGGCTCCTCTATGGAGCGCGCGCATGTCCTGTGCACGCGCAGGTTGCAGTCTGTGGGGACAGACGTACAACATAAACATTTGAATTCAGGCTTCTGGCCCCACACTAGGATGCTCTGTGTCGTGGGAACCAGAAACAGCGATCTCACAAACATCATAAATGACCCGGGGATATATAGTATTATAATGGGTATACTTATTCGCACTGGCTTCAAAACATCGCCGAATGCTTCAATGTAAGAACCACCGATAACTGATTAAGTGCTTTTAAAGTCTACTCCGCTGACGAAGAGGATGTCCAATGGCTCAAACTGCCGCCGTAGCGGACATACGCTAAACAAATATATTCCGCGCCGCAACACCACGGTCAGTAATAGCCAAGGAAGATAATGAAGTGGTGTACCCTAGCACGTGCAGCTGCAGGTGGTGGCCGCGCACTAGGAGCTGTGGGGAACCAGGGGAACTACTGTACCGGAGCACACGGCGGCCTGCGGGGCGAGTCCCCAGATGACATGGCTGCACGCGTGGCAGTGCGCCGCGGCAGTCAGCGCGTGCAGCTGCAGGTGGTGGCCGCGCACTAGGAGCTGTGGGGAACCAGGGGAACTACTGTACCGGAGCACACGGCGGCCTGCGGGGCGAGTCCCCAGATGACATGGCTGCACGCGTGGCAGTGCGCCGCGGCAGTCAGCGCGTGCAGCTGCAGGTGGTGGCCGCGCACTAGGAGCTGTGGGGAACCAGGGGAACTACTGTACCGGAGCACACGGCGGCCTGCGGGGCGAGTCCCCAGATGACATGGCTGCACGCGTGGCAGTGCGCCGCGGCAGTCAGCGCGTGCAGCTGCAGGTGGTGGCCGCGCACTAGGAGCTGTGGGGAACCAGGGGAACTACTGTACCGGAGCACACGGCGGCCTGCGGGGCGAGTCCCCAGATAACGTGGCTGCACGCGTGGCAGTGCGCCGCGGCAGTCAGCGCGTGCAGCTGCAGGTGGTGGCCGCGCACTACGAACTGTGCAGGACAAAGAGAACTAAATCAGTGACATATTCACGAAATTCGCTAGACAGCCCTCTAATGCAGAAACAAAAAACCGATCAAGTACGAGTCTAACTAGCGCACAAAGGGTTCCGTACCACCGTACAATGGTAGGGATGTTTGGAGTGAATAGTTTGGATTTTACATAGCAAAATGTTGTTTACAAAGCTATTGGTGCGGCTACTTTCACACTCCATATACGTAACCAGGTACATTCTTAAGTTTGTATGTGGTATTGAAAGAATTGTTGTATGGGAGCCCCCTTAAATATTTATTTTATTCAATTTCAGTATTTTTTGTTATTGCAGCAACAGAAATACATCATCTGCGAAAATTTCAACTGTCTAACTATCATGGTTCTTGAGATACAGCCTGGTGACAGAGGGACAGACAGACAGACAGCCGAGTCTTAGTAATAGGGTCCCGTTTTTGTCCTTTGTGTAGGGAACCCTAAAAACGACCAAAAATTGTAGAAAAGTGATAGTTTTCCCACTACACTATACTACAATTTGACATAAACTGTGTCGATTTCGCTGAGGTTTGTAGTTAGTGGAAAAGAGGGCAGAAACAATGATACTAATTAAGAAATTATATGCTTAATTCAAAATTACAAAATCATTCAGTTGGAAGTGTATGTGTATTCATAAATTTGTATCGACATGTACCTAATATACCGAGTCATATTATGGAGCGACAATTGTTTGTGGGGAGTAGGGACATAATTCTGAACAACTTTCACTCGTAGCCCCGAAAGATATTCGTTTTAGTTTAATTAATTTTGTGAGTAAATTAAAGTATTATTGTCTAGAGTACGTTGCATCTGACCAGTTTCAACGATGGTTGCGAGTTGTCTTAGTACCGGGTGCGTTTTTGTTCAACGCGCAGCGCACCGGTTTATTCCTTTCGTTTCGTTGTTAGTTGGAGCTAAGTTGTGGAATTCAACGTTCTTAGATTCGCTTTTAGTTTTTTTTGTTGGGTGTTCTGGAATGTTAAGTGAGATTAATTTTTGGTTCGAATGTGTAGTTAGATAGTCTTGATATTAGTTTGATTTTGGAGTGTGTGATGTTGGACTGTTTGAGTTTGTTGGAGAGTTTGTAGTTATTTTATTGTTTGATGGTTTTGGTAGGGATCTAAACGGATGAGGGCATCCGGCGTGAATCCTTTTGTGGGTAAGGGGGTATTATAGCCACCAAAAATTTTTCGTTTTCGTTTACTTATTTTGTGAGTATCGGAACGTCTCAACCTGCAGCTGACCAATTTCCAACGATGGTTGTGAGTTGTCTAACTCCAGGGTGTGAGGGATGACATACCGTAAATATTTTTCTCACATGTGGGCATAAGAGTTGCGTCGTCGAAGATGTTCGGTGCTGAAGGCTATTGTGGTTTAGTTTTGATAACAATCGCTTCCACTTCGATATTTGGGCATTTTAAAATGGGCCCATCCCACACATTTTTTTGGTTTAAGCATAATGATTGTCAAGTTTGTTTAGGGCAGAATGTTGTTTAGAAAGTGGGCACACGGTTTTTTTTTTCGGCCAAGACTAGGGATTGTGCCTGGTGGGGCCTGCGGTTCATTGGACCGCTCGAGTCGTAATAAGCTGGATAGAACACCGGGACCCGGGTGCCCTTCCGTCTTCATTTTGTCCAGTGACGGCCAGGTTCTCGGCCACCATTTGGTAGCTTCGCGACAGCATGTACAGGTGAAAAACACAGCAGGTGAGGTACTGCCTGAAGTGGATCTAGTTCACCGCCATGAAAGTCTCGCCAACGACGGCAGTACGGCGTGCTAAATGTACTCATCCGACTGGATCTTCCGTTGACCTATGACCTGGCTCCGATGCATGAGATGTAGAGACTCCCACAGATTGATTTTTAGATCCCTTTTCAAAATTGGTTGTTCTTAACTCATACAAATATTATTATTATGTATTATAATTAATAAGAAGGAATAAATGATTACAAAATTATTAACAGCAAGGTCTGTGTTGAGCCAGATTAACCCCATACAGTGCCGTCATTTAACTAATCTTGAACATTGTCATATCCCTTTTTCGACAAAGTCGCTTTAACATTATATTATTTTTTTTAAATGCTCAAATGGAAATTTCGAAATCTCCAGAGTTTTATAGTAGAGAATGCACTGACCCTTGAAAGAATTGCTAACCTTCGCGAGTCTAAATCGGGGCGCACACAGTCTGTGATTATTTCTTAGGTTAACATCACAGCTATCGCTAAGTTTGGAAAATGTTGTAAGGTTCTTGCGTACATACATTATATTTTCGGAAATAAATTGACTAGCTACAGTTAGTATGTCAATTTCTTTAAAAAGCTTTCTTAATGAGTCTGCGCGTTTTAAATTTTATATTGCTCGATTCGCTCCTTTCTGTAAAATAAAAATAGTTTGAATATTCGCCGCTTTCCCCCACAACAAGATACAATAGGACATGACACTATGAAAGTAACTAAAATATACTAACCTAGATGTAGCCATATCCGTGCTTTGTCTGATGTTCCTAACAGCGCAAGCCGCAGAACTTAATTTACCAGCTAATTTATCTATGTGGGGTCCCCACTGCAATTTGCTATCAATGGTTATTCCAAGAAACTTCGTATCATTTACTAATTCTAACGTGCTGTTGTCTAACACTAAACTGGTCTCAACTTGCCTGACATTTGGAAGTGAGAATTTGATACACTTGGTTTTACCAGCGTTTAACAATAAATTATTAACTGTGAACCAATTCAAGGTTAAAGACAATACACCATTAACATCATCAAAATCTTCTTTTTCTCTTTCAGTTTTGAAGATCATTGAAGCATCATCAAACAACACTATGTCAGTCAATTTCTCCACCATGAAAGGCAGATCGTCAATATATACCAGGAATAAGAAAGGGCCTAATATGGAACCTTGTGGAACGCCAATATTTACACCCGATTCATCAGACTTACCGCCGTTAACTTCTGCCTTTTAAATTATATTGCTTAGGTATGATCTTAGTATGTAGTAGATCTAAAAGGCCTATAAAATGATGGATCAGTCTTATACTTACTTAGCAATTGGGAATGAAACTGTTTGACCGGACGGTAAGCAGTATATTACAATTTTACTTGTGAATGAGGCCAGACGCTCCTGGCTTCTTGCTTCACCGCTCCAGGTCAATCTTAAGGCCACCGTTAGGACAAGGGCTTCTCTTTACTTATTGTAACTATTCGTGGCTGTTTCCCCGCGAAACACACAATCTCACTCCACTATCCACACCAGTAACCATGAGTAAACATCTCGGCAGGTCCTTGACCCTTCACTTTTCACGAGCGTGGAAAACATTCTGGCTTTAAACGAAATATTGTTCAAACCACATCGGCCGATCGCGGGGCCGACTCCGGGCCAGCAAAATTCTCGCGTTTGGAAGACGGATCGCTTCCCAACTTTCGGGTCAATTCGAAGGGACCTCAAAAAACGCTCGTGCCCGCGGCCCTGCAAATTCCACCGGATTTGAGGTAAAATATATATATACATATAGTGACATATTCATTGACAAAAAAGGTGCGTTCCGAATTCTCCCCAACTACTAAGTTGATCACAGAATCGAACTGCGTTTGGTTAAGAACACTTAGGGTCCCTTTTTGGATGCCAGACCAAGCTTCACTCAAATAAATCAAGGGTACAATTGGCTCCAGGACAGGTAAAATAATAACAGGGATACACACTATGAAACGGTCTACACATTTTGAACCGACCGGTCATCAGCTGATTATTATTTATGGATGATTGTTAACCTTTTGCGCAAAAACTACTGAATGGATTTTAATGAAATTTTACAATAATGTAGCGTATACATCAGAATAACATATAGGCTATAATAAATAAAGATATTGTGTGAATTGTCCAAAATATACTGATAAGTGTCAAGTAAGTAGGAAAAAAGTCTGCCATAAATACAATAATAATTGACACCTTATTTCTAATGCACATTTGGTCGTAACAAATTAATCCTTATCAAAATAAATACTTTTATCGCTTCTGGTATTTAAAATTGTTAAACTTTATCTTTGACACTACAAAATTTGGACAAATATTTTAATAGTTACGACGATTGAATTTATTTTTGTGGGATGACGTGGTTTTTTATTGAAGTGTCGAGAACAGTCGTTAGCATCCTGGAAGCCATTCAGGGCATTTTAGACCTCCGTTAACTTCGCTGTGGATAAAGCTAGAAGCCTGATTTTTTCACATTAGCCTAAATTACATTCAATTTGAACCAGTAGATTTAAAACTACGGCAAGTCAAAGTGCCTTAATTCTGTCTCACTGACTGACTCACTCACCGATCATCAAAATTCTAAGGTACTTCTAGCATTCCTCCAAGCTTGAAATTTTTAACCTGCGTTCGTGAAGTCATTAGGACGCTCTAACGATATTGCATCCCAACGAGGTGCAAACTTGGGTTGTACATTAGCCTCGGGATGTCTCGCGTGAGAGTGTACAGCGGCGATTCGCGCCAATGCGACGCTTTGGGTATGTATGTACCATATCATTTATTTTGCAATCAAATTGTGGGTGGTGCCAAGCTCACCGGGTGGGGGTGGGTCAGCTACTAGAGAAATAAAGTTATTCTGATCAAATCGGTTTTAAAGTGAAAGTTGTAAAGAATTATGTCCCCTACTCCCAAAAAACATTGTCGCTCCATACTGCCATACCAATTGGTAAATAGATTATTATTTAACGTCGTGCATATAGGTCTACCTATTGTTAAATAATATAACGTGTCTATCCTAGGTTTGCTGGAAGAAATCTTTTGCAAGAGATAAGCTTGCGTTAGTACACGTATTGTATCTTTTGTTTTAAGAAATCATACCGGTTGCGGGTTCTGCTTGGTGAGTTGCTTGAGCCGCTGCTTGTACAGTTTGTCTCGCTGCAGGAAGCACGCCTTCGAGCCGCCCGCAGCCGCCGTCACCGTCGCCGGCCTGAGGAGGATTCTCATTATCAGCATCGTCATAATTATTATCAATATCGTCATTATCATTATCACTGTCGTTATCAACGTAATCACTATCGTCGTTATCATCATCCAGTAGTCTATTATATACCGCAACGTCTATCGTCGTTATAGACGTTATATCGTCTAACGTCTATCTCAGAGCCTCGAAGCATACATAGAAGTAGACGCCGCAAGCACCCCCAATATGTAAGCGAACCAACCATGTCATTTATTTTTTCATATCAACAAAGATGATGGAATTATTATTATATTCGCAATAAGGCCATTACGTAAATCCCGCATTTGGGGGTGACTTGCATGGCTATATGATGTGCCTCTGCCACGCGATCTAGGAAAAACATACGACTTTTGTATCTTAGCCTCTGCTTTTCAAACCTTTCTGATGTCTCTGTGGAGCATTGTTGTCGAAGAAGAATATCGTCGAACAGTTGTCGGTTCGAGGCAAAGTATTGTTGATAGTTAAGACAGTAAAGTGACCTGCAGTGCAGCACCAGCGCCGCGGTGAGCAGCGCCGCCAGCACAGCGTGCTGTGCCGGGCTGGGCGGGGCCGGCGCGGCACACGCGGCACACGCGGCAGCGAGGCGCGCCGCCAGCAGCCGCTCCACCACCACCAGCTCCTGGGTAGAGCAGAGATGTGAACAACGGCTGTTTTTAATTAATGCTAACAACCGTTGTGTTGTTTTGCAACAACTGTTCTTGTCAACGGCTGTTTGATTATACGTTGTTGGGAATTAAAATTATATTCGCAGTTGCCGTTGCTGTTGTCAAAGTGCCTTATGTAATGAATGTATGTCATTGCTGAGAGTTACAAGTAACATTATATCCAATAAACTTCGCTTCATACTTCACAGACACTTTTATCAAATTAGTTCCACATTGCCGAGATTGATGTCATCGATTTCGGCATTCTGCAAATGGCTGTTTACTTAGTTACTTACGTTTTTACTTACTTACTTACTGTCTATTTACTAAGTTCCTATAATACGGGTCACTATACAATGTCTATTAAATGTAAATACTCTTATAATCTAAATAGTCTTTCACGAGACCACGAGAAAACGGAAATGCAAAATGCGAACGAGCGCCACGCGAATTACGTAATCACGCAAAGGGAATTACCGTTGCACTTAAACACAACATCAGAGGCACCATTATGCCTACTTGTTCTATGGCAATCTATGGTAATATATGGCAGATGAACGAAAGATTGCCATTACAGATAATTTAATGTAATCTATGGTAGATGAACGAAAGAGTACGATCACAGATAATTTAATGTTATTTATGGTAGATGAACGAAAGAGTGCAATCACAGATAATTTAATGTAATCTATGGTAGATGAACGAAAGAGTGCGATCACAAATAATTTAATGTAACATAAGGTAGATGAACGAAAGAGTGCGATCACAGATAATTTAATGTAATCTATGGCAGATGAACGAAAGATTGCGATCACAGATAATTTAATGTAATCTATGGTAGATGAACGAAAGAGTGCGATCACAGATAATTTAATGTTATTTATGGTAGATGAACGAAAGAGTGCGATCACAGATAATTTAATGTAATCTATGGTAGATGACCGAAAGAGTGTGATCACAGATAATTTAATGTAATCTATGGTTTTGCCAGAGGCAATTATAAGGAGAGCGACATCTTCGGGAGTAAAGTAAAAGGCTTGAGATGCGCGCAAATATGAGACTAGACTAGACTAATTTATTATAGGAAATCCTAGCTTATATACTAGGTTGGTGCATGTTATTAATGACGTACATAAGACATAGTGCGTGATGAATATAAATATATCTTATCTGTGACGGTCGTCAACTTATCTTAACATTAAAAATCTAAGTTAGATACCATAACAAACTTATCAACTGCAATAATAACTAGTAGTATTTTAATAAACATAAAACCAGATCTTAATTGTGCATACTTTAACTTAATCTATATTTATATATAAGGAAAGTCACTGTTAAATAAAACTAGATAGAAATATCGCATACTTCAACTTAAAAGGTAAATCTTACACGAATTAAATATAAAGTATTCTACATAAATTTTTAAGAATTACTTAATTTACCTACAGTCTTGTGTCTGGCCGCACACTACATAAAATAAACTAAAAACTGGAAAACAGAAAAACACTAGGAAAATGGGGCTTCGCGGTTAGTAAACTAACTAACTACTACTAAACAAACCTAACCTATAACTGGAAAAGATCCGCAGGAGAGTCGTCTGATGCTGCAGCCGCCCATGTTTTTCAGAATTTACCTCGCACGTCGTTGAACTTGTAATCACTGTTTGTTTATAATTGCGACCGTACCTACACAAGGATTATTGTGCTGAATCAGCGTCAGCATTAAATCTGTAACCTTGGCTGTAGGCAGTCAATGATCTCGTACGTCATATGTACGTGCGTGCTCTTCACTCTTGAGTGAATATTAAGTTGTCGATTGATGAAATTTGTGTGCCTAAAACCTTGGGATTTGTCAACATAGGGCACATCTTTTACACCAATCGTTTATATATAAATATATATCTCTCTCTCTCTTCAGTGATTTGATTATTCTTCGTGCGATGTTCTTCCTGGATGATTTCAATATTCGTTGGATTAGTTATATCGATGATGTTTCAATACTCTTCTGGGGGCTGGCTGGAACGGCTTCCTATGTCTTGAACTTGAAAAAGCTGCTTGCTGTGAATGAATTTGCCGACGCGTTCGTTTCTGCTGGTGCGAGCTCCATTTTGATAAATCAGCAGTCGGCTGACTATCGGTTCATTATTCTTGCGGTATCTTGAGTTCGATGCGGGAAATCTTCAGTTGAAATGAAAAGAGCTATTCGAGCAATTTATATTTTAAAACGCACAGACTCCTTAAGACAGCTTTTTAAAGAAATTGACATACTAACTGTAGCTAGTCAATTTATTTTCGAAAATATAATGTATGTACGCAAGAACCTTACAACATTTCCATCCAAACTTAGCGATAGCTGTAATGTTAACCTAAGAAATAATCACAGACTACTTGCGCCCCGGTTTAGACTCGCGAAGGTTAGCAATTATTTCAAGGGTCAATGCATTCTCTACTACAACAAGATACCTCTGGAGATCTTGACATTGCCATTTGAGCAATTTAAAATCCATGTTAAAGCGACTTTGTCGAAAAAGGGATATTACAATGTTCAAGATTACTTAAATGATGGGTCTGTATGGGGTTAATCTGGCTCAACACAGACCTTGCTGTTAATAATTTTGTAATTATTTATTCCTGCTTATTAATTATGATAATGACTAAATATTATATTTTGTATTAGTTAAGCTTAAGCAATTTTTAAAAAGAGATCTAAAAATCAATCTGTGGGAGTTTCTATGCCCTTCTTCTCCCACAGTGGTCCAATGTAGAGAAGTAATAAAGACATTTGGTATTTGGTATAAATCTTTTGGCTTCTGGTCTGTCATGGCTTGCTTGATGTCGTCTTGGTTTGGGTGGGGTCTTGATTATGGGGTTCTGCAGCGTGGTTTGAAATAGGTATGCAAACCGAAGTCGGGGCTCGGATGTCGGGGCCCGGCGATCTTGGACGAAGTGCTTCTTGCTTGCACTTCTAAGGTGGCAGCACACGGAGTTTTCTTCGCGGCTGGGTCCATGCTGCTATTACCGAAGGTTGCTGATGTTCAAAAGTCGGGGTCACCACTTTGCCAGAGGCAATTATAAGGAGAGCGACATCTTCGGGAGTAAAGTAAAAGGCTTGAGATGCGCGCAAATACGAGACTAGACTAGACTAATTTATTATAGGAAATCCTAGCTTATATACTAGGTTGGTGCATGTTATTAATGACGTACATAAGACATAGTGCGTGATGAATATAAATATACCTTATCTGTGACGGTCGTCAACTTATCATAACATTACGTGAAAATATGACTAACATAGTCGACCGGCACAATGGTAGATGAATGAAAGAGTGCGATCACAGATAATTTAATGTAATCTATGGTAGATGAACGAAAGAGTGCGATCACAGATAATTTAACGTAATCTATTGTAGATGAACAAAAGAGTGCGATGACAGATAATTTAATGTAATCTATGGCAGATGAACGAAAGATTGCGATCACAGAATCGATTAAGCGATCAATAGTACAAGTGTATGGTCTGTCAACCAAACCATAGACAACCCACCGACCGAACTGGAGTTAAGAGCCGTAAGCACGACGCTTACGAGCTCGGAAGCTTAAAAGCTATGCCTGCGTGCGCGCATACCTGTGTGTGTGTTGGAGAGAGGTTGATACACCGCGCTAAAACATGTTGAAGACTATGGTCGATATAGGAACAATTAATTATTGGTTTTTAATTATATTACTATTATAGCACACACTCACTCACACACACACACACACACAGGACACACATACGTCATGCTTTTTCTGATACGGTGAGAGGCACAATTGTGCCCACATTTAGTCATTAGTTCTTATGACCATAATGTATCAATATTTCGACATATTATGACATTAAAATTTCGTACGCTGACGCCCGCCTGCGTGCCGCCCCTAGTTTGTCTGTGAAGTTGGTCGGTACTACTGAACAAGCTAAACAAGTGCAGAGTAATTATCAATCCCACCATGCCGGTCGCACATGCAGTTCCTGAACACATTAAAGAGAGCTTATGATATATGCGTAGATAAACTAGTGTATGTAACTGTACATAATTAGGCATTAAAACTCTCGCGTTTTATTATGAAACGAGCACTCTCGAGTTTTAATGCCCTCTATTATGTATCAGTCACACAAACTACTATTAAAGCGTCCCTTACTTCTTTTCTCATAAGAGGAGTGATCACTCAGGAGAAAAAATATTTTTCCCTCGGGGGAAGTACTTTGAATTCTTCGCTTACTGACGATTCTATTAACTTCTTGAACAGGTACTACCGGCGTTAGCTAACGCCATTTTTCCGTTATAGGTTTTAAATTTTATTACCACGACATAAGGTTCACAATCGCGACCCGACTCCACTACCCTCCCCTCGGTTTCTGAGATGTTAAAGAACTACTAAGATGATCTACTATAGAATCGCTCGATTTGCTCTGAATTCAAAATAGGGCCAGCAAAAATATAATTTTGTTCCCTTGTTAAAAAAAACTACTATTATTAACTAACTAGACCCCCCACCTGAGCTTTATCCACGTCACATTTCTCTATGACAGAGTCTTCTGGCGCGTACAAGGCACCGAGCCCGACTTGTCTCTTCACTTGGAACTCGGTCAGCTGTTGTGTCAACTCCTCCTTCGCCTTCTGTCGCGGTTTGCGGAACACGTTGCGTAGTAGTTCGTCTTTGTCGTGCTCTGAAAAATAAGATAAGATAATCCATTCATTCACTGTTGAAAAAACACACAAGTACAGTATTTTCCATTCATTCACTGTTAAAAAGACTCACAAGTTCAGTTTTTCCATTCATTCACCGTTAAAAAGACTCACAAGTACAGTTTTTCCATTCATTCACTGTTAAAAAAACTCACAAGTTCAGTTTTTCCATTCATTCACTGTTAACCCTTTCGCTTGCCTGCTGGCCGGAAAAGAAAAAATAATGACATAACAACTAAGGCAAATTTTATGTTGTTGACCCGCAAATGCCCACAATAGAATCTTCAGTACTCTAGGTGACGTCTGTCAAAAAAGTTCCTTTTTAGGTTATCTGCGTCTCAACAGGATAAAAAGACTAACATCACTTTTTCTGTTGTCGAGGTAACCAGTAACCGCGACGTCTTCTGGCCCCACACTAGGATTCGCTGTCCTTTCTTGCTTGTTCAGGGTTCACCATGTATTTTTTATTAAGCGCATACCAAACTTAAGGGCAATTAGTCAATTAAGAAACCAATAGATATTGTATTAGGCAGTATATTCCGTACTCACCATTGCACAATACATGCTCTATTTCGTTCGCCATGTTCTCGTCCACGCCATTCAGTTGCAATACCTGAAACGTTGACGAAGATTAAGCACAGACATATTACCGCACGACTAAGGCAAAGCCAAAAATAAGAATTATGGTTTCGCCCACAGAATACATACATACATACATACATACATACATAGAGAGTTGAAGTAGCGTAAGCACCCCAATATGTTTGCGAACACACTTGTGTGTCAATTTTCCCTATCAATAAAGTTATGACCGAAAGAACAGTCATAGCAAATACACTCTTATCAATGAGTCATAAGAGCGACTGAGAGGTGGTGCAGAGCGCCTATCGTATGACACACTACGATGATGCATTTGCTACGTCTACCTAGCTAGAGTAATATTCTGTGGTTTTAGCAATCTATAAATGTTTGTATTTACGTGTATTCCACCGAAGCGCCTTAACTAATGAGCCGATTTTTATAAATTAACTGTCAATCGATTCGATATTATGTCCCAGGCGAGATAGGCTCGATTTCAATTCAAATAAATAAATATTTAAAATCTTTACTTAGTTCTGGTTATACCCTTCTTGAGGATTGGCGCTGTAGCGATGAGGCCTGTGCCGATGTGGACTGAGCGTCTGGACCTTGGTACACATCGTCAAACACCCCAAGTCTTGGATGTTTACAGGTGTGTGACGTCGCTGTTTCTGGTTCCCACGAAACAGGGTATCCTAGTGTGGGGCCAGAAGCAACATATGTGCCTGTATGTAACTATTATATTACGTTACGTCATCATTCTCAGCCCACATCGACCAACTGCTGGCCTCTTCTCTCTGGCGCCAGTCCTCACAGGCCTGGCCTGAGCCGGACTTGATGATATCGTCAGACCATTGTCGTAAGGCACTTGCGTGGAACGCGATTTCCCCTCGCTCTCGTCCTCGACGCGTCAAAAGTACCGGACGATGACGTCATCAGAGCGAGGTGCTCGGCTAACAATGGCGTGTAGTAGTACTCACAGCATTGGGTATAAGGAAGGTGGAGTGAATCTCGTACGCCCATCTCCTGAGGGTAGCGTTGGAGACGCCCACCGCTGACCTGTACCCGTCTGTGATGAGTAGCAGGAGGTTCGCTGACGCACATCTGGATAACATAACATTACATTCATATACAGGGTTCTGGCCCTAAGGTTACCCTGAATCGTGGGAACCAGAAACAGCGACGTCACACATATATAAACATCTAAGACCTGAGGTTTTTATTCTTCCTCCCCAGCTGGCAACGGGACCTCTCGGTTTGGAGGCGGACAAGGAGGTAGACTGAATTGGGGACCTTGTACTGCTTTGGGCTCTGGTTAACAGTGTGTCAGGATGTGACGTGACAGCTACCTACAGTGCCACGAAATTCGTCAGCGAAACGTTTGGGGTCTCGTGTGCGTGACGTGTCTCCGTGCGGCTTACCTCCTTTCTCCTAACAGCCAGTTCAGCAGCACAGCGGTGCGCGCTTTAGACTCGCGCACCGACCGAAGGTTCGAGAACAGACCGGAGTATGTCGAGGTATCCTGCGAAATCAATTATAATAGTTAGGAGCACTAAATAATCAACCTTTTCAAATTGATATGCCTTGTTAGGACGAATCTAATGAGCCCGTACTAGCAGCCAGTAAGCATCCTAGGATTCCGTCTCCCACCTTCGAGCTCCGTCAGCAGGGCAGCTCGGTGGTGCCAAACCATGGGCCAAGTTTAGTAGTATTTATTAAAAGAATGTTAACAAAAAATTTATTAGTAGCAATTCATGGCATCAAAACTAAACAGTACACCATTTTAATAAGTTGAGTTTATTGATTATACAGCACGTCTTACAAAATACTTACAGACGCGGGAGAGTCGTCCTCCTCCATAGATATGATCGCCCGCTGCGGATCCGCGCACGGCTGAGGGCGATAGAACTTACTATTAGCTTTAATCGAAATGGGGCCCATTGTTTCAGCCCCATGGGTGGCAGTGACATCGTAGGATAACTGCTTACACACACACGCACACACACACACACACACACACACACACACACACACACACACACAGGGGTTGTTTTAAGTCCGTATACTACACGAGCTGATGCCCACTCAATGTGTAGGGACCCGGAAGTAGCAGGGAGGTCTGACCCTGGCCATCGGTAATTCCGTTTCTTCTCCAACAAAAAAAAAACATTATTTAAAACCCTATCTAGACTGCTACAGTCCAGGATATGGCCAAATGAACTTTCCGATGAATTAATAAATCGAACTGTCAACAAGGATGCGGCTAAAGTCAATATTGCTTATCGATGAATTATACTTGCTCGATGAATAAATAGCATTCGGTTTAAGTATTATTTTATAATTAGGGCAATTAGAAAATTACCTAATTATGTGATGTGAGCTATTAAATGAGTACGTAATGTACGTAGTAAAAAACCAGCCAAGCCGCCTGGTACCTGGTAAAAGTAAAAACAATGTACGATTCACTTTTAGCAATCTGTCCAAATCCTACTGAGCGTCCTCGACTGCTGGCAATATCCGAACCTGAGTCGGGGCTTTGGCTACACACTTTGCCGTCGAGGAACATTGGATCCCATTTGGACCCGGCTTCCCTGCGTGTAGCGATATGCCTCAGGCTTGGTCTCAAAGTTTGCGAACCACACCCATGCTGCCGCTGCGGTAACCCAGTAGTCAACCACGGGCGCCACGGACTTTACTTGACTGGCAGTAAAGTCAGTGGCGGCCGATATTACAGACACACGACACTAAACGACGTTTTTCGCAGAGCCCTTGGGACGTCAAACATACCATCTACCCTGGAGCCGGCTGGCTTGTCTGCGGCGGACGGGAAAAGACCTGACGGTTGCACGCTTGTGCCCTGGTTTTTGGGGCGACCTCTGACGTGGGACGTGACCTGCGTGGACACGTTGGCCCCGTCCCACGTCCGGCGTTCGGCCCGTAAGCCGGGGTCTGCCGCAGATGACGCCCAATTGGTCAAGTGCCGCAAATATGCTTTTTCGAAAAGCAATTACATATTTGCGGCACTTGCAGTAGAAATGTTCGGGCCATGTTCGTCAGACACTAAAGGCATGGTGAAAGATCTATCAAAAAAAATTGTCAGTGTGTCTGGCAGGTCTAAGGGCAGGTTCCTACTTCGCCCAAAGGCTGAGCATGGCAATTCAGCAGGAAAATGCGGCCGGCGTGCTGGGGACAATGCCCCGGGCTAGCTTAAGTTTCTTAGAATCGATGTAATGTAACTTCTGTCTCTGAGTACTTAATATATTACTGATTATCATACATAGCATATCATAGGTCATTATTAATTTCTAAACAGTCATTACTAACATGTTATCATGGTATTTTCTAATAATGGGTTCCACATATTTATAGTATAAAATGCTGCGCGGATAAAACATCATTCCTTGTTGTTGTTCAGTTGTTACAATACTTTTATTCGAAAACAGAACACTCACAAATACATGCACATGCAGTCATAACAGATACAGAATGTACACCCTTGAACTTGAACTTAAGCAATAATACAACTCAGCCGAACGAGAAACTATATAAACCAGACAATAAAATAGCAGCCTGGAAAAGGAAGGAACTCCACGGAAGACACTTAAAGGATCTGGTACAACATCATGTCGACAAACAGATTTCTAATACATGGGTGAAACGACGGGAACTCTTCCCAGAAACTGAGGCATTTATGCTAGCTATACAGGACCAAATCATTAACACTCTCACTCAATGCATTCTCTACTACAACAAGATACCTCTGGAGATCTTGAAATTGCCATTTGAGCAATTTAAAAACTATGTTAAAGCGACTTTGTCGAAAAAGGGAAATTACAATGTTCAAGATTACTTAAATGAGGGACTGTATGGGGTTAATCTGGCTCAACACAGACCTTGCTGTTAATAATTTTGTAATTATTTATTCCTGCTTATTAATTATGATAATGACATAAGTATATATTTTTTGTATTAGTTAAGCATAAGCAATTTTTAAAAGAGATCTAAAAATCAATCTGTGGGAGTTTCTACGCCCTTCTTCTCCCACAGTGGTCCAATGTACAGAAGTGGCATTGGATTGCTAAGTATATGTAAATATCTACAGTAATAAAGACATTTGGAATTTTAGAATTTTGGACACTCGCAACTACAAAAAACAAACAAATCTACAGTCTGACCAATGCCGACTTTGCAATAGCGCTTCAGAAACCATACAACACATCACCGGAGCTTGTAAATTCATAGTACAAACTGACTATAAACACAGACACGATCAAGTAGCATCCATAATCCATATAATTTATCTACACACGTATCATAAACCCTCTTTACTGCGTTCAAAAACCGCACGTTACGATCAGCATTATGTTAAACTACTTGGTAAAAACTCGTTTCGTATCTGGGAAACTACACATAATCGTCATTATGTGTAGTTTTTCTACATATAATGACATTCAAATTTCGAACGCCGACGCCCACCCGCGTGCCGTCCCTAGTTTGTCTGTGAAGTTGGTACTGACATTCAAATTTCGAACGCCGACGCCCGTCTGCGTGAAGTTGGTACTAAAGAACAAGCTAAACAATTGCAGAACCACAATGCCGGTCAAACATGCGGTTCCTGAACACATCAAAGAGAGCTTATGATATGTGTGTAGATAAACTAGTGTATGTAACTGTACATAATTAGGCATTAAAACACTCGAGTTCTCGAGTTTTAATGCCCTCCATTATGCAGCAGTCACATAAACTACTATTTATCACAGAAAAAGAACCCTATTACAAATACAAACCAGAAACTGTCTTAGAAAATAATCGCGTGAAAAATTGGGATAGAACGATAATAACTGACAAAACAATCCATTACAATAGGCCAGACATAAGCATCCATGTTCCAAAACACAAACATAGTATATTTAATTGACGTCGCTATTCCAAAAACTCATAAAATTTAACAACCACACACGCAACTAAACTAGCCAAATATACAGACTTATCCATAGAACTGAAGACTCAATGGAAAGTCAACGCAGTACTAACAATACCGATCATAATCTCAACAACTGGAATCATACCGAAGACTCTCTACAATAGCCTTCAGTTGCTAAATATGAAACCATCCGCCTTCATCCTGCTGCAAAAAGCCGAGATTCTTAATACGTGTAGGATAGTTCGAAAATTTTTAGGAAACTCATAGATCCTTAGCACTTGGCTACGGCCCGTGCTCAGGACTAACTGTTCCTAGAAGAGGTGTGAAAAAAAAAACTAAGAAACAAATAATAATAATAATAATAATACCTCGGACAATATTTACACACATTGATTAGCTACCCCCAACCTAGGATTCCTGTATCTTGGATACTAGATAACGATACACATACTTATATAGATAAATATTATACTTAGATAGATAAACAACCATGACTAGGTCACAAACATCCGTTCTCATCAAACAAATATTTGCCCCCACCGAGAATCGAACCCGGGACCCTTGGCTTCGTAGGCAGGGTCACTGCCGACTAGACCATTCGGGTCGTCTAAACAGGGTTAAAAAGTGGAAACAAAGCTCATCAGCGCAGTTTTTTATTAGAAGGGGATGGATTCCGTCATTTCCAGCTCCTTTTGCAGTGTCTATATGTTTAAGTAACTTGAAGAAGAAAGAGTTGATGTTAAGTGATTTGCAAGGAGATATCTTATAATGCAGTAGGAGGGTTTGGTTTTGTAGACAATAGAGGTGAGGTGTGATTAACAAAACGGAATTCAAATATTCATTAAATAAATTGCAAATCGAGTTGCCATCAGATGCGGCGATGTTTCCGTTTTTCATACGGTCTGTGTTTAATATTTATGCTTCGGAACGCACCGGTTTTTTGTTGCGCGGATCGACCGCGAGTAATCGGGACATCACCAAGCGGAAACGGACCGCAGCTGTCACTCGTACCAACGAGAGGAAAAAATTGGAGGTTATCTTCTCTTTTCTTGTCGGGAGAACAAACATGCTCAGGCGTCGGGCCATTGATGGTATTTCGGTGTACCAATTGTCGAATACAGGTGTCGAGCCTGGTCGGAGTGTTAATCATCTACATCGTCGGGAAATAAGTAGATTCGCGTAAGCGGTTGAGTGATCCGTGTTGTGATTGGACATCGTCGTATCGGACGGCGACTCCTCGTGTCGGCAGGCAGCACGCCGGCGACAGCGTCGGGCAGCGAATAGTGAGATTCATTCCCGATCCTACCCAAACTTGTGCCCTTATCCCGTATTCCTGCCTCGAATCGAGCTTTCGATTTCCGGTCTACGACGACAAGGTAAAGTAACAATCATTCAAGATCTTTTCTCCCGTGCTGGCAACAACCCAGCCCCTCAAGATTCCACGCCGTTCGGTAGAGGCGTGGAATTAAACATTTTGGTAGCAGAAGCGCGGTTTCCTAGTGGGAAATCATCGATTCACGGTTGTAGGGTTGTTTTTTTTTGCCACATTGTAGTTGGGATAAAAGAATATCTCAGATTGGCCGGCAATCTGTTTGTGAGTGAGTCTGTGGTCGGTACACCACAATTAAAGTTCATTTTCGGTTAGTGAAAGTATAAGTGTCAATCTAGTTAACAATTATTATAATTTTGTAGTCGGAAACTACTGTTTGTGCGCATAAAAGATTGAACAGTCATTCTGCGAAGTAACTAGATTGTATTACTTGCGGTAGAACGTCGGGTTCTATAGTACTACAGTGTTATTTCGGTTTACAGAGCAGGGTCAGGCTATTTAAGGGGTATTAAGCTGATTTTGCTGACCTCAAAAGAAGTGTGGGTCATATCGGAGGGGCCACTTCTAGAAAAATAGTTTGTTTTATAATAACCTGTTGTGTGTTATTTGTATTGTACCATATGGTGGCATTCTCTAATTGATTTAGAGTGTATATTATAAGGTGTGTGTCCACAGGGCGACCATATTAAATATTGTTTAGGATTTAATTGTTTTAGTGGTTGCCTTGGGTTTTACAACTTAGTTTTAATTTCTGTGCCCAGCGCTGACGGGCAAGTGCTGGTCTCTGGCTGTGCTTAGTTCGGTAGTGAAGCATAGGACCAGATACAATTGAATCGGTAACCATGGCACCTTCGCCCTTGACGGTACTGCGGTATGGTGTCCGTGAGGAGATGAGATGGATCGCCCATACTCACAAGTATGTGGAGCGACCTGACATGGACGATGTCCTGCTCAAGCGTGTGGAGGACGCAATGACACGCGTCGGGAAGGTGTGTCGGCTGGCTGCGGAGGCTGAAGCCCTCGGGCTTACGGATGAGACCTCGGTGGCTGCAGTGAAGCAGCTCTGCGCGGATGCTGACCAAGCGATGGAGTGCTTGGGCGACATCGAGCGTCGCGCCGAAAAAATTAAGCGGTCGCGTCGGAATGACCGCGGGGAGGGTAGCGGAGACCCCCCCCCCCCTAAGGGTGTTGTTGGACGGCTGCCACACCTGGAGATTCCGGCCTTCGGTGGGGCAATTGATGAGTGGCTGGCATTCATCAATTTATTCGATAGTCTGGTCCACGGTCGGGACGACCTGGACAACGCCTACAAGTTGGCCCAACTATTGATGGCACTGCGGGGTGAACCGAAGGAGTTGGTCGGTCACCTAACGGTCACGGCGGGCAATTATGAGATTGCCCGGGCCATATTGTTTGACCGCTACCAACACAAACGGCGGTTGGTTGATGCGCAGCTGGGGAAGCTGTTTAGCATCCCAAGAGTAACCCGGGATGTTGACATCCGGGTACAGGTGCTCAACCCTGTGCTGGTGGCCACTAAGGCCCTTCAGAACCTTGGTCTGCCGGTAGACCAATGGTCATATATCGTGTTATATATGGTTTTGTCACGGTTGCCTGCAGCTGTTCAAAGTCGGTTTGAACAGCTGCATGGGGGCAGTAGCTCGGAACTGCCCACGCTCGTCCAATTAACGGATTTTTTGGAGGGTGAATGCAGGCGATGCGACACATTGGATTCGGAGGCCAGTGTGCAGCGCCAACCCGCGCAGATACGGGAGGGGCCGCGCCCCCCACCCCTACGGGGGGGTGGGCGGTCAAAACAATTTGGCGTTTTGAGTGCCGCTCCGTCGGGTGACGGCTGTGTGCACTGCGACAGTGCCGGTCATGAAGTGACCAGTTGCGCCAACTTTAAGGCGCTCGGTGTGGCTGCCCGCAGGAAGGTGGTCTTCCGCCACCGATTGTGTTTCGGTTGTTTGGGGCCGCACCCGCTGAGCGAGTGCTCACGGGCGTCCCCCTGTGAGTGCTGCGGTGGCAAGTACCACATCGTGTTGTGCCTGAACCGGTCAGGCCCTTCGGACGGTCACCAGGGCCGGACTCAGGTTGGTCGGTCACAGGGCCCAACCAGGGCCGGACCCAGTCCCCCTCCGGGCAACGGGAGTCACCAACGGGATGACTGGGGTACCCGCGGACGGGACCCCCCCCCCGAGGGGAAGGGGGCAGCGCGGGGGGGTAACAGGCGGGATAGCCGGGGTTCGGTCGCCGCTGCCCAGGGTCAGCGAGGACTTCGGGCCGCTGGCTCACCGCGTGTTACGGGCGGGTGTCAGATGGCACCTATGAGTGGCGCGAAGGCTGGGAGCCCACCACCTTCTGCTCCACCCTGCCCGTCGCTCTGGGAGGCGAACAGGGAGGCGAACAGTCGGATGTCGCCCCCATTCCTAGAGCGCCCCAGGTTGGATCCGCTCTCCCCCCTCCATCCACGGTGGCCACCGGGCACACCGTTCACAGTCCGGTATGGTCGGGTACCGGGACAGCGAGGGGCCTATTATGCGGGTTGGGACCCCCTGATGTACATACGGTCTGATATGCCACCGGTGGCATATCAGCAGCTGAGGTACCAGGCCGACGGGGGTCCCAGCGGGTTCGGATCCCGCGGAGGTTCCCGCTAGGGACACGCCGCCAACTTACAGGGTGCCGCCACTCCACAGACGGTCATGCTCCCCACCGCCTCGGTGATAGCGTGGAGTTCGGACGGCAAATCTCGTGTGGCACGAGCACTATGGGACTCGGGGGCCCAGGGGTGCTTAGTCTCGTGCAACCTTGTAAGACGGTTGGGCATTTCGGTAAGGGAGTATCCTCATTCCATTCGGGGAATTGGGAACACGGAAGTCGGTTCCGTTAAGGGAGTATGTCGGATTACTCTCTCGTCACGGGTGGATTCATCGGTGAATCTGACGGTCACGGCATTAGTCATGCCTAATGTGATGGGCTCACACCCTCACGTACGGTTGTCGCCCTCGGTGCGACAGTTGGTCGCTGGGTTGTCACTGGCTGACCCGGAGTTCGATATTCCGGGCCCAGTAGACATTTTATTGGGTGTCGATGCCTTGGGATACCTGTTAGTGCCAGGTGTCCACGTGTTGCAGGCGACTGGTCTGGTTTCGGTCAACACCAGACTGGGCCATGCGGTAATGGGTCCGGTCATGCCGGCTGCCCCACGCCTAGCGACTCATAGTCCCTTATTCGGTTCTGTACTCTCGGAGGTGATACAGAAGTTTTGGGAGGTGGAGGAACCACCTACGGTACGCCGGTTGGACCCGGTTGAAGAAGAGTGTGAACAGTTTTATCGGAACAATACTGGTCGCCTTCGGTCAGGTCGATTTCTCACACGTCTTCCATTTCGGAGTGATCGCCCACTGCTGGGCAGTTCACACCATGCAGCCGAGACGCGGCTTCTGTCGATGGAACGACGCATGAAGCGTGACGGGATTTTCCGGCAGAAGTACGTCGACTTCATGCGGGAATACGAGTCGCTCGGTCACATGTCGGTTTCGGGTATCGACTGGAAGCGTGAAGACCACTGCTTCCTGCCCCATCACGCGGTCTTGAGGACCCCGGAGGGCAAAATACGGGTAGTGTTCGGTGGATCGGCATCAACATCTAACGGCATGAACCTGAACCAGTGTTTGCATTCAGGGCCGAAGTTGAACCATGACATCGCGGATGTTATCACACGGTTCCGTCGACACAATGTTGTGTTTGTAGCTGACATCCGGATGATGTTTAGACAGACGGTCATTCACCCTGACGATAGACGGTATCAGCTGATACTGTGGCGAGAGAGCCCAGATCAGCCCATCAGGGTGTACGAGCTGAACACCAACACGTACGGGCTACGGTCTAGTCCTTATTTGGCGATTCGCACTCTGCGGGAGTTAGCGGATCGAGAACGGTTAAACTTCCCTAGAGGAGCAGCGATCCTGGAGCAGGATCTCTACGTGGACGATATCTGTACCGGTGCAGATTCCGTAGAGGAGGCGCTCGCTCGTCGGGACGAGCTAGTTGAGCTCTTACGGGGTGGAGGTTACGAGCTCCGGAAATGGATGTCGAACTCTCCAGAGTTACTGACTGGTCTTCCGGATGACTACCAGCAGGATCTCCACATTTTTGAAAATTTGGAAAATCCAAATATGTTGTCGGTATTAGGCGTCCAGTACCAGCCGGTGTCAGACATGTTTTCGTATCGGGTCGAGTTGGACTCCCCGAAGGTCTGGACGAAACGGAACGTCCTTTCAACGGTGGCTAGGACATTTGATCCAAACGGGTGGATCACCCCGGTAACATTTCAGCTCAAGTGTTTTATGCAGCAATTGTGGTCTGCTGAGCTGAAATGGGACGACCCGATCGGCGGGTCATTGAGCTCAGAGTGGGACTCGTTCTTTTCGACCCTCCCTGGCATCAATCGGATCTCACTGCCACGGAGGTTGGTCCCCACCAAACGATACACCGACACCCTGCATGGGTTTTGCGATGCCTCGGAGAAGGGCTACGGAGCTGCGGTGTATCTGCGTACGGTCGACTCCTAGGGGGAGGTTGATGTGCGGTTGGTCATGGCCAAGAGCAAGGTTGCGCCGTTGCGCACTCGCCTGACCATTCCCAAGTTAGAGCTTTCGGGAGCGGCTCTCCTGACTCGTCTGCTCAACCACACGATGACGGTTCTTCGTGGGTCACTAGCGTTAGAAGATACGGTCTACGCTTGGACGGACAGCCAGATCGTGTTATGCTGGCTGAAGGCTTCAGTTCACAAGCTGGAGATTTTTGTGGCGAATCGGGTTTCGCAGATTTTGAATTCGGAGATTCCCTTAATCTGGAGACATGTTCCAGGGGAAATGAACCCAGCAGACTGTGCGTCTCGTGGGTGTCACGCTCCGGAGTTGGTTGGACATCCCTTGTGGTGGGGTCCAAAATGGTTGACTCAAGCCGAATCGGATTGGCCAATGAGTCCACGCGTTACCACGGCGAACGGCGCCTTGACAGTCGGTGTTTGTACGACGCAACCAGAGCCGGAAGAGGAGTTCAGCCTGCTGGAACGGTACAGCTCGCTCGACAAGCTGGTCAATGTGACCGCCTGGATCTGCCAATTTGCGCGGAATTGTCGGAATTCTGAGGCGCAACGAGTGCGGACACAGGTCCTGACACCACGGGAACGGAACCATGCGTTGTTCGCATTGGTACGGAACGTGCAGACGGTGCACTTTAAGTCCGAATTGGACATTCTGAGACGCGGACGCGTCCAACTGAAGGGAGCTGTGGCTCGGCTCAACCCGTTTATTGACCCTCAAGGATTGCTGAGGGTAGGAGGTCGGCTGCGGAATGCCAACCTGCCTTATGCGGCTCGCCACCCGTTGTTACTCCCTAGGAAAGGGAAGTTGGTCGAACTGTTGATACATTCGGAATGGGCATGTCGGATGCCACGCCTTGATGGCGATTCTCCAGCGCGAGTTCTGGATTCTATCGGGAAGACGCCTAGTGCGTAGCGTCGTATTTCGGTGCCTGCCTTGTTATCGGGCCAAGGCGGCTACGATGCAGCCCCAGATGGGCGATTTGCCCTCGGATAGGGTTAACGAAATCCGGCCCTTTGCGGGTGTCGGAACGGATTTCGCGGGACCATTCATGGTCAAGTCTTCACAGCTACGGAACGCCAGATTAGTGAAGGCATACCTGTGCGTCTTCGTGTGCTTGGCCACGAAGGCAGTCCACTTGGAGGTGGTCAGTGACCTCACTACAGAGGCATTTATCGCATGTCTAGATCGGTTCGTCTCACGAAGGGGCCTCCCGACATTAATCCGTTCGGACAACGGCACAAATTTTGTCGGAGCCAGGCGATATCTGCAGGAAGTCACTCAATTCCTGAACGGTAACCAGGACGCCATCGGTACGGCTTGCTCCCGACGTGGGATTGAATGGGTTTTCAGTCCGCCGGGATGTCCTCATTCGGGAGGAATTTTTGAGGCTGCGGTTAAATCGGCTAAGTCGCACCTGACGAGGATCATCGGTGAGACCTCTCTACGCTTTGAAGAGCTTGCGACGCTGTTCTGTAAAATTGAAATGACACTGAACTCGCGTCCGTTGTGCCCGCTCAGTTCGGATCCAAATGATTTGGAAGCGTTGACGCCGGGTCACTTCCTGATAGGTCAGCCCCTTAACGCCCTGCCAGAATACCCATTCGGTGATGTTAATTTAAGTCGGTTAACTAGGTGGCAGATTTTGCAGCAGATGGCTCAAGATTTTTGGAAACGGTGGTCCCTTGAGTACTTGCACATCTTGCAGCAGCGCCTTAAGTGGACTGACCGGACGAGCCCCCCTCAAGTCGGTGATTTGGTGCTGATTAAGGATGCGAACCTGCCATCATTGAGATGGAGACGAGGACGGATCGTAAATTTGTACACGGGTCGGGATGGCACGCCTCGATCAGCAGAAGTCAAGGTGGGGGACTCGGTCCTCAAGAGAGCGGTCGCAACACTTTCTCGCCTTCCTATTGATTAGGGACAGGTTCGGGCCTGTCCGGGCGGGTGACTGTTTAATATTTATGCTTCGGAACGCACCGGTTTTTTGTTGCGCGGATCGACCGCGAGTAATCGGGACATCACTAAGCGGAAACGGACCGCAGCTGTCACTCGTACCAACGAGAGGAAAAAATTGGAGGTTATCTTCTCTTTTCTTGTCGGGAGAACAAACATGTCTGCTCAGGCGTCGGGCCAGTGATTGTAATTCGGTTTAACAATTATCAAATACAGGCGTCGGGCCTGGTCGGAGTGTAAATCTACCACATCGTCGGGAAATAAGTAGATTCGCGTCAGCGATTAAGTGATCCGTGTTGATTGGACATCGTCGTATTGGACGGCGACTCCACGTGACGGCAGGCAGCACGCCGACGACAGCGTCGGGCAGCGACGGCAAGGTTCGGTTCCTCTCCTATCCCAAAACTGTCTCCTATCCCGCATTCCTGTCTCGAATCGAGCTTTCGATCTCCGGTCTGCGACGACAAGGTCAGTAACAATCATTCAAATCAAGATTTTCTCTCCCGTGCTGGCAAAAACCCAGCCCCTCAAGATTCCACGCCGTTCGGTTGAGGCGTGGAATTAATCAGTCTGGAACATAATTACCTGAAAATTTAGGGCGAGATAAATAGTTATTGCTTAGCCTAAGTCCGTACTCATGCTTCCCTAAGCATTACATCAGGCTAACTTAGCTAAGTATCAATGTGTTTCTAAAATAGACATATCATAGACGTTTGCTTGGCTAAGCATGTTCTTAGGCCAATGCTAAGAAGGTGTGAATAAACTTTTTTCAATTTTATCAGTGAATTTCGTTTTGTTCTGTTAATTTAGGTCAAAAATTGTCTGTGACGGTTGATAGCATGACAGATGCTCTATTGTTGACAATTTGATATTTCCGATTCCCTCATTTCGTTTCTTTCGTAGTTTCGCTAATGCTCTTTTTGGGTTTTAAGTTTGAATTTTACGACGGCCTTAGCTTTTCCCCTGGACTTGATATTCATTCATACTTACCCGGTTGACTTTGGCTTGCCTTCTGGACTTGAAATTGAAGCAAACGCGATTGACCCTGGCTTTGATACTGGACATGGAAATGGAGCGAAAAAAACCTTACACGGACTTTGGAAAAAGTCTATTGACTAATTCAATAATGCCCGGTTCCTATATTTAACGGATCGTCATCCGTAAAAGTAACTGTCCGTTTTTCCCTAACCAACTACGAGTCATTAATACCGTTCCACAATTTACTTTCTGTACCTTTTACGTACGGACGTCCGTTGCTCATAGATGTCATTGAAATACCGACGCGCCCTCTTCACTCAGAGATGTGCGTTTCGTTATATGCAGGATTGAAATTTGTAATAAGATAAAGTTGCCGATACAAATTAGATTTACATACGAATTGATCTTAGAGTTCTCTAAACTTATGATGTTTATTAGAGCTACACGAACGCAGGCATCTTCGTGACATATTTTTTTCCTTATCAAACTTAATAGAATGCATAGAATACATAACAAGGACGGAACGTTCATCGCGCGAAAAAGACATTTGACTCGACATTGACATCCATCAATTGAAATAAGTATACATATATGGAAAGTCTACTGACGTTTAAAATATTTATAGGAACGCAACCAAGTGACATCTCCATGCAATACGCTTACGCTCCGTTGCCGGTAACCCTCCCATCCGTTAGTAGCCAGCCGTCGGTTGGTTGCATAACGAGACGTTTGTTATAGGAACGGTTTTAGCTTACGCCTCGTAGAATTAACTACCATTCGTAACTAAAACGGATCGTTTTTTAAATATAGGAACCGGGCATAAGTCAATTTGCAACAGTTATAGACTGTAAAAAGACCGATGCTCTAAAAAGATTTTCGGACTTATCATCCATTGTATAAATATTTATTGTATCAACACAAACAATACCTAAAACACAAGTTTTCCAAAGTTTTCGTGACAACCACAGAACACATCTACAAGAAGACAAGAACTGCAACAGTTGTCACAGATTAGTATTGTGATCTAAGAACGTGCTAAGTATCGATATAGCGTAATATGAATATGCGTCTTATGCGACAAATCGATTTTTTCATATTTTTCATATTTTTCATATTTATTTATTGATAACGTCAGTTACAAGTCATTTTGTAAATATAGTTAGTTCAGATGAATGTCAAATAAAAATTACATTAAAATTAAATTGTGTCAAATTAAATTAAAATAATAATAATAAATTATATTGAATTATATAAAAAGAATAATTTACTTAATTAACACAAATGTTGTCTACCTAGTTGGGTAGGTCTAGGAATTCCGAAAAAGAAAAGAAGGTTTGCTCGACAAGCCAGCGCTTCAGGCGCAGTTTCAAAGTGCTTGGATTGGGAGCATCGGTTACGTTGGCGGGAAGACGATTATATACCGCCGGACCCATGACGTGAGTCATCTTCGATGACTTCCCCAATGTGTGGGGGACCGTCGCGAGTTTGTGACCGTGGCGGTGTGTTTTGCGGAGCGTGCGGAATGAGTCCAGGTTTTCGCGCTAGACGGCCACTTGCAGAATGGTGACGGACGGCAACGTCAGGATCCTGAGCGCTTTGAAGTGAGGCTTCGCGGAGACGTCCCAGCGGACCTGGACTATAGCTCTCACGGCTCGCTTTTGCATCCTGAATGCCCGTTCCCTATCTGCTGCGCATCCCCACAGTTCGGCTCCGTACTGCACCAGCGAATGCACTGTAGCGAAGTAGCACGACTTCACTATGTCGCGCGGCACCGTGCGTGCCAGCCGACGCAGCGTGAAGCACGCGCCGCTGAGCCGCGCACACAGCCTGTCCACGTGCGCACTCCACGTGAGGCCGCGGTCCAGCTCGAAGCCCAGAAACGTTGTCGCCTCCACCTGCTCGACCCGCACTCCGCCCACATGGACGTTCAGCGGGACGAGATGGCGGCCTGACAGGTCGAAGTGGAGAAAGTGGGTTTTTTTCAAGTTAAGGACGAGGCCGTTGTCGCGGAACCAGTGAGACAGTTCGGTTATTGTATGGTTTAGGCTTAGCTCAAGGCCTCCAATCGTTTTGTTCGTTATAATTCCTGCCACATCGTCAGCGTACATATATAGTTCGCTGGAGGTCATTGCTTGTGGCAGGTCATTGAGCAAGAGCGAAAACAGAATATTGGATACAGAAGAGCCCTGAGCAACCCCCATATGTGTCATCACTGGTTTTGATCTCGTCCTGCCTCCATCACCAACAACGATCTGGGTACGGTTTTTCAGAAAATCCGCTACCAGAGATAGGGGCTTTCCATCGATACCGTAATGCCGGAGTTTGACGGCGAGAACGCCGTGATCAGCCACGTCGAAGGCCTTCGAGAGGTCACAGCAGAGTACTGCCACCTGGAGCTTTTTCTCTCTCGCCTCGAGCACGCGTCGCACCACCACCCTCGTCAGCGCAGTCGAGCGTCCCGCGCGGTACGCGTATTGCCGGTCCGACAGCGCTTCAGTCGACGCTAGAAATTCAAGGAGTCGGGAGCTAAGGCCGTTCTCTAAGATCTTGGACAGTATGGGCACGACTGCGACTGGTCTGTACCCATCGATATTCCCCCTTTCCTTTCCCCTTGAATATCGGTGCTATTTTGCTCTTCTTTAGCGCTGTCGGGTAGATGCCTCGTCTGACGCACTCGTTAAAGAGTTTAGCTAGTATCGGTGCTAAAGGCTCTGCGGCCCAGTGTATAAGTTCCGTCGAGATGTCATAAATATCTTTGGTGGGTTTATGCGCGATTCGGAATTTTATAATGCGATAAACTTCGCTCGGAGTGAATAGATGTAGTCTTAGTGAGCGGTCGGCGGTAGGGCGGGCGGCCTGCAGGGCGCGACAGGCGCGCGGCACGTCGGCCGGCGGGGCTCCACACGCGGCGGCGGCGTTCATGGCGTTCTCGCATTCATGGCGTCCACCACATCTCGCTTGCTGTTGAATTTAACGCCGTTTTAGTCGACAGCCACGTCCGTGAAATCTACACAAACACGACTGCCCTTCCCTCGCTCTCGGTTTATCACATTCCACATGGCCTTGCTCACATTCGTGCTGGATGTAATTGACTTTGTATAAAAGTGTGCTCTTTTGTTCTTAACCAGGTTGTCATATTGGTTTAATAGCTTGTTCTGGACCTCTATGATTACATTGTTGTCAGGTTGAGCAGTCGCGATTTCGAGCACGTCAAATAATAGTGATTTGATGTTTTTAAGCTCATGTGTTACCCAAGATTGACTTTTAGTTTGTGGCTTTCGCCTGAGGGGAGCAGCTGTCGTATTTGTTAGTTATGACATAAATCACGGACGCGGCTAGTTCCTCAATTGACTCACCTTTTCGGCGCCAAATGTGTTGCCAGTCGACGCTCTCAATAGACGCAACAAAATTGCATCGATTCGCCTGTGTGTGTTGTCGCGCGAGGCGGGTGAGGGGCGCGGGGCGCGCGAGGCGGCGCGACGAGACGCGCGCGCGCACAGCGAGGTGGTCGCTCAGGTGCGTGGTGACGGGCGCGCAGCACACGTCTCCTGCGTCCAGGTTGGTGTACAGGTGGTCGAGGCAGGTGGCGGTGGTGGCCGTCACTCGCGTGGGGAAGCTCACCTCGTTCCTCACGTCATGGGCCGATAGTATATCGCGGAGTCGGTCTCTCTCGGGCGACGCCTCGATCCAGTTAATGTTGATGTCTCCGATTATAATACAATCTAAGTCTGAATCGCAGATCTTATCGAGCAAACCATCTAAGGAATTCAAAAAATCTTGTGTTTTTTTACCATTAGTATAAATACATACAACAGTAACATTATAGTCTGTAAGGTCTATGGCTGAAAGTTCGAAACATTCTTGGATAGACAGTGCAGTGATGTCTATATTTTCTACTACTTTTAGGGTGGATTTCGCATAAATGCAGGACCCACCATGGGTAACGTTAGTCCTGCTGTATTTCGATGTGAGGTTGTAGCTGTCTAAACTTACAGTCTCTAACTTGTCATTCGTCAGCCAATGCTCCGTTATTGCTAGGATAATTCTTACTTTTAATTGATTCTTAAGCAAGTGCTTTCGCTAAGACTCGTTCTTAGAATCGACTATTTATCTCGCCCTTAGATTTTATGAAAGACCAGAAGTATTTGGGAGAATTTAATATATAATTTTCCGCATGATTGATGTAGTTATTGTAACTCCTTTCCATCTTTTTCTCCCTAGGTCTTAAGCAACTATGGAAATATTCACTATTGAGAAAAGCAGGCGATAATCATGTCTCCGTCAAACATATCGTCACAGTTAGTACACTGTACATTTGATAGTAAGGAATGAGCTTTAGTTCGTAATCCTCTAGTATTTTGGTAATAAATGTTAAGAGTATCCATATTCGGCAGCAATTATATAAGAAGAAAGAAGTACCAGGTATATACGGATAATTCAGATGTCGAGATTAGTTTTCATATGTGATGATAAAATTAAATTGGCGACAAAAACAAACAATATTCTGTGGTGAGCAAATTATAATATTGTATTAAAAGCTTATCTTTAAACGATTACCAAAAAATTACTACCAATAAATTCGAAATGACTGCCAGAATTAGTAAATGATCACTAAATTGTGTTTGGATAAATGATCACCAAAAAACTTCTTTTTATGTTTTGTGTACTTAAGTTTATAAAGTATTTTTTGTTGTTCTTACATGTTCAACCTAATACGGAGGATAAAGGGGGCTTCGCTTCGCTCACCCCCTTTAACCTTCACCTAAGCTACCGCAGTATTTTGGCCTGATCTTTTTTGCAACTTTTAGTGACCATTTTGGGTAAGAAAATTTATCCATTTTGGGTAATAAAAAAATATTTTGGTTATCATTATATTTGTTGCCTTAGTTACATAACCAATTTTTAAAAGAGGTCTAAAAACCAATCTGTGATATTTCTTCGCCCTTCTTTTCCCACAGTGGTCCAATGTAGAGAAGTGGCAAAAAAATACGTTTTCTAAGTATTTGTAATGGAGTCACGATAGAGGACGGATCACCCGCCTGTGGTTCAGCGAGCGTCCCACCTCATAATCAAGTATATGTAAATATCTACAGTAATAAAGAAATTTGATTTGATTCTGTTCAAAACTAACAAAACCAATTTTTATTATAACACCATCGATAATCTGCGAAGGTTGCGTCATGCATCCCTACAAGCAGCTAGTAAGAGGGGCGGGGCCGGCGTAATGGTTTATGGCCTCACTGGGACGTTCCTTTGGCCCGTACTATAGTATTATACTGGGAATGTGACGAGAAAACCGCATATCGAAATACTAAGGATAAATTAACTTGTTTGTGCTTATGGTCGAAGTTGGAAACATAAAGAAATTCGCCACTTTCTGACGATAACTTTATATCCGTCGCCATTTATGTCATCTTAAAGCGGCCTATAGGTATTACAGGACGACCTCGACAAGTTTCAGAAGCACATGGCGAAACTAAACAGGTTCCTGGTGGACTGCTGGAACCTGAATAGAATGGGGGGGAAATAGGTGCTCACGTCCGCAAGAAATTCCTGGATCCCACAGAACTTGGAACCAACGAGCAGCAAATCAACGCAAAAAAATAATTGGCCTCATCATGTAAATCTGACATTTGGGCTTTTGAAATATTGACTAATCACAACATTTATTTTACACGAGCTGTCTCTTATGGCGTCTTTGCTTGTTTATGCTATGTTACGTAGCCCTATCACGTTATTCTGACTTCTAAAGTTCAAAAAATCTTAGAAGACAGAAAATCTAAAACATTATAAAATGCATTTTTTAAACAACAGGGATGTTATCAAAACAATCGGAATTAAACGAAATTGAAAGAATAATGTTAATATCTGTCCAAATTTGCTGCAACCAATTCACAAATATTTGAAGAGTCATTTTATTAATCGATGTTTTTAAGCAATATCCCCTTACTAACAGGCTATGACCGACACCCTTCAAGCACCCTGTTATTTTTTTCATACTATAGGAATTCGAATCGCTTTCGAAAAAATTACTTCACACGAAGCAAAGTCGCAATAAAAGGCAGCCCGTGTCAAATAATCAAGTTATGATGGTCTAATTTCTCAAAAGCGATTCAAATTCCTAGATGTCAGAATAACATTGATGACCTCTGTGGCGCTGCCATTGTGGCTCTGCCTACCATGCGAGAGGTCCCGGGTTCGATCCCCGACTGGGAATAAAGAAAAGAAAAAAAACAGATCTTGGATGTTTATATGTGACGTCGGTATTTCTGGTTCCCACGACATAGGGTATCGTAGTGTGGGGGGGTCTAAATGTTTATGCTACTGATTTTTATGTTTTTCAAAAGGGTCTTAGGCTCAAATGACTAATTATTTAATAATTTTGTAAAACAAAGTCATGTCTGTGGCTAGTTAACAATCATTGACTTTGACGTTCATATTATATTTTTTGTCTAACCAATGACATTACTTTGTTTATTAAGACCCATATCGTACCCTCTATAGTGCGATCAAAAACCGCAAATTACGACCAGCTTAACAATAAGCTGTTTTAATAAAAATGTTATTACTGCTTCATAATAACATCGAAGTAGATGTTTTTATTACATTCAAATTTCTAAAATCTCTAAAAACAAACCAACTTTTATAATAACATCGAATTCAATGTTCTTATTACATACAAATTTCGAGATCTCTGAAAAACAAAGCAATTTCATTTAGCCTCAATTCTAATATTAGTCTAATATTCGAAATTAAACGTCAATTCCGCAATGCCGATAGTAACATGCGGTTCCTGAACACATCATAGATGTTATAATATTTATGTAGATAAAACAGTGTAAGTAACTGTACATAATTATGCATTATATGACAGTCACATAAACTACTGTTACAAAGTAATTAGAAGATTAGTAATTTGGGTATGGATGTCAGAATTACATGATAAGGCTACAGGTTCGTGAAAAAGAGAATTAAGTGAAAATTATATAACCACGTGAAAATGGCGAAATTAACCTAGTTGTAAGGCCGCCATTAATGAATAAATTTGCAAAGGCAGTAGACAGGAACATGCAGAGGAGAAGAAGAAGAATTTAGACATTGGAGTCATAAGATAATGTATTCTGGTGTACCTGTGTGTTGTGCGCGTAGGGCGGCGGCGGCGTGCCGGGCGGCGCGGGCCACGTGCACGTGTCCTCCGGGGGGAACGCTGCAAACAGAGTACTCTCTCGTTAGAGCGCCACGTTTGGGAGTTGTCGGCTAGAGCAGGCTAACAGTTACATCGAGACGGAGGAGTGGTGGAAACTTTTCAATAGGTACTCCGTTATTCGTCGCATGGGGCTTGCATAATAAATAACACCAGCCTTGGAAGGGGGAGTGTGAAATCAATCCCAATACATTTCAAATTGATGTTTCGAAAGCTGTTTGCCAACTTCAAAATCACATGGAATCAGAACTTGCTTACTTCACACGAGCTGTCATTAAAAGCGATTACGATTTGCTACTGGATGTTACTGTTAGTTTGTTCAATTTATACTAGAGATGGACCTGACTGAACATGGGAAGACAACCGCAAACTGGCTCACAAGATCTATTTATTGCGCAGACTGTTAGTAGGAAGTAAATAAGAAATGGATAGGACAGTACGAGTAAAAGAATTATAACTTAGAAGCGTATATGCTAATCAAGGAAACTGAGCAACTCACTTCTCGCCATCCCATGATCCAAGTGTTCCGGTGATGATTGACTTCTAACATGCATGACCGGTACCGCCCCTCTATTGTCCATCTGAGAATATCATCACACGACAATCATATAATCATTCGAAAACAAATATTCCATAGAAAATGGGAAAAGTTTCTAAACCTGTTTGAACATCAAGGTATATGTTTACCTTGATCTGAGTATTGTTTTTCAACAAATGACTACTGTAGTCTAAGACATGCAAATAATCTTTCTTTAACGACATAGTAGTTGAACGGATAACGATTCTAGATGTAATATGAACTGATTTTAGGAATGCTGACTAGAGAAAAGGTTTCAAACAAGTAGGGCTTTAGCCAAATACTGCGAGTACGTATGTTTGTACATTGACACCTAGTTTCAAAAACTCATTGCAGATGGCGCTGGTGTAGGCGAAGGCTGTCTACTGTCAAAGTTGTCAATTCTATTTAATCTTCTGATAATATAAGGCGTGGATATAACCTCATTTGAGGTTAAATTCGCGAGTGTCAAGTATGTTTGGTAGATCACGTGACGTGTTTTTGAACCTAACCTCAGACGAATGAAACTCTTTGCCTCCATCTTCGCCATCGTCACCGATCGGGAGCAAGGGCGGATAGTGACAAAGTATCGCTGTCAAGATCAAGCCATGCCAAGGTTTCTGTAATACTTAAGAACTTAAAAGGATAAGAAGTATAAAATGTTACCTTAAATAGTTTCTAGCAATAACTTTGGAAAAAAGAAAAATTTCGTCAAGACGTCTACACTATTATTGATATAATATTTGGGATTAGTCACAATGACAAAGTTAGCAATACATAAACAAATTGTTATTCATGCAAGACATTGAACGTTAATTTATTTGGATTAACATAATAACATAAAAACCAATTTTTTTTCGTGGAAGTAGAAGATTTGTTTTTGGTTTTGGATTTTTTTTAACATTTTATTTATATTTGCCGCTTACTTTCTTCTTTATTACTTTCTATGACTAAAATGAAAATAGGTGCTACTCTAATTACTGAAATTAAATGCGTAAGCGAAGTAGACATTTTAAAATATAAGTATGATGATAGACAAGCTTGGATGCCATTTCAAGTTGGGTTGAAATAGGGAGTGATTGACCTTGATCCTTGACGTATTTTATGGTCTTAGTCAATTACTACCTCGTCTACTAGCATGACAGAAGCATTATATGTTTCAGACATAATAAATAAAAGTATAACAATTAAAAAGTAAAAAATAACTTACAACGAAACTGTATATTTTTCTTTATAAAAATCGCATTCTAGCCTTCTAATGAGACCATGCCACGTCATGCTAGTAGTGCAGCGAGACCCAAAAAGTCATCAAATACCTGCAACGGCGGCGGCGGCACGTTAACCAACGGATAGCTCATCTGCATCGCGATCGAATTAGGTTGAGGCCCTTCCAGTTCCCCGTCCAGCGAATGCGACGACCTCCTGAATTGGTTCATCCTATCCTCCCTCGAGTACTGAGGTCCGGGCATCGACTGATGCATTGGAGACACCGGTTTCTCCTTATGCCCGTATCTCGGGTAGTATTTATGACTCGGCGATACGGAGCTCCTAGGTTTCGGTTTCGCTAGCGGATTCAAGGGACTACTCGGACTAAGAGGATTTCGAATAGTCCTTGGCGGTAATGGGGGTGGCGTGACGTTGTCCAAACACGTAGTAGGTACCATGGGGACGGTGTTGTTGTGCCGTTTCCGTCCGGACTCATCTGAACTCTGTCTTTGCAAGGGCGGTTGGTTTTCTTGGGTCTTCTGCCTCTGTCGGAGATTCCTTATCGACTGTCCGGTGAGATTGGAGAGGGATCTCGGCAGTCCAGAGAGGAACCCAGTGGATTGCACCGGTGGGGGTGACCCGGTGGGTTTGTCCGCTGTACTCTTGTTTCTGGCGAGTTTCGGGGTGGCTGGCGAGTTGGTGGAGTCCGGCTGGTGTAATATTTAGTGAGTTAAAAGCTGGTGGCGACATTGCAGTATTTTTGAGGTGCGGTTGGAAAGTGTGGATGGAAAAGAAATTGATATCCATGACCTTTTATGTTATTTCTTTTATAGCTTTTAGTTTCCTTATTACGTTTGGATTGATAGGTTTTAAAATCGAATACTTGAACATTTTTTGACAAGTTTTACGAATTTTCGAAAGTATAATTTTACGCCAATCAAATTAAATCATAATAATGATCATGGACATCGAAGTCTGCCAAAAACCGAAAAATATCAAAAGTGGAAATCGCAAGAATCGCAAGTATATACAAAACAGAAAAATAATGCAATGTTTTATACAAAATTAAACCTTTCCCTCGTCGAAGTAGAGGCGAAAGTTAATATGAACGAATTATTCTGATATAGTTTTTGTGAATATGTCTGGTTCTATGCAGCTTATGTTACAAGTGCTTGGACTAAACATTTAATACGTTAGTTGTAGAAACCTTCCCAATGTATTACACATCACGGTTTTTCACAAACGAAGTGGCAGAAGCACATTTAGCCAAATTTAACCCTTAATATTGCAAGGGGACAAATAATTTTAAACATAATATACATAATAAACATAATTTTCAACCTTACAAAAATTTCTGCATGCTCCGGCCCTATAAAAGGACTGACCTCCATTTCATTTCGACATTTCCCGTTAAAGGTTTTGAATTTTATCAGCATGGTATAATGTTCAAAATAGCGATGCCTCACGCGTGAATGGACATGGAATGGTTAACAAGGAACAACGGTTTACAGAGATCAAAAATTTATCAAATCAAAATCTCACCTACGCCTCAATGCTCTTAACTTAAGACGCAGTTGAAACTTTATATTCTAAAGTAAATATTGCAGATAAATAACACATGCCACATGCCAGTCGTGGTGGCAGGGGCACAGATTAACGCACATAAACATGCACAGAAGCAGACATACAGACAAATACAACCCAAAATGACCTTATTGTTAATGACCCATGATTGTGATCCCCATTAGAGAACCACTGGTTACGTTAGTTATCGGTATGTTATTAATTTCAGATGTAAATGAAACGAATTATTACTATTTGAGATAATAAGTAGTATACTTTCGCTCCTCTTGGGGAAATCTTATGCTAACAAATAAACTAAACGCATACAGTGTGTCTACATATTTTCACGACAGACGGTTCAAGCCTGCAGTAGGCAATCATCTCGCAAAAAGATCGTAGACTGACTGCAACGCTATCTACTAAGCGAGAGCTTAAAAACAATGAGTTGGCTTTGCAACATAGTGACAATAACTACAGCGATAGTAAAATTGCAAGAAAAGCCAAAATAAAATGGTCTCTACCGATTTTATACTAAGATGACTTTATACTGAATCGCTAAATACTATTTTGAAATTATCATTTTGAACGAATTACACTTAATGTCATACATCATCTTGTATCATCTAATTGAGTTTTGACCTATGAGACAAATCAAACAGAATTTAACTAAAATAGCTAAATCTCATCTTATCACAGTCATTACAATAACCATTTACTGCTCCACCAAGCCAACTAGACCCAGAATCAAATTAACCGAACCAAAATGACAGAAAGTGGGTTGCCGCTTCTTAAATTAATTATTTTATAGTTTTAACTATAACAAGTTAAGGTAACAGTTGAAACGTAACTTTTTTGATACGATATTGTATAAATAATACCTGTAGTCTGATAAATTTGGATTTAAAAAATGTAAATAAGCAAACGAAGAAAAGCAGAAAACATAAATATTTAAAGAAAAAGACAAGTAAATATAAATATTGCAATATCAAAAAAACCAATCGACGTATTTTTCTGATGGCATCGATATGTCTCCGATTTTACTGTAACGATTTTAACAACACTAGTTACAAGAAGTCCCGATAAACTCTATATGACAGATTCATCTGGCAACATTTATGATTTATCAGTTCATCAATATTGCTTATTGGAACTTCTCGAAACAGAGTAGCAGGCTTGCAACATTAAAAAAAAAAACGTGCGAATCCAACTGTCTTTTTGTTCCAGTAATTTTGCGTTCAGGGTATACATACACTCCTCTCAGACATCTTCCGTCACAAGTCGCACCAAACAACACATGCTTCCTATGCGTGACATGACACGCAACATGTCTGACAGGCCTCTCGATGGATTGGTGGAGTCGTAGCGTCAAGCCTTTTCCCATGCGGTGTGGCAAGGCACACCGGTGCCCACAGTCGGCACATCATCTGCTGTGTGTAATCACCTGAGCTGCGGCAAAAGTGTCGATTTCCCTCTGGAGCTTGAGGCATCGCTTTTCAGCCGACTCGAGCAGCGCCTGCTTGCGCACGTCCGGCACCTTGGTCAGCTCATCTGGGGAGACGGGGAACACGAGATCAGTGGCGAGGATCGGTCAACTGCGGGCCGCACTGGCACACGAAGGGCACCGTTCCTATTGTATCGATTTGATAAAAACTCCCAGGCAATGATAAAATGATGACACGATTTTAACATATCCATACAAGAATCTAGGGATTTCACCAAATCCCTGAACTAAATCTAGTGAATTCATCGGATCCCTATACGATTTCAGTGAAATGTCAAAAATACATGGCCATTCTTTTTTTTGCCCTGTCCCCTTCTTCACCGATCGATACATTATGGTCATAATGTATCAATAATCAGATAACAAATAATTTTTTACCAAGTAATATAACATTATGCTGGTCGTAACGTGCGGTTTTTCGACGCAGTGAAGAGGGTTTATGATACGTGTGTAGATAAAAGAGTATATAGATCCCCATAAATGATCCATTAACATTCTGCAACCGAAATCTAGGTACATTCAGTTTATTTTTATTTTGTAGTGTTGAAATGGAGACGAACGAAGCGGAGCGGAGGCAGGCAACCCCATGCAGTTTTACAGAACCGTATTTGTTGCTTATTTTCGACCAGCAGTTACATACAAACTTTGTTTGTGTCATTTCACTAAACCAATTTCGGGATTTGATCAAATCCCTAGATCTGTTTAGGGATATGTTAAAATCATGTACAGATGTAGTGAATAATCCTTTCCTTTCGTATTTTCTCGGAAATGTTCGTTTTTGTCTTACTACTTCATCGCACTCAGTACCCATCGAGACAACGTAGGGAACGGTCGCATTGCAAGAGGAAGTATCTATATAGAGTAGTTAATACCACAGAAATATTTTGTTGATATTTATGTTAGATTTTGTGATAAACTTTATGGACTCGTGTATTAATGCAGGCCACCTATATATTTTTTTGACTTTACATTTCACTCTTGTCTGTCATTTTTGTAAATAATAAACATTGATTTTATTCGATCCACATTAACAATTTATAACAGATATGCCGAAAGCACTAAGAAAAGGGAAACGTTTAGATCGGCAAGCCTGCGAAGTTATTTTCAATATTTATTTATATTTCTTAACTGAAAATGATAAATTCAAACATACCAACTATACTGCTTACTTTTGTAAAGTCCAAAAACGAGTTTCGGAGGCCAGTGGAATTTCTCAACGAACAGTAAATAAAATATTGCAAAAAGAATACATAAATCAATCCACCTCCAATAGTCCGAAGTCGGCAAAGTTGGGTAGACCAAATAAATTATTTTGTCTAGGTCTTGACGATTTTGACTACAACGTTATACGCCGATTATTGTATAATTTCCATTTGATATACAAACAAGTACCTACAATTAAAGCCCTGAAGTCCAAGTTATCCGAAGCCATAAATTTTAAGGGATGTGACTTTACGCTAAGAAAAATTCTTAGAAAAATGGGATTTCGGTATAAAAAGGTTGAAAACAACAGAAAATTACTTATCGAGAAAGTGATGTTCGTTTAAAAAGAGTAAAGTATTTAGCCGCGATAAAGAAGTACAGATTGCAAGGGAGAGAGATTGTTTATGAATGATGAAACATACATCCATACCTCACATTTGGCAGGTAAAAACTGGGCTGACTCGTCAGAAAACGGAGTGAAACAGTTAATTTCTAAAGGACAACGTCTTATAATAGTGCACGCTGGTAGTAGAAAGGGGTTTATACCTGGGGCATTGTTAATGTATCAGTCTACTGATAAAACAGGTGACTATCACAACGCGATGAACAATGAAAACTATGAAAAATGGCTTCGTAATCAACTCATTCCAAACTTAGCTCCACATTCGGTACTAGTAGTAGATAATGCTGCATATCATAATAAGTACGTAGAAAAACCTCCTAATTCAAATACCAGGAAGCAAGACGTGATTGATTGGCTATCCAAAAATAACCTTCCGATTGATCCGTCATTAACAAAACTTGAAATATATGAAATTATTTGCAAGTACAAACAAGACTTTGTAGAATACTCTATAGATAAACTTATGAACGAATATGGACACAGCGTACTAAGATTGCCACCATATCATCCTGATTTCAATCCGATTGAAAACATATGGTCTCAAATAAAGGGATACGTATCCAAAAGAAACATCAGTATGAATATGACTACTGTGAAACAATTGGTACAGGAAAAGATTAATATGATTGGTTCCGATGTTTGGGCCAAAGTATGTGACCACGCCATCAAATGCGAAAACGAGTACCGAAAACACGAACCTGAGTTGGAAAATTATATGGCTAGTTTTGTAATCACCGTTCATGAAAACTCTGACGATGATACACCAGAAAATAGTTCTGATTCTGACTGTGATATGGAAGTTGGAAGTATTGTTTCGCATCACACTGTCCACCCCGCTCCTCCTCCTCTTATCCTGCTGTCATAATCGAAGTCGTTCATCCAATCAGAAAATCATATTTATTTATATTAATTTCTCTGCTGGTTTGTTTTGTTTTATGTTGAGGTGTCTTTTTTGGTATGTCATAGTATTTTTAATTAATTACAAAAAAATATTGTTATAAAAAAGGTCTGCAAAATCCTACTGTAGTTTTGACTTATAGTTAGACTTTTGGGGTTCCAATCCTTATAGAATCATTAGATCATCCCAACCGGAATATGGTTTTTATCAGTGCGTTTTATTGAAATAAAACGTCCTCAGTAACTAGTTATATTTTTGTTTACCTAACAATACAGTAATTCATAGACACATCGGCACCATTCGGGTGTTATTGTTGTTCCGAGTTTTGCCGATAGGAAAGGATTATTCACTACATCTGTAATTATTTTATCATTTCCCGATTTGGCAAAGTCCCTGATTTTATCAATTCCCTGTATCCCTGCAACATATGCATTCTGCGAAAGTTACAATTCTCTACCTATGACGGTTCATGACATAGTCTGCTGACGGACATACAGACGGCCGGACGGTCTGCGTAGGCTTACTGACAGGGTCCCGTATGGCACCCTTCGGGTACGGAACCCTGAACTTTACAAACACTGCGCCAGGGCCTACACTAGGGTACCCTGCGGGCCCCAGCAACAGCAACGACACATACATTCATGCGTCAATAGACCTAGACGACTAGACGACCTCCGTCGCTTAGCGATCAACGTCCTGCCTCAAGAGCGACGTCGTGGGTTCGAATCCCGGCCTGCGAGGAAGAGTCTTAGAAGTTTATATGTTTGCGACGCCGCTGTATCCGGTACTCACGATTTTGGAAATCCCGTTATGGGCTTGAACATACCTACCTAAAATGTTTGAATGCTTAGTCTGGGCATCTAATATAATCGGTACTCACTTCTAAGGTCTGTGATGTACTTCTGCTCGTTGTCCAGCATCATCCGGAACGTGTTCACTTTAGTGTACTCCACCTGACGCTGCTTCTCCGGCTGCGGACAGACAGACACATGTTCACATACATCATTATCATCGGCATAGGGTGGTAGGTAATCGCTTACGTAAGAAACCCGTATCTCCAGACGGCGGCGACGGGCTAGCCCCCTGTCAGGCTTAAATGTGTATTGATCTACTTATTTAACGTTGGAGCATCCGTGGCTCTGGCATCCCGTTTGATAAAAAGTGTGACGTCACGCGCCACTACCTATATTTCTGGTGCTTAAAACACAGGTTAATTCAAACTTCATTTAACCCTTAATAAGGCAAGGGGACATTTGCATATTGTTACATAATTTTGAACCTACTGACTTGGTTATAATTCTACATTTGAAAAGCAATGAAAAATTCCTTTACTGTAATATCCAGTATCCTTCTACGGTTATTCATTCATTTATCTTAATTAGGGGGGTAGGTAGATAATAATACAAAAAGACCTTTTAGATACCTATAATTGTAGTTTATCTACACACATATCATAAACCCTCTTTACTGCGTCCAAAAACCGCACGTTACGATCAGCATAATGCTAAACTATACTTTGTAAAAACTCATTTCTTATCTGAATATTGAACATTATGACCATAATGTGTAATTTTTCTACATATTATGACATTTAAATTTCGAACGCCGACGCCCGCCTGCGTGCCGCCCTTCTTTGTCTGTGAAGTTGGTACTACAGAACTCAAAGCCACAATGCTGGTCAAACATGCGGTTCCTGAACACATTAAAGAGAGCTTATGATATGTGTGTAGATAAACTAGTGTATGTAACTGTACATAATTAAGCATTATGTATCAGTCACATAAACTACTATTATGTGACTGCTACATAACGGAGAGCATTAATAGCGTCACGCCTTTTCCCATACGTGGTGATGAGTGACATGGGGTTAGCCCATCACCGCAACCGTTGAACGAACAGGCGGTGAATCTCCCTGGCACATGACATTGTCTCAAATCTCTTGAAACCGTAGTCGATAAACCTATCCTTACTACCGCGTACAGTCAGGTACACCTCCTGGACGTTGTAACCCTTATCACTGGAGTCGTAAGTACTAGGATCGTAGTGCAATAGTGTAACTGAATGAATAGAGGCAAGACAACTGAACAAATATAAGTTTACATTGTGTGACGTCACACATTCCTGCAGTTCACACTGCTCAAAAGATCATAATCCATTTGGTAAAATATCACAGTACACTTCCAGTTTTCCAATTTTCAGTTTTGCATGACATCTTCCATCAACCTGCACTGAGCCAGCATGATAAAAGATGGCCCGATCTTACTCACGGATAGCAACGTAATCGCTTGTGCCTCTCATGACAAATTGATTTAAAATCATAGCGTCACTTTTTCCCATACCCGTTAAGCCAGATAGAAAAGAATTTGATGTAAAGTATTTCATGCTGCCATTGCAAATACAACACATACACACTCCACGTACGGGTCGCGCCTAGTTTCTCTGAGTCTGAGTGCCGCGTTGAGGGGGTAACCTCTCTCTTTGTTAATCCAAATTAACAAGGTGTTTCTTTTATGAGGGTCGATACTACAGCGACTGATCAATTGTCTTACTTATGCTATCTGCCTCTGAAAACGTTGCTTGATGGATAAAAGTCTCACTCAGTCATCATTCAATCAAACCTCTTTCCTAGTACACCGTCATGTGCGGTCGTATATCTGTCGCAGTTAGGTGGTTAAATCAGACACTTAACTAACTCTCTAGACCGTTAATTAAATGCCGACGTTTAACCAAGTCACTAAAATTCCGTCAGGCAAGTGAGTGAACGAAACGTTTAACGAGTTGTCTAAACGTTCATAGGCAACAAGAAATATACAATATAAATATTTTGTATGTGTACTTAAGTTTTTGTTTTAAGTATTTTTGTTGTCCTTACCTGTTCAAACTCACACGAAGGATAAAGGGGGCTTCGCTTCGGTCACCCCCTTTACCCTTCACCTAAGCTACCGCAATGTTTTGCCCTGATATAAGCTGTGCCAATCAGCTGTTTTCGTGACGCCATCTTGTTTTCCAACACGCCGGTTTTCGGTAAGACAGATTGTTCAACGTTTTCGACGATGCTTTATTTAAATCAAAATGATAGTGACTTGGTTAAACGTCGGCATTTAATTAACGGCCTAGAGAGTTAGTTAAGTGTCTGATTTAAACAACCAACTGCGACATATTAATGTTCACAATGTTACCTCTCAATAAAATGAAGTGTAATGGACGCCGACACGGTCGGTCAGATCAACCAGTGTAATTCAAGTGTAATCATCACTTTCTCTTGTTCATAACCGTCACGGTATCCTTGTTGTTCGATTCCAAATCGATATTCGATCGATGGTTTCGGAACGGCCATTTTGAATTTGACGTTAGCTGCCAACCTTGCAGTTTTTTGACAACTGACAGACGAAAGCCCTCGCAATGTAAACGCGCTTTGGTTAGGGTATTGAAATTAAATCGCAGTCCATCTGGAATGTATTCGGGGTTCCCTCAGGATTGTCTATATAGCTGAGTGTGTTGTGGTTCCCCGAACCAGATAAAGTTCGCATTTACGTGGCCGATTGGTTTTTTACCACGTAACATAACCTGTGTTGGAACACTGTGCTGATCGAGGCTGGCCCGCCAGTCACACAGGAGGTTGGCTGAAGAACCTGTCTACCAAGAAGAGCCTAGGGTGCACCCGGGCCTTGCAGAGAGACAGGAGGTTGACGGGACCGAAGCACAGACCAGGTTAGATCGAACCCAATCATTTTAGCTCGGTGAATCGCCGACGTTCAAACTTCTTGGCAACTGATCGCTACGCTACCCCGTAGCTGATGGGCCCCTACGAGGTCATTAGGTGCCGAGAAGCCTGAACACTTTGGTAGCTAGAGCGTGGCTTCCTGAGATTTGCAGCCGTCAAGGGCTCCATAAAGACACGATTTGAGACTATCAATCTGTAGGTATAGGCGGTTATTAGATAACTTGGTTGTGTTCCTATATCCACATAGATTGGTAGTATTGTAAGCTATAGGTCTATTGCTGGTAGTAGACAGACAGATATTGAGTTGAAATTTGCATTGAAGTACCAGTTAGTCAATCTATTAGTGGTCTAGTAATGCTAATGAATGTTTTGGTTAACATAGGTAGTTACATCTATTGATAGCAGGCTATTACATTGTTTTCAGTTATAGCAATTTATAACTTGAACTAATATTGACTATCTGTGTGTGTTGTAGTGATAAAGGGAAACTAAATTGTTATTTACAGAATTTATATAGATATAAAACTCGGTTCCTATTGTTTAAGGAAATCAACATTGTTTAAGTTATAGTTTAGGGTTCCCTCGTTTGGGTTATAGACTGGAGGGTCCAATAAAATTGAGTTACTGCAAATTGTGAGTAAGTATCGTTCCGATCATGTCGTTATCTGAAATCCAGAAGGGTGTTTCTAAGGAACTCAGATGGTTTTCCTCCGCACACGGTCTGATAGACCGTTTAGATAGGCATGATGTGGTATTGGAGCGGTCTATGGACGTTAAGGAACGTTACAATAGGGTGCTCGAATTGTCCGCGCAGGCGGAATCAGTTGATGGTTGCGCACCTGACAGGCTGTCACGGTTGCTAGGGGATGTCGACCAATGTATGGAGATGGCAGCTGCTATCACGCAGAAGGCTGCGGACATACGTAGACAGCGCGAGTCCAGCCATGGTGGTGACATTGAAGCACCTCTGCCGCTTCAGGGTTCAGGGTCCAGGTTACCGGCCATAACTATGCCTACATTTGACGGAGTGTCCGGTGAATGGATGAGCTTCATCAATCTGTTCGACAGTTTGGTGCACATGCGATCGGACATTACCAAGTCTGTCAAGATGGCTCAGCTGGTGGCAGCATTGAGGGGTGAGCCTAGGGAGCTGGTCGCTCATTTGACAGTTACGGAGGGTAACTATGAAACGGCCAGACAATTGTTGGTCAGACGTTACCATAACAAACGGAGGTTGGCCGATGCCCAACTGAACCGTTTGTTTAGTATCCCGGTTGTGAACAAGGTCGGGGCCATACAGACGGAGGTTTTGAACCCGTTGTTGTCCGTCACCAAGGCTCTAGAGAATCTTGGACTTCCGGTTGGTGAATGGTCGTACCTACTTCTGTACATTGTACTTTCCCGCCTACCCGCTGACGTGCAGACTCGTTTCGAACAGTCTCACGGGAGGTCGGCCGAGGACCTGCCCGCCTTCTCCGACTTGGTCGGATTCTTGGAAGAGGAGGCTCGACGGGCAGAGAATTTGGGGTTGACGGTCACCCATCCTTCGGAGCCACAGAGAGCTGCCGGGAGCGCTGTGAGTAGGGGCCCTCCGACGAGGAAGGACCGCACCAACCGGCAGTCGTATGGGACTGTGAGTGCATTGACCCCACATAGTGAGACCTGCCCATGTTGTAGGCAGATTGGCCATGCTGTGGCCAATTGCAATAAGTTCGGGGAACTTAGGGTTCAGGGACGGCGCCGGATGGCCAAGCAGCGGAGCTGGTGTTTCCTGTGCCTCGGGCCACACATGGCTAGGGACTGCACGCGCACAAAAATGTGCGGATATTGTGGTGGGGCCCACAACAATCTGTTGTGCATGAACCGGTCCGGCCAACAGCCACCACAGGGCTGTACCCAGGGTGACACGGCATGGGGCCCTGAGAATTCGTTTGCGACTCGGAGCGCAACTCAGGGGCCAACGTCCCCACGTCCACAGGGCCGTACCCAGGGTGACACGGCATGGGGCCCTGAGAATTCGTTTGCGACTCGGAGCGCAACTCAGGGGCCAACGTCCCCACGTGCACAGGGCAGTACTAGGGTGCAGGGCCGCACTCAGGGTCATCACATGGGGGGCCCTGAGTTTTCGGTTGCGACTCAGCATCCGACTCAGCGGGACATTGGGTGTGTTGAGCAGGCCGTAACGGGCGGGTGGCATGGGACACCTTCGAGCTATGCGGGTGCGGTTCGGACGCCGCCTCAGTTGTCGCCCCGCTCGTCGCCTCGTCCTCATCGGTCACATGTGATGTCCCCCCCGCTCATGGAGCGGCCACGGTTGAATTCACGCCCACCCCCCTTTAAGGGGAATCGTAGGTTGGGAATGGAACCGGCGCGTGGGCCATTTGTACAATGGGACCCGCTGGCGTATAGCTGCATACCTGATCGGTTACAGGCACAGTGGGGCCCCGGGGGTCCTCGCTAGGAATTTGCGGCCCAACCATTGGTTGCCCCCCAACCGGAGATGGTGGTGTTACCGATCGCCTCTGTGCTTGTTTGGGATTTGGCGGGCAACCCAACATACGTTCGCGCCCTATTAGATTCTGGAGCTCAGGGCTGCATTGTATCGAATGATTTAGCAAAATGGTAGGGCCTCATAAATAATGTATCGCTGCCGAGGAAATTGGTCCCTGCTGGGGATTACAGGGCAACCCTTCACGGGTTTTGTGATGCCTCTGAACGAGGGTTTGCGGCAGCGGTTTATTTGCGAACCGTCACCTCCACCGGGGAGGTCGACGTGCGTTTGGTTTTGGCAAAAAGCAAGGTAGCGCCTATTCGGACAAGGATGACGATTCCAAAACTGGAACTGTCCGGGGCTGCTCTTTTGATCAAACTTTTGAATCACACTCTAACAGTGTTGCGTGGGTCAGTGGTTTTGGAGGATACGGTGTACGCGTGGACGGACAGCCAGATTGTTTTGTGCTGGCTGAAGGCTTCGGTCCATAACTTAGAGGTTTTTGTTGCGAACCGTGTCTCCCAGATTGTGTCGTCTGAGGTCCCACTGACCTGGAGACATGTACCAGGAGAATTGAACCCGTCTGATTGTGCATCCAGGGGATGTCGGGCTCCTGAACTCGTTAGACACCATTTGTGGTGGGGACCACCCTGGCTTGCCAAGAGAGAATCGGACTGGCCCCACAGCCATGTAGTAGTATCTTCGGATCATGGCCCCAGAGCGGCCGTGCATGTTACCCAGAAGGGGCAATACAAGGCGTACCTATGTGTGTTTGTTTGTTTATCCACCAAGGCGGTACATCTCGAGCTCGTTGCTGATCTCTCGACAGAGGCTTTCATTGCTTGTTTGTATAGGTTTGTTTCTCGAAGGGGACTTCCAACTTTGATCCGCTCTGATAACGGCACTAACTACATCGGTGCGGAACGATACTTACGAGAGATAGACAACTTTTTGAATGTAAATAAAGTGGATATTGGAACGGCCCTCTCCCGTCGGGGTATACAGTGGACCTTCAGCCCACCGAGTTGCCCCCACTGGGGTGGGATTTTTGAGGCCATAGTTAAGTCAGCTAAGACGCACTTGGGGCGTATAGTAGGTCAGACCGCGCTGACTTTTGAGGAGCTCGCGACATTGTTTTGTAAGATCGAGGCCGTTCTCAATTCGCGACCGTTGTGTCCGCTCAGCTCGGATCCAAATGACCTGGAGGCTCTGACCCCAGGCCATTTCTTGATAGGACAGCCACTTAACGCGTTGCCCGAGCACCCCTTCGAGGGAGTGAAATTGTATCGGTTGTCAAGGTATCAGATGTTGCAGCAGTTTACTCAGAATTTCTGGAAGCGTTGGTCGCTCGAGTATCTGCATATCTTACAACAGCGCCTTAAGTGGACTGACAAAACCAGCCCCCCTAGTGTTGGTGACCTCGTTCTGGTTAAGGATGCTAACCTACCGCCACTACGTTGGCGCAGGGGGCGCATTGTTAACTTGTTCCCTGGCAAGGACGGGACCCCCCGGTCTGCGGAGGTTCTAGTAGGAGGCTCGGTTCTAAAACGAGCGGTAGCAACGTTGTATCGGCTGCCCGTAGATTAGGGGACAGGTGGGTGCCTGTCCGGGCGGGTGATTGTTCGATTCCAAATCGATATTCGATCGATGGTTTCGGAACGGCCATTTTGAATTTGACGTTAGCTGCCAACCTTGCAGTTTTTTGACAACTGACAGACGAAAGCCCTCGCAATGTAAACGCGCTTTGGTTAGGGTATTGAAATTAAATCGCAGTCCATCTGGAATGTATTCGGGGTTCCCTCAGGATTGTCTATATAGCTGAGTGTGTTGTGGTTCCCCGAACCAGATAAAGTTCGCATTTACGTGGCCGATTGGTTTTTTACCACGTAACATAACCTGTGTTGGAACACTGTGCTGATCGAGGCTGGCCCGCCAGTCACACAGGAGGTTGGCTGAAGAACCTGTCTACCAAGAAGAGCCTAGGGTGCACCCGGGCCTTGCAGAGAGACAGGAGGTTGACGGGACCGAAGCACAGACCAGGTTAGATCGAACCCAATCATTTTAGCTCGGTGAATCGCCGACGTTCACACTTCTTGGCAACTGATCGCTACGCTACCTCGTAGCTGATGGGCCCCTACGAGGTCATTAGGTGCCGAGAAGCCTGAACAATTGTCATAGTGTAATGCAATAGTCACGCATAGTGCGAAGTCTCAGTATTAATTTTCAGTAATTAAAGTGTACTCAAGTTATTCCAGTAAACTTTCAATTCAACAATCTCCAACCCAATCGTCATCCCCTACATCAACCTACAATCACCCCCCTCGGAGAGGGGCGGCCGCGTGGTGCGGCAATCAGTTTTCCACGTAGACACGTGGGTGCCAGGCAAACTGTGTCCTTTGCCGCAAGGCGGGCATGGGACATTCCTGCTGCAGTCCTCACGCAGGGCGTTGAGACAGATGGAGCGGCGCGCGTGGCTTATTCGGGGAAAGGCTGCCCAATCATCGAACACTCTGTTTCTGCGAGAAAGAGAGGTTGCCCCCTCCACGCGGCACGCAGACACAGAAACTTGGCGCGATCTGTGCCATATACCACACATACCAATACACATGGCACACGCCACAGTAACACAGCCAATGTCATTCAGCATGTGTTCATACAACTTGCTGTAAAGTACCGAATCTTTCAAGGCAGTTACTATTTGTTCAACTGTCATACACCGTAGTTGAATACAAACTTGAATTTTGTCATTAGCATACGATTGCTAAGTATTGTAATAGCGAAATAGGTAAGGTCGGTGTTAAATGATTTCAGAAGACAATAATCGGAAAATTATACCACGAGGGGAATTCAAAATTCGTTTATTCAAGTCACATTTTAACACAAATAGTAGGAGTCCCCTGGTAAGTTTACAGAAAACCTATGTTAGGGGAGAGCGCACCTTCCACGTTGGAGCGTCGTCGGCAGAGCCAAGAAAGAGCACGAGCAACTAACAAGTCGGGAAAGTGCTCGACCTCAGATACAAAATAAATAGACCTATTTATCGTTGCATATCATAGGAACTGGCACTTAAAATAAGTACCACTTTCCCGATTGGGAGTGAAGAGACATTAAACTGATCGTAGTTTAGATTTGGAATCATATTTCGCCCTGTTTAGGGCTAACGTGAGCGAGCAGGTTAAAGTGTGTCGTGTAAAGATATTTACCTAACCAGAACCTAACAGAAAACAACCAGGATAAAATTTAGAAATGATAGTTTATTAGGATTATATACAATGAATTAATTTAAAAAAATGAAAGGAAGATGAGGATGAATGAGGTGGGACAGGTTTTATAAAATACAGATGTCTAGATAATAAAAAAAAGGAAGCGGAGGACACGGAGAGTAGGAGACCGATGAAGCAGTAGGCGTCTGGTGGACCGGTCAGTGAAGGCACTGGTGGGCGATGTAGGAGTTGCTGTCGGAGAGTGTGGCCGGGGGCCTATCGATCATCAGACCCCGACGAGCAGCAGGAGTAGGGGCCCTGGTAACGTGTCGGCCTGAAGTCACTGATGCAGGTGTAGCCGAGGACGGGCAGGTGAAGTGGAGACTTCAACGAAGCGCTGATCAGGGTGCAGGTGTAGCCGAGAACGGGCAGGTGAAGTGAAGACTCAAAGAAGCGCTGACCAGGGTTGAGACTCGCCAAGTCAGAAGGCGTTGCAGTAGCGGCTCGCAGGATCCCGGGGCAGTGCGACCCCGGGATAAGGCCTTTAGGTGATTCTTCTTGTTCGAGAACTGAAGTGAGACTCCTCGAATTTCAGAAATGTTCCGCTCTTATACCCTTTTTGGAGTTCTAAAAATTATTTAAATTAAAAGCAATTTTTGTGAGTGGCCAAGAGAGAAAAAGTATTTTTGTAAAATTATTGAAGCAAACATATCAGACCGCTAACGAGTTTGAATGGACATTGCCATGACAACCAGATAAACAACAACATAATAAATGTCAGATTTTGGTTTCAGGCTCGTAATAGAAAAATGAACAAGTTCACATAGCCAAAATTACATAACAGCGAAAAATAAAAGGGTAGCGCACCAGCGCGCACGAAGCCCGAGATTGCAAAGTTTCGGAGAAAGCCAAATACAAGGTCACCCAACCCTTCGCTATCGATTTAGAAGTGCTGATAGTGTGAAAATATGAAGCGAAAATGATTTGTTAATGTGTTCTTATGGTTTAAAACGTTACAGGGTCCTATGAAAATAAAGGTGAACAAAATATACGGCTATGCAGCTCAGCAAGTATCCAGCTGAACATCCTGGAAAATGACATGTAAGTAGCATAACACTACAAGTGATATGTAAAAGCGGGGATACAAATCTAAACGAATGTGACAGCCTTAAGAAAAAAAGAGAGAAACCACACCAATCAAACCTCTTAAAAATGTTTAAAAATAAACTACACAATTTTGTCAAAAATATATTTAAAGGTGTGTTTACGAATACATAATATCCACATTTTGAATGCAATTTAGCAATTTATTTAGTTAGCATTTCAGAATTAAGGGAATAAATTAAACAATTTAGAGGTATTTTCGTAATTAAATGCTATCGAGAAAATTTCATCAATCGCGTTTTCCTTCAGTGAGAATCTTGATAAAATACTCAATAAATATTTACTCATAAAATGAAATCCGTAGATGCCTTTATAATGGAGTATATGTATTGGAATAAAAAACGTTTTTTTAGTATCGTCTTAAACTAAAAGTGTATTTTAAACAGACTTAAATATTGGTTCTCAATTAGTTTTTTTAAATGGCTTAACCTTGAAACTAATTTTATTTATAAACCAATTTGAACAAACATGATTCTATTTGAACGACCAAGTCCGATTTTTTGAAAATATAAATCCATTCAGGGTGGTTTTAAAATTAAAATAACTGAATTATAATATCATCCACGTCCACGAAATCGCGCATTTTTGCCTTCCTGCGACTTTTCAGGTGCGTTTACAGTGATTGTCGTGAGATGCAATCGAGTGCCGTAAAGTCGTGTAATAGTGTGGTCGTGATTGTCCTAAACGACATATGCAAACCCGACCGGGAAGGTAGAAATAGTGCTTGAAATAGTTTGTTTTTATGCTGTTGTAGTCATACTCACGTTAACAGGCAGTGGCGCGGTGATCGGCGTCTTGTGCCGCTGAGTGTTTTGATGCACGGTCAGGATGGTGGACGGGTTCGCTGAAACATGGAGAACATTCCATTTCAACACACTCAATAATAATAATAACAATACCTTGGACACCATTTACACACATTGATCTAGCCCCAAACTAGGATTCCCTGTATCTTGGGTGCTAGACAACGATACACATACTTATACACAGTCAGGTCATAAGTTCTGTCACATGTGAAATATGAAATAATTTAGACATGTTTATTATTTATGTAAACATTTATATAGCAAAATGAACTTAATAAAACATAGATTCTTATGGTAATAAAGTTTATTCAAAATGACCCCCGCGATTTTGAATACAGGCCTTTATTCTGCGCGGCCAGACGTCTATCGCAGCACGAACGAGGTCCATGTCAATATCGGCGGCTGCCTTAATCAAGGATGCCTTGAGTGACTCCAAATCAGGATGAGGCTTTGAGCAGGCCTTTTCCTCCAAGTGTTGCCATATCTTGTAATCTAACGGACTCAAATCTGGACTGGAGGAGGGCCATTCTTCGTGCCGGATGAAGTCGATTTCACGCGCCGCCAGCCAGTCTTGTGTGCTTTTCGCTCTATGAGCTGGCGCAGAATCTTGTTGGAATACTGGGTATTCCAACAAGAAGATGCCTTTTATTAAACATGGTATGAGAAACAGGTTCCACAAGGTTCTTGAGGACTGTATTTTGATACACAACTGCATTCGTTTTTACGCCTTTCTCACAAAAATGTACCTCAGTTAAGCCCCAATAAGAGACTCCCAACCAAACCATGAGCGAGGATGGAAAATGACCTCGTTGGACACGCGGAATACGGTTGCTCGCTTCTTCACTGCTGTGTGCGTACACCTTATCATTTTGTTTATTGTAGCTCTCTTCCACGGTGAAAATTTTTTCATCCGAAAAAAGAATTTCCCGATGCTTTTTTCCCGCGTACCGCTGCAACAAAGCGCGGGATCTCTTCAGTCTCAGGTCCATTAAACGAGCATCCAAACGATGTCCTGTTTTTCTTCGATATGCCCTAAGCCCTAAGTCTTCATTTAACACCCTTTTCACCGTGGTCCTGCTTAACCCCATCTGAAGGGCCAACAGTTTCTGCTTACGTATGGGATTTCTTTGAGTTCGCGCCTTCACAGTTTTTATCACTGCTGGAGTCGTAACAGAGCGAGGGCGAACTCTTCTTGACTTGTCATCTACACTAGAGTCTTCATTGTATCGTTTTATGGTACGATAAACGAATCTTTTGGTTATATTCAAATTTTTCAGTAAGTCGAAAATCTGAATCGGCGCGTAACCGCAACGATGCAACGCAATAACTGCGACACGGTCTTCTTTAAGTGTCCACTCCATATTTAAAAATGAGGAAAATTCTAAAAAGTACACATTTTTATTTTCATGAAAAATTCGAATGTTGAATTCAATAAACTTTTTTGTGGCCAGCGTTCTAAATTCAAAAGTTTTTATTGTGTGACAGAACTTATGACCTGACTATGTATAGATAAATATTATACTTAGATCGATAACCAACCATGACTAGGGTACAAACATCCGTTCTCATACCAAACCAATATTTGCCCCCACCGGGACTCGAACCCGGGACCCTTGGTTTCGTAAGCAGCGTCACTGCCGACTCGGCCATTCGGGTCGTCATTGCTCGTAAGTGCTTCTTCCGCGTTGCCATTTAGGTTCATAATGGAGCTTATTACGCCTGGTGCTTTTAACTGTACGTACCGCACTAGTACTTTTTTCCAACTATTCATTCATTGTTGGTAGGCCAGCAGTGTGTATGCCTACCAACAAGGAATAAACTAATTTAAGGTAAGAACATATTATTATGATAAATCAATCAATACATTTGTATTTATTTCAACAAATTATATTTTTTTCACTACATTTCTTGAATAAAACTGACTAAAAGTGCCTGCCACCCCGGGAAACTACGGGAAAAGGCGTGACGCTATGTTACGTTGTTGTATATTAATTAACCTTAATTTGCGAATTTCAAACATTATTTTCAACACACCTGCCCGTAAACTGGTTCTTTGTAGCAAGGCATACCGGGCCACAATAGCGCATATTACTTACACCCGTGCTTTTTACCTCGCATTTTTTTTCAATCTCAGGTGCGAGCTTTAATGCCTACAAACAATTCATATTTTTGTGAATATTTAAGCATTATGTATAATATTATGATGGAACAATCTTCTTTTTAACATTATTTCATCAAATATATTGTTTTCGCTACATTGTACCCATAATTTGCATATTCAACGCTTATGTTTATAGGCTGTGTAGCGGTGTTGCCTGTGCCTTCCTCTACAGCTGCGCGCGCCAGCGCGTCAAAAAAGCGCTCCAATTTGCACAAATCTTTGGTGACGTTTTTGTTGATTAGCAATTTATTGTCAAAAATGTCGACAACGACAACGCTAGACTGTCACGCGGACACATTTTGACCGATGCAAAATACCCCAGTCTGTCACGCGGACACATTTTGACCGATGCGAAAAAGGCGGTAAATAAGGACCATTATTTAATCAAAGCGTTTGTCTATCTTGCTCACACTTCTACTAAACGTGGCCGAAAGAAGGAGAAAGGCATAACATCCTTTGTTTCTACTCTAAAGCAAGCATTAGCGGTTGACCGAGGCAATGAAATATCGCGCCCTCAGTCACGTGCCAGCGCTTATTGAGTGGTGGTGTGGTTGTGGTGATTGCTTTCCAGGATTATTGTATGGGGAGGCATGTTATTGTTATTGATTTATGTGCGATAAAGTTATTTAGATGTAAATAAACTACAAACATATTGAAATAATGCTATATTTTTTCATTTTTAACGACCTTTCTACAATAATTGGGAAAAAATCAAATACTTTATTTAAACTTAGATTTAAAATTAAAATTAAAATATATTGCTAGGCAAAACTGGACTATTCTTTTTTTATCCAGTAGCTTATTTAAAAGCAATTCCAACGATATAACTTTCTTAGAGAGCTCCCATAGAAAAAATAGAGATATCGTCATTTTAATGAAACGGGACGTTAGTGCGCGGAGTTCGCGTGCGACCCCGTGACAGAAGCGGCCATTTTGCATTTTTGGGTTTGACATATCAGAGGGTAGTGAATAGTAAATTAGTTTATTAGAAGTTTGGCTGCGTCTATTTATTTCCTCGCAAGTGAGTTGAAAAACGTCGTATGATACTTGTGCAACGAGATGTGCCTCGTGTGCAATAATCAACTTTCCACACTTGTATCATAATGTACTATTTATAGGCTGTGTAGCGGTTTTTCCAGTGCCTTTATTTAGTGCGGCGCTCGACAAACACAAAAACAGCCTGCCATTTTTCATAACTATTTGTTTACCTTTTCTTTGTGCGGTTAATATCAATACAAATATATATCAAGACTCCAAATTGCAGAGCCATCCTTCTAAGCACTGCTCACTAACATTCCACGTACCCTACAATGACTTGGGATTGGGATGTACAAACTTGATATCTTTTGCGATAGTGCCGATATTTCGAGCGTAAGCTTCCTGTCTGCCATTGCTCAGTTTCTGTCAGTGTGATACATGTATTATAATATGGGAAATATTAAACTGCACATCAAAAATACTGATTTGCACAGCAAATATCAGGGCAAATTGCTGCGGTAGCATAGGTGAAGGGTAAAGTGGGTGAGTGAAGCGAAGCCCCCTTTATCCTTCGTGTTAGGTTGAACATGTAAGAACAACAACAAATACTCAAACCTAAACATAAGTACACATAAAATATTACAAATATAAAAAGTGTTTTTGTTGATCCTTTTTTGCTGTGCAAATCAGTATTTTTGATGTGCGATTAAATACTAGCCATATAATATTGTTTTTTTTTTTGTTTTTCTATGTGTTTCTTATGAGTATTTGTAAGCAAATACCCTAACCTTAACACAATCAACATAAAAAAGATAGATTTTAGTTACATATATTGCTTTTCTTCCTTAAATGCAGCCTGATTTGAAAAACTGTGAATGTTATGCGCTTCTCTAATAATTGATGCAAACATGTTACTTTTGTTAAACGTGTTCTTTAATGTTTGTATTTGCATCGTTGATGCGCCGCGCCTGTTACAAATCCTGTTTACTTCAATGAAACAAATCTGTAATGTTAGTTATTTTCGAGTTTTATAACAAACTGTTACACTAATTAGCTTTAACTTACTAAAACTAAGAGATAATACATAATACATAGTTAGTAAAAAAAGTAAATACAAATATGTGATGTTAGTTATTAAAATACATAGTTTGAAAAAAATATGGTGATTTTGCTGTAGCTGTATCCAGCTGGATTTTCTTTGCTCCAGCAAAAAACCAGCTGGACAGAAAATGCTGCTGGATTGCAATCCCTAGTCCACGTCCATCGGGGTGTGATGACGATGATGCCTCACCTCGAATCATCAGCACGACTTGCTGGTGCGTGTGCTGGTGCACCGGAACTCCGTCGACCCTGATGATGCGGTCGCCAGCCCGGAGACCAGCGCGCCACGCCGCGCCATGCTCCTTTACCGACTGGACGTACACCGGGTTGTCGCCTGGAATTACAGAGATCTCTTGTTGAAGATAAGTTCGCCTTAAGTTGTTTGACTTTGTATATTCCATTCCGTATTGAGCTAAGATCTTTCGAACTACAGAACCAATTTTGATAAATCATAGCTAAGAACCATCGCAGGGAAGTATACTATCATTTACAAAAAACCGCATTAAAATCCGTCCACCCGTTTGAGCTCTAGAGTGCCACAGACAGACATACACACAGACACACCCACAGACAAACAGACACTTCAAACTTATAAAACCCCTCTTTGTCGCCGGGAGTTAAAAATTAAGGTTAAGTCCGGAAACATGCGCCCTGCAAGAGCATAGCAAGATCGTTTTTGTACGGTACATAATTTCTTATCTCTCTCTCGTACTCATTTCTTATCTGAATATTGATACATTATGACTAAAATGTATCAATATTCTACAAGGGGTGCTGCCCCCCTCTAGACAAGATGGAAGTCGCTAATATTACTCGCGGTAGACGCTAAGAAAACGAATGCGATTTGAGATTTGAGAACGACAAGTCACGTGAGTTTTCGTTCTCAGGAGTGGCACTCACCTGACACCTTCATCCCGTATCCCTGCTCGTCTCTGATGACGGTGACGGTGAGCAGCTCGTCACCGCCCGGCGACCCCGCCCCGCCCAGCATTACCTGCGAACAAGAACACCATCATTAGCGTCATCATCGAGAGGCTATCATCATTATCACAACGACGTCAGTGTTGCGTGCCAGAGTTACCGAGTTCGATTCCCGGCCGCCGGAAGAAAATCTCCGGGTCTTGCATGTTTACATGTTTATGACGTCACTGTTTCTGGTTCCCACGACACGGTATCCTGGTGTGGGGCCAGAAGTAATGTATGTGCGTGTATGTAAACGTAATGTTATTATCATGTCATGCGCGAGGATCTTCACAAGGAAGATTGGCTACACAGGCCAATGCGAGCACACGCTCATGAAGCGGTCGCCGTGACAGAAATCGGTCGGACCACTTGTTATAATTATCATGTCTGTTATGATAAGATATACACCGTTAGAAAAAGTAACTTGACATGGGATCTTAGAGGATTGGATGGATTGGACTCCGGATGAGAAGAAAAAAAAATGTCTGGTTTGATGCGATAACCTTCTCTATCTGTTAAATAATCTGCCTCCTATTCACGGACTCATATCGATCAATAATGTCGAAAGTGTACATTTTTATAATATTTTTGTGTGGATACGAATGAGAGATTAATACTTGTTTGAATTCTTGATGTTCCAGTTGTCTCGTTGGTATGCTCGCGTCACCTGAGCTCAAATTTTCAAAGGAATCGGAGGTGATACAGTTTTATTTTCTATCCATTCACATACAAACAGACAGTTAACAACAAATACACGTTTCATTTAAACTGTTAATACCCTTTGTATGTTGGATTATCCTTCTACAAACCAACTTAATCCAGCTTACATAACAGGAGTCAATGACACCAACGAACCAGAAGTAATTTAACTACCAAACCTAACAGTAATGCTACAAAAATAACAAAACACATACAAACATATTGCTCCTAGCATAAACAGGAAACTACACACGTAGCGAGATGTAATGTTGTAACGATAGTCTACCTTATGCATTTAGATTTAGAGGTGAGAGTAATTATTTAATCCCTTTAAATATCAGATTTGGTTTTATAGAGAAAATAAATCTTAAAAACATGGAGATAAAAGCGAATTTGTTGTAGTCTTCGAGGAATATTTATTTTTTCTTGTTTGAATTTGTTTTATGATTTTTATCACCTTTGTAGTTTTTTCAGTTCAACATGTTTTTACCTTCAGTCAGTAGTTTTAGATAATATATAATGTCAGTAAGCATTTTTCTAGCTAAAGTATGCGTCAACGTCTGACGTATACCTTATAGTTGTTTGTTATTGTTATTTGTTATTGATTACCTTGTCATGTAGCCAATTATGGCGAAACGGTACACCTACATCCGGGACTCAGAAAATTGAGAAAGGAGTTTAATTTTTTGATGCTCAAAACACGTGCACTAATCCCCACTTGCATTACTTACTGAGCTACTGTGCCGCCCTCACCCCGTAAAGGAAACGGCGTATCAATTGTTTTCTTTCTTTGTTGTAATTGTAGTGTGTTCACTGTCTTTATAATAAATGTTTCATTCTTTCTTTCTAGTTTTATATTTTTTTTCTAAACAGCCAAGATGGACCAAGCTCCGGCTTTAGACCCCGTGGCGCATCAAATTGAGAATTCCGCGATGATACAACCCAGAGTTCGTTGCCATCAATAATCGGTCAAGTGCGAGTCGGATTCACACACGAAGGGTTCCCTACTACCGTACAAGAGAAAACACAAAAAATACGCGAATATTGTATGGGGACCCCATTGTTGTTTTAAATTGCGTGTAGCTCATTCAAGCTTACTAATAGGAACCCGTTTGGCAACCTTCAGGTACGGAACCCTAAAAACATAGCTTTGCTGAAATGTCGTGCGTTCGGTTAGGTCGTGACATTACTCAGCCAGCATTTAGTTGAAAAAACATAGCGTCACGCCTTTACCCGTACGGTCACAGAGACGCCACAGTTCTGCCCGCGTCTACCCATTTTGCTTGTGCGGAGGCTAAATGGAGATAGAAAGGTCTCCTCGCGGTTTTTCCCATCCACGATAGATTTCCGTATAATGTACTTGCTAAATTGCATAAAATCTCATTTCTACATGGTCAGCACCAGTACAAAGGAGCCTCGGATACCGGCTTTTTTTTATACCCATAGGGTGTCAAACTAAGCCTCCGCTGTCCGTCTGTCTGTCTCTAAGTCCGTCAGCGGGCTTTATCTGATAAACAGTAATAGGTAGAGTTGAAATTTTCACCGAATGTATATTTCTGTTGCCGCTACAGGAACAAATAATGAAGCACACGATATTTTTAACATTAAAGGGGGTGCCCATACAAGAGACTCGAGACTGCCCCTGCGAATTAGGGTTGGTGCTAGGTTCGGAAACTAGGAAACCTTGTCCGGACTTAAGCTTCTTTTATACATTTTTTGTCCCTCAGTTGTTTCGTACGATGTCACCGAACCCTTCGTGTGCGAGTCCGACCCGCACTTGACGATTTTTATACCAATTCCAGGCCACTATTCTCCGTCGTCAGCCGACTCCGCCCAGTCCGGCAGCTCAGACTTGTAAAATTGTATCTTCATGAAGGGGCCAAACAAAAACGACGCACACCACATCGCTGGCGAGACTAGGCGGCGCCGACGAGCTGTTTATCCCGACAGCAGCGGCGTGCTCGCATCGACCCGCCGCATCCCACACGCGATCGCGTCGCTCCACTATCGCACTACACTTGCACTGCAAACGCGGTGTTGTTCACCGGTGAAAGTGCGTAAGTGACCATCAGTTTTCAGCTGACTTCAAAATGTAGGAGGTTCTCAATTCGACTGTTTGTTTTATGTGTTTGTTACGCGATTATTCCGTCAATTGTGAATCGATTTTGATGATTCTTTTTTTGATATAAATTTTATCAAAATTAATTTACCGCTTTTATTACAAGTGATATGTCAGATAACGTCTCATCAAAAATAATTACACTAGTCTTCACAAAATAAACGGCCCGGTGACAGCGTCCGTGTCTCTGACTTAATAAGGTTGAATTTAGTTTGGGCTGTGTCCCAAACTAAATTCAACCTTTTATTTTGTGAAGACTCAGGCCTTTTATTTTGTGAAGACTGTTGGGCTGTCAGATCATGAAACAGATCAAAGTATTACGTTCGCTGTTGAACTCAATCCTCGGTTTCATAAAAAACCATTCTGGTTTGAAGAAAGACAACATACGAAAATTTGTAGAATGTATAAGTAAGTTGTCCTTTGCTTCAGTATACCACGGAACTTAGGCTTATCAGGCTTTTGATGAATTCGATGATTAAATAATTTTATTTTATAAACTTATGTTTTCCCGTTAAAAAGGTAAAATTTTTTAACAAACCTATAAAAAATAAATGGCTTATAAAAAGTATCAAACGGTGTTGCATAAACAAACGTCGCTTATACCTAAAATATCGGTTTTTCTCTTATGGCAATAATAATAGTTTAATTCATCACAAGAATTACAGTAAAATATTAAAATATATTATTATGATTAAATCCCAACAAATCGAAAACACCAACTATATACTCAGGGCTAAAAATAAATGCAGGGCAGTTTGAGACGTTACGAATTTCTTTACTTAATGTTTATCCCCCTTACAATAAGTAAAGAAATTCGTACAATTATATCTCAAGGAAAACAATGCACAGACACAAAAGTTATTTGTGTCACAAGGGAGCAAATTGATGTATTTACGGCGAGGGCGGTACATTGAATCCAGAGTGAAGCGAAGGATTCTATGATAGAATCCTGAGCGTAGCGAGGGATTCTAAGTTAGAATCCTGAGCGTAACGAAGGATTCAAGCGTTAACGCGCATGACGAAAATAATTTTGCTCCTGAGTGAGACATACAACTTTTCACACCGACTATGAGGAAAATTTAAATTTCATGCTATAAAAATATTGAAATAGCTATACTGTGAAATGAAATACTAAATTATACTTTCACCACTTTTACAGTAAAAATAAAGGAATCGAATAATACAATGGTATCGGATATCAATATTCATTATATCACACTAACAGTTATCGATAGTTTTAATTTCAGTAAAACATATAACTAATTGACACTTTTTTATGTATTACGAAAATCATATTAGCAAATAAAAATCTTTATCTTTATCTTTAACATTCATAAATTTTCATATAACGTTGTTAAAGTTAAAACTTGAAACATGTTCGTTTTTAATCGACTACGATGAAATTACAATCGATTATTTTATTAATATCTGTGTTCAATCATTGCGTAAATGCTACATGCTAATTAATAAACTAAAAAGTAGCTTAAACAGAAAAGTAGCATTTTGCTCCCTCTCGCCTTGGAGCAAAACTTACTTTTCCGAATGAAAGGTGTGAAAAAGAAATTAACGAACTATTAAATTACTGTTTCATAGACTCAACTAACATAGACCACAAAGTAGGAGACAGTATTTATGATGACTTCTGTAAAAATAATCCTTTTAATCCAAATAGTATATTCTTAACACCTGTAAATGATACCGAAATTACAAAACAGTTAAGAAATACACATACATCTGGATATGACGTCATCAACACACATATTATTAAAGCTGTCACCCCATACATTGCAACCCTTCTCACTTATATCGTCAACCTTTCTCTTACAGAAGGCACACTCCCATCTCGTCTTAAATATTCAGTTGTAAAGCCACTATTTAAACACGGGATACCTGAAGAAATGAGCAATTATAGACCTACATATTACACTGATTCCATTTTTTTCTAAAATATTAGAAAAAAATATGCACAACAAGGTTTACAGTTTTATTTTTATTACTAAAATATTAAAACATCAACAATTTGGCTTCGGAAAAAATAGTTCGACGACGGTAGCCTGTTTTAGTTTTGTAAAGAATATCACTGAGTGATTGAATAAAAATATATATCCAGTCGCTATTTTCTTAGAGATGAGCAAACCTATTTGTCTCTCATAAGACTTTTTAGATAAATAATATAAGTACGGCATACGTGGAACAGCACTGGAATGGTTTAAAAGTTATTTGTCAGATAGTCAACAGTGTGTGGAGGAGGTGTCAGCCAAAACGGATCATACCAAGATAACTCATAGATCGAAATATCGCAACAACTCATAAGGAGTACCACAGGGCAGTATTCTGGGACCTTTACTCTTCCTTCTATGCATCAATGATCTCCCTGATGTTATTAATCATGACTCTGTTCTGTTTGCAATTGACATAGGCGTAGTCGATTAGCGGCAGGAGAAGGGACTGAGCAAGGGTGATTTTGGTCTGCCACGGCAAGAAGTGCTGCAAACGTCTTGAGTCAATGAAAAGAAGCAAAGACCCGTCTGCTGACCTCGCTGACATGTGGAGACCAAGACAACAGGTTGTCAAAAATAAGGTTTTTTGCCTTATCTATATACTCATTAATTGTGTGCAATAGAGAACTTATGAAATGACGAATGGTGAAAATTATGAAAATTAAGCGGTAGCAAAGGTAGGAATAGGAAACCTTCGAATCGCTATAGCTGCGCCGATAGGCTCCTTTGTATTTGTATTTTTTTGTATTGGTACATCTGCCAACCCGTATGAGAAAGGACGTGACGCTACGGTGTCTTGTTCAACGCGTCTATCTTTGATAGTTCCGCCTGAGGATAGGCCATGTAGGTACTTACCTAGTTCGGTGCACAACTCGACCTCCCATTGTTGCATAGAACATTCTAGTTCCACCAGACTCCCACGAATTCGCGGAATCGCGCGACGCATGTTTTTGTATCTCTCGAGTGGGAGAGTTTAATTCGCTGTGTCAGTTGTTGTGCGACTTCAAGTACGGGATTTCATCGCGTCATGACCCAAATATAAAGTTCTACGTAGTGAGTCATTGGGCTAGACGACTAGAATAACAATAGGAATAGAAGTGATTAAAATATTATAAATATATTAGCCTATTAGCACAGCCTCAGTCGGCCTAAATTCAAAACTTTTCGGTAAAACTGCTCCAAAATTTACTTAGCCTGTCAAATTGTCGTTTAATGGAGTATTTCAATACTATTATCGCTTTGAGGGAATCTCGTCTGAAGCCAATATTGACAATGTCCAACAATAAAAAAGATCGAAGACCCGTTCATGAACAAAGAAGTAATCTGTTGCAGGAAGACAGGACACAGCTAATCGTTCGTTCTATATTTACATCTGGGATTACCCAACCTTTGCGACGCGCACCGGGACGAGGTCCGATCTGAACCCGGAGGTATCCTCAGGAGACAAGTGAATAATGGCCTTTACTCTTGATTGATCCACTTTTAATAGGCCAAGCTACCGAGACAAATCTGGAAGAGGTCCTATTACCCTGTTCTGCGGCTCCAATATCGATATCTTTAAAATTGATCAGTTACAATCGCTAGAAATGATAGCTGTGTCAAATAAACGTGTTGTTAAGGCGATGCAGTAGGCCAAAACAGCCATTTGTAAATCTCAAGTAACGCAAAATAGGAGTATTAAAGCAGTTGTTTCTTTATACTAGCTTGTTGACATGAGTGCCAGCAGGGATTCGTGAACTATAATAAACGCAATTTGATAAATTTTGCACGATAGCAAAGTATCCCGAAGTTATATCACGAATTCAACCGGATTTCAATTTATGTACTTGATATTTATTTAAGAGTAGCAAAGAAAATCTTGCACAGAGACGCCCAAGAAGAGAACAAAAACCAAATTGGCATGCACGTATGTATCTGACCCAAAATTAGGTAACTAGATATGTCATCACGGATTTAAACATAACCCAAGGCTTCAAGGATGTGGTGTGCTTTAGTAAGGTCAAAACAACATAGTACAACAGGAAGGTCAAACACACACACACACCTTACGCTAAGAATTGTAATAGTGAAATGATTTCAGAAGAAAATATTTTGTTTGGTTAACACCGTAAAATTATGTCACCAACGGGAGTGGGAGTGAAAAGACATCAAACAAACCAAGAAACATAGCATCACGTTTTCCCATACGCGGTGGCAAAGGCACAGTTGTGCCAGTTGACGACCCGAATGGCCGAGTCGGCAGTGACCCTGCCTACGAAGCCAAGGGTCCCGGGTTCGAGTCCCGGTGGGGGCTAATATTTGTTTAACGAGAACGGATGTTTGTACCTTAGTCATGGTTGTTTATCTATCTAAGTATAACATTTATCTATGCAAGTATGTGTATCGTTGTCTAGTACACAAGATACAGGGAATCCTAGTTTCGGGCTAGATCAATGAGTGTAAATAGTGTCCAAAGTATAAAAAAATAAAAAAGGTATTGATTACTCCATTTCGAGAGACTGTAGGTAGCCCATCGCCGCATCTATGGAGATATAAAGGTTTCCTCACGATGTAGTCTTCCATGACCGTAAGAACGAAGTTAAACAACTACGATTTTTTGACATTGGCCTGTACGCTTTCATTCAAATTATCATTCCATACAGGGTGAAATTTAATTAGCGGATTATCACGTAAGCTTCTGAAGCTAAAGAGGTCACAGCTCCGCTTGGTGACCGTAGCGACGACTGGACACGCTTTGCTAAACAAACACTTACACAATCTATAGGTGTTACAGATAGCCTCCTGTGCAGAGTCTGCATGGAGGTGGAGGAGGCAGCCACCCACGTCCTGTTGGAATGTTCCGGCTTGGCCATCTACCGGGCACACACCTCGGGACGCCGAGGTCGCTCCGAGAAGTCGTCGGCAACATCAAGGGTCTGCTAGGCTTCCTACAGGAGCTGGGTTGGCAGGAGTGCCCCCAACCCACATCACGCAAAATAGGCGCAAATTGAAGTCGTCGAGTTCCGGAAAATCAGCCCGCGACAAACTAAGCTAAGAAGCATATTGTCGTAAATGCAAAAATAATTTGGGTCAATGTATTGAGGGTCGAGTTTTTTTTTCTCATTTGCGACCATATTTTTCAACGACCAAAATATGTTCAGCAAATTAACTGCCACCTCGTATATGTATATGTCACCGTAAGATTGTCAAAACGGTTAGTTGATAAACTAACGTTTTTTTTCTCGTTAGTTGGTCAACTATCGACAGATAGTAAACTGTAGCGTACTGCTTACTAAATGACGCGTTAGTTGATAAATTAACGGTTAAACTGTTAAATAGTAAACTGGTTTATACTTGAATTTTAAACGAAATACCAGGGCAATCACTGCTGTAGCTAGGTGAAGACTAGAGGGGCGAGCGCAGCGAAGCCCCCGAATAGTCTTCTTGTTAGGTTGACATGTAAGAACTAAAGAAACGTAAATTCTAAACCCTGGCGGTCTGGTATCGATAGTTGATCTGTCGATATTTTATCTAATTGATATCTGTCGATAGTTGATCAACTAACGCGTTAGTTTATCAATATGACTATCGTACGATGACATATATACGTGATGGATGACTGATATATATGAGTCACAGTTTCTCTAAATATATATCAGGCTGATTAGTTATCATATGAGGGCCGGATGAGCGCTTCCGCAGCTCCTCCTCCCGTACGATCTTTCGGTTGAACAGGCGATTCATCAACTCTCATCACTTACACTTTTGAAAGTCAATGGTGGAGGAAACCTTGTATCTCTATAGCTGCGATTAAACTAGGACTCAACTGTGCCTTGCCACCCCGTATGGGAAAAGGAGTGACGCCTCTTTTTCTGGTTGATGAATCATCTTATAAGCTGGTATGTCTGTTAGTTGGCTTGGCTATCTTTAGGTGTATGTTGAAACGACGTGCCATCGGTATTCTTTCAAATTAACAGCCCATTACTGAAGTAGCCCATTAGAGAAGTAATCTTCGTTCATATCATTAGGGGAAGAGCCTCGCTACTTATCCCAAAACACAGGGGAAACCCTACCTTGGGGAGTATCGACTCTGATGTTATTTTTGCTTATTACCAACACCTATTCTCATAAACATATGATGTATCTATCTTTAGTTAAGTTTATATAACATGAAAAAAAAAAAAAAAAAAAAAAAAAAAAAAAAAAAAAAAAAAAAAAAAAGCGTAACCAGGAGATAACTGGAATTCCATATAAGATAACTAAAATATATGTTTTTGAACTCAATGAGCGACCGAATGAGAGAGCGCAATTAACAAACTGCTTACTCTAAAGATTTCTTGACATATCCCGATCCCTTTCAAACTCAAATAACAATCGCTTTGAATGACAGCTCCTGTGCAATAGCGTACTGATTGGCCCAACGTCAAATCGCACTTTGCGAATATCCTTAAAAAATATTTTTTAAGTGGATTGTGATAGATGTCATAGCTACACCAACCTTGTCTTTTATTGCAACTTTGCTTATGTATGAGATGTTCTGATTGAAATGCCTAGATGTCATAATTCCTACATGATATGGATTGCAAGAGGTTTTAAATTATATTGCAATTCCCGATTCGACCGAGAAACAGAGCATACTTCACACTTAACCTTCTTGATGAAAAGGGAAGTCTTTTCATCTCGCTACTTGCATCCCGATTGAAACATATTGCCGCCGGGACATTAGCAAGCAATTGACTCATCACAAGCCTTCAAGGGCTTTGACCTTGCAACACGTTTTGCTCGAGATTCTAGGGCTCAGTGTCTAATTGCTTGAGTCGGAGTGACGACTGTCCTCTGTATCAATCTATATGGCGTTTCATCAATCAATCATGGTAGAACTTAAGGTAATATGTAAACATACGAAGAGCTACATACGGAAGCATCAGATAATGGATAAGCCATTGCCATTTCGAGCAGAATCCAGATCCTGTATATTTCCAAAGATTTGTTCAAGGCCGGAACAAATTTCATAGGACAAATTGATTTGTAACTAACTGTGAATTGAAAGTTGGACAACAGTATTTTTTGTTGGATTCAAGTGTTGCTGCTTGAGCTGCGTGATCCAACGTTTGAATTGACGTGACAAGTAATCAATTTGTTCGAGTATTAATTTACCGTAATTAATAATTAATTTAAAAGTAACCGCAAACTTTTGTTTACGTCGCAGAACATTTCCTTTCGTAACGTTCCACTACTCGTGCTAAAGTTTGATGTTTTGGTATGCTTTTACGACGGTATTACCTATCACATTTATCTGTTTATTGGACATTACTTCTGCTTTACGACTGGCAGCTTTTAACATCACTTTTGCACGCTTCTTGAATATGCAACTGCTAATATACCCCTCGTGTATAAATTTCAAGCCAGCTATTTTATTCATCATCGAACATTCAATTGTGATGTCCTATGGTACCTATCTTGTTGTGGGGGAAAGCAGCGGATATTCAAACTATTTTTATTTTACAGAAAAGAGCTATTCGAGCAATTTATAATTTAAAACGAACAGACTCGACTCTCTTAAGAGAGCTTTTTAAAGAAATTGACATACTAACAGTAGCTAGTCAATTTATTTTCGAAAATATAATGTATGTACGCAAGAACCTTACAACATTTTCCAAACTTAGCGACAGCTGTAATGTTAACCTAAGAAATAATCACAGACTATGTGCGCCCCGTTTTAGACTCGCGAAGGTTAGCAATTCTTTCAAGGGTCAGTGCATTCTCTACTACAATAGGATACCTCTGGAGATTTTGAAATTGCCATTTGAGCAATTTAAAAAGCATGTTAAAGCGACTTTGTCGAAAAAGGGATATTACAATGTTCAAGATTACTTAAATGACAGGACTGTATGGGGTTAATCTGGCTCAACACAGACCTCGCTGTTAATAATTTTGTAATTATTTATTCCTGCTTATTAATCATAACAATTAAATTTTTCATATTTTTATTAGTTAAGCACAACCTATTTTTAAAAGAGATCTAAAAATAAATCTGTGCGAGTTTCTACGCCCTTCTTCTCCCACAGTGGTCCAATGTAGAGAAGAGGCAAAAAATGACGTTTGCTAAGTATATGTAAATATCTACAGTAATAAAGTACTTTGACTATTGACTATTGACATCAATTTTCTTATCCATACTTGAATATGCGAATGTTTTGAACATAATTATACTCTAAACATGAATATTAAAACTCCATGACACTCACTGAATGCTTGAATGAACAGTCAAAACGCACGTTTTCTTACGCAAGTATTCTACGAAATATTATGTTTTCGATATCTTACAAGGCCGAATCTTAATACCGAGCCCAACGCCGAAGTACATAGTATTTTTTCAAACAAAAATCGTGTCAAGAACGACTTATCTTTATTCGCTCCCAACCCTAGAGCCAAGACCTTCCATCATTATCTAAGCTGTTTATTTACAATAATCTATTGCCATTTTCCCATCCAATTAAATCAACAATCGGCTCTACAACGAGGGCGACAAAATAAAAACAAGTCATTATCAAGTAAGATAACCCGGTAAACTCGTCTAAGTGGGGCGGAGCCCTGCAGAGACGTCCGTACGCGATGAGTCACGCCGAGCGAATGACGATGACATGAAATAATCAGTGACATGGCGCGCAAGCGCAAATAGCTTTACATTTTTCATTTAAAATATTTCTGCGCACTGACAACAAGGACTTCTGCCAACGTTTTGACGTAATGCTTACTTTATAAAATGTAATATTGTAACCTTATGCAAGGTTACGAATACGAGCATATTCTGTCATTCATACATAACACAACAGTCAATTGCCCGTTAGTTAATTGATTTAACGATTGTAGCTGGGGTCCGTGAGGTTAATGTTTGCGGCACGCTAGTCTTGTAGCTGGGGTCCGTGAGGTTAATGTTTGCGGCACGCTAGTCTTGGATGTTTCTGTTATAACCGTTTTGCTACATCGATGCAAACATTGCTAATCCTTTTGCAGTGTTTGTGTTAAATCGATTGTCGTACATAATACTTCTATGATTAAAGATTTTGTTGAATCAATAATGGCTTACTGAGCAATACCATGGTAATAATCAGAATCAACAAGAGTTCATTAATACGAGAAAAGACTATTGTATTTACATTTCAATGGACAATTGTCAAGGTCAATTTATTATTATGACTTAAAAGTCCAGGTATTTATAAATACTATATTATGATATACCACAATTTATACTATATTTCATTTATACTATGAGCAGGTGTCTGTCTATCTCCCCACCTACTATTAATTAAACATAATCAAACAATGCGGCATGTCGTTTCCATACTAAAGCTTAAGCACTAACTATTGTGACCGCCCACCAGACGTGTCAACTAAATATTTATAATATTAGAAGAAAATCTTAAAAACAACATAAAAGAAAGCAACAAATCTTAATTGCTCACAAGCGAAATAACGATAGCAAGGCAACTGAAATTGGTTTCAACTCAAGACACTTCTGATAACGGGTCCGACAGACAGACAAACCGAATGTAATGGAGACAGCTTGTCGCAGTGTATTAGTCAGCCATCTTTACCTTTTTTAGTTCCAATTCTCACGACGAACACTTATATGTATGACTGTAAGACACAACACATATAAATTCGGCGTCTTACATAACAGCATACGGGCCGTTGTACCTTACAGCAATTTAGCTAGTTCAATACTCCTAATAACTTTTGCGTGACAGGGGGCTAGCCCATACCCGTAGCTCTGACAGATATGATGGCTTCCCACGATGTTTTCCATCATCCTTATAGCATCAGTGCAGGCAGTGACCCTGCCTACGAAGCCAAGGATGCCGGGTTCGTGTCCCGGTGGGATTCAAATGCAAAGATTTGTTTGATGAGAACGGATGTTTGTACCCTAGTCATGGTTGTTTATCTATCTAAGTATAATACATATCTATATAAGTATGTGTATCGTTATCTAGTACCCATGATACAGGGAATCCTAGTTTGGGGCTAGATTAATGTGTGGAAATAGTGTCCAAGGTATTATTATTATTATTATAGCATCCGTATAATATACCTTATGTTTCGTAATCCAAGACGTCCTGATGAGCTGCCGACGGTACGAAAGACTGCGAATTGAATTAGCAATGATAAGCGATTGTGTCATCAAACAGTCATCTTTATAAGCAAACATTGCAAACCCGTCCTTACCACTTTCATCATACGGCGAGCGCATCAGGAGTGGGAGGTCGGATTTTAGGGTTCCGTACGCCAAGGGTGCCAACGGTAAATTATCATTTTTACCTAATTGACAGAGCGACGAAGAGTCTCCGTTTGTTGGATTGGGCAAAAATGCTTTCGTATGTCCGGATGTTATCCTCAACAGGCCGCATTTCTCAACTGATTCTCGTGAATTTTTGTGAGCAGGTTCGATAGTAAAATAGTTATTGGATTTTTTCCAAAATGGCGGAAATGTAAGGTTTTATTTAAACTTAAATAATAATTTAAACCGCTACAGTGCCTACACCTTGACGGATTTTAACAAATGAGATGTCGTTGCATATGTCGAGTCCGTGTAACGGGCTATATAAATTTAGTGAAAAATCAATAGGTTGGTTTTAAGACCGCAAAATGTAGTTTACAAAGTTATTGGTACTTTCATACTGCATAACGTAATCAGGTGCATTCATAAGTTTGTATGAGTTATTAAAAGAAAGTGTCACTCGCGAGGACTACAGCTCACAGCCACAAACATTTACATACAGGCACATATATTGCTTCTGGCCCCACAATAGAATGTCCTGTGTTGTGGGAACCAGAAACAGCGACGTCGCATATCCCCAGCCGGGGACCGAACCCGGGACCTCTAGCATGGTAGGCAGAGCCACAACCGCAGCGCCACAGATCACTAAGGAACCGCTATCTGCCACAGGGCTGATGCATCTCTTCAACCGTTATAGGGAACCAGTTGAGTTATTACAGAGTGTGTATTACTGCAACTCTCATGTAAAAGTAAAATTATAGGAATCCTCCCAACTAGGGTTACCAGACACAAAATTTAAAAAGCCTGAGAAAAAGCCTGATTACCATTGAAAAAGCCTGAGATTTTCTCAAATTTAAGCTTTATAGGAAAAAAAACATAGTATTTTTTTAGATCTTGTTTATTACAATTACAAATAATATTCTTCCTAATTTTTTTTCCGGCAATAAACTAGATCTAAAAGAACACTATCTATATTCTATCAAAAATTGAAAAAATCCTGAAATTTCCTAAATCCGGCCGGAATCCTAAGAAGAACCTGAAAAGCCTGAGATCTCGGCCCAAAGCCTGAGAGCCTGAGATGAGCCTGAAAAGCCTGAGATCTCGGCCCTAAGCCTGAGAGCCTGAGATGAGCCTGAAAAGCCTGAGATCTCGGCCCAAAGCCTGAGAGCCTGAGATGAGCCTGAAAAGCCTGAGATCTCGGCCCAAAGCCTGAGAGCCTGAGATGAGCCTGAAAAGCCTGTGATCTCAGGCCAAATCCTAAGATATGGTAACCCTACTCCCAACGAGAAAACGTTTTAACAACTATGACTAAACAAAAAAGTGTCACATAAATATAGGTACGGTATAAAGGAACCCTTCGTGAGCGAGTCTGACTCGTCTCGGATGTTGGCTATCGTGACGGCGGGCGGTGGTGTTTGGTCACACCTCTGTAATGTGTTGATGATGCATCGCGTATACAAAGTAAGTGGGTTGAGACTCTTCAAGAAATTGTATTTTGGCTATGAACCGGCTATTTTAGGTATTCTCTGAATTTCATACGCTTGTGCAGCAAAACTAAATGGGTTAAAGTTTTACAGCTGCACTGGGTTATACTATTGATGATGGTTATTGCGAACTTACTGAAAAAGGCGACAGAATAGAATGTTGTATTTTTTTATAAGTTTGCGCCTAAACCAAATAAATTTTGAGGACAAGAGCTGCCTTATGATATTAAATTAGGTGTTGCAACAAAACTCACAACCAGAAATATAATATTAAGCAACACATCTAAGCAAACCTTGAATTAGTCACAGAAAATCACAATTTTAAAGAATCTATAAGTGACAAATGACGTTCAGATATTTAATTTGGTGAACGGCCAAATAGCTCAACGTGTGTGCGACCACTATTTACATATTTGACGTCAAAATCTTAAATAACAGGTTTATTCTGAGAACTAGATACTAGATTTTAAACGATCACCAAACTGCGTAAAAGCTATTTTAGATTATTGCGTGAAAGTAAACCGCTTTGTTTAAATGACGTGATCTGTGAATTTTTGCTTTTGGCATTATTCGCTTCCTGAAATTGTCGACAAAAACATCAAGAAACCGAGTGAGTAAGATCATTCAAACAAAACAATAAAAGACTTTTAAATCTAGGTTCAGGTCATATGGAACCAGACCCCTTCTTTTTATTTAGTGGCGTGATAACCACTTTTAAGGTTAATTGTGCCAATGTCAAATGTTAAATACATTTGACATTGGCACAATTAACGACCACAATTCGGTCAGGTTATCTCTTGGCTTGAGACCCCCTAACTCAAATCAATCGATATTGTGGAAAATAAATTGATTTGAGTTACAATTTGACATTGCCTCCGTCGATTTTGCTGTGGTTACAAAATCACTTGACACTGGCTAAATTTACTCAGAAGAGATTAGATAACAAGAAAGTAACATTATATCATTTCATGAATACTGAATAAAGCACTAGAATAACCCAGTATATAATCGTCATTTGTAATCACTATTGCAAGAACAGATCAGCAGCCGCCCTACCAGGTAATTATCATACAAGGAAGGTCATAATGAGAGGTCGTCTATAGTAAAAGACAAGCGATTCTGACTCATCTCCTAGACTAGACAAAGGTTTTGATGTCAAAACCATAAAATCGCTAATAAATGGAGCAGTTTCCAAATCTATGCGAGGTTTCTAAGGAGCTTAATGTTAATTTGCTAACGAAGTAATTAGGATTGATGCTAGCAAGGCCTTAGTAGATAAGTTCAAGGAGATTTATGTTTCATATTTGCTAGCTTTAGGATTACAAGGTTAATCGCCAGAACTAAGATTGTCAAGGCCATTTCAGATTAATTGGTCGGCTGGTGGATTCATTGGTTATTTAATGTGAAACTCAACTAATTAGCTTAGCCTGGAGGGACCTGATCGAAGATAGACTGTCATGTGGAAATCCGCACGCTCCAAGCACCACGTCGTGGGAGTAACGGGAACTAAGGATATGGAGGATGAATATGTCATCATCATCATTCTCAGCCAACATCGACCCACTGAGGGGTACAGGTCTCTTTTCTATAGTGTCAATGTTCAACCTCATATGCAAACCGCATCTAATCTGTAGATGTGTAGGATCGAGCCGGGTTGGCCTTTGCCCAACAGTAAGAAACCGTGGAGGCATGGAGAAAATTTCACTCCTCTGAAGCAAAATATTGTTTAGGGACCAAAAAATAATAACATTGTAATCGTAAGCATCCAGGAAACTGACAAATTTAAGACATCATGGTGCTTTAGTAACGTGCAAAACGCTGCTATAAAGCGCCTCATTGACGTCTTCGTACATTGTAGCTAACTGTGAGGAATTAATGTCAATTACAAGTGACCTTACACTCAGGGAAGCTGCGAGTTAGGTGAGCGTGGACCGCGAGTAGTTACGGCAGGCTATGCGGTATGTACTGATTCAGTACTACGGACATCTTGGTGATGGAACAGCAAACATGAACAGGAACGTAAGCGAGAGAGCGGCGAGATACTTCTGTTACGGGACACTTCCGGATGGATATCATGAAAGAGGAGGGGGTAAGGAAATCTGCTCCCTTTTCAGGGTTCCGTACCTGAAGGCTCCAAACAGCAGCAAAGAAGCCTATTTGTGTCACTCACGTGTCCGTCCGCCCGTCTGTTATAAAGGTTTTACTGCCACACGGTTAAAGCTAGTCTTTTATAGATAAACATCTTGTTGACCCAAGGCCATACAAATTGACAAAAATATATATATATATATGTTTTTTAGCTGCAATGTTAACCTAAGAAATAATCACAGACTGTGTGCGCCACGATTTAGACTCGCGAAGGTTAGCAATTCTTTCAAGGGTCAGTGCATTCTCTACTATAATAAGATTTTGGAGATTTGGAGATTTTGAAATTGCCATTTGAGCAATTTAAAAAGCATGTTAAAGCGAAAGGGATATTACAATGTTCGAGATTACTTAAATGACAGGACTGTATAGGATTAATCTAGTTCAACACAGACCTCGCTGTTAATAATTTTGTAATTATTTATTATTGCCTGCTTATTAAATTAAAAAAAACATAATTGTATTAGTTAAGCACAACCTATTTTTAAAAGAGATCTAAAAATCAATCTGTGGGAGTTTCTACGCCCTGCTTCTCTCACCGTGGTCCAATGTAGAGAAGAGGCAAAAAATGACGTTTGCTAAGTATATGTAAATATCTACAGTAATAAAGTACTTTGACTTTGACTTTGACTTAAAGGACTCAACTACCATAGCATTTCTAGAAATGCCATTTCCCGTATAGGTTTTGAATTTTATTACTATGGCATAAGGTCCAAAGTCGCGATGTCTCGCGCGCAGGCGCGGTAATGAACCGGGGGCCCATGTGGCTGAGGGGGGCGCGACCCCATCGAGTGGGGAATCGATGTTGTCGAGCTCGGTGAGTAAATAAATATTGAATTTTTGTTTGAAAAAACATGGGAAAACAAAGGAATGAGAAGCCACCGGTCAGCTTGTTTTACAACATTTTGTGCGAAGACATTTTTGGCTTTACCATCTTAAAATTTGGTGATAATATAATAATAAGGTTAAGGGCAATCCGACTGTGGAACGCACTTCCTTGAGCTATTAAGGAAAGTCCCTCAATTTTCACTTTTAAGAAAAGATTGAAAGTGCATTTCCTTTCTCTTCCGTAAATGGTACCATATTTATGTAGGTATATGTATGATTTATTATAGTTTATGTATGTTCATGCTATATATTGTATTTTATGTAGTGGAAGTATATTTTTAACTTCTCTTGAGAAGTTATTATAATAGGTCTGAAAATTGAAATAGGTAATTTTGTGTTTTCTTTACGTTTTAAGACCTGGAGAATCATTTGCAATCATTTTTAGAGTGATGTCTGTGTGTGTGTGTGTGTGTGTGTGTGTGTGTACGTACGTATGTACGTGATCAAAATTATGGAATTCGTTTTCTCAATAACTACTGGACCGAATCGCTTTGATGACCATATCAATCGATACGCCACGTCATGACTTAGATCTGAAAGGAGTCTAGAAAAAATCGGTCCAGCGGTTCGTTTTTTATTTGTAAAAAACTGACTTTTTTGAACACGCAACGTTAATTTTGTATGTAATTCCAAGTATTGAGGGGTAGATGTGGGTTTTTGAGGGTGCTGGTTTCGAATCTTTCATCAGTTTTTTAAAATTCAAAATGGCGGACCCACTATGACGTCATCTTTTTCGTGAAAATTCTTTAAATTCGATAAAATTTATTAATTATTGTGTAATGTTAAAAAATTGTTTTTTTTTTTAATTTTTAACTTCAATTGAAAGTTGTTATGATCAGTTAGGAAATGGGAATAGTTACTTTCGTAATTTCTTTATGTTTTAAGACCTTAAGAATCATTTGCAGCAGAGATCGGCAATAATGATATTTTCATTATTAATATCAGCGAATATTATTAATCAAACTGAAAATTAACTGAATAATTTCTCTGAAAATAACTGAATAAATCTCAAGAGAAGTTGCTTGTACGGTACTTGCTGCCGAACCGATTTTTTTATTTTATATTTGGTATAGTTTATATATATTTTGAAAGTAATTTGCGTCCGTATGTATAGTGTTATTGCGAACTAGGACTTTCCTGTATAATTAACTCTCCTGTCCTGCCTAGGTTTGCTGGAAGAAATCTCTTTTTAGAGATAAGCTCGCCTTTGCTTATTACATTACTTTTAATTGTCTGTAACTTTATATTATCTATGCAATAAAGAATAAAGAATGATAAAATTTATATAAATATAAAATACTAAATAAAATACTATTATTCAATATTTTTAAATACCATTTATTAACTATTATTAAATAAAAATAAATTGATAAATCTGATGGTTTCTTTAAAATTCCTACATTTGATACGGAACCCTAAAAGTGCGAAATCCGGAACGCACTTGGCCGATTTTTCTTTAAATCAACATTATCCAAACGGAAAATCAGGGCAATGTTACAATAGGCTCATATATTGAATTTGAGTCTATACGAGATTCATAATCAGGTCCTTGCTTAGAGCTGCATGCAACGAGAACCTCACTAAACAAACAGCCTTTTCCCATACAAGTGGTAGAGGTGTTGCAGTTAGTTGGTTAAATCAGACACTTAACTAACTCTCTAGCTAACTAGACCGTTAATTAAATGCCGACGTTTAACCAAGTCACTAAAATTCCGTCAGACAAGTGAGTGAAAGAAACGTTTAACGAGTTGTCTAAACGTTACTAGGAACAAGTCATATACAATATAAATATTTTTTTATTTGTACTTATGTTTATGTTTTAAGTATTTTTTGTTGTTCTGACATGAAGGAAAAAGGGAAGCCCCCTTTTTCCCTTCGCTTCGCTCACCCCCTTTTTACCCTTCACCTAAGCTACCTCAATGTTTTGCCATGATAAAAGCTGTGCAAATCAGCTGTTGTCGTGACGCCATCTTGATTTCCAACACGCTGGCTTTCGGTACATAAGACAGATTGTTAAACGTTTTCGACGATGCTCTATTTAAATCAAAATGCTAGTGACTTGGTTAAACGTCGGCATTTAATTAACGGTCTAGAGAGTTACTTAAGTGTCTGATTTAACCAACCAACTGCGACAGAGGCACAATTCGGTATTTGACAAGGTAGTCTGATAAATACGAGGTCCCGGGTTCGATCGATCGCGGCTGGGGATACAGAAAAAAAAACCCAGGTCTTGGATGTTTATATGTGTGTGATGTCGCTGTTTCTGGTTCCCACGACACTGAGTATCCTAGTGTGGGGCCAGAAGCAATGTATGTACCTGGATAAAGATGACAAAAATATATGTAAAATGGAAAAAAAATACATTTCTCAAGCTGAACCTATTTCAACAAAAACGTTTGACAATATCAGAATTGATTATTCCCAGCAGGTATTTTATAAACTCAACTCGTGAACAAAATTACCGTTTAGAGACTTTAGACAGTTACTAAAAAGTATATTTTTACGAGCAGTCAAATACCGTATTGCACCCACGTATATTTCAATCAATCAATCAATCAACTCTCTACATTACTGTAGATATTTACATATACTTAGCAATCGTCATTTTTGCCATTTCTCTACATTCACCACTGTGGGAGGTGAAGGGCGTAGAAACTCAAACGGATTATTTTTTTGATCTCTTTTAAAAATTGCTTGTGCTTAACTAATACAAATATTTCAATATAAATTATTATAATTAATAATCAGGAATAAATAAATACAAAAATATTAACAGCATTTAAGTAATCTTGAACAATGTAATATCCCTTTTTCGAAAGTCGCTTTAACATGGTTTTTAAATTGCTCAAAAGGCAATTTAATATATCCTCAGTTATTCGATTCTGCATTGCGTGGCGAGCCCGTGGAGATGTGAAGGTTTCCTATGAGTTTTTTCCTACGAGCATTATAGTATCCAGGAATCTGTATTAGACCAAACTCTGCTGCTCTCGAGTCTTGACGAGCGGATTGTTCACGATGACGTAAGCGCAAATTTGTCTGGTGATATCACAAATTATTCTTGTTTTACGATTGGTAATTAAACCACATTGATTTATGGGTGGGTGTATCTTGATGATATCATTTCATCTGTCTATCACCTGCCAGATCGATGATATTAAAATCCACAAGACCTGGAGTCCGGTTGGATGGAACCAAGCTTCAAAAAGTGCGAGTCGGACTCGCCCATGAAGGGTTCCGTTGTAGCAAGTAACTATGTGACTGGATGTTTGTGTTGTAACTTTGTTTTTCATAGTGTTTGTATGAATGACAAAGTTATCTTTGCGGTTTTTAATAAATGTTTTATATCTTAAAAACTGTTTATTTTATTTTGTCCAAACTGATTTTCGTTAAAAGTGTGTATTGAGATACACAGCATATAGTTTTCTTAGATTTTTCACTCTCTTACTTTAAAGTTAGGGGGGGGGGGACATTTTTCCACTTTGGAAGGGTCGGTCTCTTTAAAGATTTACTTTGTGGAAAAATGGTTTCAGGAATCTCAGCGTCATTTTTTAAAGACCTATCTATAGACATCCCACACATATGGCTTTGATGAAAAAAAAAATCTGGTTTCAGTTTTCAGTTCCATGTATGGCGAGCCCCCATACATGGAACTGAACTTTGGTTCCATTATTATTATTTTATTTTTTTGTATAAAAATCGTACAGCGGGTCACAGGATACATCTACATACCAAGGTTCAATTGTATAGTCCTAATAGTTTCTGCATAAAGTCGCTGTGACATACGGACGGACAGACAGACTTGACTAAACTATAAGAGTTCCTTGTTTCTCTAAGGAACCCTAAAAAGGATAGACCAATGTTGTTAGCTCATCGCCTGATAAGCCTCTTATTTGAGTTTGTACTGCAACACCACTTGTAGCGAGAAATTTCGCCTACTTCTAGTTCTTATTTCATTCACTATGGAACTTGGTATATATGTCACCGGAAAATAATACGATCCGCAAGTTTATAAATTTCCTAAAAAAAAATCCGCAAGTTTATAAACATACTAACCTAACCTAACATAACCTAACCTAGCCTAATATAATCTAGAAGGAACTTTATAATCTTGCGGATCGTATTATTTTCCGGTGACATATATATGAAATTCCTTTTCACAACGACGACAACGCGACATTATTTCTGGTAGATTTAGTGTATGTTATTTACACTGAGCACCTGGTGATATCATCCTTTTAAACTGACGTAGACGTTCTGGGTCTAGATATAGACTGAAAAACAGCGTCACAGGCCTTCCTGTGACATTATTCTGCCTTTTGCTGTCGCTGCATGTGTCACTACTTTTTAGGGTTCCGTACCCGAAGGGTGCCAAACGGGACCCTATTACTAAGCCTCCGCTGCCCGATCGTCCGTTGGTAACCAGGCTGTATCTCATGAACGATGATAGTTAGACAGATGAAATTTTCAAAGATGATGTATTTCTGTTGCCGCTGTAACAACAAATAAAACAGAATAACATAAATAGTTAAGGGGGCTCACATACAACAATTCTTTCAATACCACATAAAAACTTATGAATGCACCTGGTTACGGACATTGAGTATGAAAGTAGCAGCACTAATAACTTTGTAAACAACATGTTGCTATGTAAAATCTAAACTATTCTCTCCGCACCATCCCTACCATTGTACGGTGGTATGTAATCCTTCGTGCGCGAGTTCGACTCAGACTTGACCGTTTTTAATGATATTTTTAACTTTTATACTGTAGCGGGCCCCAGGGCTAAGGTCTGAGCCGCCGCTAACAGAAGCTATGATCGTCTATTCTATCTATCCCAAAATGAGAGGACCCGATTCAGCTGTAAGATTTGTAAGTAAGAATGATAATTCTGAATTTCTCGTTCGTCGAGAAATCCGTTAGACGTACAATAGTCGAACGAAGATTGGTTCAGTAAGTTACAGTTTCTAGTTAGACAGAGAAAGCATATATGTCCGCGAGCCGGTAATTCGCATCAGTCAGCGGTGTATTGCGCCAAAACGATCGTTGTTATATTTTATGTGATGGCACCATCTGGTTTTTGTATATATGAGCGCAATGGAACATCTTTTGTTTTAGCTTTAGTTTTAGTTTTAGTGATCGATCACAGTTATAGTATAGATATCCGTCGTAGTTTTACGACGTGAGTACTCAATGATATTTCATGTGCTCGCTAGTAGCGGCTTGTGGTGGTTCCAATTATATATTTGATTCACGGCAATAACGATCCGAAAAGACCGGTTTACACAATTGCGATTTGAGTTCCGAAATGGGTTCTGAACTAGCGGTTACCTCAAAAGGTCCGTAACGTTTTGAAACCTTCAACTCAGCGCAATTTGAGCTGGATGTTATCGAAACGCAAGCATTTTTGTTTTAGGATGTCTAACCCACACCATAGCGAAGTGCATAATTCGATAAATACCGAACTATGAATTCCACTAGCCGCAGCACGTCCTGGGCTGAGCCAAATCATATATACCGACTCAACTTACACATTAGATATCCAGCGAAATTTACATTTAATTTAAAAATTCAACTTGAATCCAATCTGACCCAAGGCAATGCAAAACACCTACCCGGACCTAAACAATGAACTTTAGACTGTAAATTGATCTCTTCGCGCGTCCCCGATAACACTCAAATGTCAAAATATCAACAGGATATGTTATCTGTGTTGACACCGGTTTAACTTTGTTCTGAATTTGTTATTTCCATCCGCGGAACCTCATCGATCAAACAGTCTCCCTATGCCCTGACAACCTAGGTTTAGCCGCAACTAAACTCCTGTCTAGCCTAGTCTAAAAACCTAGTGTTATACCACGTCCATTATCGACACCACTCGAAAATGGTTGAGTTTGATTTGAATATGCTTGAATGTTTAACGACTGTGTGTGTGGGAATTACAAAACTCGCTACTCGAAAGGAAATGAGGAGAGGATTAGCCCGCGAATATCCTAAGAGCCAATCCAGGAACCCTATGGTGAAGGAATAAGGAATTTAGGGTCGCTCCAAGCCCAGACTCAGACTCAGATAAATTGACTTAAAAGTTCTTTCCTAACGACCCAAGGATAGTTTTGGAATTAGGGGTAGGTTGATATAAAGGTTAGGAACCGAGGTATATCTCGGCGCTTCAGACACTCACGAAAACCCACTGAAACTTCGCAATCACAAATTCGTATAGTTCTGACGCGTAACACGGCAGACAAAAACTGTTTAGAACTCGTGAAGACGACTGTCACAGCGGCTAGACGCAGAGACTGAATGCTCTCCCTTCCCCCACAATTGTATTTATACGCCCCACATGCGTCCTTTGCGAAAACGCTCTGCCCAAGCGAAGCTTCTTATCACCAACTACACAGGGTCTAATTTCAACCATGCCATGCAGATCCGCCGTTCTACAAATTGTGTGTACGCATATTCACTATGATCAACCGTAGGTGATCACTCAAATCATTTGGTACTGCCGATACACAGAATCTGTTGATCGCTGACCAATAAAAGCTTGTTGCGATTAATTAAGCATTACCCGACCGCGTAGCTGCGCGTAGCAAAAGACCACTAGAATGATATTCAATCCAGAGGTGTCAGACCCTCCATATCATACCTCAATCGCAATTGTATATTTGCAATCTACATAATAGCTTTCTCCGTATCGTTCCATAATAACCTTTCATTATTTAGTTATTCATAATTTTATTCAACGCGCAGCCAAATCGGCTCTGATTTCTACACATCTCGCAGGAATGCGACAAAAAACTTGGCCTGAAAACTTCCACGAATCAACCCACGCATCGGCTCTGTTTTTTTTTTGCTAACTTTGCCAGTAAGCTACACAAAACCCCCAAACGTTATCTGAACCGATTCTCGTATTCAAAACAGCGCGGCGTTGGGCTAGCCCTCTATCACGCAGAATGAAGTATCTAATGTACCGACTCTCGTGTACCATTACAGCCCCCTCCCAGACCTTGAGACACTGTTTATCTCAGTTAACATGGCGCAAGGATCTCATTACCACAATGCTACCCATACTTTGTACATATCTACTCTATATGTTCGGACATCTCAAATCATGTACACCGACCGATGAATCTGTCAATTATGTATATAATATTTACACAACTCGATTGAGTTCTCTCCTGTCTTATCTTATTTATCTATCTTACTATACAACCTCGCTTACCCGCAATTTATCCTAATTCGTATTACTATATATATACAAATGGTTTTTTTTTTTTTTTTTTGTTTTTTTTTTTTTGTTTCCAAACCATGCAAGATCCTTAAATCTACAAAGTAGTTACTCAAATTTACAGCTTACAGCTTAATTATATAACCTTTATACACTATCTTATTTATCTACGCCCTTATTCGTCCTCACATAATACCTGGCTATATTTATAGTATTGAAGTTACCCAATATCTCATTTGAACCCGGATCTACTAACGTATAACAGTTAGGATATACCACTGCCGAAATAACATAAGGCCCTTTATACAACAACGAAAATTTCCGCATGATTTTATGTTCTTTATTTGAACGCACAAAAGTCTTAAGTTTCACATAATCACCTATACGATAGACCTCTAACTTACGCCGTTTGTCCGCCTGTCGCTTACGTCGTTCACTAGAACTTTTAGAGTTTTCTATCGCTACATTCCGCACCTGTTCCGAATCTCGCACACTATGGCCTAATAACCATTCATCGCCTAATTCCTTGTCAATAGTTAACGGTTCCCGCCTACCAAACGCTAACTCATTAGGCGCAAAGCCTGTGCTTGTGTGTTCGATATTATTATAGCAATTCTGAATGTCCGGTAACACGTGTACCCAACTACGATTACTTCCGCCGCAATAAGTTCTAATCAGTCTACCTAGCTCGCGATTCACTCTTTCTACGCTATTAGAATTTGGACAATACACCGACGTATGAGTGACCCGAATCCCCAGCTGTTTGAGTCCAAATTCCCAAACTTTCGATATGAACTGTGGTCCTGAGTCCGTAATTATAGTTTCGATAGGTATTTCCCTATGAAATCTCTTTGTACAAGCGAGCACGCTCCTACCTGTCGCTTTTCGCATTGGATATAATTTTATTACTTTACTGTACACGTCTTGAATCACATATATATATTGATATCCGAATTTACCTACGGGCAATGGCCCATAAAGGTCCGAGAAAACTTTCTCACCCAACTTTTCCGCCAACACCGGTGTACAAGGACCAACGGTATTGTTAGTACTTGGTTTGACCTTTTGACATATGTCACAACTTCTTATCACCGCGCTAATCACCCTACTCATATGAAGAAAATAATATCTGTCCTTCATCAGTGCTAATATTTTATATCTGCCGTAGTGACCTATTTCTTCATGTATGTGTAAAATAAGTTCCTCCTGTAGTGATTTCGGAATTACTAGCAACTGTACGTTCCGCTTCGGCACGTGAAAATATAACGTATCACCTACTAGCTTATAATTTTCAAAACCTCTTGTCCCCGTATCTACTACATTACGTCTGATACAACCGCTAATTCGATTTAACCGCTCATCTTCGCTTTGTAATCTCGCAATGTCCCGTAAACTCGAAATAACACTTGCGGTATTCGATGCCTGAAACCAGAATATTCCCGGCTGAACATTTATACTGTCATTCATACCTCCAGGTCCCGCTATCTGCCTGCTTAGCGTGTCGGCAATTTGATTATCAGTCCCTCGCACAAATTCTATGTCGTAATCGAATTGCTCTAAAAACATAATCCACCTCGTTACGCGTGCACCCAATAAAGTCCACGACTTAATGAACGTCAAACTTTTATGATCAGTTCTAATAATAACTTTTTCTCCCCGCAAGTATATCTCAAATCGCTATAAAGTGTATATAACTGCATACATTTCCTGTTCACTGACCGACCATCTAGTCTGGGCACCCTTGAATGCCTGCGAACAGAACCCTATAATTAGTTCCTGGCCCGATTCATCTAATTGATAAACATAGCCCCCAATTCCTATAGCGCTGGCGTCACATTGAACATAATATGTTTTTCCCGCCAATGGCTGACTCAAAATTATACTTTCTGAGAATTGGTTTTTTATCTCGTCAAAAGCACTTTGCATCTGCGCACTCCAGACGAACTTGACTCCAGACCGCAATAAATTGTACAAGGGCTGTGTTAATGTTCCAAAATTTTTTATAAACCTCCGAAAGTAATTTATGAACCCCAAAAACGCCCTCAATTGCCTGACAGTTCTGGGTGACGGATATAATTTAAGTGTTTCAATTTTGTCCGGGTCCATCTGCAAACCTTGTGTAGACAAAATATGCCCCAATAACTTGACCTTTTTTTGTGCAAACTCGCATTTTTTTAGTTTGCATGTGAAGCCCGCGTCTTTCAATTTACTCAGAACCGTGTCCACTTGAGACAAATGCTGTTCGAAGTCACCCTCAGTTAAAATTGCCAAATCGTCAACAAAATTTAAACAATATGACCTAACCTCTGGCCCTAGAATTAAGTCCATCGCCCTCGAAAATGAACCCACACTGGTTTTCAACCCCTGAGGCAAAACGTTGTAAACATAACTTCTGCCTTGATATACAAAACCCGTGTATCGTTTAGATTCGTCTGATAATGGTATAGAAAAATACGCATCTTTGATATCAATAACTCCTATGTAATTTATCCGGCGCCCGGATTGCAATATCTCACTCATTAAAGGTGTGGTTTCAACCTCCCCGACCATTCCAGTGTTTAATTGTCGTGCATCTAGAAGAATACGGACCTCTCCTGATTTCTTTAATGTACAAGTCAATGGACTGCTGAAATCCGTAGATTGCCTGCTAATAATACCTATCAATTCCATCTCTTCCAAACGTTTTGTTACTTTATCGCGATATGCGAACGGTATGGGATAGCTTCGTTTTACGAAAGGCGTTTCATCTCTCATTTTTATCTCATGTATATATTTATTTGTCCGACCTATCCTATCGCTAAACAACTCTGCATGTTTATTTAACACTGGCAATAACCTTGTTTTGTGTTCAACAGGTATTGATGAATTATTCACATATTCCTCTATCATATTTCTACAGGTATTTTGGTTCTGTACTTCCATTGTACAACAGCAAGATTCCGGATTAGGACCAGTACCTAATGGTATTTCACACATCCGCCCGGCGCTTCGTATAATTAGCCTCTTATTACCCTCACACATTAAACTCGCTCGCGTCTGTTGTATAAAATCAAACCCCAAAATTAAATCTTTAGGCACCCTTGTTAATACTAGCATTGGAGTATCGATAACGCATTCACCTATTGTTAATGGTAACGTTACTAATTTATCAACCTTTTCCTTACTGACTCCAAACGCACCTGTGATTCTCAAACTTGGAATCGGTATTTCCGTCGGTTTTCCCAAATGACTGCATACTTCTTCGTACACTCTCCGACTTATTACACTGATTTCGCTCCCCGAATCAATCAAACTCCTTACAACAATATTCCCAATACGCACATCTATCTCAGGTAATGTCAAAGTACTACATAACTCGCGCCCACCCTCAGTCGAATCGTCGTCTCTGAATATCGTATGTAAACGTCTGTCATTTCGATCTCTACAAATTGATCTAGATTTTTCATCTAAACACACGGCATATCCGTGCGCTTTATGCGCTAATAATTGAATAAATTCATTCACACCCACGTTCGAATCCAAATTACACAAATCATACAGTCTATGCTTTTTCCCAATTCGATCGGCTGTCCACCCGAACCGTAATAAATATCTGAGCGCGAACGACCCGCGCGAGTCCACTAGTTTTTTGAATTCTGACTTATCGCATTATTCCTGTCACTTGAACTTTGCCCTGCCTCTGTATCTCCTGAATTATCATTGCCCCTCTGAAACCCTATTGCCTTAAAGCTAGGCTGCGGCTGCCTGCCTCTACGGCGAAAATAACCGCGACCACGCGTCCCAAATTCGTTTCGCGCCTTCGTTCCCGCGTTATAATTATTCCTACGACTCACCGCGTTATAACGTATCGTATTTACCCGCATAGCTCGATATTGCCCACGCATATAGCTATCCCGCCTCACGTTATTCGTATTCATAGGTTCCGAACCATGTATCGCTCTTAATTCCCCATCGACATTCCGTTCTAAATGCCGAAGGAATTCGACCGCATCCCGTATGGTCATAGTCTCCTTTCTAGCAAAAAACGCTACCTGAATATCACGCGGCAACTGTCTGAAAATCGTGTTGATTTTCTCCGTATCAGTAAACGGTATCGTAAGCTCATATATGCTATTCAATTGAGAGGCAAAGAATTCTTCCATACTTTGTCCTTTCTTAGAATCAAACTTCGCAGTTAGGAATCTTTGCTTAATTAATTCCTGTTCATTATCACCCCAGAATACCTCTCTGAAATCTTTTTCAAAATCCGAATAGGTTCGCCATGAGTCTCTGTATATGCTCATTCGAACTTTCGCAATTCCTACCAAACTATCCGTTGCCCATATCAAAGCCCTAGAACTATCTCCCGAGACTTTAATATAAGCTTTTAAATCTCTTAAGAAAATCATCGGATTTTCCGAACTTCGCCCATCGAATGTCGGCAACTTCTGTGTCATTTTCACAATGCACGATTGACGTTTTTCTACCGATTGTTCAAACGTCTCTAGTTCCTGTCTATCAGTCTGTCTGTCCGAAGTCCTACTAGCATTGCTCGTGCTGGAACCCCTTTCCAAACTGTCTAATCTTTTCACTATTTCAGATAACAATTGCGTCACCTGCCCTGACGCCATTTCACTTGTGTGTGAAAGTGAATTTTGTGCTACCCGACTATCGTTTTTCCTACGCCGGCCGGCCATTATTCCTATTAAACCGCCGTAGCTCGTACAAAGAATTGTGAAAACAATGCCCCTTTTTTGCTTATTTCTTATTTACAAACTGAACTGTTTAAAATCGTTTCTACGTTGTGTTATTTTTAAAAGTAACGCGTTAGACCTTGATTCTTTTAGAATATCTAGGAATATCTAGGTATCAGACTATCTAGGATATCCTTCGGTCTCGGCAACAAAAATCTGTAGCGGGCCCCAGGGCTAAGGTCTGAGCCGCCGCTAACAGAAGCTATGATCGTCTATTCTATCTATCCCAAAATGAGAGGACCCGATTCAGCTGTAAGATTTGTAAGTAAGAATGATAATTCTGAATTTCTCGTTCGTCGAGAAATCCGTTAGACGTACAATAGTCGAACGAAGATTGGTTCAGTAAGTTACAGTTTCTAGTTAGACAGAGAAAGCATATATGTCCGCGAGCCGGTAATTCGCATCAGTCAGCGGTGTATTGCGCCAAAACGATCGTTGTTATATTTTATGTGATGGCACCATCTGGTTTTTGTATATATGAGCGCAATGGAACATCTTTTGTTTTAGCTTTAGTTTTAGTTTTAGTGATCGATCACAGTTATAGTATAGATATCCGTCGTAGTTTTACGACGTGAGTACTCAATGATATTTCATGTGCTCGCTAGTAGCGGCTTGTGGTGGTTCCAATTATATATTTGATTCACGGCAATAACGATCCGAAAAGACCGGTTTACACAATTGCGATTTGAGTTCCGAAATGGGTTCTGAACTAGCGGTTACCTCAAAAGGTCCGTAACGTTTTGAAACCTTCAACTCAGCGCAATTTGAGCTGGATGTTATCGAAACGCAAGCATTTTTGTTTTAGGATGTCTAACCCACACCATAGCGAAGTGCATAATTCGATAAATACCGAACTATGAATTCCACTAGCCGCAGCACGTCCTGGGCTGAGCCAAATCATATATACCGACTCAACTTACACATTAGATATCCAGCGAAATTTACATTTAATTTAAAAATGCAACTTGAATCCAATCTGACCCAAGGCAATGCAAAACACCTACCCGGACCTAAACAATGAACTTTAGACTGTAAATTGATCTCTTCGCGCGTCCCCGATAACACTCAAATGTCAAAATATCAACAGGATATGTTATCTGTGTTGACACCGGTTTAACTTTGTTCTGAATTTGTTATTTCCATCCGCGGAACCTCATCGATCAAACAGTCTCCCTATGCCCTGACAACCTAGGTTTAGCCGCAACTAAACTCCTGTCTAGCCTAGTCTAAAAACCTAGTGTTATACCACGTCCATTATCGACACCACTCGAAAATGGTTGAGTTTGATTTGAATATGCTTGAATGTTTAACGACTGTGTGTGTGGGAATTACAAAACTCGCTACTCGAAAGGAAATGAGGAGAGGATTAGCCCGCGAATATCCTAAGAGCCAATCCAGGAACCCTATGGTGAAGGAATAAGGAATTTAGGGTCGCTCCAAGCCCAGACTCAGACTCAGATAAATTGACTTAAAAGTTCTTTCCTAACGACCCAAGGATAGTTTTGGAATTAGGGGTAGGTTGATATAAAGGTTAGGAACCGAGGTATATCTCGGCGCTTCAGACACTCACGAAAACCCACTGAAACTTCGCAATCACAAATTCGTATAGTTCTGACGCGTAACACGGCAGACAAAAACTGTTTAGAACTCGTGAAGACGACTGTCACAGCGGCTAGACGCAGAGACTGAATGCTCTCCCTTCCCCCACAATTGTATTTATACGCCCCACATGCGTCCTTTGCGAAAACGCTCTGCCCAAGCGAAGCTTCTTATCACCAACTACACAGGGTCTAATTTCAACCATGCCATGCAGATCCGCCGTTCTACAAATTGTGTGTACGCATATTCACTATGATCAACCGTAGGTGATCACTCAAATCATTTGGTACTGCCGATACACAGAATCTGTTGATCGCTGACCAATAAAAGCTTGTTGCGATTAATTAAGCATTACCCGACCGCGTAGCTGCACGTAGCAAAAGACCACTAGAATGATATTCAATCCAGAGGTGTCAGACCCTCCATATCATACCTCAATCGCAATTGTATATTTGCAATCTACATAATAGCTTTCTCCGTATCGTTCCATAATAACCTTTCATTATTTAGTTATTCATAATTTTATTCAACGCGCAGCCAAATCGGCTCTGATTTCTACACATCTCGCAGGAATGCGACAAAAAACTTGGCCTGAAAACTTCCACGAATCAACCCACGCATCGGCTCTGTTTTTTTTTTGCTAACTTTGCCAGTAAGCTACACAAAACCCCCAAACGTTATCTGAACCGATTCTCGTATTCAAAACAGCGCGGCGTTGGGCTAGCCCTCTATCACGCAGAATGAAGTATCTAATGTACCGACTCTCGTGTACCATTACAATACATTTTAAGTTAGTTTATCGACACACGTATCATAAACCCTCTTTACTGTTTACAAAAACCGCACATTGCAATCAGCATAATGTCAAACTACTTGGTAAAATCTCATTTCTTTTCTGAAAAATTACACATTATGAATAATGTCTAATTTTTCTACATATTATGACATTCAAATTTCGAACGCCGACGCCCGCCTACGTGCCACCCTACTTTGTTTGTGAAGTTGGTACTACTTAACAAGCTAAACAAGTGCAAAGGAATTATCAATGCCACAATGCCGATGCCGGTCGAACATGCAGTTCCTGAACACATTAAGAGAGCTTATGATATGTATGTAGATAATCTAGTGTATGTAACAGTTTAACTGCATTAAAACTCTCGAGTGATATTATTATGAAACGAGCCGAATCCACTCTCGAGTGTTAATGCCCTCCATTATGTAGCAGTCACATAAACTACTATTTGTTTTCATGTATTAGTTTCGCATTTGTGTGTTTTGTGCTGATACAGCAAATACATGCTATTCTAATCTAAATGAAAATGTTTATTGCACAGATAACACTACTTACAAAACTAAACTGAATTAGTGAAATCACTGTATCCCGGCTGTCGGTTGTAGTTCAAATGACAATACAGTATGACACCATCGAGCTGATCTGATGATGGAGCTCGAAGGTGGGGAGGGAACCCTAGGAGGCTTCCTTGTAAACACGTCGAGTTGGGGCTCATTAGATTAGTTGTGACAAGTGTGTAATCATATCTCCTGGCGATGTTCCATCATCATCACCAGATGATGGAGCTGGAGACGGATCCCTGGGATTCTTACTTGAAATAGACATAGACATTTGTGAACCCATCGAGTTAAGGCTTGATTGTCTTAATTGATGTTTTAACTTCCACGTGCTGTTTAACGTCCACGTGGCAGGGCCGACGATATTCTAAATAACAAAATCTTGTGAAATAATGTTGTTAAACTTTTGGAGATGATGTTTTGACAGGTTTTTGTTGTAATTCCACCGTTTAAGTTATTCCATTCATTCATTTTCACTGTTTCCATTCTTTTGTTTGAATTTTCTTTCTCTTGTTTGTCTCGTGCCTCTGCAACCCCGTATCGGGGTGTCACACGCGTATTTATTGTATGTCGTTAGAATTCCTTCTTTTATTGGTCGCTAGCACAAATGTAATACATCGATTGCCGCTCAAACAAAGTGGTGCTTTATTATTTTCCTATGCGAAAGACAATGACAGCATGCCATTGAGGGTTGTGCTGTGCAAAGCCTATGTGCATTAATTCTATCAGCTATAACTTACCAGACGACATCGCATACCCTTGCGTCAGGCCTCTTAGCTCATCGCGACACTATCCAATCCTCGAAGTCTCTATTACAAAGCTTTTAAAGGTTATAGTTCCGCAAATCGCTAGAAAAGGTCCGTTGTCGTGGCAACTGGTTTTGCAGCTATTTGATCCTTCGTGCGGACCGTAAATAAAACAAAGGAACTGTGCAAGACGTAAGCTACACATTTTCTGTGCGATTTTCGTATTTATAAGTGTACGTATTTAATACAGGTAGTATAGACTCCAAAAGGTGTACTTCATGAAGAACGCAGTCGTTCGTAATGCAACATTGAATAGTTTATGGTGTAGAAATTATCGTTGTTCTTTACGGCCGGTTAAACAGATGAGTCGATGGTGCCCAATAGTGAAACAAACAGAGTCACATACATTTCCGCTGGATGGGCACATAAATCATGTTAAACCATTCTCCGAAATTGTATGTCAGTTTGCGTTAAAATATCGCTAGATAGTGGCAGCAGGTTTAGGTATTTCGCCAGCTTATTGGTGTAAATGTATGCAGCTGGATATTGATGCTTGATCCCACAAATAGCGTTTATTTCAATTGTTGGAATAATCAACGATAGTGACATTATTTTGTTCATTCTTTATTGTTAACCAAAAGTTATTGGGATCATGGAATTATCCTTTGAAATATATATTGCATTTGCAATGGTGAAGTCGATTCGATGTGTCTGGTTCACACTATCAGACTATCCCAGGGTGAGGCCTTGGCATAGGTGTTCATCCTTGTGGTTCTATCAATAAATCACATTTCCACGAACTTCTAAGCAACCCCACAGAATGCAAGAAACATTCACGCAAATGGCTTTTTTACGTCCCATTCCATGAATACTTTACAACGTCGTACAAATAAATTAGGTCACCGCCTAGCAACAGTGGACCAAAACATTAATAAAGGCACCTTCCTTTGTTGCCTGTTACGTGAGGCTTATCTCTTTAACTTAACCTTCTTCCTTGGATACTCGAGTCTGCAGGAAATACTTGGATTCCAACATCATGCACTTTTACCCTGGCTAGCGCTAACTACCGAAAAATTAACACTAATTCCAGGTTCTTGAAAGACTGCCCATTCAAATACAGTGAAATTCTGTAAAAGAACGTCAAATAAACAAGTGTTGAACAGGAGTTTATTTTTTTGTGGTAAGACCCTTGGGGCTTTACCACAAAAAAATAGACTACTGGTCAACACTTGTTTAAAAAGAAAAAATTTGGGATTTGACGTTTGTTTTGAGGTTAAACGTTGTTTAATATTTTTTGTGGTAACATGGTTGTTGTTTAGCTTATTTTATGACAATTAAAACAATTTTAGAAGCAAGTGTGTTAAATACGCAATGGTATCTCGAAGACAGCAAAAAGTGTCTGTTCTGGATCGCAACAAATAACAATGTCTTTAGGTCGTACGGTGCATCGCAAGAATGCACGGAATGCCATATCTTGACGGCCGATCGCATATCAATGGCGATGGCTTGTATGACCTGCCTGTACTCGTACAGTCGACAGCACAACAACAAACTATTCATAAAACAAATTAAACAACCCCGAGAAATTAACGAAACGCATCGAAAACGGCAAAATAGTTTCTGAGAAACACTCAAGCGCCAACCACCCAGGCTGCTGCAGCGCCCCCTGGTGGTCTACGACCGTAAAACATATCTACGAACCAGCTCTGAAATTATTGCCGTTTAAGTAGAAAAACCCCAAAGAAATCAGTCCAGTAGTTTTCCAGGATAATGGTAACGGACATACACACTCCACAAACACACACACACAAACCACCTTTAACCCCAAACGCATATATGTACCTCCTCCGTTCCTTACTCCGACTTCAAGTTCAAGCCCTATTTCTTCCTCCCCGGTCGAGATGCGAATGAAATCTATGTACATGAAAGCCTCATCAAAACTTTTGCTGGACGAAATCACAACCCAAATGTCATCTATGTATTTTATTTTATATTTTTCTATTTGTTAATTATTTCAAAAAGCTCTCAATAAATCTTGATAAAATTTATATGGGACCTCTGAAATAAGACCTACCAATAAAAACAGGAATCAGCAAAATCAGTTCATAATTGCTGGAGTAAACGCGTAAAAAACATACAAAAAAAACAGACGCATTGAGGACCTATTCCTCTTTGAAGTCGGTTGAAAATAACACAAGTTTAGCTATTGGCGGAGGCAAGTTATTCAATACAAATGCAATCCAAAAATGTTTATTGTTTAACAAAAGATATCACCTTAATCATTACAGCAGAAGCCTCCTTTTAAGTAAAGAATACCTGTGACAGGAGACTCCGCTGCTTCAGTCTATATCATTAAGTTAAACTATAACAAAATAAAACAATATTATAATAGCATGCAACATGTACAATAATAATTGGGCATGTGTGTGTGTGTGTGTTTGTTTACATGTTGGGGAATTCGAATAGTTTTGACTTTGTTTATATTTATAAATTTTGTTTGTTTTTTGTTTTACTTTTTCAATTATTATGTATACTTATGTATGCTTTTTATAATAAGATTTTCTGTTTCTTCGTATGTTTTTTTTTACAATTATGTTTAGTTATGGTATATGTCTAGGCTTTTATTTATAAGGTTATATAGATGTGCCGACTGATAGTTGTATTGTCTCCTAGCATACATAGAGTGGTAGTGAGGAATATTTTTGATTTTATCACAGTGTTTAAGACGCACAGCCTTCTAACGGTTAATAGTTGGCACAAAGAGTATGATTCATGGGTTGGGAATAGTGATGCAACGAATACTACTTTTACGAATACGAATACGAATACAAATATCAAACCTACTATTCGGTCAATACGAATAAGATGATCTCGCCATGGTAATAAAAGACTAATTTATTTGATGAATTTCCATTCTCCTAATTATCAAAATTTACAATAGGCAAATTTTTATTTAAAAAACATAAAATTTGTAGATTTTCTGGTTTTAGGCGATTTATTTTTTCAGTCTGGATGTTTCCAGCTGTTGAAAAAAGTCTTTCCGAGGCGACTGAACATGAAATGAAAATGTTTTATTTGCCTACTTAGTTTACATTTTGGGTTCCTGGCTCCCAAACTAGGATACCCTGTGCTATGGGTAGCCAGGCATCTTTCGTATACTTGGTTGGCAATAAAATAAAATTTAACATAAGTTAAGTACGTATGAACTATTAAAAATTACTTGTTAAGTTACATATAAGTTAATATTTTAGAAAAAATAATACTGTAATAAGTAAGTAGGTACATTACACAAGTAAGTATAACTTGTTTATCGCAGTCAGTTAGATAGGTTTTACAAATTACATGAATTAAGTGAGTTACGATTAAGTTTAAATAACAGAAATGTTAGGGTAGGTAGGAAACATTTCAACATTACGATTGATAAGTGTTCAAATGGCTAATGAATGAGAAATGTTTTATGTTTTCTGTTTTCTTATTACAATAAGGACCAATATTGAAGCAAACATCGTATGCCTGCAGCTTAGGGTAGTGAAGTATATTTGTTAGTACCACGTGATCGTGTCCAATCTATGTGAGTGTGCGTGATGGATAAATTTGTACAGTATATGTGGTGATTGCAGATTAATTTAGGGTGCTAATTAAACAGACTTCTTTTTAATAGCATTATTCGCGTCTAAAAATGTACATTGCCTTCTAAATTACTAAGTCAGCCACAATTAACGAGCGTCTGAATTATGCTAGCTCAGCCACTAGTTATCTTCTAAGTAAGACACTCTAAATATACAACTCAGCATGGTGATTATTTTTTAGCATCTATATTTGTAACATGCATTCAAGCAGTAAACTTCTAAAATATGTATATGCGACATCAAAAAATATATACTATTAGCTTCTATTTTTTTAACTCGGTACGTTTAAAATGTAACTCATCCTACATTAAGTGATCGTCGGTATAACTCATCCTACATTATGGACGGGTGCTAATTAAACAGACTTCTTTTTAATAGCATTATTCGCCTCTAAAAATCTACATTGCTTTCTAAATTCAGCCACAATTAACGAGCGTCTGAGTGATACTATCTTAGCCACTAGTTATCTTCTATGTAAGCCACTCTAAATAAAACTCAGCGTGGTGGTTATTTTTTAGCATTTTAATTTGATTTGATTTAATTGTTATATGACATCAAATAAGATTTTCGTATAAGTACTTAAAATGATCTGTCGCAGGCAATTTGTTTGATTCCGCATTTTACAAACGGCGTCGTCCGTTTACAAACGCGCGCTGCTATGTAATATGCCGAAGGCAAATTGACACTCCTTTATGTTTTAAGAATTTATTGTTGTTCTTACATGTTCAACCTAACACGAAGGGTAAAGGGGGCTTCGCTTCGCTCACCCCCTTTACCCTTCACCTAAGCTACCGCAGTGTTTTGCCCTGATAATTTGCTATATTAATTTCAATTTGTCAATTTGCCATGTACATGAATCGAATGGCGCTCTCTGATTGGTGCAAACGGCCGGTCGCTGTCGTCTCGCGAACTCGCGCCAAATCTTGCAGTGGCTATTTTCACGACAAAAGAATATGATGTATTATTTTACATGCTAAGTTATAATAAATGATATTGTCCATAGGAGCTTAAATTATATTTTTTTGAGGACCTTGTGTTGAAGCTGTGAAACGTAAAATGGTGATAAGATGTAAAATCCGTGGCTGAGTTAGTAAATAAGGTGGCAATGTATAAATAAGAAGGACAAATTAAAACAATTGTTAATCTTTACTTGATGCTTTCTTTAGAATAATGAGTTGGTATTGTAAAAAAGACGAATTAGTTTATTAGAGGCTATCTCATTTTCCCGTTGCTTAGTTATAAAATGAGAAGTTTGATCACGTGGCTAATAAATAAATCTGCGGCTGGACTTATAATTTCCCTTTAATTTATGCCGAGTTATAGTTTAATTATGTTCTGGTAGGAAAGTATTGTATTTAGGTAAGTATGTATTTCTTTGCATTGTTTTTATCTTTTTTTTTTATTTATTTGGAATTTAGATAGGTATTCGTTTTAGTGTTAATGTTGTAAATTTTTATTTGTTTTGAATTTTGGTAAGTAAGTATTTGGTTGTATTTTTTATTTGGAATTTAGATAGGTATTCGTCTTTAGTGTTTTAATTGTAAATTTTTATTTGTTTTGAATTTCGGTAAGTAAGTATTTGATTGTATTGTTTTAATTGTAAATTTTTATTTATTTAGTTTTCGTTAGAGAATATCTTCAGTTTCATCTTAGTTCATTTGCAGTAGCCATTTAGTTACGATTTTTTTACATTTTTAGGGATTTAAATTGACAATCTGAAGTGTGTTGTTAATTTTAGAGTACAATATGGGGCCTTTAAATTTGTAAAAATGACTTGCAAACTTTGTCTTAATTTTAGGTACGCGCCAGCGGTCATACCTCGTGGGCCGAATAGATATTAAGCGGGTTGCTGCAGAGTTTTTTTGGAATCTTAAGATGGTTTTTAGTATGTAAATTTGTCTAGTACCTTACTTTCTTGATAAAGTTCTTTTGTAGAGAAACGATAGGGCTTGGAGTGAAGATTTTTTGCGCTGCTCTTTGTGCGCGTTCGAGTTTGATTAGTGTCGTTTTGTGAGTTCCCCCCACACCACAATGCAGTAGCTGATTATTGACTGACACAGAGCGTAGTATACCGACTTCAAAACAGTTTTATTTGCCGCTTTACGGATCCGTTTAAATATGTGAAGCAATTTTCGGACTCTAGGCACTAGTGCAGCGATTTGGTAAGACCAGTTTAATTTTTCGTCAATTATGACACCCAGGTGTCTTATATTTGTTGTGCGTTCGATGTGACTGCATGAACAGGGTTGATTAGGGCGAGGATTATTACAGGAGTGAATTTTGATTATGAAGTCTTCAGGTTTAGTTGCATCGGTTATGTGAAAACATAGGAATTTGGTTTTAGAGGTGTTTAATGTCAGAAGATTTAACTGTAGCCATTGTGAGACCTGTGTTAGGCCTTCTTCAGTTTTAGCTTTGACCTTTTCCCATGTGTCCCCCCTAAAGAGTAATGCCGTGTCGTCAGCAAAAGCCAGTACCTGAGCCGACACTGCTTCCATTTTACATATATCGTTTATGTAAGCTAGAAACAGCGTCGGCCCAAGCACACTTCCCTGCGGGACCCCAAAAAGTGTGTACATAGTTCGCTTTTTGAGTTGTTTAGTTTGACATACTGTCGCCTTGTTGTCAGATAGCTTGTGAACCATGCGAGAGCCGTTCCAGTCACTCCAAGTGCCTCTAGCTTTTTTAAGAGAATGGGAATTGACACTGTATCAAATGCTTTTTTAAGGTCCAGGAAGACACCAATACACCTCTCTCCTTTGTCGAGTGAGCTAGCTATGGAGTCTGTAAGTAGGGTGACGGCGTCCTCCGTGGACCTCTTGGCTCTGAAGCCAAATTGATTTTCGGCAAGCAGTTTGTTAGACTCTAGGTACTTGGTTAAGCGATGGTTAATTACTTTCTCTAGTATTTTTGCTGTTACAGTCAGTAGAGAGAATGGTCTGTAGTTACAGGGATCAGTTGTGTCACCATCTTTATAGATAGGGCAAACTTCGGAAAATTTCAGCAGTTCAGTAACAATGCCCGATGATATGCTCAGGTTAATAATGTGTGATATGGGTTCTGCAATTATATGTTTTAAATTTTTGAAAAGTTTAGGTGGGAGTTCATCCCAGCCAGGCGAACCGTCTGATTTGAGACTCATTATAAACTTGGAGGTTTCTACGGTATCAATCGGGGTCAGGAAGAGTGAGAAAGAGTTGAATCTAGGGGTTATTTCTATCCTTGATGTGAGTTGTTTCTCTGTTAGGTTCGATGAGGTGAGTATGTCGTTAGCCAGATTACTGCCAACTGAAGTGTATTAGTCGTTCACCAAGTTTAGAGCTGAAGATGGTGTGTCACCTATTTCAAGGAGGTCGTTGCATGTTTTTTTCCCAGCGTCTATGTGGCAGATTGATTTAATTGCCTGCCAGGTTTTTTTTTGGGCAACGTATGTTTTTGCGGATAAGTTCTTCGTCATGTTGGGTTTTTAAGTTTTGAAGAATAAAGTTGCAAGTGTTTCGATATTTATGATACGTTGTTCTTAGGTTATCATTATTTGGGTATTTGTTCAGTTTGTTGTGCAAAATGTCACGTTTTTTCATGCATTTTATCAGGCTGGGGGTTATCCAGGGTTTCATACTGTTAGCTCTGTGGGGTATTTTATGAGTAGTTTTGTATTCATTGTAAAGAGTTGTAAGAAGTTTAATAAAGTGATCGCAAGCAATGTTTGGATCTTCAATTTGGTAGAAAGGGTCCCAGTTGGTTTCAAGTAGTTTTTTTTCAAGAGCTTCATATTTAACTTTTGTTATAGACCTAGGCAAAGGTGAGGTCCCAGCTAGTTGCATTTCGATGGACACCATTACTATCGAATGATCAGTAACACTAGTCCGACATACAACTTCTGTACTAGGCTTGTCAGTTTTGAGAAGTATATGGTCGAGACAGTTCGCCTCACGAGTAGGTAGTAAGTGAGCAGGGTAGTGACCGTGCAGGGCTATCAGGTCTAGGTATCTGTCACTGTGCCTGTTGTCATTGTTTGTTTTGATGTCTATGTTAATGTCCCCTATTATTATGTTTGTCTTAAGTAGCAGATGAGTATTTTGCCAGAGGAATTTTAAGAATAAAGCAGTTAGATTCTTCGAATAAAGGTTCATCAACTGTGACTTTTATGTTGTTTCTACAGTAAGCAACAATACCGTCGTTCTGGTTTAAATATGTTTTAGAATAAAATAGGTTGTACCCAGTCAACGGAAATTGTGGTGGAACGTATTTGGTGAGTCTACACTCAGTGAGTATTATAATGTCTGGTGTAAATTTTAACCTTGTAAGAAGTACTAAAAAATTGTTAAAGTTTTTGTTAATACTGCGTATGTTTTGCGTAATAACAGTGAGATTTGCATAATTCTGGTTCGGTTTCCAAAAAACTGCTGGATATTGATGTGCTGTCTATGTCATCATGGCTTCAGTGAAAACTAAACTATGTACTGTAACAGTAAACTATAGCCGGGGAGTCCCCCGTCGTCGCGTCGTCGTTGCGGTTTAGTAAGGCCATAGGGCCTTACTAAACCGCAACCTAAAATACGACGTGTTCATAGGAACACGTCGTATTTTTACGTGCCGACGACGAATATTCGATAAATGTCTATTATTCGGCGAATACGAATAGTCGTATTCGTTGCATCACTAGTTGGGAACTTATATGGCTTGAAGTAAATGACTTTTAGTAGCGATCTCTGAGCCCTCTCCAAATTTTGTATAAATTTCGATTTTGCAGCACCCCCCACACTGGTATGCAATCATTAAGTACTGATTGTGCCAAGGCAATGTGTATTGTATATAACAGAAAAGGCTTGTTTTATAAATCCAGATCAGTCTTCTTACTCTAGCACTTTACATTTCAATTTGGGGGAACCAAGATAACCGTTGGTCAATCGCTATAGCCAGATATTTCGTTTTTGAGATTTTGTCAATGGTTGGCCAGTGGCATTGCATGTGCTCATATTACTATTGTGAATTTTGATTTTAAATTCACTGGGGGGTTGCGAACATAGAAAAACAGATAAAATTAGTCTTTGATGCGATCAGGATTAATAGGTTGATGTTTAGCCAACGTAAAATTTTGGATAGTCCATCTTCTGCACACGTGCGAGTTAAGTTCCAAGTTTTGTTTGAAGGTAAAAACCACCGCAGTATCATCAGCATAAGAGATAATTTTTGTGTTTCCAAGGTTAAAATTACACAAATTGTTCATATAAACTAGAAACAGAGTAGGTATTCAAAACCCCATTTTGTGGGACATGCTCGGGGCTAGCCCAACGCCAACAAGCAAGAACAAGAATTCGACACCAGGTGTCTTTATCACATCACTAGTCACTACTATTAGCCACAAAGTACGGCAGTCCAGACCACATACCGGCCCTCACAGCCAAAGCTGCAACTCCAGGCTATTTCTAGTCCCTGAACTAGGGTACCTAGATCCAAGCCGCACTGTAAACATTTGAGGTAATTGCGGTTAGCGCATACCCCGTTTACAAATTGAAAGCTGATTGACAACCATTGCATGCATGTACATTTGGTGTGTTAAATCGGTATTTGTAAATAATTTTCTCGAATTAGTCTCCACTTTGTGAATTTGCCGGCTGAATGGCGTCTACATGACTGGCCGAATGCAGAGCCCAGCTGCTCAAATTATGTGCCACTTAAATGACATACTGGTGCTGACGTGGCTTGACTGAGCGTTGTGGTGCCATTTTGTGCTTCGGCGACATCGTATAGGATACGATACATTCAACTTACTTACATAATTTGAATTCACCCCCGACCTTCGGCTAAAATTTAGTTAACCTTTTTCCTATTAAAGAAGCGTCCGTGGCTTAGCGGTATCGATGTTCCGCACAACGGAAACGATGCGGAAACATCTGCGGCTGAGACGGGTGTCCGTTTCTATGTGGCACGACCCGAATGGTTGAGGCGGCAGTGACCCTGCCTACGAAGCCAAGGGTCCCTCCCGGGTTCGAGTCTCGGTGGGGGCAAATATTTGTTTATGAGAACGGATGTTTGTACCCTAGTCATGGTTGTTTATCTATCTAAAGTATAATATTTATCTATATAAGTATGTGTATCGTTGTCTAGTACCCAAGATACAGGGAATCCTAGTTTGGGGCTAGATCAATGTGTGTAAATAGTGTCCAAGGTATTTATTATTATTTGTTTCGGGCGCTTCCGTGTTTCGGATGACACGTTAAACTGTACGTCCAGGCCACTATCGCAACTTGGTGGTAGTAGTCGTAAAGCTGGTTAGAGGCCCTAATAGGGCAGCTTCAAAACATCTGACAGCCGGGTTGGCCACTAGCCCGACACCCCTCCATCAACCCGCACTGAGCCAGCTTGGTGGAGTATGGCTCAATCTCAATAGCCCTCGGTGGGGACATAATTAATTATTATTTATTTATTATTATTTTTCCTCTCTCTCTACTACGGACCACCTGCACACACTAAATCAGAAATAGAAAAATCCAATGAGTTCAACAAGCCTTAGCACTTAGCGTTTGTTGATTCTCAAAAGCTTCAGACAGTATCACACACTCGTCAATATTTACCGCACTTCGCAATCAAAATGTTGATCCCACATATATTAGTACAATTCAGGCAATAGCACGGCAAATATTAAATTACAACACCCAGGTCCATCATTCACAATAGAGAGAGGGGTGAAACAGGGAGACCCACTATCTCCTAAAACTATTCACCAGTACGATTCGAAGAAGTTTTCAAAAAGTTGGCGGTCCCGTGGCGCAGCAGAGGCATTGTCGTCGGCGATAGAAGGCTACATAACCTTCGTTTTGCCGCCGATATTGTTTTGTTTGCGCCAACCTCGTCGGAACTTCAACTAATACTCCAAGAGCACTGCGAGCCTTGAGGTTGGACTTAAGATGAATCGGTCAAAAACCCAACTCATGACCAACGGCGCAAAACGTAAGGTAGTGGTCGATGGGCAGGACATACAATATGTCGACGAGTACATCTACTTGGGCCAGACAGTTTCCTTCGAAAACAGACAGGACAAAGAAATCGAAAGACGTGTTTCGAACGCCTGGAAGAACTTCTGGTCCATGAAGAAGCTAATGAAGGGCAATCTACCATTGACCCTGAAGGGCAAACTCGTCGACATGGGCATCCTGCCCATCCTAACCTACTAAACTGAAACTAAATGACTAAATGATGAAACTAATTCTCCCACCAGGGGCAATGCTCAGTGTAAACATAAATAAAACACATTTTACAGGCACATACATAGCTTCTGACCACACACTAGGATTCCCTGTGTCGTGGGAACCAGAAACAGCAACATCACACACATACAAACATCCAAGACCTGGGTTTTTTTTAATCCCCAGCCGGGGATCGAACCCGGGACCCGTCGCATGGTAGGCAACGCCACAACCACAGCGCCAGAGGTCGTCAATTCGGTCGGCTATTAGTGTAGTTGGAATAAATTAATTCAATGAAGGTTAACTCCATGGCTCACAGTAAAATCATATATAGATAACTGTAAAAAAGGGGTTATTTTTAGTCCATATACCACACGAGCTGATGGCCGCTCAATATGTGGGGACCCGGACCTCACAGGGAGGTCTGACTCCTGGGCATGGGTAATTCCATTTTGTGCCCTCCAACAAAAAAAAAACAATGTAGGGTAACTTACAGCTTTTTGAGCAGAGTCTCATCACATCAGCCACTCTCAGGAGCGTGTTCATCATTCAACCACACTCAGGAGAGCGTGTCAGTTCAGTTATAATATTAAATATTTAAAACATAAAGTGTTTTGCTGATCCTTTTTTGCTGCGCAAATCAGTCTTTTTGATGTGCGATTAAACACCAGCCGATAAGTTCTAACGGCGACGATTTGAAGTTTTGTTATGTTTTGGCGCCCAAAGAGGACCCGTGCGCTTTTCACTCGCTCCACACAACGCACAGCCGCGTACAGTGTCCAATTTCATTCATCGCGTCTCGCACTCTTTCCAACTCACCAACCACAGTTTTAGTCCTTATCGTTAATGGAATAAGGACTGTAAGTATGGCTTAGGTTAACACACGCAAACATCAGTAAATTAAACTGCTGTGCATGCTTAAAATGTGTTGTTTTAAAAGCAAGTCTTTGGTCATATTCCACCTTAGAGGTGGTTAATTTTTCACAACCGCAGACTTGTCCACCAGCACGTGTCTCTTGGGTAGTGCTATCGAGCACAATATAACTAGACGTTATACAAAACATATCATAGTTTCTATAACCTGGGTTCTTATTAGGACACTCACCACTACATTAATCAATAAGAGAAGAAGAATTTTAGAACCATCTTTGCAAAACATAACATAAGCCTTGTTCAGCTTACTATGGGCCTAGTTAAAAAAAACTAACAAAAAGGCAGATAAGAAACTGAGACCTGATTGCCAGTGGTTTACTATTGATTAAAAGTTACATTGAGACGTCTCATAACACTCTTCGTCGAAGTATTAAACGGATGGAATCACTCAGTCAAACGCATTTACTAAACCTAACCTAATAAAGACCTATTTTAGTAAAACAAGTTATCAAAAACATACATCTTGCTAAGTTAGGATGTGTCTACAATTGCAATCATGGTGGCGTATTTATTCAGTTTGTATCTACACGCAATACGTCCGTAGTCGCACTGAAATGTTGGCATTAGACCGCAGCTTCATTGATGAGTTGATGACCTACGTTTGTGGGTATTGGTGAATGTTTGATAACTATCTTGTAAATACAGACCTGGAATGAATTAATAGGTAAGGATATAAACATACAAACTTTAAACATATCATACTGGGTGTGTGTGTGTGTGAGCCATGAGTCGGAAGATGCCCGACAGGCTTTTAGTTGGCTTAGTAGAGTAAAATAATAATAAAATGGTCATGTGCGAGTCGGACTCACGCACGAAGAGTTCCGTACCACCGTACAATGGTAGGGATGGTGGAGTTACATAGCAAAATGTTGTTTACAAAGTTATTGCTACTTTCATAATACTCCATTTACATAACCAGGTCCATTTATATGTTTGTACGTGGTTTACAGATAAATAAAAAAAACTGGGCTATTCCGGGTAGGTTTTCCTGTAATCTTTGGCTTTAGCTCTATTTCTTTATTTTTTTTACATAATTTTAGAGTCCGTAGTTTCGGAGATGGGGCGGATAGGTAATTTTTTGATCATAACTTCTGAAGTTATCAAAACTAAAATAAAAAAATATTGAAAGTATAAGTGCCCTTTTCAACGATGCCCCACATGACTTATTTCTGTATTTTTTTTCGTTTTGTCATTTTACCCCCTCCACTTTTTTGTAGGGAATTTTATTTTCATATTAGACTTCAATTATGTTGCGGTTATCAGGATAAGTATTTTTGCAGATGATGTCAAGATTCTATCTCTTATAATTCCTGAGAAAAGTGCCTGTGACAGACGGACGGACGGTCGGACATTTCGGTCGTTTATATTTTACATTTTGAGGTACGGAACGCTAACAAAGATGATAGAGGTAAGCAGGACTTGCTGGGTTCGAATCCCACCCAAGAAGAGTATCCAATACCACCTTGAAATCATTAGGGTCTTATATTTTGTAGCCTCGCTGTCTCTGGTTCCTATGACCAGGCCAGAGGCAATATGCAGTCATAACGTAGTAGGAGAGGCGTAGTTAGCCAAACAGCTAGTTATTCGATATTCCATTTTGCGTGACTGGGCGTTCCCTGTGAGGAAGCAATGAAGGTAAAGGTTTCCTCATGATGTAAGTGTAGATATTTAAGTTTACGATGATCGCACTCTGCCAGTGAACTATACGTGGGCCAGCGTCACCGCCCGACGTTTTCGCCGCTCGTAACAATTTTATAGCCAGCTGCGAACCACCAATTGGTATCTGGACAATGGTGCGATGTGTTGCAGATGTAAAGATATTTATTGGCAAGTGGGTACTACATATTCACGCGGTTTCTCCAGAAGAGTAAAGACCTCTACTTGCTACGATCTTGGCATTCATCTCCCATTTCTTTTATTGCAACTGGCGTATACTAAAATCATTAACTCCTGGCCCCTGACGCTAAAAATTATAAATTATCTTCAGGTCCTGATCCCCATCTGTCTACCATTGAGATTATCCCAATGAGCCTAAACACTTGTTTATTGTTTCAGTCGATGTTGGTCTGTGGACTGATGATTATGATAGCTACAAAATGATTAAAACAACACATGATTAGAAAATATGTCGTGTGGCAATTCATTCACAGGATAGCTACAATCACACAAGGTATCACAAAGGGAGAAAGTGTAACTTGCCCACTTTCTAGAGTGCGTTGTGTCACGTGATACGTCGCCTGTGCTGGTCTGTGCCAGGACACTATAGAATAGGATGGAAAAATATCTATAACCAAAAGTTGAGCCTCAGAAATCAAAACACGAAAATTTACGCACTGAGAAAGAATAATGTGTTTATGACACAGAGATAAGACCCATTTCAACTCAAGTCGATAGCTTGCAGATAGGCACAGGCACGTCATATGTTTGTGCTAACCTCTCGGAAGCAAGAAGCGACATAATCGCAAAATGTCGTGATACCGTGATTTGGTGAAACTTTACGAAGTTGTTAATTGATGCAAGTAATTAACACTGTTATTAATGAATACAGGTAATGAATACAACGCGATTGTCGTATCGATTACAAACCAAGTGTATAAATGTGTAAGTAACGTAGCAATTGTACCTACAAAAAGTCTGGTACTGATATACCTGCTGTGGTACAATCGACAGGAAATCGAGGTTTAAGGTGACACGAAAAAATATTTACGAAATTAATACGAATGTAAACGATAGTGACAGCGTTAATTACTTCCACATAAGAAAGAAAAGAGAGCGCAAACAATGCGCTCGATTCAAACTAAAATAACGTAGCGTCAATCCACATCAAAATTGTTTAAAAATAAACTACGCTATTTTGTTAAAATGATTTTCAAGGAGAGTTTAAGAATACATATTTTCTACATTTGAATTCAGTTCGCAATTAAATTAGTCAGGATGTCAGAATAACAGGAAAAAAAATAAAAAATTATAGGTTTTTTCGTAATTAAATTCTATCGCGAAAATTTCATCCAAATACTCAATAAACGTTAACCCAAAAAATCTAATCTGTAGATGACTTTATAGTGGAGTAAATGGATTCGAAAAAATACATTTTTTTTTTCGTATCACTTTAAGATCTTCAAGTTTTTTAGGCATTACTATTGCTAGAATTTAACCCTCTAAATTTAACTGTATCTTGTTAGTGATAAGCTCGCCTAAAGAGGCAGGTTTTCCTTTTTTTTCTTGCTTTTCTTGCCATGCTATACGAGGGCTAGCAATACGACGTGGTGGGTCTAAAAGGACTAGTGTCCAGGGCTGTAAAATGCAAAATTAAAAAAAGACGTCAGCTATTTGTACATAAGCGCAGTAACGGCATTATACTGTCAAAATCATGATACTTGTTTTCGCCTGTCTGGTTTTCAAAATAAAAGCGTCTATTTCAACCTACAATAAGTGTTTTTTTTATAAAAAGATTGTCATTAATTTTTAATGGTTTTATAAATTTATCGATGGTCGATCGGTTTATACTCCCCAATGTTAAACAAGTCTCGGCTAATGTTAATGTTAAAGGTGAAATTTTAGAAACTGTAGATAGCACGATATTCCTAGGAATTACCTTAGATAATAAGCTTCAATGGGGCCCACACATAGATGAGCTATCGAAAAAACTTAGTTCCGCAGTTTATGCAGTCAAAAAGATCCGTCTTTTTACGGATGTGGAAACAGCTAGACTAGTTTACTTCAGCTACTTCCATAGCATTATGTCTTACGGCATACTGCTGTGGGTGAACACTGCAGACATTAACATAATATTTGTGCTGCAAAAGAGGGCTGTTCGTGCAATCTACAATGTGGGTCCCAGAGAGTCACTACGTTTTAAATTTAAGGAAATTAACATTATGACAGTGCCGTGTCAGTATATTTATGATAACCTAATGTACGTCCACAAAAATATTGATAAATTTCCTAAGAATAGCGACAGGCACAATGTCAACTCTAGAAATAGGAATAAACTAGCTATACCTACTACTAGGCTCCATAAGGTTAATGTATCTTTTAAAGGGCAATGTATTCGCTTTTACAACAAATTCCCAACTGAGTTACCAGAATTGTCTGTAAATAAATTTAAAAATGTTAAAAATCACTTGTGTAAAAAGGCTTACTATAAAATATCAGATTATGTAGAAGACAAGAAAGCTTGGGACGGTGTTTGCTCCAATTCTGTAAAAATAATGCATAAAGCTGGAGGTTTCTAGTCGCCTCTTTGCCTCCATCATCTAAAACATTGAGGTGACGGAATTCAAATTGAATTCTATATTTCCCTATATCTTATATATGTGTTAGTTTAAGATTTGACATTCTCCAAATGTAACCTATGTGTTACTTATGGAAATAAACTCTTTTTGAATTTTCAATAGTTTGGATTTTACATAGCAAAATGTTGTTTACCAAAGTTATTGGTGCGGCTACTTTCACACTCCATGTATGTAACCAGGTGCATTTATAAGTTTGTATGTGGTATTGAAATAATTATTGTATGGGAGCCCCCTTAAGTATTTTACTTTATTCTGTTTTTCAGTAGGTATTTGTTTCTATAGTGGCAACAGAAATACATCATCTGTATAAATTTCAACTGTCTAACTGTCACGATTCATGAGATACAGCCTGGTGAAAGACGGACGGACGGACAGACAGACAGACAGACATACAGTGGAGTCTTAGTAATAGAGTCCCGTTAGTCCCGTCTTAGAAAAAGGGTAAACCTTTATGTATGGAACCCTAAATAAGCATGGCAAGCCAAAAAAATATATTCATATTCTTTATATTCTTTATATTCATATTCTTTATTGCACAGAAATCTTAATAGTAAGGTAACAAAACATTTTATGAGCAAAGGCGAGCTTATCTCTAAAGAGAGATTTCTACCAGCAAACCTAGGTAGGACAGGAAAAATTGTGCAAAAGGAGAGTCCTAGAGCGGAATAAAACTGTACACATCTAATTGTTTACAACTAAAACATAATAATTTAATAAATGATATATACTAAATAAAATACAAAAGCAAAAAAATTTTATATATATCAAACATATACTACTTATATATACATATATAAAAGTACCTATCACGAAAGAGAATGGAAATGCTCTTTCAATCTTGTCTTAAAAGTGAAAATTGAGGGACTATCTCTAATAGCGCAGGGAAGTGCGTACCACAGTCGGATCGCCGTTAACCTAAACGAGTGTTTGTAAGCGGCAGTGTTATGCCGAGGAGTAGAGAGAAGAGACATCGGGTGGGATCTCCGGTTGCTATGCCTGGAGGAAATAAACTCGAAACGTTCTCGAAGATATGTGGGGTAGCGGGGATTTCGCAAAATGTTGAACAGATAGGAGAGAACGTGCATATCACGACGAAGGCGGATCGGAAGCCACCCCAACTCCTTGCGATACTGTGAGACATGGTCATACTTGCGCAGCCCGAAGACAAACCGAATCCCGAGGTTTTGAAGTCGTTCAAGTTTGTTCAGTTGTTCTTCGTTCGCACCGATCCAGCAAACATCTGCATAGTCGATTAAAGGTAGTAGGAGGGACTGGGCAAGGGTGATTGTAGTCTGCTGTGGCAGGAAGTGCTGCAATCTCCGTAGGGAGTGAAATGACGCAAAGACTCGTCTGCTGACCTCACAAACATCGGGCGACCAGGACAGCAATTTATCAAATACAACCCCAAGATTCTTGGCCTTCTCGCTGTATGAAATTATATTACCATCATACACTATAGGGTCGACGGGCATTTTCTGAACTAGGTTATGAGAGTGACGAGTACCCAAAATCATGGCCTGCGATTTGCCCGGGTTGACAAGCAGACCATAAGAGGTAGCCCATTTCCTGATGTTATCGAGATCAGCATTCAACGCCTCTACTGTCAGATTCACATCACACGGAGAGAAGTGCCGATATATTTGAAGGTCATCTGCGTACAGATGATAAGAAGAGGTAAGAACGTCAGAGATGGAGTTAATGAATACCGAGAAGAGGAGAGGAGAAAGGATGCCTCCCTGCGGAACACCTGCGGAGAGATCACACCAGTCCGTTGAGATCTCCTCAGACTTAATGCGTTGCTGGCGGTCTCTCAGGTAGGAGTCAAACCAGCGAGCAGAGTGCGAGGAGACATTAAGTGACTTTAAAATTTCGACTAGTATATCGAAATCGACGCAGTTAAAGGCGCTAGTGAAATCAAGCAGTGTAAGGACCGTAAGCTGCTTTTGATCCATAGCTAATTGAATGTCGTCAGTGACTTTGAGCAGTGCTGTGGTAGTGCTGTGACCCGGCCTGAAACCTGATTGGTGGGGATTCAGTAACATTTTTGAGGAAAGGTAGGAGGAGAGTTGGGAGTGGACAATTGATTCCAGGACTTTGGAGAGGATAGGCAGAATAGAAATGGGACGGAAATCTTTAAAGAAGGCGGGATTAGACGTTTTGGGGAGGGGAATCACAAGTGCCAATTTCCACTGGCTGGGGTAGCAACATTGGTCAAGCGACACATTAATTATGTGGGTGATGAGAGGTAACAGTACATCAATGATAGTTGTTATCATCTGCGAACATATCTTGTCCTCACCTATGCCTTCGACGAGATTGCTAGTATTGCCCTCCTTACTGCGCCGATTCCGACAGGGATGAAATTAAATGCTGAGGTGAGGGATGTTGCCTTGGACCGTAGGTTACGAAGGGTTGCATCCTTGACGAGGGAGTCCATCGCGACAGGGGGAGTTGCAAAGAAACTATTGAGACCCCGGAGATCGACATTTCCGGCTGCCAATTCCTGTGACTTACCAACACCAAGGGTCTTCAGGAACTTCCAGACCTGTGCTGGAGTATAGCTCTCGATACATTCGTAGATATGACGGCGTTTAGAATCACGACACAGGCGAGTGCAACCATTACGGAGGCGTTTGAAAATTAAAAGATTCTCATCGGTCGGATCCCTCTTATATCTAGACTTGGCACGGTTTCTCTTAGCCATCAGACCCTTAATGGTGTCAGTAAGCCACGGTGCAGGAAGATGCTTCACTTTAACCCTCTTGACCGGAGCATGCTTATCAAACAAGCTCAGGACAATAGAGTTGAAGTTCCGTACTTTGTCATCAATGGTCTCACTACCGTAGACAGGCGACCAGTCGACAGAGGAGGCGTCTGAATTAAGGGAGGTTATATCCATGCCCTTGAAGCTACGAATGTCAAGGAATTTAGCTGCACGCTTGGGAGGCTTTATCTTATAAGAGAGGTAAACAAGATTGTGATAGGAGAAAGGGGCGTTAAGTTGGCCATGCGCAGCAACCTTAGACATGTCAGAAGTAATCATTATATCTAGAAGAGAGGGGGTGCAGTGTGGTTGAAAGTGAGTGGCCTCTAGAGGAAGGATATGCATGTTAATTGAACTTACAAGAGAATTCAGCTTCGCTGAGCGACCGTTATTCTTGAGAAGGCAAGTGTTGAAGTCGCCGAGAATTAGGGTGTCGCTATAAAGAGGAGTCAAGTCACTGAGAAGGGTTTCAAAAGAGTTAAAATAGTTGATTCGAAGAGAGGGGCTATAATAGACACCCAGGAGGATTTTGTTGTGACGCAAGAATATCTCCAGGAAAAGGTGTTCAGCAGAACCAGAGTACAGGCTTGGCGACTGGCTGATGACTGCATGGGTATAGGTAGCAGCAGGTTGCAGAATGTAGGTAGATAGCAACACCGCCATCAGCCTTGCCTATCCTGTCGTTCCGGTAGAGACTGAACCCTGGCAGAGCATACATCTTGAGAAAAGATTCCGAAACAAGAATGCCATGTATGTTCAGATCACTAAAAACTACAAGAAGGTCAGCATAGCTGGTATGAATGCTTTGAGCATTAATATGAACAACGTTGAAGTTTGCACCAAGGTTTGAAAACACCCCTTTCAAGTTATATGACAGCGAATCATCCGCTGTTGACCCAACACTTCCCGCGCTAACAGAAATATCGTTATCACAAGATGAGAAGAAACTATTACTAAAGTTGTAGGTATCCATAGTCTAAAATAAATATACTAATAAAATGAATACAAATATATATATACATATATATAATAAATAAACCCAATAATCGATATTACCCTAAAAAAAAATATTCAAATTAATATAAATAAATAGCCTGAACCCAGTCCTACATACACTGGGCTTTTCCGGGGAAAATTCAGAAAAATATTTCATCCTAAACATTGAGGAAGAATAATACACATAAATGGACTAATTTCACGAAAACGGGACACATTGTGGAACAATCACTAATACACAGAGCATTTAGGTAATATGGAACACTAACATTATTTTTGTATAGAATTAACATTAATTTATATGGAACACGCCCTGCGTTCCGTCCGACAGTACAGCAACAACAGCTCAACGTTGGATGAACCTTGGGGCAGTGTTGGAATAAAAGGATGACATAATTGACACAATGACAAACATGATATTGAATTGATTGAATGTTGACTTCAGACAGGAGCATGAAACAGAAACCGAAAAATAAATACACACATTATTGAAGGTGAACAAAAATAAATGAATAAAATAAACTACCTTGTTGGGAAAATGAGTATTACCCGTCCAAATTGTGATAACGAGTACGGAAAAGATGTTTATTTCTTGGCTTTAGTCGGACCAGCGCGCCTGATTTGACGCTTGGCAGTGCCGGGCGCCGAAGAGGCAGCCACTGCACTTGAAACAACCCCAGCCGCTTTTGGAGCAGATATCTTAGCAGGTTCCGACTGCCCAACAGAAGGAGGGAACTTGCTGGTGTGAACCAGAAGCTCCGACATACGCTCCACCTTCTGTCTGGATTTGTCAGGAAGCAGTATAAATGAAAAATATATATCATGAGATCAGTTGTAATATTTTAAACAATTGATCTCAAGTTTTTTTTTTTAATAAAGCCATCAAGTTAGGACGTTCGTTGTGACAAGATCTGTTCATTTCATTTGATGATTTTTTCATGATCACCTAAAGAAAGGAGACGGTACTGAGATTGGGCTTAACATATGGGAGGCACATTGATGCGTGACGCTATTGTATTAAATGCTTTTAAGGAAAGGTGACACAAATTCCAATATTACTGCATTTTCTCTCAGATTGAACCTAGTATGTCTGCGCTTCTACCTGTTCATGTGGAGCCACAGATGCTATAAGAATCTTCTTCTGAGTTCATGGGGAGCATTCAAATATATTTTTTACTAAAATTATGATAATTTTTGTACACAATAATGTCCTATTTAAGATTGCGCAGAGTTCACCGTTGTAGTTGAGTTGTTGTCGCTTGTTGTAGAACAGCCTCCACAGCCTGCTGACAAGGCTCATTTCATTGGTCGTCGTTGTAGGCTAGTTAACATTGAATATTTATTTATCTCAAATGAATGAAATAAGTGATCACTTCCCGAAATTCAGATGCAATCTGAGCTATCTGATGACACAAGTTTCAAAACTTCATTAATTTATTTGTTGAAAACATACAATGACTACTACACTATGATTCCCCATGCAGGGAAGGAAAAAACATAAGTATAACTAAAAATGAAAAATTACTCCACAAAAACTGTACCAGTAGACTTTAACATGACAGCGGCTATGATGGCCATTCAGTGTGTCTATACATCATCCAATCAGCAGCCTTATGGCATAACTCTCTGAAGTTCATAGCGTGTGTCTATGGTTCATCTCATGCTCATACAATTTCATCAATTGGGGGGTATCACCGAAGGCTTCTAGGCTTCATTCAATGAGCTTGGGTTCGGCCTCCATTATGATGCTACTTGCGTGATACCAATTTGACAGATGAAGCTAATGCAAGGTGTCAAACGTAAAAGTCTATATGAAGTTCATAGCTAAGACTACTTACGCCATAAGGCTGCAGGGCTAGCCCAGTGTTGCATGACACACTATGAAACAATCATTAACCTTTCCATCTTTTCAGTCTCTAGTTTTCCAAATGAGACAATTTGTTAAAGTGTAGCCAATACACCAATTCTAATTGTAATTATTTTCATATCAAGAAGCAGCAAAAAAATTATGCATGGCATAATTTCGCATTTAATCACATGCATTATAAATCATGAATCGCAATAGGATGCTTACTATCACAACAAAATCTTTTCACATCCCTTCAATAAACACTATGCTATCATTCATCTCTTAGGAAGTGAAAATGCAAAAGCCGGCTGGGCAAATACATACTAATTGCCTAATATTGTGCTGCTAATATTATTACGATTAGCATGTTTTTTTTTATGAATATAAATTATAATGAAGTTAAGTTGAAATTAAGTTTGGAATTTTCAAGATTGTAGGTAAATTACAAAACATTACATCTCATCTCTATGGATTGCCAGACAACACAGCCATTTATCAGAGGTATTTGTGTGTCAATTTTGTACAGATCCTGTGAAACAATGTGCAATAAAAATTTAATAATACAAAAGAGACTCCTGTATTTATGAAGCCTACAATATTAATATTCAAGTTTTTTTTATGCTAGCAAGTAATACAAGGTTTACATAGTTTACCAGTATCAAGTAAACAGCTATTTATGATCTAAATAACAGCATGGATTGTAGATATGTAGCATAAATAATCATCTCAAATAATGATGGTTGAAGGGTGAAGTCTGCAGTTCTATTATACTCAATTATCAATGTTTTTATTGTCTTGTAGGTTGATGTCGTAATCATAGATATATTTAAATGTGGACATGGGTTCAATTTTACTTAAGTACTACCTTCATTTCGTTGTAATGAGGTGTGCAAACGATAGCTGGTAGGCACTTTTTTACCAAAGTGTTTTTCGTTTTGCGAGGAAATGGAGAGATTTTCTGATAAAAATTATTTAATTTTGAAAAATTTTGAGGTTATTTTTTCGAAGCAAATATTTTATGTGTACTTAAGTTTATGTTTTAAGTATTTTTTGTTGTTCTTACATGTTCGGGTAAGGTTTAGGGGGGGTAGGTAACCCCTCCTGTAAAATATCCAGTCTAGGAAATGTATGGTTTTTTTGTTATGAATTTTCAAAAATCCATTTTGAGGTTATTTTTTACTATAGGATTTTTACAAAGTAATTTTTTGTAATATTGATGTTCGAAATCGCCTTAGCTCCGGCTACTAGGGCTCGTAAAAAAGGCAAGTATTTAATTGCACATCAAAAATACTGATTTTCACAGAAAAAAGGGGTCAGCAAACACTTATTATGTTTTAAGTATTTTTGTTGTTCTTATTACATGTTCAACCTAATACGAAGGATAAAGGGGGCTTCGCTTCGCTCACCCCCTTTACCCTTCACCTAAGCTACCGCAGTATTTTGCCCTCCAGTCTTTGCCCTGCAGTCCAAAAACACAGCAAGTCGTTGAAATAGCACAAAATAATAATACCTTGGACACTATTGACACACATTGATCTAGCCCCAAACTAGCATTCCCTGTATCTTGGGTACTAGACAATGATACACATACTTATATAGATAAATATTATACTTAGATAAAAAACCATGACTAGGGTACAAACATCCGTTCTCATCAAACAAATATTTGCCCCCACCTGGACTCGAACCCGGGACCTTTGGCTTCATAGGCAGTGTCACTGCCGACTCGGCCATTCAGGTCGTCAAGCAAGAGAGAACATTCACGCAACTCGAAGAAAAAGGGAATGACTTGACACACACACACTAACCCAGCAACGTTTTTTTTACGTTCAAACAGCGACGTTACATTCCATTCCACACATTCTAAGTCTAATTGACATTCATCGTAGCCTAAATTTTACGAAAAACGTTTCGTTTCTCCAATTTTACTAATTATCAAACTGTCAGTGTTGGAAAACCAACCCCAGTCATTTGCCCTGATATTTGCTTGTTGAAATTATATATCAATTGAACAAGTGATATTAATTGAATAAAAAGAAGGAAAAGGGAGCACATTTCCGTAACTTGTTCAGAAACGGAATATTTATTGAATAATAGCATCATGTCAACCACAGAGAACATTATTAGTCTTGGTAATGTCAATTTACGCCATTTAGAAAATGTTTTGCCCATACATTTTAAAAATTTACAATATGTGCAAATTTAGCTTGTGTAGTCTTTTCAACATTTAGAGAATTTTATGTTTTGGTAGCAAATCTATTGCAATTTTCAACTTGATTTTCCATAAAAACTATACATTTCCTCGAAAAAATAAAAACACTTTAGTGAGAAAAGTGACTACCAGCAATCGTTTGCACACCTCAATAGAACGAAATTAAAGTAGTACTTAAGTAAAACCGGCCCAAAAAGAGAATTGGTAATTTGTGAACATTGTTTGTAAAGCAAGGCAGAAACTAACATTCTGAAATGATAGTTATTTGCCCTTCATAAAAAAAATCTAGTCCTTAGATTGATGTAAAGCTGTGAAATGAACCAGTCATTTTTGGTAGAAACAAAGCATTAGCAAGATCGTCTAGCTACAGCTACCCACGCAAAAAAAAGTAGATTATAGTCAGCACTGCAAACATTGTAGCTATTTAATTAGTTCCTGACGACCTTTGCTTGCTGTGTAATGTAACTCAATATTTCATAATAGGTCACCGCCAAAACAATAACAATAGTAGACGACTTACTTTCCTAGGACCAATACCTACCGATACAACTACAAACCGTGACACCATCTCTTTCTAACTTGGGAAACATAGAATCGAAAGAAAAAGGATGGTGTTAGGTGTCAAAAGTTTTGAAAAGGACCTAAAAAGTAACAGCCTAAGTTATGATGTCAGAAATTATTGTGTAAAAGTATGTGAAGTAGTGCTACTAACCGTATCCAAGTCAACATAAATCCAAAACAGATGATGGGTTCAACCAATCCGTGAAAACACGACACAAAACACAAAACACTGTTGGGCCAGCCGTGTGAGCACTATACCTTGTACTTTGAGGGGAACTAACATGCACTGAACGCGAAACACTAGGTCAACAACAACAATTGCACTTCTAAAGTTTATTTACAACAAAGAACACGCGACAATAGACATAATTCGCTAGACGTCTGTCGTGTTCAGACTGTTTTCGGCCATTTTGCTTTCGGACGTAAAAAAAAAATCCCGACATTCGGTTTCGTGATTGGTAGATTTTGCGACGCGTTTTGTATCTGCACCAAACGGCAACTTGTTGCTTCTGTCAAGCGCCCAAAAGTTACATTCTACGGGCAGGTATATATTATGCTGCCTTCACACTTGTACCAAAATAAAATCTTGCCCAAGGGCATAACGAGAGTGATAAAACATCCGGCCAGTGCGGTCAGCCACATACGTGGTGTTTAGTACATCATCATTAAAACTTTAATATAAACTAAAGCTATGCAACAAGACACTAGCGTCATCCCATGCCAAAAGGCAGGTCCCTTGCACGTGAATACGGAAAATAAAATCCAAACAAAACTGGACAGATATTTAAACAAAAGAGTAAGGAAAAAATAAAAGAAATTACGCCTCAAAAAAATCCATTCCTCAAACTAGCACAGCTGCAAAACAGCGACGCAAATGCCATTTTTTAGGGTTCCGTACCCGAAGGGTTCCAAACGGGACCCTATTACTGAGACTCCGCTGTCCGTCCGTCCGTCTGTCACCAGGCTGTATCTCAAGAACCTAGCTAGCTAGAGAGTTGAAATTTCAATATATAATAACCGCACCAATAACTTTGTAAACAATATTTTGCTGTGTAAAATCCAAACTATTCACTCCACGCCATCGCTTCCATTGAACGGTGGTACGGAACCCTTCGTGCGCGATTTAGACTCGCACTTGACCGGTTTTTTTGTCTAACAAGCCCTTTCTCAGGACAACGAGTATAATAATAAAAATTAACAATGGGGCCTTAGTTCAGGGACTGAACATCGACCTAACTAATATGTAATAGTGAAGTGAATTGAAGTTGGTGATGTCAGTGCAGTGAGTTTGTGTGTGTATCTATTTATTATTTATTACTATGGAGTATGACTTATTTATAATTTATATATTTATTCTTAGCAGTATGGAGTAGGCGGCCGAAAACCTGCAATACGAAGGCACCTAGCATACACGCACATAGCACTGCTGCCAAGCACCACTCCTCAACTCAATCTAGCTGAGCAACAACCTGGTGAGATCCCTCCGATTAAGATAGCCCTAACTCAGATCAAGCGACAAAACGAACTCTATATCTGGAGGTAACCCCCTTCGTTGCTGAATACAATTTCATAACCAGATACTACGCTCGCTTCAAATTACTACGCCAACTCTAAACTATTCCACAGGCATAGTCCCGTACCAGTAGGTAGGATATAGGTTGACATAAAACCGAGGCAGGAGCCTACCCAATCACAATAAAACAAAAATAAACTAAACTACACCATCCGGTCCGACCAGCCCATCTGGGCCTGTTATAAAATAAAAAATAATAATGCAAGCCCGTCTACTGCATAACTGCATATTCTGAGAAATAGAAGAACAATATTTAAAATAAAAATTGTGAACACACACACAAACACACCCTTATCGTGGCGGGCGCCATTTTGAAATTTACGCTCAACCGGCAAGGGCTACGTGGGTGGTCCCCGCGGGCTGCTGCCTGTGCCTACTAAAACGTCGCTCACGGCGTTTTATTGTATGAAAAGGATAGGAACCTATATAAATATTTAGAATTGCCATGAAACAAGCTAATTTAGTGTTTAAGAATGAAAACAATAATGTATTCGTGAGCCTAGCTGTCCAAGGTCAAACCTAGCATTTTAATTAAATTGATTAATTAATTATTTTATTAATTAATAAAAATTAAATTAAACACATTTTTTACTAACTTACTGTTTTATTTATACAATATGTACAACATCAACCTGAGTATCAATTAAAAATAATACATTTCTAGCGAAAAACATGTGAAACGCGATTCAATCAAAACGCGGTGACAGCGCGCGAGAAATTGTTCCGATAAACTGGGCCAGAACTTATTTTTTTCCTATGCACGGACTGGTTTTTGATAGCTCCACAGATACGTTCGTGTATGGGGTGACCAACTGTAAGTACAAACGCGGCTTCCAACCTATATTTTTAGTTTAAAAGCGCCCTTCTCTATGCGACCGGAAATCCGCCCGCTGCTGCGGGCATTTGCCGGTTAACGCATTTTGAAGACTTGCCCGCTGCGGTCGTTTGCCTTAAATTTTTGTTAAAGACTGAGTATAGTTGTTGTATTTTAACAAAATAAACATAAACATTAAGGAAGCATTATATGTGCCTGTATAGGTCCATACAGTGCTTTTGGCCCCTAGGATACCCTGTGTCGTGGGTACCAGAAACAGCAGCATCACTTACATAAAATACCTGGGTATTTTTTCTCCATCCCCAGCCGGAATTGAACCCGGGACCTCTCGCATGATAGCCAGAACCACAACCGCAGCTCCACACATGTCTATAATAACTAATAGACATGTATATTTTTATTTTTATTTTTTGTTACTGTCCCAAGTTCCTTCTTAAGGATTATTGGGACGACATATAATTATTATACTTTTATCGAGATATCATGTTCTCTAAAGTTACTTGGGCCAAAAAACAGAAAAAAATACACCAGTGAAATTGCGATTCTATAAAATGTATTGAATCATAGTTGTAGAGAATTTTAGTGCTAACTTTAAAAAAATGTGTTACTAAAAAAAAAAACAGTGAATGAAATAGGATACCTATTAGGACTTACATTGACATTCAGCTAACTCCGCAGGTTTATTCAAATTAAATTAAATAAAAAGGTTATTTTGAAAATGTGGCTAAATCGCACAAGAGCTGTCAGATTAAAATTATTTAACCTAGTCACTTTACTTCGTAGTTAAACGTTTTGTCAACTAAATAATAGCTACTTTGTTTTTTGAAAGTGGGGAATTGTAGTCTGAGTTTGGCAGCCCTATATTACTTTCCCAATTTTTAACAGTTCTGCACTATAGCCGACTTAACGGGGCGAAGAGAAAAGTTATATGGAATGCACTCTACACCTCCCTTGTGAGTGAGCACTTCTTTACTAAGCTGTGTAGTGCCTGCGACAATATCAAGAATCAAGTTAAAACCAGCTCGCTCGGACAAACTCAGACTATTGAGTTATGTTGTGTGTGTGAAGTCGACACAATATTAATTGCAAGTAACGAAACGCAAATTGTTATCGTGACTTTTCTGTGACTTTTCTTTTCGCAGCTTTTTTTTAAAACTTCAGTCTAATCAAAAATCATAAATGTCTGTGCAAAAACCCACCACCAGTCCGCCATTTTCAAATTCAAAATCTTATTTTATTTCTTACCAATCGCTTTAAAAATGAAGAGTAACAATTTAATCGTGATGTCAATAGTTTTATTTTTATTTACAGTAAGTATAATCAACCTGTCAGAGCATTCGAAAGACGATTACGATTCTGTTTCGTCAGAGGCAGATGCAACAGTTTCACGCCATAAATAAAATTTCTTCACCTGGAAGACAAACCTTCAGGTAACTATTAGCCCTGCGCGTAAGTTTACAGGTAGAGATAAATAACAAGCGACAGCTTCTGAAGTGGGGAGGTATTACAAACCCATACACACATACATACATGTGCTCACGCCTTTTTCCCGGAAGTGGGGTAGGCAGATACTAAAGACTCCACTTGCTACGTCCCGGCATACTCACAATCTCCCCCTGCCCCTTTAAACCTCCCGGACTGAGGTCAGAGCCCCCCTAAACGACCCAAATATAAAGTAGTTTAGGATTACGATAGGTCTCAAATATATATATATATATAACCACCTCTTAGTAGCGGGGGCTATCTTCCCCCCTCACATGCCGCTATCATGCCCGTTGACTATGAGCTGATGCCCGCTCATAAAATCGGGTAAGCAGGCAAACTCCTCCCATATATATCATATACACATATATATCGCCCAAAAGGGCAAATTGCCTTCAGCATATACCGAGGCCATGGCTCACAGTTAATTCTTACTAAGACAACTGTAAAAACAAAGGGGTCCCGGCATACATCTCTCGCTTCCTCAACATTCATAAGTCTCTTCATACAAGCTCGCCGGTTACGGTGACAGTACATACTAATTCTAATTTGCCCCGACACTAATAATTCACCAATTTCGCCAAGTGATTGTTTAAAAAACAGAAATGGTTTGAGTGTAGATAAGGGCGCCACAAGAAAAAAGTATTTTTTTTACAAGGGGCAGGGTCCGCCCCCTTATCGACACTCTGACCGCATTTTTGTTATCTTATTGGAAGCCCTTAGGGTGAGGCCACACTATGCGGTGCGGTGCTGTTGCGGTGCATTGTATGGGCGTATACGTCGCGCCACACGTTACGCCCCGTCCGCGTCCGTCCTCACCCCACCCCCCGTCCCACTCTGTCTCGCGCGCCTGGTTGCCTGCGGCGTGCGGCTTGCGGCGTGCGGTGCGCTACCGCCGCTGCGGTGTGGTGTAGGCTTTGTACGGGCGTATACCTCGCGCCACGAATTAAGAGCGCTGGGCGACGACGTTGGCGGAAATTACTGCGTATATGTACAGTTATTAAAAAGTGACTACTGCGCATTCAAGGCCACCGCTCATAATGTGTGGCGCGACGTATACCTCCCCCTGTTCCCCTGCCCAAACCCTGTCTCGCCGCTTAGGGAGTGTGAAACTACGTATTGCAAGCAAAAAAAGTTGTGCTACCCGCGTAATAACTAAATAAGTAATAAACGGTTTGATTCAAAACTATGGCTTCTTGTTCGTTGACTATGTAGTTGCTGTTGTCATTTTGAATGAAGAAGGCTAATGGGCCATGCACAATTTACCCAAGCCCGACATGAACGAGACCGAGGTAGGCTCACCTTTAGCGGATGACCTACTCGCTGGGGCATCCAAACTTCTTTAGCATCATGTTGGGGTCATTTGATCATCTTCCTGAAAGTTTCAGGGTGCGGAATTCAATAGTTTTTAAGATATGATTTTTTGAAAATCTGAAAATACTTCGCAAATAATATGTTTAAATCTTGTCTGTGGTCAAAATACATTACTTACATTTAATTATACGCATATTTGAAAAGATGAGAATTTTCTAAAAAAAGGAGGAAATGTGGAATCTTTTTTTAATAACACCTATTTTAATAAAAACTTTAACATTTAACTTGCAATTTATGTTTGGTTATTTATTTTACGTCAATCAAAGTTAATTTAGTATTTCTTTCGTAAAATATCACTTTTGATGATAAAAAAGAGTTGTAATTTTTGTTTATAACGGAACGCATTTTGTTGGGGCATTTTGCCGCGTTTTTGGTTGGGCGGCAAAGTAGTAGTCCCTTTTCTAGTAGTTTCGCGAATGTTCTATTTTCTTGTCCTCCCGATATTTACAAGCAAAAACAACTGGCTAGAGTAGGTTATTGTGGCTACTTTTCAATCGGGTTATAGGTTATGTTAGAACGTTTAAGAAGCTAAACCGGAGCGGAGCGTATGCAAACAAAAACGATTGGCTAGAGTAGCTTATTGTGGCTACTTTTCAGTCGGGTTATAGGTTATGTTAGCACGTTGAAGAAGCTAAACCGGAGCGGAGCGGAGCAGAGCGGAGCGGAGCGCAGCGTATGCAAACAAAAACGATTGGCTAGAGTAGGTTATTGTGGCTACTTTTCATGTAAATTTTGATGATAGCATTATGGAGCATTTGTGGAGGAGAAAGGTGTCGAGGCAGAAAAATTACCCTTTCGAAGAAAGCAACTAGGCATTTCCGCGCGGGGGGGGGGGGCATCTACCCCCTTCCCACTTAAAGATCAAGATCAGTCTAAATTTTGTTTTATTTTAACAATATAACCTCAAAACTTTAAATAATCATATCTCAGAAACTAGGTATTTCCGCGGGGGGGGGAGTAGTAGGGGGGGCATCTACCCCCTCCCCCTCCCCCTCCCCCCCTCAGGGTCAACAAAAGTAGGTCATCCGCTAAAGTCCTTCCCCGAGGTATCCCAATTTTTTAGTGAGAAGTTTTTTTGCCTGCTTTGATATATATTTTTTAAATTTATTATTTCAGGTTTATGAAAAAAATAAGATCCTCGCTAAAGCCCTTTTATAAGAAATTTTTAGGGTTAGTTGTTTCGCAGATAAGCAGTGGATGGTCTTTTTACCCGTTTTCTAAAATATTTTTTTGCTTAGCTTTTCAGGTTTACGAAAAATATATATTCGAGATCCTAATAACAAGCCCTTTCATTAGATATGTCATACGAAACGGTTTGGATAACGTTACATACATTTATCATAATTTTATCCTGTAATATTTCAGTAAAGAGCAATAATAACGTAATTTTACCAAATGTAGGGATCAGTAGTTTTGCAGATAGGGGGGTGGTGGTTCTATTTGTGCCTATTTCCTTCAATATTAGTTTTAACTAATTTCAAGTAGATGAAAAAATGGAGATCCTCGCAACAAGCCCTTTCATTAGACACGTCACACGATTCTGTTCGAAAAACTTTTTCTTTAGTTTCTACTGCGTCCCCTAATTGAACCCCACTTTTTAAATCATACATTTCTTATTATTTTCCTGTAATATTTAAATTAAGACGTAAATACTACGTTTTTTTTTCAAACCATTAGGATCCGAAGTTTCGGAGATAAGGGAGAAAGGTATTTATAATTTCGATGTATAGAAAAGGAAATCCCACCAAACATTTCATGTAATATGTTGCCAAGACGAGACGATATGGCTCGCAGTGTCAAAAAGTTATCAGATGTAGAGCCAAGCTTCTAAATCTACACGACCTTACTCTGCAAGCCCTAACTTTACAAACTACACCTTATTGAAATATGTGTATTGGCCGTTTCGTTACTACAAGAACTATTGTCAACCGACTTCAAAAAATGATCGGAGGTTCTCAATTCGTCGGGATTTTTTTTGACCTTTTTTAATGTATATTAATGTATGTATGTTCAGCGATTTCTCAAAGATGCGTGGACCGATTTGGAATATATTTTTTGTTCGAGTCGGTTTGCCTCCCGATTGGTCCCATTGACACCAGGTCAGGATCTGATGATGGGATCCTGGAGAAATCGAGGGAAATTAACTACAATGATTTTTGCGTTTTTCATAGTGACTCGTTCACTATTGACAAGACCCAGAGAAGCGTCTATATTTCGTTACAGCATTACGTTTACTACTTTTTTAATACCTAACTGTAGTTTTTTCTAAGCCTGCTGTCATAGAAGCATCCTCCTCATACTTTTCAAAGGACTCGCGAGCTCTTTTACAAGATATCTGGCACAATCGACACTATCAGTGGATTAAAATGTAATTTCCGAATTAGGAATAGTTGGCATTGTTTAGTTACTGAGCCATGTTTCTAGTCGGTTACAAACAAACTATATCTGCAGGAGCCGACTGAGACAATCAGCTATCTCGTGTAACCGACCCGCATTAGAACTGAAATTTTGATTTCAGTGTAATTAAACGTTCGTATATATATACGGCGATGTTCTTCTTTATCTTACAACAACCGGGCGGCCATAACAATGGTAATGGTATATACCATTGTTATGCCCTATCCCCATAGAAGTTTTCTTTTGTATAAATACTTAATTATGTAGATGTAGAGATGTAATTTAAAAATAATAAATCTGTTTACTTGTATAATTTTCAGATCTCTAACATGAAATTGTAGGGGAAAACACATACAAACTTCCATCTCCTAATTTAATGCTTGGGGGTTGATTTACTGAAAATCCTGAAATATGTGTTCTATTATTAAAAATTAAGGTGTCCCTATATCAATTTTCAGACCTCTCAGAAGTCTCATACAAACTTCCATGCCCTAGTTTAAGGAGTAGGGGGTAAAAATTCTAAGTTTTTTTTTGCTGCTTGTGTACTAATTAACGAAGTACATAAGTGTAGTAATATAATTCGTATAATGATTTACTAATATTCTGAAATCTGACGAGAGCCCTATCCTACTGTAATGGTTGGAGGCACGTTTTTTTTAAAGCCTGCAACGTATTTTCTTATATGTAATATACTATAATAAAAAGTCTGTGTAGGTACTTGTATAATTTTCAGATCTCTAGCCTGAAATTCTGTTTGTATGGGAAAACGTATACAAACTTCCAACCCTGATTTAAAGAGTGGAGGGTTATTTACTTAAAAATTCTGAAATATGTATTTCATTATTTATAACAATATATCAAGTACCCCATATCAATTTTCAGACTTCAAGCATCCAAATTTGTGGATGTCTCATACAAACATCCATACCCTAGTTCAAGGGGCTGGGGGGTAAAAATTCCAAGTTTTAGAATGTTTTTGTTGTTTGTGTACTAATGCTAAATTACATACCAAATTTCAGCTTTCTAGGACTTGAGAAAGTACCCTAAGAATTTTGATGATCATCAGAGAGTGAGTGAGTGACGAAATCGGGGTATTTTAGATATCAATAAAATCTAAAGTATAAGAGCTATGCTATTAAAACTTTCTAGGTATATAAAGCCCACTACTGACATCATATCCCGGGAATTTTGTTCAAACCCAAGTTGTGAGGGTTCAATAATCGACGAAGCGCTTCGAGAAAAGGTAGGTAGTGCCCTAGCGCTTTGCTTGCTCGTCTTGGCGGGGGCACTGCCGTGCCCCCAGATAACATACAAATAGAGAACCTTATCTCTAACAAGAGATTTTTTCCAGCAAACCAAGTAATAGGTATTTTTTTTTACTTACTACAAAAATATTAACTCCTGTTCAACACTTGTTTAAAGACAGAAATGAATAGGATTTGACGTTGGTTTTGAGGTTAAGCTATGTGTAACATGTTTTATAGTAACACGGCCTATGTCTATTAGACATTTAGATAAGAGTTTGTGATGCTTCAAAAAATGACTGTTTTTCCAAAAATATTAAAATTTTGAGATTTGCTTGTTGTATTTATTTATTATTTTATTAAAAAAGGAACCCTTATATGATCACTCGCGTGTCCCTCCGTCCGTCCGTCTTTCACTGGCCCTTCTCAGGAACTATGAGATAGGAGTCTTGGAATCTCATGCAAAAATACTTATCCTGATAACCGCAACATAATAAACAAAATAAAGTCAAAACATAAAAAAACATCGCCTACAAAAAAGTGGAGGGGGTGAAATGAAAAAACGGAAAAAATAACACCGCAATAGGTCATGTAGGCTATTGTTGAAATGGGCTCTCTATAAACTTTTCAAAAATATATTTTTTACATTTTAGTTTTAATAACTTCTGAAGTTATAATAGAAAAAGGACAAAAAATACCATTTCCCCTCCCCCTTATCTCCAAAACTATGAATACAATACAGAATTTAGAACTCAAGCCAAAGATTACAGGAGAACCTACCCGGAATTGCCAAACTTATAAACAACTTACAAACTTATCTGCACCTGGTTACGCATGGAATATGAAAGTAGCCGCACCATAACTTTGTAAACAAAATTTTGATGTTACACACAGGAAACTTCAAGATTCCTAATCCCCATTCAAGAAACTTGAATACCATTGTGTGGTGGTACGGGACCCTTCGTCCGCGAGTCCACTTGCACTTGACAGTTTATTTCTTAAAAACTGAACCTTGACGGCCTATACATGAGACCTAAATACATGGGGTAAAGGATCACAAAGTGAAACAAAGGCATCATTATAAAAATTATTTTATTTTTCTTCATATTATGATTCGCATTAGTTTTCAAGTAATAATTTAGCCATAATCGTCGAGTATTTTCGCTGGTCGCCATGACAGCTCGGCTTTTTATCGGCACATCGGTCGGGCACTGTACAGCTGGCGAAAGGGGCTGCAGCTTGTTCAGCTGGGGACAGACAAGTCAGATGAACCTTAGCGTTGGCAGTTGATCGAACGAAGGTTTCGTAACGGCAAATGTGAAGAGTGCTGGTGCTCCTCCTCCATATAGAGCCACAAGAAGTTCATTTCGTGTAACATCTTCATCTTTCCATGTCCAAAAAGGCTGCCCTTTTTGGACATGGAAAGATGAAGATGTTACAAGTATTGTCACTAGCAGAGAAGGGGCTTGCAACAATAATACAAATCCAATATGCGGATAAAGTTAGCATTCCGTGATCGAACGATGAAGAGGAAAACTGCAGAGAGCGTGATTTACCCTTGCCACTCTTCTGGAAGAACAGATTATCCACATTGGCTCCCAATCCGTTCAGGAGAACCAAGAGATCCACGTCTTTTCCAATTAATATTACTTTTTCATAGGAGCTGCTTTTATCCAGTGCTGTTCTCACTGTAGTGTAATCAGCTTCGTTAAGACACGTCCAAAAACATTAACTTGTCTAAGTCAATATATGTGGACTTGAAAACTATTCTGTTTCTTTCACCTAATGCTCTGCAATTTCGTATCAGGTTAGGCTCATATTTTAACACTTCAATTAATGTATATTTTATGTTTTCAGTATAACAAGAGAGGATAAGTTCTGTTGTTATATGTTTTACGCTAAAACCTAATTTCTTGCATTTCTCTTTTAGCATGAACGGTTGTATCGATATTTGCCTGAAAATATCTATTGAATATTGTTTAATTCCACGCCTCAACCGAACGGCGCGGAATCTTGAGGGGCTGGGTTTTGCCAGCACGGGAGAGAAAATCTTGATTGTTACTGACCTTTGTCGCCGTAGACAGGAAATCGAAAGCTCGATTCGAGGCAGGAATACGGGATAGGAGCACAAGTTTGGGTAGGGTATGGACTGAATCTCACTATTCGCTGCCCGACGCTGTCGCCGGCGTGCTGCCTGCCAACACGAGGAGTCGCCGTCCGATACGACGATGTCCAATCACAACACGGATCACTCACTCCGCTGACGTGAATCTACTTATTTCCCGACGATTATTATGGTTGACACTCTGACCAGGCCCGACGCCTGTGTTGGTAATTGTTACACCGAAATACAATCACTGGCCCGACGCCTGAGCAGACATGTTTTTTCTCCCGACAAGAAAAGGTGACCTCCAATTTTTTATCTCGTTGGTACGAGTGACAGCTGCGGTTCCATTTCCGCTAGTGAACAACGCATGGTTCCGAGTCGCGCAACAAAAGGAGGTGCGTTCCGAAGCATAAATATTTAACAGTCACCCGCCCGGACAGGCCCGAACCTGTCCCTAATCAATAGGAAGGCGAGAAAGTGTTGCGACCGCTCTCTTGAGGACCGAGTCCCCCACCTTGACATCTGCTGATCGAGGCGTGCCATCCCGACCCGTGTACAATTTGACGATCCGTCCTCGTCTCCATCTCAATGATGGCAGGTTCGCATCCTTAATCAGCACCAAATCACCGACTTGAGGGGGGCTCGTCCGGTCAGTCCACTTAAGGCGCTGCTGCAAGATGTGCAAGTACTCAAGGGACCACCGTTTCCAAAAATCTTGAGCCATCTGCTGCAACATCTGCCACCTAGTTAACCCACTTAACTTAACATCACCGAATGGGTATTCTGGCAGGGCGTTAAGGGGCTGACCTATCAGGAAGTGACCCGGCGTCAACGCTTCCAAATCATTTGGATCCGAACTGAGCGGGCACAACGGACGCGAGTTCAGTGTCATTTCAATTTTACAGAACAGCGTCGCAAGCTCTTCAAAGCGTAGAGAGGTCTCACCGATGATCCTCGTCAGATGCGACTTAGCCGATTTAACCGCAGCCTCATAAATTCCTCCCCAATGAGGACATCCCGGCGGACTAAAAACCCATTCAATCCCTCGTCGGGAGCAAGACGTACCGATGGCGTCCTGGTTACCGTTCAGGAATTGAGTGACCTCCTGCAGATATCGCCTGGCTCCGACAAAATTTGTGCCGTTGTCCGAACGGATTAATGTCGGGAGGCCCCTTCGTGAGACGAACCGATCTAGACATGCGATAATTGCCTCTGTAGTGAGGTCACTGACCACCTCCAAGTGGACTGCCTTCGTGGCCAAGCACACGAAGACGCACAGGTATGCCTTCACTAATCTGGCGTTCCGTAGCTGTGAAGACTTGACCATGAATGGTCCCGCGAAATCCGTTCCGACACCCGCAAAGGGCCGGATTTCGTTAACCCTATCCGAGGGCAAATCGCCCATCTGGGGCTGCATCGTAGCCGCCTTGGCCCGATAACAAGGCAGGCACCGAAATACGACGCTACGCACTAGGCGTCTTCCCGATAGAATCCAGAACTCGCGCTGGAGAAACGCCATCAAGGCGTGGCATCCGATATGCCCATTCCGAATGTGTCGATCCTGTATCAACAGTTCGACCAACTTCCCTTTCCTAGGGAGTAACAACGGGTGGCGAGCCGCATAAGGCAGGTTGGCATTCCGCAGCCGACCCCCTACCCTCAGCAATCCTTGAGGGTCAATAAACGGGTTGAGCCGAGCCACAGCTCCCTTCAGTTGGACGTGTCCGCGTCTCAGAATGTCCAATTCGGACTTAAAGTGCACCGTCTGCACGTTCCGTACCAATGCGAACAACGCATGGTTCCGTTCCCGTGGTGTCAGGACCTGTGTCCGCACTCGTTGCGCCTCAGAATTCCGACAATTCCGCGCAAATCGGCAGATCCAGGCGGTCACATTGACCAGCTTGTCGAGCGAGCTGTACCGTTCCAGCAGGCTGAACTCCTCTTCCGGCTCTGGTTGCGTCGTACAGACACCGACTGTCAAGGCGCCGTTCGCCGTGGTAACGCGTGGACTCATTGGCCAATCCGATTCGGCTTGAGTCAACCATTTTGGACCCCACCACAAGGGATGTCCAACCAACTCCGGAGCGTGACACCCACGAGACGCACAGTCTGCTGGGTTCATTTCCCCTGGAACATGTCTCCAGATTAAGGGAACCTCCGAATTCAAAATCTGCGAAACCCGATTCGCCACAAAAATCTCCAGCTTGTGAACTGAAGCCTTCAGCCAGCATAACACGATCTGGCTGTCCGTCCAAGCGTAGACCGTATCTTCCAACGCTATTGACCCACGAAGAACCGTCATCGTGTGGTTGAGCAGACGAGTCAGGAGAGCCGCTCCCGAAAGCTCTTACTTGGGAATGGTCAGGCGAGTGCGCAACGGCGCAACCTTGCTCTTGGCCATGACCAACCGCACATCAACCTCCCCCGAGGAGTCGACCGTACGCAGATATACCGCAGCTCCGTAGCCCTTCTCCGAGGCATCGCAAAACCCATGCAGGGTGGCGGTGTATCGTTTGGTGGGGACCAACCTCCGTGGCAGTGAAATCCGATTGATGCCAGGGAGGGTCGAAAAGAACGAGTCCCACTCTGAGCTCAATGACCCGCCGATCGGGTCGTCCCATTTCAGCTCAGCAGACCACAATTGCTGCATGAAACACTTGAGCTGAAATGTTACCGGGGTGATCCACCCGTTTGGATCAAATGTCCTAGCCACCGTTGAAAGGACGTTCCGTTTCGTCCAGACCTTCGGGGAGTCCAACTCGACCCGATACGAAAACATGTCTGACACCGGCTGGTACTGGACGCCTAATACCGACAACATATTTGGATTTTCCAAATTTTCAAAAATGTGGGGATCCTGCTGGTAGTCATCCGGAAGACCAGTCAGTAACTCTGGAGAGTTCGACATCCATTTCCGGAGCTCGTAACCTCCACCCCGTAAGAGCTCAACTAGCTCGTCCCGTCGAGCGAGCGCCTCCTCTACTGAATCTGCACCGGTACAGATATCGTCCACGTAGAGACCCTGCTCCAGGATCGCTGCTCCTCTAGGGAAGTTTAACCGTTCTCGATCCGCTAACTCCCGCAGAGAGCGAATCGCCAAATAAGGACTAGACCGTAGCCCGTACGTGTTGGTGTTCAGCTCGTACGCCCTGATGGGTTGATCTGGGCTCTCTCGCCACAGTATCAGCTGATACCATCTATCGTCAGGGTGAATGACCGTCTGTCTAAACATCATCCGGATGTCAGCTACAAACACAACATTGTGTCGACGGAACCGTGTGATAACATCCGCGATGTCATGGTTCGACTTCGGCCCTGAATGTAAACACTGGTTCAGGTTCATGCCGTTAGATGTTGATGCCGATCCATCAAACACTACCCGTATTTTGCCCTCCGGGGTCCTCAAGACCGCGTGATGAGGCAGGAAGCAGTGGTCTTCACGCTTCCAGTCGATACCCGAAACCGACATGTGGCCGAGCGACTCGTATTCCCGCATGAAATCGACGTACTTCTGCCGGAAAATCCCGTCACGCTTCATGCATCGTTCCATCGACAGAAGCCGCGTCTCGGCTGCATGGTGTGAACTGCCCAGCGGCGGGCGATCACTCCGAAATGGAAGACGTGTGAGAAATCGACCTGACCGAAGGCGACCAGTATTGTTCCGATAAAACTGTTCACACTCTTCTTCAACGGGGTCCAACCGGCGGACCGTAGGTGGTTCCTCCACCTCCCAAAACTTCTGTATCACCTCCGAGAGTACAGAACCGAATAAGGGACTACGAGTCGCTAGGCGTGGGGCAGCCGGCATGACCGGACCCATTACCGCATGGCCCAGTCTGGTGTTGACCGAAACCAGACCAGTCGCCTGCAACACGTGGACACCTGGCACTAACAGGTATCCCAAGGCATCGACACCCAGTAAAATGTCTACTGGGCCCTGAATATCGAACTCCGGGTCAGCCAGTGACAACCCAGCGACCAACTGTCGCACCGAGGGCGACAACCGTACGTGAGGGTGTGAGCCCATCACATTAGGCATGACTAATGCCGTGACCGTCAGATTCACCGATGAATCCACCCGTGACGAGAGAGTAATCCGACATACTCCCTTAACGGAACCGACTTCCGTGTTCCCAATTCCCCGAATGGAATGTGGATACTCCCTTACCGAAATGCCCAACCGTCTTACAAGGTTGCAGACTAAGCACCCCTGGGCCCTCGAGTCCAATAGTGCTCGTGCCACACAAGATTTTCCGTCCGAACTCCACGCTATCACCGAGGCGGTGGGGAGCATGACCGTCTGTGGAGTGGCGGCACCCTGTAAGTGGGCGGCGTGTCCCTAGCGGGAACCTCCGCGGGATCCGAACCCGCTGGGACCCCCGTCGGCCTGGTAACTCGGCTGCTGATATGCCACCGGTGGCATATCAGCAGCCGGTGCCACCGGTGGCATATCAGACCGTATGTACATCAGGGGGTCCCAACCCGCATAATAGGCCCCTCGCTGTCCCGGTACCCGACCATACCGGACTGTGAACGGTGTGCCCGGTGGCCACCGTGGATGGAGGGGGGAGAGAGGATCCAACCTGGGGCGCTCTAGGAATGGGGGCGACATCCGACTGTTCGCCTCCCTGTTCGCCTTCCAGAGCGACGGGCAGGGTGGTGCAGAAGGTGGTGGGCTCCCAGCCTTCGCGCCACTCATAGGTGCCATCTGACACCCGCCCGTAACACGCGGTGAGCCAGCGGCCCGAAGTCCTCGCTGACCCTGGACAGCGGTGACCGAACCCCGGCTATCCCGCCTGTTACCCCCCGCGCTGCCCCCTTCCCCTCGGGGGGGGGGTCCCGTCCGCGGGTACCCCAGTCACCCCGTTGGTGACTCCCGTTGCCCGGAGGGGGACTGGGTCCGGCCCTGGTTGGGCCCTGTGACCGACCAACCTGAGTCCGGCCCTGGTGACCGTCCGAAGGGCCTGACCGGTTCAGGCACAACACGATGTGGTGCTTGCCACCGCAGCACTCACAGGGGGACGCGCGTGAGCACTCGCTCAGCGGGTGCGGCCCCAAACAACCGAAACACAATCGGTGGCGCAAGACTACCTTCCTGCGGGCAGCTACCCCGAGCGCCTTAAAGTTGGCGCAACTGGTCACCTCATGACCGGCACTGTCGCAGTGCACACAGCCGTCACCCGACGGCGCGGCATTCAAAACGCCAAATTGTTTTGACCGCCCACCCCCCCGTGGGGGCGGGGGGCGCGGCCCCTCCCGCATCCGCGCGGGTTGGCGCTGCACACTGGCCTCCGTATCCAATGAGTCGCATCGCCTGCATTCACCCTCCAAAAAATCCGTTAATTGGACGAGCGTGGGCAGTTCCGAGCTACTGCCCCCATGCAGCTGTTCAAACCGACATTGAACAGCTGCAGGCAACCGTGACAAAACCATATACAACACGATATATGACCATTGGTCTACCGGCAGACCAAGGTTCTGAAGGGCCTTAGTGGCCACCAGCACAGGGTTGAGCACCTGTACCCGGATGTCAACATCCCGGGTTACTCTTGGGATGCTAAACAGCTTCCCCAGCTGCGCATCAACCAACCGCCGTTTGTGCTGGTAGCGGTCAAACAATATGGACCGGGCTATCTCGTAATTGCCTGCCGTGACCGTTAGGTGACCGACCAACTCCTTCGGTTCACCCCGCAGTGCCATCAATAGTTGGGCCAACTTGTAGGCGTTGTCCAGGTCGTCCCGACCGTGGACCAAACTATCGAACAAATTGATGAATGCCGGCCACTCATCAATTGCCCCACCGAAGGCCGGAATCTCCAGGTGTGGCAGCCGTCCAACAACACCCTTAGGGGGCGGGTCTCCGCTACCCTCCCCGCGGTCATTCCGTCGCGACCGCTTAATTTTCTCCGCGCGACGCTCGATGTCGCCCAAGCACTCCATCGCTTGGTCAGCATCCGCGCAGAGCTGCTTCACTGCAGCCACCGAGGCCTCATCCGTAAGCCCGAGGGCTTCAGCCTCCGCAGCCAGCCGACACACCTTCCCGACGCGTGTCATTGCGTCCTCCACACGCTTGAGCAGGACATCGTCCATGTCAGGTCGCTCCACATACTTGTGAGTATGGGCGAGCCATCTCATCTCCTCACGGACACCATACCGCAGTACCGTCAAGGGCGAAGGTGCCATGGTTACCGATTCAATTGTTTCTGGTCCTATGCTTCACTACCGAACTAAGCACAGCCAGAGACCAGCACTTGCCCGTCAGCGCTGGGCACAGAAATTAAAACTAAGTTGTAAAAACCAAGGCAACCACTAAAACAATTAAATCCTAAACAATAGTTAAATGGTCGCCCTGTGGACATACACCTTATAAATATTACACTCTAAATCAATTAGAGAATGCCATCATAAAACACAATACAAAATTAACCCACAAAACTTGATTATGAAAACAATACAAAATAATAAGTGGTGGCTCCGAGACTATAAACCTAAACAATATAGCACCCTAAACCACACTGGATTCCGAAATCCAAGCTACCTTCATTATATTATAATATAATGAAGGTAGCTGTGACCTTCTAGAAGTGGTTCCTCCGATATGACCCACACTTCTACTGAGGTCAGCAAAATCAGCTCAATACCCCTTAAATAGCCTGACCCTGCTCTGTAAACCGAAATAACACTGCAGTACTATAGAACCCGACGTTCTACCGCAAGTAGTACAATCTAGTTACTTCTCAGAATGACTGTTCAATCTTTTATGCGCACAAACAGTAGTTTCCGACTACAATTTTATAATAATTATTAACTAAATTGACACTTATACTTTCATTAACCGAAAATGAACTTTCGCCAATTGAGATATTCTGTTCTCCCAACTACAATGTGGCAAAAAAAAACAACCCTACAACCGTCCGTGAATCGGTGATTTCCCACTAGGAAAACCGCGCCTGCTACCAAAATGTTTAATTCCACGCCTCAACCGAACGGCGCGGAATCTTGAGGGGCTGGGTTTTTGCCAGCACGGGAGAGAAAATCTTGATTGTTACCTTACCTTGTCGTCGTAGACCGGAAATCGAAAGCTCGATTCGAGGCAGGAATACGGGATAAGGGCACAAGTTTGGGTGGGATCGGGAATGAATCTCACTATTCGCTGCCCGACGCTGTCGCCGGCGTGCTGCCTGCCGACACGAAGAGTCGCCGTCCGATACGACGATGTCCAATCACAACACGGATCACTCACTCCGCTGACGTGAATCTACTTATTTCCCGACGATGTGGTAGATTTACACTCCGACCAGGCTCTACACCTGTATTAGACGATTGTTCCACCGAATTACAATCAATGGCCCGACGCCTGAGCAGACATGTTTTTTCTCCCGACGAGAAAAGATAACCTCCAATTTTTTATCTCGTTGGTACGAGTGACAGCTGCGGTTCCGTTTCCGCTAGTGAACAACGCATGGTTCCGAGTCGCGCAACAAAAGGAGGTGCGTTCCGAAGCATAAATATTAAACAAATATAGGTTCCTGTGGGTTGGCTAAAATTGTTTTGTTAAATTGCAAAAAATTTAAAAAAGACAGTTTTGTTCAGTTTTCATTCAACTTTTTTTTGCTTGCAAAAGGTACTTTCACACCCTCTGAAGGAGTTCATATAACATATCAAAAATTCAGCCTCTACATCATGTTTTGCGATTTTAGGGTTATTTTGTGTGTGTGTGTTTTAAAATCTGTTACCTTTAACAGATTTTAAAATAGATTTGAGATTCCGGATTCGATATTTTAAAGCTGGTACTTTTCTTCGCTCCATTTTTTGCTGTAGTGTTTCACCTTATTACCATCATCCCTTTTAACTTTGTAGATTTTCATTTTTACTCTAAAGGCTGGTTTAGAGAGGGTGAGTAACTAACTCCCCAAATTCGGGCTATTCCAAATCCCCTGCGACTAACCCCTGCGAAGGGGATTTGTGGACTTTTGGCAATGTTTGTCCATAAATCCCCTTCCGGCGTTAAAAGGCCAAGCAAAGGGGATTTCTGGACAAAAGTATCAGAAGTTCCACAAATCGTCTTTTCCATTTATGTACGTGTTTTCTTTTTCAATCGAATTTAAAGAACTAATTAGATAGGTAATTAGTCTTTATTTTGATACAGGTAGGTACATAATCAACGATGACCCTTATCCACAAAAAATAACCATTTTGACCACTATAGACATTAAATCTCTCCATTTACAATATAAAAATATGTATATATATATATATTAATAAAAATATATTACATAATTTCGACATATATTCGACTTTGTACTTACAAATAACTGTTGTTGTCTCCTAGTTTGCTTACAATAAAATAGTTACTTATTATATAGTGGTATCGCTGGTAAATTACTTATCTGTTTTTGCATGTATATATAGACCGAAAACAGAACACAGTAACAGTCCATTTAAGAGAATATATGTATGTACAAAGGCGAATATTTATATAACAAATGCTATTGGCTAACGAGGCTAAAGAGATAATCTCTATTTTAGCCTCAATGCCATTCCACTGAGGGTAGAAAAAACCTGAAAACAAGCACAACAACACCACCAACCACCACCTGATGATGAAATTGTCTATTAAGATGAAGGTCTGTGAATTCATTCATGAAAATAATAAGAAATCAGTAGGTATGATGTTAGAATGATATATTTAATAACTGGCTAAAATGTGCCAGACAGGAGTCGATGACCGCTATAGCAATGATAACCCGAAAAGAAAAAAAAGAGAGGAGAAAGAAAAGACGCTCAATTGACAACATTTCATTTTTGTTTAGGTAAAGAGATTGAATTTCCATTGAGATATATTTGAATGCTTAATACGAATCACATTTAAATATATTTTTCTAGTCATTCGTTTTAAAGATACTTTGAAAATAATTCAGATATCGAGGATGCAGGCAGAAGAACTACAAATACCTTTGCCTAGCATCAAAAAAATACTGATGATAGACACTAGCTGTCAATGTCACCATAACATTTAACTTGTATCGTATTTAGCATAACCGTGCGTTCGATTTGTTTGATCGTCCACCCACACCCGCATAAAACTAACAGAAGAATACAAGTTCTACGCCTGCAAAAGAAATAGCAGGTAAGGTGGGCTCATGGCGGGCGTCAACTGAGACGTTCAAACCGAAGCAGCAGCAGCCTTTTTTTTTTTACTTAGACAGGCAAAGACAAAGCCTTGACAATGACATTTTGTTTTGTTCTGGCAAAGGTAACACGGTCCATTATGCCAACATCAACTTTTTCTAAAAACTCATGATTTATATTTAGATATTATATATATATAATCATTTAAATATGAAAAATAAAAAATTTTGAAAATGCTAAAATGAAAATCCCTTAGCTCTCGACCAAGTTTCGAATTAGCTATTAAAATTAGGGGGTCAATAATTTGAAATGTTGTCAATTGACGCGAGAATTCGCGCACAGTTAAGTTAGGTAAAAGGGAGCAGGTTTCTGCCTCATAAATCTTAATTTAAGAAATAACTCGACTTTGGCTACTTAACTAAGTCCAGGATTTTTAAGTATTCATTTATTTACATGTATCTATTTTCAGACGATGAATTCTCACCAAAAGCTTCCGGCCCCAGACGATATTGCAATAATGCAAGAAATATAATGGGCATCTTTGTCGGCAAAAAGATCTCAAGTAAACGACTGCTTGGTTTTGTTGAAGGAATACCTACCATGATTTGATAAAGAAAGATTATAACTTTATAGCAACTGATTATATTTTTCATTATTTATATTAACACTCAAGACGTCCTGTGTCATGGGCATTTGAATTTGTATCTAGTTAATTTAACAATCCACCAGCAAAATGGCACTTCGCTCACATACAGGCCCAAAAAATCAGCAGATGCAGTTGGATCTATCAACCTCAATCTCAATTTTAAAGAAAAAAATAAAAGAGAAATCCCCTTTATGCTGCTAAAGGACCACGACGATAGCGTATATTTGCTTGAATCCCAAAATATATCCACGGACAAAGCAATCGATAGCCAATCAGATACACCATACCCTCCCCGATACTTAATGCAACACCCACGACCTCCTGAGCCTTCGTCCCCCGGGATACTACCAGTGTTACTACCAGTAGTACCAAGGATGTTTTTTTTTGGCCGAGGTACTACCAACAGCTCTGCTATTTTTGTTTTTGTTTATTTCCCGTAGTACTACTGGACAATGTCACTATTTTGACAAGTGTCACCGTTTTTGATATGTATTACTATTTTTGACAAGTGTCATGATTTTGACAGGTGTCACTATTTTTGACAGGTGTCACTAATTTTGACATTGAAACATTGAAACATATTTATTGGTAAATGTAAATTACATGTCAGATTATAAATAAAAAATTGATTAATATACATCTGTATAAAAAATGTCAGACACATAAAAATGCATTCCATAAATTAAGATACCATTATTTAAAATTAAAATTGCCATAAAGTATTACATTAAATTTGAATTGTATTAAATTAAATTAGTTATTCATTTCATTAAATTGGAATCACATTTTATATTGGTCGCTTCGAACTCAGCGAATGAGTAGAAGGTTTGCTCGACAAGCCAGTGTTTCAGTCGCTTTTTGAAGCATGCGGAATTAGGCGCAGATTTAATATGTTCTGGTATGCGGTTGTATACTGTCGGACCCATGACGTGAGTCAACTTCGATGACTTGGCCAGGGTGTGTGAAACCGTCCTGAGCCTGTGACCGTTGCGGGTCGCGTGTCCGTGGATGTCGTGATGCCTGCGGAAAGAGTGGATGTTCTCGTGCATATACACGGCCACCTGGAGTATGACGATGGACGGGAGCGTCAAGATGTGCAACGCTTTAAAGTGAGGTTTTACCGACACGTCCCGGCGGACCTGGACTATCGCTCTCACGGCTCGCTTTTGCATCCTGAATGCTCTCTCCCAGTCCGCCGCGCGCCCCCACAGCTCGGCTCCGTACTGCAGCAGCGAGTGTGCCGTGGCGAAGTAGCACGCGCGCGCCACACTGCGCGGCACCGTGCGCACCAGCCGCCGCAGCGCAAAGCATGCGCCGCTGAGTCGCGCGCACAGTCGCGCCACGTGAGCGCGCCATGTGAGTCCACGGTCCAGCTCGAAGCCCAGGAACGTTGTCGCTTCCACCTGATCGACCCGCATTCCGTCCACTTGGACGTTCAGTGGGACGAGACGGCGACCTGATAGGTCGAAGTGGAGGAAGTGAGTTTTCTTTATGTTGAGAACGAGACCGTTGTTACGGAACCAGTGAGACAGTCCAGTGATAGTATGGTTTAGGCTTTGTTCAAGGCCTCCAATTGTCCTGTCAGTGATGATTCCTGCCACGTCATCTGCGTACATGACTAATTCGCTGGAGGTCATCGCTTGTGGCAGGTCATTCAGAAGTAATGAGAATAGTATGTTGGATACCGAAGAGCCTTGAACAACCCCCATATGTGTCATCACCGGTTCTGATCTCGTTCTCCCGCCATCACCAACGACGATCTGCGAGCGTTTTCTCAGGAAGTCTGTTAGTAGACATAAAGGCCCCCCGACTATACCGTAGTGACGGAGCTTAGCGGCGAGCACGCCGTGATCGGCAACATCAAATGCTTTCGAGAGGTCACAGCAGAGAACTGCGACCTGGAACTTCCTCTCTCTTGCCTCGAGCACTCGGCGCACCACCTCCCGCGCCAGTGCAGTCGTCGAGCGGCCCGCGCGGTACGCATACTGTCGCTCCGACAGCGCATCAGTCGACGCGAGGAATTCAAGAAGTCGGGCGCTGAGACCATTTTCGAGGATATTCGACACCGTGGGTACTACGGCCACTGGTCTGTATCCATCGATATTCTCCCTCTTTCCTTCCCCTTGAATATCGGAGCGATTTTGCTCCTCTTTAGCGCTGTTGGGTACACGGCTCGTCTAATGCACTCGTTGAATAATTCAGTGAGAACTGGTGCCAACGGTTTAACAGCTAGGTGGACGAGTTCCATCGAGGTCTCGTAGATATCCTTGGTAGGCTTATGCGGAATCCGAAAGGATATGATGCGATGTAAGTACCTCGTCCGCTGTAAACAGGCGCAGTCTCAGGGAGCGGTCGGCAGGTGGGCGGGCAGCGTGCAGGGCACGACAGGCGCGCGGCACGTCGGCAGCCGGGGCTCCGCACGCGGCGGCGGCACCGGCGAACCGAGCGTTCATCGCGTCCACCACGGTTTGCTTGCTGCTAAATTTAATGCCGTTTGAGTCTACGGCCACATCCGTGAAGTCTACACAAGTACGGTTGCTTTTCCCTCGTTCTTTGTTAATCACGTTCCACATGGCTTTACTCACGTTCGTGCTGGACGTGATTGCGCTCGTGTAAAAATGTGCTCTTTTATTTTTGACCAGGTTGTCGTATTGGTTTTTTAATTTGTCAATGAGTTCCGTAACACAGCTCATCCTGATGATACCATTGTTATGGTATCATCAGGATGAGCAGACGAGAGCTCCAGAACGTCGAAGAGCAATGATTGAATGTTTCGAAGCTCATGTGTAACCCATGATTGGCGTGTTGGGTGTGGTTTTCGTGTGAGTGGAAAGCAAATGTCGTACTTGTTGCTAATTACAGAAATCACAGACGCGGCCAAATCCTCGATCGACTCGCCTTTTTGGCACCAAATGTGCTGCCAGTCCACACTCGCAATAGACGCGACGAAATTGCGGCAGTTAGCCTGCGTGCGCTGGCGCACGGTGCGGATGGGTGGCGCAAGCGCGCGGGGGCGGCGCGTGACGCGCGCGCGCACGGCGAGGTGGTCGCTGAGGTGCGTGCTGGCAGGCGCCGCGCACACCGCGCCCTCGGCAAGGTTGCTGTACAGGTGGTCGAGGCTGGTGGCGGTAGTGGCCGTCACTCGCGTGGCGAAGTCTACCTCGTTCCTCATGCCGTGGGCCGACAGTATATCGTGGAGCCGATCCTTCTCGGAAGAATCCTCAATCCAGTCTATGTTTACGTCCCCGACAATAATGCAATCTAATTCGATGTCACATAGCTTGTCGAGCAAATCATCTAAGCACCTTAGGAAGTCATTAGTTTTACTACCATTAGAGTAGATACATACAATCATTAAATTATAGTCTGTTACATTTATAGCCGAGACTTCAAAGTATTCTTCCACTGATAGTGTGGTGAAATCAATATTTTCAACTACTTTTAAAGTGGACTTGACGTAAATACAAGACCCGCCGTTTGATAACTAAGACCTACTATATTTAGATATGAGCGCGTATCCATCTATATTAACACTTTCTAAATTTTCATTCGTCAGCCAATGCTCCGTTATAGCAAGAATGTCACATGCAAGGTCACTTTTAAGAAGAACTTCTAAACGCTGTGTTTTCTTGTCTAATGACCGTATGTTTTGGTGTGAGATTGTAAGTACGCTAGGATCACTTGTTGCTATGCGCGATGATGAGTCACGCGCAGCCGGATCGCTCGCGCACAAAGCCGCTTGCGCTGGTAGTGTCTGTTCACGAGGTCGGGCCACGGAAGTGGAGTTCGCCGTTGTCATCGTTGCCCCGCGGAGTTTCGCGGGGGCGTGGACGAAATCGCATCCAGTCGGAGAACCGGACTCGTGGTGGCCATACAGCGGGCGAGCTGAACGCCGGGTACAGGCTCTCTGGGATTCCTATGATGAAGGATGCGTGCCTTTTTGACATAATTTCGCGCTTTTCAACATAGAAGTCTTCGCTACTTCTAATTTTGTTTACGAATTTGGTCACATTATCTGTCGTGGTTTGGGGTGTGAAGGACCAGGCTTGAATGTACTTCAGGGATTCCACCGTCTGTAGCAAGTCATCTTCTTTTCCTGTTCCTACAGTCACTGCACGCTGGCTACGTCTACGGGCACGTTTTGATTTGACCGTTTCCCATTGGTCTTCAGTCGAATTAGTAAATGTGTCAGACGAATACTGATCCGTAGGGGTGTTGGTGGAGGCGAGTGGTTGTATTTGGGTCATCGGTTGGTCGTTTGTAGTTGAGATTTTCGTGGCCACATCCTCAGCCGTTGGCGGTTGGCTCGGCTCGGGTGTTGGCGGAGTGGTGGCGCTGGCGTTGTATAACGAAGCGCGCGCAGTAGGTTTGGCACCAGTCAGCTTCGCAGCGTTGAGTTTACCGCTTGCGGTGACGGCAGCTTTTAGACGTACTTGTCTCACCGGGCGCTGCAGCGCTGTCTGAGCGGCCGCTTGTTGAGCGCCCTTGGGGGTAGTCGTAATCGCCGCTGTCGATGATTGCGGCGAAGTTAACTTCGTAATTAGGCTGTTTTGAGCCTCAATTTTTGTTTCGAGTGCACTGACTTTAATCACTAGCGCGGATATCGTAGTCGTCAACTTTTGTACGGCGTTTTCAACAGCTTTTGCAGCCATTTTGTGTTAAATTTTAATAAAAATTACGGAGCGTCAATAGTCACGATCGGGCGTTCCCCCACTACTACAGGTGTCACTATTTTTGTCAGGTGTCATGATTAAGACAGGAGTGACTATTTTTGACAGGTGCGACCATTTTTGACAAGCGTGACTTGTGACAGGTGCGAATATTGTGAGAGGTGTAAAAGTGGGCGTAAATGGGATGCCGGTCAATAAAATTATAACTAAATTGAATATTTATAATAACATGAAAGCCCTTTTAGGCCGAAAAAATAAACTGAATGTTCTACACTCCGATAACAAAGAACTTAAATTACTTGCATAGACAAAGAAATAAAAGTAAAGAAAATGTCATATGAAGTTTCAAATGATAAAGTCACACCTATACCAAATTATCGCCCAAAATTATTTCACCGTGACTTCGAGGTTGCAGCCATCAACGGATTATTATTGGTTTATCCTAAAGTTTATCCAAATTATTCAACAAAAGAGCAAAATTGTTAGGGATATCTTAATGCAAGGCTGAAAAACGCATTGTTTCATTGTGTTCCGTATTGCCGCTTCTACCTTAAGATATTAAATGGTTGGCAATACATAGTTGACAAAAGTGGACACATGGATTTGGAAACCTACATAAAATACGTTCAGCGTACCTGGATTAAACAAAAAAACTTAAGCATACTTAGCGTCTTCGGGATGACACACCTAACGTTATTACATAGTGAAAGGGTACCATTCAAAATTAAATGAAGTGATAAATAAAAAAACGATACGACGATTATGCGACTGTTGAATGACATATACAATAACCGCTTTACTAATAAAAAGTTATTCACTGTTTAACTTAGTCTTTTGTCCTTTTACTTCGAGAATATGTCAAAACAAGACAAACACTGTATAAGTTACCCAGTGAATAACTTCTTTTATAAGTTAAGTTTTAGTAAGGCCGAAACAGTTTCATGACGCCTACCAAAAAACATAATACAATAAGGAAGTGTTTATGTCAAAAATGATGTCAACATACGTCACATACAAATGCAAATGATGCATGAGGAGATTTCAGTCCGTTACGAACTAGGAAAACATTTCTGATTACGTGTGGACTATGTGATGGCAAAGACAGTTGAAGAATTAACTCAATTAATCAACTTATGTGTATATGACATTTTCTTTACTTTTTTTTATTTGCCTATGCAAGTAATTTAAGTTATTAGTTATTGGAGACATGCAGTACATTTTTCCTAAAAGGGCTTTCATGTAATTATAAATAATAAATATGGTTAATTCATTACCTACTTGATAAGAATTGTAAAATAATATTTATTGAATAATATATATATATATATATATATATATATATATATATATTTATAATAATAATAATATATATATATATAAAATAAAAAATATACATATAATTATTATTTTTATATACTGGCATCCCATTTACACCCATTTTACACCTGTCACAATAGTCACACCTGTCACGATAGTCACACCTGTTACAATAGTCACAGCTGTCAAAATAGTGACACCTCTCAAAACAATACAATACAATACCTTGGACACCATTTACACACCTTGATCTAGCCCCAAACTAGGATTCCCTGTATCTTGGGTACTAGACAACGATACACATACTTATATAGATAAACAACCAAGACTAGGGTACAAACATCCGATCTTATCAAACAAATATTTGCCCACACCGGGACTCGAACCCGGGACCCTTGGCTTCTTAGGCAGCGCCACTGCCGACTCGGTCATTCGGGTCGTCGTAGTGACATCTGTCAAAAATAGTGAAAACTTTTATCAATCCTGACACCTGTCGAAAATAGTGAGATCTGATATCAATCTTGGACACATTTCAATCATAATTTTGAAATAGATTTCAAAAATGGTGACACTCAAAATAGTGGCACATAGAAATCAACCATGACACATCAGTTATACTAGCATAGAGGAATAAATAGGAATAGGTCCTTTCTTCCTCTGTGGTACTAGTTGTAGTACCAGAGCTGTTGGTAGTACCACGGCCAAAAAATAATACCCGTGGTACTACTGGTGGTATCACGGGAGACGAAGGCTCCTGAGGATCAAATGCGTGCTATTTTTAGCTCAGAAGCCGGAAAAAAGTTTATACTCGTACTAAAGACTGTCGTTTTACGTTTTACGTTTTTCCGTGTATAATGGTGTCCCCCTTCGTGTGCGGGTCCCACGTCCTACTCGCACTTTACCGGTTTTATTGATAGTTTGTGTGTATGATTTGTCAGATAATATATGTGTCGCAGGAATGTTGTAATACCCGTAGACTTAAGGGTTCAAGGAAACTTGCAGGCGTCCGGAAAATTGTAAGATGACTTTTAAATTGACATGTCTCTGACAGATGGAAACTTACGAGGTAGACCACCCTCCTCAGTACGCTTCTTACCCACCGTCCACCTCCTGAGACCACCTGGGTGAACGGTGGGGATTTTTTTTTACCATTTTTCACCTTTGTCCCCCTGGGTGTACTAGGGAAAATTATTAATATCCACCGTACATCTTGTTATCAAAACTCCATAATAACAGAACACTTCAGAAATACTACAATATGACATCTGATATTCTGTTTTCTTAATTAATTTCAACCGATTTGAATTTAATTAAATTTTTCCTTGGCCGAAATTAGTCGTGTCATCATTCCGTAAATGGAAAAAAATCATAAAAATTAATAGATCTGGTGGAACTGTTCTCTTGCATAAGGGGTATCAGTACCACAAAAAAAAAAAACATTAAAAAAATGAGCTAATTTATGGAGGTGTGCTTTGTACAGAAAAACTAAAATGTATAAAAGTTCATCAATCTATACGGGGTTCATATCTTAGCTTCTTAATAATAAAAATAATAATAATGAACTTATTTATTCTAGAATGAAGTCATCTCCAAAGAAAAGATCCATTCATGTGAACCGTCACTATCTAAGAATTTAAAGGTTATCGAGCTTGAAAATTTAAAAGAAAAAGTAAAATGATTAATTATTAGTTTTTTTGAAAAAAGTGTTTTTTTGAAAAAAGTGTTTTTTTGAAAAAAGTGTTTTTTTTTAAGGTGGTAAATCTTGTACCATTGTCTGTTCAAAATTGGTACAAGTGGTAGAAAATATCTAAAATATATAAAATAAGCCTTAAGAGACAATATTGTCTCTTAAGGCTTTCTTAATTTTTAGGGTTCCGATCAGATGACATCTTACTTTACTTAAATTAAATTAGCACATTAGTTTGCATTTGACTTTTTTTATTGTGAGTAGAAGTTTTCATTCAAGTTTGTGGTTCATTAATAAAATGTTTGTAATATTTATTTGTTTTGTAGTTGTTACTTTTCATGTTCGAGAAAATGAAAATATGTATAACAAGGCAATGACAGGTGATTGTTGATTTTGACAGGTGTCACTTTTTTATTATTTCTAGTTATTGTGGCCACAACTCAACTATACATTTACGTTATGTTTACTAATTGGTCCCCTGTCAAAATCATGACACCTGTAAAAATTTGTGACACCTGACAAAATCATGACCACCAGCCAGCATTAATACCCGAGGTGGACCGTCACCTACATATATATATTATTAGCGGATTCGAGCGAAACTACTTAAAAAAAAAGTGCTACAATGTAACAAAATCTTTATTACCTTTATCAATGAAAGAAACTATTTCACAAATAAACGGATAATTGAAAACACTTCTACACGAATGATAAGAAGTCAACCTGACAATTAAAACACTCAAACAGATGAGAAATCAACCTGACAAATAAAGACACTCGACACAAACAGAGACAAATGGATGGGTCTTACACCAGCAGCGGTCCGGAACAGAATAGGGCCGAGCGCTTGGTGATCTTCTCACACCCCTTCCAGGGTGCGGGGTTGCGGTCCCGGGGCAATGGCCCCCTTCCGCGGAGTCTTCCGCTGGCCGTGACTACGGCCAGGTCATTGGGTGGCTGAGGTGTTCTTCGGGTTGTGTGGCCTCAATCCAGGGGTGCTGCCGGCTCGGCAACCAGGTCTCGGGGTAGGCGGCGACGGTCAGGCGGGCGCGCGGGGTATGGCGCCAGGTCTCGCACGAGCGGGTGTTGAGAGCCGTCCGCTCGTGCGAACATGTTCGTTGCCAGCCTCTGGACGAACTTGTCCAGTGTCTCCAATCCTAGGTCCCTTGCGATCGTTGCGTTTCTCACGTAGCGAGGCGCGCCGACGATGGTATGCAAGGAGAGGTTTTCTTGGGCCCGGAGTCTCTTCTTGTTGGACTCCGAGCAGAGGGCGTACCATGCCGGCGAGGCATACGTGAGGCGGGACCTGATGTACGTTTTATAGATCCCGAGCTTCGACCGCAGGGGGAGGCCGGAGTCCAGGAGTGGACGAAGTTTTGCCCGTGCAGCCCGGACCTGGTTTACGACGTTGTCGACGTGGGTCTTCATCGTGAGCCGGCGGTCTATGGTGACCCCCAGATACTTCACTTGGTGCAGCCACCCAATGTCCTTCCCTTGGAGTTGGAGTGGTGGTGGCAGGTTGCTCTGGCCGGTGATCATCGCCTGCGTCTTCCCGACGTTGACGGAGAGCCCCCATTTGGCCAGCCATTTAGGCAGGGTGTCCAGCGTGCGTTGCATTTTGACGGCGGCGTGGGGTGCTTTGTAGGACGACGCATAGTATGCTGCGTCGTCAGCGAAGAGGGCCAGCTGTACACCAGGGCCAACTGGGATGTCATCCGTGTATCGGGAGTAGCAGGCGGGTGAAAGACAGGAACCTTGTGGGACGCCGGCTTCGATGGGGCGGGCTTCTGACACGGCGTCTTCCACCACCACTCTGTAGTGGCGACTCCGTAGGAACGAGGTCACGACGCGGGTGATTCGTCGTGGAGCTGGGGACGTCGACAGCTTGTACAGCAACCCCTCGTGCCATACTCTGTCGAACGCCTTCTCCATGTCCAGGAGTACTGCGACGGTGTATTCTTTCTTTTTCCGACAGACCGTCATGTCGTTCAGTACCCTGGTGAGCTGGAGCGTCGTCGAATACTCTGGCCTGAAGCCGAACAGTTCCGGGCGAGCTTGGATGTGTGGCAGCAGTCTTCCTAGCAGCAGCTTCTCGAAAACCTTTGACATGGTGCTCAGGAGGGTGATGGGCCGATAGCTCTCGGGCTTCTTGACATTCTTGCCCGGCTTGGGGAGCATTATGACCAGGCCTTCCTTCCATGTAGTAGGGAAGTGCCCCGTGCGCATGATGCCGTTAAACAGACACGTCATAGCCGCCACAGTCGGTGGCGGCAAGTTGCGCAGCGCCATGTTGGTGATTCAGTCTGCGCCCGGGGCTTTCCTGGGCTTGGTGCGCCTGATCGTTCGCAGGACTTGGCTGGGCAAGAAGAAGATGGGGTCCTCTTCAGGAGCTATCGGCGTCACGAAGTAGTGCCGCAGGTGTTCCTCCACTGCTGCTACGTGTTCGGCGTCGTCGGTGGGGTTCGGCTTGAACTGCCTCTCCAGGCATTCGGCGAAAATTTCAGCTCGGTCTTTTGCTCTGAATCTCGGGAAGCCGTCGCTGCCCAGCAGCGGTCGAACAGGAGCCGGGGTGGCCGACAGCTGCCGGCATAAGCGATGCACGGAGGAGACGTGATCGCCTACGGACTCGATGTGGCGTTCCCAAGATTCTTCGGCGTGGTCGGCAAGGCATCTTTTGGTGGTGGCCGTCATGACGTTGAGGCGGGACTTCAGAGTTGGGCACCGGGTTTGTTGCCATAGCTTCCGGTGACGGCGCTGTTCGCAGATGAGTGCCTGAATCTTTGCCGGGAGGGGTTGGGGTTTCCTCCGGCTAGAGACGGTGTGCGAGGATGTGTCGAGCGCGTCCTGGATCCTGCTAGTCAACTCTGAAATCAGTGCTTCTGGGGGCCGAGCGCGTGGCGCACACCACCTTTTATACTGTCTGGCACCAACTGGTATTTTTCCCACACAGCTACTCTAACACGGCCTCTCCTGACAGGAATCCGTCCTCGGGCTCCCATTCAGCTGATCTTGATAAGTCTCCAGCAGTGGCATGGAGAGTCCAAGTCCGGGCTCTTCCACAGGCTGGCTATGGGCAGCTGTCAGCTCAGCTTCTGGCACGGCGCAGTCGCTTCTGCTTGTTGATGGGCCCGCTACATCTTGCAGCGAGTTGGGGAGTGAAGAAGACGTCTCCGTGTTGTCTATATCTGCATCTAATAACAGAAACAAAGAACATTAAAAGTAAACAGCCACGCTTGTCATTTTAATACAATTGCGTGGTTATTGCGTGGTTGAGTCATAGATATATCTGTTAAGCAGTTCGCAACAATGCTCAACAGACCTACCAAGACAAACAAAATGTGTCTGAGAGACAGTTCGTAACATGTCCCCCAGACGGCACATCTGATAAGCAGTTCGCAACAATGCTTAACAGAACACACTCATTTGATAGACAGTTCACAACATGCCTACTGAACGGTCAACACAATCACCGCACATCCAAAAGACAGTTCGAAACAATGTCTTTTGACGGCACACCTGTTAAGCAGTTCGCAACAATGCTTAACAGAACACACACAATTTGATAGACAGTTCATAACTTGTCTCCTGACGACCACTCACCATCGAAATAAGCGGCGCACACTTCAGGAGTCCCCTCCCCGTGCCACGGAATCATGTACTCTGCCGCAGCCTGGGTAGACTTCCCGTATGAGCCGGCCACAAGTTGCAACTCGTAGCGCCCATGTGGTAGCACCTTTACTACGCGGTAAGGGCCACGCATGCCGGAGTCCAGCTTCCCGGTCGACTGAGCTTGCTTCCTGACAAAGACTAAGGAATTTAGTTCAAAACCGCGGGGCGGTTTCCTCCCATGATTCTCACGGGTGTCTTGATTACTTTGGTTCCGCTTGAGTCGCTCAGACGCTCTCTGTCTGCTCATCTCACGCAGGGTCTCTCGATTTGGGCTGGGACCCTCCAGTGCCACATCACGTATCAGACCACGTCGATGACGGCCAACAGATTGAGTGCTGAGTATTGGGTGGTTTTGTGCTTGGTAATGTTGAGCACCAGTTGAAGCTTCCATATGATGTTGGGCCACCTTTGTTGTCGATGATTGCATTCTATACGCACCATGTTCAGCACCGTCTGACAATAGCGCTCAACTTGGCCATTGGACTGATGCATCTCCGGCGTGATCAGGTGTGTATCACAACCCATGGATTTGACCCAGTCAAGAAAATCAGCACTTTGAAACATGCGGCCTCTGTCGGCGACAATTAGCCTGGGGGCTCCGAATAACGAGATCGTGTTAGTGAAGTGCCGTTTCAACTCATTCGCGTCTTGTCTGTGCATAGGATAAAGAAGACAGTACTTCGAAAATGCATCAATTACGATGAGGATGTACCGGTAACCATCAGTATCTGGGAGGCTCCCAAGTAGGTCCATATGAATGGTCTCAAATGGGACGTCGAGTTTTTCCCATGAGTGAATGGGCTGCAATGGAGCACGAGGGACTTTCTTGTGAGAGATGCACACAATGCAGTGCGCGACATATTTTTGCACAAAACCCATTAACCCCGGAAACCAGAAATGTTTCAGGATCAACTCAACTGTCTTGTCCGACCCTTGATGTTCATGCTCATCATGGAATACGCGCAATAAACTGAGCCTGTGTCCTTTAGGGATAAAACAAAGGAGGCGAGAAGGTTCCCCATTGGGAGAGTACTTTACGTATAGGAGGTCATTTTTGACAACATAACGACTGGCGTCTAATTGTCCGTCAGACAACTTCTGGATAAGCGATCGAGACTCCTCATCGGCAGCCTGTGCTATCTGTGCCCAGTTTTGTGGCTTCACGACCGTACACACATTCACAGGATTCCGACTCAGATAGTCGGCGTGCGCCATGAGCGTACCTTTACGGTAATCGAGATCAAAATCAAAATCTTGTAGGTACACCCACCACCGAGCCACGCGAGGGAGCAAGTCCTTCTTACTCTTTGTTAGTTTCATCGCATTGCAGTCAGTGACTACGGTGAAGTGTACACACACACACACACACACACAATTCACACAATTCTTTATTGCACAGAACATTACAACAATACAATTATACACGAAATTAAGAGGCAAAGGCGAGCTTATCTCTCAAAAGAGATTTCTTCCAGCAAACCTATCTGGATAGGATACATATAAAATGAAAAGGGTACACCCACAAGATAGTGTCTGAAGTGCTGCAGGGCTCTAACTACGGCGAGGGTCTCGAGCTCGTACGAATGGTAACTACTCTCGCACCCCTGCGTCAACCTGCTAAAGTAAGCTACCACTCTTTTGTGTCCACCCTCGTGCACCTGCATGAGCACAGCCCCATAGCCGACGGAGCTGGCATCTGTGTGGACCTCAATAGGTAAGGAAGGATCATAGATTGCAAGTACAGGTTCGCTGGTCAAGCAATCAATGATTTCCTTTCGAGCAGCCTGCTGCTCCGGTCCCCACTTGAACTCAACGCCCTTCCGCGTCAAAGCCGCGATGCTAGCAGTCTTATGGGCAAAGCCAGGTATATACCGGCGGAAGTAACTAGCCAAGCCCATAAACTGGCGGACTTGTTTCACGTTTTGCGGCTCCGCAGAATCAGTCAAGGCCTTTACCTTGTCATGACTCGGCCGTACCTGACCTTCACTAATGCTGCGTCCTAGGTACTCGATTTCCGTCGCGAGAAAGGAACACTTTTTCAAGTTAATGGAGAATCCAGCATCTGTCAAAGTCGTGAGCACATTGCGCAGTAGAACAAACCCCTGGTCTACAGTCCTACTTAGGATTAAAACGTCATCGATATAGACGAGGATATCACCAGATTCAATAAACTTCCGAAGAGTTTTTGCGATTATACGCTGATATATAACCGGAGCATTCGTCAGGCCATAGGGCATTTTCAAATATTCATAATGGCCCTCAGTCGTGACGAAGCCAGTGAGAGGAACAGAATCCTTTTCCATTGGAATCTGGTGAAAGCCAGTGGCCATATCAAGGCTGGTAAAATATTTGTTTTGGCCTAATCGGTCAATATGGTCGTCGATTCGCGGTAAAGGAAATCGATTCTTGACCGTCAGGTCATTCAACTTTCGGTAGTCCACGCACATACGGTCTGCACCATCTTTTTTCTTTACAAGAAGGATAGGACTCGCGTACTCGGACTCCGACTCTTGAATGATCTGCTTGTCCAATAAATCTGTTATTATCTCGCGAACGCGTAGTGCCTCATCGTGCGATAGCCGGCATGGTCGGTAATAGACCGGAGTGTTGCCGTTCAGTCTGATCGTCATGCTGCCCGTATTGACAGTGCTAACCGCAGTGCCAGATATGAAGTTCTGTTTAAATTCATTTATTATTGTAAGCAGCTGTTGTAATTCATTATCGACCAGAGATGTATTGATCAGAATCGTTGGAGCAGACTGAACGGTCGTCACTCGATTACTGGGTTGGACAGATTTCCTCTCGAGCGTCTGGGAGTCACGAGTGCGCACGTACCGAACGCCTTCCCTATTCAGCACATCCGTACCAACAATGATTGGAGTGTTCATGAACTCGGGAGCCACAATGAATAAATCAACTTCAAGAGTGAGACCATCGAACTCAATAGGTAATGTTACGTAAGAGGTGCTCTCAAGCTCCTGACTTTCCAAACCCTTCAGTACACGATACGCCGGTTTGTGAGAACAGTTGAAATGTTTCAACATAGACGTCGAAATAAGTGAGATTGTTGACCCGCTGTCAATCAACACCTCTACAGGGACACCCTGAATAACGGCTACTACAACATCGCTATTGAGGGTAGTTTGGTTTTCCCGACAAAAATTTACTTCGTTTTTGTTACGCGACTGATCGTTGTTTGGCAAAACAGGTGTCAACCGCATGACCTACTTTCTTACAGAAAGAACATGGCTCAGGTTTATTTGGAACAAAAGCCGGCTTTGGGTTGGAGACGGGGGGAGCTTGATTCATCCTAGGTTTTTTGTTGCATTCGACCTGTTTATGACCTACTTGACCACAAGTATGGCATTTCTCTTCTTCAAACCGTCGTTTTCGAGAATGACCCGATTGCGGGTGAACTTTGTCATTTCTTGAAGAACCACTCTGAGGCGTAGACCGATATGTATGTTTCGTCAAGTTAGGTTTTTCGTAGATTGCGAAAAACTCGACTAATTCGTTGGGTGACAGTTTAGCATTAGTTGCAGATGCTCGAATTTGCGGATCGGTAATCCCGCGAATCACAATAGCTGACATTAGTTCCTCAGCGAGACCACGAACTATGCGTAGGTGAAGTAGTGAGCGATGAGCGTAATCGGCGTATGTGGGGAAATTATCCGAGTTTGTACTCATAACCTCAAACAGAATACTCGCTATATCAGGTGTTCTGGGGCATAATGGTTGGAACTCTTTTTTAAAGTTACTCTACGTTCGATTACTTGTCACCCACTCGTACTTGGTACATGGCTGACCATGTACGAGAATCCCCCTTCAAACAGTTCCCGATTCGATAAAGACATTCATGATCTGTCCAGTTATTAAGGTTTTTCGCCCGATCTACCTCCGCGCACCAATCCTCAATGTTATGTAATTTAGGGTCGAAATTCGAAATGTAGAAATTATTTGACCTCACCACCGTATTTATCGAACGAATAGCATCTACAATCCGGTCGGTTACTGTCGGCGATGCGTTTGCCTCGCTGGGCGTGCGTCCACCATCTTCCGTTCTACTCGCATGTATATCGCGAGGCATGAGCGACGGCAGCTTTGGGATTCCAGAGCGGTCGGCACCGCGCGCCTGTGATTCGGTTCGACCGGCAGATGGTGACGCAGCATGCCAGACAACGGAAGGAGGCGGTTGGCACCGAGTTGGCGGGGATGACGCACGAACATTTTTTGGTTGTTTTTCGAGGGCCTTGAGTCGAGCCATCATTGCATCCAACTCGTGCCTCATACCGTTGTCTGGAGTGCGATCACGGTACCTACTACGTCGACGATCCCCGTCTTTATCGCAGGACCTATAACGGCTGTGACGACGTTCGTGATCCGACATGATAACTCCTTTTGTTTCAAGTACCCTCGCTTTGAATCCTTCAATAGAAACAGTACAGCCGAAACGATAGGACTTAGTCCTATCCCACTTCTGATATTAGCGGATTCGAGCGAAACTACTTAAAAAAGAAGTGCTACAATGTAACAAAATCTTTATTACCTTCGTCAACGAAAGAAACTATTTCACAAATAAACGGATAATTGAAAACACTTCTACACGAATGATAAGAAATCAACCTGACAATTAAAACACTCAAACAGATGAGAAATCAACCTGACAAGTAAAGACACTCGACACAAACAGAGACAAATGGATGGGTCTTACACCAGCAGCGGTCCGGAACAGAATAGGGCCGAGCTTTTTTTTTTTTTTTGGAATTGACTTTTATGTTTTAGACTTTAGTCTTTAAAAACTTTGCCTTGGGGGGCGGAACAGATAGTCCCCGCCACAATTGTTCTGTTTCACGTGAGTGCGTGCCCTACCGGGGGAGAGGCTCAACCTGGGAGGATTGTGGTGAGTGGTGTGATTTAACGTAGCCGGGCACAACTAAGGTGTGTCGCTGCGTCTAAGGGTGACTTGTGCCGGCGTAGAGTGTACGGCGTCATGTGGGGTGTTTTCGGCTTGTGCAGTGTCTGGTGCGGGTGTTCTTGTTAGCCGCCTCCGCCTGCGCGTGCGTGGGCGGTGGATGTATAAGGGGCGGGTGGGAAGAGTCGGGTCGATAGGGCCGAGCGCGTGGCGCGCACCGCCTTTTATACTGTCTGGCACCAACTTGTATTTTTCCCACACAGCTACTCTAACAATATATATTTTAATGTTATACTTGGACAGTGGTAAAAAAATCCCCACCGTTCACCCAGGTGGTCTCAAGAGGTGGACGGTGGGTAAGAAGCGCCTCAGTAGACTTGTAAGAGTGAAAGTGGAAATAGATAACTCTTCTATTTCTAACTGCTCTGCCGTCGAAGGCTCCGCAATTTATATCTGATTGGTCAATTTTGTTACATTGTGTTAGTTAGTGTTTTGTATGACTACTTGTACATGTAAATGCCAGAATTGTTGCTGAAATAAGCAGACACAACACAAACTAACATACTAATAAGAAAATTTTGACCAATCAGTGTACATTTTACTCTTTTATTTCCAACTGTCCTGCTGTGGGCTCGGCTACTGGTGAGTTTGATCTACGATGGTGTGTCCAGCGCTGAGCGCCTCTAACAGCCCTGGTGATGTGGACATGCATGCATGACTTTCTTACGTACCATGACGTAGTCAAGTAGGTGCCAGTGCTTAGATCTTGGGGGTGGTGCATCCACGTGGTTGTATATTAATCTGGCATTCGGAAGAATGTGTTGGTGAGGCACAAGTTGAACTCCGCATACAAATTCAGAAGATAGAGACAATTGGTATCAGTTCTCAACTCGAGCGTTGAAGTCACGCGGAAAAATGATTGTATCCTGCGGTATGTTTCTAAGAATGCAGCGTAGGTCACGGAAGAATGTGGTCTTATCTTCATCTGTAGATGTTGTATGCGTACACGCGGACAATATGGGTGTATTTGTTAGATGAGAGTTGAAGACGTCATAACACGATCATTGATGGGTGTGAAAAACTGGGAACACATTTAATGTAGCGATCTTGCAAAACTGTTGCGAATCTTAAACCCTACTCCACTTGCTGCTTTCTCACCAGACGGTTTCCTGTCAACCACGAAGCTGCTCCCATATCTCTCCACTATTACTGAGATGAGTCACTTATTGCAGCTATGTCAGTATTATAGCAGGACAATTCCCGTGCAATCAGAGCAGTGGTCCTTTCTCGGCACAGGTTATGGTCATTATCTAAAAGTGTTCAGACATTCCACGCAATTAGATTTTGATTCAATTGTTTTCGTTTTTTATTTCGACATCATGTATTTGGTATTAGATGCCCCCGGTTTGCACCTGATTACGACTGAAGCGACCTATGTTACGCCACCTTTTCATGGCCTCCCCCCGGATTGGGGAAAACAGAGAGACCCTACATAGGACTACTTTGTCATCAAACGTGCTGCCGATTCTGTAATCTCGCGTCATTTGATGCCAGGAGCGACCACTATCGTCTGATCGCCTACGTGTCGAGTGTCAGCTAAGGCCTAGGCCCACCAGCCTTGAACCCAGCACCAGGGATTTAGTCTCGATAGAACCAAATGATCTTCAGCAGGAGTCATTGGCACGGGAATATGTTAAAGTAGGTAATCAGTTGCGCACGTGCAGACCCACTCTCTCGTCTTAGACTTCAGGTAGCCAATGGGACGACGGGCCGATACGTCTGATAAAAATAAAAAGATGCACATCCTCAATTTAGGGGCCATTTAGTCCCCAAGCCGCTGATAGCCTCTTCCAGTGTATGACCAGGGAATAGTCATTCCGCTATTTGTTCGGACGCCAGTGTCTCGTCCGCTCTATAGCATGAAGCACCACGACGGCTATTTGACCGTCGCCGTCCAGGACACGTGCAGGTAAGGATGACAATTGGGCCGGACTATATGCTGGTGGGGTTCTACCCTTACTCCTCTCTTGGTATATGATTAATAAGTATGCTACAGTAAGATTGCAATGGATATGACTTGATAGCTTCTTCGTCGGTTCACCTATTTGGGCTTCATCTTTAAATAGCAGATACCGATATACATTTTACGAAAGTAGACGTTTCCTTTTGTCGTCCAGACGTGTTTGTACCCTGTAGTCTTTTTGAATTATGTTGCCAAGAAGAGCAGGTGCTTTTTTTTTGGCGTTAGATGTTCTGATGCAAAAAAATGTTCAGATACTTTTCTTATACCGAGATGACAAGAGTTTAGATTGTTGGTGGAATTGTTCGTATTAAATTTCTTAATATAGGTATTTCAGCAAACGTATTTTGTACACTGTTCGTCTCAATTATGACCGAACCGAACATTGTTGTATTCGCGCTTACTAATATAGTGAGCTTATATACGTTCCTTATGTCTGACAGGTGGACAGCACAGCTGGTTTCTTGACTTTTTTCGGGACGTTCCTGATTTCTATAGCCCTTTTTATGATGCTCTATTATGTCATCAATATAGGTATTGTTAATCGAGAATTTTTTTCGTTCTTTTTCAAGGCTGGAAATTTTGGACTCGATAGTTTTCATATCATCTGTCATGAAATTAATTGCTCGTTCTAAGGTTCCTTTAATATAGGTCTAATTGGACTTCGAGTCTCGTGTTTTGCGAGGCCATAAATCCGCTCATCATGGACATCAATTCAGTCTTAAATATACATAGTACCGTGCTCACTTCATCTCCCGATAACCGTCGTTTCTTGAAGGGGGAAGTGTTCCGGTGAAGCGCAGAGAAAATCAAATGTCTCATGGACAAGTTTTCAAGAGCGTGCGTGATATTCTCTATGTCGCAGCAGCGCAGGCAGATGCGGAACCACCAGTAATCTTCTGGACTTCCTGGACGGTACTCCACTAGAGGTAGTTGGCAGGTTTTGCTACTTGGGGTCGCATTTTTCAAGCGATCTTTCACTTAACGCGGAGATGATTCTCGCTTCGGCAAAGCGGCCACTATGTTGGGAAGCTGCGTACAAGAGTATGGAACAATAAACGTCTTACAGTGAGGTACAAAATACTAAAAAATAGTATATTATAATAAAACATTTGTCCTCAGCACCCTCTTGTCCCGAGTAGAAACCTGACGGTCGTACGCAAAACACAAACGTCGAGTACCTTCCACCTGCGCTGTCTGCTTTGGAGCATAACGTGGATGGACCGTATCACAAATGAGGAAGTGCTCAAGCCCGCACAATTGCACAGCATCACCGCCATGCTAAAGCAGAGACGGCTGCGGTGACTCGGACATGTGCATCGTACGGAGCAGACTCGTTTGCCTCGGCAAACTCTCCTGGGTGAAGTCGCGCACCCCAAGAGACCAGTCGGACGACCCCTGTTGTGTTTCAAGCGCGACATGTCGCGTTTCAAATCGAAGCCAACAGGTGGGAAGATGTCGCTGCTGTCCGAGAACCTTGGAGGAGAGTCGTCGTTGAAGGTCGCACAGCACACGACAGAGCCTGGTTCGATGCTTTGGATTTAAAAAGAGCGAAACGACATGCTCCACCACCCAGTCCGCACGCACCACCAACATCAGCAGCGACACAGCATGTGTGCCGTGCGTGTAGACGTTTCTGCCGCTCCAGGATCGGAATCGACACGGCACGACTCGGACACGGGCGAGCATGTACCTCGGACGCTGCTTAAATCATCTGCTATAGATGAGGCCATAATTGAATGGAAAATTGATTGAGGATAGTAACTATTTTCCAAATCAATGAGACGGCGCAATTGGCGCTTTTTTAATGGCAGCGGCAGCACAGCGAATTATTTTTTGTATCGCTGTATCCGCACGATACATTGCGATTTTTGAGGGGTCATTACTGAATAAAAATAAAGAAAAAAAAACTTTTTTAAAAACAAGCTTTTATTAAAAATTAACTAAAAAGTTTAAAATAAATTAGCTCCAATAACAAATATATCACTTTATAAGTTCATTGTAACCTTTAACGATAATTAAGCTTCTTCGTCTACGACAAAATAATTACATACCGTACATAATTATATATTTTTAACATAAAACCTCTACACTTTAATTGTTAAATCTTCCCGTTTTTATCACAGTCCCAATTTCATAAATAAAAGCGTTTTACATTGTGATAGCGAGAGGAAAAGAAGGTGCTAAATGTTCTTAATCATACCATCAAAATGTAACACGCTTTTATTTATGAAATTGGGACTGTGATAAAAACGGGAAGATTTAACAATTAAAGTGTGGGTTTTAATGTTAAAAATATATAATTATGTACGGTATGTAATTATTTTGTCGTAGACGATGAAGCTTGTAGAAGATGTAATCACCAGTTATTTATTTGTGACGTTTCTCATTCTATCCATTTCTTTTAATGCATCAACATTACAAGGTTTCTTCGAAGTCAACTTGGAGCAGTTAAGTACTTCGATTTGAAGACCTGCTAAAGACTTAACTCGGCTTAAAGCCACATAAAGCTTGACCAACAGCAAACAATTTGGAGCCTAGATAAATAACAGCGTGATCTACAGTAGTTCCCTGCATTTTGTGAACAGTTGAAGCCCAAGACAAGACAATCGGGAGCATTCATATTTCAGCTGTGCCATGATTAAATTTAGCAGGAAATTGAACTGATTTAGGCTGTATTATGTGAATACCATCGTAACCAAAGTCTACGCGAACCGATGGTATATCGCTATCGTATAGTTGAGCACGTCTGTAATATGGCCATATGATTTCAGTGATGTGACCTATTGCTCCATTTACAAGTCCCTTAGCAACGTCAACTTTAGACCGCAACATTACTTTAGCACCAACAAATTTCAATTTCAATTTCTAGTTCTTTTGGAAGGTCTCCTGTTTTGTTAATGTCCGAGTGTATTATATTAATATCAATCTGGTTATTTTTTTTCCATCAATTAATTGATCTTGGGCTGTTATTTTAAACATTGTGTATTCTTCCTAAAATGTTCGAGAACAGCTGCATTATGTTTATTGACCTGCTGATTCGTTGGGTAAATACGTAGAGCTTTTTCAATCGAGATCTCTCCAGAGTTATTTGAAGATACTTTCTGCATAAGATCAGAAAAGTGTTCGGTAGTCATCTCACCTACTCTTGAAGCGTTCAATATATTTACAAACTTATCGCAACCTTTTTGTCTCATGTTCTCTTTTAGCTCTATTAAAGAGAATAAGCGCCACAAATGTGTCGCTGGAACCATTCTTGCTGGTTGATCGAATACTTGGTTTCCTCGTACCGGAGACAGTTGCATTAGATCGCCGAACAAGAGCACATTAAGCCCACCGAACATTTCTTCACTATTCTTAAGTTATTTTAATCTGGAGTCGATCATGCAAAGCATCTCATATGGGACCATTGATATTTCGTCAATGAATAGAAATTGTATATCTTTCCACTGTAACCGCATCAGTCTGAGAAAATTTCCCGTCAGCATGGGCAAATGGGATATTTTTCCATCTTTTTGCACAGGTAACTTTAGTGCAGTATGAAGTGTAGAGCCTCCAATCAGACGCGCTGCGACCCCTGTTAGAGCGCACATTTTAACGACAGTCTTGGCATGGCAACGGTTGGCTTGATTTTTCAGCAATTTAAACAAAAATGTTTTACCAGTTCCCGCATTCCCTGTAATGAAGAGCCTTAGTCTGTGGTAGTTTCCTTCAATTTGCTCTTGAATATGTCGTGTCACAAACCGAAAGACTTCTGCCTGATCAGCATTCATAGCTCTGCAAGACGTACTGAACTCATCGTCAGCCATACATTGTTCAGGTGCTTCGATTTCAGCAATGGGTTCGTCGTTAGGTTGTAAATTTTCTTCGTCGAGAATGCGAAATGCGTGGACTTGGTTAAAAGCATTTTCTAGCTGTCGGTCTCGTTCTCTAAAAATTTGCATACGCTCGTTGGTTTGGCGAAGGAATTCTTCTTTTGCTAGGAATGCTTCCTGAGCGGAGTCGTGTTCTTCCAGTAGCTTACATTCATTACGATACGGCATATATTGTAGCAAAAGACTATAATAATAGTTCTCGGGGTCTGTTGCTGCTACAATGTATGGAACTCGTACCGTCGCTGGAATATTTCTAACTATAAGTTTAGTATTATCGGTCAATGTGATGAGTCGTCTACTGGTGGTCTCCTCTCGAGGTTGATGGTCATCTATGGATTCATCCTTATTCACGTTATTTTTTTTTATATAATAAGGCTCAAAAAGCATTGCGAATTCTAGCAAACTCATATTAATAAATTCGAATTCTGGGTGGTCATGTGGACGTTTTTCGTACCTGTCAAAAATATTATTGCAATATCCCGTTGCTTGCCCGCTGTCATCAAATTTTAATACGCGGTATCTGACTTCAGGCTTGCGAGTGTTTAGGAAAATACATTTCCTTGAGCTGTCGCGTAGATTTAGATGACACGGTCTAAATGGGGACTCACAAGCAGAGATGTGTCGTTCTTGCATAATTCGCATACAAACCTTAAATAGTTTTCGGGATGTGTCACTATCTTCACGTTGTATTTGTCGCACTGCCTGGGCTAGGCTCGAATCTAATGCAGTTGGTTCAGATTTAGAGATATACTTTGCAACATAATATGCTATTGCTTCATTTGTGCCACATGGTTGCAAATCTATATTCCCATTACAAACCTTTAATAATATAGGATTATAATTATTAACCCATCTGTCCTCTAGGCGTCGCTTTAAAGTACAAATTCTACCACCATTCCGGAGATATTCGTCAGAAGTTTGATCTATTACCCGAGTTTCGTCGGATTCTTGTCTTGGAAAACCGAACCGGCAAGTTGTATAGGTATTGTTCTTTTGACATGTATGGGTGTGACGGTGAATTTGATTTTTTTTAACCAATTCATAAATATCAGTATTTTCTGGTGGCAATTGGCAGGATACAACTTGGTCAAGGAGTCGAATGCCTTCTTCAGTTTCAAAAGATGGGTGATTTTCGATCCACATTACCATATGTAAATGTGGGCTCCCGCGATTCTGATATTCAATGCGCCACCAGAAATCTTTCATTTGTCCGCCGAGTACTTCGTGATTGTGTGTTAAAAATGTTAAAAGTGCTTGAACCCGTACCATGAAATGCCGGCTTACAATAACTGGATATAATTCAATTAATTTCTGTACGTCCATTATGTTAAGGCTGGTAGGATCTTCATCTGGTCTCCCATCAGCAATCAAAAGTGCCTTTCTCATGTCAATCCAATTCAAATCGTTGCAGCTGAAAGTTAGAAAATACGTCGGTGGTCCAAGACACCTGATTTGTGCTACGAGATCATTTAGTGCTGCTCGCCAGTAAGAAGCAGAACCTCTCAAGTTTTTGAAATATTAATACATCCTCAACCATGTCCTTCAATTTTTTTCCACATGCAGCAATAATTGATTTGATTCTATAAAATTCAAACATTGATAAGGCGTAGAACAAATAATCATTCCTCTGAAATCGAGTGTCATCGCTAAGAATGCGGTACTGATAGTAATCGAGAGGAGATATTGGAACTTGCCTTGTATCTTCATTTAAGCCATTGATACCGTGCGGGAATAGGTAAAACTAAGATAATTCTTCTGCTTTCCGTTCGTGATTTACGTTTACAATGTTGTCTCTCGTTTTACGTACAATTTTATTGATATTACCAGATACTTCCAGCTCATCTTTAACTTCCGGTTGATGACAATCAATCGGACCCATAATAGAAGTTTGTACAGGTAGATACGTATCGTTGATTGCGGTGTTGTATGAAATATTTTATAGTCCGTACACTGTGTTCCAGTTTAGAAGATATCTTATCGAAGTGTTCTTCCAAAATTGGATTAGACTGCTGTGTACAAGTATTCGTATTATTGTATTCCTGGTTTCTTGTTAACTCTGGTAAGTGTGGCGTGATGATCGGTGTGAAATTTGGACTGATGATGGGTATATTTGTCACTGCCACATATGTCAAAGTGTAAGGGACATTTTGAGAGCTAGTAGCTCGTTTACATAAACGAACTAACTCATCGACTGTTGTACATTCAATCACGCATGCTTTGCCATTATTAGATCTAGCCCCTTTTGGGCCACATGAATGAGAATCAGTTAAATAAAACTTCTGGTCATAACAAATAATTCCAACCAAATAAGTCCCACAGTATGCTTAACACACCTGTGTTAAGCATGCTGTGGGACTCAGAGAAGCAGCTCGGATTTAGAGTCGAGTAGACCTCCACTCGACTCTAAATCCGAGCTGCTTCTCAATCTGATGGCACTCGGTAGTTTAATCCAGTGCAACCATGTGTGCAACGTTAACAACAGAATTTTGGATTTAATAGTAACGGATTACCCAAACCTAACCCTGACCGATTGTGATGCCATATCTCGAGCCGACAGGCATCATCCGGCAATCGTGGCCGAACTGCTGGATGTGCCCAGACCGCTAATCGCAAAGTCAAAAAAACTCTTAATTACCGCAAATGCGACTTTGCTAAGTGCATCCAAGCTCTAGACTCAATTAACTGGCCCGTATTGTTGGGTAATGCTGACGTCAATCTGGACCTGGAGGCTTTCTATTCTACCTTGAATGACATAATAAAACAAAACACACCGCTTAAAAGAATTGGTGACAATAGACATCCCCTTTGGTTTTCAGAACCCTTAAAAGCTTGCATAGAGGAAAAAAATAAAGTTAACAGACATTATAAAAAATATCAGAATCCCCGCGACTACGATGAGTTCCAAATGCTACGCACTAGATCCATAAAAATAATCAAGGACTGCTACAAATCTTTCCTTAATAGTGTTGAGGACTCTCTTAGTGAAACGACTAAATTATTTTTCACTTTCATTAAGACCAAAAGAGCTAATAACTCGATTCCGGAGACCATGTATTTTGGTGAAAAATCTGCTCGTGGTGGGCAAGAAATATGTAACTTATTCTCCGATTACTTCGCATCAGTCTTTGAGAAGGACAACACCGGTGATGATGTGAGTGAGTGTGTCATCAGAGAATGCAATAACACCTTAGCTAATATGAAAATACCTCAGAACTCAGTCTATAAGAAGTTAGCCAGTGTAAACGTCAACAAGGGCGCTGGTCCCGATGGGATTCCCCCCTGCTTTATTAAACACTGTGCCGCAGCTCTATCCCTTCCGCTCACACAGATCTTCAATAAGTCATTCCGCACGGGGACCTATCCGAAAAGTTGGAAACTGGCGTACGTTGTGCCCATACACAAATCAGGAGATATTAACAACTGCGGCAATTACCGGCCTATTAGCATATTGTCGTGTCTTTCCAAGGTGTTCGAGTCTTTCATCTTCGACGCACTTTACAATCACGTCAATCCACAAATTGTACCTGAGCAGCACGATTTTGTAAGGGGTAAATCCACGGTGTCCAATCTGCTTGAATACACCAACTACATTTGTCAGGCTTTTAACGATCGCTGCCAAGTAGATTCAATTTATACTGACTTCCGGAAAGCCTTTGATAAAGTTAACCATCGCATCCTTTGTAACAAACTTTCCTCACACGGTGTACACGGTATTTTTCTTCGTTGGGTGGAATCTTACATTAGAAATCGTAGTCAGATCATAGCGCTGAAAGGACACTTGTCGAGGCTAACTAATATTTCTTCAGGTATTCCTCAAGGATCCCTATTAGGGCCTTTATTTTTCATCATTTTCATAAACGACTTGGTGTCTAAACTTAAAAGCCCATGCTTATTGTACGCCGACGATCTCAAAATATTTACTCGTATCCGTACGCAACGCGACTGCACTGCCCTTCAGGAGGATCTGCGTAACCTGTCACATTGGTGTAAAGACAACCACATGATTCTGGCTGCAGACAAGTGCTTTGTGATAACAATGACTCGTAACCACAACCCTGTCCAATTTAATTACACCTTAGATGATGTCGCATTGCAAAGAAAATCCGAAGCACTTGATCTGGGATTTGTATTTGACGAGAAGCTAAGCTTCAACCAGCATTGCTCCGCCCTCGTCAAGAAATGTAACCAGCTTCTTGGTTTTATCTTACGGGTCACCAAGTCGTTTAAAAATCCAGCAAGTATAATCTTACTGTATAATACACTTGTCCGCTGTAGGTTGGAGTACGCGTCTGTCATATGGTCGCCAATGTACAAAGTCCATATCAACCATGTAGAGTCCAAAAGCGTTTTCTCCGTATGCTTTGCGCGCGTTTCGGGCTTCGTCGTTCACTAAGGTCTTACGAAAGTAGGTGTGAACAATTCTCGATAGAAACCCTTGAATCACGTCGCGGGCTTCAGGACCTGATCCACCTACACAAAATAATTAACGGCACCATTACAACTTCTATTCTCTCAGAAATTAACTTCCGCGCACCCAGCAGATTAGTTAGAAAGCCACGTCCCTTCTTCATCCCGCCGTGCAAATCCAACATCAGCGCTAACAATCCTACTCTTCGTATGTGTCGCTACTTTAACGAGCTTTCTGCCAGCGAAGACGACGTCCCTGATATCTACCATGATTCGTTGCCTTGTTTTAAGTTTAAAATGCGTAATATCCTCAAATAATATTTTCTGTAAATTATTTTCTATTTTCTGTAAATTGTTAAAATTCTGCAGATTTTTCTAAATGACTTTGAAATTGTTAATTTGTTGAAACTGTTTTATGTGTAATTTAATTTTGTTTAAATTGTTAATTTCTTCTTTAGTGTTCTTTGATTTATTGTATGTATAATTTTAATTAGGCACATACTCTTTTTTATAACATGCTGTGTACACATATTTTTGGCGCTGAAGACAGCCTTTCACCCGTTGTCATTACATATTTTAGTGTATTATCATCAATGCTGTTTTGTGTACCAAAGATAATAGAGACGTTTTACCTGAAAATAAAACGTTTATTAAATACTTACCATATTCAGGGCCTAATTAAAAACATGAGAAGACATCCTTGATTTTCAGTGCTAAACTAGTGACGTATATCCGGTCCGTCCGTTCCCGCCCGGATGTTCGGTTAAGCCGCGTGGTACCTTGTTTGCGCGCGCGCCCCACCACACCACCGAGGCAGTTCGGATTGTTGAATTCGAATTTAGCTTCATTGGATCTCTCATGTCCACCAGGCAGATTTAAAAAATATTAGGCCCTGAATATGGCAAGTATTTAATAAACGTTTTATTTTCAGGTAAAACGTCTCTATTAAATATCTTGACCGATATTCAGGGCCTAATTAAAAACATGAGAGACGTGTTTGATATCGCCTGGTGTTGGTGGACGCTAATGTGATTCATAAACATACATATTTAAATAAAAGTAGGTATGTTTATGTTGTGACATACAAAAATTATGAATGATTCAGGTATTTTGATAAACAAGTAAGTATCTATCTATAATTTATTCGGACTGATCGATGATCCCTTAGGAAGAAACCGAAAGTTTACATGTACTGTATGTAGGTTAGGTACTATGACTTATGACATTATTGTATCTGTTCTGTATTGCTTTCTGTTAAGATGAGGTGATTAGTGTGGTTTAAGGAAATAAAATTAACTTGTAACTTATAAACAGGTATTATTATTCATCTTGATAGAACCTGCGTAGAAATGTACCAAACCAGTAAATAAATTAGGTAGGTATTGCTGAAATCAGCAAATATAAATCAAACTTTGGAATAAAGTATTGAACAATACATAATTGTCTTAATTACTCGACAGGGGAGAATAGGTTCGTAATCAATGACTCTCTTCTATCTCCAGATTTTTTGGATGCAACAGCTGATCTGAAACTGCCAGGCGTAGCATTGATGTTTGCATCTTGAAGTAGTTTCTTCAGCCAGCCCCCTATGATTGTACGTGTAGCAGCTTTGGGGTCGCCTGTAGTTCTCACAAACAGATTATCGCACTTAGCAGCAATTCGCCTGGGTTTACCCAACTCAATGAGGCGGCGTATCCAGTAGATAGGATCCAGTGACTTGTCCTTATTCTTATTTAGCTTCCATCCCGATTGTTGATGGGTAATGGAGTCAGTTTTGGAGCCAAAAGATGGCCATAAGATTATGCTGTCATCTGAAATAATACAGTGTTCCTGAGTAACGGTAAGTAAAGTTAAATCGTGTACACGTCTACCCGAGCATAGTAGGAGTAAAGCAGCCGCTCTTTGAGAGGTGGCAAATAAACTTGATGAATTGCAGGTTCTTTTAGAAAGATGGTTTACAAGGGAGTCTATATCCCAGATGGGGGCTTTGATAGGTTTAGGCTTAGCTAACCCAATGGACTTTAGGTCTTGTTTTACAAGTGTATGTGAGCTTAGCTTATTACTTTCACTGGGATCACAAAGAGTAGACACTACAGATTTATGAACAAGGATAGTGCTGTATGAGAGGCCTTCCTTTTGATGTAGATCAGTGAGGAATCGGGCCAGGTCTGAGCCTGTAGGTTAATGTGTATGTACCTTGTGAGTTATGGTCCAGTTTCGCCAACGGGTCCAAGCTGGTTTATACGTTCTAAGAGTGGATTCACGCCAGCTCGAACGGAGCAGAGCTTTTTGTTCCTCGCTCCAGTTACTTAGGTGTTCTTGCCAACCCCACATCTTCATATCTCTAGCGTCATCTCCGATATGTTGGGGGGCGGACGTCCCGTCGTTACATCGACTAGGACCTGCGACAGGTTCCTTATCGTGAATGGGGGTGACAATGCGCGGCTCTTCAGGTCTGGTCTCCAGTAAACTTTGTGCCATCTCGGGGCTACGATCAGGTACACACCCAGTGCATTGTTTAAGTGCGTCAATACTCTGGGAATGAGATAAGGCGGCGGGAACAGCCATGCCAACTTGAAATCCCACTTGCTGCCTAGAGCATCGTACATGCTCGCCTGGTTGTCGGTTCTGTCCAGTGTACAGTACGTTGGAACCACGTGAGCTCTCCTGAAAGCAGAAAGATCTATTACGGGGGTTCCCCACTTGGCAAACACGACATTTGTTATGTTTGACAGGAGATGCCATTCTGGTGGGTCTTTGAGACGTGATAAATGGTCTGCTTCGCAGTTGTAGTTCCCTGCTATGTGATAGATGGACATGTGAATGTTGTTTTGGTCCAGTACTTGTAGCACTTTCATTGCCAGCTCCGTAAGGGCTATAGATTTCGCCCCTCCCTCTTTTCTTAGATAAGAGCCGACAGTTTTGTTGTCACACTGTATTAGCAGCGACTGTGAGCTCAGGAGCTGATAATGATGGCGTAAAACATTTAATATGGCCAACATCTCCTTGTAGTTGCAATGAAGGTTCTGCTGTGAGGGTAGCAATGAGCCTGTTATTGAGATTTCGTTTAATTTGGCCCCCCAGCCGATGTCGCTGGCATCTGTTGTTAGGTAATGAGACGATAGTGGGACATGAAGTAGAGTACTCTTCTGACAATTCAACTGCCACCATTCTAACTCGACTAGGGCTTTCGCAACTAGAGGAAAGGTTTTTGTCATCTTTAGTTTCAAGGCCTTGTTGGCCTGTAACTGTAAATACCGGTAATTTAGACGACCCCTCGGTACAGCAAAACTGGCAAAGTTCAGCAGGCCAATGAGACCTTGTAACTGTTTGACGGACGTTGTCCGTGTTGTCAAGATTTTGGATACCGTGCAATGTATTTTTGCTACTAACCTCTGAGGAATGTATTTCGCGTTCTGCCATGTGTTCCACACAATGCCCAGGTATTCCACTGCCTTCTGTGGGTTGCAAACAGATTTGTCTGTGTTCACTTGCCAGCCTAGGTGGGCGAGCGTGTTCAGTGTCAACGACCTTGATTTATGAGAGTGGCTTTGTTTTGATGAGCCAGCATAAAATCGTCGAGATACACGATGATCCGGATACCGTGATCGCGGAGGTATTGTGCTATCCAGTTGGTAATTGAGGCGAATATTCTCGGTGCTGAACAAAGGCCGAAGGGTAGGCACGTCATTTCCAGTATTTGTGGGTTTTTGTCGCCGTACAGAAGGCGGAGAAACCTTCTGTGGCCTTCGAATACAGGGACATGGAAGTATGCCTGGTGAATGTCCACTTTGGCCAACCAACCCTTGGGTTGTAGAAAATCCGTTACCCGATGAACATTTATTAGTCTGAAAAGTCGAGTGTTGACGTATTGGTTCAGATTTTTTAAGTTGAATATGGGCCTCCATGTGCCGTCGCTCTTGGGGCGCAGGAATATCGGGGAAATAAAGCTGGGCGATGGGCGCACCTTTTCTAGCACACCCTGCGAGATCATGTTTTTCATTATTTTCGACATTTGTTCTGATTCTAGTGTTTTCACACTGCGACTGTATGGAATGTGCAATGGTGGTTTCAACACAAAAGGAATGCGGCATCCTTGTATAAATTTTTAGAATGTATGTGGGACCTCCCAACTGTTTCCAACGATCGTAGTACAGGCGGAGTTGTCCGGCGTGAAATTTTGCATGCATGTGCATGGCATAGTCAATATTTTCGTTTATGGGTTTGGTGTCTCCTATCCCGGTGGGATGAGGGAGAACGTCTGGGTTGATAATCCCTTCCTGACCTGTCGGGGAGACCACGGCCGCGTGAACCCCGCGCGCCTCGCCCGCGAAACGAATTATTATTTATCCTGCCTCGAGCCGAAGTATGATACTGGCTTTGATTATGATATTGCGCGCGATTGTTATAAGTTGCGGCCTGTTTCTGCGTCTGACTGCGGGTAGAAGTGGAAGGCTCGTACTGTGGCGCAGTATTGTAGCGAGACTTTCCTTCCACCCAAAACACATTTTTAACTCCACCCGCTTTTTCCAATAAAGCATTAAATTTGTCGGCTTCAAATTGATCAGAATCTGACAGCGCAATTTTGCGTAATGTATTTTTGTGGTACTGGTCTTTTACTGATGAGAGTATGCCTTCTCTGCGATATTGAATAAGTTCAGCCCGGTGTCCACAGACGAGCTGGAGAGCGTCGTTTGAAATCTTGCTATACTCACCATTGGCCAACATTTCTTTGAGCTTTGTATGGATATCGCCGAATCGTAGGTTTTCGACCTGATGCGCCCAGGCTAGAACAGACGTCGCGCTGTTTGAGCAATGCATAGGAAATGCCGGCAAAAGCCTTTTCCATGTTTAAGGTAGTTTTAGATGTATCGTACCTCATTAGCTTCAAGATTAGTGAAACCCGGCGCAATTAAATAGTGTTTTTGGACGTCGGCATATCGGACGTTAATCCAGTCCTGGCTATTGAATCGCTGCAAATCTTTTAATTGTTGTGTTAGTTCGGGAGACGCCTGGCGGGCTCCTTGGTTTTTGTACCAGTAAAAATGTTAAGATCGACCTCGAAAGCCGAGTCAATGTTGGCGGGCTCGGACTCCTCAACATGACCTTCGTAGAGGTCTCCACTAACATTAGGGTTAATCAAGTCATGCCGTGGTTCACAATCATATTCGTGAAATTCCTGTGTAGCAGCAAGTTGGCTTTTAAGATCTTTAATCTCGTTAAAAAGAAGATCGAACTTACGTTCCTTGATGCGTTTGCGCCGTCGGTACCGCTTCCTGCGATCGTCGCTTTCCGAGAAACTCGACGAGGACGAACTAGAATTGTGAGTCCGAAGAGCTCACCGGTTTCCGCCTTTTCTTGCCTTTATCCTTACGCGCCGCCACGTGCTCCACACTGGACGGAACCTCCGGGGTTTCTTGCTCCATTTTACACAAACGAACGGTCACACCGTTGGGAATCTTTTATTTGCCTGCAATAAATCAGAAAATTCTAAGAAATTCTTTAACGAACAGTTATATTATGCAAAAGAAGTTCTCACGTCACGATGTATAGATTTTTGGCGGGCCGTACTCAGGAGCTGAGCAGCGACTGTGCCGTGCGAAAATCAAGAAGCCAATGAAGCTAAATTCGAATTCAACTATCCGAACTGCCTCGGTGGTGTGGTGGGGCGCGCGCGCAAATAAGGTACCACGCGGCTTAACCGAACATCCGGGCGGGAACGGACGGACCGGATATACGTCACTAGTTTAGCACTGAAAATCAAGGATGTCTTCTCATGTTTTTAATTAGGCCCTGAATATCGGTCAAGATATTTAATAAATAAATAAATCTTCCAGCTACTATAAATATACCAGTTTGAAGTGTCAAGAATAACCTGCACAAAGCATCTTTTAAAGGCAGACCAATACTATTGCGATTTACCGAATCTCGTAAACTCCCGAACAAAGAACTGTCACTCTCATATTCTAGAGCAAAGGTACGACCAAATATTTCCAATCCAGCTTTAACTAAATCGAAATGCCTATTTCTAAATAATCGTCTTCGTCGACTTGGATACCTGCAGGATTTTCCGCATTTAATAATCGCAGTTTGACTACAGTAAATCTCCTTCTATCATGTTTTGATCAAGAGTGTTTTTGCTCCACTGCTGAGGTGGAGTAATGGATACTCTTATGATATTACTTATTGCCATAGCACAGCATTGCACGCCGGCATAGCCCGATCTAAAAACTACAACATTTCCTTGATGCCGTGATGCTTGTAAAATACGAGAAACGTCACTAATTTGTACAAGGTCCTGATTATTTTGGACCGGACTTTGAACAATGGTTTGCGATGTAGAACAAACGTTTTCGGAAACTAAAATCAGATCATTGGTCGATAGGTTTGCGTTGTTGTCTATAAAGACATCTTTGTACAAGGAATTATTAGCCACCAACCATGTCAAAGCCTCGAACACGTTACCGCGAGACACTGAAAACTCACGAGTTTTATTTAAATTCTCCAGATGCTCTGTAACAATTACAATTCCACAGTTATCTACAGATCTAGGCAACATATGTGGCAGTTTTTCGGTAACCTCGAAGAGATCTTGGGCAAAAAGAACTGCTTGGCCACGAAATCCATATTGTCCAAATAAGCCGTCAAACTTTACAATTTTTAAAAACGGTATTATTCTAGAAAGAAGGCGCTTTTAAGTTTGTGACAATAGTAGTATAACGTGAGGTATAGGCCCAGATTCCATGCTGTTCCAATATGCCTTAGAAGGAGGTACGGACGTGTTACATTTACTAACGTGATTGTTACATCGATAACATAGCATCAATTCTTCTTTATCGTCGCGTAATTCTCGTGGAAGATAAGTAGGAGATGTGGCACTTATTTTATATTTGGTCACTTGATGAGGATAACATCTTTTCGTGCAAATATTACACACGTTATCGCAAAATGTATTTATCGCATTAGTAAAGTACTCAACGCTACCACGTTGCAAATTCCTCTGGATTGTCTTTTTCTGCCGTTCATTTTCTGCTGTTGTGATGCGTTCCTCTGCTGTTTGTGATAAATGACTTGCTTGCCTGAGCATTCTGTTCCTTCCGAGCCTGACCAAGTGTTCTTCATGTAATTAATTTTTCCTCCTCTCTTGTGTTAGTATTCTATCGATATCTTGCCTATTTGTGCGTTGTTCTAACGATTCGTTTTTCCTTCTCTCTTGTGTATGTATTCTATCGATATCTTGCCTATTTGTGCGTTGTTATAACGATTCGTTTTACCTTCCCTCTTGTATATGTATTCTATCGATATCTTGCCTATTTGTGCGTTGTTCTAACGATTTGTTTTTCCTTCTCTCTTGTGTATGTGTTATATCGATATCTTGCCTCTGTGTGCGTTGTTCTAACGATTCCTTTTTCCTTCTCTCTTGTTTATGTATCCTATCGATATCTTGCCTATTAGTACGCTGTTGTATAGATTTGTTTTCTCTATGTTTAGCTACTGCTAAACTTATTTTTTTTAAGCGTTGCCGCTTGTGAACATTGCTTTCATTAGCAATCTACTCCTGTCGCTTCAATTTCGCCTTTTCCAAACGTCGTTTTCTTTGTGTAGTAGTTTCTTTTTTGTTCTTGTTGTTCCCATGAGTATAGGAAAAAAACGGTCCATCCCCCCAGAGGTCCATTGTACAGGGATAAGGGCTTCAGTACAACAGGGTTCGCCCTGGTACCCTGAGGCGCAACGATAGCGATATGAAATATTTATATACCCTCATACCATTCAGCGCTCGGCACGTGCTCACCTTGGCATTGGGTAATCTATCTAATCAATCAGACATTCCAATAATTCCTCCATGCAGATTACGTTTCCGCTAAAGTCAGTCGATGTCTCGATCATCAACTGTAACGAAGCCGATTCACATACCACTGTCATGCATTGCACGGTTCGGCACATGAGTATGTGTGCCCACTCTTCGCCACCGCGCTGTTATGAGTCCATAGTCTACGCAGTCTTTCCACCGCCATGTTGTGCTGGCACGTGCCTTGCTCTCCGCCTCTGCGCTGGCAGAAGAGTGTACGCCCATCTTCCGCTGCGGCGCCAGCACAAGCTTGTCTGTCCGCTTCCCGCCACCACGTCAGCACGAGCCTATCCGCCCGCGAGCGCACTCTGTCCACGTGTCCTATCGAAGTACTCGTCAAGACTAATTAAACTAGCCCAAACTCGATGGGGTTGCTTCGTTTAATTACGGAGTTCCTTTGGCCACTTTCCAGCTCCATCATCAGACCCAGGTTACCTTCTATTATCAAAGTACTCGTCAAGACAAATTAAACGAGCCCAAACTCGATGAGCTTGCGTCGTTTAATGACGGAGTTCCTATGGCCACCTTCCAGCTCCATCATTAGACCCTGGTTACCATCTAATATCAAAGTACTCGTCAAGACGAATCAAACTAGCCTAAACTCGATGCGGTTGCTTCGTTTAATTACGGAGTTCCTATGGCCACCTTCCAGCTCCATCATCAGACCCTGATTACCATCTAGTGTCAAAGTACTCGTCAAGACAAATTAAACGAGCCCAAACTCGATGGGGTTGCGTAGTTTAATTATGGAGTTCCTATGGGCCACCTTCCAGCTCCATCATCAGAACCTGGTTACCATCTAGTGTCAAAGTACTCGTCAAGACGAATTAAACGAGCCCAAATTCGTTGAGGTTGCGTCGTTTAATGACGGTGTTCCTATGGCCACCTTCCAGCTCCATCATCAGATCAGCTCTATGTCATAATAATATTGCATTGTCATCCGATTTATACATGCATACAAAATTTCAGCTCAATAGGAAACCGGCAAGTGGATCAAATTTAACTTGCAAGATTTGATTACAGACAGACAGACAGACAACGGGACAGGTGAAACTAAATAAAAGCTTGTAAAAAGAGTTTTTGCTGGACGTACGTACCTACGCCCAGCTAAAACTGTTTTTCGTTAGCTTTCGCTTTCGCTTCGGAAGTCGTATTTGCTTATAATTTTACTTAATTTGTCCCTTTTTAGGGTTCCGTACCCAACGGGTAAGAACGGAACCCTATTACTAAGATTTCGCTGTCCGTCCGTCCGTCCGTCCGTCCGTCTGTCACCAGGCTGTATCTCAAGAACCTAGCTAGCTAGAGAGTTGAAATTTTCACAGATTATGTATTTCTGTTGCCGCTATAACAACAAATACTAAAAAACAGGATAAAAGAAATATTTAAGGGGGCTCCCATACAACAATTCTTTCAATACCACATACAAACTTATGGATGCACCTGGTTACGTACATGGAGTGTGAAAGTAACCGCACCAATAGCTTTGTAAACAATATTTTGCTGTGTAAAATCCAAACTATTCACTCCACACCATCGCTTCCATTGAACGGTGGTACGGAACCCTTCGTGCGCGATTTAGACTCGCACTTGACCGGTTTTTATTCCCTTGGTTTCCCTTGAAATTTTCAGGTTAGGTTATTATTTTGATTTGGTCTGCTAATTTTTCTTCGTTCATATCATGGGAAGAGCCTCGCTACTTATCCCAAAACACAGGGGAAACCCTACCTTGGGGAGTATCGACTCTGATGTTATTTTTGCTTATTACCAACACCTATTCTCATAAACATATGATGTATCTATCTTTAGTTAAGTTTATATAACATGAAACTGTACCTTTCTTATTATGTATTCTTTTGTAATTTTTGTAATTTTTTTTTTTTTTGTGAAATGTTTATTGAATAAAATCAATTTATTTATTTATTTATTAAATAGTTGTAATGATCTTTTGTTGAATTTCAAGTAGATTCCTAAACTTTATTTTAGTGCTATAATTAGTTTAATATCGCTGTTATTATTACGAAACTCAACCCTTACTTCAAATTTGGTTTGTAGATTACATTGATGTCATAAAATAAAAAATGAAGATAATTACTTACGTACTAGGACGTAGGTCGATTTTTTTCTTTCATTTGACGTCTATTACGAGTAAACTGTAAGGAATTTCGAAAATTACTTTCAGGACTAATTTATTAATTAACTTAATTAAAGAAATATTAGAAATAAATATGTCAAAAACTTATTAATAAAATCAAACAAGTCAAAATTTACTTAAAAATAAGAAAATAGGCCGCCCCGCGTCCTGTCCGATGCAAAGGCCCCCATTTCACTTGACACGTTGCCACGCTGCACCGCAAAGGAGTTTCTCTGCATAAGATACGACTCAGAGCGACGGTCATAACCCCGGTCCCTCAAGCGGCGTCCTATTATCTCTCTAACAAGTGCTTTTCCCTGCACTCCCCAAAAGCACTGAATACTTTAGGGTCTTCAACCTTGCTTCCTCTTCCGCGGCGGCTCCCGGGGCGGACACGGTAGACGCTAGGTGAGAGGGGAAAAAAGTGCAGATACACGTGGCGTCCCACAGCAATGAACGGCCCCTCTCCCAAAGTATCATGGTCAGGCCATTCGGGTGATGGGCCAGTTCGGGTTGTGCAGTAGTTCAAATACTTAGGGCACATCCCCACTGAGAAGCTCTGTGATGACCTGGATCTCGAGAGGGAGCGCAGGACCCTGGCTATGCGGTGCAATATGCTCGCACGTAGATTTGGCAAATGCTCTGAGGACGTTAAAATTACACTATTTAAGGCATATTGTCAGTGTTTTTATATACCTGTCAATTATGGACAAATTTTGCCAGACGGTCCCTTGACGTCCTCACCTCAGAGTACAATACAACAACGCCTTACGTGGTCTACTAAGACTACCGCGACACTGTAGTGCGTCGGGTATGTTCGCCGACGCCAGGGTCCATGATTTCTTCTCCCTCTTGAGATTCAGGATTGCAGGTTTCTGGGCTGCCCTTCGACGATCCGGCTATGGTAGCCTAGGGATAGTAGTAAATACTAAATAACATCTACAGGAACAACATCCTGCAACACTGGGCCTCCGTGCACCGAGAACCTAATAGGAAATATAGTTTTAGCTTGATTTTAGTTTTATTTTATTTAATTGTTAATTATTTTATGTTATTTAATTTTACTATGGACCTAAGCTATTGTGCAAAAGAACAGAAATAAAAGATTTATTATTATTATTATTATTATTATTATTATTATTTTGGAAGGGTACACCACCGACAATTTTCCCACGTAGGCACACGCCCGTGTGTGTCCCTTTACCCTCGTCCAGATGCTGCCGGTGATCGAGATGGAGCTCAGGTCTGGCTGGCATTGGAATTTCCCTGCTGCCGTCCTCACGCGTGGCGTTGAAACGGGCGGACAGAACCTCATGCATCAACTAGGTTGGGAGTTCGGTATTTGGGTGTAGCGAGGTCACCCACCCCTATCACATCATCATTTAGGTTTCCCAGGTGGATATATCATCGATCAAATTTAGCACAGCAGGAATGAGAGAGGACTAATAAGTATATGGACTATCTTTACTCGTATTTTACTCGCGAACGCGACACATTAGTTTATTATATTATGTAATTTTTTGTTCATTTTTTGTACTCTATTCATTTCTACGTTTCGTACGTTTCTTTGTATACATATTTGGCCTCAAATAAAAAATCCTAGTTTAGCCAATACTACAATAATATAATTAAGAAATATACTTTTTAACTGCTACCTTTGAAAAATAGCATTTAAAAAATTATCCCTATCAGACGTAGTTACATCTTTATTATAATAAATAGTACTTTTGGAAAAGGAACATGTAAGGACTGAGATTAGCCCGCATCTTTCCTCACCACTTCCAGGTTAACGCCCGCATGGACGTGCTGCTGGGTGCATCCTACAATGATATGTCAATACCATTGTAGGTCTTTAAGAATCTTTTTTACCCAGTGGCCCAAAGTCCCTGGGCTGAGATCCCACTTTGTTATGGGGTTTCTTATAGCTTAAAAAGAGATAATTATCCGAGAAATTTCGTATCTCCCTTGTCCTCTCAATGTAGCATTGAAGGGCCCATGCCGGACAATCCTAAGGACTCTCTAATACGTATGGCATGACAACGAGTGGCTGAAAAGCTCCGGGCCTCGAGGTTTTAATCAACTCATCAATTATAATTAAGATTTTTTTACTTTCATAAATGAAATTTATTCACCATACGGTACAGTGGAGAAAAAATACAGTGGTAAGTACCTTAAACTAAGTTATAAAACCTGTGAGTGTAAAAGAAGTGCTTTCCTTTGATGAGCTAGATGCCCTCCCCCAAAATTTGCGATTTTATGCTTTTTCAACATTCAGCTTAGTGTCCAAATTTTTCCATAAAATTAAGTCTGATAAGGCAGAATTAATTATGGTAGTGCCCTATTGGCCTACCCAGCCATGGTACCCCATATGGTCTAGGTTATTGGTCTGGGAAGAAATAATTTTCGAGCCCAATGTACAACTATTGGACTTCTCTTTTTAGCCTTATCCTGATGGCAGGGAGATTATTAACCAAGCACTGATACAACGCGGGGTGCCGTGCAATTCCGTAGATATTGTATTGGCCTCACTCGCGCCAAATTCGTTGAAATAATAATAATATGATTCATCACTTAGAGCTTGGTGGCAATTTAAATTTTTACAAATAATTCGCAATTTATGGAATTCCTGACAATGTAATTAATGCTTGCATTAGTTTTAGCGTTTAAACTGTAAAGTCCGCTGTAGTTCTAGTATGAGGAGAAAAAATATCCTCAAATGATTGTATAGCTCGTTTTTCCGAAGGCGTTTATCGTTCAGCGCCTAAACGACGAGAAATCCAAATATTGTATTAGGCTACTTAGCTGGTCTATAACCAAATGAGGGCATTTTTCTACAACAGTTATCATTTAAGACAATGTCATCAGCACAGCAAGTGCATACCCTTAGTCTTATCAAGATATGTAATTTCATTTTCATTTTTCATTTTTCACTATTTTGAAGACATTCGATTTAGAAAATAGATAATAATTTGCAATAGTATAATAAGATTAATGTTATGTTTAATCAATAAAAGTGAGTATAAACATGAGTTAGAAAGTTAAGTGAAGAAAGTAAGAAAGCGAATCATATCAATCATCAAATCATCAAGTATTTCAGATGAGATTAAACCTAGGGTTAATCAGATTTTATTATTTTCAAGAGTAAAAAGGGCACTTTTCAGTCCCTGAGAGTCGGTATTGAAAATATTTCAGGGCATTTAGATGAGGATAGTTGGAAAGTGTTGGCTTGTACCAGATTAATTATTACTGTACACTGTGAAGACGAAGTATACAAACATACTTAGTCTAAACGGTGCATTCCTGACATGGCCGAGTCAAGACTGCGAAACACACCGAAAAACCTTCAACGCAGTCTTGAAATACGTCACAGCATCAGGCAAGCAGACAAACAACTCAATCTGCGATATTTGGACTTTAGTGACATCAATGATATTATCAACAGTACAAAGTTTAGTGTTGGTGACAGTATTTCGGCAGATTTAATTTATATTGTGTATGGACCATTCTACGTTATTGTATCATTATTAATGTCTTGTTATCATTAGGTACTGATAGTAAAATGCATTAGTCGAATTTCGCCGAAACCGTCTTCAACGCCTTCGGATAATTTCTCTCTTAAGGAGGGAGGTGTTAAGGTATAGCAACTAGTGGTGGTTAATATAACGTATAGCCGTTAAAATAGCATGACATTTACTTGTATCATATAGCGCGTGCTAAAAGTCGATTAAGTTAGAACTATGTTATAACGAAACGGAACGACGACGCCATGCGCGCTGCTACTACTAGCGCCTGCGGACTTTATGAAATTATGTTAAAAATAGCATAGCGCGTGATTGATAGTTGATTGATTGATTAGTCGACCGCACAGAGTACATTTAATATAGGGAAAGTCAACCGGTATCTCGCAACCGCGCTGGATGTTGCGCGATTTCGCGCGCTTTCTCGTATCGAACTTAACGTCGTATAAGTTGACTCTCGTGTAATCTTTGTCTAATGTAAATATTTGTATGATGAACAAACGATGTGTTTTAGACAGTTACAGTTGTGTTTGTAAATAAATAGTACAGTGACCAGTTTTAATCTTAAATGAAAACCAAAGTTATAGTTATAGACAGTCCCAAGCCTGTAAAGTATGTAGAAAAGTTCATTATGTTATAATATAATCTTATTTAATGTTATAATTATTTAGCAGACTATTAATCTAGCGCCAGATTGTAACATAGCGCTCGCTAACTTTAAAACATTTACAACGCCTTCGCCTTCGACGCGTTCATTATAATGCTATCAAAATATAGCCGTTATGACCACCACTAATAGCAAATCCTACAATATCATTCGTCAGCACCTTCAAGTCAACAACCTAACTGTAGGACACAGGTCATTGTCTAAATTGCCAACGCTTCATTATCAACCGACTTCAAAAAGGAGGAGGTTCTCAATTTGTCTGTTTTTTGTGTGTTTGTTACGCGATTACTCCGTCAATTATGAACCGATGTTAATGATTCTTCTTTTGATTAGATATAAGTTAATATTGTCTTAATATAACTTAGTGGAAGCTCTGTCCGTTTAAATACATTATTTTTATTAATTCCTCCGCCACACATAACTTAATTAACGCTTGATCATAAGGAATATACTCAACAACGCCAAAAGCTATCCAAGACACCAAAAAACACGATTTACTACAGGGCAAAACGATAAACCAAACTAATTCACAACCATAAGGTTTGTTATCTATGTGTTACCTACACAATATTCTACGAAACTCACAACAAGTAAAGAATGAAGCAAGAAAAAAGAAAGTCGGCGACCCATACACACCTGGAAAGACTCCCTAACGGTAACGAACATAGTTACTGGACAGAATCAGCACACAACCGCGAAGGCCGCGAATCAAATATACCGTATCCCTGAAGAATCAAATATACCGTATCCCTGAAGAATCAAATATACCGTATCCCTGAAGAATCAAATATAGCGTATCCCAGAAGAATCAAATATACCGTACCCCTGAAGAATCAAGTATACCGTATCCCTGAAGAATCAAATATACCGTAGCCCTGAAGAATCAAATATAGCGTATCCCAGAAGAATCAAATATACCGTACCCCTGAAGAATCAAATATACCGTATCCCTGAAGAATCAAATATAGCGTATCCCAGAAGAATCAAATATACCGTATCCCAGAAGAATCAAATATACGTCAAAGTCAAAGTACTTTATTACTGTAGATATTTACATATACTTAGCAAACGTTAGCAAACTTATATTTTAATTATTTTATTATGACATTTGAGACTCTTTACATCTCTCAGAAACAATAATTAAGTACTTTTTTTTTCTGATAATGATACAAATAATAATACCAAATGTTCTGTAAAAAATGAAATGAAATGACATGTGAAAGTGCCCTTGTGGCCTATTTACAGAATAAACGTTTTGAGTTTGAGTTTGAGTCAATTTTGCCTCTTCTCTATATTGGACCACTGTGGGAGGAGAAGGGCGTAGAAACTCCCACAGATTGATTTTTAGATCTCTTTTAAAAATAGGTTGTGCTTAACTATTACAAATATGAAAAATTTAATTATTATGATTAATAAGCAGGAATAAATAATTACAAAATTATTAACAGCAAGGCCTGTGTTGAGCTAGATTAACCCCATACAGTCCTGTCATTTAAGTAATCTTGAACATTGTAATATCCCTTTTTTGACAAAGTCGCTTTTAACATGCTTTTTAAATTGCTCAAATGGCAATTTCAAAATCTCCAGAAGTATCTTATTATAGTAGAGAATGCACTGACCCTTGAAAGAATTGCTAACCTTCGCGAGTCTAAATTGGGGCGCACATAGTCTGTTAATAATTTTTAGGTTAACATTACAGCTATCGCTATGTTTGGAAAATGTTGCAGGAATCTTGCGTACATACATTATATTTTCGAAAATAAATTAACTAGCTACTGTTAGTATGTCAATTTCTTTAAAAAGCTCTCTTAAAGAGTCTGTTCGTTTTAAATTATAAATTGCTCGAATAGCTCTTTTCTGTAAAATAAAAATAGTTTGAATATCCGCTGCTTTCCCCCACAACAAGATACCATAGGACATCACACTATGAAAGTAACTAAAATATACTAGCCTAGATGTAGCCACATCCGTGCTTTATCTGATGTTCCTAACAGCGTAAGCCGCAGAACTTAATTTACCAGCCAATTTATCTAAATCAGTCTCCTTTGCATCCTTACGTACAGGCTTCACAAAATAAAAGGCCCGGTGGACCAAACTAAATTCAACCTTATTACATCACAGACACGGACGCTGTCACCGGGCCTTTTTTTGTGAAGACTGTAGTCACTCCCCCGCCTGGTGTTTCCTACTTTGGGAGGTCATCAATCAATCAGTCTTTATTAATGTAAATATTTACATATTGATTTACCATCATGATTGACAAAATCAGTAACAATACATTTTATGAGCAAATACGAGCTTATCTCTAAAGAGAGATTTCTACCAGAAAACCTAGACAGGACAGGAAAATTTGTGCAACAGGTGAGTTAGAGCGGAGTAAAACTATATTAGTACAGAGGTACTAAGATTATAACTAGAGAGTTATTAACTAAACTGCATAAATAAACGTAGCATATCAGTGTCCTCGCCGAGGGGCAATGACCATTACCCGGATACAAGCAAGATTAAGTCATACTCCACCACACCATGCACACAAGTAAAATATAATACAATAGCACTGCAATACAAATATGTATACGGTACGATGTTTGTACCCTAGTCATGGTTGTTTATCTATCTAAGTATAGTATTTATCTATATAAGTATGTGTATCGTTGTCTAGTACCCAAGATACAGGGAATCCAAGATTGGGGCTAGACCAATGTGTGTAAAGTGTTCAAGATATTTTTATTATTATTACTTATCACGGAATTGAAAGGAAATGCTCTTCCAATCTCAGTTATATTATAAAATGTTACCCAAAGGTGCCCAATGGGACAGGCTAGTACGTTGCCATATCAGTTTGCCAGTATCATGCTCGACCTTGGCTTGACACATTGTCGTGTGTCTGCATTCAATCGCACTGGTGATCCTGGCGATCGAAGATATTGGACGATAGTTTTTTTCCCTTTTACGCTATCAGCAAAACTCTTTGCGCTCTTTAATTAAATAATCTATGCTTTTGCGTCAAACTTTCAACCACTGTCAACTACTCCATCTTCACCAAGAGGTCAAACCAAATCATCACAAAATAGGAAAGATAATATAATATACCATCCACCAGTTCCACCACCAAGGTGGACCACCACCCCATCCCATACTCATTCACAAACCAAACCATCTTCGAACTACAAACAGGGAATTAACCATCAGTTGAACACAATTTCAGGCGGCCATCTTCCAAAATGGAAAAGGAAGGAATATTCGTAATGTGCATTTTCTTGCTCCTATTCACAGGAGCTATTGTTCGGGCCACCGGCCGGCCATGGGGCTTTGGACCAGAACAAAGTAAGTGCAAAGTTTGCTCCCAATTCACACAGCGGAACATGCTCTGAAAGACCTCCGTGGTCTAGTGGTTTTATGCTCGCTCCTCACGCAGGTGGTGCGGGTTCGAAGCCAGGGCTGTTAATGCAATTAGATAAGTAATCTAGCTTAAAGTTCATTGAACGGACGTCCCAACGGTGATGGGAAACATCGTGAGGAAACATGAGATGGGTTAGCCCCCACACATTGTGAAGTATTGAATAAAATAAACGTAGGCACAAGTGCTTTTGCCACCCTGTATGGAAAATGCGTGACCCTATGATATGTTATGTATGACATACAGGGTGTCCCACCGCGATGCCACATGGAGGGAAAGTACCTACCTTAAATATTGTGGATAGAACATTTTACTGAAAGAATACTTATTTTATTTTTCAGTGTCAGTATATTTATGAAAACCTTATGTATGTCCACAAAAATATTGATAAATTTCCTAAGAATAGCGACAGGCACAATGTCAACACTAGAAATAGGAATAAACTAGCTATACCTACTACTAGGCTCCATAAGGTTAATGTATCTTTTAAAGGGAAATGTATTCGCTTTTACAACAAAATCCCAACTGAGTTACAAGAATTGTCTGTAAATAAATTTAAAAATGTTGTTAAAAATCACTTATGTAAAAAGGCTTACTACAAAATATCAGATTATGTAGAAGACAAGAAAGCTTGGGACGGTGTTTGCTTTAATTCTGTAAAAAATAACGTATGAAGCTGGAGGTTTTTAGTCGCCTCTTTGCCTCCAGCATCTAAAACATTGAGGTGACGGAATTCAAATTGAGTTCTATATTTCCCTATATCTTATATATGTGTTAGTTTAAGATTTGAAAATCTCCAAATGTAGCCTATGTGTTTCTTATGGATATAAACTCTTTTTGAATTTTTTTAACCTTTCAGTTCTCAGCTGACGGAAAATAAAAAAATACATAAATATTAAGGCAAATTTTCATGTCGTTCCTTCCTCCACAAATGCCCACAATAGAATCTTATCTTTAGGTGACGTCTGTCAATTACATGACTTGATAGTCCTTGCACGAGCCTACAAGTTGAACTACATTACATGACTGGATAGTCCTTGCACGAGCCTACAAGTTGAACTACATTGTTTTTAAATTAATTGAAACACTGGCGTTATGTATGACGGACGAACCCGACAAATGTGGAACAAAGTCTGTAATTTTACGATATCGATCGAAAGGCTTAATCATAAAAATATGTTTTATCTGAGATGCGTAGCATCTACATAAAAGGAAGACCATGAAATTATACATTTTCTAGTAAGTAATTAATACTTTAAATCAGTTAGTTAGAACCACGGCAAAGTCAGTGTAAAAAATGTAAATTAAATATTATATTTCATGGTCTTGTTTCTTAGACAAAAATAAGCCTATCGATTACATACATTGAAATAAAAACCTTGAATGCTGTTCAAATAGTTTTTAAAAACATTTTGAATTATCATTTCGGTAAAATCAACAATATTTACGGCCAAAAAACTTATTTAATCAATAAAGCTCTAGTGCCAGATTCATCTGCAAATTTTCATACGTTGATTTATTTATCTTTTAAATAGGGCTTATCTGTTCAATAGGGATTTATTGGACCAGGGCCATGATGATGTTGAGGTGGACGCCCGCTGAACCGCAGGCGGGTGATCGGTCCTCTTTTGTGACTATTTCACCCAATTCTGTTTGGGCACTGGATACTGTTGGTTCAATAGATGTCCCTCCCCAAATCATCTTGTTCGCTTATTGAATTCTAGGATGTCGCTAAACTTTAAGTTTGACAGGCCATCTACTTTGCTATCCATCCCTCGCTATTGTTCGCCATCTACGTTTATTTTATTTAATATTTCACATGTTTAAATACATTACGTATTCCCCTAAGAAGTGCTGGCAACTTTCCTCCAAGCCATAGTGAGGTCAACAGATTAGCGTACTTTCTATAAGTGTTACATGTACAGAGTGGGATTCATGATTCCAGATTTTGTTACTACCTCATCCGCGATTCGAACAGCTTGGCCTGGCAAATTATATTTATTAGTCTCGGCCGCTGTAATCCCAAAAACGCGGCAGCCATTGCTGCAGGGTCGCAAGTCATCCCATGCCGCCGGCCGCCCCGTCACGTTCAGAAAATGTGGCACTCTGACACTGGGTTTTTCTTTAAAAAAGTGCCAAAGAGTTTTACTAACTGCTGTTCACCGACTTTGCTTATTTAGACGTTGTTGTGATTGATACATTTTTCAAAAGCTATTGAAATTTCTAAATGTCAGAATTACTTAAGTTGATAAGATACTATATTGAGCAACCTTCTCCACACACCATGCATACCGATTTCGTTGCGAAAGTTGTTCAGAATAATGTCCTTAGCAACCCTTTAGGCTTTGTTCTAATTGGTCAGTCAGTGAGTGAGCGTGCTGAGCGGCCGACTGTATCGATTCCTTCATTAGCCGCTGACTAGCGATGGAAATTTATATGGAAACGACACTCTTGGTCTGCCACTGGCTGAGTCTCGTTGCTCGAAGCCTTTAAATATTGTCATACTTATGATAAGACGTAACCGCGAGTTTATGTGAACCGGAATATTAGATACTGTTTCGGCTAGTTCTTTATGCAGATAAAATAGTTATTCATGAAGATATTTATTTCAGAAAAAAAGAAGTGTGGTGGAAACAAAGACAAATCAACGTAATGAAATCGAAACCAAATGCGATTGTTGTATTGTAACATATTAATTCGAAGATAAAATTGTTAAACATACAAAGGTTCGTGTCTTGCAAGCCATCTAACAAAAACATGTAAGTAATATCCACACACCCACAACGCACAGACTAGAGGCTAGCCGCACGCATCACCAAACCACATGCGGCTGTCCACAAGACCACAAGTCAGTGCGTTGGTTGACATTAAGGCTGACTAGTTAGACCGCGACTTACGATTAACACTAAACTCGAGTTTTGGCAACTCCATATTTTGTATGTAGAATTCACGTTATGTAGAATATAAATAATAATAAATTATAGTTCCATAAATTACATAGATTGTAAAATACTAACCCACGGATGAATGAAACTCTTTGCTTTCCTTACTTATTCTATACCAAAACCAGACAAAATTTATTTCATAAACCATGTTACTATTTGTCTTGTTCATGTGGTGTGACTTTGTGGGTAATGTCTAGGAGTTTGTTAAATCTATGTTAAAAAGTAATTTCACCGCGTGTCGCGCGGAAAAATAATAAATAATCGTACCGTACCACGTACTGAGAACGGTGAAAGCCGATGATTGGTTCATACTGTCATGCGACACTGGGCCAGCCCTGGGGGGTTACCACAACGTCTTATGCCGATTCAGATTAGGAACCTAATTTAATCCGCAAAATTACCGCGACCGTCTCAAAACAATTCTTGGTTTTAGGTAAATAAAGCCCATTATGGCGAAATGGAATGAAAATGGTTGCCATGGTGATGTTCTTGTTTTTAACCTAATTTGAATCGGAAAAAGATTGTGGTAACCCCCCTGATTGGTCGATCTATAATAGACACAGTGAGTGAACGTACATTGGAGCCGCCACCCGCCCCGTCACGTCGCGTTAAACTCTACCTGCTAGTTTTCGTGGGGTCATTTTTAAATTGTTTTTTTCCTACGTTGCTGTATAGAACGTCAAAGTCAAAGCTTGTGTACTGGCCAATGACATTTCTTTGTTTACAAAAAGTCACAAGACTAGTTATGCGAGTATAGAGTGAATCAGGGTCCCTAAACCTTTGATCAAGATGGGTGTAAGGGCTTGGCCCCATCACCACGGGTACGGCACCGCCGCCGCCCCAGGCACGGCGCCGTGCCGCGTGAACGGTGCGCCGCGCTGGCTCCTCGACAGTCAATATTCCGCAGTCGGTGTGCTCGAACGTGCTTAACGAGATAAAATAACCGAAAATATGAAATATGCGAAACATCGACTGAAGGCTTGGCCCATCACCACGGGTACGGCACCGCCACCGTGAAACGGCGCGCCTGGCTCCTCGACAGTCAATATTTCGCAGTCGGAAATACAGAAGTCTATCGATATTGTCAGCCATTTTTTTGCAAGTACACGCGAACACACCGACTGCGAAACATCGACTGAGGCGCGGCGCACCGTGCTGCGGCACGACAAGGCGGTGCCGCGCCGTTTCTCGGTGGCGATGGCGGTGCCGTACCCGTGGTGATGGGGCCAAGCCCTAAGGGCCATTAGCCAGGGCATATTGGGGGCACGAGCACCCTTCATTCGGGCTATTCATTACTAGTGTACCAGCCGTTTAACTCTAATTCGGCGAATGTTCGTCTTGTAAATGAGACGGAGCAGCACAAGCTAAATATGTAGTTTTATTTTTAATCTTTAAATATAGAGCTTAGTACATTTTACAAGTACATCCAAGTACTATTATGTCGCTCTATAGGACAAAACTTAAACCCACAAAATTAAAAGATAGCAAATCCTACCTATTTTCAATGTGAATTCTTGCTACAGCATTCTGGCTACTCCAGTGTGTGTATGTAGTCTGTTTCGCAAAGCATCGCCTATTCCCAATATAGAGGCCTAGGCACGCCAGGCAGGCCCAGGCAGGCCAGGCAGGCCCAGTCAGGCCAGGCAGGCCCAGGCAGGCCAGCCAGCTACATATGTTATAGTTAGTTTCTTTTTTCAGTTGCTGCAGCAATCTACATCGCCATGCAAACTCTGGAGAAGTTTAATAAAAATACAGTCTAAGCAGAATAGCATTTTAATATGATGAATAAAAATAATATGACAAAAGCCTCGTTTTTGAACATAATTTACAATTAAATAGGATAAAACGATATTTCACGATCTGGTACAATATACGCACGACGATACAGGAGCATAAATAAAATTGTATTATTATACTTGTATTATTATCTTGCCTCGCCTCTTACGAAGGCTTTATAAACTCGATAAGTTTTGAGACAAGAAAAAACTAAGTACTTAAGAATATTAACAATATTTATTATACATTTTTTTAAAATACTCTTCTTCATTATTTAAGCAAAGTTCCGTTCGCCTAAATCAACTACTAAAACACTTTAGCCAGTCTCGATCCGATAGGTCCGAAATTGTGACTTCGCAGGCGGCCACGGCCTCTTCGGCACACGAAAAAAATACCTTTTATTTTTCCCTTGCCTACCGTGAACAAAAATAAATCACAGGGAGCTAAATGAGGACTGTGGATGGGGCAAGGTTTGAACACCGGATTCCTCAAGAAACGAAAGAGAGAGAGGAGAAGAAAGCCTTTGTTCTGAGGGACGTATGTAACAAAGCTTTGCCGTGATGCAGCATGATTCCCTGAAGCCCGGTCTTTGGTCTCTTCTCTCGCAGAGCTTGGAAAACTTTCGGCAATGCTACTGTTGTATACCATTCCGATCTATGATTTTCCAACATATTTGTCGACACATGCTCGCTGCGAGAAAAACAACTAGCCACTATTTTTTTACCTAACGTCAAGAGGTCTTTACAGTTTTGTCGGCAACATTCCATCTGAAAAGACCCATACTGGCGACTGTCTCTTATTTTCCTGATAAATCCACGTTTCGTCGCCTGTGATGATTTCCGAAATTCCGATTACTTTATTACGATTATTCCGAATACCGATTTCTGTCGTTCTGTTTCAAATCGAAGACGCATTTCGCGCCACCAATCCAAACGGGCCTGTTTTTCAGTGTCTGAGAGCATACGCGGGATCAAATGACAACAAAGCTTCCTCACTCCAAGATGCTGATGCAAAATTATGTTAATGCTCCCAGAACTAACGACAAGAATCTTCTCGATGTCCGAGTAAGTAATTTGTGAGTCTTCTCGCACCATCATTTCTGTAATCCACACATTTTCTGCAGCTACTGCCGTTTTTTGGCGTCCACTTCTATGGTCATCTTCGAGGTTTGTTTTACCCATTTTAAATTCACTGAACCATCTAAAAACTTTTGCTCGAGATGGGGCAAAGTCCCAGCGGTTAACCCTTTACTTCTCTGATTGCCGGATAAGACGAAATAATGACAATAATTAAGGCAAATTTTATGCTGTTGCCCCGCAAATGCCCACCATAGAATCTTCAGTACTCTAGGTGACGTCTGTCAAAAAAGTTCCTTTTTAGGTTCTCTGCATCTCAGCAGGTTAAGCTCCATCATAGCAAAGAAAAACGTGGATGGGAACCGTCATAGTAAAATGACTGGAACATAAAAAATTTTAAACCGGCAAACTGGATACTTGCTTTCTATTTTAAAATATACATATTTGCTTTTTAAAAATATATATACAGATGCATTCCATTTTTAAATTACTAGCATCTCAAAACTTATCGAGTGACCTACGTATCTTCCTGTTTTTTGGACTTAAGATTAGACTTCCACACTTTCAGGTACATTTTGTGTAAACAATCTGCTGTTAGGATTAAAATGTCGTCTCTTATGTTTGGCAAGAGACGATGGGGTTTTAAACTTGCTGTTGCAAACTGCACACTCCAATGTAGGTCCCATGTGTTTGCGCCTCATATGGTCCATGCGTCTTGAGGCAGAGAGAAATCTTTGATCGCAATGCAAACATGGATATGGGGTTTCGCCAGTATGTATTCTTGTGTGATACAATAATGCCTCTTTAGTGACAAATTTTCCTCCACAGATTTCACATGTAAAGTTACGTTCTCTGGTATGTTTGACAATGTGTGACTTGAGACGACTTTGTGCTGCAAATTTTTTGTTACACCAACCACATGTGAATGATTTTCCATTTTCATGTTCGAAGTTTATATGCACCTGAAGTGTTCCCTTATGTGCATAACTCTTATTGCAAATATCACATGTGTAGTTACGTTTTATGTTGGTCCGTTTCACACTTTGTTCTTGTGTACAAATTTTCGACTTCATATGCTTTCTGTAACTGTTTCTGGTTTTGTATTCACGTCCGCATATGTGACATGCGAGTTTTGTATGTGAGAATGAATGCATTTTTAATGAGTGGAGATTTGAGTAGGTTTTTCCACATTCTGTGCACATGACAGTCACATGGCTCTCAGTTTTGTGCAGTTTGAGTAAATGAGCTGCTCCGTAAGTCTTGGGGCATTCATTGCATTTGTGATCCTTTGGGGCGTGAACTCTGACATAGTGTGCTCTCAATCCTTTGCTGTTTGGGAATGTTCTTGAACAGTACTCACAAATAGCTTTCCCATCGCTATCATAATCTTCATTTCCTGAGTTCAAGAAGTCCATATCAGGGAAAGGATTGTCCTCAATGTGAGGTCTAGACAATTTAAGTTGTTTGGATTTCTTTTTGTTTATTTTCTTTGACATTCTGATTTTGAATCTTTTGAGTGCTTCTCTGGTGGTGTTGACTTCAGAATGCTTATCATAATATATTGTGCAAGAGCAGTTATTTGTGTTTGTAGCTATAAACAATGTGTTAGCAACTTCTTTCTCAACACAAGCATTGTGTATGGAACTTTCGATATTTTCTACAGCATTAAGTAGAATTTTTCTGGTTGTTTGACAGTTTTTTAAGAATGTGTAGCTGGAAACGAGATTTTTGGCACATTGCTTGCATAATTTTGTTGTGATTGTGGCTTTCTGTTCCTGTAACATAAGAGCAATTATAAAACGAAAATCTGCAGCTTAATACGAATTGTAATCCAGTAGTTGAATATGGAACTTACGTCGATATTTAGCAAGAACGATATAATCTCTAAGAACAGTATACTGCTGCCTTCTTTAGTGCTAATTTTCACGAAAACCTCATCATCTACATTGAAACCACCCAACCCAATGTTTTCTAAACACAAAGTGCAACTGTCGACGCCCAATACAGCATTGGATAGTAGAACTCTTTCCTGAGACATGGCCACTAATGTTTTCATGTTAGCTTTAGGCTTTTCTGCAGTCTTATTGGTATTTTTTCATTGGCATTATTTTTTCACATTAATGAACGCGATTCGCGAAGTCTCGAAACAATGCTGTCAAAAAACTTTTTTTGGCACGACAACCCTAGACATAGACAACAGATAGTGGTGAGTGGCAAAAATATGAATTTGTGAAATCGGTCGGGCCAACAAGGTCGGACTATTTCAGACAGATTCATTAGGCAGGCATACACGCACGGATGTACCCGGAGCATCTGCTTTCCAGTCGTGCCTGCGGACAAACTAAACGTATCTGGGATGGGCGCTGTTGAATAAAGCTGACAAATTTATCAAAAAGCGACAGGCAAATTCTTGACATATGTCGCGATGAAAAGCCGTTTATTAAAGCTGACATTTGTCAACAAACGCTTGTCAGAAATCTTGACAATTATGTGGAGTTTTGACAAATTTGTCATGACGTCACGACAAATATAAGTAAAATCACTTGTGAAAATGTCGCAAAGTTGTGACAATTATGTCGGAAGCCTTTTTTGTAAATAATATGTAAACCATCAACGCAACGTTAGAGGTTATTATCAGTCTGCATTACTGTGATTTGCGATTAGGTGCGGTGATAAACAATGGACAAAAAGATTATAATTTTCGAATCGAGAGGTTCTCTTCAGGAAGTTTAGTGATACTTTGTCCTGAGATAAAAATTCAAAAGTGGAAAGAAATAGCCGATCAGCTGCGCGCAAATAGTATCTTCACTAGGGATTGGAAATACCTTCGACACACTACTTGGCAAAATTTGCGAAAGCGGACAATAGTAAGCTTTACTTATACTTATTCCTATACCTACTGAAGCACCATAATAAACAAATAATAACTTTAGTCAAAGGTTTCACGAAATTTGGTTGTAACAGCGTCCTTATTTCATGTTATTAAATACTGTTTTGACTACTGTTATCTTAACCTTGGACTTAAGCTACTGCCCGTTTATTAATAGCAGAGATAAAATAAAGCAAAAATAAAGTTGCTCGTGATCAAGTCGGTCCCATAGTGAAAATTGTTCAAAATGATGTCCCTAACAACAACCACCTTCCGGCTTGTAAAGCCCATTTTGTTATACCATGTACAAGTAGTCCAATTTTGTATGAAGCGACATCGGGTACAGGGCCTTAAATCTCGCTGTTGCGCGCTGGGTTTATATTTTTTATACTTATTTTTAGGAAAAGAGAGATAATCAGCTTCAAACTGGTTCTGGAGGAGGAAAGAAATGTAAATATGACGACAGTGACGAATTGATCATCAAAATAATAGAGAAGGATTCCCCAGCTATTGAAGGCCTTCCAGTGCCAGAATCGTCAGGGTCAAACGAATCAGTGATTTATGTACATGTCACCATGCCAGGAGCAGGAATTAATCCAGGGACGAGTGCCGAAACTCCTCCAATACAAAAAAGGATCACAGCCTCAGCGCGTCTCAATAAGTGAAAATGAGCATATTGATTTAATTCATTTGAAGAAACAAAAAAGGGAAATTGAAGTCGAGCTTGCAAGAGAAAAACTTAACATAGCTAAAAGGAAAAAATACAAATTAGATTTAGAACTTTGCAAACTTGAAAAAGAATTACATTTGCAGCCATCCCAGGTTACTTGGCCATTGAACATACAAATCATTCAAGTTTTTGATGGAGATGCTACCATGGAAAATGAAGAACACAGGTTCTTATATCTTGATCCGCTTGAACAGTCAAGCGGATCAAGATATAAGAAGAAATTATAGTGAAAATATTTTACAAAAAGCTATGAGAGGTTTAAATGAAACTATGTAAAGCCAAACCAAGAATATAAAAACATCGCCATGTTGCGCAAAACTTGCAACACTTTCTTTAGAAATTAATAATGTCATTTGTCGATTGCTGTCAAAGCATGGTATATTTCTTGTGAGTGAAAATGCCGAAAACTATCAACAGTGGTGTAAGAAAAGTAATTCACAATCTATTGATATATTTGTCTGATGTAAAATATTTTGTTGTCTATTAGGCATATCTCGATCTTTGATAATGAAAATACAAAACGTAGGTGGGACGTCAGCTGTATTTTCTACGACTAACCAAACCTAAAAGAAAATAAATCTCGATGATTTTGATTTATGTGCAATTAGGCATAAAATACATGAATTTTATGCTTTCCGAAAAGAAGTACCGAGTTTGAAACGGCTGCTTGCAGCTCTTAAAGAACATTATTGGTGGCAGAGAATCTCTTCGTTCACTCTTAAAAAAAATATTTATAAATATAAAAAAGTAGAAATCAAAGGTCAGTACTAATGGAGCGAAATGAAATAGTGGCATGAAGGGACAGGTACCTACATGAAGTCAAATATGTAAGGGAGAGTGGTATGCCTTTTATATATCTTCATGAAAGTTATATTCATACTTCGCTCAATCTTGCAAAATGTTGGTAAAGCGAAAATGAGCGCGGCATATCTGAATCTGTAGCTACAGGAAAAAGATACATAACTGTTCATTGTGGTGGCAAGACTGGGTTCGTCCCGAAAGCTTTGCTAATTTATAAGGACGAAAAAAAAGAGCTGATTTCTATGATGCTATGAATAAAGGAGAATGTGCAAAAATGTATGGGAGCTGGGACCACCCTCCAATAGCAGTAAAATGTGTGTCGTGGATAGGTCTTGTCAAAAGGAATAACTTTTGCTTTGACAGCTTTGTTGTCACAGTTGTCCGTTCAGAGATATATGACATATAAGTTCCTATAAGGGGTTAATTAACTAAATATTTTCTTGGGAAAAAAATAATAGCACTGGTAATTCTTTTACGTTTTATTATTATAATTACTAATTACAAAATCATTGTCAGAGATTTAAGTGACATTTAAAAATATTGCTGGTGCATTAAACCCTTCATGAATCGCATACCTTGAATACCAGATTATTGATATAATGTGTGAACATGTGCCCATCGTTGTCCTTCGTGATAAACATGTTCAATAATGTTCAACAATATTATTGCCTTCATTTGCAATCAAAATATAACAATAATATATTTTTTGCCTAACATGATGGAATTGGATACGTCCACGCAGAAGCCACGCATTTTCTTTTAAGCCGTAATCGGGCAAATCATCTAAACGAATCGCTCTATATGTTTCAATCAGATATAAACCATTCTGTAAATGTTCGCTGCAATAACTTCTCACAAGTTTTAACTGATACGTACCCAAGGCTAGAACGATTATTTGATCTTCGGTGATCCTTGGGAAGTTTTCTATTTGATTTATTTCGATGCAATGACAATCTGCCTTCCGGTTATTACTCTTTTTCTATCTACATATGTGTACAAAAGATTTTGCGTATCTACTTTGCGTCTTAAGTGGTTTAAAAATTCTTCTGCGTGGCCGTTGTCTTCAATAGACACGTGGAAGTGGTTTATAACAGATGCAGCTATTCTAAAATCAACGAAAACGTTAGGCAGTGCCCTATCAAAATACTTTTGTCGCAAAAGTTTAAAATCTCGTTTAAATAGGCCGTTTACCACTTCCACTACCCATCGGCACATTGTTACAGCACGAGCTTCGTTCGCCTGTTCAGTCGTAAGTTGTGTCTCTCGAAGATCTTTAGTTGGTGGCATATACCATTCGTATCCCCAAGCTTCTATGGACCCCAACCCATCCCTAAATCCAAGGTTAAGATGAATGCATCATTTTCTTCTAATAATAGATGCAAAGGGTTTTCTTCATTGGTCATTATATCGTCCATGATTTGCGCGTCTGTTTTGATGGCAGCGAATGGTCCCTAAACTTCAATTATGTAGCCATCTGTCACAACGACCAAAAAGGGTTTTAATAAGTTTTGGAATTTATGTAAACTGTATGACAGTCGTTGGAATAAAAAGTTGCTGCTTTTGTTTATATAAATGTAAGTTCCATCACAAATCAGTATTATTTTGCTATTTTCTTCATGCCCAAAGAGGTTTTTTGGAATCGTTAGGTTTCTCGCCAAAATGTTTTCTCTAGTTACGTGATCTATGCCTAAAAATGCTCGGTCCCTTAAGTTTAGTTATGAAGAGTGTACACTGTATCAACTTACCACAAAATAAAACTTTTTTTTATATATTTTGATCGTAACTTATATGCCATATATCTCTGAACGGGCAACTGTGACAACAAAGCTGTCACAACAAAAGTTGTTCCTATTAAAAATACCTATCCAACGACATACATCTTGACGCTATTGGAGGATGGTCCCAATCTGCCCATTCTCCTTTAATTTCAAAAAATGGGTATTGAATAAATTATTACCCAATCTAAATGAACCCACCTGTATAGTCATGGACAATGCTAGATATCATTCTAGCCAAATTAAGAAACCTCCAAGCTAGGTTCATAGAAAATTTAAATTGCAGAAAGGCTTCATCAAATAATATTGCCTAGCCTACCAAAGCCATCAAAAGTATGTTGTTGTTTTTGGTAAAACAAAATAAACCTGACCCAGTATACGAGATTGATAATTTTGTAAAGGAGAATCCGATAGAAGTGATATACCTAGTGATATAAGTGATAGGGGCATAGTAAAAGTAATGGTTGCCAAAAAGAATTTTTGTTTAGATAATATCACGTTCCTGCAGCTTGTACAGTTAGCATCAGATATATGGATGGGAGCAGGTTAGCTACTAAAAAAGATCTACACATCTTAACAAATCAGAAATATCGATACAGCCATAGTGTCAAAATTATGACAACATCCAAGTTAACTCTGAGGGTGATGACATAATTTTGTCACTTTGGCTGTATCGATATTTCAGATTTTTAAGATGTGTAGATATTTTTGAGTAGCTAACCTGCTCACATATATCTGATGCTGACTGTACAAAACTGTTTTATTTATTTATTTATTTATTGATCTTAAAAAATCCACAGCTAATACAATTATGTAAGGCAAGAAAAATAATCTTAACATTAGCCAATAACGGATTTACATTTTTTTGTTTAAATATTGTAAGACAAACGTACTTGGCGATTATACTTATATATAGAAATTATAACTAAAACTAGTTATACATATATGTAACTAGTGTTGATTTAGTTTTAAAAATTTAATTTATATTATTGCAAGTTGAGATGTGGTGTGCCGGTTGTGTAAGTAGTGTAGGTTGCATGTGTTGTGTAGTGGTGTGAGTGTAGTTGTACCTGTATCTGCTTAGCCCTACGACGACGATGGTCTTGGGATCGGGACTGTGTCTATTGAATTTCCACTAAGCAGGGTGAGTATAGGTGAGTAGGCTTTCGTATGACACGGCAGATACATCATCAATGTATCTGTTTGTTTTAATAATTCAAATAATATTTTTCTTAAAAACCTGTTTAGAGGTGTTAAAAATGTCTAGGTCCTTATCTTTGGAAAGCTTGTTGTAATTTAAATGACACCTATTCATGACTGAGTTTTGTGCATAGTTAGACCGAGATAGGGGGACATGGAAGAGAGGAGTGTGCCTGGTTCTTTTATTCGGAACATTTAACCGAAGTGCTGAGGAGATTAATTCAGGACAGTTCAGTCTTCCACTACACAGGTCATGAAGAAATAGCATGTCCAGGAGACCCCTCCTGTCCTCGAGTGTTTGCAGTTTGTGCTTTTCCAACGAAGTATTGTAGTTCTTCAAAGGAGAGTGGTAGCCAGTGCGGTAATTAAGATGTTTAATGAATTTGCGTTGTAATGATTCAATTGACTCAATGTGGCATATATATTGGGGTCGCCAGATAGGGCTACAGTATTCTAGAACACTGCGCACGTACGAGTAGTAGAGAACCTTTATACACAGTGGGTCAGTGAATGCCTGGCTCGTTCGAAGTACAAAACCCAGGTTCTTATAGGCCTTGTCTGTAGCAGCGTCTATATGTTGAGAGAATGTGAGCTTTGAATCGAGTAAAACTCCTAGATCTCTTATTGATTTAACTTTCTCGATTGGCCTGTTATTAATTTGGTAATTGTAAAATATTGGCTTAGTCTTTCTGGTAAAGCTTAGGTGATTGCATTTAGTGAGATTAACACTTATCCTATTTACCGTATAATAGACACCTAGCCTACAAAGATCTTTCTGTAGAAGTGCACAGTCGGAAGTTGAATTTATCTTTTTGTACACTTTTTTGTCATCGGCGTATAAAAGAAACTTTGAGTGGATAAAACAACTGCTTATATCGTATAGGAAGGCAATGTAAAGGAGCGGTCCCAGCAGTGATCCCTGTGGCACTCCTGATGGGATAGCGATGAACTCGGAACGGTGTCCTGCCACGACGACTGTTTGACTTCTGTTTTTTATGTATGACTCCAGCCATCTGAGCAGATCCCCCCTTATCCCTAGCTCACGCAATTTACGCATTAATATGAAATGATCTACACGGTCGAATGCTTTCTCGAAATCCGTGTAGATCACATCTACCTGCCCTCCCTTGTCCATGCCAGTAAGCACATCACCAGTAAAAATAGCTAAGTTTGTCACAGTAGAGCGCCCTTTGAAGAAACCGTGCTGTTCGGTCGGTATGTTTATTGAAATAACAGGATAAAGATGTTCATGTGCGACCTTTTCCATAATTTTGCCAAAAACGTTTAATATAGAGATGGGTCTATAATGTTCTATGTTAGCTTTAGTCCCTTTTTTATGTATAGGTATGATATGTGCTATCTTCCACGCCGTTGGATAAATACCATGGTTGAACGAGCGGTTAAAAAGTATGGACAAAGGTAATGCTAGGGTTTTGGCACAGTTGCGAACAAAAACAGATGGAATCTTATCACTGCCGGGGCCCTTAGATATATCAATTGTTTGCAGTATATTAAATATTTGCTCCTCTGTAACCACTATGGAGTGCAGCAACTCAATACCGTTATCTGCCTTACTGATGACCTGATCGTATGACTCTGATGGTTTTATGAACATTCGTTCGAAGAAAGTGCTAAATGCAGAACAGATTTCGGCTTCTGATTTTAATTCCTCATTGTTATATTTCATTATTTTAGGGTAGTTAGAACTATTTTGCCGTTTTGATTTAATATAAGACCACAGCAGTTTAGGATTATTTTTAATATTTTGTTGTGAGCGTTGTATGTAAGTTGCATGACATTCATCCTGTATAGTTTTCTGGCGTTTTCTGAGTAGGCTGAAGGAATCATAATCCAAGGGGTTCTTATACTTTTTCCAGAGGACATGGTATTTAGTTTTTTCCCTTATTACATTAATTAGTGCGCGGCTGTACCAGATGGGGTAGCGCCGTGATAATCCTATTACTGACTGCGGTACATATCTATTAACTAGATCATAGATTACGTCATAAAAACTTGAGACAGCGTCATTAACACTTAGAATATTTAAACAGGACCAGTCCTGTTTCGCGAGACACTTATTAATGCTCTCGTAATCTGCTTTCCTAAATAAGTATTTGAATTGTTTTGCTAACGGCATGGGGGGGACCGTAATGTCAGTGGCGTCGATATCCAGAGTGGGGTGGAAAACGTCCAGTGGTACTAATTCTGTGCTAGTTCCGTGTAGCTCGATGTTAAAGTTTGTGAAAACGAGGTCAAGTGTATTATTGCATGAGTTTCTAAGGTAGTTATATTGCTGAAAGCCGTGTATATTCAATTGATTTATGAGATTAATTCCACTATTCTGTATCTCCACATAGCCCTTTTTCAGGTATCTAGGTTCCCCAGATTCCCAACTGATGGTGGAATTATTAAAATCACCTGCCAACAGAAAGTGATCTTCCGTATTAGCGTTGACAATGTTGGCAAAGGAGTCGAGAAATAATTGTGTGGTAGCCGGTAGATCGTGTGTTTCGCTATGAGGCGGAATATAAATTACACCGATGTGCAGATTGCTAGTGGATCCAAGCGCTCGCGCATTAATAGTCAACCATATGATTTCAAGGCCGCCCGGTGTCCACTCTGGCCGGAGACGGGCTTGGAGCCGCGGCGCGCAGAGCGCCATTACGCCGCCGCCCGTCGTCAGAGTTACCCGATCGCGCCTGAATACATCGTACTGATCTAAGTCGGTCAGCTCTGAGTCCAGAATGCCACTATGAAGCCATGTTTCAGTTACCAACACGATATCGTAGTCACAGGATGAGACAGTATTCGAGAAGATCAGTGTTTTGGTTCTAAGACCGTTAACATTCTGGTAATAAATCCTGAGGTTATTTTTTGTGTTTAGGCCGGCAAAAGATGGGATACAAACACTTTGTTGCTGATCATAATAGTGAAGCGTGATTGAATTCGACTGTGTATACGGCAGTAAATTAGACATAATGTTTGGACGTTTGCTGACTGTTGTAGGTATTGGTTATTTGCAGGTTTTTGAGAGAATATATCAAATAATAAATGTTTGTGATTGAGAAATGGTGGGTGTGTAGGTAGTTGCGGGTGTTTGTATTGTGTAGTTAGTAAGAGTGTGTTAATGTGTGTATGAGAGTGTAATATAACAGATAGGTTACATGGACTTATAACAAACAAAGGTCGACCAGTTATTATAAAATTTTCTTTAGATCCAATTCCGATGAAACCAGTATGAAGGGTGCTTTTTCTATTTTCCTGACATAGATATGGCAGTTTTTTGTCCATACGAATTTGTACCCGCAGTCTTTTGCTTTTGCTTTGCATTTTTTTAGCAATTCCTTGTTACGTGGAGTTAAATGTTCGTTGACATGAATAGCCTTTGGCTCCCCATTCATACCGATATCAGCGGAAGTGAAACCGCGACATTTACGGAAGGCAGAGTATAACTGATCCTTTGTGCTACGGTTTTTTAAATGAACAACGATTGCGCGCGGACGGCCAGGGGCAGGGACTTTAGGCTGGATACGGTGCGCGAAGCCGACCTGGTCCTGCTGGAGATCAACGCCTGCGTGCTGGGCAAGCTTGATGGTCACGTCTTCTAAGGACTCGTTCTCGACTTCGGGTATCCCGAAAATTTCCAGATTCTGAAGGCGTTCCCATTGTTGCTGCTTGGCGAGGTCTTGCTCCAGGTTTGACATGCGGGTCTCTTGCTCGCTGTATTTTTTGGTCAAGTTATTGTTGGCGATCTGTACTCGGACTAAGTCGTCCTTCAACTGGACTATTTCGGCCTGCGAGAATTCAAGCGATTGTTTTAGCTCGGTGGTGTATTCGCGCAACTGTTTTAGCTCGGAAGACATGATGTTACGGATCATTGGTGTCAGATCCACTCTGATGATGTCGAGGATGTCAGCGCGCAGCGAGTTTATAAATTCATCGTCCCGGGTCGTTTGCCTTCGCTCGGTCACATTTTCATGTTGTGATGAAGTTTTCAATGGAGTGTTGCTGTTGTCTCCCTTAGGAACCTTGTTTACACAAACGGGGCAGGACCAATCAACTTGTCTCGCTCGGAAATTTCTATTGTTTAGGCCAACACATTGGTAGTGGTACCTGTTGTCGCAATTAGGGAGTATGCATTTAATAACTTCATCTTGGTCGGCAGGCTGCTCACAAGCAAGGCAGGTAAACATATTGTAGTGTGTACCAGCGAGTGAAGGTGGCAAGCGAGGTGATGACGTTACGAAAGACCGTTGCGCGTTGCTATGCAATGCGGGCGACGACGGATCTTGAGCTACAAGTGTGTGGCAGAGAGCTGTGACAGGCTGGTATCTTCTTACTCACGAGCGGGTGACGAAACGGTACGAGTCCGGCCGACGATTGATTCGCAGCGCTGAGTAGGCAGAAGCACTTGTATGCGATGCTCGTCGTTGTTCTCCAGTCAAAGCAATCACAGTTGCTTGGCTAATATAATTGTATGTTAATTTGTTGAAGTTGAGATATACTGAGTGAGGGATAAACACTACTGCTCGGTACGGTGTCTCGACGGCGAAAAGTGTTATGTGGATATAACTGCTGATACATGGAGTAATTGCTGTGAGAATACAAAAAAACTAGAAGAGGAATATATATATGCAGCGGACTGGTAATTGATAGAGAAATCGAACAAATTATTATAAATGTTGGCGGCAGGGATAGTGAAACATCCAGTCTTACAACTGACAATGAGTCAGATATGTCTAGAATTGAACCAGTACAATCTAATCATAAAGATCATGAAATATCATATGAAACTGTTGAATATTTAGATTCCTGAATTTGATGACTAATGAAAAAAATGAATACATAGTCATAAAGGTTTTATTTTCTATATTTTAATCCGACTACAGGTACTTACTTTAGTGGAAGATTATTTCATAATAATAAAAAATAATAGTAGTTAATGTGACTTCCATAATAAGAGGTTACAATATACGAGTGTTTCATAATAACAATACCCGAGTATTTTAATGCCTAATTATGTACAGTTACATACACTGCTTTATTTCTACATGTCATAAGCTCTCTATGATTGTTAATTTATAGTTATATTTAAAATGTACCTTCTAATAAGTTTGATTTGAAAATAAGTTCGGCAATTAGCGCAGCGGCCAATATGCCTGTTGTTCCTGGTTGGGCCTTAAATATTTATAAACACTTTTATTATTATTAAAAAGTCAAAGGTATCATTCGAAAAGTTTTATTATTGACTGCAAAATTGTTATCGCTACCTCGTCAAGTACTTCATTAGGATTGTCATAATTTTCCACTAAATTATCATCATCAATAACGTCGTTTTCATCATTTTCATGATCTATGTAAGGTATATAGGTAATATTCTGATCCTAGTCGTTTTTCAATATTGTGAAAAATGATTGCACATAATATAATATTCCATGCAACCATTGGCTGGACATTTTTCTTTTATTATACCCAGAGCGTTTACTACCAAACTCCTGGTAGATTTGAAAGCACGCATAAATCTTTCAAGTGCTGCAGATCTTGATATTTGTACTGGTATTTTAGGCGTTATAAGCCACTTTCTTAAACTATCCACTATCTCCCAAAAATATTGCGTTCGGGAATGGCCTCCACCCACTTTCCCATCTCTGTGCTAAAGATTACCTCATCACTCTGGAATCGCGAACAAAATCAGGCCATTTTGCTGAAGCTAAAAAAATCTCTAAGTTTTGCCCACATACCACCAGTTAATAAAATGGTTTCTATTTTTGTCAACATATGCGTATTCGTTTTGATGAGGTGCATATATAGGAATCGGATTAGCCGTCGACCATACCCGCTATTCTTGGTATATTGTATTGTTATGTCTCATTTTGAATACCTGTACATATGCGCAATAATTCGGTCCCGCCAACGTCGCCCAGCGCTCTTAATTCGTGGCGCGAGGTATATCCGCCGAGTCACGGTCTCACGGATCAGATCCGACGGGTAAATCCGTGCATGTATGCCTGCCAGCCTATTCTATTCTATGACCATGGCGTTCAAAAGCGAAGCGTCATTTCGTAGTTGTCAATTTATTTTATGTAGTTATTTCATAAATATTCGCTGAATTCACCTCAATTTTCCTCTCAAGTTAATCCTGTTGTAAAATGGAGACGGAGGATCAAGTTACGCGATCAGCATTGGAGTTTTTTAGCGGATTAAACAACAAAATATGCAGGTTATGTTTGACAGCAACGGTCGAAAGCGATGCCTATTTGCATCGAACAGTGAATCTGAAAACGCCCTATACAGACGAAGTTATTACTTACGGAGACATACTGCTTGAATTAGGGGTTAGATATGAATTGATAATTATTAATAGTTCTTTCCAGTTCATAACAACAATATTTCGTGACTTAACCTCAAAATTGCAACTTGAAAGTTTTGCCAGTCCGATAAAACAAAAATGCAATAGATAGATAATCGAGTATTTCAGTACAGCAGTCTGTTCAGTTTTTATTGGATTGCAATGTATAATCATTATGTTTTGTTCCAGATTCAAGAAGATCTGATGCTCCCTGAAATTGTATGCTATAGTTGTTCAAAGATGATCATTCAAAGCTATTTGTTCCAAAAACTTCAAATGTATTCCCACAACAAATGGAATGAAGCCATCAACAAGTTAAATACAATTTTGAATGAGGCCGTCTCCATAAGTCCAAGCACTCAAACAATGTATGTTGTAGTGCAAGGAAATAAGAACCTCATCTACACCAGTAGAAAAAAAAGCAAAAAATTAAATAAAACTACAGCTCTTGCCAAGATGAAGTCAATTATGAAAAGTAGACTTTATTACAAGACAAACAAGGACAAATTTGAGGCGACTTATGATGATAATGATGAGATTCAAAGGGGATTGTTGATGTGCGGTCAATGTGGTGATATTTCAGACTCACAAAAATCATTCACAGCACATATGAGAAGTCATGAGAATAAAGTGTGTCCTTGTAAAATATGTGGAAAATTATTTACAACTGAGAAACAAGTCGCACAACACAAAGAAAGAATTCATAAAGAAAAGACCATCCTGTGCAGTAAATGCAGTAAAAAGTTCAGCACAAAGAGAACACTAGCATTGCACAATCAGATGCATCACATAGCCGTTAACTGCAAGCTTTGCTTCATGCAATTCTCATCTCGATATGCACTAAAATTCCATTTAGACAAACATGACATTAACAAATGCCCCAAATGCAACAAAGAATTTAGAAACAAGGTCACATACCGATTCCATTTGAAAATCTGTGGTAAGAAAGAAGAACCTTCATTCTTCTGTGACATCTGCAGTAAGGGTTATGTTCGTAAAAATGGTTTACGGTCACATCTGAAAGTAGACCATGGGTTTGGAAACGTCATATCCTGCAATTGGTGCAACAAGAAATTCGATGCAATAAGTAAATTAAAGAACCATATTGTCAAACACACAAAAGAGAAAAACTTCTCATGTGATTTGTGTTCTGGTGTCTTTGTGACATCTGCAGCGTTGACATACCACAAACGATTGCATACCGGAGAGAAACCATTTCCTTGTGATATGTGTGATGAGTGTTTTCTATCAGCTTCACGGAGGATGGAGCACAAATACAGGAAACACTGCACACCATCTAAAGAATGCAATTTGTGTCATGCCAAGTTTGTCATGGCTCGTCAATTGAAGAAGCATTACATCAGGCATTATAACCCACAGAGCAAATTGTATTTACCAAAGGCTACAGAACATGCAGACCCTGAGTTTATGGTACCTGACTAAGGCTGTGTTCACATTGCTCAGCCAGCGGTTCACCTTATTACAAATTTGTTACATCACTAGTTCACGGCATGATGTCAAATTAATATGTAAATTATACAAAACACTTGGTCACTCACTGTGACCCATAGTGAGTACAAAGCCTACTCTGATCTGGCTTGATTTTTAATATTTGCAGAAAGGGACTTGGGATTGCTATAACACTTATGATTGAAAAGTGCTACTTTTATTAAGATTAATAGTAGTTTATCTACACACATATCATAAACCCTCTTTACTGCGTTCAAAAACCGCACGTTACGATCAGCATTATGTTAAACTACTTGGTAAAAACTCGTTTCGTATCTGGAAAACTACACATTATGGTCATTATGTGTAGTTTTTCTACATATAATGACATTCAAATTTCGAACGCCGACGCCCACCCGCGTGCCGTCCCTAGTTTGTTTGTGAAGTTGGTACTGACATTCAAATTTCAAACGCCGACGCCCGCCTGCGAGAAGTTGGTACTACAGAACAAGTTAAACAATTGCAGAGCCACAATGCCGGTCAAACATGCGGTTCCTGAACACATCAAAGAGAGCTTATGATGTGTGTAGATAAACTAGTGTATGTAACTGTACATAATTAGGCATTATGCAGCAGTCACATAAACTACTCGGCGTTCGAAATTTGAATTTCAGTACCAACTTCACAGACAAACTAAGGGCGGCACAAGGCGGGCGTCGGCGTTCGAAATTTGAATGTCATAATGTGTAGAAAAATTACACATTATGGTCATAATGTGTAATTTTTCAGATAAGAAATGAGTTTTTACCAAGTAGTTTAACATTATGCTGATCGTAACGAGCGGTTTTTGTACACAGTAAAGAGGGTTTATAATACGTGTTTTAGATAAAAATATTTATGAAGGTATTAATTATGAGTATCCATGTGTAAATAGACAAGAGATAAATAAAGAAAACTTCATTTTATTTTTATGTTCACAATTTCATTTACCAATTTGTTATCTTTTCTAAAAACAATTTGATTAAATCTTTTGATGATAAATTTTCAAAGTTTCCCCCGGCCCATACCACCTGTTATGATAAAGTTTACTTCTCGGGTCATGATGTCTTTCCTTGTGCTTCCTCAAAAAGAATTTCGTCACAAATTTACGCATACATATATTACATTCCAAAGTTGGACCCACATGCTTGAACTTAACATGTTCAGCTCTAGCAGACGCATTCACAAAACGTTCATCACACAGCTTACAAGGATATGGCTTTTCACCGGTGTGTCTTCTTGTATGATAGAGCAATGCTTCCCTTGACACAAACTTATTTGAACACACATCACACTCAAAATTCTTCTCTCCTGTGTGCTTCACCATGTGAATCTTCAAATAACTGGGTGCAGTGAACTTCTTACCACATTCCTTGCAAATGTGATATTTAGCATTGCCATGTGCGAACCTCATGTGGACTCGTAAGCCTCCAGGAGTGCTGTAGCCTTTGCCACATAGCTCACAAGAGTAAGGACGTTCCTGTGGACGCTCTGGATGAGGATCCAACAATCCTTTCTGACAAAGTTCAACATGTTTTAAATAAAAATCCCTGGTCTGATATTTTTTACCACACTGAGGGCAAACATTTGCTTGGGTGTTGTGATGCTGTTCATGAGAATGGAGCTTGTCAATACCGATGCAAGTTTTTCCGCATTCCTTGCAAACATACCGACTGTGATTTCTGTTCTGATGTTCGACTAATGCCTCTTCGGTTGATCGAAACTGAGGACATGAGGGACATTTGAACTTGTGCTTTTGACTGATGTGCTCATTCAATTCTTCTTCAGTAGGAAACAAGAGCAAGCACTTATCACATGTCAGTTTAGAATGGTATGTAATATTATGGCTTTTCAGTAAGCCAAATGCTTTGAAATCTATATAACATTCTGAACATCTGTACTGCTGTTTCTTGACAACATAACTTCTTTTTCTTTGTTTCTTATCTTGTTCGTCTATCAAGACAACATTACACTCATGTTCTCCAATGGTTATATACAATTTCTCATCTCCGCTTGTATCTAACTCAACATTCAAAGTTTCAGTGAGATTATTCAAAGTGTTGCTGAGTATTTCTGTGGATCTCTTGCATTGTTGTATGAAACGGGCAGAAACTAAGGCTTTATCTACACAGTCTGTGCAAACAGTTTCAATTCCTGGTATTTCTTCAGACACCTGTAAGAAAGTTTAATAAACAGCTGTTTTATATAGTAAGAATTATTATGTAAGCGTAAGCGACTGGTCAGTAGGTTCCATTGTGTGCTTGTGAAGACACATTTTATACTAATGTACACTACATTTGCTCTTGTTTTGAGTAGGTACAGATATCGCTAGGTTTCTTGGCGCCCAAGCGACGCCACCATCACTATCTCGCCCATGTATGGATCTCTCTTCTCCAGGCGGCACTCAGGCGCAAAGAAATTTGGCGTCACGTATGCCTGTTATTACGAGATGAGGTATCAATAATTTAATTAACGTACCTACCTCACTCGTAAGTCCCACGATGCTCAAAACGTCTGACAGTGGATGGAACGATGGATTTTCTGTATCTAGTGTTACAGCATCTTCGAATAAAACATAATGCTCCTGAATAGCACCCAGACATAACCTGCAATGGCTATACTTCTTTTCGGCAATGATATTAGTTATAATATTGTTCAAATCTGCGTCCGCCGCCATAGCGTGGAAATCTGGAAAAGTTTGTTTGTTGTTGTTTGGAAAACAAAAATTAACAAAGGCGCGCTTTCAGTTTTCGTTCGAGAACGGTGGCGATTTTAGAATAAAACGAAATTACGAAATGGTGGACATGGATTGCGAGGAAAATGCAAAATAAATTCCACAAACGCTAACGTCAGTCAGCCAACCACAGAATAGCTTTGATAGATTGGTCGGCTGGGTCGGATGGTAAATGGTCCGTAAACTTAAGGGGCATTTACATTACGATCTCTACCGTATCCGTTCGCAAGCCAACGCATGGTATAAACAACTAAATAGTCATCGAGTTCGAGTAGGTAAGTAAGGGCCGACGCTCCGCCGGAGTCGTATGTATGTAGTCGAGTCGGAGAAGGAGTGAGGTAGCCTGCTGCGGAAACAGCTGTCCACAGTACTGGCTGTGATAACGGAGTATGCCGCAACAGAATCAGGTGATTTCGGGTGCTCGGCAAATTGTTCACCCTCACCACGGAGGGAACAGGTCAAAGTCCTACCATACCTAATGATTGCATTCCTTTTTCATAAAACGCGGGAAAGTGAGGGACAGAGATATTTCGAGCGTTTAGCTTTGTCTCTCACTTTCCCTCATCGCTACACCCCGCGGGGGTAAACATGCTACTACGGGTGCTGGTCAGACATAAAAGTTCTATTGTACATGATGGACGCCTTTAATGCCGCTATCATACCCGTTGAATGCCGCTATCATGCCCGTTGACTATGAGCTGATGCCCGCTCATAAAATCGGGTAAGCAGGCAAACTCCTCCCATATATATCATATACACATATATATCGCCCAAAAGGGCAAATTGCAGGTAGAAAGCCTTCAGCATATACCGAGGCCATGGCTCACAGTTAATTCTTATTAAGACAACTGTTAAAAACAAAGGGGTTATTTTTAGTCCGTATACCACACGAGCTGATGCCCGCTCAATATGTGGGGACCCGGACATAGCAGGGAGGTCTGACTCCTGGGCATGGGTAATTCCATTTTTTTCCCCTCCAACAAAAAATAATAATAAATTATGGACGCCTTTACATAGTGGAGGGGATGATGAAACAGGAGCAGTTCAAAAAAGGGTCAGAGTGTCGATAAGGGGGAAGTTTTTTTTTCCTTGGCGCCCCCTTATCTACACTCCAACCGATTCGGTCAAGGCTATCTAAACGCGGAAAAAATTCTAAGTTTTTTTTTCCTTGGCGCCCCGTTATCTACACTCCAACCGATTCCGCTCCTTGTCACAAAGCTAAATCAGTAACAGCATTCTTAGAGAAGAAAGCTATCAAAGTTTTTCCTTGGCCGGGCAACTCGCCAGACATGAACCCCATCGAGAATTCCTGGGAGCTCCTGAAACGGAAAATATCCAAAGAAAATACCAAAAACAAGCAGTCTCATAGAGGCATTGATTAAAGTTTGGCATAACGATGAAGAATTAAAAGAAAATGTAAAGGAGGATCTACTAAATACTAAGGGATTGTACTAAATATTTTGAATTTGTGACAGATATAGATCTACAACGTAGTGATACTAGTGATTATATTCTCTTTGTCTACAACTTCACTCTAATGTCATCAATCAGTGTTACCACAGCAAAAAATGTTACAGAGGAGTATTGTCAGGATTATAATACAAAAATATCTCGCAGGAGAAATAAATTTATAGGTACAGTAATAGTGTTTGAATGTTAATTATTAAGAAAAACTACATGTAACTAATAATTTGGCCACCCAATGTATAATAGGCGACTACATCAATGTACCTAAACAAAAACATAAAAGGTATTGCCAACTCTTTGAAATAGACCCGGAGTGTATAACAAACACAAAAGTGAAAAACTTAACTCTTCAAAATATTATTTTATATATTATGTTATACAGGGTGTAACAAAAATGTCCGTGAATACATTTATTTATGTATCTAACATATAGTAAGTATATTAAAATGACAAACTTAAATGGCACCAAAACTCTATGACAAGGTCTCCGATTATGATGATGGATCGAGTAAGGTACAATCGAACCAACTGAATCATGACCCACTTGCCTGACAATTCGTTTGAAACTTTCAAACTTGTAAGATCTATCGCTATGTCAGTGTCTAATCAAATGATAACAAGTTCGTTACCAAGGAAATAAACCTTCAAGCGAATTTCGACCTACTTGCATTTAAGGGGTTTAGCAAAATAAGCTTATGGTGGGTCATGATTCAGATGGTTCGATAGTACCTAGGTAACATTATTCATAAGGACAACAAAATAGGAAAATTGGTCAATTTTTTTTCTTTCTTATTTATATAAGTAAAAATTAAGCCTTTGTATACATCAGTATTTATTTAGTTTATTAAAGTAAATTCAAGTAAAAATTAAAATAAAAAGAAATCCAAGTCGTCGTACAAAGTATCCAAACTGAAAGAAAGAAAGAAAGCAAAGAAAGAAAACATATTTATTCACAATAAATCCTTATTCCATATTGGTGGATCCCTGTCTCCCTAACTAGTTTAAACTGTATCTAGGGAAACAGTTCTTCCCGATTATAGTCACAATGTTTGTGAAATTAATAAAGTAGTTAAGCATGTACATTAATTACAAAAGCAAAAAGATTTTATATAGTAGACAGAAAATTTAAGAATTATAATAATTAACCAGAGTTATCAAGTGTAGTGTAGGTGTAGTTGTTAGTGTAGGTGTGTGTGTTAGGCTTGTAGTGAGTGCAGTGTGGTGAATGTAAGTGTAATATACTTATCTTAATGGTTTTAGTACGCAGAGTCCATTAAGGCTTTCGGTGCCCTCATAATCGTGGGATCTCAGCCAGGTGTAGACTCTGTTTTTTAAAGTGTAGTTTCTTTCTTTTGAGATATTTAATTTATTGTGTATAGTACTGTACAAGCGAGGTGTTACATAGTGCTACGCGCAAAAGCACTTTGGCACGTGGAACTGGAAAACGATAAATCCTCTTGGTACTGGAAATGTTACTATTCTCTTCAAGAATTTTTCAGTGATAATTAATGTTAAAGTACACAATAGAAAAGAAAATATGTATAATTAAATAATACTAGAAATAGACAATTATAAGCTAGCAATTAAGGAATTAGATTAATCATATTGTAGTGCCCTTACAGGGTGTCATGTACCTCTTGAATTACATATAAGAACTGTAATGACACATGATTATTGCAATAAAGAAATCTGAAATCTGAAATCTACTTACAGGTAAGAGCGGGACTGTACGACTATGATATCGCCTAATACATTTTATTATAAAGGTCTGCCTGATGGTAAGCACATTGGATTCTTTATACACAAGCGTGGTGGGGTGCCGCCAGGGCGCGTACAGAAGAACTTTAAGCACGGCACGCTGGGCGCGCTCGGCCTCCAGTAGAATAGTTTTGCGAGCACCTCCCCAAGCACAGATGCAGTACTCAATCACGCAGTGGCATAAGGCGCTATAAGTCTGTAAAAGCAGAGTTCTATTTGCATATAAACGAAGGTGCTTGAATACAAATATGAGCTTACGTATCCTTTTAGCTGTCGCTGTAATGTGCGGACCCCAGTGTAGGTTATCATCTATAACGACACCAAAGTACTTTATGCTGGGCACCCTCAAGAGAGTTTCACAGCCGCACATAACACCTTCCACTAATTCTCTGTTGCATGGATACGTGTGTATAGTAAGCGTTAAGTTTTGTTCTGGACTTCCAGCAGCAGTTTTACTGAAGCACAAATATTTGGTCTTCATCGTATTAAGCGATAACAGACTGTCCTCCAGCCAACATGTCACCTTAGCTAGTCCTGTCTCAGCTAGACGTTGCACTTTGGTCCAATTTGTCTCATGAAAGAGAATGACCGTATCGTCAGCAAACATTATCAGGTTAGCTCCTATCATATCCAGTTTACAGAGTTCATTGATGTATACCAAAAATAGGGTCGGCCCCAGCGTACTGCCTTGTGGTACACTATACATGCATGAGGCACTCCCACTCAAGAGCTTTTCTATGCGCACAGCTTGTTTGCGGTTAGTTAGGTAGTCAGTAAACCATCTTAAGGGGGAGCCGCGCACACCCATGTTCTCTAAGCGCGCTAGTAGGATAGGAATGCACACTGTGTCGAACGCTTTTTGTAAGTCGAGGAATACGCCCACACATTTTTCACCTCTGTCGACGTGTTCAGTTACAAGCGACGTCAGCTTCATCACCGCATCCTCTGTACTCTTTCCCGACCTGAACCCGAATTGGTTGCCTGACAATAGATTTTTTGATTCCAGATAGCTGACCAATCTTTTATTCATTACCTTCTCAACTATTTTAGAAATCGTAGTTAACAAGGTTATGGGCCTATAGTTGGTTGGCAATTTTCTATCCCCCGCTTTGAAAATTGGGCAGACTATTCCTTTTTTTTAAATAGTAGGAAAGGTACCGTTGGCCAGGCTCAAATTGCACATGTGTGATAGTGGTGAAGCCAATAGATGACAAAATGTTTTAATTATAGTAGTAGGTATGTTATCCCAGCCAGGCGCACTATTGGTTTTTAGCGTTGCTATAGTTTGCAATATTTCCGTTGGGTCTGTAGGATACAGCATCATAGAACTTGCTGGTGTAATTCTAGAGGACGCTAGGTATGCAAGATCCGCTTCAGTTTTATTAAGCCTAGTAAGGGTGCCCTTTGCCAGTTTGTAACCTATTGTGGTAAAGTAGTTATTGACTTCCTCCAGCGACTCTACATGGGTCGGTCTTATATTGAGCAAATCAGAAGTAAAGACATTTGTCTTATTTAGTGAGCAGATTTCTTTAATAATCCTCCAGGTTTCCTTAGAATTTCCAGAGTGTTTGCTAAATTCTTGCTCGTAATATTCTTTTTTGAGTTATTTTATTATTTTGTTACAAATATTTCTGTAGGTTGTATACTTTTCTTTCATAATCTCATTATTTGTGTTTTTATTAGATTTTTTATGTAGTTTATCTCTTTTCCTAATTGATTTTATCACTCCTATCGTAATCCATGGCTTCAGTGGCTTTCTACGTTTAGATACCTTAGTAACAGTGGTGTTATCCTCAATAATATTTTTTAAAGTTTCGACTAAGAGCTCAGCTGCTACATTGGCATCAGTAGTAGCCAGAAGCTCATTCCATATATATCCCTTAGGCGTAGACCTATGCCCTCAGTATTTATATGGACCTTTTCATGACAAGTTTTATTTTTCTTCATTTCATTGTTATCTATGATGAGCATAATTGGACAGTGGTCTGTGAACTCATTGAATACAACTGTGTATGCCTACACGACTTTACCATAAAATGGTCCAAGCAAGTTTTTTGGTGGGTTGGTCGATCAACTCCTTGTCTAAGTCCAAAAGCGGCCATAAGATCTACATATTCAGCAGTTTGTCCAGTAAGAGAGTCAGGCATGATATTAATGTTGATGTCCCCCGTAAAAACTATGTAGTAATCTGTCCAAGGAAGCAATATAATTTGCTGGATTATCAAAACTATATGGTCTATAAGAACATATAATCGTGTAGTCATTTTTTAGCTTCAGTACCAAGCAGTTGCCGTCCACTACATCATCTGGTTCGTAAGCCTCTATGTCTAAGTGTATACTATAAACTAAATATTAATATAAAATATATTACAGTAAACACTGCATGAAATTATTCAGGTCAATTATATTCGATTGTTCAATCAACATTATATCCATTAATCATTCGGGAAAATAATTACATGACAACACTATCATGCATTCTTCTCACAGAACCTTCCACATTCTCGCACAATATCCCTCATGGTGCTGCAGCCAAGAGTGCATTGAGGCTGTCCCGCGCCCGGACCAGCGGAGACCGCCGGCGCGCCACCGTGCGGTGCGAGCCGCCCGCTGGCAGCTGGTGCCTACGAGCGCGTAGGTAGTTGTCAGGCACGTATAGCGCGCATACGGCACTGACAAGCGTTGCGCAGTCACTGTCGCCTCGCAGCAATCGACACACAGTCAGAAGTTGTTCGGTGTTACGTCTCACCTCGAGTGAGATAAATCCAACCATGCCTAGTATATTTGTTTGAAAACTTTTATATATATTCGTTTTATGTTCTGTCGTGTTAAGGTCATCATAATTGCACCAATTTGAACCTGTTTTACAATGAGCTTTAAAATGGCCTAATCCATTGACAGTCATTGGGGGCACAAATTCAATAACTGACACCAGATCGTATTTCATGTTTGACTTTAAAATAATCGTTTGAGGGATATCGTTTAATGCAACCGTTTCAACTATCTCAAATATTATGGTGTGTCCTGGTGGGTCATAAGTCTCCGTAACTGTACCAAAACATTTATTATCGTTACCACATGGTCTAAACTCATCACCTAACATCGAATTTGCAGAAAATTCCAAGTTAGCTAGACCACCATCTGCTAAATGCAAAATATTCAATGGCAAAATTGGTATACAGGGTGACTTTAAAACCCCTAGCTATAATAAAATTTTGGAATCAGAATCACTAGTAGAAAACAAAAAAGCATTTTTTTCGTTTTTTTTTCATATTTGATTAATAGGAAATAGCTCCCATATTCGAATTTAAAGACAACCTACGCACTCAGGGCGGCGTTGTGTGACTCGCGGTGTCTAATCCGCCCACCGCACCCCGCACCCGCCCGGCTCACTCCCGCAATGCCTTTACGTGCGCCGCCGCCGCCAGCCAGACTGCCCGACCCGACGCCAGTCCAGTCGCCTGCGCAACCTTATCGCGGTTTGACGTGCGCACGCTACAAATTCCCCTCGCCGCGCGGGTACTTTTATCTTTGAGTCCGTGTCCGTCTGATGCGCTCATACAAGATGTACTCTAATCGTGAATATTACGAGATGGTGCGTGTGTACATCCAAAGTGGAGAAAACCAGTACGAAGCCAGAAGATTGTATGAGACGCAGAGCATCCCTCGGCTCCAAGCACAAGGACTACCTAACGCCACTGTCCCCCACCGTCAAACCATCTTAGCGGCAAACCAACGGCTTCTGGATTATGGCCAGTTCACAGTGCCAAGCCATGCTTATGGTGGAGGCGCGCCGCGTTTGGCTGTGGAGGTAGAAGACGCTATCTTGGAGTACTTTCAGCGCAACCCTCGAAACAGTACGCGAGACGCAGCTCATCGTTTCGGAATCAGCCAGTATTCTGTGTGGAAGTTGTTGAACTCTACTGGACAGCATCCATACCACTTTCAAAAAGTGCAGCAATTAAATGAAGATGATGCGCCACGTCGTCGCAATTTTTGCGAATGGCTGGTACAAAATCAGAACAAGCACATCCTATGGACAGACGAGGCGATGTTCACTCGTGTAGGGCTCTACAACCAGCACAATCAACATAGGTGGTCATACAGTAACCCAAAATGTATACGAGAACATCATCACCAAGTGCGCTTCAGTGTGAATGTGTGGGCCGGCATCGTGGAAGATAAAGTCATTGGGCCGTACTTCATCGAAGGCCGCCTGACCGGGAGCACGTATCTGGATATGCTGCGAGGCGTAATAGCAAACTTCTTAGAGGACGTGCCGCTCGCATATCTACAAGATTTTTTCTTCCAACAAGACGGAGCACCACCTCATTTCGCGCGACCTGTTCAAAACTACCTGGACGATGAGTACAGTGGTCGGTGGATAGGACGCGGAGGGCCTGTGCCTTGGCCTGCCAGATCACCGGACCTCACACCCTGTGATTTCTTTTTGTGGGGCGAAATAAAACGGCGTGTCTACTGGGACGAGGTTCAGAACCGGCAAGAACTTAAAGACCGCATCACAAGTGCATTTGACGCTGTAAAAAGTGATGTGGTAGTCTTAAGAAAAGTGCGTCATAATGCAGTGAAACGTGCAAGACTGTGTTTAGAAAGGAACGGATTGCATTTTGAACAGTTGTTGAAGTACAGCTAAGTTTGAGGTACGTATTCAATATCACTGTTTTTAATAATTTCTTCAGTTCGCAGCACATCAAGTTGATGCTAAACTACAAACTACGTACAGTATTTACCTAAACTCGTGCTCATCTCATAAAAATCTCGTGATCTCGTTTGGTCCTGGTGTTTTCCGACTTAAACAAGTGAATGAGCATGATGTCAGTAAAATTATTCTTAAACAGAACTCACACGCCTGTGGTATGGACAAAATTACAATGGATATGTTAATTCTCACATTACCACAAACACTTAAAATAATTACTCATATTCTAAACCAATCCTTCATTACCTCTATATTCCCATCATCTTGGAAGGCGTCTATTGTCCGTCCGACCCCAAAACTAAGTAACCCCAAAATAATATCTGATCTACGACCTATAAGTATACTACCGTACCTCTCTAAAATTATCGAAAAACTTGTGTACTTTCAAGTAATTTCATTTGCGGAAACACACGGCCTTCTTCCAAAGTTTCAATCAGGTTTCAGAAAGAATCGTAGTACAACGACGGCACTTCTTGATGTTGTTGACAACGTATTAGCATCCCAAGACTCTGGGAATGCCACGTTTCTCGTCCTACTTGACTACTCTAGAGCATTTGACTCCATCAATGTGGATTTAATTCTTTCCAAACTAAGCTACTATGGATTTGAAGTAAATACGATTAAGTGGTTTGAAACTTACCTCAAAGACCGCAACCAACAAGTAGTCTTAACAAATAGTGACGGAACCAAAAATCACTCTCAAAAAGTCACCACCTGTAGAGGTGTTCCTCAAGGGTCCATATTGGGTCCTCTGTTATTTATTCTGTACTGCGCTGATATCACAAGCTGCATTCACCATTGCAAATATCATCTATATGCCGATGATTTACAGCTTTATATTGAAGTGAACAAAGAATCGCTTCCTGATGTTATGCGGAGGATAAATGCGGATTTAGAACGTATAACAACTTGGTCCTCCAAAAATGCGTTGGTCCTAAACCCAAAAAAAAAAAGTTCATGATACTCGGCTCGAGACACTAGGTGAATACTATTGGCGATATGAATCCACAAATTGCTATATCGGGGGTACCAGTGGAGCGAGTGCATGAAGCGCGGAACCTGGGTCTAATCATGGATGAGGAGCTACGTTTTGACAAACATGTTCTCGAGCTCGTCAAAAACTGTTTTTACAGGTTAAATATTCTTTACAGAATTCGGAAATTCCTAAAAGAAGAAATACGAGTGGAGCTCTGTGAGGCGTTAGTGTTGTCAAAGCTTAACTACTGCATCACAGTATACGGGCCGCGTTTGTATAAGCGCACTGAGCGATTGGTACAGAGAGTGCAGCACGCCTGCGCTCGCTATTGTTACATCGTCCCACCACGTACTCATATCACGCACTATCTGAATCGAGCAAATGTTTTAAAAAGAAAGGCAGACAACAATTTCAATTTGCAGCGCTCTTGTTCGGTGTTATAAAGAGAGGGATACCTGAATACCTTCACGAAAAGCTCTCCTGGAAAGTTTCCAATCACCACATGAACCGCAGCTCAACAAATATACTCTCCATTCCCCGGCATCGGACTGCTGCTTTCAGGGGTAGCTTCAGATATCTGGCTACAAAATGCTGGAATAATATCCCTCCGCCAATTCGTGAAAAAATTACTTTAACCAGCTATAAAACAGCATACAAAGCCTATTTACTAGCCCTTCAAAAAGCGGATAACTGAAGCTATCTCTGCAGTCTGCATCGGCAGCCTTCGTTTCTGACCCCCAAAACCTCTTGCATTTTTCAAACATGTTTGTACATTATTCATAATTATCATAATTACTGTGCCTATTTATTTATTTATTTATTTATCGTACTTCATACCATTATTTACATGCCACACACAAACTCTATACTCATATACCCTACATTTATATTATGCCATTTACTGTTTATATCTCTTATCTATGCATATTACGTAGTCTAATCAACACCGTACAAAACAACACACTCAGTCACACCGGTTCCGACAGAATACCAGCGCTTCAGGTCCTCCTGTAGGCCCTGTAGCATAATGCTGAGCCGGAGCCGTTTCACCGTCGCCGTATACAACCAGCACACTACGCTGTTTTCTTAAGAAGCCATTTACATCACATAATATAACCACTTTTGTTGTTGTCCATGTGTATTCCTATTTTTGTATATCCTATTTTGTGCTATGTGTTGTGTATTGTGACGCTTGAATAAACGCATATTCTATTCTATTCTAAAATAAGTATACCTACACCAGAACTCAGTAGCTAGGGTAGGTAGGTAGGTACCTAACTAAATAATAATCGCGGCCCACCGGTGGTTAGTAGCTTCTTGACTGATCCACCCTAACTTACTGACCCCCACTCAAAAAACTACACTGGTCAGCAAATAAACCGAGCCACCCGCTACCTAGGAACTCTGATTCGATTTTCTCAAAAAGTATAAAACTTACAACTATCAAAGTTATACCTACAAAAAGTGCGTTTCATGGTGATTAAAATGACTACAAATTAATTCGAAAGTACCGTCAACTCACATTGTAATCAAGCAACAAACACAATGCTAACGATTTGCTCTGTTTTCACCAGAGTTTGAAATTAGCGTTCTTTTTCTCTACAATGAGGGTAGTCGGATATTTCTTATCATTTCTTTAGTTTTTGCCCATCGTTTGCTCAGACGCGTGTGTTTTTGCTACTTTTTTCGATTAATAATGGATACAACACCTCAGGAAGCAGCTCAAGCTGTAGCATTACTTCAAGCAGGCATTGCGCAACGTGAAGTCGCTCGAAGGCTTCGAATCAGCAGATCTTCGGTGCAACGAGTTTACAGACGATACCTAGAGACTGGAACATTCGATCGCCGTCCAGGTACGGGCAGACCTAGGGCTACATCAGCAGCAGATGATCGTTATATCCACCTTACTGTTCTGCGAAATCGCCACCTCAACGCAATTCAAGTCCAACAAAGTCTGCGTGACGAACGCCAAGTGGTCATAAGTTCAGATACCGTCAGAAGGAGACTTGCTGAACGGAACCTGACCCCAAAAAGAGCTGCAACAGGCCCAGCATTAACGGTAGCACACCGTCGAGCACGACTTGAATTTGCTCGAGAGCATAGGGATTGGACATTAGAGCAGTGGAGTAATGTACTCTTCACTGATGAGACCAGGGTGAGTCTACATGGAAGTGATCGACGTCAGAGAGTATATCGTCGCCCTGGAGAACGTTATTCTCAGTGTTGCATCGAGGAAACTGTTGCTTATGGAGGAGGATCTGTAATGGTCTGGGGCGGCATCTCGTTAACAGCACATACGGCGTTATTTTTCATCGAACCGACGGGCCGTACACGTGGACTGACTTCTCATCGCTACATCACTGAAATCCTCGCAGACCATGTGGTACCTTACGCAGGATATATCGGACAGGATATGCAATTGATGCATGATAATGCACGGCCTCATGTTGCTCATGTGGTGACCCAGTATCTACGCGACGTCAGCATTCGTACGATGGACTGGCCAGCTCGAAGCCCGGACTTGAATCCGATAGAACACTTATGGGATGAGCTGAAACGTCGGGTTCGAGCCCGGGTACCTGCTCCAACAAGGCTTCCAGAGCTGCGAATCGCAATTGAAGAGGAGTGGAATACAATTCCTCAAGATTTTATCGTCAGGCTCGTAAGGTCGATGAATACAAGGATGCTGGCAGTTATCCGAGCAAGGGGAGGGAATACGGAATATTGATCAAAAACTTTTTTTTGATTTTATCTTTGTTTTTGGCTTTAATTTTTTTTTCACTTTATCATTACTAACGATTGTCACGACTGGAAAACGACACTTCTTTGTAAAATCCTTAATAAACACTGAAATATTGATTAAACCCAATGAGTTTCCTTTCATTTTAATCACCATGAAACGCACTTTCTGTAGGTACAACTTTGATAATTGTAGGTTTTTTAGTTTTTGAGAAAATCGAATTAGAGTGCCTAGGTAGCGGGTGGCTCGGTTTATTTGCTGTCCAGTGTAGTTAAACTGACCTATCTAATGGTGAACGCACACTTATCGGCATAGTCCGCACCGAATTACCGCACCACATACGAAACCTCGCTCACCTATCCGCGTCGGAATTAGGGCTGCCACCTTTCAAAAATCTTAGACCCGGAGACTTTAGTCATATAGTTATTTATTTTAAAAAACCCAGATTTTAAGTATGGATCATTAATTTATTAATAGCACAATGTATATTTAATTACATTTAAATGACCTCGCTAGTGCTAGGCTGACTTGGTCCAGCTTGACATTTAAAACTATATTTTTGGTTTTTTGAGCGCTAGTTTCAACATCTTTTCTTGCTCAGGTTTTTTTAAAAACCTCAAAATTTTCTTGGCATTTCATGTTGTAATTAATCTTTACAATCAACTCTGCCTTCACCATGTCCACTGATAAGCAGTTTCGCTCGTCTGTCCACAAATTTCCCATTAATGAGAAAACGCGTTCTACAAAAGCATTGCTGATGGGGATTTTGCCAGAGGCAATTATAAGGAGAACGACATCTTCAGGAGTAAAGTAAAAGGCTTGAGATGCGCACAAATACCAGACTCTACCAGACTAATTTATTATGGTAAATACTAAGCTTATATACAACTTACTACAAAACTACGTGATGAATATAAATATACCTTATCTGTGACGGTCGTCCACTTATCTTAACATTACGTGGAAATAGATATTTCCGCATATCTGTGGCGGGCGTACGTGCCGGCACAGGGATTGAAAAAAAAATCCAATTATTTTAGGCAGTTCCGTGAATGTTGAAGTTTTAAATATCTGAACCCATCGTCTTTCCAGTTGCTTGTCCAGTTTTTTTTATTCATTTTATCTGTCATTTTTTCGTATCCGTCGGCCATGGTTGATTATCGATTGACTGCGTTCCGGTAAATGGAATCGGAAAATTCTGTTGATGTTGTTTAGGGACCGGTCGGAAACATGTAAGTCAAAACACAGTTTTGACTCATTGGATTGCACGAACTGAGGAAATACTTGGTTCAGATTGCGGATTTCATCGTAGAGTCTATCTTCGTCAACATTTTTTAACCCAAGTGATTCAACAGCTTCCACAGCATCTGCGTAATTTACTGCACTTGGAATTCACACTTGGAATATCAAATTTGGAAAAGATTTTGAATACTGAATCCTCAAAATCATAATATTTCTGTATATATTCAATAGTTCATCTATATACATCAGTTGCTTCTTTTCTTAATTGATCTTGTTCAGACTGCCCCAAAAATTTCATGTTTTTCATTATTTTGGCGCCAAAAAACTCGCCACGCAGTCGGCTTTCAAGTTTTTCTTTGATATTTTTAATGATTGGATGTAATTCGGCAGCTGTCACAGTATTTTTTTCAAGCAACAATATGGCTTCCGTCATCATATTCATGTAATGGGTAATGCAATATAAATAGCATTCCTGTAGTGTGATCTTCGTGTTATCGGAATTGCCACACTCTCTTACGAATTCCCAAATCACTTTGTGGCATACTGCTTCTCCACGGCTTATACGCTGTTATAGCGGGCCACGAAAATATCAATCGGTCAACTGCTCTTCCCAAACTTAAACATCTAGTTGGCCCATGTCGTAAAACTTTTCTGTATTCGATTTCGAACTCCTCAAAAAATGTTTGCAATTCTCTGGTGCGTTTTGCGCTGTTCGAAAATTCGGCATACACTTTCATTCTCAAGTTTTCTACATCATATGTTAATTAATGGTTTCATGGCGTTTCTGGCAGCGTTGTGAAGAACATGACAATTGCAGTTTGCTTTAACCACTTTGGTGTCAGAATATTTGTCATTAATTTTTTGGTACACGGAATTGTGTGCACCATTATTCACCGATGCGTTATCTACAGAGAATGCAGACAAAAACGTTGAGTCTAAGTCGTGTTGATGCATAAACTTTTCAATATGCTCAAAAAAAATGAGACGTTTCGTTGGGATGCTCAAAAAAATCCATTATCCTCGCGGCTGTGATGGTGCGCTATCGCCTTCACCGCCTGGTCTAACCCGGAGATATCGATGTCAAACCCGGAGCCCGGATATGCACCATGCAAACCCGGAGACTCCGGGTCAAACCCGGAGAGGTGGCAGCCCTAGTCGGAATCCGGAGAAATCCTGATGACGTCATCAGATTTGGCGCGGAGTATGCGGACGAAGCATTCTGCCTTCTGTTGCGTGCGACAGAGCAACACACGAGTCGCAGGGAAGATTCCTTAGACAAGGCCTATCCGCTCCGTGCGGATGATGCGTGCCGAAGCCGATAAGTGTACGTTCACCTCAAGAGCGGTCGTTTGCGGGTCGAAAATCCATTTGTTTTGTTTGAAATGTTGACTAGGTAGGTAGGTAGGTAGGTAGTTAGGTAGGTAGGTAGGTAGTTAGGTAGTTAGGTAGATAGGTTGTAAGGTAGCTAGTAGTTTGAAGGTTTGTTACAAGTAAAGCAACGTATTCTTTAGTAGCTAGGCAGGAATCATTTTAACTACAAATTGCCGCGCCGCCGCTGCGATCGTCTCACCATTACCTACGTAATGCCGAGACGATCGCAGCGGCAGCGGCGGCGCTACACAAAGTGAAAGCGCGGCGCTACACAAAGCGAAACCGCGGTGCGATGTTATCAACACTGGGCGGGCGGTAAATATGGCAACAACACTATTCGGGACTAGTAGGAATACTTTGACGGTTGATTACTTAATATTTTACTATGAAAGCAGACGAAAGTAACAAAACATGCATTTTGTACTTTTATCAAGGAGTACGCTCTTTTGATATAGCTAGAGGTTTTACAGTCACCCGGTAGATCTTAATGTTTTTGATATGCCGTGAATAATAAATATCAAGACAGTCAGGGGCAAAATTTACCATAATTGGGTAAACAATACTATTTAGTCAAAAATAAGCCATTACAAGTACATTTTTTTTTCAGATAAGTTTTATGCAATAAGTAGGCTTAAATGTCCGAATTTATTAAATTTCTAAATGGAGGGTGCTGCAGAGAATCTTTTCAGCCACCTCAAATTAAAAATCAATGTACAATCGAACCATCTGAATCATGACCCACCATAAGCTTATTTTGCTAAACCCCTTAAATGCAAGTAGGTCGAAATTCGCTTGAAGGTTTATTTCCTTGGTAACGAACTTGTTATCATTTGATTAGACACTGACATTTACATAGATCTTACAAGTTTGAAAGTTTCAAACGAATTATCAGGCAAATGGGTCATGATTCAGTTGGTTCGATTGTACATACTCGTAGGTTATTGAAGTAGTTACTTATTTTTTCAGTGCCGTAGTAATTAAGAACTCATCATGTACAATAACTACGAATTTCAGTTTGTGAAAATCGTCTATGGGGTTGCTGGAGAGCACAACATAGCTATTGCTCTGAATAAGTTTTTTTAACAAGAAATTTAACTCGATATTCGGCAGGAGGATGCAATTTCTAACCTTGAGAGGTTAGTTTTTTTTTTCAATATCCAACAAGGCTCCTTCCTTTGTTTTTTGGACAATATAGCTATTAAATATATCAAAAAATACAAAATGTATTCGTAACATTTTATTAAAAGATAACTTAGATCGAGCAGTTAAATTAACAAAATAATACAACATATATTATTTTAATGTACAATGTTTCTTTGTGTAAAGCGCAGTACATACGTAACAAATAATCGATATAATCTACCTGGGGGTTTACACAAAATAATTAAATAACACTTATCCAAAATAACCATGGAAACAGCATCTATGGAGCGGCCTTATTATCAAGGATATCTCTAAGAAAAAAATAACGTTAATAGACGACAAATAGTTTTGATATGAATTTTAGGTAAAAGTAGAAGTATATAATATAAACTCATAGTCTGTAATCTGTGCGAAGGTATATATGCAAGCTAATACATTTTGTTCAACCAACTATACATCAATAAATTATAGGGCCAACCATATTAATATACCAACAATAATAGGGCCATTCGTACAGCCAATGACAATACAAATGGCTCTTACGTATTATGACACAAGGGTCATTTCCTATTGCTGGCTCGCGCCATGTTATCGTAGTTTATCTCTTCCAAATAATTGAAAGGTGCTTATTCGCAAGTAAAAGAAAACTCCAAAGTGACGGTAGTCTCTTCTAATATACGTCAATTTATCAGAAACTGCGAAAGGACAGGCGTTATAAATGCCTTGATAATTCGACGTCGGTTTTTCGTCTGATTGGCCCTAATCAACAATTAACAAGTCACATATACATTACTATTGGCCCAATGCACGAATTGTCATTAAAAAATGTGAAACTTTAATGTCATACTGGCGCTGTCAATTTCCAACAAACGGACAGAATAACTGAGTGTCAGTTAAACTTCGAGTTGGCAGTCGTGCATCCGGGCCTATTAGTACTATTTTTGACTATATTTTATTTCATATTTCATGCATGAGAGCCAGATTTAAGGCCGGGCCATACGACGCGGTGCGGCGCCGCTGAGGTGTGGGAATTGTATGGGCGTACCCCGTGCGGTGTACGGTGTCGGACCGCATCGTGTGGCCCGGCCCTTAGGTTTTTTGCGGTAGCCATTTTGAACACGCATTTTTTTAGTAAAATGCATTTTTTATATTGTAGCGTCTAAATCTAAATTAATTTAAGAAACTGATAAATTAGACTCTCAGCTTAGTGGCTTATAGCCTACTTGCTTTCTGTTAACCCAGGACCAATGAGATAACTCGACCATCCTGACAGATACGTCGATGTTATCAAGTTACCTTATTAGCCCTGGGTTAGCTGCTTAGCACAAGTGGGCCAGGTAACAGGTTTACTGTAAGTGCCACGAAATCGTGTCAATAATCACAAATGTCTATGTACAGTGCCACGGTACACTGGCTCAACTATTTCTCCTTGTTTAGTTGTTCTATGAACTCTTCGAGTTTCTCTTGCACTTGCCGCACTCGCTCTGTGAAGAAATACAAAACAAACATGGCGTCACAGAAGAAAAATAAAAAAAGCCAGCCAAGTACAAGTTGGACTCGGGTGCCGAGGGTTCCGCACAGATTTTACATTTTTTGCTTTAGATTTATACCTTGCTTCCTGACAAATTTAATGACTCTAGGTCAACGAGAAGTATCCTTTGATTTCTTGCGAGTAGCAAATTCAGAAAAATTGTGACATAAACATCACAATCTTTTGATTGTGTTGCCCTATAAGTTTTAAATTTACAACTTCAAGAGATTATAGACACGAGTAATCGATATTCATTGCAACTTGAAACCTCCACGCGTTCTTGAGAAAATGCTTCTTGCTTGACAGACTAACAGACAGACAGACAGACAGACAGGCAGACGCACAGAAATTTCCATATTTCGGATTTTTCAGATTCAACAAATGTCAGCAAAATTGTGATATATGTAGCGGTAGCTTTTGATTGCATTGACGTATAAGTTTGATGATTTCAAAACTTAAATTTAACTTGATATTTCTACGCATACATGAGAAAAAGGGTATTGACAGACGGACAACGAAGTGATCCTATAAAAGTTTATTTTTTCTTTTAGGATACGGAACCCTAATTACAATAGTAGTTTATGTGACTGCTGCATTTTTAATGCCTAATTATGTACAGTTACATACACTAGTTTATCTACACACATATCATAAGCTCTCTTTGATGTGTTCAGGAACCGCATGTTTGACCGGCGTTGTGGTTCTGCAATTGTTTAGCTTGTTCTTTAGTACAGATGTAGTGAATAATCCTTTCCTTTCGTATTTTCTCGGAAATGTTCATTTTTGTCTTACTACTTCACCGCACTCAGTACCCATCGAGACAACGTAGGGAACGGTCGCATTGCAAGAGGAAGTATCTATATAGAGTAGTTAATACCACAGAAATATTTTGTTGATATTTATGTTAGATTTTGTGATAAACTTCATGGACTCGTGTATTAATGCAGGCCACCTATATATTTTTTTTTACTTAACATTTCACTCTTGTCTGTCATTTTTGTAAATAATAAACATTGATTTTATTCGATCCACATTAACAATTTATAACAGACATGCCGAAAGCACTAAAAAATGGGAAACGTTTAGATCGGCAAGCCTGCGAAGTTATTTTCAATATTTATTTATATTTCTTAACTGAAAATGATAAATTCAAACATACCAACTATACTGCTTACTTTTGTAAAGTCCAAAAACGAGTTTCGGAGGCCAGTGGAATTTCTCAACGAAGTCGTTCATCCAATCAGAAAATCATATTTATTTATATTAATTTCTCTGCTGGTTTGTTTTGTTTTATGTTGAGGTGTCTTTTTTGTTATATCATAGTATTTTTAATTAATTACAAAAATTTATTGTTATAAAAAAGGTCTGCAAAATCCTATGTACTGTAGTTTTGACTTATAGTTAGACTTTTGGGGTTCCAATCCTTATAGAATCATTAGATCATCCCAACCGGAATTTGGTTTTTATCAGTGCGTTTTATTGAAATAAAACGTCCTCAGTAACTAGTTATATTTTTGTTTAACTAACGAATTCTTTATATGATAGAATCGTGGTGGTTTTAACATCTCAGTGTAAACTCAAACTCAAACTCAAGCTCAAAAGTACTTTATTACTGTAGATATTTACATATACTTAGCAAACGTCATTTTTTGCCTCTTCTCTACATTGGACCACTGTGGGAGAAGAAGGGCGTAGAAACTCCCACAGATTGATTTTTAGATCTCTTTTAAAAATAGGTTGTGCTTAACTAATACAATTATGATTAATTTTTATCTAATAAGCTGGAATAAATAATTACAAAATTATTAACAGCAAGGTCTGTGTTGAGCCAGATTAACCCCATACAGTCCTGTCATTTAAGTAATCTTGAACATTGTAATATCCCTTTTTCGACAAAGTCGCTTTAACATGCTTTTTAATTGCTCAAATGGCAATTTCAAAATCTCCAGAGGTATCTTATTGTAGTAGAGAATGCACTGACCCTTGAAAGAATTGCTAACCTTCGCGAGTCTAAAACGGGGCGCACATAGTCTGTGATTATTTCTTAGGTAAACATTACAGCTATCGCTAAGTTTGGAAAATGTTGTAAGGTTCTTGCGTACATACATTATATTTTCGAAAATAAATTGACTAGCTACTGTTAGTATGTCAATTTTTTTAAAAAGCTCTCTTAAGGAGTCTGTTCGTTTTAAATTATAAATTGCTCGAATAGCTCTTTTCTGTAAAATAAAAATAGTTTGAATATCCGCTGCTTTCCCCCACAACAAGATACCATAGGACATCACACTATGAAAGTAACTAAAATATACTAGCCTAGATGTAGCCACATCCGTGCTTTGTCTGATGTTCCTAACAGCGTAAGCCGCAGAACTTAATTTACCAGCCAATTTATCTTTCTTTATTCTTTATTCTTTATTGCACAGAAATCTTAATAGTAAGGTAACAAAACATTTTATGAGCAAAGGCGAGCTTATCTCTAAAGAGAGATTTCTACCAGCAAACCTAGGCAGGACAGGAAAAATTGTGCAACAGGAGAGTCCTAGTGCGCTATAAAACTGTACACATCTAATTGTTTACAACTAAAACATAATAAATGATATAATAAAAAAATTAATGAATGAAAATAAAATAAATGATATAGTAAATGATTTACACTAAATAAAATACAAAAGCAAAAAATAAAATATATATCAAACATATACTACTTATATATACATATATAAAAGTACCTATCACGAAAGAGAAAGGAAATGCTCTTTCAATCTTGTCTTAAAAGTGAAAATTGAGGGACTATCTCTAATAGCGCAGGGAAGTGCGTTCCACAGTCGGATCGCCGTTAACCTAAACGAGTGTTTGTAAGCGGCAGTGTTATGCCGAGGAGTAGAGAGAAGAGACATCGGGTGGGATCTCCGGTTGCTATGCCTGGAGGAAATAAACTCGAAACGTTCTCGAAGATATGAGGGGTAGCGGGGATTGCGCAAAATGTTGAACAGATAGGAGAGAACGTGCATATCAGTCAGCCACCGGCATCCATCGATAGCACCCGCTTGCTTGCCTTTCATTCGAGTTCAGTGATTCTCAAAGTTGAGCGCTATGTTTACTTGTGCGAGTTGTAATACCAAACATACTGATGGTACCAAGTGTAGTATATGCAAGTGCCATTACGACTTCCAGTGTTCTGGTGTTACGGAAGCTGGGTACCGCAAACTAGGCGAAAGGAAAAGCGCCTGGCGGTGTCCCAAATGCAAAAGTAGTCCATCCCCGTCTTTTCAAGCGTCTCCACTGCAATTGGATCTAATGCAGGAGCAACTGGACAAGATTATGACTCAACTTTCCCCTTTAACTACCCTTGTCGAAGATGTCAAATCTATCAAAAGTGACATTGCCAGCCTAAAAAATTCTCTTGAATACGCCCATGAACGTCTGGAAAACTTCTCGAGCACTGTCCAGGCTCTTGAGACTAAAGTAGCCACAGCAGAGAAACTTACGGGTGAAATTCCAGTCCTTCAAGCGGAAATTGCAAGACTCAATTCGGAACTTCACGAGAGAGATCAATGGGCCAGAGCCAATAATGTGGAGATACGAGGGATTCCGTTGCTAAAAAACGAGAATCTGTATGAAATCGCCCAAAAAATTGGTAATATCGGCAACATGAACATAAGGAAAGAGGAGATCAACTATATCTCACGAATTCCAACTCGTATACCCAATGTGGAGAAACCCATAATAATTTCCTTCAATAATCGCTACACCAAGGAGGAGTTCATCGCAAGATCGCGTAAAAGCAAGCAGTTAAATCTGAGCAACTTGGGATTTTCTAAGGATGCAGCTTTCTACGTAAATGATCATCTGACCCTTTACAATAAAAACTTATTGGGAAAAGCGAGATCTCTGGCCAAGGAAAACAATTTTCAGTTTATTTGGGTTAAACACTGCAAGATTATGGCACGGAAGTCAATCACATCGCCTGTGTTTTTTATCAAGAAGGAAAAGGACCTAGCAAAAATAATTTAATGTGCTTTTTGGTCTATCTTCATTTAATAAGTTGTCTTATATTTACTATACATATCATTCAGTTCAAAAATATTTTGTACAGTTTGGGAGCCACATGCAAAACAGGGGCCTTTTGTTTGCGCATTCTTGTTTCTATTCATTGCGGAGCAACACTGTTGCTTGACCGGTTTACACCTGCAGATAGCGCGCCATTTGCACCCGCTTGTTTACAACAATTACGGTTCAATTTCGCCTGCACTACCGTGTGTACCTATGCGTTTTGTTTTTATTCAAAGTTTGTCATTCATCTTTTGCTTAATTCATTTAGACGACAAATTAGGTTGCTTTTTACCGTTGATACACTAATTTACGTAGGTATTTTGCTTACATATTTTGCATATTGCAATTTAGGAGTTCTTTTTAGTGACGGTTTTTTAACTAATACTTTCAATACTTTATTTTTATTTGCTACAATTCGCAACATTTATTTCTTGCAGCTTTGCTTCAGATTTTGTTCTATTATCAAAAATGGCTAACCTATTGAATATTTACTACCAGAACACTCGTGGTCTGCGGACTAAAACTCATGTATTTAAACGCAATCTGCTCATGAGTTCCTATGATGTAATAGGTATCACTGAATCCTGGCTATTGGATGGCATAAAAAATGAAGAGCTTTTTGACAACCGATATTTGGTCTGGCGGCGAGACAGGGATTACTCAGCAACGCAGCAGAGATATGGTGGGGGGGTCCTCTTAGCTGTTCGGCGTGAGCTGGCGGTGGTCGAGCGCCCTGAATGGAGATCCTCAGCTGAGGATATATGGCTCACGGTCACTTTAAAAAACAGTAAGAGTTTTAATTACTCTAAAATACATTTCTGCTGTATTTATCTATGTTCTGAAAATCTGGGTAATTCTTTTAACACTCAACTAAATAATTTTACGGACAAACTATCTACGTTGGTTAATTCTTATCCAAACGACATGTTTGTGATTTTAGGTGACTTTAACCTAAGTAATATTGACTGGACTCTCAATAACAGTAATGTAATTCAACCGACAGGTATTTCCGGTGACAGTCAAGTTTACCTTTTTGATACTCTGTCTCAGTGTAATTTAACTCAATATAATTTATGTAAGAATTTAAATAACACAATTTTGGATTATGTTTTATGTAATAATGAGGTAAAAGTTATTTCATGCGAGGAGCCCTTAGTACCTGAAGATGTTCACCACAAGTCTTTAAATGTTTTTATCTCACCTGCAACGAATATCTTTCAGTATCACTTAGAATAAGATATTTCTATGAGTCTGCGGATTACGAAAAAATTAATACAGACATATCAAATATCAACTGGAGTAATTGTTTATATAACAATACTTTAGATCAAGCCCTTGAATATTTCTACAGCGTTCTATACGATGTTCGTGATAAATATGTACGCCAAAAATTAATTTTCCCCTCCGATTTTCCTCCGTGGTATAGTTCCCCTCTCAAAAAACTATTAAAAGAAAAATTTAAATTCTTAAGTAAATATCACGTATATAATAATACCGACGATTATGATTCTTTTTCGCTTCTTAGAAATCGAGCAAAGGATCTTGAGAGTGAATGCTACGATAGATACATCAAGCGAGTGGAGAACTCGATCATAAAAAGTCCGAAACTGTTCTGGTCACATGTCAAATCATCTTCTAAAGGAACTAGCACGCTTCCCTCAACCATGACCTATGAGGGCCAGTCTGTGGATACTGGGGAAGACATTTCTAATGTTTTCGCTACATATTTTCACTCAATGTTTCTCTCTTCATCACCTTCCTCCAACCATAAAGTATCCAACCATCTAATTAATAGCAATTGCTTGGGTGATATTGAGATCGATCCAGATTTAATTCATAAACTTCTTGTTTCATTAGACTTAAATAAGGGGCCTGGACCTGATCACATAGTGCCGATTTTCATATCTAAATGTGCTGATAGTTTAACTACTCCCCTATCAATCCTATTTAAAAGATCCATAAGTGAGGGTTATGTCCCTAGCATCTGGAAATCTGCATTTATAACCCCCGTTCACAAAAGTGGTAACAAAAATGACGTAAAAAACTACAGGCCAATATCCAAATTATGTATTTTTGCTAAAATCTTTGAGAGAGTAGTTTATTCTCAGGTTTATTCAACTTTATCTTCTAGCTTTATTCCTGAGCAGCATGGATTCCTCAAGAAAAAATCAACTTCATCAAACTTGCTATCTTTTATTGAATTTACTTCTTCATCAATGGACTCTGGGGGACAGCTAGATGCTATTTTCACTGACTATAGCAAGGCATTTGACAGGATAGATCACAATATTCTTCTGCAAAAATTACTTTACGCTGGTATTCACGGAAATTTATTCAGATGGTTCACTTCCTATATTGAGAATCGGTCTCAAGCAGTTGTCATAAATGGTTTTACTTCTTCTTGGAGAGATGTCCCTTCAGGTGTCCCTCAGGGTTCCCTTTTGGGCCCTCTTTTGTTCATTATATTTATTAATGACATTAGTTCCTGCTTTAAACACTCTCATTTTCTTTTGTATGCCGACGACATGAAGGTCTTTAAACAAATTACCAATATAAATGACTGTCATCTCTTACAGGAAGATCTAGTCAGATTTGAACACTACTGTAATGAAAACCGTCTTGATCTTAACGTCTCCAAATGCTACTCAATTACATTTACACGTAAACCTCAACCCGTTACTTATAACTATTTTATTAAATTTACTTCCATTGACAAGGTTGAAAAAATACGCGATCTTGGTGTTATCCACGATAGCAAATTATTATATGATGAGCACATTGATCACATTGTGAAGAAAGCTAATATGGCGCTGGGATTTATTATGAGAGCTAGCTCGCAGTTCACGAGTGTGAAGGTTATCAAAATTTTATATTGCTCTTTCGTACGTAGTATTCTCGAGTATTGCTCCGAGGTCTGGAATCCTCAATATGAAAAATATATAATTAGAATTGAAACTATTCAAAAACGTTTTATGAGGTTTCTTCAGTTTAAGAGCAAACAATTTGACAACTCGTATGAAGCGAGATGCAAAAGATTCCACATTTTACCATTGCATTTAAGGCGTAACATAGCTGATATTGTTTTCTTGGCGAAAGTAGCCCAAAATAAAATTGATACCCCTTCACTTTTATCGTTGATTAATATTAAAGTACCTACAAAGTCGACTTCCCGTAAACATGTTTATCTGTCTGTGGCTCAGTTTAAAACTAACTACAGACAGAATTCATTTTTCATTAGAGCTCCTTCTGAGTTTAACAAGCTTGTGCAATACCCTAGTATAGATCTTTTTAATTCTAGCATTAATAGTTTCAGAAATGTTATCTCCAAAACCTGGTTTGATCATGTGGTTCTCTAAGCTCCTTTAGTTTTATATTTTTTCTAATAATTAGTTAATAGTCTTCTCTATGTTTCTCGTTCATTAAGATTTTGTTTCTCGATTAGGTATAGCAAGTTTAGCTTTTTATATGCGGAAACATCTAAGTGGTTTTTAGATTTTTAAGTAGTATTTTTACATTGTTTTTTCAAACCGTTTGTTTCCCAAATAAACTAAAATAAAATAAAATAAAAATAATCACGACGAAATCGGATCGGAAGCCACCCCAAATCCTTGCGATAATGTGAGACATGGTCATACTTGCGCAGCCCGAAGACAAACCGAATCCCGAGGTTTTGAAGTCGTTCGAGTTTGTTCAGTTGTTCTTCGTTCGCACCGATCCAGCAAACATCCGCATAGTCGATTAAAGGTAGTAGGAGGGACTGGGCAAGGGTAATTTTAGTCTGCTGCGGCAGGAAGTGCTGCAATCTCCGTAGGGAGTGAAATGACGCAAAGACTCGTCTGCTGACCTCACAAACATGGGGCGACCAGGACAACAATTTATCAAATACAACCCCAAGATTCTTGGCCTTCTCGCTGTATGAAATTATGTTACCATCATACACTATAGGGTCGACGGGCATTTTCTGAACTAGGTTATGAGAGTGACGAGTACCCAAAATCATGGCCTGCGATTTGCCCGGGTTGACAAGCAGACCATATGAGGTAGCCCATTTCCTGATGTTATCGAGATCAGCGTTCAACGCCTCTACTGTCAGATTCACATCACACGGAGAGAAGTGCCGATATATTTGAAGGTCATCTGCGTACAGATGATAAGAAGAGGTAAGAACGTCAGAGATGGAGTTAATGAATACCGAGAAGAGGAGAGGAGAAAGGATTCCTCCCTGCGGAACACCTGCGTAGAGATCACACCAGTCCGTTGAGATCTCCTCAGACTTAATGCGTTGCTGGCGATCTCTCAGGTAGGAGTCAAACCAGCGAGCAGAGTGCGAGGAGACATTAAGTGACTTTAAAATTTCAACTAGTATATCGAAATCGACGCAGTTGAAGGCGCTACTGAAATCAAGCAGTGTAAGGACCGTAAGCTGCTTTTGATCCATAGCTAATTGAATGTCGTCAGTGACTTTGAGCAGTGCTGTGGTAGTGCTGTGACCCGGCCTGAAACCTGATTGGTGGGGATTCAGTAACATTTTTGAGGAAAGGTAGGAGGAGAGTTGGGAGTGAACAATTGATTCCAGGACTTTGGAGAGGATAGGCAGAATAGAAATGGGACGGAAATCTTTAAAGGAGGCGGGATTGGACGTTTTGGGGAGGGGAATCACAAGTGCCAATTTCCACTGGCTGGGGTAGCAACATTGGTCAAGCGACACATTAATTATGTGGATGATGAGAGGTAACAGAACATCAATGATAGTTGTTATCATCTGAGAACAGATCTTGTCCTCACCTATGGCCTTCGACGAGATTGCTAGTATTGCCCTCCTTACTGCGCCGATTCCGGCAGGGATAAAATTAAATGCTAAGTTGAGGGCTATTGCCTTGGACCGTAGGTTACGAAGGGTTGCATCCTTGACGAGGGGGTCCATCGCGACAGGGGGAGTTGCAAAGAAACTATTGAGACCCCGGAGATCGACATTTCCGGCTGCCAAGTCCCGGGACTTACCAACACCAAGGGTCTTCAGGAACTTCCAGACCTGTGCTGGAGTATAGCTCTCGATAGTAGATATGACGGCGTTTAGAATCACGACACAGGCGAGTGCAACGATTACGGAGGCGTTTGAAAATTAAAAGATTCTCATCGGTCGGATCCCTCTTATATCTAGACTTGGCACGGTTTCTCTTAGCCATCAGACCCTTAATGGTGTCAGTAAGCCATGGTGCAGGGAGATGCTTAACTCCAACCCTCTTGACCGGAGCATGCTTATCAAACAAGCTCAGGACAATAGAGTTGAAGATCCGTACTTTGTCATCAATGGTCTCACTACCGTAGACAGGCGACCAGTCGACAGAAGAGGCGTCTGAATTAAGGGAGGTTATATCCATGCCCTTGAAGCTACCTTGACATTCGTAGAATTTATGTGGGGTCCCCACTGAAATTTGCTATCAATGGTTATTCCAAGAAACTTCGTATCATTTACTAATTCTAACGTGCTGTTGTCTAACACTAAACTGGTCTCAACTTGCCTGACATTTGGAAGTGAGAATTTGATACACTTGGTTTTACCAGCGTTTAACAATAAATTATTAACTGTGAACCAATTCAAGGTTAAAGACAATACACCATTAACATCATCAAATTCTCCTTTTTGTCTTTCAATTTTGAAGACCAGTGAAGTATCATCAGCAAACAACACTATGTCAGTTAATTTCTCCACCATGAAAGGCAGATCATTAATATATACCAGGAATAAGAAAGGGCCTAATATGGAACCTTGTGGAACGCCCATTTTAACACCCGATCCATCAGATTTTCGCCACACGTCAAACGGGCAATTTGACATTTGACATTGATAAATAAAGTATGCGATTTATTTGATACCTACACGTAATTTAATAATACAGTAATTCATAGACACATCGGCACCATTCGGGTGTTATCGTTGTTCCGAGTTTTGCCGATAGGAAAGGATTATTCACTACATCTGTACCAACTTCACGCAGACGGGCGTCGGCGTTCGAAATTTGAATGTCAGTACCAACTTCACAGACAAACTAGGGACGGCACGCGGGTGGGCGTCGGCGTTCAAAATTTGAATGTCATTATATGTAGAAAAACTACACATAATGACCATTATGTGTAGTTTTCCAGATACGAAACGAGTTTTTACCAAGTAGTTTAACATAATGCTGATCGTAACGTGCGGTTTTTGAACGCAATAAAGAGGGTTTATGATACGTGTGTAGATGAATAATTTTATATTACAAAGGCGAAAGTTGGTGGGGATATGTTACATCCTCTACGACCTGTCTGTGGTACTGCGGTTCGTTCGAGGCTCTGCTTACCATGCGAGAGCGTCTCTGGGTCGAATCCCATCTAGGTAGAAATAAAACAGGTCTTGGATGTTTACATGTGTGTGAAGTCGCTGTTTCTGGTTCTTACGACATAAGGTATCCTAGTGTGGGGACCCAAGAGATGTAGTATGTCGGTGCGAGAGGCAGGACCCCTACTAAGTAAAGCGCTATAGATTTATCAGATTTACAACCATAAACACAGCGTCACACTTTTTCCTGGCATAGACCCATGTTGAGCGTAAAATACACTATTACTAATACTGTTTTTTACGTGACAAGGGGCTATCTCATCGTCGCAGATTTGGAGATACCATGGGTTATTTACAATGTTTCAAGCAGTTCTAAGTTAATGAACTTCTGTATTGATAACTCACTCAGTTCTTCCGCTAACTCCACTCTTCTACCGGACAGTAGCTCTCTCTTGAGATCAGGATCCGCCGCCATCTTGGAAAAAATAAAAATAAATATGAATGGGAATGTTTATTCAAAACTTTTTGTCAAATTCGTACGTAGCAATCCCATGGTCTGCGGGCGACGGCGACGAAAGATGCGGGGGCTGCGGGGGCGGGAAAGAAGAGCGCGGGCGGCGGGGCGCGTAGTAGGAACCGACCGTGCTCTTCTCTTCCGCCCCCGCATCTTTCGTCCCCCGCCGCCCGCAGACCATGGGGGTGCTACTCACGAATTTGACAAGCTATAGATGGACTGTGTATTTGTCACATGTGAAATAACATTGCCAACAGCAAAGTTAAACAATTTATTATATTTATTTATCTGAATAACGAAACCCCTTGCTTAAAGCAAGCTTGCTCTGCTTTATTACTATTTGATTCATTTGTAATCTAAGATGAACGAAAATCTGCTTACATACTCTGTATTTGCGACAAAGACTCAGCGCCATCTGCATGGAACTATTTTGACAGTTTTCTTCCCAAAAGAGATATTTTTAGTTCGGAGATGAGATGCAAGTTTTTCTATAAAACCCAAAATAAAAGCCCTCGTAGGCGTAGGGCAGCTTGAAGACTTCTGACGTCGGGCTGGCTGGCTGGAGTATGGCTCAATGTCACTTCACCGACACGGTACCCTAGTGTGGGGTCTCACCTCGTCCAACACCTCCCTGAGTTCCCTGTCGAGTCGGTTGGCCTCCCTGTTGCCGATTTGTTGTCGGAGCGCGTTGGCAGTTGTGTTGAGCGTCTGCTGTACGCGCCAGAACATCACCACTTCGCAGCATTCCTTCTGTTGATTAACAAATGCTTTGTAAAACACTACTCCGACAATCTATCCGTGTATTAGGTTACACAATAGTACTTTATGTGACTGATACATAATGGAGGGCATTAAAGCTCGAGAGTGGATTTATGAAACTCGCCTTCGGCTTGTATCATAATAATATCACTCGAGTTTTAATGCCTAATTATGAATAACTATAACATACACTAGTTTATCTACACACATTAAGCTCTCTTTGATGTGTTCAGGAACCGCATGTTCTACCGGCATTGTGGCATTGATCATTGCTCTGCACTTGTTTAGCTTGTTCAGTAGTACCAACTTCACAGACTAACTAACTATCAGGTGGGCGTCGGCGTTCGAAATTTGAATGATACTTTAACAGACCACAGACCTAAGTTATCAATATTAAGTACAACTTATTATTAAGATATGTTTACGCGTTGGTGACAACGAAGTCATCCTATAAGGGTGGTCAGATGACTCAATGTATTATTATATGACAGCGGCTCCAGCTCTTACTCGTCCACGGGGGCCCACGTCCATGAGGTGTGACCTACACTACATCTACCCGAGGAGGGTCCTCTTGTACGAAACGGCGCGAACGATTTTTACATTTTTCAACTCCTTATCTAATTTTCGCACTTTTTTACGAGATATTCGTTACTTTATCGCTGTGACTTCGTTTAGACATTTTTACTATGATTGCACAAACTTATAAATAATGAATGTTAAATACAAAAACGCTACGCTAATGATTCATTGTGTACATGAGGGCAGCAACAAGGCTTACTCGACGAAAAGATTTTTCAGTTTACCCTAAGTCTTTTAGATGTAGAGGATGAATGGGGAGACAGAACGTAGCAGTTCAATTATCATCCAATGTTGTAAGTATGTAATGCCATGTTTAGCTTATATCTAACATAATTTTCAGCTTGTGGCGAATTTTTAATGTAAACTTTACAATTTTATTATCATTCAGTGAGCATAGCGTTTCAAAATATTTAATAAGGTCGCATTTGTATACCTCACCCTGTGTAAAAGGATAACTTTTTATGAGGCACCACTTGTCATGGAAATATGAAAGACTTCCATATACATATCCTTTTTTCCTTTTAAGGTACGGAACCTTAAACACGAAAAAAGCATGATTTACATGACGGAAGAAGGGGGGGGGGGTCCCGGCCAAAACTTACCGTACTGTTGTGGGGGGACTAGAGACGTTGAGAATATTGTGTATTGAGACAGACCATTCAATTACTCTATTTTGCGCGACCCATCGCCGCAACTGTGGGTACATGAATTAATTAGCAGGGTCTATTTAACAGCGTACTAACCCCAGTTCCGTTCTGTTGGCTGTAGAGGTAGAAACTCTTAACAGCGTACTAACCCCAGTTCCGTTCTGTTGGCTGTAGAGGTAGAAACTCTTTTAACAGCGTACTAACCCCAGTTCCGTTCTGTTGGCTGTAGAGGTAGAAACTCTTTTAACAGCGTCCTAACCCCAGTTCCGTTCTGTTGGCTGTAGAGGTAGAAACTCTTAACAGCGTACTAACCCCAGTTCCGTTCTGTTGGCTGTAGAGGTAGAAACTCTTTTAACAGCGTACTAACCCCAGTTCCGTTCTGTTGGCTGTAGAGGTAGAAACTCTTTTAACAGCGTCCTAACCCCAGTTCCGTTCTGTTGGCTGTAGAGGTAGAAACTCTTAACAGCGTACTAACCCCAGTTCCGTTCTGTTGGCTGTAGAGGTAGAAACTCTTTTAACAGCGTACTAACCCCAGTTCCGTTCTGTTGGCTGTAGAGGTAGAAACTCTTTTAACAGCGTCCTAACCCCAGTTCCGTTCTGTTGGCTGTAGAGGTAGAAACTCTTAACAGCGTACTAACCCCAGTTCCGTTCTGTTGGCTGTAGAGGTAGAAACTCTTTTAACAGCGTACTAACCCCAGTTCCGTTCTGTTGGCTGTAGAGGTAGAAACTCTTTTAACAGCGTACTAACCCCAGTTCCGTTCTGTCGGCTGTGGAGGTAGAAACTCTTTGAACAGCGTACTAACCCCAGTTCCGTTCTGCTGGCTGTAGAGGTAGAAACTCTTTTAACAGCATACTAACCCCAGTTCCGTTCTGTTGGCTGTAGAGGTAGAAACTCTTTGAATAAACCCAGTTCCGTTCTGTTGGCTGTAGAGGTAGAAACTCTTTTAACAGCGTACTAACCCCAGTTCCGTTCTGTTGGCTGTAGAGGTAGAAACTCTTTTAACAGCGTACTAACCCCAGTTCCGTTCTGTTGGCTGTAGAGGTAGAAACTCTTTTAACAGCATACTAACCCCAGTTCCGTTCTGTTGGCTGTAGAGGTATAAACTCTTTGAATAAACCCAGTTCCGTTCTGTTGGCTGTAGAGGTAAAAACTCTTTTAACAGCGTACTAACCCCAGTTCCGTTCTGTTGGCTGTAGAGGTAGAAACTCTTTTAACAGCGTACTAACCCCAGTTCCGTTCTGTTGGCTGTAGAGGTAGAAACTCTTAACAGCGTACTAACCCCAGTTCCGTTCTGTTGGCAGTAGAGGTAGAAACTCTTTTAACAGCGAACTAACTCCAGTTCCGTTCTGTTGGCTGTAGAGCTAGAAACTCTTAACAGCGTACTAACCCCAGTTCCTTTCTGTCGGCTGTAGAGGTTGAAACTCTTTGAACAGCGTACTAACCCCAGTTCCGTTCTGTTGGCTATAGAGGTAGAAACTCTTTTAACAGCGTACTAACCCCAGTTCCGTTCTGTCGGCTGTAGAGGTTGAAACTCTTTGAACAGCGTACTAACCCCAGTTCCGTTCTGTTGGCTGTAGAGGTAGAAACTATTTTAACAGCGTACTAACCCCAGTTCCGTTCTGTCGGCTGTAGAGGTAGAAACTCTTTGAACAGCGTACTAACCCCAGTTCCGTTCTGTTGGCTGTAGAGGTAGAAACTCTTTTAACAGCGTACTAACCCCAGTTCCGTTCTGTTGGCTGTAGAGGTAGAAACTCTTTTAACAGCGTACTAACCCCAGTTCCGTTCTGTCGGCTGTAGAGGTAGAAACTCTTTGAACAGCGTACTAACCCCAGTTCCGTTCTGCTGGCTGTAGAGGTAGAAACTCTTTTAACAGCATACTAACCCCAGTTCCGTTCTGTTGGCTGTAGAGGTAGAAACTCTTTGAATAAGCCCAGTTCCGTTCTGTTGGCTGTAGAGGTAGAAACTCTTTTAACAGCGTACTAACCCCAGTTCCGTTCTGTTGGCTGTAGAGGTAGAAACTCTTTTAACAGCGTACTAACCCCAGTTCCGTTCTGTTGGCTGTAGAGGTAGAAACTCTTTTAACAGCATACTAACCCCAGTTCCGTTCTGTTGGCTGTAGAGGTATAAACTCTTTGGATAAACCCAGTTCCGTTCTGTTGGCTGTAGAGGTAGAAACTCTTTTAACAGCGTACTAACCCCAGTTTCGTTCTGTTGGCTGTAGAGGTAGAAACTCTTTTAACAGCGTACTAACCCCAGTTCCGTTCTGTTGGCTGTAGAGGTAGAAACTCTTAACAGCGTACTAACCCCAGTTCCGTTCTGTTGGCAGTAGAGGTAGAAACTCTTTTAACAGCGAACTAACTCCAGTTCCGTTCTGTTGGCTGTAGAGCTAGAAACTCTTAACAGCGTACTAACCCCAGTTCCGTTCTGTTGGCTGTAGAGGTAGAAACTCTTTTAACAGCGTACTAACCCCAGTTCCGTTCTGTTGGCTATAGAGGTAGAAACTCTTTTAACAGCGTACTAACCCCAGTTCCGTTCTGTCGGCTGTAGAGGTTGAAACTCTTTGAACAGCGTACTAACCCCCGTTCCGTTCTGTTGGCTGTAGAGGTAGAAACTATTTTAACAGCGTACTAACCCCAGTTCCGTTCTGTCGGCTGTAGAGGTAGAAACTCTTTGAACAGCGTACTAACCCCAGTTCCGTTCTGTTGGCTGTAGAGGTAGAAACTCTTTTAACAGCGTACTAACCCCAGTTCCGTTCTGTTGGCTGTAGAGGTAGAAACTCTTTTAACAGCGTACTAACCCCAGTTCCGTTCTGTTGGCTGTAGAGGTAGAAACTCTTTTTACAGTCGCGCGAGCGCGTCTGTGCTCGCTGGAGGAAGTTTCTGGAACAAAAGGAGAAGAGTTTTAACTGTATAATGTTATGTTTGTATTTGCGTGTGTACTACAGTAGCACCTAAACTACTGGGGCGATATTAATGAATGAGGGGTCCATCGATCCCTTATTATAGTTTGGGTGACAGGCAAAACCCAAAACTCAAATCATTTATGTAAGTAGGAAAAAATAATGAACTTTTACAAGTCAAATACTTGATTCTCATGGAGGTTTTTTAAATAAACCAAATATGATCAACTAAACTAATGATTTCCCTTTCAAGTGGTGATTCATGGCTGAATCTCGCACAGGAAAAGCGAACTCCAGTGCCAAGAAACTCTACGGGGACGTAAGTTTTGAAATTTTCATCATTTTTATACAACAATGTTCAATATAAAAATAATCTAATCTAATGACAATATTATAACAGCGTATCTAAAAGTGACAGTAAAATGTCTCAAAATAACAATTTTAGAAAAGAAAGAAAAAAGAACAAACAAAAGCTGTAAGGAACATAACTTATGAAAAACCAGACTGGAGCAGTCCTCTCAAGCAGCACCCGTTCACGCTTATGACTTGCACAAGCTATCATCCCTCTCGCCATATTTAAGGGAGAGGAGACATCCGCTACACATAGCCGCCGCAAGCAAATCAATTTTAGTGGGCATGATCATAAATTCTGGTTTCTTGGTAACATACTTGTACATACTTGTATAAAATCTCATACACATTTTTACCGACACAACCATAAATTAAGTGTATATTATGGCCACATACTATGACATGCCCTGTTACTTATCAATTAAGTTCTTTAGCTCTAAGGGTGTAAATGTGAGCAACCAGTGATCATAAGACAGGCATTTAAAATGCCTAGCTTTGTCGTTGGCCTGCTATCACGAAAACTGCAACTTCATGTCTATATTATGTTCTTGTAATAATTTTTCTGTACTCTTATGTTATGAATAAATATTATTATTATTATTATTATTACTTGTATTCTATCTCAAACTAATAAATTGTTATGAGTCACATAGCACTTTTGTGCACTTAATTTTATTACCAGACTATTATAGTAGTTTATCTACACACGTATCATAAACCCTCTTTATTGCGTACAAAAACCGCACGTTACGATCAGCATAATGTTTAACTACTTGGTAAAAAACTCATTTCTTATCTGAAAAATTACACATTATGACCATAATGTGTAATTTTTCTACATATTATGACATTCAAATTTTGAACGCCGACGCCCGCCTGCGTGCTGCCCCTAGTTTGTTTGTGAAGTTGGTACTACAGAACAAGCTAAACAAGTGCAAAGGAATTATCATGCGATTCCTGAACACATCAAAGAGAGCTTATGATATGTGTGTAGATAAACTAGTGTATGTAACTGTACATAATTAGGCATTAAAACTCTCGCGTGATATTATTATGAAACTCGCCGAAACTCGCCTTCGGCTCGTTTCATAAACCCACTCTCGAGTATTAATGCCCTCCATTATGTAGCAGACACATAAACATTATGTGACTGCTACATAATGGAGGGCATTATATCAATAGGGCGATATATCAATTAGATGCTAGAGAATCATTAAGAGAAAAATTCAAAGAAATTAATTAACTTACGGTTACCTGTCAATATATATACGAGAATATCATGCATGTAAGAAAAAACATAGCTTTATTTAAAATTGTAGGTGATAGCCATACAATTAACACTAGAAATAAAAATAGGTTAGCACTACCATTATTTAGACTAAGTAAAGTAGTCACATCATTCATGGGGCACTGTATTCGCTTCTACAATAAAATACCACAGGAATCATTGATCCTTCCTGAAAAGAGGTTCAAAAACTATGTTTAAAATGAGCTGATAAGAAAGTATACGTATTATTAAGGAATACTTAGATGACAAAACTGCATGGTCCATACCATCTCAGCGCACAGAAATTCGACGAGGGGCGATGGATCAAGTCTATCACTCGCCGGCGAATTTCCTTAGACCGAAACCAGTACCTGTTGTAAAGTCACTTTAAAAAAAAAAGGTATGGGGGAGTTTCTTGCCGTTTCTTCTTAACCCCGAGGCCCACCTTCCGAAACGGTGTAGTCTTTTTTTATATAAAAAAAAAATTACTTGTAGTTATAAGTAAGTATAATTTTGACGTTGAATAAGATAATTTATTTATTTATATTCAATAAAAAAAATGACTCTGACTCTGACTCTGATCTTGGATCCGAAGGAGTAAAATAAAGAGTTTTGTTGGATTACATTTTACACATTATGGTCATAATGTGTAATATTTCAGATAATAAATGAGTTTTTACCATGTAGTTTAACATTATGCTGATCGTAACGTGCGGTTTTTGTACGCAGTAAAGAGGGTTTAAGAAACGTGTGTAGATAAAATTACATTATTGCATTTCAAAAGTTATGTTAATAATTATTGTCATTATCATGGAGCTTGGGGCATTGAGGCCATGCAGTTTTGTCTTTAAACATAGTCATAAATAGTATAATAGGCTTCCTTTATAAGATACCTTAATAAATGTTTGAAACCTTTGCATGGGTAATTGATCAATTCCCTCTGGTAACTTATAATAATAGCGTATACAGTTTCCCATAAATTTAGCATTAACCTTCTGCAACCGAAATCTTGGTACTTTCAGTTAATTTAAGTATCTAGTGTTGAAATTATGAACATCGCAATTTCTGACAAAGGTGTTAATATGTACAGTGAGTTATCATATATGTATAGACAAGCCACTGTTAGAATATTGATCTCCTTAAATCATTCCCGAAGACAATTTCTTATTATATATGGAATGGATTGCTCTCTTCTGTAGCACAAATACCGATTGTATATCTGCGGCTTTACCCCACAACGGAATGCCATATGACATAATGCTGTGAAAGTAACTGAAATATACAAATCTTGCACTTTGCACTAGGCTACGTTTCATTTCGTAGTCGAGCCAGATTTCCTCTGCCGAACTTGTAGTTTAATGTAGTCGAGATGTTTCAAGCAAGAAAATAGTTTGAAATACAAATCTGTAAGTAACATGCGTACATGGGAATACATACATCCTTTATTTTTATATTGAACTACCTACCAGTACATAGTATAGTCTAAAATTCATCAATTTTAAAGAGCGAAGCATTATTGTCTTGAACTACAAGCGCCTGTGGCTTCTGAATTATAATTGATACAATATAACATCATTAGCCTTGTTGAGCATAAGTTTTGCGATTTCGCCTTAACGCTCTATAGACGTTGTTATAAAATTAGAACGAATAAAAGCTAACAGTGATTAAAAATAAAAGTGTGGGTTATGTCATAATGGTTTCTCTCACTTCATATAAACAGGTTTCCACGTGTCTCGTATGAAGTCGTTGTCTGCTTCGATACCACGACGTCGCAGGTTGTCGCGGACCGCTACCACCTGAAGTGAGAAAGTCGAAACAAAACTCAAAGGCGATACTCAACGAACACTGTTATGAAATATAGCTAGTGATGGGGCAGCATAATGTTGCAATCTGTTATACAGCAACGTCATCTGTTTCACAGTAAAATCTGCCTTCAATGTAGGAAGCAGGAATAATTACGCGTCGAAAAAGAATGCGAATCGAAATGTCAGTGACTCTTATGTACAATGACATAAGGTTCATGTTTTCTGAACTCGAACACGCTCGCTCGCTCTGGTTATTATTCCTGCTTGAGCCACAGTACTCTACCGCCATCTATCGACATACCGACGAACTTCCTCCAATTGCGTAAAGGACGCTGAAACTAATGTTTGAACTCAATTTTCGGCCGATTTTAATTAGTGAACAATTGGACTGAGAACCCTACATGCCTGTGGCTACGCCTATCAATTCACCACGTTAATCATGCTGCACCAACCACATTTAAAGGTCGGGTTTAGGTTAAGTTAGGTTCTTAACATTTTTCGGTCGATTTTAGTTAGTAAATAGGCTGAATCCTCTGGGGGCTGACCCATAATAGTTCAGCCCCATGAAGATGTATGAAACTCATCTAAGGTCAGGCTGAGTCGGCCGGGCTGCTCGTTCTTTTTCGATACCGGCGACTCTGCAGCACACTGGCGCCATCTGTTGACTACTATCTCCAACAGTCGCACTCTAGCGAGCGGCTGATGGTGATAATGTACCTCATTAGGTGAGGCTGGGTCGGCCGGGCTGCTCGTCCGGCCCCGAGCGCTATCTGTTACCTTACCGGCGACTCTGCAGCACACTGGCGCCATCTGTTGACTACTATCTCCAACAGTCGCACTCTAGCGAGCGGCTGATGGTGATAATGTACCTCATTAGGTGAGGCTGGGTCGGCCGGGCTGCTCGTCCGGCCCCGAGCGCTATCTGTTACCTTACCGGCGACTCTGCAGCACACTGGCGCCATCTGTTGACTACTATCTCCAACAGTCGCACTCTAGCGAGCGGCTGATGGTGATAATGTACCTCATTAGGTGAGGCTGGGTCGGCCGGGCTGCTCGTCCGGCCCCGAGCGCTATCTGTTACCTTACCGGCGACTCTGCAGCACACTGGCGCCATCTGTTGACTACTATCTCCAACAGTCGCACTCTAGCGAGCGGCTGATGGTGATAATGTACCTCATTAGGTGAGGCTGGGTCGGCCGGGCTGCTCGTCCGGCCCCGAGCGCTATCTGTTACCTTACCGGCGACTCTGCAGCACACTGGCGCCATCTGTTGACTACTATCTCCAACAGTCGCACTCTAGCGAGCGGCTGATGGTGATAATGTACCTCATTAGGTGAGGCTGGGTCGGCCGGGCTGCTCGTCCGGCCCCGAGCGCTATCTGTTACCTTACCGGCGACTCTGCAGCACACTGGCGCCATCTGTTGACTACTATCTCCAACAGTCGCACTCTAGCGAGCGGCTGATGGTGATAATGTACCTCATTAGGTGAGGCTGGGTCGGCCGGGCTGCTCGTCCGGCCCCGAGCGCTATCTGTTACCTTACCGGCGACTCTGCAGCACACTGGCGCCATCTGTTGACTACTATCTCCAACAGTCGCACTCTAGCGAGCGGCTGATGGTGATAATGTACCTCATTAGGTGAGGCTGGGTCGGCCGGGCTGCTCGTCCGGCCCCGAGCGCTATCTGTTACCTTACCGGCGACTCTGCAGCACACTGGCGCCATCTGTTGACTACTATCTCTAACAGTCGCACTCTATCAAGCAACTAATAGTGATGATGTACCTCATTAGGCGAGGCTGGATCGGCCGGGCTGCTCGTCCAGCCACGAGCGCTATCTGTTATCTTACCGGCGACTCTGCAGCACAGTGGCGCCATCTGATGACTACTATCTCCAACTGTCGCACTCTAGCGAGTGGCAGATGACAAACCTCATCGTATGTGAGGCTGGGTCGGCCGGTGCCCAGTCTCTCCAGCTCCGCGCGCACCTCCGAGCGCCGCGCTTGCTCGTCCGACCCCGAGCGCCAGTACAGCCAGCGCTCCTTGAAGCTGGGACCTGTGGAACACGAGATGGGGTTAACATTTTAATAATGCGAATACAGTTGTGTTGAGATTGTTTCGGATGACACTTTATTTTAAACGTTGTAGTAGAGTCTGGCTAATTAAATATAAACGAGAGGAATTCCCGGTTTCCGAAAGAGTGGTCAAATGTGACAAGCGATGAATCAAACATTAATTCAAGAAAGCGACATGGGATTTCCTGAAATAAGTTTAACAAGAGTTTATGGCGTTCTTAGATACATGCTGTATAGATATAGATATATTAAGTAATAGAAATAAGTTTCACCATAAATAATTAGATATAGATTTATGCATGTTGTATTCCTTAGCAAACAGATAAATAGTATACATACGTAACATCAAATAAATAAAGTACCTATTATATATTTCAACATAATACATACACATTAGTATTATATAAACAAAGTAAATAAGTAAATTTAATACATCACACAATTGTATAGATCGCGACATGACGGGCGCGTCTTGACTTGATGTGTGATATGGAAACGGGCCGCTGCCGCCGCCCGCGCCCCGGTGCATTCCTTTCCTATCGTCTAGCTAGGCGTCGCCGGCGCACGGAAGGCAAGGACAGTCGATACACCATCACGACGCGTAGCGCACGCTTGTCGTATGTCGTGCTGTAACTCGCTAATACTTTCTCACTATCTTGTGCTTGCCTTGCTTATGTTTGCTTATAAACTGTACCGTGTTCTGGAGTGAAATAAACATAGTGTGCTTGTGCAACTGAGGACTTTACTTTCCGCCGCCTACAAGGATACAAGACATTAATCGGTAAATACACACAAGTATACCTAAACTGGTGACCCCGACGTGATGTTTCGTTTCCTCCGACCTTCGTTTTTCGGTCTGTTTGTAACAGACCGAAAAACGAAGACGCAGTTTCTTGTCGACACCGGCAGCGATCTCTGCGTTTTCCCACGGTCTGCCATACGAGATCGCCGTACCAAGACAAACAACAACAATTGACAATAGCACGTCGATGACGACGTCAGCTTCGCCTACACACCTCACGGACAATATATCTTCAGTGAAGATAGTGATTGGAGATACAAGATATCACGAGATCCTAAAAGAATTCCCAGATATTACACGCCCAGCAGGATTGCAACGTGTTATCAAACATAACACAGTTCACTACATAAGAACCACTCCAGGGCCACCCGTATCTTGTGCACCAAGACGCCTGGCTCCTGACAAGCTAAAAATAGCCAAGACAGAATTTAGCAGTATGCTGCAAAACGGAACAGCGCGGACATCTGAGAGCCCTTGGGCGTCTCCCTTACACTTGGCACCTAAAAAAGAAAATCATTGGTGACCCTGTGGTGATTACAGGATGCTTAACGCCAGAACCATACCTGATAGCTACCCAATACGGCATATCCATGACTTTACGCACAGCATAGCCGGCAGCACCGTATTTTCAACGATAGATTTAGTGAAAGCTTATAACCAAATACCGGTAAATGCAGAGGATATCACGAAGACGGCTATAACTACACCGTTCGGTTTGTTCGAATTCCCTTACATGACTTTCGGGCTTAGAAACGCAGGACAAACATTCCAACGCTTTGTCGACGAAATGACTAGAGACCTCGACTTTTGTTTTGTTTTGCATATTTGGACGATTTTCTTATTTACTCCCCGGATAAAGAAACTCATGAAGCACACCTCCGCCAACTCTTCGAAAAAATGGACAAGTATGGCATGCTCATAAATACATCCAAATGCGTTTTCGGCCAAACAGAAGTCACATTTCTCGGTTATAGCATTTCAGCAGACGGACTCAAACCACTTGAAACAAAGGTCCAAGCTATTCAAGAGTTTCGCCCTCCCAAAAACATTAAGGAACTGCGAAGATTCCTTGGAATGATGAATTTTTATCGGAGGTTCATCCCTGGCGCGGCTCAAGCTCAAGCCCCACTCAACGCTCGGTAAAAGGTTCACACCCAATAGAGTTAGTCGGTGAAACACTTAAAGCGTTCAAAGAACCAAAAGAAAGTCTATGTCAGGCTGCCCTTCTCGCACACCATGATTGTCATGCCAAACTGTCCCTAGTAACTGACGCTTCCGACACAGCCATGGGAGCAGCCCTCCATCAATTGAAAAACGGCAGATGGCAGCCACTGGCATTTTTCTCGCGCAAATTGAGCCCCGCTCAGCAAAAGTATTCACCATATGACAGGGAACTTTTGGCAATATACGAAGCGATAAAATATTTCAGACATATGGTAGAGGCGAGAAGTTTCATAATATACACAGACCACAAACCAATATGTTTCGTATTCCATGGACGAAAAGAAAATTCCTCTCCGAGACCGTACAGACACCTGGATTTCATTTCCCAATTTACCACTGACATAAGACACATATCAGGGAAAGAAAACGTAGTCGCTGATACACTTTCGCGAGTAGAGGAAGTGACGGCACCCATAGAATATGGCACTCTAGCAAAGCTGCAAGCTTCAGACCCAGAGATAAAACAATTATTGGAGGATGGCTCATCGCTTCAACTGGAGAAGTTCAAAGTACCCGACAGCACAGATGAGCTTTATTGCGACGTCAGTACACAGTTCTCAAGGCCTTTTGTAGTAAAGTCCATGCGTCGTAAAGTATTTGAATCACTACATTCACTGAGCCACCCCGGGGCGAACGCCACTACAAAACTGATAGCCGAGCGATACGTTTGGCCGGGTATGAGAAAGGACTGCCGCGAATGGGCACGCTCATGTCTGGCCTGTCAACGGTCAAAAGTATCTCGGCACGTCAACGCACCTGTGGGAACATATTCTTTACCTAGAGGTAGATTTATGCACGTACATATTGACCTCATAGGACCACTACCATTGTCACAAGGCAACCGTTATTGCCTCACAGCCATCGATCGATTTACGCGTTGGCCTGAAGCGATACAAATGCCGGATGCAACAGCAGAGACCGTCGCTAAAGCCTTAATATCAGGATGGATAGCTCGTTTTGGCTGTCCTGTGGAGATTGTGACAGATCGAGGCCGTCAATTTGAGTCCAACCTCTTTCAGAACCTCTCCAACATGGCAGGTTTTCAACACAAAAAGACAACAGCATACCACCCAGCCTGCAATGGGTTATTAGAACGATTTCATCGTCACCTTGAAGCAGCGATAGTATGCCACGCTAACAGCAACTGGACTGAAACGGTACCCCTGGTCCTCCTGGGTGTAAGAAGCGCATTCAAAGAAGATCTCCAGGCATCCACGGCAGAACTTGTTTACGGCGAGCCTTTGCGTCTCCCAGGTCACTTTTTCATGGCACCTCAGAAACATGAAAACACGGATATCACCGATTTCACAACTCGATTACGACGTTTTGCGGACAATATCCGACCAATACCAGCTTCGCGACTTGGATCCAGTAAAATATTTATCTTTAAGGACTTAGCCACGTCAAACCAAGTATTACTAAGAGATGACGCACTACGTGGTGCCTTACAGCCTGCATACACAGGCCCCTACCAAGTCATAGAAAGGGGAGATAAATATTTCAAAATCATGTTTAGAGGACGGCCAAACTCTGTGTCGATTGATCGCTTGAAACCCGCTTACCTGTTAGACGAGGAAACCCTAAGGCAACCAGACGAAATACAACCTCCACCAACTAGTAATCAGAGCGACATTAGAAGAATAACACGTTCTGGTCGGCGGGTGCATTTCCCAAATTACTATCGCCCGTAGCAACGGTCTCGGCGGGGGAGTGATATGGCGTTCTTAGATACATGCTGTATAGATATAGATATATTAAGTAGTAGAAATAAGTTTCACCATAAATAATTAGATATAGATATAAGTATGTTGTATTCCTTAGCAAACAGATAAATAGTATACATACGTAACATCATATAAATAAAGTACCTATTATATATTTCAACATAATACATACACATTAGTATTATATAAACAAAGTAAATAAGTAAATTTAATACATCACACAATTGTATAGATCGCGACATGACGGGCGCGTCTTGACTTGATGTGTGATATGGAAACGGGCCGCTGCCGCCGCCCGCGCCCCGGTGCATTCCTTTCCTATCGCTAGGCGTCGCCGGCGCACGGAAGGCAAGGACAGTCGATACACCATCACGACGCGTAGCGCACGCTTGTCGTATGTCGTGCTGTAACTCGCTAATACTTTCTCACTATCTTGTGCTTGCCTTGCTTATGTTTGCTTATAAACTGTACCGTGTTCTGGAGTGAAATAAACATAGTGTGCTTGTGCAACTGAGGAATTTACTTTCCGCCGCCTACAAGGATACAAGACATTATCAGGTAAATACACACAAGTATACCTAAAAGTTTAACAAATTGTCACAGCGAATTGTCCTTTCGGAAACTGGGCAAATTTAATTTATGCTGGTAATACAGTGTACACTAGGAATTTTAGTTATGATACTTTTATATTTTTTGTTACAAGCATCTTTAATAACTGTTTATAAGTCTATCCTGATTTTAGATGACAACTATCAGTTAAAATAATAAAATTACACAGTTTCAAGCAATACTTTTAATAGATCCTACCCCCAGGAATAAGATTGTCTGTATCTTCTTTGTCGTGGCTTTAAAATTAGCCACCGTCTTAATATGTACATCAATTGCATCTGCTTATATGACTCCATTATATCTGAATAATAAATATGGCAAAGACATTTATTCGTGTGTGGTGTGGCATATTTGATGCGGTCATCTAGAATAGAAATCTCATGAGCCAAATAAACCCACTCGAATATAATACAACGAAACGATGAAAATTATGTGGTCGGAGTATGACCGGCTATGGTGAGCTAAGGTTAGAGCGATATGACAGCTATTATACCTGAAGTAAACATAACATAAGAAATATAAGCATTCTTCCTATTTCAAGGTTAAAAGTAACTAAACACGTAGTAAATTTGCAGTTTACTACGTGTTATATTCAAATTGAAAAATAATCAAAATATGGTTTGTTGTGTATGACTTACGAATAACGTTCTGGGGCAAACTACACAGGCTACGTCAACAAACGCCATGATGACATTTTAGGCAGTGTTGTTGGTATAAAAATCATTGGGTTCAGCTTTCACCAGCGAACTCTAGTTTTAAAGCAAAATCATTGACAGTCAGTTTGTCCAATAACCAGTCTGGGAAAATATGTTGAATTGCTGGCCCAAATAAGGTTCAAAAATGTACTTCTGACCCATCGTATCTTAAAAGGCGTATGATGTGCCATGGTGTGCAAAAAGAGATTAAATTTCAATCACTCGCGAGATGCATACTTGTATGTGTAGTGAGGACATCACGACATCGTCACTTGTAAGCCGCTAATGCCATCAACAACCTACTAGCTCCATCTGTGATCATACTGGTGAGCTCTCATCTGAGTCTTCGTCAGTCTTGGGAGAGCTCACTAACGAGTCTTGTAGCGCGTTCAAGTATACACTAGCGCTATCTTAAGGCCACTAACTACAACAACTCCACCTGTAGTTTATTGGCCATCAACTACACCAACTACACCTGTAGCCTACTAGCGCCATCTGTGAACTTACCGGTGAGCTACCTCAGCTTGTTGTCGGTCTCCGCCAGTCTCTCCTTGCGCGCGGAGTCCATCGAGTCGGCGCGCGAGCCCACTGCCGTGTCTTGTTGCGCATTCAGTTGTACACTAGCGCCATCTATTGGCCATCAACTATACCAACTACACCTTAGCCTACTAGCGCCATCTGTGAACATACCGGTGAGCTCCCTCAGCTTGTTTTCGGTCTCCGCCAGTCTCTCCTTGCGCGCGGCGTCCATCGAGTCGGCGCGCGAGCCCACTGCCGTGTGTTGTTGCGCATTCAGTTGTACACTAGCGCCATCTATTGGCCATCAACTACACCAACTGCACCTGTAGTCTACTAGCGCAATCTGTGAACATACCGGTGAGCTCCCTCAGCTTGTTGTCGGTCTCCGCCAGTCTCTCCTTGAGCGCGGCGTCCATGAGCCCCGCGGCCGCGTCCCAGGCGGAGCGCGAGCCCACTGACGTGTCTTGTAGCGCGTTCAGTTGTAGGACTCGGAGCACCTGCGGGATTATTTATAAATAATGAGGTATTTATTCGTTTATTTTGGTGAATTGATGGGAGTTCAATATGAATAGATATTTAAAATGACAATGGGACACATGATGATGAGGAACTTTGAATCAGATTGGTTTTCCACGGTCAGGATTGATTAATTATATGGTTTTGAGCGGTGCGGCAAGCTGCAACCGGTAGCTTGAGTAGCTATTTGACAGCATCTTCGTCCACAAAGTTGGTTTTAAGGTCTTGGATGTGCATGTTTGCGACGTTACTCTTTCAGGCCCCACATTAGGATACCCTGTGATCCTAGTGTGGGGCCAGGAGCAATATCAACTCACGTCCTGCGCGCGTTCCTCCCAGCAATGTCTGCGCAGCGCCTCTGCGGCGGCGGCGCGTTTGACCGGCTCGTACAAAGTGTCTGATTCCGTCTCGCCTGCCAGCACGGAGCTCCACTGGTTCTTTAGCGCCTATGGGAGAACGAAACATATTTAAATCTTAATACTTCAAATGAATTATATTAAGAGGGGTGTGTTGTGACATGTGTATAGCGCGACGTCGGTTCGGGGTCCCTTCCCCACAGAAAGTTTACGCCAGAAACGTATTGTCGCGTTAATATAAATTAAAGTATATGTTACCTGTCTCCCCGCTTGCAGCGATGCGGCTGGGAGCTCCGATTCGGCCCACTCACGAAGCTTTATGTCGACAAGGGTATTGAATTTATCTGTAAGAAAAAAAGTGGACACAGTGGCACTACGAGATTGGGCTATAAATACCGGTGATGACAGCTCGAACTAGAATAAATGTTAAATGAAAGAGGTCATTGCAGTCTTAGTTACAAAGATCAACTTCTATAGCCATAGCGCTTGAGTGGGTTCCTGCGGTAGCGTTTAGGTGCGGGAGGGGTGGAATTACACGCTACAACTGACCACGCACTGAACATACACAACGACACTTCTCCCGCAACGACACACTCCCGCAGGACTTATACTCTGTTATGAGCTATGCTTGGGAGTGTCTAACGAAAATCTAAATGAATAATGAACATAAATAGGTACATCTAGAAGTCCATATCTTACTAGTATCGATATCGAAGGGATCTGGCCACATAATATTAGACTTCTTTTCTTCGGGACTACACTTGACTATCACAGAGGGTTTAACGTCTTGTGGGGTTCCCTTCACTTGACGAATTATACGAGCTGTAGGGAAAGTATACAGGGTGTAACGAAAGGGTATCCAAGGGACATTTAGAACCGTGCATTTTTTTTACTAGCCGAATATTTCCATCTGCTGGGCAAAAGCCTGTACAAATAACGAGGCCTTTGAAAAAACTATCCACTAAAACTATCTTTGTAAGCCTTACTTATAATAAAAGGAAATAGTTTTTTAGTACTAATTATAAAAATGTAGACTTACCAACGTCAGTGCCGTTATCTGTGTCGCCCGCAGCCGCAGCGCTCGGGAAATATATCTTGTCCATGACCTGAAACAGTCGAAAGACAGCAAAGTTTAGCATGCAACAGTAAAAAAAACATTCCGCTTGCGCGATGCAGGTTTCTATACAAATTGTTCTATACCACCCTAGTGCCATCTATCGACCGCAGCTCGAAATTTCATACAGCTAGGTATACTACGTAACAACTTCTTGCACTGCGTAACCATGTTAAACTGTGCATACCACCGCCACTTTGGTTCAAGTTATGAGAATTGAGGTATACCACCTGTACGGGTTTTAGCCGTACGCTCTTGTTATTGATGATGATTATATATTATAAATGATAAGATTTGATATTGTAAAGGTCTTTTAATTATTAAGAACAGTTACGGAAATGCTATGACAAATGATTAGGACTGCTATGAGCCACGCGGAGCTGTTGCTGTCCGAACGTGAACTGATATAGAAACGACAGCGGCCGCGCAGGGCTGCTGTATCGGGAAAATATGCGGTGTCCCATACACCATCTGTTGTGCGATGGTCTACCACAGCGCCTGGTGCTGATACTCAAAAGTTATCTAGCGCCATCTAGCGACAGCTACTCCACAGCTAGCGCCATCTGGTAGTCGTCTCGTGTACCTTGACGCTGTAGCAGCTAGAGACCTACCATGCGACGGTCTGCCACTGCGCGTGGTGCAGCTGCTCTACAGCCAGCGCCATCTAGCGGGCGCCTCGTGTAGCTCAACGCAGAGTGAGCTAGGTACCTATCGTGCGACGGTCTGCCACAGCGCGTGGTGCAGCTGTTCTACAGCCAGCGCTATCTAGCGGTCGCCTGCTGTAGCTCGACGCAGAGACGGCTAGGTACCTGTTGTGCGACGGTCTGCCACAGCGCGTGGTGCAGCTGTTCTACAGCCAGCGCCATCTAGCGGTCGCCTGGTGTAGCTCGACGCAGAGACGGCTAGGTACCTGTTGTGCGACGGTCTGCCACAGCGCGTGGTGCAGCTGTTCTACAGCCAGCGCCATCAAGCGGTCGCCTGGTGTAGCTCGACGCAGAGACGGCTAGGTACCTGTTGTGCGACGGTCTGCCACAGCGCGTGGTGCAGCTGTTCTACAGCCAGCGCCATCAAGCGGTCGCCTGGTGTAGCTCGACGCAGAGACGGCTAGGTACCTGTTGTGCGACGGTCTGCCACAGCGCGTGGTGCAGCTGTTCTACAGCCAGCGCCATCTAGCGGTCAACTGGTGTAGCTCGACGCAGAGACAGCTAGGTACCTGTTGTGCGACGGTCTGCCACAGCGCGTGGTGCCGCTGTTCTACAGCCAGCGCCATCTAGCGGTCGCCTGGTGTAGCTCGACGCAGAGACAGCTAGGTACCTGTTGTGCGACGGTCTGCCACAGCGCGTGGTGCCGCTTTTCTACAGCCAGCGCCATCTAGCGGTCGCCTGGTGTAGCTCGACGCAGAGACAGCTAGGTACCTGTTGTGCGACGGTCTGCCACAGCGCGTGGTGCAGCTGCTCTACAGCCAGCGCCATCTAGCGGTCGCCTGGTGTAGCTCGACGCAGAGACAGCTAGGTACCTGTTGTGCGACGGTCTACCACAGCGCGTGGTGCAGCTGCTCTACAGCCAGCGCCATCTAGCGGTCGCCTGGTGTAGCTCGACGCAGAGACAGCTAGGTACCTGTTGAGCGACGGTCTGCCACAGCGCGTGGTGCAGCTGCTCTACAGCCAGCGCCATCTAGCGGTCGCCTGGTGTAGCTCGACGCAGAGACAGCTATGTACCTGTTGTGCGACGGTCTGCCACAGCGCGTGGTGCAGCTGCTCTACAGCCAGCGCCATCTAGCGGTCGCCTGGTGTAGCTCGACGCAGAGACAGCTAGGTACCTGTTGTGCGACGGTCTGCCACAGCGCGTGGTGCAGCTGCTCTACAGCCAGCGCCATCTAGCGGTCGCCTGGTGTAGCTCGACGCAGAGACAGCTAGGTACCTGTTGAGCGACGGTCTGCCACAGCGCGTGGTGCAGCTGCTCTACAGCCAGCGCCATCTAGCGGTCGCCTGGTGTAGCTCGACGCAGAGACAGCTAGGTACCTGTTGTGCGACGGTCTGCCACAGCGCGTGGTGCAGCTGGCGCTCCCAGGCGGCAGGCGGCACGGCGGACAGCGCGGCGCTCTGGTCGAGCAGCTCGGCGCGCGCGCGCTCGAATAGCTCGTCGCGGTCGAGCTCGCGCTGTCTGTAATATACACCATCATCGTCATAAGACCTATAGCACCTTTATATTAGATAATTGAAACAGCCTCCGACCATCTACGCGCGTGACTACACAGGTCCATTCTGGAGCGGCAGGCGCGGCCGCGACACACAAGTTGCGTCGCTGCTACCAGTGCGTGCGGACTGGGTTGTGGAACATTATTTTTTGCTTATTTTCCTACATACAAGGTGACACTTAATTAGCTGAGGGATATTACAATGTTCAAGATTACTTAAATGACAGGACTGTATGGGGTTAATCAGGCTCAACACAGACCTTGCTGTTAATAATTTTGTAATTATTTATTTCTGCTTATTAATCATAATAATAAAAATTTTCATATTTGTAATAGTTAAGCACAACCTATTTTCAAAAGAGATCTAAAAATCAATCTGTGGGAGTTTCTACGCCCTTCTTCTCTCACAGTGGTCCAATGTAGAGAAGAGGCAAAATTGACGTTTGCTAAGTATATGTAAATATCTACAGAAATAAAGTACTTTGACTTGACTTGACTTGACCATATTTAGGGGAATGATAATTCCCATCGTTATATGAACAACTTTTCCCAAGAAACATATGGTCGCAAACGTTTTTTTTCTGGTTTTCCCATATTAACTTGTAGTCAGCTGATCGGGGCAATGTACTGAGGGAGGGAGTTTTTTTTTTCATATTCGACCATATGTTTATTGGGGAAAGTTGATCATACTGATGGGTTATATTATTCCCCAAAATATAAGTAGCTAAATCAATATCACCCTATATATTTTTAGATTTAGCATTAAAAAAAATAGATCTTCGCATCAAGTCCATTCATTAAATACGAAACACCATACGATTTGGAATACTATTCTTAATTTCTGATTTCCCCCCTATATAAACAATAGATACATTTCTCATTATCTTTCCAGTAATATTTAAAGTGAAGACTTACATTACGTAACTTTCCCAAATTTTTTGTAACTAGTCTCGGAGATGAGGGGGAAGATAGACTTTTTTTGCCTGTTTTCTTATATAATTTAACTAAGCACAGGTTTCAGGTTTATGATAAAAATATATTTGAGATCCCCGAAACAAGTTCTTTCATTAAACATGTCACACAATACAGTTTGGGAAACTTTTCTGATTAAACCATACTTTACTCATTATTTTTTTAAGATGTTTTCAATATTTGAGGTTCACTAGTTTTGGAGATTGGGAGGGCAACAAGGCCTTTCATTTGATATGTCACATAATATAGATTGAATAAATTTTATTTTTACTTTCTGATTAGCACCTCAAAATTGCTCCCCAAATTAAAAATGAATTTTTCAGTCACATAATCAGTTCAGAATTCGTTGGTTGTTAGGGTTCTGTACCCGAAGGTTGCCAAACGGGACCCTATTACTAAGCCTCCGCTGTCCGTCTGTCTGCCAGCGGGCTCTGTCTGATGAACAGACACGCGCTTGAGCGATTATTATTACTTTCACACACCTCGGACAGTGACCACGCGACTGATCCTATAACGGTTCTGTTTTTCCTTTTTAAGTACGGAACCCTAAATCTATGAAATAGTTACTAATTATCAAGAACCCACAGGCCCACAGTACACACCTGGGAAAAGTGTTCTTCCACTCCGTCTCCAGATTAAACCTCATAGCCTTAAACGCATCCGCCTGTTGCTCGACCGACGCACGCACCATCCGCCAGAAGCAGTCCGCGACCGCGAGAGACAGGTTGCGGGTCGTCACCTGTGAGGGCGTGACGAGCCCGTCTCTGGAACACGTCAACGGTTCATTCAGGTCAGCATAGGCGAAAACTTGTAATAGGCTTAGCCATAAGCATTTATCAGTGCCTAAAATCAACAATAAAGCTGTCAATTTCTTAATAAAATATAATCATATCAACGGTTTCATAAATGCACATCGAAAATACTGATTTGCACAGCAAATATCAGGGCTAAATGCTGCGGTAGCTTAGGTGAAGGGTAAAGTTTTAACATAAAAAGTGATCCTTTTTGCTATGCAAATCCAGTATGTTTGATGTGCGATTAATACTAATGACAATCATGACAATGTCAACGGTTGAATCAAGGAAATGTCAATGGTAGAATCAAGTGTATATCAACGGTTAAATCAAGTCAATATTGGCTACAAACCGACGCGCCGATATAATGAGCCGAAGCAATCTGCGACAGATGATAAAAGATGTCAACGGTTGAATCGGAGATACCGCAACGGTTGAAACAGGTCAATATTTTTTATTTTTATGATAATTTAATGTATTTCCAAGGGCATGGTAATTTACAATTATTTGAATTTAATTTAATTTACGCCCACCCGCGTGCCGTCCCTAGTTTGTCTGTGAAGTTGGTACTGACATTCAAATTTCGAACGCCGACGCCCGTCTGCGTGAAGTTGGTACTAAAGAACAAGCTAAACAATTGCAGAACCACAATGCCGGTCAAACATGCGGTTCCTGAACACATCAAAGAGAGCTTATGATATGTGTGTAGATAAACTAGTGTATGTAACTGTACATAATTAGGCATTAAAACTCTCGAGTGATATTATTATGAAACGACCCGAAGGCTCGTCTCATAAACGCACTCTCGAGTTTTAATGCCCTCCATTATGCAGCAGTCACATAAACTACTATTACCCTGCACGACTTGTAATGAATATTATTAACAAATGATGTCTATGTCTATGTCTACAGTAAGTTCAGTATTAAGGATATTAATTCGATCACTCACTTGAACAGCTTGCTTGATCGGAAGAACCTCTCTTCATATTCCTGAATGTTCTGTATGGAGTCGTCTTTGCGGCTGCGGCCTGTCACCACGGCGTAGTACCCGAGCGCCTTCATTGGGAAGAGCTTGCCTTCTAGGATGCGTCGGATCTGGGTACGTCAAGATTATTTAGTACTCGCTGATGCCCGCAACTTCATCTGCGTGTTCATAGGAATTATCATTATCCGAGATAACGTTACCCTCCTTCTGGTGTAGTCGGATAAAAAGTATACTATATGTTAATCTGGCTCATAAACTACCTCTGTGCTAAATTTCATTCAAATCCGTTCAGCCGTTTTAGCGTGATTGAGGCACAAACACACAAACATCCAAACATCTAAATACACACATCCTATGTAGCGTACTGCTTATTATATGACGCGTTAGTTGATAAACTAACTGTTAAAACGTTTCTTAGTAAACTGGTTCAAACTTGAATTACAAACTAAATACCAGGGCAAACACTGCGGTAGCTTAATTGAAGACAAGAGGGAGCCAGCGCAGCGAAGCGAACGCGTTAGTTTGTAAACTATCGACAAATTGTAAACCAGACCGACAGGGTTTAGAATTTACGTTCTTTTGTTCTAACATATCAACCTAAAACGAAGACTCTAGTCTTTACCTAAGCTACCGCTAGTTTGCCCTGGTATTTTGTTTGCAATTCAAGTTTAAACCCGTTCACAATTTAACGGTTTTATTATAAGCTGACGCGTCATATCGTAAACAGTACGGTACAGTTTACAATTTACCGATAGTTTGCAAACTAACGAGAAAAAAACCTTAGATTACAAACTAACGGTTTTGACAATCTTACGGTGACATATATAAGTCAAGTCTGTCAAGCCAAGTCTGTCAAGTCAAGTATGCCAAGTCAAATCTGTTAATTTGAGTCTGTCAAGTCAAATCTGTTAATTTGAGTCTGTCAAGTCAAATCTGTCAAATCAAGTCTGTCCAGTCGTCAATATTATGTCTCAAGTATATCAAGTATAATCTGTCAAATCAAGTATGTCATGTCATGTCAAGTCAATTTTGCCAAATCAAATCTGTTATAACAAGTCTGTCCAGCCAAGTCTGCCAAGTCCAGTCAATGTTATGCCTGTCCCACACTCACCCTGTTGGGGTTGGCGAGGTTTTCTTCAGCCAGGTCAACCTTCGTCAGCACGAAGATCGTGCGCTTGCCGGAGGGGTCGCACGAGGACACCAAGTCTGTGACGTTGCTGCGCTCCGCGTCTACTGAGCCGTCCTTGCGAGCGAACACAAATAGCTTGTTAATAACAAATACATTGGCAGGAAATGCTAGAAAATAAGTGATGACAACACTGGCGTACTACGGTTTTTAAAAATCAAATATGTGGTTTGATTATTTAACACGCGGCAGCCCGCTCATGCTGACTTATGTTGCGGTTTTCATAATTTAATTTACAGCATTTCCTGCCAAGGTGTCCATAGCGTCACGGCACATTAATGTCCGCACTGAGGGGCACGGGCCGATACTCGGATAAGAGTAAGATTGAGCCATGCTGCACCACGCTGGCTCAGGGCGGGTTGATGATGAGGGGTGTTGGGCTAGTGGTAACCCGACTGTCAGAAGTTATCGAGCTGCCCTATTAGGGCCTCTCACACAAGTTTACTACTGCCACCGAGTAGCGATAGTAGCCGGGACCTACAGTAAATCTTGTTAAGACGAATCAAATGAATCGGAACTAGATATTAGTTAAGCACAAGCATTTTTGAAAAGAGATCTAAAAATCAATCTGTGGGAGTTTCAAGTGGGAGTTGTGGGAGAGGAAAAAAATGACGTTTGCTAAGTATATGTAAATAAGTATCTACAGTAATAAAGAACTTTGACTTTGATGGGTTTACAAGTAAGAATACCAGTCATCAGATGATGATGATGAGAAAATCGCCATTAAATATTAATAAGACTTGTCACGACGAATCTAGTGAACACAAACTCGATGGGTTTACGAGTATGCATCCCAGAGAGTTCCCTTTGCCACCTTCGCCATCCTCCATCATCACACCAGCTCGATGGTGCCTTATTATTGTATTGTCATCTGAACTGCGTACACATACCAAGTTTCGGAATATTGACCGAGGTTCGCGTCCCTGTTTCAGCTTGGGCAAAAATGCTTTCGTGTATCTGGATTTCCGGATTTCTGTCCGGCCGTTCTCCTTGAAACTCTCCGATTCTCGTGAAAATTTGTGAGCAGGTTTGATATATATTTATTTTTTTGTCGATTGTTTATTTTTTTTAATGACGGAAATATGGGTTGTAATTGGTTTGACAGACTAACAAATGAAGTGTCGTTGGATTAGTGGAGAGCATGAGATTGACAGGCTATATAATTTTAGGGAAAAGTCAAAAGGTTGTACTTTGGATCGCAAAATGTAGTTTACAAAGTTATTGGTGCGGCTTTCATACTCCTTGTACGTGACCAGGTGCATTCACAAGTTTGTATGTGGTATTAAAAGAAAATGCAGTCGAAAAAAACGGAAATGTCCTGTGTCCCTCGAGCTCAACAGCTCACAGAGCCACTCGTGTGAGAAGAACTAGATTTCCCATTCTTAGATTTGTTCATAACTAATTATTGCACAAAAATATTTAAAAAGTTACTTAAAAGAAAAATGCATGTACAAAGGCGAGCTTATCTTTAAAAATAGCTTTCTTTCAGCAAAACAAGGCATTACAAGAATTGGTATCATAAAAGGGTAGGCAGTGCACAATAAATACTATAACTAAAATGCCTAGGAATAAATTAAATGACTATAAAATACAGATATGAAATACAAAATAATTACCGATATATACTGCATGAAATTTACATATGATAATATAAACACAATAACTTTTACGAAAGAGAGAGGTAGTGCTCTTTAATATGTTTCTTAAAAGAGAAAAGAGTGGGACTGTCTCTTTGTTGCACACTGTTATTTAGTTACAAGTCGACCTAATAAAAGGTGTAAAAACACACACACGCAAGAGATATGTAACATTTAGAATGTTGCTGAATGCGTGTTACCTGAATGCACAATATGATGGCGTTGGGATTCTCCATGTACTGCCGCGACATCTGCTTGATAGCATCGCGGGTATCTGCCGCCATGTCCACGGTCTGTGTCTGAAACATCACAATAACAGAATATTAGTCAAAGTCAAAGTCAAAGTCAAAGTCAAAGGTATTTATTTGTAAAACATAGGTTATAGTATAATGATCTTAAATATTTATAATATCGTATCTCTATGTTTGGCGCAGTGGCATACAAATATTCAATTGTGTATTAAACTTACAGTGTCGTGTCATCTAGATATTCTCTTATGGAGTAGTACATTTTATTCAATAATAAGTTGCGAATTTCAATTTTAAATTGTATTATATTGTCTAACCTACGTATACCATCAGGCATGTGATTAAAAATCATGGGTGCCATGCCGAGAATGTTATTTTTATATAATGCTGTTTTATGACTAGGCATAGGCATGGTAATCTTTGTCTCGTGACGCTTACTAGAAAAGTGAATAAATAGTTGTCTATTGGTTTTGACAAACATTGCTACCTCATAGATGTATAGTGAAGGGAATGCCATAATATTAAGTCGTTTGAAGTGAGGCTTACAGCTGGCAGTGCGTCGGATTCCACAAATAGCTCTTATGCATCTTTTTTGCGCTATAAAAACATTATTTTTGCCTACCCCATTTCCCCAAAATATTATGCCAAATCTCAAGCCAGAGCCTACATATCCGTTATACGCTAATACCACAGATTCTTCTGATAGTATTTTTGAGAGTTTGCAGCACATAAAAATATTTATTAAGTTTTTTGCATGTTTCTACTATCTGCGTCGTCCATTTCATATTGTTGTCTATATGTTTTCCCAAAAACTTTGAGACCTGGGTTTGTTCAATTTCTTTACCTAAATAGTTGATATCAAAGTTTGATGTCTTTATATTATTATGGAATGCCTTTTTTCTTGTTTTTTCAATATTTTTTAGGGTTCCGTACCCGAAGGGTTCCAAACGGGGCCCTATTACTAAGACTCCGCTGTCCGTCCGTCCGTCCGTCCGTCTGTCACCAGGCTGTATCTCAAGAACCTAGCTAGCTAGAGAGTTGAAATTTTCACAGATTATGTATTTATGTTGCCGCTATAACAACAAATACTAAAAAACAGGATAAAAGAAATATTTAAGGGGGCTCCCATACAACAATTCTTTCAATACCACATACAAACTTATGGATGCACCTGGTTACGTACATGGAGTGTGAAAGTAACCGCACCAATAACTTTGTAAACAATATTTTGCTGTGTAAAATCCAAACTATTCACTCCACACCATCGCTTCCATTGAACGGTGGTACGGAACCCTTCGTGCGCGATTTAGACTCGCACTTGACCGGTTTTATTACTAAATTGTTGCTATTGAGCCATTTTATTACTTTATGTATCGTGTCGTCAATTTCCTTAACAAGATCATTTGGGTCGTCACAGGAGATAATAACTGTACTGTCGTCCGCAAAAAATACCATGGGGTGTCGCACTACTTTAGGCAAGTCGTTAATATATGCCAAAAACAGCAAGGGTCCCATGACGCTACCCTGCGGCACACCACTTCTTATTTCTCTGGGTTCCGATAGGTAAGATTTTGCCATTTTAGTTTTTAAACATATTTTACCAATTTGTATCATTTGTTGTCTTGTTTCTAAGTAAGATTTTACAAGGTCTATCGCATTTCCTCTTATTCCGTAATATAACGATTTGTTTATAAGAATTTCATGATTCACAAAATCAAATGCTTTGGTCATATCCATGTACATAGCTACCACAGGAGTTCTTTTGTCTATATTTGATATAATTTTGTGAAGAAAGTCATAAATGGCCATGTTAATTGTTTTATTTTGTCTGAACCCTTTCTGTTCAGCAGCAAATAATTTGTATTTTTCGAAATATGTATATATGTTCGTGTACATAATCTTTTCAAATATTTTTCAAAGATAGGTATTAATGCTACTGGTCTATAGTTAGTGATATTTAGTTTATCTTCTTTTTTAAACAACGGTTTTACTAAGGCAGTTTTCAGTTCATTAGGGAACTGGCCATGTTCCATACATTTATTAATGATATGGCACAATATTGGAGAGATTATAAGCACGACATACACAACCTTTGTGTTAATGTCGTCATATCCCGTACTGTTAGTATTTTTTAATGATATAATTACTTTTGATATGTCAGCGGATGTAATTGGATTTAGGAATATAGAATTGCAATTACTTATTATATTATAGTTATTTATGTTACTAGATGTCAAATTAGAGGTATTTCAAAAACGATAAGAAATTTATTAAGCAAAAGATTCATGAAAATAAGTACAGAGAATATAAATAAGATATTCATTCTAGTTCAAGACGTGTGGGACTGCCGCTCCATCCTCATATAGGCCTGTGCGATTCCACCTATGGCGGGTGCCGCGGATGCACATGCTGCTAGCCCTGATGAATGATGATGTTTGAATTCTTGCTCGTAACCAGCCCATTATTGTGGCAGGGGTCCGGTTCCAGCGGTCCGCCAGTGTTTCGGCGAGGTGTTTAGTGAATGATATCATTTGTGGAGCAAAAACTCCGTCGACAGAGGTTACTAAAGGGGTGAAGGTGGTGTGGCGCGTCTCGCATGGGTCGCAGTACTTCCTTTTCTTTTCTTCTTCAGCTGAACGAAAGCTTAGAGGTATTTTCATTATATAAATTACTATTATTTGTTAAATCTATAAAGAAATTATTGAATGTGTTTGCAATGTCCGTTGGCTCTGTTATAATTTTACCATCTCTCAAAACTTTACATATGTATTCTTTAGGGTTGTTTGTTTGTGACTTTTTTATTATATCCCAACTTACTTTACACATATTTACAGCATTGATAATTCTGTAGTTGTTTTGCGATCTTTGAGTCAGTTTTATTATGTTTTTTACTTTATTTGAATATGTAATATATTTATTTTTGTTTTCATCTGAGCGGTGTCTACGATACTTCCAAAGAAGTTCTCTTTGGCGTTTGCAGCATACTCTGATTCCTTTCGAAATCCATTTTTGTTTCCGCATTATAGAAACTTTCACTTTTACGACAGGAAAACATAATTTATATAGTAAAATAAATATATTATAAAACTCAGTGAACGCATATTTCGGGTCTTCTGCTTCGTAAACTTGACTGAAGGTTAGTGAATTTAGATAATCAGCATATTTCATCATGTTTTCTTGGCAGTAGTCCCTCTTTTGAATATACCAGTACTTTATTCTGTAGCTTTGATTTAGTTCAACGCCTCCACTCCACCCGCTCGTGCGAGATCTGGCGCCGTACCACGCGCGCCCGCCTGACCCTCGCCGCCTACACCCCTGGATAGAGGCTACACCCCTACACCCCCACCTGAAGAAGACCTCAGCCACCCAATGACCCGGAAGACTCCGCGGAAGGATGTCATTGCCCCGGGACCGCGACCCCGCACCCTGGAAGGCGTGTGAGAAGAAAACCTGACTGACTGCCTCCACGAGCTCCGTGGTCTGGTGGGTTTGACGCTTGCTTCTCACGTGGGAGGTGCAGCTTTGAATCCCGGTGCTGACGCTGACTAATGAGATGTTATTTATATAAGTAGTTGTGGTTGTCCCGGGCTCGATGCCCGGCTGGGGATAAAGAAAACAATCCCAGGTCTTGGATGTTTATATGTGTGTGATGTCGCTGTTTCTGGTTCCCATGACACAGGGTATCCTAGTGTGGGGTCAGAAGCTATGTATGTGCCTGTATATTAATGTTAATTAATAAGGACGTTCTAACGGTGTCACGCAGAATGTAGTGTTAAATAATTGGCTGAAAGTGGGCACAATTGTGCCTTGACACCTCGTACGGGAAAAGGCGTGACGCTATTTAGTCTAACCGCCATTAAAAATACTGTCACTAAAGTAGAGCTCTTACTATACTTTGTCCACTCTATTAATGGTCTTTTGACATTGTCTTATTGCGTACATAAAAAGCAATATTTTTTATTGCAAACGTCAAAAATATGTAGGTTTTGAGCTGTCAAAAAACCATTAATAGAGCGGATTAGTCGCAAATGACATCTGTCAACAGTAGGGACAGAGCTATGCATCTCCTGCTCCTTGTTTCGCTTAGGGCAGGAAGGGAGAAGGGAGACCGCTGGGAGACGCTCTGCCCTACTGTTGACGAGTTCACGGAGTTCACGAGCCTGTGGCCCTGTGGCTCCGAGGTTTTTGATAGTTAATGTAAAAAACAAAAAACGTTTCTAAATAGGTGAATCCTTCGCCGTTAAGTTGGCTGTCCTGTAAAACTGTTTTATGTCAATAGTTTTCCCTTCAGTCAAAAACTAAGTTGTCAGTCAGAACATAAACAAATATTGATAATATACTTTTTAGTTTCATGAAGTTGTGAGATATCAGATTATAATAAAGTCTTAGTGAAATCCTACGATTACAACAGAGGGCGTGGGAGAATTTGAGTGAGGTCCAAAATGATGACAATGTGTAAGCGTGAGCTTGGGACATCGCACAATCCGGACCACAGTACAACTATGAAATGTCACAGACGCGGTCACAGATCACAATAATATCGTACTCTGTGTATAAATCGCCACAAATTGTAAATGTCTTTTCTATAAGTTTGAAACGTGAATTTTCATGTGCAATAAAATATACGAAACCACGAAATTCTACAACGCCATCTGGCGAGCTGCTTTGATAACTAAACTGTTACAAAATCTCCAATTAGTGAAACAGTTGCTCGGTTGGTTTAGGTTGGATATCCGTGACTCTAGGACGGCTTGCAGTAGCTGCTTAAATCTAGATCTAGCATCTTAACCGGCTGAGACGCAGATAACCTAACAAGGAACTTTTTTGACAGACGTCACCTGGAGTATTGCAGCATATTCTATTGTGGGCATTTGTGGGACAACTAGATATATTCATTTATTATATAACACATTTATTCTTTTCCGGCGATCAGAGAATGAAAGGCTACTTAAACACCGAGGGGAGTTGGAACGGATCGCGAGTTTGAACGCTATGCCATGGTAATAAAATTTAAAGAAAAGTGGCGTTGGCTAACCAGGCTTCGCCGGTGGTAACTGAGGGGTTAAATGGATGTATCATCTTAAAAAAGCCAGCCTTAAAATATACGTCTACAACATTCCACGTCGCGCAACTGTAGCAGGCTGGAGGTGCAGCAGCTGTCTCAGAAGATCCGGCCAACTGCCTCGGAAGTTCTCGGACCACCAGGCCCGGGAATCTGGTCTTCTGTTACTTGAGCGCGAAGTAGACTGACCTTTCTTGGGTCGAGATTTGTTAGGAAATCTCGGATCAGTTCCAAGGTTCACATCTCAAGTTTCGAATTCAAATTGACGCACAGGCCAGGAAACTATAACTCCAATGAGGAGATTGAACTGCGTGGTACGTATAAGAACATAAATCCGACTGAATATTGACAATAAAATCACAACAATAATTTGATAGTTTAGAAGTGAAGAAAATAAATACAAGTTCCAATAACGTAAGCCCTTTTGTAAGGCTGAACTATAGATCAAAAGAAGTACCCAAATGCAATCTCAGGACCCTTGACTAATACGAATATAGCGACACTTGGGTTTGCAGTGTTTGTCGAAATCCTGTAGATAAGATTTAGATTCGGTATTAAGAATAGGTAGCAGATAGAGTAGGGAAAACCCTACAATTTTTAACGGTTTCCTAAATCACTTTAATTTAAAATATTGAATATATTACAGGTCCTCAATCCCTGTAATTTCCGGCACGCATGCTGTAAATAGCAAGAGCGCTGAAACTGAAATACAGTTTGACCACCAAGCTCAGCTTGTTTTATCTAATACAAATGCCCTGTTCTAATTAAGACTATTACCTGTTTTGTGAACGTTCTATGATAATTCTATGTAATTATTAGTATTTATATGGAGATATCAAATATTGTTGAAAAAATGTGGGTACTTACAGAAATAACCCCAGGCAGGTCTACCAACACCATCCGCTGTATGCCGGGCCCCTTCACGGACATGGATATGACGTCAGCGGACACGGTGCGGCCGCCACGCACACTGTTGCGCATGCGCAGCTCCACCTCCCTGCGAGTGCGGGAGAAGTTCCATTCTGTTTATGTTGACATGTGCCGGTTCCTGTCAAATTCTAATTATCTACAATACGGTATTTTACTGCTCGTCAAAATAGATACTTTTTAGGAACTGTCAAAACGGTTATTTTGTTCACGAGTCCTATGAACTACTGGCATGTGATGTCACAGTCAATTGCTGTCTTTTAAACAAAAATTTGAGTTTATAAAATACATCTGCTGGAAATATACAATTCTGATATTGTCAAACGTTTTTGTTGAAATAGGTTCAGCTTGAGACACGATTTTAGATTTATTGGACCTTGTCAAATACCGTATTGCTTTTAATGACAGCTTGTGAGAAGTATTTACGTTTTGAAGCCTTATTATGTAATTCTGATAATCAGAACTCGAGTATTTGACACAAGCTGTCTTTTATTGCGACTTTGCTTCTCCACGCGACTGGGACTCGTGTTCTGATTGGTTGATTTTTCAATATGACAGAGATTATGATTGCTATCAGTATATTTTAATGGCTACTAATTGGTAAACATCAAATCATCCATTTGCAAGCTGTCGGATCTCACAGATACTAGATACTAGACAGAGAGCTTCTGATTTCGTCATATCTAAATCTACAGACTCTAACCATAATCATTTAATCATCACTTTAGTTGATCATATTTGATTTATTTTTTATTTTTCTCCATGTATATGAGACATAAGTGTAATAATAATGAACTTTGGTTGGTTTGGCGCCATGGTTATAGATTTTCTTCGAGGCAACCAACACCCTATGAAAGCATTCTGATCTCAATCATGCACTCACTTCCTCAAGTCAGCCAAGTCGGATTCCTTGTTCAGGTCGAACTCCCGCGCCGAGTCTCTGAACTGAGCCACGTGGTACGGACCCTCCGACAACGTCACCTTCACCGGCGCGCTGCAAACACAATCTCAGTTCAGTAAACAACCAGTCAGCAGTGGCGCCATACAAAAATGGCCCGCGAATTTGAACCTTCAAAACCTACGAAATATTGTGTGCGGCTCCCGGTATACGGCAATCTACGAGAACAAAAAGGAGGGGCGGCTTATGCCCCCTCCCTTAAAACTCCACATTCTTAGTAAGTTGGGTCATTAACAGTTGATAATGTCAGTTATGATATGAGGCGGCACTAACCGCCCTGGTACTTTACGTGGTTGGTAAGTGATGTTGAATGTACAGAAGATATAATGTACTGTTTATTCACAGCAATATAGTTCACTCTATGATACACACTTTATTATTATTATACTCATTTTATATTTGTGGATTGAGTAACCGACTAGCAGAGAGCGCAGCGCAAGGGCGGCGAAAGGTGATGTCACTTGAGAACTTGTCTATAAACTGAAATTATTGTACTGCAGCACCAGCGAAGCCTTTTGGGTGTCTTGCAGGCACCACATTACAATAATTGCAGTCCATACAATTTATTTTATGTGTTATTTTTTGAGTTTGTTTAGAAAGTAAGACTTAACGATATTCGGACATGAACTTAAATCACTATGTTAAAGCTCAAACCTATAGATGTTATATTTTCTTCATAAAGTGTACTATAAGGGGTGCTGGAATAATAATAATAATAATAATAGGCATAATGGTTTAACAAGCCTCAATTTATAGGTGTGGCAAAAGCCGCCCCCTAAAGGGCGCATGTAACCTTTTGGCATAGTAACTGTCGAAAAATATGATTTCTGCAGCCAGTGGGTGTCGATTGATAGAGTATTTTTTAACAAATATATGTGTGTAATTTATAAGTATATAATAGGCTAAATCAATAAGGGACATTGACCAACTACATTCTTATAAGGCTGATTTCAGATATTTCTTAGTTGAAAAATGTTACTATAAGTTAGAGGACTTCTTGGAGGGCAACTGATCTGAAATTGACATATTTTATTATTATATGAGAATTTTATTTTATTGTGAATGTAACTTGACATTTTTTGGATAGATAACTAACCTAATGTAATATAATTTTATGATTATTGTTTTGCATAATAATAACATTTGCACGTCTGCATGGCAGAATATAGCGCAAAATATTTAAATGACATTATAAAATACCTAATGTACACCTATATTCATGCAAATAAACGTTACTTTACTTTACTTTACTTTAATTTTAAATTTCTAAAACGATAAACTTTTCGAGAAATCTGATTTCAAAGGGCGACAAAAACAACTATTTTGCGCTTTGAACTCAGATTTCTCGAAAAGTTTACCGTTTTAGAAATTCATAATTACACTTAAGTGTTACAATAATTTACTCTATCGATGGACATCGGTTTCATCTCTGGCCGCGGATATCAAGATTTTTTAAAAAACGGTATGCCATGGCATACTGCAGTCTCCATACAAAAATGTTAGAAGTAGAACCCGTCCCGCCGTGTACATGAACATTACCGCGTGCACATCTCGCCGGCGCCTCGCGGGAAGATCCTCGCGCGCGCTATCATCTCCAGCACGGACGTCTTCCCGGCAGACTGGTCACCCACCACCACCACCCGGGGGAGCCGGTCCGACTCTCCCGCGTCCCAGCCCGACAGCTCGTCCAGCACCGACGAGTACATGTCGATGAGTGAGCGCTGCGGGAAAACATCTGGTTAATGACTACACACACCTTCGACACATTGATTAAACCTTAACCTTATGACCGCCCCAGTCGGCACTGGTCGACAACTGAAAGTCGTGCCACTGGCGCCACGTCGGCTATAACCGACAAAATTTTATGATATAATATACCTATCTCGTATGAATATCGATGTATTTGGCATAGCATAGCAAACATGTTTGGCGTGTGAATGACACTTTTTGCATTTTTGCCTTCCATTGCCAGCGGATTTGCGGAGTGAACTAGGCGGCAGAAAGGGTACGAAACAAAGATACTATCGCACAGCTTCAATTCGACGACCCGAATGGCCGAGTCGGCAGTGACGCTGCCTACGAAATCAAGGGTCCCGGGTTCGAGTCCCGGTGGGGGCAAATATTTGTTTGATGAGAACGGATGTTTGTACCCTAGTCATGGTTGTTTATCTATCTAAGTATAATATTTATCTATATAAGTATGTGTATCGTTGTCTAGCACCCAAGATACAGGGAATCCTAGTTTGGGGCTAGATCAATGTGTGTAAATGGTGTCCAAGGTATTATGAAGAGCGCCATAGCTCATAGCACGTACGGGCAACAACTTTGAAGACCTCAGAAGCGGCAAGGAGGGTGGGGGAGGCGGGGTGGCTGACGGACTCCATTCTATCAAGTCCGTCGAAAATCCACTCAACTCTTCGACCACTTTCGCGACTCATTGTACTCGTTTACCATGATTTTTCGGCTGATCCCTTTACGTTTTTCAAAACGCTCTTTCGGTAAGTACCTCCCCATATGTCAAGAAATAGTTTTCAATAAGTTCATCCAAATCGTTCCAGCTGTTTGCGAGTTTCGCGCTTGCCAACACATTTAACAATTAATTTTTATATAGATAGTAGATAGTGTTTAGAACTGAACGGTGCCTAATTGCGGTTTCGCCACGATTAGTATAAATCGGAACGCACCCTTCGTTTTTTTGTCTATGAACTATTGAAAATGTCACTTTTGACAGAATGATATTTTAACCTCTTGAACTGGGCCTCGTGCCGGATCACGATGTAATTCTTCCTTCGTCTATGAGCCGATAGGTGGATAGCTGGATGGGGCAGCCGCCAGCCAACTGCGAGCTTTGTTTGCTGAAAGTCAGCACTGCGGATAGGCCGAAGTGTATTTGAACATCACCTCAAGGTCGACCCTTGCACTGAGAAACGTTAGATCGGATTGCGGGAACCGACCCCAGTGTAAGAGTGTTGGACGGTCGCGTGTGTTCGAAGCCTCACCGGGAGGCCACCGCGTTATTAGAATTAAGTGGAACAGTGCGTCACTAGCTGTCGGCAAGGAGACGCAGAGAACCTCCTTCAGCTATGAATTGGGAAATACCGAGACGCGCGCGTCTGGTAACTCGTCGGGATGGAGGTGGTCATCACAGCCGGACACACCAGGAATCTTTTAGTCTGTAAGATTATTAGCTCGGCGAACCGCCGACAGATCTACCCTCCATCAAGGTCGGACAAGTGTTTCTACTGGCTATGGGCCCCTTCTCTGAATCCGGCCCGAGGGACGCCAGATCAGATAGATAGATCTCAAAGCGATTTATAGCTCCCAGAAAACGCTAAGAGAAAGCTTGGTTGACCCAGGACGAGATTGAGTTGAGATCTTGGGACGAAAAACTGGAGGGAGACCGCTCAGGATTGGATAGAGTGGAAGAGGAGGGGAGGGGGAAAGAGGCCTTTGCCCAGCAGTGGGACAATATGGACTTATAATAATAATAATAGTGGATCGATATATAAATATCCACATTTACAGAAATATTGGCATGCAAACGGTGACGAAGCACTGTGGGAGTCAAGATGAATTCACTTTTAACATCATATCCACTGAAATCCCGTCGGCTTGATGATATGACAGGACTGTATGGGGTTAATCTAGCTCAACACAGACCTCGCTGTTAATAATTTTGTAATTATTTATTATTGCCTGCTTATTAAATTTAAAAAATCATAATTGTATTAGTTAAGCACAAACTATTTTTAAAAGAGATCTAAAAATCAATCTATGGGAGTTTCTACGTTTGTTAGTTAGTTAGTTTGACTTTGATATGGCCGGACCACTGGGCAGGTTGTATTGCTCCCCTTGGCCACTTTCGACTGCACAGAACCGTGCGGAGTGGCACTAGGGAACAGCTATGCCCAGCAGTGGGTCGAAATGGGCTGAGCATACTGATAAATAAGGAGAAAATCAACCAGCAGTAGACTGCTGCAGACTGAGAAGAAGATACCTTCATCTTCCTGGTGGAGGGCATTCGGCCCTGCCGCAGCAGTATGTTCTGTTGCCTCAGCTCCCTGTTCTCTTGCTCCAGACGTTGCAGCTCGCGCTGGTAGCGAGCTTGGAGCGACAGCACCTCATCTTGTAAGGCATGGATGCGTTTTTCTGTGGACACGATTATTGGCTTCTATATGAATGTAAAACACTACTCCGACATGACACATTTTGTTCTTACATGTCAACCTAGCACATTTTTGGTAACAGGTTTGACATGGATATTTTGTCGGAGGAATCATATATTTTATCAAAATGTCAATAGAATAAGATCTAAACTAAACGATGTTTATCTCAGTCTGCTTAATGATGACTATGACATAGTCTGCTTGACCGAAACCAACTTTGATAGCGGCATTTACACGAGCGAGGTGATAGATGATAGGTACGTTGTTTTCCGTAGGGACCGCGAATCCACTACCTCTTCGAAACAGTCCGGTGGTGGCGTATTACTTGCAATAAAAAAGCACTTTCATGTCACGAGGCATCAGGATATGGAGACCTCTCTTGAAGATCTCTGGATAACGATGAGGACTGGCAAGGCCGGACTTTCCCTCGCAATTTGTCTCGTTTACCTGCCAGACTACCTCAAAATTGATGAGTTTAGGACTTGGATCGATAAATGTTCCAATAACCTGCTTGCGGACACTAGCGACTATAGAACTAAAACCATAATTCTGGGCGATTTCAACCTTCCTAACTTGCAATGGTCACCTGACCCAGCCTCCTCGTACAGCTTGATCAACACAGCCCCACTTGACTCCAAATCCGAGCTGCTGTTCAATCTAATGGCACTTGGTAACTTAAGCCAATGTAACAACATATGCAACGCCAACAATAGGATACTGGACCTATTCTTAACAGATTACCCTAACTTGACCCTGACTGAATGTGACGCCGTATCGCGAGTTGACAGGCACCACCCGGCATTCGTGGCTGAACTGCTGGATGTACCCAAGCCCTTAGTCTCAAAGCCCAAAAAAACACTTAACTACCGCAAATGCGACTTAGCTAAGTGTAACCAAGCCCTTGATTGCATTGACTGGCCCATGGTATTAAGTAACTCTGATGTAAACGTAGACCTAGCGACATTCTATACCACTTTGAATGACATAATCAAACAAAATACCCCCCTTAAAAGAGTTGGTGACAATAGGCACCCCCTCTGGTTTTCAGAATCTCTAAAAGCTTGTATCGATGAGAAAAATAAAGTTCACAGACGGTACAAAAAATATCAGAATCCCCGGGATTATGATGAGTTCCAAATGCTACGAACCAGATCCAAAAAACTTATTAAGGACTGCTACAAATCGTTTCTGAGTAGTGTCGAAAACTCCTTGTGTGACACGACAAAATTATTTTTTACCTTCGTCAAGTCTAAAAAAAGCAAACCACTCTCTCCCTGAAACTATGTACTTCGGCAACAAATCCGCACGCGGTGGGCTAGAGGTGTGTAATTTGTTCTCCGAATATATTGCGTCAGTTTTTGAGAAGGACGACATCGATCACGATGGTGACTGTGAAGACTTAACCAACGTCGGTGAATGTAACAATACCCTAGCCAATATGACTATACCTCAAGATGCAGTTCGTAGAAAGTTGCTGACTGTAAATGTCAATAAGGGAGCTGGTCCTGACGGGATTCCCCCCTACTTCATTCAATCATGTGCCGGTGCTCTATCTATACCTCTTACGATCATCTTCAACAAGTCGTTCAGCACGAGCACTTTTCCAAATAATAGGAAATTGGCGTATGTTGTGCCTATCCATAAATCGGGTGATATTAGCAATTGTGGTAACTATCGCCCCATCAGCATATTATCATGCTTCGCTAAGGTGCTTGAGTCGTTCGTCTTCGATGTGCTCTATAGCCATGTCAAGCCACGTATTGTACCTGAGCAGCACGGCTTTGTCAAGGGAAAATCAACTGTCTCCAATCTGCTCGAGTACACAAACTACCTGTGTACGGCGTTCAACGACCGCTGCCAAGTGGACACAATCTACACAGATTTTCGTAAAGCTTTTGATAAAGTAAACCATCGTATTCTTTGTTGCAAACTATCACTATATGGGGTGCACGGAAACTTTCTGCGCTGGGTGGAATCATATATCAAAAACCGTAGCCAAATAATAGCGCTGAAAGGGCACTTATCGTCTCCAGCTGGAATCCCCTCTGGTATTCCGCAAGGATCTCTACTAGGGTCTTTATTCTTCATAATTTTTATCAATGACCTGGTGATAAAATTCAATAGTCCTTGCTTGTTATACGCTGACGACCTCAAAGTCTTTACACGTGTCCGTACACAACGCGACTGCACAACCCTTCAGGAAGACTTGAACACACTGTCCCACTGGTGCGCAGACAACCGCATGTTTTTGGCTGCTGACAAGTGCTTCGTAATTACGATGACCCGTAACCACAATCCTGTCCTGTCCGATTATACCATAGGGGATGTAACGCTGCAAAGAAAACACGAAGCCCGTGACTTAGGCGTCATTTTCGACGACAAACTAAGTCTTAATCAACACTGCTCAGCCCTAGTAAAAAAATGTAACCAACTTCTTGGATTCATTTCAAGAGTAACTAAGTCCTTTAAGAAATCAGAGAGTCTCATTCTGTTGTATAATGCCCTTGTCCGCTCCAGATTGGAATATGCGTCTGTCATTTGGTCACCATTTTACAAAACCCACATCGATTATGTTGAGTCAGTCCAGAAGCGCTTCCTACGCATGCTCTGCGCGCGTCTCGGTCTTCGTCGCGCGGTCAAGTCTTACGATAAAAGATGCGAACGTTTCTCACTGGAATCCTTAGAGTCGCGTCGTAGACTCCAGGATCTGATCCATCTTCATAAAATAATAAATGGAGCAATAGTAACTTCTACTCTCTCAGAAATCAACTTTCAAGTACCAAGCAGGTCAGTCAGAATACCGCGTCCTTTCTTCATCCCAACATGCAGGTCGAACATCAGCGCCAATAACCCCATGCTTCGAATGTGTCGTCGCTACAATGAAGTTGTGGCCACCGAAGATGATGTTCCTGACATCTACCACGTCTCGTTGCCTTGCTTTAAATATAAAATGCGCAAAATCCTTAAGCAGGTATGATAAATCATTGATTGTACCAGATATCGATCATCATTTATTTATGTTTTTAAATTGTTTTTATTTAGTTTTTTTAGTTCGATTTCATCTCTTAAGTGTAGAAAAATAAATTAAGTTTTTCCAATAGTTAAGTAGGTAATCTTTCCATTGTATGTAGTTTTTGTTTAGTTAGTTCTAGATTTACCTTACACCATGCTGTGTACACATACTTTTGGCGCTGGAGACAGCCCCTTTTGTACTTGTTTTGCTGCTGTAATTTGATGTATTATCTCTAGTGCTGTTTTGTGTACCTAATATAATAAATAAATAAATAAATAAATCTCTTGTCAGAGTATTGTTGTCTATAGGCGGCCGAAGGGGTTTAACCAACCTTATACATACAGGCCAATGGGAAGCGGAGTATTGCATTACTGGCACATCGAGGGGGAAATTGCCGCTGTCATTGGCTATGTTATGCTCTGTTCCTCAGAGAAGAAAATTCTTGAAGAAGAGCTGCTTGAAGAGTCGGAAGCGCTCCACAAGGCGGCGCTAGCTAGGCATAGCAGCTTATTATACTTACTCGTAAGCACTTTTACTTTCCAAACGGTTTTCCCATTTTGTATAACGCTGATGGAAAACATTGTGAGCAAATCTTTAATCTCCATAGCTGCGGCGATGGGCTAGCCCTCTGTCACGCAAGACTGGCTTAACGTGGGCAGAACTGTGCCTCTGCCAATCCGTATGGGAAAAGGCGTGACGCTATGTTGTTATTGTTGGTCTAATAGAGGTTGCACACTGGCCTGCCACTCAAGAGATGCGGATTCGAATGCCAGCCTAGGGAAGTAGACGGTATTCTGTCCACTTTTTTCATACGACGTGGCAGACGAGTAGAGAATAGTCCGTTTCGCGAGACCGGGGACTTACATTTACATACAGGGACATACATTGCTTCTGGCCCCACACTAGGATACCCTGTGCCGTGGGAACCAGAAACAGCGACTTCACACACATATAAACATCCAAGACCTGAGGTTTTTTTTTCTATATCCCCAGCCGGGGATGGAACCCGGTACCTCTCGCATGGTAGGCAGAGCCACAACTGCAGCGCCACAAAACCTCTGGTCTTGGACGTTTATATATGTGTGATGTTGCCATTTCTGGTTCCCACGGCACAGGGTATCCTAGTGTGGGGCCAGAAGCAATGGATGTGCCTATGTATAAATATGTATGTTTATATAATTATGATGATGTGGTCAGACCGATTTCGGTTACGGCGACAACTTGTTGTCTGAAGGGGCTCGCACGCGGCTTATGAAGCCAATCTTCCTTGTAAAGATCCTCAGGCCCGCCCGTGAGCATCCCATTAATGTAGCAATGGGGTGTAACTGAATTAGCGCAGGTGGTCGGGCTTTTATTTCGTCGCGTGTGGAGTCATTCTCCGCGCGCCGGAATATTAATAAATAATATAGATTTACTAGATCGAGGCTACAAAACTAAACAAACTATTATAGTAGTTTATGTGACTGGCCTAATTATGTACAGTTACATGCACTAGTTTATCTACACACATATCATAAGCTCTCTTTAATGTGTTCAGGAACCGCATGTTCGACCGGCATGGTGGCATTGATAATTGCTCTGCACTTGTTTAGCGTGTTCAGTAGTACCAACTTCACAGACAAAGTAGGAGCGGCACGCAGGCGGGCGTCTGCGTTCGAAATTTGAATGTCATATTAAGTATAAAAATTACACATTATAGTCATAATGTATCAATATTCAGATAAAAAATGAATTTTACCAAGTAGTTTAACATTATGCTGATTGTAGCGTGCGGTTTTTGGATGCAGTAAAGAGGGTGTAGATAAAACATTTTTAATTTTACATTGTAAGGTTTTATTTTATTTCGGAGTTGTTGACTGACGTTGTTGAACGTGTCGTTTAAATTACAATCGTTACTCCTAGCGCCATCTCTGGACAACAAAGGGGTTCTAATTCTAATAAGTATGTAATGCGCACCGTGTGATGCAACTTACCAACTATGTGAATAGTGATGATGATGATGAGTTAAGTAGGTATTATGCTCACCGTAAAGAGTATTATCATCACCGGATGATCCCCTAGTCGGGCTCGGGACAGGTCTGCTTTGCAAGTTGTTCACTACCTTTGGCGACGATTCTGTGAATATGAAGTTAAACTTAAAGGGAACTATTTAACCCGATTTTTTATTTAAATCATGATACCTGAATAAACCTGTCAAACATCTTGATACTCGTCAAAAGCAATGACTTTCAAATGTCAAAAATCTACGCTTGTAAAATAAATGTATAATGGGCTGAATTAAACGTTGTTTATACATATTTTTAGATATTTCGTTTGAAAAATTGGTCAAGCGCGAGTTGGACTCACACACACAGGGTTCCGTGCCATCGTACAGAAAAAAAGAAAACCTCTCTTAAAATGTCGTCACTTAAAATGTATTGTAGTTCTTTATTTTGCTGTTCATTCTGTGAACATTTCAACTCTCTACCCATTATGGTTCACGTGAAAGCCCGCTGACGGACAGAAGGACGGGCAGGCAGACGGACGGACAGCGAAGCCTTAGTAATAGGGTCTCATTTGGCACCCTTCTGGTAATGAACCCTTAAAAGTAATTACGTAATTTTACTGAGAACAATGTGGGGCAAACAAGACATATTAAATATATTTTAATAAGCAGAACCGTAATGAAAATTTCGCAAGCAACATACCAATCTGCGTCACCTGCTGCTTGTTAGCCTGCGCAGCCGCCACCGCGTCCTCGTAGCGCTGCGCCAGCCAGCCGCGGAGCTCCGCCGCCCGCGCTGCGCCCGCGTCGCGCAGCCGCGGATCTGTGGCGACGCCGAGCGTCAGGGGCACACCTAGCGGTGAGCGCGACATTGTATGCTGCGACGTGCTTCCACGAGGCGCTCAATAGATGGCGTAGGACTACAACGTCGCTTTGTGAATGCGATAACGGTGAGTGCTACATTGTATGCTGCGACGTGCTTCGAGCGGGGGCAAAAGGTGGCGCTTTGTGAATGTATATCACGAACATAACCTAAAGATATCTGTTAAGGTTATGTTAGTCCGCCAGCGTCGCGCCCCCGAGCGTCATTGGTACACAGCGGTGGGCAAGCTCTCTATATACGTAGTTTCACAAGGAGAACACACATGGCGCTATATATGTATGTTGCGACAACTAGTTTTGTCTTTACACATCGTAATCACTCTAGCTAGGCTATGATTTAGTTTCACAAGGCGGCAATAGATGGCGTGTCTCTACACATCGTAATCTCTCTAGACTATATTATGACGTAGTTTCGCAAGGGGACAATAGACGGCGTTGCGTAGACAAAGATGACACTACGTAGTTTCACAAGGGGATGATAGGTGGCGTTGTAGGAATGAGGATGGTGTATTACGGCCTTCAACTAGTGCATTGTAGAGTGTATTGTTCCAACTTTAGCTGGGGATGAGCAAGCATACAAATCACACACGGGTGTAAAGAAATCCAGAAGTAAATATCTCTCTTTCTCTTCTCCACAAGCCTTCGCTATTCACACCTGGATCTCTCCTCGTCATCACCGGCCTTATCATCTTTACAGATGTTTATGTTGTAACACTGTCCCACACTCATTTACGGTAATCATATTTATGACATGTCCATGTCTCACCGATCTGCAGGTTGTCTCCGAAGCGCTCCTTGGCAGAGATGAGGGTGCCGGTGAACCTGTCCCACTGCTCGCTGTCGGGAAGCAGTTCGTTCACCCACCCCATGTCGGGGAGGCCTTCCTTCCATTCTGTGTATTTCTGGGGAACAATATTTTAATTTGAATCTAGGAGGTGGGTGATGGATCCTCTATACTAGGGTTGTAACCGAGGCCTTCTTAGGGGATGCGCAGTGGAACGGCTTTAACTCCGCGGATGAGGAGGATTGGAGTACATTTGCTTTATGATATTCATTAATTAGTAATTTCCATATCACGACGTTGCCATTGGTAAGTAAGTTGATTTGTGTCATGTATCATTTTACTGACACTCCTGAGCTCCTAACCCACGGTCCGTGCGTTCCCGCTACCCTAGCATAACTTTTACTTCACCATTCTGCTCGCAAAACTAAGCTGTTAGCCGAGTTAGCTTGCATCGCTCTTCTCGAATTGAATATCAAACTAAATATGTAGATCTGTATGGCTGCCAAGCTCTATCGCCAATCTCTTTATTTATTGAGGTTATCCAGATCCTGGTCTCTTATTCCTCAGATCCTTTTGACTCGGAGATTCCAATACAAACACTCCCTCTACGTCTCTAGGCCCTGATACACCAAAAATCTCAGCCCATTAGTTGGGTGGTGGTAGAGTTATATTGTATCTCTCCTAATGATTTTCTGAGTTTGTGATCTCCCACCCATCTCCTCATATCCATTGTTCACCACTTCCCCAGCCATAGCTTCCTGCAACTGGTTGATGTGTATCATCAACAGTTTTCCATACCATCTCACTTGTATCTACTTAGACCTATTTTCTTCTCTATGATTCCCCTCAACCAACGAGGAGGGTCCCCCCATAATTCCTCACATATACTTCTTGTCCGACTTGATGTCACTTTAATTATTTCATTGTTTTGTTCACAGATTTGTAAGTATGTCAACAAGGGTAGTGATCAAGCTGCCTTTCCTCTGGAGAATGAGAAATATGAGGTGAAAATCTACGAGAGAGGCTGGTACATAAGCTGTCCCGAAGCAGTTTGGAGGATCTTAACCTTTCCCATTCATGAAAGGTTCCCCCCTGTTTTACAGCCCACCTCAGACAATGCTATTAGCTTTTTTGAAATCTGCAAAATGGACAATTATGCTAAGTTGCTGTTGTCTGGAACAACAAAAAATAATCTAGAAGAAAAAAAGGGGAAAGTTGTAGAGGGCTGGCCAGGAGTGATAAAAGAGCACACTCTAGGTAGGCTCTACACGATTCATCCAAACAACACCGAGTGCTGCCACCTACGCCTGCTGCTCCATGAGGTTAGAGGGTTCTAAAGTATTGTCAGAAAAATGGACAGGAAGGAGTTTGCTCTTAACATCAATGGCAGCCAACTAAACCATTTGAGATTTGCTGATGACCTAGTCCTACTAGAAGAAGATGCTTACTTTTAATTCGTAAGGGTCTTCCCTTACAAATTAAAAGTCATGATCCAAACACTATCAGATAAAAGCAGAGAAGTTGGACTGCAAATGAATGCAAGCAAAACAAAAATCAGTTGCAACTGTGACACCGGCACGAACGGACGCTTCCTAGCAGCGTCCGTGACGATGCCCCGGAAATTAGCGACTACCTAGTTTCGCAATATTAATACCATGGCTGTACCAGCCAAGCGCGCAGACACAATCTTGGTGAACGAGCTGCTCGCCTTCGTCCAACAGAAGCTGGACGTGATGGACGAGCTCTCGCTGGAGCAGATCTGCTCGACCAGCTTCAAGGAGGCTGAGATCGCCGCCGCCAAGAAAGTGCTGCAGGAAACCGCCGTCACCACCGTGCGCCTCGTCGGGCGGAGGGGTGCTGCGAGCGGGAAGAAGGATCTCCAGGACATCTTCCGGGTGTTCAAGGAGACCGAACCCGATGATGTTCCGACCTACGTAGCCCGCGACCTCAACAAGCTGCCGCCGGTGACATTCGACCACGTCGATGTCACCCGGCTGCTGAAGGATATCGTGCGGCTCCAGGGTGACGTCACGGAAATTCGAAGCAAGTTGGAGGCCTTGGAGGGCATCTGCGCTGACCTCAAACGTGAGTTGTCAGTATTGCGTCAGGCTCATACCTCGCTGCCGACGCAGCGAATAGCCGACGCGCGTGCCGACAACGCGACGGTCAGCAAAAACGCCCAACAAGCGACTGACCTAGTTACGCGGGTTGCTAAGCCCGCGTCGACGAATACGTGCAGCCTCAAAGCTGCCGCTCCCACGACGCAGATATACCTTTCCAGGCTCGACGTGAATATGACCAAAGAGGACATTGAGCGTCACATCCAGGAAAGGGTAAAGAAAGTCCAGGTTCCGCCTTGCAGTCAGAAGACGATTACGCTGCAGATAAGTCCTTTAGAGTCAGAAAGACCAAAGGACTTCCTGTCGTTTAAACTTCGGGTGCCGGCCGAACTCAAGAAGATGTTCCTGGCCAAGGACTACTGGCCGGAAGGCATCGTATACAGACGCTATAGGGAGGCGAGACCGACGAGGAAGAAAATCCCTAGCTAGGTTTAAGTTAAGTTAAAGTAAGTTAGATTAGGTTCATAAAATGTTATATATCTCTAGTTTTTAAGGTATTTGTCATTAGGGGTTTTTATACCTGAAATAAAAAGATTTATTATTATTATTATTATCATTATTAAAAATGTTGACTAACTCCGAAAAGGTGGACATAGAAGTGGATGGAAATGGATAGAATATTTTGGGACAATTTATCTCCCCAGATGATATGATGTCAAAGGAGATAGACAAACATATAGCAACTGACTGGAGAAAATATTGCTCACTCAAAGAGATCATGAAAAGTAAAGAATTCAGCATAAGGCTAAAGACAAAATCATTTAACATCCACCGCTCCGGGGCATTTCTCATGCAGAGGATTTCCTTGCAGCGGGGTAACGCTGCCAGTGTCTTGGGAACCTTTGGCAGGGAGATGTCCTGGGGCAGATAGTTTAGTTAGTTTTTGGCATATAGATATATTATTTTATTGTTGATAGAATATTATTATTAATTTGTAATAGTGCATTTAACATATTTGTCCTTTCCTGCCTAACATATGGATGTGAAACTTGGGCCCCAAATGAAAAGCACCAAGACAAACTCGCTAGTTGCCAATGAACGATGGAGAGAAGTATGCTAGGAGTAAAACTAAAAGACAGAATAAGTAATTCAGAGATAAGAAATAAAACCAACATGACCAACATTATTACTCGAGTAGATCATCAAAAATAGGGCTGGACAGGACATATGCTATGCTGCAACACAAACAAATGGAGCAAACAAGTGACACTACGGTCTCCCAGAGATGGCAACAGAAAAAGGGGACTTCTAGCAACATGGGAGGATTATATCCATCTAACATTGGGACCATATTGGACAAGAGTGGCAGCCGTTGGAGAAGGCCTACGCCAAAAGGCACACCAAATTAAGGCACACCATATAGCCAATAAGAAATGATAAAATGTGAATAATTGTAAACCCAAATTTGGAATAAAAGGCTATTTTATATTATTATTATTATTACAGAAGAATCCAACTCCAGAAATGTACATAGGATACATACTGTCATAGGTAAATATGTCATGATCATTCAAAGGAAAGTAAAAAAACCAGGCATTACATCTAGGGTCTTTCACTAACCTTATTCATAGTCATGCCACCGCCCACAGCTCCTCCGAGCACCAGGTACCGTATCTTCAGCACCCCCCTCACTGCCCGGGCTATCAGCATCCCGTAACTCCTCCGCTGGATGTGGCTCGTGTCTACCGGCCGACGGAGCAGCATGCTACGGCCCATCCACACAGAGAAGGCGACTGCTCGCTTGTCAACACATGACCAGGCGTTGCGCTTAAGGGATGACCTGGATAAACATATATACAGGTACATTGTTGCGCCTGACCTCACACTAGGAAAACCTCTCGTCGGTCAGAGTGTCGATAAGGGGGCGGAAGCCCTCACTTTGAAGTCTTGACATTGAAATAAGGGAGATTAAGAATTTATTTTCAAAACCAGGGAAGTAGAGCCAAGATAGTTACCTCATACGGTTGTGAAGAATCCTCGACATTGTTTACGTAATTTCTTGTTTTGAAGCAAATAGTTTCAGGACATAACCAATCACTGTATAGAAAAAATCTATTTCATAACCTCTACCGGTTCTTACAAGAAAAGATATCACAAGGCAAAGTAAACTTATTTAAATGCTGCGTAATGTAACCAAATAAAATCAATAAAACATTACACAATCAATCAGAAATTCATTGGTAATCACTTCATATTTTGAATTCGTAATTCTGACAATTTGCGAATGGAAAAGGCAGGCAGGCCATTTCAATTTTTGATTTGACATTTGTATTGTCATTCTTTTGTCAAGTTTCTTCTGTTCTGTGAACATTTTCGTTCGAAAAAAGGTTAGCGCCGCGATGTGGTTTTCCTTTTGCTACAAATGGAAGAAATTTATAACCAAAAACCAAACTTACGGCAACACCGTTTACTAAACGTCAAAAGTCGACAAAAATGGTCAGAAAAAATTCTCTCGTGATAGAGCGATTTTCAGTGCAAAATAAACGATTATAAAAAATATATCGCCATTTCTGAATTAAAACCGAGTGACTCAAAGGCTATATATATAACCCCTTTGACAAAAGACCAGCGGTAATCGTGATAATGGTGCTATTCTCTTGAGAAGTCCACCCATCGATTGGACCATAGTAAGTTTTCCTCATGAATATTTGGTGCCTTGAGTCTACATTCAAGGCTGTGGTGTGTTGACTCTTCGCTAATTAGTACGGCAGTGCAGTTATTGACCAGGAAGTGGTGATATCACACTTAGTTCTTTGATCTTTCGGGTGATTTCTATGATGTAATTAGCTTACTTGTATGGTATGTAAGGTTTCCTTTGATTAGGTTTGTTTTATTTTTAGCATCTTGAGTAGTACGCTGGTGTATGCGTGTCTGTTTGGACACTGAACTTATGTTTACATTCTGCTCTGTCGGGATTTAATGCTTCAACCCTTTGCTCCCTACAGGCATTTATTTTTGTTTGTTGATGTTATGTCAGAGATTTTTTTGATTGTTGATCAGGTTATCCATAGTTGTTATATATTTTTTCGTTTGTGTGATCTCAATATTAAAAAAAATATTGCCTTTACCCAGTCTGCCTATCCAATATCATTCCAAATATTAAGAATACAACAACTAAGAAACATTTACTTTTCCTCAGAAAAAATAAACAATCTTTATATATCCATCTATTTAAGTTAAAAATGCGAAAACTGCAGAGAATGGCTGTATGTTTCACTTCAAAACTACTGCATCAATTCAGCTAAATGTTTTAGAGCACAGTTTGGGAGAAACTGTAACTGTACTAAGAGAGCCTAATTAATACCTCTGCTGAGGTAGTGAAAAGACAACATGATTATGATGATTGTCAGATAATACCTGGAATAATACATAGGCTACTTTTTACAGGGTTCAAAAGAATAATTATCAGTGATATTATTGTGTTAATTACATTGACAATTAATTAATTGATAATAATAAAAAATTGCGCTCACTAATATGAATTGATTTGAATGATGAACATATATTTCTACACTCACGTGAAGTGTCAACTTGACGAGGGGATTCCCGCTTAGAGAGTCAACTGTCCCATTGCATTTGCTAAATAACGCCTTACTGTCCCACAATTTTTTAGTCATGGTCTCGCTTTCTAAAAACTATCATGCTGATCCAGTTTAATGTCTTATACTGGTGATAATTGTCATGATAATTTGGAACATCAAGCATGGCATTTATCTACAAGTATTATTATTCTTATAAATAATAATAGTATGTCGATAAGGTAAGTTGTGACCCTATTTTTATTTATTGTTGAATAATAATTCAAAACAAACCATTGAGAGTTCATCAAGCTTATACAAGCAACCTTTTAAGACAGATATCAGATATCTCAAGTGGTTATTTATAACTTCAAAGTACAGAAAATAATTACAATTAGAAAACATTGCCAGCCTCTCCAGATATACCTACTCTGTTGCATTTGAAATTGATCTTTGTTTTATGTGTTAAATGTTGCAATTTTCCTCAAAGTGGTAAGTTTAGGTCTTATCTCAGAATAGTTTTCTTAGATTTTAGTTCAGTGAGCTTATTCCACATACAAATTAATTATGTTGGCAGTAAAATGACTTTTTACTGAAAAAGACAAGGTATAATTGACAACATTTCAAATTATTAACCCCCTAATTTTAATAGCTAATTCGAAAGTTGGTTGAGACCTTAAGGGATTTTCATTTTACCATTTTCTAAAATTTAGATTTTTCATATTGAAATAAATTTTGAAATCTTGAGTTTTTGGAAAAAGTTGTTGTTGGCATAATGGACCATGTTACCTTTGCCAGAACATTAAAAAATGTCTTTGTCAAGGCTTTCTCTTTGCCAGTCCCAGAAAGAAAAAAAAACAAAGGCTGCGGTTTCGCTTCGGTTTGAATGTGTTAGTTGACGCCCGCCATGAGTCCACCTTACATGCTATCTCTTTTTGCAGGTGTAGAACTTGTATAGTGCTATTCTTCTGTTAGTTTTATGCGGGTGTGTGTGGAAGATCAAACAAATCAAACGCATGGTTATGCTAAATACAATACAAGTTAGATGTTATGGTGACATTGACAGCTAGTGTCAGCTAGTATTTTTTTAATGCTAGGCAAAGGTATTTGTAGTTCTTCTGCCTACATCCTCAATATCTGAATTATTTTCAAAGTATTTTTAAAACGAATGATTAGAAAAATATTTTTAAATGTGTTTCATATTAAGGCATTCAAAATATTTCAATGGTCATTAAATCTTTTTACCTAAACAAAAATGAAATATTGTCAATTGCTGCAATAAAATAAAATAAAAAATAAATATAAAAAATAGAGAGGATTACGCAAAACTCTTTGGTAGAGGGAACTGTGTGTTTGTAAGATGTCAAATATTGTCAACAGCAAAGTTTTATGGATATTGACAATTCATTACTCTGATTCGAAACTCTTTGCTTAAACTTGCTTCACTTACTTACTCTGTGATTCATTTGTAACCTCAGATAAACTAAACTCTTTGCTTACATACTCTATGTGGAACTACTTAGATCTATCTAGCATAGATTAGCCCTATCACGCACAAAAACTTAAATTTTTTCAAGCTGCAAACTTGGGTATAAATTACTCTCAGTGGTACCAACAATAGATTATAAAGTATCATTTACTGGTGGGAAGTACTACTACTCATCATTTACCACACAGTTCACCCTTTTTTAAGGGAGTAGTGAACATCCTTTGTTCTTTACCGAGTGTAATAATAAGTTATATCTAATAAATTATTATTATTATAAAAAAATCGTAGAAACATACGCATTTGCGACGTTTGTCTTTTTTTGTGTTGATCTAAACTGTACAACTAGTAGTACATAAATGGCAAAGACATGATGAGTATGTCTGTTTCAACACAAATCAATCAATTTACAGAACCTTGTTGTTCCAGATCTCTTGCTCGACATATCAATAATTTCTATATCATGATTTTAATACTATTTTAGACATTCTCGTATTTTTGTGTTGGGTTCTATGAAGATATTAGCTATGTTTAAATATTACCAACGAAAGTTAATATACTGTTTTATATCTAGTCTGAGATTAAAGAGTGGGTTTAAGTATGCGGGTCTCTAGAAGACCCATGGTTATGCTGATGGGTTTCGCCAAAGTAGCTCTGTTCAGGGCTTTTGTGACGGACTCCATACATATGTCACTAGAAGACCCATGGTTATGCTGATGGGTTTCGCCAAAGTAGCTCTGTTCAGGGCTTTTGTGACGGACTCCATACATATGTCGGCGGCATTGGGCTTGCCCCTATCACGTGTAATTAATTTTATTTTGTTGATGTTTATAAAAATCTTGATAACATAAATATGTGACTATAATATTACATAGAACAATTACGCCCTTTTACCGTACCCGAAGGGTGGCAAACGGAACACTAAGCCTCCGCTGTCCGTCATGTGAGAGTATGTATTTCCGTTGCCACTACAACTAATTATGAATTACACGCAATTTAGAAAAATCAAAGGGGTCCCCATATAAGAAACGTATCTTTGCGTTTTGTCTTGTACGATAGTAGGAAACCCTTCGTTCTTGACCGTTTTTTCTAACAAGGTGTCAAAATAACACATTTGCGCCCACGTTAACCCACAATTGGGCTTAAGGATTATACATCCCACCAAATTGTGAATCATACGGCTTGGTAATAAATGCAAAAACCAATGAAACATTCTGCATGCTCAGACTCAATTAGGGGTTAAGCCATATGTGTAATATATGTATATATATATATATATATATATATATATATCTTCGGCTCACAAATGTAACTGTGCCACAGCCAGATCATCTGGGATGGAGGTGTGACCACGTGACGCCATTCTTATGTCTAATAATAGACGGTTTGCGTGGGAAAGAGCGCCTTTGCCAGCATCGCCATTTTGAAGTTATTTCGGAAATGGAAGTGCGTGGGGTGGGGTGTTATCGAACAAAACAGTGACTCAGGACTTTTCCGCAAAAACAAGCTAATAGAAGCTTCAGTGAAGATATTTATCACATTTAATTATATTTTGAGACCTATGAACTTGTAAGGATTTCTTGATATCCGCGATTTTTACTCGATCTTCGTAGGGAGTTTAAAAAGAGATATTTCTTTTTTATCTTTAATATATTTCTAAACGTAGCTACACGCAGAATGCAATGGGCCTCTGACGCACCGTATGGGAAAAGGAGTGACCCTATACTATACTGTTGCTCATTCGGCGTTTTCCCCCTCGTAGTACAGAACCCTTCGTATGCGATTCCAACTATGTAGTAATAGACCGGCTATTTATTATTTATTATATTCCTTTATTAAGAGCTCCGTGGGCTTCACGCGGTTTCATTTTCATTTAAAACTTTCACGTTCAGTGTTTCGGATGACACGTTAAGCTGGCCCGGCTACTATCGCTACGTGGTAGTGTTCGTAAAACCCCTCCATCAACCCGAACTACGCCAGCGTGGTGGAGTATGGCTTAATCGCGCTAACTCAGTGCAATTATATTAATGGTGTGCTCACATGCCCGCAGTGCGCGAGGATCTTCACAAGGAAGATTGGCTACACAAGCCACATGCGACCACACGATCGAGTTCAAAGCTCACGAAGCGGTCGCCGTGACCGAAATCGGTCGGGCCAATAAACCAAATCCTGGTAAGGGCCTGTGCCCCTAGGCGGGACATGAATGGGCTGCATTCATTATTATACATATTTTCCTTCATTATTATAAGGCTATATAGCATGTATTTACAAAGAAAGGCAATCGTAACTTGAAAAATATTATTCGCCTCATGAGATAAGAAATTCACCTACATACAAACACCACTATTACCATACGGGGTATCAGAGGCATAGTGGTTTCACTCCCGCTTCTCAAGCAGGTCCGGATCCCGGTATAGCCCATGAGATAAGTGATTAACCTCCGAAGAAAAAAGATGATATGCCTGTCTGCCTGTGGCACCCTAGCGCTCGAAACGCGTGGACGGTTTTTAATGCGGTCTTTTGTTATTAGGAGGAGACTTCCCTGCAATGGTTCTTAGCCATGTTTTATTAAAATCGGTTCAGTGGTTTAAAAGTTATACACAAGAAAACAAGTCGGCCAAATTTTAGGCTTAATCTAAAGGTAGGTTTAATTGATTGTGTCGGTGGTGTTTTTTTTAATCTACAAATGTATCATAAACCCTCTTTACTGCGTCCAAAAACCGCACGTTACGACCAACATAATGTTGTACTACCTACTTGGTAAAAACTCATTTCTTATATAAATTTTCGACAAATTATGACATTCAAATTTCGAACGCCGACGCCCGCCTGCGTGCCGCCCCTAGTTTGTCTGTGAAGTTGGTACTACTGAACAAGCTAAACAAGTGCAGAGCAATTATCAATGCCACCATGCCGGTCGAACATGCGGTTCCTGAACACATCAAAGAGAACTTATGATATGTGTGTTGATAAACTAGTGTATGTAACTGTACATAATTAGGCATTAAAACTCTCGAGTGATATTATCGAACCCACTATCGAGTTTTAATGTCCTCCATTATGTATCAGTCACATAAACTAATATTATTTATAACTATTTATTTTAAAGTGGCGTTCGTAAATAATACGGTCGTCCCTACGGTGATTTAAAACTTCGTGAGGAAACCTTCATACATTTTGTGTTGTCGATTTTGTCCAGGGCGTCTGTGCTAGCGCCGGCCACCCCAGCAGAAAGTTATCGGGGTCGGCCCTCCAATAGGAGATAGCCTGAAAAATTACGAAGCCCAGCATTTCGCCTCGTGTCTATAAATACTGAGTTATCTCCCATTCGGCGGCTAACCAGTGAACTTCCGTTGCAGGAGCGGTCATAGCTGATAATGCGGCGGTAATCTGACAGTAAATATACACGCAGTAAGTGATATATGTAGTTTTTTATTGGTTTGGTTAATTTGTTTGAGTTATTTATATTTAGTATTTACTGACTCTGATGGAAAACACATCGTGAGAAAACCTTCATTACCCCACAGCTGCGGCGATGGGCTAGCAACCTGTCACGCAAAATGGAGTATTAAATAACTGGCTAGACGTGGACACAATTGTGTCTCTACCAACCTGTTAGGGTAAAGTGGCGACGCTGTGATGTTGTAATTTTGTTTGTAAATCCAGTTTTTGGTTAACCACAATACTGGTTTTGGCTGACACATTTGCTGAATTGGGAATAACAAAAATGGAAACTTAAAAACCTTACCGTGTTACCACAAAAAATATTAAACAGCGTTTAACCTCAAAACAAACGTCAAATCCCATACACTTTTGTTTTTAAACAAGTTTTGCGTTGCGTGCGTTGATTGGTTTGTTTTTTAGTTCTTACATATCGTCCTAACACGAAGCCCTTCGTAAGCCTCCATTCTGTGATTCTTTCGCCCATTTCAGTAATGCCGCTGCTCGTGCGCTACCAAGTTTGGGATGTTTTCATCGCCCATGTTATTCATCAATTTAGTTAATTTTTCGCTAATCCTAAACAGCATCCCCTGGTCATTGGCTCATTTAGCTTTTATCCATCCGTTTTATTATTCCCCATTATAATAATAATATTAATAATAGCTTGGACACTATTTACACACATTGATCTATCCCCAAACTAGGATTCCCTATATCTTGGGTACTAGACAACGATACACATACTTAAAAATATTAATACTATACTTAGATAGACAAACAACCATGACTAGGGTACAAACATCCGTACTTATAGCTAGACAAATATTATACTTAGATAGATAAACAACCACGACTAGGGTACAAACATCCGTTCTCATCAAACCAATATTTGCCCCCACCGGGACTCGGACCCGTGACCCTTGGCTTCGTAGGCAGGGTCACTGCCGAATCGGCCATTCGGGTCGTCACGTGTAAAAAGATATGTATGTGCGTGATATTTTATCTTAATGAAAAACATGGGGGAGACCTTATCTCCGAAGCTGCGACGGGTGGTGCCCTGTCACGATAAAATCGGGCACGTGCCAGTCGGACTCACACATGATGGGTTCTGTACCATCGTACAATAAAAAGGCAAAAAAACATGTCTCTTGTATTGTGGACCCCTCTAGTTTTGGGGTTCCGTATCTTAACAGGGAAAAACGGAAGCATTATGGGATCACTCCGTGTGTCTGTCCTAGGAGTGATACAAATTGATATAAATACAAATTGGTTGTAACTCAAGTACGGCTGGACCAATTGTAATGATCTCTTATCTGTACGATTCCCGCCATAACAGAAAAACGATTAAAATATCCGAAAAATCACTGGCAAAAAATATACGAAACATAACTTTTTAAATATATCAGATTTTGAACTTCTCCTTTTGACTGTTTGGCGGTACGAAGTTCGCGGGGTTAGCTAGCGTAATATATTAGGTCCTTACATATGAAATTGGCGTTTCGCCGTACTGGCCACTTTGATCTCAAATATCTCCTCTATGGTTAGGAATTCCAAATTCAAATTTATACAGCTATTTACTCATGTATTTGTGTTTCTAAAATTATAGTTCATTTGTTTTTTCCTCAATTGTTTTTTTTCTTGAGTCACTCAGCTTACAAAATGGAAAACGGAAATATCGCGTTATTTACGAGTATGAGTTCTACCGTGGCACCAGTGCTGCAGAAGCGGCTCGAAGGATTAATTATGTGTATGGCGACGGTGCCGCAATAGAAAACACAGTGCGTTTTTGGTTCCAAAGTTTTCGTTCTGGAAATTTCGACCTGCAGAACAAGCTCCGTGGACGGCCGGCGACCAAAGTTGATAATGAAGAATTGAAGGCTATTGGGGAAGCGGATCCATCGCAAACCAAGTCCGAGTTAGCTGCAGGCTGCGGTGTTAGTGATGAAACTGTTTTAATCCACTTGAAGCAAATTGGGAAGGTGAAAAAGCTTGAAAGGTGGATACCTCACGAACTGAGTGAAGCAAATCAACAAACGCGCGTTGACTGCTGCGTTGCATTACTCACCCGGCACAATAATGAAAGGACTTTAAATCGAATCCATTACCTGTGATGAAAAGTGGATCCTGTACGATAATCGGAAGCGCTCATCGCAATGGCTGAACCCTGCCGAACCAGCCAAACCATGCCCCAAGCGAAACTTGACTCCAAAAAAGTTACTTGTGAGCGTTTGGTGGACTAGTGCTGGTGTCGTTCACTACAGCTTTCTTAAATCTGGCCAGACGATTACGGCAGATGTCTATTGTCAGCAACTGCAAATCATGATGGAAAAGCTAGCTGCTAAACAACCGAGGCTGGTCAATCGCTCTAGGCCACTGCTGCTTCATGATAACGCTAGACCACACACTGCACAACAGACGGACTACCATATTAGAGGAGCTTCAATTGGAATGTCTAAGACATCCACCGTACTCTCCGGACCTTGCTCCAACAGATTGCCATTTTTTTCGAAATTTGGATAACTTCTTGAAAGGGAAAAAATTCAACTCCGATGGGGCAGTCCAAACCGCCTTCAAAGATTTTATTGATTCCCGTCCGAATGTTTTTTTTAGTAAAGGGATCGAAGAACTACCTATGAGATGGCAAAAGTGTATAGATAGCAATGGCACATACTTTTAAAAAAAATACGACTATGTTCCTCCCATGCAAAACGCCAATTTCATATGTAAGGACCTAATATTTGGGAGTCAAAACATATATTGGTAAACAATATATTTGTGAATTTGAAAGTGTATGACGCGATATCGTCACTTTTGTTGACAATCTTAACTATTCGGGGGGCGTGTGCAATAACAATAGATCGTCTGCCAATAACGTGATACCCAGATCCGGCGAAACGTGCCAAGTCTCTTCTATGTTTCCCACGTCGTCGTAGGGGCACGTCTGATGACGTCGACACTTCCGACGTTACGCTGATATGCCACGTGGGTGTAGTACAAAAATAAACAGCGTTACTACTTTTATCTACACACGTATCATAAACCCACTTTACTGCGTCTAAAAACCGCAAATTAAGACCAGCATAATGTAAAACTATTTGGTAAAAACTCATTTCTTATCTGAAAATTTGTACATTATGACTATAATGTACTAAAATTTGTCAAATTATGACATTCAAATTTCGAACGCCGACGCCCGCCTGCGTACCGGTAGTACAGAACAAGCTAAACAACTGCAGAGCCACAATGCCGGTCAAACATGCGGTTCCTGAACACATCAAAGAGAGCTTATGATATGTGTGTAGATAAACTAGTGTATGTAACTGTACATAATTAGGCATTAAAACTCTCGAGTGATATTATTACCCACTCTCGAGTATTAATGCCCTCCATTATGTAGCAGTCACATAAATTACTATTCCATACGGGGGGGTTCCTATTTTAAGCCAGTTATTCGGATCTGAGCCGATCACAGAGGGGTCAAAGCACTCTCAACTAAACAAAATAAAACAATTTAGAGGTCTTTTCGCAATCAAATTATATCGAGAAAATTTAACCCAATCGCGTTTTCCTTCAGTTCAGTTCTTAATCAAATTCTCACCCAAAAATCAAATCTGTGGATTACTTTATAGTGGATTAAATGCTATGGGGAAAACCTTAATGAATGTGGGGTAAATCATGATTTGCGCATTGTACGCGGTGATGCAAGAATCACGTGTCACGTGGGGGACATTCATTGCTATTATAGATTTAAATTATGTAAGCTAAAAGATATTATCTAATAATAGTAATAATAATTTCTTGGACACTATTGACACACATTGATCTAGCTCCAAACTAGGATTCCCTGTATCTTGGATACTAGACAACGATACACATACTTATATAGATAAATATATTATACTTAGATAAACAGCCATGACTAGGGTACAAACAACCGTAATCGTCAAACAGATATTTGCCCCCACCGGGACCCTGTCCCTGGACCCTTGGCTTCGTAGGCAGGGTCACTGCCGACTCGGCCATTCGGGTCGTCTCTGTGTGATGTGAATTCTGTTGTGAGTTCGTTTAGTCGTAACTTCTTAAAGTTGTTCGCATTGCCCCCGGTGGAGATTTATATCATATTAATTATTACACATTCCTGTCTGTTGTTAAAAACATAATCTTCACGTCAGCGTAACGCCTTTCCCCATACGGGTCCGCAGAGGTACTGTAGCGTCCATGTTTAGCCAATAATTCGAAATCCACTGAGCATTTTTCTGCTTGTATCACTTAACTCAAAACACTTTCCTCTCTTCCAGCCCGGAATCCAAGATGGCGTCGGTATGGAAGCGACTGCAGCGCGTCAACAAAAGGGCGGCAAAGTTCCAGTACACCGCCTCGTATAGCCGGATTGACCTGGAGGCCAGCACTAAGTGGTAAGCAAATTAGAACTTGGTTCTGGCCAGAATACCATTGTGCTCTATCTCGTTCTCGTTTATTGAAGTCACCGACTTAAAGATTCACCGCAATAACGAATCGCCGTTAGCAACTTTAATTAAATGATGACCTCTGTGACGGGGCGGTTGTGGCTCTGCCTACCATGCGAGAGGTCCCGGGTTCGATCCCCGGCTGGGGGTAAAAAAAAAACCAGGTCTTGGATGTTTCTATATATCTGACAGGGTATCCTAGTGTGGGGCCAGAAGCAATGTATTGCTTGTATGTAAATGTTTATGTTTATCCCTGATACAGGTCGCGCCAAGTTTGTGTTTGAGTGCCGCGTGGAAGGGTAACCTCTCTTCTTTCTCGCCTAGCCTCCGCGCGGCACTCAGACCCAGAGAAACAACTTGGCAAGCACAGTAGAAGTCACCGATAAAACGACGCTTTCTCTTAGTATTACACTTGATTAGTTAGTAATCAATAATCATGTTACCTTTTGTTGAGTTGTCGCGGAGGGTCGCACAACTCACGACAGGGCCTGGTTTGAAGCACCCAGACCGCACGCACTACCGCGGCCGTGTCTGACGCTCCACAATCTGATTGTAGACTGAGTGTAGTCACTAGCGCAGATGTTTATCAGACGCTGCTTGAATCATCTGTTACAGATGTTATTGGCTTTAGGATGATGATGATGTTAACTTTTGTATCAAGGCTTATATTTAACTGTAAATCACATTGACCAAAAAGTTATATCCAAAAATAATAATTTTTCATCCCAAATTTAATAAATATTCATCAAAATTGCATTGGCATACATCCTGTTTTATACATGGGGTCGCCTCGCTCCGCTCCGCTTCGGCTCGAGGTTGTATTATAAAGTTGTGACTTAACCAACGTACACAGACAGAACTTATAGCAACCAATACTGTTCTGTGAGACTCCATGCTCGTTCTTATTGAGCAGCGACCTCTGTGGCGGAGCGGTTGTTCTTTTTACCATGCCAGAGGTGCCGAATTCGATCCCCGGCTGGGGGTAAAAAAACCCCCAGGTCTGGATGTTTATATCTGTGACGTCGCTGTTTCTAGTTCCCACGACACATGGTATCCTAGTGTGGGGCCAGAAGCAATGTGTGTGCCTGTACCTATGTAAATGTTTATGTTTATGGGGGCTCTTGGTAAAAATTTGGCGTATTTGGGAGTCAAAACATATTTGCGTTTCATAATTTTTTTGCCATACGGAGCGGCAATTGCGTAGCAAGCCCTTCGCCGCTGAAGATTTCCTCACGAAGTTCTCCATCGCCAAAGTCTGAGTTAATTATCCTCATGTCCGTCCTGTTTCAGGAAACCCACCAAGCTCAGTATAGTGTGGACGCGCCGCTCCCGCCGGGTCGTCACAGACGCGCTCGACTGGGAGCCCTCGCTGAAAGACCCGCACAAGTAAGGTTATAGACTTAGTTTAGTGGCAATACTAACGAATGACTTGTCGTGGTTCTAAACCTAGATATACTAGATATAAAACTTTCCGCACCACTTGTTCGAAAATGTCAATTATATATGAGAACAATTTAAATGACCACCAAAATATTTTTTTGCTTACCAAAATGTAAATGATCACCATAAATTGCAGAAATTATCGGGGCAAAATACTGCGGTAGCTTAGGTGAAGGGTAAAGAGGGTGAGCGAAGAGAAGCCCCCTTTATCCTTCGTGTTAGGTTGAACATGTAAGAACAACAAAAATACTTAAAACATAGACTTAAGTACACAAAACATAAAAGAGAGTTTGGTGATCATTTATCCAAACACAATTTGGTGATCATTTACCCATTCTGGCAGTCATTTCGAATTATTGTTAGTAAAATAGGCTCGTTTTTGGTAATCGTTTAAACACAAGCCATTATACATAGTCAGGTCATAAGTTCAGTCACACAATAAAAACTTTTGAATTTAGAACGCTGGCCACAAAAAAGTTTATTGAATTCGAGTTTCGAATTTTCATGAAAATAAAAATGTGTACTTTTTAGAATTTTCCTCATTTTTAAATATGGAGTGGACACTTAAAGAAGACCGTCGGGGTTATTACGTATCTTGCAAACAGTAAGCAATCGACAAAAATTGCGCAATTTCTGCTGTCAAAAGTGACAATAGCGGAGTGTAGCCAGCGGTCAACGGTGCTGCCTCTAGCGAGCAATCGCAAAACTAAAAAGAGCATTGTTGTTGCAAGCAGCGTTGCCGTTTTAGCCACTTTGTGGCTAGATCTAGAGGATTTTCAACGGTTTTAGCCAAAAAATAATAAATTTTAGCCACCAAAACGAATCTAGCTACATCTAGCCACTTTTGGTATGTTTTTAGATTATTACTTTTGGAAGTCGAACGAGCAAGAAATTTTAAATAAATCTGTGGTTATCGCCTTTTACTGAGTAGGCAACACCACCGCGGTCCGACCTCCGCGCCGCAGTTGTAACGTCTGATCATGGTTTCCCCAATGAATGTTTATATATTTCCGTAATTCAGATTCGATTGAATGAAAATCTACGTTATTACTATTTACAGTTTGTTTTGTACAAAGTAGTCAAGTCATAATTTATCGAAACGATATCATTGTCTATGATAATAATATTATATTATCAATAGTCATAGAATATAAAAGTCTGCAAAGATTAGCCACTTCCAGCCACATTTCGAAAATGTTTGTTTTTTACAAAACTGCTTACTTGTTTTTATGTAGCCACAAACTAGATTGCCCTGGCGGCAACACTGGCAGAAAGCAAACAATTAGCGAGCGATCACTTTAGATAATACGAATTCGGTATGACACATTGCAAGCGACCGCGCGATGAATGCGCGATCACTGCGCAATAGCTGCTGATTGCTGAATTTTAGGTAATAAGCCCGCGTGTCGCAGTTATTGCGTTGCATCGTTGCGGTTACGCGCCAATTCAGATTTTCGACTTACTGAAAAATTTGAATATAATCAAAAGATTCGTTTATCGTACCATAAAACGATACAATGAAGACTCTAGTGTAGATGACAGGTCAAGAAGTGGTCGCCCTCGCTCTGTTAGGACTCCAGCAGTGATAAAAGCTGTGAAGGCGCGAATTCAAAGAAATCCCATAGGTAAGCAGAAACTGTTGGCCCTTCAGATGGGGTTAAGCAGGACCACGGTGAAAAGGGTGTTAATTGAAGACTTAGGGCTTAGGGCATATCGAAGAAAAACAGGACATCGTTTGGACGCTCGTTTAATGGACCTGAGACTGAAGAGATGCCGCGCTTTGTTGAAGCGGTACGCGGGGAAAAAAGCATCGGGAAATTCTTTTTCGGATGAAAAAATTTTCACCGTGGAAGAGAGCTACAACAAACAAAATGATAAGGTGTACGCACACAGCAGTGAAGAAGCGAGCAACCGTATTCCGCGTGTCCAACGAGGTCATTTTCCATCCTCGCTCATGGTTTGGTTGGGAGTCTCTTATTGGGGCTTAACTGAGGTACATTTTTGTGAGAAAGGCGTAAAAACGAATGCAGTTGTGTATCAAAATACAGTCCTCAAGAACCTTGTGGAACCTGTTTCTCATACCATTTTTAATAACAGCCACTGGGTATTCCAACAAGATTCTGCGCCAGCTCATAGAGCGAAAAGCACACAAGACAAGGCGCGTGAAATCGACTTCATCCGGCACGAAGACTGGCCCTCCTCCAGTCCAGATTTGAGTCCGTTAGATTACAAGATATGGCAACACTTGGAGGAAAAGGCCTGCTCAAAGCCTCATCCTGATTTGGAGTCACTCAAGGCATCCTTGATTAAGGCAGCCGCCGATATTGACATGGACCTCGTTCGTGCTGCGATAGACGACTGGCCGCGCAGAATAAAGGCCTGTATTCAAAATCGCGGGGGTCATTTTGAATAAACTTTATTACCATAAGAATCTATGTTTTATTAAGTTCATTTTACTATATAAATGTTTACATAAATAATAAACATGTCTAAATTATTTCATATTGCACATGTGACAGAACTTATGACCTGACTATGTATATCATGCAAATACCTTGCCTAAAGCAAGTCATTATAGCTCTAGGCTTTAGCGGTCACATAATGTTCTGAATTTCATTGTATCACAACCAAGATCACTCCAGGGTTTAAAGTGATAGTCACTACTCATAGTTGACCGAGCGAGGGAAGCGAGGGAAGCGTCTCCGTTTCAGGATTTAGCAAAAATGCTTTCGTATGTCCGGATGTTATCCTCTACAGGCCACATTTCTGAACTGATTCTCGTGTTTTTTTTGTTGATTCAGTTTTTGGAAACTCTTCAAAATGGCGGAGTTGTGGGAGTTTATAATATTTCAAAAGACGTAGCAGTCCAGCTTGACAGATTTTAATAAATAAGGTTTCGTTCGATTCGTAGAGACCGTGAGAGTAACAGGCAATATCATTTTAGTGGAAAGTCAATAGGTTAGGTTTAAGACCGCAAAATGTTGTTTACAAAGTTATTACTCCATGTACTATTTAGATGCGTTCATAAGTTTGTATGTGTTGTTAAAAGAAAGTGTCACGTGCGGGGTCTACAGCTCACAGAGCCACTAGTTCTTATTGCTATGGCCTTAAAATATAATTTCGTGAAATACGCACGGCGCCCACAGCCTAGCTACCCGGGGGCGGGGGCGGAGGGGGAGTGCGGCGCCGAACTCATTCGAAAATCGAGCTGGCCCTATTACCATGGCGTAACGTTCAAAATTTAGACCCGTTAAAATGTCAAAGTCAATCATGCTGTTAATGTACAATCGAACCATCTGAATCATGACCCACCATAAGCTTATTTTGCTAAACCCCTTAAATGCAAGTAGGTCGAAATTCGCTTGAAGGTTTATTTCCTTGGTAACGAACTTGTTATCATTTGATTAGACACTGATATTTTGATAGATCTTACAAGTTTGAAAGTTTCAAACGAATTATCAGGCAAAAGGGTCATGATTCAGTTGGTTCGATAGTACTTTATTAGAATGCTGTTTTTAGTAGCCTTGCTTTTTATATTTTCTCGCAGGAGGTGCAAAAAGTAGTGTATACCTCTCGGGGATAAAGTAGTGTATACCTCTCGGGGATAAAGTAGTGTATACCTCTCGGGGATAAAGTAGTGTATACCTCTCGGGGATAAAGTAGTGTATACCTCTCGGGGATAAAGTAGTGTATACCTCTCGGGGATAAAGTAGTGTATACCTCTCGGGGATAAAGTAGTGTATACCTCTCGGGGATAAAGTAGTGTATACCTCTCGGGGATAAAGTAGTGTATACCTCTCGGGGATAAAGTAGTGTATACCTCTCGGGGATAAAGTAGTGTAGACCTCTCGGGGATAAAGTAGTGTATACCTCTCGGGGATAAAGTAGTGTATACCTCTCGGGGATAAAGTAGTGTATACCTCTCGGGGATAAAGTAGTGTATACCTCTCGGGGATAAAGTAGTGTATACCTCTCGGGGATAAAGTAGTGTATACCTCTCGGGGATAAAGTAGTGTATACCTCTCGGGGATAAAGTAGTGTATACCTCTCGGGGATAAAGTAGTGTATACCTCTCGGGGATAAAGTAGTGTATACCTCTCGGGGATAAAGTAGTGTATACCTCTCGGGGATAAAGTAGTGTATTCCTCTCGGGGATAAAGTAGTGTATACCTCTCGGGGATAAAGTAGTGTATACCTCTCGGGGATAAAGTAGTGTATTCCTCTCGGGGATAAAGTAGTGTATACCTCTCGGGGATAAACTAGTGTATACCTCTCGGGGATAAAGTAGTGTATACCTCTCGGGGATAAAGTAGTGTATACCTCTCGGGGATAAAGTAGTGTATACCTCTCGGGGATAAAGTAGTGTATACCTCTCGGGGATAAAGTAGTGTATTCCTCTCGGGGATAAAGTAGTGTATACCTCTCGGGGATAAAGTAGTGTATACCTCTCGGGGATAAAGTAGTGTATACCTCTCGGGGATAAAGTAGTGTATACCTCTCGGGGATAAAGTAGTGTATACCTCTCGGGGATAAAGTAGTGTATACCTCTCGGGGATAAAGTAGTGTATTCCTCTCGGGGATAAAGTAGTGTATTCCTCTCGGGGATAAAGTAGTGTATACCTCTCGGGGATAAAGTAGTGTATACCTCTCGGGGATAAAGTAGTGTATTCCTCTCGGGGATAAAGTAGTGTATACCTCTCGGGGATAAAGTAGTGTATACCTCTCGGGGATAAAGTAGTGTATACCTCTCGGGGATTAAGTAGTGTATACCTCTCGGGGATAAAGTAGTGTATTCCTCTCGGGGATAAAGTAGTGTATACCTCTCGGGGATAAAGTAGTGTATACCTCTCGGGGATAAAGTAGTGTAAACCTCTCGGGGATAAAGTAGTGTATACCTCTCGGGGATAAAGCTGTTTTGCGCTTGAATCTCTCACGGCTTTTAGGACGCAGCCTTAATTTCGGGAGTTAAATCTGGTCTCCTTCGTTACGTTCAAAATTCAATATCGCGCCCGTGACATAAACCAGTGCTTTATCCCCTTGGGGCATAATCTACTATTAAAACATCCCCGATAAAATTTGGTTCACTTGTTACCCTGTTAAGGTGATAACTTTCGAATCACTTAACCGATTTTAATAAAACTTGGCTTAGAACCATCATAGGAAAGTTTACTACCATTTACAGACAGCCACATTAAACTCCGTCCACCCTTTTCACAGCAAGGGATTACAAGTGAACTATGCCAACGGTGCCACGAAAAGACACACACACAATCACAGACAGACGTGCTTCAAACTATGCCACTACTTTGACGACCCGAATGGCCGAGTCGGCAGTGACGCTGCCTACGAAACCTAGGGTCCCGGGTTCGAGTCCCGGTGGGGGCAAATATTTGTTTGGTGAGAACGGATGTTTGTACCCTAGTCATGGTTGTTAATCTATCTAAGTATAATATATATAAGTATATGTATCATTGTCTAGTACCCAAGATACAGGGAATCCTAGTTTGGGGCTAGATCAATGTGTGTAAATGGTGTGCAAGGTATTACTCTTTTTTCTTTCTTTCTTTCTTTTTCTGTAGACATACTTTACTTCTGGCCCCACACTAGGACAGCCTGTGTCGTGTTAACCACAAACAGCGCCGTCACACACGTGTAATTGTTAATACATATATGTACAATACACAATGAAATTTGCGTTTTTTTTTTTGCGTTTTTTCCACCATTTATGACCACTTGACAGTTAATCGGATCAACAACTGAACAAGTGGAATTATTTATAAAATCTAATACATAACCCGACTGTATTTTCTTTCAATACCACATACAAACTTATGAATGCACCTGGTTAAGCACATGGAGTATGAAAGTAGCCGCACAAATAACTTATTATCCCAATATCTCCGCCATTTTGAACATTTTTTGAATTGTCAAAAAATATCCATGTAAATATCGAATCTGCTCACAAAAATCCATGAGAATCGGTTGAGAACTGCGACCTTTAGAGGAGACGGACAGGCATACAAAAGCATTTTTGCCCAAAACTGTAGAAGCTTCGCTCGCGCTGCGCTCGCTCGGTCAATTATGCCGTCTTGTTTGTCTCCGCAGAGGCTCGGTGATATACCCAGTGACGGAGAACCACACGGTGGCTGTCACGCTGTTCAAGGACTCCCGCACCAACGAGCTGGAGGATAAGGACTGGACGTTCGTGCTTGAGGATGTGAGTATTTAACATAAGATGCTCCGATGACTCCAGCCCCGCTACCGACCTCTCCTGACCTGCTTGCGGTGTGCCGAAGCCTTAAGGCTTCTTCAACTTAACAAGATGAAAGACGAAACTATTGCAAATCCGGCATTTTGTCAAAATCGGAGCGTTGACTGGAAAACCCAAAGGGCTTTTTAGGAGTGTGAATAAGACCCGTCACACAACACGGTTAAGCCATAAAAAACTGCCATAAATTACACATTATGGTCATAATGTGTAATTTTTCAGATAAGAAATGAGTTTTTACCAAGTAGTTTAACATTATGCTGATCGTATCGTGCGGTTTTTGTACGCAGTAAAGAGGGTTTTTGATACGTGTGTAGATAAACTACTATAATAGCAGCAGTCACATAAACTATTATGTGACTGCTGCATAATGCCTAATTATGTACAGTTACATACACTAGTTTATCTACACACATATCATAAGCTCTCTGTGATGTGTTCAGGAACCGCATGTTTGACCGGCATTGTGGTTCTGCAATTGTTTAGGTTGTTCTTTAGTACCAACTTCACGCAGACGGGTGTCGGCGTTCGAAATTTGAATGTCAGTACCAACTTCACAGACAAACTAGGGACGGCACGCGGGTGGGCGTCGGGGTTCGAAATTTGAATGTCATTATATGTAGAAAAACTACACATAATGACCATTATATGTAGTTTTCCAGATACGAAACGAGTTTTTACCAAGTAGTTTAACATAATGCTGATCGTAACGTGCGGTTTTTGAACGCAGTAAAGAGGGTTTATGGTACGTGTGTAGATAAAAGTTCATTAAGATTATATTTCTGTTATATTTAATACATAATAACGTGTATAGTTAACGACCTCTGTGGCACAGAGGTTGTGGCTCTGGTTACCATGCGAGAGGTCCCGGATTCGATCCCCGGCTGGGGGTACAGAAAAAAAAACCCCAGGTCTTGGATGTTTATATGTGTGTGACGTCGCTGTTTCTGGCTCCCACGGCTAGTGTGGGGCCAGAAACAACAGAGTTTGAGTACTTATTCGCATCATTCCCCCAGGTGTCATCGACAGGCAAGCGTCGCCGCCTGGCGGTGGCCTCCATCAACATGCGCAAGTACGCGAGCCTCGAGCCCTCCCAGCACAACCTGACCGTGACACTGGACCCCGTCACCCAGAAGGTGGTGTCCGCCGAGCTGCAGCTGACGCTTCACTGCGTGCTGCTGAAGGAGGGGCAGGCCACGTGAGTTACTCATTATGATTACGCATATCTGGGAAAGTTTAGAAAACTTTGGCTTGTGTTTAAACGATCACCAAAAACGCACCTATTTTACTACCAATAAATTCGAATCGACCGCCAGAATTACTAAACAACCACCAAATTGTGTTTGGATAAATGATCACCAAACTTCTTTTTATGTTTTGTGTACTTAAGTTTATGATTTAAGTATTTTTTGTTGTTCTTACATGTTCAACCTAACACGAAGGATAAAGGCGGCTTCGCTTCGCTCGCCCCCTTTGCCCTTCACCTAAGCTACCGCAGCATTATGCCCTGATATTTTCTGCAACTTTTGGCGATCATTTACCCATTTTGGGTAGGAAAAAAATATTTTTGTGGTCATTTAAATTGTTCTCGAAAACTTGTATAGCTCCATAATTACTGCGATGAGCTTGACCTCTGACACTCAAAATTAACTATTGAATATTTTGAATAAAACAAAAAATAATAATATAACACATGGCTAGCAAGAGTAATTTGCAACTAATAGGTGCCTCTCATAAGGGGCTAAAACTTTCCATGGCTAACTAGCCAGTCATGCCATTTGAGCAATTTAAAAACCATGTAAAAGCTATTTTGTCTAAAAAAGCATACTACAATGTTCAAGATTACTTTAATGACGGTACTGTATGGGGTTAATCTAAACCACCACAGAACTCGCTGTCAATAATTTGTAGAAGCCGCCCTTTTTATATATATATATACATATATATAAATAATATAATAAGTAACTAAGAAGCCATGATATCACAGCGACGAAGACATGCAGTCCCTGGCGTCCATGCTGTCGGTGAACAACAACTCGGACATCGCGGTCTTGTCGGAGTTGGGCGACGACGATTTCACGCTGTCCGATAACTCGACTAAACAGGTGACATTATCACTATCATCATCATTGACCGGGCGAGCGAAGCGTCCAGTTTCGACATTGGCCAAAACTGCTTTTGTCCGTCTATTCTCGCCTACAGGTCGCATTTCCCAACCAATTTTGACGAAAATTGGCAGACAATTTTTGATTGGTGGAAAAATAAAAATGAGTTTTCTGTAGCGTTATTGATCGACGGATTTCAATCAAATTTAAGAGGCACACTAAGTACTTTATTATTCTACACAAGATGTTGCGACTATAATCCAAAAGGAGGGGGGGAAGGGGGGCAATTTTCTGTAGCGTTATATATGACTTTTAATTTGTGAAATTGAGGCGCGGTCTTCTGTTCTCACAGAACCACTAGTTATATTAGCCTCAGCTGTCCGTCCGTCTGTCCGACTGTCCGTCAGCGGGCTGTATATCTCATGATCCGTTATAGGTAGAGTTGAATTTTTTACAGAGTGTGTATTTCTGATAGATATAATAAACAACACAAGATTTATTTCTATAAATAAAAGCAGGTCCCCATATAAGAGGCATGTTTTAATAAATATGTTTTAATAAATGGCAACCCTCCACTACATAGTAATGATGTTTCGTCAGATGTCGGACCTGCGGCACCTCATGGACGAGATGACGCTGTCTCTCACGCACAGCTCGGTCGCGGAGACGCCCTGCTCCGTGCAGAGCCTCGCCTTCGACGCGCCCGCCGCGCCCGCCGCGCCCGCCGCGCTGGGCGATGCGCAGGTTATTGTCCTTTTAGCTCCAAGCTCACTAGAAATGGGCACTTACAGTAAATACTCAAAATGATAAATACTGAGTAAATACCCAAGGAGTAAATATGAAAGAAACAAAGAAAGAAAAAGCATTTATTTGCCACGACACAAAAAAATACAAGGCTTTAAAATTAACGTCACATCACATCAACAGATTATTTGTAGCTAAGAGGACTGTGTAGGAAGCAGGAATAATTACGCGTCGAAAAAGTATGCGAATCGAAATGTCAGTGACTCTTATGTACTATCGAACCATCTGAATCATGACCCACCATAAGCTTATTTTGCTAAACCCCTTAAATGCAAGTAGGTCGAAATTCGCTTGAAGGTTTATTTCCTTGGTAACGAACTTGTTATCATTTGATTAGACACTGACATTTTGATAGATCTTACAAGTTTGAAAGTTTCAAACGAATTATCAGGCAAGTGGGTCATGATTCAGTTGGTTCGATTGTACAATGACATAAGGTTCATGTTTTCTGAACTCGAACACTTTCGCTCTGGTTATTATTACTGCTTGAGCCACAGGGGTTAGCTTAATGCCGTGTGACGCTGGTGTGACATTTTATTTATTTATTTATTTATCATAAATATCTACCATTACAGGCTTAGACCTAATGCGGTAAATACTAATACTACACGACTACTTATAATCTACCTAAGTACCTATATTACCTTATCCTATCTTCCATATAACAAATAACAAATAGTGCTGTTCTTGTAAACTCAGACAGGGCAACCCCGAAAATATCAACAGACTCAGATATAAAGTTCAGAATCCGGATAGCCCGCGTGAGCGCTGTTTTTCAGGCTAGCCCCTATATTTAATATGTTTTAAAAATCCTCATGGTAGGTGCAAACCTTCATAAGGAGTTAAATATGAAACGATTATGCAAAATAAATTCAGAATAGTAAGTGGTTTTGCAAAAAATTATAATATTAAAAGTAAAAACTCACTTTTGGATAGTAATAGAGTAGAAACTAGTGTTTATGAGTATTAAATACTCTCACTATTGGATATTTATCTAGTAGAAACGAATGTTGTATTGATGAGTATTCAGCGGGTAAATACTCGAGTTGAAACCCATCTCTTATTGTCACCACTTCCCATATCGTCAGCTTTTCGTAAGTTGTTTACTTACCATACATGTAAGTACAACTGTCAATATGGAAAGTCGTCGAATCGGGAAGTATGTACCTGCTATCCCTGCTATCCCGGACTGTCTGGCAGACACCTCCTGAGGTCGCATCTTGTGTTGCTCGATATAGTAATCGCTTTCTATAACAGTTCAACATTTCAGCTCCAGGAAGATGAAAAGAACTCCAACGACGCGACGCCGACGGCCGCGTCCTGCGAGCTCAACATCTCGGAGGAGCACGGCGGGGGCGGGGGCGGGGGCGGGGGCGGGGGCGGGGGCACGGTCTGCCCGCGCAGCCCGACTGCGCCCGACAACACGCCACGTAAACATCATTCCGCATAACCTTTCCCTTCGCCGTCAAGTAGGCAGCTATGAAACCGGTGTTGCTAGATTTTAAACAAATGTGTTACCCCTAAGTTAGGGGAAAAATATGTTATCAGTGACTGAAATAGAGTACCTACCCCAAATTATCAAGGCATCAAACCAAGTAGCTATTTAAAAGAATTAAAGCAATATTGACAGCCAGCTAATTTTTTTCAATAGTTACTAAAGGCAACAAAAAGGGATGTTATGGGATGGAGTAGGGTTGACCCCATGTCGGGACGGAAAATCGTTCCTTTTAGGACGATATGTGGCAATTGTACTCCCATTTTATTTTTCGAAAGTGGGGAATTGTGATCTGAGTCTGGCAACCGGATATTGCTTTTTCTCATATTTTGACACTTGTGCACTACCCGCCAACTTAAGGGCGAAGGGCAAAGAGAAATAGAATGAACTTAACGGTGGCACGTACTTCAGAACTTAAACTTTCCTTACCTAAACCTCAGGACCACTTTCGAGCCGGATCGAACTGGGATACCTGGATATGACAGCACACAAGGTATACAAAGCCTTTTTTAAAGAAAACTATATGGTCCTTCGAGCTGAACCTAGAATACCGTTGGTCATATTGTGATGTGACAAAACATGAAATATGACGCCATTCTTAAAATTTTAGGACTTACAATATTATCTTTAATATGATTATTTTATGTTACAGCCCAAAATACCGAGCCAAAATTCACATCAACGCCAACCAAGCCGTACGACCCTCCCATCGAGACCACAATCAAACCACTAGTCTTCAAGCCCAAGACATTCTCCAAACTGAACCTAAAACCTTTGGAGTTGAAGACGAACCTGAATAGTATATCGCTGGATAGAAATGATAATGAGAGCGGCCCTGATGATGAGAAGACTCCGGTGAATGAGATGGGAAACCTGTTTCCGGGGAGGTTGGAGAGAGACAAAACACCGGTACGAAGTAACAATAGCAATCAACTGATTCCAGAGATATCATAACTAAACTAACTTAACTTGGTCATAGTTGTAAAAGCGGTATCGAAGCGCTAATAGATAGAGAGGGTAATTTGAAAACATCTGATAAACATCAACTAGAAGTGTGTAATAGCCCATAAGGGGGCGTCTATTAACAAGGACTTGAGGCAATATCGGGGATTTGTCGACTTTCTATCCACCTTAGGGGACGCCTCACGTGACGGGGAGAAGACTGTCAAATTAGTTCCACGTAGAGGGCGCTGAGTGTCTGAGGCTAACACAGAGTAAGTAAGCAAAGAGTTTAGTTCGTCCATGGTTACAAATGAATCATAGAGTAAGTAAGTAAAGCAAGTTTAGGAAAAGGGTTTAGTTTCGATTGTCTCTAACGGGACAATCGAAAACCCGTATTAAAGCCTGTTCCCCTCGGTGCAAACATTGGACCACATATATTTATTTTTGTATTTATGTCCATGTTTCTCCCCCAGGTGCAAGACCTACTCGAATGGTGTCAATCAGTGATGGGCGACTACCGGCAGTGCAAGGTGACCAACCTGACCACAAGCTGGCGCTCCGGGCTCGCCTTCTGTGCGGTCGTACACCACTTCCGACCCGACCTCATGTAAGTCCACATCACTTCCGACCCGACCTCGTGTGAGTACACACCACTTCCGACCCGACCTCATGTGAGCATACACCACTCGCGATCCGGCCTCATGTAAGTACACACCGCATCTGACCTGACCTCATGTGGGTACACACCACTTCCGACCCGACCTCATGTGAGTACATATCACTTCCGGCCTGACCTTATGTGAGTACACATCACTTCCGATCCAACCTCACGTGAGTACACACCACTTCCGACCCGACCTCATGTAAGTACACACCGCATCTGACCTGACCTCATGTGAGTACACACCACTTCCGACCCGACCTCATGTAAGTAAACACCGCATCTGACCTGACCTCATGTGAGTACACACCACTTCCGACCCGACCTCATGTGAGTACATATCACTTCCGGCCTGACCTTATGTGAGTACACATCATGTGAGTACACACCACTTCCGACCCGACCTCGAGTGAGTACACATCACTGTCGACCCGACGTCATGTGAGTACATATCCCTTCCGGCCTGACCTCTTGTGAGTACATAACACTTCTGACCCGACCTAATGAGAGTACACGCAACTTCCTACCCGACATCATGTGAGTCAACGCAAAGAAACAGTCGAAAAAGAGAAAAATCTTTTGTTTGAGAAGTTTAGCCTGTTCCGATAGATGACGTTGGTGGCGTTTGACTGCGCGATGCATAAAGTTACTAAGCAAAGAGTTTCGTAAATCTGAGGCGCGAAGCGTATTATGCTCAACAAAGTGTTTAAGTAAGTAACTATGATGATGATGGTCTCAGGAGGTTCTAAAATTATGGACAAATAGTTTTCTGACCGGGAACTATGAGAATACCATAGTCTTATCATGGACGAATAAGACTGAAGTAGAATTTTTAATTTGAGACCAGAATTGTAAACAATGAACTGTCATTTTCCAGTACAAAAAATATAATATGAATTTCAAAGTCAACGGTTTTGTTCTAGAAAATGACAGTTGTTATTTTACATTTCTGGCCTCAAATTAAAAATAGTACTTTAGAGGTCTGGCAACGTCATACAAAAAATAGTGATGCAACGAATACTACTTTTACGAATACGAATACGAATATCAAACCTACTATTCGGTGAATACGAATACGAATATCTCGCCATGGTAATAAAAGACTAATTTATTCGATGAATTTCTATTCTCAGCTGTCACGTCAAATAGACATATTTTTCACAAAAATACTTCATTTTAATATTATTTCCTTTAGACCCATTTATTTATCAACAAAATCCCTTGTTTTTATTAATCTTACCCTTATCCGAGAGCTAAACAACAAAATTATAGTGCAAATAGCTCAAGTAAGTAAATACCCACCCATATGTCACAAGCTGACACCGAATGCCCGCTATGCCCCAGGAAATTCAAGAAAAATGGGCTCCAGCGTCACATGAGATCAGCACATAACGATGTACTAAACCAATCAGCATCCGCTACTCTTAAAACAACCACCGATGGGCAAACACCAATGTCACCTTTGGAAGAAGCCTTCGGATCCCCATTCCTGAATGCCATCCAACCCAAGTCTGGCATCTGGCAAAGGCATTGGGACAACGTCTGTAACCTTCATGGCAAGCTATACGACCTCCCATGCGGTACTGCCAGTAGAAAATTCGTACACACTCTGGCCGACGAAATTGAGCATCTAACCAAATCAACCTACCCCTCTGAACGCGTATTAACCTTTGCTGCGGTCATACTGCAAAGAGACAAAAACGTTAGAAAAATGAAAGATATACTGAGACTACTCGATCGGCGCCTAAAACTCTGGGCAGACAAACGTTTCGAGGAACTCATCACGGAATCCACCAAAGCAGATAAATCTATATGGAATACAAGAAACCGGAAACAAAACAACAATGACCAAGAAACAAAATTATTCACACGACTGATACTACATGGAAAAACGCGGGAAGCGCTCAACTGGCTCCTCACAAAAGACACGAGCAAAGTTTTAAACCCAGACACTGAAGTTGATCCATCCGGTAAAACCGTCAGTGATGTGCTGAGAGAAAAGCACCCCCCGCCTAATACTCCAGATCCCGCTTTATTCACTCTCCCCAAAGACGTCACAAAACTCCCACCACTTCTTGAAATCGAAATAACTTGTGACCATGTCGAAACAGTTGCGAGAAAACTACACGGCGGCGGAGGCCCCACTGGATGCACAGCCGAAAACTGGAGAGATTTCCTACTCCGCTTCGGCCAAGCAAGCGCCCATTTAAGAGAAGCCGTAGCGCAGCTCACAACGAAACTTAGCAACGAAACCATACCCTGGACCCAAATACAAGCATTAATGTCAAGCCGACTTGTTGCTTTAGACAAATGCCCAGGCGTAAGACCTATCGGCATCGGCGAATGCCTACGAAGAATATTATCCAAATGCATGATCTTAGCAACAGGCTCTGAAGTCACTGAAGCATGCGGCCAGTCACAGCTCTGCAGTGGACTGGGCAGTGGCATCGAAGGCGCCATTCATGCCATGACCGATGTCTTCCAAAGAGATTGCCAACCTGGTTCAAACTGGGGAATGCTCCTCGTTGACGCGAACAATGCTTTTAACGCCGTGAATAGACAACTAGCCCTCTGGCAAGCAAGAATATACTGGCCACACTGCGCCCGCTTTCTTTATAATACTTACAATGGCCACGCTGAATTGGTATTTCGCGATTCTGATACAAGACTATATAGCAGAGAAGGCGTAACCCAAGGAGACCCACTCGCAATGCCACTGTACGCGCTTGCAACACTACCAATAATTAACAAACTTAAAACCGAAAACACAGTCACACAATGCTGGTAGGCCGATGACTCCTCCGCGCAAGGCACTTTCCAAAGCCTACGACAATGGTGGGACAACTTAAACAAAACAGGCCCAGCATACGGATACTTACCACAAGGTAAAAAATCATTTCTAATAGTGTCAGAAACTGACAAATCTACCGCACAAAAGACGTTCTCCGGTACCAACGTCTCCATAGTTACCGGCTCCCGCTTCCTAGGAGGCTACATAGGGACAGGAGGGGACGACTTCGTAAAAAAGAATGTAACCGAATGGATATCTATCATCGAGAAACTCACAATAATCTGCAAAAACTCACCTCAAGCCGCTTACACTGCCCTAACTAAAGCAGCTCAGTTTAAATGGTCCTTCCTACTACGTGTCTTAAAAAATTCAGAAGAACTTTTTGAACCCTTAACTAACACATTACATGACAAATTCATACCAACACTAATCGGAGGCGAAATCACAAAACTTGAAACCCAGCTATTTACCCTCCCAGTCCACAAAGGCGGACTTGCCCTTTCTGACCCCTTCAACACACCAAACCGTGCATACCAAATCTCAAAACAGGGATCTACAATACTTTCAACAGCCCTAACCGAGATAAAAGACATAAACCTTGCTGAACACTACAATTCTTTGCGTGACGCAAGAAAGGAAGGAAACAAGGAAAAAGAAACATACGAGAACGAAACTCTAGAAAGCATTCTAACAAAATTACCATCCAAAAAGAAAAGAGCAATAGAAAGATCAATAGCGACAAAAATGAAAACAAAAACATCAACATGGCTTTCAGTAACACCGACAAGAAAAGACAACTTCGACTTATCACCCCACGAATTTAGAGATGCCCTGGCCATAAGATACCACCGCACACCAATCTCCATGCCTGCGACTTGCGACGGCTGCGGCAATGACAACTTCAACGTGGACCACGCCTTGTGCTGCAAAACAGGTGGCCTTATCACACGCAGACATAACGAAATAAGGGATCTTTTTTGTGAACTGTGCCAGCAAGCCTGGGGAAACGTCACGAAAGAGCCAGTCATCTCCGAAGGCGATACTGGGCTGCGCGGAGACTTGGCTTGTCGGGGGGTATGGATTGCCCAGAGGGAGGCGTTATTTGATATCCGTGTCATAGACACCGACGCTCCCTCCCACGCATCACGCCCCGTAGCGGCTGTCCTTCGTTCAGCTGAAGAAGAAAAGAAAAGGAAGTACTGCGACCCATGCGAGACGCGCCACACCACCTTCACCCCTTTAGTAACCTCTGTCGACGGAGTTTTTGCTCCACAAATGATATCATTCACTAAACACCTCGCCGAAACACTGGCGGACCGCTGGAACCGGACCCCTGCCACAATAATGGGCTGGCTACGAGCAAGAATTCAAACCGCCATCATCAGGGCTAGCAGCATGTGCATCCGCGGCACCCGCCATAGGTGGAGTCGCACAGGCCTATATGAGGATGGAGCGGCAGTCCCACACGTACTGGCTTGAACTAGAATGAATATCTTATTTATATTCTCTGTACTTATTTTCATGAATCTTTTGCTTAATAAATTTCTTATCATTTCATCAAAAAAAAAAAAAAAAATTTCTATTCTCCTAATAATTAAAATTTACAATAGGCAAATTTTTATTTAAAAAACATAAAATTTGTAGATTTTTTGGTTTTAGGCGTTTTCTTTTTTCAGTCTGGATGTTTCCAGCTGTTGAAAAAAGTCTTTCCGAGGCGACTGAACATGGCTTCAGTGAAAAATATTTTTGGGCGAGTTTTTTCAGACTTCGGATCGTCGTATTTTTGCGTGCCGACGACCGACGCGCGTATTCGCCGAATACGAATATTCGGTAAATGTCTATTATTCGGCGAATACGAATATTCGTATTCGTTGCATCACTACAGAAAAACGTACCCTGCTAGAAAGCTAAAATCTTGTATTATTTCTAGATGTCGCTGTACCATGCAATAGATGCTGGGTGCTTAGGCTGACGGCAAAGTATAATCAATCGTAATATCGACGAAAAACAGAGATGGCGTAAGCGTAAGCCTTGTTTCTTCTTAGGAAATGAACGCTTATACCGCCATCTATCCTAAGTTAAGCACGCCACCACGATACTACCTTTATAGAAAGAACTTTTGAACTAGTAGCTCTATCTAGCAATATACATTTAAACTAAAAATCTAATTACGCTTCAAATTACTACGGTTGTTTGTCCTCTTGTCTTATTCGTCCATGGTCCTATCATAAAAATAACCACAACATTGACTATAGAATAAATGAGTGGAAGTGAGCACAACTGTGCCCCGTATAGGAAAAGGCGTGACACTTTCTTGTTGCTGTCGATTTATCCCAATCTCCCCCCTCCAGCGACTTCTCGGGCCTGCAGCCGGACGACGCGGAGAGCAACCTCCGCACCGCGTTCGAGGCGAGCACCAAGCTCGGCGTGTCGCAAGTGCTGACCGCCTCCGACGTGTGCAAGCCCGCGCCGGACAAGCTCGCGGTGAGTGCACGGAGCACAGGGGGGGGGGGTAGGGGGGGAGCTTGACTTAACTAGTGGTTCTGTGAGAACAATAGACCTCGCGACCTCTTATAACCATTCAATAACCGACACTTTTCCTTTTCTCCTGGCTTACCAAAGGTATGTCAGAGATTTAAACCAACCTATCTTTGTTGGAGAGAAAGTAGAAAAGATCCATCCCCACCCCTCCTCACTCCTAACACCCACCCCACAGGTTATCATTATGTCCCGTCCTTACCAACACCGACCCCCACGCTAGGGAAATACCACGAATCGCTTGCCCCCACTCCCCTCTTTTGGATTTTTTATAAACAACATCTTGTGTAGAATAAAGTCCTTAGTGCCTCTCAAATTTTATTGAAATCAGTAATAATACAAATACCTTGGAGACTATTTACAAACATTGATCTAGCCCCAAACTAGGATTCCCTGTATCTTGGGTACTATTATACTTATATAGATAAATACATACATACATACACATAAATATTATACTTATATAGATAAACAACCATGACTAGGGTACAAACATCCCATCTCATCAAACAAATATTTGCCCCCACCGGTACTCGAACCCGGGACCCTTGGCTTCGTAGGCAGGGTCACTGCCGACTCGGCCATTCGGGTCGATAAATAACGCTACAGAAAACTATTCCTATTATCCCTATTTCCCGCCAATCAAAAATCGCTATCGACAAAAAAAAAACAAGAAACTTGGGTGCCAAAATTGGTTGAAAAATGCGACCTGTCGGCGGGAACAGACGGACGGATAAAAGCATTTTTGACCAATCTCGAAACAGGACGCTTCACTCTACGCTAACACTGTTTGACTAAGTGACAGGCAAGCACATACTTAACCAATGGAGCTAGAAGTTTAGGCTCGACTGGCCGCGACTGTGAGCGGGCGAAGCCGCGGGCAACGGCTAGTCGTCGATAAATCACTCTTCTCGCTGTTCCACAGATAATGACGTATCTCTTCCAACTGCGCGCGCACTTCACTGGCGGCGAGTTACAAGTCGAACAACTCGGTAAGTGAATATGAAGAAAAGCCGGAAAAGGCATGTTTCATGTTTGGAGTTTATTATTCTAGATGTTTATGGTTTTAAACTTGTTTAATTCTATTTTCTGATAAGCCACGGTAGTACCACAGATACTAAAATATATAGTACATACTCTGTGAACATTTCAAATGTCTCTCCGTTACGTGTCAATGGACTCAGCCTAGGTGCAGACAGCGGAGTTCCCATTGGAACCCGTTGTGTTGGGAACCCTTAAATTGGACTAACTGGAAATACTCGTAAAGATTGACTACCGAAATTAAAGTGCACACAAACGGCTACTAAACTTGGCCACAAATTCACCCTGTATGAGAAAAGGTTACGTTACGCTATGTTGTTATTGTAAATGTTGAAATGTTCATTCAACTTGTTCAGGTAACTCGGAGCGCGAGTCGTCGTACCTGGTGGGGCGGCACGACACAGACGGCGCCATGCCGGCCGAGCTGTTCAGCAGGGAGGTGGCCATACGACGCAGCAAGCGACTGCCGCCGGTGTGAGTACACTCTTGTTCAACTTGTCCAGGTGACTCGGAGCACGTGTCGTCGTACCATGCGACACAGACCCTGGTTTTGTATGTGGCTGTGTCTTCGCTGTTTCTGGTTCCTACGGCACAAGGTCTCCTAGTGTTGGGCCAGAACGTATATATGTTTATACACAGGATAAGTATACCCTGTATTGTGGCAACCGGAACTAAGCCACTTCCATTCGTTAACTGGAAATCTTCAGCAAAAGATATGTATTTTAGGTAAATTTGAGTTTTTGGATGAAAATTAATATTTTTTAAAGTAAATAGAAACGTCTCGGGTTCGGCGACACTGCTTGAAGGCATTCAAGTAGTGTCGCCGAAATTCTAAGTCAGAAACCCTTCGTTTTACAGCAAGCAAGAGTCGCTGGAGTCCGTCGGGTCCGGGGAACTGTCGCCAGACAAACCTACCTCACCGACTATCAACGTGCGCAACATCTTATTCACGCAGTCCAAGACTATACTGGGCAAGGTAATTAATGCTCACTCGTCTACGGACGCAGGGATTACCCTTATATCATATTTTCTCTGTATGGAAGGCCGCATAATCGGCGATTTTTTGCGATCTGTCGAAGGCATTTGATTCTGTTGATCATGATACGCTACTAATGAAATTAAATCATTACGGAGTTATAAATTAAAGGTTTGGATCAACTAAGATCATACCTAAGCAATAGCATTCAAAAGGCAGAAGTCAACGGTGTTAAATCTGAAAGATCGGGTGTTAAAATGGGCGTTCCAAAAGATTCACTATTAGGCCCTTCCTTATTCCTGGTATATATTAACGATATGCCTTTTATGATAGAGAAATTGACTGACATAGTGTTGTTTACTGATGATACATCACTGGTCTTCAAAATTTAAAGACAAAAAGATGTAGAAGAAGAAGAGGATTTTAATTATATTAATTGTCTTTAACCTTGAATAGTTCACAGTTATCCATTTACGCTGGTAAAACCAAGTTTATCAAATTCTCACTTCCAAATGTCAGGCAAGTTGAGACCAGTTTAGTGTAAGACAGCAACAAGTTAGAATTAGTAAATGGTACGAACTTTCTTGTAATAACTATTGATAGCAAATTGCAGTGGGGACTCCACATAGATAAATTACGATCTAGGCTAGTATATTTTAAAATTGAGTATCGAATACCTGGCTGGACGCGGGCGCGACTGTGCCGCTGCTACCCCGTACGGGAAAAGGCGTGACGCTGTGATGTTTGTTGAAATGGGGTGATGTTATTTGAAATATTGACAAATGAGTTGTTTCCACATCGCAGGTGTTGTCCCCGTCTCGCGACCAGAAGGTCGAGAACCGCAACTCTGGCACTAAATGGTTCACGGATCCGCTGAACGCAATGAAGATTAACACTGAGGTGAGATTTCATAGATTAATATGACATATTTTCTTAATAAATGCCGCCGAAGCTCATCGTATCTCCATAGCTCTTTTGCGTGGGCAAAATTAAGTACGGAAAAGGGCGCTTATTGGAATTGAGGTGCTAATTGGAATTAATAGAAAATGTAGCCAATTAGCCCCCTTTTACCGTTATTAAAAAAAATGCAAAAATGGAGACGCTATAATGTCTCTACAAAAAGATTGTGTAACGCTATCGTGTTTCGTGCCGCGGCCGTAGGGCGGCCGTAAGTACGAAAAAATGTTCTCTAGATTGTTTTTGACGACCACTATGGCGCAGCGGTTGTGGCCCTGCCTACGAGAGGTCTCGGGTTCGATCCCCGGCTGGCGATAAAGAAAAAAATCTCCAGCTCTTGGATGTTTATATCTGTGTGACGTCGTTGTTTCTGGTTCCCACGACACAAGGTCAGATGCAATGTATGTGTCTGTATGTAAACGTTTGTATATTACTGAATATGTTATTTAAATCAATATATTTCCTTGAGCATGTTATACACATAATCCTCACATCTGGATAAGTTGTTAGCAATAAGTAATGTTTTTATGTTCCTGTATGCTTGCTTATTTAGTCATATCCCCCCTCAGCCGCCCCCCTCACGGCCCGAGAAGCTGATGACGCGCAAGGAGCTGACGGACCCCTTCGGGTCTGATGATGAAGAGGAAACATCGCCACCGGCCCAAAATGGAGACACCAATGGTGACGTGGAGCATGGTATGTAGAATCAGTGTTAGGTCAATTCGGGCTTAATTAAGATGAGATCAAGTCTAAGTCAAAAATAAGTCAAAGTCAAGACAGATTGGAGTCGTAGTGAAGTAGAAGTTGATAGGAAAAGAAGATCATCGTCATCCAATTTTGTCTTGTCATGTCATATGTCATGTGCCCAGCCGCAAAGAGTTTCGTTGATCTGAGTGGCCAGCCCATATCAATAAGTCATAATTCTAGATTCACTTCGTTGTATGGATATTTTGTAGGTATTTGTTTATGTGTATCCTTGTATTTGTTTATTTGTGTAATTAATCTATCGCAGAGTTAATTTATTTATTTATTTATTTATTTATGTTACAAAGTCAACAGCACAAAACATTTGAAAATAGGCAATAACTTAAACTGAGCAAAGGCCAATTAATGACTTATATTTTATAGGCCAGACATAATTGGTAGGGGTGATATACATAAGATATTGGATGTGATGGGACGGGAGGGAAGGAGAGTGGAGTGTGTGTAAGGTTATGTCGTCGTGTTTGTTTATGATGTTAATGTGTGAGTGTGAGTGCGAGTGAGAGATATTTAAGGTCTTGTAGTTATGAGAGACATGATAAGCCGAAATACCCAGCTATACACCGTCTTCATTACTTTTGGTAAGCTGTAGCAGTAGGTGCCGCTTGAACTCACCCCGCGACATGTGGAAAATGTCGAGATGTGCAAAGTGGTCATTGTATGTACGCGGAAGGCGGCAGTTGAGGGAGTTGGCCGCGTAGTTTGTGCGGGCGAAGGGGACATGGAGGTCAGAAGTTTGTCGGGTTCGCGTGGTTGGTGCTCTAAGTCGCAGCAGCTCGCTGACCAACTCGGGGCAGTCAACATGGCCATGATAAACATTGTGCAAGAACTGCATGTCTAAAAGAATGCGGCGATCTCGAAGGCTGTGTAGATTATAGTGATGACACGCTGTATCATAGTCGGTGTTACGGTAACAATCGCGAAAGTTCAGGTGTTTGATAAATTTTGATTGTATGCGTTCCAACCTGTCCTCGTGTACTGCATACCGCGGATTCCAGGCAGTGCTGCAGTACTCAAGGATACTCCGGACATAGGCAAAGAATAAAATACGCACACAGCTCACATCCTTGAACGGCTTGCACACTCTTAAGATAAAGCCCAGATTTCTGTACGCCTTTTTTGTGATGGCCACTATATGGTCTTCGAATGTCATCTTTGAGTCCAACAGAACACCCAGATCTCGGACGGATTTCACCCTATGAATCGGGGCGTTGTCAAGCAGATAATTGTGTGTTATAGGCTTAGTGCGCCTGGTGAAGGTGATGACATTGCACTTAGACGAATTGACATTAATGCGGTTTTTTATATAGTACAATGTCAACCGATTAAGATCCTCCTGCAAGCTGAGGCAATCATGTGTAGACTTGATGTTCATATAAATCTTTTTGTCGTCAGCATACAGGAGAAAGTTAGCATGCTCAAAGCAGTCAGCAATGTCGTAAAGATAAGCGACATATAATAATGGACCCAAAATAGAGCCCTGGGGGACACCTGAGGGTATAGTGGTACGGTCTGACTTATTCTCGCCGATCACAACTACCTGACTTCTATTGTGTAGATATGATTCGGTCCAACGTAGCAGATCACCCTGGATTCCCAGCTTCTCCAGTTTCCGAATGAGAATAACGTGGTCTACCCTATCAAATGCTTTTTCGAAGTCAGTGTAGATGGCGTCCACCTGACCCCCGTCATCCATACCTCTAAGAACCGCGTTCACAAATATAGCTAGGTTAGTGGTTGTGGATTTCGATCTTACGAAGCCATGTTGTTCGCCGGGGATATTGCAAGCGATGTTATTATATATATGTTCGTGAACTATACGTTCCATGACCTTACTAAATACATTAAGGATTGAAATCGGTCTGTAGTTCTCTACCGGCAATCTAGAACCTTTCTTGTGGACTGCCACAATGCGCGCAAATTTCCAAGCATCCGGGAAAATCCCTTCATGGAAGGACTTGTTAAAGATTTGTGACACCGGTACAGCGAGGGACTCAGCGCATCGCGATATAAGAAGTGGCGGTATACCATCACTGCCAGGACCCTTGCTCCTATCAAGATCTCGTAGTAATTTGTGAGTTTGCTGAACAGTGACGGATATACTAGCACTTATTCTGTGGTATGAGGGCTCCTGCAGTTCAAGGGGCGGATAAGAGTTGGCTGGTGATTGAAACATGTTATTAAAGAAGGTGTTAAAAGCATCGCAAGTTTCTTTTTCAGATTGTAACATTCTGGAACCGTGAGTCATATTGTTGGGATAGCCGGAGCCATCCTTCCTCCTAGACTTTACATAGGACCAAAGGAGTTTAGGATTTTTCTTGATCCCATCCTGCGCCATCCTAATATAGGCCTGATGGCACTCCTCCTGCACAGCCTTACTACGACTTCTGAGAAGAGCAAATGCATTGTAGTCAATTGGATTTTTGTGCTTTTTCCACATTTTATGACATTTGCTCTTCTCTTTAATAATGTTAATTAGGGAGCGACTATACCATATCGGATATTGACGGGAGGAGCAGGTAGTAAGCTTAGGTATGTATTTATCAATGGCTACCTGAATATTTGATGTTAGGATGCAGACCGCGTCATCGACTGTACCGGCGTTAAGGGCTGACCAATCGGCTTCACGCAGATGTTTATCAATGGCATCATAGTCACCCTTGCGAAATTGATAACGGAGACGCCTGGTGCAGGGCGTGTTTTTTATGGCTAAGTCAAAGGACTCAATCTCCAGTGAAATGTGGAAGCGGTCTTCATTAACTGCAGAGGAGGTCGCTTTGTGTACGTCAATAGGAAAATTTGTGTAGACTAGGTCCAAGACATTATTGCTGATATTTTTAAACAAATTGTACTGTTTAAGGCCAAGGTAGTCCATTAAATTAATCAAATTAATAGCAGAGTTTTGAAATTCGGTTGTACCTTTCTTCATACAGACAGGCTCACCCGAATCCCAGTTTAAGCAGGATAAGTTAAAATCTCCGATTATCATGAAGTAATCCTCAGAGTTATTTTGAGTGACTTCACTTAACGCCTCATTGAAGCACTGTACACGTACAGGCAGTTCTTCATCCGGCGGTAGGTACACGAGCGCTATGTGCAAGTCTCGCTCGGAGCCGAGCGCGGCCCCAGGTACTGTTAGCCAGATACACTCGTGGTCGGCTCGCTCCCACTCGGGCCGCGGCCGGGCGCCGAGCGCCGGCGCACACAGCGCCATTATACCACCGCCAGCCGTCTCCGACACACGGTCACGCCGGAAAATGTTATACCGGTCTGGATCTGCAAACTCTGCATTTAGAAAACCTTCACAGAGTTTGGTCTCTGTAATAAAAATAAGATCGAAGTTAAAAGCGGCAACCTTGTTATAAAAACTTGTCGTTTTTGTCCGAAGTCCATTTACGTTCTGGTAAAACATTGACACATGATTATTTTTGCCTTTTATAATTTCGCAGTAAATAATTATCCAAACATCTAACAATCGTGTCAGAGGCTAGTAGGCGGACGAAACGACAGCTACGACTTAGCGCACCAGTGTACGTGAGTCCCAATATTGCCCTAGTATATCTCTCCATAGTCATTATAATCAATGTGGTGTATATTGCATGTTTGTGAGTGTGTGTATGTGTGTTGATGTGTGGTGGGAACGGAACGCAAACGGCGGGAAATATATTAAAATAAATAAGAGGCAGATATAGGAAAGCAGGGGGGGTACACAGTAGTAATAGTAATATTATGCAATAATTTTCTTCAGGTCCGCTTCCGAGGAAACCTGTATGTAGGGAGCTTTTTCTGCTTTCCGCACGTAGATTCGACAGTTTTTTGTCCATGTGAACTGATACGACATTTGCTTTGCCTTGGCTTTACACAGCTTCAACAAATTCTTGTTATGTAATGTCAGGTGTTCGTTTACGTGGATGCGTTCAGCATTCCCGGGTAGGCCGATGTGCGTGTTGTTGAGGTCTCTGTGTGCGGTCTTGCGCGACGCAGCGTACACGGCGTCCTTCATCAGTCTCTGCCTGAAGCGCACGACTAGCGCACGCGGCCGGCCACTTTGCGCGCGAAACGGCTGTACACGATGAGCGAACTCGATGTCGTCGGGCCCTAGCTCAACTCCCAAATGCGATGCGATTTTCCTGACTAGGCCCGTCGCAGATTCGCCTTCCTTTTCAGGTACACCTGTAATCTCGAGGTTCTGGAGGCGCCCCCATTGCTGCTGCTGTGCATTTTCACGCTCAAGGGACGACAAACGTGTCTCGAGATCCTTGCACTGGTTTGAAAGTTTCACATTTTCAGCTCGTATGGACTTCACGACTTCTTCCTTTTTAGTAAGGCTTTGTTGGAAGTCAGCGAGGCATTGCTCTGCTTTGTCAACCCTCTCAACAGTTAGAAGCATCTGGGATTGGCAAGATGTTATGTCTTCGCGGATGGAGTGGATCTCGTTTCGAAGATAGGTCATTTCGTTTCGCATTTCTGCCATATCCGACCGGAATAAACGGATTTCCGCTAGCAGAGCTGACATCACGTCGTCGTTATTACCATTATAGTTCCCAGTAGTGGGGGTGTGCAGGCGACTGCCATCGGTTGATGGTGCTGTGCTGTCGATATTATCTGTGACTGGTGGTGCTGATGGTGCCGGCGAGCTGGTGGCGGACAGGGGGGGCAGGCTGACGTCGGTCGAATATGAAGTGCCGTCGTCGATGTTAGCATTATCCTGTTGTAGTGGCGTCGTCGTGGTGTTCGGCTGGTTCACAGATTTTCCCACTGGAGTATTGCTGCCAGTGGCTACACGGCCCTTTTTAGCAATGCAGCATGGGCATATCCAGATGGCAGGGACAGGTCCGTTAAGAGAGACGCACTGCTTATGGAAATGGCTTTTGCACTGTGAGCAGGCAGCGCCACCTGTTGCTGAGATGAACTTTCCACAGCCACCACACTTCATCATAGCGGGAGGATCTATAGCGCGGTCGAGATCGTAGGTGGCTAGGTGGGACGCACAGCTGACAGGTGCGGGCAAGATTCGCTAGATGGCGTTGCGATGGCAGTTTGAGTGGACTCAAGTAGATGTCGCTGTTGTCTATGGCTTGTCGAATTTTTAGGTTTCAGGGCAGTGGAATGACCTAGGAACACTAGACTCACTGCGAATAGTGTTGCTCCAGCTTGCGTCGACGTCGGACGTATTATGCGGGCGGCGACACTTGATGATATTGTAGTTATTTGTCCTGTGATTAAAGGTCTGATTCTGCAGTATTTGTGTATATGATCTTCGTAATAACGATTCTGCACAAACTTCACTTATACCACAACACGATAATTAATTTGGTTGGGGTGAAATATTAGTAATTACTATTAAAAAACACAAAAACGGGGATGATACAAAAATAACGTAAGTTCGAGCTACCCTCCGAATATGAGTTATTACTTTGTATTAATGCCAATTACAGGATAGCCTAGTAAAGTATTTTTAATTTATGCGGTAGTGGAAAACTAAAGAGTAAGCGAGAAATAATATTGTTTCCTGATATCCCCGGACTACGCACATCCGCTCGCGCAATACAAGGTTCATGGAACGGGGGACATGGACAGAGCTATGCGGCTAGCAATAGGAATGCTTTATATATGAGGCAACTGTATTAAGACTGTTATCTACACACGTTTCATAAACACTGTTTACTGCGTAAAAAAACCGCACATTACGCCCAGCATAAAAAAAAACTTGGCATAAACTCATTTCTTATCTGAATATTGATACATTATGACTTTTTACATATATCAATATTTTGACATATTATGACATTCAAATTTCGAACGCAGACGCCCGCCTGCGTGCCGCCCCTAGCTTCTCTGTGATGTTGATACTACAGAACAAGCTCAACAACTGCAGAGCATTATCAATGCCGCAATGCCGGTCCAACATGCGGTTCCTGAACACATCAAAGAGAGCTTATGATATGTGTGCAGATAAACTAGATGATTAGGCATTATGACGTAGTGTGGATTTGATAGGACTGCTTACTTATATCATGGCCCATGTCTTTCCGTTAGTGCACTACGTTTTGATTATGATATTTTTATTCTCCAGCTTTAAAAAGTATTAGAAAAACTTAGAAAAATCCTTAGTAATTAAATTAATAAATTTTGAAAGTAAGACCTCAAAACATTAAATTTCTTCGTCAATATCAAGACAAAACAAGAGTTAATCAAGTAGATGTGAAGATAAAAATACAATTTATAACCAAAATTACAATTTATAACCAAAGTCAAAGTCATAGTAAAAAAATCTTTATTTTGTATATAATGATATGTACTTAGTAAACGCCATTTTTACATTGGACCAGAAGGGCGAAGAAACTCCCACAGATTGATTTTTAGATCTCTTTGTTTTTTTTTAAATAAACGAACAAATAATTACAAAATTATTAACAGCGAGTTGAATTAGATTAACCTCATGCAGTTTTGTCTAAGCCGACTTTATCCTACGTTTTAGGTTGACATGTAAGAACAAAAGAAAGATACAATTTGAGTTCACACAAAATATTTACACATATAAAGTGTATTTGTTGAACATTTTTTGTCTGCAAATAGGACATATTTGATGTGCGATTAAATACTACCCATTGTAATATCCCTTTTTAGACAAAGTCGTTTCAACATTTATTTTCAAGGAGTGGGCGCGCCCCCCGCGTGCCCCCCGCGCCCCCCGCCGGCCCGCCCCCGCGCCGCGCCCGCCTACCCGCCCCCGGTACGCATAACGCTCACGTGACCAGCTAGCACTAGCTGCGCCCGCGCCTGGTTCCGTGTCAGTGACCGCGTCACTGTGCGACAGAGAACGCGCTGTGCTAGCTCGCCATTGTGAATATAGAATAGTCCAAAATCAAAGAGGTACAATTCGCAAGTTTTCTTTTGGCTCTGGGCGAGCAGCCGTCCCTCTCTACAACTCCACGTTACCCTATGCGAGACAGAGAGGGTCACAGCTCACACAGAGCCAAATAGACTTGGCGCTGACTGTAATACGATAATTTTGACAGATTGCTTCTACACGCCATATTTTCCTACTATTATTAATAAACGGGAAATATTACACTACACATCAAAAATACTAATTTGCACATTAAATATCCCTTATTGCTGCGATAACTTAGGCGAACGATAAAGGGGGTGAGCGAAGCGAAGCCCCCTTTATCCTTCGTATTAGGTTCAACATGTAAGAACAACAAAAAATACTTAAAACATGAACTTAAGTTAAATATTTAAAACATAAAAAGTGTTTTTGATCCTTTTTTGCTGGGCAAATTAGTATTTTTGATGTGCGTGTATATACCAGCCTTAATAAACTACAATATCATATTGAATCTAAATGTCAAAATTATCTAGTTACCGGAATAGACGAGCGCCGTTATAATAATCACACATTGGTTTTTGTTGTGGGTTCATGATTTTTTGTGCTTGAATTTTCTATAATATTTGATTTTGTCTTTAGTATTTTAGTCGAATAACTCTCATTATCAAACTCAGTTTCAGTGTCAGTTTCAGTATCAGTTTTAGGACTGTGTGAAAGATTAAATTTCACTAATAGTTATAACCTGATAATTAGTCTGTGAGATTAAAATCTCATTCGCCTTACGTAAAAGTCTAAAAAAAATCCTACCGACTAGTTTACCAAGTTTATTAATCATCATTACATTAAATTCAAAAGAAAGTATAAAGTCTGGCATTGTCAAGAGCTAAGAAAATGTTGCCGAAGTAAACCTTTTTTTTGAGGTCGCTATTTTATCCTCTTGCAAATTCAGTGTTGCCATACTCTATTGTTGCACGTTTTTAGAAATATCCTTGTAATTTTCCTCACAACATTAGCTTTATCTATCTCTCTCACGCAACAGAGTAACTTTGGTTGAATTTTAGTCTAGTTTTAGAATGTTTAGTGCTGGAATGTTCAGAAGAGAATCGTGCCCTTTTACCCTTGAATTTAACTAAATCACGCAAAGAGATCATTTACTAAGATTTGACTTATAATAATGTTCTAAAGCCTTGTCCAGACGTGTGTAAATGTATTGTTATGTACTGTGTAATGTAATTTAACGTCTGGATGCGACTTCAGACAATTCGCGCGGTTCAAATGCTTCTGACCGACTGTATTAAACTATTATATATATGCCGTTAATTCAGTCGAACAGAAGCAATGGGACCGCAACATCGTGCCTGTAATATATTTGACCAGATTGTTTTATTTTCTTTCCATCCCGCATCATTGAACCATCGACATCGCTTTAAAAAACCCGCCTTTGTGTGTCAAAATGGCCGCCATACCGCTTGGGTGAATACTCGCTTCTGATTGGGTGACCCGAACCGCTGCGATTCGTCGGCGCTTCTGATTGGCCGATACTAAACGTGTTGATTGGTCGGTGCGGACGTGCTCGCTTCTGGTTGGTTAGCAATTGTTGTCGCGCCACGACGAGCTGAAGGAAAGAGCGAGACAGCTGCTAGAAGCTACTAAAAGAGAAGCGAGAGAGAATGAGAGGAATAGACGGCAGAACGCCAAAGATTGTGAAGAGAAGGAGGCGAGAATGAGAAATGGAGATTCTAGTCCTAATAAAAAGGTATGTATTTTCTATCGGGTTGTAAACTGCAGATTTAGCACCGACATTTAGGTCCATATAATACGAGCTTTAGTATATTATTTATTATTATAGGCTAGCTAGACAATAGACTAGATAGTAATATTAGATTTCATTCGTATATAATAGATAGATATCTAGTAATTAAATAGTTAAACTCATTAGGCCGCACGTCCCGCCCCAAACTCATACCAAGCGCACGGTAATACGACCTTTGCCGAACACATGGTGTTTCAATTGTTTACACATGATTTTAACTCCTATTTCGTTCGAACAAGGTACAAATTGCAAGTGTAATGTTTAGGGCTTATACGAGTATGATTCGGGTGTTTTCGGGAATACGACAACTGGCGAAGATTTTGGAGTACTTCTATTATGAGTTGTAGTAAACGCAACGGACATTACTACAGTAGTAATAATGCCACTATCTCTTTCTTTTATATGATGAGGGCAAGGATAGAAAGATACCATGACCCGAATGGCCGAGTCGGCAGTGACCCTGCCTACGAAGCCAAGGGTCCCGGGTTCGAGTCCCGGTGGGGGCAAATATTTGTTTGATGAGAACAGATGTTTGTACCCTAGTCATGGTTGTTTATCTATCTAAGTATAATATTTTACTATATAAGTATGTGTATCGTTGTCTAGTACCCAAGATACAGGGAATCCTAGTTTGGGGATAGATCAATGTGTGTAAATAGTGTCCAAGGTATTATTTATTTATTTATTTATAAAAAAAACATGTTTAGTTCAGTGAAGACACCGCTAGAGGCGCTGTACGAATTACCATTTTAAAAACTCATAATAGACGTACGGTACATATTTAAGTCGTCACCCCTTTCTCATAAACGGGTAGTGTGCGTATGTTTAGCCAATACTCTCTCTAGCGTGAAAGGGAGCCAACCCATCGGCGCTCTGAAAGATGAACTATACTAATAGACTAATCGTTGGTTCGTTTGTCTGTCTGTCCAGCCGCTAACGGAGGACGAGAGGCAGGCGATGCTGCGCGAGCGAGCGAGAGATCTCATCGCCAAAGCGAGAGCGGGGATCGTCAGGTGAGGCTCAGTTTAACTATGAAGATCTATATATTTTGTAAAACACGACTAGATTTCGCTTGTTTATTTTTTGAGTGTTTGGTAGATTTTTGCTTATCTTGTCTTGTGTTTCGTGTGTATAGTTTATTCATTTTGCCAAAGACACTATTGTACGCGCCGCCTTGGCGCGTGTTGACCCTTTTCAAAGAACGCCGAAACTCACTCAAAGAACGCCGCTTAAAACGTACACCCGCAAGTGAATTGAGTGTCCTACGTTACCGAAAATGTGTTTTCACACCTTTCATTCGGAAAAGTAAGTTTTGCTCCACGACGAGAGGGAGCAAAATGATACTTTTCTGTTCAAGCTTCTTTTTTAATTTATTCATTGGCATGTAGCATTTACGCAATGTGCCAATTGAACACAGATCTTAATAAAATAATCGATTGTAATTTCATCGTAGTCGATTAAAAACGAACATGTTTCAAGTTTTAACTTTAACAATGTTTTATGAAAATTTATGAATTTAACGTAATATAAAAAAAAATGTCACAATAAATTATATATTTTACTGAAATCAAAACTGACGATGACTGTTATTCTGATATAATGAATATTGGTATCCGAAACCATTGTAATATTCGATTCGATTATTTTTACACATTGGTACACAGGAATATTTTATCTGTGGTGACCTTTCCTTAATCCTTCACAATCCGCCATTATAAAAAAAAAAGTTTACTTTGTTCAATTACTGTAAAAGCGGTGAAAGTATAATTCAAAGTATAGTTATTTTTTAGAGCATTTAATTTAAATTTTCCTCATAGTCGGTGTGAAAAGTCGTTACGCCCAGAATTCTAACTTAGAATCCCTCGCTACGCTCAGGATTCTATCGTAGAATCCTTCCCTTCACTCTGGATTCAATTTTCCGCCCTCGCCGTAAATACATAATTTTGCTCCCTTGTGACACAAATAACTATTTCGTCCTTGTGAGGACAGTGAAGTGCCTCGTAACTGTTACTCGTAAGTGTCGTTGGTTCACGTAAAGTGTAACTTTACGTGAACCAACGACAAAGAGACAGGTGTTGTGTAAATCGTGTAAACAAATTATTATCAAAGACCATCGGCATCGCCATTTTTAATTTATCATATTTTTCATCAAAATTATCTTTGCTACTTAACTTGTGTGTATAATTTGTATTTTAATATAATAACCACAATACGGTATTTGACTACTAGTCAAAAAATATACTTTTTAGGAAGTGTCAAAAGGAAATTTTGTTCACGAGCCCTATGAAATACTAGAATGTGACGTCACTGTCAAATGCTGTCTTTTTGATACAAAATTGATTTATAAAATACAACTGCTGGACAATTCTGATGTTGTTAAAAGATTTTGTTGAACAATTTGTTTAGCTTAAGACACGTTTCTAGATTTGTTGGACTACCATGTCAAATACCGTATTGCGTGCGGGTGTACCGTGCGGGGCGATAAGTTTCAAGTCTGTTGTTCGCTTCAGTCCCACCTCACCGACGAGTCCCCGGCAGCGCGGCACAGTCGAGATAATCAGCAAGCAGTCGGTCATGGAAGAAATTGCCGCCGGTAACACACTACACTACTATTTTTAATTTGAGGCCAGAAATGTTAACAAACAACTGTCATTTTCTAGAATAAAACCGTTGACTTTGATATTCATATTATTTTTTTGTATTGGAAAATGATAGTTCATTGTTTACATTTCTGGCCTCAAATTAAAAATTCCACTTAAGTCCGTATCTTATTGAGACAATGGGAAATATATTCCCAATCTGTCATCATCTTCATTACACTCAAAAACAGTTGCACTTCTGTGTATCTGTGACATGTAGGAATATTTATCGCAACCATTTCTTTATGCTTTGAACGAAGTTTGCAAACTTCAAATTGTCGCTTGACCAATCAGAGAACGATTATTTCTTACGAGCTGTCCTTTACAGTGACTATAATTTGAAAGGGAACTGGATTTGTCAAGAGATCAACAATTGAGCTACAGTTGACAGTTGGTCGCGGGGCACTCATATAAGGCGTCATCTGCAATACTTTTTCCGTCGACGACCTCTGTGGCGCAGCGGTTGTGGCTTTGTCTACCATGCGAGAGGTCCCGGGTTCGATCCCCGGCTTAGGGAAAGAAAAATGCCCAGGTCTTGGATGTTTATATGTGTGACGTCACTGTTTCTGGTACCCACTGCACAGGGTATCCTAGTGTGAGGCCAGAAGCAATAACATAACAACAACAACGCAATATGACAACTTGTAAACATTAATTTAAATTATTGATTTATTTTGCTGAATGTTCATTAAATTTAGTAATAATTTTGACATTAAGTGATTTCAGACACAATGTATATTGTTAATGGATAAATAAATGAAATGAAATAAATTAAATGAAATGTATGTGCCTGTATGTAAATGTTTATGTTTGTTTATGTTTATCTCATTCTTACACCGACAGTTCATCTCGTTCGTTTCCCATCCTATTTTGACTACTGGCAAATTCCTCAAAGCTAAACACAAACAAAAATTTACATACCGGCACATAAAAGGTAACAAAAGTAACTGCACAAACTACAGACCATTTGCTCTTTTACCTACATTCGCAAAAATCTTTGAGACTGCCATGGCAAACAGACTGTATTCCTTCTGTGAACAATTTAATATATTTAGTAAGTCCCAATATGGATTTAGAAAAAACCACTCGACATCACTAGCTGTTTATAAATATATTACAGATATTTTAAATATTATAAATAATAAAAAATATGCTATTGGTTTACTTCTCGATATGAGCAAGGCATATGATCGTGTCCTTTATGATATATTATTAAAAAAATATATGGAATAGGTGTTCGTGGTATTGTGCACCAATGGTTCGACTCTTACTTATCAAACAGATATCAACTTGTAGAAATAGAACATTATGATGGTAAAACTGGTTTGATTAATAAAGTGCGATCTGAAAAAGCACATGTCACTAAGTCAATCCCCCAAGGAAGTGTACTGGGGTGCATTCTCTTTCTGCTCTACATTAATGACTTGCCTAAACAAATTAACCATTCACCCACTGTATTTGCCGACGATATATCAATAGTTATACCTTGCCAAAATGCCACCGACCTCAACGTACTTCTTCAAACTACATTTGATACATTAATTAACTGGTTAAATGAACACAATTTACAAATAAATTATTACAAAACAAAACTACTACAATTTAAACCACATCAAAAACGTCCCTTAGAAATAAACTACTCATATCTAAGTAATAAAATCGAATGTGCTAAAACTTACCCTTTACTAGGCATTAACATAGATAGCAATATAAACTGGAAAGACCACATTGCAAATATATCAACCAAACTATCAAGATTCACTTACGCGCTACTCGAATTATAGAAATACACAGATGTGAAGACTGCTCGCTCAGCATATTATGCCTATGCTCACGCGTGGCTACAATATGGTATAGTGGTATGGGGAAACAGTACCAAGGTCCCAAACTTGTTTTTATTACAAAAGAAATGCGTCAGAATAATTGCTAATATAGACAATATGACTAGCTGCAAGCCCTATCTAACTTCTAACTAACACTAACTTCTATCTATATATTAGAAATCAGCAACTTTGTGAAAAAAAACTTACATATGTTCCCAAAATATTCCCGTCCAAATAATTTAAGACCTAAAAGCTACTTATCCTGTCCCCAGACAAAACTTAAAATGGTACAATGTGGTCCCTTTACCATGGCTACAAAAATATATAATAATTTACCCAAAAATCTCCAGGAAATGGAAGATTTAACAAAATTTAAAAAACTTTTAAAATGTTACCTCGCCGAAAAATGCTACTACGTGCTGCAGGAATTCTTCGAAGATAAAAATTATGAGGGAAATAAATTTAGTCTCTTTAACCTGTGAACAGCTGATCGGGTCAATGTAAAAGTTATGTGTATGTGTAGATAAATGTGTTATACCCTGTCAGGGTGCATGTACCCTACATACATTTTCCACCTGTAGTGTGTATTGTACATGTTATGTGCAAATACATGAATATGAATAATATGAATACATTGCTTCTGACCCCACACTAGGATACCCTGTGTCGTGAGAACCAGAAACAGCGACGTCACACACATAAACATCCAAGACCTGCAAAGCAAACTATAACGTAGCTTCACGGCTTCACCCATACCGCTAAACCGATAAAGATGAAACGTAAAATGTAAATGTAATAATATAATAATAATAATAATAATCGTTTATTCTTGAAAATTTTACAACATAAATCTTGTTATTACACTAGGTAAGGAACAAGGGATGATCACTACTCCCTAAAATAGGGCGAACCCTGTGGTATAGGTTAAGTAGTAGCACTTCCTTCCAGTAAGTGACACTTAACAATTTTACAAAATGAACAGAGTAAAAAGAACAGTTTTTTAGCAGTAAATAGTTAAGTGATTAAATGTATACAATAGTGTGAGTGTATGTGTGTCTGTATACAGCGGGCGGCGCGGAACAACTGGACGCGATGCTGTCTCGAGACTCCACGCCTAGCTCACGGCGGAGCTCGTCGAGCCCCGCCAGATCAGGTGATTGATTAAAGCGGTCACGTCCTGTCAAAATAATGGCGTGTCTTGACAGCTGTCAAATATTATGACACCCGTTAAAATGACTGCTGGCAAAAGTATCGACACCTATTCAAACCAAAAAATTCGAAATGACTGCTAGAATTAGTAAATGATCACCAAATTGTGTTTGGATAAATGATCACCAAACTTATTTTTATGTTTTGTTTACTTAAGTTTATGTTTTAAGTTTTTTTTGTTGTTCATACATGTTCAACCTAACACGAAGGATAAAGGGGGCTTCGCTTAGCTCACCCCCTTTACCCTTCACCTAAGCTACCTCAGTATTTTGCCCTGATACTTTCTGCAACTTTTGGTGATCATTTACCCATTTTCGGTAACAAAAAGTTATTTTGGTGATCATTATATGTTTTGCCTTTATATTTGCCAACGACGACAATTCTTGCTTGCACACGTTGAGCCTGTTATGTAAATAAGTGTTAACCTGTTTATACATCCCTAGACGTCAGTACAGTCATATTTGTGTGGGTAGCAGAGAAAGAGAAAGTAGCGGTGTAGATGTGGAGTGAGCGTGACGGTGACAGAAGTACTGCAGACATAATCAGCCAAATGCAAAACTATAATCTGTATTCACATCCACAGAAGGCGTCAACAGCGATGACTCTAAGAGCATCAAGTCAACGGAATCAAATGAAGACTCGAAGCGATCGCCGCTGCGGACCTTCTCGCAACTCGTCGAGAGACTTACCCCCGATAAGGATGACCATGACGAGGTAAACTGCTTGCAGTGATTAAGCTTGTAAAATGATAAAAAATATGTTTGACTTTGTCATTGTAGTCTATGGATGTACTCGGAATCTAGTAAGATTCGTGGACACTATTTACACACATTGGTACCAGTGGGTGCTAGTCCCTTAGAGCTTAGAATTAGTAACCCTTCGTAATACAGAGATGGCGCTAGCAGTAACGATTGTAGTTTATCGCTATGGTTTCAGTCAACACACTTCTAGATGGCACCACAGGTCGCTCATTTCAAGCAGATTAGTTACTCTTCTTATCCCATAGATGGCGGGACTTTGCAACTGTGAAAGTGCGCCTGCATCGCTGTATATGTGATCGCTAGCACCCCTAATAACGAACCACAGATACATACATATTACACACAGACGCCTGCCTGTGACAGATACACTCTCTACTCTATTTAGTTTGTGGATAGTGGATACATTCAACAACAATGACCAATGTCGCCTATTGTCCGTGATCCTAGCCAGAAAGTATGATCTATAAATATTATACAGATTCTGATAATTTCTGATTATGCACATGTTTTGTGTGTTGTTAGATATAAATGGCTACAATTTAAAACCAAAATGATTTTTTCGCACCAAAATGTATAAATGATCACCAAAAGTGGCAGCAAATATCAGGGAAAAATACTGCGGTAGCTTAGGTGAAAGGTAAAGGGGGTGAGCGAAGCGAAGAACTCTTTATCCTTCGTATTAGTTTGAACATATAAGAACAAGAAAAAATACTTAAAACATAAACTTAAGCACACAAAACATTAAAGAAAAATAGCTTAATTTCTACAGTATTTCGTGAAACACAATTTGGTGATCATTTATCCATTCTGGCGGTCATTTTGAATTTATTGGTAGTAAAATAGGTCCTTTAAACACAAGCCTTCATATAAATGTGACACACAAATCTGGCTTTTTGGTCACATTTACCACTCACGACACCCAAAATATTTCGATTTCACACTTTCTGGCTAATATGACGTTTCGATGTATAAATAATGTTACTCCTGATTAGAGTTATAAATTAATCGTTAAACCCAAAAGTGCACGATTAAATGCTCGTTACTGTGCCTTTTGTGCAGTTAAATTGGTTAATTATTTATGTATGTATATACTTAGAAATTATTTCCAAACCGCGGAACAATTTAGGTTTCAGAACCCTTATGATTATTTAAATCGATAATTTTTATTCCTGTAGTAACTATCATCGGGAAATCCGTCTATAGAACTCTTTAGCAATCCACGAGGAACTAACAATGCAAATAAAAATGTAACTCAAGTAGTTGCGATAAAAGATGCATTAAACCCAAACCCTCGATCAAAACGGGTTACCCGCACATGTGCGGTTAAATGTGTATAGTTGGTATTTAAACAATCGGTTTAATACGGACCTTACATCTCTGCTCCTGATAAAAGGCAAGAATATATCAGCCATGCAATCAAAGATGGAAATAAGATGTGCAATCTTGACGATTTGATTGACACAGTCTCAGACTCTTTAATAATTCATGTCAGCGATGATCATGATGATGATGATGCAGATAGTGATATTAGTATTAATTCTGGCTAGGATCACGGACACAAAACATCGCGCTCGACTTTAACCGTGTTACCACAAAAAATGTTAAACAGCGTTTAACCTCAAAACAAACGTAGAATCCCATACGTTTTTGTTTTTAAACAAGTGTTGAACAGTAGTTCATTTTTTTGTGGTATGGTCCTTAATGTTTAAATTACCTCAGTGTTCGCGTGACGTCATTAACTATGTTAGATCGTTTTATTACAGACTATAGCCCTGAAAGAACCACTAGTATTAATACTTCTGTGTTCTAGTAATTAAGTAATTATATAAATACGTAAATATATAAACAAAAGCTTTTTATACGTGTTTGTTTTTCATACTCATATAGTTTAATATGAGTACAATATTAGTATATGTGGTAATATAATAGTAGCTACCTACCTACTTCGTCTATTTTTCTTTCATATTATACCTACCTATAGTTACGTGGTTTGAACGGTCTGCCACAAGGCACACGGCACACGGCACACGGCGCACGGCAGAAGAGGTTGCTGCTGTATAGTGTAATAGTATCTGTGCTGCCTGCAAGCTGACGCAAGTCAACCTTATAGCTTGGTAAAAGGGTTCAAAACTGGTCAAGAGTCTGCTTGTACGGGCGATGAGGAGGCGAACTTTCGAGGGATCATTCAAGTATTACGTAAGCATAATTTTAGTAGTTTTGTTTCTTCTATTCATATACACCACATACATCATTTGCGAAAGACAAATTATTAACGTCGTATCGTTGATATTTTAATTATTAACATTTAAACGATATTTTTATTCAATTTTTTTACTCAAACAAAAAATGAAGTAATATATTGCTGACGTTATCACCATCCAGACTCCCCCGGCCCCCCTTACATTAAAATATGCTGAGTAATGATCCTCCCCCAACCACATCTTGGTGCTTACGTAATACTTGGATGACCCCTGAGGTTGTAGTGAGCTTGCTGCATCAGAGAAGAGAATTTGCGCAGTCCTAGCCGTCTTCTGAAATCAGGCAACGTAGCCGCGTTGATTGGGCCGCCATTTAGCGACTTTGTCGCTAGAAATGGCTATTATTGCTTAAGTCCTATACAAAAAAAATGGATTTACATCCATTAAATGCCTGTTTGCATGTATTTTCCATTTTTATTTGTCTGTTAGCATTATTTTGTGCAATATTCTTACATTTTTATTTTATATTTGCAAATTATTCATACATTTTTAGGGTTGATTACAGTCTTATTCAAAAATTACTGGACCCTACCTCAACGCAGGGAATTAGCTTTTAGAACTGTGGCCTTTACATGTGATTCTGACATTTAGGAATATGAAACGCTTTTGAAAAAATTTACCAATCACAACACGATTATTTGACACGAGCTGTATTATAGGTACTTATAATTCGAATTTGCTGTTTAAAAGCGATGTTCTGATTAATAATTTCTTCAAAAGCCATAAATTTGGTTGAATGAATCATCTAGCGTATTTTCGTGGCGTGGCTAGCGACATGGAATTTTCGGAGTTGGAAACACTGTTTCGGATCGATGCGATTGACAAGCATGACGCTGCTCACGCTCAGCCTTCTCTATTTAGTTATAATTACAAGCCATCCATGAATGAACAGAGAAGTATGGCAACGCCGCGGCGTGTGGTCCGGCACAAACAACAAAGTTCTATTTCAACTCTTCCAAGTCGAATACCGATGCTGAGATTCGGTGTCCGGTATTCGGAAGCCATCGTCTTTTCTAAAGGGTCCAGGTCGTAGGCAGAAGTGGAAAAAGATGAAGGAAACTAGTAGGTAGGTAAACGAAGAGCACATAAATCCAAATCCACTACATAGCCAGCCATTGAGTATTAGAGTAAGTTGGTCTTTGGATTTGGAGTAATTACATTTGCATAAAATAGAGTTGACTGATTGTACATTTTACGTAGATAGTATCTAATAAGCAATACCTACAGAGCAATACCTTTTGACATTGACTTGACAAGAAAGGAAACAGCTGCACTAGCGCCATCTCGTCGCATCCGCAGTAGGTAATTAAAGTTCCTAGCGCCATCTCATGGTATTTGCAATATTGCGATGGTGCTGCACCTAGCGATATAGGCCTCGAACTAAAGATGCTTCCGTAGCATCTCTGTTTACGCCGGTGACATTTTTTGTTCTACGTTGTCCATCTGTACTGTATAGTATTATAGTATCTGTGTTGGTACTAGACAACGATACACATACTTATATAGATAAATATTATACTTAGATAGATCAACAACCATGACGAGGGTACAAACATCCGTTCTCTTAAAACAAATATTTGCCCCCACCGGGACTCGAACCCGGGACCCTTCTCTTCGTAGGCAGGGTCACTGCCGACTCGGCCAATTCCAATTCCAATCAAAATGTCTGTAAAAAACCAAGAACTTCTAAAATGTGTGTTCATAGTTTGTAAAAAGTGTTAAATAGCTGCGGTGATGGCATTGCCCCATGTCGCGCAAAATGGAGTATTGACTTCTGTCTAAACGCGAAACCGTGCCTTTGGCACTCATTTTTTCAAAAGGCGTGACGCAGTGTTTTTTATGATGCCCAGAACGGCGAGAGCGGATCCTACATAGCGAGCGAGCTAGCAGCCCTGGAGCGCGAGCAGCAAGCCATCGACCTGCGAGCCGCCGCACTCGAGACCAAGCTACGGCGGCTCATGGACAACAGCGGCGACGGCGAGGTAAGCGAGCAGTCACTGGGGCGCGAGCAGCAAGCCATCGACCTGCGAGCCGCCGCGCTCGAGACCAAGCTGCGGCGGCTCATGGACAACAGCGGCGACGGCGAGGTAAGCGAGCAGTCACTGGGGCGCGAGCAGCAAGCCATCGACCTGCGAGCCGCCGCGCTCGAGACCAAGCTGCGGCGGCTCATGGACAACAGCGGCGACGGCGAGGTAAGCGAGCAGTCACTGGGGCGCGAGCAGCAAGCCATCGACCTGCGAGCCGCCGCGCTCGAGACCAAGCTGCGGCGGCTCATGGACAACAGCGGCGACGGCGAGGTAAGCGAGCAGTCACTGGGGCGCGAGCAGCAAGCCACCGACCTGCGAGCCGCCGCGCTCGAGACCAAGCTGCGGCGGCTCATGGACAACAGCGGCGACGGCGAGGTAAGCGAGCAGTCACTGGGGCGCGAGCAGCAAGCCATCGACCTGCGAGCCGCCGCGCTCGAGACCAAGCTGCGGCGGCTCATGGACAACAGCGGCGACGGCGAGGTAAGCGAGCAGTCACTGGGGCGCGAGCAGCAAGCCATCGACCTGCGAGCCGCCGCGCTCGAGACCAAGCTGCGGCGGCTCATGGACAACAGCGGCGACGGCGAGGTAAGCGAGCAGTCACTGGGGCGCGAGCAGCAAGCCATCGACCTGCGAGCCGCCGCGCTCGAGACCAAGCTGCGGCGGCTCATGGACAACAGCGGCGACGGCGAGGTAAGCGAGCAGTCACTGGGGCGCGAGCAGCAAGCCATCGACCTGCGAGCCGCCGCGCTCGAGACCAAGCTGCGGCGGCTCATGGACAACAGCGGCGACGGCGAGGTAAGCGAGCAGTCACTGGGGCGCGAGCAGCAAGCCATCGACCTGCGAGCCGCCGCGCTCGAGACCAAGCTGCGGCGGCTCATGGACAACAGCGGCGACGGCGAGGTAAGCGAGCAGTCACTGGGGCGCGAGCAGCAAGCCATCGACCTGCGAGCCGCCGCGCTCGAGACCAAGCTGCGGCGGCTCATGGACAACAGCGGCGACGGCGAGGTAAGCGAGCAGTCACTGGCGCGCGAGCAGCAAGCCATCGACCTGCGAGCCGCCGCGCTCGAGACCAAGCTGCGGCGGCTCATGGACAACAGCGGCGACGGCGAGGTAAGCGAGCAGTCACTGGGGCGCGAGCAGCAAGCCATCGACCTGCGAGACGCCGCGCTCGAGACCAAGCTGCGGCGGCTCATGGACAACAGCGGCGACGGCGAGGTAAGCGAGCAGTCACTGGGGCGCCTGCAGCAAGCCATCGACCTGCGAGCCGCCGCGCTCGAGACCAAGCTGCGGCGGCTCATGGACAACAGCGGCGACGGCGAGGTAAGCGAGCAGTCACTGGGGCGCGAGCAGCAAGCCATCGACCTGCGAGCCGCCGCGCTCGAGACCAAGCTGCGGCGGCTCATGGACAACAGCGGCGACGGCGAGGTAAGCGAGCAGTCACTGGGGCGCGAGCAGCAAGCCATCGACCTGCGAGCCGCCGCGCTCGAGACCAAGCTGCGGCGGCTCATGGACAACAGCGGCGACGGCGAGGTAAGCGAGCAGTCACTGGGGCGCGAGCAGCAAGCCATCGACCTGCGAGACGCCGCGCTCGAGACCAAGCTGCGGCGGCTCATGGACAACAGCGGCGACGGCGAGGTAAGCGAGCAGTCACTGGGGCGCGAGCAGCAAGTCATCGACCTGCGAGCCGCCGCGCTCGAGACCAAGCTGCGGCGGCTCATGGACAACAGCGGCGACGGCGAGGTAAGCGAGCAGTCACTGGGGCGCGAGCAGCAAGCCATCGACCTGCGAGCCGCCGCACTCGAGACCAAGCTGCGGCGGCTCATGGACAACAGCGGCGACGGCGAGGTAAGCGAGCAGTCACTGGGGCGCGAGCAGCAAGCCATCGACCTGCGAGCCGCCGCGCTCGAGACCAAGCTGCGGCGGCTCATGGACAACAGCAGCGACGGCGAGGTAAGCGAGCAGTCACTGGGGCGCGAGCAGCAAGCCATCGACCTGCGAGCCGCCGCGCTCGAGACCAAGCTGTTGTCAAAGTCATTGTTAAAGTTTGGGTCGGGCATGTCCTGGGGCGGTTTATTTGTTTAGTATTGTGTTTTTTTATTGTATTCAGTTTTTAGATTGTTAAAGTAATTTAAAGTAGTTGTCAAAGTCATTGTTAAAGTCATTTAAAGTCGTTGTCAAAGTCATTTAAAGTCGTTGTTAAAGTCTTTTAAAGTCGTTATCAAATTCATTTAAAGTATTTGTCAAAGAATTTTAAAGTCGTTGTCAAAGTCTTTTAAAGTGGACGTCAAAGTCGAAGTAATGAACGACGTGAAATGCATAAAAAATCACCAAAATTATAAAAAAAACATCAAAGAAAAATTACATCAACTTAAAATTTACAAGCGAACCATAGTCATAGATAACGTCCATATGTACCAGCTAAGTAAAATCTGAATTTAAATTGACAAAAACGCTCTAATCGGCACCGATGCCAAAATATACGTCAACGTTAGGTCTACTTGAACGTCCAACGTCAAAGAATCGTCATCGTATCTTCTAAAATTCAAAATCAACATTTAAAGTCATAGTTCAGTTAGAATCAACGTCAAGGTCGAAGAAAAAAAATTGCCTAGAATAAACCACCGCTCATTCAGGCTTTATAAGTCGTTGAGTATTCTATAATAGCTTTAGTTTGTGGAATGTTATACTACCGGCGAACGGAGAAAACATAGAAGTCGCGCTTACAAATTGTCATTCGAAAACGGTACCAGATACTGAAAATGTCGGAAGGCTGATGAGTGGTTCGTAATGTGTCATGAAACACTGCTCCAGCCCTGATTGGTTGATCTATAGATGTTAAATCCTACCTGGTTCAGTTTTCATGAGATCATTTTTCACCGCTAGTTTATACTTCTATGTTTTTTTCCTTCGCTGAATCCTACCATTTCCCGTTTAATTTCAGCGCGGGTGGAGGCGAGTGATGTTCCCCTGCATGCGAGCCCAACACGCGGTATTTCCCTCCTTCTCCTTCCTACTTCCTACACTACATCACCACTTCATTTCATTCTATTATCTCTACACTATAACCCGGTTAACTCAATGTAGTGTGTGAACACACCTTTACCCTATACCTTTTTAAACTGTTTGTTTGTGTCAAACATTGATAATTATATGCCTGTATATCGAACGTAAGAGTTGTCTCAATTCACCACCGATAGGCCGATCCTGACATCAGTAATAAGACACACCATTTTGGCGGATACACAAGCCATAAGTAGATGGGGCTGGCACGTTCCGTTACATGAAATAGAAGAAAGATATAGCTTATAGAGATGGGGCAAAAGAGAGCGGCGTACAAACACGCACGAAACAAAGCCACAGAACAATATAGTGACGCTCATAACGCCTGAGACGCTACATTGAGGTACAGTTCTCGTATTTCTTCAGCTCTGAGCGATGTCAGATAAGGCGCATAGACCGGTTTCACACTGGCATTGTCCGTGTCATTTAAGAACTATTGTGCGACAAAGAAATGTCTTATTTATGAAGTTTCTCTTCTACCACGGGTTGTTGCAAGCTCAATAGTTTATGTCAATCTCTAAGCCTCGCACACGGACCACAACAACGCCACAACCACTCTTTGTTCTTGTTGTTGGTTGTGGCTTGGTTGTGGCGTGGTTGTGGCTTGGTTGTGGCGTGCGGCGAGGGTAACAATGTGATTGAACAATGTGATTTTTGTACGCAGGAGGAGGGTCGCCTGATGACGCAGTGGTTCAATCTAGTCAACAAGAAGAACGCGCTGATCCGGCGACAGATGCAGCTCAACATACTGTGAGTAGTGCTCAACATATATACGACACGTACGCACTACTTTGAGGCGCTGCCGTAATGGGGAGATTTACGCAAAACTTTTTGGTGGAGGCCTTTGTGTGTCTGTTGCATGACAAACATTGTCAACACCAAAGGTCTATGGATATTGACAATTAATTTCTGTGATACGAAACTCTTTGCTTAAACTTGCTTTACTTTCTTTCATATTCTTTATTGCACAGAAATCTTAATAGTAAGGTAACAAACATTTTATGAGCAAAGGCAACTTACTTTTACTTACTTACCCTGTGTACGGGACACCGCACATTTTCCCTATTCAGCAGTCCTGCGCGGCCGCTTGTCGTTCCACTCAAATCAGTTCACGTTCGGACAGCAAGAGCTCCGCGTGGCTCACTGCAGTCTATCATTTTCTGCGCTAACTGCCACCTTGTTCTTTCGTCTCTTTCCGTTTCGATGATAGTTAACGTAGGTCCATTTGTTAAAAAGTGTGCTGGTGTTAGATAATTTAGATCCTCTGGGTCTTCTGATAACGGACACAGAGGCCTGGTATTGAGACATGCTTCTAACTGTGCTAATAACGTCGAAAATTCTTCATACGTTAATTTCTTAATTTGTTGTGTTGTATCAATTTTCAATATTATGATCATCATCATGAAACGTGTTAGTACGTTTCATCTCCCGCCCGGGAGCATGTACGGGACACCGCACATTTTCCCTATTCAGCAGTCCTGCGCGGCCGCTTGTCGTTCCACTCAAATCAGTTCACGTTCGGACAGCAAGAGCTCCGCGTGGCTCACTGCAGTCTATCATTTATCATAGCATTTCTGTAATTGTTCTAAATCAATATAAAACCTTTACACTACAAACTCTTATCAATTATCAATCATCATCAATAACAAGAGCGTACGGTTAAAACCCGTACACCCTGTGATTCGTTTGTAACCTCAGATGAACGAAACTCTTTGCTTACTTACTCTGCGCTTGTTACAAACACCTAGCGCCCTCTGCGGAACTACTTTGTCAGTTTCCTTCCCCGTTGACATCGGTAACTTTTTGACTGGGTAAAGTTTATATGTGTACAGAGAACAACTGTACCCAGTCGTAGGACTATAGTTTTGAGACCGATGTCAATGAGGACAGCGCCTGGGCGGTTGATTACAAAAAGGAAATATTATACTGCATATCAAAAATACTGATTTACACAGAAAATATCAGGGCAAAATGCTGCGGTAGCTTAGGTGAAGTAGCTTCGTGTTAGATTGAACATGTAAGAACAAGAAAAAATACTTAAAACATAAATTTGAGTACACATAAAATATTTCAAACATAAAAAGTGTTTTTGCTGATACTTTTTTGTTGTGCAAATCAGTATTTTTGATGTGCGATTAAATACTAGCCATTACAAACTACGACGATTGTGACGAGATTTCGAAGCGTCTCTTGGAGAGTAGTCGCCACGAAGTATCTCATATACATAGTCAGGTCATAAGTTCTGTCACATGTGCAATATGAAATAATTTAGACATGTTTATTATTTATGTAAACATTTATATAGCAAAATGAACTTAATAAAACATAGATTCTTATGGTAATAAAGTTTATTCAAAATGACCCCCGCGATTTTGAATACAGGCCTTTATTCTGCGCGGCCAGTCGTCTATCGCAGCACGAACGAGGTCCATGTCAATATCGGCGGCTGCCTTAATCAAGGATGCCTTGAGTGACTCCAAATCAGGATGAGGCTTTGAGCAGGCCTTTTCCTCCAAGTGTTGCCATATCTTGTAATGTAACGGACTCAAATCTGGACTGGAGGAGTCTTCGTGCCGGATGAAGTCGATGAAACATGGTATGAGAAACAGGTTCCACAAGGTTCTTGAGGACTGTATTTTGATACACAACTGCATTCGTTTTTACGCCTTTCTCACAAAAATGTACCTCAGTTAAGCCCCAATAAGAGACTCCCAACCAAACCATGAGCGAGGATGGAAAATGACCTCGTTGGACACGCGGAATACGGTTGCTCGCTTCTTCACTGCTGTGTGCGTACACCTTATCATTTTGTTTGTTGTAGCTCTCTTCCACGGTGAAAATTTTTTCATCCGAAAAAAGAATTTCCCGAAGCTTTTTTCCCGCGTACCGCTTCAACAAAGCGCGGCATCTCTTCAGTCTCAGGTCCATTAAACGAGCGTCCAAACGATGTCCTGTTTTTCTTCGATATGCCCTAAGCCCTAAGTCTTCATTTAACACCCTTTTCACCGTGGTCCTGCTTAACCCCATCTGAAGGGCCAACAGTTTCTGCTTACGTATGGGATTTCTTTGAATTCGCGCCTTCACAGCTTTTGTCACTGCTGGAGTCCTAACAGAGCGAGGGCGACCACTTCTTGACCTGTCATCTACACTAGAGTCTTCATTGTATCGTTTTATGGTACGATAAACGAATCTTTTGGTTATATTCAAATTTTTCAGTAAGTCGAAAATCTGAATTGGCGCGTAACCGCAACGATGCAACGCAATAACTGCGACACGGTCTTCTTTAAGTGTCCACTCCATATTTAAAAATGAGGAAAATTCTAAAAAGTACACATTTTTATTTTCATGAAAAATTCGAAATTCGAATTCAATAAACCTTTTTGTGGCTAGCGTTCTAAATTCAAAAGTTTTTATTGTGTGACAGAACTTATGACCTGACTGTGTACATTTGAATGGGAGCTCGCCCACTACGCTACCGGTATTCTGTATTCAAATGTTGATTCTTCGTGGTGACTATTCTTCGAGAATCACGTTGCCGATACGTACCGTAATGCGAGAAGGGCTTAACCCCTGGGTCCAGGGATGCCATTTTGCCATTATAGGTTTCGAATTTCATTACCAAGGCTTGAGGTTCCAAAATAAATGTGTGTTGAAAAGAAGATGGCGTCGTGAATGAAATCAACCAACAGGATAAAACTTCCCGCGTAACGAGACAGCGAGAAGTTATAAAATAATTGAATGTGTCACTCATCTTACTGTCCAATAGCGAATTGAAAAATTTAGGAAAAGTGAAAGTTTTCCCTCTTCACTACACCCTTCGCTACGTCAATCGGACTCAAACCCTGCATGGCGTTACCCGAAATGGATTGCAATTTCAACCTAATTGCTTGCTAATAGAGTTCAAAACCTATGAAACCATATATGGGTTACTCTTACTATCCATTAAGGGGTGTGGCGTTCCTCAAGGTAGTGTGCTATCGCCGTTACTTTTCATATTATATAATTCCAAATGTCTTTATTACTGTAGATATTTACATATATTTAGCAATCGTCATTTTTTGCCACTTCTCTACATTGGACCACTGTGCGAGAAGAAGGGGGTAGAAACTCCCACAGATAAATTTTTAGATCTCTTTTAAAAGTTGCTTTTGCTAACTAAAACAAATTTTATAATATCATTATATCATAATTAATAAGCAGGAATAAATGATTACAAAATTATTAACAGCGAGGTATAAATGCCATGCCTGCCAGAGATTACTAATAATAAATGTGATTATTCGCACTGCTCGCAAAAACTCGTTACTTTACCTTTCAAATACCCTTAACACTGGCAACATTAACCTTAAATGAGGTATTATAAGAAGTAAATAAAATTTGACGACTGACAGATAACAGCCTCAAACGACACCAGCGCCATCTGCAATGTGCTTTTCAGATGATGTGGCATTGGGAACCTGTTAAAAAAATATTTTTGCATCCATTCTCACAAAAATCATGTCGAATACGCTGGATAAGAAATTAAAAAAAAATTGTCAAAAATCGCGGACCCAAACTGACAGTTTACATATCTTAGCTGCCGCTTCTCTATTTGGCCAATCCATAGACTTAAAACTTGACTCGAAAGTTCCTTATTGTTTTCAACGACAATATTTATATTTTGTACTTGTTTCCAGCGAACAAGAAGAGGACCTCACTCAACGCTGCGCCCTGTTAGAGCGAGAGCTGAGACTCAACCTCGCCGTCGACGAGTGGCGCAAGACTCCCGAACAGAAACGAAGGGAGAGACTACTACTGCAGGTAAACAGGAACACCTAGAAGTGGGGTAGGCAGAGCAGAGATAAGCTATGATAACATGGCGCGCCCATCCACTGCTCGCCGGCGAGACAGCGTGCGTACTTGCGACGCGAGTGAGCGTGACAGCGTACCTATGTAGAGGTAAACTACGATAACATGGCGCGCCCATCCACTGCTCGCTGGCGAGACAGCGAGCGTACTTACGACGCGAGTGAGCGTGACAGCGTACCTATGTAGAGGTAAACTACGATAACATGGCGCGCCCATCCACTGCTCGCCGGCGAGACAGCGAGCGTACTTACGACGCGAGTGAGCGTGACAGCGTACCTATGTAGAGGTAAACTACAATAACATTGCGCGCCCCTCCACTGGTCGCCAGCGAGACAGCGAGCGTACTTGCGATGCGAGTGAGCGTGACAGCGTACCTATGTAGAGGTTAACTACGATAACATTGCGCGCCCCTCCACTGGTCGCCAGCGAGACAGCGAGCGTACTTGCGACGCGAGTGAGCGTGACAGCGTACCTATGTAGAGCTAAACTACGATAACATTGCGCGCCCCTCCACTGGTCGCCGGCGAGACAGCGAGCGTACTTACGACGCGAGTGAGCGTGACAGCGTACCTATGTAGAGGTAAACTACGATAACATTGCGCGCCCCTCCACTGCTCGCCGGCGAGACAGCGAGCGTACTTACGACGCGAGTGAGCGTGACAGCGTACCTATGTAGAGGTAAACTACGATAACATTGCGCGCCCCTCCACTGGTCGCCAGTGAGACAGCGAGCGTACTTGCGATGCGAGTGAGCGTGACAGCGTACCTATGTAGAGGTAAACTACGATAACATTGCGCGCCCCTCCACTGGTCGCCAGCGACACAGCGAGCGTACTTGCGACGCGAGTGAGCGTGACAGCGTACCTATGTAGAGCTAAACTACGATATTGTTTGTCGGTTAACCTCTCTAGGTACGCATATGAAAAGCACTGAATCGTACACGAAATATCAGTGTGAAGTGGGTCATTGTATGTGGAGCCTAAGGTGTCGTGCCCGCTTGTGACGTGACATGTATCTGACAAAGCCCGCGTTTGCGCGGCATGGTCTTCTGGGAACTTCTCCTTCAATTCAGATTGAGTAGGACGTGCTGTAGACGTATCCTCTGAGAGATGTATTTTGCGTCACATTATTTAAGTGGGCACGACGCCTATAGGGGGTGAGCCAACGAACCGAAGGATCATCTAACACTGTGTTGAGTGAACCAAGGTCCACTCACTCTTCTAACATTACTGGTAACATATAATAATACCTTGGACACTATTTACACACATTGATCTAGCCCCAAACTAGGATTCCCTGTATCTTGTGTACCAGACAACGATACACATACTTATATAGATAAATATTATACTTAGATACATAAACAACCATGACTAGGGTACAAACATCCGTTCTCATCAAACAAATTTTTGCCCCCACCGGGACTCGAACCTGGGACCCTTGGCTTCGTAGGCAGGGACGCTGCCGACTCGGCCATTCGGGTTGTCTACACACCATACAATTATAATAATTAATGAACAATTAATTATATATATATACAATTTGTTTGTAATCTCACAGGAGCTGCTCGCCGCCGTCAACGAGCGTGACAGGCTGGTGCAGGAGATGGACGAGCAGGAGAGAGCGTACGTAAACAGATACTGCTTCTAGTTACAGTCTATTCAGCGAATGGCTTTACTTTTCACAGTTCAAATCCTGTAGGTACCTATACATATCTACATAGCTGACCTTTGTAACTAGGTAGTCTGATGCAAATCTAGTGCAACCTTGATATCTGTCAACATAGGCAGATTCATTAGTATTTATAGTTGGATATTTATATATAATAAAGAGTCATAAATGGTCCGCATCTGGCTTCACTGCTCTCTTCTATATACCCAGCCTTGGGTTCAGGAGAGAGCCCCCATCCTCTCCAATCCCGTGCATTTTTGGCAAGTGCAATGAAAAATATTTCTTATGCTGTATTCCGTGTTTCGGGGGCCAAGTTAAGCTGCGGGGATGGTAGTAGTCGTAATGCTGGGTCAGAAGCCCTAATAGGACAGCTCCTTAACTATTGGAAGTCGGGTTGGCCACTAACCTGACACCTCCATCCACCCGCTCTGAGCCGACTTGGTGGAGTATGGCTCAGTATTTCTTGCACCCGGATAAAGGCCCGTGCCTCTCATCTATTATGTTCGCAAAAAGGAAACGTCCAAAGTTAAATGAAGGACTGAACAGAGTAAAGTGAAGGGTCTACTTGGTTTCAGAAGGGCCTCAATCAGGCAGATCATAGAGAAATTATTTTTATCTTCCATAAAGCACATTCACCAACCTACACTTCGGCCATGTTTAGAATGCGATTATGACATTTACTTAACCTCTCCTTTCCCGGGAGTTCGAGACGTCAAAAACGACAAATACCGGAGTGTTTTTGAGCGTGCGGGCTGCGCGGCACTTGACTAATATATCAAGTGATTCTGTTGGAATGGTAACACTTAGAATTATGGGAGTTGTATATCTGAGTAGCTAATGAAACCCTCTTTTACACAATGTGTAGAAAATGTCACTGTGACCTTAGTTTATTTTTGTACTGGCATGAGAAACACAGACTTCTATGAAAATGCTCCCTCTCGACACAAATCTAGCCGACATCAGAAAATTATCAACAACATGTACATGTTGTTTGATACCTACGTAATCTACACAAAATAACCTTTTCAAAACAATAAAAACATTAGGGTGTTCTTATAGAAACTTTCGAATATTTCAGCGTTTCAAATTTTCATAAAATACGGAAAGTAAACTGACGCATCGCGCGAATTATGCAAATCTTGTGAAATTATTTGTGAAGAGACTAGACTACCTAGCGTTATATTTCTTAGTTCCTAGGATAGGTAATTTATTCAATAAGAGGAAAACAAGTGGTATTTGCCACTAAATCATAAATGATAAGTGTGAGGACGCCATATCTCGCAAGGAAAGTATAAAATAGGTAGAAATCAACACTTTGTACTATTATTGAATTTATAGGCAATAGGTGATACTTATCATTCTAGAATTAGTGGTTCTAAGTAGAAGACAAACTAGGCTTTCTAACAGTGTATCGTACTATGTACCTTTTCATACAAAAATAATTCAAAATCATGCATGTTATTTCGTGTCACGGTGTGTTGTTTCTGGGCTTTCTCAAGGTCTCGGCAGGTGTACGATATGCGTTTATACAGAGTGTGCAAAGATGGAACGAAGAAAATGTTTCGCCGTGATTTGATTCTAGGTAAAATAGCTAAACTGGTGTTTCGTTCGTGTAGGTATGGTGTAAGTTTGAGTTAACTAGTATTTAGTTGTTATGTGTATATGAAGTGTTTCCACGCGGCTCCGTTCACGCGCAAGTACAGATACCTACTGTTCTTACAAAGTGTAATATTGTGTAATATTGTGTTAACTAGTGTTATGCGAGATCAGATATGTACTTTTGACAATTTAGTGTAAGATTACACAAATTTGTAAAAAATAAACAATTATTTGAAATGTGTAATTAGTAATTAGCTACCACCTACCTAATGTGTAATTGTGTAATAAGGTTTTGGAAAAATAAAAAAGAACAAAAATTTATATAGTTATATATTCACATTCTTTATTGCCCTGTGCATAAAAATGTACTTAAAAGAAATTTTATAACAACAGGCGAGCTTATCTCTAAAAAGATATTTCTTCCAGCAAAATTTATATAGTTATATATTCATATTCTTTATTGCCCTGTGCATAAAAATGTACTTAAAAGAAATTTTATAACAACAGGCGAGCTTATCTCTAAAAAGATATTTCTTCCAGCAAACCTGGGCGAGACATAATTGTTTAAAAAACAGGACAGTACTAATGCACAATGAAACTGTATACATTATATTTACACACACACGAGTACACAATTATGGAAAAGTAGTAAACAGTAAGTAAGTAGGTAAACAATTCTATACAAGTTCTTAGATAGTTGTTTGACTGATATTTGTAACTTTTACCGTATAAAAAATGGAATAAAGTACACAATTACGGAAAAATGAAAAAGAATTTTGTTGCAACTGTTAAAGTAAACAATTTCTATACAAGTTATAAGATAGTTAGGTAGTTGGCCACAAATAGAAATTGTTATTTACACAAACGCATAAATATTAGACACATAAAAATTCCACACAAAAAGATAGAAACATTGCAACTGTTAAAGTAAACAATTTCTATACAAGTTATAAGATAGTTAGGTAGTTGGCCACAAATAGAAATTGTTATTTACACAAACACATAAACATTAGACACATACACACATAAAAATTACACACAAAAAGATAGAAACATCCGGATCGCTAAAGCTATGAAGGAGGAGAATTACAATCACACACTGATGGCTGATTTAGATGTGTCTAGCAAGACATAAATGCCCTCAGGAGTCATTGAGCGATTTTATCTCAGCAGGGACGTGTGCCCTTTTGCGATTCATCGTCCCAATGACATCAGTAGCACGGGATTTGAGGTACCTCGTCAAGGGCATTTGGTTATATCAATTGTCCATGAAAGCGATTGCGACTCATCAACTTCCTGAAGGCAGGCATTCTCGACGATGACGATGACGACCCAGGCATTGGAGCTGCAGCGCGTTTACGCGCTCCGGATGTTTCTCTAACAATATTTAATGCAGTGGTTGTTGTTGCGGTGGACACGGAGGCCGCCGTGGCTGTGGCAGCCGTGCCCAACTGTTATGAAAAAAAAAAACACACGATTTTAGCAACAAATGAAACAACAGAGGGGGATTGTAAAGTTTTTTTAATTAAAAGTACTGGATCAAAATACGTACCAGCTCACTCCCACTGCGTTGCTGGAGGTTGCTGGCTGCCGGCTCCTCCCCGCTTCCCGACGTCGGCGGCCGCTGCCAGCTGCTGCCAGCTGCTGATGACTGTGAAAATAGAAAAATACATTATTGTATATGGTATGGTACTAGAAAGCATGGAAGGATAGCTGGAATAGAAGAGTAGGTGCAGGAGAAATGCACAAAGGCCCCGCTCAAATGGGCCAGCTGCAGGCAGGCCACACCCTGTTGGAGGAGAAGAATGGTATGATACCACCGGTGATCTATCTGCTTGCTAATCAGAATACCTACCACCATTTCTTCAGCCAGCGAGCGCCGGCAGCGCCTTGATGTCGACGGCTGCGGGGAGGAGTCGCCCTCGCTCCCGCTCCGGCCCAGAGAAGCTGGTTGCTTCACCATCTATAACATAAATAAAATAGGCAAATTAAATATAAACAAAATACCCAGTGACATTTGCAGTATAATTATTTGTGTCCTTTTAGTATAAAACTTCACATTTCCCAGGTAAATATTTAATTATACTTGGTAAAACTATATTCAGACCGTTTAGGCTGCTGAATGGAACAAATTAATGGATATGTATATATATAAATATAAAAGGAAACGAAGCAAAAACGATGCGAGTGAAATTTCAATTATTTACCTTCATCCGACCGGAGCGGGAGCGCACATACACCAGCTTCTCATCAAGCTGGGCATGGTAGTCATGATCCATTCTGAAAAAAGTAGCTAAGGCATTAGGATCAAAACGTACACTCTGTGCACTTTTACAAATTTGTGTAATTTTGCATTTTTTTGTCATTTTACGCTAAATTGTCAAAAGTACATATCTGAACTTGCAGGCAAACGAATCCGCCTAAAAAGACAAGTTAACACAATATGACACAAATTTGTTATTTTTTTATTTTATTTTTATTTTTATTTTTTTTATTTTGATATTTCCACTTGGGCATCGTGTAGGGTGTCTTACGAGCATAATTTTATGTCATATGCATGTTTTCCCTAGGACCAATATTTATAGAGATATCGATATTACAAACATAATATGACGTATATCTCGAAATCGGTGAGGTGCACGAGGAAAATGTTTATAACCAAAAGTGATAGCAAAAAGCAGCACTACACGATTCCGAAGCAAAAAATAACAGTCAAAAAAAATATTTTTTAACACAATTTTTCTAAGTCGCTGGATGCTGGATTTTTCCATTGATAAAAAAAAGGGGCTTCCGCCCCCTTATCGACACTGAACTCCAATCATAAAGCCGCGGAACCTTTGATATGGAGTTTCACCGAATATGACTGAAAACACCCGCACCCTGTAGTGAGATTCTGTCTGTGTGTGAGTAAAATGGCGTCGCGGAATGCTTATGTGTGCGGGTGAAGCATGTGAATTGGATGCCTGATCACGTTTCTGACGGAAAATCAGCAAATTGGTACATTATTTTGATAAAGAAACCTATAAAAATGGATTCCTTATAAGATTTCCAATAAGATATGTGTATTTTTTATTGAAATCTAACTGTATTTCTCATTGGAATTACAAATAGCATTGGGGGGAATCCGTCTGGTTGCATGACGTATCATGTAAATTTGCCGATTTTCTGGACATCTTGATGAATTTTACTATGATTTGTGGTTTGTTTATCGCAAATAGAGTTGTAAATATGAATAAAACAAATACTTACCTCAATTCACCAAAAAAACTACACTTTTCTCCCAATAAAATTTCACCACCAAATACGTTGGGAGCGTCCGGAAGAAAGTGATTTTCAAAACGCGGTTGAATTATTTTTTTCTACGGAAAAGCATAAACTAGCACACAGACCATAAAGTTTGTCTAATTGGGTGTCCACAAATGATCGAACCGTAAAAATTGGTCCAACCGTTGGATAAAAAATACCGGTTTCAAAAATATTAGTCATCCCGCTGCTTATGCTGACAGCGGTACAGGGAGTGACCGGGGCCGCGCTGCTTATGCTGACGGCGGAAAAGGAGAGGTTAATGCGTACATAATAAGCAATATTTTTCATTGCAGAAGTCAAACATTTATGGGTTTGGAGCTGGCAGGATCGCATTTTTTCAGCGGCCAGAATTATGTATCATAAATAAATATTACTCTGAATGTATGTGTGTGTTCTTACGGTTCATCCTCGTAGAACCCGATTTTTTGGGAAAACTATATTGAAAACGGTGGAGTATTCTAACCGCCTTATTTATAAAACTTATCAAACCTATGATAGCTAAAATGTGTTTTGTCCTTTTCTCACAAATCAAATCAAATCAAATCAAAAATCATTTATTTCCATAGGATGTTGTTACATCACTTAGATCCGTCATTACATTTTTTTGGGTGAGTTCACTAACACAATGGCGGAATGTGTGGAGAAGAGCTCACCGAAGAAACTCCACAGTCGTCGCATCTTTTGCGTTTCCTTTTTTAAATAAAATATTGTCAAATTACAAAATGAATGCTAATTATATATCGAAACAGCCTGTTACTCAAACAATCTATTCCCATGGACATCTGTCCTCTAAGTAATCAGATATCCTATAGTAACCTTTTTTATACAATTTCTGTTTTATTATTATTTTAAACTTGTCTAAAGGTAAGTTTTTAATATCAGTAGGGACCTTATTGTAATAGCGTATACAATTGCCTTTAAAAGAATTACTAATTTTATGTAGTCGGCTTACATAAGCAACCAACTTGTCTTTATTTCTAGTATTAAAATTGTGTATATCACTGTACTTCTGAAAATTAGTTATATTTCTTTTTACATACACAAGATTGTCATAGATATATTGAGACACAAATGTCAGAATATTGATTTCTTTAAACTTTTCCCTCAGTGACACTCTAGGCCCTAATCTATAAATTGCACGAACAGCCCGTTTCTGCAGATTAAATATACTATTAGCATTCGCAGCGTGACCCCACAATAAAATACCATAGGTCATTAGACTATGAAAGTACTACTACTACTACTAAAGTAGACTAGTCTAGCGGTGTCTACGTCGGTAAGAGCTCTAATTTTTTTAACTGCGAACGCTGCCGAACTCAGTCTGTTCGACAATTTATTTATATGAGGATCCCATTGTAGTTTGGCGTCTAAAGTAATGCCCAAAAAGACAGTCGACTGCACAAGGTCCAATCTCTGTCCTTTTATAAATATGTCTGTAATTACCGGGTTCACATTGGGTAACACGAATTTAATACATTTAGTTTTCTTTTCATTAAGTAATAAATTGTTAACAGTAAACCAGTTCACTATACTAGAGATAGCATTGTTTACCTCGTCATAATTTGATTGCTGTCTTTTAACTTTAAATATCAAAGAAGTATCATCGGCAAACAATACCAACCCATGTTTTGCTTTAACAAGGTAAGGTAAATCATTAATATATACTAAAAACAAGAAAGGACCAAGAATTGAACCTTGCGGTACGCCCATACTTATTGAAGACCCAGGTGATCTTTTCCCATTAACATCGACCATCTGAACCCTATCTGTTAGATATGACTCCAGAAGGGCAAGTGCCGGATCTTTTACACCATAATGGCGTAACTTCCTGACAAGAGTGTCATGATGGACGCAATCAAAAGCCTTGGATAGATCGCAGAAGACACCTATTGCATCCATTGCGTCTTCCCAGGCATCAAAAATATTGTCGATTAGTTCAACACCAGCATCGGCTGTTGAACGACCCTTTGTGAAACCAAACTGAGCAATATGAATTAAATTATTGAGATAAAAATGACTTTGCAATTGATTAAGTATGAGTTTTTCAAATATTTTGCTAAGCGTTGGTAGTATCGATATGGGTCTAAAATTGGTGGGGTCTGATGTACTACCAGCTTTGAAATAACTTTACTTAGTTTCACTTAGTTTCAGTTAGTTTCAACAAACACAATTTAACAAACACATATTTCAAAGTGACAGACAAAAACAAACGAATTATAACGGCATTATAGTTAAAATAGGTTTATAAGACGTTTATAAATAAGGCGATAAAACTGTAAAATTTTTGATGCAATTTCGAAGAAAATGCTAGATCGGTTAAATTCAGCCATGAATCACCTCTCGAAAGGGAAATTTCCTTTTTTAAACTCAAACCATAATCAGTCACTCATCACTTTAGTTGATCATATTTGATTTACTTTTTCCTTTTCTCCAAGTTTATACAAGGAGAAAAATATAAAATAAATTACACACACAAACACTTATGTGTTGTCTTGTAAAAGTGCGTTGATTTTGCTTACAATAATTAGAGTTTGAGTTTTGGTATAAGTAATTAAAACACCCTAATGAATGATTTCTTTCAACAGGATAGCAGATGACGACGCCATCGTCCAAAACCTCACCCAGGTCGAGATACAAAGGAAAAACAACTGTATACTGCAGTGATTTGAGTTCAGATCGGAACGTACCATATACGGCCATCATTATGTTACATTTTAAGTCGAAAAAGAAAAACAAAGCAATTTAAACGTAGAAACCTCACAAAAATTAAAAACAAACACAGCGTCACGCCTTTTCTGATACAGAGCGGCAGAGGCGCAGTTGTACCCACATTAAAGCCCGCTCTTCAATACTCCATTATTATTTATTATTCCGTATAAAATATTATAACAAAAAAATGTATGGAAATTGTGATAGTGGCCTAATTTTAATGAAATGGCTGCATACACACTGCTTGACAAATGAACTTGATACGCAATATGCTTTAAGGTAGGAAGTAAAGTTGACGATATGTTGCACCGCGCTTCAACAACATACACATAAATATATATAATCGCTGGACGTTTTCTGTGAATTGTCTCACAGTTAGTAGCTGAAGCTAATGAAGTACCCCACATGTGCATAAAAGTCATTTGTTACGGGAGTCGAGGTGGAACTGACAAGACAACCAGCACGCTAACAGATCCCAGTGTCTAGTATAGTCTGTGTTGTGGGAACCAGAGACAGGTACGTCACAAGCAGATAAACAGCCAAGACAGGGCTGTTTCGTAATTTCCAGCCGGGATTCGAAACCGCGACCGGCACGCCCACGTGACGAATGCAGGTATCAGTGCAACTTGTAGATCGGCCGAGGGGTAAGCGGATAGACGACGGCTCTATCACTAATTATCCTGAGTGGATAGCACTTGTTTCTGTGTACTTGAAGTACACTGTCCATTACAATTAAAAATGTAGCTATAGGAAGGATCTAGAAGTAGGGGCTTTCGTTATATTTCCCTTTTGTGGCTATGGAGTGTAGGAGAAGCATATATGTTGCTGTCATTACAAAAAATGCAATATGAATGATGACCTAATAATATGAATAGAAATAATAAGTCAACAAATATAATTTTGTGTCAGGTGGCGATGGGGATTAGGGGTAATATCTAGGGGGCGATGGGAATTAGGGGCGGTATAACCAGTAGCCTTATCATGTAATTGTGACGTGTAGGAATTTAAATAGCATTTGAAAAATTTAACATCGCATTTATAAACATGCAAAGTCCAATAAAAGACAGCTTGTGGAAAATTATATTTTATTTTATATTGTGAAATTTTAGGCTATTTAAAGAAAATCAAAGAAACTAATTTGAATATTTCGGGTAATGGACAAACGGTACAAACGTGAACTTGAGGCTGGTTGTTTCCGATTATAAAACTAAAAAACTATGGCAACAAATATAATGATAACCAAACAAATTTTTTCTTATCCAAAATGGGAATGATTTATTGATTACCAAAAGTTGCAGAAAATATCAGGGCAAAATGCTGCGGTAGCTTAGGTGAAGGGTAAAGGGGGTGAGCGAAGCGGAGCCCCCTATACGCTTCGTATTAGGTTGAATATGCAAGAACAACAAAAAATACTTAAAACATAAACAAAACTAAAAAGAATTTTGGTGATCATTTATCCAAACACAATTTGGCGGTCGTTTCGAATTCATTGGTAGTAAAATAGGTGCGTTTTTGGTGATCGTTTAAACATAAGCCAAAAACTATAACATCAATATGTGTTTACGTGCCGACTGACAATTGCGTTATCGACTGACAGGAAAACTCTTGATACTGGAAACAGACAACTTAACAGCGAAGGGAATTTGAACAAACTACGCCTAGGTACATTATGTTTTTTACGGATATTGCAGTAATTCTGTTATATGTTTTGATAGGAATAACGGAATTGAGTTAGGAACACAATTATCTCGAAATGGTTTTCTCAGTTGGGTTTGCTTCACCTTTGCTTTTTTTACATGGCCAATTACATGGTAAGGCTACAGGATGTGAATTAAATTTGACACCCTCAGATTTTTCACGGAGTAGATAGACTGGGTCGTTATCAATAAATTTCATAGCATAGAGAGCATGGTACTACCTATACAGAGTGTAACAGAAAGGTATTGGTAGGGAGTGGTTAGGGGCATCCTTCAGTATCATAGTGACAGTTGTTCAGAATGATGTCCCTAACAACCCCCTACAATATGAGTTCACCTTTCTGTTTTACACCCTGCTTGCTGATGCTTTTGAATCGATCTGGTATAAATGAAGATTGGACGTATAATTTTATAAAAATACTGTAAATTATTTGTCGTAAAATCGCTGGAAAATACTCAATAAATAAGTGGCGTTTCCTATTGTTATTTCGTAGTCTGTATTTATTGTGCTTATTTTAGGATTATTTTAGCTTCTTGGTATGGGCTTACCAAAGACAACTTTATTAATAATTATTATATTTACCTGTTAACAAGCCCGATTCATTTTCAAACGGTGATAATTAAGTACAATTTGCCATAGAGATTTATGTTTCTATTTTGTATACTTTTTGTAATTTATTAAACTAGTGCTTTTATTTGGTCGGACGATGACATTTTTATCGGAAAACAACTTTAGTTTGAATCAGTTTATGTACATTGAAATGTTAGCTAGTTATTTATTTTTAAATTCTTGTTATCCAGTGGCTTTTTAAAGCAAATCTTGCCTGCGAGAGCTTAAACTTAAAAGTGCTTACAAAATTTTGATTAAAGGTGCGTGACATTTAATTAAGTAAATGTGTAAATTGTGGCCGGCTTCGTAATTTAAAATGTGAGAAAATCGTCCCCATAACTGTAGAATCTTCGAAGTATTTTATTTAAAAAAAATGTAGTCAGTAGTTCATAATGATCATTGTGCATTTACTCAACAGAGTCCAGAACAAATATTGTTTTATAAAAATCAAAAGACAACGGGAATTCCAGAATTCCAGATATAAGAAATTAAATATCTATTCTAAAGGTGCTTTTAAAAAATCAATTGATTAATTCATATCTTCGAGTGCAATTTAATCTAAAAAGGGTTTGCGAACCAATGATGAATCAGTAACACTAATATGTGATGTATACAATATTTTAGCTATATACAAAATAATTGTGTTGCATAGAGACTTGACGGAATGTAATGTATGGCTCGAATGATTTATGAAGATTATTTATTGCATTTCTATTAATATTTATCTTAAAACAATAGTGAGGAAGCTTTTACTAATTGCTAAATTGATTGACAAATGAAATTAAAATTGTTTTGTCGAAAAAGTTGTATCTGAATGAAACATCTGGAGCCAAATTCTCAAATCAAATGTATGATTTTATATAAGCCATTATACGTCTGTACAGTTATACTACTGATGTATTATACATCAGTATTATTACCGTTGTATTATTTATATCACAGTATAATTATGAACCCGTAATAAAGTGATAAAATCAAAGTAAAACCTGCGTTTTAATTATCAGTTTTATTTGTCATATAGATTAAAACAAGTTAAGAAATTATAATATTTAATAATAATATTAGTTGTACAATCAACTGTGTATTATCTATAATTAAATTTACATAACAAATGTAACTACATATTATAAGAAAATGGAAATGATAAAATTCGATTAGCCGAGTTGACGGAAAATAGTACATTGTTGTAGAGTAGTGGCTGGGAAGTGAGGAATACATGGACGAGAGCGAGGCCCTATAAGAGACGTGTCCATATATAGCATTTTTGGCCGAGACATTACATAGTGCTTTCACGACTACTGGGAGAAAATAAAATTAATTGTATAGAAAATTATAATTATCCGCCCTTAGATCAACGAAACTCTTTGGTTCGCCATCACGACGCGTGAATGTCGGTAAAAACGGACACGACATGAAGCGCCATCTGTTGCCATATGACAGAACCATAACAAACAAGCCAACAATGTGAACAGGCCAGAAATGATTCTGTTGTCCTCGTGAACTGGTCATTGTTTTGCGGCTCCATTACAAACCAAATCTTTTGCCGCATTTCCGAGCAGTGGATTGAAAAGTTATTTATTGACATTTGTCAGATTATTTTTATCGTTTATTGAAAAAAAAAAACATTTTCAAACATAACAGTATTTTACTATTTAGATGGTATCATGTGTAACAGAATGAAATAGTAAATAGAAACGAGTTTTCGTAAACTTACTTCTCAATAAAACTATGTTAATTTACTCTACATAAAAATGTTAAGGCCGTGAGACATACTACTTATTTGTTCAAAAATGGAATTGGTCATATACAAAAAGGCGGCAACCTTAGATCTAACCTCTTTATTAATAAGTGTATAATACTTTAAGAAGCACTTTCGAGCTTGAAATGACGTGCATTTTATGTATAAACTATTTCATTTTTTATAAAAATTGTTTAAAACCACAAGGCGTGGTTGGAAAACTTCATTTGGAAGTTAATCGACAAATATCAGGAAGTTACAAGATTATTTTTAACCTATTTTTGTGATTTTTGACAATATTTTAACGAGAGTTCAAGAGTTTGTCTGTCCTGCAGACACATTTTTAGAAATGCATTTCTAATACAAACGTATTTATATCTTATAATAATATATAATATGTCTTACGTAGTGTTGTATAATCCCTTCCCAATTAAATTGGTTAATTGTATACATACTTGAAATATATTTACTATCAATATGCATGTGCATTTGCACAAAACAATTGTAGCGTCAATATCTTATTTTGTACATGTCCATTTATTCTTTGTAATCTCCATAATATTTATTTATACTTACAGATATTTCAGAATTGTGCGATACGAAATCCACATTATCGAAAGACCAATAGTCAACAAACCAATTGTTGAAAAACCATTGTCAAGATTAACTGCCATAGTCAGTCGTTTAATGAACCATTAAGAATGAACATTACTGAAGATTACCTTAGTAAATCGTTCATTAAGTCATAATTAATAGATCATTAAATGACTGACTGGCGTACTCAGAGTCATTCAATGGTTCATTAAGGATGATAGTGAACCGTATTGTAGTTATTTGTTAATTTGCTGATTTAGAATGATTCTTTTTACTCTATGTACAGCGGTCATTATTTCAGTAAATTACGAAATTTGTAAGACGGGTTGAATACAGTACAACTGGATAACTCCGCTAGTACCTAACTACATTCTAAGGGAGTCACTCATTATTAAAAAAACTTTCGACCTTGAGTGTACCTCCACTTCGCTTAAACGTGGTGTAACAAAAATGTGTATTAATCTTCAAGAGGTTGTCAGGGAAATCGTTCTGAACAACGCTCAGAAGCGATTCCATATGAACAACTTCAATTTTCGCTCCTCCATAGTAATCGGTTCGCCGCTCGGTACAAAATGTATGAGATAGACCATTCTGATACATCTGATAATCCATTGTATAGGGATTACGGTTTCCGGTTGTTTACAAACTAAGGATTTTTCGCCTTATTTCGGTTTGCAAGATGGCGTCGCTACGCCCGCGTGTGGTTGTTGGAGGTGACAGGCGGTTGCTGCTGGTCTTCTTCTGCCGCGGCCTCCGCTCGCAACTTGCGGTATTTACCTGACGACATTTACATGATCAATTATATTACACGAACCATTTCGAGCTACTTTTAAAAACTAAAAACATAGAATTTGGCTCATTTATTAAAGCCACTGTAAGATTGCTTTGAATTGTGCTGACAAGACAATTGCACATTTCAATTACTAGCTAAACGTGACTACAGGCACAGATTTACCACCAACATGGGTGACGGTTATGTTTTTGTACATTGTATCCAGATTGTTAATGTGCTGGCCCGGTTCGGGCGCCAAAATAAAAGATTTGTCCCACGTTGGGCGCCAAAATAAATGTTCAGCAAGAACTGCAAGTTTGTGTCCGTCTTTTGTTAATTTTGGTATACCTAATTGTAGCTTCGGGCCTGATACTAGAATAGAATACCATGTGTTGGCAAACAAAACCAGCTACTTCGCAAATATACACACCCCGTACTCGAGTCATTTTTCGCCTCAACCCAGGATTCATACCCGGGACCTAGTTTTAAAAATGATGATGTAATTAATACATACGTGAGACTCGCAGCATGATGACCCCCCCACCATATTGACCAGCCCCACCCCACCAGGCAGAACAGGACCGTGAACAGCTGCCCGCACCCCACGAAGAGGTTCGTCACGAATGCGCCTGTGGATAACTATAGGTTAGATGGGTATGACGGGACATTCTTGGAGACCCATTACTCGGTTAGTTGGTACAAAATGGTGGTACCACTTTTAGAAGGTATTCAGTAGAGTTCTTAAGCCGTCAAAATTAACATAAATGTTAACTTTCAATCCGACAGCTCTTGATGTAGCCATCATAGACATATTTTCAAACTCTTACCACAATGCTCAGAGTCAATTAATGGTCTATTAACGACGACTTAAAGAATGATTTACCTACTAAATCATTCACTAAGCAGTCCGTAATGGACCATCAAATAACTTTGCGCATGGGAATTAATGAAGTTAGTAATTAATTAGTTTAGTTTTGACGCCTAAAGAATCTGCCCATAGACTCACCTATCCTGTATTTGGCGCCGTCGTGGGCTCCGAACCTGGGGATGCCGAAGCAGAGACAGAACAGCCCGCTGAGTATTGTGCCTGGAACAAATTGCCATGATCAGATTGGGCGTTTGTAAAGTTCCGACGATAATTTCACGACACGAAGATAGTTTTACGGTGCCACGTTTTAACAGGGACACAAAATGTATGAGAAATAACTTATTCCGTGGCAATGCCTACGGAAGTAGTCGACATTAGATTGCCCCTGCCAGCATACGTGCCTCCATTGACCACCCGTGAAGAAAACGCCCCCCGTAAAGAAAACGCTTCCCCGTTCTCTGCCCGCCTTCTTCCGCCTTCCCTGCCCACTAGGCGCTAGGCGTGAGTTCGGGCTATGTGCTTACCCAGTCCCGGTACAACAACATTGCAGACCAGACACAGCCACGCCAGCGCCGGCGGCAGCACCGGTATCGCGCCGCGGATCACGCTCGTATGTTCCACGAGGGAAGCGTCGAGTTTGGGCCTCGAGTCCTGAAAGATTGACAAACATTTTTGTTAAAAACACTGCTTCTGACCCCACGCTAGGGTACCCCGTGCCCTGAAAACGAGAAGTAACAACTTCACGAACAGAATAAACATATAAGACACAGGTTTATTTTTCATTAACCCCGGCTGGGATTAAAACCGGGGACCTCTTGCTTGTGAGGCAGAACCCTGACCACTATGCCACAGAGGTCGTACAAATGTTTTCTCAGATCAAAAACATCTTTACCGTGACTTCGTCTTCGATATCAGTGTCGGCTTTCATCATATCCGTTGAGATGAGCATTTTCATTTTCCTCGAAGGCTGTGGCGATGGCACAGGCGTAAACATCGCTGACGTATTAACAGAAAGCGCCATTATCAAAAAAACTAATGGAGTCCAAAAAATGTTGAGGTTAAGTTTGCTAGGTTCACTGAATTGTTAATAATCAACAAACTTTTCCAGAAGAGGTGGCCTAAGCACAGTTGTGCCCACGTTTAATATCACAATTATTTTCTATATCAAGATACTATATTCGTCAAATGTTGAAGTTGAACTGACAATAATAGATAGTAACAAATACCTAAATTACAATCATCCGTCTGAATCGAAGGAAAGTCAATTGCGAAATTGATTTTCTTTTATACATTGTGTGGAGTTATGTTGACCTCGGTAACCTATTTCCATATGTTGTTGTTAGAAGGCAGTAAAAAGAAAATAATTATACACGTAATATTATGACGCTAATTTAGATTCGTCAGTTCTCACGCAATATTCATAAACTCAAGAAAATCTTTATGGAAAATTGTAATGTTTCATTGTGCGTAGAAAATAAATATAACGCGATTTGCAGGGTTGTGGTATCGCATTCTGCCCTCCAAATCGCGTTGAATGCAAATCTGATTCGGATATCGCGAGAGTGTCGATTGAAGGAACATACTGAATAATAAACCGATGGCATTGCATCTAACCCTACATTAGCTGTTTAGCGTGAGATCTAAAAGCAACAGTTAACGTCAGAAACAAGACCCGAAACGACATACTATTTGAATTATAATTAACTACAACTAGTGGCCCTGTGGGCAGTAGACCTCGCTAACAGGGGGGACTGTGAACCAATTTATAGGTAAGTATTCAATCAAAATCAAGTAGTAAGGTAGCCGCACCAATAACTTTGTAAACTACATTTTGCGATTTAAAATACAATCTATAGACTTTTCACGAAAATAGAAAAAATCTATTTCACTCACTCTCATGGTCTGCATCGAGGAGTCCAAACTTGGCATGTTTTGAAGATATTTCTTGCATTTTTAGAAAACAGGCGCCCGAAGTGTAATGGTATAGTATATTTTTTGAAACGGCTCATGAATCCCTTTCATTTGAAACCCTACACGATAGGTTTTAAAAAAAAACCTATACAAAAAATTAATGACGTCATAACTCCCCCCCCCCCCCCCCCCCAAGAAGAAAATCGAGAAAAGCTATCGACAAAAAAAAACAAGGAACACGTGTGCCAAATTTTGTGAGGATCGCTTGAAAACTGTGGCCCCTAGACCGGAACTGGCAGACACGAGACAGAGACAGACAACAGCAAAATCGGGCTCGCTTGTCGAAATGGAGCTCTTCGCTCGGTTCGCGCGCTCAGTCAATAAATAACTGTTTCTTTAAAAAATACAAATATGGTACATACCTACATACACAGATCACATGTATAAAATTGCTTTGACTTTATGCATTCTTTTGAACATATTACCACAGAGCAAGTATTTCTGATAAGTACATGCTCTGTGATATTACATATTCATACACATAGGTAACTATTCAGTAATAGTTACACGAAACTTCGAAACAAATTGTATTAACATTAATTTTGGCTATCACACGTATGTATGTACTGTACATTGGAATTACGCCTAAGGTACGAACTTAAGTAGGTCAAGGTACCAAGTTGGGCGCCAACTCAAAAAAGACTGCACATAGATCTGATATTTAATGTGACGGATTTGTTTGAGAACTCAAAATGCACAAATGTTGCTAGAATGCATATCGAAAACCATTAAATTCTCAGATTCTTAAGCAGACTCAAACTCCTTGGGCCTTACCACAAAAACATAAACCACTGTTCAGCACTTGCTTAAAAACAAAAATGTATATGATTTGACGTTTATTTTTAGGTTAAACGCTGTTTTTTTTGTGCTAGCACGGCTTACATTTATGGATGCTCTACCATGCCTTGTTCCTCTACCAAATCATGTAGTACAAGCCATAGGCATATGTCAGACAACAAAGACATATTCCATTAAATTGCACAATTATTCTATCGTGGTTAAATCACAAACAAGATGTAAACAAAACAATGAATTGCATACTAATTTTCTTTCGGAAAACATTGTTTTGAAATTTCATGCTAATGTCCACATACAATCAACTACAATCGGAGGGACAAAAGACAATGTACTTATATTAATGAGTTATTAGGGACGGAGATCTTGCAGGGGATATGAAGAAATCGTGCTTAGAAGCCAGCTTTCATCATGTAAGCATACTAAAGTACGCCATAAGTACTGTACTGTAGTAGTTTTAGAAAAAAAAAGTTCGAGACTTAACTAACTGTTTACAGGCCCAGAAATGTAAGGTATGCGCGTATTTTGGCTGATTCGTAGAATTTTATCTTTTACAAATGTTGTCGGACATCGTGTTAAGTAGAGATGAGAAAATTTTATATCGGTAAATCGATAAGAAAATATTCCTGTAATTTATGTTCGTAATTTCCTTTATCTATTTCAAGATGATGAATATTTGCAAGATGTTGTTTCTCGGTGAAATATGAGTATCAGATTGGATAGTTCTGTACACCAATTAACCCCATACTGATTGTGATTCCATCAAGCAGTTCCAGTTCTAGATACTACAACTGCTATCTAGCAGCTAAAAACAATAGGTAGGTCTTCTTTGCTTATCTAAGCAAAGAAGACCTATTTTTTTTAAACGAGTGTACCTCCTAAATTTTAAATGCTTTCTTGAAAAATTGTAGTTAAATTTATTAATATCTTATCATATATCTTATCTTATTGCACAACATAATCGCTAGGGTTGTGTTTGGAAAAAGTCGTCCTTTATAGTGACAAAATAGCTAGATTGGCAGTTTTTCCAACAATTGTATTTTTTATTTTTTTATTTTTAAATAACATTCCAGGCAGCAATTATTAGCCGAGCGAAGCGAACCTATCACTAAGCTACAATATAGTAAGCCTTGTGGCAAATTTAATGAAAAAACTATTAGACTTATAGGTTTATGTGTAATGTTAACCTAAGAAATAATCACAGACTGTGTGCGCCCCGATTTAGACTCGCGAAGCTTAGCAATTCTTTCAAGGGTCAGTGCATTCTCTACTACAATAAGATACCGCTGGAGATTTTGAAATTGCCATTAGAGCAATTTAAAAAGCATGTTAAAGCGACTTTGTCGAAAAAGGGATATTACAATGTTCAAGATTACTTAAATGACAGGACTGTATGGGGTTAATCTAGCTCAACACAGGCCTTGCTGTTAATAATTTTGTAATTATATATTCCTGCTTATTAATCATAACAATTAGATATTTTTTTTCATATTTGTATTAGTTAAGCACAACCTATTTTAAAAGAGATCTAAAAATCTATCCGTGGGAGTTTCTACGCCCTTCTTCTCCCACAGTGGTCCAATGTAGAGAAGAGGCAAAAAATGACGTTTGCTAAGTATATGTAAATATCTACAGAAATAAAATACTTTGACTTTATCCTCGACGTAGTGATTTAAGTCCATGTTTAGATTCCTCGAATAATAAATTAAAAAAAAAACAAAACATTAAATAATTTATGTGGACGACAATGATTGTATCATAGCCCATAATAGTATCCGTAAACACTTATTCAGTGTTTCTGCTGGAAACTCGCTGGCGCTGCCAACAGTATAATGATTGCCGTATATAGTTAAGTTCTCAAGATGCATGACCTTAGAAATACCCCGCATATCAGCGCTTTTTGCTAGTTTAGTTGACTTTTAATTATTCAGCAAATATAATATTTACCGATTTTATCGTTAAAAGTATCGATATTTACCCCATAACCATTACAATTTTGTTGAATACAGTATCACTCTATTTTTCCAACAAGTCCGTCGAATTAAATATCGGACCATACCATGTTTCACGTATGATTGACGTACAGTCTAGCCCCTTGTCGCGCAATATTGCGTATTACTTGACTGAATGACTAAATGTTGTAGCAACAGAGCCTTTGCCACCCCGTATGGGAAAAGGCGTGATGCCATATTATGTTTAGGTTATAAAGTAATTGCACGAAGCTCTGCGGTAAACCACACCTAACTTACTTGTAATCATTATCTAATGGCTTTAAAGATTTATAGCTAACGGAATTTAAATGTAATCTGAAAAGTGCTCTGTATTGGATGCACTCATCTACTTTATTTCGCCAAGCCTGATCCAGACAAAAGTAGACCATTTTATTTTGAACCAAAATAAAATGGTCTGATTCAGCGACCCAACTATGCAGTCGTCATTTTTAATTGAAACATTAAACGACCGCTGTGGCGCTGCGGTTGCTCTGTCTACCATGCGAGGTCCCGGGTTCGATCCCCGACTGGGAACATAAAATACCCAGGACTTGGATGTTGATAGTCTGTGATGTCGCTGTTTCTGGTTCCCACGACACAGGGTATCATAGTGTGGGGCCAGAAGCAAGGTATGTGCCTGTTTATAATTGTTTATGTTTATATTGTTCACCGTAAGATAGTCAAAACCGTTGGTTGATAAAGTAACGTTTTTTTGTCTCGTTTGTTGGTCAATTATCGACAGATAGTAAACTGTAGCGTACTGCTTACTATATGACGCGTTAGTTGATAAATCAACGGTAAAACCGTTAAATAGTAAACTGGTTTAAAATTGAATTGCAAACGAAATACCAGGGCAAACACTGCGGTAGCTTAGGTGAAGACTAGAGGGGGCGAGCGCAGCGAAGATTCTACTTCTTCTTCTTCGCTGCGCTCGCCCCCCCTGGTATTTCGTGGTGACATTTAATTAGCTGACCATATTTTAAGAAATGATAGCGTCCGTCATCATAAACAACTTTCCTCAAGAAACATATGGTCGCAAACTAAATAAAATTTTATGTCCCCCATAGTAACTTGTAATCAGCTGATCGGGTCAATCTACCGAGGGACAAATATATGTTTTCCATTTGCGACCATACGTTTCTCGGGGAAAGTTGTTCATAACGATGGGTACTATCATTCCCCAAAATATGGTCAGCTGATTAAATGTCACCTCGCATATTGATAATATTTATGTGTAAACTTTAACTATTTATTATTATTATTATTACGAGCCCACCATGTCCCACTGCTGGGCAAAGGCCTCTCTCCCCCTCTTCCACTCTATCCGATCCTGAGCGGTCTCCCTCCACTCCTTGTCCCATAGACCCAACTCATCACTCCATCTCTTCCTGGGTCGGCCACGCTTTCTCTTCGCATTTTCTGGGAGCCAGTCTGTGGCTCTCTTAGCCCAGCTATTCGGCAGCATCCGAGCAACATGGCCGGCCCAGTCACATTTTAGTTGGGCAGCCTTCTGAGCTACATCTATTATCTTTGTTCGGGAGCGCAGCTCTGTATTCCGGATCCGGTCTAAAAGCCGAACACCGAGAATACTGCGCTCCATGTTTCTCTGGCAAACCCCGAGTTTGAACCTTTGCGCGTCAGTCAAAGACCAGGTTTGGGCTCCGTAGGTAAGGATGGGAAGAATGCACATGTCCATGAGCTATTTAGGCACAACATTTTTTTTTATAAGAGATGTCAGTGATTTGTCGCCCTTCTGGGTGCTTCAATGTAAATAAGAGACAAAAAATTACATTCTCTTAGTATGTATCTATGTATATAAGTTAATATCTACATAAAATTAAAATAAATGAGCTCCGTGGTCTAATGGGTATCATGCTTGCTTGTCACAAAAGAGATGCAAGTTCGAACCCTGACCATATATCAATGAGATAATTGATTTATCTTAAGCACAGACGGACGCTCAGTGTTTCGGATTTCACGTAATGCTGTAGGTCCCGGCTACTATCGCAACGGTTAGTAGTCGTAAAACCCCTCCATCAACCCGCACTGAGCCAGCGTGGTGGAGTATGGCTTGATCTTACTCGTATCCGGGTAAAGGCCTGTGCTCCTCGATGAGACTTTAATGAGCTACATTTATTTATTTAAGTAATGATTTCTCAAACGGAGTGCCACTCGTTTTCTTAAATTGGGTTGCAGATGCACGGTCGCACCGAATTTTAGCGTTTCAATAACCCATTTTGCGTGACATGGGGCTTGCCCCCCGCCGCAGCTCTGATGTTTTTTCTTTTTATGACTTAGAGTCTGAGGGCCTAACCACAAAAAAATAACACTTGTTTAAAAAAAAAAACGTATGGGATTTGACGTTTGTTTTGAGGTTAAACGCTGTTCAATATTTTTTGTGGTAGCACGGTGATTGTCCATTAGTAGCATGTTATCCTTTATTTACATTTCACATGCATGAATAGGTTTGCCATGCCACACTCCCGCAAGCCACAAGCGCCGGCAAGCTTCAACTGTACGGTGAGAGATACAAACTCAACGACAAAAGCACCGTTTACACGTTTGTGCTTGGAGTTTGTACAATATTGCTAAACATGTAATCGCGCCTTTCCAGTGTGGCGTGTCCAGCCCTTGCCAAGTTGTTGAGGGTCATCGATTAATCGAAGAACAAAATGTCGCCAAGGTCAGCTGATGACGTGGCAACGGCGATTTATTCAAAAATATTCAACAGACGTGGCTTTCCTTTCCACACAAATACTGTAACTTTAATGAAAATAACTGGCCATTATATTAAATACTGATTCAATGCAATTTGCATGGAACGTGACGGACTGCCATACTCAGAGTCATTTAATGGTCCACTAAAGACGACTTAATGGACGATTTACTATGGAAGTCCTTGCTTAAGTCATACTTATCTTAATTAATCATTTAACGATTCTTGAGTGTGACCGTGAGTCAGAATGGAAATGAAGACGCGAAAATTTGTCATATAAGCGAGAAAAAACTACTTACTTTTACTTGTTCTGGTAATTATAAGTTAGTTTTGAGGGGTTCGTGTGACGTGACTTTTCACGCTATTTTCCAGATATATATCTTGATGGTGTTTTAAAGAGTTATTGCCCTTATGACGGGGTCAGCTGTGTCAGACGTGTTCTGACCTTACAAATAAAAATTATCTGTAATTTACTGAATCATCCATGTATTTTGTACGTTCGGGACGTTAAATCTAAAGTAAAGTAACGCAAGGAAATACCTGGGCCGACCCAGGTGCTAATTAGTAAATAGGACGAATCAAATGCGCCCAAACATGATGACTTTCCTAGTACCTAAGCATACCAGGGTCCCATCACCCCTTCGAGCTCCATCATCAGACCAGCTTAAGATGTTACCATACCATGAACTAGATGAACAGGCCAAGTTTTGTGATGACACAAAATCTAGAAGGGGACGTTTAGATTCTTAGATTTGAAAACATTATGTACAAACTTAGAATAGCCAACGAATGATTGTAGATGGGAAAGTCGAAAGCAGAAAGATTGACTTCGGAACTTTGTTCAGACTCAGGCAAGGGCACAAAGAACATCCCGTTTTTTGGTTTTTGCTTACATCTCGAAAATGACGTGTTAAGGAAATTTCGCTGGAAGGCACACTGAAAGCTGATAAAATCTTTACAACTTTAATTCTATTCACTTTTTAGTAATTCCCAATCGTGCTACGAACCCAATATGAGCTACGAACTTTTCAACGGTAGGTGACGATGGGAGCTCATATCCTAGACAAAGATTGGGTATAGGTAAAAAGTGTCTCTAAACTAATATTCTCTAATATTATCAGCTTTTATTACATATTAGAAAAAAAAAACTTCGTTCCATCATTTTCGAGATGTAACTTTTTTCATTTCAACTTTTCCATCTCGTGAACTCAAATTTATTAATCTACATACTCATTTAATGACCCATGGATGACTTACTGAAGATTTCCATAGTTCTTAATGGACCAGTATGTTAGTTAGTTGCAGTTCGACTTAATAAGAACATGCATATAGAGGAATACAAAGATCTCACCTCAGGCGGCAAGGTAGGGCTCAAGCTCTTGTTCTTAGAGAACAGGCTGGTCCGCCTGCTAGAAGACTGCTCGGAGCGGCGCCGGCATGAGCCGCGCAGCCAGTTGAAGAGGCGGTTGTTGCAGCATCTGCGAAGTCGATACCAGGACTTATAGTATGACAAGTAACATGGATTTACGCCTTTCCTATACTGGTAGCTGTTGGAACTGTGACTGGGGCCGGGTCAAAGTCAAAGTGAAAGGGAATATATAATTGAAATGGAAACTTACGTGGTCGGAGGCCGGTCGCTCAGTATACTGTCTCTCCTCTCCACCATAGGCCTTCTTCTACCACAGCAGCCTGTTGTCATGGGTGTAGCTATATCCTGCGAGACGTCACTAACGCGGCGACCGCGGCCGCAGCAAAGGACGGAGGTTAGCTTGCGTTTGGGTGAGCGGGGCGTCTCGTTTTCGAAGTCTAGGCTGACCTGGGAACATAAAAATGGTGATTGGGTTGAAAAAAATATAATAGAAAGATATTTTTCATAAAATATTAGGTCTACCGGAAAAAACTTCATAGAGCTCCGAACAACAACAAACATAGCGTCACCCTTTTTCCCATACGAGGTGGCAGAGCCACAGATACGCCCACCTTGACGTTTATATCAATATTCTATATTGCGTGACGGGACCTAGTCCATCGCCGCACCGACGAAGATATGAAGGTAGATGCTGTTTTCCATGACTGAGAGCTTCGAAAAGAGCAATCAATGATTTTCTGATTAAAAAAAATATTATTAGAATCTCAAAAAATGACACAGATGTAAATGTGAGATACAACTCGATAATTCTAACAATCATAAGTAAATTAATAATAATTAATAATTTATTCATAGTTTTGTAGATAGTTAGTGGGCTTGGCTACAAGCAAGATGAACAGATTCAAACTCACTTTTCCAGCAGCCCGCTCAATCTCCTTCTCCATCTTCTCTTGAGCTTCTTTCTCCTTCTTCTTACAGCAGTTAAACTTGCTGATCATCCCTTCCTTCTTAACTTCTTCTTTGGCCTCTTCTTTGACCATGGCTGGAAGCTCATCATCTTCTGGCTTGATACAGCAAGTGCAGCAATTGGATTTCTTAGCACATTTTCCGATGAGCCGTTGGCAGATGTTCTGTTTTTTTGGTTCATCTTCTCGGGTCAGCTCTTTAGAGTCTGTCTTGTCTTCCTTGGTTGAGGATTGGTTGGAACGATGGGTCCTGGCTGGTGGTTTTGGGGTTGTGCTCGTGCTTTGTGGGAATCTGTTGGGTGGAGAAATGTTTTGATGTTTTGTATTTGGTATACTTATATGTAATATTTTATTTATACTGAGGGATTTTGGAAATATTGTTATAAAACGATCAAGATCGATATTAATAATAAGAATAATACGTGTTGGTAGGTGAGTGAATAAACCCAAAAGTCCTTAAATAATTTTAAATTAAAATTTGCATTATTAGGAAAAGTTTAACTCGCAATGTTATTTAGTGTTTATTTTTGCTATCAAAGCGCTTAAAAAGAAAATAAATGCCTCTTCATCGAGATAGAAACCGATATACAAAAATTAGAAGCCAAATAAAACATAAAATAAAGATTTATTAAGTTTCGCTTTTTATAAAATTCTCAGATTTAATAAAATAAGTTTAATTGAAGTTTATTTAATTTGAGTTATAATATTATTTTTAGGTGCCTAAAACATTTCACGAATTTCCTTTACCTTTGCAACGTCGATTTTCCCGGGTACCTACGGCGTGAAAACAGAGAAATATATGTTTATATGTTAGGTGACCGTAAACCATGACTTTGAGACTAAACACTAACCTACATAGAGTGCGGAATCTGAACGCATTTTTATAATACCTTAATCATTTGGCACGCGCCTGCAATAGGAAATGAACCTAGGATCCTTATTCGTAAGAGCCATTAATGTGTCATCCGAATGCCACTTGTAGCACTCTACCAATGGCTGAATGCTCGGACTGTTATTTATTAAAGTGCCGCTTAAGCCATACAGTACTGACACTGTCATTTGCCGAGAGAGTGAGAAAAACAGCGACATGGCAGCCGTGGTTTTGCTATAACATAAACTGCTGTATAATGCAGTTAAATGAAGATTAATGACAGGGTACAATTTGGAATAAGCTGGAAACTTGCGTAAACCCTTACATCTACACACGAATCATAAAGCCTCTTTACTGCGTCCAAAAACAGTACGTTACGACCAGCATAATGTTATACTATACGTGGTAAAAACTAATCTGAAAATTAAAACAATCAAATTTCGAACGCCGACGCCCGCCTGCGTGCCGCCACTTGCTTGTCTGTGAAGTTGGTACTACTGAACAAGCTAAACAACTGCAGAGCAATGATCAATGCCACAATACCGGTCGAACATGCGGTTCCTGAACACATCAAAGAGAGCTTATGATATCTGTGTAGATAAACTAGTGTATGTAACTGTACAAAATTAGGCATTAAAACTCTTGAGTGATATTATTATCAAAATTCGCCTTCGGCTCGTATCATAAACCCACACTCAAGTTTTAATGCCCTCCATTATGTATAAGTCACATAAACTACTATATTTTGGCATCTTTAATGTCCCAAAAGTCACAATAAATAATTTGTCCGAGTCCTATTCGGTCAAAAGGGTCAAAAATTTCGATTCCTTAATTGCAATGATGATGGCTTCTGAATAAAATATTCATCATCATTTTTTCATCCGAATATTTTTATACCCCTAGCTGTCTTTGACATGGTTTGCCGAATATGGATGGCTTATTGCAACGTCAATCGTGAGTCCCGGGATAAAATTACATCGAATATGTTAATTAATCACTAAACAATCCACATTTTTTTGTAATGAGCAATATTTAGACAGACAACACAAAGCCTAAACCGGTGGAGCTAGAGGGTTGCCAGATGGTATCCAAAAGGAGGACATGTCCTTCTTTTCCATGTGTTGTCCTCCCGTCCTCCTTTATCTACTGTAAGTCCTCCTTTATCTACTGTAAGTCCTCCTTAATCTACTGTAAGTCCTCCTTTATCTACTGTAAGTCCTCCTTTATCTACTGTAAGTCCTCCTTTATCTACTGTAAGTCCTCCTTTATCTACTGTAAGTCCTCCTTTATCTACTGTAAGTCCTCTTTTATCTACTGTAAGTCCTCCTTTATCTACTGTAAGTCCTCCTTTATCTACTGTAAGTCCTCTTTTATCTACTGTAAGTCCTCCTTTATCTACTGTAAGCGCGACAGCGTGTGTTTTGAGTAGCGCGCCGGCGGTGGAGCAAAGAGAGGAACAGACTAAATGTGCAGTCAGTTAAAGCTTTAATTCTTACTCAATACAACTTTAAAAACATGACATGTGAAGATTTTTATAATTATTTGTTGAGAAAACAAAATCTTCTTGCAAAAATTGGCAACTCAGCTAAATATGATTAAAATAAAGTAAATTTATATAAAAAAATGTGTTTTGTTGTTAAAGTCCTCCTTTTTTACAGAGAATCCTCCTTTTTAGACCCATCTGCCCTCCTTTATTAAATTACCATCTAGCAACCCTAAGCTAGAAGCACGGAGCTTTGTATGGAGGTCCGGCCCTTATAGCATATAGGAGCCCTAGCCCTAGCTCTAGCCTTAAAAAGGTATTCGGCGAAATTCCTCCCCTTAGGGAGGGAAATGGGGTGTAAAAGTTTGTATGAAAATCAAAATTACTTGGGTAACTAGTTGGTCAACTATCGAAAGATAGTAAACTGTAGCATACTGCTTACTGTATGACGCGTTAGTTGATATACTAACGGTTAAAACTGTTAAATAGTAAACTGGTTTAAATTTGAATTGCAAACGATGTACCAGGGCAAACACTGTGGTAGCTTAGGTGAAGACTAGAGGGGGTGAGCGCAGGGTAGCCCCCGAATAATCTTCGTGTTAGGTTGATATGTAAGAACGATAGAAACATAAATTCTAAACCCTGTCGATCTGGTTTACTATCTGTCGATGGTTGATCAACTAACGCGTCAGTTTATCAACTAACGGTTTTGACTATCTTACGGTGACACATATAAGCCACTTCGTAGATAATTTCTTGCTTTACTTATGATTGTTAATAAGATGCCATCCAAAATCATTGAAACCAAAGTAAGTATTTGCGAATAACCGATTATGACACTTATGACCTTGAATATCTTAAGACGCGGGCACGTGATTTATTGTGACTTTTGGGACAATATTAAGGATGCCAAAATATACGATTTATGCAAGTTGTCAAGTTATTTTATCACATTCCGAGGTAAAACTCTTTGTGGATCCATCCGGAGCATGACATTCAACGCGGAAAAACTCATAGTACAGAATGAAGCTCGCAGGGTAGAAATATATTCAAAAAAGAGGGCATTTTTCAAAAACGGTGGCGAAGAGGCATATAGTTACCTACCTACAAAGGTAGGATAGTCTAATGGACACATGGTTTACCCGTTTTCATTGTCGTACCGCTTTGGCAAAAGTTCATTTGGCAATATGTAGACCGTCCTGTTGTGTATCATAATTCACATCTTCTTTCACGAGAACAAACAATTATTCACTCTCGATTTCGCAATCATAATCGAATTCCACACAACACTAGCTCAGTATTTTAAAATTCTCAACCCAGCGCGCCAAAATAAAAATCTCCTTTTTTCAGGCAAAGACAGCACCTCGGACAGCCTACAGCTTTTTAAAACACGATATTAAAAACAAACATTTCGCGCCATTTGTATCGATTTCAGTTGAAAACCGCGTGCTACGTACAACGCCTTGAGTTGGACTGTTGAAGCAATTTCTTAAGGGGTGAATCGAGTACTTTAGAATTAATATGGAGCTACGGAATTTTGCTGTTGGTTTATGTGCCTCTGTGTACTTAGACACATTTTCCGTGTCTGCATGCTGCTTCAGAATTGGACTGCTGTCCAATGGTATAACTGGATAAACTATACTTAGTCACGACCACAGATGTCTACCGGACGCTGCTTAAGATCATCTGATGACAGGCCTGATGATGATAGACACAATATAGGTACAATTTTGCTGGCAAAATGGTGTCTGCAAAACAGGTGCCAGGTGCATAAATATCTTAGTAACAGTGTACTGAGAAGGCTGGGGGGGTTGGCGTGTGGGAAACAATCTTGATACTTTGTGGAATTAAAAACAAAGCAAGCGCCATCTGGTTACGCGATAACAGCTCTGTTTAATGACGTAATTGGTATGCTTTTTGACGATTTTTTCTTGACCATTATTAGGATATCCAACATCTACAAAGATTTATATAAATCTAAATTAATAATTCTAGTCAAAACGACACTACGACGCGTGACGCACCACACACATGATAGAACTGAATCTTCTTTACTTTGATATGAATCGAACGTGTAACGGAAATATGTAAATGTGATGCGCCCTTAAACATTTACTCTCAATCTCGCCCACTCCACCGCCACTTTTTGACAAATTATGTCCTAACTTTTTATAACCACGTGGATTACCTCGGACACTACAGTCCTATAGTGTAAAGTTAGGTGAGAAAAAACAGGCTAAGTGCGAGTCTAACTCGCGCACGAAGGGTTCCGTACCACCGAACAATGGTAGGGATGGTGTGGAGTGAAAAGTTTGGATTTTACATAGCAAAATGTTGTTTACAAAGTTATTGGGGCGGCTACTTTCACACTCCTTGTACGTAGCCAGGTGCATTCATAAGTTTGTATGTGGTATTTAAAGAATTGTTGTATGGGAGTCCCCTTAAATATTTATTTTATTCTGTTTTTCAGTATTTTTTGTTAAAGCGCCAACAGAAATACATCAGCTGTGAAAATTTAATCTGTCTAATTATCACGATCTATGAGATACAGCCTGGTGACAGACGGACGGACGGACAGCGGAGGCTTAGTAATAGCGTGCCGTTTGGCAACCTTCGGGTACGGAACCCTAAACTGAAGTGCATTTTACGTCACTAGTAGTTTCAAGGTGCCGCCTTACCAGCAGAGATATTTGCTGACATAACACGCGACCAAGAGATAAGTGAAATTAATTGTACTTTATCCTTCTACAGGGTTTCCCATGTCTATGCTACATGGAGGGAAAGTAAGTTAATACAATGTCCAAACATACTGTACAATAAGTAACACTAATAATCTAAAATAGCCATAAAAGATTTTTAATTATATTTGATTTTATATTGTAAATAGGGCATTTTTTTAATTTAAAATTTTGTTCAAGAAAGCGAATATCCTTTTCATGGATGTTGCCATATTTTTCACAATTGACTGATTCGAATTTGCCCGAAAATACTACTATAAAATGTTACATTTCATGGTCTTCCTTTTATTTAAGATGCTATGTTTCTGAGACAAAACAGATATTTTTTATTAATTATCGATTCTATTTTACCTATACCGGGCTATTTTTTTCACTTTTGGCGAGTTCAATTCCCAGTGACGATTTAAAAAAAAATGCAGTTTAAATCGATTTTTAAAACAAATTCAAGTCTTGTACAGTATTTAAGGTACTTTCCCTCCATTCTGCATAGCCGTGGGACACCCTGTATATATATTTTGATTTATAACTGGCTAAACATGGGCGCAACTGCGCCTATGCCACCCCATATGATAAGTTTGCCGATTTAGCCTCTCAGCGCCTATTGACATCTTAAGATGTCCTTTGCTCGTTTAGCTTTTGAATTTTATTACCATGGCATAAGGTTCAAAAACGCGATGCCTCATAACCAGTTCCAGGGCTCGAACGGTTCAGGCATCTTTCGAGCAGACGACCTCTGTTGTGGCTCTGCCTACCAAGCGAGAGGTCCCGGGTTCGATCCCTGGCTGGGTGTAAAAAAAACCCCAGGTCTTGGATTTTTATATGTGTGTGACGTCTCTATTTCTGGTTTCCACGACAAAGTGTATCCTAGTGTGGGGACAGAAGCGATGTATGTGCCTGTATGTAAATGTTTATCTAACCCATCTGCTGAACCACTAACGAAAGATTTGCACTTTTTGCAACATCTTTGTATCTATGTTTTTCCATTCGTAAGTGAAATTATAACCTAATTTATTATCGACGTACGTCCTTCGCAGAATGTTTCACACCGCATCATAGTGACTCATCTAATCTGTATACACTCCGGAAATTACGATACACGCGCGCCGTTAGGCTAACAAAGTTTCTAGGAAATTAGGTAGCTCTCCACATTATTATAACTTTGGACAACTGTGGTAACGCAGAACCTACACAAACAAAAAAAAACGGGCAAGTGCGGGTCGGACTCACACAAGAAAGATTCCGTACCAACACACCAGAAAAAACGCAAAAAAACAAATTTTATGTACAAGGTTTTTATTTATTTTTTTATAGCGTTTTGTACACTATTTGTTGCTGCAGCGGCGAAATATGTGTTAGTACTTGATTTATAGTCTATTATATTGTTGTTTATATAAATAGGTCATATAACCATGGTTTGATGGAAGAAATCTCTTAACTTTTCTTAATATGTTTATCTACACACATATAATAAACCCGCAATGCGTTCGAAAACCGTAAATTACGACCACCATAAAGTTAAACTGTATTGTTAGAACACATATATTATTGCTCCATAATAACATCGAATTCGATGTTCTTATTACATTCAAATTTCGAAACTTTCTGAAAAACGAAGCATTTGATATGACCTCAATTCTAATATTAGTCGAGATGCGGTTCCTGAACACATCGTAGAGAACTAATAATAAGTGAGTGGACATAGCAGTGTCTAATTAGCAGTGATAGGAATAGGTCGGGCTTATTAACCTAAACTTCGAGGAACAGAAGCGAAAAGTGGAGTCGTCGTTCGAGCTTTTATTTTTTGGGACAATAATTTGTCCTAGTTTTGGGGCAAAGTTTGAATGTATTAAAATAAATCTCGCAGCTAAGATATTTTTTGAGAGAATATGTAATAAATTTACAGTAAAATAATAAAATTATATTTCGTATTTTTCTGTCAATATTGATAATAAGGTGAAATTACTTTTTTTGGCTTAATCGGTAAAGAGAATACATTTTTACAGATATCATTGTTATAGCAAGAAACGTGACACAAACAGAAAAAATAACTTACACGTGGACTCCGCAACCGAAATATAATTTAATTATTTTACTGTAAATGTATTACATATTCTCTCAAAAAATATTTTAGCACACTACGAGATTTATTTTAATACATTCAAACTTTGCCCCAAAAGTAGGACAAATTATTGTCCCAAAAAATCCACTTATCGCTTCAGTTCCTCGAAGTTTAGGTTAATAAGCCCTACCTATTCCTATTACTGCTAATTAGGCATTATGAACCTCGTCCGTTAAAATTACTGTACAATAAATAAATTATAAATTTGTCGTGGATAACGCTTTTCCAGATGAATGTTGTGTGTAGTGTAGTTCTGTTAATTAATTGTTGATTACATTTGAGACGTCAAGCGCTGTTAAACAATGCTTGAGCGTGGTCCGCCCTTGGTCTGTGCTGATTTTGTTTATGGCCACACTGACGGAAACGTCAAAGTATGAACGCAGCCTTCAGTATGGTTTGACAGGTGGGAAGTAATAATGGAACGCGGCGAAAAAGACCATAAACACAGAGGCGGGTGGACATGTTGGGTTTTTTGATTGAAAAACGGTGTCGAACGGACGCAAGGGCGGTCCAAGGAAAAGACGTAGCGAGGCGGCAACTCGCTACGTCTTTTCAAATCGTATCGTATCAGATCGATCGCAATTGTAAACTAGTTGTGAATTGCGTGGAGTAACTCAATAATTAAAAGGAAGATTGCACAAAGACGAGTTTCTATCTTTCATCCAAAACAAGATGTCGGAATGTGACGAAGCCGAGGATGAATATGATTCGCCGCCGCCCTCTCCAACGCTCAATCCGACATCAGAAGTGGGATTTGTTCCTGCTGCTTCACGTCGTGGACCCAGAACACAAAATCCAGGTAATGCAGATGAAAAATGGCTTCTTTTGATGGAACAGCAAAACAGAAACTTTATGACTTTACTGGAAACAATGAAAATGTCCCAATGTAAAGAAAAGATGCATTTACCTGATTTTGATCCCGGAAAGCATGGTGATGCTCGCGCATGGATGACAACTGCAGATTGTGTATGACAGAAAGAAATTTACAAGGTGCGGCTCCTGTAATTACTTTGAGCAAAGCTCTGAAAGGTCAAGCATCAACCTGGCTTTCACAAGTTACCTATCCTGACATGACATGGAGTGATTTTAAAGCACTCTTTTTGGCACGATATGACAAGCAAGATACTGCGGCTGCCTTTCTGATTAACCTGACAAATCAAAGGCCAAAAGAAGGAGAGGCTTTGACATCTTATGCTGCCACGATGCTTACCACGCTTGTATCACGGTGGAAAAACATGACTCCGGAACAAATTGCTATATCGAGCGTTCTTGCTCATACCTCACAATTTGCTAGTCCTAAAGTAGAACACCTAGCTTTTACCACGGAAATACAAACGAGAGGAAAGCTACAGAAAGAACTGCAAGCAGTTTCGTTCAATAAAAGGAAAATTGACAACAATGAAGCTCTAGAAGCAAAACGGTTCAAGAGTACATTCGAATCACGAATTGTTTCAAATGTGGTAAAGTCGGGCACAAATCTGTGCAATGTAAAACGAGATACAACATCATCTCCACGCAAAACTCCGCAAGACTGGCTTCAAGAACACCCTCACAAGCTTCGACTCCACTGATGGCGCCGAAACCCCACGTGTGCTTCAATTGTGGCGATGTGGGGCACTTCGCGAGAAACTGCAAAAGACCGAAAAATACTGACAAGACATTCAAAATAGGACAGCCAGGCCCATCTACTGAGCGGCGAGTGGACCTCTGCGAGCTTTTGGCACCGCGTGGTAACCTTATACACCTAGGTGAGAACTTTCCATTTTACTATGATTCTGGAGCCGAGTGCTCCTTGATGAAAGAGTCAGTTGCTTGCAAATTTAGTGGGGAACGTTCAAGTAATGTGGTTACGATGACAGGTATAGGTCAGACTAGCGTAGTAAGTACTATTCAAGTTCTGGCTGTAGTTGAGATTGATAACATCTGTCTTGAGATTCTTTTTCATGTCTTGCCGGACTATTGCTTGCGACAAGATATCATGGTAGGACGAGAGATAATAAGACAAGAACTAGCTGTTCATATGACTCATAACCAAATTCAGTTAATTAGGGTTACAATTGTTGATGTTTGTAAATTGGATGACACAGACCAAGATATTAATTTACAGAAAATGGATACGGATCTCCCTTCAAATGCTAAACCAAAACTCATGGAGATTCTGAATGATTTCAAAGAACATTTCATAACCGGCATTCCTGACCATCGCGCAAAAACTGAACCAATGAAAATTCGCTTAAAAGATCCTAATAAAACGGTTTGTCGCCGGCCTTACCGTATGTCTACGGAAGAGCGTTTAGTTGTTCGAGATAGAATTGACGAACTACTTAGGGCAGGTGTTATACGTCCTAGTGCTTCACCATTTGCCAGCCCCATTCTTTTAGTAAATAAAAAGGATGGCGGTCACAGGCTATGCGTTGACTATAGAGAACTTAATGACAATACAGTTCCTGACCGGTTCCCTTTGCCTTTAATATCAGATCAAATAGCTCGTCTACATAACGGAGAATATTTTACCACATTGGACATGGCATCAGGATTCCATCAGATCCCCGTGGATTCTGATTCTACAGAAAAGACGGCATTCGTTACGAATGAAGGCCAATACGAGTTTGTTGCTATGCCCTTCGGATTACAAAATGTGCCGTCTCATTTCCAGCGTGCTGTAGTTCAGGCTCTAGGAGATTTGACCAACTCATTCGTTGTTGTTTACATGGATGATGTGCTTATCGTCGCCTCTGGTATCGAAGAAGGTCTTAATCGATTATTCACTGTCCTAGAAATTCTCACTCAAAAGGGCCTTTCTCTGAATTTCAAAAAGTGTGCCTTTCTCAAACAAGAGGTAGAATATCTCGGTTATGTCATTAGCCATGGTGAGATTAGGCCTAACCCGAAGAAAATCCAAGCTTTGACTGCTCTTCCACCCCCTGAAACTGTGACCCAATTACGCCAATTTATTGGCCTCGCCTCATACTTTCGACAGTTCGTTGAAAAGTTTTCACAGATAATGGCTCCCTTGTATGCTCTGACTTCTTCCTCCAAAGGCAGGCTGGATTGGACCACTGAAAACGAAGCTATCCGCCAAAGTATAATAACTGTTTTGACAAATGAGCCCATCTTAATGATATTTGATCCAGACTGTCCGATCGAATTGCACACGGATGCCAGTGCTGTTGGATATGGAGCGATATTATTTCAAAAGAAAGTTGCCTACTTCAGCAAACGCACTACCACACCTGAATCTAAATATCACTCTTATGAGCTCGAGTTGCTTGTACTTGCGGTAGTGAACGCAATCAAACATTTTCACCACTTCCTACATGGTCGTAAATTTCTGGTAGTTACCGATTGTAGTTCGCTACAAGCCTCTCGAAAGAAACTGGATCTCACTCCGCGAGTTCATAGGTGGTGGGCCTTTCTCCAAGCATTTGATTTCGAGATTATTCATCGAAAAGGTGACCGCATGTGTCATGTAGACTTCTTTTCGAGGAACCCATTGCCTGCAACCCTTGATAAGGTAAGTGAGAGACTTGAGATAAAGCGCGTTGATGTAGCTGAATTAACAGGCAATTGGTTGCTCGCAGAGCAGCAGAAAGACAGTGACATCTCGAAGATCATTTCAGATTTGCATGACAATCAATTGACGGACGAAGTGGCCAAAACCTATGAAGTCCGTAATGGGGTACTTCATCGCAAGATCCAACGTAATGGGAAAACACGTTGCCTGCCCATTTTGCCTAGGTCACTTAGATGGTCCGTTATTAACAATACGCATGAGACCCTAATGCATTTAGGCTGGGAGAAGACCCTTGAGAAGTTGTATGACTCATATTGGTTTGAACAAATGTCAAAATTTGTGAGAAAATTTGTAGACAATTGTGTAACATGCAAAATATCGAAGACACATTCAGGAAAAGTTCAAGCTGAACTTCATCCTATACCCAAAGTGGCAATTCCATGGCATACTATACACGTAGATGCAACTGGCAAGTTGAGTGGTAAGAACGACAAAAAGGAATACGTCTTTGTCCTTATTGATTCCTTTACAAAGTACGTTCTTCTCCATTACACTCCCAACATTGAAACCATGAGTAGTATACGCGCAGTCAAGTACGCATCATCATTGTTTGGTGCACCTACGCGTCTAATTTCCGACCAGGGCAGATGCTTCGCTAGTCGTGAGTTTCGAGAGTTTTGTGACACCAGTAATATCAAATTGCATTTGATCGCTACGGGTAGTAGTAGAGCTAATGGTCAAGTAGAACGCGTGATGAGCACGCTAAAAATATGTTTACAGCAGTCGAAACCGGAAATCAATCCTGGCAGGATGCCCTTCCTGACGTATAATTGGCTATCAACTGTTCACACAATCGTGTCACTAAGTCGAGCCCGCTCGAGTTGCTCATTGGTAGGGTAGCGCGACCTCTAGATCTAATGTTAGCTACTTAGGAGAGTAAGGTTGATATCGAACAAGTTAGAGTCAAAGCTATGGAGGGCATGTTTAAGAATGCTCTACAAGACAAGAAACGTTTTGACTCTAATAAAGCCAGACTAGATAAATTTTCAGTAGGGGATTTTGTGCTGTTGCAAAATGATGAACGTAACCAAACTAAATTAGATCCCAAGTACAAAGGTCCTTTTAAAGTTATAGAGCTAAAAGATGGCGATCGCTATGTTGTGAAAGCGTTATTTAGACTCTAGGAGGACTTATAAATTTGCTCATGATCGATTGAGAAAGATGCCTGAAAACCGTGATCTAGTTGAAGAGTTGAGTGATACTGAGTTGAACGGATCTGAAGTGGTCCCGTGCTGTAGTAGTAGCCTGCAGAATATCGATTAGCTAATCATTTCACCTGTGTTTTAAGTTTGAGCTTGGAGCTCTGCAGAGGTACGCTTGGAGCGTGACCTTAGATTGAGCGCGTGGTCCGCCCTTGGTCTGTGCTGATTTTGTTTATGGCCACACTGACGGAAACGTCAAAGTATGAACGCAGCCTTCAGTATGGTTTGACAGGTGGGAAGTAATAATGGAACGCGGCGAAAAAGACCATAAACACAGAGGCGGGTGGCCATGTTGGGTTTTTTAATTGAAAAACGGTGTCGAACGGACGCAAGGGCGGAACTCGCTACGTCTTTTCAAATCGTATCGTATTAGATCGATCGCAATTGTAAACTAGTTGTGAATTGCGTGGAGTAACTCAATAATTATAAGGAAGATTGCACAAAGACGAGTTTCTATCTTTCATCCAAAACAAGATGTCGGACTGTGACGAAGCCGAGGATGAATATGGTTCGCCGCCGCCCTCTCCAACGCTCAATCCGACAAATTTATGAATTATGAAATACACATTCTGTGAATATTTCAACTCTCTTGGGATTAGGTTCATGAGATACTGCCTGCTGACGGACAGACGGACAAGTAACGGCTTAGTAATAGGGTCCCGTTTGGCATCCTTCGGGTATGGAACCCTAAAAACGTCTAATATACTGCGTGGAAGGTGGCTAGGTCATCGCCGCAGCTATGGATGGAGTTCTCCTAGTGTGGAGCCAGAATTAAGGCAATCTATATAGAAGAAATGTTAATGTTAACACCAAAAAAACTACCGCACAGAGTTATAGGGAACTAATCTATGTCGCGGACCTTCGTAAGGCTTTCATATCTGCCACACACTGCCGAACGTATCGGCTGGATTGGTTCGTCAATTTTACCGCCAACTGATCTATTTTTTCAAGCTGTTTGAACCGAATGATTAATCAGCTTTATGTAGCGTGCAATCGACAAACTATGTTCAAAATGGTCGTTTATATATATAAAGCACATTCATCACTTTCTGGTATAACTCGAGTTTACTTGCATATCTACTTAGTGGACAAAGACTCAAAAATAAACGTTTTTTTAATCGACAGAAACTCGAATCCATAACGGGATCCATCCGAATTATTTGTTATTGATTATGAAGCTGTCAAGTTTAAGAATAAATCATTAAAAATCTCATACCAAAGCAAATGATCTCATGACAAGAGCTGTCCCACTATGAGTCCCAGTCGGCCACTCAGTATTTAATAATGGCTAGTATTTAATCGCACATCAAAAATACTGATATAAACAGCAAAAAAGGATCAAGAAAAACACTTTTTATGTTTTAAATATTTAATGAGTACTTAAGTTTATGTTTTAAGTATTTTTTGTTGTTCGTTTTCTTCATGTAAATGTTGAACCTAACACGAAGGCCCTTATATTTGCTGTGCAAATCAGTATTTTTGATGTGCAGTTTAATATATCCCTTTAATAACGGCAAATTATATTTTGTTAACCAATATAAGTTTTGACTCCTAAATTTGTAAAATGTTCACCAAAATTTAGTGGGGGTTGCTATATGTCATTTTATGTCCGAATACTAAAGTAAGGTTTGTTAGGTCCCTAATTTATATACAACATGGAGGCGAAGCAAAGCGTGGCAATACCATGCAGTTTTGTATAGATTTGTGTGTGTGTGTGTAACATTTTTTGGAATGTTTTTTTTTTTGGATATAACTTTTAACTCGATTTGGTCATCATAAACATTTACATAAAGACACATACATTGCTTCTGTCGTGGGAACCAGGAACAGCAACTTGACACAGACCTGGTTTTTTTTTCTGTATCACCACCCGGTGATCGATCCCGGGACCTTTCGCGTGGTATACAGAGCCACTATCGCAGCACCACAGAGGTCAGCGGACTTTTTTTGTTTCATTTTGGGTGGGTGGGTTCGATCATTGAAAGCCGTTGCTTGTGTTGAGCAATAAGTTGGCTCAATCAGTGGGGACGGTAATCCCCCTCTGGTCTTTATGAATATTGGGGAAGGAATCCGTCAAATTACTTCCACGTAGAGGGCGCTAAGTTTTTGCCACAAACACAGAGTAAGTACCTAAGCAGTGGTTTTGTTTTTATGAATTTATATTTAAATCACAGAGTAAGTAAGTAAAGCTAGTTTAATAGTAAGTAAGTAGTAATGCAAAATGTTTCGTTAATCAGAGAAATGAATTGCCCATAAAACTTTGCTGTTGACAATGTTTCATATGTGACAAACACACAGCGCCCTCTACCAAAAAGTTTTGCGTAATCTTCCCCATCGACCAGTTTTTTTTTTTGCTATTGTGAAGTGTCTTGTTTGTCCATCGTGCCTCTTATATATTTATTACACAAAACATAAACAATACAGAGAAGATATTACAAAGGCATGCTTATCTCTAAATAATAATTCACCAAGTTAAAAACCAACTTTAAGTTCTTGCCCTGTTTCCCCCTCCCCTGTCGGGATGCGAATGTTATCTTTATACACATCAAGTCCTCATCGAAACTCTTGCTGAAGGGAACCAAGCTAAAACGTCATCAGTATATGTATTTTTTGTTTTTGGTGAATTTTTCAAAATTCGCTAAATCATGTTTCATTTATATGGAACCACCTCTGAAGTATGACCTACCAATCTGAAAAAGAATCATCAATACCGGTTCACAATTGACGAAATGATCGCGTAACAAACATACAAAAAAAACGGTCTAATGCGAGCCCAACTCGCGCCCGAAGGGTTCCATACCACCGTGCAATGGTAGGGATGGTGTGGAGTGAATAGTTTGAATTTTACATAGCAAAATGTTGTTTACAACGTTATTGGTGCGGCTACTTTCACACTCCATGCACGTAACCAGGTGCATTCATAAGTTTGTATGTGGTACTGAAATAATTACTGTATGGGAGCCCCCTTAAATATTTATTTTATTCTGTTTTTTAGTATTTGTTGTTATAGCGGCAACAGAAGTACATCAGTCGTGAAAATTTCGTCTGTCTAACTATCACGGTTCTTGAGATACAGCCTGGTGACAGACGGACGGACAGCGGAGGCTTAGCAATAGGGTCCCGTTTGGCACCCTTTGGGTACGGAATCCTAAACAGTCGAATTGAGAACCTCCTCCATTTTGAAGTCGGTGAACAAGAGATGTCTTTCAGCAAACCCGGGATGGAAAAAAAAGATATAAAACGCAGAACAGGTAGAGAGTTAGTTCTGTTTATTCACAAGTTGGCTCTATCTGTTGGGTCGTGTATGGCCGGCCCCAGCCCACATTTGCGCCGTCGTCGGTATGGTAATGAGTGTGCCCGTCACGCCACCACACGGTCGATAGACGGCTGGCCAAGTGGCCATGGAGCCCGGCACCCAGGGTGGCCAGCGGTGTGAACTGGCTCTTGACCCTAAACGGATGATGTGGTGAATTCCTCTGGAGATCTTGAAATTGCCATTTGAGCAATTTAAAAACCATGTTAAAGCGACTTTGTCGAAAAAGGGATATTACAATGTTCAAGATTACTTAAATGACGGGACTGTATGGGGTTAATCTAGCTCAACACAGACCTTGCTGTTAATAGTTTTGTAATTATTTATTCCTGCTTATTAATTATGATAATGATAATATAAATATATTTTGTATTAGTTAAGCACAAACAATTTTTAAAAGAGATCTAAAAATCCATCTGTGGGAGTTTCTACGCCCTGCTTCTCCCACAGTGGTCCAATGTAGAGAAGTGGCAAAACAAGACGATTGCTAAGTATATGTAAATATCTACAGTAATAAAGACATTTGGAATTTGGTCAGAAATGATACGAAGTCGTGATAGTTTGAAGACTGATATCGGTAGTTAAAATGGTCTGTGTCATACATGGTCTTGCGTATAGAAATAAAGGTGAAAATAGGTTACCCAATATTGACCCAGATCTCCCTACTGGTGGTTTAAACGGTCGAAAAAATGTAATAGGATTTATTCATAAAGTGTACGTAACAATCGCGATCCAATTTTCAAAATGTCCGGGCTATCTGGGTTAATTAACCCTTTCACTTCTGTGCTGGCCGGAAAAGAATAATAACTGACATAAAAACAAGGCAAATACGTAAAAATACGTTTGTTTACAAAACCAAGTCCTTAGCAGAAGGGTTTCCCTGTCTCCCAAATTAGGGTAACCTGGGTCTTGGGAGACAAAGACGATTCCCGCAATGGAACCGTCAGTCCTCTATGTGACGTCTGTCAAAAAAGTTCCTTAATAGGTGCTGTGCGTCTCTACAAGTGGATATTGATGGTGACAGCTTTCTCTATGCAACCGTTTTTGATCAGAGTAATGTTTAACTTCTCTAAAGAATGCATTGTGGGCCGAGCTGCTACAGATGACAGGCGTATGTAACAATCGCTTTGTGTATGGTCATACGGTAAATTGAATTTGGAATGCAGTAGCCTTCCCAAGTATTATTATTATGTATTTCTGACTTAGACATTGTCCGTGTTACTACAAAAGTTACTACACATAGTTTAACCTCAAAACAAAGGTCAAATCCTACGCATTTTGTTTTTAAACAAGTGTTGAACAGGAGTTAATTTTTTTGTGGTAAAACCCTGAATCTCAGAGTTTTGGCGGCCTCTGTGGCGCGCAGTTGTGGCTTTGCCTACTATTGGACAGGTCCCGGGTTCGATCCCCGGCTGGCGATACAGAAGAAAGAAAAGCCCCAGGTTTTGGATGCTTATAATATATTTGTGACGTGGCTGTTTCTGGTTCCCACGACACTGGGTATTCTAGTGTGGGGCCAGAAGCATGCTGCTAGAGCTATGTGTACTGTGCCACTTAAGGAGTTTTGAATCCACTTATTTACCACCGTCAGCGTTATTATAGCGTCATTACAATAAAGAACCTGAGGCGATAAAAAGTCTGTGCCCATTTCGGCGGTATTGTTGGGTTATCGAGGCAGCTTTCTATACCACCAATTCTTTGACACTTGACACATTAGGATCTGATTAGCGCTATTATAAATTCCAAATTCCAAATGTCCTTATTACTGTAGATATTTACATATACATACTGGACCACTGTGGGAGAAGGAGGGCGTAGAAACTCCCACAGATGGATTTTTAGATCTCTTTTAAAAATTGTTTGTGCTTAACTAATACAAATATTATAATTAATAAGAAGGAATAAATAATCACAAAATTATTAACAGCAAGGTCTGTGTTGAGCCAGATTAACCCCTACAGTCCCGTCATTTAAGTAATCTTGAACATTGTAATATCCCTTTTTCGACAAAGTCGCTTTAACATGGTTTTTAAATTGCTCAAATGGCAATTTCAAGATCTTCAGTATCTTGTTGTAGTAGAGAATGCACTGACCCTTGAAAGAATAGCTAACCTTCGCGAGTCTAAATCGGGGCGCACATAGTCTGTGATTATTTCTTAGGTTAACATTACAGCTATCGCTAAGTTTGAAAAATGTTGTAAGGTTTGAGCACATACATTATATTTTCGAAAATAAATTGACGAGCTACAGTTAGTATGTCAATTTCTCTCAAAAACTCTCTTAAGGAGTCTGTGCGTTTTAAATTATAAATTGCTCGAATAGCTCTTTTCTGTAAAATTTAAATAGTTTGAATATCCGCTTCCCCCACAACCATATACCATATATACCACTTTATATTCGTGCCTTAGCTCCTGATGTTCGTTGCGTACTCACTGGTGCATGTGTACACGTATGTAGGTACAATGCACACATACATAAAGAAGAGGTCTTGAACCTCAGCGGAAGTCTAGGCTATAGTACAAGATCTAGACCGTCATTGTACCAGACTAGGCGGGCGGTGATTTTACATATCGTGAACTCTTTTAACCCCTGGGTGACTGACTCACGTACAGTATACTGATGGATGACCTCTCTGTGCAGTGGTCGAGGGTTGGAATCCTGGCCATGGAAAGTATATGAAAATCTCTAGTCTCTTACTCAAATTCGAATAAAGTCCTGTGGCTCTCGTTGGGTTATTAATTGGCTACATTTATTTAGGTTCTTTGATGAAATGCCCCACCCCCAAAGAAATCGTATTAGCGAGTTATCGTTTCCAGTGTTTTTGGCACCATCCCGCCTTGTAGCGTTCGGGGCGAAATGTTTACCTTAGATATCAAGTAAATTTACTGTGAATAATGTTATAAAAACTATATTAAAAAAATGAAAAGATCCCTGTGTATGTAGGTGATTTAATTTGAAAGTGAGACTTGATGGCAAGTCAATGCTTGATGCATTATAATTCAAACCGCAACTGAAATCTCCGGTGCACCACGCTTAATGCTCAAGGGAGCTAAGTGAAAACATTACTTTTACCTACCTTCCTACTGAGTATTACTTGAGGGACTTCGCTTTCTATTGCTTTGTTGTGGTTGTAATACTACGTAAATGCTTGAGGCACGACACGACAAACTATATTAGATATTAATTTGGTTGTTTAAAAGAGTTTGAGTATCCAAAGTCTCCATTTGAATACAGTAGGATCTAACATTTGCCTAGATAATCTTGAATTTATTAATCACTTAAGAAATCAGAAAATACAGCAAAGCATGTATTTGTATTAAAATTAAAGACTTACCCGCCATTGCTCGCAGATTTATCAGATCCGTTTCCGTCGGTCATCTTGTTTAGCGCCGCCATCTTGTTTACCGGAGTTGACATGTTAGAACTCTGCACTTCCACGTCCGGTTCTCCCTTCACTAAAGTTTGTGTTGTTTTTACAACTATATCAGCTGATTTTGGTCCGTTAGTAGTTTTCTTTTCATTTACAACAGTCACTATTGGCTCTATCGTCTTGATTTCTTCTTTTAGGGTCTCTTTTTGTGGTTTCGGTTCTTCTACTGGTGTAATTATGCTGTTGACGATTTTTGTGGCTTCGGAACGGATATCATCTTGCATTTTTGTATTTTGTTTGACCGCTTGGTCCTTTATTTCTGTAAACTTGTTGGTGATTTCGATTTTGGTTTCCTTGATTTCGGATTTTGCCTTATTAGCGAAGGTTTTGAACGACGGTTTTGTTTCTTTAGGTTCCGGGGTTAGAATGTTTTCGGTTGAAACTTCTGGTGATCTCAAGATATCCTCTATTTTTTGCCTCGCTCGCTCAACTTGTGGATTATTGTATGGAGGTTGGAGAAGTTTCATTTTCATGCTGTCATCCATATTTTTTGTTGGTTTTGAAGACTTCTTATCATCAGTTGTCTTATCTTCGGCATCTTTATTATCATTGTCTTTTGGTGCTAAAGAATCTTTAGAACCATGACGCTCAAACATTGCCTTTTCTCTAGCCTTTTCTAAAGCAGCTGGCAATTGATTGGTGACAGCTGTAACCACTTCTAATGGTTGCGAAGTTATCGCTGCCGTGGTCATTGAAACAATGTTCTTTTTCGTCATAATTATCAGTTCACCTTTCTCGTTCGTTATACTATCAAATTGAGTTTGTATATCTTGTTTGGAAATATCTTCCGTTGATTCAATTGTAGCTGCTTCTGTAGCTTGAACTCCATTTGCAGTTTTAGCTCCGTCTTTAGATTTCGCCTCAACGACTTTAGATTTATTTTCTTTTTTGGACAGATCAATATCTCTTTTCATTTCCTTATTTTCTTTATTCTCTTCTTTTACCGCTTCTTTTTTACTTCCAGTCTCATTTATAGAGCTTGTAGATTGGGCTTTTTCTTTCAGATCTTTCTTGCTGTCTCCCTTCTTTAGAGGAGGTTTTCCGTTCAAATTCTTTGTAATCGGAGTTCGATTTAGGCTTTTCATGCTAGTCGTTCTATTCATCGGTTTCTTGACTTCATTTTTAACCGTTTCGTTAGGTTTAAGCGTACTTCGAGTGCTTTGAGTTCTGTTTACAGGTTTGTTCATTAAAATCTTGGTGACAGGTTTTGGGGCAGGTCGGCTAGAAACGTTTCTCCTTTTTTCCGGGCTTGAATCTCTGCTGACCGTTCTGCTCGGCTGTCTAGAATTGAATTTAGAAGTAGCAGGAGTATTGCCAACTGTCTTAACAGGTTTCTTTGCAACCGGGGAAGGTTTCATCGGAGATCTGGCTGAGTTTGGCTTAGAATGGTCTTCTGTAGGACTCTTATTCGGAGTTCCGACTATAGGAGACAGTCTTTTGGCGTTGATAGTTTTATTAGACGGCGGGGGACCATAACGCCCAGGTGATATGGGTGGTTTTCCCTTGATGTGCTTGGGTGAGATACTCAAATGTTGAGTGCTTTTGCTCATGGTCCTTTTATCATGAACTGTAGCGCCAAGTTTTATAGTGTCATTGATACTGCTCGTGCTGTTAGAAATGAACCTCTGGTTTTTATTCAGGTTGTTCTCCACAGGTCTCTTGGAAGAGTCCCAATTGCCCCTCGATGGGGACACAGAATTCTGTCTTTTCGGAATCTTTGAATGTTTGGGCGATCCATTATTTGACTGCGGCTGTGATCTCGAAACAGATCTCAATCTAGACTTCCTTTCAGGTCGAATGACTCCATTTTCTTTAGAGTCCCCATCTGGTACATTCTCATAATGCAAAATCGCAGCCGGAGAACTAGATCTCGACCTCAATTTTACCTTACTCGGAGAATTCGACCTGGAATTACTTTTGCTCCCAACAACACTCCTAGTCTTCTCAAACTCCTCCATCTCCTTCATCAAAGCCTCTTCTTCTTCCCTTCTCTGCTTTTCCGCTTCAGCCTCATGAATTTCTCTGTTCAGTTCACTCAATTCTCTGACCTCTTCTATGTTCTGTTTGAGGAAGTTGATAGCTGAGTGAGGGGTGTGGTGTATCAGCGGGGGGAGGGTGGTGGCGGCCATGTTGTCTAGCGTATTGTAGTTTAGCCGATTGTCTAGCTTGTTGTCTAACTGGTTGTCTAGCCTGTTCTCTAGCCTGTTGTTCAGCCTGTTCTCTGGCCTGTTATCTAGCTTGCTCTCTTGCCTGTTCTCTAGCTTGTTATCTATTCTGTTCTCTAGCCTGTTCTCTAGCTTGTTATCTATTCTGTTCTCTAGCCTGTTCAGCGAGGAGGTGCGGCGCTTCGGTGCGTTGAGGAGGGGTGAGGTGGCTCGGGACGGGGCTGCCGAGTTGCGGGGGGTGCTGTGGCGGGAAGTCTCTTCTCTGAAGCCGCGGCCTGGAAGAGAGAAAAAGGGATTTGTTAGTAGCTCAATTATCAACTTGTTTGTTACAATATTCAAAAAGACACAAACACAGCACAATCTTTTTTGTTATGGTTCTGCCAGATGACGGTAAAAGCGTGCTTAACGTGTGCTGTGAAAAATTTGCGGAATATGGCGGACTCCGCCAGACGGAGTTCCAAACCTAATTTGTCTAAACAAATATTTTCTGTATAATTCATTTAATTTTCTCGCAGTAGTCGTGAAAAACACTATGTAATGTCTCGGCCAAAACTGCACTTGACGGATTCTTCTCTTAGAGGGCCTCAAACGTCTATCTATTGCTCACTTTCCAGCCTCTTCAACAGTGTACTATTAATTATGTATCAGGCGGTGGTTCCGTTAGGGAGTTTATGGATTCGCTGCCAATTTTGCGAAATGCCGATTCCCGTTTTAAAATTTAAAGTGTTTCTACCTCTAAAAGGCGAAGTCCTCCCGCTCCTGTTCTCCACCGGAAGTGAGCTCGGGCTGGCCGGTCGTGACGTCACGGGCGTCTCCGCGATGATGGCGAAGGAAGACTCGCGCTTCCGCTTCGATGTGGGTATGGGTACGGTTCTGCGGACAGAAGGGTGGATTAAAACAAACATAAACATAATATTTATTTACACACCAGGCACCTACATTGCTTCTGGCCCCACACTAGGATAGCCTGTGTCGTGGGAACCAGAAACATCGACGGCACAAGGGATTTTTTGTGCCTACTCAGTCTGGATTCGAACCCGAGAACTCTGGCTTGGGGGGCAGAGTCTTGAACCGCAACGCGAGGTCGCGTGTGAGTAGCAGCTGATGGCGGTAACAAGCTATTTGTAATGTCTTGATTATACGATAAATAACAGTCAAACAGATAACTTGAGATATGATCATCCGGCATTGCGACATGCTTGATGACATTTAGGTTTCCTTGTGTTCTTCAGAAGATATGAAAGAGGGATAAATGTTAAAAATCTCATTTGCATATCTGCGATAGACTAAGAGATTGCCAACCCGCCTAAACGTGGGGACACACGGTGTACCACGATTATGAAACTGAGTAAGGAGACCTGACGAACACCTGTCGAAAGTAGCCCTCAAATGGTGCCCAAAGGGGAAACGGAAGACAGGTCGCATCAAGACAACGTACATGGCCCAAAGTCGAACAATGGGAATCTGTATTGGGAGCCCTATACCCCTGCTGAGGGGTGAAATGATGAGATGATGATGATGAAACTCGGGTCATCAACATGAACATGATGGATATTTTTCTATTTTTCACTTCTCCTTATGGGTAGGCTTCTCGGGCCGCCACAATATAAGGAGACCGAGATGTCAAATGTAAACTGGCAGTGCCCTCAAATCGGATTCAAATTCAAACTAAAAAACTTATCGTTTTATTTAAGTAGGCAATAGGTCGGACACTTATACATGGAGAAAAATAATAGTAGTTTATGTGACTGCTACATAATGGAGGGCATTAATACTCGAGAGTGGGTTTATGAAACGAGCCGAAGGCGAGTTTCATAATAATATCACTCGAGAGATAAGATAAGAAATACAGACAAAGACATATTTTTCAGATAAGAAATGAGTTTTCACCAAGTAGTTTAACATAATGCTGATCGTAACGTGTGGTTTTTGTACGCAGTAAAGAGGGTTTATGATATGTGTGTAGATAAAATAAATAAAATATGACTAACTAAACTTTTATTATGATTATGGTTTGAGTTTGAAAAAGGAAATTTCCCTTTCAAGTGGTGGTTCATGGCTAAATCTCGCACACTAAAAGGAAACTCCATTAACTCTACCGGTGCTTCGGAATACGCCCGTTAGAGAAGATATCACCAAAAAACTCTACGAGGATGTAATTTTTTAAATTTTCGTCATTATTTTTATTATGCCACAATGTACAATAATGTCAATAAACGAATTTATAAAATCAATCAATTTACAATAACCATCCAATCTTATGAAAATATAATATCATTGTATCTATAAGTGCCAATACAAAATAAATAAATAAGAACAAATAAAAGCTGTAATGACATAATTTATGAGAAACCAGACTGGACCAGTCCCCCCAAGTAGCACCCGTTCACGAGTACGACTTGTGCACCAGCCATCACCCCCCTCGCCATATTTGAGGGAGGCGAGCAACCCGCTACACAGAGCCGCCGCAAGCAAAGACATTTTATTGAGCATGACCTTAAACTCTGGTTTCTTGGTAACATACTTGCATTTTACGTTAAAACTAATAAATAGCACTTTTGTACACTTAATTTTATTACCAGACTATTATATTACATCATTGCATTTGTAAGAGTTACGTTAATTATTATTATCATTATCATGGAGCTTGGGGCACTGAGGCCAAGCAGTTTTGTCTTTAACATAGTCATTAACAGTGTAACGGGCTTTCTTTATGAGATGAAACTAAAAAAAAATGTTTTAAACCTTTGCATTGGTATTTGACGACTTCCCTCTGGTAACTTATTATGAAAGTTCCCAGTAGTAAAGTTCCAGTTCCCCATAAAAACCATTACCCTTCTGTTTTTCAAAGTAACAGTTGTTCAGAATAAAGTCCCTAACATAACACTCCCTTGAAACTTTTCTGTTACATCCTATGTAGTGTCTTTGTCCCACCGTATGGGAAATGGCGTGACTATGCAAGATTAGTATGATCGAGGGAACAATTATTATGATTATTATCTTCAGAAAGCTAATCCGCGTATTACCCTAGATTTATTATGAGAAGAGATTGCTATGTTGAAATAATAATTAATGAGAGATAGATATTAATGACAGGAGGATTATTCATGGAGCGGGTGGTCCACAATCATATCTGCACTGCGATATCACAAAATATCCCGGGTGAACAGCATGGCTTCATGAGATCTAGGTCTACTACATCAAATCTGTCTGTATTCGTCGATGCAATGCTCAGAGGTATGGACAATGGTGGACAAGTAGACACTATCTATACAGATTTCGAAAAGGCTTTTGATCGCGTCGATCATCATATACTAATTATAAAGTTAGGGAAACTTGGAATTCAGGGTGATTTACTACGTTGGATAAAATCGTATATTTTTAATCGTAGCCAGGCTGTTGTGATTGGTGAGCACAGGTCGGATCTAATGACTATACCATCTGGTGTCCCGCAGGGCTCAATATTGGGTCCATTACTGTACGTCGCTTATCTTTACGACATAGGGACCTGTTTTCAATACGCTAAATTCCTACTGTATGCGGACGACAAAAAAGTTTACTGTAAAATTAAGTCTGCACAAGACTGCGCTCACTTGCAGGAGGATTTGAACCGTCTGTCACATTATTATAAAGAGAACAGAATAAGCGTCAATGTTTCCAAGTGCAACATTATTAGTTTCACCAGAAAAATCAAACCTGTTCTGCACACCTATCACCTGAATAATACGCCTATCCTAAGAGTTTATTCTATCCGGGACTTAGGAGTAATTCTGGATTCTACATTAACTTTTGAAGAGCATATAGAGTCGATCACAAACAAAGCTTTTAGAAAGTTAGGGTTTATTTTAAGGGTTAGCAAACCATTTACTGACCTGAGTTGTGTTCGGAACCTCTACTTTACTTACGTCAGAAGTGTTTTAGAATATTGCAGCACTATATGGAACCCGCAGTACAACATATACATAAGCAAAGTTGAGCGTGTTCAAGAAAGGTTCTTACGACATTTGAATTACCGTGACAGATTCATGAGCGAGGAGTATGAGAGTTCTTGCGAACATCATGGCTTCGTAAGCCTCAAGAACCGTCGTACTCTGCTCGATATGATGATGCTGTATAACACTTGTCGTGGCCACGTTGATTGCTCTGACCTGGTGAACTCCTTACTCAGACTGAATACGCCATCTTTTCGCACCCGCCAAACTGTCTCTTCTCTCTTCCACATACCATTCGCGCGCACTAATTACGCCACCAACTCCATCAGCTGCAGACTGCCACGTACATACAATAATTGCTTTTCCGTCGTTGACATATTCCATCTCTCAAAGTCTATATTTAAAAAGCAGATTCTGTCAATACTGAAGGACAGTTGTAAATAAACTCTCTCACATAAAAATGCAAATTCAAACACAACCAAAACACCACACACTGCCACCACAACACACAGGTACACATACACAAGACCCACACACTTACACCACACAATCCTACCAAATCAAGATATTGTTTAATTTAGTTAAAGTTAAGTTAGTTTAATAAGTAAAATTTCTTGAAATATTTTCTGCACGCAACTAATACCATAAGTCTAGATTTAAATAATGAAAGCCCGTAATTGGCCTTAGCAATGTATAATTGTTAATTTATATTTAAATCGTCATGTGCTGTGGGTTTAGTATCAATAAATAAATAAATAAATAAATAGACAGAATGCACAGCCTCAATTAAGTAGCGCTTAAAGGGCAATGCGCCAGTTGGGCCCACTGTTCCAGCTTTGTGCAATAGTAATGAAACTGATGTCATATGAAAGCTCTTTTTTATATTTATGAAAAACGTACCAAATGTACCAAAACACCATGTTCGCGCTGGATTGAAACTTAGCTGACATGGAGTCAATTGCTTTCGTATGATTAGAGTTTCATTATTCATATTCTTTATTGCACAGAAATCATAATGGTAAGGTAACAAATCATTTTATGAGCAAAGGCCAGCTTATCTCTAAAGAGAGATTTCTACCAGCAAACCAGTACAGGAATACTTGTAAAAAAAATAATTACGAAAACAAAATTTTTGTGCAGTATTTGAACTAAGCTGCCATAATATCAAATAAACAGTCAAGTGCGAGTTGGACTCGCCCACCAAGGGTCCGTACATACTTGTAGACAAGGTTGTGTTCACAGACCATAGATTAAGAAAGACGACTCATACACGGTGAAAAAAAGGAAACCAAGCGTGTATATTTTTTACTTTTACAAGCATAAGATTTTTTTAATTCGCCGCGATTTGCTATGTTTTTTAGGTTAGCCCGACTCTAGGTAAAGAATATAGGTATATAATTGATTCTATAGTAAGTCTATAGAATACAGTCTTTCAACGATCTTTTGGCGCGAGAGTAACGTTTACAGGGGGCGCCAGTTCTGCGCTACTTAATGCACCGAACAGTCAAAAAACATTAGTTCCACCTATTACCGCAAGGCAAAAGATACGCAAAGCTGTACTCACGTTACGGCTGCAGGCGAATGTTTGAATAGTAGGCTGAGTGTTAGGTAAGCCTAAATCACGTGACCGAAAAAGTTGTATTGCCTGCATGCAGTAACAAGAAACGCGTATGCAGACCAGTGCTACAGATAGTTAGTCAAAAATAACAAACAGATTTACAATTTCAGATTTTAAATACGGCATAAATGAACACCAAAAGTTGCAAAAAATATCAGGGCAAAATACTGCGGTAGCTTAGGTGAAGGGTAAAGGGGGTGAGCGAAGCGAAGCCCCCTTTATCCTTCGTGTTACAAAAAAAATACTTAAAACATAAACTTAAGTACACAAAACATAAAAAGAAGTTTGGTGATCATTTATCCAAACACAATTTGGTGGAATCTGGCAGTCATTTCGAATTTATTGGTAGTAAAATAGGTGCGTTTTTGGCAATCGTTTAAACATAAGCCATATATAATGCAATAAACTGCATCGAAATTAGCTAAATAGTTTCTGAAAGGCTCTCAAGCGTCAACCATCCATGTTGCTGCAGCTCTCATGGCGGTCTACAACCATCCATGTTGCTGCAGCTCTCATGGCGGTCTACAACCATCCATGTTGCTGCAGCTCTCATGGCGGTCTACAACCATCCATGTTGCTGCAGCTCTCATGGCGGTCTACAACCATCCATGTTGCTGCAGCTCTCATGGCGGTCTACAACCATCCATGTTGCTGCAGCTCTCATGGCGGTCTACAACCATCCATGTTGCTGCAGCTCTCATGGCGGTCTACAACCATCCATGTTGCTGCAGCTCTCATGGCGGTCTACAACCATCCATGTTGCTGCAGCTCTCATGGCGGTCTACAACCATCCATGTTGCTGCAGCTCTCATGGCGGTCTACAACCATCCATGTTGCTGCAGCTCTCATGGCGGTCTACAACCATCCATGTTGCTGCAGCTCTCATGGCGGTTTTGAATACATCAAGCCGGCCATGTCGCAGTTCAGAGTTTTGAATACATCAAGCCGGCCATGTCGCAGTTCAGAGTTTTGAATACATCAAGCCGGCCATGTCGCAGTTCAGAGTTTTGAATACATCAAGCCGGCCATGTCGCAGTTCAGAGTTTTATACAATGCAAATCAAGTACAGCATAAGCAAGTACTAAAACATAATAATTATATTTGGCTTAGAGAACGAAGAGTCTGGATTACGCAACAATGCTTTCGTATCTCCGGATGTGTGTCCGGTTGTTCTCCTCTACAGGCCGCATTTCTCAACTGATTCTCGTGAAATTTTCGTGAGCAAGTTCGATAATTAATAGTTATTTGTGTCACAAGGGAGCAAAATGATGGCGTGGGCGGTACATTGAATCCAGAGTGAAGGGAAGGATTCAAGCTTTAACGCCCATGACGAAAATAATTTTGCTCCTATGTGACACATACAACTTTTCACACCGACTATGAGGAAAATTTAAATTAAATGCTCTAAAAAATTAAATAACTATACTTTGAATTATACTTTCACCACTTTTACAGTAATCGAACAACGTAAACAAAACTTTTTTTTTTATAATGGCGGATTGTGAAGGATTAGGATCACCACAGATAAAATATTCCTGTGTACATTTACTAATGTGTAAAAATAATCGAATCGTATATTACAATGGTTTCGGATATCAATATTCATTATATCATAATAACAGACATCAATAATTTAGATTTCAGTAAAACAAATAATTTATTGTGACATTTTTTTTAAATATTACGAAAAATTCATAAATTTGTATTTTATTTGTATTTTTAACGTTGTTAAAGTTAAAACTTCAAACATGTTCGTTTTTAATCGACTACGCCATCGTAGTCGATTGTAATGTAATTTCATAATAACATTCGATTATTTTAATGTGCTCATTGCGTAAATGCTACATGGCAATGAATAAATTAAACAAGTAGCTTGAACAGAAAAGTAGCATTTTGCTCCCTCTCGTCGTGGAGCAAAACTTACTTTTCCGAATGAAAGGTGTGAAAAAGTTATTTATTAAAAGAAAGTGGCACTCGATAGGTCTACGGCACACAGAGCCTCCAGTTTATTATACACTACATAAGTAAATTATCATTTTCTTCGATAGAACCTATGATAGGTAACGTTAATTCCTATGAATTTCCTTCATTTACAGTTCATGTTAGGCAAAGACAAAATAATTAAAGAAGTACCATACGAGCAGTGTACGTTCACATTTTAATAGTTAGGTAATTAATGCTTTGGTTACGTTACGAGTATTTAGTACGATTAAAATCTAATTATAAAGTTTAATTGTATGGGCGTTATTAAAGTGTGGACCCCGGACAAGTGCAAGTCTGACTCGTGGACTAAGGTTCCGTAAAAGATAATAAAAGACATAAGCGGGTGCATCGAAAACAAACACTTTTCTTAAGTGACCATTGCTCATTGGGTTCTTAGATAAACTAGCTATTTTTTCAGAGCACAACAGAGCAAAAATTTCTTAGACAGTTCGAACCAGTGCCTCTGCCAACCATGGGAAAAGCCATGCCAATCTATGTATGTAAAAAGTACTTCTGAACAGGAAATCGAAAACATGACTTGCACCGCCATTTTTACTAAACAACAATAGATACTGCGCGATGAGTTCAATACGGAAATGCAAAAAACTAAAGCGTTACGGTTCCATTCTTATAACATTACCTGAGTTAAAGTTACGAATTACGGGCTGACAGAATAACAAATGGTTGTGTACATACGCGTATACAGTTTAGTGTAATTGTAGGTGTACAGGTACTCGTGTGCGGTATATATGTTAGATTATAGACGCCAGGTCAGTGGGGAAAACGGCTAGTTTATATTTTGGAAAAATAACCAAAGTAAACTAGACAAGACCAAACAAGAAGAAGATGAAGACAAGAGGAGGGAACCGCGTTTAAGACTCCTCTGTGCGTGACAAGGGGCTAGCCCATCGCCGCAGCTATGGAGATATGAAAGTTTCCTCACGATGAACCCAAAGATAAGGCCCTGGATTACAACCGGAAAGGAAGAAAAAATTGCATCCTGGTTTCCACGACACAGGATATCCTAGTGCCAAGCCAAAAGCAATGTATGTACCTGACCTGGCTCTGACATCGCTCTCCTTCTCTCTCCCTCTCTTCTCTCTCTTCTCCCACAGTGGTCCAATATAGAGAAGTGGAAAAAAATGACGATTGCTAAGTTGTATGTAAATATCTACAGTAATAAAGAGATTTGATTGATTGATTGATTGATTGATTGGTGTATTGTACTGCAGTGCATCGGGAATGCTTGTTGAGGCACTTACTGAAAGATTTAATGCCATCAGAGAACGGCCTCTGTACTTTGCAGAACGCGTGGCAGCACCAATAGCTCATTCATCCTTCAGGTCATTGCAGGACGGCTCGATGGTCCAATACTTAGACACTGGGGGAGTGTCGTCAGAGGGACTCTGTATCACTCAGTATGTGATACATTGCAGGACGGCTCGATGGTCCAATACTTAGACACTGGGGGAGTGTCGTCAGAGGGACTCTGTATCACTCAGTATGTGGGAAAATGAGGCGGGCCACAGACAGGCCCATTTATATGAATTAAGGTTTTTTGGTTTTCTGTATATAATTGTGTATAGTATTAAGAAACTAACATAGTGTAGGGACATGCTTATGTCAGCAATATGTAACAGTGGTAGCGAGTGCGCTCTGCTTGCGAGTCAGTCGTTCCGTAATCGCGTTCTAAGTAACTTGTCTCTTCTGTGTTATCCCAGGTGTACCGTGTAAAGCTGAACTGTAATAAAGGATCTATACTAAAGACTAAGTGAATATTATTGACACTCCTAAATTGGTGACCCCGACTCTTTTTTTTCTGGGAATCAGTGCAGTGACAAGTGTATACCTACCTACGAACGAGCGGCGACGGGACGACTCCCGGCTAAGTAACCACGACTTGGCCGGAGTTTCAACGTGGAACAATGAGTAAGGGAGCGGGCCAAGACAAGGCTGGAGCCGCCGCCGGACCCAGCAAAGAAGAGCAACCATCTGAAATGGCGTCAATTTCGGTGTCGGCGAGAATCCCTGAATTCTGGCAGGAACAGCCGCGTTTATGGTTCGCGCAGTTCGAGGCGATAGTCAGCCCCCAGAAACAAGGTGACGAATATAAATACCAACTGGCAGTGTCAAAGTTAAGTAGGGATGCATTACAACAGTGCTCAGACATACTTTTTACACCACCAGCAGAAGGGAAATCTAATTCACTCAAAGAGAGGCTTCTCAAGGTGTACGAAGAGTCTCCAGAACGACAATTTCAGCGTCTGGTCGGTGAAATGGATTTGGGATCACAGAAACCCACGCAGCTGCTACGAAAAATGATGACTTTAGCAAGGAACTGCCAAGCGAGTGATGAAACAGTTCATAGATTATGGATGGCACGACTACCGACGCCTGTAAGAGCGGTGTTGACAGCGAGTCAAGATCAGACATTGGAGAACCTGGGGACAATTGCAGATAAGGTAGTGGAAAACATAACGAGTGTGAACGAGGTAGCGTCGGTAAGCAGCGGTGCAGCAAACTTCGCGATGCAAGAGATGATGACAGCTATGAACAAATTGGTCCTGGAGGTAGCTTCTCTGCGCGGCGAGATACGTGGCAGGTCACAAGCAAGGTACCAGAGTAGGGGCAGATCAGCGTCAAGGGGCAGATCGCCATCACCTAACAGAACTCCAGAGAGTCCGGACTGGCTCTGTCGGTACCATTTCCGATTTAGATCAAGAGCGACTAGATGTGAGAAACCCTGCGCATGGAAACAACCGGCGGAAAACTAGAAGCAACGGCCTCAGGAGACGTAGGAAATACCGTGCTGCGAGAAAATCGTCTCTGTGTGTACGATCGTAAAAACGCGTTGCGGTGGTTAGTGGATACTGGTGCGAACATTTCAGTTATTCCAAAATCAAAAGTGAACAAACATTTGCGACGTGGAAATGTATCTTATAAACTATATGCGGCAAACGGTTCGGAGATACAAACCTACGGAACTGTGACTTTAGAATTAAATTTAAGATTAAGAAGAGCATTGAAATGGGTGTTTGTAATTGCCAATGTAAGCAAACCAATCTTGGGAGCAGATTTTTTAGAGCATTATAAGCTGTTAGTTGATGTAAGTGGGAAATGTTTGCGAGATAAAATTACTGACTTAAAAACAATAGGAATTTTGGTTGATGATGGGGCTACTACAGTGAGCACTTTCGATGGCGAAAACCCCTGTAGCGAAATTTTGGCTAGATACCCAGACATAACCAGGCCTTTTAACCTGAAATATGATACTAAACACGGGGTACACCATTACATTGATACAAAGGGCCCACCTGTTCATGCAAAGGCGAGACGTTTACGCCCAGATAGGTATGACAAGGTCAGGGAGGAATTTAGGAATATGCAAGAATTAGGTATTTGCCGTCCATCGAAGAGCGAATGGGCAAGCCCGCTTCACGTTGTGCCCAAGAAAGATGGGCAAATCCGACCCTGTGGTGACTACAGGCAGCTGAACGCGGCGACCAAGCCGGACCGTTACCCCATCCCAAGACTGCAGGACTTCACATATGGACTTTCAGGTAAGAAACTTTTTTCGCATATTGATGCAAATAAGGCATTCCATAACATCCCAATCAATCCTCAGGACGTCGAAAAAACCGCAATAATTACCCCATTTGGGCTATTCGAGTTTCCCAGAATGACGTTTGGCCTATGTAACGCAGCCCAGACGTATCAAAGGTTCATGAACGACGTAGTATTAAAAGGCATAGAACAGATTAGGTGCGAGGCTACCAGGGAATCGAGTACCGAAAAATCGAACCTATTCTGTTATATTGATGACGTCATTATATCGAGTCATTGTGTGGAATGCCATAAGAAACACCTTGATGTGGTTTGCCAAAGGTATAGTGAGTGCGGGCTAACCATCAATATGGCAAAGTGTGAATTTGCAAAAGATAAAGTAGAATTCGTTGGTTATGAGGTATCGGCGGAGGGTATCACACCCCTCCAAAGTAAAGTGGAGGCCATCATGAATTTTCCTCGTCCACAAACAGTAGAACAACTGAGAAGATTCTTAGGGATGATTAATTTTTACAGATCTCATCTGCCCAGAGCCGAGGAACAACAGCAGGAACTGAACAAGTTTCTGCACAACACTAAGAAAAGAGATAAGACCAGAATAACGTGGACGGAGGAGGCGAGTAAAGCATTTGAACAATGTAAGGTGAGCCTTAGAAATGCTATTACCCTAGCTCATCCATTGGAAGGCGTTCCTTTAGCACTGATGTCTGATGCGTCTGACTCGTGTATCGGCGGAGTACTACAGCAGTGGGATGGTAAGTCGTGGAGACCGTTAGGATTTTACTCAAAGAAACTTTCCGGTACTCAGACTAAATATAGTACCTATGACAGGGAACTTTTAGCAATATACTTATCAATCGAACATTTCCAGAACATGATCGAAGGCCGACCATTGATAATCTTCACGGACCATAAGCCGCTATCATTCGCATTTACAAAGCCCGACAACGGCAAGGAATTAGCTAGAAGAATTAGACAATTAGCATACATAAGTGAGTTCTCAACAGATATACGACATATAAAAGGCGACCTAAACATTGTAGCTGACGCCTTGTCCCGTGTAGAAACAATAGAATGTCCCACTGTGTTCGATTTCGCAGACCTAGCAAGAGCGCAGGAAGCCGATACTCAGATTACATTACTACTAAATGAAGCGAGCGATAAAAATAGTTATGAATTGAAACAATGTAGCATGCCCAACTCAGACAGCAAGATTTATTGTGAAGTAACTCAGAAAAATATTAGACCATACGTCCCGGAAAATATGAGGAAACAAGTTTTTGATGCGATTCATGGCATCAGCCACCCAGGTATTAGGACAACAAGGAGAATGGTAGCTAAGAGGTACTTTTGGCCAGGTATGAATAAGGATGTAGGCCTTTGGGCCAAAACTTGTATCGCCTGTCAGCGAGCCAAAGTAGTGCGTCATACCAGCTCCGGGATAGGACAATTTGAGAAGAAAGAACGTTTCGAACATATTCACGTCGATATAGTTGGCCCGCTACAGACAACTCAGGAAGGGTACAGGTATGTATTGACAGTTATAGACAGATTCACCAGGTGGCCTGAGGCTTTCCCACTGAAAACAATAACGGCAGATTTAGTTGCAAAAACGCTATACGAGGGCTGGATTTGTCGATTTGGAAATTGCAGGGTAATAACCACAGACAAAGGCCGGCAATTCGAGAGTGATTTGTTCACAAAACTGATGCATATGTTAGGGGTAAGTAGAATCAGAACAACCCCATACCACCCCGAGAGCAACGGCATGATAGAACGCTGGCACCGTAGCCTTAAGGCGGCGTTAATGGCAAGGTTATCGCAGACCTCGTGGGTGGACGAACTTCCAACGATCCTGCTTGGGTTGAGAACAGCCATTCGTAGTGATTCAGGGATAAGTGCCGCAGAACTGGTATATGGACAGACAATCACTTTACCAGGTGAAATGTATGTACAGAGTCCTCAGAGATCGTTAGATGAACATGAGTACTTGGAAACACTGCGTAAGTCAATTGCACAGAATAGGCCCCAGCCCAGTTCACACTCGAATTCTAGAACCGTGTTTGTTCATCCGGACCTGAAATTATGTGAGTATGTATTTATTAGAAATGACGCCGTACGCAAGCCTTTACAGCCACCGTATGACGGACCGTACAAAATAGTAAGTAGAACAGACAAATATTATTCGATACAGTTGCCCAACAGAATCACGCAAGTTTCTATAGACAGGCTTAAACCGGCGTATTTAATTAGGGAAGACGAAGATACATTAGGCAGAAACCCAAGGGTAGCATTGAGAGTTAGGGGACAAACAAACCAACAGACAATAGACATGCCACCCCCCTTTTCAAATTTCGAGCCAGCGGCAGATTTAGTACCCGCCAGCGAAAAGTGCACACGTAGCGGCCGCGTCGTCAAGCGACCCGTGCGCTTCATTAATTGAGCACACGCAATAGGTATAAGTTTTGAATAGAAAATAATATAGTTTAAATACGGATTTTGTCAGATGTTAAATGACGGATGTTGTTGTAAGAAAAATGTTTACCTCAGCGGTCAGCACCATTAATTAGAATAGTCAATAGTTTTAATATAGCTGTGCGAGAGTAAATCGTCATTATTACCGCAATATTGATAAGAGTTACTTATCGGGCCCATAGCGCATCAATTGTATCGAGTTAACAAAATTGCTATTTTTTGGAACACAATGGGTGGAAATCAAAGCAAGCACGAGGAAATACTCATTGCGCAAAACGGAGCTAATAACGCGAGTCCGCGCATCACAGAGGTAGAAACAAAAGTTAATAGTAATTTTGTGATGTTGATGGTGCTGACAGTGGCTGTAGTGCTTATGTATTTGTATGTGGCCTTCAGACTTTACAAGAATCATCTAAGAAAATTGTTTAGAAAGGACATGAATGCAGCATCCCAAAGTGTGTAGCGATTACGAAGTAGTCTCGTAAGTTTTTTTTTCTATTGATTGTATTTGCAAAGTATTGTATTGTATTGTATTGCAATGTATTGAATTTCAAGTCGGGCATTGAAACACATGTACCGCATATGTATGTATCGTTGGCTTGGGGACACAAAAATGAATAGGTGTACGTTTATTTCTGTGTCACACAAGTTAATATGGAATGTACTAAAGTATTTTATGTTAGACTTAAGTGGGTTATCCTCAGTTCAGTTTTGTATAACTACAGTATTTCGTCCCAAGTAAGTTTGATAACGTATTGATTGATATACAACTTATGTGTAATTGTTGGAATGAGTATCAACGTAGGACTTTCGTGGGATTGTGTACTTAGTATGACGCCAAGGAGGTACTCATTCCAACAAGTTTTAACTAACGTATTTAATTGCAAGTGTAATTTCTAATCTTTGAATTAGAAAGGAATACATGTAGACAATGTTTTGTTAAACGGATGTAGGCATAAGCATTGTTATAAATAACAAATGAAACACGATATATATTAACAGAAGGTATATTTCATCATTCAGAATCAGAATACAGTTTTGCATTAGTGTTTATCATTGCAGCGTTGCTCAGAACTTAGAGTCAGCAGAATCATTACAGATAGTATCAGGTATTTTTGCATTGTATTGGACGTTTCAAAGTACAGTCAGTCAAGTAAGTTTTTGCATAATGTTTTGTAATTGTTAAAAATTTCAAGTAAAATTTTTGTTTTTTAAGAGGGGGATGAGTGTAGGGACATGCTTATGTCAGCAATATGTAACAGTGGTAGCGAGTGCGCTCTGCTTGCGAGTCAGTCGTTCCGTAATCGCGTTCTAAGTAACTTGTCTCTTCTGTGTTATCCCAGGTGTACCGTGTAAAGCTGAACTGTAATAAAGGATCTATACTAAAGACTAAGTGAATATTATTGACACTCCTAAAATAGCATTAAATTAATTTGGTAATACTAACGATATACTGTTGTCCGAAATAAATGTTTTATTATATTATATTTTGATGAAGATATTCCAATGTTTTGACCACTTACAAGTGTGTTAAGTCACTAATAAGAGTTCCTCGACCACAAGCCTCCATTGCACATAAGGGTGCAATTACACGAGCCGGCAGCCACGCGTAACTCTCAGGGAAAGTGCGTAACTGTGTGTGCTGGACTAGTGTGTACTCAACCTTACGGGAGTTTCTGATGTTTGGTATGAAAGCATCGGTAATTTAATATCAACATATATTTTTATGTGTTGGTAACGCACAGCTGATGTTTAGAGCAAAACTCCAGCAAAAGTTGTCCATTGCCATTTTGCTTTCCCACGCCGTGGTCACCGAGGCAATCCGGCCAGGAGGTGGTCTCCCAGGAGTGGCATTGAAGTCTCCCAGGAGAAATAGTCGGTCGCCCGGATGCACTGCCCGCACAGCTTCGTCTAGTTGGTCGTAGAACTGGACTTTGTCTGCAGTTGTTGAGGGAAGTATTGGAGCATATACTGAAATAATGGTGACGAACCCGCACGCGGTGTTAAGGTGCAGGACCATTTACGCCCCAAGATACACCAGGACTCTCAATCGAGGATAGAAGACCATTCCTGATGGCGAATCCTACTCCATGCTCGCGAGTAACCAATGCATCTTCCAGAAGAAGGTGTACTGTGCTTCCTCTCATCCTCGATCCTGGTCTCTTGCAACGCAGCAATAGCTATGTGTAGCCTGTTAAGCTTTGCGTCGATGACGGCTGTTTTGCGCAGGTCTTGCACGCAGTCTGAACTTCCACTGGTGTTCGGGAAGCCTGTCCTCTTTGTTCGGACATTCCATGTAGCGCGCATGTAAAAGCGCATGTAAGTAGGAGGGGGGGTTTATGTTTTATTTTCTTATTGGCAGGTGTTTGAGGCTGAGGATGTCGTCTGAATGTCTGAACGTTTCGTAGTATATGAAATACTACGAAACCTGTATACTTAATAAATTATGTATCTCTAGTTGTAAGGTATTTATAGATATGGGTTTTTGTTAACCTGAAATAAAGATTATTATTATTATTAATACAATACGAATATACGGCACATAAGTGAAAAATATGCCAGATTGTAAAGGTAACCAAGTTAAATACTTTAAAAAAACAAAGCCATATATCTTCCTACCCGGTCGAGATGCGAATATACGACGGTACTTAAAGTCAGAATTCATCTCATGACGAGTAAAGCATTACGCAATGTCGTTTACCTGGATGATATCATAATTCCAGTCTTTTTGCTTTTGAAATCAACTTCTCGACCGATTTCTAATTTAAAAAAAATGGTACCAACCTTTCAAATAAAAAAAAGCATTTTTGAAATCGGTTCATAAATATTATCAGTTTTAAGGTAACAACCATTAAAAAAATAAATTGAGAACCTTTTGTGAAGTCGGTTAAAAATGGCGCCAAAACAAGGATAGTTTAAATTGCTACGGCACAAGCGTAGTCAAGAACTGTCATGATTGGCAATGAACTCACTTCAGTATCGCGTTTTTAGTTGAATGCCTGAAGATTCATCAAGAAGTATTACGATAGAGTGAATTGTTGTACATAAATGCTATATCCTATATAAGCATGATAATTAAAACCACTGTATACACCGTCATCACGTTCCCAATCAAAATATCTGTCAACAAAACCAGCTAACCCAACCAGAGTACCTTCAACAACCAACATTACAATATTTGGCATCCAATTTTCGGAATTTTTTAATCTCTTGATTTAGATTACAGAAGTACAATAAAGGACGTAGCGGAAAAGGCAGCTGCATTGAAGTGGGACTGCTGGGCAGGCCACGTCGCTCGCAACCCGTATGCAACCAGGCAGACCGATGCGCCAAACTAACAACTCTCTGGATCCCGAACGCGAAAAAGGGACGTGCTCGACCCAGGAAGCGCTGGAGTGACGACATGATGGAACCAAGAGAACAACTGGTGGGAGGTAGCCCAGGGAAGTGAAGAGTGGAGGAGGGGAAGAGAGGTCTTTGCCCAGCAGTGGGATGATGCAGGCTAATAATAATAATGTGGGCGCTCCTTTAAAAGTTTCCCATCAAACATTTCTATCAATTATTCATAATTTTCCACGAATCAAACAATTATCTACTAAAACCTACACCTAGTCAACTATTATAATCTAAACATCTCTGCACACCCAACAATACATCGTAACTTAGATTACCGATTTACCATGTAAATATTCATACCCGCCCATACAAAGTTGCATGTCTGATTCAAGTTTCAATGAAGCTATCTTGACTCATCAATACTTAACTTACACATTGTAAGTGCAAGTGAATGTAATGTCTAGTTGATTGGCATTTGAGATAAGACATCAGCATTCTAATATTTCCTTTCAAGTTGTATGATTACCGTTAAATTTAAAACAATATTATAGCCCATTAATTTCCTCAGTGAGGGGCACAGGCCTTTACCCGGATTCGAGTAAGATCGAACCATATTCGGGAGATGGAGCGGTGTCGGGCTGGTGGCCAACCCGACTGTCAGAAGTTTTCAAGCTGCTCTATTAGGGGAAATATTAAACTGCACTTCAAAAATACTGAATTGCACAGCAAAAATCAGGGCAAAATGCTGCGGTAGTTTAGGTGAAGTTCGCTCAGCCCCCTTTATCCTTCGTGTTAGGTTGAACATGCAAGAACAACTAAAAATACTTAAAACATAAACTTGAGTACACATAAAATATTTATAACATAAAAAATGTTTTTGCTGATCCTTTTTTACTGTGCAAATCAGATCATCTTTACGACGGCTATCTACCATTATTATTATTGTTTACGAACGAAAACGAGCGTCCGTGGTCTATGGTTGCACCGCACGCCTGTCACTCTGGAGATGCGGGTACGATCCCCGGTGCTGACCTTGTGACCAATGAGGTAATTTATTGGCACAAATATAATGATCACCAAAATATTTTTTTCTTACCCAAAATGGGTAAATGATCACCAAAAGTTGCAGAAAATATCGGCAAAATACTGCGGTAGCATATAGGCGAAGGGTAAAGGGGGTTAGCGATGGGAAGCCCCCTTTATCCTTCGTGTTAGGTTGAACATGCAAGAACGACAAAAAATACTTAAAACATAAACTTAAGTACACAAAACATAAAAATATGTTTGGTAATCAAAACACAATTTGGAGATCATTTACTAATTCTGGCAGTCATTTCAAATTTATTGGTAGTAAATTTTCGATTTTTTTTGTTATTGTTTAAAAACAAGCCTAGTTTATTTATCATAAGTACATTATGCAGTCGTTCTTCCGGTCATGGAAAACCTATCTCGTGACAGGGGGCTAGTCGATGGACTAGCCCCCTGTCACGCAAATTGGAGTATTGAATAACTGACTAAACGAGTGCATAACAGCAGTGCCTTTGCCTCCTCGTATGTCAAAAGATGTGACGCTCTCACAACGCAAAATATATCCATAAATTTGGCTTAGTAGGAGTAGTTTTATACTATCTGTGGTTGAAGTAAGTGCACAGGTAAAGTGTTTTATACAATGCACGATTTCGAAAGTACGGAACCTTGCGCGCATCCCACGTCGCACCTACGGATCTCTAGGCACCATTGTTCTAAACACACGCGGTTTGCGTAAAAACCTCATCGTGATTAGTTGAATTGTGCAAGCCGTCCCGCGATGTCGGTAAGAATATGAGTTACCCACTTGTTGTAACTCAATACAGTCTCGCTTCGCTGAACATTCGTTTTATTACAGCATATTACTGATAATAATGCATATGTAAATTTTGTAATAACACCATGGACCGTGATAAAACATACTATTTTTGGAAGAGATCTAAAAATCGATCTGTGGGAGTTAAGTTGCCCTCCTTCTCCCACAGTGGTCCAACGTAGAGATGAGGCAAAAAAAAATCTACAACAATAATGTATTTGATAATTAAACCACATATTTGTAAAATATAACCCAGAGTTTATTCAGCACATAGGATGAAGAATACGACATTAACCAGAGAGACAATCACAGTTAAGTCATAACACTACGAAGTTGGCCAGGATTAAAGCAAGGAGGCTACAATGAAACCTCCAATAAACAATAAAGAACTTTTGACTTTGTCTTTGTTGTGTTGTTGAATGAAATTGAATGTAACTTTTATTTCGAAAAAATTAAAAATGTTAATACTCAAATGTCGTGTTATTATAGGTCCCCTTAATTTCATATCATTCCAGGAGGTTGAGCAGAGCTTTGTGCATATTGCCAGATTTTCACTATTGGATATAATCTAATACATATTGCATCTCAGGCTGTAAACTAAATATTGTTTGTCATTCATTTTCTATACCTCATTTACACTGTGCTATAATGACCGATAAACCGAAATCAGTGGCCGAACCAAGATGGCTGATGTGGGTAAGCGCATAGCACGGCTTAAGTGGAAGTGGGCTGGACACTTGGCAAGGCGAGAAGACGGAAGATGGACCAGATCGGCGACAGAGTGGTGGCCAAGAGGACGCCAAAGATCGGTCGGCAGACCATCTGCCAGGTGGTCCGACGATGTGGCGAGGGTGGCAGGAAACCAATCGACGCGGGTTCCGCAGGACCGTTCTGAATGGCGTGTTTATGAGGAGGCCTCTACCTAACAGTGGGGCCCCTGACAGGCCGGTGATGATGATAATAAAAGGACTCATAAAAGCAAAGTAAGCGATATTTGTTTCCCTACTTGAGATACGAGAGATGAGACCAGTCTCACTGGCTTGACAATCTTCACATTATATCCCAATGTGCTCATATCCTGCGCAATCTTATCCCAAGATTGCTGCGGCTTGCAGCTAGTCAGGTTTCTATTCTGCATAAATTGCTCCCCCATAGTTCACTGCCTCTCATTAGTCTGCCACAAAATGTCATTATTGGACGATACATTGGACGAGCATGATGCTTTTTCTGATATGGGGTGGCAGAGGCACAGGCACTGATAACTTTCTAACAGCTAAACCGATATTAATAAAACCCGTTCACCCGTTTGAGCGCTATGGTGCCAAACAGACTTACTGACATATCGAGAGATTCTTCAAACTTATATCACCCCTTTTTGGTCGTCGGGCGTTAAACACATTTACAAAGGCGAATTTATCTCCAACAAGAGATATCTTTCAGCAAACGATCACCGCTTTCGCTGTCTCGCATAGCTTACTAGCTCATTATGACCGGCGTATCTTGCTGGATAGCCTATGGGCCTTAGAAAAGCGGGTTAAATAACTCAATTAACCCACAAGATACTAAAGAGACAGAGTTTATAACGTATCCCTGCGATAAACGATTCAACCATATTTACATCATACATGCTCGGTTGTATAGCTTTCTGATTCGGTGCTTCAATCGATTCGAGCGATTCGATTCTTAACGATCCGATTATGCGGCTACATCATTCACGGTGGTGTCCATGTACCAATGAGATAAGTAATTTATCTTATTATCATCAGTATTTATTGTATTTATGATGTCCGTATAAATACAATAAATACTAACACTGATGGAAAATATCGTGAGGAAACTTGAAAATACTTTATTGCACAAAACAGAGGGAGATAGAGCCACATGAAAATATAATAAATAAATGTATCCCATCAAAGTCTCCACCGAGGGGCACGGGGCTTTACCCGGATACGAGTAAGATTGAGCCATACTCCACCACGCCGGCTCAGTGCGGGGTGATGTACTGATTAATCGGCTATTTGTTCCTCTGCCACCGCGTATGAGAAAATGCTATATTGCGTCACAGGGGGCTAGCCCAAGGCCGCCCCCACGGGGGTTTCTGCTGGCTTTTGGCTGGCATGTGAGGGCGGGAAGAAATCCCTTGTTAGAGATAAGCCCGCTTTTCTAAATTCTATGTATTTACCATTTTGATGTGTCTGTATCTACTGTTTTGTGCAATAAAGTAGGTATATTCAAGTTTCTTCAAGTTATTTCCAATACGGTATTTGACAAGGTAATCCAATAAATAGAAAAGTGTCTCAAGCTGGATCTATTTCAACAAAATCGTTTGACAATATCAGAATTGTATATTTCCAGCAGTTGTATTTTATAAACTCAATTTTGTGTTAAAAAGACAGCATTTGATTATGACGTCACATGCTAGTATTTCATAGAACTCGTGAACAAAATTATCTTTTTGACAGTTCCTAAAAGTAGTATTTTGACGCAGTCACAGGCTTGTGTTTCAACGAATACCAAAACTTTTCGAAAATTGATTACCAATAAATTCGAAATGATGCCAGAATTAGTAAATGATCACCAAATTGTGTTTGGATAAATGATCACCAAACTTCTTTTTATGTTTTGTGTACTTAAGTTTATGTTTTAAGTATTTTTTGTTGTTTTTACATGTTCAACCTAACACGAAGGATGAAGGGGGCTTCGCTTCGCTTCGCTCATCACCTTAAGCTACCGCAGTATTTTGCCCTGATATTTCTATGCAACTTTTTGTGATAATTTTGGATAAGAAAAAAATATTTTGGTGAACATTATATTTGTTGCCATAGTCAAATACCGGTTTACGCTGGAATGAAACTCGTTGCAGGTGTAGTAGGAGGCTGTCTCGTGCCAAAGATGTCAAATTATATTTACTTCTTTTTACAATATGCCTTCGTGCTAACCTCGCCAGTATCAAGTGTATTTGTAAAGATCACGTGACGAGTTTTTGAACCTAACCTCCGATGAATGAAACTTTTTGCCTCGAACTTCTCCAGCGCCGCCAAGCAAAGCAAAGGAGCAAAGGTAGGCATAGCGGCATTGAATCAGAGCCACACGACATCTTCTCAATTGAATACGTTAAATCAACGACGCGATGGTTACCAACCACTTTTACTATAAGTATAACCAGCATTGATTATAGACTTTCTTCCACGAATGTACATATCTAGTTGCAGGGTCGGTTAGTGTAGCCACCGACAATTTAATAGCGATGGCAAAAGTTATTTAACAATTTTGTGATTCCTTTCTAGTATTGGTTTTCTCTAGCCTTATACACTGACGACCAATGAAAAAGTTCCACCCACAAAATGGCAACAAACACCCATCCAATTTTTTAAAACATTTAATTTAAAATTTGAACACAATATAGACGTTTTTACTTGGTAATATTTCGATGCGCTGTTAAATGTACTTCAATATTGCAGACGGCGTCATTAAGCTAGGGTTTCCCGTTTAGGAGTAATTTGGTGCTATCTCACTGGAACTTTTTCATTGCTCGTCAGTGTAATATAAACGTGTAGAAAGATAAAGAATTGTGCAATAAATAATTATGGATTTTAAAAGTGAGGACGGATGGATCGAAACCTGGTTATGTCCAAAAGGACTAAATTTATACATATAGGTAAAATTAGGAATACCACCATCAGAGACGACTGTCACTAACTATTTAAAAAAAACGCATAGCAGCACTTTATTCTCTTTCAAGTTAGATTGGCCGAGTCGGCAGCGACCCTGCCTACGAAGCCAAGGCTCCAGGGTTCGAGTCCCGGTGGGGTAAATATTTGTTTGATGAGAACGGATGTTTGTACCCTAGTCATGGTTGTTTATCTATCTAAATATAATATTTATCTATATAAGTACCTGTATCGTTGTATAGTACCCAAGATACAGGGAATCCTAGTTTGGGGCTAGATCAATGTGTGTAAATAGTGTCCAAGGTATTATTATATTATTAATTGTAAACAAGCCACTACCACCACCCACAATATCCCGACGCCTTAGAAAGACGCGGATGTGCGGCCTCCTGCAAAAAACACCGATCCTCAAAAAGCTTCTGATTTACGTCTAATCAGCATACTTCCTGTTTATGTTCAAGTTTTTGGGAAAAGTTACATTATTCGGTCTCGCACTTGATCGATATTTTTTTTTGTTTTATACATGTCGAAACAATACGATGGCTTCAACTAAGCTACAGCAGTGTTTCGCCGAGGGTTATTCGTTCAATGATATTTCTAATTCACCCACGGTTTATCTTTATTTTAAGATCTGGTTACGACATAAACACACATATAAATATAGCCCATTTATGTCCCCACCGAGGGGCACAGGCCTTTTTCCGGATACGAGTAAGATTAAGCCATACTCCACCGCGATGGCTCAGCGCGCGTTGAGGAATTTTACGACTACTATCACTTCGCGATAGCAGCCGGGACCTACAGCTTAACGTGTCATCCGAAATACCAAACGTCCGATAATTTACTTAAGATAAATTCATTATCTCATTGGCACACGGTCAGGATTCGAACCTGCATCTCCTGTGTGAGAAGTGAGCGTGAAACCCATTAGACCACAGAGCCACCGCACCACACACATAGGTTATGTGTTTATCATTGTCACCTTTTGTCTGCAGAACCTTGACTTACAATTTTATTCTCACACAATTAAGGTCCATCATCAAGTCATCATCAGTATGAAAGTTATGCAAGCTAAGGACCGGTGTATGGAGATTTCGACATCATCTTAACTATATATTTTTAAATCTAAAGACACTGACAGGTGTGTGGGCGTGGCATTCGTCTGTCTGTGTAGCAGTGAAGATACTTTCATTTAAAATACCTCATTACGATATTCATATTTTATAAAAAACCCATACATATACAATATAATGTGATGGAAACTAACAGTGATGGAAAACATCGTAAGGAATCCTTCATTATGCAATAGCTGCGGCGATGGGCTAGCCCCCTGTCACGCAAAATGGAGTATCGAATAACTGGCTAAAATTTGTCAAAATTGTGCCTTTGCCACCCCGTACGGGAAAAGGCGTGACGCTATCTTGTGTTTGTATATAGACGACCCGAATGGCCGAATCGGCAGTGACCCTGCCTACGAAGCCAAGGGTCCCGGGTTCGAGTACCGGTGGGGGCAAATATTTGTTTGATGAGAACGGATGTTTGTACCCTAGTCATGGTTGTTTATCTATCTAAGTATAATATTTATCTATATAAGTACGTGTATCGTTGTCTAGTACCCAAGATACAGGGAATCCTAGTTTGGGGCTAGATCAATGTGTGTCAATAGTGTATAAGGTATTATTATTATTATTATTATTGTGAAGATACGCAGACTGTGTGTGTCACTCGTGTGGAGGGGCTACCCCATCGCCGCTTCGCATTCGCCTTTGAATAAATCACTTGAGATCATTGAGTTATAGAGAACAGCCATAAATCTTCACAAAGGCACAATATTGATTAGAATAATTTACTATGACTCACTGGTTGGATCCCGAAATTACTCAATAAGTATGCCAATCAAGAATACACCTTCACACGCCCACTCTAAGTTGAATTCTCATCAGTTCATTCATTACCCAACAATAGATTTATCTGAATTTGTGTTAGGGTGTATGCCTATCGATATTCCAAATGATACTATGTATGAGTATTTACGCAACTTAATTATCTACTAGCTATTTATTTACATATTTACAAAACATGTTAATCTTATAACTAACTTTTTTGTAACTGAAAGGTATTGTGAATTGGAATTTGATTGCAATTTTGAAAAATCAACCGTCAACCGTGCGATCTAATTAATTTAAAGTCGTCATCAATATTCGCAATAGCAATCAAAATGAGATATGCGATGAGACAGAGAATTGAGCACAGGTCGTCGAACTGTATCTATAGAATGGTCGAAATTGAGCCAACAGTTCCTTCTTCATTTGTAATCTCACAGAAGTCAGAGTTCAATATAAATGCTTTGATTATGCTAATTCATGTATTTTTTGCATATCGACGTCGGTCATTGGGTTGTAAAACATGGTTTTACTTCTAGAGCACAGTGACCAAATGTTTTGCCGTAATAAAAACTTAATTGTGATCTAAATTCTTTGCATAAATTACGATATATTTAGTACTAAAAAACAGAATAAAATAATATTTAAGGAGGCTCCCATACAACAATTCTTTCAATACCACATACAAACTTATGAATGCACCTGCTTACGTACATGGAGTGTGAAAGTAGCCGCACCAACAACATTGTAAACAACATTTTGCTACCTACGTAAAATTCAAACATTCACTCCACACCAACCCTACCATTGTACGGTGGTACGGAACCCTTCGTGCGCGAGGACTCGCACTTGACCGGTTTTATTTTCTGTCTCTCTCTTTATAAATAACAAACGAAGAAGCGTCACAGATTTCCCTAACGGGGTGGCAAGGCATCAATGCCCACGTTTAGCCAACATATGACGAGTCCATTTTGCCTTACAGTGGCTAGTCCATAATTATAAGTACCAAATTCCAAATTCCAAATTCCAAATGTCTTTATTACTGTAGATATTTACATATACTTAGCAATCGTCATTTTTTGCCACTTCTCTACATTGGACCACTGTGGGAGAAGAAGGGCGTAGAAACTCCCACAGATTTATTTTTAGATCTCTTTTTAAAAATTGCTTGTGCTTAACTAATACAAAATATAATATTTAGTCATTATCATAATTAATAAGCAGGAATAAATAATTACAAAATTATTAACAGCAAGGTCTGTGTTAACCCCATACAGACCCATCATTTAAGTAATCTTGAACATTGTAATATCCCTTTTTCGACAAAGTCGCTTTAACATGGATTTTAAATTTCTCAAATGGCAATTTCAAGATCTCGAGGTATCTTGTTGTAGTAGAGAATGCATTGACCCTTGAAAGAATTGCTAACCTTCGCGAGTCAAAACCGGGGCGCAAGTAGTCTGCGATTATTTATCTACCTACTTGAATAGGGTATTAGTTGAATTAAAACTTCACTTACACTCAAGTCATGTCTCTGCCTACCCTTACGCAGATAAGAGCGCCAGTATAGCAATTTATGACATTTATTATTAACCTTTATAACAATTATAAATAGATATTTGTATGACAGGTGTAAATGTTGAAAAAGAATGTTCAAAGGCAGGCTTATTTCCAAAAGAAATCTCTTCCAGCCAACCCACTGAGGATGTGTAGATAAATAAAGCGGGTTTTGCAATCTTAATAAAAAAATACAATACACATGAATAGTTACAGAAATACAATATATATCCATATTATACACTAAAATAAAAATAAATAACTACATAAACAATTCCTACATGTATAAAAATACATATTATACATGAGAAAGGTTCCTTCAATCTTGCTCTGAAAGAGTTTGGGGATTCATGAACGGAAAAATAATTCAGAAGGAATTTACTTTTAGCTACAGGACATTCCAACATTTAATATTTTTTTGAGACCTAAAAACATAACAGGCCCCCTCTTGTGCATGTTTTTTATTTACTATTGATTTGCGACGAACAAGACGATTTTAAACGTTTTTAAAAACACCCATCAGCGTCTATTGACAGCAAAACACTTCTTGTTGCGAAATCTGTCCCTTACAAGAAGTGATTTGCTGTCACTAGACTCTAACGTCCGTTTTCGCGACAAACTGCCAAATATCAGTATGACCCGGCAATTTTTGCCATTAAATTATAGTATTTTAATTTTATAATATGCTCGTGACCTATTCGTTACGATATACGTGAAAATATAAGCAAAACTAAAAACATTTTTCTAATAACTTTTTAGTTTTCACCGGGGATAGCACACGTTTTCGGTTTTCCCTGGGACGCTCCATCTTTTCTCTGGTGATCCACCGACCAATTCACCGATTCAGCCTTTTTAGGACATAATAAATAGGTAGAAAAAATATGATTCGCCACGCAAGCGGAATCTCTAGAGAACTTGAAATTGCCATTTGATTAATTCAAAATCCATGTTAAAGCGACTTTGTCGAAAAAGGGATATTACAATGTTCAAGATTACTTAAATGACGGGACTGTATGGGGTTAATCTGGCTCAACACAGACCTTGCTGTTATATTTTTTTTTATTTGTTCCCGCTGATTAATTATGATAATTCATATTATAATATTTGTATTAGTTAAGCACAAGCAATTTTTAAAAGAGATCTTAAAATCAATCTGTGGGAGTTTCTACGCCCTTCGTCTCCCACAGTGGTCCAATGTAGAGAAGTGGCAAAAAATGACGATTGCTAAGTATATGTAAATATCTACAGACATTTGGAATTTGGAATATGAATATTTTTTAAATAAAAATTTAGGTTTATCTAATAAATACCCAGTAAGTAGTCTGCTAATTTGTGACTTGGTACGATCATATTTTTTTCTTAAATTGATCGTTTCAGCTGCATTACTTATGCAGCTGAAACGTTTTTCGTTGATTGATGAAAAATTATCGTTGGTTCGTAACCAGCTGCGATCAAATACTTTTTTTGTTTTTGTACGAAACCAGTTACAAACAGTCTTCTATGAAACTAATTACGATGGAAGAATTTAATGTCCTTGTAGGAAACTAGGGATGTCGCTGCTCACTAATATATATACCGCAAAAATATTGACACCAGTCAAAATAGTGACACCTGTCCAAAAATCATGAAGGTAGGTACATATAATTAATGAGAACACATTAGTGGTTATAAGTGATTATATAAGTTTATTTATAGAGTGAGTAAAACTGTTTGTTCTCCTAATAAAACAAATAAAAAAATACTGTTTACGAGGCTTGTCCTCATCTGATTATATGTCGAAAGGTTTCGGACAAGAAAGTTACCCTCCTCTCGTAACTGATTACGTAAAAGGACTAGGTAATTAGTCCTTGTTCACAACTGGTTTCGTACAGGGACAAAAAAGTATTGGTTCGCAACTGATTACGAACCACCGCCGGTTCACGGGCGGAACGAAACTTGCAAACTAAGTTCACTTGGAAACCATAATACGATAAGTTCTAACTGCAACAGTATTGTGCTTGTAAGTTAATTTCACAGTATGCTGATCACCGGCCACTTTAGAGTTGCAGGTAAGTACTGAATACGCTTTCTACACTCCATTATCTAATGTTACATATGTGGATAGCTACGTATATGTTGACCAATTAAGAAGTATAATGCTTAGAGTGTGCCGTACGCCTTGGTAAATAATTTGAGAGTTGGTTACATTTGAGGAAATGAACATAAAAAATAGTAATCCCAAACCACAGTCAAACCTACACAGTTTATGTGGATGTAAAGGCTAAGGGAGATCATTGAGAAAATTAAAAAATACTGCTTAAAAAGTATCTGATTGACTTTTAGTATGTGGAAAAACTGACACTATTGAAAACATATCGAAATTTTCGTTAGTAAATAATAGGAGAAGAGGACTAGAAGCTCTGTGTGTTATTTTAGGGGGTGATTAGGGACATTATTCTGAACAACTTTCACTAAGAAACATGATGAAATGATTTGAGCAACTTTAATTTTGTTTTCTCCATAAAAAACAGCTGATCACGCGTGCCAAGCTGTACGGCGAAGTGAAAATTAAAGTTGCTCAGATCAAATCGGTTTCGTAGTGAAAGCTGTTGAGAATGATGTCCTTAACAGCACCCTAAAATATGTTAACACTTTTTTGTTACATGCCGCAGTAGCCTCAACAGAAATATTCAGTCTGTGAAAATTTCCACTTTTCAGCTATTACGGGTCATGTGATGCAGTCCATGCTGACGGACAGAGAGGGACGGATAGCGAAGGCTAAGTGTTTAATTTTCCACGCCTACCAAACGGCGTGGAATCCTGAGGGGGTGGGCTTTTGCCAGCACGTGAGAGAAAAGTGAGTTGAATTGTTACTGACCTTGTCGTCGCAGACTGGTAGATCGAACGCTCGATTCGAGACAGGAATGCGGGAGAGGAGACAGTTTTGGGATAGGAGAGGAATCGAAACCTTGCCGTCGCTGCCGACGCTGTCGCCGGCGTGCTGCCTGCCGTCACGTGGAGTCGCCGCTACCGATACGACGATGTCCAATCAACACGGATCACTTGACCGCTGACGCGAATCTACTTATTTCCCGACGATGTAGATGATTAACACTCCGACCAGGCCCGACGCCTGTATTTGATAATTGGTACACCGAAATACCATCAATGGCACGATGCCTGAGCAGACATGTTGTTCTCCCGATGAGAAAAAGAGTAAAGATAACCTCCAATTTTTTCCTCTCGTTGGTACGAGTGACAGCTGCGGTCCGTTTCCGCTTAGTGATGTCCCGATTACTCGCGGTCGATCCGCGCAACAAAAAACCGGTGCGTTCCGAAGCATAAATATTAAACAGTCACCCGCCCGGACAGGCCCGAACCTGTCCCTAATCAATAGGAAGGCGAGAAAGTGTTGCGACCGCTCTCTTGAGGACCGAGTCCCCCACCTTGACTTCTGCTGATCGAGGCGTGCCATCCCGACCCGTGTACAATTTGACGATCCGTCCTCGTCTCCATCTGAATGATGGCAGGTTCGCATCCTTAATCAGCACCAAATCACCGACTTGAGGGGGGCTCGTCCGGTCAGTCTACTTAAGGCGCTGCTGCAAGATGTGCAAGTACTCAAGGGACCACCGTTTCCAAAAATCTTGAGCCATCTGCTGCAACATCTGCCACCTAGTTAACCGACTTAACTTAACATCACCGAATGGGTATTCTGGCAGGGCGTTAAGGGGCTGACCTATCAGGAAGTGACCCGGCGGCAACGCTTCCAAATCATTTGGATCCGAACTGAGCGGGCACAACGGACGCGAGTTCAGTGTCATTTCAATTTTACAGAACAGCGTCGCAAGATCTTCAAAGCGTAGAGAGGTCTCACCGATGATCCTCGTCAGGTGCAACTTAGCCGATTTAACCGCAGCCTCAAAAATTCCTCCCCAATGAGGACATCCCGGCGGACTGAAAACCCATTCAATCCCTCGTCGGGAGCAAGCCGTACCGATGGCGTCCTGGTTACCGTTCAGGAATTGAGTGACCTCCTGCAGATATCGCCTGGCTCCGACAAAATTTGTGCCGTTGTCCGAACGGATTAATGTCGGGAGGCCCCTTCGTGAGACGAACCGATCCAGACAAGCGATAAATGCCTCCGTAGTGAGGTCACTGACCACCTCCAAGTGGACTGCCTTCGTGGCCAAGCACACGAAGACGCACAGGTATGCCTTCACTAATCTGGCGTTCCGTAGCTGTGAAGACTTGACCATGAATGGTCCCGCGAAATCCGTTCCGACACCCGCAAAGGGCCGGATTTCGTTAACCCTATCCGAGGGCAAGTCGCCCATCTGGGGCTGCATCGTAGCCGCCTTGGCCCGATAACAAGGCAGGCACCGAAATACGACGCTCCGCACTAAGCGTCTTCCCGATAGAATCCAGAACTCGCGCTGGAGAAACGCCATCAAGGCGTGGCATCCGATATGCCCATTACGAATGTGTCGATCCTGTATCAACAGTTCGACCAACTTCCATTTCCTAGGGAGTAACAACGGGTGGCGAGCCGCATAAGGCAGGTTGGCATTCCGCAGCCGACCTCCTACCCTCAGCAATCCTTGAGGGTCAATAAACGGGTTGAGCCGAGCCACAGCTCCCTTCAGTTGGACGCGTCCGCGTCTCAGAATGTCCAATTCGGACTTAAAGTGCACCGTCTGCACGTTCCGTACCAATGCGAACAACGCATGGTTCCGTTCCCGTGGTGTCAGGACCTGTGTCCGCACTCGTTGCGCCTCAGAATTCCGACAATTCCGCGCAAATCGGCAGATCCAGGCGGTCACATTGACCAGCTTGTCGAGCGAGCTGTACCGTTCCAGCAGGCTGAACTCCTCTTCCGGCTCTGGTTGCGTCGTACAGACACCGACTGTCAAGGCGCCGTTCGCCGTGGTAACGCGTGGACTCATTGGCCAATCCGATTCGGCTTGAGTCAACCATTTTGGACCCCACCACAAGGGATGTCCAACCAACTCCGGAGCGTGACACCCAAGAGACGCACAGTCTGCTGGGTTCATTTCCCCTGGAACATGTCTCCAGATTAAAGGAACCTCCGAATCCAAAATCTGCGAAACCCGATTCGACACAAAAATCTCCAGCTTGTGAACTGAAGCCTTCAGCCAGCATAACACGATCTGGCTGTCCGTCCAAGCGTAGACCGTATCTTCCAACGCTATTGACCCACGAAGAACCGTCATCGTGTGGTTGAGCAGACGAGTCAGGAGAGCCGCTCCCGAAAGCTCTAACTTGGGAATGGTCAGGCGAGTGCGCAACGGCGCAACCTTGCTCTTGGCCACGACCAACCGCACATCAACCTCCCCCGTGGAGTCGACCGTACGCAGATATACCGCAGCTCCGTAGTCCTTCTCCGAGGCATCGCAAAACCCATGCAGGGTGGCGGTGTATCGTTTGGTGGGGACCAACCTCCGTGGCAGTGAAATCCGATTGATGCCAGGGAGGGTCGAAAAGAACGAGTCCCACTCTGAGCTCAATGACCAGCCGATCGGGTCGTCCCATTTCAGCTCAGCAGACCACAATTGCTGCATAAAACACTTGAGCTGAAATGTTACCGGGGTGATCCACCCGTTTGGATCAAATGTCCTAGCCACCGTTGAAAGGACGTTCCGTTTCGTCCAGACCTTCGGGGAGTCCAACTCGACCCGATACGAAAACATGTCTGACACCGGCTGGTACTGGACGCCTAATACCGACAACATATTTGGATTTTCCAAATTTTCAAAAATGTGGGGATCCTGCTGGTAGTCATCCGGAAGACCAGTCAGTAACTCTGGAGAGTTCGACATCCATTTCCGGAGCTCGTAACCTCCACCCCGTAAGAGCTCAACTACCTCGTCCCTTCGAGCGAGCGCCTCCTCTACGGAATCTGCACCGGTACAGATATCGTCCACGTAGAGATCCTGCTCCAGGATCGCTGCTCCTCTAGGGAAATTTAACCGTTCTCGATCCGCTAACTCCCGCAGAGTGCGAATCGCCAAATAAGGACTAGACCGTAGCCCGTACGTGTTGGTGTTCAGCTCGTACACCCCTGATCTGGGCTCTCTCGCCACAGTATCAGCTGATACCGTCTATCGTCAGGGTGAATGACCGTCTGTCTAAACATCATCCGCATGTCAGCTACAAACACAACATTGTGTCGACGGAACCGTGTGATAACATCCGCGATGTCAAGATTCAACTTCGGCCCTGAATGCAAACACTGGTTCAGGTTCATGCCATTAGATGTTGATGCCGATCCATCGAACACTACCCGTATTTTGCCCTCCGGGGTCCTCAAGACCGCGTGCTGGGGCAGGAAGCAGTGGTCTTCACGCTTCCAGTCGATACCCGAAACCGACATGTGGCCGAGCGACTCGTATTCCCGCATGAAATCGACGTACTTCTGCCGGAAAATCCCGTCACGCTTCATGCGTCGTTCCATCGACAGAAGCCGCGTCTCGGCTGCATGGTGTGAACTGCCCAGCGGTGGGCGATCACTCCGGAATTGAAGACGTGTGAGAAATCGACCTTACCGAAGGCGACCAGTATTGTTCCGATAAAACTGTTCACACTCTTCTTCAACCGGGTCCAACCGGCGGACCGTAGGTGGTTCCTCCACCTCCCAAAACTTCTGTATCACCTCCGAGAGTACAGAACCGAATAAGGGACTACGAGTCGCTAGGCGTGGGGCAGCCGGCATGACCGGACCCATTACCGCATGGCCCAGTCTGGTGTTGACCGAAACCAGACCAGTCGCCTGCAACACGTGGACACCTGGCACTAACAGGTATCCCAAGGCATCGACACCCAATAAAATGTCTACTGGGCCCGGAATATCGAACTCCCGGTCAGCCAGTGACAACCCAGCGACCAACTGTCGCACCGAGGGCGACAACCTTACGTGAGGGTGTGAGCCCATCACATTAGGCATGACTAATGCCGTGACCGTCAGATTCACCGATGAATCCACCCGTGACGAGAGAGTAATCCGACATACTCCCTTAACGGAACCGACTTCCGTGTTCCCAATTCCCCGAATGGAATGTGGATACTCCCTTACCGAAATGCCCAACCGTCTTACAAGGTTGCACGAGACTAAGCACCCCTGGGCCCCCGAGTCCAATAGTGCTCGTGCCACACAAAATTTGCCGTCCGAACTCCACGCTATCACCGAGGCGGTGGGGAGCATGACCGTCTGTGGAGTGGCGGCACCCTGTAAGTGGGCGGCGTGTCCCTAGCGGGAACCTCCGCGGGATCCGAACCAGCTGGGACCCCCGTCGGCCTGGTAACTCGGCTGCTGATATGCCACCGGTGGCATATCAGACCGCATGTACATCAGGGGGTCCCAACCCGCATAATAGGCCCCTCGCTCTCCCGGTACCCGACCATACCGGACTGTGAACGGTGTGCCCGGTGGCCACCGTGGATGGAGGGGGGAGAGCGGATCCAACCTGGGGCGCTCTAGGAATGGGGGCGACATCCGACTGTTCGCCTCCCTGTTCGCCTCCCAGAGCGACGGGCAGGGTGGCGCAGAAGGTGATGGGCTCCCAGCCTTCGCGCCACTCATAGGTGCCATCTGACACCCGCCCGTAACACGCGGTGAGCCAGCAGCCCGAAGTCCTCGCTGACCCTGGACAGCGGCGACCGAACCCCGGCTATCCCGCCTGTTACCCCCCGCGCTGCCCCTTTCCCCTCGGGGGGGATCCCGTCCGCGGGTACCCCAGTCACCCCGTTGGTGACTCCCGTTGCCCGGAGGGGGACTGGGTCCGGCCCTGGTTGGGCCCTGTGACCGACCTGCCTGAGTCCGGCCCTGGTGACCGTCCGAAGGGCCTGACCGGTTCAGGCACAACACGATGTGGTGCTTGCCACCGCAGCACTCACAGGGGGACGCCCGTGAGCACTCGCTCAGCGGGTGCGGCCCCAAACAACCGAAACACAATCGGTGGCGGAAGACCACCTTCCTGCGGGCAGCCACACCGAGCGCCTTAAAGTTGGCGCAACTGGTCACCTCATGACCGGCACTGTCGCAGTGCACACAGCCGTCACCCGACGGCTTGGCACTCAAAACGCCAAATTGTTTTGACCGCCCACCCCCCCGTGGGGGTGGGTGGCGCGGCCCCTCACGCATCCGCGCGGGTTGGCGCTGCACACTGGCCTCCGAATCCAATGTGTCGCATCGCCTGCATTCACCCTCCAAAAAATCCGTTAATTGGACGAGCGTGGGCAGTTCTGAGCTACTGCCCCCATGCAGCTGTTCAAACCGACTTTGAACAGCTGCAGGCAACCGTGACAAAACCATATATAACACAATATATGAACATTGGTCTACCGGCAGACCAAGGCTCTGAAGGGCCTTAGTGGCCACCAGCACAGGGTTGAGCACCTGTACCCGGATGTCAACATCCCGGGTTACTCTTGGGATGCTAAACAGCTTCCCCAGCTGCGCATCAACCAACCGCCGTTTGTGTTGGTAGCGATCAAACAATATGACCCGGGCAATCTCATAATTGCCTGCCGTGACCGATAGGTGACCGACCAACTCCTTCGGTTCACCCCGCAGTGCCATCAATAGTTGGGCCAACTTGTAGGTGCTGTCCAGGTCGTCCCGACCGTGGACCAGGCTATCGAATAAATTGATGAATGCCGGCCACTCATCAATTGCCCCACCGAAGGCCGGAATCTCCAGGTGTGGCAGCCGTCCAACAACACCCTTAGGGGGCGGGTCTCCGCTACCCTCCCCGCGGTCATCCCGACGCGACCGCTTAAATTTTTTCGGCGCGACGCTCGATGTCGCCCAAGCACTCCATCGCTTGGTCAGCATCCGCGCAGAGCTGCTTCACTGTAGCCACCGAGGCCTCATCCGTAAGCCGGAGGGCTTCAGCCTCCGCAGCCAGCCGACACACCTTCCCGACGCGTGTCATTGCGTCCTCCACACGCTTGAGCAGGACATCGTCCATGTCAGGTCGCTCCACATACTTGTGAGTATGGGCGAGCCATCTCATCTCCCCACGGACACCATATCGCAGTACCGTCAAGGGCGAAGGTGCCATGGTTACCGATTTAATTGTTTCTGGTTCTATGCTTCACTACCGAACTAAGCACAGCCAGATACCAGCACTGTCCCGTCAGCGCTGGGCACAGAAATTAAAACCAAGTTGTAAAAACCAAGGCAACCACTAAAACAATTAAATCCTAAACAATATTTAATATGGTCGCCCTGTGGACATACACCTTATAAATATATACTCTAAATCAATTAGAGAATGCCACCATATGGCCATATGCCACCAATTAGAGAATGCCACAATACAAATAACACACAAAAAGGTATTATAAAAAAAAACTATTTTTCTAGAAGTGGCCCCTCCGATATGACCCACACTTCTTTTGAGGTCAGCAAAATCAGCTTAATACCCCCTAAATAGCCCGACCCTGCTGTGTAAACCGAAATAACACTGCAGTACTATAGAACCCGACGTTCTACCGCAAGTAATACAATCTAGTTACTTCGCAGAATGACTGTTCAATCTTTTATACAAACAGTAGTTTCCGACTACAAATTTATAATAACTGTTAACCAGATTGACACTTATACTTTCACTAACCGAAAATGAACTTTAATTGTGGTACCGACCACAGACTCATTGCCGACTTGCCGGCCAATCTGAGATATTCTTTTCTCCCAATTACAATGTGGCAACAACCTTCCGTGAATCGGTGATTTCCCACTAGGAAAACCGCGCCTGCTACCAAAATGTTTAATTTTCCACGCCGTTCGGTAAACGGCGTGGAATCCTGAGGGGGTGGGCTTTTGCCAGCACGTGAGAGAAAAGTGAGTTGAATTGTTACTGACCTTGTCGTCGCAGACTGGTAGATCGAACGCTCGATTCGAGACAGGAATGCGGGAGAGGAGACAGTTTTGGGATAGGAGAGGAATCGAAACCTTGCCGTCGCTGCCGACGCTGTCGCCGGCGTGCTGCCTGCCGTCACGTGGAGTCGCCGCTACCGATACGACGATGTCCAATCAACACGGATCACTTGACCGCTGACGCGAATCTACTTATTTCCCGACGATGTAGATGATTAACACTCCGACCAGGCCCGACGCCTGTATTTGATAATTGGTACACCGAAATACCATCAATGGCACGATGCCTGAGCAGACATGTTGTTCTCCCGATGAGAAAAAGAGTAAAGATAACCTCCAATTTTTTCCTCTCGTTGGTACGAGTGACAGCTGCGGTCCGTTTCCGCTTAGTGATGTCCCGATTACTCGCGGTCGATCCGCGCAACAAAAAACCGGTGCGTTCCGAAGCATAAATATTAAACACTAAGATTAGCTTCCCGTTTGAAACCCTTCGGGTACGGAACCACAATAACTAGTAAAACTAATTATTACATGAACACGTAGTAGTAACGAAGTGCATGGCCGACGCATAAGAATATAATTCAATTATCACATATTAAACAACTTTTTCTTCACATCAAATAAGTAAACCCAAAAATATACTCAATATACTTTATTGCGCATAAAAACAATCAAAAAATTGTATTTTCTATGTTTTTAGTAATATAGGTGTCAAAACAACAACAAAAAACCGGTCAAGTGCGAGTCGAACTCTTGCACGAAGGGTTCCGTACCACCGTACAATGGTAGGGATGGTGTGGAGTGAATAGTTTGGATTTTGCATAGCAAAATGTTGTTTACAAAGTTATTGGTGCGGCTACTTTCACACTCTATGTACGTAACCAGGTGAATTCATAACATTGTATGTGGTATTGAAATAATTGTTGTATGGGAGCCCCCTTAAATATTTATTTTATTCTGTTTTTTAGTATTTGTTGTTATAGCGGTAACAGAAATACATCATCTGTGAAAATTTCATCCGTCTAACTATCACGGTTCGTGAGATACAGCCTGGTGTCCGACGGACGAACAGCGGAGGCTTAGTGATAGGGTCCCTTTTCGCACCCCTCGGGTACGGAACCCTAAAAAATAGACGAATTGAGAACATCCTCCTTTTTGAAGTCGGTTGAAAATTCAAAGAAATTGCCAGCCCATATATATACATGTATGTGTGTATAGAACGTGTGTGCATAGAACGTATATTTATGGTAATGGTTATTGTATCATTAATATATCGCCTTTTGTCGATTTTCCCATTTACTTTCACGTTGATTAAGCTTTGTTTTATGTTATTATACCCAATATCCGGACAAGTGCCTGTTCGCCTAACGAAGGTGCACAGGTCGCGCCAAGTTTATCTGCGTCAGAGTGCCGCGTGAGGGGAGGGCGGAGGGGGGGGGGGGGGGGTAACCTCTCATGATTCATTGCACACAAATAACAATAGTTACATAAAATAGTGTACAAAGGCGAGCCTATCTCTAATAAGCGATCTCTTCCAGAGAACCAGGTTAAGATGGGAAAGGTTGATTGCTGGGCAGGGGTAGACCTATGTGTAAAATTCGATTTTCTTTTGGATTGTGTTTAATTCATGTAAATATTGAAATCTGGACAGCGTCATTGGGCCCAAAATTAAAGACCGCCCCGGGCCTCACCAAGTGTTAGTCCGCCATTGTCGTTATGTGAACTTCATGAAGATTCACACTGTATATAAATATGTAGTTTTCCTATTTATAATAGGGTACAGGGAAGGGTATAGGTATCTCGCAAAGGGAGGGAGAGAAAAAGGGCTACCCCCTCGAGTGAATGTAAATTAAAATTTTAAGTGACAAAATATTTAATTTAGGTTATTGTTTTTCCATATGTGTTTTCATACACACACACACAGACACACAACACACACACACCCTCCCTCACACATCTACACACACATATGCACACACATACACCAAATTCAAATTCAAAAAGAGTTCATTTCCATAAGAAACACATAAGTAACATTTGGAGAATGTCAAACACCACACATTCACACGCACATACACAACTCATTCACTTGCTCATCCACACATACACATTCCTACTCTTTCTCAAACATAAATTCCAACAACCTTCCATTATCTTATCATGCTGTATTATTCACCTACTGTAGTTTCCACCATTGTTCAGAGTTGGAGAGGCTGGTGATCTGTAATACAGGTCTCCTAGCACGGACACCAGTCCCTCATACAGAAAATGATATATAGGTTAACTGTATACTAGTTAAGATAACATTTGTTATGTAAATTTACTGTGTGAGAGAGAAATAAATAAACTTATTAAAACTTATTATTATTGTATTACGAAGTGAGTGACTGACGGCGAGGGACGAGAAATCAATAGAACAGCAATTTACAAACATTAATTCAAGTTACTTAAAATACAATATGAGAAGCTATTCTTTGCAGACGCGCCGCTCCGGGGTTGCTTCTTCTAAGTTCCAACCTAACCTACAACCCAATTGAAATGTAGCCACAATAACCTACTCTAGCCAAATTTGGCTTTTCTTTGCATACGCTCCGGGGTTGCTTCTTCCAAGTTCTAACCTAACCTACAACCCAATTGAAATGTAGCCACAATAACCTACTCTAGCCAAATTTGGCTTTTCTTTGCATACGCTCCGGGGTTGCTTCTTCTAAGTTCTAACCTAACCTACAACCCAATTGAAATGTAGCCACAATAACCTACTCTAGCCAAATTTGGCTTTTCTTTGCATACGCTCCGGGGTTGCTTCTTCTAAGTTCTAACCTAACCTACAATCCAATTGAAATTTAGCCACAATAACCTACTCTAGCCAAATTTGGCTTTTCTTTGCACACGCTCCGGGGTTGCTTCTTCTAAGTTCTAACCTAACCTACAACCCAATTGAAATTAAGCCACAATAACCTACTCTAGCCAAATTTGGCTTTTCTTTGCATACGCTCCGGGGTTGCTTCTTCTAAGTTCTAACCTAACCTACAACCCAATTGAAATGTAGCCACAATAACCTACTCTAGCCAAATTTGGCTTTTCTTTGCATACGCTCCGGGGTTGCTTCTTCTAAGTTCTAACCTAACCTACAATCCAATTGAAATTTAGCCACAATAACCTACTCTAGCCAAATTTGGCTTTTCTTTGCACACGCTCCGGGGTTGCTTCTTCTAAGTTCTAACCTAACCTACAACCCAATTGAAATGTAGCCACAATAACCTACTCTAGCCAAATTTGGCTTTTCTTTGCATACGCTCCGGGGTTGCTTCTTCTAAGTTCTAACCTAACCTACAATCCAATTGAAATTTAGCCACAATAACCTACTCTAGCCAAATTTGGCTTTTCTTTGCACACGCTCCGGGGTTGCTTCTTCTAAGTTCTAACCTAACCTACAACCCAATTGAAATGTAGCCACAATAACCTACTCTAGCCAAATTTGGCTTTTCTTTGCATACGCTCCGGGGTTGCTTCTTCTAAGTTCTAACCTAACCTAAAACCCAATTGAAATGTAGCCACAATAACCTACTCTAGCCAAATTTGGCTTTTCTTTGCACACGCTCCGGGGTTGCTTCTTCTAAGTTCTAACCTAACCTAAAACCCAATTGAAATGTAGCCACAATAACCTACTCTAGCCAAATTTGGCTTTTCTTTGCATACGCTCCAGGGTTGCTTCTTCTAAGTTCTAACCTAACCTACAACCCAATTGAAATGTAGCCACAATAACCTACTCTAGCCAAATTTGGCTTTTCTTTGCACACGCTCCGGGGTTGCTTCTTCTAAGTTCTAACCTAACCTACAACCCAATTGAAATGTAGCCACAATAACCTACTCTAGCCAAATTTGGCTTTTCTTTGCATACGCTCCGGGGTTGCTTCTTCTAAGTTCTAACCTAACCTAAAACCCAATTGAAATGTAGCCACAATAACCTACTCTAGCCAAATTTGGCTTTTATTTGCATACGCTCCGGGGTTGCTTCTTCTAAGTTCTAACCTAACCTACAACCCAATTGAAATTTAGCCACAATAACCTACTCTAGCCAAATTTGGCTTTTATTTGCATACGCTCCGGGGTTGCTTCTTCTAAGTTCCAACCTAACCTACAACCCAATTGAAATGTAGCCACAATAACCTACTCTAGCCAAATTTGGCTTTTCTTTGCATACGCTCCGGGGTTGCTTCTTCTAAGTTCTAACCTAACCTACAATCCAATTGAAATTTAGCCACAATAACCTACTCTAGCCAAATTTGGCTTTTCTTTGCACACGCTCCGGGGTTGCTTCTTCTAAGTTCTATCCTAACCTACAACCCAATTGAAATGTAGCCACAATAACCTACTCTAGCCAAATTTGGCTTTTCTTTGCATACGCTCCGGGGTTGCTTCTTCTAAGTTCTAACCTAACCTACAACCCAATTGAAATGTAGCCACAATAACCTACTCTAGCCAAATTTGGCTTTTCTTTGCATACGCTCCGGGGTTGCTTCTTCTAAGTTCTAACCTAACCTACAATCCAATTGAAATTTAGCCACAATAACCTACTCTAGCCAAATTTGGCTTTTCTTTGCACACGCTCCGGGGTTGCTTCTTCTAAGTTCTAACCTAACCTACAATCCAATTGAAATTTAGCCACAATAACCTACTCTAGCCAAATTTGGCTTTTCTTTGCACACGCTCCGGGGTTGCTTCTTCTAAGTTCTAACCTAACCTACAACCCAATTGAAATGTAGCCACAATAACCTACTCTAGCCAAATTTGGCTTTTCTTTGCATACGCTCCGGGGTTGCTTCTTCTAAGTTCTAACCTAATCTATAATCCAATTGAAATTTAGCCACAAAAACCTAATCTAGCCAAATTTGGCTTTTCTTTGCATACGCTCCGGGGTTGCTTCTTCTAAGTTCTAACCTAACCTATAATCCAATTGAAATTTAGCCACAATAACCTACTCTAGCCATATCTGGCTTTTCTTTGCACACGCTCCGCTCCGCTATGCTCCGGGGTTGCTTCTTCAAAGTTCTAACCTAACCTATAATCCAATTGAAATTTAGCCACAATAACCTACTCTCTGTATTTCTAGTCGCTCACCTAGTAATTTGTTCGCACGGCTAGATTTTTGTAAGCTCGTTCTGAATTTTATTATTATCAAAAAAAAATGCTCAATTCAGTGTTTTTTCGCTCATTTCAAGTATTTCCGCTGTTCATTCGCTCAGTGATGATGCGCTCAACTAGTTTTTTATTCGTTCGTTTTATAATTTCCCTATAAAAAGTACATATTAAAGTAACTGGTAAAGTAGTGCCCACTGTAAGGCCAAAGTCTCTTTAATAATAATAATAATATATCTTTTATTTCAGAACACAAGGATCCATATTTTGTTAGTATCAAATAAAATTAGGTACTTAATCTATGTTATTAACTTATTACACTTAATTCTAATAATAATCTAATTCATATAAATAGGCCAGTCTGTGGCACGGCTCACTTTTCCACACACTTTCAGAGTGCCAGTTACTACACTCACCCAGTATTGTATAGGCCCGCCGAGCCGACCCGCAAATTTCAATCCTTTGATGCAAAACTTACATTTCATAACAAAATACTCCAAAGCAAAAACAATACATAACAAAAGAGTGTTTTTTTGCAAATTCAGATTTCTCCTCTGTTTTTTCTTACATCTTTGAACAAAGCACATTTTTTCTTTCAAACATCTTCAATGTAAGCGACGAGGCCTTGGAGGTGCCACATCAGCGCCTCCAGCTACACCAATCTCTAGGTTTTGTGACATTCAGTCCTCACAAGGTACATACAAGCCTACAAGTCTTGGAGTGGGTTTGCCGAAAAATATTTGCCTTATGTTTAAACGATCACCAAAAACGCACCTATTTTGCTACCAATAAATTCGAAATGTCTGCCAAAATGGATAAATGTCCACCAAATTGTGTTTGGAAAAATGATCACCAAACTTCTTTTTATGTTTTGTGTACTTATGTTTATGATTCAAGTATTTTTTGTTGTTCTTACATGTTCAACCTAACACGAAGGATAAAGGGGGCTTCGCTTCGCTCACCCCCTTTACCCTTCACCTAAGCTACCGCAGTATTTTGCCCTGATATTTTTTGCAACTTTTGGTGTTCATTTATCCATTTTGGGTAGGAAAAATATATTTTGGTGATCATTATATTTGTTGGCAAAATATTTTATATTTTTGTTCCTATTTTTTATTGACGGTATATATAAATATACGCTTAGCGTTCATTGTATTTTATGTTTACCTAATTTAAAATTTTTATGGTACCTTATCCGAAGGGTGCCAAGCGGGACCCTATGTATTACTAAGACTCCGCTGTCCGTCCGTCAATCACCGGGCTCTACCGCATCAACCGAAACAGGTAGGTAGAGCGCTGAAATTTTCATTAAGAGTGTATTATAACAACAAATAATTAGATATTATCCATACAAGAGATTATTTGTATGGCCATTTTCTCAGCCATTTTGTTTTATTGGTTTATCGGTGAACTGAACTGGACTCATTTCATTTCATTTTATTGCGATAAATTACAGTATCTTATCGGAAAAGATCTTTATTTGCGGGTATTGAGTTTTGTGCTTAGTTATCTGTCAGCATACGATTAATAATTGTCTCATTCGAATGTCGTATTCATATATTTTTTTGGGATTTGGAAAGTGACTACTTAGAAGGAATGGCGCTTTAAAAATAGGCACTTGAACGAATTTGACGTAACTCAGCGCATTCGTGCTGACTTGAATGGCCGAGTCGGCCGTGAGCCTGCCTACGAAGCCAAGGGTCCCGGGTTCGAGTCCCGGTGGGGCAAATATTTGTTTAATGAGAACGGATGTTTGTACCCTAGTCATGGTTGTTTATCTATCTAAGTATAATATTTATCTATATAAGTAAGTGTATCGTTGTCTAGCACCCAAGATACAGGGAATCCTAGTTTGGGGCTAGATCAATGTGTGTAAATAGTGTCCAAGGTATTATTATTATTATGATTATTAACGTTGTCTTCCAAGTTCTAGCTCACGGGTTCCCAACCAGAGGGGCGCGGGGTGATCCAAATGAGGGGGCGGCGAGCGGCTCCACAAATGAATTTATAATAATTAATAATTTCGCCCCCCATAGCAGAACTTTTTGAATACTCTTTATAGGAATGCTAACCATGTAAATTTCAGGAACGGCTTGCGCCGCCATTCTGAGCAGATCTTATTGGTTACTCGACCTTGTGAGCCATGGGACCGCCCTCACAACAGGGCTTATGATTATTAATGAAGCGCTCGGTCGCAAGCAACTGCTTACAGGGGCGGCCGCCTGCGCAGCCATTTGACAGACTCTTCGTCACCAGAGTGGACTTTTGTCTTTTCTTATTGATTGTTACTTGTGTGTTACTCAACTTAATGACCATGTGAACTTCAAGGGAAACTAATATCTCCCTCTTTACTAATGTTGGACGTAGCTCAACTTGCTAGCTTAGCCTTTCCTCTCTCTTACAACTCTTTATTTTGACCTATTTACTAACAAAATACCCAATAATAGTTTTTAACTTCACATAAAAGGGGGCAGCGGTATTTTAGCAGAGCGTTTAGGGAAGCGCATATGAAAAAGGTTGGGAACCTATGCTCTAGCTAGTCTCTAGTCACTTTTTGTTCATCATATTATTTTAGCCAATTTTAAAGCAGTTACATTATGTTACACTATGATTTGTTTCCTATTGAAGTGCAAAAAATATAAATATAGTGAACGATACACAGATGTGTGATGGTCCATTGAATCACAGGCCGCAGTAAAAAACCTGTTTTGGTTGTTAAAATTACCCGTAATGATACGCTGAAAATAATACAGTCGTGACGTCACTGTTTTGGGCTCCCACTTCACAGGGAAACCTAATGTAAGGCCACAGATGATTCTAAATGAAAATTATTCACAATTTCTCAAATCTTACAAGCTTCCCATTATCCCCGCTAGCATAATGTATACCTATAGGGTGAAAAAATGTATACCTATAGGGTGAAAAAATGTATACCTATAGGGTGAAAAAAGTGACATCAAATATTTGGTATCACTTTTTTTTCTAATCACTCAAACAGCTTCAAAGTAGGTTTTTTTGAATCGTTAGCATCCAAGGTTAAGGTCGTGCTTTATAATATAATTGTTGACATTTTTTGCTTATAATGGATAATCACACGAAATAAAGATACCTAGCTTTGCAAAAACTACGCACAATCATAACAAGATACTTCGGAAGTAAGTTACGCTCCATTACACTCAAATTGTCGAGTTTTTATTCTACCTTTAATGAATGATGACCAGTCATTGATGAAACAGAAAAAGACATTAAAATACACAATAGACAATCTTTTTAATCAAAAGTTTTTGTGGCCAAATTAAATAATTTTGTATTGTTTGTATAATATACACCGTAAGATATAGACAAAACCGTTAGTTGATAAACTATCTACAGATAATAAACCAGACTGACAGGGTTTAGAATTTATGTTTCTTTTGTTCTTACATGTCAACCTAACACGAAGACTATTCGGGGGCTTCGATGCGCTCGCCTCCTCTAGTCTTCGCCTAAGCTACCGCAGTGTTTGCCCTGGTATTTCGTTTGCAATTCAAGTTTAAACCAGGTTACTATTTAACGTTAGTTAACCGTTAGTTTATCAACTTACGCGTCATATAGTAAGCAGTACGCTACAGGTTACTATCTGTCGATAGTTGACCAACTAACTAGAAAAAAAAACGTTAGTTTATCAACAGTTTTGACAATCTTACGGTGACATATATAAACCTTTATTACTCCATAGCTGCGGCGATGGGCTAGCCCCCACGCAAAATGGAGTATGGAAAAAAGACGTTAGTATAATTTAGGAAAATATTTATTAACCTTGATTAAGGATTGTATCCATCCATTAGTTAGATACGTTTAGAATTTGTTTCATAATGACTCCTCGGAATAAACACAGGATGCAAGATTAGACCGTAAAGTTAAAATCTACTGTTAGGCAACCATTGGAACCAATTTAAGTAAAACTATACCCAGACTTATCTTTAGGATCTACAGTAAATATACTCAGTTATACGTACAACTAACAACACATAAAGTAAACAAGGGGATTTATTATAAAACAAATAACCCGACTGCATTTTCCAATTTTCTGTTTCTTTTTTATTCATGAAACCCTTTGTTTTCATAGCCCTCTCGATAGGTTTAAAAAGAATTAAGATAAAAATAGCAAAAAATAGGCCAATTTTGGGGTTCCGTACCCGAAGGGTGCCAAACGGGATCCTATTACTAAGCCTCCACTGCCGTCCGTCCGTCCGTCTGTCACCAGGCTGTATCTCATGAACCGTGATAGTTAGACAGATGAAATTTTCACAGATGATGTATTTCTGTTACCGCTATAACAAAAAATACTAAAAAACAGAATATCATAAATATTTAAGGGGGCTCCCATACAACAATTATTGCAATACCACATACAAACTTATGAATGCACCTGGTTACGTACATAGAGTGTGAAAGTAGCCGCACCAATAACTTACACAAACAACAAACAACATTTTGCGTAAACAATTTACGTAAACAACATTTTGCTATGTCAAATCCAAACTATTCACTCCACACCACTCCACCAATGGTAGGGACCATTGTACGGTGGTACGGATCCCTTCGTGCGCGAGTTAGACTCCCACTTGACCGGTTTTTATTGTTATTTTGATATACCCAGTGTCAATCTCACAGTTGAGATCAACCTAACGACACCTCTCAAGTTTAAATCGTTCAAGCTGTTCAAGGCTACAGAGCGTGCCAAAGAAATATACACATAAAATAGCGTCACGCCTTTTCCCATACGGGGTGGCAGAGGCACAATTGTGCCCACTTTGAGCCAGTCATTCAATACTCCATTTTGCGTGACTGGGGGCCAGCCCATCGCTGCAGCGATGGAGTAATGAAGGTTTTCTCACGATGTTTTCCATCACCGTTAGAACGTCCGTATAATGTACTTAAGATAAATTACTTAAGTACCTCATTGGCACATGGTCAGGAATCGAACCTGCATCCTGTGTCAGAAGCAAGCATGAAACCCATTATACCACGGAGCGCGAAGAAATATACATAGAGACATACATACATGTACTCGAAAAAACTTACCCTCCTTCTGGCGCATTTGGGTAAAAAATGTAAATATAATATAAGACACATAAGCATAGCATCACTCCTTTTCCCATACGGGGTGGCAGAGGCACAATTATGCTGGGTTCAATACTCCATTTACTTGACAGGGGGCTAGCCCATCGCCACAGCTTCTCACGATGTGTTCCGGAACGTCCGTAGAATGTACTTAAGGTAAATTACTTATCTCAAGAGAATGTAGTGTAGACGAATTTTAGGGCACCTTTTGACAGTCGCCAAAAACAGTTATAATAATATTAATAATAATAATACCTTGGACACTATTTATACATATTGATCTAGCCCCAAACTTAGATTTCCTGTATCTTGGGTACTAGACAACGATACACATACTTATATAGATAAATATTATACTTAGATAGATAAACAACCATGACTAGGGTACAAACATCCGCTCTCGTCAAACAAATATTTGCCCCCACCGGGACTCGAACCCGGGACCCTTGACTTCGCAGGCAGGGTCACTGCCGACTCGGCCATTCGGGTCGTCCAAGTTGAAACACAACTTAAGTATTTATAATTACGTAATCAAGCACGGCAAGGTATTTACCTGTCAACCACATTCCCAAAGTTAAATTGTTACAGTATACGATTACTTTAACTTCACTCGATACTTCTCGGTTTTCATATTCTTTATTGCACAGAAATCTTAATGGTAAAGGTAACAAAAGATGTTGTGAGCAAAGGCGAGCTTATCTCTAAAGAGAGATTTCTACCAGCAAATTCAGGTAGGACAGGAAAAGTTGTGCAATAGGAGAGTCCTAGCGCAATAAAACTGTATAGGTACCTCTAATTATTTACGAAACAAAAACATAATAAAATTGTAAATTATATACTAAATAAAATAAAAATATATATATCAAACTTATAGTCGCTGAAAGTGATCAAGACGTCCTGGAGACTAGTGCGAGTCGGACTTCGACGTCGAAGGGCTTGTTTGTTTTATTTTTATTTATTTACTAGCTGACCCGCTCTCGCTTCGCTGCGGGTAGCTCTACCCCTACTTTACCCTTACCTATCCCTACTCTCACCTACCCCTACCCCTAACCAACCCCTACCCAACCCCTACCCTACCCTACCCCTACCCTACCCCTACCCTTCCCCTACCCTACCCTACCCCTGCCCTACCCTACCCCTACCCTACCCCTACCCTTACCCCTACCCTACATTACCCTACCCTACCCCTGCCCTACCCCTGCCCTACCCCTGCCCTACCCCTACCCTACCCCTACCCTACCCCCACCCTACCCCTACCCTACCCCTACCCTACCCCTACCCTACCCTACCCATTCCCTATCCTACCTTACTTTTAAACCTTCCCTGGTCTACAACAAACATTTCAAAACCAAAATCAGCTAAATCGGCCCAGCCGTTCTCGAGTTGTAGCGAGACTAACGAACAGCGATTCATGTTTATATATATAGATTTATTTTTAAAGCGAATTTATAACAAAATATTCTGTGAATATTTCAAGCGTCTACCTGTTGCCAACATCGAGCAAATAAGAGAAAAAAATACGTTTTTTCATATGGGAGCCCCCTTAAGTATTTATTTCATTCTGTTTTTTAGTATTTGTTGCAACAGAAATAAATCATCTGTGAAAATTTCAACTACCTATCATTATAACTATCAGGGTTCATGAGATACGGCCTGGTGACAGACGGACGGACGGACAGCGGAGGCTTAGTAATAGGGTCACGTTTGGCACCCTTCGGATACGGAACCCTATAAACTAAAAACAGGTAAAATATACCTAATAAATAAAATATACCTATACTTCCAAGGAACACGCAGATGAAATTGCGGGCATTAGTTAGTAAGTTTTGTTTCTGATTACCATTACATAAGGAAGAGCGTCAGAAGCAATAGGTTTACATTATGTATTTACTAGCTGGTGCCCGTAATATTGTCTGCGTGTACCCAGGAAGTATCAACCCAGAAAACGTTACCCTCCTTCTGATGCAGTCGGATAAAAAGTATCCTAAATGTTAATCTAGCTCATAAACTTTATGTGAATTACATTTCATTCAAATCCGTTCAGCCGTTTCAGCGTGATTGAGGTACAAACATCTAAACATCGATATTAATTGGATTTTGATGTTATCTTAGTTTCTAGACTGGATAGATAGAGTTGCTAAATATGGTGACAAACTACAGAACACTGACCCCAGCTATACTATTGACCACATAAGTGCTACAAGAACAGTTTAACACCCACATTTAATTTATGAAATGTCCGTCTACGATTTAAATGTCCATCGACTAAATAGAATCGAACCTAAATCGGACTTTTCTAATAGCTGCTGTGACCAATGCAGGAAATAATTAAAGTGTGATTGTGCTGAATTGGTCGCTCGGTTCCTATTTGGTGACAGATCGATGAACCAAACACGAATCGCCGCGTCTCGCCTTTTTCGTTTATATTCCTGTTTGCGTGACGGGGCTGGCCCATCGCGGCAGCTATTCAGACCGATACACGTAACGCCAATTTTGTTGGCCTCTGAACGCCGCCTGGAGGGGGCAGTGGCGCTTGGGTTCAACAGAGATGCATGCTGAGGCAAGGAAATCTGGCGCAGGCTGTACGAAGGTTTCCTCACGATGTTTCCATCACTGTTTGAATGTTCGTGTGATGTTATTAAGATAAATTAGTTATAATAATAATAATAACACCTTGGACAATACTTACACACATTGATCTAGCCCCAAACTAGGATTCCCTGGTATCTTGGGTACTAGACAACGATAAACATACTTATATGGATAAATATTATACTTAGATAGATAAACAATCATGACTAGGGTACAAACATCCGTTCTCATCAAACAAATATTTGTCACCACCGAGACTCAAACCCGGGACCCTTATCTCAACGTGAGTCGAGCCCGCATCTCCGGACATGTAACCAGGCCACTGGCCCACCGGACACTCTTTGACGGATGATTTTCAACTCATTCGAATATCTAAACTTGATTCGTGAAAGCGTCAGAAAACCATATTACCTAGCTAATGTGTATAATTGCCGCGTTATGGCGGTCGAATATAAAATTTATAGGTATTTAATGTGTTCAATTCGTTACAATAGTAAGCTACATGTGTGTGACGTCTTCAGAAAGCCACTGAACATTTTTTTATTAAATCGCCGATGGGTGAGTCAGTAGCACTTAATTAGTAGTAGCAGAGTATAATTAGTAGTAAAACTTACGGAAGACTGGCAGTTAGTTCCACCTCCTGAACCGCTTTCACTTGTGGCAGCACTGTAAACGCCTCATCCTTCGCACTGCCACTTTTCACCCGCTCGACTATAGTCACAACTCTGTCCTTTTTCGCCGAGCTTGGCGCGCTTCGAAATTCGAACTTACTTTTTAAACTTTTCACAGACTCACTTTTAGAATTCTTCGACAGACTACTCGACTGCCGCGACGAGAGGTCGAAGTATCGATCCTGCGCGTGTATCAGTTGCGTTACAGTAAACGCCGGAGTGTCGCTATCGGGACTTTTTTGTTCCAGCTGCGGTCCGAAAAGATCGTCATCCAAATTTCTATTAAAAAATCGATCGTCTTCTATGTCTTTTGACGGCGACGCGTCGTCTAAGATGCCTCTAGATTTGATAGTGATATCAAAGACTGGGTTGTTATTTAAACTGTTTAGACCGCTGCGCTCGCTAGTGAAGGCGTACGGTGTGTTAGCAAGCTCCTCCTCGATACTGTTGTAGCGACTTCTGAAGAGCGAGCGCTCTTCTTCCGCCCCACTCTGTTCTGCTGGTTGCACATCGTATTTCCCTCCAAAAAGGTCGTACTGTGCGAATCGGTTGTTTATCGTGTCGAACTTTGGGTCGGTTATGGGTTTCTCGGGTGCGGTGGGTTCGACCCGCGGGGTCGACGTTGGGCTCATGTTGATGTGTAGGATTCCGTGTTCGTCGGTGTATTTCAGTTTGAGGGCCATGACGCGATCAGCTGGTCATTGTGGGGCTCCCTTGTATCTGCGGAGGGAAATATCACGTTAATACATATTTATTAATAAAATAAGCTAGTTGGTTTGCTGGAAGAAATGTCTAGCTTCGCTGGCTTTGTTCATGTATTTGCCATTTTCATTACTTACGGATTGCTTCGTGCAAGTATATACTGGCAAGCAAGTTAATGTTCTAAAAATCACATTTCTATACATGTATTTATTATACAATACATGTACAAAAACATGATCTACTATAGCTATATATTCTTATATTTTAGCGATTCAATAAGATTCAATTTGAAACAATTATAGATATAACATTATACCTATGTAGAGTCTATAAAACACTGCACAATAAGTAGATACTTAGCTGTCGATTTTAAGAGTCAAGTTAGAAATAGAGATAGAAGTTAGAATTTGTATATATATAATATATATATATATATCAGTGGTGGTCATATAATTAAGAACGACTATTTAAAAACAAGCTTTTTTCAAACTTACGAGAATAACACTTATTGCATATCGTTTTGTATCTCTCTCGGTATCGTAAAACTGTTTTACACAATCGTAGCATACAGTTATAATATGATAAATTCAACAATATTATTATATAAGTAAACTTTTTGTATATAATATATCTTAACATGTTATTGCAAACTTACTGGCTGGCCACATAATTAAGAACGCTGGATAGTTTATTTTTTTATTCAAATTTAAATAGAGAACACTCTGTAACTAGGCCACTATTCGAGTAATTTTGGCGCCATTTAGTTCTGTAAAAGTCAAAAAGTTGATCTTTTCATAATAAAAAAAGGGAAAAAATAAAAGTTGTGATGCATCTACAAGGAAAGTAATAATAAAACTTCGCGATATGAATTGGTCATATAAAAAGATTGCCAATCATTTGCAGTGCTCAAAAACGATGATATTCCACGCTGTGAAGCATTTTAACACACATCAAACAACTTTAAATATTCCTCGTGTACCTAAACAGAGAAAGTCATCTCAGCGAGACGATCGAAATATCGTGCGTTTGGCAAAACAATACCCTTTTAAGGGGTCTAATGAGTTAAAAAAAGAATACTTTGGTGAAAATAACCCTTCAGCGATCTCAGCGCGCACTATCCGAAGGCGATTGGTAGAAGCGAAGTTGAACGGAAGGATAGCAAGAAAGGTGCCCATGTTGAAACAGTGTCATAGGCAAGCCCGGCTTGCATTTGCTAGGAGGTATGAAAGCTGGACAGCAAGACAGTGGAAAATGTCCTTTTCTCTGACGAAACAAAAATTAACAGAGTATGTTCTGATGGGAAACGATATGTTCGACGCCCTCCGAATACAGCATTCGACCCCAAGGACACAAAAATTACATTAAAGCATGGTGGTGGAAATGTGAAAATTTGGGGATGCTTCTCTGGTCATGGTGTTGGACCTGTTAGACTGATAGAAGGAAACATGGATCAATTCCAGTACAAAAATATACTCGAAGAAACTATGTTACCATATGCTGAAGACGTACTTCCGATTATTTGGACATTCCAACACGACAACGATCCGAAGCACACTGCACGCACCGTTAAAGAATTCCTCACATCTCAATCAGTTTCTGTCTTAGAATGGCCACCGAACAGCCCAGATTTAAATCCCATAGAGCATCTTTGGTGCGAAGTCAAGAAAAAGGTTTCAAATCGACGATGTGGTAACCTAACTGAGTTATATAACGTTTTTTTAGAAGAATGGCGCTCTATTTCTCTTGAAAAATGTCAAAAATTGATAGAATCAATGCCTCGTCGGTGTAAGGCAGTTATTAAAAGCCATGGTCACGCTACAAACTATTAACTTAGAATAAAATGTATTAAATTATAATTTTTAACATTGTCACTGTCTTATTTAATGTGATTTGTAAAATCTAAGTATCTACGGAAACAACTCTCGAGCAGCTTAAGAATCGTTCTTAATTATTTGTCCAGCATTTTTACTACTTGAATTTGTAATTATCGATAATCAATTAAATTTGTAAAAAAAATAGTAAATGTTTTAAATATTTACTCCTAATCCCGTTTACTTTATCGATGTAGCTATTTCATAACACAACTAATTACTTTTAAGAAGGAACTTAAAAGTACACATAGCATAGTTTTGAAAAAAAATATCTGGTACTACAAATCGTTCTTAATTATATGACCACCACTGTATATATATATATATTTAAATATATATATATGTGTGTGTGTGTATGTCACCATAAGATTGTCAAGAGCGTTAGTTGATAAAACGTTTTTTTCCTCGTTAGTTGGTCAACTATCGATAGATAGTTAACTGTAGCTTACTGCTTACTATATGAAGCGTTAGTTGATTAACTAACGGTAAAAACCGTTAAATAGTAAACTGGTTTAAACTTGAATTGCAAACGAAGTAACAGGGCAAACACTGCGGTAGCTTAGGTGATTTTACGTGTTAGGTTGACATGTAAGGACAAAAGAAACGTAAATTCTAAACCCTGTCGGTCTGTTTTACTATCTGTCGATATCAAACAACGCGTTAGTTTATCAACTAACGGTTTTGACTATCGGTGACATATACATTGTGGCAGAATAAAATTCAAAATCCTGACTTATTGAGTGATTGCCTGACTGGTAGTACTAAGAAGGGATGTGGCGAAATTCATCCTCTAAGAGGGTTAAATGGGGTTGAATTAATTTTAGGTATAAGACGTCAACCAAGCAAGTGTTTTTTTAAGGAGGAGGAAGTTGGGGGAGCGATAGATAGAGAGAAGGAGGAAAGGGCAGGAGGAGGGAGTAGGAGGGGAGGGTAATGTTTGTACGCACAGCCACGAGCACCTGCTGGTAGCTTATATATAACACAGAACAAAAATGTATCGTCACGCCTTGTCCTTTATACAAATTTAATAGACTGGGACAAGAAATAACAGTTATAATAATAATAATAATAATAATACCTTGGACACTATTTACACACATTGATCTAGCCCCAAACTAGGATTCCCTGTATCTTGGGTACTAGACAACGATACACATACTTATATAGATAAATATTATACTTAGATAGATAAACAACCATGACTAGGGTACAACAACAACAAACAAATATTGCCCCCCACCGGGAATTGAACCCGGGCCCCTTCGCTTCGTAGGCAGGGTCACTGCCGTCTCGGCCATTCGGGTCGTCATAGTTCTAGGATATATTACCACATTTTCCATACTAATAAACCGTATTTAGAAGGACCTATCTGGATCATTCTTCTTTTAAACCAACATAAAATGACAGTTTCAAGTTTTTCTGAAGTTCTGAACGGGATAAAACGGGACCCTATTACCAAGAATCCGCTGTCCGTCCATCTGTCCGTCCGCCCGTCTGTCACCAGGAAGTATCTCATGAACCGTGATAGTTAGACAGTTGAAATTTTCACAGATGATGTATTTCTGTTGCTGCCATAACAACAAATACTAAAAACCAGAAAAAAATATTTTGTAATGTAAACCACATACAAACTTATGAATGCACCTGGTTACGTACATGGAGTGTGAAAGTAGCCGCAATATATAACATTGTAAACAACATTTTGCTATGTAAAATCCAAACTATTCACTCCACACCATCCCTACTATTATACGGTGGTACGGAACCCTTCGTGCAAGAGTTCGACTCGCACTTGACCGGTTTTTTGTTGTTGTTTTGACACCTATATTACTAAAAACATAGAAAATACAATTTTTGAAAAGGCGCATATTAAAATGTCGGACAGGTTCTCTAAAGCAGGAAAATGAGGAATGCGATTATACAAGGTGACATTTAATTAGCTGACCATATTTTGGGGGTGAACAACTTTCCCAAAGAAACATGGTCGTAAATGAAAAATATGTTTCGTCCCTCAGTACATTGACCTGATCAGCTGATTACAAGTTACTATGGGAGACCCAATTTTTTTTTTCATTTTCGACCATATGTTTATTGGGGAAAGTTGTTCATAATAATGGGTACTATCTTTCCCCAAAATATGGTCAGCTAATTAAATGTCACCCTGTATACTCCTTAGCGTTCCATCACAGTGTCAGGATACTTATAACGAGTATTTTCCATACTAATAAACCGTGTCTCGAAGGACGTATACGGATATTTATAAATTCTCCACAGCAGGAAAATATGGCAGGTCTCATTTCAATGTTGCTTTCTTTAGCATTTCAACCTAATTTCTCGTGTTTGCATATTTATTTAAGGCGAAGAACAATGTAAACGTAATAAAATGGAAGCAATTCGGAGAATTTCAGTAACCATAATGGTGTTGCTAACTTAAAAAAACAAATGCAGACTAGCGTCACGGGCATTCCTATACGCGGTGGCAGAGGCGCAGTTGTGCCCACTAAATAGTCCTTTTTGCGTGACAGGGGGCTAGCTCACCCCCTGCAGCTAAGGAGGCACAAAACATAAAGATTTAATGATTCACCAAGAAACGGGTGGGAATAGCGGAAAGTGAATTTATATTTGGCATGAACGAGTATATTCCATTATTTATCTACACACGTATCATAAACCCTCTTTACTGCGTCCAAAAACCGCACGTTATTATGACTATAATATATCAATTTTCGACTAATTATGACATTCAAATTTCGAACGCCGACGACCGTCTGCGTGCCGCCCCTAGTTTGTCTGTGAAGTTGGTACTACTGAACAAGCTAAACAACTGCAGAGCCACAATGCCGGTCAAACATGCGGTTCCTGAACACATCAAAGAGAGCTTATGATATGTGCGTAGATAAACCAGTGTTTGTAACTGTACATAATTAGGCATTAAAACTCTCGAGTGATATTATTATATAAACCCACTCTCGAGTATTAATGCCCTCCATTATGTAGCAGTCACATAAACTACTATTAGTTTGTTATATTGTTTTATCTACACACGTATCATAAACCCTCTATACTGCGTACAAAAACAGCACGTTACGATCAGCATAATGTTAAACTACTTGGTAAAATTTCATTTCTTATCTGAAAAATTACACATTATGACCATAATGTGTAATTTTTCTACACATCATGACATTCAAATTTCGAACGCCGACGCCCGCCTGCTTGCCGCCCCTATTTTATCTGTGAAGTTGGTACTGACATTCAAATTTCGAACGCCGACGCCCGCCTGCGTGAAGTTGGTACTAAAGAACAAGCTAAACAATTGCAGAGCCACAATGCCGGTCAAACATGCGGTTCCTGAACACATCAAAGAGAGCTTATGATATGTGTGTAGATAAACTAGTGTATGTAACTGTACATAATTAGGCATTAAAACTCTCGAGTGATATTATTATGAAACTCGCCTTCGGCTCGTTTCATAAACCCACTCTCGAGTATTAATGCCCTCCATTATGTAGCAGTCAAATAAACTACTATTATATTATTTATTTAGTTATGTACTTTAATCTTTAATACTCTTTATTCAAGATAAAAAACAATGACATGATAATATGGTTTAGATGAGTACTTATCATAACTAGGCTCACAGGGAGCCTGTATTCATGAGTAAGTAGGCCCCTGCCTCTTACGAGGATCATCGTATCGTATCGTACTAGATAAATAATGTTATTGTTCACATGGTCTACCCCTGCTCAGCAATCGACCTTTCTCATCCAAAATTGGTTTGCTGAAAGAGATCTCCTATTAGAGATAAGCTCGCCTTTGTACATTATTTCTACGTAGGTCTTGTTGTCTTATGTCTTATGGATAATGTTATGAATTATTATTTTTGGCAATTTTACACTATCCGAGCACTCTGCTCATGCCTCTATATCGCACTTTTGATGTTTCCTTTTTGCGTACCTATTCTACATAATAAGCAATATTTTTCATTGCACTTGTAAAAAATGTATGGGATTTGACCTGTCTTAAGTCAAGCCATTTGCTGGATAAACAGTTATCTGACAATAAATTGCAATAACGGCACTTGGTTTATCAGCTGGATTGACAACCAACCAATCGTGAAGCTGAGGTGGCGTTATAAATATGTATATGGTGGTTATAATTTATAATACTATGTAAAAGAGATATAAAACCACCCAACGTGCAATGAAAGTTGCTAATATGCTGTCTAGTCTCACAGGTTTTGCCGTGCCTAATTGACTTAGAATAAGTAAGACTGGAGCTGCCTTTCGAATGAGATTATGTATTTATTTAGTCGTATTTCCGAAGTTCGAATGAGATGCGAAGGAGGGCGAGGTAACACCTATGAATAAAATGGTATGATGGAAGAATTCTCCTGATGAGGTAATCGCCTTTGTACATTATTTATCTACCATCAATTCTCTGTATGTTTGTTATGTACAGCAGTACATTCCCCCTAGAAGTTTATCGAATGAACAATTAGAATAATTACAAAAACAAATAACGCGACAGCATTTATTTTCAATTCCGCATACAAACTTATGAATGGTCCTGGTAACGTAGATGGATACCACCAATAACTTTGTAATCCCATATCTCCGCCATTTTGAAAAAAGAAACAAAAACTCAATTGACACAACCATTCATTTATTTAATTTTCTGCTAAAATAAAACAATCTTACCTACCGCCTTGTAAAGGGCAACCAAAAATATTTCAATAAACGATTAATTCCAAAACAAATATTAAATCTAAATACTAAATATCCAGGTATAATAAAACTCGCCGCCCGCCATCGGTTGACCCCAAAGTCCAGAGGCACTCATAAATCATGCCTTTTAAATCATCATAAATTCTACGACCAGCATCAGTATCAAGGATTACCGGGTATTACAGAGATTAGCGCTAGGAAAAGGCAGTGCATTTTTTAAAGTGATGACAATGTATCAAATCCAATACGCATTCATATAGTGGCTAAGATATTAAGACACAATCGAGGGCGCCGCGGACTTTGCAATATTTTCGTGCTGCAGCGGATGGAGTTACGTCACTTCCGTACCTTTCAGTTAATTTTTATTGGTTACCTACTACATCTTGACCGCTGTAAACTTGACCCTTACGATGGTCCGCGGGAGCCTTGTGTCCGATACACGTAAGATTATTTTCGCGTGCCGCGAGGATCGTGTTTACGGCGGTCCAGCTGTAGTTTCGCTTAGTAGAAGTAGGTGATTGGCGTTAACCGAAATATATGGATACACCCGACCAGCATGATAGCCAGAGAATGTTCGACATTTCAATTTGGTGAGCGTATCGTATTCAAATTCAACAGCAGGACTTGTAATAATAACAATAATAATACCTTGGACACTATTTAAACACATTGATCTAGCCGCAAACTAGGATTCCCTGTATCTTGGGTGCTAGATAACGATACACATACTTATATATATAAATATATATACTTAGATAGATAAACAACCAGGACTAGGATACAAACATCCGTTCTCATCAAACAAATATTTGCCCCGGCAAGAACGGATGTTTGTACCCTAGTCATGGTTGTTGGCCGTATGACCGACATTCGCCACAAAGATCCTAATTTTGTCTGACGTCGCCGGAAGCCAATTTTGAGGTCGGTAATAGTACATTACTTCAGAGGGAAGAAAGTGACAGTTCCATACCGAGATTATGGCATTTGCGCCACGAGCTTGCGAGGGGCGCAAACCATTTGAGGTATGGAACTGTACTTTATCCTGAGGTATGTATAGTGCTTTTTATTACACCTACGAGGAAAATTATAGACATAAATGCATCCATATTTTACAAAAAACACAAAGATAAATGCTAAATCAATCGAAGTTTTTGCGAAAATGCGCGGGCTTTTCCTTTTTTTATTCGCCCGTTTCTGGAGTAGGCTAAGATCATAAGGTCATGCAGCCACTTCTTCCGTGATTCCGCGCGTTTTATATACAAAAATAATTTCGTTTTTAATTTTCTGTATGCACCAAGGAGGTTGGTAACTGGTAAAAAAAACTGTATGTGGCCAGTAACAATTTACTTGAAATTTAATTAGTAGACAGTTAAAGTCTCTTTGCAGTATGACTGCTGACAAATTAAAAAAAAAACCGGGTATGTAATGGAATTTCATACATACTTCCCACCCTTGGGTCGGAAGGATTTTCATACAAACTTCCATACCTTGGGATGAAAGGATTTGAAGGGCGGGATAAAGGCGTTTCTTCCCTCTAATTGGTATAATTAGTATGTATTTTCAGAGCAGGTGTGATAAAAATCATTTTTTCATACGTATCCTGCCCACCCTATACCAAAACCCTGGGCATGCCCCAACCCGCAAAGTAGTCCTATAGCTTAACCATATAGTGCTACAACGCCTGTGTAAACGTTTCATAACAGTGATGGCGGTGACCTTGTGTTCTATAAAAGCGTTCAAGAACTTTGTTATATAGTGCAAACTGCAGATATGACCTATAAAAAAGTGATGTAAACGTTTATAAAACAATTTTTTGGAACCTTTATAGTTATATCGCTATAGCAATCGCTTTTTTTGGTTTCTTAAAGCACGTTTTGGTACTATAACAGAGGATCTATCACCTTTATAACACGTAAAACGCACGTAAGGGGTAAACAATTAGTTATATGAGGACTATTATGCCCTATAATTATGATTTTAAATTCGCTTTTAGAACAATACTTCGCCATTTTTATTCATGGTGAAATCGTTGGGTTCCGTCCCGTTTGCGTGTACGTACTTGGTTCTTTCTTCTAAAATGGATAATAAAAATTGGAAAATATTTAAACGCGGTTATACTTACAGAAGGGAAATGCAAAAACGCTATAAAAAGCAACATTATCATTATGTACAAAATAAACTAACCGTATTAGCAACCAAAGTCAAGTTAAGAGAAGAATTAAGGAGAATGATTCCGTAGAATCAATCTGACACAATGAAAACATCGTAACGACAAGTGTTATAATTTGATAAATATTTTAGCTAAAACTCAAACATTCTTGGGGGGAACTTGAAATTTGTGGTAAACCATACCCTAGTTCATCAATAAAACTGCGGTTGCACAACATTTCCAACATTATTGACGAAATATTATTAGGTAATCAGGAATAATCCATCTCACCTCTTAGGAGTCACAGGACTGTGAATCCTAATATATATATATTTTTTAACAAACACAAAGAATTCTTGCAAATCTTGACGGAAAAGGTACTATATAGAGTATATCCTATTGAATCCAGTAGATCACTATTTTGAAACTTTCGACACTGCTATGTAAATTTTATTGTATGAAAAAGTACTATAAAGAGTTCTTTTGAGGCCAGGCCACATCACCATTTTGAAACTCGCGACACTTCTATGTCGTTTCTATAAAACTTATTGGTCATGTGTAACACTTCTACTGATTCGTTTATATTACTAAACAGTGATATAATTTCACCACTTTCGAATAACTGTAAAGTTCTTAGGGACGTTATAGGACCAAATTCAGTGTTTTCTAAAACGTTCTAAGAGCTTTTATAGGACCACTTTTTGTTGCTTGGGGCCACTGCGGACAGACGTACGAAAGCATTTTTTCCCAAGTCGAAACGGACACGACACGCTCGCTTCGCTCGCTCGATCAAATTTTTATGATTTTCTGATTGTTAACGTGATTTCTTAGGCTTATAATGAGTAATGACACACATCCGCGCGCCAATTTTTGCTATGTTATGGGAGGTGAATGGAATAACCGGTTCGGGGACGTTTTAGGTGGTCTAAGATAATTCGTATGCTTCCAGCAACAATCGAAGCTTGCTCTAAAGACCGAACATAACTGTAGCTGTACATGCACTTACTTCGGGTGGGGCAGAGGGGTAAGCAGATGGTAGACGGCTCCAGTCGAAATTCTTCATAGCGAATTAGTTAATTTGCTATCACATCGTCCATATAGTTAACCGCGGCCTATGATTAGATTTCATTGATAAAGAAAAGTGCGATTCCCAGCGTGCAGTTTAAACGCTACATCTCTCTTATTAATAGTTGAATTACTGATTTACTATAGGTACCACGCCACACTCACTAGAATGTTTTTTAGACTGTACTTATTGAGATAGCAGTAAAAAATAAACAGAAATCAAAAAAGTGTAATTTTGCAGTCGCTGCGAGAAGTAGGTATAGGATTTGTTTGAATCAATATCATGCAAAAGTAACAATTAAACTTGAAGTCAAAGTCAAATTTATTTAATACTTTAGATATTTACATAACTTAGCAAACGTAATTTTTTGCCTCTTCGGTGCATTGGACCACTGTGGGAGAAGAAGGGCATTAAAACTCCCACAGATTAGTAAAAAATAATTAGACAGACAACCCGAAATCACATTAGACGATCCGAATGGCCGAGTCGGCAGTGACCCTGACTACGAAGCAAAGGGTCCCGGGTTCGAGTCCCGTGGGGGCAAATACTTGTTTGATGAGAACGGATGTTCATACCTTAGTTATGGTTGTTTCTCTATCTAAGTATAATATTTAACTATATAATATATAAGTATGTGTATCGTTGTCTAGTACCCAAGATACAGGGACTCCTAGTTTGGGGCTAGATCAATGTGTGTAAATAGTGTTCAAGGCATTATTATTATTATTATTATAACAATAGATCCCTTCGGCCGTCTATGGAACCGCAGTTTCGGAACTGGTTCCGTACGAGGCTTTTAATTTACTTGTATGGAACTGATTCCGTACGAGGCTATTAATTTACTTGTATGGAACTGGTTCCAATTAAGTAATTATCATTTTCCACCAGCCGTGTACGGAACTGATTATATGATCTGTGACTGAAGTAAAGACAGGTCTAAAAAAGATTGAAGTTTGTAATAAAAAAAAAACAAACAACTATTAAATAAACAAATGTATAATTCTGTAAACTAAAATAACTTCACTTAAATGAATTAACTTAAATATTGCAGTGCAATAGTGCAGTTTCCAAATAAAAATGGCTTAATAACTGTAGGCCACTGTTATGCTCCTGGCCATCTCTCCATAAGCATAAGCTTATGTTTAAAATAGTTTCTTAAGAAAAGAAGTACTTAAGAAACGATCTTAAAATTTAAAAGAATATGGCGAAATTAATTCAACGCAGTGGCCTACAGTTATTAAGCCATTTTTTAAATTGGCAACTGCACTGTTAATTTCATGGTCAATTTCAAGATAGGTTTTTGCCTTCTTGGAGTTGGTTTTGAAAATATTAGTAATTTTCGTTTCTTTGATCAATATGTTCAGTAAATCTGCAATTGTTATATTTTTTTTTCCAATATAACGATTGATCCGGCTGTGCCATCCTTCCACATTATTTGTGGTTCGTAGTTGCTCTTCGCTACAACAGCAAGTTTTATTGAAGTTAGTTTTCTCTAGCCATTGGGTTTTGAAATACGCGTTAAATTTTTTAATATCCATACCAGACGGGCTCATACGCATTACATACTCGATACCACTTGCTGTGAGTTCCGGTGGCAAACGTGCAATTCCAGCACATCGTGACACGTGCCGTTGCTTAACAGGAGATGAAATTTTTAATTGCTTGGCTTTTCGAAATAAGCATCTATTGAAATGAAAGTAGCATCCTTTGATTTCGATGCCATTGTATACTTTGGCCACTGCTTTCATTGCGGCCTTTTCGTAGTCCATTGTTACTTTCAACGGCTTCCAGGCAGGAAAGACTGATTTAATGAGTCGGAAGAGGATCTCATATGTTTCCTGCTTTTTATCAGGTAGTAAACAATAAATTATCGGAGTCACAGATTTACTTTTTTCGTTAAAAGCATGGATTGTGTATAACTGCCTGAAAGTCTTTGGGCAGGATTTGAAAGTGCCATCACACAATATATGGCTGAAGCTTTTAACCATAGCTCTGACATCTTTACGGCAGAATATAAGAATTCTTTTACCATCAGTTTCACCATTGTAGTCAGCTAGCAAGAAATCCTGGAACTTTTTTGGAACTATTACGTCAACAGAAGACGAAAATCGCATCTTGGGCACACCTAATATCTTGTTTCGGTTATTAAAGAGACCTGTTTTTTTATTTTCAAAATTTGGTATTTCTGCCATCAAATGCACGCCCTCAGTTTCTAGATTATATACCATCTCGTCATATTGTTTTTGAACAGAATCGAAATTGGACCCAGTTTTGTCTTTGAGCTTGTCAAGTTCCTTGAGTACTTTATTTTGGGCTTGGTTTGGTATACAGTCCGCATCATGTGTTTTTGTTTTTTCATGAATCACTTCGTTCTTCTCGTTTAAATTAATACTCCCTTTGCAGCCGTTATTGTATTTGGAACATAGATATATTGTATTACCTTCTGTGTATTGCTTTTTGCGATGATATTTGCGCCCTTCAAATAAAAGGGCAATACCTCCTCTCCGCGTTGAAATAAATTCAATGTCTCTTAATGACATTTCAAAAATGAGTGTATGCAGAGACTCCTATTATTTTATAAGCAACAGAAATAAACACTTTTCTAAGAATAAACATGGAATAAACATTCATTGACCTATTGCACTTTTATCTATATTATAAAAGACATTTAATTTCATTGACATGTAAGTATGACATTTATTAATTGAATAATTTGTAATTTAATTTGTAATTTAATCTGCACGTGTATGACGATTAGGAAGCATTTCTGTTATGTTGTACATGTATAATTGACAATAAATAAATAAATAAATAAATAATTGTCATAAGATCTTGTTGACAAATGACGTCTTGATTTATTCATCTTACATGCCAGTCGTCTTGAAAGAATTTTCCTCCAAGGAGGAAATACAATATAGGCAGTCACGGCCGTCATGTCAACCTTTTTTTGGGGAACAAGCAGTTCCATACAAGTAAATTAAAAACCTCGTACGGAACCAGTTCCATACAAGTAAATTAATAGCCTCGTACGGAATCAGTTCCATACAAGTAAATTAAAAGCCTCGTACGGAACCAGTTCCATACAAGTTAACTAAAAGCCTTGTACGGAACCAGTTCCATACAAGTAAATTAAAAGCCTCGTACGGAACCAGTTCCGAAACTGCGGTTCCATAGACGGCCGAAGGGCAATAGATACTTAGTTTGCCGATTCTGGCTACACTAATTATTTCCACAGCTTAATTACCCCTTATAATAATCAGGGGCATAATATGAAGGTACATTATCATTATTAATACTACGTCATATATGTAATCTATCATATCCTTTTGGTCCTCTATCTACTGTTTGACGACCTCTGTGGTGCAGGGGTTGTGGCTCTGCCTACCATGCGAGAGGTCCCGGGTTCGATCCCCGGCAGGGGATAAAAAAAAGGAAAAAAAAGACCCAGGTCTTGGATGTTTATATGTGTGTGACGTCGCTGTTTCTGATTCCCACGACACAGGATATCCTAGTGTGGGGCGAGAAGCAATGTTTGTGCCTGTATTTAAATGTTATGTTATGTTATGTCTTTCTGTAATACCATTATCTTCTTTTACATTATTTTATCTACACACGAATCATAAACCCTCTTTACTGAATGAATGAATGAATGGTGCTTCTCCAGCCAGGGTTCTAAACCTGTTCCGGTCTTTCGGCCGGCATACCAGAGGGCACAAGTTTTGAGGGGGGGCGGAATGACCTGCTCTGTAGGAAGGGAAGGATAGTGAATTCAATCGACCGACTCTTCAGCCTGAAGCCAATATAGGATATGTGGAATGGGGAGGATGTGGGATTTGGAGAGAAGCTGTTGTTTTCTTCAAGTTCTTGTTTTCCTTCTATTTTCAGTTATTGTTAATAGTTGAGTTTCCTGAGTCGTGTTCGTTTGGGTTATCCGGTAAGTTCCCAGTTTCGCTTTTGCTGTCTGTTTCTGGGATACGGTATATTTGCCTCTAGGCCATCCTGACATCGTCCCTGTTGTGTGATGATTCTGTCCAGTAACTGTGTTTGATGTTTGATGTCATGCTTAAGGAAATCTTTCCAGGTGTATATAAGTCGGCCGGCTTTCTTCTTCCTTGCTTCGTATTTGAATGGAGCGTGTAGTAAGTGCTGTTGTGGGCGTCGCAGAATATGTATAGTAACATATCCGGTGGTTTTTGATTCGTTTGGATATCGTTTTGTCCTGTAGTCAGTCATGAATTTTGTGGTATCTTGGATAGCTTCTGGCGTTCTCAAACATGTCTCTGAGGATCAGGCGTTCATATACTGACTGTCACCTGTTTGCTTTAGTGAGGGTTGCCGCTTTTTGTCCGTATTTTATAAACAGTGCAGTGACCATTTTGTAAATCAAGCGCACTATATTTCAGTCTATGTTGGATTTCTTTATAAAATGCATTAGGGCCTTGGAATTGCATATGGCTTGCCGGCACCTCTTTTTTGGGTCCTATGTCCTGCCGTAATATATGTGCCGAGATATTTGATTTCGTTTACGGTTCCTATTGGAACTACGTCCAATTCACTGGTTGTTTATGGGGTCTCTTATAAGAATTTTCGTCTTTCTACTTTTAAGTTTACCATGAGCAGTTCTCCGATGATATTTAATTATTCACTTTTAGCTACTCCGCGGCATAGCAGCGCTGCGTATAAACGCTCCTTCAGGCTGCGGGCGGTCCGACTCTGGAACGCACCTCTTTGCACTATAAGAGACAGTCCGACTCTTTTTTCTTTTAAGAAACATATTAAAGAGCTCTACATGTCTCTTTCGTAAAAGTTATTGTATTTATTTTATTATATGTAAGGTTTATGTATATATCGGTAATTATTTCGTATTTGCTATCTGTATTTTACAGATATTTTAATTTATTCCTAGGCATTTTAGTTATAGTAATTATCGTGCACTGCCTACCCTTTTATGATAGCAATTCCTGTAATGCCTTGTTTTGCTGGAAGAAATCTCTTTTCAGAGACAAGCTCGCCCTTGTACATGCATTTTCTTTTGATGTAACTTTTAAAATATTTGTGTGCAATATTGTGAAGGAGGTTTGTTCCTATAATTCCCTTTTTCCTGTATTTCTTTATAGCGTCTTGTCCGATGCGAGCATACAGATACCAGAGATAGTGTTTTGACATATGTATCATGTTTGTTTCCTTTATATAGGCTATGTGTATGTTTTTGTTAGTCAATTCCGCGTCAATGTTGAGTCTTTTAGTTATTTCGGCGCATCCTCTAACCTTCTAAGTAGCAAGTTGTCTGGGATGTCTTCTGTTGATGTTATGGTTGACCCTGAGGAGGTCATGGGTGTTGCATTAAGTATCGGCGTTGCTTGATCCGTGGGTAAATTTGGCGATTCAAGCAAGTAAACGCTGTCGTAGTGGTGTCCTGTGACGTTGAGGTTGATAGATTTCACTGCATCCGCTGGATTCTTGGGCGTGAATGTGAGCGATGGTGTATTTTGCTGGTGGATTGTTGCGTTAAGTAGAAAGTATTCGGCAGCTGGTATTATAATCTCCTCTCCAGCCCAAGTACCGTAATTGCGTAGATTTTCAGTGGTGAGTTGTTAAGGATTTCAGGCTCAGTGATTGCGAGCTTTGTTCTGTTCATCGCCGTTTTCTTCTACATATTTAACTAGGTCCTTACGAATGTGAGTGTGGTTGCATGTTAATTGACATAGGTGATTAATTTAGTCAGCAATTGCGGTGAATAGGCAGTTACCATCTCAGCGTTGGTAAGGCTTCCATTAGGTTATGTTCTTGGGATGTTGTTGAAAGAAAGAACTTAGATATAGCGTGATTTATTTGAACTACCTTTATCTACGATTAACAGATCGTACGGGTTGCGATTGTCAAAGTTTGTGCGTATCTTCGTGCGCCCTTATTCTCGGTAGAGAGCCGCTTAGGACAAAAAGTCTCCGATTTTATTGTTGTTATTGTTCATCAGTGGAAGTCTTTTGTTAATTGCCTGTTTTCTGGAAGATGGTGAAATGATCCTTTTATGATGTGCAATTGTTTGCTGTTTCTCGCTATTTCTCAGAATATGCAGTTATGTAGTAGACGGGCTTGCATTATTGTTTTATTTTTGTGGGCTTGTCGGACCGGATAAAGTTAGAAATGGTTATGTTTTGTTTTACTATTATTGGGTAGGTTCCTGCTTAGTTTTGTATTTAGGTATGATGGATCGCTACACTTATTACGTAGAACTCCGCGGCTGCTATGATAATTTCTTCACCGCCCCACGTGCCCTGTATGTGGAGATTTTTTATGTACTCAGTGAAAGCTTCTGCGTTTGGTGCGTCGATCGCATGTTTGATGCGTGGTTAATTGCTGTTAGCTTCCACGTATCTAGCTAAGTCGCTTCTGATGTGGGTATGGTTGAATGTCGCTCCAAACAGATGGTTGATTTTGTCTGCAATTGCATGGAACAGGCAGTTTCCATCTCTGGGCATTGGTAGAGTTTAGATTGTGAGATATTACTACAGGAGAAATCCTCGTGGTATTTTAGCTAATATGAATGTGTGTGTGTGGGTTGTTTCTAAGAGGTGTACGGCCGGTATGATGAGAGACGCTGTTTGGCTTTTTACGATCTATTTTTATTCTTATGTTTCCCGGTATTTCCAAGATGGGCTGACACCATAGAATGGGTGCCAGATGTGTGAGGGAACGTTGTGAGCCTTTTGTGCTTCGAAGCTTTTTCAATTGTTCCTAAATAGCAGTCAATTGTTTTGTCTAGTTTCTGGGAGTTTGGTGAGATGGCATTTTTATGGCCTGCACTTGTTTAGTTTTTGTTTATTGTCGGGTTTAGTATATTTGCAGTTTAGCTACATAAAAATAATTCTAGGATTGTTAAGTTTTGGGTTGGCTTATTCACTGAGTTTCAGGGTTTAGTGGATGGTTATTGTTAATGACTGTTTTGAATGGTCTTTCGAAGATGAGGAGAAAATAAATCTCGAGGAGAATTATCTCGAATTTATTTTCAGGCAAAGCAATATAAGTATATGTAGCTATAATAATGTTTTATTAGTTGATTTTGATATTGCGTAGGTAGGGAATTGTTATATCCTGCCTATGACGCACCTATAAATGTGATTATGCCTTAGTCAATAGGGGCGACCGCGGCCGCGGTAAGTGGTGGTTTATTATTGTCAGGCGGCGAGTGGTGCTGAGAGAAATAAAGTTAGAGGTAGGTAATCACTATCAATGATGTCCTAATCGGAATGATCTCACCAGGTTGGTGTGTTTAGCGGCGGTGGTGGTGGAGGCAGTAGCGTTGAGGGTGTGTTGCGTAGGCGTCGCTCGCTGCCGGCCTGTCGCTGCGTGGCTCAGACGTGCACCTGGCCTAGAATAAATTCTAGGGCTTGCACAGATGGGATGCCTAAGAGTATCGCGCAGTTCTCTGGGCATTCATTACACTTGACCGCACTAGTATCATCACAATCACTGAAATGCGTGGTATTGCACAGATGGGGTGCCTAGATGGATCACCCACATTCCCCAGGTAACCCTTACAGTAACACGCGGTATAAGCCAGGCTCGTTTTCGGGCCTCCGGAGGCAGAACAAAAGGCGCGCGCCGGGGATGAAAACTATTGTTTGTTTAAATGCGTTTGGGAGATCTCGGGGGGACACGTCCGTTCGGTCCGGCAACACAAACGCCACTCGAATCATAAACCCTCTTTACTGCGTACAAAAACCGCACGTTACGATCAGCATAATGTTAAAATACTTGGTAAAAACTCATTTCTTATCTGAAAAATTACACATTATGACCATAATGTGTAGTTTTTCTACATATTATGACATTCAAATTTCGAACGCCGACGCCCGCCTGCGTGAAGTTGATACTACAGAACAAGCTAAACAACTGCAGAGCCACAATGCCGGTCAAACATGCGGTTCCTGAACTGAACACATCAAAGAGAGCTTATGATATGTGTGTAGATAAACTAGTGTATGTAACTGTACATAATTAGGCATTAAAACTCTCGAGTGATATTATTCGGCTCGTTTCATAAACCCACTCTCGAGTATTAATGCCCTCCATTATGTAGCATTCACATAAACTACTATTACATACTCGATTAGGAAATTTCTACAGTCTACAGCCGTTTAATTGCTAAAGCATTGAGCCTTAACCTCCACGGTAATACCAAGTGTAATTGGTATGGAAAAAAAACAACGAAATAACCTAAAAAACTTAATGAAGTCTTTAACGAGGTAGCTACGTGTTTGCATATTGTTGTGGGAAGTATGTAGGTACAGTCGTCAGCCAGCACGTCAACCTTACTTTGTTGAACTCTAGTTAGTTCTTTTACGTGCGAATTTGCCACAAAAGTATGAATTTATAGTGATACGGAAAAAAATGGGGTTTTTTTCGAATCCATTTTCTCCACCATAAAGTCATCTACAGATACGATTTTTGGGTTAACAGTTATTAAGTATTTTAATAAGATTCTCGCTAAAGGGAAACGCGATTGGATTAAATTTTCTCGATAGAAGTCAATTACGAAAAGGCCTCTAAATTGATTTATTTTTTCCTGTAATTCTGAAATCTTAACTAATTTCATTGCGGAACTCCGTTCAAAATGTGGATATTATTTATTCGTAAACTCTCCTTGAAAATATTTTTAACAAAATAGCGTAGTTTATTTATGTGGTTTGGCGCTTCGTTATGTCATTTTTCCCGATTCAGTCCCTCTCACACTGCGGGTCTTTCCGCCTGGAGTAACCTGGAGGGACCTTTGCACGGACGAGGAATCCTCTTAAGACCAGATGTGACGCAAATAAAGTTTATTTCTTTGTTGTGGATTGTATGGTTTGCATATAACCAATCTTTCTTCCTGTAGTAGCTTTTAGTCTAATGCTGTTAATATTAAGAACGATAATAAGTGGATTAAGGTTATGTTTGATATTTTGTTGATGGTACAGGTATGTATAGTGGATAGCGAAATTATTGTTACGCTAATAGTCGCATTATGGCTTGGTGTTGTATGGTTAAGATTTTAGTTAAATATTTTACTTACCCCCAGTTCCTGAAAGAGTGGTGGTCAAATGTAAAAGGCGACTTATCGAAGATTAATTCAAAATAATGGCACGTGATTGGCTGAAATGAGTTCACAGCTAATTTCCCTTTCGAAAACCTGGCGTGAGTCAGCCTTATATAGGGACGTTCTAGCGGTGATGGAAAATAACGTGAGGAAACCTTCGTTGCTCCAGAACTACGGCGATAGGCTAGGCCCCTGTCACGCAAAATGGAGTATTGAATAACACAACTGAGCCTGTTTCACCTCATGTGGGAAATTAGGTAGGTACAGTTCGCGCCATGTTTCTGTGTCTGCGCGAGCTGTCACTTTTCTCTCTAACCCCATTATACCCTATGCGAGAGAGTTCACAGCCCGCGCAGAGCCAAATAAACTTGGCGCGGGCTGGTTTTTTAGGGTTCCGTAGAGAAACAAGGAACCCTTATAGATTCGTCTGTCTGTCTGTCTGCCCGTCTGTCAGTCTGTCCATCTGTCCGTTCCGGCCGTCCGTAAGTCACAGCAACTTTATTCCGAAACTATCAGGACTACACAGTTGAAACTTGGTATGTAGAGTATTCTGTTAACCGCTTTACGATTATTAATATTAATAGAAAAATTTAATAGTAGTTTATGTGACTGCTGCATAATGGAGGATATTAAAACTCGAGAGTGGGTTAATATCACTCGAGAGTTTTAATGCCTAATTATGTACAGTTACATACACTAGTTTATCTACACACATATCATAAGCTCTCTTTGATGTGTTCAGGAACCGCATGTTTGACCGGCATTGTGGTTCTGCAATTGTTTAGCTTGTTCTGTAGTACCAACTTCACGCAGGCGGGCGTCGGCGTTCGAAATTTGTATGTCAGTACCAACTTCACAGACAAACTAGGGACGGCACGCGGGTGGGCGTCGGCGTTCGAAATTTGAATGTCATTGTATGTAGAAAAACTACACATAATGACCATTATGTGTAATTTTCCAGATACGAAACGAGTTTTTACCAAGTAGTTTAACATAATGCTGATCGTAACGTGCGGTTTTTGAACGCAGTAAAGAGGGTTTATGATACGTGTGTAGATAAAAAAAATAAAAAGTTAAGCGGGGTCACCCCATACATGGAACTGAAAACATTGTTTTTCATCATACCTATATGTGTGGGGTATGTATATATGTAGATAGGTCTTTAAAAATGACGTTAGGTTCTTTTTATTCAGAGTAAATCGTTTAAGAGACAGACCCTTCCAAAGTTGAAAAAATTGTGTGCCCCCCCCCCCCCCCTAACATTAAAAGTAAGAGAGTAAAAATCTAAAGAAAATATTGTTTTGTATCTCAATAAACACTTTCAACGAAAATTGGTTTAACCTTGTGAATACCACCGGTGTTAGACAACTTTTTTTTGGCTTATATTCTACATTTATGACACGCACTTGGCCGTTTTTTAATATTTTTCACTAGGTGGCAGAAGCATCGGCATTATATTAAATGACTTATATGACTTATGAAAGTGCTGATATTACCGTATTATTAAAGCCCGGTGCGGTTTATAGACACCATTCATTAAGAAAACTAAAGGAATATACTCTATAATAATCATAATAATAATAATATACTCTGACTATATTTAAAAGTCGTGTGAAGAAGCTTTACCTCTCTCTTTAAAGATATAGGTAGTATGCATTTAAGTATTTATTAGTATAGTATATACAATAGTAGTTGTAGTATATTATTAGTATTTAGTATATTATTATAGTTATTATATAATTTATTTTATTTATTATTTTATATGTTGTACACATAGGTCTGCCCCTGCTCAACAAACAACCTTTCGCATTTTAACCTGGTTTGCTGGAAGAGATGATCTCTTATTAGAGATAAGCTCGCCTTTGTACACTTTTTTATGTAACTCTTGTTTTTTGTATGATTTGTGTGCAATAAATAAATTATGAAATAATGAATATTCACAGCCTTTTTAAACCAAACTACAGAGTTACCACGCCAATGTCCGGTGTTGTTTGACCCTGACATAGATGAAGGGAGATTTTACCGATAGCACCTTCTGACCCAAGGACGAAGGTACCGGCCTCGCTCAAGGGCTCATAAGTGTGTTGAAACAGGGTATACAACTTCGAGGATATTTTGGAACGAGAACAATATAAATGACTACCAAAAAAAAATCCTACCCAAAATGGGTAAATGAACACCAAAAGTTTCAGAAAATAACAGGGCAGAATACTGCGGTAGCTTCGGTGAAGAGTAAAGGGGGTGAAAGAAGCGAAGCCCCCTTTATCCTTCGTGTTAGGGTGAACATGTAAGAACAACAAAATAGTAGTTTATGTGACTTTGACGGCCTCTGTGGCGCAGCGGTTGTGGCTCTGCCTACCATGCGAGGGGTCCCGGGTTCGATCCCCGGCTGGGGGTAATGAAAAAAAAAAAAAACAATCCCCAGGTCTTGGATGTTTATATGTGTGTGACGTCGCTGTTTCTGGTTACCACGACACAGGGTATCCTAGTGTGGGGCCAGAAGCAATGTATGTGCCTGTATGTAAATGTTTATGTTTATGTTTATGACTGCTACATAATAGAGGGCATTAAAACTCGTTCGCTTCGCTCACCCCCTTTACCCTTCGCCTAAGCTAACGCAGTATTTTCCCCTGATATTTGCTCTGAAAATCAGTATATTTGCTGTGCAAATCAGTATTTTTGATGTGCAGTTTAATATTTTTCCCAAAAAAACACAATTTTCCACTATTCTGCCGCAGCAACCCACGTAACAGCTGTTATGAGCTTCTTTAATATGGTGTATTCTAAAATTTCAACCAGAAAGGACCGAGTTGCTAATTCTACCGATTCATAAACATTTACAATCAGGCACATACATTTTTCTGGCTCCACACTAGGATACCCTGTGTCGTGGGAACCAGAAACAGCGACATCACACACATATAAACATTATGATTACTTTACCCCCAGCCGGGGATCGAACCCGGGTACTCTCGTGCATGTACATGGTAGGCGGAGCCACAACTGCACCGCCCCACAGAGGTCGTCATACGGCCCTAAGCTAATATATCCTTCTCAATCTCTAATACAAAATGCAACGGCAATATGTCCATAAAGAGAGGGTATAGGACGCCAAGTTTCTTTGTCTCTGAGCGAGCGGTGACCTCTCTTTCTCGCTTACGGTAAGGTGGACTGAGAGACAGAGCGGTGACGCCACGCTGAGCCAAAGAAATTTCGCAACCAAAAATAATAGCTTGATCAGTTGATCACATAACAATCCTACAGTAATTACGAAAGTAAAAGAGCTCCGTGGTCTAGTGGTTTTACGCTCGCTTTTCAAGCAGGAGATACGGATTCGAATTCGGTGCTGTTACAGACCCAAGTACCAATGTAAATCATATTAGTACTTGGGTATCTTAAGTGCATACATTATATGGACGTTCTTACGTTGAGGGAAAACACGGTGAGTAAACCTTCAATCTCTATAGCTGTGGGGATGGGCTAGCCCCCTGTCACGCAAATTGGAGTTTTCAATAGTATTATGAGTATTCAAGAACTAGCTCACCGCCACAACTCTCATCGTCATCATCACAATCAAGATTTGAAAAACAAAAACAAACCAAAAACGAAACCAACACCTAAAAATAGTAACGTTTCGTGTTAATCACAAGTAGTGTCCTCATTTCGAAGAGTGTGTCCTTTTAGGGTCAGTGGCTGGCCCCACGCCCCCGTGGCCCTACACTACACCGCTGACCCCGAAACTTACGATAGCTGGTGGAAATAAGTTATCGTTTCCTGTTGCCGCCGACAGCGGGGCAAACTTTTCTTTGCCTTCATGCTCATGCGAATGTTTGGGGTTTCAGAATGTAGTAACTACTCGTATAGGTAATGTTTTACCCGACTGAGACTAAAGAAGAGTTATGTTTTTCGAGCTTATCCGTGGTACCACAAAAAATATTAAACAGCGTTTAACCTCAAAACAAACGTCAAATCCTATACGTTTTTGTTTTTAAACAAGTAGTTTATTTTTTTGTGGTAAGGCCCTTATGTGTCCAAAACTCGTAGGTATTGCGGCTCAGAATTCCGAAATGCGGTACAATCACCAAAATATTTTTTTCCTACCCAAAATGAACATCAAAAGTTGCAAAAAATATCAGGGCAAAATACTGCGGTAGCTTAGGTGAAGGGTAAAGGGGGTGAGCGAAGCGAAGCCCCCTTTATGCTTCGTGTTAGGTTGAACATGTAAGAACAACAAAAAATACTTAAAACATAAACTTAAGTAAACAAAACATAAAAAGAATTTTGGTGATCATTTATCTAAACACAATTTGGTGGACATTTATCCATTCTGGTCACAGACTTGAATAGTAGGGACAGGGCACGGAGCGCTTGAAAGTGTTGCTACAAAAACAGTACAAAATCGGGAAAATTGTACTGTTTGCAATCAGTCGCGCTTGGACGGTGACAGCCGATTGACATATCGGCAGCAAAAACAAAAATGGTGACCTGCGACGTAAAAAGGTGAAAATCATACCCAAATCGCAAAACACAAAAACAGGGAGTGTCGTATCACAAGTAAGAATTATATTTTCAATTACTATTGGCTTTAAATTGATTATCTATAAAATATTGTTCTCGAAAAAATCCTCAAACGAAAATCAACCATTCGACTGACGTAACTTTGTAGTGACGCGCGACGCAACAGAATAATATAAGGATAAATAATCTAACCGGATGTCCTAACGGTGATGGAAAACATCGTGAGGAAATCTTCATTACTCCGGCTTCATTACATTAGCTGCGGCGATGGGCTTGCCCCCTGACATGCAAGATGGAGTATTAAATCACTAGCTAAGTGGGCACAGACCGGCACAGTTGTGCCTCTGCCAGCCCGTATGGGAAAAGGCGTGACGCTATGTTACGCGTGTAATGTATTGCTAAATACTCTATTTTATACACGATGACTTCAGTGATATCAGGTACCAATTTTCATAACTTTTTCTATGATTAGGTATTTTATTACTTATAAATCAAAATCAAGATCTTAAATTCCAAGTCACGCTACTATTGTGTATCTGTGAGCTTACATCCTCTTTCATAATTTAACGGCAAAGACAAAAATTTATATGCCTATTTAATTATGTTTCAACTTTTTATATATATTAAACATGAGGTAATTGCGTGAGACCTCGCCCCTTAAGTAAAATTTTAGCTAGATATATTTTATTTCTACTCCTAATCACCGATTAAAAGTCACCGGGTATTTGAGAGTTATCCGTAGATCAACTTTCCTAATATTGTATCTATACACCACAATTCGGAACGTGACCGAACGTGACGCCGTTACAATTTTTCGTACTGTCTTGGTTCCGACGAATTCCGACAGGGGCGCTATTTTTCTTAGCCTCAAAATGGTAAGAAATTGAGTACGGGAAGGCCTATCCTTAGTATTTATATCGATGATACTTACATTCAAATTTCGAACGCCGATGCCCGAAGTTGGTGCTACAGAACAAGCTAAACAACTGCAGAGCCACAATGCCGGTCAAACATGCGGTTCCTGAACACATCAAAGAGAGCTTATGATATGTGTGCAGATAAACTAGTGTATGTAACTGTACATAATTAGGCATTAAAACTCTCGAGTGATTATTAATGCCCTCCATTATGTAGCAGTCACATGAACTACTATTAAGATACCGTACCTTACCTAAAATGAGTTAACATAACAAATTGTTACACCATTTACGAGTATAGGTATAATCACTCAAAATGGACTTTTATATGAATATTTTAAAGTTTTTGTTAGTTATTAAAAGGACTTTAACCCCTTGGTTAAACTTTGCAAGAAACGCAAGACTTTAGAACGCATGCAGTCTAATAATTATTGCGTGTAAGGTTATTTTTTCATAAAAAAGTATTTGCCTGGCTTTATAGCAGTCTCGTGGGCGGTAATATTGTAGGAAAGTGGGACAGAGCTACATGGATCATAGCTCCGTCTCTCTCTCTGTAAAACCAGCCATTCTAGTACAAGCTGACATACATTAGTACTTGTCAATTTAAGAGTTATCAACATACAGTTCTACATTAACATACACATCGTCACAGCAACGTCAAATCTGAGCTGTGGCAATGGGCTTACCACCTTTCATACAAACGGAGCAGAAATACTGGCTAATTGTGTCCCTGCCACCTCGTACGGGAAAATGCGTGACGCTATTTGATATGAAACTACCTTCAGCAACCCCAAGACATGACAAGGCGAGTCTAAGCCACAACTGTACATGCAAGATATCGATCCTGTACCACACAATAGTGACAGGTGTAGCGACAGCAAAAGAGGCTATTCGTGGCTAAGTCTGGGGCTTTGGTCTCCTATTTACGTCGTAGGCCTCCTGCGGCGTAACGCCCGTACGCCGCGTCGTCACAGCAATCTACTTAATATATGAAGTTATAAGGGAACGCTGTGGATTAAAAGAACATATAGTGACATGGATGGAGAAAGGCCAGCTTAGATGTTTTGGTCACGTTGAAAGGACGAATGAAAGGAGATTGACGAAACAGATTTATAGAGCGGGTCTAAAAGGAGCCATCGGACGGAGACACCCAAGAAGGTCCTATAAAGACGAATGTTGAGGAAGCGAGAGATGTATGCCAGGATCGTAGCAGGTGGTGGTGCTGGCTAAAGCATGGGGTAAGTACTACATTATGCGGTCGGGCTGTCGGTGATAGGAATCATCGTGAGGAAAACTTCATATCTCCATATCAGCGGCGATGGTCTAGCCCCTGTCACGCCATAACGGTTAAATTCGGGCACAACTGTGCCTCTGCCATCCCGTATGGGAAAATCCGTGCCCATATCATCATAATGTTGTACTCGTACTCGTAGTTTTTTGTCGATGAATGCTATTTATTATGTCGCTTTGGAAGTACCCAATACCCATGTTTAGAAAATTAACTGTCGGAGGTTATTATTAGCTCATAAGTTTGTAATTTATTTGTAATTATTTAATAATTACAGCTGTTACCTCCCATAAGAATATTAAAAAAAAAAAAACTGAGTGTCAGCGTAAGGAATAGCTCCCTAACGTAACGTCCTTGAGAATACGAAAACTTGAGGTGCAATGAGTCATTTCTGCTTACGGTACTCTAGGAGTTGAAGGGCTATGGTTCAGTGACTCGTTGCTGAGTCAGTGCCAAGTGCCACCGCAACTGACACATCGCTGATGGAGTATTATACTCGTTCTTTGGCTATTTTATATTTCAACAACGAATTTAAGGTTTGGCTAGTATTTAATCGCACATCAAAAATACTGATTTGCACAGCAAAAAAGGATCAGCAAAAACACTTTTTATGTTTTATAGTAGTTTATGTGACTGCTACATAATGGAGGGCATTAGTACTCGAGAGTTCGGCGAGTTTCATAATAATATCACTCGAGAGTTTTAATGCCTAATTATGTACAGTTACATACACTAGTTTATCTACACACATATCATAAGCTCTCTTTGATGTGCTCAGGAACCGCATGTTTGACCGGCATTGTGGCTCTGCAGCTGTTTAGCTTGTTCTGTAGTACTGGTAGTACTAACTTCACGCAGGCGGGCGTCGGCGTTCGAAATTTGAATGTCATAATATGTAGAAAAATTACACATTATGATCATAATGTGTAATTTTTCATATAAGAAATGAGTTTTTACCAAGTAGTTTAACATTATGCTGATCGTATCGTGCGGTTTTTGTACGCAGTAAATAGGGTTTATGATACGTGTGTAGATAAAATATTTTATGTGTACTCAAGTTTCTATTTTAAGTATTTTTTGTTGTTCTTGCTTGTTCCACCTAACACGAAGGATAAAGGGGGCTTCGCTTCGCTCACCCCCTTTACCCTTCACCTAAGCTGCCGCAGCATTTTGCCCTGATATTTGCTGTGCAAATCAGTATTTTTGATGTGCAGTTTAATATTTCCCTTTAAGAGAATCGTGTGGGCGCGAGCCTCCATACAATAAGCGGTAACCTTTTTCAACCCTTAAACCTTGTCCGATTTTCACAATTTTTTCACATGTTTGAGATAATATGAAAAACTATGCTCGTGCGTTTTGTTTTTTTTTGAAATATTTTGTATTTTAGTAAATATAAGTACCTAAACATTCACTTTTTCGACCAAAAAAAAAACTCCAGCATTTTATTTATTTTTAACCAATCAAGCCAGATTTTCAAAAAAAGGAAAAACTACAAGCATCGTTTATGATGTGTGGAAACGAATGAGACCAAATTTGTCTTATTCCATAAAGGTTTAGGGGTAGAAAAACGTTACCGCCCAAAAGCATAATTCGGCCGAAAATTTAGGCAATTGCGCTCTTATAGCTCTGAGATAGCTTGTATTTTGGTAAATACCTACTCGCGCCGAGTTCTGTCGCCATTCGCTCGTCTTAAGATTCAAGAACATGTATATGTATGACGACCTCTGTGGCTCTGCGGTTGTGCCTCTGCCTACCAGGTCCCAGGTTCGATCGATAAAGAAAAAAAAACAGGTCTTGGGTGTTTATATGTGTGTGACGTCACTGTTTCTGGTTCCCACGATACGGGATATGGTGTGGGGCCAGTAGCAATGTATGTGCCCTTATACATGTTTATGTTTTACTACAGCTATACAAAGTTCATAAAATCTTAGAAGTTGAATGACATATAACCTAAAACTTCATAAAATCCACTTTTTAAACACTAGGGATGTTACCAAAACAATCGGAAAGAATCGAAATTGTTCATTCAGTTGAACTAACTAACTAACTAACTAACTAAGGGTTGTGATGCCGTCATGTTGTATATGCCTATATGTTAATTATGGTATCCCCTTGGATCGCATAATGTTATTTAGACTATTATTGTTTCGCATAATTGATTTGGCATAATTTGTTATGGCATAATAGTATTTTCGCAAAGTAATACTTTGGCCTACTACTTTTTAGGGTTCCGTACCCGAAGGGTTCCAAACGGGACCCTATTACTAAGACTCCGCTGTCCGTCCGTCCGTCTGTCACCAGGATGTATCTCACGAACCGTGATAGTTAGACAGTTGAAATTTTCACAGATGATGTATTTATGTTGCCGCTATAACAACAAATACTAAAAAACAGGATAAAAGAAATATTTAAGGGGGCTCCCATACAACAATTCTTTCAATACCACATACAAACTAATGGATGCACCTGGTTACGTACATAGAGTGTGAAAGTAACCGCACCAATAACTTTGTAAACAATATTTTGCTGTGTAAAATCCAAACTATTCACTCCACACCATCGCTTCCATTGAACGGTGGTACGGAACCCTTCGTGCGCGATTTAGACTCGCACTTGACCGGTTTTTTGGCATAGTACGCAATTAGCATAATTTCACCGGACTAATTTGTATTGGCCGAAAACACATTACGCATACTATTGTTTGGGCTAATAATTATTTGGTATTTGCACTTCAAATATACTGATTTTTACAGCAATTATCAGGGTAAAATACTGCGGTAGCTTAGGTGAAGGGTAAAGGGGGTGAGCGAAGCGAAGCCCCCTTTATCCTTCGTATTAGGTTGAACATGTAAGAACAACAAAAATACTTTAAACATAATAAGTGTTTTGCTGATCCTTTTTTGCTGTGAAAATCAGAATATTTGCTGTGCGTTTAAATACTAGCCTTAATTCTTTATCCCTAGACGGGGATCGAACCCGGGACCCCTCGCATGGTAGGGGGAGCCACAACCGCTGCGCTACAGAGGCCATAAGATGTGTGTGCAATGAATTCGGTATTTTCATTTACGTAATTTTCAGTGAGTTGTCATCAGTATTTATTTTGAGGTAAAAAAATGTGCTGTATAGAGCAATGACTAATTGATTATTACGCGTATTTGTGTTTATGCTTTTTGACATTAGTCTTCATGATGATTATGCTTTCTGTATTTATGCTTTTTAGTGTTATACGTAAAAAAATATGCGTAATGAGGATTATGCACATGACTATTTCGGCGTAAAGCAATTATGAGTACTAATAACTGTTACTGATTACTAATAACTGTTACTGATTACTAATAACTGTTATTGATTACTAATAACTGTTATGCCAGGTATGTGATTTGTATTTGTATTGAATAATTTATTTTGACATGTCAAAGTGTTTTGTTATTTTGTTTGTCTACCTATCATTTAATTTAATTTCAATTAAGTTACATTTTATTATATTTCTGGCTTATAATGATTTCACTTGTATAGAATTGTTATACCATTTAAATAATATTTTAGTTTTAATCGATGTATTTCAGACACAATTGTACTATTGTTTATGAATAAATACTATTGAACTATTGAACTATTGAACTATTGAACAATATTAGTATAAATGACTTTATGCCTTCCAATAGAGAACCGTTATTTATTATGTTTTATGTTTGTAGTAAATCAATATGCTATGATGAGTCTTTTTCCATCTGGGGTAGCAAGACAGTTGCGCTCACATTAAGCCAGCTATTGCATCATTTTGCGTGACAGAAGTCTAGCCCATAGCATATACATATGAAAAAATGTATAAACATAAAGTGAATAATATGAATTACACAAATGGCCCTCACTGGGGTTCGAATTCGCATCTCCTAGACCACGGACGTCGGTTGTGTGTAAACATGGGGATATTTACCAACAGACTCAAGGGTGTTAGTTAACAAATACGTATTTCATTACCTAATTGATTATGTATGTGTTTTTATGTAATTATGTATGCCCAGTAGATGCTGTTACATAGCATACCCAACGGTATTACAAGTGATCATTCAAATGCATATTAGGTGCTTACCTATTAAATCAGCGTTTTGTATGGATTAATTGAAGAAAACTCAATTTAAATTTTTTAAAAACTTGCACATTTTTAGGAATGATAAATACTAATTTCTAAAACTTTGGGTGTATGAATGAGACAAAATTTAGCTAACAGAACATTGGATTTAATTTTTGAAAACTGTCAGCTGTAAAAAATATTACGAATCTTATTATGAATATGGATGACATTTACGACGAACTGATTTTGAAGATGTTATTTTAGTTATCAAAACTTTGTAATTAACTTTAAAACAATAAAAACATGGAAATAGTTATTGAATTATACGAATTATGAACTCCTGAATCTGTAAGAAAAATTTTGTCAGTTTCATTGGTAAGTACCTAATATAACTTAGTTTACAGGGTCTCTTTCACAAAGTATGGATAAATCTTATATCAGATAAAATCTTAATTTGACGTAATACTTTACGATTTATCTGCCAGGTAGGGTTTATCCATTGCATAGTGAAACAGTCCAAAAAAAATATACATAATCAGGTTGGCTAAACGTTTGCTCGGAATCTCCCTTCGCGATCACATACCCAACGTCGAGATATGACCAAGGTATGTTTGTATGCGAATTGCAAGGTTAAAGTGGAGATGGGCGGGACACTTCGCTAGGAGGGACGATGGCGGATGGACCAAGGCGGTGACGGGATGGTGGCCAAGGGACGCGCGTAGACCGAGAGGCAGACCACCCGCACGAATGTCGGATGACATCGCCAAAACTGAAGGGCACCAGGGGATCAGGTTGGCCCAGGCCAAATAGGAGGCCTTTAGTCAACAGTGTGTGCAGGAGGCTGGGTAGACAGATAGATAGAAACGTGCTTAGACACCGCGTGTGGGAAACGGAGTGACAATAATATGATTATTTGCTTTGTTTTGAATTTTGGGACATTACATTTGTTCGGAACCAAACGCATATTCGGAACCAAACCAGTTCGATTCTGTGATCGATGTACTAGTTAAGGTGAATTTGGAACGCACTTTTTTGTCTATGAGCGATTGGAAATGTCACTTGGACAGAATGATTCGTAAGAAAAAAACCGGTGAATATGGCCTCGCGGAAGGCGCGATTTTTTTGAGTTTCCTTCGTTAATTGAGCCGAGAGTTGGGAAGAGAATCGGTGTTCCAACTGCGAATTTTGTTCGCCGACAGACGTCGCCGCGAGTCGGCCGAAGTGGTTTGAACAATATTTCGGGAACAGCCAGAAGGTTTTCTCTCCTCGTGTATTGAATGGGTCAGAGAACCGACCCCAGTGCTAGAGATCTGAACGGTTGCACGTGCGTTCGGTACCTCGCTGGGGGGTACAGTGTGTCACTTTCTGTCGGAAAGGAGACGCAGAGAACCTCCTTCAGCGAAGAATTGGGACTTACCGAGACTTGCGCGTCCGGTAACTCGTCGGGAAGGAGATCGTCATCACATCTGGACACACACCAGGTATATTTGAGTTTGTTATATTTGTACTCGCATGTAGGAAGATGCAGCGCCCTGGCTGGACAAGTGGCGGACCGCGGTGAACGTCGGGAAAACAACAGCCCTGTTGACTACGCGCTCCCGCCGCCCGACACCACTACAGTTGAGGGGCCGGGACATCGAGTGGCAATCGACGGTGAAATACCTCAGTTGCAACATCGCCAAGCTGCAGGTGTACAAATCCTTAGTGCGCTCGCGGCTCTCCTACGACAGCCCTGCTGACGACTACACAGAAGGCACGGCTGCAGTGGTTCCAGAACGTCTCCCTGCGGGTGATCGCGGGAGCCGGGCTGTAAGTGCAAGATGCGGAACTCGACCATCGCAAGAGATACCCGGATGCCCACCGTGGACAAATTCATCGCGCGGCTGGCCCGGCGCATGTTACGACTGCGCCGACAACAGCCGTCAGGCACATCTCCACTACATTGTTCCGCACCACGCACGACCGCCCCAAGGCAGACCTCTACCTAGAGAAAGCACGGCTCAGTGAAGAAGAAGCTCCCGCACCGCTGTCGCCAGTGTATGCCAATAGACGGCGAAAGCACGGCTCAGTGAAGAAGAAGCTCCCGCACCGCTGTCGCCAGTGTATGCCCATAGACGGCGAAAGCACGGCACAGTGAAGAAGAAGCTCCCGCACCGCTGTCGCCAGTGTATGCCCATAGACGGCGAAAGCACGGCTCAGTGAAGAAGAAGCTCCCGCACCGCTGTCGCCAGTGTATGCCAATAGACGTCGAAAGCACGGCTCAGTGAAGAAGTAGCTCCCGCACCGCTGTCGCCAGTGTATGCCAATAGACGGCGAAAGCACGGCTCAGTGAAGAAGTAGCTCCCGCACCGCTGTCGCCAGTGTATGCCAATAGACGGCGAAAGCACGGCTCAGTGAAGAAGTAGCTCCCGCACCGCTGTCGCCAGTGTATGCCAATAGACGGCGAAAGCACGGCACAGTGAAGAAGAAGCTCCCGCACCGCTGTCGCCAGTGTATGCCAATAGACGGCGAAAGAACGGCACAGTGAAGAATAAGCTCCCGCACCGCTGTCGCCAGTGTATGCCAATAGACGGCGAAAGCACGGCTCAGTGAAGAAGAAGCTCCCGCACCGCTGTCGCCAGTGTATGCCAATAGACGGCGAAAGCACGGCTCAGTGAAGAAGAAGCTCCCGCACCGCTGTCGCCAGTGTATGCCAATAGACGGCGAAAGCACGGCACAGTGAAGAAGTAGCTCCCGCACCGCTGTCGCCAGTGTATGCCAATAGACGGCGAAAGCACGGCACAGTGAAGAAGAAGCTCCCGCACCGCTGTCGCCAGTGTATGCCAATAGACGGCGAAAGAACGGCACAGTGAAGAATAAGCTCCCGCACCGCTGTCGCCAGTGTATGCCAATAGACGGCGAAAGCACGGCTCAGTGAAGAAGAAGCTCCCGCACCGCTGTCGCCAGTGTATGCCAATAGACGGCGAAAGCACGGCTCAGTGAAGAAGTAGCTCCCGCACCGCTGTCGCCAGTGTATGCCAATAGACGGCGAAAGCACGGCTCAGTGAAGAAGTAGCTCCCGCACCGCTGTCGCCAGTGTATGCCAATAGACGGCGAAAGCACGGCTCAGTGAAGAAGTAGCTCCCGCACCGCTGTCGCCAGTGTATGCCAATAGACGGCGAAAGCACGGCACAGTGAAGAAGAAGCTCCCGCACCGCTGTCGCCAGTGTATGCCAATAGACGGCGAAAGAACGGCACAGTGAAGAATAAGCTCCCGCACCGCTGTCGCCAGTGTATGCCAATAGACGGCGAAAGCACGGCTCAGTGAAGAAGAAGCTCCCGCACCGCTGTCGCCAGTGTATGCCAATAGACGGCGAAAGCGCGGCTCAGTGAAGAAGAAGCTCCCGCACCGCTGTCACCAGTGTATGCCAATAGACGGCGAAAGCACGGCTCAGTGAAGAAGTAGCTCCCGCACCGCTGTCGCCAGTATATGCCAATAGACGGCGAAAGCACGGCACAGTGAAGAAGAAGCTCCCGCAACGCTGTCACCAGTGTATGCCAATAGACGGCGAAAGAACGGCACAGTGAAGAAAAAGCTCCCGCACCGCTGTCGCCAGTGTATGCCAATAGACGGCGAAAGCACGGCTCAGTGAAGAAGAAGCTCCCGCACCGCTGTCGCCAGTGTATGCCAATAGACGGCGAAAGCACGGCACAGTGAAGAAGAAGAAGTTCCCGCACCGCTGTCGCCAGTGTATGCCAATAGACGGCGAAAGCACGGCTCAATGAAGAAGAAGCTCCCGCACCGCTGTCGCCAGTGTATGCCAATAGACGGCGAAAGCACGGCACAGTGAAGAAGAAGCTCCCGCACCGCTGTCGCCAGTGTATGCCAATAGACGGCGAAAGCACGGCTCAGTGAAGAAGAAGCTCCCGCACCGCTGTCGCCAGTGTATGCCAATAGACGGCGAAAGCACGGCTCAGTGAAGAAGAAGCTCCCGCACCGCTGTCGCCAGTGTATGCCAATAGACGGCGAAAGCACGGCTCAGTGAAGAAGTAGCTCCCGCACCGCTGTCGCCAGTGTATGCCAATAGACGGCGAAAGCACGGCTCAGTGAAGAAGTAGCTCCCGCACCGCTGTCGCCAGTGTATGCTAATAGACGGCGAAAGCACGGCTCAGTGAAGAAGTAGCTCCCGCACCGCTGTCGCCAGTGTATGCCAATAGACGGCGAAAGCACGGCTCAGTGAAGAAGAAGCTCCCGCACCGCTGTCGCCAGTGTATGCCAATAGACGGCGAAAGAACGGCACAGTGAAGAATAAGCTCCCGCACCGCTGTCGCCAGTGAATACCAATAGACGGCGAAAGCACGGCTCAGTGAAGAAGAAGCTCCCGCACCGCTGTCGCCAGTGTATGCCAATAGACGGCGAAAGAACGGCACAGTGAAGAATAAGCTCCCGCACCGCTGTCGCCAGTGTATGCCAATAGACGGCGAAAGCACGGCTCAGTGAAGAAGAAGCTCCCGCACCGCTGTCGCCAGTGTATGCCAATAGACGGCGAAAGCACGGCTCAGTGAAGAAGAAGCTCCCGCACCGCTGTCGCCAGTGTATGCCCATAGACGGCGAAAGCACGGCTCAGTGAAGAAGAAGCTCCCCCACCGCTGTCGCCAGTGTATGCCAATAGACGGCGAAAGCACGGCACAGTGAAGGCCACGCGCGGCCCCTGATAAGAAGGGGCTACCCAATACCGGGGGGGACGTGACGCCCCGAGTTGACGCCGCAGGCCATAGTGGCCTACATATTTTCATCATTTTGGACCGCAGCGTTAAGCCTCAGATTGTCTGACGCCCTCTAGCGACCTATTTTGAAACACTATTTTCTTTAATCGACTATCAGAAAACTCCTCCTCATTTTAAACACCTCCAAACTTGTTTGTAATATCGCCAGCTATATATCACACACGAACTAACCTAACATCATTAATCATTATGCTACGCATGTAATATGCTAAATTAATATGATGACGGTATCAGCTTCGTATCAAAAGTGAGTGAAATACCTTTAGGGTGTAACAGAATTATGATTATATGGAGAAGTTAAATAGTATTCACTTCTCCATCATTTTGAAATCATCATTTTTGAAAAAGAACAATTTTATGTTAGCACATAACATTGTTTTTTTCCCAAACAACGCCTTTTCCCATGACGGGTGGCAGCGGCACAGTTGTGCTTACTTTAAAGGAGGCTAGCCCATCACCGCAGCAAATAAATTACTTATCTCATTGGCAACGGTCAGCACCGGCATTCGAACCTGCACCTCTTGCTTGAGAAGCAACCGAGAAACCCACTACACAACGGAGCTCAAAGTGAAAACTAAACTTGCTCTTATCAAGTTGGATTCTTAGGATCACTCTCAGCTCTGAGATCGCGTAAAAAATACAGATTTGAAATGACAAAACATTCATTGTGATGTAGCTGAGACCGGTGTACGAAAAAAACATAGAGGTCGCGTTTCTTACAAATTGTCATTGGAAAACGAAACAAAATAAAAGGAAAAAAAAATATATAAAAGGAAAAAATAAATATATCAAAGGAAATAATAAATAAAAGGAAAAAACATAGAGGGCGCTTCTAACAAATGTCCATTCGAAAACGATACAAAATAAAAGGCAAAAATAAATAAATAAAAGGAAAAAATAAATATATAAAACGAAAAAATAAATAAAAGGAAAAAAACATAGAGGGCGCGCTTCTAACAAATTGTCATTCGGAAACGATACCAGATACTGAAAAGGTCAAAAAGATTAGTTCTTGCTGTGTCATGTGACACTGGGTCAGCCCTCTACAGACACAGTGAACGGTTGTCGGAGCCGCCGTCCTGTTAAACTCTACCTGGTACAGTTTTCGTGGGGTAATTTTTCACTGCTCGTTATAATTCTAGATTTTTTCCTTTGGTGGCTGAGACCGGTTTATTAATTCGAGCCTTAGTGAATGACATTAAAATACCTTTGTGTTGAACCTGTATTGCTTTATGTGTAGTACCTACCGAAAGGCATGACAAAATCAAAATCAAATTTCTTTATTATTATATACTTAGCAAAAATATTTTTGTCTCTCTCTACATTGGACCACTGGGGGAGGAGAATGGCGAAGAAACTGTGCCTCTGCCATACCGTATGGGAAAAGGTGTAACGCCGTGTTGGTTTTGTTTGTTTAGTCTTTACGCTGAAGTGAACGCAAACAATTGAAAAGGTCATTAGATAAATAAATAAAAAATCCGGTCGAGTGCCAGTAGGACGTCGGAACGGCACAGGAAGGGTTCCGTACCATTGTACACGGAAAAACGTAAAACGACAGTAGTTTTTACGCGTATACCTTTTTAATTCCTAATAATACAATATTAAATACTAGTGGCCCTGTGGGCAGTAGACCTCGCTAACAGGGGGGACTGTGAACCAATTTATAGCTAAGTATTTTAGATTCAATCAAAATCAAGTAGTAAAGTAGCCGCACCAGTAACTTTGCAAGCTACATTTTGCGATTTAAAATACAATCTATTGACTTTTCACGAAAATATTTATAGTCTATTCACTCACTCTCATGGTCTGTATAGATCCTCTTTACTAATCCGTCTCCTACTTCGAGGAGTCCAAACTTGGTATGTTTTGAAAAGATTTCTTTGATTTTTAGAAAACAGGCGGCGAAAGTTAATGGTGTAGTATATTTTAGAACCGGCTCATGAAGCCCTTTAATTTGATACCCCACACGATAGGTTTCAGAAAAAAAAAACTATACAAAAAAATAATGACGTCATAACTCGTCTAAAATCGATAAAAGCTCTCGACAAAAAAAAATACTTCTAGGAACACGTGTGCCAAGTTTTGTGAGGATCGCTTGAAAACTGTGGCCCCTAGACCGGAACTGACAGACACCAGACATAGAGACAGACGAAAGCAAAATCGGCCTCCTATCTTGTCGAAATGGAGCCCTTCGCTCGCTCGGTCAACTAGGTAGGACTCATAAGGCCGTATATCGAAACATTGAAAAAGAGTTTTTTGAACCTATGTAGTATGTAAATATTTAACTATGTACTCAGGTTAACGAAACTATTTGCTCATTGAAACCGGAGGTGGATAGAAATTGAGCAAATTATTTACAGAAATAAAATCAAATATGATACAAAAATTTAATATTATTTATCATAATTCGAATGAACAATTATTAATCTTATAATGGCTAATAATTAAGCACAAAACTCAATGCCCTCATTAAAGATATTTTCCGTTAATGTCGGGAGGGTCCAGTTCAGCTCACCGATAAACAAAAAAAAAAATATAAATACACCCTCTGTGTAAATTTCAGCTCTCTGTTTCGGTTGATGCGGTGGAGCCCGGTAACAGACGGACAGACGGACAGCGGAGGCGTAGTAATAGGGTCCCGTTTGGCACCCTTCGGGTACGGAGCCCTAAAAACGAAGAGTGCAATTCAGCGAGACGGGGAACTGAAATCAACCTTATGACCCAGTCATTTGGAGCCAGCGATATATGGCGTGTTAGAGAGATATACGGGAGTTTTGCTTGAGGATTTTGTAAAAAGTTTTTGATGTACTCTTAAAAAATGGCTCCTAAAAACAGTTATTTGCCCAGGTAAACGAATTTATTTGCTTAAATAGATGTAGCGTCAATCAGACAACAACGAATTCTGCAATTGCATCGAACAGCATTTACTTACTTAAATCTGTGGTTATATGACAATTTCTCCTCTCCAGCGATTTTCACGAAAATTTTCCGTAATTCTTGTCTAAACCTCTTTTTATGAAGTCAATAGTTATTAGCGTAGCGTAGCGCCGCCACAAAATCTACTTCAACATGCGTTTTTGGCCGTTAAATGAAAGGGGATTCCCGTACACGAGCCGTGTTTTATTTGGCAATTCTAGGGTTCCGTACCACAAAGAGAAAAATAATCGGTCAAGTGCGGGTTGGACTCGCACAGAAGGGTTGCGTGCCATCGCACAAGAAAACTTAACCTTAAAAAATAATAAAACAAAAATCTTATTATGTCCGAGAGTGGATTTGAGCCCAGAATCCGAAGATTGCAAAATCGATGGCAAACCAATTGTGCCACCACAACCATGTGACAAGCGGCGAAATCTACGATCACATTTGAATCATGTTATGGTGTGTTATATCGCGGCTGGTGTTAAAACAAGTCCCTTGTATGGGGACACCCTTTAATTAATAAAATCTCGTGTAGTTAATTTTTAGGGTTCCGTAGAGAAACAAGGAACCCTTATAGTTTCGTCAAGTCTGTCTGTGCGTCCGTCCGTCCATATGTCACAGCAACTTTATGCAGAAAATATTAGGACTACACAGTTGAGACTTGGTATGTAGATGTGTTCTGTAAACCGCTTTACGATTTTTATACAAAAATTTAACAATTAAAATAATTAAGGGTGGCTCCTCATACATGGAAGTGAAACCAAAAAATATTTTTTTTCATCAAACCCATATATGTGGGATGTCTATAGATAGGTCTTTTTAAATGACGTTGAGGTTCCTGAAACAAGTATTCCTCAAAGTAAATCGTTAAAGAGACAGACCCTTCCAAAGTGGAAAAATGTGTCCCCCCCTCTAACTTTTAGAGTAAGAGAGTGAAAAATCTACAAAAAATGTATGCTATGTGTCTCAATACCCACTTACAACGAAAATTGTTTTCAACAAAATAAAATAAGCAGTTTTTAAGATATAAAACATGTATTAAAAACCGCAAAGATAACTTTGTCATTCATACAAACACTACGAAAAACAAAGTTACAACACAAACATCCAGTCACATAGTTACTTGCTACAACGGAACCCTTCATGGGCGAGTCCGAATCACACTTGGCCACTTTTTTGCAACAGAAATAGATATTCTGTGAAAATTTTAAACTCTAACTATTGCGGTTCATGAAGCTGGCGGACGGACGGACGCTCGGACAAACGGACAGCGGATGCTTAGTAATTAGGGTCCCATTTGGCATCCTTCGAGTATGTAACCCTAACATTTAATCCTTGTAGGATTAAATTAAATTAAATAAATAACAAAAACTATAATAAATCAATCGAAATACAAACTTTGTGAAAATTTCCACTGTCTACCTTTTACGGTTGATGAGGCGTCCGTCTAGGCGGAGAGAACGAGGACTATTGTGGCAATGACTTTTTTTTTTGTTGGAGGGGATCCCTGCCATGTCCGGGTCCCCACACATTGAGCGGGCATCAGCTCGTGTGCTATACGGACTAAAAACAACCCCTTTTGTGTTTACAGTTATCGATAGTGTGAACTGTGAGCCATGGTGTAGCAATGACCAACTAACGGACGGTCGGACGGACAGCGGAGGCTTAGACCTTTGTTAAAAATCATAAGTTTTTAATTCATTTGTTTTGGATACGTTCTATTTTATTTGGCGAGCTGTTATTTGCATCACTTCGGAAGAAATACACAAAATGATTAAAATTTAACGTGGCGCGGTGTTTAAGTACCTCAGTCGGGAAGGTAATACGCTTACGCATCCTCAGTAGACCGGAGATTTATGTGCCTAATAGGATTCTTATGGTGATAAGAAAAAATATTTATAAAAGGAATACGAATGTAAACGACAGCGTTAATTACTTCCACGTAAGAAAGAAAAGAGAGCGCAAACAATGCGCTCGACTGAAACTATAATAACGTAGCGCCAAACCACATAATAATAACGATATTTTGTCAAAAATAAAACAAGGAGAGTTTACGAATACATTATATCCACATTTTGAATGCAATTTCGCAATTAAATTAGTTAGGATTTCCGAATCACAAGAAAAAATAAAACAATTAAGTGGTATTTTCGTAATTAAATTCTATCAAGAAAATTTCATCCATCGCGTTTTCCTTCAGTGACCATCTTAATCAAATCCTCAATAAACGTTAACCCAAAAATGAAATCTGTAGATGACTTTATAGTGGAGTAAATGGATTCGAAAAAAAAAACATTTTTCGTATAACCTTAAATAGCACATCAAAATCTATAAAATCACCAATTTCAAAACTCCCGGATAACTTTCCAGGCAAATCTAGCCAATGACTACTAATATTGAAAGTTTTTGCTTCATTTGCGAGTAGGTGTGGGCACAACTGTGCCTCTCCACCCCGTATGGGGAACAGCGTGACGCTATATTTACTTTAATCGTTTGAAAGTGCCAAAAGAAGGGTAATGTTTTTCGAGTGTATGTATGATTGTATACCATTTCGACAACACGAGCTACAGCCCACACGGCTTGACGGATTTTAGTTGGATTCGGAACAAGTTCTATATTTTTTAATATAGGAGGAGTTTAATATTTTTGAAATTACTTTTGTTAACTATGCGTGGAACAAATAGTGTGGAATAAGAAAATATTTAGACATGACTGTGCCGGTCGACTATGTTAGCCATATTTCCACGTAATGTTAAGATAAGTTGACGACCGTCACAGATAAGGTATATTTATATTCATCACGTAGTTTTGTAGTAAGTTGTATATATATATAAGTTGTATAGCCAAGGTTACAGATTTAATGCTGACGCTGATTCAGCACAGTCATCCTTGTGTAGGTACGGTCGCAATTATAAACAAACAGTGATTACAACTTCAACGACGTGCGATGTAAATTGACTCATCGATTCCTGAAAAACATGGGCGGCTGCAGCATCAGACGACTCTCCTGCGGATCTTTTCCAGTTATAGGTTAGGTAAGTTTCTAACCGCGAATCCCCATTTTCCTAGTGTTTTTCTGTTTTCCAGTTTTTAGTTTATTTTATGTAGTGTGCGGCCAGACACAAGACTTGCCTGCAGGTAAATATTAAGTAATTCTTTAAACTTATGTAGAATTCACATAACCGTAGTTCCTTTATTTTTCTAATTCATGTTTACCTTTAGATTAAGTTGAAGTATGCACAATTACTATCTAATTTATGTTTATTAAAAATCCTACTAGTTATTATTGCAGTTGATATAAGTTTATTATGGTGTACACATTCATTTAAGGTTATTGTTTGATTCTAACTTAGATTTTTGTTCATTGTTATAAGTACATTCATTTATTTTTTTCCATAAAGGGGGGGGGGGAGTATCTGTGCCGGTCGACTATGTTAGCCATATTTCCACGTAATGTTAAGATAAGTTGACGACCGTCACAGATAAGGTATATTTATATTCATCACGTAGTTTTGTAGTAAGTTGTATATAAGCTTAGTATTTCCTATAATAAATTAGTCTAGTATTTGCGCGTCTCAAGCCTTTTACTTTACTCCCGAAGATGTCGCTCTCCTTATAATTGCCTCTGGCAAAATGACCGAGGTCAAAATTAAGTTCATTTGATTTTGTGGCTTAAATTTAACGCAGGCCATTTGATCTAGGCTAGTCAATTTTAGTTACTTTCATAGTGGTATATATGTCAGGGAAAGCAGGGATATTCAAACCATTTTTATTTTTCAGAACAGTAATTCGAACAATTTATAATTTAAAACGCACAGACTACTAAAGAGAGCTTTGGTAAATAAATCAATTTATTTTCGAAAATATAATGTACATATCTTATCTGGCAGGAACCTTACAACATTTTCCAAATTTAGCGATAGTTGTAATATTAACTTAAGAAATAATCTCAGACTAGATGCGCCCCGGTTTAGACTCGCGAAGGTTAGAAATTCTTTCAAGGGTCCGTGCATTCTTTGCTAGAACAAGATGTCTTTGGAGATTTCTAAATTGCCATTTGAGCAATTTAATAAAACCGGCCAAGTGCATGTCGGACTTCGAACATTGAGGGTTCCGTAATAAAATTTGAACTAAACCAAAAAAAAAAATACACCTGATGCACCTACCGATCATATCATTCTTCACCAGCAAATAATTACTTTGTTTTTCATGGTATTTGTATGAATGACAAAGTTGTACATATATTTTAAAAACTGCTTATTTTATTTTGTTTAAACCAATTTTCGTTGAAAGTGTTTATTGAGATACACAACATTTTTATTTTTTATTTTTCTTTGTCTTACTTTAAAAGTTAGAGGGCGGAGGACACATTTTTTTCCACTTTGGAAGGGTCTGTCTCACAGCTGTGGTCTGTCTATTTAACTATTAACTTTGAGGAAAAATGGTTTCAAAAACCTCAACGTCATTTTTAAAAATGGTTTGATGAAAAAACAAATTTTGGTTTCAGTTTCATGCATGAGGAGGCCCCTTAATTATTATTTTTTTATATAAAAATCGTAAAGTTGTTATCAGAATACATCTAAATACCAAGTTTAAACTGTGTAGTCTTGATAGTTTCGGTATAAAGTTGCTGTGACATGCAGACGGACAGACAGACATGACGAAACTATAAGGGTTCCTGGTTTCTCTATGGAACCCTAAAAACGGTGTAAAAGCGACTTTGTAAAAAAAGGGATTTAACAATGTTCAAAATTACTTAAATGACGGGACTGTATGGGGTTATTCTAACTCAACCCTGTTACCCTGTTAATAATTTCGTATTTATTTATTCCTGATTATTATTTTAATAATTAATATTGAAACATTTGTATTAGTTAAGAACAACCAATTTTTAAAAGAGATCAATCAATCTGTGGGAGTTTCTACCCCCTTCTTCTCCCACAGTGGTCCAATGTAGAGATGAGGCAATAATTACGTTTACTAAGTATATGTAAATATCTACAGTAATAAAAAACAGCAATGTCAAAAAGTCCCTTTCTTAGTGCTCCTCTACCTTAGTTTATGAACCCCTGTCCTGTACAGTTCGCGTCAAAGTTTCTTTGGCTCTGAGCGGGATGACTCCTCCCTCCCTCTCTCTCACCGCACCTTACCCTATGCGAGAAAGAGAGGTCACAGCTCGCTAAGGGACAAAGTGCTTGACGCGGACTGTACACGTTTCATTCTTCTAGATCCTGTCGGGTTTAGGCAGTGCGTTGTCTATTTGTCAGTCAGTCAACGTTAGCGTTGTCAGATAAAAGTAGATTATCACATAGAATACGAGAGCCTACGTACAGCATGTTAGTTTATCCAGTTCCCCCTCTAAAAGCTTATTTTATCCAATGATAACAGTGAATAAAAAGCACTTTTAGCCACTATTTTGGTGTTTGAATTTAGAACACAACAATTATATTCGACCTACATCTCAATTCTATAGCAGGTTGTACACAAACGCGCAAGTACTCGATACAAATTCCTTGTGCAAAGAATACTCGACATACAAACTCCTTGTGCAAATATCTCTTCAAGATTTGATTGGTCGACATTTTCGACAAGGAGTTTAGCATTGGAATAAAAACTGTTTTGTGTTCTTTGCTGTCATTAGTAAAGAGTCGCTATTTTGAATACTGTAAATTGTACGAACACAAAGTTAGGTGTTTATCATAAATCGATTGAAAATACATTCAAGTGTTAAAGAGGGTATGTGTAGGCATCAGAGTTTATAAAAGAGAGGCTGGCTTTTTCTCGTAGTCATGGTATGAAGTATAGTATGCAATTCTTGAATAAAACGGATTTATATCGAGGGCCATGTCATTCGCATCGCTCAGGATTCCAACACTTGAATCATGAATCCCACCCTGCGTTCGGTAGTGATTCAGTCGTTAGAATCCTTCACTTAGTCGTGATTCATATATGGCCCTCGCTTTAAATCCGTCCTTTATTCACTCATTGCGTAATATACCTACTATTATATAATCGGACATTATTTTTGTCGTAAAAAAAATGCAGTATATGTGGTAAGTATAAATAAGTATATGTAGGCTAATTAGTCTGGTAATATAAATGAGGGTGTGGTTGCATCTAGCTGCAAGACTTCTATTCGATCATTGAAGCAACGCTTTAAGATTCCATTCCACTAATTATCGTCTTAGTCATATGACCTCTAATTTCTGCAATGGGTATCTTGAAGCATTTAGATTTCAATGGCGATGTTGTATTTTGGTATTTGGATAGTAAATAAAGAGACCATCAATGAAGCTGAAATTAGTACCTAGTACCTATACCTACCTATAGAAATAAGCAGAACTAGAAAAAATAACTGAATATATAGAATATATACTAACCGTTAAAAAATCTCTTCACAGTAAAAAGTTGGAGTCCAATGCTTCACAAACACACAAAGACAATTCTCTGAGAATCACAGAAACACACTTAAATTCCTATAAGTTCACATTTTTGCTGTCTTCTTATCCAGTTACACAATTTGAAACGTCGTCATTTCATTTTTATTTTAAACACGTAGAAAATTGCCAAGAATATATCCTCCATTGTGTGTTTTTTGGCGCGAAAACACATTACTGCCCTCATTTTGAAAACAAAAACCGTTGATTACCGCATTTTTTCACAAAACACCGCATCGCGACTGGAAGTTATTCTTACAAGATTAAGATTTAACACGTCGTCGTATAAAAAAATTACGTTTAGCACGTGAAGGTTGTATTTCAGGCAGTCGGCCGCCATACGAGAAATTAGCACAACCAAGCACGTCACTCCAGAAAAGAGGTTCACCACACCAACCTCTTTTCTCAAAAACCACCATTTTCTACCCAACGCTATTGGATAAAATGATATGAAATACTGGCAGTAAACAAAAAAATATTTTACGATTTATTTTGTTTTCCTTTCAGTTTCTAAGGCTACGTTCCTTGCAAGGCGGGTGTTGGTGTACTGGCCATGTATAAAGAAAGGGGGTGGTATGGTAGGGTGTTTAGTTTAACTTACCCCTCAAGAGGGGTGGGGGGGGGGGTTAATCACCTACAAGGTGGAATAATTTTGTTTTTAATTGATTGAGGTGGTTCTTATTTCTTAAAGTTTTGCAGGTGGGGTGTTATTGGGGTTGAGATGTCATGTTAGGACACTGTTAACTGCTTGGGCATTCTTTTGCGACGATATATTGCTGCTTTGTTGTGGTAATATGCTATTTTGTTGTGAAGATTTATGCTACATCAGCGTTAATAACGTAATGGTTGGTGTAATAAGATTTGACTTCGATAATGGGGAATATAAGCGGGGTTAGGATAAAACAATAACAACAATACCGACTAGCATTATTTTATATTGTGGCTGCTTTACCGAGATATGGATATAGTAATGTGACGGCATGACTGTGTGACATAGATCGGATGATGAATAGTGTTGTGGAAGCAGTAGTTTACAAGCTAGGTAACTCCTCAGTGGAATTGCACCCTTCGTGGTGGATTTACGTTTCACCTTCCCTAAATTCTCCAACAAATTCTTAATTGTATTTTCAAGCATTGTAGATAGGCTATACACTATGTCGCTACATAATTTAAAAAACAAGATTTGTTTAGTGAAGTTAATAATTTAAAATATTTGGTGCGTGAAATGTACTAAAAACCCTGGCAGCCACACTCCCTTCTTCAAATATTTAATAAAAAATAATATATACAAAAAATATTATTTTGCACTACCCGAATCCATAAAAAATGTGTACTTTTAAGCTGTTGAGATAGACAGGGTTAACTAGAAAATCAGCCGATGCTGGTCATATCCGATGCAAAGGTCCCCATTATCATGGCTGCCACGTTGCACAGCGAGGGAGATCCTCTGCATCAGGCCGCTGTTGCCATTTTTCGTGACAGTTGACAGTTGCGCAATACAACCTACTTAACAGCAAACGGAATTTAAAGTTGAAACGCACTGTACCACACTTTTGACAGCCACTAAATATAGCTTAAACATAACTTAAATACAACATGGTCAAGTTACACAGGTACACCTTCTAAACAGGGCCGTGATATATTTAATCTATATTTAGCGGCTGTCAAAAGACTCAGCTTTAAATTCCCTACACCGTTAAGTTTGTAGCAATGAAACCAGTGTTGCTAACTTTCGAAAAATGTGTTACCCAAAAGTCAGGGAGAAAATACCTTATAATAACCATTGTCGGGCCAAGATAAGAAATCACATTCGATATATATCATTCTTAGCATCATTATTTCACTCGAGCTGTCTTTTATTGCGAGTTTGCTTGTTTTGGCGATGTTCTGATTCGACAATTGAAATTCATAGAGAATTAGATGATAGCTTAAAAACATTGATTAAATTCAATGAATCGATACTTCTTTATTGCATTCAATTATTTATTTTTGATTGGTAATCGTAATATCCGAACTTTGAAGAAATAAATAATGTTGTGTGCCCTCAAATTTAATAAAGTGTCAAATCTGATATTTTATCTTGTGCCTGGCGGTTGATTCTCGCGCATTCGATGTACTTGCGTAGGTATATCGACACCTTAGGTCACTCGATAAGTTTTGAGATATGAAGATTATAAAGTTCTCTGTGCTCTACCATTTTGGCATGAATTTGTAGTTATACAAGCAAATTAGATGACAATAGAATACATTCAATATTTATTTATCTTTATATAACATTATAGATTTCGCAATAGCTTATATAAATCTAAGAGATTTATCAATTAAATAAGATTTGATATCATAGTAAATTTTTTGAACCAGCTAGGTGTTTAGTTTCCTCTTAAATTGAGCAGTACTCAGCAGTAGGTAGATCTTTTATAACATTTGGTACTTGATTGTAGATTTTAGGTGCCATACATGTAATGCTTTTTTGGATAAAAGCCGTATGAGACTCAGGTATACAAAGTTTATGTCGGAACTGGCTACACAGGTTCCTGCTATAGACAGCAAGGACTCAGATCTGAATCTGCTGTGAGTTTCTTTGATCGGTATTCTAAAAGCTCGGTTGATAAATCGTATTTACACTAGAAACTAAATTGACCGTGAGATTTTGACAGATAAAGATGAGTTGACGTTGGAAGTGGAATTCGTTAAGGTAATTCCCCCATCACATCGGCGCTCACTTCGCACGGTCATTTTGCGTCTAATGCGAAGTGAGAGTGATAGTGAAGGAAGATGCAAGTTGTTTTTACACAATCGACAGAGACCTTAACGAAATATCCTGGATTACACTTTACACAGACCCGATTATCCCGGATTACACTCTACACGACGGTCTTAGTTTTTAATCTTTGGCTCTTCCCTCTAGCCCGCCGTTTTGCGACCAGTACCACCCGTATGTGGTGCCCCCATGGCCAAGGCACAGAGCAAAGGTAAATCTCATGCAGCAAGCGGTAAACACGCCGGGGATTTGAACCCGGTACCCATGGCTTGTAAGCAACTCGACTCGACCACTAGGGCTCATAGGTCGCCCATCTCGAAAGAGAAAATTTACCGCTAACCCGTCGCCCCGCAGCCAGTCTATTCATTTTCAAAGTCTCGTCTTCGGGTGCGGCCTTTTAATTCTGTAATCGATGTTTTCAATATCACTAATGTTCCATACTCACTCGGGTTTTATACAAAAGCGATTTGCAATCCACGTTTTTTATAGCGACAAGTGTATTTTTTGTGCTCCCGGAATGTACCAGTGGCCTATAACGCCAGTTTTCCAAGATATGATAGTTTTTGGTTTGACAGCTGTCAAAAATGATGGCACCTGTCAAAATGATGACAAATCTCAAAAATTATGACATCTGTGTCATGACATACATGGCAGAGGCACAATTGCGCCCGCGTCAAAAATTCAATGAAATCAACTTACCTATGTACTTTTCAATTCTGTTTTCAATACCTCCTTCAACAGTCTGCTGCCCTGGTACTTCACAAACACAACGCTCAATCAACACTCTTTCTAGCCCACACCTTTGAGATATTGAGTTGAGCTAAAGTAGCGGAAATCAATAACTTCATCATGGATCCATAGGCCAACTAAAATAGTTGTGCCATGGGACCAATTCTTTCAAAGTACTACATGATGGATGACACAACTAGTTGTGCTATGCAGCTGAGCTATGGGGTCGACGGGTTTCTGTGTTCCCGGAATATACCAGTGGCCTATAACGCAAAACTTTACAGGCGTACAGTTTGTAAGGTGTCAACAAAGTTCACAATAATTACCAATTTATTTACTATTATTGTGACTGGTCACTTTGATAGTTTTTAGGGTTCCGTACCCAACGGGTAAGAACGGAACCCTATTACTAAGACTTCGCTGTCCGTCCGTCCGTCCGTCTGTCACCAGGCTGTATCTCAAGAACCTAGCTAGCTAGAGAGTTGAAATTTTCACAGATTATGTATTTCTGTTGCCGCTATAACAACAAATACTAAAAAACAGGATAAAAGAAATATTTAAGGGGGCTCCCATACAACAATTCTTTCAATACCACATACAAACTTATGGATGCACCTGGTTACGTACATGGAGTGTGAAAGTAACCGGACCAATAACTTTCTAAACAATATTTTGCTGTGTAAAATCCAAACTATTCACTCCACACCATCGCTTTCATTGAACGGTGGTACGGAACCCTTCGTGCGCGATTTAGACTCGCACTTGACCGGTTTTTTATTTCATAAGAATATAAGAAGATGTCTTATATAATTTATGGAATAGAGGGTTCTCTTGTGTTGGACGCGACTTGCGTCTGTATTTTCGCAGCCTCCCATGTCGCGTCGACGGCGGCCTGCGCTGGGTGGGTGGAGATATTGCGTCGACGGCGGCCTGCGCTGGGTGGGTGGAGATTTGGAGTAAGGGTTGGAGCTGGCAATAGTTATTTGTACAACAAGAGAGCAAAGTTGATTTTTGCTGCGAGTGCTTGTTTGAGTCCCGAGTGAGCGAATGATTCTATATTTGAATCACGAGCCGAGTGATTCTACGTTAGAATCCTGGAGTGGGCGAGGGACTCAATTTTGGTCTCGTGTTGCACATACAACTTTTCATCTCAGCAATGAGAACATACTAAATAATATAATGAAATTTTTTTTTAGTAATTTTAGTAATTTTTCATGAAAATTGGTGGCTTGTAAAGTCGGTCATAAGAAACGCTTCAGCCGATCGTGCCTCTCTATCGCTTGTTTCGCGCTCTCGCTTGCACGGCTCAGGCGGAACGTGACACTTTTTCGTGCGTGCAGCTGGCGTTCATCGTTTTATATGACGTTATTACGTCAAAAACTTTGACTAATTTACGCAAAGGATTATTTCTCTAATTGTATTATTTATAAATTAGAATAGGAGTAAATAGACTAGGAGATAGAATAAAATAAGCTAGATTATTTGGAATTTAATAGCACAGATACTGCAATCGAGTTAAAAATCGAAAGCAGTATCTGTGAAATTGGCGAAGTCGCAAACAGCCAAAGAGATGTTCTTCGGCTGTTTGCGATTTCGCCTATATCCCCGGCATTCAATATTAAAAATGCAAAGTGCAACTTTGCACACTGTTTACTTTACTCGCAGTAAAGGCTCTTGTTCGAGCTGCTGAGGTGAAATAATAGTATAATATGCAATTAGTGAATAAAGGATGGATTTAAAGCGAGGACCATATATGAATCACGAGCAAGAGAAGGATTCTAACGACTAAATCACGACCGTAGGAAGTGTTTAATGATGATTGAATTACGAGCGCAGCAATTGATTCAAGTTCTAGAATCCTGAGTGACGTAACACTAAACGTAAACTTTGTGTTCGTACAACTTACAGTATTCAAAATAGCGCCAATTTATTAATGACAGCAAAGAACACTGAACAGTTTTTATTCTAAAGCTATACTCTTTGTCGAAAATGTCGACCAATCAAATCTCGAGCAGTTATTTGCACAAGGAGTTTGTATATGTCTACTATTATTTTAAGTAGGCTTTAAGTGTGGTTATAGTCCAGCTTAAGTAGCCACTTTTTAATAGCTAGCTCACATTGGAACAGGTTCACGGCGAAAATATTATTAGATTTATTGACTATATTACGAATATAAATGCGGGAGTTAGCGACAATCACTAGCAAACTAGCACTTTGGTGACACCATACTATTTGTACGCCTGTAAAGTTTTGTGTTTTAAGAGATTATCAAACTGGTGTCGTCCCTGACTGGAATGATTTGTTTTTTGTTTCTGCTTATACGTGACAGGGGGTAGCCCAACGCCACAGCTATGGATAATGAAGGATTCCATGCGTTGTTGGGAGATGTTAATATTTTAACCATATATTATTTTTGAGCTCGATCGTGCAGTATAAAGAGCATTTAAAACTGTTCGGCTAAATACAGGCGCGGTCTAGTCTCGGTTCTGGGCGTCCTGCCAATGTAACAGCCAGTTACATTGATATAATAGCTGGATGCACAGACTGCTGTGAACAGTGGCTATATTAATGCCACCATATTTTCAACCTTATGTATTGGTATTAAAGTCCAGAAAAATCGGCAAGCATTTGCCAGCCAAGAGGTTAAAATAAAGTGCCGCTTAAATGTTTTACTTGCGCTTTTATTCTCAAGTGAGACTCAGTACAGCATGACTTCGAATGTCCGTCAAACTTTTAAGCAGTATGATGCTCCAGCACGACCATGGCGGTACACTTTACTTTAACCTTACTGCATCGCATACGATCATTTATGTAGTTCTATTAGACTGTTGTTGACAACTGATGATGTTTGTTAGAACACCACGCCCTACAACGCCTGGAGAAAAAGTAATAGCAATTTTCAATGAATATGTATTGCTATATCTTTTTCTCCAGGCGTTGCGATTCGATTGTTTGTAACAAACTTCAGCAGCTGTCAACAGTCTCCTATTTATTGGTCAAGTGCGATGTAGTACATTTGGAAATCATTTTATTCTATGTAATTAGTCACAGTTTTAATAGGTCTCAATATCATAAATGTTGCGTGATCATACTGGCAAAAACTGCTTCCTGGCACGACCATTAGAATATAATATATCTCATGATCTATTGTAGTATAATTTCAGACATTTGTTTTCATGAATTTGTACTCCAGCACGACGCTCCAGGTACAGCTGCCGGAGCCAGAGTTGAGGTCACGCACACACACATTGTGTCATACAAGCGTCAACCCCCCTTTTCTCCCCCATAAGGGAGGAATTTCGCAACATCCCCTACCTACGCTACATAAGGAACCCCTATACAAACTTTAATGATTCCAGCTCCACTGGTTTAGGCTTTGCGTTGCCTGCCAGTCAGTCAATCTGCGTTAGCTTTCCTATATCGTACCGATAGCCATACCGACGATATTATCCAATTTTAAACCATTAATCTGACAGTTCTAAAAACAGTCATTGGTTTTTCGTAAGTTATATTTTTTTGCCATCGTCTTAAAGTCACTGTTCTTTGGTTTGACAGCTATACCATAGTAAACCCATACGGGCATAGCCAACAAGCTCAGACGAATTCAGGATATTTCTTCACGCCTGTGTTAGACAGAGACTCACAGGTACGTTCTAACACAACCTTCTACTGTGCTCTATACCAAATTGTCTATTTCGAAGGGAAGTCATAACACAGAAATACGGTAGGTATATAGTTTTATTGATTTCTGACCAGAAATTAGCAACTAAAGCATGTGACAATAAATTGTAATATCAGAATATTACGGTGATAAAATCATTGAATTAAAAGTAATTATTATGTAGGCATATGCGTTTTAATCACCATTATATTTAAAATAAAAATTACGATAAAAATAGCGGCCAGCTATAATGTTATTAATATAATACAATATTTATAACCTATAGTAAATATATATGTTTATGGTGCTCTTTCATTATTGTTAAACATTCAAAATAATATTCACAAACTTGGTAATTTCACCTAAGCTGCACAAATTAAAATAAATTCTAATATATTACTTATTGTGTATTTGAACATAATATTTTATTGCATTTCACAATGTTTACGGAATAAATGCTACTACAATTTATATTTTACAAACCATCTTAAAATTATGTTGTGCGAATATATTAATATCTAAATAATACCTCTGCAAATATAGTTATAACTATCAGCAGCCAATTAAAATCAAGTTTCATTAAAATCATGTTTAATGTTTGTTTAGTTTTTTAGTCAGACAGAAAAATCGATACATACATGTGCACGGAATGTACGAGTTTATAATACAGTTCCAAATCGCGATAATTTATAACAAATCCTTAGACATCTATCGAATTATCTACATACATACGTAGGTACATATTTTTAATGGGTTTATTACAATGTATGAACATGATCGACTGAATGACTACACTTATGAAACGAAGATTTATGTGACTGATACATAATGGAGGGCATTAAAACTCCAGAGTGGGTTTATCACATATATCACACGAGAGTTTTCATGCCATGTACAGTTACATATACTAAGTTAGTTACGCACATATCATTAGCTCTCTTTGATGTGTTCAGGAACCGCATGTTTGACCGGCATTGTGGCATTGATAATTGCTCTGCACTTGTTAAGATTGTTAAGTAGTACCAAATTCACAGACAAACTAGATACATAATGGTCATAATGTATCAATATTCAGATAAGAAATGAGTTTTTATCAAGTAGTATAACATTATGCTGGTCGTAACGTGCGGCTTTTGGCGGCAGTAAAAAGGGTTTATGATACGTGTGTAGATAAAATATTAAATATGCCCTTCGGTTTTCTTAACCAATCACCTCCCATGTTATTTCTAGAAACATTATTTCCGTTATAGGTTTTGAATTTTATTTAGTTCAAGATCGCGATTCCACCTACATAGGCGCGGGAGGCTAGTTGTTAAACTAACCGAACGAATGAGTTGGAAAACGAATAAATAAATGAACAAAAGCCTGAATGAATGAGAATCACATATCCTTCAACACTTGTTTCAATATCGTTCCCTCAGTATTCCTTGTCTGGCTGACTCCGTCAGTGCGCTAGCAACGAGCACATGGACCGACTCCTCGGAGGCAGTCGAGGAGGTCTCCATGTTGCGGCGATGGGTTAGGCCAATTTCAAGCTAAATAGAGTTTTGGCAAAACGTGGATCACAAATCGTGACACAATTTTTTATTTATAACAATGGATGAATGAAGGAATGAAATAAAGTTTTTTTTATGAATGACCGAACGGATGAAAGAACGTATGAAACTGTCAATGAACGAATAATAATGTAATAATATATATAATCCTTGGACACTATTTACACACATTGATCTAGCCCCAATCTAGGATTCCCTGTATCTTGGGTACTAGTAACGATACACATACTTATATAGATAAATATTATACTTAGAAAAACAACCATGACTAGGGTACAAACATCTGTTCTCATCAAACAAATATTTGCCCCCACCGGGACTCGAACCCGGGACCCTTGGCTTCGTAGGCAGGGTCACTGCCGACACGGCCATTCGGGTCGTCGAATGAAAAATCATTGACCGAATGAATATGAAAACGAATTAATATATGAACGAAATACTGAGTGAATGAGAATGAGCTGTCGAACGAATGAATGCACAAACAAATCACATATCCTTCAAAACTTGCTTCAGTATCGCGCCCTCGGTGTTCCTGGTCTGGTTGACTCCGTCCGTCAGCGAGCTGGCGGCGGGCGCGGGGGCCGACTCCACGGAGACGGTCGAGGAGGTCTCCACGTGCTCCATGTTGCTGAAGAGCAGGTTGCTGGAGGAGGCCGAGGGCGTGCGGGAGTGGCCGGCTGAGTAGGGGTGCGGTTGTGGTCCTGGGAAATGTATTAAGATTAACATTTATATACAGGGACATACATTGCTTCTGGCCGCAAACTAGGATACATAGGTCTACCCATGCTCAGCAAACAACCTTTCCCATGTTGACCTGGTTCGCTGGAAGAGATCTCTTATTAGATATAAGCTCGCATTTGTAGTTAGATTTGTGTGCATAAAGAAATTATGAAATTATGAATTATGACGTTTAATACGACATCTGTGGCACTGCGGTAGTGGCTCTGCCTACCACGCGAGAGGTCCCGGGTTCTATTTCCGGCTAGGGATACAGAAACACAAAACCCAGATCTTGGATGTTTATATGTGTCGCTGTTTCTGGTTACCACGACACATGGTATCCTAGTGTGGGGCCAGAAGCAATGTGTGTGCCTTTATGTAAATGGTTGTTCATTTTTAATATGAATAAGTACTAAAAATAGTGGCCCTGTGGGCAAGTAGACCTCGCTAACAGGGGGGACTGTGAACCAATTTATAGCTAAGTATTTTAGATTCAATCAAAATCAAATAGTAAAGTAGCCGCACTTATAACTTTGTAAACTACATTTTGCGATTTAAAATACAATCTATTGACTTTTCACGAAAATAGATATAGTCTGTTTCACTCACTCTCATGCTCTGTATAGGATCCTCTTTACTAATCCGTCTCCTACTTCGAGGAGTCCAAACTAGGTATGTTTTGAAAAATATTTCTTTGATTTTTAGAAAACAGACGGCCGAGAAGGTAATGGTGTAGTATATTTTTAGAACGGGCTCCTTTAATTTGATATCCCACACAATAAATAAAAAAAAAATACCCATACAAAAAATTAATTACGTCATAACTCCCCCCCCCCGGAAATCAAGAAAAGCTCTCGACAACAAAAAACTTTTAATTCAAGGAATACGTGTGCCAAGTTTTGTGAGGATCGCTTGAAAACTGTGGCCCCTAGACCTGAACTGACAGACACACATAGAGACATACGAAAGCAAAATCGGCCTCCTATCTCGTCGAAATGGAGCCCTTCGCTCGCTCGGTCAATTAACATTTATATTAGTGATGCAACGAATACTACTTTTACGAATACGAATATCAAACCTAATATTCGGTGAATACGAATACGAATATCTCGCCATGGTTATAAAAGACTAATTTAATTGATGACTTTTTTATTCTCCTAATAATTAAAATTTACAACAGGCAAATGTTTATTTAAAAACATAAAATTTGTAGATTTTCTGGTTTTAGGCGGTTTATTTTTCAGTCTGGATGTTTCCAGCTGTTGAAAAAAGTCTTTCCGAGGCGACTGAACATGGCTTCAGTGAAAAATATTTTTGGGCGAGTTTTTCAGACTTGGAAAATGGACATCTTCTCGCCATATGCCTATGCACACGTCGTATTTTTACGTGCCGCCGACCGACGCGCGTATTCGCCGACCGACGCGCGTATTCGCCGAATACGAATATTCGGTAAATGTCTATTATTCGGCGAATACGAATATTCGTATTCGTTGCATCACTAATTTATATAGAGGGACATACATTGCTTCTGGCCTCACACTAGGATACCCTGTGTCGCGGGATAAACATCCAAGACCTGAGGTTTTTTTTCCCCCACAGCCGCGAACGCGTTTTTGGTATTTTCATGGTTTCCGGTCAGACAGCTGTTCGTCCATCATTGAAGAGGCCCTAACCTTACGATCGTCAACGTCGTACTTGGCTTCACGCCTCAGATTAACTAAACTCTTCGCGTAGTAACGTTAAAACGCCATCTAGTGACAGAAGGCTGAATCTCCCATAATTTATTTTTCATTATTTTATAAATGATTAGATGTTATTATTGGTATTATCGTTTGTTGTTGGCATCAACTGCGCCCCTGCCACTCGTATGGAAATGGGCGCGACGCGTTGTTATATATTTGGTTTATCTGAATATGAGCTACTAATTAATTAGTATGTAAGCCAGCTATATCCTTTTCTCGGTGCCTTATTATTCGTCTATCTCTGACATAAAATGTTACTTCTAAATCTTACAACAATTGTATAAGTTATTAATGTATAAATTGCATAATAAACTTGAATAATTTATTTAAGTAATAAGACAAAAGGAATATCAACAGAATTACAGATTTTCGCGACAAAATTACTGATTTGCACGACCGCTTATTGGCTCAATAAAGACTGTCTGGGCGAAGTGGTGGGTGAAGGGGAATTAAGGTTTTCAAGTTGCTGTTTCTAGATTTCTAGTCGAATAACTTTAATAAACGAAGCCAGTATTTCTATTCGCGCTCATTGTATGTCGCTGTTCTGTAATTAAGTCGGGCAAAACCAGTATATTTGCTGGTTTTCCAGTCATACGTTTAATTACTACTCTATCAGATATACATACAGGCCTAAACTCAGAAATGGCTCTTCCCTAAAAATCTGATGATGTTGTTAATAGGAGTGAGCGTTCCAAGCGCACACCGTTTACAAGGGGTAATAAATAATAAACAAAGTAGACTAGACAACTGCGAGGAATGCGTTCTCCTCCCTCTCTCGCTGGCTCTAGCCCTCGACGCGTCAGTGGGACATTGAGGGAAGCCATGACGTCAACAGAGCGTATCCTCAAATACAATCAGTCAGCATTAAATATGACATGCTGCTGACTTAAATAATGTTGCTGCTGAGCTATCAATTGGTTAGGCAAAGTTCCACTAAATACTACCCGTTTGAAAGTACCGTTTTCCTATGAACGAAAAGGGTTTTTCGATTTAAGCAAAACCAGTGTTGCTTCTAAACTTAAGTCAGCATTAAATATGACATGCTGCTGACTTAAATAATGTTGCTGCTGAGCTATCAATTGGTTAGGCAAAGTTCCACTAAATACTACCCGTTTGAAAGTACCGTTTTCCTATGAACGAAAACGGTTTTTCGATTTAAGCAAAACCAGTATTGCTTCTAAACTTAAGTCAGCATTAAATATGACATGCTGCTGACTTAAATAATGTTGCTGCATCAATTGGTTAGGCAAAGTTCCACTAAATAAATACTACCCATTTGAAAGTACCGCTTTCCTATGAACGAAAACGGTTTTTCGATTTAAGCAAAACCAGTATTGCTTCTAAACTAGTCAGTCATGAAATGCAGTCGCTGTGATGATAACGATTGTAAGACTCATTTCATTACGGAGACCCTGTAAAATGCCATGTCTTTATTTGATGACCTCTGATTAGACGGCACTACCAGTATCTTAAAATGCAGAATATTATGCATGATAGTCCGCAAGTGTGAAAAAGGCCTTTTTAAGTTGGTGCGTGAATACGCACAACATTTTGTACGCTCATACTTTCCATGAACGCACGCACCGTATTTGCTGGTTGGTTATTTCGGAACGGGTCCGGCAACGACGCGTTCCGTTTCACACAGTGCAAACAATTGCCACTTCGTGATTAAGTTTCCAGACTCCAAACCAAGTATTTCCCACGCACTACCCAACTCTGAGCTAGGGCAGCAATATTTCGTTACAAATTAATTTTTGATGTTGTTAGTCAGCGAGAACCGTCACTACTGTGTAGCAGAACCGTCACTACTGTGTAGCAGAACCGTCACTACTGTGTAGCAGAACCGTCACTACTGTGTAGCAGAACCGTCACTACTGTGTAGCAGAACCGTCACTACTGTGTAGCAGAACCGTCACTACTGTGTAGCAGAACCTTCACTACTGTGTAGCAGAACCGTCACTACTGTGTAGCAGAACCGTCACTACTGTGTAGCAGAACCGTCACTACTGTGTAGCAGAACCGTCACTACTGTGTAGCAGAACCGTCACTACTGTGTAGCAGAACCGTCACTACTGTGTAGCAGAACCGTCACTACTGTGTAGCAGAACCGTCACTACTGTGTAGCGGGTTGCTCCCCTCCCTCAAATGGCGAGGAGGGTGATGGCTGGTGCACAAGCCATACTCGTCAACGGGTAATGCTGGAGGGGAATGGTCCAGTCTGGTTTCTCATAATTTATGTTCATTACAGCTTTTGTTTGTTCTTATTTGTTCTTGACGACCTCTGTGGCGCTGTGGTTGTAGCTCTGCCTACCATGCGAGAGGTCCCGGGTTCGATCCCCGGCTGGGGGTAAAGAAAAGAAAAAAACCCAGGTCTTGGATGTTTATATGTTTGTGACGTCGCTGTTTCTGGTTCCCACGACACAGGGTATCCTAGTGTGGGGCCAGAAGCAATGTATGTGCCTGTATGTAAATGATTATGCATCTTATTGGAACTTATAGAAACGATGTAGTTATAGTGTCATTAGATTAGATTATTTTTATATTGTAAATTGTGGCATAAAAAAATGACGAACATTGAAAAAAATGACATCCCCATGGAGTTTCTTGGTGCTATCTTCTCTGACGGGCGCATTTCCGAAGCACTGGTATTGTTAATGGAGTTTCCTTTTCCTGTGCGAGATTCAGCCATGAATCACAGCTTGAAAGGGAAATTTCCTTTTACAAACTCAAACCATAATCAGTTTCTCATTAGTTTGGTTGATCATATTTGGTTTTTATTTTATTTCTCTCTCTTAAGTGGTCTGACTTGTAAAAGTGCATTATTTTTGCCTACTTACAGGAAAGCATTTGAGTTCTGAGTTTTTGAGTTTCACTGTTTCGCCGGCAAAAGGAGGGAATTAGGCAGTATGGCTTGTAAAAACGCAAAAAGTACATTTCGAGAGTGTTCCTCTAAATAGGAGTGATCCTGAGGATTGGTTTCAGGACAGGTGACTCACCAAGCCCGCTGTTCTTCCGTGCGACAGGCGGCGGCCTGCCTGCCAGGTTCATCATGTTGGGCAGCGGGGCGGCCGGCCGGGACTCCTTCTCCAGGAACTGACGAAGACATTGGACAGTCAGTATTATCATTTATTGGGGTGCCATACCCGAGGGGTGCCGAACGGGACCCTATCACTAAGCCTCTGCTGGTCAACGGGATGTATTCCGTGAACAGTAATAGGTAGGCAATTAAAATTTTCACAGAATGTGTATTTCTGTTGCCGCTACGGCAACACATACATGAGCACACCTTCAGGTTGCAGGCGGTCCGACTGTGGAACGCACTTCCTTGCAAGATAAGAGACAGCCCCACTCTTTTCTCTTTCAAAAACCGGGTAAAAGAGCACTTCGTCTCTCTTTCATGATAGTAGTTATAGTATGTATATTATTACTATATGTACAGGTTTATGTATCTATTGGTACTTATTTAGTAGTAGTTTGGTATATATATATTTTATTTTACATGTTTTATAGATATTTAATTTATTTATTTATTATTTATTATAGATAAGTTATTTGATTGTGCACTGCCTAACCTTTCTTGGTAATTTTTCCTTTCATGCCTTGGTTTGTTGGAAGAAATCTCTTTTTAGAGATAAGCTCGCCTTTGTACATATGTTTTCAACAAACGTAACTTTTTATTTATCTTTGTGCAATAAAGAATTATGAACATACGGAACTATTTTGAACGATTTTATGAATTAAAGGGGGTCACGTGTTTAAACACCCCCCGCGAGATAACTAATCATAACATGATTCGAATATGATCGAAGATCTCGCGGCTTCTCACATGGTTGTGGTGGCACAATTGGTTTGATATCGGTTGGCTTTAAGTTCTGGGTTCAAAGTTATTTTCTTTTTGTTTTATATTTTTAGTGCTTACAGCTTTCTTGTACGATGTTATGGAAACCTTCGTGTGCGAGTGCGACGCGCACTTGGCCGCTTTTTAGGGTTCCGTACCCGAAGGGTTCCAAACGGGACCCTATTACTAAGACTTCGCTGTCCGTCCGTCCGTCCGTCCGTCCGTCCGTCTGTCACCAGGCTGTATCTCAAGAACCTAGCTAGCTAGAGAGTTGAAATTTTCACAGATTATGTATTTCTGTTGCCGCTATAACAACAAATACTAAAAAACAGGATAAAAGAAATATTTAAGGGGGCTCCCATACAACAATTCTTTCAATACCACATACAAACTTATGGATGCACCTGGTTACGTACATGGAGTGTGAAAGTAACCGCACCAATAACTTTGTAAACAATATTTTGCTGTGTAAAATCCAAACTATTCACTCCACACCATCGCTTCCATTGAACGGTGGTACGGAACCCTTCGTGAGCGATTTAGACTCGCACTTGACCGGTTTTTTATTTAGCGGTCGATGGCGGCAGCTTGAGCAGCCATTGGACAGTCTCTTCGTCAGCGGAGCGGATTTTTTACAGTCATAGAGGACCTAAGGTGGGTCATGATCTGATGTAAGTTTTATTGCAAAGGCTTAACTTAGGCACAGTGTGCATCTGCCACTTCCTATGGGAAAACGTGACGTTGAAAATTAGTACGGTATGGTGGAAGTCTAGTACGGACTGGATGAAGTCTATTACATGTCGATTGAAGTTTAGTACGGACTGATTGAAGTCTAGTACGGACTACTTGAAATACGTATGTCTGTGAAATTAATCCCTATAGCTTTCAGACTGATATTTTAGAATCTGTTCGCTAACTTCAAATTGACTTTCACCAATAATAACGAGATTATTTCACAAAAGCTGACATCTAACGCGACTGTAATTTTAATTTGAAAGGAATCGGGATATGTCAAGAGATACAGAATCAAGTTACTGTTTTAAATTAGCTTACCTTGACAAACTCGAGTCGTAGGAAGCGTCAGCGCAAGCCAGGCCTAGTCTCTGACATTCTTGTTGGTTGAAGTCTAGCACGGACTGCTTTAAGTCTAGTTTGGACTGGTGGAAATCAGCTCACCTTGACAAACTCTAGTGCTAATGAGTCGCCGGAAGCATTAGCGCGAGCTAGGCGAGTCTCTCACTTTCTTAACTCAAGCACGGACTGCCTTAAGTCTAGTTCGGACTGGTTGAAATTAGCTCACTTTGACAAACTCTTGTGCGAATGAATCATCGGAAGCGTTAGGGCTAGCCAGGCCGAGTCTCTCACTCTTGTTGGTTGAAGTCTAGTACGGACTGCTTGAAGTCCAGTTAGGAACTGGTTGAAGTCCAGTACGGACTGGATGAAACCAGCTCGCCTTGACAAACTCTTGTGCTAATGAGTCGCCAGAAGCGTTAGCACAAGCTAGGCCGAGTCTCTCACATTCTTTTTGTTTGAAGTCTAGCTGACTGACAGACAAGTCCAGTACGGACTGGATGAAATTAGCTCACATTGACAAACTCTTGTGCTAATGAAGCGATAGCGAAAGCTAGTTGAAGTCCAGCACGGACTGTTTGAAGTCTAGCACAAACCAGTTAAAATTGGCTCACCTTAACAAATTCTTGTGCCAATGAATCGTAGAAAACGTTAGGGCGAGCCAGGCCGAGTCTCTCACTCTTGTTGGTTGAATTCCAGTTAGGACTGGTTGAAGTCCAGTACGGACTGGATCAAATTAGCTCACCTTGACAAATTCTTGTGCTAATGAGTCGCCGGAAGTGATAGCGCGAGCTATGCCGAGTCTCACACTTTTTTGTTGGTTGAAGTTCAGCGCGGACTGTTTGAAGTCTAGCACAGACTGGTTGAATTTAGCTCACCTTGCCAACTCTTGTGGTCATGAGTCGCCGGAAGCGTCAGCGTTAGCGCCAGCCAGGCCGAGTCACTCAAATTCTTGTTCGTTGAAGTCCAGCAGGGACTGTTTGAAGTCTTACACAGACCGGTTTAAATTAGCTCACCTTGACAAACTCTTGCGCTAATGAGTCGCCGGAAACGTTAGCGCGAGCCAGGCCGAGTCGCTCACATTCTTGTTGGTTGAAGTCCAGCACGGAGGACAGGATGCGCAGGATTTGTGTCCTGTGGAGGAGTCATTAGGTTAGTTAGCCAGTCAAACTTCCGTGCACCACTTTATATAGACTATAGGAGGTTACTATCATGCACCACAAACGACAGGCTCAAGAGATTTTTATGAGTTCTATATTTCCCTGTACCTTAAACATGTGTTAGTTTAAGATTTGACATTCTCCAAATGTTACCTATGTGTTTCTTATGGAAATAAACTCTTTTTGATTTTGATTTTTTTTTGATTTATTGGGTGTTCTGTGTTTATTGATATATCAAACTCATTCCGTGGTCTAGTGAGTCTCGCTCGCTTCTCAAGCAGGAGATGCGGCTTCGAATCGTATGGGAAATGTCGGGACGCACAAATCTTAGGTTATGTGCGTTTAGTCTTACCTGTTGTTGCTCTGCCCTTGACTGTGCAAGTTGACAACTAGGTTCTTGACGAGGTTCTTGTCCACTTTGTCCTGCTGGTGTGACACGGTGCTGTAGTACCGCTCCTCTGCTGCCGTCACTGTTGTCTGCAGCGTTCGCACTGGACGGGTTCAACGGGGTTGTGTTAGTCAAAAGTCGTTTTCCGTCGAATGAAATTAATTTCCTAAACTTGTTTTCTCGGCAGAATGCGGGTTTGTTGGATAAAGTAGGTAAATATGTTCGTCTATTTTGAAGATAGGAAAATAGAGACTTCTCGCGTACTGCACAACTCTTTGATAATTATGTATGTTAGATCTTTAATGAACAAAATAGATATAATGAACTGGTACATTTGGCAGTGGATAGCAGAGTTGTACTTTATGGCAATGATTGTGTTATGATAACCTGTCAAATCGGAAAAAAATAACTATTCTAGAGCAAAAAGGTGTTAAAAATGTGTTCAACATAACAAAAATACTATAAATCTACTCTTACCAAGCAGCAACAAAATCTTCTCATTCGATGCTCGATGCTTACGCTCACACAACATCAAAGTATTATTCAGACACTGGGCAAGTGGCCTGACCGAATGTCTTTGCCTTTGCACTCCTGAGCCGCAGAAAAAAGAAAAAGGGCGGGAAATTTGACAGCTTTCGACGTTTCGTGGTTTTTTCCTGCTGTTACAAAACTGTGTTCAGAAAAAGTTAACACACAACGCCGGTTTCCATTATTCAAAATGGCGGAAGTATATTTTTAACTTGCGGCATCTCTATGCAAAGACTAGACCTTTCAGCCAAGCGCTCCCTTTTATATGAATACACCAGTACCTGAAGTAATACTCAGATGCAATGCGGCTTTTACGATCTTCAATGTTTCTACGGGAAAAACAACCTGTGTATTCGCAAAGATATTTTTTGCCGATAAACTGTAGGTGATTGATACTGCCATTTTATAATAAAATATTACGAATACAAAGGTTAAAAAATAAAACAACACTGAAAAGACAACAGCAAAAAGACATTCAAAATTCGAGCGACAAGTAAAATACCAATTATTTCACAGCAATAATTTTATTTATTATTTATTCATCTGTTGTTGAGTATTGTAGGCCTCCTTGGGTACACTCAATTTGTTTGAGAAAAAAAAAGGAGAAATGTATGTTTTAAATAGAGGGGCACAATTTCTTTCACATACAAACATATAAATGCACCTGATGGTTATAGTTTTAGTTTTTAGTTTAGTTAATAGTTTATTTATTTCATAATAAATAGTTACAAGGTTCTATTTAAATAACCTACCCTAGGATTCAACTCGGTCCTGTGCGAACCGCGTCCATAGTTTTCCTGCTATCCTCGCTATGACGTCCGGCCACATAGCAGATGGTCTGCCGACTAATCTTCGACCTCCTCTTGGCCACCACTCGGTTATCTACCGATCTGGGACTCTATTTTTTAATCACTCGCGTGCCATTATGTATCGCATGCGACTTATGTCACGTTCGACTTACAAGTCGCATGAAGTTTTTTTGCTTGTTTTAATCGTTGGTCATCGGTGTTGCCAGTAAATTTGAATATATTGATTTTTATCCGTTGCACGCAGAAAAAGGAAAAACGGGTAAAACCGGTTAATACTGCATAGGAAAAGGAATGTTAAATGCTCTCATACAGTCCTATACTGTATGACATTGTATTTTGCTTAATTGAAGAATTGTCATGTCAAACTTGTCAAAGAAAATATTCATAATTTCCAAACAGCCGTGTATGAAGTTATATGAAATGAATCGTAGTCTGACACCTTGATTGATGACTTGAAATTGTGTTGATAGTGTCAACATTAGTTTTGACGTATTTGACGTTTATTCTTGTTGCAGGCGAATGACTGAGATATACGAAATTCCGGATATCGAAGGAAAATCAGTTGAAAAATCGCGTTTAAGACATCCAAAAATGGAGATCCTGGTCCATGGGCCGTCATCTGGCCTTGCCGAGAGTCCTGCCTACATCAACTTAGCCGTGTTATCCGCTTACCGAAGTGAGCCACCTCGGTTCGGCGTCTGATTTCGGTTGGATCAACTATTTCCGGTGTTGATTATAATACAGTTTTTTATTTGTCGCTCTGTATTTACATTAGAAATATGAGATGAGACATACAATATAATTGAATATAAGATAATTATCATTTGAATTAACAACTCACCCATTTCTAATATAACAGATAATCAGATTGTGCAGCGTAACCACAACAAAAAATGTGCATCAATACGTAACATTCTGGTGCAAAAAAAAAATGATTGTGCAAAAATATTTCGGAACTTTCGTTAAGAAGAACTTACATTCAATAAGGTTAGTTGTAAAAAGTTTCAATTGGACTGGACCTTTTTAAATTGAGTGATAATTAGGTAAGTTACCGATCAAATCAAAAGTTCCGACACAAAAAAAAACAAACGAAGCGAAAAAATACAAGGTGATCTGATCAACATATTTGGACATCACGATGTGGAAGCCAAAGGCCTCGGTCAAACCCCACATGGTAATCTGAGTGTAGCGCCGCCTGGCAGACCTGTCAAACTGTCATGACGGATCTGTCACGCGACCTGTCATAGCCTCACAGTTACCAAATGAGATTAGACCGGGGTAGGCAAAAGCTGTGTTCTTCGTGGCGATATGAAACTAACAGGGATAACTTCTTTGGGCACAATGGCGACAGTTGAGAGATAGATCGATCGAGATGGTGAACACTATATAAATACCTTGTCTAAAATATTGACATATGTCAACACAATGTGACATATTATTTTTTAAAAACGAGAATATGGTACGAGGTAGGTTGCCTCCAAATCTGATTCAATAAACTATCTATTTCTAACATATAACATAGCGTCACGCCTTTTCCCATACGGGCTGGCAGAGGCATAGTTGTGACCACGTTTAGCCAGTTATTCAATACTCCATTTTGCGTGACAGAGGGCTAGCCTATCGCTGCAGCTATGGTGATTGAAGGTTTCCTCACGAAGGTTTTCCGTCACAGTTAGAGCGTCCATATAGTGTACGTAAGGTAAAATACTTTTCTCATTGGTAGATGGTCTGCACCGGATTGGAACCCGCATCTCGTGTGTGAGAAGCGCGCGTGAAACCAACTAGACCACGGAGCTCTCTTTAAGGTGATACGAAAAACCATTTCTTTCTAAAAAAAAACCCTATTATTTTTTCGTATCAACTTAATAACCTATTTCTTTCTAAAAAAACCCCTAATTTTTTCGTATCACCTTAATAAACAAATTCTTTCTAAAACGACCCCATTATTTTTTTCGTATCAGCTTAATAAACTTTTTCTTTCTAAAAAAAACCCCATTCTTTTTTCGTATCACCTTAATAAACTATCTCTTTCTTTCATTCTTTCATTAATTTGTTACTATTAAGCAATTTATTTAAATATTTAGAAGCGTGTCGCAAATATTGAAAAACATTCACTAAAAGCTCAAACTCAAACGGACACAACATCGACTTTAACGCGCACGCAATAAGGTCCAAATTCAACTTACGCCGGTCGCTCCCCCGAGAGGTTGTGGGGCCGACTGTATATCAACTGACACTCTGGGTGCAACGACCCCAGAATTACCAGCTGATATTTAGTCGGGTGCCACCGATATTCGCTCTTACGACAGGAGGGCTAAAGTTCAATATAATGTGACAATCACTTAAAATTTGTGTGTATAAAAAAATACACTGTAATAGTAGTTTATCTACACACTTATCATAAACCCTCTTTACTGCGTCCAAAAACCGCACGTTACGACCAGCATAATGTTATACTACTTGGTAAAAACTCATTTCTTATCTGAATATTGATACATTATGACCATAATGTATCAATATTTCGACACATTATGACATTCAAATTTCTGTCATGTTTGTCTGTGAAGTTGGTACTACTGAACACGCTAAACAAGAGCAGAGCAATGATCAATCCCACAATGCCGGCCGAACACGCGGTTCCTGAACATATCAAAGAGAGCTTATGATATGTGTGTAGATAAACTAGTGTATGTAACTGTACATAATTAGGCATTAAGACTCTCGAGTGATTTTTATTGCCCTTCATTATGTATCAGTCACATAAACTACTATTACCAAAGTAGTATATCATCATGCTGGTCGTAACGTGCGGTTTTTGGACGCAGTAAAGAGGGTTTATGATACGTGTGTAAATAATATATATTTTTTAATTTGTCGAGTGTTGAGGTTCGATAAGAACTATAATAAAATATTTTTCATTGTCTTGTCGAGTAGAACTATGCATTCTATAAAACCATATTTATCTACATGTTGCAAAAGGGAAATATTAAACTGGACATCAATAATACTGATTTGCACAGCGAATATCAGGGCAGAACACTTCAGTAGCTTAGGTGAAGGGTAAAGGGGGTGAGCGAGGCGAAGCCCCCTTTATCCTTCGTGTTAGGTTGAACATGTAACAACAACAAAAATACTTAAAACATTAAGTGTTTTGCTGATCTTTTTTGCTGTGAAAATCAGTATTTTTGAGGAGCGATTTTATACTAGCCGTTGCAAAATTGTTGCAATAGCGTGCTGGTCTGCGGAATAGACATGTCTAATCGTTTCTACAAAAAATTACAAAATCAAAGTAAAAACCATTCGTAAAACACGGGATACTTTTACTATAATACAAATCTACTACGAAATCAAAGTCACATAATTAGATATGGGTACAGTCGTATCTAAGAAAAATCTATGTATATCTATAGGTTAGCTCAGATGGCGACACTAGGCTTCTTGGATCTCGATTTTGTATTACTTTTGGAGGACACGTCCTTTAATATTATTGGTTGTGTAGTTACCTAAATAAATAGCATAATGATGCATAATATAACCTTAAAGTGTTATTTATAAGACCTCTAAAGATCAAATTATTTTTTGTCATAAAAAAAATCCACCCAGTAGCGCCATCTTTTGACAAAACAAAACGGGTTTCACCCGACGAGAAATCGGTGTTTTATTGGAAAGCATAACATCAACCAAGTTTTCACCGAATAGAGGCTACTATAGTATGTTCGCTGAAACGAGTTAATAGGAAGAAATTAACTGGAGTGTTTTTGATTGTGCCTTTACTTCTTTTCAGTTAAGTTGACGCCCACTAACGCGTTTTTTTCCTTGTCTTCTGTATGGAATTGTGCGACACTGACAACGCTCTATGAACTCGGATTGGCGAACAGACCAGTCTGCATAACCTAACCTATAATCCTTCCATCACTAACCTTGCTCCTTCAAGTCCTGTATTACCGCAGTCTTGTTCTCGAGCTGGTCTCCCAGCCTGCTGGCGGCTTGCAGGCCGGCATACAGCTCTTCTAACTTGGCGGTGAGGGTCGCGATGTCTTTCTGCAGGCGGCCATTTTGTTGTTGCATCTCCGACATCTTGTTTTGCAGTTTTACTGTCGCCGCTTCGATGTCGCGCTCTTTGTCTGTGGGGAGGGATATAACATAAAAAAAAATCTAAAGGCACTTACTTAGTTTGCTTCTGGCCCCGCACCGACATCTAAGACTCAGGGATTACTTCATCTTGCTCCCCAGTCGGAATTCGAACACGGAACCTCTCGCTTGTAAGGCAGAACCTCGACCGCTATGCCACAGAGTTGGTCAACATTCGTTTGTGAACCAAAAAAAAACTTTCAAAAAACCTAGTCTATTTAGAGTAGATTTTTGAAAGTTTATTTTTTTCCACTTCACTACGCTACGCTTCCCTACATATATTTTTATTTAATTATTTGTAAACCAAATCATCATCCATTCATCATATTTCATATTGGAAACAAATATATTGTTAACCGATATAAGTTTTGGCACCAAAATATGTTAAATGATCACCAAATTGAGTGCCCCAATGTCTTCACAGAACCGCCACTAGGCCAATGGGCCAATAGGCCACTTTCTATCAGAATACTAAAGTAGATGCCAACTTTATTTTATATAAATATATATTATATATTACAACCTGGAGCCGACGCGAGCGGAGGGGACCGAGGCGGCCCAATGTAACACTATAAAATATAGTGTTACATTTGGTGAACATTTAGTTAATTTGTTGATGTTAATATTTACCTAATTGGAACTGCTCCAACACCAATTGCAGATTGGCAAGCGCCGCTTCGCTCCTGTTCCTCGCGTCGTCCGCGCCGGCCAGTCTAGCTTGGACCTCCTCCCGCTGCCTCTCGAGCAGCTTGATCTGATTGCGAAGGGTCTCCACTTCCTGGTTCGCTCGGATGCTGTGGATTGTGGTGATTTGGTGTGAGTCATCATATTGAGAATTCCTTTCAAGCCATGGATGGTAAAGGGCGTTGCGTGCCTGTTTGTTTTGTTTATGAATCAAATGAATGAATAAATTTGTGATTGATGGAAAAAATGAGAGAATGAATGAAGCAGTGAATGATTGAATTGCAAACAAGACATTTTCATGACTTCGTGACGTTTGTTTGTTCTGTGATCTCGGACTCACCTATTACTGGTATAAACAGTACTATGTTGCTTAGATCTCTCTTCCAACTGTTGCAACCTGAAAACATTAAAAAATAATACGATAATTTGTAGTTCCTCAAAATCTTCAATCAATATAAAAATGCTAAAAAAGTACATTTGTAGAGGCTGCTAGATGGACGGTTGAGTTTGAGAGACAAGTGCATCTATTGCACTTGAAGCCGAGAAATTACAGAGAGCTTTTCCCGGCTACTGCGACGAAATAAAACTAATTAAGATCATTAAGAACAAGCGATTCAAGTTACCTAGTCTGCGCCTCGCTCAGTTTCTGCTCAGAGGCCATGAGCTCTTGCGTGTAAGACTCTTCGGTAGTAACCAGGTGCTGCCGCAGGCGGTCCAGCTCGCGAGATGAATTAGACACCTGTTCTTGTAGCTGGAATTGTAAGTGAATAGGGTTTGACCACGCTTTGCTAAACAACCACTTACACGCTCTAGGTGTTACGGACAGGCCCCTGTGCAGAGCCTGCACCCACGTCCTGTTAGAATGTTCCGGCGTGGCCATCTACCGGGCACACACCTCGGGACGCCGAGGTCGCTCCAGGAAGTCGTCGGCAACATCAAGGGTCTGCTAGGCTTCCCACAGGAGCTGGGTGGGCAGGAGTAGTGCCCCCAACACACGTCACGCAAAATAGGCGCAAATTTAAGACGTCGAGTTGCGGAAAAGTAGCCCGTGACAAGCTATAACTATAACTATAGGGTTTTCAACCCACTTGTTACTAGTTACACATGTTACACTAGTGAATCGTTACGTCCAGGATGCATTGGTATTGAACTTCAAATTTTCAAAACTCGTATAATTTCTGGGGTAGGGAAAGTGTATTTGTTGTTTGGTTTTTGGTCGAGAAACCGATGGTAGCGAAGGCTTCGTTTTTGGGAATTTCGATCATATTATCACATTGCAAACGATCGTGCGGGTAGCAACATCTGGCTGAGACGGTCACTGGATCGGTGTCCGTTTCTATGTGGCATTTGTTTCGGATATTTTCGTGTTTCGGATGACACGTTAAGCTGTTGGTCGCGGCTACTATCGCTACTCGGTGGCAGTAATCGTATGATGATCAGAGGCCCTAATAGGGCAGCTCGATAACTTCTGACCGCCCGCACTGAGCCAGCGTGGTGAAGTATGGCTCAATCTTACTAGTCTCCGGGATAAGGCCGGTGCCACTCGGTGGGGAAATTAATGGGCTACATTATTTGACAAAGACATTGCTTTGCTTGGTTTATTCAGAAACAACTAAGTATTGTTAGGGATATTCTCCCCTTTGCATGTAATTCACACAAACAGTAATAACTTCGGACAGTCGGGTTGGCCATTAGATCTCCATCAACCCGCACCTAGCTAGCATCGTGGAGTATGTCTCGATCTATCATATCGCTGATTGAGTACGACTCAATTTCATAACCTATTCAATTTAGATAAGCAATGTGAATTTATCATAAGTATATGGACGTTGCGTATTTTCGGAGGACACGTTCAGCTGCAGGTCCCGGCTGCTATCGCTACTCGGTAGCAGTAATCGTCGCAAAACCTCGCCATCAACTCGTACCCGTATGGCTCTATCTTGCTAGTATCGGGGTTAAGGCCTGTGCCCCGCGGTGGGGACATTAAATGGGCTACATTTATTTAATACTGTGATTACCATGAATCTTACCTGTAAGTTTTCAGCCGATAACCGTTTCACTGAGTCTGATTGAATCGCAAGGTTCTTCTCGAAATTACTACATTTTTCCGTCAAATTCTTCACTGATTCATTAACTGCTAGTAATTCCCCTTGCACACACTCTGACTTATTCTGATTTAGCACCATAATGACTTCATCTTTTTCTTTCAATGCCATTCTTAGATTTTCACAGTTCTGGCATGTTTGGTTTTGAATCAAACTGTCTTTTTCTTCTTTAACTTTTTGCAGATCTTGTGATTGTTCTAGAAGTACGTGATTTAACCTTTGAATCTCGTTGTGGTATTGGATACTTTCGTTATGTTTCAGAGTGATTAGGTTTACAAGTTCGGTTTTCTCTCTTGTCGCGTTGTCTAATGCTTCTTTGTATTCCGCGCAGGCTTTTTCTAGTACTTCTGATTTTGATTTAAGTTCGTTTAATTCTTCATCTTCGGCGTGCTGCCTTTGGTTCAAGTCATTGACTTGTTGTGCTATTGTGTTTCTTTCATGAGTTAATGTGCCGCATTCGTTATTCTGAAGTGCTGTATCGTTTGACCGCGTTTTGTCTGTCATTTCGACTACTGATTGATTTAGCTCCTTTATTTCTTTGTCTTTCTGTTCTAAATACATTTTGTATTGCTGACATTCTTTTTCTAATTCATCAGTTTTATTTTTCAGTTCGGATATATCCGCGTTCTTTGTGTTGATATGATCTTGCAGTATTGTCATTTCAATGCTGATTTCTTCTTTTTCTCGCATCAAGTTCTCATATTCCTTGTATACTTTATTAGAGGTCTCACTGAGATGGTTTAGTTTGCTGATAATATCTATCGAATCATTTCTGAGTTTTTCAATTTCTTTATTTTTGATCGCAACACTGTTTTCCAGGTCTACAATGTTTTGAGTTAAATCTGTTAAACTGCCATTATTTTTAGCGATAGTTGCGTTGAGTGAATCGATTATTGTATCTTTATCGTTCAAATCATGAACTAGCTTTTCAAATTCTTCTTCTAGTTTGAATATTTTCTTATCAGTCGCAGTCAATTCTGCCTCAACCTCAAGTTTTCTCTCAGTTATGGTTTTCATTTCTGCTTTAACTTGTTCAGAGTTCGATTTGAATTCTTCAATCATCTTTTTCATTGAGGTTGACTGTTCTTCTTCAGTATTTAACTTGTTTTTAAGATCGGAAATTTGTACCAATAGTTCTTGCTCTCTTTGTTTTGGATTTTCCACTCCTTTAGTGTAATTATTAACAGAGACTTTTAAGTTTGTATTATCTGCACTGATTTGCTCGAATTGCAACATGGCATTATTCGATTTCTCAACAGGTCCAGTTTGCAATTTATTTTCTAAATCTTTTATTGTATCTTGCAACGCTTTCTTTTCATCGGGTTTGCTGCAGCTCAACTGAAGTAATTTTTCATCTAGTTCATAAACTTTCATTTCTAGGTCATGTTTAGTAGAGTCGAGTTCCTGTCTGGCATCATTTAGTTGTTTTGTGATTAACACTTTATCGTTTTCAATAATATGCATATCAATGCTTAATTTTTCATTGTTAGTTGTGGCAGCTGCCAAACTTTTCTTCAACTTGTCTATCACATCATTGTATTGCTGGAGTTTTTCTGAATTTAAATGCTGAAGGTTTTTTTCAAGATCCACAATATCCTTAGTTTGGTTTTTGCAACTATCTAATTCCGTCAACATTGAGGTATATTTCTTTTTTAAATCATCCAATGCATTTTGTAAAGATACTTTTTCAGTTTTTACTTCTTCTAGTTCTTTTTCTATCTTTTTAATTTCACATTTAAATGAATTATTCTTTTTATTGGAATCAGCCAATTCATTTTCTAGTTTCGAAAAATTGTCTTCATGTGTTTCACTTATTGGTTCTAATTTGGACGTATTTTTTAAGGCCGCTATTTCCGATATCAAGAACTCGTTGTTTTTCTTCATTTCATTTAACTCTCTCTCAAAATGCTGTATGTCTGAAGTAAGAAACTCATTTTCAGAAGTTATGTCATCAATTTGTGTTTGCATACGATTGATGTTTAGATTTTTTTCTGATATACTGTGCTCTAGAGTATCGATTTCTTTTTTGAAGCTAAATAGAGATTTGAAGGCATTTTCTATTTTAAACAAGACATCACTACCTCCAGCCGCTGATATTTCTCCAACATAGTCAACGGGCAATTCAAAATTGACATACTTATTATACAAATATGTCACTTTATCAGATTTTATGACATTTGTGTCGTCACCATCTCCAATTTCTGTTTTTTTATGAGCTAACTTATATTTAAGTTCGCTAATATCTCTCTTCAAGTTTTCAATGACACTTTTGGCATTATCGTCTATGTTCAACTCATCTTGATGTATTTCATTTGTGTTTCTTCTTTCTTTTAGGTCATTAAAGTCTTTTAATAGCTCTTCGTATACATCTCTTGGCACTGTATTGGATGATTCAATATGTTTCTTCGACAACTCTAACTCATGCTCCAACTTAGTCACTTGCTCCTGAAGTTTGAAGTTCTCTTCATGAATCTCCTGGTTTTCTTCTTGAAAGTTCTCAGCATTCTCTCTAAGGAGGCTGTGTATCTTCTCCAAATTCTGGTACTTATGATGAAGAGTGTCATTTTCCGACTTTACTGCGGCCAAATTTTCTATTTCTTTATCTTTCGCCGATAGTTTTGCAGTCAAAAATTTTATATCATTTTCGTACTCCTCGTTTGTGGTTTTCAAATCCTCGTGTTCCTGTTTCAACACTTCGAAGTTCTTTTGCAGTTCCTTTTTTAAACTCAGTATCCTCTCCATAGCCTGTTGGTGTTGGTTATCCAGGTCTTCAAGATTCACGGTGAGATGTTTATTTTCTTCCTTCAGCCTTTTGATTTCTTCATTATTACTATATTTTTCTCTGTTTTTCATGGAGGCTTGCTCATCTTTCAGTGCTTGTATCTGCTGACTGAGATTATCGACATCCTCGGAAGGCTTGGCCGCGGTTGGTGGGTCCCAGTACCAGTTTGATTCCTCTTCTTTGACGCCATTTTTTCGAGATATTCGCTGTAAATATAGAGAAACCAGCTGTTAGTTGACAAGGTCAAAATAATGTTCCTGCAGGTTTGTGATTAATGATAATGCCAATTCAGTAATGGTGGAACACTGAAGGAAATGAAGGGTATATAATTTAATATAACTTTTTAAAATTAGGTAAACAAGGTGAGCGAAAAAACATAGCGCGCTTTTAACCAATTGCCATTCGAAATCTGTACCAGATACTGAAAAGGACGAAAGGCTTTTGTCATTTGACACTGGGCCAGCCACTACAGCCACTGTGATCGGCCCTTTTAGCCGCTGTCATCTTAAACTCTACCTGGCACAGTTTTCGTGCGGCCATTTTTACGGCTAATTATTCTTCTATGTTGTTTTCCTTCGCTGGGTAAACATGGAAACGGCGCTATACCAAAGAAGCCGAGGGCCTTCATGGGCTGAGATGGATGATGATGATGAAACAGGGCACATGGAAAACATGGTCGGGGCTGAAAACGATCTCCACATACAAATGGAGCAGGATCATTAAATCCCCAAACCAATCTCAAGGAGCCTAAATAAGTAATGTAAGACTGTTCTAATAATGTTTCACGTAAGCTTGGTTTAACACCAAACGTGGTTATTACAAGTCTTTGAGTAGCAACAGAATGCACGCCTCACACAACAGCGGCTATTTAAAAGCCCGAACAATACAACATATACGGTTAATTTGCCAAGGACACAGATGGCGTAGACTATAACACGACAACTTAAGTCAGACACCTCAGTCTTGCAACTTGCTATGACGAAAGGTATTTAAGTCGGGTAGTCGGACTATAGTATGCATTGTATAGTAATATCTTTCGGTACAGTTGGAACAATTTTGCATACGTGAGACAAATCGACGTCGACTTTCGATTCACTTTCAAAGAGTAATTCAATCGTGGTAATGTAATATTGCTGTCCTTTTTTGGTAGAAAAGAGAAGAAGTAGGAAAGAAAATCTATTTTGTAGCAGTAAGAGAGCTGGTTCCCAATTATCTAATGGGAAAAGCATAGCAACATAGTATTTCGTTTGCTCCAAGGGCGCTAAATGCCGTATTTAACAGTCTCCAAACTAAATGCGCCGATACGCTGTCGCAAGGCTTTTTCCATGACAGAATTAGATCCTATGCTTATCGCTTATCGTAGGATTCTAATCAATGCGCAAGATTGGGTATTAGCGCCACATGCGAGCCATCAAGGGACGAGTACAAAGTAGTTGAAGCGGACGCCGTGACCGAAATCGGTCGGATATAATTATCATATCATGTTGGCCAACGCACATAGTCGCGTTTTTTACATTATCTACTTTTGTTTAAATATTTTATTTAAATTTTCTGTGAATATATTTGTTTATCTACACACGTATCATAAACCCTCTTTACTGCGTTCAAAAACCGCACGTTACGATCAGCATAATGTTAAACTACTTGGTAAAAACACATTTCTTATCTGAAAAATTACACATTATGGTCATAATGTGTAAATTTTTACACATTATGACATTCAAATTTCGAACGCCGACGCCCGCCTGCATGCCGCCCCTAGTTTGTCTGAGAAGTTGGTACTGAAATTTAAATTTCGAACCCGAAGTTGGTGCAACAGAACAAGCTAAACAACTGCAGAGCCACAATGACGGTCAAACATGCGGTTCCTGAACACATCAAAAAGAGCTTATGATATGTGTGTAGATAAACTAGTGTATGTAACTGTACATAATTAGGCATTAAAACTCGAGTGATATTATTATGAAACTCGCCTTCGGCTCGTTTCATGAACCCACTCTCGAGTATTAATGCCCTCCATTATGTAGCAGTCACATAAACTACTATTAAATTTTCTGTGTAACCATTTCTTGTTTATGTTGTGTTTTATAACATAACTTATGTCCTTTAATGTATATTTTTAAAACAATTTATTTGAATTTTACCACTGTAGTTTTTAAAATGATTTGATTGTTGACAATGCTGTGCGCATCTATAATTGATGCAAACTCTTGTATTGTTTTGTTTTTGTAATATTGTCTTTCTGTGTTTGTGTTTGTATTGTTGATGTGGCTTAATAAATAAAAAAAATATATCATAGTTCTCATACTTCCAATGGCAATGGGCTAGTCCCCCTGTCGAACGGTCTGCTACATGCCGAAATTCTTCTTCTTCTTTCTTTTTTAATGGCAGTCTAACAACTAGGTTAATATCGCCAATGTCAAGTGTCATTTCTCTTTTTTCTTCTTTCCTTTTTTAAGGCTTTCATTTTCCATCCAAGTTTCAGAAATGGCACGCATTTATTGCAGTTGATCGGTTAGGGAAAGATGGACTTAGACATGCCGAAGTTAACTTGGCACCTCGCTCTGATGACGTCCTAGCGTCCGCTCACTGTCCTACCGACGCGTCAGGGGCGAGCTGAGCGAGAGGGGAGGCGAAGACGCATTCTCGCGGGTGCCTAGCGTGCGGCGGATAGCATACATTGTCATTTATGCTTTCGGCTTTAAAGGAGAATAGCTCAACAATAATTTACATAACAAAACATAACGTCACCCTCCCATACGGGGCGGCAGAGGCACAGTTGTGCCCACTTTGAGCCCGTTATTCAATACTCAATTTTGCGTGACAGGGGGCTAGCCCATCGCCGCAGCTATGGAGTAATGAAGGTTTCCTCACGATGTTTTCCATCACCGTTAGAACGTCCGTATAATGTACTTAAGGAAAATCAATTATCTCATTGGTACATGGTCAGGAATCGACCTGCCTCTCCTGTGTGACAAGCAAGCGTGAAGCTCATTTGACCACGGAGCTCATTTTTTTTACAACAATAGTTTATAATTTCTTTATTGTACTACACATATATACCAGACATAAAAGTTATGATATATATTGTATGCGGGCTGATCCCTAGTAAGAGATTTCCTCCAGCAAGGCACAATTGGGTAAGGGAAGTAGATTGTTGAGTGGGGAAGACCCAGCGATGTTTGATCAGCATAGTGTCACCCAGATCAAGGTGCGGCCTATACACCACACGAACAAACTCGCGGTCACGGATCGCAAACACTAATACTTTTATATTCTTGTGTTTGTGCTGATACAGCGAATAAATGCGTATTCTATTCTATTCTATTTGACTAGTACTTTTCAACTCTTTGGGTTTTATCAGAGAATGAAACTAAATATCAAGGCGTCAAAATTACTAAAGAATAAAAATAAAAATTTTAGTAACCATGCTAATAGTATTTATTTCCCGAGCATTTTTAGGGTTAAAAGAAAAAAGAGGAAGTTCCACTTCGAAAAATGCGGAGCGTAAGTCAGCCAAATGGCTGACATTTGAAGTTAGTTTAGTTGTGTCACGCTTTTTGTATAATAATAATAATAATAATAATACCTTGGACACTATTTACACACATTGATCTAGCCCCAAACTAGGATTCCCTGTATCTTGGGTACTAGACAACGATACACATACTTATATAGATAAATATTAATACTTAGATAGATAAACAACCATGACTAGGGTACAAACATCGCGATTATAATGTCCCCAAGGCAATACCAAACCGCATTGAGAACTTCAGCTAAGCGAATCGAGTATCCAGTGGCCCTAATGCACGAGTGCAATCAACATAATTTCATCTCGCTCACTTATTGCGACACAACAAAACCTCCACGCTCGGCCGGTCGATCCGTCAGGCAGGTCGGTCCGTGAATATCCGCCCGGAGTACAAACAAACCATACGTTATCAATAACGTTATAGACGGTACACAGGATAGCAGCTGGGTGTGACTCACTATGAATGACTAATGTTATAACTATTACGTCTGCCAATGAAGAAACTAATCTAAAATGGCGTCTCGTACACGCATTGCTTTCTCACTTGCACTCTACCGCTTTCTTTCTTTACTCACACACGGCCGTACTGTTTGCAAATAATTCACCAAGTAAAATACTTAAAAAACCGACTTCCAGTTCAAGCGCTATTTCTTCTTTCCCGGTTGGGATGCGAATGAAGTCTATAAGTCATGAAAAGTCCTCATCAAAACTTTTCGTCATCTGTATGTATTATTTTTGATTTTGTTGATTTTTTCAAAGAGCGCCAAATCAATTTTGATAAAATTTATATGGGACCACCTCTGAAGAATGGCCTACAAATCAAAACAAGAATCATCAAAATCGATTCACAACTGACGGAATAATCGCGTAAGAAACATACAAAAAAGAGAGTCGAATTGAAGACCCCCTGACTCTCTGGATTTGCTCTCACGCTGGCTCGACCCGCTCGTTACCCTCTCTCTCTCTTGTTATAATATAAATTGTGTTACTTCATCGTTCATGTTCTTGATGACGCCCGTACCCTTGCCTCTTGGCAAGTTTTCACCAAAACCTCAGATTTAGACTCTCCCAGTGTATTGATTTCGACGACCCGAATGGCCGAGTCAGCAGTGACCCTGCCTACGAAGCCAAGGGTCCCGGGTTCGAGTCCCGGTGGGGGCAAATATTTGTTTGATGAGAATGGATGTTTGTACCCTAGTCATGGTTGTTTATCTATCTAAGTATAATATTTATCTATATAAGACCTAGTCATGGTTGTTAATCTAATCAAGTATAATATTTATCTATCTAAGTATGTGTATCGTTGTCTAGTACCCAAGATACAGGGAATCCTAGTTTGGGGCTAGATCAATGTGTGTAAATAGTGTCCAAGGTATTATTGAGCAGAACGGAGGATACCTTTAAGAAATATTTTTCATAAAGCAATGAGCATACACTTCAAATTAAAAATAACATAAAAACAATGGAAACGATACTTTTTAGGGTTCTTTATCAGAAGGGTGCTAAACGGGACCCTATTGCTAAGCCTCCACTGGCCGTCAGCGGGTTCTATCTCTGAACCGTAATAGTTGAAAATTTCACAGAATGTGTATTCTGTAGCAACAAAACACGAGATTTTATAAATTACAGGGGGTTTCCATACAAGAGACGTGTTTTAAGACCACCGCGGTATAACAAACCATAACATGATTCAAATATGATCGCAGATTTCGCGGCTTATCGCACGGCTGTAGTGGCGCAATTGGTTTGATATCGGTTTCGCAATCTTAGGGTTCTGGGTTCGAATCCACGTTCGGACATAATATTATTCTCTTTTTATTTTAAGTGGTTAAGTTTTCTTGTACGATGGCCTACGAGTTAGACCCGCACTTGACCGATTGTTATTTTATGATTTTTTGTTGACCTATCAGCTCTTCCCTTCACTCCGAGTAAAGACGCCATATTGGATTACTTTCGTCATTGTCATAAGCATTCGATATACGGATATCGACGCCATATGTCGAGTGATTTTGTAGGGGAATCACTCGATGTCCGCCATTTTATCGATGATGTTGTGCGAGAATAGGCCCCCGGCACCAGTTGCATTCAGACCGCGCGGGTAGTGTTGACGCGGGAAAGTGAGGAACAGAGCTATGCGCTATATGTAGCTCCTTCCCTCTCTTTCGCGACAACATGGGAGCAACCTCAGATAAACTAAACTCTTTGCTTACGCAACCACATAGAAAAAGCCGTGACGCTGCGCTACAGGCACATACACTGCTTCTGGCCCCACACCGGGATGCCCTGTGTCGTGGGAACAGTGACATCACACAGATATGAACATCCAATTGTATTGCACCTCACCTTTGTTGTATATTTAATCAATGTATAGATAATGGTGTGTTTCCTGACTTGATGAAACTAAGTAAAGTTATACCTTTATTCAAAGCTGGTAGTACATCAGACCCCACCAATTTTAGACCCATATCGATACTACCAACGCTTAGCAAAATATTTGAAAAACTCATACTTAATCAATTGCAAAGTCATTTTTATCTCAATAATTTAATTCATATTGCTCAGTTTGGTTTCACAAAGGGTCGTTCAACAGCCGATGCTGGTGTTGAACTAATCGACAATATTTTTGATGCCTGGGAAGACGCAATGGATGCAATAGGTGTCTTCTGCGATCTATCCAAGGCTTTTGATTGCGTCCATCATGACACTCTTGTCAGGAAGTTACGCCATTATGGTGTAAAAGATCAGGCACTTGGCCTTCTGGAGTCATATCTAACAGATAGGGTCCTTTCTTGTTTTTAGTATATATTAATGATTTACCTTACCTTGTTAAAGCAAAACATGGGTTAGTATTGTTTGCCGATGATACTTCTTTGATATTTAAAGTTAAAAGACAGCAATCAAATTATGACGAGGTAAACAATGCTATCTCTAGTATAGTGAACTGGTTTACTGTTAACAATTTATTACTTAATGAAAAGAAAACTAAATGTATTAAATTCGTGTTACCCAATGTGAACCCGGTAACTACAGACATATTTATAAAAGGACAGAGATTGGACCTTGTGCAGTCGACTGTCTTTTTGGGCATTACTTTAGACGCCAAACTAGAATGGGATCCTCATATAAATAAATTGTCGAACAGACTGAGTTCGGCAGCGTTCGCAGTTAAAAAAATTAGAGCTCTTACCGACGTAGACACCGCTAGACTAGTCTACTTTAGTTACTTTCATAGTCTAATGACCTATGGTATTTTATTGTGAGGTCACGCTGCGAATGCTAATAGTATATTTATTCTGCAGAAACGGGCTGTTCGTGCAATTTATAGATTAGGGCCTAGAGTGTCACTGAGGGAAAAGTTTAAAGAAATCAATATTCTGACATTTGTGTCTCAATATATCTATGACAATCTTGTGTATGTAAAAAGAAATATATCTAATTTTCAGAAGTACTTACAGTGATATACACAATTTTAATACTAGAAATAAAGACAAGTTGGTTGCTTATGTAAGCCGACTACATAAAATTAGTAATTCTTTTAAAGGCAATTGTATACGCTATTACAATAAGGTCCCTACTGATATTAAAAACTTACCTTTAGACAAGTTTAAAATAATAATAAAACAGAAATTGTATAAAAAAGGTTACTATAGGATATCTGATTACTTAGAGGACAGATGTCCATGGGAATAGATTGTTTGAGTAACAGGCTGTTTCGATATATAATTAGCATTCATTTTGTAATTTGACAATATTTTATTTAAAAAAGGAAACGCAAAAGATGCGACGACTGTGGAGTTTCTTCGGTGAGCTCTTCTCCACACATTCCGCCATTGTGTTAGTGAACTCACCCAAAAAAATGTTATGACGGATCTAAGTGATGTAACAACATCCTATGGAAATAAATGATTTTTGATTTTGATTTTTGACCAAGGACTGTACGCTTAGCAATGTACTCTTCACTTTCTCTCGACGTCGAAAGAGAGCTTGCCATGTCTATAATTTGGTCGTCCGTCTCCCTCTCCCACGTAGCGGCGAGAGCGAGACACGCCGAGAGATCTCGGGCTCGATAGAGACAATGACATTTGTTCATAGACGGGCCTTTCTCGAGCGTGGCTTACTAAGCGTACAGGGCGTTTTTTTCCATTTACACCCAGCCGGGGACCGAACCCGGGACCTCTCGCATGGCAGAGCCATAACCGCTTCAAAGGCGTAACATGACGCCGTCCAGTTTCTAACTCAAGCTGCATTACAGCTGTGCAGAGGCTGCATAGCGATGGCTGCGTGCCACAACAATAGCCTATAAAGCGGAGCTTAGGGTTTTACTACTCAAGAAGTAATGGTGGAATACCCCGCAGCTAATATACCGTGAGACAAACGTATGGAGCAGAGATTCGGACAGTGTGGGGTAAATGGTGCTGTGCAACTCGAGATTAGTGCTTATCTTTGGAAAATATTAAACTGCACATCAAAAATACTGATTTGCACAGCAAATATCCTTTATATTTGCTGCGGTAGCTTATCCTTATGCGGTAGTTTGTCCTTCGTGTTATGTTCAACGTGGAAGAACAACAAAAAATACTTAAAACATTAACTTAAGTACTCATTAAATATTTAAAACATAAAAAGTGTTTTTGCTGATCCTTTTTTGTTGTGCAAATCAATATTTTTGATGTGCGATTAAATACCAGCCCTTATATTTTGTGCCTAAGCCTCTTACGGTCATATCTTCTATCTTCTTCGACCCACACGAAGGATTCCGAAAGAAAAAACGCAAAAAATCGAGTCTCCTATATGGAGAAACCCTTTAATTTCTAAAATTACGTGTAGCTCATTATTTCTTGCTACCACAGATATTGCTCTGTGGTTGCTGACGGGCGAACAGCGGGGGCTTAGTAATAGGGTCCCGTTTGGCACCCTCGGACAACGGTGGCTTAGTAATAGGGTCCCGTTTGGCACCCTCGGACAGCGGGGGCTTAGTAATAGGGTCCCGTTTGGCACCCTCGGACAGCGGGGGCTTAGTAATAGGGTCCCGTTTGGCACCCTCGGACAGCGGGGGCTTAGTAATAGGGTCCCGTTTGGCACCCTCGGACTGCGGGGGCTTAGTAATAGGGTCCCGTTTGGCACCCTCGGACAGCAGTGGCTTAGTAATAGGGTCCCGTTTGGCACCCTCGGACAGCGAGGGCTTAGTAATAGGGTCCCGTTTGGCACCCTCGGACAGCGGGGGCTTAGTAATAGGGTCCCGTTTGGCACCCTCGGACAGCGGTGGCTTAGTAATAGGGTCCCGTTTGGCACCCTCGGACAGCGGTGGCTTAGTAATAGGGTCCCGTTTGGCACCCTCGGACAGCGGGGGCTTAGTAATAGGGTCCCGTTTGGCACCCTCGGACAGCGGGGGCTTAGTAATAGGGTCCCGTTTTGCACCCTCGGACAGCGGGGGCTTAGTAATAGGGTCCCGTTTGGCACCCTCGGACAGCGGGGGCTTAGTAATAGGGTCCCGTTTGGCACCCTCAGACAGCGGGGACTTAGTAATAGGGTCCCGTTTGGCACCCTCGGACAGCGGGGGCTTTGTAATAAGGTCCCGTTTGGCACCCTCGGACAGCGAGGGCTTAGTAATAGGGTCCCGTTTGGCACCCTCGGACAGCGGGGGCTTAGTAATAGGGTCCCGTTTGGCACCCTCGGACAGCGGGGGCTTAGTAACAGGGTCCCGTTTGGCACCCTCGGACAGCGGGGGATTAGTAATAGGGTCCCGTTTGGCACCCTCGGACAGCGGGGGCTTAGTAATAGGGTCCCGTTTGGCAACCTTCGGGCATGGAATTCTATATATTAATCACAAAATGTGTATCGGCAAATCTCGCAAACGGTTGGACCGATTTGGTGTCTTAGGAAGGTTCTTATGGAGAGACAGATTTTATAAACGCAAAAGGAACAGCTGAAAGATCGATTTAACAATTTGACGACCCGAATGGCCGAGACGGCAGTGACAATGTCTACGGATCCAAGAGTTCCGGGTTCGAGTCCCGGTGGGGGCAAATATTTGTTTGATGAGAACGGATGTTTGTACCCTAGTCATGGTTGTTTATCTATCTAAGTATAATATTTATCTATATAAGTATGTGTATCGTTGTCTAGTACCCAAGATACAGAGAATCCTAGTTTGGGGCTAGATCAATGTGTCTAAATAGTGTCCAAGGTTAATAATAACTTGGACAGTTTTAATACCTTAGTATGGGGATTTCCTATAAGACTGAATACAATTCGAAATTTGAATTGTTTTTTCTTCTAAAATTTTCTAAAATTTAAAACGACCAGTTATCTTGAAACGCCTAGAATGGTCATCACTTATCATCCGGCTGGAAAAGGAGAAAAAACATCAAGACTTTGTTTATGTCATTGAAAATGTTTACGTTTTCCTATAAGGGGTGACGGGAGGTGCGCTCACATATAGCCAGTTATTTATTACTCCATTTTGGGGGTAGCCGATCGCCGATGGACTATGAAGCAATCCTACCATAAATCACGGAATTCAGCATTTTCGCAGCCATTTGCTAAAGCACAGAGCATTGCACCGTACAGAGTGTGAGACCACTACACTAGCGCCACCAAGCGGCGGAACCTTGACCCAATCCCCTTGTTTGATTTGACCGCCATGATAATTGACAATTACCTATTGTAGCTCTACGATGATACGTTCGCAAGCGGCTAAAATAGAAACTAACAATACTCAGTTGGAACCAAATAAATTACTCAAATAATCCAGGTATGATGTAGAAACATTTTGTTTCAAGTTTGGTGAGGCGTCTTAGAGCTCTTCCACACGAGCAGCTTTTTACCGATAAACAAATAAAACAAAATGGCCAATAAAATGGTCATACCAATATATTTTTGTAAAAAAGAAATGCGCATTCTGTGAAAACTTCAGCTCTCTACCTATTTCGGTTGATCGGGTAGAGCCCGGTGACGGACGGACGGACGGACAGACGGACAGCGGAGGCTTAGTAATAGGGTCCCGTTTTGGCACCCTCCGGGTATGGAACCCTAAAAACACAAGAGTCGCATAAAAATAGTGTACAAAGGCGAGCTTATCTGTAATAAGAGATCTTTTCCAGCAAACCAAGTATGGCGGCAATTTAATTTTTTTATTTATATTTTTGTGTTGCCGTCGTGTAAATAACTACCTCTGATTTGGGCGTAACTTTCCAAAAAAATCATGTGTCTACAGACAATTAAATAAAAAACAAAAAAAAACTTAAGCTGTTTTAGAGACAATGCAAGCAAATTAACAAGTTTTAACAAGTTTCGGAAATAAATCCTACGCGAGCGGTTATCGGCGTACAGCGTGGCGTGTGGGTGCTGTGGAGAGTAAGGCGGAACGATCTGCGACCCCCCCCCCCCCCCCCGCCTTTGGTAAAGAAAAAATAACTGCCAATTTAACTAGTCTGGAATCGTAGAGCCATCGCCGACAAGTCAAAATAATGACAATAGATCGTTGTCCATTTACAATTTTGTTTACCCGCTACGATACATAACGTAAGTGTGCTAAGCACACTATCAAACAAGACAGCGAATTAAACAAATAATTTGCAAGGCAAAGTGGTATTTATTCCATTATGACATTAACGGCGGTTACAGAAGAACAGATGTGAAGGTAACTGCAGAAGCTGAGAACTTTTGAGAGAGGTATGTTTTCTATAGGAACTCTTAGAATTCGCACCAAAATGCAATTAATGTTGTCGAAATGGAAAGTGGTCGAAATGGCAATTTTAGGCAATTAAATATACTCTTATTGCATTTATTTGTACTTATTTTACAAAATGAACTGCAATATTTCAACAAAGATTAGTAGATTGTTTTTATTAATTGGGTTATATTATAAGGTATACCTGTTGCCAAAACATGAGAATTAAACCCACTATATGTCCCTAAAATACCCAAAATACCTACATATACAGTATACGAGCTCGAAAGCAGAATACTTTGTCTATAGGAGTAAAGCCTAAATAAAACTATTTGAACTATGAAGCTGTTTCAACTTGTCAGCTAAGAAGTTTAAAGATGTAAGACGTCAGTTCAGTAAATATTTTATAGAAATTTGTCCCCGTAAGGGGGATAGTTGGATAGGTTAGAGTTTGCATGAAACTCAGAAACTACTCGACCTATGAATCTGTTAATTTGGCTGACAGGAAGTTGAACAATGCAGGCGATCACCTCATGAGGAGATTTTCAAAACTCTGCCCCCCACAAGTTGGAAAAGGGTGGGAGGGTGGTGCCGTTGTATGCGAGTTGTATGAAACTCAAAAACTGTAAAGTTGCATTTCAGGTATGTATACAGGAGATGTCTAAATGGCCAATACACAGCAAGTTCTCCTGCTCGCCGCCATTGCACAGTGGGTTCTTCACTTGTGATGCGGGAACGGCCGGTCTCCTGCAAACATGCTACTGATTTGTGTTGTTTATAACAGTGGATGACTGGTTGAAAGAATGTGGTAGTAACAGTTCCTTGGATATTTGGTATGTTGAATTCTCTTTATGAGTATTAGAAATTATGATCTTCCGGACCTCTTGGTTTACCCCTACCCGTGGTTATAGAATAGTGACCAGAAATCAGTTTATTCTTCATATTTATACCACCTGTCAGCGGAACTGATGACAGGTTTTATTGAAATTCAAATATTGAACACAAATCCTTATAAATACGTCCAGTTTCTAACTTTAACTGAGGTACAACTCAACATAGCCGAACTTTTTTGCATCGATTAGCAACTAAATTAACTTTTAGGTTAAATCGGGATTGTTAAAATTCCAAAAGATATTAATATAACATGACATCGTTAAAATAAAGTAGAATAAAGATGGATACTGTGATATAACATGTTACGTAATCATCATAAGCCTGCCTATAAAATACTTGGTTCCAAAAATCTCTCACGAAGTTTTCTGCATTTGGAATACCAGTCAATTTCTACGTTTCAACGTATATTTATTCATACAGTCAGCCAGTCGTCGTACCACATTGTACTCTACATAATTCCGTTTGACCCCTAGACAGTACACAAAGGTTAACAGAGTGCATAACACCTTTGCAAACATACATTTAATCATACCTCCAGATGACGAATCTTAGGCTGATTGGCAGTTATCCATGATATTTGCAGCACCAGAACAGAAAAAACAAAAACTCTCATTGTCCAAGGAACATTTTTGTCTTCTTTTATTATTGTTCGATTTTTAAATTCAGGCTGTTCTGTTGAATGAATAGATTTATAAACAGAACTTTTACCAAGTGGTAAACAATTAAATATCTGTTCAAACTATTTCATCCGAGACTTGCCATACACCGGTGGACATATTTGGCAATTATTACGCTCTGTATATTATATACGTACTATTATGATTAATGTAATGCACAGGTTGTACGCTGTTTGATTTCAAATGACCCGCGGAGTTTACACGGCTGTTTCTACAACAATGCCCACCGATCCCGATTTGAAAGATTGTGTTGATAAAATTCGTATCAATGTTCCATCACAAAAATATTTCTACACTGACTGATTACAACCTCAAAATCAACAAAAACTCGCGCGTTGACTTCCAACGTATTTTTTCTTACACCCGCAAGGAGTTCGCGATATACCGCCTCATTGGTTACTGGCCGGCGAGACTTGCTTGGCACGTTCAGTTTTCAAAACATATGCCTTTACACTACCGGCCGTCGGCTGTGTTATGGCTAGCAAATGTGAAACCACTTCTTACACTTGAATCAAGCTTAACTAGACTTTATTAGCTTGGTATTACAGTTTATTTAAATAAATCGACAGCTAAATGCTAGGTCTTGGTCAGAGGGTATCCAAAGCTATTTTGCTAGAAGGTTTGACGAATAACAAAATGACAATGAGATCCTGTTTCAAAAACATTGTTTCGTTTTTGGAACGTGTCTCTTGGAGTGTAGCTGTTACTTACTTTAAACAAGTTATTGTTTAACGCGTTGAATAAATGTAACTTATGTTAATTCCACTGGCAATACGTATGAATTAGAACAAGGCATGATACCCGTTAACGCCCTTTAGACCAATGGCTCATTTAAAGAAGAGATTCGGTAATGTTAAACTTTCTGTCTGCCGCTCCAGAATTGGACGAGTGCAGATATTCATCGGACGCTGCTTAAATCATCTACCAAGGCCTTATGATGATTATAAATATGTTGTATGACACGTAGATACTAAACTTGTGTGGTCAGAGGGACAATGTATGTTTAAGTAACTTCTACGTCTGTGACGTCAGCAAGTGTGGGAAACCTCCTTAGATTGAAAACTTCCTTGACCAACACACCGCAGTTAACTGAAACAGTTCTTAAAACTGAGAACTAGAGACGATATTCTACTGACTGTATACATAATTCGGATGGGTTGTAATACCACGATCATTAGCTCAAATCAAAACACCATGACCGCCTTTTGTATTGACTAGCGTTGCATGCGACGTGGTGCGCAGCGTTTAGTTTGATTCATAGCAAACACTGTATCTGATAGTTGACAAAATGTAATGTAATGTATAGTAGACTTCCCTGCGATGGTTTTAAGCCATGTTTTATCAAATTCGGTTCAGCGGTTCGAAAGTTATGAGCTTCACAAGGTATCAAGTTATTTTGAGTTAAGTAAACCGTCTTATTCTGTAACTCGGTCGCGATCACTTTGAAATTGACGTTGGAAGGGATTATGTTACTTTTGCCACACCTTTTCAAACGACTTAAAAAATAATGCGGTTCTCAATTCGTCTGGTTTTTTTTTTGTATGTTGTTTTCGCGATTATTCCGTCAATTATGAATCGATTATGATGATTCTTGTTTTTATTGGTAGGTGGTGGTGGTCAGAGGAGGTCCCATATAAATAACAAAAAATGATTTAAGGCTTTTTGAAAAAATCAACAAAAAAAAAATTACATAGATGACGTTTTGGTTTGTGGTTCTACAGCAAAAGTTTTGATGAGGACTTTTCATGGGTTGGTTTTTAAACCGATATAGCTTTTTTTGAATAAAATGATATGCTTAATGGATAGCTGGCACTCGCTTTTCATACCAAAGTGCTTTTCTTTTTGCGCGGAAATGCTGAATTCCGTGATTTATGGTAGGATCTTTAGCTTTTTCTGGAAATCCACATTTACTACGAAAATCGGCGAAACGAAACGCAAAAGTACCATTCACAGACAAAAATAGTACAATTCACAGACAAAATTATGACGTTTTGTCTGTGGTATTGACATTAATGTTCGTCTGTGGTCGAAAAATGATGCATCTTTAATCCGTTTCTCTCGTAGCTACGCGAATGTACTTTTCCGTGTTATTTCTGTTATTTACGACGACTTTGGCTATCCCTTTAGACTTGTTCTGTGTATCCTGCAACCGACCGACCTCTGCTTGTATTTTGGACCCTTGCTCGCAATTACTATTGACCTCTGCTGTTACTAGTTTCACTAAACCGAAATGTTTGTTTTAGGTCACTTTCTGTGTAAATACTAAAGATAGGTTGTGTTAGGTCACAACGTTATGAACGACCCGGAGCCGAGTGAAGCGGAGCGGAGCGAGGCGACCCCATCTAGTTTCACTAAACCGAAATGTTTGTTTTAGGTCACTTTCTGTGTAAATACTAAAGATAGGTTGTGTTAGGTCACAACGTTATGAACGACCCGGAGCCGAGTGAAGCGGAGCGGAGCGAGGCGACCCCATCTAGTTTCACTAAACCGAAATGTTTGTTTTAGGTCACTTTCTGTGTAAATACTAAAGATAGGTTGTGTTAGGTCACAACGTTATGAACGACCCGGAGCCGAGTGAAGCGGAGCGGAGCGAGGCGACCCCATCTAGTTTCACTAAACCGAAATGTTTGTTTTAGGTCACTTTCTGTGTAAATACTAAAGATAGGTTGTGTTAGGTCACAACGTTATGAACGACCCGGAGCCGAGTGAAGCGGAGCGGAGCGAGGCGACCCCATCTAGTTTCACTAAACCGAAATGTTTGTTTTAGGTCACTTTCTGTGTAAATACTAAAGATAGGTTGTGTTAGGTCACAACGTTATGAACGACCCGGAGCCGAGTGAAGCGGAGCGGAGCGAGGCGACCCCATCTAGTTTCACTAAACCGAAATGTTTGTTTTAGGTCACTTCCTGTGTAAATACTAAGGATAGGTCTATAAAATTGAATAGATTGGTGTCATAAATATGGTGTTTTTCTTCATTTTCCTATCAAATCAGATGAATCTAACCTCAAAACTTAAAAAAATCATATCTCAAAAAGTATACATTTCCGCACTTTAAAAACTATATGGGGGGGTAGGGGGACCCCCCCCCCCCCCCCTCCTTAGCTATATCGATTCAAAAATTTACTCCTTTTCATAGTACACAGCACAGATCACCCCCAATAGATACCGCATGATGAGACATTTGCACTGGACCGTAAAAAGATCGATAAAAACTTGAGCGCGAAACACTACACAACACTAGTGATATCGCATGATTTTGCTAAAAAAAGACAAGTAATTCTCATCACCGCAGGTGAGAAAGAGAGATTTTCAAAAGACATCAACGGGTAGTGCAAGTTCTATTAATTATTGAATATTATGAACCGTTGTATCTTGAAGTTTGCTTCACTGGCAAAATAAAATTATTTTTTGAGGATTTTACTTACCAGTGGAATGTTATACCATCTCTTTGGAAGTTTGAAGTCTTGGTAGACTTCCTACACCACTTTACACTACAAAACGGCATTAAAATGTTTGTTATTTTCGGAAAATATTTTTTTAAGGTTTAATTTTTGACAATACGCACAGGTCTGACACTTGGTCGCGACTGAAGAAGCGCATTCAAGCTTTGTTTCGTATAATACCTATTGAGCTAATGCGTGGTGCGCGTCGCTTGCCTTGCATACGGTATCTATTGGGGGTGATCTGTGGTACACAGACTACACTCGCATCCCGACCGGGGGGGAACAAATATTGCTTGAACTAGATTTTTTTTTTAGTTTTTAACTTAGTGAATTATTTGGTGTTTTCTGTGGCTTTGGCGTACTAAAATGAATTATTTTTACCACGTTGCCACGATAGCCAAAGTACGGCCAATTTCAAAAGTTTGCGTGCGTGAAACTAGTACAAATAAAGTTGCTGTGACATACGGACGGACGGACATACAGAGTTGACGAAACTATACGGGTCCATTGTTTCTCTACGGAACCCTAAAAACTACATTACAATATAATAGTAAGTGTAGTAAAAGGATTTTCGCAATTTTTTTTTTAATACCGTGGCAAAAATGGAACGATGGTAGGTAGAAAAATTTGTGTGATAAAAGGATATTGCAGAAAAAGTGGAATAACTCGAGTTTGAAGAATATTCACCGAACACAATATGCAGAAATTATAGCTTGCGTCAAATTGTCTTGTTCTGTAGCTCGGTTCCCTAGCTCTGAAAGTTATTGCTATAGCGACTCGGAATTTAATTGTATTTGCGTGCTCTGAATGCGTCTACCATCCTTCAAAATGTCAATTTGATTGCGATCCGGATTGATGGCAGAGATAGATTGTGAACTCCATTACCGAGCAATAAGGTTGAAAATCGCGATGAATGGAAGTCAATTTCAAAGTGATTCTAATTCGAATCTTTTTGAAATTGCCTTTATTACTGTAGATATTTACATATACTTAGCAAACGTATTTTTTTGCCTCTTCTCTACATTGGACCACTGTAAGAGTGGAGGAGGAAGAAAGTCCCACAGATTGATTTTTAAACACTTTTGTCTACACACGTATCATAAACCCTCTTTACTGCGTACAAAAACCGCACGTTACGATCAGCATAATGTTAAACTACTTGGTAAAAACTCATTTCTTATCTGAAAAATTACACATTATGACCATAATGTTTAATTTTTCTACATATTATGACATTCAAATTTCGAACGCCGACGCCCGCCTGCGTGAAGTTGATACTACAGAACAAGTTAAACAACTGCAGAGCCACAATGCCGGTCAAACATGCGGTTCCTGAACACATCAAAGAGAGCTTATGATATGTGTGTAGATAAACTAGTGTATGTCACTGTACATAATTAGGCATTAAAACTCTCGAGTGATATTATTATGAAACTCGCCTTCGGCTCGTTTCATAAACCCACTCTCGAGTATTAATGCCCTCCATTATGTAGCAGTCACATAAACTACTAATAAATAATAAGCAGGAATAAATAATTGAAAAATTATTAACAGCAAGGTCTGTGTTGAGTTAGATTAACCCCATACTGTCCCGTCATTTAAGTAATCTTGAACATTGTAATATCCCTTTTTAGACAAAGTCGCTTTTACGCGGGTGATCGGGATAAAAGTCGGAGTTTGACATGGCAGGAGGTTGTACAGTTGGAACCCGAGACCTCTCGATTGTGAGCCTGACCCCCGGCCGCCACGGCGCAGGCGCAGCTCAGCATGTAATGTCCGTGCAAGGCCGTCGGCGCGGGTCGACAATAAAACTGACGTGCGCGGGAAAATGTCGCGACGCAAACGGCGCTAGCGCATGGTGGCACAGAGCAGGGGACGATAGAGACGAATCAATAGTGGAATCATTATAAAAATATATAAACTACTTTCTTTACCACATACAAACTTACGAATGCACCTAGCACCAGCTACGTAACGGAAACGTAAAACGTAAACATTTACATACAGGCACATACGTTGCTTCTGGCCCCACACTAGGATACCTTGTAAGACATCCGAGACCTGTTTTTTTTTATCGAGTCTTTTTTTTACATGGAGTATGAACCGCTCAAATTTACTTTGTTAACTTTAGTTCGTTATCTACAATCTAACCTGTTGACTTTTCACTGAAATTATAGCATAATGTCCCTCCCACAACTGAGACCAGTCCAACTGATACCTCATTTACGGCTGTTGCGCGTGCTTACGAAATGGTCATAAATACCAACACAAATACATACATACATACATACGCCGGAAAACATTATCCTCCTTGTGCAGTCGGGCAAAAAATATCAAATAGATTGATTTTGAATTATAGTACTCATCACAAATTATTAGTGAGATATACATATAAAATTCATTAACCTGTCATGTTCATGAAGACCTAGTATGGACTTGCGTTAATTTTAATTTACATAGCGTCCACTCGCGCATGAACACCTAGTATGGACTTGGAATAATATTTACATTTATTTTTATAAAATAATTACTACTACCCACTATTCATTTTCATTACTGGCAATACATACCCGAAATAAACGATAAACGTACCTTCTCTCTGGTATCTCACACTTGATTGGTCGAATGACTGAGTAAATGAAAAAAAAAAAAACGGTAATGTGGCTGGCCGCCATGACAATTTGGCTTTTTATAGCCATTTTTTATGGCTGTTGATGAGAGGGCTAAACAGACGTTCTAATATTGATGGACGATATCGTCTGGGAAAGCTTTCGTAACTCCATAATTGCGGCATTGTATGAAAGAAACATTCCTCCAAATCCTCATTAAGAAACTAACCTAAACTCCTTAATACTTAAGATATATTACTGTCAAAATAACACTCTACAGAGCCTCAACAGCTTCGCTACGCCAACAACCATCAATCATGCACACACGCACACAGCGGCATTGTGCACTTTCAATGGACGTTGCACACACCGCTCACTCACACAACGACCCAACACCTATTTCACTTCACACAAATCTCGCCCTAATCTGTTCTACAACAATGATCAAAACTGCATAAACCTTCAGTGATATATGCTCTTAGGTTAGAATGAAGATTAGGGTATAATATACAGCCTAGAGCTGCAAAATCACTGTAGCGTCAACCGTGACATAGGGAGGTAACAACACAACTTCCAAGATCATACCATGAGGCAGGCAGTTGAAATCATTTCTTAGGTCTACTAATGTGACATTTATGATGCAGATGCAGATGAAAAATGGCGCGGATTACAAATTAAGCTTGAAGTTTAAAGGTTGGGTTAAATAATAATAATAATACCTTGGACACACACATTGATCTAGCCCCAAACTAGGATTCCCTGTATCTTGGGTACTAGACAACGATACACATACTTATGTAGATAAATATTATGCTTAGATAGATAAACAACCATGACTTGGGTACAAACATCCGTTCTTATCATATAAATATTTGTCCCCATCGGGACTCGAACCCAGGACCCTTGGCTTCGTAGGCAGGGTCACTGCCGACTTGGCCATTCGGGTCGTAAATAATGAATTAATTGATTTTGTTGATAGTTGAAAATTAACCATGTCGTCAAATTTTCTGGTCGTTATAAAGGAGATTCTCTGTTAGTAACAGAAGGCGGTGTTCGTGCGAAGCGTCGAGTTTAATTTTGCGAGGGCTAACCCATCGCCGCATCTTTGCTGATATAAACATTTTCTCATGACAAAACGTATAATTTTAACATGATTGGCCATGTAAAAAAAATATCAAAGGCGCAAAACTGAGAAAACCATTTAGAGACAATTGTGTTCTGAACTAAATTCCATGATCCCCATCAAGAATATGATCCGTGTTACCACAACAAATATTAAACAGCGTTTAACCTCAAAACAAAAAACAAGTGTTGAACAGTATTTTAATTTTTTGTGGTAAGGCCCTGTAGGTTTACTGACATATCCGTCAAAATAAACAATGTCCTTCATTTCTCCTCAACAACGTAGTTTGTTTAAATTCTCTCTCTGTCCAGTAAAACTGTCATAATAATGAAATAATGAAATGTCTAATGAAATGATTATTCGTCAACTTACATCAATAGAAACATTTAAGTAGTGAATGCGCAAGAGGGTAGCTGTAAAATTGCCGGGTTCATCGTTGGAAACCACGTTGCCAAAACCTGAGTTGTGTCATGTGTCAACAGTTTTCCTGTCAGTCGATAACTTATAAGCCATTCGAAACGTAAACAAATTTATCTACACACCTATCATAAACCCTCTTTACTGCGTACAAAAACCGCACGTTACGATCAGCATAATGTTAAACTACTTGGTAAAAACTCATTTCGTGTGTTCTCAACTCGTGTAATTTTTCTACATATTATGACATTCAAATTTCGAACGCGATGCCCGCCTGCGTGCCGCCCCTAGTTTGTCTGTGAAGTTGGTACTACAGAACAAGCTAAACAACTGCAGAGCCACAATGCCGGTCAAACATGCGGTTCCTGAACACATCAAAGAGACCTTATGATATGTGTGTAGATAAACTAGTGTATGTAACTGTACATAATTAGGCATTAAAACTCTCGAGTGATATTATTATGAAACGAGCCGAAGGCGAGTTTCATAAATTCACTCTCGAGTATTAATGCCCTCCATCATGTAGCAGTCACATAAACTACTACAATAATGATACCTAATTGAATTTTTAATTTTATTTGTTATTAGATAAACTGACTTGTATTATTTTGTTATTGTATTGTATTACTAACCACATGTGTTGGTGTATATTGTAAGTGTGTGATATGGATTAATAAAGAAATCTAAATGTAAAAAAAAAACTAAAATAAAATAAAACGTACGTATTTCGTCATCATGGCCAATTACGATTGCATAAAAATGTCAGAAAACTAGAGTTGGTTTGACATTGAGTTGCCGAGAGTCGCAGAACGCGCCGCAGCCCCCGTGTCTAAACAATACGAATCGAGGTTTTGAGGTTAAAGCCGCACGCCACTTGCTATGGCCGAAGGACAGCCATAATCATAGTTATGTCAAATTGGTACCTCAATCATGATTATTACGTGTGCGCGATGCACGCATTTTCACTACTCCGCGGATTGCTGATACTTTTTAATGTCAATATCAATTGGAATAAACAAAATTCCAAATTCAAAAAGAATTTATTTCCATAAGAAACACATAGGCTACATTTGGAGAATGTCAAATCTTAAACTAACACATGTATAAAATATAGGAAAATAGGGGTTCTACTCAATTTGAATTCCGTCACCTCAATGTTTTAGATGCTGGAGGCAAAGAGGCGACTAGAAACCTCCAGCTTTATACGTTATTTTTTACAGAATTGGAGCAAACACCTTCCCAAGCTTTCTTGTCTTCAACATAAACCGAATATTTTGTAGTAAGCCTTTTTACATAATTGATTTTTAACAAAAAAAAAAATACAGTCAAATCTTGTAACTCAGTTGGGATTTTGTTGTAAAAGCGAATACAATTGCCCTTTAAAAGATACATTAACCTTATGGAGCCTAGTAGTAGGTATAGCTAGTTTATTCCTATTTCTAGTGTTGACATTGTGCCTGTCGCTATTCTTAGGAAATTTATCAATATTAACCCATAAACATATTCATAAAGGCACATACATGGCTTCTGGCCCCACACTAGGAGGATACTCTGTGTCGTGGAAACCAGAAATAGAGACGTCACACACCTGTGAACATCCAAGGCCTGGGGATTCGCATTTTCACTACTCTGCGGTTAGTCCCCCTCTCCCACAGTGGTGCAATGTGGAAAAAAATGTCATTTGCTAAGTATATGTAAATATCTACATGATGATCTTGACCATAGCTGAGCCCTAGTAATATAATAAATTATTCCTTAATACTAAAAATACGAAAATATCTGCATTAATAAAGAATTTTTGATTTTGATTTAGCTGCATGCAATTTCGAGGCATCGCGATTTGGAACCGCCTGCCGTGGTATTAAAATTCAAAACCTATTACGGGAAAATTCTTGCCGGCAAGTCATGGGTCGGTGTTAGGATAAGGGAAATATTAAACTGCACATCAAAAATACTGATTGGCACAGCAAATATCGGGGCAAAATGCTGCGGTAGCTTAGGTCAAGGGTAAAGGGGGTGAGCGAAGCGAAGCCCCCTCTTTATCCTTCGTATTAGGTTGAACATGCAAGAACAACAAAAAATACTTAAGGCATAAACTTGAGCACAAATACAATATTTAAAACAAAAAGTGTTTTTGCTGATCCTGTTTTGCTGTGCAAATCAGTATTTTTGATGTGCGATTATATACTAGCCTTAGGATAATGTCAATATCATTGTAATAGCACGCCTGTTTCCACACGAGGTGGCAGAGTTTACTTGGCGTGTCAGGGGGTAGCCCATCGCCGCAGCTGTGGAGATTGAAGGTTTCCCCACGACGTGTTTGGTCATAGAATAGGCCTCAAATCGGCAGTAAAGTCGTTGGTTGTTTAGCGCTCCTAACTGGCACAAGGCTGTAAGCGACGATTCGTAGGTAGGGCCTAGATTAAAGAATACCTATCGATGAGGTAAGGACATCATGTTATACTGCAAATGGGGCCTTTGACCTGGCAGATTTCGGGTCAATGCTGCCATCGGTTCCAGAGATTTATCATGTCACTGTAAGATAGTCAAAACCATTAGTTGATAAACAAACATAGTAAACTAGACCGACAGGGTTTAGAATTTATGTTTCTTTTGTTCTTACATGCCAGCCTAACACGAAGACTGGAGGGGGCGTGCGCGGCGAAGTGTTTGCCCTGCCGCATTGCTACCCGCAGTGTTTGCCCTGGTATTTCGTTTGCAATTCAATTTTAAACCAGTATACTATTTAACGGTTTTAACCGTTAGTCTGTCAACTAACGCGTCATATACTAAGCAGTTCGCTACAGTTTACTATCAGTCGATAGTTGACCAACTAACGAAAAAAAAACTTTAGTTTATCAACTAACGGTTTTGACAATCTTACGGTGACATATCTATCCCACCCACCACTGTGAACTTAGAAATAAAATAATTATGGTAATATTGAAACATAAAAAGGTCCGATTCGGGTTTCAAATCAAATCAAATCAAAATCAAAAATCATTTATTTCCATAGGATGTTGTTACATCACTTAGATCCGTCATTACATTTTTTTGGGTGAGTTCACTAACACAATGGCGGAATCTGTGGAGAAGAGCTCACCGAAGAAACTCCACAGTCGTCGCATCTTTTGCGTTTCCTTTTTTAAATAAAATATTGTCAAATAACAAAATGAATGCTAATTATATATCGAAACAGCCTGTTATTCAAACAATCTATTCCCATGGACATCTGTCCTCTAAGTAATCAGATATCCTACAGTAACCTTTTTTATACAATTTCTGTTTTATTATTATTTTAAACTTGTCTAAAGGTAAGTTTTTAATATCAGTAGGGACCTTATTGTAATAGCGTATACAATTGCCTTTAAAAGAATTACTAATTTTATGTAGTCGGCTTACATAAGCAACCAACTTGTCTTTATTTCTAGTATTAAAATTGTGTATATCACTGTACTTCTGAAAATTAGTTATATTTCTTTTTACATACACAAGATTGTCATAGATATATTGAGACACAAATGTCAGAATATTGATTTCTTTAAACTTTTCCCTCAGTGACACTCTAGGCCCTAATCTATAAATTGCACGAACAGCCCGTTTCTGCAGAATAAATATACTATTAGCATTCGCAGCGTGACCCCACAATAAAATACCATAGGTCATTAGACTATGAAAGTACTACTACTACTACTAAAGTAGACTAGTCTAGCGGTGTCTACGTCGGTAAGAGCTCTAATTTTTTTAACTGCGAACGCTGCTGAACTCAGTCTGTTCGACAATTTATTTATATGAGGATCCCATTGTAGTTTGGCGTCTAAAGTAATGCCCAAAAAGACAGTCGACTGCACAAGGTCCAATCTCTGTCCTTTTATAAATATGTCTGTAGTTACCGGGTTCACATTGGGTAACACGAATTTAATACATTTAGTTTTCTTTTCATTAAGTAATAAATTGTTAACAGTAAACCCACTATACTAGAGATAGCATTGTTTACCTCGTCATAATTTGATTGCTGTCTTTTAACTTTAAATATCAAAGAAGTATCATCGGCAAACAATACTAACCCATGTTTTGCTTTAACAAGGTAAGGTAAATCATTAATATATACTAAAAACAAGAAAGGACCAAGAATTGAACCTTGCGGTACGCCCATACTTATTGAAGACCCAGGTGATCTTTTCCCATTAACATCGACCATCTGAACCCTATCTGTTAGATATGACTCCAGAAGGCCAAGTGCCTGATCTTTTACACCATAATGGCGTAACTTCCTGACAAGAGTGTCATGATGGACGCAATCAAAAGCCTTGGATAGATCGCAGAAGACACCTATTGCATCCATTGCGTCTTCCCAGGCATCAAAAATATTGTCGATTAGTTCAACACCAGCATCGGCTGTTGAACGACCCTTTGTGAAACCAAACTGAGCAATATGAATTAAATTATTGAGATAAAAATTACTTTGCAATTGATTAAGTATGATTTTTTCAAATATTTTGCTAAGCGTTGGTAGTATCGATATGGGTCTAAAATTGGTGGGGTCTGATGTACTACCAGCTTTGAATAAAGGTATAACTTTACTTAGTTTCATCAAGTCAGGAAACACACCATTATCTATACATTGATTAAATATACAACAAAGGTGAGGTGCAATACAATCTATAATGGAACTAATAACTTTTACTGACAGACCATGGGCGTCAGCTGTCTTTTTCATTTCCAGGGATTTAAACGCTTTTACAATGTCTTCATTATTTACGTGCCTAAATTTAAAATCTGTTTTACAATCCTCAAAGTTTTGTCTAAGTATAGATTCAGCAGCAGCGGGAGATGAATTTAAAGACTTGGTTGTTGAAACTGGAATGTCCGTAAAGAAATTTTCGAAAGCTTTTGCTACTTCTAGGTCTGTACTTAGCAATTGATTATCTATCTTAAGCTTGAAGTTATTATGTGTAGCTTTGGCCTTTCCAGTCTCTCTGTTTATAATTTGCCAAGTCGTTTTCATTACATTGCTACTAGATTCAATTTTGTTTTTAATGAAATTAGATTTAGCTACGGCACAAACGCGTTTAAACATTTTTGAATAACTACGAACATAATCTAGAAAGGCCGTATTTTTGTTATATGATTTCTCTTCATAGAGTTCATATAATCTTCGTCTGCTCCTATGAATTCCAACTGTCGCCCAATCACTAAACAAAGCTTTGTTATTAACTTTTATAGTTTTTGATTTAAATACCGTATCATATTCATTTTTGACAAGGTTAAATACTGAGTTGTACAACAAATTTGGATCGTCACTGTATGGTATTTCCCATAGTTTATCTAAAATATTATTCCTGTAGTGTTCAAGCCGAGTGTCACTAACGGGCACACATGTAATATCCTCTTTTTGGTCCTTTTTTATTTTAATATTGAATATACCTATCTGACCAGAGTGATCAGAGGTTAATTTATTGATGACCGATTTGAAAATGGGCGTAATGTTAGTAAATATATTGTCAATGCAGGTAGCAGATGTTGCAGTAATTCTAGTAGGCTCCAAAAACAGATAGTTCATGTTGTGACATAAAAATAAAGATTTTAATCTAGTACAAATATTATTATCCTCTAACATATTAACATTAAAATCACCACAAATTATAAAAAAAATTGTTTTTATCGCTGATTTTAATCAACACTTCATCCATTTTCTTTTCGAATAAATCAAAGGATGAATCTTGTGGTCTGTATACGCTCATAACAATAAGTTGTTCAAGTTCAATACAGGTTATTTCCATGGTACGCTCAACAGACAGGCTCACTATGTCAACTCGTTCCTTATATTTAAAACTATTATTTACAAGTATTAAGGAGCCACCGCGATCAGCTGTTTTTCTGTTGAACGAACTAGCAACGTGGTGGTTATTAAAGTTGAACATGAACTGATAACTCTTTAAAAAGTGCTCTGTTATACATAAAATATCAATATTATTACAGTTCATGAATAACTCAATTTCCAGTTCTTTACTTAACATGCCCTGTATATTTTGATGAACCACGTTTAAAATATTCTTACTTTTACATTTTTCATTACTAGTAACTTGATTTAATGGGCAAGATGAAGGTATATTTATACAAATATTAATATTACTGCCAGAGTTACTCTCTGTTGTCCTATGGGTTAATTTAAAGAGCTTGGAACAGATTCCAAGGAGTACATGTCATTATTATTACACTGCTCAATAGAAGCAGGCGTTTCATTAGTCAAAAACTTGACTGAGTTCAAAATAAAATAAGATAGTGACTGTGCTATCTGTTTTGTATAAAACCTAGATAGGTAATACCTATCCTTAGTCAAATAAAAATATTTTCCAATACAAATATTGGTGTCTATGAAATGAAATTTTTCAGTATTACGACATGTCAATGTGTGTATAAATGTATTATAATCATGTCTTATATGATTTTCATGTTGTGACAAAGATTTCATAACATCGTACAAGAAAACTTGAGCACTAAAATCGATAGAATAAAAACAAAAATAATAGTCCATTGTTTTAGAGGCTGAGCAAAAGATGGACGAGTGAGTTTGAGAGATACTCTAAGACGATATTCGAGACATTACAAATAAGCTGAACGAAGCTCTTTGGTCCGCTATCTACCGCAATTGACAGGACAAGTCAGGCACGCTTTTACCGACGCGACGGCATGTCGCACGCTATGTCGCTAATAATCGACACGGCTTGAAGCGCCATCTGTTGACATGTTGCAGAACCATAACAAACAAGCAAACAATATTTTTTCTGGCCTGGCCAGAAAATAATATTGTGTCCGAACGTGGATTCGAACTCAGTTCAAGATTGCGCAAACGATATTAAACCAATACGGTATATGACAAGGTAGTCCAATAAATCTAGAACCGTGTCTCAAGCTGAACCTATTTCAACAAAAACGTTTGACAATGTCAGAATTCTATATTTCCAGCAGTTGTATTTTATAAAGTCGATTTGTGTAAAAAAGACAGCATTTGACTATGACGTCACATGCTAGTATTTCATTTTTTAAATGAAGCAACTAAAAATTTGCGGTTTCCGGATTTTTTCCATTACTTGTGCTATCATAAGAGTCACTGACAGTTCATTTTTTTTCAATTCAATTTCATTTATTCATTCACGAATATTAAATCATATTTGAAAGGCTATTATTTAATCGCACATCAAAAATACTGATTTGCACAGCAAAACAGGATCAGCAAAAACACTTTTTATGTTTCAAATATTTTATGTGTACTCAAGTTTATATTTTAAGTATTTTTGTTGTACGTTCAACCTAACACGAGGGATAACTTTACCCTTCATTTAAGCTACCTCAGCATTTTGCCCTGATATTTGCTGTGCGAATCCGTATTTTTCATGTGCAGTTCAATATTACCTTATTTGAATAAAACTTAAAACTAAAACACCAAAATATTAATACAATACTGTACTATATAGTAAATAATTCCATAAAATAATTTTATAAAAATAATAATTTATGAAATCCTCAAGAGTGTAGAAGCACTTCTTCGACAAGTATTTTGCAAAGCATTCTAAAATTTGGTCATGTTGTGCATTAGTTTTAAGTCAATAGGCAATTTATTGAACAAGACCACAGCCTGGTACCAACCATGCACTGTGACTTGCCACTTGCAGTCTGGCAAATAGTGTCTCGATTTTTACATATTTGCGTCTTGATTCGTTACGCACATGTTTTTCTTCTGATGACTCGTACTTTGGCAAAAAATTGCAAAAGTTTTTGCCAAAGTACGAGTGATCAGTTCAACTCGCTTACTCTTCCGATGCGTTATTATTCGTGTTTTGGGCTCTGGTGTCACTTCAGAATGAGTGAAAAGAGCATCCAAAAGTTTTCCTGTTGTACAAAATGCGGTTCGGTCGTAATCTTTCGTCACAAAACTGCGACAAGTTTCGCTGGCCCCACCACAGTTAGCCCACAAGCGAGGCTGTCACTTTGACCGCGACCTCTTCGCCTCGCCGCGCATGCGTGTCGAGAACATTGTCCATAGCACTGTGAATACTAGTATAATACGCTTTAGGTATGCTAGGTCTCTAAATATACCTACCAGCTGGTGCCCGAGATGAAAATGTCCTATATGCTAATCTAGCACATAAACTATATGTGTGCCTGATTTTCATTCAAATCCGTTCAGCCGATTTTGCGTGATTGTTTAACAATCCAAAACGTCCAAACTCACAAACTTTTACATTAATTGTATGACTGAGATATGGCAAACCATGCCATTTCGATACGCCATTTTAAAAATATGAAACTTGCAGAGTAGTGTAGCCCACAGAGAGCACTTTCTTTTGTAAGTCGCGAACATGTCACTGACAGATTCACCTCTGGTAGCTGTACCATTTTCAGGGTTCCGTACCCGAAGGGTGCGAAACGGGACCCTATTACTATGCCTCCGCTGTCCGTCCGTCTGTCACCAGGCTGTATCTCATGAAGCCTGACAGTAAGACAGTTGGAATTTTCACAGATGAAGTATTTCTATTGTCGCCATCACAACAAATACTAAAAACATCGCCATCACAACAAATACATACAACAATTATTTCAATACTACATACAAACCTATGAATACACCTGGTTACGTATATGGAATGTGAAAGCAGCCGCACCAATAACTTTGTAAACAACATTTTGCTAATAGATCACCTATAACTAGCTATCTCTTGGGATCTAAAAAGAATATGGATACAGTTCGTGCGTCAGAAAATATATATTCAAAATATCTTAAAACTGTATGTTTAAAGAAGAAAGTAAGAAATAAGTAGTTATTTTTTTTAATAGGTAAAAAGCACACATTGCTCACTGTGCCGCAGCGACTGACTGATGTGATGACTGATGACGTAACAGCCACGTGGCAGTGTTAGCTGTTATGAACTCTATTTTAATATGTGGGCATTAATTAGCATGGTATGGTTAAGGGTAAAATTTAAATCCTTTCCTAAATAAATATAAACTCATCAAAATAATTGAACGTTTTGTTTTGGATATTCTCTTTGCCCAAACAAAACGGCTACGGAAACTCTCATCAAATATAGTTTTACTGAAACAGTAACATAGCAACGAAAAATAACATATCTATTGAATTATCTAACCTCAATCCGAAATATATTGTCAAACTACGACTACTTATTCACCACGCAACCCACATACATAGCCGCCACCGGTTTCACAGAACATAATTTATTGGTATAGATAGGTCACTTTCTGTTAGAAAACTAAAGATAGGTTTGTTAGTTCACAATGTTATAACAAAACCGGGAGCCGAAACGAAGCGGAGCGGAGCGAGGCGACCCCATGTAGTTATACAGAACAGAAATGGTTGGTATAGGTCACTTTCTGTTAGAAAACTAAAGATAGGTTTTTTAGTTCACAACGTTATAAAAAAACCGGGAGCCGAAACGAAGCGGAGCGGAGCGAGGCGACCCCATGTAGTTATACAGAACAGAAATGGTTGGTATAGGTCACTTTCTGTTAGAAAACTAAAGATAGAGTTGTTAGTTCACAACGTTATAACAAAACCTGGAGCCGAAAAGAAGCGGAGCGGAGCGAGGCGACCCCATGTAGTTATACAGAACAGAAATGGTTGGTATAGGTCACTTTCTGTTAGAAAACTAAAGATAGAGTTGTTAGTTCACAACGTTATAACAAAACCTGGAGCCGAAACGAAGCGGAGCGGAGCGAGGCGACCCCATGTAGTTATACAGAACAGAAATGGTTGGTATAGGTCACTTTCTGTTAGAAAACACTTTCTGTTAGGTCACAAAGTCATAACAAAACCGGGAGCCGAAGCGAAGTAGCGGAGCGGAGGGAGGCGACCCCATGTAGTTCACAGAACCGAATTGGTTGGTATAGGTCATTTTGTGTTTGAAAACTAAAGAGAGGTTTCTTAGGTCATATTGGTAACATCTATTTAGCGATAATTATTTATTTTTTCAGAAATTAACTATAAATGCGTTTTAAATATATTTTTATGGTAAACAATAAAAAGGAAAATGGCGTCATTCCTACAATACTTAATAATATAAAACACGATTTGATGAGAATTTACCCATTTTGTGAAGGATTTCGAATTTAATTATAGTAAATAAGTGCATTTCTGTAGGCGTTTAAACACGAGCCTATGGTTAATATGGTCCAAAACATTTACCGATATGAGTACGTGCGCCTTAAGTTTGTACCACCAATGTATTGCCCAACCGACCGCAAGAAGGTTGGACGTTGTCAACCAAAAAGTTTGTCTTACCTTTGACACGGATTGCGTTGTTACAAGGAAAAATACAAATATGTATGTGGTATTTTCCTATTGTTATAATTTTAGGTCGCATTCTTGTCGACGCATTTACATTGTGAATGAAGTACCTATAAAAAATGTTCTTAATACTTTTTGCTGTAGGCAGGTATTACGTTAGTTTTCATGGATTTTTAAACTGAGAAATTACACAGGTATCTATTTTCTATTTTTTTGAGTTTATCTGGAAATATTTTAGATCTTTTAATAATATTGTTGGTATAAACATAATTTTATTTTTAAATATATTTTATATCCTATATCACATATATTATATAAGTTCTTAATTGACATGGTGACGGACACATTGACACACTTATTTATTCATATCATTTAATATTTTTAGGGTTCCTTACCTTATTATAAAGAAAAAAGGAACCTTTAGGATTACTTCGTTGTCCGTTTATCTGTCTGTCAAGCAAGACCATTTTGTTTAATATTTATTGTGAAAAAAAATACTTTTAAATGAAGTAAGGATAATTTCATATGGACTCGAAATTCGAATACTTTTTCGATCTATCAAATATTCGTAATCGAAGCTTAGATGAAATTATGCTTAATGGCCCAGTAAACGATCAAACATTTTGTCAAATTTTACGTGTTTGTCAATATTTTTTTTATTTTTTTTTTATTTATTTTTTTATTTAGTGTGAAGTTTTTTTGATTGACGCGTTTGTCAAAGGCTTATGTTTAAATGATCAACAAAAACGCACTATGTATTTTACTAACAATAAATTCGAAACGACCGCCAAATTGTGTTTGGATAAATGATCACCTAACCATCTTTTTATCTTTTGTGTACTTAAGTTTATGCTTTAAGTATTTTTTGTTGTTCTTACATGTTCAACCTAACACGAGGGATAAAGGGGGCTTCGCTTCGCTCACCCCCTTTACCCTGCACCTAAGCTACCGCAGCAATTTGCCGTGATATTTTCTGCAACTTTTGGTGATCATTTACCCATTTTAGATAGAAAAAAAATTTATGGTGATCATTGTATTTGCTGCCTTTGTCAAACATTTAACTATGAAAACATGAAGTTTGTCAAACAAGTTTGTCATGAAAATTTGATCGATTTCCGGGCGCTTAAATCTTGGATTGTATGTAGGTATGTGACAGTTCGATTCGCTTACTTTTAAGATTTTTACTTTTTTTTTGTGACAGGAGTTCTGAACGTCACGCTCGGGTCGGTGACGCCGAGCCGGTGGTCACCTGCAGGGGTCAATAGCAACATTCCAGTGTTACAATCCCAATGCAAACAAAAGATGATATAAAATCGCATGCGCACACAAAAGCCATGTGTAAACAATCCGTTGCCTAGCAACCGAGAACATGGCCGCCTTTGAGTAAGCGAGACGGAGCGTTACGACTCACTAATGTAAGAAAGTGACACAATGGTTTCATAAACGCATATAGTTCATAACGTTTACGTCTAACGTTTTTTATTAGTTGGTAGTTCGTAATATTAGAGTTAGTTAGGTTTAGATTTGAATGGCGATGCCGATATCAGAGTTTTACGACTAGAATATTACTTCCTTAAGAAGGAAAATAATTGGCAAGCTATAAGGTAGCCCGGTGAGGTATTGAGTTTCCTGGGTCGTAAAATGTTGTATTGTGTTAGAAAACGCATTTTCCAGGGAGCATTGTTCTAGTAGGGTTCGATGCACGGGGTCACAGGTTGGAGTCATGGAAACGATTCTGGTGGATGGTTTTAAAAGTTAAAAGACTAAATTGTGAAACAAAATGGCGTATCGATTGACTGGCTTGACGTGCACACAAATGTGCCTTGCAACGCCTTATGGGAAAAGGGGTGACGCTGAGATTTGGTAAAGTGAAAATTTTAAATCTAGGAGCTCTTGTAATAAACAGCCAATTAGAGTATGAAAAAGATAACATGGATAATCGCACATCAAAAATACTGATTTTCACAGCAAAAACAGGATTAGCAAAAACACTTTTTATGTTTTAAGTATTTTTGTTGTTCTTACATGTTCAACCTAATACGAAGCATAAACCCAGATATTTGCTGTGAAAAATCAGTATATTTGCTGAGCAAATCAGTATTGTTGATGTGCAGTTTAATATCTCGCACATTTTTCCACATTTAATAGTTTAAAAAATGTGGACGAAGACAGACTTATTGTTTTTTTTTTAAAGAAATCACTGCAAGAATCGATCCTGAAACAATATTTACAGAGTTAAAAGTATACATTTAAGTAATCATCTGGTTTAAGTCAGTATAGCACTAGCTGGGGTATTGTATGTAAAAATAGCTACTACATAATATATTAATAAACAATTTATATTACTTGAAAAACTATGCTTTATTTGAGAACAATTTAAATGATCACCACAATATTTTTTTCCTACCCAAAATGGGCAAATGATCACCAAAAGTTGCAGAAAATATCAGGGCAAAATACTGCGGTAGCTTAGGTGAAGGGTAAAGGGTGTGAGCGAAGCGAAGCCCCCTTTATCCTTCGAGTTAGGTTGAACTTGTGAGAACAACAAAAAATACTTTAAACCTTATACTTAAGTACACAAAACATAAAAAGAAGTTTGGTGATCATTTATCCAAACACAATTTGGTGGTCGTTTACTAATTCTGGCGAAAGGTTCGAATTTATTGGAAGTAAATTTTCGAATTTTCGGAAATCGTTCAAACAGAAGTCTTTAAAAAGTGGATTTTATGAAGTTTTAGGTTATATCTCATATCACTTCTTAGATTTATAGCTGTAGTAAAACATAAACATAAACCAGAAACAGCGACATAACACACATATAAACATCCAAGACCTAGGGTTTTTTTTCTCTTTATGCCCAGCCGTGGATCGAGCGCTATTTCTACTAGAACTCCACAAGGATTTATATAGACACTCCGAATTAGTATTGTCTTTGGTTTCGGTGAGTCACCTAAGACGGGCTTGCCTTGCTCCTTTCACTTCGAGATACTTAACTTATTTTTTCGTAATTTTACCACAAACTAACGGAGCGAGGCGTCAATGACCCAAACAAAAACCCATCACAATACAAAGAGCGCGTTCGGATACCGAAAAACCGGCCAAGCGCTAGTCGGACCAGCGCCCGAAGGGTTCCGTACGATCTTAGAAGAATAAAATGCAAAAAAAAACAAGTCGCTTGTATGAGGACACTCTTAAATTTTATAAAACGCCTATCTAATGATGCTGATGATGATAGGTGCCTCACCAGCTAGGGCTTTGAACCTGTTCCGGTGTTGCGGCCGGCATACCAGAGGACACAAATTTTAAACGGAGGGGGAGTGACCTGCTCGTACGGAAGGTAAGGAGGGTGATTTCAACCGACCGACTGGAGCCTTGAGACGCTGGGTCACGTCAAATTCGGTCAAATGCGCCAATTCCAAATTCCAAATGTCTTTATTACTGTAGATATTTACATATACTTAGCAATCGTCATTTTTTGCCACTTCTCTACATTCGACCACAATTCCTCTTTAAGAAACACACTTCCCAAATCCCGAAAAAAGATGGAGGGAGGCAATCCTTTTCTTAAAAATGTGTGTTTAAAATATAAAATAAAATAACTAAAACTTTAAATTTCTCGGGATCTAAAAAGAACATTGATATGGTTTGCGCATAAAAGAATTGTTATTCTTAAAACAGTGGGTTTTAAATTCAGAAATAATCACTGGTTTTGAAGAAATAACAAAAACACACAATCTTCGCAATGTTCTGGGGCAGCGACTGACGTAACGGCCATGTTTTCAACCACCACGAATCGAGCTGCTAATTTTCCAGACAAGACCATCCCTGAGCCAATATTGGTTAAATGGAATGGGATGTGAAAACCAGCAGTTATCTTCTCCTGTTCTTGGTGTTTTCTTCTATAGCCTCAGGTATAGTTGGTTCCGTTTTCTGGGTCTTGTTCAGCTGGGTTATCCGGTGAGCTCTCAGTTTCGCTGCCTGTTACTCGAGACCTTCATGACCTCGTCCCTATTATACGCTGATTCTATCCAAAGCTGGGTTTGAGATGGTCTTTGCAGGTGTATATGGGTCAACCGACTTTCTTCTTTCTTGCTTCTTATTTAAACGCGGCCTGAAGCAGGTATTGTCGTGGGCATCGCAGAATATGTGCGTATTAGCACATTTTGCAGTTCCTATATCCGCTTCGGCCGCCTACGAAACCAATGCTACGTAACCAGTTACGTGTGAAGAATTAATATTCTTGCTACGAAACTAGTTGCGTACAAAGAATTATTTATTTTCCTACGAAACCAGTTACGTAGCAAGAAAAATATTTTTTTCATCAAGCTTCTACCGGCTTCGTTTATCGTGGTTCCCGAGGGGATTGCGAGATAAACAAAGCCTATGTCCTTTCCAGGGCTTTCCGGCATACTAAATTTTACCAAGATGGGTTCAGCTGTTCAACCGTGTAAAGGTTACAGACAGACAGACAGACGGACAGACAAAATTAATTGACAGATAGAAAGATTTACTTTCGCATTTATAACATTAGCATAGATTACAATGTTAAATACTCTTTTCTTACATGACTGGCTGATTATAGGTAATATCTTTTTCAAATACGTCATTTATCTGACACTTATTTAGCTATTGAAGTGTCAACTTGAAATCATAGCTTGGATGGAAGTGATAAAATAGATTCACATCACACGCACTACATAATTTAAATCGGAAAACATCGTAATCGTAATGAGTGGTTCCAGAAAAATTTAATTTATCACAACTCGAAAAGGAGGAGTTTCATTACTACATAGTGGGCGCCGCTACCACCGAAAAAAGTTTTATCGTAACGGTAATTCATTCTGGCTATGCTATGAAAATAACAGAGGTTGCTCTGGAAATGTAACGTTAAATGACCGAAATGAAGTCGTGAAAGAAAACACTCAACATTCTGCAGGATGTCTACCAAACACGGCTGAAAATAAGATTTTGTTAGAGCTTGACCGGCTGAAAGACAAAGCGAGTTGCAATTTTATTTCAATTCAAAAACAATATGATGACGATGTTCATTGCTTAGAAAAAGAAAGTATACATATGGTTGTAGATATTCCCAAATTTAGTGGTGTTAAAACTGGTCTTTTCAACGCACGCAATAGAGTGTTAGGTACAAGTAAAATGCGATTTTCCTCAGCTAGCGAAGTAGTAATAAAATATGAGAATTTTCTTTTAGCAGACTATGATGATGATGAGACCGGCAAGAGAATTATTTTGTTTTGTTCTCCTAGAATCAGACATTTAATTGGTGATTTTGGACATATCTTGGCGGGTGGTACTTTCAAGTCCTGCCCCCTAATTTCAAGCAACTGTATACAGTCCATGGAGTTAACAAACGTAATAACTCTATAACACCACTCATGTATTGTTTGTTACCTGACAAAAATATGAAAACCTATGAGATAGTATTTGAGCTAATGAAATCGTCATTTCCAAAATGGAAGCCAACAAAGATTACCATTGATTTTGAGACAGCTGTTATCAAAGCTGTGAAATTTTTTTACTGTGATATTGAAGTCAAGGGTTGCTATTTTCACTACAGCAGTCTCTTGCGGAAAGCAAAGCAATTGAAAATAACATCAAGTACACAAAAGCGTCACATAGCGAGATGTATTGGCTTAGCGCGATTGCCTCCTGAATATCTGGAATGTGGATATGAGTATATTATGTCTAAGAGTGCATCAATCAAGAAAATTGACGATTTCAATAAATACTTTCAGACTCATTGGCTAAAGAGATCAAACTTTCCAGTATTATGTAGTTGCGATAAAGAGAAAATCAGGACTACTAATAACATTGAGGGATGGCACAGTAGAATTAACAGATACATCGGGAGGACAAATCCTTCACTGAGTCAACTATTAGAAGTTTTGAGCAAAGAAACGAAGCAATCTGAGAATTACATGGAGATCGATCATTAAATTAAAAAATCGGTTCGGCAGCAAGTACCGTACAAGCAACTTCTCTTGTTAACATTACACAATAATTAATAAATTTTATCGAATTTAAAGAATTTTCACGAAAAAGATGACGTCATAGTGGGTCCGCCATTTTGAATTTTAAAAAACTGATGAAAGATTCGAAACCAGCACCCTCAAAAACCCACATCTACCCCTCAATACTTGGAATTACATACAAAATTAACGTTGCGTGTTCAAAAAAGTCAGTTTTTTACAAATAAAAAACGAACCGCTGGACCGATTTTTTCTAGACTCCTTTCAGATCTAAGTCATGACGTGGCGTATCGATTGATATGGTCATCAAAGCGATTCGGTCCAGTAGTTATTGAGAAAACGAATTCCATAATTTTGATCACGTACATACGTACGTACACACACACACACACACACACACACACACAGACATCACTCTAAAAATGATTGCAAATGATTCTCCAGGTCTTAAAACGTAAAGAAAACACAAAATTACCTATTTCAATTTTCAGACCTATTATAATAACTTCTCAAGAGAAGTTAAAAATCACTTGAAGACTTGAACGCGGGCAAAATTAGTGTCGGACATTGTGTGGAAATTATTTGTCCTTATTATTTTCATTTATAATTTTAAATAACGTACGTATATACATTGAAAGTTAGTAAATAGAATTAATTTAGTTTAAGTAGTGGTAAATATTGGTTTATGAATTAAAAGTTTAAGGTTAACGATGATTTAATTTTCTTTTCTGTTCTATATATTGCTGCCACCAAAATTTCGAATAAATGTCGATAAACAATGATCGTTAGAATGATAGATGCACCTTACGCCTTTCAAGGCGATATTTATTGGGTAAATGCACCAGTAGTCAGCCATGAAAATTGTATGCTGATTCGCGGTTTTGTGGATGACAAAATTTGAGGACTATATGAATTTAGAAATTACTAACTACTGGTGAACTTACCCTAGTTATATATAATTTTCGGACCCCTAGTTAATAGCAATGCCTGTGTTAAAGAAATTTATTAATAAACAATGCTGGTCTTAATCGAGTACTTAGTAATTATTTTTCCTAATATGCATAGATACTATTAAATATTGCGTATGGGTCCTAACCTTAACGCACACTGGGATTGGGTCTAATGCGTTTAGTAGATACGTTTTATCTCTTTGGTCCATATGCGGATAAAGGAATTTAGCTTATGAATTTATATCAGAAATTTGTTATTATCAGAGATCATCATGGGAAAAAACTCTCTTAGATATAATTCCAATTTCTGTGCGAAACTATTTTCGTAGCTAGAAAAATAATTCTTCAAACGTAACCGGTTACGTAGCATTGGTTTCGTAGGCGGTCGTACGTAACTGGTTTCGTATGAAAATAAATAATTCTTTGTACGCAACTAGTTTCGTAGCAAGAACATTAATTCTTCACACGTAACTGGTTACGTAGCATTGGTTTCGTAGGCGGCCGGCAATAGAAATACACACTATATGAAAATTTTAACTTTCTGCCTACAATGATTAATAAATTAGATACAGCCAGCTGACGGACGGAGGGCGTAGGCTTAGTATTAGGTCCTGTTCGATAACCTTCGTGTACGGAACTCTAAAAATAAGTAAATAAGACAAATAAACGAATATTCACAAACGCACGGCAAAAAGGTGAGGCCACCAACGAACACTCATTCTCACTTTTGAACGCACCGCGGAGGTATTCCGAGAGCAAACTCTTTGAATCCTTCGCGAAATGCTGCCACAAAAAAAGTAAAAAGTCACGATAGAGGCGGAGGGTGCGATGTTTTGGCGCTAATTAGGTTCATAACCATGGTAACAAAAACTAACAAACAACAAACACAACGTCACGCCTTTTCCCATACGGGGTGGCAGAGGCACAGTTTGCCAGTACACAATACTCCACAATTACTTAAGTAACCACTTTTAGCGGTATGATGTTTTGTATGCGATTTCTGTTTTTACTCTGTATGGGACTAAATGTCATCATCAGATGGTAGAACTATCACTTATATCAGTTTTATGCAAATTCACGACTGACTGCCGCGCTTCACGCACGAATTTGCATTTTACTTGTAAGTACCGACAATCATTACAGACAAAACTATTGCCACCGCTTCGCCACTAAATGTTTTAGCAACCGGTTCGTATGACAGGTCTTTGTTGAAACGTGGAAAAAAGGAGAAAAGATGGCCGCTAATAAATGGCAGGGTAGTGTGAGAACATCAATGTAGGCAGACCTGCGGCTAACAAAGTAAGTCGACTGCTGCAGTTGTATTTGCATGGCAGAATGAAGGGCTAGGAAAAAAATATAAGTTTAGCAAAAACGATATTTAAAAAAAGGTTATCATAAAATACGCCCCATTTATTTAGGTATTATACGAGTTACGTCTAGATCATATTATTTTAATGCATAATTACTAGAACCATTACTTGGTATTACCCTTTTTAAATAGCAATAGAAATAAATTGATTCACTCTGCAACAATACACACAACATAACATATAAAAAAAGAAATATGACTACATCGTGGAAAGTATTTTACTGTGCCCTCTCCGTGTCATATTAAATATGACTATAGAATCAACAAATAATAAAGCTGATTAAATACATTATTATTAATATTACAAAGGAATAAGAAGCAGAAGTCAAACACAATTCAAAGTAGACGAAGACCTAGAAACGAATATTTAACCTAAGCTATGAACATATGAAAAAGATTTTAAAGATAACAAACTGCATGGAGTATTGTTCAAAACAAAATGGAGAATACGGCACAGAATAACAAACGGGGATCACAAGTTCAAAAGCAAAGACGAATAGTCACCGATGCAACGATGCCGGAGACGATAATCGTAAACCGCAGGTTACCATAATATTTGCCGATAATCGGTATCGTAAAAAGTATTGCAATGAATTTTTGCGTCAAATGGAGCGCTAGACTGCGTCAACGTTTACGCTGGCAGCACTTACGAAAGCCATCTTGCATTTATTGAGAATTTTACTATTGACATTGACATTTGAAACTGACAATTCGATAGGCGCCAAAAATTGGCCCACAAATATCTGTCCAGCAAACCAGCCACAGTGAATTCAGGGAGATTGTTTTAATCGGCTGTTTTATCTCATTCACACGGACATCAAAAATCGACCTAAACCAGATAATTGAAAAAATTGCTCCCTAAATAAAAATATGCTTGAAATTAATTCTAAATACTTTTTAATACAGTACGAGTTAACACACAATATTTTGACTTAGTTGTAATATAAAACCAAAGAATTATTTGAAAATTTATGAAATAAAATCAAAAAATCGTTATCGCATTCGTTATTCATATCGGGATCGTAATATATAGGGTATCGCTACATCCCTTCGAACAATGCATTTTACAGATAAACAATATTGAAATAGGACGTTCACGCCTTAAATTAAACACGAATGACATATTGTCATTCAGACTACGCAACAAAGACTCAATAGAGAAACACTAAAATATTGGCGGGAAAAAAACGTAACAAAGAACGGAACATAATTTGATTGCTTGCTTCAGTATTCCTATACTGAAATTACGGTCCGTTTCAGACCTCGCAAAAAAAGAAAACCTATGAAAATACGATGCTAGATCATAGACAACATTCGACACAGGCAACGATCTTTCAACGCATTTATCTTTTAAAAATGGAACCCACAGAAGACAAAAGAATAAGCTGAACGATTGCATCACAGACTATGCACATAGAATATTCGGTCCATCCTTGCAACACCGAGCACAAAGATTATTTAAATATCTTTGAATCACAATAACTCGCCATGTATTTACTTGGTAATGTGGCGTTTTTGTCGTTTCAACCTCACGCGGGTGATGTTACGAAAGAGGACGGTAGCGACGATGCGCTTAGGCTAGATAAGAACTCTTTGGTTAGGTTAAGAAAGAAAGGAATGGAGTTTCATAATCTTCGCGAGCGCAAACGCTTGATATCTATGGCAGAGTATTTCAGATTATAATAAGTTCAAACACCCCCGACAATGTGTGTCTTGTATAGGATTTGACGTAGGTTTTGAGGTTAAACTTTGTACGACATTTTTTGTGGTAAAATTTGCGTCACTCGTTTCCTTGTTAGGCTGATAACTTTCGAAGCAATGAACCGATATTAATAAAAACATGGCTTAGAACCGTCGCAGGGAAGTCTATTAAAATCCATCAAACCGTTAGAGCGCCAGAGTGCCACGCACAGACACACAGACATACGCTTTAAACTTATACACCCTTCTTTTTCGTCGTGCCGTTACAACATGGGTCTTATACACCCTTCTTTTTCGTCGTGCCGTTACAACATGGGTCTTATACACCCTTCTTTTTCGTCGTGCCGTTACAACATGGGTCTTATATACCCTTCTTTTTCGTCGTGCCGTTACAACATGGGTCTTATACACCCTTCTTTTTCGTCGTGCCGTTACAACATGGGTCTTATCGTGAGGCCTCTTACATTCGTGGCAAAGGCACAGTTGGAACCAGAGTATTGAACAACTTGCTGAACAACTACAAAAACGTACATTAAAATATCAAAATTTCTTTTGGCTAATGGTTCATGAGATAGAGTTGCAGACGGACAGACAACAACTTGACGAACGGTCGGACGGACAGCATTATATGAATAAAATGAGGCTTACTTAGGGTCCGGTTCAGCACCCTTCGGGTTATGTTCCCCACAAATTATGGCATCATTTGCAGACTACTGGGAGTTTTTTATTTGGATTTTCTAATAAAAACACGCAGCAGTCCGCAAATATGTCAGTAATGTTGCCATTTTATTTATACATTAAACATTTTATCTTAAGAGTGAAACTCTCTGTGGTTTCTGTATGAACGCACGGCTCACCATTTGTTGAAGAATTACAGATTAGATATTTGACGATCCGAATGGCCGAGCCGGCAGTGACCCTGTTCGAGGTTCCTCCCAGGGTTCGAGGGAAATATTTGTTTGATGAGAACGGATGTTTGTTCCCTAGTCATGGTTGTTTATCTATCTTAGTATAATATTTATCTATATATATATATATATATATATATATATATATATATATATATGTATGTGTATCGTAGTCTAGTACCCAAGATACAGGGAATCCTAGTTTGGGGCTAGATCAATGTGTGTAAAAAGTGTCCAAAGTATTATTATTATTATTTTAACAATGTCACTGCCCCGAATTTGAGGGCAACAAACAAACCTAACTAACTGGACGGACATTGTCAAAGTTTCCTAGTTTTAATGAATTGCAAATTCGTGTCACGTTATGAGCCCTTGACATTATCGCGAAGTCACGTTTGAGTGGTTTCCAAGCCTCCGCAGTCCGTCTGTCTGTCTGTCCGTCCGTCCGTCAACGGGCTGTATCTCATGAACCGTCATAAGTAGAGAGTTGAAATGTTTACAGAATGTGTATTTCTGTTGCCGCTCCAGCAACATATAATGAACTACACGAGATTTAATAGTAGTTTATCTATACACGTATCATAAACCCTCTTTACTGCGTACAAAAACCGCACGTTACGATCAGCATAATGTTAAACTATTTGGTAAAAACTCATTTCTTATCTGAAAAATTACACATTATGACCATAATGTGTAATTTTTCTACACATTATGACATTCAAATTTCGAACGCCGACGCCCGCCTGGATGCCGCCCCTAGTTTGTCTGTGAGGTTGGTACTGACATTCAAATTTCGAACGCCGACGCCCGAAGTTGTTGCTACAGAACAAGCTTAACAACTGCAGAGCCACAATGCCGGTCAAACACGCGGTTCCTGAACACATCAAAGAGAGCTTATGATATGTGTGTAGATAAACTAGTGTATGTAACTGTACATAATTAGGCATTAAAACTCTCGAGTGATATTATTATTAAACTCGCCTTCGGCTCGTTTCATAAACCCACTCTCGAGTATTATTGCCCTCCATTATGTAGCAGGCACATAAACTACTATTATGTATCAATATTCAGATAAGAAATGAGTTTTTACAATGCTGATCGTAACGTGCGATTTTTGGACGCAGTAAAGAGGGTTTATGATACGTGTGTAGATAAATAAATTAATGAGGACCCTATTCAAGAGATGTGTTTTAATCAAATATGATCGTGGATTTCGCGTCTTTCCTCACGGTTGCGGTGGCGCAATTGATTTGACGTCGGTTTCGCAATCGTAGGGTTCTGGTTTCGAATCCACGTTTCGACTGATCTCTTTTTGCTTTGTTTTATTATTTCTAGTGGATAATAGCTCCGTGGTTTAATGGGTTTCATCACGCTTGCTTCTCACACAGGAGATGCAGGTTCGGTTCCTGACCATGTACCAATGAGATAATTAATTTATCTTAAGTACATTATACGGACGTTCTACCGTTGATGGAAAACGTCGTGAGGAAACCTTCATTACTCCATAGCTGCGGCGATGGGCTAGCCCCCTGTCACGCAAAATGGAGTATTGAATAACTGTCACCCCGTATGAGAAAAGGCGTGACGCTATGTTATGTTATAAGTTTTATGTACGATGGTACAGAACCCTTCGTGTGCGAGTCCGCACTTGACCGATTTTTTGAAAATACATATAGTTTACATTATTTAACAACGAGAAAAACCCCTTTTAAAACATGTTAAGCTATGTTTGTTTACAGAGCGTGTACGGTGCCCCTGCATGTTTCGAAATGACCGCGGCACATCCTGAGCTATATAGTTTTTTTTTTATGTAAGTAACGTTTTCAGTGTAGGAAGCAGGAGTAATTACGCTTACGAAAAAGTATGCGAATCGAACTGTCAGTGACTCTAATGTACAATGACATAAGGTTCATTTTATCTGAACTCGAATACTTTTTCACTCTGGTTATGATTCCAGGTTTCGCGTACGTATTTCCAAGAGGGATGACGCGTCAAATGACGTCATTTAATGATGAAATGTAGCCGGAAAAAAAAATAGGAAATATTAAACTGCACATCAATAATACTGATTTGCACAGCAAATATACTGATTTTCACAGCAAATATCAGGGCAAAATACTCTGGTAGCTTAGGTGAAGGGTAAAGAGGGTGAGCGAAGTGAAGCCCCTTTATCCTTCGTATTAGGTGGAACATGTAAGAACAACAAAAATACTGAAAACATAAAAAGTATTTTTGCTGATCCTTTTTTGCTGTGAAAATCAGTATTTTTGAAAAAACTGGATGTCAAACAATGCCGAGGCCGTCCGCTGCAGCTGGTGCAGCTGGTGCAGCTGGTGCAGGAGCTGGGGTGGCTGAACGAGATGTGCAGGCGCAGGGGACATGCGGAGAGACCACGCTCAAGTGTGCCACGCGCAGGCGCTACACCCCCTTCAAGAAGAATGGAAGAGGCCTTTAAAAATATAATAATATATTTCATGAGTCGTTACGAGTAGGTTAGTTACCAGGCATAGACAAACTAGAATGTGGTGCCGGTAACCCATACTAAGATATGCGAAGGTATACCTACATAGACAAATAAAATCATTGTCATACAATCAAGATAGAGCTTTTAATAAATCTACATATATAAAGTGTTGGTAAACGCAATACTCTCAAATGTCTGGACCAATTTGGATGAACATTTTTTAATCTACCTATTCGTTGAAGAATTAGGTTGTTAAGGTGAGAAAAAAAACGCTAAGGGAAAAGCCGGAAAAAAACAGTACATCTTTCTTTCAAAAAATGGCGTTGGTAGCAGGCCTCGTTCAAATTCAAAATGTCTTTATTTTCAGAGTAGTTAACATAGTCCCATCTTAGATTGCAAATTGCCAAACAAATAGAGTTCCTTCTTACATTCTACAAAAGCACCGCAGTGGCGCAGCAGCCAAAAGTTGCCCAATAAGTTGCCTCACAGTTTGACAGCTTTCCCGCAACTAACTAACCGAATGCTCATAATATGACAACCATCACAACAAAGCTGCACCAGGTTATTCCGAACGCGTACAACAATTTCAACTAGTAAACTTCACTACCAGTGTTCTGTGACCCCAAAGAGGTTATATAACATCCTACCGAAGAGGTCTCGCACGAATAGCTAGGCTGAACGTGACGAGAATGCGTGAATCGATGGCGTTTTTAAAAAGAGAATGCGGGCTTCGCGCCTAACTAAGCATCTGTCAAATGTTCATTCTTTTCTGCCTGAGTAAACTAGAGGAAATGCTTGGAAATCCCCTAATTAGATTGATTGATTAAATTGCCAGCTTTCATAACTTGATTGATCTATGTCACTCTAGAAAAGTCAGTCCAGAGTGGCAGAAATGGAGAGCCTATCATTTTTAGGGTTCCCCGTAACCGAAGGGTGCCAAACGGGACCCTATTGCTAGGCCTCTGCTGTCCGTCTGTCCGTCCGTCCGTCAATGGGCTCTATAGGATCAACCGAAATAGGTAGAAAGGTGAAAATTTCACAGAATGTGCATTTCTGTTGCCGCAACAGCAACAAATAATGAAACATGCCGATTTTTAAGAATTAAAAGAAGTACCCATAGAAGAAATTATTGGTAAGGCCATTTTCTTAGCCGTTTTGTTTTATTTTTTTATCGGTGAAAATGGACTCTCCTGATCTTATCGGAAAAGATTTTTAATTGTAGGTACTGAGTTTTGTGCTTAGTTATTTGTCATTATATGATTAATAATTGCTCATTTGAATTATAATAAATAATAATAAGTTTTTTATCATATTTGTCTCGATATCTGTAAATAAGTTCTATCCACTTCCAGTTTCAATGAGCAAAGAGTTTCGTTAACCTGAGTACATAGTTTAATACTTACAAACTACATAAACAAAACTATTTTTCAACGGCCTTGAATGTAATAGTAGTAATAATTAATGAAATAGTCCTAACTAGTCTAATCTAACCAATATTATAAATGTGAAAGTAGCGATGTTAGGATGTTTGGATGTTTAGATGTTTGTGCCTCAATCACGCTAAAACGGCTGAACGGATTTGAATGAAATTTAGCACACAGGTAGTTTAAGAGCTAGATTAACATATAGTATACTTTTTATCCGAATGCACCAGAAGGAGGGTATCGTTATCTCGGCTAATGATAATTCCTAGGAACACGCAGAAGAAGTTGCGGGCATCAGCTACTATTTAATATTATATTATTAAAAATTAAAAACCGGTCAAGTGCGAGTCTAAATCGCGCACGAAGGGTTCCGTACCACCGTTCAATGGAAGCGATGGTGTGGAGTGAATAGTTTGGATTTTACACAGCAAAATATTGTTTACAAAGTTATTGGTGCGGTTACTTTCACACTCCATGTACGTAACCAGGTGCATCCATAAGTTTGTATGTGGTATTGAAAGAATTGTTGTATGGGAGCCTCCATAAATATTTCTTTTATCCTGTTTTTTAGTATTTTTTGTTATAGCGGCATCATAAATATACTACTCAAAAGAAAATAGGGGCCACTAAGTATTTTGATTGCTACGTGAAAAATATAGTAAACAGTAATGTATATTTATTAAAATAACATGTAACAAGGCTTTTGTTTTAACTTATGCTAATAACCATTTAATTGTGTAGTCAATTGTTTCACTTATTTCAATTAACATGAAATTAGTCCATTGTCAACAGCAAAAACTAAACAGAAACTCTTTGCAAAACAAAACAAAAACTGACACAAGCTGTTTTTTTTAATGGTTTAGTAACGGGTATGTCCTCCTCTCCTGTTTTCACACTCCTGGAGCCTTGAATGCATACTCTCGATTAAGTTTCTGATGTTTTCATCAGGTATCTCTTCCCACGCACGTTTCAGAGCATCCATAAGCTGTTGCTGGTTGTGAACCTCTTGCTCATGCTCCCTAACCCTTCGTTTTAATTGGTCCCACATATGCTCTATTGGATTTAAATCCGGACTATACGCTGGCCATGGTAGGACACGAATATGGGAGTCATCCAGTACAGTGTGAGTGGCCCGAGCTGTGTGTGGGCGGGCATTGTCATGCATTAACCAGAACCCTGGCCCCACTCTCTGTGAGAATGGAATCACATGAGGCCTGATGACTTCATCGATGTACCGTTGTGCAGTTACTGTGCCTTGATTTAAGAAAACCAGCTCAGTTTTGCCTTGTAAGCTAATCCCAGCCCAAACCATCACACTAGGACCTCCAAAGCGGTCAATTTCCTTGATGTAGACATCGGAAAATCTCTCACCCTGTCGTCTCCATACTCTAATCCGCTGATCATCACTACAAAGCTTCACTTTACACTCATCTGTGAAGAGCACCATACCCCATTGATTCATGCTCCAATCTGAATGTTCGCGGAAAAAATTTAGAGTCTGACTCAAAGTTGCCGATGGTGCAATAGTGCCGGGCTTTGAGGCTGCCGGTCTTGTGTGGAACGATTTCCACGTTGAACCCTAGATAAAGGAATTCGTACTACTCGGTGTCTGGACCTTTGCTGGTCTTCATGCAGTCGATTACGTATCGTTTGGTCACTAACACGAGTCCCCGTTGTCAACCGTAGGCGATTTTGTAACTTACGTGCCGTCACAGAGCACTCTCGACGGGCACTCAATCGGATGTAGCGATCCTCTTGTGCCGTAGTCGCTCGCACCCTGCCCGATCCAGGCCTTCTTGCAACACTGCCAGTCTCTTGGAACCGATCCCACACATTTTGGATGGCTCGGCGAGAGAAACCCAACGAAAAAGCTACAGACCGCTGTGAATGACCTTCAGCAATCAATGTAACGGCTCTGGTGGCAGTAATGGTATCCATATGCCTTCGTTGACGTGGCATTATTAACAAAAGATGTTAAAAGAAGCAAAAGATGGACAGAGATAGTTTTTTAACACAATAAAATTGTGATTCCATCTGAAAGGAATTTGACCTGAAACTCGTTTTTTTATTTGCTTCAATTTCTGGCCAGCTGTAATACTTAAACACCAGCATTAAAGAGGTTGTATACTGAAGGAGGCCGGACATCATTAATTAGTCACTTATTAATTAGTTTACATCTAAAAATTTACTCAAAAACAGAAATATGTAAGTGGCCCTTATTTTCTTTTGAGTAGTATACATAATCTGAAAATTTCAACTCTCTAGCTAGCTAGGTTCTTGAGATACAGCCTGGTGACAGACGGACGGACGGACGGACGGACGGACAGCGAAGTCTTAGTAATAGGGTTCCGTTCTTACCCGTTGGGTACGGAACCCTAAAAACGTATATGTACTCGTACAATTTTACGTTTTTCCGTGTACAAAATGGTACAGAACCCTTCATGTGCGGGTCTGATGTCACACTCGCACTTGACCGGTTTTATTACCACGTTATGTCTAACCTCAGATCATACTAAGTATACTTACTTCTATAATCTGACCGCCTTACACATAAACGTCTAATAAAACTATTTTAGCCATAATGCCGTTATAATGAGGGTTTTCTGACTGTTCGATTCCAAATCGATATTCGATCGATGGTTTCGGAACGGCCATTTTGAATTTGACGTTGCTGCCAACCTTGCAGTTTTTGACAACTGACAGACGGAAAGCCCTCGCAATGTAACGCGTATTGGGTTAGGGTATTGAATTTAAATCGCAAGCCATCTGGAATGTATTCGGGTTCCCCTCAGGATTGTCTATATAGCTGAGTGTGTTGTGGTTCCCCGAACCAGATAAAGTTCGCATTTACGTGGCCGATTGGTTTTTCCCACGTAACATAACCTGTGTTGGAACACTGTGCTCGTCGAAGCTGGCCTGCCAGTCATACCTGGTTGGCTGAAGAACCTGTCTACCAAGAAGAGCCTAGGGTGCACCCGGGCCTTGCAGAGAGACAGGAAGTTGACGGGACCGAAGCACAGACCAGGTTAGATCGACTCCATAAGTATTAGCTCGGTGAATCGCCGACGTTCACACTTCTTGGCATCTGATCGCTACGCTACCTCGTAGCTGATGGGCCCCTACGAGGTCATTGGGTGCCGAGAAGCCTGAACACTGACTTTGTACTATCTGACAGCTGTGACAGCTGTTTAGACCTGACGCCTACGAGGCGCCGCCTGGTGGCAGAAAAAGTATCGAAATACCCTCATTCGTCTTTGTCTGTCACTTTGAAATTTGTGTTTGTGAGAAAAGGACAAAGCACATTTTAGCTATCATAGGTTTGTTAAGTTTTATGAATAAGGTGAGTGTCTAACAGAGAACAAAGGTAACTTAAGAGGCTAATTTCAAATTGTGTCTTCCTATTGAAATTTCCAGTGGTCAAATATCCTATGAAATCAGCGTTTTGTATGGATAGATTGATGAAAACTAAATTTCAGTACTTACATTTTTTTTTTAGGAATATGAATATAAATTAGACATTATTTAGAAACATGACGTAACATTTACAAAAAATATTACGATTCTTATCATGAAAATGGATGACGTTTAGGACAAACTGATTTGGGGATTTAATTTTAGTTGTCAAACTGAAAATTAAAAGAAAATTTAATTTGTAGATGTAAAACTTGGAAATTAACTTTGCAACAATCAAAAAAATAATGGAAATAGATATTGAATCACACGAATTATGAACTCCTGAATTTACTGCTAGTCAAAATAGATACTTTTTAGGAACTGTCATAACGGTAATTTTGTTCACGGGTTCTATGAAATACAAACATGTGACGTCACAGTCAAATGCTGTCTTTTTAACACAAAAATTAGTATAAAAATACAACTTCAGGAAATATACAATTCTAAAATTGTCAAACGTTTTTGTAGAAATAGGTTCAGCTTGAGACACGTTTCTAGATTTATTGGACTATTATTGGACCTTGTCAAATACCGTATTTCATAGGTAAGCAATATTATACCTATTTATTCCTGCTTATTAATTATAATAATTAATATTTTAATATCTGTATTACTTTACAATCAATTTTTTAAATAGATATAAAAATCAATCTGTGGGAGTTCCTTCGTTCTCCTTCTCCCACAGTGATCCAATGTAGAGAAGAGGCAAAAAATTACGTTTGCTAAGTATATGTTAATATCTACAGCAATAAAGGCTATTCTTCTGTTTCTAATTCTAAAGATAATAGTAATAATAATAACTTGGACACTATTTACACACATCGATCTAGCCCCAAACTAGGATTCCCTGTATCTTGGGTACTAGACAACGACACACATACTTATATAGATAAATATTATACTTAGATAAAAAACAACCATGACTAGGGTAAAAACATCCGTTCTCATCAAAAAAATATTGGCCCCCGCCGGCACTCGAACCCGGGACCCTTGGCATCGTATGCTGCCGACTCGGCCATTCGGGTCGTCTAGATGTGGTGAAGTCTTTTCCAAATTCGAAAAACTAAAAACCAAAAACAAAAACCCACCGCGTTTCTAAAACCATCACCAGAAACCCATTAGCCCTATCTCGTGCCACGTAAGCCCAAAGCAAATGGGACATTTGGGCATACCAGGTCATCGCACCAGCACAAAAGCCTTTAGAGCCACATCCTGGGTTCGAAGCCGCTGTTGCCAGGGCGAACTGACCCTTATCACGAGGCCGGCAAGGATTATCGTGTGAACAGATAAGTTAAGCAGGCCGTGTGTGCCGTGTCAACAAAGATGGGACAACTGAGTCAATAGGGGCGCCGGTTCCTATCTGACTCACTTGTTACTGATTGCTATTTGTTCCAAATAATCTTTTGTTACTGTGAATTTTTCTCGCTGTTTTTATTTCTCAACAATTTTCTTGCTTGTATAAAAATAATATAGTGTTAAATTTCCATTTGGGGGTAGGGAGAGGCACAGCGTAGTCGCTCCCATGTTCTACCCTCGCAATATAGTAGTTTATGTGACATAATGCCTAATTATGTTCAGTTACATTAGTTTATCTACACACATATGATAAGCTCTCTTCAGGAACCTCATGTTCGACCGGCATGGTGGCATTGATTATGCTCTGCACTTGTTTAGCTTGTTCAGTAGTACCAACTTAACAGACAAACTAGGGGCGACACACAGGCGGGCGTCGGCGTTCTAAATTTGAATGTCATAATTTGACAGATTTCGGTACATAGTTTGGAATATTCAGATAAGAAATTCGTTTTTACCAAGTAGTATAACATTATGCTAGTCGTAACTTGCGGTTTTTGGACGCAGCAAAGAGGGTTTATTATATGTGTGTAGATAAAATTATTAATACACTATTTACAGCCTTATCCAATCTTAGCCTTATGTAATTCAGAAACCTAGGATTTACAAGTTTAAAAAAAAATACGAAACACAACACGAGGTTGCGTCTACCTACTTTGCTTGTTCATGCGATGTTCTGATAGGCCAATTTTTAAAGGTCATTTAAATCCTAGAAGTCAGAATTATCATCATATAATTTCGACACAATTTGAGTTTTGTGTAAAACTATAAATAACTCAAGTTTTGCGGAGCCATTACTAAACATGAATAAAACTACATCCCTACCTAGATCTAGCCTCGTTTTAATTTATCAGAAAAATTCTGTCTCGAGTCTCGATTCGATCGTCAAAAAACTTCTTAGTATTGCTAATGTTTGCCTTCCAGAGATGCAATTGATATACATTCGGTTATCAAATTCGTAGAGGGTCATTTCGGAATCGCCCAATGTCTTGGTATGTTGTGTGCATACGTACAAACTGTATACAATCGTGAGTATCGCTAGACGGATATTTTATTAAAACTCCATTTTATAACTTACTTTTAAGGTGAGCAAGCCTCGATAGGAAACCTATTGTTCCCCATGCTCCAGACTGCGACGATGGGCTTACCCCCTGTCACGCAAAACGCAGTATTGAATAATGCTCTGCCGAATGGGAAAAGACAGGATGTTTGTAATCTTATGTTTATATAGGTACCATACATGTTGCTAATCGACTTCATTCATTTCGGGTAGTTTTCAAACATATGTCCATAAATAGTGTTTTTAATCGCCATAATACTGATTTTGCCTGTCAAAATTACTGAATTGCGCGACTAGAACTATTTGAAACAGCAACTAGGCCTTGATTTGAGGAACTTGCATGAGTTGGATTTTGTTCTTACATGTTCAACCTAAACTATCATTGAGTAATTTTTACGCGAAATTAAGTATTTTTTCGCTCATTTCAGGTAATTCCGCTGTTCATGAGCATCCGCTCAATAAGTTTTTTATACGCTCGTTTTATTATTCACCATCAATTACATGTCACAGGCAGGACGGGATACTAAAGACCTAATAGTTTCGATAATGCTAATAAGATATTATTCGTCACATTTCGACTTTAGCGTAAAAACATTTCTACCTGCGCTTATTTACAAATGACAATCATCAAGCAAAAAGATCGATTCAAGTCGATTGACCTTTTTTTGTCTATCTATGCCAATCGCGTTACGTTGAAAAAGTCAACGAACGTTCCAAAATCAAAATTTCAAATCGGCGCCCAAAAAAGAACGGAATAGACAAAACAAAGGAAATCTTACGAAAATGTCGCGAGAGGACGAAAAAATCTTGGTCAACGCTTTAGTAAAATGTGGCACATTTGAAATTGTAATTTTGAAAATTTATAATGTAGCGCCAGCCTGCTTTGTAATTGTAATCGATGTTGCCGTTCACACCAGGCGGTATTACCATTACGGGTCAGCATTTGCCCGGTGTTTTTCGACCCCCGGCGTAAGGTGATACGGTCAAATGGGGTTATTATTACTTATCGAATGTGGCCGATGGAATACAAACAAATTTTTATTCAAATCAATCGTGAACTAATCAGAAATGCGGAGCGGAAATACCGGCGGTGAACGACCAAGAAATAGCATATAATGGCCATTTAAAATATTTCCGATAAAGCCAAGATGCAGGGTATAGTAATAAAAATATAGCAGCGATTGATAAACTAGAAAAACTTGAAAATTAACCGCACGAAATATGTTTTTTGTTGCAACATCCTTGCATGACGACATTGCGATAAAGAAACCATTACAAATCATCACTAAAACATAAGTTTCAGCTGTAAAACCTCTCACGAGCCCATTCGAAGGCAATTAGAAAGAAAAAGTAAACAGTACGCGTTCTACACCTTACCATAGATAAGACGACAGTAAAAAAGGCGGGAAACCACGACAACCGTTAGGCCGTGTGCCTTATCTAGGCTTATCTCAGAGCTAGGGTATAACTACGCGATAATAGTACGATAATTTCAACATTTCTACACGTCCCTAATGCTCATTCAATCGTTAAACACGATTGCAAAACACGCGCGAAAGAGCCATTCTTCTTTTTTCATAGCTGTGTTTTGTCTATGGTTTTACAGCAGACGGCCAGTTGTGGTTGTAAAGAGATTATGGTATTTGAGAACGCTTTAGTCTTCTATCTTTTTATCGCAGGGAATAATAGCGGAAGGCTAAATATAACCTGAAATACCCATCAGCAATTTTAGAAACAGATTAAACTGAATACAATTAAAATATGGCTTCATGAAAGCAACAATGAACAAGGATTATTACTTGTATTACAGGTATCTTCGTATTACCATCTTTATTACGCAAAGTCACGATTTCTTAGTTTTATCACTTCGAAAATGTCGCATTTTCCCATAAATTTTGTCGCGCTCATCCGCCATTTGCATTTTTCGGCTTTTTTTTTCACCAGGCTCAGGTGATACTTGCTATCAGCCACCGTCACGCCTCCTGCTTTGGGGTTAGATAGCGTCTACAATACACATCGCACATCCTGTCGAACTTTGGAAAAGCGATCAGGTTATTACTTTTTGTCTGCTTCACGTACGCTTACTCTATTTGGTGGTGGTTGGTGGAGGCCCAATTGCGTCATATGACAGAATTATCGATATCCCGTTAACACAGAGTTAAAGGAATGGCGCAAGGCTCACAAATCTCACGTTCCAACAAGAAATCTCATACAGTCCTGCTACAGTCAGCAAAACCGTCGCTGTGAGAACTAACACCGAAACGCGACGCCCGATGCATCGTCAGCAACGCGCCGGCTTTAAAAGGCGCCGGTTTTGTGTACTGGAAAACTATGTAATTTGTAGCGTAAGCATGTTTGAGAAATAAAGTATTTTGGAGCGATTTCCATTCTCAGGGAGTGACAACTAAACTATCGAATTAAAATATCAACTCAATATCCAGTAGCTAATACTTCTATATTCAAAGTCAAAGTACTTTATTACTGTAGATAGTCACCATATACTTAGCAAACGTCAATTTTGCCTCTTCTCTACATTGGACCACTGTGGGAGAAGATGGGCGTAGAAACACCCACAGATTGATTTTTAGATCTCTCTTAAAAATTGGTTGTGATTTGCTTATACAAATATTTAAAAAAAATATGTGATTAATAAGCAATAATAAATAATTACAAAATTGTTAACAACAACGTCGGTGTTGAGCTAGATTAACCCCATACAGTCCCGTCATTTAAGTAATCTTGAACATTTAAATATCCCTTTTTCAACAAAGTCGCTTTAACATGCTTTTTAAATTACTCGAATGTCAATTTCAAGATCTGCAGAGGTATCTTATTGTCGTAGAGAATGCACTGACCCTTGAAATAATTGCTAACTTTCGCGAGTCTAAACCGGGGCTCAACTAGTCGGTGATTATGGCTTAGGTTAACATTACAGCTATCGCTAAGTTTGGATGGAAATGTTGTAAGGTTCTTGCGTACATACATTATATTTTCGAAAATAAATTGACTAGCTACAGTTAGTATGTCAATTCAAACCAGCTTCTTTTAATCACATGAATTCTGTAGTTCGTCACCACTATGTGTTGTGTGAAAACATTCTTCCAACAGCTGTTCTGTCTGCGAGGCATAAAGGAAGTCAGGCTATGCAAACGCTGGGTACCTACCTACGTCTTTTCTTGGATAAAAAAAATGGTTTCTTCACACATTTTCCTAAGACTGGGTTGGGTAGATACTAAGGCCCTCCAAATACTTGCTACGGTCTTGTATCTATCACTGTAAGATAGTCAAAACCGTCAGTTGATAAATAAACGTTTTTTTTCTCGTTAGTTGGTCATCTATCGACAGATAGTCAACGGTAGCGTACTGCTATGACGCGTTAGTTGATCAACTAACGGTTAAAACCGTTGAAAAGTAAACTGGTTTAAACTTGAATTGCAAACGAAATACCAGGGCAAACACTGCGGTAGCTTAGGTGATGACTAGAGGAGGCAACGCATCGAAGCCCCCGAATAGTCTTCGTGTTAGGTTGACATGTAAGAACAAAAGATACGTAAATTCTAAACCCTGTCGGTCTGGTTTACTATCAACTACCGCGTTAGTTTATCAGCTAACGGTTTTGACTATCTTCAGGTGACATATCTACCTTTCACAGATGCGGCTCCTCGCTTACGCTCTGAACCTATTCCCGTTACCTCGCTCCTCGTTAAGTAAAGATTCCCGTAACGCCGCTCGAAACAGTTTTTATTTAAGGGTGTAAATTTTGCGTAACAGAGGGCTAGCCCGTCGCCGCAGCCATTGAGATTGATGGTTTCATCACCATGCGACTTTATGACCGAGAGAACGTCAGACAAACAACGAACTTTCAGCTGGTTGCCACTTTGCCCCATTGGTCTAACAATATTCTAAATTAAATTAAGTTCTCGGTTGTACGCCTGTTGTGTGTAGAATAATGAAGAAATTACGAATCACAAGTTGACGACGTCGTCTGAAACTCGTTTCCCCCCAGCGATCTGGCGTCCATCACATTTTTTCCCATCCTCGCTTTGATGCTCGATTCCGTGCCATTTTCCCTCCATTGACATTTTTTTTCCACTCGAACAATGGCAGGTCGCGTGCGCATTCGTCAAGGCAACCTGGCATTACGGCGAGTACCTATACACCGCGGCTAAAGTATCTTTGCACCTGGACACGTGACGTCATTACGGCGGTGTGAGGCTGTTTGCGTTCCAGCAAGCTGCACAGATAACGCGGCAGAACTGCAGGTCTGTGGCACGCTACACGTAAATCAGTGTCTTTAAGTCACTCTTGTGTTTCCATGGTCTACGGATTTCATGGCAACAGTCTAACTCCGCCTATATTCACATCTACTTATATTCAAGGCTCCATAAATCCTTAGTTGTGGCAATAGGCTAGCCGCCTATCATGCTAAATGGACAATTGAGTAACTAACTGGCTTCGGAGAATAGTTGCTCACGTCCGCATGAAATCCGCCCTGCACGGGCCCTCTGGGTGGTGCTAGCAAGCAACACATCAACACTATAATTCCCAGCTAGTCGAAAGAGAAACTGACTAATTCTATTGAAACGTGTCGTTGGCGCAATTAAGCTAGCTTAATTCCCATTGATTAACGCCATTAATCAATGGGAAATATTAAACTGCACATCAAAAATACTGATTTGCACAGCATATCAGGGCAAAATGCTGCGGTTACCTAAGCTAAAGGGTAAAGGGGGTGTGTGAAGCGAAGCCCCCTTTATCCTTCGTGTTAGATGCAAGAACAACAAAAAATACTTAAACATAAACTTGAGTACACATAAAATATTTAAATATAAAAATTGTTTTTTAATCCTTTTTTGCTGTGCAAATCAGTATTTTTGATGTGCGATTAAATGCTAGCCTTAATCAATTAACCTGGCTTAACGGGAACAAGTTTGCCTCTGCCACCTAGCATGAGAAAAGCCGTGACGATACGAGATATTGTCTATTTTACGACAATTGTATCGTTTATTTAAATTAGATACTACCTAGTTTAACCGGAGGTCGAAAAAACATAGAAGGCGCAATTCTAACAAATTGTCATCCGAAAACGGTGCCACATACTGAAAAGGGGGAAGGAGGATGATTGGTTCATACTGTGTCGTGCGACACTGGGCCGGTCCTGATTGGTCGATCTATAGACACAGTGAACCGCCATTGGAGCCGACGTCATGTTAAACTCTACCTGGTACAGTTTTCGTAGGTAATTTTTAGGGTGCCAAACGGGACCCTATTAATAATAATAATAATAATAATAATAATAATAATACACTATTTACACACATTGATCTAGCCCCAAACTAGGATTCCCTGTATCTTGGGTACTAGACAACGATACACATACTTATATAGATCAATATTTTACTTAGATAGATAAACAACCATGACTAGGGTACAAACATACGTTCTCATCAAACAACTATTTGCCCCCACCGGGACTCGAACCCGGGACCCTTGGCTTCGTAGGCAGGGTCACTGCCGACTCGGCCGTTCGGGTCGTCAGTAAGCCTCCGCTGTCCGTCCGTCCGTCTGTCAACAGGCTGTATCTCATGAACCGTGATAGTTAGACACATGAAATTTCCACAGATGATGTATTTCTCTTGCCGCTATAACACATACTAAAAACAGAATAAAATAAATGTTTGAGGAGGCTCCGCCGCACCAATAACTTTGTAAACAACATTTTGCTGTGTAAAATCCAAACTATTCACTCCACACAATCCCTACCATTGTACGTTGGTACGGAACCCTTCGTGCGCGAGTTAGACTCGCACTTGACCGTTTTTTTTCCTTAGCTGTTAACCTACATCTGTTTAACCCGCCTGCATTATTCCATCATACATTTTTAAACATAAGCAAATGAAGATTCCTCTCCCTTAAGAGACAGTCCTTTTGTACTCTGAACATGTTTAGTATAAACAGTAAAATGTTTCGAGGCATATTTCGGGACACTGCAACGCTAGAGCGACATTTCGGGGCACATTTTGTACCTAGTATCTGAGGCAGTATGCCCCGAAACATTTATGAAACCTTACAGCTAAAATTGGGTTCACTTTATTCTTATTTAAGCTGATAACTTTTGAACCTCTGAACTGATTTTAACCGAATATATTTAAGAACTAGTGGAGTAAGTACTACCAATTATAAATAAAGTAGGACGTTGGATCCGCAAGCGAAGTGTTCCATACCATTGTACACGGAAAAACGTAAAACGACAATCTTTTGTACCTTTTTTGTAAGTACCTTTTTAATTTTTAATAATAAAATATTAAATACTAGGTAGGAGGACTACATTCAAGGCCGTACATCAAAACATTGAAGAATAGTTTTGTGTATGTAATATGTAAGTATTGAACTATGTACTCAGGTTAACGAAACTCTTTGCTCATTGATACCGGAAGTGGATTTGAAAAAGAAATTGAGTAACTTATTTACAGAAATAAAATCAAATATGATTAAAAAACTTCATTTTATTTATTGAAATTCGAATGAGCAATTATATATATGGTACTTGTTTTAAATCTTTAAAAACGGTATTTTTTATTATATGTTATTACAGCGTCGATAGAAATACACCCTCTGAAAAAAAAAACAGTTCTATACCTATTTCGGTTGATCCGGTAGAGCCCGGTGACAAACGGCCAGAAGGACAGACGGACAGCGGAGGCTTAGTAATAGGGTCCCGTTTGGCACCCTCGGACAGCGGGGGCTTAGTAATAGGGTCCCGTTTGGCACCCTCGGACAGCGGGGGCTTAGTAATAGGGTCCCGTTTGGCACCCTCGGACAGCGGGGGCTTAGTAATAGGGTCCCGTTTGGCACCCTCGGACAGCGGGGGCTTAGTAATAGGGTCCCGTTTGGCACCCTCGGACAGCGGGGGTTTAATAATAGAGTCCCGTTTGGCACCCTCGGACAGCGGGGGCTTAGTAATAGGGTCCCGTTTGGCACCCTCGGACAGCGGGGGCTTAGTAATAGGGTCCCGTTTGGCACCCTCGGACAGCGGGGGCTTAGTAATAGGGTCCCGTTTGGCACCCTCGGACCCGTTGACCTAAAACCCGTTTGACCGCTATTCCTTGTTAAGCTGATAACTTTCAAACTACTGTACCGATATTGATAAAACATATCTAAGCACCATCGCACTGAAGCCTACTACCATTTACTGAAAACCGCATTAAAATGCGTCCAAACGTTTGAGTGCCACAGACAGACACACAGACATACTGACAGACGGGGGTCAAAAAATGAAGAAATAGGCTGCCACCGTTAGCTCAGACTGGGCGTAGCTAGAAAAGATAACCCAAAATCGGAACAAATGGAAATCTATACTGTGAACCCTCTACTCAAGACGAGGGGTAACAAACAGGCAGTTGGTGATCCCCAATAAGCTTTGAACACAGCTGCAGGGTGAGGCAGGGTACCATTTACCATCGACTAGTTCAGAAAGATATAATAATACCTTGGACACCATTTACACACATTGATCTAGCCCCAAACTAGGATTTCCTGTATCTTGGGTACTAGACAACGATATACATACATAAATAGATAAATAGTATACTTAGATAGATAAACAACCATGACTAGGGTACAAACATCCGTTCTCATCAAACAAATATTTGCCCCCACCGGGACTCGAACCCGGGACCCTTGGCTTCGTAGGCAGGGTCACTGCCGACTCGGCCATTCGGGTCGTCAGATATAAAATCGATTGTACCTAAAGAGTTTTTTCTCCTTTACGTAATTGCATTGATGGAGGGTTGTGTGACAAACGTTTTGGATTGGCATTGAAATTAAGAAAAATTCTGGAGATCGGTGTTTTTTTCCTAAGATTTTTCATCACCATTGAAATGCCGTTTTGCTTATTGATGTTTGTGTGAAGAAATTACAATATTATTTTCGTATCGGTGTAAATAATAGATACTTAATTATAATGTTTTAATTAAAGGATCGCACTAGTTGGCGGTAAATTGAGGGTGCATATGTATGTCCAGCAGGGTACGCGAACATGCTGAAGAAGATGAAGAATAATGAAAGGATCAGAAGAAATTAAGATTGAAGTGAAAGGGTGCAAAGTGTTGAGTAATATATGAGAACTCTTGATGTGAAAAGAATCAACGGCTCTTGTGGTCGATTACTTTGATATGTAAATCTGAGAGTAGTGAATTTGCTTAGAATTGAAGTACGGAAACAGCCAATTTCGGTCGTTATTCTCATATATTCAAGGAAAACCAGACATCGGTGATAAAGTTTATCAGTTTTATGATCAAGAACGTATTAGGTACCTTTTTATTGGACTGTGATGATTTTTGGCTAGTTTTTATGTTAGTTGCTTTAGAATGTTGACACGCGATGATTAGACAACAGTAGATAAGCAGACAAACTAGTGAATGACAAACCGTCGCACAAACAATTCAGTGAAAAAAAATGACTAGAAATCAACGAGACAATGCTCGCAAAGCAGTTCATTATAAGACAATTATCAGGCGACCATCATGAAATAACTGAAAATGATGTCATTTCGCTCGCACACAGCCTGAGTCACGCAGGTATAGAGCCATGACAAAATTAAACAAAACGTCTCATATTTCAATATTGGAGGCCATTTTGAAATACACATTTTTAGTAAAATACTGCGTTGCACATCCTCGAGTACCTTCAAGTAGCGATGCTAATCAAATATTGACCAAAAACTAAATCCTGAAAAATGCAAACTTACTTACCAAAAACGCCTCTGTTTCGTGACCAGAACAGAAAATTCTACTTCAACACGCGAATTACTTGTATATTATTAAATTCGAAGGTTTTTTCGAATTTATTGCACGCGAGACGCCCGCGAGGCTCGCTGTCCCGGCTCTGACTGAACGAGTGAAGCGGCGGCCGGCGCACGCGCAGGCTGATGCGTGCACTCACACAGGGGTAAGTGTGTGTGCATGTGAGAGGTGAGACGGTGTGGGGTGGAGGAAACCTTCATGAAAAATGGTTCGTGGAGTGGATACTATAGTGGTCTGATACAGATGTGCAGTGCAATAGGTCTGTAGTTAAAAACGGGATGCCAAATTGGAAAGTTTTGTGGATTCCATATGCACACGCCTTTTCCACAGAAGAGGAGAAAACAGACACTTTACTTCCTATACGTTTTTCATTTTCCTCATCGCTATTTATACTATATTTCGCCGAATGATCACTAAATAAATTAAAAACTGTGATGATAAAACCCCTTTCACATAAACACGCGTTTTAATTTTAAAGTTTTACGCACACCATAAGATAACCCATGGATTTGAGTTGATAAAGTAGATAATGCCACGTAAAATGTATTGCTTTGCTGACCGTGGTTTTATTTGCTTCTTCTTCTTATCATAAGAGTTCCTTACCGGTTTATCAATGGCCATGGTGCCTCTCCAGCAGTGCCAGCGAATCTTCGGCAAAACGCCGATATGAGACATCTCCTTTCCTTCTTTTCTCCTTACACAAAGCTGTGCTTTCTGCTAGTCTCCCTCTTCACGCAAGTTATGTTTAAGGCATTCAGTTCACCAGTCAATTTAATCTTGACTCAAGAATATTATTCAGTAACTTACAGTCACGACATGACGTTGAAAGGTTATGCCAAAATACTCTTTAACAAGAAGGCATTAAAATCCAAAAAACTCAACCTTGCCAGGATGGGATATTTGAACAAGTGCCGCGTGGTATGTAGTTGTACAAAGTTACACAAATGTAAGTATTCATAAAATTACACTAAAATTTAAGCCATCTTGTCGTGAGGTGAGGAAACATTAACGTCTATAGAGCTGCTGCGATAGGCTCACCCCCTGTCACGCACGCAACATAGAGTAGGTATTGAAATACAATGAGCCATACTAAAAAAAATAAGTAACAACTATTTTATTTTGTGAAATTTTAGGCTATTTTGAGGAACTAATTTGAATATTTCGGGTAATAGATGTCTTTTTAATGCTCTAATGCTTTAATGTTAACCTAAGAAATAATCACAGACTATGTGGGCCCCGGTTTAGACTCGCGAAGGTTAGCAATTCTTTCAAGGGTCAATGCATTCTCTACCACAACAAGATACCTCTGGAGATCTTGAAATTGCCATTTGAGCAATTTAAAAACCATGTTAAAGCGACTTTGTCGAAAAAGGGATATTACAATGTTCAAGATTATTTAAATCACGGGACTTTATGGGGTTAATCTGGCTCAACACAGACATTGCTGTTAATAATTTTGTAATTATTGATTCCTGCTTATTAATTATGGTAATGATATTATAATTTTGTATTAGTTAAACACAAGCAATTTTTAAAAGAGGTCTAAAAATCAATCTGTGGGAGTTTCTACGCCCTTTTTCTCTCACCGGGGTCCAAAGTAGAGAAGTGGCAAAAAATTACGATTGCTAAGTATATGTAAATATCTACAGTAATAAAGACATTTGGAATTTTGAGTTATTATTTTCAACCGACTTCAAAAAGGAGGAGGTTCTCAATTCGTTTATTTTTTTGTTTGTTACGCGATTACTCCCTCAATGATGAACCGATTTTGATGATTCTTGTTTTGATTAGTAGGTCATAAGATAATTGACCGAGCGAGCGAAGGGCTCCATTAAGACAAGATAGGAGGCCGATTTTGCTTTCATCTGTCTCTATGTCTGGTGTCTGTCAGTTCCGGTCTAGGGGCCACAGTTTTCAAGCGATCCTTACAAAACTTGGCACACGTGTTCCTTGAATAAAACGTTGAGCTTTCTCGATTTTCCCCGGGGGGGGGGGGGGGGGGGGTTATGACGTCATTAATTTGTTTTATGGGATTTTCATTATTTTTTTAAACCTATCGTGTGGGGTATCAAATTAAAGGGCTTCATGAGCCGGTTCTTAAAATATACTACACCTTTGCCTTTCGGCCGCCTAAAAATCCAAGAAATCTTTTCAAAACATACTAAGTTTGGACTCCTCGAAGTAGGAGACCGATTAGTAAAGGGGATCTATACAGACCATGAGAGTGAGTGAAACAGACTATAACTATTTTCGTGAAAAGTCAATAGATTGAATTTTAAATCGCAAAATATAGTTTACAAAGTATTGGTGCGGCATTTGATTTTGATTGAATCTAAAATACTTACCTATAAATTGGTTCACAGTCCTCCCTGTTAGCGAGTTCTAGTGCCCACAGGGCTACTAGTATTATTATATTTATTTATTTAGGGGTTCCAACAGGACCAGTTATAATACAAAAATAAATCAAATAAAATACACAATAACTTAAACTCTAACGAAGGCCTCAAAAGGATACCACTTGTGAGGTAAGTAGACGAAAGTGAGCCCCTATTGAGCACAAACTCAGTGTAATTAATCATCTCTGATTTAGAGAGGATTAATAGATAAATAAAAGGAAGGACTCACCAAAAATAATCGAATGCGCGCGCGCCAATGAGACTCGTCCCAAGCTCGAACAAAGACCAATCACTATAGCTGATAGCTTTATATAGCCTCCCTTATCAGCGTATTTCTGCCACCCCATCCGATCAATAGTTTTATCACGGGCAAATATTCTGGCTTAATAAAAGCTTTTGGTAAATAAGTGATACCCTATTTTGTCCTAGATATTTTGATGGCACGCGACGCGGAGACCAAATGGGGAGACATTTTAAATTAGGAGTCCATGGTCCTGTGGTTCCAGGAGTTGCGGGTTCGAATCCCGGTGCTGGCCATGTACCAATGAATTAATTTAGCTTAGGTGCATTAAAGGCCCATGCCCTTCGGTGGGGAAATAACTTATTTACTTAACTACATTTATTTACTTAAGTACATTCCAAGGACGTTCTAACTGTGATGAAAAACATCGTGAGAGGACCTTCATATCTTTGGAGGCTGCGGCGATGGGCTAGCCCCCTGTCACGCAAAATGAGTATTGAATAACTGGCTGAACGTGGGCACAACTGTGCCTCTGCCATCCCGTATGGTAAAAGGCGTGACGCTATGTGTGTGTGTGTGTGTGTGTGTGTGTGTGTGTGTGTGTGTGTGAGAGAGAGAGAGAGAGGGTGTGTGTGTGTGTGTGTGTGTGTGTGTGTGTGTGTGTGTGTGTGTGTGTGTGTGTGTGTGTGTGGTGGGTGTCTGTGTGTGTGTTTTTTTTACAGTAGATATTTACATATAAGTACTTGTTAAACGTCATTTTTCTTCTCTTCTTCTCTCTTCTCTATATAAGACCTCTGTGGGAGAAGCAGGGCGTTGAAACTCCCACAGATTGATTTTTAGACCTCTTTAAAAAATTGGTTGTGCTTAACCAATACAAATATTACAATATTAGATATTATGATTAATAAGCAGGAATAAATAATTACATAATTATTAACATCAGGGTCTGTGTTGAGCCAGATTAACCTCATACAGTCCTGACATTTAAGTAATCTTGAACATTGTAATATCCCTTTTTCGACAAAGCCGCTTTAACATGCTTTTTAAATTGCTCAAAAGGCAATGTCTATGTGTTTATTTCCCTGTTCGTAACATATAACGTAAATAATCTACGGACGGTAGTATACGATTATTTTAACATTTTGATGACTTTTTATCGTAAATCCAATATCTGTTTTCAGAATTTTCCCTTAATATACTCTTCATGCTATTTCTGTGCCAAATTTAAAGTTTTCAGAACATCTTGATAAACTTCAGCGACTAACCTCCGATTTCTGAATTGAGAATTTCACTAATCAAATACAGTTTCGTTCTATCTCTGCAGACGTCACACAAAAGAACGGGACATAAGGTTTTTTTTTATATTTGTATTAGTTAAGCACAACTAATTTTTAAAAGAGATCTAAAAATCAATCTGTGGGAGTTTCTACGCCCTCCTTCTCCCACAGTGGTCCAATGTAGAGAAGAGGCAAAAATTGACGTTTGTTAAGTATATGTAAATATCTACAGTAATGAAGTACTTTGAGTTTTTGACTTTTGATAATTATGTATGGGAAATATTAAACTGCACATCAAAAACTGATTTTCACAGCAAATATCAGGGCAAAATGCTGCGGTAGCTTAGGTGAAGGGTAAAGGGGGTGAGCGAAGCGAAGCCCCCTTTACCCTTCGTGTTAGGTTGAACATGTAAGAATAACAAAAAGTACTTAAAACATAAACTTAGCACACATAAAATATTTAAAACATAAAACGTGTTTTTGTTGATCCTTTTTTGCTGTGCAAATCAGTATTTTTGATGTGCGGTTAATTACTAGCCAGTAAGAAAGAAAGAAAGAAAGAAAAGACGTTTATTTGCCACAAACTACTTAAAACATAACATAACATGGCAGGTAGGTATCCAACTTAATAATTTATTTGTGGCAAAAAGGACTGGCCTCAGCTTCTGCTGGGTGATGGGTGATGGGTGTGACGTCATCACAGCGCTGTTGTTCGGACCAGCCAGCCCTCTTTACTTGACTACTTCAGTATGTATTCACTTGACTACTTCAGTATGTATTCACTTGACTACTTCAGTATGTATTCACTTAGTGAATTTCTTAATTTAGAAACCGGTGCTGAAACCGAGAAGTTTCGAGCGGTAAGGTCAAAGTAACCGTACTTTATACAACATAACATAGCGTCACGCCATTTCCCATACGGGATGGCAGAGGCACAATTGTGCCCACTTTGAGCCAGTTATTCAATACTCCATTTTGCGTGACGGGGCTAGCCCATCACCGCAGCTAAGGAGTAATGAAGGTTTTCCTCACGATGTTTTCCATCACAGTTAGTCCGTCCGTATAATGGCCTTAAGATAAATTATTTATCTCATTGGTACATGGTCGGGAACCGAACCAGCATCTCCTGTGTGAGAAGCAAGCGTGAAACCCATTAGACCACAGAGCTCGCACCGTTCCTACCTATTAACGAATGGCTCGAATTTAATCGCACAACAACAATACTGATTTTCACAGCAAAAAAGGATCAGCAAAAACACTTTTTATGTTTTAAGTATTTTTGTTGTTTTTACATGTTCAACCTAATACGAAGGATAATGGGGGCTTCGCTTCGCTCACCTTTACCCTTTACCTAAGCTACCGCAGTATTTTGCCCTGATATTTGCTGTGAAAATCAGTAAATTCGCTGTGCTAATCAGTACTTTTGGATTTGCAGTTTAATATTTCCCTTAACGAATTCACTTATTTACGAATTCCCAAGAATCCTTACAAATGTAAATGAATGCTATCTTGATTGACTAAGCAAGCATGTTTATTCAATATTCATGCCTTTGATATTGCAGGAACCTATGACATTAGGGATCGATTTGTATCAGAATGGTTTCCCAATCGACTCACTTTTTTATAATGCTATTTAAATGCATCCTGTCCTGCATTTTAAATCAGCATTTTGATTTGACCCACGGAAGTGGCCTTTTGACTTTTATAAATCGCAACTTTATAAGCCGCAGGATAGTATGCGCGTAGTGTCAAGGCGTGTGAACTATCATAAACACTATGTATTCAGTGATAAGAGCCATTTTCTATTTACATACAACCGGCCAAGGGCCAGTTGGACTTGCGCGTCGAGGGTTCCGCAAAAATCGCATTATTTTTCTGAAGGGACTACAAGTTACGGATTTTTTCCGGTTCACAAAGTCAAAGTTCTTTATTACTGTAGATATTTACATATACTTAGCAAACGCCATTTTTTGCCTCTTCTCTACATTGGACACAGATTGATATTTAGATCTCTTTTAAAAATTGCTTGTGCTTAACTAATACAAATACTAAATATTAATTATTATAATTAATAAGCAGGAATACATCATAACAAAACTATTAACAGCAAGGTCTGTGTTGAGCCAGATTAACCCCATACAGTCCCGTCATTTAAGTAATCTTGAACATTGTAATATCCCTTTTTCGACAAAGTCGCTTTAAAATGCTTTTTTTCAATTGCTCAAAAGGCATTTCACAGCTCAGTAAGACCTTGTTTCGTGCCAAATTATATGGTTCTAGGTCAAGGGGGAAGTTCCCTCTAGGTTTTGGTTCCGTCGCGACTCTCAAGCAAATTCAGCAAAATAGTGAAATAAACTATTGATTGCGTTGACTTTTAAGTGCTATTTTTTCAAAATTTCTAGAGACCACAGACTTGTTTTTTAGGGTTCCGTAGAGAAACAAGGAACCGTTATAGTTTCGTCAAGTCTGTCTGTCTGTCCGTCAGTATGTCACAGCAACTTCATTCCGAAAATATTAAGACTACACAGTTGAAACTTGGTATGTAGATGTGTTTTGCGAACCGCTTTTGGATTTTTATACAAAAGTGGAAAAAATAAAAAACAAGGATACATGGAACTGAAACCAAAAAATATTTTTTTCATCAAACCTATATGCGTAAGGAGTCTGTAGATAGGTCTTTAAAAATGACGTTCAGGTTCCTGAAACCATTTTTCCTGAAAGTCGTTAAAGAGACAGACCTCTCCAAAATGGAAAAAATTGTGCCCCCCTCCAACTTTTAAAGTAAGAGAGTGAAAAATCTAAAAACTATATATTTTGTGTATCTCAATAAAAACTTTCAACGAAAATTGGTTTGAACGAAATAATATAAGCGGTTTTTAAGATATGAAACATTTTATAAAAACCGCAAATATAACTTTGTCATTCTCACTATGAAAAACAAAGTAATTATTTGCTGGTGAAGAATGATAGTGATATTTTGGCTAGGTTTATCAGGTGTATGTGAGTACCTTCCTATATTTTTTGGCTTATATTCTACATTTATTTCGGAACCATAAATGTGGGAAGTCTGACACGCATTTTGCCGGTTTTTTGTTATTATTGCCTACATGGTGTCCTGAACTGGGCAAAGTCCTCACCGGTTCGAGCCCACACATCTCTAGCTTAAGCTTCATCGATCCACTCTGGCAGGAATTTATCCAGGTCGTCCCTCCATCTCCTTCTGGGCCTTCCCCCACGCCGGTGCCCGTCTGGTAGGCATCATTCAGTGGCTGATTGTGCCCAGTTGTCCAGATACATTCGACAGACATGTCTAGCCCAGTTCCATGGCGGCCTGTACGCCTACGTCGACTATGCCGGTTTTGGAGCGCAGTATAGTGTTCCTAACGCGAGCAGAGAAGACTGCACAAATACTAAATGATTTCTAAACAGATATAACCATAAATTCACAAACTAGCTTATGAGATTGCCACGCAGCAAAATTAAAACACTAATTGGCCTTATAACAGGCCCCTGTACCCTTCACAAACACTTGAGAATTACAGGTGCAGCAGATAGCCTCCTCTGCAGGGGGTGTATGGAAGTGGACGAGACAGTAGAGCACATGCTGCTTGCATGTGCTCTACCATGGAAACCAGAATGGCAATTCTGGGAGACGCAACTTCGACCTCAGAGCTCCTCGAACATCCAGGCCTCCTACTCCAGCTGGTACTGGTGCTTGGCTGAATTAAGATGAATGGGTGCAGGGGAAATGCACAAAGACCCCACTCAAGCGGGCCAGGTGCAGGCACTTTTACCCCCTGGTTTGAAGAAGAAGAAGAAGACGTTCCTAACGCGATCTATGTTCAACACCTAGAATAATGCGCTCCATCGCCCGCTGGCAAACCTTCAGTTTGGACTTCTGATGTTCAGTCAACGACCAAGTTTGTGCGCCGCAAGTTAGGATGGGCAGGATGCACATGTCGACGAGTTTGCGCTTCAGAGACAGTGGTAGGCTGCCCTTCATCAGACTTGATTAAACGATATTCATTACAACTTGATGCCTCTTCGCGTTCCTGAGAAAAACGGTCTTGATAGACGAATGCGACGAAACGAATGGCCCAGTCGGCAGTGACCCTGCCTACAAAGCCAAGGGTCCCGGGTTTGAGTCCCGGTGGGGGCAAATATTTTTTTGATGAGGACGGATGTTTGTACCCTAGTGATGGTTGTTTATCAATCTAAGTATAATATTTACCTATATAAGTATGTGTATCTTTGTCTAGACCCAAGAATTTTAGTTTGGGGCTAGATCAATGTGTGTCAATAGTGTCCAAGGTATTATTATTATTATAGACGGCCAGACAGACAGACAACGAAGTGATCCTATAAGGGTTTTTCATTTTAAGACACGGAACCCTAAAAACAAAACTGTAAGGAACTGACAAGCGCTTTATCATTTTGCGGGGCAGAGATGTAAATCGTAACATCACCCACCCTTAAGTCAGGTCTTTTCTCCGCTATCTCGTACTACACCAAGCCAACTAGGCGTCTTCCATCTCCGTCACACACACAGACACACACCTGTGAAACACAAGGCGGGTGATACATGAGACGGAAGATACCTGAAAGTTGCCTATAACTAGATTTTTAATTTGAGACCAGAAATGTAAACAAACAACTGTCATTTTCTATAACAAAACCGTCGACTTTTTGTACTGGAAAATGTTTGTTTACATTTCTGGCCTCAAATTAAAAATCCTAGTATAGTTGGCTCGGTGGTGTAGTAAAGGATGGCAGAGTTTGCCATCCCAGTTTACTATAACAATTCGACCGAAAATTGTGTTCACTAAACAAACTCCGGAGGAAGAAAAAGAAATCCTCACGTCTTGGATGTGTGTGACGTCGCTGTTACTGGTTCCCACGACACATGGTATCCTATTGTGAGGCCAGAAGCAATGGCTGTACCTACGGGGTGTTTGTTTGGTATGTTACGCCCGACGCTTACGTATAGCTTGTAACAAAAAAAAATGGTTTCCTCGCATAGTTTTGATTCCAAAACTGCCGTTTTCAAGTTGTCCTGAAATACCCGCAACGCGTGGACTCCCCAGGAGCTCTATTTTTGAATCACTCGCTTCGTGGCGAGCGCTCGCCAAGCGCAACGATTGGTTCATATCACTCGACGTAACTAAGCTCCGCCAATCGTGTCGCTTGGAAAGCGCTCGCTTCCGAGGCGAGTGATTCAAAAATAAGAGCTCCAGGCCGGTCCACAAAGCTCGCGTTAATTTTGTCTACTTAAACATGAATGTTTATTTCAATGTAAAGCCAAATTGGTTGCTATAGGTCACATTCTGTCCAAATACTAAAGTTAGGTTATGTTAGGTCACAACTTTATGTACTACCTGGAGCCTGAAATATGAAGATGATAATTAAGTAATCAAAAATTTACATACCTCAGTCGATTGGAGGTCTTCGGTCAACTTCTTCAATGCTGCGATCTGAAATGAGGAAACACAGAAATGAACATACTAGAACATGTGGGTAGACTATGTGGGTCTGACTCCACACTACGATACGCCCTGTGACGCGGGTACTATAGTCTATCCAATAATACAGCCAACTTGACAGATGTCAATCTTAGCCTGTTAGTGAGGAGATATTGCTCATAAAAATCGATTAATCAAAAGAATCGATTCACCCTTTAAACATTTGTGAATCGGAAAGTTGTCTAACATTTTATTCTTGATTCTTTAGATTAGACAAAATAGTTGAAAATGAACTAATTATATCCCTAAGTGCGGAAAGCAGTGATGACGATGTGTTGTTGACTCTTGTGTTTAAAAAGTGGATTTTATGAAGTTTTAGGTTAGCTGTCAAGTTGCTTCTTAGTATGGATAGACTATAAGGACAGCAACGTCACATCCTTTACCCGGGGATTTTAACTCCCCCAGTAAATGTTTTTATATGTATTTAACTAACTGCCCGCCGCGCGCTTTTCGATCGATATAGTTCCCGTTAAGAGAACAGGGGCCATATCCTGTTATGTAAAATGCATGACGATAGCATAACGATTGCTCTCAAAGGCGCAAATGACGTATTTGGCTTGTCGGCGGCGTCTATTTTGTTTGGCGTCTGAATTCCAAATACGTAATTTTGCGCCCTCCGGAACAATTGCTATACTATCGCTTATCCCATAACAGAATAGGGCCCCCCTGGCCGTCAAATTTTAGACGAAAAGGCAAAATTCAAATTTCGAATAGCATGCGCTACCCCCCAGAACTTCCGCCCCGCCCCGCCCCGCCCTGTCTTAAATCCTCATAAAAAACCCTTATACCAACTTTGCGTTTTTCAAAATTATCTCTCCGTAAAAAAGTATTCATCCAAATGGGTCTAGAACTCATTGGCCTACTAACTTTATGCACCTCGCAGCTGCAAACCCTAAGTTTCGCTGCCTTTTTCGCATTTTTGGCTGTTTCTTTGCTTTGCTTTACTGAGAAGGATATATTCAAAATTCATAAGACATAACCGGCTCCGAAAGCTAGCAAACTATCATTTTCTTTCCACTCTACAGATTTTAATTTCTTACATATCGAACGAAAAACGGCTATTTAACATATACTATACATTGAGATATCGTGGCTGATTAATTAACTTTATGACACCGAACATCATATCTGTTTACTCATTATTGTACATTAGTTATTTAGATATAATATATATCTACTAGTGGCCCTGTGGGCAGTAGACCTCGCTAACGGGGGGAACTGTGAACCAATTTATAGGTGAGTAATAAATATTTTAGATTTAATCAAAATCAAGTAGTAAAGTAGCCGCACCAATAACTTTGCAAAATACATTTTGCGATTTAAAATACAATCTATTGATTTTCATGAAAATAGTTAAAGTCTATTTCACTCCCTCTCATGGTCTGTATAGATCCTCTTTACTAATCCGTCTCCTACTTCGAGGAGTCCAAACTTGGTTTTGGAAATATTTCTTGGATTTTTAGAAAACAGGCGGTCGATATTAATGACGTCATATTTCATAAAGGGGAAAAACGAGAAAAGCACGTGTGCCACGTTTAGTGAGGCACGCTTGGAACTGTGGCCCCTAGACCGGAACTGACAGGCACACAGACAGACAAAGAGACAGACGAGAGCAAAATCGGCCTCCTATCTTGTCGAAATGGAGCCCTACGAGCACTTCGTCGCTCGGTGAACTAGTAAATAATATTGTTGTACAACATGGTCTACCCCTGCTAAGCAATCGACCTTTCTCATCCTCATTTGGTTTGCTGGAAAAGATCTCTAATTAGAGATAAGCTCGCCTTTGTACACTATTTTTATGTAAGTCGTGTTGTCTTTATATTCGTTGTGTGCAATAAAGAACTTATGAATTATGAAGACCATACCAAATATCAAGCTCCTATTTATATTATTTTCCTACGGGATCGGAAGAATAAAACAAAATAGGAATTATGCTTATCAGTCCGGCTATTTTCTAGTTTTGACAAGACTTACGCGCTTGGTATAATTTTTAAGACAAGAAACAAGATAGATTGACTATTCGACGACCCAAATGGCCGGGTCGACAGTGACCCTGCCTACGAAGCCAAGGGTCCCGGGTTCGAGTCCCGGTGGGGGCAAATATTTGTTTGAGGAGAACGGATGTTTGTACCCTAGTCATGGTTGTTTATCTATCTAAGTATAATATTTATCTATATAAGTATGTGTATCGTAGTCTAGTACCCAAGATACAGGGAATCCTAGTTTGGGGCTAGATCAATGTGTGTAAATAGTGTCCAAGGTATTATTATTATTATTATATTATAGTTATTATCCCTATTTTCGGTAGACACAGTTAGCGGCTAAGGGCCGGCTCGAGCTGAATGGGACAGGAAAACCGTCATGGCTCTATTTTCATAAATATTGTATGACAACTTGCATAGTAGTACTACCACGAAGACAAGTTTAAAGTTATACATGGCTATTATTAAATTGGAGGAACATCGCGAGGAAAGCAGCGATGGGCTAGCCCCCTGTGACGCAAAGTGGACTATTGAAAACTGTGCCTCTGCCAAGCCGTATGGGAAAAAATGTGACGCATACCTATTGTTGGTTTTTTTGTTTTGCCACAAAGTGCCTAAGAACTTAAATATAATGATTATAGTGTATATGTCTACTGCGAACCGACTCATACATAGTAACAATGGTAACGGCTGGTAACCATGGTAACGGTCGGCGACCGCTACCATGAACTGTATCGCTAACCCAATCACGACCATACCGTGGTAGACAGGGGTCAATGCCCGCTATTGGCATGCCAACTGGAAAAGAGTAAAATATGTTCCAGTAGCAAGCGCCGGTTCTTTTATTATTATTTTGGGTAATATTTTATATAAGTACGCACGAATTTAGGGGGGAGGAGGTGGGGAAGGGGTGGGGGAGGGAGCGGAGTCAAGTCATTTGTACTAAAATCATGCACAAATATCCAACGTTGGAGCTTTTGATTTTGACATTTGACGGTTGAATTTTACAAAGATGTAAACATCACGTCAGTTATATCAAAAATTAGAAGTATTTATATTGGTGCTAAATTGTTGTTCCTCAATTAGAGAGTGGTATTGGAGGATAGCTAAGGACCCACATAACCACCAAGTACTACAAACTTCAAACTTCGTGCGACTTTTAAAATTTATAGAAAAGATATTTACAAAGGCAAGCTTATTTCTAACAATAGATTTGTTCCAGCAAACCCAAGAATATATTTGAAGACAGTGACAGGTAAGCCTTTGTGCAGAAATACAAGTAAATAATACAAATAAGTGTTTTATTAAACTACTAAATATACTTATAGTATAAGTTCATTAATACCGTATATAAAATACATATTATAAATAAACATTACTAGTGGTATAATAAACATTACTAGTATACTAGTGGCTCTGTGAGCTGTTGACCTCGTGAGTGACACTTTCTTTTAATAACACATACAAACTTATGAATGTACCTGGTTATGTACATGGAGTATGAACGTAGCCGCATCAATAACTTTGTAAACAACATTTTGTAGTCTAAACCCCAACCTATTGACTTTTAACAAATAATATACAGCCTGTTACTCTCACGGTCTCTACAAAGACAACGACGCCTCATTTGTTTGATTTTTGAAAGTTTAAAACCCCCACATCTCCGCCATTTTGAAAAATTTCCAAAAACTGAATCTACAAAAAAAAACTATTTAACTATCGAACCCAATCACAAAAATTCACGAGAATCAGTTGAGAAATGCGGCCTGTAGAGGATAACATCCGGACATACGAAAGCATTTTTGCTAAATCCTGAAACGGAGACGCTTCGCCCGCTCAGTCAATTAAATCCTACTTATCAATCATATTTATTTCTGCCTTCATTTCTTCTGTCGTCGAATGTACACGCTTAGTGGGTAAGAACATGCGAATGTATTAAAATCACAATAGCCCGTCCATTTGAAATTTAAAGCGACTATCGCTCGGGCCTGTAGCCTGTAGCCAATGTAATACAGACATAGAACAATTTCAATCGCTTAGGAAATATTGAATAATATTTCACACGAGCTGTCTTGTATTGCGATTTTCGCATTGGCCATAAAAGAAAATCAAATTAAGGCTATAAAAAGCCAAATTGTCATGGCGGCCAGCCACATTACCGATTATTTTATTTTTTTTCATTTACTCAGCCAGTCGACCAATCAAGTGTGAGATACCAGAGAGAAGGTACGTTTATCCTCTATTTCCGGTCAGTATTGCCAGTAATAAAAAAGAATAGTAGGTAGTAGTAATTATTTTATAAAAATAAATATAAATATTATTCCAAGTCCGTATAATGCAAGTCCATACTAGGTGTTCATACGCGAGTGGAGTGAGTGATCTTGTAAGTGGTCATTTTTTCAAAAGCTATTTAAATTCCTTGATATCAGATTTAAATATAAAGGCTACCGATTCTATATCTCTTGACATACCCAAATTCCTTTCAACGTCAAATTACAATCGAATTAAATTATATAGTCTGATAAAGAAGAATCGCCTAAAGGAATCTTTCTCTTGCGTAAACTCAGGGATTTAATTGACCGAGCGAACGAAGCGACTCCGTTTAAGGATTGGGGAAAAATGCTTTCGTATGTCCGGATGTGTGTCCGGATGTTCTCCTTTAGAGGCCGCATTTCTCAACTGGTTCTCGTGAATTTATGTGAGCAGGTTCGATGACTAAATAGTATTTTTTTGTCGATTTAGTTTTTGGATTTTTTTCAAAATTGCGGAGATGTGGAGCTTTCAAATTGTCAAAAAACAGCTACAGGAAAACGTCTTGACGGATTCAACAAATGTGGTGTCGTTGGATTTACAGAGACCGTGAGAGTAACAGGCTCTATAATTTTAGTGAAACGTCAGTAGGTTGGGTTTAAGACCGCAAAATGTAGTTTACAAAGTTATTGGTGCGGGTACTATCATACTCCATGTACGTAACCAGATGCATTCATAAGTTTGTATGTGTTATTAAAAGAAAGTGTTACTCGCGAGGTCTACAGCTCACAGAGCCACTAGTATGTAGTATTGTTTATTTATAATATGTATTTTATATGCGGTATTCATGTATGTACTATATTTAGTAGTTTTGTAAAAACACTGCTTCTTCTCCTTCTTTTAATTTGGCATGCTAACCTCTTTTGAGGTTAATTTTGCCGGTGTCAAGTGTATAACGTCTTGAGAATAATTTGTTGCTCTTCAACACTACCCGGGAGGACGCGGAGGGCTGTAGGAACCAAGTATTTCCTTCGGACGTGAGTCACTGCCTCCCATAAAAACACTTATTAATACTATTTATCTATATTTACGCACAAAGGCCTACCTGTCACTGCTATCAAATTTATTCTTTCCATCTTGGATTTGCTGGAAGAAATCTCTTTTTAGAGATAAACTTGCCTTTCTAAATGACTTTTCTGTAAGCTTGTTATATTTTCATGATAATATAACAATAATAAATGTAGCCCATTAACTGTCTCCACCGAGGGGCACAGGCCTTTATACCGGAATACGAGTAAGATCGAGCCATATTCCACCACGCTGGCTCAGTGCGGGTTGATGGAGGGGTTTTACGACCACTATCACATAGCGGTAGTAGCCGGGACGCGTCCTCCGAAAAGCCAGTGGGGTACAAAGCTAGGCCGCGTTGGGCCCCACGGGCTTTTCAGAATTTCGAACCGCTTGAAAAGCCAGATGCAGTTATTGTCAGTATCGTAATAAAGATGTGCGAATCAATAAACAACCTGTTATTATGCTCGGATAAGGATTTAGAGTTGTTTGAGATTTGACAAAGACAATAGCGGAGAAAAAAAATCTCGTGCGGGTTGCGGTGGAAAATGAAAAGTGAATGTTACGAAGAACAGTGTGATAAGTTAATCAAAATAAAAATAAAATATTATTTATGATTTACATTTTCGTTTGTGCCATTACAGCTTATGCCAGATCGACACAAACATTCACGACATATTTACAAATTATAGTTAAATTACAATTCAATCAAATTCAATAATATTACTCATTCAGATTCCAATTTAAATTAATTTCAATAATATATAATTCTCAGCAATAAACAAAATTTTAATTTAAATAATCCAGTGACAACACAGTCATGCTTTCATCTCAAAAAACCTGCCACACTCTCGCACAATATCCCTCCATAAATCAACAAACAGATGATTCAGTGGTGCTGCCGCCAACAGTGCGTTGAGGCTGTCTCGCTCCCGCACTAGCGGAGACTGCCAGCGCGCCACCGTGCGGTGCGAGCCTCTCTTAGTTCTCTTGTTCTCTTCTGTTTTAGAAAACCAACTAAGCAGGATAAAGGGGGCTTCGCTTCGCTCACCCTGTTTACCCTTCACCTAAGCTACCGCAGTATTTTGCCCTGATATTTTTTGCAACTTTTGGTATTCATTTATCCATTTTGGGTAAGAAAAAAATATTTTGGTGATCATTATATCTGTTGCCGATTATATAAAGATTGTCTGAGGATTGTAAAATCGTAACATGAACGAACTTGATCTATAAGAAGTATAAATTTTGAATTACTAAGATTAGGAAATACATAAGCGCATTGTAGCATTCCAGGTTTTAAACTAGAAGCTAATTCACGAAAAGCCAGAGGGACATAACGCTGCAGGCGCTGTACCCCACGGGCTATTCAGGTGGTGAATTGTCAATGTGAGCGCTGAAAAACCCCGTGTGGTACAACGCAGCGTCGCGCTGTAGCGCTCTGGCTTTTCGAGCGGTTCGAAATTCTGAGAAGCCCGTGGGGCACAACGCGGCGCAGCGTTGTACCCCGCAGGCGTTTCAAAAGTGGCTGCCGGGGCTTGTGTGAAGTCAAATAAGCCCATCTGCACAAGAAGCTACTGGAAACCGGTCGTTAACTGGTAACCAAGGAAACCAGTCACATACAGTCCTCAACCAGTAGCGAGAGCGAGTCGTAAACCACATTTTAGCCGTAAGGCTTCATTAAGGCCCAAGATCACACAAAACCACTGCAGAGAGCTTTGGCAAAAAAAAATATAAAATTATTTCCAATAAATTCATAGGTTTCAAAAAATTATATGTTATTCACAAAGAGATGCCTAGTTTAAATACTATGTCGTTACGCGATTGGATTAATTTGGCTCGATGGTGAAAAATCCTGAACATAGTCTATATTTAAATGGAGATTCAATAATTTTAATATAAAATTACTGATTTTTCTCATAATTTTTATACCTAAATTTTCCTCTTTTAGAGCTCCGTATTAATCCTTTCCGTTTTTCATTAAATTTGAAAAAACACATTTTTTTTAAAGTATCCGGGCGGCCCGATGCTATTCCGCGCCACCCGCCACCCCGCCAGTTCCGCTACCCCGCCAGAAGACGAGGGGCGAATGCGGCGCCCCTCACCGCAACAGCCAGAACTGGGCCTTAATGGGTTGGGAATGTTTAAAAAAATAGGGTTAGGGTTATCATTGGTTACCATTAGTTTCGTGTGCATTTAGATGCTCGTAAATACGACAAAAATTAACAAACCATGTGTCGTGGGAACCAGAAACAGCGACGTCACACACATATAAACATCCAAGACCTGGGGATTGTTTTTCTGTATCCTCAGCCGGGGATCGGAACCGGGACCTCTCGCATGGTAGGCAGAGCCACAACCGTACCTCCAGAGGAGATGGATGATTAGGTAGGAAGCTGTCCTCTATCGCGACTATTTCTTGGACTTTTTGATGGACTTTTAAAATTACCGGATATCTGTTATATTTAATACTTAAAAATATTTTTCGCAATGCATTATTATTTAACTAAACGAACAAGCGTTCGGAGACGAAATCAGTTTCCTATATGAAACTTACACGCAAAAATAGGTAAAAAAAAGGGATTTTTTTGATGTTTTATTTTATTTTTAATGTTATTATTACAGGAGTTTAGTAATATTTTCTATAATTTTCTTGGTCTCGGAGCTCGGGCTGCCCCGCGGGGCTCTGCGCGGGAGCATGCGTCAGTCTGCTTCGACGCGATGCGACGAGTATTTGTTTTCTTTGTCTAATTCTCAATGCCATTGGCCCTTGTTCAGCCCTTAAGGCGATAGGCGGTATACCGCCTGGAGTAAGACCCGCAGTGTGAGAGGGACGAAATCGGGAAAAAAAGTCATAACGTAGCGCTAAACTACAAAAAAATTGTTTAAAAATAAACTACGCTATTTTATTTTTAAAAAATAAGGTGATTTTATTAATACATAATATCTACATTTGGGACGCAGTTCCATAATGAAATTAGTTAGTATTTCAGAATTCCAGGAAAAAATAAAACAATTTAGAGGTATTTTCCTAATTAAATTCTATCGAGAAAATTTCATCCAATCGCGTTTTCCTTTAGTAAGTATCTTAATCAAATACTCAATAAACTTTAACCCAAAAATCAAATCTGTAGATGACTTCATGGTGGAGAAAATGGATTCGGAAAAAGCCCCATTTTTTTTCGTTTCACCTTAATCTTGACTTCAACCTAGAGTATCCCACTGAATTTCGTGTGCCTAACGGCAATATCAAGCATACAGATGGCGGACGCGAACGGGCAACGTGTCGCCGACTATACAGCCGCCCGTTACGGCGAGTGGGGTAGATAGGTGTATCGTTGTACAAATATCATTATCAACTGATAAGGCCGAGGCGGGGTAACGCAGGGCCAGTGTGTGTGTCTATGTGTTGTCTGTCGACTGACTAATGGTGGATATTTAATCCTTGCCAGGTTAAAAGTTTGTTGGTAATATAGCTTTTTTAATACTTCAAGTTTAAAGCGCCTTTGACTAACTAACAGGGTTCGCAAATATATAATTGGATATGTAGGTGTGAAAGACAAGTGTACACTTGTTCATATTTTAGGGGGTTGTTATGGACATCATTCTGAACATCTTTCATATGAATCCGATTGACTGATTTCTTCCATAAACATAAAATGCTTAGTTAAAAAAATATTTTAGTAAATAGGCTAAACAGGACCTATCCACACACTCTTACCTCCGAAACTACAGTTCCTTAAATTTACAAAAAAATACGTAATATAGGTCTTTACTTAAAAAATACAGGAAAAATAATGAGAAATGCATGGTTAAAATAGGGGGGGGGGGGGGGGGGGGGGACACAATTATTGGCAAAATCATAAATTAAAAAAAAAAACAACCCGTATCTTGGGACATGTGTAATGAAAGTGCCGGTTGCGACTTGCGAGGATCCCAAATATATTTGTCCATAAACCCGAAATGCAGTTACAAATTATTTAGGAAAATAGGCAAAATACATCAAACATATAAGAAATTTACTAAGCAAAAGATTCATGAAAATAAGTACAGAGAATATAAATAAGATATTTCATTCTAGTTCAAGACAGTACGTGTGGGACTGCCGCTCCATCCTCATATAGGCCTGTGCGACTCCACCTATGGCGGGTGCCGCGGGTGCACATGCTGCTAGCCCTGATGATGGCGGTTTCAATTCTTGCTCGTAGCCAGCCCATTATTGTGGCAGGGGTCCGGTTCCAGCGGTCCGCCAGCGTTTCGGCGAGGTGTTTAGTGAATGATATCATTTGTGGAGCAAATACATCAATGATAATAGTAGTTTATGTGACTGCTGCATAATGGAGGGCATTAAAACTCGAGAGTGGGTTTATGAAAAGAGCCGAAGGCGAGTTTCATAATAATATCACTCGAGAGCTTTAATGCCTAATTATGTACAGTTACATACACTAGTTTATCAACACACATATCATAAGCTCTCTTTGATGTGTTCAGGAACCGCATGTTTGACCGGCATTCTGGTTCTGCAATTGTTTAGCTTGTTTTTTAGTACCAACTTCACGCAGACGGGCGTCGGCGTTCGAAATTTGAATGTCAGTACCAACTTCACAGACAAACTAGGGACGGCACGCGGGTGGGCGTCAGTGTTCGAAATTTGAATGTCATTATATGTAGAAAAACTACACATAATGACCATTATGTGTAGTTTTCCAGATACGAAACGAGTTTTTACCAAGTAGTTTAACATAATGGTGATCGTAACGTGCGGTTTTTGAACGCAGTAAAGAGGGTTTATGATACGTGTGTAGATAAAAATTCTAAACACCCCTTCCCCAACCCTCGGTTAATTAATAAAATTACTGAAACCTACAAAATGACGACCACATACTCCAAGTTTAGTTTACACACACACACACACACACACACACACACACATGTGTGTGTATTGTATGATATGAACTACGATGGAGTGTCTGTTAGTATAAACACATACATACTTAAGCTCATGGTCTCTCATAAAAGGGGTATGCAGAGAGTTAGAGAGCTCTACTTGTTACCATATTCATTATTAATTTTTACATCGATGTGCAATAAAAAAATGGAATAAGCTGAGCCCGTCTGCATACTAATTTAGTATGGGAAATATTAAACTGCACATCAAAAATACTGATTTGCACAGCAAATATCAGGGCAAAATGCTGCGATAGCTTAGGTGAAGGGTAAAGGGGGTGAGCGAAGCGAAGAACAACAAAAAATACTTAAAACACAAACTTGAGTTCACATAATATATTTAAGACATGAAAAGTGTTTTTGCTGATCCTTTTTTGCTGGTCAAATCAGTGTTTTTGATGTGCGATTAAATACTAGACATTTAGTATCCATGAAGGCCAATTTCCTACAGGACAAGTGAGCTCCTATTATCGAAAAATATTTAACTACTATCCACTACTTTTATAACTTTGAAAACCACAACAAAAATATATTTTTTTAACGTCGGGTCTCACGTTCACGCAGATGTATCCCGAACGAATTGTGCTTTTTCAGTGCGCTTTCAATGTCGAGCGTAATTGTCGTGCGGGATGCGGGTCGCCATATTAACAGCCCCCGAATGTGCGGTCAATCACATAGTAAATCCCGCGTGCGTGATGTAACCCGCATGGCACTGAAAGAGGCCCAAATCCCGCGTGCGTGATGTAACTCGCATGACACTGAAAGAGGCCTAAATCCAGCGTGCGTGATGTAACCCGCATGGCACTGAAAGAGGCCCAAATCCCGCGTGCGTGATGTAACTCGCATGACACTGAAAGAGGCTTAAATCCAGCGTGCGTGATGTAACCCGCATGGCACTGAAAGAGGCCCAAATCCCGCGTGCGTGATGTAACTCGCATGACACTGAAAGAGGCCTAAATCCAGCGTGCGTGATGTAACCCGCATGGCACTGAAAGAGGCCCAAATCCCGCGTGCGTGATGTAACTCGCATGACACTGAAAGGGGCCTAAATCCAGCGTGCGTGATGTAACCCGCATGGCACTGAAAGAGGCCCAAATCCCGCGTGCGTGATGTAACTCGCATGACACTGAAAGAGGCCTAAATCCAGCGTGCGTGATGTAACCCGCATGGCACTGAAAAAGGCCCAAATCCCGCGTGTGTGTGTAACCCGCATGGCACTGAAAGAGGCCCAAATCCCGCGTGCGTGATGTAACCCGTATGACACTGAAAGAGGCCCAAATCCCGCGAGCGTGATGTGACCCGCATGGCACTGAAAGAGGCCCAAATCCCGGTGCGTGATGTAACCCGCATGGCACTGAAAGAGGCCCAAATCCCGCGTGTGTGATGTAACCCGCATGGCACTGAAAGAGGTCCAAATCCCGCGTGCGTGATGTAACCCGTATGACACTGAAAGAGGCCCAAATCCCGCGTGCGTGATTTGACCCGCATGGCACTGAAAAAGGCCCAAATCTCGCGTGCGTGATGTGACCCGCATGGCACTGAAAGAGGCTCAAAACCCCCGTGCGTGATTTAACCAGCTAAAAAAAACTGTTGGAGTTTCTACGCTCTTGTTCTTCCACAGTGGTCCAATGTAGAGAAGAGGCAAAAAATGACGTTTGCTAAGTATATGTAAATATCTACAATAATATAGAACTTTGGAGTGTGGAGTGTAGTAAAGTGGAGTGTGACTCAATCTCACTAGAATTCGAGTAAACGCCTGTGCCCCTCTGTTGGGTGGGACATTAATGGGCCCATTACAAAACCCAGTAAGATTGCCACGAGGGATATTGGGCTTGTGGCCGTTGACCAAACCAACGATAAGATTAGGTAAGCAATTTTATTATTATTTAGATGTATATTATATTATATTAGATGTATATGACTATATTATAATTAATCATTTCCTTTAAGATAAGATAAGAATCCGTTTATTCACTGATAAGATACACACAGATGCAGTTCACAGACAGTTTAAGAAATGATTGAAAATTATATTTAGTTAACTATACATGTGTATATTCCACAGTGAATAGGACCTGGCTCAGCATCTCTTGTTAGAAAGAAAATTAGCCAATCAAATGTTGTTAAATTTCTATAGCTAATATCCTACTCAAAATCAAAATAAGGACATGAAGAATATCAAGAAACAAGAACTGAATAGTATGTAGAATATAATGCATTATCACTATGCAATGTTTTTTGGCAATGGCAAAAAAAAATATGTTTGCTAAGTATATGTAAATATCTACAGTAATAAAGACATTTTGGCTTTCACTTTTTTTATCACACATAAATTATTAACTTCCTCTGTTACAGTACACACAGTGAAATGGTGGCTAAAATTCCAAAATGCATCACAAATTTCAACATTATGGCATGGATATAGAGTGCAACCCTATGAAAAATTAATTGTACAAGGGTGTCCCTGCACGAGAGAGAAAGCTTATTCTTTGATATTTGCCTCTCGACCAATCAGGGGTGATACACCTTAGAGAAGGTAGATTATTCCTCCATTTTTGCTCAGTACTATACATCAAAAACTAGTATTGCACAGTATCAATACTTCCAGATGGCAGCTTCCGGCAAGTGCGAGTAACGAGCGAGAGGTTAATTAACGGCGGGCATCAACAAATCAGGTTAAACTCACCAATATCAGGTGTTTTTATAAAAAAATCAGTGTATTTAGAGAAAAAAACACTATTATTTTGTCGCTGATGGGCCCATGCAGGGTTGCAGTATTGTAGTACATACATATACATGAACATTTATATACAGACACATACATTTCTTTTGGCCCCAAACTAGGATACCGTGTCGTGGGAACCAGAAACAGCAATGACACACACATATAAACATCCATTTGGAGTCCAAACATCCCCAACACCTGGGGTTTTTTTTTCTTGACCCCCAGCCCAGATAGAACCCGGGACCTCTCGCATGGTAGGCAGAGGAACCACTGCACCACAGAGGTCGTCAAAACAATGTTGTCGATAGATTATAACAAAGAAGAAACATCATTGTAAAAAACTCAATATTTCCAGAGCCTTTATTCTACCTTATATAAGATATTACTGAGATGTTAATGAACAAGTCATACTTCAGCTATAATATTATGCAACAAATATTTGGAGAAAAACAAGAAATAAATTCACATACAAATGTAACTCTAAAGCATCTATAGGCTTCTTCCAGCCCCTTATTAGGATGCTAATTTTCTAGGCACAGTGAGGGTGATAAACGTAATAATATTATAATTTCTCATTGGAATTCCGCGAAATTAAACAAAAAATATGAAAACATAACCCCAAATACAGCTGTCAATATTCAATAGTTTTTCCCGAAAATCTTTTGTTTATCTTACCTCGAGCTCTTGCTTTTGGCACTGTTCCTCCAGCTGCTTAGATGGATGATTAGATCCCTCCGGATTACCGCCGGTATCCTGCACAACACCCTCAGATAACACCTCCGTAGCGAAGTTTGTAATCTGCCCTTTCAGGCTGTTTAAACTCTCGTTCAGCCACGACATAGTGGAGTTTATATATCTTAGCGTCACATATCACAGAGAATTTATGTTAAGCGAAATATGCACTGAACGCGATGTAAACAAAAGGAAAATTGCATTATTTTGCAATAATGACAGGACTGTGACCAGTTGGCAAATTCTTGACTTTTTTTGACTTTATTTTTTTTTGTTTTACTTGAAGTTTACATCTGTGAAATTAGTTGGGTAATTGGGTGTGTGGGCGTGGCTGGTTGGTTGGGTGGGTTACAAATCGGATTGTAAACGTCTCGTCATGATGATGGGCGTATTGGGCCGTGTGTTGCGGGGTGGGCTTTACTCAGGGTTCCGAACCCGAAGGGTGCCAAACGGGACCCTATTACTAAGACTCCGTCTGTCCGTCTGTCTGCCTCTCTGTCCGTCTGTCACCAGGCTGTATCTCATGAACCGTGATAGTTGTGTCGCAGTTAGTTGGTTAAATCAGATACTTAACTAACTCTCTAGACCGTTAATTAAATGCCGACGTTTAACCAAGTACCAAGTCACTAAAATTCCGTCAGACAAGTGAGTGAACGAAACGTTTAACGAGTTGTCTAAACGTTCCTAGGCAACAAGACATATAAATATTTTTTATGTTAACTTAAGTTTATGTTTTAAGTATTTTTTGTTGTTCTTACATGATCAACCTAACACGAAGGATAAAGGGGGCTTCGCTTCGCTCACCCCCTTTACCCTTCACCTAAGCTACCTTTTGCCCCGATATAAGCTGTGCAAATCAGCTGTTGCCGTGACGCTATCTTTTTTTCCAACACGCGGGCTTTCGGTAAGACAGATTGTTAAACGTTTTCGAAGATGCTTTATTTAAATCAAAATGCTAGTGACTTGCTTAATCGTTGGTATTTAATTAACGGTATAGAGAGTTAATTAAGTGTCTGATTCAGCCAACCAACTGTGACAGTTAGACAGTTAAAATTTTCACAGATGATGTATTTATGTTGCCGCTTTATCAAAAAATACTATAAATCTGAATTAAATAAATATTCAAGGGGGCTCCCATACAACAAACGTGATTTTTTGGCTCGTCTTTGCTCGATATTGATAGCGGCAATAGGTAGACGCTTGAAGTATTCACAGAATAACTAGGTATATATTTACTTTAAAAATAAATCATTTAATTAAAATACAACAAATATTTAAGGGGGGCTCCCATACAACAGACATGATCTTTTTGCCGTTTTTATAGCTAATGGTACGGTACCCTTCGTGCGCGAGTCCACAGAAACGGCACAGAATAATGTGTCAGACAGATAAGTCAGAAAATCAGTAGAAAGCACAGAACACACTTAGGTACGAAAAAAAGCGCGGGAAACCATTGAAATAACCAGGCGGGATTTTCGAAGTTTTTATTAATTTCATCGATTACTCGTGTATCAATCGGGGTTTTTAGAAATAAAAGGCGTCTGGAGACAAATAAAAAGAAACCATTCATGGGGAAGGCGCGAACAAGAAAGAGAAAAAAAGATGAGGCTGAAGAGAAAAGTGAAGGAGACTCCACGTCGTCGTCCGAGTCAGAGGTCGAAAGCGCAGATAAGTACAAACCTTAGCTGGTAACAGATTATAAGAGACGATACCCTGAGGATTCCGGTGCTACAGAATTTGTAGTATTCGTAGAGTCTTCCAATGCGGATATACCTATAGCAACCCGAGACCTAATGTCCATATCTAGCTGTATCAAAAGGTTTAATAAAGGAATCAAATATCTTAGGTCAATGAACAAGTTCAAAATTTCCATATACTTCGAAAAAGCCAGCCTTGCTAATACCTTCTTGAACAATGCTACATTTTTAAAAGACTACCAATTTAAGGCCAATATACCAGCTTCAAGCACTGAAATTACTGGTATAATTAAAAATGTACCCACCAACTTGACAAACAAAAAGATATTCACAATGCTATCAAGTTACAAGAAAATAATATCTGTTCGAAGATTCACAAAAAGGACCAAAGTTGATGATAACTTCATTCAACAGCCGCTGCAGACAGTAGCCATCAACTTCGCGACGTCAGTTCTTCCAGACTACGTAGATTTGGACGGTTGGCGGCATGACATCTCAGCGTATGTTCCACCAGTTAAACAATGTTTCCGGTGTCTCAGGTATGGCCATTTAGCAAAGTTTTGCGAGAACTCCGAGCGCTGCTCCATCTGTAAAGAAGACCACTCATATAAATTTTGTAAAACTCCGATCGAACAGGCCAAATGCTTCCATTGCGATGGCAATCACGTTAGAATTTCAGCTCAGTGTCCAATTAAGCAAAAGAAAATACAAGAAAACAGACAAAAAGTTCAGACACCATCATTCGCTGACATATTCAAAAATGGAAATTTTCCACCTCTCGGCCCTATGAAGCCTCTTGATCTCTTGACATTATTAAAATCAAATGATAAGGCACTGAATCTCTTAGTGCAAAGCATTATAAAAATTATAACATTAAATAAGACACAAGATATATACCCAATATCCTCTAAAAATGTTGTTCAGGCCTCTCGGCACCCAATGACCTCGCAGGGGCCCATAGCTACGAGGTAGCGTAGCGATCGGATGCCAAGAAGCAAGAACGTCGGCGATTCACCGAGCTAAAGTAAATAGATTCTATCTGACCTGGTCTGTGCTTCGTTCCCGTCAAACACCTGTCTCTCTGCAAGGCCTGGGTGCACCCTAGGCTCTTCTTGGTAGACAGGTTCTTCAGCCAACCAGGTATGGCTGGCAGGCCAGCTTCGACGCGCACAGTGTTCCAACACAGGTTATATTACGTAAATACGAACTTTATCTGGTTCGGAGAACCACAATACACTCAGCTATAAGACAATCCTGAGGGGAGCCCGAATACAATTCCAGATGGCTTACGATTTAATTTCAATGCCCAAATTCAATACGCGTCAGTTGTCAAAAAAAACTGCTCTTTGGCAGCTCCGTCAAATTCAAAATGGCCGTTCCGAAAACATCGATCGAGTATCGATTCTGAATCGAACAACCACCCGCCCGGACAGGCACCCACCTGTCCCTTAATCTACGGGCAGCCGAGACAACGTTGCTACCGCTCGTTTTAGTACCGAGCCTCCTACTAGAACCTCTGCAGACCGGGGTCCCGTCCCTGCCAGGGAACAAGTTAACAATGCGCCCCCTGCGCCAACGCAGTGGCGGTAGGTTAGCATCCTTAACCAGAACGAGCTCACCAACACTAGAGGGGCTGGTTTTGTCAGTCCACTTAAGGCGCTGTTGTAAGATATGCAGATACTCCAGCGACCAACGCTTCCAGAAATTCTGAGTAAACTGCTGCAACATCTGATACCCTGACAACCGATACAATTTCACTCCCTCGAAGGGGTGCTCGGGCAACGCGTTAAGTGGCTGTCCTATCAAGAAATGGCCTGGGGTCAGAGCCTCCAGGTCATTTGGATCCGAGCTGAGCGGACACAACGGTCGCGAATTGAGAACGGCCTCGTTCTTACAAAACAATGTCGCGAGCTCCTCAAAAGTCAGCGCGGTCTGACCTACTATACGCCCTAAGTGCGTCTTCGCTGACTTAACTACGGCCTCAAAAATCCCACCCCAGTGGGGGCAACTCGGTGGGCTGAAGGTCCACTGTATACCCCGACGGGAGAGGGCCGTTCCAATATCCACTTTATTTACATTCAAAAAGTTGACTATCTCTCGTAAGCATCGTTCCGCACCGATGTAGTTAGTGCCGTTATCAGAGCGGATCAAAGTTGGAAGTCCCCTTCGAGAAACAAACCTATCCAAACAAGCAATGAAAGCCTCTGTCGAGAGATCAGCAACGAGCTCGAGTTCAGGAGCCCGACATCCCCTGGATGCACAATCAGACGGGTTCAATTCTCCTGGTACATGTCTCCAGGTCAGTGGGACCTCAGACGACACAATCTGGGAGACACGGTTCGCAACAAAAACCTCTAAGGTATGGACCGAAGCCTTCAGCCAGCACAAAACAATCTGGCTGTCCGTCCACGCGTACACCGTATCCTCCAAAACCACTGACCCACGCAACACTGTTAGAGTGTGATTCAAAAGTTTGGTCAAAAGAGCAGCCCCGGACAGTTCCAGTTTTGGAATCGTCATCCTTGTCCGAATAGGCGCTACCTTGCTTTTTGCCAAAACCAAACGCACGTCGACCTCCCCGGTGGAGGTGACGGTTCGCAAATAAACCGCTGCCGCAAACCCTCGTTCAGAGGCATCACAAAACCCGTGAAGGGTTGCCCTGTAATCCCCAGCAGGGACCAATTTCCTCGGCAGCGATACATTATTTATATTGAGGCCCAACCATTTCGCTAAATCGTTCGATACAATGCAGCCCTGAGCTCCAGAATCTAATAGGGCGCGAACGTATGTTGGGTTGCCCGCCAAATCCCAAACAAGCACAGAGGCGATCGGTAACACCACCGTCTCCGGTTGGGGGGCAACAAATTGTTGGGCCGCAAATTCCTAGCGAGGGCCCCCGGGGCCCCACTGTGCCTGTAAGCGATCAGGTAGGCAGCTATACGCCAGCGGGTCCCACTGTACAAATGGCCCACGCGCCGGTTCCATTGCCACCCTACGACGCCCCCCGAAGGGTTGTGGGCGTGAATTCAACCGTGGCCGCTCCATGAGCGGGGGGGGACATCACATGCGACCGACGAGGACGAGGCGACGAGCGGGGCGACAACTGAGGCGGCGTCCGAACCGCATCCTCATAGCTCGAAGTTGTCCCATGCCACCCGCCCGTTACGGCCTGCTCAACATACCCAATGTCCCGCTGAGTCGGATGCTGAGTCGCAGCCGAAAACTCAGGGCCCCCCATGTGATGACCCTGAGTGCGGCCCTGCACCCCTGGGTGGCCGCGCGCTTGTGGCCCCATTGCCCGCTGAGTCGGATGCTGAGTCGCAACCGAAAACTCAGGGCCCCCCATGTGATGACCCTGAGTGCGGCCCCGCACCCTAGTACTACCCTGTGCACGTGGGGACGCTGGCCCCTGAGTTGCGCTCCAAGTCGCAAACGAATTCTCAGGCCCCCATTCCGTATCACCCTGGGTACGGCCCTGTGGACGTGGGGACGTTGGCTCCTGAGTTGCGCTCCGAGTCGCAAACGAATTCTCAGGGCCCCATGCCGTGTCACCCTGGGTACGGCCCTGTGGTGGCTGTTGGCCGGACCGGTTCATGCACAACAGATTGTTGTGGGCCCCACCACAATATCCGCACAATTTAGTGCGCGTGCAGTCCCTAGCCATGTGTGGCCCGAGGCACAGGAAACACCAGCTCCGCTGCTTGGCCATCCGGCGCCGTCCCTCAACCCTAAGTTCCCCGAACTTATTGCAATCGGCCACAGCATGGCCAATCTGCCTACAACATGGGCAGGTCTCACTATGTGGGGTCAATTCACTCACAGTCCCATACGACTGCCGGTTGGTGCGGTCCTTCCTCGTCGGAGGGCCCCTACTCACAGCGCTCCCGGCAGCTCTCTGTGGCTCCGAAGGATGGGTGGCCGTCAACCCCAAATTCTCTGCCCGTCGAGCCTCCTCTTCCAAAAATCCGACCAAGTCGGAGAAGGCGGGCAGGTCCTCGGCCGACCTCCCGTGAGACTGTTCGAAACGAGTCTGCACGTCAGCGGGTAGGCGGGAAAGTACAATGTACAGCAGTAGGTAGGACCATTCACCAACCGGAAGTCCAAGATTCTCTAGGGCCTTGGTGACGGACAACAACGGGTTCAAAACCTCCGTCTGTATGGCCCCGACCTTGTTCACAACCGGGATGCTAAACAAACGGTTCAGTTGGGCATCGGCCAACCTCCATTTGTTGTGGTAACGTCTGACCAGCAATTGCCTGGCCGTTTCATAGTTACCCTCCGTAACTGTCAAATGAGCGACCAGCTCCCTGGGCTCACCCCTCAATGCTGCCACCAGCTGAGCCATTTTGACAGACTTGGTAATGTCCGATCGCATGTGCACCAAACTGTCGAACAGATTGATGAAGCTCATCCATTCACCGGACACTCCGTCAAAAGTAGGCATAGTTATAACGGGTAACCTGGTCCTCGATCCCTGATGCGGCAGAGGTGCTTCAATGTCACCACCATGGCTGGACTCGCGCTGCCTACGTATGTCCGCAGCCTTCTGCGTGATAGCAGCTGCCATCTCCATACACTGGTCGACATCCCCTAGCAACCGTGACAGCCTGTCAGGTGCGCAACCATCAACTGCTTCCGCCTGCGCGGACAATTCGAGCACCCTGTTGTAGCGTTCCTTAACGTCCATAGACCGCTCCAATACCACATCATGCCTATCTAAACGGTCTATCAGACCGTGTGCGGAGGAAAACCATCTGAGCTCCTTAGAAACACCCTTCTGTATTTCAGACAACGACATGATCGGAACGATACTTACTCACAATTTGCAATAACTCAATTATATTGGACCCTCCAGTCTACAACCCAAACGAGGGAACCCTAATCTATAACTTAAACAATGCTGATTTCCCCAAACAATAGAAACCGAGTTTTATATCTACACAAATTCTGTAAACAACAATTTAGTTTCCCTATATCATAAAACACACACAGATAGTCAATATTAGTTCAAGTTATAAATTGCTATAAACTGAAAACAATGTCCAAACATTCATTAGCATTACTAGACCACTAATAGATTGACTAACTGGTAACTGGTACTTCAATGCAAATTTCAATTCACCTAAAATGTACCTGTAATGTAATTACTATTCTGAGTCACATCTCACTACAACTGGTCATTTAGGGAAAACTGTTATATCTGTCTGTCTACTACCAGCAATAGACTTATAGCTTACAACACTACCAATCTATGTGGATACAGGAACAATACCAAGTTAGCTAATAACCGCCTATACCTACAGATTGATAGTCCCAAATCGTGGGTTCCTGGAGCCCTTGACGGCTGCAAATCTCAGGAAACCACGCTCTTGCTACCAAAATGTTCAGGCCTCTCGGCACCCAATGACCTCGCAGGGGCCCATAGCTACGAGGTAGCGTAGCGATCGGATGCCAAGAAGCAAGAACGTCGGCGATTCACCGAGCTAAAGTAAATAGATTCTATCTGACCTGGTCTGTGCTTCGTTCCCGTCAAACACCTGTCTCTCTGCAAGGCCTGGGTGCACCCTAGGCTCTTCTTGGTAGACAGGTTCTTCAGCCAACCAGGTATGGCTGGCAGGCCAGCTTCGACGCGCACAGTGTTCCAACACAGGTTATATTACGTAAATACGAACTTTATCTGGTTCGGAGAACCACAATACACTCAGCTATAAGACAATCCTGAGGGGAGCCCGAATACAATTCCAGATGGCTTACGATTTAATTTCAATGCCCAAAATCAATACGCGTCACATTGCGGGGGCTTTTCGTCTGTCAGTTGTCAAAAAAAACTGCTCTTTGGCAGCTCCGTCAAATTCAAAATGGCCGTTCCGAAAACATCGATCGAGTATTGATTTTGGGCGATTTTTTCAACTCCAGTGATACCAAGAACATTAGTACAAATTCACAGATAAATTAAAGATAGCACAGTGGAATGCTCAAAGTCTGTTATGTAATCGTCATATTTTTACTCAATTTTTGTATGTAAATAATATTGACATAGCTTTAGTTTGCGAAACTTGGCTCAAGACTACACAACGTTTAAATATTAAAGGATACTCAATAGAACGCAATGATTGTGGCAATAAACACAATGGTGTTGCCATAGTCATTCGTAACAACGTACAATAAAGTAGATTAAAAACATTTTTTGACGATTCACTTCAGAATATTGCTATCAAAATAAACTTTAATAATAGTTCATTATAAATGTCTCTTTATATCCCGACAAATTGTAGTCCTACTTTTAGAAAAACAAAATTTGTTAATTTTATTAATACCTTACCACAACCATGCTTAGTAGCAGGTGATTTCAATGCACATCACACCATGTGGGGTTGCCAATCTGTCAGTCCTCGTGGAAGAGATGTCCTCGACGCTGTAAATGAATGCAATTTAGTGTTATTAAATGACACACAACCAACAACTGTAGGTACAAATAACTGGAGACCAAATGGTTTGAATTTAACAATAGTCAGTCCCTCTATAGCCCTTAATTGCAATTGGACAGTATATGATGATCCCCTGGGAAGTTATCATCTACCCACAATAACTGAGATTTTGTTCAACACTGTCACTGATTGTTCGATTCCAAATCGATATTCGATCGATGGTTTCTGAACGGTCATTTTTAATTTGACGTTAGCTGTCAAGCTGGCAGTTTTGACAACTAACTGACAGACGAAAGCCCTCGCAATGTAAACGCGTTTTGGTTAGGGGTTGAAATTAAATCGCAGGGCATCTGGAATGTATTCGGGATTCCCTCAGGATTGTTAATATAGCTGAGTGTGTTGTTGTCTCTCGAACCAGATAAAGTTCGGATTTTCGTGCCCGATTTGTATTTACCACGTAGAACATAACCTGTGTTGGAACACTGTGCTCATTGAAGCTGGCCCGCCAGTCATACCTGGTTGGCTGAAGAACCTGTCTACCAAGAAGAGCCTAGGGTGCACCCGGGCCTTGCAGAGAGACAGGAGTTGACGGGACCGAAGCACAGACCAGGTTAGATCTACCCCACATAACTTCAGCTCGGTGAATCGCCGACGTTCATCACTTCTTGGCACCTGATCGTCACGCTACCTTGTAGCTCATGGGCCCCTACGAGGTCATTAGGTGCTGAGAAGCCTGATGATATTGGTAGCTAGAGCGTGGCTTCCTGAGATTTGCAGCCGTCAAGGGCTCCAGGAAGGCACGATTTGGGACTATCAATCTGTAAGTATAGGCGGTTAAGTAACTTGGTTGTTCCTGTATCCACATAGATTGGTAGTATTGTAAGCTATAAGTCTATTGCTGGTAGTAGACAGACAGATATTGAATTGAAATTTGCATTGAATTACCAGTTAGTCAATCTATTAGTGGTCTAGTAATGCTATTCAATGAATGTTTTGGTTAACATAGGTAGTTACATCTATTGATAGCAGGCTATTACATTGTTTCAGTTTATAGCAATTTATAACTTGAACTAATATTGACTATCTGTGTGTGTTGTAGTGATAAAGGGAGACTAAATTGTTATTTACAGAATTTATATCGATATAAAACTCGGTTCCTATTGTTTAAGGAAAACAACATTGTTTAAGTTATAGTTTAGGGTTCCCTCGTTTGGGTTATAGACTGGAGGGTCCAATAAAATTGAGTTACTGCAAATTGTGAGTAAGTATCGTTCCGATCATGTCGTTATCTGAAATCCAGAAGGGTGTTTCTAAGGAACTCAGATGGCTTTCCTCCGCACACGGTCTGATAGACCGTTTAGATAGGCATGATGTGGTACTGGAGCGGTCTATGGACGTTAAGGAACGTTACAATAGGGTGCTCGAATTGTCCGCGCAGGCGGAATCAGTTGATGGTTGTGCACCTGACAGGCTGTCACGGTTGATAGGGGATGTCGACCAATGTATGGAGATGGCAGCTGCTATCACGCAGAAGGCTGCGGACATACGTAGACAGCGCGAGTCCAGCCATGATGGTGACACTGAAGCACCTCTGATGCATCAGGGATCGGGGTCCAGGTTACCTGCCATAACTATGCCTACTTTTGACGGCGTGTCCGGTGAATGGATGAGCTTCATCAATCTGTTCGACAGTTTGGTGCACATGCGATCGGACATTACCAAGTCTGTCAAGATGGCTCAGCTGGTGGCAGCATTGAGGGGTGAGCCTAGGAAGCTGGTCGCTCATTTGACAGTTACGGAGGGTAACTATGAGACGGCCAGGCAATTGTTGGTCAGACGTTACCACAACAAACGGAGGTTGGCCGATGCCCAACTGAACCGTTTGTTTAGCATCCCGGTTGTGAACAAGGTCGGGGCCATACAGACGGAGGTTTTGAACCCATTGTTGTACGTCACCAAGGCTCTAGAGAATCTTGGACTTCCGGTTGGTGAATGGTCGTACCTACTGTTGTACATTGTACTTTCCCGCCTACCCGCTGACGTGCAGACTCGTTTCGAACAGTCTCACGGGGGGTCGGCCGAGGACCTGCCCGCCTTCTCCGACTTGGTTGGATTTTTGGAAGAGGAGGCTCGACGGGCATAGAATTTGGGGTTGACGGTCACCCATCCTTCGGAGCCACAGAGAGCTGCCGGGAGCGCTGTGAGTAGGGGCCCTCCGACGAGAAAGGACCGCACCAACCGGCAGTCGTATGGGACTGTGAGTGAATTGACCCCACATGGTGAGACCTGCCCATGTTGTAGGCAGATTGGCCATGCTGTGGCCAATTGCAATAAGTTCGGGGAACTTAGGGTTCAGGGACGGCGCCGGATGGCCAAGCAGCGGAGCTGGTGTTTCCTGTGCCTCGGGCCACACATGGCTAGGGACTGCACGCGCACACAAATGTGCGGATATTGTGGTGGGCCCCACAACAATCTGTTATGCATGAACCGGTCCGGCCAACAGCCACCACAGGGCCGTACCCAGGGTGACACGGCATGGGGCCCTGAGAATTCGTTTGCGACTCGGAGCGCAACTCAGGGGCCAACGTCCCCACGTGCACAGGGCAGTACTAGGGTGCAGGGCCGCACTCAGGATCATTACATGGGGGGCCCTGAGTTTTCGGTTGCGACTCAGCATCCGAATCAGCGGGACATTGGGTGTGTTGAGCAGGCCGTAACGGGCGGGTGGCATGGGAAACCTTCGAGCTATGCGGGTGCGGTTCGGACGCCACCTCAGTTGTCGCCCCGCTCGTCGCCTCGTCCTCGTCGGTCACATGTGATGTCCCCCCCGCTCATGGAGCGGCCACGGTTGAATTCACGCCCACCCCCCTTTACGGGGAATCGTAGGGTGGCAATGGAACCGGCGCGTGGGCCATTTGTACAATGGGACCCTCTGGCGTATAGCTGCATACCTGATCGGTTACAGGCAGAGTAGGGCCCCGGGGGCCCTCGCTAGGAATTTGCGGCCCAACCATTTGTTGCCCCCCAACCGGAGACGGTGGTGTTACCGATCGCCTCTGTGCTTGTTTGGGATTTGGCGGGCAACCCAACATACGTTCGCGCCCTATTAGATTCTGGAGCTCAGGGCTGCATTGTATCGAATGATTTAGCAAAATGGTTGGGCCTCAAGGTAAATAGGTATAATAAATCAATACGGGGCGTGGGGAATGTTACGGTTACGAATGTAGTTGGTCAATCGGTGATCACGTTCTCTCCACGTTATGACATTTTGACAAAAACATCCGTGCAAGCTTTAGTAATGACGCATGTCATGGGCAGACACCCCTTGGTGAAGTTGAATCCGGCCGTTCGATTCCTGACATCAGGACTCAAGTTGGCGGATCCCGATTTTGACACTCCAGCCCCGGTCGACCTGCTACTGGGAGCAGACGTTCTGGGTAGGTTTCTGTTGTCGGATCGGCGAGTTCTTCAGCCGGACGGGTTGATTGCTGTGGATACTAAGTTTGGTCACGTGATCATGGGTCCGGCATTGCCAATGGTTAGGCCTACCGAGTCAGATGGCATACTTATTGGCTCAGCGTTGTCAGACGCTATCCAACGTTTCTGGGAGATAGAGGAACCTCCCACCGTTCGTCGAGTCGACGCAGACGAAGAAGAGTGCGAGTTGTTTTACCAGAATAGTACTGGTCGCCTTCGTTCTGGTCGTTTTGTAACTCGACTGCCTTTCAGGGCCGATCGACCGCCACTAGGAGAATCTAGGAAGATGGCTGAGACGAGATTGATGTCGATGGAGCGTAGGATGTCAAGGGACGCCGTATTTAAACAAAAATACGTCGATTTTATGAGGGAGTATGAGTCGTTAGGACACATGTCGGTATCGGGTGTGGACTGGAGATCTGAGGATCATTGTTTCCTTCCACACCATGCCGTCCTGCGAACCCCTACCGGCAAGATTCGAGTTGTTTTTGATGGGTCAGCACCTACCTCGAACGGGATGTCCCTGAATCAGTGTCTACATTCGGGACCCAAGTTGAGTCGTGATATTTCGGATATTCTCACGAGCTTTCGGAGACACCAGATTGTATTTGTCGCAGACATTCGGATGATGTTTAGGCAAACGGTAATTCATCCGGCTGACAGAAGGTATCAGTTGATACTTTGGCGTGAGACCACGGCCGAGCCAGTCAAGGTCTATGAGTTAAACACGAACACGTATGGGTTACGGTCTAGCCCGTCTTTGGCGATGCGTACCCTGCGGGAGTTGGCGTCGCGTGACCGTGTGAGCTAACCTAGAGCCGCCGCTATCCTGGAGCAAGATTTGTACGTCGATGACGTCTGCACAGGGGCAGCCAGTGTAGAGGAAGCTCTGGACCGACGTGACGAGCTCATTCAATTGCTGGAACGAGGCGGCTATGAACTACGCAAGTGGATGTCCAACTCCCCTGAGTTGATGGCTGGTCTCCCAGATGAGTTTCAACAAGACCCGCACGTTTTTGAGAATCCTGACAACCCTAACATGTTGTCAGTGCTTGGAATTTAGTACCGGCCCGTCCATGATGAGTTTACCTATCGGGTGGTTTTAGAAACACCGAAGGCCTGGACGAAGCGGTCAGTACTGTCAACGATTGCGAGAATGTTCGACCCGAATGGATGGATTTCTCCAGTCACCTTTGCTCTCAAATGTTTTATGCAAAGGCTATGGGCGGCTCAGTTGACCTGAGACACCCACCTCTCAGGTGATTTGTTGACTGATTGGACGCGAATGTTCACCTCGCTATCGGACATAAATAATGTATCGCTGCCGAGGAAATTGGTCCCTGCTGGGGATTACAGGGCAACCCTTCACGGGTTTTGTGATGCCTCTGAACGAGGGTTTGCGGCAGCGGTTTATTTGCGAACCGTCACCTCCACCGGGGAGGTCGACGTGCGTTTGGTTTTGGCAAAAAGCAAGGTAGCGCCTATTCGGACAAGGATGACGATTCCAAAACTGGAACTGTCCGGGGCTGCTCTTTTGACCAAACTTTTGAATCACACTCTAACAGTGTTGCGTGGGTCAGTGGTTTTGGAGGATACGGTGTACGCGTGGACGGACAGCCAGATTGTTTTGTGCTGGCTGAAGGCTTCGGTCCATAACTTAGAGGTTTTTGTTGCGAACCGTGTCTCCCAGATTGTGTCGTCTGAGGTCCCACTGACCTGGAGACATGTACCAGGAGAATTGAACCCGTCTGATTGTGCATCCAGGGGATGTCGGGCTCCTGAACTCGTTAGACACCATTTGTGGTGGGGACCACCCTGGCTTGCCAAGAGAGACTCGGACTGGCCCCACAGCCATGTAGTAGTATCTTCGGATCATGGCCCCAGAGCGGCCGTGCATGTTACCCAGAAGGCTGAGGACCTTGACGCCGGGTTTCTGCTGGACCGGTAAAGCTCACTTGACAAGTTGATAAACGTGTCCACTTGGATTAGGAGATTCGCTCGAAATTGTCGTACTCCTCGCGATCAGCGAACGTTGAACCCTATTCTGACTCCGGCAGAGCGAAACGAGTCGCTGTTGAATTTGGTCCGGTTGGTACAGTCCTCGAAGTTTGGGGCAGAATTGGAGATTATACGAAGTGGACGTTCGAAATTGAAGGGAGCCGTCGCGCGTCTCAACCCCTTTGTTGATTCGACCGGGTTATTCGAATGCGAATCTGTCGTATTCGGCTCGTCACCCACTTCTGCTCCCCAAGGGGGGACAGTTAGTTGAATTGCTGGTGACTGATCGTCATATTAAAAACGCGCATGCCGGCTGTAACGCGTTATTGGCCACGCTCCAGCGGGAGTTTTGGATCTTATCTGCCCGCCGTGTCATACGGAACATCGTGTTTCGGTGCATGCCTTGTTATCGACTTAAGGCTGCCACGATGCAACCTCTTTACAAAAAATACAAATACAAAAAGCTTTATTCACCAACAAACTTAATTTTAGATTACAAGTTGATTAGGGCTTCCTTTTAAGTAAAAAATACCTGTACCAGGAAGCCCCGCTCTTCCATATCTGGGTAACATTATGTTAAGCATGTGGATAGCAATCCATACATCTTTTGATTTTGAGTAGGTAAAGTTAATTTTAATTTATATCTAAGTTTATATAAGTTTGCTTCAATGCGACGTAATAAAATTAAAAGAATTTGTTGAAACTAAGGCACCTACATTGATGTAACAAAATTAGTAGATGTTGAAACTACTTAGGTACCTACATTGTTATTCAAATAAAAATAAAAAATGTAAATATTCTAGGCTATTCACTTTCATCTTTGTGTGTTAGTGTGAGGAAGATTGTGAGTGTGTGTGTGTGTGTGTGTGTGTGTGTGTGTATGTGTGTGTGTGTGTGTGTGTGTGTGTGTGTGTATGTGTGAGAGAGAGAGAGAGGGCGTGTATGTGTTGGGTAGGGGTGTGAGTGTGTGGATATGGCTGTCTGAGGGTGTGGATTTGTAGTGTGTACATACACATGTACAAATTTGGGTTGCCACTTTAAGAGTTGATTTCTCATTTTGTTTTATTTCTGATTAGAACTTCTGTTTCATCATAATTTTTTTCCATTAGCCAATCAGTTATTAGTTTTTTACAGTGATAGAATGTCATCGGAAATATGTTAAGTTCTTTATTTGCCAAGTTGTATAGTAGCGATGATTGGTTTTTATACTGCCTGTAGGCGTATTCTGTGCTCACTATGTGTGCAGAGGCTACATTGTGTTTTCTTCTTTTAATTGTTAAATTAGGATCAAATTCCAGCTTTCTGTGTAGTTTCATTATATTGTTAAGTATATAAAGTTTCCTTACTGTCAGTTCCCTACAGGATTGATAGAGTTCGTTTGTGGGAAATAGGTGGGGTTTGAAGTACATGATTTTTAGAAGTGATCTCTGGGCTCTTTCTATCTCTATAAATTTTGTTTTAATGGCACCTCCCCAGACAGGAATACAATATATTTTCACGGATTGAACTAGAGAGACATAAATTTTACTTAGAATCTGTTTTGTAGCAATGTGTCGTAGTATTTTAAAAACCCAGGTTAGCTTGCGTATTCTACCTATAATAAGATCTATGTGTAACTTCCAGGTCAATGTTTGGTCAAGTATAACACCAAGATATTTTATGTGTGACACCTTGTTTATCACAGGGCAAGAGCATGGGAAGTCGTCGTTCAGACAGTTTGTGGACTCATTAATTTTTATATAAAAGTCAGTTTCAGGTTGAGTTTTGACAGTTGTTGTAAAGCAGATATAATTTGTTTTAGAGGAATTTAACGTGAGGAGGTTACGCTTTAACCAGTTACCTATTCTAGAAAGACCAGTTTCTGTCATCTCCTTGACCTCACTCCAGGAGCTTCCTGTGAAAACAATAGCTGTGTCGTCTGCGTAAGTGAATATCTGGCCATTATTTACTTTCATGTTACACAAATCGTTAATATATATTAGAAAGAGTGTCGGGCCCAGGACACTTCCTTGTGGCACACCATAGGATATAGAAGTCTCCTCACTAATATAAGGGTCTATTTTAACACGCTGGGTTCTATCATGTAGGTAGCTAGTTAGTAAATCAAGCGGATTACCCCGTATGCCAATATTTTCTAGTTTCTGGACAAGAATGGAGCCTGAGACGGTATCGAAAGCCTTTTTTAAATCCAGAAAGACTGTAAGGCATTTTTTCTGTTTGTCAACATTTTCAACAATAAGTGAGGTCAAAGAGATGACAGCGTCTTCAGTTGATAAACTTTGTCGGAAGCCATACTGCTTCTCAGAGAGGATGTTGTACGCATTCAAATATTTAAGTAGTCTATTATTTATTATTTTTTCTAAAATTTTTGAGATAGATGGCAGGACTGAGATTGGCCGGTAGTTTGTGCAATCGTCTTTGTCACCTTCCTTATACACAGGGGTGATAATCGATTTTTTCAGGACTGTAGGAAACAAACCTTTATCAAAACAAAGATTTACTAGATGGGAGATAATTGGGACAACAAGCCTATTTGCCATGTTGAGGAATTTGACCGTAATACCATCCCACCCCGGGGCACTATCAGCTTTAAGGCTCACAAGAACGGAGTGCACTTCACTTGGATCTGTTTCAAGAAGTACAAAAGATTGCAGTTGAGGGTCAGGTAAGATCTGTTCGTTGTTTATAGCCCTGCTTTGAATGTCCTCAGCCAGATTCCTTCCTATATCTGCAAAGTATTTATTCGTAAGGTTGACTGACAAATCAGGAGATGAATGAGAGTTTAGCAAGCTTGTATTTTGGGTTTTTTTTGGTTTGAATTTTGTCATGTTGTTTATAGTATTCCACATAGATTTTGGGTTTTTTGTAGATTTATCTAGTAATTCTCTGTTGTATCTGCGTTTTAATTTCTTTATTAGATTATTACAAAAATTTTGGTATCTTCTGAACGTTATCCTCAGAATTTCATTATCAGGGTCAGAACTTAATTTACGCTGCATTTTGTTTCTATTTCTGATGCATCTTAGTATGCCTTGAGATATCCAGGGTTTAATTGTTCTTTTGCTTTTAGGAATATGGATTTGCTTTGTATTTTCTTGAAGAGACTCAGTTAGTTTTTCTATAAGTTTAGTTGCCACGATATTAGGATCCTTTTGTAGAATTAGGTCCGAAAGACCTTTGCTCTCAAGACTTGTGAGTGCATTTTCGTATGTAATGACTGTTTTCCATTTTTTTACAGTTTTGGTACTGTTTGATAGTTTTAGCAGAGTTAACAAGTGATCTGTGACAGAAGTATTTAAAACTGCGATAAAAGCTGACTTAGAAACCCTGTCTATTTTCAAAATAAAATGATCCAGGCAGTTTTCTTCTCTAGTAGGGAAATAATGGCCGGGTAATAGTCCATGATTAATTAATGTGTCTAAGTAGCTTAGTCTATTTTTCTTGTCTTGAGATCGTTCATTTAGTTTAGGAATAATATTAATATTTATATCGCCAGCTATTACAATATTTTTATGGGCCTCAATTGAGTCTAGGTGTTTGCTAAGGGAGTCTAAAAATGACTCAGCATCTTCGTTCGAAGGTGAACGGTAAATTCCCAAGATAACGATATTATTCAAATTTATTTGCATGCATGACGCCCCAGCAAGAGTTATTTCCACAACATTAACTGCATGGTTATTTTTGACATATACTACAACCCCATCATTTTGGTTCAGTTGATTGGTCGTAGAAAAAGCCATGTAATTATGGATATCGGGTACGGTTTTGTTTGGGTTAAGTCTACATTCTGTAAGGATCATAATATCAATTTCAACATTGAGGTCTGTTATAGTTATTTGCAAATCTTCAAGATTACTATAGATGCTTCTTATGTTTTGTTGGATAATAGTTAAATCGGTGTTTTGGAAACGCTCCACAGAACGTAAGTCATCTGAAGTGCATTGAATTGCATGTGCAGTTTCAGCGTCATCTATATCTTTTATAATGTCTAGGGGATTAAGCAATATAAGTTAAGTTAATTCTGTGATTCGTTTCCGTGTAGTATGTGTGAAGTTTAAAATTGGAGTACCATTTCAAAATTTTGTTTTTAAATTTATTATAATATATTCGTTCTATTTTGTATCTATGAGTGGCGTGTTTGGGGAGAGAGTCGGTGTGTATTTGAGTTAGGTGTGTGTTGTGTGTGTACACGATATATTTGACTGTGGATGTGTGATTTTTTAAAGTGAGTATGTTGTGTGAATGAATTAATGAAAGTAACAAACTGTGATAACAGTAAAATACAGTGCAGATAGAATCTGACTTACAAGAGTTTCGTAGTCATTTTTCCTGTAGTAAACTATGTACTTGAGCTTCACTGTCAATTCTTATCTTAGGGGATGTTTCGTTCCTTCTAACGTATACTCGACCAAATGCAGTCCAGCAAAACTTGTAGGCTTTCGACTTAGCGAGGTCCCTTGCCAAGAAGTGGAGACGGGCACCTTTTGCAGTGAGCTGCTCTGATACAAAGATAGGGGTGTCCTCATTTTTAGTGAAACCTAGGTGTTTGGCACATAACTTTTCTTGGCGCTTAGTGTTGTAGGCCTTGCACATTCTGAGGATATTGGTCCTTGTTATGGTTGAGCACGTCTCAACTATTATAGGCGAGTTTTTTAGCTCATTTTTGCCGTTGACTATAAATATCCCGAATATCAGAGTCATCGATTTTACAGTCTATGTTTGTGGACAAGCAAGTCATCATTTTGATCAGATCTTCCTGTGTCTCATTAGAAGATTTTGGAACATTTTTGATCTCGATGCTCGTTTTGCGGCTACCTCTTCGTAGGTCTTCTACTTTATTTTCTAGAAATGTTATTTGTTCCCTATCCTTCTTAGCTTGCACTTCTAGTTCCTCAATTTTTTTCCTGTATTCTTCATTTTGGTCTGTGATGAAGGCTATAGCGGTTTCAATATTTGCATTTGATTGCTGGATCTCTTTCAATGTTTGGCGGAATTCTCGACCTTGTATCGCTATCATCTCTTTCATTTCCTGCTTGAAAGTAATTAGTTGGCAACTAATATCCGTCTGCTGGTCGCTTTCCTCTTTATCATTGAACACAGGGCTGTCTTGTTGTTGCTGTTCAGCCGGCGGTTGTATCTGTGACTTTCCAACGGGAGTGTCATCATTGCGTCTACGGCGAGAAACATTACGACAACCATTGCATTGCCATGATCTTTTATCTTTGTCCGAAAGATCTTTAAATTGAGCTTTTGTTATCTGGAGGCAGTGATAGTGAGACTGGCTCTGACATTCCCTGCAGACTAGTAGCTCAGTAGACGACACGACTTTCTTACAGTTGAAGCACGGCATGATTATTATACTTAGCGCAAATATTGGATTGGATTTTCGATTTCTTTACGCGTATTCAGGCGAAACCGTAGGCAGTAGCAACACTGGCCGACGAAGCTACCACGGTCACACTCCGAGCGCTGAGAAAGTACCAGGAGCGCAGTGTAAGCAAGAAGCTGCCACTAACCGGTATCCGCACTGGTCCTCCTCAGGGCGGGGCAAAATGGGCCACGCGCAGGTGGATGTGTCCGCTGCTGCTGGAGGCGGGTCGAAGGAGCGGGGCAAGATGATCCGCTGGGTTGCGCCAGCGCCGGTGGGGCGGAGCACAACGTGTCGTCAAGTGAAGGCTCCTTACTGCTTATGCACTCCTATTATTTTGTATGTTTTTAATTTTGTAATTTACTGTTTTAACTTTAAATTAAATTAAGTAATATCTTTGAAAAACGTCTGCTCGTGTTGAGATCCGGGGGGAAGGAACCTCTCATGGGGGACTTGCCCCCTGATCGTGTGAATGAGGTCAGACCGTTTTCAGGTGTTGGTACGGATTTTGCAGGACCGTTTATGGTGAAGAGTTCACGATTGCGTACCGCTAAGCAATACAAGGCGTACCTATGTGTGTTTGTTTGTTTATCCACCAAGGCGGTACATCTCGAGCTCGTTGCTGATCTCTCGATAGAGGCTTTCATTGCTTGTTTGGATAGGTTTGTTTCTCGAAGGGGACTTCCAACTTTGATCCGCTCTGATAACGGCACTAACTACATAGGTGCGGAACGATACTTGCGAGAGATAGTCAACTTTTTGAATGTAAATAAAGTGGATATTGGAACGGCCCTCTCCCGTCGGGGTATTCAGTGGACCTTCAGCCCACCGATTTGCCCCCACTGGGGTGGGATTTTTGAGGCCGTAGTTAAGTCAGCTAAGACGCACTTAGGGCGTATAGTGGGTCAGACCGCGCTGACTTTTGAGGAGCTCGCGACATTGTTTTGTAAGATCGAGGCCGTTCTCAATTCGCGACCGTTGTGTCCGCTCAGCTCGGATCCAAATGACCTGGAGGCTCTGACCCCAGGCCATTTCTTGATAGGACAGCCACTTAACGCGTTGCCCGAGCACCCCTTCGAGGGAGTGAAATTGTATCGGTTGTCAAGGTATCAGATGTTGCAGCAGTTTACTCAGAATTTCTGGAAGCGTTGGTCGCTCGATTATCTGCATATCTTACAACAGCGGCTTAAGTGGACTGACAAAACTAGCCCCCCTAGTGTTGGTGACCTCGTTCTGGTTAAGGATGCTAACCTACCGCCACTACGTTGGCGCAGGGGGCGCATTGTTAACTTGTTCCCTGGCAGGGACGGGACCCCCGGGTCTGCAGAGGTTCTAGTAGGAGGCTCGGTTCTAAAACGAGCGGTAGCAACGTTGTCTCGGTTGCCCGTAGATTAGGGGACAGGTGGGTGCCTGTCCGGGCGGGTGATTGTTCGATTCCAAATCGATATTCAATCGATGGTTTCTGAACGGTCATTTTTAATTTGACGTTAGCTGTCAAGCTGGCAGTTTTGACAACTAACTGACAGACGAAAGCCCTCGCAATGTATACGCGTTTTGGTTAGGGGTTGAAATTAAATCGCAGGGCATCTGGAATGTATTCGGGATTCCCTCAGGATTGTTAATATAGCTGAGTGTGTTGTTGTCTCTCGAACCAGATAAAGTTCGGATTTTCGTGCCCGATTTGTATTTACCACGTAGAACATAACCTGTGTTGGAACACTGTGCTCATTGAAGCTGGCCCGCTAGTCATACCTGGTTGGCTGAAGAACCTGTCTACCAAGAAGAGCCTAGGGTGCACCCGGGCCTTGCAGAGAGACAGGAGTTGACGGGACCGAAGCACAGACCAGGTTAGATCTACCCCACATAACTTCAGCTCGGTGAATCGCCGACGTTCATCACTTCTTGGCATCTGATCGTCACGCTACCTCGTAGCTCATGGGCCCCTACGAGGTCATTAGGTGCTGAGAAGCCTGATCACTGATTCTTCTACAAACAACTTTATTTCTCAAAATAACACAGCTGCCCCCAAAAGACCTAATCTACGGCTAGTAAATTGGAATAAGTTTTCAAAGCTCGCCAACACTATGCTTAAAGAATTTATTATTAACCATAACGATCCTCTATAGTCTTACTATGACTATTGTGATATCATTCATAAAGCTATTAATCAATCGATGTTTAGAAGTCAGGCCCAAATTTCATATATGAATAATAATAGCTCGAAACAGACAGGAAGCAATTTTAAATACCGGCATCCTCCTCTGCCATGGTGGCATGAAAAGTGTGCTAATGCAGTTCAAAAAAGTAAGGAAGCTTTCATTATATTTAAACAAGATCCTAGTGATTTAAACTATATTAATTTAAAAAAAAGGAGGCTGAGAAAAAACTTATTATTAAATTAGAAAGATTAAATAGTTGGAAGGAATACTGTACTGAAATAAATAGATCCATTCCAATTTCTAAAATTTGGCAAACTATGCGTAAATTTAGTAAATCCTACAGTAGAAGTACGAAACTAAATAATAATAATGAAATATTTTGGATAAATAACTTTTTAAGGAAATATACACCTGACTTTGTTTCACAACCAATGCAAATAAATAATACTTCTTCCGTAAACCCCACCAATGGTAACATTATCAATCTATTCACCATAGATGAGTTAAAAGCAGCTATCAAGTCACGTAAAGACACAACCTTTGGTTTAGATTGCATTTCTTACAAAATGTTTCAAAAACTGGAAACAGATTGCCTTGTGAAATTTTTAAATATTTTAAATTTACTCTGGGAACAATCAATAATTCCAAAAGAGTGGAAACAAGATTGCTTGGTTCCAATTCTAAAAGCAGGAAAAGATCCAAATGATGCAGACTCTTACCGTCCCATTGCATTAAAAACTTGTGCAGGTAAACTTTTTGAGCAACTTATGAAACAATGTCTTGAGTTTTATATTGAATCCAATCATATTCTTCCAAGAAATCAGTTCGGGTTTCGTCGCGGTCGGTCAGCAAGAGAAAGTATAGGGCATCTCTTCCATGATACTGACGCTGCGGTTAACAGTAATAAACATCTTGTCTGTATTTTTTTCGATATTGTAGGAGCATTCAATAACATTAATCATTCTGTTTTATGTACCATTCTTTCTTCTTTGGGAATACCTGAAAAATGTGTTAGGTGGATTTATGAGTTTATCAGTGGAAGACAAGTTTATGTTAAGATGAGTTGCAATAATATTTTTGAGCCTAGAATGTCAACTAAAGGCGTCTGTCAAGGTGGCATTTTGAGCCCTTTATTGTATATTCTCTACATCCACAGGCTCAATGAAATGTTAGGAACAGAAGTCAGCAACTTACAGTTTGCCGATGATTTGGCTATTTATTGCAGTGGTAATTACATCACACACACAACTCAAAAATTAAATTTAGAACTGGAAAAATTACATAGTTACTTTCAATATTTAAATCTAGAAATTAGTCCAGCTAAAAGTAAAGTAGTCATATTCTCAAAGAAAAAAGTCATCCCAGTTAAGCTACAATATGACAATAACTTATTACCAATTCAATCTCATATAAAATTTTTGGGTGTAGTTTTTACACAGAATCTCTCATGGTGTAGATATGTTGATTGCATAACGGAACGAGCTTTAAGAGCTACCAACACTTTAAGATCTTTGGTGGGCAGCCATTGGGGTACGCATCCTAAGATTCTTTTAACTCTTTACAAAGCCCTTGTAAGAAGTCACTTTGACTATGGTTTTTTCTGTTATTGTTATAGATCCAAAATTAGTAGATAAACTTGAAAATATCTAAAATATAAATTTAAGATTAATCTTAGGAGCCTTTAAGTCATCTCCAATTAATTCAATGCAGGTTGAGTGTAACTTGTGTCCATTAATGATCAGATTCAATAATTTAAAACTTAATTTCATTATCAAGTTGTTGTCCGAAGATGGCAATCTCCTTCTTTCTTAACTATTAATGCTTAACTCTAATAACTTTTTAACTTGTAACATTCAAGAAACTTTAACTTATAACAGTAAATATAATATCTACAATAGTAGTACTTTGCCTTGTTATGAAGGATCATATGAGAGCAAATTCTGTGGGTTAAAGATTCACATAGATAGGACACTGAGTGATAAAAATGCAGTTTACAATAAATTGAATGAACACAGAGAGTTTAGACAAATTTATACAGATGGCTCGAAATGTAACGAAAACGTCTCCATGGCTTACTCATCTCACATTGGCGTCTCTGGCAACGAACTCGCTGATAAACTTGCCAGCTCTATAATAAAAAAAACCCAATATTCACCAAATACCTGTCAAGAACATTAAGTTGCCAGCTTCAGATTGCAAAACCGACATTAGAACGAATATTAAACATCAATGGATGCTTCATTGGAGAGAAACGACACAAATAAAACAGCTATATTAACTCGGACATTAAGAGACCATGGTTTATCGTTGGAAAATATCTACACAGAAACTTTTACACAACAATTTGTCGTTTGAGAATTGGACATGGCAGGTTTAATGAACATTTACATAGATTGAAAATGATTCCTTCCCCAAATTGTACATTTTGTAATTCTGAAAACCAATCTCCAAATCATATATTTTTTGATTGCCCTCAATTCAATATACAAAGACTAGTATTCATTGACAGCTTATTGAACATTTACAAAGAAGCCCTGGATGTCCCGCGCTCTATTCAGGATCTCCTTAAGAATATAGAAGCATTTTACCCCATTTATAATTTTATCAAAAGTACCATTGGAGTTATTTGAAAAATAATAATACACCGGAATAGACCTATACTACCTGATTTGACAACTCGGATGTGACATATAAATACTGGAGGAAAATTGATACCTGATTTGACAAAACTGATTGACCTAACTGGTGCCTCGAATATATAATAAAGACTGAAGAAAATACCTACGGAAAGACAAGGCTTTTAGCCTCAATCAATATGAAGAAAAGAAAAGAAATTAAAATAAGTCCAGGCGGTATGGGCTTAAGCTCTTAGCCTTTTCCAAAAAGGAAAAAACATTACAAAAAAAAAACACCTAGGTACTCTCTGAAACTGATACTGACTGAAGCAGTGTCTCCAACAACACCGTATCCAGCAAAATTACGGTATGTCTATCTACCGTAATTTTGCCGGATCTACCACCTACCATCCAGTGGTCAATACGGGGTCAAAATCTACCGTAATTATGGCATTTATTCAAATGCATAGGATTTTAATGCATTTTGAGGAAAAAGTGCTGGCCACATTGGATTTTAGTGCATTTTTTGGAAAAAGTGCTGGTAGCACAGATTTTTATATAGCAACATCTAACGGGGGAATCCCTTGATTTTATCTTTGAGCCGTTCGATACTCCTTCACACTACCCGACCAGTTAGAGTTGGTTGCTATTGCATAATCACCAAAAAGCAATGAGTGACTTTCTTATTCGTATACCTCATTTCATTCATTCATTGGTTATATTTTGTTGGCTACCTACGGACTTGATACGAGTAACTTGTAATGTTTGTTTATAATTTGAAAACTGGTTTTGTACGCGTGCGTAAAACACTTGAGATAACAATACGGTTAGTGGTGGCGACAGTGATAATAGTGATGGTCAATCAACCCCAAAAAACAAAAAGCTAATATAAACAAACAAAATGTATAAACAACACTTTCGGCCAGAATGGTTAACATTCCAAGTCTTATCTTCTTGGTTGAGTGAGCATCCAAAAGATCCGTGTACTTTGTGTGAAGCAACTATTACTGCTGAAATCAGTGTCCTTAAAAGACACAAAGAGGGTGCAAGACATAAAAATAAAATAAATGGTGTTAGCCAACAGCCGTCCATATCAACCTTGTTTGAAAATACTCCAACAAACAACAGCCGATAAAAAAATTAAACGTGCAGAATTAAAATTAGCGGCGTTTATGGCGGAGCATAAAATCTCGCACTCTGTTATGGATCATTTAACCGACTTACTAGCCGATATTTTTCCGGACTCTAGTACTGCGAAAAACCTGAAAATGAAACATACAAAATTACAAGCAGTCATCACTAATGTCCTGGGTAGGCACGAAAAAGAGATGTTAGTTGCCGATTTGAAAAACCAAAATTTTTCAGTATTGATGGACGAGAGTACGGATGTAGGTGTAGTTAAAACTATGTGCATTGTTGTACGTTACTACGTAAGTCGCTTCTGGGAGCTCATACAACTATTTCAAGAATCCACAGGCGACCATTGTGCCAATGCAGAATATTTGTACAAGACTGTTATAAAATCATTCGAAGAAAAAAACATTCCATCGCAAAATATTGTAGGCTTCGGCTCTGATGGTTGTAATACTATGATGGGGATCCATAACTCCGTCTCATCAAGATTCAGACAATCTTGTCCTGGCATTGTGGTCATTAAATGCATTTTTCACTCGCTTCATCTATGCGCCAGCGATGCATGTAAAGAACTGCCAGCGGAGAGTGAAAAATTAGCACGTGACATATACAACCATTTTAAATCAAGCAGCAAGCGTCAGAGCCAGTTAAAAGCTTTTAAAAAATTTGCCGAAGTAGACGTACATAAAATTTTACGCCCGGCTCAAACGAGATGGTTATCGCTTTCAGCGGTGGTAGATAGAGTTCTTGAGCAGTGGGATGCACTTCGTCTCTATTTTGACAGTAAATGGCTGGAAGATCTTGAGTGCAAAGAAATTCATGTACGGTTGAATGACCCAATCATTAAAGCATACTATCATTTTCTCTCCTGGATGTTACCTAAATTCACCAAAGCCAACACCTACTTTCAAAGTGAAGCAACGGTCATTACAGAAATGCACAATACAATGAGAGACTTGTATCGCGATCTGATCACACTTATTTTGCGTCCAGAGCACACTCATGATGACAACCTTGACAAAATTGACCCAACAAACGAAAATCTCTACATGAATCTAGAGAGTATATATCTTGGTCTTGGCGTCCGCAAACAACTTTCGTTACCTGATGTGGAAAATAATAAAAATATCATTCGAGAGTTCAAAGTTAACTGCAGAAAGTTCGTTATCAGCGCTTTAATAGGAATTCGAAAAAGATACAGCTTGGACGGTCAACTCCTAAACGCCATTTCTACATTAAGCCCAGAAACATGTATGTCACCAAATGAAAGGCAAACCACTTTGGCCCCATTTTTCACATTATTGCCACGAATAGCTCCGAAATCTGTAGAGAAACAGCAAGAAATAGACGATCAGTGGAGATACTTACTATGTTTCAAACAAACCTCACTGGATGTAAACAATCCCCCCGATATATTCTGGAACCAGATATACCTATACCTATCATCTATTTTAATATACAAAACATAATTGTTTCCCATAAAGCCCTTAATGGACCAGTAATCTTAAACTCTCCTTTTGTTTTCAGGTAGCACTACTTCAAGATAAGGAAGGACAAAAATGTTTTTCGTCCTTATCTCTGTTCATGCTTAATATATTGTGCCTACCTCACTCCAATGCCGACTGCGAAAGAGTGTTTAGTCAAGTGAACGATATAAAAACAGACAAAAGGAATAAACTGTTGACTGAAACTGTTGCCGGCAACCTATTTGCCGAGCAAACCATAAAACGTCACGGCAACACTTGGGTGGACTTCTCACCACCCCGTGTGAAATGATCAATATGATTACCGCATCTATGTACAAAAAATAATAAATGTTCAATTCAATTTATTTTTCAATGGCTTCCCTAATGATTCTGCCAATTTTACGTTTCATAAATGAGACGGTATTAATATATTATTTCGGTCGAAATCTCAGGATCTAGAACAAACAGGAAAAAACAACTACATAAATATATAATGATGTTAGTTAGTTAGTCTGCAACAAGTACACAACTACGGTTAGAGTTTGATGTTATTAACATTGATGAAATTGCACAAAATTGTGATGACTGGGGTTACAGAACATTCATTTATCTTAATTTTGATTTACACAAACAAAATAACAAACTTCAATATTTACCGTAATTTAACATATCATTTCCGTAGAATTACCGTATTTAGCAACCGGCAACACCGTATTTTTGACCGAGTGAGTTGGAGACACTGCTCAAAGAAAATTAATACTCACAAGGAGTGACACCAGCGTCTCCAACCACGCCGTAATTACGGTAAACCTACCGTAATTTGAACACATCTACCACCTACCGTAGACATGTTCAATTCTACCGTAATTTCGTCTTTATGAGTAGCGCCTTAAAATTTGGTACCCAACCATACACAACACAGTCTATTTTAATTTCAAAACAATGTTTTAAAATGCCAACACTATCGTTCCCTGGGGTATTCCCCGCACAATCAACTTGTGTGCATAGACAAGTAGACGAAACTTATGCGACCAAATTACGAAGTTATTGAACATAGTACTTCAGTAGAAATTAGCCATGCCTCTGCGTTTTGTCAACTTTAATTTCTGTTCTGTTCGCAATTTTTCACATTAGTTTGCTGCGTCAGATCATAGATCGCAATTATAATTATAAAAAATGACATCTGAGTCTGAAACAAGTGACGTAGACTTGCGCAAAGTGTGTCTTTATCAGGAGTAACCATATCTCATATCTATTGATTCGGTGACACATTAATCTCTATCATATCTCACTCATTCAAATCTATGGCTTCTCATAACGCTCCAACTCCCACTTATTTTTTCTTACTCTTTTATCTCACAAGGCTCTTATATTTGTTTAATGAGTTGATGAGTTGGAAGAGTCTCGAAAAATAACCTACTCAATACAAAATATATAACAAACGAATTGCAACAGTTGCATTTTAATTTCACCATTTGAACTATGCCTTAACCAACTTACCTAGAGACCACTTTTTATTCCCCGCTTCGATCCCTTGATCACTTTTGCCTTGGCAGCGAACTGAGGCCTCCATAGCTTCTTCATACATTATTATGAACGTTATATCCCATAGATTTTTTATTGCTTTTCGAGCTTATTGCAATGCGATAAGATTCAAATCAATAAGCAAACTTTTGGAAACATTATGCCTATTATAGTATGACAAACACATACTCTTTCTCGCTCATCTTAATCCAACCGATGATAGCCGAAAAAACCCACGTGTTCGTTTCCGCGAATCTCGCTCTGGTGTACAGATGAACGCACACCTATCCATGCTTATCCGGTCATGCGTGGCGTGCGAGTGCGACAGAGCAACGCCCGAGAGCAGCGTGGTAGATTCCTTCGGCGCCGTCGATCCGTTCGGTGCGGTTAGTGTGTGTTCGCCTTCGCTATCGCTACTACTAGATATCCGGCTCAAATTTGGACCAAGGATTAAGGTGATAAGGTTGCTATTCGCCTAAAAGTGACATTTAAGACTGAAATACGTGTGGTTGGTTTGGTCAATTGTGTATTTGCCAACAAGATGTGGACCAAATGTAGACCAAATGTTAAGGTGATAAGGTTGCTGTTTGCCTAATAGTGACATTTTTAAACTGGAAGACGTCTGGTTTTGTTGGTTTGTTCTCACACAACTGTGTTTAGTGTAGCCTGGGCAGAGAGAGCGAGATTTGTTTGGGGAGTAAGATATGATTCATATCGCTGGGATGTAACTATGCTATAATGGACGTCAAGCGATATGTGTGTCATGTTATATCTTACTCTCGAGTTACCCAAGTCTAGTGACGAGAGCGACGCTGGACCTTCCAGTTGTAAGCGCGCTAAAAATAGGTCGTACAAACAAAAATTTCGATCAGAGTGGCTGAAAAATAAAGACCTTTCTTCGTGGCTTCGCGAATACCCAAAAAACCCATATATAGCAAAGTGTTCGCTCTGTGATACCACCATGCAAGCTGATATAAGTGTGCTAAAACGTCATAACGCAGGTTCAAAGCATCAAAGTAAGGTAAAGAGTACATCTATTCAACCACCAATTGTCAAATTGTTGCAAGCTTCAAAATCGAATACAGTAGAAGAAAAAGCAAAATATGCAGAGCTCAAACTAGCAGCATTTATGGCTGAACATAAGATACCACATTCAAGTATGGACCATTTATCAGATTTGTTAGTTGATGCTTTCCCTGATTCAGACATTGCTAAAAATGTGAAAATGAAACATACTAAGCTGCAAGTTGTAATAAACAATGTCTTGGGCGATACGGAAAAAGCAGCTTTAAGCGCCGATTTAAAATCACAAAAATTTTCCGTACTAATAGATGAAAGCACCGACATTACATCTACAAAAACTATGTGTGTGGTTGTACGTTATTATGACCCGAAGATAGGGCGTGTGGTCAGTCGGCTTTGGGACCTCATTGACCTTTTTGGCGAAGATAATAAAGATCACACTACAACTGCAAAACGTCTATTCGAAGTCCTGATTAAATCATTCGAAGAAAATTGTGTGCCCCAAAAAAATATAGTTGGATTCGGATCAGATGGTTGCAATACCATGATGGGCTGTAACAATTCGATTTCATCAAGATTCAGGCAGTTATGTCCAGGAATAACCATTATAAAGTGCGTTTGTCATTCGTTACACATATGCGCGAGCGACGGTTGCAAAGAACTGCCACCCGAAACCGAAAAATTAGCACGCAACATCTATAACCACTTTAAAACCAGCAGTAAGCGGCAAAGTCAACTAAAAGAGTTTTGCGATGCAAAAATACATAAAATGTTGCGACCAGCCCAAACTAGATGGCTATCTTTATCAGCCGTTGTTGATAGGATCCTAGAACAATGGGAGGCTCTTAAACTTTACTTTGATGATAAATGGCTTGAAGATCATGAATGCCGTGAAATACACTCTGCTTTGAGAGACCCCATTCAGAAGGCTTACTATCATTTTATTTTCATGGATGTTGCCGAAGTTCACTAGGACTAACGCATATTTTCAAAGTGAAACTACAGTCTTACCAGAAATGCACTTGAAAATGGAAGAACTGTACAGAGAGCTGCTTCTGTTAATTATGCCCCCAAGTTATGTAAATAATACACCGCTCGACAGTATTGACCCCACAGACGAACGCAGACATATACGACTAGAAGATATTTATTTAGGTCTTGGTGTTCAGAAACAGTTGTCACTTCCTGAAGTTAATGCTGATGTCAATTCAGTGAAACAGTTGCGAGAAAATTGTAAGAGATTCGTTGTCCAGGCAGCAGTTGGCATACGAAAAAGATATAGCCTCCAAGACAAACTGTTAAAAGCAATTTCCAATTTAAATAACGAAAACTGCATGTTACCAACCGAGAAAAGACAAACATCGTTGGCCAGCATATTCGACTTACTGCCCCGAATCTCTCCAAAGACACTTGATGTCCAGCAAATTTTAGATGATGAATGGCGGCATTTCCCGAATTACATTGAACAAAATAAATGTGATTTAGACGTCAACGATTCTCCAGATGTATTTTGGCATAAGGTGTCTGAAATCAAAACTAAAGAAGACTCGCGGCCATTCTATAACTTAGCACATTATATGCTCGGAATGATGTCATTGCCCCACTCAAACGCCGATTACGAGCGCATTTTCAGCCACATTGCAGACCTAAAGACAAAAAAAAGGAACCAATTGTCCACAAAATCTATTGCAGGGAATCTGTTTACGCAGCAACTTATTAAGAGAACGGCCAAAAACTGCGTAGATTTCCATCCTACTGATAAAATGATTAAAAGCATTAATGTTTCGATGTACAAAAAGGCTGAAACACCCGAAATTTAATGTTTAATTGTTTAATAAAGTTACCGTAAATTTACCGTATTTTTAATTTATTATCTCCCGTAATTTTCCGCCCTATACCGTATTTTAGACTAGCAACACCGTAATTTTGACAAATAGAGTTGGAGACACTGAGTGACACTGCTGAAGTGAACCGAACGAAGGGAATGGGCGGCGCAGTGTTTATTTTTCATGATTTCTTAAATTTACTTCCTTCCTCACTTTCGGATTTCTCTATAAGTTTTTAGTAGATTGCCGAATGCCGGTGTTGGTATATTACATTATAGATTTGGCTACAGGTATGACTTCACACAATTACCTACCAAAATAAAGAAGAGTCCAAACTCCTAAATTTCAGAATAAAAAAACTTAGCGACAAGCCTTAGGGACTTCGGGTGGTAGAGGAACAGTTTTGGCCATGTTTAGCCAGTCATTCAATAGTCCAATTTCAACATTATCAAATTTTTAGGGTCCTCAAGACTTGCTTGAGGCTCAAGCAAGTTCTCTACCTCAAACAGGGCCTGTGGGGTTACCAAAACCTTTGAAGCAATTCAGATTACCTAGGTTCAAAACAACATCATCGCCATGGCAACCATTTCCATTCTAATACGACATATTGGGCTTTATTTACTGAATAACAAGACTTGTTTTATGATGGTCATGGTAATTTTGCAGATTAGTTTAGGTTCCTAAACCGATTCAGCATATGTTGTTGTACTAACCCCCTTGACCAGATGTTCTCCTCTATTTCAGATCAATCTGCAGAGACTACTGTGAAACTGGAATATGATTATGTAAATTTTTCAATAAATTGAGACCAACTTAGAAAATAAATATACCTTAAAATATGCTGACATCGGATTCTAGTTCAGTTGGATCTGAGACAATTAAAATGGAATATGCTGGAGATTCGGTAAAAATGGAAGCTGAAGACACATTTATCATTGAATATGCTGAAGAGACTACCCCACAAAGGCAACAAAACATTGACTTAAAGACTAGAATCAAATCTAGACTGATAAATGTTTTACATTCCTCATCATTTTGTGGTCTGTGTTTAGAAACAGATGGTCTAATACCACTGGAGAAAGAGAAGTGTTCCATTCATTCCAGAAATAAAGAATCTTTGGAGGGAATCATCTTGAAAGTATTTGGAAATGAGGTAAATATTCAGAGAGGTGATGGCTGGGCTGTTATGCTAAGTAATCAAACTAGGTACCTATTTACATGTTACACTATCATATCTCTTTCTCTCACCCCACCTTACCCTAAGCGAGAAAGAAAGGTCTCAGCTCTCTGAAAACCAACGAAACTTGGTGAGGGCTGTACTTTTTCCCTATCTCTGCTGTGGGGCAAAGAATTATTTTATCCTGCAAGTATTATATTATTATGCCTACCTACAGGTTGGGCAGATTGAAAGTTTGAAAAGGCAGTAAGTGATTTACATAAAAATTCAAACTATATATTTTTTGCTTAAGTACAATTCCAAAATTAATTCTAAAGATACAAAATTAATTCTAAAGCTCAAATCGCTCCCCTTTTGCTTGAATAACTTTACACAGGCACTACCTACTCTGGTATGCGATTATTATTATTATTATTATGTTTTTAATAATAATAATAATATTTATTCATAAAATATAAGAGTATAGAAAAATTATTACAAGAACATAATATAGACATGAAGTTACAATTTTCGTGGTAGCAGGCCAACGACAAAGCTAGGCATTTTAAATGCCTGTGTTATGATCACTGGTTCCTCACATTTACACCCTTAGAACATAACCCACCCAATATCTAAAGAACTTAAATGATAAGTAACAGGGTATGTCATAGTATGTGGCCGTAATATACACTTAATTTGTGATGGTGTCGGTGAAAATGTGTATGAGATTTTGTGTGCGTGTTCGTTACATATGTCAAAAGTAGATATGAGCGCCGACGACAGCAGAACCATCGGCGGCGGCGCGCCGACTAAAAATATTCGGCGGCGTAGTCGGCGGCGCGACCTTGAAATGAACTGGTAAGAGGGAAAAAATTAAATGCCATTATATCATTTGAATTATCGTTTTTAATTAGAATAAACATTTGTAACATAGCATAGCATTAAAAACAATCAATATTTGCTCAAAATAAAAATCAACTGTCCGAAATAGTTCCAACAAAAACTATGTTTACTCGATATTTTACTTAAAACCGTCACTGACAACTCGCTGAGTTTCTTTTTGGATACGTCTACCGCTGCTGTTGCCATGTTCTTTTTGTGCGCGCGGCGTGTGCGTCGCTCGGCGTAGGTAAGTAACCGAACTGAGTGGTTGGTCGGCGCCGACCAGGTATGGCGGCGGCGGCGTGCTCATATCTAGCAAAAGTAGAGAAGAGTTTTACTTTATTATAGTGAAAATATTTTCAGTTTGATAATAGTCCAGTTTTAACAGCCAGTTTGTTATTTTGTGCTTAACTTCGAAATTACATAGGTTAAGCGGTTCAACACCAATTTTCGAAAACGTTTTTTTCTTATAGTTTTTTAATCTGGGTGAGGTCACCGGTGACCTATATGGCATTTAACGTGTTAAATATGTTATGATCTTTATTAATTTTATTGTAGAGTCTGGGTCCTTGAAAGACGAGGAATCTGTTTAGAAAGAAAGTTCTGCTTCTGATATCAGGGCATACCTACGTCAACATTTCGCCGGTTTTCACTGATTTCATTCAACTAAGGAGTGGAGTGAGAAAGTGTTGTTTCAGTGTGGTATGTAATATGTAGGTACAATTGTCTGACGGTTAGAGTGTCTGATATTTCGTGTAGTGTCTTGGTTGGGAACCTATATGGTTTGAATAGTCTAATTTTTAGTATGAGTCTTTGTGCTTGTTCGACAGCTAGTATATGAGTCATTGGGGATCCACCCCAGCATGTGATTCCGTATTTCACTAATGATTGGACTAGAGCCTTGTATATTTGTATAATTAATTTATCACTTGCAGCATACGGAATTTCCTAAAAACATAGGCTAGTTACCTAATACATTTTGATAGATTGTTCTCTAAAAGTTAGGTTGCAATCTATTATTATACACTCGGCGCCACGAATAAAGAGCTCTCGGAGAAACTGGCGGGGATTACTGCGCATGTGTACAGTCGCGGCATAATTCCGAAGTGCGTTTTTAGGGTTAGTGTGAAGGAATGAGTGTTGCTGTTCTTTTCTGACCCTGGTTTAGGACATTAATAATGCCTTGCAATTTTAAGCTAGTTGTATTCATAGCTTGTCCAAATTCTTCGCGATTTTGCTCCAAGTTATGGCAAATTTCGGTTAATATGTTTTGGTCTGTAACACTTATTGACCTGTTTCTAACTTCATTTAAATTTTGAATTGTGGCTTCTAACAAGTTTTGTAGTGTGATGGAAGAGGTGGCTGATGTGGTCTTCGCCAGTTTTAAATCAGCAACGATTTCATCAGACTCTTTTTTGATATAACAGTTCACATCGTAAACCATTTTTCTAGCTTGCCTAGTCAGTACTTTATTTTTCGGCATTTTCGACCGGGGCGAAAGATAACGTTGGGTAATATTGTATGCGACTGTACTCAAGAAGCTTCGAGACGTGCTTTCGGTGCGGGCATCGGGAAGCGACTGATCAACGAATCAGGTGCCGGCGCTGACTACCGCCCCCGTCGCTCCTCACTTCCCCGCGCCAAACACTTGTGAAAAGTGACTACTGCGCATTCAAGGACAAAGCTCTTTAGTCGTGGCGCCGAGTATACCTAGATATTTAGTTGAATTGGTACTTAAAATTTGCGGACATGTACAGGTATTGTTAGGTGGGTAGAAGCATTTATGGGAGATAATATTCAAGTTTTGGAAAATATCAGTGCATGAAGCCCGATTTCCAATTGAGAAAATCATGTATGTGGTTTTTTCTGAATTTAGTGTAATATAAATAGCTGCTAGCACTTATGACACTTTTATTATACTGGGTGATTTTAACTTGCCGAATGTAGATTGGTCATGGTCATGCAGACAAGGAACTTTGCAACCGGCTAACATATCAGGTTATAGTCAAATTTATTTTTTTGATACTTTGTCAGTATGCAATTTGACTCAGTTTAACTTTAATAGTAACTCAAATAATAAGATCTTAGATTATGTTATAAGTAATGTAGATATAACGGTTCTCGCTAGTGATTACCCATTGGTCCCCGAAGATGAGCATCATAAATCCTTAGTTATTAATATAAATTATGTTGGTTGCGAATCACTTAAATTGAACTCTCGTTTGAAATATTATTATGGCTCAGGTGACTACGACAGCATTAACTCATGTTTAGCTCATGATTACGATTGGGACTCTATTTTAAATAGTAAAACAATAGATGACTCCATTGAGCTATTTTATGCCTGTATTTATGAGCTACGTGATAAATTTGTACCGCACAAGTAAATAAATGCATCGTCTTTTCCGCCTTGGTACAGCTCCTCTCTCAGGAGGGTGCTTAAAGAAAAGTACAAATACATTAAGAAATTTCATATGGTAACCAATCCTATATGAATCTTTTACTTTTCTTAGAAAAAAGGCCAAATCCCTGGAGGAAGAATCCTTCCGAAAATATATTTCAAACGTTGAAAGTTCCATAATTGAAAACCCCAAATATTTATTATATCTTTTGTCAAATGTCAAAGGAGAAGTGCCAACTCTATTCCGTCCACTTTATCTTATGAAGGGCTGTCGGCTAGTACTGGAGAGGGAATTCGCAACCTTTTCTCCAACTATTTCTACTCCAATTTTCAATCTCGATCACATAGTTCTTCTTCCGATAACGGCTTGGGAAACGGCTCTTTAGAAAATGATTATCCATGCTCTATTAGTGACATCGATATTGAACATGCTACTGTATTTAAACTACTTAAGTCACTTGATGAGTCAAAGGGTGGTGGGCCTGATAACATAGTGAGAAGTGCTAAAGGCCTTACATATCCACTGACTCTTCTTTTTAAGCGTTCTCTTGAGCAGGGCTATGTACCTAAGGTCTGGAAAGCAGCAAATATTTCTCCCATCCATAAAGGTGGTAGCAAGAGTGACGTTAATGATTATAGGCCCATCTCAAAACTTGGCATTTTTGCCAAGGTATTGGAGAGGCTTGTTTATACTGCAGAATATTCAACTCTCTCAACATCATTTATTCCGGAGCAGCATGGGTGTATTCGAAGACGCTCAACGACTTCTAATCTGCTGTCTTTTAATGATTATACCACCTCAAACATGGATGCTGGTGGCCAAGTTGACGCTATTTTTACTGACTATAGCAAAGCGTTTGACAGAATAGACCACCAGTTACTCTTAAAGAAACTCCTAAGGGCGGGAATCCATGGTAATCTTTATAGATGGTTTACCTCCTACATTGAAAATAGATCCCAGGCTGTGGTTCTTAATGGGTTCTCCTCCTCCTCTAGTTGGATAAAAATACCTTCAGGCGTGCCCCAAGGATCCTTGCTCGGACCGCTTCTTTTTTCTATATTTGTTAATGATATTTGCCACTGCTTTAGGTTCTCAATTTTTTTACATTAAAGTTTTTAAACGAATTAGCGACGTCAACGACTGCAGTCTATTGCAGGTTTGAATTTTATTGCCAGCAAAATAAACTAGACCTGAATGTGTTGAAATGTTTTGATATTACTTTTACCCGTAGACTAATCCTACCCAATACCGTTACACATTCAAAGGAATCCCCCTGAAGGTGGTAGATGAGATTTGGGACCTTGGAGTTATTCAAGATAGTAGGCAAGCTTACGACAAGCATATTGATGGCATTATAAAAAGACCAAATAAGGCTTTGGGTTTTGTTATATGAACCTGCTCTCAGTTTACAAGTATTAAAGTTATTAAAATCTTGTATTGTGCTTATGTACGTAGCATCCTCGAGTATTGTTCACAGGTTTGTAATTCTCGATATGAAATTGACATAGATAGGATTGAGTCCATACAGCGTAGATTTCTGCGATATCTGCAATTTAAGTGCAAGCATTTTGACTCGGACTATTCAGCTATATGTAAAAGACACCATACACTCCCCCTACAAGATAGACGACGAATTGCTGACGTTGTACTCCTTTGCAAAATTGCACAAGGAGAAATTGACTCTCCGCAGCTTCTTGAAGACATCAAAATTAAAGTCCCCAGTAGAACTAATAGACATCCTATTCATCTAGACATACCATTTAGTTTCACGAATTATAGACAAAACTCCTTTTTCAGTAGAGCGGTAGCTACATTCAATGGTTTGGTTGATATCCCCGACCTTGATTTATTCAACTCAAAACCGCAAAGTGTTAAGAAACTCCTGTCATAGCACTGGTTTATTGCGTTAGACTCTTAAACGAATTAAGTTGTTAGGTAATATTATTTGTATCTCATTTTTTTTTGTGCATTATGCTTTTTCCTATAACTTACAGTTCTGTCTTTTTGTACCTATAATGACTTGTTAATTATTATGATTAAATTTATAAATCTTGTCAATTATAAGGTCTACATTCTTTACATACAATGTTGTTATCCAGACAGAACTATATTTAAAAAAAATCTCTGTTTAACCGCAAGCAAGCAGTTTTTTTTTGCTTCATGCGAGAACACATTAATGGTTATAAGTTATTATATAAGTTTATTAGAGTGTGTAAAACTGTTTGTTACAATAAAATAAAATAGCCAATGTGAAACGTAGTTGAAGCCCTTTTGAGCTACTGAGAAGGCCTCTGTCCATGTTTCAGCTGTGAAGGTGAGGGTATTGTCATCAGCGTAGGAGACAATTTTACATTGTGGAAGGTTTAGATCGCATAGATCATTTATGTAACAAAGGAAAAGCGTAGGACCGAGTATACTGCCCTGTGGGACTCTATAAGAAACCGGGAGGTCATCACTAACGTGCTCATCTATTTTGACTCGTTCAGTTCTGTTTGACAGGTAACTTTCGAATAGACGAAGTTGAGTTCCCCTTATGCCCAGTGATTCAAGTTTATTGAGGAGAAGTGGGATAGATACAGTGTCGAAAGCTTTCGCTAGGTCCAGGTAAATTGTGAGACATTTATTCTTTTCGTCAAGGTCTTTGGCAATTGTATTTGTGAAAGCTAAAAGTGCGTCATCCGCAGATTTACCTGATCGAAAACCGTATTGGTTAATTGACAGTAAGTTATTTTGTTCATGAAATTTCACTAATCTATTGTTTATTATTCTTTCAAATAGTTTAGATAAGGTAGTTAGTATTGATATAGGCCTGTAGTTATTAACAGCACTTCTATTACAAGCCTTGTGTATAGGACATATAATATATTTCTTTAAATCGGAGGGAAAAGTTCCTTTATGCATGCAGTTGTTGTAAATGTGGGTTAGTAAGGGAACTAAGGGGTCTTTGACTGATTTTAACATCTTAGCACTAATTCTATCACATCCTACAGCGCAGTCACTTTTTTGTGCTAGAATTTGAGATTCTATTTCATGTTCAGAGGTCTCAAGTAATGCGAAAGACTGTAAGGGGCTATTTGAGATACGTTTTGGTTCCGGGGGTAGCGGAGGGGTGGGTGGAATCGCTTCAAAAAGGTTTTTTCCAACGTTATTGAAAAACATTTAATTTTTAATTTTTTCAAGATTCGATATGGATTTTATAGCAGTCCAGATTTTTTTATTGTTGGAACCTGCAGAAACTAATAAGTCCTTATCATATTTACGTCTTAGCTTTTTAATGAGTGAATTACAAAAATTTCGATAGCGTCGATAGGTGGTTAATAGAATGGTGTTATCAGGGTGATTTTTTACTTGTTTTGTAACGGCATTAACGGCTAAGGTCGAGCCACCGCTATTAGTAGCTATGATCGTCTATTCTACCTACCCCAAAAAGAGATGTCCCGATTCAGCTGTAAAATTTGTAAGTTAAGAATGATAAGTCCGAATTTCTTGTTCTTTGAGAAGCTCGTTAGGCGTACAATAGTCGAACGTGGAGATTGATTCAGGAAGTTACAGTTTCAAGTTAGACAGAGAAAGCATATATGTCCGCACGCCGGTATTTCGCATCTGTCAGCGGTGTATTGCGCCAGATCGATCGTTGTTGTATTTTGTGTGATGGTACCATTTATTTTTTGTATATATGGGCGCTTGGAACTTCTTTTAGTGGTCGACCACGATTTGTAATATTTGTTTGGGATATCGTATAGATATCCGTCGTAGTTTTACGACGTGAGTACTCAATGATATTTCATGTGCTCGCTAGTAGCGGCTTGTGGTGGTTCCAATTATATAATTAGTTCACGGCAATAACGATCCGAAAAGACCGGTTTACACAATTGCGATTTGATTTTCCGAGATGGGTTTGAACTAGCGGTTACCTCAAAAGGTCCGTAACGTTTTGAAACCTTCAACTCTGCGCAATTTGAGCTGGATGTTATCGAAACGTTGTCATTAGCGCTTTAGGAGATCTAACCCTCACCATAGCGAAGTGCATAGTTCGATAAATACCGAACTATGAATTCCACTAGCCTCAGCACGTCCTCGACTGAGCCTAATCATATATATTGACTCAGCCTACACATTAGACCTCCAGCGAAATTTACATTTAATTTAAAGATGCAACTTGAATCCAACCTGACCCAAGGCAAGGCAAAACAATCTACCCGGTCCTAAACAATGAACTTTAGACTGTAATTTGATCTCTTCGCGCGTCCCCGACAACACTCAAATGTCAAAATCTCAACAGGATAGGTTATCTGTATTGACACCGGTTTAATTTTGTTCTGAATTTGTTATTTCCATCCGCGGAACCTCATCGATCAAACAGTCTCCCTATGCCCTGCCAACCTAGGTTTAGCCGCAACTAAACTCCTGTCTAGCCTAGTCTAAAAACCTAGTGTTATACCACGTCCATTATCGACACCACTCGAAAATGGTTGAGTTTGATTTGAATGTGCTTGTATGTTTAATGACTGTGTGTGTGGGAATTTCAAAACACGCTACTCGAAAGGAATGCGGAGAGGATTAGCCCGCGAATATCCTAAGAGCCAATCCAGGAACCCTAGGTGAAGGAAAAAGGAATTTAGGGTCGCTCCAAGCCCAGACTCAGACTCAGATCAGTTACCTACAAGTTCTTATCTAACGACCCAAGGATAGTTTTGGAATTTGGGGTAGGTTGATATAAAGGATAGGAACCGAGGTATATCTCGGCGCTTCAGACACTCATGAAAAACCACTGAAACTTCGCAATCACAATTCGTCCAGTTCCGACGCGTAAAACGGCAGACCAAAACTGTTTAGAATTTGAAAGACGACTGTCACAGTAGCTAGACGCTGAGACTGAATGCTCTCCCTTCCCCCGCAATCGTATTTATAGACCCCACATGTCTGAAAAAAAAATGGCGTCCTTTGCGAACACGCTCTGCCCAAGCGAAGCTTCTTATCACTTACTACACAGGGTCTAATTTCAACCATGCCATGCAGATCCGCCGTTCTACAAATTGTGTGTACGCATATTCACTATGATCAACCGTAGGTTATCACTCAAGTCATTCGGTACTGCCGATACACAGAATCTGTTGATCGCTGACCATAAAAGCTTGTTGCGATTAATTAAGCCTTCCCGACCACTAGCGCGCTAGACAAAGATCACTAGAATGATATTCAAACTAGTCATGTCAAACTCGCCATCTCATACCAAACAAACGCAATTGTATATTTGCAATCAACATAATAGCTTTCTCGGTATCGTTCCATAATAACCTTCCATTATTTAGTTATTCATAATTTATTCAGCGCGCAGCCAAATCGGCTCTGATCCCTACACATCTCGCAGGAAAGCGACAAAAAAAAACCTGACCTGTAACCTTCCTCGAACCATCCCACGCGCTCGACTCATTGTTTTTTGCTAACCTACCCTGAGCTACTCAAAACCCCAAACGTTATATGAACCGATTCTCGTATTCAAAACAGCGCGGCGATGGGCTAGCCCTCTGTCACGCAAAATGAAGTATCAAATGTACTGACTCACGTGTACCATTACAGTTTGTGCAAATTATCACGGTTTCGAACGCAGCTAAGAAGACCGGTTGTCATCCAGGGTTTTCTTATAATTTTACTATTAGGAATTTTGTGTTTATAGGCGCTATATTTTGCAGCTGATTTCAAGAGGGTTATCAGGTTATTTAAGGCTTCCTCGGGGTCTTCTATCAGATATAAAAGGAAGAGATCATAGGATTTAAAATCCTCTACAAACTTATCGAAGTTTAGACGATTTACGATTTTTTTGGCATGGCAAGGGTTGTGATATCCCATTCAAGACAGAAAAGTATTGCACAGTGGTCCGTTATGGTAGATTGAATTATAAGATTCTTTGATCTAAGTTTTGTCTTTAGGACAACATGATCTAAGCAGTTTTTGTCTCAGGTTGGAGTGTCATATGCAAGAAATAGTCCTTCTATGGTGAGTATGTCTACATATGGTATTGTAGTTGCTATCATTATTATTTGGAATTATGTTGATATTTATGTCCCCAATTACGATAATGTTGCGAAAGTTTTGATAGTGTTTTAGTAGATTTTGTAGTGAGTAAATGAAGCCTTCAGCGTTTTTGAAACAGTCAGGCCGATAGATACCTACAATTAGTGTAGAGTTATCAAGTTGGATAGTTAGGCCTGTGGCTTCAGTAAGTGTCGCTTGCTGTATTATTGGTTTTAAGTGTGACTTATAGTATTTGACAACGCCATCATTCTGATTGTGATACTTGTCCGTACTGTGAGAGATATATCCGTCCAGTGGCGGTATTTTATGAACGCACGACATACAGCATTCAGTCAAAACAATCATATCGGTTGTAGTGTTATGCTACTTACATGCCATTTTCCAGTCTGTTCAGCTGGATACTTGCTGAGCTGTATAGCTGTATATTTTGTATCACCTTTATTTTCATAGGACCCTGTAACGTTTTAAACCATAAGAACACAATAACAAATCATTTTCACTTCGTATTTTCACACTATCAGCACTTCTAAATCGATAGCGAAGGGGTTTACCTTTGGTGACCTTGTATTTGGCTTTCTCCGAAACTCTGCAATCTCGGGCTTCGTGCGCGCTGGTGCGCTACCTTTTTATCTATCGCTCTTATGTAATTTTGGCTATGTGAACTTGTTGATTTCTCTATTACGAGCCTGAAACCAAAATCTGACATATTACTATGCTTTTGTTTATCTGGTTGTCATGGCAATGTCCATTCAAACTCGTTAGCGGTCTGATATGTTTACTTCAATACTTTTACGAAAATACTTTTTCCCTCTTGGCCATTCACAAAAATTGCTTTTAATTTAAATAATTTTTAGAACTCTCGAAAAAGGGTATAAGAGCGGAACATTTCTGAAATTCTGGAGTCTCACTGCAGCTTTTGAGCAAGAAGCATCACCTAAAGGCCTTATCCCGGGGCCGCACTGCCCCGGGATCCTGCGAGCCTCTGCTGCTACGCCTCCTGTCTTCTACAGCTTTTCAACCAGAGAGATAATAAGAGGCCAGGGAAGAACCTTGAAGAATCTGCTATAATTAGTGACTTTTACTGTGCATCCTATTTGATTCCTTCTGGAAGGAGAGGCACCTCTGGTACGTCCCACCTCACTTGGGTCGTCCGTCGTAGACTCCTGGCCGACACTTGGCGGGCCTCTACCCTGGCCGGCGCTTCGTGGGTCTCTACTTCACCTGCCCGTTCTCTACTTCACCTGCCCGTCGGTGACTTCAGGCCGACACTTTGCGGGCCTCTACCTTGGCCGGCGCTTCGCTACCAGGGCCACTACTTCTTCTGCCCGTCGGTGTTTCCAGGACACTGATGACCGATTGGCCGCCGGCCACGCTCTCCAACTGCAACTGTTACATCGCCCACCAGTGCCTCCACTGACCGGTTCGCCAGACGTCTGCTGCTTCTTCTGCTCCTACCCTCCGTGTCCTCCGCTTCTTTTTTTATCTGGATATCTGTATTTTTTATAAAACCTGTCTCACTTCATCCACCCTCATCTTCCTATCATTTTTCTAAATAGTCATTGTATATACACATAATAAACTGTCATTTCTAAATTTTATCCTGGTTGTTGTTTCTTGTTAGGTTCTGGTTAGGTTCATATCGTTACACGACACGGTCTCTATGTTAATTTGTGCGAGAAGTGTACACAAACTGTCAAAGTTGCGGTTTATGCTTCTGATGTTTTGATGCAGAACTTTTAGTTTCGTTTGAGGCTGGGGAATTAGAGAAGGGCACTGCTTAACCTGGCAGGTAAGAGAGTCACTTAAAATAAATTTATCTATGTTATTAATTAACTTATTCATCTATTTTAATTTAGAAGTTATATGTAAAAGTGCTGTACAAATTTTATAAGGCGCTCTTAGGCGCCACCATAGTCAATAGAATTAATGTATCTAAAGTCAGCGTTTTTTTTGGCCGGACAGACTATGTCACCTGTTTTGTGGTCACTTTGTTTTTTGTAACGTAGGCACGTTGCACATTTTGGCGATTCAGACTTTTTAAATTGATGATTGAGATAAATTCGGCATTTTTTCGGCAAGACTTTGTTCGAAAAGACATTTGAAAACCTCGCATTCTGTTAGGGAAGTTGGTACTCCAAAAACTAATTCTCGGCTTACGTTTAGAGGGCTCATTCACTGTTAGTCCTGAGGAAGATAGTTGAGAGGCCTGCTTAAGTTTTTCAATATCTTCTTTATGGTCAGTGCTGATAATGACTCCACCGTTTTTTGTCTTTCGAAGTCCACGGACATGAAGTTTCATGACTTCTGGGCGAATAAATTTTTGAACCAGTTCTTTAGTCTCTTCACTGGACTTCTTCTGGTCATTGGGATAAATCGCTACGGAGCTGAAGTTGCTGGGACGCATAAAATTGTTTGTACCTTTCTTTACAATTTCGGCGAAAGAGGTGGAATGCAGGGTCCCTTTATTGTTAGTTTCTTTTATGGCCTCATTAATAGAATTAATTTTTACTGATAAGTCCTGATTTTCTTTTAAGGTCCGTATGGAGATCTGGGCTTGAAAGGCTTTTTGTTTGAGTGCTTGATACTGAAGAGCCATTTGAGATGTGCCATGTCCTATTTTACGGCACAGGTTATGTATTCGTATTTTTTGATCAGAGTTTAGTTTTCCATCGGCAGCTGTCTTACGTACTTCGTCAAGGCAATGTTCAATCGAGCTCAGCCAGTTTTGCAGTTCGGCTGTCACCCCAATGTCCATTGTTTTGTCACTGTCCTGGAGATCTTGGCCCTCACTGGTAGTCCGGGGCGGCGAACGGTTGGTGAGGCGGCTCCGGTTGAACGGGCTACCTTCGCTCATTATTATTTATAGTTTTTCATTTACACCTGAGTAATTATGTTAGATGCATAACAACTCAATTTCACTTCATAGTTGCAACGAGTTATAATGCACAGGCAGCTTAAAGCTCAAGCGTGTAGGCTTGCTGACGACTCGGACACTGTATCCGAATTGACATATAGGGGTATTGGGCACCATCATAATATTGATGCTGTTTAGTACAGTCAGAAAAAAAGCTTTAACTTCTTGAATACCACTGGCGTTAGATAACGTCACTTTTGCGTGGGGAGCTGCCCCGATAACATATCAATTGCAACTGGAACGAGCTCAACGGGCGCTACTTAAAGTTATGTTCTTTAAACCCAGAATGCATCCCACTGAGAACCTGGACAAGGAGTGTTCGGTGCTGACAGTGCGACAACTTTACATTCAATCAATTCTACTCAAACAACACACAAATATCTCAATGGCTAGCATAGAGATAACACACAAAAAGGAGAAAAGACATTATTATCGAAGTTTCTCCATCTACAACATGCTTTAAATTAAAATTAAATTAAATTAAATAATCGTTTATTATCAGGCTTCCAAGGCCCATGAGTAAATTCCACATTAAATTACATTCAATTAAAATAAATTGTATTCAAATAAAAGAATTGCGATACAACATAGATTAAATAAAAAATTGTATATGGAAAGGGATTCACACTACCAGGAAAGACAGGTATGCAGACGTTCCCAGTGCCCCAGCAGTGCTGAATCCCATCTGTCGGCAAACTTGCACAGAATGGAGTTGGGACTACCACAGATGCGGGCCTTTAACGAGGCGCAGCGTTTTCTAATGATTGCGTGGAATCCGTCAATCCTTGCCTCCGCAAACATGCCTGAGGCGCTGCAATGCCGCGGCAGCCCCATCACCACCCTGAACGCGTTATTATACTGGACCCGCAGAGCGAGCTTTGGTGCGAAACAGATATCTAAAATGGGGCCCTTGAGAGTCAGTAAATATCACAGCCTATTAACACTGAGTCAGCATGAATGCACCAGAACAATCACACGGTACTTGTTGCAACTTCATTTAGAGGAAACATTTGCTATACCTACCTAATTGGCTAAATATTTTACTTTAAACTGCACCCGCAAACACACCCTCTCACACACACACACACACCCTCACACAAATACACTCACACACACAAGAAAATATCATAGCACAAGTCCTAGGCTATATCTATAATAATCAATTATACCTTTTTCCCTACTTTAATCAATTAATTTATAAATTTTATTCATACTTTTAATAAATATAATATTAAAATGTATCACCTAAATAAATATGATATCAATAAATAAGGGCATAAAACACAGCCGAAGAGAGATGCAACCTACTATACAAGTTTTACTTAGTGTAGGGGACAGAGTTTCCCTGACGACCGCAAAACGAATAATATTCGTACTATTATACGCGACGAGTTCTCGCGATTCACGGGAGAGCGCCTTATGGAAATTGTTAAGACCGAAACCTTTCTGATTCTCTGTAATGAACAGTGAATTATTTCCCCATGGATATAAAGTGTATCGAAGAGATCGCCCGGAAAATGTTGGCTGGGGCGGAGTTATGTTAGGAGTTAGGGATAGCTTCTTTACTAAAATAATTGACAATATTGACAGTCTGACTGCTGAAAAATAAATTTTAGTTTTGATTATAACTCATAAAGGTGTGAAATTAATTTTCTGTGTAGTATATTTACCACCTAGCTATGATGATAATCGTTACCTGAATGTATTAGAATGCTTAGAAGATATACTGTCGGTACTCTACCTGAAATTTCTTGTTATTAGGAGATTTCAACATCAATTCATGCAGCCCAAAAGTGAAATCACAGGTTATCAACTTTATCCAATTCTGTAACGGTAAGCAACTATATGTTACATCTAATTCCTATGGAGGGATTCTTGAATATGTAATCACAAATATTAAATCAGAGCAAGTATTAGTTTCAGCTGATTTTGAACCGTTGGTTCCACCAGACCTAGCAAAAACATAATTTACCTTCCTATATAACCCCAAAACCTCCCCCGAATGATAATAAGCAACGCCCTAAATGGAATTTTCACAAAGCTGATCCAAGCGAACTGTATCTTGAACTATCTCGCATTGATTGCTGCTCTACATTCTTTCTATGATGAACTATACCGTGTTCTTGATGACAATGTGCCATTAAAAAGTAGTAACCAAATCAACCATAGACGGATGACATTAAATCAAAATTGAAGACAAGTACTTTCACCCAAAAAAGTATAAGCAATTGGGTCTAGATTTCAATCATCAGGTTTATAAGTACTATCCAAGTCTTATAAAATCAGGCGCTATATAAAATCAGTCGAACGTAATATTATGAAGACCCCAAAAAATTGTGGCAGTATGTTAAAAGCTTGCGGAGTGATCGGAGCTCGGGTCGTGAATACATGCACTAGGGTAAATGTGTAAGCTACCAGGAAGCCGTTGACGCGTTTGCAACTTACTTTCACTCTGTATTCTCAGACACTATCCCGAGTCTTAACGCAGAGGATGCTGAACAGTGTTCTGGAGTTTGCTTAGACGCTCTCAATATTTCTATATTTAACTGACATAACATTTCAAGAAGTCAAGCGCGCCATCCAGAGCATGTAAGTTACAGCTGCCACAGGCCCTGACTCAATACCAGCTTTCCTGATAAAAGACTGTAAGTATGTGCTAATTAAGCCGCTTCAGCACATATTTGACCTCTCTATAAAATTATGTAAATTTCCCAGTAAATGGAAGATAACTGGAGTTACGCCGGTGCCTAAATCTAGCTCTATTAATGTGACTGAGTTTAGGCCTATTGCTGTCTTGTCAGGTTTTTGTAAAGTTTTTGAGCATATACTTAATGCGCAAATAGCTCGACAGGTAGAGATTCGTCTTACAGACGCACAAAATCTTACAGACGCACAGGCATGGTCTTCGTGCAGGACGCTCTACCACAACGAACCATATTTTCGGAGGGCCTTTGATATCGTTGATAATGATATACTCTTGTAAGCTATCTGGCTTTGATTTCACACCCAAACTTCAAAAATTTACTGCCAGTTACTTAAGGGATCGTTTCCAATATGTCCAGCTTCAAAAAAAACGTTCTGTCGACTACTACTACACTAGATTTGGGGTAATCCAAGGTAGCACACTCGGACCGATGTTGTTCGCGCTCATAATCAATGACCTCCCTGACGTTGAGAAGGGGTGTAGATGACTCCTGTTTGCTGACGACTTAAAATTGTTCACATCTTGTAGAGATACTGCCGATGGTCAAAGAATGCAGGATGATGTAAACGCACTGGAGCAAATCAAATAAACTTGATTTGAATATTGCGAAGTGTAAAGTCATCACGTTTTCTAGGGTACTTGCACCTGCAATAAATCTATGCACGCTGGATGGACAAGTCATGGAAAGGGTTGGCAATATACGTGACCTGGAGATAATGTTGGACCAAAAATTAACTTCTAGAGACCACATTGAAACCACTTGTAAAAATGCCAGCAAGAGTTTAGGGTTCATCATGCGAACTGCTTCTCATTTTAGAGACCCGAGAGTTGCCATTATGCTCTACACTACAACGCTTATGTTCGTAGAAGCCTGGAGTTTGACGCTATAGTTTGGGATCCTCGCGAGAACAAATACACTATTATGATAGAGCGAATACAAAGGAAGTTTGCTAGATAACTCTACAAGCGAATGTATGGTTATTATCCTTTCCTTTTCCCCTCCCTATTTGTGGTGGGTATGGTTGGCCTGTATACTCTAGACCTTAGAAGAAAACTGGCCTTATTTGTCCACTATATCAGTACATTGCGAAACACAGTGAATAATCCAAGCGTTTTGCGCAGCATCTCTTTAATAGTACCCAAATTGCGATTTGGCATGCTTCGGCGCCGGCCACCACTATTGGCGGCATCCCACGATTTCCGCACTCTGCGCGGTGAAAACGCGCCTACCCCAAGAGCTATAGCTCTCATAAATGAACTATACCCTTATTCACATAACAACGAAGTAAAATGACAGTTCCAGTGTTACCGCTTTTTGGTAGAAAAAAAATAGTGATGGGGTTAAGTAATAATATGTAATTATTATTAGGTTGTGTGTGTGGTAAACAGTTAAGTCTCGTAAGGGCACCGGCTGAGCAAACTAACAAAAGAGAACAATGGGACGGTTAACGAGAGGGAGAATAGCATTAGTCAGTGCATAAGTTTTATTACTCATTATTACTATGACTCACAAAAAGTGGACACAATTTGCTTCTCATATGGAAATAAAGCGTAATGCTATCTAATGTCACAATAAATTGTGACAATCATACATTGCTAATTCTGATTTTAAAGAATCACTCTATTCTAAATATGCAGCTTTTCATTCTATTTAGAATGAATGAGAACATAACTACCAAACTTGGTAGTTATGTTCTCATGGTCCACATGGCAACATTATTGCAAGAATTGTCATTTGATGTCATTTTACTTCGTGTTTATGTGAATAAGGGTATAGTCACACATACCCTGTGTGTCAACTAGCCGACATATTCTTTGATACAATCCCAAAAGTTAGAAAACGATCTGACTCTACTATTTAGTTTCTACAGATAGATGATAAGTGTTGATTTTTGTTATTAATTATCTAGCAATATATGCAATTTGGTAAATAAGTAATTACTGTAAGCCTTATTGTAAACACATATAAATAAAAAGTAAAAAAAAAACACTGATAATTAAATGCTATACTCCTATCTACATATGTAGTTTTTCAGCATGAATAAATAAATTTGAATTGTAGGACGAGTTCGCGTTTCGCTTCCACTGTTGTCATGTCATATTAATCACTTATAATACGAATACGATTCGGCTTTTCTCGTTTTATTTAATTAATTAATTTTCTTATTTGATTATAAAGGTTGTGTTAGTTTGAGCTACAAAGGAGGTTTTGTTACTCATACCGTTCTTGTATTGTATTCAATAAGACAACGAGTAATATAATTAAAGGTCATAACTAAATTGATAACTCTATGTGAAAGATATATTCACGACAATTTCCGAGGTTGGCCGAATCGTTAACTGATTTTAATCGTATTGTACTTAGATAAAGTCTGTTTCTAGGGCAGGCGAAAACACGGACATTGACATTTGTGCCTACCACAGAGATCACCAACCTTTTTTGGTGAGGTTCAAAAATTATCAGTCGTATGAATGTAGGGAATAAATTGAATTATATTTTAATTTTTTGTTTATTATTTTTATGTATGTTATTTATAATAAAATTGTTTGGTGATATCTAAAAGATGTTTAATTACACAAATATACACGGTTTGGACCTGAGCAACTAAAAGCTCGAACAAATTTTGACACACGGATTGAAGATTTGAGGCCATCATGATAGGCCATCAAATAACATAAGAAATCGTTCTCAACTGCTCAGTTCCAAAAGTTGATCGGAATTTGTAAACTTGTGTTATTTTTTTAATGTGTCCAGAGAAAAACATTTATTCATTTTCTTCATGTAAATTCGCCAAAAAAAATACGCCACAAAAAAAAGCGCCATAAAACTATGTCAGATCTTTTAATCAAAGCAATGTTTCTTTTCTTCTGTGTATATTTAATTTTTAAATGTTTCATTAGGCGCCAAAGCGATATACGGCTGAAATTGGGTAACATGTCGTCTGAATTGACAGCCTGTAATATTTTATTTAATGTTGTAAGTTCACCCTTTAAATAAAATTCATGCACTATTCTCCTAATGCACTTACGACTTGTCAAAGTCACCAACAATCTCAACCAAATTAGGACACTTCTTTGTCGGAGCTGGTGACCTCACCGTATCGTTTTCTGTGTATTATTTTAGAACACGGTAAACAGTAGTCATACCGATGCCTAAAATTTCAGCTGTTTTATTTTTCATGTCTGTTTTCGATTGATATTTGTCACTAGGCCAGGATTCTTGCACATATTTATACACGTTCACAATCATCATTTTTTCATTTTCCGAAATATGACTCATCATGCGCTTCTTTCGTGGTGAAGTAAAGTCTTTAAATGGTTTTGATGTAGATGGACCGGGCTCCAGATCTTTTGAAAAACGATTAAAACAAGTCCAATAACACATGGAAACTTTAACAGAAAACTTAACAGCGGAAAACTGATACTAACTACACTGAAACATTAACAAATAACCGACAATATCAAAACACACGCAAGCGGGTGGAATGCCTGACGCCGAAACTCCGTCTGTTCTCAAGCGTTCTCCTCACAACGGGCGTCGTCATTCTAAACACGTCGAAACAGGTTTGTTACCTCTGACTGGTAGCGTCGCTCACCCCACCCCGTACCACGAAACGCAGTACTACGCGGAAACGATACGGAAGTGCATGGAGGGTGATACATATCGTTTTCTTTCGACGCTAACATAATACTTTATGTCATTGTCCGTTTTTTCGCCTGCCCTAGAAACAGAGTATAGTATATTTAATCTCTTTGATACATTAAACAAATGATACTACGCTGTAATTTTACGTTAGTGAATGTTAGATACTTACTCAATTAATACATTCAATGACAAGAAAAAAGTGTTTATAATATTTAAAGATAAACAATCAAGTTAAAAATTAGGAAACTTAGTCAGCCCAGCCCTGTACATAAGTTTTTTATTTATTTATTCCCTGTTCTATCTGTTACAGATTATGGATCGTATGCCAAGTAAACAAATCTGTGGATCCTGCAAAGACAATGTGGAACATGCTTACCAGTTCATATCACAAGTGACCGGTACCGCGAAGATACTGCGCAACTATTTGGAACAGATTGAGAACAATGTGGAAGAGTTTAATGCAATGGTGACCCCTGATTGTAACATTGGTAATATAATCATAGTTTTACAAGACTATGATGACACAGAAATCACTGACAAAAGTGTAAAAAATGTGAAAAGAAAAGGCCTGATTGAAGATTCTGATGAGGAAAATCTTTGTTTATTATCATGTATCAAGATGAAAAATATATTTCAATGTTATCTTTGTGATAAAATATTTAGTTCCAGGCAATATCTAAAAGTCCATATAAAGACACATCATTTACAGAACCAATCTAAAGTTTCCAAAACTAAGGAGCCATGTCTCGAATGCAAAGGTTCCTGTGTGCATGAAAAATATCTAAATGCAATAAAAAAGCAGAAAGAAAGACAAACAAGACATCCCTATGTCTTGAGCTGTGTGGACTGCAACTACAAATGTACAAATAAATCTAGCTACCTCGGCCATGTGAACAAACATCACTTGAAAATGTACCCGTATCTGTGTGATAACTGCGGCCAAAAGTTTCACTCGAGAATGGCCCTTTGCATTCATGCTAAAGTATACCATCCAACATGCACTGATTGCTACTACTGCGATCTACACTTCAATAGAGGGGACGAACTGTTCACACATACACAATACTGCATGAAGAAACAAAGAGCACACAAGTGCAAAATGTGCCCGGCTTCCTTTGATCAGGAAGAGAGGCTTCTAAAACACATTACAAACCACGAAAGTGAAAATACCTGCCAGATTTGCCTGAAAACATTTCACAATGTGTCCACTTACAGAAGACACATAGCTTCAGCACATAGAGAGGACAGAGCAACAATAAATAGAGTGCAAAACAAAATTGTGCCTCGCAATATACTTAGAACCTGTTCAATCTGCAATGCAGTTACTTTCAGTAGCCTGAAAGAGTGGAAAGCCCACATGGGGACCCACGATCCGGAAGATACACACAAATGCCTCACTTGCAACAAAGAATACACCGACTACAAAGTCTATCAGAAACACTTAAAATCCTACACTCATCTCCTCAAAGTCGATCCGAACACAAAGTTCGCATTTGCATGCAACTTCTGCGGTTTCACCGCTCAAACTAACAGGGATTTGGAAAGCCACAAGAACATAAAACATCTAAAGCAGAAACCCCACCAATGTCAGCTTTGCGAGAAAAGTTTTGCCACACGAGACAATTTAAAGGGTCATCAAGTGAGACACACCGGAGTCAAAAACTTCAAATGCGATGAGTGTAATGCAGTATTCTCCTCCACGACTGGTTTGAAGAAGCATTGTTTCAGAAACCACTCTATAGGTGATCATTACATCTGTAATGTCTGCGGGAAGACATTTTTGTACATCAGCTTGTATGAGCTACATGTTAAGAGAAAGCACAGCGAACCGACTGAGTTGTGTCCGCTGTGCAAGGGCGCATACCACACCAACGTCAACCTGAGGGGACATTTACTAAAGGTGCATGCGAAGGGAAGGGATATAAAGCAGTTCATCATGGAAGAGAATCTGGAGGAAGTCTTCAGGGATCGGAGGCTGCAGCATGTTGATTAGAAGACGATGGGTCTGGGGCACAATTTCCCTGGAAAAATGGCTCCTCAGAGTCTGTGCTCCTCAGTGACAATGACGTGACAACCGATGACGCCCCGCGCCGCCTCAGAGACGACACATGGGGCGATCCAATTCAAGTAAAAATTACTTGGCGTTAGAAAAAAATAAAATTGTCTCTGAACGAAATGTGCGATTGAGAGGGAAGGTAAGATGTCAAAAACAGTAGGTGGGGAGAGAAGGAGGTCCCATTTCATTCAGAGCCATAGACATTTGCCGCGGTGTGTACTACTCCAGTTGGACCGGAGTAGTCCGGTTTTATGCCTCGATCTTGGTATTCTTAATAGAAAGTTGAGCATTGGGGGATTCCCATCAATACTTATCATTATCAATAATAATCTCGTCGCATCATACATGTAAACGAAAGTAGCAATTTACACTACAAGTGCGGAAGTAGGTGATTTCTGAGACGTGTGGAATATTTATTCACGACCGAGTATATATGTCGCAGTTAGTTGGTTAAATCAGACACTTAACTAAGTCTCTAGCTAGACCGTTAATTAAATACCGATGTTTAACCAAGTCACTAAAATTTTGTCAGACAAGTGAGTGATCGAAACGTTTAACCAAGTCACTAAAATTTCGTCAGACAAGTAAGTGATCGAAACGTTTAACGAGTTGTCTAAAAGTTCCTAGGCAACAAGAAATATACAATATAAATATTTTTTTATGTGTACTTAAGTTTATGTTTTAAGTATTTTTCAATTATTTATTTCCATCTCTATAGGCAGCAGGAGTAATTAATCATCGAAACCTTCATTTATTAAATTTAATTGTTCAATACATAATTTACGATTCGATTTATCTGCAGGAAGCTTCGTCAATTACTTAAAACTAAACTTAAACACTTGCTAAACTAAAATAAGATAAGTATACAGCTAACGACTATAACTTAACTAAATAATCCCACCCTGGGACACTTCCCTACCAAAGGTCCCCATGACACTAGCGGCATTGCCCCGCTGCACTGCTAAGGAAATCCTCTGCATAAGGAATGCCCCGGAGCGGTAGTCATAACCCCCTTCACGCAGACGGCGCCCCAACTCCTTTATAAAAACTCTGCCACATGTCCCCCAAACACCGGTCGTCTCCACAGCCAAAGGTACAAAAATGTAACTCCCCATTAGAGCGGCATATTTAGTGCGCTTGCGCCTTGCAGCAGATTCTGCTGCAGCGCCAGCGGAAGCGGTAGTCAAAGCTACATGTGACGCTGCAAAGGTGCAGACACAAGTCGCGTACCATAGGAGAGAGCGCCCTCTCTCCCACGGAACCAAAGTAAGGCCGTCTGGCCGCTTTTCATCGGAGCGGGACAGACCAGGAGGCTCCAGCACGCACGGAATGTTGGCCGAGATCAGCGCCCTACGGACAATGTCGTTTATAGCACGGTGCCGCGAAAACCTACCGGCGCTCCTGAGGCAGTGGAGACCGTGACGGCCCAGACCGTCCACCCACGCGCCACACACACAATGATGCGGCTGGCAGATAGAGCAGCCCAAACGTAGAGCGACAGAGATGCGCAAAGTATCGTTGTCCAGGAGGGTTCCCAAATGTGGAGAAGGCAGTGCATGAAGCCACGCTCCTGAGTCCCGTTCTGTAACCGCCCGCATCCGCGCCAGTTCCGGCCCCACGCACCCAGCGATGAGCTCGTCGCGAGCCACCGTGCACATCGTCTCATCCCAGGCGCGCTGGCTACCCTTCTGCTCCGGGATATCGCTCACAGGACAACGAGCCCGCCATAGACTCTCCGCCTCCCCCGCAAAAGGGATCATGAAACTGTCACCTTGGTAATGAAGGATGTTAGTGACAAGATCCACAACCCCATACGAAGAAGCCAAAAAGGCGGGAAGCTCAGTGTCCTGTAGGCGCCGAACACCTAAACCTCCATGACGAACGGGCAAGGCAGCCTGAACCCACTGCGACGAAGACATCTCCACATTGAGGATGCACTCCAACAGGTCTTTCAAAACTGCGTTATACCGCGAAGTGGCCTCTTTGTGCAACCAAATCGGGGCTGTCCTGATTGTATAGGTCAATCTTGCAAGAGAAAGACAACTCCTAAGTATTGTCAGCGCGACATGGGCGGACAAGCTTTTCAAATGTGGTTTAGTCGCGGCCAGAATATTCATTTTTGTCCGAAGGACACCAGGAATTCCTTCGGGGAAAATTGGGGCACCCAGAAGCGTGAAATCGGCCCTTTCTATATAGGTAACACCTGGGACAACTGAATTTATGTCATCGAAACGTGAAACTTTCAAAGTATTTTTTGTTGTTCTTACATGTTCAACCTAACGCGAAGGATAAAAGAGGCTACCGCAATGTTTTGCCCTGATATAAGCTGTGCAAATCAGCTGTTGCCGTGACGCCATCTTGTTTTCCAACACGCGGGCTTTCGGTAAGACAGATTGTTAAACGTTTTCGAGGATGCTTTATTGAAATCAAAATGACTTGGTTAAACGTCGGCATTTAATGAACGGTCTATAGAGTTAGTTAAATGTCTGATTTAACCAACCAACTGCGACATATATAAGTCGATACGAGTCGGAAATCATGCACGCAACGTTTTACTATGCATTTTGCGAGAAAATAAAAATATATATGAACTGAACATGAAATTAGTGAAATGGCGGGCTTATTATAAATACATGCGCGCTCAACATATCTTCAGACCGCGCCACCACTCATATCCTGCGACGGAAAATGGAACTAAATACGCTAATCTCACTGGCAAGACGACACGGTGGCGCCGCATCTGTCGGAGTTGAATGGTGGAGGGAACTTTTCTACTGCGCATGTGCAAACAGCTGTCACGTCGTATCGCAAAAAGGCCCTAGCAAAATATAAGTTCAGCCAAACATAGTTATTTAATGAATATTTAAAATTAATTTATTGACAAAAATCTAAAGTAATAAATAGGTAACGCGTTTTATGTTCTATTTGTTATATTGTACCTTTTATATGAATGATAACTAATTGTAAAACTTTACTCAATTAATAAAAACTGCGGCGGGCTGACGAAAAAATAAAAGTAAAAAGCACTAGTGCGAGAAAGTGGCATTTTCGCACAATTTGGCTGCTTGAAAAACTCTCTTTTGGAAAAAAACATTGTAAAATATATTGCATATATTGTCTCTATTGGAATAAATGTATTAAACCTTTATCAAACGCGATTTTAATTTTAACGTAATATGCTACAGGTAAGAAAGCGAGACCTGAAAATCTGAAAATGGGTGTTGTATATGTGCTCACAAAAACGAAATACAGGACCTCACACACCGCCATCCTAGGGGAAGTTTACAAAAAATTTCCCATCTCTTTGGCTTGCAGTGACAGAATCCCTAAACAATTTGTTTTCGACAAAAAATACAATATACAGTTACATGAAGACCATCGGGTTGAGGGGCTCGACGTTAAAGAGCTCAGAATTTTCACCGATGGTTCAAAAACTGAAGGAGGCACTGGTTCAGGCACCTTCTCGGAAGACCTAAACATCAAGATAGCCATTCCACTGGGTGCCCATAATACTGTCTTTCAAGCTGAATGCATGGGCATCATCTCGGCCGCTAATGCCATAGCATCGAGAAAGGTAAGAGATTCCTCCATTCGAATACCCTCGGATAGCATGGCCGTCTTACAAGCCCTAAATAGCAACACTATTAACTCAGGGCTAATCTACGAGTGTCACAAACGACTGATGGAGGTATGTCAACATAACCGCGTAATCCTTCAATGGATAAAAGGACACAGCGGGTCAAGAGGTAACGATGCAGCGGATGAGTTGGCGCGTAAAGGATCTAGCTTGGCAGCGTATGGTCCCGAACCTATCATCCCTCTTCCCTTCAAGATGGTACGCACATTTCTGAGAGAGTCGACCAGGAAGTATCATGCCACTCTTTGGACAAACCATGAGGAGTGCAGACAGGCTAAGCTGGCCTTGCCGTCCCCTAGCGCTAGGCTTGCTAAGACCTTGCTTCGACTGAGTAGGCCGCGCATGCGACTGGTGACTGCAGCACTTACTGGCCATGGTTTCTTTAATAAACATCTATATGTCCTAGGTGTTACCGACAGCCCCCTTTGCAGAGCCTGCTTGGAGGCAGAAGAAACGGCAGCTCACGTCCTCATGGAGTGCACAGGAGTAGCGGACTACAGGGCTAAACACCTCGGTCAATCGAGGGACCTTCCAGGGATAGCTGGTAACGTAAAGGGCCTGCTGGCGTTCCTGGAGGAGTTGGGTTGGCTCGAATGATATCGCATTCCCACCCACACGCAAAATAGGCGCTTTCGTCGTCGAGTTGCGGAAACCAGCCCGTCTTACAATTGACAATTGACAATATGTGCTCACCTAACAGTGTGTGAGACGTGACACTGTACGCTGTACGTACACTGAACGCGGGACCTGAAAATGGGGATTGTATATGTGCACACCTAACAGTGTGCGAGACGTGACACTGTACGCTGTACGTACACTGAACGCGGGACCTGAAAATGGGGATTGTATATGTGCACACCTAACAGTGTGCGAGACGTGACACTGTACGCTGTACGTACACTGAACTCGGGACCTGAAAATGGGGATTGTATATGTGCACACCTAACAGTGTGCGAGACGTGACACTGTACGCTGTACGTACACTGAACGCGGGACCTGAAAATGGGGATTGTATATGTGCATACCCAACAGTGTGCGAGACGTGACACTGTACGCTGTGCGTACACTGAACGCGGGACCTGAAAATGGGGATTGTATATGTGCACACCTAACAGTGTGCGGGACGTGACACTACGCTGTACGTACACTGAACGCGGGACCTGAAAATGGGGATTGTATATGCACACCTAACAGTGTGCGAGACGTGACACTGTACGCTGTACGTACACTGAACGCGGGACCTGAAAATGGGGATTGTATATGTGCACACCTAACAGTGTGCGAGACGTGACACTGTACGCTGTACGTACACTGAACGCGGGACCTGAAAATGGGGATTGTATAAGTGCACACCTGACAGTGTGCGAGACGTGACACTGTACGGTGTACGTACACTGGACGTGAGACCTGAAAATGGGGATTGTATAAGTGCACACCTAACAGTGTGCGAGACTACGTGTGTTGAAATACGCCGTTGTCTATGGGTACATCATGATGAACCCAAACAAAATCGGGCAGAACGATGAGAACCAAACGTTTGTCGATATTCCCAGTTAAACGCTTGGCCACGTCACGATATGGCCAAAAGATAAAACGTCAAGGTGGGTGCAGACATGTTCTTTTTCCGTAACGTACCTCCGTTTCGTAATCAGCGTCGCGACCCAAGAATGCTAGTTTGGACGCTAGCGGGGCGGCTCCCGCGCGACTATCGCGCGCAGCGACCCCACCACGCGCGGGACAAGCGGCGATGTAAAGCGGGACTGTGATCGTCATACGCCCTAAGTAACAACAAGTGCGAGTCGGACTCGCGCACGGAGGGTTCCGTAACACCGCACCGGGATGATGTGGAGTCAGGGGGGGTCTCACTCAATAGTTTAGTTACGTTCGACCGGCCAACCCGACCTTCGCTCGGGGTTTCAGTTAGGTTGCCGCTCGCTTGGCTTGCATTCGCGTCGCGCGCTAGCCGCTTCTCATAAGCAACTTTTCCGTGATGTTTGCAACAACAATGACTTAAGTACCTAACATTTTAGGGTGTCTAAAGGAATTGTTCGCAAATAAAATTCGATTCCTTTTTAATTGAATATCTTTTTGTTTACCTAAAAGTAAACACTTTCATCATCATCATCACACTTTACACTAAGACCCAGTATAAAACAGATTACAATTACATTATTAAGGAGGTAGGGTTACCCTACCGTGATCAAGCGAGACAGGAGTTTACAGGAGGACCATGTGATGTCAGAGTAAAAGAAGCTCTCAAGCGTAGTGATGCGACGCAATCCAGCCTGCACGGGCGTGGCAACCGATTCTGTAGGTGTTTAGCGATTATGGTACGTAGCGCAGGTGCGAGCCTCGGCGCCACGAATAAAGAGCTCTCGGAGAAACTGGCGGGGATTACTGCGCATGTGTACAGTCGCGGCATAATTCCGAAGTGCGTTTTTAGGGTTAGTGTGAAGGAATGAGTGTTCAGGACTTTCTTCACTTCTATTTTTTCTCTGTTTGATATTTTGTTGATTGGGATATTAGCCGATGTAAATAATGGACTTTGTGTCAAATAAACTATAGGTACTCTCTATTGACAACATTTGTTAACGTCAAGGTTGAAACCTATATATAAATAACCCCCTAGCATAGAATGCCCCTAGTCACTAGGGCCTAGTGAATATAGATACTTGTAGTAATAGTCCTGTACACTCTTTTCTTCCCGCTGACTAATAATTTGTAACAATTAAACCACAATTAAGTTTTTCATCAGACTTCTTCATCAGTATTTCATCAGACTCTTTTTTGATATAACAGTTCACATCGTAAACCATTTTTCTAGCTTGCCTAGTCAGTACTTTATTTTTCGGCATTTTCGACCGGGGCGAAAGATAACGTTGGGTAATATTGTATGCGACTGTACTCAAGAAGCTTCGAGACGTGCTTTCGGTGCGGGCATCGGGAAGCGACTGATCAACGAATCAGGTGCCGGCGCTGACTACCGCCCCCGTCGCTCCTCACTTCCCCGCGCCAAACACTTGTGAAAAGTGACTACTGCGCATTCAAGGACAAAGCTCTTTAGTCGTGGCGCCGAGTATAGATTGCGCTTTATTGCCGCGCAGCTATTTATTTATGTGTATTTGCGGAGTGATCTTTATGTACGTACGACTATTGTATTCTGTGGTGGAGTGAATAGTTTGATTTTACATGTCAAAGAGTTAAGTTGTGTAAGCGTTAAGAGTTAAGAGCAAAGAGTTGTTTACAAAGTTATTGGTGCGGCTACTTTCGTGCGAAAATTTAATCGGTTAAGGTTCAAATCCTATGACCGCCCGAGGATATCATATGACCTATTGGAACAGCCTATTTGGAACCTACAAACAAACCGATTTACCTACTACAATTTGTTCTCTCGAAATACCTACTTCTTTTACCTAATATAGTGCCCGGCTGTTAACAACGCACATAGTATAGTAGCTTCATCTCTGCCGAACACTTAGAGCTTCGTGCGAAAGAGCCCTAGTAGCATTTTTAGTAGGCATTAGGTCCGACCAAAGTTGGTTGGCCCACGGTAATGTGTAATGTTTGGGCCTCATGCTCATGACCATTTGGCTCCGTGGTAACGAAAAGGGCCTACAAATTGGGAAGTCTCTGGGCCTATGCTAGATTAGACTACCGATGGCAAGCCTAGCCGTTTTTCGTTGGCCCTGAAGAAGATTTACTGTTAGAAAATTTACTGTAGGCCCAATAAAGATTACCGTCAACTGCCCATACTTCGCCTTTCGTACTAAACTTCTCCTAATTTTATAAAAACCCCAATAACTAATTTTGTATACATGAAGAACGAAAAATGATTTTTGAACGCATTAGATAATTTACTTATGGCAGCATTTAGCTTTTTTTTTGGGCTGACTTCATGTTGTTTCCTGTCATTCCGTCCTCTTAAAGCTGTTTGGGTAGCGGCGTTTTTGCGCGAAACGCATTTTGTCTAGTTTTATGTGACCAATAGCCGAAAGGTAAGCTTTCTTCACCTACAATTTAAGAATAAACTGTTTCTGCCCTTTTTAGAAAAAAATACGCCTGAAGCCTATCTATTACATTTTGTAAGTTATTTGATGAATTGTTATTGTTGTCGAGTTCTACCTCACATAGAGTCCAAACTTCGCCTAGGGTTAGGGTTTACATTTACCTTTTCTAAATGTATTATGTACTTACCTAATTTTGGTTGGTGGGTCAAGTTGGGGGCGGGTTGTAGGCGTTGGGGTAAACGCATGGGGGCACTATGGGAATCCTAGCCGTGACATACCCATAATATTTTTTTCCCTTTAAAATTTTTGTTTTTGGTTCTGTAAAAAAATTCAACATCCTCGTATGAATACTGTATATTCTTATTCATCAATTAATTGTACATAATTGATTTAGTTTTTTATAATTCATTTGTTACAAGCATTCATATTTTGTTACAGGAACATTCATATAAAATGCCGAAGCGTAAACGAGATTATACGGTAAAACATAGCGATGATATGGTACAATTAGCAGTAGGCTTGTTAAGGGACAAAAAGATATCCTCTTATGATGCTGAAAAAAGGTTTGGAATACCTCGCAGAACTCTTTTGGACAAACTCCATGAAAAACACCCCAAGACCCTAGGAGGTCCAACTCGTCTCTCAGAAGAAGATGAACAAAAATTTGTTAATGTCATCATAGCAGCCGGAGATTTCGGCAGTCCTTTATCGCTGCTACATCTTAAACTTGTTGTACACCGATATTTGCAAAATTCTGGCAGAGAATCGGTATTTAATGGTAAACCACCAGGTGACAAATGGGTGCGTCTTTTCCTCCAAAGACATAACCATCAGTTAACCCACAGACAGATTCAAAATATTAAGAGAGCTCGTGCTGCAAAAACATGTAACGAAATTAAAGCGTATTTTGAAAATTTGCAAATCACACTCAATGGTGTGCCCAGAGAAAATATTCTCAATTATGATGAGACTAACTTGTCAGACAACCCGGGAGCAAAGAAATGTTTATTCCGTCGAGGTGTGAAGTACCCTGAAAGGGTCATGAATTCAACAAAAGGAAGCATTTCTATAATGTTCGCTATAACGCAGTGGCGTAGCGTGCCTTGTCAGGGCCCCGTATAAAAATTTTTTTGGAGGCCCTTATATGGAGGTAAAGATTTTTCACAAAAGAAAAAAAATATTGTGAGAAGTAATATTTATTTTTTTGTCACATAATTTACCCATTTTACAAATAAAAATCGAATTTTAAATATTCACTCTCCTTGCCTTTTTATCGGCAAACTGATTTATTAAATCATTTATGGCTGATGATGATTTTAGTTTTTCTAAAGTTTCTGCCTCTATGGACAATAGTGAGATGTCTGACAGCCGTTCTTGTCCCATCGAAGTTCTTAAGTAATTTTTTATTAGTTTTAATTTTGAAAAACTTCTTTCTGCCGTTGCGGTTGTAACTGGAAGGGTCAAGAATAAAAAGCATGCTGTGATTACCTCGGGAAAACTGGATGCAAGACTATTGAATTTTACTAGCAATAATTCAATGAGTTCTTTAATGGAATATTTTTTTTTAATTTCAGAATTTAAGCATGTTTTTAGAGCCTTTAATTGGTCACAAAGATTAAGTGAGATGTCTTTACTGTATTTAGCAGACAGTTTTCCGGAAGCGTTTAATATCTCTTCGCTTGAAGAAGATAGGAGTTTCTCCGGTTGTAATATTTCGAATATACTACTCAGGTTGCAAAGGCTCTGAAATCTTTCTTTAGTTTGAGAAATTAATATATCTAAACAGCAATAGTATACATTGGTGGCGTTTGTGTTGCCGGACCGAACGGACGTGTCCCCCCGAGATCTCCCAAACGCATTTAAACAAACAATAGTTTTCATCCCCGGCGCGCGCCTTTTGTTCTGCCTCCGGAGGCCCGAAAACGAGCCTGGCTTATACCGCGTGTTACTGTAAGGGTTACCTGGGGAATGTGCGTGATCCATCTAGGCACCCCATCTGTGCAATACCACGCATTTCAGTGATTGTGATGATACTAGTGCGGTCAAGTGTAATGAATGCCCAGAGAACTGCGCGATACTCTTAGGCATCCCATCTGTGCCAGCCCTAGAATTTATTCTAGGCCAGGTGCACGTCTGAGCCACGCAGCGACAGGCCGGCAGCGAGCGACGCCTACGCAACACACCCTCAACGCTACTGCCTCCACCACCACCGCCGCTAAACACACCAACCTGGTGAGATCATTCCGATTAGGACATCATTGATAGTGATTACCTACCTCTAACTTTATTTCTCTCAGCACCACTCGCCGCCTGACAATAATAAACCACCACTTACCGCGGCCGCGGTCGCCCCTATTGACTAAGGCATAATCACATTTATAGGTGCGTCATAGGCAGGATATAACAATTCCCTACCTACGCAATATCAAAATCAACTAATAAAACATTATTATAGCTACATATACTTATATTGCTTTGCCTGAAAATAAATTCGAGATAATTCTCCTCAAGATTTATTTTCTCCTCATCTTCGAAAGACCATTCAAAACAGTCATTAACAATAACCATCCACTAAACCCTGAAACTCAGTGAATAAGCCAACCCAAAACTTAACAATCCTAGAATTATTTTTATGTAGCTAAACTGCAATTATACTAAACCCGACAATAAACAAAAACTAAACAAGTGCAGGCCATAAAAATGCCATCTCACCAAACTCCCAGAAACTAGACAAAACAATTGACTGCTATTTAGGAACAATTGAAAAAGCTTCGAAGCACAAAAGGCTCACAACGTTCCCTCACACATCTGGCACCCATTCTATGGTGTCAGCCCATCTTGGAAATACCGGGAAACATAAGAATAAAAATAGATCGTAAAAAGCCAAACAGCGTCTCTCATCATACCGGCCGTACACCTCTTAGAAACAACCCACACACACACATTCATATTAGCTAAAATACCACGAGGCTTTCTCCTGTAGTAATATCTCACAATCTAAACTCTACCAATGCCCAGAGATGGAAACTGCCTGTTCCATGCAATTGCAGACAAAATCAACCATCTGTTTGGAGCGACATTCAACCATACCCACATCAGAAGCGACTTAGACTAGATACGTGGAAGCTAACAGCAATTATCCACGCATCAAACATGCGATCGACGCACCAAACGCAGAAGCTTTCACTGAGTACATAAAAAATCTCCACATACAGGGCACGTGGGGCGGTGAAGAAATTATCATAGCAGCCGCGGAGTTCTACGTAATAAGTGTAGCGATCCATCATACCTAAATACAAAACTAAGCAGGAACCTACCCAATAATAGTAAAACAAAACATAACCATTTCTAACTTTATCCGGTCCGACAAGCCCACAAAAATAAAACAATAATGCAAGCCCGTCTACTACATAACTGCATATTCTGAGAAATAGCGAGAAACAGCAAACAATTGCACATCATAAAAGGATAATTTCACCATCTTCCAGAAAACAGGCAATTAACAAAAGACTTCCACTGATGAACAATAACAACAATAAAATCGGAGACTTTTTGTCCTAAGCGGCTCTCTACCGAGAATAAGGGCGCACGAAGATACGCACAAACTTTGACAATCGCAACCCGTACGATCTGTTAATCGTAGACAAAGGTAGTTCAAATAAATCACGCTATATCTAAGTTCTTTCTTTCAACAACATCCCAAGAACATAACCTAATGGAAGCCTTACCAACGCTGAGATGGTAACTGCCTATTCACCGCAATTGCTGACTAAATTAATCACCTATGTCAATTAACATGCAACCACACTCACATTCGTAAGGGCCTAGTTAAATATGTAGAAGAAAACGGCGATGAACAGAACAAAGCTCGCAATCACCGAGCCTGAAATCCTTAACAACTCACCACTGAAAATCTACGCAATTACGGTACTTGGGCTGGAGAGGAGATTATAATACCAGCTGCCGAATACTTTCTACTTAACGCAACAATCCACCAGCAAAATACACCATCGCTCACATTCACGCCCAAGAATCCATCCCAACCTCAACGTCACAGGACACCACTACGACAGCGTTTACTTGCTTGAATCGCCAAATTTACCCACGGATCAAGCAACCGATAACCAAACTGATAACACCATACTTTCGCCGATACTTAATGCAACACCCATGACCTCCTCAGGGTCAACCATAACATCAACAGAAGACATCCCAGACAACACCGGATATACGATGATACGAAACAGCCCCATATGTAAACCACAAGTCACATGCGAGCGTATGCGCATTGCTACTTGGAAGGTTAGAGGATGCGCCGAAATAACTAAAAGACTCAACATTGACGCGGAATTGACTAACAAAAACATACACATAGCCTATATACAGGAAACAAACATGATACATATGTCAAAACACTATCTCTGGTATCTGTATGCTCGCATCGGACAAGACGCTATAAAGAAATACAGGGAAAAGGGAATTATAGGAACAAACCTCCTTCACAATATTGCACACAAATATTTTAAAAGTTACATCAAAAGAAAATGCATGTACAAGGGCGAGCTTGTCTCTGAAAAGAGATTTCTTCCAGCAAAACAAGGCATTACAGGAATTGCTATCATAAAAGGGTAGGCAGTGCACGATAATTACTATAACTAAAATGCCTAGGAATAAATTAAAATATCTGTAAAATACAGATAGCAAATACGAAATAATTACAGATATATACATAAACCTTACATATAATAAAATAAATACAATAACTTTTACGAAAGAGACATGTAGAGCTCTTTAATATGTTTCTTAAAAGAAAAAAGAGTCGGACTGTCTCTTATAGTGCAAAGAGGTGCGTTCCAGAGGCGGACCGCCCGCAGCCTGAAGGAGCGTTTATACGCAGCGCTGCTATGCCGCGGAGTAGCTAAAAGTGAATAATTAAATATCATCGGAGAACTGCTCATGGCAAACTTAAAAGTAGAAAGACGAAAATTCTTATAAGAGACCCCATAAACAACCAGTGAATTGGACGTAGTTCCAATACGAACCGTAAACGAAATCAAATATTTCGGCACATATATTACGGCAGGACATAGGACCCATTAAAAAAGAGGTGCCGGCAAGCCATATGCAATTCCAAGGCCCTAATGCATTTTATAAAGAAATCCAACATAGACTGAAATATAGTGCGCCTGATTTACAAAATGGTCACTGCACTGTTTATAAAATACGGACAAAAAGCGGCAACCCTCACTAAAGCAAACAGTTGACAGTCAGTATATGAACGCCTGATCCTCAGAGACATGTTTGAGAACGCCAGAAGCTATCCAAGATACCACAAAATTCATGACTGACTACAGGACAAAACGATATCCAAACGAATCAAAAACCACCGGATATGTTACTATACATATTCTGCGACGCCCACAACAGCACTTACTACACGCTCCATTCAAATACGAAGCAAGGAAGAAGAAAGCCGGCCGACTTATATACACCTGGAAAGATTTCCTTAAGCATGACATCAAACATCAAACACAGTTACTGGACAGAATCATCACACAACAGGGACGATGTCAGGATGGCCTAGAGGCAAATATACCGTATCCCAGAAACAGACAGCAAAAGCGAAACTGGGAACTTACCGGATAACCCAAACGAACACGACTCAGGAAACTCAACTATTAACAATAACTGAAAATAGAAGGAAAACAAGAACTTGAAGAAAACAACAGCTGCTCTCCAAATCCCACATCCTCCCCATTCCACATATCCTGTATTGGCTTCAGGCTGAAGAGTCGGTCGATTGCATTCACTATCCTTCCCTTCCTAAAGAGCAGGTCATTCCGCCCCCCCTCAAAACTTGTGCCCTCTGGTATGCCGGCCGAAAGACCGGAACAGGTTTAGAACCCTGGCTGGAGAAGCACCATTCATTCATTCATTCATTCATAAACAGCAATAGTATACATTGACTTTGAAATAGGATTCCGGGTCGGAAATTCTCTCATCTTGTGATAACTCATCAAAAAAACGCTTCGTTATCTTTCGCCTACTGTTTTTAAAAACAGTTGTTACCCCCCACTTTTTTGCTAAATCTTTAGATTCATTTAGCAAACTATTAAATGAATTCTGATTTCTTAATTGGCACAGTCTATTTAAAAGATTACTTAATAAATTACTAGATTTCTGTAAGTCATTATTTTCATGCTGTAGAGCTTTAGAAACAGGATTAATAATTTCAAATAGTGAAGAAAAAAATGTAACGAGCACTAAGAAATCAAAACTCTCTAAAATATTAATTATACTTTTACATTCTTCACGTTCATCTTTTTTATTTGAAATTAAATTTAGTTGGTACAAAGTTTTCATGATTAGTAAAAAAAATTTCTTTACTGCTAAAAAAGCGTCGTTCCTAGAAGACCATCTGGTAGGACATACCTTTTTAAGGGTAATCAAATATTTTTCAGATGAATCGTCACTTAGCATAGCCCAGCGTTTTATACTATTGCCAAAAAAAGTATATATTTTTTCTAAATTATCGAAAAAAGTCGATACTTCACGAACATGTCTCGCAGCATCGTTCAAAACCAAGTTTAAAGCGTGCGCAGCACAATGAACATAATCGGCATTTGGAGCATGCTCTTTTATTAGGGTTTGTAATCCTCCATACACACCCGACATAACATTTGCTCCATCGTATCCCTGTCCTCTACATTTAGTCAAATCAATTCCATATTCTTTAGTCAAATTTAAAATGACAGTTTTCAGACCTGCAGCACTGCAATCGGTTACTGCTATGAATCCTAAAAAGGACTCACAGATTTTTATTTCTTTAGGCACATTATCATCATTTTCTGTAACCGAGATATATCGAAAAACTACAGATAGTTGGTCAATTTTTGACAAGTCTTGTGTTGTATCCAGAATTATTGTCAGAAATGGAGCTTTTTTAATTTCTGAGATAATACTGTTCCTAACGTTAGTACCAAGAAAACTAATAATTTCGTTTTGAATCATAGGGCTTAAATAATTTATTTCACCTTTCGGTTTTAGAAAATTTTTTTTTAAAGTTGCATCATAGTTAGATATAATGTAATAGAATGTAATTTTACTATCGATTTCACTTTTCAATAGAGTATCGATGGTATTTCCTTGCAACCAATTATTATAAGAGAGTGAGGCACTAATATGCTGCTGTGACTATTCATGGTCAAGAATAGTTTGTGTGAAATTGCTTCTAACCGAAACACCGTTAACCCAAGCAGAGGAGTACGATTTGTTTTGACGATCTGCTAATAACCAAACAGAAGTGACAGTACGGTTTGTTTAAAACGTTAGAATAACATAACCATGGTCTTATAATTTTTATGCCTGCCTGATTGAAATATGAATAATAATAAGCTGAAAAAGGTCGGTTATTTTCTGAAACTTTTGGAAATGGTCCTTGTGGTTTAAATGGACCCAATTTAAAAATTATTTTTCGTTCGCATTCAGTTAAATTGTCACCAAAATTTCCTCTATCTGATGAAATTATATTACAATCTGCATTATCTGCAGATATATCAGAATCGTTGACTTGGGGTTCCTCGATTTCTGGATGGACATCCGATAAAGTATGTGCTTGGCTTTCTTCTATTTCCGGATGGATATGTGACGAAGAACATGCATCAGAAGAATCTAAAAATAAACGAGTAATTGTTAAAAAATAAATACGAATGCTTTGATACTAAACTAAAAAGAGTTATATATAAATAAATAACGTTACTAAGGGTCACAGTTAGAGAGTGTTCAGTTCAGACGCACACAGATTCTACGCGGATTGTGCTCGTACCTATTAGTAGATACAAAATCACCTGCAGCCCGTCCGTGCATTACTATACACCTGCGTGCTATTTAAACGCAGCGCGTAGTGTAGTGGCCATACAAAACGAGAACCCGAAAGCGAGTCTGCACATCTGAAGTTCTCAACACGCAATTAACGATACGATACGGACTGATAAACAAACAACAAAACAAATCGATCCTATAGATAAGTTAGAATTTTGTTTTTTTTAATCAAGGCACGGAACCCTAAAAACAGTATAATTGTGAAAATCGAGGGGGGAGACAACTTTTTGTGACGGACAGATGGACAGACCGAAATTAAAAGATTTCCTTGTTTATCACTACGGGCCCCTAATAAATGGGTTGGGTAGTAGTGTAGTACTTACCTTTCCAATCTAAATCACTCACAGTATCTTGTCTCTGAAAAAATGAAGAAATTTTGGGCACTTTTTTTATAACCTCGTCCCTTTTCTGTTTAATTTTTCTTTTCTCAGCGCCGCTGGGATAATCTCTTTTCCTTTCACTCATTTCTTTTACAAATCGTTACTAATACTGCTAAACCAGAAGAACAATATTGTTTGTACTGAATTACAATGTAATGCACATTTATATAAAGCGCGTAAATAAACAGTGCACTGCACTCCGTGGTTTAACATCCAATGCAAAGTACAACAACGTACACGTACATCGCGATATAGATGAAGGATTCCCGGGGATTCCCCGCTGAGTTGAAGACGAAGTAAGTAAAACGGGGAAGTCCCGCAGCCCGCCATAACGATGTAGTGTTGCCAACTTTTGAACGCACGCTTAAGGCGGGAAAAAAAGGAATTGCTTTATAGAATTTTGTCATTTGTAAAATAAAATAAATTAGAAAGTTTTTATTCTTTTTCCTTACACACTTTGGGGGCCCCCGCGGCCCGGGGGCCCCGTATAATTGATACGGCAAATACGGCGGTAGCTACGCCCCTGCTATAACGGCTGGATGTGAGAGGCTACCACCATATGTGGTATATAAGGCAGAAATTTGTTCGAAGAATGGCGTTTGCATGGTCCCAAAGGTACCAGATATAATAGGAAGAAGTCTGGCTGGTTTGATACAGCGATGTTCGAAGATTGGTTCAATGTCAATGTCAATTGTAAGACGGGCTGGTTTCCGCAACTCGACGACGAAAGCGCCTATTTTGCGTGTGGGTGGGAATGCGACATCATTCGAGCCAACCCAACTCCTCCAGGAACGCCAGTAGGCCCTTTACGTTACCGACTATCCCTGGAAGGTCCCTCGATTGACCGAGGTGTTTAGCCCTGTAGTCCGCTACTCCTGTGCACTCCATGAGGACGTGAGCAGCCGTTTCTTCTGCCTCCAAGCAGGCTCTGCAAAGGGGGCTGTCGGTAACACCTAGGACATATAGATGTTTATTAAAGAAACCATGGCCAGTAAGTGCTGCAGTTACCAGTCGCATGCGCGGCCTACTAAGTCGAAGCAAGGTCTTAGCCAGCCTAGCGCTAGGGGACGGCAAGGCCATCTTAGCCTGCCTGCACTCCTCATGGTTTGTCCAAAGAGTGGCATGATCATTCCTGGTCGACTCTCTCAGAAATGAGCGTACCATCTTGAAGGGAAGAGGGATGACAGGTTCGGGACCATACGCTGTCAAGCTAGATCCTTTACGCGCCAACTCATCTGCTGCATCGTTACCTCTTGATCCGCTGTGTCCTTTTATCCATTGAAGGATTACGCGGTTGTGTTGACATACCTCCATTAGTCGTTTGTGACACTCGTAGATTAGCCCAGAGTTAATAGTGTTGCTATTTAGGGCTTGTAGGACGGCCATGCTATCCGAGAGGATTCGAATGGAGGAATCTCTTACCTTTCTCGATGCTATGGCATTAGCGGCCGAGATGATGCCCATGCATTCAGCTTGAAAGACAGTATTATGGGCACCCAGTGGAATTGCTATCTTGATGTTTAGGTCCTCCGAGAAGGTGCCTGAACCAGTGCCTGCTTCAGTTTTTGAACCATCGGTAAAAATTCTGAGCTCTTTAACGTCGAGCCCCTCAACCCGATGGTCTTCATGTAACTGTATATTGTATTTTTTGTCAAAAACAAATTGTTTAGGGATTCTGTCACTGCAAGCCATAGAGATGGGAAATTTTTTGTAAACTTCCCCTAGGATGGCGGTGTGTGAGGTCCTGTTTTTCCTCCAAAGACCTAAGGTGTTGAGTCTCACCGCAGATGCCGCGGCCTCCTGCTTAATATACAGCTGGAGTGGCGGAAGACACAGCATGGCCTCCATTGCTGCTGTTGGAGTAGTTCTCATACTACCTGTGATAGCCATGCAGGCCAGCCTTTGGAAGCTTTGGAGTTTGCTTACCATTGTGGTTAGTTTGGTCCTGGTCCACCACACCACAGCTCCGTAGCAGACAAGAGGACGGATCACCGTTACGTACAGCCAAAGAATGATGTTGGGAGAAAGTCCCCACTTTTTCCCCACCATTCTCCGACACTGCCAGAAAGCAATACTCGCCTTCTTTAGTTTGTTGTCGATGTGGCTACTCCAGTTGAGCTTGCTGTCCAAGGTTATGCCCAGGTACTTCACCTCAGTTGCTAGCTGGAGTTCCGTTCCAAAGAGCTTAGGTAGGGTATACCTACCAAGAGCCCTATTGTTAGTGAACATGACCATTACCGTTTTTGTTGGGTTAACCGCCAGGTCATATTCTAAACACCAGCGCTCCACGATGCGAAGAGCTGTTTGTTTAAGGTTGCATACTGTGCTCGCAAATTTACCTGTGATGAGGATTACCAAATCGTCGGCGTATCCTACGGTGTAGTATCCATTAGCGTTAAGCTTGGTAATCAGGTCGTTAATGACCAGATTCCACAGAAGCGGGGAGAGCACTCCTCCCTGCGGGCATCCCCGCACTACCTCCGCCGATAGGGACTCTCCAGCTAGACGCACGATACGTTTGTTAAGCATGTTTGTGACCCAGTTGTTTACAGCTGTTGACACCCCATGCCTTGTTAGAGATTCACTTATACTGCTATACTGCGTCTTGTCAAAGGCACCTTCTATATCAATAAAAGTTCCAAGACAGATGCATTTGTTTTGAATCGCCTCTTCAATTGTGGATACAACTGCATGGAGAGCCGATTCAGTAGACTTACCCAAACTATATGCATGCTGATTCTTGTGTAAGGGTATATGTTTTAACGCTCCATCTCTCAGGTGTCTCTCGCACAAACGTTCGAGAGTTTTAAGCAAGAACGAGGTGAGACTAATCGGCCTGAAAGATTTAGCGTTAGTGTAGTCGCTCCTTCCTGGCTTCGGTATGAAAATTACGTTTACTACTCTCCACCTTTTGGGAACGTATCCGAATCTAAGACATGCTTTCATGATTCGGACCATTATATTGATGACGGGTTCCCCACCCCACTGTAGAAGTGCTGGGAAGATTCCATCTGGTCCTGCTGATTTAAAAGGTTTAAAGCTATTAATGGCCCATCTCACCTTGTCAGCAGTGATAATATTATTAGTTATGTCTAAGTGGTCGACAGCTTCATGGTGAACCTCTTCCGGCCACACAATCTCTTGAATAGTTCTACTTCCGGGAAAGTGAGTTTCCAACAAGAGACTGTGTGTTTCTGTGGTGGAAGAGGTATATGTTCCATCGGGTTTTTTAAGCGACCCTAGCCTGGAGTTGCCTTGTTGAGCTAGTATTTGCCTTACCCGATTTGCTTGATCAACGGTTTCAATGTCGCTGCAGAATTTCCTCCATGAGTTGCTGCTTTTGAACCGTAGTCGTTTCTTGTACTTGGATTTGGCATCTTTATAGTTGTCCCAATCCTCATCAGCACTGGTGTTCATCGCCCTGTTTAGCAGTCTTCTGATCTTAGCACGCATCCTATCTAGATCAGGACCCCACCAAGGCTGCCCCTTGATGTTGGTAGGCGCTGGTGTGCTAAGCGGGCAAGTTGAATGGTAGCAGTCTATTGAAGTATTTGTAAAATCTGTTACCTGTTGTTCGATTTGTTCGGGTCCCTCCGGATCTGGTAGAGTCTCAGCCCAAGCAAGTCTTTCACCTAGGATAGCTCTGTACCTGGTTCTGTCAGTCTTGCGTGGGTTTCTCTTAGGGACAGTTGGGGAGAACGCTGCGTTGATCTCGAAGCGTATCCATCGATGATCAGAGCATGACGCCTCGTTGGACACATGCCAGCCCCCAACGTCGTCGGATATGTCCGCCGTTGCCAGGGTAATATCAACGATAGTTCTGCTCCGCTTGGTAACAAAAGTTGGTTCAGAACCTATGTTAAGCACATTGAGGTTTGTAGTAAATAGGTATTCAACAAGTGTCTTACCTCTGCTGTTCATATCTGGCATGCCCCACAGTGGGTGATGCGCGTTCGAGTCGGCCCCAACGATGAGCTGGAGGCCCGACTTCTCGCAGTGGTCCACCAGCCGGCACAGGTCGTGTGGAGGCGGGTTGTCCTCCGCAGGCATGTAGGCGGAGGCCACCACAAGCTCGCGGCACCTAGCTGTGTCGGGCAGTTGCAGCCTTATGGCACACAGGTCCCTGGAACAGAACTCTGTTAATGGCTGTGCTGGGATGTTGTTAGTAGTTATGATGCACGTTCTAGGGTTATCGTGATCAGTTGTACCGAAAAGCTTACCTCTCAAATTGGCGAGCCCTCGAATGCTACCGCGGTTGATCCACGGCTCCTGGATCAGAGCCACGGCAGTGCTGTTTGCCCCCAACCAGCGTCTTAACTGGGCCGTTGCAGTTTGGCTGTGTTGGAGGTTGGCTTGGAGGATTTTACAATCGCGGGAGAGGGACGCCATTTTTGGTCAACCCCTCCTCCACCTCCAAGACGAGTTCCTCCTCCAGCCGCATGGACAGCTCCTCGCCCTCAGAGGGCACCACTGCTGGTTCTGGCTCATCGCCTTCACCAAGCAGCATGGCCTCCCAGTGCGCGTACTCGTCCTGCGGTTGAGCAGCAGAACTTTCCCCGACTGCATCGGGGCCTGTTTGCTGCCGCTCTTGAGTGGAACTCTGGGGCTTGGCTGTTCTTGATGAAACCCCAGTGATGACCAGCTTAGAGCTGGTCTGCGCTACCACCGGTGGTTCCTTCACAAATTTCCCACCGGGTCCCTGAAATTTGAGGTAGACCGAACCACTACCAAAAAGGAGCTGTCTGCCCCTTCCCAGCAGGGTCGGCACCACATCTTCAGGGACGTCTGTGATGAGAAACAGATTGTCCTGCTGCTCATCCACTTTCTGGAGGAGCCATCGGTCAACCTGTGCCCACTTGTTCATAAAGTGGAGGACTACGCCGACGTCGGGCGCAGACTTCCACTTGCCTCGTTCGTTGGGTATGAGCACCCCACATCGAACCCTGCGGACCATCTCCGATTGGCGTTTCACCACCAACTGTACGTTGGATGGTGTAGACACACCGGAGACACACTCCCGCAGCCAGTTCAGGGAGTACTCGTCCTCCACGAACAGTTTAAGGTGGCCGTCCTCGTAACGAGGCTTGCCACCGAATTTGGGGTTTTCCTTGCTCGGATCCGCCAACGCTTCCCTCAAGATTTTGTCATCAATCTCGTTGAGGATGAGCGTTGACAGATCCTGTGAAATATGACCAGTAGCGACGTCAGTTACGGCGATGTACTGGTCAGATTTCACCTTCTGAGCATAGGTGACCCCTGCTCTGCGCGCTTCCGTGCACTGCTTTTTAGGCTCCACTCGAGGAGAAATACTATCCTCTAGTCGAGCCCTCTTAGCAGCCGCGCGCTCGTTTTTGCCGGATCTCTTGGCAGATTTCAACTTCTTGTTAGAAGTTGGACCACCAGAGAACGCTACGGTAGGTTTAGCCCCGTTTGAGTCTAGGGTTGCCCCTTTGACACCACGGGAGCCGGTCACCTTACCCGCAGCTCCAGCTGTATTAACAGCGGGACCGCCATCGGTCGTCACCGTGGCAGATGGAACCCCATCTACGCCGGCAGCGGCCGATGTGGCAGCCAAACGCTGTTTTTTCTTCCACCGACGATTCGCCTTACGCCCTGGTCCGGTTTGCACCGTATCTGGACGTTTAGTCGATGGGCCCTTCCCTTGCAAAGATTGCTTGGGTGGTTTACCCTTTCGACCAACCGTCGTCCAGGCGCTGGCGAAATGCTCGGCGATGTTTGTCGAATGGCTCCGCGCACCGGGTTGCCCCGTGGCCCTGCCTCTCGACTCACTTTCGGGCTTTTTGCAGCTAACCTCCACAGTGGAATCACTACCGGTTTGCACCGGTAGGTCACTGATGGTGGCAGTGCGCCCAGTTGAGGCTTGAGGATCTGCCGAGGCAGATTCTCGCACCTGTTTGGAGACGCTTGCGGTTTTCACCGCTGGAAGCGTTCCAGATGGGTTTTTTGACCTGACACGATCCATGGCCAAATGTATAGAGATTCGTCTACTCGATTTCCCACCCTCCACGGAGCCCGCACAATTGGGAGCGCCTACTCGCTTGGAACAGCTTTCAGTCGCTAGGAGTACCGAGTAGATATAGGAGCATAGGGCTGGTACTTGGCGCGACATCGGGAGCTCGCTTCTGTGGACGATGGGAACCAAGGTGTCAGCGACATGGTCCCACCGCCGTAGTCACCGAAGCTTACCCCGTCAGCATGACCCATCCCTCCGCTATGATTGACGCCTTAGCGGACCCTACACCCCTAGCCGTGGCCCTCTGACGGGACACTTGGCCGTTACCCCAACCCGCGGCTACGGGCGAGGCTACCGTTTTGCCTGAAATCCAGGCCAAAGAGGGCGTGTTGCCTTACGAAGCTAAATCCACAGCAACGCTCGGCTCAACCCCCCAGGACCCCTTCATCCTGGCCTACGGTGGTCAACTGCGCAGACCACAAGACGCAGGTGAGTGTAGATAGTCTGCCGGGTACACCCACTTTAACCGACAGAACCGGAGCTACTTTTAGCCATCGGCTAGTAAGAGGTCCGGGGACCAGTCACTAGCCGCTGTTACCAGGGTGCACCAGGAGGAAGCAGAAGTTATGCAGGCGGACGTATCCTTCTGCATCACTTCAGCACCCCCACACTAGGAGGTAGTCGCTCAGAACACCCTGAAGATTGGTTCTCAACTATAATTCTTCCATGGGTCTCCTACTAAGGCATTCACTTATCCTCTCTAAATGCAGTAGTTCCGGATTTCTTTGGCAGAGCTACCAAAGTTTCCCACGGGCTTTCATATCGTGATGTTTAGGTATGTAGTCTATGTAGACAATTGTACAAAATTAGTCTATCCCCGTTAAACAATTACCTCTTACTCTCTTAAGTCGGTTTGCTAGAAGAGATCTCTTAATATGAGATAAGTACGCCGTTGTGCATTGTTTTGTCTTAAATGTAATTTTGCCGTTACGCGCATGTCATTGTCATTCTGCGGGGCTTACATCCTTACATTTAATTCCTAAAAAAGTTGAATATAAGTATCGATACTTTTCAAGTACATACCTATTTGAATAAGTAGTATATCAAGACTATTTGAGTACTACAGTCATTTGGGTAGGTATCGATACCTAGAGGTATCGGACGTCCCTAGGCGTTGCGTTTCTTGCGGCGCGTTCCGAATCGCACAATAGTCGATTATAGCGTCTACGAGGTCGTTCCGAATGAGTTTTAGCGTGACAACGATAACTCAAAATGGTTGATATGATGTCATGACATGAATGACGTCATTAACGGCGGCATATTGTGCTATCATTGCCCATGTTTCTGAGCCACTGTGCGAGCTATCAAAAGTGACAGCTGACAATCAATCATAGAACAGCAACCAATAGCGACTCCTGGCGCTCCTTAACTGTTTATTTCCTCACTTATTCACCCAAAACAAAGCTATTACAACTATTACATACGACTCGAAATAACAATAACTGACATAAGTCATCTGTCAGTTTCAACGTCTACCGTAGCGTTCAAAGCGTTCCGAATGGATATTTATGATGGTGGTCGTCATTTTCCACTCGGAAACGGGCATGATGGTCGTGCGTGAGTCGTGAGGTCACGTGAGTAATGATGTCTTTGTTGACGTGACTCGGAAGTCGGAACGCACGCACGGTTGGTAAGTAATTTGGTATTTGTTTACGTTTTCCTAAGTATTCTCATTTCTTAATTTACTGTTTCTTACATTTCTTAATTTACTGTTTCTTATTTCACAGGATTCCATACGATTCCGTTGAAATAGTTTGGGCAGGCATGGGTAAGAGATATCACTGCGATTATTGTGATAAGACTATGTCTTCCGCGCCAGCTATTGTGAAAGTACACAACAATGGACTTCTCCATCAGAAGATTCTAAAGGACCACTATCAGCAATATAAAGGTTATTATGCTTTTTACAATACAGTGGACCCCCGGTAATCCGGCCCCTGTCTAATCCGGCGCCCCCTGTAATCCGACATGACAGAATTATGTTTGACAATCTTTGCTAATATGTATGTATAGATCACGCAAGTTTGAACAGGTCACAACTCGTACGCGCCACCGCTATTGTGCTCGACGCGTATGCATTGTTTTACTTAGTTTGAATTTGACTACTGTGATGATAGCGGTACGGCTGCTCCACAAGTCACAGATCAAGACGCAGTTAACGCGTTTGAGCTAGGTTTACAATGGGCTGAAGAGAATGGTACATCCTACAACGAACTTTTACTTTTGAGAAGACTGAGGGACAAAGCTCTGATCTCGCGTTATAACAACCTTAAACAAAAAAAAATTGATGAAAATTTCAAAGCTTCATAATTTGATATAGTATTCACTACATGATTTTGATTAATAATTCTTGATTATTTTGGTAGATATGTATGTATGTGCATTTATGCTTATTTTTATAATAAAACGTAAGCTCTCAATTGTTATTTAATTTACTAAATTCGACTTAGATAAATTAAGTCTGATTTGTACTTCAAAGTATGTACATACATATGTACGTATAATATATTGACTCTCGTTATTAGATATGTAATTTGTCGGATTACAAGGTACTCTTTCGTAAAAAAATCCGGACTATAGGGGTCTTAGGCAGTGCTCTATAATCCGACAAATTCGATAGTCCGACACTGCCCTGCATAATGTTTGCCGGATTACCGGGGGTCCACTGTACTTATAAATGTCAGCTTTCAAAAATGAAATAAATCTCAAGGAAGAATACCTACCTAAGCCTACCTATTAGCCTGGTAAAACATATTCAAACAGTATTTTAACTAGCGCGGAGGGTAATGTTGCCAATAAGTTGTAGTAGATATACCGCTGGTAGAAATGTGTATTATTTAAGTAAACATAACATAGCATAAAGATTTACATACAGGCACATACATTGCTTCTGGCCCAACACTAGGTTACCCTGTGTCGTGGGAAGCAGAAACAGCGACATCACACACATATAAACATCCAAGACTTGTTTTTTTTTTTACCCCCAGCTGGGGATTGAACCAGTGACCTCTCGCGTGACCAGGATTGAACCAGTGACTGCGCCACAGAGGTTGTGAAGTCTGAGAACCAAATAACATTATAAGTACCTAAGTGTCTTCCTTTTGCCTTAGGTATCTTTAGTAAGTAATAGGTAATAGTATAGTCCAGACAAATCTGGAAATAAATACTGTTAGTCATAGAGAGTACATAGTGAACTGTACAATTTTTTTCTCTACCAATATAAATATTTATTCGACTTGATATACTTTTTTTTATAGCTACAGGGCATTGCTTTTTTTGTTCACTGACTTTTTCCCTTTAATGCAAAGAGTATTCATTTAATAATTGGATAGAGATGGGCACAACTGTATTTTTGGTCAGTGTCGATAAGGGGGCGGAAGCCCCCACTTGTAAAATATTCGAAAATTATAACTTTTTGAGGCCGCCATACTTGCTATCCAAATGGGAAAAAAGTGTGACAATATTAAAGTAAAAAGAAATCTCAGGTCTTGGATATTTATATATGGGTTACGTCGCTGTTTCTGTTTCCCACGACACAGGTTATCCCAGTGTGGGTCCAGAAGCAATGTGTATGCCTGTGTCTGAACGTAATCAATGTTTTCAGATCCCGAGACGATTCTATCAGAGGAGAGAAACAAGAAACCATGCAATCGCTTCGCAAGTGGTAGTTGCCAGTTCGGTTTCATGTGCCGATTCTCACACTACAGTAGAGAAGAAATTGCTGCCCTTGAAACGATTGGTAATACATACATACTTTAATGTAACTATTGTCCAATGGTGATGGATAATGTCTTCTAGAAACACCACATCTCCAAAATAAGTGTGAGGATTTTTTTTCTGCCTAGTTACGGTAATAGTCTAGCCTCCTATCATGCAAAATGGACTATTGTGGCCTAAGGTGGGCACAGTCGTGCTGCCACCCTTTATCGAACAAAGGCGTGACTCTATGTATGTATTTATTTTATTTTATTTTCATAGGAAAACTTACAGCATATATATATATACAAAATTTTGCTTAGACTTAATGTTAGGATATAAACATGCGAATTACAAGTTTTCGCCTTTAAAAAGAAGAAATACATATAACTATAACAAGAATACCTATACCCATATTTACCCAAATTAACAAGTAATTGGTTGTAAGGAAAGACAATTATTTATATTGGAATTTATTGATGTAAAATCTGTTCTGTACATTGTCAGTTTCTATATATTTTCACAAGTTTATTACGTCATAATTTAAGCATCCGTGGCCTATCGGTATACCCACATCGCCAATAATCTTGTGGATAGCAACATCTGGCTGAGATGGGTACTTGATGGGTTTCCATTTCTATGAGGCATTTGATTCTGGCGGTTTCATGTTTCGGAATAAGCTGTTGGTCCCAGCTGCTTTACACCTGTGTACCAGGCCCTAATAGGGCAGCCCGATAACTTCTGACAGTCTGAGGTTAGCCACCTCTCCATAACCCACACTGAGCCAGCGTGGTGGATTATGTCTCGATCTTACTCATATTGGGTAAAGGTCTGTGCCCCTCAATGGAGACATTAACTTCACACCGACCCATGTCTTTCCGGCAAGACAGGTTTTTAATTTTATTACCATGACCTGAGGTTCAAAATCGCGGTGCTTAAAAAAAGATTGGGTCGTTGAGAGGTTAATGAGCCACATTTATTTTATTTATTATTATTATTACGTCATACAAACATGACTATGTACTATCCAATCCAGTTGCTATTAGGATAGGACCTTTTGGAATGGAGCGGCGTATGACGTCAATTGACGCGCCGACTTTCAGTACCGTCAGCAACGCTCTGTGGGGAAAGCACGTTACGTGGAAGTATTTCTTTTTAAATTATATTTGATGGTACTTTGAATTTGATGAAGATTGAATGATTCAATGTTATATGTTAAGATTAACAGTTTTTTTATTGTTATGATACTGATTCTGTAATTTCATACGAAGAAAGCTCAGAGAGTGAAGGAGATGCTATGAGTGGATTTGAAGAATTAGAAAATTAGCTTTAGTAGTATTATTAGTAATCTGATTCATCATTTCAGCCTGTTAATGTCCACTGCTGAACATAGGCCTCTCCAATCGCACTCCAGCGTGACCGGTCCGTAGCCACCTGCATCCAACGAGATCCAGCGATCCTCACCAGGTCGTCGGTCCATCTCGCAGGTGGCCGACCCACACTGCGCTTGCCAGTACGTGGTCTCCATTCAAGGACCTTTTTGCCCCATCGGCCATCCGATCTTCGCGCTATGTGGCCTGCCCATTGCCACTTCAGCTTGCTTATCCTACGGGCTATGTCAGCAACTTTGGTTCTTCTACGGATCTCCTCATTTCTGACTCGATCTCGTAGAGAAATACCAAGCATAGCCCTTTCCATAGCTCGCTGCGCGACATCTGATTAATATTATGAAATTAACTGATTAATATTATTAATCTGACTGTTTTTCTGACCCTACAAGTCGTCACGGTCGCGTACCGCAACTCCAAAAGGTCTTATCCTAATAGCAACTGGATTGGATAATACCACATACTATTTTTTTTTATATATCGTTGGATAAAAGCGTCAATTTATTTGACATTACCATTGTTATTTTGATACAGAGAGGCTTAGATTCTGAGGCCAAACATTGTTTGTTGCATGAACCATTTTTGTATCAAGATCAGCCACTGCATATATCAATGAGGACATCAGACTTTTAAATTTCTATGAAAAGTAGTTTAGTAGGAGTTTCTCCTCCAAAATTCGCCATACTTTTTAATCCAAAATATTCTGGCGTCCTAAAAAAGGGGGCCGCCCGATTATTTTCGTGCGATCCGTACTTCTTGAGCCTTCAATGAATATGAAATAAACAGACCTCTTCTTGATTTGTATGTTTTAGAGCAAATTGAATATGTATTGTGACGAAATCTTTGACAGCAAATACTGCTATTTGGTCATCTTTGACTGTGTTCACTACGTGTCGCTTGAAACAAATATTTAGTTGATTGTTTTACATATTATTAATCGTGAATAATTTGCGAATGTAATGCAATTAAACTAATCATTTTGCCAGTGATAGAACCTAGAGACCGAGTAGATACCTACACAAGTGTATTTTTCGTTAAAAAATACATATTATTAAAATAAAAGTATTTCCAAGAAATAAATATTCATTGTTCCTAGAGCCTCATCAGCAAAAGAAACTGTGTGGGAACTACTATAGGAATTTGCTAGCTCAACGCCTGTAATAACTAAACTACTGTCCTCCTATTCACTACCTAACTTAACTATCTCTTACAGTGGCATCGAGAAAGGACACCACAAAACAAATAGCACAACCATCATTCCAAGAGCTCTACCAGGAACTGCAGAAGAAGAAGACCACAACTCCTCAGGACACAGACGACCAGACAACAGTGTACGACAGTAATGGAGTCACACACATTTTTCCATGGACTTATAACTCGTTGCTTGATAACTATGCGGACCTGCCTCCAAGCCTCAAGAGGCTTCGAGTTGAGGATTTTGAAAATTCTAATGTCGTTGGTTGGGGCTGAGTGTTTATATGTTTGGTATGTTGTGATGCCGCGTCTGGACGGATGCCACTTGTCGCTAGCTCCGGCCCACTTCAAACCTTTGCGTTGATTTGGGGAATCAAACGATGCCATCCACAGTCCACACGCTTGAGGGTTCCCAACTTAGGGGTTTTCCCCCTCAATATTGGAGGAAATGATGTGGAATGGGGGTTTTTAGGGGCCTAATATTTTTAGGCGTAAATTTAGGGGGATTATGCATTATTCAAATGTTATTTGATGGTTGAAAAAAGTGACTTATGTTTGACTGGGACATCTAATAGATAGATGGCACTTTTAAAAACTACCGTTGTTTACAAAAAAACGTTTGACTAGACAGTATTAAGATAGTTTGACTCTGTAAAATATAGCACAGTAGCTGTCTCAGCTGACACATTCAGGAGTACATAATTCGTGTGATTCAATAGCCATTTCCTTTTTTTTTAATGTTTAAAAGTTAATCTCAAAGTTTTTCATCTACCTATTAAATTATCTTTTAATTTTCAGTTTGATAACTAAAGGTTAATCTTCAAAATCAGTTCGTCCTACATGTCATCCATTTTCATGACAAGATTCCTAATATTTTTTACAGCTGACACTTTTCAAAAATTAAATCAAATTTACTATGAGCTAAATGTTGTCTAATTCATACACACAAAGTTTTATAAAATTAGGATTTGGTCTTTCCATAAAAAATGCAAAAATGTTTGTACTGAAAATTGAGTTTCCTCTCCATACAAAACGCTGATTTGAAAAAACAAATTGGGATTTTTCATGTACTTGTCATTAATCTATGTAAATTAATTACAATACAAGTTACTCTAAAATTAACTAGCACGAAATTTAGCAAGGAAACTACAATTACATTCCAGTGAATACGAAAACGAATGACATGTGATGTGACAACAGCAAATAATGCATTCGGGAGACTATCGGACAGCATGCGGGCGCTCGCGCTTACAAGCGCGGCTGCCGCTTGCTGTGGAGCGCGATGCGATGTCCCCCCCGCAGCCCGCGCGCGGTATCTTCACGACTTTTTTTTCACCTTCAACGCCAATCTTTACCTGATATCCGAGAACTTCAGACTTATACACTAGTCAGCTTATATTCTACAAGAAATTCAGTCGGGCTTAAGTGTGCACTTGTTAAATATTGTGATATGGTACTGCCTGGCTATACGATGTGCTAATCTCCCCGAAGGGTACGTATTTATTCAATTCATTTTCCATCTGTCCCTACAGCTACAATACCAACCGCCTCTGATAGGTAGTTTCCTTCACGGCTCTCCGATCCCTCGGCGTGCCTGGACGAAGTCGGAGAAGGGAACATCGCACTCGCTATATATCTCGTGTTCTTAGGCAGCTGATCTCAACAGGGACCCACTTAAACCCTACCTGGTTCCTGTCCTGCAACCATGCACCGGCCGGATCCTACCTGGTTTCTGCCCTGCACACTCCTCCATCCTTTCACCCCGTCTGGCCTTTGACAACTTGAGACCTGCCGACACATTCTTCACTTCACCTCTGCGTGCCGTGAAGAGGCGAAGAAACACCAGGGGAGTCGTATTCTAACGCTAGGAACCACCCTAACCAGTCACAAACCATGCCCTAGCCGCGGTATTTGTAAATAAAATAGTACAGTCTGTAAACCTACTTTAATTTGCTAGTTAGGTCTTTGAACACAGTTTAAACATCATAATACTAACACGTCTTATAACGTATTATTACTGGAGTAAGGATGTGTCACGATTTGTTTTGCCTGTTTGTCTGCTATTAACTACATGACCGTGCTTTACTATACTATGCGGTTCAAATAACTTTAGGAGTCTTAAAACGATATTGTGCTAGGTCTTATCTCAAGTTGATTTCGAAACTGAAATTCATTTTTGCTATAACAAATTCGATAGGCGCTTAATGTGTAAATTTGCCAACGTTGTGGCAACCTACGGGAGACGCAATAAAAGGCTTGGAATATGCTCAGTTACAGTCTAGTTTTATTTAAAAAATAACTCTTCTTATATATAAATCGTCCTCGATAATCATCATGTACCAAAACCGGTACGTGATGTCGATGTTCTGTGTCAGTCAATAACTTATCTCGACGATACTTTAGTCCGTGATGATAAGGGATGGCTGGCACAGATTCTCCCCCCCTTACAAAAAAAACAATAGTAAGTAAATTACGATAAATGGAAAAGTAAAAAAAACAAAGCACGAAAACATTTAAATTAAATAATACTATACATTGCGACTAGCTAGGCTGAGGTAATCCGCCTCTTCCGGAGTGCGGCGCCAACTCTTTCGTTAAAAAAAAAAAACGGTTGGCCACCATGAAGAACACGATGGCCGCTAGTATGGTGAGGATCCCGAGCGTCGCAAGAATCATCTCCCGATGACCGTTGAACTCTTTTATCACCTCCGCTCGGCGATATTTTCCGTCAATTTGGTGGCGTCTTGTATCCCGTTGTTTTGGGTCATGGTTAGTTGTTCCTTGGAGTTATATCCGCCCATGGTGGTTTCGTTGCGTTTCCTGCTGGTTTACTGAATAGCGAATGATACTCTATGATTTACCAATTCGCTATTTATACCAAACGAGTGCCGTCATCAAAGTTGGAATCTCAACGTTTGTTTGTACTTTCGACCAAACTTGGACGTTGTTGGTCGTGCTGACTCGACAACTGAGTCTTCCGCTTTGCTCGTAGATTGCGGGAACGTGATGGAACTCGGCTGATCTGCTGGTAGGAAAGCTGGCTTTAATCTATCAATTGAAAATGTGTCGACGGTGTTGTTCTTGTTGATGACGAAATATTTCGCCGTTCGTCGTAGAACTTCGTAAGGCCCTTCATAAGGAGGAATCAGACCTTTGGCGACGCCTTCTCTCTTGATGAAAACGTGAGAGCAGGAGCTTAACTCGGGGTGGACGAAATACTTGTTTTGGTGATTCTCTCCTCGGAACGGAGCAGTTTTTTGATATTCGTTGTTTCAAATCTTGCACGTAGTCGTGATACGTTGATCGCAAGCCAGAATCACCAAAGAATTCCCCGGGAAGCCTTATTGTTTCTCCATAAACCATTTCCGCGGCGCTCAAACCCGTGTCGTCTCGTAAACAACTTCTTAGGCCAAGAAGGACGATTGGTAATTCTTTTACCCAATTTTCCTTACTGTTCCTTGCCATGAGAGACGCCTTCAGCGAACGATGCCATCTCTCCACCATTCCATTGGATTGCGGGTGGTAGGCTGTTGTTCGTAATTTTTCCGTTCCCATTAACCTCGCCAAAGATTTAATAAGCTCAGATTCGAACTGTTTTCCACGGTCCGAGGAAAGCCGGGGGGGGGGGGGGGGGGGAGGGGGGGCAAATCTGCAGATCCACCCTTGGAATAAACATGAAGCGACTTTTTCCGCAGTAATATCCTTCAAGGGAAATGCCTCAGGCCAAGAAAAGCAACGGTCAATCATGCCAACGTTGTGGCAACCTACGGGAGACGGAATAAAAGGCTTGGAATATGCTCAGTTACAGTCTAGTTTTATTTAACAAATAACTCTTCTTATATATAAATTGTCCTCGATAATCATCATGTACCAAAACCGGTACGTGATGTCGATTTTCTGTGTCAGCCAATAACTTATCTCGACGATACTTTAGTCCGTGATGATAAGGGATGGCTGGCACAGTAAATAAAAGCTGTTTTTTTGGAAAATATTACAAATCGTAAAAAATGCCTGTTTCTTATATCGTGATCTATCTTTGTTTAATTTACGCCTAAATAAATAAGAAACTTTATTTTTTTATCATTACATGATAATTATTTTTACTTTTCATAGCTAACCTTAATCATAAGACCTTAGAGATTAGTGATATACCATGAATTCATAAGGAAGTAAATAAATAAATGTAGCCCACATTAATATCCCCACTGAGAGGAGTCCTGAGTATTTCTGTTAGTTGAATTTAATAAATAATCCAGGAATTTTAATAGCCAGTGTCCCAAAGTATAATTATTTATTATCTTCGCCCATCCACCCGCACTGAGCCAGCTTGATACGGCTATTTATGGCTAAATCTTACGCATATCCATGGAAGGCCTGTGCCTCTCAGTGGGGAAATTAATCGCTTCGGCCGCCTACGAAACCAATGCTACGTAACCAGTTACGTGTGAAGAATTAATGTTCTTGCTACAAAACTAGTTGCGTACAAAGAATTATTTATTTTCATACGAAACCAGTTACGTACGACCGCCTACGAAACCAATGCTACGTAACCGGTTACGTTTGAAGAATTATTTTTCTAGCTACGAAAATAGTTTCGCACAGAAATTGGAATTATATCTAAGAGAGTTTTTTCCCATGATGATTAAACATCTCTGATAATAACAAATTTCTGATATAAATTCATAAGCTAAATTCCTTTATCCGCATATGGACCAAAGAGATAAAACGTATCTACTAAACGCATTAGACCCAATCCCAGTGTGCGTTAAGGTTAGGACCCATACGCAATATTTAATAGTATCTATGCATATTAGGAAAAATAATTACTAAGTACTCGATTAAGACCAGCATTGTTTATTAATAAATTTCTTTAACACAGGCATTGCAATAGCAAAGGGTCCGAAAATTATATATAACTAGGGTAAGTTCACCAGTAGTTAGTAATTTCTAAATTCATATAGTCCTCAAATTTTGTCATCCACAAAACCGCGAATCAGCATACAATTTTCATGGCTGACTACTGGTGCATTTACCCAATAAATATCGCCTTGAAAGGCGTAAGGTGCATCTATCATTCTAACGATCATTGTTTATCGACATTTATTCGAAATTTCGGTGGCAGCAATATATAGAACAGAAAAGAAATTTAAATCATCGTTAACCTTAAACTTTTAATTCATAAACCAATATTTACCACTACTTAAACTAAATTAATTCTTAACTTTAAATGTATATACGTACGTTATTTAAAATTATAAATGAAAATAATAAGGACAAATAATTTCCAGACAATGTCCGACACAAATTTTGCCCGCGTTCAAGTCTTCAAGTGATTTTTTAATTTAATGATCGATCTCCATGTAATTCTCAGATTGCTTCGTTTCTTTGCTCAAAACTTCTAATAGTTGACTCAGTGCAGGATTTGTCCTCCCGATGTATCTGTTATTTCTACTGTGCCATCCCTCAATGTTATTAGTAGTCCTGATTTTCTCTTTATCGCAACTACATAATACTGGAAAGTTTGATCTCTTTAGCCAATGAGTCTGGAAGTATTTATTGAAATCGTCAATTTTCTTGATTGATGCACTCTTAGACATAATATACTCATATCCACATTCCAGATATTCAGGAGGCAATCGCGCTAAGCCAATACATCTCGCTATGTGACGCTTTTGTGTACTTGATTTTATTTTCAATTGCTTTGCTTTCCGCAAGAGACTGCTGTAGTGAAAATAGCAAACCTTGACTTCAATATCACAGTAAAAAAAAATCACAGCTTTGATAACAGCTGTCTCAAAATCAATGCTAATCTTTGTTGGCTTCCATTTTGGAAATGACGATTTCATTAGCTCAAATACTATCTCATAGGTTTTCATATTTTTGTCAGGTAACAAACAATACATGAGTGGTGTTATAGAGTTATTACGTTTGTTAACTCCATGGACTGTATACAGTTGCTTGAAATTAGGGGGCAGGACTTGAAAGTACCATCCGCCAAGATATGTCCAAAATCACCAATTAAATGTCTGATTCTAGGAGAACAAAACAAAATAATTCTCTTGCTGGTCTCATCATCATCATAGTCTGCTAAAAGAAAATTCTCATATTTTATTACTACTTCGCTAGCTGAGGAAAATCGCATTTTACTTGTACCTAACACTCTATTGCGTGCGTTGAAAAGACCAGTTTTAACACCACTAAATTTGGGAATATCTACAACCATATGTATACCTTCATTTTCTAAGCAATGAACATCGTCATCATATTGTTTTTGAATTGAAATAAAATTGCAACTCGCTTTGTCTTTCAGCCGGTCAAGCTCTAACAAAATCTTATTTTCAGCCGTGTTTGGTAGACATCCTGCAGAATGTTGAGTGTTTTCTTTCACGACTTCATTTCGGTCATTTAACGTTACATTTCCAGAGCAACCTCTGTTATTTTCATAGCATAGCCAGAATGAATTACCGTTACGATAAAACTTTTTTCGGTGGTAGCGGCGCCCACTATATAGTAATGAAACTCCTCCTTTTCGAGTTGTGATAAATTCAATTTCTCTGGAACCACTCATTACGATTACGATGTTTTCCGATTTAAATTATGTAGTGCGTGTGATGTGAATCTATTTTATCACTTCCATCCAAGCTATGATTTCAAGTTGACACTTGAATAGCTAAATAAGTGTCAGATAAATGACGTATTTGAAAAAGATATTACCTATAATCAGCCAGTCATGTTAGAAAAGAGTATTTAACATTGTAATCTATGCTAATGTTATAAATGCGAAAGTAAATCTTTCTTTCTGTCAATTAATTTTGTCTCTCCGTCTGTCTGTCTGTCTGTAACCTTTACACGGTTGAACAGCTGAACCCATCTTGGTGAAATTTAGTATGCCGGAAAGCCCTGGAAAGGACATAGGCTTTGTTTATCTCGCAATCCCCTCGGGAACCACGATATACGAAGCCGGTAGAAGCTTGATGAAAAAAATATTTTTCTTGCTACGTAACTGGTTTCGTAGGAAAATAAATAATTCTTTGTACGCAACTAGTTTTGTAGCAAGAATATTAATTCTTCACACGTAACTGGTTACGTAGCATTGGTTTCGTAGGCGGCCGAAGCGAAATTAATGTGGGCAACATTTATTTATTTACTATCTTATGACTTCACGGTATATCACTAATCTCTTGGTCTTATGATTAAGCTTAGCTCCGAAAAATGAAAATTAGGTATCATGTAATTTTATTTCTATAGATAAGTTTTACTACTAAGAGATTTATTAAGCAAAAGATTCATGAAAATAAGTACAGAGAATATAAATAAGATATTCATTCTAGTTCAAGACGTGTGGGACTGCCGCTCCATCCTCATATAGGCCTGTGCGATTCCACCTATGGCGGGTACCGCGGATGCACATGCTGCTAGCCCTGATGATGGCGGTTTGAATTCTTGCTCGTAGCCAGCCCATTATTGTGGCAGGGGTCCGGTTCCAGCGGTCCGCCAGCGTTTCGGCGAGGTGTTTAGTGAATGATATCATTTGTGGAGCAAAAACTCCGTCGACAGAGGTTACTAAAGGGGTGAAGGTGGTGTGGCGCGTCTCGCATGGGTCGCAGTACTTCCTTTTCTTTTCTTCTTCAGCTGAACGAAGGACAGCCGCTACGGGGCGTGATGCGTGGGAGGGAGCGTCGGTGTCTATGACACGGATATCAAATAACGCCTCCCTCTGGGCAATCCATACCCCCCGACAAGCCAAGTCTCCGCGCAGCCCAGTATCGCCTTCGGAGATGACTGGCTCTTTCGTGACGTTTCCCCAGGCTTGCTGGCACAGTTCACAGAAAATATCCCTTATTTCGTTATGTCTGCGTGTGATAAGGCCACCTGTTTTGCAGCACAAGGCGTGGTCCACGTTGAAGTTGTCATTGCCGCAGCCGTCGCAAGTCGCAGGCATGGAGATTGGTGTGCGGTGGTATCTTATGGCCAGGGCATCTCTAAATTCGTGGGGTGATAAGTCGAAGTTGTCTTTTCTTGTCGGTATTACTGAAAGCCATGTTGATGTTTTTGTTTTCATTTTTGTCGCTATTGATCTTTCTATTGCTCTTTTTTTTTTGGATGGTAATTTTGTTAGAATGCTTTCTAGAGTTTCGTTCTCGTATGTTTCTTTTTCCTTGTTTCCTTCCTTTCTGGCGTCACGCAAAGAATTGTAGTGTTCAGCAAGGTTTATGTCTTTTATCTCGGTTAGGGCTGTTGAAAGTATTGTAGATCCCTGTTTTGAGATTTGGTATGCACGGTTTGGTGTGTTGAAGGGGTCAGAAAGGGCAAGTCCGCCTTTGTGGACTGGGAGGGTAAATAGCTGGGTTTCAAGTTTTGTGATTTCGCCTCCGATTAGTGTTGGTATGAATTTGTCATGTAATGAGTTAGTTAAGGGTTCAAAAAGTTCTTCTGAATTTTTTAAGACACGTAGTAGGAAGGACCATTTAAACTGAGCTGCTTTAGTTAGGGCAGTGTAAGCGGCTTGAGGTGAGTTTTTGCAGATTGTTGTGAGTTTCTCGATGATAGATATCCATTCGGTTACATTCTTTTTTACGAAGTCGTCCCCTCCTGTCCCTATGTAGCCTCCTAGGAAGCGGGAGCCGGTAACTATGGAGACGTTGGTACCGGAGAACGTCTTTTCTGCGGTAGACTTGTCAGTTTCTGACACTATTAGAAATGATTTTTTACCTTGTGGTAAGTATCCGTATGCTGGGCCTGTTTTGTTTAAGTTGTCCCACCATTGTCGCAGGCTTTGGAAAGTGCCTTGCGCGGAGGAGTCATCGGCGTACCAGCATTGTGTGACTGTGTTTTCGGTTTTAAGTTTGTTAATTATTGGTAGTGTTGCAAGCGCGTACAGTGGCATTGCGAGTGGGTCTCCTTGGGTTACGCCTTCTCTGCTATATAGTCTTGTATCAGAATCGCGAAATACCAATTCAGCGTGGCCATTGTAAGTATTATAAAGAAAGCGGGCGCAGTGTGGCCAGTATATTCTTGCTTGCCAGAGGGCTAGTTGTCTATTCACGGCGTTAAAAGCATTGTTCGCGTCAACGAGGAGCATTCCCCAGTTTGAACCAGGTTGGCAATCTCTTTGGAAGACATCGGTCATGGCATGAATGGCGCCTTCGATGCCACTGCCCAGTCCACTGCAGAGCTGTGACTGGCCGCATGCTTCAGTGACTTCAGAGCCTGTTGCTAAGATCATGCATTTGGATAATATTCTTCGTAGGCATTCGCCGATGCCGATAGGTCTTACGCCTGGGCATTTGTCTAAAGCAACAAGTCGGCTTGACATTAATGCTTGTATTTGGGTCCAGGGTATGGTTTCGTTGCTAAGTTTCGTTGTGAGCTGCGCTACGGCTTCTCTTAAATGGGCGCTTGCTTGGCCGAAGCGGAGTAGGAAATCTCTCCAGTTTTCGGCTGTGCATCCAGTGGGGCCTCCGCCGCCGTGTAGTTTTCTCGCAACTGTTTCGACATGGTCACAAGTTATTTCGATTTCAAGGAGTGGTGGGAGTTTTGTGACGTCTTTGGGGAGAGTGAATAAAGCGGGATCTGGAGTATTAGGCGGGGGGTGCTTTTCTCTCAGCACATCACTGACGGTTTTACCGGATGGATCAACTTCAGTGTCTGGGTTTAAAACTTTGCTCGTGTCTTTTGTGAGGAGCCAGTTGAGCGCTTCCCGCGTTTTTCCATGTAGTATCAGTCGTGTGAATAATTTTGTTTCTTGGTCATTGTTGTTTTTTTTCCGGTTTCTTGTATTCCATATAGATATATCTGCTTTGGTGGATTCCGTGATGAGTTCCTCGAAACGTTTGTCTGCCCAGAGTTTTAGGCGCCGATCGAGTAGTCTCAGTATATCTTTCATTTTTCTAACGTTTTTGTCTCTTTGCAGTATGACCGCAGCAAAGGTTAATACGCGTTCAGAGGGGTAGGTTGATTTGGTTAGATGCTCAATTTCGTCGGCCAGAGTGTGTACGAATTTTCTACTTGCAGTACCGCATGGGAGGTCGTATAGCTTGCCATGAAGGTTACAGACGTTGTCCCAATGCCTTTGCCAGATGCCAGACTTGGGTTGGATGGCATTCAGGAATGGGGATCCGAAGGCTTCTTCCAAAGGTGACATTGGTGTTTGCCCATCGGTGGTAGTTTTAAGAGTAGCGGATTCTGATTGGTTTAGTACATCGTTGTGTGCTGATCTCATGTGACGCTGGAGCCCATTTTTCTTGAATTTCCTGGGGCATAGCGGACACTCGGTGTCAGCTTGTGACATATGGGTGGGTATTTACTTACTTGAGCTATTTGTACTATAATTTTGTTGTTTAGCTCTCGGATAAGGGTAAGATTAATAAAAACAAGGGATTTTGTTGATAAATAAATGGGTCTAAAGGAAATAATATTAAAATGAAGTATTTTTGTGAAAAATATGTCTATTTGACGTGACAGCTGACCATAGATTAAAAAATATATATGTGTAGATATGTATATAGAAACATAATGTAGGTGTTGTCTGAATGCTAACAAAATAAAGATTAATATTCAGTAATAAAATAATTCCATTTTGGGAACCAAATTTTGTGGAAATCTGCAATTTCTAAAAAAAACGAAAAAATCACTATAATTTCTTAAACAAAGCGTAATTTAAGTTACAGTTACCACTTTTTCTGTAACTTTTTGTTACTGGGTGCACTACGTGTCTTTCACGAATCAGTCGATTTCACTATGAAAAACCCTTCCATTCCGAAGTAACATATTTTTTTGCAGTTGGTACCCAGATAGCGGATTTCAATATTAAAATGGCTATAAAAATTGGGAGATGAGAAAGTGGCTGCGCCACGAAGTTTACTACCTGTCGCGGCTACCACGAACGTACTATAAGCCTAACTCTTGAACTATTGAGGAACCAAATTCCTTAAAATGCTAAATAGGTACTATTTCTGTAGCATTTTCCGTGACAGGTAGTATCACATATATATAACAGAATGATTTGTAATGCTAGAAATAATTTAACAAAAAGAGAAATTTGTAATAATTTTAAAAACCCTAAAAAAATGTGGGAAATTATTAATAGATTGACTGGTAGAATTATAAAGGCTATCGATGATGTACTGGTTAAGTCCTTTAGGTTAAGACCAAAGCAATTATCAGATAAGTTTGCACACGATTTCGATAACAATGTTAAAATGTATTGAACACTTGTGATAGGCCATTGCTTGATGAGAAGGAGTACATACATACCCCTAGCTTATCATTACGTCTGGGAAAAATTAACGAAGAAGTCTTACACAGAATAATTAGAAAAATAAACGATAAAAAAAGCCCAGGGTTTGATACGATAAGGGCAAAAGACGTAAAATATACTTCTGAAAAAATTACACCGGTCCTCATGCATCTAATTAATCTATGTATCTCGCAATCCACATATCCCGACCAACTTAAAATAGGACTTGTAAGACCGATACATAAAAAAGGTAGTCATACAGATACAAACAACTACAGACCTATAACAATCCTATCATGCTTAGATAAAATTATAGAAAAATATATCGGAAATTCCGTAAATAACTTCCTATCAAGTAATGGCTTAATACATGTAAAAAAATTTGGATTTCAAAAACGAAAAAGCACATCTCAGCTTTTGTCATTATTTACAGACGAAATAAATAGCTATTTAGATAAAAGATACCATGTACTTACCGTTATGATAGACTTCAGTAAAGCTTTTGACACTTTAAATTATAAGACACTTTACCAGAAAATGCAGCAGAACGGTATACAGGGACCTGTGCTAGAACTCATGAAAAACTATCATACTAATAGGTATAACGCGGTAAGCATAGCTGGTGAACTCAGTGATCTGATTCCCACCTTATGTGGTACGGCACAAGGATCGATCCTGGGACCAACCGAGTACTTATTATACGTCAATGATATGTGCAAAATATTTCGGCATGGCTCAGTATATCAGTTTGCAGATGATACTTGTATAACTACCGCTCATCAGGACCTTGAGATGGCCCAAAGTATGATGCAGGAGGATTTTGATCTATTATGTAAGTGGGCTCACGATCTAGGTTTATCGATAAATTACTCTAAAACAAAACTCATGCATATTCATTCGCCTTATAAAAAAAAAAACTTTATACCGGCGATCGTGGCCCACGAACACAACTGTATGCACCTACAGAGCGCTTCCTGTAACTGCGTTCATCTTGATCTTGTACAAGAACATACTTACCTTGGACTAAAAATAGACCATAGATTCAACTGGGGTCCACATATTGAGCATGTATGTAATAAGCTAAGATCCATTTTGTCAAAACTGTGTGTACTTAGGCATAAAGTTCCCTATAGTACGCTAAGACTTCTTTACATGTCCTTGGCTGATTCTGTAATAAGCTATGGCTTAGCCAGCTATGGAAGAACATTCAAAACATCTTTAAATCATATTTACAACTTACAATTAAGATTACTGAAAACGATTGTTCCCGCAAAGATTAAATATAAATATAAAAATAACTATGAAAATCTATTCAATTATTGTAAAGTGATGAACGTATTTGATAAGTTGGATATGGCAATTGTTATTCAGTATAATGAAAATATACCCCTTTTAAAAAAAAAGAAAAGACCCGTAAATCTACGTAACCTACCTTATCTTTCAAACTTCGAGATACCAACAAGTAAAAACGAATATGGCCAGAGAGTCTGGCAGTCAATTCTGCCTAGAGTATTGAATAGATTTCCAATAGAATTAGTTAGTAGAATAGAAAACAAAACTTGTCAGCAAACAAAAAATATTATTAAGCGGTACTTGTTTAAACCTACCTCAATAAATGTAAAAATATAATGTATATGTAAATTTATGAATAAGCAGCTCCTTAACTCAAAACATCTTTAAATATTAAGATTAGAAGTTAAGTTCATGCCATGTAATGTATATAATTTTTTTTTTGAAATAAACAGCTTAATAAAATAAAAACACGGTTCACCCTGGTAACAATCCAAGAAGTTTAGGGCGTCCTGAGTTGACCAGTCACTCATTTTTACGTCACGTATGGTTACGACTGTTCGCCGCCACTACACAAACGAGACTGAGTAGGGAGGAGCACAAGCATGTGGGCGCGCCCAAGTGCATGCGACTGCAAATCCCTTTGTCTTGTGACCAAAAAAGCAAAAAACCGACACTCGCTACAAGCCTACGCATACCGAGCCAAACGACCTCACCACATGCTTGATTTTGTGACAGCTCGTGGAGGCTTGCCGAGCGTGCTGACGCGCCATTACATGTCGAAGGGTGACAGACAAATTGGCTTGTGACTTTTTTTAATATTTTTTAAACAGAAAAAGACCCCATATCTGAATAAGTATATAATCAATAATAGTACATTACTGTCGCGGTCTGTAATGACTGCGTTGCTGGTCGCACTGTTGGTGGCCGAAAGCGCAGCACAGCGTAGCTCAAGGCCTACACAGCGCTATCAGCATTGCAGGCTTTGATGGACGAGCTGGAGCGGACATCAAAGGCTGCAATGGTGACCAAGCTTATAGGCCGAGAGCGTAGCTAAGCTAAGCTCGAGGCCTTCATAGTGTGGCCAGCAGTGCAGTCATGACGGACCCAGGCTTGTATAGTACTTTACTCAAAGTAATTAAATAAAACCAGCTTATTATACCTACTAATAATTTATTTAATAAAAATTACAATTTGTAAATGTACAGTTACTTAAATTTAATACTGATCGCTTAGCATGCAGATTTTAACGCTCTTTCGACCTCGAGAAGAGAACTTGCCATGTCTAAAGTGCGAGCATGGCAGATGGGACTCGAGATATGCGATAGAATGCGTTCTTGTCTACCAAAAGAACTTATTGCCATTTTGAATAAAAGTGTTTTATTTTTGTCTGGAAACACTGTAAATTTAGTTACCGGTTTTTAGCGATATTGGAACATCACTAGAAAGTTAACAATTTCGTTTCGTTCCAACGCAAGCAATTAGTCAAAACCATTCATTTTATTCGATATTTTTTTAATGAGCTCTATGATATTAGTAACAAAACGCATATCTGTCATTTTCTGTTTTCATTTCGTTCCGCGGTGAATTTTATTTTCAAAAATTCTAATGATCCCAAAAAGAAAGATGTAAGTATTAAAGCTTTGCTTATAGTATCAAATTACTTCGTAAAGTATTCTCGCCACTGTGAATTTCAGACACAAACTAATTTCAGAATGAGGAAGGAGCACGTAGCAGCAGTTAGCGAAGATGCTGGAGTACATGTCGAATAGCAAGGACTTCGCCAACGGGGAGTAAACCGGCCCTATGGAAAAGTGTTTAAATCTACAAGAGTGGGTCCAAAAAATATTAAATGCCATTGGGCCGGCGGAAACCGTGGAGAAATGGAGAAACGTAAGTACAAACTTGGTATCGTAAAATTAACGTAAAATCCCTACTGCATAACGGCTGTCGGTGGTAACATAGGAAAGAACGGTCAGAGTGTCGATAAGGGGGCGGAAGCGCCCTTAGCGCCCCCTTATCTAAACTCCAACCAAAAGAACATACCCACATACATACATTACGGTGAAAAACAACCCTCATTTTGGACAGTTGGGTATAAATACTGAGGCATTAAAATTACTTTTATCTGCTTTGTATGTATCTACATAATGTGAATTATACCAAATTATTTTCACTCTACAGACTTGGAGAGACCAGATAAAAGGAGCGAGGGAGGAAGGTGCCCGGGTGAGGCGGGCATGTACAGAAACTGAGAACCTACCAGTTCCAACCTCTCCGACCAGTCCTGTAAAACATTAAAAATAATTGGGACAGCATGTGCTTTTGGCATCAGTGACAATGAAACGGGAGTGGGAGAAGTGAGTATACATTGTATAATTACTATGTAAAATTTCCTAACATATTCCATTCAATTAATAAACCAATTTCATTACAGCTTATCACTGGCCAGATAGAACAAAGTTTACACACCACTGCTGCTGAGTCACCCACCTTTGTGATAGAGACTCAAGCCATTCACTACCTGTCCCAATTCACCCACTCACCTCTTAAAGATTCAGGATTTGGATGGACCAACATACTGTCACCAATACCCCCGAGTTATACCAGCCCAAGATGCCCACTCGTCTCCTACCTCTCACAGAATTGCCATTTTTAACTTAGAACTAGGCAACAGAGGCATACATTGGCCCAAATATGTGGAGAAGAGGGTCGTGTAGAAAAAGTAAATATGTGGAAGGTGTGAATTATGCAGTATGCAGAAGACGCAGTCTAAACCTTGCACTGTATGTTCTCATTGCAACATATATTTATGTCTAAACAACATCAATAACTGTTTTGTGGCTTATCACGAGATAGATATTGATCTCATTTAGCTCTAAGTTGTTATTGTTCACTTATAGTAATGATGATTTTTTGTGAAAAACTCTAACATTGTGTTACATAATGTTACTGAAGAAACAAATTTGTCTATGCCTTAAAAAATGTTCTAGATGCACTACATTTCTGAAAAAACGAAACATGTGTTTAACATTGACATATAGTTGTAGCCTCGTTTTTCTGGGGGTACTAGTTCCTGTCAGTAAAAGAAGAGATTCTGGTTCTCAAGTTTTATTTCCTGAACATTTGTTAAAGAAAACAAGGGGGGTTCTCTCTTAGTGGCCGTCCTATTTAAATAATACACGTCCTTAATTCTACACTTATCTCGACCCTTGTTTCTTCAGGTCTGCCCCCCCCGCAGGGAAGATCAGCGTAACAGTAACAAGCAGGGCGTCACCAGCTACACTGGCAGTACAGGCGCCATGCGGGATCTTATGTACTGGAATTAGGAGAAAAATCTACTTAGCGACTGGCCCTAAGTTCACAATGTACACCACGGGCCTTAATTAAGAGCTCCCCGACTTAAAATTACACAAAATTAACCAAACACACGGGCAAGGTCTATTTCTCAGGTGCCCAGGCCTTAATCTACCGCAGGGAAAATTTATATTCCTTCAAATTACACAAAATTATCAAAACACACGGGCAAGGTCTATTCCTAGGTGCATAAGCCTTAATCTACCGCAGGGAAAATTTATATTCCTTCAAATTACACAAAATTATCAAAACACACGGGCAAGGTCTATTCTTAGGTGCATAAGCCTTAATCTACTACAAGGAAAATCTATATTCGGTTTGCAATACACTAACAAATGTCACAAACTAACCTATTTACAAAATCACCCTGGCCGTGGTCCAGCCCCATGATGCAATTATATTTAATAAAACCTCTTGGTTTGGCCACTGGACCACAGGGAATGCCTAAGGAAGTTGAATCACTGCGTCGACGTTACCTAAGACTAGGTCAATCGACCATGATGAGCGACTAGGGCCGCGTTATGGAGAAGTAACGAGAAATCTACTGGGGCAGGTTAGTAAGCGCGCGATGCGAACCATGGAAGATGGAAATTTCTCACCTTATATATTCAGGATGTACCTCGCCCGCTACCACGGGGTGCACCCAGCACGGGTCACCTTGGCGGCTCCCAAAATCCCGTCTTCGGCAGGGTTGGATTTAGCGAGCCGATGTGTCAGCCACCTCACCACACGTGGGAACAACCTCCTTCCGCTACGCGTCCACCACGGCACGCTCTCTCCGTCCCCGGAGCAAAAAGGGGCTGAAAGGAACCACTTCGTTGGTAAAAATGACACTCGCCTCGGTTGAACCGTCGATAACCACGTTTCCTAACCCAACTCGACTCACCAAGGTTTCTTGTCAGTGGTTCCTCCTTCTACCACCTCAAGCGGTGTGCCTCTCGCGGCACTCTCGTCGAAAAAAGCCTCCCACCGGCTTGGGGCGCATATTTATAACCAAAATCTTCGCGATCAATCTTTCCATCAGGGATACCACCTTCGCGCTGAAAGCCCCCCATGACAAGTTCACGTCGCCGATTGCGACAGTAAATTAGCCGGGCGAAATTTCTATCTAGCTCCCGTTCCGCTGTCAGTTCCTGCACCTTACATTCAGGACGCGTCCCCACCAACATTTAGGGTACACGGCAGCGATTCCCGCCTGAAAATAATTGTTCACTCCGCCAGCTGTAGTTAAATTTTCCCGACAACATGGGAACAGAAAGACGAGGGCAACACTAAGAGTGGTGGCGCCCTCTAGCGGCGTTCCACCGTAACCACTTGGATCGATACTGTTCGACGCGCAGCGAGATGGCTCCCCCAATGTAAGCATTGTTAAGGCTGCCGCCAGATGGCGATACCTGTATCTTCCTCTCATAAATCCAACTGTTTAAACCTATGTAAATGGACTGAAAATCCAGCGCTACAGTACCCCCCAAGCCAAAATAGGATTCACGCAGGGAATCCTACGGATGACCCCATCCGAGAACACCGCCCCCCAACAAAACAAACCCTCCAACATCCACAATACCAAAAAAAACGAAGTGCCTACGACACACAAAACCAAAAGACCTATGATGCCACCTCATGATCCGGCCGAAGACTCTTGAGGGACCAAACAAAATAACAAGCTAAACAGTACAGCTGTCACAACATACAACAATGATACAATGGAAACTATTTCCTTGGCATCACCGTTCCAGGTGTTGTTCCGGAACGGCTTATCTGGGCCTACGGCGGAATACTCGGCTCCTATAGGCGGCGCTGTGACTTGGCGAAGCGCCTGTATTTATCCCCAATCTTTCACCAGCTACGTGGGCATTGCTGCGCAGAACTCCGCGACGGGGCGACGCAGCCGGACCAACGATCGCTGATGAGCGAAAATTACCAACACTCACAACACTACTCACGGGGTTTACTCGTGGGTCGCATGACATCTGTCCCTCGTCTTTCTGTTTGATATCCTTAATATGCCACTTCCCCAATGGCTTGCCGTTTTCATCCTCTACCTCGTAAACCAAACGCGATAACTTCTTGACGATGATGCATTTTTCATACTTAGGACATAACTTCGCAGAAAAATGTTTGCTCGCATCACTGAGTTTGTAAGTTCTTTTCCAAACAATATCGCCTACATTGAAAGACAAATCACGGCGTTTGCTATTATACGTTTTGACATTACGATCGTGGGCCTTTTTTAGTTCTACCCCCACTTTCTCGTAAACATCTTTCAAGGTACCTAATCTATCCGCCGAGGCTTTTCGCGACCCAAACAACAATTCATCAACTACAACGGGATCCGAGTAAACATTTCCATCAGCTACTGCCTCTCTCCCATGTACCAGAAAAAACGGGGTGTACGAAGTAGCATCGTTAACGGAAGTATTTAGAGCGAACTGTATCTTGTGAATATTCACATCCCACGTGCGATGGTCAGACCCTACGAAACTTGAGACCGCAGTCATGATGGTCCTGTTATATCGTTCTACCGTGTTTACTTGGGGGCAATAAACCGGGCCCAAATGTACTTGCGGCACATTGTACTTTTCGAATAATGACTGGACTTCACGACCCACCAGCTGTGGCCCGTTGTCTGAGAGCACAGTCTGAGGAACCCCATGCACCAGAAACACATGGTCCTCCAGGCGCTGAGCGATCACCTTTCCTGTAGCGCGCCGCACGGGGAAAATCAAACAATACTTGGAGAAGCAGCATACTACTACTAACAAAAATGTATTTAGCTGTCTGGAAGCCGGTAGGGGGCCGACTAAATCAACACTAATACACTGAAACGGCCGTGAGCAAACCTTTGGGTCCCCCATCAGACCGGGTTTTGACAGGTTGCTATGTTTATAGGCTTTACACACTTCACAAGCAGCCACAAAACTCACCACGTCCTGGTACATTCCTGGCCAAAAGTATCTGAGCTTCAACCGACTGTGCGTCTTATCTACCCCTAGATGTGCCGCCGTAGGCGTTGAATGGTTCGCGACCATGATGTCCACTCTGTACTCCACTGGGACTACCTCCTTCCACTGGAAGTCATCGGTTAAGTTGTTCTTGCCCTTTCTGAAACGATAAAGACGACCGCTCTCGACCTGATAATTTGCCATGGATTGTGGCCTATCCACACAACCCCTAAAAAGTTTCAAATACCAATCGTCAGAAGTCTGCACCGTTGGCGCCACTGCTGCCACCGGAACTGATCTTGAGAGAGCATCAGGAACTACATTGTCCACTCCTCGCCGATGTTGAATAGTGAAGTTATATGGGGATAACCTACAACCCCATCTTTCTAGACGACCGGTTGGGTTTTTCAAGTTTAAAAACCATTTCAGGCTGGCATGATCAGTGATGATCGTAAACGGCCTATCTCCCTCCAGATAAGGACGAAAGTGTTCGACGGCGTTGACCACCGCCATCGCTTCTTTCTCCGTGGCTGAGTAGTTCCGCTCGGCGGGTAAGAGAGATCGGCTGAAATAAGCGATGGGGTGCTCCCCTCCATCAAACCTCTGCGTCAATGTTGCACCTACACCAAAATCGGATGCATCGCAATGCACTACAAAGTCTTTGTCAAAATCCGGACATGCTAACACCGGGGCCGTAGTCAGCGCCCTCTTTAGCTCCACAAATGCCTGGTCAGCTTCCGCTGTCCACTGGAACGGTGGCGTACCTTTTTTTGTTGAAGTTAATTTGTTGAGCGGCCCCGCTATGTTACTGAAATTTTTAATAAAACGTCGGTAGTACGAGGCGGTGCCTAAAAATCTCTTAACCTCCTTCTTAGTTGTCGGTACGGAGAAGTCCACAATAGCCCGTATTTTTTCTGGGTCTGTCCTCAGACCAAACTCATCAACTACGTACCCGAGGTATTTTAATTGACTTCTAAAAAATTGGCATTTCTGTAAGTTAATTGTTAATCCAGCGAAGCTTAGCCGATCTAAGACAACCCGCAGCAGCCTCGTATGCTCCTCAAACGTAGCTGAAACGATTACAATGTCATCTAAATAAATAAAAATTCTCCCGCCGAACTCAGGTCCGAAGAGACGATCCATGAGGCGCTGTTGAGTAGCTGGTGCAGAAGTTAAGCCGAAGCACATAACCTTGAAGTGGTACAGCCCGCGCGCTGGCACTGTAAACGCGGTTTTTTCCATTGAGTCCCGAGAGTCTAGTGGGATCTGCCAAAAGGCTGCTTTGAGGTCAATAGAAGACAAAAACTTCGCGTTCCCCAACTGATCTAAGATTTGCGTTATGTACGGGAGAGGGTATGCATCATGTTTTGAAACCGCGTTCAGCTTCCTACTATCCAAACAAAATCTCAGCGTACCATCTGCCTTGGGTGCCATTGTTATAGGATTATTCCACGCACTACTGCTGGGTTCCACAACGTCTAGCTGCAGCATCTCGTCCAACTGTTTATTTAACTCTGCTAGTTTTTGTGGGGACAAAACATAGTACCGTTGTTTTATAGGGGCTGCCCCTCCTGTGTCAATCCTGTGGCTCAAGAGATGAGTTCTACCTAAACCCTTCTTATCAAAAGATATGGACTCAAACTCCAGCATGATATCTTCGGCTTCTGCGCGTTGGCGAACTGAAAGGGCGTTCAACGGTTGAATCCTCCTAATCTCACAATCAAAAGTGGCTGTCTTCTCGGTGTCAGAGAAAGAGCATCCCCTATTCAACAAGGACAACACGTCAGGTGCTATGTCAAACTCCTGCCAGAAGTTGATGCCCAGAAGCAGGCTCGTCGTTACTCCCGGAACTACATAAAATTTAACGACGGACGTTCTACCCCCCAAAGCGACGGGCAGTAACACGTAACCGGCGACCGGTGAAGATGAACCGTTTGCTGTGGTTATCGCGTCCAAATCCAACGCCCTATGCAATACGATTTCCTGACCGAGCCTATCCAAAGCCGCCTTGCTAATAATGGAAATTTCCGATCCAGAATCTAATAGACCAGTAAAAAAAAAATTATAAACCCCCACTTTCAGATATGGGCGAGCGTCGCGACCGTGGATCACGCTCACGTGTTTCGCGCGTAGTTCGATGTGAAATTTACGGACAAATTCTATCCACTCCGACCATTCCTGTGGTCTTGGAGTCAGTGGCGAAGCTATCACGTTTGGTTCAGAGGTGACGGGTGCACTATGTGGTACGGGACTCACCTTATTGTTGACGAAAACGCCCTTGGGCGAATGCGACGAAGGGCTTCCAGAACCCCGTGCGCCCGGGACATCCGCAGACGCCCTCCTCACCTTGGCATCACCACCCCGATCTCCATGCCGGAGTGATGCGTCGTGGCCTACGGTGGCGAAGGACACGCACGCCCCCGGCGCACGTTGCCTTTCCGCTTCCGCCGCATGAAATTCGGACGCCGTATTAACAGCGCACTTACTTGCAGGGTTACTTACGTGGTAAGAGGGTATACCTCTCCCAAAGCCTACACCCGAATCAACCCTGCTCTGATTCGACTTTATTAGTTTTTTGACATCTTACATTTAGGACACGTTGAAGTAACTACATCCGGTTCCCCGCAACGGTAGCAGAATAATTTCCGCGACGGCTCTTGTATCGCTGAGACTTGGCCTGCGGTGGCTTTCCCGTTGTCACAAGTATAAATTAAGTCCGACGCCAAGATTGAGGCGGATGTAGTTGGCTCCGAGAAGCTACGCGCAATACATTCTGCCTGTTCCAGCAATCGGCAGCTTGACTTCAAATCCGACCATGAGTTGATTGGGTGCAGAGCTAGTTGGGTCGTGTAGAACGGCCTAATATTGTGTCTAACTATAGCCAATTTCTCAATTTCCGTAATGGGTTTTAATAATTGGGAGAAATAATTTTGCATTACGCTCAAATAATTTACTATGCTCTCGTCCTGTCCCTGAGTTCTTTCCCTAATCTCTTTCATAAGACGGAAATCAAAGTCAAATGGTAAGTATTCCGCCAACAAAAGATTTTTCAATTCGGACCATGTGTGTACATCGCTAATGGCACCTCTGTACCAGCATAACGCTCCGTCCGTGAATAATTCCGGGGCCGACTTGAACAATCTTTCGTCGGAGATACCGCGGGAGACCCTAACTTCTTCCAATCTTTGTAAAAATCCCTTTACGCACGACTTCCCATCGAATTTGATATTCAATGTGTGAACCGCCTGATACTTCTCGGGTATTACCTCGCGGACGGGGGTAGGTGACGCCACTCTGGACGATCGAAAATTTAACATAATACTCTCTAGTCTGTCTATTATTTTTTCGATAGTCGCGTTTGTCTCGAAAAATTTGTCGCCGGCACCTTCTAGGGGCTGAAGCCTACTCAGACGGTGATATAAGTGGTACGCTAACGCCTGTACCCTACTCAGAATCTTTAAAGAACACGGTCTTTGAGTTGTACCTACCAACAGACTCTGCAGTGATTCTAACTTCTCACAAATAGTGGCGAATTCCCGCTCACAATCGCCACTGAACTCCGTTACTTCGTCCGAGCTGAGTTCAATGTTTAATTTTCGGATCTGGGAACGCAGTTCCGTGACGGTTGGGGCTGGCTTTCCCCCACGAAGTTCAACTTCATATTCTAACTCGTCCTTATGCAGTAAATTAAAATTAATCGGCCTATCTTCAAAAGTTGCCATTGTGGCCCGGTCACACACGATAACACAATAACAACAATTAACAATCCGCCTCAAAATACAAAAACTAAAGTATAGAAACGGCCATGTGTACTGAGCGAAAGACCAGAACACAGGTTTACACAACCACCAAGAGAGAAAAACCTGTTCGGGCGCCAATTGTAGCCTCGTTTTTCTGGGGGTACTAGTTCCTGTCAGTAAAAGAAGAGATTCTGGTTCTCAAGTTTTATTTCCTGAACATTTGTTAAAGAAAACAAGGGGGGTTCTCTCTTAGTGGCCGTCCTATTTAAATAATACACGTCCTTAATTCTACACTTATCTCGACCCTTGTTTCTTCAGGTCTGCCCCCCCCGCAGGGAAGATCAGCGTAACAGTAACAAGCAGGGCGTCACCAGCTACACTGGCAGTACAGGCGCCATGCGGGATCTTATGTACTGGAATTAGGAGAAAAATCTACTTAGCGACTGGCCCTAAGTTCACAATGTACACCACGGGCCTTAATTAAGAGCTCCCCGACTTAAAATTACACAAAATTAACCAAACACACGGGCAAGGTCTATTTCTCAGGTGCCCAGGCCTTAATCTACCGCAGGGAAAATTTATATTCCTTCAAATTACACAAAATTATCAAAACACACGGGCAAGGTCTATTCCTAGGTGCATAAGCCTTAATCTACCGCAGGGAAAATTTATATTCCTTCAAATTACACAAAATTATCAAAACACACGGGCAAGGTCTATTCTTAGGTGCATAAGCCTTAATCTACTACAAGGAAAATCTATATTCGGTTTGCAATACACTAACAAATGTCACAAACTAACCTATTTACAAAATCACCCTGGCCGTGGTCCAGCCCCATGATGCAATTATATTTAATAAAACCTCTTGGTTTGGCCACTGGACCACAGGGAATGCCTAAGGAAGTTGAATCACTGCGTCGACGTTACCTAAGACTAGGTCAATCGACCATGATGAGCGACTAGGGCCGCGTTATGGAGAAGTAACGAGAAATCTACTGGGGCAGGTTAGTAAGCGCGCGATGCGAACCATGGAAGATGGAAATTTCTCACCTTATATATTCAGGATGTACCTCGCCCGCTACCACGGGGTGCACCCAGCACGGGTCACCTTGGCGGCTCCCAAAATCCCGTCTTCGGCAGGGTTGGATTTAGCGAGCCGATGCGTCAGCCACCTCACCACACGTGGGAACAACCTCCTTCCGCTACGCGTCCACCACGGCACGCTCTCTCCGTCCCCGGAGCAAAAAGGGGCTGAAAGGAACCACTTCGTTGGTAAAAATGACACTCGCCTCGGTTGAACCGTCGATAACCACGTTTCCTAACCCAACTCGACTCACCAAGGTTTCTTGTCAGTGGTTCCTCCTTCTACCACCTCAAGCGGTGTGCCTCTCGCGGCACTCTCGTCGAAAAAAGCCTCCCACCGGCTTGGGGCGCATATTTATAACCAAAATCTTCGCGATCAATCTTTCCATCAGGGATACCACCTTCGCGCTGAAAGCCCCCCATGACAAGTTCACGTCGCCGATTGCGACAGTAAATTAGCCGGGCGAAATTTCTATCTAGCTCCCGTTCCGCTGTCAGTTCCTGCACCTTACATTCAGGACGCGTCCCCACCAACATTTAGGGTACACGGCAGCGATTCCCGCCTGAAAATAATTGTTCACTCCGCCAGCTGTAGTTAAATTTTCCCGACAACATGGGAACAGAAAGACGAGGGCAACACTAAGAGTGGTGGCGCCCTCTAGCGGCGTTCCACCGTAACCACTTGGATCGATACTGTTCGACGCGCAGCGAGATGGCTCCCCCAATGTAAGCATTGTTAAGGCTGCCGCCAGATGGCGATACCTGTATCTTCCTCTCATAAATCCAACTGTTTAAACCTATGTAAATGGACTGAAAATCCAGCGCTACATAGTAAACAGACCGTTAGGGCGACTAGCTAGAAGGCAGAATAAGACTTACTCAAGTAACCTTTGACAACTCGGTACTAATTTATATGGTTAAGTTGAGTTAAGCCTTATTCCACTTTCTAACTACTAGTTAGATTATAATATTTCTTAATTTTTCCACTAGGAAAGGGTTAATGAATCATTAAACGACTCTGAGTATAGCAGTTACTAACACAATCCGAATATTATCAACCACTTAGTGATAAATAGACACTTGCCCGGTTTCTGAAAGGAAAATTAGCTGTGACAACTTGTTAAACGCATTTCAGCCAATCACATGCCGCTATTTTGAATTAATGATCGATTAATCGCTTGTTACATTTGACAACTCTTTCGGAACTGGGGGTAAGTAAAGTACTTATATAAAAAAATGAAGCCTATTAATGTCCCCACCGAGGGGCACGGGCCTTTACCCGGATACGAGTAAGATTGAACCATACTCCTCAGTGGCTCAGTGCGGTTTGATGAAGACGGTCGGGCTAGTGGCCAACCCGACTGTCAATGTTTTCAAGCTGCCTCTATTAGGGTCTTAACGATTAATACCACCAAGTAGCGATATTAGCCGGGACCTACAGCTTAACGTGTAATCCGAAACAAATGGCACAGAAATGGACACCCATCCAGTACCCGTCTCAGCCAGATGTTGCTACCCGTACGATCGTTTCCGATGTGCGAATACCGCTAGGCCACGGACGCTTCTATATCAATACGCTATATCAACAAACGAAAAGCAAATATATCTAAACTTTACACTCGTCAGCAGCAACACAAGAAACATAACAAAATTTGTATTTTTCGTCTCTAATCTATGCTCTCGAGGCCTTGTCTGCACCTCCATGGGTACCAGACAATGTCTCGATCGCATATGTCAAAATTAGTGTCTATCTCGGCTGCAGGCTCAGCATGCCACGCTCGAGAAAGGGCCTTGTCTATGCAAACATGTCAATTTCTCTTATCTAGCCCGAGATATCTCGACGGTAGCATGGCGACCGCGATCGAGATGGAGACGACCAAACCTTGTCTACATCCGGTAGCATGGCGGCATTGCCGAGATGATTTCAGCCGAGATAGACACTAATTTTGACATATGCGATCGAGACATTGTCTGGTACCCATGGAGGTGCAGACAAGGCCTCGAGAGCATAGATTCGAGACGAAAAATACAAATTTTGTTATGTTTCTTGTGTTGCTGCTGACGAGTGTAAAGTTTAGATATATTTGCTTTTCGTTTGTTGATATAGCGTATTGATATAGAAGCGTCCGTGGCCTAGCGGTATTCGCACATCGGAAACGATCGTACGGATAGCAACATCTGGCTGAGACGGGTACTGGATGGGTGTCCATTTCTGTGCCATTTGTTTCGGATTACACGTTAAGCTGTAGGTCCCGGCTAATATCACTACTTGGTGGTATTAATCGTTGAGCTGGTCAGAGACCCTAATAGAGGCAGCTTGAAAACATTGACAGTCGGGTTGGCCACTAGCCCGACCGTCTTCATCAAACCGCACTGAGCCACTGAGGAGTATGGTTCAATCTTACTCGTATCCGGGTAAAGGCCCGTGCCCCTCGGTGGGGACATTAATAGGCTTCATTTTTTTATATAAGTACTTTACTTACCCCCAGTTCCGAAAGAGTTGTCAAATGTAACAAGCGATTAATCCATCATTAATTCAAAATAGCGGCATGTGATTGGCTGAAATGCGTTTAACAAGTTGTCACAGCTAATTTTCCTTTCAGAAACCGGGCAAGCGTCTATTTATCACTAGGTGGTTGATAATATTCGGATTGTGTTAGTAACTGCTATACTCAGAGTCGGTTAATGATTCATTAACCCTTCCCTAGTGGAAAAATTAAGAACTATTATAATCTAACTAGTAGTTAGAAAGTGGAATAAGGCTTAACTCAACTTAACCATATAAATTAGTACCGAGTTGTCAAAGGTTACTTGAGTAAGTCTTATTCTGCCTTCTAGCTAGTCGCCCTAACGGTCTGTTTACGTCATATGTCAATGTCTGTATATGTCAATATTAAACACATGTTTCGTTTTTTCAGAAATGTAGTGCATCTAGAACAATTTTTAAGGCATAGACAAATTTGTTTCTTCAGTAACATTATGTAACACAATGTTAGAGTTTTTCACAAAAAATCATCATTACTATAAGTGAACAATAACAACTTAGAGCTAAATGAGATCAATATCTATCTCGTGATAAGCCACAAAACAGTTATTGATGTTGTTTAGACATAAATATATGTTGCAATGAGAACATACAGTGCAAGGTTTAGACTGCGTCTTCTGCATACTGCATAATTCACACCTTCCACATATTTACTTTTTCCACACGACCCTCTTCTCCACATATTTGGGCCAATGTATGCCTCTGTTGCCTAGTTCTAAGTTAAAAATGGCAATGAGAGGTAGGAGACGGGTGGGCATCTTGGGCTGGTATAACTCGGGGGTATTGGTGACAGTATGTTGGTCCATCCAAATCCTGAATCTTTAAGAGGTGAGTGGGTGAATTGGGACAGGTAGTGAATGGCTTGAGTCTCTTTAATCACAAAGGTGGGTGACTCAGCAGCAGTGGTGTGTAAACTTTGTTCTATCTGGCCAGTGATAAGCTGTAATGAAATTGGTTTATTAATTGAATGGAATATGTTAGGAAATTTTACATAGTAATTATACAATGTATACTCACTTCTCCCACTCCCGTTTCATTGTCACTGATGCCAAAAGCACATGCTGTCCCAATTATTTTTAATGTTTTACAGGACTGGTCGGAGAGGTTGGAACTGGTAGGTTCTCAGTTTCTGTACATGCCCGCCTCACCCGGGCACCTTCCTCCCTCGCTCCTTTTATCTGGTCTCTCCAAGTCTGTAGAGTGAAAATAATTTGGTATAATTCACATTATGTAGATACATACAAAGCAGATAAAAGTAATTTTAATGCCTCAGTATTTATACCCAACTGTCCAAAATGAGGGTTGTTTTTCACCGTAATGTATGTATGTGGGTATGTTCTTTTGGTTGGAGTTTAGATAAGGGGGCGCTAAGGGCGCTTCCGCCCCCTTATCGACACTCTGACCGTTCTTTCCTATGTTACCACCGACAGCCGTTATGCAGTAGGGATTTTACGTTAATTTTACAATACCAAGTTTGTACTTACGTTTCTCCATTTCTCCACGGTTTCCGCCGGCCCAATGGCATTTAATATTTTTTGGACCCACTCTTGTAGATTTAAACACTTTTCCATAGGGCCGGTTTACTCCCCGTTGGCGAAGTCCTTGCTATTCGACATGTACTCCAGCATCTTCGCTAACTGCTGCTACGTGCTCCTTCCTCATTCTGAAATTAGTTTGTGTCTGAAATTCACAGTGGCGAGAATACTTTACGAAGTAATTTGATACTATAAGCAAAGCTTTAATACTTACATCTTTCTTTTTGGGATCATTAGTATTTTTGAAAATAAAATTCACCGCGGAACGAAATGAAAACAGAAAATGACAGATATGCGTTTTGTTACTAATATTATAACACGAGCTCATTAAAAAAATATCGAATAAAATGAATGGTTTTGGCTAATTGCTTGCGTTGGAACGAAACGAAATTGTTAACTTTCTAGTGATGTTCCAATATCGCTAAAAACCGGTAACTAAATTTACAGTGTTTCCAGACAAAAATAAAACACTTTTATTCAAAATGGCAATAAGTTCTTTTGGTAGACAAGAACGCATTCTATCGCATATCTCGAGTCCCATCTGCCATGCTCGCACTTTAGACATGGCAAGTTCTCTTCTCGAGGTCGAAAGAGCGTTAAAATCTGCATGCTAAGCGAACAGATTTTAACGCTCTTTCGACCTCGAGAAGAGAACTTGCCATGTCTAAAGTGCGAACATGGCAGATGGGACTCGAGATATTCGATAGAATGCGGTCTTGTCTACCAAAACTACTTATTGCCATTTTAAATAAAAGTGATTTATTTTTGTCTGGAAACACTGTAAATTTGATTACCGGTTTTTAGCGATAATGGAACATCACTAAAAAGTTAAGAATTTCGTTTCGTTCCTACGCAAACAATTAGTCAAAACATTCATTTTATTCGATATTTCTTTAATGAGCTCGTGTTACAATATTAGTAACAAAACGCACACCTGTCATTTTCTGTTTTCATTTCACTTCGCGGCGGTGAATTTTCTTTTCAAAAATATTAAAATGATCCCAAAAAGAAAGATGTAAGTATCAAAGCTACGCTTAGAGTATCAAATCACTTCGTAAAGTTTTCTCGCAACTGTGAATTTAATACACAAACAAATTTCAGAATGAGGAAGGAGCACGTAGCAGCTGTTAGCGAGGATGCTGGATTACATGTCGAATAGCAAGGACTTCGCCAACGGGGAGTAAACCGGCCGTATGGAAAAGTGTTTTCATCTACAAGAGTGGGTCCAAATAATATTAAATGCCGCTGGGCGAGAAGTGGAGAAACGTAAGTACAAACTTGGTATTGTAAAAATAACGTAAAATCCTTACTGAATCACGGCTGTTAGTGGTAACATAGAAAAGAAAGGTCAGAGTGTCGTTAAGGGGGCGGAAGTTCTCTTGGCGCCCCCTTATCTACACTCCAACCGAAATAACATACCCACATACATACATGATGGTGAAAAACAACCCTCATTTTGGGCTGTTGGGTAAAAATATGGAAGCATTAAAATTACTTCTATCTGCTTTGTATGTATTTACATAATGTGAATTATACCAAATTGATTTCATCCCACAGACATGGAGAAACATGAAAAAAGGGGCGAGGGAGGAAGGTGCCCGGGTGAGGCGGGCATGTATGGAAACTGAGAACCTACAAGTTCCAACCTCTCCGACCAGTCCTATAGAATATTAAAAATAATGTAATAGAACAAAGTTTACAAACTACTGCCGCCAAGTCGCCCACCTTTGTGTTTCATGAGACCCAAGACATTCACTACCTGTCTCAATCCACCCACTCACCTCAAAGATTCAGGTATTGAATGGACCGACATATTGACCACCAATAACCCCGAGTTATACCAGCCCAAAATGCCCACCCGTCTCCCACCTCTTGCAGAATTGCCATTTTTAGCGTATGGCTGGGTAACAGAGGGAAACATTGGCCCAAATATGTGGAGGAGAGGGGAAGGTGTGAATTATGCAGAATGCAGTCTAAACCTTGCACTGTATGTTCTCATTGCAACATACATTTATGTCCAAACAACAACAATAACCATTTTGTGGATTATCGCGAGATAGATATTGATCTCATTTAGTTCTAAGTTGTTATTGATCACTTATAGTAATAATGTTTTTTTGTGAAAAATTCTAACATTGTGATACTTGAAGTTACTGAAGGAACAAATTTGTCTAGGTCTTAGAAATAGTCCTAGGTGCAATAAATTTCTGAAAAAACAAAACATGTGTATAATATTGACCTATAAAGTAAACAGACTGTTAGGGCGACTAGCTAGAAGGCAGAATAAGACTTACTCAAGTAAACTTTGACAACTCGGTACTAATTTATATGGTTAAGTTGAGTTAAGTCTTATTCCACTTTCTAGCTAGTGGCACTTAGATTATAACATTTCTTACTTTTTAACTAGTCCACTAGGAAAGGGTTAATGAATCATTAAACGACTCTGAGCATGGCGGTTACTAACACAACACAAGAGTCCGCATATTATCAACCACCTAGTGATAAATAGTTCTACGCATTAAGTATAATGTAGCCTATTAATGTCCCCACCAAGGGGCACGGGCCTTTACCCGGAAACGAGTAAGATTGAACCAAACTCCACCCCGCTGGCTCAGTGCGGTTTGATGAAGGGGGTCGGGCTAGTGGCCAACCATTGTCAATGTTTTCAAGCTGACTCTATTAGGGCCTCTGACCAGCTTAACGATTAATACCACCTAGTACCTAGCGATATTAGCCGTGACCTACAGCTTAACGTGTCATCTGAAACAAATGCCACAGAAACGGACACCCATCGAGTACCCGTCACAGCCAGATGTTGCTACCGTACGATCGTTTCCGATGTGCGAATACCGCTAGGCCACGGACGCTTCTATATCAATACGCTATATCAACAAATGAAAATCAAAATCTAAACTGTACACCCGACAGCAACAACACAAGAAACATAACAAAATTTGTATTTTTCGTCTCGAATCTATGCTCTGCGAGGCCTTGTCTGCACCTCCATGGGTACCAGACAATGTCTCGGTCGCATATGTCAAAATTAGTGTCTATCTCGGCCGAAATCATCTCGGCAATGCCGCCATGCTACCGGATGTAGACAAGGTTCGGTCGTCTCCATCTCGATCGCGGTCGCCATGCTACCGTCGAGATATCTCGGGCTAGATAAGAGAAATTGACATAGTTGCATAGACAAGGCCCTTTCTCGAGCGTGGCATAAGGCCCTTTCTCGAGCGTGGCATGCTGAGCCTGCTGCATGCTATGCGAACAGGCTCAGCATGCCACGCTCGAGAAAGGGCCTTGTCTATGCAAACATGTCAATTTCTCTTATCTAGCCCGACATATCTCGACGGTAGCATGGCGACCGCGATCGAGATGGAGACGACCAACCCTTGTCTACATCCGGTAGCATGGCGGCATTGCCGAGATGATTTCTTATATCACGGATAATTGTTTGTGTTAATGCTGGTGCGGCGTTTGGTATTTGTATTTGGTATTAATTTTTCACAATTATTTTGGCACACAACAAAATATTGGAAAGAAACTGAGAATGGCAAGAAGATCTCCCGCTCTTGTTTTTTGTCGCACATAACCTAATTCTGCCTTTTGGCACTATCTACCTTTTTTTTTACCATTTTTGAAAAAAAACTCGACAATCATGTATTTTCACAGGAAATTGCCGTTCGCTAAAACACGACAGTAATGGATTTTTGCCGGCACCTTTTCTGGCTCCTTCAAGTAGCGCGGCAATTTCGACTTTGCTCAAAGAAGGTTGTCAAAATAATGAGCACATTACTTGCTTTGTTTGAGTAAAATTCAAAACGTTTATTGCAGACCACTCATATCCATACATGAAATAGGAACAATTAAAAATAAATAAATGACTGAAATCATTACAGCCCATGGATTTGTTTTAGTAGAGGTTCATGTTACAGCCTAATACCGGCCCCTCACTTAAGTTAGAAGCCATGTGAAGGTGTTTAATTATTGAGCTATTTGACACTATCGTGTAGTGGGACACTATCGTCACAGAAGAGACAATAGTACTTCGTACTGTCAAACAGGCTAAATACAAAAAAAAAATTGAAAAAAAGCCTGTAAATGCGAAAAATACGGAATAAGAGGTGTTGCTCTAGAATGGTTAAACAGCTATCTATCAAACCGCCACCAATTTGTTGAGATTGCAACCATGTCCAAAAACAAGGAAATAGTAACATATCAGTCCCCTCCAGATCTAAACACATATGGCGTTCCCCAGGGAAGCATACTGGGACCGCTCCTATTTTTATTGTACATAAATGACTTGCCAGAAATCACCAAAAACAAATGTGTCTTATTTGCTGATGACATCTCCGTATTAATAACATATAACGACGATATTAACAATTTTGAAAATGATGTAAATATGACAATGGACAAGGTAACAAATAGGTGCGCCGCAAATAATCTAAAAGTTAAACAAATCACATTCAATTTAGAAATAATAAAATGACATAACACATAAATGTACGCTGTAATGACATAGAAATACAACACACACCATCCACAAAGTTCTTAGGTATTATCTTAGACGAACATTGCACGTGGCTGCCACACATAGAGATGGTTTGCCACAAACTGAACAAGTTTGTTTATGCCTGCCTTGTATAATTTAAAAAAAAACCGCTGACACACAAACAGCATTAATGGCATATCATGGGTATGTGGCATCCGTTTTAAGGTATGATCTTATACTGTGGGGAAATGCTAGGGAAATAAATAGAGCATTCATAGTTCAAAAACAGTGCATTAGAGCTATTTGCAATGCAAAGCCCCGAGATTCTTGCAAACTTCTCTTTATAAAATTGAAATTATTGACCCTGCCAAGTCTCTATATTTTTGAAATGGCCTGTTTTGCACATAGTCACCAGAAGCTATTTACAAAATACTCCCAACTTGAGAGGTCGTGGCATACGAGATACCCAAACAAAATTGTATACCCACCATGCAGAACAGTCTTCTGCCAAAGGAGTTGCTATCGGATGTTGATAAATATATACAACAATCTGCCACTAGCATTCAAAAATTTACCACTGTATCTTTTTAAGAACCACCTACACAAATGGTTAGTCGATAAATGTTTCTACAACATAGAAGATTTTTTTGACAGATAAATGTAAAGATTAATATTATTTAAGCTGAGTAAGAATTATTTTGACATTTTACATAGATACTTAGAATACATGTTTTTTATAGAAATGAATTATTAGCTTAGTGTTTTAATATAATATAATATATATTTGCATGCCTAATTAGGTAAAATATGCGAAAAACATAATTTTAGTAACATCTGACATGTACCATATTTTAAGCAAATAAATGACTGACTATGTACTTGGTGGATTTTTATTCCTTTCTTATTCATTTTTTTTATAAAAAAATAGTCTTTATCTACTCAACGAGCTCTAAACAAGGATATCCCACGCGATTGGGTAGGTCAAAAATTTATTTTCGCGCCCCCTTTAGCTGTCTGGGAGCCCCCCTTTAAAACACTTAAAAATATTTTTTGGACAACTTTTATGGCTTTGGGTCAACAAGATATACTTACTGTGAAAATTTGAAGGCTGTAGCTTTAAGGGTTTGGCTGTAAAACCTGTGTGACAGACGACGGACGGACGGACGGACACGTGAGTGACAGCAATAGTCATATTATTCATAATTTCTTTATTGCACACAAATGATAAAAAAAAAGAGTTACATAAAAATAGTGTACAAAGGCGAGCTTATCTCTAATAAGAGATCTCTTCCAGCAAACCAGGTTAAAGTTGGAGATGTTGATTGCTGAGCAGGGGTAGACCTATGTGTACAACAATATGACGAAATAAACGAGTACTTACATAAATATTAATAAATAAAATAAAACATTTAATGACTATAATTATATACTAAATACTTATAATATAATACTAACTACTACTATTATATATAAATGTGCTAATAAATAGTTACATACATACTACCTGTAATTCTAAAGAGAGAGGTAATGCTTCTTCACGCGACTTTTAAATATATTGTGTTATTATTATATTGTTGTTGTTAATAATATATGAGAATTATTGTTTGGACAACTAATTTCGCTTCAAAATACGTTGCCTTTCACCCGATATGACTTGCTATTTTACAAGACCATTCTATAGGTACTTTTTAAGTGGCTGATGTCTCAAAAAAATCGGGTTAAATATGGCTAGCCTCGTCACGAGTCACTGCGCCTAGCTCTACCACCTTGTATCAGAAAAGACGCAATGTTTGTTTTTAATTTTAACAGATAAAATTTTATTGAAGCATTTCAAATCAGCCTCCTGTTCCAAGCCTGTGAAGTTCTGAGAGTCCTTTTGACCACCTTCGGACGTACTTGATGTTCTAAATAGTTAATGAATCTGAAGTGTGGAGGAACAGAGTACCGCATCAGCTCTGCCATCTGAAATATACTACAAATCAATATAAATAAGTCGATTTATAATATAAAAACAGCTTTTATCTAAACACGTATCATAAACCCGCTTTACTGCGTCTAAAAACCGCACCTTAAGACCAGCATAATGTAAAACTATTTGGTAAAAACTCATTTCTTATCTGAAAATTTGTACATTATGACCATTATGTACAAAAATTTGTCAAATTATGAACTTCAAATTCAAACTTCGAACGCCGACGCCCGCCTGCGTGCCGCCCCTACTTTGTCTGTGAAGTTGGTACTACAGAACAAGCTAAACAACTCATTCAATGCCACAATGCCGTTCAAACACATACCACTTTATTAATCTGTGCACATACACAATACAAATACAATACAAATACAAAAATATTTATTGTTTAACTATGATTATTGTTACAAAATATATGCAGAAGCCGTCTTTTAAGTATACGCATACCTGTGCCAGACGACTTCGCTCTCTGGTTCAACTCTTATGGGTTAAACATTCAAATTATATAAACTAAAAAATTAGAATAAACAAATTACAATTCGGTGTTGGTTATAGTTATACAATTGTTTATAACTTCAATTCTTCATAATTTCATTACGCGTTAATTTTATTTTTATAAGTAAGTTGTAGACGTGGATGAAAATTTGTTGTTTCATTATAATACTTGTTTGTGGTGTGTGTGCGTGTGTGTGTTTGTGTGTGTATGTATGAATGTGTATGTGTGTGTGTGTGTGTGTGTGTGTGTGTGTGTGTGTGGGTGAGAGAGTATTTGTACGGTAACTACCAGTTTTATCCATAACAGTAAGGAACTACTAATAAGTTTTGTACGGAATTACCTACATATTTGAATAAAAAGATTTTCGGTTTCTTCGAACGATTCTGCAAGTAAAGTTTCATTTATCAGTTTTTTACATTCCTGTTTACTTTTACAATATAATTCAAGTCTTGTGTTCAATTGGTTATATATATGTGCTGACTGATATCTGTATTGTCTACGAGCGAACATAGATTTGTACTTAGGTAGACTGATGACATAGTGGTTCCTTCTTTTGCTTGCAAAATCGGTAATGAATAATGATTTATCATGAGATTTTAGTACAGTATTACTTATATACAATTTTCTTACTGACAAGAGATTGCTCAGAGAGTAAATTTGATTAGTCGGAAATTTAAATGGTTTGAAGTACATAACTTTTATTAAAGATCTCTGAGCTCTTTCTAATTCTATAAATTTTGATTTTGCAGCACCCCCCCATATTGGTATGCAATAGCTTAAAATAGATTGAGCTAGAGCTATGTATATTTTATTAAGTAGTATAGGCGAAGCAATGTATCTTAGTGTTTTAAATACCCAAATTAGACGTCTAACTCTAACGCTTACCATTTCTATTTGTGGAAACCAAGATAACCGCTGATCAACAATTACACCAAGGTACTTCGTTTTCGAAATTTTACAAATAGTGGGGCAGTGACAGTTTTGTTGTTCAGAACAGCTGTGAATTTTGATGTTATAGTTATTGGGTGGTTGCGTTTGGTCATATTTTGTAAAGCAAATATAGTTTGTTTTAGTCACATTCAGAGTTAGGAGGTTAGCATTTAGCCAGTGTGCTACTGTAGACAGGCCAATTTCTGCACTTATGCGAGTTAGGTCCCACGTCTTGTGTGAGAAAACTAAAGCGGTGTCGTCAGCGTAAGATACAATTTTTGTGTTTTTAATGTTCACATTACATAAGTCGTTTATGTAAACAAGAAACAATGTAGGACCCAACACACTGCCTTGTGGGACGCCGTACGATATTTCTGCATCATCACTTGTATATTGACCAAGTTTGACTTTTTGGCTTCTGTCAGATAGGTAGTCGTTGAATAGACTAAGCGAGATATCCCTTATACCTATCCTCTCCAATTTTTGTATTAGAATGGGGATACAGACAGTGTCGAAAGCTTTTTTTAAGTCTAGAAATACAGCCAAACATTTATTACCAGAATCAACTTGATCCGTGATATGCGTTGTTAGAGCAGTCACAGCATCTTCGGTGGACCTTCCATTTCTAAAGCCATATTGTGCCTCAGATAATATATTGTACTTGTTAAGATAATTGGTAAGTCTGGTATTCATGAGCTTTTCTATGATTTTAGAAATGGAAGGTAGAACCGAGATAGGTCTGTAATTGGTGGCGTCGTCCTTCTCTCCACTTTTGTACACAGGTGTTATGATCGATTTCTTTAGAATGTGTGGGAAAATTCCCAAGGAAAAACAAAGATTTGTAGCGTGACAGATAATAGGGATTAGTTCATACTTTGCCATTTTTAGGAAACGAGAAGGTATATTGTCGTGTCCAGGAGCACTATCCGACTTTAGACCCATTAGTACCTCGTTAACCTCAACAGCATCTGTATTCAATAATACAAAGGAATTTCTCTGGGTTATTTGTTCAGTATTTACATTATTATTGGGCTGTACTTGATTTCTCTTTATATTTTCGGCTAGCTCCTTGCCAATATTGGAGAAGTAACTGTTGACAAAGTTAACCGATTCTTTGTTAGATGATTTAGCGTTAAGTAATTTGAGGTTGTCTGTTTTATTTCCTTTTAGGTTGGTTATTGATTTTATGCTATTCCAAAGACATTTAGAGTTTTTAGTTGAATCTGCTAGTTTTTTTCTGTCATAATTTCTCTTTAGTTTTTTAATTAAATTATTACAAAAAATTACGATATCTTCGGTAAGTTATTTTAATTATTTGATTTTCCGGCTGTGATCTTAGTTGCTTTTGTAACTTGTTTCGGTTTCTAATGCATTTTAAGATGCCATTTGTCATCCAAGGCTTTAATTTCCGTCTACTTTTAGGAATGTAAACAGTTCTTGTATTTTCTCGTAGGGTTTCCGTGATTGCCTCAACTAGCCTCTCTATAATTGTATTTGGGTTATCACTTAGTAGCAATTGCGGTAGATTTTTGGCTGCCAGATCTAATAAGGCGTTATTGAAGTCTGTACAAGTTTTAACCTTTAGAGAACTTTTGCTATGAGCTGATCGGTTAGATTGAGGAATATCATAGAATGATCGGTGATAGTTGTTTTAAGAACAGCAATTTGTGCTGCCGTTTTTGATTTATCAAGCTTAAGCATGAAGTGGTCTAAACAACTTGTCACTCTCGTGGGTATTGTGTGACCCGTCACTAACCCATGTAGGCACATCATATTTAAATAGTTATGTCTGTTAGTCTTTTCATAATTTTGTTCCGTGTCAGATGGAATTAAATCTATATTTATATCTCCCGTTATTATAATATTTTTATACGTTTTTATTGCGCCTAGGTGTGCATTTAGCGAGCTGATAAATTGATCAGCATTTTTGTTAGAGGGTGACCGGTATATACCGAGTACGGCCGTGCCGTATGTATCTATCTGTATACATGATGCATGATCCAATTTAGCTTCTCGAATGTTGGTAACAACTATGTCATTTCTTACATAAATGACTACATCATCACATTGGTTAAGATGTAAAACTGTATTAAAAGTGACATAATTGTCCAGAGCTGGTACTGGTTTACTAGGATTAAGACGGCATTCCCTTAAAATAATTATGTCTGGAATGAATTTAAGGCAATTAATATTAAGAGTTAAATCATCAATATTATTGTAGACAGTTCTAATATTTTGACATATAATTTTTAGGTCTTTTTCAATAACCGGAATATGCTGTGAGAGAGTTTCAATATCGCAATGGACAGAAAATGCAACCTGAATGTTGTCTATTTCCTGCAGAGTATCGTTTATACTATACATTAATGTGAAGTAAATACTGAAGGTGTCCTAGCATTGGGGTTCTAATTAAATGCCCAATGTCAATGTAGGTAGTTATAGTATATCTATTATTTGTTCTTTGATTTTTATAAACTGGCAGTTGTGTAGGTGTGATAGCGAGTAATGAGTGTAGTATGTAAAGTGTTTTGATGAAATGTGTGTGTGATGGCCCCTGTACTTCTGTTATCTTCATTGAGAAATACGCTTCTCGGGCGGCAGTGGCGGCGGCGGTCGTGGAGTAGGTTGCGCTCAGCAAAAACTTGCATCGGCTGCGGGGCGTATGACGCGGCGCGCGGGGAGTCGGCTGCGAAACTTGCTCCCAGTCGAGTCGCCGCCCGCGCAGTAGTGAGCCGATTGCAGCCATCGTTGGACCTATGTCGCCTTGCCTCAGCCATCTCGCTCGCCCGCTTCTCGCATTTGCTGTTGCTGGGCATGACCCAGTTGTGGGTGTGTGTGGTTTAATACATAAAAAGTGATTAGGTAACAACAGAAGTAACACAGAATTATTAGACAACACAATATGACAACTGATTTCAGCTAGTCAATTGTTCACGAGACGTTGAACTTGTACCTCACTAGTAATGTTTATGATCGGCGAATTTTCACTCTTTCTAATGTTAACCTTACCATATGCAGTCCAGCAAAATTTGTATTCCTGTGATTTTGCAAGGTCTCGGGCAAGGAAATAGAGGCGCGCTGTTTTCGGTGTAAGATGCTCAGCAATAAAGATAGGCTCGTCGGCTTTTTCACGTATACCTAGGTGACGAGCACAAAGCTTTGCAGTCTTATTGTTTGTGTTATATCTCTTCGAAGCAGCCAGGATATCCCTTTTTGAAATTGTCGACTGAAACTCCACTATCACCGTTTTGTTGTGTTCATTCTTTTTATTTTTAACACGGTATATATCTTTTACCTCTTTCTTAGAGAATTCTTGGATGCCAATGGTCTTGGAAAGCTCTTCTGTCATCTTCAGTAGGTCTTGTTGGGTCTCCTCTTTCTTATAAGGCACGTTTCTAATTTCAATAAAACTTTTCCTATACTGCCTGTTCATATCTTCGAGTTTATCCTCCAACAAAGCTATGTATTCCCGGTCTTTTCTTTTGTCAGCTTCCATCAGGTCTAGTTTCTTTTTCAGGTCTTCGTTTTGTTCACTAAGATGCGTCAATGAGTTCTCGATATTGGTTATGGACTGGCGAATTTCTTTAGATACCGAATCTTGGTCCTGTTTCAGTATAAATGATTGAATCATTGTCCTCATTTCTTCCTTGAATGCATCGAAATCGTTTTCATCATTTATCTTTCGCTTAGGTCGAGCTGATACGTAAGATGGTGTGGTATCGTCCTGATTTATTCCGGATAAGTCGTTCTCTGAATGGGACTTAGGTGGGGGGGTTCTTACTATTTTACTCATTTTAGTTTGTTCAGTCGCCGTGTGAGTAGGACAGAAAATTATAGTGTCGATTCCTTTCCCGAGGGGAACCTGCGCGGTGCGGAGAGTAACTGTAGTATTGGTCACTTGATGCGGCGCGAGTGGGATGGCAATTATATGATCCTGTCTTGTTTCCTCGAGGTGAGGCGAGGGGGTCACGCTCACTGAGAGATACGTCCGAGGTCACACCTTTCACTTGCACTTAACTGATACAATTAACACTATACGAAGATTACGATAGGGTTGATTTTAGTGCGTTGCATATTTTTGAATTTTGGTTTTAAACCAGCGGCACGTCCGCTCGCGTTAGAAACTTGGACGGGAGAGGACAAATACAGAATCTCTCTTAGGTGTAACACGGGGTTAGTCCATCGCTGCTGTGGATGTATTAACTCACCTGTACCAAAAAATCACAATGATATATAAACGGGCGTAAATCATATTTTTGTAAGGCTTCATGCATGAGTGGAGTTTTATCGTTTCTTTGGGATTGAGTCTATCGCCTATAATGTAACTTATCGAACGGTTTTACTACTTCCCTCCACATTTATGTAATGTAGTTACTGGTCAGATAAAAACCATATAAAACATAGAAACGTTAACAACTGCACAAGTTTATTTTTATGTAAAAACAATTATTGGCCTGTTTTGTGTGAGTGTCAAGTCAACACTCTGTACCGGTAAAAGGGGGCTAATTGGAATTGAGGGGCTAATTGAAATTTATAGAAAATGCAGCCATATTGCATGAATTGTTCCCAATTCTACAGTATTTTTTTTATAGATTCCCATATCAACAGATTCCTAATCATACAGAATTCCATGTCTCCAGATTCCTAATCCTACAGAATTATATGTCAACAGATTCCTAATCCTACAGAATTCCATGTCTTCAGACTCCTAATCCTACAGATTTCCATGTCTACAGACTACTAATCCTACAGAATTCCATGTTTCCAGATTCCTAATCCTACAGAAGATTCCCAACTGTACTGTTTTTTTAACATACCAAATCAAATCAAATCAAAAATCATTTATTTCCATAGGATGTTGTTACATCACTTAGATCCGTCATTACATTTTTTTGGGTGAGTTCACTAACACAATGGCGGAATCTGTGGAGAAGAGCTCACCGAAGAAACTCCACAGTCGTCGCATCTTTTGCGTTTCCTTTTTTATATAAAATATTGTCAAATTACAAAATGAATGCTAATTATATATCGAAACAGCCTGTTACTCAAACAATCTATTCCCATGGACAACTGTCCCCTAAGTAATCAGATATCCTATAGTAACCTTTTTTATACAATTTCTGTTTTATTAACTTCTCTTGAGAAGTTATTATAATAGGTCTGAAAATTGAAATAGGTAATTTTGTGTTTTCTTTACGTTTTAAGACCTGGAGAATCATTTGCAATCATTTTTAGAGTGATGTCTGTGTGTGTGTGTGTGTGTGTGTGTGTGTGTACGTACGTATGTACGTGATCAAAATTATGGAATTCGTTTTCTCAATAACTACTGGACCGAATCGCTTTGATGACCATATCAATCGATACGCCACGTCATGACTTAGATCTGAAAGGAGTCTAGAAAAAATCGGTCCAGCGGTTCGTTTTTTATTTGTAAAAAACTGACTTTTTTGAACACGCAACGTTAATTTTGTATGTAATTCCAAGTATTGAGGGGTAGATGTGGGTTTTTGAGGGTGCTGGTTTCGAATCTTTCATCAGTTTTTTAAAATTCAAAATGGCGGACCCACTATGACGTCATCTTTTTCGTGAAAATTAAAAAAAAGAATTCTTCTCAAGAGAAGTTGCTTGTACGGTACTTGCTGCCGAACCGATTTTAACTTTATTATTATTTTAAACTTGTCTAAAGGTAAGTTATTAATATCTGTAGGGACCTTATTATAATAGCGTATACAATTGCCTTTAAAAGAATTACTAATTTTATGTAGTCGGCTTACATAAGCAACCAACTTGTCTTTATTTCTAGTATTAAAATTGTGTATATCACTGTACTTCTGAAAATTAGTTATATTTCTTTTTACATACACAAGATTTTCATAGATATATTGAGACACAAATGTCAGAATATTGATTTCTTTAAACTTTTCCCTCAGTGACACTCTAGGCCCTAATCTATAAATTGCACGAACAGCCCGTTTCTGCAGAATAAATATACTATTAGCATTCGCAGCGTGACCCCACAATAAAATACCATAGGTCATTAGACTATGAAAGTAACTAAAGTAGACTAGTCTAGCGGTGTCTACGTCGGTAAGAGCTCTAATTTTTTTAACTGCGAACGCTGCCGAACTCAGTCTGTTCGACAATTTATTTATATGAGGATCCCATTGTAGTTTGGCGTCTAAAGTAATGCCCAAAAAGACAGTCGACTACACAAGGTCCAATCTCTGTCCTTTTATAAATATGTCTGTAGTTACCGGGTTCACATTGGGTAACACGAATTTAATACATTTAGTTTTCTTTTCATTAAGTAATAAATTGTTAACAGTAAACCAGTTCACTATACTAGAGATAGCATTGTTTACCTCGTCATAATTTGATTGCTGTCTTTTAACTTTAAATATCAAAGAAGTATCATCGGCAAACAATACTAACCCATGTTTTGCTTTAACAAGGTAAGGTAAATCATTAATATATACATACTAAAAACAAGAAAGGACCAAGAATTGAACCTTGCGGTACGCCCATACTTATTGAAGACCCAGGTGATCTTTTCCCATTAACATCGACCATCTGAACCCTATCTGTTAGATATGACTCCAGAAGGCCAAGTGCCTGATCTTTTACACCATAATGGCGTAACTTCCTGACAAGAGTGTCATGATGGACGCAATCAAAAGCCTTGGATAGATCGCAGAAGACACCTATTGCATCCATTGCGTCTTCCCAGGCATCAAAAATATTGTCGATTAGTTCAACACCAGCATCGGCTGTTGAACGACCCTTTGTGAAACCAAACTGAGCAATATGAATTAAATTATTGAGATAAAAATGACTTTGCAATTGATTAAGTATGAGTTTCTCAAATATTTTGCTAAGCGTTGGTAGTATCGATATGGGTCTAAAATTGGTGGGGTCTGATGTACTACCTGCTTTGAATAAAGGTATAACTTTACTTAGTTTCATCAAGTCAGGAAACACACCATTATCTATACATTGATTAAATATACAACAAAGGTGAGGTGCAATACAATCTACAATGGAACTAATAATTTTTACTGATAGACCATGGGCGTCAGCTGTCTTTTTCATTTCCAGGGATTTAAACGCTTTTACAATGTCTTCATTATTTACGTGCCTAAATTTAAAATCTGTTTTACATTCCTCAAAGTTTTGTTCAAGTATAGATTCAGCAGCAGCGGGAGATGAATTTAAAGACTTGGTTGTTGAAACTGGAATGTCCGTAAAGAAATTTTCGAAAGCTTTTGCTACTTCTAGGTCTGTACTTAGCAATTGATTATCTATCTTAAGCTTGAAGGTATTATGTGTAGCTTTGGCCTTTCCAGTCTCTCTGTTTATAATTTGCCAAGTCGTTTTCATTACATTGCTACTAGATTCAATTTTGTTTTTAATGAAATTAGATTTAGCTACGGCACAAACGCGTTTAAACATTTTTGAATAACTACGAACATAATCTAGAAAGGCCGTATTTTTGTTATATGATTTCTCTTCATAGAGTTCATATAATCTTCGTCTGCTCCTATGAATTCCAACTGTCGCCCAATCACTAAACAAAGCTTTGTTATTAACTTTTATAGTTTTTGATTTAAATACCGTATCATATTAATTTTTGACAAGGTTAAATACTGAGTTGTACAACAACAACACCACAAACTATTTACGATTTTGAAAGACAATTTCGGAGTAACAATAAAAAAGTTGAAATGTGACGTTGAGGTTGCCGCTATTGACGCTGTTAAAATGGTATATCCGCAAGTCACAGTAAGTGGCTCCTACTTCCACTACCAGAGAGCCGTGAGGGAAAAAGCCGAAGAACTTGGGAGAAGAAGATATTACGCCAAAAGGAAAAATAATAGTCAAGTCCTATTGCATATTGGCGTTTCTACCAGCTCAAGTAATCACTGAAGGACATATCAGCATAGTTAGTGAGTTACCAGAAAGTTATTGACATGACGATAATTTTTAAAAAAATTATGAATATTTTTCAGTTCTGGATAAAAAGAATTACCAGTAATGTACTTAGTTGTGCCAATGAGGACGTGCGAACAAACAATTTATTAGAAGGCTGGCATCACAGAATTAAAACCAGAATTACAAAACATTCCAACATTTTGTTATTTATCAGCTTGTTAAAAAAAGAAGCTAAATACATGATCGGAGAATAGATACTACAAAGCCAATTAATTGCACTTACCTGCCAAAAAACGAAAGTCAAATGACATTCAAAAGAATAATCAAATAAAAAAAATTGTACAAGATTGCATAGCAGAACAAGTAAATGTTAAAAACTGTATAAAACGATTAATGGATTATTATTAGATTATTTTGTTTTTGAATAAGATATTTTTAAGTAAACTATTTTAATGTAAGAACGCAGGTACAATTTTTTTTAAAGAAGAGAAAGTTTTAAGTTAAGTGTTCTGAAATAAATTAAACACCTTATTAGAATAAAACTGTTGTTTTGTGAATCAGTAGAGAAGACTGGAGATGGTTAATAATTTCTTTTTAATTTAGCTAATCCTAATTAGTTTCTATTAAAAAATCCCCACTTATTCTATAGCTCTCTCTTTCACACACATCGATCTATCTCTTTCATCACTTCTTACGTTCCTTGCATTCCATTCCTCTCATCCTACATATTTTCACGCTATTATCCCATTGGCGTATGCAGAGACTACAGACTGCCACTTGCTACGATCCTTGGGTCGTTCTTCTTTTTTACGTCACATTTGGATCACTCCAAAATAAATTTTCAAAAATATATTTTTTTGTTTTTATTATGTTTTTGATATCCGAATTTGTAATTCCATAACTAAAGATTTCACAAACATGCTCAGCAGCGATGATTTCTTAATAATAATTGTATTAATTCCTAGTTATTTGGGATAGTGCAGCAAAAAACCAAACACCTCTGTCACAGTTTCACTTAGTTTTATTATGGCATGCAAAATCACATTTAAGTTTTAACTTGTACTATGTGTACTACTAATTAAAATATTTAAGTTAGTAACAAAAATTGGTATTTTTCTTAAAAATAATAAAATATATGATTTTCTCAACACTCTGTCACATATTTATGCCGTTAAGTTAACCAACTTTAAAAAATAACCGTTTTATAGCATATTAGTTGCATTGAAATGTAAATGGACTTATAAATTACAATATTTTCTAGTATATTCAAAAACAAACTTCTTGTAAAAACAATTAGTTAGCTTTGCTGTATGGAGACACATTGTAACAGAGTGGTAAAAATGTAACAGAGTAGTACTTCAGTCACTAAAAATAATGATAGTGGTATGTTAAACCATAGTATTTTAGAAATAGGAACTTGCTTTTAAACGTAACAAAGAAAAACTTACTATTTTTAATCAATTAAATCGTAAAGTTTGTAGTGTTATGCTACTTACATGCCATTTTCCAGTCTGTTCAGCTGGATACTTGCTGAGCTGTATAGCTGTATATTTTATATCACCTTTATTTTCATAGGACCCTGTAACGTTTTAAACCATAAGAACACAATAACAAATCATTTTCACTTCGTATTTTCATACTATCAGCACTGTTAAATCGATGTCGGAGGGGTTTACCTTTGTTGACCTTGTATTTGGCTTTCTCCGAAACTCTGCAATCTCGGGCTTCGTGCGCGCTGGTGCGCTACCTTTTTATCTATCGCTGTTATGTAATTTTGGCTAGGATATCCTGTTGTTTTCTTTATTACGAGCCTGAAACCAAAATCTGACATATTGCTATGTCGTTGTTTATCTGGTTGTCATGGCAATGTCCATTCAAACTCGTTAGCGGTCGGATATGTTTACTTCAATACTTTCAAAAAATACTTTTTCCCTCTTGGCCATTCACAAAAATTGCTTTTGATTTAAATAATTTTTAGAACTCTCCAAAAAGGGTATAAGAGCGGAACATTTCTGAAATTCGGGAGTCTCACTTCAGCTTTTGAGCAAGAAGCATCACCTAAAGGCCTTATCCCGGGGCCGCACTGCCCCGGGATCCTGCGAGCCTCTGCTGCTACGCCTCCTGTCTTGGCGGGCCTCTACCCTGGCCGGCGCTTCGTGGGTCTCCACTTCACCTGCCCGTTCTCTACTTCACCTGCCCGTCGGTGACTTCAGGCCGACACGTTGCGGGCCTCTACCCTGGCCGGCGCATCGCTACCAGGGCCACTCCTTCTGCTGCCCGTCGGTGTCTGCAGGACACTGATGACCGATTGGCCGCCGGCCACGCTCTCCAACTGCAACTGCTACATCGCCCACCAGTGCCTCCACTGACCGGTTCGCCAGACGTCTGCTGCTCCTTCTGCTCCTACTCTCCGTGTCCTCCGCTTTTTTTTTTATCTGATACCTGTATTTTTTATAAAACCTGTCTCACTTCATCCACCCTCATCTTCCTATCATTTTTCTAAATAGTCATTGTATATACACCTAATAAACTGTCATTTCTAAATTTTATCCTGGTTGTTGTTTCTTGTTAGGTTCTGGTTAGGTTCATATCGTTACACGACAAGTTACATGTTGTTTTTTCGTTTTTCACGACAGCGTCGCTGCCTCTCAGCTGCTGACAAAGCCATCACTAAGCAGTCATATCTATAACAAAAACACAGCCAATTGTAGCACTTAAAAAACTAAAAACACGAGATTTTAGTTATTTCCGTATAATACACTAAAACATTGAAACATCATACAAAAGCTACTATTCCGTTACATAATTTACCACTCTGTCACGCCTGGCGTTACAGAAGTGTAGTGTGACGGAGGTGTTAAATATTAATGAACACGATTATCGCTATTTTATTTATCGTCAAATCAAAAAACTTGGCTGCCTAAATACAATATTAATAAAATAGCAATCAATCTATAAAATATTGAATAAATAAAATGAAATTTGCAACAGTAAACTTACGTGACAGAGCAGACGCCGAATTATAACACGCACCTCCTGCGACAACTTTCGGGCGACTGGCTCGGCCGGCGATGGCGCAGGGACGTTGAAGGCGGGTTGGGGCAGGGGCGAGGCGTGTGCCCATGCCATCCACCCAAGGTCAATAGCAATTCTTACAAGTTTAATCCGGCAAAAACGTGTGACCTAGGCGACCGCTCAATTGGTACTTCGTTCGGAGACATAAAGTTCATATTGGCAATTTTTTGTTATTTTAGTTCATTTGTTTATGAATCGTATATTATAATAATAATTAGTGTTTCACTCGTTAAATGGCATTCAAACATTTTATAATGTCATATAACATTTATTTGTACTATGTATTTAAACGCAGTGACTGGAGTTGGGAGACACCTAAAATAATGTATGAAAACACCTATGTCCCACGATTTGAGTCCTTCGTCACAACGATTTTACTCAGAAATTCTTAAAATTAGACCGTGTTATTTAAACACCTTAATGCTCGTATAGTATATAAGCCATTGTAATAAAAATATATAAAAAAAGTCAACAAATGCAGACAATGTTTTTTTTCTGAGGGAGACAGCAAATGTGACGTAAAAAAGAAGAACGTCCCCCTTACGTAATAATACCCAAAGTTCTAAACCTATTCTCAAATCTCAAATAAGGATAATATATCTTCTTTCGAAATCGGTTTCGGTAAAAGAATAATGTTTCTTATCTCGAAAATTGTTATTATAAAAGATTATGGTTTAGTCTTTCGAAAATGTCAGATCAAAATCTAAAGAACATAATTCTTTTACCGAAACCGATTTCGAAAACAGTGTTTTTTGCTTTTTTGAGAACTGGTTTCGAACTTTGGTTTCGAACGTGGCTGAAGAGAATAATACATCCGTACACACGTGACACATTTGTTCAGATGGGTTGGGTATCTGTGTGTAAAGAGTCTGTACTCTTTATAGTACGGATTCTTCCCATCCACAAGTTGAGAATCTGTTGAATTGGGAATCCGTAGAGGTAAGAATCAGTAGAGGAAGGAAATCTGTAGAATTGGGAATGTGTAGATTTTGGAATCTGTAGTATTGGGAAGCTGTAGTATTGGAAATTTATAATATTGGGAATCTATACAAACGAGAATGTGTAGAAATGGGAATCTGTAGAATTGGGCATCTCTAGTATTGGGAATCTGTAGTATTGAAATTCTGTAGACGTGGGTATAATTCTATTGAATTTGTCACTGAACAGGGTAGTACAGTTTTAAAAATATCGACGACCCTCAAGCTTACCTTTAAACCTTCATGAATATTAAATTTGACACTACTAAAAATTTGTCCAGAAATAGTCCACAAAGAAAGAAAAATAGTCCACTTAAAGTTTCGAAGTTACAGCTATAGGTTGGTGAGGATTACAGTTTGACGTCAAGCCCTGAGTTCGACTAGCTCACTCTGTTCTTTAGCATAACATTGGAGTGCGTTTGCCAGGAGGTCACGTGCTGGATGTCTACTCGGGCATCTTGGAGGTCTGACTGTAAACCTAAATTTTTCCCCGAAACTTGCAATAAGGAGATTCTTGTAGTTCTGTTTGGTTGCCGTTTTAATGCTAATTTTAGTATTTTTACATTCCTTCAAGTTGTCATCATGAATTTATTTTATTTCAAATACTTTTGAATTTTTCTGCTGCTTGTCTGCGTGGTTTGACGGATAGTACTTAGGTTGGCTACTTCTAGTTCTTGTTGGAGAGAGGTATTGTGGCAGGATTAGTGGTTTTGTTTTTCTATGAACATATCATTCAACTTCAAATTTGCCTTATTGAGTTGGTATTGGAGGAATTTACTGCGGTCACAAACAGAAGCAAGGTCGCGTAGTGTCAAAAGATTCCACTAGCTTTTCTAATAGATGAATCTCATTTTGCAACTCGTTGTGTGTTTCTCACAAAGTAGACACACTATCGCTTAACTGTGAGTACTGGGCTATCAAGCCTTTTATTTCAAACTCATTTTACTGCGCTGTTCCAATAGCCTGTGGTTTTATCACAGATATCGAGAGATAGGCCCTTGGCGCTAAGCTTGTATCGGAACCAGTGTCGCCGAAAACTAAGAACACGCATACATTTACACCACTCGTACATCAATCCCTCCGCTTTTATTGGTCAGTGCAATGTCATGCACCTATCGTCCGAACACACCCACACTACCGCAGGTATACTAGCTAGTCGAGCTAGTGTTGGGACAATGCAAGGACAGCGTGTATCATCGATTCATCGATCGATTATAATTTATAGACACTGGTATAGACAGTCGTATACAATGCCGGGTTCTATAAATAAAATAGTAAATTGTTTGTAAATACGACATATTTATACGACTTACGACATACGAGACCCCTTTGCCTCTCTTCTTTTTTTCAACAGAATCCTTACAGCTAGAAAGAGAGGCAGAGGTTTCTGAAGGTAGAATAACTGTGAACTCTTCGGACCTGACTGAAAGCATCGGAATTTCCGATCAATACTTATAACGTCCAATTATCCTTCGTCGGGCGAGGTTTTAAACAAACTTAAAATCTAAACTGCCTGTTTGGCAATCATTGGAATAACTAACAATAAACTTACGTATTATGAGCAATAAAATAACTATATTATTACATTAACTATATTAGTAATTGCGGAATGATAAAATCTATCGATTCAAAAACATAATTCTCCTATCACTATCCCCATCACTATATGTCGTCTCTGTGTGCGTGTAACAGTTCGCCTCCGTATCACGATGCATCTTTGCTTTCGTACTTAGATAAGTGTGAAATATTCATTGCGTGTTAGCTTGGCAATAAGTAGTGAAATTAAGATACAAAACAAGCAATGTATAGTAAACTTAGCGAGAACAACATGACATTGTCACTTTAATGTCAATTCGTGACGAATTTTCCGCGAATGATTTATTTTTGTAATAATGTTTATTTCTTGTGTTTTAAGAAGAAATAATAGTTGGAATGAGACTTACAAGTGATATGTGACACCGGCGTTCTTGGAGTTCACAATATCGCTTCTATTTTTGCACGTGAGTATTGCACAGGTCGGCATTTTCGAAAAACAACGGAAATGAATTCGTCACTGCGGTCGCCCGGTGACTACCGATTTTTTTTAATATCTAACCTGTCGGAGCTACATTTGTTCGCACGTGCCTCGCTCGCCCCTCAACCTATCTCTCGATATCTGTGGGTTTTATTCTTCCGCCTCGGTTAGTTGTTGCATCTGCTTGCATTCTTCGCGTAATAATGTTGGAATTTTCATTTCCAGGCATGTCATTTTTCATTCAATGCGTGCAAGGCGCTGGAACAAGTCAATGGAAAAACAATCGCAATTTGTTGTTAATTGTTTAGAGAATCTATGGAGTGATCAATATGAGAGAAAAGTTGGTAACGTTTTGCTGTTATGTACAGACAGCGTTGCATGTTGCGTGCTGGGCAACTTCTCAAAGCTCTTTTACCAAACATGAAACATGTAACGTGTTTGGCCCCTGCTCTGCACCGAGTGGCAGAGAAAATTCGTTCAGAATATCCAGATGTAGAGGTTAAGCTAAGGGTGTAGTTGTTCTAATGTTAACACGTTATAATATTTATTTTAATATGAAATAATAAATATTTTTTATAATTAATTGATATTGATTACACTTGACAATCGTTCAATAGTAAACGTTAAAAATAATATGTCCTCGAGCAATTTTTTAACTGTTAAATCTCATTTATCGGAATTTAAATCCAACTCAGACAAGGATACTGTTAGTGAGGCTTCAGAAAGTGGGACAAGCAATTCCGTTACATCAGCAGAAGAGCTACAGAAGTTTGCCTTGATACTTGGATTGAATAGTGCTGAAGATGTCTACCAGGAAAGATTCCGAGTTGACCGTCGACGTTTGGAGACCATGCTTGCCGACGCTTTGGAAGAATCGCAAACTGCACAGGCTTTCTTTCATCGGGTAATGAATGACACAAACACCCTTATCAAATGGCCTACCCGGTTAAAAGTTGGCGCACGCTCCAAAAAAGATCCTCATGTGAGAGTGGCCGGGCGTCCTGAGAACGTGAAGATGGCTCGTGAAAAGATAATGCAGTTGCTGGACACAAGGAGCAACAGAGTCACGATGAAGATCGACGTTAGCTACACGGACCATTCGCATATCATCGGAAAGGGCGGTCTGACCATCAAGCGCATTATGGAGGAGACCGGCTGTCACATCCACTCTCCGGACTCCAACCGCACCAGCGCACACTAAACGCAAACGTAAAAAAATATATTTTTAAAGGCTCCATATAGAGTTAAAATTTTTCAATAGAAATGTCCCAATGTTCCCTTACCTCCCTAGCCCGTAATTACGAGGTGGGGCACATGGTTACATGGAGCTGACTATTATGCTAAACATTTTGAAAGTATAAAAAACGTGCTTTCTTTCTTGAGAGCTGCAGATGCATTATCGATCAGAAACGCAAAAAATATAATAGAGAAAGAAAATCTTCAGAGAGATTTGACATTTATATCAGAAAACTATAGCACAATTCAAAACGCTTCATTAAAATTACATACATACATATGCTCACGCCTATTTCCCGGAAGAGGGGTAGGCAGAGACCAAAAACCTCCACCTGCTACAATCCTGGCATACATCTCTCGCTTCCTCAACATTAATAAGTCTCTTCATGCAAGCTCGCCGGTTCCGGGTACTTCGTATTTGCCCTTCACTAACAAATCGCCGATTTGGTCTTTATAGGACCTTCTTGGGCGTCCCCGCCCGACGGCTCCTTAAAATTACAAAAACAAAATTTATCTATAATAGAAACAATTCAAATTTTGGACGAAGTACGGACAGTATTAGAGTAGACTGCGTCAGACCCTGTATAAGAAAAATTTGAACAAGTACTATCAAGAAATCCAGACTTATAAATTATTAGGGGTTTGAGTGAAAATTTATCACGAGGAGAACTTATCGAGGCAGACATTTTGAATTACAGGATATGCGCCCTTGACTTTTGTAGACGTGGAACGTTCTTTTTCTATTTACAAATGTATCTTAAATGTTAAAAGAAATTCTTTAAAAATGGAAAATATTGAGAAAATTATTGTATTTAGGGCGTGCCCGAGCTGCATACGTCGCCATTGTTAGTAGTTCGGGCCATGACTTTCAGGGCTAACGCGTGTCTTGTTTTAATGTTTTGATTTGTTCACAATTAAAATGGCACTCTCGCATTAATAAAGAACTGCGATTTCATCAATTTCCACGCTCAGTAGAAAGGTAAATATATCTTTTTAGTGCTTAATTTATAACGTTTTTGTCATATCATGCCAACGTAAACAAAATGGCGGATGTAAAAGTCTGTGTAAACAAAGAAATGACATCCATTTACACACAAAATGTGTTGAGGCATTTAGATGTTATGGCGGAGCAAAGAAAAGTACATACATACATACATGCTTACATGCATGAAACCTATAAAAATTACCCTCCTTTTTTGGGCAGTTAACTCTTTCGCGGACGATGACCGAATGTTAAGTATTACGTTTTGGATACATAATTGTGTGCGTAAACCGAAGGAGCGAGTGAGAAGGAAGAGATAATTTTTCTATGTATGCGAAAATGATCTAATATGACACTATCCAACCTGTGGAAGTACCTACATGGACACAAAGAGCAGGGCTACCTATAACTGCAATGGAAATGCGAATTCTATAGAGTTTCCGTCCAAAAGAGAGGATCAAGGAACGAGTTCTATGGAATCCGCGTCACTATGACTTCTTCATTGACGTATTCATGGGAATTCGCTGACCGCTATAGTGTTAAAGGAATGTCTGTGACAACCCTAGGTTAGTACTGTGGCCTTGTGCGGTGTCTGCATTTACGCAAACATCAAAAGCGTCGGCCCACTGTTACTTCTTTACACTGTGCCGCATCGCTGTGACCGTCGACATAATGGCTTTCATGCTAGGCTCTCTGGTGTATCCATAAATTTAACTCGCGTTAATCTTTTTGACTTCCCCTGAAGTGAGTGCAGTCCGATGCGCAGAACGCGAAATGGGTGTCAGCGGGTCGGCGCGGGGTGGGGGGAGAAAGAATGACGTGAGCTGCACTAACAATTAAAGGGAAATATTGCTACCTATATATTAACAGGTAATCAATAGAATTCTCGAATCCCGGGGTATATCCATATTATTCATAGCGTTTGAGGTTGTAGATGTCGCCGCAGCCATTAAGACACCCACACGGCACGGCCGCCGGTGGGACACTGTCGAGGCGCTGCGAAATGTGCGCAGGCGCAGCGAAGTATTCACGCTCGCGACTTACGACGTAATAGTTCTGAGACGCGGCGATGGAATCGCGCCTAATCGCGCCACCTACTACTCGTAGGACAGCCAATTATTTTATATAGTTAGAATAAGTGAATTGCAATATATATATCGTCTCCAATACGCAACTATTCTTTTACTACTGCATAACACCACCCCAAAAGTGGTGACCCCGACGTGATTAAGATGGAAGATGAAAAAAATGAAATCGTCACGGCAGAAAAGGCAAGACAGCTACCAAGATTTGCGCAACATGATCGAAGATCTTACCTACGAAATCAGCGAGTTAAAAATGCGAAAATCGCGCTCTTGGGATTGGACCCCGCCGCCGCCGCCGCCACCGCGAAGACAAGATCAATACCGGTCTCGCTCACGCACGCTCTCGCGCTCGAGACAACACAGAAGCAATGATGAGCATGAATCATCGTCGTCATCAACGCGTACTGGAATTTGTTACTTCCACGCACGTTTCGGAGGTACAGCATGGAAGTGCCGACAACCATGCAACTATCGCCCGGCGGAAAACTAAAGAAGATACCGGCAGAAACGGAACCTGAGATCAACAACATTTCTTCATTCCGTCTATTTGTGAATGACATCAACCATCATTTACGATTATCGTCGATACCGGAGCAAACATATCGGTATTACCAGCCACTAAACGAAAAATGAAGCCAACAAAAGATATTCTGTATGCAGCAAATGGCACGAGCATCAAGACATACGGCGAGAAAACACTCGAACTTAATCTGGGATTACGTAGACCACTCAGATGCACTTTCATCGTAGCAGACGTGCAGAGACCGATATTGGGTGCAGATTTTTTACGTCACTACAACCTTTTAGTCGATCTTCGGGCTGGAAAACTTATCGACAAGAAGACAGAATTATCAGTCGAGGGAGACATCACTCACACCACTACGCCAAGAATACTCACCATAAACAAGTTGGTTCCATACCACGACCTGCTACATAACTACACTGTTTCAGCAATGTTTAACAAACCGAGCGACACCGCAGTCGAACACCACATCATCACTACTGGACCCCCTGTATACTGCAGACCCCGTCCTATACCACCGCACAAATACGAAATAGCAAAGAATGAATTCCGAACAATGATGGATCAAGGAATATGCCGCCCATCAAACTCTCCATGGGCGAGCCCGCTACATTTGGCAAAGAAGAAGAATGGCGAATATAGACCGTGCGGCGATTATTGAAAACTGAACGAGATCACGAAACCTGATAGATACCCAATTCCACGACTTCGTGACTTCACATACAACCTAGCCGGCAAAAAGATATTTTCGAAGATAGATCTCCGGAAGGCTTACAACCAGATACGAATGAATGAAAAGATATAGAGAAGACTGCTGTATTCACGCCTTTCGGATTATTCGAATTTCCGAGAATGTGCTTCGGACTTCGCAATGCCGGACAAACCTTCCAGCGTCACATCGAAAACATACTGAGAGGCAAGAACTTCGTGTTCCCATTCTTCGACGATTTACTGATCGCCTCAAATACAGAAGAAGAACACAGAAGTCACCTGGAGACCCTATTTTCAACGCTTCAGAGAAACAAGCTGCGAATAAACGTTTCGAAGTGCGTTTTTGGACAACACCAACTGGAATTTTTGGGATACATGGTCTCAAAAGACGGCATAGAACCAATCGAAGAACGCGTTTCTACCATAATGGCATATCCAGAACCAAAAAACATACAAGAACTTCGTCGGTTTTTGGGGATCATTAATTTCTATAGAGATAACATTCGTCATGCCGCCCATTCCCAATAGAAACTATATAAATACCCACACCGCGCGAAGAAGAACGATAAGACGCAAATACAATTAACAAAAGAGGAGAAGAAAGCATTTGAAGAGTGCAAAAATGGCATCAAGAACGCAGTTAAATTATCGCACCCCTCTACAACTTCACCGATTTCACTCATGCGCGATGCTTCAAACACTTGCGTCGGTGCCGTTTTACAACAAAACAACGGAGAACAGTGGAAGCCGCTTGGATTTTTCTCAAAGAAATTGAACGACGCCCAGCGCAAATATAGCACAAACGATCGAGAATTACTAGCCATATATCTGGCTATCACTTATGAAAAGAAAGAAAAGAAATTGTGGTTTACACGGACCACAAACCACTAAAGTTCGCGCTATTACGACATAATAGCAAGACAGAAACCCCATTACGCACCAGATACCTGCACTACATCAGTCAGTTCACATCAAGAATTGAACATGTAGTGGGAGAAGAAAATACAGTCGCAGACGCACTGTCACGAATAGAGGACATCACAAGCCCATCTCCAATCGACTACGAAGAATTGTCACAAAAGCAACAAATTAACCCATCGTTAAAAGACGTCATGAAGAATCAAAAGCTCGACTTCAAGTATGTGAACGCTCCGAACTCAAGCAAAAGAATATTATGCGAAATATCCACGGGCATCGCTAGACCCTACATACCGGAGGCACTACGTCACATCGCGTACTTAGCGATACATGAGATGAGTCACCCCGGCATCAGAGCAACTCGAAAACTTATGACTCGTCGATTCTTCTGGCCGGGCATGAACACAGACGTCAACAATTGGACAAAAAGCTGCATCGCTTGCCAAAGAGTGAAGGTTCAACGACATACAATTTCACCACTGGAAGAATATCAAAACGCAGAACGCCTATCGCATGTTCATGTAGACATCGTGTGCCCACTACCTATATCGATCGGAAAAAGATACTGAATAACAATGATCGACAGAGCAACGAAATGGCCAGAAGCTTTTCCAGTATCAGACATCAGCGCAGAAACAGTGTCAAAAGTAATCTACGAGGGATGGATAACACGTTTTGGATGCTGTTCCCGTCTGACCAGTGACCAAGGAAAACAATTCGAAGCCGACTTATTTAAAAACCCAATGAAGAGGATGGGAATAGAAAATTCAAGAACAACCGCTTATCACCCACAAGTAAACGGCATAATCGAAAGATGGCACAGAATGCTAAAAGCAGCCCTCACAGCAAGGCTTCAAAACTACAACTGGACGGAAGAATTACCAACGGTATTATTCGGCCTACGCGCAGCGATTAAAGATAACGATAATTCAGCATCACCATCAGAAGCCTTGTATGGAAAAGCAATGAGGTTACCCGGGGAGTTCCATGGCGAAACACCACCTGGAATTATAACAACCCACTTCGAGGACATAATAACAAAGGCAATGCAAAGAATGCGAGCTGCGAAAAGAAGCCACAAGCATCAAGCAATATTCATTCACGATGAACTACATACATGCTCGCACGTATTTATACGGAATGACGCATACCGCAAGCCGTTGACACCTACCTACAACGGGCCATTCAAAGTTGTACAGCGAGACGGGAAAGTCTACACCGTGCAATTGAACAAGAGAATAGCAAGAATATCTATCGACAGACTTAAACCGGCTTTCCTGCTACATAATGAAGAAGTTGAAAGACATAACAGCGGCATACAAGAGAAGAGATATTATATCACACGTTCAGGAAGATCATCAAAACCACCGGTACGCTTCGCTGGGGAAGAGCTATGTAGCAGTCGCCGCAGCCATTAAGACACCCACACGGCAATTCACGGCATGGCCGCCGGTGGGACACTGAGGCGCTGCGAAATGTGCGCAGGCGCAGCGAAGTATTCACCCTCGTGACTTACGACGTATCAGTTCTGAGACGCGGCGATGGAATCGCGCCTAATCGCGCCACCTACTGCTCGTAGGACAGCCAATTATTGTATATAGTTAGAATAAGTGAATTGCAATATATATCGCAAAACAAGAATTAAAGCACTCACCGTCCAGCACCCGTGCAGGACGGTCGTGTCCTCTCCCGCTGCCGCCCCGGCAGCAAGTTTTTCTCTCTCTTTCACCCGCGCCCGCGCCTGCGTGCGAGAGACCTCTCTCGCACGCCCGTGAGACCCCCTCGGGTCAGTCCGCCGCGTGTGTTGTGCCCAGGTTGGATTGGTTCCAGTAAGGTCGTATTATTTTTATTTTATTTATCTATTCTTCTCTCTCTGTCCCCATTCTACTGTCCCCATTCTTCTGTTTTATTATTTTGTACAACTCACCTCGGACCGCCTGGATAGAGGCGGAGGCGGTTCGAGACACAAGTAGGCACTCACCCACACACTAGGCTACACACCCAACCCATGGCCCCCCAACCAGACATTAATTTACTTATCGAGATAGGTAAATATGTGTCGTCGGTCCCCTTGTTGTTGGAGTATGTACTCCAACAACTGTCTCCATTCCCTCCGGATCGCCCGTTGATCCAAATTATTAGAGCCGCCGATCCCCCCGCTAGCCCCTCAACCAGCTCCGAAGCTGACAAGCACCCTCGCTCGCCGGTTCTTGCATCCCCCGCGAACCCCCCAACCCCAACCCTCAGCTCTCTTTCCCCTGTAAATTCACCGCCATCCAATTTCAATGAGGAAACTCATTTCACCCCCGTCATCTCAAAAAACAAAAAGCGGAAGAACCGGTCTTCCGAGTCCCCCGTAAGCCCCGAGGCCAAACAGATCAGGCCCGCTGCCATGTCTCTGTCTCCGCTAACCCCAAAACCCACACCTTGTTCAACAAATTCCCCCGCCCCCCCCCCGCGCCCCGAACTCTGATCCTTCAGAGCCCTCCATCCCCCACCGGTACCGCGAATACCGTAGCCCCACCAACCCTCGCGCCCCGCGCTCGCCCCCAACCACCAGTAATAGTCCGAGACGAAACCGCCTGGACTCGGGTATCGATCCATTTGCAAAGAAATGTAATCAAATATACATCGGCCATTACATGAGCCGGAACCCGCGTCCAGGTGGCAGAGTCCAAAAGCCACCGCGCAATCACCAAATTCTTGAGGGCGAACCATATCGCCTTCCATACTTACTCTATCCCCGAGGAGAGGACTTTTCGTTACATAGTCCGCCCCGTCCCCACAAATCTCCCCACATCCGTCATCAAAAATGACTTAAATTCCAAAAACTTCCCGGTAATGGAAGTACATAGGATGCACCGTGCAAAAACCGCGTACCGGCCTGCAAAATCATTTAACATGATCCTAGTAATTGCCGAACCCACCGCCGCAGGTAGGCAGATTAGCCCCCTTCAATCCCTCTGCGGTCTCAAAGACATCAGCGTCGAAAGCCCCAAATCCGCCAATATCATTTCACAGTGTTATAACTGTCAAATGTATGGACATGGCCAAAGCAGATGCTTCCCCCCCACCCCCCCCCCGTTGCGTGAAATGCGCAGGCAATCATGCCACCTCCGTTTGTGGGAAGGACGCGGTAACCCCTCCCACCTGCATGTTGTGCGGGCAGACCGGCCATCCAGCCAACTATGGCGGATGCCCGACAGCCCCAGGCGCAAGTCGCAGGTGGGAACAGAGCCAGAGTTATTCCCAACAAGCGCCCTCTAAATTCTTCTACGCCCCTATTACCACCCAACACCACCTACCCCCTTGGACAAGGCTTCGGGCCACGGCCCCATTTCCTCCAACGGCACCTTAAGCGCCGCCAACTTCATTAACTACCCCCCCCCCCCACCTAGGGCATTCATCCCAAGTCTTCTCGACCTCCCCACACTATATCCCCCAAACTTTGCCTCTTTCAGGCGCACCCCTCCTACATACGCCTTCGTCACCTCCCCCACCCACCAACCACCCCTTTATACCTAAACTACCATCATGTATAGTACGCCCATTTTAGTAACCTCGACAAACGGACGGACAAAGCCCCACAGCCTAACTTTAGCGCTCTATAACGCTGATAGTCTCCTTAAACAGAGAGAAGAAGTCGCCGATCTTCTCAATAGACATAAAATAGATATCCTCGCGGTCCAAGAAACTTACCTAAAACCCAAACATAGGCGCTTCAATATAGCCAAATATAGTCTCCTCCGTACTGACCGCTTACCGACTCAGGACCGACCAAATAACCCCAAAGGCGGTACCGCCATCTATTATAAAAAATCTTTGCACGTTTGTTCTATAGTCACCCCCCAACTAGATAATTGCGAAGCAACTGCCATCCGCATTGCAATGTCAGGTCACGATCCCATAGTCATAGCATCAGTCTATCTGCCGGCAGGACAGAAGATGATAGCTAATGATATCAAAGCCCTCTTAGAACTAGGTAGTACAGTTATCCTAGCTGGTGACTTCAACAGCAAGCACCAGCAATGGAACTGTAATGAGACAAATACCAACGGACGGACCGTACACAGACTTCTCGAATCCCTCGATGACTGCGAAGTCATAGCTCCCTATGCCCCGACCCATTATCCCTACACTGCTGACCACAGACCAGACATTCTCTCCTACTGTATCTTCAAAAACATTAGCCTCCCAGTCAGGGACATAAGTGTACTTAGCGAGCTTCACTCGGATCATAGACCGGTCTTATACTATCTCGGCAGGCCATTCGACCAACCGACTGAAACCAGGACCGTTAATAACAACCGTAAATTCAAGCAAGCTCTCAGTAAGCGGGACCCAAGATTAGATATCACATCAGAAATTGACAATAGAGCCCAACTAGAAGCCAAAATCTCTGACATAGGCAGCAGTCTCAACGAAGCCCTGACCGGCGCCTGAGCTAGCTAGGTCCCGGTACAGGCCAACCATCGCTTCGAACTCCCAGAGGACTTGAGACTGCTGCTTAGTGCAAAAAATGCGGCACAAAGAGATTATGATAACTGTCCCTCAGACAATCACAGAATTCAAATGCGTCGCCTCCAACGAGAGGTTACCAGATGCATGCGAGAGCTCAGAGGCAGTCGCATGGACGACTTTGACTCCAGCATAGCCCCAAGTCACACTGCCATATTTAAATTCAGTAAATACCTCAAATCCGATGAGATTGTTCCCATGCCCCCCCTAAAACGGGATAACCAACCCGCAGCCTTTGATGACGACGAAAAGGCCGAATGTCTTGCCGATAGTCTAGAAACCCAGTGCACTCCCTCCTCTCAACCAATAGACCCCGATCATCTTAACATGGTGAACTCTGAAGTTGAGCATAAAAGCTCTCTCCCCCCCATTGACTCCCTTCCCGAGATCACCCTTGAGGAAGTACAAAAAGTAATAAAGGAACTCAAACCTAAGAAAGCCCCGGGGCTTGATAGAATCACTAATATGGCAATTAAATCTTTCCCTCTCAGACTCCTAACAACCCTTACGGTAATTTTCAATGCCTCCCTCCGTCTCTGTGCCTTTCCAACCGCATCGAAAGAAGCTGACGTTATTGGCTTTCACAAACCCCGGAAAGATCGAACCGACCCCACTTGCTATCGCCCCATTAGCTTACTCTCTTCAATAGGCAAAGTCTATGAACGGCTTATTCTCAACCGACTCAAAGACATTTGCATAGACAAAAATCTCATACCCAACGAGCAGTTTGGCTTTAGACCCAAACACTCGTGCGTCCAACAGGTGCACCGCATAACGGAGCACATTTACAAAGGGTTCCACACAACGGCAAAGTCGAAAGATACCGGTGCCATATTCTTTGATGTAGCGAAAGCTTTTGACAAAGTTTGGCACAATGGTCTTATTTATAAACTTTACCAACTCAACCTCCCCGATAGGCTTGTACTCATTATAAAAGACTACCTCACTGAGCGCAGTTTTTGCTATCGAGTAGAAAAATCGCGTTCTAGGCCCCACCCCATAGCCGCCGGAGTCCCGCAAGGCTCAGTTCTCTCCCCCACCCTCTTTTCACTTTACGTCCAAGACGTCCCCCGCACGCCATACGTCGAGCTAGCCCTTTACGCTGACGATACGGCTCTCTATTACACCAGTAGGAAGAGGGCGCGCGTTTGTCAAGTACTCCAGAAAGCAGTAACCGACCTCGGTGAATGGGCTCTCAAATGGAGAATAGAGATGAACCCCGAGAAAAGCGCAGCCGTGCTTTTCTCAAGGGGTAAAACTCGAGCTGACCGCGCGTCCTCTTCACTACCTCTTTGACCGCCCTATCCCCTGGGAAAATAAAGTGAAGTATTTAGGCGTGACATTAGACTCCCGACTAAACTTCAAATCCCACATTAAAACGGTCCGCGACAAAGCAGCCTTCTACATGAGTAGGCTTCACCCGCTCATGAGAAGTAAAAGCAATCTTCCATTGCGCTGCAAAATAACTCTATTTAAAACTTGCATCCGTCCGGTCTTCATGTATGCAAGTCCAGTCTTTGCACACTGCTCCCACTCCCTTAAGCCCCTTCAGGTTTTACAAAATCGCTTCATGCGAAAAGCCGTAGGTGCCCCGTGGTAAATGCGCAACGTAGACCTCCACAGTGACTTTAGACTCCCCACAGTAAAGCAATATATGAAAGAAGCGTCCGAACGCTTCTTCATTAATGCATCTAGCCACCCAAACCCGCTTATAGTACAAGCATCCCTTTATGATCCGACCCCAGATATAAATAAGAAACACCTTTTCAAAAGGCGCCCCAAAGACGTCCTCCTAGAACCGGAGGACGATATCACGAAAGCTCTTAAAGCCCAACCACCCCCCGCCCCTCAGGCACGTCAACTTGACGAAGGCTGTGTTCCCGAAGCACTACAGCGTCTCAGATACCAAATTTGGATTGAAAGAGATCGCCGTCTTGATTCGACGAACACACAATCTCCCCCTGCCCCTTTAAACCTCCCGGACTGAGGTCAGAGCCCCCCTAAATGACCCAAATATAAAGTAGTTTAGGATTAGGATAGGTCTCAAAAATTATATATAACCACTTCTTAGTAGCGGGGGCTATCTGCCCCCCTAACATGCCGCTATCACGCCCGTTGACTATGAGCTGATGCCCGCTCATAAAATCGGGTAAGCAGGCAAACTCCTCCCATATATATCATATACACATATATATCGCCCAAAAGGGCAAATTGCAGGTAGAAAGCCTTCAGCATATACCGAGGCCATGGCTCACAGTTAATTCTTAATAAGACAACTGTTAACACAAAGGGGTTGTTTTTAGTCCGTATAGCACACGAGCTGATGCCCGCTCAATATGTGGGGACCCGGACATAGCAGGGAGGTCTGACTCCTGGGCATGGGTAATTCCATTTTTTTCCCCTCCAACAAAAAAAAAACAAAAAAAAAAGCAATATATATCGTCTTCAATACGCAACTATTCTTTTACTACTGCATAACACCACCCCAAATAGCACACCTAACGCCGATCACTAATTATGTTTCTAAGCTAATTACTTTTTTTTAAATAAGACCGTGATACCCCTTTTCCACTTTTCGGAACTAAGATTAATCCTAGCCTAAAGATACTTCCAGTGGATTAATGAGGTGAGATGAATAAATCTAGCCCTTCAATGTCCCCACTGAGAGGCACAGGCCTTTAACCAGACACGAGTAAGATTGAGCCATACTCCATCACGCTGGCTCAGTTTGGATTGATGGATGGGTATTACGATACTTACTGCCAAGTAGCGATAGTAGCCTTGACCTGCGCGTGAGAAGCAAGCGTGAAACCTACTAGACTAGACCATGGAGAGCTAATTAATAAAACAATAAAAATATTATGTACTTACAACTCAAATAATTTATTTTGTTAGAAAAAAAACAGATGTACAAAGGAAATCCATCGACGTAATGTAACTACAATAAAAACAGAGATATCCTCCTTGTTGTTGAAGGCACAATGCGCCCTTCTTCGAGGTTTGTTTTGCTACGAGTACGAATTACACCGTGAGCTCTAAACAAATCTAATGCATCAAATTTTCAAAGTGTGCCCCTCGTTGTTGGAGGCACAGTGCTGAGCGTAACACAATTTGCTGCGTGGCTCTTCTGACAATTTCTGGGTCGTTGCGGATGGCGTCCGCGCAACTCAAAAACAGATCCATTAGATCTGCCTCCCTGTCTATGGGGGCGTTATAAACTCCTATCTAGGTGTTATAGCCTCTTCGTTCGCCCCACATGACTCCCTTAGATTATTTTTATGGGGCGCGATGAAGCAACGCGTTTATAACGAATAAAAGAATGCAGGGAAATAAAACATACATTTTATATTAAACATTTAATTAAATTAATATTCCATAGCCAATTTGGCTTCGGATCTTAAATGATTCTGATCTCGTGGAGTACAGTCAATCTCCATTTCACTCTCAGAACCGTCGGAACTCATTTTAATTATTAAATTTATATATTATAAATAAGTATATAACAAATCTAGACGAATTTTCAGCTTTTCCGCCAATTTTCTATTTATCACCTGTCCCGAAAGACACGCATTTATAGCTATACAGCCACGTAAACGCAATTTGTACTAAGCAAAGAGACTTACTTTGCTATGCCAAGATTGATAAAGAGATCCAATCAAAGAGTGTTTATTAACTAGCTCCAGTACGCCGTTTCATACAACATTGCTGGAGCGTTGTAATTTTCCAAATTCAAAAAACGCTCCAGCAATGGATTTCATTTTCTTTGTCCGTAAATTAGATACTTCGCGTGTGCTTTTTTCTAAAATAATGACAATGTTTCCACCATGCATGTTTGAGGTAAATAATTTAAACATAATTAACTTGTTGGCCGTCAGGGGTGTCTTGAGCCGCCCTATACCCCTACGCCCTATACTAACTCAGTCCAAGTTCAGCAACCGTCGGTCCCTAAACAGATCATAATGCTCCTCCTTCAAACCCGACATTTTAGTGACGTCAAACTTCTCCCCCTTATTCTTCCAATGCGTCCGTTTAACGTGACTCCTCATCAGGTATAGAGTGTAGAACATCATAGCACATAGCGGACACTGCACCGACTTTCCCGTGTGCTTCTTCAAAACATGCAAGTTCTTTACACTGGCGGAAATGAAGCTCTCACCGCAAATGTCACATAAATGAGGCCGTTCTCCAGTGTGGAGTCTCATATGCTTCTTCAAAGCCGTCGGGCCACAGAACAGTTTCTCACAAAGCTCACACTTATGCCTCTTAACCGCACTATGTGTTTTTAGGTGAACCGCTAGTTTTGTTGAGTTCGTGAACTTTTTACTGCATTTAGTGCATTTGTACGGAGCAACTTTCAGGTGGTAGCGATTTGTGTGCGCTTCTAAGATGTGTTGGTCGAGTGCTGTGTAGTTGCAGTCCTTGCAAACTAACTTGTGAGGTCGGTTTGTGCTCTGTGTGGTTTTGGCCTGACTGTGAACTCTCGTCTTTAAGTGACGCATAAACTCGGCAACGGTTTCAAAATTTACATCGCAACTAACGCACTTTGGTTTCATATCTTCTGAATGAGACTTTGTATGTAATTCTCGATCAGTGAAAGACGTGAAATTTTCATTGCATATCGGACAGATGTATTGATAATTGTCGATGACTCTGCTGTTGGAGATGTGCATCTCCATGTGAATTTTGTAGCAAGCTTCAGAGGACAGGACCTTAGTGCACAAATGGCAGGGGTACTTCTTAAAATGTTTTTTTACGTGGTTGGCTAATCGTTCCTTTGTATGGAAGCCGGCAGGACATATCTCACAATTATAGTTTCTAATGACAGTTTTACATATTTCTTTATGTTTCTCTAAATTGTCCTCGAACATGTACTCTTTTTCGCAATACTCGCATTTGAAATACTCTGTGTGATATTTTTTCTTATGCACTTTGTAGGCTAGTTTTGAGTGTAACGGTTTTGAACAGATTTCACATGAGAATCTGAATGTTTTCAGGTGTACTTTGTTAGCATGGGCGATAAGAGTCATTTTCAGGTAGCAAGCATAGTCGCAGTCCGGACAACAAATTCGTTTGCGTCCCACTAAGCGTTGTTTCTTGTAGGAAGTGAGATATTTCTTGTGTTCGCACACATCTGTTTCGCAATCAGGACACTCGTCCCTGCGGATGTATTTCTTCACATTACGCAACTTGTTTATGCTTGTTTTCCTACTAAGCATGCCAGATTTGTTGTGAAGTTTTGAGATGTGGTACGCAAGCCCTTGCTTGGCGACAAATGTTTTATTACAATACCCACACAAGTATTTTCCTACACTCTTCTTTGCATTATTTTCTATAATATCATTATCCTCACATACTTCCTCAGTTTTGATGTTTGTGGGGAAAGTTACATTATCACCTTCATTTTCTTCATTATTATTTGAGGTTGGATCATTTAAAACTATTAGTGTATTAGCGAAGTCATTATCCTCAGTTTTGTCCATCAGTTTGTGGACTTCATTTATTTTGCAGTTTAGTTGTGTCAAGTAGTTGACCACTATCTCTGATGTTCGCCTGGTGTTGATGATGAATCGATATGCATTTACAGCATTGTTTCTGCAGTAATTGCATAAGTAGCCTGAAGTCAGTATATTTTTTATCTGAAATTAGATACAAAAAATCATAGTATCATATAAAAGCAGCAACACATAACACAAGTGATTCTGAAACACTCCAAGAAATCTAAAAGCTATTGTTATGAAATGAAATGAAAAAATAGTAGAGTTTTTGGGTAAGAATGAAGCAAAAGGTGTGCAAGGACTTGAAAAATATATAAATGATGACTTTATGTCAGACAAACGTTTCCTCAATGTGAAACGTCAATGTCGACCACGTGTCTCAAGCTGAACCTATTTCAACAAAAACGTTTAACAGTATCAGAATTGTATATTTCCAACAGTTGTATTTTGAAAGCTCAATATTTGTGCTAGAAAGACAGCAGTTGACTATGACGTTACATGCTAGTATTTAATAGAACTCGTAAACAAAATTAGCATTTTGCTTTGAGTAATAATTACTCAAAGGCGTTTTGACAGTTCCTAAAAAGTATCTATTTGACAGGCAGTCAAATAACGTATTGTGTTTTATTTTTGGGTTTTTTATTTATGTTAGGTGTGTTTGTGTGCAATAAATGTCTGTCTTTATTTCTTTCAATATTTGAGACTGTACCTACAATGAATTGAAGTGTTGGCTATTGTGGCTAAACTTCAATTGGGTTGTATACATGGGTCGGGCCATAAGTTTTGTCACGTACCTCAACCTTCGAATTTAGAAACGAATATTTTAGGAAACTAAATTCATAGCTTGTCTGTATTTTTTTTTTCAAAAATGGAGTGGACACGAAAAGATGATGCAGTCGCGGTAATTGCATTGCATAGCTGCCGGTCACGCGAAAAATTAGATTTTCGAACTGCTGAAAAAAAACACTGGATGTTTTTTATTGTACTATCAAACGATTTAGGAAAGACTCGCGATTAGAAGATAAGCAGAGGAGCGGTTGTCGTCGTACTGTTCGGACACCAGCAGTAAAAGCGCAAAAGTAGAACTACAGTTAAAAGGGTATTGAATGAAGACCTTGGACTACGAGCTTACCGAAAAAAAACTGCATATTTGCTTAACTCACGACTGAAGAAAATCTAGAGCAATCCGCGGGAAAAAAATACCGCGAAATCCTGTTTTCAGACGAAAAATTGGTTGTCTGTAAAGTCTGTTTACGGACGATAATTTTACGTGATAACGTCATAAGGTGAACGCTCTCGCTTGCACGCTCGGCTAAGAATGTGACAATGAGTTATGCTCATTCGTGGGTGCAGTTGACGTTGTCACGTCAACAATTTTTGATGTCGGGGAAAGCTTTAAGAAACCGATCGATAAGAGTGTTGCGCATAACAGTGAAGAAGCGAGCAGACGTATCCCACGTGTTCCGCGTGGTCACCATCCTGAGTCATTCATGGTTTGGCTTGGGGTTTCCTTTTCGGTGTCCAACTGAGGTATATTTTTGTGCAAAAGCAGTTATAAGTGCACTCGTGTACCAAAACACAGTCCTAACAAACCTTGTGGAACCTCTTTCACAGACAATGTTCCAAAACAGACACTGGGTATTCCAGCAGGACTCAAAGTCAAAGTACTTTATTACTGTAGATATTTACATATACTTAGCGAACGTCATTTTTTGCCTCTTCTCTACATTGGACCACTGTGGGAGAAGAAGGGCGTAGAAACTCCCACAGATTGATTTTTAGATCTCTTTTAAAAATAGGTTGTGCTTAACTAATACAATTATGTTTATTTTTATTTAATAAGCACGCAATAATAAATAATTACAAAATTATTAACAGCGAGGTCTGTGTTGAGCTAGATTAACCCCATAAAGTCCTGTCATTTAAGTAATCTCGAACATTGTAATATCCCTTTTTCGACAAAGTCGCTTTAACATGCTTTTTAAATTGCTCAAATGGCAATTTCAAAATCTCCAGAGGTATCTTATTATAGTAGAGAATGCACTGACCCTTGAAAGAATTGCTAACCTTCGCGAGTCTAAATCGGGCGCACACAGTCTGTGATTATTTCTTAGGTTAACATTGCAGCTATCGCTAAGTTTAGTAAATGTTGTAAGGTTCTTGCGTACAAACATTATAACTGCACTGCACCAGCACATAAGGCAAAAAGCACTAAAAAATACACAAAAACACAAAATAATCGACTTTATGAGACACGAAGACTGGCACTCCTCGAGTCTAGGCTTGAATCCATTGGATTATAAAATATGGCAGTACGTAGAGGAGAAGGTCTGCACTAAACCTCATTGTGATTTGGAGGAATAGGGGAGGTCATTTGGTATAGTTGAAAAATTTTTGTATTACAGAGATGTTTGTGTCGTTTATTTCATTTATTGTATGTGACAAAACTAATGGCCCGACCTAGTATATATCCTTCTGATTGATCAATATCCGAAGGAAACTGACAACTTCAAACCTCACTTCTCGAATAATTTTGTCATCTACAGTTTGATAGTGATGTACTCATATCTAAATAGAATTGAAAACTGGTTATTATGTTATTTACTTTACAATAAGTATCTGATAGTAGTAGATTATGCACCAAGGGGATAAAGCACTGTTTTATGTCACAGACACGATATTGAATCCTGAACGTATCGATAGATATAGCTCCCGATCGTAGCGAGGGTGATGGGAATTAAGACTGAGTCCTGAGTGCAGTGTGTTATCCCCGAGGAGTATACTCTAATTATTGCACCTCCTGCGAGATACTAGAAAAAGCAAAAACACCATTTTATTTAACCTTTGACTGGTGACATGGTTTTTGTGTAACGTAACTGGTGACGAGGGGACTGAGAGGCCCACTGCGGTATCTAGTATAAATCATAGAAATTAAGTGTGTTAGCTAGCCAGAGTGTGTAAAAACTGTGTTATCATATATAAATGGATAAAATAAAACAAATAACTATACTCTGAATATATTTTTTTGTTATGATCTTGCAATTTTAATGTATGTCGTCTTAACAATCAAAAAACTAGAGATGAGATCACAAATTACATAAGCAAAAAATTAATCAACATATTTTGACAAAAAAACCCTTTTTTTTATAATATTGAAGTAATAATGAATTAAGAAAAAAAAAACAACTAAAATCAAAAATGTATTTTCACGAAATTGACAATGGTCGAACTTTGCCAATTTTTATATGCAGTCTGGGCATAATTTTTTTGCACACTGCAAGCACACACGTTTCGGACACGATTCAAACTGGTAATTTGATTGGCGCTTTTATCGAGGAAGACAACTGGCTCCTGCTTTCCTGGAGTTTTGATTGTTCTCGGTTAAAAATGTGAAAAAACAATACAACAAAATTACGTAAAGAAATACGTAAGTGGTGACATGGGGTCTGAGAGACCCCTGCCGAACTTTACGCCAATGTAACTTACCGATTTGAGCCTGTCCGACACAGCTATCCCCTTCTACGGCATGGACGCAAGTAAACTCGAAGCTACTCAGGTGATGAGCCCAAGGAAACCCGGAGAAGGTGCCAAAATGTTGTTTTACTGACGCCGCTGGGCCTGTAAGACCCCTTGTCACCATTTAAAGGTTAAGTAAATTGATGTGAAACATTATGTTTGGTACATTAGTCCAGTTGCAGCACCTTGCAAAAATCGCGGGGTATGTTTTATTAAAATGTGTTCCATTCAGCTCGCCGTGGCCAGCTCGATTTTATAATAAGTACGGCGCCGCGCCGCCTCCTCCCGCGCCCCCGGGGTGCCGGACATAATATCATAATATTTTTAAGATATAATTAAGTTAAGTTAAGTTTTTTGGTTATGGCTTCTATTGTGTGTTGCCACAACAATTTCGCCAATGTCACGTGATGAGACCTGCACAATAGGAAGTCACGTGTTACAGTTAATAAAACGTAAACTATAAGCTGAGACTATAATCTGATATTGTTAGTTAGTATAAATGGTATAGAACCGATCTGGCATATCAAACGCCTCCTTTTTTCCGAAATTGCGGCGCACGATGAAAGTGGTATGTATGGGTAGAGGACACATAGACGAACAAAAAATGTCAAGTAACATGGTACCCCAAAGTGTCAAGTTACCGAAATATTTGTAGGTATGATCGAAATATGAGTTAAAAAAAAAAAAAAAAAAACTGTTTATTTCAATAAAAAAGGTTAGTAAATTGTTTAATTCCCGGGTGTAATCTTTACATTTAAGATTTTTAATCCCCGGGAAGGTTGCCCTAAGTTTACATATTAATATTATTAATTTATTTAATATTCAGTTACAAAATGCAATTTAATATTTTATTTTAGTACATCTAAGTGAAGTCTAACAATTAGGCAATACAGATATTCTCAATATGACTATATTATATTATTCTGGATGTGAATAATGTGTACGTACGCCCTCCTCTTTCTTATATCTATCATAGATATAATAACGTTTAAGTATGTTTCGAACTTGCTTTGGATTTTTATTTATAAGATTATTTATTAAGGATTTTGGCTGTGAGTTTAATATACTAGGTAGGCTGTACGTCCAAATTCTTCTGCCATATTCGTTATTACAATTAAGTAAATTAAATGTGGGTGTTTTTGACAGAGTACGTAGGCTACCATATCTCTTTTTAGGGTTCCGTACCCAACGGGTAAGAACGGAACCCTATTACTAAGACTTCGCTGTCCGTCCGTCTGTCACCAGGCTGTATCTCAAGAACCTAGCTAGCTAGAGAGTTGAAATTTTCACAGATTATGTATTTCTGTTGCCGCTATAACAACAAATACTAAAAAACAGGATACAAGAAATATTTAAGGGGGCTCCCATACAACAATTCTTTCAATACCACATACAAACTTATGGATGCACCTGGTTACGTACATGGAGTGTGAAAGTAACCGCACCAATAACTTTGTAAACAATATTTTGCTGTGTAAAATCCAAACTATTCATTCCACACCTTCGCTTCCATTGAACGGTGGTACGGAACCCTTCGTGCGCGATTTAGACTCGCACTTGACCGGTTTTATTTAAATCTAGACTGTATTTTATTCTGATTATCGGATACAATTGCAAGTTCTACTTTATCATATACACTAATTACTTTACAATATTGGAACAAGTTTTCATAATGTTTTATATTTTCATGTTTAATTTTTAATGGTACAATTGTTTTCAATAGTCTAATTTGAATGTTATAAATTCGTTTTAGGTATGTTTTATAGGAATGACCATAACTCGTTATGCCGTAGTTTATTATTGAGTCTGCCATGGACAAGTATAGTAATCTCAAGGTGTTGTATGGCATCTTTTGTTTTAGAATTTTAATCTTAGCCAATATTGCTCTTAATCTGTTACATACTTGGTCCACATGCGGACCCCAATTAAATTTATCGTCTATTACTAGGCCAAGGTAGGTGTGTTGTTTTACAATTTCAAGAGGCTTACAGTTACATGGTGTTTGTTGAAGGTGCATACAGTTATGTTCGTGGGCTACGTTTGTTGAAGGTGCATACAGTTATGTTCGTGGGCTTCGATTGTTGGTGTTATGTTAGCTTTTAGGTATGACGAGTGAATGTGCATTAATTTAATTTTTTCATAATTGATGGATAAGCCAACGTCGTGTGCCCATTTACATAAGAGATCAAATTCTTTTTGCATTGTACATTGTCCAGCTTCTAGGTCTTGACACCCTATTATTAGGCATGTGTCGTCAGCAAATTGGTAAACAGAGGCACGCTGGAATAGCTTACACATATCGTTTACATATATCAGATATTCAGTCGGGCCAATAACCGAACCTTGGGCCGTATCGCGTTTTAAGTCACTGTGCTCACCGGCAATGCTAACTGTATTGTATCTGTTTGTATGATAGTTTTTAAACCAATCCAGCGTTGGCCCCTGTATGCCATTCTGATGCATTTTTTCATAAAGCGTTCCGTAATTAAGTGTATCAAAAGCTTTGCTGAAGTCAATCATAATTGCAAGTACATGTTTTCTATTGTTCAAGTGATTGTTAACCTCCTCAGTAAACAAAGATAGAAGTTGAGTGGTACTCTTCTATCTTTGAAATCCGAATTGTTTTTCATGAACAATAATAATTAAAATTATACCGATTAGACGTCAGATTGTATCCAAATAATCGTTCCCAGGTTAATTATTATTATTACCGTTTATTGCAGCACGACAAAACTTTAAATATATTAATAATTAATCTACTAAATCGCGTATAGCGAGCGCATCGCAATAAAACGCTATACGCGATGTCAAATTGTCTCGCGTGCGCCTGTTGGCTTCCCTTTCATCTCGCTGCATTATGAAATAAAAAGTCAAAAGTCAAAAAGTCAAGTACTTTATTACTGTAGATATTTACATATACTTAGCAAACGTCATTTTTTGCCGCTTCTCTACATTGGATCACTGTGGGAGAAGAAGGGCGTAGAAACTCCCACAGATTGATTTTTAGATCTCTTTTAAAAATAGGTTGTGCTTAACTAATACAAATGTGAAAAATTTAATTTAATAAGCAGGAATAAATAATTACAAAATTATTAACAGCAAGGTCTGTGTTGAGCTAGATTAACTCCATACAGTCCTGTCATTTAAGTAATCTCGAACATTGTAATATCCCTTTTTCGACAAAGTAGCTTTAACATGCTTTTTAAATTGCTAAAATGGCAATTTCAAAATCTCCAGAGGTATCTTATTATAGTAGAGAATGCACTGACCCTTGAAAGAATTGCTAACCTTCGCGAGTCTAAATCGGGGCGCACATAGTCTCTTTTCTGTAAAATAAAAAGAGTTTGAATATCCGCTGCTTTCCCCCACAACAAGATACCTTAGGACATGACACTACGAAAGTAACTAAAATATACTAGCCTAGATGTAGCCACATCCGTGCTTTGTCTGATGTTCCTAACAGCGTAAGGGGACCCCACTGCAATTTGCTATCAATGGTTATTCCTAGAAACTTCGTATCATTTACTAATTCTAACGTGCTGTTGTCTAACACTAAACTGGTCTCAACTTGCCTGACATTTGGAGGTGAGAATTTGATACACTTGGTTTTACCAGCGTTTAACAATAAATTATTAACTGTGAAACAATTCAAGGTTAAAGACAATACACCATTAACATCATCAAAATCTCCTTTTTGTCTTTCAATTTTGAAGACCATTGAAGTATCATCAGCAAACAACACTATGTCAGTTAATTTCTCCACCATGAAAGGCAGATCGTTAATGTATATCAGGAATAAGAAAGGACCTAATATGGAACCTTGTGGAACGCCAATTTTCACACCCGATCCATCAGATTTAACGCTGTTAACTTCTGCCTTTTGAATTCTATTGCTTAGGTATGATCTTAGTAGATCCAACGCTTTATTTCTAACTCCGTAATGGTTTAATTTTATTAATAGCGTATTATGATCAACACAATCAAACGCCTTCGAAAGGTCGCAAAAAACTTCAATAGCATCCTGTGCGGCCTCCCATGCAGAATTAATATGAGATATAAGGGTAATACCTGCATCCATAGTCGATTTACCACTAGTGAAACCATATTGTTTGGCGTGGAGTTGTTTTGAACGGTTGAAATGTGAGAGCATTTGATTGAGTATAATCTTTTCAAATATTTTACTTAGTCTTGGAAGAACAGATATTGGTCTGAAATTTGAAGGATGAAATGAACAATAAGTGTCAAGTGAGTACTTGCCTGTAAGTCTTATGTTACAGATTTATGTGGAACTAATTAGTAGATAAATAATTAATTATAGTAGTACTTTTCTCATGCTCTTAATAGTATGTAATGCACCTACTCTCATCCAATAAACAGTAATAATAATCAATCTGGGAACGATTATTTGGATACAATCTGACGCCTATACACACGTAATAAGTCATTTTTAATGATTGTCGTTGTACTCATATGTCGACGTGACAACGTGACACTTTGGGGTACCATGTTAGTTGATATTTTTTGTTAGTCTATGTGTCCTCTATTCATACATACCACTGTCATAGTGCGCCGCGTTTTCGAAAAACAAAAAATGGCGGCGGGTCGATTTGCCAGCTTCCATACAAGAAAGTTGGAACCCCTTTGTTAAGAAAATTGACAGACGGTAGGTGAGATAAGGTAAGAAGGAAGAGATTGTCAGGACGAGGGAATTTCGGAAGGAGGAGATCGTAAAGGGAAGTATGATTAATAGGGCATTCAAAGAACAAATCATAATTTATTTATGTTTTTAAATTGTTTTTTATTTAGTTTTTTAGTTCTATGTCATTTCTTAAGTGTAGAAAAATAACTTAATTTTTTCCAATAGTTAAGTAGGTAATCTTTCCATTGTAGGTATGTAGTTTTTGTTTAGTTAGTTTTAGATTTACCTTACACCATGCTGTGTGCACATACTTTTGCCGCTGGAGACAGCCCCTTTTGTACTTGTTTTGTTGCTGTAATTTGATGTATTATCTCTAGTGCTGTTTTGAGTACCTAATATAAAAATAATAATAAAGGAGTACAGTAAGCCAGGCCACATTCACATTATGATGAATCTTATTTTTGCTAGATGGACAGGAGTGCTGGAGTGTCCCTAACAAAGATAACAAATGACAGAAGTGACCGATTTATCTAGGTCCCTGAACTCAAAGAATCAAGGACATCTAGGAATTATCGATTGAATAGTACCATAGTGTTTTACCTTTTAATATCACATATATTTTTTACCAAAAAGTGGCAACATTGGACCTGTCAGTTTCCTTCGTTATATTGATCAATCAGGTTATAGGTTAGGTTGGAACTTAGAAGAAGCAAACCCGGAGAGTTGTAGAGTGAAGCCAATGTAAATTAAACAACATTCACTTCAGAAAAATGTTTATTTGACAAAATGTTCGATTTGAGGACATTTGACGACCCGAATGGCCGAGTTGACAGTGACCCTGCCCACGAAGCCAATGGTTTCGGGTTCAAGTCCTGGTGGGGGCAAATATTTGTTTGATGAGAATGGATGTTTGTACCTTAGTCATGGTTGTTTATCTCTATAAGTATGTGTATCGTTGTCTAGTACCCAAGATACAGGGAATCCTAGTTTGGGGCTAGATTAATGTGTGTAAATAGAGTCCAAGGTATTATTCTTATTATTATGTATAAACAAGCATCAGCGCACCAAGCGTGTGCAGTGCGACGCTAATGAGAAACTGGTTTAGTTAAATGATGAAAAAAAAGTTTGTATGTAAGTGCTGGTCGAAAATAAAGGGCAAATAAGCAACCAAAACAGTTCTGTGAAACTACATGGGGTCAACCAAGTAGTACATAAAGTTACACATGTAGCCTGTGGACTAAATAATGAATAAATAGTTTTTAACAATGCATTCAGAGGGTTGTTGCCTCTGCCGCAGCGCTGCAGTGCGTCGGGGATGTTCACGGAGTCGCGAATAGACTGTTTCTACACAACATTATGCAAGCGTTACGCCTCTACGGTCGCCAGACTCCGCTCCAGCCGCAACAATATGAGGAGGTCGGGAGGACATCTCTTCGAGGATTATTGTTTTTGCCACTTGCTACTTACCTCTACGCCAAAAAGTGTGTCCAAAACACTCGCCATTGTGGTCAAAAAGCTCCTTTCCCAGTTAGTGACCATCACAGCTTCATCTAACGAGCACATCAACTTGGATACGTCCAGGCATATCCCACAATACTTGGTGCCTTGCAAAACATTTTGTAACCTCAATTTCAACTTTTTGTATTCTGCAACCGCGGAGTTTTTCATTTTTGGTGGGTCAGGTAGATTTATGTCTGTATTTTGTTTCGATGGAACAGCCATGATGGGAATAGTAGTTTTATTCAGTCAGAAATAATAGATGTTTTGGATAAATGCCTTCAACCAAAATATTTTTTCATGATTTCGCGTCAAGTCAAACAACTGACTTTTTTTTTCTTCTACCCAGACAGAGTACTTCAGAGTTGTGGACACACAACTCACACAACGCAACAAAACAACGAAAACCAACCAAAATGCAGGCATACACGCACGAATGTGCCCGATATAGGGGTTGGCTTTCCAAGATTGATACCTAGTAAAATTGGTTATTAGCTTGAACCATTTACCCTGTTTTTAAGACTAGGATTCAAGTATTTAATTAATTATGAATTAATTAAACATACTGTTCAATCGTTTTGTTTGCGCCTTTCGGTTTGGATAAAACCACCTACATAAATTATAAATATTTTACTACCCGCAAATATCTCGAGCTTGACAGATACGGACTGATATGTGGTGTGAGCAGTGTTGGATTTAGATGCGTTGAAAAGGATAGCACAAAAATACAAAAAGGATAGTATTTAGTAAAAAAGTGTAGTACGCTCTAATACTAATTTAACAATAATGTTTTTTTTTAAATCAGCATCAGTTATTCGTAATTTTCATGACATTACTGCCACTTTCCATAATAATTGAGCTCTACAGACGGTTTCATAAACAAAAAATTACTTCACTTATCCGTTTCTATTTCGAATGAGAATGAAATGAATGCACTCACACAAACGCACAGATGAGACACGTGGCTACCACAATGCACACTCGTACCAACATGATAATAAGCCGCAGAATTATGGACTCTATTTAGTAAAACAAAGGCAAAGATAATGTTCGGAAAAGAGGCGTATCGTCTTTAATGACATAATAGTACTTTGTTGTACTATCCCTGGATATGGATAGTATATAGTATGAAGCATGAAATTATAGCATAAATACTATAATTATAGTACGAAATCCAACGCTGGGTGTGAGTCACTCGTGAAAATAAAAAAAAATGGTCGTGCTGTGTAGTGCCTGAATAAATCAAGAGAAATCCGAGTGCTGTAAACAATCACAAGTGACCAACTGTAAAGAATTCCTCTTGGACCATCGATCGACCTCGGACACCTCGACGTAAAGGTAACCAACCATACAGACAATTGACAAATTAATCCCCCTTAAAATTTGGTAGCAGATAGCGTGGTTAGATTCCCAAAGCCCTAGACCAGTTAGTGTATGCGTAATTAGATTAAACATAAAACAATAGCGCATTTCGGTGCTTGGCGTAATTTTCATAACCTATACCTACCTACATACCTCAGCAATCCATTGTCGGCCGGCGAGCGATCATTGACCTTGATTCATAGGATAACTATGCCAACTTGTTGAGACCGTGTGCTATTTTCTTGATTGTTACCTAAATCTTAGTAATCTGTCTATTCCTGTGTGAAGTTATTTCTTGGATTAAACTAACTTACCAAAATAAGTAGATACCAAAATTTTTATAATGTCGAATAGCGGTGATGATACTGTGAAGCAACTGCTATTTGTTGAAACTTCTGACTATCGCAGGGCAAATGGTGTATTTCGGTTCGTGACTGAATGGCTTCGAGACACCCATGGGATGATGGATAGAACCCCATTGGATAATTAGTTAACAAGGCTGTACGATTTGGAGGATAATTATACCCAATTAAAAGATGCGTGTAAGGTACTCCTTGGTGGTTTAGACCCATCAGTTGATAAAACTGAATATAAAGCCGTCCTAACCGACATGAAATCCATGCAAATTATGGTAGATGACCTGCGCGTTAGATACTCCGAACTCCGTCCCCGAACCCAAAGTACCATCAGCCTTTAGTACCCCTAACAGAGACCATAAACAAGTGTTATACAGTTCCCCTAATCTCAGCTATAGATTTCCCGATCTTCCCGTACCCAGGTTTGACGGAAAACCTGATTCCTGGATAAGTTTCATTGACCAGTTTGTGTTATTGATTCCCAACCGAAACTCATGCCTGCCGTCAAACTTCAGCATTTGATCAGTGCCCTTTCGGATGAGCCTAAACGCTTATTACAGCATTTAAAGATTGAAGCGGGTAACTACGAAGTTGCTCGCGACCTGTTGAAACGTAGATATCATAATAGTCTTAGCCGATACTTTCATTACCCAAATATTGAACCTCCCGAGATAACCATGAAATTGGTCGGTTTGCGCGCAAGTTTCCTCAATCTGTTGTTGACCGCTTATCGCTGCTTAGAGCGATTGGACATACCTGTCCAACATTGGTCGTACATGCTAGTACATATTTGTATGTCGAAGTTGCCCACAGAGTTGATATCCCGATTTGTGCGACGTTATGGTGGAGATACTGACGACCTACCTAAGTTCGATCGTCGTCATCATGATAACGTAGGAAACGCCGAATTAGTCGACGCCATGCCAAACCGACCTAGTGTGCGACCCTCCTTACCTAGACGTGTACATATGGCCGAAGTCACTCCTACGCCTAGTGAATGGCCCACTAATTTCCTGTGTAGCAGCGGAAATCATTTTTTGAGAGAATGTGAGAAATTTAGACATATGACCCCACGCGATCGTTCCAACTTCGTGAAAATTACAGGCCTTTGCTACCGGTGTATGGACAAGCACCCGATATCTTCATGTAAGAGAGATTATCGATGTGCTACATGCCATCGCAGTTCCCATCACACAATGTTGTGCTTCAATGACCCCCGCAACCCCGAGTACTCCCCCAGGCCTAGAAATAATGTGTCTTTCCGCGAGCCATCACCCCCGCCCCCACGGTCCCCCTCACCGCGCAATAGTCCCCGTTGCAGTCGCTTGGGCGTGGGCCGCAGTGCTCATCATTTTGCAGACTCCCGTGAGTATCGCGGCCGTAGAACTTCACCCCATAATACCACATCGCGTTCCCAGCGCTCATCATCTCCGTCTGACCGCCGTCGTGTGTACCGTACTCCTTCATCCCCTCTGCGTAGAGACGATACCCATGGCCGTTTTAATGGCGTAAATCCCGTGCATGGAGACTGTGTTGCCGCTGCCTCTTACAGTAGAGATAAGTCCCAATCGCAATAACTAGAACGTGCGCCCATACTCGCCATACATACATGCCCGAGTCCTATCCTTATTCCCGATAATTGTTTGTGCTTCTCCCCACTGCTGTTATTCATGTGAAAACCCCTTCTGGTTATTTTGTAGAAGCACGCGCACTGTGTGAAACTGGTGCGCAGGGCTGCTTAATAACCACCGATTTAGCAGTAGAACGTATGAATTTTCCTTTGACTCCCACCTCCCTTCCCGCATTGCGTGGTATCGGTAATGTTCCCTCATTGGAGGCACGCGGTTCCATGTCCCTTACTTTTAAACCTGTGAATTGTTCCTACCCTGAAGTCACAACCACGGCATTGGTTGTAGATGTGATTGCTGGTACTAACCCTGAAGTCAAGCTCCCTACACATGTGACTGACTCTACATCTCACCTACCTCTTGCGGACCCCAACTTTGATAAACCTGGCCCTATCGATGTTTTACTTGGTGCTGACGTCTTTGGCATCATCCTTAACATAGAGAGATCCTTATGTGACTCTAGTGGTGTAACAGCCCTTTCAACAATTTTTGGCGATAGTATATCAGGCCCTATTGCAGGTAACTTCGAGACAGTAGACCCGCCAATGACAGGCCTATCCCTATCCCGAATTGTAGAGAAATTTTGGATGGTTGAGGAAACCCCTCAACTAACCCATATTAACCCTTTAGATATCTCTCTTCATAATCTTCTCACGCACCCTTTCTGGGGCGTGGGGAGTCGGGGTCAGGTCGGCGGACCTCTTCCCGAAGAATCGCCTCTGTCCACTCCTGTGGACAGGTCATCGGATGGCCCCTGCGGGCGGTGGTCTTGATGTGGCGCTGGTATGCAGTGGGTGATCGCCGGCTAGGCAACCAGGTCGCGTGGCAGGCGGCGGCGGTCGAGCGGGCGCGCGTGGTGCGGCGCCAGTTCGGCGATATGCGGAAGATGTGAAGCATCCGCACGCGCGAACATGCCCTTCGCCAGCCTCTGGACAAACTGGTCCACGGTTTCCCATCTTAGGTCCCTCTGGATTGTCGCGTTCCTCACGTAGCGGGGGGCGCCGACGATGGTACGCAGAGAGAGGTTCTCTTGGGCTCGGAGTCTCCGTTTGTTCGTCTCCGAGCACAGGGCGTACCATGCCGGAGCCGCGTAGGTGAGGTGGGATCTCACGTAGGTCTTGTAGATCCCGAGCTTCGCCCTCAGAGGGAGGCCCCTTTAGACATAGAGTGTGAGTCACTATTTAAACGTACAACCTACCGCCATGTTGATGGCCGATTTATGGTACGGCTTCCTTTCCTACTCGACCGACCCAAGCTAGGCGATTCTAGAACTGCGGCTGAAAGGCGATTTATTAATTTTGAAAAGAGACTACATGCCAACCCTTCCCTTCTTGCGAAATATAGAGCTTTTATGAGAGAGTACCTAGAGTTAAATCACATGAGTGTGTCTTCTTGTGATGTTTCAAAATCTGAGCACTATTACATTCCTCATCATTGTGTGTTTAAAGCCTCCGGTGATACCTCCAAAGTACGCGTTGTGTTTGATGGCAGTAACCCAACATCGTCTGGTATTTCCCTTAATCAGTATTTACATAAAGTTACAGAGAGATATTAGTTACATCCTTTTGAACTTCCGAAGACATGAAGTAGTGTTTGTGACCGACATCAAAATGATGTTTCGAATGACTTGGACCCACCCTGATGATCGTCGATACCAACTCATTCTCTGGCGTGAGTCTCCTTCTGATACTCTTCTTACCTACGAATTGAATACCACTACGTATGGTCTCCGTTCTAGCCCTTCATTGCCATACGTTCCCTCCTAGAGCTTGCTGAACAAGAGCGTACTACCTTCCCCCGAGCAGCGGCCGTGTTAGAGAATGATATTTACGTAGATGACTGCCTAACTGGAGCTCAGTCCCTAGAGGAAGCTCGTAACATAAAAACTGAGCTAGAAGCTCTTATGTTATCCGGCGTATACGAGCTGAGTAAGTGGATTAGTAACAAACCCGAACTCCTGAGTAACCTCCCTCCTGAATACCTCCAACTACCCCACACATTTGAAGACTGTGATAATCCCCAAACCATAGCAGTGTTAGGAGTCCAATATAATCCTACGAGCGATGCTTTTACCTTTCGATCTTCCTATCAGCCTGAGTCAGTAATCTCTAAGAGAAAGGTCCTTTCGTTGATAGCCCGAATGTATGATCCCTGTGGGTGGATTACGCCTGTTGTATTTAAAGCCAAGGCCTTTATACAACGTCTGTGGTTGTCTGGCCTTACCTGGGATGAGCCCCTTAATTCAGATCTTGCTAAGGAGTGGGCTTCCTTCACCCAAGACCTTGTACATGTCCCTAAATTAGAGATTCCCCGACGAGCCTTTCCCAGTGGTGCTGTTACCTATGCCCTTCACGGTTTTTGTGACGCTTCCGAAGCGGGTTATGCCGCATCCGTTTATTTAAGATGAGTTGATTGCCATAATGTCTGCTCCGTCCACCTTTTAATGGCCAAAAGTAAAGTTACCCCTGTTCGTAATCGCCTCACAATTCCAAAATTGGAATTACTAGGAGCTTCGCTCTTAACTAAATTAGTTCAACACGTTGTTTTCTGTCTGCAGAAGTCAATTGTGTTGGATGTAATATATAGTTGGACGGACAGTTAAATTGTCCTAGCATGGATAAAGACCCCTCCTCATAATTTACAAACCTTCGAAGCAAATCGTGTGTCCCAGATTATGAATGCAGAAATTCCCTCTGAGTGGCGTCATGTACCTGGACAGTTAAACCCGAGTGATTGTGCTTCCCGTGGCCTTACTGTTTCCGCCCTTATTAATCATTCCCTGTGGTGGTGGTCCCCTGAATGGTTAAAATTGCCCTCTTGTTCCTGGCCTCAAATAGATAAAACCAATGACATGATAACCTCTTCCCTTCCCGGACTCCGCTGCTTGGTAACCACATTGTCGACCCCTTCCCCAGAATCAGATTTCCTGTTAGAGCGATATAGTTCCCTTAGTAAGTTGGTTAGCGTGATGAGCTATATTCGTAGATTTATAAACAACTGTAAATTTCGTGATTTCCGGGTCGTAGAGACCCGGGTGTAGAACCCTTCCCTACGTGTACCGAAATAAAAGACGCTCTCCTAACCTTAGTCGAAATTTCCCAGCGGAGTTCTTTCCCTGAAGAGATAGCCTCATTAAAAAGTGGTCGGTTGATCCGTACCTTCCTAAGAAGTCTTAACCCCTTTATTGACGAGAAAGGCCTTATCAGAGTCTGAGGGCGCCTAAAAAATTCTGACCTACCCTATGAAGCTAGACACCCTCTCCTTCTACCCAAAACTGGTAATTTTGTAAAGATTCTCATTTCCCATTATCATATTGTAAATTTTCATGCAGGTGCTAATGCTCTACAAGCCATCCTAAGGCGAAATTTCTGGATACTCTCTGTACGTAGAGCCATACAATATGTCATCTTCAGATGATCCCCTTGTTATCGCCTTAAAGCAGCTACTTCCCAACCCCTAATGGGCGACCTGCCCAGAGATAGAGTAACTGTGGTCCGACCCTTTGATGGTGTAGGTTTCGATTTTTGCGGTCCCTTTTATACTAAAGTACAGGCCTATCGCAATAAGAAAATAGTGAAATCCTACCTGTGTGTATCCTACGAATGTGTTTCTGACCTTACCACTGAGAATTTTGTAGCCTGTTTTTCCCGTTTTGTGATAGTCGCCGAGGAGTCCCGAGCCTAATTAGAACTGATAATGGTAGAAACTACGTGGCTACGAATAATTACCTCAAGGTGTTGTACACTTTCCTAGACCAAAACAAGAACGTTATTGGTTCTGAGTTATCAAAACAAAGTATTGATTGGGTATTTGATCCTCCCGTTTGTCCCCATTGGGGTGGTATTTTTGAAGCTGCCGTCAAATCCGCTAAAACCCATCTCAAACGTGTAGTCGGTGAAACTCCTCTTACATTTGAAGAGTTGACAACTGTCTTTACAAAGATAGAGGCAGTACTCAATTCCCGTCCCCTGTGCCCTGTATCGTCGCGAGACCCCAATAATCTTGAGATTTTGACCCCTGGCCATTTTCTTAATGGCCAGGCATTAAATGCGTTGCCTGAGTATCCCTTCACTGATGTAAAAGTTAACCGGCTGTCGAGATACCATTTTTTTTTATTGGATACATTAGAAAAGCGAAAGATTTCCCAATTTTTTTAGGCCCAGAAATATCCGAAATACTTTAAAAGTACCTAGCGAATTATAATAATTTATCTTTTACTTTGTCCAAAAAATTTCGATAGTGATGTGAAATTTTTTTTTATCAATTAATTGTACATATAGTAAGAAACAATAGTGCTTAATGAAATAAGGCTTTGGTGTCGGAATTTTGTAAAAAGCACTCATAACAATCAGCACTTAGTATTAAAGCCAGGGTTGTGGACTTTACACCAGTTTTTGTTTCGTTGTAATAGTCACAGTATTACCGAAGTTATGACCAAAAACATATCGGGTATGTCCGAAACGCTTTGTGAATTTGCCTTACGGTATCTGCGCCTGCGGTATGAAGACGTCACTCGCAATCAGTCTGAGTTCAGGCGGCCGCTCGAGTTCGCAGTCGCAAAAAGTGTTTTCTTATTCTTATTATCTTCTTACACCAGTTTATGCTGTTGAACTATTATAAAATATAAAATGACGTGTGTTAAGTATATACTATAATACATAATCATATAAATTTATAATGAGTGAGTGATGTATCAAAGGCCAATCTGACAACTTACCTAAAGTGGACGTTAACGGTTGCCCAGTATTTTTTGAAAAATAGTGGGTGCTGAATTGCGTGGTTTAAAATTACAAAATTAAGTAAAAGCTTTTATTGAACTTCACCCCTTGATATGTCCGTCTCGGCTATCCATTTGCCCGTCCTAGGCAAACAGTAATGTTTGTCTAATCGAATACTATTCTGTTTATTTAGTCGAAAATAGCATGGTACCTGAGTCTATGGGATATATCGTACAGCAGTCGCGTTTGAACTAATATTGCAAAGATGTATAAGCTGGTTTATAAACATGGTGTCTTGTTCTGGTGATGGAATAAGGACTTGGATGAGTACAGGAACTCAGGGATCAGGACTCCTGGATCTCCGAATAATTGATACAAATTCATCTCCTAACAACGAATTAAAAGACGTAGGTATATAGGTATTACAAGTAAAACATCTAAAAGTGGGGATAGAACTTAGATTCGACAAAATGATCTTCACAACCAGTAAGCAGTACTTTTATTTCCAATAGGATCTGCTCTCCTTACGGCGTTCATCCACTTTTTTCGAAAATTTGGGCATAATGGCACACAATAAAATAACTTATTTGGTGTTTTCACACACGAGTTACTCATGGGCAGAATGCAGTATTTCTGGGTCATTTTAGTTTTTATTTGTGAGTATTGTCGGGAGTTCGTTACAGCATGGCGCGCTTGAAGCGAACAAGCCCGACCAATCCGATCACCTGGCGGCTAAAGTGACGTCATCGCTGATCCTACATGCTACGCTCAGTTGACAAAATAGTTTCGAGTCGAACATTGAGCTTTAATAACTATGTCAATTTTGAATATATCGAAAAACTAAAACACAAAAATTTTCTAAATAAAAATAAATAAATGCATTCACAAAAATTTTCGTGGGCCACATTCTTTGGAATGATTCGATCTGTATTTATAAAACTTTTTTTTTAAAAGATTGATGTGTAATTAAATAAGGTAGTATTTCCGGGCAAGGAATAGTAGTTTTTGTGACTTATACATAATGGAGGGCACTAAAACACGAGAGTGGGCTAGTTTCACAATAATATCACTCGAGAGTTTTAATGCCTAATTATTTACAGTTACATAGACTACTATAATATTTTCATACGAATAAGTTTATTCGAAATTTCATACTGACTAGGGTTACAATGTATGTGTACCTTTGTCATCTAAGCGACAGATTGCCAAATTATTGGCATTCAATTTATGACCCTATTATTGTCGAGAAAATAACTAAAGGGGATTTTTTTATTTGAGGCCAGAAATGTAAACAATGAACTGTGATTTTCCAGTACAATAAATATTATATGAACGTCAAAGTCAACGGTTTTGTTCTTGAAAATGACAGTTGTTTGTTTACATTTATGGCCTTAAATTAAAAATAGTACTGTAGGGTGCCAGTAGAAAATGTCGAATGTAGAAATAATCTAAACCTTTGTACGCTGAGATTTTAAAAACAGCCAAGATGAATGTTAGTAAATTAACTTTGAATACTCAATTAACTGTGAAGGCAGACAACAGAATAGTCAAACAACATAAGGCAATTCGTTTTAGTAAGCGATCACCATGATCACCAAACGGAGTTATTTAACAAACTTTCAGATAGCTTTGAAAACAATTTTAAATTACATAAACTTACAAATAGCGATAGTAGACAAGTAGGTAAGTGAAACCTTTCTTGACTTGTCGAAGGGTCCGAGGTGGTCCACGTGTACCGTGTGAAAAGGCTGTTCGACCTTAGCGATGGGGTGGAATAGATCTTTTTGATTTTTGGAATTATTTTTGCAATGCACTAGTTGACATACTTTTTCCCGAATCTTGACATCTTGGAAAACCAATAATTTTTCTTTATTCTTTCGAGCGTCTTCTCCACACCAAAATGCCCAATATCATTATGATTAAGGTGGTACAGCTACCACCTTGCACCCTTCGGAACAACTTAATATGTCACAGATTCGGCATAGCTTGCTGTCACCAAGGTGGAGCGTGTGAAGCCAATTGTCCCCAGTAGTTGAACATCACAGCAGGGAATTGGTCAGTGTAAGTTTCATTGTCATTAATGGCGTTCCGAGATAAAGCGTCGACGTGGCTCATCTTCACAGTCAAACAGTCAAATTCTTGAAGTGCCAACCACCAACGTGCGATCCGAGGAATCAAGTCTGTTTTGGTAAAGGTAGAGCGGAGCGCATTACAGTTAGTCACGATCTTAAATTCTTTCCCCAGCAGGTAAACTCTGAACTTACGCAATGAACATACCACCGCCAGCGTCTCCAATTCCTACAAATGAAAATTCTTCTCTTCTGGAGAAGTTTGCCGGCTTTAATATGCCACTGGTCGGAAATCATCGCTGTCTGTAGAGCGCTACAATAATATGCCCCCAATGCCTATCCGGCTAGCGTCAGTGTGAAGCTCGGTTTCAGCATCGGGATCGTATATTGCTAGTATTGGTCTCTTGACCAAAAGACTCTTTAGAGTCTGGAACGCCTCTTCCTGTTCAATACCCTACTCCCAAATCACATCTTTTTTCAGCAATTTACTGAGCGGAGTGGCAATACTTGCAAAACCTTAGATATATTTTCGAAAGTAGCTTGCCAACCCTAAAAATTGTAGCACATGTGAACATTCCGAGGCTGTGGGAAGTTCACAACGCTCAAAATTTTCCTTTCACCTGGGCGGACTTCGGATGCGTTGATTTCATAGCCTGGTAATCTATATTACTACGCAGAAACTCACATTTTGATAAATTCAAGGTGAGATTGGCCTTTTCGATGACCTGTAATGCATACTTTCTAAATATGAGGATATCATCAAAGTAAGCCGTAGCTTTACTGAAAAGAACTGCTCCTAATATTGAATTTATCAGTCGCTGGAAGATAGCAGGAGTGTTTGCTAGGCCAAACGGCATACAATCCCACTCGTACTGGCCGTCCAACGTCACGAAAGACATCAACTGCTTGCTTTGTTCACTATTCGGCACCTGCTAATACCCGGAGGCAAGATCGAGAGTTATGAAACAGGCGTGGCCACTAAGGCGGGCTATCTCGTCCTCAATTAGGATCAGTTCGTCAAAAGGATATATCAATTTTGTATACCACATAAAATGCAATGTAAATATCTTAGATTAAAAGTAAATACAGTTTTAAAAAGGGAGTTTTAAAAAACACGCCGGCCATTGTGGAACATACGAAAACGTCACGATGCACAATTGCCCACCTCGCCACCCGCCGCCCACCTCTATTACTTTACTCGTCATCGGTTGTTTACTAATTATCGTGCGTGGTGTGCTTTGTTATTATTTAAGTGATAATAATAATAATAATCTTTATTCAAGATAAAAAACAATGAAATGATAATATGGTCTAGATGACTACTATCATAACTAGGCTCACAGTAGCCTGTATTTATGTGTAAGTAGGCCCATAAGCCCCGATATTGTTGATGTTTCTTTAAATATAGAGCTTTCAATATAGATAAAGGTAGATACCAAATATGTAAGTCAGATTTACCAAGGCCCAGGTACAATCTCCCGAAGATTGATTCGTTCATGGTTGCAGTTTTTGACGTGATAACGTCTTTAAAATCGTTTTAGTCGGGTGACATGATCAGAAACTTGTGTCACACCAAAACCTCACGAGCGCGATCGCAGGTATAACGAGAGAGAGACGGACCGATCTCCCGTCTCATCTCGAGCGCTGCCAGTCATTCCGTGACACTTGGCTAAATTTAGTAATCCTAATTAGAGGATGCTAAATCATTCAGCTTGTCAGAAACCATTCTTGCTTCTAATTAGGATACTTCTAAGGATTCTAACTAGCTAAACGTGATTACACTTTACTAAATTAGGTTTCTAAATCATTTGAATCCTAAATTTAGAAAAGTCTAATTAGCCCTTGAAACTTGTCACGCGGAATCCTCACGAGCGGAGGCTTATCACGTAAACATCTCGATCGTAAACCTACTTTACAAACAACCAATTTTTTTTTTTTTTATAATTCAAGAAATTCCATACATGCAAAGACAAAATGCAAAGGTAAATAGAATTGCTTTCACCTAGAGTTGGTTCTTTCGTGGAGACTAAGTACCTATACATAGGCAGGTACTGAGGTTAGTTATTGCTTTTTATAATGTTTTGATTTTAAAGGTAGGTACCTACTTCGTATCCCCAGATATCCCAAAGTACCTCTACCTATTTTGTATGCTATTTCTTATTATTCTCGTCTTTAAAACTATTTTAGTTCTATTATCAAATAGGTACTAAACTCGTGTCATACTATTGTTTGTACCGAGACGTATCAAGGATATGTATATTATTGTGTATGTATATTATTTATTTAAGTATAAAGCATTAGCAGGTACAGATTTGGCAGGCTATGTAGATGTGAATGGTTTATCACATTTGTATTGATGAACAAAAGGTGATTGATGAACAAATTAATGAATTATAATAGATTACAGCAAAAAAAAAACGCACGCATGAAACTAATGTAATATCCATAGTAGAAGCATATTAATATCTTTACAGTAAGTAAGTAAGTCACCCTTAGTTACATCTACTGAAGTAAACAATTTAAGACACCTTTAAATAAATTTTTTCGAAAGTTCAAAAATTCAGCCTAACAAATAAGAAAACCAATATGCTCAATGTACTTTATTTTTAGTGGTCGGGGTACCTGCCTGTTACGATTCCGATTTGTTCCACCGAAATTTCGGAATTTTTTTCTTAATGAAGAATCTGATCCTGAATAGTTTATGTCATGTCTTAAAACTTCGTGTATTTTTTTAGTTTTTTCGTGTCGTTTTCGTTCTCGTGCACATCAACATAGTCTGCGATAAATACCTCATGTGATTTTATGTTATATTTTTTTGTACAGAGACGTATCAAGGATATGTATATTATCGTATATGTATATTATTTTTCTTAGTACTTTTTATTTTTTATTTTATTTATTTAGAAAACCAACAGCATTATAGTTTAATTATCTTATTTAAATTACTTATTTACTACAGCCAATTATAGGTTTCCATCAATTACTTAATTCAAGACTCCTTAAATTATGGGGTTATTAAAGTAGAAAAGTTATTTATTCGGAACTATTATGTGTGTATTATTGAGAGGGAGTTGGTGTGAATGCAGTGTGAGTGTGTGTGTATGTGAAGTTTGGGTTATAGCTATGATTGAAACTATATTGTTATATTTTGTTATCCGCAGAGAGTGTCAAGAATTTTATGTTTAAAAAGACTTTTGTAATGATGGTATACGTAAATGTCGGAGAAAGTTTTATTGTAGGTTCTAGCTATTCGAGTGAGGATAGAATTGTTGGCATAATTGGTACGATGTGCCGGATGGTGTGTTAATATTTTTTTATTTTTTTATTATAAACAAGAAAAAAATCAATTTACAGTCTGTAGGACCCACAGAAACCATGTAGGTTTGTTCGTGGATCCGTGCTTACGCTAACTTAAATATTTGATATGAGTAAGTAGTACATAAATATTAATTACACAAACTATTACAAAACTAAATAATACATGAACTATTTAAAAGTAAGGGCAGGGTTAGGGAGGGACTAGGGAGGAAAAGTAATTTTTAAGCCTATTATTAATATTTTTTGGTGAAAGTGAATTAATAACATCTGTGGGTAGACTATTTATTAATCGCGGAATCATGTAGGCGCGCATCCAAGTGCCGTAGAAGTTGTTTGCGCGTGTGGTGGTTATTTTACCTTGAATCATACGGCGTGTGGCTATGGGGTAATTTATTTTTTGCTGAAAGCAATTGTCGAAAAAATCCTCTTTAAGTAAAAGATACTGTAGTTTGGTGTGAATAGGTAGTGTCTTACAATATGTGAAAAGTTTATTTTCATTTCCAGAGTATTCGTGCCTGATGTTTTGTGGTACAATTAATTTGAGGATTTTGGTTTGTAATGATTGTATTGGATCCAAGTAAGTTCTGTGAGTGCGTCCCTAGCTTGAGAGGCCATACGATACTATGGAGTCGAAGAGTGCATGATATAGCATTAATCTTGTTTTAAATGGAATGCGGTTTCTATTTATATAAAAGGAAGCAATGAGTGCCCTAAGCTTGTCACATACCCGTTGGATGTGGGGACCCCAATTGAATTTTGCCACAATCACGAGGCCTAAGTAAGTGTGTTTGTCAACTATTTCTATTGGAGGGCATTGGCAATTATTTTTATTGTGCATACAATCATGTGTATGCGCATTCAGCTCTGTTGGATGAGTACCTTTAAAATATGGCGATTTAATGTGAATCAATTTTGTCTTTTGCGCATTAAGGGCCAGGCCCACATCGTGGCACCACTGACACAGGTTGTCAAAGTCATACTGTAGGCCTTGCAGTGCAAGGTCTATATTATTATCTGCTATAATCAGACATGTATCGTCTGCAAACTGGTACGGGGTGCTGAAGGATAGTACATTTACCATATCATTAAAATAGGTAATGAAGTGAAGAGGCCCTAGAACCGATCCTTGGCCCGTGCCTTGGGTTACTGGTATGATAATGTAATAGTGAGTTAGCTGTATGGCTGGTGCGGCGGCGTGGCGTGCACAGCGTCAGCCGGCTCACTAGCGCGGGGCAGTTCACGTGTGCGTGCGCCACGTCGTTCAGCAGCAACATGTCGGCGAGTGCGCGGCGCGACGTAAGACTCGGTATACTGTGTCGCGAGCAACTCTCCTCGTAGCCATCGATATACGTGTTGCTCTTATAGGTAAGGAGTTTGAGGAACTTGGTTTGAATTTTTTCAACATTTTGTTGGTGTGTGATGTAGTGGGGATTCCAAATACTTGAAGCATATTCAAGTATACTACGTACATATGCGAAGAACACCTTTTTTATGCAAGATATATCCCTAAATGGTTGGCAGGTGCGCAGTACATACCCTAAGTTTTTATAGGCTTTCCTGGTGATGATATCTACATGCTCGTTCATATTTAATTGGTGATCTAGGTGTACGCCAAGATCACGCACTAGTTGAACACGATCAATGTGCTGATCCTGGATTGTGTATGAGAAGTGCAAGGGACTGGTTTTCCGTGAAAAGGATATTAATTGACATTTGATGGTATTAACTTTAATTCTATTAGTGGTGTAATATTTCGATAGTGTGTTTAGGTAATTTTGAAGGTAAGCACATTCCATCGGTCCCTTGATCTCCATAAATATGTTTGTTTCATCTGCGTACATAAGAAAGGACGCACTACTAAAGCAGGTGTAAATGTCGTATAAATAAGCGTTGTACAAGAGGGGCCCCAAGTGGGATCCTTGTGGGACACCAGATGATATATCCACGAAGTTCGATCTGAACCCACTAACCACAACCGCCTGTGACCTTTTGGTGAGGTATGATTGTATCCAGCGCAATAGGTCCCCGTGAATTCCTAAGTGTTCCAATTTGTGTGATCCACACGAACAAAGGCCTTTTCGAAGTCAGTGTAGATTACATCAACCTGCCGACGTTTGTCCATTGAATTAAAGCAGAAGTTCGTGAACAGAGCGAGATTCGTTGTAGTAGACCTGCCTCGGAGGAAGCCGTGCTGTTCGGCGGGTATTCTTTTTGATAAACAAAGATAGAAAGTGTCGTATACAAATTTTTCAAATGTTTTGAAAAATATATTTAGGATAGATATGGGCCGGTAGTTTTCGACCTTTAATTTGGAGCTCTTTTTGTGTATAGGCACGATAAGTGCGGATTTCCAGGCGCTCGGAAAAAAACCTTCCTTTAATGATCGATTATATAGATGAGTCAGAGGCCGGTGTAGCACTTGGCGGCTACGAGAGATAAACGACGGGGGTAAGTTGTCACTCCCTGAACCTTTGTTGCAATCGAGTTGCTTAAGAGCTTCTATGACTTGATTGTCAGTGAGTGTGATTGAATGAACATCAAAAGTGACACCAGACTGTGATAGTGGTAACTGTATGTTAGGATATTCATCGGCCGGCGGGATAAATACACTCTGGAAGAAGCTATTGAAGGCCACGCAAATACTCCCTCCCTCGGTGTACTTTTTTTCTCCGTGAGTGATAAACATTGGGTAAGAAGAGCCTTAACGTTTAGATTTTATGTATGACCAAAAATGTTTTGGCGATTCTATAATTTTTAATTCCATTTGTCGTATGTAGTCAACGAAACGTTCCGAGTGAATCTTATGCTGCCTCTTTCTAAGTAGGGAAAACTCAGCGTATTCAAGAGGGTTCCGGAAACACTTACAGCGAGCGTGTACTTTAAGCCTTTCGCGGGAGATCTTGATCAGAGGTCGACTGTACCATATTGGATAGGTATTGCGTTTGCGTGTTAAAACTTTAGGGACGTATTGGTTTATGCTAGTCCGCAGGTGTTCGTAGAAAACTTTGACGGCTTCGTCTACCGTGTTTGCGCTTAGTGCTGACTCCCAGTCTACCAGATTAAGAGCTTCAAGGATCCCGTCGTAATCAGCTCTATTGAATTGAAGTTTAAGGAATGGTCTAGCTTTCAGTGGTTTAACGGTAATGTCGGAAGCGTCTATGCTAAATACAGGATGGAAAGTGTCCGGTTTAGATAGTGGATATTCTACTTGCGCCAAATTCACTAGAAAGCCTGAAAAGGCTAGACCAACATGTTATTATTGCTAGTGTTTTTAAGATAATTGAATTGTGTAAGACCTAAAAGACCAAATTCATCCAGTAGATCTGTGGCTAAGTTCTGTGTTTCCACCAGTACTTTTTTGTACTAAGGGGCCGTTGCTACTCCATTGTATACACGGAAGATTGAAATCACCTAACAAAAGGAAAGAGCTGTCCATATTATTAGTCACTGCCAACGTTGCTTTGCCCAAAAATTTAATTATGTCTTGGGCTTGAATCTGTAGGTTCATACAGTCACTTCGTATGTATGCTACCGCTATATGAGGATCAGAAGTGGAATTAAGGTTCTTACCCGGTATTGTGATCCAGATAGTGTCAGTGGGAGAGCATCCCCATTCCTCCATAACGTAAGCGCATAGTGTTCCGATCACAACGGAAAACCTCGTGTCTTTGGTCGCACAGCTCATTGTCAAGTATACCTGCATGTAGCCACGTTTCTGTGATCGCAATAACATCGAAGTTGTTCTGTAGTATATTATTGAACAGAGTGTAACATTTTGTACGCAGCCCGCGTAGATTTTGGTAATATATGGATAGTTTGCTAAGCATTATGACGATGTGTTATGATATAAATCGCTGACAGGGCCAATGCCGATACCACGAAATGTGGAGTCGTGGTGGAGGTGGTGGTGGAGTCGTATAGTAAGTAATGGGGTATGTATGTAATGAGGTATAGTAATGGGGTATGTATGGGACTCGGAGTATACCTAGTGCAATAATCACAAACAGTTCAATGGTGCTTACATACTCTGTGCGGGAGCGAGATGTCATGATTGTTTCACTCAATGCAATGGGTGTGTATGGAAGGGTAGAGTGAGGGTATGTTTGTGTGTGTGTGTAGTGTAATAGTAATAATAGTATGCGAGTATTAGTATATTTATGAAATATGAAAATACCAACTTATGTGGATTTATGCGATATTGTAAAGTCAATTCATATTTTAATTTTAATGCGCAAGTTTGAGATTGAGGGTGACAAATCATTAAACTATCTTTTTTAGATCGTCTTCGCTGGCCACATGAATAATTTGAGTTTTGTCGCCCTTCCTTACAAAAGTTAGACAATTCCTTATCCATATAAATGTGTACTTTTTTGCTGTGGCTAGTTGACGTCCATTTTTATACAAAGTTCTATTTTCAGTTGTCAGATGTTCATTTACGAATATGTCTTTTGTCTCGCCGGGTAAACCTATGTCTTAAATTCACAGTATACGCAAAAACAAGGGACTCACTATTCCCTTGTTTTTGCGAACACTGTGAATTTTCGAATCATTCAGTACGCGGTTCCTGACTTTGGTGATAATGGCTCGGGGGACTCCGGAGGTTTTCTTCATCGGCTGGATCCGCGTCCCGAACTCGAGGTCTGTTGCTGCCAGGGCAACACCAATATGCCTGGCAATGTTCGTAACTGTGTCGGAGAGCACCTCATTCTTTGACTCCGGAACATTAGTTATTTCAATGTTTTGTAGTCTGTCCCATTGAAGTTTAATATTAAGGTTAGATTGGACTTTGCTTAGGTCGCTCTTCAGTTCCGATATTTAAATTTCTTGGCTCTTGCAAGTTTTGACCAGCTTTTCCACACTGCTGAGGAGCTTCTCGAAAGTATCTTAGCGGTCGCTAGAGAAGCTGGTTGAGGCTTCCCCTTCGGTGAGGCGTTTGTCCATGCCAGACAAGGACGAAATGATACTGGCGTTGCTCACAGTTAGCTTTTGGACATTGGATTGGAGTTGATTTAAAGTTGAATTGAAGTGGTCGAGTTTTTCTGTGAGAATCGAGGTTACAGACGAAGAAATTGTGGCAGCAATATTTTGGTTCAGCTCAGCCCTCCATACTGCGAATTGTCTATCAAGATGGGTAGTGTCACAGTCCGGCACTCGGACACTCATCTGCCCGGCATGCGGCGGACGGCGCGCTCCCAACACTAAGATCCGGTCTAGAGGCTGAGAGATGTTTATCTTTCTGATTATCTGGTGTTTTCTTTGGAGAGTGGCCAAGACCCATTTTGATTATTCTTGATCAATCAGTGTATTTTTGAGTATGAGTATTGTAGCGGCCTCTGTGTGTTCGATGGTGACTTAGGGTCACCTCAAAGTAAAATTCGAAAAAGTGACATAAAAGATGTCATGCAGTGACAGCTTTGACAGATGGAACAATCCGACCCATCTGTCTACTCCACGTTGATGAGAGGCTAACATGGATATTCCGCCCACCAAAATACTCATACTTTAACCTAATTTTCGCATACTTTAACCTAAATGGAACCAAATACACTAATCTTATTACTAGTAATTAACTTAACGATATACAGGGTGACTGTAAAACCTCTAGCTATATCAAAAGAGCGTACTCCATGATAGTACAAAATGCATGTTTTGTTACTTTCGTCTGCTTTCATAGTAAAATATTAAGTTATCAACCGTCAAAGTATTCCTACTAGTCCCGAATAGTGTTGTTGCCCTATTTACCGCCCGCCCAGTGTTGATAACATCGCACCGCGGTTTCGCTTTGTGTAGCGCCGCGCTTTCATCCATTATTTTATCTGAAATCAAAGGCCAGACGTTGGAAGCGATCTGGGTATGTATTTGGTGTTTATATTCCGTGGTGGCATTTTGGTCGTGTTAGCGTTATTCTGGTACTTATCATTATATCTTATTTGTAGCTTTTGGTGGGTAGCTGCGCAATTTTTGAAACCGATACCGCGGACGCGTAGACCTCACCAAGGCGTGCTTTGGTGCAGGCAGACGCAGGCAGGCAGGCGTACGTGAAGGAGGAACTTGGACGCCGCTTTAGAAGATCCCGTATTTTTTTGACCCAGTCCATTTTTTTTTGTTTATTTGAACTGTCATATGTATTTTAATTTAAATTTCGTTTCATAGCGCGGCTTCACTATTTCGACAACTTTAAATCTTTGAACAGGATTAGGTCGTCTGTTCATTATTCCATCTAAATTCCTAAAGGCATTTGTACGCCACCGTCAAAGATATTTTCGGCATACTTTTGGGCAATCGTTAATTTAACCCCTCATCCATTTGATACGCACTTCATATCCTCCTCATACAATCATTTCATCTTCACGTCAAGTCCTGATCAAAGTCAAAAGCAATTTCGGTGTTCATTTGCGACATAGACAATTTCAGTTTTTTATCTCTTTTCTGGTTTAATTTTTGGTTTTGGACACGGTTATCATTTAATATTTCATTATAAACTTTTGATTTTAATATTAAAATGAATTATACGTGTTTTGTATGTGAATTTTCTTACTTATTTATCACTACACTACCTACCTACCTAACTACCTACCTACCTAACTACCTACCTACCTAGTTAAGTCTCACGGCTCTTCACATACCGATGACGCCATATTTGGCTGAGCCCTGGAAGTGCGATATGATGAGGAGCTGACAAAGCGTGAGCCGGGAGACCTCTCTGCTTTCTGCCCTCAGTCTTGAGGCAGTAATTAAGTAAAATAGTCGTATTAAGAGCTCTAAGACATTGTAACATCTTATCTCAATTAAATCTGTATTTTTTTAAAACGTCGTTTACGTGCGCTAAAACTTATCTGGCGCAGCCGGTAGGATTTCCGCGTTGGGGAAACTAAAAACCAACGGACGTTTTCACGCGTTACAACGGGAATCCTCGAACCAAATAAATTTGATAGAGTCAGTGCAGTGGACGACGGGACCTCAAGGCTCAAGGAGGGACGATGGCAGAAGTGTGAGTACATCGCATCGTGACGAAATCGCTTTCCAATTCTCCTCTCCCATTCCACATATTTTATAGTGAAGGATTGCGCAAAATTGTGTACTGTGGATTCGCATCGCCACCGCAGTTTTCGCTTCCTATTCAACCATTAAAGATAGTGAGGGACAGTGCAGGATTTTGTCTGGACAGCATCGCCGGCGCAATTTTCACGTCCTTTTCAACAAGTACCTTTAAGTAGTATTAAGGAGGGACAGTGCTAACAGACAGACAAAACATCGCTGTCAGTTATTGCTGCCTATTCCAATAGTGAAATAAGTGATTTACAAATAAAATAGTAATAAGTGGTTATAGTATTAAATTAAATATTGTTGTAAAATAAATAAAAATGGAAAATCTAGTTCAAATACCGAAAGAAATAGCAAGTGTCATCCCGAAATTCGATGGTAATGAACATTTGTTAAATCTTTTCATTCGAAAATGTGAATATGTTATCTCTATGTGCCGTGTCGAAGGTAACCAGGCTCAGGATCTATACATATTTCAAATCATAACATCAAAATTAACTGGAAAGGCCGCCACTTTGATAAGTGAGCGTCAAGACTTAAACACCTGGAATGCGTTAAAGTTAGCGTTAGAACAACATTTCGGAGATCCGCGTTCTGAAGAATGCATTGCCATTGAATTAGAGACCCTAAAGATAAACTCTGGCGAATCATATCTAGATTTCTGTAATAGAATCCAACACATTAGATCCACGTTAATCGCAAAAGTAAATAGAATTCAGGACGATGCGCTAAGACAAAGTAAAATCACGATTTATAACAATACATCGAAAGACGTGTTCTTATATAATCTACCCCAAGACATGTTGAGAATAGTAAGACTGAAGGGAGCCGACACACTTGAAAATGCACTCAGTACAGTACTAGAGGAGGTAAATTTCTTATTTCAATACAGTGCAAGAAATAAAATGTATGGTTTGGGTAACAAACCGTTTCAGCAACAAAATACACCCACATCTCTACAACAATTCGGCGTTAAGCCTACGGTAACACAGCCTCCACAAAAATTTGTCGTTAAGCCTCCCGTAGATCAGCAACAGTTTGGCTACAGACCAAACCTATCCCAACAACAGTTTGGCTACCGACCAAACCTACCCCAACAACAGTTTGGCTACCGATCAAACTTACCCCAACAACAGTTTGGCTACAGACCAAACTTACCCCAACAACAGTTTGGCTACAGACCAAACTTACCCCAACAACAATTTGGTTACAAACCAAATTTACCCCAACAGCAGTTTGGTTACAGACCAAACCTTCCACAACAATCAGGATATAAACCCTCATTCCAATTCGGTTATAAACCACCTGGCCTTGGCCAGCCCCAACCTACAGGATTCAGACCGAACTTGCCACAGAAATCGACAGACGTTAGTATGAGGACGGCACCTCCCTTAAAACCAGGGTTCCGCCTTAATGAGTTATACAATATCAAGGAAACTGAAGCTGAAAATGAACCATATTATGAGAATGACAACCAGGACTGTAACGAATACACTATTGATAATGAAGATTGCCAGGTACAAGAACAAGAAGTAGAGACAAACATGCAAACTGTGGAAAATTTTCACATAGCTACACACCACAACAACCAGAGATAGTAACAATAAATTGTAGCCCACAACTAAGACTACCATACATACACATTCCTGAAATAAATTCGAGGTTCATGATTGATACAGGTAGCGCTAGATCATTTATTAGTCCAACTAAAGCACATGAGTACTTCCAACAATATATTCAGCATGAACCATTTGAAGTTATAAGTACGCACGCCTCAAGCTCACATAATGAGACAATACACATAAATCTTTTCCCGACATTTAACAGCCCAGAATCACACAAATTTTACGTGTATGATGTAGATGGACGATATGACGGACTTATTGGAAGTGACCTCTTACAACAACTTGATGCAAAAATAGACATGAAGAATGGTATGATCTATACAAAATCTGCAGTCATACCTATGATATATAATCCAACAGATAAAATTTTGATACCACCTAGGTGTGAGAAAAGAGTAAAATTACCGACTGACCTGAAGGACGGAGACGCAATAATGAACTTCGTAGCATTTACCAATGGTGTTAGGATGCCCAGCGCTATTGTTAAATGTGAGGATGGTTACGCAACGACTATTATACAGAACACTTTGGACAGTGCACAGGATCTGACGATAACCAGACCTTTCAAAGTAACCAAATACAATGAAAATGGACTAACAAATAATTACACTAAAGACAACACCGAAATAGACCAAATATTAACGGAAAATTTACAAAAACTCAGACTAGAACACATGAACACTGAAGAAAAAAACAAAATTACCAAACTTTGTCATGAATATAGGGACATATTTTATACAGAAGAACTACCATTGACTTTCACTAATGAAGTGAAACATCACATTAGAACCCGAAATGAAGATCCTATTTACATCAGACCCTATAGACAACCACCGGTAGTAAACGAAGAAATCAATAAACAGGTAGACAAAATGTTAAACAATGACATCATTAAAGAATCATTCTCACCCTGGAGTGCCCCAGTGCATTTAGTTCCAAAAAAACCGGACGCATCAAACGAAAAAAGGTACAGGCTAGTAATTGATTTTAGGAAACTAAATGAGATTACTACCGACGATAGATATCCACTTCCCAACATCACAGATCTCTTTGACCAACTAGGAAGAAGCTGCTACTTTACTACTTTAGATTTAGCTAGCGGCTACCATCAAATAGAAGTAGCTGAACGCGACCGACCCAAAACAGCTTTCACAACACAAGCAGGACATTTCGAATTTTCAAGAATGCCATTTGGTCTAAAGACAGCACCTGCTACATTCCAAAGGACGATGGACAATGTATTAAGAGGACTACAAGGGATACATTGTTTAGTGTATTTGGATGACATTATAGTATATTCAGCCAGTTTACAGGACCACATAGCCAAACTTAGACTCATTTTTGACAGATTACGCAAAACAAACTTAAAGATACAACTAGACAAATCAGAGTTCTTGAGAAAAGAGGTACAGTACCTAGGTCACACAGTTACAAGTGAAGGACTAAAATCAAATGATGACAAGATAAAAGCCGTACTAAACTTTCCTTTGCCCCAAACATCAACCGAAATTAAAAGCTTCTTAGGACTCATAGGCTACTACCGTAAATTCATTAAAGATTTTGCAAAAGTCACGCAACCCATGACAGTACGACTTAGGAAGAAAAGTGAAATGCCCACCAATGATGAAAAATACATAGCCGCGTTTGAAAAATGCAAAGAACTCCTTGTAAACGCCCCAATACTTCAGTACCCTGACATGAACAAACCATTCATATTGTCGACAGATGCTTCTGATTTTGCACTTGGAGCTGTTCAAGGAACAGTTGGAAGTGACAGACCAGTGGCATATGCTAGCAGAACACTGAATCCCGCTTAAACTAGATACAGTACAACAGAGAAAGAATTACTTGCAATAGTTTGGGCCATTAAACATTTCCGACCATACTTATACGGTCAGAAGTTTTTAGTAGTGACGGACCATAAACCCCTTCAGTGGCTGAAATCTTTAACTGACACAAATAGTAGACTGACACGATGGCGTTTAAGATTAGCAGAATATGACTTTGACCCAGTTTATAAGAAAGGAAAACTAAATTGTAATGCAGATGCACTATCCCGTATAAGGTTAAACGCACTAGACAAAACGGACGACGTCTCTGTACAAGTAAATGTTGATCCTGAAGAACAAAAGAAAATTCAAAAAATAATCAAGGAAATAGAGCAAGAGTGACAATTATTAGAAAAGAAAAGGGAACCTGTACCAATTATCACTAACCCGGACACAGACTCAGAAAGAACTCAATCAAATAAAACGACTCCCCCTTACTCAATAGCCAGCCCATCTAGTTCAACAATAACTGCATCCGAAAAATCAATGGACACAGACACTGTACACTCTGCACAAGACACTGAATCAGAAGGAATACCCATATTACAGGAAGCAATAGATACAAAACCAAATCAAATATTAGTTTACACATGGCAACTTGACAAATTGGCAGTAAAGGACAATTCGAGAACAAAACAGCGTATTTTAGAAGTACACCTACCCACAAACCGACCTGACTTAGTAAAGCAGTTTTTAAAGGAATACGTTGGAAACAGGACTAAATACTTTATATATTTTGAGGACGAGAAGCACCGCCGACAGTTTACTGAAGCTGTGATTTTCCTCTTCAAAAGAGAACAGGTTAAATTTCTAGAATGTACCAAAAGAGTAGTATTCGTTGACGACGAAAATGAACAGCAAAACATTGTACGAAAATACCATGAGGGCAAGACTTGCCATCGCGGTATCCGGGAAACGCTTTCTCACATAAAACGAACATATTTTTGGCACAACATGGAACAAATTATATCCACCTTTATAAATTCATGCAAGCCCTGTAAGAAAATGAAATACGACAGAAATCCTTTAAAACCCGAACTTCAATTGACACAAACACAAACAAAACCATTGGAAGAAATCTTCATCGATCTATTCACTATAGAAGGACAATACTATCTGACTATAATTGATGCCTTCAGCAAACTTGGACAAGCTTTTCAAATAGAAAACAGATCAACCCCTGAAGTAGTTAGAGCCCTTATCAAGTACTTCTCCTTTTATGGAATACCACTTAAAATCAGTGCCGATGCAGGATCCGAATTTAACAATGCCCTTATGAAAGACCTATTAACTATGTACAAAATTGATCTACACATTGGAACCCCTAACAACCCTAACTCTATGGGATTAATAGAAAGATTTCACTCCACAATAATCGAAATATACAGATTGGCTAAATACGAACAAAAGTACACCGATGCTGCTACAATTATGACCTACGCAGTAATGGCATACAATCACAGTATACATTCCGCTACTGGTATGACTCCGTTAGAAGTTCTGTTAGGACACACCGACTCTAGAAACACTTTTGATGCCGATTTTGATAAACTCTACCAACAGAAATTAGTACAGGACCATGCAAAGCGAACAAAATATCTGTATAAGCATTTAGCCGACAAAATAGCAAAAGGAAAAGGAAAGGTAATTAGACAAAGAGGCGGCGAAAACCGATTCCCTATAGAACCCGGAGATAAAGTATTTGCAAAAGGAACAAATAAAAGAAGTAGTAAAGACAAGCCCCGATATGCCGAAGCATTAGTTACAGGCGAAATAGTTAGGAACATTGCCCCAATACAAATAGGTCGTCGTGCCACCCAAGTCCCGGTTAAAAACATTAAACGTATTTCACAGACACCTGCTCGTCCTGATAGTGACCATGGTGGTCAGCTCCCAGGGCCTTCTACTTCAAGAGATACAAAATAACCCGGGAATACTTCCAGTAAAGAATGGAATGGCTGTACTGAGCAAAGACTATTGGATGGTCGCAAAACACGTGGACTTACAGCCCCTCGCAGACTCGTTGTCGAGGAATGTTCTACGAGCATCCGAATTAAACAAGTTAATTAGTAGTTTTGATAAAAGAGATATTACTTTTGATTTTATTGGTCTTAAGGTTTATATAGATTATATTAAGAAAGTAGTTATAGAAAAGTTGCAACAGGTAGCGCCTTCCATTCGTATAAAACGAGGTATACTTAACCCCCTTGGTTCATTAATTAAGGTAATTACAGGAAATCTGGATAACGATGACGCCATCAGATATGACAAAATGATTAATGAAGTAAAGTTAAATCAGAACAATTATAATAAGAAACTGACGTTGATCACCGAAATTGCGCAAAACCTTGCCAACTCTACAATTAAGTTAGATAAGAATATCATTCAAATTGATACGATATTAAGAAAATTAAATAACAATATAACAGAAGTACTAAAGATGGAATACAATAATCATATCGAAATCCAAATCATTAACGCGTACCATTTACTGATACATAACTTTCAGTCTATTCGTATCAAATTGAATGAGATAGAGACTAGCCTAGCATTAAGTAGATTAGGTATTTTGCATCAATCTGTAATAGAGTCCGACAACTTAATGAAACTATTGGAAAAGATAAACAAGGTTGAAAAATTAGTATTTCCACCTACATTAGAAAACTTGGCTAAGATAGAACAAACTGTAGCGTTGAAAGTGTTTTTAAAAGGAAATCAAATTACTTTCCTTTTAGAAATACCACTGTTTGAAAGGAATACTTATATCTATTATAAACTCCTGCCCCTGCCTGTGTTATCCCAAAACCGCACAGTCATTATAATTCCCAAATACCCCTATATCCTAGCGAAAGGAAGAAAGATCATAATGCTCACACGTCCATGCCAAGAAATAGATGAATCCAGCTACTTATGCCTCAGAGATGATATGTCCCAGTATCTACAGGATCACTGCATAACAGAGCTAATGACGTATGCAGAGAATGTGACGTCATGCACTCAAATACCCGTTTCGATTGGAGCACTGAAACTTGACCTCATAAAGATTAATAGATGGATACTCTACAGTGGATACTTTACTTACCAGAACCTGCACCAACGAGATATTCCGCCAAAAGATTCACGGAACTTACATAATTACCCTAAATGATCCATGTGAAGTTAAGATCGGAAATATCTCTTTAAAAATGCATACAATAGAATTTCAGAACAGCATTATGGATAAAATGCCAATTGTCGACTTACCTATAGTACATCCTCTAGCTGAAACAGCATCAATACCGGAACCTGTGAACCTGGAAGATATTGACCTAACCAACATCAGCTTTTTAACATATGCTCTGAAGAAAATTCCTAGTGATAACAGTGAAAGTGAAAGGCCAATTATAACAGTGAAAAGCATTAGTGTTTGGACGATCGGACTCTACATTATAATTTGTTTAGCTCTATGTATCCTTACTTTTTATTATACTTATAACCGTTTAAAGGTATATTTTCGAAGTTCTGTTTCTACGAAAGAGAACTTCGAACTTAAGGAGGAAGGAGTTAAGTCTCACGGGTCTTCACATACCGATGACGCCATATTTGGCTGAGCCCTGGAAGTGCGATATGATGAGGAGCTGACAAAGCGTGAGCCGGGAGACCTCTCTGCTTTCTGCCCTCAGTCTTGAGGCAGTAATTAAGTAAAATAGTCGTATTAAGAGCTCTAAGACATTGTAACATCTTATCTCAATTAAATCTGTATTTTTTTAAAACGTCGTTTACGTGCGCTAAAACTTATCTACCTAGTCAACATTTCAAACAAAACAAATGGATTTTCGACCCGCAAACGACCGCTCTTGTGGTGAACGCACACTTATCGGCATCGGCACGCATCATCCGCACGGAGCGGATAGGCCTTGTCTAAGGAATCTTCCCTGCGACTCGTGTGTTGCTCTGTCGCACGCAACAGAAGGCAGAATGCTTCGTCCGCATAGTCCGCGCCAAATCTGATGACGTCATCAGGATTTCTCCGGATTCCGACGCGGATAGGTGAACGAGGTTTCGTATGCGGTGCGGTATTTCGGTGCGGACTATGCCGATAAGTGTGCGTTCACCATTAGATAGGTCAGTTTAGCTATTTTTTTGAGTGGGGGTCAGTAAGTTAGGGTGGATCAGTCAAGAAGCTACTAAGCACCGATGGGCCGCGATTATTATTTAGTTAGGTACCTACCCACCTACCTAGCTACTGAGTTCTGGTGTAGGTATTATAAAACTTTTTCTTATTTTCATGAGATGAGCACGAGTTTAGGTAGGTACGTACAAGTTTGTAGTTTAGGATCAACTTGATGTTCTGCGAACCTAAGAAATGATTAGAAACAATGATATTGAATACGTACCTCAAACTTAGCTGTACTTCAACAACTCTTCAAAATGCAATCCGTTCCTTTCTAAACACAGTCTTGCACGTTTCACTGCATTACTGCGACGCACTTTTCTTAAGACTACCACATCACTTTTTACAGCGTCAAATGCACTTGTGATGCGTTCTTTTAGTTCTTGCCGGTTCTTAACCTCGTCCCAGTAGACACGCCGTTTAATTTCGCCCCACAAAAAGAAATCACAGGGTGTGAGGTCCGGTGATCTGGCAGGCCAAGGCACAGGCCCTCCATGTCCTATCCACCGACCGCTGTACTCATCGTCCAGGTAGTTTTGAACAGGTCGCGCGAAATGAGGTGGTGCTCCGTCTTGTTGGAAGAAAAAATCTTGTAGATATGCGAGCGGCACGTCCTCTAAGAAGTTTGCTATTACGCCTCGCAGCATATCTAGATACGTACCCCCGGTCAGGTGGCCTTCGATGAAGTACGGCCCAATACCTTTATCTTCCACGATGCCGGCCCACACATTCACACTGAAGAGCACTTGGTGATGATGTTCTCGTATACATTTTGGGTTACTGTATGACCACCAATGTTGATTGTGCTGGTTGTAGAGCCCTACACGAGTGAACATCGCCTCGTCTGTCCATAGGATGTGCTTGTTCTGATTTTGTACCAGCCATTCGCAAAAATTGCGACGACGTGGCGCATCATCTTCATTTAATTGCTGCACTTTTTGAAAGTGGTATGGATGCTGTCCAGTAGAGTTCAGCAACTTCCACACAGAATATTGGCTGATGCCGAAACGATGAGCTGCGTCTCGCGTACTGTTTCGAGGGATGCGCTGAAAGTACTCCAAGATAGCGTCTTCTACCTCCACAGCCAGACGCGGCGCGCCTCCACCATGAGCATGGCTTGGCACTGTTAATAAAATTGTTATGTTTACATTCCTATATAGTAAAAGATTGCCACAAGCTGAAAATGATCTTAGATATAAGATAAATATGATATTACATACAATGTCATATAATAATAGTTTGATTCATTTGATTGACTCTAACAATTATGTTAGTAATAATGTTTATTTGACGAAAGGTAGTTACTACCTTTCAGATTTTTACAAACGACAGGTAGCTGTGTCGCTATCTAATTTTTAGGGTTCCGTACCCGAAGGGTTCCAAACGGGACCCTATAACTAAGACTCCGCTGTCCGTCCGTCTGTCTGTCACCAGGCTGTATCTCACGAACCGTGATAGTTAGACAGTTGAAGTTTTCACAGATGATGTATTTATGTTGCCGCTATAACAACAAATACTAAAAAACAGTATAAAAGAAATATTTAAGGGGGCTCCCATACAACAATTCTTTCAATACCACATACAAACTTATGGATGCACCTGGTTACGTACATGGAGTGTGAAAGTAACCGCACCAATAACTTTGTAAACAATATTTTGCTGTGTAAAATCCAAACTATTCACTCCACACCATCGCTTCCATTAAACGGTGGTACGAAACCCTTCGTGCGCGATTTAGACTCGCACTTGACCGGATTTTTTAGTATTACAGCCAAGAATTTGGATAACCTGACTGCTTCTATTGAGCACAGACAAGGGATATTGGAAGACATTCCAAGTAATTTAAATTAGTTTTTAAGACAATAGAGGAAATCTCTAGCATACATAAGCCAATAAATATATCAAGCAAACATAGGAGATTAAAAATGTGTAATATCTTGCCCGAATCAAATAAGTCAAAAAAGTGTAATAATATCCCAATATTAAATAATATTCAGACAAAGGGTAAGCCCCACTTAAATATTACCCATCAAAACATGCAGGGGCTACCTGGCAAAGAACTTGTATTAGAATGATTTCTTAATAATTCGGACACTGATGTTATTTGTATTACAGAACATTGGTTAAAGGCAAATATGATGTCTTTTAACATAAATAATTACAAAATTGTCAGCTGTTACAATACAAAGACTGCTGATAGAGGTGGTTCTTTAATCTTAGTAAAAAATAATATTAAGGTGAAACAACGGAAAGACACTCTTACACTTACTGTAGAAAGACAAATAGAGGTATCTTGTGTTGAGTTGGATAGCCATATTATTGTTTGTGTCTACAGACCTCCGAGAGATGAAAAAGGCCATGGCAATTTTGAAATATTCGAGGAAATTATGGAGGAAGCCCTCATTAAACTTTGTAATAACAGAAAAAAGTTAATTATTTGTGGCGATCTTAATGTAGATCTGCTTGTAGATACAACACTGAAGCGACGATTAATAACTCTGTTCAAATCATTTGATTTATTTCATGTATTTCTAGAGACGACTAGAATTACACTTACCAGCCAAACTTGCTTAGATAACGTTTTTTTCTCACTGTGCATTCACAAGTAAAAATGTTTACCATCCGATCACAGTGCTCAAACAGTTTCATTCCAAATTACTAGTGAAAATAAGACTGATCCATCATTTTATAGGCCTATTACATCCCATAGACTAGAGATGTATATGAAAAACTTGGATATGGGTTTGCCAGTACCGGATTTTGATGAACAGAACCCGAACAAAATCTATTCTGACTTCTTCAACATTATTCAAACAGAATTCAATACAGTTTTTAAATTAAAGAAAGTCAGTGCCAACAACGGTAAATCTAAATTTAATGACTGGGCAACATTTGGAATTCGTAAAAGTAGAGCTATCTTGTATGACCTTTATGAACAAAAAACCTGTAACTTTGATATAAAATTTCATGACTATGTTAAAAAATATTCCAAAACTTTCAAGTTGGTTTGTAGAACTGCAAAAACTTTACAAATTAATAGAAAAATACAAAATTCTAATAATAGAATGGAAACGGTTTGGCAAATCATAAACCGTGAAACTGGCAAAGTTATACCAAGGGATAATGATTTCTGCTTAAAGATAGGTGATGGTGTTGTTAAATCCAACGCTGAGGTAGCTCGAGCTTTTGAAACATTCTTCACCAATGCACCCTTACTCACAACAGAGCGTCTAAATTCCATATGAAGCAGAGGCTTTGTTAAAAATCAGCACTAGCATCAGTAATGTAGATTTAAATTTTATCATGTATATCCCCAGGATATTGTCAAAACGTATAGATTACTTAACTTAAAAAATACTGAAGACCTGTGGGATATATCAGTCAAAGTCATTGGTTCAATAATACTTGTTATAGCCCCACACCTAGCTTATATATTTAATAAATGTGTTGATGATGGAGCTTTCCCAGACCTCATGAAACACAGTAAACTTATACCTCTGTTCAAGTCGGGAGACAAGGGTGATCCGTCAAATTTCAGACCCATATCGGTTCTTCCAGCACTAAGTAAATTTTTTGACAAGATTATACTCAATCAAATGCTCTCACACTTCAACCGTACAAAACAACTCCACGCCAAGCAATATGGTTTCACTAGGGGTAAATCGACTACGGATGCAGGTATTACCCTTATATCTCATATTTATTCTGCATGGGAAGCCGCACAGGATGCTATTGTTATTTTTTGCGATCTGTCGAAGGCATTTGATTGTGTTGATCATGACACGTTACTAATGAAATTAAATCATTACGGAGTTAGAAATAAAGCGTTGGATCTACTAAGATCATACCTAAGCCATAGAATTCAAAAGGCAGAAGTCAACGGCGTTAAATCTGATGTATCGGGGGTAAAAATTGGCGTTCCACAAAGTTCCATATTAGGCCTTTATCTGCCTTTTATCCACTCAGGCGATGGATAAATAGGAGGCAAAGACCGTTGGGCGCTGGCCTGCACTATTTTATACCAGTTTCGAATGTGATAAAGGGATAGTCGTCCAATATGATGCGACCAGCTGATTCGGCGACTAGTGGTGTAAAAATGCAATTTATTCAATTATAAGACAAGTCACTCGAGTTCGATCGATTTAAATCAAACCTAGGTGGACATCACTATTGCTGTGAAGTAAAACATCTTTGAACACAATGAAAAAAAAAAGTCGCTGTTGTGCTTTGAAGTTTTGGTTCGTTGGAGGATTGTGGGAAGGTTTCTTCTCCATATTTATCAATGAAGTAAGTACTTTATTACTGTAAATTTGGTAGAAATGTAATTTAGAGACTACATGTTTCAGATCTGTCAATTTGTTTAGGCAGAATCTGTTAAAATTGTGGTTGAAAATACTTCGTGAAAATGGTTCGTTTTTTTAAGAATCTTTTCATGGTCAGTGAAGTGCCTAGAATTGTTTCTAATAACAAGAAATGCATGTTGACTACTCTAAGATATTTATAGACATAAATTAAACCTTTCAAATTACTATTATTTTCAGGAAATATGAGTTTTTGTCAATAATTCTGTAATCAGGTAAAATAACTTAATGTCTGTGCCGCTACGTGTCACAAATTGGTACGAAGTCGGCCATTGAAAATATAAAGGTGTGTTTAGATTGTTTGACTGATCGTTGGATTGGGTTGTTTGTTTATATTAACCTGTTTGCATATCAAAACACGGCATTTTATTAATGGCTTATTAACCAGTTAGTTTATAAGAAAACACTCGAGTTTCGAGTTGGCATGATTAGATTTTTCGTTTCCATATACAACCTTGAAATTTCTAATTTCACCTCTATTCCGCTTACTCTACAGCTTATTTTCTATTGGCACAGTTTGAGTGGTCGAGGTACATTTCATTACCAGCCATTTCCCATAAGTAGTTTTCCGATAGATTAGCTCACCGAAATATCTATTTTGACAGTTCTCTCAAACAACTTATGTCAAAATAACTAGTCTATCGAAAAATTATTTATAGGAAATGGCATACCGCTCACTGTTCAGGCGCAGAATGTACCTATTTTTCGAATGGTACATTTTGTGATAGGTGCGAATTATATAAATTTTTCATAGGGAACGATGTCCGAAAGGCACATTCTGCGACTGAAAGTAAGAGCGTTCAGTGGCAAAATGTACTTATCGCAAATCGTACCTTTCGCAAAATACACCTATTTACAAAACTTTTTTATTTACGTGATTTACATATCTTACACGTGATATTCAAATAGCAATGCATGATCATTTAATGACTATCTAATCTTTTTTAAGAAACTTGTTTCAAAAATTAAAAGTTTTTACAAAAAACCCATGCAATGGTTTTTTTGTAATAACTGTAACAGTGCAACATAATATCGCGGTATTTGCGGTTGGTAATTTCTACAATTTCAGCAGCGCTTTAGAAGCCAATCAACGTGCTGGGTCAGCCCTTTGCTATGCGCCAACCTGGTATCAGATTGTGACACCAATCGCTCCAGTGGTTATGGTGGAGAAATTGATTAATATAGTGTTGTTTGCTGATGATACTTCACTGGTCTTCAAAAATGAAAGACAAAAAGAAGATTTTGATGATGTCAATAGAGTATTATCTTTAACCTTGAATTGGTTCACAGTTAACAATTTATTGTTAAATGCTGGTAAAACCAAATGTATCAAATTCTGACTTCCAAATGTCAGGCAAGTTGGGACCAGTTTAGTGTTGGACAGCAATACGTTAGAATTAGTAAATGACACGAAGTTTCTTGGAATAACCATTGATAACAAATTGCAGTGGGGACCCCACATAGAAAAATTGGCTGGTAAATTAAGTTCTGCGGCTTACGCTGTTAGGAACATCAGACAAAACACGGATGTGGCTACATCTAGGCTAGTATATTTTAGTTACCTTCATAGTGTCATGTCCTATGGTATCTTGTTGTGGGAAAGCCGCGGATATTCAAATTATTTTTATTTTACAGAAAGAGCTATTCGAGCAATTTATAATTTAAAACGCACAGACTCCTTAAGAGAGCTTTTTAAAGAAAGTGACATACTAACTGTAGCTAGTCAATTTATTTTCGAAAATATACGCAAGAACCTTACAAATGTTCCCAAACTTAGCGATAGCTGTAATGTTAACCTAAGAAATAATCACAGACTACTTGCACCCCGGTTTAGGCTCGCGAAGGTTAGCAATTCTTTCAAGGGTCAATGCATTCTCTACTACAACAAGATACCTATGGAGATCTTGAAATTGAAATTTGAGCAATTTAAAAACCATGTTAAAGCGGCTTTGTCGAAAAAGGGATATTACAATGTACAAGATTACTTAAATGATGGGACTGTATGGGGTTAATCTGGCTCAACACAGACCTTGCTGTTAATAATTTTGTAATTATTTATTCCTGCTTATTAATTATGATAATGACTAAATATTATATTTTGTATTAGTTAAAGCATAAGCAATTTTTAAAAAGAGATATAAAAATCAATCTGTGGGAGTTTCTACGCCTTCCTTCGCCACAGTGGTCCAATGTAGAGAAGTGGCAAAAAATGACGATTTTTAAGTATGTGTAAATATCTACAGTAATAAAGACATTTGGAATTTTGGAATTTTGGAACTGTGAACTGGCCATAATCCAGAAGCCGTTGGTTTGCCGCTAAGATGGTTTGACGTTGGGGGACAGTGGCGTTAGGTAGTCCTTGAGCGTGGAGCCGAGGGATGCTCTGCGTCTCGTACAATATTCTGGCTTCGTACAGGTTTTCTCCACTTATGATGTACACACGCACCATCTCGTAATATTCACGATTAGAGTACATCTTGTATGAGCGTATCAGACGGACACGGACTCAAAGGTAAAAGCACCCGCGCGGCGGAGGGGCGGCGAGGGGAATTTGTAGCGTGCGCACGCTAAACTGCGATAAGGTTGCGCAGTCTGGCAGTCTGGCTGGCGGCGGCGCACGTAAAAGCATTGCGGGGGTGAGCCGGGCGGGCGCGGGGTGCGGTGGGCGTATTAGTCACCGCAAGGCACGCAACGCCGCCCTGAGCGCGTAGGTTGTCTTTAAATTCGAATATGGGAGCTATTTCCTATTAATCAAATATGAAGAAAAAAAAAACTTTTTTGTTTTCTACTAGTGATTCTGATTCCAAAATTTTATTATAGCTAGGGGTTTTAAAGTCACCCTGTATGTTTAATATATTAACTTGAAATTGGCAGTGGTGCCAGCTTTACAACTGGGCGGACGGCAGTTTTGACGGTGACAACATGACAGATTCCATCCGACCTAGGGTGTAGCTGAACCACTTTACCCAGGCACCAATGCAAGGGGCCACTCTGGTCATTTACGACGAGCACCTACATACCGACTGTTGGCTCAGGCCATTTATGCCGTTGCTGGAGAGTGTGGATGTATTCCACGTGCCACCTATTCCAAAGTCTTGGTGCATCTTTTGGACCAACTTGCAGCGCTTAAGTGGGCTGACAGATTTCTCTAAGAGCGGCTCTTCGGGTGTCAGTGGCCGAGAGTTGAACAAGGCTTCAATTTGAGTGAGTACGGTGTAGAGCTCCTCGAAAGTTAATCGCTGTAACTTGATGACTCGACTCAGATGCGTCTTAACGGACTTGACTCCAGCTTCAACCAATCCCGAAAAATGTGGACTGCCTGGAGGATGGAAATGAAAGTCGATGTCGATTGCGTTCGACGCATTTGCCAGCAGTTTGGAGAAGATGTTGCTGGCACCGACAAAATTTGTCCCTTGGTCTGACACCAATCGGCTACAGCGTCCACGACGAGCGACAAAACGGCGAAGGCCAGCGATGAATGCTTCTGACGTAAGCGCTGAGACAAGTTCCAGATGAATAGCCTTGGTGGCCGTAAATACAAAGACACAGATGTAGCCCTTGCATGTACGAACATTCCGACCTCAAGATAGGAAGATGTCAAACGGTCCCGCAAAGTCCAAAGTCCATGTTTCGTTACAGTTGAACTTTAGAGTATGCTACGGATAAATCTTTTAATATATTTTTTTACAATCACCAGACTGCAGACAAACAAGTTTTTTTCATACGTCCAGCTATATTTCAGTTGAAATATTTTGGTAAACATCTCTTAAGTTCTGTATAAAAAATATTTTGACTTATAAATATGCGTAGAACGGATTGTAATCACAACCTCTTTTTATTATGTAATCACAACCTCTTTATAATATGACGACCCGAATGGCCGAGTCGGCAGTGACGCTGCCTGCGAAACCAAGGGTCCCGGGTTCGAGTCCCGGTGGGGGCAAATGTTTGTTTGATGAGAACGGATGTTTGTACCCTAGTCATGGTTGTTTATCTATCTAAGTATAATATTTCTCTATATAAGTATGTGTATCGTTGCCTAGTACCCAAGATACAGGGAATCCTAGTTTGGGGCTAGATCAATGTGTGTAAATGGTGTCCAAGGTGTTATTATTATTATTATTATTATTTTTTTATTTTGCGGCTCTGGATACTTTTCTATCAGCCTGATTCACGACCTCTAAGGAGGAATTAAATAATTAACTAATTCTATAGCAGAATTTGCACCTATGTGGAAGTGTGTTTCTACTGAGTGAATGCACCCTGTTACTACTTTGTTTTCATGTGTCTTAGCAAAAAAAAAACACCTGTTCAACACTGTAGAGTACTTATTACAAGATAACTTGTATGCGACAAGGATTTGACGTTTGTTTTGAGGTTAAACTGTTAAACTATGTGTAACATTTTATGTAGTAAACACGTACCTACGTTATATCTATCTGCATTTATTTATCTGATTTATGTATTTTTATTAAATCAATTCTGATTTTAAATTCAAATTCCGTTTTCTTCCAAACTCCGATCCTTTTATTCCAACCTTTCCCAAAGGAAATTAAAAAGTAATCCAAGTCAAATATAAATAAGAATATGAATCAATAGCCACGAATAGCCAAAAATAAAAATAAGTTTGAAGACAAGATTCTCAAAACAAGTCCCCTCAGTATCGTCGACATTAGGAGTCATGAAGACGCGTGGCATTGGCATAAGAGCTGTACGCACATGCCATATTGAGAAAAAAAAACTGATGATTTCGGCTTTTTGATGTGATGATGATATGTCAGTTGATTGATTCATTCAATGACTTTTCGGTGTTTCATGCCATTTTCTTGTGAATTTGCTCTTGGAAAAGTTGTTTGGTTTTTTCTTTAATAAGTAACTTCATCAGACTGTTATCGCAATTATTTCATTTACTATTCAGCTCAAGTTTAGCATTGTCTACTGCGGTGTTACCTAACCTCAATAAATAATTTTCTTGAATGAAATGGAGAAATCTATTGATATTGCCGCACATGGCGTTAGTATTTTGGACCAAATAGCTGCTGAGATGCCTTCAGACTCCTCGGAGATAATAGAAGACTCTAGAAATACGTTTAAGAAGTCGCCACTTAGTTGCAAAAATGCGGTGGAATTACTTCTCAATGGCACACTCCGCGAAAAAGTGTGCAAGTATTGTTTGAATGTGACGTCACCATTAATGGAAGTAGACCAGATTATGAAGATCTCAGGAATAAGAGCTATATACGATGTCTCGATACGTGATATGATAGAACATTTTTATCCATTTCAGGTGAGTAAGATTGCAATGACTTACTTCAATGTCATTTGTTTTTGAATAGGTACCATATCCTCTGACCATTGATTTGAAACAATATATCCTAATAATATTTCACTTTCCAGCTAACTGAAGACCCATACTTACCAAACCAAATCTGTGACCACTGTCTTGACCGCACCATCACTGCTTATTTATTCACTCAACAATGTGAACAGTCCGAGAGAGCCTTGCAGAACTATTTCAATGATATTCATGAGAAATTTGAGAAATTGGATCCACTAGAACCTGTAAAGAAAAGAGGAAGAAAAAAAATAAATCCCAATCATGATGTAATAAATCTTTTACATCGCAATGTACAAGATTATGCTGAGCCAATCATAAATCTCATAAACAGAGGGTCGGCCCTTTTAAGTGCTATACAACTTAAGCACAATAACCTAGAATGTCCAAAGTGTTGGCAGGTACTACCGAACGTGGAATCATTACTGAACCACAAACAGAAACATCCCAACACAATGTGGTTCCACTGTCATTCTTGCGGCACATCATTTGCAAAACAAAAAGCTTGGAATAAGCATGTCACTAAATGTACTGGTAAAGTCATCCCAGAAAAAACATCAAGTTTTAATTGTAATAGTTGTGGTACGACAAATGAGAACTATGTTCAGCATTTGCAACACATGGAAAAGCACAAGTTTAAAAGAGTTCTCAATGAATTTATTGTCAAGGGGTCACAGGATCTGTGTACTGTATGTTTGGTCAAACAGAAGAGTATGGTGGAGTTGGATAAATTGGTGACACTACATGGAGCATCCCCTGAGCTAAGTGGAAATAGAACTGTCTTTGATATTCTGGAGTCCACTGTTCCCAATGTGAGTATAAATATTTTTTTTGGTGACCACTGTGGTGTTGCGGTTCCAGGTTCTGCCTCCCAAGCATGAAGTCCCGGGTTCGAATCTCGGCTGTAGAGGAAGAAAAAGAAACCCCATGTTTATGTGTGTGTCATCGCTGTTTCCAATTCCCACAACACAGTGTAAAAATGTTTATCTTAAAATTTTTGTCCTTATTCACCTGCTCAAGTCCACAGTGAATACCTATTAGTTTAATGGGGGTAACATTTCCACAATTTTCAGTAGAGTTGATTAAATGTATAAGGAGACAGATAATAACACAAGTAAGACTTTGTTCTTTGTCATGACAGTCTAGGTTAACTGGTTCATTTCCTTATAAATTTGACACATTACTAGTTTGTGGCATTTTCCCATTATAGGTTTTGAATGTTATTACCAAGGTTTTAAATCGCGATGCCTGGCGCGTAGGCGCGATTTAAATTTATATGGTAGCTCTACAGTTAGCGAAGACTGCCTTAATGAGTGCAAAGCCTGACGGTACATTAGTTTTGTTATTCTGGATTTTGACAGTACTTTACTTTTTACTTTATTGCACAAAAATAAGTTATTTGTTTATATATGTTGTTTGTTGCTATTGTGCTTCAATCTTTAGTAAGAAATTGAATTACCTAGGCCGGGCTACAGACCCATTTAGGCCATGTAATGTAGGCCAGCCTAGCTTATTTTGTTTCTTACTGACTATGCGTCTTTCTATGAGCATTGCAGCAGCATGCATTGAACTGGTATGTGGGCTAAAATCGGTTCATAGACCTTGTCTTAATATATTGTGCACCTATCATTTTCTAGACAAAAAAAACATACAAGTACCAAGAATTACTGATTCCGAACCCAGTAAATACATTGACAGTCACCAAAAAGGAGAGCAACGTTGATAAGGGGGCAATAAATACATTTTCTGGCCATTCCATAATAACTAATAAACATGTTGAGATTGAAAAAATAATTGGGTTCACATTCACATGGCCTGAAGAAGATGGAAGAATGACAAAGAAAAATGAAATTGGCAAGAAAAATCGCGTAGAACTCAGCAACAATAACCTTATAAAGGATTTTCAGGATGTTTACAATGAATCATTGGGTAAAAAAATCTCGCCTTGTAAAACTTGCTGGATTTTCAAGAAACCTATGTATCTTAATATTGACAAGGAAAGCTATGTGTCTGAACAAAAGCATTCTGAAGATAAGGCAGTGGAAACAAAAGCATGTTATGGCAAAGAATACTTCAAATTAGCAGTAGATAATACTAGTTGGATATTTGATAAAGTTGAGAAAAATGGTGGTACAAATGCAGAGATTTATATTTCAGATGTGCCTCTTTTTACAGAAGTTGTAAAAAATCTGCAGAGTAATGCTAAACAAGAGATCATAGAAATTTATAAAACACAAGACCAAAAAAAAACAGATCATAACATTGATCTTATTACAGACAATGTAATAATTCAACATGATGAAAAAGAGATCATTGAAATTAAACGGGAATCACAGATTGAAAGGAAAGAGTTTAGTAGAAAAAGAAAGCAAGATATTGAAGACAAACTCGTCAAAAAAACAAAATGGAACTGCATTGTTTGTCTATCAACGAATGATATGAATAGACTGTCTTGCTATTGTTGCGAAAATGTTAAGACATGTCAACAACCTACGAATATTGTATTGAGCTCGAGAGATGAGACAATTGAGACATTCCACACATATCCAAGAAATCAGATGAAAGAAATCGAAACAACAGGAACTAGTACGCTAGTACTGAATGCAGAACCTTTTTACAACATCACAGATTTGATTGAAAACCAAATTTCAGAAATAGGTGTTCATAAGGAAGTAATCTATGAACAAAGGAAAGAAATTGATAGTCATGTACATCTGGATAATGAAGAAGCCATGGATATTGTGTTTGATGATGAAAATTCAGAAATGGATGTGACAGTTGAAACATCTTTGATTTTGCCTATATCACCAATAATTCAACAAGTTTTTAATACTGGCGGCCATGGAAATATTTCTGGCATCAATACTCAAGACCATATAAAACGCATGTCACAAGTTTTACCCATGCAGTTGGTTTTTAACATTGGGGCAAGTCTGTCTGAAGAAAAGCCAAACATTAGAAGATTCAAAAGATCTGTTAAAACAATGACATCTCACAAGTAGTCTTAAAATTTGGGTTAAATTTTAAAGTTTGTTTTTTAGTTTAAATACTACGATTTTACGAAGTGTGTTTGAGTAGTGTTTATATAATCTTTACGATCTTCTTTGTATAGTTACAATGATGAATATGTGAACCTAATATTTTAGAAATACCTGCATGTTTTCTGAGCTTATTACTATTTTGTTGAAACATTCTTTACTTTTTTGTTGCAGATATTCCTCGATAGTCATTCCGGTTCGAAAGTTTGTAATAAGTGTCTCGATCAAGCTATTAACTCTTATGTGTTTGTCAACCAATCTATGTACACTAAACGAAGGCTAAACACATGTATCAGTTCTATGTTAGATAATTTAAAACTCATTGATAATCCAGATAAAAGTTTGTTTGTAGAAGTTTCTAATAGCTTGGTTTGTCCAATCAAAGACGTTATAGCCAGTGATGAGGCAGATGACATATTTGACGAGGCCAAATTGAAAGTAGATGTGCTAGAAGACGAATTTAGAATTAAATCGAGCGATACTGACACCGAGCTTTCTGACACTGATTTTAAGAAAACTCGTAATGGAAAATCAGAAGTTGAGAATGAAGAAAATATTCCCAATGAAATTGACAACCCAGCAAAGAGAATTACTAAAACCTATCTCAGGAAACGAAGATGTAACGGTATCAATTCTAAATATACCTCTGACGAGAAATATCCAGCCAATGATATATGCAGCGAGTTTCTGACTTTTAAAAAGAAGCCACCGCCTAAAAAAAAGCAACACCACAAACAAAAAAGCATTTGCCCCATGTGTAATAAATATTTCATCACAAATTACTTCCTAATGTTACATATCCTCAAACATATGATTAAATCAGTCAAATGCAAAGTTTGTAATCAGAACTTCGAATCTAAGTTCCATCTTCAAGAGCATTTTAGAATTATCCACATACAAAATTCGAAAGATTTCCTTTCTTGCCACATTTGTGGAAGGTACTATACTAAAAATCTTGATTTGGCTCGACATCAGACCAGTCACTACAACAAGCAATGTTATTGTAACAAAGTTTTCAAAACTCAAAGGCATTTTAACAGTCACTTGCAAAGACATCTAATTAAATTCAAAATTAGTAACAACAGGAGCCCAAAAACTTGTAGTTTCTGCGAAAAACAGTATCTATGGAGGAACCAACTTTCCAAACACGTAAATAAAGTTCACTTGCAAATGAGACCCTATTCCTGCAGCATGTGTGAAAAGCAGTTTTACACAAAATCGGATTTATTCAACCATAAGAAAATTCATAATGTTCATTCTGTAGAAAAATGTCACTTTTGCGAGAAAACGTTAAAATGCAGAAGAGATCTCGTGAGACATGTTAGGAGGCATATAGATATTAACCCAGGCAAGGCTAAGTAGATAGATCTGAATACTTCTTTAATTTACGTCCGAATGCACGACCGCTTTCCAAATAAAGTGCAGCTTAAGTCATACTGGGTCACGAATTTTAAATTTCACTGAAAATGTTTCTTCGGCAAGTGCACTTTATATATTCATACAATGAGCGAGCTTACACCGCAACTATTAGTCTATTCGCCGAAACAAGTTAATAGTAAATAAATGAACTAGAACTAGAAAACCTAAGTACATATGCAAATAGGATTGTCTCCGATGTTTGACTTAAGCATAATATTATGTTAAGTTATTAAAGCTTTATATAATGGAACACTAAATATATACCTTGAAATCATGGTTTCGTTTAATTTCTAACATAAAGAATCACAAAATAGCCAACTTTTTTGATTTCACGAGTTACCTTTTTTAATTCAGAAAGCCATTCCAGCCGTGACAGAACAGTCACTCCATCCCCTAAAAGACAATGTAGCAGTAGCAGCAGTGATTGGTATAAATAAAAACAATTTACTGTTAACCAACATAATTTATTGGTCATCTCGTTGCGCGCGACTATTTCAAGCACTACATCTCACGGAGATGTTGAAGGTTTTGCATCAAACAAATCCAGTCGCAGACGAATCCGTTTTCGAGACTAGTTTACGTGTCGGGAGACCGAAATAATCTACGACCTCCTCATCTGCTTTCTAGGGAACGCTTTTTAGGGTATGGGCCTCGTTACGCACACGCCATTAGGTTCTGTCTGTCCGACCGACGTCGTTTTTCTGCTATCCTCACTAAGTCGCCGGATCTTTGGCTATCTCCACGTATACTATGCCGTATTATTTCATCAAAAAGGTCCTAGAAATACCATGACATTCTAATAAATAAACTGTTATAATACGGAATAAGAAGAAATGCGTTTGACCTTGTAAAATCATATTCAGAAAAAGGACACAAATTGATAAAATATGTATAAAATCAAAAATTTACAAATCTTAACTCAAAATTAAAGAGGGGCGTGCCACAGGGTAGTGTCATGGGACCCTTACTGTTTTTGGCATATATCAACGACTTCCCTAAAGTGTACGACATCCCATGGTGCTATTTGCGGACGATAGTTCAGTTATTATTTCCTGTGACGATCCAAATGAACTTGTCAACTAAATTAATGACACGATAAAATAATACAATGGCTCAATAGCAACAATTTAGTAATAAATATTGACAAAACTAAAATAATAACATTCCAAAATAATATAAAGAAATCAAAAGTTTTTTTTTTATATTAATTATTCATGTAAAGACATTGAACCAACCCAGGTCTCAAAGTTTTTGGGAATAAATATTGATAATGACATAAAATGGAAAACCCAGATAGAAAATAGTTGTAAGAAACTTAATAAATATACTATACAAACTCTCAAAAACTGTATCGGAAGAAACTGTGTCATTAGCTTATAACGGCTATTAGACTGTTTTGACATTTGGATTGGATTGGACTGTCGGATTCGCCGCACTGATAGCTGTAAGCTTCACTTTAAACGGCTACACATTTTGACAGTCCCTTCGCTATATCAAAACCAATACTCACCTATTTACATTTTTTTTTCTAGTAAACGTCATCTGACGAAGTTTATTTTTTACCGGTTTTTAACCATACTTATGCCTGAAGGTAACATACGTAGGTTAGACAATATAATACAATTTAAGAGAAATGCGTAAGTTACTGGTTAATAGAGTATACTTCTCAATAAGAGAATATCTTGACGATACAACATTATAATTTAGGTTGAATTCATTCATTTGTTCTATGTTCTGTTCTGAACCACGTCTGATCGCATCAACACATATGTGCTAATAATAAATATAAATTATTCATTTTAGTTTATTTGATAAGTTTAATGTTTTTAACTATATGCCATTGCGCCAAACGTAGAGATTCTATAAATAAATATTCTAAGACCATTATGTAATCGGACGACCCGAATGGGCCAGTCGGCAGTGACCCTGCCTACGAAGCCAAGGGTCCCGGGTTCCAGTCCCGGTGGGGGCAAATATTTGTTGGATGAGAATGGATGTTTGTACTCTAGTCAAGGTTGTTTATCTATCTAAGTATGTGTATCGTTGTCTAGTACCTAGCCAAGATACAGGGAATCCTAGTTTGGGGCTAGATCAATGTGTGTAAATAGTGTCCAAGGTATTATTATTATATAACCTGTTTCTGTACTAATTCAGACTTTGAACTTTGAACCAAATTGGCGATTTGTCTAGTGACCCTATATGGAGACTTATGAATGTTGAGGAAACGAGAGATTTTATATTTATTTCTTTCCACAAGGTAATTGTGCCATCCATCACACACAGGCCCAATCGACACAATACACACATTTAAAAATAATTTAAAAAACATTTACAAGATCATCTTCAAGGTACCTTAACAATAATGAAATTTCATACATCATACATCAATACCTACAATAATAATAATGCAATGTCAACAATCATAAACTCATAATGATACCAATAATTCAATAATAATTCCAACAATTCAATAAAAATCCAATAATTCAATAATAATTCCAATAATAGTTCAATGCTAATTCCAATATAAATAAATTAAAAACGTCGAATATAATGTCAATAACGAAGACAAAACAGGGCCGGCCTTTTGAACTCCGTCAGAGAACAGCAAAATAAATCAATATGCGTTCTATCCGTTAGATCATTAACATAGAACTAGGGTCCGCACCATCGGCGGCGCTCCCGCAGCATGCCAGCTCTCGCTAGCGGCACTCGGCCGAGTAGTGAGTGACGTCTTCCCCTAAGGTGCGTCAGGTAGTTGTCTGGTACATACAACTTCAACATTTGTAGAACCTGGGGGTTGTGTAGCATCCCTCTCAACACCCTAAACAGATATGTGTGCCAATGCGAGGTCACTTCCAGCTCATTCTACCCAACCCTGCCCAGCACGTACAAGGTTGGTAACCTACGCGGGAAGAAAGGATAGACCCCGTCACACACAAACATCCAGGTCTTGGATGTTTGTGTGTGACGTCGCTGTTTCTGGTTTCCACGACACAGGGTACCCTAGTGTGGGGCCAGAATCAATGTATGTAAATGTTTATGTTTTTAAATCCATTAATTTCATTACAGTTGTGATTTCATCACCAACAATCAACGTATCAGGGATACCCACTCTTGTGTCTACTTTATCTCGGTGCTACCTGTGCAACCCTAAAGATATTCAAATAAAGATGATTATTAAATAAAGACTTGCAATTTTATATTTAATTTATTCAATATTGTATCTTTGGACTTGTCTGACAAAGTAAGGGAAAATTTTCTTATTTCGTTGTTGCGCCAATAAAATTCGTTCCATTTTGCGTAAACAAAGGCTGAATATTTCAAATCGAACTTTCGGGAAACGTTATTTTAATTATATAAGAGATTTATCAGTGAGATAAATTATAAAATTGAATCAGAAAGTCGTTTGCCATATAGTGCTCTATCATACAGAGTAAAATTTACATCGTAAATCATAAAAACTTACGAATTCATCAACTACTACAGGTAAATATATTAAATGATGTTCTTCGTAAAACCCCAGTTTCTTAGAAGCTTGCTTGCAGTATCTCCGATGTGACCACGAAACGTCAGGTCCGTAGTCACCAACACTCCCAATTCCTTCATCCGGGATACCCTGGCCATCTCTGCTTCTTCCACCGTGTACCGGTGTCACCCTCCAGCCACTTCATCTCTTATTTCCAACAGAAGCCTAAGGTGATATATCGACGAAATCGACACTTTTTGAAGTTATTTCTCCGCTGTTCAATAGCAGTTCCAAGATATATTAAAATAATAATTTTGGGACCTTTTTCTAGATTTTGTCAGAAACGCGATTGGAGGAATTTCGCTCTATAGAAATAATTATTGAAATGAGATCTAAATTTACATTTTTTTCCATTTTCTGACAAATTGGAACAGCTCAAAGAATTCAAAAATATTTATTTAGATGGGTTTTGACAATACCTAAATTGCCTATTATAGACATTTTCATAGATATTTTAGTTAATTTCGTATTAATTTAAAACCGACTTTTGTCATTTTCCCCTGATTACGTCCCTCTCACGCTGCGGGCACAAAATAAATAGGTACAGAAGTCAACCACATGTATGTACTTCACTTTTCATAGCTACGCTCGGCGATCGCTCTAGGGTTGTCAACTACGGCTTATGCACGAAAAACTATCGTGGTACTGGCGCTCCTATCTAGTTGTATGATTTATTATGAAGAATGAAAACATTACACTAATATTACTATACAAAAGGTTTACAGATCAGAAAATTACCTACACAATTTTACGTTTGTCAATTTTCACTATCGAAAATACCTGCTAACTTCTAAACTGACTACCCGAGTTACAAAATTTCTATTGCTCTGTCCGTTTTAGACCTACACCTGTCAAATGAACGAAAAACAACACAATATTTACACAAACAAAAAAACATGTTTTCAACTTACGTAAGTAAGGTGGCGTGAATTTACCTAACAAAAATTTGTTAATACTTATTTTATTATACTGATTGAAAAATAGGCAACTGTTATTTATTTAAATCGATCTAAGATATATTATTCGGGGACCTTACCTACCTACCTAACTGTTCTATACATATAACGTTAAAACGAACCATCGAAATACAGGCAGATAGCTACTTTCCGAAACCACTGGTAGCTTAAAAAACGCCAATTCATAGTTTAATGTTGAATTTAAAAAACCGTCCACTGAACAGTTATAATATATTTTTTATCTACACACGTATCATAAACCCTCTTTACTGCGTACAAAAACCGCACGTTATGATCAGCATAATGTTAAACTACTTGGTAAAAACTCATTTCTTATCTGAAAAATTAATAATGTGTAGTTTTTCTACATATTATTACATTCAAATTTCGAACGCCGACGCCCGACTGCGTGCCGCCCCTAGTTTGTCTGTGAAGTTGGTACTGACATTCAAATTTCGAACGCCGACGCCCGCCTGCGTGAAGTTGGTACTAAAGAACAAGCTAAACAACTGCAGAGTCACAATGCCGGATAAACATGCGGTTCCTGAACACATCAAAGAGAGCTTATGATATGTGTGTAGATAAACTAGTGTATGTAACTCTCGAGTGATATTATTATGAAACTCGCCTTCGGCTCGTTTCATAAACCCACTCTCGAGTATTAATGCCCTCCATTATGTAGCAGTCACATAAACTACTATTTCCTTTGCTCCATTGTTGCATTATTTGCATTAACAGACGCGCGTGTCAAGCAGATGGCACTCACGCTCGCACTGGTTTGAACTGCTCTGAGATAACGTGTCCGTGAGCAGTATCTATGTGTGCGTTGCTCGAGCGCGCTTGTATGTAGATTGGTTTCTGTACCTATTTATTTTGTGCTGCGGGTCATTTCGCCTGGAGTAACGGGGACCTTTGCACGGACGAGGTGTCCCCTTAAGCAGGATCGTAGCAAGTCTTTAGTCTCTGCACACCACTCTTCCTGAGAATAGGCATGGATGTATGGATGTGTTATTTCTCCTCTTCCGTATCTAGAACGAGCAACCTTCTGTCCCGGAACAAGTCTAGGTCCTCCTCGCGCAAGCCCGCTACTTGGGTCGCGTCAAACTTGTCCTTGCGCCTCCAGTGCACCTGAGGGAATCACACGAATAATATAAGTGTAAAAGTTTTATTACTACTAAATAAACCAGTAGTTTTTCTTTTGTCTCGATGAAGAGAGATTTTCTGATAGTCGGCGATCTTTCAGAAAACCCCTCGCGCCGAAAAACACGAACGCCATCTGTTGACGCAGTTATTTCGAAGCTTTTTTGTTTTTTTTTTCCATTCAAGTGTCATCTCATTGCCAAGTCTACGCAAAGGTTGTGGATGTCGCATTTGGTTGGTTAAATCAGATACTTAACTAACTCTCTAGACCGTTAATTAAATACCGACTTTTAACTAGCATTTTGATTTAAATAAAGCATCGTAGAAAACGTTTAACAATCTGTCTTACCAAAAATAGGCGTGTTGGAAAACAAGATGGCGTCACGACAACGGCTGATTTGCACAGCTTATATCAGGGCAAAACATTGCGGTAGCTTAGGTGAAGAGTAAAGGGGGTGAGCGAAGCGAAGCCCCCTTTATCCTTCGTCTTAGGTTGAACATGTAAGAACAACAAAAAATACATAAAACATAAACTTAAGTACTTACACATAAAAATTATTTATATTGTTTATGTCTTGTTGCCTAGGAACGTTTAGACAATTCGTTAAACGTTTCGTTCACTCACTTGTCTGACGGAATTTTAGTGAATTGGTTAAACGTCGATATTTCACGATATTCACGGTCTAGAGAGTTAGTGAAGTGTCTGATTTAACCAACTAACTGCGACATGGATACAGGTTAGCTAATCATAAAAGAGAGAAGAAAAAGCTATTATTTGCCCAGGCGTACGTCCAGCAGTGTACAGGAACATGCTGAGGATTTGCCGTACCTTCCGAAAGTGGTTCCTGACGTCGAGCCGCGCATGCGCCGTGTACTCGCAGAGCGGACACTTCTGGTCCCTCGCGCCGTGCGCCCGCCGCGCATGCGCGCTCCGCGTGCTCGCGCTGATGAAGCGTGCGTCGCACTGCGGACAATGGCAGTCTTAAGTCAAATTGTCTTTATTACTGTAGATATTTAGTTATAGCAAACGTCATTTTTTGCCTCTTCTATACATTGGACCACTGTCGGAGATAAAGGCAAAGAAACCCCAGATTGATTTTTAGATCTCTTAAAAATTCGTTGTGTTTAACTAATACAATTATTACAATATTAATTATTATAAATAATAAGCAGGAATAAATAATTGACCGAGCGAGCGAAGCGAGACACGACTCGAGTTTCGAGATTGCCCAAAAATGCAGTTGTCTTTCTTTCTCGCCTGCCTGTCTGTTCTCGCCTACAGGTCGCATTTCACAACCGATTCTCGTGATATTTTGTGAGCAGGTTCGATAATTATATAGATTTTTTGTCGAGTCGAGTTTTTAGGTTTTTTTTAATGGCGGACTTATGGCGCTACAAAGTTATTGGTGCGGCGCGGCTACTTTCACACTCCATGTACGTAATTAGGTGCATTCTTAAGTTTGTATGTGGTATTGAAATAAAATGCAGTGGGGTTATTTTATTTAGGGAAATATCTGCACTTCAATAATACTGATTTGCACAGCAAATATACTTATTTTTACAGCAAATATCAGGGCAAAAGGTGAAGGGTAAAGGGGGGAGCGAAGCGACGCCCCCTTTATCCTTCGAGTTAGGTTGAACATATAAGAACAACAAAAAATACTTAAAACATAAAGGGCCTTACCACAAAAAAAAAACTACTGATCAACACCTGTTTTAAATCAAAAGTGTATGGGATTTGACGTTTGTTTTGAGGTTAAACGCTGTTTAATATTTTTTGTGGTAACACGGAAAGTGTTTTTGCTGTTCCTTTTTGAAGTGAAAACTTCTTTAGCATCGTTATGATCTGGATTGTTATGAAACGAAAAAGCGACAGTAAAAAGGGACAGATACATAACTCCATACGATTTAACGTGCGAGAGAATGAGATAGCAAGCCCTTTGTGCGGTGCTTCGTACCCAGTTTCGCTAGCAGTCGCGCGCGGTTTGTTATCGAGACAACATGCCGAAGTGATCCGTCAAAAAGTGTAAAAACTATACCAATCATATATTGAAAAAACATGGTGTGTCGTATTTTCGGTAAGTAACAATTATAAGTTTTATAACGTAAAAGAATTGGGGCTGAATTCACCCTCAATCTTAACAAAGTAGAATAAATATTTTAATAAATGCGGCGAGGAACTTCGTTCCACCGTTGGGTGAATGAATGGTAGTCGTTTTTGATATGTTTTGTTGAGAAAGTTTGGCGCCTATTTTTATTTTTTCTTTACATAATGTATATAATTAATAACTAATATCTACATTATACATAATCAACATCAAAGTCAAAAATATATATTTGGTTAGTGCGGTACCAATAGGGTTTTCCCCAATTTTTTTTAATAAGCTTTTAGTAGTAAGATTATGCTTAATTTTGACGGCCTCTGTGGCGCAGCGGTTGTGGCTCTGCCTAGCATGCGAGAGGTCAAGGGTTCGATCCCCGGCTGGGGGTAATGAAAAAAGAAAAAAAAAACAATCCCCAGGTCTTGGATGTTTATATGTGTGTGACGTCGCTGTTTCTGGTTACCACGACACAGGGTATCCTAGTGTGGGGCCAGAAGCAATGTATGTGCCTGTATGTAAAAAAAAAAAAGATTTTATGCATTAGTTTTACAAAAATTATCATCATCATCATTACATTACATATATAACATTACACTGGTCTACAAAAAAAATACTTTTGATTTTTTCCTCGGATATTTTTTTTGTTTCTAGCTACATTTGGCGTGCTTATTTCAAATCTGGCAACACTTTTTCCCTAACAGCTTTTGTTTTTGAGATATAGCTATCTACCCTCTTTTTCCAATTCTCTTTGAATATTGTGTTTTTACGGACTCTAAAGTAAATATTTTTGTTGTTTTTGCGATGGCTTCGACGAAAAGACAATGTTTACATGATCCTAATTGGTTTTGCTTTATATGTGGTGAATATGTCTTCCAAAAATACCGAAAACCTGTTTCAAACTTCGTTAAAGAAGTGTATTTTAAGTACTTTAAGTTTCCATTGTGCAACTTTGACAAGAAATGGGTTCGTAATACTGTGTGTCAGAAATGCGTAGTGTGTCTGCGACAATATTCACATGGAAAAAGCAATGCAATAAAATTCAGTACACCTGTGATTTGGCGAGAACCTCAAAATCACCACGATGATTGTTTCTTCTGTGTTGTTAATATAAACGGAATTAACCCTAAGAATCGAAGTAAGTGGTCATATCCTAACTTAACATCAGCTCAACAACCTGTACTACGAGGTAAATCGTGTAAGCCTCAACCTGGCCCATCAAAATCCTCCGACGAGCCCACATTAACCCGAGAATTGGAACGCCGTCCGTTGAAGGAAGAAATTGACCCAGACTTCACAATCCAACAATCAGAACCTCAACTATTCAATCAAAAGGAACTTAATGACTTAGTAAGAGATCTGAAGTTGCCTAAAGAAGCTTCTGAAATTTTAGCATCTCGTTTAAAAGAAAAGAATTTGCTCACTCCAGATACTTAAATTACTTTTTATCGAACTCGAGAAAAGGATCTTCTGCCTTATTTTTCTCACGAAAAGGATATTTAGTTTTTTGTAATGATGTCGGAACAGTTTTGCAAAAAATGGCTGCAGAGGAATACAATCCTAGTGATTGGCGTCTCTTCATTGACAGCAGCAAAAGAAGCTTAAAGTGTGTTTTGCTCCATAACGGTAATATGTATGCATCTATACCGATAGCATATTCGACGAGTATGAAAGAAGAGTACACAAATATTTCTAAAGTAATGGATAAAATAAAGCATCAAGATCACAACTGGGTCATTTGGGTTGACTTGAAAATGGTCAACTTTCTACTTGCCCAACAAGGCGGATACACAAAATTCACTTGTTTCATATGTCTATGGGACAGCCGGGATAAGCAACGCCATTGGATTCAAAAGGATTGGCCGGTGCGAGAGGAGTTAAAAGTCGGTATGAAAAATGTTATCAACGTGCCTTTGGTTAACCGCGACCGTATCATTCTACCACCACTTCATATCAAACTTGGAATTATGAAGCAATTTGTGAAGGCCATCGACAAAAATGGCGAATGTTTTAGTTTTCTCTCCCGCAAGTTTTCAGGATTAAGTACCGAGAAATTAAAAGCCGGTATATTCGATGCGCCACAAATTAGGCAACCTGTCAAAGATCCCAATTTTGTCACATCAATGAATGAAACCGAAGCAAAGGCTTGGAACTCCTTTGTTTTGGTCATGACAAACTTCCCTGGGAACAAGAAAGCCGACAACTTTATGGAACTTGTTGAGGATATGCTGTCCAATCTGCGGGACTTTGGGTGCAATATGAGCATAAAACTACACTATCTACACTCACATTTAGATCGTTTCCCGGAAAATCTCGGCGATTTAAGTGAAGAACAGGGTGAAAAATTTCATCAAGATATAAGCACAATGGAAGAACGTTATCAAGGAAGATGGGACTCCCATATGATGGCCGATTACTGTTGGTGCTTACAAAGAGATCAACCTGAAGTTCTGCATTCAAGAAAATCGCTAAAAAGATCATTTGACAGCCCTAAATAATGTTTGAGGTAGATGTGCCAATTTTCTAGTGATTTTTAGTCAAAAAAGTTTATTTGTATATTTCAAAAAGTAAAGCTGTTAGCAATTAGCTAGTATTTTTTTACGTATTCAGGATCCCATATGTACTCGATAACATAAAAAAATCCGAGGAAAAAAAAGTAGTGTCGACCAGTGTTATTATTCCAGATTTCCAAAACATGAAGTCTTAAGAGAAAACTGGCGGCAAATTATTGCAAATGAAAGGGGCGATAAATATTTTAAGCTAAAGGATTCAAGTGTGGTTTGCTTAGGAAATATGTAGATGTGCGTTTGCATTATATTTGCAAAAAAGAAAATATTAAGAAAAAAGCTCTTCGAAACGACAAGTATTTAATAAGCTTAATTTGTTTCAAGGTACAATCGAACCAACTGAATCATGACCCTTTTGCCTGATAATTCGTTTGAAACTTTCAAACTTGTAAGATCTATCAAAATGTCAGTGTCTAATCAAATGATAACAAGTTCGTTACCAAGGAAATAAACCTTCAAGCGAAATTCGACCTACTTGCATTTAAGGGGTTTAGCAAAATAAGCTTATGGTGGGTCATGATTCAGATGGTTCGATAGTACATAAAAATATATATTTTTAAACAATTGTAATCTACTTTGTTTAAGTTCACCTTTTTTCCATTTACACTCCCAATCAGGGCTTTTCTGTAAGTTGTCTAAAGTGACGTAATTAAAAAAACTACAAACCCGACTGTGGTTTACTAAAATGCACTAAAAACAAAAGAAGATAATACTTAGCGTAATTATTGAGATTCGATAAAATTATTGCAGTACATTGTTAAATTGAATGAGATTTAAATGATGGTGGATAACCATTTTAAGTTATTTTTATTACCATTGCCATTTTCCTGCTTTTTAGTACAAAAATAGGAAAAAACTGTAGATAGGTACTAAGTTTAAAACTACAGTTTATTTTTATAGCTTATGTCAGATTTGTATATTTTTCCGTAATCTACTTTTAAAGCCCTTTATTTTGATACCCCACTCGAGGGTCTTGAAAAAAAATAAAAAAACCCCGCACATAAAATCCGCCATTATTATTTAGTCAGATATCGAGTTTGATCTCTTATTTTATTGGATATTACTTTTTCTGTATGTTGTTTGGGTATGTACAATAAAGAAAATATGAATTTATAAATTATGAGGTCAGACTCATACACGAAGGCTTAGATCCGTCTCATGTTATGAGTAATCTTCGATTATTGCTAATAGCATACCTACAAATTATTACGTCCAAAACGTAACTTTAACATGGCCTATTTCACTACTCCACAGACGCCCTGTTTCATTGTGAGCCGGTGGCAATACATTTATGCGCTCGCATTTTGAAATGTTATAACCGCCAAACACTGGCATTGGAAATACAACGCGTTGCAACGGTATGTCTAACGTCATAGGGTAGTATTTCAAAAACTTTAAGTATTATCTTAGGTACAATACTTGTTTTAATGTTTGGCTACCACACGCACACACTCGCATCGAGCGAAGGACAGGTTTTGACGTGATTTTGAACTTGATGCTGTATCTTGGGTATATATGATCGAAGTTCGTACCCTTTCCTGTAGTGTCTACCGAGATATAGTGGGGGTTCTTGCGCCGGATCTGGGGTCCGGCGAAAGCATACATGTACGGCGAAAGCATACGATCAAGTCCGAGCGTTGTACGTGTGTGTACGCTCCTGCATATTACAAAGCTTCGGAAAAAGCATCACAACAACCGTGGTGTATTGTACACGTGTATCATTTAAATAATCATTTCATTGTTCAATAAAAACATTTTTCGAATATGCTGAAATTAAACGCAGACTATTGTCGTGAATATAGAAAAAAAAAAAAAGGCTACAAAAAGTTAACTAAACCCTACAATTATCCTACTCTTCAAATTTTACAATCGTCTTGGTATTCTAAAAATGAATTTAAGTTCATTTTTTAATGTTTCACTTCTATCGCGTGTGAACTGCCAGACATGTTTTTTTTGCTGTGAAAATCAGTATTTTTGATGTGCGATTAAATACTAGCCTTTTATTTATAATAATTCCAGTTGTTCATCCGATAAGCTTCAAGGGGTGAGGTGTTTAAGTATGTATGTATGTATGTCAAAGAGCTCGCGAGGTCTACTGTTCTCACAGAACCACTAGTTACAATATTATTAACAGCGAGTTCTGTGTTGAAATAGCAAACTGCATTTTCTCTTGTTACAAGCATGTTTTTGTTTATGTGTATTATTAAGATTGCTAAAATTCATTTATTTTCTTTGTACTTTGATGTCTAATGTGTGCTATAACAAGGATTAAAGTTATTATCTATCTATCTATCATAGCACTCCCAGAGGAACTTGTCCAATTAAGCTGAAATAGTTTGCACCTTACCTGAAGACATTTATACGGCTTTTCTCCCGTGTGGCGCCGCAAATGCATCTGCAGCGCCGTCGGCCCCTTGAACTTATTCCCACAAATCGAACAGTAATGCGTGTAGGCGTCAGTCGAATGCGTCCGAGCGTGAGTCGCAAGCGTCCGCGTGTTCGTAAACGAATTCGGACAATCCGGACACTTGTACGGCCTCAGCTTCCGATGATGCCTGTTTATATGACCTTCCAAAATATCGCTGCTTACTGTCGAATAGTCGCATTCGTTACACTTATGCTTGAGGCGACATTTCGGGTCCACTTTTCGTCTGTGACTAAGTTTCACCATGTGCAGTCGGTATTTATCGAAGGTATCGAACTCCAAATCGCAGGGAATACAACGATAGCTGTCCTCTGGGTCATGATCGCTCATGTGATCAGTCCGTTCCTTCATGGAGAGGAATTGTTGTTCACATTTACCACACGAGTACTTCTTAGGTTTTGCTACTTCTGTAGTATGGACGGACATGTGAGACTCTAGCAGACTTTTTTTGGAGAAAAGCTTATTGCAATGGGTGCATGGGAAGTTGGCTTTATGCTTTCTTTCGTGGTACTGTCTGGCTTTGACTGTGATGAATGAAGCCGGACATTGGTTGCATGGGTAGGCTCGCTTCGCAAGACGGCACGACCATTTGTGTGCAAGCATATTCTTCTCAGACTGGAAAGTGTGGTCGCAATAATCGCAACTGTATAAAGTGCTATGAAAGCGTTTGATGTGAGCGGTGTAAAACTTCTTGGAGTGCAGTGACTTCCCGCAATACTCGCAGATGCATGAGAATATTTGCAAGTGCGCCTGGTTCGCGTGTGCGACAATATCTGTCTTCCAGTTGCAAGCGAATGAGCATTGCGGACAGGTTATCCTTTTCTTGCCAGCGATCCGTTGCTCCTTGAATGATTTCAGAAATACGTAGTGTTTGCATGAGCTCGTCTCGCACTCGTGACAATCATATCGTCCCATGCCACGCTCGCGCTTGATTTTTCCTTCATTATGGGCCCTAATCAAATGTTGCTTTATTTCCTCCTTTGTTGGGAATTCTAAATCACAATGAGCACATATAAATGACTCCTCTTCTGCACTTGTTTCATATTTGAGTTCTATGCATTCCTCATCTGAATAAGTAATGGAAACATCTTGTTTAATCGACCCACCACTTAAATTAGGGTTGTCTAATATCATCACTTTATTAGCCCTATATTCCGCCAGGTCAATGTTGGCAGGTTCATCAAGACTTCCATCCATCTGCTGTAGATATTCTTCAGCTATTTCTATATTTCGTTTACTGTTATGGATGAACAGATACGTGTCAACAATCTTCTCTTTGCAATATTCACATATGCTTGGACTTGCAGGTATTTTATTCTGTAATGATGAAGTATCAGTTTTTATTGGTTTAATAATTTAAGTCAGTGTTTTTTAATCAACTATGGAGTTTGTTGAGGATCTGGAAGTGACCATGAATGAAAAATTATGATTTCTTTTATAATCCACAATAAATTCACGAAGCAATCCTACTATCAGGTCAGAGAACAGAAATATTCTATCTTGTACATTTATCTCAAACATTATAATTTATACTCAAACAATAATGTTTAATGGTTTGTTTTCGTATCAGCTAGTTAAGCTTTTGGACGCCAAGCTGCGAACCAAATGTCGATATCATATTGATTCATCAATTATTAATATTATGATATATCGAAATATCTATAGCTCGTCAATTTTGGTCATAGCGAAAAAAATGTGATAATATAAGAGGCTTATTATTACGTTATTAATACAATGAAATAATTTAAAAAAAATACGGCCATGTGCGAGTCGGACTCGCACACGAAGGGTTCCGTACCATTATCTGTAAAAACGGCAAAATTATTTATTTTTAAAGTGAATATACAACTAGATATTCTGTGAATATTTCAAGCGTCTACCTGTTGTTGTTATCAATATCGACCAAAAAAATAACGTTTGTTGTATCGGAGCCCCCTTAAATATTTTTTTTATTCTGTTTTTTAGTATCTGTTGTTATAGCGGCAATAGAAATACAACATCTGTGAAAATTTCAACTGTCTAACTATCACGGTTCATGAGACAGCCTGGTGATTGAAGGACAGACAGCGGAGTCTCAGTGATAGGGTCCCGCTTGGCAACCTTCGGGTACGGAACCCTAAAACAGTCAAATGCGGGTCGGACTCGCAAATGAAGGGTTCTGAAAACTAAACCACTAAATATAATAAAACAAACAAACTGAGAATGATATTATGTTGGAACCCAGAACCCTAAGATTGTGAAACCGATATCAAACCAATTGTGCCACCACAAGCATGTTATAAGCCGCAAACTCTACAATCATATTTGAATCATGTTATGGTTTGTTATATAGCGGGTGGTATGGATGGAGACCCCCTTAATAAAATCTTGTGTAGTTCATTATGGCTAGTATTTAATCGCACAGCAAAAATACTGATTTTCACAGCAAAAAAGGATCAGCAAAAATACTTTTTATGTGTTAAGTATTTTTGTTGTTACATGTTCAACCTAATACGAAGGTTAAAGGGGGCTTCGCTTCACTCACCCCCTTTGCCCTTCACCTAAGCTACCACAGTACTTTGCCCTGATATTTGCTGTGAAAGTCAGTATATTTGCTGTGCAAATCAGTATTATTGATGGGCAGTTTGACTTTTCCCGTTCATTATTTGTTGCTGCAGTGGCAACCGAAATACACATTCTGTGAAAATGTAACTCCCTACCTATTATGTATGGTTCATGAGACACAGCAGATGCTGACGGATGGACGGACGGACAGCGGAGGCTTAGTAATAGGATCACCTTTTGGCACCTTTCCGCTCCAAAAAAGTATAAAATAAAAACCATTTTTTATTTATATTTATAATGTTTCATATAACAAGTCACCTTCCATAGACCCTTTGCTACAGTCTCACCGTGTATTTGAGTCTCGCAAATATATCATAAATAAATGTAGCCCATTGATGTCCTCACTGAGGGGCACAGGCGGTTGGAGTGTAGATAAGGGGGCGCCAAGGTAAAAAGTGGGGGCTTCAGCCCCCTTATCGACACTCTGACCGAATGCATTAATAATGCATAGACAAAATCAGCATAAGCATCTGAAACCACTATCTTTCTAAAGTCCTTCCTGTGAATATGCTTATTAACTTACCATTTCACCAAACACTGTCCCCAGTATTGTGCTAATTGTAACCATGAATGATCGTTCCCAGTGGCAGATTGTTATGAAGTCGTTAACAAGCAGCATTTCTCTTTCTGTAGACAAACAAATCCCGCAGAATTCGGGACTGTATAACAACTTTGTAAACTCCATTTTCAACTTTTTGTACTCTGAACTTTGAGTTTCAGGATATTCGGCGAACATTATTTATGCGATGGGGTGAGCTGCTGTCAGGCAAAAAATATGCCCGCCCGCTAATCGTCGACGCTAATCAGTGGCCCTGCCAACCCAGGAGGGGTCAAATTGTAATATATTTTCAGAGGAGCTATAACCTCAAAATTCAAGCACTGAATTACGTTATCTGGTAGTGATGAATCGCTTTGATATGACAAGGCCTTTATAACATGGTTGATAGACAAATTTCAATTTCAAGAGAAATTATTCTCAGAACGCTCCTAACGCAAGAAAACAATGAAACCAGCAAAACAAAACTTGAGTGCTGTGTGACAATCTTGAAATTGGAAATCCTGCCATGCTTAAGATGAAAAACAGCCAAATTGTGCCATACATTGGAATAAAATGCCAAAATACTGCCGACTTTTTCAAGGGTAGTAAAGTTTGGCTATGCTTTAGAATACTGCGGCACGAATTTGATAATAAAAGATATACTGTAAGATTAAGAAAATTATCAGCATTCCAATGGTGTGCTTCTTTTTCTGAGCAAATATTTAATTTCGAGATTTAAGCTTTCAAAGTTTAATAAAATTTAACATATTTGACATGTTTGACACTGTAGGAGTGCGTTAAAAAAATATTTGTGGTTGGTTTTTATATCGGAGGTGTTTTATGGATAGCTGGCAGTCACTTTTCATACCCAAGAGCTTTTCTTTTTGTTAGGAAATGCATAGTTTTAAAAAAAAACAAAGATGAAAATTGGAAAATTTCTGAAACAAAACGTAAAAATTGGACTATTTCTGTGAACGAACCGTAAAAATTGACGTAACGAAATGTCATTAAGACCATACTTTATCAATATTATGATATATTGTCAATATTATTGTCATTATTGTACGTTTGTGGGTGTAAAATGACCAACTAAAATGGCCACGTTCATGACGCCATTCCGTTTTCTAGTAGTTTCGCGAATGTTCTCTTTTATTGATCTCTCGATATTTACAAACTGCCAGATTCATAAAACGTCACTATGGTGACGTTAATCTGCAAGAGGTTAAATTTACGGACTAAAACTGCCAAAAAGGCAGGAAACTGCCACATATGGTCACACTGCACCGAAAAGTCAACGAACGAATGAATCCACAGATTAACGAAATTCTTTGCTTAAAAAGATGGAACGTCAATTTTGGATTACGTACCCTTTTGTCGATGGTTTGGTTTCTTTGGTTTATTTATTAGGTACTCTACTGAGTTAGGTAATACTCACCATGTGTATAGTTTATCAGACATCAACGAACTATTCAATTGCACCGAATAGCATAGTCATAAAATAAACAAAGACTGAATATTTCAAACAACAACTCTCAAGACAAGCCTCCTCAGTTAGGTGGACAAATAGAGTCAAGAAGACAAATGACGTCGGCATAAGAGCTGGAGTCTGGACTCACATGCCACATTGAGAAGCAAAAAAACAAATCGAAACTTTCGGGAAAACGTTATTTTAATTATAAAAGTGATTATTCAGTGACAAAAACTATAAAATTGCATTAGTATGTAAGTCATTCGCCATGTATGTAGTGTTGATAGCTAACCCGGTCAAATAGAAATGGGGTCTGGTGGGCGTGGCACGACTACTTCCCTCTTGCTCATATTATATCGCTGTCTATACTCACACGTACCGGTACGGACAGCATAGACATTAAACTAATGTATTGTAAAATACTGACTTGAAAATCGCAATGCGGTCGAGCCCTTATTCAAATTTAACACTACGGACCAAAGATAATATAATCGGACCGCGCCGACAACAATGATCTGTTGTTCTGTGGTCTGTAGCGTCTTGTCCGCGGTGTCCGCCATGACACTCCACTTTACTCACTCACTTCACGTTTCGTCTTGCGACTCGAGTGTGCTAACGTTTTGCGATTTGTTTTTGTGCCCTTACGATTATTATTGTTGAGTTTTGTTATTGTTACGTTTGTTTTTCTTGATTCTTGTTATCATAGTGTAGTAATATTGCGCTATGCCTAATAAGCGTGGAAAAAAGCTAAAAAGCGATGCACGAAGGATTGTGTATAACGTCATTCAATATTTTGAAGAGGAAAAAAAATCTAAGCGTTATCACCCATATGAGTACGCTCATGCACGAGCTCAAATGGCTACGGGGCTCGGAAAGATGACAATAACGAGAATAAAACAAGAAGGTAAGCACTGGTTGTATTTTGGGGTTGGTTTTGTTTTTATATCGTTCCGGATGAATTTGATTAAAATGAGGTGTTTAATGGATAGATAGCAGTCACTTTTCATACCAAAGTGCTTTTCTTTTTGCGCGGAAATGCATAGGTTTTCTGGAAATCCAAAATAAAAATTGCGAAATTTTGGTGAACGAAACGTATTTTGCTACGAAAATCGGCAAAACGAAACGTCAAAAGTACCATTCACAGACAAAATTATCGTTTATTCCCATTTGTTCTCAACCCGGTGTCCCCATAGGGACATATTGGACAAAAAAATCCCATTTGTCCCCAATGGTGACAATCGAAACTTTTTAAACCCCAGTAGTTCCGTTGGATGCAGTTCATTGCGTGTTGTCGTACTCAGTGTTAAAACTGTCATAATATCTTGGAAACTACTCATCCTAGACCACTGGTTTGTATGGAGATGTGACAGCTCTTGATGAGATCTTCATTTTGGATGACAGCTGTCAAACTTAAAACTGTCATATCTCGGAAACTACTCATCCTAGACCACTGGTTTGTATGGAGATGTGACAGCTCTTGATGAGATCTTCATTTTGGATGACAGCTGTCAAACTTAAAACTGTCATATCTCGGAAACTACTCATCCTAGACCACTGGTTTGTATGGAGATGTGACAGCTCTTGATGAGATCTTCATGTTGGATGACAGCTGTCAAACTTAAAATTGTCACTAAAAACTTGTATGCAAGCTGCAAGTTGAACAAAATCGTGTTTCCAATTCAAATTACTTGCACACAAGTGTGACGTCATACATGCATGCAAGACTTGCATAATGGAGTCGCGCCTTTAGACACCATTTGAATGGGCCAGTGACTGCCATCGAGCTATTTATTATTTTGGTTCAAATAGGAAACAATGGTATTTTTATACCTTTTTTATTGCAGGTCAACATGCTGCTGAGCAAGGTGGAGAAATTAAAACGCCATCCAAAGGCCAAAAAGGTTTATTTAACACAAGGGTGCATGTGGACAACTTTATGCGAACGGCGATTAGAGGTATTATAACATCTATTTACGATGTACGCAAGGAAGTTCCCACACTAAAGAAAGTACTGGCTTCTGCCCGTCAAGACCTAAACTTTCAGGGATCGCGCAACACTCTGAGAAAAATCATGGTAAACGACTTGGGCTTTCAATTTAAAAAATGTCGACAAAATCGAAAGGCTTTAATAGAACGCAGCAATATCGTGACATGGAGGATAAAATACCTCAGGAAAATTCGAGCAAATGACGCTTTGGGTGCTGACAAAAGGCCTGTCATATACACTGATGAAACATGGATTCACTCACACTATACTGTGTCCAAGTGTTGGCAGTCAGTTACGGATAAGGGTGTCAGAAAAAATGACAGCCCTGGCCAAAGATGGATTATCGTCCACGCCGGTTCAGAAAAAGGGTTTGTGCCAGGAGCTGACCTTCTATTCAAGGCCAAGACCAAAACCGGTGATTACCATGATCAAATGGATGGCAACAATTTTTTAAAATATATTGAGGAAAAGCTTATCCCAAACATCCCACAAAAAAGTATTGTGGTAATGGACAACGCACCCTATCACAGTATGCAAACCAACAAAGCACCATCATCTGCCACCCGGAAGGCAGATATTAAAGAATGGCTCCGTGAACATGGAATAGAATTCGACGACTCACTAACCAAGCCGGAATTGCTTGAGATTGTAAAAAAAAAAAAACCTGAAAAAACTTATATAATTGATGAGTTATTTGCAAAGCACGGACATGAGGTTTTGAGGATTCCTCCATACAATTGTGACTTGAACCCAATAGAATATCTGTGGAACCTCATAAAGCAGAGGGTGGCGGAAAAAAATGTGGACCAGCTTGAAATAAGGATTGAAGGAATGACAAGAGATGCAATTGCCTCAATAACAGAAAATGATTGGGCCAAGGAAGTAAATCACGTAAAACGCCTGGAACAGAAATACTGGGACAGGGATGTGGGGTGTGAAAAGGAAATCGAAGATCTTATAATAAACCTTGGTGTAGAGAGTGACACAGACGATGAAGATGATGGAGAATCTTCTGAAGGAGATATCTCTGGTATCGATGAAATAGACGAAGAAGAAGCTGGACCTTCAACAGCATAATTATTTTTACATATATTAATAAATAATAATAAATAAAACTGTATTTTTTGTGCTGACCATACGAGCATTCTGGACCCCACCCACCAGACCCCATCTCTATTTGACCAATTTTTACATATTTTAATATATAATAATAAATAAAACTGTATTTTTTATGCTGACCATACGAGCGTTTTGGGCCCCGCCCACCAGACCCCATCTCTATTTGACCGGGTTGTACATGGCGAATGACTTACTAACACTTACAGAGTAAAATTTACGTGGGAAATCATAAAAACTAAGGCGAATTCATCAGCTACCACAGGTAAATATTAATTGATGTTATTTCGCTTCCGCCCCCTTATCGACACTCTGACCCCAGAAATATCAGAAATACGTTTATACTAAAAACTTGCTAGTTAAATCAGTCAGCAGTAAAATCTCCTTGAGAATTCGTGCGTGTTTTGTCGTCCAGCCAGACGCGCAAGATACCGCCGCAATCCACACATTTAGCAATAGTGTTTCACGAGGAAATCTAAAATTAAAAGGGTAATATTAATAACACATCAAATTTTACTATGAATTTAACTTTGTGGAAATGTTCATAAATATAGATCTAATAATTGCAATTAAGCACTATCATTTCTTACTATACAATGTAACGATAATATTTTTTTCCATCACTATCGATATTTCTTGGACAAATTTGTAAAAGAAAAATATTGTAAATACGCTACTATAAATCATAGTTATTTATATAAATTATACTACGGATTATATAATCCGTATGCCAAAACACCTGTTTCTCATTGCATCCGTATGGATTGGATCCTATAATAATAATCACCCTTGACAAGGAGACACCACTACGCCTTTACCTACCAGCAATTTATCAGGCAATATTTGCCTTACCGGGATTCGAACTCATCGTTTTGGGAAAAGGATATCAAGCCAAACGTGTTTTTTGTTGTAAACATATTCTGGGAAACGGATTATTTAGGAAACGGTACCCAAGCAGCACAGTTAGTGGCAAAAAGGTGCCATATGATATCAAATTGTTACGCAAATTGAATTTTGTAACTTAACGAAAGTGCTATATGGGTGGTTAGAACCCTTTTAGAACCAGTTTATTACCAAAAGAAGAAAAATAGCAGCCTATTTTTAAACCCTCATAAGGTCTAAAGAAGTTCTAATTACTACCGTTGGTGAAAATTATAACTTCAAGTGCAAATTATGCGGATTGAACGAATTAATTGCATGAATGATTCAGTTTGTTGATTGATTCGTTCACCAGTTCTAAAAGAGTGGTGACACCATTGAATAAAAATATTACCTCAATGTTACAAGGTAAGTCTGTGCTGCATTTATGCGAAAAGCTGTTATTGCTGTTGTGCTAAACAACGTCATATTTTAACATTATTACAGTGCGCATGTAAGTACTGGCATAGAAAAGGAAAAAACCGGTGCAATTTGCCTTTCACTGTGAAGTGCATATTATATTTCTTATTAGATTTTATAGCGCCATCGATTTGATGCAGATTATTCCAAAAAAAAGTGAAAATCAAATCAAAACATAACCTCAATTTTATTTTTTCTGTTAAAATCTGGAATCTGAGGGTCCTAGTTCGATTGTTGTAATGTTAGGATGTATCAGATACGTGTCAAACTTACGTTGTTAACTTGGTACAATTATAATCTTCTCAAAATGTTTGTTATTTGCATTCGCCATCTTTTAATCATGGCGATCAAACCAAGAACGTGCAGTCGCAATATTCACTTATTTACGCCTTTTTTGGAACCTGCACATCCAAAAATCACCCATTAGCCACCTTCGAAGTATCAAATGAGTGAATATTAGAACCTGTAGTAACTATTTTCTGTTTTAATCGGAGATCTGTGAGAAAATTTAAAAACCTGAATATGAACTGCATATTTTTCAAATACTTTTTAAATATTTTATTATGAAATCTCTTTAAAAAACGTAACTTAAAAGAAGTTTTTGTATGATTCGATCTTTATTTATATTAATTCAGCTTACAAAAACAGACAAATTCTATCTCCATTAAACATTCGGTATGAACTGTTAAAGACAGCGGGTTGTGCACGCTAGGCTTGTCTCAGGAACAAATAGAAGAAAGGGGCTTTATGACGGGGATTATTAACCGAATGCGGGTCGTTAGGGACATCATTCTGAACAAAATTCTATGCGAAATCGATTTCATCAGAGCAACTTTTATTTTCACTGCTCACATATCTACATTTTGGGCCATTCGATTTGTTTCTGAGACAAGCGTAGCTGCGCAATCTCTCTCTTTAATATCTCATACCAAATTACTATATAAATAATATAAATTCACATTCGTAAGCTCAATTGATCTAACTAATTAGGTTTAATCGTGGGCTGCTAAATTTGCCAACTTTTTCTTTTTTATTTCGGGACTATTGTCAGGATCCATATAAAAGGGAAAGTTGTTCAGTATCATTGCCTGACTTTCCTGTTTTTTTTTTGTGTGATACTTTAATTTACACTATTTACTTACAATGGACTAATCACTACATTTATATTTTTTATTTCAGAATGTCGTTGTGTATCATACATACCATCAAAGATAATAAAAAAACAGCTATATGCCCAAGCACATGGCTGCGACAAGGTATCCTTTCGTGGCCAAAACGAAATGCCAAAAGGAAATGTAAAATGGAGGATTCCATGCCCGAAGAAGATTGGGCGTTTATGCTGTTCTAATATTGAGATTATGAAAGAAAAAAGAAACAAGGTCAAAAATAAAATAAAAACGGGGAACACACTGTCTGAAAAAAAAAAGTGGATTTAAACGCTACAAATAAAGATAAGAAAGTAAAGATGATGACTTAAGAAAAAAATCAGAAATATGTCCATAACAATGAAAAAAACAACTGAGGAAGATATCAGCAATACCATTGAAGGAGAAAATAAAGAAAATGAGGGAAATGCTAAAGAAAAAATGTCAAATGAGGATGAGATCGAGAAATATGACGTAAAAATGCCAAATCAGGACAAGCATTAGCAAAATAACGGAATCATGCCAAATAAAGATGAGGCTAAACAATATGAATTATACAGAAATAATGACAAAAGCGATACCGAAGTAATGTCAAATGAAGACAAAAGTGAGGAAACCGGTATAGATGGAAATTCAACTGAAGACGAAAATGATGAATATGATAGCGATATTAACAAAAGTAAGGAAGATGAGGATGTTGGTAAAGGTAGAAGAAAGAATGTAGTACGTAAGCTTGTTTGTGTTGCTCAGTTTCATTGGCGGAAAATAAAACAACGTTGATTATCTCACTTTGTTTGTTATTATAGAATCTAGAAACCATTTAAATAGTGTCAAGCAAAGGTATCACATATCTTTCAGAATTGAGTTCACTAAATACTAATTTTCATTTTTTATCCTCAGGAAAACAAAAACATTTCGTTATAGCATTTGTAGTTAACTTGTGTTTGAAAATCTTCAGATATGAAGATCGGATAGGGTACTGAATAATGTCATATTTATTATTGATTTTGTTACAATTCATCACTATTTTATTATTGTCCTGGACTTTGATAGATCTTATTTCCATGATTTCTTACATATAAAGTATCAGTCTGTTATTTTTTCTGAAAGAACGAAATCTTTACAATACAATACTAGCTTACTAGTTTATAATTTTTCTTAGCATAGGGAAAATCCTTTTGAAGTTTTTTAACACTATTTAGTTCCAGGTCACTACATTCTCCGAGCCTTTTAGCCACTTGTGCGAATGGTTTATTGACATATCGTAACATATTTTTAATCATATACAATTTTTTGTCAAATGGATAGGTATTAAAATCTTGTAACTGTCCATATTGTTGCACTTCTTCTAGAACATGTGTCAAATTATGAACGTTACTTGTCATGTGGTCTGCACCGTAGAACAATTTTATTTTTTACAAAATACTTGAAGAGGTCTTTAGCTAATAGTAAGAAATTGAAGAATTTTTCAAATCATCACGGCAAAGCATAACGACAAGAAGTGGGTCAAATAATCATTGTTTAGTACTTCTTGCAATATTACGATGCTGAAGTAGAATAGAAAAGTTCTTAATTCAGAAGCTTTCCAGTGGCCCAAATCTGTGTATTTCATCAGTCGTTATGCAGGAATCTAGAAAATTATTTACTTTTATTATGTCACTTGCCCGCCATTTTGTATCTTTTTCTATGAAATTCCCATCACGCCATCCAATAAAAAAACTTTTCATAACTCCTAAATCGATGAAATGCATGGAATCAGCAACTGGAAAGGTTTTCAATATGTCTATTGGAAGACTTAGTAAGACGGAATCCTTTTGATGATGCTTTCCATACAGCTTTTTCCGAAAGTCATCATTACGTGCAGGACAATCGAGTTCCTGAAATATTATCATACGCGATATGTGGGAATATTCACCCACGTCCATGAATTTGTGGCACCCGTGTTTTCCATTGAAGAATTGTACCCCTTTTATCATGGCCCGCGCAGGTGAATCGCAAATAAAACATTTCACTATTACATTAACTTTGAAGTTTTTTATTTCTATACCGTTTTGAAGTATTGTCCTCATTTCTTCAACGAAGGTTGTAGAAACTCTTTGACATCAGAGAGTTTTCCATTGCCTTGAGTTCCCACAGTAAATGGTTTGATATCTGCATTTTCAATAATTTTGCACAATATGGGCCTGAATTGCTTTCTCGAACTTTTACTTGCTGGAAAACCATCCATGTTGAAACATAGATATATTATCTATATTATCTATTGCCCATTCTCTCAAATCGAACCGAAATTGTATAATATCGACCTACAGAGCATCTTTTTTTTCAGTATCATTAGAATCGTCACCATCGTTGTTACCATCATGGTCGCTGATACATCAATACTTGCTCCGTCTTCAGCGCTGGAATTTAATTGATCATTTACAGAATCATCATTTCACTGTAAAATTTTATTGAGTAAGTTCAGAAACAAAAACCGTTATCATGATACAAAAATCACACGTTTTCACATTCCGAAATAAAAACACCAAACATGAATTATTAAAGGCATTTTACAAATTCATGTGTACGGAACCCTCTCATGTTTACAGATGATTCATGCATGCTAACATATTTCACTCTTTTGGAACTTAGAGTTGTGCTTGGATCTAATAGTTATATTTTTTACTGCTATGCCACCAATTTTAGCAACTTATTATATTAACATATTTTTAAAGTTATTTTATTTTTACATAAGTATTAACCTTTCAATATAATCATTGCTTTCTACTTCAATTGACTGTTCGTCTAAAATTTTTTGATCGGATCCATCGGTGACCTAGTGCTCCAATATATTCTTTAATAATTCCTTAACCAGGCGATCGTAATTAAAACGCTTGACTTTCCTCCACTTGGCCTTATTCATAATTCAAGTTAAAGTAGTGTAAGTACTGAAAATGATTGGATTTTAACCAAAATAATATCGTTGAGTACGCGCATAAGTTAATTTATTTTGCTGTTTAACGGTTTTTGTATATGTAGGGCTACTTATAGCTATATGGTAGTTTTAAAAAATCAGGTGTCATTATCGTTCTAAATAAGTGAAAATTATTACTATAGCTTCTTGGCGCCCCCCAAGTAGAACTCAAAGTAGTATATTAGTGCATATTAGAACCTAAGACTGCAATAAATTTGAGTTCCAAAGAGGTTGCAATATATTCTATTCTGCCACTATTAGTTATTAAATACTCTAATATACCACCCTTAAGGAAGTAAAAGTGCCAAATAGGAGTTCGATGTTACTCAGTCCACATAGTGGCTTATCAGTATGTTTAAGAACGCATTTAAAGCTTATTTGCCAATGTAAGTTCGAATTTAGACAATTTAGCACCGAAAGTTACGTAAAGGTGGTAAAATTCACTTAAATGCCATTATCAGTAATATTTCGTTCTCTTGTAGAACTTGAAGCTGTGCTAAGAACTAGACGTTGTAATCTGCACTGATATGCGACCCATTAGAGTGATTTTTGCCACCAAGTGCCACCAACCAGCTGCTAAATGCACTAATGTGCCGCTTGGGTAGTGACGGGATCGGTCGTTTCAGGATTAGTACTTTCTGGGAAACGGATACCTATCAAGCCAAACGTATATTGTAAGGAAAACACATTCTGGGAGACACATTTATCGGGAATCGTATTAGTAAGGAAAAGGTAGGTAGTGTCGGAAACGGGTGTTTTGGGAAATGGATAGCACGTTCCGGAATCAGAAAAAATACTCGTTTTTGAATTTATTATAATGCATTTTCAACTTTCTCGTCTGCCAACACTCTGGCTGGCGACGACGATGACGCTGCTGCTGGCTCACATATACGAAACGCTTGTGTGTGGCTGCCGGATTCTCTGTCTACGGCTGCTGGCGTTAAGTAAAACGGTTGTTATCAGGGAGAGGACACTTGCCTACTAATTGAGTTTTATATAGATGGTAGCGTCCTCTACAAAAGTGTTCCGAAGCTATCTTGCTCTCAGTTTTATCTTATGGTCAACAGATGACACTTGAATCAATAATCTTTGGAAAAGTAGATGTTTTTTAGTTATCGGAACACAATTTGATTTGATTTTTATTTGATTTTTATTTGATCTATAAAGTGGACATTTTAGAGGATACAAATAGTGAGGTGTAGTATTTATGACTTTTAATGGCTTAATGGATGGATTTATGCTAGAGAAAAGATATTTTTATTGTTGGTTGTTTTGACAACGTTCGAAATGTACTTGAAAGAACCATGAAATTTTCTGAAACCTCCACCTAAGCTACCGCAGTGTTTTGCCCTAATTTTCTACCAAAATCTATTTATTTTACACATTGCCGGTGGCCAAGTAGGTGTTCTATATAATCCCTGGGCATTGTATACATTACCTACCTAGAGTATGTAATGGACATTAATATTAATAGTATTTCATACATTGCCTGAACGTCCCAGGTATTTTATATATTGCCTAGGTGTTATATAGAATACCTGCATTATACAGATTGCCGGTAATATATACATATAGGTATAAGTACGTATGTTTAATATTTGTGCTTCGGAACGCACCTCCTCTTGTTGCATCACTAGCGGAAACGGACCGCAGATGTCACTCGTACCGGAACGAGATGTAAAATTGGAGGTTATCTTTGCTCTTGGTCTTGTCTCATCGGGAGAATAACATGGCGGCTCGGGCCCCGTGGCATTGATGGTATTTCGGTGTACCAATTATCATACAGGCATCGGGCCTGGTCGGAGAGTAAATCTACCTCATAGCGTCGGGCTATTGATCGTAATTAGATTCGCGTCAGCGGTCAATTGATTTGTGTTGTGAAGCACATAGTCGTATCGGCGGCGACTCCACGTGCCGCCAGCAGCGCGCCGGCGACGGCGTCGGACAGCGACGGCAAGGGTTCGATCCCATATCCTATCCCAACTGTGCCCCCTTTCCCGAATTCCTGTCTCGAATCGAGCCTACGATCTCCTGTCTACGGTGACAAGGTCAGTAACAATTCATCAATTCTTTTCTCTCACGTGCGGCCAAAGGCACAACCCCCTTCGGGATTCCACGCCGTTCGCTAGGCGTGGGAAATTAAACATTTTGGTAGCAGAAGCGCGGTTTCCTAGTGGGAAATCATCGATTCACGGTAGGGTTGCTTTTGTCACATTGTAGTTGGGAGAAAAGAATATCCCAGATTGGCTCAAGTCGGCAATGAGTCTGTGGTCGGTATACCACGATTAAAGTTCATTTTCGGTAAGTGAAAGTATAAGTGCCAATTTAGTCAACAGTTGTTATAAATTGTAGTCGGAAACCACTGTTTGTGCGCATAAAGGATTGAACAGTCATTCTGCGAAGCCTAGATTGTATTACTTGCGATAGAACGTCGGGTTCTATAGTCCTACAGTGTTATTTCGGTTTGCACAGCAGGGTCGGGCTATTTAAGGGGTATTAAGCTGATTTTGCTGACCTCAAGGGAAGTGTGGTTCCTATCGGAGGAGCCACTGCTAGAAAAATAGTTTTTTTTATAATAACCTTTTGTGTGTTATTTGTATTGTACCACATGGTGGCATTCTCTAATTGATTTAGAGTGTATATTATAAGGTGTATGTCCACAGGGCGACCATATTAAATATTGTTTATGATTTAATTGTTTAGTGGTTGCCTTGGGTTTTACAACTTAGTTTTAATTTCTGTGCCCAGCGCTGACGGGAAAGTGCTGGTATCTGGCTGTGCTTAGTTCGGCAGTGAAGCATAGGACCAGGAACAATTAAATCGGTAACCATGGCACCTTCGCCCTTGACGGTACTGCGATATGGTGTCCGTGAGGAGATGAGATGGCTCGCCCATACTCACAAGTATGTGGAGCGACCCGACATGGACGATGTCCTGCTCAAGCGTGTGGAGGACGCAATGACACGCGACGGGAAGGTGTGTCGGCTGGCTGCCGAGGCTGAAGCCCTCGGGCTTACGGATGAGGCCTCGGTGGCTGCAGTGAGGCAGCTCTGCGCGGATGCTGACCAAGCGATTCAGTGCTTGGGCGACATCAAGCGTCGCGCCGAAAAATTTAAGCGGTCGCGTCGGGATGACCGCGGGTAGGGTAGCGGAGACCCCCCCCCCCCCCTAAGGGTGTGGTTGGACGGCTTCCACACCTGGAGATTCCGGCCTTCGGTGGGGCAATTGATGAGTGGCCGGCATTCATCAATTTGTTCGATAGCCTGGTCCACGGTCGGGACGACCTGGACAGCGCCTACAAGTTGGCACTGCGGGTTGAACCGAAGGAGTTGGTCGGTCACCTAACGGTTACGGCGGGCAATTATGAGATTGCCCGGGTCATATTGTTTGACCGCTACCAACACAAAAGGCGGTTGGTTGATGCGCAGCTGGGGAAGCTGTTCAGCATCCCAAGAGTAACCCGGGATGTTGACATCCGGGTACAGGTGCTCAACCCTGTGCTGGTGGCCACTAAGGCCCTTCAGAACCTTGGTCTGCCGGTAGACCAATGGTCATATATTGTGTTATATATGGTTTTGTCACGGTTGCCTGCAGCTGTTCAAAGTCGGTTTGAACAGCTGCATGGGGGCAGTAGCTCGGAACTGCCCACGCTCGTCCAATTAACGGAGTTTTTGGAGGGTGAATGCAGGCGATGCGACACCATGGATTCGGAGGCCAGTGTGCAGCGCCAACCCGCGCGGATGCGGGAGGGGCTGCGCCCCCCACCCCCACGGGGGGGTGGTCGGTCAAAACAATTTGGCGTTTTGAGTGCCGCGTCGTCGGGTGACGGCTGTGTGCACTGCGACAGTGCCGGTCATGAGGTGACCAGTTGCGCCAACTTTAAGGCGCTCGGTGTGGCTGCCCGCAGGAAGGTGGTTTGGGGCCGCACCCGCTGAGCGAGTGCTCACGGGCGTCCCCCTGTGAGGGCTGCGGTGGCAGGCACCACGTCGTGTTGTGCCTGAACCGGTCAGGCCCATCGGACGGTCACCAGGGCCGGACTCAGGTTGGTCGGTCACAGGGCCCAACCAGGGCCGGACCCAGTCCCCCTCCGGGCAACGGGAGTCACCAACGGGGTGACTGGGGTACCCGCGGACGGGACCCCCCCCGAGGGGAAGGGGGCATCGCGGGGGGTAACTGGCGGGATAGCCGGGGTTCGGTCGCCGCTGTCCAGGGCCAGCGAGGACTTCGGGCCGCTGGCTCACCGCGTGTTACGGGCGGGTGTCAGATGGCACCTATGAGTGGCGCGAAGGCTGGGAGCCCACCACCTTCTGCGTCACCCTGCCCGTCGCTCTGGGAGGCGAACAGTCGGATGTCGCCCCCATTCCTAGAGCGCCCCAGGTTGGATCCGCTCTCCCCCCTCCATCCACGGTGGCCACCGGGCACACCGTTCACAGTCCGGTATGGTCGGGTACCGGGACAGCGAGGGGCCTATTATGCGGGTTGGGACCCCCTGATGTACATACGGTCTGATATGCCACCGGTGGCATATCAGCAGCCGAGTTACCAGGCCGACGGGGGTCCCAGCGGGTTCGGATCCCGCGGAGGTTCCCGCTAGGGACACGCCGCCCACTTACAGGGTGCCGCCACTCCACAGACGGTCATGCTCCCCACCGCCTCGGTGATAGCGTGGAGTTCGGACGGCAAATCTTGTGTAGCACGAGCACTATGGGACTCGGGGGCCCAGGGGTGCTTAGTCTCGTGCAACCTTGTAAGACGGTTGGGCATTTCGGTAAGGGAGTATCCACATTCCATTCGGGGAATTGGAAACACGGAAGTCGGTTCCGTTAAGGGAGTATGTCGGATTACTCTCTCGTCACGGGTGGATTCATCGGTGAATCTGACGGTCACGGCATTAGTCATGCCTAATGTGATGGGCTCACACCCTCACGTACGGTTGTCGCCCTCGGTGCGACAGTTGGTCGCTGGGTTGTCACTGGCTGACCCGGAGTTCGATATTCCGGGCCCAGTAGACATTTTATTGGGTGTCGATGCCTTGGGATACCTGTTAGTGCCAGGTGTCCACGTGTTGCAGGCGACTGGTCTGGTTTCGGTCAACACCAGACTGGGCCATGCGGTAATGGGTCCGGTCATGCCGGCTGCCCCACGCCTAGCGACTCGTAGTCCCTTATTCGGTTCTGTACTCTCGGAGGTGATACAGAAGTTTTGGGAGGTGGAGGAACCACCTACGGTACGCCGGTTGGACCCGGTTGAAGAAGAGTGTGAACAGTTTTATCGGAACAATACTGGTCGCTTTCGGTCAGGTCGATTTCTCACACGTCTTCCATTTCGGAGTGATCGCCCACCGCTGGGCAGTTCACACCATGCAGCCGAGACGCGGCTTCTGTCGATGGAACGACGCATGAAGCGTGACGGGATTTTCCGGCAGAAGTACGTCGACTTCATGCGGGAATACGAGTCGCTCGGCCACATGTCGGTTTCGGGTATCGACTAGAAGCGTGAAGACCACTGCTTCCTGCCTCATCACGCGGTCTTGAGGACCCCGGAGGGCAAAATACGGGTAGTGTTCGATGGATCGGCATCAACATCTAACGGCATGAACCTGAACCAGTGTTTGCATTCAGGGCCGAAGTTAAATCATGACATCGCGGATGTTATCACACGGTTCCGTCGACACAATGTTGTGTTTGTAGCTGACATCCGGATGATGTTTAGACAGACGGTCATTCACCCTGACGATAGACGGTATCAGCTGATACTGTGGCGAGAGAGCCCAGATCAGCCCATCAGGGTGTACGAGTTGAACACCAACACGTACGGGCTACGGTCTAGTCCTTATTTGGCGATTCGCACTCTTCGGGAGTTAGCGGATCGAGAACGGTTAAATTTCCCTAGAGGAGCAGCGATCCTGGAGCAGGACCTCTACGTGGACGATATCTGTACCGGTGCAGATTCCGTGGAAGAGGCGCTCGCTCGACGGGACGAGCTAGTTGAGCTCTTACGGGGTGGAGGTTACGAGCTCCGGAAATGGATGTCGAACTCTCCAGAGTTACTGACTGGTCTTCCGGATGACTACCAGCAGGATCCCCACATTTTTGAAAATTTGGAAAATCCAAATATGTTGTCGGTATTAGGCGTCCAGTACCAGCCGGTGTCAGACATGTTCTCGTATCGGGTCGAGTTGGACTCCCCGAAGGTCTGGACGAAACGGAACGTCCTCTCAACGGTGGCTAGGACATTTGATCCAAACGGGTGGATCACCCCGGTAACATTTCAGCTCAAGTGTTTTATGCAGCAATTGTGGTCTGCTGAGCTGAAATGGGACGACCCGATCGGCGGGTCATTGAGCTCGGAGTGGGACTCGTTCTTTTCGACCCTCCCTGGCATTAATCGGATTTCACTGCCACGGAGGTTGGTCCCCACCAAACGATACACCGCCACCCTGCATGGGTTTTGCGATGCCTCGGAGAAGGGCTACGGAGCTGCGGTGTATCTGCGTACGGTAGACTCCTCGTGGGAGGTTGATGTGCGGTTGGTCATGGCCAAGAGCAAGGTTGCGCCGTTGCGCACTCGCCTGACCATTCCCAAGTTAGAGCTTTCGGGAGCGGCTCTCCTGACACGTCTGCTCAACCACACGATGACGGTTCTTCGTGGGTCAATAGCGTTGGAAGATACGGTCTACGCTTGGACGGACAGCCAGATCGTGTTATGCTGGCTGAAGGCTTCAGTTCACAAGCTGGAGATTTTTGTGGCGAATCGGGTTTCGCAGATTTTGACTTCGGAGGTTCCCTTAATCTGGAGACATGTTCCAGGGGAAATTAACCCAGCAGACTGTGCGTCTCGTGGGTGTCATGCTCCGGAGTTGGTTGGACATCCCTTGTGGTGGGGTCCAAAATGGTTGACTCAAGCCGAATCGGATTGGCCAATGAGTCCACGCGTTACCACGGCGAACGGCGCCTTGACAGTCGGTGTCTGTACGACGCAACCAGAGCCGGAAGAGGAGTTCAGCCTGCTGGAACGGTACAGCTCGCTCGACAAGCTGGTCAATGTGACCGCCTGGATCTGCCGATTTGCGCGGAATTGTCGGAATTCTGAGGCGCAACGAGTGCGGACACAGGTCCTGACACCACGGGAACGGAACCATGCGTTGTTCGCATTGGTACGGAACGTGCAGACGGTGCACTTTAAGTCCGAACTGGACATTCTGAGACGCGGACGCGTCCAACTGAAGGGAGCTGTGGCTCGGCTCAACCCGTTCATTGACCCTCAAGGATTGCTGAGGGTAGGAGGTCGGCTGCGGAAGGCCAACCTGCCTTATGCGGCTCGCCCCCGTTGTTACTCCCTAGGAAAGGGAAGTTGGTCGAACTGTTGATACAGGATCGACACATTCGGAATGGGCATATCGGATGCCACGCCTTGATGGCGTTTCTCCAGCGCGAGTTCTGGATTCTATCAGGAAGACGCTTAGTGCGTAGCGTCGTATTTCGGTGCCTGCCTTGTTATCGGGCCAAGGCGGCTACGATGCAGCCCCAGATGGGCGATTTGCCCTCGGATAGGGTTAACGAAATCCGGCCCTTTGCGGGTGTCGAAACGGATTTCGCGGGACCATTCATGGTCAAGTCTTCACAGCTACGGAACGCCAGATTAGTGAAGGCATACCTGTGCGTCTTCGTGTGCTTGGCCACGAAGGCAGTCCACTTGGAGGTGGTCAGTGACCTCACTACGGAGGCATTTATCGCATGTCTGGATCGGTTCGTCTCACGAAGGGGCCTCCCGACATTAATCCGTTCGGACAACGGCACAAATTTTGTCGGAGCCAGGCGATATCTGCAGGGGGTCACTCAATTCCTGAACGGTAACCAGGACGCCATCGGTACAGCTTGCTCCCGACGAGGGATTGAATGGGTTTTCAGTCCGCCGGGATGTCCTCATTGGGGAGGAATTTTTGAGGCTGCGGTTAAATCGGCTAAGTCGCACCTGACGAGGATCATCGGTGAGACCTCTCTACGCTTTGAAGAGCTTGCGACGCTGTTCTGTAAAATTGAAATGACACTGAACTCGCGTCCGTTGTGCCCGCTCAGTTCGGATCCAAATGATTTGGAAGCGTTGACGCCGGGTCACTTCCTGATAGGTCAGCCCCTTAACGCCCTGCCAGAATACCCATTCGGTGATGTTAAGTTAAGTCGGTTAACTAGGTGGCAGATGTTGCAGCAGATGGCTCAAGATTTTTGGAAACGGTGGTCCCTTGAGTACTTGCACATCTTGCAGCAGCGCCTTAAGTGGACTGACCGGACGAGCCCCCCTCAAGTCGGTGATTTGGTGCTGATTAAGGATGCGAACCTGCCATCATTGAGATGGCGACGAGGACGGATCGTCAATTTGTACACGGGTCGGGATGGCACGCCTCGATCAGCGGAAGTCAAGGTGGGGGACTCGGTCCTCAAGAGAGCGGTCGCAACACTTTCTCGCCTTCCTATTGATTAGGGACAGGTTCGGGCCTGTCCGGGCGGGTGACTGTTTAATATTTGTGCTTCGGAACGCACCTCCTCTTGTTGCATCACTAGCGGAAACGGACTGCAGATGTCACTCGTACCGGAACGAGATGTAAAATTGGAGGTTATCTTTGCTCTTGGTCTTGTCTCATCGGGAGAATAACATGGCGGCTCGGGCCCCGTGGCATTGATGGTATTTCGGTGTACCAATTATCATACAGGCATCGGGCCTGGTCGGAGTGTAAATCTACCTCATAGCGTCGGGCTATTGATCGTAATTAGATTCGCGTCAGCGGTCAAGTGATTTGAGTTGTGAAGCACATAGTCGTATCGGCGGCGACTCCACGTGCCGCCAGCAGCGCGCCGGCGACGGCGTCGGACAGCGACGGCAAGGGTTCGATCCCATATCCTATCCCAACTGTGCCCCCTTTCCCGAATTCCTGTCTCGAATCGAGCCTACGATCTCCTGTCTACGGTGACAAGGTCAGTAACAATTCATCAATTCTTTTCTCTCACGTGCGGCCAAAGGCACAACCCCCTTCGGGATTCCACGCCGTTCGGTAGGCGTGAGAAATTAAACAACGTATATATTACCATGTATAAGATTTGGCTTTCAGGTTTATGAATGTAACAAACTTGAATAATTACTGATCTTATCTTTCTTTGTAAACTAAGTAATGATATTCTTTTTTGTTCCAAAAATATAAGATTAGTAATAGTTTATTTGTGTTTTATGTAGCTTTTACAGAGTAACATTTTCTACAAAAAGTAAAAACCAAATGTGAAAAAACAAGCAAGTCGCCATTTTGTGAATGACACACGTCGGTCGACGCGTCGATGTGGCCACTGTAACAGAAGGTAAGAATCAGTGTTCTTCGCGCAAAAAATAATAATATAATACCTTGGACACCATTTACACACATTGATCTAGCCCCAAACTAGGATTCCCTGTATCTTGGGTACTAGTCAACGATACACATACTTATATAGAGAAATATTATACTTAGATAGATAAACAACCATGACTAGGGTACAAACATCCGTTCTCGTCAAATAAATATTTGCCCCCACGGGGACTCGAACCCGGGACCCTTGGTTTCGTAGGCAGCGTCACTGCCAACTCGGCCGTTCGGGTCGTCAAATTAAGACAATCATTATTATTTTTGAAGTTTACCAATTTTAGTCTCTAAAATGTCCACTTTATAGAAACTACCTAATATTATTGATTCTATTGAAGATAAAATAAAACTGAGAACAAAATAGCTTCGGAACAGTTTTGTAGAGGACGCCACCGTCTATCTAAAATTAATATCATGGACAAGTGTCATCCCCCCCCCCCCTGTTAAATATTCTCATAATTTCTCTCACAGAGCAATATAAGTAGTAATATGAAATAGAGTGCCCTCTCCCGGGACTTTTATGCATGACAAGGTTGAAGCGCCATCTCGTTTTTAAAGTAAAAACGATTTTATATATCCATACGTATAGATAGGTATGTATCCATATCTCGTTACCTACCTAGGTATTTTCCAGTACTACGCGACCATTACAATTAGGCGCACCTTGCAGTACGTATAGTACTGCAAGGTGCGCCTAATTGTAATGGTCGCGTAGTATAGTTATTTTGTGTTATTTTGTTGCACAATTAACATAATAATCACATTGTTGCAACCAAAAACAACACAAGCAAGAAGTGGAAGCCATCTTGTGTGTGACTTGTGATTATTTTCAAGTGTCAGGATATTGTTGCCACCAAAAATAATAAAGTGTATTTTGGGGTTACCATATGAAAAAATATATACTGCCTTTTGCCCAAACCACGATTTTAAACCACCTCGGCCCCCCTGGAAATATTTATTGTTCATAATTATATGTAAATAAATATATCCGCGCTTCTTTACAACACCACAATCTTAAAATAATTATTTAAATTTCTGTGAGGCATCTGTTGACTAGAGAAAGAAACTGGCTTTTACTTTAACTAACAGATGGCGCCTCTTTCTTTTTATATTTCCCTTTCTGAAGGACTGTCCCCCCTCTGATTTCTCTCTTTGGCGTTGACTGGCGTTGAGTTATTTGTTGCCGCCGTTGACGTTAGACTCTTGTCAGTTTGATAAATAAGACCAGTTGATATCAAAATGTATAAAACTCCAAGTGAAACTAGAAATACTATTTCTAGTGAAGAAATACCATTTGCTGAATATGATAAAATAAAATCTAACCTCAAAAATATATTTCAGCCAGACATTTTTTGTGGCATATGTTTGGATAATGAGAAATCAATGATACATTTTGAATACTTGTATCCCACTAAGCAGGACACATTCGGAGAAATAATGAGATTCGTATTTGGTGAAATGGTAAGCTGATTCACTGTTACCATTACAAATGACTGTGAGTCAATGAGCTGGCAATTTAAGATGGTCCTTTAGTTGTAGTATTAGGTGAGGTTCAATCCCTGCTCAGGGGCAAAAGAAAAGTAAAACACTACTCCAAAAAGACATCTCCGGCAAGACACTAGTTGGACATGAAATATTATTTCTCTTGTTCTTATTGCCAACCTAACACAGGATAAAGCCCCCTTATCGACACTCTGACCGGGGGTTCGTTTTGCTCACCTCCCTTATCATTCACCTACCCTGAACCACCACTTCGCCCTGATATTTTGTGTGTCAGTTCACAATTTAATGGTTTGACTTGGATAGATTGTCAGACATGTCTTGTCGGAGTAGTGTTTTCCCATTGGAAAAAGGCTAGATGTTTGAGTATGTAATGTTTATGATGTCCCTGACTGTTATGTTTCCAACTGTTAATCTCTGATCATTTACTGATCATCCATGTAGTAGGTAATTAAACTTACTCAAAAAATATCAAACCTGCCTGTGTAAATAAAAGTAGTAACCCAGTTTACTAGAAATTCCTTTTCTTCCATCCTTCAAAATGTTTGAAAAAGCAGGTTTACTTTGAATCAAGATCATTGCAATATAGATATTGGGTAAAAAATTATACATATACTAGCGGACCCGACAGACGTTGTCCTGCCGGGCTGATTTGTGAATCTAAACCATCCAGGGTGCCACCCAAACGCATACAAAAAAAAAAACATTCAAATTGGTCCAGCAGCTTTGGAGGAGTTCAGTGACATAACATGGACAGTAGAAATATATATATAAAAAATAAAGATCTATTCAATTTCTTGCAGATATTGGATGAGATAGCTAGCAAAAGCGTTTGCCAAACATGCGCAGAACAAATAAAGGTGTCTTACGAACAGATCCTGAAAGTAAGAAATTCCAGCAAAATCATTAACAGTTATCTAAAACAAATAGAAATCCAAATTGACCCTGTCAGTACTATGTTGGAAACAACAAATAAATGTGAGTTTGAAAACACAATCATTCTGCTGCAGAATAATGTTGATCCACCCAAAGAACCTATTGTTACTGTTGAAGAAATACCGAAGGTTCAAGAAAAGGCATGCTTCAGTGAAGAGGAATATTTAGACCATGATACTGATTATGATGAGCTGGAAAGGAATACAAGAACACCAAAAATTAAGCATCATCAAAGCAGCACTGAAAAAGAATTTGTTTGCCAGGTTTGTTTAAAGGAATTCACCACAAAAGCAGGTGTATCGAAACACATGTCAACCCAGCATAAAAATAGCAATATCGAAAGCAAACTTTATGGTAGAGAATTGTGCTTGGAATGTAGAGATTCACCATGCGTTCATGAAAAATACTTGCAGCACGTAAAAGAGCAAAGAAAAAGTGGCTGTAGCAAGTTGAAATGCCCTGACTGTGATTATGAAACAGCAAAGAAAGTCAACCTTTTATCACATATTAACAAGGAGCATTTGGACCGATTTCCATTTCTCTGTGAAAACTGTGGCCACACTTTCCCCTCAAAAAAACTGCATCTACGTCACAAGAGACTTTACCACAGCCTCTGTTGTGAGTTTTGTGATGATATGTTCCTGGAGCCTGAGGACTTAGCTGACCACCAGGATCTCTGCAAGACTACCCACAGACTGTTCAAGTGTAACCACTGCCCTGGTTCGTTCAACACAAAAGAAAGACTCATTGTTCACATCAAGAAGCATGAGAACACCTTATGCTGCAATATGTGCACAAAGAAAGTTAAAAATGAGTACTTTCTGGTTCGCCACCAGTACTACGCTCACAAGGCCAAAAAGTTTGTCAAACGACAATCCCAATCTGCATTAAAAAGCAACAATCAAAGGCCTAGGTTCTGCTCCATTTGTCCACAAGTTCTTTATTCTCTTGTGGATTTAAAGCAGCATCTAGCCAGCCACTCATCTGGTGAGAAACACCACTGTCATACTTGCAAGAGGGTTTTCGACACACGCAAGCAATATAACATCCATGTCACGTCCCAGTCGCATCTCAAAAAGGTGGATCCAGAAGCCAAGTTCAGTTTTAAGTGTCCTTCTTGTGAGTTCACATGTAGAAGCAGCTTATCCCTGGAGAATCACAACAACTCAGCGCATTTAAAGGTGAAACCATACCAATGTTGGGCTTGCAACAAGAACTTCACTACGGCAACCAATTTGAGGTATCACTTAGAACGTCATCAAGGACTTAAGAAGTTCCAGTGTAGTGAATGCAGTAATATGTTTACTTCATCTGGGGGCCTAAAGAAGCATGTGCTGCGACACCATACAGACAAGCGTCCATATCCGTGTGATATGTGTGACAAAACATTTGTCAGTCAGAGTGAATGCAAACTCCACAAACTGAGGAATCATTCAGAGAAGACTGTCACTTGTCCGATGTGCGAGAGCAAGTTCCATTCCAGTGCGAACCTGAGGGCGCATATTAATAAGGTACACTTCAAGGGAAATGGGTTAAATGAGTTCATAAAGTCTGGTAACGTGAGCCAGGAGATTTATGAAATGTGTAGAGACCATAGAGCCACGTTTTAAAAATTATATATCAGCTGTTTTATCTGTTCCGCTTCTGTGGCATGGCGTGGAACAACGCGTGGGAATGAGGCGCCTTTGCCTATTATGCAGGGGGTGCAGTGCGCTCGCGGCGCCTCCAGAGTTTATAATTCTTTATTGCACACATAATTTTTAGCAGTTATATTAATAGAAAATGCATTATCTCTAAAAAGAGATTTCATTCAGCAAACTAAGGCATCGAAGGAAATAGTATCATTAAAGGGTAGGCAGTGCAAAATAGCTACCTAGTATAAATAAAAGGCTGATATTTAATCGCACATCAAAAATACTGATATGCGCAGCAAAAAAGGATCAACAAAAACACTTTTTATGTTTTAAATATTTAATGAGTTCTTAAGTTTATGTTTTAAGTTTTTTTTGTTGTTCTTACATGTTGAACCTAACACGAAGGATAAAGGGGGCTTCGCTTCTTTACCCTTCACCTAAGCTACCGCAGTATTTTGCCCTTATATTTGCTGTGCAAATCAGTATTTTTGATATGCAGTTTAATATTTCCCTAAATAAAATGGCTATGAATATATTAAATACCTATAGAATACAGGCAGTAAGTAAATACTAAAGAAGTACCGTATGCGTCGCTCGCAGCGCCGTCACTTTACTCTATCTTCACCAAGGTTTCTGTACCTTATTCGGGCTCCTGGCGCCACCTTAGATCGGCAACGAACCCATAAGCCAATATAAACAAACCTGGAATATAACACTGAATTTTCACAAGATTTGCAACTCCAGTTATGAGCAACGCTTGCGCCGTTCTATAAGATGTCTTCCTTGTTGTTTGAATAAATTATTATGACTAATTACTAGCTAAGTGAAATTGCGAGCGGCTCCCGCCCCACCCCCTCTGACCAAGGTTTGTTGGTTTTTAGGGTTCCGTACCTTAAAAGGAAAAAAGGAACCCTTATAGGATCACTTTGTTGTCCGTCTGTCTGTCTGTCTGTCTGTCTGTCCGTCTGTCACGACCCCTTTTCTCAGGAACGCGTGGAGGTATCATCTTGAAATTAATATCGATTACTCAGGTCTATGGTCCCTTGGAGCTGTGAAAAAATTAAACTTAAAGGTCCACGCAATCAAAAGATACCGCGATATTATGTCATAATTTTGCTGAATTTGCATGAACTCGTAAGGGAATCAAAACCTATAGGGTACTTCCGGTTGGCCAAGGGCCATGAAATTCGGAATGAAGGTAGGTCTTATAGCACAAGTAAAGGGAAAAATCCGAAAACTGTAAATTTCTGTCTGTCTGTCTGTCTGTCTGTCTCACCGTCTGTTAAGACTTTTTCTCAGAAACGCATGGAGGTATAAATTTGAAATTAATATAATAGGGTACTGTCAGTGTACGGAACCCTTGGTGCTCGAGTCCGACTCGCACTTGACCGTTTTTATTTATTTATTACGAGACAAAAAAGTAAAAAACATAGAACATCAGTTCGGTCTATGGAATTTCGCAAAGCACTGCAGTGCAAGGTGCCACTTGGTACTTAGTGCAGCATATTTTAGTTTTTTTGCTTCTTTTGTGCTGCAGCCCCTGCACCTTCTATAATTTGGCAGCTCTTTTGGCATATGTTACCCTACATCATACAACCTCATGTCGTCAGGAACCTCATTGATGAGGTGAGCCTAAGGAAGAAGGACCAACAAATAGGCAGACTATTTGTTGGTCCTTTTGGTTTTTTGGTCACGAAGTTGTGTAAGACAGAATTTTAACGTTTCCTAGAGCTTTAATTACTTATAAGGTTACGTCCCAGTATAGTGCGGAATTCCGAAACTGCCATTGGATTATGTACTCGGCCAATTTGCGTGTACATTATATGCGCATTTATGATGGCTGACCCCGTTTCTGGTCGAACCTGTCAACACCGTCCTTATGGTATATCCCAGGATTCCAGCAGGACATAAAAAAAACACTTCCGACCAACCTTTCTGCGTTCGTTTACATGTCTATTTTTGCCTTTGATGGTAAGCAGTGCTTAGTATAGTAAATAAACAAATCTGAGAATTGGGTGAAATAGTCACGATAGAGAACCGATCACTCGCCTTTGGTTCAGCAGGCGTCCCACCTCATCATCATCAAGCAGTGCTTAGTACATAAACAAATTTGGTATCCATCCACACAAAATGCAACATTTTTGTTTTCTCGCCACTTTATATTGGCCTTTGTTAAGTTTCAGAACGGTCAATTTAGACCCGTTTTGTCTTCTTCTTGTGGCGTTTCACTAAATTGGGTAAATTTGTACGGTCTTGACGTACCGTTGCTGTGGAGTAAATATTATTTCCAAATAGATACTGCAGTAATTCGGACGAAGCAAAAAAATTGTCAAATACAATATGAATATTTTCCTTATTCTAATCTATCAATGTTTTGGACAGTTCTTTTACCACACTAGCACCTAATCACACCTCTGTAATGTTATCTTTTTTCCAGTATACACTTCAAACTGGTATAAATATCCCGAATGAACCTTAAACGAACCTTAAACCCTTCGCTTGATTAGTTGTTTGAGCGTGCTGCGCTCGTGAATTAGATCATGCATGCTATGTGAGGAGGAGGATACTGCAGTTCTTTGAAAGGGATTATTCTTACTGTTGAGCATCGGCCTGATTTTGAACAGTTTATCAAACCCCGCTTCACCTCTCTTGGGCATTTTACTGTTGTCATTTATGTGTAAATTGGATAAAATATTTTTGAATCTTGACTGGCATAACTTCAGTAACCTCTGGCATACGAAATAATAGATCAGAAGTCCAATAAAGATTTATATTAGGAAGAACATGTGTATGCCCATAAATATCAACATACCAATTAAGTCTTTCAGCTCTTGGTAATACCGGAGTAGGCTGTACAGTATGAACATCTGCTAAATCATGAGATCTTGAAGTGGTATTCGGAGACTGAGTTTCTATCAAATCCAATCTAAAATTACTTCTAGCTCTGAAATACTAGGCTCTATAAACATTGCTTCATTTTCATTTTCGTCACTTTCTGCCAAATCGAACATTTCTTTGAGCGTTTCCTCCAGTTTGTTTTCTGGAATCCCTGGAAATTTCCACTACATCATGGAATTAGCAGGTACCCCATAAAATTTCGTTTAAAAAGTTTTGTAAACATCGAACTGAAAAATTTGACCTTTTACTGAATCTTTATTATATTTAAAACAATTCATAAAATAAAACTTACCCTTTTATCCCGAGAATATTTTCTTATCTTCTCTTCGAGATTTAATCGAAGCACTAAAAACACTAGATTCTACGTACTGTCAGTCAGCTGTGAAAGACGAATAGCCATATTGTTATTTTTTTGCGTTTTATTTTTGGTATTAATTCGTTCAACCATAATGCCACTTGTGATATCCATTCGACAATTCGCTCCTTCGAAAAAATATATATGTAGGGTGTCCAAAATATGGACTAAGCCCTATAAAAAGTTAAGGCACTTTTCTCATTAAATAATCTCCATATTTTGCCACGCCGATAACGTACATCGTTTAGTCCCTTAGTCCCCCACCAGTAGATACCACGGGAAATTAAATTTTATATGGAACCGAAACATTGCGTTGGCTCACTGTCTGCCGTAGTGAGCATGAAGCCTAAGATAGCATGTACCAAATCATTCGTCATTCATGGATTTTAAGAATATTGTGTAGTATGCCTACTTTACAAACCAGATCTTAGTGAAACTGTAAATGTATTTGTAAATATTTGTAAAATGTTCTTATTTATTGATTAGCTTCCTACGTGATGTGTAAAGACAACGGCAGCTCATGCTTTCCATTTTGGCTGACGCTGTGTCATTCAGAAGAAAAGTATTTTTTAAACTAATATTGTAAAGGCTTTTATTTATTTTATCTGAATCAAAAATACTGATATATGAATACAGCAAAAATGGATCAGCAAAAACACTTTTTATGTTTTAAATATGTGTACTCGTGTATGTGTTTATGTACTCAAGTTTATTTTTCAAGTATTTTTTGTTGTTCTTGTATGTTCAATCTAACACGAAGGATAAATGGGCTGATATTTGCTGTGCAAATCAGTATTTTTGATCTGCAGTTTAATACACTGGTCAGCAAATAAACCGAGCCACCCGCTACCTAGGAACTCTGATTCGATTTTCTCAAAAAGTATAAAACTTACAACTATCAAAGTTATACCTACAAAAAGTGCGTTTCATGGTGATTAAAATGACTACAAATTAATTCGAAAGTACCGTCAACTCACATTGTAATCAAGCAACAAACACAATGCTAACGATTTGCTCTGTTTTCACCAGAGTTTGAAATTAGCGTTCTTTTTCTCTACAATGAGGGTAGTCGGATATTTCTTATCATTTCTTTAGTTTTTGCCCATCGTTTGCTCAGACGCGTGTGTTTTTGCTACTTTTTTCGATTAATAATGGATACAACACCTCAGGAAGCAGCTCAAGCTGTAGCATTACTTCAAGCAGGCATTGCGCAACGTGAAGTCGCTCGAAGGCTTCGAATCAGCAGATCTTCGGTGCAACGAGTTTACAGACGATACCTAGAGACTGGAGCATTCGATCGCCGTCCAGGTACGGGCAGACCTAGGGCTACATCAGCAGCAGATGATCGTTATATCCACCTTACTGTTCTGCGAAATCGCCACCTCAACGCAATTCAAGTCCAACAAAGTCTGCGTGACGAACGCCAAGTGGTCATAAGTTCAGATACCGTCAGAAGGAGACTTGCTGAACGGAACCTGACCCCAAAAAGAGCTGCAACAGGCCCAGCATTAACGGTAGCACACCGTCGAGCACGACTTGAATTTGCTCGAGAGCATAGGGATTGGACATTAGAGCAGTGGAGTAATGTACTCTTCACTGATGAGACCAGGGTGAGTCTACATGGAAGTGATCGACGTCAGAGAGTATATCGTCGCCCTGGAGAACGTTATTCTCAGTGTTGCATCGAGGAAACTGTTGCTTATGGAGGAGGATCTGTAATGGTCTGGGGCGGCATCTCGTTAACAGCACATACGGCGTTAGTTTTCATCGAACCGACGGGCCGTACACGTGGACTGACTTCTCATCGCTACATTACTGAAATCCTCGCAGACCATGTGGTACCTTACGCAGGATATATCGGACAGGATATGCAATTGATGCATGATAATGCACGGCCTCATGTTGCTCATATGGTGACCCAGTATCTACGCGACGTCAGCATTCGTACGATGGACTGGCCAGCTCGAAGCCCGGACTTGAATCCGATAGAACACTTATGGGATGAGCTGAAACGTCGGGTTCGAGCCCGGGTACCTGCTCCAACAAGGCTTCCAGAGCTGCGAATCGCAATTGAAGAGGAGTGGAATACAATTCCTCAAGATTTTATCGTCAGGCTCGTAAGGTCGATGAATACAAGGATGCTGGTAGTTATCCGAGCAAGGGGAGGGAATACGGAATATTGATCAAAAACTTTTTTTTGATTTTATCTTTGTTTTTGGCTTTAATTTTTTTTTCACTTTATCATTACTAACGATTGTCACGACTGGAAAACGACTCTTCTTTGTAAAATCCTTAATAAACACTGAAATATTGATTAAACCCAATGAGTTTCCTTTCATTTCAATCACCATGAAACGCACTTTCTGTAGGTACAACTTTGATAATTGTAGGTTTTTTAGTTTTTGAGAAAATCGAATTAGAGTGCCTAGGTAGCGGGTGGCTCGGTTTATTTGCTGTCCAGTGTATTTCCCTATTGTAAAAACATTTAAACTCGCATTACTAATCTTGTAGATTTTATGTAATACTTAGTAGTTTATGTGACTGCTACATAATGGATGGCATTAATACTCGCTCGAGAGTTTTAATGCTCATTATGTACAGTTACATACACTAGTTTATCTACACACATATTATAAGCTCTTTTTGATGTGTTCGGTCATAATGTGTAATTTTTCAGATAAGAAATGAGTATTAACATTATGCTGATCGTAACGTGCGGTTTTTGTACGCAGTAAAGAGGGTTTATGATACGTGTGTAGATAAAGAGGGTTTATGATGCGTGTGTAGATAAACAAAGTTATGTCATTGGTAGGTACAAAAAATATAGGTATTACGAACGTCAAAGTCGAAGGTTTTGTACTGGCCAATTAGCTCAGTAGATTTTAACATTAAAATCGCAAAGCATGATGTGGTTCTGATTTTTAGGGTTCCGTAGAGAACGAGGAACCCTTATAGTTTCGTCAAGTCTGTGTGTCCGTCCGTATGTCACAGCAACTTTATGCAGAAACTGTTAGGACTACACAGTTGAAACTTGGTATGTAGATGTATTCTGTAAACCGCTTTAAGATTTTTATACAAAAATTTAAATAATTAAAGGGGGCTCCCCATACATAGAACTGAAACCATTTTTTTTTTCATTAAGCCTATATGTTTGAGATGTCTGTAGATAGGTCTATAAAAATGAGGTTGAGGTTCCTGAAACCATTTTTTCTCAAAGTAAATCGTTAAAGAGACAGACCCTTCCAAATTGGAAAAATGTGTCCCCCCCTCTAACTTTTAAAGTAAGAGAGTGAAAAATCTACAAAAAATATATGCAGTGTATCTCAATACAACGAAATTCACACTTCTACGAAAATTGGTTTGAACAAAATAAAATAAGCAGTTTTTTAGATATAAAACATTTATTACAAACCGCAAAGATGACTTTGCCATTCATACAAACAAAGTTACAGCACAAACATCCAGTCACATAATTGCTTGCTACAACGGAACCCTTCATGGGCGAGTCCGACTCGCACTTGGCCACTTTTTGTTTAGTATTTTTCATGGACCAGTTAGGGTAGTGTTTGCGTAGTGTAGAGATCTGAAACTGCAAAATTTTGGAACTTTTCACTTTTCGCTCTAAAAAACTTACCAAAAGGCGTTTTTTGGCAACCGTAACCAGCAGCCTGAAAATTGTATTAAAGAATATTGGAACATCCATCATTTGAAAGGTGTTATGTATGGGGTCTGGGGGCGACACAAGTGAAATTTCGGTCTTGCACGGTATTTCGTTTATCTGAATGCTTTTAAATGATATTGTTTTATTAAGTATTCATGTAAAAATGACAGTCCCCTGGTCAACAGTCCCCTGTCATTTCATAGCACAGGGGACTGTTCATACCACAGGGGACTATTTTCTTAGGTTATGACCATTAATAAATAAATGAATAAATTAATTAAAAGTGTCGTCTCTTTCGTAGGTATTATCTCGAAATGCCACCGAAAAAGAAGCCACCCAAAACAAGAGAAGAAATACTGGAACAAAAACGTATTGCTGAGAGTTTGAGTTATCAACGACTTAAAAATGGCCCTCAAAAAAAAGAAGCATTGAAAGAAAAAGAAAGGCGGAAATATCAAAAGAAAAAGGCCAAAGATAACTAGTTAAAGATATGAGTCTTCGTGAGCATAAGGCTGTAAAAAATGTTTGGAAAGAGCATTGTTCTAAGTATCGTGCAAAAAAAAAAGTCATGAAAGACGTAACAAATACTTTTGCAAGGGAAAATACACCTGATTCAGAGGATCCCGCAGAAGACCGGCAGGCACCTTTAAGATAATCAGAAAGTGAAGTAGTTAAAGCAAGAAAGAAAAATGCTAAAAAGAAACGTGAAAGGGTACTCAAACAAAAAAACCTTATGATTAAGCAATACAAACGGAAAATGGAAAAGTATAAAAAGAGGTTGCAGCGATTGGAAATGAAGGTTAATAATAACAGTAAAAATGAAGAGACACCTAACACAAAACTAACAAGAATGTGTGATACTCCAGAAACCCGAAAAGATGTTTTTAAAAAGGCACTTTTCGGGGAAGTTTTGAATAAACAATTAAAACAGAACTATGCAGAAATAAAAACGCAAAAAGAGAAGGATATTTTTGGAAAAGTGGTATCTGGTGCAATAGTAAAAAAATGTAAGTTATGGAGGGTTCAAAATAGTTCTGTATCGTACAAGAGAGTTCAGCAATCCAAAAATCCCTCTTGCGTGCGACGAGTGCGTTTCATTGGTAATAAACCAATGAAACGCACTCGTCTAGCGTTAATTTCGAAAGAACACTTGAAGACAGTTCAAAACTTCTATGAAAATGATGATAATAGTCGAATTGGTGCAGGAAAACGGGAATGTGTGACCAGAAACGGAGTCAAAAAACAAAAAAGATATTTATTAGATACAATATCTAATTTATACAAGAAATTTCAGAATAATAACTCTGGTCGAATCAGTTACCAGACTTTCTGTCATTTACGTCCTTTCTGGGTGGTAAAACCTAAGATAAGCGAACGGGATACATGCCTCTGCATTAAACATGCTAATATTGATCGTCCAGAAACCTTTGGCTGCTGTCATTGTGGATTCTGGTGAAGACTGCTGGCAGGGGCGCAGTCCCCGACTCGGCTGATAGGGACTTGTAATTGTCGCCCTGTGTAACCCGGGTAAGATTTTGACCAAAAGTAGACACAATATCAAAGTATTTTTAAATGGGGAATTATAAAACGATAGAATAAAAAACGAATTAAGCGAATGATCACTGAGCGACTGGCCAGGAACAGCCGAAATACTTGAAATGAGTGAAAAAAACACTAAATTGATTTTTTTTTCTGATAATAATAAAATTCAGAACGAGCTTTCAAAAAGTGGGCATTTCAGATATTAAAATTCTAACCGTGCGACCAAATTACTAAGTGAGCGACTAGAAATACAGAGAGGGCAACTTCAATAATGGAACACAGAAAGCCAATATTGGCTAGAGTAGGTAATTGTGGCTAAATTTAAATTGGATTATAGGTTAGGTTAGGACTTAGAAAAAGCAACCCCGGAGCGGAGCGTATTCAAAGAAATAATAAAATTGGCTAGAGTAGGTTATTGTGGCTAAATTTCAATTGGGTTATAGGTTAGGTTGTGACTTAGAAGAAGCAACCCCGGACAAGAGCGGAGCGTATGCAAAGAAAAGCTTCTCAAACAAACAATTTACCTGCAAGATTTCGGAGTCCGCATATATTGCCTCTGCTGATCCACGGCTCCTGGATCAGGACCAAGGCGGTGTGGTTAACCTCCAGCCACTTCCTCCGCTGAGCCGTTCCGGTTTCGCTATGGTGGAGGTTTGCTTGCAGGATGTTACACGGTGGGGAAGGGGACGCCATCATTATCTGACAGCAGCACCTCCTCATCCGTCCCGAGCGCCAGGTTGCCCATTCCCCCAGCACATTCCATCCCGTCCTCCGTCGAATCCAGAGCAGAACTATCATCGTCCTCTCCGGGTTCTTCGGCGATCGGGTCGGCCTGCTGTATTGGGTTTGGGGGCTCAGCTGCAGTAACCCCAGCAGTATCCGGCTGCTTAGGTGTCGACCGGAGTGCAGGTGGTTCTTCGAGGAATCTTCCTTTGGTCCCCTGAAACTTTACGTACACCGACCCAAACAAAAAGCCGAGTCGGCGCCCGCGTTGCATCAGGGGTTGAACCACTTCCTCCGGGATACTGACGAAGACGAATGTCTCCGTCTGCTGTCGGTCCACCTTAAGCAGAAGCCATGTGCTCACCTCCGCCCACGGGTTCTGGTACTGGAGCGTGCGTCAGACAGGTCGCATGTCTTCCCAGACCCCGGCCGAAGGATGCCACAGCGCACCCGGCAAGGTAGGTCGCTCTGCTTCCGTACCATGAGCTTGTCCCTCGTTGAGAGGGTTAAGCTGCCTAGGCACAGGGTAAGCCACGTTAGTGTCCTCTGGTCCTCGCAGCAGAGCTTGAGGTCACCATTGTCGTGGACCGGCTTTCCCCGGAAAGTAGGGCCCACCAGGTCCGAGGAGAGTTGCATGGCCTCCTGCATCAACCGCCTTTGCAACAGCTCCTGCACTTCTTGGGCCTGCTGCGTCGACAGGTGGCCGGTCCCCTCGGCCGCAACTGCTACCATGAGGTCCGCCCTAACTGCGTCAGCGAAGCTGGGTTGGGGATCGCCGTGGCGCCTTTTGGGGATTGCCGACCTTTTGCCTCTTCGACTCCCCTCGGGGGGATATGGTGTTGTCGAGGCGTGCCCTTTATAATGAGGTCGAAGCCCTTTGGTTATGTCGGCTGTTGTTCTCTGAGCGGCGCGCGCTGCCTTCTTCCTTTCGCGTTGCAGCCTGCTCTTGTTGTCTTGTTGGTAATAATTTATTCAATACCCATTTTTTGAAATTAACTTTATTCGTGGCTTCATGGAAATCAGCTTTTTATTTGTCATTAAAATTTTACAAAGCATTCGAGACGAACCCAGTCTTAATGCCACCACAATGAACAATTATGATTAAGATACGCCGGGCTCATTTTCGCTTTGCCAACATTTGGAGAAATTGAGCGAAGTATGAATATAACTTTAATCAAGGATTGAACAGGCAACACACTCTCCCTGCCACTATATCATGTCGCTCCTTATGTATTGTCATTTGATTTCTACATTTTTTTATATTAATAACCTACGTTGTGTAAGAGTAAACGAAGAGATGCCTAAAACATAACAAAATATATTACTTATAAATAGTTACAAATAAGCCAATTCACATTGCACGTACTATATTATGTACCTACCAGTCATGTTGACAACAAGGCTGGTGATGTTATTAAGAGGCATAGACTCCAATCCTTCAGACTTTCTATCCGACAAATAATTCGATAGATTGTGAATAACTTTTCGTATGCCACTGTTTATAGTTTTCGGCATTTTCACTCACAAAACACAAGAAATATACCATGCACAATCGACGTCCCACTTTGACAGCAATCGACAGATGACATTAATTACTTTTTAAAGAAAGTGTTGCAAGTTGCAGAAAATAATTTCATAGGTTTTCCGCAACATGAAATGTTTTTATATTCTTGGTTTGGCTTTAAATTATCGCAATCAAAAACGCATCAACACTTGTCAATTCGCTCGAACACAATTGATCCCGTCGACGTGATGATATCGTCAGACCATCTGGTGGTCTGCCCACTGGCCGTGTCGTTCCCTTGTCTTTACTCTGTGACTGCTTTGGTCCACCGTTCGTCTTCCCGTGTGTCCCGCCCACCTCCACCTTAGTCTCGTTATCTGCCTACGTTTTCGACCTTCATCTTCCATGTGCATAGGCCCTAATAAAGGAGAGGTTTGAGATGAATTAAGACTCATAATTTTAAGGATTTTTATTAAAAATAACGTACAACAGTCTTGGAGATGATTTTTGCAACACTGAAATCAGTTTGTACAGCTTGGATCCGGGTAACACCGTAGCTTCTATTGTGCGCTGAAAATGATTTAATGTGTTAACATAAAATTTATATACAGGTACACATACATTGCTTCTGGCCCCACTCGGCAGCACATACCGTATCAGTTTTCGTCCCTGATCTCAGCGCACTACTCGTAGGGTTTTCATCTTCTTTCCAGACAGCATTCCAGTAATCCTAAGTACATAACAACATATTAAAATATGCAAAGAAATACATTTTAGGGTTATTTTCTGAGCATTTTTAATAAATAAAATAAAAAATGTCAAGTGCGAATCGGACTCGGTGTTCAGACGAGGTGTTCCGTACCACCGTACAAGATAAACGCAAAAAATACACATCTCTTCTATGGGGACCCTCTTTCATTTTTTAAATAGTGTATTGTTGATTATTTTTGCTGTAGCGGCAACCAATTTCAACTCTCTAGCTATTACGGTCATACGGACTCAGACGTACGGATGTACGGCCGAGGATTAGTATTAGGGGCCCGTTTGGCACTATTCGGGTACCCTAAGGAAGATTTATTACGAGAAGCTTGGGCTCAAAAATGTAAATAGTGCACAGCAATAGTTAGTAACAGACACACAGTAGCTCGATAGCATGAAATGATGTAATTATCTGATAGTATCGGTTTAATAAGTAGTGTAAGTTGTTCTGAATTGTCCGAAACCACCCTTGAAATACTACACCTTTTTGTTACACTCCGTATACACCCTTACTAACCATAAATACATGTAGAGGCCTAAGGGTGTCCGTACACGGACCACAAAACGCCGCCACAAACACTCACCTACCTTTTATGTAGTCAAGATCGATGTTTGTGGCTGCGTTGTGTGGTCTCTGTGCGGAGACCCTCAGGCCTCTTTCAGTGCCATGCGGGTTTCATCACGTACGCGGGATTTACTATTGGATTGACCCCACGTGCCCCCGCACGTCAGTATGGCGCATGACAAATACGCCCGACACTAAAACTACGCTTTTCACGGCATGCGCGAGCTGTCACTGCCTTTTCAGTAGCATGCGTGTTAGCGATTTGGTCTGCTCAACCCACCATACTTGTTGATTTTTGAACACAATATCCGTTTTAGTTGTGTTATCCTAATATATATTTAAAAAATTATTTTGATCATTGATTTGAATGATTTGAAGGGACTTAGCAATGGTGATACTCAATACTTACCCCAGATCTCAAAGCGTCTTTTTGCATCAACTCTTCGGTGGGGTTGATAGGTTTGGACGCCTCAAGCAATGCAGACTGCTTCGCCAGGGCTATAACTACTTCTGGTGGTGCCTAGAAATGAATAAAGTTAATTAAAGTATACAGACACCCTACACAGTTGTGCCCACGTTTATTCAGTTATTCGTGACAGGGGGCCAGTTCATCGCCCCAGCTATACCTAAGTCTTCTTTCGTAAGGTCTAATCAAGTAAAATTTATACATTTATTGATTTCGTGATTTCTTTATTGTACTACACAAAACAGACATACAGATAACTTATAATGTGAAAAAATTGTACAAAGGCGAGATTATCTCTAACAAGAGATTTCTTCCAGCAAAACACGATGGGTAGGAAAGGTGAGTGTTGAGCGAGGGAAGACCTGAGCGTACAATAAAAATCTATAAGTACTTCGAGTAGGGTTTCTCCTTTCCCGACTTTTTTTTGTTCCCGGATACCGAGACCTCTCGAACACCATTTCCCGGGAATTCCCGAGAAGTCGGGAATGTCATTAACCTCAATAAAAAATGTATGAAAAAGGTTTTAAAATAAAACACACATTTTCGTAATTAACAATATGTTCATTTTAATTAGTCTTCGTCAAATAATAAAATATAGATACAATTAAAGTAACAATAAAAATTTAATAATCTTAATTTCCTTTATAATCACAGACTTTTTTTTCAACTTACTGTTACTGACAAATATGATCACTTTGATATATATACCTAATGTCAATATGTTTCATTAAAAATTTACAACAAATAATGATGTTTATAAAATATATCTCTATAAAACTAGAGCAACAATTTTGATTCGACAAATTAGAGAAAAGAGTCATAAAAATGAGAGCTTGCGTATTAAAATCACAGAGACTAAGAGCCGATTTCTGAATTGAGAAATTCACTAATCAAATACTTAAGTATAGTTCTGTCTCTGCAGATATTACAAAAAAGAACGAGAGACACAATGATACTTAAGTATAAGTGAATTTCTCAATTCAGAAACCGACCCTAAGCTTTATAAAACCGCGCTACGCTACGATAGGTACACCATTATGTCTTTATTTGCTACTTATTCCATAAATAAGTTATGTAATCAAGAAATATAATATGTATTAGGTACTTACGCTGATATTTGGAACACAACACAAGTCACAACACCGAGGCGCACCGACACAAGCTACGCGGTCAATTGTTTGCGAGTGGAGTGACTGAACTGAACTAAACAAACAGACAGATCACGGGGTGGGGCGGGCGGCGGGCGGCGGCGGGCCGGGCGGTAGCGGTAGGTTGGTGCCTTATTGGGTAGTTAAAGGATGAAAAGGGGAGAGGAGATAGAGGATATAATTTTTCTAATAAGTAACACATGAATTAATGTCAAATTGCAATTTTTTTGTTTTTTTTTTATATTTCTCGACTTCTCGGGTACTCGACCCTTTTTTCCCGTCTCGACTAAGGCCAGATTTCCCGGGAATTCCCGCTTCGAGACTTCTTGATGAGAAACCCTAACTTCGAGTAATATATACTACAAACAATACATACTGAAAACCCTAATTGCTAAAAATAGACTGCATACACAATTACTTAAATATACAACATATCAATATCATATGTCACCGTAAGATTGTCAAAACCGTCAGTTTATAATCTAATGTTTTTTTCTCTCGTCAATTTACAAACTATCGATAAATTGTAAACTGTACCGTACTGCTGATGATATGGCGCGTTAGTTTATAATAAAACGGTTACATTGTGAACTGGTTTAAACTTGAATTGCAAACGAACTACCAGGGCAGACACTGCGGTAGCTGAGGTGAAGACTAGAAGGGGCAAACGCAGCGAAGCCTCCGAATAGTATTCGTGTTAGGTTGACATGTAAGAACAAAAGAAACATAAATTCTAAACCCTGTCGGTCTGGTTTACAATTTGTCGATAGTATATCAACCGTATAATACACTAAAACACACCAATATATATATACAGGGTGGTCCAAAAGGTGACGTCCAAATTTTTTTTAGATTCCTAATAATTCCTAATTTAGATCCGAAAATACCCCATGTATAATCCGCGATATTTTTAGCGGTTTAGAATTTTTTTTAAACTGATTTGCTAATTTTTTATCGGAGCAACATAAAATGATCATAACTTTTTTTATAGTGAGATGTTTTGTATCAATTTTTCCCCAAAATGGAATCATTATTTATAATCAATTACACTTTATACTTTTATATTATATATTTATATTTATACTTTATAATCAATTACAATTCTTCTTTAAAAGTTACCGAAAAAAGGGTCGAAAGTGAAATTTTTGCTTTGAGTTGGACGGAGTTACATTTTCTAAATTCTCTTAAAAATACAAAATGGCTGTATCATAAGTTCAAACTACTTTAAAAAACAATTTATAAGCTTACCAAATAATAAAAATAAAAAGGTTCTTAATAGGCAATTTTTCGACTTCCAAACTTATTTAGGTGAAAATGAGCTAATCAAAAATGTTGTTCGAAAACATTGTTTTAGCTTTTTTATGGCCATCATTAGTAAGGCATCATCAAAAGCACTGATCTTTAAATTTGAGATTATTTGAAAATCTCAAATTGAACGATCAGTGACACATTAAAATAAATTTTACTTAAAAAAACATTCCGTGTTATGATGACCTTCTTGTGCTTCTTCTTCAGAATTTTTTCGTCCACTGCTTGACGTGTTATGATGACCTAAAACTAATGAAATGGGCGTAGACTATTTCCTTATCCTTCGTTTTCATCGAAAAATTGCTTATTAAGAACCTTTTTATTTTTATTATTTGGTAAGCTTATAAATTGTTCAAGTTTTTAAAAGAAGTTTGAACTTATGATACAGCCATTTTGTATTTTTAAGAGAATTTAGAAAATGTAACTCCGTCCAACTCAAACCAAAAATTTCACTTTCGACCCTTTTTTGAAGAATGATGTGAATTGATTATAAAGTATAAAATAATAATTCAAGAAGATCATTTTAGAGAAAAATTGATACAAAATATCTCACTATTAAAAAAGTTATGATCATTTTAAGTTGCTCCGATAGAAAATTTGCAAATCAGTTTAAAAAAATCATAACTTCTAAACCGCAAAAATCGCGGAGTATACATGGGGTATTTTCGGATACACCCAAGCATAAGGAATCTAAAAAAAATTTTTGGACGTCACCTTTTGGACCACCCTGTATACAAGGTGACATTTAATTAGCTGACCATATTTTGGGGAATGATAGTACCCATGATTATGAACAACTTTCCCCAAGAAACATATCTTATCTATCTCCCATAGTATCTTGTAATCAGCTGATCGGGTCAATATACTGAGGGACGAATATATTTTTTCGTTTGCGACCAAATGTTTCTTGGGGAAAGTTGTTCACATTGATGGGTACTGTCATTCCCCAATATATGGTCAGCTAATTAAATGTCATCTTGTATAGTACTTCTATAGCCGGTTTTTGTATATATTTAATGATGGACTGTCCCTGGTAGTGCAAGGAAGGTCATTCCATAGTCGTAAAGCTCGGAATCTGAACCTGTGCTCGTAGGCTGCAGTGGAGCATTCTGGGGCTTTGATCATAGACGCCATGCGAGTTCTCCGAGGCGTGCTTGAAGAAAGAAATTCGAATCGATCACGCAGGAACGAAGAAGTTCCACAAAATATTATAAAGGAAGCACAGGATATGAGAGTCCCGTCGAAGCCGAATCGGTAGCCTCTTCAACTCCCTGCGATGCTGAGATACGTGGTCATACATTAAAGAGTACGTCAATCCAAAACTAAAAACCACCCTTTTTATTAATCCAACCCTAGGGATGTATCAAATCATTCCTAATGTACAGGACGCATTTAAAATCCGCCATGAATCTAGTTCACTGTAAAATTCAGATAGAAGACGTTAATAGTTATTTGTGTCACAAGGGAGCAAAATGATGTATTTACTGCGAGGGCGGTACATTGAATCCAGAGTGAAGGGAAGGATTCTACAATAAAATCCTGAGCGTAGCGAGGGATTCTAAGTTAGAATCCTGAGCGTAATGAAGGATTCAAGCGTTAACGCCCATGACGAAAATAATTTTGCTCCTGAGTGACACATACAACTTTTCACACCGACTATGAGGAAAATTTAAATTAAATGCTCTAAAAAATTAAATAACTATACGTTGAATTATACTTTCACCGCTTTTACAGTAATCGAACAACGTAACCAAAACTTTTTTTTAAATGGCGGATTGAGAAGGATTAGGGAAAGGTCACCACAGATAAAATATTCCTGTGCTACTTTTACCGATGTGTAAAAATTATCGAATCGAATATTACAATGGTTTCGGATATCAATATTCATTATATCAATAACAGTCATCGATAGTTTTGATTTCAGTAAAACATATATTTATCATTTATTGTGACTTTTTTTTTAAATACCATAAATCAATCATACGAAAAATCATAAATTTTGATATAACGTTGGTAAAGTTAAAACTTGAAACATGTTCGTTTTTAATCAACTACGATGAAATTACAATCGATTATTTTATTAAGATCTGTGTTCAATTGGCACAATGAGTAAATGCTACATGCCAATGAACAAATTAAAAAAGTAGCTTGAACAGAAAAGTAGCATTTTGCTCCCTCGTCGTGGAGCAAAACTTACTTTTCCGAATGAAAGGTGTGAAAAATATATTTAAGACAGTAAGAAATCATCCGACATTACCACCATGGAAAAACCAATCATAGAGGCATAAACGAATGCTATCTATTCCTCTCCCGTAGGAACTACTGGCCTAAAATAAAGGACCAGATTACTAAGTACATTAATGAATGACTAAATACGACCATTACCCTATTAGGCCTCAGTTCAACATTGTTCCCCCAGCAACAAAACCCCTCAAGATTGTCCATATGAAAATATTCACAGCCCAGAACGAAATTTCACGTAAAAGTAATCATCGCTACTACACTCTACGCAGTAGGGACATCGAATCCTGAAACGGAGTCTACATCGGATTCAGTATATGAAGACCCTGCGGCTAGAAAAGCCATACCGAAAATCAAGGCTAGAAACACCATTCCAGAGACATTTTCTCTCAATGTTCTAAAATAGTCACTGATCTTCACAGGGAGGTAATAAGTACATGCCCTGCATTCACGGAATCTGCTGACGACATTGCGCTTGCATAGTGATTGTTCGCGACAAAGTAGAATTATATAATTGATTTGTATATAATAGTTATAGTTTAATTATTTGTTGTGATAATCGTTTTATAGTTCCTAATTAGTTTTGTATATATATTGAATTTATTTACAAAGAATAAATAAAACTAGATAGGAAGGCGGGTGTACAAGGCGCCCCCTGTCGAGGGGAAACAAAGACTCGAGGCGAGTCGGGGGACGGGGGCGCCAAACCACCGCGGGGTATGCGCGGTAGGTCGGGGATCGAGGTACGCCCGCCGACCAATCAGAACCATGTTAGAGCAGTATAAATATAGGGACAATTTCCACTGTAAATCACTCTTCGCTCAGACTCCGAATAAAACACTGCTCCTGAGAACCCGGCCTTTTCTTCGAACCTCTCCACCCCCTGTCAAGTAGTGGGCCAGATCGAAGGTGGCCCACATTAATGGTCCTTCAGTAGCCGAATCCCTGCCAGAAGAGGATGCCAGTCACCAGGAGTATCACGAAGGGTCCCGTCGCCGCCGCCGCCGCCGCCGCTGCCGCCGCTACCGACGACGTCGCCGCGGCCGCCGCCACGTCTGCACCCACCGCCGCCACGTCCACGCCCGACGCCGTAGCCACCACCGCCGCGGCCGGCACCGCCGCCGCCAGCACCGCCGCCACAACGTCCACCACGGACACCTCCACCGCCGTCACGTCCGCCACGGAGAGTACTAACCCTACTAATTCCACAGAAACGAACACGGACAGCCAGGCGACAAAGGAGACTCCGCCGGCACGCAAAAAGGCACCGAGCACGCGCGCCTCGGCGAAATCCAGGGCTCGCAAGCGCGAGCTCGAGAAGGCCCGGCAGGAGCTGCTGCAGAAACAAGTGGAGCTTGCAGCCGCGCGCGTCACTTTGCTCGAACAGGAATCAAGCGACGAGGGAGAAGACGACGACGACGACGGGGCCACGCTGCGCGAAGAGCGCACCACCACATGGGTTGAAAGGAACACCCTAGCGCTCACCTCTGGAGCGTACGTGGACGGGAACACCGCCGACGCTGCGCCGGGAGGGCTCAAGCCCTTGGTTCCTGCTGGAGGAGGGCTCAATACGTCGCGGCCACCGCCGTGCCGCGACGAACTCCAGCCGAGGGGCACCGACCAGTCACCGACTCAACAGAGTCAGCTTCCCGTCCCCTACGTCGAACCGACTCCGGTGTTCGACTATAGAGAGCTAGCCTCAGCTCTAACTATGGCAGCCCGGTCCATGCAACCGGTAAGTACGAAAAACTATGAATTACCAGTGTTCGCAGGGGCCGCGGCCGAATGGCTGCCATACAAGAACGCGTTCGAAGAAACCGCAACGCATCTCACCGAGCAAGCCAACCTGATGAGACTCCGCCGCAGTCTCAAAGGACCCGCTCGAGAAGCCGCACAGTGCCTGTTCGTCGGCTCAACAACGTGCGCCGAAGTCATGAGGCTCCTCGCGTCAAGATTCGGACGACCAGACGCTCTGGTCATAGTGGAGATGGAAAAACTCCGAAGCCTTCCGAAACTCGCCGACAACCCGAGGGATCTCTGCACGTTCGCCTCAAAAGTAATCAATATCACCGCCACGGTGAAAGCACTTAATAAGGTACATTACATTTTTAATCCAGAAATAGTGAGAAGCGTCGTGGACAAGCTGCCCGCGACGCTGAGATATCGTTATTACGATTACGCCGCAGAAAAGGACCCCCAGGAGCCCGACCTCGTCACACTGACGAGATTCCTGGAACGAGAAGTGGAACGCTGCGGTAGCTACGCACCGGACGAGATCATCGCGCCGGCGCTAGAGAACAAGAAAACCGTAGCTGAGAAAAGGGTCCGCAGCTATCACATCGAAGAAAAGAAACACGAGCCGTCCTCCTGTCCGATCTGCAAAAAGGGAGAACACAAGACTCAAGATTGTCCGAATATGAAAAGGGCAGAAGTCTCGGCGCGCTGGGAACTAGCCAAGACCCACCGCCTGTGCTTCCGCTGCCTCCGAGTCCGTCGTAAACAACATAGCTGTAAGTACATAAGGTGCGAGAAAGATGGCTGCCAGTACGCTCATCACCCTTTGTTACACGCAGATACGACAACAGCGCCACCCTCCGAGGCAGCGGCGGACTTCGTCGCCACAACCAAGAGTCCGACAAGGACAGCGATACTCAAAGTGCTACCAGTAGAAGTGTCCGGTCCGGCGGGAGCGTACGCAACTTACGCTCTACTGGACGACGGATCGACCTGTACACTTATCGAGAACGAGATCGCAGAGAAAATAGGAGCTACGGGGCCGCTATCGCCTTTCTACATCGAGACAGTGGGCGGCTCAAAAGTCGACGAGGACAATTCAAGGCGAGTTTGTTTTAACATAAAGGGACCGGACTCTGACAGTTTTCAGATCTCAGCGCGCACGATGGATGGACTCAACCTCTCGTCTCAGTCCCTGCGGAGGGAAGACGTGGAGGGCTGCCCTCACCTGGCCGACATCGCGGACAAGATCGCGTACGAGAAGTGTACGCCCATGATCTTGCTGGGACAAGACAACTGGCACCTACTCCTCTCCCACGCTACAAGAAGCGAGGAACGGGGACAACTCGTCGCGTCGAAAACGGCACTCGGATGGGTGCTACACGGCGTGAAAGAGGCCCGCGGCAGAGTACAGCGCCACAGAGTACACCACGCCGTCCCGCACTCACTGGACACGGAGGAGGATAACATGGAGGAAATGATGCGTGAACACTTTGCTCTTGAGTCCCTAGGCGTCGAGCCGAAGCGATCCTACAACGATGACGAGAAACGTGCACTGCAAATACTCGACGAGAAGACTGTTCGAGTACCGGCGGGAGGCTTCGAAACGGGCCTGCTGTGGAGGAAGGACAACCCAGACCCACCTCACAGCTACGAACACGCGCTACGCCGGCTACAACTCGTCGAAAAGAAGCTCGATCAAGATGAAGAGATGAAAAAGAGGTACTCTACGCAGATGCAAGTACTCATCGACAGCGGTTTCGCCGAGCCCGCACCTACAGAGAAGTCAAAACGGGTATGGTACTTACCTCATTTCGCTGTTATTAATCCTCAGAAGCCAGAGAAACTCCGCATTGTCCACGACGCTGCAGCAAAGACGCGCGGGGTCAGCCTGAACGACCTCTTGCTGTCCGGACCCGACCTACTGCAATCGCTGCCTGGGGTCCTTATGCGGTTCCGACAGCGCCCCGTAGCGGTCACAGCTGACATCAAGGACATGTTCATGAGAGTCGCGATAGTACCAGAGGACCGGGACATGCAGCGTTTCCTGTGGAGAGGCGACAGGCGGGAGGGACCGCCGGAGGAGTACCGCATGAAGAGCGTCATATTCGGCGCAACCTCCTCTCCTTGTACTGCGATCTACGTGAAGAACAAGAACGCGGAAGAACACGCGGCGGACTATCCAGAGGCGGCGGCGGCTATAGTGCGGAACCACTACGTAGACGACTACCTGGCAAGCTACGCTACGGAAGAGGAGGCGCTACGCGTGTCTACCGAGGTCGCCTACATACACGAGAGAGGTAACTTTTGCTTACAACGCTGGGTGTCAAACTCGGCACTACTGCGCGATCACTTCGCGCCGGGGGCGGCACAAGAAGCGAAGCTCCTCGCCCCCGAGAAGATACTCGGGATGATGTGGAATCCCGGGCCCGACACGCTGTCCTTCAACATCAACGCCGCAAAGATCCCGCAGGATCTGCTAGATGGTACAAGGCTGCCGACGAAAAGAGAAGCACTACGGGTCGTGATGTCCATCTTCGACCCGCTCGGCCTCGTCACGCCGGTCACTCTGCAAGCGAAGCGCATCCTGCAGAACACTTGGCGCTCCGGCATCGGATGGGACGACGCGCTACAGCCTGCCGAAGTAGACGAGTGGGGAAGATGGATAACACAGGTACAACAACTAACCCTTATTGCTGTGCCTCGTTGTTACCCACGGTTAGCCGACGCCGACAACATCGAACTACACACGTTCGTAGATGCGAGCTCCTCTGCCTACTCCGCCGCCACGTACTGGCGGACCGTCAACGAGCAGGGCGAAATACAAGTTTCGCTCATCGCCGCCAAGGGGAAAGTGGCGCCACTGAAGACGGTGTCCATCCCACGACTCGAACTGCAAGCCGCGGTTCTGGGTTGTCGCCTGGCGCAGACAGCGGCCGCCGAACACGACATCAAGCCGACCCGCCGAGTCTACTGGTCAGACTCCCGAACGGTGCTAGCTTGGCTGCGCAACGGACCGCGCGCCTACAAGCCCTTCGTGTCGCACCGAGTCGCCGAGATAGCAGAGGCTACAAAGACCGTCGAGTGGAGGTGGGTACCTACGAAAGATAACGTAGCCGACGACGCCACCCGCCAGACGCCGCCCGACTTCGACGCCGAACATCGCTGGTTCCGGGGGCCGACGTTCCTGTTCTTGCCCGAGGAACAATGGCCACAAGAACAAGAGGTAGCGGTAAGCGACACCGGTGAAGAGAGAGTGCACGTAGTGAAGACTACCGCACAGCTGTCAGCGGCGCTACCCGACCTCACCCGCTTCTCGTGCTGGCTCCGAGCAACCCGCGTCACAGCGCGAGTCCTCCAGTTCATCGACATGTTGCGCAACCGAGAAGTTTGCGCAGCAGCACGCAAGCGAACAAAGCACGGACCCGAGGACGACCCAGCGTGGCGCGCTACGCGCCCGGCTCCGCTCACGAACAAAGGAAAGGTGAGCGAACGAGCAACGAGCGACCGCATAGTACCGCTACAGGCGAGGTATTTAGACGAAGCAACAGCACTGTGGATACGCGCCCAACAACAAGATGTGTTCGGCGCCGAGCTCTCCTGCCTACAGAGCGGGAAGGAGCCACCAGGGAGCAGTCGACTCGCGAAGCTGTCCGTTGTCCTGGACGACAACGGGGTCATCCGCCTACGTTCGAGAATCACCGCCGCCGCTGACATCACTGAGGCACAGCGCGCACCGGCCGTGATGGACGGCGACCACCGGTGGACTCGGCTCTACATCAGGTGGACACACGCCAGTCTACACCACGGTGGCTTCGAGACTACAGCGAACGAGGTCCGTCAACACTACTGGGTGCTGCGCCTACGCAACTCTGTGCGTAGCGAGACAGCGCGCTGCCAGCGCTGTCGGGTCATCAAGGCGAAACCAGCGCAACCGTCGACGGGCGACCACCCAAGAAGCCGCCTCGCACATCATAACCGAGCCTTTACTTTCACGGGGCTTGATTATTTTGGTCCGCTCACTGTTACAGTTGGCCGCAGCAAACAGAAACGCTACGGGGTCATCTTCACCTGCCTGACAACACGGGCGGTGCACCTCGAGCTGGCGGGGAGTCTCACTACTGACTCCGCCATCATGGCACTGCGTCGCTTTATTGGTAGACGCGGCTGCCCAACAGAGCTGTGGTCAGACCAGGGGACCAATCTACGCGGAGCTGACGTCGAGCTCCGCCGGGCGGCGACCGCCGCGATGGAGGCGGAGTCCTCTGTCCGCTTCATCCATTGGCGGTTCATCCCGCCAAGCGCGCCGTTCATGGGCGGGGCGTGGGAACGCCTCGTCCGCAGCTGTAAGGTGGCGCTCGCTGCCACACTACACGAGCGAGCGCCCCAAGAAGAGGTCCTGTGCACCCTGCTGGTAGAGGCTGAGCACACAATAAACTGCCGGCCTCTCACTCACCTGTCAACCGATGCAAGCGATCCCGAGGTCCTCACTCCCAACCACTTCCTGTTGGGCGGCCCATCCAGAGTCCCGCAACCCGGGGCGTTCACCGAAGGGGACTCCGCCGGCCGGCTCAGCTGGCGCACTAGCCAGCGCCTGGCTGACACATTCTGGGCCCGCTGGGTCCGTGAATACCTGCCCGACCTCCAACACCGGCGGGAGCCCCGAGCCTCAAACGGGGCTCTGAAGATCGGCGACCTCGTCCTAATAGCGGACGGGACGCTGCCACGCAACAGCTGGCCACGCGGAGTCATCGAGGCAGTCTTCCCGGGACCAGACGGCGAGGTACGAGCAGTGGACGTGCGCACCAACAAGGGCATCCTGCGGCGGCCGACCAAGAAGCTGGCCATACTCCACGTCGCGAACGACTGATCTCCAGCTACGAGCTGCGGCGGGAGAATATGTTCGCGACAAAGTAGAATTATATAATTGATTTGTATATAATAGTTATAGTTTAATTATTTGTTGTGATAATCGTTTTATAGTTCCTAATTAGTTTTGTATATATATTGAATTTATTTACAAAGAATAAATAAAACTAGATAGGAAGGCGGGTGTACAAGGCGCCCCCTGTCGAGGGGAAACAAAGACTCGAGGCGAGTCGGGGGACGGGGGCGCCAAACCACCGCGGGGTATGCGCGGTAGGTCGGGGATCGAGGTACGCCCGCCGACCAATCAGAACCATGTTAGAGCAGTATAAATATAGGGACAATTTCCACTGTAAATCACTCTTCGCTCAGACTCCGAATAAAACACTGCTCCTGAGAACCCGGCCTTTTCTTCGAACCTCTCCACCCCCTGTCAAGTAGTGGGCCAGATCGAAGGTGGCCCACAGTGATAGTTTTAGGTAGTAACAAATTATTTCATTATAATTTTCCTATGCAGCGTAAGCAACCCGTGTAACCTACATACTTTTATACTTTATTCATTTTTAGTGCCTTTTCTTTTGTAAACTTTAGACTCACTTCAATTCTAGCATCGATTGAATATAGACATAAGTTTTAATTGTAATTTCTGTTCCAAAATAAAGGATTAATTTAATTATCGTTGTTTTTAAATCGATCCATCAATGTTTATAAAAGATGACTTTAGTAAACGAACCAAGACATGGTTTGGTTACTGCTGTATGGTAATTTGTAAGTATTTTACAATTTTTTGTATCAATAAAGAACTTGGAAAACGATTAACGAACCACTTACACACAACCACACCACATACGTACAAACCTCCTCCGACTTGATACGCTGTTTTCGGTCTTTTAGGTAAGAGTCAAACCAGCTGGCAGAAAGGGAGGAGTAAGGGATTTGAGAAGTTCAACGAGAATGTCGAAGTCAACACAGTTAAACGCACTGCTGCAGCAGAGCCAGCACCGAGAGCTGCTTTTGATCCATGGCGACCTGAACTTGGTCACTTTTAATGGAGCCGTGACAGTACTATGAGCCTGACTGAAAAAAATCAGTAGGTTTTTAGAGGATAGATAATGGGAGAGCTGAGTATGGACAATGGATTCGAGGACTTTAGAATAGAAATGGGGCGATACTCTCTAAAGGAAGTGGGATTGGATGTTTTAGGGAGAGGGATAACTAATGCTTTTTTGTTTCATTCGTACCTTCACTAATTCCAATGAGTTAATTTCTTTGTCATTTCCATCCGTGTTGTCGAGTTTGGGCTCCTTCTGCGAATACAATAAGTTTCATGATTGACGAATTGAATCGTTTCTTAACCAGTTTAAGTTGCCTTTGTTCTTTTATTTTTTTCGTTACGATAAAAGTAACTTTCATTAAACGAAGAAATCTTTAGGGCGGAACGGTTTATGAAAAGCTATTTCCCTTAAAAGAGGCACTTCCCAAATCTCTTCAATCTTTTAGTTATTAAACATTGGCTTATGTCTAACTAAACGATCACCAAAAACGTACCTATTTTACAACCAATAAATTCGAAACGACCACCAGAATAAGTAAACGACCACCAAATTGTGTTTGGATTCAAACTTCTTATTATGTGTTGTGTTTATGTTTTAAGTATTTTTGAACGATCAGCGATTTTGAACCTTATTGCTTGGTAGTAAAGTTCAAAACCTATGAAAATAATCAATCATCAGTGGATGGCCCCAAAGCAAAATTATAAATAGCTCGAATAGCTATCAAATAGTTTGAATATCCGCCGCTTTCCCCTACAACAAAATACCATAGAACTACCCTTGCTGCAACCACATCCGTGTTTTGTCTGGTGTTTGTTGATGATGTACATGTATTTCATGTCATGTCATGTCATGTATTTCTAGAGCCGACTAGAATTACACTTACCAGCCAAACTTGCTTAGATAACGTTTTTTGTGACTGTGCATTCACAAGTAAATGTGTAATTAACTGCTTACCCTCCGATCACAGTGGTCAAACAGTTTCATTCCCAATTGCTATTAAGGATAAGACTGGTCCATCATTTTATAGGCCTATTACATCCCATAGACTAGAGACATATACGAAAAACTTAGATATAAATTTGCCAGTACCGGATTTTAATGAACAGAACCCAAACAAAATCTACTCAGACTTCTTCAACATTATTCAGACAGAATTCAATAAAGTTTTCAAATTAAAGAAAGTCAGTGACTACAACGGTAAATCTAAATTTAATGACTGGGCAACGATTGGAATTCGTAAAAGTAGAGTTATCTTGTATGACCTTTATGATCAAAAAACCTATAACTTTGATCGAAAATTTCATGACTATGTTAAAAAATATTCCAAAACTTTCAAGTTGGTTTGTAGAACTGCAAAAACTTTACACATTAATAGAAAAATTCAAAATTCAAATAATAGAATGAAAACAGTTTGGCAAATAATAAACCGCGAAACTGGCAAAGTTATACCAAGGGACAGTGATTTCTGCCTAAATATAGGTGATGATGTTGTTAAATCCAACGCTGATGTTGCTCGAGCTTTTGAAACATTCTTCACCAATGTACCCGTACTCACAACGGACCGTCTAAATTCATCTCCATATGAAGCAGAGACTTTATTAAAAAATAAAACTAGCGTCAGTAATGTATATTTAAAATTTCATCATGTATATTCCCAGGACATTGTCAAAACGTTTAAATTACTTAACTTAAAAAATACGGAAGACCTATGGGGCATATCAGTCAAAGTCATTGGTTCAGTAATTCTAGTTATAGCCCCACACTTAGCTTATACATAGTCAGGTCATAAGTACTGTCACATGTGCAATATGAAATAATTTAGACATGTTTATTATTTATGTAAACATTTATATAGCAAAATGAACTTAATAAAATATAGATTCTTATGGTAATAAAGTTTATTCAAAATGACCCCCGCGATTTTGAATACAGGCCTTTATTCTGCGCGGCCAGTCGTATATCGCAGCACGAACGAGGTCCATGTCAATATCGCGGCTGCCTTAATAAAGGATGCCTTGAGTGACTCCAAATCAGGATGAGGCTTTGAGCAGGCCTTTTCCTCCAAGTGTTGCCATATCTTGTAATCTAACGGACTCAAATCTGGACTGGAGGAGGGCCAGTCTTCGTGCCGGATGAAGTCGATTACACCCGCCGCCAGCCAGTCTTGTGTGCTTTTCGCTCTATGAGCTGGCACAGAATAATTCTTGTTGGAATACCCAGTGCCTGTTATTAAACATAGTATGAGAAACAGGTTCCACAAGGTTCTTGAGGACTGTATTTTGATACACAACTGCATTCGTTTTTACGCCTTTCTCACAAAAATGTACCTCAGTTAAGCCCCAATAAGAGACTCCCAACCAAACCATGAGCGAGGATGGAAAATGACCTCGTTGGACACGCGGAATACGGTTGCTCGCTTCTTCACTGCTGTGTGCGTACACCTTATCATTTTGTTTGTTGTAGCTCTCTTCCACGGTGAAAACTTTTTCATCCGAAAAAAGAATTTCCCTATGCTTTTTTCCCGCGTACCGCTTCAACAAAGCGCGGCATCTCTTCAGTCTCAGGTCCATTAAACGAGCGTCCAAACGATGTCCTGTTTTTCTTCGATATGCCCTAAGCCCTAAGTCTTCATTTAACACCCTTTTCACCGTGGTCCTGCTTAACCCCATCTGAAGGGCCAACAGTTTCTGCTTACGTATGGGATTTCTTTGAATTCGCGCCTTCACAGCTTTTATCACTGCTGGAGTCCTAACAGAGCGAGGGCGACCACTTCTTGACCTGTCATCTACACTAGAGTCTTCATTGTATCGTTTTATGGTACGATAAACGAATCTTTTGGTTATATTCAATTTTTTCAGTAAGTCGAAAATCTGAATTGGCGCGTAACCGCAACGATGCAACGCAATAACTGCGACACGGTCTTCTTTAAGTGTCCACTCCATATTTAAAAATGAGGAAAATTCTAAAAAGTGCACATTTTTATTTTCATGAAAAATTCGAAATTCGAATTCAATAAACTTTTTTGTGGCCAGCGTTCTAAATTTAAAAGTTTTTATTGTGTGACAGAACTTATGACCTGACTGTGTATATTCAATAAATGTGTTGACGATGGGGCTTTTCCAGACCTCATGAAACACAGTAAACTGATACCTCTGTTCAAGTCGGGAGATAAGGGCGATCCTTCAAATTTCAGACCAATATCTGTTCTTCCAACACTAAGTAAAATATTTGAAAAGATTATACTCAATCAAATGCTCTCACACTTCAACCGTACAAAACAACTCCACGCTAAACAATATGGTTTCACTAGGGGTAAATCGACTACGGATGCAGGTATTACCCTTGTATCTCATATTTATTCTGCATGGGAGGCCGCACAGGTTGCTATCGGAGTTTTTTGCGACCTGACGAAGGCGTTTGATTGTGTTGATCATAATACGCTATTAATTAAATTAAATCATTACGGAGTTAGAAATAAAGCGTTGGATCTACTAAGATCATACCTAAGCAATAGAATTCAAAAGGCAGAAGTTAACGGCGTAAAATCTGATGGATCGGGTGTTAAAATTGGCGTTCCACAAGGTTCCATATTAGGCCCTTTCTTATTCCTGGTATATATTAATGATCTGCCTTTCATGGTGGAGAAATTAACTGACATAGTGTTGTTTTCTGATGATACTTCAATGGTCTTCAAAATTGAAAGACAAAAAGGAGATTTTGATGATGTTAATGGTGTATTGTCTTTAACCTTGAATTGGTTCACAGTTAATAATTTATTGTTAAACGCTGGTAAAACCAAGTGTATCAAATTCTCACTTCCAAATGTCAGGCAAGTTGAGACCAGTTTAGTGTTAGACAACAGCACGTTAGAATTGGTAAATGATACGAAGTTTCTTGGAATAGTCAATAGTCAATAGTCAAAGTACTTTATTACTGTAGATATTTACATATACTTAGCAAACGTCATTTTTTTGCCTCTTCTCTACATTGGACCACTGTGGGAGAAGAAGGGCGTAGAAACTCCCACAGATTTATTTTTAGATCTCTTTTAAAAATAGGTTGTGCTTAACTAATACAAATATGAAAAATTTAATTGTTATGATTAATAAGCAGGAATAAATAATTACAAAATTATTAAGAGCAAGGTCTGTGTTGAGCCAGATTAACCCCATACAGTCCTGTCATTTAAGTAATCTTGAACATTGTAATGTCCCTTTTTCGACAAAGTCGCTTTAACATGCTTTTTAAATTGCTCAAATGGCAATTTCAAAATCTCCAGAGGTATCTTATTGTAGTAGAGAATGCACTGACCCTTGAAAGAATTGCTAACCTTCGCGAGTCTAAAACGGGGCGCACATAGTCTGTGATTATTTCTTAGGTTAACATTACAGCTGTCGCTAAGTTTGGAAAATGTTGTAAGGTTCTTGCGTACATACATTATATTTTCGAAAATAAATTGACTAGCTACTGTTAGTATGTCAATTTCTTTAAAAAGCTCTCTTAAGGAGTCTGTTCGTTTTAAATTATAAATTGCTCGAATAGCTCTTTTCTGTAAAATAAAAATAGTTTGAATATCCGCTGCTTTCCCCCACAACAAGATACCATAGGACATCACACTATGAAAGTAACTAAAATATACTAGCCTAGATGTAGCCACATCCGTGCTTTGTCTGATGTTCCTAACAGCGTAAGCCGCAGAACTTAATTTACCAGCCAATTTATCTATGTGGGGTCCCCACTGCAATTTGCTATTTGCTATTTGCAACTTGCAATCAGATGATCGGAACAATAGACTGAGGGTCGATTTTTTTTTTTCATTTGCGAACATATGTTTCTTGGGGAAAGTTTTTCATAATTATGGGTACTAAAATTCCCCAAAATATGGTCGGCTAATTAATTGTCACCCTTTATAATGCAGTGTAAGTCACATACACAAGGCAAACACAGTTTAATTAATTACAGCAAAATCACAGTGGTCATGTTTATGAACTAGTATTAAAGGCGGGCATCTTCCCTTACAGAATGACTTATTTAGGTATTTAGGTAATACATAATTCTACAAGTTGACTGAACCCGAAGAGATGAAAGAATTCGAGAGTTATCTTCAATCTCTAGAATCAAACATAACATTCATTAAATAACTAATATCTTATTTAATGAAAAGGAAAAACAAAATACCCCGAAATAAGAATTTTAGATACCCTCGAACTTTGGTTCTATGAGACCCTAATTTCGTGTGTATGCCTCGAAATAAGGAAATTCATGTTGGATTACCTCCTATATAAAAAACCGTTCGCAGGCTGGTTCATGCCTGGTTTCCAGAACTTACTCTCCGGCGTTCCACAGGGGTCCCATTTGGGACCCTTGCTGTTTACGATCTATATTAATGACATCAGTACTATAAATAATGGTAATCTGCTTTTGTATGCCGACGACGCTAAGTTTTATAAGTTTTATATAACCTTACAGAACTATTGTACTGATTACTTTTAAATAGTGAAAAATGTCATATAATCAGCTTCACTTGAAAAACCAAGCCTATTGAACATACCTATCTAAATAATAATTCTCTAACGAGAGTTCACTCTATTAGGGAGTTAGGCATTTCTCTAGATTATAAACTATCATTCAATGATCACTACGACAACATTATACAAAGGGCCTATAAACAGCTTGATTTTTTGCTGCGAACATGTAAACCTTTTAACAAAGCAATTTATCCCAAAATACCCTTACAACAGAGAGTCTAAATTTATTTCCATATGAAGCAGAGACTTTGTTAAAAAACAGCATCAGTAATGTAGATTTTTAATTTCATCATGTATGTCCCCAGGATATTGTCAAAACGTATATATTACTTAACTTAAAAAATACAGAAGACCTGTGGGGTATATCAGTCAAAGTCATTGGTTCAATAATACTAGTAATAGCCCCACACCGAGCTTATATATTTAATAAATGTGTTGACGGTGGAGCGTTCCCGGACCTCATGAAACACAGTAAATTGATACCTCTGTTCAAGTCGGGAGACAAGGGTGATCCTTCAAATTTCAGACCAATATCTGGTCTTACAGCACTTAGTATTTTTTTTAAAAGATTATACTTAATCAAATTCCTTGACATTCGTAGCTTCAAGGGCATGGATATAACCTCCCTTAATTCAGACGCCTCCTCTGTCGACTGGTCGCCTGTCTACGGTAGTGAGACCATTGATGACAAAGTACGGAACTTCAACTCTATTGTCCTGAGCTTGTTTGATAAGCATGCTCCGGTCAAGAGGGTTAAAGTGAAGCATCTTCCTGCACCGTGGCTTACTGACACCATTAAGGGTCTGATGGCTAAGAGAAACCGTGCCAAGTCTAGATATAAGAGGGATCCGACCGACGAGAATCTTTTAATTTTCAAACGCCTCCGTAATCGTTGCACTCGCCTGTGTCGTGATTCTAAACGCCGTCATATCTACGAATGTATCGAGAGCTATACTCCAGCACAGGTCTGGAAGTTCCTGAAGACCCTTGGTGTTGGTAAGTCACAGGAATTGGCAGCCGGAAATGTCGATCTCCGGGGTCTCAATAGTTTCTTTGCAACTCCCCCTGTCGCGATAGACTCCCTCGTCAAGGATGCAACCCTTCGTAACCTACGGTCCAAGGCATCATCCCTCACCTCAGCATTTAATTTCATCCCTGTCGGAATCGGCGCAGTAAGGAGGGCAATACTGGCAATCTCGTCGAAGGCCATAGGTGAGGACAAGATATGTTCGCAGATGATAACAACTATCATTGATGTACTGTTACCTCTCATCACCCACATAATTAATGTGTCGCTTGACCAATGTTGCTACCCCAGCCAGTGGAAATTGGCACTTGTGATTCCCCTCCCCAAAACGTCTAATCCCGCCTTCTTTAAAGATTTCCGTCCCATTTCTATTCTGCCTATCCTCTCCAAAGTCCTGGAATCAATTGTCCACTCCCAACTCTCCTCCTACCTTTCCTCAAAAATGTTACTGAATCCCCACCAATCAGGTTTCAGGCCGGGTCACAGCACTACCACAGCACTGCTCAAAGTCACTGACGACATTCAATTAGCTATGGATCAAAAGCAGCTTACGGTCCTTACACTGCTTGATTTCAGTAGCGCCTTTAACTGCGTCGATTTCGATATACTAGTCGAAATTTTAAAGTCACTTAATGTCTCCTCGCACTCTGCTCGCTGGTTTGACTCCTACCTGAGAGACCGCCAGCAACGCATTAAGTCTGAGGAGATCTCAACGGACTGGTGTGATCTCTCCGCAGGTGTTCCGCAGGGAGGCATCCTTTCTCCTCTCCTCTTCTCGGTATTCATTAACTCCATCTCTGACGTTCTTACCTCTTCTTATCATCTGTACGCAGATGACCTTCAAATATATCGGCACTTCTCTCCGTGTGATGTGAATCTGACAGTAGAGGCGTTGAATGCTGATCTCGATAACATCAGGAAATGGGCTACCTCTTATGGTCTGCTTGTCAACCCGGGCAAATCGCAGGCCATGATTTTGGGTACTCGTCACTCTCATAACCTAGTTCAGAAAATGCCCGTCGACCCTATAGTGTATGATGGTAACATAATCTCATACAGCGAGAAGGCCAAGAATCTTGGGGTTGTATTTGATAAATTGTTGTCCTGGTCGCCCCATGTTTGTGAGGTCAGCAGACGAGTCTTTGCGTCATTTCACTCCCTACGGAGATTGCAGCACTTCCTGCCACAGCAGACTAAAATCACCCTTGCCCAGTCCCTCCTACTACCTTTAATCGACTATGCAGATGTTTGCTGGATCGGTGCGAACGAAGAACAACTGAACAAACTCGAACGACTTCAAAACCTCGGGATTCGGTTTGTCTTCGGGCTGCGCAAGTATGACCATGTCTCACAGTATCGCAAGGAGTTGGGGTGGCTTCCGATCCGCCTTCGTCGTGATATGCACGTTCTCTCCTTTCTGTTCAACATTTTGCGAAACCCCCGCTACCCCTCATATCTTCGAGAACGTTTCGAGTTTATTTCCTCCAGGCATAGCAACCGGAGATCCCACACGATGTCTCTTCTCTCTACTCCTCGGCATAACACTGCCGCTTACAAACACTCGTTTAGGTTAACGGCGATCCGACTGTGGAACGCACTTCCCTGCGCTATTAGAGATAGTCCCTCAATTTTCACTTTTAAGACAAGATTGAAAGAGCATTTCCTTTCTCTTTCGTGATAGGTACTTTTATATATGTATATATAAGTAGTATATGTTTGATATATATAAAAATTTTTGCTTTTGTATTTTATTTAGTATATATCATGTATTAAATTATTATGTTTTAGTTGTAAACAATTAGATGTACAGTTTTATTGCGCACTAGGACTCTCCTGTTGCACAATTTTTCCTGTCCTACCTAGGTTTGCTGGTAGAAATCTCTCTTTAGAGATAAGCTCGCCTTTGCTCATAAAATGTTTTGTTACCTTACTATTTCTATAAGATTTCTGTGCAATAAAGAATATGAATATGAATATATGAATAAAATGCACTCACACTTCAACCGTACAAAACAACTCCATGCCAAACAATACGGTTTCACTAGGGGTAAATCGACTATGGATGCAGGCATTAAATTACCCTTATATCTCATATTTATTCCGCACAGGATGCTATCGGTGTTTTTTGCGATCTGTCGAAGGCATTTGATTGTGTTGATCATCATACGCTACTAATGAAATTAAATCATTACGGAGTTAGAAACAAAGCGTTGAATCTAATAAAATCATAGATAAGCAATAGAATTAACAGGCAGAAGTCAACGGCGTTAAATCTGATGGATCGTAAGTAAAAATTGGCGTTCCACAAGGGACCATATTAGGCCCTTTTTATTCCTGGTATATATTAACGATCTGCCTATCATGGTGGAGAAATTGATGACATAGTGTTCTTTGCTGATGACACTTCAGTGGTCTTCAAAATTGAAAGACAAAAAGAAGATTTTGATGATGTAATGGAGTATTGTCTTTAACCTTGTAATGATTCACAGTTAATAAGTGATTGTTAAATGCTGGTAAAACAAAATGTATCTAATACTCACTTCCGAATGTCGGGCAAGTTGAAACCAGTTTAGTGTTAGACAGCAGCACGTTAGAATTAGTAAATGACACGACGTTTCTTGGAATAACCATTGAAAGCAAATTGGAGCGGGGACCCCACATAGATAAATTAGCTGGTAAATTAAGTTCTGCGGCTTACGCTGTTAGAAACATCAGACAAAACACGGATGTGGCTACATCTAGGCTAATATATTTTAGTTACTTTCAGAGTGTCATGTCCTATGGTATCTTGTTGTGGGGAAAGCAGCGGATATTGAAATTATTTTTATTTTACAGAAAAGACCTATTCGAGCAATTTATAATTTAAAACGCACAGACTCCTTAAGAGAGCTTTTAAAAGAAATTGACATACTAACTGTACCTAGTCAATTTATTTTCTAAATATAATGTATGTACGCAAGAACCATACAACATGTTCCAAACTTAGCGATAGCTGTAATGTTAACCTAAGAAATAATAAAAAAAGAAGAAAATTCCAAATGTCTTTATTACTGTAGATATTTACATATAATTAGCAATCGTCATTTTTTGCCACTTCTCTACATTGGACCACTGTAGGAGAAGAAGGGCGTAAAAACTCCCACAGATTGATTTTTAGATCTCTTTTTAAAAATTGCTTATGCTTAACTAATACAAAATATAATATTTAGTCATTATCATAATTAATAAGCAGGAATAAATAATTACAAAATTATTAACAGCAAGGTCTATGTTGATCCAGATTAACCTCATACAGTCCCATCATTTAAGTAATCTTGAACATTGTAATTTCCCTTTTTTGACAAAGTCGCTTTAACATGGTTTTTCAATAGCTCAAATGGCAATTTCAAGATCTCCAGAGGTATCTTGTTGTAGTAGAGAATGCATTGACCCTTGAAAAAATTGCTAACCTTCGCGAGTCTAAACCGGGGCGCAATTAATCTGTGATTATTTCTTAGGTTAACATTACATCTATCGCTAAGTTTGGGAAATTTTGTAAGGTTATTGCGTACATACATTATATTTTCGAAAATAAATTGACTAGCTACAGTTAGTATGTCAATTTCTTTAAAAAGCTCTCTTAAGGAGTCTTTGCGTTTTAAATTATAAATTGCTCGAATAGCTCTTTTCTGTAAAATAAAAATAGTTTGCATATCCTCTGCTTTCCCCCACAACAAGATACCATAGGACATGACACTATGAAAGTAACTAAAATATACTAGCCTAGATGTAGCCACATCCGTGTTTTGTCTGATGTTCCTAACAGCGTAAGCCGCAGAACTTAATTTACCAGCCAATTTTTCTATGTGGGGTCCCCACTGCAATTTGTTATCAATGGTTATTCCAAGACACTTCGTGTCATTTACTAATTCTAACGTATTGCTATCCAACACTAAACTGGTCCCAACTTGCCTGACATTTGGAAGCGAGAATTTGATACATTTGGTTTTACCAGCATTTAACAATAAATTGTTAACTGTGAACCAATTCAAGGTTAAAGATAATACTCTATTGACATCATCAAAATCTTCTTTTTGTCTTTCAATTTTGAAGACCAGTGAAGTATCATCAGCAAACAACACTATGTTAGTCAATTTCTCCACCATAAAAGGCAGATCGTTAATATATACCAGGAATAAGAAAGGGCCTAATATGGAACCTTGTGGAACGCCAATTTTTACCCCCGATCCATCAGATTTAACGCCGTTGACTTCTGACTTGACTTGCTGAATAATTACAGACTACTTGCGCCCCGGTTTAGATTTGCGAAGGTTAGCAATTCTTTCAAGGGTCAATGCATTCTCTACCACAACAAGATACCTCTGGAGATCTTGAAATTGCCATTTGACCAATGTATAAACCATGTTATGTTACAATTTTCAAGATTACTTAAATAACGGGACTGTATGGTGTTACTCTGGCTCAACACAGACCTTGCTGTTAATAATTTTTTAAATATTTATTCCTGCATATTAATTATGATAATGATATTATTATATTTGTATTAGTTAAGCACAACCAATTTTTAGGAGATCTAAAAATCAATCTGTGGGAGTTTCTTCGCCCTGGTTCTCCCACAGTGGTCCAATGTAGAGAAGTGGCAAAAAATGACGATTGCGAAACGAATGAATGAAATGTGTTAACGATGGAGCTTCCCAGATCTCATGAAACATAGTAAACTGATACCTCTGTTCAAATCGGAAAACAAATGTGTTCCTTCAAATTTCAGACCATTATCTGTGTTTCCAGCACTAAGTTAAATATTGGAAAATAATGTACACAATTAAATGCTCTGTCACTTCAACCGTTAAACATGCCGAACAATACGGTTTCACTAGAGGTAACTCGACTACGCATTACCCTTACATTTTACAATGTATCTCCTTGGGAGGCCATACGTGATGTTATCGGCGTTTTTTGCGATCTGTCGAAGGCATTTGATAGTGTTAATCCCGCTACGCTTGTAATGCAATTAAATCATTACGGAGTTAGAACTAAAGAGTTGTATCTAAAGATCATAAAACAAGGCGGACACGACTCGACCTGCGCACAATCGCGTACGCAAACCATTCGCTTCGTTTGATGTGAATGAGAATGTTCAATATGATGCGAAAGATTCGCACAGGAGAATGCGAATATTCGCAACATCCCTAGTATCTACACCTACCTCTACATAGCGGTAGTGCGGTATGAACCTGCGACCCAGGTCATTGTCAGCGTAACTCGTCGGTAGCGAGTGATGGGCGCCATACCCCAGTAACTCTGATATATCGCCTGCAGCTATCTCTCCCGCGTAAACATTATCTTGAGATTTGGCCTCATTATCTTCTGATGATGATGGCGATGACTGAAAACATTTAAAACGGGAAACAGCGTCACTGCTTTTCACATACAGGATGGCAGTATTATAATTGACGCCCAGCCAGATATTCAATAGCCTATTTAGAGTGAAAGTTGGCTAACATTCATTTCAAAATCGATTCGATCAGAGCATCTATTTTGTTCATCTTAAAACGTTTGTGGAAGTAAAAATCTCAATTGAACAATTATCAAAATTATGTTTCCAACATGTTTTGCCTTTTTTGTTATTTTACTTTTAGCGTATTTTTTTAAGGTAGCCAAGTCGGACACTTGGCTACCTTAAAAAAATACGCTTTGACTGATGGGCAAAGCCCTCCCCATATTGCAACACGATTCCCTATCTTGGTTCAAGTCCTTCCACCCTGGTGGAAACTTGATAGAGGTTGGGAACATAGTAGAATAACAGGATAGGAAATTATGCTTACCCAGAACAAAACAAAGAATAACACAACAACACACCTCATAACTAGTATCTCAAAATCTCGAGCTAATCTGTTCCTTACCTTGTAGAGTAATCATTTCAGATAAATTAAATAATAATTGAAACGGACTGATTGAATTGAAATTGAGTGTATCGTGTAATTTATGGGCATGAGGGTTAAGGCAAACAAAGTTCAATTGGATCTACATATGGGGCCGGCGACTATTTTATTTACACTCACTCTGTATTATCTTGATGATATACGAGGGGAATTCAAAGTATTCAACGTGCAGCAAAAACGCATCAAAAAGATATGTTATAATTAAAAAACCATCACTAAAACATCAAAAATGTTAAAATCTCAATAGGAGTTTAAGTAGGTACCTAATAAGAGTAAAATTTTAATTTTGGAAGAAAAAAAAATGTATAGAAATTTATAAAACAAAATAAGTATGAAAAAGATCTGCAACATCTTGAGTCTGAACTTGTCAGTGTCAATGGCTGCTTGAGATCAATTACTGCCCGCTATGAAATATCTCAAGATACCCCTAGGGAGTACTCTCTGGCCATGGATGAGCTGGTCTCACAGTAATCAGGAACGCTATGACTCTTTGGTGAAAATTATTTGTGTGACTGCCAACGTTGACCAGCTCACCCATGAGCCCTGAATTAAGTATCAGACCCAATATTTCAGGCTCGCACAAAAACAGCACAAGCAAAGCTGTAATGTTTAGTGGTGAAATTGAAAGAAACTTAGGCTAACTGAGAAATTGTTGAATAAGTTGGGATACTCAGTCTTAAATAACTCTAGTTTTCATGATGTTTTGCAAAAAATAACAAAGACTTTTCTGACACCTGAATCAAACTTTTGATTCGCTAGAAAGTGTTGATGCACATTGGAAAATTGAAAATTTAGTTTCTTTTGGCAATTTCCGCTTGGAATTAGTACTTTTTAGTATCTGTATATCTTGTGATTGTCCTGTGTTATTGTTTGTCTTGTTGTTTTTGTGCTTTCTACTTGGTAAGTGGTACACAGTGTTTGTTTTTTCTTCCGTGTTTGGGGATGTAACATTCCTTAATCATGGATGAAATTGAGCCTGAACCCCCTGACAAAAATAAAGCTTCCCAGGATTTATTCGCTGGGTCCTCCAACGCCTCATCTCCCCCTGCTCCGCCCTTCTCGCCCGTGAGCGATAATAATTATTACAAATCTTCATCTGACTCAGAGGACATTGCTTGTGATGGGCAGGTTAAGAAAATTAAGCGTCCCCGTGTTGAAGACCCGAGTGCAATCGAAAAATCAACATCAGTAAATAAGATTCATAAAAGCACTGGCAGAATGAGGTACTCGACCTCCGATAAAGCTAATAATAATACCTTGGACACTATTTACACACATTGATCTAGCCCCAAACTAGGATTCGCTGTATCTTGGGTACTAGACAACGATACACATACTTACAGTTGATACACATACAACAGCTGAACATCCCTGTAAGAATGAGAAACTGCATTTGCAGTCTGCTTATGTCCAGATCAATCTCACTTCGTATCCCTGGCGAGAGCTTTGAACCCCGTACGGTGTGGAGAGGCCTCCCCCAGGGATCTGTTCTCAGTCCTCTACTATATAATATACTGCTTCTCTTCATACTTCCCTAAATAACGATTGTCAAAATTTACAATATGCTGACGATCTGTGTCTGTACATTCCTAGCTCAAGTGTTGAAGATGCTGGGGAGTCAATGCAAGTCTCTCTCAACTCATTGAATGCTTGGCTGCTATCCAATGGTCTCAATCTATCAGCTTCTAAGAGCACTGTGGTAGTGTTTTCTAGGAAGAGGGACATTACTCACATAGATTTAAAAATAAACAATTCCTCTATCCCTGTTCGTAATTCTGTAAAATTCTTAGGCTTATTCATAGACTCAGAATTATCTGGTTCCGGTCATCTAAATTATATTGTTAATAAATGCGAAAAGACAATAAATATTCTTCGAGTTCTCTGTGGTGTATGGTGGGGTGCCCACCCATTTACTCTGAAATTGATGTATTGAGTATGTATGTTGAGTGTACTTGACTATGGATCCTATCTTTTAGAACCTTGTAGTAAACTGGCTCTTTGCAAATTGGATGGTATCCAATCTAAGGCACTTAGAATTATAACTGGATGCATGAAATCATCGGAGGAGTGCGGAGATCCTTCTTTGATTCTAAGGAGACAATATCTCTCTGACCGGTTTATATATAAGGCTTATTTATTCTCAAATCATCCTCTTTTTTAAATTAGAATCCCTTAATATTATTTGCAATATTCGTAATGAATATTGGAAATGTAAGAGTCCTCCTCTTATTCTCAATAGTTTCCGAAAGCTTAAAAACATCGAGGACTCCTACCCGATCATCCGAAAAGATAAATTACCATTATATTGTTTCCCCCTGCCAACTGTCCTCTTCACTCCGAAAATTATTTTGGATCTTAATATTGTAAAAGGTTCTCCTTTAGCAAACTCGTCCTTCAACTCGGTTTTAAGATCAAGATGGGAAAACTGGCAATATTTTTATACTGACGCCTCCAGGCTGGAAGAGACAGTTCCGACTGGTTTCGCAGTATACTTTCAAAATTCTAAAATAGAAATTAAACTTCAGAGCCCGCCTGAAAGCTCAGTGTACACAGGAGAATGCCTTGCGATCTTGGAAGCTTGCTCGTTTATTGAATCCCATAATATAAGACAATCTTTAATAATTTCGGACTCCAAAAGTTGGTTATAAGCCCTCCAACAAAACCAATTTAAATCAAAAGTGCATAGTAATATTATTATGGAAATCAAAAATATCCTTTATAAATGTTCCCAAAAAAAAATTGCTGTAATTTTGGTTTGGATCCCTAGTCATTCTGGCATTATTGGTAATGATCACGTTGATGAGTTGGCTAAACGTGCGGCCTTAGATAATAAAAGTAATCGAAAGTACTTCTCTAACCACTGTTATGACTTGCTCAGCATTCCCGGTAAAGATCTTCAGAAGACTTGGTCGGATGCGTGGCATGAATCAAGTCGAAATAAAGGAGCTTTTTACGCTTCAATTCAGCCAAGTATTCCAAGCAAACCATGGTTTTTCGTTTTAAAAAAACTACCAAAGATATTAGTGTCAATTTTATGCAGAATACGCTTAGGTCACTGCTGTTCTCCAGTGTTTTTAAAGAAAATAAAAATCAGAGATTCCTCCATTTGCGAGTGCAGTCTTGAGGATGGGTCCGTTGACCATATTTTCTTTAACTGTCCCATTTATGGCCTTGATTCTTTGTACTCCCTAATACCATCAATCGATCTCCCTATCCCTACTAATATTCGCCACCTTCTTTCTCAATTCCCCAACCCAAAGATTGTATTTTTATTTGCTAAATTTATCCATATTAACAAAATAAAATTATAATAGATATCCCCTTCCTTCCCTTTATGTTATTGTGTTGTCCCTTAGTTTATTTTGTGTGTGTTATGTATATATTGCATGGAACTTGTCGTGTAACGATACGAACCTAACCAGAACCTAACAGAAAACAACCAGGATAAAATTTAGTAGTGACAGTTTATTAGTTATTTACAGTGAAGACTATAGAAAAATGATACGAAGATGAGGATGAATGAGATGAGAACAGGTTTTTATAAAATATAGATTAGGTATAGAAAAAAAAGAAGCGGAGGACACGGAGAGTAGGAGACCGGTGGGGTGATGACCAGGATGCAGGTGTATTTGTTGTTGTAGATGTTGTTGAAATCGTCGTTGTAGGAACGGTAGCGGGCCTATTTGTAGTTACGGCTCGCAGGATCCCGTTGTAGGAAAGGCTTGCAGGATCGCGTCGTAGGCACGGCTCGCAGGATCGCGTTGTAGGGACGGCTCGCAGGATCCCGTTGTAGGAACGGCTCGCAGGATCCCGTTTGTAGGAACGGCTCGCAGGATCGTGTTTGTAGGAACGGCTCGCAGGATCGTGTTTGAAGGAACGGCTCGCAGAATCCCGGGGTAGTGCGACCCCGGAATAAGGCCTTTAGGTGGTTCTTCTCGCTTAGAAGCTGACGTGAGACTCCAGAATTTCAGAAATGTTCCGCTTTTATACCCTTTTTGGGGAGTTCTAAAAATTATTTAAATTAAACGTAATTTTTGTGAGTGGCCAAGAGAGAAAAAGTATTTTTGTAAAAGTATCGAAGCAAACATATCAGACCGCTAACGAGTTTGAATGGACATTGCCATGACAACCAGATAAACAAAGACGTCAACAAATGTCAAAGTTTGGTTTCAGGCTCGTAATACGGAAAACAACATAAAAACCATGAAGTAAATGAAGTAACAATGAATATAAAAAGGTAGCGCACCAGCGCGCACGAAGCCCGAGATTGCAGAGTTTCGGAGAAAGCTAAATACAAGGTCACCAAAGGTAAACCCCTTCGCTATCGATTTAGAAGTGCTGATATTATGAAAATACTGAGCGAAAATGATTTGTTAATGTGTTCTTATGGTTTAACACGTTACAGGGTCCTAAGAAAATAAAGATGATACCAAATATCAGACTGTACAGCTCAGCAAGCATCCAGCTGAAAAACATGAAAGCATGAAAAGCAAGAATAGCATGTAAGTAGCATAACACTACATTTTCCCCCCGACCCTGGAATTTTTTTTGACTCAGCAAAAATTTTGATATGTACAAAAATAAACCAGAAAAACACAGCTTTGCAGAAACAGACATCACCAGGCAAAATCAGATATACCATCTCTTACATTCATCATCTTCATTCAGGTAAAGGTGGAGTTCACATTCAATGACTACCACTCTAAAAGTGTGTTTTCAAAAGGACATTCAGGCTTACTTAAGGAGTTGTCATCCGCTCCTGCGTGGAAAAAAAAAATAAGTAGAGGTAAAGAGAAACAAATTAATCCTAAGGTAGCTTTAGTCGCTTTGCCTTAAGATTAAAACGGCCAGAGCGGTAGAGCTCGAAGCCAGAGTACAGCCACATCGCCAACGAGATGTGTCTGAAATGAAGAAAATACATATATACAACAGAGCGGTAGAGCTCGAAGCCAGAGATCAGCCACATCGCCAACGAGATGTGTCTGAAATGAAGAATATACATATATACAAATTAACAGTTAGAAGTTAAGAAAATTTATGCTACTTACATGCAAAAATTTTATATAAAGATTCGTATCACCTTCAGGACAGAAGTTTGAGAAACAAGAGGTGGTTCCATGACAGTCGGATCAGCAGGAAGGTCAAGTGATGGAGATTCATTTGCAGTTGAAGGTGGAGTCAAGGATTCGAATTGTTTAGAAAATTTTACCTCTTTCCATTGTTATAGTTAAGTGTAGAGTCAAGTGTTATAGAAGTGAAGTGAAGTGAAGTGAAGTGAAGTAAAGTAATGTAAGTTAAATGTAGGCCTAAATATAATCCAGATGAGTTGAAAAACTAGATGAAGTTTTGTTTTAGAATTTGGAAAATATTTAGGCAAGTGTAGAGTCAAGTGTTATAGAAGTGAAGTGAAGTGAAGTGAAGTAAGTTAAATGTAGGCCTAAATATAATCCAGATGAGTTGAAAAACTAGATGAAGTTTTGTTTTAGAATTTGGAAAATATTTAGGCAAGTGTAGAGTCAAGTGTTATTTTAAGTGAGTAATGACTTTTTATTGAGGGACTTATATCATGTAATTATGATTGTGTGTTTTAATTATGAGCGCGCCTACAGCTCTGTGTCCCCACTGCCCCGGCTCGTTGAAGCAGTATGTCGTACCTCGTGGCTTGAGTGTGCATATTAGCCGCATTCACGGGAGTAGCCAGTCGCGTCGCGGGCAACCCGCGCAGTCCCAGTTGCCCGCTCAAGATGCTCCGAGTGCCGCTCAGGTTGTTCCGAGTGCCGCTCAGGCTGCTCCAAGTGCCACTCCGGAGGTAGGTGCGTCTTCATCTTCATTGGCGAATTTGTCTTCTCTGAGAAAAAGTGTGCGGGTGCTAAAGCACATTCCGAAGGGCGCTAGGTGTATAGCTGCTACGAAGTTATCGCAGGTGATCGGGCGATGCATCCAGTCCAATAATCTTCTGGATTGGCAAAGCCTGTTAACTTTTTCTTATTCTGCGCTCAGGGTTCCGTCTTCGGAAGACCGTAGGCGCTCTCTCACGTCAAAGGTGAAGGACAATGTTGCCAATGAAGGTTCGGGTGACGCACTAGCATCACTTTTGGCTCCTGGGGGGGTTCCCTTTGGACAGAGGTCATTGTACAGGATTGTTGAATCCAAGGTGCACGATGGAGACCTCAGTGGTGCGGTCCGGGTTTTATTGTCGGACTGCACCATTGCAGACGATAATGACGAAACGTTGTGTGCCTTGAGAGATAAACATCCCTTACCTGGCCGACCTTTGGACTCTCCTCGGGGGCCAGATCTTTCGTCAGAGTGCCTTTCTGTGGACGTGGGCGAAGTGGCGCAGGCCATAGCCTCTTTTAGGAACGGATCTGCTGGTGGTTTGGATGGCTTGCGTCCGGAGCACCTAAAGGAGTTGACTTCGGTGGGGGCTGGTGACGGTGGGGTTGCACTTCTGGGTTCGTTATGCAGCCTGGCAAACTTTATGTTAAAGGGCATGGTTAATAGGGAGGTGTGCCCTTTTCTTTACGGTGCGTCTCTGTGTGCCTTAAAGAAGAAGGACGGGGGCATTCGCCCTATTGCTGTGGGGAGCGTTATTCGCCGTTTGGTGGCGAAATTGAGCTGTGGTGCGGCGAGGGATGCCCTGGCATCGCTGTTTCAACCCGTGCAGTTGGGGTTTGGTGTAGCTCTTGGTTGTGAGGCTGCCATTCATGCAACCAGGTCTTTTGCTATGAGTAGAGACGCCTCAGACGACATCATAATAAAAGTTGACGTGAAAAACGCTTTTAATACCGTTGAGCGAGATGTCATTTTGAGCAAGGTGTTGGCCTGCTGTCCGTCTTTGTACCCTTTCCTGCACCAGTGCTATAGTGACCCAACCAATTTGTTTTATGGTGGAAATTTGATCCAATCGCGGGTTGGTGTACAACAGGGTGATCCTTTGGGTCCCATGCTTTTTAGCCTGGCAATTCAGGAGGTTGTGGCCTCGTTGCGTTCTTCGCTGAACGTGTGGTACCTGGACGACGGCACGATTGGTGGAAGTCCGGACGTGGTCATGGAGGATTTGGGAAGGCTAATACAGGGATTTTCTAACCTGGGACTTAGTCTTAATACTCAGAAGTGTGAGGTGTACTCCTGTTCTGGGCAATTCACGCAGGAGTTGAGCGCTGACATCCATGCGGTTGTGCCGGGTGTTGTCCATGTAGCCAGGGAGGATTTTACACTTCTGGGAGCCCCTATTTTCCCGGAGGGTATACCGCGGGTTATTAAGACAAAGATAGATATTTTCGCGGCTTCCAAAAAGCACCTCAAGCAGCTCTCCGCCCATGTTGCCCTGACTATTTTAAAAAGTTGTCTCTCTTTTCCGAGACTAACTTATTCCGTTAGGACTGCTCCGGTTTGGTTGCATAGACAGGCAACTGTAAGTTATGATGCGGTATTAAAGGATTTACTGGAGTGCATCATTAATGTGGAAATGTCCTCGACTCAGTGGGCGCAGGCTGCGCTGCCGATCCGGCATGGGGGTTTAGGTGTGCGACGCTTACAGGACACCGAGCTTCCAGCCTTTTTGGCTTCTTCGCATGGTGTTGTGGAACTCGTAACTCATATCTTGGGTATTAATGGTGACGGGTTTTGCATCCCTTTTGCGGAGGAGGCGGAGGGCTTATGGAAGGCTCGTTGTCCTGGAAGGGATCTGCCGGAGAGGTTGGATAGTCAGCGCGCGTGGGACGAGGCCATGTGTGAGGTGACTCGGGACGAGCTGCTTGCTCAGTCTGTGGGACCTGAGTTGGCGCGGTTGCGCGCGGTTTCTCAGCCCGACTCGGGCATGTGGCTGCACGCATTACCTTCTCCACAGCTAGGCACTCTCTTGGACAATGATTCATTGCGTGTGGCAGTTGCCTTGCGTTTGGGATGCACAATCTGTCAGCCGCATCATTGCGTTTGTGGGGCATGGGTGGATGGTTTGGGTCGCCATGGCCTTCACTGCGTCAGGAGCGCTGGCAGGTTTTCTCGGCACCACGCAATTAATGACATTGTCCGTAGGGCTTTGGTTTCGGCCAACGTTCCCAGTGTGCTGGAGCCGCCTGGTCTGTGCCGTTCGGATGGGAAGCGTCCTGACGGACTGACATTGGTGCCATGGGAGAGAGGGCGGTCTCTTTTGTGGGATGCAACTTGTGTCTGCACGTTCGCAGCCTCCCATGTGGTTTCCACAACAGCCACTGCAGGTGCTGCGGCTGAATCAGCCGCTAGGCTGAAGTATCAAAAGTATGCCGCTCTAGCTAACAGCTACATTTTCGTGCCGCTTGCTGTCGAGACGACTGGGGTGTGGGGGATACAAGGCAGACTATTTGTGAAAGAGTTGGGCCGACGCCTCAGAGACAGAGGTTTTGACCACCGCTCCGGGGCATTTCTCATGCAGAGGATTTCCTTGGCTGTGCAGCGGGGTAACGCTGCCAGTGTCTTGGGAACCTTTGGAAGGGAGATGTCCTGGGGCGGATTGTTTAGTTAGTTTTTGGCATATAGATATATTATTTTATTGTTGATAGAATATTATTATTAATTTGTAATAGTGCATGATACTTGTACTTTTTTTGAATGAATAAAAAATATCATAACTTCTATAAAAAAAAAAAAAGTGTTATAGAAGTGAAGTGAAGTGAAGTGAAGTAAGTTAAATGTAGGCCTAAATATAATCCAGATGAGTTGAAAAACTAGATGAAGTTTTATTTTAGAATTTGGAAAAGGAATTCGTACTTAATAACCCTTTCCATTGTTATAGTTAAGTGTAGAGTCAAGTGTTATAGAAGTGAAGTGAAGTGAAGTAAGTTAAATGTAGGCCTAAATATAATCCAGATGAGTTGAAAAACTAGATGATGTTTTGTTTTAGAATTTGGAAAATGTGAAAAGGATGAATAGATAAAGATTTAAGAGTGAAAGAGAAAGCAAATCAAAGGGAAAGAGACAAGGCGCAGAAAAGGTGAAGAGTGGAGAAGAACTTTTACGTTGGGCGCCTAAATGTCGTGTAGCGACAAGAACCTACCAGAACCTAACAAGAAACAACCAGGATAAAATTTTAACTGTAACAGTTTATTAGTTATTTACAATGAAGACTATAGAAAAATGATACGAAGATGAGGATGGATGAGATGAGAACAGGTTTTTATAAAATATAGATTAGGTATAGAAAAAAAAGAAGCGGAGGACACGGAGAGTAGGAGACCGGTGGGGTGATGACCAGGATGCAGGTGTATTTGTTGTTGTAGATGTTGTTGAAATCGTCGTTGTAGGAACGGTAGCGGGCGTATTTGTAGTTACGGCTCGCAGGATCCCGTTGTAGGAACGGCTCGCAGGATCGCGTCGTAGGCACGGCTCGCAGGATCGCGTTGTAGGGACGGCTCGCAGGATCCCGTTGTAGGAACGGCTCGCAGGATCCCGTTTGTAGGAACGGCTCGCAGGATCGTGTTTGTAGGAACGGCTCGCAGGATCGTTTTTGAAGGAACGGCTCGCAGGATCGTGTTTGAAGGAACGGCTCGCAGGATCCCGGGGTAGTGCGACCCCGGGGTAGTGCGACCCCGGGATAAGGCCTTTAGGTGGTTCTTCTCGCTTAGAAGCTGACGTGAGACTCCAGAATTTCAGAAATGTTCCGCTTTTATACCCTTTTTGGAGAGTTCTAAAAATTATTTAAATTAAACGTAATTTTTGTGAGTGGCCAAGAGAGAAAAAGTATTTTTGTAAAAGTATCGAAGCAAACATATCAGACCGCTAACGAGTTTGAATGGACATTGCCATGACAACCAGATAAACAAAGACGTCAACAAATGTCAAAGTTTGGTTTCAGGCTCGTAATACGGAAAACAACATAAAAACCATGAAGTAAATGAAGTAACAATGAATATAAAAAGGTAGCGCACCAGCGCGCACGAAGCCCGAGATTGCAGTTTCGGAGAAAGCCAAATACAAGGTCACCAAAGGTAAACCCCTTCGCTATCGATTTAGAAGTGCTGATATTATGAAAATACTGAGCGAAAATGATTTGTTAATGTGTTCTTATGGTTTAAAACGTTACAGGGTCCTAAGAAAATAAAGATGATACCAAATATCAGACTGTACAGCTCAGCAAGCATCCAGCTGAAAAACATGAAAGCATGAAAAGCAAGAATAGCATGTAAGTAGCATAACACTACATTTTCCCCCCGACCCTGGAATTTTTTTTGACTCAGCAAAAATTTTGATATGTACAAAAATAAACCAGAAAAACACAGCTTTGCAGAAACAGACATCACCAGGCAAAATCAGATATACCATCTCTTACATTCATCATCTTCATTCAGGTAAAGGTGGAGTTCACATTCAATGACTACCACTCTAAAAGTGTGTTTTCAAAAGGACATTCAGGCTTACTTAAGGAGTTGTCATCCGCTCCTGCGTGGAAAAAAAAAATAAGTAGAGGTAAAGAGAAACAAATTAATCCTAAGGTAGCTTTAGTCGCTTTGCTTTAAGATTAAAACGGCCAGAGCGGTAGAGCTCGAAGCCAGAGATCAGCCACATCGCCAACGAGATGTGTCTGAAATGAAGAATATACATATATACAACAGAGCGGTAGAGCTCGAAGCCAGAGATCAGCCACATCGCCAACGAGATGTGTCTGAAATGAAGAATATACATATATACAAATTAACAGTTAGAAGTTAAGAAAATTTATGCTACTTACATGCAAATATTTTATATAAAGATTCGTATCACCTTCAGGACAGAAGTTTGAGAAACAAGAGGAGGTTCCATGAAAGTCGGAGCAGCAGGAAGGTCAAGTGATGGAGATTCATTTGCAGTTGAAGGTGGAGTCAAGGATTCGAATTGTTTAGAAAATTTTACCTCTTTCCATTGTTATAGTTAAGTGTAGAGTCAAGTGTTATAGAAGTGAAGTGAAGTGAAGTGAAGTGAAGTAATGTAAGTTAAATGTAGGCCTAAATATAATCCAGATGAGTTGAAAAACTAGATGAAGTTTTGTTTTAGAATTTGGAAAATATTTAGGCAAGTGTAGAGTCAAGTGTTATAGAAGTGAAGTGAAGTGAAGTGAAGTAAGTTAAATGTAGGCCTAAATATAATCCAGATGAGTTGAAAAACTAGATGAAGTTTTGTTTTAGAATTTGGAAAATATTTAGGCAAGTGTAGAGTCAAGTGTTATAGAAGTGAAGTGAAGTGAAGTGAAGTAAGTTAAATGTAGGCCTAAATATAATCCAGATGAGTTGAAAAACTAGATGAAGTTTTGTTTTAGAATTTGGAAAATATTTAGGCAAGTGTAGAGTCAAGTGTTATAGAAGTGAAGTGAAGTGAAGTGAAGTAAGTTAAATGTAGGCCTAAATATAATCCAGATGAGTTGAAAAACTAGATGAAGTTTTATTTTAGAATTTGGAAAAGGAATTCGTACTTAATAACCCTTTCCATTGTTATAGTTAAGTGTAGAGTCAAGTGTTATAGAAGTGAAGTGAAGTGAAGTAAGTTAAATGTAGGCCTAAATATAATCCAGATGAGTTGAAAAACTAGATGAAGTTTTGTTTTAGAATTTGGAAAATGTGAAAAGGATGAATAGATAAAGATTTAAGAGTGAAAGAGAAAGCAAATCAAAGGGAAAGAGACAAGGCGCAGAAAAGGTGAAGAGTGGAGAAGAACTTTTACGTTGGGCGCCTAAATGTCGTGTAGCGACAAGAACCTACCAGAACCTAACAAGAAACAACCAGGATAAAATTTTAACTGTAACAGTTTATTAGTTATTTACAATGAAGACTATAGAAAAATGATACGAAGATGAGGATGGATGAGATGAGAACAGGTTTTTATAAAATATAGATTAGGTATAGAAAAAAAAGAAGCGGCGGACACGGAGAGTAGGAGACCGGTGGGGTGATGACCAGGATGCAGGTGTATTTGTTGTTGTAGATGTTGTTGAAATCGTCGTTGTAGGAACGGAAGCGGGCCTATTTGTAGTTACGGCTCGCAGGATCCCGTTGTAGGAACGACTCGCAGGATCGCGTCGTAGGCACGGCTCGCAGGATCGCGTTGTAGGGACGGCTCGCAGGATCCCGTTGTAGGAACGGCTCGCAGGATCCCGTTTGTAGGAACGGCTCGCAGGATCGTGTTTGTAGGAACGGCTCGCAGGATCGTTTTTGAAGGAACGGCTCGCAGGATCGTGTTTGAAGGAACGGCTCGCAGGATCCCGGGGTAGTGCGACCCCGGGGTAGTGCGACCCCGGGATAAGGCCTTTAGGTGGTTCTTCTCGCTTAGAAGCTGACGTGAGACTCCAGAATTTCAGAAATGTTCCGCTTTTATACCCTTTTTGGAGAGTTCTAAAAATAATTTAAATTAAACGTAATTTTTGTGAGTGGCCAAGAGAGAAAAAGTATTTTTGTAAAAGTATCGAAGCAAACATATCAGACCGCTAACGAGTTTGAATGGACATTGCCATGACAACCAGATAAACAAAGACGTCAACAAATGTCAAAGTTTGGTTTCAGGCTCGTAATACGGAAAACAACATAAAAACCATGAAGTAAATGAAGTAACAATGAATATAAAAAGGTAGCGCACCAGCGCGCACGAAGCCCGAGATTGCAGAGTTTCGGAGAAAGCTAAATAAAAGGTCACTAAAGGTAAACCCCTTCGCTATCGATTTAGAAGTGCTGATAGTATGAAAATACTGAGCGAAAATGATTTGTTAATGTGTTCTTATGGTTTAAAACGTTACAGGGTCCTAAGAAAATAAAGATGATACCAAATATCAGACTGTACAGCTCAGCAAGCATCCAGCTGAAAAACATGAAAGCATGAAAAGCAAGAATAGCATGTAAGTAGCATAACACTACATTTTCCCCCCGACCCTGGATTTTTTTTTGACTCAGCAAAAATTTTGATATGTACAAAAATAAACCAGAAAAACACAGCTTTGCAGAAACAGACATCACCAGGCAAAATCAGATATACCATCTCTTACATTCATCATCTTCATTCAGGTAAAGGTGGAGTTCACATTCAATGACTACCACTCTAAAAGTGTGTTTTCAAAAGGACATTCAGGCTTACTTAAGGAGTTGTCATCCGCTCCTGCGTGGAAAAAAAAAATAAGTAGAGGTAAAGAGAAACAAATTAATCCTAAGGTAGCTTTAGTCGCTTTGCCTTAAGATTAAAACGGCCAGAGCGGTAGAGCTCGAAGCCAGAGATCAGCCACATCGCCAACGAGATGTGTCTGAAATGAAGAATATACATATATACAACAGAGCGGTAGAGCTCGAAGCCAGAGATCAGCCACATCGCCAACGAGATGTGTCTGAAATGAAGAATATACAAATTAACAGTTAGAAGTTAAGAAATTTATGCTACTTACATGCAAAAATTTTATATAAAGATTCGTATCACCTTCAGGACAGAAGTTTGAGAAACAAGAGGAGGTTCCATGACAGTCGGATCAGCAGGAAGGTCAAGTGATGGAGATTCATTTGCAGTTGAAGGTGGAGTCAAGGATTCGAATTGTTTAGAAAATTTTACCTCTTTCCATTGTTATAGTTAAGTGTAGAGTCAAGTGTTATAGAAGTGAAGTGAAGTGAAGTGAAGTGAAGTAATGTAAGTTAAATGTAGGCCTAAATATAATCCAGATGAGTTGAAAAACTAGATAAAGTTTTGTTTTAGAATTTGGAAAATATTTAGGCAAGTGTAGAGTCAAGTGTTATAGAAGTGAAGTGAAGTGAAGTGAAGTAAGTTAAATGTAGGCCTAAATATAATCCAGATGAGTTGAAAAACTAGATGAAGTTTTGTTTTAGAATTTGGAAAATATTTAGGCAAGTGTAGAGTCAAGTGTTATAGAAGTGAAGTGAAGTGAAGTGAAGTAAGTTAAATGTAGGCCTAAATATAATCCAGATGAGTTGAAAAACTAGATGAAGTTTTATTTTAGAATTTGGAAAAGGAATTCGTACTTAATAACCCTTTCCATTGTTATAGTTAAGTGTAGAGTCAAGTGTTATAGAAGGGAAGTGAAGTGAAGTAAGTTAAATGTAGGCCTAAATATAATCCAGATGAGTTGAAAAACTAGATGAAGTTTTGTTTTAGAATTTGGAAAATGTGAAAAGGATGAATAGATAAAGATTTAAGAGTGAAAGAGAAAGCAAATCAAAGGGAAAGAGACAAGGCGCAGAAAAGGTGAAGAGTGGAGAAGAACTTTTACGTTGGGCGCCTAAATGTCGTGTAGCGACAAGAACCTACCAGAACCTAACAAGAAACAACCAGGATAAAATTTTAACTGTAACAGTTTATTAGTTATTTACAATGAAGACTATAGAAAAATGATACGAAGATGAGGATGGATGAGATGAGAACAGGTTTTTATAAAATATAGATTAGGTATAGAAAAAAAAGGAGCGGAGGACACGGAGAGTAGGAGACCGGTGGGGTGATGACCAGGATGCAGGTGTATTTGTTGTTGTAGATGTTGTTGAAATCGTCGTTGTAGGAACGGTAGCGGGCGTATTTGTAGTTACGGCTCGCAGGATCCCGTTGTAGGAACGGCTCGCAGGATCGCGTCGTAGGCACGGCTCGCAGGATCGCGTTGTAGGGACGGCTCGCAGGATCCCGTTGTAGGAACGGCTCGCAGGATCCCGTTTGTAGGAACGGCTCGCAGGATAGTTGTCGTGGCGTAAGGCCGGCAGCCTCCTTAGCTCGTTGGCCGGCGAGGCTAGATGTTATGACGGAAAAAGAAAAGGAAGCCAGGACAAAACCATAGAGTAGGGGACGGAGGGATAAGACGTAAAAATAAAAGGGGTGACGAAAAAGCTGGAGAAAATCTTATTGCTAGACCTTTGTTAGACCAAACAAAGTGGTCCTTCGAAGACAACTGACCAGCACTGTGGATCCAGTGTAACGACAAAAGGTATGCCGCTGACCCGCTCCCAGGCAAAAAATATGGAGGCCAGCAGGCCAGACGAGCCGACGACGACGTCGCCCGCTGATGAGACGCCCGCTGACGAGGTGCCCGCGGGTGGCCGTGATGACGACGCGATTTCCCTCAGGTCGATGACATCCGCCGTATCGGTAGCCTCGACCACCAGACGCAGGCAGCTTCTCGACCTTGAGCTGGAGACTGCGGAAGCAATGGCTGCCATTGAGCAGCAACGACGAGCCTCGGACGTGAAGAGACGGCTGCTTACCACGAGACTAGCCCTGCAAACGGCCGCTTTGGAAGACGAGGGAAGGCGCAGCCGTGCGTCCTCTCGAGCGTCGTCGGTCACCGACATGCGACCGACGATGAAGACTATTCTCCAAATGCCCACAGTGACAGCAGCGGCTTGCGACGCAGCCCGACCCAAAGACCACCGAGACCACCCCGAAATGACGAAAACCGGTGATATGGCGAAGTTCCTAGCAAGACAGACGTCGATCAAGGAGCTACCACAGTTCTGCGGAGACCCCGAAGAGTGGCCCTTATTCTACGCACAGTTCGTGACGACGACCCGACTATGCGGATACAGCGACGACGAAAACATCGCCCGGCTAGCAAAATGCCTTAAAGGGCACGCCCGCGAAGCTGTATCGGCCCTGCTCGTCACTGCAACAAACCTAGAAATCATCATAAAAACATTACGGCTGCGATTCGGACGACCGGAACTGTTGATTGAGGTAATGTTATTGAAAATTCATAACATTCGTGACATACGTCAAGACGACGTCAATCTACTCATAGAGTACGCGACCATAGTGCAAAACATTGTCGCGACCATGAAAATGACAAATGAGGTCGGTCATCTGACGAACCCGACCTTGATTCGAGAAATAATCCGCAAGTTACCGATGACGCTGAAGTACCAGTGGAGTTTCTCTATTGCGAGTAGAGGTGAGAGCAAAATTAATCTCAACGACGTGTCAGAGTGGTTGATGATGGTAGCCAATGCCGCGACGACTATTGCACCGCTGCCTACTGCTGACCGACAACACCATCAACACACAAAGCAGGAGAAGAAGTTCGTACATGCCACCACACCCACCACCTCAATGACGACAGCCCCAACGCGAACCACCTGCGTACTGTGTCAACACGAACACGCCCTGAACAACTGCTCTGAATTTAAACGCCTTTCCATAGACGATCGCTGGAAATTGGTGACCGAGAGAAAGCTGTGCTTCTGCTGCCTGTCGCTGAGTCACCAGCTTAAGAGCTGCAGGAGGAAGACCAAGTGTTCCGAAGGGCAATGCACCAGACTACATCACCCGCTGCTACACGCCGCGCCACGCAACGAGACTAACGAGCGGGCGCAGACTGCGGCGACGGTGAACCATTGCGGCGACGCGACATCCACTATTCTCCTAAAGGTGGCACCAGTGGTCATCTCTGGACCGAGCGGGGACGTGGAGGCTCTAGCGCTACTAGACGAGGGAGCGTTGGTGTCACTGATTGACGACTCTCTACTGAAGCGGGCCGGTATCACAGGACCAACCGCGACGCTGCAATTACGAGGGGCCACCGGAATGAGGACGAGCGAGCCGAACTCCAAGAGGGTCAACATCACCGTTCGTGGCCGAGCTAAAGAAGAGCGCTTCGTTTTGTATAATATGAGATCTGTAAATAATTTATACTTGCCTGTACATAATGTAAATATTAATGGACTACTGAACGACTTCCCACACCTGATTGACCTCCTACAACACATCGACAGACTGACCTACAACGAGCGACCGCAAATACTTATAGGATCCGACAACATTGACCTAATCGTGACCAGACGTGCTCATGTAGGACTGACCGGACCGATTGTGTCGGAGACAAGCTTGGGGAACATCGTGCACGGTAAACTGTCGCCATTGACACCGACGGACGCGACTATTTACCACCTGTGCCCATGCGACGCTCTGAATGACATGGTGAGGCGATCGTTCTCGACTGACGGTTTCGGGACGAAACCATTCCCTGACACTCCTCGGTCGCGAGAGGATCTGAAGGCTCTCGCCATCATGGAAAAGACGACGAAACTAGTAGGTGACAGGTGGGAGACTGGCCTTCTGTGGAGGGACGACGCAGCAGTGCTGCCAGACAGCCGCGCTGTCGCCCAGAAGCGGCTGGTGGGTGTCACCAAGAAGATGGACAGCATGCCTGAGTTTGCAGCGCGCTACAGAGAGAAGGTGGAGGAAAACCTGGAAAAATGCTATCTGAAGAAGCTGACGGAAACGGAGCAGGTAACAAAGACTGACAAAACGTGGTATCTGCCACACTTCGCCGTGTTCAACCCAAATAAGCCAAACAAGCTACGCCTAGTACTTGACTGCGCAGCAAAGTCAAGCGGCAAGTCGCTCAATGATTTCCTACTTAGCGGACCTGACTTTCTCACATCACTAGCAGGCATCCTTTTAGGTTTCCGTTGCGGCAAGATAGCTGTGATGGGTGACATTCAAGAGATATTTCATCGCGTACTCATCAGAGAAGAGGACCAACAAGCACAGCGGCTTCTGTGGGACGGTGGTGAGTACGCCATGAATGTGATGACCTTTGGTGCTGTGAGTTCGCTGTCATCTGCACAGTACGTGAAGAATTTGAACGCGACCAGATTCAAGACCACGCACCCCAAGGCTGTTGACGCGATCGTAGAACACCATTACGTCGACGACTTCATCTATTCAATTGACGAGTACGACGAGGCTCTACAGGTTGTAAATGATGTGATAATTATTCATGCTAAGGGAGGTTTTAACATGCGAAACTTTATGTCAAACTCCAAACGGCTTCTAGGACATTTGCCCGAAGATAAGCTTGCACCGGGTGGTGCAAAGATGCTCTCAGATGATAAGAACGAGACCATGGAACGCGTTTTAGGCTTAAACTGGGACCCCGAAGACGATAGCTTCACCTTCCTATTGAAGTTCCACAAAGTTGACTGCGACATCAGCGCTGGCGTCAAAAGACCGACCAAGAGAGATGTTTTGAAGCTAGTCATGTCCGTGTTTGACCCACTGGGGTTTCTGCTCTATGTTACAGTTCAGGCCCGCATCTTACTTCAAGACATTTGGAAGTCCAAAATAGGATGGGATGATGAGATTGAAACGTGCCACTTTCACAGATGGCAAGCCTGGCTGCAAGAGCTGAACAAGACGACAGAGGTACGAATACCGCGCTGGTTGTCCGCTAATAACTGTGACAAGCATGCATCTGCTGAGTTGCACGTCTTCTCCGATGCCAGCTCAAGGGCCTTTGTGAGCGTTGCTTATCTCAGAAGGAAAACGGCCGACGGAGTATGGCATGTAGCAATGATAATGGCGCGAGCGAGGGTTGCGCCTCTAAAGGTCCTGAGCATACCTCGGCTAGAGTTACAGGCAGCCGTGATGGGAGCACGACTCTCCCAGGTTTTGAAGAGATACATAGGACTACCAATTAATAAAATAAAATTTTGGACGGACTCGAAAACTATCCTTAGCTGGCTTAGGTCCGAGACCGGACGTTTCAAGCCTTTTTAGCGCATCGTGTCAGCGAAGTCTTTGAGCTGACAGACGTCTGTGACTGGAGGAGGGTGCCGACAGACATGAACCCCGCTGATGATGCCACACGGGACGTTGTCATTGCCAGCAATGATAGATGGCTTCGAGGACCCGACTTTCTTCGACAACGCGAAGAGTCATGGCCACAGGAAGACGAAAGGTCCATAGCTCTAGATCTGGATGACGTTGAGGTGAAGGCGGTAAATCTACTGACTTCTGAAGTAAATGGAGCCCTGCCAGATGACAGCCGGTTCTCATCGTACTGGAGACTAATCAGAAGCACCGCCTGGATCTTTCGCTTCATCCACAACTCCAGAGGCTCGGGAAACAGACGAACCGGCGAACTCACGGCCAGTGACCTGAGGTCAGCTGAAACTGCGTGGGTTAAAGAAAGTCAAAGGCGGAATTACTCACAAGAAATTGCTTCGATACTATCGACGGAGTTTGTGGACAAGACGAGCTCTCTGCGACAGTTGACACCCTTCTTAGATGCCGATGATGTTCTTCGAGTTTCAGGAAGAATAACAGCATCTAATGTAGCCGAAGGCACAAAACATCCTGCGATCTTGCATCCAAAAGACACCTTTACAAAGCTACTACTCCAACAGTACCACAAGGATGCGGGACATGCTGGCCGAGAGATGACTTTGAACAACGTCAGACAACGATTTTGGATATGCAACGGTCGGAATGCAGTGAAGGCAACCTGGAATACGTGTCAAAAATGCAAGATTGACAAGGCGAAACCAGTTCCACCTCTAATGGGACAACTGTCCGACGTAAGGCTCAAGACCGGGGGACGAGCGTTTCGCTTTACTGGACTTGATTATTTTGGACCCATGACGGTCAAGGTTTGCCGGAGACACGAGAAAAGGTATGGTGCCTTGTTCACTTGCCTCACGGTCAGAGCTGTACACGTAGAGCTCGTTCACGACCTGACAACTAGCAGTGCGATAATGGCACTAAGACGGTTTATTGCAAGACGAGGCTGCCCGGAACAGATGTGGTGCGACAATGCAACTACCTTTAAGGGAGCAGACAATGAGCTAAAGCAATCGGTTCGTGCGATAGATCAAGAGGAACTACTACGCTACAGAAGTATCAGGCAGATCGAGTGGCATTTTATTGCGCCGCAGGCCCCCCACATGGGCGGATACTGGGAGCGCCTGGTTCGGTCTATAAAAACGGCTATGAAGGCGACACTGAAAGAAGTTGTTCCAAGCGACCAGACCCTACAGACGGTGGTTGCCGAGGCAGAAGCTATAGTCAACACCCAACCCCTAACCTACGTCCCCCTCGACCATGTAGACGACTTGCCCTTGACACCAGATGACTTCTTACTGGCCAAAACTAACGATTTCGACCAGCCCTTCGGAAGCTTCGGTGACGGTGACCTGCTGAGACGAAACTGGAGGGAAGGACAACGACTTGCTGACTTAGTCTGGAAGCGGTGGCTCAAGGAGTACCTACCGACTTTGACAAGACGGGACAAATGGTACGGACCAACGACTCGACCAATAACGGACGGTGACTTAGTTATTATAGCAAATGACCAGGCGCCCCGTAACCTCTGGCTACGGGGTGTCGTGACAAAAACATACAGAGGACCCGACGGACTAGTCCGTGTAGCTGACGTGAATACCAGACTGGGACTGTACCGACGAGCAGCAGCCAAGCTCTGCCGGCTGGACGTCCAACCACCGGGAGTATTGGCTCCCAATACTGGAGGTGGGGATGTCGTGGCGTAAGGCCGGCAGCCTCCTTGGCTCGTTGGCCGGCGAGGCTAGATGTTATGACGGAAAAAGAAAAGGAAGCCAGGACAAAACCATAGAGTAGGGGACGGAGGGATAAGACGTAAAAATAAAAGGGGTGACGAAAAAGCTGGAGAAAATCTTATTGCTAGACCTTTGTTAGACCAAACAATAGTGTTTGTAGGAACGGCTCGCAGGATCGTGTTTGAAGGAACGGCTCGCAGGATCGTGTCTGAAGGAACGGCTCGCAGGATCCCGGGGTAGTGCGACCCCGGGATAAGGCCTTTAGGTGGTTCTTCTCGCTTAGAAGCTGACGTGAGACTCCATAATTTCAGAAATGTTCCGCTTTTATACCCTTTTTGGAGAGTTCTAAAAATTATTTAAATTAAACGTAATTTTTGTGAGTGGCCAAGAGAGAAAAAGTATTTTTGTAAAAGTATCGAAGCAAACATATCAGACCGCTAACGAGTTTGAGTGGACATTGCCATGACAACCAGATAAACAAAGACGTCAACAAATGTCAAAGTTTGGTTTCAGGCTCGTAATACGGAAAACAACATAAACACCATGAAGTAAATGAAGTAACAATGAATATAAAAAGGTAGCGCACCAGCGCGCACGAAGCCCGAGATTGCAGTTTCGGAGAAAGCCAAATACAAGGTCACCAAAGGTAAACCCCTTCGCTATCGATTTAGAAGTGCTGATAGTATGAAAATACTGAGCGAAAATGATTTGTTAATGTGTTCTTATGGTTTAAAACGTTACAGGGTCCTAAGAAAATAAAGATGATACCAAATATCAGACTGTACAGCTCAGCAAGCATCCAGCTGAAAAACATGAAAGCATGAAAAGCAAGAATAGCATGTAAGTAGCTACACTACACATAACACTACAAACTAACCAATAATGTAAAACTTTATTTCAGATTTCAGACACCTACTAAAAAGTCTTCCGCCAATTTAAGATTTGCCCCGCGTCCCTTCACATGTGCCTCCACTACATGATACTGGCAGGAATTGTCTAGTAATAGCAGGACAGATTGCCATTAGTTAAAGTTGAAGTTGAATCAAACTTAATTTTGTTTGGAAATAGGGGTGAGGTAAACAAATAGGACCTTATTAAATATTTTGAAACACTACGCTCACTGAATGTTAATAAAATTGTACTGTTTACATTCCCATACAGTAAAAGCTTGCCACAAGCTGAAAATGACCTTAGATATAGGTAAGCTAAACATGACATCACATACAATGTCATATAATTTAATTGAATTGAATGGTTTATTTATAAACTTAGTTTACACGTCACTAGAGTAATAATTATATTCGTTATTATCATTTTAGCATTACTGTCTTCGCCAAAATATAAAATCTCCCAATTACTAACATAATTTCAATTTAGATTAAGCATAACATTAAAAATATACATTTCATATATCTGACATGTTATAAAAAATGTATTGTTTATTGTTTTTATATAAGTTTATAATGGGGGTTGGGTTTTATATAAGTACGCACGAAGTTTGAAGTTTGGAGTACTTAGGTGGTTATGGGGGGTCCTTAGCTATCCTCTGATACCACTTTCTAAGTGAGGAACAGCAATTTAGCACTTTAATTATAAAATATGTTTACGCGATTTTTACAACTTGGCCAATGTCGGAACGACAAATGTCAAACACAAAAGCTCCAACGTTGTATATTGGTACATGATTTTAGTACAAATTACAAGATTTTGTTGTAATGGTAGATATTTGCGTCAGCCATTTTGTATTTTCTGACATAATGACTTGCTCAATTCATTCCGTTTCCTTCCGTGTTTCGTGAATGTTCTGTTGCGCTCTCGTTTTATCCGTGATTCTCTCGACGACTTTGGCTTTGTTTACTTACTAACTACTTTATGGAGTTTATCAGAACCAAATTGGTAGCTTTAGGTCACTTCCTGTTTAAAAACTAAACTTAGGTTTATTAGGTTCACACGTTACAGCAGACCCGGGAGCCGGAGCGAAGCGGAGCGGAGCGAGGCGACCCTCTACTCTTGGCAACCCCTCCTCCAACCCCTCTCTCTTCCAACTCCCCCGAAATCCAAAAAATGTAGGCATTTTCTTCAATCTTTGGACCTCCATAACATAAAAACTAATGGTTTCCTAAAAGGGGGGGTAGGTGGGGGGAACTCCCCTCCCCCCCTCCACGCCCCCCTCCCCCAAATTCAATGTGTCTTATACATGTACTTACCCCCTTTTACACCTCTACATCAATTGTAAATGCAAAAAAAGTAGACATTGTCTTTCTTTGGACCATGATATCTTGAAAACTATGGCTTTCCTCAAAGGGGGAATTGTAGGGGGGACTAGGGCTAGGTCTGATTGGCTTTTGGGCGTTTATGGGGAAATTTTTGATGTTTATTATGTGCTTGCATATCTCCAGAATGTACTCCAGCTGGGTGGTCCCGGGGCACTCCCGCGGTTACCCGTAGGGCACGTTTTTGCACCCTAAATGCTCTGTCACGGTCCGCGGCCGCTCCCCAAATGTCTAACCCTTATATTAACACTGAGTGGAAGTAGCCGTAGTACGCTTTCATCACGTTTTCAGTAGAAAGACAGGGGTTGAGCCTGGACAGCGCGAAGCACGCAGATGACAATTGTTTGCAGGTATTGTCTATATACGTGTTCCGACCTCGTCAAACCAGAGTCGATAGTGTACCCAAGGTACTTGACATGGTCCATTTGTGGGACAACACTGCCGTTGCAGGTACCTAATGTTCAGCTCGTGACGTTTTGTTCTTCGGAGTTGGAAGTGCATGATGTTTGTTTTCGACGATAAGCATCATATCATTGTCTGAGAACCAGAGTGAAATTTGTTCCATAACGGTTTTAAGCCTACTTTTTACATCATCATAGCTATCGGCATGGACAATCGCGCAGCAGTCGTCGGCAAACATAACGTATTCAGCGTCCGTCGATGCCGTTGTCATATCGTTAACTAATATTAAAAACAAGTTGTTTCCCATGGTTGAGCCTTGTGGCACAGAACAATCCTACAGGGGTTCTAGTTCAGACTTGGCACCGCAGACCCAAGTACTTTGTTAACGGTTTGCTAAGAAAGCCGCTATTGTGTCGTGAAAGTTGCCGGTTATTCCGTATTGTTTAAGCTTGTGTAGTAGGAGCGAGTGATTAACCAATTCGAACGCCTGCGACAAGTCGCAGAATATTGCTGCTACCTGCCGCTGGCCCACGAGATGGCCCATCACCCTCGTCACCACGTCGCGTGCTGCTGCATCCACGACTGACCGGCCGGGTTGGTAGGCGTATTGTTGCCTATTGAGTAGGCATAGTCACCTGTAAACTTAATCCACTTCGTACATGAAGGAAGGTAGCATGAAGTTATCTTTTATATACCCTCCAAAAAAAACTTTCTTCCTTACCCAAAATATGGTCGTTGATGGCCACCTTGAGCTCTTCATCGTGGGATAATCGCTTTCCATGAAGCTCTTTTTTCAGCTTTGGGAACAAAAAGAAGTCACAAGCTGACAAGTCTGGACTGAGTAAGGTAGATGATTAGTCTCTTGGAAACCACAATCCTAAATAGCAGCCTTGGCAATGCGGTGCATTGTCGTGGGCGACAATCCTCATCCACATCCGCGGTCAGTTTTCCTCATCATTTTTCTTTTTGACTTTTAAATTACGCATAGTGGTTGCATCTGCTGCTCCAGTTATGCTATGAAGTGCAGTTCGATCATTATTACATGAGTCGCTTTATTCGAAGATACAGAGTTTCCTGTCACCCAAACACCTGGAAAACTATTTGATTTCTCTGAACGAGAATGAAGCGTCAGCCGACTGACAGTTTAACAGCGAAAAGCGAAAAACCCAAAGAAAAATCACTGATCGATTCTCTAAACGTACGAATTCCTCGTGCAGGCTAAAGACCTATGATAACTGTCTCTTCGAATGAAGGAATTCCTATAATAATGACCGAACTTCACTTCAGGAAGTTCATTTGATATTTTATCTACACACGTATCATAAACCCTCATTACTGCGTCCAAAAACTACACGTTACGACCAGCATAATGATAAACTTTTTGGAAAAACTCATTTCTTATCCGAATATTGATACATTATGACCATAATGTACCAAAATTTGTCAAATTATGACATTCAAAACTCGAACGCCGACGCCCGCCTGCGTGCCGCCCCTAGTTTGTCTGTAAAGTTGGTACTACTGAACAAGCTAAACAACTGCAGAGTAATGATCAATGCCACAATGCCGGTCAAACATGCGGTTCCTGAACACATCAAGGAGAGCTTATGATATGTGTGTAGATAAACTAGAGTATGTAACAGTACATAATTAGGCGTGACTCATAAAGTCAAAGTCTTTGATGCCCTCCATTATGTAGCAGTCACTACTAATATAATACTAATATAATCTGCCTTTAGATTGCCTTGATACTTTTCAAGCATGTTTTGAAGGTATTTTCTCACACCTTTTCTCAATTCAGAAACCGGTTACATACAGTTCACTACGGTATCACTGCTTTTTTACATTTTTTTGCAGCGAAATAAGTAGAGTACGATTACTTTATCTTTACCGCTCGGCATTTCTCGAGTTTAGTCGTGGAAAGTGATCAAGATACAAATACAATTTTGTATTGTTTTAAGTATTATAAAAGGTACCTGTATTAGGAGATTCCTACCTTCCACAATTACTTACATAAGTCTTTTTGGAGACTCGCCTCTGGAGATCTTGAAATTGCCATTTGAGTAATTTAAAAACCTTGTTAAGGCAACTTTGTCGACAAAGGGGTATTACAATGTTCAAGATTACTTAAATGATGGGACTGTATGGGGTTAATCTGGCTCAACACAGACCTTGCTGTTAATAATTTTATAATTATTTATTCCTGCTTATTAATTATGATAATGACATATGTATATATATTTTGTATTAGTTAAGCATAAGCAATTTTTAAGAGATCTAAAAATCAATCTGTGGTAGTTTCTACGCCCGTCTTCTCCCACAGTGGTCCAATGTAGAGAAGTGGCAAAAAATGACGATTGCTAAGTATGTAAATATCTACAGTAATAAAGTCATATTTTTTTATATATTTTTTTTTAAATAAACAATATCACACATTTACAATCTATTTGATTAATATCAGTTTGATAGTTACCTAACTTAGTTTAACAAAGTTTATTGTATTAAAAGTGACAAGAAGTTTTACAGATTGTAAGGATTAAGTTATTTTATCATAGTTTTAAGGTAATTAATTAATTCTTAACAAGTTATGTTCTACAAGGCTGATAAACTAACGGTTTTTGCTCGCTCGCTATTATTTTTGTTCTGGAAACTTGAAATTCGGCACAGATGAAGAGTTAATTAAGGGAAAAATCTGAAAACAGTTAATTAATTTACGACAAAAACCAAAAAGCCGAGAAGTGTTGAGCGGTCAAGTCAATATAATCGTACTGTAATGGGTATAAAGGTAGGTTGTGATAAGATTTACAATAAATAAAAGTACATAGAAGTTTGTATTATGTTTTATTATTTCATAGGTTAAAATATATTCTTATATCTAATGTTGTTGGTATATATTCATCGCATTATAGATACTTAAATACTACCTAGTTGTAAAAGTAGCTATCATCTTTAAGGACTACTATATGTATAACTTCTACATAATGTATATAAAAGTTCATAGATAACTACCTACTGTTACATACTTACATTCGCTATTTTTGTGAAATATGGTTATTGTACACGCACTTAAATGTAAAAAATGAGCGATTGTACATTTTGTACAACATGATAAAAATATTAGTCTAATAATGCATTACGTAAAAAAGAGTATCGAAAACATAACTCCGAGCCTATTATAGAATGTAATGTAAACAATACTCACGTTTGATCTGGAAACCACGACTACAGCCGTCCTTTTCGAACGCACTAAATACTGAACGAGCTGGTGCTTTCAGTTCAAACAAACAAAATAATAATTCATTCAATTTCAAATTACCGTTTCACTAATCACAATCGCCTTAAATGACAGGTTGCGTGAAATAAACGTGTTCTGTAGACTTATATATTTCTGATATCAATCGCAATACTTGTCAAATTGAAAAATCTATTAATCAGTAGATTTATCAGTATTTGATGATAAGCCTGAACACGCGTCGCAATCGCATACACAAGCTAAGTCGCAATAAGACAGCTCGGGTCAAATAATCGTGTTCCTTATATAATGTCCCCACCGGGGGGCACAAACCTTTACGAGGACACGAGTAATATTAAGCAATAATAGCGATAGTAGCCGCCGGGCCATCCGAAACAGAACGTGTGATACTTATGATAAATTAATTATCTCATGGTTAGGAATCGAACCTGCATCTACTGTGTGAGGAGCAAGCGTGAAATGCAGTAGACCACGGAGCTCTTCATTCATTAGCCTTATTATCATGTAATTCTGACAACAAGGAATTGCAATCGCTTTTCGATATTCAACCAAACACAACGCGATTATTTGAAACCAGCTTTCTTTTATTGCGACTTGGCTTGTTTATGAGATGTTCTCCTTAGCTTTAAAAGCGATAGCAATTCTTAGATGTTAGAATAACATGATAAGGGTACAGAACGTCGCTTATCACCTCAGGTGTGTAAGAAAATGGCGGAAATGCGTATGCTGTGGCACCCGGAGAGGATTCCGCCACAGTTCCAGCAAACTCGCAATAAAAGACGGCTCGTGTAAAAGAATTGTGTTGTCATTGGTCAACTATTCAAAAGCTATTTAATTTCCTAGATGTCAGAATTACATGATAAGCCAACTGATTAAAGTAGAATTTTTAATTTTAAGGCCAGAAATGTAAACAATGAACTGTAATTTTCCAGTACAAAAAATATAATATGAATGTCAAAGTCAACGGTTTTGTTCTAGAAAATGACAGTTGTTTGTTTACATTTCTGGTCTCAAATTAAAAATACTACTTTAGTCGATTTTTCAATGCGGTTGGTATCAGAATTACATAATAAGGCTACTGATTGTTCAAACGTCAATTTGACAGGGATCGGGATAAATGCTTTTAATTCTCTATCTTAATCGTTTATCTCGATATAGATGTGTCAATCGCAATATAAAAGTCAATCAGACCAAGACTGTTTGGCGCGCTCTGTTGCCTAAACGGTTTGATGGATTTTAGCTTCAGAGGTGTCATTCGTCTCAACTCTAAAGTGGCACTGGGATTTCAAAATAAAAAAATGTAATGACCAATTTTTTGCGACATATTATATATGTCACCGTTTCTATGTTCTTACATGTCAACCTAACACGAAGACTATTCGGGGGCTTCGCTGCGCTCGCCCTCTCTAGTCTTCATCTAAGCTACCGCGGTGTTTGCCCTGGTATTTCGTTCCAACGGTTTTGACAATCTTGCGGTGACATATCTTAAAAAATTTTTTTTTTTATAAATACTCCATTAGTTTGTATGTGGTATTGAAAGAAAATGCAGTTGGGGTATTTGTTTTTATACCAATTTCACTTGTTTAATGCGACTTTGCTTGCTTATGCGATTGGTTGAGGCTTGATCAATTTTTAAATTGGGATTGAAATCAGAAATTCCAGCAGCAAGACGACATTTATAATCCCTTTCACCAAACTCTTTCACACACAACTAGGCGTTTTCTTTGGCATGGAATCAAACATGTCTCTTTAGTTCAGGTACCACATACATACATACATACATAGATACAGGTTTACATAATTACATAAGTAATACAATTTGTTTATCGTCACCTGTCCAGAGAAGGTGTGCATACATACGGTATTTGACTGCTAGTCAAAATAGGAACTGTCAAAACGGCAATTTTGTTCACTAGTTATATGAAATACTAGCATGTGACGTCACAGTCAAATGCTGTCTTTTTAACACAAAATTGAGTTTATAAAATCCAACTGCTGGAAACATACAATTCTGATATTGTCAAACGTTTTTGTTGAAATAGGTTCAGCTTGAGACACGTTTCTAGATTTATTGGACTACCTTGTCAAATACTACTTTGATTGTTTTTATCTATACTCGTATCATAAAACCTCTTTACTGCGTCCAAAAACCGCTAGTTACGCCCCTAGTTTGTCTGTGAAGTTGATACTACTGAACAAGCTAAACAAGGCAGAGCAACTATCAATGCCGGTCGAACATGCGGTTCCTGAACACATCAAAGAGAGTTTATAATATGTGTGTAGATAAACTAGTGTATGTAACTGTACATAATTAGGCATTATGTATCACTCACATAAACAACTATTAATAATTAATTCTACACAATGGTAACATACTTTCAATATATTTTCTTATATTTACAACACACACATATAATAGTACCTTAATTGTAAAAAGCTGCCGTATTTTTGTAAAAATATTCATTCTTTTATTGAGTATAAAAGTTTGTAAAGTTGGTGGTGTATAAGTGTAAATATTAATAAAAAAACATTATATAGCGTCACGCATTTTCTCACAAGGGTTGACAGAGGCACAATTGCTCTTACCCCTTAACCCATGGCCTTACCCGAAATGGATCGAGATTTTTAACCTTATTTTGCTTGGTAACAAAATTCAAAACCATGAAACCATACAAGGGTTAGTATGCAGTTAAGGGTTAAAACCCTCGAAATAACACCGAAGTCAGTATCAGTCTTTCAAAGGCACCAACATTGCTACACAAAGAAATGATTATCCTCACGCTGCCTTCCCAGAAGAGGGGAAGGCAGGGACTAAAAACCTCAGACGATACATAGAAGTAGACGTCGCAGCAGCCCCAATATGTATGCTAACTAACCGTGAAAATTTTCAGGGTTCCGTACCCGAAGGATGAACGAGACCCTATTACCAAGCCCTGCTGCCCGTCTGTCTGTCCGTCACCTTTCTGATGAACCGTAATAGGAAGAGAGTTTGGACTCGTTTGATTTGTTTTAACGTGACAAATGCATGCGGGAGTTTAAGTTTTTTAAACTACAAAATTATTTGTATTTGAGATTTCTTCTACTATGGTACGGAACCCTTCGTGTGCTTGACCGATTTTTATTTAATATCAACAAACGTCTGACAGTTACAATACATGTAGCTCATTAATGTCCCCACCGAGGGGCACCGGATACGAGTAAGATCAAGCCATACTCCACCAAGCTGGCTCAGTGCGGGTTTCACGATAACTACCACGTAGCGATAGTAGCTGGGCCTACAGCTTAACGTGTCATCCGAAACACTGAACGTCCGATAATGTACTTAAGATAAATTAATTATCTCATTGGTACATGGTCAGGATTCGAACCTGCATCTCCTGTATGAGAACCCCATTAGACCACGGAGCTCTTTACAGTTAGAAAAGCCATAGATATACTGAGCAGTGGTATGACACACGAAGTTATTGTATTTGCGGCGTCTCAGTAATGGTGAATGTTATAAACGCATTGCTAAATAAGTTTCCTCGCCTTACATAAACTCTATTAATAGTAGTTACACACTAAAATACTGTTTCGTTCGACACAAATCATAACCTTACCTAGCTATGGGGCTATGTTCTCATTGCATAGCCAGTTAGCGGCCGACTGTAGCTATACCATATCAATGTGACTCGCCGCTAACTAACGATGGAATCGAGTAAGGCAGTCATTCAACAGTGAACTATTCTTCTGTACCAAGTAATATAATTTTGATAAAACTCCACCGGAACTTAGATACAAAGTTCTGTGAATTTCTCATTCTAAAGTTTCGAAAATAATCCTGAATATCGTAGGCATTTTCGTACGTTGATTGTTGCATTTAACAAGCTTGTTATGAACTATCGAACTTCTTCGATCTTAACCGAATTTCTTCGACGTTACCCGAATTTCTTTGATGCAACCCGAATTCCTATTGTATCGACCTCCCGACCTTCTCCGACCTAAACCGAAGTTCTTCGACATAACCAGAATTTCTTCGACCTAACCCGAATTTCTTCGACATAACCGGAACTTCTTCGACCTAACCCGAATTTGTTCGACCTATTCTAGATACTCAGTGTACCCCTGAGCCCCGGTGAAAATGACGTCAATCCACATCCGCGCCGCCTCGCCAGATGGTGCTGTGAGGTAGTACCGACGTTGTCGCGTCTTCACGACAAACGTCGTCTGCGGCGATGGAGATTTCGACGTGTTGCCGTGGTCGAGGTACACCTCCTCAATTACCTGTTAACAAAACATACCATTTGCATATAGGCGCATACACTGCTTTTGGCCCCACAATAGGATACCCTATGTGGTGGGAACCAGAAACAGCGACGTCACATGTAAATATTCAAGACCTGGGTTTCCTCTTTCTCCCCATCCGGGAAATCGAACCCGGGACCTCTCGTTTGGGAAGCAGAACCTCGACCGCAACACCACAACCCCCCCTAGACAAGAAACAATACAAAAATAACAGCCGCACAAAACGTTAAGAAAAACTGTAAATTTTTTGAAATTTCGTGGCGTAACTTTGCGTCTCGAAATGTCAAATCGCATTCATTTTCAGCTAGTATTTAATCGCACAGCAAAAATACAGATTTTCACAGCAAAAAAGGATCAGCAAAACTTTTTATGTTTTAAGTATTTTTGTTGTGTAAGTAAGTATTCATGTTCAACCTAATACGGAGGATAGAGGGGCCTTCGCTTCGCTCACCCCCTTTACCCTTCACCTACCGCAGTAATTTGCCCTGATATTTGCTGTAAAAATCAGTATATTTGCAGTGTAAATCAGTATTATTGATGTGCAGTTTAATATTTCCCTTCATTTTCTAGTATTTCGTGCGAGCGATTTTTGCGTTTTGCATCATGCCTACGAGCTCAGATGTCGCCAGTTAACTTCAGATCAAGCAGAAAGAAAGTAGAAAGGTCAAGCCGTATAAATCACGACAAATTAATGTAGCCCATTCATTTGACCACCCAGGAGCATAGGCCTTCCTTGAATTATAGTGAGATTGAGCCATACGCCACCACGCCGGCTCAATGCGGACGATGGAGGGGTGTCGGGCTAGTGGCAAAACGACTGTCAGAAGTTTACAAGTTACTCTATTAGGGCCTCTGAGCTTTACAATTTTACAACAAAAATATACCAGAAAGTGTGAGAGAGAAGACTTTGTTGACTCGTGGCTGTCTTGCGGGATACAAATTGGTTACCATAAACAGATTTTAGCCTTGTGGTAACCATCATTTTCGGGAATTTCAGGAAAATTTCAAAAATCGGCGCAAAAAAACATAGTCTTGCACCAATATTGTCCGCCATAGTTAATGAGAATTAACGATATAACATATAGAAAACTGGAACCATGCGTCTAAGCTAAGGTTGTTTTTTTTTTTCGACTGACGTTAGTGTGACATCAGTATTTGGAAAAGCAAATGTATAACTTTCTCAAAGAGGTTATTTCACTAAGAAAGGCATGGGTCTTATCACAAAAAAAAAATCCTGTTCAACAGTTGTTAAAAAACAAAAATGTATAGGATTTGACGTTTGAGGTTAAACAATGTGTGACATTTTTTATAGTTACATGGTGTATGTTTTTATCGTTTTCATTTAGTAAACAAAGAGTTTCGTTAATATGTGGTTTGACAATTTATAATACTTAACATTTGTTGAGATTTCAGTTACAGGCATTTTCGACCTTTTGCATTTTTAACTTTTTAATATACAGTATACAGAATCTTTAACATGAAATATCTCGAAATCCTTGCGCTTTAGGACTTTATGTACTGCATCATTTTTGTTCGTCTATAGACCCTCTATCGATATACACAAGTAGAGTCATGCGCCGCTGTTTTAAAAAAATCCCAAATTCCCGAAAAATTATAGTTACCACTTGGCCAGCCTCTCGTACTAAGAGGATCAATTCCCTTCGTCCCTTATCAAGCTGGCAAAGTGTGGGAGACAAACCTGAAAGTATGCGCCGCCGCGCGGCTTCCTCTCGCTCTTGTCCCAGTAGTAGACGAACGTCTTCGAGTCTCGGTCGAACACGAACCATCTGGAAACAGAGAATCAACGAACATTGAATTTCCATCATTATTAGAGTCCGAATATTTGGTCCGGAAGACGCCGAAATGTCGCGATTCTGCATAAAGGATGTATCTGTCACCGTAAGATAGTCAAAACTGTTAGTTGATAAACTAACGCGTTAGTTGATCAACTATCGACAGATAGTAAACCAGACCGACAGGGTTTAGAATTTACGTTTCTTTTGTTCTTACATCTCAATCCAACACCTAAGCTACCGCAGTGTTTGCCCTGGTATTTCGTTTGGAATTCAAGTATAAACCAGTTTACTATTTAACAGTTTTAACCGTTAGTTTATCAACTAACGCGTTATATAGTAAGCAGTACGCTACAGTTTACTATCTGTTGATAGTAGACCAACTGACGAGAAAAAAAACGTTAGTTTATCAACTAACGGTTTTGACAATCTTACGCTGACGTATGAATAATGTTAAGAGTTAAGATAAGTACAGTGCATTCACAGTTACAGCTGAGTTCAGAGCAGCATTCGATTATTATTATTAACATTATTACCGGAAATAAGTTTTATCTCATTGCATTATTTGACTGACGGAGACGCCGTTTCAGGATTGGGCAACAATGCTTCCATATATCCGGATGTGTGTCCGGATGTGTTCTCCTCTACAGGCCACATTTCTCAAGATTTTCGTGAACTTTTGAGAGCAGTCCCGATAATTAAATAGTTTCCTTTGTCGATTCAGTTTTTAGAAATATTTCAAGACTGCGGAGATGTGGGGGTTTTAAAATATAAAAAAACCGGTCAAGTGCGAGTCTAAATCGCGCACGAAGGGTTCCGTACCACCGTTCAATGGAAGCGATGGTTTGGAGTGAATAGTTTGGATTTCACACAGCAAAATATTGTTTACAAAGTTATTGGTGCGGTTACTTTCACACTCCATGTACGTAACCAGGTGCATCCATAAGTTTGTATGTGGTATTGAAAGAATTGTTGTATAATATTTAAGGGGGCTCCCCCCCTTAAATATTTCTTTTATCCTGTTTTTTAGTATTTGTTGTTATAGCGGCAACAGAAATACATAATCTGTGAAAATTTCAACTCTCTAGCTAGCTAGGTTCTTGAGATACAGCCTGGTGACAGACGCACGGACGGACGGACGGACGGACAGCGAAGTCTTAGTAATAGGGTCCCGTTTGGAACCCTTCGGGTACGGAACCCTAAAAAACCGCTACAGTCCAGACAGATTGACGGATTTTTACAAATGAGCTGTCGTTGTATTCGTAGAGACCGTGAGAGTAACAGGCTATATAATTTTAGTGGAAAGTCAATAGGTTAGGTTTAAGACCGCAAAATGTTGTTTGCAAAGTTATAGGTATAAACTTTCAAACTCCATGTACGTAACCAGGTGCATTCATAAGTTTGTATGTGTTATTTAAAAAAACTATCACTCGCGAGGACTACAGCTCACAGAGTCACTAGTGATATTTATCTGATTGTTGACGTGGTTTCTCAGGATTTTATGTCAGAGACGTAATAATTAGAATGCAACCAGCAAAAATCAAAAATTGCTCTAAATACCGAAGTTAATGTACTCAAAATAAAAACTGTAGATATTAACTTCGCTCCGCTCACCACCCCTTCACTTGAGCTACCGCAGTATTTTGCCCTGATATTTTATGCAACTTTTGGTCGAGCGGTTTAGGCTGTGCATTGATACATCAGCCAACCAGTCAGATATACAAGTTGATGTACATATTAATCGTAACACATTATAATATAGAATGACGTTACAGACATCAACCTATAGAGTTGGTTAATTACAGCTTGTCTTTGTTCTTATTTATTTATTTTGTTAGATTGTTATTTTGAGACATCTTATTGGCACTTATGGATACGATATTATAATGTTGTCATTAGATTAGATCATTTTTATATCATACATTGTGTTAAAAAATATATATGACGAAAATTTAAAAAATGACACCTGTAGAGTTTCTTGGTGCTATCTTCTCTGACGGGCGTATTTCCGAAGCACTGGTAGAGTTTATGGGGTTACCTTATCCTGTGCGAGATTCAGCCATGAATCACCACTTCAAAGGAAAATTTCCTTTTTTAAACTCAAACCAGTTCTATTTATTATATGCAGTTATGTTATACTCATTAGTTTAGTTGATCCATGATCCAGTTCCATGTATTTGAGACTTAAAAAAGTGCATTTTTTCGCCTACTTGCAATAAATGATTTGAGTTTTGAGTAATTTCAATACGATAGAATATCCGTTTATTTGCTGTACCAGCACATACACATAGCTTTTAAGATGATTACCTTTTGGACCATGTATGGAACTTCGCCCCCAGCTTGTGCAGGTACCCGCGGCAAGTCGTCGCTGTGATTGTGACGTGCGGACACAGCTCCACCTGGTGGCCTGCGGGGCAACCATCAAATCATACATATATTATAAAAATATCATTATTAATAATATTATTTAAACCATTCAAAATATATTGTTTTAAAACATAAAGGTATTATAAAAATTATCATTATTAACTAAGGATTCACATACTTATATAGATAAATATTATACTTAGATAGATAAACAACTATGACTAGGGTAAAAACATCCGTTCTCATCAAACAAATATTTGTCCCCGCCAGGACTCGAACCCTCGACCCTTGGCTTCGTAGGCAGGGCCACTGGCCGAGTCGGCAGTGAAGTGATTTATTTTGGGTCTCCCATAGTAACTTGTAATCAGATGATCGGGTCAATGTACTTACTGATAGACGTTTTTTTATATCTGCCACCATATGTTTCTCGGGGAAAGTTGTTCATAATGATGGATATAGCTTTAGTTTGCTTTATAGTTAGTTTTGTTATTACTAGCACTAACTTTAAAGCAATGCATTCCGTTGCAGGTAGACAGTTAGTCACCTGCGGACTGTGCAGGTAGACAGTTCGTTAACCGCGGACTGTGCTGATAGACAGTAGCTACCTGCGTACTGTGCAGGTAGACAGTACATAGTGCGTCAACTGCGGACTGTGAAGGTAGACAGTTCGTTAACTGCGAACTGTGCAGATAGACGGTGCCTTAACTGCGGACTGTGCTGATAGACAGTAGCTACCTGCGTACTGTGCATGTAGACAGTACCTAGTGCGTCAACTGCGGACTGTGAAGGTAGACAGTTCGTTACCTGCGAACAGTGCAGATAGACGGTGCCTTAACTGCGGACTGTTCAGGTAGACAGTAGTTACCTGCGCACTGTACTAAGAGGCAGTCTGCGAACTGGGCTGGTAGACAGTAGTTACCTGCGGATAGTTCAGGTAGACAGTAGTTACCTGCGCACAGTGCAGCTAGACAGTTCGTTAACTGCGGACTGTGCAGATAGCCAGTAGTTACCTGCGGACTCGACGTGCCGCCGCAGGTCGAAGTCGTCACGGTCGACGGGTAGGTATCGGGTGAGCGGTCGCTGCAGGTCGCGCGGCGCGATGGTTCGGCGGCTGCGGCGCGGGGCCGAGCTGAGCGACACTGGAGGAAACACAACAGATTTATTGCGGTTATAGTACTGCGTAACTAGCTTACTATGTTGCTACCCGCACGATCGTTTCCGATCTGCTAATACCGCTAGGCCATGGACGACTCAAGCGTATAGTTCTAAAAGAGTTCATCCAAATCGGTCCACCCGTTTGCGAGATTCGCCGTTACCAACACATTTTCGGATTCATTTTTAAATAGATAGGTAAACTAGTGGCTCTGTGAACTGTAGACCTTCTGAATGAATGCACCTGGTTACGTACATGGAGTATGGAAGTAGTCGCACAAATAACTTTGTAAACTACATTTTGCGGTCTTAAACACAAGCTAAAATTATATAACCTGTTACTCTCACGTCCTCTACAAATCCAACAACACCTTATTTGTTAAAATCCGTCAAGCCGTTTGGAATGTAACGGTTTTTTGAAAGTTAAGGACCCCCACATCTCCGCCATTTTGAAAAATTACCAAAATCTGCATCGACAAAAAAAAATATCGAATCTGCTCGGCCTGTAGAGGATAACATCCGGTCATACGAAAGCATTTTGTCCCAGTCCTGAAAAGGAGACGCTTCGTTCGCTAGGTCAATAACAACGTAGCCGCTCTAAGGTTATGACAATTATGTATACAATGAGTACTATAGTACAATAGTGGATAAGAAGGTCCTATGAAGACCAAATCGGCGATTTGTTAGTGAAGGGGCAAATACGAAGTACCCGTAACCGGCGAGCTTGCATGAAGAGACTTATGAATGTTGAGGAAGCGAGAGATGTATGCCAGGATCGTAGCAGGTGGAGGTCTTTAGTCTCTGCCTACCCCTCTACCGGGAAATAGGCGTGAGCATATGTATGTATGTATGTATGGATACGCGTTAGTGTGGCGATGGCGGTCATTGAACCGACGGCTACTGCGAACTGGATCATACATGGTAACCATGGTAACGTTCGGTAACCGTTTTGACGGCGACCGCTACCATGATACGCTAAACGACCAAACGACGAGTATTTTCGAAATCTGCGCGCAGTAAGTAAGTATCGCTAAATTATGAGCATACAGTGGTAGACAGGAGTCGATGACCGCTATTGCAAATTAATTATTTTTGCCTAGTAGTGACCAGCAGAAGGTCCATGTGGCCTAAGGGCTGACCATGATTAATGATAAGGGGTCTGTGTATCTCTCTGTGGCACCCTAGCACTCAAGTGGGTGGACGGATTTTTAAGCAGTATTTTTATTGGAAGTCGGCTTCACTGCGATATTTCTTAGCTATGTTTTATCAAAATCGATTAAGTGGCCCGAAACTTATCAGCTTAACAAGCAAACAAAAAAATGGCAATATCATACATTCATCGTGCGCCAAAGGGAAAACATGGTAGGGTCGTCTTCAACGACATCTGTTGGACTTTGAAAAAAACGGCTCTGAAAGTACCCCAATTTTTTAGGGTTCCGTACCCGAAGGGTTCCAAACGGGACCCTATTACTAAGACTCCGCTGTCCATCCGTCCGTCCGTCCGTCCGTCTGTCACCAGGCTGTATCTCAAGAACCTAGCTAGCTAGAGAGTTGAAATTTTCACAGATTATGTATTTATGTTGCCGCTATAACAACAAATACTAAAAAACAGGATAAAAGAAATATTTAAGGGGGCTCCCATACAACAATTATTTCAATACCACATACAAACTTATGGATGCACCTGGTTACGTACATGGAGTGTGAAAGTAACCGCACCAATAACTTTGTAAACAATATTTTGCTGTGTAAAATCCAAACTATTCACTCCACACCATCGCTTCCATTGAACGGTGGTACGGAACCCTTCGTGCGCGATTTAGACTCGCACTTGACCGGTTTTTTATTTTTTATTTTTATATTTGGAACAGATTATAACATAGCGTCACGCCTTTTCCCATACGGGGTGGCAGAGCTACAATTGTGCCCACTTTGAGCCAATTATTCAATACTCCATTTTGCGTGACAGGGGGCTAGCCCATCAGCGCAGCTCCCATAGCTGCGCTGATGGGCAGCTATGGGAGGTGTATTAATGAAGGTTTCGTCACGATGTTTTCCAACACTGTTAGAACGTCCGTATAATGTCTTAAGATAAATAAATTATCTCATTGGTACATGGTCAGGAATCGAACCTGCATCTCCTGTGTGAGAAGCAAGCGTGAAACCCATTAGACCACGAATTTTGAATAGACTTACGTATATTATCGGAGGCGTGGCTCAGCGGGCGGCTGTCGTCGCTTCGCTTGTCATCTTCGATCGAGTCTGCGCGCGAGTTGCGGATCTGCAGCTAAGGACAACCAAATAATTATCTTTTCAATTGTTACAACTAGGGAGTGAAATCTGACGCCGAGATCGCTCAGTAGTGATCTCGCGAGACTAAAAAATTAAATCTCGCGAGATTTCGTCATTTTCGACTTGATTCTAAGCACTTATTACAAGGGTTACAACTTATTGTAACCCTTGTGCAACTTCTTTAGTCTCGTCCGAGATCTGGCCCAATATAAGTATGCTTTAGAATTGATCTCTTAAACAAGGCGAGATCACGCGAGATCGTAATCCTATGAGACCGGGATTACGCAATTATAATCCAAAATACACAAATAACCATTATTTATGAGAACAATTTAAATGACAACCAAAATAATTTTTACTTACCAAAATGGGTAAATGATCACCAGTTAGGTTGAACATGTTAAGAAAAACAAAAAAAAACCTAAAACATAAACTTAAGTACACAAAACATAAAAAGAAGTTTGATGATCATTTATCCAAACACAATTTGTGATCATTTTACCCATTCTGGCAGCCATTTCGAATTTATTGGTAGAAAAATAGGTGCTTTTTGGTAATCGTTTAAACATGCGCTTTTTTATTAGATGTTGTGACATACTGTGTCGCGCGTAAGACGGGACAGAGCCATACATCGCACATAGCTCTGACCCCTTTCAAAAAATCGATTAAGTGCATTCGGTGTCGCACCCGAGGGTTTCGTACCATCGTTCAAGGCAACTTAAGGAAAAAAAAAAAAAAAGTTGATTTCCGAACTAGGATTCGAACCTAGGCACCACCCCTACCCTCAGTATTGCCAACAATAATTTTGAGATTCCGCCGACTTTATTACGAAATTCCGTTAAAAATCCGTTAAATCTCGTATTTTTCTCGTCAATAAAATTTGTCAAAATACCTAATGTAAAATTAAGGTAAAAAGGTTAAATAAAATACCAAATACAAATATGTATTCATTAAAGTTTAATAAAGTGCAACAGTCATTAAAATGAATCTAATTCTATGTTGTCTAAATCATCGTCACTATTTGGGTTCGTTCTTTCTCACTTTCACGGTTTAAAAGTTGTCATATTGAAGAAAGAGTTGCCATATCACAAACAAAAATTACGTGCGGATTTTAAAAATAATAAATTCCGCCAACAAACCCGTTAGCCGTCAAGATAGTACTTCTTCCGTTTCTTTATAACATAATCCGCTAGATATGACGGGAAATCCATTAAGTTGGCAACGCTGCCTATCTGTAGGGTACAGATAGCGGATCCGACGTCGAACCAATTGCGCCACCGAAACGATTAATAGATAGCGCGAAATTACCGATTATTTGGTAATACGCCGAGGCAGGGATCAATATCCTCACTTCAAATCAAAACACTTCTCTTGCATGAAAATTTCAACTCTCTACCGATTACAATCGGAAAGAGCCCGGTGACGGACAGTCAGACAGACGGACAGCCGAGGCTTAGTAATAGGATCCTGTTTGGAACCCTTCGGGTACGGAACCCTGACAACTACAAACAATCCCACTTCAAACTCATATTGTACTTATTATAAATGCAATACTTGGAAAAACATTATCACTCAAAAATACTGAACGAATTTGAAAGAAATTTAGCTCACAGATTGTTAGATATGCATTTGTCCCTGAAAATGTTTTAATATTTTAGTAAAATATATTCATATTTGTTTTGTATAAATTTGTTTGCTGAAGAGGCTTTAAATAATTTAAAAATAATTTGCTAGAATATTTTTACTTACAATTACGGGTTTAGCACAACCGATACCCCATTTAGGTCTTTTTACGAGAGTCAACCAAACTGACATTTTCACTAAACCGTTTAAATTCTGCAATCAACAAAATTCACAAAAATATTAATGTTTTTTTAACAAACATTATGACTTTTCTCTCATGTTATTTTGAGGACCAATACGTTGATCTCAAGCCCACACAACAAAAAGTTAATATTTTTTTTTTAAACGGCGTGCTTATTTATTTGTCACCAACGTGCGTTCTTAACTGTGGTTGGCGCCAACTGAATTCATAGTTCATGGGCAGTTCCAAATTCGAATTTCAAGTGTATATCTTTTTTTAAATATCACACAGCGTCCTTGACTTACTATCACCCGCAATGAAATGTTGTCTGTTTGAGACTCTTTTGCGTGGATATAAGGATGCTCGGTGGGACATAGGGGCGCGACTAAACATTCAGAACTGCGTCACGTCTTGTCCCAGATCGGCGGCAGAGGCATGGTCGTGCCGGAGGGTGCCAAACGGGACCCTATTACTAAGCCTAAGAGCAGTACTTCATGAACATGAACGGGTTGCGAGTTGAAATGTTCAGCTTATAGTAGTTCATGTGACTGCTACATAATGGAGGGCATTAATATATCACTCGAGAGTTTTAATGCCTAATTATGTACAGTTACATACACTAGTTTATCTACACACATATCATAAGCTCTCTTTGATGTGTTCAGGAACCGCATGTTTGACCGGCATTGTGGCTCTGCAGTTGTTTAGCTTGTTCTGTAGTACCAACTTCAAGCAGGCGGGCGTCGGCGTTCGAAATTTTAATGACCAACTTCACACACAAACTAGGAGCGGCACGCAGGCAGGCGTCGGCGTTCGAAATTTGAATGTCATAATATGTAGAAAAACTACACATTATGGTCATAATGTGTAGTTTTTCAGATAAGAAATGAGTTTTTACCAAGTAGTTTAACATTATACGTGCGGTTTTTGTACGCAGTAAAGAGGGTTTATGATAAGTGTGTAGATAAAATAATATATAATTTCAAGGGGTCCCAGCGAATTACCGAACCGCAATCTCTAGGGACTGGTTTCAAAACCAAGTAAGGGCATATATTTTTTGTCCCCAGAGATTTCTTTGACGATGGTACTTGACCGGTTTTTTAAATTGACGACCCGAATGACCGAGTCGGCAGCGTCCCTGCCTACGAAGCCAAGGGTCCCGGGTTCGGGTCCCACTGGGGGCAAATATTTGTTTGATAAGAACGGATGTTTGTACCCTAGTCATGGTTGTTTATCTATCTAAGTATAATATTTATCTATATAAGTATGTGTATCGTTGTCTAGTACCCAAGATACAGGAATCCTAGTTTGGGGCTAGATCAATGTGTGTAAATAGTGTCCAAGGTATTATTACTGTTGTTGTTGTGGTTGTTGAGGTTGTTGTGACAGAGCTATACATCGCACATAGCTCTGTACCATCTAACGCGCTACACAGTATGTCACAGCATCCAATTTAAAAACAGCCACTGGCGTATTATGGACTATAATCACAGATTAATAAATAGTTACTACTAATAATTGCGGTGCAATGATCCCTAAGATAAAATTGTATCGTCGTTTCAGTGATATTTTAAATATTTAATCAAGTTTTAAAATTTATTTTATTAGCTTTGTTAATCCTAATTTATATGCTTAGTGTTTAATATCTTAGAATCTCTGTACACTTGTCTCATTCATCACTGTAACAGGAAACAGTGAACGGAAAAGGACAAGAATATTCTGCTATTCTCGAGAACTTTATAAATAATAAAGTGTGGGTGGAATGGAATGAGCGCCATTATAGAATTTGATATAAATAGACACAATTCGTAAACAATCTTCGATCTCCATAGCTGCGGCTATGAGCTAGCCCCCTGTCACGCAAAATGAAGTATTGCATAACTGACTAAATGTGGGTTCAATTGTGTCTCTGCCACCCCGTATGGGAAAAGGCTGTGGCAACTAACTAGCTTAATCAGCCATTCAATTAACAGCCTAGTCATTTTAGTGAACGGCTCCGTGAGGTGAATGGTTTCATAAAATGTAATGATTCTAAAAAAAGGTGATTGATGATTGAATGAATAATTTATAACAAAAAATGACCTTGCATTTTTTTTAACGTATGTCGTAAGATTAAGTCACCCTTAACAACATACTGAATTTGAAAAAAAAAACCGAGCGTCTATTTATAAAAAATTGGCACTAAGTTTTTGGGTATTACATGTGTTACTATTTTATGTTTTGTTATATAGTCTAGGATCGATATTGTATGGCCGAGCAACAATAGCTAGTGGTTTGCCCATTTCCAAACCACGGCTGAAGAAGTTATTCACTTTAAAAGTTTGTAGGAGTCGTAGTTATTTTTATTCCATTACTTATTGCAGTTTTCTGTTGAGTTTGCTGCCGCTACAAAATAGGACATAGATTTTAAAAATTATCTGTCTCCTGCGTCTCGTTTTCGTTGTGTCCACATCAACATACGTGAAGACACCTATACCTAACATGTTAAAATCTTTTTGGTTTTAATTTCTCCGTTCTTTCAAACCGTTTGATCTCCAATTCAAACTATTTCGGTAATAGGGAAACATCCTGTACTAAGTGAAATTGTTTGAAAGGAAATGTAAATTAGGAATATCCTGTGTCAGGATCTTAGGTTGAATTTCTTTTTTTTTTGCCACTCCGTATACGTGACGTTATTTTTGGGTATTTAGATTTTCGAGTCATAATTTGGATTTCATTTTCATGGAAATTATCCTTTTTTCAGTAAAAACTTGTAAGAATGTACATTTTTTCATATATTTTATTTCATGTTTTTATTTGTGATATTGGATAACTTAGCTAAGAAAAATAAGCAGTAAACTTACCTCTTCTATAGAAGACATGATTCCTGAACTGAAACAAAAAGAAAATTATGTTAAAAACAATATTTTTTCTTGAAATCCGGAGAACCTAAAAAAAGTTGACAGTTTGTTTTGCGAAAAATCTTATTCCCATTTTTTTTTAACCTGGAAGAAATATACAGCATAGACAAAAAAAAACTAGCTTGTAGTGTACTTTAATATCTTATCTAAAATTACTGTATAATCTGTCCATTTCATAGTATTATTAGAAACATCTCTTAACCCCTCGGTACCAACGTTATAGGTTTTGAATTTGATTACCATGGCATGAGGTTCATAATCTCGATGCCCCATATCCAGGTCCAGGTGCAGGTGTTGTAAGGTTCAGGCTTCGGCACATCGCCGGCGGGTCTAGTAACTTCATAGAGTTTGTCCAGGTGTTGTAAGGTTCAGGCTTCGGCACATCGCCGGCGGGTCTAGTAACTTCATAGAGTTTGTCCAGGTGTTGTAAGGTTCAGGCTTCGGCACATCGCCGGCGGGTCTAGTAACTTCATAGAGTTTGTCCAGGTGTTGTAAGGTTCAGGCTTCGGCACATCGCCGGCGGGTCTAGTAACTTCATAGAGTTTGTCCAGGTGTTGTAAGGTTCAGGCTTCGGCACATCGCCGGCGGGTCTAGTAACTTCATAGAGTTTGTCCAGGTGTTGTAAGGTTCAGGCTTCGGCACATCGCCGGCGGGTCTAGTAACTTCATAGAGTTTGTCCAGGTGTTGTAAGGTTCAGGCTTCGGCACATCGCCGGCGGGTCTAGTAACTTCATACAGTTTGTCCAGGTGTTGTAAGGTTCAGGCTTCGGCACATCGCCGGCGGGTCTAGTAACTTCATAGAGTTTGTCCAGGTGTTGTAAGGTTCAGGCTTCGGCATATCGCCGGCGGGTCTAGTAACTTCATAGAGTTTGTCCAGGTGTTGTAAGGTTCAGGCTTCGGCACATCGCCGGCGGGTCTAGTAACTTCATAGAGTTTGTCCAGGTGTTGTAAGGTTCAGGCTTCGGCACATCGCCGGCGGGTCTAGTAACTTCATAGAGTTTGTCCAGGTGTTGTAAGGTTCAGGCTTCGGCACATCGCCGGCGGGTCTAGTAACTTCATAGAGTTTGTCCAGGTGTTGTAAGGTTCAGGCTTCGGCACATCGCCGGCGGGTCTAGTAACTTCATAGAGTTTGTCCAGGTGTTGTAAGGTTCAGGCTTCGGCACATCGCCGGCGGGTCTAGTAACTTCATAGAGTTTGTCCAGGTGTTGTAAGGTTCAGGCTTCGGCACATCGCCGGCGGGTCTAGTAACTTCATAGAGTTTGTCCAGGTGTTGTAAGGTTCAGGCTTCGGCACATCGCCGGCGGGTCTAGTAACTTCATACAGTTTGTCCAGGTGTTGTAAGGTTCAGGCTTCGGCACATCGCGGGCGGGTCTAGTAACTTCATAGAGTTTCTTGTAACTTACAAGAAACTCTATGAAGCATGTCACACAGAGCGGGCCCGCGCTGTTGTATCAGTATAGTTGTCGCAGTTAGTTGGTTAAATCAGAGACTTAACTAACTCTCTAGACCGTTGATTAAATGCCGACGTTTAACCAAGTCATTAAAATTCCGTCAGGCAAGTGAGTGAACGAAATGTTTAACGAGTTGTCTAAACGCTCCTAGGCAACAAGACATATACAATATGAATAGTGTTTTATGTGTACTTAAGTTTATGTTTTAAGTATTTTTTGTTGTTCTTACATGTTCAACCTAACACGAAGGATAAAAAATACCCTTCACCTAAGCTACCGCAATGTTTTGCCCTGATATAAGCTGTGCAAATCAGCTGTTGCCGTGTCGCGATGTTGTTTTCCAATACGCCGGCTTTCGATAAGACAGATTGTTAAAAGTTTTCGACGATGTTTTATTTAAATCAAAATGCTAGTGACTTGGTTAAACGTCGGCATTTAATTAACGGTCTAGAGAGTTAGTTAAGTGTCTGATTTAACCAACCAACTGCGACATAGCGTCTATTCGACCATACATTTGACAATATTACCCGCTGCGGCCGCTAGCGACACGCCGGCGATACGCCGATGCCTTTAAAACTATAACTTACCAGCATATCAGATTTTGTTTCCGCTTCACATTCTCCATTACGTGTAGTAAATGAGGTACCGCACTCAAATTCCCACATTAATTTAGGCTAGTATTTAATCGAACATCAAAAATACTGGTTTTCACAGCAAATAATGATCAGCAAAAACACTTTTAAAGTTTTAAGTATTCTTGTTGTTCTTACATGTTCAACCTAATGCGAAGGATAAAGGGGGCTTCGCTTCGCTCACCCCCTTGACCCTTCACGTAAGCTGCCGCAGAATTTTGCCCAGATATTTGCTATGCAAATCAGTATAATTGATGTGCAGTTTAATATTTCCTATTAATTTAGTTATTCAAAATGCCTATTTTAGACACAGAGTTTAAAATAATACAACACAGGCTGATCACCAGAAACAAACATCAGAACGCGATGGCCCGATTTAAACATCTGTTCATATGAACTCAATCAAGACGAAATGTATTATATTATGATTATGATGACACTGAGTATACAGAGTGATCTTATTTGACGGTTCTAATGGAGATCATTCAACTCGACTGGGTACCTTTTTAGATAGCGCTAATATTTGTGATAGCCTACGGGGTTGAGGAGCCATAGTTTCCACCATGTTTAGTCAGTTGGCCGACCCGATTGGCTGAGTTGGCAGTGAACCTGCCTACGAAGCCAAGGGTCCCGGGTTCGAGTCCCGATGGGGGCGAATATTTGTTTGTTGTACACTAGTCATGGTTGTTTATCTATCTAAGTATAATATTTATCTAGATAAGTATGTGTATCGTTGTCTAGTACCCAAGATACAGGGAATCCTAGTTTGGGGCTAGATCAATGTGTGTAAATAGTGTCCAAGGTATTATTATAAGTAATTCAATGCGTTTTGCGTCACAGGGGGCTAGCCCACCGGCTCTAACTATGTTTACGCCTTTCTCTAATATCACTCCCTGTTTATTATAAAAATGGATTATGTTTAAATGTTTATCAAAATGATTAAAAAGTTGCATAAAAAAAAACATTTTTATCCCAAATTTACTGAATGGTCATCAATATTGTACCCTATTTCATACTAAACTACATAGGGTCGCCTCGCTCTGCTTCGCTTCGGCTCCGAGTTGTAAGGTAACTTTAGTATATGGACAGAAAGTGACCTATAGAAACCAATACGGCTCTGTGAAACTACATGAAGGCACTAATGAACATTTGACATATTTGGGAGTCAAAATTTATATTGGTAATAATAATAATAATACCCTGGACACCATTGACACACATTGATCTAGCCCCAAACTAGGATTTCCTGTATCTTGGGTACTAGACAACGATACACATACTTATATAGATAAATATTATACTTAGATAGATAAACAACCATGACTAGGGTACAAACATCCGTTCTCATCAAACAAACATTTGCCCCCACCGGGACTCGAACCCGGGACCCTTGGCTTCGTAGGCAGGGTCACTGCCGACTCGGCCATTCGGGTCGTCAAACGGCAAAAAATAATGACCTCTGTGGAGGTGCGGTTACGGCTCTGCCTACCATGCAAGAGGTCCCGGGTTCGATCCCCGGCTAGGGATAAAGAAGAAAAAAACAGTATTGGTGATAATATGTGAGTGATGTCGCTGTTTCTGGTTCCCACGACACAGGGTATCCCTAGTGTGGGGCCAGAAGCGATGTTTGTGCCAAAAAAATATCTACAACTTTCTACTACACCCTGTTTATGTAAACTAGGCGAACTCTTTATAAGGTTGACCTAAATCTGAGCGCCATACTAGCAATATGTGCAGGCGCATGTGTATGACATCTTTACCATAATATGGTGTCAATGAACCTTAGCCTTAACCCTACTTGCGCCAAGCAGGAAACCTGAAGTTAAATAGGTAACTTAATGATTTCAACATATCGAAATTGGTAATATTTCACACTTCGTCAACATTCAATAATAATACAATAATATTATTTGTATTACCATAAAACTGCCCGATTGGTTAAATTTTTCGGTTAAAAATAAATATTATTGATAATGACAAAACAAGGCAAGTTTAGGATTGACTTTGACTAAAATAAACCATCCTAAACACAATAAAAAAAAACTACAAAATTTAACATGGCAAGGTTACAAGGTTGTACTTCGGTGAAACCTTATTTTTTTTAAACTAGGGATGTTTGAATGCAATCATGACTGCGTTCAGTTCACAGATTTTTTAAGTCCGCATCGATTCATTCAATTTAATCGATGTTTTTAAACTAGTGTACTCACTATGAAGCTAAGACAGACAGATGTCAAATGTTACCAATTACATTTTCTCTACTTTAGTTAATATGGATGTTCTAAAGATGGCAAACATCGAGAAGAATACTTCATATATCCATAGCTGCGGCGATGGGCTAACCCCCTCCCAAGCAACATGGAATATTGAATAACTGGCCAAAAGCGGATGCAGCTTTGTATGGGAAAAGGGGAACGCTATGTTTTTTTAACCATATTTTAGAACCGTTTTTACTGTTATAAATTCATAATACATACAGGCACGTAATTGCTTCTGGCCTAACACTAGGATACCATATGTCGTGGGAACCAGAAACAGCGATGTCACAAACATGTAAACATCCAGGACCTGGAGCTCTATTTTTGAATCGCTCGTATGACTTTTATGTCACGCGAGCGCTCTTTTCTACCGATTTGCCTTCGACATCCGAAATTTCGTATTTTTCAGTCATTCGCCTGCAACGAGTGGTCAGTAGCACTCGTTGCGCAAGTCGAATAGTAGAATAAACGTCAAATACGTCAAAGCTACTGCCAACAGTGTCAACACAATTGAAAGTGTCAGAGTTTGCTTTTTTCGCGCGTTTTTTGAAATTGGAATCCAAAACGTTAAATATGTGACATTTGCGACAGATAGTACATCCTGATTTGTTCCATATTATTGCTAGGATTTAGTAGGCAGCTTAATTGAACAGACCCTGTCATACAGCCTACAATATGACAGCATTTAACGTTCCTTTTCCTGTGCGATATTTACCGGTTTCCTTTTTCTGCGTGCAACGGATAAAATTCAAAATTGCCAAATTTATTGGCAACACCGATGACGAACGATTCAAAAATGTAGGAAATCAACGTCATGCGAATCGTAAGTCGAACGTGACATATGTCTCATGCGACATATTATGTCACGCGAGTGATTCAAAAATAGAGCTCCTGGCGGATTTTTCGAACCCGGGACCCCTAGCTTGGGAGTACAGTCACGAACGCAAAACCACAGAGGTCATCATTTTGCTTTACACATATTGCTTCGCGTTTTTTGTTTTCGATATTTTTTTTACAAAAAAAAAGGTAAAATAACTCTGAGTATTATCATAAATTACAGAATTATGACACAATTTCTCGCACTTTTGATCCAGCTCAATAGATTTTCACATTTTTAGCACCTTTACATCAATAAAGATATATATATATATATATATATATATATATATATATATATATATATGTATAATAAACCTATTTTAACTATAATGCCGTTATAATTCGTTTGTCTTTGTCTGTCACTTTGAAATTTGTGTTCGTGAGAAAAGGACAAAGCACATTTTAGTTATCACAGGTTTAATAAGTTTTATGAACAAGGAGGTTAGTATATAAATAGATATTTTTTGCAGCACAAGAGATATTTGTTGTACAGATATCCCGGCGATGTACTGACCTGGCGGAGTTTTCGCTTGAACGCTATCTTATCGTGTGTGGTGTTCATATCGCGCGGTACATTCATTAACCATTTATTGGGCAGAGGGAAGATTCCCATCATCATTCACAACCTTATGGCTTGGTGATAAGTACAAAACAAATCAAAATTTCTGATTGGTCGTAACCGGGTACAGAGTTAAGACTTTAAGAGCGGCTTACCGATAGCGAATATCCGACATTGGCTTTCGGCTAATAGTGACTGACTCAGTCATTATTAGCCGAAAGCGCAGATTGCTGCTCAAATTTGAGCGGCACTTAAATTTAATGCGCCGTTATTACTCTCTGACGGCCTCTGTGGCTCTGTCAGGACAGGTGGTACTGCAAGTATCAAATAGTCGCTAAAAAACTTAAATTACTTGAATAAGTTGGTACTGCTCCAGGTCCTGTCAACAAAGGATGCAATATGTTTTCGCACGATTGCATAGAAGTCGTCTGTGCGCGCTTCTGCAAACATTGTCGATGCACTACAGAACCGGGGCAGTTCGTAGACAATAAACGAAAAAAGTATATTAAAATGCATAATAAAAAACATTAATGGGACACTTTTTTAAATATATTTTTTGTCGATAAAATTTGATCGTCTTCAACTCTGTTCGATATGTACTATCAGTAGCAGAATTGGAAGCCCACTTTAAAACTTATTTCTCTTGCAGCTAGCATGTGGCGGTAAACCCCTGCTTTTGTCGAATTTCAAAAACCATTTGTCTTATGACTTTTAAATATTCATATTTCATATTCATATTTATTTATTGATAACGTCAGTTACAAGTCATTTTGTAAATAGAGTTAGTTCAGTTGAATGTCAAATAAAAATTACATTAAAATTAAATTGTGTCAAATTAAATTAAAATAATAATAATACATTATATTGAATTATATAAAAATATAAAAAAAGAAGAATAATTTACTTAATTAACACAAATGTTGTCCAGAGAGAGTCTACCTAGTTGGGTAGGTCTAGGAATTCCGAAAAAGAATAGAAGGTTTGCTCGACAAGCCAGCGCTTCAGGCGCAGTTTGAAAGTGCTTGGATTGGGAGCATCGGTTACGTTGGCGGGAAGACGATTATATACCGCCGGACCCATGACGTGAGTCATCTTCGATGACTTCCCCAATGTGTGGGGGACCGTCGCGAGTTCGTGACCGTGGCGGTGTGTTTTGCGGAACGTGCGGAATGAGTCCAGGTTTTCGCGCACGTAGACGGCCACTTGCAGAATGGTGATGGACGGCAACGTCAGGATCCTGAGCGCTTTGAAGTGAGGCTTCGCGGAGACGTCTCAGCGGACCTGGACTATAGCTCTCACGGCTCGCTTTTGCATCCTGAATGCCCGTTCCCAATCTGCTGCGCGTCCCCACAGTTCGGCTCCGTACTGCAGCAGCGAATGCACTGTAGCGAAGTAGCACGACTTCACTATGTCGCGCGGCACCGTGCGTGCCAGCCGACGCAGCGCGGAGCACGCGCCGCTGAGCTGCGCACACAGCCTGTCCACGTGAGGCCGCGGTCCAGCTCGAAGCCCAGAAACGTTGTCGCCTCCACCTGCTCGACCCGCACTCCGCCCACATGGACGTTCAGCGGGACGAGATGGCGGCCTGACAGGTCGAAGTGGAGAAAGTGGGTTTTTTTCAAGTTAAGGACGAGGCCGTTGTCGCGGAACCAGTGAGACAGTACGGTTATTGTATGGTTTAGGCTTAGCTCAAGGCCTCCAATCGTTTTGTTCGTAATAATTCCTGCCACATCGTCAGCGTACATATATAGTAAAAAAATGTTGGGCTGCATGGGAAAATGTTGGGCTGCATGGGAGAAGAACTCTTACAGTGGTCTTCCACAGCTGCTGATGATGGTACACTTTATTAGCAGCTAGTGAGATATAAAATCAAACAAAAGTAAGGTCACTCACCCATCATCAAACAAACTCGGTCCCACGTAAGAATCGTCAGCGAAACTGGCGCCTTCTATCCGTTGACAGATCATGCTGTCATCCGCGCCCTCGGGGACGGTCTGGTCGGCTTGACACCTGTCAAACTCCAGACTTTGACAGGTGTCGCTGTCAAGCGATCTGCTCTGCTCCCGTTTGCACTTTTGGTCCCATAACCGCTTGGTTTCGGTTTGCACTCTGCGTTTTAGTTCAGATATTTTCTCTCGTTCGTTTTCAATCACTTGACAACCTGAAATGTTGATTGGTTAATATATCTAATATAACCCTTATTTTTTACTTAAGTTAGGCTTAAGTTAGTAAGTAGTAGGTAAATTAGGTCGTACCTACAAATATAAAAAATAAAAAGTAGGATTGTGCATAAAAAGATTTGGGTGCTCAAAGTGACGATTTATAATTTCAGAAAAAAAAAACATCCCTTTTGTGGATACATTGATTTGTTTGATTTAAAATGGTATTCCTAAATTCTCATAAATACCTTGTTCTTCCAACATGACTAGTCTATTTCGTTCGATCTCCATTAGACTGTCCACTGTACGTTTCCCCAACGAGTTCATATCTGTATCACTTGACAAAATCGGAGCGTCTAAAGTAACCTTAGATATCCGATCAATGTCATCTTGAGACGGTATTTTGCCGGAATCAGATATTTTTTTAGCCTCACTCTTTCGTTGACCGTTGGGCTCATCGCCACAGCTTTTTCTATGCAATACTTTCACTAGTTGGCAGTTCTCCAGTTCTTTTTCCAACGGTTTGTCAAATGTTACGTTGTGACCCTTGTGGTTGGTCGATTCTTTCACATCGTTTTCGATTTCTGTTACCTCAACGATCTTTTCCGGGGATTGTGATTTGTTTTTGATGTATTTGTTGTCGATTGTCGTTTTACTGTTTTTCACGTATCGGCTTTTAGCGTTGTTCTTCGCTTCCTCAGTTTCGTTGTCGCGAGATTTTCTGCCAAACGAGTCTTTCTTTATAATTTTTCCTAGCGCCGCAAAAGTTGGTATTTTTGATGAGGAGCTACTTTTCAAAGGGCCGTTGGTTTCTTTTTTAACTTTCTTCGAATTGCGCAGACTGTTAAATCTGTCCAATGTTGGCTCCGATTCAATGATCTCATTATTATAAAACAAATTCTCGTTCAAACTCTGGGACATGATATCAATTTTCTCTGGCGATTTCTGTTTCTTCTCCTTACTCTTTCTCCGGCTCAATGAATCGAAATTTCTCTCCCAGAACCCTTTCTTTTCTTTCGATGACGTCGACGATTTCGACGGGCTCTCGCTGTATCGATCACTCGATTCGACCAAATCGGAGATGTCTCTTCTTTCGACGTCAACTATCATCGATTGTGACATTTGATCTATCGAATTGAATTTATCTTTCAGTCGTCTCGTGTGATTTTCTGTGAGTTTCGTTAGATCGACATCATCGCTGTCACTTGTTTGTGGGGAATACCCGAATTCGCCTGATTTCGCTCTAGTTTGGTCTGTGAAGAACGCGCTATCTGGCGACTGAGTTCTTTCTATATCATTTAATTTCATTACTAACGGTTTTAATTCTTTTTCTAGGGCTTGCACATTGGTGGTCAGTCCTTCAACTTTGTTCAGCCATTTGACATATCCTGCTTGTAATACTTTAGTCTCGTCTAAGGCGGAGGTCAGATTGTTGCTTGCTTCAGATTTGAGGGTTAGTATTCGTGATTTTTGAGCATCGATCTTTTTGCTAAGGAGTGTAATTTCGGTTTGGAGATCTTCCCGATTCGCTAATCTGTGATATAAAAAGTTTATATATTATACTTCGAACAATTGAGCATAAGCATAAAAAGTGAACTTTTCACTTATTCATTATAAATATTTAAATCCATTGCTACGAGTATATTATGTATATCCTTTATTAATGGGGATTATTACGCAAAACTATTTGGTCGTCTACCAAACTGTGTGTTCGTAACACAAAAAAAATATCTATCTAAGTTTTTTTACTTTTCAGCAACAAAGAGTTTCATCTGAGGTTCTATAGATAGCTGGATATCTGCTCGCACGCGTTAGCCCTAAACCCGGCGAATATTGACAGAAGTCACCTGAGTACTGAAGATTCTATTGTCGGCATGAAGGGCAACAACATAAAATTTGTCTCAATTGTTATATAATATTTTTTCTTTGAAAGGGTCAATTATTTTTAATTTTTTTGTTGAAGGGGAAAAAAAATTCCCATGCCCAGGAGTCAGACCTCCCTGCTATGTCCGGGTCCCCACATATTGAGCGGGCATCAGCTCGTGTATTATACGGACTAAAAACAACCCCTTTGTGTTATCTGTCTAAGACTTTACTGTGAGCCATGGACTAAGACTTTACTGTGAGCCATGGACTATGACTTTACTGTGAGCCATGGACTAAGACTTTACTGTGAGCCATGGACTAAGACTTTACTGTGAGCCATGGACTAAGACTTTACTGTGAGCCATGGACTAAGACTTTACTGTGAGCCATGGAGGGGTCAATTCATTAATCTGAATAACGAAACTCTTTGAATAAATTAGCTTTACTTACTTTTACAATGTGATTCATTTGCAAGTATCCTCAGATGAATGAGTCTTTACTTACTTCCTCTGTGTTTATTATCTTAGATAACATAACATTGCGTCACGCCTGTTCCCATACGGGGCGGCAGAAGAACTTGTGCCCACTTTGAGCCAGTTATTCAACACTCCATTTTGCGTGACAAGGGGCCAGCCCATCGCCGCAGCTATGGACTAATGAAGGTTTCCTCACAATGTTTTTCCATCACCGTTAGAACGTCCGTATAATGTACTTAAGATAAATTAATTATCTCATTGGTACATGGTCAGGAATTGAACCCGCATCTCCTGTGTGAGAAGTAACTTGAAACCCATTAGACCACTTTGTTATCTACAAACTAATTTGGCAGATTGCTTCGCTTCCCCATTAACAAACATTCAAACACACAAACGTTCACATTTCTAATAAGCGAGTAATTCTAAAGGCATCACTCACAGCTCCGACTCCTCCTCCAGATGTTGGAACTCCAGGTCCTCGTATATCTTGGTCTCGTTGTCCAGAATATCCTGCGCGTTCTGCAACTCCTCCATCGTGGCCGCTTCGTGCTTCAGAGCCTTCTCTATCCTGCAAACAAACATAATTAGAGTCACATCCTCTCCCACACGGGGTAGCAGAGGCCCAGCTGCGCACGCGTTCAGCAAAGAACATCGCCGATTGCCGTCTGCGTGTGAGAATCGTCCTATATGATTTGACTTTTCGTTCATAAAGCGATCCTGTAAGAATCTTTGTTGTTTGAGGCAATTATAAAAACATTGATGATTATTTATTTTGAGGTTTGGTTATTTTCCTATTGGTAACAAAATCGTTCATCGTATCTTTAATTTACTTGTTTCTTTGTTTGTAATACTTTATTGCACAAAAAAGTGAAAACAAAACAAATATAAAGGAAAGAACATGTACAAAGGCGAGCTTATCTCTAACAAGAGGTTTCTTCCAGCAAACCCAGAATGGAGAGGAAAAAAGAACTAAAGGTAGAACTACGTGCACAACCAAAAAAACTTAATAAAAATAATAAACTACCTACCAATATCTACATAATACTAAAAATAATGCTCTATATAATAATAATACCTTGGACACTATTTTCATACATTGATCTAGCCCCAAACTTGGATTCCCTGCATCATGGGTACTAGACAAAGAATACACATACTTAGATAGATAAACAAACATGACTAGGGTACAAACATACGTTCTCGCCAAACAAATATTTACCCCCACCGGGACTCGAACCCGGGACCCTTGGCTTCGTAGGCAGGGTCATTGCCGACTCGGCCATTCGGGTCGACTTTCTTTTCTTGCGGTTTCTTTGGGAAATTTGTTCATAATAATGGGTTCTATCATTCCCCAAAATTTGATCAGCTGATGACAAATAACTGTTTAACTAATTTGATCAGCTAATCACAAATAACTGTTTAACTAATTTGATCAGCTAATCACAAATAACTGTTTAACTAATTTTCACCAGTAACTTTATTTTAATTTAATTTAATTCGGTAAAATAATAGACTTTCAAGGGCATTATACTGAGGAAATCATTTCGAGATATAATGCGCGGCGTATAAGTTGAGCCACAATGGCGGCGTCTGCGCAGGTAATAACGACTGTTTAGATACATTTTACCCTGCGCAGAAGCATTGTGGCTCAAATTATACGCCGGGTACTGTAATTGTGTTCTTGTAAATAAATAGCTTTATTCCCTTCAAAAAATATTACTGGATTACTGACATTTCCTAAAAAAATAGAATGTCCTTCATTTGTCCTCTCCTTTGGCTCAAATTTTCTTAGCCGTTAAGGTGGCTGTCCTGTCAAACTGTCAAGTTTAAATAGTTTTCCCTTCTGTCAATATCTCCGTTGTCAGTCAGAACTTAAACAAATATAATTTTTATATCTACGATTATAATAAAGTGTTAGTGGAATAATTGGAAAGTAAAAAAAAGTGGAATTCCGTTCTGTGTATGGCAACCGTAACTCAAGATACGCACGATACCGGTTCGCCTAGTGTGTGCATCACAAGCAAGCTGCCAAAAGGACAAACTACCCACCAATCTTAACATTATATTTTATCAACTGTGCATTGTAATTTAGACGTCCTTTGTTACCTATATTTTTGCTAAATAAATGAATTTGTAATTTGTAATACTAAGAATAGATCTAGGCAATCTTGCCTAATATAATAAATAATAATAATAATATTATCTTTGACACTATTTACACACATTGATCTAGCCCCAAACTAGGATTCCCTGTATCTTGAGTACTAGACAACGATACACATACTTATAAAAATAAATATTATACTTAGATAGATAAACAACAATGACCAGGGTACAAACATCCGTTCTCATCAAGCAAATATTTGCCCCCACCGGGACTCGAACCCGGGACCCTTGGCTCCTTAAGCAGGATCACTGCCGACTCGGCCATTCAGGTCGTCATAAATAGGGTCAAAGTCCACTCAGAGAGAAGAATAAGCCACATAAAAACCTTCAAAATTTCGGCTCCATTAATCACAAGGCAAAGAGTCAATCATGAATCAATTTTCGAAATTTTTTTTGTTGTTATGGATGTTCAATAGTGACATGTGAGTTGATGTGTGCGACATTGCTTTTTTTTTGCAAATAGCCGCAAGGAAGAGTTTAAAAATAAAAAATTGATCAAGCGACGTCACGAGGTGTGTTATTTAAAACATTATTAAAAAAAAAGTATTTAGACTGATTCAAATTAGTTTCTTAAAATTGGCTAAAATTTCATAAAAGGTACTACGTATATTTATTTAGCATCGTCCTTTGAACTATAAACTTTAACTACAATTTGTTTATATCTAAACTCATACCTTTCCACCTTCATAGTAGCAATCTCAACTCGATTCTGCATCTCGCTTTGCCTCGCATCTTGCCTCTCTTTCAGACTCCGTATTTCTTCCTCTATCTTCCTCGCTTTGTCCAATAACTCTGTCTTCTTCTTTTGTTCTATATTGAGTATGGCTATTTCGCTGTCGTATTCTCCTTTGATAAGAGCTTTTTCCATTTCGAGCTGTTAAAAAAAGAATAAATCAATTAAGGCGCGTGCAGCACTATACACGTGCTCTGAAAACAAGTTTTGTTTTTCGATATGCGGGAGGTAAATGCGATTTACAACCCTAGGGAGGTAATTGAATTTTAAAATGGATCGAGGCTTTTTTCTATGTTTTTTTTGGGACAAAATCTCATATTTATAGTGTCACATTCAATTCGTTTTCTGTTTAAAACGATCGCACTGGCCAGCAAGAAAACAGCATGAACAAAAAAAAATTGGCGCCACGTAAATGTTGTTAAAAACGTTGAGGGAAAAACATTTATACCGAAAAAAGTACATATACATTTTTTTAATAATTACTTGTATTTTATTGCCTCTCATTAGTGATGATAATTCACCAAGTTAAAAAATTAAAAAACACTACTTAAAGTTCAAGCCCTATTTCTCCTTCCCGGTCGGTATGGGAATGAAGACATTAAAAGTCCTCATCAAAACTTTTGCTGCACGTAACCACAAACCAAAACGTCATCTGTTTACAATATTTACAAAAACCGCTACATCAATTTTGAAAAAAAAAATATGGAACTACCTCTGAAGTATGACTTACAAATCGAAATAATAATCATCAAAATAGGTTCATAAATGACGGAGTAATCGCGTAACAAACATACATACAAAAACAGACGAATTGAGAACCTCCTCTTTTTTGAAGTCGGGTGAAAAGTAGAATATTGCACAAGAGTGTAAGTGATCGATTACACCCTCGAACCACTTACCTCCCTTGTATAACAATCTACTATTAACTAGGTATATAAATTCGAAATATTCGAAATCGCAGCGGAAATGACGTGAACGAGAATACTCTCTAAAATTTTTCTCGTCCACTTTTCGATTTTCGAAGCGCCTAAGAAAGAAGAGTAAATCAGTGGAAAAAAATATTAGACAAGAAAGTGTAAAGACTGATCAAGATATCAGACTAGTTTTATTTTCTGGTGTAGACGAGATGAAAACTAGTGTTCAGTTATGTAACCGCTCCCGCTCGGCAAATTATATTTATAAGAATATGGATGTTAGGTTATGCTCTGCAAACCTAATAGATGATTCTTACCTCACGCAAAATATCGTCCTCCTGTGATCTAATATCGGACATCTTGCATTTGATCTCATGTATTTGCGACACCAGACCTCTCCTTTCCTCTTTCAGACACTCATATCTCCCTCTCAACTCTTTCACATTCTCATACAAAGACATCCCACTCTCCCTCGAATCTGTGTCTTCGTCCATCTTTTTGATATCCTTTTTGATATTTGTTATAATTTTTTCGCGGTTATTTTGAAGATCTTTCTCGAATTCGTCCAGTTCTGGGATATCAGCCATTAATTCTTTTTTAACGTCGTCAAAACTTTTGTTTTTTGTTATAGGAATTTCCTCACTTTCGCTTATGACTTTAGTGTATCTGTATTCAATATCGTCCGTTAGATTTGAATCGTCGATCATTGGTATTTCTTCTTCTAGACTGAGCTGCTTTTCAATTCCGCCGAATTGCACATCTTCTTTGCCGTTGTTGATTGCATCTGGTGACGCAGGCGCCGATTTTGTTACCTCTTTTGTACTTTTAGTTTTATCATACTCTGGTATATGTGGTATATTGAAATTCGGTTTTATAGAATTGTCTACAGGCGGTGGCGTCGGAAAGATAAAATATTGAGGTGAAGGAAGATTCTTATGAGCAAAGCTAGTCTTTATTCTCGTCCTAGGGCTTTGGGTATTTGGCGATTTTGGCTTTATACCCCTGTTATAAAGGACATTTTCGTAAGGACTGCCGATTGGCGAATTGGGTTTAAAGTCGCCATTTTGTTGTAATTTTCTGATCATAATGGGACTGGACAGTTCGTTTCGTTTATCTTCGAACACTGGGATGCCGATTTCGTCCATGCGGCCTTGATTCTCGTAATTTTGTCGGTTTGTGATAGTGACTTCTGGTGTTTTTTCACTTGGGGACTGAGGTAGGGTTGTGATGTCGAAGTTTTCGTAGCTGGATAGGTTTCGTTGGGTAGGCAGCGATCTGCTCACTGAGTTGTTTCGGTTGCGACTAGTATCAAATCTGGAAATGAGGAAATAGAGGATATTAATGTGTATTAATAACCTATGCCATGCCTTGAAAAAGAATGTTGATTACTGACTAGACGTTCATCACATGCATAGTAGATTAGTCGTTAGAACCATTACCACCAGATGTCACCACTGTGCTAATATCCAATTGTCATATAAACCTGCATCGCAAACACCTATTAAGTAAACAATAATGAAAAAACCCTTGTTAGAAATGACCTCACCTTTGTACATCATTTATCTATTTTATGTTATCTGTGTTTCGGATGACACATTAAGCTGTAAGTCCCGGCAACCGTCGCTACTCGGTGGTAGTAGCCGTATGCTGGTCAGAGGCCCTTAAGGGGCAGCTTGGCAACTTCAGACATTCGTGTTGACAATAGCCCGACAACTTTCCATCAGCCCGCACTGAGCCAGCGCGGTCTGTTATGTGTAGTAATATAAAGAAACTCTGGACTCAATCCCGTCATGAGCCATAGCGAATTGGGAACCTCATGCCATGGTAATAAAATTCAAAACCTATAACGGGAAATGGGCATCATATAATGCCGTGGGTCGTTGAGAGGATAGGCATCACTTACTTGTAATAGCCATCACTGGTTTGCACAAAGTTGGGGTTAGTGACCGCCACGCTGCGCGGGAGTGAGCCGTTTGTGATGATCTTGTTGTGTGACCGCTTTTCTGTTGGAGTTATCGGGGAGCCTGAAAAAATATAAAAATATTTCTCTCGTTAGCACGTAGTAGTAATGTAACCAATAAGATTTGGTCTAGGCCAGGCTATCCTAACGCTGCAACTGCCGAGATATGAAGTTTTAGTTATAAGGGGTTTTCCTTACGGGACGAGCCGAATGGCCGAGTCAGCAATGGCCCTGCCTACGACGCCAAGGGGCCCGGGTTCGAGTCCCGGTGGGGGCAAATATTTATTTGATGATAACGAGTTTTTACCCTAGTCATGGTTGTTTATCTAAGTATAATATTTATCTATGTAAGTATGTGTATCGTTGTCTAGTACCCAAGATACAGGGAATCCTAGTTTGGGGCTAGATCAATGTGTGTAAATAGTGTCCAAGGAATTATTACTATTATTATTATTCTACACCGTTAGAATATCATAATAACATAGATAGAATATCATAATAACATAGATAGAATATCATAGGTACATGGTCAGTACCGGGGTTCGAACCCGCATCTCCTGAGTGACAGGCGTGTAACCACTATGCCACGGGCACATCTTATTTTCAAATATAATATTTGCGATAATATTCCATTACTGAAGTAAATATTTCTCGGGGGCGTTGTGAATTTGTGATGGGGTGAAGTTAATAGGATATGTAGGATAATAGGATATGAGAAAAAGACTAAATGTGTTAAGTTTCTTACTACTAACGTTAAAAATAATCAGACATGTATAACAATTAAAAATGAGGAATTGGAATTGGTAACCAGCACAGTGTTTCTAGGTATAACGTTGGATTCCAAACTCCAATGGGGTCCACATATTGATAAGCTATCGAACAGACTGAGCTCTGCAGCTTTTGCATGCAGGAAAATCCGTCACTTGACAGATTTAAAAACAGCCAGATTAGTTTATTTTAGTTATTTTCATAGTATTATGTCCTACGGTATTCTGCTCTGGGGCAGTGCTGCTGACATAAATACTATTTTTGTGCTGCAGAAGCGGGCTGTTCGTGCGATTTATAAAATGAATAATAGAGATTCTCTTAGAAATAAGTTTAAAGAAGTAAATATATTGACAGTCCATAGTCAATATATTTACGAGAATATTATGTATGTCCATAAGAACATTGTTAACTTTCGAAGAAACTGTGATATACATAACTTTAATACTAGAAACAAGGACAAACTTGCAGTGCCCACTACTCGGCTCCATAAAATAAAAAACTCGTTCAAGGGTAATTGTGTAAGATTTTACAATAAACTCCCAAGCACTTTGACAGATCTATCAATTAATAAGTTCAAGAAATACATCAAGCAAAGGCTTATTTCTAAAGCTTACTACAGTATTAAAGAGTACATAGACGATAAAAATGCTTGGGACTGAATTGTTCTAATTAATTGTGAGCATCCTCACTGCCAGAGTTTCTTTTACTGGACACTTGGAGGCCTTTTACACCTCCAAAGATTAATTTAATTATACAACTGTTGACTGTGGGGACCATTTACATCTCCTATTATCATTGTATTATTGACTAAAGAGACTATACATCTCTGTTATTTATATTTTAATTATTTTATTATGACATTTGAGACTCTTTACATCTCTCAGAAACAATAATTAAGTACTTTTTTTTTCTGATAATATGATAATAATACCAAATGTTCTGTAAAAAATGAAATGAAATGACATGTGAAAGTGCCCTTGTGGCCTATTTACAGAATAAACGTTTTGAGTTTTGAGTTTTTAACGGAAAAACAGTTGAAGGCTTTTTAAAAGGGAATTGAATTCAATATTATTTTTTTGTTAATAATGTAGTTGTAATAAAGAACGGCTAGTATTTAATCGCACATCTAAAATGCTGCTTTGCACACCAAAAAAGGATCAACAAAAACACTTTTTATGTTTATGTGTACTTAAGTTTATGTTTTGAGTATTTTTTGTTGTTCTTACATTTTCAACCTAACATGAAGGATAGCTGAAGCTTCGCTCACCCTCTTTACCCTTCATCGCTACCGCAGCATTTTGCCCTGATATTTGCTGTGAAAATCAGTCTTTTTGATGTGCAGTTTATTAATTCCCATAGAGAACGTAAATCATTCCAAAAAAACGTAATAAAACGAAATACATTATTTATTACAATGTATTTTCTGTACTGAATTCTGGAATGCACAAGATGGCGGTCGCAGTAAACAAAACGACTTGCTCGGGGTATCGTTTTTATTCTTCGTTCATCTGAACAGGTAAATATCTTCCGACCATACAGCCAAATCTTATTTATTTATTCAGTTTATATTTATGTATGTCGTTCCTGTATTTAGTTTTATAACGTGTACGGTGCTGCACAAGTTTTATTTTTCGAAAATTAAGACAAGTTTTTATGTCGTTTCGTAGTTTGTGCTATTTCGAGTTTCTCGTTCATTGTATTTTTTATTTCAATCACTTTTTCGTAGTTTTCTTTTGGTGAGGCCTTTGCCCAGCAGTGGGACACCATTTAGGCTATATAAAAAAAAAAACATGCGGTTACCTGAAGCAATCTGTTTCTCGTACTCCGCACACATATTCAGAATCTCTTCGAGACGAGCGTTCTCTGCATCTTTCTGCTCCTCCTCCTTGACTCGGTCCTGGTATGCCTGCAAATGATATTGGACATCAAAAATATACTATCACTTAGTTCATATTACCAACTAGCGTAATATATGGTGGAGATGCGTAGTTGTGGTGGTGACTCATAGATGGCGTCTATTAGTTGGGGGCAATAAACGATTTTAGGAAGCAACATCTGTGGTTGCGAAGTTGTGCCGATGGAACAACGATAGCGTTGGTGTGAACTGGGCTTCCGGAGAGGGATCCTACATCGCAATTACATATTACTGGTATATTAATATTATTATTATAGTTGTAGTTGTAGCGAAATCCAAAGGAATCTGTATAGGTATAGGTATTTACCTATACATAATGTGTTAAATATGCGAAGTTGTATAAAGCTATTATTTGACAAACATTTTGGTACAAGGACAGACATTTTGGTGAGAGTCACACTACACCCCACAAACTTTCATTCAATAACTAACCATTCCTCCAAACAATTTGTCGATTCTCCCGATAATTTCGTTGTACATTTTATTTCTAACATACAGTTCGTTTAACGGATTACAATTCACATTATTTCCTACCATTATATAGTTGTTATTTTGTACGGGACTTATTATATTTTTGAGTAGAACGTTATTTTCGCTGGCCAAGTCTTTGCATTCTGTCATTTTTGAAAACTGTTCTTTCAAATCTTCGTAGGATGCGTTCATTTGTTTTTCTATTTTGAAAATTTTCGTTTTAAAGTTGTTTTCGTGGTTTTTTGTCTCGTTCACGTAATGGTTTGTTAAAATAGTATTAATGGTCTTAAATATTTTTATGTCGTTTCGTAATTTGTGCACTATTTCGAGTTTCTCGTTCATTGTATTTGTTATTTCAATCACTTTTTCGTAGTTTTCCTTTTGGTTGTTTTTGTCCATGTCACTTTTTAGCTCAATTAATGCCACCGTATTCTTTTTTAAACTTTTCACGAAAGATTTGAGTAGATTTCTTTTAATCGAAACTTTTTGGTCGCCGCGCGTTTTTTTCCCAATCATCATTTGTTTTTATAAAGAGTTTAAGCTTGAAGGATTACCACAGCGGACAGATATGTCAAAGCAACTGATTATGTAGGTATAGGTATAGGTATAAGCAACTAAATAAAACTTCCTGATGCGAAATCGATACTTATGTCATTGAAGAAACCAAGGCATATCCAGTATCTTACAATATGTTACAAGTATTTGGCTACTTTAGTATTTGGATGTTTTAAGGTTTTGAAACGTAAGGTTTTTCCAAATATTCAGAGAAAATCTAATTTGAATTAAAAACACAAGCAACTACAGAACGATATAGCACACATTTAGACTTTATCATTTGACGCTAATGTTATCAAATGATAAGAACACGTACTATTGTTATTAAATTCTTTATTAGGGATCCCTAGGACGGTAATACGAACTGAAGGGATTTCGTGTTGTATGTTGATACAAAGAATAGTAGAGAACCGCCTTTTAGAAGAAAACTTGTATACAAAATTATACATTCTGGATTATTTCTGAGTCTGTAAATTAACACAAAGCCTTATTCATTAATTAATTTAACGATGTCTATTTTTTATTAAGGAGGTCAAGTGACGTTCATCAAAACTATCAATTTTAACCTACAGAACCCATCCAAGCGTGGACGACATTCACGCTTGACCTGTTTGACTGTTACATCCTAACTTTGTATTTATAATGTGGCATTGAGACTACGCAAACTCTCGTTTCGTCATATCTTACATACATACATACTATGCTTACGCCTTTTTCTCAATAGAGGGGTAGGCAGAGACCAAACATTTCCACTCCCGCTTCCTCAACATATCATTTTTCATTGAAAAGGCTACATATTTCCGAACTCAAGATATCTTAGGATAAATTAGGATTTTGACTAGAATAGATAAATATCTCTGATTTCCGATTTAGGCTTACTTTAGCTGACCATGGAACCGATAGTAGTATCCGTCAAGTCAATTGATGACCTCTGTGGCACAGCGGTTGTGGCTCTGACGACCATGCGAAAAGTCCCTTGTTCGATCCCCGGCTGGGGGTAAAGGGTCGATATCGACGCCATCTATATTTCAGTGACTGAACTTCGCTTCGGTAAATAGGTCTCTCAATGGGGAAAATTAGGCAAAACTTTTTGGAAGAGGGCACTTTTTATAAAATGACAAAAATGACAGCAGCATAAAATCTTTATGGATATTGACAATTCATTTATTTGATTGGAAACTCTTTGCTTAGAATTAAGATAAGATAAGATAAAAGGTTATTTGCACATTCTACAATTTTCTGCTTAAGCTTATAATACAGTGATGTGGTTGTACACAGAGGCATTAATATATTTTAAACTTAATAGTAGTTTATGTGACTGCTGCATAATGCCTAATTATGTACAGTTACATACACTAGTTTATCTACACACATATCATAAGCTCTCTTTGATGTGTTCAGGAACCGCATGTTTGACCGGCATTGTGGTTCTGCAATTGTTTAGCTTGTTCTTTAGTACCAACTTCAACGGGCGTCGGCGTTCGAAATTTGAATGTCATTATATGTAGAAAAACTACACATAATGACCATTATGTGTAGTTTTCCAGATACGAAACGAGTTTTTACCAAGTAGTTTAACATAATGCTGATCGTAACGTGCGGTTTTTGAACGCAGTAAAGAGGGTTTATGATACGTGTGTAGATAAACGCCTATAAACCTACTTTAACTATAATGCCGTTATAATTCGTTTGTCTTTGTCTGTCACTTTGAAATTTGTGTTTGTGAGAAAAAGACAAAGCACATTTTATTTAACATAGGTTTAAAAAGTTTTATGAATAAGGAGCATATTGTATGAATGTATGTACATACGAACTTGTTTATTATGTATCGGTCACTCACACTTATACACTTGTATACTATTCCTACAGGTACATTTCCAAAATAGACACAGAAACTAAGGGTCTTACCACAAAAAAATAAACTCCAGTTCAACACTGTTCAAAAACATAAATGTATAGTATGACGTTTGTTTACGTTAAACTATGTGTAACATTTTTTTTAGTAATACAGCAACAGTTTTATATAAAAATTTACTCGGACGACTCGATAAAAATTACCGAATGGAATGTTTAAACAAAAATACCAAAGTATTAACCGTTTTGTTTTCAGTATCAGTCGCCACGAAACTAACTACTAGTCTAGTATTGTATGTTTTATCAAAGGCGCGCCAAATCAGTGGGTTATCCGGGCTGATAATACTTCACCTAGTTTATTACACATATAAGGTCGTAAATACCGTGTTTGTACTTGATTAATAATGTTGTATGAATCAGGAAACAACATGGCTGGTCTATGTTTCTTTTTGGTTCGACGTCCGATCTTTAAGTGTGTTGTGTTTATACAGGGTGTAACAGTATTATTGTCTTAGGCCCGACTTTATATCTGATGGGCCTTAACCCTTTCCTTTACTTTACTTTCAAGCTTGTAGCCGTGGATTTTATCTAGGTTCGTTTCGATACTTCATAACGAACAGCCTAACGCAGTTGTTTGTGTTACTCGTCATAAAATCAGAGCATTATCTAAACGTTGTGGCTGGCTGTCACCGTTGGCCACTACTCCCCGCTAGGTGGCGCGGCTTGGAGATTGCCGTGCGAAAGATATCTGTGGTGTATATCTTTCGTATTAAAAAGTCGTAAAAAGTTATAGTTATTAATTTGATGCCATTTTGCATCAATGACCTGTCAAAGGTGCTATACCGACAAATTTTTTGGTTGTACACCAACAACCCTCTGGACATTCGTTTAGTTATATCATTTTGATGGTGTTACCTGTTTTTTTGTCCGGGAATTTGGCAGTTCGGATTTTTGTCGTTGAGGCGGGTCACCTTCTAGAAAGTCAGGAACGTTTCGGGGCGCCTTTTACTCTCCAGTTGACGTGGTGCCAGCCCCTGCCTGGGGGGCTACGCCGATATTGACCCGAAGCCCTGGTACGTGCGGAGTTTTGAGGTTACCGGCTTGTTGTTGTAGTTTCTGTGTTTAAACCCGTTTATCCTTTCAGCAATCAAAGGAATTAGCTGATCGAGGAAACGAAGCCTCGATACCTGGTGCGTGGAGATACCACGGTAGATTGACGACCGGTTTAGCCTAGCGGGTACTGACCCTGTCTACGAAGCTGACGTTCCCGGGTTAGAATCCTGGTAGGGCAAATATTTGTGTGATGAGTATGAATATTTGTTTCTTAGTCTTGGATGTTTTCTATGTATTTACATAAGTATTTATCTCTATTAAATATATCGTCGCCTAGTATCCATAACACGGGCCTTGTTGAGCTTACTATGGGCGTAGTTCGATTTGTGTAAGATTGTCCTCTAATATTATTATTACTCCGCCATTTTGAACACGAGGAATTCGCCAGCGCTAGCCAAGATAGTCACGGACGAAACCCGGGTATGTACCCGAGGCCTGGGCGAAGGATATATTCTAGTATTGACCTGGTGAGTATTCTAAGTGTGAATCATGTCAACAGCATTGTGAACACGAGCTACGAACTGGTCAAGAAGGAGAAGCCACTCAGTGGACAAGGACTTTCCAGCCGCCAAAGGTATTTAAGTATTGAGACACTATTCTCTCAAATTTCCCGTCGTCCGTCGCATCATCCGCCATAGTAGAACGAACCGCATGTCCATAGAACTTATCTACCTCTCAGTAAGCCCGCGCTCGTTGAGATTCCATCGAATCTCGGCATGCAGTCAGCCCGCCGCGTGGCCAGCCTCGAATAGTAAAACTGAATAGGGTCGTGGGATGTCCCTATTAGCAGCTGGAGGGAATTTACTAAGTTTTGCCGAGACTTGCCTTCATGCCATAGTATTCCTTCTGTCATTTTCATTATTTGCTTTGATGCCGGATGTTGTTTTTATCAAACTCAGACTGTGTTCCGTGCTAGTAAACCGAGACCATATTTCCCTTTAAGCTGGGAAGCTTTGTGTAATTATTAGGGCAATGGTTGAGATTGAGATCAATCGTATCCGGTTGCTTTTAGGCTATAGTTTATATTCTTGGGAATGTTTAACACACTGAGCGTCAAGGAAGCCTGTGGCAAAAGTGGTGGCCCAGTGTATCGCCCGTGGTACACATGACCTTTGACGAAACATCTGGTGTATCTCGGGAGATACACATGGCGCTAGCGAGTTCATGATTTGTAAATTAGTTGTACATGAATCCCAACTCAGTTTTTGATTAGTGAATATTGTGGTAATACCATATATTGTTGTTTTATCCCGAATTCCAACAATCAACAGCCATCATGTACGTTAGGAATAACATAAATAGCTTCACCAAAAATGTTGACAGGCACAAGCGAAATAATATAAGAAGCGGAAATAAAATTGAGCAACCTTACTATAGACTAGCTAAAGTTAGAACTTCATTTGTGGGTCTAAGTATACAATAATATACTCTTAAAGAGATATTAAATTTGTGAGAGAAGAAATTTAAAGGCATTGTTAAAAAAACATTATGTTATAAAGCATGTTATAGATAAGATGATTACATTAATGCGAAAGAGGTATGGAGCTCTGATTTTCCAACGCAGCACAAGAACCACGCACACAATTGTAACACAAGATCTATTTTTATACAAGACCTATTATTTTTGAAAAAAAAACAACAAAAAAAAACAGAAACGAAAAGTAGTCCGTGTTGCAGTGTACGAGTTTCTTGCGCCGCTTCTTCTCCGCTGCCATAATCGAACTTTCCGAAGCGGTAGTAGTTTTTCTTGCATTATATAGATTCAAATGACGTTCAAAAAGTGTTCGTAAGAATCTATTTTGAATAAAAAATGATGTTTGAAGTTTGAAGTCTCCATACAAATCATCTGACCAGCTCGGCCCAAAATGTCCGGAAAGAAGTTGTTCTGATAAAAGTTATTTAGAATAATGTACCTTGCATGCAACCCCTTAAAAAACGACCACACCTTTCTGTTACACCCTGTATAGAACACAAAATTGGTCGATCCCGGAATTGCGGGGTTTTTTTTTATACAAAAGTGCATTCTATAATAGCTAACACATCAACATTAGGTAAATGCATCCGATTATCCGATCTCTATTGATAAGTTAGCAAATGCAACTTGGCTAGGAGAGCATGTCTCATAACGAGTTTCAACTGCAGCTATGGAAACAGAATATAAACAGTATTCAAATCCATTTCTTCATCGCAATCTAATCGGATTGTCTCTTGGCCTTAATTATAGGCGTTGGGCACGTTCGAGTAGTAAAAACAAAGTTGTTTTTATAGTATACATTTCGTGAGTAACTCGAGCGCGTCAGACCAAAATAGATCTGACGATTTGAGCGTAACGCGAGGAACTTAAATATGAATCTTTGAGACCCACCACGCCCTCACGTTACGCTTGAAACGTCAAAATTTAAATGTCCACTTATGAGTATAACATAAACTCGCCATATCTTATTATGACGCGCTCGAGTTAATCCCTCATGTATGGGTTTATTTTTTGTTGCCCTAACGTCGCGGCTCTAGGTAAGAAAGCCCAAATGTGGTGGAGTTACTGAGCAGCGTGTAAGATATCTCCCACATATTAATCTGACGCGATCGAGTATCACATTAGGCGCTTAATAAACTGCTCTCAGCTCAGAGAGTTGTCTCACATCGTCACATGCTTGAGCGGCCCTTAGAGCGTTTGGTTCCAATGACAGGTTATCCTACTGTGGGAAAAGAAACGTACTCTTCTGTGTGAAGCTCCAATTTTCAAAAGAGATCTTAGAATCATTCTCTGGTATTCCCCTTCCCCCGGACCTCTGAGATGTACAGACGTGTTTCTAGTTGATTTCGTAATTATTTTAATAAACTGTAACATTAATCTCGTATTAAATTCAGTGAAAATATTAGGAGTGCATAAGCTGCAAAACAGTGGTGCGAGTCGCGAGTGCAAACCGCGAGTCAAAGTAACTAGGAAGGTCAACTTATAGTGGACGGAAAGTGATTTTGTTCTAAATCGTCGATCGCGCCCAGCGTAACCAGACCCCTCGCCTAACACATCTCCTATATGCCTATGCTCGCCTGGTACTTCTGAATCAAACTCAGTAATATGATCAAGCGCACCCCGCCTGCCTCGCCGTTAGTGACGGCAGCGACACCGACGACGACGGCATTACAAGCTCCGCATCTGCAGGGCATGACGTCAATGGAGTTGAGTTCTTTCGCAATGGCGTCAGACGAGCGTGCTCATCATGGCTCAGCACCGGACCTGCACGACTCGCTAAATAATATCACGGAGCGTAAAAAACGCAAATTCGATGAAACTGATAATATAGGTATCATGATGAAACAGATGTTTGACTCTTTCTCTAAAGAACAGGAAAAGAGATTCAAAGACTTGAAATCTACTATCGATGAATTGAAAAATCAGAATAAAGAGCTTACAAACAGTGTCGAGTGGATGTCTAAAAAATATGATGAGTTTTTGGAGAAAATAATCATATTAGAGAAAGATAGAAAAGAGGACAAAAAAATCATCAAGGACCTTGAAGAAAAGCTTGAAACACTGGAGAGAAAATCTCGTTCCACGGGTATTGAAATACGGAATATTCCTAAGCCACAAGGAGAAAATAAAGATGAACTTTGCAAAACAGTGAAAAAAGTATTAACTACATTGAACATTGAAGTTCAGACGAACGATATTAAAGATACTTTTAGATTGAATGCCAAAGATTCGTCACACCCGATAGTCGCAGAATTTACAACTGTACTAATGAAGGATAAGGTACTGAAAAGTGTTAAGGAATACAACAAAAACAAGACAAAAAATGATAAGTTGAACACGAAAGCCATTGACTTGCCAGAACCAGCGAAACCAATATATATATCCGAATCGCTGACCTATAAAACTCAGAGACTATACTACTTAGCCAGAGTTTTTCAAAGAGACTACGGATATGATTTCTGCTGGACGTCCCAGGGAATCGTCTACCTGCGCAAAAAAGAGAAACTTCCCCAGATAAGAATCTCATCTGAAGCTGACCTAGAGGCGATCAAGAAGCAATGACTCTATATCACATATCTCGCAAAACATACTTATAAAAAATTACATTATACCCCGTTATTCACTTCACTAATCAAACAAAATACAATGTACTTTTATCAGCCTATAACAAACACTACACATAAAACACAACACTCAAACACAATTATTTATTTTGTAGGAAAATCCATTTTCGTATTTACAAATACATTCTGCCTAACTTTTATTCTCATTCGTTACTATATATTATATATAAATAGAACTTGTGATTTATTAATGGCTGAAACATTTATAATCTACCTTAAAAATGCCTAACATCGATGTTATATCAAATGAGTTGGATAGCTTCGCGGTATCCCAAAATTATAGTTGTGAAGTCGAGAGATGTAAGCAGTTGCTTCCACCTTCACATGCAGGTCTTACCATGATTACACAAAATATTAGGAGCATAAACTGCAATATGTCTCAGTTTGAGGTCCTATTAAACAGATTAGGCATAGAAAATGATATTATTATTCTTACAGAGTGCTGGCTGCAGAAAATCTCTGTTTTACCTACATTATATGGATATAGTGTACATGCCACTATTTTTAATAAGTTGCAAAATGATGGCGTCGTAGCATATATTAAGGACACTCTAAGTTTTTCTACATTTGAACCAGATTTTCAAGAAGGTAACTGCATAGTTATTAAAATAGGTAAGAATGATACTGCTATAGTTGCCATTTATAGGTCTCCTTCCTATAGTAAAATAGAACCATTTTTAAAATCATTGAATGAAATTATCGAAAAATTATCTGATCATAAAAATATAGTAATAGTAGGTGATATAAATATAAATATAAATTCCCAAAAGGAAGACCATTCTTTTCTAAATTTTGCAGACCAATATCTGACACAAGTTGCATGTCTAGGACTTTTACCTGCTCATACTTTGGTCACCAGAGATATAAGCAAAACCTGTATTGATCATGTAATGCTAAAAACAAAGCTGCCCTCTATAACGATCGTACCTGAAGCAACTGTTACAGACCATAAGCCTGTCATTCTCTATCTTAGAGTAAAACAGCAACGAAATTTTGCGATATCTACTACAAAGAAAGTTAATAAAGAAGGAATTCAAAAGGATATCAATAATATAAATTACAGGGAAATCTATGAGTGCAGGGATCCGGATATCGCAATGACCTTGTTTATAAATTCCGTGATGTCAGTTATTGAAAGTAACACGTCTACCGTAATTTTATCGAGACGTAAAAAGATTTTGAAACCCTGGATCACGCCAGGTCTTTTGCGATGCATGCGTCACAGGGACAAATTACATAAAAAATCTATGGCAGATCCTGAAAACATGATTTTTAAAACCACATACGCAAGGTACAGGAATTATTGCGGTAAACTTCTGAAAAAGGTAAAGAGAACGTTCGAAAAGCAGCAAATAACCTCAGCGGGTACAGATAATAAAAAAATATGGAAAGCCATTAAGGATATAACATATTCATCTAAGGACAAAAGTCAACCAATGGAGCTTTTGACAGTCTCGACAGACCCTGAAGCCTCATTGGATGAAGTCAATAAATATTTTGTAGAAGTAGGTGAAAACCTCGCGAAACGCTTTTCCACTGAGTATAACTCTTACACAAGTGCAGAACAACAGGAAAGAGTAGCTTCCTCATTTGCACTGTTATGCACGGATGAAGCAGAAGTAGAACGCCTTATTATGGCTTTGAAACGCGAATGCACAGTTGGTTGGGATAATATCTCAAATATCATACTTAAAGAACATAAAGAGTTACTTATTCCTCCATTAACATTCATTTTTAACATGTGCTTAGAGTGTGGTATCTTTCCCACGGTGCTCAAGCGTTCACGTATCCGACCAATACATAAGGGAGGCAACAGGGACCGTATCAGTAATTATAGGCCCATATCAATTCTTCCCTCTTTATCAAAAATATTAGAAAAAATCATAAATAATAGGTTGGTTAAATATCTTGAAGGTAATGGGCTATTATCTGATAATCAATATGGTTTCAGATGCGGAAAATCCACTGATGAAGCAGTACAATGTCTTACAGACTATATTGCGACTAATCTCGATGATGGAAAGAAATGCATTGGAATTTTTCTTGATTTGGCGAAAGCTTTTGATACGGTCCCTGTCCATTCACTGTTAGATAAACTTGAGAAACTTGGCATCAGAGGCTTACAACATAAGCTATTGACCAGCTACTTAACAAATCGTTTCCAAAGTGTACAAGTGAGTAACTATATCAGCTCAGATCTACCTATTTCGTACGGAGTTCCCCAAGGTAGCATCTTAGGACCAACATTGTTTTTGGTATATATCAATGACGTCCTATGTCTGCCATCTTTTGATGGCCAAATTATATCCTATGCAGATGATACTGTATTACTCTTTTCTCATAGATCTCTTGATAAGGTTTATGAGCTAGCACAGAGTGGTCTAAATAGAGTTAAAAAATGGCTGCACATGAATTCTTTGACTCTCAACTCTGACAAGACAAAGTATATGTTTTTTTCTATACGCCAGATGCAAGTAGATAGTAAGTACAAAATTGTATCTCATGACTGCTGCTCAAATGGGGAATCTAGCCAAAACGGTTGCAAATGTTTGAGTCTGGAATGTGTAAAATGTATAAAGTATCTCGGTATACAAGTAGACTGCAATTTAGCTTTTAAAGAGCATATTAAACACCTAAACAATAGACTTCGTAAATTAATTTACATCTTCAAAAACTTGAGACACGTTGTCGAACCCCATATACTGAAACAAATATACTATGCGCTGTGCCAGTCTATACTTACTTATTGTATATCATCATGGGGAGGTGCAGCAAAAACCTTTTTAAAAACATTGGAAGTAACTCAAAGGGCTATACTAAAGATTTGCACTTTTAAGGATTACTATTACTCAACTGAATTACTATACCAGGATTGTGATGTACTGAATGTTAGACAACTTTTTATACTCAGTATTATAATTAAACAACACAAGAAGATAGTTTTTGACGAGGAACAGCTAGATAAACGCCGAATTAATACGAAGCATACAGACAAGGTCTTTCGCACAAAATTTATTAATAAGTTTCTACCTTTTTTGGGTCCATTTTTGTTTAAAATACTCAATCAAAAAATTTGTATCTATACAATGTCTGCTTTTCAATGCAAGAAAGAAGTTACCAACTGGCTTAAGAATAAAAACTATGAGGAGACTGAGAATTTGCTTAAAATTGGGGAATGATAAAATACGCATAAAACAATAATATTAAAAATAAATATATACGGCTATACATACATAATAATACTACAAAACCTAAATTAACACACCCTCTCACACACATACAAACACCACATTTATACACACAGAGAGGAGTAAACACCACACAATACTTCTTCATTTTTCATTTGATTTGTGTAAACTACTAAATTATTAAGGGTGCTAATTAAACAGACTTCTTTTTAATAGCATTATTCGCGTCTAAAAATGTACATTGCCTTCTAAATTACTAAGTCAGCCACAATTAACGAGCGTCTGAATTATGCTAGCTCAGCCACTAGTTATCTTCTAAGTAAGACACTCTAAATACAACTTAGCATGGTGATTATTTTTTAGCATCTAAATTTGTAACATGCATTCAAGCAGTAAACTTCTAAAATATGTATATGCGACATCAAAAAATATATACAATTAGCTTCTATTTTTTTAACTCGGTACGTTTAAAATGTAACTCATCCTACATTAAGTGATCGTCAAAGATTTGCTAAAATTGTCATCAAATAGTAAATTATGGACGGGTGCTAATTTAACAGACTTCTTTTTAATAGCATTATTCGCCTCTAAAAATCTACATTGCCTTCTAAATTCAGCCACAATTAACGAGCGTCTGAGTGATACTATCTTAGCCAATAGTTATCTTCTATGTAAGCCACTCTAAATAAAACTCAGCGTGGTGGTTATTTTTTAGCATTTTAATTTGATTTGATTTAATTGTTATATGACATCAAATAAGATTTTCGTATAAGTACTTAAAATGATCTGTCGCAGGCAATTTGTTTGATTCCGCATTTTACAAACGGCGTCGTCCGTTTACAAACGCGCGCTGCTATGTAATATGCCGAAGGCAAATTGACACTCCTTTATGTTTTAAGAATTTATTGTTGTTCTTACATGTTCAACCTAACACGAAGGGTAAAGGGGGCTTCGCTTCGCTCACCCCCTTTACCCTTCACCTAAGCTACCGCAGTGTTTTGCCCTGATAATTTGCTATATTAATTTCAATTTGTCAATTTGCCTTCGGCATATTACATAGCAGCGCGCGTTTGTAAACGGACGACGCCGTTTATAAAATGCGGAATCATACAATTTGCCTGCCACATATCTAATCCCACATTAATTGGTCGCTGTCGTCTCGCGAACTCGCGCCAAATCTTGCAGTGGCTATTTTCACGACAAAAGAATATGATGTATTATTTTACATGCTAAGTTATAATAAATGATATTGTCTATAGGAGCTTAAATTATATTTTTTTGAGGACCTTGTGTTGAAGCTGTGAAACGTAAAATGGTGATGAGATGTAAAATCCGTGGCTGAGTTAGTAAATTAGGTGGCAATGTATAAATAAGAAGGACAAATTAAAACAATTGTTAATCTTTACTTGATGCTTTCTTTAGAATAATGAGTTGGTATTGTAAAAAAGACGAATTAGTTTATTAGAGGCTATCTCATTTTCCCGTTGCTTAGTTATAAAATGAGAAGTTTGATCACGTGGCTAATAAATAAATCTGCGGCTGGACTTATAATTTCCCAATTATTAATCTGTTTAACTAAATAAGTTTTTACTTACATTTATATCTAGATTTAACTAATCATAAAAATGGTCATCTAAACTAAATAATCAGAAGCTAGAATTTTTATTTTTGTTTAAAACACTGGGAATTTGGGCGCTGTTTTGCTGAAATACAGGTCTTACGCCTAGCTCAGCGACAGATGCTACAATGTATTTTTTAGCAATTTAATCTAGCCTACATTAAATAGCACCATTGTAACTATTTGTACTTCTTTATGTGACAATAAATATTATTATTATTATTATTATTAATAAATATTATTATTATTATTTATTTGGAAATAGTCACAGACTAGTTGCGCCCCGGTTTAGACTCGCGAAGGTTAGCAATTCTTTCAAGGGTCAGTGCATTCTCTACGACAATAAGATACCCATCTGGAGATTATGAAATTGCCATTTGAGCAATTTAAAAAGCATGTTAAAGCGACTTTGTCTAAAATGACGGGACTGTATGGGGTTAATCTAACTTAACACAGACCTTGCAGTTAATCATTTCGTAATTATTTATTTGTGTAATATTTGTATTAGTTAAGCACAAGCAATTTTATAAGAGATCCGAGATTCAATCTTTGGTATTTCTCGCCCTCCTTCTCCCACAGTGGTCCGATGTAGAGAAGCGGGAAAAAATGACATTTGCTAAGCATATGTAACACATCATTTTTGATTGATTGATTGATGTGTATAAATGTGTAAATTACCTGTAATCTCCTGTTCTCCGCTTCGCTCCATTGCGTGTGACTAGAATTCCCATACACCGGCGTGTAGGTTTCTCTTCGCTCCAATGACGTCATGCTAAGCCCTTGTAGGTTCACATTTCTCCCATACGCGTCATCATTCTGAGACCTTTCGTTGCTCTTGACGTCATTATTGATCTTCCCGTATATACTATCCGGTTTCTGCTGGTCGTTGTTGATTTTCTTTGGCAGTTTGAAGGAGTCGTCGAAGTTTCTTACGATTTCGCCGATTTTGTTGCGATTTTTGATCGCTACGTTGGCATAGGAACAGTTCCTTGCGTCCAACGAGTTGTTTTCGTTGAGAATCAAAACTTTTTGGTTATCTTGCCTTTTGAAATTCGTCGGAACATTCTTACCGCCCAAAACGTCTTTGGCGGGAGTGTTGACTGTCAAAGAGTTTGAGCTGAAAACTTTCGGCGATATGTCGTTTTCGTGAGTGTAAAATTGGCTTCTGCTCGCGTTTTTCTGCTGCGACTTAGCGTAATATTCGAATTTCGATACTTTGGCCATGATGCTGGTCATTTTGGGCCGTTGAGATTCTTGGTCGGAGTTCGAGTCATATTCGTCCTTATTGGGTTTTTTGGGTACGGCGGGTGGCTTTTTCTTGGATATCTCTTTGATGGTCAGATCTAACTCGTGGTCTAGTTGACTAAGGCTGCAATCGTTGTATATCGTTGGGTTGTGACTCTCGTAACGTTGTAACTCGGTTTGCTGTTTTGCGTAGCCTGTGGAACACAATTAACATGGCAACAAATATGATATTTATCACCAAAATATTTTTTTCCTGCCCAAAATGGGTAAATGATCACCAAAAGTTGCAGAAAATAGCAGGGCAAAATACTACGGTAGCTTAGGTGAAGGGTAAATGGGGTAAGCGAAGCGAAGCCCCCTTTATCCTTCGTGATAGGTTAAACATGTAAGAACAACAAAAAATACTTAAAACATAAACAAATACACAAAACATAAAAAGAAGTTTGGTGATCATTTATCCAACACAATTTGGTGGTCGTTTAAACATAAGCCAATAAACATTGCACATATTATTCATAATTATTAATTGCATACAAATATTTAAATAGTTGCATTTTAAGAAAACACATGTGCAAAGGCGAGCTTATCTCTCAAAATAGATTTCTTCCAGCAAACCGAGGCTTGATAGGAGAAAGTATCATGGAAGGGTAGGCAGTGCACAGTTACGAAAGAGAGAGGTAGTGATCTTCAAGTTTCTTGAAAGAGAAAAGTGTGGGACTGTCTGATAAATCATAAAGCAGTATTACTCTTTATTTTCCTAATTTATCTTAAATATGCAAAGTCTAACGGTGATGAAAAACATCGTGAGGGAACCCTCATATCTTCAGAGCTGAGGCGATGGGATATCCCCCATTAACTGGGTAAACGTGGACGTAATTGTGCCTCTGTCCCCACCTCTGGATAGTGTAAAGCTATTTTTTTTTGGTTTCCTGACTGGCTGATGATAGGTTAGGTTATGCTAGGCCAGGTTAGGTTAGATTAGTTAGTTAGGCTAGGCTACCTGCGCCATGCTCCGGCGCGGACCGTCCTCCCGGCAGCACCGCCTTCATCAGCTGAGCCTCCTCCGGATGGTTGAAGCGGAGGTAGTTCGACCGGCCGATGTTCAGCATGCTACCTGCAAACAAAAATACACTTTTAGTTATATTCTCATAATTCTCATAATTATTTTTTGCAAATAAATATTTAAAAAAGTTACAGTAAAAGAAAATGCATGTACAAAGGCGAGCTTATCTCTAAAAAGATATTTCTTCCAGCAAACGAAGGCATTATAGGAATTGGTATCATAAAAGGGTAGGCAGGGCACAATAAATACTATAAATAAAATGCCTAGGAATAAATTACAGATACCTATAAAATACAGATTGGAAATACAAAATAATTACCGATATATACTACATAAACTTTACATATAATAATATAAATACCTTTTATATAATAACATAAATATAATAACTTTTACGAGAGAGAGAGGTAGTGCTCTTTAATCCGGTTCTTAAAAGAGAAAACAGTGGGACTATCTCTTACAGTGCAAGGAAGTGCGTTCCAGAGTCGGACGGCCCGCAACCTGAAATAGTGTTTATCTACACACGTATCATAAACCCTCTTTACTGCGTACAAAAATCGCACTTTACGATCAGCATAATGTTAAACTACTTGGTAAAAACTCATTTCTTATCTGAAAAATTACACATTAAGGCCATAATGTGTAATTTTTCTACATATTATGACATTCAAATTTCGAACACCGACGCCCGCCTGCGTGCCGCCCTTACTTTGTTTGTGAAGTTGGTACTACTGAACAAGCTAAACAAGTGCAAAGGAATTATCAATGCCACCATGCCGGTCGAACATGCGGTTCCTGAACACATTAAAGAGAGCTTATGATATGTGTATAGATAAACTAGTGTATGTAACTGTACATAATTAGGCATTAATACTCGAGAGTTTCGGCTCGTTTCATAATAATATCACTCGAGAGTTCCCTCAATTATGTAGCAGTCACATAAACTACTATTATACGTAGCGTTGTTATGCCGCGGAGTGGCTAAAAGTGAGATCGTGTGAGATCTCCGGTGCCGATCTCCCGAAAAGAGATACTCAAAACGGTCTCGAAGGTAGTTGTCGAAGTATATATATATATATATATATATATATATATATATATATATATATATATATATATATACACACACTTCGTCTCTTTTACTGGGGTACCCGAAGAGTGCCAAATGGGACCCTATTCCTAAGCCTCTACTGTCCGTCTGTCCACCTGTCCGTCAGCGGACTATAACCGGTGAACGAAAAAAACAGAAGACGCGCTTCTAACAAATTGTCATTCGATTGTCATTCATATATTTTAAGCAACATTGCGCCAGCCCGGATTGCCCGATCTAGACACAGTGAACGGCCTATTTTAGCCGCCGTTATGTTAAACTCTACATGGTACAGTTTTCGTGTGTTCATTTTGCACCGCTAGTTATACTTCTGTTTTTTTCCTTCGCCCGCTCGCTGTAAAGCTCATGAACCGTAATAAGTAGAGAAATGAGTTGAAATTTTCTCAGAATGTGTATTTCTGCATAATCTAACTAATATTATATATGTGAAAGTAGCGATGTTAGGATGTTTGGATGTTTGTGTGTTTGTGTGTTTGTGCCTCAATCACGCTAAAACGGCTGAACGTATTTGAATGAAATTTAGCACAGAGGTAGTTTATGAGCTAGATTAACATATTGTATACTTTTTATCCGACTGCACCAGAAGGAGGGTAACGTTATCTCGGTTAATGATAATTCCTAGGAACACGCAGATGAAGTTGTGGGCATTAGCTAGTAACAAATAAAGGAAATAAATAAACAATTGAATAAACTCATCACGTTAAATTGTCTTACCACGAGACAACTGCTGATGTTGAAGGTAATTTTCCCAGCGTCAGAAGGCACGTTAGCGTCAGAAGGCACGTTAGCCTCAGCGCACACTAACCACTACACGCCACCATAAACCGCAGCCACTTGTGGTCAGTGGCCGCCACAAGTGGTCGGTGGCCGCTACTTTTTTACCCCATTGCTTGCGGTGTCATGCAACATCGCCCGGGTTGACCGACGCGAAGGGTGAGAAGGGCACGTTAATCGCACGAGTGGCATGTGTCAGCCTTTTGTGGCGCGACAACATGAAGAGTACAGGAAATAGGGGGGCGGCGTTTTGTGGTCCAGTTTTTTTTTTTTACAAGACACCGACATCTGGAACTAAACCAGTTCATTGCACCCTATATATTATGTAATAATTAGGCACTTTCTTAATGTTTTATTATGCTTGCTTGATTATGTTTGACGTTCATTAAGTCTCAATTTTTGTGCTATTGTGAATAAAAAACTTTGAACTTGGTGCGCCGAGGCCTGCGCTGCTGCTGAAGATCATATGATATCTTACCCTGCGACAGTCTGGTCGGCTTGTCCACCGCCTCGCCGTCCAGCAAGGTGCTCCCGCTGACCGGGTAGAGCGTGACCACGCCGTGCGAGCTCTCGACCCGACAGTGCACGCCGGCCACCCCCCCGCCGGGCACGTAGACGTCGCACGTGGGGTCCGAACCGATGGTCACGCGGCCTGGGAACATACGCCAAATAGTCACTGTTCAGTATTTGCCACAGATATCTGTGGTATTTGCGCACGCGTGGCATAAGAAGACATGTAGCTGTGAATTTGGTTGAAACTTTAAATGACGTGCGGAATCGGCACCGAGCTGACAACGTTTGTGTGTGTCACATCACCAGAAGGGTGCGACGCTGCTATCTTTTCCCCCGCGCCCCTGAATGGGGAGAGGCGGGAAGAGGACAGGCGGAGGGCGCAGAAGGCCGGTCCAGCCATGTGGGGGACGCACAGAAACAGCTGCGGGTTACAGGAGCTCCATGCAAATCTAACCCGCTGGCTTGCTCCCCCGAGTTTGCCTCATTATGACATGAAGTCGGAATGAGGTTGGGTGGAGGGGGGATATGTCCTGTTCAGTATTTCTGTCGCGTTGCAATGCAATCTGGAGATCTTGAAATTGCCATTTGAGCAATTTAAAATCCATGATAAAGCGACTTTGTCGAAAAAGGGATATTACAATGTTCAAGATTACTTAAATGATGGGTCTGTATGGGGTTAATCTGGCTCAACACAGACCTTGCTGTTAATAATTTTGTAATTATTTATTCCTGCTTATTAATTATGATAATGACTAAATATTATATTTTGTATTAGTTAAGCATAAGCAATTTTTAAAAAGAGATCTAAACATCAATCTGTGGGAGTTTCTACGCCCTTCTTCTCCCACAGTGGTCCAATGTAGAGAAGTGGCAAAAAATGACGATTGCTAAGTATATGTTAATATCTACAGTAATAAAGACATTTGGAATTTGGAATCACAAAATAGCTCAACTCAAAGTTACTTACAAAATGGAGATGCAGGTTCGATTGCCGACCGTGTGCCAATGAGATAATTGATGTATCTTAAGTAGATTACAAGCCTTCATTACTATAGCTGCGGCGATGGGCTGGCCGCCTATTTAGACTATTGAATAACTGGCTCAAAGTGGGCATAATTGTGCCTCTGCCACCCCGGATGGGAAAAGGCGTGACGCTATATTATGTTATGTCAAAATTACTACGATTTTCTGTGATACTGTGACTTGCCACCGACATCGGTCACACTGACCGCGAGACTAGACTTAAAGCCGTTGATCAGCTCGACTCTCTCCCGGAAATTATTAAGACTCCTTGTGAGTATGAGTATGTATGTATGTATGTGTACACAGGCGAGTGGGTGTATGCGTGTATGTGTTTGTGTATGTGAGTCATCGATATAAAATTAGGGATAAGCATTCCCGAACGTTTTTGCAACAAAAAACCCCATGTTGGAATTTGTGGCTATTTTACAAACAATTGGCAAAGTCTTAATTTCTTTGTCTAAGCTCGGCTCTGTTGAGCTTTTTTGTTCTAAAAAAGCAGGTTTGGCTCTAATCAAGTGGAAACATTTTGGAGTGCCTTGAACCAAGAAACAAGTCTATGCAAATAGTACATGCAATCGATCTCCGTGGCCTAGTGGTTTCATGATCGCCTCTCAAACAGGAGACGCGGGTTCGAACCCCAATGACCTGACCATTTACCAATGAGATGCAATGAATGGTGATACAGCATTTTGCGAGGAAACTTTCAAATTTCCATAGCTGTGGCGATGGGCTCGCCCCTGCACACGCAAAATGGAATATTGATTTATAGTTTGAAAATGTGATTGCTGTAGTTTGGCATTAAAAATAGGGGAATAATAAAACGAGCGAATTAAAAATAATTGAGCGAATGACCATGAACGTTGCACAGCGGAATCACCTGAAATGAGCGAAATAAATACTGACTGGCGCGACAAAATCCCTGAATGGAGAAGGATAAGGTGAGCGAAGCAAAGCAACATAAAACACCGCTGTTAATAATTTTGTAATGATTTATTCCTGATTATTATTTATAATAATTATTATTGTAATATTTGTATTAGTTATAGGCTAGTATTTAATAGCACATCAAAAATACCGATTTGCACAGCAAAACAGGATCAACAAAAACACTTTTTAAGTTTTAAATATTTAATGTGTACTTAAGTTTATTACATGTTCAACCTAGCACGAAGGATAAAGGGGGCTTCGCTTCGCTCTCCCCCTTTACCCTTCACCTAAGCTACCGCAGCATTTTGGCCTGATATTTGGTCTACAAATCAGTATTTTTGCAGTTTAAAATTTCCCTTTTCCCCATCTCTTTTAAAAACACATCCAATTTTTAAAAGAGATCTATAAATTAATCTTTGGGGTTTCTTCTCCCACAAAGGTCCAATGTAAAGAAGGGGCAAAAATATATATAATTCTACTGTACGTGTGTATGTCACTGAACTCCTCCTAAACGGCTGGACCGATTTGAATTTTTTTTTGTATGCGTTTGGGTGGCGCCCTGGATGGTTTAGATTGAACCAATCAGAAATATCATGCAGGACAACGTCTGTCGGGTCCGCTAGTTATATGTAAATATCTATAGTAATATAGAAACTTTGATTTTGAGTTGACTTGAAACTTGAAACCCCCCTTACTTAACCCTTCGAGTTAAGTTGAACAAGTAAGAAAAACAAAATCCAAAGCTAGTTTTGTATTTTATGTTACTCGGATAAGGTTTTCGAGTTGCTGTTTTTCAGATTTTTCGCGCAATTAAGTAATTTTGTATTTTTGTCATCAGAATAGTAGTTTATGTGACTGATACACAATGGAAGGCATTAAAACTCGAAAGTTGGTTTATATCACTCGAGAGTTTTAATGCCTAATTATGTACAGTTACATACACTAGTTTATCTACACACATATGATAAGCTCTCTTTGATGTGTTCAGGAACCGCATGTTCAACCGGCATGATGGCATTGATAATGGTTCTACACTTGTTTAGCTTGTTCAGTAGTACCAACTTCACAGACAAACTAGGGGCGGCACGCAAGCGGGCGTCGGCGTTCGAAATTTGAATGTCATAATTTGTCGAAAATTTATACATTTTGGTCATTGTACCAAAATTCAGATATGAAATGAGTTTTTACCAAGTAGTATAATTGTATTATGCTGGTCGTAACGTGCAGTTTTTGGACGCAGTAAAGAGGGTTTACGATACGTGTGTAGTAAACTAGATTTACGGTCATACCTTTAAATACTGCCCATAAAAATCCAATGGGCACTGGCAAATTATGCAACATTTAAAAAAATAAAGCGTTCTTTATTTTCTGGAAACGGCCAGCATTAAACGCTTGGCGGAGAATACGTATTACATAGAATGTGAAAAGGCGTGAAGCTATGTAAGACATTATTCGTTGAATTTTGTTCATAACATTATTTATTATTTTCTTCTAGCCCACTGTAATTGTTCAGTGATAGTTTTGAACAAGTAGGTCACGTGCGGGAAAGTGGGAAGACTGCTTAATGTGTTAATGTTACCGGGTTCGAGTCCCGGTGGGGGTTTAATATTTGTTTGATGAGGACGGATGTTTGTACCCTAGTCATGGTTGTTTATCTATCTAAGTATAATATTTATCTATCTAAGTATGTGTATCGTTGTCTAGTACCCAAGATACATAGAATCCTAGTTTGGGGCTAGATCAATGTGTGTAAGTAGTGTCCAAAGTATTATTATTATTATTATTAATGTCGGTCGGTAAGGCGTCTTTTCGCGAAGTCCATAGGACGGTTGACTAGGAAACGGGGAATCCCGGGAAACAGGAAAAGTTCACACTTTGTGCGTTCGGATACAAGTAAGTGCGGCATATACCTACGTCCGGATTCAGTTCACATCCGCGAGCGCAATTCTCTGTTATTTATTACTAATTGTCAATGGCTTGTGTTTAAACGATTACCAAAAAATTCGAAAATTTTCTACCAATAAATTCGAAATGACTGCCAGAATTATTAAATAATCACCAAACTTTTTTTAGGGTTCTGTACCCGAAGGGTTCCAAACGGGACCCTATTACTAAGACTTCGCTGTCCGTCCGTCCGTCCGTCCGTCCGTCCGTCCGTCCGTCCGTCCGTCCGTCTGTCACCAGGCTGTATCTCAAGAACCTAGCTAGCTAGAGATTGAAATTTTCACAGATTATGTATTTCTGTTGCCGCTATAACAACAAATACTAAAAAACAGGATAAAAGAAATATTTAAGGGGGCTCCCATACAACAATTCTTTCAATACCACATACAAACTTATGGATGCACCTGGTTACGTACATGGAATGTGAAAGTAACCGCACCAATAACTTTGTAAACAATATTTTGCTGTGTAAAATCCAAACTATTCACTCTTCCCTTCCAACCCTTCGTGCGCGATTTAGACTCGCACTTGACCGTTTTTTTTTAAGTTTTGTGTACTTGAGATTATGTTTTAAGTATTTTTGTTGTTCTTACAAGTTCAACCTAATACGAAGGATAAAGGGGGCTTCGCTTCGCTCACCGCCTTTACCCTTCACCTAAGCTACCGCAGTATTTTGCCCTAATATTTTCTGCAACTTTTGGTGATCCCATTTTGAGTAAGTAAAAATTATTTTGGTGATCATAAATTGACAATTATCCAACTGTAATCATCACGATAATGATCCATTCGTAACCTGGTGTTGTCTCACCTTGCTTGATAGGATGGAGCGTGACGGCGGTGCTGTATCTCCCAGTGCCGAGACTCACCAGGTGAGGAGTGTTCGTGGCCACCCTGGAATAATGAGACGGCATGGGTTTAACATAATATAACCATAACATTTACATACAGCCACATACATTGCTTCTGGCCCCACACTAGGATACCCTGTGTCGTGGGAACCAGAAACAGCGACTCACACACATATAAACATCCAAGACCTGTGGTTTTTTTTCTTTACCCCCAGCCGGGGATCGAAGCCGGGACTTCTCGCATGGTAGGCAGAGCCACAACCGCTGCGCCACGTTGCGTTTAGTTGGAAGTTTATGAAGATAACAAATGATAATAGTAGTTTATGTGACTGCTACATAATCGAGGGCATTAATACTCGAGAGTGGCAAGTTTCATAATAATATCACTCGAGAGTTTTAATGCCTAATTATGTACAGTTACATACACTAGTTTATCTACACACATATCATAAACTCTCTTTGATGTGTTCAGGAACCGCATGTTTGACCGGCATTGTGGCATTGATCATTGCTCTGCGCTTGTTTAGCTTGTTCTGTAGTACCAACTTCACAGACAAACTAAGGGCGGCACGCAGGCGGGCGTCGGCGTTCGAAATTTGAATGTCATAATACGTAGAAAAATTACACATTATGTTTTTCAGATAAGAAATGAGTTTTTACCAAGTAGTTTAACATTATGCTGATCGTAACGTGCGGTTTTTGTACGCAGTAAAGAGGGTTTATGATACGTGTGTAGATAAAATAATAAATGTATCCCGTTTATATCGGGGGTGCGAGTAAGATACAGGGAATCCTAGTTTGGGGCTAGATCAATGTGTGTAAATAGTGCCCAAGGTATTATTATATTATTACTATTATAATTATTAAGATTGGGCCGTTCTCCACCGAGCTGGTTTAGTGCGGGTTGATGGAGTGGTATTGGCCAATCCGTAGTCAGAAGTTATCGAGCTGCCCTGTTAGGCCATCTGACACAGCTTTACGACTACTGCCACCGAGTAGCGATAGTAACCGGGACCTACAGGTTAACGTGTCATCCGAAGTCAAAGTCAAAGTTCTTTATTACTGTAGATATTTACATATACTTAGCAAACGACATTTGCCTCATCTCTACATTGGACCACTATGGGAGAACACAGGCGTAGAAACTCCCACAGATAGATTTTTAAATCTCTTTAAAAAATTGGTTGTGCTTAACTTATACAAATTTTACAATATTAGTTATTATGATTAATGAAATGCGAAACACGGATGTGCCCGAGATAAATGCCACATAGAAACGGACACCCATCCAGTACCCGTCTTTGCCAGATGTTGCTACCTGCACGATCGTTTCCGATGTGCGAATACCGCTAGGCTACGTAAGATATCCCGCTGATATTATAAATGTAAAAGTATGTGTGTTTGGATTCTTTGGATGGTTGTTACTCAATCACGCAAAAACAGCTGCACGGATGTCAATGAAAGGTCCCGTTGCGACCGTGCCTAGCTCGGAAGGTAAATAAAAAAAATCGGGAAGCCCTATGTACCCGCCCCCTTGAGAAATATAAAAGAGTAACAAAAAAAGGCTTCCACCGGCTCGGAGAGGTAAGAACTAGAGCTGAAACGAATATGCGGTATTCGGGCTATTCGGCCTTAATTTACTATTCGGCCGAATACGGAATACTAAGAAACAAACATCGCCAACAAAGAGTTCTAACATGATCAAAACAAAAGGACAGATGCCAGTATAACACCCACTCTCTCCCCCGCTTCCCGTTTACCCCGCGCGAAAAACCAAACAAGTTCTGTATTGAACATATGATGACATTGCACTAAGTCCTGCCGAATATTCGTTCGGCTATTCGGTTCGTGAGGCAGCCGAATATTCGGTATTCGGCTAAATCACTATTCGTTTCAGCTCTAGTTAGAACCCACATATAGTTAACGAATCAACATATAGTCTAGGTCTCAACATATATATACTTTTAGTCTGCCCCAAGATTACTTTTGGGGTTCCGCATTTATTACTTGTATTTTACACCAGATAAAAGCTTTATTTATTTTTATTTTATTAATATTGGAAACCAGCAGCTATCTTTAAATTAACAATATAAACCTTATATAATAGTAGTTTATCTACACACTTATCATAAACCCTCTTTACTGCGTTCAAAATTGCACGTTACGATCACCATTATGTTAAACTACTTGGTAAAAACTTGTTTAGTATCTGGAAAACTACACATAATGGTCATTATGTGTAGTTTTTCTACATATAATGACATTCAAATTTCGAACCCCGACGCCCACCCGCGTGCCGTCCCTAGTTTGTCTGTGAAGTTGGTACTGACATTCAAATTTCGAACGCCGACGCCCGTCTGCGTGAAGTTGGTCCTAAAGAACAAGCTAAACAATTGCAGAACCACAATGCCGGTCAAACATGCGGTTCCTGTACACATCAAAGAGAGCTTATGATATGTGTGTAGATAAACTAGTGTATGTAACTGTACATAATTAGGCATTAAAACTCTCGAGTGATATTATTATGAAACTCGCTCGAGTTTTAATGCCCTCCATTATGCAGCAGTCACATAAACTACTATTATGTGACTAATACTGATACATAATGGAGGGCATTAAAACTCGAGATAATATCACTCGAAGTTTTAATGCCTAATTATGTACTGTTACATACACTAGTTTATCTAAACACATATCATCAAAGATAGCTTATGAAAGCTATCTTTGATGTTTTCAGGAGCCGCGTGTTTGACCGGCATTGTGGCATTGAGTTGTTTAGGTTGTTCAGTAGTACCAACTTCACAGACAAAGTAGGGGCAGCACGAAGGCGGGCGTCGGCGTTCGAAATTAGAATGTCATAATATGTAGAAAATTTACACATTATGGTCATAATGTTCAATATTCAGATAAGAAATGAGTTTTTACAAAGTAGTTTAACATTATGCTGATCGTAACGTGTGCTTTTTGGACGAGGTAAATAGGGTTTATGATATGTGTGTAGATAAAAAAAAAGGCAATTATAGGTTTTCGCCGACAAAAACTTTTTTTTGTTGGCCTCGCAAGGCCTCACCGGTACATCTCCATCAAAGTCAAAGTCAAAGTTCTTTATTACTGTAAATGTAGAAACGTCATCCATCCAGGACCTGGAGAAATTTTATGAAAAATGGTTTTTGTTTATTGATTGTTTTCGACAAAGCGCGATATCTTTCTTGTGTGACAGAGGGGCACCGTCATCACCGCCGCGCGGCACAGAGGGGACTTGACTAAGAATACACCTCAACGTTTTGGGTATGTAAAAGGGAATGCTAAAACCATTTGTACAAACTTACATCTATTCCGGGCGCAGAGGGCGTTCGATGAGTTTACTTTACTGTTGTATTCCCGGTTGCACAACCGACGACTCAAAGATTGACGGAAACTCAAAATCACGCTGTTAAAGTTTGTATGAAAATCGAAAAAACTACTTGATTTTTGAAGCTGAAATTTTAAAGTCAACATTTCTTTAGGGGAAATATTAAACTGCACATCAATAATACTGATTTGCACAGCAAATATACTGTCTTTTTTACAGCAAATACCAGGGCAAAACACTGCAGTAGCTTAGGTGCTCCGTATTAGGTTGAACATGTAAGAACAACAAAATACTTAAAAGGATCTGCAAAAACAATTTTTTACTTTTTAAAAAATTGTTTTTGCTGATCCTTTTTTGTTGTAAAAATCAGTATTTTTGATGTGCGATTAAATACTAGCCTTTCTTTGGACTGGATATAGATATTTACATATACATACTTAGTAAACGTCATTGTTTGCCCATTCTCTACATTAGACCAGTGGGAGAAGAAGGGCGAGGAAACTCTCACAATCAATCTAAGGTTTGTGTTCATATATGTGTGTATTATAATGATTTATTCATTTATTAAGAACCCATCACGTCCCACTGCTGGGCAAAGGCCTCTCCCCCCTTTTTCCATCGGCGGTCCTCACCGGCCACCCACCAGCGGTCCTCACCGGCCACCCACCAGCGGTCCTCACCGGCCACCCACCAGTTCGTATCCTAAGTACTAAACAGACGGTAATGAACGATTTGGAGTCCGATGCTCTAATTGTTACCGTCAATTTGAGATATTAACGAAAAGTCTGCATTCTCGACGAAGTAGTTCTCGAAATCGACCAAACAACCCCACGGATATTGGCTTGTATCTTGTTTAATCTTCAGTCTTCGAAGTTGTAAAATTGGCAGCGGAGTGCTTCAATTATGCTTTAAGGCCCAAGATCACACAAAACCACTAAAGAGCCTTGGCAAAAAATGTCTAGTTTAAATACTATGTCGTTAAGCGATTGGATTAATTTGGCTCGATCGTAAAAAATCCGGACCCTATCTTAGAGCCAGACCCCGAGAATTTGCTCCATGTTTCTTTCGCAAACCCCGAGTTTGAATCTATGCGCGTCAGTCCAAGACCAGGTTTATATAGGCGAGGAAGCCGCGGGCAACTGCCAGCATTTTATAAATATTTGTTTTAAGGTGATATCTCGTCCGTGCAAAGGTCCCCGTTACTCCAGGGGAAAGACCCGCAGTGTGAGAGGGACGGAATCGGGAAAAAATTAAAAAACGTAGCGCTGAACCACAGAATAATTGGTTACAAATAAACTATGTTATTTTGTTAAAAACTTTTTTAAGGAGACTTTGCCAATACATAATATTTACATTTTGAACACAGTTCCACAATGAAATTAGTTAGGATTTCAGAATTACAGGAAAAAATAAAATAACTTAGAGGTGTTTTCGTAATTAAATTCTATCGAACAAATTTCATTCAATCGCGTTTTCCTTTAGTGAAACTCTTAATCAAATACTCAATAAACGTAATCCCAAAAATCAAATCTGTAGATGACTTCATGGCGGAGTAAATGGATTCGAAAAAAACCCATTTATTTTTCGTAGCACCTTAATGTAGTCGTTTTAAATCTTAAAAGCAGATTCGTGTTTAAATCTGCCCGTCGTTTTAACAGGAGCCATATGTTGTGGGACTATTTTCGTCACCTTTTCAGGTTGACAATCGAATCACTTTATTGCAACGCAGAAAGGTCTAAAATGTAACGCGTACAAGAAAGTCGCACTTTTTGTGGCACACAGTTGTTTTGTATCGGTGACGTCAGATGTGTTAACTTTTTATTTTAAAACTAGAAGAGCTCCGTGGTCTAGTGGTTTCACGGACTCTTCTCACGCAAAGGATGCGGGTTCAAATCCGGTGCTGGCCATCGTATCAATGAGATAAGTCATTTATCTTAATTAAGGTAGTCGCACGTTCCAACAGTGTTGGAAAACATCGTGAGTAAACCTTCAGTCTCCTTAGCTGTGGCGATGGGCTAGCCCCCTGTCACGGAAAATGGAGTATTGAATAACTGGCTAAACGTGGACGTACCTGTTCTGCGACTGACTGACTTGTTTTTGCTGGAAGAGATCTTTTGCTAGAGATAATCTCGCCTTTGTACACTTGTTATTTTATTCATTTGTGTGCAATAAAGAAATTATCAGATTACTAATGACGCTCTTTATCAGGGTTCCGTACCCGAAGGACACTATTACTGTCCAATGTCTGTCTGTCTGTCTGTACCTCATGAACGTCAGCTGGTATCTCATGAACCGACTAGGATGACATATTAATGGTTTCCCTGGTTTGATAGAAGAGATCTCTTATTAGAAATACACTATTTTTTATGTAACTCTTATTTCTTTAAATGATTTGTGTGCAATAAAGAAAATATGAAATTATTATGTAGAGTGGAAATTTTCACAAAATGTGTATTTCTGTTGCCGAGAAATACAAGATCTTATACGTATGTCTACACGAGATTTTACAAATTAATAGTAAATACAAGAGACGAGGTTTAAATATCCCTGCGCCTGCGATTCATCTAATCATTCACGATGCTCATCACAGTCGTCGGAGACGAGATTGCTTTGACGTGTCGGTTCCGCACTCCGTAGGGACTGGTATCAAAACCGAGTTCAGACTATTATTTTTAGTCCCAAAGCTTTCTTGTACGATGGAGGGTACGGAACCCTTCGTGTGCGAGTCCGACCCGCACTTGACCGTTTTTTTTTGTATTTTTTTTTCAAATATTGCAGTTCGTCGACGTCAAAGAACAAAGAATGAAAATGATAACTGTTGTAAAGGAGAGGCAGTTGTTCACGTCCAAAGGAAATACTTGGTTCCTACAGCCCTCCACGTCCTCCCGGGTAGTGCTAACGAGCAACAAATTACTCTCAAGACGTTATTTTCCAACCAAATTATAATCTTGCAAATACACTTGACACTGGCAATATTACCCTCAAAAGAATGTATTAATAATAATAATAATAATCGTTTATTCTCAGGCAACATGACCCATAGTTATAAATTATAAATTGTAGTTATAAAATAGTCACAAAAGTAAAAATAATTTAGGCTAAACTAAAATAAAATAAATAAAAATATGAAACCTTACTTTTCGTTCCCAATGTGATGCACAGATAACCAATATGCGAAAAATTTACTTCAGGCAACTGGAAATATTCGTCAAAATTCCATTTTTATATTCCCGTAATCGAGTGCAAAAGGCGGCGATACGAGATCTGAGGATCGCGAAGGAGTCGGGGACTCTGGCCTCCGCGAACATGGTCGATGCGCGACAAAAGGCGGCGATACGAGATCTGAGGATCGCGAAGGAGTCGGGGACTCTGGCCTCCGCGAACATGGTCGATGCGCGACAAAAGGCGGCGATACGAGATCTGAGGATCGCGAAGGAGTCGGGGACTCTGGCCTCCGCGAACATGGTCGATGCGCTACAAAAGGCGGCGATACGAGATCTGAGGATCGCGAAGGAGTCGGGGACTCTGGCCTCCGCGAACATGGTCGATGCGCTACAAAAGGCGGCGCGATACGAGATCTGAGGATCGCGAAGGAGTCGGGGACTCTGGCCTCCGCGAACATGGTCGATGCGCTACAAAAGGCGGCGATACGAGATCTGAGGATCGCGAAGGAGTCGGGGACTCTGGCCTCCGCGAACATGGTCGATGCGCTACAAAAGGCGGCGATACGAGATCTGAGGATCGCGAAGGAGTCGGGGACTCTGGCCTCCGCGAACATGGTCGATGCGCTACAAAAGGCGGCGCGATACGAGATCTGAGGATCGCGAAGGAGTCGGGGACTCTGGCCTCCGCGAACATGGTCGATGCGCTACAAAAGGCGGCGATACGAGATCTGAGGATCGCGAAGGAGTCGGGGACTCTGGCCTCCGCGAACATGGTCGATGCGCTACAAAAGGCGGCGATACGAGATCTGAGGATCGCGAAGGAGTCGGGGACTCTGGCCTCCGCGAACATGGTCGATGCGCTACAAAAGGCGGCGATACGAGATCTGAGGATCGCGAAGGAGTCGGGGACTCTGGCCTCCGCGAACATGGTCGATGCGCTACAAAAGGCGGCGATACGAGATCTGAGGATCGCGAAGGAGTCGGGGACTCTGGCCTCCGCGAACATGGTCGATGCGCTACAAAAGGCGGCGATACGAGATCTGAGGATCGCGAAGGAGTCGGGGACTCTGGCCTCCGCGAACATGGTCGATGCGCTACAAAAGGCGGCGATACGAGATCTGAGGATCGCGAAGGAGTCGGGGACTCTGGCCTCCGCGAACATGGTCGATGCGCGACAAAAGGCGGCGATACGAGATCTGAGGATCGCGAAGGAGTCGGGGACTCTGGCCTCCGCGAACATGGTCGATGCGCTACAAAAGGCGGCGATACGAGATCTGAGGATCGCGAAGGAGTCGGGGACTCTGGCCTCCGCGAACATGGTCGATGCGCTACAAAACGAGGTTTTCTAAGCAATATACAGAACGCGTCATTATATTGTATACGTAATGTGCTATACGATCGTTTCGTATAGCTTGTCCAAAGATGGCAGGTGTATATATTTTGACATTATTTTCACTTCATCAGGTATTGTAAAGTAAATACCAATTACGAACATAGTACGTACACGCATATAGTTACGAAACAGACAGAAACTGGTACTGAATTACAGTGTCTTCCTTAAGATAATTGAGCGAGCGTTATAATAGCAGTGCGATAATATGCAAATGCGTGTTTTTTTTCACTAATAGAACATTCACTATTAAAACTAGGCGTTTAGTGGCAGCTATGCAGGTGCACTGCTAATGTTTGACGCTTTTAATTTTAATTAAATTTAAAAATGGCAAGATTAAACTAAATAAAAATAATTTTGACTTAAACAATTTTTAGGATTCCGTAGCAGAAGGGTGCCAAAAGGGACCCTATTACTAACCCTCCGCTGTCCGTCCGTCGTCACCAGGCTGTATGTATGTCGCAGTTAGTTGGTTAAATCAGACACTTAACTAACTCTCTAGACCGTTAATTAAATGCCGAAGTTTAACCAAGTCACTAAAGTTCCGTCAGACAAGTGAGTGAACGAAACGTTTAACGAGTTGTCTAAACGTTCCTAGGCAGCAAGACGTATATACAAACACAACGTATACAATATAAAAAATATATATTATGTGTACTTAAGATTAAGTTTTAACTATTTTTTGTTGTTCTTACATGTTCAACCTAACACGAAGGATAAAGGGGGCCTCGCTTCGCTCACCCCCTTTACCCTTCACCTAGAAGCTACCGCATTGTTTTCCCCTGATATAAGCTGTGAAAATCAGCTGTTGTAGTGACGCCATCTTGTTTTCCGACACGTCGGCTTTCGGTAAGACAGATTGTTAAACGTTTTCGACAATGCTTTATTTAAATCAAAATACTAGTGACTTGGTTACAAATCGGTATTTAATTAACGGTCTAGAGAGTTAGTTAAGTGTCTGATTTAACCTACCAACTGCGACATGTATATCATGAACCGTGATAGTTAGACTGATGATGATGTATTTCTGTTGCCGCATAACAACAAATAATAAAAAACAGAATAAAATAAATATTTTTATCACACCTGCTCTGAAAATACATACTAATAATACCAATTAGAGGGAAGAAACGCCTTTATCCCGCCCTTCAAATCCTCTCATCCCAAGGTATGGAAGTTTGTATGAAAATCCTTCCGACCCAAGGGTGGGAAGTATGTATGAAATTCCATTACATACCCGGTTTTTTTTTTAATTTGTCAGCAGTCATACTGCAAAGAGACTTTAACTGTCTACTGATTAAATTTCAAGTAAATTGTTACTGGCCACATACAGTTTTTTTTTACCAGTTACCAACCTCCTTGGTGCATACAGAAAATTAAAAACGAAATTATTTTATTTTGTGGCTGCATGACCTTATGATCTTAGCCTACTCCAGAAACGGGCGAATAAAAAAAGGAAAAGCCCGCGCATTTTCGCAAAAACTTCGATTGATTTAGCATTTATCTTTGTGTTTTTTGTAAAATATGGATACTTCGAGCGACAGTGATGATGTTATCCCTAACACACCGCCAGAACTATTAGAGACGGTCCAAGAAGTTGATGATAATCTGTTGCCGGAAAAATCTAAATGCAGATACAACAGTACTTATGAAAATTTCATACGTTGGCAAAAGGAAAAGAAAACGACTACATTTTCTGAAAATGTATTGCTCTCGTATCAACCAAACCAAATGTCTTTATTACTGTAGATATTTACATATACTTAGCAATCGTCATTTTTTGCCACTTCTCTACATTGGACCACTGTGGGAGAAGAAGGGCGTAGAAACTCCCACAGATTGATTTTTAGATCTCTTTTTAAAAATTGCTTAAGCTTAACTAATACAAAATATAATATTTAGTCATTATCATAATTAATAAGCAGGAATAAATCATTACAAAATTATTAACAGCAAGGTCTGTGTTGAGCCAGATTAACCCCATACAGACCCATCATTTAAGTAATCTTGAACATTGTAATATCCCTTTTTCGACAAAGTCGCTTTAACATGGATTTTAAATTGCTCAAATGGCAATGTCAAGATCTCCAGAGGTATCTTGTTGTAGTAGAGAATGCATTGACCCTCGAAAGAATTGCTAACCTTCGCGAGTCTAAACCGGGGCGCAAGTAGTCTGTGATTATTTCTTAGGTTAACATTACAGCTATCGCTAAGTTTGGGAAATTTTGTAAGGTTCTTGCGTACGTACATTATATTTTCGAAAATAAATTGACTAGCTACAGTTAGTATGTCAATTTCTTTAAAAAGCTGTCTTAAGGAGTCTGTGCGTTTTAAATTATAAATTGCTCGAATAGCTCTTTTCTGTAAAATAAAAATAGGTTGAATATCCGCTGCTTTTCCCCACAACAAGATACCATAGGACATGACACTATGAAAGTAACTAAAATATACTAGCCTAGATGTAGCCACATCCGTGTTTTGTCTGATGTTCCTAACAGCGTAAGCCGCAGAACTTAATTTACCAGCCAATTTTTCTATGTGGAGTCCCCACTGCAATTTGTTATCAATGGTTATTCCAAGAAACTTCGTGTCATTTACTAATTCTAACGTATTGCTGTCCAACACTTAACTGATTCCAACTTGCCTGACATTTGGAAGTGAGAATTTGATACATTTGGTTTTACCAGCATTTAACAATAAATTGTTAACTGTGAACCAATTCAAGGTTAAAGATAATACTCTATTGACATCATCAAAATCTTCTTTTTGTCTTTCAATTTTGAAGACCAGTGAAGTGTCATCAGCAAACAACACTATGTTAGTCAATTTCTCCACCATAAAAGGCAGATCGTTAATATATACCAGGAATAAGAAAGGGCCTAATATGGAACCTTGTGGAACGCCAATTTTTACCCCCGATCCATCAGATTTAACGCCGTTGTATTTTAGTGAGAAAGCAAAACAATATAAGCCGAGCACGTTATGGGCTGTGCATTCTATGCTAAGAACCACGATTTTAACAAAAAATAACATCAACATAAAGGAGTACCCGAAACTGACCGCATTCCTTAAAAGGAAATTTGAAGGATTTCGCAGTAAAAAGTCAAGAGTGCTGACTGCAACAGAAATTGATAATTTCTTACAAAACGCCCCTGATGACCAATACTTGGGACTGAAGGTAAGTCCTGGCTTTTACCTGTTTATGATTTCCTTTTGCATTCACGTAGTACATACATACTTACCTAATTCTTGTCTATAATTTTACAGGTCGTCTTGATTTTAGGCGTAAATGGTGCCTGTCGTTGCCAAGAACTGACCAACATATCTACAGATGACCTCGATATTCATGGAAATGTTATGCTAGTGAAGATACCAGACACTAAAACAAAAATTAAGAGATCTTGTCATTGGTGACAATTTTTATACCATCGTAAGGAAATATAGAGAACTACGACCTGATAATTTGAGTACCAAGCGCTTTCTTTTGCAGTACAGAAATAACCAATGCGTAAGACAAGTTATGGGCAAAAATAAAATTAGTCAAAACCCGAAAATAATCGCTACGTTTTTAAATTTGCCTAAACCAGAAGAATACACCGGACACTGCTTCCGCAGGACTTCTGCCACATTACTAGCTGACTCGGGAGCTGATTTAACCACGATCAAGCGGCACGGTGGATGGAAATCGAGCACAGTCGCCGAAGGCTATATAGAGAACTCAATAGGAAATAAAAAACGGATCAACGAACAAATAACAGAATCAATAGCTTTCACTAATAATGCAGCTTCATCATCGCTTCAGCCTCAGCCGAGTACAAGCGCGACACTAATGCCCTTACCAGTGGTTCCTCGTAGCTCATTACCGCAGCCTTCTTCAAGCCTTCAACTAACAACTCAAGATGTAAACATGTCTCAAAATATCAAGATACCCGGACAAAATGTAACATCCTATAATAGCTGCACTTTTAATAATTGTACTTTTAACTAAATATAAACATTTCTATGCATTTATGTCTATAATTTTCCTCGTAGGTGTAATAAAAAGCACTACACATACCTCTGGATAAAGTACAGTTCCTTACCTCAAATGGTTTGCGCCCCTCGCAAGCTCGTGGCGCAAATGCCATAATCTCGGTATGGAACTGTCACTTTCTTCCCTCTGAAGTAATGTACTATTAAGTGGCTCCCATACAACAATTCTTTCAATACCACATACAAACTTATGAATGCACCTGGTTACGTACATGGAGTGTGAAAATCCAAACTATTCGCTCCACACCTTCCCTACCACTGTACGGCGGTACGGAACCCTTCGTGGGCGAGTTAGATTCGCAGTTGACCGTTTTTTTCTCTTAAAGGACGTAACTATATAAATACGTTAAAACAAAAGTCATGTTAATTGAGTAGATAACATCATCAAAAAGAAAAAAATTCGGTGTGGCTTTACGTCATGCGCAAATGAGCGAAAACAATTAACAAACCTTTCAATGGAACAGCAGTAAAAAAAATACATTGGTTTATCTTGAACACCGAAATAATTTGCAATAATAATCTAACCAACATGCCACCATCACCACTACCAGAGAAAGTGCTTCTTTTATCTATCTTTTAAACCTACCGTGATAAGAGCAAGTCTATCACCAATTATCTGCCAGCTTCACGCTAGCATGCTGTGGTGGAGTACCCCTAACCAGTACTATACAATCGATCAGAAGAATCGACTCGTCCGTGACTAACTATATTCAATTGTATCGATTAAATTCAATCGATTTATTGCGTTGTGTACATGAGACTGCAATTATGGAACTTCTTTGTAACATCCCTGTTTGTATATATATTGTATAATTCAGCGCATTTACACTGATAATACAATTTTTGAAAAATCTCACGTGAAATTAGGGGGACAGGGGGGGTACAAATATATTTTCACACCTTTCATTCGGAAAAGTAAGTTTTTCACGCCACTGCTCGGAAATATGGCCAAAGATGGATTGAAATGAGAGTAGAAAGTAGTTCTTAGTAGTACAATTCAAAAACAGTCAAACAATGTAGATTTGCAAAGGAAAATGTAGTGTTTAGCGGCCTTTTTTACTTTCTACTCTGCTATTGGTCGATTATTGTCGGTCGGCATCACACTCCATACCGGCCGAAATGACACAAAATACTAATATAAATGTTCCGGGAAAAGACATTTCCTTGTCATTCCACAACTGCCCTAATGCGAATATCAATATTACTTTTAATTAAACTGTGTACTCAACCTGTTTTATTTCCTTACATTAGGCGTGAAAAGCACATAGTAATCTCTAAAGCCGACTCGCATCTTCGCGGGCCGAGCCGCAGGTGAGGCCCGCGAACTAACTCGTCCATCTATTGCTTACTTTCTATACCTGGGCAACAATGTACTATTTCTGTTCAAGCTGCTTTTTTAATTTATTCATTGCCATGTAGCATTTACGCAATGAGCACAGATTAAAATAATCGAATGTTATTATGAAATTACATTACAATCGACTACGATGGCGTAGTCGATTAAAAACGAACATGTTTGAAGTTTTAACTTTAACAACGTTATATGCTAATTTATAAATTTTTCGTAATATTTAAAAAAAAATGTCACAATAAATTATGTATTTGTTTTACTGAAATCTAAACTATTGATGTCTGTTATTATGATATAATGAATATTGATATCCGAAACCATTGTAATATTCGATTCGATTATTTTTAAAAGTACACAGGAATATTTTATCTGTGGTGATCCTAATCCTTCACAATCCGCCATTATAAAAATAAAGTCTTGTTTACGTTGTTCGATTACTGTAAATGTGGTGAAAGTATAATTCAAAGTATAGTTTTTTTTTTAGAGCATTTAATTTAAATTTTCCTCATAGTCGGTGTGAAAAGTTGTATGTGTCACACAAGAGCAAAATTATTTTCGTCATGGGCGTTAAAGCTTGAATCCTTCGCTACGCTCAGGATTCTAATCGTAGAATCCTTCCCTTCACTCAGGATTATTGAATACCGCCCTCGCCGTAAATGCCGTTTTGCTCCCTTGTGACACAAATAACTATTACATCTCACCAGGAGGGGGGGACCAAATCTCTTGACATCTCATCAGGGGCAGGAGGTGGAGGGTCAGAAAATCGTCAAAAACGTCTCACGTAATTCATGGAGGCCCTCTTTTGGGACCCAGAGTGTCGTTGATTTGTTGCCTGTTATGTTAAACGCATGGCGACAGCGCATCGAGCGCTCCCAGGGCCGCAAAATGCCGCATTTGGCCTGTCGGCGGCGCCTATTTTGTTCGGAGACCGACTGCCAAATACGGCATTTTGCGCCCATCGGAGAATTTGGCTGCTGGTTGCGTACGAGCAAATTGACAACATTTCATTTTTGTTTAGGTAAAAAGATTTAAAGTCCATTGAGATATATTTGAAAACTTATACATATTCTTTATACGAAACACATTTAAACATATTTTTCCATTCATTCGTTTTAAAGATACTTTGAAAATAACTCAGATATCGAGGATGTAGGCAGACGAACTACAAATACCTTTGCCTAGCATTAAAAAGATACTAGCTGACACTAGCTGTCAATGTCACCATAACCTTTAACTTGTATCGTTTCGGTTCGGGTTGTTTGTGTTTTCAGAAAGAAACACCCGCATAAAACTAACAGAAGAATAGCACTATACAATTATCAAATTAACTTTTAACTAAATTTAAATTAAGTAAAAAATTAATTTAAAAAAATAAAAATGAACATTTTTCTTTTTTGTTAGACAATATTGTTGCATATAAGTAGGGAGGAGCGTATGTTACTTATCCCAAAACACAGGGGAAACTCTACTTTGGGGAGTAACGACTCTTATATTGTCTGTACCAATGTATGACAAAACTGTAGCAATATTACTGAATAAACATGAATAATAAAAAAAAAAAATATATATATACTTGGGACTTCTTTTGAACAGCAGAGAAATAACTTTGAAAAGTGGCCAAGTGCGAGTCGGACTCGCCCATGAAGAGATCCGTTGTGGCAAGTAATTATGTGACCGGATGTTTGTGTTGTTACTTTGTTTTTCATAGTGTGTATATGAATGACAAAGTTATATTTGCGGTTTTTAATAAATGTTTTATATTTTTAAAACTGCTGATTTTATTTTGTTCAAACCAATTCTCGTTGAAAGTGTGTATTGAGATTCACATTATATATTTTTTTGTAGATTTTTCACTCTCTTACTTTAAAAGTTGGGGGGGGGACATGTTTCCACTTTGGAAGGGTCTGTCTCTTAAACGATGGAAAAATAGTTTCAGGAACCTCAACGTCATTTTTAAAGACCTATAGGTTTGATGAAAAATATATTCTTTGATTTCAGTTCCCTTTAATTATTTTAATTTTAAATTTTTGTATAAAAATCTTAAAGCGGTTCACAGACCAGACAGACATACATCTACAGACCAAGTTTCAACTGTCTAGTCCTAATAGTTTCTGCATAAAGTTGCTGTGACATACGGACGGACGGACAGACAGGCTTCACGAAATTATAAAGGTTCCTTGTTTCTCTACGGAACCCTAAAAAGTGTCGATTTTGTCGACATATCACCTTAACCCCTGGGTGCCCTAGAAGCGTCCAGGGAGGCCATTCTGCCGTTATTCTATTACCACGGCATGCGGTTCAAACCGCGATGCCTCATAATCAGGTCCAAGTCTCCAGCGGTTAAGATACTGGGCCCCATATGGTCCAAGTCTCCAGCGGTTAAAATACTGGGCCCCATATGGTCCAAGTCTCCAGCGGTTAAGATACTGGGCCCCATATGGTCCAAGTCTCCAGCGGTTAAGATACTGGGCCCCATATGGTCCAAGTCTCCAGCGGTTAAGATACTGGGCCCCATATGGTCCAAGTCTCCAGCGGTTAAGATACTGGGCCCCATATGGTCCAATTCTCCAGCGGTTAAGATACTGGGCCCCATATGGTCCAAGTCTCCAGCGGTTAAGATACTGGGCCCCATATGGTCCAAGTCTCCAGCGGTTAAGATACTGGGCCCCATATGGTCCAAGTCTCCAGCGGTTAAGATACTGGGCCCCATATGGTTCAAGTCTCCAGCGGTTAAGATACTGGGCCCCATATGGTCCAAGTCTCCAGCGGTTAAGATACTGGGCCCCATATGGTCCAAGTCTCCAGCGGTTAAGATACTGGGCCCCATATGGTCCAAGTCTCCAGCGGTTAAGATATTGGGCCCCATATGGTCCAAGTCTCCAGCGGTTAAGATACTGGGCCCCATATGGTCCAAGTCTCCAGCGGTTAAGATACTGGGCCCCATATGGTCCAAGTCTCCAGCGGTTAAGATACTGGGCCCCATATGGTCCAAGTCTCCAGCGGTTAAGATACTGCGCCCCATATGGTCCAAGTCTCCAGCGGTTAAGATACTGGGCCCCATATGGTCCAAGTCTCCAGCGGTTAAGATACTGGGCCCCATATGGTCCAAGTCTCCAGCGGTTAAGATACTGGGCCCCATATGGTCCAAGTCTCCAGCGGTTAAGATACTGGGCCCCATATGGTCCAAGTCTCCAGCGGTTAAGATACTGGGCTCCATATTTCGCTTGCAAACCTCGACTCCACGCTTTAGTCAAGGGCCAAGTTTGAGCTCCGCAGTTTAGAATATAGTGCATTTCGTACGAGTTCGCAAAGGTTTTTATTTACGAACCGAGAAGTTTAGAAGCCTTTTCGAACGAGCTATAAGTCGAGCAACGAATTAAGAGCGCTGGGCGACATTGGCGGGAATTACTGCGCATACGTACAGGTATTGAAAAGTGACTACTGCGCATTCAAGACCACCGCTCATAACGAGTGGCGCGACGTATACGTATAGAATTTTTCCGCCTGAGAACCAAAAATCAAGCGGCGAAGGTGCTTTTTTGAGGTTACAAGGCGGAAAAATATAATGAATGTATGCAGGTAACCAAATATTTTAAAAGCATACCACAGTCTAATTACTAACCACTAGATATCTTTACCACAGATGTCCTATCAACCGCAATGTTTAAGATCTAGTATTGCAGACTGCAATCTAGACTTGGTGTTAGGTTTCAGTTCAGACCTAAATATAGGGTGTGAGGCTTTTTTCTCTTTGCGACTGAAATATACCATAAAAGCAGGCCTTTACGAGGATTCGAGTGATATCGAGCCATACCCCATCACGCTGGCTGGGTTTAATAATTAAAAATATTCAAACACATTTGAACTAAAAAAAGTAGCATCAACAAAACTAACACTAACATAAAAAACAAATATTAATTGAAATGAGCATAAAATAAATATTGAGCTCCGTGCAACAATAACAAACACTTCTTCCGGCAACTCGCTACTGTAATAGTCCGGGGTACGGCAGCGAACATTCATACAGTACTTGAATCGTGAATGACCGCGCCAGAGTTTTTTGATTTCATAACGATAAAGTTTTACTTATCTGTGGCAGCGAACAGTTTAGCGCAGGGGCGGTGACATGCTGGGTATAGGCGCCATTCATACGTAATTTTTGTACTGATTTCGTGGAAATATTGTTATTTTTGCTTAAAAATGTCTGAGAGCAGTGATTTTAAAGAAAATTTAACTCCATCCGATATTTTAAATGCGGCGAAAGAAATTACTCATCATTACCTATTACCAGCAAAGTCGAGAAAATTGTATGATAAATGCTATAAAGACTTTATGGAACGGAAAATGCAAAAACAAGGCTACTTCGTTTTCGGAAAACGTGCTAATGCCCTATTTTCAGGAATTGTCTGACAAGTTCAAGTGTTCCTCATAATGGTCTAAATACTCAATGTTTAAGAGGACATTAAGCATATATAACGATGTCGATATATCCAAAGAATCAAAACTAATTGCGTTTTTGAAGAAAATCTCAAGGATTTAAAGCGATGAAAGCCAAGACGTTTTCACCCGAAAAATTAAATTAATTCATAAACCAAGCTCCTGAACACGAGCATCTTTTTATCGATGGTACGTATATATATTTATGTAGATTTTAGTAAGCGTTTGCCGTTCTTGGGTTTTCATTTAAATTCATATTTTTTATTTTCATTTGTTCCAGATTGTACTTCTTTTAGGTATCGTGAGTGCCTGTCAGAGACAGGAACTCTATAATGTGCACTTTCAGGACGTGGAAGTCTATGAAAATACTATATTAGTAAAAATCGTTTTACCAAAAAAAACTCTGTTTTAGTATGACAGGGAAATACTAGGAGTTATGTAAAGAATACATATCGCTACGACCCAATTCTTGTAAAAATCCCTGTTTCTTTATAAATTATGAACGTGAAAAATGCACACATCAGAGAGATTGGCATCAATAAATTTGGAAGTTTAGGTAAAACTATAGCCGATTATCTAGAACTTCCGAATTCAGAACAGTACACTGGCCTTGCTACATAGCAGCTTTAGGCGAACTTCGGCAACCCTGCTTAACGATGGCGGTGGGGATATTACAACAGTGCTAGCCTTCGCGTGTCCAAACCGGGGCGCAACTAGTCTGTCATTATTTCTTAGGTTAACATTACAGCTATCGCTAAATTTGGAAAACGTTATAAGGTTCTTGCGTACATACAATATATTTTCAAAAATAAATTGACCAGTGCGTCAATTTCTTCAAAAAGTAGTCTTAAGAATTATGTGCGTTTTAAATTATAAATTGCTCGAATAGCTCTTTTCTAATAAAACTAATTGCTAAAAATAGACTGCAGTCGCAATTACTCTTGATAAATTCAAACACGAAACAGATAATGATATTGTTGATAATCTAGTGCTAACGCCTCGCCTGCAAGGCAAGTGCCCATCCACGTATCTTGTGTAGTAACAAACTCAGCCGCACCCCGGTCGATTGCGAGTCGAGGCGAATTTAGACGGAATGATATGAAAATAGAGGGAAGCCGTGAAGCACGCGCGCCCAGCTATCACTCCCTCGTCATGCCACTTGCTGGCCGCAAAGATTACACCGCCGGATTATAGATAGACCATTGTGTTGTGTGAACTTGGCAACCAACTTTGGAAAAACCTTTATCCCAAAAATAGTATGAAATGTCCCCATAACATCTGTTAAGATAGAATCCGAAAGTGACTCATCCTGGACAATTTTTAGAAGTGTCCAGGATAACGCAGAAGTGTCCAGGATAACGCAGAAGTGTCCAGTAAGTAAGTATGAAATCCCATTACATATCTTAATATTTAAATATAAAACTATTTTTTTTTCAAAGTTAAGCTAAGGAGGTTATTGGCAGTTAAGGGTATTTAATAAAATGGAGGTACCATAGAGGTTGACGTGTCCGAATTGCACTTATATTGCACGATGTAAAATGGCGGAAAAATCAGTGCATTCGTATTTTTTGCTATTTTGATACTAATTAGGAATTAGCATTTCGATACTAACAGAAAAATATAAAACCGGTCAAGTGCGAGTCTAACTCGCGCACGAAGGGTTCCGTACCACCGTTCAATGGAAGCGATGGTGTGGAGTGAATAGTTTGGATTTTACACAGCAAAATATTGTTTACAAAGTTATTGGTGCGGTTACTTTCACACTCCATGTACGTAACCAGGTGCATCCATAAGTTTGTATGAGGTATTGAAAGAATTGTTGTATGGGAGCCCCCTTAAATATTTCTTTTATCCTGTTTTTTAGTATTTGTTGTTATAGCGGCAACAGAAATACATAATCTGTGAAAATTTCAACTCTCTAGCTAGCTAGTTTCTTGAGATACAGCCTGGTGACAGACGGACGGACGGACGGACGGACGGACAGCGAAGTCTTAGTAATAGGGTCCCGTTTGGAACCCTTCGGGTACGGAACCCTAAAAAGAGGTATAAAATTTAATATTCACAATAAACATAAATGGTTTTATTTTTGAGAAAAGTACTATACACGCCTCGACCATCCTGGCCTCGTATTATAGCCGGACGTCGCCTTCGCTTCGGCTCGTCCGGCTAAATCATACTCGTCCAGAATGGCTTACTTACTGGTCTCTGCAGTAATGTACCATTCATTATTGTGTTTTTCGATTTTTTTTTTGATATGTAATGGATAGTCGTGAAACAAATTTCGCTAAATAAAAAAAACCCCCGACGTTTTTAAAACTAAGTTTTCCCGGGTAGTTCTTATGCTAACTATTAACCTCTATAAACCTTCCTCAGTAAATTCTACCTTATGGAAACTCTTTGTTCTTTTTTATATTTCTGTTATGCTACCTACTGAAATAACTCACCAAGGGGTCAAGCCTTATTTCTTCCTCGCCGATCGGAATGCAAATGAAGTCTATGTACATGAAAAGTCCTCATCAAAACTTGTGCTGCATGGAACCAAAAAACAAAAACGGCATCTATGTATATATTTATGTTTTTGTTGATTTTTTCAAAAGGACTAAATCTATTTTGATAACATTTATATGGGACCACCTCGGAAGTATGACCTACCAATCAAAGCAAGAATCATAAAATCGATTCATATTTGACAGAATAATCGCGTAACAAACATTTAAAAAAAAACAGTCGAATTGAGAACCTCCTTCATTTTGAAGTCAGTTGAAAATTGCTCTACAATCCTCTACTAACGACTATTTATACAAAATAGCTGAGAAAACTTGTTTTTTTTTTCAAATTCGGAAGATAACTTTTTCCCAATATATATTTTTCTTGCTACTAACAAAAATAGTTTTACTACTATCCACTACATATATAAATCTTACGAAAAACTCAAAAACAAAAAACGTTTAAAATCGGCTGCCGAGTTCACACAGGTCCTCTATTGGAGTTAAATGTAAATAACTTTATTCTTTATTGCACAGAAATCTTAATAGTAAGATAACAAAACGTTTTAAGAGCAAAGGCGAGCTTATCTCTAAAGAGAGATTTCTACCAGCAAACCTAGGCAGGACAGGAAAAATTGTGCAACAGGAGAGTCCTAGTGCGCAATAAAACTGTACACATCTAATTGTTTACAACTAAAACATAATAAATGATATAATAAAAAAAATAATGAATGAAAAAAAAAAATTATATAGTAAATGATTTACACTAAATAAAATACAAAAGCAAAAAATAAAATATATATCAAACATATACTACTTATATATATACATATATAAAAGTACCTATCACGAAAGAGAAAGGAAATGCTCTTTCAATCTTGTCTTAAAAGTGAAAATTGAGGGACTATCTCTAATAGCGCAGGGAAGTGCGTTCCACAGTCGGATCGCCGTTAACCTAAACGAGTGTTTGTAAGCGGCAGTGTTATGCCGAGGAGTAGAAAGAAGAGACATCGTGTGGGATCTCCGGTTGCTATGCCTGGAGGAAATGAACTCGAAACGTTCTCGAAGATATGAGGGGTAGCGGGGATTTCGCAAAATGTTGAACAGATAGGAGAGAACGTGCATATCACGACGAAATCGGATCGGAAGCCACCCCAACTCCTTACGATAATGTGAGACATGGTCATACCTGCGCAGCCCGAAGACAAACCGAATCCCGAGGTTTTGAAGTCGTTCGAGTTTGTTCAGTTGTTCTTCGTTCGCACCGATCCAGCAAACATCCGCATAGTCGATTAAAGGTAGTAGGAGGGACTGGGCAAGGGTAATTTTAGTCTGCTGCGGCAGGAAGTGCTGCAATCTCCGTAGGGAGTGAAATGACGCAAAGACTCGTCTGCTGACCTCACAAACATGGGGCGACCAGGACAACAATTTATCAAATACAACCCCAAGATTCTTGGCCTTCTCGCTGTATGAAATTATGTTACCATCATACACTATAGGGTCGACGGGCATTTTCTGAACTAGGTTATGAGAGTGACAAGTACCCAAAATCATGGCCTGCGATTTGCCCGGGTTGACAAGCAGACCATATGAGGTAGCCCATTTCCTGATGTTATCGAGATCAGCGTTCAACGCCTCTACTGTCAGATTCACATCACACGGAGAGAAGTGCCGATATATTTGAAGGTCATCTGCGTACAGATGATAAGAAGAGGTAAGAACGTCAGAGATGGAGTTAATGAATACCGAGAAGAGGAGAGGAGAAAGGATTCCTCCCTGCGGAACACCTGCGGAGAGATCACACCAGTCCGTTGAGATCTCCTCAGACTTAATGCGTTGCTGGCGATCTCTCAGGTAGGAGTCAAACCAGCGAGCAGAGTGCGAGGAGACATTAAGTGACTTTAAAATTTCAACTAGTATATCGAAATCGACGCAGTTGAAGGCGCTACTGAAATCAAGCAGTGTAAGGACCGTAAGCTGCTTTTGATCCATAGCTAATTGAAAGTCGTCAGTGACTTTGAGCAGTGCTGTGACCCGGCCTAAAACCTGATTGGTAGGGATTCAGTAACATTTTTGAGGAAAGGTAGGAGGAGAGTTGGGAGTGAACAATTGATTCCAGGACTTTGGAGAGGATAGGCAGAATAGAAATGGGACGGAAATCTTTAAAGGAGGCGGGATTGGACGTTTTGGGGAGGGGAATCACAAGTGCCAATTTCCACTGGCTGGTGTAGCAACATTGGTCAAGCGACACATTAATTATGTGGGTGATGAGAGGTAACAGAACATCAATGATAGTTGTTATCATCTGAGAACAGATCTTGTCCTCACCTATGGCCTTCGACGAGATTGCTAGTATTGCCCTCCTTACTGCGCCGATTCCGGCAGGGATAAAATTAAATGCTGAGTTGAGGGCTATTGCCTTGGACCGTAGGTTACGAAGGGTTGCATCCTTGACGAGGGGGTCCATCGCGACAGGGGGAGTTGCAAAGAAACTATTGAGACCCCGGAGATCGACATTTCCGGCTGCCAAGTCCCGGGACTTACCAACACCAAGGGTCTTCAGGAACTTCCAGACCTGTGCTGGAGTATAGCTCTCGATACATTCGTAGATATGACGGCGTTTAGAATCACGACACAGGCGAGTGCAACGATTACGGAGGCGTTTGAAAATTAAAAGATTCTCATCGGTCGGATCCCTCTTATATCTAGACTTGGCACGGTTTCTCTTAGCCATCAGACCCTTAATGGTGTCAGTAAGCCATGGTGCAGGGAGATGCTTAACTCTAACCCTCTTGACCGGAGCATGCTTATCAAACAAGCTCAGGACAATAGAGTTGAAGATCCGTACTTTGTCATCAATGGTCTCACTACCGTAGACAGGCGACCAGTCGAAAGAAGAGGCGTCTGAATTAAGGGAGGTTATATCCATGCCCTTGAAGCTACGAATGTCAAGGAATTTAGCTGCACGCTTGGGAGGCTTTATCTTATAAGAGAGGTAAATAAGATTGTGATAGGAGAAAGGGGCGTTAAGTTGGCCATGCGCAGCAACCTTAGACATGTCAGAAGTAATCATTAGATCTAGAAGAGAGGGGGTGCAGTGTGGTTGAAAGTGAGTGGCCTCTAGAGGAAGGATATGCATGTTAAATGAACTTACAAGAGAATTCAGCTTCGCTGAGCGACCGTTATTCTTGAGAAGGCAAGTGTTGACTTCTTCATAGGTCTTCATGGCAACTTCATAGGTAGTTTAACGGTAAATAAATAGGTCCACGTGACGGGGATTTAAAGTATGTGTCAACAAATGTCAATGACATAACATTTCTCTGAGAATTCTATAAAACAATAGCTTTCTATGTGTTTCTGAAATCAATTGCAATATCATTTTCCGACTTCTGAGCTAAAAATAGCACCTTCGCCGCTTGATTTTGGGTTATCAGGCGGAAAAAATCTATTCCTAACTCGTTCGAAAAGGCTTTTTACGAAAAGTGTACGGCACGAGCCGAGGGCCCATATTTATATATAAGCCTTTTCGCACTTGAGGGAAATGTACTATTTTACCTCAGCAGCTCGAACAAGAGGCTTTTGCTGCGAGTAAAAAGTATGCAAAGTTTGCATTTTGCTCACTGAGTGAGAGAAAGTGGCTTTTTAATTGTGAATGCAGTGGACATAGGCGAAATCGCAAACAGCCAACGAGCATCGAGTTATAAGTCGATGTTCTTTGGCTGTTTGCGATTTCGCTAATGTGACACTGTTGTCGATTTTTACCTCGATAGCAGTATCTGTGCTATTAAATTCCAAATAATCGAGCTTATTTTATTCTATCTGCTAGCCATTCCAATAGATAAATGATACAATTAGAGAAATATTCCGCAGTGAAAATTAGTCGAAGTGTATCATGAAAAATTACAATAAATGTTATTTGATTTTTCAATGTTATATTTTTTCATTCTCTTATCGCTACGCTCGTGATTTCAATATAGAATCCTTTGCTCACTCGGGACTCAAACAAGCACTCGCAGCAAAAATTTACTTTTCTCTCTTGTTGCACAATAGTACATTTCCCACGAATTTGCAAAGGCTTATATTTACGAACCGAGAAGCTTACTGTACTAGACAAAGGCGATAGTCGTAGCGAGGTTCGTAAAAAGCCTTTTCGTACGAGTTAGGAATATAGTTTTTCCGCCTGAGAACCCAAAATCAAGCGGCGAAGGTGCTATTTTGGGCTCAGAAGTTGGGAAATAACTATTTTTTGCTTATTAATGGCGTGCTAACCTCTTTTGAGGTTAATTTTTCCAGTGTAAGTGTATACCGAGGAGGACGTGAAGGGATGTACATACGAGCAATATCATTTGAATTGAGAAATCGACCCAATCACATCACTAGAAAAAGACAAAATCTCCTGAAAAATATAGTTAATTTGATAGATTTTTCAATTTGACATGTACTGACTGATTACTGGTAAATATGCCTCTGCCACCGCATAAGGTAAAGGTTGTTAGAGATAAGCTCGCTTTAGTACTTTTTTTTCTATTATACGTTAACTAACATAACATTTCCATACACGCACATACATTGGTTCTGGTCCCACACTAGGACATCCAGTGCCGCGGGAGCCAGAAACAGCGACGTCACAAACATGTAAACATCCAAGAACTGGGTTCTGTTTTCTTTCTCCCCAGCCGGGATTCGAACCCGGGACCTCTCGCTTGGGACCCACAACCTACACCATAACACCACAAAGGTCGTCTATCTGTATCTCCATTGTGTGGAGCAGCCACAATAAAGAAATTACGAAAATTACGGCATGATTTGATTTTGGATTGTTGAATGTTTCTAACGCGCTGTATCTGGTTCCCGCGACAGACATGGTATCCTAGTGATAAGTGGTAAGGTGATTTATTCAATAAACATTTCACAAAAATTACAAAATGACAAATGAATACAGAATAAGAAAGGTACAGTTTCATGTTATATAAACATAACTAAAGATAGATACATCATCTTTTTCTGAGATTAGGTGGTTGTAGTAAGCAAAAACAACGTCAGAGTCGATACTCCCCAAGGCAGGGTTTCCCCTTTGTTTTGGGATAAGTAGCGAGGCTTTTCCACTAAAGATATGAACGAAGAAAAATTAGCAGACCAAATAGTACTTTTACAGTTTCAATGTAATGCGGATATCAGAACCTAGTGTCGGGCCAGGGAAAATGTGTGTATTAGCATTTACAATATACCTCGGGCTCCAGATTACGCTTCGGTTATTGCCGGAGGCACACGAGTACATTTCTACTCTTCTGCTCTGCGATAAACGAAAATTCTCGAAAGTTTCAAAAACTTCTCGAAAGTTTCAAAAACTTCTCGAAAGTTTCAAAAACTTCTCGAAAGTTTCAAAAACTTCTCGAAAGTTTCAAAAACTTCTCAAAAGTTTCAAAAATATTATCATTCGCCCCAATTTCGCCCCATTCTTCACACAAATATCCGACCGTTGCCGAAGTATATCCCAAAACACCGACCAGTCACAAACCCAGCACACTATCCTCCATATCTGCCCCACGCATCAAAGCTGTATCTAATCTAACCTCGTCTAATCGCCGGCTACCCCGGAATACTTGGGATCAACGTCCGCCGCGCCACCGCAACAATTCTGGCTTAATTGTCGGTGCAGTGAGACACTGTGCTTATATTCTGCTGACCAGTTGCCTAATCAGGTATCTCCACATGTAGGTATACGAGGGTGAAACTGTAAATTCTTAGAAAATAAAAATCTGTGCACACTAGCAAGTTATTCGTTTTATTATATCTTTTCAAAATAGTGTCCATTCACGTCAATACACCTCTGCACCCGATGGAACCACCGAGAAAGCACTTTGCCTACTCCTCCTTAGGGGTCTCTTCGACGGCCTTTTGAATGTATGCATAGTACTTGGCGGAATGTGTGGCGCAGCGGTTGTGGCTCTGCCTACCATGCTAGAGGTCCTGGGTTCGATCCTCGGCTGGGGGTAAAGAAAAGAAAAACCCCCAGGTCTTGGATGTTTATATGTGTGTGACGTCGCTGTTTCTGGTTGCCACGACACAGGGTATCCTAGTGTGGGGCCAGAAGCAACGTATGTGCCTGTGTGTAAATGTGTATTTATGTGTGTGTTTACATACTAATAGTACCTTTTGAACAGTGGCACGAGATGGGGCTTCATCGTGAAAGGCCAATCGAAGTCTATAATAACTTTTATCTACACACGTATCATAAACCCTCTTTACTGCGTCCAAAAACCGCATGTTAAGATCAGCATAATGTTAAACTTCTTGGTAAAAAATCATTCCTTATCTGAAAAATTACACATTATGTGTATTTTTTCATACAAATTATGACATTCAAATTTCGAACGCCGACGTCCGCCTGCATGCCCCCCCTGTCTGTGAAGTCGGTACTGACATTCAAATTTCGAACGCCGACGCCTGCCTGCGTGTCGCTCCTAGATGGTGTGTGAAGTTGGTACTGACATTCAAATTTCGAACGCCGACGCCCGTCTGCGTGAAGTTGCTACTACAGAACAAGCTAAACAACTGCAGAGCCACAATGCCGGTCAAACATGCGGTTCCTGAACACATCAAAGAGAGCTTATGATATGTGTGTAGATAAACTAGTGTATGTAACTGTACATAATTAGGCATTAAAACTCGAGTGATATTATTCGCCTCCGGCTCGTTTCATGAACCCACTCTCGAGTATTAATGCCCTCCATTATGTAGCAGTCACAAACTACTATATTGTTGACTTAAATGACATCGAAAGTCATAAAAAATCATTGCACGAAAATTTTCCCGCGTTAAATTCATGCTGACGTGACACAGACAATTTTCAATTTGCCGCCAAATCGGAAAGCAAATGACAAATGAATAAAATACATACTCAACAATATTGGCAAAAAAATCTTTTTTCAAAATTTAAACTTATTTTTTTATTATATTATTTACAAGTGGTCAGTTCTAAACAATTTCAGTGTCGCGCTCGTACGTCGCGCCACGAGTTATGAGCGGTGGCCTTGAATGCGCAGTAGTCACTTATCAATACCTGTACAAATGCGCAGTGATTCCAGCCAACGTCGCCCAGCGCTCTTAATTCGTGGCGCGAGGTATATTTGGATCGCTATACAACTCAAATTGGCATACGGAGAGCAACGAACCAACGACCTCTGTGGCGCTGCGTTTGTGGCTCTGCCTACATGCGAGAGGTCCCGGGTTCGATCCCCGGCTGGGGATAAAAAAAAAACACAAATCGCCAGGTCTTGGATGTTTATAAGCGTGTGATGTCGCTGTTTCTGGTTCCCACGACACAGGGTACCCTAGTGTGGGGCCAGAAGCAATGTATGTGCTTGTATATAAATGTTTATGTTTAATCGTAATCGCTACAAAAGACAGCTCGATTACAGTAATCGTGTTCTAATTGGTCGATTTGTCAATTGCGATTGATACGGCTTTAGACTAGCCACTAAAGATGTATCTGTATCTCTTGTTTCACCAATTACTTCCTGGCACCAATAATGACGACCCGAATGGCCGAGTCGGCGGTGACCCTGCCTACGAAGCCGAGGGTCCCGGGTTCGAGTCCCGGTGGGGGCAAATATTTGTTTGACGAGAACGGATGTTTGTACTACTGATGCAACGAATACTACTTTTACGAATACGAATATCAAACCTACTATTCGGTGAATACGAATACGAATATGAATATCTCGCCATGGTAATAAAAGACCAGTTTTGTTTTCTGGTTGTAGTTTTTTTTTCAGTCTGGATGTTTCCAGCTGTTGTAAAAAGTCTTTCCGAGGCGACTGAACATGGCTCCAGTGAAAAATATTTTTGGGTGAGTTTTTTCAGACTTGGAAAATGGAATCTCGTCAAAAGGCCACTGGATCGTCGTATTTTTGCGTGCCGACGACCGACGCGCGTATTCGGCGAATACGAATATTCGGTAAATGTCTATTATTCGGCGAATACGAATATTCGTATTTGTTGCATCACTAGTTTGTACTCTAGTCATGGGTTGTTTATCTATATAAGTATGTGTATCGTTGTCTAGCACCCAAGATACAGGGAATCCTAGTTTGGGGCTAGATTGTGTAAATAGTGTCCAAGGTATTATTATTATTATTATTATTATAATCGCGCTCTGATTGGGCAAACGTCATTTTAAAGTCAGCCAACATCTTTCAAGGCAACAATTTGAAAGAGATCAGTGTAGGAAGCAGGAATAATTACGCGTCGAAAAAGTATTCGAATCGAACTGTCAAAGACTCTTATGTACGATGACATACGGTTAATTTTATCTGAACTCGAACACTATTTCACTCTAGTATTTATTCCTGCTTGAGCCACGGTAGCTCTTCCTGTATTATGTATCTCTGGGATCTGGGAATTTCTATCGCAATCCGTTTTCTTTCTTTCACAAAAAATTAAAGTTTTTTTGCCACTTCTCTACAATGGACCACTGTGGGAGACGAAGGCGTAGAAACTCCCACAGATAGATTTTTAGATCTTTTAAAAATTACTTGTGCTTAAGACGCTGATTAAATAAATATGGGGTGCTGTTTTCATGTGTTTTTCAGGAAATACTGGGCAAATCGTAATTAATTTCTGGTATATGTAATTTGACTATATAATCTAGAGATTCTTAATTGGAAAACATGTTTGGATAAAATTTTCTCGATAGAAAATAAATACAAAGTCAACCCTTTTTTTATGGTTTTATCCTATTACACCGCAGTAGTAAGTGAATATGACTGTGTGATAATTGCAATGTATGAACAATTGTCATTTCTAACGATTTTCAATTTGAAAGTTAATTCCCTGAAATAGTTTATTTTTTATGATTTTTTTTTTACGTTTTGGCGCTTACGTTGTTTCAGATTAGTCGCGAGTGCATTATTGGCATCCCGCTTTTTCTTATTCGCGAGTAATTATTGCATCTCACTTCCACTCGACAGCGCATTTTTATTCCATCATTCGCCCTAAATGATGACTTTGTCTATATGTGTGTCAACTCAAGGTTAATACCAATAGAAAATTACAAATTACAAATTACATAGTCGGGTTCTTGTCATAGAGACTATTGATATACCTTTAAATCTCGAAGCAAGGAAAACCATACAAGTCCACAAGGCGAAGTTCAAGAATGAATCCTAATCCTTTGAAATGCGATAAAAGAAATAGTTATGTGCGTTACTATAGTAGAAGACTAGTATGTCATCTAAAGCCTCCTGCATAGTCGTGTTTCAATGTGCTCACTTCAAACTTCCAACTCACCTAACATACATTCAAACAATAGCAAAAAAACATTAAAGTCCGCGGTGGCAGTTGCTGGGACTAAAAAATGCCTGCTTACTTTTTAGATTTTGCAGTATTAAAATACCCTATTTTTGATTTATTTATGCAAAATATTAAGCTGCACATCAAAAATACTGATTTGCGCAGCAAATATCCCTTATATTTGCTGCGGTAGCTTAGGTGAAGGGTAAGGGGGGTGAGCGAAGTGAAGCCCCCTTTATCCTTCGTGTTAGGTAGAACATGCAACAAAAAATACTTAAACCATAAACTTGAGTACACATAAAATATTTTATCTACACACGTATCATAAACCCTCTTTACTGCGTATAAAAACCGCACGTTACGATCAGCATAATGTTAAACTACTTGGTAAAAACTAATTTCTTATCTGAAAAATTACACATTATGACCATAATGTGCATTTTTTCTACATATTATGACATTCAAATTTCGAACGCCGACGCCCGCCTGCTTGCCGCCCCTAGTTTGTCTGTGAAGTTGGTACTGACATTCAAATTTCGAACGCCGACGCCCGCCTGCGTGATGTTGGTACTACAGAACAAGCTAAACAACTGCAGAGCCACAATGCCGGTCAAACATGCGGTTCCTGAACACATCAAAGAGAGCTTATGATATGTATGTAGATAAACTAGTGTATGTAACTGTACATATTAGGCATTAAAACTCTCGAGTGATATTGTTATGAAACTCGCCTTCGGCTCGTTTCCCACCCCCACTCTCGAGTATTAATGCCCTCCATTATGTAGCAGTCACATAAACTACTATAAAACATAAAAAGTGTTTATGCTGATCCTTTTTTGTTGTGAAAATCAGTATTTTTGATGTGCGATTAAATACTAGATTTGCCGTGATATTTTCTGTGCAAATCAGTATTTTTGATGTGCAGTTTAATATTTCCCATTTTTAAGTACCATTTAAGGCAAATTAGATTATTCACTCACATTGATTTTAAAACCACTTGCAAAGAATCAATACAAAATCATCAGCATCTGTGTTTTTTTCATTTATGATATTCGATGTTTCGCCATTAGCGGAGCCCTGTGGCTTGTGGCTCAGTGTGTTGATATACTGCATTCTGTGGCATCGCCAAGGAAGGTTGTGGGAAACCCACCAAGTCCCAGACAATACCAGCTCGCGTGACCATGCCACTCCCACAAATGACATGTCGCCTTTGACCGTTTATGTACAAGGTGACTGTATAAAAACCGGTCAAGTGCGAGTCTAACTCTCGCACGAAGGGTTCCGTACCGCCGTACAATGGTAGGGATGGTGTGGAGTGAATAGTTTGGATTTTAAATAGCAAAATGTTGTTTATAAAGTTATTGGTGCGGCTACTTACCAGGCGTATTCATAAGTTTGTATGAGGTATTGAAAGAATTGTTGTGTGGGCTCCCATACCCTTAAATATTTATTTTATTATGTTTTTTAGTATTTGTTGTAGCAGCAACAGAAATACATCATCTGTGAAAATTTGATTAGATACAGCCTGGTGACAGACGGACGGACGGACGTACGGACAGCGGAGGCTTAGTGATAGGGTCCCGGTTGGCACCCTTCGGGTACGGAACCCTAAAAACTTAAGGTGATACCAAGAAAAAATTGTTATTTTTTCGAATCTATATTTACTCCAATATAAAGTCATCTACAGATTTGATTTTTGGGTTAACGTTTATTGAGTATTTATTTGATTAAGATTCTCACTGAAGGAAAACGCGATTGGTTGAAATTTTCTCGATAGAATTTAATTACCAAAAGACTCTAAATTGTTTTATATTTTCCTGTAATTCTAAAATCTTAACTAATCTCATTGCGGAATTGCATTAAAAATGTGGATTTTATGAATTCGTAAACTCTCCTTGAAATTATTATTGCGCTCTCTTTTCTTTTTTATGTGGAAGTAATTAACGCTGTCACTTAGTAATTAACGTCGTTTACGTTCGTATTTAACAATTTGGAATATCATATATAGAGAAGCAGGTAAAACAAAATCACAAAAACGTTTGACAACATCAGAATTGTATATTTCCAGCAGTTGTATTTTGTGAACTCATTTGTTTGTTAAAAAGATTGCATTTGACTATGACGTCACATGCTAGTATTTCCTAGAACCAGTGAAACTTTGAGCACCGATTTGAAGAGCACCAATTTGAAGAGCACCGATCCTATTCCACTTTGAGCACCAAAGTGCTCTTGGGTGCTCTAAGTGGACTAAAATTTATTTTTACGTTTTTGTCCACTTTGAGCACCAATGACTCAGCAGCCTACTGGGATGTATTTGTTATACAGGACGTTATTAAATGAAAGATATCGATAAAAATCACTAAAATGTTTATTAATTACACATACTTACTGCTCTGTGTGTGTGTGCTCTTATTATTACTCTTATCCTGTTGCACTTTGCCTGCGTGTACCGGCAGGCGAGACCTGAGGTATTGGGCGGACAAAATGCAATATTACAGTACTAAAAGACCGCGCCGCGGTAATTATGTCCGCCACTGTCCGTCGTTTTCTCAGGTGTTACATATTCTAATAAAATAAATTAAAAACATCTCTTAAAATCGCAGCTTTTCAATGCAGTGACCAAGAGAAATAAAGCCACTCTTATATTCATCTATTATACTATTTATAATTTGGTTCTTTATTTTGGCATTTTTTTGGGATTTAGAAATTCCAATTTTTTCGCGAATTTCAGCGTAATTCTTGCAATTTTCCTGTAGGACTCTTAAAACAATAGCTATATTCTTATTATTTTTATTTATTGCTTTATTAATGACAGAATAATGAGTCTCAGTATAATTGTTAGTCTTATGAGCCTGGCCATAACAGCACCATTTGTTCGACCAAAATTTGTGGTCAAGCCATTGTGTGATCATATAGTCGTTAAATTTTGTTATGTTTTTATCTTGAGGACTCTCACTCATAATGTAAAGCCAAGCATCATCCAAATCATCCGGTGGCAAATAAGGGAGTACAGTACACAAAGCAACGTGCTTTCGATATATGCTGTTATCGTTGAGGCCTAGCTCTTTCCCTTTCTTTTTTAACGCCTTTTTAAAATGAAAGTAGCATCCCTTTACTGCTACTTTGGGAAATACAGACAGTATTCCTCTTACTGCGGCGTCTTCGAAGTCACTAGTAAAAAAATCTATAGACATGGCTGGTATCGAAGATTTTAGTAATTGAAATAATATTTTATACGTGGACATTTTTTTGTTTAGAAGCATAGCATATGCTAACGGCTTAACGACACCATCGATATCACCATGAATACTATAAATCTGAAGAAATGGTTTCGGCGCAGATTTAAAAGTCCCATCACAATATAGATGGCGTGTTCTAGCAAGTTCTTCTTTGCTTGTTGTCGTGGCGAAGAGAAGAATTCGATTTTTCCCATCGTAGAAATCAGCCAACAGGAAGTCCAAATATTGGTTGGGTACCTTAAAATAAATAAAACTATTTTAACTTTCGAGCGAACAAAGCTGAGTGTTTATTGTATGTATTAATCGTAAAAAAACGAAGTTCAGATTTTGATGGGGATAGGAGCTCTATCGTTAACTGAGTAGGTACCTAAAAAAACGGCCAAGTGCGAGTCGGACTCGTACACGAAAGGTTCCGTAGCATTATCTATAAAACGGCAAAAATCACGTTTGTTGTATGGGAACACCACCCTTAAATATTTATTTTGTTTAAATTAAATTATTTATTTTCAAGGTGAATAAACAGCTTAATATTTTGTGAAGGTTTCAAGCGTCTACCTCTTACCGTTATTAATATAGAGCAAAATAAAGAAGTTTGTTGTATGGGAACCCCCCTTAAATATGCATTTATTTTATTCTGTCTTTAGTATTTGTTGTTAAATAGCGCCAACAGAAATACATCATCTGTGAAAATTTCAACTGTCTGGCTATCACGGTTCATGAGACCGTGATGCCTTAAAACCCTCTGACGGACATCTGTTTTAAAATAGATAAATGCATGTTATATCTGATTCTGTATTTGTATGTATGTGTAATATATATCAGTAGGTATATCCACTATTATTTATTGATATTTTTTTAAGTAACTGGCAGTTTTTCCTATGACGAGGAAACAGGCCATAGTGGGGGAATACTTTAAAAAGAATAGGAACTATAAAAAAATTGCTATAAATAATATTGGAAAGTAAAAAAAAGCGACATTTAAAAAAGTTTAAATGGAGAATGATAACCATTTAAACTTTTTTAAATGTCGCTTAGACAGATTTCATATGTACAGTCGAGGACACGTCATGTCAACCCCGTGCCACACGATCCTAGAACTTATGACTTACGAAATAAGGACGCTACAATGTTCATCAAAAAGGGTGGCTCTATCTGTCCTTGACTGTACATTATATGTAATTAATATAGATTCTTGTGATTTTTATCGATATCTTTCATTTAATAACATCCTGTAAAACAAATAAATGCTGCCGAGTCATTGGTGCTCAAAGTACACAAAAATGTAAAAATAAATTTTAGTCCACTTAGAGCACCCAAGAGCACTTTGGTGCTCAAAGTGGAATAGGATCGGTGCTCTTCAAATCGGTGCTCTTCAAATCGGTGCTCAAAGTGGAATACCTCAAAAAAAGAGGTTACCGTTTTGACAGTTCCTAAAGAGTATCTATTTTGACTAGCACTCAAATACCGAGTAAACATCATTATTCATGCAACATTATATCATCTCTATATTTTGGTGTGTTAATTGCAAAGTTACGAAAAAAGATAAAATTATCTCTCGTTAGTAATTTAGCGCACTTTATGGCCCGTGACGCACAATAACCATGAAACAGTATACCGATATATAACATAACACAACATTTATATACAGACACATACATTGACTCTGGCTCCACACTAGGATGTATCGTGGGAATCAGAACCATCCACAGACAAAAAAGACCTGAAGTTTTTTTCCCTCCCCACCCGGGATTCGAAACCGGGATCTCTCATTTGGGAGGCCGAGTCTCTACCCACAGCGCTACAGAGGTCGTCGTATGAAGATGATGATGTGGCCCGACCGATATCGGACACGGCGACCGCTTCAACTAGTCTACAGCCGTCGCTCGTGGGCTCGCATGTGGCTTGTGTAGCCAATCTTCCTTGTGATGATTTACCCCCATTAACATAGTTGTATGGCTGGGTAACGTCAAATTCGACCAAATGGCCATCCTTGAAGCGAGAGTGCTCCTAAAGGAGACACTTCCCAAAACCCGAAAAAATATATGTTTCGGAGAGACCCTTTTCTTCAATCTATGTGTTTAAAAACGGGAAATATTAAACTGCACATCAATAATACTGATTTGCACAGCAAAATACTGATTTTCACAGCCAATATCAGGGCAAAATACTGCGGTAGCTTAGGTGAAGGGTAAAGGGGGTGAGCGAAGCGAAGAAAATAAAAAGAACAAAAAAAAATACTTAAAACATAAAAAGTATTTTTGCTGATCCTATTTGCTGTGAAAATCAGTACTTATGCTGTGCTATTAAATACTAGCCTTTAAAAACATCATAAGCCTTATCACAAAAAATAAACCACTGTTCAACACTTGTTTAAAAACAAAAACGTATGGGATTTGACATTTGTTTTGAGGTTAAACGCTGTTTAATATGTTTTGTGGTAACACAGCTTTAGTCGAGGGGAACTACATGGAAAAAAACTAAATAGATGCTGGCTATAACTGGCTATATCTTGGGATCTAAAATGAATATTGCTCTGGTTACTGCGTCAAAAAATAGGTAGGTATTTAACATATCTTAAAACTGAGCAAAATAAGTAATCTGTGGGTTTGAAGGAATAACTTACATAACAAATTAACATACAATTGTCGCAACGTTAAGCGGGAGCGATGACGTAACAGCCATGTTGCAGTGCGAGCTATTAAGGGTTTTATTTTAATATGGTTGAATCCTAATTTTCAACCGCCACGAATCGAGTTGCTAATTTTACCGATAGACGAGACTATACACCTCGAACGGTACATGGCCAGCGCCGGGGATCAAACTCGCAACTTCTGCGTGAGGAGCGTGTAACTGGCCGAGCGAGCGAAGCGTCCAGTTTCGATATTAGATAAGCCGAAAATGCGTCTGTCCGTCAGTCTGTGTTCTCCTACAGATCGCATTTTCCAACCGATTTTGACGAAAATTGAGCAGACGAAAGTTCCTTGATTTAATAAAAAATATCTCTCATTGCAGTTTTTAATGTTAGGGCGGGAAAGGGCAGAAGTTTGCTGTAGCGTTATTTATCGACGGATATCAATCAAATTTGAGAGGCACACGTCATTCTACACAAGATGTTGCGAAAAAAAACACAAAAGGGGGGTCAAAAATGATTTCAATAAAGCATCGTCGAAAACGTTTAACAATACCTATGTCTCACCGAAAGCCGGTGTGTTGGAAAGATGGCGTCACGACAACAGCTGATTTGCACAGCTTATATCAGGGCAAAACATTGCGGTAGCTCAGGTGAAGGGTAAAGGGGGTGAGCGAAGCGAAGCCCTCTTTATCCTTCGTGTTAGGTTTAACATGTAAGAACAACAAAAAATACTTAAAACATAAACTTAAGTACACATAAAATATTTAAACATAAACATACCTAAAATATAAACTTAAGTACACATAAAAAAATATTTATATTGCAGACATATGCAGTTGCCTAGGAACGTTTAGTTTAGACAACTCGTTAAACGTTTCGTTCACTCACTTGTCTGACGGAATTTTAGTTACTTGGTTAAACGCCGGCATTTAATTAACGGTCTAGAGAGTTAGTTAGGTGTCTGATTTAACCTACTAACTGCGACAGATATATGGATGGATTTCAATTTTGAAATTGAATCGAGGCCTACTGATCTCACAGAAGCACTAGTTATAAAAGTCACACGTACTGCATAATTGCTCAGAGCACAGCCGACGACCTTGACTGTCAAGATATCTATGCGGTTACCTCATTGTGTATTGTGTGAGCAGTTTTTATGTTCACAGAGCGAGCGTGCCATTGCTAACGTCGGCATTTGTCTATAAAAAAAAAACATAAAACTGATAGCACTATTTATAGGTAGGCACTGCAGGCGTCGAAATCAATAGAAACTCTAGAACAGGTAAATAGATATGTAAAATAATGTCAACTAACAAATGTGTACTTGTGCATGTATTTACAGTTTTATTCCGCGCAGATTTCGGTAGATTATTATGTTTTTTTTTTATTTATTTATTTATTTACACAAAATTTTACATAGTTACTCATTATGGGAACACCACTTAAACCACTGGGGTTTGTGTGTGGTGTGATCTACTCATTAATTATCGTATTTAAGTTAGCAATAGCATTATTTTAAATATTCAATTACATCATTAATAAATCAATTACATAATATTCAATAGTATTCATGACATTCAAAAACATGATTTTAAAATTCAATATAATTATATATATAATTATTTTGATATAATTAGTAGGTATGTACATTTCTCAAGAACTATTCCGTCCGATATACAGCAGCATGACTTTGACACTTTAACGGGTTGAAATTCTGAACGTTATGCCATTGTAATAGAATTCAAAACCTGTAACGGCATTTTGGGTAACCAGGGTACCCAAAGTCAAGTCAAAGTCAAAGTCAAAGTACTTTATTACTGTAGAAATTTACATATACTTAGCAAACGTCAATTTGCCTCTTCTCTTCATAGGACCACTGTGGTCAATCAACGAATGTTTGGAGTATGGAGTACGAGATCTAAAAATCAATCTGTGGGAGATTCTACGCCCTTCTTCTCCCACAGTGGTACAATGTAGAGAAGAGGTAAAACATGACGTTTGCTAAGTATATGTAAATATCTACAGTGATAAAGTACTTTGGCTTTGACTTGACTTTGACTTATGGAGTGACATTTTTTTGGGGAGTAGCGGACATCATCATGGACAGCTTACACCATGAATCCGATTGGATCAGAGCAATATCACTCCTCACTTCTCCACACAAATCATCTGATGACTGCTCAGCCCAAAATTTTTATTTTATATTATTTATTTGCAGAACATAACAGTAAAATCACATTGCATGTCATAGAATAATGGTTTTACATATTAAACTAGTGATTCAACCTTAAAATGTCCTGACAGCATGCTTAATTTAATGTTATCTGCTATATTACTTACTTAATTATTTGACTTATTAAAAATTAATTACTTAAATATGTAAAGGTTAAATTCTATGTTTGTTTTATGTTGGCTTCTTTCTATAAATGTTTAAAAGTTTTGTTTTGAAGGTACTAGGGTTTACAAAGATATCTAGGGAAAATGTACATACATGCCTTTAGAAGTGAACAATAAAGTTGCTCTCATCAAATCGGTATCGCAGTGAAAGATGTTCAGAATGATATCCGACACGACCCAAAAAAAAAATGTCGTCCCAAACTCCAAACAGCCTGTATAAAAATATATATGAAAGTTGAGGAAGCGAGAGATGTATGCCAGGATCGTAGCAGTGGGGGTCTTTAGTCTCTGCGACACCCGCTTCCGGGAAAAGGCCGTGAGCATATTAAGTATGGAGAACAATTTAAATGACCACCAAAATATTTTTTTCCTACCCAAAATGGGTAAATGCTACCCAAAATGGGTAAATGATCACCAAAAGTTGCACAAAATATCAGGGCAAAATACTGCGGTAGCTTAGGTGTAGGGTAAGTTCGTGTTAGGTTGAACATGTAAGAACAACAAAAAATACTTAAATCGAGAACAGTACAGAAAGCCTGTAAAGAAGTTTGGTGATCATTTATCCAAACACAATTTGGTGATCGTTTACTGATTCTGGCGGTCTTTTTTAATTTGTTGGTAGTAAAATAGGTGCGTTTTTGGTGATCGTTTAAACATATTTCGGTAGATTTGATTTACTCGCAACTCGTTAATTCAAAAACCGTGTAGTAACGGATCTTGTACAGTTTAAACTAACACAGCTGAAAAAAGAGTGTGCTTTAGACCACACAACTGAAGTAAAACTTCTTTAGCTCTAATGCTTCAAAAATACATCGCCTGCACTGTGTCTGGCTATGAGAGGAAGAGAGAAAGAAATAGTGCGCGCGCACCACTCGTTCGCCTCGCCCGATCACACTTTTCGTAACGCTCTCGTCACGCATTCGCCAGCTTACTCCCCAAGTCGAGCGTGCGTATAGAAGTTTTACTTAAAAAACTGATCGCAAATTATTAAGGATTACCTAAAAACACACTACAGTATGAGAAAGATAAATTGGTGCTTTGCGGGTGTCAGTATTAGCCTGTAGTGAGAGGATATTGCTTAAAAACATGGATTAATCAAATGAATCGATACACTCTTCAATCATTTGTGAATTTAATGCATAAAAAATTAAGTCACGCCTTTTCTCTTACGCGGAGGCATAAGGTATATTACTGTTAAGGGGATACCAAAATATATATATCATAGTAGTTTATATGACCGCTACATAATGGAGGGCATTAATACTCGAGAGTGGGTTAGGGCGAGTTTCAAGATAATATCACTCGAGAGTTTTAATGCCTAATTATGTACAGTTACATACACTAGTTTATCTACACACATATCATAAGCTCTCTTTGATGTGTTCAGGAACCGCATGTTTGACCGGCATTGTGGCTCTGCAGTTGTTTAGCTTGTTCTGTAGTACCAACTTCACGCAGGCGGGCGTCGGCGTTCGAAATTTGAATGTCATAATATGTAGAAAACTACACATTATGATCATAATGTGTAATTTTTCAGATAAGAAATGAGTTTTTACCAAGTAGTTTAACATAATGCTGATCGTAACGTGCGGTTTTTGTACGCAGTAAAGAGGGTTTATGATACGTGTGTAGATAAAAACATTTAAAATATAAACTATAAGGAACATATGTTCCTAAGAAAATAATTATCACATAAAAAATTTGTTCCTACCTACTATAATTCCCTAAAAAGTGGTTAGTTAGTTGACGACCCGAATGGCCGAGTCGGCAGTGTCCCTGCCTACGAAGCCAAGGGTCCCGGGTTCGAGTCCCGGTGGGGGCAAATGTTTGTTTGATGAAAACGGATCTTTGTACCCTAGTCATGGTTGTTTATCTATCTAAATATAATATTTATCTATATAAGTACATATGTGTATCGTTGTCTAGTACCCAAGATACAGGGAATCCTAGTTTGGGGCTAGATCAATGTGTGTAAGTAGTGTCCAAGGTTTTATTATTAATGTCTTCAAGGAGAGATCTTCAACAATCATTGTTATGTTCTCTGTTGCAAGATTATTTTCAGAGATTCCTTCTGAGCAAGCCACACATCGCCACAACCTCCTACGCCCATTGAGAACAGATATATCCCCAGCTATAACGCCTGGTCAACTCGCTGGGCCTACATACAAACTACTAAAGCGGGGTTTTCACTAGAAGAGGGACCGAGTGTGCTCGTACGAGCTAGCTCGTATCAGGAGCTCTATTTTTGAATCACTCGCCTGACATATATTGCATGAGACATATGTCACGTTCGACTTAAAAGTCGCATGACGTTGAATTTCTGCATTTTTGAATCGTTCGTCATCGGTGTTGCCAATAAATTTGGAAATATTGATTTTTATCCGTTGCACGCAGGAAAAGTAACAACCGGTAAATATCGAGGAAATGGAACGTTAAATGCTGTCTTTATGACAAGTGTCTGTTTAATTAAGGTGCCTACTAAATCCTATAAATAATATGGAACAAATCGGGCTGTTAAATCTGTCGCAAACGTCACATATTTGACGTCTTGAAATCCAATTTGAAAAAACGCGTGATAAAAGCAAACTGACATTTCAAATTGTGTTGATACTGTTTTGACGTATTTGACGTTTATTCTACTATTCAACTTGCGCAATGAGTGGTACTGACCACTCGTTGCAGGCGAATGAATAAAAAATACAAAATTTCGAATATCGAAGGAAAAGAGCGCTCGCGTGACATAAGTCTTACGAGCGATTCAAAAATAGAGCTCCAGAGCCTAGTCGGAATTTGGTTTTCACACGGTTTTGGTTTTTAGATCAAAGTAACATTTGTCTCGTCGCACAGTCAGGATATCGACTGAACTGTTACTCCGAGGTGTAGAAATTGTGGCAGATACGTTAATGACTTAAGTAGAAAACCATAAAAGGTAAAGAATAATAAAATAAAGATTTGTACTCGGAAATTGATTTTAAAAGTGTGACCAACTGGGCGCTTTGATTTTGTAGTCATTTAGCCTAACGTCCCATAACACTTCCTCGGCTTCATATGGTTCCACAAAGCTCATAGTTTCATGTTCTGTCCACTTTTTCTTTACAACCGTTTTATTTGTCTTCGTTGGCGCCTTTTTGTTTTTATAAAATGATCCGAGTCAGCTCGTAAAAGCAGAACCGCGCACGAGTTCACTCTGATCGGACGTCCATGTCCGAGTACACTCGGATCACTTGTTTATGGCTAGTGTGTAAACGATTACCAAAAACGCACCTATTTTACTATCAATAAATTCTAAATTACTGCCAGAATGGATAAATGTCCACCAAATTGTGTTTGGATATATGATCACCAAACTTCTTCTTATGTTTTGTGTACTTAAGTTTATGTTTTAAGTATTTTTTGTTGTTCTTCATGTTCAACCTAACACGAAGGATAAAGGGGGCTTCGCTTCTCTCACCCCCTTTACCCCTCACCTAAGCTACCGCAGTATTTTGCCTGATATTTTTTGCAACTTTTGGTGTTCATTTATCCATTTTGGGTAGGAAAAAACTATTTTGGTGATCATTATATTTGTTGCCCTTGTTTACACGGTACGAGTAGCATCCGAGTAGTCATCCGAGCGTACTCGGTCCGAGAGTACTCGTACAGTGAAAACCCTGCTTTAACTACTCTGACTTGTGTAATTTCTTATAGTTAAGATTAAACTACCAACGGCCGTTCTAAATTGAAGTCATAATTTTATTGAGATTTATGGGGCGACCCAGCAACCAAGTGTTATTTAAAATTTATCTAACTTTCAATGTGTGATAGTGAGCTCAGTGGTCCAGTGGATTCATGCCCGCTTCTCACGCGGGAGCTGCGGATTCGACAGACAGACAGGCACTTACATTGCTTCTGGCCCCACACTAGGATTCCCTGTGTCGTGGGAAACAGAGACAGCGACGTCACACACATACAAACATCCAAGATCTGGGGTATTTTTTTCTCTTTGCCCCCCCAGCCGGCGATCGAACCCGGACCCCACATTTGGTAGGCAAAGCCGGAACCGCTTCGACGCAGAGATCACACGTTAAGCTGTAGGTCCCGGATAACATCGCTAAAAGTAGGGTTGATGAGGGGTTTGAACACTACTAATACCAAGGTATTAGTAGTCTTCAAACCCCTCTGTCATGCACGCACTATGAAGCTAATACAGACAGATGTCTAATATTACCTATTACAATGACCCCCCTTTAATTAGACACCCCCAGCCCAGCAAAACCCTTCAATTCGATGATATTACTATCGCCGCAATTATAAAATTAGAAACGTAAACGAAAGCTCTTAAATCCTATCTAAATTGCCGATTAAGCAAAACCTTAGTTTAATGAAGCAAGCTTTCCCCTTGGATCGGCAATATCAGTATTATTGTATAATCGTAATGATTTATATAATTGCTATAATATTACAGTAATTTTGCTGAATATTATACGTTATAACTGTCGTAGTGTAATGGTTGTAATAACATAGAACACCGATTCCAGAGGAATCCCAATTAAAGAAACTAAAACAGCGAATTTTAAAATAGAGCCTATCATTCAGGTTTTAGTGAATATAGTTGTTTTAGTTTAGACCTTCGTCAGAAATTTGAGCAGTATATTTTTTTTAGATTTCTCGTGAGCTTAGTATTAGCAAACAAAGATAACCAATGTTTCTAATTGCCCCGAGTTTTAACCCCTGGGTGCCTTAGCGGCGTCCAGGAACGCAATTTTTTAACGCCGTCATAGGTTTTGAATTTTATTACCACGGTATAAGGTTCAAAATCGCGATGCCTCATAACCAGGTCCAGGTGTTAACCGGTTAATTGTATGTACCCGTGACACTCGCGCCATCAAGACGAATCTAATGACATATCATTTATCAAAATCGGTTAAACCGTTGAGTAGTTACGAGGGGACAGAAGAAGAGATACAGGTTAAACACATAACCCTACGCTTTTCCGCTTCGCTTCAGTCGGTTAAAAAATAATCTACTCGGGGGGAAATGGCAACAGTTTTTCTTATTGTACTCTTTTCAAAAAAAGTACAATATTCACACTCTCCACAAGATTCCGGCGAAATTACTTAGTGAAGCTGACTATATGGAAACCGGAAAGGATTTGACGGATTTTGAGTAAGCAGGTTGACTGATTGTGCACTTCTTAAACAGAAACGCCACTAACTAGCGATTAGATATAGGTTTCTACTCGAATATTTACCCATCGAAGGATAAATACTCATAAACTCCTCCAAAAATGAGAGTATTAACTTCTATTTAATTTTTTGTAAAACAACTTAGAATTCCGCATTTATTTTGCATCATTGTTACATGTTTAACTATATTTTAACTCCCTATGAATGAGGATTTTTAAATCATATTTACTCCTGGCTTCGAGTAAATACTCTGTAAATACTCAATATTTGCCGAGTATTTACCCATCTTTACTAGCGATGGCAACGTCAACAGAACAATCCTTAGGCAGACATTCACAGACATTACAGACATTCTTGTAATAACTTTGACAACTCCTTATTCGAACTTATGACGCCTTCAGAATTCCTCAGATGGCATTATTAGTTTCAAGGCTACTTTATATACCCTTGTTCACTAATTGGATAATAAAAATAATAAGAAAAAAGCTGATTTAGTTCTTGAGTTGTTTGAAAATATAGAATTCTGACGTCATGTTAAGAGGTTAAATGTTGGTGTTACCCAAAAATTGGCTTACGGACGATAATTTTACGTCAGAAGAAACGCTTAGGCCGATCGTGCCTCTCTATCGCTTGTTCCGCGCTCTGGCTTGTACCGCGCTCTCGCTTGTTCCGCGCTCTCGCTTGTTCCGCGCTCTCGCTTGCACGCTCGGCTCAGGCGGAACGTGACAACGAGTCATGCTTTTCATACTATTATGATACCACGAGTATACTATTAACTAGTATTTATGTACACAAGAGATGTTTTTGGGTTCCGTATTTATTTCACTCTCCTCTCAAATACCTAACGGTATTCAAACCTGTGTCGTGGGAACCGGAAACAGCGACGTCACACACATATAAACATCCATAAAATACGTTACATTCAGCTTGGGCTAAAAGGCTTTCGTTTTTCCGTCTGTCCGGATTTCCGTCTTTTCTCCTCTACAGGTCGCATTTCTCAAAGGGAAATATTAAACTGCACACCAAAAACACTGATTTGCACAGCAAATATCAGGGCAAAATGCTGCGGTAGCTCAGGTTTAGGGTTAAGGAGGTGAGCGAAGCGAAGCCCCCTTTATCCTTCGTGTTAGGTTGAACATTCAAGAACAACATAATAGTAGTTTATGTGACTGCTACATAATGGAGGGCATTAATACTCAAGAGCGGGTTTATGAAACGAGCCTAAAGCGAGTTTCATAATAATATCACTCGAGAGTTTTAATGCCTAATTATGTACAATTACATACACTAGTTTATCTACACACATATCATGAGCTCTCTTTGATGTGTTCAGGAACCGCATGTTTGACCGGCATTGTGGCTCTGCAGTTGTTTAGCTTGTTCTATAACCAACTTCACAGACAAACTAGGGGCGGCACGCAGGCGGGCGTCGGCATTCGAAATTTGAATGTCATAATATGTAGAAAAATTACACATTATGGTCATAATGTGTAATTTTTCAGATAAGAAATTATTTTTTACCAATTAGTTTAACATTATGCCGATCGTAACGTGCGGTTTTTCTACGCAGTAAAGAGGGTTTATGATACGTGTATAGATAAAATATTTAAAACATAAAAAGTGTTTTTGCTGATCCTTTTTTGCTGTGCAAATCAGTATTTTTGATGTGCGATTAAATACCAGCCTTTCTCAAACGATTCTCAAAAATTTGCAAAATGAGCAGGTTCGATAACAACTATAAGTACGTTTTTTTTCGGCTACCCGTTTTTGGATTTTTTAAGACGGAGTTATGGGGTCATAAAATCACTCTGCTGCTTTCATACTCCATGTACGTAATCAGGTGCAAATTCATAAGTTTGTAGGAATTGAAAGAAAATGCAATCGGGTTATTTGATTTTTTTGATAATTCCCCGAAAATAATGAAAAAAAAACTTTCCTGTGTTGCCGGCGAGGTCTCCCACAGAGCCACTATAATAATAATAATGCCTTGGACTCTATATACACACATTGATCTAGCCCCAAACTAGGATTCCTTGAATCTTGGGTACTAGGACACGATACACATACTTATATCGATAAATATTATACACTGACGAGCAATGAAAAAGTTCCACCCACAAAATGCCGAAAAACACCCATCCAATTTTTTAAAACATTTAATTTAAAATTTGAACACAATATTTACGTTTTTAATTGGTAATATTCTGATGCGCTGTTAAATGTACTCCAATATTGCAGACGGCGTCATTAAGCTAGCCTTTCCCATTTAGGAGTAATTTGGCGCTATGTCACTGGTACTTTTTCATTGCTCGTCAGTGAACTTAGATATATTGTGTAGATATATAATGTTCTCATCAAACAAATATTTGCCCCCACCGGGACTCGAACCCTTGGCTTCGTAGGCAGGGTCACTGCCGACTCGGCCATTCGGGCCGTCTATCACTGGTCCCCAAGTTGCTAGACCTCCAAATTTATTACTTTCCACACATATCTTCACCATTAGTTTGCACAGAGTCACAGACTGCCATAGATATTTTCAATTTTCCCACCAGTTTCGGAGTGACTCATCCCGCTGACCCCACCACACCAAGGGTGCCCACCGGAGCAGAAAATTGTACGTTTCTCGGCTAACCCCCTTTGCGGTTAGCGTGATTATATCGTGCGGCTGCGCAGACCTATCAGACGATTTTTTTCTTAAAATTATCTACGACTTTCTTTCGAGTTGTCTATACTTTTCATTTTAGTGCAATTTTACCTTGGACCGCAGAATGGAGTAATAACTGCGCCGAAGTGGGCACAATTCTGCCACGGCCACGCCGTATGGGAAAAGGGGTGACGCTACCTTTTTTTATGCCCTACCGGGTTCAAATCCCAGCTGAGGGAGAAAAAATAAATCCACAGGTCTTGGATGTGTATGTGTGTGACGTAGCTGTTTCTGGTTCCCACGGCACAGGGCCTCCTAGTGTGGGGCCAGAAGCTATGTGTGTGGATGTCTGTAAATAAATGTTTATATTTTATAATGTATAAACTATATTTACTAATTATTACTAATTATTACTAATGTATGCATTTGTGCCGGTCGACTATGTTAGCCATATTTCCACGTAATGTTAAGATAAGTTGACGACCGTCACAGATAAGGTATATTTATATTCATCACGTAGTTTTGTAGTAAGTTGTATATAAGCTTAGTATTTCCTATAATAAATTAGTCTAGTATTTGCGCGCATCTCAAGCCTTTTACTTTACTCCCGAAGATGTCGCTCTCCTTATAATTGTCTCTGGCAAAGCATTGTATCCAGTAGTCTGGTATATATTTATTTGATTTTCAGTATTCTATATTACATTTATGTATTTTAGTATAGATTAGATTTAAAAATTGCGCACTGCCTACCCTTTCATGTTACATTTCCCTTTTATGCCTTGGTCTGCTGGAAGATATCTCTTTTTAGATCTCGCCTTTGTACATTTCTCTTAATGTAATCATAAATTATCTTTATTCAATTCACTTCGATTCAATATCTTTATTTCAGGCACATTTGTACTTGTACCCATAATTAGTCATTATTACAAGACTCAACAAACAAAAAGTAAATAATTGATAATAATAAAATAAACAGCGAAGATAATACAGCAAATTATGGTGTTATGTTTATGGTATTCGCACATCGGAAACGATTGTGCGGGTAGCAATATCAGGCCGAGACGGCGACTGGATGGGTATCCGTTTCTATGTGACACTTGTTTCGGACACTTCCTTGTTTCGGAAGACATGTTAAGCTGTAGTCGCGGCTACTCGGTGGTAGTAGTCGTAAAGCTGTGTCAAAGGCCCTAATAGGGCAGCTCGACAACTTCCGACAGCCGTTTCGGCCACAAGCCCCACACCCCTGCGTCAACCCGCACTGAGCCAGCGTGCTGGAGTGCGGCTCAATCTTACTCGTATCCCGGTAAAGAACCGTGCCCCTCGATGGGGACATTAATGGCTACATTTATTATGCTCTTGTCACGCAGGAGATCTTGGAATCCGAAGCTGATCATATAACAATAAGATAATTAATTTATCTAAGTTCATTTTGGACGTGCCGTGTTTCGCATGACACGTTAAGCTGTAGGTCCCGGCTACAAGCGCTACTAACTAGTAGTAGTTGTAAAATAACGCGCTCTGTTAAAATAATTAAAAACCCCGCTATTGATAATTTTAAAAGACGGCAAACAAATAGCGCAGCTTTTTAAGAACCAGCTGGCGCGCGAAGTAGTCATTTCAGTTTTCACGTTACGTTGCCCCTGCGCTGTTGATAGAGTCGAGTGATATTATTGATAGGTCGTGATCGCGTCGCGTGTCGCCCAGCGCGGCACAGTTTGGCAACTGCGGCCCGAGTGCATGCGGCGTGGTCTTTTTTGTTTTTTTTTTGTTTTTGTCTATCGCTTATTCCCGTTGCGTAATTACGTAATTTGCGTTGCGCGCGTTCGTTTACCTACTTGTATTCCTGTTTTCTCGTAAAATTGTGGTCGTGAAAGACTATTTTATATCTTTTCCAAAGATAAGGTGAGTAGACATTGTGTATAGGTAGATAGTGTACTGTACTAAGTTTAATACTAAAACCAATTGCAGGGGGTATCGACAACCAAACTAATTCAAAATCGATTTAAAAATAATATTAAAGCAAATGTCGAAATTCAAGTTGCTTGTTCGTTTCTAAGTTGATTAGTTTTGTTTGGCACCTGTTTTGTCGCCCAATGAACAAATTAACAATAATTTTAGATCGTAATTCTGACAGTCCTAACCCTGTGTAAAGTGTGAAGGGAAGTTTATTTGATAGTTATAATGTTACTAATAATAGCTAACAGCAATGTCACACATTATTATTACATAGCAGCAACACATTTTAAAAGCTACAACGAGCATAATTTTCGTTACTAATAACGGTGCTTATAAAATAAATCAGCGGTTATTTACATTTTTTTAATTCCCACCTCTAATCGTAAGACCCCTCCATCAACCCGCACTGAGCCAACGTGGTGGAGTATGGCTTAATCTCACTCGCATCCGGGTAAAGGCCTGTGCCCCTAGGTGGGGACATTCATGATGGACCACCTCCAGTGTCCTTTTGTGAAGATCACCGACAGACTTGGTCAACGGTATAATAATATAATGTATAATAAAATAATGAATAGCGTGATGGAAGTATGGCCCAATCTTTTTTATATCCGGGTAAAGGCCTATTCCCCTCGGCGGGGTCAATCATGGGCTATCCGTATACGAGAAAGATTGCGCCAAACTTCCACCATGCCATTAATTATTATACAACATACGTTTGGCCAAGACGGTCGGTTATCGTCACAAAAGGACACCGGAGGTGGTTGACCGGATTCAGTCCTACCAACATACGTGTTCGGATCTCTCAATATCGTTGGGATGATCCGGTTCAGTATCGCTGTTGGGAGTGAAATATTTAAATTGAATTCTTGAACAGTGTTTCATGCGCATGCGTCGCGAAGGCAGTGATGAAGAACATCGTGAGGGAAACTTCGTATCTGCGGCGATGGTCTAGGACTCTGTCTCGCGAAGTGGAGTGTGGGGAAAGGCGTGAAGCTATGTTTGGGTTTGTTTAGGTGTTTTAGTTTATTTTTTCGCCTTCAGAATTACAGTTGTCTGGTTAATGATGCCAGCTATTAATAGTAGTTTATGTGACTGCTACATAATGGAGGGCATTAATACTCGACTTTTTGCACGCAGTAAAGAGGGTTTATGATACGTGTATAGTTCTTGAGTTTCGCTACGCTATAAAACCTCGAAGTTGGATATCACTCAATAGTTTTCTCAACCCAGTAAAGGAGGTACTACTAAACAACTAATTTATTTTCATTAACCAATTCCTTATAATTGCGGCGATAGGCTAACCTTCTTTCAGGCACAATGAAGCATTGAACTAAAACACAAAATACACAGGCACATAAACTGCTTCTGGCCCCACACTAGGATACCGTGGGAACCAGAAACAACAACGTCACGCACGTGTAAACATCCAAGACCTGGGGTTCTTTTTTTTCTTCCTCCCCATTCGAACCCGGGAGCTCCCGCTTGGAAAGCACAGCCCCAACCACAACACCACAGAAGTCATCAATTACTGATTATACGTAGGCACTACTGTGTCTTGCCAACCCAAATAGGAAACGGAGTGACGCTGCCTCTGAAACTCACCTCAAAGCACTGCCCTGCTCTCTGACATCGACTCCATTAATCCTGTCCTCTTGCGCCTGCAGTCCCGACATCTTCCGCCAATCAGGACGCAGATGACGTCACCGCCAGCCAATCAGCACAGAGCCCACGGGCTGCCGCCTAGTCCTGGCGTAGCCGACGACGTCACAGACGCCATTATCTGGAGAAAAAAACGAATTTGAATTTCGAACGCGTTCGAGCGGCTTATCGAATAAGGTTACAGGAAGTCGTATTACCGTGGCTTTTATAACTGGCCGTTATGGTAACTGTTAAAAGTGAAATAAATTGGTATTGTTTCGTACAGGATACAGGAATGATATAAAATTTCTGCATTTGGCAGGTCTACCTAGATCCTCGTGAATCATGCACCATGCGCAGAAAGTAATCTCTTTCCGTATGCAATACTTGTAATATATGTAGGTATTAGGTACTTGTAATGTCAGGCAAGATGGAACCAGTTTAGTGTTGGACAGCAATACGTTAGAATTAGTAAATGACCCGAAGTTTCTTGGAATAACCATTGATAACAAATTGCAGTGGGGACCCCACATAGAAAAATTGGCTGGTAAATTAAGTTCTGCGGCTTACGCTGTTAGGAACATCAGACAAAACACGGATGTGGCTACATCTAGGCTAGTATATTTTAAATACTTTCATAGTGTCATGTCCTATGGTATCTTGTTGTGGGGAAAAGCAGCGGATATTCAAACTATTTTTATTTTACAGAAAAGAGCTATTCGAGCAATTTATAATTTAAAACGCACAGACTCCTTAAGACAGCTTTTTAAAGAAATTGACATACTAACTGTAGCTAGTCAATTTATTTTCGAAAATATAATGTACGTACGCAAGAACCTTACAAAATTTCCCAAACTTAGCGATAGCTGTAATGTTAACCTAAGAAATAATCACAGACTACTTGCGCCCCGGTTTAGACTCGCGAAGGTTAGCAATTCTTTCAAGGGTCAATGCATTCTCTACTACAATAAGATACCGCTGGAGATTTTGACATTGCCATTTGAGCAATTTAAAATCCATGTTAAAGCGACTTTGTCAAAAAAGGGATATTACAATGTTCAAGATTACTTAAATGATGGGTCTGTATGGGGTTAATCTGGCTCAACACAGACCTTGCTGTTAATAATTTTGTTATTATTTATTCCTGCTTATTAATTATGATAATGACTAAATATTATATTTTGTATTAGTTAAGCATAAGCAATTATTAAAAAGAGATCTTAAAAATCAATCTGTGGGAGTTTCTACGCCCTTCTTCTCCCACAGTGGTCCAATGTAGAGAAGTGGCAAAAAATGACGATTGCTAAGTATATGTAAATATCTACAGTAATAAAGACATTTGGTATTTGGTATTTATTTGGTATTGGATCGTCTCAAGGTGTGTGTACGAAATCAAATAAAAAAAAAAATATGGAGACCAGATGGTGGAATGATATGTTCTGCTAATCTTTGTTTACTGAATTCCAACAGTAATAACGACAGTCAAAGTAACAACTTTCTAAGAACCGGCAACATTGTATTCAATTTGGCCTGTTGTAAATATGTATTGGTAAAGCAGCAGTACCAAAAATATAATATGAATGTCAAAGTCAACGGTTTTGTTCTAGAAAATGACAGTTGTTTGTTTATATTTCTGATCTCAAATTAAAAATAGTACTTTAGTTCTTAAGCACCTATCTATTTACACGACTGCATCGAAGAGGAAAAGGGGAGGGTTGTGTTTGACCTGTATGTATTATGTAAGTCTGTTCCTGTGTCCGGTTTCCTTTTCCCATAACAGTTGGCAGATGCGCAGGAGCGCCGACAAGTTGCGTGGCGATGATATATGGTGAACGCACACCTATCCGCACCATTGCGCACCGTTAGCACCGAAGAAGCCGAACGGAACGTATTTTAAAATTATATGTCACCGTAATATTGTGAACGCCGTTTGTAAGTTTGTAAATTTCCAGAAATATAACTCAAGAAAATTTGCCTCGCAAAATTGTAAACTCTCGATAAATTGTAAACTGTACCGTACTGCTTACAGTATAATCAAACTGATTGTGAACTGGTTTAAACTTGAATTGCAAGCGAAATACCAATGCGAAGTGGTGCGTCATGGTAGAAGATGGATAAAGCAAGTTAGCGAAGCAGTGTTATGTTGTTCTTAAATCCCTTCGTGTTACGTTGGGATGTAAGAACAAAAAATCATAAAATTTAAACCCCGACGGTCTCATAATTCATAATTTCATAATTCTTTATTGAACACAGTTATTTAAAAAAGATAGATTAAGAGAAAACATATGTACAAAGGCGAGCTTATCTCTAAAAAGAGATTACTTCCAGCAAACCAAGGCATGACAGGAAATTTTATCAATAAAGGGTAGGCAGTGCACAATATCTAAACAATAATAAAATACATATAAGTAAATTACATAAGTAAACAGTAATAAATACATATCTATAAAATACGGTAAATAAAATACATACTCGTATATACCAAACTACTAAATACGTATCAATACATACACAAAACTGTACATATAGTTTACATATAATAATAATAATATACATACTACAACTATCATAAAAGAGAGAGGAAGTGCTCTTTTACCAGGTTTTTTAAAGCGAAAAGAGTGGAGCGCTCTCTTATTGTACAAGGAAGTGCGTTCCACAGTCGGACCGCCTGCAACCTGAAGGAGTGCTCATATGCGGAAGTGGTATGCCTTGGAGTGGCTAAGAGTGATACCGTGTGAGATCTCCGTTGCCGATCTCCTGAAAATGGATACTCAAAGCGGCCTCGAAGGTAGCTGGGGTAGCGCTGATTTTTCAATATATTGAAAAGATAAAAAAGAATATGGGAGCCTCGGCGACGACGAATCGGAAGCCACCCCAACTCTTTGCGAAATTGAGAGACATGCTCGAATTTGCGTAGCCCGAAGATAAACCGAACCCCGAGATTCTGAAGTCGTTCGAGTTTGTTCAGAAGATCTTCGTTCGCGCTCGCCCAACAGACATCGGCGTAGTCGATTAGCGGCAGGAGAAGAGACTGAGCAAGGGTGATTTTATTCTGCCGCGGCAAGAAGTACTGCAGACGCCTGAGGGAGTGAAAAGACGCAAAGACCCGTCTGCTGACCTCGCTGACATGTGGAGACCAAGACAGCTGGTTGTCAAAAATAACCCCAAGGTTTTTCGCTTTATCTGTGTACTCTATTGTGATACCATTATATGATACGGGAACAATAGGTTTTTGTAACAAGGAAAGAGTGTGCCTGGTTCCTAAAATCATGGCTTGTGATTTATTCGGGTTTATTAATAGCCCGTATGATGAGGCTGTCTTTCACATTCTCGAGTCAGCATTCAGTGCCTCCACGGATGAAACTACAACGCAGGGGGAAAACTGGCGATAAATTTGTAGATCATCTGTGTACAGATGATACGAAGAAGAGAGGACGTCGGAGATGGAGTTTATAAAGACTGAAAAGAGAAGAGGAGAGAGAATACCACCTTGAGACACTCCTGAGGAAAGATCACACCATTGAGTTTCGGTCTCTTCAGACTTAATGCGCTGCTGTCAGAATGTCAAAATCAACGCAGTAAAAGGCATTGCTGAAGTCAAGCAGGGCCAGCACCGTAAACAACTTCTGATCCATGGCTAGCTGTATATCATCGCTGACTTTTAAGAGTGCTGTGGTAGTACTATGCCCTGGTCTGAACCCGGATTGAAAAGGATTGAGACTTCTCAATCCTTTCCAACGAACTTTTGTTTGATGAAAGGTAGGAGGTGAGTAGGGAGTGGACAATGGATTCAAGGACTTTGGAGAGAATAGGTTAGATAGATATGGGTCTGTAATCTTTGAAGGAGGAGGGATTGGAATTTTTGGGCAGTTGGATGACAAGTGCTTTCTTCCACAGACTAGGAAAATATCTAGCTGATACAGAGAAGTTTATGATGTGGGTAATTGGAGGGAGCAACTCTTGAAGGACGATGTGGATCATCTGATGGCTGACGTTGTCGCCACCAGCAGTTTTTGATGTGATAGCTAGCACTGCTTTTCTAACTGCGCCGATTCCAACGAGACTAAAGTTGAACGGTGAGGTACAGACTGCAGCCTTAAACCGTAGATGACGAAGGATTGCCTCCTTTGTGGCGGGGTCTATCACGACGGGGGGAGAAGAAAAGAACTGGTTAAGACCGTTGAGATCGACATCAACTGAAGAAAATTCCTGGGACTTGCCAACACCAAGGGTTTTAAGAAATTTCCAGACCTGAGCTGGGGTGTACATTTCTATACGCTCATAGATGTGGCGTCGCTTGGCGTCTCGTTTACAATTTATCGATAGTTTTCAGGGTTCCCCAGGGTCCTAAATGGGATCCCATTACTAAGCCTACGCTGTCCGTCTGTCCATCCGCCTACCCGTCAGCGAGCTGTATCTCGTGAACCATTATAGGTAGACAGTTGAATTTTTAACAGAACGTGTATTTCTGTTTCCGCTACAGTACAATGTACAATGAACAACACAAGATATTATAAATTAAAGGGGGTCCCCATACAAGACACATGTTTAAACGAACCATATCATGATTCAAAAATGATAGTAGTTTTCGCGTCTGGGTTCGAATCCAAGTTCGGACATAATATTGTTTTATTTTCCTTTCACTATTTTTAATGGTTAAATTTTCTTGTACGATGGTACGGAACCCTTCGTTTGCGAGTCCGACCCGCACTTGAAAGATTTGTACGATGACATACACAAGACACATGAAACCATAGGAACCCTCGCACACCCACACCTGTCCGCGTCGAGTGTTCCGAATCCGAAATTCAGAAATCCTGATAACGTCATAAAATCCGTTCACGTGCGTATAGGTGTGCGTTCACCAATAATCCCACGCATGTGCCAACTGTATTGCGTTTCATCAGCTCAACGCCTCCATTATAGTTTTGGTCGATAAATTTAGATACATATGTTATAAATAGGATGTGGTTATTTTATAAAGCCGTGAAATGGTCGTCCGGTGTGGATTTAAACATTAATATGGTGGAAATCGTAAAAGGGAAATATTAAACTGTACACCAAAAATACTGATTTGCACAGCAAATATCAGGGCAAAATGCTGCGGCAGCTTAGGTGAAGGGTAAAGGGGGTGAGCGAAGCGAAGCCCCCTTTATCCTTCGTGTTAGGTTGGACATGCAAGAACAACGAAAAATAATTAAAACATAAACTGAGTACACATAAAATATTTTATCTACACACATATCATAAACCCCCTTTACTGCGTCTAAAAACCGCACGTTAAGACCAGCCTAATGTAAAACTATTTGGTAAAAACTCATTTCTTATCTAAAAATTTGTACATTAGGACCATAATGTGTAATTTTTCTACATATTATGACATTCAAATTTCGAACGCCGACGCCCTCCTGAGTGCAGCCCCTAGTTCTGTCCCAGTAGCGGTTCTGTCCACGTTTGCAAAAGTCTTTGAGTCGGTGTTACAACGTAGTATATACCTCCAGATGAGGGAGCAGGTTTCGGACGCACAGCACGGGTTCCGACCAGGCCGTAACACCGCCTCTAACCTTCTTTGTTTTGTGTCTTACGTAACGCCTCCACTTGATGCGCGGGGGCAAGTAGATGTCGCTTACTTCGACTTTAGAAAGGCCTTTGATACAGTGGACAACGACGTCCTTCTGGAGAAGTTAAGTGGGATCGGCTTTACTCCCCAACTTATGCGGCTTTTTGTGAGCTATCTTAAGCACAGAAGACAGTATGTGGAATACGCGGGTTCTACATCAGAGCCGTATTTCACATTTTCTGGCGTTAGTCAGTGCAGTAACTTGGGGCCTTTAGAATTTATTATTATGATTAATGACCTTCCGAAGGTCATTAAGGACGCTGTCTGTCTCTTGTTTGCGGATGACCTCAAGTTATTCCTGGAAGTAAGGGACATCTCGGATTGCGAAAAGCTGCAGAGGGATATAGATCGTGTGGTTGAGTGGAGCAAACACAACAAACTGTTCTTCAATGTTGGGAAGTGCGCGCTGATGTCTTACACCCGCGTACGCGAGCCTTTCCACCATAAGTACTCGGTAGATGGGGCAGAAATGACGCGGGTAAGAGAGGTCAAAGATCTTGGAGTGCGTATGGCCACTGATTTATCGTTTTGTAATCACATTGTAGATGTCACTAAGCAAGCATTTAAAAAGCTCGGATTTGTAATGAGACAAGCAAGAGAGTTTAGGAGCATTGAAACTATAAGTGCCCTATACAATGCTTTGGTTAGAAGCAAACTAGAAAGTAGTGCGATTATCTGGCACCCACATGAAGCGAAATATAGTGTCATGGTGGAGAAAGTGCAAAACCGATTTGTTAGGTACTTATATCTGAAGCTGTACGGAGTCTATCCTTTCTTCCCGCTTATGTATCCAACCCTGTTCGTGTTGGGCATGGTTGGTTACAATGAGCTGGGGGTGAGGAGGGGCCTCGCACTTTCTTCTTATGTATTTAAGGTTTTCCGAGGAATGTTCGAAAACCCTCTGGTGTTGGCGAGGTTGGGACTGTATGTGCCGAACAACTACCTCCGAGCAAGGAACCATAAGTTGTTCTACATCCCGCTGGCGAGGACGGGGATGCTGCGGGAGGCACCTGTGATGAGGGCTCTCGCTCTCTTTAATGATATAACAGAGAGAACCGAGGTGGACCTGTTCCAATGTTCTTTGACGGGATTCGCAAGGGTCGCCACTTGTCTGTGTTATAGATAAGATTTATTTATAGCTTTTTTGTCCTTATATTTACTGTCTGTTTGTGTCGATTTGGTTTTTACTGTGATGTCACAAGCATGCATGTTTATAAATAAATAAATAAAAAAAAAAATAAAAAAATATAGTTTGTCTGTGAAGTTGGGTACTACAGAATAAGCTAAACAACGCAGAATAATGATCAATGCCACAATGCCGGTCAAACATGCGGTTCCTGAACACATCAAAGAGAGCTTATGATATGTGTGTAGATAAACAGTGTATGTAACTGTACATAATTAGGCATTAAAACTCTCGAGTGATATTATAATGAAACTCGTCTTCGGCTCGTTTCATAAACCCACTCTCGAGTATTAATGCCCTCCATTATTTAGCAGTCACATAAACTACTATAATGTATAGGTAATGTGCAATGTGCACTGCCTACCCTTTTATGATACCAATTCCTGTAATGCCTTGGTTTGCTGGAAGAAATCTCTTTTTAGGGATAGGCTCGCCTTTGTACATGCATTTTCTTTTAATGCATCTTTTTTAATATTTGTGTGCAATAATGAATTATGAACTGGTAATTAATCTGCGAGATAGCTCCAGTGACTCCGAATCAGAATTTGTCTTTGATGATGATTTGGGCCATTCATTCATCACATTGTCAAAATATCGATAATAATATCGACCCATTTTCAGTTCTAGTCATGACAGTCTGACAGCTGTCACAGCTGTTATGCTGCTCACAAAAGTGCCGATTAAACAAACTGGTGCAGTCATTTCCCGAGCGAGGGACTCACATGGCTTTGACTGTCAGTCAAACTCTTAAGTCTTCGATTGTGTAGAAAGCCTTCAGCATATACCGAGGGCATGGCTCACAGTAAAATCGAATATAATAATAATAATAATAATGCTTTATTCCATAAATTTTACAATACTTGTTATAGTTATTACTCAATATAATTATAACAATAGGTGAGACACTACTCCCTAAAGAAGGGATAATAAATATCGATAACTGTAAAAGACAATTTAAGGAGTTATTTTTAGTCCGTATACTACACGAGCTGATGCCCGCTCAATATGTGGGGACCCGGACATAGCAGGGAGGTCTCACTCCTGGGCATGGGTAATTCCAATTTTTTCCCCTCCAAGAACGAAAAAAAAAGGCAAGATTCGAACAAAATAATAATACCTTGGACACTATTTACACACATTGATCTAGCCCCAAACTAGGATTCCCTGTATCTTGGGTACTAGACAACGATACACATACTTATATAGATAAATATTATACTTAGATAGATAAACAACCATGACTAGGGTACAAGCATACCTTCTCATCAAACAAATATTAGCCCCCACTGGGACTCGAACCCGGGACCCTTGGCTTCCTAGGCAGGGTCACTGCCGACTCGGCCATTCGGGTCGTCAAAAAGCGACTTAAGTTTTAAGTTAACCTCAAGTTTGACGTAGCGGAGCGTACGATCCATCTCAGTCTACATTCTAATGGGCTGTTTCAAGAACTCCCGATAAGCGCTATTTGTCAGATTCATCTGTCATTTTCCATACATTATTTATGATTTATCTGCTCAATAGGGCTTATCGAGACTTCTTGAAATAGGCCCTTAATATAGCATAATCAATCTCTCTACATCGCGTCTCTCAACTCTCATTAATATTTACTGATTAGCCTGAAACTTTTCTATTTAACGCACAAGCAAATAAAAATAAACAACTGTGCCTCTGCCACCGCGTATGGGAAATGGCGTGGCGCTTTCAATGTATACTGATGTTAAATAGTTCACCAAGTTCAAAACAAGTTCGAGCCCTATTTCTTCCACTCCGGTCGGGAAGCGAATGTCGCCTATACACGAAGTCCTCATCTAAGCTTTTGCTGAAGGGAACCACAAACTCAAACGTCTAATGTGTACATATTTTTTTGTTTTTATTGATTTTTTCAAAAAGCGCTGAAACAATGTTGATAAAATTTATATGTGACCACCTCTGAAGTATGACCTACCAATCAAAACAAGAATCATCAAAATCTATTTGTCACCGTAAGATAGTCTAAACCGTTAGTTGATAAACTAACGCGACAAATAGTAAATCAGAGCTTTTGTTCTTACATGTCAACCTAACACGAAGACTATTCGCGGGCTTCGCTGCGCTCGCCCCCTCTAGTCTTCACCTAAGCTACCGCAGTGTTTGCCCTGATATTTCGTTTGCAATTCAAGTTTAAACCAGTTTACTATTTAACAGTTTTAACCGTTAGTTTATCAACTTACGCGTCATATAGTAAGCAGTACGCTGCAGTACGCTAAAGTTTACTATTTGTCGAAAGTTGACCAACTAACGAGAAAAAAACGTTAGTTAATCCACTAACGGTTTTGACTATCTTACGGTGACACATTCATAAGTTACGGAATAATCGCGTAACAACACAAAAACAGTCGAACTAAGAACCCCCTACTTTTTGAAGTCGGTTGAAAATACTCAAACATGTGACACAGAATCTCGTTGAAATGCCAATCACACTCAACCCATGATCCCAAATAGCGTGTAACTAACAGAAAGCTTAGCAGTACAGTCCGGAGTAGCGGTAAGGTCCATCTATTGTTATGTTAATCAGCAGAGGGTATTGTCTCAGAGGCTGACATGACTACCGTTCACCAGGCGTTGAGCTTCACTCAAATAACGCCTTGGCTACGCCACAGCATACTTAACGTTTAAGTAAGTGTGAAGGAGACTGAAAGACGCGTCGGATTAGGGTGGGCTGCTTTCGGGAAACTAAGTGATGTCTTCAAATCCTCACTCCCACAATGCCTGAAGAGTCAATAGTCAATAGTCAATAGTCAAAGTACTTTATTACTGTAGATATTTACATATACTTAGCAAACGTCATTGAAGACCAAGGTGTATAACCAATGTGTCTTGCCCATCCTCACCTATGGAGCCGAAACATGGACGCCCACAAAGCATAATGTGCATATTATAAAAGTAGCACAAAGAGCGATGGAGCGTTCCATGTTGGGAATCTCTCTCGTTGACCGTGTGCCAAACGTAGAATTTCGACGGAAAACGCAGGTCGCAGATGTAGGCAAACGGATGACGAGATTGGAGTGGAGATGGGCGGGATACTTGGCTAGACCAAAGCAGTCACAGAGTGGTGGCCACGGGGAGCGACAAGACCAGTGGGCAGACCACCAGCCCGATGGGCCGACGATGTCATCAAGTCGTCGGGATCCCACTGGGTGCGATTGGCACAGAACCGGGGAGATTGGCGCTTTATAGAAGAGGCCTATGCCCCGCAGTGGGTCGATGTGGGCTGAATATGATGAAGTAAGTGTGGTTGACTAGTCAAGTCAAACACAAAAAACCAAACCGGTAAAATTGCCACGCCCGTGCCAGGGTCCATATTTGGTACTTTGTTAAATTTGTTTTTACCATCATTGTAAACCTATGGAGTGCAATAAATGATTGAGTATTGAGTATTTATAAAACTACTGGCAGGCATAGATAGAGATATCGTTTATTGAAATCCATTCAGCCGTCGCCGCTTCCATGCAACGAATATGTTTAAGACAGAGCGCATTAGGCCAAAACGCTTTAAATAAAATCTCAAGTTTCACAAATAATAAATGTTTGCTGTTGGTTTCTTTACCAGCTTGTTAATCATGAGTGTCGGCACTCGGCATGCATTCACTTAAAAAAGTAATTTGATTATTTTTCTTCGATAGAAACATCTCCCAAAATTGTAACAAAATCAGTTTATCACAACAAAAATTACAATTTCGCACCGCATTTGAACTCATGTACTGTTATTTATTTAATCGTCATATAAAATATTAAGTTATGTCGTTCTGCTAGTCCTCTATAGATCGGCTAAGAGCGTTTTTAGGGTTCCGTACCCGAACGGGACCCTATTACTAAGCCCCCGCTGTCCGTCCGTCCGTCTGTCGCCAGGCTGTATCTCATGAACCGTGATAGTAAGAAAATGAAAATTTCACAGATTGTGTATTACTGTTGCCGCTATAACACCAAATATTAAAAAACAGAATAAAATAAACATTTAAGGGGGCTCCCACACAATAATTCTTCCAATACCACATACAAACTTATGAATGCACCTAGTTACGTACATGGAATGTGAAAGTAGCCGCACCAATAACTTTGTAAACAACATTTTGCTATGTATAATCCAAACTATTCACTCCACACCATCCCTACCATTGTACGGTGGTACGGAACCCTTACAACAAACATCCAATCTGGCAGTACATCTGTAAACGCATCAATCCCACAAAGAAGCGCAATAGGTTGCCACGAGTTCGACTCGCACTTGGCCACTTTTAACAAATATTTTCTCTAAAAGTAAGCTTAAGGTGTTATTCTAAGATCCGCTTTCGGGCTGCCCAGCCTTAACCAGAGTTTGAAATTTTAGCGTAAACAATCTGTTTGAAAACGCCCCATTAAGGTGCTACGACAATAAAATGGGGTTTTTTTCGAATCCATTTACTCCACCATGAAGTCATCTACAGATTAGATTTTTGGGTAAACGTTTATTGAGTATCTGATTAAGATTTTCACCAAAACAAAAACGCGATTGGATGAAATTTTCTCGATAGAATTAAATTACGAAAACACCTCTAAATTATATTATTTTTTCCTGTAATTCTGAAATCCTAACTAATTTCATTGTGGAACTGCGTTCAAAATGTAGATATTATGTATTCACAAAATCTCCTCAAAAAACTTTTTAACAAAATAGCATAGTTTATTTTTAAACAATTATTCTGTGGTTTAGCGCTACGTTTTTTCATTTTTTCCCGATTCCGTCCCTCTCACACTGCGGGTCTTTCCGCCTGGAGTAACGGGGACCTTTGCACGGACGAGGTATCGCCTTAAGAAGCAAATATTAGAATAATGATTTGCGAATTAAATATAACCTGTCGTATTTATTCCATGGATACCGCGGTAATCGCCAAAAATTTGTTGGGCAAATATAGGCAAACATGAGTCCGTGTCTCCTGACGATTCGTTTGGTTGAAATCTAAAATAAATAACTAATATCTTACATCTATAAATGTAGCCCATTAACTTCCCCGCCGAGGGGCGCAGGCCTTCACCCGGACACGAGTACGATTGAGCCATACTCCACCACGCTGGCTCAGAGCGGGTTAATTCGAGGGGTTTTACGACCACTACCACGTCGCGGTAGTAGCCGGGGCCTACAGCTAACGTGTCATCCGAAACCCTGAGCATCCGATACTGTTCTTCTTCTCCTTATTGTGCCTCTCCACTACTGCAGGTTGGCGGTCAGCTCCTCATATTCCTTCTTGTTCATCGCCGAGCGCATCAGCTGTTCCACGCGGGCCACCCCCGTCCATTCTCTGATGTTGCGGAGCCACGACTTCCTCCTTCTGCCAGCGCGTCTTTTCCCCTCGACCTTGCCCGTCATGATGACTTGAAGAAGTCGGTACCGTTCGTGTCGAATCCGATACTGTACGATAAATTAATTATCTCATTGATACATGGCCAGGATTCGAAACTGCATCTCCAGTGTGAGAAGCAAGCGTGAAACACATTAGACCACGGAGCTTAACGACCCGAAAGGCCGAGTTGGCAGTGACCCTGCCTACGAAACTAAGGGTCCCGGGTTCGAGTCCCGGTGGGGTCAAATATTTGTTTGATGAGAACGTATGTTTGTACCCTATTCATGGTTGTTTATCTATCTAAGTATAATATTTATCTATATAAGTATGTGTATCGTTGTCTAGTACCCAAGATACAGGGAATCCTAGTTTGGGGCTAGATCATTGTGAGTAAATAGTGTTCAAGGTATTATTATTATTATTAGCTCAATATCTTTAATTTACACCCTTTACATTCCAAGTCCAGTCATTCAGAAGTGCTCAAAGTTAGTTCCATTCCAAACCATGACTAGGGTACAAACAGCCGTTCTCATAAAACAAACATTTGCCCCCACCGGGACTCGAACCCGGGACCCTTGGTTTCGTAGGCAGCGTCACTGCCGACTCGGCCATTCGGGTCGTCAATAGTATAGTAAAACACTTTTGAAATTATCTACTTGTATTTCTGCACAAAGGTCTACCTGTCACTGCTATCAAAATCCTTTTCATCTTTTGGGTTTGCTGGAAGGAATCTCTTGTTAGAGACAAGCTTGCCTTTGTAAATGTCTTTTCAGTATACGAATAAACTTTATATGTTTTTTAAATGAAGCTCCGTGGCCTAATGGGTTTCACGCTTGCTCCTCAAACAGCATATGCAGTTTCGATTCCTGACCGTGACCATGTAGCAATGAGATTTATTTATTGTATGTACATTATACGGACTTGACGGATAACATCGTGAGGAAACCTGCATTTCTTCATAGCTGCGGCGATGGGCTAGCCCCTTGTCACGCAAAATGGAGTATTGAATAACTGGCTCAAAGTGGGCCCCATTGTGCCTCTGCCACCCCGTACGGGAAAAGGCGTGACGCTATGTTATGTTATATTTTTTAAACTATATCAACCGCCGACGAAAAAGGAGGGGTGTTATAAAAACTATGTTTAGTTAGTTATAGTTATGAAACATAAAATAAACATGGTGTTAATGCACTCAGCCTAATTTCTCTCTACATGTGTTCCAATTCCAATACAAATGAATGATCAGTCGCCTTCGATATATTTACTAATCTTGTGTACCTCACCTAATTAGGAAATGTGCTAACGACCCACATATGACCTCAAGTATTAGACGCACAAATTAACTAGGCACCTCAAATGATGACGTCATTGCGGCGGTCTAAGGCTATTGCATTCCGCCGAGGTGTCTTTAAATCGTCCGGGTTATAAGTATGGCATAATAACCCAGTGGGCAGAATAGCTGGTAAGTGGGTCAATGTTGTAGGACTGTGGGTTTAGATACAGATCATTTGAGTTTCACATTTGCTAAAAATGGCGGATTACTGATAGTGTTCGTTGTTCCTAAAACATGACTGTACATTTAAAAAAATATCTACAAACATATCATTAACCCTTTTTACTGCGTCAAAAAACCGCACGTTACGATCAGCGTAATGTTATACTACTTGGTAAAAACACATTCCTTATCTGAATATTGGAACATTATGACCATAATGTATCAATTTTCGACAAATTATGACATTAAAATTTCGAACGCCGACGCCCGCGTGCGTGCCGCCACTAGTTTGTCTGTGAAGTTGGCACTACTGAACAAGCTAAACAAGTGCATAGCAATTATCAATGCCACCATACCGGTCGAACATGCGGTTCCTGAATACATCAAAGAGAACTTATCACATGTGTGTTAAACAAGTGTATGTAACTGTATATAATTAGGCATTAAAACTCTCGAGTAATATTAATATGAAACTCGCCATCGGCTCGTTTCATATACTCACTCTCGAGTTTTAATGCCCTACATTATGTATCAGTCACATAAACTACTATAAAATACACTAATAAAACCATAAAGGTCTTGTTTCACTTGATTCCTTAATCGGCTGATAACTTTCAATCCACTGAACCGATTTTAATAAAATATAGGTAAGAGCCAACGCAGCGATATCTACTACCAACTTTATAAAAACCGCATTCAAATCCGTCCACCCGTTTGAGCGCTGGAGTGCCACGGACAGGCACAAGCACAAACTAACCCCTCTTTTTGGTCGGGGGGCCGAAAATAATAGTAGTTTATGTGACTGCTACATAATGGAGGGCATTAATACTCGAGAGTGGGTTTATGAAACGAGCCGAAGGCGAGTTTCATAATAATATCACTCGAGAGTTTTAATGCCTAATTATGTACAGTTACATACACAAGTTTATCTACACACATATCATAAGCTCTCTTTGATGTGTTCAGGAACCGCATGTTCGACCGGCATTGTGGCTCTGCAGTTGTTTAGCTTGTTCTGTAGTACCAAATTCACTGACCAACTAGGGGCGGCACGCGGGCGGGCGTCGGCGTTCGAAATTTGAATGTCGGTACCAACTTCACAAACAAACTAGGGGCGGCACGCAGGCGGGCGTCGGCGTTCGAAATTTGAATGTCATAATATGTAGAAAAATTACACATTATGGTCAAAATGTGTAATTTTTCAGATACGAAATGAGTTTTTACCAAGTAGTTTAACATTATGCTGATCGTAACGAGCGGTTTTTGTACGCAGTAAAGAGGGTTTATGATACGTGTGTAGATAAATAAATTTAGCATTCAAAAGCTGGAATGCCGTGAGCACAACTGTGGCAAAAACGCTGTTGTTATTAAGTGTGTGTTAAGGTGATACAATTTGTTTTTTAATCCATTTACTCAACCATTAAATCATCTACAGATTAGATTTTTGGGTTAAAGTTTATTGAGTACTTGATTAAGATTCTCACTGAAGGAAAACGCGATTAGATAAAAAAATCTCGATAGAATTCAATTACGAAAAGATCTCTAAATTGTTTTACTTTTTCCTGTAATTCTGAAATCCTAAGTAATTTTAATTGTAGAACTGCGTTCAAAATGTGAATATTATGTATTCGTAAACTCTCCTTGAAAATATTTTTAACAAAATAGCGTAGTTTATTTTTAAACAATTTATCTGTGGTTTGGCGCTAAGTTACCTCATTTTTCCCCGATTCCGTCCCTCTCACACGGCGGGTCTGTCCGCCTGGAGTAACGGGGACCTTTGCACGGATGATACCTTAAGATGATTTGGCCCTTTCCCTACAACTTAAGGTATAAACATAACAATGCACAATCGAATGTGCCGAATCACCACTGACAATGTGTTTCGTAGGTACCATTAGAAAGTGAACAGGCGATACTGAAGTCATTTGGACGTTAGAGTGTGACCAGTAATACGCGGACGCGACGCCATATTGTTTTTATTGTGCGATACGAAGCGTAGCAAAAATTTGATTTATGAGGTTGAAGAAGAAACAGCTATAAAATAGCTAAGACTAAGTTAACCCGGCCAAACTTTCGCATCGGCTAAAATTCACCAACGCTGACTGGCTAATGTCAGGTGTTGATTTGACCTGCACCGAACCTAGGCCTAGCCGCTTTTCAAAGTCAAAGTCAAAGTACTTTATTACTGTAGATATTTGCATATACTTAGCAAACGTCATTTTTTGCCTCTTCTCTACATTGGACCACTGTGGGAGAAGAAGGGCGTAGAAACTCCCACAGATTGATTTTTAGATCTCTTTTAAAATTAGGTTATTCTTACTAATACAAATATGAAAAAAAATATTGTTATTATTAATAAGCAGGAATAAATAATTACAAAACTATTAACAGCAAGGTCTGTGTTGAGCCAGATTAACCCCATACAGTCCTGTCATTTAAGTAATCTTGAACACTGTAATATCCCTTTTTCGACAAAGTCGCTTTAACATGCTTTTTAAATTGCTCAAATGGCAATTTCAAAATCTCCAGAGGTATCCTATCGTAGTAGAGAATGCACTGACCCTTGAAAGAATTGCTCACCTTCGCGAGTCTAAAACGGGGCGCACATAGTCTGTGATTATTTCTTAGCTTAACATTACAGCTATCGCTAAGTTTGGAAAATGTTGTAAGGTTCTTGCGTACATACATTATATTTTCGAAAATAAATTGACTAGCTACTGTTAGTATGTCAATTTCTTTAAAAAGCTCTCTTAAGGAGTCTGCTCGTTTTAAATTATAAATTGCTGGAATAGCTCTTTTCTGTAAAATAAAAATAGTTTGAATATCCGCTGCTTTCCCCCACAACAAGATACCATAGGACATCACACTATGAAAGTAACTAAAATATACTAGCCTAGATGTAGCCACATCCGTGCTTTGTCTGATGTTCCTAACAGCGTAAGCCGCAGAACTTAATTTACCAGCCAATTTATCTATGTGGGGTCCCCACTGCAATTTGCTATCAATGGTTATTCCAAGAAACTTCGTATCATTTACTAATTCTAACGTGCTGTTGTCTAACACTAAACTGGTCTCAACTTGCCTGACATTTGGAAGTGAGAATTTGGTACACTTGGTTTTACCAGCGTTTAACAATAAATTATTAACTGTGAAACAATTCAAGGTTAAAGACAATACACCATTAACATCATCAAAATCTCCTTTTTGTCTTTAAATTTTGAAGACCAGTGAAGTATCATCAGCAAACAACACTATGTCAGTTAATTTCTCCACGATGAAAGGCAGATCATTTTCTAATATCAGCCGGAAATACACGCCTGATATTTAATCGCACTTCAAAAATACTGATTTGCGCAGCAAAAAAGGATCAGCAGAAACACTTTTTATGTTTTAAATATTTAATGAGTATTTAAGTTTATGTTTTAAGTATTTTTTGTTTCCTTACATGTTGAACCTACCACGAAGTATAAAGGGGGCTTCGCTTCGCTTACCCCCTTTACCCTTCACCTAAGCTATCGCAGCAAATTTAAGGGATATTTGCTGTGCAAATCAGTATTTTTTATGTGCAGTTTAATATTTCCCTATATATACCACAGGGTGTTGTTTTGTAAAGTTAAGCCCGGGTCAGGGGTGGTTATTAACACTACACTGAAGCCATACAAAATATAAAAAAACAGTAAAAAATACCTAAGTATCTTTAAATTGTGGCCTTACTTCCACTTGCTACCGCGCTCGCAATGGCGCGTTGAGGTTATTTGGACAGGACAAATTGAACACGACAATTTGTGAATGAAAATTACGCGAACGAAAAATTTATAAAAAAACCGGTCAAGTGCGAGTCTAAATCGCGCACGAAGGGTTCCGTACCACCGTTCAATGGAAGCGATGGTGTGGAGTGAATAGTTTGGATTTTACACAGCAAAATATTGTTTACAAAGTTATTGGTGCGGTTACTTTCACACTCCATGTACGTAACCAGGTGCATCCATAAGTTTGTATGTGGTATTGAAAGAATTGTTGTATGGGAGCCCCCTTAAATATTTCTTTTATCCAGTTTTTTAGTATTTGTTGTTATAGCGGCAACATAAATACATAATCTGTGAAAATTTCAACTCTCTAGCTAGCTAGGTTCTTGAGATACAGCCTGGTGACGGACGGACGTACGGACGGACGGACAGCGGAGTCTTAGTAATAGGGTCACGTTTGGAACCCTTCGGGTACGGAACCCTAAAAAGTATGTCGCAAACGATACGTAAACTGTTGTCACTGATCCGGGCGCGACTTTACAAAACACCAGTCCTTATAATGGCCGCTGTACACTCTCGAGACGAGATGGCCTGAGGCTGATTTAAGTACATTACCTTTTCCATACTACCAATATCAGATATACATGTCTGCAAAACTCAATGCATATAAAGTGCATTCACTTAGAAACGGCCGAGCCACTTTGGCACGTGCCGCCTCTTGTCAAAGGATAGTATCCGTGTCCGTATAAGGATAATAACCATATTTGCGTGCGGGTGTACGACGCTATCTAAGCGAATGGACTTTACAACAGCGGCGTCTTCCGCGAAAGTGCACAGCACCCATAAGATAGATCGAGGTGAACTTGAAGGAAAACACTTGGCATTTGATCGCTTTGTTGGGAGTTTGTGTCAAAAGAGTAACATTAAACACACAACGCTCATAACTTGAACTGCTGAGACGCAAATAACCTAAAAAGGAACTTTTGCTTTTCATAGGATGTGAACTCTATCGCATAAAGTTCAAAATCGCAAATATGGCCGCGAATGTAAATTCGCATCACCCTTTTTCCCATACGATATACATTTTCGCCCACGTTCGAGATGTGGTGTTGGAGAATGATGGAAATAATCAATTGGATGGAAAGGAAAAGCAACGAGGAGGTGTGGCAGTTGATTGGGGGAAAAATATCTTTGTTGAATACTATTGAGAATAGAAGAGGGAAGATGCTGGGACACCTGATACGGCACGACAACTTCCTCCAAGCTATACTGGAAGGTCAAATAGAGGGAAGAAGGAAGAGAGGAAGACCACGGAGAACCTCCATGGACCAAGCGAAGGAGAAGATAAATGTAGTGCCGTATCAGGACGTCAAGGAGAAGGCGATGTGTAGAAGTGCATGGAAGGGACTCCACCGACAAGAGCGTAGCTCCACGTTAAACGCCATATAGGTCACCGGTGACCTCACCCAGACTAAAAAACTATAAGAAAAAAACTTTTTCGAAAATTGGCGTTGAACCGCTTAAATAATTAATGAATGAAATGTCTATTTGGCGTGACAGGGGACTGGACCATCGCCGAAGCTCTGGAGATGAAGGTGTCATCACGCCGGTTTCCATCACCGCAAAACCATACGTGTAGGTACTAAGCACGTTCAGAGAGGTTCTTCCTTACACTCACCAATTCCGCTTTTTGTGTAAAATATTTATCTAAATTTTCGCAGTTTTCAATGTAATTTATCTTAGTTGTAAGTTATTCTAAATGTTTTAAATTGTAATTGGCTTTAAAAATTAGATTTATATTAATAGACTTCCTATTCTCAATCTTTGCTATCCACAGCAAGTATAATGTAACTTGGAAGAGCGCTGAATCTGAAATACAGGTTAATCACCTAGCTCAGGTTCAGATGTTTCTGTTTTGTCTGACACAAAATGTTTTGTAATAATTATGTCTGTAACTATATTGTGAATCATTAATGATGCAATAAAAAAATATTATTAATTTATTATTATTATTATTTATTACGTTTGCAAGTGCCTACAGTAACAAAGAGCTTTTGACTTCGACGACGTTAGAAAGAACGTCCGTTTGCGAAAAAGCTTCACGTTAGCTCTGAATGGGAAATATTGAACTGCACATCAAAAATACTGATTTGCACAGCAATATTTGCTGCGGTAACTTAGGTTTAGGTGAACTTCGCTTCGATCACCCCCTTTATACTTCGTGTTAGGTTAAACATATAAGAACAACAACAAATATTTAAAAGATAAACTTAAGAACTCATTAAATATTTTATCTACACACGTATCATAAACCCTCTTTCCTGCGTACAAAAACCGCACGTTACGATCAGCATAATGGTAAACTACTTGGTAAAAACTCATTTCTTATCTGAAAAATTACACGTTATGACCATAATGTGTAATTTTTCTACATATTATGACATTCAAATTTCGAACGCCGACGCCCGCCTGCCGCCCGTGAAGTTGGTACTACTGAACAAGCTAAACAAATGGAAAGGAAATATCAATGTCACCATGCCGGTCGAACATGCGGTTCCTGAACACATTAAAGAGAGCTTAAGATATGTGTGTAGATAAACTAGTGTATGTAACTGTACATAATTAGGCATTAAAACTCTCGAGTGATATTATTATGAAACTCGCCTTCGGCTCGTTTCATAAACCCACTCTCGAGTATTAATGCCCTCCATTATGTAGCAGTCACATAAACTACTATAAAAGCTAAAAGGTGTTTTTGTTGATCCTTTTTTGCTGTGAATATCAGTATTTTTGATGTGCGATTAAATACTAGCCGTTATGAATGTCTCTAATTACTGGTCATACTGTAACTGAGCTAGGTATATTAGAGAGTGATCTCTGTGGCTTATTATAACTGACGTATTCATCAAAATACAGCTCCACGACAGCTTCTACGGCGGCGACATAGAACTCAATGTCGCTTGACAATTCACTATGCGCAAGACTTGTGTGATGAATGGTATGACGTCTGGTGACCTTATGGCCGCAATTCAAGTTCTTTGGTCTAGCGAAAATAACATAATGAATATACTGGTTTTTCACAGTTTGAAATGGCAAAAGACTATTTTTTTTCGAACATTCTAGTTTTTTGTTTGTGGTTGCATAAAGGTTCCAACTGAGATGCGTAGTTTTTAAGGCAACAAATAACCTATTAATGTTTGTTTGGAATGACTCCCAAATATTTCAAAGCACCATATTGGTTGCTATAGGACACTTTATGTCCGAATACTGTGTGATATGTGTATGACAGAACTCGTGAACAAAATTACCGTTTTGACAGTTCCCAAAAAGTATCTATTTTGACTAAGAGTATTCGTCACGTGCGGCGTCATACTCGGCGCGGGGTGTCCGGTAGATCGAAACGAAGACTTAAACCGAAGCTAGTATAATTCGATTAAAATCAGTTAACGATTCGGCCAACCTCGGAAATTGTCGTGAATCCCTCATCTCTCTCTAGAGAGAGAGAGAGAGATCGGATTTAGGCGATGATTTCCAAGAAAAGCTGAATCTTTAACTGATTTTATCTACACACGTATCATAAACCCTCTTTACTGCGTAAAAAAACCGCACGTTACGATCAGCATAATGTTAAACTACTTGGTAAAAACTCATTTCTTATCTGAAAAATTACACATTATGACCATAATGTGTAATTTTTCTACACATTATGACATTCAAATTGCGAACGCCAACGCCCGCCTGCATGCCGCCCCTAGTTTGTCTGTGGAGTTAGTACTGACATTCAAATTTCGAACGCCCGAAGTTGGTGCTACAGAACAAGCTAAACAACTGCAGAGCCACAATGCCGGTCAAACATGCGGTTCCTGAACACATCAAAGAGAGCTTATGATATGTGTGTAGATAAACTAGTGCATGTAACTGTACATAAGTAGGCATTAAAACTCTCGAGTGATGTTATTATGAAATTCGCCTTCGGCTCGTTTCATGAACCCGCTCTCGAGTATTAATGCCCTCCATTATGTAGCCGTCACATAAACTACTATTAATCGTATTGTACAGACCATTTAGAACCATTTGAGTTTTCCCTATTGCTGGATCGGCAGAGACGGGCCTATTCCTTGGCCTGCTCGTTCAACAGACCTCACGCCAATAGACTATTTAGTGTGGGGCAGAGCCAAAGCACTGGTCTATTCCACCGTAGCCATCAACACAAAAGTGTTGATTTCAAAAATAAGAATGACTTTCGACACCATGAAAAATGAAATAATGCTATAAATCCCGACCACAGAAGTCCGAAGGCAGGCTCGTGTCTGTGTGAGGAACCATGGATCTCATTTCGAGCATGCATAGCATAGCATACATTTAATTAATTAAAAAGACCATTTTTCTCCCTCAAACTGGTTAGTAGGTCATAACTTCAAGAATGTGTGAGGTATGTACGTCAATAATACCTTAAATGAAAGATAATTAACTATGAATGTTTTAAAAAAGATTTGTACACAAAAAGCTTTCACTTGTTTTTGTTAAATTTGGTCTTTGCATCGATCAACCGGACACCCTGTATATATTATATTTTTGTGCTATTGTATTTTATATAGTATATTGTATCAATAATTTATAATATTATTATGTTTTAGTTTCGTAAATATTTAGAGGTATATAGTTTTATTTCGCACTAGGACTCTCCTGTTGCACAACTTTTCCTGTCCAGCCTAGGTTTGCTGGTAGAAATCTCTCTTTAGAGATAGCTCGCCTTTGCTAGTATATTTTTTTTGTTATTTGTTACCAATAAGATTCATGTGCAGTAAAGAATATGAATATGAATACTAAAGGTTTGTTTCACTTTATAATACAACCTGGAGACGGAGCGGAGCGAGGCGACCCAGTTTCGTATAAAAATATGATGAAAATTTTTGGTGAAAATTTAGTTAATTTGGTATGAAAATGTATTTTTTGGAACTTTTTGATCAATTTGTCATACAGTTCAAAAGAAGCCGTTTTTTAAAGGGAACAATTTTCACTATGAATCCGATATAGAGTATGAGCTGTTAACTTCATGGTCCACCATAAAATGAGGCCAACTTGCACCGGACTTATGACAAACAATACAAGCCAGTTTCCTATAACACGGCCATGTTGTGGCAACCCGGTTGACAGGCAATCCTTGCCGTGCTTGACTACGTAACTTGACCACGTACTCAAAATGTGTTTAAACTGTTTTTAGCGGCTTTCGTAATTCTGGTGCAAGTCGCCCTAAGTGTTAGATACGTGGATGTAATCAGTTGTCCTTCTTAGTCATCTGATAGTGTAACAAATAAGTACCTATAAGTACCTAACCCGATAAGAGAAAGAATTTAGGTAACAAACATCTGATAAGCGCTGATAACATGCTGAGATGAAATTGTTTACATACATACATATACACATATCTATATGTGAGACTAGTCACATTTAGATCTAGTTACACCCATTCATGTGAGAACCCGAATGGCCGAGTCGGCAGTGATCCTGCCTACGAAGCCAAGAGTCCGGGGTTCGAGTCCCGGTGGGGGCAAATATTTGTTTGATGAGAACGGGTGTTTGTACTCTAGTCATGGTTGTTTGTCTTAGTATAATATTTATCTATATAAGTATGTGTATCGTTGTCTAGTACCCGAGATAAAGGGAATCCTAGTTTGGGGCTAGATCAATGTGTGTAAATAGTGTCCAAGGTATTATCATTATTATTATTCATTCATATGCTATTCAAAGTTCAAAAGGAGTACCTAACTGAAAGTGTTTATGTCGTATACGTCGCGCCACAGGTTATGAGCGGTGGCCTTGAATGCGCAGTTAGGGTTACCATATCTCAGGATTTGGCCTGAGATCTCAGGCTTTTCAGGCTCATCTCAGGCTCTCAGGCTTTGGGCCGAGATCTCAGGCTTTTCAGGTTCTTCTCAGGCTCTCAGGCTTTGGGCTGAGATCTCAGGCTTTTCAGGCTCATCTCAGGCTCTCAGGCTTTGGGCTGAGATCTCAGGCTTTTCAGGCTCATCTCAGGCTCTCAGGCTTTGGGCTGAGATCTCAGGCTTTTCAGGCTCATCTCAGGCTCTCAGGCTTTGGGCTGAGATCTCAGGCTTTTCAGGTTCTTCTTAGGATTCCGGCCAGATTTAGGGAATTTCAGGATTTTTCAATTTTCGATAGAATATAGATAGTGTTCTTTTAGATCTAGTTTATTGCAGGAAAAAAAAATAGGAAGAATATTATTTGTAATTGTTATAAACAAGATCTAAAAAAATACTATGTTTTTTTTCCTATAAAGCTTAAATTTGAGAAAATCTCAGGTTTTTCCAATGGTAATCAGGCTTTTTCTCAGGCTTTTTAAATTTTGTGTCTGGTAACCCTATGCGCAGTAGTCACTTTTCAATACGTGTACATGTATATGCGCAGTAATTCCCGCCAACGCCGCCCAGCGCTCTTAATTCGTGGCGCGAGGTATAACCGTATCGTAGAATTGATCATATCATGAAATGGCCAACCATGGTAGAATTAGAACTTTCATTAAACGAAGAAATATTTTATGGACACACCGTGAAGATTAAAGGGGGCGAGCGCAGCGAAGCCCCCGAATAGTCTTCGTGTTATTTGACATGTATATCACAAAAAAATAAGGTATTACTGAATAAAAATGCATTTAAAAGGGAAATATTAAAATGCACATCAGTAATACTGATTTCCACAGCAAATATACTGATTTTCACAGCACTTATCAGGTCGAAATCCTGCGGTACCTTAGGTGAAGGGTAAAGGGGGTGAGCGAAGCGTAGCCCCCTTTATCCTTCGTATTAGGTTGAACATGTAAGAACAACAAAAATACTTAAAACATAAAAAGTATTTTTACTGATCCTTTTTTGCTGTGAAAATCAGTATTTTTGCTGTGCGATTTAATACTAGCCCTTTTAAAAAGGCACTTTTGATCAAATTCAACCCTTTCTGAAATAGCTACGACATCTATATTATGCAGGTACCACCTACCTACCTATTTATCGATTCACAGAATGAAGACTTGGCAGTCTCGCCTAACTAGCTACCTACCTATACCTATCCACTATAGTTTGGCAGCTTAGTCTTCTGGGAATCTGGGAATTATTGAGCCTGGCAACAAAATTAATTTTATCTACACACGTATCATAAACCCTTTTTACTGAGTCTAACAACCGCAAGTTAAGACCAGCATAATGTAAAACTATTTGGTAAAAACTCATTTCTTATCTGAAAATTTGTACATTATGACCATAATGTGCAAATTTTCTACCTATTATGACATTCAAATTTCGAACGCCGACGCCCGCCTGCGTGACGACCCTAGTTTGTCTGTGAAGTTGGTACTACTGAACAAGCTAAACAAGTGCAGAGCAATTATCAATGCCACCATGCCGGTCGCACATAAGGTTTCTAAACACATCAAAGAGAGCTTATATTATGTGTGTAGATAAACTAGTGTATGTAACTGTACATAATAAGGCATTAAAACTCTCGAGTGATATAAACCCACTCTCGAGTTTTAATGCCCTCGATTATGTATCAGTCACATAAACTACTATTAGTAAGCAGAATTATTAATTATTAATCTGAAATTGTCATTTTAAATTCTGTGTTAATATTTATTTTAGTGTTATCAGATTAAAGTAACCGCATGACTCTGTGCATAATATTTTCATGCCCCTAGGCAGAAAAATGAGCTCAAAAAACTTACCTGACATCAGTAAATGTATTACCTTACCGGGCACCCTTCAATATATGGAAATAAATAAGGTTATCCGAACCGATCGGTGCAGTTTTCGTAAAGAACTCTGGCTTCCATACATTTTGTATGGAATCCAGCGCTCTCATTATGTGACGGGAACTGTACCAGTGAATCTGCCTCTTTATGAAAGCACCCTTACACGCCATCCGACTCGGTACTGTACAATCCGGCGCCGTTGTAAATAAAAAAGGCTGTCGGCTGAATGTCATATTTAATCGCACATCAAAAACACTGATTTTCACAGCAAAAATGATCAGTAAAAACACTTTTTATGTTTTAAGTATTTTTTTTGTTCTTAAATGTTCAACCTAACACGAAGGATAAAGGGGGCTTCGCTTCGCTCACTCCCTTTACTCTTCACCTAAGCCACCGCAGCATTTTGCCCTGATATTTGGTCCATGTAAAAAACCATTTCGCGATAATTGTGTTCCTATCTAAATTCCGTTATTCACATCAAAAATATTACAGGATTACTGAAATATCCGTAAAAAACATAATGTCTTCTACGGCGACTTTCGTTGAAATTCCAACAGTTTTCTTGGCAGTCGCTAACGCAGATGCCAGTCGGAACGTAAACAGATATTGATATTATAGTTTGTTAGTTTTATAATCGGAAACAACCAGCCTCAAGTACAACTGTTCCAAAACTGTGAGCAAGTGAACATCTGGGGGGGTGTTATTTAAAAAATTACATAAAAAAGGGAAATATTAAACTGCACATCAAAAATACTGATTTGCACATGCATGTGTTAGGTTGAACATGTAAGAACAACAAAAATACTTAAAACATAAACTTAAGCACACATAAAATATTAAATTCATGAAAAGCGTTTTTGTTGATCCTTTTTTGCTGTGCAAATCAGTATTTTTGACGTGCGATTAAATAGCCTTAAAAAATAAGACATCCAATACCCGAAATACTCAAATTAGTTTCTTAAAATAGCCTAGAATATTTCACAAAATAAAATTAAAATAGTCCGCATTTTTTAAGCATGGCCCAGTTTTGAATTCTCCACACGACAATACTTAGGCCGACTACTTCAAACGCCAGTCAACACAATTCTCTGAATATCCTTGACAATTTGTATGGAGTTGTCGAAGTCATATCGGAAGTAGTAGGCCTTAATCTTCTCCGCAGGTAGGAGTGACCCCGTGGAAATAACTATTGAACTGAAGCGAACTAATGAACTGAAGCGAACTAATGAACTGAAGCGCTTACCGCACAGTTAAAATACCGTCTAAACTAACCTGTTTTAGAATAATTATTACGTTATTATATGCAAAACAGCCGTTGACGTCTTACTACACTTACATCAGCAATGCTATTAAATCACCATTTCCCACGCACGGCAATATCGACTCTAAGTGAAGGGTTCTACGGGTCATATTTCCATCATAAAAGTGATACCGGTTTTTAAACCATTATCGTTTGAAGACACTCGGTAGAATATTGCGTAGAGTTGGAATTTTGCTTGGCGACGAGCTAGCACCCTGTCACGCGGAATGCAGTTTTCATTAACTGTCTCCACTAAGGGGCACGGGCCTTTTCCCGGATACGAGTATGATTGAGCCATACTCCACCACGCTGGCTCAGTGCGGGTTGGTGGGGGGAAGTCGGGCTAGTGGGCAACCCGTCTGGTAGAAGTTATCGAGCTGCCCTATTAGGGCCTCTGACCAGCAGCCTATGGCGTAACTCTCTGTAGTTCATAGCGTGTGTCTATGGTTCATCTCATGCTCATGCAATATCATCGATTACGGGGTATCGCTGAAGGCTTCTAGGCTTCATTCAATGAGCTTGGGTTTGGCCTCCATTATGATGCTACTTGCGTGATACCAATTTGACAGATGAAGCTGGTGCAAGGTGTCAAACGTAAAAGTCTATATGAAGTTCATAGCTCAGACGACTTACGCCATAAGGCTGCAGCTTTACAACTACTGCCACCGAGTAGCGATAGTAGTCGGGAACTACAGCTTAACGTGTCATCCGAAACACGGAAGCGTCCGCGAATCGACCAGTGTTCGCTCATCGGAAGCGATCGTGCGGGTAGCAACGTCCGTCTGGACAAACATCAAAATATTTATTTCAAATAGATTCTCACGAACACTTTTTGAACGTCATTTGAATCTATATAATGCAAGACAAACTACTACTGCTTCGGAACGTGTTACAGCAGCAGCAGCGGAGAAGAAGCGGCACAAGAAACTCATATAGGTCGCGCCACAAGTTATGAGCGGTGGCCTTGAATTCGCAGTAGTCACTTTTCAATTGCGCAGTAATTCCAGCCAACGTCGCCCAGCGCTCTTAATTCATGGCGCGAGGTATGCACTGCAACATGGTCTAATTTTCTTTTCCATTTTCTTTTTTCAAAAATAGGTCATGTGTTTACAAACGTGTGCGTGGTTCTTGTGCGCTGGAATATCAGAGCCCCATACCTCTACGTATTCATCTAACTTATAATATGCTTTATAACATAATGTTTTTTAACAAAGCCTTTAAATTTCTTCTCTTCTTAATTTTTTAAATAGTATTGTATACTTAGACCCACAACAGAAGTTCGGCCGATGCGGGTACTGGATGGGTGTCCGTAGGTGTTTCTATGTGGCAAATCTGTACAATACGGTAATTCTGTTCTGGCATGATGAACCATAGATCTACAAACTGTCCAGAAACTCCTTCGTCAATTATTTAATAAAAATAAAAATAGCGCCAGGTCCTTTTCAACCGACTTCAAAATGAAGGAGTACCTACTCAATTTGCCTGTTTTTTTGTGTGAGTTTGTTACGCGATTACTCCGTCAATTATGAACCGATTTTGATGATTCTTGTTTTGATTGGTAGGTCATACTTCAGAGGTGGTACCATACAAATATTATTCAAATTGATTGAGCCATTTCTGAAAAAATCAACAATTACCAAAAAAATACACAGATTACGTTTTGGTTTATGGTTCCGTGCAGCAAAAGTTTTGATGAGGACTTTTCATGTACACAGACTTCGTTTGCATTCCGCCCGAGGAGGAAGAAATAGAACTCGAACTTGAAGTCGGTTTTTTTAAAGTTTTTAACTTGGTGGATTATCCTATACGCGGCGGTTGAGACACAGTTGAGCCACGTTTAACCATTCATCACTCCATTGTGCATCACAGGAGACTAGCCCAACGCCGCAGGAAATATGAAGGTTTCCAACTGCCGTATTGATAAGAAATCAACATAAGGTCATACGACCATCAAGTATGATACATGATCGTAAAATGATCACAGCACAGTAGGCTCAATCCCGATACAATAGAAATCATTATCATAGTAATGATGAATCGATGATAATGATATTAATGATTCTTAAGCAAGTCCACAAGACCGCACAAATTCTACTCAAGGCCGCTGATGTAACAATATTTCAAGTTAGATTTAATGCTAAGAAAATATTTTGGCTATACAGTTCCTCCTCTTTCAATTTGGCGCGATAACCTCTTTTGAGGTTAATGTTGCCAGTATCAAGTGCATTTGAAAGATCACAATTTGGTCAGGTTTTGTATAGAGAACCTGTAAATTAACGTGCTGACAATAATTTGTAGCTCCTCAGCCTACCTGGGGGGACGTGAAGGGCTGTAGGAACCAAGTATTCCCTTCGGACGTGAGCTTCGTTCATAAAATTTTAGAAAATATGACAGATGACATAAAACTTCATAAAAACCACTTTTTAAACACTAGGGACGTTACAAAACCAATCGCAATGAATCGAAATTGAAAAAATAATGAATTCTGCATAGACATTTCTTACGTATGTGTGGCGTTATAGTAGTTTATGTGACTGCTACATAATGGAGGGCCTTAATACTCGAGAGTTGGTTGCTCTGCAGTTTTTTAGTACCAACTTCACAGCCAAACTAGGGGCGGCACGCAGGCGGGCGTCGGCATTCGAAATTTGAATGTTTTGACAAATTTTGGTACATCATGGTCATAATGTACGATATTCAGATAAGAAATGAGTTTTTACCAAGAATTTTATCATTATGCTGGTCGTAACGTGTGGTTTTTGGACGCAGTAAAGAGGGTTTATGATACGGGTGTAGATAAAACAACTTATACCTGTGCAAATGTATTATTTTTGTGTGGTATGACTGCTTTATGATGTCATCGAGGTATCGTACCTGTTAGTTAGGTGTCCGACAGCAATAAATTGAGGTCAGATATTCATCAATTGAAGATTCTATTGCATATTACATTTTTAGCACTTTGGTGTCAAACATCACTTGCCTTACTTAAGGGCTGAACAAAGGCCAATGGCATTGAGAATTAGACAAAGAAAACAAATTCCCGTCGCATCGCGTCGAAGCAGACTGACGCATGCTCCCGCGCAGAGCCCCGCGGGGCAGCCCGAGCTCCGAGATCAAGAAAATTATAGAAAATATTACTAAACTCCTGTAATAATAACATCAAAAATATAATAAAACAACCAAAAAATTTCCATTTTTTTTTTACCTTTTTTTGCGTGTAAGTTTCATATAGGAAACTGATTTCGTCTCCGAGCGCTTGTTCATTTAGTTGAATAATAATGCATTGCGAAAAATATTTTTAAGTATTAAATATAACAGATATCCGGTAATTTTAAAAGTCCATTCTTATCTCTAATAGACCTTTTATAACATATATTTATCCAAAATTTTTATGTTGTCTAGTTTAGCCTAGAATTGAAGCTAAAGATGCATTTCTGGCCATATTTAATCCCTTAAGTGTACCAGCCAAGGAGTTTGCAGGATGTTCCGTTCCTTTATTTTTGCTAGATTAACTGCCAGTTTCCTGGGCGCTTAAGTTAACAAATTGGTTAAACTGATTTGAGCCAATCACGTGCCGCTGATATTCAAAATAGCGGCACGTGATTGACTGAAATCAGTTTAACCAATTTGTTAACTTAACCAGCGCCCAGGAAACCGGCCGTAAGTTATAAATTTTATGTCGTTTTACTACACTGATTGCCGACTGCACATACTGCTAAACCCCGAAGTCCACTCTGTGGGGCCTAGTGTGGGTGGTGGACTAAGAATAGGGCCAAGTTCCCTAATATGAATTCTTTGACTAGAATATATTTGTCGTCTCCTGGAAGCTCCGTATATTCTGAGCGGCTTTTCTCAGAGGCAGGCAACATATACGAACAAAAACGTAACCGGCTTCTGCCAGATAATGCCGAATCTTTGGTGTTTGAACTGAACCCCATAACCTTCTTAATGTTTAGTTTTTGAACTAAAATGTGATTGAATAAAGTAGGGAATCAGTAATGAATTTAAGTTGTATAACTTAATTTAATAACTGATTGCCGCTAGAAGTGTTTTTTTTGTTCATTTATAATTAAGCATTTAAATTACGCGGTAGTTAGGCATACTACTTTGTTAAAAATACCAAGTTTATTTTGTTTAGTTTAGCCAAACATGTATGACTAATTTAATTTCAAAATAAATGACAATGAATAAAGGCCTAATTTTATTTTAAGATTATTAGGATAATTATGATTTCTATTCTATCGATTTCGGTCAAAATTCAAGTCAGTAGGTATTATTTTTTTTGCACCAAATGTTCGGCATTTAAACCGAATTTCAGCTGAATGTCGAAGTTCTGTTCAAGCTGCCGGAATTCGGTCAAACCGAATGTGTAACGAATTTTGGCCCATCCCTAAAAATTATCAATTCCTAAATGCGCACTCTGCATAATTAGCAAATTCTATGTAGCCATTAAAATATTTAAATTGTTACCAAATTACTTAGAGACCTTAAATTTAAATCACTTTAAACATACTATCACTAGAATCCTTAAAAATAAAATATACTATGATATTAATAATACTTAAATGATAAAGAATTCTTTCTAATGAAACTCGCAAAAGTTATTGTGCCGGCCTGAGTTTTCTTGCCCTGTCTTTCTCGACCAAAAATCCCACGGCTTAACGAAGCATATCCGAATAATATATTAACAACTATTCTTAATAAAAATCAAAATAAACACAAAAAAAGTAAAATAATATAAATATATAATAATTTTAAATATATAATACAAATAAATACTAACATGTTATATATGAATAGTAATTACGAAATTAAATAAGTTGGGTAAATACTACAATATGTGTAACGGCCCCAACGCCAAAGGTCTGAGCCGCCGCTACCAGTAGCTATGATCGTCTATTCTTTCTATCCCAAAATGAGAGGACCCGATTCGGCTGTAAGTTTTGTAAGTAAGAATGATAAGTCGGATTTTCTCGTTCGTCGAGAAATCCGTTAGGCGTACAATAGTCGATGGTTCAGAAGTTACAGTTTCTAGTTAGACAGAGAAAGCATATATGTCCGCGAGCCGGTAATTCGCATCAGTCAGCGGTGTATTGCGCTAAAACGATCGTTGTTATATTTTATGTGATGGCACCATCTGGTTTTTGTATATATGAGCGCTTTGGAACATCTTTTGTTTTAGTTTTAGTTTTAGTGATCGATCACAGTTATAGTATAGATATCCGTCGTAGTTTTACGACGTGAGTACTCAATTATATTTCATGTGCTCGCTAGTAGCGGCTTGTGGTGGTTCCAATTATATATTTGGTTCACGGCAATAACGATCCGAAAAGACCGGTTTACACAATTGCGATTTGAGTTCCGAAATGGGTTCTGAACTAGCGGTTACCTCAAAAGGTCCGTAACGTTTTGAAACCTTCAACTCAGCGCAATTTGAGCTGGATGTTATCGAAACGCAAGCATTTTTGTTTTAGGATATCTAACCCACACCATAGCGAAGTGCATAATTCGATAAATACCGAACTATGAATTCCACTAGCCGCAGCACGTCCTGGGCTGAGCCAAATCATATATACCGACTCAACTTACACATTAGATATCCAGCGAAATTTACATTTAATTTAAAAATGCAACTTGAATCCAATCTGACCCAAGGCAATGCAAAACACCTACCCGGACCTAAACAATGAACTTTAGACTGTAAATTGATCTGTTCGCGCGTCCCCGATAACACTCAAATGTCAAAATATCAACAGGATATGTTATTTGTGTTGACACCGGTTTAACTTTGTTCTGAATTTGTTATTTCCATCCGCGGAACCTCACCGATCAAACAGTCTCCCTATGCCCTGCCAACCTAGGTTTAGCCGCAACTAAACTCCTGTCTAGCCTAGTCTAAAACCCTAGTGTTATACCACGTCCATTATCGACACCACTCGAAAATGGTTGAGTTTGATTTGAATGTGCTTGAATGTTTAACGACTGTGTGTGTGGGAATTACAAAACTCGCTATTCTAAGGAATGAGGAGAGGATTAGCCCGCGAATATCCTAAGAGCCAATCCAGGAACCCTATGGTGAAGGAAAAAGGAATTTAGGGTCGCTCCAAGCCCAGACTCAGACTCAGATCAATTGACTTAAAAGTTCTTTCCTAACGACCCAAGGATAGTTTTGGAATTAGGGGTAGGTTGATATAAAGGTAGGAACCGAGGTATATCTCGGCGCTTCAGACACTCACGAAAACCCACTGAAACTTCGCAGTCACAAATTCGTATAGTTCTGACGCGTAACACGGCAGACAAAAACTGTTTAGAACTCGTGAAGACGACTGTCACAGAGGCTAGACGCAGAGACTGAATGCTCTCCCTTCCCCCACAATGGTATTTATACGCCCCACATGCGTCCTTTGCGAATACGCTCTGCCCAAGCGAAGCTTCTTATCACTAACTACACAGGGTCTAATTTCAACCATGCCATGCAGATCCGCCGTTCTACAAATTGTGTGTACGCATATTCACTATGATCAACCGTAGGTGATCACTCAAATCATTTGGTACTGCCGATACACAGAATCTGTTGATCGCTGACCAATAAAAGCTTGTTGCGATTAATTAAGCATTACCCGACCACTAGGTGCGCGTAGCAAAAGACCTACCAGAATGATATTCAATCCAGAGGTGTCAGACCCTCCATATCATACCTCAATCGCAATTGTATATTTGCAATCTACATAATAGCTTTCTCCGTATCGTTCCATAATAACCTTTCATTATTTAGTTATTCATAATTTTATTCAACGCGCAGCCAAATCGGCTCTGATTTCTACACATGTCGCAGGAATGCGACAAAAACACTTGGCCTGAACTGAAATTCCACGAATGAACCCACGCGTCTTTTTTCAAACTTTGCCAGTAAGCTATGCAAAACCCCCAAACGTTATCTGAACCGATTCTCGTATTCAAAACAGCGCGGCGTTGGGCTAGCCCTCTATCACGCAGAATGAAGTATCTAATGTACCGACTCTCGTGTACCATTACATATGCAAATATTGTAGTATTTACCCGACCTATTTAAGGTTATATCATGTGAAAATGAAATTAAAGTTTCTTATTTCATCTAAATGGTTTTCATGCACTAATAATTTGGAGTAGGTCTTATATTTCAGTCAATGATCAGATATTTCTTCCCTAACGTTTTTTTTAAAGCTAGCAACACCGGTTTTATTGCTACCAACTTAACGGCGAAGGGAAAAGATATATAGAACACACTTGCAAAATATTTGAAACCAAGGTCTTCTGTTATCAAATGCCATTTCAAATGTGTATGTGAATGTTGAGTCGATCTAAACAAATTATAAATAAAAAGAGAGCTCCTTTGAGTGTTTAAATAAGTTTATATACACACGTATCATAAACCCTCTTTACTGCGTCCAAAAACCGCACGTTACGACCAGCATAATGTTATACTACTTGGTAAAAACTCATTTCTTATCTGAATATTAGTACATTATGACCATAATGTATAAATTTTCGACAAATTATGACATTCAAATTTCGAACGCCGCCGCCCGCCTGCGTGCCGCCCCTAGTTTGTCTGTGAAGTTGGGACTACTAAACAAGCTAAACAAGCAATGCCGGTCGAACGTGCGGTTCCTGAACAAATCAAAGAGAGCTTATGATGATATGTGTGTAGATAAACTAGTGTATGTAACTGTACATAATTAGGCATTAGAACTCTCGAGTGATATTATTATGAAACGAGCCTTTTTAATGCCCTCCATTATGTATCAACCACATAAACTACTATTGTGTTTGGAATAACTCAGCATTATAGAACTCAAGTTACTCAAGTTAGTATTGATTTATTTAAGTCTAGTTCTTTGAATAGATTACATTGTTACACTGTTTGCATCGCCTTTTATTTAATGTCCTTGTATGACATCATTCAGTTGATTACGATAGACCTGTGTGCAGTGGGTAATGTATTCGCAATGGTAATGACAACATAAGATAAACATAAACGTTTAGATACAGGCACATTCATTGCTTTTGGCCCCACACTAGGGCACCCTGTGTCGTGGGAACCATAAACAGCGATTCGCACACATAAAACATCCAAGATCTGGTGTTTTTTTTTACGACGACACTAGTACAGACTGCGCAGACTCGCGCGACGAGGGTTCCGCACAAATCGCTTTTTTTTGTAAAGGAACCACAAATTTACGGTTTTCTGATTTGTTCCTCTACTTTTGTTGAAAAAACTTGCTTCGTGACAAATTTCTTGACTCCAGGTCAACAGGACCAAAAAGTTTAGATTTCCCTGGAAATACCAAGCAATTTCAGCAAATTTTTGACATATACAGCGGTATCTTTTGATTACCTTGACCTATAAGTTTGTCCTCTTACAACTTCAAAAGACCACATACCTGATTAATCGATGTTAATTTCCATTCACCTCCATGCGTTTCTGAGACAACAGGTCTTGGTAGACACTAGACAGTCAGACAGACGGACATCGAACTGATCGTATACGGGTTCCTCTTTCCTCTTAAGATACGGAACCCTAGAAAACATCATTTATTTTATCTATACACGTATCATAAACCCTCTTTACTGCGTTCAAAAACAGCACGTTACGATCAGCATTATGTTAAACTACTTGGTAAAAACTCGTTTCGTATCTGGAAAACTACAAATTATGGTCATTATGTGTAGTTTTTCTACATATAATGACATTCAAATTTCGAACGCCGACGCCCACCCGCCTTCCGTCCCTAGTTTGTCTGTGAAGTTGGTACTGACATTCAAATTTCGAACGCCGACGCCCGTCTGCGTGAAATTGGTACTAAGGAACAAGCTAAACAATTGCAGAACCACAATGCCGGTGAAACATGCGGTTCCTGAACACATAAAAGAGAGCTTATGATATGTGTGTAGATAAACTAGTGTATGTAACTGTACATAATTAGGCATTAAAACTCTCGAGTGATATTATTATGAAACTCGCCTTGGGCTCGTTTCATAAACCCACTCTCGAGTTTTAATGCCCTCCATTATGCAGCAGTCACATAAACTACTATTATTTTATTTTATTATTATGATTTCATAGTTACCACATTTGAATTGTTGTTTTTAATTCGAATAAACTTAACATTAAAACTATATGATCATTTACTTTGGCAAGCAATATTATTGTATATTTGTGAATTGTATATCTTGACAGACAGTCAGAAATACGGACATCGAAGTAATCCTATACGGATTCCTTTTTCCTCTGAAAATACGGAACCCTAGAAAACATCATTTATTTTATTTTAGTTAATTATGATACTACAAGTGTTAGCGATTTGCATAGTTACCACATTTAAATTATTGTTTTCAATTGGAATAAATTTAACATTAAAACAATATGATAATTTTAGTACTTTAGCAAGCAATATTATTGTATATTTGTACATTGTATATCTTGGCAGACAGTCAGAAATACGGACATCGAAGTAATCCTATACGGATTCCTTTTTCCTCTGAAGATACGGAACCCTAGAAAACATCATTTATTTTATTTAATTTAATTATGATACTAATATGTTCGGAGACCAGGAGCAAGAACGACTCCTAGATAACTTTAATAAAAATGCAAATAAATAAAAACAAGCTAAAAGTGGGCACAACAATGCCTCTGCCACTCCGTACGGGAAAAGGCGTGAAGCTAATGATGTTGTGTGTTTATCTTATCTGAGTCAAGTTGTCGCACTTTAAACTACTGATGATGAATGACCGTTCATCTGACTAAAATAATTTGATGACAGCTAATATAATCAAAAGTGTAACGGTCGATGATCTCATTCAAATTTCAAATATGATGAAATTGATGAAAGAAAACAAATTGTGTAACTCCCGCGCTTCTACAACGTAGTGCTAGTTTCTTTTTTTTTTTTCGATAAAATCGAAGCTTCCGAATCGAAATAACATTATTCATTCCTTTTCGAATTTGGAAAACCGATCGAATCGAACGTGACGTCGGAAAAAAGCGAGCCACAGAGTATATTGTGTCGGCGGATTGCTCACTCTGATGGGTCGAGTTTGCGTGAGAAAAAAGGGAATGAAAAAGGGGTTGCAAACTGAGACTTTGAGAGTTGACTACCTCTTGTTTGCAGTGGCGTGCAATTTAACGATAAAAACATGAAAAAATAAATATCACTTTGAAAAAAATATTGACACAGCTTTCTTAGAGTGGAAAATTTCATGCAAAATTGATTTTTCAGTGTTTTCTTTATTATTCTTTTTATTGTTAAGACTTGACCTTCTGATCAATTTTCGAGAAAATAGTTCAATGCACGCCACTGCTAGTTTGTGAGAGGTTTTTGGGTAAAATAAATAATGTCACGGATTTTACATCCAAAGTTAGCATCTTCTCCCATATTGTATGGCAGAGGCTCAGTTACGCTTTCCTTTAGCCTGTCCTTAATTAAATTTTGCGTGAAAGCGATTTAATTTCTTTTAGTCAGACGAGCGAAGCGAGCCTACAACTATAGGTACACTTTACGAAGGAACTATTACACCTATAGGTTTGGGCTTTGACATCATGTTTTAAGTTCCTGTTTAGTTTCTGGAATATAATTAAAAATCTTATTTTCTAAATAAACTCAAAAAATAACATACAATTTATGTTTTGAGTTTATTTAGAAAATAAGATTTTTAATTATAACACCTCATACCACAAACAATCATCTCATATCCACACAAGTACACACAGACACACACGCCACACGCATAACCACACAGTTTTTCATATATATATATATATACCTATATATTAACATTACCTATCTGCTATTGATTTGTTTTACAATGTTAAATTACCTTATGATCTTTAAATCCTGATCATAATTTATAAACGGATATGTTTCGTAACTGGCATTACCTATTTATCTCAGTTTTATTTTTATCGAACTAATTACTTATGCGGTGAAACACAACAAATAAATAAATAAATAAATACAATACAATAACTGCAGTTCATAGACAGGTACTCAAGAAACCTTTCGGACGCCCTTACAAAGCTGTGCTTTCTGCTAGTTATAATAGTTTCTGGTTCTTCTAAGACTCCTTTTATAGAAATTGACATTCTAACTGTAGCTAGTCAATTTATTTTCGAAAATAAAATGTATGTACGCAAAAACCTTACAACATTTTCCAAACTTAGGGATAGCTGTAATGTTTACCTAAGAAATAATCACAGACTAGTTGCACCCCGGTTTAGACTCGCGATGGTTAGCAATTCTTTCAAGTTTCAGTGCATCCTCTACTACAATAAGATACTTCTGGAGATTTTGAAATAGCCATTTGAGCAATTAAAAAAACATGGTAAAGCGACTTTGTCGAAGGGATATTACAATGACTACTTAAATGACGGGACTGTATGGGGTTAATCTAGCTCAACACAGACCTTGCTGTTAATAATTTTGTAATTATTTATTCCCGCTTTTCAATTATAACAACCAATATTGTAATATTTGTATTAGTTAAGGAAAATCTAAAGAAGAAAAAAACTGGGAGTTTCTTTGCCCTTCTCCTCCCACAGTGGTCCAATGTAGAAGTGGCAAAAATGACGTTTGCTAAGTTTATGTAAACATCTACAGTAATAAAGAAATTTGACTATTGACTATTGACTCTATCTTGTTGACGAAGGAGGCTACCCAGAAACGTCTGTAATCTGTGACATCACAAACACGGCGAAGCAAGGTCGCCGACGTGCGATGAACTCAAACTGGGTTTGCGAAACATACTGGCCGCTTTTTTACCTTTTTTCTGGAGGAGATTTAAAAAGAAATTGGGTTTGGGAGAACTTGTAGTGAAGCATTCCTTTTTTAACCGACTTCAAAGAAGAAGGGGTTTCTCAATTCGAATGTTTTACTTTCGAGTTGAACGAAGTGAAAATTAAGGAAGTATTGTAATCGTAAAAAAGCGAGGTTGAGATTTTGATGCGGATAGTTTCTCTATCGTTAACTTAGTCCGAAAAAGGGAAAGAAAAACAAATAGATGTGTGTGTGTGCGTTAATGGATGGCTGTTTTCCGTTGTCAGCTTGAGTCTTAACCACTGAACCGAATTGGATGAAATTAGGTATTGGGGATTTGCGCCTTAAGGCTAAAGGATTGATTAAATAATTAACTATTTCGATGAACGACGTATCAATTGATGTTATATTTAATTTAAGTTGCACTTAACTTGATCACAGTTTTGGCATTCAGCCATCACTAAACAAAGTGACAAAGATCATTAACTATTCGCTCATCAACATTCGCATTGCCCGTCAAACCAAAAGTGCCTAATTTGATAACAAAAGAACAAAACAACTGCTAATTTGTATTGGAAGTCGCCTTGAGCAAAAGGAGGTCAAAATAAGAGGTTTTAATACATTTAATTGTTCACTTTAACTTTCCAACGCCCACGAGGGGCGAAGCACGAATCAAAATCAGTACAGTCGGCAAAATAATTAGTACCATCAACAGGACACGCTTTATAGCATTATTGCTTCGAGTTAGAGCTGAGAATTGGATTAATTGCTGATGTTGAGATGGTGGTCTAATTTAGTACCAGAAAGACTATGAATAGAACCTATGTGAATAGAGCTTATTGGTTTCCAAACTGCTAAACGGGCAGTTTGGAAACCAATAAGTCGTTTTTTACCAATAATAACCAATTCGTCAGTGTTTTGACGCCTTCAGATATACTATACTGCGATTTTTTATTTGAGGCCAGAAATGTAAACAAAAAACTGTCACTTTTCAGTACAAAAAGTATAATATGAATGTCAAAGTCAACGGCTTTGTTCTAGAACTTGACAGTTGTTTGTTTACATTTCTGGCCTCACATTAAAAATCGCTAACTGTATCGTAATCGTATTTATAATTCTAGTACATAGTTAGGACACAAAGAATCATGTTGTAATATAACAAGGATTTCTTCAGCATTTGGTTACTATTAGTAACTATTAATAAAAATATTGTCAAAATCGTTATTGCCTAACATGTTGCTTAGTGTACAAGAAAGACTAGAATTACAGCTTTGGATAATTTAATTACAGAGCATTTTTAACGGAAGAACACGATATAAAATGCTTAGTAGTTGTTTAAATATACATCGTTGGTCGTGGTGTCGATACATTTTCTTTGTAAGTGTAGAACCAGAACATACTTTATAACGGGAAATATTGAACTGCACATCAATAATACTGATTTGCACGGCAAGTATACTGATTTTCACAGCAAATATCAGGGAAAAATACTGCGGTAGCTAAAGTGAAGGGTAAAGGGGGTGAGCGAAGCGAAGCCCCCTTTATCCTTCTTGTTAGGTTGAACATGTAAGAAAAACAAAAATACTTAAAACATAAAAAGTGTTTTTGCTAATCCTTTTTTGCTGTGAAAAAAAGTATTTTTGATGTGCGATTAAATACCTACTAGCCTTTGATAACGGTGCGAAGGAGAGCTTATCTCTTAACGAGAAATATTTGCTCAGCAAACGATAAAGAAAATTATTAAATGGGTCAATCCATAGTAACAGTGGGACGGTTGGAAGAAAATGAGATCCCCAAGTCTTGGATGTTTCCAAGATTGTGACGTCGCTGTTTCTGGTTCCAACGACACCGGGTATCCTAGTGTGGGGCCAGAAACAATGCATGGGCCTGTATGTAAATGTAACCGACTCCAGAATATCATATGATTTATCTGGATCTCATACAATGGTCAAATATACTTAGGAAAGTTCGAAACTACCTATAGTATACTCCTTCTTTACGTAGCCTACCTTATCAGTGTATTACTCTTAATACATCGCATCGAACACTGCCCAATCTACGTGTCTCAACTATATCGAACTTATCGAATCCAAAATCTGTTCTATACCAAATCGAGGCTACGTTCATCTTTTCCCCGGAAGAGGGGAAGGTGGAGACTAAAGACCTCCACTTGCTACGATCCTGGAAAACTCTCTCGCTTCTAGGTCCCTTCATATGCCTCGCGCCACGAGTTATGAGCGGTGGCCTTGAATGCGCAGTAGTCATTTTTCAATACCTGTACATATGCGCAGTAATGCCCGCCAACGTCGCCCAGCGCTCTTAATTCGTGGCGCGAGGTATACGAGCCCGGCAGTTAGGGTTAGGGTACCTTCATAGTAATTATGTGTTTGATTGATCAGTTTACTCCCCACTCGAGAAGCTGTTCCAAATTCTCACTGCGCTCTTCAGATATCTCTCGGAGACCACCAACCGTCGGCGCTCCCTCGTTTACGACGCCAGATGCAACGCTCCCTGACGATGTAAGATTTGTTGGATGAGGCATTCAAATCACGTCTCACATAAATGCATCAGGTAGCCTTATCGATCCCGTAATTTAGACATCGGACATTAAATTTGACAAAGTCAAAGTTCTTTATTACTGTAGATATTTACATATACTTAGTAAACGTCATTTTTTGCCTCTTCTCTACATTGGACCACAGTGGGAGTAGAGCGTAGAAACTCCCACAGATTGATTTTTAGATCCCTAGAAACGATATTTTCCTATACGAAATTGCTATCAAATGCCTAATAGACGACCTCTGCGGCTTTGCAGGGTCTGCCTCCTAAGAGAGGGGTTCGAATCCCGGCTGAGTAAAAAAAAAACCCAGATCTTGGGTGTTTTTAAGTGACGTTGCTGTTTCGGGTTGTCTCGACACAGGGTATCCTATCCTAGTAGAAGCAATGATGTGCATGTACTACGCGACCAACACAACTAGGCGCATGACAGAACTGCGGTTTCCATACAATACGTAAATTGTACCTACAAGTCACTAGTTTGTACTAAGTATGTACTATATGGTATGAATCACCGTTACGGTTTCCCCCAGTTATTCCATTGAGCGCTTAGCCGTCATGCGCCTAGTTGTGTTGGTCGCAAGGCATATACATGTTTGTTACATAGCATGACGCATTTTCCCATAAGCAGGGTGGCAGAGGCACAGTGGCGCCCACATACATATAAATATAGCTTTTAGGGTTCCGTACCCGAGAGGTGCCAAACGGGACCCTTTACTAAGCTTCCGCTGTCCGTCCCTCCGTCTGTCTGTCCGTCAGCGGACCTCACAAACCGCGATTGGCAGAGAGCTGAAATTTTTACAGAATGTGTAATTCTGTTGCTGCTATACAGTCGGCTACAGCAAATAATAATGAACTTTACGCAATTACAAAAAAGGGTGTTCCCATACAAAAGACTTAATTTTTATAAGATGGTACGGAACCCTTCGCGTAGATAGATTTGCATTGGCAAAAATATAATAACCACCAAAATATTTTTTTCTTATCCAAAATGGGTAAATGATCACCAAAGGTTGCAAAAAATATCAGGGCAAAAATACTGCGGTAGCTTAAGTGAAGGGTAAAGGGGGTGAGCGAAGGGAAGCCCCTTTTATCCTTCGTGTTAGAGTAAACATGTAAGAACAACAAAAAATACTTAAAACATAAACTTAAGTACACAAAACATAAAAAGAAGTTTGGTGATCATTTATCCAAACAATTTGGTGAACATTTACTAATTCTGGCAGTCATTTCGAGTTTATTGCCAATATCGGCATAAACACAAGCCATTTTACATTAACAGGCATCTATTGCCGCATCCACGGCACCGGCGCACGCGCAGGCGCAGGCAGGCTATAATTATCAGAACTGAAGCCGGTCGCATCCTGAACTGAGAGTCGACGACGTCCTATTTTCACACGTGCTGTGCTGTGATCGTTCACATGCGAAGAAACTCCGTGATGCTGGTCAAATAGTCATTTTGTTAGTGCCTAAAAGAGATCATATAGAACATTTTGTATAACGGCGCTCTAACCTACTGAGCTGGCGAGGCGGATAGATGACGCCGTGATGGTAGCCAGTGGAGGTCTTTAGTCTCTGCCTGCTCCTTTACCGGGAAGAAGGCGTTAGCATATGTATGTATAAGAGAGAGGGAGGGTATCTCTTGTTAGAGATAAGCTCGCCTATGTACAGACCTATGTATTGATCTTTCTATTTGTATTGTCTGTATCTTTTGTTTTATTAGCATAAAATATTCAAGTAAGTATAGCTTAATCGTTCCGTTCTGGGTGAACGGTTTCACAGGTTTTGAACGTTATTACCAAGCAATAAGGAAATCGTGATCCATTTCGGGTAAGGCTCGGCGTTAAGAGGTTAAGAGATTAGGAGAGAAGCTAAACAATGAGTTACGAACATTAGGTGGGCCTTCTAACGGTGATGGAAAACATCGTGAGGATCAAATCTCCAGAGCTACGACGATGGGCTAGCCCCCTGTCCCGCAAAATGTAGTATTGAGCCGGTGGGGTACCCCGTATGGGTTAAGGCATGACTCTTTATTTGGCGAGGACATTAGACAATTAAACATAAATATTTACATACAGATACATGTATTGTTTCTGGCCCCATAGTAGGATACTGTTTCGTGGGAACCAGAAACATCGACGTCACAAACCTATAAATCTCCAAGACCTGGGGGTTTTTTTTTTCTGTATCCCCAGCCGGGGATCGAACCCGGGACCTCTCGCATGGTAGGCACAGCCACTACCGCAGCGCCATAGAGGTCGTCTCATCATATCATTGAGGTCTTCTGGAGGCCTGGTGACGTCAGAAGGTGACATTTTCCCGCTATAGATTTTGATTTTACAACCATGGCATGACGTTTAAAATCGCGATGCGTTAGGTCCAGGTCCAGGTCTCCATCGGTTCAATATGTACCACCTTACTTTAGTTCAACCCATTAACAAAAGGCGTGTTTAATGATTTGAGCTTATTTTCTTGTTTTCTAAGTAGGTTCAGTGTTGTTTAGTATTTAACAAATGCGCCAAGTGTGGCAACATTTGTAATTCAAATTACACATTATGCCTTCAGCAAGAGTACCTTAACCCCTTAATGCATGCCTTACGAAATGGATCGCGATTTTCAATCTTATTGCTTGGTAATAAAGTTCAAAACCTATGAAACCATATATGGGTTACCATGCATTAAGGGATTAAGAAAGTGCCAAGTGTAGGTGCTAAAAAAACTGGCCGGCAAAACTAATTATCACACTTTTAAAATTGCAATAACATTTTCAGTACACAAGATATACTTTCAAAATAAAAAGGAATTGAAAAAGAGTTTAATTTTGTACTATCGTTTCAAGGAAAGTTCATTAAAATTTGCTTTAAAACATTTTCTATTTAAAATCTCTAATCTGGCCGACCCGAATGGCCGAGTCGGCAGTGACCCTGCCTACGAAACCAAGGGTCCCGGGTTCGAGTCCCGGTGGGGGCAAATATTTGTTTAATGAGAACGGATATTTGTACGCTAGTCAAGGTTGTTTATCTATCTAAGTATAATATTTATCTATATAAGTATGTATATTGTTGTCTAGTACCCAAGATACAGGGAATCCTAGTTTGGGGCTAGATCAATGTATGTAAATAGTGTCCAAGGTTATTTTATTATTATTATAATTGATTTCATGATAAAATATCAATAAAAATCGCTCCAATTTAGGATAGGATAGGCAGTGGAGATACCGAAAAAATGTGTAGCTAGCTTGTGCAGCTACTGAAACTTTTGCTATTCACTTTCTCATATTTATTCGGCGTAGGAGGCTGCAAAGGATGCTATCAAATTTTTTGCGATCTGTCGAAGGCATTTGATTGTGTTGATCATGATACACTACTAATTAAATTAAATCATTATGGAGTTAGAAAAGCAGCGTTGGATCTAGTAAGTAAGTAACTAAAGCAATAGAATTCAAAAGGCAGAAGTCAATGGCGTTAAATCTCATGGATTTGTAAAAATTGTTGTTCAACAAGGTTCCATATTAGGCCATTTCTTATTCCTGGTATAAATTAACTATCTGCCTTTCATAGTGGAGAAATCGACTGACACTGGTCTTTAAATTTGAAAGACAAAAAGAAGATTTTGATGATGATAATGGTGTATTGTCTTTAAACTTAAATTGGTCCACAGTTAATAATTTATTGTTAATCACTGGTAAAACCAAGTGTATCAAATTCTCACTTCCAAATGTCAGGCAAGTTGACCTGTTTAGTGCTAGACAGCAACACATTAGAATTAGTAATTGATACAAAGTTTCTTGGAATAACCATTGATAGAATTGATAGCAAATTGCAGTGGGGACCCTACATAGATAAATTGGCTGGTAAACTAAGGTCTGCGGCTTACTCTGTTAGGACAAAAGACAAAACAAGGTGGTGGCTACATCCAAGCCAGTATATTTTAGTTACTTTCGAAGTATTATGTCTTATGGTATCTTGTTGTGGAGGAAAGCAGTGCATATTCAAATTATTTTATTTTACAGAAAAGAACTATTCAAGTAATTTATAATTTAAAACATACAGACTCCTTAACCTCACAAAAACCGAGGGTAGTTGGGACGGGTCGCGATTTGAGCCTTATACCATGGTAATAAAATTTTAAACCTATAATGGAGAAGTGGCGTTAGCTAACGCCGGTGGTATTCAAGAGGTTAAGACAGCTTTTTAAAGTAATTGACATACTAACAACTGCAGCTAGTTAATTTATTTTCGAAAATTGTATGTTCTTAAGAACCTTACAACATTTTCCAAACTTAGACATAACTTTAATGTTTACCTAAGAAATAATCACAGACTAGTTGCACCCTGGTTTAGACTCGAGAAGGTTAGCAATTATTTCAAGGGTCATTGCATTCTCTACAACAAGATACTTCTGGGGATTTAGAAATTTCCATTTGAGCAATTTAAAAAGCATGTTAAAACGACTTTGTCGAGAAAGGGATATTACAATGTTCAAGATTACTTAAATGACGTGGACAGTATGGGGTTTAATATAACTCAACACAGACCTTGCTGTAAATAAAATTATGTTGTAATTATTAATTATAATTATTAATATTTGTATTTGTTAAGCACAACCAATCTTTAAAAGAGATCTATAAATCAATCTGTGGGAGTTTCTAAGCCTCCTCGGCTCACCTTTAGCGGATGACCTACTCACTGGAGCGTCCAAACTTTTTTAGCATCATTTTGGGGTCATTTGATCATCTTCCTGAAAGTTTCAGGGTGCGGAATTCAATAGTTTTTAAGATATGATTTTTTGAAAATCTGAAAATACTTTGTAAAATGATGTAACGCAACGCAAATAATATGTTTAAATCTTGTCTGTGGTCAAAATACATTACCTACATTTCGTTGTAAGCATATTTGAAAAGATGAGAATTCTCTAAAAAAAGGAGGAAATGTGGAATATTTTTTTTATAATACCTATTTTAATAAAAACGTTCATTTAACTTGCAATTTATGTTTGTTTATTTATTTTACGTCAATCAAAGTTAATTTAGTATTTCTTTCGTAAAATATCACTTTTGATAATAAAAAGGTTGTCGTTTTTGTTTAAAACGGAACGCATTTTGTTGGGGCGTTTTGCCGCGTTTTTGGTTGGGCGGCAAAGTAGTAGTCCCTTTTCTAGTAGCTTCGCGAATGTTCTATTTGCTTGTTCTCTAGATATTTACAAGCAAAAACAACTGGCTAGAATAGGTTATTGTGGCTACTTTTCAATCGGGTTATAGGTTATGTGAGAACGTTGAAGAAGATAGAGCGGAGCTTATGCAAACAAAAACTATTGGCTAGAGTAGGTTATTGTGGCTACTTTTCAATCGGGTTATAGGTTATGTTAGAATATTGAAGAAGCTAAACCGGAGCGGAGCGTGTGCAAACAAAAACGATTGGCTAGAGGCTAGGTTATTGTGGCTACTTTTCAATCGGGTTATAGGTTATGTTAGAACGTTGAAGAAGCTAAACCGGAGCGGAGCGGAGCGCAGCGTATGCAAACAAAAACGATTGGCTAGAGTAGGTTATTGTGGCTACTTTTCATGTAAATTTTGATGATAGCATTATGGAGCATTTGTGGAGGAGAAAGGTGTCGAGGCAGAAAAATTACCCTTTCGAAGAAAGCAACTAGGATTTCCGCGCGGGGGAGAAGTAGTAGGGGGGGGGGGGGCATCTACCCCCTTCCCCCTCCCCCCACTTAAAGATCAAGGTCAGTCTAAATTTTGTTTTAATTTAACAACATAACCTCAAAACTTTAAATAATCATATAACCAATTTATCGACACTCTGACCATTACATTTGCTAAGTATATGTAAATATCTACAGTAATAAAGATTTTGACTAGACTTGATTTTGCTAATGATTTTTGTTTATCCATAAGAAATAATAAACTTTACTTCATATTATTGCAAAGTGATTGCATAGTGTGTTATAGTATGCATTTATCACCGTAAATTTATTTGCGACTGACCATTCAGTCCGAAGTTGTATAAAATAACTAATAACATCTCAGCCATTAATTAAGTGTCTTTTGTAACCTGTACGAAACTAGACCACCAATGTTGTTAACTGACCATGTAAGGCCGAGAAGGTCCTTTTTTCCGAGATTCTGTGCCCAATGAGCAACTTTCCTCATATAGTATGAAAGGCATTAATCTCCTTCGAGGCAGATCTTTATCGAACCGCGAGGCCAAGTAAGAAACGAAGCGAAAAAATAATTTCGCAACTCTCAACAAACATTGCTAAATCCGCCCACAACGGACGTTTTTGACTCGAAATGTGTTGATAAGCTCAATATCTAGATGCAATTAGGAAAGGAAACTCACCGAGACAGCTAAGATATATTGACCAAGACAATAAACAGCAAAACAACAAAAAAAATTGCAAAAATAACGAAACACGGAATCACACTGAATCTTAATCACTTCAACAAATACTGTCCACGAGTTAACAACTAATCACAACACAAATCGTTAAGTTTAAAATAGTCAGTAGTAATATAATCGGAAAAATAACGGTCCATTGGCGCATAAAAGAATAAATATTTTAAAATAATATAAATGTAAACAAAGCAACCGCAACCAAACACGACAAGCGAACGGAATGAACTGAAGTGAAGTGAGCTTTGGTTGGGCGAGCACAGGAATGAATCACGTTGGATTGTGTTGCCATTAGAACATTTTCTTTTGTATGCAGTCAAGTCGATAAAAGATTACGAGCAACACGGACTTCCTTACGGAATTCAATTCAATTTAATTCAATTTATTTATTGCTTACACGGACTTCCTTACGGAATTCAATTCAATTAAATTCAATTTATTTGTTGCTTTCTACATAGTAATAGTACAATAGCAACATATTTGTATACAAGTACAGGTTGTTAGATGACAATGTAGCGCCCTGTAAGGGCTTTGCAATTTATCTTAATAACTAAGTAGGTCTACATATTTATGATTTTTACACTATAAAATTTAAAATAATAAGTAATATCTAAATATCAATACAATTACTATAGTTTCACTATATTATTATTATTTCAGTATGATGATTGAGAGCTATTATAGTAGTTTATGTGACTGCTGCATAATGGAGGGCATTAAAACTCGAGAGTGGGTTTATGAAACGAGCCGAAGGCGAGTTTCATAATAATATCACTCGAGAGTTTTAATGCCTAATTATGTACAGTTACATACACTAGTTTATCTACACACATATCATAAGCTCTCTTTGATGTGTTCAGGAACCGCATGTTTGACCGGCATTGTGGTTCTGCAATTGTTTAGCTTGCTAGTACCAACTTCACGCAGACGGGCGTCAGCGTTCGAAATTTGAATGTCAGTACCAACTTCACAGACAAACTAGGGATGGCACGCGGGTGGGCGTCGGCGTTCAAAATTTGAATGTCATTATATGTAGAAAAACTACACATAATGACCATTATGTGTAGTTTTCCAGATACGAAAAGATTTTTTACCAAGTAGTTTAACATAATGCTGATCGTAACGTGCGGTTTTTCAACGCAGTAAAGAGGGTTTATGATACGTGTGTAGATAAAAGTATTTTATCCTATTCAATTGTTTTTATTAATTAATTAATATCTTGAAAGAATTCATTCATGTTTTGAAGAATTTTTCTATTAGGTAATTTTTTAGTTGTTTTATAAAAGACATATATGACTCGACATTTTTTATATTATTGGGTATATTATTATATATTTTAATTACCATGGAGTGTGGGCTAGATGTGTATAGGAGAGTATAAATGCATGTGTTTTCTTATGAACTTACATGATTCGAGGATATAGATAGATGTTAACGTTATTATTTTATGCTTCCCAAAATGTGGACGACAAGAGTCTGACTGGTTAATATTTGTAAGAATTCGTAAACATTTCTGTATAAAGATATCTTGAATATCGGCACTATTTCCCAATATGATTATACCATAAGCAAGTCTAGAATGGGCATGTGCGTAGTATGCTGAGAGAGCAGTATTAAAGTCGGTTACTTTTATCAAATTATAGAGAGCATAAATAAAGCATGATAATTTATTAGATACGTGGTTTATGTGAGATTTCCAGTTTAGATTTGATTCCAAGTAGTGTTGCTGAATTTACGCATTCCAAATGGGTATCTTTATATTTTTATTGGATGAATGGAGTAGGCATTCGCATCATTCCCCTCTGTCACGTTACAAGCCCAAGCGGGCACAATTATTTAAGCCATAAGCATTTTGAAACTAGTTGTCGCTCGGATATCTAAAGACTGAGTCCAGTCGCGCCAGTGAAATTTACCTACTTGTGAAATGCCGAATTGCTCCGTTTCCTGCTGTAAAAAGAGGTCTGGGACATCAAACTCACCAAAAGATTGGAGTTACATTTCACATGTAGGTAAGTCATGGTATTATTTTGGGTGGGGTTTAGAATCGTTTGGCAGGAGGAGTGGGGTAAAAGAGGTTAAATCTAGTAGGGGCTGGGTCCCTGATTAAAAGCTATCACTCTTATTACAAGATAATGCATATTTATCGAATTATTAATAAAAATTGTTTCTTACCCCAAATCAGATAAAAAGCGAAACTAAACGCACAAATGGGTAATTGAAGCCTTAAATGGTGGTGTAAAAAACAGCCTGTGGTGTAAAATGTCAGGCAAAATCGATGAAACGGAACGTGCTAACGAAAAAAAACCCAGGTCATTGATGTGTATGTGTGTGCAAAGTCGCTGTTTCTTTTCCCACGACACAGGGTATCCTAGTGTGGGGTCAGAAGCAATATTATGTGCCTGTATGTAAATGAAAAAGGTAAAAAAATATAGATATAATGTTTAACGAAGTCGTGTGTGCGATTCGTTCAATTGGTCACTGTAGAAAGGCCTTACCATATTAGGTAACCTCAGCTGCTATAGTACGATGATAAAACTATTACCAGTAGGGATGATGGAGTCTTACAAGATGTCTGCTTTCACTTAGTATGTGATCAAAAACACAATCGTGCTGAAGATACATTATGAAAAGATGAGTGACATATCGGGGATGGTGCAACACCAATTGATTACATGGACTTGATTACACGGACTACTATTAGGAATCCTAGTATGATATTTGTGAGACTTTTGTTATCCTTATGATTAAATGTTGTTTTTATTTGCATACGCTTCGCTCCAGTTTTGATTCTTCTAAGTTCCAACCTAACCTATATCACAACTGAAATTTAGCCACAATAACCTACTCTAGCCAAGTTTGGCTTTTCATTACTTTCAGTCGCAAGCTCGCTCCGCTAGTTGCAAATACACGTTCTAACCTAACCAGACCTGCCATGCCAAATCTGTTGTCACCTTCTTATCGATATGCCAAGTTATAGGTTGAATATAGGTCGTCGAAAGTTGGGCTCGAAACGATAGCAGGGGGTCTCACTCAACAGTTTAGGTACGTTGGACCGGCCAACCCGCCCGACGGGAATTCAGTTATGATGCCGCTCGCTTGGCTAGCAGTCGCCTAGCGCGCTAACCGCTTCTCATAAGCAACTTTTCTGTGATTTTTGCAACAATAATGACTTAAGTACCTAACATTTTAGGGTGTTTAAAGGAATTGTTCACAAATAATATTCAATTCCTTTTTAATTGAATACCTTTTTGTTTACACTTTAGACCCTGTATAAAACAAATTACAATTACTTAGGTAAGAATTTGCCAAGCCTGAATAAGTACTAATATAACACCTCTCTTACACAGAGTGGACTAAAATTCACAAACACAAATCGCACGTATGTAATCAAGCGAGATCGTGATCAAGCGAGACAGGAGTGAACAGGACGACCTTGTGATGTCAAAGTAAAAGAAGCTCTCAGGCGTAGTGATGTTCGCAATCTGGGCGGCACGGGCGGGACAACCGATTCTCTAGGTGCTTAGCGATTGTTGTACGTAGCGCAGGTGCGAGCTAGATTGCGCTTTATTGTCGCGCAGCGAAAGTAGCTATTTATTTAAGTGTATTTGCGCAGTGATCTTTCTGTAGGTAGTACTATTAAGTATTCTGTGACGATAGGGCGGATTTTCCATGGCGGATCATGAAATGCCGCCATATCATGATATGCCGAGGCACATCATTATGTGCCAAATTCTACAATCGGCCGCCGACATATAAACTATTAAGTTGCATTTAAATATTTTGAGTTTGAGTTTGATTTGAATCACAAACGTTTCCTTTGCCAAACGAAACTGGCGGATTTTAATTAGTAGTTGGCAACATCCAGCTGTCAAGAGCTGTTTATAGCTAACTTCATTGTTTACATACGTTTGGAAAGCTACTTTGCAAAGATATTAGATATTTGAATAAAATATCTTTGCAGGCATGGCTTTTATCCGCTAAGTGACACATTATTCTTTTTATCTACACAATTATCATAAACCCTATTTATTGCAACCAAAAACCGCACATTATGACCAGCATAATGATATAGGTACTACTTGGTAAAAACTCATTTCTTTCTTTCTAACCCACCCACACTCGAGTTTTAATGCCCTTAGTTACGTATCAGTCACATAAACTACTATTTTATTTTTCACAATAGGCATGTATGTTGCAAGATAACAGCTGCTTCGTGGCCTTCGTTTTCGATGTATTCCTTTCCGATGTTAAGTAAATGTGTCGTGGTCAAAAATATTAGTTTTAGAACACTCACTGACATGACACTCATTCATTTTGTTCCGAGAAAAAACACGGGCGGAAATGCAATTGTGTTCTGTGGAAATGAATACAAACTAATCATGTTCTATCAAAATTGCATTTTTATCAACTATTCACTGAAATAAGGTCTAAATGGCTCCCGAAACAGCCTCCAAGGGCCATGCGTTTTGAAAAGTTACTGTTCACGCTTTCTATAGCCGTTGCCGCAGTGATTGGCGACTATTTGGTGTTCAGTTCAAAATACTCATCTTCTCAAGTCTTCAGGGCGGTGTCAGACAGCCTAGTTCACGCTAGCATTGGCTTCTTATCCTCAGTGGCATTCTTCAGCTATGACATACACATTTCTGACCATGCTCTGTTGCTGAATGTTGCCGTTTGCACAATAGTTTCGTCACTCATTGACGTCGACCATGTTATCGCCGCAAGATCGCTTCTTTGGAAGGTAAGATGATCAGAGTGTCGATAAGGGGGCGGAAGCGGTCAGAGTTTCGCTTATCGACAATTTGGGGGCTGAACTTTGTATGGACATACAAGCTAAAGGTGGGCCAAAAAAATATTGACCTACAAGCCACCCAATTTCTTTCCAAAATTTAGTGCTGAAGAAATATTTAAATTACAGTCAACCTTAAAATTTGGTGATAATGTTTGTTATTACTTATTACATAGCTAAATATATATAATTTTTCTTTTTTCCCTCATTTTTAGGCTTATATTCTACATTTGCTACAGAACCCAAAATGTGCGAAGCCCTACACTCACTTGGCCGTTTTTATGAAATATAGCTTAAACTGACCTAACCCCAAAATACATTGTTATTATTTGTTGAAGAAGTTATTATCTGCAATGGCTTAACAATGTTTCATTTCTTTTCAGGACCTGATAAGCGCAAAACAAAGGGGCTTATTCCACTGCACCACATTCTGGCTACTTATCACATCCGCATCATTCACATACAGCTGGCTCTACAGACGACTTAACATTCACATCCTAACTTGGATGTTTGTGATCGCTTATACAAGCCACCACATCCGAGATGCAAACCGGAGAGGACTCTGGCTATTCCCCTTCGGCCATACACCGCCTTTCAGCAAGTCACTCTATGTGACATTACTCGCGATATTGCCATACTTATTTGCAAATCTGTATAAAGTTATGAGACCTTTAACCATTAAGCATAGCGTTGTTGATTATATGATTGTTTGATATTTATTTTTGTTTGGTAGGTAACTATAAAAATATATTGGTAACAAGTTACAATATGAAGATTATTTAAATTTATTATAAATTGCTCAAGGGTACTTAACAACAAATATATTGTTTACCAATATAAGTTGACTCCCTATACCCTTTAAGACCCTTACAACGGCAAGGAACACCAAAAAAATAAAAGTGTAGCAACAAGTGAATGTATAAACTAACATACTTATATCAGAAGTGATGCCAGTGCCAGTGAGCCAAATACCGTTCCTTTCAAGTTTGCCGTGGCGGACCGTTACAAAATAACGTGACAGATCATCAGGACCTATTCGTACCAATGACAAAAATGTTGTACTTAAGTTGTAGCCCAATGTGTATAGTGGTTTCAGCTTACATTTCTACGATTATGATTTTGTAAGATCTTTTGGTAATTGTATGGGTATGCCAATACCCATTTTTCGACCTCAAAGGGGGGGGGGGGACAAAAACCTCGAAATTTTTCGAAGCCATAAGGATTAGTTTACGACATAAGCCACCTAAATTTCATTTCGGAAAATCTTATGTTAGAATTGATATTATTTGGGATACCAACAAATTGGAGTAGGAATATTAATTTCTAATTCATTAAATTATATTCTATTTTATACATACCTATAATAATCAATATGTCATACATAACCTAGTCATAACAGAAAAATATTGCAGTTAGGTGGTCTTTTTAGAAAATAAACAAGAGAGAATTTCATATAATTCTTGTCGCAAACTTATTTTTTTAAAATAAATAGTTGTAGCGTACGCGTACCGCCAAAGTTGGAACATGCGATTTGCCAAAAATACGTTTCCAGGCCACCACGCGGTAAAAGTAGGAAAGTGGTGCATTTTCCAAGCTTCCTTAGCTGAAAGGTGCCCAATGGGACCCTTACATTAACCCTCTGCTGTCCCCCCTATTCGATGCTGGCAGTACCGCCTGTCCTTCATCATAGCTATCCAGTGGGGCCGCCTCAGCTCCAGATAAGGCTACTGGAGCTAAGGGCGTCTCCATGTAGGTCACCGGACCGAATTGGTTGCTGTAGGTAACTTTTGTGATGATCACCGATATGATTTACGGTGTCAAATACAATTCACAATTCTTTATTGCACAGAACATTATAACAATACAATTATACACGAAATTAAAAGGCAAAGGCGAGCTTATCTCTCAACAGAGATTTCTTCCAGCAAACCTATCTGGATAGGATACATATAAAATGAAAAGGGTAGTCGAGTGCAATTAAATACTTACCAAATACCAATAAAATATGATACTTACTATAAAAATACATATAATCAAATAAATAGTAGATATAATAAGAATAAACAAATAATAATAATAAATAGATAAATACAATTACATACTTATATATACAATACCTATGATGAAAGAGAAAGTAAGTGCTCTTTCAAGCGATTCTTAAAGGAGAAAAGAGTGGGACTGTCCCTTAAAGTGCAGGGAAGTGCGTTCCACAGCCGAATGACCCTCAGCCTGAACGAGTGCTCGTAGGCGACGGTGTTATGCTGCGGAATACATAGAAGAGACACCGTGAGATCTCCGCTCCTTGCCTCTGGAGAAAAGGAACTCAAAATACTTTATTTGACCGATTTAAACTTAAATTAACTTAACTTATATTTAACGAATTAGTATAAAATTATGGTGAAAATTTACCTAATTTGGGGTGAAAATATATTTATTTTGGATTTAACTTTTAACTCAATTGCAATAACAGTTGACTTCATCCCCACCCAAGTCTTTCCGACAAGAGATTTTCCCGTTACTTATAGGTTTTGAATTTTATTACCATGGCATGAGGTTTAACATCGGGATGGCTCAAAAGGGATTGGGTCGTGGAGAGGTACATAAAGGGATTGGGTCGTGGAGAGGTACATAAAGGGATTGGGTCGTTGAGAGGTACAAAAGGGATTGGGTCGTTGAGAGGTACAAAAGGGATTGGGTCGTTGAGAGGTACAAAAGGGATTGGGTCGTGGAGAGGTACATAAAGGGATTGGGTCGTGGAGAGGTACATAAAGGGATTGGGTCGTGGAGAGGTACATAAACCCTAAGTTGCCGTGAAGGGATTGGGTCGTGGAGAGGTACATAAACCCTAAGTTGCCGTGAAGGTCTGCGCAGTTAATTCCGTTTCTAACATTTTGCGTACCTTACCTTGATGCAGTCCGCGCCAAGTTTCTTTGGCCTTGAGCGAGAATAATAATAATAATAATAGCCTTTATTTCCAGGAGAAGAGTACCTACCTAATTTACATAGTAAAACACTTTTTAAAATCTTAAGGGCCTTACAACAAAAAAATAAACTACTGTTCAACACTTGTTTAAAAACAAAAACGTATGGAATTTGACGTTTGTTCTGAGGTTAAACGCTGTTCAATATTTTTTGTGGTAACACGGTAATTGTTTCATATTAAGTCCCTTAATTCTGTGTGCCTTTGGGCATAGGCCTCCAGCAGTTTCCATTCATTCCTATTTAATGATACTCTGGTCCAGTGTGGCCCCAGTGTTAGGCGTAATTCATCCTTCCATCTTCTCGCTGGGCGACCCTGTCTTCTAGTGCCATCTCTAGGGTACCAATGGGTGACCTGTTGACTCCATTTGTTCTCTCGGCAGCGTAGCGTGTGGCCTGTCCAACCCCACTTCAGGTGATCGATCGATGACTTTCGTTTTCAATCTTATATCCTCGTTCCTTATTTTGTCACTTAGTTTTACACCCAGCTTGCTTCTCTCCATTTCTCTTTGGCATTTCTCTATTTTCTCTCTGTGCTTTTCAGTAAGGAACCAAGTCTCGCAGCCGTACGTCAGGGAGTGAAGGATAGGCTTGTTGAATGTTTTTGTTCAAGTCTTTACTCTTCATGATTTCTTTCAAGGACCAGTATTTGTTTCAGCCGCATGCAATACGTTTGTCTATTTCCATTGATATCATGGGGAGCGAGATCTCTCTCACCCTATGCGAGAAAGAGAGGTGATCCCCAGCCCCACCGACCCTCGCTCAACGCCAAATAAACTTGACGCTAATTGTACTCAAAGTTTTAGCAAGAAAACAAAAGTATTTGTATATCTGTAAGTATTTATTACGACTTATTCAGATACACGCTATGCTGATAAAATCACATTTCCTATCACATTTTTATTTATTTTTCGCATCATTCAATAAATAATATTACAGTTTTATGGTCAGTCCGGCGATCTCGTCTTGTAGTTTGTCAATCGAATATTTTTTCCTATTATTTCAGTGACTTGGTCTCCTTGCCATCCTGTAAGAAGAAGAATTAATAATGAGGATTGGAAGTGAAGACGCGGGCAACAGCTAGTAGTTATATTCAGGCATGTTTTCAGATTAGTACTTAGCGGCCAAGATATGCTCCATTAGATATTGTTAGGGTTCCGTACCGTAAAAGGAAAAACGGTACCATTATAGGATCACTCGTGCGTGTGTCCTTCCGTGTGTAAAAATATATAAACTGGCCAATTTCTGGACCGATTATGCTAAAGTTTGGTACACTTATATACAGAATGACATTTAATTAGCTGACCATATTTTGGGGAATGATAGTACGGTACCCATTATTATGAAAAACGTTCCCCAAGAAACATGGTTGAAAATGAAAAAAAAACCTCCCTCAGTACATTGACCCGATCAGCTGATTACAAGTTACTATGGGAGACCCATTTTTTTTCTCGTTTGCGAATTCATTCCCCAAAATATGGTTAGCTAATTAAATGTCACCCTGTATATGAGACCCAAACACGATCGTGTTACGTACACAAATAAATTTTGAATTTGTGGGGCAAATAATAAAAAAAGCTGTATCGTGTGACACGTCAAATGAAAGAGGTTCTTAAATATATATTTTTATGTTTAGTTAAAATATTTTGAAAAAAAGACAAAATAGGGAAAACCCTCAGTTTGTTGTTCCCACTGGCTGACTGACTCGCATTTAACAATTTTTTTCTTTTGGTCTTAATATTTGTAAGTGGAACACTAGAAACTATGGAGTCTCTAAACTCTAAATTATCCTTTTTGGGCTACCGTACCTTAAAAATAGGAACCCTTATAGAGTTACTTCTTTGTCCGTCTGTCCGTCTGTCATTCCTTCTGTCTGCCTATATGTGAACATGCAGATATAGTTGACATTAATATTGATTATTCATGTCTGTAGACTTTTAAATTTGTGAGCAAAAATCCAGTAAATGAAACTTTCTGTTTGTCTCCCTGTCTGCCCGGCAGTCAAGACCTCTTTTCTCAGGACCGCGTAGAGAAATCACGTTGAAATTCTTATAAATTACATCTGTCGTTTCTTAAGGTTGTAAAACATCAAACTCATCTCATCAATGCAAGCAAAAGATACAATATGGTTTATATTTGCAAGGGAATCAAAACCTTTAGGGTACTTCCCGTGGAATCATGAAATTTGGCACGAAGCGAGGTATAGCACAAGTAAAAGAAAAAACTAAAAACCATAAATTTTAGTTCCTTCACCAAAAAAAATAACGATTTGTGCGGAACCCTCGTTGCGAGAGTCCAGCTCGCACTTGGCCGTTTTTTATTACCTGAACTTTGGCGAGAATCGTCGTCTCCTCGTCTCGATGCTTTCCACAGCGTTATCGCTCTGAAATGTTAGGAAAAAACGTTAATTCCTGGTTGGGGTGGCATATTAACAGAACAATGACTGTAGTGTAGGCTGTAGGTACAGTGTACAATAGAAATGAGGTATTTAAAAAGAAATACAGCAATGAAGATCGTTTGATTTCATTTGTTAGGTGACTACCTTTTCAACTCCAGATCTGAGGAGCTCCTTAGGGGGTCCGTATTCACTGAACCCAGGGGGGCCGTACTCCAAGAAACCTACTGGCGCTGGCTGCGAAACTCTGAAACAATATGGTAATTGACAGCTAGTCAAAATAGATACTTTTTAGGAACTGTCAGAACGGTATTTTTGTTCACGAGTTCCATGAAATACTGTGACGTCATAGTCAAATGCTGTCTTTTTAACACAAAATTGAGTTTATAAAATACAACTGCTGGAAATATACAATTCTGATATTGTTAAACGTTTTTGTTGAAACAGTTTCTAGATTTGTTGGACTACCTTGTCAAATACCATATTGGCATCGACCTTAGCCCTATTACACCAAATATTTAACTTTATGTCTTTAGTGATAAAGAACGAATCCGATGAAATTTTTCCGAGGAAAGGGGGGAGGACCTGTGGGTACAGAAGGTTTCAACGCGTTTTCTCAATGCGTTGATAGTATTTTCATGGACTTTGAGAAGGCCCCTTTCCGGTCTTAAGCTTACAAAATTTTCCATTGTATTCTTTCTTTATCACCAAAGACATAAAGTTTGAAAAGTATCGTTGTATCGGCCATAAAATATCGCCGATGCATCCCTATATCCGATGTATCGGTTGCATCCCTAATTTTAATAAGGTATTTAGCAGGTAATTTCGCTCTATGTGGCAGTGTGGCATAACCGTGTGACATTCTGGAGCGGTCGACACACCGATATAATTTTACAAATTATATACACAAGAAAGTTTAATTTTAAACCGAGAAAGAAAATCTAGCTCTAACTTGCTAGCTCCCTCTTACTTGCGGAGTATTGATAACTGGCAAAACGGTGGTGCATCTGTCCTGAAAAAAAATGTACATAATTACCCAGCATTTTCTTGGACAGTCTTGACTTCGACTTTCTCTTCGACGCTTTCGACCTGAAAGAACAAGGCTTATGTTTAAACGATTACCAAAAACGTACCTATTTTACTACGAATAAATTCGAAATGACTGCCAGAATGAATAAATGTCCACCAAATTGCGTTTGGATAAATGATCACCAAACTTCTTTTTATGTTTTGTGTACTTAAGTTTATGTTTTAAGTATTTTTTGTTGTTCTTACATGTTCAACCTAACACGAACGATAAAGGGGGCATTCACCTAAGCTACCGCAGTATTTTGCCCTGATATTTTTTGCAACTTTTGGTGTTCATTTATCGATTTTGGGTAGGAAAAAAATATTTTGGTGATCATTATATTTGTTGCCAAAGAACAATAATTTGAAAGCGATGATTATAATATGAAGCTGTTAGTGATTTTAGCAGTGTTTAAGTGCAAGGAGTAATCTTCCACACTTTGGTTTCCATCTCATAACCAAGGCCATTAATGATTTTAACTAATTAAACTTTTAACCATCGACCGTGTGGGAAAGCCTCCAAAGCTAAGGCGAGGGGCTAGACCGCAATATGGAGTATTACATTTACCTCAAATTACAAATCTTATAAACAAAACGAAAAATATATTATGAACGTCAAAGACAAAGGTTTTGTTGTACTATCCACTGACATTACTTTGTTTACAAAATAATTATAAGATTAGTTTGAGTTTAACTCCGAAAACAAGAGCTGCGTGGTCTAGTGGAGTTCACGCTTGCTTCTCACACAAGAGATGCAGGTTCCATTCCTGACCTTCTAACGTTCTAACGGTGTTCTAGCTGCGGTGATGGGGTAGCACCCTGTCACGCAAAATGGAGTATTGAATAACTATAATAATATATAATAGAATAATACTTTGGACACTATTTACACACATTGATCTAGCCCAAAAATTAGGATTCCCTGTATCTTTGGGTAATAGATAGATAACTTAGATAGATAAACAACCATGACTAGGGTACAAACATCCGTTCTCATCAAACAAATATTTGCCCCCACCGGGACTCGAACCCGGGACCCTTGGCTTCGTAGTCAGGGTCACTGCCGACTCGGCCATTCAGGTCGTCTTATAACTGGCTCAAAGTGGGCACAATTGAGCCTCTGCAACCCTGTATGGGAAATGGCGTGACGCTATGTTATGTTACGTTTGAATTTAAATAACTGGCTAAACATTGGAATAACTGTGCCTTTACTCCCAGTGTAGGAAAACACGTGACCATGTCTCTTAAGACTGAACTTATAAAGCTACGTAATTTTACCTGTTGAGATCTTATGTCATTATCCAAATTCAGCAGCGCATCAGCTATATTCTGGACTCCTCCCACCACCTTTGTAACCTCAGCTGCAACCTCCTCATCAACACTCTTCCCCCTTCTCTCTTCAGCATCAGATACCACCACATTTTCCTCCGCTGAGTCATTGCTTGCCAGTACAACCCTTTCGGTCTGTTGGTCAAAAGCCTCAGTTGTGTCCTGTTCTGTGACAGTAATAGCAACATTCGATTGGGTAACGTCGATACTCTTTTCTGTAGCCTCTTCGGCTGATTTTTCAGTGCTTTCCACCTCATTTACAGCAACGTTGGCAGCGGATTCAACAGCCACTTCATCATCTATAGATTTCAGCTCGAAAGATTGTTCGTAGAGTTCAGATTTCTCTTCTTCTATTTCAGAAGAAGTCTTAAGTTCAATGGCAGCGAAACTCTGCTGGGTGACAACATCAGGAAGGTCTTGTTGGGTTATGTCTTGGGAGACTTCTGAGGTCTCCGGAGGACCGTATTCTCGGAGGAAGTCCGAACCTTCGGCTTCCGCTTCCACTTGGAGAATCTCCTTGAGAGGGTTGTCTGCTGGTTTCTGAAATTATGCAAGACTATTATTAGTATTAGTATAAGAGTGGTAGTATTAGAGGACAATCTTACACAAATCGAACTAGGCCTATAGTCAGCTGATAAGGCTTGTGTTATGGGTACTAGACGACGATATATTTAATAGAGAAATACTTATGTAAACACATAGAAAGCATCCAAGACTAAGAAACAAATATTCATGCTCATCACACAAATATTTGCCCTTACCGGGATTCGAACCCAGGACCGTCGGCTTCGAAGGCAGGGTCACCCGCTAGGCTAAACCGGTCGTCGTATTGCTTGGAGTGTTTGGTTCCAATGACAGGATATCCTAGTGTGGGAAAAGAGCGGTTTATTAATACGGGTATTAGTAGATGGTCAAACGTTTCTCAAGTCTCACCTGAACCTCAGTGGGTAGCAGGAAGGCGGGTCCCGAAGGTTTCCACCCACTCGGCAGGTACGGACCTGACCTAGCTGCTGATGCCACTCCAAGGGCCAAGACTGCGATGACCAGGACCTGAGGGTATAGGATGATAGGCATTAGTTAAATGTCGCTGAGGCCGCTAAATACCTTCAGAAGTGCAAGGCCCTATAAGAAGAAGAATTAGGAATTAGGTAGTTAAAAACATTATAGAGGGTGTAATATCAAGGTATAGTGTTGTCATATTATAAGGGGTTGTTATGTTAGGGACGTCTATCTGAACAACTTTCACTGCGAATCCGATTTGGTCAAAGCAACTTAGTATTATGCCTTATTTACTGTGTTACCTTAGTGCCACTAGCTATAAAGCAGATTAGCACTATTCTCCGATTAACTTTGACAACTCCATACAAATTTGTATAGAGTTGTCAAAGTTAATCGGAGAATTGTGCTGATCCGCTTTATAACTAGTAGGCCTTAGGCTGTATTTACAATTAGAGAATAGCTAGTGCTACATTAGCACTTGATGAGATTCTCTAAAACATGAGAAGTTTACTAGCTCGGGTTTTAAAGAGGAAGTAACAAGTTGCTAACTTATCGCCAGATACTTATCGTAGAGAAATAATTACCATCATTCTGCTGATTGTATGTATGAGATCTTCGGAACGGACCAACGTTAAATGATGCCCCTCACTTAAAAAATCATCGTTTTATACTCAAATATCAGTATTCTTTACTCAAGAATTGATAGAAAAAAAGGATTTGTCAAACAATTCTTGACCTAGAGTTGAGTCAATATTGAACGATCGAATTTTAATCAGTGATGAGAATCTCGATCGATTATTGAGCAATTTTTAATGCGAATCTGTGGTTCTGGTTAAGTAAGTACAGTACATAAGTAAGTAAGTAACGCGTAGGGCTTTGTATCCATGCTGCGACATTTTCATTCCTCAGTTTTTTCTGATCAATGAAAATTACGTTGTGCCGTTTTCCCGCCACTAGTCTAGCATTTTATATAACGTTGATAGCAAAGAAACCAGTGTTGGCAGCTTATGAAAAATGTGTTACCCAAAAGTTAGGAAGAAAATATCACAACTAACTCATACTATCTGCATAATAGGTAACATGTTCATATAGGTTTCCGATTGTCATAGGTATCGTTTGTTTTTAAATTGACGAGGGTGTACCTACCTACAAACGCTATCTTATTTTTTTAAAGCAGGGAATTGCGACCGGAGTCTGGAAACCGGATATTGGTTTTCCCCCAATTTCTTGACAGTTTTGCACTACAGTTAACTTAACGGCAAAGGGACAAGTTAAGGTGATACGAAAAAATGATCGGTTTTTTTTCGAATCAATTTACTCCACCATGAAGTCATCTACAGATTTGATTTTAGGGTTAACGTTTATTGAGTATTTGATTAAGATTTTCACTAAAGGGAAACGCGATTGGATGAAATTTTCTCGATATAATTTAATTACGAAAACACCTCTAATTGTTTTATTTTTTCCTGTATTCTGAAATCCTAACTTATTTCATTGTGGAACTGCGTTCAAAATGTAGATATTATGTATTCGCAAAATCTCCTTAGAATTTTGTAACAAAATAGCGTAGTTTATTTTAAACAATTTTTCTGTGGTTTAGCGCTACGTTTTTTAAATTTTTCCCGATTCCGTCCCTCTCACACTGCTGGTCTTTCCGCCTGGAGTAACGGGGACCTTTGAACGAGGTAGCGCCTTAAGTAAGCGTTAGACCTTATTAGCTATGGCAAAGACGAGTTCAAGTTTAGATTCACCATAGAACGAGTAGTAGGTACGTCAGCATGCTTAATGGTCCGGATGCAGAATCCTCAACTCGAAATTCGACGGAAACTCAAATAATTGCTCTCTGTCTCTCACTCAGAAAATGACAGCGCCACTGTAACATTTAAGCGGCACTAACATTGATCGGTAGGCCTATTTTCCGATACGATAGGCACAGGTATACAGTTTTGCCCACGTTTAGCCACTATTAATAATTCCATACTCCATCTTTCGGGACAGGGGGCTAGTCCATCGCAGCTGAGTTATCGTAGCTACGATAACTCACGATAAATTCGAAATCATCCATCACCGTTTGGACGTCTTCGTATTAAAAATGTGTCACCGTAAGATTGTCAAAACAGTTGATAAACTAACGTTTTTTTTCTTGTTAGTTGATTAACTATCGACAGATAGTAACGTACTGCTTACTATATGACGCGTTAGTTAATAAACTAACGGTTAAAACCGTTAAATAGTAAAATGGTTTAAACTTGAATTACAAACGAAATACCAGGGCAAACACTGCAGTAGCTTAGGTGAACACTAGAGGGGGCGAGCGCAGCGAAGCCCCCGAATAGTCTTCGTGTTAGGTTGACATGTAAGAACAAAAGAAACGTAAATTCTAAACCCTGGGTCTGGTTTGCTATCTGTCGAAAGTTGATCAACGAACGCGTTAGTTTATCAACTAACGGTTTCGACTATCTTACGGTGACATATAATATGACCTTTTTATTGCACCTTGCATTGAATAGTAGGAACTACAAATAATATTTCGAGTACAGCAAGGTAAGATAGATTGCATGTATTTATTATCCTCATACTTAATATGTATAGCGCTATCAATCTCAAGGTTGTGAAATAATTATCTATGTCAATATTTGCAGATTTACGCCCAAACAACGGTTTTAAATTTAGTGTGACTCTGTTTAATAAGCGTGAAATAAAACATCGGTTAAGGCTGGGCACCCCAACAGCGGAACTCAGGGTGTTACCACGAAAAAATAAACTTCTGTTCAACACTTGTTTAAAGACAAAAATGTATACTTTTATAGGATTTGACGTTTATTTTGGGCACCTTGTCCAGCGACAGCGGGAGTGATCTGGCCAAAATTTTTTACCTGCTTTAATACTTCTAGTTTTTCATTATTTTTCTTTGTTCATGTTTAATAGTTGAGGTTGTATTTGGCATGTGTCATATGTTTAATATAATATGTAAATAATTGTGTAAATAAAACATTAAACATAAAACATAACTTTTGAGGTTAAACTATGTGTGACATTTTTTTGTAGTAACACGGTTAGAATTTCACTCAGTTTCAGAGAAATTGTTAAAAGGCGTTAGAGAACTAACAGAGCATAGTTATTTGTGCAACAAGAGAGCAAAGTTGATTTTTGCTGCGCGTGCTTGTTTGAGTCCCGAGTGAGCGAAGGATTAATATAATTATTAATATGCATAAGCGCAGCGAGTGATTTTGCGTCAGAATCCTGAGTGAGCAGGATCAAAAAAAATCTTAGTAGTTTTGCTTTTGTTTTGTATATCTTCTTCTTTGAGTACTATCTATTATTGGAGGTTTTTTTTATATATCGGTACCTGTATCGGTTAATGGTGAAATAAAGAAACTTACTTTTTAAACAGGTGTTTATTTTTTCCCCAACATATTTTTATGAAAAATTAGACTTTTCCACTGTATCTGTTACAATAGCATTTCTTTCCCCTATTTATTTACAAATATCATTAATTATGTTTATAAAACACGTATACATACATAAATAAATACCTAAAATCTGCAATACATAACAAAAGCTAGATAAATAACAAAACAAGTACATAAATACATACATTGCATAAATACATAAAAGCGAAGTTAAATCAAAATTAGCCCAAAAGCTATAAAGACAAGATGGACACTGAGTCAATATCCGGAACGGGCGCCATTGAAGCCGTTGCCATGGTTGCCGTGGTTACCGTGTCCGCCATCTTGGTTGTTCGCGTTTGCGTCATATCCGCCTGAAGAGTCGGCGTCTTCATAAGAAATGCGGGGCTTGAAACCACGCTCGTCTGCTTCGTAGGATACGGTCTGGAATAGAAGAAAATATAAAAACATAAACATTTATACATAGGTACTTAAACAGGCACATACATTGTTGGCTCCACACTAGAATACCCTTTGTGGTAGGAACCAGAAACCGCAATGTCACAAGCATACAGACCCAGTTGTGTTTATCGCCTAATATATAGGCCGTAACAGAAAACTGTACTCATACATGCCCATTACTACGCGGGAACATCTGTTAGGGAATCCCTGATTCTGTCGGTCTTAGTTTGTCCAGTTATGCCCTTGTCTGTGGATAAAACCACCACTGGGTTGGAATACTTGCAATTGTAATTAATCTCCAAGATCAGTCCCCTTATGCCTAACGTGATGTTAGGCATAAGGGGACTAAAAAAAAAACAGCCAGGTGCGAGTTAAAGTCGTGCACCAAGGGTTCCTCACAAATCGCATTTTTTGTGAAGGAACTACAAATTTTTGTTTTTAGGTTTTCCCTTTACTTGTGCTGTGTGCTTTACTTCTTGCCAAATTTCATGATTCTAGGTAAACGAGAAGTACCCTATGGTTTTGATATCCATGCGAATATCAAGAAAATTAAGCAAATTTGCGGCAAAAACGACCGTATATTTTGATTGCGATGACATAGACGTTTGTTTTTTTACAGTTCTAAGGGATCACAGACCTGATTAGGTAACTGATATTAATTTCAACTTGATACCTCCAATATTGCTGAGAAAAATGGGCTTGACAGACGGACAGACTGAAGGACAGATAAGCGTTCCCTTTTTCCTTTTTAACCAACTTCAAAAAAGGAGGGGGTTCTTAATTTTTTGTTTTTGTTTTATGTTTGTTACCTCAAAACTTAACAGTATTATCAGTAGCAGAAGTGGAAGCCCACTTTAAAATCTAGCATGTAAATCTTTAAATCCTTACTTTTGTTAAACTTTTTGTCGAATGTCAAAAACCATTTGTTTTATGACTTTTCAAGTGTTGGGCTACATGGGAAAATAAGGAGAGCTCTTCCACAACTGCTGATGATGGTAATACATTCATGAACCGGTTTCAAAACTGTTATTTTTATCTGTAAGGGTGACTCTAGATTGGTTCCATTAAAAATATATTTAAATGGTTTGTAAGTCTTTTTTTAACTTGGTCAAATAGGTCCATTTAAAATAACCTTGGATCTATTTGCCAAAGCGGTACATTTTGCTCTTTCGGGGCACAGCGGAACAGACAGTCTGAAAGCGGGACTGTCCCGCTCAAAGCGGGACGTATGGTCACGTTACTTATGCCCCGTGGACTCGATAAGTAGTTTCGGTAATGCTAGACTCTGAAGACTCCACGCTCAGAAGATATATGCGATCTGACATGTGCCGTGAAAAAAGACGTGATCAATTTCGTTCGCATATAATGTATTGGCAGCCACCCTCTGCGGCATTCCTTACCTGTTTCCTGCCATCAGGCAACACCACATGGTATTCCCCTCGTGCAGACTCATCCTGTCTCTCCTCGTGATGCCCGAAGTCCGTGCCTTGCTCGAAATCGTTTACCGAATACTCAAAGTTGTAGTTCGCTGGCTCCTAGGACAGAATCAAGTATAAGTACTTTGGAAACAGTTGCACAAAATTGTATGAAACAGCGGCCCATTTTATAAAACAACGAGGGATTTTAGAAGTCAAAACTGGCAACATTGTTGAAAATTACAGTATTTTTACCAATGTTGCCAATTTAAACTTGAAGAACTGTGGTTGCTCTATGAACTGGGCTACAGAATTTACCAAATGATCGGGCATAGGTATTAAGTTGGTTTTCAAAGTAGTACTTGTACTTATTCTGTGTGACTGTAAGGCCCTAAAGAAAAAAGTGATCCAAGCACTATAATCTCGGACGATGACGTTCTATAGGTATAGGTACTAATTAGTCTATAAAAATACCTATGGATTCCGGGGTTGTGAATGGATATATATAAAAATGCATTATTTTAAATCATTTACTGAGATGACTCGAGATTAGTGCTAGGCTAACTCGCATTCTATCTTCCGGGCCTAAGGCCCAGGCCACATTACTGCGTTGAGGAGTCGAATTGCAAAAATCTGCCCAGGCTTCATCAAAGTCGATGTGTCTTTGATGAAGCCTGGGCCTGTGACGCAAAACAATGTCTTAATTTTAGATATCTATCATCAGTCCTGGCACCTTACCCCATATTTGCGAAATCAGCCATCAGTATATCAATGTATTCTTACCCCTTTGAGCTGATCCAAGGCATTACGTCCAAAAGAGGCTGCGTTCGCATCATACCCTTCCTGCCCATTGGCTCCGAACCCTTGAGCCCCCTTGCTGTACCCCTGGGGACCCTGAGAGTATCCCTGAGGACCCTGACCGAATCCTTGAGGAGCCTGGTTGAAGCCCTGAGCACCGCTGTTGTAGTTTTGACCACCGTTCCTGTGAGGTGAGTAAGAAGAAGAATGCTGATTTGTTGTAATTACAATTAAAGGCTGAATGCATTGACTTCTTCTCAAATAAAGTGCCGCTTAAATGCCATTGAGACAGTGACAGCATGACTTTGAGTGGCCGTCAGACTCTGTGTTGGTGGTTGTGCATTCGGACGAAAAAAATGGGGTTATATTTTTCTACCCCAGTTGGAAGAGTGATAGGTCACATGTTAAATCTTGGCTAGCTTGCCAGGTTGTGTTTCATGAAAATCGGTTCAGCCATTTATTAACTTTTAGTTGTGGGTTATTTAATATTTTTGCTGTTTATCTCGTAAATATTGAGCTTACCTCGCGAATCCATTACCACCATGGTTGCCGTTGCCCTGTCCGCCGTGGTGACCGCCTGGCTTGCCATTCTGTCCTTGGCCCAGGGTCCTGGCTGCGACCACCTGAGGTAGACCGGCAGCTGATGAGGAGTAGCCCCCGTTGCGCTGGCCAGAGGAAGGGGGGAGGTAGCTGTGGGACGATAATAAATATTGCTTCTACGTAGCATCGATTGCAGTGGTTCTGTGAAGTGAGACTCTGCTAGACCTGAACGCACAACCAGAACTCGTGGTTAACTGGAAAATAATTAGAGGTTTTCTGAAGGGCTCAGTCGTCAAAGCAGCTCGCCAGATGGCATCGTTGAATCTGCGGAGGTCCAACAGAGACCTGACTGATATTACAAATTTGTACTGTGGTCTGAATTGTGTAAAGATATTTTCGTCATTTCGGACCGCACGCAGGGCACAAACGCAAATCCTCTCACGCCCTCCAGTTAGCGTTTTGGAAGCTTTGTTTTTGTTTTACATGAATTGTCGGAAAACTCCTCATTACAGCGCCAGTATGACATTTAAGTGCCTAACCTAACTATCAGAACTCCCAATTAATAAACTTTCATGCTTGTGTTTCTCTACTGGATCCCCCCCGAAACACACATGCACACACACAAACACTTACACCCACACTTTCACTAACTTGTTGTGTATTACCTACTGTACCTACTGTATTTCAAAAATTAATGTCTTTTATATCTTAAGTTCTACATAGTAAAATCCTTAATTGGCTCAATTCTAAGTTTACTTATAAGTTTATTGTATTTGAACGGCTGTGGATTTTTGTTAAATTAATAAAATAAAATAAAAAATAAAATAAAAAAAGTGGCGCTTAGTTTGAGCAGCACTTCAAATAATCGAATCTTGGTCTCATCCTCATCCAAGTTACAGGGGAAGATGGGAGTGAATCGACCACACGGCCAGAGAGTGTTTTTTCGGCTTACCTGTTTGATGGTGGAGGCTCAGCTATGGTAAGGGCGAGAACGACTGACAGACAGATTAGGGTCTGAAACAAAGGACAATAAAGTCTATCAGAGTGAGCAGGGGCCCATTTCCGGTACACAATGACATCTCAATGACAATTACATGACGATTACGGTCAACTTTAGATATACAATATCTGACTATTTCGTAATCCCATTCCCTTTGTTGATAAACTAAATCATTATGCTTACTAATTTGATTAATTTTTACCATAATTGCCTAAAAAATATTCTCGAAACGTCAGTATTGGATATTTAAAGTTGACCGTAATCGTCATTTGATTGTCATGGAGCTGTCATTGTGTACCGGAATTGGGCCCCAGGATATATTTATGTAGATCTACAAACTAATTCGTAAGCCTTGACGCTAGCGAAGCTGTCATCGGGTCGAATCAGTTAGTGGACCTAAACTTATGTAATTATGTTTTCAGTTCTTGAATCATAACAGGGCGTAAAAAGAGGTTTTGTTAATTTTAAGGTTGATCTAGGGGCATTATGATATAATAGAATAGAATGGCCTTTATTTGCTGTCATCAGCACAAAGACACACAAATATGAAACTAACTTAAAGCACAGGCACGGTGTAATAATTATAGTAGTTTATGTGACTGATACATAATGGAGGGCATTCAAACTCGAGATCGGGTTTATGAAACGAGCCGAAGGTGAGTTTCATAATAATATCACTCGAGAGTTGTTATGCCTAATCATGTACAGTTACATACACTAGTTTATCTACACACATATCATAAGCTCTCTTTGATGTGTTCAGGAACCGCATGTTCGACCGGCATTGTGGCAATGATAATTGCTCTGCACTTGTTTAGCTTGTTCAGTAGTACCAACTTCACAGAAAATTAGGGGCGGCATCGGCACCCAGGTGGGTGTCGGCGTTCGAAATTTGAATATCATAATTTATCGAAAATATATACATTATGATCATAATGTATCAATATTCAGATAAGAAATTAGTTTTTACCAAGTAGTATTATAGTATTATGACGGTCGTAACGTGCGGTTTTTTGCCGCAGTAAAGAGGGTTTATGATAAAAGTAAAAATAGCATTCAAAAGTACCCCAAAAGGTAAGTAAGCCTTGTGGGGTACTTTTGAATGATATTTTACGCGAAGCATCACCCTTAGGTGATGCTTCGCTTCTGTGCAACAGCATTATTGTAGACAACTTATAGCTTCATTAAGTTTATATAATTAAAACCTTACGTTTAAATTACCCCATAATAAAATAGATGGTAAAGGAATTACCTGTATCATTATGAGAACAATTTAAATGACCACCAAAATATTTTTTTCCTACCCAAAATGGGTAAGTGATCACCAAAAGTTGCAGAAAATATCAGGGAAAAATACTGCGGTAGCTTAGGTGAAGGGTAAAGGGGGTGAGCGAAGCGAAGCCCCCTTTATCTTTAGCCACCCGCAAAGTAATCACCGGGTAACCCATGACTCTGCGATGTAGGTTTGTATGACTGTAAAGATATTGCCGTATTCAATTACCTTCATGTTTCAAAACCAAAAGTAGAGCACACGACACTAAGTAAGCAAACACTTTGATACAATTGCCCTGATTCCATAGTCTTTTATACCAACTTGCTTTACTTGCGCTTTTTGAGGGTAGGGGTGAGTGATGTCTTCTCATTAGAGGACAAAAGATGAGCTTTCAAGGTACTCAATAGATGAGCTTGGATAGTGAATGGTGTGGAGTCGAAGCTTTTGTCGGCTAACTCGGCTTCGTTTGTTCTTCTGGGTTTCGTACCAAGTTATGCGTCACCCATAATACCGCGGAGCATATCTATGTAATATAGGGCCAGCCTATCGCCGCAGCTATGGGGTATTAAGGTTTCCTCACGATGTTTCCCATGTCCGATGAATCGTCCGTAAGATATAATAATTTATTTACTGCACCACAAACAACATGTAGAAATGGTAATAAATAACATATAAATACTTTACTTTATACTTTATTGCAGAAAAACAGAAGATACAAATACATCAAAATGGAAAATAGGTGTACAAAGGCGAGCTTATGTCAAAAAAGAGATTACTTCCAGCAAACCTAGGATAGACAGGATACATGAAAGAACAGGTGCACAACGCTAAAAAATAAAAATAAGAAAGTACTTACTAATATGTACAAAAATACATAATATCAATACAAATAGACAAAATTATACCTACTACAAAATATATATCAAAGCAATATACACTGACGAATGAAATATTTCAAGTGACATAGCACCAAATTACTCCTAAACGGGAAAGGCTAGCTTAATGACGCCGTCTGCAATATTGAAGTACATTTAACAGCGCATCAGAATATTACCAATTAAAAACGTAAATTTTAATTTATGAAGCTAGGTTCTATCTCCATATTAAGGTTTTTGTGGGTGGAACTTTTTCATTGCTTGTCAGTGTACTTACATAAGTCTAGTATGGAAGATACTTACATAAGTCTAGTATGGAAGAATATATAAATGGTGTACAAGGGCGAGCTAATCTTTAACAAGAGTTCTCTTCCAACAAACCACGTAAGGAAGATATTGCATTGATTGATTTGATACTGGAAATATTTAAAGTAATTGACTTTTCTACTTTCTAGTTTAGGTACCTAACTGTCACTCAAAATGGAGTATCAAATTACTGGCTACACGTCGGCACAAGTCGGCACAAGTTGGCACAAGTCTGCACAACTTTGCCTCTGCCATCCTGAATGAGACGAGGTGTGGTGCTATGTATTTTTTTTTACTACGCGAGCGAAACAATCCTACAATTTGGCCACAATCAAGATAGCGTGTGGTACACTTTATAAAGAAATTATTAACCCTATATAAGTTTGCACTTTGAAATTGATTGAAGTTCATGTTTTGCTTCCACGAATGTCACTAAAATCTTATTTTCTGAATAAACTAAAAAAAACATAAAATAAATTGTAATGACTACAATTATTGTACTTGCGCCTGCGAGACTCCGGTACTCTTTTGCCTTTGCCTTTTGCCTTTGTAAGGGCGTAAGGGCGTATAATACGCCCTTACAAAGCTGCGCGATCTGCGTTTTTGTTTTTTGGAGGGAAACAAAATGGAACTACCCATGCCCAGGAGTCAGACCTCCCTGCCATGTCCGAGTCCACACATATTGAGCGGGCATCAGCTCGTGTGGTATACGGACTAAAAACAACCCCTTTGTTGTGTTGTGTGACAGTTATCGATACAATCGATATAACTGTGAGCCATGGTCGCCATTTTGATCACAGCCATTTTGATTTAGAGAAGCCTCAGCTATAAAGATTTTCAGTGTGTCGACTCCACAGCCTCCTCTATCCACACACGACTGCTGACAAGGATGTCATGCCGAGGTCCCCACACTAGGCTTCCTAATCCGAGTTACAAAACCTGACCTTACCTACGAGCTTACTACACAGAAAAACTTAGCTGCTGCGGCGTAGTATACATCTCGATTCTCTATCTCTGCGACTCGGATTTGATTGATATTTTGAAATCTCAACTGTCAAACTTAGCGATCAAGATTATTAAATTCATCCAAATGTGCTCTGAAGGCGTTTAGCATTCTTAAATATGACGTTGCGATCCGTATTGATGGCAGGGATTTATCGAGGCACTGATTGCAGAGGCGTCACTGCCATAGCGCTGGAGCTGGTCACTATGAGTAAATACTAAAAATTATAAATACTGAGTAAATACCCATATGGGTAAATACTTTACAGAGTATTTACTCGAAACCAGGAGTAGAGTCCGCACCAGCACTGAAGTCCTCTGGATTTATAATATATTGGTTCATATTTCAGAGACAATAAAGCTGACGCGGGAGTGGTGGCGCGGACAATTATGTTTTAAAAATCCTCATAGGGAGTTAAAATATAGTTAAACATGTAACGATAACACAAAATAAATTCGGAATAGTATGTTGCTTTGCAAAAAATGAAATAGATAGTAGTAAATACTCTTACTTTTAGATACTTATAGAGTAGATACGAGTATTTATGAGTATTAAATACTGTCTCTTTTGGATATTTATCGCTTAGAAACTCTTTCGAAATCACACGCAAACGAAATCCCAGGGCAAACACTGCGGTAGCTTAGGTGAAGACTTGAGGGGGCGAGCGCAGCGAAGCCCCCGAATAGTCTTCGTGTTAGGTTGACATGTAAGAACAAAAGAAAAGTAAATTCTAAACTCTGTCGGTCTGGTTTATTATCTGTCGTTAGTTGATCAACTACCGCGTTAGTTTATCAACTAACGATTTTTGCTACCTTCCGGTGACATAGATATGTTTACTTTGCGCCAAGTAGTTACACCGTGGTTAAAAACGTAATTAGTATTGTACAACCAAAACAAGCATAGCTTCACGCCTTTTCCCATATGGGGTGGCAGAAGCACAGTTATTGTGCCCACGTTTAGCCTAGCTAGGCGAAAACAAATAGTAGGGTTCCGTACCCAAAGGTGCCGATCGGGACCCTATTACTAAACCTTCTCCGTCCTTCTTTCCGTCTGCGTCCCTCAGCGGGCTCTATCTCTTGAACCGAAATGGGTAGAGTTGAAATTCTTACAAAAGTGTGTGTGGGTTTTTTATTTTTATGTGTGTTTCTGTGTATTTTTGTTAACGCTACTACTACAGCAAAAAAACATTCACGAGATTTTATAATAATAATAATAATCGTTTATTTACAGAAATAAATGTACATTACAAGCTTGTTTAGTAGGGTAAACAAGGGATGTATCGCTACTCCCTAAAATAGGGCGAACCCTGTGTTTTAGGATAAGTTGCTGCTACTTCCTACAGGAAATGCCTCAGATTTAAATGCTATAAAGTGTATAAACAATGTGATATTTAAAATGAAAATAAAAAAATTATAAATTAAAGGGGTCCAAGAGACGTGTTTATATATAATGTCATTCAAATATGATCGTAGATTTTGCGGCTTATTACTCGGTTGTGGTGGCGCAATTGGTTAGATATCGGTTTCGCAATCTTAGGATTCTGGGTTCGAATCCACGTTTGAACATTATTCACTCTTTGTTTTTGTTTTATTATTTATAGTGGTTAAGTTTTCTTGTACGATGGTACGGAACCCTTCATGTGTGAGACCTACCCGCACTTGACTGATGTCTTTTTGTATTGATGAATGTGCCTGAATTTATATTTACAATATTTTTAACAAAAAATACTTTTCTAAAGAAACGTGAAATGGAACGATTTTTAAAACACCAATCAGCGACTAGTGACGGAAATACAGGAAGAGCAGAATACAGAGCTATGCATCAGGTCCCTTTCGTTTTATAAGCGAAAGAAGAGGAGGAAGAGATTCATATTTCCTTTCCTGTGCCTTTCTGTCAATATACGCTGATGGATCTGTTTTCGCGCCAAATTGTCAACAAATGTTTTATTAATCATCATCATCATGCTCAGCCGACATCGACCCACTGCTCGGCATAGACCTCTTCTCTAGAGCGTCAACTCCTACGGTCCTGTACCGACCGTATCCATTGAGATCCTGTCGACTTCAGAATATCGTCGGACCATCGGGCAGGTGGTCTGCCCACTGGCCTTGTCGCTCCCCGTGGCCACCACTCTGAGACAGCTTTGGTCCACCGTCCGTCATCCCGTCTAGTCAATTGTCCCGCCCATCTCCACCTCAGTCCCGCTATCCGCTTACCTACATCTTCGACCTTCGTCTTCCGTCGAGTTTCGACGTTTGGACGCGGTCAACGAGAGAGATACTTAACATGGAACGCTCCATTGCTCGTTGGGCCACCTTCATTTTTTGCATAAATTGGTTTGTGAGTGTCCATGTTTCGACTTCATAGGTGAGGATAGGCAAGACACATACAAACATACATATAAATGCTCACGCCTATTTCCCGGAGAGGGGTAGGCAAAAAGACCAAAGACCTGCTAAGATCCTGGCATACATCTCTCGCTTCCTCAACATCCATAAGTCTCTTCATGCAAGCTCGCCGGTTACGGGTACTTCGTATTTGCCCCTTCACTAACAATCAATCAAGTATTCTTCTCACGCACCCATTCTGGGGCGTGGGGAGTCAGGGTCAGATCATCGGATCTCTTCCTGAAGAAGCGCCTCTGTCCACTCCTATGGACAGGTCATCGGGGGGCCCTCGCGGGCGGTGGAGATGTTCTCACGAGGGGTGTTCCTTTGGATGATCGCCGGCTAGGCAACCAGGTCGCGTGGCAGGCGGCGGCGGTCGGGCGGGCGCGCGTGGTACGGCGCCATGTCGCGGATGTGCGGATGATGTGAGCTATCCGCACGCGCGAACATGCCCTTCGCCAGCCTCTGGACAAACTGGTCCACTGGTTCCCATCTGAGGTCCCTCTGGATCGTCGCATTCCTCACGTAGCGGGGGGCGTCGACTATGGTACGCAAAGAGAGGTTCTCTTGGGCTCGGAGTCTCCGTTTGTTCGTCTCCGAGCACAGGGCGTACCATGCCGGGGCCGCGTAGGTGAGGCGGGATCTCACGTAGCACTTGTAGATCCCGAGCTTCGCCCTCAGAGGGAGGCTGGAGTCGAGAAGTGGACGCAGCTTGGCGCGTGCCACCTTGACCTGGTTGACGACGTTGTCGACATGTTGCTTCATGGTGAGCCGGCGATCGATGGTCACTCCCAGGTACTTCACCTGCGGAGACCACGCGATGTCCTGTCCTTGGAGCTGGAGTGGTGGTGGAAGGGGGGACTGGCCTGTGATGAGCGCCTGCGTCTTCCCAACGTTGACGGACAACCGCCACTTGGCGAGCCAGTCGGGCAAGATGTCCAGGGTGCGCTGCAGTTTGACGGCAGCGTGCCGTGCCTGGATCGACGACGATTAGTAGGCAGCGTCGTCGGCGAAGAGTGCCAGCTGGGCACCCGGCCCGACGGGGATGTCGTCCGTATATTGGGAGTAACAGGCTGGAGACAGGCAGGCTTCACTAACAAATCGCCGATTTGGTCTTTATAGGACCTTCTTGGGCGTCCCCGCCCGACGCGTCGGCTCCTTTCACACACGCTTGCTTCATTCATCCTTGGCAAGACACATTGGTTATACACCTTAGTCTTCAGGCTTTATGGTAGTTTGGACTTAAAGACCTCGTCTAGCTTCCCGAAAGCAGCCCACGCGTCTGGTGATCTCCTTCACCTGTGCATCTCGGTCAAAGGATAAACGATGTCCAAGACAGACGTAATCGCTGACCAACTGTACGGTGTCGTTACGAACTATTATGGTCGGTACATTTAAAGAGAGATTTAATTAATAATAATTATTATTTCTGGCAATAAGGCTAAATATTTATACGTATTTAGGCAAAAATAGTAGTTTATGTAAGGTTCGATATTTGTTTATGCGATTATATTGTATACGGGCCTCTTTAGAGTGGGTGTTCACTTTGACACTGTTACTTATTTTGTAGTTTTAAAAAGAAAGAGGCTTGGATGTGTAAAGTCAATGTGACACACTTCACCTTAGGCTTCGGCCAGCGACTGAGCTAAATTATATAGTGAGGATTAGCGTAATGGCTATCGAGCCAGTTGGATCCCTTTTACACAAAGTGTAACTATAAATCAAAAATAAAAGTTCAAATTCATATATAAAAGTCTTTATCTACACACGTATCATAAACCCTCTTTACTGCTTTCAAAAACCGCACGTTACGATCAGCATTATGTTAAACTACTTGGTAAAAACTCTTTTCGTATCTGGAAAACTACACATAATGGTCATTATGTGTAGTGTGACTGCTACATAATGGATTGCATTAATAATCGAGAGTGGGTTTACGAAAAGAGCCGAAGGCGAGTTTCATAATAATATCACTCGAGAGTTTTAATGCCTAATTATGTACAGTTACATACACTAGTTTATCTACACCCATATCATAAGCTCTCTTTGTTGTGTTCAGGAACCGCATGTTTGACCGGCATTTTGGCATTGATCTTTGCTCTGCAGTTGTTTAGCTTGTTCAGTAGTACCAACTTCTCAGACAAACTAGGGGCGGCACTGGGAAATTTGAATGTCATAATTTGACAAATTTTTGTACATTATGGTCATAATGATCAATATTCAGATAAGAAATGAGTTTTTACCATGAATTCCGTATCAATACACTATTAGGTGCGTTTGTATTTTACTAATTGGTGCCCATCATTTCGTGCCCCGTAATATTTCGTGCCTGCCCATGATATTATTTGATTATTTGCAACCATGTTTTAACATGCGAGTGCACTAAACGTTTTAGTGCTTTTTTACCTCGGCATCATCTCTTTACGTGCCTATTAATTATCGTGATGGCATAGAACATTTTGAGGATTGGCATATTATTTTTTTCTACGGTTACATCAAAATAGGGTACGAAACTACACAGCGTATTTCTAGCGATCATTCCCAACAACTTTCCCCACGGTTCCTATACCGAAATCTCAAAAAAATGGACCTTTAACACTAAGTTGCGATCAGCTGATTGGATAGTTTGTATCAAGGATCGTTTTTTTAGTGGCAATTTTCTTTACTACTCTTGTTTTACTTACACCCTGTGTCTAACTATGTATGGCTGTAAGATTTATCAGAATAAAGAAGAACAGCTGTCTTTAGTCTTATGTTGTGGGCATGACAATTAAGTAATAAAGATAGGTAATGGCAACAAAAAGTTGATAACTTTCGTTTATTTAAGCACAACTTAAAATAAGTAATTATCATTCTTTAGAAATAAGCATTAACAATATTTTACATTTTTTTTACATTTTCATTTGCTACAATAATAAATAAATAAATTTTCTAACACATTCGTTTTCCATTTAACAAAATGGCCGAGAACAGTTTATAAATTGTCATCTAAGTGAGAATACTTTTTGAGAGACTTCTATCTTTTGGCCCGCTTGCACCATTCTCTTAACCTAGAGTGAATGAGATAGCCTGATAATTCTGTGTGGTAACACTCTCAAAAATCCTCTCACACAAAAAACCCAAAGCCAATTGATCCTTAAGACCTAATTAATAAGGTCCACCGCCGCTCCTGGCACCGCTTTGTGCGTTATCGTCGTACCCGCCCTCAGCCGGCTCGACTGAAATTCTGGGTCTGAAGCCGGCTTCATCAGCCTCGTACTCCACTACCTGGTGGGGAAAGAGACGGGTAGAGGTTAATCAAGGTGATGAAACATTACCCCTAATTCTCAAGGCGTCGCATCATATCTAACTATAAATAAAAAAGGCTTATGTTGAAACGATCACCAAAAACCCACCTATTTTACCACCAATAAATTCGAAACGACCGCCATAATTATTACACGACCACCAAATTGTCATGCGTCAGTCGTCCTTTCCTTTTCTAAGCGAGACAATTAGAAGGAGACTGAAGCATTGCTCTGTCACTTATTATTCCAAAAACTTCATCGATAAAAAGAAACATATAATTATCGAAATTGCTACCTATAGAGGAGAAAATCGAGAACATCCGGACTCCCAGAAATCCGGACAGACAGTCATACGAAAGCATATTTGCCCATGCTGAAACGCAGATGCTTCGCGTGGGTCGCGCTCGCTCAATGAATTATCTTATGTAGCATAGACCTTATGATGATGATGTGAATGTACAGATCTGCTGGCTCCCATCAGGCAGCACCACTTAGGGTGAGCGCTCACCGGTGATAAAGACAACATAGTTTTGTCCCGCGACTGTGACAGAGCTATGCGACACTCTTCTTGTCCTTGTTTCGCTTACAAAAGGAAGGAATACAGATGCATACTGTCTGACTGTTCTGTCTGTGTCACCCTAGCGTGGGAGCCCTAAGAAATCAGCGAGCTTTGCTATCTCGTTCCCCGCTATATAAATAATACCTTGGACACTTTTTACAAACATTGATCTAGCCCTAAACTAGGATTCCCTGTATCTTGGGTATTAGACAACAGTACACGTACTTATATAGATAAATAATAATATTTTGATGGATAAACAACCATGACTAGGGTACCAACATCCGTTTTCATCAAACAAATATTTGCTCCCACCGGGACTCGAACCCGGGACCCTTGGATTCGGGTCGTCAGTGTGTGGTCGCGTTTGATATTTGTAGTACTAAGGTTATGTACCTTAGTACTACAAATATCAGGTTGTGTAATTACCTGCTTGGTCCCATCAGGCAGCACCACAAAATACGATCCCTCAGCGCGGTTATCCTGCCTCGTCTCCGAGTGACCAAAGTCGCTGCCGCTCTCGATGTCAGCCACTTTGTACGCAAAGTCGTAGCTGGCGGGCTCCTGTGGGTTAAGGTGGGGGGTAACTTAATCCGTTTTACCAACGTGGCTGGCGGATATTACTGGTTAAGTTGGCAAGACACTTGGTGAGAAGATGGGAGATGGGGCAAATCGGTAACAGGGTGGTGCCAAGTGGTAATAGTGGTGGCTAAGAGGAGACCAAATAGTGACTGGCTCGTGGTGATGAGATAAAACAAGTTTAAATAGTACCCGGAAAGGTACTTCCGTATTTTTACTTTACCTTGACCCAACCCACCTGATTCAATAGTTCATCCAAAGCGTTTCTCGCATAGTTGTATCCTTGTCCAGACATGTCACTGCTTTGCTGCGGCACCCCATACTGTTCCGACGGCATCTCCGAGCTCCTGGCTAGATCTGGAGCTCCGTAACTATCTGACACATCAGCCCTGGCTGCAGGTGCACCATATTTGGAGGAAGGTGTCTTGGCTGAAGAGTAAGAAGAAGCAAATGCGCTGGTCTTGAGGTTTGGCCGACTTGGAGTACCATAGTCTTGAGACAAACTCTTCGGACTACTCCGTGAGGCACCAAACCCAGTTGAATAAGAATCAGCAGAATTCGGTGCGCCGTATTGAGAGGAAACTCCAGACTTGGAAGGACGGGAACCAAAAGAACTTGAAGAGGAAGAGAAAGATCTGGCTGAGCTCCTGGGCGCACTGTAAGTGGAGGAGAGGCGAGCGTTGGAGTTGGAAGAACCAGATCGGAAGGCAGGGGCACCGTACTGTTGAGATGGAGAACTACGGAAGTTTGAGCCTTTAGGCGCGCCATATTCCTGCGATAGACCATCAGAACCTCTCGCAGAAGGGACACTGTACTCCTCAGAAGGTGTCTGGAAATCTGGGGCACCATATTCCGAGGATATTGAAGACCTTTGTTCAGGTGCACCATAAGTGTCTGAAGGTGTCCTCGCACTGGCTATAGCATAATCCGAGCCTTCATCCGAAGGAGCTCCATACTCTTGAGATAGACTTCTTAGACCTGGAGCTCCATATTCCTGCGACAGTCCATTCCTGGTAGATGGAGCACCATATTCCTGACTGATGGAGCTTCTTAAACCTGGAGCACCATATTCCTGACTGATGGAACTTCTTAAACCTGGAGCACCGTATTCCTGAGAGAGCTGGTTCCTTGCAGAAGGAGGTCCGTATTCCTCACTGATTCCGTTCTTAAGACCTGGTGCGCCGTACTCTTGGCTGAGACCTGATCTGGCTGAAGGGGCGTTGTAGGATTGGGATGGACCGAAGCTTCTAGTAGAAGGGGCTCCGTAAGATTGAGAAGAAGTGGAACTCCTGGCAGAAGGAGCTCCGTAGGACTGTGAAATAGCAGAATTTCTGGAAGAAGGAGCTCCATAGGACTGTGACAGAGCAGTATTCCTGGCAGAAGGAGCTCTGTAAGCCTCAGAAGGAGCGGAATTCCTTGCAGAAGGGGCTCCGTAGGACTCAGAAGGAGGAGCGTTTCTCGCAGACGGGGCTCCAAAGGACTGTGAGAGAGCGGAATTTCTGGCAGAAGGGGCACCATAGGACTCAGAAGGGGCGAAGCTTCTTGCAGAAGGCGCCCCATAGGCCTCAGAAGAGGCAAAGCTCCTTGCAGAAGGGGCTCCATACGACTGTGAAGGGAAGTTTCTTTGGAGATCATGCTTATGGTCATGTTGTCCGTGACCAGATCGTGAAGCAGGGTAGCCATCGCTGCAAAAGAAGAATTTGGGTTTTATTTATTTATGTATAACAGGCACACCAACAAAGCAAATATAAAAGTTCAATTAAAGACATTCACAATTTGTCAAATTATTAGAATGGAACCCTGACTTTCCACTAAGGACAGTGGAAGGCACTACCTACGTAAGTGGTTTGTTTAGTTATTCTCATACAGGTGAAAGACTATTTGGTTTAAGCAACACCAAGCCGATATTGAGTTATATACTTACATATTCCGATGCAGCGAATTTTTCTTGTCGTTTTAGCCGGGTCGCGTTAAATTTTTTTTTTAATGCAAAGCATTTCACCCGACAATATTATATTTATATATTAATAGTTTTATCTACACACGTATCATAAACCCTCTTTAATGCGTTCAAAAACCGCACGTTACTATCAGCATAATGTTAAACTACTTTGTAAAAACTCATTTCTTATCTGAATATTGAACATTATGTCCATAATGTGTAAATTTTCTACATATTATGACATTCAAATTTCGAGCGCCGTCGCCCGCCTGCGTGCCGCCCCTAATTTGTCTGTGAAGTTGGTACTACTGAACAAGCTAAACAACTCAATGCCACAATGCCGGTCAAACATGCAGTTCCTGAACACATCAAAGAGAGCTAATGATATGTGTGTAGATAAACTAGTGTATGTAACTGTACATAATTAGGCATTAAAACTCTCGAGTGATATTATTACGAAACTCGCCTTCGGCTTGTTTCATAAACCCACTCTCGAGTTTTAATGCCCTCCATTATGTATCAGTCACATAAACTACTATTAAACAACTTACCCAATAGGCGGCTCCGCTAATGTTGATGCCAATACACAAATCAGCGGAATGAACACCTGAAAAAAACGGAATAAAAAATATATTTCTGTTCTGTTGGGCATGTCTTGGGAAAAAGAAGTTCGTAGTTGTTGAAATAGTAGATTGAATCCTTTCGACGCACATGACCAGATACGCAAAAGGCCAAACCATAAATTAATGGGCAATTGCGTATTTATATCCTTCGGATCGCGAATGACCAAAATTGTAAATTACCAAGAACGCAAAGGGCCAAACCATAATTAATGGCCGATTGCGTATTTAAATCCCAAAAATCGTGAATGACCAAGAATGTAAATTACCAAGAACGCAAAAGGCCATACCATAATTAATGGCCAATTGCGTATTTAAATCCTTCAAACAACCCACTTTTTACGAATCCGGATCAAAATGTTGAATTTGCATTTTTTTACAGGTGTCACCATTTTTAACAACAAGGCATAAAACGCGCCATTTCACCCGAGACGTTGAGCCGCAGGATAGTTAAGTCATGTTAAGTCGAGGGTAAAATGGGGTTTATGACCTAGTTATACACACTGCTTTTCACTTCGATTGCGAAAAAATGAAACAATGGCATACAAATGATCGAAAAACAACAATCATAAAACAGCAACAAACTGCAAAGAATGACAAGAGCTTCCCGCCAATTTTCTTTTTTCTTTTCTTTTTAATTTTCGACATAACATAGATACGACATACAAGTACATTAGACTAAGGTATTTCATAAGGTCAAGTAATTTAATGGTTCGATACGTTTTAAATCAATAATTGACTTCTATTTTATTTAGTTTTAATAATTTAGTAATATTAAACACGAATGTGAAATTTATTGAAGCAAATCAGCTAAAATTATAAGTTTGTTTTACGAAGTTTTATTGTACGTGTGGCTGTTAGGTCCGATTATCTCAGCCTTTAAAACAATTTTAATTAGTGCACTAGACCATAAAAGTGAGATTTTGTGCAGCATACATCCAGCACCAACACGAACATTGCGAGCATGTCAAATGAAAATAGTACATTTCGTACGAGTTCGCAAAAGCTTATATTTACGAAGAAGTTTACGGCAGGAGCCGAAGGCGAGGTTACTAATGAAGCATTTTCGAAAAAGTTACGAATATAATTTTTCCAGAAAAGATATTTGTCAAATTGTTACTTTCAAAACCTATTTTTTTCAAACATTTTCACAAAGACATATGTGATATACCCTGACCAGAAACAGCGACGTCACACATATCAAAAAAATATCCAGGTCTTGGACATAATTATCCAAGACTGGGTCCTGGATCCCAGACCTGGGGATTTTTTTCTTCCTCCCCAGCCGTGATTCGAACCCGGGACCTCTCGCTTGGGAGGCAGACCCTCGAACCGCAACCCTGCAGAGGTCGCCACTAGTGGATACTATCGGCCGAATGCTCAGACTCCGCTCTAACAAACCACCACTTAAAAGCGAGCGAGAGACACAGTAACAGCATGAGTTTGAGTGTGAATCAAACTTTGAGTGTCGGTTATGCATCCAGGCCTTATTCTCGAGTCAAATAATGCTCAATGGAGTGCTTACCTTCATAATTGCCGAGTCGAGAGCAAATGTCCAGTGACTGAAAATAAAAATAAATGTTTTCGTTAGATGGCCCTTATTTTACTAACGTTAGAAAATAGTCTGTGCCTATTTGAGTATGTATGCATGTGTGTGTGTGTGTGCGTGTGTGCATATTTATTTTTGTTCTTATTTTGTGATATTGCTTTGTTTCCCCGTGTATCATGTGTTTTTATGCTATGGATTTCGTATCTGATATAAATTGATAAATAAAAATAAAATAACACAAGATTTATCTTTAGCTTTAGCCCGCGCAAGGCTTCTTGCCCTCTGAATGTCGGCTGGACGGGGTAGCGGCGCATGGGTACAAGAGAGATGCGTGCACGGGCGAGAAAGAGAGGGGTCTGTTACTCTCGCGTTTTCCCATTCAGTGTAGCGGAGGCACAGTTTCGCACACGTTTAGCCTGTAACACCACATTCCCTTTTTGGGTGTCAGCCCGGCCCTTTCGCAATTTACTTTTTCTTTAAATAATACGGTATTTGACACGGTAGTGCAAAACATCTGGAAACGTCTCTCAAGCTGCACCTGCTTCGACAAAAACGTTTGACAATATCAGAATTGTATATTTCCAGCAGTTGTATTTTATAAACCCAATTTTGTGTTAAAAAGACAGCATTTGGCTATGGTATCGAATGTTAGTATTTCATGGAACTCGTGCACAAAATTACCGTTTTGACAGTTCCCAAAAACTATATACTTTGACTGGCAGTCAAATACCGTATTGATTAAAAACAAATGGACGTGGATTTGCTCAGGACTGAGTTGATTGACGTGGACGTGATGATGCCTATACTCAACAGTAGTTTCCCTGATAATCTGATGATGGATTTATTTTAATCACATTATTGCCCGTAGAAAATTGGAAATTATGGCGTTTTACTATCCACCTTCAAATTCTGTTATTCACTACAACAAGTTTGTACCTTTTTCGTTTAAACCTCACAGTCCAAAGGATTACAGGTGTTTACAAGATGCACACAGATTACTGAATGACACTCCAAAATCTTCACACAACTATTTATACCAGGTTTAGGCCCTAGACAATACCCCCATAGACAAATCTTTCTAGGATACTTTAGGCCTACGTAGACGTGGTATTTTAGGCTCTATGGAATGGGGTTACGAGTGGAGGCTTTCTTTAAAGGATGGAACAACTATGTTGGTGTTTCGACATTGAGCATTGATCGATATACTAGTCTGACGACATTGCTTTTGGTATCTTGTGTAGCTTAATTTAGTGGTTAGATCAAATCAGATACTTTGATACTACGTGCTACATCTAGCACGCACCAGCACTACACTTGATTTGAATCATAATCTTGTCCCATACTAATAAACCAGTAAGATTTGATCGTATATCTACATTATTTGGAAATGGCTCCATCGAATTCGATACGCTAATCTAACTCAACACAGAATAATTTTGTAATTATTTATTCCTGCTTACTATTGGCTAGTATTTAATCGCACATCAAAAAAGGATCTGCAAAAACACTTTTTATGTTTGAAGTATTTTTGTTGTTCTTACATGTTCAACCTAATACGAAGGATAAAGGAGTCTTCGCTTCGCTAACCCCCTTCACTTAAGCTACCGCAGTATTTTGCCCTGATATTTACTGTGAAAATCAGTATTATTGATGTGCAGTTTAATATTTTCCCTTACTATTTGTAACAATTAATATGGTAATATTTGTACTAGTTAAACACAACCAATTTTTAAACGAGATCTAGAAATCAAACTGTGGGAGTTTTTTCGCCCTTCTGCTCCCACAGTGGTCCAATGTAGAGAAGAGGCAAAAAAATATATTGGCTAAATACCTAAAGTAAAAAAAAAACTTGTGGACAAAAATCCATCTATGTAGGTTGATCAATAGGAAACACATTTGAGAGTTACGAAGATGATCGATAGGAACAGAATACGTGCGGTACTGTACTATCGAATAAATTTTCACAACTTTGCCTTGCCACCCGTATGGGAAAACGCGTGACGCTGTGTCTGTTTTGTTTAAAAGTTCGGTAATTTTAATAGCACATGTTATAAGTCCGGTGTTTAAATGCATATGCCGTAACCAATTTGTAGAATCGACCATATCATGAGATGGCCAGTCATGGTTGAATTTCATTGAACCAAGAAATCCTTTAGGAAAAAACACTGCGGTAGCTTGGGTGAAGACTAAAACATGTGTGTCACAAAAAGCATTAGGTAGTACTGAATAAAAATGCTTTTAAAACACAATATTCAATTACACTGATTTGCACAGCAAATATACTGATTTTCACAGCAAATATCAGTGCAAAATACTGCGGTAGATTAGGTAAGGGGTAAGGGGGGTGAAGCGAAGCCCCCTTTATCCTTCGTATTGGGTTGATCATGTAAGAACAACAAAAATACTTAAAACATAAAAAGTGTTTTTGCTGATCATTTTTTGCTGTGAAAATCTGTATTTTTGATGTTCAACCCTTTCTGACCATATCATGAAAATATAATCAATTCTATAATATGGCTTCTATAATAAAATATAATCAATTCTATAAGTATACGCCTTTCGTAACTCGAACGGATAGGAGTTCTTTCAGGCGGTGATCTAAAAACTCTTTGGTCGCTGAAAAATCCCCAAAGATCTGTCTCAAAAAAAATACAGCTCCGGCGCAAACGAAAGGAAGTATATTCAGTGGATGAAGTGATGTTTTTAACTTTTTAAGTTTAGCAGGCTTTCACACTAAACATTTGCCGTGTTACCACAAAAAATATTAAACAGCGTTTAACCTCAAAACTAACGACAAATCCCATACGTTTGTTTTTAAACAAGTGTTGAACTGTAGTTTATTTTTTTGTGGTAAGGCGAAGGATGTGTTTTCGACAAAAAGATATTTTAATTTCTAGTAGGATCAAATATGGCTGTTTCAGCATACTAAACTTATTCTAAATAATTTACTAACGCAATAGTTAGCACCCGTACCCGGCGAGCTTGCATGAAGAGACTTATGAATGTTGAGGAAGCGAGAGATGTATGCCAGGATCGTAGCAGGTGGAGGTCTTTAGTCTCTGCCTACCCCACTTCCAGGACAAAGGCGTGAGCATATGTATGTATGTATATAAACATGTAGTTTTTCAGTCCACGTCCTCTCATTTTTAACCGGTTTAAAAAAGAGGAGGTTCTCAATTCGACTGTTTTCAGGGTTCCGTACCCGAAGGGTGCCAAACGGGACCCTATAACTAAGCCTCCGCTGTCCGTCCGTCCGTCCGTGTGTCACCAGGCTGTATCTCATGAACCGTGATAGTTGGACAGATTAAATTTTCACAGATGATGTATTTCTGTTGCCGCTATAACAACAAATACTAATAAACAGAATAAAATAAATATTTAAGGGGGCCCCCATACAACAATTCTTTAAATACCACATACACACTTATGAATGCACCTGGTTACGTACAGTAAAGCAGTCGCACCAATAACTTCGTTAACAACAATTTGCTATGTAAAATTCAAACTATTCGCTCTACACCATCCCTATCATTACAAGGTGGTACGGAACCCTTCGTGCGCGAGTTCGACTCGCACTTGACCATTTTCAGGGTTCCGTACCCAACGGGTAAGAACGGAACCCTATTACTAAGACTTCGCTGTCCGTCCGTCCGTCCGTCTGTCACCAGGCTGTATCTCAAGAACCTAGCTAGCTAGAGAGTTGAAATTTTCACAGATTATGTATTGCTGTTGCCGCTATAACAACAAATACTAAAAAACAGGATAAAATAAATATTTAAGGGGGCTCCCATACAACAATACCACATACAAACTTATGGATGCACCTGGTTACGTACATGGAGTGTGAAAGTAACCGCACCAATAACTTTGTAAACAATATTTTGCTGTGTAAAATCCAAACTATTCACCCCACATCATCGCTTCCATTGAACGGTGGTACGGAACCCTTCGTGCGCGATTTAGACTCGCACTTGACCGTTTTTTATATGTTTGTATTCTTTTTTTGATCGGTAGGTCATACACATTTTAATAAAATGTATTCAGTGCTTTTAAAAAAATCAAAAATAACTCAAAAAATACCCTGATGACGATTTGGTTTATTGATTCCCTTCAGCATAGTTTTTATGAGGATTTTTCTTCTATAAAGACGACATCGCACTCCGACCGGGGACGAAGAAATATGGCTTGAACTTGGAGTCGGTTTTTTTAAGTTTTTAATTTTCTGAATTAACTGTAATATATCTAAATGTCTTATTGAGAACATTTACATCCGTGAGTTACATAAATGGGTCATTTTCAAAAAAAGTGTGCATTTCTTTAAAAATCTTGTCCGGTGTATTTACTGCGATAAAATACAACGTTACTGTGCATATATTTGTGTCGTTTTTTTATATAAATATTGACCTTTTCCTTCAATTCACTCATTTTAATCAATAGCAAAGAGGGTGATCTTATTATTAAAATATACATTTTACTTTTTCTCACAGAAATGACCCATACAAACAGACGGTGTCCTTTTAGCACCCTAACAGAATATAATCATTATGGAGATCATAATGGTTCTTTTTTAAACTTTATCTGTTTGTATCTAATACAATTGTTATATTTACTGTTGTTCAATAGAAACAATACCAATAAAAAAGTTACTTTAGACATTAAAAACATAATCCTAACTTTGTCCGAGATATTTTGCATGTAAGTCACACAGGGGATGTCACGGACAACTTCAAAGTTTTTTATAGCAATCCTGCCATTTCTATGCATTTATATCGTAACTGGCAACTCTATGCGTCAGCCATCATTACTAAACCTCCGCCATTTTGATCGAGTGCCATTTTGTGGTGAAACACTGAACGACCGGCAGAATTTACCAAAAATAATCAGTTGAGTCATAGCACATTTCCAAGTAAGGTAACGTGTCTTTTATTCTTATGTTTTTACATATAATAGACCTAGCACATACAAGTTTTATTATATGTTCGATTTATCTGTTCTGCATTTGTTTTTGCCATTGTAGCTTTTTGAGATTAGAATTTTCACAAAACGTGCTAACCATGTGAGACATGAGAGTCACAATTTTGTGACTCCTCTGACGTGACTCACATAATACAAGAAAAGTAGTTTTAGTGAGTGTGCCCTAGAGAATAGTTCGGACTTATTAACTAAATAGATAATAAATTAAAAAACAAGTAAAATTATTATGTAAGTATGTGTATGTAAATTGATTCATGTACACACTTCCTTATAATTATGTGACTCACATAAGTATAAAAATACAGGAATGTCACGAAACAGTTTACTCACAAATTTAATCAGGTTAGTCACAATGTACACTTTTTTTGAAAATGACCCAAATATGTTTCATATCTTCAAAGGGCTGTACTGCGGCGTTGGTCTAACCCCCTGTCAGGCAAAATGGAAAGGCATGACGCTATTGGTCTAACGCTAGTTCTGAATACACGAAGCTTAGCTATCTAACTCCCTATCTTAGCTTTGAAAATCTAGACTCGTGTCTTCTAGGCATAACGATACAACTGAAACGACTAAACACTAGTGGCCCTGTGGGCAGTAGACCTCGCTAACATTGTGAACCAATTTATAGGTAAGTATTTTAGATTCAATCAAAATCAAGTAGTAAAGCAGCCGCACCAATAACATTGTAAACTACATTTTGCAATTTAAAATACAATCTATTGATTTTTCACGAAAATAGTAATAGTCTATTTCACTCACTCTCATGGTCTGTATAGATCCTCTTTACTAATCCGTCTCCTACTTCGAGGAGTCCAAACTTGGTATGTTTTGAAAATATTTCTTGGATTTTTAGAAAACAGGCGGCTGAAAGGTAATCGTGTTGTGTATTTTTAGAACCGGCTCATAAAGCCCTTTAATTTCATAACCCACAGATAGGTTTCAGAAAAAAAAAATACATACCATAAAATTATAACGCATAACTCCTCGAGATCGGGAAAAGCTCTAGACAAAAAATCATTTTATTCAAGGAACACGTGTGCCAAGTTTTGTGAGGATCGCTTTAAAACTGTTGCCCCTAGACCGGAACTGACAGACACGAGACATAGAGACAGACGACAGCAAAATCGGCCTCCTATCTTGTCGAAATGGAGCCCTTCGCTCGCTCGGTCAAAAAAAACGGCCTCCTATCTTGTCGAAATGGAGCCCTTCGCTCGCTCGGTCAATAAAATCGGCCTCCTATCTTGTCGTAATGGAGCCCTTCGCTCGCTCGGTCAATAAAATCGGCCTCCTATCTTGTCGAAATGGAGCCCTTCGCTCGCTCGGTCAATAAAATCGGCCTCCTATCTTGTCGAAATGGAGCCCTTCGCTCGCTCGGTCAATAAAATCGGCCTCCTATCTTGTCGAAATGGAGCCCTTCGCTCGCTCGGTCAATAATATCCAAATCTAGAGAAAACTTTACAGTTACAGTAGAAAAGGAATAAGCACAACTCCACAACATCACACCGCGGCTATGAGCACGGGTTTAGACTCCGGGCCATTCGGTTGTGGAATGCACTCCCCGGCACCATCAGGGACAGTGCTACTCTCAATATATTTAAAAGTCGCGTGAAGAAGCATTACCTCTCTCTTTAGAATTATAGGTAGAATGCATTTAAGTATTTATTAGCACATTCATATATAATAGTAGTAGTAAGTATTATATTATAAGTATTTAGTATACAAGATGACATTTAATTAGATGGCCATATTTAATTATATGGCCATATTTAATTAGATGGCCATATTTAATTAGATGGCCATATTTAATTAGATGGCCATATTTAATTAGATGGCCATATTTAATTAGATGGCCATATTTAATTAGATGACCATATTTTGGGGATTGATAACACCGATCATTATGAATAACTTACTGAAAGAAACATATGGTCGCAAATGAAAAATATTTTTCGTCCCTCGGTAGGTACATTGACCCGATCAGCTGATCACAAGTTACTATGGGAGACCCAAAAATTATTTCGTTTACGACCATATATTTCTTGGCGAAAGTTGTTCTTAATAATGGGACTATCATTCCCCAAAATATGGTCAGCTAATTAAATGTCACCTTGTATACTTATAGTAATTATATATTTTATTTTATTTATGAATATTTATGTAAGTACTCGTTTATTTCGTCATATTGTTGTACACAGGTCTACCCCTGCTCAGCAATCAACATCTCCAACTTTAACCTGGTTTGCTGGAAGAGATCTCTTATTAGAGATAAGCTCGCCTTTGTACACTATTTTTATGTAACTCTTTTTGTGTGCAATAAAGAATTATGAATTATGAATAAGCTAGACCGCCCTACATTATACACTAATTTGCAGCTCGACTCAGCTGATTCCGTTTCGTAGGTAAGAACTTGCTTTTAAATTTGATAATAAAACAAACAGGTCAAGTTCAATAAAACCGTGGCTCTGTGAGCTGAAGCTGTAACTTAAAAGAAAAAAAGAGACCCTGATAGGATCACTTCGTTGTCCGTCTATCAAGAACCTCTTCTCAGGAACGCGTAAAGATATCAAGTTGAAATTAATATCACTCACTCAGGTCTCGTAGTCTGTTAAAGTTGTGAGAAAATCAAACTAATAGGTCAACGCAATCGCAAGATACCGCCATATATGTCATGATGCCCACAACTTCATCTGCGTGTTCCTAGGAAGTATCATTTACCGAGATAACGTTACCCTCCTTCTGGTGCAGCCGGATAAAAAGTATCCTATTTGTTAATCAATCTCATAAACTATCTCTGTGCGTATTTAAATCCGTTTTAGCGTGATTGAGACACAAACACACAAACTTCCAATCATCCAAACATCGCTACTTTCGCAGTTATAATATTAGTTGGATTGGATTTTGCTGAAATTTTTGACATTCGTTCAAGTTAAGGGCAAACCGACTGTGGAACGCATTTCCCTGCGCTATTATGGATAATCAATTCAAGAGAAGATTGAAACTACATCTCCTTTCTCTTGCGTATTAAGTTTAAGTATGTAAGTATTATGTTTATATTTATATATATATATATATATATATATATATATTGTACCTTGATAAATTTATGTACTATAATGTATTAAAATACTTTTATTATACTTATATTATATTGTATTAGTTAGTAGGGAGTTATTTAATTTATTGTGCACTACTTTTACTACTCTTACTAGCAATAGATTTTCCTGTCCTGCCTAGATTTGCTGGAAGAAATCTCTTTTTAGATATAAGCTCGCCTTTCCGCAGGTGTTCATTTGTTTGTACTCATTATTTGCCGTGCAATAAAGTATAAAGTATATTCGCAAGGGAATCAAAACCTATAGGGTACTTCCTGTTGATCTAAAGCGAAGAAATGAAACTTGGCACGAAACAAGATCTATAGCACAAGTACCTACAGGGAAAAAATCTGTAAATGTCTGCCTGTCCGTCCATCAAGAGACCCTTTTCTTAAGGACGTGTGGAGGTTTAAAACGACCCGAATGCCGAGTCGGCAGTGACCCTGCCTACGAAGCCAAGGGTCCCGGATTCGAGTCCCGGTGGGGGCAAATATTTGTTTGATGAGAAAGGATGTTCATAAACTAGTCATGGTTGTTTATCTATCTAAGTATAATTCGTTGTCTAATACCCAAGATACAGGGAATCCTAGTTTGGGCTTAGAACAATGTGTGTGAATAGTGTCCAAGGTATTATTTATTTATATTTATTTCCTGAGGTAGGAATTTCAAATTGATATCGATTCCCCGTCGCCCGCAGACCATGGGGAGTGCTACCCACGAATTTGGCAATATATGGCGGTATCTTTTGATTGAATTGACCTACAAGTTTGATTTTTTCACAACTTTATCAGATCACAGACCTGATTATTCGATATTAATTTCAACTTGATATCTTTACGCATTCCCGAGAAAAATGGTCTTGACAGAAGAACGCTAAAAACATATAATTAACGAACCAGCTCACAAAATTTCATGAGAATCGATGGATAACTCCGACTTGTAGAAGATAAGAGCCGGAAATCCGAACTTAAGGTCATACGAAAGCATTTTTGCCCGCAAGCTGAAGCGGAGACACTTCGCTTGTTCGGCCAATAAACTAGCCTTAGTGCTTGAATGGCCAACCGACCACTAAACAAATTTTACAGGAAACGTTTATTTCGTTTGACATTGTTCTAAAGCGTAGTCTACTGAAATCTTCGGAATCTAAGCATTATTGAAATATGCCCAGTAAGGAAAATACTTAATTTGAATATTTAAGCTAAGTACTGATTGTTTGAAATTTTAAGTGGAGGTTGGACATAGTGCTGCCGACAAAATTACGCAGTGGGAGATTGAGCTCAACGTATGGAGATAGATAGCCTAGTATAAACTTATTTTCAGTTGCGTGCTTTTGTGTCCAAACAACCATTGGTAGAATACGGTGTGTTTTATTTCAATAAGGAAATAAGGTAACCAATCTTAGTCTTTGTTTGATAAAATTTATTTTATAAGTAGGTAACTACTTGCATATTATAGGTACATGTATAAGTATAAAATAAAACAAATAATTTATATTTTTATTTAATACTCAATATTGAGTTAAGCACTCAGATATTTGATAAATTCCAGTTGTTCCTTATCACCAACTAAATCTTATCTTATGCATATTAATTTTGCAGAAATAGAATAGAAAATAAAGGAAATCGTTTTAAGAAACAGAAAGAAATATTGGTTGGCGAGTATATTTATTTAAAAACCCAAACCACTTGTGCCTTTGTGAAACTTACAGAAGCAGAAACATCAGCCTCTTTCAGTCACGTAAAAGAAGAAATATTAAAATATGAATAAAAGTCCAACATACCTTTACAAATCGGTCAGATTTCTTATGTAATGCTTAGTAAAAAATTCGCCGTCACTGACATTTCTGCTATCTAAAAGTAATAAATTCGGCGATAATCAGTGACGTACAAAAAATTACAGCGACCATAAATAAATACTTCGAAAGCAAGATGGCGTCACGACAACACGTCATGGGAGGATCATTGTAAACACTTTAGGACATTTGTTGTCCCATTAAGTGATGTAAGTGATGTAAGGTTTATCTTCGGTCTTCGCAAGTACGATCACGTGTCCCAATATCGCAGGGAATGGGCTGGCTCCCGATCCGACTTCGTTGTGATATGCACATTCTCTCCTTCCTCTTCAATATTTTGAGAAATCCGCGCTATCCCGCATATCTTCGTGAACATTTTGAGTTTCTTTTCTCTGGGGATAGACTTCGGAGATCTCACACGGTGTCACTTTTGTCAATTCCTCAGCACAACACTGTTGCTTACGAGCACTCGTTTAGGTTAAGGGCAATACGTTTGTGGAATGCACTTCCTTGCGCTATTAGGGATTGCACATCCTTGTTCTCTTTTAAGAAAAAGTTGAAACAGCATCTCCTCTCTTCCGCATAGTGGGTATCTTATAGTATGTATGTGTATCTATGTATTTATTGTATTCTATTAATTTATTTTGTAGTATGTGTAGGATGTATTGTGATTTATCTGATAGTATATTGACTTTATTTCTTACTTTTAAATCTTAATTGTACACTAGGACTACCTCTCCATAAATATTTTTTCCTTTCCTCAAAGGTTAGCTGTAAGAAATTTATTTTTAGAAATAAGCTCACCTTTGCATATTGTTCGTTGTATTTTTTCCATTGTGTTTTCTGTGCAATAAAAAAATATTATGTAAAATCGGTTGGCCATTCAAGCACTGGGGCCACGACTTATATACAGACACATACACTGCTTGTCGTGGGGACCATCAAAGTCACAATCACGACGGGGATTTATCCGCCCCAGTCGGGATTCAAACCCGGGACCTCCGGGACAGAGGTCGTCCTGCCCTCTGGGTCGAGTAGATGTTTTACTTACCCACTCGACTGGGCACCGAACCTGTGAACCCATGAACCTCGGTAGGTAGGTACTGTTGTTCCTGGGAAAAATCCCCGTCGTGTTTGTGACTGCTTTTCCTGGTCCCCACGACAATGAGTGCATGTGCCTGTTATAAGTCGTGGCCCCAGTGCTTCAATGGCCAACCAACCAAGAAGAGGATATGGCCCGATCCATCAAACTGGTTCAGCTTCCAATAGGAATTTCATATCCTCTTCTTAACTATGTATCTCCACTATTGGAGGTCCCGAGCGAGAAACCGACACTGTCTCATTTTGAGTGGCCGTGAAACGTTGAGTAGTCGGTTGTGAATTCGGGCGCTTGTGACCAAAAGTTCGAAAGCTAATCATTCGGCCAGATGTCACCAAATTACGTCAAAGAGGGCAAGGTCACCTGCCGCCGATCCGAAATCTTTAACAGACAAAGCAATGCAAAGAATGTAGTTCTTTCCAGTACATTTCACTGGGGGCGCTGCAGTCTACGTAATGTCTGGCGATGAATACGCGCGATCCGTCAATAGAATTACTATACAACATTTTCTTTTTAGTTCCAATATCGACTACATGAAAACAGAACATTGTAGTACTGTAATGTCGTGGTTATCCTTAAAAATAAAGGACCTTCGATTGGTCTTAATACAATAGGTGTAAGGTCGATAATGCGATGGAAGAGCGTCAATTTGTTTAATTTAAGATATGGTTCAATCTAAATTGATGCGTCACATACTAACAACAATGTAGATGTCATGTCTGCTATTAGGAGGGCCGGTGGCACAAAGGGGGTTAATTTTAAACCGTCGATTAAGGTCGGTTGCACCACCTAAATACTAGTGGCCCTGTGGGCAGTAGACCTCGCTAACAGGGGGGACTGTGAACTAATTTATAGGTAAGTACATAGTCAGGTCATAAGTTCTGTCACATGTGCAATATGAAATAATTTAGACATGTTTATTATTTATGTAAACATTTATATAGCAAAATCAACTTAATAAAACATAAATTCTTATGGTAATAAAGTTTGTTCAAAATGACTCCCGCGATTTTGAATACAGGCCTTTATTCTGCGCGGCCAGTCGTCTATCGCAGCACGAACGAGGTCCATGTCAATATCGGCGGCTGCCTTAATCAAGGATGCCTTGAGTGACTCCAAATCAGGATGAGGCTTTGAGCAGGCCTTTTCCTCCAAGTGTTGCCATATCTTGTAATCTAACGGACTCAAACCTGGACTGGAGGAGGGCCAGTCTTCGTGCCGGATGAAGTCGATTTCACGCGCCGCCAGCCAGTCTTGTGTGCTTTTCGCTCTATGAGCTGGTGCAGAATCTTGTTGGAATACCCAGTGCCTGTTATTAAACATGGTATGAGAAACAGGTTCCACAAGGTTCTTGAGGACTGTATTTTGATACACAACTGCATTCGTTTTTACGCCTTTCTCACAAAAATGTACCTCAGTTAAGCCCCAATAAGAGACTCCCAACCAAACCATGAGCGAGTATGGAAAATGACCTCGTTGGACACGCGGAATACGGTTGCTCGCTTCTTCACTGCTATGTGCGTACACCTTAACATTTTGTTTGTTGTAGCTCTCTTCCACGGTGAAAATTTTTTCATCCGAAAAAATAATTTCCCGATGCTTTTTTCCCGCGTACCGCTTCAACAAAGCGCGGCATCTCTTCAGTCTCAGGTCCATTAAACGAGCGTCCAAACGATGTCCTGTTTTTCTTCGATATGCTCTAAGCCCTAAGTCTTCATTTAACACCCTTTTCACCGTGGTCCTGCTTAACCCCATCTGAAGGGCCAACAGTTTCTGCTTACGTATGGGATTTCTTTGAATTCGCGCCTTCACAGCTTTTATCACTGCTGGAGTCCTAACAGAGCGAGGGCGAACACTTCTTGACCTGTCATCTACACTAGAGTCTTCATTGTATCGTTTTATGTCACGATAAACGAATCTTTTGGTTATATTCAAATTTTTCAGTAAGTCGAAAATCGGAATTGGCGCGTAACCGCAACGATGCAACGCAATAACTGCGACACGGTCTTCTTCAAGTGTCCACTCCATATTTAAAAATGAGGAAAATTCTAAAAAGTACACATTTTTATTTTCATGAAAAATTCGCAATTCGAATTCAATAAACTTTTTTGTGGCCAGCGTTCTAAATTCAAAAGTTTTTATTGTGTGACAGAACTTATGACCTGACTGTGTATTTTAGATTCAATCAAAATCAAGTAGTAAAGTAGCACCAATAACTTTGTAAACTACATTTTGCGATTTAAAATAAAATCTATTGACTTTTCACGAAAATAGTTATAGTCTATTTCACTCACTCTCATGGTCTGTATAGATCCTCTTTACTAATCCGTCTCCTACTTCGAGGAGTATAAACTTGGTATGTTTTGAAAATTTTTCTTGGATTTTTAGAAAACAGGCGTCCGAAAGGTGTAGTATGTTTTTAGAACCGGCTCATGAAACCCTTTAATTTGATACCCCACACGATAGGTTTCAAAAAGAAAAATAAAACAAATACCACACAAAAAAAAATATGACGTCATAACCCCTCCAAGGGGAAAATCAAGAAAAGCTCTCGACAAAAAAAATATTCAAGGAACACATGTGCCAAGTTTTGTGAGGATCGCTTGAAAACTGTGGCCCCTAGACCGGAACTGACAGACACGAGACATATAGACAGTCGAAAGCAAAATCGGCCTCCTATCTTGTCGAAATGGAGCCCTTCGCTCGCTTCGCTCGCTCGGTCAATAAAGATAAAGCCATATTTGACCAAGATAGAGGGCTTGTAGAGTTCAGGATTGTCTACAAAACTAACCACCTACTCATACTTCAACTTAGATCTACCGCTACAGAAAGTCACGCCAAAATAAATCTGGCTTTTTCTACACTTATGATATTATATTGCGACTGAATGAAAATACCAGATAGATAATCCAACTAATATTGTAAATGTGAAACCAGCGATGTTTGGATCTTTGGATGTTTGTGTGTTTGTGCCTCAATTACGCTAAAACGGCTGAACGGATTTGAATGAAATTTAGCACAGAGATAGTTTATAAGGTAGATTAACATAAAGGATACTTTTTATCCGACTGCATCAGAGGAGGGTAACTTTATCTCGGTAAATGATACTTCCTAGGAACACGCAGTTAAAGTTATGTGCATCAGCTAGTAGCTTTAAAATACCTACTGGCAACAAAACTGATAAATAAATAAAATAAAATAAAAACCCCATTGATGTGTCCACCGTGGGGCACAGGACTTTAACTGGATATAAGATAAGACTGAACAAACATGGCACATACATTTCTCTGTTATACCGTGTCGTTTATTTCTACAAAAAAAAAATATACACGCAAAACATCAAAAAACTTGGGTTTTTTTCTTCATCCCCAGTCCCCAGTCGGGACTCAAACCCGGGCCCTCAGGCTTATGAGCCAAAGCCTCGAGCCGCAACGCCACAGAGCTAGTCAACCTCATAATCGTTGACCTCCTGCCTGGTTAATAGTGGTTTATGTGACTGATACATAATGCCTCATTATGTACAGTTACATACACTAGTTTATCTACACACATATCATAAGCTCTCTTTGATGTGTCCAGGAACTGCATGTTTGACCGGCATTGTGGCATTGAGTTGCTTAACTTGTTCTTTAGTACCAACTTCACAGACAAAGTAGGGGCGGCACGCAGGCGGGCGTCGGCGTTCGAAATTTGAATGTAATAATATGTAGAAAATTTACACATTATGGTCATAATGTTCAATATTCAGATAAGAAATTATACTTTAGTTTATACAAAGTAGTTTAACATCATGCTGATCGTAACGTGCGGTGTTTTTACGCAGTAAAGAGGGTTTATGATACGTGTGTAGATAATCTAAATTAAAAGTTAAGTCGTAGTTTTAGTGCCACTACCTACTTCGAATACGAGTCACTTGTGTGTTTTTTTATATACAAGCACATACATTGCTTCTGACCCCACACTGGGATACCCTGTGTCGTGGGAACCAGAAACAGCGACATCACACACATATAAACATCAAAGATCTTCGATTTTTGTTTCTGTATCCCCAGCCGAGGATCGAACCCGGGACTCCTGGCATGGTAGGCAGGGCCACAACCGCAGCTCCACAGAGGTGGTCATCAGTATTGACTCTTTGACGTACTGGTGGCACTTTAGTGTGCAAATAATTAACCACTGTTTAACATTTTGGTGAAACCCATCCCGCCATCACTCCGTAAAAGGCCGTCACTTCATTAAACCGCCGTTTTAGCTAATGAGGCCGTTAGACGCTTACAAAGAGATTGTGTCATTGAGCTTTTAGTGGCCGGTCGGAGCTCACGCGAGCTTTCCCATATGGTGTGGTATAGGCCCAGAAGATGAAAGAAGGAATTATTATTATAATTATTAGCCTACATCATCCCACTGCTGGGCAAAGGCCTCTCTTCCCCTCCTCCACTCTTCACGTCCCTGGGCTACCTCCCACCAGTTGTTCTCTTGGTACCTCATGTCGTCACTCCAGCTCTTCCTGGGTCGACCACTTCCCCTTTTCGCGTTCGGGATCCAGAGAGTTGTTAGTTCGGCCCATCGGTCTGGTCGCATACGGGCGACGTGGCCTGCCCAGTCCCACTTCAATGCAGCTGCCTTTTCGCTACGTCCTTTATTTTAGTTCTGGAGCGTATCTCAGTATTCCTGACTCGATCCACCAATCGGACCCCCAGGATACTGCGCTCCATATTTCGCTGGCAAACCTCGAGCCTAGACTTTTGGATGTCAGTCAAAGACCAAGTCTGAGCTCCTAAGGAAAGTAGGAGTAAAAACTATTAAACAACATATGTCAAAAACCTAAAATAGTAAAAACACATCGAACATCGCACAAGCGCACATATTTACTATGTTTTGATTTAGTGGCCCTGAAAGTAATTTATATCTGTCACCGTAAGATTGTCACAACCGTTAGTTGAATAACTATCGACAGATAGTAAACTGTAGCGTACTGCTTACTATATGACGCGTTAGTTAATCAACCAACGGTTAAAACCGTAAAATAGTAAACTGGTTTAAACTTGAATTGCAAACGAAATACCAGGGCAAACACTGCGTAGCTTAGGTGAAGGCTAGAGGGGGCGAGCGCAGCGAATAGTCTTCGTGTTAGGTTGACATGTAAGAACAAAAGTAACGTAAATTCTAAACCCTGTCGGTCTGGTTTACTATCTGCCGATAGTTGACCAGCTTACGAGAAAAAAAACGTTAGTTTATCAACGTTTTGACTATCTTCCGGTGTCCCAAGTTTGCGACCCTGAAAACCCTTTGCTATTCCCGCGGTGCTCGCTGCTGTGTTTTGTTTAGGTACCTACACTACTCACGCGTGCAATGCGTAAAAAATATGGACTACCGAAGGAGTGTGGGCGTGAAAGAGATGCCCTATAACGTTATGATAAAGTTATTTTGTGCATAGCGCTACTGAATACAGCGTTATAAAACTAAGATAATAACGTTATGGAATTACAACGTTATAAGACGCCATCCATAGCGCTATGCTGCATAACGTTATGAGGATAATAACGATATATGAAGGTCTGGGTCGAACCCGGGACATGATAGGCAAAGCCACAACCGCAGCCACAAAAAGGTCGTCAACGCGCCTCATGTCGGTGAGACTAAGAGTTCACTCACAATCTTGAAATAACGAATGAAGACAAAAATGGTAATTTGAAGAATTGGAGACAAAGCTGCTCCGTGCTCCAAAATTCAAAATTCCAAATGTCTTTATTACTGTAGATATTTACATATACTTGGTAATCGTCATTTTTGCCACTTCTCTACATTGGACCACTGTGGGAAGAAGAAGGGCGTAGAAACTCCCACAGATTGATTTTTAGATCTCTTTTTAAAAAATTTCTTATGCTTAACTAATACAAAATATAATATTTAGTCATTATCATAATTAATAAGCAGGAATATATAATTACAAAATTATTAACAGCAAGGTCTGTGTTGGGCCAGATTAACCCCATATAGTCCCATCATTTAAGTAATCTTGAACATTGTAATATCATTTGGTCTTTGGTAATAACCATTTTTCGACAAAGTCGCTTTAACATGGTTTTTAAATTGCTCAAATGGCAATTTCAAGATCTCCAGAGGTATCTTGTTGTAGTAGACAATGCATTGATCCTTGAAAGAATTGCTAACCTTCGCGAGTCTAAATCGGGGCGCAAGTAGTCTGTGATTATTTCTTAGGTTAACATAACAGCTATCGCTAAGCAGCGCTGCAAAAGCTTCTGATTTACCAGGAGATTACATGATTTTAGGCCTAATCTCCTTGTCTACTGTTTTTTTTTTGTAAATTGAGAAAATCTACTGATATTTAGGAATTTTTGTTTGGCTTATGTTGGCTACTATTGGTTTCATCACATCATATCGAACGGAACGTATTTGTCAGGCGAGGTGACTGTATTAATGGTTACTAAGTCCATAATTAATGGTGAGTTTGACTTATTTACCTATACCATTCACGTTCGTAGTTTCGTATCTGTGGTGTGAGGTGTGATGGCGGCTCTTCACTTGGCCGTACTTGCCAAATACTCGTGTTGCCGTCCCTTTCGTTTTCTATGTCAAACGAAAGGGACGCGAAATGCACATTAAAATGCATGTGTTATTTGTGGTGGTTTTTGGTTTTTTCAAGCTTCACTAGCACATACACGCTACTTTTAATTGTACATTATGGGAAAAAAAGGTACTTAATTATCCTTCTCTTTTATTTCTCTGTCTCCTGGTTTTTTTGCTAACCATCTCCTTTTTTCTTGCAGGTTAGAGTTTGCAGCACTGTCGCTAAGTTTGGGAAATTTTGTAAGGTTCTTGCGTACATACATTATACTTTCGAAAATAAATTGACTAGCTACAGTTAGTATGTCAATTTCTTTAAAAAGCTCTCTTAAGGAGTCTTTGCGTTTTAAATTATAAATTGCTCGAATAGCTCTTTTCTGTAAAATAAAAATAGTTTGAATATCCGCTGCTTTCCCCCACAACAAGATACCATAGGACATGAAACTATGAAAGTAACTAAAATATACTAGCCTAGGTGTAGCCACATCCGTGTTTTGTCTGATGTTCCTAACAGCGTAAGCCGCAGAACTTAATTTACCAGCCAATTTATCTATGTGGGGTCCCCACTGCAATTTGTTATCAATGGTTATTCCAAGAAACTTCGTGTCATTTACTAATTCTAACGTATTGCTGTCCAACACTAAACTGGTTCCAACTTGCCTGACATTTGGAAGTGAGAATTTGATACATTTGGTTTTACCAGCATTTAACAATAAATTGTTAACTGTGAACCAATTCAAGGTTAAAGATAATACTCTATTGACATCATCAAAATCTTCTTTTTGTCTTTCAATTTTGAAGACCAGTGAAGTATAATCAGCAAACAACACTATGTTAGTCAAGTTCTCCACCATAAAAGGCAGATCGTTAATATATACCAGGAATAAGAAAGGGCCTGATATGGAACCTTGTGGAACGCCAATTTTTACCGCCGATACATCATATTTAACGCCGGTGACTTCTGCCTTTTGAATTCTACTGCTTAGGTATTATCTTAGTAGATGCAACGCTTTATTTCTAACTCCGTAATGATTTAATTTCATTAGTAGCGTGTCATGATCAACACAATCAAATGCCTTCGACAGATCGCAAAAGACACCGATAGCATCCTGTGCGGCTTCCCATGCAGAATAAATATGAGATATAAGGGTAATACCTGCATCCGTAGTCGATTTACCCCTAGTGAAACCGTATTGCTTGGCGTGGAGTTGTTTTGTACGGTTGAAGTGTGAAAGCATTTGATTGAGTATAATCTTTTCAAAAATTTTACTTAGTGCTGGAAGAACCGATATTGGTCTGAAATTTGACGGATCACCCTTGTCTCCCGACTTGAACAGAGGTATTCCTATTAATAATTATATATAAATGGCCATTTTCATTTCTCGGAGGTCTGTAGACATAAACAATAATATGGCTATCACACTTAACACAAGATACCTCTATTTGTCCTTCAACAGTAAGTGTAAGAAATATCTTTCTGTTGTTTCACCTTAATATTATTTTTTACTAAGATTAAAGAACCACCTCTATCTCCGTAAAAAGAGGTCTGGGTTCTAGTGATTTCACGCTCACTTCCCAGGAGTGGCAGGTTCAAATCCGGTGGAGACCATAACCCCCGTCTAGTGGGTTCACTTTTTCTTTTCATTCAGGTATAGTCCGTTTAATTATCATTTATTTCACACATGGAATTTTTTATTTGTACTGGAATTGAGCGCACAAAACATTTTTATTCAAATTGGTTAATTATTTCCTTGCTAGTATTAAGTATCTAGTTTTATAAAATCTTTAGACCGTTTTCTTTTTTATTTTTTCTTTCTCTTTATCTTCTATACGTACCGTACTTACTACAATCCTGTTTTAGTGGTTAGATTGTCCGTGGCATCACCGACCGGCTCTGACGGAAAACCAGCGTCGGTTATAAACCAGCCAGCATTATGCTGAGTCAGGGTCCGTTTTGCGACACACATCAAGCTTGATATAGAAATTTAGTATTAGAAATTATATATAAGTGTAAGTGCCTGTTTCGCAAATAAATAATTATTCTATTTATGTTCTAATTAGTTTTCATCAAAGCATAGAAAGAAGTCACAATCTCGAAAAAACTAGAGCAAGGTGAAAATGAGTTTTGTGAAAAATGTAGACATTGTCGCTCCGTGCTCCGTAAAAGGACCTCTGGGGTCTAGTGATTTCACGCTCACTCCCACGCTGATGCAGGTTCATATCCGGTGGAGACCATGTGCCAATCAGATAAGTAATTCATCTTAAGTTCATTAATAATACGGACGTTCTTACGGTGCTGTGGCGATGGGCTAGCCCCCTGTCATGCAAAATGTAGTATTCAATAATGGCATTGACATTTCAAAGGGAGTTGTCTTGTTTGTCTCAATTCTTGCAAAAACGTTATTTACATTATTTTCGTTTTTTCGAGATTGTGAGCTCGAGTCTCACAGTTTTGTAGTTTAATAAAAGATAATTAAAACTATTTTGAAGGACTTTGTCTTTAGGCCCGTTCTGGCAGTTGAGGTGAGAGGCGCCGCATTAGCACATCGTCACAAAATAAATAGGTACAGAAGTCAACCACATGTATGTACTTCACTTTTCATAGCTAAGCTCGGCGATCGCTCTAGGGTTGTCAACTACGGCTTATGCACGAAAAACTATCGTGGTACTGGCGCTCCTATCTAGTTGTATGATTTATTATGAAGTATGAAACGAGAAAAATGAAAACATTACACTACTATTACAATACAAAAGGTTTACATTTGAGAAAAATACCTACACAATTTTTCGTTTGACAATTTTCACTATCGAAAATTTTCACTATGTCCGTTTATACGTATAGGACTACCCGAGTTACAAATTTTCTATTGCTCTCTCCGTTTTAGACCTACACCTGTTAAATGACACGAAAAACAACACAATATCTACACAAACAAAAAAACATGTTTTCAACTTACGTAAGTAAGTAAGGTGGCGTGAATTTACATAACAAAAATTTTGTTAATACTTATTTTATTATACTGATTGAAAAATAGGCAACTGTTATTTATTTAAATCGATCTTAGATATATTGTTCGGGGACCTTACCTACCTACCTAACTGTTCTATACATACAACTATAACGTTAAAACGAACCATCGAAATACTTTCCGAAACCACTGGTAGATTAAAAAACGCCAATTCATAGTTTAATGTTGAATTTAAAAAACCGTCCACTGAACAGTGATACTATTTTTTTGCCGTTGCTCCATTGTTGCATTATTTGCATTAACAGGCGCGCGTAAAAAAGCGGATGGCACTCACGCTCGCACTGGTTTGAACTGCTCTGAGATATCGTGTCCGTGAGCAGTATCTATGTGTGCGTTGCTCGAGCGCGCTTGTATGTAGATTGATTTCTGTACCTATTTATTTTGTGCCATCGTCTTCTGGCGGGGTAGCGGAACAGGCGGGGTAGCGGGCGGCGCGGAATAGCATCGGACCGCCCGGCGAAGTTAAAAATTAGGGTTTTTTAGAATTTACTGAAAAACGGAAATAAGCTAATTAATAAAATTTAAGGTTTGATAAGGATAATAGAAGCTTCAATAGAAGAAAATTTAATTATATAAATTATGAGATAAATCAGTAATTTTATACATATTAAAATTATTTTATTTCCTTTTTACTATATTACTGTTTATATATTATATTACTGTGTCGTTACACGATTGGATTAATTTGCCTCAATCGTGAAAAATCCCGAACATATATTTATGGGGATCGAACCCGGGACGTCTCGCATGGTAGGCAGAGCCACAACCACTGTACCACAGAGGTCTTCGTATCTTTTGGCTAACACTCGCAAGTGAAGGAAATCTCGAGACGCAACCAGCAGGGTTGGGCCGCTTTTGGCAAACTGGAAGACGTCTTAAAGTTTAAAATCCCCCAATGCCTCAAAACCAAGGTGTTCAACCAATGTGTTCTGCCTGTACTCACTCACGGATCCGAGACATGGCCGTATAGTTCCGCTTACATGTCATACAGTGAGACATAGAGAAACAGGAGAGCAAATATAGTTCCGCTTACATGTCATACAGTGAGACATAGATAAACAGGATAGCAAATATAGTTCCGCTTACATGTCATACAGTGAGACATAGAGAAACAGGATAGCAAATATAGTTCCGCTTACATGTCATACAGTGAGACATAGAGAAACAGGATAGCAAATATAGTTCCGCTTACATGTCATACAGTGAGACATAGAGAAACAGGATAGCAAATATAGTTCCGCTTACATGACATACAGTGAGAAATAGAGAAACAGCATAGCAAATATAGTTCCGCTTACATGTCATACAGTGAGACATAGAGGAACAGGATAGCAAATATAGTTCCGCTTACATGTCATACAGTGAGACATAGAGAAACAGGATAGCAAATATAGTTCCGCTTACATGACATACAGTGAGACATAGAGAAACAGGATAGCAAATATAGTTCCGCTTACATGACATACAGTGAGACACAGAGGAACAGGATAGCAAATATAGTTCCGCTTACATGTCATACAGTGAGACATAGAGAAACAGGATAGCAAATATATTTCCGCTTACATGACATACAGTGAGACATAGAGAAACAGGATAGCAAATATAGTTCCGCTTACATGTCATACAGTGAGACATAGAGGAACAGGATAGCAAATATAGTTCTGCTTACATGTTATAAAGTGAGACATAGAGAAACAGGATAGCAAATATAGTTCCACTTACATGACATAAAGTGAGACATAGAGAAATAGGATAGCAAATATAGTTCCGCTTACATGACATACAGTGAGACATAGAGAAACAGGATAGCAAATATAGTTCCGCTTACATGACATACAATGAGACATAGAGAACCAGGATAGCAAATATAGTTCCGCTTACATGACATACAGTGAGACATAGAGGAACAGGATAGCAAATATAGTTCCGCTTACATGTCATACAGTGAGACATAGAGAAACAGGATATCAAATATAGTTCCGCTTACATGACATACAGTGAGACATAGAGAAACAGGATAGCAAATATAGTTCCGCTTACATGACATACAGTGAGACATAGAGCAACAGGATAGCAAATATAGTTCCGCTTACATGTCATACAGTGAGACATAGAGGAACAGGATAGCACATATAGTTCCGCTTACATGTCATACAGTGAGACATAGAGAAACAGGATAGCAAATATAGTTCCGCTTACATGACATACAGTGAGACATAGAGAAACAGGATAGAAAATATAGTTCCGCTTACATGACATACAGTGAGACATAGAGAAACAGGATAGCAAATATAGTTCCGCTTACATGACATACAGTGAGACATAGAGGAACAGGATAGCAAATATAGTTCCGCTTACATGACATACAGTGAGACATAGAGGACATAGAGAAACAGGATAGCAAATATAGTTCCGCTTACATGACATACAGTGAGACATAGAGAAACAGGATAGCAAATATAGTTCCGCTTACATGACATACAGTGAGACATAGAGAAACAGGATAGCAAATATAGTTCCGCTTACTTGACATACAGTGAGACATAGAGAAACAGGATAGCAAATATAGTTCCGCTTACATGACATACAGTGAGACATAGAGGAACAGGATAGCAAATATAGTTCCGCTTACATGTCATACAGTGAGACATAGAGAAACAGGATAGCAAATATAGTTCCGCTTACATGACATACAGTGAGACATAGAGAAACAGGATAGCAAATATAGTTCCGCTTACATGACATACAGTGAGACATAGAGGAACAGGATAGCAAATATAGTTCCGCTTACATGACATACAGTGAGACAAAGAGAACCAGGATAGCAAATATAGTTCCGCTTACATGTCATACAGTGAGACATAGAGCAACAGGATAGCAAATATAGTTCCGCTTACATGTCATACAGTGAGACATAGAGCAACAGGATAGCAAATATAGTTCCGCTTACATGTCATACAGTGAGACATAGAGAAACAGGATAGCAAATATAGTTCCGCTTACATGTCATACAGTGAGACATAGAGAAACAGGACAGCAAATATAGTTCCGCTTACATGTCATACAGTGAGACATAGAGAAAGAGGATAGCAAATATAGTTCCGCTTACATGTCATACAGTGAGACATAGAGGGACAGGATAGCAAATAAAGTTCCGCTTAGATGTCATACAGTGAGACATAGAGAAACAGGATAGCAAATATAGTTCCGCTTACATATCATACAGTGAGACATAGAGAAACAGGAAAGCAAATATAGTTCCGCTTACATGTCATACAGTGAGACATAGAGAAACAGGATAGCAAATATAGTTCCGCTTACATGACATACAGTGAGACATAGAGAAACAGGATAGCAAATATAGTTCCGCTTACATGACATACAGTGAGACATAGAGAAACAGGATAGCAAATATAGTTCCGCTTACATGTCATACAGTGAGACATAGAGAAACAGGATAGCAAATATAGTTCCGCTTACATGACATACAGTGAGACATAGAGAAACAGGATAGCAAATATAGTTCCGCTTACATGACATACAGTGAGACATAGAGAAACAGGATAGCAAATATAGTTCCGCTAACATGACATACAGTGAGACATAGAGAAACAGGATAGCAAATATAGTTCCGCTTACATGTTATACAGTGAGACATAGAGGAACAGGATAGCACATATAGTTCCGCTTACATGTCATACAGTGAGACATAGAGAAACAGGATAGCAAATATAGTTCCGCTTACATGACATACAGTGAGACATAGAGAAACAGGATAGCAAATATAGTTCCGCTTACATGTCATACAGTGAGACATAGAGAAACAGGATAGCAAATATAGTTCCGCTTACATGTCATACAGTGAGACATAGAGAAACAGGACAGCAAATATAGTTCCGCTTACATGACATACAGTGAGACATAGAGAAACAGGATAACAAATATAGTTCCGCTTACATGACATACAGTGAGACATAGAGAAACAGGATAGCAAATATAGTTCCGCTTACATGACATACAGTGAGACAAAGAGAAACAGGATAGCAAATATAGTTCCGCTTACATGACATAAAGTGAGACATAGAGAAACAGGATAGCAAATATAGTTCCACTTACATGTCATACAGTGAGACATAGAGGGACAGGACTTACATGTCATACAGTGAGACATAGAGAAACAGGATAGCAAATATAGTTCCGCTTACATGTCATACACTGAGACATAGAGGGACAGGAGAGAAAATATAGTTCCGCTTACATGTCATACAGTGAGACATAGAGGAACAGGATAGCAAATATAGTTCCGCTTACATGTCATACAGTGAGACATAGAGGAACAGGATAGCAAATATAGTTCCACTTACATGTCATACAGTGAGACATAGAGGGACAGGAGAGCAAATATAGTTCCGCTTACATGTCATACAGTGAGACATAGAGAAACAGGATAGCAAATATAGTTCTGCTTACATGTCATACAGTGAGACATAGAGAAACAGGATAGCAAATATAGTTCCACTTACATGTCATACAGTGAGACATAGAAGGACAGGAGAGCAAATATAGTTCCGCTTACATGTCATACAGTGAGACATAGAGAAACAGGATAGCAAATATAGTTCCGCTTACATGTCATACAGTGAGACGTAGAGGGACAGGAGAGCAAATATAGTTCCGCTTACATGTCATACAGTGAGACATAGAGGAACAGGATAGCAAATATAGTTCCGCTTACATGTCATACAGTGAGACATAGAGGAACAGGATAGCAAATATAGTTCCGCTTACATGTCATACAGTGAGACATAGAGAAACAGGATAGCAAATATAGTTCCGCTTACATGACATACAGTGAGACATAGAGAAACAGGATAGCAAATATAGTTCCGCTTACATGACATACAGTGAGACATAGAGAAACAGGATAGCAAATATAGTTCCGCTTACATGTCATACATTGAGACATAGAGAAACAGGATAGGAAATATAGTTCCGCTTACATGACATACAGTGAGACATAGAGAAACAGGATAGAAAATAAAGTTCCGCTTACATGACATACAGTGAGACATAGAGGACATAGAGAAACAGGATAGCAAATATAGTTCCGCTTACATGTTATACAGTGAGACATAGAGGAACAGGATAGCAAATATAGTTCCGCTTACATGTCATACAGTGAGACATAGAGAAACAGGATAGCAAATATAGGTCCTCTTACATGTCATACAGTGAGACATAGAGAAACAGGATAGCACATATAGTTCCGCTTACATGTCATACAGTGAGACATAGAGAAACAGGAAAGCACATATAGTTTCGCTTACATGTCATACAGTGAGACATAGAGGAACAGGATAGCAAATATAGTTCCGCTTACATGACATACAGTGAGACATAGAGAAACAGGATAGCAAATATAGTTCCGCTTACATGTCATACAGTGAGACATAGAGAAACAGGATAGCAAATATAGTTGCGCTTACATGACATACAGTGAGACATAGAGAAACAGGATAGCAAATATAGTTCCGCTTACATGACATACAGTGAGACATAGAGAAACAGGATAGCAAATATAGTTCCGCTTACATGTCATACAGTGAGACATAGAGGAACAGGAAAGCAAATATATTTCTGCTTACATGTCATACAGTGAGACATAGAGAAACAGGATAGCAAATATAGTTCCACTTACATGACATAAAGTGAGACATAGAGACACAGGATAGCAAATATAGTTCCGCTTACATGTCATACAGTGAGACATAGAGAAACAGGATAGCAAATATAGTTCCGCTTACATGGCATACAGTGAGACATAGAGAAACAGGATAGCAAATATAGTTCCACTTACATGCCATACAGTGAGACATAGAGGGACAGGAGAGCAAATATAGTTCCGCTTACATATCATACAGTGAGACATAGGGGAACAGGATGCCATTATTTTGATTTATTGTCAAACTTGAGTTGATGTTTGGGCATCTGATCCAAATCCAAGTCTGTGATAATAAGAAAATGAAGACATGTAAGCGGAACTATATTTGCTATCCTGTTTCTCTATGTCTCACTGTATGACATGTAAGCGGAACTATATTTGCTATCCTGTTTCTCTATGTCTCACTGTATGACATGTAAGCGGAACTATATTTGCTATCCTCTTTCTCTATGTCTCACTGTATGACATGTAAGCGGAACTATATTTGCTATCCTGTTTCTCTATGTCTCACTGTATGACATGTAAGCGGAACTATATTTGCTATCCTCTTTCTCTATGTCTCACTGTATGACATGTAAGCGGAACTATATTTGCTATCCTGTTTCTCTATGTCTCACTGTATGTCATGTAAGCGGAACTATATTTGCTATCCTGTTCCTCTATGTCTCACTGTATGACATGTAAGCGAAACTATATGTGCTATCCTGTTTCTCTATGTCTCACTGTATGACATGTAAGCGGAACTATATGTGCTATCCTGTTTCTCTATGTCTCACTGTATGACATGTAAGAGGACCTATATTTGCTATCCTGTTTCTCTATGTCTCACTGTATGACATGTAAGCGGAACTATATGTGCTATCCTGTTTCTCTATGTCTCACTGTATGTCATGTAAGCGGAACTATATTTGCTATCCTGTTTCTCTATGTCTCACTGTATGTCATGTAAGCGGAACTATATTTGCTATCCTGTTTCTCTATGTCTCACTGTATGACATGTAAGCGGAACTATATTTGCTATCCTGTCCCTCTATGTCTCACTGTATGACATGTAAGCGGAACTATATTTGCTATCCTGTTCCTCTATGTCTCACTGTATGCCATGTAAGCGGAACTATATTTGCTATCCTGTTTCTCTATGTCTCACTGTATGACATGTAAGCGGAACTATATTTGCTATCCTGTCCCTCTATGTCTCACTGTATGACATGTAAGCGGAACTATATTTGCTATCCTCTTTCTCTATGTCTCACTGTATGACATGTAAGCGGAACTATATTTGCTATCCTCTTTCTCTATGTCTCACTGTATGACATGTAAGCGGAACTATATTTGCTTTCCTGTTGCTCTATGTCTCACTGTATGACATGTAAGCGGAACTATATTTGCTATCCTGTTGCTCTATGTCTCACTGTATGACATGTAAGCGGAACTATATTTGCTATCCTGTTGCTCTATGTCTCACTGTATGACATGTAAGCGGAACTATATTTGCTATCCTGTTTCTCTATGTCCTCTATGTCTCACTGTATGTCATGTAAGCGGAACTATATTTTCCATCCTGTTTCTCTATGTCTCACTGTATGTCATGCAAGCGGAACTATATTTCCTATCCTGTTTCTCTATGTCTCACTGTATGACATGAAAGCGGAACTATATTTGCTATCCTGTCCCTCTATGTCTCATTGTATGACATGTAAGCGGAACTATATTTGCTATCCTCTTTCTCTTTGTCTCACTGTATGACATGGAAGCGGAACTATATTTGCTATCCTCTTTCTCTATGTCTCACTGTATGACATGTAAGCGGAACTATATTTGCTATCCTGTTTCTCTATGTCACACTGTAGGACATGTAAGCGGAACTATATTTGCTATCCTGTCCCTCTATGTCTCACTGTATGACATGTAAGCGGAACTATATTTGCTATCCTCTTTCTCTTTGTCTCACTGTATGACATTTAAGCTGAACTATATGTGCTATCCTGTTTCTCTATGTCTCACTGTATGACATGTAAGCGGAACTATATTTGCTATCCTGTTTCTCTATGTCTCACTGTATGACATGTAAGCGGAACTATATTTGCTATCCTGTTTCTCTATGTCTCACTGTATGACATGTAAGCGGAACTATATTTGCTATCCTGTCCCTCTATGTCTCACTGTATGACATGTAAGCGGAACTATATTTGCTCTCCTGTTTCTCTATATCTCACTGTATGACATGTAAGCGGACCTATATTTGCTATCCTGTTTCTCTATGTCCCACTGTATGAAATGTAAGCGGAACTATATTTGCTATCCTGTTTCTCTATGTCTCACTGTATGACATGTAAGCGGAACTATATTTGCTATCCTGTTTCTCTATGTCTCACTGTATGACATGTAAGCGGAACTATATTTGCTATCCTGTCCCTCTATGTCTCACTGTATGACATGTAAGCGGAACTATATTTGCTATCCTGTTCCTCTATGTCTCACTGTATGACATGTAAGCGGAACTATATTTGCTCTCCTGTTTCTCTATATCTCACCGTATGACATGTAAGCAGAACTATATGTGCTATCCTGTTTCTCTATGTCTCACTGTATGACATGTAAGCGGACCTATATTTGCTATCCTGTTTCTCTATGTCTCACTGTATGACATGTAAGCGGACCTATATTTGCTATCCTGTTTCTCTATGTCTCACTGTTTGTCATGTAAGCGGAACTATATTTGCTATCCTGTTTCTCTATGTCTCACTGTATGTCATGTAAGCGGAACTATATTTGCTATCCTGTTTCTCTATGTCTCACTGTATGACATGTAAGCGGAACTATATTTGCTATCCTGTCCCTCTATGTCTCACTGCATGACATGTAAGCGGAACTATATTTGCTATCCTGTCCCTCTATGTCTCACTGTATGACATGTAAGCGGAACTATATTTGCTATCCTCTTTCTCTATGTCTCACTGTATGACATGTAAGCGGAACTATATTTGCTATCCTCTTTCTCTATGTCTCACTGTATGACATGTACGCGGAACTATATTTGCTTTCCTGTTTCTCTATGTCATACTGTATGACATGTAAGCGGAACTATATTTGCTATCCTGTTGCTCTATGTCTCACTGTATGACATGTAAGCGGAACTATATTTGCTATCCTGTTCCTCTATGTCTCACTGTATGACATGTAAGCGGAACTATATGTGCTATCCTGTTTCTCTATGTCTCACTGTATGACATGTAAGCGGAACTATATGTGCTATCCTGTTTCTCTATGTCTCACTGTATGACATGTAAGCGGACCTATATTTGCTATCCTGTTTCTCTATGTCTCACTGTATGACATGTAAACGGAACTATATTTGCTATCCTGTTTCTCTATGTCTCACTGTATGTCATGTAAGCGGAACTATATTTGCTATCCTGTTTCTCTATGTCTCACTGTATGTCATGTAAGTGGAACTATATTTGCTATCCTGTTTCTCTATGTCTCACTGTATGACATGTAAGCGGAACTATATTTGCTATCCTACCCCTCTATGTCTCACTGTATGACATGTAAGCGGAACTATATTTGCTTTCCTGTTTCTCTATGTCTCACTGTATGATATGTAAGCGGAACTATATTTGCTATCCTGTTTCTCTATGTCTCACTGTATGACATCTAAGCGGAACTATATTTGCTATCCTGTCCCTCTATGTCTCACTGTATGACATGTAAGCGGAACTATATTTGCTATCCTCTTTCTCTATGTCTCACTGTATGACATGTAAGCGGAACTATATTTGCTATCCTCTTTCTCTATATCTCACTGTATGACATGTAAGCGGAACTATATTTGCTTTCCTGTTTCTCTATGTCATACTGTATGACATGTAAGCGGAACTATATTTGCTATCCTGTTGCTCTATGTCTCACTGTATGACATGTAAGCGGAACTATATTTGCTATCCTGTTGCTCTATGTCTCACTGTATGACATGTAAGCGGAACTATATTTGCTATCCTGTCCATGTCTCACTGTATGACATGTAAGCGGAACTATATTTGCTATCCTGTCCCTCTATGTCTCACTTTATGACATGTAAGCGGAACTATATTTGCAATCCACTTTCTCTATGTCTCACTGTATGACATGTAAGCGGAACTATATTTGCTATCCTGTTTCTCTATGTCTCACTGTAGGACATGTAAGCGGAACTATATTTGCTATCCTGTCCCTCTATGTCTCACTGTATGACATGTAAGCGGAACTATATTTGCTATCCTCTTTCTCTATGTCTCACTGTATGACATTTAAGCTGAACTATATGTGCTATCCTGTTTCTCTATGTCTCACTGTATGACATGTAAGCGGAACTATATTTGCTATCCTCTTTCTCTATGTCTCACTGTATGACATGTAAGCGGAACTATATTTGCTATCCTGTTTCTCTATGTCTCACTGTATGACATGTAAGCGGAACTATATTTGCTATCCTGTCCCTCTATGTCTCACTGTATGACATGTAAGCGGAACTATATTTGCTCTCCTGTTTCTCTACATCTCACTGTATGACATGTAAGCGGACCTATACTTGCTCTCCTGTTTCTCTATGTCTCACTGTATGACATGAAAGCGGAACTATATGTGCTATCCTGTTTCTCTATGTCTCACTGTATGACATGTAAGCGGAACTATATTTGCTCTCCTGTTTCTCTATGTCTCACTGTATGACATGAAAGCGGAACTATATGTGCTATCCTGTTTCTCTATGTCTCACTGTATGACATGTAAGCGGAACTATATGTGCTATCCTGTTTCTCTATGTCTCACTGTATGACATGTAAGCGGACCTATATTTGCTATCCTCTTTCTCTATGTCTCACTGTATGACATGTAAGCGGAACTATATTTGCTATCCTGTTTCTCTATGTCTCACTGTAGGACATGTAAGCGGAACTATATTTGCTATCCTGTCCCTCTATGTCTCACTGTATGACATGTAAGCGGAACTATATTTGCTATCCTCTTTCTCTTTGTCTCACTGTATGACATTTAAGCTGAACTATATGTGCTATCCTGTTTCTCTATGTCTCACTGTATGACATGTAAGCGGAACTATATTTGCTATCCTGTTTCTCTATGTCTCACTGTATGACATGTAAGCGGAACTATATTTGCTATCCTGTTTCTCTATGTCTCACTGTATGACATGTAAGCGGAACTATATTTGCTATCCTGTCCCTCTATGTCTCACTGTATGACATGTAAGCGGAACTATATTTGCTCTCCTGTTTCTCTATATCTCACTGTATGACATGTAAGCGGACCTATATTTTCTATCCTGTTTCTCTATGTCCCACTGTATGAAATGTAAGCGGAACTATATTTGCTATCCTGTTTCTCTATGTCTCACTGTATGACATGTAAGCGGAACTATATTTGCTATCCTGTTTCTCTATGTCTCACTGTATGACATGTAAGCGGAACTATATTTGCTATCCTGTCCCTCTATGTCTCACTGTATGACATGTAAGCGGAACTATATTTGCTATCCTGTTCCTCTATGTCTCACTGTATGACATGTAAGCGGAACTATATTTGCTCTCCTGTTTCTCTATATCTCACTGTATGACATGTAAGCAGAACTATATGTGCTATCCTGTTTCTCTATGTCTCACTGTATGACATGTAAGCGGACCTATATTTGCTATCCTGTTTCTCTATGTCTCACTTTTATGACATGTAAGCGGACCTATATTTGCTATCCTGTTTCTCTATGTCTCACTGTATGTCATGTAAGCGGAACTATATTTGCTATCCTGTTTCTCTATGTCTCACTGTATGTCATGTAAGCGGAACTATATTTTCTATCCTGTTTCTCTATGTCTCACTGTATGACATGTAAGCGGAACTATATTTGCTATCCTGTCCCTCTATGTCTCACTGCATGACATGCAAGCGGAACTATATTTGCTATCCTGTCCCTCTATGTCTCACTGTATGACATGTAAGCGGAACTATATTTGCTATCCTCTTTCTCTATGTCTCACTGTATGACATGTAAGCGGAACTATATTTGCTATCCTCTTTCTCTATGTCTCACTGTATGACATGTACGCGGAACTATATTTGCTTTCCTGTTTCTCTATGTCATACTGTATGACATGTAAGCGGAACTATATTTGCTATCCTGTTGCTCTATGTCTCACTGTATGACATGTAAGCGGAACTATATTTGCTATCCTGTTCCTCTATGTCTCACTGTATGACATGTAAGCGGAACTATATGTGCTATCCTGTTTCTCTATGTCTCACTGTATGACATGTAAGCGGAACTATATGTGCTATCCTGTTTCTCTATGTCTCACTGTATGACATGTAAGCGGACCTATATTTGCTATCCTGTTTCTCTATGTCTCACTGTATGACATGTAAACGGAATTATATTTGCTATCCTGTTTCTCTATGTCTCACTGTATGTCATGTAAGCGGAACTATATTTGCTATCCTGTTTCTCTATGTCTCACTGTATGTCATGTAAGTGGAACTATATTTGCTATCCTGTTTCTCTATGTCTCACTGTATGACATGTAAGCGGAACTATATTTGCTTTCCTGTTTCTCTATGTCTCACTGTATGATATGTAAGCGGAACTATATTTGCTATCCTGTTTCTCTATGTCTCACTGTATGACATCTAAGCGGAACTATATTTGCTATCCTGTCCCTCTATGTCTCACTGTATGACATGTAAGCGGAACTATATTTGCTATCCTCTTTCTCTATGTCTCACTGTATGACATGTAAGCGGAACTATATTTGCTATCCTCTTTCTCTATATCTCACTGTATGACATGTAAGCGGAACTATATTTGCTTTCCTGTTTCTCTATGTCATACTGTATGACATGTAAGCGGAACTATATTTGCTATCCTGTTGCTCTATGTCTCACTGTATGACATGTAAGCGGAACTATATTTGCTATCCTGTTGCTCTATGTCTCACTGTATGACATGTAAGCGGAACTATATTTGCTATCCTGTCCATGTCTCACTGTATGACATGTAAGCGGAACTATATTTGCTATCCTGTCCCTCTATGTCTCACTTTATGACATGTAAGCGGAACTATATTTGCTATCCTCTTTCTCTATGTCTCACTGTATGACATGTAAGCGGAACTATATTTGCTATCCTGTTTCTCTATGTCTCACTGTAGGACATGTAAGCGGAACTATATTTGCTATCCTGTCCCTCTATGTCTCACTGTATGACATGTAAGCGGAACTATATTTGCTATCCTCTTTCTCTATGTCTCACTGTATGACATTTAAGCTGAACTATATGTGCTATCCTGTTTCTCTATGTCTCACTGTATGACATGTAAGCGGAACTATATTTGCTATCCTCTTTCTCTATGTCTCACTGTATGACATGTAAGCGGAACTATATTTGCTATCCTGTTTCTCTATGTCTCACTGTATGACATGTAAGCGGAACTATATTTGCTATCCTGTCCCTCTATGTCTCACTGTATGACATGTAAGCGGAACTATATTTGCTCTCCTGTTTCTCTACATCTCACTGTATGACATGTAAGCGGACCTATATTTGCTCTCCTGTTTCTCTATGTCTCACTGTATGACATGAAAGCGGAACTATATGTGCTATCCTGTTTCTCTATGTCTCACTGTATGACATGTAAGCGGAACTATATGTGCTATCCTGTTTCTCTATGTCTCACTGTATGACATGTAAGCGGACCTATATTTGCTATCCTGTTTCTCTATGTCTCACTGTATGACATGTAAGCGGAACTATATTTGCTATCCTGTTTCTCTATGTCTCACTGTATGTCATTTAAGCGTAACTATATTTGCTATCCTGTTTCTCTATGTCTCACTGTATGTCATGTAAGCGGAACTATATTTGCTATCCTGTTTCTCTATGTCTCACTGTATGACATGTAAGCGGAACTATATTTGCTATCCTGTCCCTCTATTTCTCACTGTATGACATGTAAGCGGAACTATATTTGCTATCCTGTCCCTCTATGTCTCACTGTATGACATGTAAGCGGAACTATATTTTCTATCCTGTTCCTCTATGTCTCACTGTATGACATGTAAGCGGAACTATATTTGCTATCCTGTTTCTCTATGTCTCACTGTATGACATGTAAGCGGAACTATATTTGCTATCCTGTCCCTCTATGTCTCACTGTATGACATGTAAGCGGAACTATATTTGCTATCCTCTTTCTCTATGTCTCACTGTATGACATGTAAGCGGAACTATATTTGCTATCCTCTTTCTCTATGTCTCACTGTATGACTTGTAAGCGGAACTATATTTGCTTTCCTGTTTCTCTATGTCTCACTGTATGACATGTAAGCGGAACTATATTTGCTATCCTGTTGCTCTATGTCTCACTGTTTGACATGTAAGCGGAACTATGTTTGCTATCCTGTTTCTCTATGTCCTCTATGTCTCACTGTATGTCATGTAAGCGGAACTATATGTTCTATCCTGTTTCTCTATGTCTCACTGTATGTAATGTAAGCGTAACTATATTTCCTATCCTGTTTCTCTATGTCTCACTGTATGACATGTAAGCGGAACTATATGTGCTATCCTGTTTCTCTATGTCTCACTGTATGACATGTAAGCGGAACTATATTTGCTATCCTGTTTCTCTATGTCTCACTGTATGACATGTAAGCGGAACTATATTTGCTATCCTGTTTCTCTATGTCTCACTGTATGACATGTAAGCGGAACTATATTTGCTATCCTCTTTCTCTATGTCTCACTGTATGACATGTAAGCGGAACTATATTTGTTATCCTGTTTGTCTATGTCTCACTGTATGTCATGTAAGCGGAACTATATTTGCTATCCTGTTCCTCTATGTCTCACTGTATGACATGTAAGCGGAACTATATGTGCTATCCTGTTTCTCTATGTCTCACTGTATGTAATGTAAGCGGAACTATATTTCCTATCCTGTTTCTCTATGTCTCACTGTATGACATGTAAGCGGAACTATATGTGCTATCCTGTTTCTCTATGTCTCACTGTATGACATGTAAGCGGACCTATATTTGCTATCCTGTTTCTCTATGTCTCACTGTATGACATGTAAACGGAACATATTTGCTATCCTGTTTCTCTATGTCTCACTGTATGTCATGTAAGCGGAACTATATTTGCTATCCTGTTTCTGTATGTCTCACTGTATGTCATGTAAGTGGAACTATATTTGCTATCCTGTTTCTCTATGTCTCACTGTATGACATGTAAGCGGAACTATATTTGCTATCCTACCCCTCTATGTCTCACTGTATGACATGTAAGCGGAACTATATTTGCTTTCCTGTTTCTCTATGTCTCACTGTATGATATGTAAGCGTAACTATATTTGCTATCCTGTTTCTCTATGTCTCACTGTATGACATCTAAGCGGAACTATATTTGCTATCCTGTCCCTCTATGTCTCACTGTATGACATGTAAGCGGAACTATATTTGCTATCCTCTTTCTCTATGTCTCACTGTATGACATGTAAGCGGAACTATATTTGCTATCCTCTTTCTCTATATCTCACTGTATGACATGTAAGCGGAACTATATTTGCTTTCCTGTTTCTCTATGTCATACTGTATGACATGTAAGCGGAACTATATTTGCTATCCTGTTGCTCTATGTCTCACTGTATGACATGTAAGCGGAACTATATTTGCTATCCTGTTGCTCTATGTCTCACTGTATGACATGTAAGCGGAACTATATTTGCTATCCTGTCCATGTCTCACTGTATGACATGTAAGCGGAACTATATTTGCTATCCTGTCCCTCTATGTCTCACTTTATGACATATAAGCGGAACTATATTTGCTATCCTCTTTCTCTATGTCTCACTGTATGACATGTAAGCGGAACTATATTTGCTATCCTGTTTCTCTATGTCTCACTGTAGGACATGTAAGCGGAACTATATTTGCTATCCTGTCCCTCTATGTCTCACTGTATGACATGTAAGCGGAACTATATTTGCTATCCTCTTTCTCTATGTCTCACTGTATGACATTTAAGCTGAACTATATGTGCTATCCTGTTTCTCTATGTCTCACTGTATGACATGTAAGCGGAACTATATTTGCTATCCTCTTTCTCTATGTCTCACTGTATGACATGTAAGCGGAACTATATTTGCTATCCTGTTTCTCTATGTCTCACTGTATGACATGTAAGCGGAACTATATTTGCTATCCTGTCCCTCTATGTCTCACTGTATGACATGTAAGCGGAACTATATTTGCTCTCCTGTTTCTCTACATCTCACTGTATGACATGTAAGCGGACCTATATTTGCTCTCCTGTTTCTCTATGTCTCACTGTATGACATGAAAGCGGAACTATATGTGCTATCCTGTTTCTCTATGTCTCACTGTATGACATGTAAGCGGAACTATATGTGCTATCCTGTTTCTCTATGTCTCACTGTATGACATGTAAGCGGACCTATATTTGCTATCCTGTTTCTCTATGTCTCACTGTATGACATGTAAGCGGAACTATATTTGCTATCCTGTTTCTCTATGTCTCACTGTATGTCTTTTAAGCGTAACTATATTTGCTATCCTGTTTCTCTATGTCTCACTGTATGTCATGTAAGCGGAACTATATGTGCTATCCTGTTTCTCTATGTCTCACTGTATGTTATGTAAGCGGAACTATATTTCCTATCCTGTTTCTCTATGTCTCACTGTATGACATGTAAGCGGAACTATATGTGCTATCCTGTTTCTCTATGTCTCACTGTATGACATGTAAGCGGACCTATATTTGCTATCCTGTTTCTCTATGTCTCACTGTATGACATGTAAACGGAACTATATTTGCTATCCTGTTTCTCTATGTCTCACTGTATGTCATGTAAGCGGAACTATATTTGCTATCCTGTTTCTCTATGTCTCACTGTATGTCATGTAAGTGGAACTATATTTGCTATCCTGTTTCTCTATGTCTCACTGTATGACATGTAAGCGGAACTATATTTGCTATCCTACCCCTCTATGTCTCACTGTATGTCATGTAAGTGGAACTATATTTGCTATCCTGTTTCTCTATGTCTCACTGTATGACATGTAAGCGGAACTATATTTGCTATCCTACCCCTCTATGTCTCACTGTATGACATGTAAGCGGAACTATATTTGCTTTCCTGTTTCTCTATGTCTCACTGTATGATATGTAAGCGGAACTATATTTGCTATCCTGTTTCTCTATGTCTCACTGTATGACATCTAAGCGGAACTATATTTGCTATCCTGTCCCTCTATGTCTCACTGTATGACATGTAAGCGGAACTATATTTGCTATCCTCTTTCTCTATGTCTCACTGTATGACATGTAAGCGGAACTATATTTGCTATCCTCTTTCTCTATATCTCACTGTATGACATGTAAGCGGAACTATATTTGCTTTCCTGTTTCTCTATGTCATACTGTATGACATGTAAGCGGAACTATATTTGCTATCCTGTTGCTCTATGTCTCACTGTATGACATGTAAGCGGAACTATATTTGCTATCCTGTTGCTCTATGTCTCACTGTATGACATGTAAGCGGAACTATATTTGCTATCCTGTCCCTCTATGTCTCACTGCATGACATGCAAGCGGAACTATATTTGCTATCCTGTCCCTCTATTTCTCACTGTATGACATGTAAGCGGAACTATATTTGCTATCCTGTTGCTCTATGTCTCACTGTATGACATGTAAGCGGAACTATATTTGCTATCCTCTTTCTCTTTGTCTCACTGTATGACATTTAAGCTGAACTATATGTGCTATCCTGTTTCTCTATGTCTCACTGTATGACATGTAAGCGGAACTATATTTGCTATCCTGTTTCTCTATGTCTCACTGTATGACATGTAAGCGGAACTATATTTGCTATCCTGTTTCTCTATGTCTCACTGTATGACATGTAAGCGGAACTATATTTGCTATCCTGTCCCTCTATGTCTCACTGTATGACATGTAAGCGGAACTATATTTGCTCTCCTGTTTCTCTATATCTCACTGTATGACATGTAAGCGGACCTATATTTTCTATCCTGTTTCTCTATGTCCCACTGTATGAAATGTAAGCGGAACTATATTTGCTATCCTGTTTCTCTATGTCTCACTGTATGACATGTAAGCGGAACTATATTTGCTATCCTGTTTCTCTATGTCTCACTGTATGACATGTAAGCGGAACTATATTTGCTATCCTGTCCCTCTATGTCTCACTGTATGACATGTAAGCGGAACTATATTTGCTATCCTGTTCCTCTATGTCTCACTGTATGACATGTAAGCGGAACTATATTTGCTCTCCTGTTTCTCTATATCTCACTGTATGACATGTAAGCAGAACTATATGTGCTATCCTGTTTCTCTATGTCTCACTGTATGACATGTAAGCGGACCTATATTTGCTATCCTGTTTCTCTATGTCTCACTTTTATGACATGTAAGCGGACCTATATTTGCTATCCTGTTTCTCTATGTCTCACTGTATGTCATGTAAGCGGAACTATATTTGCTATCCTGTTTCTCTATGTCTCACTGTATGTCATGTAAGCGGAACTATATTTGCTATCCTGTTTCTCTATGTCTCACTGTATGACATGTAAGCGGAACTATATTTGCTATCCTACCCCTCTATGTCTCACTGTATGACATGTAAGCGGAACTATATTTGCTATCCTGTTGCTCTATGTCTCACTGTATGACATGTAAGCGGAACTATATTTGCTATCCTCTTTCTCTTTGTCTCACTGTATGACATTTAAGCTGAACTATATGTGCTATCCTGTTTCTCTATGTCTCACTGTATGACATGTAAGCGGAACTATATTTGCTATCCTGTTTCTCTATGTCTCACTGTATGACATGTAAGCGGAACTATATTTGCTATCCTGTTTCTCTATGTCTCACTGTATGACATGTAAGCGGAACTATATTTGCTATCCTGTCCCTCTATGTCTCACTGTATGACATGTAAGCGGAACTATATTTGCTCTCCTGTTTCTCTATATCTCACTGTATGACATGTAAGCGGACCTATATTTTCTATCCTGTTTCTCTATGTCCCACTGTATGAAATGTAAGCGGAACTATATTTGCTATCCTGTTTCTCTATGTCTCACTGTATGACATGTAAGCGGAACTATATTTGCTATCCTGTTTCTCTATGTCTCACTGTATGACATGTAAGCGGAACTATATTTGCTATCCTGTCCCTCTATGTCTCACTGTATGACATGTAAGCGGAACTATATTTGCTATCCTGTTCCTCTATGTCTCACTGTATGACATGTAAGCGGAACTATATTTGCTCTCCTGTTTCTCTATATCTCACTGTATGACATGTAAGCAGAACTATATGTGCTATCCTGTTTCTCTATGTCTCACTGTATGACATGTAAGCGGACCTATATTTGCTATCCTGTTTCTCTATGTCTCACTTTTATGACATGTAAGCGGACCTATATTTGCTATCCTGTTTCTCTATGTCTCACTGTATGTCATGTAAGCGGAACTATATTTGCTATCCTGTTTCTCTATGTCTCACTGTATGTCATGTAAGCGGAACTATATTTGCTATCCTGTTTCTCTATGTCTCACTGTATGACATGTAAGCGGAACTATATTTGCTATCCTGTCCCTCTATGTCTCACTGCATGACATGCAAGCGGAACTATATTTGCTATCCTGTCCCTCTATGTCTCACTGTATGACATGTAAGCGGAACTATATTTGCTATCCTCTTTCTCTATGTCTCACTGTATGACATGTAAGCGGAACTATATTTGCTATCCTCTTTCTCTATGTCTCACTGTATGACATGTACGCGGAACTATATTTGCTTTCCTGTTTCTCTATGTCATACTGTATGACATGTAAGCGGAACTATATTTGCTATCCTGTTGCTCTATGTCTCACTGTATGACATGTAAGCGGAACTATATTTGCTATCCTGTTCCTCTATGTCTCACTGTATGACATGTAAGCGGAACTATATGTGCTATCCTGTTTCTCTATGTCTCACTGTATGACATGTAAGCGGAACTATATGTGCTATCCTGTTTCTCTATGTCTCACTGTATGACATGTAAGCGGACCTATATTTGCTATCCTGTTTCTCTATGTCTCACTGTATGACATGTAAACGGAATTATATTTGCTATCCTGTTTCTCTATGTCTCACTGTATGTCATGTAAGCGGAACTATATTTGCTATCCTGTTTCTCTATGTCTCACTGTATGTCATGTAAGTGGAACTATATTTGCTATCCTGTTTCTCTATGTCTCACTGTATGACATGTAAGCGGAACTATATTTGCTTTCCTGTTTCTCTATGTCTCACTGTATGATATGTAAGCGGAACTATATTTGCTATCCTGTTTCTCTATGTCTCACTGTATGACATCTAAGCGGAACTATATTTGCTATCCTGTCCCTCTATGTCTCACTGTATGACATGTAAGCGGAACTATATTTGCTATCCTCTTTCTCTATGTCTCACTGTATGACATGTAAGCGGAACTATATTTGCTATCCTCTTTCTCTATATCTCACTGTATGACATGTAAGCGGAACTATATTTGCTTTCCTGTTTCTCTATGTCATACTGTATGACATGTAAGCGGAACTATATTTGCTATCCTGTTGCTCTATGTCTCACTGTATGACATGTAAGCGGAACTATATTTGCTATCCTGTTGCTCTATGTCTCACTGTATGACATGTAAGCGGAACTATATTTGCTATCCTGTCCATGTCTCACTGTATGACATGTAAGCGGAACTATATTTGCTATCCTGTCCCTCTATGTCTCACTTTATGACATGTAAGCGGAACTATATTTGCTATCCTCTTTCTCTATGTCTCACTGTATGACATGTAAGCGGAACTATATTTGCTATCCTGTTTCTCTATGTCTCACTGTAGGACATGTAAGCGGAACTATATTTGCTATCCTGTCCCTCTATGTCTCACTGTATGACATGTAAGCGGAACTATATTTGCTATCCTCTTTCTCTATGTCTCACTGTATGACATTTAAGCTGAACTATATGTGCTATCCTGTTTCTCTATGTCTCACTGTATGACATGTAAGCGGAACTATATTTGCTATCCTCTTTCTCTATGTCTCACTGTATGACATGTAAGCGGAACTATATTTGCTATCCTGTTTCTCTATGTCTCACTGTATGACATGTAAGCGGAACTATATTTGCTATCCTGTCCCTCTATGTCTCACTGTATGACATGTAAGCGGAACTATATTTGCTCTCCTGTTTCTCTACATCTCACTGTATGACATGTAAGCGGACCTATATTTGCTCTCCTGTTTCTCTATGTCTCACTGTATGACATGAAAGCGGAACTATATGTGCTATCCTGTTTCTCTATGTCTCACTGTATGACATGTAAGCGGAACTATATGTGCTATCCTGTTTCTCTATGTCTCACTGTATGACATGTAAGCGGACCTATATTTGCTATCCTGTTTCTCTATGTCTCACTGTATGACATGTAAGCGGAACTATATTTGCTATCCTGTTTCTCTATGTCTCACTGTATGTCATTTAAGCGTAACTATATTTGCTATCCTGTTTCTCTATGTCTCACTGTATGTCATGTAAGCGGAACTATATTTGCTATCCTGTTTCTCTATGTCTCACTGTATGACATGTAAGCGGAACTATATTTGCTATCCTGTCCCTCTATTTCTCACTGTATGACATGTAAGCGGAACTATATTTGCTATCCTGTCCCTCTATGTCTCACTGTATGACATGTAAGCGGAACTATATTTTCTATCCTGTTCCTCTATGTCTCACTGTATGACATGTAAGCGGAACTATATTTGCTATCCTGTTTCTCTATGTCTCACTGTATGACATGTAAGCGGAACTATATTTGCTATCCTGTCCCTCTATGTCTCACTGTATGACATGTAAGCGGAACTATATTTGCTATCCTCTTTCTCTATGTCTCACTGTATGACATGTAAGCGGAACTATATTTGCTATCCTCTTTCTCTATGTCTCACTGTATGACTTGTAAGCGGAACTATATTTGCTTTCCTGTTTCTCTATGTCTCACTGTATGACATGTAAGCGGAACTATATTTGCTATCCTGTTGCTCTATGTCTCACTGTTTGACATGTAAGCGGAACTATGTTTGCTATCCTGTTTCTCTATGTCCTCTATGTCTCACTGTATGTCATGTAAGCGGAACTATATGTTCTATCCTGTTTCTCTATGTCTCACTGTATGTAATGTAAGCGTAACTATATTTCCTATCCTGTTTCTCTATGTCTCACTGTATGACATGTAAGCGGAACTATATGTGCTATCCTGTTTCTCTATGTCTCACTGTATGACATGTAAGCGGAACTATATTTGCTATCCTGTTTCTCTATGTCTCACTGTATGACATGTAAGCGGAACTATATTTGCTATCCTGTTTCTCTATGTCTCACTGTATGACATGTAAGCGGAACTATATTTGCTATCCTCTTTCTCTATGTCTCACTGTATGACATGTAAGCGGAACTATATTTGTTATCCTGTTTGTCTATGTCTCACTGTATGTCATGTAAGCGGAACTATATTTGCTATCCTGTTCCTCTATGTCTCACTGTATGACATGTAAGCGGAACTATATGTGCTATCCTGTTTCTCTATGTCTCACTGTATGTAATGTAAGCGGAACTATATTTGCTATCCTGTTTCTGTATGTCTCACTGTATGTCATGTAAGTGGAACTATATTTGCTATCCTGTTTCTCTATGTCTCACTGTATGACATGTAAGCGGAACTATATTTGCTATCCTACCCCTCTATGTCTCACTGTATGACATGTAAGCGGAACTATATTTGCTTTCCTGTTTCTCTATGTCTCACTGTATGATATGTAAGCGTAACTATATTTGCTATCCTGTTTCTCTATGTCTCACTGTATGACATCTAAGCGGAACTATATTTGCTATCCTGTCCCTCTATGTCTCACTGTATGACATGTAAGCGGAACTATATTTGCTATCCTCTTTCTCTATGTCTCACTGTATGACATGTAAGCGGAACTATATTTGCTATCCTCTTTCTCTATGTCTCACTGTATGACATGTAAGCGGAACTATATTTGCTATCCTGTCCCTCTATGTCTCACTGTATGACATGTAAGCGGAACTATATTTGCTCTCCTGTTTCTCTACATCTCACTGTATGACATGTAAGCGGACCTATATTTGCTCTCCTGTTTCTCTATGTCTCACTGTATGACATGAAAGCGGAACTATATGTGCTATCCTGTTTCTCTATGTCTCACTGTATGACATGTAAGCGGAACTATATGTGCTATCCTGTTTCTCTATGTCTCACTGTATGACATGTAAGCGGACCTATATTTGCTATCCTGTTTCTCTATGTCTCACTGTATGACATGTAAGCGGAACTATATTTGCTATCCTGTTTCTCTATGTCTCACTGTATGTCTTTTAAGCGTAACTATATTTGCTATCCTGTTTCTCTATGTCTCACTGTATGTCATGTAAGCGGAACTATATGTGCTATCCTGTTTCTCTATGTCTCACTGTATGTTATGTAAGCGGAACTATATTTCCTATCCTGTTTCTCTATGTCTCACTGTATGACATGTAAGCGGAACTATATGTGCTATCCTGTTTCTCTATGTCTCACTGTATGACATGTAAGCGGACCTATATTTGCTATCCTGTTTCTCTATGTCTCACTGTATGACATGTAAACGGAACTATATTTGCTATCCTGTTTCTCTATGTCTCACTGTATGTCATGTAAGCGGAACTATATTTGCTATCCTGTTTCTCTATGTCTCACTGTATGTCATGTAAGTGGAACTATATTTGCTATCCTGTTTCTCTATGTCTCACTGTATGACATGTAAGCGGAACTATATTTGCTATCCTACCCCTCTATGTCTCACTGTATGTCATGTAAGTGGAACTATATTTGCTATCCTGTTTCTCTATGTCTCACTGTATGACATGTAAGCGGAACTATATTTGCTATCCTACCCCTCTATGTCTCACTGTATGACATGTAAGCGGAACTATATTTGCTTTCCTGTTTCTCTATGTCTCACTGTATGATATGTAAGCGGAACTATATTTGCTATCCTGTTTCTCTATGTCTCACTGTATGACATCTAAGCGGAACTATATTTGCTATCCTGTCCCTCTATGTCTCACTGTATGACATGTAAGCGGAACTATATTTGCTATCCTCTTTCTCTATGTCTCACTGTATGACATGTAAGCGGAACTATATTTGCTATCCTCTTTCTCTATATCTCACTGTATGACATGTAAGCGGAACTATATTTGCTTTCCTGTTTCTCTATGTCATACTGTATGACATGTAAGCGGAACTATATTTGCTATCCTGTTGCTCTATGTCTCACTGTATGACATGTAAGCGGAACTATATTTGCTATCCTGTTGCTCTATGTCTCACTGTATGACATGTAAGCGGAACTATATTTGCTATCCTGTCCATGTCTCACTGTATGACATGTAAGCGGAACTATATTTGCTATCCTGTCCCTCTATGTCTCACTTTATGACATGTAAGCGGAACTATATTTGCTATCCTCTTTCTCTATGTCTCACTGTATGACATGTAAACGGAACTATATTTGCTATCCTGTTTCTCTATGTCTCACTGTATGACATGTAAGCGGAACTATATTTGCTATACTGTTTCTCTATGTCTCACTGTATGACATGTAAGCGGAACTATATTTGCTATCCTGTTTCTCTATGTCTCACTGTATGACATGTAAGCGTAACTATATTTGCTATCCTCTTTCTCTATGTCTCACTGTATGACATGTAAGCGGAACTATATTTGTTATCCTGTTTGTCTATGTCTCACTGTATGTCATGTAAGCGGAACTATATTTGCTATCCTGTTCCTCTATGTCTCACTGTATGACATGTAAGCGGAACTATATGTGCTATCCTGTTTCTCTATGTCTCACTGTATGTAATGTAAGCGGAACTATATTTCCTATCCTGTTTCTCTATGTCTCACTGTATGACATGTAAGCGGAACTATATGTGCTATCCTGTTTCTCTTTGTCTCACTGTATGACATGTAAGCGGACCTATATTTGCTATCCTGTTTCTCTATGTCTCACTGTATGACATGTAAACGGAACTATATTTGCTATCCTGTTTCTCTATGTCTCACTGTATGTCATGTAAGCGGAACTATATTTGCTATCCTGTTTCTCTATGTCTCACTGTATGTCATGTAAGTGGAACTATATTTGCTATCCTGTTTCTCTATGTCTCACTGTATGACATGTAAGCGGAACTATATTTGCTATCCTGTCCCTCTATGTCTCACTGTATGACATGTAAGCGGAACTATATTTGCTATCCTGTCCCTCTATGTCTCACTGTATGACATGTAAGCGGAACTATATTTTCTATCCTGTTCCTCTATGTCTCACTGAATGACATGTATTCGGAACTATATTTGCTATCCTGTTTCTCTATGTCTCACTGTATGACATGTAAGCGGAACTATATTTGCTATCCTGTCCCTCTATGTCTCACTGTATGACATGTAAGCGGAACTATATTTGCTATCCTCTTTCTCTATGTCTCACTGTATGACATGTAAGCGGAACTATATTTGCTATCCTCTTTCTCTATGTCTCACTGTATGACATGTAAGCGGAACTATATTTGCTTTCCTGTTTCTCTATGTCTCACTGTATGACATGTAAGCGGAACTATATTTGCTCTCCTGTTTCTCTATGTCTCACTGTATGACATGTAAGCGGAACTATATTTGCTCTCCTGTTTCTCTATGTCTCACTGTATGACATGTAAGCGGAACTATATTTGCTATCCTGTCCCTCTATGTCTCACTGTATGACATGTAAGCGGAACTATATTTGCTATCCTGTTTCTCTATGTCTCACTGTATGACATGTAAGCGGACCTATATTTGCTATCCTGTTTCTCTATGTCTCACTGTATGACATGTAAGCGGAACTATATTTGCTATCCTGTTTCTCTATGTCTCACTGTATGTCATTTAAGCGTAACTATATTTGCTATCCTGTTTCTCTATGTCTCACTGTATGTCATGTAAGCGGAACTATATTTGCTATCCTGTTTCTCTATGTCTCACTGTATGACATGTAAGCGGAACTACACTGGACAGCAAATAAACCGAGCCACCCGCTACCTAGGCACTCTAATTCGATTTTCTCAAAAACTAAAAAACCTACAATTATCAAAGTTGTACCTACAGAAAGTGCGTTTCATGGTGATTAAAATGAAAGGAAACTCATTGGGTTTAATCAATATTTCAGTGTTTATTAAGGATTTTACAAAGAAGAGTCGTTTTCCAGTCGTGACAATCGTTAGTAATGATAAAGTGAAAAAAAAAATTAAAGCCAAAAACAAAGATAAAATCAAAAAAAAGTTTTTGATCAATATTCCGTATTCCCTCCCCTTGCTCGGATAACTGCCAGCATACTTGTATTCATCGACCTTACGAGCCTGACGATAAAATCTTGAGGAATTGTATTCCACTCCTCTTCAATTGCGATTCGCAGCTCTGGAAGCCTTGTTGGAGCAGGTACCCGGGCTCGAACCCGACGTTTCAGCTCATCCCATAAGTGTTCTATCGGATTCAAGTCCGGGCTTCGAGCTGGCCAGTCCATCGTACGAATGCTGACGTCGCGTAGATACTGGGTCACCACATGAGCAACATGAGGCCGTGCATTATCATGCATCAATTGCATATCCTGTCCGATATATCCTGCGTAAGATACCACATGCTCTGCGAGGATTTCAGTAATGTAGCGATGAGAAGTCAGTCCACGTGTACGGCCCGTCGGTTCGATGAAAACTAACGCCGTATGTGCTGTTAACGAGATGCCGCCCCAGACCATTACAGATCCTCCTCCATAAGCAAAGTCAAAGTCAAAGTCAAAGTCAAAGTCAAAGGCATTTATTTGCTGAATATAGGTTACATAGGTGATAAAATTATAATAACGGTCGCTTAGCTATACTCTACCCGAAAGGGTTTGCAAAATTTTGAGTGTTAACAATATAATTTAATTAATTAAAGCATAAAAAATGTCAAGACAGTATTCAAGATTAAATTAGGCTTAAATATAAAATGTCAACACTATCATACATTACACACTGGGTACATATTTAACATTAATTTATTAGGAACCCTAGGCACAGTCACAAGGAAGGAAACTAAAATTTGTCTTGGAGAAATTCACCAGGGCTATAATAGGCTTTTTCAAGAAGAAGTTGTGATAGCCTTTTTTTAAATAAATGGACAACTTGAATTTCTCTAATACTATTAGGCAGATGGTTATATATTATGGGCGCCATTCCAAATATACTTTTATTAAATAAAGCTGTTGAGTGACTCGCAGCACTGATCTTATTTTTATATCTTGCACTGTTAAATTTGCCAAATAAATCATAATTAGTTTTTACAAATAGTACTATCTCTAAAATATATAATGACGGCAATGTGAATAATTTTAGTTTTATAAAATGGGGTTTGCAGGTATCTGTAGATTTCAGTTTACAAATTGACCTGATGCATCTTTTCTGAGCCTTGAAGGCATCAGTTTTGTCCGTGGAGTTACCCCAGAAGATGAGACCATACCTCAGAGCAGAGACAACATATGCATGATATGCAGTTAAGACGGCTTTTTGACTGACAACTTTGGAAAGCATGTGTAAGGCATAAGAAAATGACTTCAATTTAGAACAAACCTTTTCTATGTGGTTTTTCCATGTCAAATGAGAATCTATATACAAACCTAAAAATTTTGTGGAATCAACTTTATTAATATTCTTATTATTGTATTTAATTTCAAGATTATCTAATTCTGGATTATGGTTGTAATTATTTTTAAATGTCATTATGTTCGATTTGTCAATATTAATTAAAAGATTATTAGATGTCAGCCACTCAATCACATGTGATAGTGTACTTGTAATGTCAGATTCCAAAGCAATTACATTATTATTTTTAAATAGAACTGTGCTGTCGTCAGCAAATAATACCATTGTATTCTTAGTTTCTCTAGGCAGGTCATTTATGTAGACTAAAAATAGCAAAGGCCCAAGAACACTACCTTGGGGTACACCATATTTGATAAATCTATCATCAGAAACGTAATTTTGGAGAGTCCTATTATCTTGGCTTAGCCTTGTTACTACGGTCCTCTGCTTCCTGTCACTCAAATATGATTTAATGAGGTTCATCACGTTACCTCTAACTCCATAAGCTTGTAACTTCCCTAATAAAATCGAATGGTTCACATAATCGAAAGCCTTTGTCATGTCCATATATAAAGCTACTGTTAATATTCTTTTATCCAAAGATGTGACTACGTCCGATAAAAAATCATATAGAGCTAAATTTATGTTTTTGTTTTTCCTAAATCCCTTTTGTTCCGACGCAAAGATATTGTTTTTCTCGAAATAATAGTATAGACAATTATAAATAACTTTTTCAAGGATCTTAGCAAATATAGGAATAAGAGCAATTGGTCTGTAGTAGGCCATGTTCTCTTTATCTGTACTTTTATACATTGGTTTGATAATAGATGTTTTTAATTTTTTTGGGAAGGTGCCTTGCTCTATACATAAGTTCATGATGTAGCTCAAAACAGGTGATATAATTTCAGAAACATACTGAATAACTTTAGTGCAAATGTCATCAAAACCGGTACTACTTTTGTTTTTAAGATTTTTTATGATTTTATTTATGTCATAAGTCGTAGTAGGGCTCATAAAAATTGAGTGAACACTGGAGCAAGTTTTTAATGTAGCCGGATTGTTAGGCTCAGTAATTGGCTTAATTTGTTCAATGTAAAAATCATTGAAAGCCTTTGCAATTTCTTGAGGATCATCAATAATCTTATTGTCAAATTTGATTTGTTTTATGTCCTCAATAGATTGTTTATACTTGTTTTTATTGATAATGTTCCAGGTCGCTTTACATTTGTTATTAGAATTTTTTATATAATAGTCATTTTGGGATCTTTGGGTCAGTTTGACTATTTTCCTGAAGCGTTTGGAATAGTTCTGAAAGATGTTCTTGTTTTCTTGGCTGGGGGATAACCTATACTTCCACAGTAATTCTCTTTTCCGCTTAGAGCAACATTTAATTCCATTCGAAATCCATTTAGGCTTCTTTGACGCTGTTACTTTAACTTTGATGATTGGGAAGCAAAGATCGTAAAATAACTTAAATAAATTGTGAAAATTATCAAATGCTTCATTTGCATCTTGGCTTAAATATACTTCGTTAAAACTTAGTTGAGAAATATGTTCTGCAAATTTTTTTAAATTATCCTCATTAATGTCTCTACGCTCAATAAACCAATGGCTAAAACTGCAGTATTCTTTGACCGGACATTTTAAAATTTGTGCTGTATGGTCGGATAAGGCCAATTCTATTACCTTACCCTTGCATCCACGTATGTTGTGACAAAAATTGTCTAGGCAGGTTCCGCTACTTAATCTTGTTGGTTCATTAATAATTAGTTTCAGATTGTATGTCAGTAATAAAGTCTCAAACTCATTAGACCTAGCGTTTCGAGTCAGTCGATCAATATTAAAATCGCCACATAGTATAGTTTTTTTATTTTTATCACAGATTTTTTCTAATAAACTATCCAATTTTTCTAAAAATGCGTTAAATGCCCAAGTTGCTGTCTTAGGTGACCTATAAATACAGATAATATTTATGTTTTGCTCTATTAATTGTATTCCGCAGCATTCAAAGATAACGGGAGTGTTAAAACTATTTAGATTAATTTCCTTGTATCTGTGCCTACTGTTTACAAGAATGCATGTCCCTCCATGCCTATTGTTTCTAGCTGAATAAGTGGCCAATTTGTAATTTTGTACATGTAAAACAGGTATATCGGTTTCCACCATGTTATGCTCAGTTATACATATTACATCGAGGTCCATTTTGTCATTAATTAATTCATTCACATGCAATGTTAAAATGTCAGATTTGTTTATTAAACCATTGATATTTTGGTGAAGTATATTAAGATGAACGAAAAAACTCTGTTTTATTAACCTTTGACTCTACATTAACCCCTGACTCTACATTAATTTCTGACTCTACATTAACCCCTACCTCTACATTAACCCCTGACTCTACATTAACCCCTGACTCTACATTAACCCCTGACTCTACATTAACCCCTGACTCTACATTAACCCCTGACTCTACATCAACCCCTGACTCTACAATAACCCCTGACTCTACATTAACCCCTGACTCTACATTGTCCCTTGACACTATATTTTCCCTTGCCTCTACAGTTTGCTTTTGTTTCGTTTGCATATTTTTGGTTTTCAACTTCTGAAAGTAATATGGAATTGTACCTTTTTTATTACAAATCTGTTTTTTTACTATAATCATATTTTGTTTATTAAAATAGTAAGGTATTGTGCCCTTCACAAGCTTTTTATCATTTTTATTTAAATTCTTTACACATTTTGGCCAATTTACAATGTAATCCTTCCTGTATCGTATGTAATCTATTTCTACATTCAGTTTAAAGCTAATTTGGTCTACAAACAATGGGTTTTCCTGTCTCATTCTAATAGATTTTGTGTTAATTATTTTACATTTTGGATATTGCTGTTCTAAATTGTTCAGTATTTCATTAAGTGCAAACTTATTCTGACCATCGGTTATACTTAATATGAATACATAATTATTTTTGAGACTTTTAAGTGTTTTACCCAGTTCACTTGACAACATTTCATTACAGCTGTCATGATTGCCTACAGAAAATACAAAAATGTCATCATCAGTTATACTTGCCAAACTATTATATACGGGGTTTAAAATTTGAAAACTGTTTGCGTGCGGCTTGGTAGTAGATGATACAGTGTATATATCATTCCAGGTGTTTTTTCGGCAGTGGAGCATTGTGCTTGCTAATCCTCGTACATTTTCATCTCCATTTATAAATATATTGGGTTTTTTATCCTTTATACTTTTAGTAGGTAGGTAGGTACATTTTACTGCCCTAGATATTTTCGCTGGTTTTGAGACTGGAGGGGCCGGTAAAGCCAGTGGCGGTGCCAGCTGTAGGTTTTCTAATACTGATCTATTTGTACCTGTAGTGCCCTCTAGTATGGGTATAGAGGACTGCGTAGGCATGTTACTCATAACAGGGGAGCAGTGCTTTGGTTTTTCAACAACTAAGTTTTGCCTCGATTCAGACGTGTCGTTACCTAGATGGCGTTGCTCCAAGATAGCTTTTTGTGGTCCAGTTTTCCGAGTTTTCTTTATCGGAGTGTGTTTATTTGGAGTAGGTGTGCCCGGGGATGTAAAATAAATTTTCCTCATTAATTCTATTTCCTTACTCCTTTCTTCCAATTTAGATTTAAGGTTGTAGTTTTCTGTTATTAACTTATCAATTTCAGTATTTGCACTATCTAGGTTTATTTTAAGTATTTGAATTTGTTCCTGTAATTCACTTACTTGAGAAGTGTCCAGTATAGTTGGTGGAAGACTTTGGGTTGTTGAGTCAAGCATAGTTGAATTCCATACTGTTTCGTCGAGCATAGTAGAAGAATTTAAATCCTCGCAACTTGTTCCTTTGCGTCTGTTAAATTTTCTGATCGTTACATTATCCATGTTCAACTGCGTTATAAGTCATACAATTCGAAACAAAAAGTGGTATTTACGATTCACGGAGACAGGAATCGAACCCGAGTCGTTTTGGTCTCAAGCACGGGTGTTTCACCTTACGCCATCGAAGCCATATAAAATGCTGCGAAAGTTGGGTATGTATCCTTTCGCTGCACTGCAAGCAACAGTTTCCTCGATGCAACACTGAGAATAACGTTCTCCAGGGCGACGATATACTCTCTGACGTCGATCACTTCCATGTAGACTCAGCCTGGTCTCATCAGTGAAGAGTACATTACTCCACTGCTCTAATGTCCAATCCCTATGCTCTCGAGCAAATTCAAGTCGTGCTCGACGGTGTGCTACCGTTAATGCTGGGCCTGTTGCAGCTCTTTTTGGGGTCAGGTTCCGTTCAGCAAGTCTCCTTCTGACGGTATCTGAACTTATGACCACTTGGCGTTCGTCACGCAGACTTTGTTGGACTTGAATTGCGTTGAGGTGGCGATTTCGCAGAACAGTAAGGTGGATATAACGATCATCTGCTGCTGATGTAGCCCTAGGTCTGCCCGTACCTGGACGGCGATCGAATGCTCCAGTCTCTAGGTATCGTCTGTAAACTCGTTGCACCGAAGATCTGCTGATTCGAAGCCTTCGAGCGACTTCACGTTGCGCAATGCCTGCTTGAAGTAATGCTACTATATACTATATAGCTTGAGCTGCTTCCTGAGGTGTTGTATCCATTATTAATCGAAAAAAGTAGCAAAAACACACGCGTCTGAGCAAACGATGGGCAAAAACTAAAGAAATGATAAGAAATATCCGACTACCCTCATTGTAGAGAAAAAGAACGCTAATTTCAAACTCTGGTGAAAACAGAGCAAATCGTTAGCATTGTGTTTGTTGCTTGATTACAATGTGAGTTGACGGTACTTTCGAATTAATTTGTAGTCATTTAAATCACCATGAAACGCACTTTTTGTAGGTATAACTTTGATAGTTGTAAGTTTTATACTTTTTGAGAAAATCGAATCAGAGTTCCTAGGTAGCGGGTGGCTCGGTTTATTTGCTGACCAGTGTATATTTGCTATCCTGTCCCTCTATGTCTCACTGTATGACATGTAAGCGGAACTATATTTGCTATCCTGTTCCTCTATGTCTCACTGTATGACATGTAAGCGGAACTATATGTGCTATCCTGTTTCTCTATGTCTCACTGTATGTAATGTAAGCGGAACTATATTTCCTATCCTGTTTCTCTATGTCTCACTGTATGACATGTAAGCGGAACTATATGTGCTATCCTGTTTCTCTATGTCTCACTGTATGACATGTAAGCGGAACTATATTTGCTATCCTGTTTCTCTATGTCTCACTGTATGACATGTAAGCGGAACTATATTTGCTATCCTGTTTCTCTATGTCTCACTGTATGACATGTAAGCGGAACTATATTTGTTATCCTGTTTGTCTATGTCTCACTGTATGTCATGTAAGCGGAACTATATTTGCTATCCTGTTCCTCTATGTCTCACTGTATGACATGTAAGCGGAACTATATTTGCTATCCTCTTTCTCTATGTCTCACTGTATGACATGTAAGCGGAACTATATTTGTTATCCTGTTTGTCTATGTCTCACTGTATGTCATGTAAGCGGAACTATATTTGCTATCCTGTTCCTCTATGTCTCACTGTATGACATGTAAGCGGAACTATATTTTCTATCCTGTTCCTCTATGTCTCACTGTATGACATGTAAGCGGAACTATATTTGCTATCCTGTTTCTCTATGTCTCACTGTATGACATGTAAGCGGAACTATATTTGCTATCCTGTTTCTCTATGTCTCACTGTATGACATGTAAGCGGAACTATATTTGCTATCCTGTTTCTCTATGTCTCACTGTATGACATGTAAGCGGAACTATATGTGCTATCCTGTTTCTCTATGTCTCACTGTATGACATGTAAGCGGACCTATATTTGCTATCCTGTTTCTCTATGTCTCACTGTATGACATGTAAGCGGAACTATATTTGCTATCCTGTCCCTCTATGTCTCACTGTATGACATGTAAGCGGAACTATATTTGCTTTCCTGTTTCTCTATGTCTCACTGTATGTCATGTAAGTGGATCTATATTTGCTATCCTGTTTCTCTATGTCTCACTGTATGACATGTAAGCGGAAGTATATTTGCTATCCTGTCCCTCTATGTCTCACTGTATGACATGTAAGCGGAACTATATTTGCTATCCTGTCCCTCTATGTCTCACTGTATGACATGTAAGCGGAACTATATTTGCTATCCTGTTCCTCTATGTCTCACTGTATGACATGTAAGCGGAACTATATTTGCTATCCTGTTCGTCTATGTCTCACTGTATGACATGTAAGCGGAACTATATGTGCTATCCTGTTTCTCTATGTCTCACTGTATGACATGTAAGCGGAACTATATGTGCTATCCTGTTTCTCTATGTCTCACTGTATGACATGTAAGCGGACCTATATTTGCTATCCTGTTTCTCTATGTCTCACTGTATGACATGTAAGCGGAACTATATTTGCTATCCTGTTTCTCTATGTCTCACTGTATGTCATTTAAGCGTAACTATATTTGCTATCCTGTTTCTCTATGTCTCACTGTATGTCATGTAAGCGGAACTATATTTGCTATCCTGTTTCTCTATGTCTTACTGTATGACATGTAAGCGGAACTATATTTGCTATCCTGTCCCTCTATGTCTCACTGTATGACATGTAAGCGGAACTATATTTGCTATCGTGTCCCTCTATGTCTCACTGTATGACATGTAAGCGGAACTATATTTGCTATCCTCTTTCTCTATGTCTCACTGTATGACATGTAAGCGGAACTATATTTGCTATCCTCTTTCTCTATGTCTCACTGTATGACATGTAAGCGGAACTATATTTGCTTTCCTTGTCTCTATGTCTCACTGTATGACATGTAAGCGGAACTATATTTGCTATCCTCTTTCTCTATGTCTCACTGTATGACATGTAAGCGGAACTATATTTGCTTTCCTGTTTCTCTATGTCTCACTGTATGACATGTAAGCGGAACTATATTTGCTATCCTGTTGCTCTATGTCTCACTGTATGACATGTAAGCGGAACTATATTTGCTATCCTGTTTCTCTATGTCTCACTGTATGTCATGTAAGCGGAACTATATTTCCTATCCTGTTTCTCTATGTCTCACTGTATGACATGTAAGCGGAACTATATGTGCTATCCTGTTTCTCTATGTCTCACTGTATGACATGTAAGCGGAACTATATGTGCTATTCTGTTTCTCTATGTCTCACTATATGACATGTAAGCGGAACTATATTTGCTATCCTGTCCCTCTATGTCTCACTGTATGACATGTAAGCGGAACTATATTTGCTATCCTGTTCCTCTATGTCTCACTGTATGTCATGTAAGCGGAACTATATTTCCTATCCTGTTTCTCTATGTCTTACTGTATGTCATGTAAGTGGAACTATATTTGCTATCCTGTTTCTCTATGTCTCACTGTATGACATGTAAGCGGAACTATATTTGCTATCCTGTCCCTCTATGTCTCACTGTATGACATGTAAGCGGAACTATATTTGCTATCCTGTCCCTCTATGTCTCACTGTATGACATGTAAGCGGAACTATATTTGCTATCCTGTTCCTCTATGTCTCACTGTATGACATGTAAGCGGAACTATATTTGCTATCCTGTTTCTCTATGTCTCACTGTATGACATGTAAGCGGAACTATATTTGCTATCCTGTCCCTCTATGTCTCATTGTATGACATGTAAGCGGAACTATATTTGCTATCCTCTTTCTCTATGTCTCACTGTATGACATGTAAGCGGAACTATATTTGCTATCCTCTTTCTCTATGTCTCACTGTATGACATGTAAGCGGAACTATATTTGCTTTCCTGTTTCTCTATGTCTCACTGTATGACATGTAAGCGGAACTATATTTGCTATCCTGTTTCTCTATGTCTCACTGTATGACATGTAAGCGGAACTATATTTGCTATCCTGTCCATGTCTCACTGTATGACATGTAAGCGGAACTATATTTGCTATCCTGTTTCTCTATGTCTCACTGTATGACATGTAAGCGGAACTATATTTGCTATCCTGTCCCTCTATGTCCCACTGTATGACATGTAAGCGGAACTATATTTGCTCTCCTGTTTCTCCTTACATAGAGGGACAGGATAGCAAATATAGATTTGCTATCCTGTCCCTCTATGTCTCACTGTATGACATGTAAGCGGAACTATATTTGCTATCCTCTTTCTCTATGTCTCACTGTATGACATGTAAGCGGAACTATATTTGCTATCCTCTTTCTCTATGTCTCACTGTATGACATGTAAGCGGAACTATATTTGCTTTCCTGTTTCTCTATGTCTCACTGTATGACATGTAAGCGGAACTATATTTGCTATCCTGTTGCTCTATGTCTCACTGTATGACATGTAAGCGGAACTATATTTGCTATCCTGTTGCTCTATGTCTCACTGTATGACATGTAAGCGGAACTATATTTGCTATCCTGTTTCTCTATGTCCTCTATGTCTCACTGTATGTCATGTAAGCGGAACTATATTTTCTATCCTGTTTCTCTATGTCTCACTGTATGTCATGTAAGCGGAACTATATTTCCTATCCTGTTTCTCTATGTCTCACTGTATGACATGTAAGCGGAACTATATGTGCTATCCTGTTTCTCTATGTCTCACTGTATGACATGTAAGCGGACCTATATTTGCTATCCTGTTTCTCTATGTCTCACTGTATGACATGTAAACGGAATTATATTTGCTATCCTGTTTCTCTATGTCTCACTGTATGTCATGTAAGCGGAACTATATTTGCTATCCTGTTTCTCTATGTCTCACTGTATGTCATGTAAGTGGAACTATATTTGCTATCCTGTTTCTCTATGTCTCACTGTATGACATGTAAGCGGAACTATATTTGCTATCCTACCCCTCTATGTCTCACTGTATGACATGTAAGCGGAACTATATTTGCTTTCCTGTTTCTCTATGTCTCACTGTATTATATGTAAGCGGAACTATATTTGCTATCCTGTTTCTCTATGTCTCACTGTATGACATCTAAGCGGAACTATATTTGCTATCCTGTCCCTCTATGTCTCACTGTATGACATGTAAGCGGAACTATATTTGCTATCCTCTATCTCTATGTCTCACTGTATGACATGTAAGCGGAACTATATTTGCTATCCTCTTTCTCTATATCTCACTGTATGACATGTAAGCGGAACTATATTTGCTTTCCTGTTTCTCTATGTCATACTGTATGACATGTAAGCGGAACTATATTTGCTATCCTGTTGCTCTATGTCTCACTGTATGACATGTAAGCGGAACTATATTTGCTATCCTGTTGCTCTATGTCTCACTGTATGACATGTAAGCGGAACTATATTTGCTATCCTGTCCATGTCTCACTGTATGACATGTAAGCGGAACTATATTTGCTATCCTGTCCCTCTATGTCTCACTTTATGACATGTAAGCGGAACTATATTTGCTATCCTCTTTCTCTATGTCTCACTGTATGACATGTAAGCGGAACTATATTTGCTATCCTGTTTCTCTATGTCTCACTGTAGGAAATGTAAGCGGAACTATATTTGCTATCCTGTCCCTCTATGTCTCACTGTATGACATGTAAGCGGAACTATATTTGCTATCCTGTCCCTCTATGTCTCACTGTATGACATGTAAGCGGAACTATATTTGCTATCCTGTCCCTCTATGTCTCACTGTATGACATGTAAGCGGAACTATATTTGCTATCCTGTTCCTCTATGTCTCACTGTATGACATGTAAGCGGAACTATATTTGCTATCCTGTTTCTCTATGTCTCACTGTATGACATGTAAGCGGAACTATATTTGCTATCCTGTCCCTCTATGTCTCATTGTATGACATGTAAGCGGAACTATATTTGCTATCCTCTTTCTCTATGTCTCACTGTATGACATGTAAGCGGAACTATATTTGCTATCCTCTTTCTCTATGTCTCACTGTATGACATGTAAGCGGAACTATATTTGCTTTCCTGTTTCTCTATGTCTCACTGTATGACATGTAAGCGGAACTATATTTGCTATCCTGTTTCTCTATGTCTCACTGTATGACATGTAAGCGGAACTATATTTGCTATCCTGTCCATGTCTCACTGTATGACATGTAAGCGGAACTATATTTGCTATCCTGTTTCTCTATGTCTCACTGTATGACATGTAAGCGGAACTATATTTGCTATCCTGTCCCTCTATGTCCCACTGTATGACATGTAAGCGGAACTATATTTGCTCTCCTGTTTCTCCTTACATAGAGGGACAGGATAGCAAATATAGATTTGCTATCCTGTCCCTCTATGTCTCACTGTATGACATGTAAGCGGAACTATATTTGCTATCCTCTTTCTCTATGTCTCACTGTATGACATGTAAGCGGAACTATATTTGCTATCCTCTTTCTCTATGTCTCACTGTATGACATGTAAGCGGAACTATATTTGCTTTCCTGTTTCTCTATGTCTCACTGTATGACATGTAAGCGGAACTATATTTGCTATCCTGTTGCTCTATGTCTCACTGTATGACATGTAAGCGGAACTATATTTGCTATCCTGTTGCTCTATGTCTCACTGTATGACATGTAAGCGGAACTATATTTGCTATCCTGTTTCTCTATGTCCTCTATGTCTCACTGTATGTCATGTAAGCGGAACTATATTTTCTATCCTGTTTCTCTATGTCTCACTGTATGTCATGTAAGCGGAACTATATTTCCTATCCTGTTTCTCTATGTCTCACTGTATGACATGTAAGCGGAACTATATGTGCTATCCTGTTTCTCTATGTCTCACTGTATGACATGTAAGCGGACCTATATTTGCTATCCTGTTTCTCTATGTCTCACTGTATGACATGTAAACGGAATTATATTTGCTATCCTGTTTCTCTATGTCTCACTGTATGTCATGTAAGCGGAACTATATTTGCTATCCTGTTTCTCTATGTCTCACTGTATGTCATGTAAGTGGAACTATATTTGCTATCCTGTTTCTCTATGTCTCACTGTATGACATGTAAGCGGAACTATATTTGCTATCCTACCCCTCTATGTCTCACTGTATGACATGTAAGCGGAACTATATTTGCTTTCCTGTTTCTCTATGTCTCACTGTATGATATGTAAGCGGAACTATATTTGCTATCCTGTTTCTCTATGTCTCACTGTATGACATCTAAGCGGAACTATATTTGCTATCCTGTCCCTCTATGTCTCACTGTATGACATGTAAGCGGAACTATATTTGCTATCCTCTATCTCTATGTCTCACTGTATGACATGTAAGCGGAACTATATTTGCTATCCTCTTTCTCTATATCTCACTGTATGACATGTAAGCGGAACTATATTTGCTTTCCTGTTTCTCTATGTCATACTGTATGACATGTAAGCGGAACTATATTTGCTATCCTGTTGCTCTATGTCTCACTGTATGACATGTAAGCGGAACTATATTTGCTATCCTGTTGCTCTATGTCTCACTGTATGACATGTAAGCGGAACTATATTTGCTATCCTGTCCATGTCTCACTGTATGACATGTAAGCGGAACTATATTTGCTATCCTGTCCCTCTATGTCTCACTTTATGACATGTAAGCGGAACTATATTTGCTATCCTCTTTCTCTATGTCTCACTGTATGACATGTAAGCGGAACTATATTTGCTATCCTGTTTCTCTATGTCTCACTGTAGGAAATGTAAGCGGAACTATATTTGCTATCCTGTCCCTCTATGTCTCACTGTATGACATGTAAGCGGAACTATATTTGCTATCCTCTTTCTCTATGTCTCACTGTATGACATTTAAGCTGAACTATATGTGCTATCCTGTTTCTCTATGTCTCACTGTATGACATGTAAGCGGAACTATATTTGCTAACCTCTTTCTCTATGTCTCACTGTATGACATGTAAGCGGAACTATATTTGCTATCCTGTTTCTCTATGTCTCACTGTATGACATGTAAGCGGAACTATATTTGCTATCCTGTCCCTCTATGTCTCACTGTATGACATGTAAGCGGAACTATATTTGCTATCCTGTTTCTCTACATCTCACTGTATGACATGTAAGCGGACCTATATTTGCTCTCCTGTTTCTCTATGTCTCACTGTATGACATGAAAGCGGAACTATATGTGCTATCCTGTTTCTCTATGTCTCACTGTATGACATGTAAGCGGAACTATATGTGCTATCCTGTTTCTCTATGTCTCACTGTATGACATGTAAGCGGACCTATATTTGCTATCCTGTTTCTCTATGTCTCACTGTATGACATGTAAGCGGAACTATATTTGCTATCCTGTTTCTCTATGTCTCACTGTATGTCATTTAAGCGTAACTATATTTGCTATCCTGTTTCTCTATGTCTCACTGTATGTCATGTAAGCGGAACTATATTTGCTATCCTGTTTCTCTATGTCTCACTGTATGACATGTAAGCGGAACTATATTTGCTATCCTGTCCCTCTATTTCTCACTGTATGACATGTAAGCGGAACTATATTTGCTATCCTGTCCCTCTATGTCTCACTGTATGACATGTAAGCGGAACTATATTTGCTATCCTGTTCCTCTATGTCTCACTGTATGACATGTAAGCGGAACTATATTTGCTATCCTGTTTCTCTATGTCTCACTGTATGACATGTAAGCGGAACTATATTTGCTATCCTGTTGCTCTATGTCTCACTGTATGACATGTAAGCGGAACTATATTTGCTATCCTCTTTCTCTATGTCTCACTGTATGACATGTAAGCGGAACTATATTTGCTATCCTCTTTCTCTATGTCTCACTGTATGACATGTAAGCGGAACTATATTTGCTTTCCTGTTTCTCTATGTCTCACTGTATGACATGTAAGCGGAACTATATTTGCTATCCTGTTGCTCTATGTCTCACTGTATGACATGTAAGCGGAACTATATTTGCTATCCTGTTGCTCTATGTCTCACTGTATGACATGTAAGCGGAACTATGTTTGCTATGATGTTTCTCTATGTCCTCTATGTCTCACTGTATGTCATGTAAGCGGAACTATATGTTCTATCCTGTTTCTCTATGTCTCACTGTATGTAATGTAAGCGTAACTATATTTCCTATCCTGTTTCTCTATGTCTCACTGTATGACATGTAAGCGGAACTATATGTGCTATCCTGTTTCTCTATGTCTCACTGTATGACATGTAAGCGGAACTATATTTGCTATCCTGTTTCTCTATGTCTCACTGTATGACATGTAAGCGGAACTATATTTGCTATCCTGTTTCTCTATGTCTCACTGTATGACATGTAAGCGGAACTATATTTGCTATCCTCTTTGTCTATGTCTCACTGTATGACATGTAAGCGGAACTATATTTGTTATCCTGTTTGTCTATGTCTCACTGTATGTCATGTAAGCGGAACTATATTTGCTATCCTGTTCCTCTATGTCTCACTGTATGACATGTAAGCGGAACTATATGTGCTATCCTGTTTCTCTATGTCTCACTGTATGTAATGTAAGCGGAACTATATTTCCTATCCTGTTTCTCTATGTCTCACTGTATGACATGTAAGCGGAACTATATGTGCTATCCTGTTTCTCTATGTCTCACTGTATGACATGTAAGCGGACCTATATTTGCTATCCTGTTTCTCTATGTCTCACTGTATGTCATGTAAGCGGAACTATATTTGCTATCCTGTTTCTCTATGTCTCACTGTATGTAATGTAAGCGTAACTATATTTCCTATCCTGTTTCTCTATGTCTCACTGTATGACATGTAAGCGGAACTATATGTGCTATCCTGTTTCTCTATGTCTCACTGTATGACATGTAAGCGGAACTATATTTGCTATCCTGTTTCTCTATGTCTCACTGTATGACATGTAAGCGGAACTATATTTGCTATCCTGTTTCTCTATGTCTCACTGTATGACATGTAAGCGGAACTATATTTGCTATCCTCTTTCTCTATGTCTCACTGTATGACATGTAAGCGGAACTATATTTGTTATCCTGTTTGTCTATGTCTCACTGTATGTCATGTAAGCGGAACTATATTTGCTATCCTGTTCCTCTATGTCTCACTGTATGACATGTAAGCGGAACTATATGTGCTATCCTGTTTCTCTATGTCTCACTGTATGTAATGTAAGCGGAACTATATTTCCTATCCTGTTTCTCTATGTCTCACTGTATGACATGTAAGCGGAACTATATGTGCTATCCTGTTTCTCTATGTCTCACTGTATGACATGTAAGCGGACCTATATTTGCTATCCTGTTTCTCTATGTCTCACTGTATGACATGTAAACGGAACTATATTTGCTATCCTGTTTCTCTATGTCTCACTGTATGTCATGTAAGCGGAACTATATTTGCTATCCTGTTTCTCTATGTCTCACTGTATGTCATGTAAGTGGAACTATATTTGCTATCCTGTTTCTCTATGTCTCACTGTATGACATGTAAGCGGAACTATATTTGCTATCCTACCCCTCTATGTCTCACTGTATGACATGTAAGCGGAACTATATTTGCTTTCCTGTTTCTCTATGTCTCACTGTATGATATGTAAGCGTAACTATATTTGCTATCCTGTTTCTCTATGTCTCACTGTATGACATCTAAGCGGAACTATATTTGCTATCCTGTCCCTCTATGTCTCACTGTATGACATGTAAGCGGAACTATATTTGCTATCCTCTTTCTCTATGTCTCACTGTATGACATGTAAGCGGAACTATATTTGCTATCCTCTTTCTCTATATCTCACTGTATGACATGTAAGCGGAACTATATTTGCTTTCCTGTTTCTCTATGTCATACTGTATGACATGTAAGCGGAACTATATTTGCTATCCTGTTGCTCTATGTCTCACTGTATGACATGTAAGCGGATTTATATTTGCTATCCTGTTGCTCTATGTCTCACTGTATGACATGTAAGCGGAACTATATTTGCTATCCTGTCCATGTCTCACTGTATGACATGTAAGCGGAACTATATTTGCTATCCTGTCCCTCTATGTCTCACTTTATGACATGTAAGCGGAACTATATTTGCTATCCTCTTTCTCTATGTCTCACTGTATGACATGTAAGCGGAACTATATTTGCTATCCTGTTTCTCTATGTCTCACTGTAGGACATGTAAGCGGAACTATATTTGCTATCCTGTCCCTCTATGTCTCATTGTATGACATGTAAGCGGAACTATATTTGCTATCCTCTTTCTCTATGTCTCACTGTATGACATGGAAGCGGAACTATATTTGCTATCCTCTTTCTCTATGTCTCACTGTATGACATGTAAGCGGAACTATATTTGCTTTCCTGTTTCTCTATGTCCCACTGTATGACATGTAAGCGGAACTATATTTGCTATCCTGTTTCTCTATGTCTCACTGTATGACATGTAAGCGGAACTATATTTGCTATCCTGTCCATGTCTCACTGTATGACATGTAAGCGGAACTATATTTGCTATCCTGTTTCTCTATTTCTCACTGTATGACATGTAAGCGGAACTATATTTGCTATCCTGTCCCTCTATGTCCCACTGTATGACATGTAAGCGGAACTATATTTGCTCTCCTGTTTCTCCTTACATAGAGGGACAGGATAGCAAATATAGATTTGCTATCCTGTCCCTCTATGTCTCACTGTATGACATGTAAGCGGAACTATATTTGCTATCCTCTTTCTCTATGTCTCACTGTATGACATGTAAGCGGAACTATATTTGCTATCCTCTTTCTCTATGTCTCACTGTATGACATGTAAGCGGAACTATATTTGCTTTCCTGTTTCTCTATGTCTCACTGTATGACATGTAAGCGGAACTATATTTGCTATCCTGTTGCTCTATGTCTCACTGTATGACATGTAAGCGGAACTATATTTGCTATCCTGTTGCTCTATGTCTCACTGTATGACATGTAAGCGGAACTATATTTGCTATCCTGTTTCTCTATGTCCTCTATGTCTCACTGTATGTCATGTAAGCGGAACTATATTTTCTATCCTGTTTTTCTATGTCTCACTGTATGTCATGTAAGCGGAACTATATTTCCTATCCTGTTTCTCTATGTCTCACTGTATGACATGTAAGCGGAACTATATGTGCTATCCTGTTTCTCTATGTCTCACTGTATGACATGTAAGCGGACCTATATTTGCTATCCTGTTTCTCTATGTCTCACTGTATGACATGTAAACGGAATTATATTTGCTATCCTGTTTCTCTATGTCTCACTGTATGTCATGTAAGCGGAACTATATTTGCTATCCTGTTTCTCTATGTCTCACTGTATGTCATGTAAGTGGAACTATATTTGCTATCCTGTTTCTCTATGTCTCACTGTATGACATGTAAGCGGAACTATATTTGCTATCCTACCCCTCTATGTCTCACTGTATGACATGTAAGCGGAACTATATTTGCTTTCCTGTTTCTCTATGTCTCACTGTATGATATGTAAGCGGAACTATATTTGCTATCCTGTTTCTCTATGTCTCACTGTATGACATCTAAGCGGAACTATATTTGCTATCCTGTCCCTCTATGTCTCACTGTATGACATGTAAGCGGAACTATATTTGCTATCCTCTTTCTCTATGTCTCACTGTATGACATGTAAGCGGAACTATATTTGCTATCCTCTTTCTCTATATCTCACTGTATGACATGTAAGCGGAACTATATTTGCTTTCCTGTTTCTCTATGTCATACTGTATGACATGTAAGCGGAACTATATTTGCTATCCTGTTGCTCTATGTCTCACTGTATGACATGTAAGCGGAACTATATTTGCTATCCTGTTGCTCTATGTCTCACTGTATGACATGTAAGCGGAACTATATTTGCTATCCTGTCCATGTCTCACTGTATGACATGTAAGCGGAACTATATTTGCTATCCTGTCCCTCTATGTCTCACTTTATGACATGTAAGCGGAACTATATTTGTTATCCTCTTTCTCTATGTCTCACTGTATGACATGTAAGCGGAACTATATTTGCTATCCTGTTTCTCTATGTCTCACTGTAGGACATGTAAGCGGAACTATATTTGCTATCCTGTCCCTCTATGTCTCACTGTATGACATGTAAGCGGAACTATATTTGCTATCCTCTTTCTCTATGTCTCACTGTATGACATTTAAGCTGAACTATATGTGCTATCCTGTTTCTCTATGTCTCACTGTATGACATGTAAGCGGAACTATATTTGCTATCCTCTTTCTCTATGTCTCACTGTATGACATGTAAGCGGAACTATATTTGCTATCCTGTTTCTCTATGTCTCACTGTATGACATGTAAGCGGAACTATATTTGCTATCCTGTCACTCTATGTCTCACTGTATGACATGTAAGCGGAACTATATTTGCTCTCCTGTTTCTCTACATCTCACTGTATGACATGTAAGCGGACCTATATTTGCTCTCCTGTTTCTCTATGTCTCACTGTATGACATGAAAGCGGAACTATATGTGCTTTCCTGTTTCTCTATGTCTCACTGTATGACATGTAAGCGGAACTATATGTGCTATCCTGTTTCTCTATGTCTCACTGTATGACATGTAAGCGGACCTATATTTGCTATCCTGTTTCTCTATGTCTCACTGTATGACATGTAAGCGGAACTATATTTGCTATCCTGTTTCTCTATGTCTCACTGTATGTCATTTAAGCGTAACTATATTTGCTATCCTGTTTCTCTATGTCTCACTGTATGTCATGTAAGCGGAACTATATTTGCTATCCTGTTTCTCTATGTCTCACTGTATGACATGTAAGCGGAACTATATTTGCTATCCTGTCCCTCTATTTCTCACTGTATGACATGTAAGCGGAACTATATTTGCTATCCTGTCCCTCTATGTCTCACTGTATGACATGTAAGCGGAACTATATTTTCTATCCTGTTCCTCTATGTCTCACTGTATGACATGTAAGCGGAACTATATTTGCTATCCTGTTTCTCTATGTCTCACTGTATGACATGTAAGCGGAACTATATGTGCTATCCTGTTTCTCTATGTCTCACTGTATGACATGTAAGCGGAACTATATTTGCTATCCTGTTTCTCTATGTCTCACTGTATGACATGTAAGCGGAACTATATTTGTTATCCTGTTTGTCTATGTCTCACTGTATGTCATGTAAGCGGAACTATATTTGCTATCCTGTTCCTCTATGTCTCACTGTATGACATGTAAGCGGAACTATATGTGCTATCCTGTTTCTCTATGTCTCACTGTATGTAATGTAAGCGGAACTATATTTCCTATCCTGTTTCTCTATGTCTCACTGTATGACATGTAAGCGGAACTATATGTGCTATCCTGTTTCTCTATGTCTCACTGTATGACATGTAAGCGGACCTATATTTGCTATCCTGTTTCTCTATGTCTCACTGTATGACATGTAAACGGAACTATATTTGCTATCCTGTTTCTCTATGTCTCACTGTATGTCATGTAAGCGGAACTATATTTGCTATCCTGTTTCTCTATGTCTCACTGTATGACATGTAAGCGGAACTATATTTGCTATCCTCTTTCTCTATGTCTCACTGTATGACATGTAAGCGGAACTATATTTGCTATCCTCTTTCTCTATGTCTCACTGTATGACATGTAAGCGGAACTATATTTGCTTTCCTGTTTCTCTATGTCTCACTGTATGACATGTAAGCGGAACTATATTTGCTATCCTGTTGCTCTATGTCTCACTGTATGACATGTAAGCGGAACTATATTTGCTATCCTGTTGCTCTATGTCTCACTGTATGACATGTAAGCGGAACTATGTTTGCTATGATGTTTCTCTATGTCCTCTATGTCTCACTGTATGTCATGTAAGCGGAACTATATGTTCTATCCTGTTTCTCTATGTCTCACTGTATGTAATGTAAGCGTAACTATATTTCCTATCCTGTTTCTCTATGTCTCACTGTATGACATGTAAGCGGAACTATATGTGCTATCCTGTTTCTCTATGTCTCACTGTATGACATGTAAGCGGAACTATATTTGCTATCCTGTTTCTCTATGTCTCACTGTATGACATGTAAGCGGAACTATATTTGCTATCCTGTTTCTCTATGTCTCACTGTATGACATGTAAGCGGAACTATATTTGCTATCCTCTTTCTCTATGTCTCACTGTATGACATGTAAGCGGAACTATATTTGTTATCCTGTTTGTCTATGTCTCACTGTATGTCATGTAAGCGGAACTATATTTGCTATCCTGTTCCTCTATGTCTCACTGTATGACATGTAAGCGGAACTATATGTGCTATCCTGTTTCTCTATGTCTCACTGTATGTAATGTAAGCGGAACTATATTTGCTATCCTGTTTCTCTATGTCTCACTGTATGACATGTAAGCGGAACTATATGTGCTATCCTGTTTCTCTATGTCTCACTGTATGACATGTAAGCGGACCTATATTTGCTATCCTGTTTCTCTATGTCTCACTGTATGACATGTAAACGGAACTATATTTGCTATCCTGTTTCTCTATGTCTCACTGTATGTCATGTAAGCGGAACTATATTTGCTATCCTGTTTCTCTATGTCTCACTGTATGTCATGTAAGTGGAACTATATTTGCTATCCTGTTTCTCTATGTCTCACTGTATGACATGTAAGCGGAACTATATTTGCTATCCTACCCCTCTATGTCTCACTGTATGACATGTAAGCGGAACTATATTTGCTTTCCTGTTTCTCTATGTCTCACTGTATGATATGTAAGCGTAACTATATTTGCTATCCTGTTTCTCTATGTCTCACTGTATGACATCTAAGCGGAACTATATTTGCTATCCTGTCCCTCTATGTCTCACTGTATGACATGTAAGCGGAACTATATTTGCTATCCTCTTTCTCTATGTCTCACTGTATGATATGTAAGCGGAACTATATTGGCTATCCTCTTTCTCTATATCTCACTGTATGACATGTAAGCGGAACTATATTTGCTTTCCTGTTTCTCTATGTCATACTGTATGACATGTAAGCGGAACTATATTTGCTATCCTGTTGCTCTATGTCTCACTGTATGACATGTAAGCGGAACTATATTTGCTATCCTGTTGCTCTATGTCTCACTGTATGACATGTAAGCGGAACTATATTTGCTATCCTGTCCATGTCTCACTGTATGACATGTAAGCGGAACTATATTTGCTATCCTGTCCCTCTATGTCTCACTTTATGACATGTAAGCGGAACTATATTTGCTATCCTCTTTCTCTATGTCTCACTGTATGACATGTAAGCGGAACTATATTTGCTATCCTGTTTCTCTATGTCTCACTGTAGGACATGTAAGCGGAACTATATTTGCTATCCTGTCCCTCTATGTCTCACTGTATGACATGTAAGCGGAACTTTATTTGCTATCCTCTTTCTCTATGTCTCACTGTATGACATTTAAGCTGAACTATATGTGCTATCCTGTTTCTCTATGTCTCACTGTATGACATGTAAGCGGAACTATATTTGCTATCCTCTTTCTCTATGTCTCACTGTATGACATGTAAGCGGAACTATATTTGCTATCCTGTTTCTCTATGTCTCACTGTATGACATGTAAGCGGAACTATATTTGCTATCCTGTCCCTCTATGTCTCACTGTATGACATGTAAGCGGAACTATATTTGCTCTCCTGTTTCTCTACATCTCACTGTATGACATGTAAGCGGACCTATATTTGCTCTCCTGTTTCTCTATGTCTCACTGTATGACATGAAAGCGGAACTATATGTGCTATCCTGTTTCTCTATGTCTCACTGTATGACATGTAAGCGGAACTATATGTGCTATCCTGTTTCTCTATGTCTCACTGTATGACATGTAAGCGGACCTATATTTGCTATCCTGTATCTCTATGTCTCACTGTATGACATGTAAGCGGAACTATATTTGCTATCCTGTTTCTCTATGTCTCACTGTATGTCATTTAAGCGTAACTATATTTGCTATCCTGTTTCTCTATGTCTCACTGTATGTCATGTAAGCGGAACTATATGTGCTATCCTGTTTCTCTATGTCTCACTGTATGTAATGTAAGCGGAACTATATTTCCTATCCTGTTTCTCTATGTCTCACTGTATGACATGTAAGCGGAACTATATGTGCTATCCTGTTTCTCTATGTCTCACTGTATGACATGTAAGCGGACCTATATTTGCTATCCTGTTTCTCTATGTCTCACTGTATGACATGTAAACGGAACTATATTTGCTATCCTGTTTCTCTATGTCTCACTGTATGTCATGTAAGCGGAACTATATTTGCTATCCTGTTTCTCTATGTCTCACTGTATGTCATGTAAGTGGAACTATATTTGCTATCCTGTTTCTCTATGTCTCACTGTATGACATGTAAGCGGAACTATATTTGCTATCCTACCCCTCTATGTCTCACTGTATGTCATGTAAGTGGAACTATATTTGCTATCCTGTTTCTCTATGTCTCACTGTATGACATGTAAGCGGAACTATATTTGCTATCCTACCCCTCTATGTCTCACTGTATGACATGTAAGCGGAACTATATTTGCTTTCCTGTTTCTCTATGTCTCACTGTATGATATGTAAGCGGAACTATATTTGCTATCCTGTTTCTCTATGTCTCACTGTATGACATCTAAGCGGAACTATATTTGCTATCCTGTCCCTCTATGTCTCACTGTATGACATGTAAGCGGAACTATATTTGCTATCCTCTTTCTCTTTGTCTCACTGTATGACATGTAAGCGGAACTATATTTGCTATCCTCTTTCTCTATATCTCACTGTATGACATGTAAGCGGAACTATATTTACTTTCCTGTTTCTCTATGTCATACTGTATGACATGTAAGCGGAACTATATTTGCTATCCTGTTGCTCTATGTCTCACTGTATGACATGTAAGCGGAACTATATTTGCTATCCTGTTGCTCTATGTCTCACTGTATGACATGTAAGCGGAACTATATTTGCTATCCTGTCCATGTCTCACTGTATGACATGTAAGCGGAACTATATTTGCTATCCTGTCCCTCTATGTCTCACTTTATGACATGTAAGCGGAACTATATTTGCTATCCTCTTTCTCTATGTCTCACTGTATGACATGTAAGCGGAACTATATTTGCTATCCTGTTTCTCTATGTCTCACTGTATGACATGTAAGCGGAACTATATTTGCTATCCTGTTTCTCTATGTCTCACTGTATGACATGTAAGCGGAACTATATTTGCTATCCTGTTTCTCTATGTCTCACTGTATGACATGTAAGCGGAACTATATTTGCTATCCTCTTTCTCTATGTCTCACTGTATGACATGTAAGCGGAACTATATTTGTTATCCTGTTTGTCTATGTCTCACTGTATGTCATGTAAGCGGAACTATATTTGCTATCCTGTTCCTCTATGTCTCACTGTATGACATGTAAGCGGAACTATATGTGCTATCCTGTTTCTCTATGTCTCACTGTATGTAATGTAAGCGGAACTATATTTCCTATCCTGTTTCTCTATGTCTCACTGTATGACATGTAAGCGGAACTATATGTGCTATCCTGTTTCTCTATGTCTCACTGTATGACATGTAAGCGGACCTATATTTGCTATCCTGTTTCTCTATGTCTCACTGTATGACATGTAAACGGAACTATATTTGCTATCCTGTTTCTCTATGTCTCACTGTATGTCATGTAAGCGGAACTATATTTGCTATCCTGTTTCTCTATGTCTCACTGTATGTCATGTAAGTGGAACTATATTTGCTATCCTGTTTCTCTATGTCTCACTGTATGACATGTAAGCGGAACTATATTTGCTATCCTGTCCCTCTATGTCTCACTGTATGACATGTAAGCGGAACTATATTTGCTATCCTGTCCCTCTATGTCTCACTGTATGACATGTAAGCGGAACTATATTTTCTATCCTGTTCCTCTATGTCTCACTGAATGACATGTATTCGGAACTATATTTGCTATCCTGTTTCTCTATGTCTCACTGTATGACATGTAAGCGGAACTATATTTGCTATCCTGTCCCTCTATGTCTCACTGTATGACATGTAAGCGGAACTATATTTGCTATCCTCTTTCTCTATGTGTCACTGTATGACATGTAAGCGGAACTATATTTGCTATCCTCTTTCTCTATGTCTCACTGTATGACATGTAAGCGGAACTATATTTGCTTTCCTGTTTCTCTATGTCTCACTGTATGACATGTAAGCGGAACTATATTTGCTCTCCTGTTTCTCTATGTCTCACTGTATGACATGTAAGCGGAACTATATTTGCTCTCCTGTTTCTCTATGTCTCACTGTATGACATGTAAGCGGAACTATATTTGCTATCCTGTCCCTCTATGTCTCACTGTATGACATGTAAGCGGAACTATATTTGCTATCCTGTTTCTCTATGTCTCACTGTATGACATGTAAGCGGACCTATATTTGCTATCCTGTTTCTCTATGTCTCACTGTATGACATGTAAGCGGAACTATATTTTCTATCCTGTTCCTCTATGTCTCACTGAATGACATGTATTCGGAACTATATTTGCTATCCTGTTTCTCTATGTCTCACTGTATGACATGTAAGCGGAACTATATTTGCTATCCTGTCCCTCTATGTCTCACTGTATGACATGTAAGCGGAACTATATTTGCTATCCTCTTTCTCTATGTCTCACTGTATGACATGTAAGCGGAACTATATTTGCTATCCTCTTTCTCTATGTCTCACTGTATGACATGTAAGCGGAACTATATTTGCTTTCCTGTTTCTCTATGTCTCACTGTATGACATGTAAGCGGAACTATATTTGCTCTCCTGTTTCTCTTTGTCTCACTGTATGACATGTAAGCGGAACTATATTTGCTCTCCTGTTTCTCTATGTCTCACTGTATGACATGTAGGCGGAACTATATTTGCTATCCTGTCCCTCTATGTCTCACTGTATGACATGTAAGCGGAACTATATTTGCTATCCTGTCCCTCTTTGTCTCACTGTATGACATGTAAGCGGAAATATATTTGCTCTCCTGTTTCTCTATGTCTCACTGTATGACATGTAAGCGGAACTATATTTGCTCTCCTGTTTCTCTATGTCTCACTGTATGACATGTAAGCGGAACTTTATTTGCTATCCTGTCCCTCTATGTCTCACTGTATGACATGTAAGCGGAACTATATTTGCTATCCTGTTTCTCTATGTCTCACTGTATGACATGTAAGCGGAACTATATTTGCTATCCTCTTTCTCTATGTCTCACTGTATGACATGTAAGCGGAACTATATTTGTTATCCTGTTTGTCTATGTCTCACTGTATGTCATGTAAGCGGAACTATATTTGCTATCCTGTTCCTCTATGTCTCACTGTATGACATGTAAGCGGAACTATATGTGCTATCCTGTTTCTCTATGTCTCACTGTATGTAATGTAAGCGGAACTATATTTCCTATCCTGTTTCTCTATGTCTCACTGTATGACATGTAAGCGGAACTATATGTGCTATCCTGTTTCTCTATGTCTCACTGTATGACATGTAAGCGGAACTATATTTGCTATCCTGTTTCTCTATGTCTCACTGTATGACATGTAAGCGGAACTATATTTGCTATCCTGTTTCTCTATGTCTCACTGTATGACATGTAAGCGGAACTATATTTGTTATCCTGTTTGTCTATGTCTCACTGTATGTCATGTAAGCGGAACTATATTTGCTATCCTGTTCCTCTATGTCTCACTGTATGACATGTAAGCGGAACTATATTTGCTATCCTCTTTCTCTATGTCTCACTGTATGACATGTAAGCGTAACTATATTTGATATCCTGTTTGTCTATGTCTCACTGTATGTCATGTAAGCGGAACTATATTTGCTATCCTGTTCCTCTATGTCTCACTGTATGACATGTAAGCGGAACTATATTTTCTATCCTGTTCCTCTATGTCTCACTGTATGACATGTAAGCGGAACTATATTTGCTATCCTGTTTCTCTATGTCTCACTGTATGACATGTAAGCGGAACTATATTTGCTATCCTGTTTCTCTATGTCTCACTGTATGACATGTAAGCGGAACTATATTTGCTATCCTGTTTCTCTATGTCTCACTGTATGACATGTAAGCGGAACTATATGTGCTATCCTGTTTCTCTATGTCTCACTGTATGACATGTAAGCGGACCTATATTTGCTATCCTGTTTCTCTATGTCTCACTGTATGACATGTAAGCGGAACTATATTTGCTATCCTGTCCCTCTATGTCTCACTGTATGACATGTAAGCGGAACTATATTTGCTTTCCTGTTTCTCTATGTCTCACTGTATGTCATGTAAGTGGATCTATATTTGCTATCCTGTTTCTCTATGTCTCACTGTATGACATGTAAGCGGAAGTATATTTGCTATCCTGTCCCTCTATGTCTCACTGTATGACATGTAAGCGGAACTATATTTGCTATCCTGTCCCTCTATGTCTCACTGTATGACATGTAAGCGGAACTATATTTGCTATCCTGTTCCTCTATGTCTCACTGTATGACATGTAAGCGGAACTATATTTGCTATCCTGTTCGTCTATGTCTCACTGTATGACATGTAAGCGGAACTATATGTGCTATCCTGTTTCTCTATGTCTCACTGTATGACATGTAAGCGGAACTATATGTGCTATCCTGTTTCTCTATGTCTCACTGTATGACATGTAAGCGGACCTATATTTGCTATCCTGTTTCTCTATGTCTCACTGTATGACATGTAAGCGGAACTATATTTGCTATCCTGTTTCTCTATGTCTCACTGTATGTCATTTAAGCGTAACTATATTTGCTATCCTGTTTCTCTATGTCTCACTGTATGTCATGTAAGCGGAACTATATTTGCTATCCTGTTTCTCTATGTCTTACTGTATGACATGTAAGCGGAACTATATTTGCTATCCTGTCCCTCTATGTCTCACTGTATGACATGTAAGCGGAACTATATTTGCTATCGTGTCCCTCTATGTCTCACTGTATGACATGTAAGCGGAACTATATTTGCTATCCTCTTTCTCTATGTCTCACTGTATGACATGTAAGCGGAACTATATTTGCTATCCTCTTTCTCTATGTCTCACTGTATGACATGTAAGCGGAACTATATTTGCTTTCCTTTTCTCTATGTCTCACTGTATGACATGTAAGCGGAACTATATTTGCTATCCTCTTTCTCTATGTCTCACTGTATGACATGTAAGCGGAACTATATTTGCTTTCCTGTTTCTCTATGTCTCACTGTATGACATGTAAGCGGAACTATATTTGCTATCCTGTTGCTCTATGTCTCACTGTATGACATGTAAGCGGAACTATATTTGCTATCCTGTTTCTCTATGTCTCACTGTATGTCATGTAAGCGGAACTATATTTCCTATCCTGTTTCTCTATGTCTCACTGTATGACATGTAAGCGGAACTATATGTGCTATCCTGTTTCTCTATGTCTCACTGTATGACATGTAAGCGGAACTATATGTGCTATTCTGTTTCTCTATGTCTCACTGTATGACATGTAAGCGGAACTATATTTGCTATCCTGTCCCTCTATGTCTCACTGTATGACATGTAAGCGGAACTATATTTGCTATCCTGTTCCTCTATGTCTCACTGTATGTCATGTAAGCGGAACTATATTTCCTATCCTGTTTCTCTATGTCTTACTGTATGTCATGTAAGTGGAACTATATTTGCTATCCTGTTTCTCTATGTCTCACTGTATGACATGTAAGCGGAACTATATTTGCTATCCTGTCCCTCTATGTCTCACTGTATGACATGTAAGCGGAACTATATTTGCTATCCTGTCCCTCTATGTCTCACTGTATGACATGTAAGCGGAACTATATTTGCTATCCTGTTCCTCTATGTCTCACTGTATGACATGTAAGCGGAACTATATTTGCTATCCTGTTTCTCTATGTCTCACTGTATGACATGTAAGCGGAACTATATTTGCTATCCTGTCCCTCTATGTCTCATTGTATGACATGTAAGCGGAACTATATTTGCTATCCTCTTTCTCTATGTCTCACTGTATGACATGTAAGCGGAACTATATTTGCTATCCTCTTTCTCTATGTCTCACTGTATGACATGTAAGCGGAACTATATTTGCTTTCCTGTTTCTCTATGTCTCACTGTATGACATGTAAGCGGAACTATATTTGCTATCCTGTTTCTCTATGTCTCACTGTATGACATGTAAGCGGAACTATATTTGCTATCCTGTCCATGTCTCACTGTATGACATGTAAGCGGAACTATATTTGCTATCCTGTTTCTCTATGTCTCACTGTATGACATGTAAGCGGAACTATATTTGCTATCCTGTCCCTCTATGTCCCACTGTATGACATGTAAGCGGAACTATATTTGCTCTCCTGTTTCTCCTTACATAGAGGGACAGGATAGCAAATATAGATTTGCTATCCTGTCCCTCTATGTCTCACTGTATGACATGTAAGCGGAACTATATTTGCTATCCTCTTTCTCTATGTCTCACTGTATGACATGTAAGCGGAACTATATTTGCTATCCTCTTTCTCTATGTCTCACTGTATGACATGTAAGCGGAACTATATTTGCTTTCCTGTTTCTCTATGTCTCACTGTATGACATGTAAGCGGAACTATATTTGCTATCCTGTTGCTCTATGTCTCACTGTATGACATGTAAGCGGAACTATATTTGCTATCCTGTTGCTCTATGTCTCACTGTATGACATGTAAGCGGAACTATATTTGCTATCCTGTTTCTCTATGTCCTCTATGTCTCACTGTATGTCATGTAAGCGGAACTATATTTTCTATCCTGTTTCTCTATGTCTCACTGTATGTCATGTAAGCGGAACTATATTTCCTATCCTGTTTCTCTATGTCTCACTGTATGACATGTAAGCGGAACTATATATGCTATCCTGTTTCTCTATGTCTCACTGTATGACATGTAAGCGGAACTATATGTGCTATTCTGTTTCTCTATGTCTCACTGTATGACATGTAAGCGGAACTATATTTGCTATCCTGTTTCTCTATGTCTCACTGTATGACATGTAAGCGGAACTATATTTGCTATCCTGTTTCTCTATGTCTCACTGTATGACATGTAAGCGGAACTATATGTGCTATCCTGTTTCTCTATGTCTCACTGTATGACATGTAAGCGGAACTATATTTGCTATCCTGTTTCTCTATGTCTCACTGTATGACATGTAAGCGGAACTATATTTGCTATCCTGTTTCTCTATGTCTCACTGTATGACATGTAAGCGGAACTATATTTGCTATCCTGTCCCTCTATGTCTCACTGTATGACATGTAAGCGGAACTATATTTGCTCTCTTGTTTCTCTATGTCTCACTGTATGACATGTAAGCGGAACTATATTTGCTCTCCTGTTTCTCTATGTCTCACTGTATGACATGTAAGCGGAACTATATTTGCTCTCCTGTTTCTCTATGTCTCACTGTATGACATGTAAGCGGAACTATATTTGCTATCCTGTCCCTCTATGTCTCACTGTATGACATGTAAGCGGAACTATATTTGCTATCCTGTCCCTCTTTGTCTCACTGTATGACATGTAAGCGGAAATATATTTGCTCTCCTGTTTCGCTATGTCTCACTGTATGACATGTAAGCGGAACTATATTTGCTCTCCTGTTTCTCTATGTCTCACTGTATGACATGTAAGCGGAACTATATTTGCTATCCTGTCCCTCTATGTCTCACTGTATGACATGTAAGCGGAACTATATTTGCTCTCCTGTTTCTCTATCTCACTGTATGTCATGTAAGCGGAACTATATTTGCTCTCCTGTTTCTCTATGTCTCACTGTATGTCATGTAAGCGGAACTATATTTGCTATCCTGTTTCTCTATGTCTCACTGTATGTCATGTAAGCGGAACTATATTTGCTATCCTCTTTCTCTATGTCTCACTGTATGACATGTAAGCGGAACTATATTTGCTTTGCTGTCTCTCTACGTCTCACTGTATATCATGTAAGCGGAACTATATTTGCTCTCCTGTTCCTCCATGTCTCACTGTATGACATGTAAGCGGAACTATATTTGCTATCCTGTCCCTCTATGTCTCACTGTATGACATGTAAGCGGAACTATATTTGCTATCCTGTTTCTCTATGTCTCACTGTATGACATGTAAGCGGAACTATATTTGCTCTCCTGTTCCTCCATGTCTCACTGTATGACATGTAAGCGGAACTATATTTAATCAGGAGTGCCATACGAGTGCTACATCCGTACAAGTTCATAGATCAATGCCAAATGCCAATCTTCCAAGAACAATATTATTTGTAAAGGCAAATCACAATTAAATACCTACAACTGATTAAAAATACTGTAATCAGTCACTCATGTCGAATCTGTGCTGAGAGTTGTGATATTTGTTTTATGAAACAGCACTTAAGATTAAATACTCATCTTATTGATCTTTCGACATCAGAATTAAAGAAACAATGAAGAAGTCATGTCTACTTTTGCTTGCGCTTCCATTAATTATAGAAACAAAAATATCTATCGAAATAACATCATCAAATAATAGTGCTATAATTAAATACAGTGGTGCTGAAGTGAATGTAATAACTGACGCAGATACAAAGTTATTCAAAATTGAAGACATCAAAAGTGCAGTAAAAAGCCATTTTGGAAGAAAACCTCAAGGGGTATACCTGAAAAGTCCAACCCCATGGGGGGATCTATACGAAAAATACCATTGGGAAGAAGTCAGAAAGGTTTTGACGGTTAAATCGGCGAGAATTCAGAATATACGGAAGAAACCGAAACTAGTTTTGAGTCATGATTTCGAAAACCGGTTTAATAACACCATAAAAGTTAATACCGGTATCAGCCAGATGGTAGAAAATACCGTCACAACCAGCTGGTCAAAAACGCAGGAGTTCGAAGTCACTCAAGATATTGAGTATGATTTGAATGTTATTTTTGCAAAAGTTAAAGGTAGTACCGGATTTTCTTTTACTTATACTTGGGGAAAGACTGAAGAGAGATCAGAATCTGTGACAATTGGTAGTACAAGTAGTGTGGAAACGGAATTGAAACCTGGTCAATCTGTGACAGCTATTTTGACGGCAAATCGGGGAATCATTGAAGCCGAAATCGTATATGAGGCAATACTGCGTGGAAATGTTGCTGTCAATTTCAAAAAAATGCATAAAAACCATCACTTTTGGGGACCGTCAATAGAAACTATCATGAAGGATGGCAACATTTCGAATCAAATAAATATTGTGGAGAATATTAACATCGGTTTATACATTGACGCGTCTTTAGTAGTCTACGATAAAACTACGGGGTTGCCAGTGTGAAGAAAAATATTCCATATTTGTATAAAACTATTTATTTGTAACTTTTACTTACATAAATATTTAAAAAAAACCAATAAATATGTAAAAAATTGTAAATTCGCTCCCTAACTAAAATATAAATATATCAAAGGTGTAAACAATGGAATTAAATACCTTCACCAGAACTTTTACTCGAATTAGGAAATATAATTTGAGCAAATTTTAAGACTGCTACAATAACTATAACTACTATAGTAACTTAAATAATTTTAAAGCCCTTTGTCATGCAACCATGAGTTCCTTAATTATTAATTTCAAAGAATTTTTATACATTCTACTTCAAAACAAATAATTTATGAATTACATTTTTAAGCTGCTTTACATTAACTATTGTAACATTGTGAAAAGTAATACTAAGCTAGGTATTGTTTTATGTATACATTAAAGCTTTCTGTCATGTAACAATTGTTCCTAGACAATTTACTATATTTTTTCCTTTGCCGCCGACGTCATTGATGATCTGTGACAAACTCCCTGGAAAGAACGAAAATCGTTATTATAATAACTGTACAAAGCGACAAATCATTTCTCATGATCAATCATCAATCTGCCCAACCACTGCTGGTACAGCAGTGTGATACTGTAAGAAACTCACGGCTGATTCAGATCTGAATCCACTGTGAGTTTCTGGATTGGCATTCTAAACACTCGGTTGGTAAACCGAATTTACACTAGGAACTAAATTGACCGTGAGATTTTGACAGATAAAGTATGAGTTGACGTAAGAAGTGGAATTCGGTAAGGTAATTTCCCCCGTCACATCGGCGCTCACTTCGCACTGTCATTTTGAATCTGAGGAGGTGCGAGTTGTTGTTAGATTTTTTACAGAGTCGACAGGCTGGCCTCTTCTCATAAGTAATAGTAATATCATATCTCCTTAAGCAATAGTAATTCTGTAGTCCATTTTGGTTGTCAATCCCTAAAATAACTATCTAAAAAAATATTTACATTTAACCAAATTAACGGTACCGAAACCGGTATAATGGTAAGAACTTTTTTACAACGGTTTCATGCAACCGTTGTCAAGCCCCACATAATAACCCATATAAACATAAACATAAATATACAAGCACATACATTGCTTCAGTCCCTATTACTAGGATACCCTGAGTCGTGGTAACCAGAAACAGCGACGTCACACACATATAAACATCTAAGACCTGTTTTTTTTTCTCGTATATTATTTCGTATATTTTATTGCACATGAAAATTCACATTACAAACTTATAGCAGACATTTACCAAGGGAAGCTTATCTCTAACTAGAGATTTCTTCCAGCAAACCCAAAATGATAAGGATAAATTAAATAGCAGTGACAGGGTAGACCCTTGCGCAGAAATACAAGTAAATAATATAAAAAATCGGTTCGGCAGCAAGTACCGTACAAGCAACTTCTCTTGAGAAGAATTCTTTTTTCACGAAAAAGATGACGTCATAGTGGGTCCGCCATTTTGAATTTTAAAAAACTGATGAAAGATTCGAAACCAGCACCCTCAAAAACCCACATCTACCCCTCAATACTTGGAATTACATACAAAATTAACGTTGCGTGTTCAAAAAAGTCAGTTTTTTACAAATAAAAAACGAACCGCTGGACCGATTTTTTCTAGACTCCTTTCAGATCTAAGTCATGACGTGGCGTATCGATTGATATGGTCATCAAAGCGATTCGGTCCAGTAGTTATTGAGAAAACGAATTCCATAATTTTGATCACGTACATACGTACGTACACACACACACACACACACACACACACACACAGACATCACTCTAAAAATGATTGCAAATGATTCTCCAGGTCTTAAAACGTAAAGAAAACACAAAATTACCTATTTCAATTTTCAGACCTATTATAATAACTTCTCAAGAGAAGTTAATAAGTGTTTTTACTAAACTACTAAATAAACTACATACAGAAGAGCAGAACATAAATACCTTATATAAAAGTACACATATAAATAAACAATACTTACATATTATAGTAGTTTATGTGACTGCTACATAATGCCTAATTATGTACAGTTACATACACTAGTTTATCTACACACATATCATAAGCTCTCTTTGATGTGTTCAGGAACCGCATGTTTGACCGGCATTGTGGCTCTGCAGTTGTTTAGCTTGTTCTGTAGTACCAACTTCACGCAGACGGGCGTCGGCGTTCGAAATTTGAATGTCAGTACCAATTTCACAGACAAACTAGGGACGGCACGCAGGCGGGCGTCGGCGTTCGAAATTTGGATGTCATAATATGCAGAAAAATTACACATTATGGTCATAATGTGTAATTTTTCAGATAAGCAATGAGTTTTTACCAAATAGTTTAACATTATGCTGATCGTAACGTGCTGTTTTTGTACGCAGTAAAGAGGATTTATGATACGTGTGTAGATAAAATCCCTAAGTTTACGTAAGAGAAAGATACTGCTCCTTTAGACGATTTTCTCTCTATCCCCAGCCGGGGATCGAGCCCAGAACCATGAGACCCAAGTGACCCACTCACCCCACAACAGCCTGCAAGTCGTCAGCGTCGCATATCCATTTGTGACCCAGATTCAGTTTGCTATCGTACGAGTGCAGTTTTATCGTCGCTCCGCCATCTTTTCTCGACTCCACTATTGATCTGTACAGCTGCAATTAAACAGAAATAACAACGTTAACAAAACTAGCATCACGCCATTTTCCTTTTGGGTTGGCAGAGGCACAATTGTGCCCACTTTTAGCCAAAGATTCAATACCCTATTCTATTATGTACATAGTTATATAAGGTGCTAATAAATTAGGTGCCAATATTTTAAGTAGGAGTTGATTTAAGTAAAAAACGAATCGAAAGTTCTTGTTACTTTTTGAGTATAATTAGAAAAACAACTGTGCCATGTACAAAACAACCTGTTAATGAGATAAAAATTATGTGATTAAGACCTCTGATTATCGTATGGAACCTCTTGACTGTAACTTAACTGGCCACTTCACTAGATAAATGAAACTAAAATAAAATGTCAATATCATGGTGATTGCTGTGTCTGGTTCAAGAGAGATGTATACAAGGGTTAGAGAGAGAAGTAACAGGCGCTCAGGCGTCGAGAAACTTTTTTATATCTACTAATATTTTTCCCGCCCCAATCTGAAGATATGGAATGTCATTGATGGATGACAAACAACGGACGATCACTTGACAGAAAGTGTTGAACACCACAGTTAAATAAATGCACAGGTTGATTACCCGAATGGCCGAGTCGGCAGTGACCCTACGAAGCCAAGGGTCCCGGGTTCGAGTCCCGGTGTAGGCAAATATTTGTTTGATGAGAACGGATGTTTGACTGTTTGTACCCTCGTCATGGTTGTTTATCTATCTAATTATAATATTTATCTATATAAGTACGTGTGTCGTTGTCTAGTACCCAAGATACAGGAAGCCTAGTTTGGGGCTAGATCAATATGTGTAAATAGTGTCCAAGGTTTTATTATTATTATTATGTTTGGGCAGAATTTTGATTTATTTATTTTGTTCAGAAAATTAATAAACAAAAATATAACATAAAAAGCTTTCTTAATTTAAAGTTAACTGTTTTGATGTAATATAAAATCCCTAAAAGTATTGGTACCAAATATGATAATGGTTCGGTTATTATGCATACTAACCGGCTAGTATTCATACTTACCAATATCGATAGTTAAAGTAATGAACACAGCAAGATTTATCACACGAACCGGTTACTATATATAATCACCACACGTCCGTGGTATACTGATTTGCACAGCTTATTTCAGGGCAAAACACTGCGGTAGCTCTTAGGTGAAGGGTAAAGCGGGTGAGCGAAGCGAAGCCCTCTTTATCCTTCGTGTTAGGTTGAACATGTAAGAACAACAAAAAATACATAAAACATGTACTCAAGTACATATAAAATATTTGACATCTATGCATTAAAGACTTGTTTTATTTTATTTTTATTAAACCATATTTGATAAAGAAAATGTAGAAAGTGTCTTATTACTTTCACAAAACCCTCTTGGTGATCATCCGGTTATATCCGGTTTAAGTAGTTAATCGAACTGATTTTGGCTATATTTATTACATTCACCAAAATCAGTGGTTAGTATGAATACTTACCGGTAATAATCGTGAATTGGACTTGCTGGATTGGGAATCAATCATTGACTTGCCTACTGTTGATGATATGGTCGATAGATTTAACTGCTTGCTCTTGACTCATTATAATATTTTTGCACCAGTCAAGGTGGTAAAAATTAAATATCATCACACTCTACCTTGGATCACTGATAACATCAGACTTATGACCGATTTACGTAATGAAGCTCACGTTAAGTATCGCGAAACTAAGTCTGACGTTGACAAGGAGAGCTGGAAATATCTAGGAAAGTTAGTGGAATCTAGTATATACAATGAAAAACGTGCTTACTTTAATCATTTAGTTAACTATGAAGTCTCGGATGGCAAAACATTCTGGCGAAATATGAAACAAAATATTCTAGCAGATAATGGACATGGTGAAAAACTTCCTGATTGCTTCAGTGACCCAAATCAAATAAATGATCATTTTTTATCTCTCCCTTTTGCTAGTGAAGATCCTAAACCTCTGTTATCATACTTTAATTCCAATCGGTATAATGATTCCAGATTTAATCTCGTGCCAGTTTCTGAACAAAAAGTATACAATTACATAATCTCTATCAAATCCAATGCAATTGGAGATGATGGGATAAGTAGAGACATGATAATACTGACTCTCCCCAGAACCCTGCGCGTTATAACCTCAATTATAAATAGGTCAATTACTAGCGGCATAGTTCCCAAGCAATGGAAAAAAGCTATAGTAATGCCTTTTCCTAAAGTCGATAACCCGTCCAATCTCAAGGAACTTAGACCTATTAGTTTGCTTCCCTTCCTTTCAAAAGTGCTGGAAAAACTGGTGCATGCCCTATTTTACAAATATATAGAAGACTCTAATATTTTGCCTGACCTCCAGTCAGGTTTCCGAAGGGGGCGGGGCACAACTACTGCGTTGGTTGATGTTGTTGATAACATTTTGAGCAATAACGATGTAGGTAAGGCTACTATTCTTACACTGCTAGATTATAGCCGTGCATTTGACAGCATTAGCCCGACCTTGTTGCTGTCGAAATTGCGTTACTATGGGCTGGATGCATTATCTGTGGGATGGTTTGAAATTTATCTCGACCAACGCTTCCAATATGTTAAGCTGACCAATGACAGTGGTGGTGCCTTGTACTCGGATCCAAAGCCAGTTTTGCGGGGTGTTCCACAGGGTTCCATCTTAGGGCCTCTATTATTTATTATATATGCAGCAGCTTTGGTGAATGAAATCAAGCACTGCAAATTCCATTGTTACGCTGATGATCTTCAACTTTACATTTCTGATGTGCCTTCTAATATTGACTGCATGACAAACTTCATTAATGAAGACCTAAGCAGGTTAGATGCCTGGTCAAATAAAAAATTCCTTGATTCTCAATCCCTTGAAATCAAAGTTTATGGTGCTTGGGAGTAAAGTTCAAGTTAAAAAAATTCTCATTTCTAATCCTCAGCTAATCCTTGAAGGCCAGACTCTAGAGCGTGTTGACGAGGCCAGGAATCTGGGAATCATATTTGACACTTACCTACGATTTGAAACTCATGTCTTGAATTTAGTGAAGAGTTGTATGTATCGTTTAAGGGTTTTGTACAAAATCCGTAACCTTATCTGCGAAAGGGCACGTATTATTCTGTGCGAGTCACTGATTTTATCTCGACTCAACTACGGAGATATAGTTTATGGTCCGCGTCTTCTATTGAAGACTCAGCGTTTAGTGCAGCGCATACAAAATGCCTGTTGTAGGTTTTGCTTTGATGTACCACCTCGTAGTCATATGACCCCATACTTAAACTCTGCTGGAATGCTCAAAATGGAACTGCGTAGGCACTTACACCTTTCAAGTGTAGTGTTTGATGTCATCAAGTTTAAAAAACCTGAGTACCTGTACCTAAAATTAAAGGTGGCAACATCTCACCCCAGATATGGCATGAGGGATATTCGAGCACCTCTTGAAGGTCATATTCATCGCACGGTGGCATTTAGAGGTAGCTTCCGCTTCCAAGCTACCAAATGTTGGAATGATATTCCGCCGCCCATAAGAAATCTTACCTCCAAATACACCTTCAAAACACATATGAAGTCGCACCTGATTCAAAAGCAAAAACTAGGAATTTCTCTTTCCAACATTGGATAGTCGGGCTACCTCTGCCATTTTCATATATTTTTTAGTTAGATATCTTATGATTTTAGTAAACATATTCACACTATACCCATTCTGCTACTCACTACTCACGTGGCATAATATACTTATATACCTATTTATTTAATCTTCATGTATATTTTGTACTATCCTACTCATGAAAGTTTTGAAACATATTTATGTGCAATGTATTTATTTATTTCCACATCTTTAAACACTTGTAAGGATATATCTATTTCTGACACTTTTTTATTATTGTTTTCATTCACATTCACATTCGGATGTAACTGCTGAGTCTCTGCGTCTCCTAGGCGAGGGCTGAAAACCAGTGCTGCTCTTAACGAGCAATAAACACTGAGCTTTGACCTTTTCGCGTCAATGCAGCGCGCCACATACCGACCTATATTCTTCTTTTTGTTTTATTGTTTTAGTAATAATCTTATGAGCTTTTTTTTTATAACTTTGCTTTCATTTAAGTTATTTTATAGTTGCACCTCCGTATCACTTTTAATTTGTATGTGTGCTGCTTTGATGCAATAAACGTTTATCTATCTATCTATCTAATTATGTACACTAACCGGATTTAATGAATTGACCGTAACGTATATACAATTGGGATGATAGAATAGATAAATATTTTATTTTCATACACAAAATAACTCTAGTTAAAACTCATAAAAACATGTCTTTTTACTAACAAAAACAACACATTAACATTTTTTGGCAGGTTTCTTGGCTCGTCTGGCGGAGCCTGTAACCGGCTAGACAAATTAATATAAAGTATGTCAAAAGTGAGAAGATTAACGACAAAAGTGCTCTTGAATCGCTGATAATTATGAGCAATTGAATCAATGAACACAATTTTGTGTAAATAAGTCCGACATTTGACCTCAAAAATAATGAGTGTCTTTTTTATGAACGAACGACAAATTTAAGTTAAAAATAAACCATTGACTTCCCAAGGCACTGGAAGCCTTAGCCAACGAAATCAAAGTTCAAATGTCTTTATTACTGTTTGTATTTACTTATACTTAGCAAACGTCATTTTTTGCCTCTTATCTACTTTGGACAACTGTGGGAGTGGAAGGGCGAAGAAACTCCCACAGATTGATTTCTAAATCTCTTAAAAATTGGTTGTGTTTAACTAATACATATATTACTATATTAATTATTATAATTAATAAGCAGGAATAAACAATTACAAAATTATTAACAGCAAGTTCTGTGTTGAGTTAGATTAACCCCATACAGTCACGTCAATTAAGTAATCTTGAACATTGTAATATCCCTTTTTAACAAAGTCGCTTTAACATGTTTTTAAATTCCTCAAGTGGCAATTTCAAAATCTAAAATCTAAAATGCACTGACCCTAGAAAGAACTGCTAACGCGCTGCTGCTTCGCGAGTCTAAACCGGAGTGCAACTAGTCTGTGATTATTTCTTAGGTTAGCATTACAGCTGTTGCTAAGTTTGGAAAATGTTGTAAGGGTCATGCGTACATACATTATATTTTCGAAAATAAATTGACTAGCTACAAATAGCATGTCAATTTCTTTAAAAAGCTCTCTTAAGGAGCCTGTTCGTTTTAAATTATAAATTGCTCAAATAGCTCTTTTCTGTAAAATAAAAATAGTTTGAAAATCCGCTGCATTCCCCCACAACAAGATACATTAGGACATGGCGACACTATGAAAGTAACTAAAATATACTAGCCTAGATGTAGCTACATCCATAATTTGTCTGATATTCCTAACATTTCCTAACAATTCCTAATCTACCAGCTAAATTAGCTATATAGGGTCCCCACTGCGATTTGCTATCAATGGTTAGTCCAAGAAACTTCGTATCATTTATAATTCTAATGTGTTGCTATCTAATATTAAACTGGTCTCAACTTGCCTGACATTTGGAAGAGAGAATTTGATGCACTTGATTTTACCAGCGTTTAACAATAAATTATTAACTCTAAACCAATTCATGGTTTAATACAATACTCCATTAACATCACCAAGTATCATCAGCAAACAACACTACGTCCGTCAATTTCTCCAACATGAAAGGAAGATAGTTAATATATACCAGGAATAAGAAAGAGCCTAATATGGAACCTTGTGAAATGCCAGTTTTTACTCCCGATCCATCAGATTTAATGCCGTTGACTTGTGCCTTTTGAATTATATTGCTTAAGTATGATCTTAATAGATCCAACGCTTTATTTCTAACTCCGTAATGATATAATTTCATTAGTAGCGTATCACGATCAACATAATAAAATGCCTTCGACAGATCTACAGAAAACTCCGATAGCATCCTGTGCGGCCTCCAACACAGAACAAATATGAGATAAAACATAAACATAAACATAAACATTTACATACAGGCACATACATTGCTTCTGGCCACACACTAGGATACCCTGTGTCGTGGTAACCAGAAACAGCGACGTCACACACATATAAACATCCAAGACCTGGGGATGTTTTTTTTTTTTCTTTACCCCCAGTCGGGGATCGAACCCGGGACCTCTCGCATGGTAGGCAGAGCCACAACCGCTGCGCCACAGAGGCCGTCAGAGATATAAGGGTAATAGCTGCATCCGTAGTCGATTTACCCCTAGTGAAACAGAAGTGTTTGGCGTGGAGTTGTTTTGTAAGGGCGAGAGAATTTTCTTGAGTACAATCGTTTTTACCATAGTCATGAAATTTTCTAACAATGTTATAGAGGTCTTTTAAAGGCCATACAAGATAGAGTTCTTCTTTTACGAATTCTTAAAGTTGCCCAGTCATTAAATTTAGATATACCGTTGTATTCAGTGACTTTCTTTAATTTAAAAACTTTATTGAATTATGTTTGAATAATGTTGAAGAAGTCTGAATAACTTTTGTTTGGGTTCTGTTAATTAAATCGATGACAAAACCCCGGAGCGGTGTTCATCCTCGCTCTCTGAGGCGGCGCGCGGCGCCATAACTCTTTCAAGAATAGTATCCCCTGTGTTCCCATGTACATATGTAGTATGTTGTGTGTTTGTGTGCAACATTAATACAATTACACATGAATAAGTGAATAAATTAATGCATGAATGAATGATTTAATAAGTAATTGGTTGAACGAATCTTCATTCAAGGTTCATAGAGTGTAATGAGCGAATGAGCAAATACACGAAAGTTTAAAAAAAAACAATAATTATTTACATAACATTCAACATACATTGCTTCTGGCCTCACACTACGATACCCTGTGTCGTGGGAAACAGAAACAGCGATTTCACGAACATGTAAACATCCAAAACCTGGGTTTTATTTTCTTCCTACCCAGCCGGAATTCGAACCCGGGACCTCTCGCTTGGGAAGCACTACGTCGAACGCAACACCACAGAGGTCGTAATTGAGTGAACGAAATATTTATTGAGTGAATGAAAGCGTAATCTACTTGCAGTCCAACAATAGACGTCACGATGACGTCTTCCTTTGGATGCAGTATTAGTATGAGCAGGTGCCGCTTGCGAAAGAGATGCACGTCTCTCTTGAACCTGTACTCACTACCAGAGATAAGCTTACCTATTTATAAGTATTACTGGAGGTAAGTTTTAAATTCAGAGTGATTGAGAGGACAAATTAATAGGCAAATTTCAAATGAATGAATGAATATCAGAATAGATTACATAACGAATGAGTCAATGATGACTGAATGAATGAATTTACATGCTGCTGAGTTAAAGCCTTTTCACAAAATAAATATTCGTGCATCTCTTCGATTGCGGTTCATGTTGACATCTAGCCACCTAATTGTCGTTTAGGGATCAGTGGCATACAATGGGATACCCAACAACGTATCACTGGCCTCTAATGCACCGCACTCGCGATTTGACAATGACAACATATCCCGAGAATTTTGTTTATCTGGTATAATCCAAACCCAAGTTATGAGGGTTCAAAAAAACGACGAAGCGCTTAGAGAAAATATAGTAGTGCCCTTGCGCTCTGCTCGGCGCGTCTTGGCGGGAGCACTACCGTGCCCAGATTTCTATGTCTATGTCGCAGTTAGTTGGTTAAATCAGACACTTAACTAACTCTCTAGACCGTTAATTAAATACCGACGTTTAAACAAGTCACTAAAATTCCGTCAGACAAGTGAGTGAATGAAACTTTTTACGAGTTGTCTAAACGTTCCTAGGCAACAAGATATAAAAAAATTTTTAAGTATTTTTTGTTGTTCTTATATGTTCAACCAAACACGAAAGATAAAGGGGGCTTCGTTTCGCTCACTCCCTTTACCCTTCACCTAAGCTACCGCAATGTTTTGCCCTGATATAAGTTGTGCAAATCAGCGGTTGTAGTGACGCCATCTTGTTTTCGAACACGCCGGCTTTCGGTAAGACAGATTGTTAAACGTTTTCGACGATGCTTTATTCAAATCAAAATGCTAGTGACTTGGTTAAACGTCGGCATTTAATTAACGGTCTAGAGAGTTACTTAAGTGTCTGATTCAACCAACCAACTGCGACATCTATATGTGAATAAAGGCCAGAATGAATGAACGATTGGTTGCGCGATGTGAACGAACCTGCAGTCCGACAACAAACGGCACGATGACGTCATCCTTCGCGTGCAGTATCAGTATGGGCAGCTGGCGCGTGCGACAGAGGTGCACGTCGCTCTTGAACGTATATTCACGAGCGAAGCGAAACGGCTCCACGAAAGTTGTGTCGTAGTAGGGCAGCCAGGTTACTAGCTGGGAGAACACAAACACAGTGGATTCAATCAATAAAGTATGGGAATCCCCTTAAATATTTGTTTTATTTTAATTTATTTATTTATTTTGAAAGTGAATATATAACTAAATATTCTGTGATTATTTCAAGCGCCGTCATCAATATCGAGCAAAAACGAGAAAAAAAATGATGTATGGGAGAACCCTTAAATATTTATTTTATTCTGTTTTTTAGTATTTGTTGTTATAGCAGCCACAGAAAAACATCATCTGTGGAAACTTCAACTGTCTAACTATCACGGCTTACGAGATACAGCCTGGTGACAGACGGACGCACGGACAGCGGAGGCTTAGTAATATGGTCCCGTTTGGCACCCTTCGGGAACGGAACCCTAAAAAAGCCCGACTTTAGAACCACTGAACCGATTTACACATAACATATCTAAGAGCCACCGCAGCGGAGTCTACTACCAATCACAGGAAACCGCATTAAAATCTGTCCATCCGTTTGACCGCTGGGTGCCACGGACAGACATACAGACACACCGACACACCGGACGCTTCAAACTTATAACACCCCTCTTTTTGTCGTCGGGGGTTTCCGCCCAATGACAGGTGACAATTTCCTTCGATGGCCTTGCTGGAGATACCGGTGTCGGGGTGGACCTGGGGCTCTATTTTTGAATCGCTCGCATGACTTTTATGTCACGCGAGCGCTCTTTTCTACTGATTTTCCTTCGGCATCCGAAATTTCGTATTTTCCAGTCATTCGCCTGCGACGAGTGGTCAGCACCACTCGCTGCTCAAGTCGAATAGTAGAATAAAGGTCAAATAAGTCAAAGCTAATGTCAACAGTGTCAACACAATTTGAAGTGTCAGCGTTTGCTGTTTTCACGCGTTTTTTTCAAATTGGAATCCAAAACGTCACATTTTGGTTTATATTATTGCTAGGATTTAGTAGGCAGCTTAAATGAACAGAAACATGTCATACAGCCTATAATATGAGAGCATTTAACGTCCCGTTTCCTAAGCGATATTTACCGGTTTTTACTTTTTCTGCGTGCAACGGATAAAAATCAACATTTCCAAATTTATTGGCAACACCGATGACGAACGATTCAAAAATACAGAAAATGAACGTCACATGACTTGTAAGTGGAACGTGACATATGTCTCATGCGATATATTATATCACGCAAGTGATTCAAAAATAGAGCTCCTGTTTCAGCACCTTGTAGATGTAGATGGCGTAACTCTCCTTGCGCTTGTGCGTCCTCTTCTTCTTATAGGTATTAGAAATGTTCTTCTCGGCCTTGCCAGACTTCTGGGCGGCCTTTCCACTTGTCTCGGGCGGCATTGTAGCGAGTTAGCGAGCAGTGAACCAGTGAATGAACAGGAGCTCTATTTTTTAATCACTCGCGTGACATAATATATCGCATGAGACATATGTCACGTTGGATTTACAAGTCGCATGACGTTGATTTTCTGTATTTTTGAATCATTCGTTATCGGTGTTGCCAATAAATTTGGCAATGTTGATTTTTATCCGTTGCACGCAGAAAAATTAAGAACCGGTAAATATCACATAGGAAACGGAACGTCAAATGCTCTCATATTATATACTGTATGACAGTGTTTGTTTAATTAAGCTGCCTCCTAAATCCTAGCAATAATATGGAACAAATCGGGCAATCAATCTGTCGCAAATGACACATATTTGATGTTTTGGATTCCAATTTGAAATTTGAAAACGCGCGAAAACAGCAAACTCTGACACTTCAAATTGTGTTGACACTGTTGACATTAGCTTTGACGTGTTTGACGTTTATTCTACTATTCAACTTGCGCACGGAGTGGTGCTGACCACTCGTCGCAGGCCAATCACTGAAAAATACGAAATTTCGGATGTCGAAGGAAAATCAGTAGAAAAGAGCGCTCGCGTGACATAAAAGTACGAAAGTCTAAACCCCAGTGTGGTGCGTTTTTGTTCTGCCCCAAGTTTTATTGAGTTGGGGCGTCACGAGTCGAGCTGCCGGTCCTGCCCAGCGTCTCCTCCTTCCCCCACCCACTATTCCGTCACCGTTACTACGTCCGCTTAATGCACTCAAGACTAAAGCACTTGTCTTATTGGAATCATGGCCAGGATTGCTTAAAACTTTGTTTTCGCTTTTCCGTTGCACACGTAGAAGAGTGCAAATAACGTTGCTCTGCTCAAAACGGTTCAAGTTTAGTTTCAATCATTGACGGGGTTTGTATTCAACATATGCGGTTCGCAAAATCCTTTTAAAAGTTGAAATGCAAAATAAATTTGACCCTAAAGTTTGTGCCCGTATTAGGTAGGTGGCCAAAACTGTTCCAGTTGTTGAGTAGCTGGGTTCACATGTTCGGTGAATAAATTGTCAACTAGAGTGAACAGCTGCTCTACTGAGTATAGGACAGAATTTTCTTAGAGCGTCTAATTAGCCGTTAGAAGAGTAACGTTGGCTTCTGAACTGAAGTCATCTATCGTTCATTTGTTTAGTAAAGTGTCGAGACATTGTAAATAGTGCATTTCACCACAGAATATAAATATAGTAACCAATAGACCACGGATCGCATCATATTCTGAAGTAGCGTCACGCCTTTTCCCATAAGGGTTGGCACTGGCACTGTTATGCCCACGTTTAGTTATTGGGATATTCCCAAGTTGCGTGACAAGAAGTTAAGTTTTGGGTTATGGCTTCTAGTGAGTTGCCACAATAATTTCGCCAGTGTCACGTGTTGAGACCTGCACAGAGATATGAATGAATGAATGAATGACACCGCTCCCAGCCAGAGAGATAAACACTCAACGTCCGATAATGTACTTAAGATAAATCAATTATCTCATTGGCACATGGCATGGACTAATAATACGAGAGGACAGACCACCCTATACAAAAAAACGAACTCTGCTAGAAAGCCAAAATCCTGTATTATTTATCGATGCCACTACTACATCGTCCGCTACCTGTGCAATAGGTGCTGGGTGCTTAGACTGATGGCGTAGTATAATCCATCGTAATATTGACGAAAAATCAGAGATGCGCACGAGGCGTGTCGCATCTCACGTAAGCCTTGTTTGCTCTTAGGAAATGAACGCTTATAGTGACATCTCTCCTTAGTTAAGCGCACCACTACGAAACTACTTTACTAGAAAGAAAGTATAAAGTTTGAATCCGACTGAATTCTATTGTTTCGAACTAGTAGCTCTATCTAGCGACAACATTTAAACTAAAAATCGAATTACGCTTCAAAGCATGGGTTGTCCTCTCGTATTGTTGGTCCATGGGACATGGTCGCATTTCGAACCTGCATCTCCTGTGTGAGAAGCAAGCGAGAAACCAGGAGCCCTTTTAGCTTTTGGGTTAAGGCTTAGCGCTATGTAATATTTGTTGAGGTGATGAGTTACCGTCGAGAGAGGATGCTTGGCCACTTCATCAGCCAGATTATTGAAGGGTGCCTCCAGTATGAGTCCGTTTGGTAACGGCAGCGCGGCGGCGCGATCCAGTATCGTCTTGGACAACTCTGACAGGTTCCCGAGCATGTGCGATGATATTCCCGTGCCTGTGAATTTTTTATAATAATATTTTTTAACGACAATTATCTTGGTGGAACATCGTCTGAGAGAACTCTAAGTTATCTAACTTAGACTCCTACGACATGCAAGGGGTGTAGAGTAGAGATTGGGGAAAAGCAGCGGATATTTAAACAATTTTTGTAATACAGAAAAGAGCTATTCTACCAATTTGTAATTTCAAATGCGCAGACGCCTTAAGATAACTTTTTAAATACAATTTAAATTTTAAAGAAACTGCAGCAAGTCAATTCATTTTCAACAATTTAATGTATGTACGCAAGAAATGACGTTTGCTAAGTATATATAAATATCTGCAGTAATAAAGAAATTTAGATTTTTATACTTTTAATTATTTGTTAGTCGTTATTTACAGACGATCCCGATCAAGAATAATTAATTATTAATTATTCGAATAAGTAAGCGAAAACATTTAATGAATGAGCGAAATGAGCACCATGGTCTAATGGGTTTCACGCTTGCTTCTCACACAGAGATGCAGATTCGATCGCTGACCATGTACCAATGAGATAATTCATTTATCTTAAGTATATTATACGGACATTCTAAAGGCGATGGAGAACATCGTGAGGAAACCTTCATAACTCCAAAGCTGTGGCGATGGGCTATCCCCCTGTCATGCAAAATGGAGTATTTAATAACTGGCTCAAAGTGGTCACAATTGTAACTCTGCCCCCCATATGGGAAAAGGCGTGACGCTATGTAATGTAATTTAATGTAACTTTTAGTTGCTAATGCATTAAGATATCATGTATTTAAAAAAAAAACCCGTCAATGGTGATCGAGGCAGTATATTCCTCACCAGCTCACTTTGAGGGCTGGTCTCACGGGCGACAACGCACGTTGCATAGTCGCACACACGGGTCTTTGGGAAACGTAGCTGGTCAAAAATGTTATTTGATTCAGGCGGGTATTGGATAACTTGTATGCCACAAGGAACGGGTATAAAGTCGCTGTTTTTAAACTTGAGATAATTACATTATTAATAAGCAAACACAGTTCACGAAACAAACAATTAACAAATTGAGTTCAAACACGACTGCCTTACTATTCCTGGTTCCTGAGTGCCAGTACTCATCCAAGTAGATATTTACATATACTTAGCAAACGTCACTTTTTGCCTCTCTCTACATTGGACCACGGTGGGAGAAGGGCGTAGAAACTCCTACAGATTGATTTTTAGATCTATTTTAAAAATAGGTTGTGCTTAACTAATACAATTATGTTTTTTTAAATTTAATAAGCAGGTAATAATAAATAATTACAAAATTATTAACAGCGAGGTCTGTGTTGAGCTAGATTAACCCCATACAGTCCTGTCAGTTAAGTAATCTCGGACATTGTAATATCCCTTTTTCGACAAAGTCGCTTTAACATGCTTTTTAAATTGCTCAAATGGCAATTTCAAAATCTCCAGCGGTATCTTATTGTAGTAGAGAATGCACTGACCCTTGAAAGAATTGCTAACCTTCGCGAGTCTAAATCGGGGCGCACATAGTCTGTGATTATTTCTTAGGTTAACATTACAGCTGTCGCTAAGTTTGGAAAATGTTGTAAGGTTCTTGCGTACATACATTATATTTTCGAAAATAAATTGACTAGCTACAGTTCGTATGTCAATTTGTCTAAAAAGCTCTCTTAAGGAGTCTGTTCGTTTTAAATTATAAATTATAAGTCCAAACACAACAGCCTTACTATTTCTGGTTCCCGATCTTCAGTACTGTCTCCAAGTCCTCATTCCATCATGAGAATGAGGACTTGGAGACAGTATCATCTTTAAATATGTTTTGATGTATGTTATATATATTTAAGTATTTAATCGCACTTCAAAAATACTGATTTATAATAATAATAATAATAAATATTTTTATTTCAGGTATAAAAACCCATATTGACAAATACCTTAAAAACTAGAGATATATAACATTTTATGAACCTAATCTAACTTACTTTAACTTAACTTAAACATAGCTAGGGATTTTCTTCCTCGTCGGTCTCAACCTAATCTAACTTACTTTAACTTAACTTAAACATAGCTAGGGATTTTCTTCCTCGTCGGTCTCGCCTCCCTATAGCGTCTGTATACGATGCCTTCCGGCCAGTAGTCCTTGGCCAGGAATATCTTCTTGAGTTCGGCCGGCACCCGAAGTTTAAACGACAGGAAGTCCTTTGGTCTTTCTGACTCTAAAGGACTTATCTGCAGCGTAATCGTCTTGTGACTGCAAGGCGGAACCTGGACTTTCTTTACCCTTTCCTGGATGTGACGCTCAATGTCCTCTTTGGTCATATTCACGTCGAGCCTGGAAAGGTATTTCTGCGTCGTGGGAGCGGCAGCTTTGAGGCTGCACTCGGCGGCGGGGGCGGTGCCACGCTGATTGCGGCTGCGTCTGGAGCGGCGTTTCCTGTTGTGGACCAGGATAAATCCGTCTCCATCAACGGTCGCATTCGGCGGGCCGCGGGCGGGCCTGGCCAGCGGCGCGCGCGGCGCAGCCTGCAGCTTCTGTTGTTCGGCGGCGGGCGGTGCGGGGCGCGGGCGGCGGCGGCGGGCACGGCGGGACACAGCAGCATACGTGTCCTTCTGGGGTTCCGGTGTTTTGGATGGACCAGAAGAGACCGCATCAGGTGCTGGTCGAATTGGCTTCGTGACGTCACGAGGCGGTGCGGTATTCGTCGACGCGGGCTTAGCAACCCGCGTAACTAGGTCAGTCGCTTGTTGGGCGTTTTTGCTGACCGTCGCGTTGTCGGCACGCGCGTCGGCTATTCGCTGCGTCGGCAGCCAGGTATGAGCCTGACGCAATACTGACAACTCACGTTTGAGGTCAGCGCAGATGCCCTCCGAAGCCTCCAACTTGCTTCGAATTTCCGTGACGTCACCCTGGAGCCGCACGATATCCTTCAGCAGCCGGGTGACATCGACGTGGTCGAATGTCACCGGCGGCAGCTTGTAGAGGTCGCGGGCCACGTAGGTCGGGACATCATCGGGTTCGGTCTCCTTGAACACCCGGAAGATGTCCTGGAGATCCTTCTTCCCGCTCGCAGCACCCCTCCGCCCCACGAGGCGCACGGTGGTGACGGAGGTTTCCTGCAGCACTTTCTTGGCGGCGGCGATCTCAACCTCCTTGAAGCTGGTCGAGCAGATCTGCTCCAGCGAGAGCTCGTCCATCACGTCCAGCTTCTGTTGGACGAAGGCGAGCAGCTCGTTCACCAAGATTGTGTCTGCGCGCTTGGCTGGTACAGCCATGGTATTAATATTGCGAAACTAGGTAGTCGCTAATTTCCGGGGCATCGTCACGGACGCTGCCAGGAAGCGTCCGTTCGTGCCGGTGTCACAGTTGCAACTGATTTGCACAGCAAAAAAGGATTATCAAAAACACTTTTTATGATTTAAATATTTCATGTGTGCTCAAGTTTATGTTTTAAGTATTTTTGTTTGTCTTTGCATGTTCAACCTAACACGAAGGATAAAGGGGGCTTTGCTTCGCTCACCCCCTTTACCCTTCACCTAAGCTACCGCAGCATTTTGCCTCGATATTTGCTGTGCAAATTAGTATTTTTGATGTGCAGTTTAATATTTCCCATTTATTTATAGATCCAAGTTCATACTGAAGACTAGGTAAGTATTCGGTCATTTGATTCTTTAGGACACTTGACAATGGGTTAATGACCTTTATGGCCTACGATGTCCCCGACTTATTGATACGCATTCATCTTCTAACAACGAATTAAAAGACGTAGTAGGTACATAGGTATTACAAGTAAAACATCTAAAAATGAGGGAAAAACTTAGATACGTCAAAAATATCTTCACAATAGTAATCAGTTCTTTTTACTTTCAATAGGATCTGCTCGCCTTACGGCGTTCATCCACTTTTTCCAAGGACCAAGACTTTAGATGTTCAAAATTCATTAAATTAAATTTTCTGTTAATATCAACCTATGTTTAGAAAACATAATTTTTTGATTCCATTTGCCGCCTTGTGTGGACGTGAGTCCTCTAATAATCAATAATATATACAAATATATAACCGCAAGACATTTTTGGTACATTAAGAACACAGGATAGTTCTTAAAATAATTATGAAGCGTTGTTTGTGTTAGTATGTTAAAACTAGTGTTGTGGATACAAACCCATACTTGATAGTAGGTTTCTGTCAGGCTGATGATTAAGATAGGCTCACCTAAAGAATGTCCCCACACGAATATAGCCGGGCGCCTCTCAACACTCACAGCGGACAGCAGCCACTCGTACACGATGAGCGCGTCTTCCACCACGCCGTCTTCCGTTGGGTGCAGGTTGGTTGAGTCGCCGTAGCCTGCAAGCGAAGAAATTGTATTTAAACGAGCGAACTCTGACCTAAACTAACCGAAACACATTAACAAGTACAGTATGAAAAGATAACAGGTTGCTTGACGGGTGTCAGTCTTAGCCTGTTAGTAAGGGGCTATTAAGCAAACATCAATGAATCGATACACTCTTCAAACATTTGTGAGTTGGATGCAGTAAATTAAGATCAAACTTCAAAATATCAATTTCAAAATAGATTCTTACGAACACTTTTTGAGTGTCATTTGAATCTATATAGTGCAATAAAACTACTACCGCTTAGGAAAGTGTTACGGCAGCGGAAAAGAAGCGGCGCAAGAAACTCGTACACTGCAACACGGCCTACTTTTCTTTTGTTTTTTTTTTTTTCAAAAGTAGGTCTTATGTTACAAACGTGGGCGTGGTTCTAGTGCTGCGCTGGAAAATCAGATCTCCATACCACTTTGTCATTAATGTAATCATCTAACGTATAATATGCTTTACAACCTTTTTATTTTTTAACAATGCCTTTAAATTTCTTCTCTGATAAATTTAATATCTATTCCGGTATTTTGCTATAGTATTGTATACTTGCCCACAAATTAAGTTCTAACTTTAGCTAGTCTAAAGTAAGGTTGGTCAATTTTATTTCCGCTTCTTATATTATTTCGCTTGTGCCTGTCAACCTTTTTAGTGGAGCTATTTATGTTATTCCTAACGAACATGATATTTTCTTAAATATATTGACATGGTACAGTCTTAAAGCAGATTTCTTTGAACAGTTCCCTCAGGGAGTCACGGCTGCGCAGGTTATAAATTGCTCTAATAGCCCTTTTTTGTGGATCAAAAAAATTGAGTCAATATCAGCAGCTAGGCCCCACAGCAACATTCCATAGGACACAATACTGTGGAAATAACTAAAGTAAACAAGTCTCGCCGTGGCTACATCCATCATCTGTCTGATTTGTCTCACAGCATATGCAGCTGAACTTAGTCTTTCCGATAAAGATGTAATGTGAGGGCTCCATTGTAGTTTCGAGTCAAGTGTTATCCCCAGGAAACGTAGTCATCTCCGTTTTTTCATTATTTAATATAACATCATTATTTAAGGAATTTAAATTAAGCAAAGTAAATTTTAAACATTTAGTTTTTTTTAGATTGTTAACAGTTATAACACAATCTTTGACAATATCTGAATCATGCAAGGCAAATCATTTATATAAAAAAAAATAAGAAAGGAGCTAACATGGAACCTTGAGATGCGCCAAGGTTCACGCGAGATCCTAATGATTTGGTCCTGTTAATCTGAACCTTCTGAATTCTTTTATCTAAATAAAAACTCAAAAGTTCCTGAGCTTTACTTTTAATACCTCAGTGTTCCAATTTTAACAGTAAAGTTTCATGCACGCAATCAAATGCTTTAGAAAGGTCACAGAATACACCAATGGCATCTTTTGATTCTACACAAGGACTATAAATAAATATGTTTTAATAGTTCAACACCAGCATCTGTGGTACATCATCCTGTTTTAAAGCCGAATTGCTGGTTATGTAATAGATTTTTTCGATTAAAATGGGAAAGCATATGATTGAGCATGATCTCTTGAAACACTTAACTAAATACTGGTTAAGTTAGCTAGTTACTGGGATCCTTTTTGTCACCAGCTTATATAGAGGAACTACTTTGCTATTTTTAATTAAATCGAGAAAAGTACCGCGATCAAAAAATTTATTAAATATGTAAGCTAAGTATGGTGGTAATATTTTACAATTGAGCTGCACACTTTGCCTGACATCCCCCATAAGTCTTCAGTGCTGTTAAATTTAATGTCTTTAAAAGTATATATATATAAATTTATAAAGTATATATATGTAAAAGTATAAGTATAACTTACTGGGGACTGTATGGGGTTAATCTGGCTCAACACAGACCTTGCTGTTAATAATTTTGTAATTATTTATTGCTGCTTATTAATTATAATAATTGATATTGTAATATTTGTATTAGTTTAGCTCAGGCAATGTTTAAAAGAGATCTAAAAATCAATCTGTGGGACTTTCTACGCCCCTCTCTTCTCCCACAGTGTTGCAATGTAGAGAAATGGCAAAAGATGACGATTGCTAAGTATATGTAAATATCTACAGTAATAAAGATATTAGATTGATTGATTGATTAACTAAATTTAAATTCAGTTCCGCAGGCGTCCACGTTTTCCTCAGGCAATGTAGCTGAAAGGTATAGTGAAGAATTGAGTGGTTCCGTAGTTTTCAAGGGTATATTAGTAAAAGAGGTCTCGAATTCCTGAGCTACCTCTGAATTTGCACTAATAATACCGCGATCTGTCTTAAGTGAACAGTTACACTCACGTGGCTTTGTACTATCTGTTTCGCTATTTATAACTTTCCATACAGTTTTTATTTTATCGCCGGCGGATTCAATTTTACTACTTGTGAAATTTGCTATCCTGAAAGTTTTAGAGTTATCTTTGAGAATATAGATTTTGACATTCTTTTTTCAATTTAGATTCCCTCAGATTGTTTAAGTTACATCCCTAGTGTTTAAAATGTGGATTTAATAAAGTTTTAAGTTATCTGTCATAGCATATCAAAGATGTTCTTCTTCTGTTTGTTTCTGTGTCGTGTAGTAAATGTGTTCACCTCTATAATCAAACGCGATTGTATGATATCCCATCGCTTGGAACACCTTGTATAACTTAATCCGATGGGTCGCACCTCTGGAGTTTGAATTACCTGAAAACACATAAAAATAAGTTGATTTATAATTATTATATAAAAATAAACGGTCAAGTGCGAGTTGGACTCGCGCACCAAGGGTTCCGTACAAACTTGTAGAGAGCAATTATCTATTTATGTCATGTATATCCTATCCATTATGTCATGTATATCCTATCCATTATGTCATGTATATCCTATCCATTATCGCGATTATGCGCGAAGCATCGCGATTTTGTACCTTATGCCATTGTAATAAAATTCAAAACCTATAACGGAAAATGACATTTCTAGAAATGCCATGGGAGGTTTGACCATATGGAAAAAGTTCGTCCATCAAGGGAAATTATTTCTGCTTTTTAACCAACTTTAAAACACCCCCGTTCTCAATTCGGTTATATTGCGTAACACCAGAGAAACAAACACCCAAATAAGGAAAAAAGCAACTAAACCAGAAATAAGATCTATCAAATCTGCAAACTGAGAATATGTAGTAAAAACCAAATAGAATTAGAATCTCAAAAAACCTTCGCGATTCAGGCAACACTTTAGAAAGTTGCAAAGTGAGTGGGACCAAATTAAAAAAAAGTGCTAAGCAAAAACAACAAAAAAACTTGCCAGTTCACTGAAAAAAATTTCGCAACACGCAACTCGCATCCAAATCTCATCCAAATATCAGTTCATGTTCAACTTTAATAACCACCACGTTGCTAGTTCGTTCAACAGAAAAACAGCTGATCGCGGTGGCTCCTTAATACTTGTAAATAATAGTTTTAAATATAAGGAACGAGTTGACATAGTGAGCCTGTCTGTTGAGCGTACCATGGAAATAGCCTGTATTGAACTTGAACAACTTATTGTAATGAGCGTATACAGACCACCAGATTCATCCTTTGATTTATTCGAAAAGAAAATGGATGAAGTGTTGATTAAAATCAGCGATAAAAACAATTTTTTTATAATTTGTGGTGATTTTAATGTTAATCTATTAGAGGATAATAATATTTGTACTAGATTAAAATCTTTATTTTTATGTCACAACATGAACTATCTGTTTTTGGAGCCTACTAGAATTACTGCAACATCTGCTACCTGCATTGACAATATATTTACTAACATTACGCCCATTTTCAAATCGGTCATCAATAAATTAACCTCTGATCACTCTGGTCAGATAGGTATATTCAATATTAAAATAAAAAAGGACCAAAAAGAGGATATTACATGTGTGCCCGTTAGTGACACTCGGCTTGAACACTACAGGAATAATATTTTAGATAAACTATGGGAAATACCATACAGTGACGATCCAAATTTGTTGTACAACTCAGTATTTAACCTTGTCAAAAATGAATATGATACGGCATTTAAATCAAAAACTATAAAAGTTAATAACAAAGCTTTGTTTAGTGATTGGGCGACAGTTGGAATTCATAGGAGCAGATGAAGATTATATGAACTCTATGAAGAGAAATCATATAACAAAAATACGGCCTTTCTAGATTATGTTCGTAGTTATTCAAAAATGTTTAAACGCGTTTGTGCCGTAGCTAAATCTAATTTCATTAAAAACAAAATTGAATCTAGTAGCAATGTAATGAAAACGACTTGGCAAATTATAAACAGAGAGACTGGAAAGGCCAAAGCTACACATAATAACTTCAAGCTTAAGATAGATAATCAATTGCAGCAGACCTAGAAGTAGCAAAAGCTTTCGAAAATTTCTTTACGGACATTCCAGTTTCAACAACCAAGTCTTTAAATTCATCTCCCGCTGCTGCTGAATCTATACTTAAACAAAACTTTGAGGAATGTAAAACAGATTTTAAATTTAGGCACGTAAATAATGAAGACATTGTAAAAGCGTTTAAATCCCTGGAAATGAAAAAGACAGCTGACGCCCATGGTCTATCAGTAAAAATTATTAGTTCCATTGTAGATTGTATTGCACCTCACCTTTGTTGTATATTTAATCAATGTATAGATAATGGTGTGTTTCCTGACTTGATGAAACTAAGTAAAGTTATACCTTTATTCAAAGCTGGTAGTACATCAGACCCCACCAATTTTAGACCCATATCGATACTACCAACGCTTAGCAAAATATTTGAAAAACTCATACTTAATCAATTGCAAAGTCATTTTTATCTCAATAATTTAATTCATATTGCTCAGTTTGGTTTCACAAAGGGTCGTTCAACAGCCGATGCTGGTGTTGAACTAATCGACAATATTTTTGATACCTGGGAAGACGCAATGGATGCAATAGGTGTCTTCTGCGATCTATCCAAGGCTTTTGATTGCGTCCATCATGACACTCTTGTCAGGAAGTTACGCCATTATGGTGTAAAAGATCAGGCACTTGGCCTTCTGCAGCCGGAAAGGGGAAAAACCATTTTTTTATGAAAAAATAAAATGTTTGACGCATGGGCGTACCCAGGTAGGGGCAGGGGGGGGGGGGCTGCTGCCCCCCCTAAAAGATAAAATAAACGTCAACGTTTTTTGTTTCAATATACCTGACCGACCATCTTCTCGAAACAGGTATGAGCTGCCCTCCCCTAGCTGAAATCCTGGGTACGCCCTTGGTTTGACGTCGGGAGCTGCACATCCAATACAAAAGTTGTTTTTTTTGTATTTTCCTCTAGAATTTTAAATGGTCAGTTCTTTTGAAACTGATATGCGAAGCATCCACCCCAGCCGGTATTCGACACCGGTATTCGCTTGGGAGGCAAAGCCTCGAACCGCAACTCCAAAAAGGTCGATATTTTCAACCGACTTCAACAAAAGAGGAGGTTCTCAATTCCACTTTCTTTTTGTATTTTTGTTAAGCGATTATTCCGTCAAGTATAAATCAATTTTGATGATTCTTATTTTTATTGGTAGGTCATATTTCAGAGGTGGGCCTATATAAATTTTATCAAAATTGTTTAAGCGCTTTTTAATAAAATCAACAAAATCAAAAAATATATGCAAATATGACGTTTTGGTTGGTGGTTTCGTGTAGCAAAAGTTTTAATGAGGATTTTCATGTATATAGACTTCATTCGCACCCCGACCGGGGTGGGATATATAGTGCTTAAGTTGAAGTCGGTTATTTAAGTTTTTAACTTGGTTAATTATTATATTATGTTGATGTGGGATGACAAACAGCCACATAATATTTGTTAACAATGGTAGACACATAATTCACCAAGTTAAAAACTTAAAAACACAGAGTGCGAGTCCCTAGTAGTGCTGATGCAGCGGTAGGCTTTTAGGTCGTCTGCAAATACTAAATACTTAGAATGATGAAAACATTGTTTAGTATCGTTAATGAAAATGATGAAGAGTAGAGGTCCTAGTATGGAGCCTTGCGGGACACCAAATGTAACTTTCATTATATCTGACGGAAAACCGTTTACTACAACTCTTTGACTTCGATTAGCAATGTAAGACAAAACCATCGTAGGAGGTTACCCCATATGCCATTGAAAGATATTTTACTCAGTAATAGCTCGTGGTCGACCTCAACAAAGGCTTTCCTGAAGTCACTGTACACCGCCGGGGCCTTCGCCTTCGGTAGGATCAAAAAGCTTTAAAGAAGTGAGAATTTTAGATTCGGTCAATAAAAGGTTATGTAGTAATTGTTAGCACAGTGGTTTGGTAGAGGCCAATGCTCATCTGTTGAAAGAGTAGACGGCTCATTGACGGAGTGAAAAAAGTCTGTAGAAATGTTATCCTCAGGTTTGTTAGATTTATAATTATTATATAAAAATAAACGGTCAAGTGCGAGTTGGACTCGCGCACCAAGGGTTCCGTACAAACTTGTAGAGAGCAATTATCTATTTATGTCATGTATATCCTATCCATTATGTCATGTATATCCTATCCATTATGTCATGTATATCCTATCCATTATCGCGATTATGCGCGAAGCATCGCGATTTTGTACCTTATGCCATTGTAATAAAATTCAAAACCTATAACGGAAAATGACATTTCTAGAAATGCCATGGGAGGTTTGACCATATGGAAAAAGTTCGTCCATCAAGGGAAATTATTTCTGCTTTTTAACCAACTTTAAAACACCCCCGTTCTCAATTCGGTTATATTGCGTAACACCAGAGAAACAAACACCCAAATAAGGAAAAAAGCAACTAAACCAGAAATAAGATCTATCAAATCTGCAAACTGAGAATATGTAGTAAAAACCAAATAGAATTAGAATCTCAAAAAACCTTCGCGATTCAGGCAACACTTTAGAAAGTTGCAAAGTGAGTGGGACCAAATTAAAAAAAAAGTGCTAAGCAAAAACAACAAAAAAACTTGCCAGTTCACTGAAAAAAATTTCGCAACACGCAACTCGCATCCAAATCTCATCCAAATATCAGTTCATGTTCAACTTTAATAACCACCACGTTGCTAGTTCGTTCAACAGAAAAACAGCTGATCGCGGTGGCTCCTTAATACTTGTAAATAATAGTTTTAAATATAAGGAACGAGTTGACATAGTGAGCCTGTCTGTTGAGCGTACCATGGAAATAGCCTGTATTGAACTTGAACAACTTATTGTAATGAGCGTATACAGACCACCAGATTCATCCTTTGATTTATTCGAAAAGAAAATGGATGAAGTGTTGATTAAAATAAGCGATAAAAACAATTTTTTTATAATTTGTGGTGATTTTAATGTTAATCTATTAGAGGATAATAATATTTGTACTAGATTAAAATCTTTATTTTTATGTCACAACACGAACTATCTGTTTTTGGAGCCTACTAGAATTACTGCAACATCTGCTACCTGCATTGACAATATATTTACTAACATTACGCCCATTTTCAAATCGGTCATCAATAAATTAACCTCTGATCACTCTGGTCAGATAGGTATATTCAATATTAAAAAAAAAGGACCAAAAAGAGGATATTACATGTGTGCCCGTTAGTGACACTCGGCTTGAACACTACAGGAATAATATTTTAGATAAACTATGGGAAATACCATACAGTGACGATCCAAATTTGTTGTACAACTCAGTATTTAACCTTGTCAAAAATCAATATGATACGGTATTTAAATCAAAAACTATAAAAGTTAATAACAAAGCTTTGTTTAGTGATTGGGCGACAGTTGGAATTCATAGGAGCAGACGAAGATTATATGAACTCCATGAAGAGAAATCATATAACAAAAATACGGCCTTTCTAGATTATGTTCGTAGTTATTCAAAAATGTTTAAACGCGTTTGTGCCGTAGCTAAATCTAATTTCATTAAAAACAAAATTGAATCTAGTAGCAATGTAATGAAAACGACTTGGCAAATTATAAACAGAGAGACTGGAAAGGCCAAAGCTACACATAATAACTTCAAGCTTAAGATAGATAATCAATTGCTAAGTACAGACCTAGAAGTAGCAAAAGCTTTCGAAAATTTCTTTACGGACATTCCAGTTTCAACAACCAAGTCTTTAAATTCATCTCCCGCTGCTGCTGAATCTATACTTAAACAAAACTTTGAGGAATGTTAAACAGATTTTAAATTTAGGCACGTAAATAATGAAGACATTGTAAAAGCGTTTAAATCCCTGGAAATGAAAAAGACAGCTGACGCCCATGGTCTATCAGTAAAAATTATTAGTTCCATTGTAGATTGTATTGCACCTCACCTTTGTTGTATATTTAATCAATGTATAGATAATGGTGTGTTTCCTGACTTGATGAAACTAAGTAAAGTTATACCTTTATTCAAAGCTGGTAGTACATCAGACCCCACCAATTTTAGACCCATATCGATACTACCAACGCTTAGCAAAATATTTGAAAAACTCATACTTAATCAATTGCAAAGTCATTTTTATCTCAATAATTTAATTCATATTGCTCAGTTTGGTTTCACAAAGGGTCGTTCAACAGCCGATGCTGGTGTTGAACTAATCGACAATATTTTTGATACCTGGGAAGACGCAATGGATGCAATAGGTGTCTTCTGCGATCTATCCAAGGCTTTTGATTGCGTCCATCATGACACTCTTGTCAGGAAGTTACGCCATTATGGTGTAAAAGATCAGGCACTTGGCCTTCTGGAGTCATATCTAACAGATAGGGTTCAGATGGTCGATGTTAATGGGAAAAGATCACCTGGGTCTTCAATAAGTATGGGCATACCGCAAGGTTCAATTCTTGGTCCTTTCTTGTTTTTAGTATATATTAATGATTTACCTTACCTTGTTAAAGCAAAACATGGGTTAGTATTGTTTGCCGATGATACTTCTTTGATATTTAAAGTTAAAAGACAGCAATCAAATTATGACGAGGTAAACAATGCTATCTCTAGTATAGTGAACTGGTTTACTGTTAACAATTTATTACTTAATGAAAAGAAAACTAAATGTATTAAATTCGTGTTACCCAATGTGAACCCGGTAACTACAGACATATTTATAAAAGGACAGAGATTGGACCTTGTGCAGTCGACTGTCTTTTTGGGCATTACTTTAGACGCCAAACTACAATGGGATCCTCATATAAATAAATTGTCGAACAGACTGAGTTCCGCAGCGTTCGCAGTTAAAAAAATTAGAGCTCTTACCGACGTAGACACCGCTAGACTAGTCTACTTTAGTTACTTTCATAGTCTAATGACCTATGGTATTTTATTGTGGGGTCACGCTGCGAATGCTAATAGTATATTTATTCTGCAGAAACGGGCTGTTCGTGCAATTTATAGATTAGGGCCTAGAGTGTCACTGAGGGAAAAGTTTAAAGAAATCAATATTCTGACATTTGTGTCTCAATATATCTATGACAATCTTGTGTATGTAAAAAGAAATATAACTAATTTTCAGAAGTACAGTGATATACACAATTTTAATACTAGAAATAAAGACAAGTTGGTTGCTTATGTAAGCCGAATACATAAAATTAGTAATTCTTTTAAAGGCAATTGTATACGCTATTACAATAAGGTCCCTACTGATATTAAAAACTTACCTTTAGACAAGATTAAAATAATAATAAAACATAAATTGTATAAAAAAGGTTACTATAGGATATCTGATTACTTAGAGGACAGATGTCCATGGGAATAGATTGTTTGAGTAACAGGCTGTTTCGATATATAATTAGCATTCATTTTGTAATTTGACAATATTTTATTTAAAAAAGGAAACGCAAAAGATGCGACGACTGTGGAGTTTCTTCGGTGAGCTCTTCTCCACAGATTCCGCCATTGTGTTAGTGAACTCACCCAAAAAAATGTAATGACGGATCTAAGTGATGTAACAACATCCTATGGAAATAAATGATTTTTGATTTTGATTTTGATCTCTTTAAGCTGGGCCTTGAACTTAACCTCTCAAAAACCGAGGGTAGTTGGGACGGGTCGCGATTTTGAATCTTATGCCATGGTAATAAAATTTAAAACATTGGGTCAAATTCAACTTACAAGATTTGATAACAGACAGACAGATAGAGCCCGGGACAGGTGAATGTAAATATAAAAGACATTTAAGAGAGACATTTGTGTACAGCGCCATGCTCAAGTGGAGCTTGCCACCGATTGGTTGTCTTAAGGGCCGCCGCCACAGAAATAGGCTTAAGGATGGAGAGGCATCTCTTGGTAGGAGAAGGCTAAAGATAGTTTTTAGACTAAGAGTGGGGAGGCCTTTGCCCAGCAGTGGGAAAACCACCACAGGCTGGATACCGTAAAGATCTCATCATCATTTCTCTCCTGCTGATATCTATAGTATTTCCAGAGCTGCAGACTCAGTACACCAATTTTCTCAGCATAATATCCACTCATAGCTTTAATAAATTTCTCGAGACTACAACCTATCCTACTTACAATGGACAAGCCGTTGTAATGACAATACGATGACATATGCTTTGTCACTGACACCTCTTCCTATCCCTTTTAAACGCATATCAGTATAACACCTTCAGAAACATACCTAACAATATCTTAGACCTACTTATCTCGAATACCTATTGCACTATCTTATCCAGGCGGTTGATAGTGCAATCGGTAATCGATTCGATTCTCTCTCAAAAATCGACATATACCATCCGGCTTTTGTTACCAAATTATGACTCACTGCTGAACACCCCCTGTCTCGTCGTCCTTTGGTCAGTTATAATGTTCGCAATGCAAACTACTATGTATGCGATGTAAAGTAGAATTTTTAATGTGAGGCCAGAAATGTAAACAATGAACTGTCATTTTCCAGTACAAAAAATATAATAATAATAATTGTTTTATTTCCAGACTATTGTCCAATATAAATGTCGAATAATATAAAATGTCAAAAGATAAAATAGATTAATAATAACATCGATTCACACACAATTTGAATAATTTAACCAACAAATGTCCAATATATGAATGTAGAAAAATGACAAAAAATGTCAAAGATAAAATAGTTTAAAATAATTACATTGTTTCCAATTCAATAATAAAATTAATTAAAATCATTAAAAAAAAAAACATAATTTAAAATATAAAATGAATGTCAAAGTCAACGGTTTTGTTCTAGAAAATAATAGTTGTTTGTATAAATTTCTGGTCTCAAATAAAAAAAAGTACTTTAGATGAGTTTTACAATATTACAAATGAAGTAATCAAAATTACATGTGCCTATGAACATCTCTGAAATGAAACAATTTTCTTTCTGGTTCTCTCCATCATACGCTTTTCTAAATCCATCCATAAAAAAACAGCCTGGTGTAAGTGGAAAGCCTATGACAATATATCCGACTGTGAACAGTTTTCTCACTACCGAGCCAGATTTAAAACCGAATTAGATAACTGTTTCTCACAAATATATTATCTGTAGAGGACAACATTAGGGAAAATAACATAAATCATTTTTGGACCTATATATCTAATGGCCAAGTCAAATCTGGTATACCATCAAACATGCAATACCTCCAACAAAATCTAACAAACCTGAGGATAACATTTCTACAGACTTTTTTCACTCCGTCAATGAGCCGTCTACTCTTTCAACAGATGAGCATTGGCCTCTACCAAACCACTGTGCTAACAATTACTACATAACCTTTTATTGACCGAATCTAAAATTCTCACTTCTCTAAAGCTTTTTGATCCTACCGAAGGCGAAGGCCCCGGCGGTGTACACTGACTTTAGGAAAGCCTTTGTTGAGGTCGACCATGAGCTATTACTGAGTAAAATATCTTTCAATGGCATAAGGGGTTACCTCCTACGATGGTTTTGTCCATCAGCCCCCCCCCCTGCCCCTACCTGGGTACGCCCATGCGTCAAACATTTTATTTTTTCATAAAAAAATGGTTTTTCCCCTTTCCGGCTGTACCCTTTGGGTTTTTTAATTTTTTCCCTCGGTAAAAGCCTTCCTTAGATCTCGAGTAGTTCATTGTGTACAGTGCACTTACAAACACATTAATCGATTCATTTTTAAAGTTTTCTCGGCAAATAAGCCCCCCTTAAATATTAATTATAATTTAATAATTTATTTTTTAAATGAATAATATAACTCAATATTCTGTGAATATTTTGAGGCGTCTATCTGTTGCCGTTTTCAATAACGAGCAAAAAAAAACACGTTTGTTGTATGGGAGCCCCCCTTAATTTTTTTTATATTTCAATGAAGGTATTTGTTTTTAAAGTGAATATATAACTAAATAGTCTGTGAATATTTCAAGTCTACCTGTTGCCGTTATCAATATCGAGCAAAAACGAGCAAAAATCACGCCTATTGTATGATGGAGCCCCCTTAAATATTTATTTTATTCTGTTTTTTAGTATTTTTTGTTATAGCGGCAACAAAAATACATCATCTGTGAAATTTTCAACGGTCTTACTATCACGGTTCATGAGATACAGCCTGGTGACAAACGTAGGGAGAGCGGAGGTTAAGTAATATAGTCCCTTTTGGCTCCCTTCGGGTACCGAACCCTAAATAAGCGTTTGCGAGTTTCGCGCTTACCAACAGATTTTGGGATTCATATTAATTTACCCAGATATGTACTGTATTCCCTCACCATGACAATAAAGTATGATCGGCGTAGTACACTGAGCAAGCTCCACGTCCAGTAATCTGTTCACTTCCTCCTTATCCGACGTCACGAAGTGTTGCTTCAGCCTTGCGTACGAGCTCTGTGGTAGCATGTGCCAGATGCCTGTAACATATTGAATACTTCAAACCGCTGTTGGTCGGGCGGTGAACAGGCAACTTGTTGGAATAACTTGGAGCGCAACGAAAGCAATATGTACATGACTTTTTAGCGGCACTCAATTTGCGGAACTCAATTAAATTTCGGATATTTTCTATTTTCATAAACAAAAACTTTTAATAAGGGAAATATTAAACTGCACATCAAAAATACTGATTGGCACTGCAAATAACAGGACAAAATGCTGCGGTAGCTTAGGTGAAGGGTAAAGGGGATGAGCGCAGCGAAGCCCACTTTATCCTTCGTGTTGGGTTGAACATGCAAGAACAACAAAAAATACTTGAGTACTTATAAAATATTTATAACATAAAAAGTGTTTTCATCCTTTTTTGCTGTGCAAATCAGTATTTTTGATGTGCGATTAAAAACCAGCCTTTTAATAATAGTCCAAATTGTAGTTTGGTTTTCGAGGAAGTTATGCATGCATTTAAATTCATCCACATTACACACACCTACATATTCCTAGCCTCTTTATTCGCTAACAGAAAAAATCGTCGATTATTTTTAATGGAATTGCCTCCTTGGACTTCTATGCGACCTCCTTTCATTGCAACTACAACATTCAAAAATCGACGCTGGATTGGCAATCAAAATATTGTTGCCGCTTTAGTTGCTGTACTTCTCAAATCGGACGCTGCCAGATGAGTCTTTGTTGAGATTTATTTTATTTTATAGATCGACCTCTAAAAGCGAATACTTGTAGTAGATCTTATTTAATTACTTACAATTTCCTGGAAGTTGTTAAAGGACATACAGTTTATCAATTTGTTATAGTAACTGTAAGAATAATGTGTGGAATAATTCCTTCGAATTTGAAACTTCGAATGTTCTGATGATGTGTACTTTATAAAACCGGATTCACAAATAGAAAGTATCGCAATCAACTATCGCAATCAAGCTGTTGGTTTGTTAGTTAGTTAATGTTAAGATTGTTTGTTCCCAGCCATTCTACTATGTAGTTCGAGATCGTCATTTTGAAAAACAACGGTACTGTCATCAGCAAATAGAAACATTGAGTTTGTAGTTATTTTAGGTAACTCATTAATGTATACAAGGAAGAGTAGTGGGACGAGTACACTCCCTTGAGGTAGACCATAGGATACAATCATTGATTTTTAGCAGTATATCATTTCTTCTTTAGTGTCAGGGCAAATTTTATTGATTTGAATTATTTGTTTTCTCTCAGTTAGATATGATTGTAACAATGCTAAAATGTTTCCTCTAACTCCGTTTGATTCAAGTTTCATCGGAAGAGTCGGGTGGTCAACAAAATCAAAGGCCTTTGTTAGTTCCATTTACAACGCCGAGACTGGTACTCTGTTGTCCATGTTCGTTGATACTTTAAGAAGGAAATCATATATGGCCATGTCTATTGTATATGTATATGGACATTGTAGCTTGCGTTAGTATATATCGGAACTCTATAGATCATCATAATCATCATAATATATGGACAACAAGACTTACATAAACATAGTGTACAAAGGCGAGCTTATCTCTAATAAGAGATCTCTTCCAGCAAACCAAATTAAGATGGGAATGGTCGATTGCTGAGCAGGGGTGACAATGTGTACAACAATATAATTTAGTACATATCTAAATAACTAACATATGGTTAGATATACATATGTTATATCTAAATAACTAATATAAAACAATATTAACTTAATATACGAGGGCTTACATAAATATCATATAATATACTCGTACATGCTAAACATAAATACTATATAAATATATATATATTTTTTAAATAAATATACTAATATATACATACGTACTACCTATATATATATAGATGCATATAATTATTGTGTCGTGAGTTCATAATTTGATTGCACTGCATTCAACTACGTTCGAGATGATTTGTAGGTTTATTTCGTCCATAGATTTGAATTGATGATTATTATTGACTAAAATGCAGGAGCCTCCGGCTCTATTACTTCTTGAAAAAGATGATCCTAGTATATAGTTGGGTATGATTAAGCACTGATTATCATTGTCTATCATGTTGTGCTCAGTGATGCATATAATGTCGATATTTTTATTTTTGTTTTGAAGCTCATTTAAATTAATTGTCAGCAGGTCTGATTTACTTACTAGAACGTCAATATTTTGATGGAGAATGTTTAGTGTTGAGTAGATAAGGTTGTTTTGTGTTTATTTTTTTATTTTATCGTAATTATTAGTTGTACGGGGGATTTCATCATATTTATTATGTGGAGGATCGAAAAAATGTTTTTGTTTTGATTTTAGGTACTCTTGCGATACTTCGCAAGAGATTCAACTAATGGGATGGTTCCTATTTTACTGGTGGGTTTCTTCGTGGAATCATAGTGATCAGGGACTTGATGTATATTAGTGGCTTTTTTAAAATAGTAGGGTATAGTTCCTGCTTTCGGGATGGATTCGTCGAAAGCCCTTTGCAGTTGTAAGTGTGCCTGTGTATCGTGTTTTGTGTCAAAAGATTTACTTTGTATCTTAAGTATTTCTGATCATAATCATATTGATCCAGAGCCGAGTTTAGTTTTTGGCATAGTATACGGAGATGATATTCTTTTGGACCACATAAACCTGTCATTATTCTTAACAAATGTACAGTTGCCAGAATGTTTGCATAATAGCTCCATCATTTAGTTCAATTTGAATTCATTTAGGTGGTTCACCTCAACGCATAAATAATTAACGATCCATAAAATACGTGCGCGGCGGTAGCCTTTCCTCCATTGACATACTTACCCAGTTTAATCTTACAGTGGTCTACCTTCGATCGATATTCGATACTGAGGTTCCGAGCACCATTGATTCCCCTTTTTGAAGGCTCTTCAAAGTCGATGTTCAGTGGCCATTGTACTGAAAAACATAATAACAATAAATAATAATACCTTGGACATTATTTACACACATTGATCTAGCCCCAAACTAGGATGCCCTGTATCTTGGGTACTAGACAACGATACACGTACTTATATAGATAAATATTATACTTAGATAGATACACACCATGACTAGGGTACAAACATCCGTTCAAACAAATAGGGTCCCGGGTTCGAGTCCCGGTGGGGGCTACACACCGGGACTCGAACCCGGGACCATTGGCTTCGTAGGCAGTGTCACTGCCGAGTCGATGATTCGGGTCGTCAAATAATAATATCACTATAAATATTAAAATTACTTAAAATATGACGAGCTTTATGGCGCAGTGGTTATGGCTCTGCCAAAATCCCCAGGTCTTGGATGCCATAACATGGCGCGCTCCTCCACTACTCGCCGGCGAGACAGTAAGTGTACGACACGAGTGAGCGTGCATCGTACCTATGGAGTAGAGGAGCGGCGCGCCATGACATCGTAGTTTATCTGCCTTAGAAAGGTCGCCGAAACACCACTTGGCGACATAAAAGGGGATAGAGTCTGCCACTGTGAGGTCAGACTGGGCGGAGCTAAAGCAGGTGGCCCAAGATTGGACCAAATGTTAAACTGTAGTGTGAGCCCCACACCCCTACTGTGGGGTAACAGGATGAGATGATGTGATGATGACACTCACCAAAGTTGGCAAAGACGAGGCTCCTCCGGAACGTCTTGGAGTATTTAAAGATCAGGGGCACGACGACAACGTGGAACACGAAGAGACTCGCTGTGAGATAACCTCCGAGCAGTAGGCCCCTGGAAATAAAATACATGTGTCTATTTATGGCTGACATCATTAAAAGAACAAGTAGACTGGAAGGGATATCTGCTGAACCAACACCAACAGTAACTGGTGCTCACTCTGGTAATTGGGTGAAATAGTTGGTTCACTGATGTCTCATAATATGAAATGAAATAATATTGTTTGGCATAATTGCTTTAAACCAAAATTGTGTGAACCCTTATAATCCCTATGCATAGTAGCATAGTAATATTTGTAGATGCATTCTAAACATTTTAAAGTTAAAACCATTGGAAGCATAATAGTAGTTTATGTGACTGCTACATAATGGAGGGCATTACTACTCGAGGCGAGTTTCATAATAATATCACTCGAGAGTTTTAATGCCTAATTATGTACAGTTACATACACTAGTTTATCTATATACATATCATAAGCTCTCTTTTCTATGTTAAGGAACCGCATGTTCGACTGGCATTGTGGCGTTGATAATTGCTCTGCACTTGTTTAGCTTGTTCAGTAATACCAACTTCACAGACAAACGGGCGTCGGCGTCCAAAATTTGAATGTCATAATTTGTCGAAAATTGATACTGAGTTTTTACCAAGTAGTATAACATTATGCTGGTCGTAACGTGCGGTTTTTGGACGTAGTAAAGAGGGTTTATGATACGTGTGTAGATAAACATTATAAAGACTATAATTAAGCAGCGTTAACATAAAAATAAGGTATAATTGTACAAAAATAATTTCGCATACTCAGCAATGCGCTTCCCTCACACCCTTTAGCCTTCACCTACCCTGACCCACCACTTCCTGAGCATTCATTCAGGCTGCAGGCGGTTCGACTGTGGAACGCACTACCTTGCACTATAAGAGACTGTCCCTCTCTTGTCTCTTTCAAAAACCGGGTAAAAGAGCACTTCCTTTCTCTTTCGTGAGAGTTATATATAGTATGTATATCTTGTATTTAGTAGTCTGGTATGTATTTTATTTTCCGTCAAAGGGTAGGCAGTGTACAATATTAGATATTGTACACTGCCTACCCTTTCATGATACATTTCCCTTTCATGCCTTGATTTGCTGGAAGAAATCTCTTTTTAGAGATAAGCTCGCCTTTGTACATATGATTTCTCCTAATGTAACCTTTTAAATTTAATATGTGTGTGTGCAATAAAGAATTATGAATTATGAACTGAAAATATACTAAAAGCAATTTATGCCAACCAAAACAGTATGACAAATTAGTGTTTTACAAGTTATAACTCTTTAAGTGAATAAAAATTAGGAAACACAAAGAGATTATGAGAAACAAAGGGATACCGAAATGGGTACAATAGAGGACCGATCATCCGCCTGTGTTCAGCGGACGTCGCACCTCATCATCTCTCCAGTTGCACCCAAGTATGGTCAGTTATTCAGGCTAGGCCAGGGGGCTAGCCACCCGGGCGGGAAAACATAAACATTTACATATAGGCACAAACATTGCTTCTGGCCCCACACTAGGATACCGTGTCGTGGGAACCAGAAACATCGATCCAAGACCTGGGAATATTTTTTTTCATCCTCCCCAACCCAGTTTCAAACCCGGAACCTCTCGAAAACTATGTTTTAATTGTAGTTTTAATTGATGAAGGGTAGTCAGGCCGTCACGCCTTTTACTATACGAGGTTGGAGAGGCACAATTCAGCCTATGTTTGGCTAGTTTTTAATTAGTCAATTATGTAAGACATGGCTAGCCCATCACTGCATCTGTAGAGTTTTGAAGGAACACATGCTGATCACAAATCCACACTCAGCAAAATAGCTATTGTTTTTAAACATTTCTTTTATGTATTTGCAGGAGAAACCAGAGGAACATAAAAAACCTTCATTTTCATTCAAAAAATATAGGGGTATTACAAAATTTATACAAATAAAAACCGGCCCAGTTGAGGCAAGGCAAGACAATGCCGAGGAGAGTCGGACTCGCGCATGAAGGGTTTCCGTACCACCATACAATGGTAGGGATGGTGTGGAGTGAATAGTTTGGATTTTACACGGCAAAATGTTGTTTACAAAGATATTGTTGTGGCTACTTTCACACTCCATGTATATAACCAGGTGCATTCTTAAGTTTGTATGTGGTATTGAAAGAATTGTTGTATGGGAGCCGCCTAAAATATTTATTTTATTCTGTTTTTTAGTATTTGTTGTTGTAGCGGCAATAGAAATAAATCATGTGAAAATTGCAACTGTCTAACTATCATGGTTCATGAGATACAGCCTGGTGACAGACGGACAGACATACAGCAGAGTCTTAGTAATAGTGTCCCGTTTTTACCCTTTGGGTATGGAACCCTAATAATGCACTAAAGTGTTATTAATTATGATTTAGGTAGGTCAAAGACAGATTGGGACACTTCTAATCCAAGTACTACTATCTACTTCAGATAAAGATTAATGTGTGAAATATTTATGATACTTTAATTACCAAGGCATCAATTAATAATCATATCTTTTAATCTGTTTAATCTGGAAAAAATAAAATTTGTTATCTATTTTTTTTAGATTATATTTCTGTTTATAGTACTCACTCTTTATAAAGTCTCCCTAGCTGAAAGCTAGGATCTTTACTGGTAGTACCAACCGATGATAATAATGTTTCATCATCATCACCATGTCCTGTTACTCCTCAGCAAGCATATAGGGCTCTCAGTAAAATGATTTTTATGACCCATAAAATAAGCATGTAGACGAGAGGAGGTAGTTGCTCATGTCCGAAGGAAATACTTAGAACCTTCACATCGTCCCTGGCCAGTACTTACAAGCAACAAATTACCCTTAAGACCTTAAGAGAACCTGACCAAATTGCGATCTTTCACTTACACTTGACTCTGGCAAGATTAACTTCACGAATTACATTTTCCCGTTATAGGTTTTAAATTTAATACCATGGCATGCATGAGGTTCAAAACTGGGATGCCTCAAACAGGATTGGAACTTTAGCACACAATTTATAAAAGAACAAAAAGAATGGGTGAAGTCCGATACATGTAACTTGTCTGGTAGAACCCCAAATATGGGCATATTGAAGTGAAATAAAATTAAAAAAACTTTAACAGTAGGTACTGTTAAAGGTTTGAGGTTTATTAATTTTATTTATAGAGCAAAATATCATTTTAAATAATAAATAAATAAGTAAAGTACAAATTGATCTCACAAAGATGTTTTCAAAAATTATGATTATAGTAATTATTGTATTTGTGTATAATTGAAATTAGTGTAATCATTATTCTAACTTTGTATGACTGATAGGTGAATGTTTAATATTTATAGGCTTAAATACAAAAACTAAGTCACTTCACTACCTACTCAAGTAAAAGGTTTGTTACTTAATGTTAAAGTTTTGTGGTTTATTGATTGTTTTTGATATAATAAGTACCTATCAATCTCACATTAAGGTGCTAGTGGCAAATGTGTGATTGCAATCTACAATCCCAGGATTGCTTTTTGTCAATCCGGAGTAAAAAGGCCCGGGATTGAATTGCCTAAGCAGAACCCCTGTCAGATTTTTCAATTTGAAAGGAGTTCTGATAGAAATTCCCAGATGTACATAATGACTACTGAACACTCCTGTACCTGTCTGTACCCACTGTTGCACAATCAGACAATTATATCAAGCCTTTTCACATTCAGGATTTAAGAAGCGTTATAATAGTAATTGTTATAGATAATAAATAGCTATAGTCTAGGCTGGTTAGAAATACGTTCTATAAATTGATACTTACGCAGCAGAGTACATGACCACACATATTATTATTCCTTGCCACTTGCTCATGGTTTCGGCGTTTTTTGCACAGCACAGATAATTGACTTTAGTTACTTTTATAAATCAAGCATGCAAAAAAACCTCTTAAGAACGACGGACATGCGTAACTATTTATTCAGTTCTAATTACACTACTTAATTAACTAAAACAAATGGATAACACTAGTAAGACCTGTTAAAGGTTTATAGGTTATGTTATACGTATGAACAAACAATGAAGCAAAATATCGTAAATGCTTCAGATAGAGACTAACATTCTTGCTATCCTTCGCATTGCTAAATAATATCGAGTTACACGAATAATAATTTAAAACTTGAAAGTGTTGAAATGATCTTGAAATGATCCCTCTCCCTTGGCTCGGTCTTTTTTTGACAACTCCATCTGTCAAATTTCTACCGTTGAGGAAGCGTTGCTGTAGCAGTAAAAAAGGTCAGGCTAAATATGTTCCGACTGTTGAAGTCATCGGTGGATTATGAAAAAATAATCATAATAGCAGTTTTTTTAAAACACGGGCAATGGTTTACTAATAAACAGCTTCTGAAATATTATTTCCATTTATGATTAATTGATTATGTAATCAAGATCGCGAGAAACTAAATGTAAACCTATTTGACACTGACATTAAAACACTTATTTATTTATTTAGTACCCACTCAATCAAAATGTATGTATACAGTTCGCTTACATGAATTCTTAGTCCTACGCCTACATCGTACGATGCCAAATTAATTGTTATGAAGAATATCTTTAGTACAAATATTCATGATGGTTTTAGGGTGAGACACCGAAAACATCTGATTACTAATGAGTTGTATCCTTTGGTTGTATCTTTATTATTTGCTATATTATATGTATTCTTTGTAGGACTATAATGATGGCCGGTGCGTCCTTGACTGCTAGTTTATTCTTGGTTCAAGTGGCCGTATTGCCTCTCGTCTTCAAATACAGCAAATGTGTTCAAAGGAAAATTGTATTCTCCAACTGTAGTAAGTAGACTTTTTTCAGAACCGCCTGCAAACATGTGATAGCGAATCGTATAACCAAGGGGAGTTTCAGTTGCCATATAGCTTTGTACAGGCGCTTCTTCAAAATCGATTTCTATTTGTACCCACCATGATTTTATCGTTTATCCTTCGATCGAGATGCACAGGATAAGGGTGGGCTGCTTTACGAAAACTAGACGTAGTCTCTAAGTCCAAACTACCACAATGCCTGAAGACCAAGGTGTCTAACCAATGTGTCTTGCCTATGGAACCTATGGAACCGAAACATGGAGCCTCACTAAGCAAATTATGCACAATATTGTTATTAAGGTGGCCCAAAGAGCAATGGAGCTCTCCATCCATAGGCATCTCTCGCTTGCCAAACGTCGAAATTCGACGGAAGACCAAGGTCGAAGATGTAGGTAAGCGAATAACAAGATTGAGGTGGAGATGGGCGGAACACTTGGTTAGACGGGACGACAGACGGTGGACCAAACCAGTGGCCAAGTGGAGAGACAAGGCCAGTGGGCAGACCAACTGCGGTCGGACGATATCACCAAGTTGACAGGATTTCAATGGCTGCGGTTGGCACAGGACCGGGATTGTCGTTGTAGAGAAGAGGCTTAGCCAGTGGGTTGATGTGGGCTGAAATATGATGATAATTTTATTAGATACCGTTTCAGTCAATTACCCAAAAAACCTCGATTATGATCGCCCTTCAAAGTATCGCGTTGTTGGAGGAAGGAACCTATACATCGAATTCAATTCCAGTGTGGATAATTGCCCTATCAAAATAGGTATGTTTTCGGTACCTATTTTCTTTATAATCTTTTCCAAAAATTCCAAAATTCCAAATGTCTTTATTACTGTGGATATTTACATATACTTAGCAATCGTCATTTTTTGCCACTTCTCTACATTGGTCCACTGTGGGAGAAGGAGGGCGTAGAAACTCCCACAGCTTGATTTTTAGATCTCTTTTAAAAATTGCTTATGGTTAACTAAAATATATACTTTTGTCATTATCATAATTAATAAGCAGGAATAAATAATTACAAAATTATTAACAGCAAGGTCTGTGTTGAGCCAGGTGAACCCCATACAGTCCCATCATTTAAGTAATCTTGAACATTGTAATATCCCTTTTTCGACAAAGTCGCTTTAACATGGTTTTTAAATTGCTCAAATGGCAATTTCAAGATCTCCAGAGGTATCTTGTTGTAGTAGAGAATGCATTGACCCTTAAATTGAAAGAATTGCTAACCGTCGCGAGTCTAAACCGGGGCGCAAGTAGTCTGTGATTATTTCTTAGGTTAACATTACAGCTATCGCTAAGTTTGGGAAATTTTGTAAGGCTCTTGCGTACATACATTATATTTTCGAAAATAAATTGACTACCTACAGTTAGTATGTCAATTTCTTTAACAAGCTCTCTTAAGGAGTCTGTGCGTTTTAAATTATAAATTGCTCGAATAGCTCTTTTCTGTAAAATAAAAATAGTTTGAATATCCACTGCTTTCCCCCACAACAAGATATCATAGGACATGACACTATGAAAGTAACTAAAATATACTAGCCTAGATGTAGCCACATCCGTGTTTTGTCTGATATTCCTAACAGCGTAAGCCGCAGAACTTAATTTACCAGCCAATTTTTCTATGTGGGGTCCCCATTGCAATTTGCTATCAATGGGTATTTCAAGAAACTTCATGTCATTTACTAATTCTAACGTAATGCTGACCAACACTAAACTGGTCCCGGTTCTTTATTTGAAAGAGGTAATTTTCTTGTAAACATGTAATTACTTATACCGGATGATAACACGAAAAATAATCCTAAGATCTTGTCAGCGACTAACTGAATTCGAACGTGCAAATTGCTAACAAGATATGCTATGGTAAGTTAATAATATTTTTATAATTTATTTCAGGAGTATGGCATCTCATTCCACAATCGAGGTTCAACCAAATATTTATAAGGAAGGATATTAAAAACTTAATTGAAGAAAGCAGTGCGTTTGACCTGGAGAATACCAAACAACCAATTGTTCTTTATTTCCACGGTAGGTACTTTAGTGGTCCAGAACTCCAGACACGTTATCTTGTCCGTAACGTACCACCGTATCGTATCAGCGTCGCACTCCAAGAACGCAAGTTTGGACGCCCCTTCGGTACGGCACGGTGGTACGGCGCGTCTCGATCGCAGCCGATCCGGGCGTCCAAACTAGCGTTCTTGGATCGTTACGGTCACAAGAACATAGACATGTCCAGACGGACCCACCTTTAGCTCTGAGTATGTTTGCCGATGAGCTAGCAACTATTTATTGATAGATTTTCCTTTTTAATTAGCTGATTATAAAAGGGATGATCACAGGTTAGACAAAAAATATTTTTAAGATGAAGACCAAGGCCCAAGACAGAGAGTACTGGACTGCAACGACAGGGGACGATATATGATGATGATGAAGAAATGTCAAAATTATCAACGAATGTAACGATGAGGCGCAATTTTATCGCTAATGTTGTTATTTACTTTCGATATTAGTAGTTTATGTGACTGATACATAATGGAGGGCATTAAAACTCGAGAGTGGGTTTATGAAACGAACCGAAGGCGAGTTTCATAATATCACTCGAGAGTTTTAATGCCTAATTATGTACAGTTAGATACACTAGTTTATCTACACACATATCATAAGCTCTCTTTGATGTGTTCAGGAACCGCATGTTTGACCGGCATTGTGGCATTGAGTTGGTTAGCTTAGTCTGTAGTACCAAATTCACAGACAAGCGGCACGCATGCGGGCGTCGGCGTTCGAAATTTGAATGTCATAATAAGTAGAAAATTTACACATTGTGGTCATAATGTTCAATATTCAGATAAGAAATGAGTTTTTACAAAGTAGTTTAACATTATGCTGATCGTAATGTGCGGTTTTTGGACGCAGTAAAGAGGGTTTATGATACGTGTGTATTTTATACTTATTTGTTTATACCGCCTTCATCTATATTTGCTAATCGTGACTTTGGAATCTGTATGTTATTATATTTGTAAGAAAATACTGGCGATTACAACTTACTACTATGCATGGGCATGTCCAGCTTCGTGTCATTAATTAGGTACGTTACAGGTAATTCGAACCACCGCGCGTCTCAGCATCGTCTGGAAGCCTACAAAGTATTCCAGGGTCTCGATTTCCATGTCATCACTTTCGACTACAGAGGTGGGTAGTTACAAAACAATCAAACATATCATCCGTATTTCCCGAAACGGATGGCAGAAGCACAATTTGGTCCACGATTAGACTGCTAGTCGATGTACATCTGGGTAGTGAAGTGATTGGTAATTTTCGTATGTAATTACTAATTTCTTCATTTTTTTATCATTATTATGTAGCCCATTAATGCCCACGGAGGGGCAAGAGCCTTTACTTGGATACGAGTAAGATTGAGCCATACGACACCACGCTGGCTCAGTGCTGGTTGATGGAGGGGCGTCGAGCTAGTGGCAAACTCGACAATCAGAAGTTATCAAGCTGCCATATTAGGGCCTCTGATACAGCATTTCAACTAAATACTACCACCGAGTATCGACAGTAGCCGGAACCTAGGTATATCTTAGTAATCCGAAAAATGGAAGCGCCCGAGACAAATGCCACATAGAAACGGACACCCATCATGTACCTGTCTCGGTCATATGTTGCGAATACCGCTAGGCCATGGACGCTCCATTGAATACCATATTCTCGAATATATATTATATTTTAATTTATTATCACATTTTATATGTTCAACATTACGGAAATGGCTCTAAGTCTTTGTACACATACGGGGAAAATACAGAGGTATGCAATATAAAAATAAATTAAATTACCAATTATCCGTCAAATACGTCAAATGCAATTAATTAATGTCAAGATTAAACTAAATTCGATTACAATTAAAATATGTCAGATAATAAAAAAAAATATACAAGTTAAACACAGTCACACATTCATCTCGCAAATAAATCCACATTCTCGCACAATAGGCCTCCATGCCTAGATATGCTATGAGAGATATGGCACGATTGGTGGTGACAGAGTGGTGGCCAAGAGGAGGCCAAAGATCAATCGGCAGACCATCTGCCAGATGGTCCGAGGATGTGGCGAGGGTGGCAGGGAAGCAATGGACGCGGGTTCCGCAGGACCGTTCTGAATGGCGTGTTTATGAGGAGGCCTATACCCAACAGTGGGTCCCCTGAGGTGCTGATGAGGCCACCATGCAACAGATCAGTCAATGGTGCTTCAGCCAACAGAGCGTCGAGAATGTCCCGCGCCTTCACCAGCGGAGACTGCTGGCGCGCCACCGTAGGTTGCGTGCCGCCCGTTAACAGTTGGTGCCTGCGCGGGGGCACGATATTTGTCGGGCACGAATAGCGCGCATAGGTACGGTAGCGGTGACACAGTCACTGTCGCCTGTATATACAATTTATTCAGTGTATACCATAAAAGTACAACGGCGAGGTTAATCTAAGTAATTACAAGAGATCTTTTCCAGCAAACCTTGGTTGGCTAGTAAAGTACAAACAAAGGAAACATTACTTTTTACTGAATTGAACTGAGCATAGTGAATAAAGAGATTAGGAGTTTTTGGAATGTGCTAATTTGGTGTTTTATGAGAGAAGGTGCTCTTGGGATTAGAGGCTACTAAACCAGTTAGGGGAGCGATTTCGAAGGCGGATGCTCTAAACTAAAAAGCGAACTAAGCTCTCTAAACTTCATCATTGTTTTATTATCATTATTTCTTAATTAATGGCGGTCTAACGTTTAGGTTAATTTCGCCAATGTCACGTGTTGTTCTAGATTTCACTGTATTTGGACAGGTTCTGTTTCGAGAACCTGGAAACTTTTGTGTTTACTTGTTGCTCCTTAGGACTAGCCGGGAGGACGTGAAGGGCTGTAGGCACCAAATATCTCCTTCGGACGTGAGCAACTGCCTCCCTCATCATAGTTGATTAGCTCTAATCGGTAATAGGAAGGTGTAAAATTAAACCGATTTTTCTTTTTAAAAGTTAATTTTAACTTGTCTAGTTTAGTGTGTGCCAATTTGAATGGATTTCGTATTCGGAAGGAGTGTCAACTTCACGTTAAGTGTTTGGACTGTCCATTTCCACAGTATTCGGTGGATTTGAGTAACAGAATAAGGGCAGCACTGACTTGCCTCAAATTCGGAGTCAAATACTTACACTAGTTACACTGTCTAAACCATCCTCCATATTGCGCACCAATGTGAACTTGACATCTGCGAGGAATGCGATTTACACATAAATAAACATTTAAAGAAAGAGAAAGAAAGAAACATGTATTATAAGGACAGTGAACACATTACAATTACAACAAAGAAACAAAACACAAAGATGAAAAATGGCAATGACACATGATATGAAATGAAATGACAGTCGTGGTATGTCACTGTCTTTATAAATGGCGTCTGACTCAGCATTATGCTGAAGGTTAGGCCTTCAAAGCTGATTTTCAGTACATACAGGCACATACATTGCTTCTGGCCGATACTAGCATGCCCTGTGGCGTGGGAACCAGAAACATCGACGTTACAAACATGTAACATCGAAGACCTGGGTCTTTTTTTTCTCCCCAGCCGGCATTCGTACCGGGACCTCTTGCTTTGGAAGCCCAGCCTCGACCGCAAATTCCAAATTCCAAATTCCAAATGTCTCTTTTTTCAAAATGTCAAATTTTTAGATCTCTTTTTAAAAATTGCTTATGCTTAACTAATACAAAATATAATATTTAGTCATTATCATAATTAATAAGCAGGAATAAATAATTACTAAATGATTAACAGCAAGGTCTGTGTCGAGCCAGATTAACCCCATACAGACCCATCATTTAAGTAATCTTGAACATTGTAATATCGCTTTTTCGACAAAGTCGCTTTAACATGGATTTTAAATTGCTCAAATGGAAATTTCAAGATCTCCAGAGGTATCTTGTTGTAGTAGAGAATGCATTGGAACACTACAGAGGTCAACATATGGGATGAGATGTGGCCCATTATCATTTTAAGGGTTCCGTACCCGCGCTGATAGGGATTGTTATCGAAACCAATTCGGACATACTTTTTTTTTAGTCGTCAAGTTTTCTTATAAGTACGATGTTATGGAACCCTTCGTGCGCGTACGCAAGAACCTTACAACATTTTCCAAACTTAGCGATAACTGTAATGTTAACCTAAGAAATAATCACAGACTATGTGCGCCCGGGTTTAGACTCGCGAAGGTTAGCAATTCTTTCAAGGGTCAGTGCATTCTCTACTACAACAAGATACCTCTGGAGATTTTGAAATTACCGTTTGAGCAGTTTAAAAAACATGTTAAAGCGACTTTGTCGAAAAAGGGATATTACAATGTTCAAGATTACTTAAATGACGGGACTGATGGGGTTAATCTGGCTCAACACAGACCTTGCTGTTAATCATTTTGTAATTATTTATTCCTGCTTATTAATTATGATAATGACTAAATATTATATTTTGTATTAGTTAAGCATAAGCAATTTTTAAAAAGAGATCTAAAAATCAAGCTGTGGGAGTTTCTACGCCCTCCTTCTCCCACAGTGGTCCAATGTAGAGAAGTGGCAAAAAATTACGTTTACTAAGTATATCTGTAAATATCTACAGTAATAAAGTACTTTGACTTTGACTTTGCGAGTCCGACTTCAACCTTCATACCTCCAGCGAAGCTTCCGTGGCCTAGTGGTATTCGCACATCGGCAACGATCGTGCGGGTAGCAACATCTGACCGAGACGGGTTCTGTATGGGTGTCCGTTTCTATATGGCGCTTCCGGATGACACGCTAAGCCACAGAGCATTAAATATTAGAGAGAGGGCAAGCCGCCGCGTAACGGCTGTCCGTTGTATGCCCAGTGTGCATACAGTGCATTCAGTTGCTCTCAGCGAGAATTCCCGAGTGCACGCGCCGATCGCCTTAGAAAACTGACAACAATTAGCTTTATTTTCTATAATGCTGGCCTGTGCAGTTGTCCTATGTGAAAATCACAGTGATTCGACAAATTTCCATAACAAGGGTAATAACATTTCACAGGTAAACACTGAAAATACAATACTTCTTCAATAAAACAACACGATTAACGAAATATTCCGAGGAAGTAATGCTATTGAGTCGCATCCAGATTCCGTCTCTGTCATACTCATTAGCGTTACGTACTAGCGAGAGAGACAGGAAATAAATTTATTGTCCATGACGCTGTGTGTGCTGTGTGCGTGATTTATGAAACAATGTGCGCCATTTATGAAACAATGTGCGCCTCATGCGCACGTATACAGCCACGTAACTGCTTTGCCTGTGTTTACCAATACGAGAGTAGGGATAAATGTGTAACTGGTATTATGTGTGCGTGTTCGTTGTGTTTATTTAATGATACGTTGTGTGCGTGAATTCAGCTTGCGACAATCGGTTTGCATACAAAATAGGCTGAACGCCCTATCTCCTATGTTGAGATATCTGTGCGTTAAGCTGTAGGCTCCGGCTACTCGGTGGTAGTAGTCGTAGACCTGTGCCAGAGACCCTGATAGGGCAGCTTGATAACTTCTGGCGTCTTCTTCGAACTAGAGGTTAACCTCTAGCCAACCAAAGGATACCAATTTATTTAAATATAAATCGGTATATTTGTCAACATTTTTCTGAAATATTTCCGCCTGAGAACCCAAAATAAAGCGGCAAAGGTGCTATTTTGAGGTTAGAAGGCGGAAATATTACATTGTTGTAGAGGCTGAAAAGTGAGCATTGCACTCTTCCATCAACCCGCAGTGAGCCAGCGTGATGGAGTATGGCTCAATTACTCTTGTCCGGGTAACGACCCGTGCCCCTCGCTGGGGACGTTAATAGCCTATTATTAACCTCCATAGCTGATTTTGAGGGACTAGCCCCTTATCGCAAACGATGGCGAGTAACTGTGCCTCTGCCAACCCCAATGGGAGTTAGCGTGACGCTGACATTCCGCAGGTTACGGCGACTCCACGGCCGTCCGTCCAACGGAGCGGGGCGTGGTCGAGGACGCGCTGTTCGTTTACGCCTGGCTGCACAAGAACATAGGGAGGGATGGAGGCAGACCACTTATTTTGTGGGGACACTCATTAGGTAACTGCCGATTGGCCATACTATCTGACAAATAACCTTCACCAAAATCCAATTTATGTATCGGTTATTCTGTCGCTTACCATACAAAACTCATCGCAAAACTGATATGGCTGACTATCGTGGTACAAGGTCTACGAGACAACTGGTACCACGAGATCCTTGCGATGCCTGTTTGCGATAGGTTTTGCATGTTAAGCGACATATTCAGCGATACTTAAATTACATCATGCGGTATTGTGGTAAAGGTCAGTGGTTGACCTCTATCGCCACGTCATTTGGCAGATAGTATCGATTGACTTACAGTAGGATTACTTTAACCTCGCCGCTCGATACTTCTCGGTTTTAGTCGCTATAAGTGGTCAAGATGTCCTGGAAACCTGAAATTTGCGACGGAGGTGTGTATGAAGAGTATATTAAGGGAAAATCTGTCAAAAATTAAATAAATAAATAAATATTGAAGGACAATCTTACACAGACCTAACTAGGCTCATACTAAGCTCAACAAGACTTGTGTTATGGGTGTTAGAGGACGATATATTTAATAGACACATACTTATATAAATACATAGAAAACATCCAAGACTAATAAGAAACAATTATTCATGCTCATCACAGAAATATTTGCCATTACCGGGATTCGAACCCAGAACCGTCAGCTTCTTAGGCAGGGTCACTACGCACTAGGCTAAACCGGTCGTCAAATTGTTACAGTTAATTTTTTTACGATTTAAAAAAAGGTCAAGTGCGCGTCGGACTCGCGCACCAAGGGTCCGTGCGCACTCATGTAGAGAGATGTATGTATGTATGTCCTGAATATGAGAAGAAATCGTCCATCACGGGAATCCATTTTTGGAAATTATTTCTGCTTTTAAACCGACTTTAAAACGGGGGGGTCTCAATTCGGTTGTATTGCATAACACCAGAGAATAAATACACTGATTACGAAAAAAAGCAACTAAACCAGAATTAATAACTGTCAAATCTGCAAACTGAGAATGTAGGAAACAAAACCGAAATAGTATTAGAATCTCAAAAACTGGCGAAGTGCGAGTCGGACTGAAGCACGAAGGGTTCCGTAACCTTCGTGCGCCAGTCCGACTCGCATTTATATAAAAATGGCAGAAAAATCATCACTTTTGTTGTATGGGAGCCCCATAGGGAAGCCCCAAGGAGGCAGGGCGAAAGGAAGGCGAGGTCGTCATCTGCTTTACCACAGGTTCAGCAACCGCATGTTCGACCGACATGGTGGCATTGATAATTGCTCTGCACTTGTTTATCTTGTTCAGTAGTACCAACTTCACAGACAAACTAGGGGCAGCATGCAGGCGGGCGTCGGCGTTCGAAATTTGAATGTCATAATTTGATACATTTTTGTGGTCATAAGATCAATATTCAGATAAGAAATTAGTTTTTACCAAGAAGTTTATCATTATGCTGGACGTAACGTGTGGTTTTTGGACGCAGTAAAGATGGTTTATGATACGCACGTGTGTAGATAAACTAATTTAATTAATTGTACGCTGTACATTAAATTAAAACCTTAACCATGTTAGGACTTTAATAAAGTCTGAATTTTAGTTTATTCATTAAATTAAGGTCATGATTAAATAAAGAACCATAATACTTTAATCTACTTTAGACGATTAAATACCCACTTGCCGGTAACAGACTGTATACAGGTAGATATGTCACCGGAAAATAATACGATCCGCAAGTTTATAAATTTCCTAATAAACTTCCTTCTAGATTATATTAGGCTAGGTTAGGTTAGGTTAGGTTAGGTTAGGTTAGGTTAGTATGTTTATAAACTTTCGGAAAAAAAAATAGGAAATTTATAAATGAAACAGCTATTTCATAAATAACTCATATACATTAAACTTCCTAGACCTGAGGATTTTTTTGCATACTAACCAGCCGAACCTGGGACCGCAACGCTATACAGGGTGACATTTAATTAGCTGACCATATTTTGGGGAATGATAGTACCCGTTATTATGAACAACTTTCCCCAAGAAACATATGGTCGCAAACGAAATAAATTTTTGGGTCTCCCATAGTAACTTGTAATCAGCTGATCGGGTCAATGTACTTACCTACCGAGGGACGAAAATTTTTTTTCATTTGCGACCATATGTTTCTTTGGGAAAGTTGTTCATAATGATCGGTGCTATCAATCCCCAAAATATGTTCAGCTACTTAAATGTCACCTTGTACAGGTCGTCGATGTACATATGTGTAAGAATAAATAGTCCATCTTCCACAATCAGGCACGGCAGTAGCAGCGAACCTGGTGGCCAACCTGCGCTCGCTATGCTCTCATCATCTGCATCAGGACTGCCTCCCGCTGCCCGATGCCCTCATCCTGGAGGCGCCCTTCAACAACCTGATTGAGGAGATCGCCAGCCATCCTATGTCCAAGGTAAAACAATGGCTTAAGTTCAACCGTGTTATCACAAAAAAATATGAAAATGCGTTTAAAACCCATACGTTTTTGATTTTAAACAAGTGTTGCACAACTGTTTATTTTTTTGTGGTAAGGTCCTAAGTGTTTATCAAATTGGCTAAAAAGTTGCATCAATTTTCATTCCAAATTACAATACAATTTTTTATCAAAACTGTATTTTGAGTTAAATAAATGGGGTCGCCTCGCTCCGCTCCGCTTCGCTTCGGCTCCAGATTGTATTATAAATATGTGACTAACAAACCTAACTAAAGTAATTAATACGGTTCTGCGAAACTACATTGGGTCACTAAAGGAGGATGGCCAAAAAAAAACCCACGCGAAAGTATTATAACTATTTTATTTTATAATAAAATAGTTATAATAATTATCAGCTTTTATAATTTCTAAATTTAGTACCTAGCATGTTTTTTTTTAATTAAAGTTTCTTATGAACTTGTTCGACATTGCATCTTTAACGCTTTAGCTTTTGAAACTGTAAGATTGCTTGCATTTGTCGTTTAATGAAGTCATTAAACACAACCATACCAATTCCTACTAGTATAGTACCTACCCTTTTTTTGGGAAAAAAAGGTTTCGACCATATTTTTTGGGAACGATACTAAGCATAACACAAATCACACACATTTGCCACCGCATGTCTAGTTAGGTGCATGTTTACCTGCTAGGCAGACATTTAAACTTTCGCTTATACCATAGTATAAATAAGAATTAGTCAGTTCACAGTTCATTACGTACTCTATGGATTTATAAATTGTTTGAGTAGATTTGGAAAACCATTAAAGAACAATTACAAAGTACGTTTATGATCCATATGTCCAGCCGGAGAATCATTATCAACATTATCGTGTCAGATAATAAATCAGTTCTGCTTCTCTAAGTGCGATAATTTAACCCTATGGTTATATTATCGCACTGCACTTGTATGGACATACTGTTTGTGTATATGTATAAATCATTGTTAAAACCATAGTCAGGTATATTATGTAACTACATAATGATTAAATGCATAATTATTGTTACCAGTCCCAGGACTAACTGGCGACACTGCCGGACTTCTGCAGGAATACCAGACTGCCTTTGAAAGAGACCCTTTTTCCGAAAACACTACCGCCCTCGGTGAAGCTCTAATGCAGTGTGTCGGTGAAACCCGACGAAAAAAATGGCAAGACCTGGTCGAGTCGGTTGACATGACGCACAACAGTAAGAAAGCCTGGTCTACAATCAAGAAACTAACTGGTACCCAGAACTCTTCTGGAGAATATACAAATGTTACTGCAAACCAGGTCGCCCACCAACTGCTGCTGAATGGCAAGACTAAACCCCTCCCAGGAGCTAGGAAGATCCTTAGGAACCCGGCCACCGAGACTGACACCCTGAGTAATGCTTTCAGCCGCGAAGAGATGATTGCCGCGATTATAAGGCTGAAAAGCGGGAAGGCGTGTGGACTCGACGACCTCACTGTCGAACAGATAAAGCATTTCGGCCCTGTGACGGTGGATTGGGTTCTGAGGCTTTTCAATAACTGTCTGGAAACCAAGAAGATCCCAAAAGAATGGCGCAAGGCCCGTGTCATCGCGCTACTCAAGCCGGGCAAACCAGTTGATGACCCCAAAAGTTTTCGTCCAATCTCCCTACTATGCCACCTATACAAGCTGTTCGAAAGGATCCTTCTTGGCCGTCTTACTCCATACATCGACGATAAACTGATCCCAGAACAGGCAGGTTTCCGACCCGGCAAGTCTTGCACATCGCAAGTTCTCAACCTGACCCAGCACATTGAAGATGGATTTGAGAAAGGGAAAATCACGGGTGTCGCTTTCGTGGATTTGTCGGCGGCCTATGACACTGTGAACACCAGCGTAATGATTAAAAAGCTGTATGAGATCACGGGCGATTATGACTTCTGCCAGATCGTAGGACAGCTCCTCAGTAACCGCCGGTTTCAAGTTAACCTGCAAACCCAGAAGAGCCGTTGGAGAAATCAGCGTAATGGATTGCCACAGGGTAGTGTCCTGGCGCCAAGTCTGTTCAACATATATACAAATGACCAGCCTAGGACACAGGATACCAGAAGCTTCATATACGCTGACGACCTAGCACTCGCGGCTCAATCGGACACCTTCGAGAGCGTGGAGGGAATAATTACCTCTTCCCTGAACAAGCTTGGCGAATACTATGCTGCTAACGGTCTGAAGCCAAACCCAGCCAAAACCGAGGTCTGTGCATACCATCTCCGCAATAGGGATGCTAAAAGGGAACTTAACATCATATGGAGAGACGTAAAACCGTCCCACAACAGTTTCCCTAAGTACCTCGGCGTAACCCTAGACAGAAGCCTGACAATGAAGCAGCATTGCACGAAGACCCAACAAAAAGTTTGCACACGCAACAACCTGCTCAAGAGGCTGACCACGACATCCTGGGGAGCAAAGCCAACCGTCCTGCGCACCACAGCTCTGGCGCTGTGCTACTCTGCGGCTGAGTACGCCTGCCCTGTGTGGGAACGTTCAACGCACGCAAAGCTGGTCGACGTGGCATTGAACGAGTCATGTCGATTCATAACGGGCTGTCTGAAACCCACACTAACCGACAAGCTGTACCAGCTAGCAGGAATAGCCCCCCCGGAGGTTCGGAGATCTGTCTCTAGCTCGGTTGAAAGGTCAAAGCAGACACATGACAGACGGCATCCCCTGTTCAACCATCTACCAGCCAGGCCCAGGCTGCGTTCCAGAAAAAGCTTCCTGCACTCAGTGCAGCCGCTAAGTCAACCAGCTCAAACTACACGCCTCGCCAAGTGGCAGTCACGACTGAACCCTACAGACCCGAGCAACTGCGTGAAAGAGAAACTAGTTGAAGGATACAAACTCAGCTGGCCGATCTGGAAATCTCTCAACCGTCTCAGAGCTGGAGTGGGGAGGTCCAGAGCTAACCTGGCGAGGTGGGGCATCATCTCGGAACTAGACACGGCGTGCGTCTGTGGATACCCGAGACAGACGATTGCGCACATGACTGGGTGCCCTGCGTGCCACACAACCTGCACGGACGAGGAGCTGTATAAGGCTACCGAGCGAGCTATTGCGGTTGCGGCCTTTTGGGCCGCCCGTATCTGAGATGACCGTCGACTCGAAAAGAAGAAGTTACCAATAAAATATGTTCGAAAACCTGTCATTTTCGAAAAAAAGGTTAGGTTATGTTATGTATTCTACTAGTAGGAGTTGGTATGGTTGTGTCTAAAGCCATCACTATAGCGTCAAAGACGCAATGTCGAACAAATTCATAAGAAACTACAATGCTCAAAAAGCATATATGCCACTGAATTTGTACATTATTAAAACTGATAATTATTATAACTTTGGTATTCTAAAATATGACATGCAAAACTTTCGCGCCGGGCCTGGGTATTTTTTGTATGGACTTTGGCCATTCTCCTTTGGTGAATATTTAGCATATTTGGGAGTCAAAACTTATGTAGGTAAACTATATATTTGTTGCCATAAACAATTAAGTTAGTTAACACAGTGGCAGTGGCTCAGTTCTACCCACGTAATCCAGTTATTCGATACTTTTTTTGTTGCAAAATTGCAATGGTTTACCAACCATAAACAACTATAGACCGTTTTTTTACCACTGACATGTATCATCAAAACACAGGAATTAAGGGACAGAGCGATACCGGAGCGAAGTTAGCAGCCTAAAGCCAGCAGCCTAAGATAACCCGACCAAATTATGAGTTTTTTTTTAGTTTTTTTAGATATGTAAATTTTCGTTAATGTTACAGAGGCTTTTTAAATTCTATTTCCGCCAAACTGCATAGAAATTGGCATTGGCATCACGTAACAGAGACAAGTCAGGTTATACGTTTTGTATCTGTTCATAAATATCTAAGTAGGTATAGTTTATATTTTGTTTATATTTATATTTGGTTTCAAGGACATAGGTCATAAATATTTCTTTTTAATCTTATCTTTAGGCCAATCTTTGATTCACCTTCTGACACTGGTGCAATTATGTTCGACAACTCATTATGTAGCTTAGGCACTAGGTTATTAAGAGTACGTTTTCCATAATAATTACAAACTAATGGGACGGACATTGTTTTATTTGTGGCTGCACGAGTTGGGTAGGAAACGGACCCTTTCATTCAAGTATTCACTAGAATTATGCTGACTAAGTAGCAACATTATTTTGACTTAACTCAAAGTCTTTATTACTGTAGATATTTACATATAGTTAGCAAATGTCATTTTTTGCCTCTTCTCTACATTGGATCACTGTGGGAGTGGAGGGCGTAGAAACTCCCACAGATTGATTTTTAGATCTCTTTTAAAAATAGGTTGTGCTTAACTAATACAAATGTGTTTTTTTTTAACCCTAACACTGATTCATATACATATCGTAGTTGATAAATAATCTTTATGACACAGAACATCATGTTTGATATGTTATTTATGGCATCTCAATAGGAAAATTGCTGAATCCGGCTCCAAATTCCAGCAATCTATTTTTTATAGCAGTCGACATATTTTAATGTCTAACACATCGAAGAACGCTATTCTTTGACATATCGCGGTCGAATAATGATATTTATAACACAGAGTATCATGTCTGATATGTCATTATCTGGCATCGAGACGGATTCGGTCAACTTCCAACCGAGGTTGGAAGTTGACCGAATCCGTCTCCAAAAAACTTTTGATCCGCTATAGTTCGATACTTCAAATTGTCACAGCTATATTGCTATATATTATTAACATTGAATATGTTATAAAAATTATATATTTTTTTCTCGGAACCATCCAAGTGCTAGTTCAGCCCACACTTGACGGTTTTGATAAATATATAGTATCTATCAAGGCATAAGGCTGGATTGAAAAACCTTAAATTTAAAACGTTTCATTTGGTCGGGTTATCTTAGGCTGCTGGCTTTAGGCTGCTAACTTCACTCCGGTCAGCGATGTGTCAGTCTCCCTTTCCTTTTTTAAGCGAAGGAAGTAGGAGGAAATTGACAGCCAGGTCTGTCCCTTACTTCCTGTGTTTTGATGACACGTGTCATTGGTAATATGACTGTGAACGGCCTGTACAGCCTACCAGCGAATGGCTTAGCTTTTGACAGCTCAACCCGCATACATTTTTGACACGTGCAATAAAAAATATTACTAGGCACGCAAGAAGGAAACGTCAAAAGTTAATTAAAGGAATGAACAAAGTAGAATAAAATAAGGGAAATAATAAAACGACTGAATAAAAAACTAATAGAGCGAATAACCATATACAGTAGAATTTCTTGAAATGAGCGAAAAAAATACTGAAAATTTCTGATCTGCGTGACTAATTACTAGCCACTGCTTATTGGCTAAATAAAGGCTGACTGAGCGAAGAAGTGGCTAAAGGCAGGTGAATAATAAAGGGGGTGAGCGAAGCGAAAGTTTTGTATTTTTTGTATTTTCGAATAAGATTTTCAAGTTGTTGTTTTTAGACTTCTAGTCGCGCAATTCGGTAATTTTGTCAGACAAAGCCAGTATTTCTAGTCGCGCTCATTTTTATCGCTATGCAGTAATTCAGTAATTCAGTCAGGCAAAACTAGTATTTTTGCCATGCAAAAACTGGATTTACAGTCATACGTTAAATACTACCCATAAAATAATGTCTGCATCGGCGTACATTGAGAAATGTTGCAAAAGAACAAAGTATATAATAGTAGTTTATGTGACTGCTACATAATGGAGGGCATTAATACTCGAGAGTTTTAATGCCTAATTATGTACATGTACATACACTAGTTTATCTACACACATATCAGCTCTCTTTGATGTTGTACAGGAACCGCATGTTTGACCGGCATTGTGGCTCTGCAGTTGTTTAGCTTGTTCTGTAGCACCAACTTCGGGCATCGGCGTTCGAAATTTGAATGTCAGTACCAACTTCACAGACAAACTAGGGGCGGCATGCAGGCGGGCGTCGGCGTTCGAAATTTGAATGTATATTACATAATGTGTAGAAAAATTACACATTTTGGTCATAATGTGTAATTTTTCAGATAAGAAATGAGTTTTTACCAAGTAGTTTAACATTATGCTGATCGTAACGTGCGGTTTTTGTACGCAGTAAAGAGGGTTTATGATACGTGTGTAGATAAAATAATATAGAATACAGAACCTAAGCCAAAGATTACAAATAACCTATCCGGAATTGCCAAGGATTTTTATTTATCGGTAAGCCACATCCAAACTTGTAAATGTACCTGGTTACATACATGGAGTGTGAAAGTAGCCGCACCAATAACATTGTAAACAACGATTTACTATGTAAAATGCAAACTATCCACTCCACACCATCCCTACCACTGTACGGTGGTACGGAACCCTTTGTGCGGTTTTTATTGTACTTATCCAAGGTCAGCAGGTCCCGGAGGCTACCGCTACGTGGTTGTGGTTGTAAAACAAGTCCATCAACCCGCACTGAGCCAGCGTGGTGGGGAATGGCTTAATCTTACTCGTATCAGGGTAGAGGCCTGTGCCCTTCGGCGGGGACATTCATTGGCTACATTTATGTATTCATTAAAGCTTTGTTTTGTTTATCAGACAAAACACGGATGTGGCTACATCTAGGCTAGTATATTTTAAGTACTTTCATAATGTCATGTCCTATGGTATCTTGTTGTGGGGGAAAGCAGCGGATATTCAAACTATTTTTATTTTACAGAAAAGAGCTATTCGAGCAATTTCTAATTTAAAACGAACAGACTCCTTAAGAGAGCTTTTTAAAGAAATTGACATACTAACTGTAGCTAGTCAATTTATTTTCGAAAATATAATGTATGTACGCAAGAACCTTACAACATTCTCCAAACTTAGCGATAGCTGTAATGTTAACCTAAGAAATAATCACAGACTGTGTGCGCCCCGATTTAGACTCGCGAAGGTTAGCAATTCTTTCAAGGGTCAATGCATTCTCTACTACAACAAGATACCTCTGGAGATCTTGAAATTGCCATTTGAGCAATCCATGTTAAAGCGACTTTGTCGAAAAAGGGATATTACAATGTTCAAGATTACTTAAATGATGGGTCTGTATGGGGTTAATCTGGTTCAACACAGACCTTGCTGTTAATAATTTTGTAATTATTTATTCCTGCTTATTAATTATGATAATGACTAAATATTATATTTTGTTCATTCATATTCATTCATATTCATATTCATATATTTATTGCGTCATTGTGGTATACTTTAACAGAATTATATCCAACAATGAACCCTGTAAGGGCACTACAATGTCTTAATAACTAGCTTACAACTAACATTTGTGATGGTTAAATATTATTTTCTTATTATATTTTATTATTTACTATACTTATTACATTATTATATTATATTATATTATATATATATATATATATATATATATTTTTAAGTATGAGAAACATAAGAAATTATTAACTGCTGAATTATTATATAATTGTTAGGTTTAGTTTGTTATTAATTAAAATTCTATTAAAATATTATTTAATATTTTATAAAATTTTATATTATAGTAGTTTATTATATATTATTTAATTCTTATTTTATTGGTTATTGTTTATCATTTAGGAACTCGTTAATATTGTAATAGCGCTTTGTAATCAGCAATTGCTTAAGTGATTTTGTGAATTTGTTCTCTTTAGTTTCATTTAATATATATTCAGGTAAATTATTATAGATTTTTATCGACATGCTTAGTGGGCTAGATGAGTGAAGTTTTAAATTGGAGGAGAGCTGTGCCAGTCCTTTCCTGGGTCTTAAATTTCGGTTGGTCTGCATTTTCTCTTGACGGGTTTTATAGAACTCAGGGTGTTTGCGAACGAACTTACAGGTTTCTAGGATGTACATACAGGTTAGTGTTAAAATGTTTAGTTCCCCAAAATATGGTTTGCAACTATCGGTCGGTTTTATATTTGCTAATATTCGGATAAGCCTTTTTTGTAGGGTAAACACACTTGAGACATTTGTACTATTTCCCCACAATATTATTCCGTAACTTAGCCACGCATACGCATAGGCGTAATAAGTAACTAGAGCAGTTTTCTGGTCGGTAGACCTCTTTATTTCACGGAAAGCGTAAACAAATTTTGATAATTTTGAATTTAATTTTTCAATGTGTTTTTTCCAATTTATATTTGAGTCGATATTAAGTCCAAGTAGCGAAAAATTATTTATTGAATCAAGCTTAATGTCATTAAATTGAAAATTTATATCTATAGGTTTTTTTTTAAAAGGATAAAAAGGTATTAACTTTGTTTTTTTTAAATTTATTTGAAGGTTATGTTCTTCTAGCCAGTTTATGATATTATTTAATATTGTGTGAAGGTTTTCGTTCAGTTCTTGGTTATTTGTGCATGAAGTAAGTATAGACATATCGTCAGCGAACAGGACACTAGGGTCATCTATGGATTTGGGCAAGTCGTTTATGTAAATTAGAAATAGTAAACAACCAATCACACTTCCTTGTGGAATGGAAGCGTTTATATCCACGGCATCTGACTGGACTTTTATAATTTCTTTTCTTTCTATGTTATAATATTCTAGTTCTACTAGTTGCTTCCTATATATATTCTAGTTCTACTAGTTGCTTCCTATATATATATTGTTAGGTATGAAGCAAACCATTTATGTGAGATGTCGCGTATTCCCATATTATATAATTTATCTAATAAAATATTATATTGCACTCTGTCATAGGCTTTTGACAAGTCTATTAAAATCCCTACTGCGTATTGTTTGTTATTTATAATATTAAGAGCCGTTTGAATATATTTAAATACCGCTAATGACGTGGATCGCTTTTTTCGGAAACCGTTTTGGCTTTCGTCAAAGCGTTTGAATTTCTCACAGAATGTGTACACACGATTACACATCGCTTTTTCAAATATTTTTGACGCTGTTGGAAGCAAAGCAATTGGACGATAGTTGGTTGTTTCTAATTTGGAATCTTTTTTGTGTACAGGTTTTATTAGTGATATTTTCATAAGGTCTGGGAAAATACCTTCGTTGAACGATTGATTTATCATTATATAGAATGGCAACGTTAACTCCTCTGCGCATTGTATGAATAGGCTTGGTGGTAATTCGTCTACGCCACAGCTATTTTTCATTTTTAATGATTTTATTATATTATAGACTTCGCGATTGCTTACAGGGTATAAGAACATTGAGTTTTCCGGTGGATTAAGCGCGGGGCGGCCACCTGATGAGATTGATCTGTTTTGTCCTACAGAAGCGAATTTGTATTAGTTAAGCTTAAGCAATTTTTTAAAAGAGATCTAAAAATCAATCTGTGGGAGTTTCTACGCCCTCCTACTCCCACAGTGGTCCAATGTAGAGAAGTGGCAAAAAAATGACGATTGCTAAGTAAATATCTACAGTAACAAAGACATTTGGAATTTGGAATTTGTTGGCTGATGAAGCCGTTTTGCTTACGTGTTTGGCGCCTCGCTAGTTGGCGCGTCTCAAATTCATATGGATAGATAAAGTTCGGCGTATTGCGTCCGCCAAATGAGAACAAAGACTAAGTAAAGGCCTGTGCCCTCCGGTGGAGATGTGCTGCACTCATTTCATAATTTCTTTATTGCACACAAAATATAAAGCAAAATTACATTGTAGATAAAACAGTGCACAACGGTGTACTTATCTCTAAGTAAGAGATCTCTTCCAGCAAACCGACTTAGAGAGTAAGAGTCATCACATTTTTTGACACTTAATAGTAGTTTATGTGACTGCTACATAATGGAGGGTATTAATACTCGAGAGTGAGTTTCATAATAATATCACTCGAGAGTTTTAATGCCTAATTATCTACAGTTACATACACCAGTTTATCTACACACATATCATAAGCTCTCTTTGATGTGCTCAGGAACCGCATGTTTGACCGGCAATGTGGCTCTGCAGTTGTTTAGCTTGTTCTGTAGTAGCAACTTCACGCAGGCGGGCGACGGCGTTCGAAATTTGAATGTCAGTACCAACTTCACACACAAACTAGGAGCGGCACGCAGGCAGGCGTCGGCGTTCGAAATTTGAATGTCATAATATGTAGAAAAACTACACATTATGGTCATAATGTGTAATTTTTCAGATAAGAAATGAGTTTTTACCATATAGTTTAACATTATGCTGATCGTAACGTGCGGTTTCTTTACGCAGTAAAGAGGGTTTATGATACGTGTGTAGATAAATGTATAAATTATTGTATAAATTGAATCCACAGCTGGTCTCCTGGCTTCCCTACTACGACTGCATGTTCCTGCGCCCGTTCTCTTCATCAGCGGAGTATGAGTTCTGCACAGACCAATACCTGGCTAGGGTGACGACTGTACCGATTCTGATACTCCATGCGCGGTGCGACAAGATCGTGCCTTATGAGCTGGCTGTTAAGGTTGGTTTTGTTTTAGCACAGCAGCGAAGGCTAAGGGAAAGCATTTGTAAGGGTTTGTTCTCATTACTTATACGTTGCCATGGTGACCAAGTGGAGTGACGAGGCCAGTGCGCAGACCACGTGCGCAGACCACCTGCCCGATGGCCCGACGATATACTAAAGTCGACAGGATCTCAATGAATGCGATTGGCACAAGACCGTAGAGGTACGAGTTGGAACCCGACTGCAGGCAGCAACTGTCGCGGCTTCATGTCGCGGCAGCACTACTGGTTTCTATGCATTTCTATATGAAATACCCTACAAACCCGGCAACATTCAGCTCGGCGACATGCTGCCGGGCAGCCGACGGCATGAAGCCCGACTGCAGTTCAGTAGTGCCCGACTGCAGACGACAACTGCAAACGGAAAAATTTACTGATATTTATTTACAATGGCAAAACTCAAATTTTCAAATGTTTATTGATCAGTATTGAATAAGTGCCCTCGCTTTCTCTGCTTTTAAGCATAGGACGTGTGGCTTTTCGTCTTTTTCTGTATAGTAAAAATAATTCAACATCGTCTTCCTCTTCTAATAAAAGATATAATAAATCACAATTGTCGAACCCGTCAGACCTATTGTTTCACGGAACACTCGGCACCAACCACAGAGTACCTTGTTGGTACCAACTGAATGCAGTCGGCAGTTGCTGTGGGCAGTCTGGTACCAACTGAATGCAGTCGGCAGTTGCTGTGGGCAGTCTGGTACCAACTGAATGCAGTCGGCAGTTGCTGTGGGCAGTCTGGTACCAACTGAATGCAGTCGGCAGTTGCTGTGGGCAGTTTGGTACCAACTGAATGCAGTCGGCAGTTGCTGTGGGCAGTCTGGTACCAACTGAATGCAGTCGGCAGTTGCTGTGGGCAGTCTGGTACCAACTGAATGCAGTCGGCAGTTGCTGTGGGCAGTCTGGTACCAACTGAATGCAGTCGGCAGTTGCTGTGGGCAGTTTGGTACCAACTGAATGCAGTCGGCAGTTGCTGTGGGCAGTCTGGTACCAACTGAATGCAGTCGGCAGTTGCTGTGGGCAGTCGGGTTCCAACTCGTACCTTAAGGGTTGGCGCTATAGAGAAGAGGCCTGTGCCCAGCAGTGGGTTGATGTGGGCTGAGCATGATGATGATACGTGGCCATACCGCTAACTAGCGATATGGCGCTGACTAACAGCCCTAATGACTTCTAGAGATGTAACGAATATTCGGCCACTATTCGGTATTCGGCCTGTTGGACCACTATTTGTATTAATCGGTATTCGGCCGAATACTTCGCAATATTCGGCCATATCATCATCGGCAGCTTGTTTCCGCTCACTGCTGGTTATAGGTTATAGGCCAATATCGAATCCAGGATTTGCCCGCAATATTCATTACGTCATCAACCCATCTGGCTAGTGGTTGACCTCTTTTGACCAACAATCGGACAGGGAACTACTCCACCAGCCATCATCTTGCCTCCCCAGGTGTCCCTACCCTAAGTGGCATCCGACATGTTGGATGACTTAGTCTGACCACGTATTTCTTCGTTGCGGACTCGATCTAGGACTGTGATGCCAGCTTAGAACGCTCCATGGCTCTTTGGTTTACTGTCCTTCTTTTTACCATGTTCTTAGTAAGCGTCCATGTTTCGGTACCATCATCCACCATCATGGTCATAGTAGTCGTTTTCCGAATAGCAAATAATATAATTGGAAAAAAAATGTCATAAATAACATCGGGCAAGTTTTGTTTAACTAATAAGTTAAGGAATAACAAGTTGCAAGTGATTTAAATGGTGGAATATTTTTTCTTGAGACAGTACGTTATTTATTTTTTGTAATTCAGACATTTTTTGGTAACACAATCTTACAGGCATGAGAGGAAATTATGCGTGGCAAGGTTACCTCGCAAATAAAGCAAATACGGGTTTTTGTATGTGCATTCGGCGTTTCGGCCGAGATCGTGACCTGATATTCGGTATTCCGTATTCGGCATTCGGCCAAATCACTAAACCCTTCATCCAGCCTTGGGCTTATATTAAGGTGTACGAAAAAAATATGGGGTTTTTTTCGAATCCACCTACTCCACTATAAAGTCATTTACAGATTTGATTTTTGGGTTAACGTTTTTGAGTAATTGATTATTTAGACTATTTACTCTATAGACGGAGTGTCACTTTCGCAATTGCGTCGAAAAATAAGGCGCACAACAGTGGGCCGCCATTCAAACAGTCTGCCTTGAGCTGACATTGGAGACGCACGCGTTGTACAGTTTCACAGGTCATCAAAATTTGATAAACAATGCCTTGCTGTGCGATTAAAGTATGTAGAAATTACAAAGGACGAATAAAAGCAAATCACAAACCATCATTTCAACGGGAAGTCAACCTAAATTCGTTGTATTTCGTAAACATTAAGTAAATTTCTTGTTGATTTCACATGATTCACACTTTACGTTTTATAAGTGTTGCCAGTTTTTCAATGCGAAATTTCCCCACAAATTACAACTATGCTATGCCTTTTTCCATACGGGGTGGCAAAATCACAGTTGTGACCAAACTCAATCATACTTCGTAGTTACTAGTAAGATTTGCTTCAAAATCTATATCTGGGAATCCGGTTGGAGTCAACACACAAGTACAACTAAAACATAATAATGTAATAAATGATGTATATGTTACGGCTAAAGCTAGGTGTGTATCTAAACTTAAGTTTAGCCGGCTAGTCTTACGATTAATTTTGAGCGTCGGCTAATGTCCGAAATAATGTTCATTGCGATAAATGATTTCAACATTAGTCGGCTAAACTGCAGTGTAGCCTCGACGCTGTTGAGGCTAAAGATGGGTGAGAAAATATGGTTGACATTAGCTTAAGTTAACTAAACTTAAGTTTATTTTTCAGTATACCTAGGCTAATGTTGAAAAATTACCGTCTTAATCTGGAATAAGTGATGAAGTGGGATGTAGCCGTAAACACTGCGGTAGCTTAGGTGAAGGATAAAGGGGGTGAGCAAAGCGAAGCCCCCTTTATCCTTCGTGTTAGGTTGAACATGTAAAAACAACAAAAAATACTGATACTCGTCTTACTATAGTTTTTCTTTACTCTTCACCTAAGCTACCGCAGTGTTTTGCCCTGATATTAGAAATAGCTTTCATATCTGAATAAAATTACCCCGCTCCGTTCCCCGCAGTCGCACGAATACTTCGTTTTTAACATTGGCTAACTAATGTCAAACATTAACCGAAACGCATCGGCTAATGTGTAATCTAGCAGATTAAAGATGACATCCGTTGTCACAAACGAACATGACTTCGGACATTAACCGAGGCTCGAAATTAATCTTAAGACTAGCCATTTTTATTATTTTGAGGTCTGATTTCACATCTCTTACTGCATTTCCAATTAAAAGATGGGCCTGAAAAACCCTGCGCATGTAAGGCGGGGTCTTTTTTGACGCTACCTATTGAAAAAGGATTAAATAAATACTCAGTCATTTTCTTTTCAGTCTAATTTGTTTACCAGTCGCTATATGAATTAGTTTATTACTTGAGAATATTATACATTATGTAGTGCCTATGAATATTACAAATTATGTAGTTCCAAATTAGTCATATCATACCATTAGCTACACGAAAGATAGATATTTAAGTTAAATCTGTGAAGATAAAAAATATTTAGTTGCATACTTAACCGAAATTCAGCTAACATAATATGGTTAAAATGAGTTTAGTTTATTTACCAAGTTTATTTATTTAGGTTATGCTGTAGAATAAATGATCGAAGGTAATCCACCAACTTGTACAGTTTCCCTACTTTTTCCGGTAGTATTTCTTTTGTGGCAACATTTGACACGCACACAGATTAACAGGTCGCGAGCGTTCCAACATGTCGACACGCACACTAGCCTGCTAAAGTTGGCCTGTTTTCATAATTTCATAATTTCTTTATTGCACACAAATCAAACAAAAAAACAAGAGTTACATAAAAAAGTGTACAAAGGCGAGCTTATCTCTAATAAGAGATCTCTTCCAGCAAACCAGGCAAACAAGGGAAAAGTTGATGGTTGAGCAGGGGTAGACCTATGTGTACAATATATAAAATATTAAATTAAATAAATTAAATAATAACTATAATAATATACTAAATACTTATTATATACTACAAATACTATTTTATACACTATACTAATAGATACTTACATGCATACTACCTATAACTCTAAAGGGAGAGGTAATGTCTCTTCACACGACTTTTAAAGATATTCAGATTAGGACTGTCCCTGATGGTGCAGGGGAGTGCATTCCACAACCGAATGGCCCGGGCTCTAAACCCGTTCTCATAGTAAGCGGTGTTATGCTGTGGAGTTGTGAGCATGGAAACTGCGTGAGTTCTCCGAGGTCTGCTGGAAGAAAGAAATTGAAAACTGTCTCGTAAGAAAGTTGGGTAGCGTGGATTACGTAAAATGTTGTAGAGGAAATTGAGGAGCTACATTATCATTATTATTACTTTATTTCACCTGCAGCTTGTGCATTTGATTACAATTGTCTTCGTTTGAAAGCTGTTTCAGGTTTTAGCTGAGTCGCGTGCTCAGGGCGGCGGTTTACTAAAGTTACACACATTTGAGAAGGTACGACTATACATACTGCGCGACCAACACAACTAGGCGCATGACAGCTAAGCGGAACGGTGATCGATACCATTTAGTACCTACTTAAATAACATAAACATTTACATACAGGCACATACATTGCTTCTGGCCCCACACTAGGATACCCTGTGTCGTGGGAACCAGAAACATCGACGTCACACACATAAACATTCAAGACGTGGGGTTATTATTTTTTTACCCCCAGCTGGGGATCGAACCCGGGACGTCTCGCATGGTAGGCACAACCGCTGCGCCACAGAGGTCGCCATGTATTATGTATCGTCATTACTTAGTACATGCTAGTGACTTGTACGTACAGTACGTCTATTATGACTTTTTATAATTATACACGATAGCGGCTATAGTTTAGCAATTGTATGGCAACGCGTACAGCGCCTCTAGCGGTATCTTCGCTGAACTAAAATAGAAGTTTATGTAACTGATACTTTAATGCCTAATTATATGTACAATTACATACACTAGTTTATCTACACACATATCATAAGCTCTCTTTGATGTGTTCAGGAACCGCATGTTCGACCGGTATTGTGGCATTGATCAATGCTCTGCAGTTGTTTAGCTTGTTCTGCAGTACCAACTTCACAGACAAACTAAGGGCGGCAGGCAGGCGGACGTCGGCGTTCGAAATTTGAATGTCATGATTTGTCGAAATATTGATACGGTCATAATGTATCAATATTCAGATAAGAAATGAGTTTTTACCAAATAGTATAACATTATGCTGGTCGTAACGTGCGGTTTTTGGACGCAGTAAAGAGTGTTTATGATACGTGTAGATAAACATTATAAAGACTACAATTAAGCAGCATAAACATAAAAATAAGGTATAATTGTACAAAAATAATTTCGGATACTCAGCAATGCGCTTCCCTCACACTCTTTAGCCTCCACCAAGAATGTTTATGATACGTGTGAAGATAAATGGTAGTTTTCTATCCTTTCTCTCACCACATAAAAAAAAGATAGTGGCATTATTACTACAATAGTAACGTCCGTTGCGTTTACTACGCCAACTCATAATAGACGTACAGGTACGTATACGTCAACTCATAATAGACGTACAGGTACGTATACGTCAACAAATAATAGACGTACAGGTACGTATACGTCAACTCATAATAAACGTACAGGTACGTATACGTCAACTCATAATAAACGTACAGGTACGTATACGTCAACTCATAATAGACGTACAGGTACGTATACGTCAACTCATAATAGACGTACAGGTACGTATACGTCAACTCATAATAAACGTACAGGTACGTATACGTCAACTCATAATAGACGTACAGTTACGTATACGTCAACTCATAATAGACGTACAGGTACGTATACGTCAACTCATAATAGACGTACAGGTACGTATACGTCAACTCATAATAGACGTACAGGTACGTATACGTCAACTCATAATAAACGTACAGGTACGTATACGTCAACTCATAATAAACGTACAGGTACGTATACGTCAACTCATAATAGACGTACAGGTACGTATACGTCAACTCATAATAGACGTACAGGTACGTATACGTCAACTCATAATAAACGTACAGGTACGTATACGTCAACTCATAATAGACGTACAGTTACGTATACGTCAACTCATAATAGACGTACAGGTACGTATACGTCAACTCATAATAGACGTACAGGTACGTATACGTCAACTCATAATAGACGTACAGGTACGTATACGTCAACTCATAATAAACGTACAGGTACATATACGTCAACTCATAATAAACGTACAGGTACGTATACGTCAACTCATAATAGACGTACAGGTACGTATATGTCAACTCATAATAAACGTACAGGTACGTATACGTCAACTCATAATAGACGTACAGGTACGTATACGTCAACTCATAATAGACGTACAGGTACGTAGACGTCAACTCATAATAGACGTACAGGTACGTATACGTCAACTCATAATAGACGTACAGGTACGTATACGTCAACTCATAATAGACGTACAGGTACGTATACGTCAACTCATAATAAACGTACAGGTACGTATACGTCAACTCATAATAGACGTACAGGTACGTATACGTCAACTCATAATAGACGTACAGTTACGTATACGTCAACTCATAATAGACGTACAGGTACGTATACGTCAACTCATAATAAACGTACAGGTACGTATACGTCAACTCATAATAAACGTACAGGTACGTATACGCCAACTCATAATAGACGTACAGTTACGTATACGTCAACTCATAATAGACGTACAGGTACGTATACGTCAACTCATAATAGACGTACAGGTACGTATTGTAGGCGGGTCCCAGGAGCCGAAACCCCAGTGCTGTCATGCACCTAGTTGCGTTGGTCGCTTAGTAGCTACATACATAGGCAGTGAAATATACAGTGTAACAGAATCATGACAGTCAATATGGTAGTCTGAACAACTTTCCCAAAAATATATACGGGCTGCTGTTCGATAGGGTATAATATATACCCTGTTCGATAGGGTATAATATATACCCTGTTCGATAGGGTATAATATATACCCTGTTCGATAGGGTATAATATATACCCTGTTCGATAGGGTATAATAGTACACGTTGTAAGGGGTTGTGAACAACTTTAGAAAGGCTGGTATTTAATTGCACATCAAAGATTTTGCGCAGCAAAAAAGGATCAGCAAAAACACTTTTTATGTTTTAAATATTTAATGAGTGCTTAAGTTTATGTTTTAAGTATTTTTTGTTGTTCTTACATGTTGAACCTAACACTATGGGTAAAGGGCGCTTCGCTTCGCTCACCCCCTTAACCCTTCACCTAAGCTACCGCAGCAAATATAAGGAATTTTTGCTGTGCAAATCAGAATTTTTATGTGCAGTTTAATATCTTCCCTTGAGAAACGGTTTTAGAAGTAAGAATATTAGAATTTCGTCAATTGTCTCAGGAACTAAATTGTAAGAAAAGGGTTTTCCTTGAAGGGCTGCGGGCTTGGCCACAACAACCTCTGCTCGGCCCCTGACATGCACAGCGTTGTGAGGTAAGTCCCTGACATGCACAGCGTTGTGAGGTAAGTCCCTGACATGCACAGCGTTGTGAGGTAAGTCCCTGACATGCACAGCGTTGTGAGGTAAGTCCCTGACATGCACAGCGTTGTGAGGTAAGTCCCTGACGTTGTGAGGTAAGTCGCTGACATGCACAGCGTTGTGAGGTAAGTCCCTGACATGCACAGCGTTGTGAGGTAAGTCACACTCCATTATTTTTTCACACGCATTAGGACCAATATTTTTAATAGAACCAATAATGTATAACCAATAAAAAATACGCGAATGGACCAATACGCGAATAGATATATACGCGAACGGGCTAATACGATAATTCGCTTATATAATTTCATAATTTCTTTATTGGACACAAATCATACAAAAAACAAGAGTTACATAAAAAGTGTACAAAGGCGAGCTTATCTCTAATAAGAGATCTCTTCCAGCAAACCAGGCAAACAAGGGAAAAGTTGATGGTTGAGCAGGGGTAGACCTATGTGTACAATATATAAAATAATAAATAAAATAAATTAAATAATAACTATAATAATATACTAAATACTTATTATATACTACAAATACTATTTTATACACTATAATAATACATACTTACATGCATACTACCTATAACTCTAAAGGGAGAGGTAATGCTTCTTCACACGACTTTTAAAGATATTCAGATTAGGACTATCCCTGATGGTGCAGGGGAGTGCATTCCACAACCGAATGGCCCGGGCTCTAAACCCGTTCTCATAGAAAGCGGTGTTATGCTGTGGAGTTGTGAGCATGGAAACTGCGTGAGTTCTCCGAGGTCTGCTGGAAGAAAGAAATTGAAAACTGTCTCGTAACAAAGTTGGGTAGCGTGGATTACGTAAAATGTTGTAGAGGAAATTGAGGATGTGTGAATCCCGACGAAGACGAGTCGGCAGCCACTTCAACTCCCTGCGATGTTGTGACACATGGTCGTATTTGCGCAGCCCGAAGATAAACCGAATCCCGAGATTTTGAAGTCGTTCGAGTTTGTTCAGTAGTTCTTCGTTAGAACTGACCCAGCAGACATCAGCGTAATCGATGAGGGGTAGAATGAGAGATCGAGCAAGAGTGATTTTGGTATGTCGAGGCAAAAAGTACTGAAGTCTCCTGAGAGAGTGAAAGGTAGAAAATACTCGGCGACTTACCTCATTGACATGCGATGACCAGGACAACTGGTTGTCGAGGATTAGACCCAGGTTTTTAACTTTATCGCTATATACGATTGTGGTACCATTAAAAGTGACAGATGGAATGGGATGTTGCTGCAACAAGTTAAGAGAATGTCTAGTACCTATTATCATGGCCTGGGACTTGCTCGGGTTAACCAGGAGTCCGAAGGATGAAGCCCAACTTCTTATTCCCTCAAGATCAGCGTCGAGTGCCTCCACAGCAGAGTGTGCATCGTTGAGAGAGAAGTGGCGATAAATCTGGAGATCATCAGCATAAAGATGATATGAGGAGGACAGGACGTCCGAGATGGTGTTGATAAAGATCGAGAATAGAAGAGGAGAAAGAATACCACCTTGAGGGACGCCTGTAAAGAGGTCACACCATTCAGTGGATATCTCTTCCGACCTGATACGCTGTTGCCGATCCCTCAAATAAGAGTCGAACCAGCTGGCAGAGAAGGAGGAGACGTTCAGAGATCTGAGAAGCTCAACGAGAATGTCAAAATCTACGCAGTTGAAGGCACTACTGAAGTCAAGTAAAGCGAACACGGAAAGCTGTTTGCGTTCCATGGCTACCTGGATATCATCTGTGACTTTCATGAGAGCCGTGACGGTGCTATGACCCGGTCTGAATCCTGACTGGTACATGTTGAGCAGATTGTTTGAGAGAAGGTAAGAAGAGAGCTGGGAATGGACAATGGATTCAAGGACTTTGGAGAGGATGGGTAGGATTGAGATAGGTCGATACTCTTTAAAAGAGGTGGAACTGGAAGTTTTAGGGAGCGGGATGACTAATGCTTTTTTCCACATGGTGGGGAAGATGCCATTCGATAGGGAAAAATTTATAACATGTGTAATAGCTGGCAGTAGTTCATCCAGGATTGTTAAAAGCATTTTAAGGCAGATTTTATCATCACCTACGGCTTTCGAGCTCATTGCTAGTACCGCCTTCTTGACCGCATAGATTCCAACATTGCTCAAGTTGAATGGTGTGGTGTCGGGTAAGGACTTAGAGCGCAGGCTCTGAAGAGTGGCTTGTTTAACAATGGGATCCATCACAACAGGTGGGGCAGAAAGGAACTGGTTGAGACCGTTGAGATCTACATTACCAGCATGAAAGTCCTGAGTCTTACCTATGCCAAGTGTTTTTAGAAACTTCCACACCTGAGCTGGTCTGTAAGTTTGTGTGTGTGTGTTATATCAACAAAAAGTATTCTATTGATGTGAATTTTTCAGTTTCTTCAATAAAATTCTCACAGTGCTATCAGGCTCTGGAACAAGCTCACCAGTGCCATCAGGGACAGTCCGTCACTTAACGTTTTTAAGATTCGCTTGAAAGATCATTACCTCTCTCTTCCATAGTATGTATATATAATTTGAATGTGTATGTTATGTATGTATATAACTTGTATGTGTATGATATGTATGTATGTACATAATATTATATAAATTAGGTGTAGTAATAGTGATAGGTGATAGGTGCTCTTGGCACTCCTAGGGATCCTATCACTATATGATGTAGTGCTTAATTGATAATTATAAATCATAACACTGGACTGGTTTGTTGTTGTTGCTTTTTATTTGGTTTCTAGTTATTTACACTTTGTATAAAAGGGATCCACAACTGGCTCGATCGATAGCCATTACTCTAATCCTCACTATAATTTAGCTCAGTCACTGGCCGAAGCCTACGGTGAAGTGTGTCACATTGACTTCCACATCCAATCCTCTTTCTTTTTAAAACTACAAACAAGTAACGGTGCCAAAGTGACACCCACTCTAAAGAGGCCCGTATACAACATACAACCTACCTTACAGTACCTACTTATATTATTATTGTGTATGAATAATTTTGTTGTGCAAATAGGTTTTACTCTCACAATCCACTTTCCTTTCCTATCTGGGTTTGCTGGTAGAAATCTCTTTTATAGAGATAAGCGCGCCTCTTGTACATATATCTTTCTTTGTATATCTCTGTATGTTTGTTTTGTGCAATAAAGTATTCATTCATTCATTCATGAAAACTGTCAAACTATTGTGAAAATGGGAGCCCAGTTCCAATATAATTTCATCGACAAAAGAATTGAGATCTATATGGGTGCCAAATTTATAGATAACTTACAACTGATTACACCAGCCAAGGAAACATAATTAGAGAACACTGGTCCATTCGCAGTTTGGTCCATACGCGTATTCGCCATTCGCGGATCGGTCCATCATTCGCGGATCGGACCATCATTCGCGGATCGGACCATCATTCGCGGATCGGACCATCATTCACGGATCGGGCCATGATTCGCGGTTCGGTCCATTCGCGTGTAAGTCGGTCTATTCGCGTAAGGTTCATTCGCGGATTGGTCCAAATGCCTATAGTATTATAGTCCATTAGCATATAGGTGCTAATAATAAGCATCAAATCTGCAACTGTTCACATGCTGAATCCTTAATCAGGGCGTAATCAAAGCGTACTTATGTTTATGTTTATTTATTATTTTTGTTGTTCTTACATGTTCAACCTAACACGAAGGATAAAGGGGGCTTCGCTTCGCTCATCCCCTTTACCCTTCACCTAAGCTACCGCTGTATTTTGCCCTCATATTTTCTGCAACTTTTAGTGATCATATTTCGGAGAAATATTTTTTCTACGCATTTTGGGTAGAAAAAAATTTTTGATGGTCATTTAGATTAATTGTTCTTATTTATTTTGTAACTCTGACTGAAAGTATGTGGTTTTGGGATGTTTGTTTGATCTTGTTACATTGGCCACCCCTTTTTAGGGTTCTCCTATAGCCGAAGGGGACCCTATTACTAAGCCTCCACCGTCCGTCCGTCCGTCCGTCCGTCTGTCCGTCAGCGGGCTGTATCTCATGAATCGTAATAGGTAGAAAGTTGACATTTTCACAGAATTTGTATTTCTATTGTCGCTACCGCAATAAATAATGAACTAGACGAGATTTATTACGTTAAAGGGACGATCCATACAAGAGACATGTTTTAACACCCCCAGCTATATAACATCTATTATCATTATTAAAATATGACCGTAGATTTCGCGACGTCTCACAAAGTTATGGTGGCGCGATTGGTTTGATATCGGTTTCACAATTTTATTTATTTACTTTATTTATTCAGAAAACCAACAGCGTTACAGTTTAATTATCTTAATTAAATTACTTATTTACTACAGCCAATTATAGGTTTCCATAAATTACTTAATTCAAGACTCCTTAAATTATGGGGTTAGTAAAATAGATAGGTTATTTATTCGGAACTATGTTTTGTGTATTATTGAGAAGGGGTTGGTGTGAATGCAATGTGAGTGTGTGTGTATGTGAAGGGTGGTGTATAGCTATGATTGAAACTGTATTGTTATATTTTGTTATCCGCAGAGAGTGTCAAGAATTTTATGTTTAAAAATACTTTTGGAATGATGGTATACGTCAATGTCGGAGAAAGTTTTATTGTAGGTTCTAGCTATTCGAGTGAGGACAGAATTGTTGGCGTAATTGGTACGATGTGCCGGATGGTGGAATAGTGAGTTAGCTGTATGTCTGGTGCGGCGGCGCGGCGTGCACAGCGGCAGCTGGCTCACTAGCGCGGGGCAGTCCACGTGTGCGTGCGCCAAGTCGTACAGCAGAGACATGTCGGCGAGTGTGCGGCGCGCCGTAAGACTCGGTATCCTGTGTCGCGAGCAGCTCTCCTCATAGCCATCGATATATGCGTTACTCTTATAGGTAAGGTGTTTGAGGAATTTGGATTGAATTTTTTTCAAGATTTTGCTGGTGTGTGATGTAGTGGGGATTCCAAATACTTGAAGCATATTCCAGTATACTACGTACATATGCGAAGAACACCTTTTTTATGCAAGATATATCCCTAAAAGGTTGGCAGGTGCGCAGTACAAACCCTAAGTTTTTGTAGGCTTTCCTGGTGATGATATCTACATGCTCGTTCATATTTAATTGGTGATCCAGGTGTACGCCAAGATCACGCACTAGTTGAACACGTTCAATACGCTGATCCTGGATTGTGTATGAGAAGTGAAAGGGACTGGTTTTCCGTGAAAAGGATATTAATTGGCATTTCATGGTATTAACTTTAATTCTATTAGTGATGTAGTATTTTGATAATGTGTTTAGGTCATTTTGAAGGTAAGCACAGTCCGTCGGTCCCTTGATATCCATAAATATTTTTGTATCGTCTGCGTACATAAGAAAGGACGCACTACTAAAGCAGGTGTAAATGTCGTATAGATAAGAGTTGTACAAGAGGGGCCCCAAGTGGGATCCTTGTGGGACACCAGATGATATATCCACGAAGTTTGATCTGAACCCACCAACCACAACCGCCTGTGACCTTTTGGTGAGGTATGATTGTATCCAGCGCAGTAGGTCCCCGTGAATTCCTAGGTGTTCCAATTTGCGCAGCAGGATGGTGTGATCCACACGATCAAAGGCCTTTTCGAAGTCAGTGTAGATCACATCAACCTGCCGACGTTTTTCCATTGAATTAAGGCAGAAGTTCGTGAACAGAGCGAGATTCGTGGTAGTAGACCGGCCTCGGAGGAAGCCGTGCTGTTCGGCGGGTATTCCTTTTGATAAACAAAGATAGAAAGTGTCGTATACTAATTTTTCTAATATTTTGGAAAATATATTCAGGATAGATATCAGAGAGTTGTGGGTTCGTATCCACGTTCGGGCATATTATTCTCATTTTCTTTTTGTTTTATTATTTTTAATAGAAATATCGATACAGCCAAAGTTACAAAATCATGTCAACACCCTCAGAGTTAACTTGGATGTTGACATAATTTTGTCACTTTGACTGTATCGATATTTCTGATTTGTTAAGTTGTGTAGATCTTTTTGAGTAGATAACCTGCTCACATATATCTGATGCTGACTGTACGATGCTAAGGAACCCTTCGTGTGCGGGTCCGACTCCCACTTGGCAGTTTTTTGAGATCACGTGGTGCGGTGATAAATAAATATGTGCAACCATTTATTAATTTATCGTTTTTCTTTTACAGGAATTTCATAGATTCACTCAAAATTATGAAACAAGGTCTGGAAGAGGAAATGGAAATAAAAACAGAACAACTTGAAGATGAAAAATCGATAGACGAGAAACAAGATAACCACTTCGAAAACAGATTGGAAATGATTTCTAGTTCTTTCATGTTGTCCGGACGTGAAATTGTTTCAGAGTGCTATTGAAATACAATAAAAAAACAATTAAAATCATGTAAAAAAAGTATTTACAGTAGTTATGTAATTTTCTTTTCATAGTTTATTTATATTTTGATTTACCCATTATTAATTTTTTCATTGGTTTCACAGTTATTAACAAGCCAATGTTGAAAATCTGGTGAGATGTTTGATCCTTCAACATGTAGGTAGTTATGAAACTTATCGATTTGGGGCCAATATGTGCCTTCGATTTTTTGCGCTAGAAAACTGTAAAATTGTATAAATTTAATAACTGCACAATATCACGAATAAAAATGTAAATAACTCAACCTCTACTTATCTACTTAATAATTATCTACAGATATGGTCAAAAAGAGCACAGGTGTCTGGAAACTAAACCCGAAATGAACATACTTTAAAAACTTGACGTCACAAAGAGAATTGGCGCCAAAAAAACTACTAAACTATCAAAATCTTACCCCTGTCACGCGAGCGTGTAATGCGTTGGAAGTGGGTGCTTGCGTGGTTTCAACACAATCATACCACATGTGCCTAAAACCGTCGATTCGCACTATTTCAATAGGTATAAGGACTAAAGTTGCCGTTGATATAGTTTTCCTAGTAAGTTCGAGTTTCGGAACAGAGCGCGCAAATATTCATTACTGGCAACCCCGCGGAGAAAATTGGCGCGAAATCTCTCTTGAGTGTTGCGGCTGGATAGGGATGGGGTGCGGTGATGATGTGATATCGATGTTTTGGTTATGGCAGTAAAACTTCTTTGTAATTATTGATTAATAAAAAATATGATCAGTATTTTGAGTTCGTCCCGTCCTGTTAGGAAAATAGGATGATACAAGTGCATTCTCAGATGATTTTGCTAATAATTATATAAAATTGAAAGGATTATCCGTTTATTTAACTGAGTTAAATGAATACTAAGAGTGCCAATGAGTGCAAATTTCTAGGTACTAGAGGAAATTAACTAGGCCAACCAAGATAATTATTATAATTAGGATACAATAAAAGGCATTCTCAAAACAGCAGCCGTTGCCGTATCTACAAACTAAGCATAATGTAATGCCAAATGTGCGAGTTCTGACATAGTTCTTACATCGTGAATGATAACAACCTTAATAGAGAACTCTTCGTAAATGTTAGAAATAATTACACTGCTTCGTTGTATCTGACTATTAATACCTAATGTTATCTGTAAAATTTGTTTATGTATCGATATTTTACAGAACTCCTCTTCAACGGCACCGGGTAACCAATGCACCGCGTGAGGGGCGAAATTTTATACTATTCATATGGAGTTGAGTTTGTTTTGCGGCTAGATTGCATTTCGCTGCCTCCTGTTGCGATGATATGACCGCAAGAAATCTTGGATATTAAAACGTGGGATGACTGTTATTAGATGTTTTATGAGTACTTACATCTGAAAACTTCTGATAGTCAGGGTGAGCAGTAGCCAGACTCCCTTATATCAAACCACAACGAGCCAGCGTGGACGAGTATCGCTCAATCTTACTCGAATGTGAGTGAAGGCCTATGCCTTTCAGTGGGTACACTTAGGTAGATTTGCTGGTGTCTAGGGTTAATCCTACGTTTCTCTCGACAACCTCTGTGGCGCAGTGGTTATGGCTTTGCCTACCATGCGAGGGGTCCCGGGTTTGATCCCCGGCTGGGGGTAAAACAAAAAAAAAACCGAGATCTTGGATTTTTATATGTGTGTGACGTCGCTGTTTCTCGTTCCCACAACACAGGGTATCCTAGTGTGGGGTTAGAAGCAATGTATGTGCCCGTATTTAAATGTTTTTGTTGTTGTTCTTATTGAAATTATTCAAATGCACCACAAAACCAGAAAATTTAATTATCATAAATATTTGTATAAATAAACTCAATGCACGATGAACTTTTTCACACAAGGGTGCCTGTCTTCTTACGTTAGAATTTTTTATACAGTACATAATCCTCTGTACCTCATAGAAACAAGTAGGTACCAAGTTGGTACCAATTTATTAGATAATTTATTCCAGCCAAACAGAACTTTTTTATCAGAAACAGTCAATTGATTAAAGACAGATACACAAAGGGAGGATATAGATACACACCATTTTAATCCTAGGATTACGTTACGACGACTTATAAAGACAAAAGTTGAGTCTTGTAACAAAGGACCACTGAGGCTATAAATATCCCATTCCTTTAAAAACGCTAAAAGGGTTGATTCCTCGAACTTTGCCCTAAAAAATACGGATTCAAATTTTTACCTGTAATAATTATGTACCTATGTTGGGCTGATAGCATCTGTCATGCAAAAAAGATTATAGACATAACTTTGCCTATGCTGTAAGTATTTTCAACAATCCTCAGTAAGTCATGGTAGTGTAGAAATATATACATAATTAACAGACAAATTCACTTTTAATGTGCGTGGATACGAAAATATAAATAAATATTAGATGGAGCCATTACGTAAATTAAAATGTTGTCCTTACCCCGGGGCATCCTGTGAAAATCAAATGTAATAAGTGCTTACACTGAATAAAACCATTTCGCGACGGATTTTGAAACATTAACTAAATTAAATCATGTTTTTTATACTAAGGTATACTCGTTAATGCTTGTAGGCTAAAGAAGTTGCCATAGGTTCTTTGTTTTTAATGTAAAGTATTATATTGATTGACAGAGCTCCGTGGTCTAATGGGTTTCACGCTTGCTGCTCACACAGGAGATGCAGGATCGAAACCTGACCATATACCAATGAGATAATCAATATATCTTAAGTATAGTATCGGAAGTTCAGTGTTTCAGATGGCACGTTTAACTGTAGGTCCCGGCTACTATCGCTACGTGGTAGTGGTTGTAAACCCCCTCCACCAACCCGCACTGAGCCAGCGTGGTGGAGTATGGCTTGTGCTTGTGCCCCTCGGTGGGGACATTAATGGGCTATATTTATTTGTATTTAATATTATGTTGATTGAATAGGTGTGACGTTTGTTTTATTGTGTAAAATAATTAATGCATCTAAAGAAGTACTTACGTAGCGATGCGGATCGATAAATCGATACACAATATACATGGATACTCTACCTACTTTGTAGGCCACATTCTCAGAAAGGAAATCCTTTTCATATAAATGGTATGTAGTAGATATCTACAATATATTTTCATCAAATTAATCATCAGTATAACCCACTGAATCAATTCCGCCCACCTAGAAGCTTCATCTATTGTTTATTTCGACGCTGATATAAAAAGCGCTGTCGAGAACTGGATGAATGCCAAACAAAAAACCCATCTTTTGGGCCCATTCTCCTTTAAATAAAACAAAAGAGACTACAAAGACATATCGGTAAAACAATTGATTCAGCATCAATGCATAAAGTAGCATCACATTTTTTTCTCCCTTATATTTTCAACACTGTGCTAATAGCTACAGAGGCTGTTTTATCTCTCTCCAGAGATTGTTGCTAAAGTCATTCATGCCGTGGGAAAGGAAAGTGGTTACATATTTATAAAATGGAATCGATTTTAAATGAGCCAATGGCCGGGCTCGATTTAAGAGGCGGGATACGGTTAGCTCCACCCAGTGTTGCCCGTCAGATGAGTGTCGCGCGCTTTTTTTGCTCATTCTGCCGACATCCGTCGATGAGAGCGTACGCTATTATCGCGTGATATCTTGAAAACCGTTAGACAAAATTTAAAATGTCAGATGATCTATATTTCCAGTCAAAACTCTTTTTAGAAATATTTTTGAGACGTTTAATTATCAATGTTAGGCCCTTGAAAAATGTAAAGAAATAGCCTCAGTGAAAGCAACTTAATCTGTTATTGAAACTTTATTGAATCGATTTGTCGTCTCGTATATCAATGGTTTACGAGTATTACGGGGCAAGTCTAGCTCGGATGGCAGTAACTACGATTATAAATTCATCTTATTCCCACCGTTCACCTGTGCTGATGTCTAGTTAACTAGCCGTTGGCGTAGTTTTTACAGTGTACTTGATATCGATGCAATTATCTTATCGTATGGCACGTTTTTCTATCGGCTCACCTTACTCGGTTTAATATCGTTAAATTGATAGTCCAATAAATTTTAAACAAATAACTACTCAACGCGGCCTATGATATCTAAAAAAAACTAACTAATTAACACGGGACACTTAAAGGAATCATCTATCCCTATAATCCTTTATGCCCACACGAGAAACAGCTACTGAACTTTAAAAAGCTAAATTAAAAAATAAGTAGTTAATCCAAATGAAATTGGTGATAAATTATAAATTTCCAACACTTATAAAACAGACGGGACCAAAGTGACCGGTCGAGGGACCAACCTGAGGAATGTCTATGCTCGTATTTTTTCCGATTCCTTTTTTTGTAATATTCAAATCGAATCAACCAAATTAAGTATCCATGAACGAAATCAGCTTCCAAATTTGAATATTTTATTCGGTGCCGTGAGCGCACGCTTTTGTGTGCCTTTACTAGAGTTAGTGAGAGGATTATCTGATTTAACGATACCTATCGATAGTAATCTTGCTTTCTCAACGCGTGCGACGGTAGCGAAGACTTGAGTGATTTGCAATTGTGAACAATGTTTTCTTTTGCAGTTTAAATTAAATTTATTTATTTCTGGTTGTATGTGTTTGTGTAATATATGACTTAAATGGATTTATTATATAATTAGATTATCTGTTGCTAGAAGACAATTGTTACCTATTCGTGTTGCGTTAATTATTTCAGATTCATAACATATCGTCATAACATGAATTCACCTTCACACAGTTAATTGATCGAGTGAACAAAGTTATTGGTTCGGCTACTTTACTACTTGATTTTGATTGAATCTAAAATACTTACCTACAAATTGGTTCACAGTCCCCCCTGTTAGCGAGGTCTACTGCCCACAGGGCCACTAGTTATGTATCATCCATCAGTTAACGCCGCGACGTGATATGTTCGACGATAATTGAAAATCTGTTGTATATACCTACCTATAAAAAGCCATATCGATAGCACACCTCTTACGCGTTCCCATCCCTACAAACCTTTGTCGCAGCGAACCGAGCTGCTTTGATAAGGAAACATTTTAAATTAGTAAGAAGACGAGTGAAAAAAAAAACACGTGGAATTTATTTTTTATTTATAATTTTATCACGCGCACACAAAACGGGTAGCTGCGCTACCAGGCCGCGGCAATATAAATTATTCCATTTTTCACTGCGACATCCCTAACTGACGTAAAAAATGACGACCATTGAGTTGAAAGTTTTGCCGCGTTTTTTATGTGTTTCCGGACGCTGCATGCCATTGTGCGTTACCGATCGATTTTATACCCGACGTTTCCGAACGTTCGCTTTAGACTGGCCGTTTTATATCAAAACTTTTAGGGTTCCGTACCTCAAAAACAAATAGGAACCCTTTATCACATCCTTGTTCGACTATCCGTCTGTCAGGACAAGACCTTTTTTAGCAAGAGCGCTTAAAATATCAAGTTGAAATTAATTTCGATTACTTAGATCTGTGGTCTTTTAATGTTGTGAAAAAATCAAACTTATAAATCAAACACAATCGTAACCGTATATCAAATTTGCTGTAATTGCTTGATCAAGTTAATACTTCCCTACTTCCCATTGACCTAGAATCGTGAAATTGGATCGAAACAAGGTCTCAAAGCACAAGTTAGGGAACTTTAGTCAAAATAGTTACTTTTTAGGAACTGTCAAAACGGTAATTTCGTTCACGAGTTCTATGAAATACTAAAATGTGGCGTCATAGTCAAATGCTCCTGGAAATATGCAATAGGTTTACATACCTTCTCAAATACCGTATTCTGAAAACCGTAAATTCTGTCCCTTCAGAAAACATTGTTCCCTTGTGCGGAACCCTCGGTACGCGGATCCAACTCGCACGGTCGTTTTTATTTCGTTTGCTACTCAAAGAGATTCTGTGTGCTGTTTGCTACCAAGGAGGATGTATCATTCTTAATAGCTTGTAATATTTGACCTTTGCGTCCAGCCGCCTTTTTTACGGTTCGGATTCATTCAATGATAGAATTTATAATTGTGTTTAGAAATGCGGTGTTGGGTACGGGTTCTGACTCACTACAATTTAATTAATATCGCTCTTTTGTGACCAAAACTCGTTTACGAAAAAGCTATTTCTGTACAAATTATACCGATATCTCAATAAAACACCTCTAGACCGGGATACCGACGAACTATTCTGAGCCTATTCTGGAAATAATAAGGTTATTGACCTCAAAGGTCAGATTCAAATTAAAATTTATTTATTTTCTGTTAATATTAATTTTTAGAAACGTATTTTTTTTAATCTACATTGGACCGCTGTTCTTGATCTTTAGATCTCTTTTAGGCAAAAGTTACACCTACCTAAAACAGGTGTGCGGTAATCAGTAATTATTCAACTAATCACCCTGTCTCCGCCTGTCATGTATCTTATAATCGTGGTCGTTCAAGATGCTCTCAGAGTAGGATGAGGTAGGTTCTGAAACCGAACTGAAATTATGAATTATTTAGAAATGGTTGTAGTGCCGATGATGGCCTTAATTCTTAGTTAGAAATTAAGAATGGTCTCACTCCTGGTTTTACGTTCTTCTATGGGCCGACCACTTTCTTGCTGCAATTGTACTGAAGAACTGATATCACTACATGCTATCTTTGATATGTATTGGTAGGGTCAATTAATTACGTGAGGTGTTTAGGGTCGGCGCGGCGGGTCAATCCAACTCTCACGTGTTTAAGATGGACGCACATATAGCAAGACCAAGCAGACTGTTGAACCGATTTTGTGTTGCGCGCGCATGTCTGAGCTGATTGATGTGCGCGGTTCACATAACTTCATAAAACAATTCTAATGTTTGGACTGCGGATAGAGTCTACGGCCCCGGTTGTGTGCTTAGAGGGCGTCCATTAATTACGTGAGGTTTTTCCAAAGTTTTAATTTGTAACGACGAACTGACGACCCGGTTGGCCGTGTCGGCAGTGACGCTGCAGGGTCCCGGGTTCGAGTCCCGGTGGGGGCAAATATTTGTTTGATGAGAACGTATGTTTGTACCCTACTCATGGTTGTTTATCTATCTAAGTATAATATTTATCTATGTAAGTATGTGTATCGTTGTCTACTACCCAAGATACAGGGAATCCTAGTTTGAGGCTAGATCAAAGTGTGTAAATGGTGTCCAAGATATTATTATTATTATTATAAATAAAACTCAACTTGCTTCATTATTTTTATTAACGACTGTATTTAGGATGATTAGATCTTAGCCTAGAACCACAGCGATACAATTTCACAATAAATCTAAATGGAAATACAAATGTAAATACTTTTGACATAATTTAGTAAAGAAACCATCATAATAACTTTAATCTAACCCAATTTTTCTCGCAGTTTTACAGTTTGTGGAAGTAATACTTTGAATCAGTCAGTTGTTAAAAACACGGCCAATTCAGTGAAAAGAAAGGGTTTTCCAAAACAAACTTTTTAATAAAATTTAACATTTCATGGTGTACCCTTTGTTTAAGATGCTATTTTTCTTAGACAAAAATGATCCTTATGAGCCTTTCCATCGATTCCGAATTTGGTTTCAAATCCCGGTCAACGAATTTAAAAAAAACTTCGAATGCAGTTTCAATTTACGACCCGATGGCCGAGTCGGCAGTGACCCTGCCTATGAAGCCAAGGGTCCCGGGTTCGAGTCCCGCTGGGGGCAAATATTTGTTTGATGAGAACGGATGTTTGTACCCTAGTCATGGTTGCTTATCTATCTAAGTATAATATTTATCTATATAAGTATGTGTAGCGTTGACTAGTACCCAAGATACAGGGAATCCTAGTTTGGGGCTAGATAATTGTGTGTAAATAGTGTCCAAGGTATATTATGTCCAAGGTATATTAATTGTTGTTAAAAACAAAATAAAGTCTTCTTTCAGTAAAATGTTCTCTTTACAATATTCAAGGTACTTTCCCTCCATGAGGCCCAGCCGTGGCACGGTTTGTATAGCAAAGTGCACGGCTATAACTCGGTATGTAGGCCAACCCAGTCATTTACGTTTCTCACTGTACAGACCACCACTGTGGGTGCGATGACTTGCAGCTCCGAAGGCGAATGTTGCAGTAGGCAGAGGTGGCATCGGCAAACGGACAGCAATTAACGTTAGTTCTGCGGCTTACGCTGTTAGGATCATCAGACAAAACACGGATATGGCTACATCTAGGCTAGTATATTTTAGTTACTTTCATAGTGTCATGTCCTATGGTATCTTGTTGTGGGGGAAAGCAGCAGATATTTAAACTATTTTTATTTAACACAAAAGAGCTATTCGAGCAATTTATAATTTAAAACGAATAGACTCCATAAGAGAGCTTTTTAAAGAAATTAACATTCTAAGTAAGTCTTATTATTTTTAATTTATTTTCGAAAATCTAATGTATGTACATAAGAACCTTACAACGTTTTCCAAAATTAGCGATACCTAGCTGTAATGTTAATTAACCTAAGAAATAATCACAGAATAGTTGCGCCCCGGTTTAGACTCGCGAAGGTTAGCAATTCAAGCTTTAAAGAGTTAATGCATTCTCTTCTACAATAAGATATCTCTGGAGATCTTGAAATTGACATTGAGCAATTCAAAAAGCATGTTAAAGCGACTTTGTCAAAAAAGGATATTACAATGTTCAAGATTACTTAAATGATTGGTCTGTATGGGGTTAATCTGACTCAACACAGACCTTGCTGTTAATAGTTTTGTAATTTTTTTTGTATTCCTGCTTATTAATTATAATAATAACTAATATTGTAATATTTGTATTAGTTAAGCTCAACCAATTTTTAAAAGAGATCTAAAAATCTATCTGTGGGAGTTTCTACGCCCTTCTTCTCCCACAGTGGTCCGATGTAGAGAAGAGGCAAAAATACGTTTGCTAAGTATATGTAAATATCTTCAGTAATAAAGATCTTTGACTTTGACTTTGAAACATGGTGTTTTTTTAAATCTCCCACAGTAACTTGTATTCAGTTGATCAGGTCAATGCACTGAGGATCAATACAATTATTTCAGTTGCGACCTTAATGTTTTAATTTCAGAAAGTTGTTTACAATGATAGCTAGAGTGCAGTCCATATAACATTTCCCTACACCTCGTTAAGTTGGCTGTTGTGCACATCTGTCCAAAAAACCGGTCAAATGTGAGTCGAACTCGCGCCCGAAGGGTTCCATACCACCGTGCAATGGTAGGGATGGTGTGGAGTGAATAGTTTGAATTTTACATAGCAAAATGTTGTTTTTAAAGTTATTGGGGCGGCTACATTCACACTCCATGTAAGTACGTAACCAGGTGAATTCATAACATTGTATGTGGTATTGAAAGAATTGTTGTATGGGAGCCCCCTTAAATATTTATTTTATTCTGTTTTTTAGTATTTGTTGTTATAGCGGCAACAGAAATACATCATCTGTGAAAATTTCAACTGTCTTGCTAACACGGTTTCATGAGATATAGCCTGGTGACAGACGGACGGACGGACAGCAGAGGCTTAGCAATACGGTCCGGTTTGGCACCCTTCGGTTACGGAACCCTACAAATGGGGAAAATCAATATTTGGTTGCCAGACTCAGATCACATATGCCGCCTGCACATATGTTTGAAACAATGAGGTAACAACAAATATTATAACTAACGAAGTAAAGTGACTAGATAGGCACTTGAAATCCTTAAATCACTTGATAGTCTTGTGCGATGCAGCCAAATTTTCAAATTACCTTTTTATTTAGTTTAATTTGAAGACACCTGCGGAGTTACCTTGCTGTCAATGGTGCTTTCTCTTTTACATACCTACCTAATATCAGTAATATCTGGGGGGGAATTCATAAGAATACTTTGTGCCAAGTCTATTAAATTTGGTATGGTTTTACCGCCTTATTCATAAACGTCTTATAAACCTATTTTAACTATAATGCCGTTATAATTCGTTTGTCTTTGTCTGTCACTTTGAAATTTGTGTTTGTGAGAAAAGGACAAAGCACATTTTAGCTATCATAGGTTTGATAAGTTTTATAAATAGGCGGTTAAGGTTTTAGGAAACCACTGCAAACAACTTGTGCACGTCCTCTGGTGGCATAATTGTTATAAATCCAAGATGGCCGCCATCTGTATGGGTATTTTAATAGATGAGCTATTTTACTAGACATCTGGAGTAATGCACTCTTTATAGGTTCTAGGATGTGAGGAATCCAAGTAATTCAAATTCGACGAGTAGAAAGAAAATTGTAGTTCGCTAGCTTTTGGAGCCGGATTCCGGAGAAAAAGATACCTCCAGGTCTTGGATGTTTATATGTGTGTGATGTCTTTGTGTCTGGTTCCCATGACACAGGGTATTCTAGTGTGGCGCCAGAAGCAATGAATGTGCCGGTATATACATATTTTGAAGTTTTTTAAAATAAATGAGGTAATTAAAAATACAAAAAATCCCGACTGCGGTACACTAAAAAGAACAAAACAAATCAGATATTTAAGACTTAACGTAATCATTGAGATGAAAAAAATATATACACATGATTCAGTTTTAAATTTAATTTAAATGCAAGCGGAACCCTCTATAAAATGTATTTGGTCTCGCCTGTTAAAAATATATTATATATATATATATATATAATTTTATCGAATCGTAATCATTACGTTAACTCGTATCGCTTGTTTTGTGCTTTTTAGTGAACCACAGACGAGATTTTTAGTATTTTTAATTATGTACGTTATTTATTTCCTGCTTTTAAGCACAAATTTACGAAAAATCTTTAGATGCTTATAGTTTACAACGAACGTGTTCATAGCTTGTACAAGATTAGTATGAATTTCCATACGCGACTTTTATTTTGATACCCCACTCGAGGATCTTGAAAAATGATTTTTTGCCGGCACATTAAAGCCACGAAATCCGCCATTTTTTTTATTTTATTTAATGTATCCAGTGACACTCGCGCTATCAAGACGAACCTAATCACGTATCATTTGTTAAAATCGGTGCAGCCGTTGAGTAGTTATGAGGGAATCCAGTAACAGGGGGTTGTTAGGGGCATCATTCTGAACAACTTTTTCTATAAAACCGATTTAATACGAGCAGTTTTGGTTTTTCACTTCTTCGTATATTTTGGTCCAGACGGTCAGCTGATTTGTGGAATACAGCTCAAACACTAACCCTCCTTTTATCTCTGCCCTGCAGTCGGGTAAAGACCGTCTACCACATCCACCTACGATTCTTCAGACGTCAGCCTCCAACAAAAAGGGCATAAACCGAGCCCTCTGGTAACGAAGCCCTCCGTCCTTACTAATATAAAGATAAACGGCCGACAAAAATATCATAAATTTATTGGTACCACTGAAAAAAGGAAAAAATATGTTTTTATCGTATATTTCACTACGGCGCGGCGGCGGCGGCGCGTCGCTTTGGTGCACGTCGGATGGTATGGATGAGACTTACTATGTTTTTAAACTTTTATCAAATGACTAATGCATGCAGCTCAAAATAAGTACGCTTCGAAAAAAAAATTGGGTGTTTTTGGAATCCATTTACTCCACCGTAAAGTCATCTACAGATTTAATTTTTGGGTAAACGTTTATTGAGTATTTGATTAAGATTCTCACTAAAGGAAAACGCGATTGGAAGAAATTTTCTTGATATAATTCAATTACGAAAAGACCTCCAAATTGTTTTATTTTGTCCTGTAATTCAGAAATCCTAACCAGTTTCATAGCGGAACTGCGTTCAAAATGTGGTTATTATGTATTCGTAAACACTCCTTGTTTTTTTTTTTAAATAAAATAGCGTAGTTTTGTTTTTAAACAATTCTTTTGTGGTTTGGCGCAACGTTATGTCATTTTTCCCCGATTCCGTCCCTCTCACACTGCGGGTCTTTCCGCCTGGAGTAACTGAGACCTCTGCACGGATGAGGTATCCCCTTCACTGGTCCAGCAGCGCGCCTGCGCAAGAGGCATCACGATTGTGAACCTTATGCCATGGTAATGAAATTTAAAACCAAAGTATAACGGAAAAATTATTTCTAGAAATACCATGGGAGGTGAGTGTCATGGTAACTTCCTGAGCAATGACGGTACTGTCCGCCAAAGTGAACTGAGCAGCTCGCTCTGATGACGTCATTGCGTCCGTCACTGTCCTAGTGACGCGTCGAGGGCGAGAGCGGGCGAGAGAGGGACGACGAGAGACACGACGTCTGTGGCGCTGCGGTCGAGAGGTTGCCGGGTTCGATCCCCGGCTGGGGATAGGGAAAAAAAATCCCCAGGTCTTCGATGTTTATAAGTGTCTTCAAACATAAGATGGCGAGCACTAGGGATGGATAACATTAAAGCAAATGATTTGTCAAACTTAAAGTTTAGCGAAATCCTAGAATTCATTAAGCGAGCAAGAAGATTTGGGGAATGACATCTGTTGATCCAACAGTAACCAGTGCCCAAACACTGGGAATTGGGTGAAATAGTCGCGATAGAGGACCGATCACCCGCCTGTGGTTCAGCGGACGTCCCACCTCATCATCATCATCATCAAGACACAAACAAAGACGGTACTAGTACACTATGCGCCGCAGTTAACTATATACGCCCTCGAGCAATGCGATTTCCCCTCCCTCTCTCGCTTGCTCTCGCTCTCGACGCATCAGTAGGACAGGGACGGAAGCTTTGACGTCATCTAAACTCGCATTACAACCTTGTAGAACGAAAGAAATGTCATTGGCTGTACAAAGTCTTTGACTTTCATAATATATTTTTGTACGACTATGGCCAATGAAAATGGGCCATGCTATAAAAATACGTACTACTTTTTATTTTATTTTGTGATATTTTAGGGTATTTTAACAAACTTATTTGAATATTTCGGGTAATGACGTCGTATTATTTTTTTAATATTTTTTAAATAACACCCCTCGTGACTTCACTTGCTCACAGTTTCGGAACGGTTGTAATTGTCGCTGATTGTCTCCGATTATAAAACTATAATATCAATATTTGTGTACGTGCCCACTGACATCTGCGTTATCGACTGACAGGACAACTGTTGATACCTGACAGTTTTACAGAACAGCCAACTTAACGGCGAAGGTAATTTGAATAAACTACTCCGTAGAGGACAAATGAAGTACATATTTTTTTAAGGATATTTTTCATAATTATTTATTCACAATTATCTCGAAATGGGTTTCTCGGTTTGGTACCTTTAAATTATTTTTTTCAGGGCCAATTCTTTGTTTACCTTCAATCTACAAGATTGGTTAAATGCGAGTTTAGTTAAGTTTGGCGTTATAATACGTCACCACATTACTTTGGACCCAGTACTCAATTTCGGAACTAACAGTATCACAAAAACTAAAACAGAAAAACCATGTAGTCTCCTTGGACCTCGATAAGGCACCTCCACGCTAAGACCTCCTTCATTAGTCGAACAAAACCAATGACATTTACTATCAGTCGAAATCGCGCCTAAAAGTCCAATCCACATATCGCACCAAACAAAAATTATCCGTAATCCCTTGGAAATAGACCGAGAATTCCTCGTGAAAATTCTTGGAGTCACGCCCTTTCGTGGGGTGTGAAGTAGCAATGACATTTGAAAATGTTCATTCTTAGGCGTTCGAAATTCAAGTTATGATGTTTTTCAAATTCAAATCTCTACGCAGCCAGTAGCGTCTTTATAACGACATGGTTTTTAAAATGCTTTTTTTTCTGTATTATTTTTGCGATGTTTTCTGTTTGGATGATAATCTGGTTAAAAGTGGGCACAACTATGCCTCTGCCGACTCATATCGGAAAAGGGGTGACGCTTTATTTCGTTTTCTTGTCATTGTTATTGATCGAGCAAGCGCGAAAGGCGACCAAAGCCTCTCCGTTTAAACTGAAGCAAAAATGCTTTTGTGTTAAGAGTACTTATGTCTGTCCGGATATTCTCCTCTACAGATCGTAATTCTAAGCCGATTCTCGTGAAACTTTGTTCGATATTAGGTTCGATAATCATATGTTTTTTTTGTCGTTTTTTTTTAAATGGAGGAGCTTTGTTGTTTAAAATATTAAAAAACCACTACAGCCCTATGAGGTCTCGTTAGATGTGTGCAATGACGATTGCTAAGTATATGTAAATATCTACAGTAATAAAGACATTTGGAATTTTGGAATTTGGAATTTTGCAAACCGTGAGAGTGACATAAGCTGCATGATTTTAGTAAAAAGTTAATAGTTTGGTAAACATGTAATTTACAAAGTTATTGGTGTTTCGCTAATTTACGTAATCAGGTGATACCTAAGTTTGTATGTGGTAATGAAAGAAAATGCAGTCGGGTTATTTGTTTATATATTATTTTCGGGTAAGGTTTCCAACAGTGACAGTTTCGTACGAGGTTGGGAGGGGAGGGTAGGTAACCCCTCCTGTGAAATATCCAGTCTAGGAAATGTATGGTTTTTTTGTTATGAATTTTCAAAAATCCATTTTGAGGTTATTTTTTACTATAGGATTTTTACAAAAAGTCATTGTTTGTAGTATTGATGTTCGAAATCGCCTTAGCTCCGGCTACTAGGGCTTATAAAAAAGGCAAGTATTTAATTGCACATCAAAAATACTGATTTTCACAGCAAAAAAGGATCAGCAAACACTTATTATGTTTTGAGTATTTTTTTTGTTCTTACATGTTCAACCTAATACGAAGGATAAAGGGGGCTTCGCTTCGCTCACCCCCTTTACCCTTCACCTAAGCTACCGCAGTATTTTGCCCTCCAGTCTTTGGGCTGCAGTCCAAAAACACAGCAAAGTCGTCGAAATAGCACAAAACAAGCAAGAGAGAACATTCACGCAACTCGAAGAAAAACGGAATGACTTGACACACACACACTAACCCAGCAACGTTTTTTTTACGTACAAACAGCGACGTTACGTTCCGTTCCACACATTCTAAGTCAAATTCATCTTAGCCAAAATTTTACGAAAAACGTTTCGTTTCTCCTGATAATATTCGTAAGTTTAATTAATTCATAATGAATTAAATACTTAACTCCTAATATTGAAAACTCGATAAATGGTTCAAGGTAATCTCCCCCATCTACCCCCTCCCCTAGTAACCAATTTTACTAAGTATCAAACTGTCAGTGTTGGAAACCCATTAACCCTTATTTTCACTTGTTTATCCGATCCGAATTTAGTTTGTCGCTCGCTCAGAGAGTCACTAATTTATTTGGTTTTTTATGATGAAAATAGATTTTACCAAGATTTCTTCGTCATGATGACTGACTGTTGAAAAAACACGACAATATAATATACCAAAAAAACACAAAAACACAAAAGAAGTTGTATGAATGTCGCCGAGGCGCCAAACCTTGCTGATAATGGCCCTTACTGATAACGATAACATATTTTAGGGTTCAGTGTCAATATAAAAAGAACCCTGAACGATGATTGCGCTAAGCATTTGTTTCAGATGGGGTAACAGAGACAGTTCGTGTCTACATTAATTGAGTTATAGGCATACTAACTAAAACCAAACATACGCGAACGATACTGGAAATTTGCGTTTTTTTTACTATTTCCTAAATTTTTTTTAATTTTTTACTAAAATTTAATAGCCTATATTATTTTTACGATCTCCACAAACATAAAAACATCGGTTCGCTACAATTTTTTAAGCCGCTTGGGCTTTAGCGTTTTTTTTAGAAGTTTCAACCCCATATCTCCGTCATTTTGTAAAATATCTACAAACTGAATCAACAAAAACAAAACTATTTAATTATTAAACCTGCTCCCAAAAAAATGCGAGAATCAGCTGAGAAATGCGGCCTGTAGAGGAGAACCACCGGACACACATCCAGATATAATTTTTGCCCAATCCTGAAACGGAGACTCATCGTGGCTTCGCTCTCTCGGTCAGTTATATTACAATAACACTGAAACTAAATGTCCATGAACTAACACAAGAACTGTATTACAATTGAAAATTATATTATTAAGTTTAGTTAATTACTGGCTGAATGTGGACACCTTCCTGCCTCTGCCATCCCGTATGGAAAAAGGTGTGACGATATATTATGCTTTTTTTATTGAACCAAAGCCAGCCAAGATTTGCTTACATAGTTTTACCATGAATTCAAATAAATATTCTTCTTACGCATAGGTATAGGTTTTGTGAAGTTTTTCTGCACTTATAAATGTACAAAGAATTTACGAAATACTTACGGAACCCTTTAGAAATTCTAATATTCTAACCTCATCAAATTCTTATAATTCAGAAAAGTTCATTTTAAACTATGGAATGGTTTCCGGACAAAAGAAGGATTAAGCAGGACAGCTAAAAAGTGAACAAAATTATTAGCGCCGGTTCACAATAAATTCGAAATTATCTTTTGTGATATTTTGCGAGATATTGTTTTCAGTAAAATACTAAAATGGAAAAAAAAAGTCATGAGGTACCAAAGAATATTCTTCAAATTATCTGCAGATAAGACAGGTCGTCTATTACTTAACCTGTTCAATGTCCACCTACCAAAAACTTATAATTGATGAAATGAAATAGATATCAAAACATAACGAAATGAAATTGAAATAATATTTTTTTCCTATATACTAAATAGTAAATTATCTAATTAGCCACAGATATGACAGGTCGTCAATTACTTAACTTGTTTAATATAATTGATATACTTAAATGAAATAGGTATCAAAACATAATTATTTTATTTTTATTTTCTGTCGAAAATACCCTAAATAGTCATGTCCTCGTCATATCTAATAAGATGATATTAATATACAAAAGCCATATTTGTTTAATTGACACCCCATTACGCCCTGCCCGCCATTTATTGGGGTTCGAAAATTCCATACATATCATGGTCCTTCGAGCCGGATAATCCTTAAAGCAGCGTCTACACAACACGTGCCCAAGAATGCGCGGCCATCGAAACAAAACGCAAACACGACAATGGGCAAACCACCCACAACTTATAATTTACAGGTAAAATAGTCAAATAGACGCTAATTTCCCGGATTTTTTACCTGAAAAGCGCGGGCGTCTCGGGGGTGGGGTAATGTGGGAAAGGGCGGGGGGGTGCTACCGCGCGGCAGTCGGGCCCCGGCCGTGAGCGTGCTAAGTCCCGCCCCGTGTGTCGCCGCTCCAACCCACAATTACCATAGAAATTACGAACTTTTTTCTTTCCTTTTCAAGCGGTGGAGATTCGCGGCCTAATATTTGGACATCGAAAATTTTTCAAAGATTTTTTAAGGGTAATTCTTGATTAAAACTGTGTCCTTTTGCGTTTCGATATTGATAAGATAATTGACTAAGGAACGTTTATCTAAGTGTTCGTGCTAAGTGATTGATCGACGCAATTAACGTTCTCATGTGCCATTTTTAAAGTTATTTTGTTCTTTCAATACTGTGTTGCGTTTTTTAATTGTGGCCACTTGGATTTTGGAAATTGAAGGTGAGTTTTTGTTTGTAGTTACAAATCTGCGATGCTGTCTGTAGTTACAAACTGGACTTATAAACCTTTCGCTTCGAGTCGAGGTGGGCCGCTTTACCACTGAGAGAGGGGGTCAATGACCTGTCTGGGGACCGGTGGAAAATACAACTACCCTCTCTAAAAGCAACGAAAGGCAACATTTCGATTACCTACAACAATAAACAATTGTTATTATTCGTTATTATAATGCCACGCAAACAATAGTTTAGCACTGATAATATTCGTAGACAGCAAAGAATCAATCCATATACCATTATTGATGGTAGATGTCACGGACTTTATTGAAAATAACCAATTACAATTGTACGTATTAATAATTTTATCCGTAAGCTATTTTTATACAGTAATTAAAGTAGCAAAATCTAAAACATAAAAAACAATCATACTTACCTGACTACAACGAGCTTATCGCTGTCAAGCGATATCTTTCAGCAAACCATCTACTTTTTTATTTCAGTACAAGGTCTACAAAATATATGTCTACAAAATATATGACTTTAATTTAGGCCAAATTTATTATTTATTTAAAAAACTAATAATTTTGCTGTTTAGGCCTAAATAAACTAAAGACTACCACTAAAGGAATTTCACTAAAGAATGCTACTAGGCGGCTCCAATCTTGATCATTTACATAATTTTAATAAATAACGACATTTTTTATTGGATGTAAAAAATAGCATTAGATTTTTATGCTTTTATTTGTGATATGATAACCCAAATAGGTGCTCTATTTCATGTTTTGGAGAAAATATATGTGTTAACACATATTTGGCGAGATAGTGGACACATGTTGGGATTAACTGAAGTTTTTGTAACTAACTGGGCTGGCTTCGTACAGAGAAAAGTATCATTTTGAGGTTAAAAAGAGTTCCCTTTAGAGTTATAGGTATTATGCATGTAAGTATTTATTAGTATATATAGTTTATTATAAGTATTTAGTTTATTATCATAGTAATTATATTATTTATTTTATTTATTGTAAGTACTTGTTTATTTCCTTATATTGTTGTACGCATACGTCTTCCCTTGCTCAGCAATCAACCTTTGCCATCTCATCCTGGTTTGCAGGAAGATATCTCTTATTAAAGATAAGCTCGCCTTTGTACACTATTTTCATCTAACTATTGTTTTTTTATAAGTTTTGTGTGCAATAAAGAAAATATGAAATATGAAAAAGTAAGTAAATAAGTAAAAATATCATTATTAGCTAATACTAGATCGGCTTACCGAAGTTAAGTGAGATAGGCTAACTTCTAACTATTCTATGCAAATTATTTTATCGAAAAAATACCATTCTTAAAATATGCCCTTTAAAAAGTAGGTACTGACAAACCTTTTGTATACAAATAATTTCACCATCGGATTAAAAGATTACAGTTCCAATGCAGGTAGACATTTACGCAGAAATTTCTGTGTATTGTTTTTTGTTCTCGAAAATTGTCGCCGTAAGATTTTTATCAATTTGCCAAGAAATAATGTCCAAGATATCAATAATAGCCTACCGTTACTTACCGTCGCTAAGATAAAAAATTAAGCAAACGATTCCTGTTCCTTATAAATGACATAGCATTTCATTTTAGGTCCTGACACAGCACTTCTTTCCTTACATCGGTTACAAAACATATAGAAGAAACTTATGATTATGAAACTTGAATTGAGTAAAAAAGCTACCATATATATACCATATCTTAAACAAGCCATATAATGACAAGAAAAGTAAATGACATATTCCTAGGCAAGTTATTACTTCCCCATCATTGTGTCTTTACAACGGGCAAAGTTTCGAGTCCACGTTTAATAATAATAAATATACATTAAATCTCGTAAATAATACAACTATACCTAATATGAAATACAACAATAGAATCACATACATTCAAATAAAATACAATTTAATACAAAAGGCAGGATCCCCACGCATGCGCGCGCGCTCATTTAATAATAATTTTCGTGTAGCAACACTGACAATAGGTGCAATGAGGGTTGCCGCATCTCAGTTCTAGGGTGAAAGGACCAGTATATTTTGAGCTCTTATAATACCTCATTGGAGCTCAGACGACGATATTTTCACAGATGTGTGGGTTTTTGAGTTCTTTGTAAAATGGTGGGTTATAGTACTGAGTTAGCAGGATATTTTTATAGTGGTACTAATTTGTGAATTTATGATTCTTCTCTGATATGAAAGATATAATTATGTTGGTTACTTTATGCGTGGTGCATATATTCACTAATATATTTATTATTATTGAAAGTGCCGGCTTCCATCATAAATATGTATTAAATTAAATACTTTATCTAAAAATCCCCGATATATTAACAAAATGACTGTTTTTTGATAAACTTAATAGATATTTAAAAATAATTAGTATAATTTCTTATAATATAAACTCGAAAATTTGTACCTATAATAATCAAGATAGGCAAAGTGCTAATTTAAAACCACTAATATGATATTAGTGGTTTTAAATTTATTAGTAATATCTAGACACCATATCATAGGTATCATTATCATCACATATTAATTGAAACTTTATACATTTCTTCATAATAATTGTAACCAGTAATAACTAATAATTGTAAAACAATACCTTCCTAACTCAACCGCATGTAAGTACCCCTGAAATTAAAATTAAAGTCATATCTCGAGCATTTTCTTGAAAAAGCTCGATAATAATCATTATCTTTGCGCTTCAGGGGTACACAACCATTAGGCTCCCCTATCCGCTAGGGGGCGCTAGGAGGCGGGACGGGGCGGTCGGGGGTGCGCCACGCCCGCCCTCCCCCCGCCCCTGCCCCCGCCCCCGCCCCCGCGCCCGATCTCGCAAACTACGGACCCGTGTCGAGAGCGCGGCGCTGACACAAATACAACCAATTCTCTCGTGGTTTCGTACAATATACAGACTAAGTTTCACGGTGATGGAGAGCGTAGAAACCTTATTGCTATAGCTGTGGCGATAAGCTAACCTTTGCGAACTAGAGCATTGCCTATCAGGCTAAACTTGGACGTATCTGGGCTTCTGTCACACCGTAGTGACGACCTCTGTGGCGCAGCGGTCGTGACTCTGCCTACCATGCGAGAGGTTCTGGGTTCGATCCTCAGCTGGGGATAAAGGAAAAAAACCTAAAATATTTAAAACTTAAAAATTGTTTTTGCTGAGTCTTTTTGCTGTGCAAATCAGTATTTTTGATGTGCGATTAAATACTAGCCTATATAAAATGAAAATAAATGTATGAGAAAATACGTGACGTAATATTTGACTACCTGTGAGACCTATACTTTAAGGAAACGTTTTAAAAGGGCAATATTTAAAACATTACATGTCACATTAACTATGATCCCCAATAAATTATCTAATTTGTAACTTATAACATACCTATTATCTTGATTTGAAACGAAGGCTGTGTCGTAAGCAGTAATATCGTATGAAAGTGAGGGACAGATAAATATGCTATATACTTTGACGAGCAATGAAAAAGTTCCACCCACAACACCTTAATATATCCTAAGACATAGAACCAATATTACGTTTACAATATTTACGTTTTTAATTGGTAATATTCTGATGCGCTGTTAAATGTACTTCAATATTGCAGACGGCGGCGGCGTCATTAAGATAGCCTTTCCCGTTTAGGAGTATTTTGGTGCTATGTCACTGGAACTTTTTCATTGCTCGCCAGTGTATATTCCTTTCGATATTATCGTCCACGACACTGGATTTTGGCACTATTAAACCATCCAGAGCATGAATATTTTCACTTATTTGAACAACCTTACCGGAGCCGTTATAACAGGCAAAAGTTCTTCTTTTCACTAAGATCTCTTTATCTCTTCTCACGTGTCTTAAATAAAATAAAAATGCAATCGTATCGAAAACATCAGGACCATTGCACATATTTTACTACAAATCGTGTGTATAATTTTTTATTTCATATGTACGTCACGTTATTATAAAAATGGTCTAAAGGTATCGAACCACCATTATTATAATTTTAATTATCATGAATTATCAATCCAAAAATTATTTCTACCAAAAATACACAACTCTGTACAGCGTCATCCAAATCGCCATTGATCAGCCCTTTTAAAAGATAAATCGTGCAGATAAAGACATCAAGGCGCATCATTAAACGCTGTACCACTCGCAGGCACTAACAAGCCAATTACACAAAGAGATACGGCTTTATAGGGGCAAATGGGCAAATAAACAAACATGCCCTAATTGCCTATTTGCATCCAGGAATCACTTCTGCATCTAATCTACGAGTTAATCTACTCTATGACGCTTTGAAGAGCGAGGGCTGCACGACTTTTGAATTTCGAATTTGAAATGATTTTTTCATCATATCTCTTCGAAAAGAGCTCGTTTTTTCAACACTTTGTTGCCTTGGGAGGCAATGTAACTTTTTTTATTTGTGTTGCCAGTACAGGAAATAATCACTTTCACTACTTTCTAATTGACAGCTCCAATCACCAAAGCTGAGCGAAATTAAAACATAAGTTTGAGCTAAAGTTTTAAATTTGCGTTTTCAGCACAGAGTAAAAAATATTTGTCAGTTTTAAGCAGTAAATATATTTTAAATGTAAATAAGTAGATTGATTCCGAAACGCTAACCAAATTTTTTTTTTGTGAAATAGCAAAAAAAACGCGCCAAACGAATGGCACCTAATCTGAAAATTACATTGCAGATGGCGCTGATGTAAAATAGTTGGTGGCATCTGTCAAAGTCGCCAAATTATATTTGCTTCTTATAATATTGGGTGCTTACCTATGAAATTGGCGAATTTTTCTTACAGATTCAGAAGTTCATAATTCGAGTAATTCAATAGCTATTTCCGTTTTTTGTTTCATGTTTTAAAATTAATTTCAATATTTTACATCTACTTATTAAATTTTCTTTTAATTTTCACTTTGATAACTAAAATGTTATCTTCAAAATCAGTGCCTCCTAATTGTCATCCATTTTCATGATAATGTTCGTAATATTCTCTTACAGCTGACACTTTTCAAAAATTATATAAAATTTTCTGTTAGCTAAATGTTGTCTTATTCATACATACAAAGTTTATAAAATTAGGATCTGTCATTCCTAAAAAAAATACAAAAATGTTTGTACTGAAAATTGAGTTAACTTCAATTTCTCCATAAAAAACGCTAATTTCATAGGTAAACACCTAATATATGGCGTGCTAACTTTATTTGACATGAATTTTGCCGGTGTCAAGTGTATTCGAAAGATCACGTGACGTGTTTTTGAACCTACACTCAGATGAATGAAACTCTTTTCCTCCAATTATGCCAGCGCCCCCAAGCGGGAACAATAGCGGACATAGGTGCCATTCCTATTTGTTTCTTTATTCGATTTCGTTTGCTGATATTATACAAAAGGCATTTTATTCCTCAAGTACCTGGTTAAAATGAGAGTTTAACTCCGGATAATATTATAAAAGAGGCAAAAATGTGACGCAAGATATGTTGCCAGCAGAATCATGTGAAAATAAGTGAAAGCATAGGATAATTTCAACTTTTGGAAAAAATATCGGGAAAGAGCGAAAGCGGAAAGGAAATGTGTGTAAAACTTCTGATGATTGGTGTTAGATACTGCTACCAATTGTAGGCAATAAAAATACTATATTGTAACCTTCGATCATTTATACTCATACGATACGATCATATGTCGCTGATTGTAACACATAACTTGTCTAGAATGATTCTTATTATAATTTAACATACTCATTTTCTCTTAAAGGATGATAAAAAGTAGAGTGTCCCTCAGGACCTAGGGCTACCCTAAAAGCTAGGTATTTTAAACTCAAGTGATGTTTTGAAACCCTCGCTCCGCTCTGGATTCAAAAAACACTCTCGCCTTAGTAGTTCTTTACTCCCTTGGTAAACAATCTACTATTTCGCGTTTTGAAACTGCATTGTATGATTACTGGCCAGTTTCACAGGCATTAAATGACCTGTGAAACTGGTTATCAAGTTTTTTCCTTCACGGGGTGGCAGAGGCGAATAGTTGCCGCCACGTGTCAGGTAGGCCACTTCTAAGTAGATTCAAAGATAAGATTCGAAGTCAGTGTAACCGAAATCAGTGCATTCGTGTTCCCGTTATCAAAAATACTTCGTCTAGACTGAAACAAACCTGTCCATAGGAGATATTTAGACCGCAATAAACATAAAAATCTGAAATTAATCCGGCTCAAAAATATAAAACCCATATAATCTGGCAATATTGCACGACTTACGCCTGTTTTTTCTAAAATAATTAAACGACAATCTTATCTAAGTGTTATCACTTAAATACTTAGTTATTTTTATCAATTTACAATACGTAATGATAAGACGTGTCAAGATTGTCGATATGGATGGCTTTCTACACCTAAAATTGATATTACGAAAATATTAATTTAGAGGTACCTGAAGTACCTGTGTACCTACCACGTACCTACACTACACCCGACCTTTTTATGACATGGTTGTATTTTATGGAAACATGTTTTTAAAGCATTATTGTTCGGCACTACGTGGTGTTTTTGTGTTAATCATGTCGAACTAACACGAAGACTATTTTATATTATATCATAGACTGGGACGCATTTAGTCTATACCTGAGTAACCGCATGTTTCACCCTAAAACGTCTTGTAACTGTTTATAATATACAAGAGAAGGTACAGCAAGAAACTTAATTAGCTAGCTGTGTTTACTTTACTTTCATTCATCGCATATTCAAAACAGTATCCCAAAAGAGGGGAAGCCAGAATTACAGGAGCCCAGAATAAAACGGATATTTCGGAGATCAACAGAGTTATCCCGCGTTTAATTGGGCTACGGAGCCCCATATCAATGAAAAGATCGTTAGCCGTCATTACTTTCCGATAATATCTCAGACGTGAAATCACCAGTCATACTTCGATGGGCTAGCTACCGTGGTTTCTGTTGTGGTGGCCGAACATTCTGGAATGGTGGCAGACGTATTGACTAACACTATGGTCTTCGCTATGATGGATATGGAAGATGCATGGACAACAAAGCATTGAGCCGATTACCCACGACACAGGGAGACCTAGTGTGGGACTTGTGCAACTTATGTCATGTAAAATCGTTATTTTAAAAATTAAATTTTATTATTTAAAATAAAGATTTTCATTTTCAGCGTGTTTTCTGTTGATTACCGACCGACTGGGCGCCCGTCAGCAGACGGAGAACTCAGAATTTAACATTCAGCTTGCTATTAGGGGAATAGGAATCCAAATGTTAAAAAGCGCTGTTAGCCGATATATAGAGGACTAATAAAGTAGCAAAACTTTTTTAATATTTTTTATAACGAAAAAAAAACAAGTAGATAAATTAAAAACCGGTGCAAGATTGTAAAAAAGTATGTTGTGAAAAATTGATTTTGTGTGTGTGACTTCGGGAGACTTTTCTGTCGAGCAAACATTTTTAGCGAATACAAGCTGACACTCGTGACAAACTAGAAGTCTATAGAAACGAATGCTTTAACACTGCTGCTAATGTTGCAGATACTTAACTAACTCTCTAGACCGTTAATTAAATACCAACGTTTAACAAAGTCACTAAAATTCCGTCAGAAAAGTGAGTGAACGAAACGTTTAACGAGTTGTCTAAACGTTCTTAGGCAACAAGACATATACAATATAAATATTTTTTATGTGTACTTAAGTTTATGTTTTAAGTATTTTTTGTTGTTCTTACATGTTCAACCTAACACGAAGGATAAAGGGGGCTTCGCTTCGCTCACCCCCTTTACTCTTCACCTAAGCTACCGCAATGTTTTGCCCTGATATACGCTGTGCAAATCAGCTGTTGTCGTGACGCCATCTTGTTTTCCAACACGCCGCCTTTCGGTAAGACAGATCGTTAAACGTTTTCGACGATGCTTTATTTAAATCAAAATGCTAGTGACTTGGTTAAACCTCGGTATTTAACTAACGGCATAGAGAGTTAGTTAAGTGTCTGATTTTACCAACCAACTGCGACAGATACATGACCATGGCTACGGTCTTAATTTCAACAATTACAGCCTTCACAATATAAAAGGTCCGGTGACAGCGTCCGTGTCACTGACGTTATAAGGTTGAATTTAGTTTGGGCCACCGGGCCTTTTATTTCGTGAAGACCGCGTTTGGTTTTGCCTGATTTCCATCTGAGCTACCCGCGTTGGAATACGGTTTCTCACTAATTAATTAGTGTAGTTTTGTAGCCTTAGCCATTTTGTTGCAAAACCGTTACATTAGTTAAACCGGCGCAGATGAAGATGGGACTCAGTTGGAATGGATTTTTTGTAAATTATTAAAAATACTAAAAATCCCGACTGCGGTGCAGTGAGAAGCACAAAACAAGCAGATTTTTGAGGTTTGATGTAAAGGTGTTAAATTAAATTAAATTAAATTGAAATGCTTGCTGAACTAATTAAATTTAACACTGTATAATATTTTTATAGAATCTCAATAATTACATTATCTTAGTCTCAACTGCGTTTTTCGTGCTTTTTAGTGTACCGAAGTCGGATTTTTTTGTCTTTTTCATTACTTTTACATTACATTTATTTCCTGCTTTTTAGTACCAACAAAATTGTCATAAATCTGTAAATGCTTTGTTTAAAACTAAGATGTATTTTCCGGACCTTGTGCGATATAAATTATTATTTCCGTACTTGCCTTTTAAAGCCTAAAGTGCACCCCAAAAGGACTTGAAAAAGGTTTTATTGGCTCACACATCAAAGCGCACAAAATCCGCCATTACTTATTTTGTGTTCCAAGTGAAACCTGCGCCTTCAAGACGAATCTAAAAACGTATTATTTGTCAAAATCGGTTGAGCCGTCACCATAAATACGTATACATACATACATAGATATAAACATACAGGTCGAACACATAACTCACTACTCTTTTCCGCTTCGCTGCAGTCGGGACTAATACTACGATACGTTAAGTTACGTTTGTATTACTTAAAAATGCTTCTACTCTACAATTGTATGGTATGTCATACCGTTGATTCGCCAAAAAGGCATCACAATCAGGGCCTTACCACAAAACATAAACTACTGTTCAACACCTGTTTTAAGACAAAAATGTATCGGATTTGACTTTTGTTTTGAGGTTAAACTATGCGTAACTTTTATGTAGTATCACGGTCTAAGTTATGTTTAAGTTAGGTCATCGTGAAGCTCTGAAAACGACCATTGAACAAGACCATAGATTAGAAGAGTCCGCCGGCGCCAGATACATCGCCCGTTAAGCTGTGAATAGTTGGTAAACGAGCGTTTGATTAGTTGTGATTATGAATAGATGTATTCAGTGAACACAGTATAATATTTGACTAATAATATGAGGTTGAGATAGTAGGTACCTATATGTATTGGGAAGAGACGAGAAAACCTTGGGATTAATTTATATAACAAGAATTGTAATTTGCGGCCCGTAATCGCATTGATTAAACTTTAAAAATAAAAAGGGCTACTGTAAATTGTTAGATTATTATTTGCTAGTCTACTGTCTCATCAACAAAACTCAAGTAAAAGCCTACTTTTTAAACTATATCAATGATATCACTTCTGTATTTCCACTGGAAAAACAATTTGATTTCGATATCGTAACAAGATCAAGGGCATAGATAAATATACGATTCGTGATATTATCTTTTAATTGATTTGTGATATGACACAACATGTACTTACGGTACATAGTTATAAAACATTGGTGTTAATTATCTATCATTGATACGTTTCAAAACTGATATAACAAGAACTAAAAAAATGCCTTTCCAGTCGTTATCGTTTATTCGAGTAACAGAAAAGAAAATTAGCAGTGACAACTTTAATATTGCGATATAATTTATTGCACAAAAACAGTTTATCTCTAACAAGAGACTTCTTCCAGCAAACCTAGTTTTTTTTTTTTAATAGCCTATAATGCTTCCCTCCATACTTCCCGATCTTGCGCCTTCTCTTCCCAGTCTAACCTAGAACTTAACCTAGAATGGAGCTGAAAAAATAAACCAAGGTTGACCTTTGTGCAGAACATCAAATATGTTGATAAAAATAATAAACTACTTACGAATATTTACAGAATACTAAATATGTAACGTATACAAAAATAGATACAAATCCTTATTAATACTTAGCATGGAAGTGAAAGATAGTGTTCTTTCAAACGACTTTAAAACATATAAGTTGACGGACTGTCTGTGATGGCGCTGGGGAGTTTGTTCTAGAGACTGCTAGATCGTCATCTTGTTAAACTCTTATTTAACATGTTGTCACTATAACTCAAAGTCAGACATACATTCAAAGTCACGTCAAAGTCTCTCGCTAGGGAAATGACGCCAGCATGATATTTAAGCGGCACTTTAATTAAGCAGTAGTTCGTGTCATGCATTCGGTCACGGACCCCGCATTTTCACCAATAGGACACCCAAGCGACCGTTACATCAAATTTCAAATTACGAACGAAACAACCCCCAAATGAAGCAGCCAATGACAGAACAACAATGCAAGCACCATAAACAATTTATTTTTTTTCTCGACAACAGAAGGCAGATGTTCTACGGCCCATATGCCAGTGTTACTAAATAGGCAGATGATGTTTTGTAACAATGTAACACAGCCCCGCCCAGTACCGCCCGCTGGGTGAGGCTGCCACTGGAAATTATCGCGGCACACTAAAATAAGGGTGGATATTATGGACACGCAGGTTTTTTTTTATAGTTGCAATTATTTTTTGGGTTTCGTATCTAAAAAGGAATCCTTATAGGATAATTTCGTTGTCCGTCTGTCAAGGCCTTGTTTCTCATGAACGCGTGGAGGTATCCAGTTGTTTCTCATGAACGCGTGGAGGTATCCAGTTGTTTCTCATGAACGCGTGGAGGTATCCAGTTGTTTCTCATGAACGCGTGGAGGTATCCAGTTGTTTCTCATGAACGCGTGGAGGTATCCAGTTGTTTCTCATGAACGCGTGGAGGTATCCAGTTGTTTCTCATGAACGCGTGGAGGTATCCAGTTGTTTCTCATGAACGCGTGGAGGTATCCAGTTGTTTCTCATGAACGCGTGGAGGTATCCAGTTGTTTCTCATGAACGCGTGGAGGTATCCAGTTGTTTCTCATGAACGCGTGGAGGTATCCAGTTGTTTCTCATGAACGCGTGGAGGTATCCAGTTGTTTCTCATGAACGCGTGGAGGTATCCAGTTGAAATTAACATAGATTAATCAGGTCTGTAGTCTCTTGAACATGAAATAACAAACTGTCATCGCAATCAAAAGATATAATAATAATAATACCTTGGACACTATTTACACATAGTGATCTAGCCCCAAACTAGGAATCCCTGTATCTTGGATACTAGACAACGATACACATACTTATATAGATAAATATTATACTTAGATAGATAAACAACCATGATTAGGGTACGAACATCCGTTCTCATCAAACAAATATTTGCCCCCACCGAAACTCGAACCCGGGACCCTTGGCTTCGTAGGCAGCGTCACTGCCGACTCGGCCATTCGAGTCGTCTATCACAATTTTGATATTCGCAATGGAATCAAACAAAACCTTCAATATAGGGGACTTCCCGTTAACATAGAGTCATTAAATTGGGCACCAAAGGTCTTATAGCACAAGTAAAGGAAAAAATCTGAAAACCGTAAATTTGTGGTCCCTTCTCAAGAACTTCTCGACTTTTTTTATATTTGCTTATTTTTTTTTATGTGGTAATGGCGAACTGTTTATGTCAAACTTAACGACACTCCTTCTTCACATAGGGGTTGGCAGAGGCACAACCGTGAAGACGTAAATCAAGTTCAATACTTAATGTAAGTCAAAGTTCAATAATTCCCTTGATTTTGGTCAGTATAATTCTGTAGTTAGGTGCGTTCACATCTCTTCTCAAAAGATGCTATCGACAAGCCATGCTTATAAGAGATCTATTGATGGCTCCTTCGACGTTTCCGACTCCTGTACAACAAGCCAACCATCAAGATCGCTGCGAGACTTGCATTTTTAGGGTTCCGTACCCGAAGGGTGCCAAACGGAGCCATATTACTAAGCCTCCGTTGTCCGTCCGTCCGTCTGTTAGCCGGCTTAATCTCAAGAACCGTGATAGTTAGACAGTTGAAATTTTCACAGATGATGTATTTCTAAAACAACTGTAGATAATTACGTAAGTACAATCAAAGGACCTAAAAGGCAGCTTGATAACTCCTGAAAGGGGGAGCCGTGCCTCACGTCCGAAGGAAATACTTGGTTCCTACAGCCCTCCACGTCCTCCCGGGTACTGCTAACGAGCAACATTTTTTTCTCCAGGCATTAATAATAATAATAAGCATTTATAGGTACATACAGGCACATACATTGCTTCTGGCCCCACACTAGGATACCCTGTGTCGTGGTAACCAGAAACAGCGACGTCACACACATATAAACATCCAAGACCTGGGGGTATTATTATTATTTTTCCCCAGCCGGGTTCGAACCCGGGACCTCTCGCATGGTAGACAGAGGCACAACCGCTGCGCCACAGAGGTCGTCAATACATTAATTTCCAGGTTCTCCACAGAAAACCTGGCCAAAAAAAACCGGTCAAGTGCGAGTCTAAATCGCGCACGAAGGGTTCCGTACCACCGTTCAATGGAAGCGATGGTGTGGAGTGAATAGTTTGGATTTTACACAGCAAAATATTGTTTACAAAGTTATTGGTGCGGTTACTTTCACACTCCATATACGTAACCAGGTGCATCCATAAGTTTGTATGTGGTATTGAAATAATTGTTGTATGGGAGCCCCCTTAAATATTTCTTTTATCCTGTTTTTTAGTATTTGTTGTTATAGCGGCAACATAAATACATAATCTGTGAAAATTTCAACTCTCTCGCTAGCTAGGTTCTTGAGATACAGCCTGGTGACAGACGGACGGACGGACGGACGGACAGCGGAGTCTTAGTAATAGGGTCCCGTTTGGAACCCTTCGGGTACGGAACCCTAAAAAAGTAAAACTTTAGAAAACAACGACCGGTCAAGTGCGAGTCGAACTCAAGCACGAAGGGTTCAGTACCACCGTACAATGGTAGGGATGGTGTGGAGTGAATAGTTTCGATTTTACATAGCAAAATCTTGTTTACAAAGTTATTGGTGCGGCTACTTTCACACTCCATGTACGTAACCAAGTGCATTCATAAGTTTGTATGTGGTATTGAAAGAATTGTTGTATGGGAGCCCCCTTAAATATTTCTTTTATCCTGTTTTTTAGTATTTGTTGTTATAGCGGCAACATAAATACATAATCTGTGAAAATTTCAACTCTCTAGCTAGCTAGGTTCTTGAGATACAGCCTGGTGACAGACGGACGGACGGACGGACGGACAGCGGAGTCTTAGTAATAGGGTCCCGTTTGGAACCCTTCGGGTACGGAACCCTAAAAAAGTAAAACTTTAGAAAACAACGACCGGTCAAGTGCGAGTCGAACTCAAGCACGAAGGGTTCAGTACCACCGTACAATGGTAGGGATGGTGTGGAGTGAATAGTTTCGATTTTACATAGCAAAATCTTGTTTACAAAGTTATTGGTGCGGCTACTTTCACACTCCATGTACGTAACCAGGTGCATTCATAAGTTTGTATGTGGTATTGAAAGAATTGTTGTATGGGAGCCCCTTTAAATATATATTTTATTCTGTTTTTTAGTATTTCTTGTTATAGCGGCAACAGAAATACATCATCTGTGAAAATTTAATCTGTCTAACTATCACGGTTCGTGAGATACAACCTGGTGACAGACGGACGGACGGAGGGATGGATAGCGGAGGCTTAGGGCCAGTTTGGCACCCTTCGGTTACGGAACCCTAAAAACAGTCCAATTGAGAACCTCCTCCTTTTTGATATCGGTTAAAAATGAGACGACCTGGACTGAAAATCTAAATATTTACACACATCATACATATGCTCACGCCTACTTCCCGGTAGAGGGGTAGGCAGTGACCAAAGTCCTCCACCTGCTACGATCCTGGCATACATCTCTCGCTTCCTCAACATCCATAAGTCTCTTCATGCAAGCTCGCCGGTTACGGGTACTTCTTATTTGCCTCTTCACTAACAAATCGCCGCGATTTGGTCTATATAGGACCTTCCTGGGCGTCCCCGCGCGACGGCTCCAATCACACTTTTTGCTTTTCTCGTCAAATAATCTCAACGTCCACGGTGGCACTGCGGTAGTGGCTTTGCCTACCATGCGAGAGGTCCCGGGTTCGATCCCCGGCTGGGGGTAAAGCATTAACAAACCCAGGTCTTGGATGTGTATGTGTGTGATGTCGCTGCTTCTGGTTCCCACGACACGGGGTATCCTAGCGTGAGACCAGAAGCAATGTATATTGTATTGTCTTTAAATGTTTATTTATTTACTATTCCAATAGAAGCATAGCTCCGTGGTCTAAGGCTTTCGCTCCTGCTTCTCAGACAGGAGGCTCAGGTTCGAATCCTGACAATGCACCAATGAGATAATCAATTGATTTTTGTAGCTGTAGGTCCTGGCTACTATCGCTACTTGGTAGCAGTCTTAAAACCCCTCCATCAACCCGCACTGAGCCAGCGTGGTGGAGTATGGCTTGATCTTACTCGAATCTAGGTAAAGGCCTGTCCCCCTCGGTGGAGACATTGACGGGCTACGTTTTTTTTATCATCTTCCAAAATATTGAAGTTTTGAATAAGAATAAAGTAACATACTGAAACTACTTATAAGTAGGAAAAACTATGACTGCCTCACCGTGTGGTAAAAGGCGTGACGCTCTGTATTTTTTGTTAGCTTTACGTGCTCTCCACTGTCCACAGCCATTGAGCAAGCAAAGCCAGTACACACGACACAGTAATTGGACATACCATACAAAGAGGTGCGATGAGTCAGCAGACCTCTTTGTGTTGTAAACTTGTTTGTTGTTTGTGCTCGGCGTGGTTACTACTGAGTTACGCGGCTTGTTAAAGCGCGTCTTTCCACGCGAGTTGGCAGGGGCACAGTGGTGACTGGTTCCATTACCTGTTGAGCTAATAAAACCTGACCGAAAAAACTTTTGCAGCACAATGCACTTAACCGAAGTAAAGCTCGTGTTAAGTTTCTTAAGGTTCCGTACACGAAAGGTGCCGAACGGGATACTATTACTAAGCCTCCGCTGTCCGTCTGTCTGTCTGCCTATCCGTCTGCCGCCAGGCTGTATCTCATGAACCGTGTTAGTCATGAATAGTCATGAATAGTTAGACAGTTGAAATTTTCACAGATGATGTATTTCTGTGGCCGCTATAACAGCAAATAAGTCAAGAGGGCTCCCATATAACAATTGTTTTTACGTTCCCAAAGAAGCTTTAGTTCAAAAACCTCGTCATAACATTTTCTTTATTTAATTTTCTTTTACTTCAGCAACATGGGCCATCGTCTATATTTTCAGCGAGAAGACCGCTTTCCCGATACCAAAACTAGTCCTGAAAACGGTTTCGTCCATGACTGGATTGGTTAAATGCCGTGCTGAATCAAATTGCTAAACACCAAACAGCCGTCAAATTGTCAGGTCTTTAGAAGCCCTACGCCCTGAAGACTTCGCCCCTCAGCCGGCAAGGCGCCTGCGTAAGCGTGACTCCTCAGCCGCCATAGATCAGGGAGGTTGCCACGACCTTTAATAACCTACACTTATCCGCAAAATTACCATGACGGTCTTAAAACAAGTCTTGGTATTGGGTAAATACAGACCGTTTTGGCGTATTGGATCCATTCCGACGGTTGTCATGGTGATGTTCTTGTTTGGAACTGGATCACTAAATAGGTTGTGGTTGCCCACTGCTAGGTGTCCGATAGATTATCGTCGCACGAGGCTAAGAGGCATAGCTAGCAGGCGAAAAGTAAAAAATATTGGCCAGCCCTTTTACACATTTAGTAAATGAAATCATCAGAAAATTGTTAAATAGATACCGTTTCACCGCACACAGTAGTCGGCGAGGCCAGGCGTCTATTTTGTGTGTTATGGTAGGTACTTCTCGTAGGGACCAATTGGATTGTGAAGACGTGTAAATTGTGTCAATTTTTCTGTAGATTGAAGTTACTGGTGGTTATGGGACGGCCTCTGTGATGCTGTGGTTGTGGCTCTGCCTGCCATGCGAGAGGTCCCGGGTTCAATCCCCGGTTGGGGATACAGAAGAAAAAAAACAACAGGTCTTGGATGTTTATATGTGTCTTATGTTGCTCTTTATGGTTCCCACGACACATGTATATAAATGTTTTTTTTTGTTGTTTGTTTATGGGATACATCATTATGTGAATGTGGTCTGGCTGACTGTTTTTCTGATCATGGCTGACTGGTTCTTTGAATTCCCTAATAATAAACTTCCCTTTGCGATATCCTCCCTCCGAAATTACCTCGCACTACCAATCTAAACTCCCTTCTTACCTTATCTCACCCATCCTCTGTCGATTTACTCAACATTTGTACCACAGATTAATAAGGAGTTAGTTTGTACTAACAATGTTAGCCTAAAATTTTGTTAACTGTACCACGTGATTTCCTATTGTGCAAATTCCAAATGTCTTTATTACTGTAGATGTAATTTTTTGCCACTTCTCTACATTGGACCACTGTCAAGGTCTGCACTGTGCACTAACTGAAGGCGGCTGGTCGATTCAAAAAGATAGGGGTATTCGTATCGCAACTCGTACGTCCTACATAACATAACACTTACATACAGGCAGGTACCTGCCCCCATAGCTACTGGCCCCACACTTGAATACCCTGTGTCGTGGGAACCAGAAACAGCGAAGTCGCAAATATATAAACACAAAATAAGTGTTTTTTTTGGAGACTTACGATTGTAATATATATAGGTGTTACCCAAACTGAAATCATTAACACTAGTTGTTCTGTGAGTTGTAGTCCTCGCGAGAGGTTCTTTCTTTTAATAACGCATACAAACTTATGAATGCACCTGGTTACGTACACGGAGTATGAGTGTCGCCGAAGTTGCGGTCTTAAACCTAACCTATCGATTTTTTACTAAAATTAGATAAGCCTGTTTTTCTCATGGTCTCTACAAAGCCAAGGACACGACATTTGTTAAAATGCGTCAAGATGTTTGGACTGTAGGGGTTTTTTGAAATTTTAAAACCCCTACATCTCCGTCATTTTTGAAAAATACAAAAAACTGAGTCGATATAAGAGCGAACCTGCTCACAAAAAAATCACGAGAATCTGTTTAAAAATGCGCCCTTTAGAGGAAAATATCCGGACATACGAAAGCATTTAGCCCAATCCCGAAACGGAGACGCTTCGCTCGCTCGGTCAATAACATAGCTTCACACCTATTCCAATATCGGCTGGCAGAGGCACAATACTCCATTTTGCGTGAAAGGGGGCTAGCCCAACGCCGCAGCTATGGAGATTGAAGGTTTCCTCACGATGTTTTCAATTACCATTAAAACGTCCCCAAAATGTATCTAAGAGAAATGACTCATCTCATTGGCACCGGATTTGAACACGCACTCGCAGAAGCGAGCGTGAAACCACTAGACCACGGAGCTCTGAAATCATTAACAAACACCAAACAGCCGTCAAATAGCGAAGTCTGGAGCCCTAGAGACTTCGCCCCTCGGCCGGGGGCGCCCCTGCGTGACGAATTAGTGTAATGGAGTTTAGATAGTTGCCTAACTAAATAAGTGGCATGATGTTGATTTTTGAATAGTTTGTGTTTTGAGGCTCTAATTCTCTTTAGACTATTATACAAGTTGTTTGGTAGACGTAATGCCTGAAAATTATGATAATATTTAGAACCATATAAGCCAATCTTGTGTCGGCCGAAGTATTCGTAGTACCGTTTCGTTTTGATAGATTTTTTATTTTTTTAGACGAAATCCCCAAAATTTTACAGTTAATTTGTAATAATTGTGGTTTTGAACACTAATTGATTTAATTTTTAATAATTTCTAATCAAGTTCTAAACATAACTTGTTCTAGACATCCGTGATTTGAGACTTGGTTTTTACAGACCTTTGAAGTGCTAGAAAATTTCCTTTGCTGTTAAGTAAGGGTTTTGAATGCATTTTTTTTCAAATAGTACGCTCGGCTTTTGCTTAATTTTTTGAGATGTCATTTACAACGGTATTTAATCAATTATTGAAATTATAACCTCCGAAGAAAATTGAGGGAGAATAATTCCGTCTTTAATTTTTTTCTTCTTCTACGTGCAACATACTTTTTATCATTTAGGTGCATGCCCAATCGATATATGTCGAAATGGTTCCTGTAATATACCTATCAAACGGCTGTTGCGTTGCCAGTTTCATTCTTCGAAGTTGGCTTTGACACACTGCCGTGTGTCGAGATAAATTGCATATTAAATCGATGAATGTAATGACAAAGTAGGCCGTAGGTTTTTCAATAGCACAACACCGTGCCATTTTATTTGTTTCAATCACGTCGCTCAACGCCTCCATGCGTGTTCGGACATAGAAAAAGAGCCTTTGTGTTCAGTTTTCTGAAAGTCACGTAGAGAGGAAGCACACGTTTTGGTGTTTTTTTCTCTCTTTGTGCTTGTTAGATTGAGTATTTTTAGGGTTCCGTACCCTATTCCTGTTACTAAGCCTCCGCTGTCCGTCCGTCCGTCTGTCAGTGTCTGTAACTCGTGAACCATCATAGCAGAGGCAAGAGAGAGTTCATTTATATAAAGTTGGTCCCCAATTTCCTAGACGTGTTTTATTCGCGAATCTGACTCGTACTCGAAAATTTGTTCATAATTCATAATTTATTGCACACAAATCATATAAAAAACAAGAAATACATGAAAATACTGTACAAAGCCAAGATCTCTAATAATAGATCTCTTCCAGGAAACCAGGTTAATATGGGAAAGGTTGATTTCTGAGCAGGGGGAGACCTATGTGTAACAACAATATAATAAAAATATACGATGTACATACAAATAAAATAAATTATATAATGACTGTTTATGATGGATCGATTGGGCGTCACTAGTCGTCGATACAGTTGCGCGTGTCCCACCACTATTGTTATTACATTTCAATATATCTCTTTCAATGGGGTAATATACGCGTTGATATAGTTATATTTAATTGTTTTACATGGATTTAAGTCCAAATTATTCAAACAGATTCAGCAAGAACAATTACTACATACAATATTATGCTAAATACTACTTGCTATACTATAATAAATAAATAAATATTAGAGGACAATCTTACACAATTTGAACGAGGCCCATAGTGAGCTCAACAAGGCTTGTGTTGTGGCCTGGGTACTAGAATCTTACAATTTACCTGCCACATAGACAATGTATATGTTAGGTTGAACATGTAAGAACAACAATAAATGCTTAAAACATAAAGGAGTGTCAATTTGCCTTCGGCATATTACATAGCAGCGCGCGTTTGTAAACGGACGACGCCGCCGTTTGTAAAATGCGGAATCAATCAAATTGCCTGCGACATATATACACTGACGAGCAATGAAAAAGTACCAGTGACATAGCACCAAATTACTCCTAAACGGGAAAGGCTAGCTTAATGACGCCGTCTGCAATATTGAAGTACATTTAACAGCGCATCAGAATATTACCAATTAAAAACGTAAATATTGTAAACGTTATATTTGGTTTTATGTCTGAGATATTAAGGAGTTTGTCGGCATTTTGAGGGTGGAACTTTTTCATTGCTCGTCAGTGTATTTAATAGAGATAAATACTTATGTTAATACATATAAAACATCGAAGACTAAGGAACAAATATTCATGTTCATAATAAAATAATAATAATAATAACACCTTGAACACTATTTATACACATTGATCTAGCCCCAAAACTAGGATTCCCTGTATGGTACAAACGTCAGTTCTCATCAAACTAATATTTGCCCCCACCGGGACTCAAACCCGGGACCCTTGGCTTCGTAGGCAGGTTCATAGCCGACTCGGCCATTCGGGTCATCACACAAATATTTGCCCTTACCGGGATTCAAACCCAGGACTGTCAGCTTCGTAGGCAGGGTCACACCCGCTAGGCTAAAACGGTCATCAATATGTACTAATAAATACAAACATGCATAGAACCTATAATAGACGACCGCTGTGGCGCAGCGGTTGTGGCTCTGCTTACCATGCGAGAGGTCGCGGGTTCGAACCACGGCTGGGGATAGAGAAAACAAAGAAATCCCCAGGTTTTGGATGTCTATATGTGTGTGTCTGGTGCCCACGACACAGGGTATCCTAGTTTGGGGCCAGAAGCAATGTATGTCTTCACGCGACTTTTAAATATATTCAGAGTTTGACTGTCCCGATGGTGCCGGGGAGCGCATTCCACAACCGAAAGGCCCGGAGTCTAACCCGTGCTCATAGCCGCGGTGATGGAAACTGCTTGAGTTCTCCGGGGCCTGCAGGAAGAAATCTATTTAAAACCGTCTCGTAGGAAGGTTGAATGATGTAAATCATTAGGAAATATATAATAAAAATGTCATTAGGTGTATATCCTTGCTCTTTAAAATACCTTTTATCTACACACGTATAATAAACCCTGTTTACTGCGTCCAAAAACCGCACGTTACGACCAGCATAATGATATACTACTTGGTGAAAACTCCTTTCTTATCTGAATATATTTCGACATATACATTCAAATTTCGAACGCCGACGCCTGCCTGGGTTTTTCTGTGAAGTTGTTACTACTGAACAAGCTAAACAAGTGCAGAGCAATGATCAATGCCACAATGACGATGAACATGCGGTTCCTGAACACGTCAAAGAGAGCTTTTGATATGTGTGTAGATAAACTAGTGTATGTGACTGTACACAATTAAGCATTAAAACTCGAGAGTGGGTTTATGAAACGAGCCGAAGGCGAGGCACAAGGCCCTCCATTATGTATCAGTCACATAAACTACTATCATTTAACCTTTTAGGCGTTATAGCACACACACCCCAGCTCATTTTAGTAAACAACGTAATTGGGCAGAAATGTTTTTTTATTACAATCTGAGCCGCCATTTTGAACTCATGAACACTGTAAGGTTTATTTGCGTAACATTGCATACCTATTTCTATATCAAATTGCTATAGTGTCATCATTGTCTGTAGATTATAATATTTTCTACATTATTACTCGAATACACCAAGAAAGTACTTACTTGAGACTGAATGTAAGTGAAATAGAGGCCTCTTGGCGCAGACATCTCTTGAAATCTACGAGCTCCATAAATCACAGTTGTATAAACAAAACTCTGCCCGTCTCTTTTTAACACGAATAATGCTGACTACTGTCCCTTTCGCGCTTGTTTACCAAATGGGAGGCCATAAGCCCCGCCTTGCACAACAGCCAATTTGACGCAAAGTCGTTTTTTAAACTTCCGACTCTTACCGTTCACGATACAAAGGCTATATTCGAATGTCACGCCAGAAAAGTTAAGTTTGTCGCGATGTAATGCCCCTCAAGTCAGTCTATCCCGTTCTTTCTTACGAAAGGCGCTTCGGATCTCCCGCTCGCGCTTAGGGTATCGATTTTCTTCGTTGTTTACACATTCGAATTCCGTCGGTATAAGGTTTGCACGATCTGTGGTAATATTGCTTGTTGACTTTCCTTGGCCGTGTTATAGGTATCAGGGGTTGCTAGACTTGGGCTTTTTGTAGATTTATTGTAAACGACCACAATTTCGGTTCTCGATTAGATTTTAAAAAAGAAAATATAATTGAAAATAACACGCCTTTTCCCATACGGGATGGCAGAGGCAAAACAGGACCCACGATTAGCCAGGTATTTAACTCCTCCATCTTGCGTAACAGGGTGGCTAGCCCATTGCCGCCGCTATGAAGATTGAAGATTTCCTCGCTAGCCGGGGAACCCCCTGCTAAGTATAGGCCTTGCCATTCATCTTGGTCTTGTGCAACCGGCGGCGTATAATGTTACATTATGCTTCAGATAAATTACTTATCTCTGGTCAGCACCGGATTTGAACCCGCATCTCCTGCGTGTGAAGCGAGCGTGAAACCACTAGACCACGGAGCACTCCTGGAAATAATCGCTTATTATTAACCGACTTACAAAAAAACGGGGTTCTCAATTCGACTGTTTTTGTTTTGTTTTTTTGTATGTTTGTTACGCGATTATTTCGCCAATTGTGAATCGATTTTGATGATTCTTGTTTTGTTTGGTAGATCATAATTCAGAGGTGGTCCCATGTAAATTTGATCAAAATTGATCAAGCGCTTTTTGAAAAACTCAACAAAAACAAAAATTATATACACAGATGACGTTTTAGTTTGTGGTTACGTTCAGCGAAAGTTTTAATGAGTACTTTTCGCTTATATAGACGACATACGCATCCCTACCGGGGAGGAAGAAATAGGGCTTGAGCTTAAAGTCGGTTTTACTATGTTGTAAACTTGGTGAATTATTTAGATTACCTAGGGTTATTAGAGTCTTAGAGTACAGGGTGATTTGATATTCGATACATACATTGTAAGAGGTTAAGTAGAGAAAATTTAACCATATATCCTATCAGAAAATTAATGGATTTTGAGTAATCTTTTAGGTTTTCAATTAATTTTTATTTCCAAAATTTGTCATAAAAATATTAATAATAAAAAAACTAAATTAGTTTGGGTAACTTTTTGACTGACGTTTGTTACCTAATACATTAATGATGGTGTAGAATAGATCGAAGTAATAAAAAACACTTAGTATGGATACAGTAAGCCCCTCATCTCACGGGATGAGAAAACTTCAAATACTTTTCAATTTTATAACAGCTATTTTGTCAAGAAAAATGTATGGAACTGAGCGCATAAATGGATTAAAAATGATCCTTGATTTATCAGTAGTTAATTGTTCCACATAAACTTTAGAAAAAAAAACGTCGCAGTAATTAGTTAACCCAAAATAAATTAGATTTTTCGTAATTTTTTGTTTTTGGAAAAGAAACCTAACATAAATATTTACATACTGGCACATACATTGCTTCTGGCCCCACACTAGGACACCCTGTGTCGTTGGAACCAGAAACAGGGACATCACACACATACAAACATCCAAGACCTGAGATTTTTTTTATCCCCAACCGGGGATCGAACCCGGGACCTCTCGCATCGGTCGCCTAATTAATCGAAACGCAGTAATTTTCGGAAAATGTATAATTCTTACAGATTTCAATTTGCTGAAAATTGGCTCTATTTAACCTTTTACAATGTACTGAATAACAAATAATCCCTATATATACCTGATACGACACTTTCCTTAATATAACTTCTGCCTTCTTCTATTGCGGCTCTGCCATCAGCCTTTATGGAAGAAGGTGTGACGCTGTGAATAAGTCTAGCCTAAGCTTAAGGAAGATAGAATTCTATTTATAAACATTGTCAACAGCAACAAAGAGTTTCATTGATCTGAGGTTCTATGGATATCTGGTTGTTGACAATTCATTTCTCTGAATAGCGAAACTCTTTGCTTACATTTGCCTTATTTATTTTTGCTGGTACATTTACATTTTATCTGTTAACAAGATCATTCAATCGACTAATTATTATATAGTAGGTAGACGTCATACTAATCGATTTACTTATTTCCCAGTTTGCTTCCCAATGTTCGGCGATGGACCAGTACCCTGTCATTGGGAATTGAGGATTTGAACAACTCGCTGCTTTGCCTCCCCGTAGGAGAAAAGACTAGACTGATATTCGTTTTTTTTTTTCAATCAAAATCCACGAAAATGGCCAATAAACTAACTATAATTTTGCCAACCGCCAAGTATTTCAATCAAGTAGCAAACTCGACACAATATTCATTTATAAAATTACTTTTCTAACAAAGCGAACGCCACGTGCAGCTATCAACTGGACACAGAGGGGGGACAAAATGGCGAATAAATTGAAAATATTGGGTCATTCCTATTCCAACTGTTTTCCCGAACCCAACCCGAACGCAATTTAAAAATCCATGCATGCATACCCGTTTCCCAATTCTGCATCTGTTGTTGAATATTAAGACTCGTACATCCAAATCAACTAACCCTGAAATAGTCTGATCTCAAAGACCTAATAACCAGAGGTAACGAAAAACTAAAAGTCAAAGTCAAATTTATTTATTATTGTAGATAATTACATATACTAGCAAACTTAATTGTTTGCCTCTTCTCTACATCGGGCCACTATGGACATTGAACAGACTACATGGTGGTATAACATTTTCCTCCATGACATTCCATTTTATGACTACAATGAAGAATCGCCGCTGGAAATGGTCAGAAATGTACGCACGGCAGGTTAAAGTTAACCACTCCTTATTTTTAGGGTTCCATACCCGAAGGGTGCCGAACGGAACCCTATTACTATGCCTCCGCTGTCCGTCCGTCCGTCCGTCTGTCACCAGGCTGTATCTCGTGAACCGTGATAGTTCGACAGATGAAATTTTCACAGGTGATGTATTTCTGTTGCCGCTATAACAACAAATACTAAAAACAGAATAAAATAAATATTTAAGGGGGCTCCCATACAACAATTATTTCAATACCACATACAAACTTATGAATGCACCTGGTTACGTACATGGAGTGTGAAAGTAGCCGCACCAATAATTTTGTAAACAACATTTTACTATGTAAAATCCAAACTATTCACTCCACACCATCTCTACCATTGTATACGGAAACCTTCGTGCGCGAGTTAGACTCGTACTTGGCCGGTTTTTCAGTTTATGACCCTGATACATATTTTAGACTGATGTACCGATTTGTGCAATGGATCAGTAGCTTCATTATACATTTATTGACATATCCCGATTCCGTTAAAATTTACCTATCACCTATTACACAGATAGATTGTACATTGTGGCATAAAAAATATATGACGAACATTTAAAAAATGACATCCCCGCAGAGTTTATTGGTGCTATCTTCTCTGACGGGCGTATTCCCGACGCAATCTTTTTCAAGTTTCCTTTTCCTGTGCGAGATTCAGCTATGAATCACCACTTTAAAGGGAAATTTCCTTTTTTAAATTCAAGCCATAATCTGTTACTCATTAGTTTAGTTGATAATATTAGTTTTATTTTTATTTTTCTTCACGTATACACTTCTACGTGGAGAAAAATTTTTACTTGTGCGTTATTTTACCTACTTACAATAAATTATTTGAATAATTTTATATTTTATTTTATTTTTTGGAATTCCAATCACTTTTGAAAAAATACTACTATAAAATATTTGACACGAGCTGTCTTTTATTGCTACCTTGCTTCTTAATACAATTTTCAAACGTCACTTTCAAAGGTGTTGTGCTAGAGCTAGGAAATAGAGCTAGGTCTGGAAATGGGTTGAGTCAGGAATAGCCCTAAATACCCGACAAATTGATACCGCTACTCACAATGAGAAACCTTATGAAGTGAATTTTGAGAATTAGATCATAATCACTGAACTAATCTGAGTGATTTTGTTATCCCACCCCTCTATTGGTTACTGTGCTAGCTTTTGTGAGTTTTTGGTTTCGTTTACGATCATATTAATGTTCAATTAGCGTTTAAAGTTAAGACTATTCTCGGATGGGTTGGCAGGGGAACTTTTGATGAAATTATGTATTTACTGGGAGAGATTTTTGGTTTGAATAATCTCGTCTCGGTACATTAATTCTGTGTAAAATTATGATTTATTTAAGATAATTTCGGTAAAGTTGGGAGGCCTTTGCCCAGCAGTGGAATACCATGACAGCAAATAAAACAAATAAAAATCTATTGTGTGCACTAAAGAAAATACAATATTACTTACGAAGTGTTGAGTTCACTACTCTTTCGCAGATAGGGAGCCAAAGCACACACCCTGAGTATTTATTTCCGATACGAATCACCGACCCATCACAGCTCAACGCATCTCAAAAAAATAAAAAGATGTTCTCTTTTCAAATTTACTCAACCTCAACCTTCTTTTGTACAAAAAAAGTTTTATTTTTCCTCGCAAAAACCAACAAGGCATGGCCAGATAGAAATCTTCCCCTAACCGCGGTCTTATTTGCCCAACACTAGGGCCCATTAGCGCTGGCCCCACGGGACGTGGCCCTTTTTATTATTTATTCGCATTGTGCAGCCCGTAATGAGCGATCCAGTTACGTCATCTGGGAATAGGGATTTAGTCTGTTCGATGATGGTTGTCTGTGGTTGGTTTCGGTACGGTCATGGCGTAAATTAACAAAAAAATAACAACAAAAAAAACATAACGTCACGCATTTTCCCATATGTGGTGGAAGAGGCTCAATTGTGGGCACGTTTAGCCAAAACAATTAACTTTTTTTTTATTGAGCTGAACGTGGGTATGTATCTACCTACAAAAAAAATATACCTAGGTCTGAGATGTTTTCATGATACTTTCAATCTGAATACAATTCGCAATAGGTTTTGACGTCGCTGTGTCTGGTTCCCACGACACAGGACATCCTAGTGTGGGGCCAGCAGCAATGCATGTGCCTGTATGTAAATGTTATATTAACCGTGCCTCGGCCACCAAGTTCGGGAAAAGAAGTGACGCTGTTTTTGTATAGTTTTCGTAAATATGGTAAAAAAAATGTAAAAGTCTACTAAAAACCACTTGGGTTTCCTTTGTATTAATACTTAATCATATTGCCTTTGTTAGAAAGTAAGTATTATATTTTTTCTAGCCCTAGAAAGTTTCAAACAGTATTTATGCAAGCCTATTTCAAATGGGTTTTTATAAAAACCTGTATAAAGTAGCAGCCTCGTCTCGTTACGTCTGAGTTACGGCCATAAATATGGCAACATTGTTGTTTCTTTCCATATCTCTACAAGTGTAACTTATTTTACGGTACCTATCTTCGTTATAATAATTTATCTTCCCATTATATTCTCGTAATTATTTCAACGATACATGATATCATCATAATTTTCACAGAAATTCATTTTTCAAATTATGCTTTGCATATTACTTAAGTAGAAACTTGCAATAATTATAATTGCATGCGAAAATCAGATGTAAAGTAAACATAAACATAAACATAAACATTTACATACAGGCTCATACATTGCTTCTGGCCCCACACTAGGATACCCTGTGTCGTGGTAACCAGAAACAGCGACGTCACACACATATAAACATCCAAGACCTGGGGATTGTTTTTTTTTTTTTTTTTTTCATTACCCCCAGCCGGTGATCGAACCCGGGACCTCTCGCATGGTAGGCAGAGCCGAGGAGGCCGCCGTAGTACCTACTACAATATTAAATTATTCTCATCAAAGGCAAGGGAAGTCAACATTGATAGATTTTACCAAGTAATTATTTTATGCAGGCACAATTTTAAATAACCAGCCAGCCAGTCCCTTAAAAGAATTTCGGACGATTCGAAATTTGAATGAAGATGTTCCAATTTCGAAATATGTAAAAAAAACTTTTTCTATAGGGCAACACACTGTTTGGCAAACTGTCATCCGTACAATGGATTTGATACAGGTCCGTATCCGATTGAATAACAAATAGATCGCTTTTGCCCGGAATTAGATTTTGGACTGCATCTGTGTTTAGATAAGGTTGTAATGTAACTAACAATGAAGTAGAAATAAAGTTTATAAATATTATTTTGAAAAATATCTGACAGGAAACTCACCAAGTTAACAAAGCTTAGGAAACCATAGACCATAGAATTAGAAATAAAAACATTTGACCGAAGAAATTTTTATTTTAATTGCCGTCATAATGACGAGGGATGACCAATATTAGATATTTCAAAAAAGTCTTATCAAAATTTAATAAGTTTTAACTTTGGGCACGATTGTTTCACTGATTAATGGGGTTTAATTTATAGTGCGAAAACCACATGACTCGAATTTCTCTGTTCTGTCACCAAACCACAATTCCAGATCGCTCGTTCAAACCCAAATTTTACTGCAGAAACCAGCTAACCAAACCTTAATTTCACGACACGAAAACCACCGAATCCCATGTCGGCAGAACAGGCTCATTGTCAATGCAACAAATGCTTACCCAGAATGAAAAAAAAAAGAACCATAGAGACCACACTCGTAATAGTTGCGCTTCGAAGCGCGGCATTTGTCACAAAAGATGCCCCCAGTCGGCAATTATCACGCCCGAAATTGAACGTCTTTGTCAAAATAAAGGCGGTTTCGTTTTTACATTTTAGTGAATGTGGGTATCCATATAGATGGGTACTTAGACCTTTAGAGATAAGTATGTAGCCTGGGGGACAGCATGTGTGGTGACAGATAGCAAAATTCTGTGCCACAAATGGTATTAAAACGAAATTTTAAATCTAAGGGACTGTCCTTTCCAGTGCTGTTCTACGAATGCTAGCTGCTAGCTAGCTGTTTTCTTTCCTTTTTATGCCTATTTTAAGACATTTTAATACTTTTATCTACACACGTATCATAAACCCTCTTTAATGCGTACAAAAACCGCACGTTACGATCAGCATAATGTTAAACTACTTGGTAAAAACTCATTTCTTATCTGAAAAATTACACTTTATGACCATAGTGTGTAATTTTTCTACATATTATGACATTCAAATTTCGAATGCTTGCCGCTCCTAGTTTGTCTGTGAAGTTGGTACTGACATTCAAATTTCGAACGCCGACGCCCGCCTGCGTGAAGTTGGTCCTACAGAACAAGCTAAACAACTGCAGAACCACAATGCCGGTCAAACATGCGGTTCCTGAACACATCAAAGAGAGCTTATGATATGTGCGTAGATAAACTAGTGTATGTAACTTTACATAATTAGGCATTAAAACTATCGAGTGATAAACCCACTCTCGAGTATTAATGCCCTCCATTATGTAGCAGTCACATAAACTACTATTAAGGGTGTTGTCATAAGGTTTGCATTATTATCTCTTCATTTGTATCAGTCTCACTTTTGCAACAACGAAAAAATGTTCATCAAAAATTGGCCACAGACGAAAAATCGGCGGCAAAATTCACAAGTGATTTGTCACCCTGTCACGCAGGACTGCCAACTGCGCAAACAAGACACAAATTATTACGCGAAAAGGGCGCGAATGTTTGTTTTTCTTCCATTGCACACAATATGGCTGCTGTTTGCATTGAGATATTATTTATAGTGATCCGTTGCACTTTCGAGAATAGATTTTTCCCTTATTGACCCGGGTTAGAAAGCAATATTACATCTATTTAACGATGTGTCTTGACTATTTATTTATTATAAAACTTGCCTCGTTGCTAATTTATTTAGTTTTTTCTAAAGTATATGTATGATTGCCCCTGCCCCGAAGAAGAGAGGTAACATCGAAAAGTCACGCACAGCAACACCTAAACCAATAGCGGAAACTATAAAAATATATTTTACCGTATTTAAACACGTAAAATCCACTGACGTGTAAACACTCCAAACTAAATCCAGATAGTGCTTAACAATACAAAAACGCGAATTTCGTTACACAATCGAACGCCTTTAGAGACTTTTGCCGCCAGAAACGCAAATTTCTAATCACGCAGAAAAGTTGCCAGATGAAAAAAATATCTTGCAGTTTGCAAATTCAACGCTTAAATGTATGTCAAGAAGGTATTAAATCATTTGTTCTTTTTGCTGGTTTATAAAGGACAGATAGTATCTACAGTCTCGGATAATCTTTTGTTGACAAGCAGAACATGCATTTTGGGAAAGGTGCACAAAAGTTAAGTAAAGTATGGTATGGTGTTTCTACGAAAAGGGATTTGTTTTTTTTCTTTTGCACCATTTTCGGAAAGTGACAATGGGTGAAAAAGAAGCGGTTTTCTTTTTTGTTGCTGGTTACTGGAAGTAAAAGTTGCTATTAGTCAGCTTCCGGACCGTATATTGGTTAGATAATAATATAATGTTAAGGACATAGAATAAAGTTGCCTTTTTCAGATTCTAAGAGTAAAGTTAGATCCAAAATTTATGGAACGGGTCAAACAAAATGTACGTATATTATACTTATAGGATATTATACTTATAAGATTCCTATTTTAAACAAAATTTAAGAATGATTTCATAGTAAACTGACTTCCATAGGGCGTAAATTCCAATGTAATGAGGTATTCAGTTTCAAAAACGCACGCAACAATGAAACTGAAAGTCATCACTCCTCAAAAGAAGAATGTTAGAAAACAAGTCTCCTCAGATTTCATACTGTATCCCACACTATCGTTCACACTATTTGTAAGGCGCAGCTAGATGTCATCACTTTGATATCAGCTCGTCAAATTTTTTTCCCCACAAAAGGAATACAAGCGTGATCACAGCTCCCCACTTCGCGAGGCTCAGGTAACATCCCAAAAAATATACGTGACAAAATGTCAGTAAACATGTACCTTTGCCCGAGTTCAATCGAAAAAAAAACCCATTGAAATTTGCAATTTGACGTCTCAAAGGAATCCGGTTGTGACGAATCGAGTTTTAAAATTTTCAAATTTGGAAGGCGTTCCACGTGTTTGACTTGCGCACCTTTGTGTTGCAACAACGCAGAAAATTACCCAACGCTCGGAAACTACTTTTTAATTGTCCATAACAATGTTGCCAGTAATTCAAACTGACATGTTCGATCGCTCTCAAACGCTTCTAATATAAATTTTCTGTTGTTACAGGGCGAAAAAATGTGCTCAATGTAGTATACGTTTCCCCTGCAGTAGTAGAACGTCCACGATGCTGATACACACACGAAAGAGGTTGACTCGGTGATAAAAAAAACAAAAACCAAGATGGCGCTGTTGACTAATTCAGCGTCTGGTGGGCCTACGACGACTGGGCCGGCGGCGCCTCAAGCTCATCATTCGACGACGCCATTGCATCATTACTTCCACTATTTGAAACAACCGTCACCTTTGGCCCAGAACCCGTATGCCCATCACTCGTCGGCGCACCATATGGGCATGGGTCCAGGCCCGCTGGGTGGGCTTGGGCCTTTTGGGTTAACCCACCATGGATTGGAAGCTGTGGGGTATCCGCAAGGTGAGTGTTTACCATTAGACCAGTATATCGGTCAGGCAGGACCAAATAGTGACATTACAAAGATACATATTAACATCCAGGACACAGAGGAATTTAGTTGCTCTAACTTCTTTGGTTGGGATTTGAACGCTAGACAAACAAAACTACTGCATTTTCATAAGAGGTGGGAGAATCCATCAGATCAAAAAAAAATCACTCTTGCCACAAAAACACAGCCACAAACAAAATTGTTGCCAAAATAAGAACCAAAGTCAGCAGGATGAATTAAAACTACGATGTATCAATTATATGAAATGTAATTTGTTTGTATTGAGGCTAGCGAAGCCGTCACTATTATGTAGTAATAGCAAAATAGCTTGTTCATCAGAAGGCACCTTTAGGCTCGAAAACGAATGCCGGGAAAACATCAAATCAACATTGCCAATCCGCCATCTTGAATAAAGAAAACTGGCAACCCTCAACGGGTACTCGAAACAACAACTCGAAAGCATTGCATAATTTACCAAGACGACATCCTACGAAATAATCAAAACAGTCGTTCCCCCCGTTTCGTAAGCCGCTTAACTCCTCCCTCCCACGTTTTCCCCCGGTGTTGCCATGTTGCGCCCCAAATGTAGGTAACCGGAAGTAACCCTCTCGATTAATTAGTAAAGATTTTAGTTTAATGTGCGTTTCTGTGTTAGCTTTTTTTTGAGTTCAGCGGCCAGAGATTGTGATGTTTTGGTTGAACCTGTGTTAAACTTTGTTTAGCAAATACGGAAATTTCGCGAGGTAACTTACGGTGACTTGTAGTGACAAGTTGAGAGCACATCGGCTGACAAATCGAACGCGAATTCGACTCAGTAGTTGCGTAACCAGTTAAGCACGAGCGGAGAGTAAATAGCAAGGTAGCTTAGTTGAGCTGCTTTGTCAATACATAGTAGGTACCGACCGTGACATTTCCCCATACAAATAAAAAACTGAAGGCCTTACAATCTGGCATCAGACCACAACGAAGTGCAGATAAATTCTGTCTTCTACTGAATATAATAAAAAGGCCCTACCTGAACTTAGCGAAAATGCATGTTCTGCGAACAGCCGAATAACCCTTTTGGGGATTAGGAACCTAATTTTTTATGGGCTTAAAAAATTCGCTGTGGCCCCACCTCGGGGCGCATCTGCTTGGGAGTCCCCGCAGACCGCCGACTCTTCGATCGGCGAATAGTTTCCGATAGCCAGCGATATTCGGCCGATTCTGAATCAGTATAATGTGCGCACACATCATCATACTGATCAAATGCCGGACTGAACTATCAGCCGATAGAAAGTACCGATGTGGTCTGCATGTGGCGGGTAATCTTCAACTTACTAATAAGCGTCAACTGCATTTTAACCAAAAATAGGCGATTTGTACCAGAAATTTAACGGCAGATAAACACAACTTAATTACAACACTGCTATGTTAAGTGGGAACCTGGCTTGACGTGCTTGACTACCTAACTTGATCGGGTTGTACTTAAGTGGTGTTGTACTGCGGCTGTGGACCTGCCTACCATGCGGGAGGTCCAGGGTTCGATCCCCGGATTGGATAAAGAAAAAAGAACCCCAGGTATTGGATGACTGTGATGTCGCTTTTACTGGTTCCCACTACACAGGGTATCCTAGTGTAGGGTCAGAAGCAATGTATGTGCCTGTATATAAATGTTTTATATGTTTAAATTGCATTTAGCGGCTGTCAAAATTATGGTGCAGGACGCCCTTAGACGCGAGTGCACAGACAGCTGCTAATAATAAAGTAAAGCCCAAATGTCTTAGGGCCTGTTTCAAGAAGTCCTGATAATCCCTATTGAACACTCGCTGATGCCCGCAACTTAATCTGCATGTTCCTAGGAATTATCATTAACCGAGATAACGTTACCCTTCTTCTGGCGCAGTCGGATAAAAAGTGTCCTATATGTTAATCTAGCTCATAAACTACCTCTGTGCTAAATTTCATTCAAATCCGTTCAGCCGTTTTAGCGTGATTGAGGCACAAACACACAAACACACAAACATCCAAACATCGTAACATCGCTACTTTCACATTTATATTATTAGTTGGATAAGTTTAATATGTAAAATGTGAGATGAATCTGTCACGCAGAGATAAGAGCTTATCAGGCCATTACTGGCACCTCGATTTTGAGTGTTTATCAAACTTGAGTGGTCGGCTGCGCATCTGGGTCTAAAACAGGCCTTCTTGATCAGCGTTGATTCTACTATCTGTAACGTACACACCGCTTGACTGATTCTGTGCTCACATGGTCCGAAATGTTAGTTGATAAACTAATGTTTTTTTCATAGTACTATATGACGCGTTAGTTGATAAACTAACGGGTAAAACCGTTAAATAGTAAACAAGTTTAAACTTGCAAACTAAATACCAGGGCAAACACTGCGGTGAAGACTATAGGGGGCGAGCGCAGCGAAGCCCCCGAATAGTCTTCGTGTTAGGTTGACATGTAGGAACAACGTAAATTCTAAACCCTGTCGGTCTGGTTTACTATCTGCCGATAGTTGATCAGCTACCGCGTTAGTTTATCAACTAACGGTTTTGACTATCTTACGGTGACAACTATGTAGCTACTGCCAGATCAACGTGCAATACAGTACATTGAACCCGCTAAGAAAAGAATGCGATTTGACATTTGCCGCACAAAGTCAAAGCGACTATAGTTTTTTTATGGTAAAATAATGAAAGTAATATAAAAAAAAACTTTACACTCCATAGCATGTACACATTTAAAATATGACTACAATTTATTATGTCTGTTATTTTTTACGTTGTCTTGTTTTTATTGATTGCCCTGGTACCTTTACCTTTAATACGGGTCTCAACAATGTACTCATAATACATATCCTATCCAATAAAATATTCAAGTAATGAGATTGGTTTGGTAACGTACGACGTGTACGTCTACCTATATGTACGCGTACGACGAAGTATGATTGCCACAGGTCTATCAGAGCGGATGTGAAACAGCGAATAAACAAATGAAAAAGAACTTTACATGGGAACAACTAATAACTGGACATAACTGGAATAATCCTATCGTTTTGCTTATTTTTCTTGATTCAATACATACATTTTTTACACGATGTTCCTAAATATCAACCTATATGTACGCGTACGAACGAAGTATGATTGCCACAGGTCTATCAGAGCGGATGTGAAACAGCGAATAAACAAATGAAAAGGACTTTACATGGGAACAACTAATAACTGGACATAACTGGAATAATCTTATCGCTTTGCTTATTTTTCTTGATTCAATACATACATCTTTTACTCGATGTTCCTAAACATCAAACCCTAATCTTGGTTTTCGAACGCACGGTAGGTGGGGGTGCGTCTTATCCCACCCACCTCTTCTGAGAAACCTCTTTGAATATCGAACGCAGATCTTTTGTTCTCGAAATTTGCTCCTCTACATCTTCTTCTTTTTCATTTTGCCGCCTAAAGGCATTGAATGAGGAAACTTACCAAAAAATTGGTAAATTCGTGTCTTTTAGGACTTATTTGGCTTCTTGGGTATTACGCAATTTGCGTAGTTACTACCGTAAGTTGTACAGTCTGGCCTAAATCTCAAAAACATTATTGTTTTATGGGACAGCAAACGCAATATCAAATGACTTGTGACCTTTCGGAATTAAACTCAAATACACATTTAATACGGGAATAAAATTAAACCTCGACCAAGTTTCTTTAATCTCTACTTTCATCTCACTCTTTCAAGTTGAAATTTGTCACCCCTCCCGCTCACTCCAGCTCGGCGTAACGATGGCAGCTGAGCGTTCCTTTTTTGAAATTTATTTTTTCATTGTGTATTTCCTTTTTATTGCCATCCCTTAGAATTTTATACGGCCAGTCGCTTTTTTAATCTTTTGGGCGGCGCGCAATTAATCGATTTTTTATCCACAATTTTTTCAAGATAATTTATCGCTATCGGAATCAGGAAGTGGGATTATAAGTTTTTGTGTCATATTTTAATAGAAATGTTTCAATGGTTGTAGGTTTTTTGATTCAATCAGACACAGGCATGCATGACTTTGGAACTTTTTTCTCTTTTAGATATACGGCCTCATTTGTGACCCACTGAATGGTGTAGAAAACTAACAAGACCATTGAATACTTTGACCTAAAATAAGTAAATTTTGGTACTTCGAGGTGAAACAAATGTTACTTAATCTGTTTAAAGCTTGTATGGCTTCATAAGTCCTCCATTGGGGTGGCACGATGGCCCTTATTCGCATCGATCTCGTGGAATCGATTCGGTATCGATTTTCGTTTGTTCGAATAGGGTAATGCACTTTGGAAAGTATGCATCACTATCGATACTTCACATCACATAATCTATAGGTGATGGACGCCACTACGGATACCTTTTTTTAAATGTCAAACAGCTTATTCGGATCGTGAGTTGTCCTCGATAGTGACGTCATAATGTTTCGAAGTCAGTCATTACGCAAAATTATGTTCAATTTTGTTTTTAAATAATGTTTGCAATTGAGCCTCTGCCGCACCGTATAGGAAAAAGGGTGACACTATACGTTGTTGTTATGTTTATTAAATATAACTAGATTTTTCTAATTCTGAGAGATCTACAATTCAAATCCTATCATTTACGTTGAACTGTCCTGTTGTTGAGCTAACAATTTTTTCCTCTCTCGCTCTTTGTGGAGTCACCAGCAGAACCAGTGGCAAGCCCATCGCCACCGCGTTTTCGCCCAAAGCCTACACAACTAAAGTAACCCTGTATCGATTATGGAAGCCCGGAGGCGTCGGTAATCCGAAGGGCCGACGTTCATGATTTTAGGGTTTATACGTGTCGCATTACAATGGTCTACCGACGTTATGTTTTAGTGCCTTTTTAGGGTTCCGTGCCTCAAGGGCCCTTAGGACGACTCGTCAAGTCAAGATTTTTCTTTGGATCGCGTGGATTCCAATTAGCAATATGCTAGGGCTCTGTGAGTAGCTGTGTGAATACCTCGATAGCGACGTAGGATATTTGCGATTTTCAAGGTTCCGTGGAGTGAAGGGAGTCAAACTGATAAAAGACCCGCAATAAGTCGTGTAGGGTATCGTAGAAAAGGTATTTTTAATAACATTTCAAAACTATTTTTTTAAATTTCAGCTTCGATAACTTTAGAAATTATGATCAAAAAGTGCAAAAAAAGACCATCCCCTCGTTCCGAAACTCAACAGTCAAAAATTATGAGAAGATACAGAATATATAACTTAAGCCAAAGATTACAGCAAAACCCACCCGAAATTGCCAGTTTTTTTCATTTATCTGTAAACAACATACTAACATAAATCATTTACCTGATTAAGTACATGGAGTATGAAAATCAAACTCAAACTGAATTTTTATCGGATGAACAAGTGGGATTATTATGAAAACAAATAACCTGACTGTATTTTCTTTCAAATACCACATACATATTTATGAATGCACCGCACCTGCTTACGTACATTGAGTATGAAAGTAGCTGCTAGCTGCAGCGCACTGGTAACTTTGTTATCCTATATATCCGCCATTTTGAAATGAAAACAAAACTGAATCGACCAAAAATATCTATGTGAATATATAATCGCTAACTAACGCGTTAGTTGATCAACTATCGATAGATAGTAAACCAGACCGACAGGTTTTAGAATTTACGTTTATTTTGTTCTTACATGTCAACCTAACACGAAGACTATTCGTGGGCTTCGCTGCGCTCACCCTCTCGTCTTCACCTAAGCTGCCGCAGTGTTTGCCCTGGTATTTCGATTGCAATTCAAGTTTCAACCAGTTTACTATTTAACGGTTTTATCTGTTAGTTTATCAAGTAACGCGTCAAATAGTAAGCAGTACGCTACAGTTTACTATCTGTCGATAGTTGACCAACTAACGAGAAAAAAAACATTAGTTTATCAACTAACGGTTTTGGCTCGGCGCCACGAATAAAGAGCTCTCGGAGAAACTGGCGGGGATTACTGAGCATGTGTACAGTCGCGGCATAATTCCGAAGTGCGTTTTTAGGGTTAGTGTGAAGGAATGAGTGTTCAGGACTTTCTTCACTTCTATTTTTTCTCTGTTTGATATTTTGTTGATTGGGATATTAGCCGATGTAAATAATGGACTTTGTGTCAAATAAACTATAGGTACTCTCTATTGACAACATTTGTTAACGTCAAGGTTGAAACCTATATATAAATAACCCCCTAGCATAGAATGCCCCTAGTCACTAGGGCCTAGTGAATATAGATACTTGTAGTAATAGTCCTGCACACTCTTTTCTTCCCGCTGACTAATTATTTGTAACAATTAAACCACAATTAAGTTTTTCATCAGACTTCTTCATCAGTATTTCATCAGACTCTTTTTTGATATAACAGTTCACATCGTAAACCATTTTTCTAGCTTGCCTAGTCAGTACTTTATTTTTCGGCATTTTCGACCGGGGCGAAAGATAACGTTGGGTAATATTGTATGCGACTGTACTCAAGAAGCTTCGAGACGTGCTTTCGGTGCGGGCATCGGGAAGCGACTGATCAACGAATCAGGTGCCGGCGCTGACTACCGCCCCCGTCGCTCCTCACTTCCCCGCGCCAAACACTTGTGAAAAGTGACTACTGCGCATTCAAGGACAAAGCTCTTTAGTCGTGGCGCCGAGCCTTTCGGTGACATATATAAACACGAGAATCGGTTGAGAAATGTGTTGCTTTCTTTTTGTATAATCTATTATCATTTAATCAAAAATCATTTGATTGTTTGTGTACCAATTGCTATTAATAAATGATATATCTAGCTATCACTGAGGATAATTTATTTTAGCTTAAGTTTAAACGATCACCAAAAAATTCGAAAATTTACACTCAATAAATTCGAAACGACCGCCAGAATTAGTAAACGACCACTAAATTGTGTTTGGATAAATTATCACCAAACTTCTTTTTATTTTTTGTGTTATTAAGTTTATGTTTTAAGTATTTTTGTTGTTCTTATACATGTTCAACCTAACACGAAGGATAAAGGGGGCTTCGCTTCGCTCACCCCCTTTACCCTTCCCTACCCAAGTATTCGGCCCTGATATTTTCTGCAACTTTTGGTGATCATTTACCCATTTTTGGTTGGGAAAAAATATTTTGGAGATCATTATATTTGTTGCCATTTATTTTTTTTGCAACCAAATAATTTCCAACCCTTGTTTAAAATCATCACACACTTTGCTATTTAACACTAATATTGCCCAAAAACGACATAAATCTTAATAACTGCTTTTGTATGTATTTTGTTATTCAAATATATTCAATCTACAGCAAGTTCAGTAATCAGTGAAACACCGAATGTAATTACGGACGCCTTGAATAATGAACCAAAAGCTGCTTTATATGCCCATATTTTTTAAGAAAGCTCAGTACAGAAGTATTACGACCAATTAATTTCAAGATTACGGGAATTACTTACGCAATGTGCTAAAAGCTCGTCGAGATTACCTAAAGTTGAAATCGTGAGTTATTATATTTACATGAACTATATGATATAGTTACTATAGTATATAGGATATGTTTTGATGACCCGAATGGCCGAGTCGGCAGCGGCCCTGCCTACGAAGCTATAAGGGTCCTGGGGTCGAGTCCCGGTGGGGGCAAATATTTGTTCGATGAGGACGGATGTTTGTACCCTAGTCATGGTTGTTTATCTATCTAAGAATAATATTTATCTAAGTATATAAGTTTGTGTATCGTTGTCCAGTACCCAAGATACAGGGAATCCTAGTTTGGGGCTAGATCAATGTGTGTAAATAGTGTCCAAGGTATTATTTTTATAGATCTAGAAGTGCTCCGTGGTCTAATGGGTTTCACGTTCTCACACAAGCGATACAGGTTCGATTCCTGACCATGTACCAATGAGATAATTGATTTATCTTAAGTACATTATACGGACCTTCTAACGGTGATGGAAAAAATCGTGAGGAAACCTTCATCACTCCATAGCTGCGGCGATGGGCTAGCCCCCTGTCACGCAAAATGGAGTATGAGAGAACGGGACCCTTGGCTTCATAGGCAGGGTCACTGCCGACTCGGCCATATGTCTAAATGTGTGTGAATAAATAAACTATTACTTACTATTTATTACTATTACATTGTTTATGGCCCCACACTACGATACCCTGTGTCGTGGGAACCAGAAACAGCGCGACGTCGCTGACACACATATAAACATCCAAGACCTGGTTTCTTTTTCTGTACCCCCAGCCGGGGATCGAACCCGGGCCCTCTCGCATGGTGGGCAGAACCACAACCACAGCGTCACAGAGGTCGTCATGTGTAATCTATTCAATACGACATGTTTTTTATCAGTGGCAAGTTGTTAGCTTATTGCCTGACAGAAAGCCTAGGTCCTTATAGCACGAACGGGTCAAAAGAGAGCAAATCTTTCCCGTTTCGTGTCCAAAGGCACAATGAGCGCGGTTCATTATTCCTAAAGAGTCTCGAGGACGAGTCCAGTCACGGACATTTTTTCACATTTTATCAATTTCGTCCGAGTTTGGGTGCTTATATAGAGATGTTATTACCACCCACCGACCGAGACTGGCCGAGAATAGGCCGAGAAATTCGCGATTTGGTCGTATTAGAAATTTTATATTAATATTTTCAGATATTTCCTGATATCTACTTAATAAAACGCTAAACTGACTTACTATCAATATGCATATCTCAATATAAAGAGCTCCGTGGTCTAGTGGGTTTCACGCTTGCCTCCCACGCAGGAGGTGCAGGTTGGAATCCCGGTGCTTACCGTGTACCAATGAGGAAAGTAATTTATACCAAGAACGATAAGAATACGGACGTTCTGGTGATGGAAAACATCGTGAGGAATACTTCATTACCCAACAGATGTGGCGATGGGCTAGCCTCCTGTCACGCAAAATGGAGTATTGAATAACTGGCTAAAAGTGGGCACAACTATGCCTCTATCACCGCGTATGGGAAAAGGCGTAACGCTTTAATTGACCGAGCGAACGAAGCGTCTCCGTTTCAGGATTGGGCAAAAATGCTTTCGTATATCTGTCTGTCCCGTTTTCTTCTCTACATGTCGCATTTCTCAACTGATTCTCGTGAAAATTTGTAAGCTGGTTGGATAATTGAATAGAATTTTTTAGTCGATTCAGTTTTTAGATTTTTTTCAAAATGGCGGAGATATGGGGTTTGAAAACATAAAAAACCGCTACAGCCCAAACGGCGTGACGGATTTTTACAAATGACATGTTGTTGGATTCGTGGTGACCGTGAGAGTGACGCAAACTACGTCATTTTAGTGAAAAATTACAAAATGTAGCTTGCAAAGTTATTGGTGCGGCTACTTTCATACTCGATGTACGTAACCAGGTGCATTCATAAGTTTGTATGCGTTATTAAAAGAATAGGTCACCCGCGAGGTCTACAGCTCACAGAGCCACTAGTGTTATATATCTCCAAAACGATTCACCGTTGAAACTGACCAATTCAGTTGGATTGGGCCGCATTCCGGAAGCTCAAAGATGTCTTTAAGTCTAAGATTCCACAAAACCTAAATGCCAGGGTTTACAACCAATGAGTTCTGCCCACGCTTACGTATAGTACCAGAACATGGACGCTAACGGAGGCAAATACGCAGAAAATTAAAGCCATCAGGCATCAGGCTTTAACATCGTATTCGCAATACGGAGATAAGACGTCGTACTTCACACCGTCGGACGTCGTACTTAACACCGTCGGACGTCGTACTTCACACCGTCGGACGTCGTACTTCACACCGTCGGACGTCGTACTTCACACCGTCGGACGTCGTACTTCACACCGTCGGACGTCGTACTTCACACCGTCGGACGTCGTACTTCACACCGTCGGACGTCGTACTTCACACCGTCGGACGTCGTACTTCACACCGTCGGACGTCGTACTTAACACCGTCGGACGTCGTACTTCACACCGTCGGACGTCGGCAAGCGAATCACGAGACTGAAGTGGGGGTGGGCAGGACACTTGGCACTGAGAGATGACGGAAGGTGGACCAAAGCGGTAACAGGACCACTAGCAAGATGGACGGAAGATATCCTCGTCACAGCTGGCAAGCAGTGGCTGCGGGAGGCACTGGACCGAAGTGGATGGCGTGGTAAAGAGGAGGCCTGTACCCAGCAGTGGGTAAATGTGGGTTCTCCAAACCGGGGGCAAACGGTTGACTCCATGTGTTGCATAGCTCCAAACCGCCACAATAAAACCTGTTAAATTAAAAACCAAAATCGACAAAACGTTCATTGTCACACTAAAACAATTATCAATCACACTTGCCCAACTCTAATCAAGCATTGAACGTCATAAATATAAAATTATCATTTATGAACGCGGTCACAGGACGCCGCTACCGCGGCACCTTTGTCACACCGCCATCTTGCTTTTTCCTTCTTTTTTTTTTACTTTAATGCAAGGCTTCTGTCCCCGTCAGCCACTATCGCATCGGACCTCTTTGGTGAATATTTCGAGTTTTTTACTGCTTAACGGAGATTGATTAGTTTTAAAACGGTTTTTGTGATCGTTTATCTAGGTTTAATATCTTTATTTTTTACAATAGTCTATTTATTAATGAAGGGTTAGTAACTTGTCACTTATGGTTATTCCTAACCAAGTTCCTTCCTAGAACTTCTCATCATGTTTTTTCATTAGATAAACAAAAAACGTTTTTATTTTTAAGGTTCCGTATCCGAAGGTTGCCAAACGGGACCCTATTACTAAGCCTACGCTGTCCGTCTGTCTGTCTGTCTGTCCGTCCGTCTGTTACCAGACTGTATGTCATGACATGAACCGTGATAGGACAGTTGAAATTTTCACAGATGATGTATTTCTGTTGCCGCTATAACAAGAAATACTAAAAAAAAGAAGAAAATAAAAATTTAAGGCGGCTCCCATACAACAAACGTGTTTTTTTTTGCTAGTATTTGCTCGATATTGATAACGACAACAGGTAGACGCTTGAAATTATCACAGAATATTTAGTTACCTATATATTCACTTTAAAAATAAATAATTAAATTAAAATAAAACAAATATTTGAGGCTCCCATACAACAAACGTGTTTTTTACCGATTTTATAGACAATGGTACGGAACCCTTCGTGCGCCAGTCCGGCTCTCACTTGGCCGGTTTTTCAGATATATTTTCTTTCCCTGTAACTGTAGTGAAAAGCTTTTAATATTTACAGCCATATTATCCTTAAGAATTGTTTTTCCAAATCATTAGTAGAGTCATTAAACGGCTGTACCGATGTGGATAAACTTATTGTTCATTGCATTCTCTTACGGAGATATTGGTTTCCAAAACTCAAAAGAACTCATTCTGTGACACCCGTTGATGTCTTTTGTATCGATCGCTGTGTAAGCTTCGCGGATAAGGAAAGCACAGCTTACTTCATTTATTTCTCCATCCAATTTACAAAGAGGCACATATAATAATGATAATAATAATAATACCTGTATCTTAGTTAATAGACAACGATACACATACTTATATAAATAAATATGTACTTACAGAAAAGAGAAAACGATATAAACGTATACAGGCACATACTACATTGCTTCTGGCCTCACACTAGGAAACCCTGTGTCGCGGGAATTACAAACAGCGACATCACACACATATAAATATTCAAGACCTGCGGGTATTTTACTTTGGATTATGTTTAAACGATCAACAAAAACGCACCTATTTTACTACCAATAAATTCGAAGCGACCGCCAAACTGTGTTTGGATAAATGATCACCAAAGTTTTTATGTTTTGTATTTTTTAAGTATTTTTTGTTGTTCTTACATGTTGAACCTAACACGAAGGATAAAGAGGGCTTCGCTTCGCTCACCCCCTTTACCCTTCACCTAAGCTAACGCAATGTTTGCCCTGATATCTTCTGCAACTTTTGGTGATCATTTACCCATTTCGGGTAGGAAAAAAATATTTATTTTGGTTGTCATTTAAATTGTTCTCTTTTTCTTTTCCGAACCCGGGTCCTTTCGCAAGGTAAGAAGTCGTCAAGATGGAGTAATCGATCTGTCGCAGCTGGTTGGTTAAATCAGACACTTAACTAACTCCCTAGACCGTTAATTAAACGCCGACGTTTAACCAAGTCACTAGCGTTTTGACCAAACATTCATTAATAAGCTAAAACAACTACTACTACAAGAAAAATGCTATTACTCAATGAATGAATACATAAACGATAAATTAACATAAGATTTATAAATAGGCATAAATGACTATTGTTACATTTTAAATGATTATTATAGATTCTTACCAAAACTTTTACATAATATAGAAAATGACATTAATATAAATAGATAATAAGAAAATATGTTAATGAACACTCATATTGTAGTGCCCCCACGGGGTATCATTGTTAATGATATGTAATAAATAAATTGAATTGAATTGATTTAAATAAAGCATCGTCGAAAACGTTTAACAATCTCTCTTACCGCAAGCCGGCGTGTTGGAAAACAAGATGGCGTCACGACAACAGCCGATTTGGACAGTTTATATCATGGCAAAACATTGCGGTAGCTTAGGTGAAGGCTAAAGGGGGTGAGCGAAGCGAAGCCCCCTTTATCCTTCGTGTTAGGTTGAACAAAAAATACTTAAAACATTAACTTAAGCACACATAAAAAATATTTATATTGTATATGTCTTGTTGCCTAATAGGAACGTTTAGACAACTCGTTAAACGTTTCGTTCACTCACTTGTCTGACGGAATTTTAGTGACTTGGTTAAACGTCGGCATTTAATTAACGGTCTAGAGAGTTAGTTAAGTGTCTGATTTAACCAACCAACTGCGACAGATCCACTATTGCTACTCGTGTTTCATAATAGAGTCTATTATTATGGCTCCCAGGTTATCTTCCAGTAAGATTCTCATACTTGACATAACTGCACTTATTTTTAGACCAAGCGCCGCTTTTTTTAATGTTATTTTTGTATGGCCTAATTATCTTATCACATGTCGCGGGCAGCAGCGGCTTCTGCCAATCTGTCAAGTGTCCACGTGGGAACGTCTGCGAAAGACGAAAAGCGCGCTTTTGCCGACGCGAGCTAATTAAAGTGCGGATTATCAGCAACATGATGACAGATGCGCGCGCATGTCGGGTTAATTGTCATCTTTTTGTATTGGCGTGAATTAATATTGCAATATTTGACGAATATTGACGACGCGAGTGGCCGAGTCGGCAGTGACCCTGCCTACGAAGCCAAGAGTCCCGGGTTTGAGTCCCGGTGCGGGCAAATATTTGTTTAATGAGAACGGATGTTCGTACCCTAGTCATGGTTGTTTATCTATCTAAGTATAATATTTATCTATATAAGTATGTGTATCGTTGTCTAGTACCCAAGATACAGGGAATCCTAGTTTGGGGCTAGATCAATGTGTGTAAATAGTGTCCAAGGTATTATTATATTATTATTATTAATAATGCCAACGATTATTTTTTTTTGAAAAATAACATAACATGTCGTCACGCCTTTTCTCATACGGGGTGGCAGAGGCACAATTGTGCCCACTTTGAGCCAGTTATTCAATACTCCATTTTGTGTGACAGGGGGCTAGTCCATCGCCGCAGCCATGGAGTACTGACGGTTTCCTCACGATGTTTTCCATCACCGTTAGAACGTCCGTATAATGTATTTGAGATAAATTAATTATCTCTTTGGTACATGGTCAGGAATCGAACCTGCATCTCCTGTGTGAGAAGCAAGTGTGAAACCCATTAGACCACGGAGCTGTTTTGTTTTTGAAAAATATATCTTAAAATTTAAATGTGTTTAGGGTTCCGTACCTAAAAAGGAGGAAACCTTCGTCCGTCTGTCACAGGCACTTTTCTCAGGAACTGTAAGAGATAGAGTCTTGAAATCTTCTGCAAAAATACTTTTCCTGACAATCGCAACATAATTAAAGCCTAAAATTAAATAGTAGTTTATGTGACTGGTAAATAATACATAATATGCATAATGCATTATGGTCATAATGTACAATGTTTCAGAGAAATTAGTTTTTACCAAATAGTATTACAGTATGCTGGTCTTAACGTCCGGTTTTTAGACGCAGTAAAGGCAACATTGTTTATCTACACACGTGTCATAAACCCATGATAAGTGTGTAGATAAAAAATATTGCCTACAAAAATTGGAGGGGGTAGAGACCACAGAGCCCCAAATTATGAAAAAATTACAGAATATAGAACTTAAGCCAAAAATTACAGAAAAACCCTCCCGAAATAGCTGAGATTTTTTATTTATCTGTAAACCACATACAAACTTATGTATGCACCTGGTGACGTACAATGGAGTGTGAAAGTAGCACCAATAACTTTGTAAACAACATTTTGCTTTGTAAAATCCAAACTATTCACTCTACATCATCCCTACCATTGTACGGTGGTACGGAACCTTTCGTGCGTGAGTCCGACTCGCACGAAGGGTTCCGACCGCTTTTTTATTGGAGTAACCGAATAACTTGCTAAACTTGAGTACAATCATGCCTCTATGGGAAACCAGGTGACGCCATATGTAATTTTTTGTAACATTTCGCAAACAATACCATAAAAATTACATTTTATATATTTTTTCGAAGTCTAATTAAGATTAACCTTTGCCACGTGCCGAGATAATACTAAATCACTTTGTCACTTTATTTTGGACCCTATTGCTAAACACAATACAGTTGAAAATACAAACGACACAAGTTGTTCAACAGTATTCACAGTATTTCGGACTCTACTACCGAGAATATAAAGTCCAAAGTCGCTACAGTGCTAAGGATTGGCGAAGTGTTAACCCTGTTTTCGAGGGCGGTGTAAAATAAACCCATTGCATAAATAAACAGGACAAGTGGTGACTTTCACACGCCGTGGTTGTGGGCTGGGTGGAGTGGTTAGGCGCAAGTGGTTGCCAGTGGTAGTAAAAAAAATAACTCACTTTATTCTTTACTAGCTGACCCGCAACTTCATCTGCATGTTCCTAGGAATTATCATTTACCATTACCACCTTCTGGTGCTGTCGGATAAAAAGTATCCTAAATGTTAATCTAGCCCATAAACTGTCTCTGTGATAAGTTTCATTGAAATCCAAACACACAAACATCCGAACATCTAAACATAGCTACTTTCACATTTATAATATTAGTTGGATATCAATGGTGAATAATGGGTAAGACCTGACGAGCGATACAGGAAATTTACGTTTTTTTATCACCCCCTGACTACCCCCCCCGACACCTTGAAGATTATCGGATAAACAAGTGCTATTATTATCATCATGATCACCATCAATCAGCCCACATTCACCCACTGCTGGGTACAGGCCTCCTCTTTACCACGCCATCCGCTCCGGTCCTGAGCCTCCCGCATCCACTGCCTACCCGCTATGGCGATGATGTCATCCGTCCATCTGGCTGGTGGTCTGCCGACTGGTCGTCGTGCGGTTCTGGGTAGCCATCTCTGTAACCGCTGTGGTCCATCTTCTGTCATCTGTCCTTGCCAAGTGTCCTGGCCCACCCCCACTTCAGTCTCGTGATTCGCTTGCCGACATCGACGATCTTAGTGCGACGTCTTATTTCTGTATTGCGAATACGATCCACGGAATTATTATAATTACAAATAATCCGAATGCATTTTCTTCCAATACCACATACAAAATTTATAAATGCGCCTGGTTACTACGTGTCGAATACTTTGCAGAAATTATCTTTCCCCTGCAACAGGTTGCCCAACACACAGTGTTTTTTCTTTTTAAAACACCATTACTTAAAAAAACAAACGTGCGATACAACAAACAAACATACATTAGCCACGCTGTTTCCTCCCCCACGAGCCGTCCAATCCCTCGGTCGCCACAAATCTCAAAACACTGATTACTGTAATAAAACCCATCTCTTTCTCTCTGTTCTCTAGAAACGGAGTAAGAAACAGTGTTTAAGACAAAGGAAATGCTACTGTGTGGACGGTAGTTTAGAGGATGTTTTATTTTATTTTTATTAAAAAAAGATTCGTGTGAAAATTAACACAGGTTTCACGGTTGGGGTCTGGCAGGCCCCTGCTGTGTTGGAGGGTTGGATCTGTTTATATTTAATTTGTCACTCAAATGGGACGATACATTCGATTTTCGAATTGTTAACCGTTGTCTGCACTTTTTTGGAGTTTGTTTTTGTTTTAAGCTGTTTCGGTTGAAGGCGTCGAGATTTATGTTTGAAATAATAATACATATTAGAGGGTAATCTTACACAAATCGAACTAGGTCCATACTAAGCTCAACAAGGCGTGTGTTTTGGGTACAAGACGACGATAGGTTTAATAGAGATAAATACTTATGTAAATAATCATCACACAAATATTTGCCTTCACCGGGATTCGAACCCAGGGGCCAGCTTCGTTGGCAGGGAATCCGAATCCGAAACCGAAACCGTCCAGCCGTTTCAGCGTGAAAGAGTAACAAATATATAAACACACATACACACACAAACTTTCGCAATTATAATATTAGTAGGGTGTCATGAAGTTTATTTCATTTAAATTTGAACATTTTCTGTTTGCCAAATATTCGAGGTCCTGGCTCAAAATACTGCTCATAATAAATAACCTCGGCCCGAGACATAGAAAGCCAGTTAGCACTAATATTAGGTGATAATTAATAATTAGTGAATTTATTATAGTTTCAATAGACCTCTGTGGCGCAGCGGTTGTGGCTCTGTCTACCATGCGAGAGGTCCCGGTAAAAAAAACCCCAGGTTCTGGATGTTTATATGTGTGTGACGTCGCTGTTTCTGGTTCCCACAGGGTATCCTAGTGTGGGGCCAGAAGAAATGTATTTACCTGTATGTAAATGTTTGTTTGATTTTTTTTTTGTTAATTAATCTTCTGTTTGTACTATTTCGAAGCATTTATATTTTAAAACAAGCGTTTGTACCGTAAGTTTAATGAATCTATATATCTATCTAACTTCTTACAAAAAATCTATGGAAGGTAAAAGTTTATTTATGGAAGGTAAAAGTTTATTTATGGAAGGCAAAAGCTTGTTTTATTTTTTATTTATATTTTACATTTATTAATTTTGTTGAAATTGTAATAATGGATATGTAATTTGTTGATACATTTTATTTGTGAATTGATATTTTAATATACCTACTGTTATTATGGACCTTGAAGTCTTAAATACAATCTGTAATCTGTATTTTACATGTTATATGCAAATAAATGAATATGAATATAAATAAAGAAATTGAAATTGAAAAGTTGACAGTTGTTTTGTACCTTCCGGGCCTTACTCTACATTTTCCGTGCCTCTATGAACACGGACCTTACCACAAAAAAATAAACTACTGTTCAACACTAGTTTAAAAACAAAAATGTATGGGATTTGACTTATGTTTTGAGGTTAAACGCTGTTTAATATTTTTTTATGGTAACACGGTCAGGTTTTGTCACAAACACAGCTTCCCCCTCAAACTCACTTCTGGCGGTGTTGCCAGCTAATTGCAGAGTCAACAACAGTTTGTTGACTCCGGGTGGGGATTGTTTTGACGTGCTTGTTTTGAGAGCACCCTGTAGGCTGTACAGGATGGTGCAGAATCAACTATTTTCATCATTTCTTTATTGTACACACATTTTTTTTAAAACAAGTTTCATAATTTCATAATTCATTATTGAACATAGTTATTTAAAAATATACATTAAGAGAAAACATATGTACAAAGGCGAGCTTATCTCTAAAAAGAGGCTTATCTATAAACTAACGCGTGAGTTTGTAATCTTTCGACAAATTGTAAACGATACCAGCAGGGTTTAAAATTTATGTTTCTTTTGTTATTACATGTCAACTAACACGAAGGATAAAGGGGGGATAAATTCTCTTCCCTCACCAGCCTTCACCTACCCTGACATTGCCATGGTATTTCGTTTGCTATTTAAATGTAAACCAGTTAACAATTTAACGGTTTGATTATAAACTATCGCGTTGAATTGTTAGCAGTATGATACAGTTTATAAACTAACGAGAAAAAATCGTTAGGTTATAAACTGCCGGTTTTCACAATGTTACGGTGACATATATATTTCTCTTAGGAAATAATGTAAGTTTTCTTGGTTTTGTAATTTCAAAACCAAGAAAATACATAAACATTTACATACGTGCACATACATTGCTTCTGGCCCCACACTAGGATACCCTGTATCGTGGAATCAGAAACAGCGACGTCACACATATATAAACATCCAAGACCTGGGGGTTTTGTTATCCCCAGCCGGGGATCGAACCCCAGCGCTACATATTTCGTCAAATGATACAGTTTATAAACTAACGAGAAAAAATCACAAGATTATTCCCCCGATTCGGAAATTATGTAACGTTTTCTGTATTTTTTTAATTCAACTTCAATTTCAACAATAAAAAACAGTGGCAATGACAATGACAACAATATCAAGTGTCAATTAACTGAAGTGTTGTGTTAAGTTGAGTGCAGGAATTGCCGTGAGAATCGCGCGCACGCGCACATTGAGCGGAGTGTGCGAGCACTTGAGTGAGCTGTTCACTTGAGTGGGTTGGGCGGGCGGGCGAAATAGTTTTACACAAAAAACAACACAAATGGTATAGTTAGGTATAGTTAAGATACTCAAGTTACGTTTCCGTTTAGTTAAGTTATTCAAAAATTTACAAGATGCTGACGCGTTTGAGTGGTTTTTATATTTCTATGGAATATTTATATTTGAACTAGAAAATTAAAATCCGTACTTGGCTTGGATTAATAAAGTAATTGATGTTTTTCTGTTAGTTTATTACGTTACGCTATTATTAACAAAGGGTAAATATTAAACTGCAGATCAAAAATACTGATTTGCACAGCAAATTTAGGGGGCTGCGCTTCGTGTTAGTTTGAACATGTAAGAACAACAAAAAATACTTAAAACAAAAACATAAGTACACATAAAATATATTATATACAGGTATTATAAACCCTCTTTACTGTGTCTAAAAACCGCACGTTAAGACCAGCATAATATAAAACTATTTGGTAAAACTCATTTCTTATCTGAAAATTTGTACATTATGACCATAATGTGTAATTTTTCTACATATTATAACATTAAAATTTCGAACGCCGACGCCCGCCTGCGTGCCGCCCCCTAGTTTGTCTGTGAAGTTGGTACTACAGAACCAACTACAGAAGCTAAACAAGAGTAATGATCAATGCCACAATGCCGGTCGAACATGCGGTTCCTGAACACATCAAAGAGAGCTCATGATACGTGTGTAGATAAACTAGTGTATGTAACTGTACATAATTAAGCCCTCCATTATGTAGCAGTCACATAAACTACTATAAAACATAATAAGTGTTTTTGTTGATCCTTTTTTGCTGTGCAAATCAGTATATATATATATATCAAATCAGTTCAAATCGCACATCAAAATACTGATTTTTGATGTGCGATAAAATACTAGCCTTAAAAAAACAACCACAAAAATTCAAAACGCACACACACAAAACGCACACACACAAACAATCAAACTAATAGTCTAGAATTTGGCTGACTTGTTTCGTTGTGAAGCAGATAACTTTCCAACCATTGATTTCATTTTAATAAAACATGGCTAAAACCATTGCAGGAAAGTCTTCTACCATTAACAAAAAACCTCATAAAAACCCGTCCGTTTGAGCGCTAAAATGCTAAAGACAATCGACAGATATTGACGACCCGAATGGCCAAGTCGGCAGTGACCCTGCCTACGAAGCTAAGGGTCCTGAGTTCGAGTCCCGGTGGGGGCAAATATTTGTTTGATGAGAACGGATGTTCATACCCTAGTCGTGGTTGTTTGTCTATCTAAGCATAATATTTATCTATATAAGTATGTGTATCGTTGTCTAGTACCCAAGATATAGGGAATCCTAGTTTGGGGCTAGGTCAATGTGTGTAAATAGTGTCCAAGGTATTATTAAGATTATTATTATTTTCGGTTAAAACACCCCGCTTTTTTTCTTCGGGGGTTAAAAATAGTCTTATATTAATATTAATGACTACCTTATATATCAGCTGCATAATTTTTATACATATCGGTAGTCGAAGGGTTGGAGTGACTTAAACTCTCTGTCAGTCTGTGCTAATCATCGATTTTGGTGCTAATCTATTAAAAAATTGGTTGTTTGTAAAGTAGGTTTACGATCGAGATGTTTACGTGATAAGCCTCCGCTCGTGAGGATTCCGCGTGACAAGTTTCACGGAATGACTGCAGCGCTCGAGATGAGACGGGAGATCGGTCCGTCTCTCTCTCGTTATACCTGCGATCGCGCTCGTGAGGTTTTGGTGTGACACAAGTTTCTGAACATGTCACCCGACTAAAACGATTTTAAAGACGTTATCACGTCAAAAATCCCTCTGTTGCAGTAACCAAGTAAAACAATTGTATGCATCACTAATCTTATGTGCAGAACGGCCCAGGTAATTCAATTTCTTACTGCACACCAGCAAAGTCTGCAATGAGCACCTTTCTATCACACCCTAACACCCATAGAATGCTAATAGAAAACCATTCCAAAATTGATAAGCCCCCCACAATAAGTAAGTGCGAACTACTGTGTCCACAGATAATAGCGAGGTCGCGTGTCAGGCACGTGCGTCCTCCTTGGTGGCCGAGTGATAGATAACTGATGAGTTCATACATTTCGAAATATGTGAGAGCGTTCCATTTTTAAAATATAATATTTTGAAGGAAGCATTCTATGTTTAAAATTTAAGAGCCTGGGGCTGTCGGAAGAAATGAAGCCCAAGAATTAATCAACTATACTAGGATTTTTAATTTGATGCCAAATATGTAAACAAAGGTGTTACCATTAGAGAAAATGTATGCTAGATTGATGGTTACTATTATTGAGAAAAAAATTATCTAGAGTTTATTTTCATCTCTGTTTTAAAACTTCTGAAACTACTAAACATACTCAGTCAGACAGATTTGTAAATAGATGTAAAATTCATTTTATGTAAAAGAAAACAGTTTTTTCCGGCGAAAGGAAATATGGTGCTTAAGAGGTTCGTAACCTTATGTTTCTTTTTTGAACTTATGTAAAATGAACCTGCCAAAGCCAAAAAAATGTCACGCGGACACCATTTTCGCGGACGCCAGTGAGGTAAGTGTATTTAGGTGCACTTTTGTCTGTCTGTCTTTATATCTGTTGTTTAACCATCAGCTAGATATTTTTTCACGGATATTGATGGCTCCGTAGGCGGTTCGAACCCCGCCCAGGGTAAACATTTGTGTGATGAGCACACTCTTGAGTTTGCCTTGTTTCTGAAATATATATAACAATGAAAAAATGTTTTCAACAACTGGAATGTCATTTTGACAGTGACGTTTCTTAGTTTTGCATGTTTGGCCTCAAATTAAAAAAACCTAGTATAGGTACAATTGACTGGCCATGTAAAAAAAAGGTGCCAAACTGAGAAAACCATTTAGAGATAGTTGTGTTCCTAACTAAATTCCGTTATTCCTTTAAAAATATAACAGATTTACTGCAATATTCTTAAAAAACATAATGAACTATTACTTCATTTGTACTCAACGGCAGTTTGTTCAAATTCCCTTCGCCTTCGCCATTAAATTGGCTGTTCTGTAAAACTGTCAAGTAGCGACAGTTTTCCTGTCACTCAATAACGCAGATATCATCAGTCGGCTCGTAAACAAAAATTGATATTCGTTCGTTGATCGTTTTTTAGTTTTATAATCGGAAATAACCAGCCTCAAGTACAACCGTTCCAAAACTGTGAGCAAGTGACGTCACGAGGAGTTTTATTCTAAAAATGATATAAAATATATAGACATCTATCAATCTAAATATTCAAATTAGTTTTAAGGGTTCCGTTCCCGAAGTGTGGCTGTCCGTCCGTCCGTCCGTCTGTCACCAGGCTGTGATAGTTAGACAGATAAAACCGTGATAGTTAGACAGATAAAATTTTCACAGATGATGTATTTCTATTGCCGCCATAACAAAAATACTGAAAAATAGAATAAAATTAATATTTAAGGGGGCTCCCAGACACAATTCTTTCAAAACCACATACAAACTTATGAATGCACCTGGTTACGTGAATGGAGTGTGAAAGTAGCCGCACCAATAACTTTGTAAACAACATTTTGCTATGTAAAATCCAAACTATTCACTCTACACCATCCCTACCATTGTATGGTGGTACGGAACCCTTCGTGCGCGAGTTCGACTCGCACTTGACCATTTAAAAAAAAGTCGACATCTGTATTCTGCCTACCCTCACCTACGGCGCCCAGACATGGTCTCCGACTGCACTTCACAAGACCAAACTCCAGGTTTACCAGCGAGCAATGGAGCTCAGCATCCTTGACTGGCATCGCTGATGAGGGCGCGCAGACCGCCAAGCTGAAGTGGAACTGCAGCCTTATGGCGTAACTCTCTGAAGTTCATAGCGTGTGTCTATGGTTCATCTCATGCTCATGCAATTTCATCGATTGCGGGGTATCACCGAAGGCTTCTAGGCTTCATTCAATGAGCTTGGGTTTGGTCTCCATTTTGATGCTATTTGCGAGATACCAATTTGACAGATGAAGCTGGTGCAAGGTGTCAAACGTAAAAGTCTATATGAAGTTCATAACTCAGACGACTTACGCCATAAGGCTGCAGGTGGGCGAAGATCGCCACTGGCTGGGTGCCACGTGACGGCTTCCGGTGTAGGGGCAGGCCAAGGCGGAGACGGCCGGAGGTGGCACTTAGTCGGGATGTGTGGACTCAAAGGGGGGAGGCCTTTGCCCAGCAGTGCGACACTATAGTACAGGCTACATAAAAAAAGTCTAAAATTTCATCAAATTAAATAAAAAGTAGTACGTATTTTTCTAGCATGGCCCATTACTATGCCTCTTTCACCCCGTTTGGGACAATCCGTGGTGCTATGTTTTTTGGTGTCAATTCATTAAAGAAATATAATTATGTACTCATGTGTCTAATAACTAAATCAAAAATCTTGTAAAAATGTCTAAAGTCCACATTCTCTCTAAGAATTCTCATTCATACAATAAAATAAATAAATATTAGAGGACAATTTTACACAATTAGAACTAGGCCCATACTAAACTCAATAGGGCTTGTGTTATGGGAACTAGACGACGATATATTTAAAAGAGATAAATACTTATGTAAATACATAAAAAAAATCCAAGACTAAGAAACAAATATTCATTACTCATCACACAAATATTTGCCCCCAACGGGATTCGAACCCAGGACCGTCAGCTTCGTAGGCAGGGTCACTACCCGCTAGGCTGAACCAGTCGCTAAACAAATGCTGTTACTAGCTACCTAATTGAATACAAAACAATCAAATGAATAAGGCTAGTATTTAATCGCACAGCAAATATACTGATTTTCACAGCAAAAATACTTTTTATGTTTTAAGTATTTTTTGTTGTTCTTAAATGTTCAACGAACTTCGCTTCGCTCACATCCTTTACCCTTCACCTAAGCTACCACAGTATTTTGCCCTGATATTTGCTGTAAAAATCAGTATATTTGCTGTGCAAATCAGTATTATTGATGTGCAGTATAATATTTCCCAATGAATAATATCGCCATTCGTCAACCACATAACAACGACACCCATCAATTTATATCTATTTACACCGCCCGCCTTTCAACGGCAACTAATATAATTTATTATATTTCGTTTTCATTCAATTTGCCAATATCTTCCACCCTACAATTGTCATGGTAATAAAGAAATGCATACTGTTTCTATTAACGCAGTAATCTGTCACAACTCCAGGGGTGAACCCTAGTGTGGGGTAGAATTTATGTGTTAACATGATTTATAGGTAGGCCGGGTTTGGCAGTCGGTTTCCCTTGTGTTTCGGGGTATGTGGGGGGTATGTATACTTTACATAGATTTATGACTACATCAAACGTGCAGGAAAGGAGGGTTGTGGCAAGATCATAGCGAGCACAGGCTTTCAAACAAGGTTATGTTGAAACATATGTCTTTTATTAATCACGTAAAATTTTCTTACAGATTCGGGAGTTCATAATGCTTGTAATTCAATAGAAATTACTTTATTGTTTAAAAGTTAATCTCAAAGTTTCACATCCACATATTATTGTCCATTAATTTTCAGTCTGATAACTAAAATTTATCTTCAAATTCATTTCGTCCTAAATGTCATCCATTTTCAAAAATTAACTCAATTTTGCTGTGAGCTAAATGTTGTCTAATTCCTAAAAGAAATGCAACGTGTGCTGAAAATTGAGTGTCCTTCAATTTCTTCACACAAAACGCTGATTTCATAGGTAAGCACCTAATTATAAGGTTTTTGAACGATCCTATTAAACCTTGCATCTCCTAATGGACAACATAGAAAATCCTCTTCCTATCTTATATCTAAGATCACATCTATCAAGAATATTATTTTCGCTAACTACAAATCAAACTACGGCCCCTAAACCAGCCAGCAACAAAATCATCGGCCGGATTTAAATTCCGAACGCACCCATTAAGGTACCCTTAAAACTAAAACTGTCAAAGTGAAATTTGGTGTTTCCCGCCACTTTCGTACAAACATTTTCCGCGCGTGGAAAAACGACCTCTTTGGCCTTTGGGCTTAGGGCTGCAATAGTTTAGTGATTGTTTTTTTTTCTCGCAGCTGTATAGAACAATCCGGCATTTAACACACCTTTAGATAGAAGAGATCCTGGTAATGTTTGTGACGTCAAATTCCGTGAAAAGTGGCAAAATAGTTATTTAAATAGGAAAATTCTACTTTTAGTGCCCTTGCCAATACAAATCGGACGGACTTTCTAAAGGTGATGGAACACATCGTGAGTAAACCATCATATTTGCATAGTCGTGGCGATGGGTTAGCCCCTGTCTGTATGCGAAAAGGCGTGACGCTATATCGTTAGAAAAACATGCAACATAAAAGTAGGTAATGCTATTCACAAAGGCGACAGCTCACAGCAGCTTAAAACATCGTCATATCTGCAATACCTTTTTAAATTATCTATTAACTGTAACAAGATCTACACGAATACACCATTAGGGATAGATATGCGACCTCAGCCATAAACTAGTATATGCGCAGTAGCCATATCAGAAATCTACTGCAGAGATAACCGGCTACGAGACATGGCTGAAGATAATAAGGTTAGGTTGTTAGATAGGAGATTTTTACGCTTGCGCTCTGGTAGCACAACTAACTATGAACAATCTAATAGGCTAATATCTAATCTTCAAACTTTAATGTGGTATATTTTATTTTAATTTTAATGAACATAAAAATAAGAAACAGTTATGTCCAAGGGTACCCTTACAAAAGTACGTGTTTACAAAGCATTCACGGGATCCTAAGTGCCGACTCATGTTGTGCAGAATCATTTCTAACTATTTGGAAATTAGATAACAAAAATCGGTTCGGCAGCAAGTACCGTACAAGCAACTTCTCTTGAGAAGAATTCTTTTTTTTAATTTTCACGAAAAAGATGACGTCATAGTGGGTCCGCCATTTTGAATTTTAAAAAACTGATGAAAGATTCGAAACCAGCACCCTCAAAAACCCACATCTACCCCTCAATACTTGGAATTACATACAAAATTAACGTTGCGTGTTCAAAAAAGTCAGTTTTTTACAAATAAAAAACGAACCGCTGGACCGATTTTTTCTAGACTCCTTTCAGATCTAAGTCATGACGTGGCGTATCGATTGATATGGTCATCAAAGCGATTCGGTCCAGTAGTTATTGAGAAAACGAATTCCATAATTTTGATCACGTACATACGTACGTACACACACACACACACACACACACACACACAGACATCACTCTAAAAATGATTGCAAATGATTCTCCAGGTCTTAAAACGTAAAGAAAACACAAAATTACCTATTTCAATTTTCAGACCTATTATAATAACTTCTCAAGAGAAGTTAAAATATGTACATGTCACCGTAAGATTGTCAACACCGTTATTTTATAATCTAACGTTTTTTTCTCTCCTTAGTTTACAAAATATCGATAAATTGTAAACTGTACCGAACTGCTTACGATATGACGCGATAGTTTATAATAAAACCTTGTGAACAGGTTTGAACTTGAATTGCAAAGGAAGAAAGGAAGGAAGGTGAAGACTAGAGGGGGCGAGCGCATGGAAGCCCCCGAATAGTCTTCGTGTTAGTTTGACTGTGTCGGTCTAGTTTACAATTTGTCGATAGTTTACAAACTAACGCGTTAGTTAATAAACTAATGGTTTTGACAATCTTACGGGGACGTATGCGTATAATTAGCGGTTTAACGTGTCTACGAGCATACCCGTTTTGGATATCCTTGGCGGACTCATCCAAGCCCGCCAGGAAAAAATAAAAAGTAAAAAAGCGCGCCATGTCATACGGATTAGCGCGAGCCCCTCATTGTCAACGATGACAATTGAAACGCATCCTTCCCTTTCTAACACACGCCTTTCGCCGCATCACGAAAGAGACAGATGTGTATCTATTTATTTTCACGTTTCTATAGATAGGTAATGTGACAGATTTCTTATGATGTTTGTTGGTTTTGAATGGGGTTCGAGCGTAGTTTTCGGACTAGTTCCAAATGTTGTATTATTTTATTTTAATCCGTAAGCGAGCGCGCCCTGTTGGGTTTTAATAACTATTTTGGACTGAATGGACCACGGTGTCGTTTGACAGGCGGTTTTATTGGATCTGAAATTGGAATGTCGTGAAATTGTTCGATTTTCGTTGAATCAAAAATAAAAACAGTTTTTTTTTAAATTAATTATTAGTCATAAAACCTATTTCAAATTAAAATAAAATAAATTGTTTCTCGTGTCAATATATTATATTTGTTCTTGGTAGTATGCCCGTGGTGGTGATCGGCGTGGGTTCGGCTGCTTTCTGGAAACTAGACGAAATCTTTAAGTCCAAACTACCACAATGCCTGAAGACTAAGGTGTATAACCAATGTGTCTTACCTATCCTCGCCTATGGAGCCGAAACATGGACGCTCACTAAGAATATTAAGCACAAAATCAAGGTGGCCCAACGAGCAATGAAGCGTTCCATGTTAGGTATCTCTCTCGTTGACTGCCAATCGTCTAAATTAGACGGAAGACGAAGGTCGTAGATGTAAGTAAGCGGATAGCGGGACTGAGGTGGAGATGGGCGGGACACTTGGCTCGACGGGATGACGGACGGTGGACCGAAGCAGTCACAGAGTGGTGACCAAGTGGAGTGACAGCTACCAGTGGGCAGACCACCTGCCCGAAGGTCCGACGATATACTAAAGTCGACAGGATCTCAATGGACGCGGGCGGTACAGGACTGTATGGGTTGGCGCTATAGAGAAGAGGCCTATGCCCAGCCGTGGGTTGACGTGATGATGATGATGGACATAGTTTGATTTCTAAAAAGAATCTAACAGGCACGAAAAGATAATCCTTACGCTCTATACAGACACGAAAAAAAAGTGAAAGTGCACACGTGACCAAAGCATTCCTGGTCCGAAAATAAACAGCACTTTGTCTATGCCCTGCTCTCTTGTCTATGGTACAGAAGCACAAAAGCGCGCGTTTTTCGACGTCGAGCAGTCTAGCTGTGTTCTACCAATTTAGACTTGACTCATGACCGTGTAGTTAATGATTTTTAATTTCAATGGGGATTACATGTTTCGGGAACATGCCCTGCTTTTCAAGCCTGGTATGCTTGTTTTCCTATTATATTCTTGAGTAATGAGGATGCATTCTTCTGAGTCTTTCGAGTTACTTGACTGATTGCCGTATTAGGAATGTTTACTTCGGAATTACTCGTTCGTTTATAAATTGTTATTATTCTAATGTTTGAAAGGATATGAACATAGTTTTAAAGTATTGATACAGAAAACAAAAACTAAAAAAATATTTGGGAGTTACAGTAATATGTATACAATATAGATGATGATTGTAATAGCTACTATTATTTAATACAAAGGTTTCACCTCTATTCCCTTAGAGATTGGCTGTAGGATTTCCAGATTTCCACCTAAATTATTTAGTCGTATGGCTTATAAGAATCAAAAGGAAAAAAATCCTTTGCAGCCTATAGCAAAATTTTCATTTTGATTTGCCTATTTCCCTATCGTTTCTACTTCGTTTAGCGCAACCCGGAGGACACGTGCAGTTTCGGTGGTTACACTCCTGTGGACGCGAACTAGAACCGACCCAATTATAGCCAGTGAATCAATCTGTATCTTTATAAGTATTAATAGAAGATAGTTCTTATAAACAATTCTTATTAATTAGATAATTTAAATAATAAAATTATCATAAAATCCAACGTTAGTCAATATAATTTTCTGTCTCTACAAACGACAAAACATAATCGACGACCCGAATGGCCGAGTCGGCAGTGACCCTGCCTACGAAGCCAAGGGTCCCGGGTTCGAGTCCCTGTGGGGGCAAATATTTGTTTGATGAGAACGGATGTTTGTACCCTAGTCATGGTTGTTTATCTAAGTATAATATTTATCTATGTATATATGTATGTGTATCGTTGTCTAGTACCCAAGATACAGGGAATCCTAGTTTGGGGCTAGATTGATATGTGTAAATAGTGTCCAAGGTATTATTATTATAATTCACCAAGTTAAAAACTTAAAAAACTGACTTCAATTTCAAGCCGTATTTCTTCCTCCCTTGTCGGGAATCGAACGTCTCTATGAAAATTAGCATTCAAATTAAATCGTCCTACGTTAAAGACTGCAACTTAACTAACTATAGCACACATTTAAAAATTACTCATATTTTATCTTACGTAATACAGAAGCAAGAATTTTGTCTAAATTAACATAACATGATTAGATACGTTACTAAACGGTACTAAATAACACGGGAATGTAATTTAATCTAACTGGTTAGGTGAAATATTTTATAGACTTTTAGTGTCATAAATGGCACTTTTTATGACTAAACTAAAGTTAAAACGGAAACATTTGAAATTCTTTGCAGTTGCGATATAATATAAACCAGTTTTTTTCTTGTCATTTCGATCATCGTGGAAGTTTTGGCACCTTTTTATTTAAAGCATGACAATTTGCCAAATATTAGTCTCCACATTCATTTTGTAGGGTTCCGTACCCGAAGGGTGCCAAACGGGACCCTATTACTAAGCCTCCGCTGTCCGTCCGTCCGTCCGTCACCGGGCTCTATCGGATCAACTGAAATAGGTAGAGAGCTGAACTTTTCACAGAATGTGCATTTCTGTTGCCGCAACAGCAACAAATAATGAAACATGACGATTTTCAAGAATTAAAAGAAGTACCTAGAAATTATTGGTATGGCCATTTTGTTTTATTTGTTTATCGGTGAAAATGGACTCTTCCGATGTTAGCGGAAAAGAGTTTTAATTGCAAGTGTTGTGTTTGTGTTTAGTTAATTGTCATTATATGATTAATAATTGCTCATTTGAATTATAATAAATAATATTACGTTTTTTATCATATTAAATTTGATTTCTGTAAATAAGTTACTCAATTTCTATCCACTTCAATGTTTGTTTCAATGAGCAAAGAGTTTCGTTAACCTGAGAACATAGTTGAATACTTACATACTACATACACAAAACTATTTTTCTATGTTGCGATGTACGGCCTTGAATGTAGTCCTACCTAGTATTTAATATTTTATACGTTTACGTTTTTCCGTTTACAATGGTATGGAACCCTTTATGTGCGGGTCCCATGTCCTACTCGCACTTGACCGGTTTTATTGTCCCTACAATTAGTCCATTTTGTTTACAACACTAGTATATAAAATGTTATATAATGTTGGCAGCACTGCCTACAATTGTAAGTCCAACATTATGCCATGGTAATAAAATTTAAAACCTATAACGGAAAAGTGGCGTTGGCTAACGCCGGTGGTATTCAAGAGGTTAATACATAATAAAATCTAATTTCACCAGCACACCGTTCAAGTTCATCTCAAACCAGTTGATATCTTCATAAAAAAATTAAAATAATTAAAGGGGGCTCCATACATGGAACTGAAACCAATTTTTTTTTTCATCAAACCTATATGTGTTGTGTCTCTATTTAAGTCTAAAAATGACGTTGCGGTTTCTGAGACCATTTTTCCTCAAAGTAAACCTTTAAAGAGACAGACCCTTCCAAAGTGGAAAAACTTATAAAGTAAGAGAGTGAATCTATGAAAAATATATGCTGTGTATCAATGCACACTTTCAACGAAAATTGGTTTGACAAAATAAAATAAGCAGTTTTTAAGATATAAAACATTTATTAAAAACCGCAATGATCAACATCCAGTCACATAATTACTTGCTACAAGGGAACCCTTCATGGGCAAGTCCGACTCGCACTTGGCCACTTTTTCAACCTCAAATCATAAATAGTTTTATTGACGTGATAACGTCTTTAAAATCGTTTTAGTCGGGTGACATGTTCAGAAACTTGTGTCACACCAAAACCTCACGAGCGCGATCGCAGGTATAACGAGAGAGAGACGGACCGATCTCCCGTCTCATCTCGAGCGCTGCCAGTCATTCCGTGAAACTTGTCACGCGGAATCCTCACGAGCGGAGGCTGGCATAGCGTTCGAGTGAGTGGACCGATCTTCCGTCTCTCTCACTCTAGCGGCATACAAACGAGTGGAGATTTTCTCGTGCGGTTAAGTTTTCGTTGAATGTTTAACAGTGAAACAAAATGTGAAGTGCAGTGAAGTGTTTTGTGCATTATCACGTAAACATCTCGATCGTAAACCTACTTTACAAACAACCAATTTTTTTATTTTTCTTCGTGTATATGAGACTTAGTGTTTGACTTATAAAAGTGCATTATTTTTGCCTACCTGCAATAAATGATTTGTGTTTTGAGTTGAGTGTTTCGATACAATGCTAAAAATCCTGTACACTTTGATGACCCGAATGGCCGAGTCGGCAGTGACCCTGCCCATGAAGCCAAGGGTCCTGGGTTCGAGTCCCGGTGGGGGCAAATATTTGTTTGATGAAAACGGATGTTTGTAACCTAGTCATGGTTGTTTATCTATCTAAGTATAATATTTATCTATATAAGTATGTGTATGTGTGTGTGTATAAGTATCGAAATCGTTGTCTAGTACCCAAGCTACAGGAAATCCTAATTTGGGGCTAGATCAATGTGTGTAAATAGTGTCCAAGCTATTATTATTACTTTCACGATGTTGCCAGTAATTCTTGTTGGACTTGTTTGAGTAAAATGGTTACTTGTTGCTTAACAAATAGGCCCACTGACATTTTATAAATAGCAGTAGGAGTATATTGCAACCAGTTTCCAGTGGTAATGGATATGTAACCATTTCCGGCGTGAAATTAATTACTGACGGCTCGAAAATTAGACGCCACGTCAACGCCAACATGACGGTTTGCGTTCGAAAGTTTGAACCAAGTTTTTGCTCGGTTCCGTGGTCGGTGTTGTGCTAACTCTCCTATTGGTGAACGACTTATTACATGCGCGTTTGTTGTGCATTTTGTAAAGGCCGTCTAAATATATCACCGTAAGTTTGTCAAAATCGTTGGTTGATAAACTAACGCGTTAGTTGATCAACTATCGACAGAAACTAAACTGTAGCGTACCTACTGCTTACTATATGACGCGTTAGATGATAAACTAACGGTTAAAAATGTTAAATAGTAAACTGATTTAAACTTGAATTGCAAACGAAATACCAGGGCTAACACTGCGGAGGCTTAGGTGAAGACTAGAGGGGGCGAGCGCAGCGAAGCCCCCGAATAGTCTTTGTGTTAGGTTGACATGTAAGAACAAAAGAAACGTAAATTCTAAACCCTGTCGGTCTGTTTTACTATCAGTTGATAGTTGACAAACTAACGCATTAGTTTATAACTAACGGTTTTGACTATCTTATGGTGAAATATACATATTTCACTGCTTTCTTACCTATTTTCCTTTATCTTACGTGGGATCTGGGGCGGATATGTCCTATCTATGTTTTCTGTCCATGGCCTCACATGCCAGAGCAGTGTTGTTATTGATACGGCAATTGCCATAATATACGGCATTCCATGACTTTTTTCAGATTATACGGCAGACTTTTCACTACCGCTGTTATGAAATACGGCAATTAATACATATAATAAACATTTCTTAAATAAATATAAGAATACGGCAAAATTGTGTTTTTTTTTCATAAATACGGCAAATTTAAACTTTGGATACGGCAATTCAAAATTTTACAATAACAATACTGTGCCAGAGGTTCCAGGTCCAGCTGGGGAGCAAGAAAGATCCTGCCTTGAATGTTTATATATATGTGTGTGACTTGTTTTGTGGTTCTCACAACACACCAGATGCAATGATTCTGCCTATATACATATAAATGTTTAATATCTGGGGACTGAGGTGGGTTGGTGCAGTTGGTTGCGCCGATAACAAATCATCGGACTGCACATCATTCATCATAGGGTGATAAACCGTTTTATACCTATGTATAGGCTGAATGATCGAATACCTGTGCCACGTGGCTGAAAAAATTGCGTGCTTGCTTGTTCAAGCAAGGAGGATGTATTTGGATTTGACCTCGTTGGTTAGGCTTCTCCCTCTGACGCACTAAATACTGTCATTTGATGTTAGGGCAGGAATCTCACGGGAATTTGTGTAGATTGTTGCACCAAGCACAAAGTAATGTATCATTGCATCGAGTGCTTAATAAAAGGCACGAGTGCAATATAAATTACCTAATGCGAGGTGCATAATCTGCTTTTCTTTCAACTCCTGTAAGGAAAATAGGAGAAAAATAAAAGTAGAAGAGAAATTAAAATAGTTTTTAGATTAATGCTTTTTACCAGGAACATTTATGTGAGTTTGTTTAATTTGGGACTGAAGATCAGATGATGTAAAGGGCATGGTTGACTCGACATAACAAACTGGTTTTCTTCGGGCTCCCGAGAAATAGACGGACGTAGCGCTGATGAGCGGTTTAAGTTTATTGTTTCTGTAATATGCGAAGTAATTTTGGTTTTATTTTCAATGGACTCCTCGATGTATCCCTCTGCTACTTGGTCCGATTTCCACTCGCCGTGACGTTTTAGTGTAAACAAGTTTGCGCCAGAGTGTGCAAGTAGCGCCGCTGATGTTCGACGGAAGCCATGGCCCGTGTAGTGTAGTGTGTTCTGGGTTTTGTAGATTAAGAATCGTGGCAATCTCTTTGGGAAAAATTCCAAATTTATTTCTACCTATGACTTGTTTTTTTGTACCATTTTTGTAATTTAAGAAGCATCGTGCGGTACTGCTATCTGCCGGACGAAGTACTTGATATTGTTGAACTATTTTCATAAATTCGTCACGCACGTCACGTCACAAAGACGCGATCTTTTTTAGTGTTTGTGTAAGTAAATTGGGCGACCAGCATCTGGTTGTGAGTTTGTATATTATCAACTATAATATTTATCAATTCAGAGCTTCTACAAGCACCATTAATGCCAAAAATCATCACAACCTGGAAAGAATATAAAAAACTTGAGTTTTTGCTTATTTACACAATTTGTTGTTATCCATTTACAAACAGTACCTAAAAGCAATGAAGTTGGTTAAAAAGTAAAGTAAAACTTACTTTTGTCACTAAATATTTGTCGTTAGGCGCTTCATTTAAAAACGTCTATATGTTTTCAGCTGTGAAAACTTTTGATTTCTCACACTGGAAAACATCTGATTGTCGTTTAAAAAACCGGTCAAGTGCGAGTCCAACTCGCGCACGAAGGGTTCCGTACCACCGTACAATAGTAGGGATGGTGTGAAGTGAATAGGTTAGATTTTACAGAGCAAAACGTTGTTTACAAAGTTATTGGTGCGGCTACTTTCACACTCCATGTACGTAACCAGGTGCATTCATAAGTTTGTATGTGCTTTACAGATAAATAAAATATTTTTTCTGTTTTTTAGTCATTTTTGTTATAGCGGCAACAGAAATACATCATCTGTAAAAATTAACTCGCTAACACGGTTCATGTGACATCCTGGTGACAGACGGACAGCGGAATCTTAGTGATAGGGTCCCGTTTTACCCTTTGCTTAGCTTCATGTAGTCCTTAATGAACACACTGCACGCACTTAGTATTAAGAGTGCATTTAAGCATGGAGTACTATATATGGACCGCAATTAAGATGGCTTTATTTTCTTGGACAGTTCACTAAAATAAGCCGATAACACGCTTTCCGAGAATGATTACGCTTTATTATTATTTTTCCATTCAATAAACTTTTCATACGCTTTCATGTATTTTATGCGAGATTTTTGCAGCAATAGGTTTTCTATTACGTTTTCGGCTTCGATTTGAACTGCTTCTGGAGTTAGCAAAAATGTCCGTGTCATTCGAAGATTCCTTTTCTTTAAAAAAATACTAATTAAGCACCTGCAAGCTCGTATTTCTCAGTGAAAATTAGCTCTTGTACATTCCCGCCTTTTTTTTTCTTTTATTGAATTCTTTATGGCCAGAATTTTTTTCAAGCCTAGCACACACATCATTTCACACGCAGCCTTTGTAACTCCATTAGGCCGTGGCTACCAACCGATTAAGATCCGAACGCATTGTAAACCTAGGCTTTTAGTAACTTGACATGTGCCACCTCTTTGGTTGCGTGATTTAAAAAGAAACTAAAATAGCGCAGTAATGGATTTTTTATACATTTTTTTCTGCTCTAAGCAGCAAAGTGCTGCTGTGTGCTGCCCATGTAGTGCAGTTACGATAGAATTGCTGCGTAGATGGAAGAAAATGTTATTTTCGTTGGAATTTCTGCCTTATTTTTATTGACATGAAGTAAAATATTCTCGCAACATCGTGGACCCATTTTTTTTTTGGGTATTGGAAATTCTGCTTTATTTTCATTGGCATTAAATGAAATTACCGATCACATTGAGCTAAAAGACAAAAGCATGAAAACTCGAAAAAACGCATTTTCCCAGTAGTAAGACCCTACATACCCTATATATAGCAAATTTCATCGAAAACTTTAGCGCCGTTTACGAGAACTCAAACATATATATCGTCTATGTTTTTATACCTAACGTAATTAGTAAACTACAATGAAGTATCAATAAAATTTGATATTTCATAGGGATGGGTATCATAGAAAAAACTATAGAAAGCTTATTGAATGAATTAATAAATTGAATTCGTATTGACCAGTAAACGAAAAATTAAATTACGATTATTTTTAAATCACTTGAATTCACAAATTCGAAGTTTTGGTCGTTGCTTGTCAATCTGTACGCTCGTGACGTTTATGATGTAATTCACACCAGCCTTAGTTATCTATCACTTACCTTCCAAAATCGGTAAACCAAGAGCTCCAATCGTATGCAATATCAATGTCCGTGATGAGTAGCCACTAAGTCGTCAACTCGTCAGTCCAGGAGAATAACACAGACCAACTCAGAGAGCAAACACAAATCTACAAGAAAGCCAGGTTGTTGGAAGGTAAGAGAACACCTGTCTGTAACGCACGACAACAAGCGAAGCGTAGAGACCCATGGTTGCTTCTTGGTTTATTCATACAAATTACCATAGACCATTCGTGACAGTAAGTCTATGTTAATAAATATATATTTTATTTTCGTTAATCGAGTTTTCAAAGGACATATTAGATATTTTATCGATTTTCAGAACAATTTACCAAATTGTCAAAAGCATATTACTTTTAAACGATAAATTTAATTTAAAGGGAAATTTAAAAGGTGTATTTTCATCGATGCGCCGACATTTTGTTGATGGATAAGAATAAGACATCATTTATTCACTGCAAACCAGTAAATAAGTAGCAAACAGAATCCAAAATCAGAAACAGAATCGATTGGATGATCGAAACATTTTGAGATTGTTCCGATATACTAAATAAGTTCCTTCACCTGAGTAAATGAGTTCAAGTGTAAGTATGCAGTTTTATTCGTAAAGACTTGCGGAACACGAGTGCATACATAAGTTAATTTGGGTGGGTGGGTGGGTTTTTAAAATCATCGATTCAAATAATAAGCCACGGATAATAATTCTTCGGAGTCTTTCATTTCATTTACAATGCGATATCTATCGATTTTGAGAAAATGATCGCGTTTAATCAAAATATTTGAACAAAAGAGAAAATCGACAAAAATATTTCATCACTTCATTTACAATGCGAAACGAAACGAAACGAAACGAATCCCTAAAACTAAATGTGAAACTCATCTGTGTCGTTTTGATAATCTGTGTGCAGGAATTCCGCCAAAATACGTTTTTGCATAAAAATGTTATTGAAAAGGACAATGTAATGCATTTTTCAGTGATCATTCATGCATGATTGTTTAAACTAGTATCTATAGCTTAATGTGGTAATCTAAGTCGCGTGATTCTTTCGGAATGTCGTGATACGTGACCGAGTGGTCTTCGGCCGTTTTTAGAATGAGATTATGACATTTGCTTAATGCGTACATAATAATCAATATTTTTCATTGAAAATGTCAAAACATGATGGATTTGAGCTGTCAGGATCGCATTCTCTCGGCGGCCAGACTTCAACTCAAGTATAAAAACTAACAGTCTTACCTATAAAAGACAACTAATTTATGTTTTAGCAAAATCCTCTTTAAACCTTAATAGGCTCTTTATGTTTTTGTGATTTATAAAAGTACAAACTGATTCGCTAGTTTTAACTAAAACACTGTTGTGAGTTCGTTAATTGTTTTATGGTCTGTGGATGTCGGCTGAATCCAATGCCGTAAGCTTAATAAAAAAAAATGTCTGTGTATATGAGCGTATATCGTTTATGTGAGGTGTATGTGTCAAAATTTAATCCGTGTTCCAACCATAGAAGTAGTTTGTACTACCGTACCGTAATACCTCCATGGTTCCAACAAACAAAGAAAAAACAACCAACATAAATTCAAACACTTGCCTTAAGACTATTGTATATGTCACCGGAAAATAATACGATCCGCAAGTTTATCCTAGGAAATTTATAAACTTCCTTCTAGATTATATTAGGCTAGGTTAGGTTAGGTTAGGTTAGGTTAGGTTAGGTTAGGTTAGGTTAGTATATTTATAAACTTGCGAAAAAAAAATAGGAAATTTATAAACTTGCGGATCGTATTATTTTCCAGTGACATATATAACCAATGTGTCTTGCCTATCCTCGCCTATGGAGCCGAAACATGGACGCTCACAAGCAAATTATACACAAAATCAAGGTGGCCCAACGAGCAATGGAGCGTTCCATGTTAGGTATGTCCCTCGTCGACCGCGTTGTTTTAGAGAAATTGAATCTGTATAAATAACACTGATACACTATATGTGGTTACAAATATTCCTCATTTAATAGTATGGCGTACGGCTATTATGATGATAATATTGATGAAACATCCGCTATAGTTTTCATGCTGCGGCGGTGGGCTAGGCACCTGTCACGCAAAATGGAATATTAAATAACTAGCCAAACGAATAATGGGTTTGCTGGAAGAGATCTCTATTTAGAGATAAGCATGCCTTTGTAGATGGCCTTTCTGTTTTATTGTATATCTTATGTCGTTTTATGTGCAATTAATATATACGAAATACGAATAAACATGACAACTGTTTGACCGTGTGGGACAGAAAACGTGACGTGTTTTTAGGGTTCCGTAGAGAAACAAGAAACCCTTAAAGTTACGTCAAGTCTGTCTGTTCATCCGTCCGTCCGTATGTCACAGCAACTTTATGCTGAAACTATTAGGACTACACAGTTGTCACAGTTGAAAAGTTGATGTGTAGATGTATTCTGTAAACCACGAATTTTATACAAAAATTAAAATAATTAAAGGTTAAATCGTTAATAAGACAGACTCTTCCAAAGTGGAAAAATGTGTTCCTTTTTAAAGTAAGAGAGTGAAAAATCATCCACAAAAAATAAACGCTGTGTATCTGAACAAACACTTTCAACGAAAATTGCTTTGAACAAAATAAAATAAGCATTTTTTAAGATATAAAACATTTATTAAAAACCGCAAAAATAACTTTGGTATTCATACAAACACTATGAAAAACAAAGTTACAACACAACATCCAGTCACATAATTACTTGCTACAACGGAACCCTTCATGGGCATGTTCGACTCGCACTTGGCCACATTTTTTTTCAAATATTTCAATAACTCATAGGCCTACCTGTCCTGCTTTTTAAACCTATCCTTTCGATTCTGGGTTAGCTGGAAGAAATCTCTTTTTGGATTTAGATTTATCTAGTAACCATTACACGCTTACAATTTCACAACACATGCGAATAGTAATAAGTAGGTATAACAAATAAATTCAAGGATAGGCAAGGAATAAAATAAATTGAGATCATCAGACAATATCTACATCATAAGAAATAAACAAGCAAACAAACAAAAAAAATATAAGAATTAGAATCAAAGTTACATATTTTTTTATCATAAATAACTATAAAATTATCATTGATTGACCCAGCGAGCGAAGGGCTCCATTTCGACAAGATAGGAGGCCGATTTTGTTTTCGTCTGTCTCTATGTCTGTGTGTCTGTCAGTTCCGGTCTAGGGGCCACAGTTTCAAGCGATCCTCACAAAACTTGGCACACGTGTTCCTTGAATTAAAATATTTTCTAAAAATATTTTAATTCTATGTTTTCTAAAAATCCAAGAAATATTTTCAAAACATACCAAGTTTGGACTCCTCGAAGTAGGAGACGGATTAGTAAAGAGGATCTATACAGACCATGAGAGTGAGTGAAATAGACGATTACTATTTTCGTGAAAAGTCAATAGATTGTATTTTAAATCGCAAAATGTAGTTAACAAAGTTATTGGTGCGGCTACTTTACTACCTATACTTACGGCGCTATACTTGATTTTGATTGAATCTAAAATACTCACCTATAAATTGGTTCACAGTCCCCCCTATTAGCGAGGTCTACTACCCACAGGGCCACTAGTTATAATTAGACTATAATTGAACGATTAAAAAATATGTTTAAATTCTTACTAACTAATTGTACAAATCGCCAAAGGCGCATTTTAGAGATAAGCCAACTTTTGTACATATCTTCTCTGAATTCTTTGTAATTTGTTCTGTTGTGTGCAATAAATATACACGAAATATACGTAGTTCAGCATTCACTCATTTCATTCATCGAGGACCTCTGTGGTGTTGCGGGTGAAGCTCGGTCTCCCAAGCGAGAGGTCCCGGGTTCGAATCCCAGCTGGGGAGAAAGAAAAAAACCAGGTCTTGAATGTTTGTGACGTCGCTGTTTATGGTTCCCACGACAGGGTATCATAGTGTGGGGCCAGAAGCAATGTATGTGCCTGTATATAAATGTTATGTTAATTTATTCACAGGCGTGAACCCGCGCAAGCAGCGGCGCGAGCGCACCACGTTCACGCGAGCCCAGCTCGACGTGCTGGAGTCACTATTCGGCAAGACCAGGTATCCTGACATCTTCATGCGAGAGGAGGTGGCTCTGAAGATCAACCTGCCCGAGTCCAGGGTTCAGGTCAGTAAATGATTTGTCATCAGAGTGTTCTATAACAAAATTACCACTAAGCGTACTAACACTATTCTGAAATAAACTTTTTCCTTTTCTAATATAGATTTTACTTCTCTCTATAACGTCAAAATATGCACAGTCCTTCGGATACGAGTAAGATTAAGCCATACTCCACCACGCTGGCTCAGTGCGGGTTGGGTTGCGGCGCCTCGATGAGGAGTCAATGACAAAAAGAGGTTCACTTCAGAGCCCAGGGTTCAGGTGAAGATCCGTCCATCCTAGTCAATTAAGAAAAGGTTGCGCCCGGCTTGGCGGGGGCACTGTTGTGCCCTCAGATTTATTGCGGTCCAACAGCTTTGTGTTTAAATACAATTAACTGTATTTGGACAGGATCTCTTTGGAGACCTGGAAACTTTTGTGATGATTTGTAGCTCGTTAGCGCTACCCAGGGGGAGCCGACTATCGGAAGCAATTATTCATGCGGTCACGAGCAACTTTTCCCCCCTCCCCCAAGAACTGTAATGTTAATGGCCTGGTTCGTTGAACTCTTGAGGAGTTGCTGTTCAACTCGGTCCTAGGCAACCCGCGTCCTCTATCCTCGCTATGTCAGGCCATATGTCAGGTGGTCTGCCGACTCATCTTTGGCCTCATCTTGCCTACCACTCGTCAATAACGGTCTATAACGTCTGACACATCTGATATCTTTCACTCAAAAAAAGTCAAAAAATTATACGCAGAACGAATTTTACACAATCTTTAAATTAGTTTTTATTTGTTTATTTACACACGACTGCTTCTTCTTCCTTTAATGTTGGTTAAAAAGTATGAAAACGAAGTTATTATGCTCATGAATGCTTGTTACCGCCCTAAAAGACTTCCTCAATTTGTCGACAAAAGCAAAAACGGATCAACAAGCTCAAACAATAAGAGACGTCAGCGGAGTGGGTGATTCGATTTTCAAATTCGGAATTTCGAATTTGGAACGCATAGGTAATTCGATTGCGCACACTAATGCGCTTCCCGTGTTGAGTATAAAATGAACGTTTGAACAAATTAGCATTCATTCGTGCGAAGACTGTCAACAGCTAAGCATCTAAGCATCCTTATTTTATTTTTAGAACTTTGGGTGGCAGTTCTTATCGTTATGATTGACAGTTTTTTCTCGGCATTGTATCTTAAGTTAATTGAAGTTAGTGAATAATCGCCGGATTTAGGCCTTACGGATGATAAGGCGGTTGGTATTTTAATGTAGTTATCTTAATTGAATGTACTTACAATGAATTATGTGTGGTAGTTGTATATAAACGGATTTTGTTGTGATAATATTTGTCTTTACAAATACCATTGAAATCAATGGAAAAGGGATAGGTTTAAAAATTGAAAAGTCGATTTATTGTTAACATTGTTAACAGATTTTTTGACGGCTTGATAGAAAATTATTTCTTCTTTTACTACTTATATATTCCAGAAAACGCTAACAGAAGCGTGGTCTACCCTGGAAGAGATGAAGTTTTCGATCTTGGGACAAGAACAGGAGGGAAGTCGCTCAGGATTGGATAGAGTGGAAGAGGGGGAGAGAGGCCTTTGCCCAGCAGTGGGACATTATGGGCTTATGATAATAATAATAATTATGTTTATCTATACACGTATCATAAACCCTCTTTAGTACCTCCAAAAACCGCATGTTACGACCAGCTATAATGATATACTACTTGGTAAAAACTCATTTCTTATCTAAATAATAATGTATAAATTTTTGTCAAATTATGACATTCAAATTTCGAACGCCGCCGCCTGCCTGCGTGCCGCCTCTCGTTTGTCTGTGAAGTTGGTACTACTGAACAAGCTAAACAAGTGCAGAGGAATTATCAATTCCACAATGCCGGTCGAACATGTGGTTCCTGAACACATAAAAGAGAGCTTATGATACGTGTGTAGATAAATTAGTTTATGTAACCGTACATAATTAGGCATTATGCATCAGTCACATAAACTACTATTTTCTTCGTATTCAACGTATACGAATGCTTTAAAAAACAAAAAGTCATTAATAGTCGATACACGCAAAAAATGGCGGGAATCATTACCAAAAATCATCACGTCACGTCACGCCGCCGCCGCCGCCGCTGGCTATCGCATTTCGTAAAGTCAACGACAATACGTGCGGCTCCAAGCCGGGTACGGATTAAATCGGAACATTATCCCGCTCTGTACAAACCACCCCACTGAATCACGAATACAGGGCTTATGAGGCCCGAAATAAGGGTGATATGTCGAAAGACCTGAAAGTGTAGGATTTTATACTCCCTACTGTGTGGGTCTTTTGTGTAGACACGATATAATTAGTTTGAATACAAGGTTTGGAAAAGAGCAAACGAACTGTTTCCGAACTGAATGGGCTTTTGTGAGGGCGGCCATTTGCATTTTCGGATTGCGTATGTCGAAAACTGTTGAATAAGAACATTGTTTAATATTTTGAATGAATCTTTGTCATTGTGCAACCAACGGTTGGTAGAAAAAGTATAATATATTTTTTATAACGCGTCATCAAAGGTTAGATGGTGCCATTTTGACCCGACTGAAGAACTACTGTGCCATATACTAATTTTACAAGTATATTTATCGTTTTACTATTTTACTATAATTCCCAGGTTTTTTATGCTTACTTAATAAGCGTATATCCTTAAAGCAACCAAAGACCATATTCTCAAAGGTTCTCTCTTAACCCGCTGGAAAACGCAAGTGGTTTTGTGGGCGTATGCTAAAAAAAACTGATATAAATAAAGACTCATTTATTATTAATGTTTAACACAAACATCACAGATACTATTCGCTAGCTACCCTCCCAAAATGGCGCAAATAAGAAAGTGTTTCTACTCACAGTAAACCCGCACTATAAGCTATAAATCTGCTCGTAATCTTTAGATCAAACAGTGGGTCAAATACCCCACTGTAATAATTGCGATTGACTTGTTGGTCTGAATGCTTCTGTCAGAAGTTTTAGCACGCTATCGATTTTATCGAATTACAGCCCTATTCATGTGGCGTTAAGGATCAGCATATGAAAAACTAATATTCTCAGAGTGAAAAGGTATGTTAGTCCAGATGAAATGACCTTAAGCTGATACGAAAAAAAATGGAATACGAATGTAAACGAAGGTGCCACCGTTAATTACTTCCACATAAGAAAGAAAAGAGAGCGCAAGCAATGCGCTTGACTCGAAACTAAAATAACGTAGCGCCAAACCGCATACAACTTGTTTAAAAATAAACTACGCTATTTTTTCAAAAAGATTTTCAAGGAGAGTTTACGAATACATAATATCTACATTTTTAATGCAATTCCGTAATGATATTAGTTAAGGTTTCAGAATTGTTGGAAAAGATAAAAAAAGAGGTCTTTCGGTAATGTTCTATCGAGAAAATTTCATCCAATCGCGTTTTGCTTCAGTGAGAATTGAAATCAAATACTCAATAAAGGTTAACCCAAAAATCAAATCTGCAGAAGACTACAGAGTGGAGTAAATGGAGTCTATGAGAGTCACAGGCAGTTCAACTCGCTAACGTTTCCTATGCATAATTATGCTTCCCATACTGATTAACAAGGAAATTTGCCGTTCTAAAAATCGCAATCGGTTCAGACCACGCCTTTGTGCCACAGATAGTACTTACGAACGCGCATTTTTGCCTTGAGGGCAAATATTACAAGCTATTCTATTGTTTGTATCAGCGGGGATTTGGTTGAGTGTTTTTACGATAATTGCTCGTTGCTACCTTTTTAAAGTTAAAGTCTACATTCGCGACAAATTGGGAACTTCCCTAGTTTAAGTTGGTGATGGCTTCGTTGACGGAAGGATTCCGTTTCCGTTCATCACCTTTCTCCGAAGGTAGCAATGATCAACAAAACCTCATTAACATGCTTGTTGATGCTGATTTCCAGGTTTTCGTAACACTGGCAATTCCACTTGCAAAATTAATGTGTAAAGAGGTTAGGCACGAGAAGAGAAGGATAATCCCTTTTAAGTTATTTAAAAATTACTGTTCTCTCTTTAGGTTCCATTGCTAATTCTAAAGTCACTCTCTCTTCCTCAGGTCTGGTTCAAGAATCGAAGAGCTAAATGCCGACAGCAGCTGCAGCAGCAGACGAACACCCAGATATCCAGCAAGTCCTCATCCAACACCAAAACCTCATCCATATCCTCGTCCAACCTCAAATCATCCAACTCCTCCAAAATATCCACCTCGAAATCCCTAACTTCCACCAACTCCACCACAAACAACACTAATAGCATCACAACATCTTCCCCCAATCTTCCTATCACCCCCACTACGTCTGTGAGCCCGCCAATCAACGTCATTTGTAAAAAGGAAACTGCCCAGACGAATTACGATTCCTCCCCACTCAACAAGAACAGCCTAACATCACTACCACACCACTATTCCAACTCGAGTGATACGAGACTCAAAGACAACTCTCCTACCGACGTCAACAATGTCCATTCTTACGGAGTCACTCCAAAACAAGAACACTACAGCAGCCCAAAGAGGCTGGACTATTCCTCCAAAATCGACTACTCGGAAAAGACCTTCGGCAGCAGTTTAGTAAAAGACCAGTATAGCTCAAGACTGACTGGCAATCTAACGCCTTTAGGGTCTAATTCGAGTATAATGACGACCCCGTCCCCCCCGATCACACCCCAAAGCATCAACGGGCCGGGAAATGTGTACCATCCGGACAGCTACAACAGTTTCCACTGGCCTGGTGGGTCCGACTACATCAGGAGCTACTCCACGTCGCACCACCATCAGGGGTACGGGCAGGGCGCTTACAATTCGCCGTATTATCCGAGTCAGGTGAGAATCGTTGATCTTATGATTGCTTATGTGATACTCGTGCGCAGAGTTCAAATGAAAGGCTAGCTAGGAAAAAAACTGTAGCTCTGACATCTAGAAAATTCTGTAAAAATTCCATTTAATTTGAGGTTAGTTTAAATTGACCAATGAGAACATCGCGTAATCAAGCAAACTCGGAATAAAAGGCAGCTTGTGTCAAATAATCGTGTTGTGATTGTTCGATTTTTGAAAGCGATTGAAATACGGTATTTAAAAACGGTAGTAAAACGTTTGACAATATCAGAACTGTATATTTCCAGCAGTTGTATTTTATAAACTCAATTTTGTCTTAAAAATACAACATTTGACTATTACGTCACGTGAACTCGTGAACAAAATTGTGACAGTTCCTAAAAAGTATCTATTTTGACTAGCAGTCAAAAAGCGTATTGTCAGAATTACATGATAAGGCTAAGCGGGTAGTATTTTTTTTGTTAAGTAATTAAATATTTTATTCAATTTATTAATATGTATATAAGTTCTCGTTCATTTCGTTATATTGTTGTTCACACTCAACTGCTACCTCTGCGGTCTCTTATATTAGAGATAAGCTCGAATTTGTACACTATTTTCATGTAACTCCTGTTTTTTTAATATGATTTGGGTGCAATAAAGAAATTTTGAATTATGCACTACATGTAAAAGAAAGAATCTACAGTCATAAGGCAAATCTGCACGGCAGTGCCCCCGCCAAGTCTTGCATAGAGCATTGCAGAACACAGTACTAAGGCCCCCAAATTATTCCTACCTTAGTGAATAATGTTCCCATTTCGCAATTCTTCAGACAACATTTTGATAGTACCTTTAGTCTAAACCTATTTTTCTCTCAACAGATGGAATACTTCAACGGGACGTCAGTCAACCAGTCCCACGGGAGCCATGGCCATAACCTCACTGCGAACGGGAACCAACTCTACAACCAGGTGTCCTTCGGCAACCCCTCTCCGCCCGCCGCCTGGCCGACCCACCACAACATCCTGGCCACTGGGTCAGAGTCACCAGAGAACCAGCAAAACTCGCCTCATCTCAGCATGCTGCAGGCCTCCCAGATCACGAACTTTTCCAACTCCGGCAATAGTTACTTTGCGCCGGAGAAATATGGTATTAATATGGTGTAGTGAGTCTTCTAGTCTTGTGGCTGGAGTAGCTGCTGCTCAAGTTGAGGGCTACTTATGTCGTACTAATGCTGTCATCGAGAAACGGTGATATGATTTGAGCGTGAGTCAAACTTTGAGTTGGCAGTTGTGCATCTGGACCTTGGTTTGTAAATAAAATGATTGGGTGTATATGTATTTCGTTTTGTAAAACGGTTTTGTTATTGTAAAACAGGTTTTTTTTGTGTAAAACTTAGACGCCGCAATGTTTTGTGTTTTCAACTGTTTTGGACATTTGTGATGCGTTATCGGTTTTTGTATTAGTCGTTGTATAAATACCAAATGTGCTAGATGGTTGAAAATAGTGCGAAAATGCGGTATTAGAACATATCATTATTATAACAATATCAAAACCGATTTTTGGTTTTTTCAACACCTTTTCTAAACTTATCTTCTCTGGCAGTTATCAAAAACGCATTTTTGTACTTAATTTTAAAAGTTTGAATTAGTTTACTGACTTGAGTCTTAAATGTCATTTTAAAATTATCAATAACGCCCTTTTTATTTTATGAATGTGACTTTTTACTTATTGCTTTACTTGAAATGACATTTAAAACATAAGTTACGATACGATATAAAAATATATATAAAAAAACTCAGTTAACATTTTAAAACAATGCGTACTTGATACCTACCAAAGAACCTTAAGCCTAACTCTTAAAAAATATTACAATGATTTTAGGAACGAAATAATGTGTGCTAATGCACCTAAAAATACTATGGCCTAAAATGTGTATCGAAAATAACATTGAAAGAAACTGTTGCAGATTCTTGCCATATTGATATTTTTATATAACTACACCCTCTACATTTATTTAGTTTTTAGTTACTTAGAAAGTTTTACTTAAAGCCCTCGTAATTCCTATGTAAAAATCCTGAGTCATATCACTTTAATATTGTATATTTAAACCTTAAGGCTATATTTAGTTTTGGAAATTCGCTATAGTTACTTAAATAGTTTATATTGTAAATATGTACTATTAAGATTTTATTTTTAAACAAATTGTATAAATGAGTGTTCTGCATTTGTATATGTGAATTTAAAAATATTATTTATAGTACGAAAAAGATTCCAATAAATTCTTGCGCATTTTGCGAACCAGTAAAATTTAAAATAAATGAAGCCCTGTGATTGCTCGTAATTTTAATTAGAATTAAAATAATATTTCAAGATGATTTGTAATATAGTTATTTATTCATTAATCAATTTAATTTCCGCTGGCTAACAACAAGCTGCCACCTAAATAATTTTATTTTTACGAGAAGTAAAAAGGTTTGATTAAAAATGTTCTACGAACCAGTAGCAAAGAGATTATTAGTTGATTTATATTTTTTTATTTTAACCACTTTTATTAGTCCTTAAAGTAACGAAATTTGTAATTTATAGTAAATTTTAAGCTTGGACATAGCTAAGTTTAGTTTCTAAGAAATTTAGTACATTTAAGTGTACCAACATTTCGATGAGTCAGTGTATTTTTTTTAGTTAAGTTGTAACATTAATAACTATTAACTGATAGCTATTGAAATATTGAATCCGAATATATGCATATAAATACAATTCCTTATGTGTTTTATTTGAGTTTTCAGCTTCATAAGGCTACGAAACTTACAAGTTATAAATGGGTTAAATGTCGCACAGAACTAAACCTAATTCTTACTCTACGACTAACTCTCCTGATTCTAACTAAACGACTAACTCTCCTGATTCTAACTCTACAACTAACTCTCTTGATTCTAACTCTACGACTAACTCTCCTGATTCTAACTCTACGACTAACTCTCCTGATTCTAACTCTACGACTAACTCTCCTGATTCTAACTCTACGACTAACTCTCCTGATTCTAACTCTACGACTAACTCTCCTCATTCTAACTCTACGACTAACTCTCCTGATTCTAACTCTACGACTAACTCTCCTGATTCTAACTGAGAACCTCTGTGGCGCCGATCACATCCCATAGACTAGACTAGACATCTATTCAGACTTCTTCACCATTATTCAAACAGAATTCAATAAGTTTTTAAATTAAAGAAAGTCATTGACGATGACAACATCGGTAAATCTGAATCGAATGACTGGGCAACTTTTGGAATACGAAGTAGAGTTATCTTGTATGACCTTAATGAACAAAAAACCTATAACTTTGATAAAAAAATTCATGACTATGCTAAAAACTATTCCAAAACTTTCAAGTTGGTTTGTAGAACTGAAAAAATTTAACATATTAATAGAAAAATACAAAATTCAAATAATATAATAAAAATGGTTTGGTAAATAATACTGAACCGTGAAACTGGGAAAGTTATACGAAAGGAAAATTATTTCTGCTCAAAGATAGGTGATGATATTGTTAAATCAGACGCTGAGGTAGCTCAAGCTTTCGAAACATTCTTTACCTTTACTCACAACAGAGCGTCTAAATTCATCTCCATATGAAGCAGAGACTTTGTTAAAAAACAGCACTAGCGACAGTTATGTAGATTATAAATTTCATAATCTATATCCCCAGGACATTGTCAAAACGTTTAGAAAACTTTACTTAAAAATTACTGAAGACCTGTGGCGTATATCAGTCAATAATTCTAGTTATAGCCCCACACTTAGCTTATATATTCTATAAATGTGTTGACGATGGAGCTTTCCCAGACTTCGTGAAACAACCTCTGTTCAAGTTAGGAGACAAGGGTGATTCTTCAAATTACAGACCAATATCAGTTCTTCCAGCACTAAGTAAATTATTTGAAAAGATTATACTCGTTCAAATGATCTCACACTTCAACCTTACAAAATAACTCCACGCCAAACAATACGGTTTTACAAGGGGTAAATCGACTACAGATGCAGGTTATCTAATATTTAATCTGCATAGGAGGCCGCACAGGATGCTATCGGAGTTTTTGCGGTCTGTCGTTGGCATTTGATTGTGTTAATCGTGATACGCTACTAATGAAATTAAATAATTACGCAGTTAGAAATAAAGCGTTGAAGCTACTAAGGTCATATGATGATCATGACGACCCGAATGGCCGAGTCGGCAGTGACGCTGCCTACGAAACCAAGGGTCCCGGGTTCGAGTCCCGGTGGGGGCAAATATTTGGTTGATGAGAATGAATGTTTGTACCCTTGTATCGTTGTCTAGTACCCAAGATACAGGGAATCCTAGTTTGGGGCTAGATCAATTTGTGTAAATGGTGTCCAAGGTATTATTATTATTTATTATTATCTAATCAACATAATTCAAAAGACAGAAGTCAACGGCGTTAAATTTGATGGATCGGGTGTAAAAATTGGCGTTCCACAAAGTTCCATATTAGGCCCTTTCTAATTCCTGATATCAGACCACACAATGTCACTCAAAAAATTCGGGTTACGGGCAACTTCTGTTAGCACGGTTTGACAAAATTGTAGTCGTCTCTCAGGATCTCCAGGATGTAATTTTTAAACCAACCGACCATCACGATAACATTTCCACTTATACTTTTTCAAGACTTTAAGTACCTGAGTATGGGTGCTTCCAATTTCTTCGCAGCTTCTCTGCTTGAAGCCTTTGGTTATGCTTCAAAATATGTCAACACACTTACATCCAAATCGGAATTTTCGCGCTCGAGCAGCTGTGGACGATGACTTTTGTAACTACCAAATTCTTTAAAAAATTTTACCATTCGCCTCAAGACGAATCGAGTTGGTACTTGTCGGCCCCGATATCTCTCTCCGTACCACCGTAAAGCTAAATTGACATCTTGGCGATTTAAAAAAAAGCTTGCATTAAATCAAATTGTTCTTGATAAGCCATTTTGACGATTAGTAATGCTGCAGCTGACAAACAATTTGACAACAATCAAATGTGACTAGCAAAAGACTATCGCGACGTCGTATTTACCCTGTTCCATTTTTTTTTATTATTATTTATGCCACATCCAAATGAGTGCATTGTGAACAACACAAGGTACCTATCTGATGGTTCCTTGAGTAAAAGTGACTTATCCTGTCTTTCATGGTTTTCCTTTCATTTAATTTACTATGTTTGTTAGAGAGATGTGATCCTTATGATTGACCCTGTCGATTGACGCCATAAAAGTACAGGTGATGTTTTTTCGAATTTTAGCTGGTTCGATTCCTGGTTGTGGCAAGCGTATTTTTCAAAATCTTTAAATGCAGTTTTGTTTCTTTTAAAAAAAAAAGAATGTTTCCTTTGAGGGAAATTTGCTACCTCCATTATTTAGAGTACTTGCCCTCCAGGTGGTGTCACAAAATTCCACCCTGTATAAATAATACCTTGGACACTATTGACACACATTGATCTAGCCCCAAACTAGGATTCCCTGTATCTCGGGTACTAGACAACGATACATGTACTTATATAACGATATATTAACGATCTGCCTTTCATGGTGAAATAGTGTTGTTTGCTGATGATACTTCACTGGTCTTCAAAATTGAAAGACAAAAAGAACATTTTGATGATGGTAACACGTTAAATGCTATGTAGGTCACCGGTGACCTCACCCAGACTAAAAACCTATAAGACAAAAAAAAATCGAAAATTGGCGTTAAAATTAATAATTAAAAAAAACCAAGTGAATTAAATTCTCACTTCCAAACGTCAGGCAAGTTGAGACCTGTTTAGTGTTAGACTGCAACACTAAACTGGTCTCAACTTAAAACGAACAGACTCCTCAAGAGAGCTTTTTAAAGAAATTGACATACTAACTGTAGCTAGTCAATTTATTTTCGAAAATATAATGTATGTACGCAAGAACCTTTCAACATTTTCCAAACTTAGCGATAGCTGTAATGTTAACATAGTAAATAATCACAGACTATGTGCGCCCCGATTTAGACTCGCGAAGGTTAGCAATTCTTTCAAGGGTCAGTGCATTCTCTACTGTAATAAGATACCTCTGGAGATTTTGAAATTGCCATTTGAGCAATTTAAAAAGCATGTTAAAGCGACTTTGTCGGAAAAGGGATATTACAATATTCAAGATTACTTAAATGACGGTACTGTATGGGTAATCAGGCTCAACTCAGACCTTGCTGTTAATAATTTTGTAATTATTTATTCCTGCTTATTAATCATAATTATTAAATTTTTCATTTAAGCACAACCTATTTTTAAGAGATCTAAAAATCAATTATCATGAGCTGCACAGCGCCGGTTTTCATCACGGCCCCTTTTTCAAAACATTAGTGCATACAACAGAAAAAAAAGTTTGATTTTTTGTCATTCAACTCATTCATTCCGGTAATTTCATTCAGACTAATTAAAAAACAGTAACAGTTAGAAAATAATTAAATCCAAACATACAACACATATCAGTAATTCATGTAATCCACAATCGATTTACCTATGGAACATTAAGCAGAATAGTTTATAAATAATATTAATTACATCGCAAAATAATAGATTTAAACAAAGAAGAGCGTAGGAAAGGTTCATAATAACATAAAAAAATTGTTTAATATTTATGCTTCGGAACGCACCTCCTCTTGTTGCGCGACTCGGAACGGAAACGGAACTAGCAGCTGTCACTTGTATAGAAACGAGATGACGAGTTAGAGGTTACTTTCTTGACGTGGAAAAAATGTCGGCACATGGCGTTCGGGCCTTGGCTGTAATTTAGTAGTAATAATTGTCTAACACAGGTGTCGGGCCTGGTCGGAGTGTTAATTATAATAAGCACGGAACAATCGTCGGGAATAAGTAGATTCACGTCATCGGAGTGAGTGCTTCGTGTTGTGAAGCTTGAAGTGGTTTGGTCCCCAATTCGTCGCGTTCGGCAGCGACGGCGACAGCATCGGGCTACGACGAGAGTAAGATTCGACTCCTCTCCCCCCACCCCTTGTGCTCCTTATCCCGTATTCCTGCCTCGAATTGAGCATTCGAATTCCGGACCACGGCGTCAAAGGTCAGTACCACTTGTGATACCCCTGGTGAAAACCAACCCTACCAAGATTCCACGCCCGTTCGGTTGAGGCGTGGAATTAATCAAAATTAATTGATCGTATTTTCCTCTCTTCCTGCCTGACCTGCGCGTGTGAATGAATGATGCTCTATCATCGTATCCCAATAGCTGCGGCGAAGGCTAGCCCCCTATCACGCAAAATTAATCCGTACCGTTATATCGATTGTATCGATAACTGTCATACAATTCAACAAAGGAGTTGGTTTTAGTCCGTAGACTACACGAGCTGATGCCCGCTCAATATGTGGGGACCCGGACATAGCAGGGAGGTCAGACTCCTGGGCATGGGTAATTCCATTTTTTTCCGCTCTTACAAAGAAAGGGCACAATACTGCAACTGCAAAGTATCAATTTGACTGCTAGTCAAATTGATACTTTTTTGGAACTGTCAAAACGGTAATTTTGTTCACGAGCTCCATGAAATACTAGCATGTGACGTCATAGTCAAATGCTATCTTTTGACGTGACTTATTTATAACTCGATTAACGCCGGCTGCACGTACGAAAAAGCATGACTCATTGTCACGTTTCCCCTGAGCCGAGCGTGCAAGCGAGAGCGCGGAACAAGCGATAGAGAGGCTCGATCGGCCTAAGCGTCTCTTATGACGTTATCAAGTTTAATTATCCTCCCTAAAACGACAAAATTTAAAATACAACTGTTGGAAACATACATTTCTGATATTGTCAAACGCTTTTGTAGAAACAGGTTCAGCTTGAGACACGTTTCTGGATTTATTGCACTACCTTGTCAAATACCGTATCATGCCTCTGCCAACCCGTATAGGAAAAGGCGTGACGCTACCTTGTGCTTTTTGAATGCCAGCCTAACTGTCAGAGGTTTTCCAACCAATCCTGCAGTTTAATCGAGCAAGCTGCAAGTAATTAAACCGTCAAACTACAATCGTCCGATACTCCGACGGCTGAGGGGGTGAGGTGGCCGTAACGCGATAGGTGCAGGTTCGATGACAGAAGCCCGACCGAGGCACGGCATGCGGGGTGAATGGCTTGATAGTTGGTTTAATTTTAATTTAGTATTGATTACTAACTTTAGCATATTTCGGACTCTTTGGTTCGACGGCCTCTGTGGCGGTTGTGCGGGCAAATATTTGTTTGATGAGAACCGCGGATGATTGTACCCTAGTCATGGTTGTTTATCTATCTAAGTATAATATTTATCTATATAAGTATGTTATCGTATCTAGTATCCAAGATACAGTGAATTCTATTATAGTTTGGGGCTAGATCAATGTGTGTAAATAGTGTGCAAGGTATTATTATTATGTTTATGTTTAGTTTATATGATGAAAACCGTCGTGAGGAAAGCTTAGGAGGGCTAGTTGCTTACGTCAGCAAGAAATACTTGGATGCCGCTGTCCTGCACGTGTCCCTTTGGTGAGTGCTAAGGTGCAACAAAACATTCTCAATACGTTGACTTCCAGCTTCTCGAGAGAAAACCTGATCAAATTGTGATCCTTCCATTACCCTGACACTGGAAAAAATATCCTCAAAAGAGGTTAGCACGCCGTAAATTAAGAGAAGAAAAATCGGTCAAGTGCGGGTCGGACTCGCCCACGAAGGGTTCCGTACCGACGGACAAGAAAACTTAAAGCTAGTATTTAATAGAACTTCAAAAATACTGATATGCACAACAAAAAAAGATCAGAAAAAAACACTTTTTATGTTTTAAATATTTAATTTTTATTTTTTGTTGTTATTACATGTTGAACCTAACACGAAGGATAAAGGGGGCTTCGCTTCATTCACCCCCTTTACCCTTCACCTAAAAATAATATTAAGTCTGAACGTGGATTCCAACACAGAACTTAAAGATTACGTAACCGACATCAAAGCGATTGCGCCAATTGGGATAAGCAGCGAAATCTACGATCATATTTGTATCATGATAAAATGATGTGTTATATTTCGGGCGGGTGTTAAAACATATCTCTTGTATGTCTCCCCTTTAATTTATAAAATCACGTGTTGTACATCATTTGTTCTTGTAGCGGCAACAGAAATACACATTCTGCGAAATTTTCAATTCTCTACCTACGGTTCATGAAGTACAGCCCGCTAACGGACGGACAAACATACGGACAGACGGACAGCGGAGCTTGGTAATAGAGACCCGTTTGGCTTCCTTCTGGTACGGAGCCCTAAAAAGATGGGTGGATGTCGCCGACTCGACTTAGCAGTTGAACGATCGTAGTGATTTGAAATTCAGAAAGTATAAGTAAGTAAATAAATCTACTACAAAGTGTAAAGTGACAGACAGAAGCTGCTGTTGCAATATCTACCCCTCTATTATGACGGCCTCTGTGGCGCAGCGGTTGTGGCTCTGCCTACCATGCGAGAGGTCCCGGGTTCGATCCCCGACTGGGGGAAAAGAAAAAAAAAAAAAAAAAAACCCCCAGGTCTTGGATGTTTATATGTGAGTGACGTCGCTGTTTCCGGTTACCACGATACAGGGTATCCTAGTGTGGGGCCAGAAGCAATGTATGTGCCTGTACGTAAATGTTTATTATTATTATTATTGTTGTAAGAGTTTACTATAGAAAGTATCAGTAACTTATTATTATTTGTAATTTACCTTATCTACGTATGATGGCGAAGCGTCCGTGGCCTAGTGGTGTTCGCACATCGGATACGATCGTGCGGGCAGCAACATCTGGCTGAGACGGTTACGGGATGGGTGGCCGTTTCTATATGGCATTTGTTTCGGGCGACACTTTAAGCTGCATGTCCCGGTTACTATCGCTACTCGGTGGTAGTAGTCGTAAAGCTGGTCGGAGGCCCTAATAGGGCAGCTTGATAACTTCTGACAGTCGGGTTGGTCACTAACCCGACACCCCTCCATCAACCCGCACTGAGCCAGCGTGGTGGAGTATGGCTCAATTATTTGTATCTAGGTAAAGGACCGTGCCCCTCGGTGGTGACGTTAATAGGCTACATTATTATTATTATATTATACCTTATGAATGTAATTTTGTAAATTAATTGTAAATAAATTTTACGAGAGTTCTAACGGTGATGAAACTACATATCTCCAGAGTAAGGATGTCACAAATATTCGCATTCGTATTCGTTTATGCGTATCTTTCGCATGACTTTTATAATCGCATCGACATTCGCATTATCAAAGAAACGTAATAAATAATGTATTGCGAATGCGAATGTGTGCAGGTCGAGTCGTGTCCGCGGTAGTGCGAAATACATACCTACTATTTTTGAAAAACGATGTGCCGCTTTTGAGCTCTGATTGTTAAATACGTATATAACAACAGATACTTTGCACATTGCTGGTTAATTGTTCTTGTTATTTTGCATATAGTAAGTAATATTATCTAGTCGTCAGTGATGGGCGCCCCAAATTCAAAAACTTCACTGACAGGATTTTGAGCGCCGATTTTCGTATTGTTCGAATGATAAATGACCGAACTTATTATTAATTCAGTAGCTAGCCTGTTCCTTCATGTGCATTTTAAATATGCTAGAAAGAGATCGGAACAAAATGAACGTAGCAATGTGTGCGAAATTGTACCTACTCATTAATTCCTATCCCCGGAACGCGCACTGACACGGATTTCCGATTCCCGGAATTTTCACTGATGACTGGTTATATAGTAAGTAATTCGAAGACCTCTGTGGCTCTGAGGTTGTGGCTTTGCCTACCATGCGAGAGGTCCCGGGTTCGATCCCCGGCTGGGGATAAAGAAAAGAAAATCCCAGGTATTGAATGTTTGTGTTATGTCGCTGTTTCTGGATCTAATGTCACAGGGTTTCCTAGCGTGGGGCCAGAAGCAATGTATGTGCCTGTATGTAAATGTTAAAAAAGGAACAAAATAAAACACGATTATCAAAGATTTTTGAATGATGTTTTCTAAACATCCGCATTCGTACTTTCGCACATTCGCATCTGCGAATGTGATATACGAGTATATGACATTCGTGACATCTCTGCTCCAGAGCTGCGAAGACAGACTAGAAGTGGTCTCAATTGTGACTTTGCCACCTCATATGAGAAAAGGAGTGGACCGATAACAGAAGATCAGCGCCTGAGGAGTCTACTTCTCAGGCACCTGCTGAGTCAGAACCCTTTTGCAGATGCCACACCACCCTCAGTTCTAGTGCGATATAGGTACTTTGGTACCTATGTCCTACATATCTTAGTGTCAATTAAATTTGACTGTATTTACTATTTGTGTCTGAATGTGTATATGTTATTTTTTGTTTAGTGCTAAGTTCATGTTTCATCTTCAATGTTCATCATCTTCAATGTTTTGTGTGTGCGTGTGCGCTTATACAAATAAATAAATTAATAAATAAAATAAATAAAACCTATCTATTTGCGATGTTACAGGCAACAGATGTTTCCAAATAATTAGAGGTGACACGATTTCTTAAATTATTTAAACAAAGTAAAGCTTTAGAAAAAAAAAACTGGTCAACCTCGAGAGTCAAAATCGCGCAGGAAAGGTTCCGTACCATCGTAAAATGGTATGGACGGTGTGCAGTGATATGTAGTTGGATTTTACATAGCAAAATTTTGTTTACAAAGTTATTGGTCCGGCTACTTTCAAACTCCATTTACGTAACAAGGCGCATTCATAGGTTTGTATGTAGTTTACAGCTAAATATATTTTTTTTTTGTTTTTGTTGTTATAGCGGCAACAGAAATACATCATCTGTGATTTCAACGTCTAACTAGTAAATATATAATATCAGCAAATATTATCCATTGTGGCTCGATTGAAGTCAGTATAAAAAGACATTATTATAAGTCAGTAATATAGCCTGGTTACAGACGAACGGACGGACGGACAGCGGAGTCTTTGTAATAGGATCCCGTTTTACCCTTTGGGTACGGAACCCTAAAAACGACTTCATTTAAAGCCTATTTGTTACAAGACATACCCGTATGTGCCTCCATTAATAAAAGTCCTTTTATTTCTTCATGATATCATAATGAGATGCCTATTGAAATATCTTGATATATTGTTGAGAAGCTCTCCTGGTAGGTCCGTCAGCGTCAATGCCCACGAACATACATTACTGACTAACCTTATTAAAGTTATCATATCGAAACCTGTATGATACCTAGTATTGAGCAATTGCGTTGGCCATCTGTGTTCTTCATCATCTGTGTTACTTCAAAGTGATGCTTCCCGAGAGTAAACGCACGAATTACTAGGTAAAATACAAAAATTGCTATCTACTACCTCCAGGATATCGCAAGGTTTATCCAGGTACCATAATATCCAGGTAAATGGGACCAATCGGGCGACCCTTTCAAACAAAAAAACCTATTTTCCAAATGGAGAAATCGATTAAAATCATAGAAAACCGACTAATTATTGTAAACCTCCTTTTGTGACGTCGTCGCGTCGGTCAAAAACTCCGCGTTGTTTCTTCCATCACAATTACTACATATAGATCTCTTCTTAAATTAGCTGTTTTAGTACCAACCAACCAACAAGTAGGCACCTACATTTGTTTCTGTAAACCCACATAGCTATAACTAGCAAAGGCACCAAACTTTACTCGCAGCGTCGTAGATATTCCCCGGAAAATGTATTTTTATTTTAAATCCTGACAACCCTAATTATTGTTACTGCCAGCACTGCCTCATTCAAAAAAAATACTCTAATAGAAGCCTTTTAGACTCAAACTCCTTTCTGAAATTTAGTGACATAAAACCTTTTTGAACAAACCTGCGTGGTTTCATCAAACACAGTTGCGTTTGAAGTAGCACTGAAGGGTGTGCTGCTATCTCTCTCGTTCGTATACGAGGTCGCTATAGTGCTGTCTCTTTCTGGTCCCTAGTTAAGCCGCTTATCTCCGCCCTGCACGCCTCACCCCCTTTCCTGGCTGCTATGGTAGCTATTCTACAAATTTTTAACGGTTACATTACAGGGAGGAAAATAACTTTAGTTTTTGTGATAAAAATAATTATGTTGATGTGTCGAGTTTTGTGAAAGACTTCGAGGAAAACTGGGAACTATCCATGAAACTGAAACATTTTGGTGCACTTGATGAGGTTGAGAGTTATGTGGTAGTAAGCTGCACAATATATGTGGACTGAAAGGCACTAAACTCAAAAACCTGAAAAGCTAGAATATATAGGTATAGGTATCCACTTGTGTGTGATTTTTACACGCACACATTGGAGTCTGGCTAACGAAAAAACAGACTGGAAATTCGCGGCAAATCCAATAATTATCAGGTTGGCAACCCCATCTTCCATTGGATCACGATTTTTTTCATAGGATTTAAGTTAACGTTCAAATCCTGTGATAAAAATGTGTTTAGTTTACGACACAGTAGGCGTAAAGTGGGGAGAGTTAAGCGCACACATTATTTCGCGAAATTTCTTAATCGAGCAAAAATTTACAGATTTCTTTTATCAAAGTCTGGCCGCCGAGAGAAAACGATCCTGACAGCTCAAAATCCATACATTTTTGACATGAAAAATATTAGAAAATGTCATAATCGCATTCTAAAAACGGCCGCAATTTAATCTGTGAAAGCAGGCTGACACTCATGATCAATAAGCTAGTAAAACATAAACAACCGCATTAATACTCATTATTTTGCGAAATTGCGATTTACAAAAAGAAGGCCGTTTTTCATAATGCGTCTGTTTAATGGATTTTGACAGATTAGTGAGATTTCGCTTTGCTAAATATTAAAATTTTGAAAATATTTCCAGTCTCTTCTCTTATTAGACAGACTCTGACAATCAATTTAATCCACACGCACATTACTAATCAATAGATTCTACCTTCTATGTAAGTAGTAATTTTCTTATTTAGAATCAGCTAATATTTTAGCTGCGGTTTAAAAATTTCAGTATACACAAAAACTATAAAAAATAAGTTATAGTTTCTACTTCCTATTTTATTGATTGCAGTAAATTTAAAAAAGATCATGTCATGGAAGTATTAAAATCGTGCAACTACCTAATGAAATAAATAATATATGTAGCCAATTAATGTCCCCACCGAGAGGCATGGTCCTTTACCCAAATATAAGTAAGATTGAGCCAAACTCCACCACGCTGGCTCAGTGCGGGTTGATGGCGGGGTATCGGGCTTGTGGCCAACCCGACCGTCACAAGTTATCAAGCTGCCCCATTTGGGCTACTGACACAGCTTTACGTAACTTACGACCACTACCACCGAGAAGCGATAGTAACCGGGACCTATGAAACACGGAAGCACCTGAAAGAAATGCCACGTAGAAACGGACACCCATCTTTTGCCCGTCTCGGCCAGAGGTTCCTACCCGCACGGTCGTTTCGAACGCCACAAAATAATAATTCAAAAAGTTAAAAACTTAAAAAAACTGACTTCACGTTCAAGCACTATTTCTTCTTCCCCGGTCGGGATACGAATGAAGTCTATGTACATGAAAAGTCCTCATCAACACTTTTGCTGCATGGAACTACAAACCTAAACGTCACCTTTTTTATATATGTTGATTTATTAAAAAAACGCTAAATCTATTTTGATTAAATTTGTACGGGACCACCTCTGAAGTATGACCTACCAATCAAAATAATAATCATCAAAATCGGTTCATAATTGACGGAGTAATCGCGTAACAAACGCAAAAAATAAAAATAAATAAACTGACGAATTGACAACCTCCTTCTTTTAGAAGCCGGTTAAAAAAGAAGAAAACCCGCCACGAAATACACTTACCGAAATCGAAACTTTAAAGTGCCGAGAATAGCGCGCTATCAACATATATTTACAATTACAAGTACTACCGAACTCTCGCCCAAGAGTCTCTATACATACATAACTTTATAGGCAAACCGTGTCTACCCTCTATATACACATAGGTACACGTTATACAATATACCAGCAAGTGCCTCCGGCAGCAAAATAATGATAATAGAAACGCGTTACCCAGCTTTCAGGTTGACAAGTGAGTTTTTGAATTTGGAATCGAACACGATAATGTATTCTTCTCAACTCAAGTCATATCAAAGATCAGTCAAGTAGAAATTGTCAGGGTTACGACTGTTTCAAATTAACCAAATTTTGGGTACGTGGAAAGAATAAACGAAGGTTTCCTCACAATAGGTTTATTGTATAAATTGCCTCGTTACATGGTCAGCACCGGGATTCGAATCCACGACTCCTGGGTGACAGGCGAGCTTGTATCTTTCAGACCCCGATTGCCAGAGTGTAATTGAATAGTACATTAGGAAACAAGGGAGAAAAGTTGGTCATAACATACGAGGTTGGTTTACCAGCAGTAAAGATCCAAGTCCCATACGACGATTTTCAACACACATGTGAGGAAATAAAAAAAAAACCGTTAGGTAAGATATAAGTAATTTAACTAGTTAGTTATTGAAAAACTTGTTAAAAGCACAGTTATTAAAAGTATGCCTTGAACATTTTATATTGTGTGTAACTTCCAAACAAACAGCCAAATATTAAATTGTATCATACTTAGTTAAACGAAATACAAATCTGTTTCCTTTATTTGCTTGTAATTTGATGAAAAGAAATGTTTAGTCATCTTATTTTGACAATAACATGTATTAATTAATAATCAAAGTCAATTAAAGTAATATTTTTCGTGCATAAAACTCTTTTCTGTCATTGCTTCAGTAAGCACCTATTATTTTCTTCACAATTTGTATATTTCGTCTTCTCTTAACATAGTTTAATGGTACTCCAGGTCTATGCTTAATTTTAATTCTAAACTATTATTTCTAAGCGACTGTATGTTACCTAAATACTTAAAATAAAAAAATAAAAAAAATACTAGTCCGTAGTTGATATATAAAAACTCTTCGCTGTCATTACTTATCCATAGTCGATACATTTAAAACTATGACCATTACCACACTTTTACACGGTAATGTTTATTATCGTGTATAATAGACAGCATTATGATTCTAAAAACAACGTCATAAGGGTCACTTTACGAGCAAGTGCGTTGGAAAAACTATTAAACCAAGCCTCCTACCTCGAAATTAATATAAAATCATCGTACCACGAACAAACACTTCGAAACTGAAATTAAAACCTTTCCTTGCTTTATTTATTAAAATGGTGGCGGCATGTGGCCACTCGACGATGAAAGTGCCAACTTTTTAGGGGAATTTGATTCAAATGGCCGCTTTTTTATAGATCTGTGAGACTTGTATGATAAAATAGTCAAGTAGGTAAGTACAGTGCATTCTGCAGAGAATCTGACGACCCGAATGGCCGAGTCGGCAGTGACCCTGCCTACGTAGCCAAGAGTCCCGGGTTTGAGTCACGGTGCGGGCAAATATTAGTTTGATGAGAACGGATGTTTGTACCCTAGTCATGGTTGTTTATCTATCTAAGTATAATATGTATCTATATAAGTAAGTGCATCGTAGTCTAGTACCCAAGATACAGGGAATCCTAGTTTGGGGCTAGATCAATGTGTGTAAATAGTGTCCAAGGTATTATATTATTATCTGCTGCTCTAAAGACCGACCTCTGAAAGGAAATGCACTGTACCTTACTTAATATGATCATAAATATTGGTAAGATTAGAAGATATACACACAGCACAGCACACAGCACTTTTAGTCGCCCCTGGAGTCTAATATTTAAAACATAAAAAGTGTTTTTGCTGATCCTTTTTTGCTGTGCAAATCAGTATTTTTGATGTGCTATTTAATACTAGCCTATAAGAATTCACATCACTATCAGTGGCGCTGCGGTTGTGGCTGGTTGGCCTGCCATGCGAGAGGTCCCGGGTTCGATCGCCGGCTGGGGTTACAGAATAAAAATCCCCAGCTCTTGGATGTTTATATGCGTGTGACGTCGCAGTGTGGGGCCAGAAGCAATGTATGTGCCTGTATGAAATGTTTATGTTTTATGTTTATCTAAATATAACTTTATTCGGAGAACTTTCTAGCGGCGATGAAAAGCATTTTTAGGAGACCTTCATTATCTCCATAGATGCGACGATGGGCTTGCCTCCCGTCACGCAAGATCGACTATTGATTAACCCGCTGAACGTGGGCACAACTGTGCCTTGCCAGACCGTATGGGAAAAGGCGTGACGCAGATTGATTGGTTTCCAAATCGAATCATTTGTTAACTAAGAGGAACAAATCAACTGACAATCCAATAACAATAGTGCTTATTTGTTTTACAGAAATACTAAAGGATAAACATATAATATAGGTATATTTACGACAGAATAAACGGTCAAGTACAAGTCGGACTTGGGCACCAAGGGTTCCGTACACACTTGTAGAGACCTATGTATGTCATGTATATAAAATACATCGTTATGGTAAATATGCTTGTGCGAAGGATGTTTTAGATTCGACCTCATTTGTCTATTTGAAGCAGCCATTTTTCTGAACTGGGACGCGTAGCTGTTTTGGATTCGACCTGGAAAAGCCCATTACCCAACAAAATTATATCGATTCGCACTGAGTTGATGATGATGTTGCTTAGATACCTTATAGGAACGTACAATTTTCTGGTCGTAAACTGTGAGACTCCTAAACACGCGTATGCGAAGACATGCCCACGCAGACAGCTAAGTTAGTATTAAATAACAGTTAAGTAATTGTATAGTTATATACATAGCACGACCTCTTTTCCCACAGGAGATGGCACAGGCATAGGTATGTAGTCAGCACAGGGATTCAAACCTGCATCTCCTGTGTGACAGGTGAAGGTGTAACTAATAGACCAGGTAAGCTTTTAGGCACGTTTACGATAGGGTCTTTAGGGAGGTATGTATTTTAGCCAGAAACTTTTTTTTTGTGATCAAACTACAAAACTGTTTTTTGATTTAATCCTTTATTGTGCTTGTGTAAGACTTTTCTTTTTACCTTTGTGATCCTTTATGATTCTAAGTCAATGTGAAGTACCCTATAGGTTTTTATTTCTTTGCGATTATCACGCAAACTCAGCAAAATTGTGACATAAACGGCATAAAATTTTTGATTGCGTGGACCTAGAAGTCTGATTTTTCCATAGATCCAAGGGTCCACAGACGTGAGTAATCGATATCGATTTCAATTTGGTTCCTACACGCTTTCTTGAGAAAAAGGGACATACGGGCAGACAAACGGACAAGTGATCCGAAGGGTTCTTACCCTAAAATATCTTTAATTTGCCATTTTAAAAGATATTTTATTCTCATAATTCATCATTCTGTATCGCACACAAATAAAAGTCGAGCTTATCTCTAAAAAAGAGATTTCTTCCTGCAAACCAAGACATTAGAGGAAATTAAAGGAAATAGATATTATTATAAAAGGTAGGTAGGCAGTGCACAATCGCTAGTTTAAATAAAATGCCTAGGAATAAATTATGTACTTATAAAATAAAGACAATTAACTACTATTTAGTAGTACTTAATTAATTACCGAAATACTACATTTTACAATACAAACAATAACTATTAGAAAAGTGAAAGTGTTTATACGCAGCATTGTTATGCCGCGGAGAGGCTAAAAGTGAGACTAGTGTGAGATCTCCGGCGCCGATCTCCCGAAAAGAGATACTCAAATCGGTCGCGAAGGTAGTCGGGGTAGCTCGGATCTCTTATTGAAGCAAACCCTCTCATTCCTAAATTGAAAAGTCGAGTTCTACTAATAGCTGATCGAATATTTGCCATTCGTCCTATCGGACCCACATCAAAGCATTCAGATTTAATTCGATAAATCAGTCGAGAGTTACCGAACAGGCCGAATTGGCACTTCCCTGGTTGTCCCTGTCCCATAACTGAACGCAGAAATGTCAAGCATTTGTTTTCTGAACGCAAAAACCCAGAGGAAAGCGTTTGAAATTTAAATTTTGAATCGCCTATTATTTACGAGCAACCTTCCAAAGCCTATCGTTGCATTTTTGATAAAAATTGATTTATGCTGAACTTAGTAGGAAATTGAATTGATAAAATTTTCAAAAGGAGTTCGGTTTCGCGTTCGGCAAAGCGTGCGATTCAATTTGGCGCCATGTCGGGTTTAACCGGGTCCGAAAAGTGAATTTATTGCATTATTCGCGCATGAATTCGCCCGCTAAGGGAAGATATTTCCCTCTTTGATCTACTTTCTTGTCTCGTTATAAAATGATAGCTTTTTCCAATTACAGACCTTTAGCTAGATATCAATTTAATTTTCTTAGAGACTAACAGACTTTTCAATTAAAAGAAAAAGCGTCTAGTTTTCGAACGCAAAACAATTTAGCGCGCAGTTGCGAAAAAAAAACTCAATCCCTCTCAGAGTGCAGCGAGGCAAAAGAAACACTTCCTTGCAGCCAAATGTCCGATATATTTGTGTGTAAACGCACCCTCCGCCCTTCATACGAAAGTCCTTACATGTTTAAGAATCCATAAATAATAGAGTTGACGTGCTCCCGGATTGTATTTCCCCCTTATAATCACTCCTTGTCTATGGTGCACCTAATGCTGCTATTGTCTGTGGCTGCGGATTTATTATTCATTTCGCAAATATATCTGATGTTATGAGCTATAGAATGCTGTTTGAGTGGTAGATTTACCTTGAAGAGGTCTTGGCGATGAGCTTGTCGCTTTGTCAGTACCTATCGCTTGATTAAAAATAGTGATATAGGATTGTATTCTAGACCATGTGAATAAGTTGTATACCTACCTAAGATTGTACTTATCTGGACCCAAATATATATAGGTAGGTCTAAAAGCTATACCCGTAACTTACATGTACCAATCGAGGCAAAACAAACCGACATAGGTACTATTTTCCCATACTTACAAGGTGGTATAAGATAGTTTAAATAAAAACAGTTTAAATAAAAACCCTCAAAACTGTAAAAGCGTTAGAAGCTACCCAAGCTGATTGAGGAACACAAAGAAAAATAAATCCAACTATACATGAAAAAATAACTGCAAACTGATCATAGATTTTCCCGCTTAATTTAGCGATGCCCGAATGTTTTCACTGCGGAGCCGCGATTAGCAACAATCCTCTTGATTATTCGATTTTCGAACGTTCCACCATTTTGGGTCACGTGTCCAGCAAATAGGACGGTTGGTGCTAGATAAGTATACAGGGTTTTACAGAAAACTTCTAAGGGATTTTAGGGTCGGGGTTTTCTAAAACTTTCTCAACGAGGCCTACCTAACTACAAAATACTACATACTACCTCTAGTTACTTCAAAAGTACTTATTTCAAAAGTCTTCCACTTTTGTCTATCCAATCTGTATATCTTATTAGAGTTTAATGCATTAGGTAGCAGCAAATCTCAGAAAGAACTAAAAGTAACTTCTCTGAATATATTTAAAAGCCGTGTGAAGAAGCATTACCTCTCTCTTTAGAGTTATAGGTAGTATCTATTAATGTAAGTATTTATTAGTTTATTAGTATAGTATAAACAATAGTAGTTTTAGTATATTATAAGTATTTATTATATTATTATAGTAATTATACAAATTATTTTATTTATTATTTTATATATTGTACACCTATGTGTACAATATATAAAATGTTGATAAGAGTTCATGTATCTTATATGTGTAAACACTACACTCTGAACGCTCTCAATTATTTGCTCAGCATCTCTGAATTTCACCAAAAAGCTTTTTGTTTCAATGGATGAAATGCTCTTTTTTTCGTGCGATTCTGATTTGAGAACACATAGGTAGGTCGTAGACCTATGTCTACACCTGCTCAGCAATCAACCTTTCCCATGTTAACCTGGTTTGCTGGAAGAGATCTCTTATTAGAGTTAAGCTCGCCTTTGTACACCATTTTTATGTAACTCTTGTTTTTTGTATGATATGTGTGCAATAAAGAAATTATAAAATTATGAAGGAACTATTGATTGATTTTTGGGTATGCTTAAGGTAATTTGTGATTCTTCAAGCTGGATCACCTGTGAAAATTATAATCACATTCAGATATCGACTTCACTCCACTGGAGTAGATGCTTTCTTGGCTCAAGTTAATTTCACTATAAACTAAGTGGGTCTTCTTTTTTACCGTCACAACCGGGATCACCCTCTACATTAAAATAGCAGTAGAACCCGACACTGTAATTGGAGCACTCAATTTGCGCGCCACTTTTCCGGCGCCGCGTGTCTAACGCGTGCACGCCACTGTACGCCGCACGCCTCTCTCGATTGTTTATGGTACCATATCTGCTCTATAATCGAAGAATTTGTCTATACCACCCGCTCGAGACCATGGACTTAGTAACTATCTCGAGACAAAAGAAAACAATCGTTCCCGCGCTTTTCACTCAGACGTCAATGGCGGCATTAAAATGCACGATGGCGAAGATAGCAGACAGAATACAAGATTCTGGGGTTCATTTGAGGCTAATTAATATCTAAACAAGGACGGCATCAGAGCTATCTGATTTCAAAGCGAAGCAAAAAATGTATGGCAGAGGAAATCTCGGCAAAAACGTGTCTATACGAGAGCAATTGACAATGAAGCCAATATCTAACACGTGGGTACGTAAAGGGACCGTCCGTAGTACCCATATCAACTGTAATCCCCCATTTTATCCAACTACGACCCAAACTTGGCTATAGGAATGTCCTCGCCAAAAGATCGGCAAAGATCCGTTGACGCAAAGCCTCCCAGAGTACGAATCGGCAAATAAAAAACTTGATTGTGAATAAAAAACAGAATCGATGGATTAACGAGCACGCTCCATTGCCGATTATTATTTTCGTCCGGGAAGAATTGGCAGCCATCTTTGGATTTTCTTTGCGCGATATTCTTTTTTTAAATAAACTTTTTTGTTAAATGACGCAGTCAGCCAGTACCAGGTGCTGCGTGAAATACTTTTTAATTGGGATGTCTTGTGTAGACTGAATGTTCGTTAAACCCTTGAATGAAATAGTAAAAAAAGTAACCATTCTTTGAATCAGTGGGGGTTCAGGAAGATTTCTACCCGTGCCACATCAAAAATGCCGAAAAGTAATGTGTAAAAGCTCAGACTACACGTATACAAGTTTGGTATCCAATATGGCTTCAATATACTAATATATAAAAGTGGTACCCTGATGAACACAGTGACCGCAACGAGAACAATTTCGTAGAACTCGTCAATATATATGAGAATACGAATCGATGTTAATGAGTTATACGTACTTAGAGTCGTAAAAAATACCTGCATGTGATTCTGTTGTTCTCTGAATATTACCGAAAGGATAATGATATTAAATTAATATAAAATTATATGAATTGCTAATGTAGAACAAAATAATCTTGAATTCAAAATAAAAAAAAGATTGGTTTCAACAGCAACCTTCCTGTTTTCACTCATGCCATAAATTATACTCCTCATTTTAGATTTTACAACCATGAGACTAACTAACTCTCATATGACACAAGGCAAACATTGCATTAATGCATCCACCCTTTATTTAAATATGTAGGATATTCCAAACGTCGCATGTAAATATGACGACCTCTGTGGCGCTGCGGTTATGGTTCTGCCTACCATGCGAGGAGTCCCGGGTTCGATCTCCGGCTGGGGATAAAGAAAAAAAATCCCCAAGTCTTGGACGTTGTGTGACGTCGCTGTTTCTGGTTCCCACGATACAGGATATCCTAGTGTGGGGCCAGAAGCAATGTTGAAATGTTTATGTTTATTCAAAATATGTAAATCACAAGCAGGAAGTTGTTCTAATTTTTAAATCTGAAATTCCAGAGCAAGTTTAAATTGTTAACAAAAGAAAGGCATCCGGTCTCGGGAAATTAATAATAATATAATAAACTATTATATGCGATTAATCGTGTAAAGGAAGCTGTGCCTTGTCCGATCCACACAGAAAAAAACCGACCCGAAAGAAATTCAAAGATCTAATACAAAAGCCGAATCTACGCTAAAAAATCTTAGCCCCATAACTTACAATTAAAATGCAGCTACTGGTCATGCACCAAAAGTATACATAATAAATTCATTCCTTAAAAAGGCCAGTCTGAAAAGAGGCAGGATGCTGGACAATGGTGTCGGAAAAAATAAAGTTGTTTATGGTCATTTTGCCGCCAACGCCCGGCGGGTTTAAATTTAGAACGTCGTGAAGTGAGGGTGCAATGATAATTTATGGAGGCCGGGGTCACGAAACAATCGTGAAATTACGGATGCTTGGATTTACGAGGATTAGTTGGAGTGTTTGGTTTAGTGGAAACGAGGAAGGACCCGGGTTCGGCATCTAGACTGAATGTTGCTGAGGAAACAGCATGCAACATGCCTGATCTGAATGCTTAATTGAACCTGAATGAACTACCATGGGCTTTCAAAGTTACCTAACTATCCACACCACTCAACAAAGATCAATATATCATATAACATATACGAGTGCATATACCTAGATCGCGTATGTTATTTAATTTTTCAGGAATTCGAATTTCATATTTCTATGACTCATAGTAATACCTTGGACAGTAAGTAATACCTTGGACACATTGATCTAGCCCCAAACTAGGATTCCCTAAATCTTGGGTACTAGACAACGATACACATACTTATATAAGTAGATAAATATTGTACTTAGATAGATAAACAACCATGACTAGGGTACAAACATCCGTTGTCATCAAACAAATATTTGCCCCCACCGGGGCTCGAACCCGGGACCCTTGGCTTCGTAGGCAGGGTCACTGCCGACTCGGCCATTAGGGTCGTCGTCACATGAACATACTCCTGGCCCCACACTAGGATTACCTGTGTCGTGGAAACTAGAAACAGCGACATCAAGCACATATAAACATCCAAGACCTGTTTTTTTTTTCCCCAGCCGGGGATCGAACCCGGGACATTCTGATTGACTGACAAAGTATATGTTGGCATCCCGGCCTCAGTGTAGCAGGTAGAGAAGGCATTGACTCCTGTCTACCACTGTATGGTCATGATTGGCTTAGCGGTACTTACTATAACGTGCAACGCTCGAATTAACTGTGCTTTAACTTATCATGGTAGCGGTCGCCTCGCCGGTTACCATGGTTACCATGTATGATTGGGTTCGCAGTAGCAGTCGGGTCAATTACTACTATCGCAAAGCTGACCCGTATACACTATAGTAAATCACAGTGGCAGAATCTGGGTTGTGTTTATGTCGTACGTAACCATATCATAGGGTTGATCATTTCATGAAATGGCTAAGCATTTTATGATCTTTCCCCTTTCGGCCGCTACCGCAACTGAGTTTCGTAACCAGGTGCGAAAGAAGAATGAAAACTCCTTGTTCGCAACCAGTTGCGAAAGAATACCTTTTATTCTTCTTTCGCAACTTGGTTTCGAAAAAGGACTTTGCAAATATGTGGTTGAGAAAAAAGAAAAGCGTAGTCCTAATTCGCAACCAATATCAGTAATATTACATATTAAATGGCTCTACTTATTAGTTACAAGTGGATTTACTAAGATTTTTTTAAGTTTAAGTGTGGAACACCAATACTACGAGGAGCTTAGCACAATCAAGAAAAACAATCAAATAGTAATGAGATTTTATTTTTATATTATCAATCTTAGACGCAGGCCGGCAGGCCTTAGTGGATTAATAATAAGCGTCGGTCATGGTATCGAACTACCATATTACATATGGGCAAATTATTTCGATACAATGACCGACACTTATTATTCCGCTCTTCAACTCTTCTATTGCCGAGGTTATTTCTTTATCAATTTCCTCGTACTCTTTGTTTTTCTTCTTGCTAACTTTTCTGAGGTCAAAGGACGTAGACTCAGTCTCCAAAACGTGAAGCAAATGAGCCAGAGTGGGATTTTTGCGGCCAACGTATTTATTAATTTTTGCATGCCAACCTTCTATATTATTATTAGTTCTAATAGCTTCATCATGACAGCAACATTCTTTCTCTATTTTATCTTTTGAAACCCATTGCTTCTTAAAGTAGGCATTAAATTTATTTATTTCTATACATACTGGACTCCTTGCCATAACATATCGATATCCTGTATTTATGAAATTTTGCGGTAAGCGAGCTAGTCCTATACATCTAGCGACGTGCCTCTTCTTAGGTCTTGTATTGATATTGAGAGCCTTAGCCTTCCTCCAGAGGCATCGGTTAAAATGATAGTAACATCCACGAAAAACAATTGTTGGGAATACTCTTCTGATGGCATGAATAGCAGCAAGTTCAAAATCCATCGTAATTTTTTTCGGTACCCATGTGGATAATGTGGTCTTTATCAAGTTGAACAGTATTTCGTAACTTTTCATTTTCTTATCGCACATCAGACAAAATAATAGTGGCGTTACACACTTGTTTTGTTCATTATACCCATGTATAGTATATAATTGTTTAAATCCTTTTGGACAACTTTTAAACGTGCCGTCGGCAAAAAAATGATGATACTTTCTAATTTGCTCTCTATTTTCTTTGCTACAAAACACAATTATTCTTTGGGAATCATCGTCATAATCCGCCAATAAAAACTCAGTATACTTTGCAGGTACAACAACGTCGCTTGGGTTTACAAACCGTACTTTAGGAGCACCTAATATTTTGTTACGTTCGTTATAGAGTCCAGTTTTCACACTACTGTATTTTGGTACTTCTTCTAGAAGTTGGATACCGCTATCGTTTATTTGCTTGACCACTTCGTCGTATTGCTGTTGTATTGATTGAAAATTACAGCTGCTTATCTGTTTCAGTTGATCGAATTCTTTTAGTACTATGTTTTTGGCATGGCTGGCCGTACAGTTTGCATCATGTTCATTAATTTTTTTAATCTCATTGCGCTGATTCAATGTTAAGTTCCCTTTGCAAATCGTTTCATTACAACACTTCCAAAATGAGTCCCCGTTTACATAAATTTTCTTACGGTGGAACCGGTGCCCGTCGTATAGCAGTTTTGTTCCTCCTCGTTTAGTTGATATAAAATCTAATTTGCTTGAGGTCGGAAAAATATTAGATGAAGACATTATTACATTTAAATGATGCACAGCACAACAGTGATGCACAACATAAATTATAAGTCATTATGGCAGAATTGTCAAGATTAGATAACAACCATTCATTTCAACTAGTACTAAGTACCTACGCACTCGAAAAAGTATGAGGTTGCGAATAAAGAACAGAAAATCCTTCACCGCTACTGGTTGCGAAAAACAAATGCATTATGCCTATAGTTGCGAACAAAGAATAAAAGGTATTCTTTCGCAACTGGTTGCGAACAAGGAGTTTTCATTCTTCTTTCGCACCTGGTTACGAAACTCAGTTGCGGTAGCGGCCGAAAGGATCTTTCCGATAGAGTTGAATTGTATGACACATGTCTTTCTAAAAGCATTTTTTTTCAGTACAACCTAATGTTTTGTGTGATATACATGTCGAACTAACACGAAGACTATTCGGGGGCACCCTTCTATTCTATTCTTTTATTCTTCTTAAAGGGGGTGTAGCGCCTGCACCTGTCCCACTTGGGCGGGGCCTTGGTGGGTGACCCTTCGCCTACACATCTAATTCAGCCTTCCCAACTCCTGCACCAGCTGGAGTAGGAGGCCTGGATGTTCTAGAAGCTCGTGGGTGGATTGTATCACCCAGGATAGCCATCCTGGTTTATATTGTGGATGGACATGGCATAAGCATGTGCTCTACTGTGTCATCCACTTCCATACACCCCCGGCACAGGGGGCTGTCCGTTGAACTTGCAATTTTCAAGCGTTTGTTTAGTGTACAATGAAATAAAAATACTAACAAGCCTGTTATTAGGCTTGTTAGTATTTTTATCTACACACGTATCATAAACCCTCTTTACTGCGTCGAAAAGTTAAGTAGTTTAAGTTTAAGTTAAGAAAAAAAAAAAAAAAAAAAAAAAAAAAAAAAAAAAAAAAAACCACACGTTACGACCAGCATAATGATAAACTTCTTGGTAAAAACTCTAAAAGACTATAATGTACCAAAATTTGTCAAATTTAGACATTCAAATTTCGAACGCTGACGCCCGCCTGCGTGCGCCCCTAGTTTGTCTGTGAAGTTGGTACTACAGAACAAGCTAAACAACTGCAGAGCAGTGATCATTACCTCAATGCCGGTCGAACATGCGGTTCCTGATCACATCAAAGTGTGCTTATAATATGTGTGTAGATAAACTAGTGTATGTAACTGTACATAATTAGGCATTAAAACTCTCGAGTGATATTATTATGAAACTTGCCTTCGGCTCGTTTCAATAACAGTCACATAAACTTCTATTATTTTACTGCGTGGTAGTCTCGCCCTTTAGTCTTCACCTAAGCTACCGCAGTGTTTTTCCCTAAAAGATTGCATCGTTTAATGAAATTTCTAATTTAACGGGAAATATTCAACTGCACATCAAATATTCTGATTTGCACAGCAAATATAAGGGCAAAATACTGCGGTAGCTTAGGTAAGGGTAAAGGGGGTGAGCGAAGCGAAGCCCCCTTTATCCTTCGTGTTAGGTTCAACATGTAAGAAGTGCTCATTAAATATTTAAAACATAAAAAGTGTTTTTGTTGATACTTTTTTGCTGTGCAAATCAGTATTTTTTATGTGCGATTAAATACTAGCCTAATTTAACTATTGTTGGCAATTTCATAATATGGTCAATTCTACGATATAGTTACGACATACATATATAGTTTAATGTAGATTTAATTGTAAACTATATTTCAGCTTCGAAAAGAAAAAAGTCACGCAAGAGGCATGTGCAACAAAATATAATTCCAGAGAATGTCTAGAATGCCTTACCACCTTAACGTGATACGAAAAAATAATGTTTTTTTTTTCGAATCCATTTACTCCACCATGAAGTCATCTACAGATTTTATTTTTGGGTTAACGTTTATTGAGTATTTGATTAAGATTCTCACTAAAGGATAACGCGATTGGAAAAAAAAACTCGATAGAATTACGAAAATACCTACCCCTAATTTGTTTTATTTTTCCTGTAATTCTGAAATCTTAACTAATTTCACTGTGGAACTGCGTTCAAAATGCAAAAGTTATGTATTCGTAAACTCTTATTAAAAAACTTTTTAACAAAATAACGTAGTTTATTTTCAAACAATTTTTCTGTGGTTTAGCGCTACGTTATTACATTTTTTCCCGATTCCGTCCCTCTTACACTGCGGGTCTTTCTGCCTGGAGTAACGGGGACCTTTGCACGAACGAGGTATCGCTTTAACGAGACGTGCCCCACAAAGGGCGAGCCAAGCAATGAAAATCTGCTGAGGGCACAATGTATAATGTAGGTCTGTACATAAATCAACCGGCGCAGGTCGTATGGGACCTTGTTGGATGGCTTTTCCTGTCCTGAGGAGGCCTAGACTTAAAAGTTGGTTCCTTGACAGGCTGTCGATGATTAAGATGATGAAGGTTTCATAAGACAAGTAAAACTCTGAGTAGTTATGTCCTTCTAAGTAGAAAAAATAAAATTTGCTTACAAAAGGCAGAGTTGGAGTTGCTAGTTGCTTGCTAGCGCGTAACTAAGTACAGTTGAATATCGTAAACTACACGCACTACCTTCAACATCAACAACGTCTAAATAAACATGTCCCAACATCAATAATCTTGACAACAAACACAGGAATACCGGCCGTCCACCTGTGCATACAGTAAAAAAAAAAACACAAAAGAGGTCTTTGCAAAACGGAACTGTAGCATTCTACGTCAAATATTTCAACAATAGACTAACTTCCTGCGTAGATGCACCATTCCCACGTTTTATAGGGTTCCGTACACGAAGGGTACCAAACGGGACCCTTTTAGTACCACTCCGCTGTCCGTCCGTCAGACAGAGGGCTGTATCTCATAAACCATAGGTATACCTCGCGCTACGAATTAAGAGCGCTGGGCGACGTTGGTGGGAATTAATGTGGCGCATATCTACAGATAATGAATATGTGCATTCAAGGCCACCGCTCATAACTCATGGCGCGAGGACTAGAGAGTTGAAATTTTCATAGAATGTGTTTTTCTTCAGCAACAAATAATGCAAGAGATTTTATAAATTAAAGGGGTCCCCAATCCCCATACAAGAGACGTGCTTTAACAAACAAACCATATCAAGATTCAATTATCATGGTAGATTACGCGGCTTATCACTTGGTTATGGAGCGTCATTGGTAAATTCTGGGTTCGAATCCACGTTCAGCATAATATTATTATCTTTTCTTTTTGTTTTATTATTTTTAGTGGTTATGTTTTCTTGTACAATAGTACGGAACCCTTCGTATGCGAGTCCGGCCCTCACTTGCCCGAATTTGTTGGTGATAGACAGAACAATTTACGATGTGGTGAGGTGTTAAAAGGTTATGACATCTGATAAATATTACGTGATAATTACATTAATAGGTAGGTATATGTACAAAGTCGTTCGCAGAGAGACACCCTCTAACAAAAGTAGGTGTTTAAAGGCTTCTGCGATAAATGGTGATCCAAAAAACAACATTTTGGCCACGTCAGTCTCTAATATAATAACTTATGAGCTAGACAGTGTTCATACTTGTAAATATAATAAATATTGATGACATTGTCACACGGCAAGACGAAAAATCCGTGTGGGCTTATAAAATCTGTAGTTGTCACTCTCTTGGGGCTTCGCCCACACACGAAAGGCATACTGAACAGTGATCTGAGCCACTGATTATTTAGAACATTTGGAAGCTAGCATGACGAGGCGATTGTCTATGGTAGGTCACACTTTTTAAAGATCTATTGTTCTTGCAAATGTACTTAGAGGCCAGATAACCGAAACTGTGTGAATTAACGTATCTTGATGCCATTTTAGTAGCCTTGCAGGTCGTTAGATGGAGTGTTACGGATTGTTTACATCATGTCAATCAAATAGTAAGTACATTAAATAGTGTAGTCCGTCTGTTATAGTACAATCTAGACAGAGACAGATTTGCAAAAACTTTCAGTGTTTAAATCAACGTACGCTTCAGACCACAAAAGGATGTTTTAGATGAAACAAATGTATGAAAAAGGGCCCCAAGCCCTTTAATAAGTGTCACAATAAAACAATAAAAAAATCGATAATTCTTTTAACGCCTTCCAACTACAAAGTAGGTAGGTAGTCCATGAAAGGTGACTATTTACTGATTATAATAGGAGATAAAATAAACTTTCAAATTCTTCGCGTTCCTCATCTTCCATATCCCACGACCGCGATAAAAAAACTCTTGATTGAAAAAATTAATAATCCACGTCCCCAGAGGATTACACGACAAACGCATTTCAGAACTGGCCACACTGAACTTCCAGAGTATAATTTTTTATAATGTAGGATTTTTTTTTTAAATTGGAATAAAAAATAGATTCATGGATAGAACGTAGGTGCGTTCGATTCAAATGTCACTCGTATATTGGGCACAAGTGCTGCCACCTGTCGCGATATATTGTGTGAATGTGACTAGAGCCATATTTATCATCTATCAATGATTTGGCAGTAATTTTTACAATGAACTCTTCTTCGTTGCTCTTTTGATGTGATTGATACGGGTGCTGTCATGTCATGTGCTGCGACTTCTCAGTCGGACCTGCGCCAATACGATGATATCACTTGCGTGTGAAATCAGAAATTAGGAAATAGTTTTTGATAATCCTCGTATGGTGTTGATTTCCCCAGGATTTCCAGAAAATTATTCAATTTACCATGAAATACGTTATATAACAAGCAAAGTTGTAAAGACATCTCTTCATCAATTCACTGCAATCCATGAAAAATCGCTGGGAAGTACATTCCTAATATAAACAATAATAATAATAAATTTATTTCTTCTTAGACAAGAATGGTATCTATCTGGCTAAAATAATACCATTTTTTTTCTTTCAAGACTTTCAAATGTACCCTTCAACAAACCCTCTCATTAGAACCTAATTCCTTAGTTTCAGATTTCATTTTTTGTCCAAAGTAACCATCTATGCTCGGAAATATGATGTAGGTTATTTGACTAAGAGCCCGCATTTAAAAGGATTATTCAATGCGGCCATACCATGAATGACACATGAGATGCGACGAAAAAATAAATAAATAATTGTTTTGGGATTAACTGCCAGTGTCAAAGTGTTAAATATCGAACACACGGCGTCTAATTTGACAACTGTGGCTGGCCGAAAAATTCGACTCCTCGTCATCGAACCTTCAAAAAAAGAAAAAAATAACAATTTGACAACTGTGTCGTATTTTGGTTAAAGTTTGACAGTTCGATTTGAATTCACGTCGCCGCTTTTGACGCGCCGGAATATCTTATACCGAGATTTTATTGTTGATAAAATTGTTTGAATTTTAATTGTATCATCTTGTAAACCTGATTTATTTGTTAATATTCTGTAGGCACATGCTAGTTGGTTCAGAGGTAGACTATATTTCCCTGTTAAAATGATATTACCCTAGCGTACAAACACTATCGGTATAAGAGACAAGCCCAAATTAGTTTACATTAAAAATATATCGAGCGTTGGTATTAGGGATTGCAGATTCAGATTCAAATTCATTGATTTACTTAAACGTGGTTACAATGGTTAGTGAAAGTTTATAAGTATTTACAGCACGTTAGGCAAAATATTGACATGCTAAAGGTATTTAGGCAAAATTAATTGATGTTTAACTAAGATTACGAACTGACAAAACACTAAAATAAATAGCTAAGTAAATTTACGCAATATCATTAAAAAATGTGAGTATTTCGCAATAATTATTATAATTAACTAGTTAGGTAGCTGATTTGCATTTTACAAAGACTCATTATAGAGTAGAAGGTTCTGTAGCGACCCAAGTAAATAATTATCCAATCCAGCGATATATAACAATCGGCCAAGTCTAGTTTGTCTACCGCTGGATTGCTGGATCCAGCATTGCAAGCCCTAGCTAGTTGATATGCTCTTATTCTCCTACAGTGGTCCAGCCGAGAGAAGATGCAAAAAAAATACGTGTACGTGTGTATATTTGTAAATAAAGAACTTTGATTTTGATTTTGGTATATCCCTTACTATAGAGACATCATACGAGATATAGTATAATCATTTTCGTTCGTCTAGTTCTAGGTAACGAAGAGCTCCCAACCGAATTCCTCGTATTACCCAGAAGTAACTAAACTTATCACTACTATATCAATCAACAAAGGTTAAGGCACGTAAAATGTGTATCAAAACTGCCTAGTCACGCACGAAACGTCAAATAGTAGAAAATATTCCTTCTACTACAGGCATCAGCTTCTAAATTGTTACTCTACATTCATCAAGATAGGTTGGATCTTGTACACAAACAATGCCATTATTCGTTGGGAAAATAAACAACCTTTTTGGAGCGGAGGACTTACTGGCTGGTAGGAATTAAAAAAATAAAACATTCACCATAGATAGACACAGTGGCGCGTTCTACTTTCAAAATGTGAAGAGTCGAGTTAGGGTTGTCTATTTTTTATTTGACGTGATCACAGGAATACATACATACGTATTCCTCGTACTCGTAGATACTTTCAGCAGAAAATTAATAAACACCTTTTCATTCGTTTCAAAAACCTAACACTATTCACCTTTGATAAGCTGTATATATAATTTTCCATTATATGTATATATTAAAATTAATTGAATATATTATAAGATTTGGTAATCAAATCTGTAACAATGAAAATATGTGTCCGATCCGATCTGGACAGTGCAATATGGGATAGGTACATATTTAATAGCAATAACATATGTTATTAAAATTAATAAAAGCAATATCGATACAACTATACTTCTTTTTTGTTAATGTAAAGCATTATATTTTTTTAAGGATTGATTCACACTCATCGACAACCCTGATCCAACAACAATGATAAAAAGCGCGCGTAAAATATTTTGATGTTTGACAACTGTCGGATTTGATCGATATCAATTTATTTATTTAGAAACTTATGCTCGATTCATGCTTCGATTCGATACGAATACTTTTTGTGACAAGTTGCATGATAGAGCATAATTTAAGAATAGAAGCCAGACAACATTTAAAAAAAATACCTTAATAAAATCTACGTAGGAAATCGATTAGATCACGGCAACATTGCCTTTATTTTACACGTCTCTATGCTCAGTCGACGGAATTTAATTTCGCACCCACCTAAGGTTAATATTGCATAGCAAATTGGAACGTGCTAGGGTTAATATAACTTGGCATCGTGATAATTCTGTATCATCTAAATTTGTAATATATCTACACATTGTCAGCTTCTAATAAGTGAACTGCATCTATAAAATTATTTCAACTTCCTCTAATTTCATATTATCACCTATATTTTTATACGTTAGGATAAATCATTGTAGACTAAATATACTTTAGTAATATAAACTTAAACAGTTATAAAGGCACATACATTGCTTCTGGCCCCCACACTAGGATACCCAGTGTCGTGGGAACCAGAAACAGCGACATCACACACATATAGACATCCAAAACTTGGGAGTTTTTTCTTTACTCCTAACCGGGGATCGAACCCGGGACCTCTCGCATGGAGGCAGAGCCACAACCGCAGCGCCACGGCGGTCATCATATAAGTCATCATCATCATATTACTAGGTTTTAGTATTACTAGATTAGATCCCACCAAAAACATAAATATGAAAATGGGAGCCAAGTTCAATAATAACAATATCGTGGCTGACGACTTCGCCGACAAAAGATTTGAGATCTAAATGAGTGCCAAGTTCTGTACTATGATTATCCTGAAATTATAACATCGCACAAAGTAGATAACTTAAAGTCCTTAAACGCCCTTCGAGTACAGTATAATAACGAATTTAGGATGCTGTTGGGGTTTATTGTTGTTAAATTGAAGTTAAAGATGTCTAAGCTAGTTTCTACCGGCAAATCAAATTTTAGAAGGGAAGACATGTTGACCACACCAATATACAATGACGTAAGAAGCACAAAAACATTATAACTCTAACAAGTACATATTAGCCAAATATAAGACAGTAGTATGTAAAAACTGGTCATTCAAATCTTTTACTTTAATTTGTGTTGAGTTATCTACTTTCTGTAATGTTAAAAATTCAGGATTATCATAGGTACATAACTTGGCATTCATTTAGATCTCAAGACGAAGTCGTCAGCCTGCAGCCACGATATTGTTTATAGTGAACTTTGCTCCCATTTTCACATTTATGATTTTTGGTGGGATGTCATTACTTTTTGAAAATAAAATGTTGTTAATGTTCATCATTTAAATTAAAATCAATCAGATTTTTATGGAATACAGGTCTCCCGCAGCCTTTAAATCAGAAACCACTCCATAAGTTGTCGAATAAAGCATACTTCCGCGAAAGGTATTCTTGTTCTGAGTCGTGTGGTTCACTGTTTTGGGCGCAAGTGTAGGCACTTACATCTTACCAGTTGCGACATACATACTCTACTATGGACTCACGCAGCCTATAGGTTTGTTGAATAACAACGGAATAAAATAAAGAAAACGCAATAGAATGAAATAAGCAACTTCCATCGGTAGGCATTGGAATAATTCGGTGTAGTGTAAGTGTGTCATCCACTCTTAGTGTTACTGTACGACTCAAAGTGTAATTTTACCTCTTCTCTACATTGGACCACTGTGTGAGAAGAAGGGCGTAGTAACTCCCACAGATTGATTTTTAGATGTCTTTTAAAAATTGCTTGTGCTTAACTAACACAAATATTACAACATTAATTATTATAATTAATAAGCAGGAATACATCATTACAAAATTATTAACAGCAAGGTCTGTGTTGAGCCAGATTAACCCCATACAGTCCCGTCATTTAAGTAGTCTTGAACATTGTAATATCCCTTTTTCGACAAAGTCGCTTTAACATGCTTTTTAGGGATCCGTACCCAAATGGTGCCAAACGGGACCCTATTACTAAGCATCCGCTGCCGACTGTCTGTCCGTCCGTCCGTCCGTCACCGAAATAGGTAGAGAGCTGAAATTTTCACAGAATGTGCATTTCTGTTGCCGCAACAGCAACAAATATTCCAAATCTCTATATTACTGTAGATATTTACATATACTTAGCAATCGTAATTTTTTGCCACTTCTCTACATTGGACCACTGTGGGAGAAGCAGGGCGTAGAAACTCCCACAGATTGATTTTTAGATCTCTTTTAAAAATGCCTTTGCTTAACTAATACAAATATTATAATATCAATATGATAATTAATAAGCAGGAATAAATAATTACAAAATTATTAACAGCAAGGTCTGTGCTGAGCTAGATTAACCCCATACAGTCCTGTCATTTAAGTAATCTTGAACATTGTAATATCCCTTTTTCGACAAAGTTTTTAAATTGCTCAAAAGGCAATTCCAAAATCTCCAGAGGTATGTTATTGTAGTAGAGAATGCACTGACCCTTGATAGAATTGCTAACCTTCGCGAGTCTAAGCCGTGGCGCAACTAGTCTGTGATTATTTCTTAGGTTAACGTTACAGCTATCGCTAAGTTTGGAGAATGTTGTAAGGTTCTTGCGTACATAGGTACCTATGTTCATTACAGTACATTATATTTACAAAAATTAATTGACTCGCTACAGTAGGTATGTCAATTTCTTTAAAAAGCTCTCTGTGCGTTTTATATTATAAATTGCTCGAATAGCTCTTTTCTGTAAAATATAAATAGTTTGAATATCCGCTGGTTTCCCCCACAACAAGATACCATAGGACGTGACAAGTGTAGTAGTTAGTGTAAAGTAACTAATATATACTAGCCTAGATGTAGCCACATCCGAGTTTTGTCTGATGTTCCTCGCCGCGTAAGCCGCAGAACTTAATTTACCAGCTTATTCATCTATGTGGGGTCCCCACTGCAATTTGCTATCAATGGTTATTCCAAGAAACTTCGTGTCATTTACTAATTCTAACGTGTTGCTGTCTAACACTAAACTGGTCTCAACTTACGAGGTCTACTGTTCTCACATAACAACTTGTTAATTATTGGATAAATCTTCAGTTTTTTCTTTCCGCAATAAAAGTAAAATATGATAGGATATAGTGGGTGGACATAGTTAAAGGTTGTCTTCCAATAACGCGAGCAGTGAACGACACCTAAAGCGTCTCCTTCTGGTACGTCTAGTCTGTCGACTGTTCTGCGTAATAGGGCTTCGCGGCCTCCAGGGCTTCGGCTACTATCGACCAGGGCTGTGACGTTGCACGTTTTAAAATACCCTGTCAAGAAACTTGGAAACGATATAGGTAGGTACAACTATAATAACGACTACCGGTTTAGCCTAGCCGATAATGACCCTGCCTACGAAGCTGACGGTCCTGAGTTCGAACCCCGGTAATGCAAATATTTGTGTGATGAGCACGAGTTTCTTAGTCTTAGATGTTTTATATGTATTTACATAAGTATTTATCGCTATTAAATATATCGTCGTCTAGTACCCGTAAAGCAAGACTTGTTGAGCTTACTATGGGCCAAGTTCGAATAGTGTAAGATTGTCCTCTAATATTTATTTATTTATAAACCTATATTGATGATAAGGACCCAAATGGCCGATTCGGCAGTGACCCCGCCTACGAAGGCAAGGGTGCCGGGTTCGAGTCCCGGTGGGGGCAAATATTTGTTTGATGAGAGCGGATATATGTACATATATATATATATATGTCGTGGAGGGTGGTTGAGTCTGACAGATAAACCACAAGACTGCGTTCCGAAACGTCAAGCGATTCTTCAACTGTCAAATATCGCTTGGGTGTGGTCCGCTGTTGGTCTGTGGTTGCTCGGTGTTGTTCGTGACGAACATGTTGGATGACGAACATCGTCGGTAACGAACATGGTTGGTTAATCTGTGGTGCTTGATGTGTCTTTATGGTTCTGTGGGGCGAACACATTTGGTGATTCATAAAGGAAGAAAATCGTGACTTGTCGAGCAAGCAGACGCAACAGCGGAACTCGCCTCGTTTCATTTTGAAATCTGTGTGAATCTTGTAAATCACGTTATTGTTTGAAATTCTGTTGATTGCTGATTATAAAACGGATCCAGATCTTCACGCCTGACTTATTATTTCTAAAATTGGAGAAGCATCATTGTCTGCCTTGGAAGATGTCCGACAGTGATGAGCCTGCCGATATCTGCTCGTATCCAGCCATCCCTGCTGTTCCCCCGTCATCAGAAGTGGGATTCAATCCAACTGCGACCTGCTCTGGACAAGGAAACACAGGTGACAATGAGGAAAAGTGGCGCCTTATGATGGAACAACAAAATAAAAACTTTCTGGCGCTAATCAAAGCTATCAGCGTGCCACAGCTACATGAGAAGCTTCATTTACCTACGTTTGATCCCGAGAAACATGGCGATGCACGCGCATGGGTAACTACCGCCGATTTATGCATGAGTGAGCGAAATCTTCATGGAGCTTCGCTAGTGATTGCGTTGAGCAAAGCTCTTAAAGGGTCTGCCTCGACATGGCTCTCGCAAGTAACCTTCCCTGGCATGACCTGGCTGCAGTTCAAGGACCTTTTCATCGCGAGATATGATCGCCAAGATACTGCGGCTGCAGTTCTGATAAATCTCAACAACAACCGGCCGAAAGAAGGGGAAACCTTAGCAGCCTATGCAGCTACAATGTTGACGACGTTGGTGTCTTGCTGGAAAAAGATGACAACTGAAGAAATAGCCATCTCAAGTATCCTTGCACATCTTTCTCAATTTGCTGAGCCGCGAGTACAGCGCCTAGCGTTTACAACAGAGATACGAACGCGTGAGAAAATGCAAAAAGAGCTACAAGCGATGTCATTTCTGAAGAGGAAGTCCTCCGACAATGATGGACCTGACCAGAAGCGATTCAAAAGTGGACCTACAACTTCCGTTGAAGTTGTAGGTCCACTTTCCACATGAGTAGCTTGAAATGCTACTCATGTGGAAAATTGGGGCACAAATCCGCCCAATGCAAGCAACAGCGACGAAGCTTTACTCCTGCACGAGATGTACGAGCGCCGCCGCGAGATTAAACGTCTTCGGTTCCGCCGCCAAGACCGGTCATTACCTGCTTCAACTGCCGTGGTGTTGGGCACTACGCGAAGAACTGTACAAGACCTTCAGGTGGAGATAAGACGACCAGTGGTGGACAAGCTGGTGCGTCTCCGGTCAAGAGAGTCGACCTGTGTGAGGTCACTGGACCTTCTGGACGTTTGAGACACTCAGGTGAGTCGTTTTCATTCTGCTATGACTCAGGTGCAGAGTGCTCGCTCATTAAGGAGTCCGTTAGCGGAAAATTCAATGGAAAACGACAAAATCAGGTTGTCACTATGACTGGCATTGGACAGACCAGTGTTTTCAGTACTTTTCAGATTCTCTCGGTGGTAGAGATTGACGGCATTTGTTTCGAAGTGCTTTTTCATGTCTTACCAGACCATTGTTTGCGACAAAATATCCTGATTGGACGTGAGGTTCTTTCAGAAGGACTAAGTGTTATTATGACTGCTGAAAAAATAGAGTTTTCTAGAATAAAGATAGTTAACGTTTGTAAACTGAATAACAAGGACTTAGACTTTGACCTTGACACTGTTGACACTGACATTCCCCTTGACGCTAGATCGAAACTACTTGAAGTTGTGAATGATTTCAAGGATCATTTTATCACGGGTATTCCTGATCACCCAGCTCAGACTGAACCGATGCAAATCCGGCTCATTGATCAAAATAAGACAGTTTGTCGTAGACCTTATCGTATGTCCTCAGAGGAAAAGATGGTAGTCCGAGAGCGAGTTGACGAACTCATTAGTGCTGGCGTTGTTCGTCCTAGCTCTTCGCCGTTTGCGAGTCCCATCCTTCTAGTCACTAAAAAGGACGGTAATTACAGACTTTGCGTGGACTATAGAGAGCTCAATGATAACACAGTCCCTGACCGATTCCCTTTGCCGTTGATTTCGGATCAAATAGCTCGCCTGCATGGTGGAGTTTATTTCACGACTCTAGATATGGCGTCTGGTTTCCACCAGATTCCAATTCATCCTGACTCTATCGAACGAACGGCCTTTGTGACTCAACAGGGTCAGTTTGAATACGTGACAATGCCTTTTGGCCTCCGCAACGCACCATCTGTGTTTCAGCGCGCAATTAGTCGTGCTTTGGGAGATATGACCAATTCCTTTGTTGTGGTGTACATGGATGATGTCCTAATTGTAGCGTCTACAATTGAAGAGGGTATTGAACGACTCACTACCGTTTTGAAGGTTCTCACCGAAAAGGGCTTCTCATTAAACTTCAAGAAGTGTGCCTTTCTTAAGGAAGAGGTTGAATACTTGGGGTATATTGTTCGTCAAGGTGAGATAAGACCAAATCCCAAAAAGATTCAAGCCCTTACTGTTTTACCACCCCCAGAAACCGTGACACAGCTACGCCAATTTATTGGTCTAGCGTCTTATTTCCGGCAGTTCGTTGCTGGCTTCTCACAGATCATGGCCCCGCTGTATAGTTTGACGTATTCAAAAGGGAAAATCGATTGGGATCCTAAGCACGAAGCTGTTAGACAGAAAATTATCTCAGTGTTGACAAACGAACCGGTTCTCATCATCTTTGATCCCGATTGTCCCATCGAGTTACACACCGATGCGAGTGCAGTAGGGTATGGAGCAATCCTATTCCAAAAGAAAGACGGAAAACCTCGTGTTGTTGCCTACTTCAGCAAGCGCACTACTCCCGCTGAGTCAAAGTATCACTCTTACGAGTTAGAGACGCTCGCGGTTGTTAATGCTATCAAACATTTCCGGCACTTCCTACATGGCCGCAAGTTCCTTGTTGTAACGGATTGTAATTCGTTGCAGTCATCACGCAAGAAGCTGGATCTCACTCCAAGAGTCCATAGGTGGTGGGCCTTTTTGCAATCCTTCGATTTTGACATCATACACAGGAAGGGTGACCGTATGTGCCATGTCGACTTTTTCTCAAGAAACCCTTTGCCGGCACCAGCACCTAAGGAGGTGGTTAAAGTCACGCCAAAACGGGTAGATGTTGCTGAGCTTACTGACAACTGGCTAATGGCAGAACAGCAGAAAGATACCGAGATCGCTAAAATTGTAGAGGACTTGCATGAACACCGACTGACTGATGACTTAGAAAAGACCTATGAAGTACGATCTGGTATACTATACCGCAAAATACAACGTCACGGAAAATCATGTTGCCTGCCAATTTTGCCCCAATCTCTTAGATGGTCTGTCATAAATAACACGCATGAGACCTTGATGCACTTGGGTTGGGAGAAAACGCTCGAAAAACTGTATGATCTCTATTGGTTCGAGCACATGTCGAAATATGTTAGGAAATTTGTAGACAATTGCGTGACATGCAAAGTTTCCAAGGGTCATTCAGGAAAAATCCAAGCCCAACTACATCCAATCCCCAAAGTCGCCATTCCGTGGCATACGGTACACATTGATGCTACAGGTAAATTAAGTGGCAAGAATGATAGGAAGGAATACGTTTTTATCCTCATTGACGCATTTACGAAGTACGTTCTCCTGCATTATACTCCCAATATAGACACCGCGAACAGCATCCGAGCTGTTAAGTTTGCTTCCTCTCTCTTTGGCGCGCCTACGCGTATTATCGCCGACCAAGGTAGATGTTTTGCGAGCCGAGAGTTCCGAGAGTTTTGCGAAAGCTCTAACATAACACTTTACTTGATAGCAACTGGAAGTAGTAGATCGAATGGACAAGTAGAGCGCGTAATGAGTACGCTTAAAAATATGCTGACTGTTGTAGAGTCCGGAGACAAATCATGGCAAGAAGCTCTTCCCGAGGTTCAATTAGCGCTTAATTGTACTCAAAGCCGAGTCACTCAGTCGAGCCCCCTAGAACTGCTCATTGGTAGAATTGCTAGACCCCTTGACATGATGTTTGCGACAGAAGAGAATACCGTTGACCTCGAACACGTTAGGTCCCAGGCTGTCGATAATATCGAAAAGAACTCCCAATACGATAAAAGACGATTTGACTCTAACAAGGCTGGACTTGACAAATTCTCAGTAGGTGACTTTGTGCTGTTACAAAACGAAGAACGTAATCAGACCAAACTTGACCCAAAGTATAAAGGACCGTTTAGAGTGCTTGAAGTTTTAGACGGCGATCGGTACATGCTAAAATCCTTAAACTCTAGGAGAACATACAAGTATGCTCATGATCGCTTGCGAAAAATGCCTGAAGGTTGCGTGGTTATTTCTGATGTAGAGTCTGATGATCCTGAAACTGAAGAGGTCGCTGGGCCTAGTCCACATATTGCTTAGCTTGCATAGCATACGAGGGAGGTGCTGAGTATGTATGTTGCGATGATAGTATGCTCTAGCTCGATATAGGCGAAAGCGTACTTTGTGCTCGATGGAGGCACTGCAGATGGATCCCTCGATGGAGGCGTGGCCATTAGGGTTGTGCTCGATGGAGGCACTGCAGATGGATCGTTCGATATAGACGATGCCATAGTATAGTGAGTCTTGTGAGTCGCTCGAGAGAGGCGACTACGTATTGTGCTATACCTTGTGTGTTTGACTAAGCGTGGCAATATGTGTGATGTAAATAATTGATTGAGTTGATTTGTTCACAGATAAACCAAACCGATAATGCAAATTAGAAAAGATTTATTGAAACCTTCAGATATTTTCGCGTGTGAATACTTAGAAGATGAATTGTATAGAGTGATGTAACTTTGATTGAAAATGTTGATCCAAATGTGAAAGGTTGATGCCTACAATGTTTATCATGACTGTGAATAGATGTGATCTGTTGTAAGTCTGTCAGGACCCTCTTATTGTTGGTCAGGATTGACCGAGTGTATATTAGAGTACCTGCAGAGTATTTTCTTTGCAGGCGCACACGAGGACGTGTGATGCGGCAGAATGGCCGTGTCGTGGAGGGTGGTTGAGTCTGACAGATAAACCACAAGACTGCGTTCCGAAACGTCAAGCGATTCTTCAACTGTCAAATATCGCTTGGGTGTGGTCCGCTGTTGGTCTGTGGTTGCTCGGTGTTGTTCGTGACGAACATGTTGGATGACGAATATCGTCGGTAACGAACATGGTTGGTTAATCTGTGGTGCTTGATGTGTCTTTATGGTTCTGTGGGGCGAACACATTTGGTGATTCATAAAGGAAGAAAATCGTGACTTGTCGAGCAAGCAGACGCAACAGCGGAACTCGCCTCGTTTCATTTTGAAATCTGTGTGAATCTTGTAAATCACGTTATTGTTTGAAATTCTGTTGATTGCTGATTATAAAACGGATCAAGATCTTCACGCCTGACTTATTATTTCTAAAATTGGAGAAGCATCATTGTCTGCCTTGGAAGATGTCCGACAGTGATGAGCCTGCCGATATCTGCTCGGATCCAGCCATCCCTGCTGTTCCCCCGTCATATATATATATATATATATATATATGTATGTTGTATCGTTGTCTAGTACCCAATATACAGGGAATCCTAGTTTGGAGCTATATCAATGTGTGTAAATAGTGTCCAACGTACAATTATTATTATTACTATTAGATGTGAATGGATCGGGGGGCACGGCAGTGCCCCCATCAAGTCGAGCGCGAAGCAAACACTGCCGTACCATCCTTTACTGGAACCATTTCACCGCATTTTCAGGCCCCTATTTGAGAACCTCTGGATAAGACCAGAACGCAGAAATTTTCTTCATCCAGTAAACTATAATCACATACTTAAAATCCAAAATTTTTAGTCTGTAGGTCATTTAGTTCCGAAGTTAAGCGAAAGCAAAGTTTCGCATTTATGACACTCACTCACTCACTCATGATCATCAGAATAGAACTAGTACTTCCCATAAACTTAGAGAGCTGAAATTTGGTACAGAGTTAGGGTTTAATGGCCATATAAAGGGTAAACTATAAAAACTAGGATAATCGAAGATCTGGAGTACCTGGTGACCATGATTATAAAACACAAGAGCTTGGTTTTCTCTTGGTATAGATTCGGTATACACCGTTTTCATATCTCCCGAAAATCTAATAAAATAAATCAATATGCCCACGTACGTTTACACACAAAAAGAAGTGAAATCCCACCAAAAACATTCTGTAAAAAACTAGCCAAGTCTCTTTGGAGCTGCTTGTTTATCTCTAAAAGGTAATGAAATCTAGACAAAGTCGTGCCAAGTCTAAGGATCCTTGCTGCGATCATGGTTGAGGCCTAAATAATAACCACCAATTTAAGCCATCGGTTTGTCTGTCACCACTCATTCTGATCCGCTTTTCGATTTGCACACCACTGCTGAAGAAGTTCTTCATTTCAAAAGTTTGTCGACGCTGATCTTTATATTTATTTTATTACTTTTATTTCAGTTTTCTGTCGCTACAAAAGGACATACATACATTTCGAAATTCCGCTTTCAAGTAGATGTCAACCTATAATAATTCACCAACTTAAAAACTTAAAAAACCGACTTGACGTTCAAGCCATATTTCTTCCTCCCCCCCCCCCCCCCCCTATCGGGATGCGAATTAAGTCTATGTACTGTGAAAAGTCCTGTTCAAAACTTGTGCTGCACGGAACAACAAACCAAAACTTCGTCGAGTCATATATTCTTTGCTTTTGTTGTTTTTTTTCCAAAAAACTCTAAATCAATTTTGGTAAAATGTGTATATGTCACCGTAAGATTGTCAAAATCGTTAGTTGAAACACTAACGTATTTTTTCTCGTCAGTTGGTCAACTATCGACAGATAGTAAACTGTAGCGTACTTACTATGTGACGCCTGATACTATATTGATAAACTAACGGTTAAAATCGTTAGATAGAAAACTGGTTTAAACTTAATTTTATACAAAATACCAGGGAAAACACTGCGGTAGCTTAGGTGAGGGCTAGAGGGGGCGAGCGCAGCGAAGCCCCCGAATAGTCTTCGTATTAGGTTGACATGTAAGAACAAAAGAAACGTAAATTCTAAACCTTCTCGGTCTGGTTAACTATCTGTCGATAGTTGATCAACTAACGTGTAAAGGTAGGGTATCCTCTGATGGACGAAAGTCAAGGGTAGATTAGTTATGAAAATGATATTTTCAGAAGATAATTAAAAATGAAAAAAATAAAAACACCACTCCTCGACCCATTAATGAAGCAAAAGGGTCTTAAAACATAAGATTTGCTGTTTTTTTTAGGTCAAACTATGATACCTTTTTTTTTATAATACCTAACAAGTTAAATGTCTAACATTTAGATCACTCGTATACTTGTTAAGCTGATAACTTTCGAACTACCGAACCGATTTTAATAAAATATTTCTGTGAACCATGAGGGCACGTCTACTACCATTTACATAGAATACCGCAAAAAATCGATCGTTTGAACACTAGGGTGCCACGGACAAACATACAGACACGCTGACCGAAAGACGATTCAAACTTATAAAATAACACCCCTTTTCTGGTCGTTGGGGGTTAAAAACTTATGAAAAAAAAAGTGCATTCAAGTGATGAAGAAATGTCTATTTTCGTTTAAAACTTTCTTTTTCTCGTAGTCGTGGTATAAATTGTAGTATGCAACTCTTGAATAAAGCGGTTTTATGTCGAGGGCCATGAATCACTCGCGTCGCTCAGGATGCTAAAACTTGAATCACTCGCACTGTCGTGGTTCAGTCGTTAGAATCCTTCACTTGCTCGTGACTAATCTATGGCCCTCGCTCTCTATCCGTCCTTTATTCACAATTTCTTATTTATGTAACACAGCCCTAGTGTACTCCTGGCGAGTTTTGTTTTATAATCATTTACATTTACAGCTGAGAGAAACACTGCATCAACGACGACGCCTAGTAAGACTCAACACGCTGTGCGTGACAAGGCGTTAGTCTATTGCCGTTATGTATTGTGTGTGTGTGTGTGTCTATCATCACATCAGCCATGTCTCATATCTTGACATGTGTGAAGTGCGAATTACCACTCTTATACTAAAGTTAACTTGGCGCCTCGCTCTGATGACGTCATAGCGTCCGTCACTGTCCTACTGAGCGTATTTCCGTTGTATACAAGGCCATTACGCAGGAGTCTGTAAATTATCGCGTATAGTTTGAAACGCAATGTTTCCACTAACTTCTTCCAAATTATACATCAGCATTACGCCGCAATCTTGTACATATTTTGGAATGCTCTTCGCAAATTTTCCGTTATATACTGCGCTATTACTAAATATATATTAATATTAAATAAATATTTAATGTGTTCTTAAGTTTTTGTTATTACATGACATGTTTGGAGCAAAACTTTCGAACCCATTCATTACAAACAAAATTCGTGTATATTTTGTAGTTGCAGATGTCAGTATCAGTATTCCGAAATACTTATACACCAGCAGTTCACTATGAGAGCATAATAGCGTTGTAAGATATGTCACCGTAAGATTGTCAAAACAGTTAGTTTATAATCTAACGTTATTTTTCTCGTTAGCTTACAAACTATCGATCAATTGTAAACTGTATACCGTACTGCTTACGATATGACGCGTTAGTTTATAATGAAACCGTTCAATTGTGAACTGGTTTAAACTTAAATTGCAAAGAAAATACTATCGCAAATACTGCGGTAGCTTAGGTGAAGACTAGAGGGGGCAAGCTCAGCTAAGCCCCCGAACAGTCTTCGTGTTAGGTTGACATGTAAGAACAAAAGAAACGTAAATTCGAAACCCTGACGGTCTGGTTTACAATTTGTCGATAGTTAACAAAACTAACGCGTTAGTTTATAAACTAATGGTTTTCATGTTCTTACGGTGACATACCTATACAACGGAAATACGCTCCTCTGACGTTTCGAGGGCGAGAGCGAGCGATTGAGGGAAACGCAGTCCTCGCGGGGGCCAAGTTATCTTTGTGGCGTAGGTAAACAAAGAAATATCATTAGTCAAGAACTTTGACTTTGAGGTTGAATTTTTTTTTTTGTGCTGGTCAATGACATTTATTTAATCTACAAGATTGGAGACGCTAGTTTACCTAACCTTGCGGTAATGTAATGTAAGTACGTCTTCAGGTAATGCCCTTAACAGTACCCAAAAATGGAACAACCCACACCTACAAAGAGGAAAAAAATCCCGGCCAAGTGCGAGTCGGAGTTGCAGACGAAAGGTTTCGTCGTATAAGAATAATAGCAAAAACACGTATCTTATTTTTTTTATTGAAATAACGCTGTAGCGGCATCGGAAAGACACATTCTGTGAAAATTTCGTCTCTCTAGCTATAAAGGTTATGAGATATAGCCCGCTGACGGATAGACGGACAGACGGACGGTCGGACGGCGAAAGCTTATTAATGGTCTCGTTTAAACGTATAGAATCCGCAAAACCCCAAAAACCGATCGACCTTCTTGGACGGACTTCAGAAAAACTGTATCTGCCATCTAGTGGAAATTTGGAAGCGAATGTTTACAAGTTACCCGCTAGATGGCAGTGCCATGAAATACCGGTAGCTTTCACGTCGATCGAAAATTCTCATTCAACTACATATATTTTTTTAAAACGTATCTTCTCAATCAATCTAATCAATCATTTCTTTCTTGAAGATTCAATGTTTTGTTGAAAGATGATTTCTGGCAACACGCCCAATTTGGATTTGGATTTTTGGATGTCATGGCAGGCAGCACCAAATTAAAAACAAACAGAACAAACATGGCGCTCCTACGTAAAATTCCGATTGATATTACTTTTATCCTGTATTCCTCCTTATTTTTGTGCTGTTTGTCTAGTTTCGTTTGTGCTAACCGCGATTTGAATGAAGATAATTGGAAGGATATCCTCGAAGGAGAATGGATGGTCGAATTGTGAGTTTTTTTTATTGTCGCCGGTAACGCCACTGATTCTCTAAACGTGTCATTTTAATTCGTTAATCACACAATAATTATGTAGTTCACCCACAAATTATCATGTTATCTTGTGCTGGAAGTATTCAACTGCAATACACGATGAGAGTTTCCTCTAAATTACGCATATTTTCCCATATTTCTTCACATATTGGGCGTGGGTTGATGACTTCAAAAATTCTCGCACAGGGTTCATTCACCACATCCAAGGCCGCTGTGGTCTCGAAATGAACCGTTTTGAAACATCGTGACTGATTTTCACCTTTTGTACACCACTCTGTACCTAACAGGCCTTCAAAAGGCTCTTTGGATCATGTTTCATTCATATTGCAAAGCTTGGAGGAAAAATAAACATGTTGGATGAAACTCATTTCCGGATTCTTTCATAAACTACCACTGTATGATAATACTCTGTGCCTCTGCTCGGTCCCGCCCCCTTACGAAACTGTGACCCTCCTCTCCAAAGGAAAGTTTGAGTGACACTGACGAACTAATCAGGCAAATATTGCTATGTTGTAGTTACAGATATCGCAAGGTTTCTTGGCGCCTGAGTGGGGCTCTCAGTCTCGCCTGTGTATGTATCTCTCTTGGCCCCATGAGCCGCTACCCCCTCTAGGCGGCACTTAGGCGCCTTGAAACTTGGCATCAGGTATATCTCATTCACATGTTATCAAAAGATAAAACACAAAATCAATTGTCATCATCATCATGAAGTTCAGAATCTAGCAAAGCCTTTGGACACTGCTTTGTAAATCCCAATGCTTGTCCCAACTTATCTAAAGAAAACTTAGGTCAGAGTGTTCATAAAGGGGCGGAACTAGCCCTAATAGTTATAAAATGTGTAGTACCTAGTCAAACCAGGGGCCCAATTCCGGTACACAATGACAGCTCCATGACAATTACATGACGATTATGGTCAACTTTAGATATCCAATATCTGACGATTTTGTAATCCCATTCCCTTTATTGATTAAATTAATTATTGTGCTTACCAATTAATTTAATTTTTACCATAATTGCCTAAAAAAATATTCTCCAAACGCCAAATATTGGATATCTAAAGTTGACCGTAATCGTAATGTAATTGTCATGGAGCTATTATTGTGTACCGGAATTGGGCCCCAGATATTGTTCATTGCTTTGTTTTCTTGACATTCAGTCCTGCCACTTCGAGTAGCCTTCATGTCTACTCATTAACAAAAATTGCTATGTGTAAGATCTTGTACATTTGAGGCTTTTTCTATTCTTCTATAAGGGATTGTAGTGCCTGCACCTGGCCCACTTGAACGGGGCCTTTGTGCACATCCCCTTCGCCTGCACATCTAATTCAGACATTCCAACTCCTGCGCTAGCTGGGATAGGAGGCCTGGGTATTCACGGAGCTTGAGGGTAGATGTTGTGTCTCCCAGGATAGCCATCCTGGTTCTATTGTAGATGGACAGCATGGGCCCTACTGTTTCATCCACTTCCATACACCCCCTGTATAGGGGGCTGTCTGTTGCACCTGTAATTTACAACTGTTTGTTTAGTGTACAATGGCCTGTTATTAGGCTTGTTAGCATTTTTATTTTACTGCATGGCCATCTCATTAAGTTAGTTTATGTATAGTTTTACTTATTTATGAATAGTTTTATGTTTATGGAGTCTTCTCTGCTAGACCATACTTCATTCTGTTGCAGTACAAATTTTGATTTTGTTAATGGTCCTTTTAGTGCGCTTAGTAAGGCGCTAAGATGGCGAACACTAGAGATGGATAGCATTGAAGTAGATGGCTTGTCAAAACTTAAAGTTTAGTGACATCCTAGAATGCATTAAGCAAACAAGATGATTTGGGGAGGGACATCTGTTGAACCAATAGTAACCAGTGCCCAGCACTGGGAATTGGAATTCACATTAGAGGACCAATCACCCGCCTGTGGTTCAGCGGGTGTCCACCTCATCATCATCAAGGCTGCACCGTCTGTTTTATAGGTAATGTAATTTCATGTCGAGGCTATTCCACATGGTGGGATTCAAATCAAGGGACCAAACCATTGCTTTAACCACTATTGTTAAACTTATAAATCACTTATTTAACCACTATTGTTAAACTTATAAATCCCTAAAAGGACCTCAACTAGTTTTTGAAAGGTTGGCTGGAGGTGGCACAGACAAGAGATTTATTGTTCATATGGGTACAGGCTAATAAACAAAGAGTACATTATTATTATTTTTATTATTTATTTTTACATTAATTATTATTTGTGCCCTTACAGAAAATTCCAAATCGACACAAATATATAATATACACGAAATATTTAGGTAAAAATTACAATTACAAATTACAAAAATACAAGTCAATTCAATTAAATTCACCATTATATACATTCCATTCTAAAAATTCAATAATTCGGTGACAACGCAATCATGCATCCATCTCACAGAATCTGCCACATTCTACATATATACTGCATACGTACAGGCTACATAAACAAAATCCAGTAATTTATTGCCCATGACTATAAAATTGTTATTGTAACATCAACTCATCAGCTACGCACCATGGTGTCCAGCCTGCAATGCTCTCCAACCGGCTTGGAAAGAGCTCTCATCCCGAGCTACCAAGAAGAAACTCGACATGAAGACTGCCGGTGTCGACGTCACGAAAGCCCCGGGACTTAGCGGCCGGTTTGTTGTGACTGCACTGCCAACTATTTTCCAGTGAGTTAGATTTTTATCTCTATATAAATGCTGTTTGTTTGAACTCACTTTCTTGTCTTTATTAATAGTTATGAATACCCTGTCCTCTGTTTCTTTTTGCCCAGCCAGGATTCGGGCCCGGGATCTCTCACAGACAATGCCACAGAGGTCGTAGAAATTGATTGCCGGTCTATGCCTCTGCCACATAAGCGGGAAAACCTTTAAAGCTATGTTTTGTTTCCGATTCCAGCGTCACAAACGGCGAGTTCCGCCAGTACAAGGGACCGCGCGACACCGACTCCATGATCAGCTATGTGGAGCAATCTCGCTGGAAGCAAACGGAGCCAGTGCCCGGGTGGAAGGCGCCTGACTCACTCCAGATGACCCTGGTTGCTGAGTTCTTTAAGCTGAGCCAAGCGCTGAGGGTGAGCGAATTTGATTGAAATTCTGAGACTTATGCAATACAGTCACTTTTAGGTTCCATCATCGTCATATCAATCCACAATTTTTCAAGTATGCCTTCCAAATATGGAGCACTAACTTCCAGAAGGACAAGGACCTGCTGGAGAAAGTCCAAAGAAGAGCAACCAAGATGGTCGTAGGATTCCGTGATAAGCCTTATGAGCAGCGACTTGCAGAGCTAGGAATAGGCACACTAGAACAACGACGCAAACGTGGAGATTTCATAGAAACATATAAAATTCTAACTGGCTGCCATGACACCACAAAACATGTAGACCTTAGAGGGCACTTATTGAAACTCCAAGGGCTCTCGTTTACAAGTAACCCACGCTAACACCTTCTGTCGAACGAGTGGTCCGCGAGTGGAGCAACCTTCCAGAAACTGTAATTAGTGCGCCCTCAGTGAACAGCTCCAAAAATAAACTTGAACAACGTTATTAAACAAGTGCAGTGAAATGTGGACTAATACATTAAACATAATAATAATAATAAAACAAGAGTTGAGTTATTGAAATTGAAAATTAAAATCGAAAAAATCTTTATCCTACACCCTATTACAATGCATAGGTATGTCCTAACTCCCAAACTAGAAACTAAAGTTAACTAACTATATGTAAGGAGTTGGGACCTATAATGGAAGGGAACGAAACAATGACATGACTGAGTGTTAAGAATACAATTATCTGGTTTACATCTTACGATTAATACGTACTATTTAATTAATAATTTAATAATTAATTAAATAGTTACAGCAGTTAGTTAATAGAGCCTTTATGTATTTCTGATATCAATCGCAATACCTGTCAAGTTGAAAAATCGACTAATGAGAACACGAGTCGTAATCGCATTATCAAAGTAGTCGCGATAAGAGTTATCTAGAAATCGTTTGCTCTGGAGATTAATTGCCATTTGAGCTATTTAAAAACCATGTAAAAGCGAAAATGGGATATTACAATGTTCAAGATTACAAGATTAAATGACAGGACTGCATGTGGGCTAATCTAACTCAACACCGAACTTGCTGTTAATGCTTTTGTAATTGTTTATTCCTGCTTATTATTTATAATAGTTCATATTGTAATATTTGTATTAGTTAAGCACAACCAATTTTTAAAAGAGATCTAAAAATCTATCTGTGGCAGTTTCTACGCCCTGCTTCTCCCACAGACGATTGACGACCTCTGTGGCGCAGCGGTTGTGGCTCTGCCTACCATGCGAGAGGTTCCGGGTTCGATCCCCAGCTGGGGGTAAAAAAAACCCCCAAGTCTTCGATGTTTATATGTGTGTGACGTCGCTGTATGTGTGAAATAGTCACTATAGAGGCCTATCACCCGCCTGTGGTTCAGCGGACATCCCACCTCATCATCATCAACTGGCTAGGTCGGTTCGCACTGTAATCAAACCATTTAAAGTTAGGACTCGGCTGTGTGGGACAAGCTCGCTGGAAGCAATCACCACATCATCATCTCATCCTGTGACCCCTCAGCAGAGGTGTAAGGCTCTGAATAACGTTTTCCATTTGGTCCGATCTTGTGCCATCTGCTCTAGCTCCGCCAGTCTTTGAGCTCAACTCATGGTGCTGGACTACCGACATCAAGCATCGGCTTCGTCGACTAGACGGCCGATTTGTCATCCTTATTGCAAACGACTAATTGGATAAGGCTCATACACACAGAGGTTCCACCTTGGAACGGCCGCCAGATGGGTATTTACAGTACCCTTGCCACAGCCGCGGCCGCCGTTCCTGAACGCGGTCTCCCTCCTACCACCGACGTTTCTAGTAAGCTATCTCCCTCTAAATTGCTTAGCTACCTCCAGCGGTCTTTCCTCAACGCGGTCTCCTGTGTGCGGTGCAGCTTCCTACCTCAAGACATTTCTAGTAAGCTATCTCTATCAAAATTGCTTAGCTACCTGAAGCGGTCGTTCCTGACCGCGCTCTCCCTCCTACCTCCGACACTTTTAGTAAGCTATCTCTCTCTAGCCATCACATGTGCGACAGCCGCGGCCTGAGAAGGATCCTTTCTTTATTTATTTATTGTTTTTTGATGTTCACAGCATTTGAATTTGATACATTAATATAAATTTACATTGATAGAAGTTGAGAGTGCCAGTTACGAAGCAAATCGATTATAAATTAAGAAGAGGATGTAAGATTACAAAAATATATAACAAAATACCTGAATTGATATGGGTGCAGGTTCGTGTGTGTGGCTGTGTGAGGACATGTGGTGATGTACTTGGCTTGCTGACGGCACAAAATAAATAGGTACAGAAATCAATCTACATACAAGCGCGCTCGAGCAACGCACACATAGATACTGCTCACGGGCACGATATCTCAGAGCAGTTCAAACCAGTGCGAGCGTGAGTGCCATCCGCTTGACACGCGCGCCTGTTAATGCAAATAATGCAACAATGGAGCAACGGAAAAAAGTTATTATAACTGTTCAGTGGACGGTTTAAATAAATAACAGTTGCCTATTTTTCAATCAGTATAATAAAATAAGTATTAACAATTTTTTTAGGTAAATTCACGCCACCTTACGTAAGTTGAAAACATGTTTTTTTGTTTGTGTAGATATTGTGTTGTTTTTCGTGTCATTTGACAGGTGTAGGTCTAAAACGGACAGGGCAATAAAAATTTTGTAACTCGGGTAGTCCGTTTAGAAGTTTTCAGGGACTTTCGATAGTGAAAATTGACAAACGTATAATTGTGTAGGTATTTTTCTGTTCTGTAAACCTATTGTAATAGTAGGCAGGTCTATTTTTTTGTGTTTTGGAGTGCCAGTACCATCTTAGTTTTTCGTGCATAAACCGTAGTTGAGAACCCTAGAGCGATCGCCGAGCGTAGCTATGAAAAGTGAAGTACATACATGTGGTTGACTTCTGAACCTATTGGGTAGAATTGTTGAAATGCCCCTAGAGTCTGCCAAATCTTATAATAGTTCATATAATACATATGTTTTTATTTCACACAAATATTTTACAAGTTACGCTAAAATAAAATTGTACAAAGGCGAGCTTATCTCTAAAAAGAGATTTCTTCCAGCAAAGCAAGGCATTAAAGGAGATATTATTATAAAAGGGTAGGCTGTGCATAATAACTAGTATAAATAAAATGTCTAGGAATAAATTAATTAGTTTAGTAACTACTAAATAAGTACCGATATATACTACAACCACTTTACATACAAATACATACAATAACTTTGACGAAAGAGAGCGATTGTTAGCAATATTATTCCGTTGTGTTTCAGAGTGTACACAACATGCTGATGGAGACATACGGGCTGCCCACGTGGGGCTCCTACCTCATCTTCGCTGTTGCGACCATATTCATCGGCGCTCTGTTGGGCTTGGTGAGTGCATAGTGCATAGTACCAACAAGTCGGCTCCAAGGACCACATTTGTTTGAGGCGATACCTCGTCCGTGCAAAGGTCTCCATTTCTCCAGGCGGAAAGACCCTGAGTGTGAGAGGGACGGAATCGGGAAAAAATGAAAAAACGTAGCGCTAATCCATAGAATAATTGTTTAAAAATAAACCACCGCTATTTTGTTAAACAGTTTTTAAGGAGATTTTGCCAATACGAATTTTAAACGCAGTTCCACTATGAAATTTGTTAGGATTTCAGAATTACAGGAAAAAATAAAACAATTTAGAGGTGTTTTCGTAATTAAATTCTATCGAGAAAATTTCATCCAATCGGGTTTTTGTTTTAGTGAAAATCTTAATCAAATACTCAATAAACGTTGACCCAAAAAGCAAATCTGTAGAAGACCTCATGGTGGAGTAAATGGATTGGAAAAAAAACCCAATTTTTTTTTCGTAGCACCTTCATGTAAACACGCGCATCGTTAATTATATTCTCTGGCTTTCGTGGAGATAACTAGTTCAAAATGAGTACCTGAGGTCAACAGTCCCTTGAAGCAATTAAATCTAGTCAATGCATTAAAATATGAAACCCGTTTTTTACGCGAAATCTTAGTTCATCAGTCTATCAACTTCGTGTCCCCAGGTGCTAGTCTGCATCATAGACCTGCTGTACCCTCCCAAGCGTCCCGGCAAGGTGCTGGTCTCGCAGGAGGAGGTGGACCGGCTGGCCAAGGGCGACCAGGACGGGAAGAAGTCTGATGATGACACCGTGAGTCTTCATCGTCACCTTTCACTTCTCAGATACATAACGTGATGCTTGCCATGCTTGCCCAGGTTTGTCAAATCTCCGCGAGCCCCGGCAAACGTCAATTGTACGGCGAGCGTCAACTAACTAACAAAAGCCAACATAAATATTGACGACCCGTATGACCGAGTCGGCAGTGACCCTGCCTACGAAGCCAAGGGTCCCGGGTTCGAGTCCCGTTGGGGGCATATATTTGTTTGATGAGAACGGATGATTGTACCCTAGTCATGGTTGTTTATCTATCTAAGTATAATATTTATCTATATAAGTATGTGTATCGTTGTCTAGTACCCAAGATACAGTGAATCCTAGTTTGTGCCTAGATCAATATGTGTAAATAGTGTCCAAGGTATTATTATTATTATTATAATTTACACCTTTTGATCGCCCCAGTCGGCAATCTCCCCTCTTGCGATACAATACAACATAATGTGTTACTACTTATGTTACTGTGTGTGTGGCAGGAGCTGATTCACGACGATATCGTCGACGACAACGAGCACGACAGCGACGCCGAGAAAAACTCGCAGAGCGACGTGAGTTGTCTTCATATATTTATCGTTGCCCTAGGAGCCCGCGGCATATACCTTTTTTTTTTTTTGGAGGGAAACAAAATGGAATGACCCATGCCCAGGAGTCAGACCTCCCTGCCATGTCCGGGTCCCCACACATTGAGCGGGCATCAGCTCGTGTAGTATACGGACTAAAAACAACCCCTTTGTTGTGTTGTGTGACAGTTAACACTATAGCGGTCAGCGAATTCCCAAGAATACGTCAATGAAGAAGTCATAGTGACGCGGATTCCATAGAATTCGTTCCTTGATCCTCTGTTTTGGACGGAAACTCTATAGAATTCGCATTTCCATTGCAGTTATAGGTAGCCCTGCTCTTTGTGTCCATGTAGGTACTTCCACAGGTTGGATAGTGTCATATTAGACCATTTTAGCACACATAGAAAAAATATCTCTTCCTTCTCACTCGCTCCTTCAGTTTCCCATACAAAATTATGTGTCCAAAACGTAATACTTGACATTCGGTCATCGTCCGCGAAAGAGTCGATAATCGATTTAACTGTGAGCCATGGCGGCATATACCTTTCGGCTGCTTCGTTCTAATAAGCATCGCGACTCAGATCCACGACACACTCGCATGGCAGCAAGCAGCTGTCACACACAAAGTCCGCTACCACGGAGTAAGTAAGCAAAGTTATTCGTTAATCCGCGTCTGCTGCCAGCATCATAAGTTGGAAAAGACTGAACTTCCGTACAATAAAAAATGGTTTTTCGGCTGTTTCTTTTGCGTTTTTTCTAAAGATCCGTACTGAGAGAAATAGAACCAAATAGGAAGTAATTTTACCAAACAATTAAGCGATTTTAGTGTTTAAGTTTGACTAACGCAAAGTGATTCATTTTGGCTTATGTTTAAACGATTACCGAAAACGCACCTATTTTACTACCAATAAATTCGAAATGACTGCCAGATGGATAAATGTCCACCAAATTGTGTTTGGATAAATGATCACCAAACTTAAAAAGAAGTTTTGTTTTATGTACAATCGAACCAACTGAATCATGACCCACTTGCCTGATAATTCGTTTGAAACTTTCAAACTTGTAAGATCTATCGTAATGTCAGTGTCTAATCAAATGATAACAAGTTCGTTACCAAGGAAATAAACCTTCAAGCGAATTTCGACATACTTGCATTTAAGGGGTTTAGCAAAATAAGCTTATGGTGGGTCATGATTCAGATGGTTCGATAGTACTTAAGTTTATGTTTTCAGTTTTTTTGTTGTTCTTACATGTTCAACCTAACACGAAGGATAAAGGGGGCTTCGCTTCGCTCACCTTCGCTAGCCTTCACCTAAGCTACTTAGATATTTTTTGCAACTTTTGGTGTTCATTTATTTTTGGGTAGGAAAAAAATATTTTGGTGATCATTATATTTGTTGCCATTCATTTTTAACCGATTTCAAAAAGAAGGAGGTACTCAATCGGACTGTTTTTTATGTTTGTTACGCTATAACTCCGTCAATAATGAATTGATTTTGATGATTCTTGTTTTGATTGGTAGTAGGTCATGCTGCAGAGTTGCTCCCATATAAATTATATCAGAATTGATTTAGCGCTTTTTGAAAAAATCAACAAAAACAATGCATCCTAAACGGGGAGGAAGAAATAGGGCTTGAATTAGAATTCGGTTTTATTAAGTTTTTATCTTGTTACAAGTATAAATCTAAAATTAGTTTAACGTGAGAGCTCATAGAAAATCTCTTATATAGAAAAAGGCGTGACGCTATGTATGTGTGTGTCTATGTGTTATAAGAATGTGACCTAGTGTGCGTTCAGTTGGATTGGCTGAACGTACACTAGGACAAGCCCGACACCCGTCTGTCAATAATAAGCCTCCCTGGTGTACTATAGCCCAATTTTACGCTAATTGGGAAGAAAACTATCGAAGTAGTTCCACTTAGAGGGCGTTACGTGTTTGCTACAAATACAGAGAACGTAGCAAAGAGTTTCGCTCAACTGAGGTTACCAATGAATGACTGTTCAACTGAGGTAACAAATGAATGACTGTTCAACTCAGGTTACAATTGAATAACTGTTCAACTGAGGTTACAAATGAATGACTGTTCAACTGAGGTTACAAATGAATGACTGTTCAACTGAGGTTACAAATGAATGACTGTTCAACTGGGGTTACAAATGAATGACTGTTCAACTGAGGTTACAAATGAATGACTGTTCAACTGGGGTTAAAAAGAATGACTGTTCAACTGAGTTTACAAATCTGTTCAACTGAGGTTACAAATGAATGACTGTTCAACTGAGGTTACAAATATGTTCAACTGAGGTTACAAATGAATGACTATTCAACTGAGGTTACAAATGAATGACTGTTCAACTGAGGTTACAAATGAATGACTATTCAACTGAGGTTACAAATAAATGACTGTTCAACTAAGGTTACAAATGAATGACAGAGTAAGTAAATAAAGCAAGCAAAGAGTTTCGAATCAAAGAAATGAATTTTTATCCATAGAACTTTGCTGTTGACAATGTTTGGCACCTTACAAATACATAGTGCCCTCTACTAAAACGTTTTGCGTAATCTTCCCCATTCGGATAAAGACCTGTGCCCCTAGGCGGGGACCCAAATGGGCTACATTGATTATTTTAGACACACAGGCATCCCGAAGACTAATTCAACCAATAGCCTTTTTATGTATTTCTGACAACAATCGCGACACCAATCAAAATGCAAAGTCGGCCAATCAGACCACGAATACTTTCCACGAGCCTTCTTTTCTTGAAATGTGGTTGGTCCATTTCGAATTAGAACATCAAAGCGAATGATATCACAAGTCCATATTAAGGTTAAAATGTGTTGTTATATTGCAGAGCTTGAGCTCGAGCTCGGGCGAGGAGGCCGCCGCGGGTGCCGGCGACCTGCCGCTGCCCGGCGCTGGTGCCGGCGCGCCTGACGTGCGCCGGCGCCGGCCCAGGAAGGCAGACTGAGCCGGCCAGCCAGCCGCCAGCCAGCCAGCCAGCCAGCAGGTTCGGAGCGGGGCAGAAGAGCGTTTCATAGAGCCACGAGATACAACTTTACCATTGATCAAACTATACTATTTAAAACTAAACTTGACAGTTAGCCGTTTCTGCAGGCTTCAATCTAAACTAATTAATTAAACTAGTGAGTTTGAAAACGGAACTTTCGGCTAGGCCGCACAAGAGCTGTCGGATAGCAGTCACCTCGTAAGTCGGTTACTTTTTGAGTAGTCACTTCGTTACTTTTTCATGTAGTCACTTCGTAAGTTGGTTACTTTTTAAGAAGTCACTTGGTAAGTTGGTTACTTTTTAAGTAGTCACTTCGTAAGTTGGTTACTTTTTAAGGAGTCACTTGGTAAGTTGGCTACTTTTTGAGTAGTCACTTCGTAAATGTTGTTGAAACGACAGTATTAAAAGAGCATTAAACCAACGACATTGATAAAAGAATAGGTAGCGGATTTTTACCAACATTGCCAATTCTGGCTAAACGTGAGCACTACTTTACCTCTAACACCCCGTAAGGGAAAAGGCGTGGTGGTGTGTTATGTTGCCAGTCGAATAATGAAATTGTAAGTTGTCGCTTTATGAAACGGCAACCAGATGATCTTCACACGGAAGCGTGCTGGCCTTTGCGAAAGAGTCATCGAAACTATGATACATTGGATAAGCACGATCTTAAAGCATCTCTCATCTCAGCAGTCTACTTCTCCTTGTTTTGCTTAGAAAAGGAAGGGAGACCAACGCATATGTCTGTCCCCTACTTATAAGATGGCTCCACTTTAGATATACCTCACGCAATGAATTACGCTCTTAGCGCTGGGCGGCGTTGCCGGGAATTACTGCGCATATGTACAGGTATTGAAAAGTGACTCCTGCACATTCAAGGCCACCGCTCATAAGGTGTGGCGCGACGTATACTCTTACTCGTAAAGTTATCGTGCTTACCTCAATATCCAAACTGCGGTGTCCAACCATAGTAACATTGTCATTTAATTCATAAAAGTAAACTAAAATTAAAATTTCGAAATAGTAATCTAATTTTTAGTTTAATTTTATAACACTAATGATTAATAGTGTTGTCAACAACTCTTTTGATTTATAGTTCGTTAATACAAGATGCTTTTTGACTGGCTCGCCATACATTTTCCCCATGTAAGACAAATATCATCTTGGAGACCATAAAATATTATTATGCACAAAAAAATTCACGCGCACCAAAATTGTAGTAATTATTTCGTCTTTAATATTTAGTTTAATTTTATTTAATATTTTGTGCTAGTAAAACTTCGAAATTAACTTTTAGTATTTTATCTCGCAGTAAATATACCTTGTTTGTTCACAAAGGATATAATCTCAACTAATACCAGTTATATGTATATAGAGTTTCCAATAATTTTCAAACAAAATATGAAATGTTGCAAGCACATTGATGAGAATACAAATCAAATTGCAATTTCCTGTTGAAGAAGAAAAGCTCAACATAATAAAATGTATAATTTCGAAATAACGTACTTACGAGATTGTAGTGATTATATTAAAGGGAAATATTAAACCGCACATCAGAAATACTGATTTTCACAGCAAATATAAGGGCAAAATACTGCGATAGCTTAGGTGAAGGGTAAAGGGGGTGAGCGAGCGTAGCTCCCTTTATCCTTCGTGTTAGGTTCAACAAGTAAGAACAACAAAAAATACTTAAAACATAAACTTAAGTACTCATTAAATATTTAAAACATAAAAATGTTTTTGTTGATCCTTTTTTGCTGTGCAAATCAGTATTTTTGATGTGCGATTATATACTACCCTATATTAAATAGGTACAATATGCTTTTTTATTAGGAATTTTCCTATAGCTCAGTTATCAAAGCAGTTCGCTAGATGGCTCTGTAGATTTTAGGGTTGTACCACAGAGTACAATATTATTGTGGTCTTTGGCTTTTCATATTTGCGCTGTGGTCTGAATTCTGTGAAGTTCGCGCTAACACATTTTCATCATTTCGGACAGCAGGGTTGAACCGCAATTACTCTCACGCCCTCTAGCGAGCTATTTGGAAGCCTTAATTTTTTAATTAACTGTCAGAAAACTTTCTATTATTTGGAATACTCGAGAAATCGTTGTTAAATTGTTTGAATTAATTAAGCATGATTGATGATTTTAAATTTACAGCATTATTATTTGTGTTAAAATACTAAATATATAAACACTTTTTTTTAGATATTTATGTAAAGAACTTAGTACATTATTATTTGTACAAAACATGAAACGGTTGTTTGCTAAGAAGTTATCAGACTGAGAACAATGTAATAATCTAAGATTTGAAATCTATTATTGCTTCACTGTTCGAGCATTCTGTTTTCAATAATCATAGATAATGCGTTTTGAGCATTCCATTCCAAGTTAGAACTTGGCATTAGAATGCAGCCAGCGTTATAAATACAGGTTGTAATGCCAAATTCTTATGTAATTACAAATTGTAATGCTTGGTTCTGTTGAAATGTAATGCTCCAATCTCAACTTTTGCATTACATGTGCGAATGCTGTCTGGGAACTACTTAACCTTTTGACCGCCCCAGTCGGCAATGGCCGACAACTAAGAGTCGTGTCACTGGCGCCATGTCGGCTATAGCCGACACATTTTTATATTAAAAATGTCCTTATCTCGGATGAATTAAGTTGTATTTTGCATAGCATAGCAAACATGTTTGGCGTATGAGTGACATTTTGTGCTTGATGTATGGCGGTCAAAAGGTTAAGGAGGCATTCACACCCCGCGACTAAACACAACGTCGGCGAAGTATGATTGTATCATTATGATCTTGATTGATGTTTGAACGCGACATTTGCCTTGTGTACAAAGACTAAGATTGTATAATTGTTGCATTTATATTATTAACTATTGACCTAAAATAGTGAACTTGCTAAATAAAATTGTATTTGTGAAATACATTCACTCGTTTTATTTCTTACTAGCTTATGCCCGCGAAATCGTCTCATCACATTCTCTTCATCATATTTGAGACGTCAGCGGCCGGTCAGTTTTTGTGATACCCTGGAAACTATCACAGGTAGCAATATTTAAAGATCAGTAGCAAATAGTAGCAATTCCTCAATAAACTCTAAGAGCCAGGAGCTACAGACCGCTTGTTACCCACCGTCCACCTCCTGAGACCTGTATATTGGTGACGGTCCACCTCGGTCATGAATGCTGGCTGGTGATCATGTTTTGTCAGGTTTCAGTATTGTTTACAGGTGTCATACTAATAATAATGTACTCGTGGGTGTCATGATTTTGTCAGGTTTCAGTATTGTTTACAGGTGTCATACTAATAATAATGTACTCGTGGGTGTCATGATTTTGACAGGTGACCAATTAGTAAACTAAACGTAAATGTATGGCCATAAAGTAACTAGAAATAACAAAAAATGTGACGCCTGTCAAAATCAACAGTCACCTGTCATTGTCTTGTTGGTGGGGCAGAGCCAAAGAACTGGTCTATTCCACCGTCGTAGCCATCAACACAAAATAAGAGTTGATTTCAAAAATAAGAATGGCTTTCGATACCATGAAAGATAAAACGATGCTCAAAATCACGACCACACAAGAGGAACCAAGCATAGCATAAATTTAATTAATTAAAAAGACTACATAGTCTATTTTTCTCTCTCAAACTGGTTAGTAGGTCATAACTTCGAGAATGTGTGAAATACTTCAATAATACCTTAAATCATATACTAAGGATAGGCCTTCCCGTACTAAATTTCTTACCATTTTGAGGCTAAGAAAAATAGCGCCCCTGTCGGAATTCGTCGGAACCAAGACAGTACGAAAAATTGTAACGGCGCACGGTCGGTCACGTTCCGATTTGTGGTGTATAGACACAATATTAGGAAAGTTGATCTACGGATAACTCTCAAATACCCGGTGACTTTTAATCGGTGATTAGGAGTAGAAATAAAATATATCTAGCTAAAATTTTACTCAAGGGGCGAGGTCTCACGCAATTAGCTCATGTTTAATTAATAAAAAGTTGAAACATAATTAAATAGGCATATTAATTTTTGTCTTTGCCGTTAAATTATGAAAGAGGATGTAAGCTCACAGATACACATTAGTAGCGTGACTTGGAATTTAAGATCTTGATTTTGATACCTACCTAATCATAGAAAAAGTTATGAATTAGTTGGGGGGGGGGGGGGGGTACCCAAATGACATTACGAATAGTAATCTAATGACATTACGAATAGAAAAATAACCAAATCGGATCGTTTTTCAAATATAGGAAGCGGGCAGTTTCACTGTGCGTCGCGCGTCGCTACAAAGTTACGTCAGTCGAATCGTTGATTTTCGTTTGAGGATTTTTTCGAGAACAATATTTTATAGATAATCAATTTAAAGCCAATAGTAATTGAAAATATAATATTTACTTGTGATACGACACTCCCTGTTTTTGTGTTTTGCGATTTGGGTATGATTTACACCTTTTTACGTCGCAGGTCACCATTTTTCTTTTTGCTGCCGATATGTCAATCGGCTGTCACCGTCCAAGCGCGACTGATTGCAAACAGTCCAATTTTCCCGATTTTGTACTGTTTTTGTAGCGAAACTTTCAAGCGCTCCGTGCCCTGTCCCTACTATTCAAGTCTGTGCCTTAAATGAAAGATCATTAACTAAGAATGATTTTATAAAGATTTGCACGTAAAAAGCTTTCACTTGTTTTTGTTAAATTAGGTCCGTAAAACTTATTTTATTGATTTATTGAAATTGGCAACAAATGATCACCAAAATTTTTTTTCCTACCCAAAATGGATAAATGAACACCAAAAGTTGCAAAAAACATCAGGGCAAAATACTGCGATAGCTTAGGTGAAGGGTAAAGGGGGTGAGCGAAGCGAAGCCCCCTTTATCCTTCGTGTTAGGTTGAACATGTAAGAACAACAAAAAATACTTAAAACATAAACTGTGTACTTAACACAAAAGATAAAAATAAGTTTGCTGATTATTTATCTAAACACAATTTGGTGGACATTTATCCATTCTGGCAGTCATTTCGAATTTATTGGTAGTAAAATAGGTGTATTTTTGGTAATCGTTTAAACATAAGCCATTGAAAATTGCCGTGCTCTTCAATGGTCTGTAAAAACCAAGTCTGACGTAGCAGATGCACAAAGCAAGATTTATTAGAATCAATTGTAAAATAATCCAATTATAGTTTACTTTCGCAATGATAAATCATCGATAAAAATTTAATTAGCGTCGGTTAGTCTTTGCATCGATCTACCAGACAACCCGTATAACAACATAAAACACTTACAGCACCCGGAGCATGGGGACGCCGCCCCCCGCCCCGCGGGGTCTGTGACGCGGGGGGAAGGTGAGCGATAGAGCTGTCCCCACAGACTTGAATTCAAGGGACAGGGCACGGAGCGCTTGAAAGTGTCGCTACAAAAACAGTACAAAATCGGGAAAATTGTACTGTTTGCAATCAATCAATCAATCAATTTTTAGGTTTGATGGCTTCTACTGTGGATCCCTACAGTAATTCCGCCAATATCACGTATTGAAGATGACACGAAGGGGATCACGTTGTACAGTTATCGGTGAAACTTCCCTTGAGTTGAGATCTCTCTATAACCAGACAAACAACAAATAGGACAGCACAAATTAACATATAATTTAAATGTTAAGTGATTACATATTAAGGGTGTTAGACATAAAAAGAAGACATACATAAATAAAATAATAATTCTACATCTAACTACAGTTTAATCTTGTTAGAGGTTATAAATTTAGAAAGGATGTGAATAAAGGAAGGGTCCGAAAGAGTCAATAAGAATTTAAGATTGACGGGACGGCAATCAGTCGCGCTTGGACGGTGACAGCCGATTGACATATCGGCAGCAAAAACAAAAATGGTGACCTGCGACGTAAAAAGGTGTAAATCATACCCAAATCGCAAAACACAAAAACAGGGAGTGTCGTATCACAAGTAAATATTATATTTTCAATTACTATTGGCTTTAAATTGATTATCTATAAAATATTGTTCTCGAAAAAATCCTCAAACGAAAATCAACGATTCGACTGACATAACTTTGTAGCGACGCGCGACGCACAGTGAAACTGCCCGCTTCCTATATTTGAAAAACGATCCGATATGGTTATTTTTCTAGTCGTAATGTCATTAGATTACTATTCGTAATGTCATTTGGTTACCCCCCCCCCCCCCCCTAACTAATTCATAACTTTTTCTATGATTAGGTAGTTTATTACTTATAAATTAAAATCAAGATCTTAAATTCCAAGTCACGCTACTAATGTGTATCTGTGAGCTTACATCCTCTTTCATAATTTAACGGCAAAGACAAAAATTAATATGCCTATTTAATTATGTTTCAACTTTTTATTAATTAAACCTGAGCTAATTGCGTGAGACCTCGCCCCTTATGTAAAATTTTAGCTAGATATATTTTATTTCTACTCCTAATCACCGATTAAAAGTCACCGGGTATTTGAGAGTTATCCGTAGATCAACTTTCCTACTATTGTGTCTAAACACCACAAATCGGAACGTGACCGACCGTGACGCCGTTACAATTTTTCGTAGTCTTGGTTCCGACGAAATCCGACAGGGGCGCTATTTTTCTTAGGCTCAAAATGGTAAGAAATTTAGTACGGGAAGGCCTATCCTTAGTATTTATATCGATGGCTGTCCCTCACCTTTCGCGAAAAATGCTTTTTTGAAAACAATGTATTTTGGAGGCCATGGGAACAACCCGTGAAAGACAAGAAACAAGTCGTGTAAAAATACTGTTTTATCAATTAAATAATTTGTTTCTTAGTAATAACTAAATATATAAAGTTTACAATGAAGAGCCAGCATTAAAATAATTTGTTAGATATGATTTAGTACTTCTTTAGACATTGGATTAACACATAATTTAATTGAAGGAGTTTGATATAATGTTATAAATACATAATATGTCGGAGCGCTTGTTAGTTTCGTTTGATAGACAGACACTACGATTTGGTTGGCAAGATTTGTCTGTCCATCTGTACTCCTAAGAGATTCTGAATTAAACTTTTATAACATATTTAAAATGAGTTATTTATCAAAATCATTCACTTAAGTATCAGTTTTCACAAATTTCAAAACGGGTAAATTTGAAAGTTAGAGAACAGCATATGTAATAGTTAGATTTAATTCGAACTACTCGTTTTCATTTGCAGATATTTCAAACTTGAAACCATTTTTGACGAATTACAAAGGAGATGTAAGTATTTAGCTACATGGCCGCTTAAAAATAACAGTCTGTAAGATCTTATGCTAAAATTATAGTTAAGAACTTAAGAACGACATACCAAAGATGATTTGATAAATAGATAGTATGTATTGACAAACTAATGTAGTTACGAATTCCTAATCATTTTCGGTCCTTCTAACCAGATCAGAAGTATCACAAAAAATATTCGAATACTTAGTCGTTTCTCGGATGCTACCTGCCTAACCTCCTAGTTAGATTTTCTAAATACATAGTTACATTTCGTGTTACATAAATTAGGACTTTTAATACTGATATTAACAATTTACTTTTAAATCTTATAATATGGTATTTGATGGCAATCTATGTACACAATCGTTGTATGGCATGAAATAATATAAATAATACAATAATATTTACATCCTCAATTTGCGTGGTAAACTTACAAAGATATGTTACAATTACAACCAAATTTAGTCATTGAATCATTATTTATAACTTAACTAATAAAATAATAATGAATAACCCTAAATTTTGTATCATTCATATCCTAATATTTAGTATGTGTATGTAAAATACAAAATGTTTGTCCATTGCAAAAATTAAAGCACCTAAATTATGGTAAGGCACATTATTTTATAGGAAGACATATAGTAAAATCATCATCATCATATTTCATTACATACATTACAACCCTCAGATAGACACATAAATGAGAAAGAAAACATTTTTACTAATGAGTTTCTTTTACAGAGCCCTCTCCTAAGCAACATTTCAGATATTTACTCCCAAGGAGAGCATTATTATAATAAAGATTGGAATGTTACATTTTACTGGCAGACCATTGTTTTTAAACAAAAATTATCTAGACACTTTTGATGATGTTGAAACTGAAAATAAACCAATCACAATTGAACTCATTAATAGTAGTTTATTTGACTGATACATAATGGTGGAGGGCATTAAAACTCGAGAGTTCGGCTCGTTTCATAATCGAGAGTTTTAATGCCTAATTGTGTACAGTTACATACACTAGTTTATCTACACACATATCATAAGCTCTCTTTGATGTGTTCAGGAACCGCATGTTTGACCGGCATTGTGGCATTGAGTTGTTTAGCTTGTTCTGTAGCACCAACTTCACAGACAAAGTAGGGGCGGCACGCAGGCGGGCACCGGCGTTCGAAATTTGAATGTCATAATATGTAGAAAATTTACACATTATGGTCATGATGTTCAATATTCAGATAAGAAATGAGTTTTTACAAAGTAGTTAAACATTATGCTGATCGTAACGTGAGGTTTTTGGACGCAGTAAAGAGGGTTTATGATACGTGTAGATAAAAAAAAATGTCTAGTTTTCTTACATATAAATCGCATATCCCATCATTTTGTTTAACACATTGCGATTTATTTCAGAAAAAGCTCCAACATAAAAATAAATTTGACTAATCAAAATTATCAAGAAATCCTGCTGGTTCGATTAATTTTCAGTTTCACAATAACGAGGCATCATACAATACACCTCATACTTAAGTCTCAGCTCAACTCATTGCCTTCATACAAGCTCTCACATACCTCCAAAAGCCTCATAACAGGGCTAATATTGTATGGAAAGAGCGACTTTGAGACCAACCTGCTAATTTGCAGTCTCAATCGTATTAGAACTCGCATGGTATCATCCAAACCTCTTGAACCACCAAGATCTATCATCTGACACGTTTCAATAAATTTCGGCCAATTTCTCCTCACATATTTCAAGAACCTTAGCAGATACAACAAAAAACATGTCTCGTTGCTCACTAGGTAGTCGAGTAACACGTCGCTATCGTGAGTTACGACTTTCAGGAATTCTATGAAAGACGCGATTGGATTCAGCATAGGTTCCAAGTCTGGATACATGGAATTTCGGTAGACAATCCCGACAGTGATGTCAAGTGTACACACCATTGATTCAATCAAATAGTCATCTTGCTCACTGAAAAGGTGTATCAGCATTTTGGTAAAAGGTGTTTCTGGATGGAACTCCAAGGAGTTTCGGATGAAGCTGTCGAGTTTCTTCAGAACATCTCGAATAGATCTCTCTACTATCTGCATGTCTTGTATCGCATTATAATCGGAAGAATCGATGGAGCTGTCTGAGGAATCACAACGCATTTCTTTGACCGTTACCGCAATCGATTTTAGAACTAAAAGAGACATTTTTTGCAGCATTGTTTTATCTGCTTCGCTTCTCGATTGCGTGTTTTCGTCATGGTCGTCGTCGCCATAACTCTGATCTACTAATTGTATGGAAGATGTCACGTTAGGGCCAATTGTGTAGCCTCTTAAGACAGGGCATTCGGCTCCGATGAAACCAAACCCATTTCTGTTACTTCTCACGCTCACATCGCTCAGAAGCCTGAAATCTTTCACAAACCTTACAATATTGTGGGCCAATCCACATATTTCTTCAGGCAGGATGTCTTGTAAGGCCAATGTGGAGCCATAACAGAGGACTTCGTTGAACAGACTCAAAAGATGTGTGTAAATTAAGCTAGGGAATGTGGTGTTTCTGAGAAGATCAACAAATCCTTGCAAATCTGCATAAAAAGGTTTTGTGTCAATGACTGACAGATTTGCTTTCACGCTTATTATGTTCTCCCATAGTGAGAAGAATGTCAGCACGCAGTTTTCTGAATTAGCTAAATTCAGATACCGTAGTAAAAGGAGCTTCATATTCTTGACCAGAACAGGCCAGTGATGTTCCAGAGTTTTTATCATCAGGCACTTTATATGGGATGTGTCGAAGGATTCTGAGTCAGTTAGTATGACTGTACTGCAACCATTTTCATTGACTCTCTCTACTCTTAGTGTAGGCGGTGGATCAGGTGGGTGGTGTTGCTCAGACCCACTTATTTGCTCCTCCATGGAGAAGTTCATGGTATTTTGAGGTTTGAACAAGGAGCTGCCAGGTTCTTCTCCTGAAGAAGTTGAGGCGGTACTGTGCGTTTGTAAATTTGAGAATGCATTCTGTAGATTCTCTGTATGTGAGCTCGAAGCCTGTGTTGAGCGCCCTGTGCCATAGCCAACAGCGCTCCTGAATGGGTTATCCTCTTGCACAGTGACTGCAGCTGCAGTATTGATGTAATTGCTGTCTTCCAAGGGATGTTGCTCCATATCCTTCCATTCCACTATCCTCTTAATAACATCTAAACTAAAGTTGATCTTCTGCACTGTTATTCGGTTTATTCTATCAAATAAATAAATGTTCTCCGCAATCTGTTGCAGCCAATTTTCATCGACTGTGTCTTTAGCCACTATGAGGAATGTTGCTAGAACTCTGCTGGCAACAAATGTAACAAATTTATTCTTATGGTCTCCAAGTTCTATGACTTCTGTGATCCAATCATGTCTGTTTCTAACGAACATGTCACAGGCTTGCATTAGTCTGGAACATATTGTCCCTGTGTGGTTTTGTTTCAGATAAACATCAAACATAAGCTGCATAGTCGAGAGGTAGGTGAGGCAACATGGTATCGGCCACAGTGTTATGTTGAGTCGTCTATCAAACATTTGGGCCACAACTTCTTCGTTAAACTGGCACAGGCACTGGCCGACAATCCCATCTTGAAGTATTCTGAGTTCTGACAACAGTTTGTCCTCTGCAGAATTCCAGGTGATAGATTGTGTTGAGCATGACGGATTTAGATTGCTAGGATCATTAGGAAGCCTTATGATTGCTGAGCAATCAACAGCATCTTCACTTACGGTGCCGCTGTCGGGGGATTCGCCATTGCGAGCGGGAAACTCCTCAGAGATATTTGTTGCTGGTGTTACAGAGTCGAATATGTCCGGTATGACGTCTTCTTGGGATTTATCGCTCCCGTCGTCAATGTCGGGAGCATCTATCCGCTGTTTCTTCTTGACGGGCTGGTCCGATGCCATGGCTTCATTAGCTGGGCGTTCACTTTGGTGGCTCCCTCTCAAAACCATGTAAACAATCACGTTTCTCCTTTTACTCGATCATCGGAGCCAATTACCACAACGACACAGCACTTTTAGTCGCCCCTGGAGTCTCTGGAAACAAAAACTGTACATGAATGCGTGACCTTTTGGGAAACAGCTACTCAGTTACGCGGACGACAAAGCTTTCGAATAAAGCCCGTGTTTCAGGTTTGAACTGCACATTAGCGGTATCAACATGTTTAATAGGACCCTAACTTCGCTCCCCATGATTATTTTAGATGAATTAAAGGGTGCAAAGACGAAACTTTTACAACTTTCCAAAATATTTTGATGGCACACATACCTTCAACAGATCCAAATGAGGTTGTTTGCGAACTGTCTACGTCATTCCCGTGAAAACGATGAATAAAAAATTTCGTATCAATCCACTATTTCACCGCTAGACACAAATTTATTTAAGAAATGTGGGATAAAAACAGAGAATTTGAATTTCCAAAAAAAATCGTGCAGAAGTACGACTCCATTACGGATAAAATGACGCTGAATCAAGTGTCGTCCAAACTATTGAGGAATTTTTGGAAAAGTCATATTTAGACCAGGTTTATCGATAATTTTATTCAAAATAATTATAACAAGATTGATAAATTTCCTTTAATAATAATTATATTTAGTTTATATCTAAAACAAGTAATTGTGAAAGAATATTAGCTCCACATCCTGTATCCGGTGACATAGTTGCCATTGCATGCCACACTCGCCTGTCGGACGACTTCCTGAATTTAGCAATACCAAGCGCCCGCGTAGATGAACAATAGCAGAAATTATGAATCTATGCTATAATTATTTTGCAGTTATTAACGTCTGTAAGAAATATTTGACAGCGCACAATTTACGTATATCATCATTGTTTTGTTGTTTCCTGTTCTGAAAGGAAATGTTTTACATGAATCGTTTTAGTGAGAATGAATCGCAGTTTTTCATTATACGCAAAACGTGTTGGCCTTTGCTGTCAGATGAATGTATTCTCAAAGTACAGATTTTACAACCTAAGCCGAAACGTTATTCAAAATGGATTCGACCGAGCCCTCAGGCTCCCCTGCAGTAAAATGTCTGCTTTGAAGACTGGAAAAATAAGCTAGAACTAATGCTAGGTTAGAGAAATGATCAGGTAATTTATATACATGAAAGTGTGAAGTGTTAAGTGCATGTGTGATCAGTGAGTCATACCAGTGCGTTTGCATAACAATCGATAAAATGAATTTAGGTTAAGATTTTCGATAGATCCGAGCAACACAATATATACAAAATAACTGGAAATACACTATTTCAAACCGGAGATATTTTAGTCACACCCAAGTACATGTTATTGTTTATTTATAGGTTCGATGCGGAAACGTATCAATATGTCATGTCATGGGTACTTCGCCAGAACTCTTTTTTGTGTTGTTCTTTAATATACAGGAGATATCTAATTATGTTGGTATCCAAGGGGATTGCGACACTGTTCTACTATCGAATGTCGCGCTCAACCTTGTAAACAACGATAGAAAGCTATTTCCGACACCGAATTTGTCTAACAATGGTGCTATTTGGTTATTTCCTGCCTCCAGTAATGAGATTGAGTTTCTTGCCAAGTTCCTGTGCGAAAGGTTACGGCATATACAATTCTCAACAAATCAGTACAGTGTTTATAACTAGGTGCCTAGTAATAACCTGGATATTTTTTTGTTTATCCCAATAGAATTCATAGTTTCTTTGATAAGACAGGTATTATTAGCATATGCGGGCATATCCCATCTTTCTTTGCAGTATTTTGTAAATAAAAATGGTGAAGATTGGTATACAGAAATGTGGAAAACCCCTGGAAAAATGGCCATCTTATTTATTATTTTCCTGAAAATAAGGTGCATTGTTTTTCCTCGTGTAGATAGCAGAAAATGTCAATTGGTATGTTATTTATAATAGTTATAAATGAAGCTCTCAAAACATCTTTTGGTCAGAGTGTCGATAAGATTCCCTTATTTTCCCGGAAGCCCCCACTTTTTTATTTAGCTTTATTTAGCTTGTCAATAATTGTATCTATTTTTATGTGTTTCAGATGGTCATTGAAGAATGGAACACCAAAAACGACAAGACACATAAGAAAACAAATTGCCTTAATATTTCACATCATACTGTGTAGTTTTTTTACATCGAATCTCCTATAGGACTTTAGTGTAAGTGTGAGGAACTATGGGCATGTGAAGTGTGTTGAGTGTTCAGTGAAGGAAAAAAGGGAATCTCAGTCAAGATGTCGGAAGATGAGGACTCGTCCCCTGAGCGGGCGTTGATCCCTATCAACAGTGTGCCTGGTGAGTAAAGAAATCTGTGCAACAGACTACAGACACAAGATAAATTATTATAAAAACCAAATATGATTATTGTGTAAAAATCTGTCTAGACTACACATCCTAGGGCAGGGTCATAGGCAATAGTTGTTCCTTCTTCATTCTTTCCATTATCTTAACCTGTAGTTAGCAAATTTGTTAAATACCCTTCCTTTTATTAAATGGTGTGAATCTCTTTTGGGTAATTTTTTGCCAGTCTCAATTGCATTTGAAAGATTATACTTTGGTCAGGTTCTCTCTCTAGAACACAAATGTGTTGTTGCTGTTATCACTACCCAGAGGAACATGCATGGTGATTAGGATCGCAGTATCCTGCAGATGTGAGCAACAGTCCACTATAAAATAGGTGCAAATTTAAGTCATTGAGTTTGCGGAAAAGTGGCCCGCGTTAAACTTTAACTAACAGTCCCCTATTATTAGTTAATATCTACTGTAAATAATACTTAAGATGTTGCATATTCCTTTCCAGTGATCGGCATCAAACGCCTCAAACAGCTCGAGGCAATGTTCATGGAGCGGCGGGCAGCCAGGCCTCGGGGGCACAGCCTCAGTGTGGAGACATTGCTTGATGTGTTGGTAGTGCTGTACGATGAGTGTTGCTCCAGCAGCCATCGGAGAGAGAAGGCAATATCTGACTTTATTGAATATGGTAAGTTTTATCATCATGACTAGTTGTTTTAATGCTTATGCATTATAACTAATAATTATAATAATCTTATGATGGAATCATGAAAACATGGGGTGATGGGTTAGCCTCCTATCACACAAAGTGGAGTATTGAACAACTGTGTTTTAATACAACTCTAGGACTGTTGGAAACTTAGAGGTCTCAGGTTCATAGGCAATCAAGAATATGGAGGAAGTATAACTTTGTGACGTCGCTGATACAGGTTCTCAAGGAGTATGCTAGTTTAGGACCCGAGGAAATGTATGTGCTTGACATATAAATAAATCATCCAGACCGCCTACTCCAGCTGGTGCAGGAGTTAGAATGGCCGAATTAGAAGAGTGGGTGCAGGGTACATGCACAAAGGCCCTGCTCAAGTTTGCCAGGAGCAGGCACTTTAACCCCCTGGAGAAGGAGAAGAGGAAGACATATCTATCCAGCCAGCCTCCTGCACCCACTGTTGAGTAAAGGCCTCCTCTTCATTACGCCATTTATTGCGGTCCTGGTGTTGTACATAAATTCTTCTGGTAGGTGATGCAGTAATAGTTGCGTTAATAGTTCTTAGAATTTAATTTGATGCCTTTACAATGGTTTTAGCCTTAGTTATATAGAACACGACTGTATTGCACTGATTGACGTATGGATGGAGACTGGTAGGCAGCGCCGCCGCCGTGACAGCTAGGGTTTCGTGAAGGTGTGCATGAACACCTGGGCCATGACATATAAATGTGTGTAATATGGTGGTCTAACAACTAAGGTTAATTTCGCCAATGTCGCACGTTTTATAGACGATTTGAATAGGTTCTCTTTCGCGAGCCTGGAAATGTAATTGTTGATTTGTTGCTCGTTAGCACTACCCAAGCGGACCCGTGCAGGGCTGCGGCATTCCAACGGACGTCTGAAACTCTTGCCCCCATATAAATGTTGATGTATTGTCATTTGGCGATTCCAGTGAAGCCGGTGGTGGTAGCGTTGAAGCGGTTCCGGCTGTCCCGCGACGACTTTGAGCTAGTCAAGGTGATAGGGCGCGGCGCTTTCGGTGAAGTCTGTGTTGTACGAGCCTCCTTCATGCAGGTAAGTGGTCTGTGACGTGATTGGTTGACGCGAATATTGCAATATTTTAACCGTAACAGACTCGAGGCCCCTCTGGCTGTGGTGGGTGAGCTCCCTGTGGCTGGAAAATCCTAGAAATCTGGAGTTTGGTATTTACACATATAAATTTTAGAAATCAGCATTGTTTTACACACTCTCTTGTCATCAGGAGATGCGGGTTCGAATCCCGGTACTGATCATGTGCGAATAAGTATAATATATGTCAGGATTGATGGCCAGAAGTGAAAGAAGATCGCGGAGGGGGTGATGCCCGCACACTCGCAAAGGCCCTGTCATAGTGCTGCGCAACTCCTCATCGAACCTGTTTATCGATTTCGATCTTGCCAACGTCGAAGATGGCACATGCACTTGTGTATTAAAAATGGCGTCGGCAGCCTTTTTTTAAAACTATAAAGGTAGATTAATATTCCACCTTAGTAGTAGGGATTCGAGATTTCCGACACAACCGGTTCTGGGTGTGTCGGAACTAAATCTCTATCTAATATCTTTTGGTTTTATTTGTCAATTTAATTTGTATTCTTGCTTACTTCAAAGGACGTTTAGTTAAGTTAAGTTTTTTGTTTATGGCTTCTATCGTGTGTTGCCACAATAATTTCGCCAATGCCACGTGATGAGACTTGCACAGTAGGAAAACACGTGGAACAGTTAAAATTTAATGTTGTTGGTAGATATAAATTTGTTAAGTAAATTGACAGAGCATGGGTGAGATAAGGTGAGATGACCAATCACCAAGAGCTGTCAATCAAACCGATTGTCATTGGTGAACCGTACATTTGAATAGAATCAGGATATGTCAGATTTTTCGAAGCGTATCGTCGCTTCATCAAACCCTCACGATAACCACCCTAGATCTCAGACTTAAATCTGTCATTCTTTTATTCCATCACTTTAAGCGGCTCGAGCTACTGTATGTGGACGGCCTCTGTGGCGTCGCGGTCCTAGCTTGTATCTCGTAAGCGAGAGGTGCCGGGTTCGAATCCCGACTGGGGAGGAGGACTTAAAACCCCCTTGGAAGTTTATGTGTGTGACATCGCTGTTTCTGGTTCCCACGTCACAGGCTAGCCTAGTGTCGGGCCAGAAGCAACGTATAGGCCGCGCCGAGTTTCTTTGCCGCGAGTGACTTCCTCGCATAGGGTATGGTGGGGTGAGAGAGAGAGACAGAGGTGATATCTCCCTCAGAGCCACAGAATCTTGGCCCGAACTATATGTGCCTGATGCCTGATGCAGGTGACATTTCATTAGCTGACCATATTTTGGGAAATGATAGACCCATCATTATGAACAACGCAAATTAAAAGAAAAAAAATTGTCCCTCACTTCATTGACCCGATCAGCTGATTACGTTGATGGGTAATATTATATATGACCTCTGTGGCGCTGCAGTTGTGGCTCTGCCTACCATGCGAGTGGTCCCGGGTTCGATCCGCGGCTCAAGAAAAAAAATGCCCAGGTCTTGGATGTTTATATGTGTTTGACTGTTTCTGGTTCCCACGACACAGGGCATCCTAGTGTGGGGCCCAGAAGCAATGTAAGTGCCTGTATGTAAAGTTTAATGTTTATTTTGAACTATATTATCATTCCCCACATTATGGTCGCCTTATTGAATGTCAAGCTGTATAGATGTTTGTATAAATAAAAAAATTACGTTCATTACATGTGTAGGGCGGAGACGGCGCGGCGGGCGGCGCGCTGTGTGGGGCGTCGGCCGAGTGCGTGTACGCCATGAAGATACTCAACAAGTGGGAGATGCTGAAGGTGAGTTCCTTCACTCGTTCACCCGTTTATTCATTCACTCATTTAAAATACAAGCGGACAGTTGTTGCTCGCGCCAAGCATCTAGTTAGCTCTGAAGTTTACGTATTGCGCAGATGCACATTGCAACATACAAAACATGTGGATACTTGTTGCAAGTGTAAATTATGCAGTCGCACGGTCATCAATACCAAGTATTACTCCACCAAGCCAACTAGACGCTTGTCTGGCATCTTTAGTCTAATGTCTCAAGTCCAGAAATGTCACGAATGTTTTGCGAATGTGAATGTTGAGGATGCGGATGTGCGAATGAGTATGTTTAGAAAACAACATTCCGAAAAACCATCGATATTTTTACGAACTATAAAAATATGTAAAATAATAAGAACAAGAAACCAGCGTTATATACAGTAATTGTATTGTTACATACGTGTTTAAAAATAAAAGTTAAAAAAGGCGTAGTATATTTCAGAAAGAGTAGGTATTTCGCGTGGCTGACAAGACTGCAAACATTGTCATTTATCGAATTCGCATTCGCAAAATACTCTTCAAATTGATGCGAATGATTCGCATAAGCGATGCGAATGCGGATATTCGCTGCATCCCCTGTCATTTCACACCTGTGAAATAAAACATGCCTCAAGGCGTGCGTAATATGAGACGGCAGATGACTAACTGGGTGTCTAGTTGGCTCGGTGGAGTAACGTAGTTCTTTACTCTTTGGGTGGAGTAGTAATACCAAGTTCGGGCTAGCCCCCTGTTATGCAAAATGGAGTATCGAGTAACTGACTCAATGTGGACGCATCTGTGCCTTTACCAAGCCGTAAGGGAAAAGGCGTGACGCTGTGTATGTTTATATTACACTAGCGGACCCGACAGACGTCGCTCTGTGAAAAGTTAAAGAAGGATATGATTTTTCAAAGTTTCGGCTGTTCCCTTTGGTTTTTTCTCTCCGTAAGAGCCTTTGAAGTCTTATTCATCGGATTGTTTAAAAAAGTTCCATCGAAGGGTTCCAGCCTTTTGCAAGTTTCGCGCATTAGCGATTATTTTTTGATGAGATGATTTTGATGAAATGAGTAACGGTATTTGCGCATCATGATTTTAATTATGTCAATATGTAATCTCAGTTTCATGTGATATAACCTTAAATAGGTGTGCAAATGTTATATACACAACTTAAATAATAACTAGTTATTTATATTTATATATTTATTTATCTATATTTTGAAGACCCCAATGGCCGAGTCGGCAGCGAACCTACCTACGAAGCCAAGGGTCCCGGGTTCGAGTCCCGGTGGGGGCAAATATTTGTTTGATGAGAACGGATGTTTGTACCCTAGTCATGGTTGTTTATCTATCTAAGTATAATATTTATCTATATAAGTATGTGTATCGTTGTCTAGTACCCAAGATTCAGGAAATCCTAGTTTGGGGCTAGATCAATGTATGTAAATAGTGTCCAAGGTATTAATATAACATATTTACATGACAAGTTAGTACTTATTTGTCTTAATATTAAAAATTACTTCTTGGATATTTATTTTATTTTACTTTATTTTGATTTTTACTAAGAAAGGTAGGTAATGTATGATGAGGATATGCTATGTAACGTTTGTCACACAGCGTGCGGAGACAGCGTGCTTCCAGGAGGAGCGCGACGTGCTGGTCTTTGGAGACCGACGCTGGATCACCAATCTGCACTACGCCTTCCAGGACGAACACAATCTGGTGAGTGAGACATACTTATTCATAATCATATTCTTTTCAACACAAACATCTTAATTTTAAGATAACAAAACATTTTATGAGCAAAGGTGAGCTTATTTCTAAAGAGAGATTTCTTCCAGCAACCTTAGGCAAGAAAGAGTGTTTATAAAACAGGACAGTCATAGTGCGCAATAAAACTGTATACATATGTACCTACGAATATTACTTTCAAAATATAAATTAATATATATACCTCAACTATATTGAATACAATGATAGCATGCACATGTATAAAATATAATATATCATACATATTCTATATTCTATTACGGAAGAGAAAGGAAATACCCTTTGAATCTTTTCTTATATGTGAAAATTAAGGTATCCCTAACAGCGCCGGGAAGTGCGTTCCACAGTCTAATTGCTCTTAAGGTGCTACGAAAAAAAATATGGGCTTTTTTCGAATCCATTTACTCCACCACGAAGTCATCTACAGATTTGATTTTTGGGTTAACGTTTATTGAGTATTTGATTAAGATTTTCACTAAAGGAAAACGCGATTGGATGAAATTTTCTCGATAGAATTTAATTACGAAAACACCTGTAAATTGTTTTATTTTTTCCTGTAATTCTTAAATCCTAACTAATTGCATTGTGGAACTGCGTTCAAAATGTGGATATTATGTATTCGCAAAATCTCCTTAAAAACTTTTTAACAAAATAGCGTAGTTTATTTTTAAACAATTATTCTGTGGTTTAGCGCTACGTTTTTAAAATTTTCCCCGATTCCGTCCCACTCAAACTGCGGGCCTTTCCGCCTGGAGTAACGGAGACCTTTGCACGATCGAGGTATCGTCTTAACCTAAACGAATGTTAGTAAGCGGCAGCGTTATGCCGAGGAGTTGAAAGGAGAGCCACCGTGTGGGATCTCCGATTACTATGGCCATCTCAAGCGAAAGTATACGGGTTCGAATCCTTTCAAAATCTGCACTATGCCTTAGGAGGAACACAATCTGGTGAGTGAGCCTTAGTTCTCCGCACTAGCTCATTGGACTCCTCGATTGTCAAACTAAAGTCGCGCACGCCACACAAACCGCGTCTAATTTCGTGCTACCCTTGCTGGCACCATCTGACAGAGATCTGGTAGAGAAAAGGCAAAGAATTACGTGTCAACTCATAATCATATTATATTCTATAAGCATATTGAAGCATAGTCAATATCTACATAATAAAGATATTTTTAGGTCCAATAAAATCACTTCCCATTTTGACAAGGTTCATAATGATGTAAGTTCCCATTTTAACCACTTACCATTTTGACCAGTTTCCCATTCGGCCACTTCCTAATTTGACTACACCCCAATTTCACCAATTCTCCATTCGACCACTTCCCATATTGTCATATTTGTACTTACATCCAACCTCGTAAACCAGGCCCCAAAGAGTAATTAAAACTAGAAAGGGTTGCTTTTAAGTAAAGTACTTGCTTACAGACGAAAAGCTGACGATATGGAAGTGGGATGTATTCAAATTGGGAAGTGGTCAAAATTGGAATTTTACATTATAAATTTTGTCATAATAGGAACTTGTCGAATTGCCACAAAAAATAAAAATAACCTTAAGTTTGTCTAACATTTCCCTTCAGTATCTGGTGATGGACTACTACTGCGGCGGCGACCTCCTGACCCTCCTCTCCAAGTTCGAGGACCGCCTCCCGGAGGACATGGCCAGGTTCTACATCGCGGAGATGGTGCTGGCCGTGCAGAGCGTGCACGAGCTGCGATACGTGCACAGGTGACAACAACAACTACTTTATGTGAAACTTTCAAATCTCTGTTGTCGCCATTTGGTTAAACCGGGCACTTAATTAATAGCCCGGGCTGTTCGTTGGGGACCAGCGTTTAAAGAAATGGCTAGCCTTATAATTTCAATAAAGCCGACCTTACCGACAGTCAGTCTTTTGATTGAGAGGAATGGAGAACTGGTCCAATTCGTTTTTGCAAAATGGCGTCAACGCATCAGCTGATTTCTTTCAGTCAACTTAGCCGAAATACGAAATGCTATAGGCACAGATAAGCTTAATGCTAAAGTTAGGTTGTGTTAGGTGACAACTTTATGTACAACCTGAAGCCGAGCAAAACTGAGCAGAGTGAGGCGGTTAAATGGTTCAATCCAAGTATTGAATAACTGGATAAATTTGAACATAAATGTACTTTTTCCACCATGTACATATGGATAATGGTGAACTGCAATGATTAGGGAAGAATCTCCTTTGAATCAATCGCCTTCGCCTTTTTTCACTAAAGTTGACTATTTGCGCGCATAAAAAAAAGCGCATGAGGATGTGTTGCTAATTTTTCGCTTATTAATTTACTGTTTGCAGAGACATCAAGCCGGATAATGTTCTGTTGGACGCGAGCGGGCACATCAGACTCGCTGACTTCGGCTCCTGTCTGCGGCTGGGCGACGATGGCAAGGTACATGTTGATAATTGACAGTTTTACAGAACAGCCAACGTAACAGCGAAGGGAATTTGAACAAACTGCTCCATACGCCTACAGGACAAATGAAGTAGATTATGTTGTATGATACAAGTGTGGAAAGTTATTTATTTCACATGAGGCGGTATTAGAGCGAGCCGCCAGGCGAGCGCGTTAAGATAGCCAAGGATGTAATAATCAATGCACACAAGTATCATACGACATTTTTCAACTCACTTGCGACGAAATAAATAGCTAATCAACAAAAACGCTACCAAAGATTTGTGCAAATTGGCGCGCTTTTTTCTTTTTTCACGCGCTGGCGCGCGCAGTTGTTGATGAAGGCACAGGCAATGCCGCTACACAGCCTATACAAATACGGCTTTGAATATGCAAATTATGGGTACAATGTAGCGAAAAAAATATAATTTGATGAAATAATGTTAAAAAGATGATTGTTTCATCATAATATTATACTTAATGCTAAAATATTTACAAAAATATGCATTGTTTGTAGGCATAAAAACTCGCACTTGAGATTGGAAAAAAAAATGCAAAGTAAAAAGCACGAGGGTGGCCCTGTATGCCTTGCTACTAAGAACCAGTTTACGAGCAGGTGTGTTGAAAACCTTATGTCAACATCATAATTCTCAGGCTTCCGTTCTCGAAGGGTCCCAAACGGAGCCCTATTGCTGTCGCTCACGTGTCCGTCCGTCCGTCCGTTGTCTGGCACAGGTTTCACAGCCAGACGATTACTGCTACGACACTCTTATTTTTTTTACAAAATAAACTTTTTGTAGACCCAAAGTCATACAGATTGTTTGTAAGGGGGGCTCCCACAAAGCTAAAAAAATGGAATGTACAGAGCTCGTTGAGGAGATAAATACGGTATAACTTGTTTTAAAACAATTGGATATCAAATGAATGAGAAGCCACCAAAGTCAGTTTTTTTTTACAAAATGTTGTACTGAAGATTTTTTTTACTTCCCAGTGACCTATGACTTCAAAGTTTGGTGCTAATGTTAATGTTTATTATTGAATATATTTTAGGGGTAAAAACAATATATTGATAAATATGTTTTGTTTAGAAAGAAAGAAAGACATATTTCACACACACAAATAAACACACCTTACATAAATAAAAAAGACAAAAATAAAACTCAATACGTTATTTGACTGCGAGTCAAAACAGATACTTTTAGGAACTGCTAAAACGGTAATTTGTTAATGAGTTCTATGAAATACTAGCATGTGACGTCATAGTCAAATGCTGTTTTTTTTAACAAAAAAAATGAACTTATAAAAATACAATGGGTGGAAATATACTATGCTGATTCTGATACTGTGTTTGTTGAAATAGGTTCAGCTTGAGACACGTTTCTAGATTTATTGGACTACCTTGTCAAATACTCATCAACACAGTAGGCGGTAGGGTCACGGTGTGTCCTTGGTGTGCAAAAGGCACTAACTCAGCATTATGCTGAGGGTGGGTCCCTCAGCGCTGATTTTCAGTTAGTGCCATTTTATGTCCCAAACCCGTACAATTTGGGCCAAGCAGTCGTCTAATGAATCAGTCGATAGCAAATACACAAAACATACATCCTCAAAACAATCTTCTGTCCGCAGGTGCAAAGCAACGTGGCGGTTGGTACTCCGGACTACATATCGCCGGAAATATTGAGAGTAAGTGGAAATTAGCACATGGTTGCAGAGGCGAGGACCTATAAAGCGAGGGTTTCACTATAAGAGTACTCTCGGACCGAGTGCGCTCGTACGAGCTAGCTCGTATCAGAGCCCACTCGGAATTTGATTTTCACACAGGATTAGTTTTTAGATCAAAGTAGCATTTGTCTCCTCGCACAGTCAGGATATCGGCGACTGAACTGTTACTCCGAGGTGTAGAAATTGTGGCAGATATGTTAATGACTGATGTAGAAAACCATGAAAAGGGAAGGAAGAAATAAAATAAAGATTTGGACTCGGAAATGGATTTTAAAAAGTGACCAACTGGGTGCTTTGATTTTGTAGTCATTTAGCCTAACGTCCCACAACACTTCCTCGGCTTCATATAGTTCCACAAAGCTCATAGTTTCATGTTCTGTCCAGATTTTCTTTACATCCGTTTTATTTGTCTTAGTTGGCGCTATTTGTTTTTATAAAATGATCCGAGTCAGCTCGTAAAAGTAGAACCGCGCACGAGTGCACTCTGATCGGATGTCCATGTCCGAGTACACTCGGATCACTTGTGTACACGGTACGAGCAGCATCCGAGTAGTCCGAGGTAATCCGGGTCCGAGTAATCTGAGGACTCAGTCTTAGTCCCGAGCTAAATTAAATCTGGACTCCCTCGTTACGTCCTGGATTCAGCATCGCGCCCGTGATCCTTATCCCCTTGGTGCATAATCTACTATTTTTATAGGAGACACACCATACTCTCTCATAAATGATTTCCTTTTCAGGCCATGGAGGACGGCCAGGGTCGCTACGGGCCTGAATGCGATTGGTGGTCATTGGGTGAGTGTCGTTGATGTCGATAATCATTGAGACCAAGCCTAGAGACGTCCATTACTTGCAACTTGATACCTCTGCGCGTTCTGATGACCAACGAAGTAGAACTGATGGCAACCAGATTACTCTGGCACCCCGTGAGACAAAATGGCATGACATTATGTTTTGCTTCACTTTACATAATATACAGGGTGATCAATCCAAATGAGTCAGTATGGAGAAGTCAGAAACTATAAGAGATAGCGAAATCTGTGTTGATAGGAACCATGGCGTCAATTTGAGATTTAATAATAATGACATTCAAACCTTTTTTTTTAACTCTCATACATAACCGGGAATTGAACCTGGTTAATATTCTTTATGTAATCGCGTGTAATATTTGTTTATATAATTGATCCTGAAAGTATAAGAACCAAATTTTGCTATGAAATCTTGTGTAAACATTAGACTGAAATGCCCACAATTTAAACAATTTGCAAAATGTCGTCATTAAAATGAATCGGTCATCATTATGAATCACATCAATCAATCACATTTACTGAAATAAAATAATTATCTTATTGTTGGGATTTTCCTTCAATTACTTAAACAATATTAAAAATGTGTTCCTTGTTACTTATGATTCGCACCATCAACAATAACAACGAAAAAACTTGCGGAATTTATACCTAACATTGTTTACAGAGACTTCGACCAGGTTCGATTCCCGGTTATGTATGAAAGATGAAAAAAATATTGAATGCCATTATTATTAAATCTAAAGTCGAAGCCATGGTTCCTAAGAACAGATGTCGCTATCTCTGATAGTTTGTGACTTCTCCCTACTAACCCATTTGGATTGATCACGATGAGGTGGGACGCCTGCTCAACACAGGCGGGTGCTCGGTCCTCAATTATGACTATATCACCCAATTCCCAATGTTAGAGCGCCAGTTACAGTTGCTTCAGCCGATTTCCCTTCCCAAATCTCCTTGTTCTTTTGATTAATTCTTGATGTTTGTTAGGTCTTCTTCGCTATTGTTGTCCATCGTATGTTTGAATATATGACGCATTCTCCCAAAAAGTACCGACCAGTTTCCTCAAGCCACATTGATTTGCTTTAGCATCCGTTCACACGTAACAACGACCGTTTCCAGGCGTGTGCATGTACGAGATGCTGTTCGGTGAGACGCCCTTCTACGCGGAGTCGCTGGTGGAGACGTACGGCAAGATAATGTCGCACGCGCGCTCGTTCCACTGCCCGCCGCCGGACGAGCACGCCGCGCAGGTACACATCACTACGCCCTGCCTACCCCTCCAGTTGATACAAGAGTCGCTGGTGGTATATATCTCACGACAGTGACCTAAATCCCAAAATATAATATCCAGCCCGGCCCAGCTATTTCTATTCTTCCTACCGAGATAAATACGGTCGGATTATTTGTTTTATTTCACCAGACAGCAGGACAGATTTATTGACTTTTGCTGGGTAAGGAACAGACGCATGCACTATCAGTGGCAGCTGTGGAGAGGAGACCCATTTAAAAAAACCTTGCAGCTAGCATGTGGCGGTAAACCCGCTTTTGTAAAACTTTTGGTCGAATTTCAAAAACCATTTGTTTTATGACTAAGTGTTGAGCTGCATGGGAAAAGAACCCTTACAGTGGGTCTCCACTTTTTTTTTTTTTTATTTATTTATTTATTTATTTATTTATTACAAACCAAAATATAATATAAGTTCATTTGAAAGAACCACTTTGCTGTTGATGGTACATAGGGGTGGTGGTTTCCAGAGTAAGGCTCTAGGATTTCATTTGCTGCGTTATTGTGCTATCTGCTCCAGCCTTGCGATGGCGCCTAGGTCCGCCGTTGCTCCCGCTTGGTGGCGCTGGCGTAGTTTCATTCATCTGAAGATAGCTTCAAAAACACGTTACGTGATACACTTGACACCGGCAAAATTAACCTCAAATGAGGATAGCACGCCATACATTAATAGAAGTAAATAGAATTTGACGACTTTGACCGATAGACAGCCTCCAACTTCACCTGCGCCGTCTGCTATGAGCTTTTCAGATGAGGCGCCAATGACACCTGTATTCATGACACTTGTCAAATTCGTCAGACCTGCCAAAATCATGACAATTGACAAACATGTTTACTCTCTGTTCCAGGTGTCGGAAGAAGCCAAAGATCTGATCCGCGGGCTCATTTGCTCGGCGGATACGCGGCTCGGGAGAAACGGACTGCAGGACTTCAAGGTAACGTTCACTGTGCCGGCCCGGACGCCCGTCACAGATATGCGAAAATATCTGATCACGTGCTATGTCTAATGTACGTCATTAATAACACGTACCAACCTAGTATTTAAGCTAGGATTGTATTCCAATCAAACAGACAAGATATTAACTGAGCATGTAGTGGCAAGCTTTTATTCCATCTCCCGCCGGTTGCCACCCTGTAGGCAAATTCACTACGATTGGGGAGAATTGAAGGATCGCTTACGGACATTCACATACAGTTCAGAAGGCGAGACCTGAGAAATGCGTTTGAGTGAGTGCTTCCATCCGTATAAGACTTCGTACTAGGAACATATCTGAGGTTGAAGCCAGTCTCACGCAACCAGGAACAAAATAACATTTGTTTCTTTAGCACAGATTTAATGGCGTCCACATGCTATCTTAGTCTTTGTCTCTGTGTCCCTTTCTTACAGTCTGTCATGGCGACACGTGTGGTTGTTTGGGATCATTTGGGAGAATAATTGTGAAATTGTCAACAATTTGCGTGATATTGTTTTTAAAAGTGCTGGGGTGGGGACTGCTGTGTGACTCTTACAAACTATTTTCTCGTGATTGTCTAAAAATGGCACCGATTAAACACTATAGATCGTGTGTAATTTGTACAAAAAGATATAGTCGACAAAATTTTATTTAAAGGAAATTTATGACAAAATTTCCTATAGATGAAGATCAGTATGTACAACTTGACTAAAATAATAAAGTATTTTGTCCCCTTGAACTATCAGCTAGCCTAAAATTATACTCTATCTTTCTGAAATGAGAAAAAATATTTGTATGTTTGTAAACAATAGTGATGTAAATTTTCACTCCATCGATAAACGGATTTAGTGTGAGTCGATAAACTTTACTTCATGATGCTGTTATAGTGGATATTTTGTTATTACCAACAAACGTTATTACATATACGTATTACAAACTTTACAACCTTCTAAAATATGACTGCACTTTTCTGTTATACCCTGAATAGGTACGTGAATTTCACTTAGCGCGGATTATCTCTGAACGCATTAATCGCCTTGCTCTGTGGTATTGCACAATACTGTAAAAGCATGCATTGCCTATAGCAAAGAGCAATTATAGTACCTTGTTGTAAATTGACAACGTCGCATCGCAGAGTGAGATAATCGGCAACGTCGCACGGACGATGTCCGGCCGATTTGTCAAAATCAAAACATTTGACAGAAAACAACTGATCACCAATGCCGCCATATTGTACGCACATATACATATAAGCTTGTGTCGCCATCTATTGCTAGTTACCGGCGTTATTTGGTTTAAACTCGACTGCTTTACTAGCGCCAAACCACCGGCGGATTTTTAGGGAAACGGATGCTATTAGCGCGCACTAGCGCCATCTGGATTCATGCTAGTTTTAAAGCCGACGCCTTCCAATATGAACTATGTTACTCCATTCTAATACTTGCTCCATGGTATGACGTATATTGACATTAAAATTTTTGCTGTATTGGTATTGATGGTTGTGCTAAATAGATTCAATTTCCAAGTAAGGAACTCCCGTCTCTTAAAACGGTAGTGATTATATTCTCTTTGGTTGAAGCATTGTGTACATAATTCACCAAGTTAAAAACTTTAAAAAACTGACTTCTAGTTCAAGCCTTATTTATTCCCCCCGGTCGGGATGCGATGACGTCTTTAAATAAGATGAGGACTTTTCTTACGCCGAAGGGAACCACAAACAAAAATGTCATCTGCGTATATTATTTTTTTATTTTGTTGATTTTTGATAAAATTCATCTCTGAAGTGTGACCTACCGTTCCAAAAAAGAATCATTAACATCGATTCATAACTAATGGAATAATCGCGTAACAAACTAATATAAAAAAACAGCCGAATTGAGAACCTCCTCCTCTTTGAAGTCGGTTAAAACTGGCTTGCCAATATCACAATTGCACATTTCAGCAGTTGTATTTAGCGTTTGACTTTAACGGTCACATATTTGTATTTCATAGAACTCATGAACAAAATTACCGTTTTGAAAATTCCTAAAAAGTAATCTATTTTGACTAGCAGCCCACTACCGCAATGTGCCCCTGCCACCCCGAACGGGAGAAGCCAGTTTACGCATTCACACAATAGTCCGTGTTTGACGCCATGTTGCTTTTACCTCAACAGAAGCACTCCTGGTTCGCGGGCCTCGACTGGGACAACCTGCGCGAGATGCAGGCGCCGTACGTGCCCGACGTGTCGAGTCCGACCGACACGTCCAACTTCGACGTGGACGACACCGACATCAGGTATAATCACGAGCGCAGCGAGCGATTCACACTTGCCCGGTGTCTCTCAATGTTGGGTACTTGACTTTGTAGTCAAATAAATTTGAAAACATTCCTGCAGTTCAAAACAAAAAGCATTTACATACAGACACATACATTACTTCTGGCCCCACACTAGGATATCCTGTGTCGTGATAACCAGAAACAGTGACGTCACACACATATAAACATCCAAGCCCTGGGGTTTTTTTTACCCCCAGCCGGGGTCGAACCCGGGACCTCTCCCATGGTAGGCAGAGCCACAACCGCTGCATCACAGAGGTCGTCATACGTGTCTGAATTATGTCCAAAAGGCTTTTGGTGAATTTTTATTCATTTTGTTCCCGGGGCGTAGAGCTTAGGTATAAATATCACAACTGATTTGTAGAGTCAGTTTAAATTTTAAATAAAAAATAAAAAATAAAATTTTATGACAAGGATTCCCAAAGATTTAGTTGAGATCGAGTTGAAATCGTGTTACCACTGCACCCTTATAAATCGACAGTACTTATATGTAATTTCCAGCATATATTATATAATAGTATTTATATTATATACAATCGTGTATATATTTTTTGACAATTAGTAAAATAGCGTATTGAGAACAATCAACGACACCTCATAAGTTAAAATCGTTCAACCCGTTTGGGCTGTAGCGCATGCTTTACGCAACGTTACCCTCGTTCTGGCGCAGACGGCTAATACATGAACATGTGTATCTTGCAGGTTATCAGAAGCAGTCCCCCCACCCACCGCCTCCTCAGCCTTCTCGGGGCTGCACCTGCCCTTCATCGGGTTCACCTTCACCGCGGGCTCCCGGCTCTCGGACCTGGGCGCTCCGCGGCGGCCGCTGTCGCCGGCCAAGAACGCCGTGTGCCAGGTGACTGTGGACCAAACATACTAACAAATACATAATACTTTTTCAAATCAAATCTGTACGGTTCCGACGTCACCGCACATTTTCCCTACGCGGCATTTTAGCATTTTAGTTTTATTTCATTCAGTATTCATATAACCACTTGCGACGGCTGCGGCAATGACAACTTCAACGTGGACCACGCCTTGTGCTGCAAAACAGATGGCCTTATCACACGCAGACATAACGAAATAAGAGATCTTTTCTGTGAACTGTGCCAGCAAGCCTGGGGAAACGTCACGAAAGAGCCAGTCATCTCCGAAGGCGATACTGGGCTGCGCGGAGACTTGGCTTGTCGGAGGGTATGGATTGCCCAGAGGGAGGCGTTATTTGATATCCGTGTCATAGACACCGACGCTCCCTCCCACGCATCACGCCCCGTAGCGGCCGTCCTTCGTTCAGCTGAAGAAGAAAAGAAAAGGAAGTACTGCGACCCATGCGAGACGCGCCACTCCACCTTCACCCCTTTAGTAACCTCTGTCGACGGAGTTTTTGCTCCACAAATGATATCATTCACTAAACACCTCGCCGAAACACTGGCGGACCGCTGGAACCGGACCCCTGCCACAATAATGGGCTGGCTACGAGCAAGAATTCAAACCGCCATCATCAGGGCTAGCAGCATGTGCATCCGCGGCACCCGCCATAGGTGGAATCGCACAGGCCTATATGAGGATGGAGCGGCAGTCCCACACGTCTTGAACTAGAATGAATATCTTATTTATATTCTCTGTACTTATTTTCATGAATCTTTTGCTTAATAAATTTCTTATCGTTTTATTCGTAAAATCTCAAAAAAAAAAAACCACCAAGGCGTTAGGTACTCACCCAGTCATCCCCATTTATATCAAATATACCCAAATTTATCTAAATTACATTTTATTCATCTCTCTATATCATATTCTAAAGAGTACGTCCTACACCGTACAATATCAAATAATTTATTTGTGAAAATAGGTTTTGTATCAGTTAGTGTTAATCTAGGTTGAGATTGATGTTTCATAGTAGTATTAGTAGTAGTAGTAGTAGTATTGATGTTTCTCTGTTTTTAGCCATTTGGCATACAAATATATGTGACATGCACAGAATCGAATGAAAACTGTTAAAACTATATATAACAAATTAATGATTGGACGGGCTAGCGAGCCCAATAAGCAAAGATCACAATTTATCATTTAAGTATTTTTTGGTGCTGTAGTATGCCTTAACAGTTAGTAATTTCCTCACTTCTGCTTTGAACGCACGCCTACGCGTAGGGCGACCTGCACCAGAATTTCGACAGCCGGTGAATACAGTTTGTGAGTGGCGCGACATTGAGTCCCTCTCTTCACTCGGGATACTATACCGACGTTGGTCGGGCTTACGGTCACCGCGGGCTCGAGACTAGGACGTGGGTGCTCCGTGGCGCCCCCTGTCCCCGGCCAAGAACGCCGTGTGCCGGGTGATAACGGAACAAACATGATGCTCAACAAAGTTAACTGGGACCACGCTCTAATGACGTCACAGCACCCTACCGACGCGTCGAGGGCGAGAGCGAGCGGGGGAGAGAGGGAAAATCGCATCAACATCGGGGGGTCTTCTCACGCACCCCTTCTGGGGCGTGGGGAGTCAGGGTCAGGTCAACAGATCTCTTCGTGAACGTTCGCCCCTGTCCACTCTTATACACAGCTCATTGGGGGGCGGTGGACTTTACTCTGGATGAGGAATTTCATTTGGTGATCGCCAGCTTGACAGACCAGCAGCCTTATGGCGTAACTCTCTGAAGTTCATAGCGTGTGTCTATGGTTCATCTCATGCTCATACAATTTCATCGATTGCGGGGTATCACCGAAGGCTTCTAGGCTTCATTCAATTAGCTTGGGTTTGGCCTCCATTATGGTGCTACTTGCGTGATACCAATTTGACAGATGAAGCTGGTGCAAGGTGTCAAACGTAATAGTAGTTTATGTGACTGCTACATAATGGAGGGCATTAATACTCGAGAGTGGGCTCGTTTCATAATAATATCACTCGAGAGTTTTAATGCCTAATTATGTACAGTTAGATACACTAGTTTATCTACACACATATCATAAGCTCTCTTTGATGTGTTCAGGAATCGCATGTTTGACCGGCATTGTGGCTCTGCAGTTGTTTAGCTTGTTCTGTAGCCACCGGGCGTCGGCGTTCGAAATTTGAATGTCAGTACCAACTTCACAGACAACTAGGGGCGGCACGCAGGCGGGCGTCGGCGTTCGAAATTTGAATGTCATAATGTGTAGAAAAAGTACACATTATGGTCATAATGTGTATTTTTCAGATAAGAAATGAGTTTTTACCAAGTAGTTTAACATTATGCTGATCGTAACGTGCGGGAAGTTGTCCGTGTATCGGGCGTAGCAGGCGGGAGACAGGCGGCTGCAACGGACAGCTTGGTGTCCTCGCCAGGCTTGGGCAACATGATGACCAAGCCCTCCTTCCATTGGTTTAGGAAGTGGCCCGTGCGCAGTATACCGATACCGGTGCGAAACGGCTGCCACAGCACGTGGCGGCAAATGTAACGAAATGATTCGAAAATATAATGTGTATAGGCAAGAACCTTACAAAATTTCCCAAACTTAGCGATAGCTTTAATGTTAACCTAAGAAATAATCACAGACTACTTACGCCCCGTTTCAGACTCGCGAAGGTTAACAATTCTTTCAAGGGTCAATGCATTCTCTACTACAATAAGATACCTCTGGAGATCTTGAAATTGCCATTTGAGCAATTTAAAAACCATGTTAAAACGACTTTGTCGAAAAAGGGATAGTACAATGTTCAAGATTACTTAAATGACGGGACTGTATGGGGTTAATCTGGCTCAGCACAGACCTTGCTGTTAATAATTTAGTAATAATTTATTCATGCTTATTAATTATGATAATGACATATATTGTATTAGTTAAGCACAAGCAATTTTTAAAAGAGATCTAAAAATCAATCTGTGGGAGTTTCTACGCCCTTCTTCTCCCACAGTGGTCCAATGTACAGAAGTGGCAAAAAATGACGATTGCTAAGTATATGTAAATATCTACAGTAATAAAGGCATTTGGAATTTTGGAATGTTGGAAACGGCGCCGTGTTGGGCTTTCCTGGGTTTGGTACGTCGGAATGCACGCATGATCTGGCCGGGTGACCACGATGGGTTCCTCTTCGGGAGCTATCGGCGTGGCGAAGTACTCGCGCGGGTGTCTCTCGACTGCTCGAAGCATTCAGCAAGATGTCAGCTCGGTCTTGGGCTCGGCATCGGTAGGCCGTCGCTGCCCTGGATTTGCCAGACAGGTGCAGGAGTGGTTGACAAATGCCGACACAGGCGATGCACGGAAGGGGCTCGACGTAGCGTTTCCATGATTCTACGGCACCTGGCCGGCGACCTGGACGCCCAGGAGTATACCTCCCTGTATGCAAGGGGCGTCAGCCAAATGTACGCTCTGGGCGAGCTTCTGAGTGGATTGTATATTGAGTTTTATGGTTATTGCTTGGTCCTCAATCCTCAGGGCTGAAAATTGTAACGTTGTCTACGTAATCCTTAAGGTTTATTATGACCATTTCCCGTTAGGGCAAGGTTCATAATGACGATTTTACATTTTGATCAATTCCCTATTCGACCACTTCCCTATTTCACTACTTCACATTGTCACCTTTTTACTTAAGTTTTACCTTGTAAACCATGGGCAAGACCCTTCACAGCAACTATTAAGGAACTTTTTTGAAAGATTTCATCTAGGCACTGACTATTACACTACGCATATTTTTGGGGCAAAAATATAAATTTTCCTTAATTATTATGTCATTATTTTTTCTTTTCCGGCCAGCAGAGAAGTGAGAGGGTTAAGTAAAGAGAGGAGGTTGGTGGAGTAAAGTGTGTTCGCTCTTGGTGGTTAACACAACCTTTAAAACTATTCAGATGAGGTTCAAAACAAGAACATCACCATGGCAACCTTTTCCATTCCAATACGCCATAATGGGCTTTGTTTGCCTGACACCAAGACTTGTTTTAAAACGGCCATGGAAATTTTGCGGAAATTTTAGGTTCTTAAACTGAATCGGCATAAGACGTTGTAGCAACCCCTCTGGACTTACAGACGGAAAGCTGACGATATGGGAAGTGGTCAAATTGGCAACTTGTCAATATGGGAAGTTGTCGAATAGGCACAAAAATGAAAAGCTGACGAAATGGGAAGTAGTCATATTGGACCTAAAGGGCTATGTCGACTCCCCTGACGACGACATTGTATTTGGTCTGATAACATGATGTATTCTCTTGCCCCGCAGGCGCCATCCAACGCCGGCGACCGCGCCGCCCTCAAAGCGCTGGAGAGAGAGAACGCACTCCTCGCGCAGACCATAGCGGAGCTGCGGGCGGTCGGCGGCCTCGGCGGTACGTAGTCTGGCCCCACACTAGGATATCCGGCCGGGAGAACCATAAACATCTGTCATAAACGTCACGCGTTTTCCCATACGGGGTGGCAGAGGCACAGTTGCGCCCACCTGTTCAATACTCCATGTTGCGTGACAGGGGGTTAGCCCATCGCCGCAGTTATTTTATTTTATTTTATTTTATTGTGATTGAAGGTTTCCTCACGATGTCTTCCATCACCGTTTATACGTCCGTATAATTGTATGAAGAATAAATTACTTATCTCATTGGTTTACGGTCAGCACTGTATTCGAACCCGCATCTCCTGCGTGAGAAGCGGGCGTGTAATCACTAAACCACGAAGCTCAGCTCACAAGCATTACCAACATTCAATAAAAAGCGAGCCTTTAGTTTTCTTTGGGCAGCTTAAAGCAGCTTCCTATGGGCTGTGGTGTGTGTGGTCTCAATCTTTTTGTTTGACCTTGGATAAACATGATTCCGATGGTGGCCTTGTTGAAAATGCTGCTGTCGAGTGATTTTATTATCTAATATAAAAGTACGTTTTATGAGAAAACAGTTGATCCTACGTAAACAATTGTAATTACTTTTTCTGTGCAGTATCTGTGTTGCTACATTTTCTCTTTTCTATGCAGTATCTGTGTAGCTACATTTTCTCTTTTCTGTGCAGTATCTGTGTAGCTACATTTTCTTTTTTCTGTGCAGTAACTGTGTAGCTACATTTCCTCTTTTCTGTGCAGTATCTGTGTAGCTACATTTTCCCTTTTCTGTGCAGTATCTGTGTAGCTACATTTTCTCCTTTCTGTGTAGTAACTGTGTAGCTACATTTCCTCTTTTCTGTGCAGTCTGTGTAGCTACATTTTCCCATTTCTGTGCAGTATCTGTGTAGCTACATTTTCTCCTTTCTGTGTAGTAACTGTGTAGCTACATTTCCTCTTTTCTGTGCAGTATCTGTGTAGCTACATTTTCCCTTTTCTGTGCAGTATCTGTGTAGCTACATTTTCCCTTTCTGTGCAGTATCTGTGTAGCTAAATTTTCTCTTTTTAAACCGTTTTCCCAACGGCTACTGATATTTTTATTTTTGCTGGCAACACACAAACGCTACATTTTAAAGAGAGCCACCATTGAAACTAGGTTTCTCCAAGGTCACACGAAGACTACTTCCACACTTGCATCATCAAGAATCCCACGGATGTACGTTTGAAAGACAACTACTTTATGCTCGTGTACGAACAAAAACGAGCTTACAAGCGCAGTGAAAAACACTCTTGAGTTAATGGAAATTACTAACTAGTTTACTTAGACGTCAAATGGCAGTATGAATGTGTCAGTAACCTCAGTAAATAAAGGTTTAGTTGCAGTCCCTTTCCAGTAGCTCCTGTACTGGGGATTGCATCGCGATCAAATCGCGACCGCTCCGAGGGGCGCGGAATGCCGCTTTTGGCTTGGAGACTGTCTGTCAAATGCGGCGTTTTGCGCCCTTCGGAGCAGTCGCGATGCGATCGCGATTAAATCTCCAGTACATAAATGGGCCCCTGTAACCCTGTAGAGACGAACAGCGCCTATCAAGGATTTTTGACAGACGTCAACTAGAGTACTGAAGATTCTATTGTTGACATTCGTGGGGCAACAAAATAAAATAAAAACCTTAATTGTTGTCAGATTTTTTCCTTTTCCGACCAGCAGAAAACTTTATTGCAAATAGACAAAAATAATGCACTTTTACAAGTCAAACACGTAAGTGTTAAGTTAAGTCTCATATACATGGATAAAAATAACTCAAATATGATCAACTAAACTAATTAGTACATGACTGATTAAGTCTGGTTTGAGTTTGTAAAAGGAAATCTCCCTTTCAAAACACAGGAAAATGAGACTCCATTGATTCTACCAGTGCTTCGGAATACGTCCGTCAGAGAAGATAGCACCAAGAAACACTACGGGGATGTATTTTTTTAAATTCGTAATTTTTTGTGTTATTACACAAATCTAATGACAAAAATATTTTATTTAATATTAATATTGAGAAGTGAAAGAGCTCTCTTGACATATCCCGCCAATTCCTTTCAAATTGACGTTTCCCCAGTGACAGTCGCTTTAAATGACAGCTCCTGACACCAATGATCCAGCTCTTGTTGGTCAAACGTCGAGTTGAAGTAAGGGCACCAATCTCAGAGGGATCGCGTTAGAAGTTTCTAGATGTATTAAATAATGTAATAAATGCTATTAAATTTATCCTTCTCATATTGGGTTTGCTGGAAGAAATCTCTTGTTAGCGATAAGCTTGCCTTTGTAAATATATGTTCCATAAACTTGTTATGTGAATTTTCATGTGCAAAAACAATATACGAAATGTCAGAGAGAACGAGTGTAGAACTACTGAAGCCTCATCATATGTATTTCTGATCCCAGTCGCAGGGCCCCGTTGAAATTGAAAGATCGACCAATCAGACAGAACATGATTATTTGACGACCTCTGTGGCACTGCGGTTCTGGCTATGCCTCCCATGCGAGAGATCCCGGGTTCGATCCCCGGCTGGGGATAAAAAAAAACTGTCTTGGATGTTTATTACGTGTGTAACGTCGCTGTTTCTGGTTCCCACGACAGGTTATCCTAGCGTGGGGCCAGAAGCAATGTATGTGCCTGTTTATGTTTATGTCATGATTATGCGAGCAGTCTTTTCTTGCCATTGCGACTGATATCAGACAAACATAATAAGGCTATTGTATAGATCAGAGACAGATAATGGAGCTAAGGAATGTTGTCGGAAGCGATTGTCAGCTCGCGTGTATTGAATGCTGTCCTCCCGATCCGCAGACGAACAGATGCAACTGGACGAGGTGACGTCACTCGCGAAGCGGAACGCCGAGCTCGAAGCGCAAGTGGGCATGTTCGAGCAACTCAGCGGCGGCGGCAACGCTCAGGTGAGACGAGTTGCTGGCTCACCGCCTGACACGATAGAGAGTGTGAATGATGTGTGTGTGTGAGAGAGAGTGAGAGAGGCGCAAGTGGGCATGTTCGAGCAACTGAGCGGCGGCGGCAACGCGCAGGTGAGAAGAGTTGATGGTTCACCGCCTGACACGATAGAGAGTGATGTGTGTGTGTGTGTGTGTGTGTGTGTGTGTGTGTGTGTGTGTGTGTGTGTGTGTGTGTGTGTGTGTGTGTGTGTGTGTGTGTGTGTGTGTGTGTGTGTGTGTGTGTGTGTGTGTGTGTGTGTGTGTGTGTGTGTGTGTGTGTGTGTGTGTGTGTGTGTGTGTGTGTGTGTGTGTGAGTGAGAGAGGCGCAAGTGGACATGTTCGAGCAACTGAGCGGCGGCGGCAACGCGCAGGTGAGACGAGTTGCTGGCTCACCGCCTGACACGATAGAGAGTGTGAATGATGTGTGTGTGTGAGAGAGAGTGAGAGAAGCGCAAGTGGGCATGTTCGAGCAACTGAGCGGCGGCGGCAACGCGCAGGTGAGAAGAGTTGATGGTTCACCGCCTGACACGATAGAGTGTGAGTGATGTGTGTGTGTGTGTGTGTGTGTGTGTGTGTGTGTGTGTGTGTGTGTGTGTGTGTGTGTGTGTGTGTGTGTTGTGTGTGTGTGTGTGTGTGTGTGTGTGTGTGTGTGTGTGTGTGTGTGTGTGTGTGTGTGTGTGTGTGTGTGTGTGTGTGTGTGTGTGAGGGTGTGAGAGGGTGTGTATGTGTGTGTGAGAGAGAGAGAGAGAGAGAGAGAGGCGCAAGTGGGCATGTTCGAGCCACTGAGCGGCGGTGGCAACGCGCAGGTGAGACGAGTTGCTACATTGCTTCTGTCTCCACACTAGGATACCCTGTGCCGTGGGAACCAGAAACAGCGACGTCACAGATATATAAACATCCTTTTTTTTTCTTTTTCCCCCTCCGGGGATCGAACCCAGGACCTCTCGCATGGTAGGCAGAGCCACTTATACTATTGTCATTCTATGATGTTCCAGGATCTATCATCATCACCGCACGAGATGGTCTCCCGAGTGAGAGAGCTAGAGATCGCCACGACGGCACTGCGCGCAGAGAAAGAGGAGCTGATGAAGGATAAGTGTGATGCCGCGGAGAAACTCAAGCTCCAGGTAATGTCATCAAAGCTCATTTTTATATATTTATTTTATTTATTTATTTATGTAACAAAGCCTACAGCATAGATCAAATAATATTAACAAAGAACTTAAACTAGACATAGGCCAATTAAAGGCTTCTTTATATTTTCAAGGCCAAACATATGGCAGTAAACTTTATACAAAGAGAAAAAGGGGGGTAATTTATAAGTACCGGGTAAATAGTTTATATGGGGATGGGAATCTGTTTAGGGATGTGTTTGTGTGTGTATGATGCCAATGTATGAGTGATATATTTAAACATATGGTCACATGGATCATGAAATGGTCTCGCCGTTCGTTCGTTGATATCTCTCCCGGTAACGGGTTTTGTGCCAACTACCCCTGGGGCGCGTATTCCAGAGAAGATGGCACCGATTACATGTAAACTCACCGGTTATAAGAATTTCATGATCAGTGTTTCCCGGCTATCCTCGCTGTGTCCTCGAACTATCTAACAGATGCTCCGCCGACTGATCTTTAGATAAAGAGAAAAATAATTGAGAACGATTTAAATGACCACCAAAATATTTTTTTCTTATCAATATGGGTAAGTGATCACCAAAAGTTGCAGGGGATGGGTGAAGCGAAGCCCCCTTGATCCTTCGTGTTAGGTTGAACATGTAAGAACAACAAAATATACTTAAAACATAAACTTAAGTTCACAAAACATAAAAAGAAGTCTGGTGATCATTTATCCAAACACAATTTGGTGATCATTTATCCATTCTGGCAGTCATTTCGAATTTAAGGCTAGTAAAATAGGTGCGTTTTTGGTAATCGTTTAAACACAAGCCAAGATAATTAATCCCGGTGATAAAATAATACATTGACAGATGTCAGGTAAGTCTTCTCTTCGGTCTCCTATTGGGCGCCACTCCGCCCTCTTATAGCGCTGCATTCAACCGCTTACTCAATTACAACTGGCCTCTGCCACCCCGTACGGGAAAAGGCGAGACGCTATGAAATGTTATGATTGTCCATTACAACTAACTAAAGGGAACGGTTATTGGGTGATATGGGTCCCGTGGATATGGAATTGGAAACCCCAAAATTAATTACAAGATTACAAGATGTCTCGAGTTTCCGCGACGAAGCTCAAAATCAGACTTATAATATAACTAAAAGAAATTAATTATCTCACTAAATGACGTAAAAGGAATCATATTGCTTTCCACCCGCCGGCGAGAGAGCGAACGTATTTACCACGCGAGTGAGCGTGACAGTGTACCTATGTAGAGATTAACTACGATAACATGGCGCGTCCCACCACTACTCGCCGGCGAGACAGCGAGCGTATTTACCACGCGAGTGAGCGTGACAGCGTATCTATGTAGAGATTAACTACCATAACTTGGCGCGCCCCTCCCCTACTCGCCGGCAGGACAGCGAGCGTATTTACCACGCGAGGGAGCGTGACAGCGTTCCTATGTAGAGATAAACTACGATAACATGGCGCGCTCCTCCACTACTCGCCGGCGAGACAGCGAGCGTATTTACCACGAGAGGGAGCGTGACAGCGTACCTATGTAGAGATAAACTACGATAACATGGCGCGCTCCTCCACTACTCGCCGGCGAGACAGCGAGCGTATTTACCACGCGAGGGAGCGTGACAGCGTTCCTATGTAGAGATAAACTACGATAACATGGCGCGCTCCTCCACTACTCGCCGGCGAGACAGCGAGCGTATTTACCACGCGAGGGAGCGTGACAGCGTTCCTATGTAGAGATAAACTACGATAACATGGCGCGCTCCTCCACTACTCGCCGGCGAGACAGCGAGCGTATTTACCACGAGAGGGAGCGTGACAGCGTACCTATGTAGAGATAAACTACGATAACATGGCGCGCTCCTCCACTACTCGCCGGCGAGACAGCGAGCGTATTTACCACGAGAGGGAGCGTGACAGCGTACCTATGTAGAGATAAACTACGATAACATGGCGCGCTCCTCCACTACTCGCCGGTGAGACAGCGAGCGTATTTACCACGCGAGGGAGCGTGACAGCGTACCTATGTAGAGATAAACTACGATAACATGGGGCGCTCCTCCACTACTCGCCGGTGAGACAGCGAGCGTATTTACCACACGAGGGAGCGTGACAGCGTACCTATGTACAGATAAACTACGATAACATGGCGCGCTCCTCCACTACTCGCCGGCGAGACAGCGACCGTATTTACCACGCGAGGGAGTCTATCTATAAATAATCTAGTCAGCAATACGGTTACTATGGCGTTATCACGGAAAGGGATTGTAACCGAACGTATGAATGTAATTCGAGTGATTGCGCACACGCACAGGACAAGGAGCTGATGGCGGCTCAAGGGCATGTACATGTGCCTGCAAATAAATGTCTATGTTTAATAAACGCGCGATGTATGTAGCTCGTGTGGCGTAACGGTTGGAGGCTCTGCCTTCAAAGTCGCGGGTTCGTATCCCGGCTGGGGAGGAAGAAAAAAAACTGGTGAAGTGCGAGTCGAAGTCGTTCACGAAGGGTTCCGTACCATTGTTCAATGGTAGTAATGGTGTGGAGTGAATAGTTTAGGTTTTACATTGTACAATGTTGTTTACAAAGTTATTGGTACGGCTACTTTAATACTACATGTGTAGCCAGGTGCATTTTTAAGTTTCTATGTTGTTTACAGATAAAAAACATTGGCAATTCTGGGTAGGTTTTCCTGCAAAATTTTGGCTTAGCTTCAATATTCTCTATTTTGCTCATAGTTTTGGACTCTGTTGTTTCGGAGATAATGGGGGGGGGGGGAGTAGTAATTTATTGCACTTGTTTGAACATAACTTTTTCAGATGTCGTCAAAACTAAAATTAAAAAATATAATTTCGATAAGTTTTTAAAGAGCCCTTTTCGACAATACCCTGCAGGGCATATTACGGTGTTTTTTTTTTCGTTTTGTCATTTTCACTTCTTTGTAGGCATTTTTTTTAAATATTAGCATCGACCAACAATACGAGAGCCATACAAAAAAAGCGTACTCTAAGGTAGAAAGCCACAATCCTATATGTTAATAGAATTTCTAGATGTCACTACTATCTCGCCCGCTAGCTGTACCATGCAATAGCTGCCGGGTGCTTAGGCTGACGGCGTAGTATAATCCATTGTAATATCGACGTAAAATCAAAGATTTTAATAAGATTTAATAATTTTAATATTGTTTACGAGGGAGCGGCCAAAACAACGCACACACACATAAGGGTACCGTACCTAACACCTACACAATACAAATGCATGCGCACGAGACGTGTCGCATCGCACATAAATGCGTGCTCAGTGTCGTAAACCTTGTTTGTTCTTAGGAAATGAACGCTTATACCGCCATCTTTCCTAAGTTAAGCGCACCACTACGAGACTACCTTTAGAAAGTACAAAGTCGTGATTCCGGTTGAATTCTATTGTTTCGAAATAGCTCGAAATAGCTCTATCTAGTGACAACATTTAAACTAAAAATCGAATTATGCTTCAAAGTATGACGATTGTGTGTCCTCTCATATTATTGGTCCATGATATTAGGCTTGAATTATGTTGCGGTTATCAGGATAAGTATTTTGCAGAAGATTTCAAAACTGTATCTCTTATAGTTCCTGAGAAAAGTGGATTTGACAAACGGACGGACACGCGAGTGATCCTATAAGAGTTCCTCCTTTAGAGGTACGTTTTACATTTAGCATCCTCTGATCTTTCTATCGATATTATAGCCGTCAGCGAGACCAAGTTATCTGGAAATTCCACGCTAAGCACGCCGGGTTACACGTGCCATCGTCAAGACAAGCTGTCGTCCGGTGAAGGTCAGGGTGTTGCAATACTTGTTAAGTCAGATATAAACCATTCTCCGATTCGTATCCCGAAAACAAATTGCCTAGAAGCTGTGGGAGTCGAACTCACTATGTCAGACAAGAAAATCACACTTATTTCTTGCTACCAATCCCCTAACAAAACTTTCTGTTCCCAAGATCTTAACTCCTTATGCAAACTAGGTCCCCATGTGATCATTATGGGTGACCTCAATGCCCAACATAGACACTGGAAGTGCCCAAAGACCAACCTGCACGGGAAATTCCTATTTAACCATATGCTTTCAAATGATTACCTCATTCACGCCCCGCCCACTCCTACTCTAGTCCACTACAACAAGGAATATAAGCCGACGACTCCTGACCTAGCCCTCAGTATTAATATTGATTCGATCTCAAATATGCGTACCATCCCTGCGCTTTCGTCTAACCATTTACCTATTCACTTCTGCTTGTATGGTTCTATCCCTAGAAAGAATCATACCTTCTATCGCTATGGTGAGGCAAACTGGAAGGAGTTTCGATCCTATCTGGACACGAACATAACACTTAGCTCCCAAACATTCAAAAGTTCCTCGGATATTGACGAAGGAATACAGCTGCTAACCAACGTTCTGACCGTAGCCAGAGAAAAGTCCGTCCCAAAAGGGACAACAAACTACAAAACTACTCCCCTGCCTCACGAAATACGAAAGCAAATTAAAATTAAAAACAGGCTACGCAGACTTGAACAAAGCGAACCTAACCCTATCATTCGGCGCCATATTCGATCAAAAATCAACTGCATCCAAGAAAACGTCAACATGTCCATAAAAAATCACAATGACCGCATCTGGAATTCGAAACTAGCTAAAGTTGATCACCCCTCATCTGACTTGTGGCGCCTAGCTAAGTCCTTGCGCTCCAAGGTAACTTCAATTCCCCCACTAAAAAGAGATACCAATACCTACAGCCTAACAAAAAAACACAGACGAACAATGTGAAGTCCTGGCAAAAGCATTTCATAACAACATGTGTCTAACTAAAGACTGGCAAAGCGGCGTCACGGAATCCACGGTGTCATCATCTGTCAGAAAAATTCACGACTACTTACCAACGTCTCTTTCTTGCCCTATTCGCCCTAATGAAATCGTAAAACACCTTCGATACCTTAAGCGACGCAAAGCACCAGGCCCTGATAACCTTCACAATATTCTTCTAAAGAACATCTCCCGAAAAACCGTTGTTTACCTCGTCAAAATTTTTAATGGATGCCTCATGCTTGCATATTTTCCGAATCCCTGGAAAGTAGCTAAAGTTATCCCGGTACTAAAAAATGGCAAGGACGACTCCATTGGCTCCAGCTATAGACCCATTAGTCTCTTGTCCTCACTTAGCAAGCTCTTCGAATCTCTAATATACAAACGCCTACAGACCGCCACTACCCACCTGATAAGAAACGAGCAATTTGGTTTTCGTAAACACCACTCCACGACCCAACAACTCGCCCGCGTTGCGGATCATGTTAGTCACCACCTCAACCTTAACCAGTCCACCGGGATGTTCCTGTTGGACCTGGAAAAGGCATTTGACACCGTCTGGCACCATGGCCTATTACATAAACTTATATTGTATGATACTCCCCTTCCCCTAGTCAAGTTAATACACAGCTACTTAATAAATCGACAGTTCTTCGTTTCGATCGGTGATGTTCACTCTGGTTATCAAATTATTCCTGCTGGAGTCCCACAGGGCTCAATTCTAGGTCCCTACCTCTTTCTTATGTTCATAAACGACATCCCGGTACAAACGCGTACCAAACTCGCTTGTTTCGCAGACGATACTGCTTCCCTGACTTCCTCAAGTGACATCGATCTTGTCATAAGCAGGCTCCAACTCTCACTTATCGGCCTACATGACTATTTTACTAAGTGGAAACTAAAGCTCAACGAAACAAAAACAGAGGCGATAATGTTTACAAGGGCACGAAAACCACCCGACAGACAGCTTCTTATATGTGGCCATCCTATTGAATGGCAACCCTCGGTTAAATACCTAGGGGTCCATCTAGATACCAAACTTAACTGGTCGAAACATACCGAGATAACCCGGTCCAAGGGTATCAAAGCCATGGGTGCTCTTAGTCCCATCTTCAACAGAAAAAGCTGCTTGAGCTCAGCCACCAAGCTAAGCATATACTGCACCCTTATCAGGCCATGCTTAACCTACGCTTGCCCTGTCTGGAGTGGAACCTGCAAAACGAATTACGCGAAACTTCAAGTCTTGCAAAACAAAGCTGTAAAAATCGCATTTAATACTCCCTTCTGCACTAACCTAACCAAACTTCACAATCGAATAAAACTGCCTTCCCTAAGAGACTTCATACTTAAACAGACGAAACGCTTCTATCTTCACAAAACTCCTTCCCATGAAAATGAACTTGTCTCGCTGATCGCACAAACCCGCTACCATAATCTCAACTACATCGATAGATAAAATCGATACAAGTTGCCCCATCACTTGATCCTGAGCGAGCTATGACGCAGCTCTTTGTTCTCGCGCGTCGCTTGCTCGGCCCGGGCGCCGCCGCGCAATTCAATATGTAATATTGTTCACTGGGTAATAGTGCCCACTGTTTATGTTATGGTTAATAATCTGTATAGTGCTATATCTTGCGGGCATATCGTACCAAATGTCTAAAACGTAAGCCTAGCATTCTGTACGTCAACTAGTGATTGTGGCTCTGTGATTTGCATGGGCCCTTACCCGCCGGTATTGTGTTATATTCATATATCACGCGCATGCGCATCACCCGGTCACAACACCTAGCTTTCCCCACGATTATAAAAGATATTTCTCCTACAAAACCCAAGTAAATCTCCAGTCTAACTAGTCTGAAGAGTGTATTTAGTTTAATTCTTGGACGCCACAAAATGAACAATATACGAAATTGTCATTATCTAAATGTACCCTCATCGGTCACCAACCAGAATTTTGTTAAGATTCAAAGAGACACATATACATACCATTTATTAAGTCTTAGAAGGTGTATTTAGCCTGTAGCACATAATTCTACATTTATGTTAGGTGTCACTCTGTATTCTGTGCGCACAAATCTGTAAATTGCATTTAAATAAACGAACTTTTAAATTGAAAAATTGATTTAGAGGTACGGAACCCTAAAAATGGCCAGATCGTGGTTGTTTATATATAGGCTTAGCTTGGTGATCTTCTCACACCCCTTCCAGGGTGCGGGGTTGCGGTCCCGGGGCAATGGCCCCCTTCCGCGGAGTCTTCCGCTGGCCGTGACTACGGCCAGGTCATTGGGTGGCTGAGGTGTTCTTCGGGTTGTGTTGCCTCAATCCAGGGGTGCTGCCGGCTCGGCAACCAGGTCCCGGGGTAGGCGGCGACGGTCAGGCGGGCGCGCGTGGTATGGCGCCAGGTCTCGCACGAGCGGGTGTTGAGAGCCGTCCGCTCGTGCGAACATGTTCGTTGCCAGTTATATATAGGTGACGTCGCTGTTTCTGGTGCTCACGACACAATATTCTATTGTAGCTGCCTGTATATAAGTTCATGTCTATGATTGTGCACAGGACAAGGAGCTGAAGGATGCGCTGGCGCAGCGCAAGCTCGCGATGGCCGAGTACAACGAGGTCACGGAGCGGCTGGCGGAGCTGCGGCAGCAGAAGCAGAAGCTGTCGCGACAGGTCCGTGTAGCCGGCTTACACGCTGCAGGCATTGTGCTTCACTGCCTCGGCTCCTGCGGTAGTGCAGCGGTGCGGGGGTGGTGTGTGTTATGGTGCGGCGCGAGACTTCAGCATGGGGTCGGTCTAGCTTGTAGAGTACTACAAAACTGATCTTCGCCAGTTGTCGTATTCCCGAAAACACCCGAATCATATGATCTTATGAGCCCTAAACATTGCACTTGCAATTTGTAGCTTGTTCGAAAGAAGTAGGAGCCAATGTCATGTGTAAACAATAGAAAACAATGTAGACATCGTCTCCCGAATGCTCGGAAACACGACCCTTGCCGAGCAGTGGCAAAGATTTATAAGCGCATTATTTACCCATGAAATTAACTCTTATTTCTTTCGAACAAGGTACAAATTGCAAGTGCAATTTTTACGATAGGATTATATTATTCGGGTGTTTTCAGTATTACGACAACTGGCGAAGATGTCTATGCGCATTATCAGTTTTGGAGTACTATAATGTCTTACCGCTTCCTCCGCCACCGTCACACTACTGCAGGAACGTATACTCAGTTAAGCGATATGCGGTACTCGCAAACGTGAGGACGCAGCTAAAGCGATAAGAGCAAACTTGTTTTGACTGCGTTATCTTGATTTAAACAACTTATTATTACTAGCCTATATCAACCCCCTGCTAGGCCACAGCCGTCTCTTCCCCTCTTCCACACATCACGCTCCTGGGCCGATTCCCATCAATCAATCAATCACCTTATTTTAAAAGCGTATATATTGGCCGATGATGGGATAGGAAATTTTGTGGAGTCTACTAGAGAAGCTGGAGAGTTTATTCTTATTTCGGGTATTAAAATTATGGTCAATGCATTTTTTTAAACAGCTGGATATTTTTCTTGACAAACAACATATTTACAATAATGTACTGAGAAAGCAGAGTCAGAATGTTCGTCTCATTAAACTTGTCTCTTAGCGACTCCCTCGGTCCGAGTTCGTAAATGGCACGTATAGCCCGTTTCTGCAGGATAAATAAGCGATTTATATCCGGGGAATTACCCCACAGCTGGATGCCATAAGATATCAAACTGTGGATGTAGCCGAAGTAAACTAATCTAGAAAGAAGAAAGAAAACGTTTATTCGCAGCTAATCTCGCGGTGTCTACATCCGAAAAACGCTTCGTCCTAACTAAATTTAAGAAACAAAATACATATCTATAAAAATAAACCGCCCCAAGAAACGGCCGCACCCAACGTGCCCATTACACTGGCAGCAGTACCGCGCTGCACAGCGCACAGCTAGCGAGATCCTCTGTGACAGGAACAATGCGGAGCGGTGGCCCTACCCTGCGAACCCCACACCAACAAACTGTTAACTGTTAACTCTTCCGCGCTGCCGAATAGGTCAGTTAACAAGGGCAACAAATATAATGATCACCAAAATATTTTTTTCCTACCCAAAATGGAAAAATCAACACAAAAAGTTGCAAAAAATATCAGGGCAAAATACTGCGGTAGCTTAGGTGAAGGGTAAAGGGGGTGAGCGAAGCGAAGCCCCGTTTATACTTCGTGTTAGGTTGAACATGTAAGAACAACAAAAAATACTTAAAACATTAACTTAAGTACACAACATAAAAAGAAGTTTGGTGATCATTTATCCAAACACAATTTGGTGGACATTTATCCATTCTGGCAGTCATTTCGAATGTATTGGTAGTAAAATAGGTGCGTTTTTGGTAATGATTAAACATACGCCGTTAACAAGTAAACGTTGTATTTCTCTCCAGGTCCGCGACAAAGAGGAGGAGTTGGAGGTGGCGATGCAGAAGATCGACGCTCTCCGCGGCGACATCAGGAAGGCGGACAAGGGCCGGCGCGAGCTGGAGGCCAGGCTCGACACCGTCATCAATGAGGCTGCTATGGTGAGCGCAGTTCATATGCCCAGGCTCTATGCCGGCAGTGATCAGGCAGGACTCCTCCTGCGGCAGAAGATCCGATTTGAAGAAAACATAGTTAAGAACCATTGCAAGTTTTCTACTATTTCCTAACGCATAAACATCCGTCCAGCCGGTTGAACGCCACAGTGCCACAGACAGACATACGCTTCAAATTTATAAAACAACGCTTTTTTCGTCGGTTTTCAAAAATAAAAATGGCATGATCTGATCGATATTATACTGAATGTTGTGAAGTGTGATGCTACTAACTTAACCCATTAAAATATAAATAAATATCTATAACTTTTAAAACGATTGTACTAAAGTAGGCATTATACTATTATTATCAAATCACTTCATTGATTAAATGGTGGCCCTTAATGTACGGTTCGGGCTGTTGATTAGAATTGTTTGCGGAGGGGCGCTGGATCAGAACGGGTTGTATCTGTTACCGTAAGATAGTCTAAACCGTTAGCTGATCAACCTTCGACAGATAGTAAACCAGGCCACCAGGGTTTAGAATTTACGTTTCTTTTGTTCTTACAAATCAACCTAATACGAAGACTATTCGGGGGCTTCGCTGGGCTCTTCCCCTCTAGTCTTCACCTAAGCCACCGCAGTGTTTGCCCTGGTTTTTTGTTTGCAATTTAAGATTAATTCAGTTTACTATTTAATCATTCGTTTATCAACTAACGCGTCATATAGTAAGCAGCACGCTACAGTTTACTATCTGTCGATAGTTCACCAGCTAAAGAGAAAAAAAAACGTTAGTTTATCAACTCATGGTTTTGACAATCTTACGGTGACATATACAAAGTCTATTTTTTTATGGGGGTACCTATCCAATACTGTGTAACTCATAATACTACGGATACTGAAGTCAGTTAATGAGATGCTGACTCGGCCGACCGTCCATTGTTCCGTCGGGCGCTTCTTGGTTGGATGCACCTATTAGGGGACTTTGAGACATAACTTAATAACACGACACGACACTTTATAGAATCTATTAAAATGTCAATTGTAAATCCTTATGCAACACGAGTCAAACTAAACATACCACCGTAAAACCATACGTGTGATTCACAAACCGATAGTTACACATCTCGTAACTCATCGGGAAAACACGATATGGGATTTCACAAAGTATGAAACAGCCATCTCCAACTCCTCATTATATGCAATATGTGTATTTGATTCGCATGAAATTACACCTTCATCACGTAGATTATTGAGTTTTTAGATATAACAGCAAGCAAATATCAATAGAGAAGATTCGGTTAAGATATTTATCACATTTAATAATATTTTGGGTACAAAAAACATATAAGCAAGTTTAGCACGTTTTTATTTTATTTATTATTGTTTTTTAAACATAAAATGCGAATTAAAAGTAACGACAAACAGCACTTGTTTTAAATCGCCCCATCAGAGGAAGTGAAGTAGTAGTAGTTGTCAGTAAGGGACAAAGGGTCTTTATTTTCTATGCGAAAAAAGGAGAAGGAGACTAACGCATAGCTCTGTCCCTTACTGACAACAACTATTTCGTCACTTCCGCTGTAGGTCCGTTGTCGCTGAAACGATCACACCCGAAGTTGCGCATTGAAAGGTACATCTTTCTCTCGAAGACTGGCGCCTGCGTCCTGGCGTCCCCTCCACTTCCAGATCCAGATCCAGGGGATGTACCCCTATTATTGAACTTTGCACCATTTATAACAAACTCAATCACAAACACGTAGCTTGATTTTTAGTTAACCTTACTCCGACGGGTTCACAGATGGCCCTTTGGGCAAAAAAAGAGTCTGTCGGAGCAACCAGGGACACGTCGTGGACGCCGATGGCGCAAAACCAACTGTAGGTTCTAATCACGGCTTGGAGTGTGTGCGACTGGCTCCCACGTTACAGGGTATCCGAGTGTGAGGAATGATTGTGCCCCTGCTCATGTTGTTCTCGAGTCTCGGGTGATCTCACTGCATTAGTGTATGTTGGTTGGCTCACAGGAGCGCAAGCTGCGGGAGGAGACGCTGCGCTCGGCGCGCGTGGAGTCCGCGGGCCCGCCCGGCAGCGCGGCTGCCGACGTGGCGCGGCTACAAGCAGAGGTGGACACGCTCGAGGTACACACGCACATACTCTCATACCTAATCATACCTGGGTTACCGACCATAGCTCTATGTATATGTCACCGTAACATCCTCGAAACCGCTAGTTTATAAACTAACGCGTTAGGTTGTATTATAAACTAACGCGTCATATCTTAAGCAGTACGGTACAGTTTACAATTTATCGATAGTTTGTAAACTAACGAGAAAAAAACATTAGATTGTAAACTAAAGGTTTTAACAATCTTACGGTGATGTAGCAGTCGCCGCAGCCATTAAGACACCCACACGGCACGGCCGCCGGTGGGACACGAAATGTGCGCAGGCGCAGCGAAGTATTCACGCTCGCGACTTACGACGTATCCGTTCTGAGACGCGGCGATGGAATCGCGCCTAATCGCGCCGCCTACTACTCGTAGGACAGCCAATTATTGTATATAGTTAGAATAAGTGAATTGCAATATATATCGTCTTCAATACGTAACTATTCTTTTACTACTGCATAACACCACCCCAAAAGTGACATACGCATAATGAAAACTCAACAAAAAAAAATAGACCACATCGGGGATACAATCCTACGTTCCGAAACGTTTACAATTGGGCAATTGCTTATGGTCATTGCCGCAGGGAAATAACCGATATGACTGTTAACTCCCACACAGGGTAAGCGAGCCACAGTTTAGTAGAGGCTAACCATTAATGTTAACAATTCTCGTGAATACTGGAGCTTGCGGTATACTTGCCGTGTTGCTGCTGGTAGTGCGTGCAGACTGAGTGGTGGAACATATCGATTTACCCTTTTTTCATTCGGAGCATCAAACCACGCTCTTTGACTTTAATATTTCCCCTGAGATCATAAAAATATCAGCCTATAACAGTTCACGTCTCATCCGCAGCAACAATACGCGGAGTCGCTGACGCAGCAGCAGGCGAGGTATAACTCTGAGTTGGCTGCGCTACGCGACCAGCTGCAGGAGACAGACGCCATGCGGACCGTGCTCAACCGAGAGGTAACTATTTCACTTGTCTGTGTTACGCAATACTGACGCAGCAGACAGCCGGCGAGAGACAACTCGGAACTGGCGACCAAGTGCAGGAGACAGACGCCATGCGGACCGTGCTCAGCCGAGAGGTGACTACTGTACTTGCCTGGGTTATAGAGTATTGTAGGCGAGAGGTCACAGAGACAAGCGAAGTAGTCATACTTCACTTGTCTGTATTTTAGAGTATTGTCGCAGCAAGCAGCAGGCGAGTTCCCAGCCAATAAGTGGCTCCCTACTTTTAATATGTGTAGGCTAATTTTTGTTTACAACTTTTTAAAGCTATTCAAACGCGCACGGCGTTTTATTGACCCACTTCTCTATATACCCACTTGTCCGTAGCAGGGATGTCAAGAATATTCGCATTCCCATTATGCGAATTTTAGACATTCGTATTCGATTAAAACTATGCGAATCTTATGCGAATGCGAATGTTTGCAAGTCGAGTCAAGTCTGCCACAATGGCCGCGCGTACTTTGTAAGCGCATACTCTTCCTAAAATAAATAAATAAAGATAATAATAAAATATGCCACTTTTGAACTTTGGTTATTAAATACTTGTATAAGGCAATAATCTTCAATTACTGTGTCTGACTAATATAAGTAAATTCCTAAACAATGATTTAAGTTATCTTAGTTTTTTGTTCTGTTACCTAAACATTCGCGATCGCACATTCGCGCTCTCAAAATTCGCATTCGCTTTTACGAATGTCATAAAAATGACATTCGTGACATCCCTGATCCGCAGGCATAACACGGTTACTGCGTGAAGACTCACTGTATTTCCAGCAGTTCAGAATTACTTTTATACTTATTTGATTACTGTCTTAATTCGGAATTCTGTCTCAACCTTTACATTCTCCATGCGCAGCTGCAGTCATCCAAAGACAAGCTGGAGAACCGTCGGCTGGAGCAGATCAGCGACAGCGACGACAAGCAGATGCTGGCCAACGAGAACAGGAAGCTGGCGAAGGACCTCGAGGCGGTAATACATTCAATAACCAAGCTTCAATGCAATAGTGGGGTGCTCACCTGCCTGCGAGCGACGTCTACAGGCGAGGGGCCGTCCATTAATCACGTGATGTTTTTAGCAACCATTTAAACCCCCCCACCCCCCCCTTATGGTAATACGTGGCCAGGTTTTAGACTACCCCTTCCCCCTACCCAAAATCATGTGTATTTCTTTTGTACAAAGTATATTAAAAATTCTGAATATATAGCAAATGTATTGAAAATATATTTTATCTACACACGTATCATAAACCCTCTTTACTGCGTACAAAAATCGCACGTTACGATCAGCATAATGTTAAACTACTTGGTAAAAACTCATTTCTTATCTGAAAAATTACACATTATGACCATAATGTGTAATTTTTCTACATATTATGACATTCAAATTTCGAACGCCGACGCCCGCCTGCGTGCTACCCCTAGTTTGTCTGTGAAGTTGGTAGCTTGGTACGGACATTCAAATTTCGAACGCCGACGCCCGTCTGCGTGAAGTTGGTACTACAGAACAAGCTAAACAACTGCAGAGCCACAATGCCGGTCAAACATGCGGTTCCTGAACACATCAAAGAGAGCTTATGATATGTGTGTAGATAAACTAGTGTATGTAACTGTACATAACTAGGCATTAAAACGCTCGAGTGATATTACTATGAAACTCGCCTTCGGCTCGTTTCATAAACCCACTCTCGAGTTTTAATGAGTTCTTATATGTAAATGCGAATCGTGTGACTTTTTTCATAATTCTGAAATACTCAGTAAAAAATAATTTATGAAAATAGGCAAGCAATACCATCTCCATGAGAAATGTATGGTTTAAATGGTGAATGCATGTTTCCCACTTTAGATGGCGGAGAACGGGCGGCGGTGGCAGGCGGAGCGGAGACAGCTGGAGATGGAGCTGGACGAGTACAGGTCTAAGCGGGAGACCTTGCAGCAGTGGGAGACACAGGTATTAGCGTAGTAGACGGGTGCTCACAAGGGGGGGTGACAATGGAAAAGTCGAAAGCAGAAAATGTTACTTCGGAACTTTGTTTGGACTAGTTAGGAGACAAACATAATAAAAGTCCTGGTCTCTCTGAGGTGAGAAGAATGTCCCGTTTTTTGGATTTTTGCTTGCTCTCGAAAACGATGCGTGATAGGTTTTTATTTTTTTCAATTTGTTTGTACTACATAATGAAAGCTGATAATATTCTACACCTTTATTCTATAAAGCTGAGAAAGAATTTCTTCAAAATTCATAAGAATCATTCACTTTGTGCAAAGTGTTTGTTTTTTTTTATTTTCTTAGGTATGTTCTTAAGGATTTAGGAAACCACCGCAAGCAACTTGTTCGCGACCTCTTGTGGCTTGTTTGCTATATATCCAATATGGCCGCCATCTGTATTATATTGCCATAGGCCATATTTTTTATAGATGGGATTCTATTGGACATAAAATCTTGAGTAATACCTCTTTTTATAGATTCTTGGTCTAAGGTCTATAGTACTTATTTTTATATAACTTTTTTTACTAGGTACCTGACAGATTTAAATTTCTCCATTTATAATTATTCGACCGATATAGATGCCATAGGTTTTATGATTTGAGGTCTTCCCATACCATAAACGTCTGTCTCTGTTCATCAGATCGCCGACATCATCCGCTGGGTCTCCGACGAGAAGGAGGCGCGCGGCTACCTGCAGGCGCTCGCCACCAAGATGACTGAGGAGCTCGACTATCTCAAGCATGGTGAGTCACTTACGCATACTCACGGGTTCACTCCCGCTTGCATGCCATGCAGGCGATGCGGGTACGAATCCCGGTGTTGCAAGTGGCAAGTGCGCACATTATAATAGACATGGAATCTGTCAAAGTAGTTCCACGTGTAGAGGGCGTTAAGTGTTTTTGATAAACACAAAGAGCAAAGAGTTTCATTCATCACTGTTGAATCAAAGAGTAAAAGTTATTAAAGTAAAACCATGTTACAAACACACAGCGCCCTCAATCAAAAAGTTTTGCATAATCTTCCTCATTGCGTTGGCAGCCCAACCGGACCAAAATATCGGGCCATCAAAAAGTCTGCGGTCTGCAGTGACTCCTGTATAACCATTGGCTTGGACTGTCTAGTTTTGTCAGCTTGTCAGCCACGCTGTCTGATTGTTTTGATTTAGTCCGACTCTGTCAGTCATTTAGCTACCATTAGCGTGTTATTGTATAACAAATGAGTACATGCGCACGCAGCGAGCGGGTCGCGCCTGTCGCTGGCGTCGCCGCCGGGCGCGGGTGCGGGTGCGGGTGCGGGTGCGGGCGCGGGTGCGGGCGCGGGGTCGGGCGGCTGGCGCAACCGCCGCTCGCAGAAGCTCGACAAGATGGAGATCATGACGCTGCAGTCCTCGCTGCACTCCGAGATACAGGTGCGATGTTTTGTTTATTTAGAAAAGACACTCCAACAATTGTTACGCTAATCATTGACATAGCATGTTCACCTTCCTAGTACTAAGAGCGCTACTAGTACACAGAGGCTTCCGACCCTACGCGATTCTACGCTAAGATCTGCTGAAGACACTCGACTAGGAGGTGGAAGGTATTAATATCTACAGCCGATTTTTAGGGTTCCGTACCCGAAGGGTTCCAAACGGGACCCTATTACTAAGAGTCCGCTGTCCGTCCGTCCGTCCGTCCGTCCGTCCGTCCGTCTGTCACCAGGCGTATCTCAAGAACCTAGCTAGCTAGAGAGTTGAAATTTTCACAGATTATTATGTATTTATGTTGCCGCTATAACAACAAATACTAAAAAACAGGATAAAAGAAATATTTAAGGGGGCTCCCATACAACAATTCTTTCAATACCACATACAAACTTATGGATGCACCTGGTTACGTACATGGAGTGTGAAAGTAACCGCACCAATAACTTTGTAAACAATATTTTGCTGTGTAAAATCCAAACTATTCACTCCACACCATCGCTTCCATTGAACGGTGGTACGGAACCCTTCGTGCGCGATTTAGACTCGCACTTGACCGGTTTTTATCACATCTTCACATCCGACGATCTTACCCTTCTAGCTGAAGACCTACATAAAACTTCACTTGGATTAAGCCTGAGGAGGAATTGTCCAAAACCAAGATTATAACCAGTCTTAATGGTCCTCAATCTAACACAATCGTAGGTAACTGACATCTAAAGACCGCGGACGAATACCTTGGACATTCGATCCTTTCGCCGAAATTCTCAAGTGAAAGAGATCTCCATGCGCAAACAGCTGGGTTGCGCCGCCTTTGGTAAATTGGAAGACGTCTTAAAGTCCAAAATCCCTCAATGTCTGAAAACCAAGGTGTTTAACCAATGTGTCCTGTCTGTACTCACAATCCAAGTAGAACAAAGAGCAATGGTGCCTGCTATGCTCGGAGTCTCAGCCTGATTTTTAGATCTCTTTGAAAAATTGGTTGTGCTTAATTATTATTATTTTTTTCTTCTAAAAACGACGTAACAAGGTCATAGATGCGAGTATGCGGATTGCAAGGGCAAAGTGTCGATGGGCGAGACACTTAGCGAGGAGGGACGACGGCAGATGGACCGAGGCGGTAAAGGGATGGTGGCCAAGGGACACGCGTAGACCGACGGGCAAGCCACCCGCCTGAGGGTCAGATGATAGCGCCAACACATCCGGGAAACAGAGAGTCAGATTGACCCAGGAATGCCATGAATGGCGTAATGAAGACACCTTTATTCAACTGGTGCTAGAGGCTGGATAGATAGATAGATAGTCGCGATAAAATCGCGCTGTAGGCGCGCTTATTAAAATCGCGCTGTAGCCGCGCTTATTAAAATCGCGCTGTAGCCGCACTTATTAAAATCGCGCTGTAGCCGCGCTTATTAAAATCGCGCTGTAGCCGCGCTTATTAAAATCGCGCTGTAGCCGCGCTTATTAAAATCGCGCTGTAGCCGCGCTTATTAAATCGCGTTGTAGCCGCGCTTATTAAAATCGCGCTGTAGCCGCGCTTATTAAATCGCGTTGTAGCCGCGCTTATTAAAATCGCGCTGTAGTAGGGCTTATTAAAATCGCGCTGTAGCCGCGCTTATTAAAATCGCACGGCTACAGTGCGATGGGATTTGTTTATTCGGAATATCCACAAGCATTGTCAGACCTTGCAAGTTGACCGTTAAACTCCAATAGAGGAGAGAGACGTTAAGAAGGAAAATATCCAAAGTTCTACAGATATAATAATGTCAATTAAAAAACCGCAGCTCCAATGGTTTTTGAACGGCTAAAACGATTTTAATGAAACAACTAAGAACTATTGTAAGCAATTTAACTTCCCGCCGACTTGATGCTATGGTCGGACACTATCGGGCAGGTGACCTTCCTTGCTTCGGAGTGGCCGTGTGGCTCCCCTTGGCCACCATTATTTAACTGCTTTGCTCGACCATCCGTCCCGCTCACCTCTAACTTAGTTCCGTTTCTTGTCTTTGTTAAAAAACTACGTGAATAATATGCAAGTGAGTAGCGACCTCTTGCGTTGCGGTACGAGCCTCTGCCTCCCAAGCGAGAAGTGCCAGGTTGGAATCTCGGCTTGAGAGGAAGAGGAAAAAACAGTTATTGGAAGTTAATGTGTGTGACGTCGCTGTTTCTGGTTCCCACGACACAGGGTATCCTAGTGTGGGGCCAGCAGCAATGTGTGCGTGTATATGTCGCAGTTGGTTGGTTAAATCAGACACTTTAACTAACTCTCTAGACCGTTAATTAAATACCGATGTTTAACCAAGCCATTTTGATTTAAATAAAGCATCGTCGAACGTTTAACAGTCTGTCTTACCGAAAGCCGGCGTGTTGGAAAACAAGATGGCGTCACGACAACAGCTGATTTGCACAGCTTATATCAGGTAGCTTAAGACCTAAGCTACCGCAATGTTTTGCAAATCAGCTGTTGTCGTTTACCCTTCGGTAAAGGGGGTGAGCGAAGCGAAGCCCCATTTATCCTTCGTGTTAGGTTGAACATGTAAGAACTACAGAAATACTAAAAATATAAACTTAAGTACACATAAAAAAATATTTATATTGTATCTGTCTTACCGAAAGCCGGCGTGTTGGAAAACAAGATGGCGTCACGACAACAGCTGATTTGCACAGCTTATATCAGGTAGCTTAAGACCTAAGCTACCGCAATGTTTTGCAAATCAGCTGTTGTCGTTTACCCTTCGGTAAAGGGGGTGAGCGAAGCGAAGCCCCATTTATCCTTCGTGTTAGGTTGAACATGTAAGAACTACAGAAATACTAAAAATATAAACTTAAGTACACATAAAAAAATATTTATATTGTATATGTCTTGTGGCCTAGGAACGTTTAGACAACTCGTTAACTTCACTCACTTGTCTGACGGAATTTTAGTGACTTGGTTAAACGTCGGTATTTCATTAACGGTCTAGAGAGTTAATTAAGTGTCTGATTTAACCAACTAACGGCGACATATATAAATGTTTGTTTAACATCGTGTAATGTTTGTTTCAGGCCAAACAACAGGTTGGCGAGGAGCTGACGCGAACGAGAGCCGAGCTGTTGGCGAGTCAGAGGTAAATTAAATACTCATTTCAGCAGCGCGTAGTCAATAATTGAATCATGACGGCTTGTTACGTGAGTGCACGGAAGCTGACTATGGTACGCAACAACTGAAACTTATCTGAACGTCTTCAACATTACTGTGGCTGGACTGGCTCGTTCGAGCAATTTCATTTGTTAGCGTTTTTGCTCGAGCATATAGGCGCATACAATATGTATTGCGCACGCGTATAAGCTCGTAAAGAGCGAGGTGCAAAATTTTGACTCATCGATTCCAGCGAACACGCCAAAGCAAGCATGTAAGGACCTGTAAAGGAGCTTTTACGAACAAAACACTAGTCTTAAAGCGCCCTCACGTCACTGATATATGTAAACACTAATATATCATCTCCGCTTCCTTCACACAGAGAGCTGCACGAGACCCGCTCGCGTTTGGACGGCGTCGCGCACGACATGAAGCGCAAGGAGCAGCTCATCCGAGACTTGCAGGCGAGACTCGAAGCGCCGCCGACCACCTCCTGTGAGTACACGAGCCATACACGCCATGCATACTACCACACACATGTCCTGTCAAACCTGTGAGCACACGGGCCATAAATGCATACTCACCACCACACACGTGTCTTATCACACCCGTGAGTATACGAGCCATACACACCACCACACACATGTCTAATCACACCCGTGAGTATACGAGCCATACACACCACCACACACATGTCTTATCACACCCGTGAATATACGAGCCATACACACCACCACACACACGTCTTATCACACTTGTGAGTCATACAAGCCATACACACCACCACACACTTGTCTTATCACACCCGTGAGTATACGAGCCATACACACCACCACACACATGTCTTATCACACCCGTGAATATACGAGCCATACACACCACCACACACACGTCTTATCACACTTGTGAGTCATACAAGCCATACACACCACCACACACTTGTCTTATCACACCCGTGAGTATACGAGCCATACACACCACCACACACATGTCTAATCACACCCGTGAGTATACGAGCCATACACACCACCACACACATGTCTTATCACACCCGTGAATATACGAGCCATACACACCACCACACACGTCTTATCACACTTGTGAGTCATACAAGCCATACACACCACCACACACTTGTCTTATCACACCCGTGAGTATAAGAGCCATACACACCACCACACACATGTCTTATCACACCCGTGAATATACGAGCCATACACACCACCACACACACGTCTTATCACACTTGTGAGTCATACAAGCCATACACACCACCACACACTTGTCTTATCACACCCGTGAGCGCACGGGCCGTAAATGCCATACTCACCACCACACACATGTCTCATCACACCTGTGAGTCATATAAGCCATACACACCACCACACACTTGTCTTATCACACCCGTGAGCACACGGGCCGTAAATGCCATATTCTCCACCACACACGTCTTATCACACCCGCGAGTACACGAGCCATACACACCACCACACACATGTCTTATCACACCCGTGAGCCCACGAGCTATTAATGTCACCAACTACATAGTAAAGTTATCAGATGATACAACAAAGATGTCACTACTGTACTATTAAATTCCTGGAAATTAACAAACCTGCATTGCACTACAAGCGAAATGTTCGTGTGCACCTTGTGCGTCCTTGAATAATTTAATCATATTCTTGTGTCTCTTATTTTGATGTAAACTTCTAGTATTTTTGGTGTTTCGACGTGACTTGACAGATTCTCTATCATAATATCATTTGTTTACTATAGGTACAATTATATTCCATATCTTCGTCACATTTTGCATCTTTATATTTCTATGTATCTACATATGTATTTATAATAATATGTTTATTTAGTGCACCTTTTCTTTTTGTTTTCGTTACATGTGTCCGCACTATCCTACCCAATACACGAACGAATTGGTAAACGAACCGGAATTCGTTCCCTTACCGATGACGTCACTTCCGCCCTAAATCTGAAATGGCTTCTGGGACTCCCACCACAAAGTCCAACGTCGCCCGCGCCGTAAAAAACGGAAATAACGGAACGCCATCGTCCGTTTTAAAAATGGTGTCTTTACGGACTCTATACGATCTCCTTTCAATGTGACCTGTTTTAAATTCGGATCTTTGATTTGAAATTGGAATTCCTTCTAACATTCGCTCATTCAAATGTTTAACGCTAATGGAACATGATTTGTGTCCAAAAAAATTGCTCACTTTATCACGGTCACATTTTCTCTTCTTATTTTTAAAAATATGGCTTAATCGCCAAAACTTGTATTAATTATTGCATTTACTAACAACATTGTTGTAATGGTTCGCGTGAAACGCGTCCATATTTTTTAATGTCAATTTCTTTGTGTCGATCCTCTATCCATATTGTGCCTCCTGTATTGTTTTATTTGCTCGTATCCAGCCCGTTCTTGGTTGAGGCCCTATTTACCTCTGTTCATAGGCGTCACGTCATGCTTGTGGGGCGTTGCTATGCTTGTCTATCATCAACTTTATGACTGACTGTCCATCAATCAGAGTAAATGGTGGCAAAGGAAGAATCTTTTTAAAATTACTCCTCCAGAGTATAATAAATATTCAACGCTATCCTTTTGTACATGTACCCTTATATTTAACATATAAGTAAAGTATATACAAAGATGCGGTAGCCATTTCTTATCTTACGGTGTAGTGATAGTGCTCAAAATATCACTTTAGTGATTGTTAGGATCTGACTTATCGAAAACTGTCATGCGATTTATGAAATCTCATCAATGTTTCTAAAAGAAACTTTCTAGTCTTTTCGATTTAATTTAGTATAAAATGCTTATGCCAAAGATTTTTCTTTTAAATAGATGGAACCTCAACCATTGAACTAGTCAAAACATTTCGATTATTATGTTTTTATTTATTTTTATTCAATTATGACTCAGCCACCCCGTATGGGTAAAAGCGTGACGCTTTATTATTATTTTTATTGGCCGAATTTAAGTTATATAAAACAATACAGGACTTTTTTATTCTTAAGTTACATATTTTTTGTATTATTTATTTTAGAATCTCCGTTGGGAAATATATTTCAGACCAGTTACTTATTCTTAACTCTTTTTGTTTTTTAACATTTTAAGTAACTACACATTTAAAATGCATTTACTTGTACAACTCTTTTAATACCTTGAACATACATTCTATAGCATACTTGAAACTTTGATTGTATGTGAAGTCCATTTTTATTCCCATTTTTAAGTGTACAGCACAAACCAAGTGTCTTGTAAATAATGTTATTAAAATGTTCTGTTATATTACTTTAGCAATTTTATTTCATAATTTTATAATGTTTAAAATGTTTCACTGTCGTTGTCTTATCACAAATGAATGACGAACAAGGAAAACAGTCAGATAACTTTATTTGACATTTTACAAGTATAAATTCTGCGAAATTCCTCAGATGAAACGGCATACAAATTTAACAATTTTAGTTTAGATTCAGTAAACTAACATTGTAATTTATTAATGACGTATTTGAGTGTAATAAAAAAAATGTAATTTAACAATGACGACAAGCTTCATTGGCTTTGAGTAAATTGTGAGCTCTCGTTTTCGCATTAAATTAGGTGGGGTGCGAGAACGGGAGGTCTGTCACAGACTCGCTCAGAGCCAAAGCCAAATTTGCAGCGAACTGTAGCCTTAGCCACTAAATTAAATTGACCCAAATTTACGGAAAAAATACTTTTTTATTACATTTAAGTTTTTTAGTGACTAAACTTCACTTATTCTATTTTGATTGGAGTTATTACATACGGCTGCTACAGCCAGAATCATGCCGTGACAAAACTATGTACGGTCAATAACTAGAATATTTCAGTTAAGCGATAATGTTCGTCTTTAAATTCTTTAAAATTATAAAATGGTATGTAACTGAGATATCAAAAAGTATATAACTGAGTTATTAAATGTCATGTAACTGAGTTATAAAATGGTATGTAACTGAGTTATAAAATGGTATGTATCTCAGTTATAAAATGACATGTAACTGAGTTATAAAATGGTATGTAACTAAGTTATAAAATGGTATGTAACTGAGTTACAAAATGGCATGTAACTGAGTTATAAAATGGCTTGTAACTGAGTTATAAAATGGTATCTAACTGAGTTATAAAATGGTAAGGAACTGAGTTATAAAATGGCATAAAACTGAGTTATAAAATGGTTTATCTACAAACGTATCATAAACCCTCTTTACTGCGTCCAAAAACTGCACGTTACGACCAGCATAATTACTTGGTAAAAACTCATTTCTTATCTGAAAATTGATAATGTATCAATTTTCGACAAATTATGACATTCAAATTTCGAACGCCGACGCCTGCCTACGTGCCGCCTCTAGTTTGTCTGCGAAGTTGCTACAACTGAAAAAGCTAAACAAGTGCAGAGCAATTATCAATGCCAACATGCCGGTCAAACATGCGGTACCTGAACAAATCAAAGAGAGCTTATGATATGTGTGTAGATAAACTAGTGTATGTAACTGTACATAATTAGGCATTAAAACTCTCGAGTGATATTATTATGAACTCGAGTTTTAATGCCCTCCATTATGTATCAGTCACATAAACTACTATTGTAACTGCTATTGAATAACTGGCTAATCGTGGGCACGACTGTACCTGTGCCAGCCCGTATGGGAATTTGCATGACGCCATGTTGTGGTTTCACAAATGATAATATGGTGAGTTGTGCGCAAGCAGCCAGGCAAGGATCCACCAAATCTTCGACCCACTGGAGCGGCAATAAGGAAGAGAATGGTTCGTGGACATTTTTACACTTTTACTGTAGCGCCCTCATAGCTATGTGAATGTGTTTTGTTTTGTCTTGTGATGGCGTTGTCTGTTGTTGTTTTTTAAACGTGTCTATTTATTATCTGTAAAACAATACAAACAATATCTAACAAAAGTTACATAAAACAAGACTCCGTAGTGTTACTTGTGTGAAAAAATACAGCAGACAATTCAGGTGTAAGTTTTTAACCAAACAATTTGTGCTATGTCTTGTGAACTAGGAATAATCTTTGTAAATACGAGCAAGTGTGAAGAAATTAATTTTGTTGATAATGGCGATATCACTGTTTTGAGGTCCTTTAAGATGATATTATTTTTATATTAATTTTAGGATTTATTGGTATCTCGAAGATATTGTTTCTAAAGAATGTGTAACCTGGTGTAGTGATGTATATTTTAAGTTGAATTAAGTTAAATAGGTGGTTTAAAACGTTGCTTTTTGTGGGAACCCCTTATATTGTTATAGATAGTTTCGTTTTTAGCAATTGTGTTATTCAATATCTATATTAATCTCTACAGCTTGGCAATTCAATGTAGAAATAACCCCTTCTGACCCACCGTACCACCGCCCATGCCCCCAGTGGTACGGTGGGTAATTATTTTTCGCTACGATAATTACCCACCGTACCACTGGGCGGTGGTACGGTGGGTCAGCCGCGGAAATAACTATAAATATAAAAAATTCAAACATCCCCGAAACATTAATGGAACCTTACGGCTAAAGTTTGGTTCACTTGTTTCCTATTTAGGTTGATAGCTTTTGAACTGATTTTAATAAAATATATCGACGAACCATCGCAGTGAAGTCTACTACCAACTATAGAAAATGCATTAGAATCAGTCCACGTTAGACCGCTATTCCGTATTAAGCTGAGAACTTTCGAACTACTGAACCGATTTTAATAAAACATATCTAAGATTTTTCACTGGGAAGTCTACCCTAGCCACCTGTTTGACCGCTAGGGTTCCATGGACAGATATGCAGACACACCGACCTACAAAGTCTTCACAAACTTTAATAACACCTCACCTGGTCGTTGGGGGTTAAAAATGTGGAAGTAAATCTGTGTCTCAGTAATACATTCTTTCTGACTTGTATGCAGCATCCACCCGTTTGGTCGCCTATTCCATAGACCTCTCTTTTTCGTCGTCTCTGACTTGAACCGCATCACCAATATCCGTCCACAAATTTGATCGCTAGGGTGCCACAGACAGACAAACACATAGAGACACATCCTCACACGCATACACACAGACATAAACTTCAAACTTATTACAACTCTCTTTTTCCTCGTCTCTGACTTGTACCATATCACCAATATCCATCCACCCGTTTGAGCGCTAGGGTGCCACAGATAGACACACACGCAGATACCTGATAAACACTACACAGCGTGTGCTCCGGAGTACGTACGTTTATTAGTAGACTAAGAGCATGCGGCCGGGCCGCCCGCGTATGCTCATTTGTGGTTACCCTCATAATATATAACAATACCCACACACCCACAGACAAAAAGACACCTCAAACCTATAACAACACCCATATTTTTCATCGTCTGGGGTTAAAAAGTCTAAAATTTGGTTGACTTGTGTCTCTGTTAAGCTAATGAGTTTCGAACTACTGAACCGATTTTGATAGATCATAGCTAAGAAGCATCGCAGGGTTCAATCTAATCATTTATCATTTACAAAAACCCGCATTAAAATCCGTCCACCCGTTTGAGCTCTAGTGAGTGCCACATACACACATACACACAGACAGACACACCTTAACACCCCTTTTTGTCGTCGGGGATTAATAACACCCCTCTTTTTTGTCGGGGTTAAAAAGAGGAACATTTGCAGACTTCTGCGTTTTTAAAAATAAAAATAAATTGACTTATCTACTAAAACATCCGCTAATATGTCATATTCAATTCAAAGTCAAAAATTACTGTCTTATTGACTGATATGTCAACGTATACCGCTGGTCCTAGAGACATGTAACTTTTTACGGGAGTTCCTTGTACAGCGTAAGCTGCAGATCGGTTAACTAAAGCCGGCACGTTCACAGTACCCATACTAATGCAATTTCACTATACAGTATGTTTTAAACGAATAATTTCAATAACTGTCTCTTTCATTCTCATCAATTCGACCGCGCGTGAGAGAGAGACTGAGATTCTAGATGCAGTGTAACGTCAATTCACAGACACTACACAATCGCAACTTTTTTTTTTTTTTTTCAAATAGTGTATTTGAGTTACCTAAAACAAGCAGAGGTCTTATTGACTGATATATCAACGCTCAGCCTATACCACTGGTCCTAGAGACATGTAGCTTTTTACAGGAGGTCCTTGTACAGCGTAAGCTACAGATCGGTTAACTAAAGCCGGCACGTTCACTGTACTCACACTAATGCAATTTTACTATACAGTATGTTTAACCCCTCATTTACCACCGGCCTTAGCTAAGGGCCTTACCTTCTTCTCCCACAGTGGTCCAATGTAGAGAGGAGGCAAATAATGACGTTTGCAAAGTATATGTAAATATCTACAGTAAGAAAGAACTTTGACTTTAACGCCACTTTTCCGCTATAGATTTCAAATTTTATTACCATGGCATAGGGCTCAAAGTCGCGATCCGTCCCAACTCCCCTCGGTTATTGAGTACCTAGTTAAAACAATTGATTTTACTCTAACCTAGAAATAGGTAAACAATCACAATAACGCACGTCGATTGATACGTGACACGAATGCAAATCACTCTATATTTATATGTAAGCAGTAGCAAAAGCAAAACAATAACTGTCTCCTTCATACTCACAAGTTGGACCACGCGCGAGAAAGACAGAGTATTCTCGATGCAGTGCAACGTCAATTCACGGACTCTGCACAATTGCAACGTGTAAATGTGTTGGACGTGCCAGCTTTAGTTAACTGATCTGTAGCACTAAGAAGAGATTCGGCGAAATTCATTTTCCAACGGGAGGTTGAAGTTAATATAAAAATCAAGAACTAAGTTAAAATTTTGCAGGCAGGCAACCAAGCAAGTTATTTTTTAAATTTTCCCCCCTTCAAGGGAGCCATCCCTATGGGAGGATGAACTTTGTATGGACATAATAAAGCTGTTTTAACTTGGCAGGTAGAGAAAGATTAGTTCAGTAAAATTGTTATTGAAATTCGACCCCATGAGGGGTAACAAGGGGGAGGTTAGAGTTTGTATGGAAATTAAGACCTACTTGACCGACGAATCTGTTAATAAGCCAGATAGGAAGTTGAACAATGCAGGCGATGAGTTCAGTAAGAGATTTAAAAAAATCTGCCCTCCACAAGTTGGTAAATTGCGGTTAGACTTGTATGAAACTCAAAAACTGTGTAGTTTCATGGCAGGTGGGTATAGATGAGGGGTAGGGGGTGGGGTCCCCCCCCCCTACCGGGGGGGAGGGGTAGGGAGAATTCAATGTATATTTTTCTGCAGTTAATTGCCAAGCTTTATTTAAGTTGATTAGTATGAGTTAGTAAGTGCATTAGAATTTTAGTTCACGGACTCCAAAACAGTGATGGCAGCCGATGTATTTGGCCAAACTCAAAGCATTGTTTTTTTGTAAATCGCTTCGCTTATGCTTGAGCTTATTTGCAGTGGATTGAACTACGAAATCGTGGCTCACATCTGTGCCTCTACCAGCCCGATTAAGAGAAGTTGAAATAAAAATTACATAAGATCTTATCCTCTACTCATGCCCGTACTACCCTGAGCCAGCGTGGTTGAATATTGCTCGATTATGATCGTTTCATAGTGACGGCCTGTTCCCCCCGGTTGGATGATGACAGGCAAGAATCATGAAACTGCATAACATGCTGAGCCGGTTTTTCGTTTTCTTTAACACTTGTTTGTATAGCATTTTTAATATACCTAGTTGACTAATAAGTTTTGTGATACCCTCCTGATGTAGTCGGAAATAGCAACTACACACAAACCAATAAATGCGTTTGTGTGGTACTTTTGTGAATTATCCTGTGCTATATTCAAGATAATACAGAACGCGTCGAACATCTCTAGCTCTGAATAATGCGACCTCTCTATCTCGGACTCCAGCTTACCCTATTTTTTGACACTCCGCCTTATCATTCGCACATATCGTTCAGAGAGATATTTGGCGCGGCCTGTACAGTCAGCATCAAATATACTCACGCAAGCTACTTACATATCTTCTCTTGTAAACTCAAGTATCTTGCTCACATATATCTGGTGCAAACTGGTTCTGCGAGTCATACAGAAATTGAAATAAATTATCTTGAATATCTCGATTAGCCAAATGCACAAACTGCTCAAACTAAGTGCCACTTAAACGTCACACTGACGCTGTCGTTTCCCGAGCGAGAGACAGTGACAGCATGACTGAGTATCCATCAGATTTTGAGTTGTCGGTTGTGCATCCCGGCCCCCGTGCATGGTTTCGTTAGTCATGTCCCGGTTCTAATTTTAGTTTTAAATTGCGATTTTTTATTTGGGGCCAGATTACATTTCTGGCCCCAAATAAAAAATCCCAGTATAGTTTATTGTTCTAATCTGAATACCATTTATGTAAAATCCGGTTGTGGTTGGGATTTGGTTTATGTGTTTTTTCCTGTACAGTGGTCATGTATTTGTATAAGCGGGCGTCCATTAATTACGGTGGTCAGAGGGGCAAATATCACGTATTCTTTTCCCCCCAATAAAAAAGTTTGCGAGGAATTGGGTTGGGTAAATTAAATAAAAACACGCTTCTTGACTAAAATATGGCGAAATCGTGGTTATCCGAAATAAAATAAAAATGAAGTTTTTCTTTCTTTTTTTTTAAATAAATACAACTAAAATAAAAAATTATGAAAATCTCACGTGAGATTTGTTCGAGCCAAATCTCACCGATATCTTACCAGGGGGGAAGGGGTCAGAAAATCATCAAAAACGCCATACGTAATCAATGGACGCCATCCATATACATAGAGTTTAAAAAAAATGGTGTTTTAGACCCAAAAAATATTATTTGTCTACCCATAGTATCCTAAGTGTCATGACGAGTTCCACTGTCTAACCTCCGCTGTCCTTCAAATGTAACCTCAAAATGTGCAAGACAGTAGGTAACTAAAACCATTGATGCATATTTCCAGTCCTCGACCGCCCACCATCGCAGATGAGCTATCTAGACCAATTCCTGAAGGAGGCCCCGACGGAGCGACACTACGACAATGTCGCCTCTGTGAACGACGAGCAGAAGGTCGGTCTTGCTTTGGCAATTCAAGTATTCAATTTCTTTATTACCGTAGATATTTACTTATACTGAGCAAATGTCATTTTGTACCTGTTTCACGAGTAAATATATTGCGGTACATGCTTGCCAAAGTTTCAAAAGCTCTGGCAAACGTCAACTTTTGTCGGCGAAAAGCACAACAAACTTAACGCAAGCCAATTCGTAACCAGACTTGTAACTGGTTACGAACAAAGATTTTTTCCACATTTAGTAACTGAGTTAAGAAAAAGTATTATTTTTTTCTCACTAGTAACTATTTTGACTGTTACTGTTGTTAAAATAATATGTGCAATGTATACGTTTGGCAAAGCTTGGCAAGCATGTAAATATTAATGTAAAAGCTTTCGATGTATTTTCACTAATTATTTTCGTAGTTTTTTTTAACTGTACATAAAAAACCTTTAAAACCACAAACTTCGGTAAAAGAGAGAATTAAACTTCTCATTGACAGTGCTTAGTTGTGTAAATATTAACAAAACTGCTTAATTATATATAATTTACACATTTCCGTTTCGCTTATTCACACGTTTGGTTTCCAGTATCGTTGCGCGTACAGATCACCGCCGCATTGTTGCGTTGCAAAGGTTTGCACTGTTTTGTTAAGGGAAATATTAAACTGCACATCAAAAATACTGATTTGCACAGCAAATATCAGGGCAAAATGCTGCGGTAGCTTAGGGGAAGGGTAAAGGGGGTGACCGAAGCGAAGCCCCCTTTATCCTTCGTGTTAGGTTGAACATGCAAGAACAACAAAAAATACTCAAAACATAAACTTGGGTACACATAAAATATTTAAAACATAAAAAGTGTTTTTGCAGATCCTTTTTTGCTGTGCAAATCAGTATTTTTGATGTGCGATTAAATGCTAGCCTTTTGTTAATGCCGGCGAGAGACAAAACCGGAAACACTTTGTTAAAACTTGTGATTTGCAGAGCCCTTTTGGGTCCATTATGAACCTTCCCATTTCTTCAGCTTTGAGGGTTTTTGCCAAGACGACAAGTTCCTATCTAGACAAAGTTCATAATGACGAGTTCCCTGATTGACCACTTCTCATATCGTCAGCTTTTCGTCTGTAAGTCGAGGGCGGACACCCACTTTAATTAAGCAATCTTCTCTCTCTATAATTGAGGGGTGTTAAAGCAAACTCGCCTCTGTCCTATATAAAATATTTGGACGTGTTTGCTTTTGCATACGTACCTACATAGCATCACGCCTTTCCCATATGGTGGCAGATGCACGATACGGGAATTGGTCATTATGAACCTTGTCATAATGGGAAATGGTCATAGCGGACTTCAAAGGGCAGTGCCAATAGTACAATGAGCTTGGGTTCTGCACCTACGGCGGGCAGTGTTTCGGCGCGGGAGGGGTGCGCTGTCGTGCTCTCTGTATGGCGCTAGACTGCAGTGCGGGGTCAGCGTGTGACGTCACCCCCGCCCCGCACCGAACACTGCCCGCAGGACACTTTACTAACAATCTGAAGAATGCCTATAGAATTGTTTTCGGTTTTGTCATTGTTTTCTTTCTTTGCTTTATTTCTTCTATTTCTTTCCGCCGAATGGCTTTACTTTTGGCATGGCAGCTCAAAAACCATACATTTTTAACATCTGCAACGAAAAATATTGCTATGTACGCAATAAGGAAATGTTAACAGTAAAATAAAGGATTGGACAAAGGATAGTTTGTTTATGGCATGTTGGGAATGTTTGGTTTTCTATTATACCTATAAAAGCTGTTTTTTTTTGTAAACTGGTATGTTTTTGGGAACTTCCCTAAACTCCTCGGTAATGTTAGTGCCAGTGACGTATATCTCTGTTTCCTATTTACAATTACCGCCAGAACTTTAAAAGCGTTATGAATGTAAGTTTTATGGACTCACCTCCCATGGTTTTGAATTTTATTACCTGGACCTGGACTGTAATGGACCGGTTATGGCCGCATGCACATATTGCTGCCCAAATAAAGTGTCGCTTAAATATTATAGTCATTTCACGAGCGAGAGACAGGGACAGCATGACTTTTTGGCTTCAAAATGGCTTTAAATGACAGCTCGCGTCAAATAATCGATTGCTTTGGCTTAAGCATAGGGTTACCAGACACAAAATTTAAAAAGCCTGATTCCTATTGAAAAAGCTTGAGATTTTTTCTAATTTAAGCTTTGTAGATAAAAAAACATTGTATTTTTTTATTTCTTATTTATTACAATAACAAATAATAGGAAGATTATTATTTGACATTGTAATAAACAATATCTAAAAAAATATAGATTTTATTGAAAATTCTAAATCTCATGAAATTTCCTAAATCCGGCCGGAATCCTGAGTTGAACATGAAAAGCCTGAGATCTCAGTCCAAAGCCTGAGAGCCTGAGATGAGCCTGAAAACCCTGAGATCTCAGGCCAAAGCCTGAGAGCCTGAGATGAGCCTGAAACCCCTGAGATCTCAGGCCATATTTCACCCATAATCCCGCCCTGATTATTCAAACGTCAAATTGAAGTAAGCAAACATCTTTCAAAGCATCAGTACAACAATTATTGCGATCGGAATTTCTAGTTGTCAGAGATGGAGAACAGAGCTGAAGGAAGATACGGATCTTATTCACGGTGTCCGATTCACAGCAGCTGGCATACGGCCCCGGCGGCGGCTCCACCGACCGCGACTTGCGAGACTCGCATGACTCCCCCGAGCATCGCGCCGCCTCGCCAGCCTCCAGCAAGAGCTCGCCGAGCGACCTGTCCACCGTGAGTTGATAGATGGCGCTAGGGTGTTGTAATCCTGTTTGCAAACAAACCTGCCTTGCGCAATTTATGGTAAATGTGAATCCTTGACTCCCCTGAGCATCGCGCCGCCTCGCTAGTATCGAGTAAGAGATCGCTCAGCGAAAAATAGGCGGTGGTGGTGCGTGGCTGTTTGCAAACAAACCTGCCTTGCGCAATTAATGGTAAATGTGAATCTCTCGACTCCCCTGAGCATCGCGCCGCCTCTCTAGCCTCGAGTAAGAGTTCGCTCAGCGAGAGATAGATGGCGGTGTTGCATTGCTGTTTGCATACTAACCTGCCTCGCGCTTTTTGGGTTTGAGTATAATAGCTGGTTTCTTTGTAACTCTGACGATTCGGATGGTTAGCAAGAAAGTAAGATCCAAGGATTTTTTTCACCGTGAGTAAATAGATGACAGTACATGCATAGGGACCTGTATCGCGCTCAATGGTCCATGTTAATCCGGAACTAACTAACTAGTGGTTCTGTGAGAACAGTAGACCTCGCTTGTAGGTCTGCTGGAAGTACATTAGAATGTCAGTCAGTGACAAAATGACGGAACTTTGAACGGCTGTCGTTTCCAAACTATTGATTGAAATAGAATATCGGGAGTTTCCTAATTACCTTGTGGCCTATATTAATCACAGAAAATTCAGGTGTCTAACTTTATCTACAACACAGTTACGGGGGGATCGAAAATATCCCAAAGAATACTCCCCCTTCACTCCCCCTTTTTTTTTTTTCAACACCTCGTGTGGAATAAAGTTTTTAGTGTGCCTCTAAAATTTGATGGAAACCCGTCGATAAATAACGCTACAGCAAACTTCCCGGGAAAATAAGGGAGTGCAAGGGCCCTCCCTTATTTTCCCCCCTTGCCCCCCCCCCCCCCCCCCCCCTATATTTTAATAAATCAAGGAACTTGTTTGCCAATTTTGGTCAAAATCGTTTGAAAAATGCGACCTGTAGGCAAGAACACACAGACAGACAAAGGAATTTTTGCCAATCTCGAAACTGGACGCTTCGCTCACTCGGTCAATTAGCTTTGAGTTATCTCACTAGCCCTGGGTTAAGTTAATCGCAAAGGGGTCAAACTACAGAAACTGTAATGAAGTTCTGCTCTCAGGACCCGTCGCTAGCGCCATCTGTGGCGGGCAAGCAGAAGCTGCACCAGTTCCTAGTACGCACGTTCAGCAGTCCCACCAAGTGCAACTACTGCACGTCGCTCATGGTAAGTCGACGAAATTATTGTATTCATGATCCACATCGCATTGACCAGGTTCATATTACGAGTAATACCAGCCATCCGTACATACGGAGTACTAACGCGTCACTGTCCAATCATCTGAAGTCACGGACTCAATGCGGAGGGCTATGGCTCTGCCAGACCGTGTCAGAAACTATACAGCAATCCTAGCAACACCGACGTTGGTGCACAGAGCGCCAACCTTAAGTGGAGTGGGCCGGACTTCGTTTGCACTCTGATAGGTGGCCAAATATTGCCATCGAATGGCTGCGTCAAGACGTACCCGGTCGCAGAAGTAGGCTCTAAAGACCCGATCGGCAGGAAAAGGCGAAAGATTGTGAGGTTCAAGAGTGGGGAGGCGTTTGTCCAGCAGTGGAACTACCACAAGCTGTGAAGAAAACGTTATCATGGGTATACCGGGACATAACCCACCTCCTCCCAACTTAATTCCGACTTCATGTCACTCTGAGGCAAACGCGGGGGAACAAGTGTACGGGTAAGGTTTATGAAAGGAATTCTTGTAACTCGGAGCTATTTCTGTGCGCCCCCCTGAGTGAAGCCGGGTACCCATTAGAGAGCCGTAACTGTAACCGTTGTACGAACCGTAACCAAAAATCAGCGTGCTCGCAGCGATGAGTGCGTTACTGTATCGCTCGGTCACAGTTGAAACTCTCATAATGAGTACCCGGCTTGACTATCCTACACGTCAAAGTTATCTAGGCACCTTTCTGATGACGTCATACCGTCTGGTCACTGTTTTACCGACGAGGGCGAGAGCGAGAGAGGGAGGTGCCTAGTCAGCTTGGGCGGTTACAACTCAGATCGGGCTGTCGCGGCAAGGCGTGGTGTGCGAGACGTGCGGCGTGGCGGTGCACACGCGCTGCTGCGGGCGCGTGCCGCCGCGCTGTCCCCCCGCGCCCCCGCGCCGCCCGCTCGGCATCGACCCGGCGCGCGGCGAGGGCACCGCCTACGAGGGCTACGTGCGGGTGAGTGCGCCTCTGCCGCTGCCTAGCGCATTATAGAATGTTTACCCACGATCCCAGACATTTTTTAAGTTATCTCCACGTTCCGTTACATTCTTCATGGTTCCAAGACGTTCTTGAAAATTCTAGAAAGTTAAGCCACGTTCTGGAATAATCTGGAAGGTTGAGCCACGTTCCGGATATTATTATGGTTCTTCGACTTTTCAGAAGATACTAGAAGATCGCAGTTGTACCTGCAGTACAGTTGAGGGATGTTTTTGTAAAGCCTGAAACGTTTTTCGTATTTGTAATATACTATAATAAGAAGTCTGTGTACTAGTATTATTTAAAAAAAATCGACGAATCGCTTCGAGAAAAGGTAGGCAGTGCCCTTGCACTTCGCTTGCTCGTCTTGGCGGAGGCACTGCCGCGCCCCCATACGTCGATATCCATAATATGTTACCATTGTAAAGTGCATGAATGTGGAATAAGATGTGGACTATGTAGATGTATTCTTTTTCTTTATATGTACATTGTGTTGAATTTTCAGCTCCCACTCCCACCAGTATAGGAAATGGTGTAACGCTAATGTTTCGTAGTATTATTGATGTATACGCATCGGCGACCCGGACGTGTTGCTCCCAACGAGAGGTCCCGGGGTCGATTCCCGGCTGGGGCGGAAGAAAAACAATCCCCAGGTCTTGGGTGTTTATACGTTTATAACGTCCGCTGTTTGTGCTTCTCACGACACAGGGTGTCCTAGTGTGGGCCCAGAAGCAATGTACGTGCCTGCATGTTTATATTGTCTCGTCTGGCAGGTCCCGAAGCCGGGCGGCGTGAAGAAGGGCTGGATGCGCCAGTTCGTGGTGGTCTGCGACTTCAAGCTGTTTCTCTACGACATCTCGCAGGACAGGTGACTCTTGTTGTCACGACACGGCTCTAATACAGTAATACAGTCGTATTAGAGCCGTGTCGGTATGGAGACTAATTAGAAAGCAAATATCGTACGTGTGGCTTAGGAACTGTGCGTACCTGCGGCATGGTTGTCCGATGACAATAATATCAAATCAAATCAAATATCATTTATTTCTCTCAGAAAGGAAATGTACATAAATTAAGGTAGGAACAAAGGTATTATAGTACATAATTATAAATGCGTCTACATTTAGGAAGGGAGACGAGCTGACATTCTAGCTAGATTAGTAGGTAATCTGTGTTAAGGAATGTCAAGCCCTGAACCCCGTCTATCGTATCTTGAGGTGGATTCAATGATACTTGATCGATTGTTAACCTAAAATAAATTATATAACACTAGTGTATGTATGTGTGTGAGGGTGCGTTAGAGGGTGTATGTGTGTGTGAGTGCATGTGAGTCTGTACTTGTGTGTATTGCAGGAGATATGTCATTACAGAATCATCCATGGACTAACTCTTCAGTATCTTCATAGAATAGGTTAACAAGATAGGCTGTAATTTTACGGGTGCATTCCAAATAGGGACCCGAATGGCCGAAGATCGCGATATTTGGAGGTTGATAGGGGAGGATTATGTCCAGCAGTGCATAAGAACTTGCTGAAGAAGACGTTGCTTATACGGACGTTATAACGGTTGAAACATCGTGAGGAAAACTTCGTACGCTCATAGCTGCGGTGAAATAGAGTATTGAATTACTGGCTGTAGGTGGGCATAAGTATGCCACTTGTGACGTTTGAGGGTCAGCCTTAAAGGTCAACACTAAAAGAAGTAAAAGAAATAAAATTAAGAATGAGAATTTATTGGAATTTAGATAGGTCGGCCAGATAGGCCAAAGGTGATTATAAAAAAGTGGTTTTAAAACAGAAACTTAAAATATAAAGATATAAAATAACACAATATTAGTAGGTAGGTCTGATCAGGTACAGGTTCACCACACAGGCCTCGTTGGGGTTTTAACCCGGGTGGGTTATTACCCGGTTGTTTTTTGTTGACAAATTTAAGTTGACAATCCGGTATGGAAACCAGGTAGGGTGTTCCTGTAGCAAAAGATAAATATAAAACTAAAAGAGAAATCAGGGTAGCTGAGGTGGCTACCTACAAGATTTTGAATCGGAGAAATAAATAACTCACCCAGATGGGAACCAGGAAACACGTTTTTACTCTACTTTAAGGAAACGCCATAGTAAGTCAATTCGATAATAAAAAAAAATATTAAATTTTGGTCTGTTAGCAAATTTGTAATCAGTCAAGCCTCAAAAGTCAAAGCAAGTTAGAGTCATAAACAAAATGAAGAAAAATGAAACTAAATAAGGTTGACATGCGATAACGTCATACACTGCCACCCCGTATAGGACACGGCGTGACGCTTTGCTGTTTTTCGGTCTTGATTCAACTCAACCGCTACTAATAACAAGCAGTTTACTTTACACAAAAAGGTTTAATAATTAGGAAATCTCGTTTCAGCCGCGACGAACATAGACCACAAAACGCAAAACCCTTCCCTCACTTCCTGTACTCTTTATACTTTGTCGAAAAAGAGTTATTACAATGTTCAAGATTACTTAAATGACGGGACTGTATGGGGTTAATCTGGCTCAACACAGACCTTGCTGTTAATAATTTTGTTATTATTTATTCCTGTTTATTAATCATAACAATTAAATTTTTCATATTTGTATTAGTTAAGCACAACCTATTTTTAAAAGAGATCTAAAAATCAATCTGTGGGAGTTTCTACGCCCTGCTTCTCCCACAGTGGTCCAATGTAGAGCAGAGGCAAAAAATGACGTTTGCTAAGTATATGTAAATATCTACAGTAATAAAGTACTTTGACTTTGATTTTGATACATTTTACATGGATACGCCGGTGGCGGTGGCTGCCACACGCTTCAAATCGCTGGCACACGCCACTGTGATGATTAATCCACCCCTCCACCTCCCTTTGCTTCAGTCGATTCGGGCGAAGTCATGTATGTCTCTGCAAGCAACGTTGTAAAAGCTTAGAGATACGCTCGCCCTTGAGCAAGAGCTTTTTGTAACTTTTCTATCAACCGTTATATTGTGAAATATTAAACTGTACATCAAAAATACTGATTTGCACAGCAACTATCAGGGCAAAATGCTGCGGCAGCTTAGGTGAAAGGTAAAGGAGGTGGGGGAAGCGAAGCCCCCTTTATCCTTCGTGTTAGGTTGAACACGTAAGAACACCAAAAAATACTTAAAACATAAACTTAAGTACACATAATAGTAGTATATGGGACTGTATCAGTTATTGAATAGCAGTTACAATAGTAGTTTATGTGACTGATACATAATGGGGCATTAAAACTCCAGTTCATAATAATATCACTCGAGAGTTTTAATGCCTAATTATGTACAGTTACATACACTAGTTTATCTACACATATATCATAAGCTCTCTTTGATGTGTTCAGGAACCGCATGTTTGACCGGCATTGTGGCATTGAGTTGTTTAGCTTGTTCTGTAGTACCAACTTCACAGACAAACTAGGGTCGGCACGCAGGCGGGCGTCGGCGTTCGAAATTTGAATGTCATAATATGTAGAAAATTTACACATTATGGTCGTAATGTTCAATATTCAGATAAGAAATGCGTTTTTACAAAGTAGTTTAACATTATGCTGATCTTAAAGTGCGGTTTTTGGACGCAGTAAAGAGGGTTTATGATACGTGAGTGTTTTGTTGATCCTTTTTTGCTGTGCAAATCAGTATTTTTGATGTGCGATTAAATACTAGCCCATTATATTTAAGGAACGATCTAAACTCCAAGTGATTAACAAGATCTGTTATATTTCAGGAACGCGCTGCCCAGCGTGTGTGTCAGCCAGGTGATGGACATGCGCGACCCCGAGTTCAGTGTGGCGTCGGTGAAGGACTCTGACGTCATACACGCGAACAAACGAGACATACCCTGCATATTTAGGGTGAGTTTGCTTACCATTGACGCTTTTGGAGGAATATGAGTATGAGTGAAAGGAGCCGTCGGGCGGGGACGCCCAAGAAGGTCTTATATAGACCAAATCGGCGATTTGTTAGTGAAGAGGCAAATACGAAGTACCCGTAACGCGGAAGCGAGAGATGTATGCCAGGATCGTAGCAGGTGAAGGTCTTTGGTCTCTGCCTACCCCTCTTCCGGGAAATAGGAGTGAGCATATGTATGTATGTATGAGTATTCTAGATTACAAAAAAGGATTTATTTTCATAATAGGGGCCAAACAATTTTACAATCTATCGCCAGTTTGTAAACTAACTATAAAAAACGTTAGATTATAAACCAACGGTTTTGAAAATCCTTCTGATTTCCAAAATCAGTAACAAAACGTATACCTGAATACCAGCCACCGTTTTATCGAAACTGTTTATTTATTTATTGTATATTGGGAAAACCAAAAGCACATTATACATTTATAGAAACAATAATAAGTCATGGAAATAATGTGTTATGGATTAATACGCAAATAATAAGGGTCTTCTCTCTGGCGCCAATCCTCACGTTCCTTTGCCAACCGCGTCCAGCGAGGTCCCAGCGGCTTCATGATATCGTCGGGGCATCGGACTCTCATCGGTCTGCTCTCTGGCCTTGTGGCCACCACTCTGTGACTGCATTGGCCCACCGTCCGTCATCCCGTCTAGCCCAGTATCCTGTGGGACTTGTATTAACGATAGACGATATTAACTCAGCTCCGAGAGCTGTAAACACGAACTTGAGACGCTGTCATCGTTCATTTCGATTTCTCAGAGCCGGGAGTGTTTTATTTAGAGAAAAATTTAAATTACCACGAAAATAATATTTTCCTTCCCAAAATGGGTGAGTGCTACCCAAAATAGGTAAAACGATCACCAAAAATTGCAGAAAATATCAGGGTAAAATACTGCGGTAGCTTAGGTGAAGGGTAAAGGGGGTGAGCGAAGCGAAGCCCCCTTTATCCCTTTGAAAATGTAAAAACAACAAAAAATACTTAAAACATAAACTTAAGTATACAAAATATAAAAAAAAGTTTGGCGATCATTTATTTTATAGATGTAGTTTATATTATAGATGTTGTGACACTTGGCAATGCGAGAAAACGGCAGATGACCCATCTGCTGGTGATAATAATCTTGATGTTTGTAAACCCCGTTTGTAAAAGTTCAAATTGTCTGTTTGTCAGTCTGTCTGTATCTGTCGTGGCATTCTCAAACGGTTGGACGGTTTTTAATAGAGGGTTTTTTTATTGGTAGAAGACTTTGGATTTTAGATATATTTTATTAAAAGCGGTTCAGCGGTTCAAAAGTTATCTGCATAAATACGAGTAGGAAACGAGTGAACCAAATTTTTGTCGTAAGGTTTCATGAATGTTTTTTTTTAATATTTTTACTTATAGTTATTGTGTATGTTGTTTCCAGATATCCACCTCGCAGTTGGAGGGCGACAAGCGCTCGCATACGCTGATGCTGGCGGAATCAGAGTCAGAGAAGAACAAGTGGGTGGTGGCGCTGAGCGAACTCCACAGGATACTCAAGCGGAACAACCTGCCCGACAAATCGGTGAGATAACAGTAGCTGCGGCGAGTGGCTAGTTCCCTGTCACACGCTTATACTGGTCGTAGCAGAATCAGAAGTTCAAGTTGGTGGTGGCGCTGAGAGAACCTCACAGGATACTCAAGTGAGATAACCTAAGTTGGTGCCCACAATGTGGCTTGGAGGAAACTTGTGAGCTCTTTTTAAGAGAATGGACAACATTATTCATAATTCACAATTCTTTATTGAACACAGTTATTTAAAAAAGATACATTAAGAGACAACATATGTACAAAGGCTAGCTTATCTCTAAAAAGAGATTTCTTCCAGCAAACCAAGGCATGACAGGAATTTTATCAATAAAGGGTAGGCAGTGCACAATATCTAAACAATAATAAAATACAAACTCGTATATACCAAACTACTAAATACGTATCAATACATACATAAACCTGTACATATAGTTTACATATAATCTAACTAATATTATAAATGTGAAAGAAGCGATGTTAGGATGTTTGAATGTTTGTGTGTTTGTGTCTCAATCACGCTACAACGGCTGAACGTATTTGAATGAAATTTAGCATAGAGGTAGTTTATGAGCTAGATTAACATATAGTATACTTTTTATCCGACTGCACCAGAAGGAGGGTAACGTTATCAAGGTTAATGATAATTCCTATGAACACGCAATGAACTTGCGGGGATCAGCTAATAATAATATACATACTAAAACTATCACAAAAGAGAGAGGAAGTGCTCTTTTACCCGGTTTTTGAAAGCGAAAAGTGTGGGACTGTCTCTTATCGTACAAGGAAGTGCGTTCCACAGTCGGACCGCCTGCAACCTGAAGGACATTAAGGAAACCTCAAACTCAGCGAAAGTATAGAATTAATTAAAATAACAAAGAGATTCGGGGAGTGCAATCGGCTGAACCAACAGTAACTGGCGCTCAGATACTGGGATTTGGGTGAAATAGTCAATAGAGGACCGATCACCAGCCTGTTGGGTTTGAGTCCCGGGGAGGGCAAATATTTGTTTGATGAGAAGGGATGTTTGTACCCTACTCATGGTTGTTTATCTAACTAAGTATAATATTTATCTATATAAGTATGTGTATCGTTGTCTAGTACCCAATATACATGGTATCCTAGTTTGAGGCTAGATCAATGTGTGTAAATAGTGTCCAAGGTATGATTATTATTATTATTTAATTCATACTGCTCAGGCACGATTTGAATCCGGTACCTCACAAGCCAGGCAGTAACACGACCGGAGCTTTTAGACTCGGATCGCTGAACAGGAACCGTACAAAATTACACAACCAATAACAGTAAATAATTACAAGTTTTATCAATACATTTTTTATTTATTTAAGTTTAATGGAGTAATTCTGGAGGATTTTTCAAAAGTGTTGAAAATATTAAAATAAAAAACAGTTGGGCGAAATTTTTTTGTGGACCTAGGAGATAGCAAATTACCCCTTCTGTCCGCCATTTTCATTTGGCAAACGATGCACCAAACAACCTTATGTATAGTTGTAGCATATTGAAATTGAAAGCGACTTATGACGTGGTTATACTTTCAGGTCCGAAGCGCATGCGTGGTGGCCGACTCCACCACCGCGTGGCTGCGCGGCGCCTACTGCGCATGCGTGATGGAGCGCAGCCGTGTCTGCGTCGCCGGCGAGGCTGGCCTGGCGCTGCTGGACTTGCAGCGAGCGGAACTGACGCCACGGAGACACAGACACCTCGCGCCCGTCGCGAGACTGGCGCACGCGCCGCAGGAACAGCTGCTAGGTATCATCTCTCGCTCTCTCTCAGCCCACCTTACCCACCTTACCCGGTGCGAGAAAGGAAGGTCACAGCTCGCTGACATGGCGCGACCTGGAACACCGCTGCAGCCTTAGATTGAGAGTTAAAGGATAAAGGTACCTTGACATTGACATCTCTTTTATAAATTTAAAAGTTAACCCTTGCGCTCTCTCCCGCAGTGGTGATAGCGGGTCGCAACCGCCACGTGAGGCTTGTCCCCTATCGAGCGCTGGAATGCGCCGACGTGGAGTGCGTCAAGCTGCCCGAATGCAAGGTAAAAATATTTAATCAGAATCGTTTCATACGTGTCCTTTGATTCGTCCTTTCGCTGTATTGTCATATCGGTGACTTGTATCAGCGACGAACTGTGATAGCGATGATTCGTTATTAACCTGACTGCGCCAGAAGGAGTATGTATGTATGTATGTATGTATATTTCTTTGGCACGCTCTGTAGCCTAAATGGCTTGATTGATTTTATCTTGAGAGGTCTTGTTAGATTTGTCTCAACTGTGAGAGTTACACTAGATATATCAAAAAAATATATGAAAATGGCCGATTTTTTGCGACGTATTATGTCTTATTTCTTTTTTTAAACCTATCGAGTGGGGTATCAAAATAAAGGGTTTCTTAAATAAAAATGAAAGCTTGAAAATGCAGTCGGGTTATTTGTTTTTATAATAATTCCACTTTTTTAGACCACTAGTTGCACTGGCTACGTGCAGTCGGCACAATTGTGCCTCTGCTACCCCGTAAGGGAAAAGGCATAACGCTGTGTTTTTTATGTTTAAGTTTTGGAGCTGCTTTGGTGAACCTTTTGGTAACCTATGTCTAGATCTAGCAATAGTGAAACTGAAGCTATAAATATCAAAATTTATCGCTAAATATGTTGCTAACGGCTGCACCGATTTGGATAAACTTGTTTAAGTAATCGTTCAAATCTCAGGAAGGTGCTGACAGTGAGAATAATTTAAAAGACTCAATTGGAACAGCTGAAACATCGACAAATCTTTTGTACAGATCATCCTTCTGTCGAAAGTTGAACAAAATAAAATATAAAACATTTATTAAAAACCGCAAAGATAACTTTGTCATTCATACAAAAACTATGAAAAAGAAAGTTACAACACAAACATCCAGTCACATAATGTCGTTGAAAATATGTATGTATGTCGCAGGGGGCGCTGGAGATCACTTGCGGGGAGCTGCGCGCGCGCACCTACGGGTTCGCGGTAGTGTGCAAGCGACAGGTGAGTCTCGTCACTCGTGTCTATTGTACGTGTGTTGTACTACATCCTGTTAACTGCTCCCACCCCAATGGTCAAGAAAATTAATTCCCGACCCATTTCGTTACACACTCACTTTGCATTAACCTGTCTACTCGCGTATGAACACCTAGTATGGACTTGCATTACATTTTAATGTATCCACCGTCCACTCGCGCATGAACACCTAGTATGGACTTGGAATAATATTTATGTTTATTTTATAAAATAATGACTACTACCCACTATTATTTTTTATTACTGGCCATACTGACCGGAAACAGAGGATAAACGAATCTTCTCTCTGGTATTTGACACTTGATTGAACGACTAACTGAGTAAATGAAAAAAAAAAAATCGGTAATATGGCTGGCCACCATGACAATTTGGCTTTTTATAGCCATATTTTTTTATGGCTATTGAGAGGGTTTAGGACATGAAAGCATGTGATAGAAATATGTTGTCACATTTTGAAGGTTTAGCATAGCATAGCAGCATTCTGAACGACTTTTACTGTGTAACCGATTCAATCAGAGAGGCCAACCGAATTGACACAGACTGCGAGGGGGAAACTGACTGCACGGGGAGGAAATGCACCGCAAGGGAGAGAAGAATAGGCGGGAAGGGGGGAATCAGAATGCAAGGGGGAAACAGACTGTAAGGGGGAGCTTACACTTTAAAGACGGTTTGATAGAATTGACAATTTTATTTTACCATACGACTAATGTTAGACTCTGTCTAAAGAAAGACCCTGGTAATAAAAGCAAGTTCAACGTGTCTGTTTTCAGAACACGTACACAGTGAACGTGTACGAGATCACTCGCACGGCGGCACGTCGCTGCCGCATCGCGGAGCTGCGTGCGCCGGCCGGAGTGCACTGCATGCTGCTGCGCGGCGGCCGCTTGTTGCTGGGTAACTAGACATCTGCTATACTAGCATATATTAAATAACAATCGCACGAAACGTCGTATAAATTATGACATGTCGAGACGCATAGGTACGTTTCGAAATGTCAAATCATTACATTTTTTCGTGCGATTTTTGTTGCGTTTTACATCTCGCCTCCTGCATGCTGTTCTCCACCTTCCCCCGTTACAGTCTTTTTTCCCCCCTTGCGGACTAAGTCCACCCCCTTCAGTCTGTTTCCCTCCTTGTCGTCTGTATTCCCCCTGCTGTTTCTTTTCCTTCCTTCCCTGCAGTCTGTACTCCTCCCTTTACGGACTGTTTCATGCCATGCCATTAGGGGGGCAGATGGCCCCCGCTACTATGAGATAGTTATATAATGTTTTTTATCTACACACGTATCATAAACCCTCTTTACTGCGTACAAATACCGCACGTTACAATCAGCATAATGTTACACAGCTACTTGGTAAAAACTCATTTCTTATCTGAAAAATTACACATTATGACCATAATGTGTAGTTTTTCTACATATTATGATATTCAAATTTCGAACGCCGACGCCCGACTGCGCGCCGCCCCTAGTTTGTCTGTGAAATACTGACATTCAAATTTCGAACGCCGACGCCCGCCTACGGCACGTTGGTACTACAGAACAAGCTAAACAACTGCAGAGCCACAATGCCGGTCGAACATGCGGTTCCTGAACACATCAAAGAGAGCTTATGATATGTGTGTAGATAAACTAGTGTATGTAACTGTACATAATTAGGCATTAAAACTCGAGTGATATTATTATGAAACTCGCCTTCGGCTCGTTTCATAAACCCTCTCTCGAGTATTAATGCCCTCCATTATGTAGCAGTCACATAAACTACTATTTTAAGCCTATCCTAATCGTAAACTACTCTTATATTTGGGTCATTTAGGGGGACTCTGACCTCAGTCCGGGAGGCTTAAAGGGGCAGGGGGTGACTGTGTGTCCGTCGAATCAAGACGGCGATCTCTTTCAATCCAAATTTGGTATCTGAGACGCTGTAGTGCTTCGGGAACACAGCCTTCGTCAAGTTGACGTGCCTGAGGGGCGGGGGCGTCCTCCGGTTCTAGGAGGACGTCTTTGAGGCGCCTTTTGTAAAGGTGTTTCTTATTTATATTTGGGGTCGGATCATAAAGGGATGCTTGTACTATAAGCGGGTTTGGGTGGCTAGATGCATTAATGAAGAAGCGTTCGGACGCTTCTTCATTAATGCATCTAGCCACCACAAAGAAGAAGTAAAACATACAAAACTCCCTGGTAATTTTGTTGTCAAAAATTACAAAACAACCAAGCGAATCTGTCAAAAAGAATGTACGTTCGTAAACCAGTTTCCAACGTTGGCTAGAAGTTTAAAATCAATTTATAAAATGAAATTTCATAGATTTTTGTTGTTAAATGCATTTTTCTGCTAAGGTGTTTCAATATCAGCACCAAGATAAGAATAAATATCACCACACAGTTACATTTTCTTTAAGATTTGGTCACTGTTCTGTAGAAAAAACTTTCTTGAAAGTGCATTTATTTGTATTGTGTCACCAGCGTGCAAAATAAAACAGTCGTATAGTTACACAACACAGTCTGCGTTGTTGGTCGGCATTCTTATCATATATCTCTGGATATTTCGTATTACCTTTATTTTCATAGGACCCTGTAACGTTTTAAACCATAAGAACACAATAACAAATCATTTTCACTTCGTATTTTCAAACTACCAGCACTTCTAAATCAATGTCGAAGGGGCTTACCTTGGGTGACCTTCTATTTGGCTTTCTCCGAAACTCTGCAATCTCGGGCTTCGTGCGCGCTGGTGCGCTACCTTTTTATCTATCGCTGTTATGTAATTTTGGCTATGTGATCTTGTTATTTTCTCTATTACGAGCCTGAAACCAAAATCTGACATATTGCGATGTTGTTGTTTATCTGGTTGTCTTGGCAATGTCCATTCAAACTCGTTAGCGGTCTGATATGTTTACTTCAATACTTTTACAAAAATACTTTTTCCCTCTTGGCCATTCACAAAAATTGCTTTTAATTTAAATAATTTTTAGCACTCTCCAAAAAGGGTATAAGAGCGGAACATTTCTGAAATTCGGGAGTCTCACTTCAGCTCTGAAAGAAGAAGCTTCACCTAAAGGCCTTATCCCGGGGCCGCACTGCCCCGGGATCCTGCGAGCCTCTGTTGAGTCGCTGACTGTCTGCTGCTGCTGCCTTATTGCCGTCTCCAGCCACCCATACGGCTTGCTGCTGTTGCCTTACTGCCGTCTCCAACTACCTATATCCTGACGTGCTGCCAACCATTTATACCCCGTCGTGCTGCCGTCTCCAATCACCTACATCTTGAGGGGCGGCTGCCTTCAAGCCACCTCCTTCACCACCTCCGGATCAACAACTACGCCACTACTCCAGGCTCCGGGCACCACCGCGGCGTGCTCCCTGTTCTGTCTCCTACTCTCCGTGTCCTTCGCTCCCTTTTTTTTATATCAATACCTGTATCTTTTAAGAAACCTGTGTCACCTCATTCAGCCTCATCCTCATTTCATTTTTATAAAAATTGTCATTGTAAAATATTCATAATAAACTGTCATTCCTAAATTTTATCCTGGTTGTTGTTTCTTGTTAGGTTCTGTTTAGGTTCTTGTCGCTACACGACAACTTATACACCGTTTATTAGTCAAACTGGTGGATCTGCTCTATACAAGCTTTATTTACTGTTTAACTATTTCTGTATTATAACGCCGACATAAGATTTTTTTATTAGCAAGACTGTTACACCCGTTTTCACGAAACATAAGAATCGCCTAAGTTCTTTCCTAACTTGTTTAGGCTGCTCCTAGCAAAAAAAAAATGATGGCACTAACCCTAAGCCATTCTTAAGTCCAATCTGTTAGTGCATATATTTTTTTTAGCTAGGCTGTTCTTAGGCTAAGGTGTATCTTAACAAGGACAAGCCTAACTTACGTTTAGTGCAAATGGGCGTTAGTCTCTTTCCATCTATTCTCTCTTCGCCGCTCTCATTTCCTCGGTACTCCGAGTCTCTCTCCCAGTTTATCTCTCTATATGAATCTTGCCATGTTTTCAGGTTACCGCGGCGGCGTGGTTGCGCATCTACTGCCGGACCCGCGCCGTCCGTCCGTCGACCAGCCCGCCACGTGTAAGTGAACACCAATCATATTTCAGAAACCTATAGTCGTACGTATGTATAAGCGCCGCGGAAAGGTATTGCGCTTGACAGTTTCCTTCAAAGTTGTTGTTTGACGTCATCGCCCAGAGACAAGACCGTGTGAAGGAAACGTAGTACGGTTAGCAACGATGTTATTCGAGTGTGATCGCGATTGAAAGAGAGAAAGACAATGTTTTATGATTTCATTAGGTACCTTTTTCAACTAATTGTCACCTGTGAATAATAATAATAATAATAATTATAATACCTCGGACACTACTTACATACATTGATCTAGCTCCAAACTAGGATTCCCTGTATCTTGGGTAAAAGACAACGATACACATACTTATATAGATAAATATTATACTTCGATAGATAAACAACCATGACTAGGGAACAAACATCCGTTCTCATCAAACAAATATTTGCCCCCACCGGGACTCGAACCCGGGATCCTTGGCTTCGTAGGCAGGGTCACTGCCGTCTCGGCCATTCGGGTCATCAATGAAGGTATCACATATTGTATGACCTTGTAACATTTGTAAGGGCTCTTGATATTTTTTGCTTATCCTTTACTGTATCCAACTTTCTTTCCGCTTAATCCTACTGCAGGCAAAGTAATACTTGGCAAGAAATCCTAGAGCGGAAATACTGCTAACAAAGATATTGTTAGATCTACTTGAAGATACTTTGTATTTGTCTGCTAACTACACTCATAGGAACTGACGTCACTATGACGACACACGCCAAGCGCGTAAATGATTTAAGCATAACTGATAACCCATAAGGTTACGCGGCAAAACAACGTTTACTCATATATGGGTTTTCGGTTGTGCTCTGTAGATATACTTTACATTGCCGACATGACTTAGCAAACAGAAGCGAGCTTGCCGCAAAAGTACCACTCGAATAGTATATTTACAGAGCACAACCTAAAACCCATATTTGAACGAACATTCTTTAGCTGTACGGGAGCGGGGTCGTATAAGTCAGCAATGACCTGTAGTAGCCGACAATCGACAGACACAAACCAAAAGTTTAGGGTCAACCGATGAAACGCGAGTTAGAAAACTCTTGTCAACGTAGACATTTCATACATACTTTTTATGGAGGCCGACCTGTTAGTGCTAACCCACCTTTTGTCTGTCGGCCCTAAAGTCATGCTGACACTGTGTGTCGCTCAGGAACTGACGTGCGTCATTTTATTTCAGCCGCAATCTGTGTATATGGCCGCTAAGGATGATGCGGACGATGATTGTCACACGTAACTCGGATGTCCCGTCTACTCTCTCTCTTTCTCTCCCTCAGCGCTGATTCACCTCGACAACCAAGTGAACCTGTTTCTGTCTCAATCTGCTGCCTGGTCGCTTAACTGTATGGTCCAGCAACACTTTTATCACATCTCTTCCTTTCTCCCCCACAGCGCTGGTTCACCCCGACAAACAAGTAAACCTGTTTCTGTCTCACTCTGTCGCCCGGCCGCTAACCTTTATGGTCCCGCAACACATTTATTATATCTCTCCCTTTCTCCCCCACAGCGCTGGTTCACCCCGACAAACAAGTAAACCTGTTTCTGTCTCACTCTGTCGCCCGGCCGCTAACCTTTATGGTCCCGCAACACATTTATTATATCTCTCCCTTTCTGCCACACAGCGCTGGTTCACGCCGACAAACAAGTAAACCTGTTTCTGTCTCACTCTGTCGCCCGGCCGCTAACCTTTATGGTCCCGCAACACATTATTATATCTCTCCCTTTCTCCCACACAGCGCTGGTTCACACCGACAAACAAGTAAACCTGTTTCTGTCTCACTCTGTCGCTCGGCCGCTAACCTTTATGGTCCCGCAACACATTTATCATATATCTCCCTTTTTCACCCACAGCGCTGGTTCACCCCGACAACCAAGTGAACCTGTTCCTCTCTCACTCTGGCGCCCGGCCGCTAACCTGCGCCGCGGTACCCGGAGGGAGCGGAGAAACGCTGCTGGTGTTCAACTCGCTCGCACTATACGTGGACAAGAACGGGCATAGGTCGAGAGACGCGGAGTTGATGTATACCGCCCAACCCACGCATCATGGTGAGTGTGGGATAACAAACATTTATATACTGATGGCAATGGGAGCTGTAGATCTCTCTCTCTTCTTCTCTCTCTGTTGGTGGAAAGCTGAACTTCCAACATAAAAATTCATTCATAAGTTATTACCGGTTTTACCGGGTTATCTTCATGGAGTAAGAAAGTAGCCGTACCAATAACTTTGTAAACCACATTTTGTATCTGTTTAATATTTATGCTTCGGAACGCACCTTTTTTTGTTGCGGAATCGGACCGCGAGTGATCGGAACGGAACTAGCTAGCTGTCACTTGCATAGAACCGAGATGACGAGTTAGAGGTTACTTTCTTGTCGTGAGAAAAAAATGTCGGACATGGCGTTCGGGCCTTAGCTGTATTTCAGTAGCAATAATTGTCTACCACAGGTGTCGGGCCTGGTCGGAGTGTTAACTATAATAACCGTCGGGAAATAAGTAGATTCACGTCAGCTTAGTGAGTGCTTCGTGTTGTGAAGGTTAAAGTTGTTCGGTCCCCAACTCGTCGCATTGGGACAGCGACTCCTCGTGTCGGCAAGCAACACGACGGCGACAGCATCGGGCTACGACGAGAGTAAGATTCGACTCCTCTCCCCCCACACCTTGTGCTCCTTATCCCGTATTCCTGCCTCGAATTGAGCTTTCTAATTCCGGTCTACGGCGTCAAGGTCAGTACCATGTGTGATACTCCCTGTGCTGGTGAAAACCACCCCTCAAGATTCCACGCCCGTTCGGTTGAGGCGTGGAATTAATCATTTTGGTAGCAGGCGCGGTTTCCTAGTGGGAAATCATCGATTCACGGACGGTTATAGGGTTGTTTTTTTGCCACATTGTAGTTGGGAGAAAAGGGTATCTCAGATTGGTCGGCAATCAGTTTGTGAGTGAGTCTGTGGTCGGTATACCACAATTAAAGTTCATTTTCGGTTAGTGAAAGTATAATTGACGATTTAGTTAACAATTATTATAAATTTGTAGTCGGAAACTACTCGGTGTGCATAAGAAACAGTCATTCGGTCGGACTATAGTATTGCAGTCGGGTTCCATAGCATTGTAGTGTTGTTTCGGATTACAGAGCAGGGTCAGGCTATTTAAGGGGTATTAAGCTGATTTTGCTGACCTCAGTAGAAGTGTGGGTCATATCGGAGGGGCCACTTCTAGAAGGTTCACAGCTACCTTCATTATATTAAAAATAGCTTTTTTTTTCTATAATAAATTTTTGTGTGTTATTTTTTATTGTGCCTTATGGCGGCATTCTCTGATTGATTTGGAGTGTATAGTCATAAGGTGTATGTCCACAGGGCGACCATATTAAATATGTTTTAGGATTTAATTGTTTTAGTGGTTGCCTTAGTTTTGACAACTTAGTTTTAATTTCTGTGCCCAGCGCTGACGGGCAAGTGCTGGTCTCTGGCTATACTTAGTTCGGTAGTGAAGTATAGGACCAGAATCAATTGAATCGGTAAACATGGCACCTTCGCCCTTGACGGTACTGCGGTATGGTGTCCGTGAGGAGATGAGATGGCTCGCCCATACTCATAAGTATGTGGAGCGACCTGACATGGACGATGTCCTGCTCAAGAGTGTGGAGGACGCAATGACACGCGTCGGGAAGGTGTGTCGGCTGGCTGCGGAGGCTGAAGCTCTCGGGCTTACGGATGAAGCCTCGGTGGCTGCAGTGAAACAGCTCTGCGCGGATGCTGACCAAGCGATGGAATGCTTGGGCGACTTCGAGCGTCGCGCGGAAAAAATTAAGCGGTCGCGACGGAATGACCGCGGGGAAGGTAACGGAGACCCACCCCCGAAGTGTGTTGTTGGACGGCTACCACACCTGGAGATTCCGGCCTTCGGTGGGGCAATTGATGAGTGGCCGGCATTCATTAATTTATTCGATAGTTTGGTCCACGGTCGGGACGACCTGGACAACGCCTACAAGTTGGCCCAACTATTGATGGCACTGCGGGGTGAACCGAAGGAGTTGGTCGGTCACCTAACGGTCACGGCGGGCAATTATGAGATAGCCCGGTCCATATTGTTTGACCGCTACCAACACAAACGGCGGTTGGTTGATGCGCAGCTGGGGAAGCTGTTTAGCATCCCAAGAGTAACCCGGGATGTTGACATCCGAGTACAGGTGCTCAACCCTGTGCTGGTGGCCACTAAGGCCCTTCAGAACCTTGGTCTGCCGGTAGACCAATGGACATATATTGTTTTGTATATGGTTTTGTCACGGTTGCCTGCAGCTGTTCAAAGTCGGTTTGAACAGCTGCATGGGGGCAGTAGCTCGGAACTGCCCACGCTCGTCCAATTGACGGATTTTTTGGAGGGTGAATGCAGGCGATGTGACACACTGGATACGGAGGCCAGTGTGCAGCGCCAACCCGCGCGAATGCGGGAGGGGCCGCGCCCCCCGTCCCCACGGGGGGGTGGGCGGTCGAAACAATTTGGCGTTTTGAATGCCGCGGTGACGGCTGTGTGCACTGCGACAGTGCCGGTCATGAAGTGACCAGTTGCGCCAACTTTAAGGCGCTCGGGGTAGCTGCCCGCAGGAAGGTAGTCTTCCGCCACCGATTGTGTTTCGGTTGTTTGGGGCCGCACCCGCTGAGCGAGTGCTCGCGCGCGTTCCCCTGTTAGTGCTGTGGTGGCAAGCACCACATCGTGTTGTGCCTGAATCGGCCCTTCGGACGGTCACCAGGGCCAGACTCAGGTTGGTCGGCCACAGGGCCCAACCAGGGCCGGACCCAGTCCCCCTCCGGGCAACGGGAGTCACCAAGGGGGTGACTGGGTTACCCGCGGACGGGACCCCCCCCCGATGGGAAGGGGGCAGCGCGGGGGGTAACATGCGGGATAGCCGGGGTTCGGTCGCCGCTGTCCACGGTCAGCGAGGACTTCGGGCCGCTGGCTCACCGCGTGTTACGGGCGGGTGTCAGATGGCACCTATGAGTGGCGCGAAGGCTGGGAGCCCACCACCTTCTGCGCCACCCTGCCCGTCGCTCTGGGAGGCGAACAGGGAGGCGAACATTCGGATGTCGCCCCCATTCCTAGAGCGCCCCAGGTTGGATCCGCTCTCCCCCCTCCATCCACGGTGGCCACCGGGCACACCGTACACCGTCCGGTATGGTCGGATACCGGGACAGCGAGGGGCCTATTATGCGGGTTGGGACCCCCTGATGTACATACGGTCTGATATGCCACCGGCATATCAGCAGCCGAGTTACTCCACGGCCGTCGGAGGTCTCAGCGGGTTCGGATCCCGCGGAGGTTCCCGCTAGGGACACGCCGCCCACTTACAGGGTGCCGCCACTCCACAGACGGTCATGCTCCCCACCGCCTCTGTGATAGCGTGGAGTTCGGACGGCAAATCATGTGTGGCACGAGCACTATTGGACTCGGGGGCCCAGGGGTGCTTAGTCTCGTGCAACCTTGTAAGACGGTTGGGCATTTCGGTAAGGGAGTATCCACATTCCATTCGGGGAATTGGGAACACGGAAGTCGGTTCCGTTAAGGGAGTATGTCGGATTACTCTCTCGTCACGGGTGGATTCATCGGTGAATCTGACGGTCACGGCATTAGTCATGCCTAATGTGATGGGCTCACACCCTCACGTTCGGTTGTCGCCCTCGGTGCGACAGTTGGTCGCTGGGTTGTCACTGGCTGACCCGGAGTTCGATATTCCGGGCCCAGTAGACATTTTATTGGGTGTCGATGCCTTGGGATACCTGTTAGTGCCAGGTGTCCACGTGTTGCAGGTGACAGGTCTGGTTTCGGTCAACACCAGACTGGGCCATGCGGTAATGGGTCCGGTCATGCCGGCTGCCCCACGCCTAGCGACTCGTAGTCCCTTATTCGGTTCTGTACTCTCGGAGGTGATACAGAAGTTTTGGGAGGTGGAGGAACCACCTACGGTCCGCCGGTTGGACCCGGTTGAAGAAGAGTATGAACAGTTTTATCGGAACAATACTGGTCGCCTTCGGTCAGGTCGATTTCTCACACGTCTTCCATTCCGGAGTGATGCCGCTGGGCAGTTCACACCATGCAGCCGAGACGCGGCTTCTGTCGATGGAACGACGCATGAAGCGTGACGGGATTTTCCGGCAGAAGTACGTCGACTTCATGCGGGAATACGAGTCGCTCGGCCACATGTCGGAAGCGTGAAGACCACTGCTTCCTGCCCCATCACGCGGTCTTGAGGACCCCGGAGGGCAAAATACGGGTAATGTTCGATGGATCGGCATCAACATCTAACGGCATGAACCTGAACCAGTGTTTGCATTCAGGGCCGAAGTTGAACCATGACATCGCGGATGTTATCACACGGTTCCGTCGACACAATGTTGTGTTTGTAGCTGACATCCGGATGATGTTTAGGCAGACGGTCATTCACCCTGACGATAGACGGTATCAGCTGATACTGTGGCGAGAGAGCCCAGATCAGCCCATCAGGGTGTACGAGCTGAACACCAACATGTACGGGCTGCGGTCTAGTCCTTATTTGGCGATTCGCACTCTGCGGGAGTTAGCGGATCGAGAACGGTTAAATTTCCCTAGAGGAGCAGCGATCCTGGAGCAGGATCTCTACGTGGACGATGTCTGTACCGGTGCAGATTCCGTAGAGGAGGCGCTCGCTCGACGGGACGAGCTAGTTGAGCTCTTACGGGGTGGAGGTTACGAGCTCCGGAAATGGATGTCGAACTCTCCAGAGTTACTGACTGGTCTTCCGGATGACTACCAGCAGGATCCCCACATTTTTGAAAATTTGGAAAATCCAAATATGTTGTCGGTATTAGGCGTCCAGTACCAGCCGGTGTCAGACATGTTTTCGTATCGGGTCGAGTTGGACTCCCCGAAGGTCTGGACGAAACGGAACGTCCTTTCAACGGTGGCTAGGACATTTGATCCAAACGGGTGGATCACCCCGGTAACATTTCAGCTCAAGTGTTTTATGCAGCAATTGTGGTCTGCTGAGCTGAAATGGGACGACCCGATCGGCGGGTCATTGAGCTCAGAGTGGGACTCGTTCTTTTCGACCCTCCCTGGCATCAATCGGATTTCACTGCCACGGAGGTTGGTCCCCACCAAACCATACACCGCCACCCTGCATGGGTTTTGCGATGCCTCGGAGAAGGGCTACGGAGCTGCGGTGTATCTGCGTACGGTCGACTCCTCGGGGGAGGTTGATGTGCGGTTGGTCATGGCCAAGAGCAAGGTTGCGCCGTTGCGCACTCGCCTGACCATTCCCAAATTAGAGCTTTCGGGAGCGGCTCTCCTGACTCGTCTGCTCAACCACACGATGACGGTTCTTCGTGGGTCAATAGCGTTAGAAGATACGGTCTACGTTTGGACGGACAGCCAGATCGTGTTATGCTGGCTGAAGGCTTCAGTTCACAAGCTGGAGATTTTTGTGGCGAATCGGGTTTCGCAGATTTTGAATTCGGAGGTTCCCTTAATCTGGAGACATGTTCCAGGGGAAATGAACCCAGCAGACTGTGCGTCTCGTGGGTGTCACGCTCCGGAGTTGGTTGGACATCCCTTGTGGTGGGGTCCAAAATGGTTGACTCAAGCCGAATCGGATTGGCCAATGAGTCCACGCGTTACCTCGGCGAACGGCGCCTTGACAGTCGGTGTCTGTACGACGCAACCAGAGCCGGAAGAGGAGTTCAGCCTGCTGGAACGGTACAGCTCGCTCGACAAGCTGGTCAATGTGACCGCCTGGATCTTCCGATTTGCGCGGAATTGTCGCAATTCTGAGGCGCAACGGGTGCGGACACAGGTCCTGACACCACGGGAACGGAACCATGCGTTGTTCGCATTGGTACGGAACGTGCAGACGGTGCACTTTAAGTCCGAACTGGACATTCTGAGACGCGGACGCGTCCAACTGAAGGGAGCTGTGGCTCGGCTCAACCCGTTTATTGACCCTCAAGGATTGCTGAGGGTAGGAGGTCGGCTGTGGAATGCCAACCTGCCTTATGCGGCTCGCCACCCGTTGTTACTCCCTAGGAAAGGGAAGTTGGTCGAACTGTTGATACAGGATCGACACATTCGGAATGGGCATATCGGATGCCACGCCTTAATGGCGTTTCTCCAGCGCGAGTTTTGGATTCTATCGGGAAGACGCTTAGTGCGTAGCGTCGTATTTCGGTGCCTGCCTTGTTATCGGGCCAAGGCGGCTACGATGCAGCCCCAGATGGGCGATTTGCCCTCGGATAGGGTTAACGAAATCCGGCCCTTTGCGGGTGTCGGAACGGATTTCGCGGGACCATTCATGGTCAAGTTTTCACAGCTACGGAACGCCAGATTAGTGAAGGCATACCTGTGCGTCTTCGTGTGCTTGGCCACGAAGGCAGTCCACTTGGAGGTGGTCAGTGACCTCACTACAGAGGCATTTATCGCATGTCTAGATCGGTTCGTCTCACGAAGGGGCCTCCCGACATTAATCCGTTCGGACAACGGCACAAAATTTGTCGGAGCCAGGCGATATCTGCAGGAGGTCACTCAATTCCTGAACGGTAACCAGGACGCCATCGGTACGGCTTGCTCCCGACGAGGGATTGAATGGGTTTTCAGTCCGCCGGGATGTCCTCATTGGGGAGGAATTTTTGAGGCTGCGGTTAAATCGGCTAAGTCGCACCTGACGAGGATCATCGGTGAGACCTCTCTACGCTTTGAAGAGCTTGCGACGCTGTTCTGTAAAATTGAAATGACACTGAACTCGCGTCCGTTGTGCCCGCTCAGTTCGGATCCAAATGATTTGGAAGCGTTGACGCCGGGTCACTTCCTGATAGGTCAGTCCCTTAACGCCCTGCCAGAATACCCATTCGGTGATGTTAAGTTAAGTCGGTTAACTAGGTGGCAGATGTTGCAGCAGATGGCTCAAGATTTTTGGAAACGGTGGTCCCTTGAGTACTTGCACATCTTGCAGCAGCGCCTTAAGTGGACTGATCGGACGAGCCCCCCTCAAGTCGGTGATTTGGTGCTGATTAAGGATGCAAACCTGCCATCATTGAGATGGAGACGAGGACGGATAGTCAAATTGTGCACGGGTCGGGATGGCACGCCTCGATCAGCAGAAGTCAAGGTGGGTGACTCGGTCCTCAAGAGAGCGGTCGCAACACTTTCTCGCCTTCCTATTGATTAGGGACAGGTTCGGGCCTGTCCGGGCGGGTGACTGTTTAATATTTATGCTTCGGAACGCACCTTTTTTTGTTGCGGAATCGGACCGCGAGTGATCGGAACGGAACTAGCTAGCTGTCACTTGCATAGAACCGAGATGACGAGTTAGAGGTTACTTTCTTGTCGTGAGAAAAAAATGTCGGACATGGCGTACGGGCCTTAGCTGTATTTCAGTAGTAATAATTGTCTACCACAGGTGTCGGGCCTGGTCGGAGTGTTAACTATAATAATCGTCGGGAAATAAGTAGATTCACGTCAGCGGAGTGAGTGCTTCGTGTTGTGAAGGTTAAAGTTGTTCGGTCTCCAACTCGTCGCATTGGGACAGCGACTCCTCGTGTCGGCAAGCAACACGACGGCGACAGCATCGGGCTACGACGAGAGTAAGATTCGACTCCTCTCCCCCCACACCTTGTGCTCCTTATCCCGTATTCCTGCCTCGAATTGAGCTTTCGAATTCCGGTCTACGGCGTCAAGGTCAGTACCACGTGTGATACTCCCTGTGCTGGTAAAACCACCCCTCAAGATTCCACGCCCGTTCGGTTGAGGCGTGGAATTAATCAGTATCTAAAATCCAACCTTTTGTCTTTTCACCAAAATGATATAGCCTATGTCGCTCTCACGGTCTCCAAGAATTCAAAGACACCTCCTTTTTTAAATCCGTCTAGCCGTTTGGGATATGTTTTATTACATTGTCAACCCCCATATCACAGAATACTGTACTACGTACAGAAAGATCACTGCGCAAATACACTTAAATAAATAGCTACTCTCGCTGCGCGACAATAAAGCGCAATCTAGCTCGTATCTGCGCTACCTACAACAATCGCTAAGCACCTACAGTAACGGTTGTCCCGCCCGTGCAGGGTAGATTGCGCGGCATCTCTACGCTTGAGAGCTTCTTTTACTTTGACATCACAAGGTCGTCCTGTAAACTCCTGTCTCGCTTGATCACGCTAGCGCGCGAGGCGACGAGCCAAGCGAGCGGCATCATAACTGAATTCCCGACGGGCGGGTTGGCCGGTCGTACTTACCTAAACTATCGAGTGAGACCCCCCTGCCCATATCTTCGCCATTTAAAAAATAATCCATAGAAACTGAATCGCCAAAATAATTCGTATAATTAACGAACCCGCTCACAAAATTTCACGAGGATCAGTTGAGAAAAGCCACCTGTAGAGGAGAACAGCTGGAAAGACATACGAAAGCAGTTTTGCCCAAACTGAAACGTTGACGCTTCGCGCTCGCTCGGTCAACAAGCATGCATTGTTTGATAGTTGTTGATAATAAATATAACCCCTTAAAATATGGCAGCAGCTTTATGTTTCACTCTTTACTCAAGTGTGTTGAACGAACGACTTAGCTGGTAGGTAGTGGATGCGGCAGGCATTATCATAGACATTATACATTGTGGCATTAAACAATGACGAAAATTTAAATAAATACATCCCCGTAGAGTTTCTTGGAGCCATCTTCTCTAACGGGCGTTTTTCCGAAGCACTGGTAGAATTAATGGAATTTCTTTTCCTGTGCGAGATTCAGCCATGGAATTCACTTGAAAGGGAAACTTCCTTTTCAAACTCAAACTGTAATCAGTTTATTTGATCATATTTGATTATTTTTCTCCATTTATATGAGACGATATGAATGTTTGACTTGTAAAAATACATTATTTTTGCCTACTTGCAATAAATGATTTGAGTTTTGAAATCATGCCTAAGAAGAGGCCTGTACCCAGCGGTGGGTGAATGTGGGCTGACTGAGGGCACACACATTGGGCTGAATAAATAAAAAAAAAGTATCACCTGTAAATGGAAGAAAATGCTTTTATTGACACTCACTCATATCAATGATAATTTTCCTTCTAATATTAGAAGGTTATACTTTTTTATTGCCCATTGTTTTTACATCACACAAGGAAATCCTTTGTCGTAGGAACCAAAAACAGGGAGGTCGCAAACTTACAAGATTTTTCGCGATCTTTTTATTCCTGCCCGGCCAGGATTCGAACCTGACACCGTGATGAAATTACTCTTTGCTAGAGGTCTTCCAAACCATGCGATGCATATATTTTTGCCCCTACGGCTGTCTATAGAATCGGAGTTTCAGAACTGGTTCCGTACGAGGCTTTTAATTTACTTGTATGAAATCGGTTCCGATCGAGGCTTTTAATTTACTTGTGTGGAACTGGTTCCGCTCGAGGCTTTTAATTTACTTGTATGGAACTGTTTCCGATCGAGGCTTTTAATTTACTTGTGTGGAACTGATTCCGTTCGAGGCTTTTAATTTACTTGTATGGAACTGGTTCCGATCGAGGCTTTTCCTTTACTTGTATGGAACTGGTTCCGATCGAGGCTTTCAATTTACTTGTGTGGAACTGGTTTCGTTCGAGGCTTTCAATTTACTTGTATGAAAATGGTTCCGATCGAGGCTTTTAATTTACTTGTGTGGAACTGGTTCCGCTCGAGGCTTTTTATTTACTTGTGTGGAACTGGTTCCGATCGAGGCTTTTAATTTACTTGTATGGAACAGGTCGGACCCTGTTTCATACGAGAAAGCCTCGATCGGAGATCGGGGCTTTCGATTTACTTGTATGGAACAGGTTCCGATCGAGGCTTTTAATTTTCTTGTATGGAACTGGTTCCGATCGAGGCTTTCAATTTACTTGTATGGAACAGGTTCCGATCGAGGCTTTCAATTTACTTGTATGGAACTGGTTCCGATACATACATATCTAGCGTACATATCTAGCTTTTGCTCCCTACTTTGCTTGCATTTAGTCGGATTGTTAGAAGCGAATTAACCATCCGTTGGTAATGGGTTTCTCTCCAGACCGCGAGGTTTAATTACTTACTGTCTTGTTCTTGAAATATTGCCTTGTGGTTTTCAGCCTAATATCTAACAAGTGTGTACATTATTGTGTGTTCCAGCGGTGAACGACACGCATCTACTGATATTCACGGCGACACACATCGACATCTACGACATCGAGACCGCCGAATGGGTGCAGACCATCAACTTGCGTGAGTGTATACCTGACGCCACGTTGCTTGTCCCCTCAGTCAAGTTATCTTCTCACTCACACATTATGGGGCATGGGGAGTCAGGGTCAGATCATCGGATCTCTTTCTGAGGAAGCGCCTCTGTCCACTCCTATGGACAGGTCATCGGGGGGCCCTCGCGGGCGTTGGAGGTCTTCTTACTGGTGATGCTCCGTTGGGTGATCGCCGCCGCCGGCTAGGCAACCAGGTCGCGTGGCAGGCGGCGGCGGTCGGGCGGGCGCGCGTGGTTTGGCGCCATGTCGCGGATTTGCGGGTCGTGAGACGCATCCGCACGCGCGAACATGCCCTTCGCCAGCCTCGGGACAAACTGCTCCACAGATTCCCATCTAAGGTCCCTCTGGATCGTCGCGTTCCTCACGTAGCGGGGGGCGCCGACGATGGTACGCAGAAAGAGGTTCTCTTGGGCTCGGAGTCTCCTTGTCCCCTGGGTGCCGCCTGGAGGGGGGTGCGGCGCATGGGAACAAGAGAGAATATGCATGGGCAAGGGAGAGATGGTGGCCTGCCAGGGGCCAAGAAACCTTTTTGTACCTATACAACCGTATGACCTATACAACAACAATATGAGCAACCGTCAATGCGAGTCGGATTCCCGCACGGAGACGTCGTTCTACCAACGCCATTTAATGGAAGAGGGATGAACTTAAAGAAATATTTTTTGCTATTTCGGCAGCTCCCTTTGCTTACGTTTTTCAAAGATTTCTCTCCTTAGGAACCTTTTTTAGACTTCGAACTGTTTACAAAAAGTTCATCCAAATCGGTGAGACATCTTATCGCCACGTATACAAACGATGTTATAACGTTTCCATTAGATTCGATTATTTTGTACATTGTAACGTAAAAATAATGACGAGAATGGATGTGCGTATTTCCGAAGCGAAAGAGTTAATGAAGTTTCCTTTTCCTTTGCGAGATTTTTGAAAGGGTGGTGTCCTTCCTTCAAACCATGATCAGTTCAGTTACTCATTAGTTAAGTTGATCACATTAGATTTATTTTTTATTTTTCTACATGTATGTGAGACTTTTTAATTGTTTGACTTGTAAAAATGAATTATTTTTGCCTACTTACAATAAATTATTTTGAGTTCGAGACGTCCATCCGTTTGCGAGTTTCGCGCTTACCAACATATGTTGGTATAGATTTGTATTTACATAGATAGATGAGTATTATGTGCTGTCCCCAGCGAACGCCCGGCCGCTGGACGAGGAGGGCTGGGTGGTCTCCGTGTCGCCCAGCACCAGCAACGGGTTCCCGTTCGCCAGCGACGCCGGCCCGCTCATCGTCTACCTGCGTCCGCTGCGAGCCGGTACGTGGCCGTTGCCGGCGAGAACTGCCGTGCTGGTGATGAAGGAGTGAGGGTCAATGAACACCTCCACCTCTTCGAGCCCTGTAGACTTGAGGTCGAGGCTGTGATAGCCGTAAATTCTAAACCGTGTCGGTCTGGTTTACTATCTGTCGATAGTTGATCAGCTAACGGTTTTGACTATCTTACAGTGACATATATAAACAGAGTTCGAATGCCAGCCGCAGATAAAACACCCCTCTAATTACACTTTAGGCCCCCAATATACTTTTGTATTGTGTACGTGTGTACGTGTGTGGTGAGCTGATACAGCGAATTATAGTAGATTGTTACACAAGGGAGGTAAGTGACATCACGAGAGAAGCGAGCGAGGGTGCTTATGGTTGGAGGGTGTAATTCATCACTAACACCCGAGTGCAATACATTACTTTTAATCACTTATGCGAAGAAATATTTAAAATATATTTCCAACAACATTTTCAACAAGATTTGCGTGGCGCCAATTTTTTATGTTTTTGATCGATTTTAAATAAATTAAGTCTGTCAATTTAGGCGTCTTGCCTCAAATAAGAGGTCTTGTCATGTATAGTAGTATGCATGTGTGTAATTATGCGAGCGGAGCAAGCGAACTGTACCACAATCCAGGGGCCCAATTCTGTACTGGAGATTGCATCGCGAAACGCCGCATTTAACAGTCAGTCTCCAAACAAAATAGGTGCCGCCGACAAGCCAAACACGGCATACCGCGCCCCTCGGGGCGGTCGCGATGCTAGTCCCAAGTATAGAATTGAGCTCCAGCACATCGTGTGGTACATTTATTTTATGAAAAACACTTATAGATTAGCGCTTTGACATAGTGATATAAGTTTATGTTTCGTTTCCACGAATATCATCTAAATCTTATTTTGTAAATAAACCCAAAAATATATATAAACTAAATATGGACTGCTATTATAATACTGTAGTGTCTGTGAAACTTCATAGGGCAAAAACACCGATCTGGAGATCTATTTTATAATCACCCGCCTCGTAAGCGAGCGCTCGCCATGTGACACTAGTGGTAGAAACTAGTTAAATAGAGTGATATGAACCAAGCGTTGCGCTTGGCGAGCGCTCGCTTCCGAGGCGAGTGATTCAAAAATAGAGCTCCTGAGACGTCTCCTTTCTCGCGCCCTTTCCTGCGCTTTCTGCTAGTGATAGTCTCGCAGGCGCTACAGTACAATTATTGCAGTTCACAGACAAGTTGTCAAGAGACATGCAAGGCTGCGCTTTCTGTTAGTGTAGTCATGCTCGTTGTCCATTGTCCACAGAGGGCCCGATCAGCATCGAGTGCACGTCGCTGTACGGCACCAACAAGCGCAAGTTCACCGTGAGGGAGCAGTCGCACCAGGCCATCGAGGCGCACAACAGATTGTGAGTTCACCGCACTACGCATTACATTACCACCTACTTACGGTATGAGAAATATAATAACTGTATGGGGTTAATCTGGCTCAACACACCTTGCTGTTAATAATTTTGTAATTATTTATTTCTGCTTATTAATTTATAATAATTAATATTGTAGTATTTGTATTAGTTAAGCACAAGCAATTTTTGAAAGAGATCTAATAATTAATCTGTAGTAGTTTCTACGCCTTTCGTCTCCCACAGTGGTCCAACGTAAAGAAGTGGCAATAAATGACGATTGCTTAGTATATGTAAATATCTACAGTAAAAAAGACATTTGATTGATTGATTGATAATATGGTGCTTGACGGGTGTCAGTCTTAGCCTGTTAGTGAGTAGATATTGATTCAAAACATCGATTAAACAAATGAATCGATACACTGTTCAAACATTTGTGAATCGGATGCAGCAAATTTGGATGGATTGAAGTTCTTTTGTCAATTTCGATATTTTCTGATTGTTTTGGTAACATCCCTAGTGTTTAAAAAGTGAATTTTATGAAATTTTAGGTTATCTGTTATATCACTTCAAAGATTTTATGAACTGTAAGGGCCGATAGAAAGATGACGTCTCAAATTCCATAAAAAAAGAACCAGGCGGCGCAAACGAAATTTCTTTTGAAGTTTTGCCGGCTTTAATACTAAACCTAAGAAGTATATGATGTGCACGTCCACTCACCCCACACTTTCAGATCGGAGCGGCGCTCCCGGCTCATATCGGCGCCGACCAACTTCGCGCACCTCTCCCACATGGGCCCCGGCGACGGCATCCGCTCGCAGCGACTCCTCGACCTGCCCACCACCGTGGAGACCGCTGACGAGCTGCACTCGCAGGTGAATACTGCGGCGGAATCGGTTCAGCCGTCTTGGAGCATCGACCTTCATAGTGCGCGGGGGCGGGCACGACTGAGCTTACGACCACACTTGCGGTGCTTGTGGACGAGTGCAGGTGTCGCAACATGAAACGATACGATTGATCAATCAATCAATCAAATCAGCCCACATTTACTCACTGCTGGGTATAGGCCTCCCTTTTACCAGGCCATCCACTTCGGTCCAGTGCCTCTCGCAGCCACTGCTTGCCAGCTGTGACGGTGATATCGTCCGTCCATCATGTTCTGCCAACTGGAAGCCTTGCGGTTCTGTCCACCTTCCGTCATCTCTCCTTGCCAAGTGTCCCCCCACTTCTATCTCGTGATTCGCTTGCCGACATCGACGACCTTAGTGCGACGTCTTATCTCCGTATTACGAATACGATCCTGATGCCCGATGCCTAGCATGAAACGCTCAACTTGTGCAACGTTTAATATTGTGCGTATTTGCCTCAGTTAGCGTCCATGTTTCGGCACCATACGTAAGCGTGGGCAGGACATAATGGTTGTGTAAACCTTGTAAACCCTGGCCTTTGTGTGGTCTTAGCACCCTCTGTCCCACCGTTACCTTGGCCGCTGCTGGAGCCAGGATAGCGGTTCTGCCGGAGACTGAGGTTCTATTGGCGTAATTCATGTTTGGTAAAGAAGGTTTTGGCGGGCCAGTGCGGCTTAACGAGTCTTCCTGTCAGGTTTGCCTAGTACACCCGAGACCATGTGGAGTCGAGTGTAATAGTTACCGGTAGGGACCACGGGGAGGTGTGAACTCGGTATTACAGCTACTGATCCATCGCAGCGGGAGATGGCAATACTTGTACACTATAATAACCCCCAGCGCATGATCAGCAGCTCCTTTCTCCTGCCTACTGACGATTGATATGATGTTTTAATATTAGACAGTGTACTTAATCCAGATTTTACGGGATTTTTTTAAATTGGATCGTGATTTTTAACTGTAACACTTAAGATGAGGTTCAAATACTATGAAATAAAATTTATCGTTTTATCAAACGCTAGTAACAAGTGGGTTAAATAGTAGGTGATAAATACAAGAGATGCTGTAGATTACACGATTTAAACTATTTAAAAAAAGAGAGTGTGATATTTTTGCTAAGGCCGAACAAAAACGGAGTCCCCGCGCTAGTCAAGTCAGTATGGCGGCGGTAGCATACGTTTGATAATTCGCACCCGCGCAATTCACCGCGGTATATCTGCAGTCAAATTCGGCACATTATGATGTGCCTCGGCATATCATGATATGGCGGCATTTCTTGACCTGCCATGTTAAACCCGCCATATCGTTTCAAGACCAACATTGCACAATTTGCCAGCCTATAACTCGGCACATCGAAAAGTAGGGAGACAATAGATAGGTTGGGTTAGGTTAGAACTTGTTTGCGCAACCAGCGGAGCTAGCTTGTGACTGAAAGTAGTGAAAAGCCAAACTTGGCTTGAGTAGGTTATTTTGGCTAAATTTCAGTTGTGTCATGTTGGAACTTAGAAGAAACAAAACCGGAGCGTAGCGAAGCGGAGCGGAGCAAAGCGTATGCAAATAAAAACAACATTTAAAAATGAGGATAATAAAAGTATAAAATATCATACTCGGATACCCAATAGTAGCCCACCGACTCCTGTGTGATGGTCATCCCACTTTTCTTGATTTGGATTACAACCTTAAAATAATGTATCTATAATTATTTTTAAAAGCATAGAAATAGCCATCAAGCTTACTTGTAACAACAAAAAATCATTGTAAAAAGGAAATAGATTTGTTTGCTTGTAAAATTTTAACTATTTTACTATGCGACATTTTATTACTTGGCCATGTTATGGTGTTGGCGAAGGGTTTACAGGGATTTTCGACAAACGTTTGGTTCTCGTGGATCTGCCCGGTTTTGGTTTTGGCACATCGTGATGTGCCCATAGACAAATAAAGACGGGTACTGGATGGGTGTCCGTTTCTATGTGGCGTTTGTTTCCGGCGCTTCCGTGTTTCGGATGACACGTTAAGCTGTAGGTCCCGGCTACTATCGCTACTCGGTGGTAGTAGTCGTAAAAGTGATTCAAGGCCCTAATAGGGCAGATTGATAACTTCTGACAGTCGGATCGGTGACGCCCCTCCATTAACCCGCATTGAGCCAGCGTGGTGGAGTATGGCTCAGTTTTACTCGTATCCGGGAAAATGCCCTTGCCCCTCGGTAGAGACATTAATGAGCTACATTTTTACATCATTATATATTAGGTCCTTACATATGAAATTGGCGTTTTTTTTATGGAGAAATTGAAGTTAACTCAATTTTCAGTACGAAAATTTTTGTATTTTTTTAGGAATGCCAGATCCTAATTTTATAAACTTTGTGTGTTTGAATGAGACAACATTTAGCTAACAGATAATTTTATATAATTTTTGAAAAGTGTCAGCTGTAAAAAAATATTACGAATATTATCATGAAAATGGATGACATTTAGGAGGCACTGATTTTGAAGATAACATTTTAGTTATCAAACTGAAAATTAAAAGAAAATTTAATAATTAGATGTAAAATATTGAGATTAATTTTAAAACAATACAAAAAAACTGGAAATAGCTATTGAATTACTCGAATTATGAACTCCTGAATCTGTAAGAAAAATTCGCCTATTTCATAGGTATGCACCCAATACATTGCGTCACGCCCTTCCCTATACCGGGTGGTAGAGTTACAGCCGTGCCATGTTTCGCCAGTTTGACGACCTCTGTGGCGTTGTGGCGGACGGCCCTTGCGAGACGTCCCGGGTTCCATTCCCGACTAGGGAGGAAGAAAGACACAAAAATTCCCAGGGCCCCTATTCTCGCACAATATCACCACTCGATAAAATGGCGGATAATGAGTGATTCCCATACAAATCACACGATATATGCTGTCGATATCCTTGCGAGAATCACTCCCCAGGTCTTGGATGTTTATGTGCACGTGATGTCGCTGTTTCTAGTACCCACAGGGTACCCTAGTGTGGGGCCAGAAGCAATGTATATGCCTGTAAGTGAAGGTTTGATTGACATTTATTAATTATCAATATATCTTACTGTTTCAGTCAATGTACAGCAGCCGCGATAGCAGTAAGCGGACGTCGCCGCTGACCATACCTCACGGCACGGGCTCCTACAACGGTAACACAAACACACATTATAGTGCGTACAATAGTATTTTTTCGAGCGAACAGACAACAGTAACCTAAATACTATTTGATCGACTAAAATAATAATGAATGGCCACTTGAGCGGCAATTTCGCTCGGTCATTTACTTGCAGTTATTTTATTTAATTATCTTAGGAAAACCAAGGTTTACAAATTTTTTGTAGGGTTGCAAAGTATTACACATAAAAAGCACTAATAGGTTCTCACCCATAGAAGTTACATATAAATTAAAACTAGAAGTACTAAACAACGCATTATTTACCTCGCTTAAACTATTGACGAATTGTTATTAATTACCGCAACAAAATATCTAGTTAGGAATGGCTTAGGTTTAAACGATTCCCATAAAATCTAAAGTTTACTACCACTAAACTCGAAATGACTGCCAGAATTGGTAAATGATCACTAAATTGTGTTTGGATAAATGATCACCAAACTTCTTTTTATGTTTTGGTAAGTTAAGTTTATGTTTTAAATATATTTTGCTGTGCTTACATGTTCAACCTAACACGAAGGGTAAAGGGGGCTCCGCTTCACATATTTGTTACCCGTACGCCGTAACTAACTATTCTGCCTGTAATTGGTGTTCGCTTTGCGGTAAACAGGTGGTAGGATTACTCCTGAAATTCCTTTGAGGAACTTTTAACGAGAGCTGAGCTAAAAGTTGGGGACAGTTTATCTTAGCCGAGGCCATTTTAAGCAGATACGTAATATCAGCTATCTGGCGTCTTAGTTCAAGAGGTAAAAGGTGGTGTTTCTTGCAGATATTTAGGTAGTTCGAGGACTTAAAAGTATCCTTTAAACGGAATCACAGGAATTATTATAATACTCCTGAAATTCCTTTAATTTTTTTCGCACAATTATTGTTTTATTGGCCTGATTTATGATTTTCCTATTCAGTATTGACCTTTATCATTAGCGAGAGTGTTAGGGTTCGAATCCCGGCTGGAGAGGGAGCAAAATACCTTCCTTGGATGTTTATGTTTGTGTCGCTGTTCCTGCTCCCCATATGCCTTACCCCTTGCTTAGTGTAGGGCCAGGGGTCGATGTTCATCTCGCCCGAAACAAACCGGGGCGAGTTGACGCCTTTCGATTAAACCCATTTTTCAACCGACTTCAAAAAATGACTCCGCTAATTATGAACCCTATTGTTTTAATCGGTAGGTCATTCTTCAGAGGTGGTCCCATACTAATTTTATCAATATTGATTTAGCGCTTTTTGACAAAAAACAACAAATACAAAAAATATATACATAGATGATGTTTTGGTTTGTGGTTCCGCGCAACAAATATTTTGATGAGGACTTTTCATGTAAGTACACACCATTCGCGACCGGCGAGGAAGATATAGGGCTCCAACTTGAAGTCGATTTTTTAAGTTTTTAACTTTGTGAATTATGTTGTGGCCAACACGTCCGCATATACAAAGTACAGACGGGTAAAAATGGATTGGATAAACACTACAATCTATTTTTTCCTTGCCGTATAGCACTTTCTCTTTCCCTCTAAGGCTCGATGCCACTAGTTTGATAAAGTCAGTATTTCTCAATAAAATGTTTTATTACTAAGTATTCAAAAGACTTTGTATTGACGGTACTACCTCAAATTTTCACTGTCAGGCGAGTTTGCCACATAAAAAACAAGTTTAAACGAAAGGTGTGAACTCGCCCATTCCGACGAGTTTCTTTAGGGCGAGATGACCACCGACTCGGGGCTAGAGAAATGTACGAATCAGTTAAATAAAGCCGGCACGTTCACAGTATTCACCATTAGGTGAATACTGTGAACGTGCCGGCTTTAGTTATACACCTTTATTATTCACCATTAGGTGAATACTGTCAACGTGAATTGCATTGGCAATTTCACTATACAGTATGTTTAAAACAATCAAATTTACTCTAACCTCGAAAAAGGTAATTGACACGTGACACGAATGCATAAAGATCACTCTGTATTTATAAGAAGTAACAAAAGTAAAACAATAACTGTCTCCTTCATACTCATAAGTTTGAGTGCGCGCGAGAGAGACAGACTATTCTCGATGACCACGCAGTGCAACGTCACGCCGCGCGCTTATTCACAGACACTACACAAGCGCAACGTGTCAATGTGTTGAACGTGCCAGCTTTAGTTAACCTTTAAGTTTATGTCTGTCGATGTGTGCAGGCTCGTGGCAGCGCGCGGCGCGACCTCGCGAGCAGCCCCCCGCGGCGCCGGACGCGCTCACCGACCCGCCGCATCGAATGGAGAGGTGACCTATACAAACATAAACACACACATTTCAAAACTAATTATTTATTTCTTTAGGCATTATCAAATTGACTGAAAAGTTACATCAAAAAAATACCAAAGGGTTCGCCTATTGGATTTTGGTGTTTTTACATTTTCAACTTATCACGAAGGGATAAGTGAGTTTCGCTTCTCCCACCCCCTTTGTTCACCCCAGACAATCTTTATTTAGCCTATAAGCGTTAGCTAAACCACATAGTAATTTTGGCATACAATTCAGTGACTTGGTCGCGCAATCCAGTATTTGTTCGCTCGTTTCAGGTAATTCCGCTGGTCCTGGTCTCTCAATTAGTTTTTTGATCGCTCGTTTTATTATTCCCAGTTAATAATTGGTTAGGTTACACTTATTTTGATGTTGCGTTAAATACTAGCCTATAATAAATGACGTTGTGAAACCTCTGGTGTTGTCAGCCTCGAGTCTGCGCCCAAACGAGAGGTCCCGGGTTCGAATCCCGACTGGGGAGGAAGAAATAAACCCCAGATCTTGGATGTTTTCATGTGAGTGACGTCGCTGTTTCTGGTTCCCACGGCACAGGGTATTGATGCACCTGAGTATACATAAATATAAACACACGCTCACGCCTTTTCCCGGGAATAGAGGTAGGCAAAGACTAAATACCTCCACCTGCTACGATCCCGGCATATATTTCTCACTTCTTCAACATTCGTAAGTCTCTTCATAATAAATCACCAATTTGATCTTTGTAGGACCTTCTTGGGCGTCCCCCCGACGGCTCCATTAACCCTGATTGTACGGGATTTTTGAAAATTGGATCGTGATAACATTTTAAGATAAGGTTCAAATCCTATGAAATAAAATTGATCGTATTATCAAACGTTAACAAGTGGGTTAACAAACTTCTTTTTTTGGAGGGGAAAAAATGGAGCTGCCCATGCCCAGGAGTCAGACCTCCCTGCTATGTCCGGGTCCCCACATATTGAGCGGTATCAGCTCGTGTGCTATACAGACTAGAAATATCCCCTTGTGTGATCTGTTTCATCAATCTCCTTTCATTCATCATATCAAAATGAGCAAACCATCTAAGCCGAATGTTCGCCTATGTAGTACAAATTTGAATGGTATGGTATGTGTTGTGTTTGCAGATCGATAGGGGGCGGCTCTGTCGGCAGCGGGTCTCTGCTCGAGCGATCCATCACGCCGCTCAGTCTGGGCAGCATGAGCTCGCTGCATGACGTGCTCAAGGTGAATATTGCATAATTTCTTTTATCTACACACGTATCATACACCCTCTTTACTGCGACCAAAAACTTCTTGGTAAAAACACACTTCTTATACGAATATTGATCATTATGGCCGTAATGTACCAAAATTTGTCAAATTATGACGTTCAAATTTCGAAAGCCGACGCCCGCCCGCGTGTCGCCCCTAGTTTGTCTATGAAGTTCGTGCTACAGAACAAGCTAAACAACTGCAGAGCCACAATGCCGGTCGAACATGCGGTTCCTGTACACATCAAAGAGAGCTTATGTTATGTGTGTAGATAAACTAGTGCATGTAACTGTACATAATTAGGCATTAAAACTCTCGAGTGATATTGTTATGAAACGAGCCGAAGGCGAGTTTAATGACCTACATTATATAGCAGTCACATAAACTACTATATTTCTCACAAATGATATAAGAAAGAGTTACATAAAAATGACGTACAAAGGCGAGCTTATCTCCAATAAGAGATCTCTTCCAGCAAACCAGGTTCAAGTTGGAGATGTTGTTTGCTGAGCAGGGGTAGACCTGTGTACAACAATATGACGAAATAAACGAGTACTTACATAAATATTAATAAATAAAATAAAATATACTACTACTACTATAACTACTACTATACTACTACTATACTACTATAATTATATACTAAGTACTTATAATATAATACTTACTACTACTAATATAAATAAATGTGCTAATAAATAATGTAATAAAAATGCATACGACCTGTAATTCCTGAAATATCTGTGACGTCTTCTATGCGGTCTAACGGCCATCATCATTTTGCTTATCAGTTATCCACGCACTGATGTCAAACGTAGATAAATGCCCCGGAATTCTGATCCCGAGATATAAACAAAACAATAGTACATTTCGTACGAGGTCGCAAAGGCTTTTATTTACGAACTGAGAAGTTGACGGCACGAGAGCTTCGCAAAGAAGCCTTTGCGCCTGAGAACCCAAAATTAAGCGGCGAAGGTGCTATTTTGAGGTTAGAGGCGGAAAAAACTATTTTCAATAAATCAATTAAACGTCTGTGGTATAACTCGCGCATTGGAAACGATCATTGCGGGTGCGAGCAACATCCGACCGAGTCAGGTATTAAAAATAAGGTTGCTCTGATCAAACCGGTTTCATAGTTAAAGTTGTTCAGAATGATGTCCATAAAAACACCTAAAATATGACCACACCTGTCTGTAACAACGTGCATAAATAGCTAATTAGATTCCGGGCATGACCATATTATTACCACGTAGCGCAAATGTCAATAAATGATGTAATTAAATAAACTAAAAATCCCGACTGCTGCGGTACACAAAAAAGCATAGAACAAGCAGATAAGAATTAATGTAGTAATTGAGATTCTATAAAATTAATGCAGTACAGTGTTCAATTAAGTCAAATTTAAGCAAGCAGGACCAATTACATGGAATAAAGTGGGTTTCTCACGCCACCACCACTACACCAGGGCCCGAATCCCGGTATACAATGACAGCTCCATGACAATTACATGACGATTACAGTCAACTGTAGAAATCCAATTAAGGCGGTAGGAGAATATTTTTTAGGCAATGATGGTAAACATTAAGTTAATTGGTAAGCATAATAATTTAGTTAATCAACAAAGGGAATGGGGTTACCAAATCGTCAGATATTATATATCTATTATATAACCGTAATCGTCGTGTGATTGTCATTGAAATAAATGTCTTTGTGTACCGGAATCGGATTCCAGTATCCCTAGCGGCAAATTAACACGCGATAGCCCTCATTGTGGAATGTCCACAGTTTGCCTTCTAAAAAAGAATGATTACCTACAGATGGGCACGGAGCTGGGCGAGGCGCTGCACTCGGAGGACAGCAGCTGCGGCGCCAGCCCTCCGCGTGCGCACGAGCCCTGATGGTGACTATACACACATATAGCTTCTTCCAAGGGTCCCCGGTTCGAGTCCCGGTGGGGGCAAATATTAGTTTGATGAGAACTGATGTTTGTGCCCTAGTCACGGTTGTTTATCTATCTAAGTATAATATTTATCTATATAAGTATGTGTATCGTTGTCTAGTACCCAAGATACAGGGAATCCAAGATTGGGGCTAGACCAATGTGTGTAAAGTGTTCAAAATATTATAGGTATTTCAACAAAAGGACCGGCAATGGAGGCGCATTTATACAGACACGAGACTATACAGTGTGTTATCAGCAGCTGGGCTTTTAATTAAGGACGTTAAAATAACGTGTGTCTGTAACGTAACCATAACATTAATTTAATTAATAAATTAAATTTCAGAGTTTGTTAACTTTCTAACAAAATTTTAATTGCCCGCAATGTAAAGCCTGCAAGTTACTATCAACACTTGTCGTGCCTGTCACACTGTCACACTATCGACATGCCTTGTACCAAGTCATTCAACGACATGAGTTACGACTATTAGGCAATACGTCTACTACATTTAAGCTGTAAATTTAGAAAGTTTAATTGTGGAGTTAATTAACATAATTATGATTTACTAATACGTGCAAACGATTGTTAGCGGAGCATGTTATTATCAGTTTTAATAAATGCCCACATGCCGGTAACAGACTGTATATTGCATAAAGAGACTACGGCAGACGATATAACATGTAAGCGAGATGCTAATATAGTGGCGCCGCCATTGGCAGTCCGATTCTTTAATTGAACGAGTTATGTTACAACCATTTTCACAACCATGAAAATGCGCGAGGTATGCAAGTCAAAAAGGTCATGTTGGTATTTTAGTTTTTTTGTAATTAATAAAAAAAAACAAATGTTAAAAACCCAAATTACTCAAAGTTTTAAGATAGGGTATTATAGGGTTAAATTTTCTGGAAATGTGCTCTACTTTAACCCCTCAGAATACGTGTAGCGAATTACCGGGCACCTGTATACAGTTTGCAAAACGCAATGTACATCAGCGTCGGGTCGTCTCGCGCGAGAGTGTACAGCGGCCATGACAATAGAGGGTGATTAGAGTAATATTGTGAATGTTCACAGATCGCAGACGCCGTCCCGCTGGTCGCTCGACATGACAGGTTTCTACGCTTGCTTCTGTTAAACACGAATGTTCCCTCCGAGGGGCACAGGGACCGCGTCTGAGTGAGCCATACTCCAACGCGCTGGCTCAGTGCTTGGCGCAGGGTGTCGGGCTAGTAAATGCTTTAGGTATTCCGAGGCTTGAGATATATGAAATAATTTTGTATGTTTTTTTCTATAGTTTATCTGCGATTTATTGCAACAAGTCGGTTCGATTGATTGTGCTATACTGATCAAATAGCAATAGAACTGTCAATGATGTATGCAGATGACAGCTTTGACAGACTTGTTGTTATTTCAATCGCATAAGTAAATTAGAATGGACAAAATGTGAAAAATTCGTCGAAACATATAATTACCATTTAACCTCTCAACAACCTAGGGTTTGGGAGGGGTCGCGATTTTAAACCTTATGCCATGGTAATAAAATTTAAATCGTGGCGTTAGCTAACGCCAGTGTTATTCTAGAGGTTAAAATTTAACTGCCTTTTAAACGTAATCGGCAATTAAGGAAGTGATGAAATTGAATCTTCAATTTGATTCTTATATTTTGTTCCTAAAACTAACCCTTTTGCAATGTGTATTTAATTCCTACTACATATGACTAAAATATGAATTATACAATATTATCCCGAAGTGACTTGTAGGTCAATTACAAATGATGAAATCTCTCTCAGAATCTAAAAAATATGGAATGGTTAGTATGTAGTGAAAGCATATTTTTTATTTGACAATTTTGTGAGTCAATTCCCGAGTGTGAAAAAGTGTTCTTTTTCTTCTAGTTAGGTAGAGTCAAATATCATTTTAATCAATTATTGGTCGATATGTCCGCAAAACTGTATAACACTGAATAAAACAGTTTTAAATTCATTTAAAAAATATTGCTTATGTAAGCTTGCAAAGCGATTTTGTATGATGACCTAAATTGCTATGTCAGCTTACGTTATCAATGCCATAGTGTTAACATGTTTAGGCATACCTTATATCGAAATTTAAGCATGTGGCGAACAATAACTAAAAGCTTCCCATCAGCATTCAGATAATTATCATTTTACTTTCGACAAATATACAATATTTAATTTTACCACTACTATAGTTCAATTAAAATAGCGGTCTTGTCCAATTAAGCCATGTACCCATTAGCGAGGCGTAACCGAAACCGTCGCACGAACCGTATCCAAAAATCATACTGTGTACGAAGTTCACGAGCGTGCTCGCAGCGAACCAATGCCGTATCGTAGCTTAGTTACAGTTACTGCTTGCTAGTGAATATGCGGCTTTACATTCTGCACGGCTCGTATTCCGTGCGTCATAGAGACCACGTTTCTACTTCTTCTTGTGGCTGTCTTGACCATACGTTATGTACTACACGCCCAAGTTATCTAGGCACCTCGCTATGATGACGTCATAGCGTCCGGTCACTGTCCTACTGGCGCGTCGAGGGCGCGAGCGAGCGAGAGGGAGGGGAAATCTCATTACTCGCGGGTGCCTCGCTAGCTTTGCCGGGTAGCCGCATTATATCCAGAAATAAATATACATAGTTGCAAAATATAGGATGCATCTATCTCAAATTTTGCTTGAACAACATTCATTGTGGTCACCAAAAATAACTGCCATTTTCATAGCTTTTATAAGCGATGTACAGCCACAAACTCAGCTGATAACCAAGCCAGCTCTGGTGGCCAAGATGAAAACTCTAGTCGCCAGTATGGAATGTCATACGTACATTCACGGTAGCGGTCTCATTATTCTGTAACTCAAAGCGACCGAAAACTGTGGAAATTTGTCAGTTTTCCCATACACTGATTTGATTTGAGTTTGACTGAGTCAGTTGAGTTTGTGGCACTATAAAGTAGTTGTTAAACTTATATATAATATTCGACTAAAATCTGTGGCAGCGTCGGATAAGTAGGCGCCGAAAACTATGTCCAGTATCATATCGCTCTCATTTGCACAAACCACGTCATTTGTGCAATGTGCGAGCGAGATGAATATAATTTTGGTTTTACAAATAAATCGCATCTACGGCCCGAAAGAAAGAAAGCGATTTAGAACTAATTTTGCGTTAACATTCCATATGAAAGAGCATACGTAGAGATAAACCGCGATAACATGGCGCGCGCCATTTGATAAGAAATGAACCGTGTCTAATGAGACAAGGTTCCTTCATGATGATTAGGATCGTTAGGATGAATAATGATTCATAAGAGTTACATATTTGTATTGCCATTTGCGCGCCATGTTATCGTAGTTTATATCTAAAGTCTTGAGGTGCAAGCTCATAAATGATAGCAACTGCAGAAGAAGCGTCGCATGATTGTGTGAGCGAGACAGCGAGCGCATTTATGACACGGGCGAGCGAGACAGCGCGCGCATTTGTGACGCGGGTGAGCGGACAGGGACCGCATTTATGACGCGGGTGAGCTAGACAGCGAGCGCATTTATGCCGCGGTTGAGCGAGACAGCGAGCGCACTTATGCCGCGGGTGAGCGAGACAGCGAGCGCATTTATGACCCGGGCGAGCGAGACAGCGCGCGCATTTATGACGCGGGTGAGCGAGACAGCGAGCGCATTTATGACCCGGGCAAGCGAGACAGCGCGCGTATGTATGTCGCGGGTGAGCTAGACAGCGAGCGCATTTATGACGCGGGTGAGCGAGACAGCGAGCGCATTTATGAACCGGGCGAGCGAGACAGCGCGCGCATTTATGACACGGGTGAGCGAAACAGCGGGCGCATTTATGACCCGGGCGAGCGAGACAGCGCGCGCATTTATGACGCGGGTGAGCGAGACAGCGAGCGCATTTATGACCCGGGCGAGCGAGACAGCGCGCGTATGTATGTCGCAGGTGAGCTAGACAGCGAGCGCATTTATGAAGCGGGTGAGCGAGACAGCGAGCGCATTTATGAACCGGGCGAGCGAGACAGCGCGCGCATTTATGACACGGGTGAGCGAAACAGCGGGCGCATTTATGACGCGGGTGAGCGAGACAGCGCTAGATCGATACTAACCCGCTGTGTCGTCGTCTCGCTCACACACTCACGCGACACTTCTTCTACAGTCACGTTCGCCTACAAACTTACCTTTGGGCATACCTAACAGTCCACCATTTTGTAAAATCTTGGTTTTTGCCGCCAGAGTTGAATCGAAAGAGTTATTGGAATGAGAGTGAGTTATTAGAATCAAAAGAATGTATATGAAATGACATTGTTTTAAATAAAATTGATTATTTAACACATAATATACACGGCTTCTACTTACAAAAGTAAAGAGATATAGTTAGAAGCATATATTTTAGTGTAGAAAACAGTGGACCGTTACAACCGAACTAGTGAAAAACACTATATCGGTTGTAGAAGTGCATCTCTGTCAGTTGACATGTTTTGCTATAGTAGCAAGGCAACATATTTCTCAACAGATGTGTGTGGTATTGATACATATATTCATAAAAATAGGTGTTAAATATCTTAATTGAATGCGAGAGAGAACATCGACTATGTCGAGGATGTACCTACTTTCCCTCTAAGTTGATGTAGTAAATTCATAACATATTACAACAGAACAGAAAAAATTGAGTTTCTGAGTGTGTTATTTATGTATTCTGCATAAAACTTATGAAAGTTGAAAGGCAGGGTTGTAAGTGTGTGATAAATGGGGTGTGTTTAAAGTAATGTCAGATCAGATATTTTAACTAGGTATTTATTAAAAAGACATTCGGTTTCTTCATAACAGAGCTTTTATAACAATTTAGGTAAGTTAGTTTTACATGAGTTCCTATCTAGAGAAAAATGTGAAGGAAGCGATTAATTTTGTTATCAAGACGGGGACTCAAAAATGGGAAAAAGTTATGAATTCCGTGATTGATATACTTGCGATAGAGCTTAAATTTCTCGCAAAGTATATCGCAAAATAACAAGTTTTTTCAAAATGGCGGAAGGTATGCTAGTCTCCATAAAAAAGTGCGAACCTTTTTATATAGAATGTCAAAGTTGAGTTTAGCTGACCCGCTTTCTATGTGTTGGCCAGGCAAGTTTGTTGTTCATACAAAACCAACTATAAAACTATTTATTACGATGTCTCATATGTTAAGCTTAAAAGTCTATACATGTTACTAGTACTTTGCGAGTTTTTATTAATATAGCTTATTAATCGCTGAAGATATAGTTTTTTAAGTAAATGAAGAAAAATATCTCAATGTATAATTTTTGTGATTCCGTAATTTTATGTTATTCCGCTTTTCTCGAGCGACCTTATTTTAGTATGATTTATTTTTAATATATTTAACATTCTAGTCTCTTTATGTTTTTACATTTAGTATTATGTATTACGATTGTAATATCTATCTCATTCATTATGATTTAAGTATAATGCGAGTTTTTAACCGAACGAGATTTTTAGGTACTCTTAAGTACACACGATAAAACGTGTTGTGTTTTTTTTTATGTAATGACGGACAACATGTTAAATTAAATATAAATATTAGTTAATAAGATATCCAAAGATCCTGTCATCTTAAATTGTGCTTAATCGAATGAAGTATTTTATTCTAGTGACTTTAGTATTAAAGTATATTATACATTCAAATGAGCATGTGTACCAGAAAGAACTGAAATGTATGCTTACCGTGTTACTATAAAAATGTTACACATAGTATAATCTCATAAACAAGCAAACAGCAAACGTCAAATCCTACATTGATATCTTTAAACAAGTGTTGAACAGGAGTTTATGTTTTTGTGGTAAGACCATTAGTTTATCTTTGTGTTTTCCTTCTTGAAAATATTGACTTCACAATTTCCAAACTAAAACATTGTCGTTGTTTATGTTTGCATTAATAAATAAATGGTCAATTCCAATAATAAAATCCGGCCAAGTGCGTGCCTGACTTCACATTTAGGGTTCCGTAACAAATGTAGAATATAAGCCTCGAATGAGGGAAATTTAAAGAAATATCTGATTTACAATATATTGGTATTTATAATAAAATACATAGTAATAAACATTTTCACCAAACGATAAAGGCTTTGGAAAGTAAATATTTATTCGGTACAAAATTTTCTTAGAAAAAGATGACTGGAGCCTTCTCTTTCCTTTGTTTTCCAATATTTGTTAAAACACAAAACACAGTATTTATCTACTAAAAGGGGGAACTAAACAAGGGGTATCGTTGTTTAGATCCCGCTTCGAATCGATGGGGTAGGTCATTTTATTTATTTTTTCGCGGCCACTGTAGCTGTATGGGAAAGCATTTAAAAATATTTTTTGTCATTTGTATGGCCTTGGGTCAAAAAGATGTTGAAATACTGTGAAAATATGAAGAATGTAGCTTCAACCGTTTGGCTGTAAAACCTCTGTGACAGACGACAGACGGACGGACGGACACGCGAGTGAAAGCAATAGGGCTCCGTTTGGACCCTTCTGGTACGGAACCCTAAAAATGATGTTCGGAGTAATTAAAATCAACAATTAGTGGATTATAAACATTGGCCGGCTGTAGAGTATCCTAATAAAAAAGACTCAAAAAGTGTTAAAACTGTAAGTCGTAAGGTAAACTGTTAAAATTTTGTAATCGTCTCGGGCGTTGGGCCCACTGCCCCCGCACTGTGCGGTTGCGGTTGCGGTTGGAGTTTGCCAGCATTTTTATGTATGGAAAAAACTTTCTTGCGCACTACGCACTAGGCCGCCCAACCGCAGCGGTCGCTCGGAACACTGACGGCGCGCCGGCGGGCCGCGAGCGCAACCGCCTAGTGCATAGGCCCACTAACAAATGTACCGAGTTGTTGGTGGTAGATTTTGCTAAAATTGATAAATAACGTTTTTAAATTCCATTCGGAAACAAGTATATGTAAGATTGTCAAAACCGTCAGTTGATCAACTAACGGTTTTTTTTCTCGTAAGTTGGTCATCTATCGACAGGTAGTTAACTGTAGCGTCCTGCGTACTATATGACGCGGCAGTTGATCAACTAACGGTTAAAACCGTTAAATAGTAAACTGGTTTAAACTTGAATTTCAAACGAAATACCAGGGCAAAAACTGCGGTAGCTTAGGTGAAGACTAGAGGGGCCGAGCACAGCGAAGCCCCCTAATAGTCTTCGTGTTAGGTTGATATGTAAGAACAAAAGGAACGTAAATTCTACACCCTGTCGGTCTGGTTTACTATCTGACCATAGTTGATCAGCTACCGCGTTAGTTGATGAACTGACGGTTGTTACTATCTTCCGGTGACATGAACAAACTGTAGAAACATTTATAAGTGTTATAAGCAGCAGAAGGAGGCAGAAATCATTATAAAAAGCAGAAGGAGAAACGAGCAGCTGGGCGGCAGAGGCGTACTTGTACCAGATATTGAATACAACATTTTACGTGTCAAAACAAAAAAAATACTATTAAAAATGTCAAACTTCCCCGACACATTATGAAACCTTCGTAGTACAATGGTTTCCTTGTGAAGCTTATAAGCTTCGAGCCGCTGAACCAATTTTGATAAAAGATGGTTAACAACCATCGCAAGGAGGTCCACTGCCAATCAAAAAAACGCATTTAAATCCGTCCTCGTTTGAGCGCAGACACACAGAAAGACGTTTCAAACGTATAATTATAAGTATGGTCGGGGATTAAAAATAACATTACCTCATGGCAAATGAAGAAATATTAAATTTTATAAATACATACATACAATTTTTTTCCCGGAAATGGGGTAGGCAGAGACTAAAGACCTCCACTTGCAGCTATCTTGGCACATTTTAGAAATGTTTCTACAGACTCGCAACTTTACAGTATGTTACTGATATGCAGTAGGCCCTTCTCGAAAAGGTATCACTATTTAACTTCCATCTTTAAGACACCTTTACACCTGTAGGAGCTGTTGATATAATCTTCCAATATTAATAATTCGTAAAGCAATTGTAAACGAGACCTTATTGAATTACAAGAATCTATTGGCATTATTTGGCAATCATTTTATCAAAAGGAATAACATTGCAAATTTAGTATTTGCAAGTGATTAATAGAGAGGGAGTATTTCACCACTACCCACACACCTACCATAAAGTGCTGCCTGTGTTAATCCAAAACAAAAACATTAATTGGTTTTAGACCACGGGGGTCACCACAACGTCTTATGCCGATTCAGATTAGGAACCTGATTTGATCCGCAAAATTACCGTGACCGTCTTAAAACAAGTCTTGGTTTTAGGTAAATAAAGCCCATTATGGCGAATTGGAATTGAAATGGTTGCCATGGTGATGTTCTTGTTTTGAACCTAATTTGAATCGGAAAAAGATTGTGGTAACCCCCCAGAGGTTAAATGACATACTGGCGCTGTCAGTTCCCGAGCGAGTCAAAATTCAAAAATTATTTATTTTCCAAAAGTTACAGTTACATTTCGATTATCATGAGTAAAATGTCTCCATCACTAGGCCTAGCCTGTGTCGTGTTACATTTCGATTATCATGAGTAAAATGTCTCCATCACTAGGCCTAGCCTGTGTCGTGTTACATTTCGATTATCATGAGTAAAATGTCTCCATCACTAGGCCTAGCCTGTGTCGTGTTACATTTCGATTATCATGAGTAAAATGTCTCCATCACTAGGCCTAGCCTGTGTCGTGTTACATTTCGATTATCATGAGTAAAATGTCTCCATCACTAGGCCTAGCCTGTGTCGTGGTGATTACATACTTTAGTGTCTGTCAGACTTTGACAGCATCAACATGAGAGTCTGTCAGACATTGAGTTGCCGGTTGTGCATCCCGGCCAGTAGAAAATGTCGCGATGTCTCATGATCAATGATGCCAATAGATGTCGATTTGTACTCCCCTCCCTTTTGGAATCCAACCAACTTAACTGTAAAGCTTGATTTACGCACTGGCCAAGGTTTGCCAAACTCACAAAAGTCACAAGCCCTGTCAAATGACAATAAGGACTTTGACAGCTCAATTATATGATCGTTAGATGGCATTTCAGAATTTGTGGCGTTCTACAAAAGAATACGATATTTGTGGTCTGTGACTTGAGTCTGACATTTCCACCTTGAACTGGGGTCTGAATTGTTTTAAGTCGCAAGCTCGCGCTAACACATTTTCACCGTTTCGAACCGCAAGGTTTTAAGCCTTAAATTCTCTCACGTCCTCTAGCGATTTATCTCTAGAGGGCACCGATTAAGTTTGCGCTTGCGGGAGTTTTGCAAACCTTGGCAAGCATGTAATCAATCTTAATCTTCCCTGTATATCTATCTGATTTAATTTTCGAGCGGTCCGTACGGATGTCCGTGTTGCTCGAAAGATTTAATGTACCTATTCACTACTCCCTACCTATAATTTATATTGTAAATCTAAATTATGTAATGTTATAACAAACTACTTGCTGTACGCGAAAAACTATCTCAATACCTACCTATTATAATTTTATGTAAATAAATAATAAAGATGCATTCGATGAAATATGTTATTTTATTATGCGTGTAGAGAAAGGCCGCTATTATGTGAGTCCATATGAAATTTGAAGTTTGTTTACACTGACGAAAGTCGCTTATGCCCGAGCTGCACGAGGCTAGTTTTTCAAGCTAGCATATCAAGCTAGAACCTTGGATTGCTTTCCTGGCTTGCTATCTTGATTAAGAACAAGCTAGTGCTGTTTACACGATACTAGATAGTTTTAAGCTATTACCATTGGCGTGATTTAGATGAGAACACGTTCGTTAAGTAAAATTGCATTCGTATAAAAAGTACTATTCAACTTCGGAAACTACGCCAATTCGCACTGGACGAATAAGTAAATGACGTTATAGAAAAACGTAACCAAGGAAGTAATTATCCACATTTTCAATAATTCTTGATATGTTTTTTGTAGTGCTTAATAACAATGCGGCTAGACGTTATAAGATGGAATGGTGGCGTTCCGTAAAAAATCCTCTTCACGGTACAATTGTAAGAACTTTAAACTAATCTCGTTAATTAGTTTAGGCATATTTTATCTTTAATTGACTCTGGAAACACGAAGGTATTCATAAAAATAAAACCGCGTAGTCACTGTTTACTAGCCAATCGAAAACTGTCTTTGCCGGCCACATGAAACTATTACACAAGCTAGGATAGTAAAATCGGTGGTAGAGAGTACTACTTGCTCAAAAAATAGAACCCGTCCTATTAAACTATCCTAGCTTGAGACGCTAGCTTACTAGCTTTATCACTTGCTTACTAGCCTAGAAATGAAGCTAGTTCTGTATTCATGAAGCCAGTCTCACTAGCTTGCTGGCTTACTGACACTAGCATGCTATCCTAGATTGAAAAACTAGCCTCATGTAGCTCGGGCATTAGCGCCGGTTTCTGATTGAGAAAATCACTAAGGTAACACAAAGTACCTGTAACTAAGTAAGTAATTTTGGTCAGCTGTTGTGAACAAGGTTATGTTTTGATGGACGAATTTGCAGATTTCAAATATGTATAACACGGTAATGGCAGTATATTTAGTTTAGGGAATAGCGGCTTGCACGACTCCCGCGGTGCAGCTCCCACCATGGCCCGTATACATTTCTTTTGGATGATGAACGCTCTGCTGAAATCTGTACTATTTCCCCATAGAATTTACCATAGCTAAGTATTGATTCAACATAACCGTGGTATGCAGCCAGTGTTGTTTGTTGAGTCCATTGAGTTACATTTACTTACGTAATAGAGAAGACAACGCGAACCACTACTGTGGTTGCTTTATGATAAGCGAACTGGCCGCACGCCACTCAGTCGCTTGCACAGAGCAATATAAGTAGTAATATGAATGCTATGGTCGCTTGCTAGCTCTCAAGCGTCGTAGACGTGTGCAGTGAAATGGAAAAAAGGTGCAAACTCTGAGAAAATTTCCTCGTGTGTGTTACGATACTGCACTAATAATTCAAGCAATACAGGGAGGTGCAAAGGAATATCTTTCCATCGTTGAGTATCTCGATAAATCATGTAAAAACTTAATTGAACTTAATTCCAGCAAAATATTTAGCGGAGACGCGGAGACGCCATGTCACGTCATTTGTCATAGACTAAAAGTTAAGATGTGCCATGTGTATGTAACAAGTGCGGGTAGCATCTCAGAGTATTTTACTTGTGGTAGAATTATCCGAAGTTTCTGTTTATAAGCAGACCTTGGACCTTGTGCAGTCGACTGTCTTTTTGGGCATTACTTTAGACGCCAAACTACAATGGGATCCTCATATAAATAAATTGTCGAACAGACTGAGTTCGGCAGCGTTCGCAGTTAAAAAAATTAGAGCTCTTACCGACGTAGACACCGCTAGACTAGTCTACTTTAGTTACTTTCATAGTCTAATGACCTATGGTATTTTATTGTGGGGTCACGCTGCGAATGCTAATAGTATATTTATTCTGCAGAAACGGGCTGTTCGTGCAATTTATAGATTAGGGCCTAGAGTGTCACTGAGGGAAAAGTTTAAAGAAATCAATATTCTGACATTTGTGTCTCAATATATCTATGACAATCTTGTGTATGTAAAAAGAAATATAACTAATTTTCAGAAGTACAGTGATATACACAATTTTAATACTAGAAATAAAGACAAGTTGGTTGCTTATGTAAGCCGACTACATAAAATTAGTAATTCTTTTAAAGGCAATTGTATACGCTATTACAATAAGGTCCCTACTGATATTAAAAACTTACCTTTAGACAAGTTTAGAATAATAATAAAACAGAAATTGTATAAAAAAGGTTACTATAGGATATCTGATTACTTAGAGGACAGATGTCCATGGGAATAGATTGTTTGAGTAACAGGCTGTTTCGATATATAATTAGCATTCAGTTTTTAATTTGACAATATTTTATTTAAAAAAGGAAACGCAAAAGATGCGACGACTGTGGAGTTTCTTCGGTGAGCTCTTCTCCACAGATTCCGCCATTGTGTTAGTGAACTCACCCAAAAAAATGTAATGACGGATCTAAGTGATGTAATAACACATCCTATGGAAATAAATGATTTTTGATTTGATTTGATTTGAAAACAATAATATTACACATACAGGATGTAAAAAAAGGGCCTTTTTAGGGACATCATTTGATACGGGCTATCATAAATAAATACACTATAATTCGCTTGAAACACGAAGCTAAATCTGATCAGACAAATAATTATTTATCCAAACGGCAAAAGTTAACTAAACTTATTTTGTTTAAGGGTACATAAATATAATACTACAATTATTATAAGGCTTTTAATTTTTTTGTAACACTTCATTCCTTTGATTAATCTAATCTTTCAATTCACTACTTGGTTAGAAAAAAATAATTTTTTACTCTTTAAAAAAAAAAAAACAACTGAGCACTCGAACCGAAATGTACTGAGACGAGAAAAATTAAGTTACCCTGATAGGTCGGAGTAGGTAGATTGATTTTATATACTTGCGTCAAGATATTATAATATGGACATGCCATTTTATCCATAATGTGCTGGAAGTACCGGAAAAAGTTTCTGGATTGGAATTATGGAATAAAATAAAGTAAGAAACATAAAGATAGACTAACAAAATCGTTTATTATATGAATGATTGATTGAATTCAATGAACAATTATTTTTAATTAAACAAAAACATAAATTAATTATTTTTAATCCTCATCGGATACAATTTACATATTTTGGCTTTCAACTTTAATAGAATTAAAATAAATAATCATAATTTTTTCAATATTTTCTAATTTTATATTATTTTTGACGTCTCATATCCATTTATACATGGAAAATGATCGTTCAACATCTGTAGACGTCAATGGAGCAAATTTAAAATATGTTATCAGATTATTTGCTACGTTTTTTTCAATACTTTAGCTGTATTCTCTATAAAATAAATCCATATAAATCCAGATTTCGTTCCATGACATATTCTAATTTATTTTTAATATTGTCACTGTTGCACTCGTTAATGGTAGCTCTCACTTGGTCAAACGTTAAAAGTGAATCAACTATGGATAATTTTTGATTTTGTAACTCTTTTAGAACTACTTGAACAATACGGTAATTTTCTTCGATATATTTTAAATATTCCTGTAAATTTGGTTTTTCTAAAATATTTTTTGCATTGCGAATGGCTATTGAACTAGTACTGTTGAAGTTGTTTAGAACATCTTTTATTTTTTCGAAGTGTTGAGCGTAGTAAAATGCTGCTTCCAACCAAGTACCCCATCTTGTAATTACTGGTTGCGGAGGCAGTGGTAGGTCAGGATATTTTTCTTTTAAACTCTATACTCTGTTCGGCGCTTTTAGAAATATTTTTTTAACATTTGCTACTAAAATATCGACATCGTTATATTCTGATCTTATCTTCTCTGAAATACGATGAAGAGTATGCGCCAAACATGTTACATGTTTCATTTCAGGTAAATATTCGAAATATACGAAATACTGAAGTAGAGATACGGTGAGATTATTATTTACAAAACACAGGAATTTCACAAATTAGGAGCGCACTCTACGAACTGAGGAAAGCGAGTGAGATACCCTGAACACAGCGCACGCACATTGTTCTAACAAACACCCAATGAGTCATACAGGATACTTGCTTCTGATTGGTCGTTGCGTGCGGTCAATGCATTGTGAACATAGAGGAACATGAGATAAAGAAACAAAAGGCCCTGTCTAAGTTTTGTCTCATACTGTCAAGCGTCATTTCTAATACAACAGTAAGGGACAAAATACGGTGTAACTATTCCAAGGTATTTTTGTATAAAATAAAATACTGATTTCTTTCACCATTAGCTAACACTGGCAGCGTAGATTGATATTATTAACACGTTTTTCACCTTAAACACAAATTCGTGCTAATTTCCAAATTCCGGAACAAATATCACAATAACTATGAAGTTCCGGTATTTTGGAGGCATATCCATATTATCCTCTATGTTTGACGTCAACTACCTTAAATCAATCTACCTACTCCGACCTCTGCGATCATACAGCATGCTTTCGACATGAAGCCCCCTTTCTCTTACATCCTGTACATGCAACTTTTTATTTACATGCAACTTTTTGATTTACATGCAACTTTTTGATTTACCTACCCATGCGACCATTCCCACAATATTTAATTATTTTATATTGACTTAGAGATAAAGTTGGGCAGAATATAAACAAGGTGTCACCTCTATGACGGTTACATCGCATCTATGACTGATTAGCCGCCCCCGCGCGCCCCCACTACCGCGCTTGCTTCACATGCATTTGTTCGCGATGTCTGTTCCATAGGTTTATTTCAATGGTTGAGTCGTGGTTTTTCTCAACTTGGAGAGAACATATAGAAACCGATTAATTTTGTTACATACTTGTGCAATGTGCGGTTTCCAATTTAGGTTATTGTCAATTGTAATACCTAAAAATTTAATATTATCTTCACTTTTAATTATTTGATTTTTATAGTTTATAATCATGTCATTCACATTATTGAAATTCATTAGATTTGTCTTATTAACATTTATTTGTAGATTTTTATCATTAAGCCAGTCAACTACCTTTTCTATAGTTATATGTATGTCAGATTTGTGAATGTCAATTAAATTATTATTCGTATTATGATTATTTTTATTAAGATTATTATCGAAATTTGTTGTATGTATGTCAGTTTTGTGGATGTCAATTGAATTGTTATGAGAACTGGGATAGTTTTTAATGAGATTATAATTGGCATTAGAATGACTGTTCTTTGTATTAGTCACAATGATAGATATGTCATCCGCAAATAAAATTGAATGGTGGTATGTCACATCAGGAATATCATTTATATACAAAATGAATAACAGTGGCCCTAGAACACTCCCCTGAGTTACCCCATAGTTATTTGTTTTATATTTTGACTCATATGTCCGTTCTATGTCCTTATCGTCTAGCTACTAAATTGAATGCTGCTAGGGTAGTTGACTTCTGTTTTTGGAAACCAAACTGTTCTTTTTTTATTATTTATTTATTATTATTAGTTGTTTCACAGCATGTAAATACAAATACAAAAAATAATTAATATAAATACGAAATGCCAGTTACGAAACAAACCGATAAGAAAGTTGGTAGGAGGAAAAGTAACCTTATACAATTGATAATTATGGAATAAAATAATAACTAATAATTACAATAACATAACATTAAATTCAATTAAGTAGGCATCAAATTTAAATTAATTGATATTTAAGTGTGCGAGTGAGTTTGTGTGTGTGTGTGTTTGCGTGAGTGTGATAAATAAATAGTTCCCCGGATATCAATGTTGATCGTTGTGTATAATCTGACCGATTTCTGTACAAATCCTGGATATAAATTGAATACGGCTTAGGCAAAAGACATCGACATCCACAACGTATTTCTCATATATGTATGACTCAAACCATCTGAGAAGATCGCCATGTAACGATTTGTTTTAATAGTATAATGTCATGCCTGAGCCGATCAAAACATTTGGAATAGTCGGTGTACACGGCGTCAACCTGATGACCTTTGTCCATTAAACCTGCAACAGATCCTACGAATTCAACCAGATTGGAAGTGGTCGATAGTTCCCTGATTTTGATAGCTCCCTGTTTGTAAAAGTAGTCACTAAGTCTACTCGCCATTGCCTTCTCAAAGATTTTAGAAAATATTGGGATTAGAGTAACTGGACGGTAGTTTCCAGCTGTCTCTCTATCACCTTTTTTATAAAGCGGTTTAACTATAGAGCGCTTTAGTTTTTCCGGAAAGGTACCTTTTTCAAATGATAATAAATGTTTATCAAGTGAGCAAGAACAGGGCTTATAGAGTAGCGGCAATCTTTAATAATTTGGGATCTTATTTCATCATAGCCAGTTGCTTGAGTATTTTTAAGTGTGACAATAATCTTCCTTCATGGAATGTAAGTTTATGGTCGAACGTAACACTGAGGTCCTTAATCGAATACACTCGAGTCATGGACTCCATGTCGAGTGTGTACGTCGCACTAACAGGCCGAGGCGAGCGCGTGAAGGACATATTACAACACTCAATTCTCATTATTATCTCTAGTTCGTCTACTGGTTTTAAGAAAAAACTAGAACCATTATTGTTGCAGTTTTGTAAGCATTTCTTCTTAATGTTAGTGTTGGTTTTATTTGTCATGTCAATAAGATATTTATTAAAAAAGTTCGCTATTTGGAGTGGATCAGTTACTATCTTGTCGTTTTCTTTAATGCTATTTATATTTTCATACTCCCTTTCTTTATGTGTCACATCTTTTATTATTCTCCACGAAGCTTTGCATATATTCTTACTTCCTAAAACCACTTTACTGTTTTGTACTCTTTGAGCTTGCGATATATACTACTCTAAGAAAATAGGGGCCACTAAGTATTTTGATTGCTACGTGAAAAATATAGTAAACAGTAATGTATATTTATTAAAATAACATGAAACAAGGCTTTTGTTTTAACTTATGCTAATAACCATTTAATTGTGTAGTCAATTGTTTCACTTATTTCAATTAACATGAAATTAGTCCATTGTCAACAGCAAAAACTAAACAGAAACTCTTTGCAAAACAAAACAAAAACTGACACAAGCTGTTTTTTTTAATGGTTTAGTAACGGGTGTGTCCTCCTCTCCTGTTTTCACACTCCTGGAGCATTGAATGCATACTCTCGATTAAGTTTCTTATGTTTTCATCAGGTATCTCTTCCCACGCACGTTTCAGAGCATCCATAAGCTGTTGCTGGTTGTGAACCTCTTGCTCATGCTCCCTAACCCTTCGTTTTAATTGGTCCCACATATGCTCTATTGGATTTAAATCCGGACTGTATGCTGGCCATGGTAGGACACGAATATGGGAGTCATCCAGTGCAGTGTGAGTGGCCCGAGCTGTGTGTGGGCGGGCATTGTCATGCATTAACCAGAACCCTGGCCCCACTCTCTGTGAGAATGGAATCACATGAGGCCTGATGACTTCATCGATGTACCGTTGTGCAGTTACTGTGCCTTGATTTAAGAAAACCAGCTCAGTTTTGCCTTGTAAGCTAATCTCAGCCCAAACCATCACACTAGGACCTCCAAAGCGGTCAATTTCCTTGATGCAGACATCGGAAATTTTCTCACCCTGTCGTCTCCATACTCTAATCCGCCGATCATCACTACAAAGCTTCACTTTACACTCATCTGTGAAGAGCACTATACCCCATTGATTCATGCTCCAATCTGAATGTTCGCGGCAAAAACTTAAACGATTTCCACGTTGAACCCTAGATAAAGGAATTCGTACTACTCGGCGTCTGGACCTTTGCTGGTCTTCATGCAGTCGATTACGTATCGTTTGGTCACTAACACGAGTCCCCGTTGTCAACCGTAGGCGATTTTGTAACTTACGTGCCGTCACAGAGCGCTCTCGACGGGCACTCAATCGGATGTAGCGATCCTCTTGTGCCGTAGTCGCTCGCACCCTGCCCGATCCAGGCCTTCTTGCAACACTGCCAGTCTCTTGGAACCGATCCCACACATTTTGGATGGCTCGGCGAGAGAAACCCAACGAAAAAGCTACAAACCGCTGTGAATGACCTTCAGCAATCAATGTAACGGCTCTGGTGGCAGTAATGGTATCCATATGCCTTCGTTGACGTGGCATTATTAACAAAAGATGTTAAAAGAAGCAAAAGATGGACAGAGATAGTTTTTTAACAGAATAAAATTGTGATTCCATCTGAAAGGAATTTGACCTGAAACTCGTTCTTTTTATTTGCTTCAATTTCTGGCCAGCTGTAAGACTTAAACACCAGCATTAAAGAGTTTGGATACTGAAGGAGGTCGGACATCATTAATTAGTCACTTATTAATTAGTTTACATCTAAAAATTTACTCAAAAACAGAAATATGTAAGTGGCCCTTATTTTCTTTTGAGTAGTATACATTTCTTTAGCAATCTAGTGTACTTATCGTATCCTAATTTATATTGTATTGATTTATTATTATAGTATTTATATCGTAGAGTTCTTTTTGTTTTACAACTTATTTTCAATCCTCGTGATATCCATTTCAGCTTCGTTTTTGAGTTTATTTTAACCTTTATTTTTTGAAAACATAGTTCATAAAACAAACAATACAGTTCATGAAATCTTTTAAATGTCAAGTTGATCTCTGGTTCATCATAGACCTCATTAAACGATAATTGTGCTATCGCGTCCTGAAATTTCCTGAGATTATCTTTGTCAAAGTTTCTTTTTATAATAAACCAAGACTTTCTTGTAGAGGCTTTTGATTCTGCCTTGAAGGTAATCATTTGCGCTGTGTCATGGTCTGATAAAGCTAGAGGCAGTGTTTGCCCCTGCGAGTCTTTAATATTACTAAATATAAGGTCCAGACAAGAGTTTTTCGAAAAACATTTCTATTTTGAATTTCTGAGTTCTAAATGAATACAAGCAGATAATAATCAGTTTATGTTTTGATATTTTAACTCCACAGCATTCAAATATATTTGGTATAGCCATATTTTGGACCCAAGATAGTTCCCTAGTTTCTATTTCTTTTTTTTAAAGATACAGGTTCCCCCTCTTTTTATTTCTCGAGAATGATTCCTGCCCCGCTTGAATAAATGTTTCTGATAAGCAGATTACGTCTGGTTCCTCTTTCCTTTCGTTCATTTCTTGCATCGGTAATTCTACTATCTCTTTCTTGGAATTTATACTCTGTATATTCTGGTGCAATACTCTAAACTTTAAATTTTCGGGCTCATGTTTTGATTGTCAGATGTTTGCTATTATAGTTGAATAATTTTTATGAATTAGAATTGTATCTTTTATTTCTTTATCGTTTGATCTATTGAAATAAAATGGTATCGTGCCTTTTTAGGGACATTGTTCTGGTTAGTTTGTTGTTTGTGACTTTGTGTTTTTGTATTAATATTAGTATTGACCGTTCTACACGACATTTTTTGTTTTATTAGTTCTTCATAGTCTCGTTGGTCTACCACAACATTAATTTTACTACAAGTGTTTTTGAAATGCATATACTTACTTTGTTTCCGCATCAATGAACGTGCATTTCGGAAATTTTTTACATAACAGTTTTAAAGAGCTATTTAATTTTCTTTCATTTAAGTAATCGCTCTTATGTATACCGAAAACTAAGACCTGCTTATCTTTTAGAGATTTCAATGCCGCGCTAAGTTCTATCTTGACCATCATGGGGTTTAAATCATGTTCTCCCACTGATAGGACAATCTTGTCATTTTCTGTTATTGACTTGATGCCATGGATTGACTCGCATATTTCCGCAGTTGAAGCCTTCGTCTTGACCGTGGAAGTTATGTTATATTTTCTATAACAGCTGTCTGTCTCTTGATTCTATCAGTCTCGATGCCATTCCCGCACATTGCCTACCACCTACGATATATGTCTTTGCTTCATTATATCTTCTAACTTAGAAGTTCTTGCTTCATTATATCTTCTAACTTAGAAGTTCTTTTTTTTTGTGATTGAATTGTGGGCGAGTCGAACGAGTTCTCTATTTTTTTCTCTGCCTGTATTTTAGCTAAAGGTGTAATGGCGTTCTTGTCTTCGCCTGATGACAGACTTTTCAGCTTTGGTTCCTGGCGTCTTACAATCTTGCTAGTAGAAGTGGGTGTGCTATTAACGAATAGGTGTCAGTGCAGTGTTTGTGCTACTCTTGAAGTATGTTGTCGTAATTTTGGAGTACTGCCGGGTGTGCTAGTAATTTTTGGTGGGGTTTGTGTTGAAATTTTTATCAGTAAGTCTATTTTTTACTCATCTCTTTAATTTGTTGTTTTAGCATCCTGTTATCATCGTTCAAGTTGCTTATTTCTTGATGTGCGCTGTCTAATTCTATTTGTAATACTTCTATTTGATTTTTAAGTAGATTTACAACCGAGCTATCCAAGCAAGTTGTAATCCAGTAATAATCAAATGGAAATAAATGCGAAATGAGGTACTGTAGAGGCCCACAGCACTCTAGAAGAGAGTAGACATGGTGGATATCAAGGAAACAGCTTATACGTAGGGACAAACAATTTGTATTTAATATTCTCACATTCATAAAAAAGTTAACTTGTACAAACTCGCTCACTTATTATACATAATTACATAATATTGCTTTTTGTGGCTAGAACTGATCCAGATCTCCGAGACAACATATTTTAACACTGCCCGTATTTACCCTATGTGGAAGTTAAACGGTGCCCGTCACAGATATCTGTGCCCGTATTTCGTTGCTAGGCACCCTTGGGTATGGAACTCTTAGATATATTACGACCTCTGTGGGTGGGTCCGAAGCTCTGCCTCCCAAGCTAGAGGTCCCGGGTACGAATCCTGGCTGGGAGGAAGAAAGGACACCGCTAGGTCTTGTTTGTACAGGGTGTCCCTAAGGCATGTCCCACAGCGACATCGATAGTAGAACTACCTCAGATACATCGAAAAAGCCTAACATGACTTGAGTGAAAGCTGCAAGTAATTAAAGATATCGTTGGTTTATAGGTTGTATTCAAATTCTCCATTTTTACTCTGTTAGTGCCAGCTATTTCTTGGACACTCTCTTTTAGGTTTATTTTATTTCTTCGCTATCGTGAATCGTCACTTATGACGATAGGTACCTACAAGTGTTATTGTGTCGATACCCTAAGTAGAATAGGTACTTAATCTTAACTTAAAAACATTGACTTCGCCTGTGGTCAGCTGCCGTGAAATAATTACTAGACACGATGTGAGAAAATACCTTTAAACACTTGCTTATGCTATGCCAATTCAGGAGTGGCGGAACACCTGTATCTTAATGCCATGAAAGAGGAATTTAATGCCACATTTACTCAACAAACCGGAGCTCCGCCTAGTAAGAAAGGTCAAATAACAACACTGAATACCTCATTTGCTACCGACTTATCCATTAATCTTAAAATATATGAGATAAATAGTTAAGTTAACTAGTGAGACAGATTCCAGAGGCATCACAGCTACTGAATCATCGATGATTATGATTATATGATAAGGTAGAACCCATGGTAACACATAAGTAATGTCTTATGTCTTAAAAGTTTGGTTAGGGTAGATTATCAGGGATTAGTTTCGTTTGTGTTAGGTTTGATATTTTAATTCTGAAGGTGTGAAAACTATCTAACTAGCGAACTTAACCCACAATATGAAATGCGACTTCCGTATCTTATCTCACCTTGCGCATAAAGATACTCTACCAACTCGTATGAAGCCTCTGGAATTGGTCTCAATAGTTTACGTAATTAACCAACCCATCCCTTTTGCTCTCTTACATGTTATAAATTAGAAAATGTCAGTAGCAAATGATATAATATTCAGTGTTGTTCTTTCACCTTTCTCAATATGCGGAACCCCGGTTTTGTAAATAAAGGTGGCATTAATTCCTCTTTCATAGCTTTATGTATGATACAAGGATTGTCCATTCCTGAACCGCCTTAGAATAGGCAAGTGTTAAAATGTATTTTCTCACACCTGTCTAGTATTTTTTTCCACGGCAACTGATCAAAGGCAAGTCTTTTTTTTTGCTGTGCGTTTAAATTAACTCATCAATTGCTCGTAATCTACATTAGGTATCAACAAAATAACACTTGTATCGTCTTAAGTTTAACTATTCATGATAGTGTAGAAATAAAAATATAAAAAATGGGGTCTTTCCAAGCAATGGCTGTAAAAAAGAGGGAATTTAAATAAAACCTTATACCGAAGATATCTCGAATTACATGTAACTTTCACTGAGGCTTATTCGCTGTATCTATGGCAGGTCTACCTTCAGTGTCGCGCTGTGGGACATGACTAATGTGTCGCTGTTTCTGGTTCCCACGACACATGGTATCCTAGTGTGGGGCCAAAAGCAACGTGTGTAATGAAAATGTTTAAAAATAAATAAATATCGTGTTAAGGTTAGGTCTTCAGAATATAGACAAGGCAAATGACGTCACAGCTTTGCCTCCATTGTTGTAGAAAAGGACGATATATTTTGTAATCAATGTTTTTTTACTACCGTAAAAGGGGGCTAATTGGGACTAAGTAATAGAAAATGCAGCCAAATCTCTGCATTTTGTATAAGTTCCAATTAGCCTCTCAATTCCAATTACTCCACTTTTACCGGTATTAATGTGAAACGAAATCCTAAGAAGAAGCTCTCACACCGCCATCATATTAATCTGGAGATATAACAACCAAGATCCGATTTTAGAAATACCCTATAGACCTGGAGTCCGTGTCGTGTTTCATTAGAGACTCAACTGTTCTCTTTGCTCAGCCAGTGAATGGCCGACTGTTCTTTTCTATATAAAGACACATCGCTTGTTAGCGGCATTTCTATCCTCGTTCTATGAGTGAGTCGGCCAGCTTACTGGCGTGGCGGCCGTAGTGAGAAGCCTAAAGTATAATGAACCTGTCAAACGCATTACTATTTTGCGGAGCTTATAGTATAAGCTCCGAAAAATAGTAATGCGTTTGACAGGTTCAGTCAGTGTTATTTGACAACAGACGTTCCTTTTTTTTATGTGTTACGGCCCTGGAATCTGAACAAACGTTCCCTTACGTACAGAAACGGAATCAACGAGTTTCGTTCATCTCGGGACTCTGTGGCGTGGCGCTAGTGTAAGATAGACACCACTTCGTGTGTCAACCTAACACGAAGACTATTCGGGGCCTTTGCTGCGCTCGCCCCCTCTCGTCTTCACCTAAGCTACCGCAGTGTTTGCCCTGGTATTTCGTTTGCAATTCAAGTTTAAATCAGTTTTCTATTTAACGGGTTTAACCGTTAGTTTATCAACTAACGCGCCATATAGTAAGCAGTACGCTACAGTTTACTATCTATCGATAGTTGACCAAATAACGAGAAAAAAAACGTTAAGTTTATCAACTAACGGTTTTGACAATCTTACGGTGATATAGAGACCTGTCAAAGTGTCGATTGGTTTGTTTTGATTCTGATAAAAAATCTGAAAGGCGATAGGTCAATCACTAGTTTGAGATACCTATAGGCAAAGTGGCGCCGCCCAATCGGTAATTCAATAATTCACCAAGTTAAAAACTTTAAAAAAACTACCTACTTTTATTTCTTGCTCCCCGGTCGATGTACATGAAGTTCTCATCAAAACTTTTGCTGCACGGAACCACAAACCAAAACGTCATTTGTGTATATTTTTTGTAATTGTTGATTTTTTCAAAAAGCGCTAATTCTATTTTGCTACAATTTGTATGGGACCACCTCTGAAGTATGACCAACCAATCAAAACAAGAATCATCAAAATCGGTTCATAATTGACGGAGAAATCGCGTAACAAACACAAAAAAATACAGAGTAGGTAATTGAGAATCTCCTCCTTTTTGAAGTCGGTTGAAAACTACTCAGGTTAGAACTCTCTGACGATGTTACGCTCGACCCGGAAAAGTTACATCATATGCGAAAGCTTGCGATGAATGAGTTCCCAAAGGTCCCAATAATCAAAGTATCAAAGTCTGTATATGTCACCGCAAGATAGTCAAATCCGATAGTTGATAAACTAACGTTTTTTTTCTCGTAAGTTAGTCAACTATCGACAGATAGTAAACTGTAGCATACTGCTTACTAAATGACGCGTTAGTTGATCAACTAACGGTTAAAACAGTTAAATAGTAAACTGGTTTAAACTTGAATTGCAAACGAAATACCAGGGCAAACACTGCAGTAGCTTAGGTGAAGACTAGAGGGGGCGAGCGCAGCGAAGCCCCCGAATATTCTTCGTGTTACGTTGACATGTAAGAACAAAAGAAACGTAAATTCTAAACCCTGTCGGTCTGGCTTACTATCTGTCGATAGTTGATCAACTACCGCGTTAGTTGATCAACTAACGGTTTGAACGATCTTCCGGTGACATATACACGCCATTTATGCCTAGATGTTACTTAAACTCAGGCCTGTTGCCTATCCCACAAACCACGGCCAGCAACTCAAAGTTGACGGAAACTCAGACACACGCTGTCACTCCCTCGCTCGCCTGGAGAGTGCCAGTCAATGTGACATTTTAGCGGTACTTTATTTGAGCAGCAGTATGTGCATTCAGCCATAGATAATACGCCACAAAGTGAACTTGGCACCCGTGAGGAATGCGTTTCCCCTCTCTCGCTCTCGAAACTTCAGGACAGTGACGGACGTTATGACGTCATCAAAGCGAGATTTGGCGTTAAAGTCTGACTGCTGAGAAAATGCGATCCTTACAGCTCAAACTCATAATTTTTTGACATCTGCAATGAAAAATATTGATTATTATGTACGAATTAAGAAAATGTTATAATAGCATTCTAAAAACGGCCAAATTTTAGTACTTAGCAAAAGAAACAGCTATATAGGAGCATCTATATATATATATATACAGCCAATGTGTCAAAATTATGTTAACACAACATGGAGCGGTTTACATTGCGCTTATGAGCGCTATTGGCGTTGTGAGTGCGCTATAGGTCGGTTCATAGTGCGCATACAATTCACCGGAGTGAACGTTGTGACCTCATGAGTGACGTCATAATAGCGCGCTCACAGCGCTCACGAAAAAGAGATATGGCAGTGTGTGTGGAAACATCAAATTGACATTTGGTATCTGCTGTGAAATTTGAATTGAATTGAGAATGATTCTTGGAATGTCTATTGCTTTAATTTAATTTTAACGTAGCGCGAGAGGTGGTAATAGCAATCTATGTGACTGCTACATAATGGAGGGCATTAATACTCGAGAGTGGGTGGAGCCGAAGGCTCGTTTCATAATAATATCACTCGAGAGTTTTAATGCCTAATTATGTACAGACAGTTACATACACTAATTTATCTACACACATATGATGTGTTCAGGAACCGCATGTTTGTCCGGCATTGTGGCATTGATCTTAACTCTGCAGTTGTTTAGCTTGTTCTGTAGTACAGTCAGCATCAGTTATATGTGAGCAGGTTAGCTACTCAAAAAGATCTACCCTTCTTAAAAAATTAGAAATATCGATACAGCCAAAGTGTCAAAATTATGTCAACATCCAAGTTAACTCGGAGGGTGTTGACATAATTTTGTCACTTTGGCTGTATCGATATTTCAGATTTTTTAAGATGGGTAGATCTTTTTGAGTAGCTAACCTGCTCACATATATCTGATGCTGACTGTACAGCATCAGACATACAGATGTCCCGTAACTCAACGTCAAGCGAGTATCAGTAGATATATCATGTTATCAGTAGCCTTATTATTTCAGACGAGCTGTCTTTTATTGCGACTGCTTGTATATGCTGTTCTGATTGGACAAATTTTCGCAAGCGATTGAAATTACAAGTAATTTAATGCTACAGGACCAAGGCCTGCTTCCACAGATTCAAAAATATTAAAAAAAAAACTGGATAGATTTTTATTAAAAAAAATCACTACCATGTCATTTGATTTGTTAAGATGTGTAGATCTTTTTGAGTAGCTAACCTGATCACATATATCTGATGCTGACTGTACCACACAGTCAGAATATCTGTGGACCTGGATTCGTGACGTCATGACTCGACATATCATCAGTGCGGCCTCGATTTTTTTCATTAAAAAAAAAAAAAAAAAAAACGAAAAGTCTTTTAAAATTTTTTAAAATCCGGCCGGCTCTCGACACTCTCACAGACGAAGGGCAGGTTATTGTATTCCCGCGAGATAATATGAGCGTTTTGTTCTGGGTTATGTGCAACAACAACTAATTAATGACAAACCTGATCTTCAACTAATGGGATATAACAACTTTTTCATAATTTAGATTTAATGTCTGACTTAATTACAAATCTCATGTTATTCTAAAATTGACCGCTGTAAATACCTACTTACTAATAATTTCACGTTATTTTAGATGATTAATTTAAAAATAAAAGAAGCCTAATGTGTGATGGGATCCATTGTTGAATCGGAATAATTAAAACATAAGAATACAACTGTTTAGTAAATGATCGTTAAAGAAAAAGCAGAATATTACAACAAAACAAAAACGTCTTCAATCATAATGACATTTACTTAAACGTAAAGTTGCACATACAATACAGTGCAATTTAAATTACTTAGACAGTCCATTAAACCCATCAAAAACTGAGCTTTTAAGTCAAGGTCGAGCTTTCTTTTGTAATAGATTTTAACCTCTGTACAATGTCTGCAATTAAAATTTAACAAAAACATGCAATAATAATTAAATAACCCATATCATTGATAATTAGTAAAAAAATGCATTCATACATAAATTGGTAATCAATCATCATACTTAATTTAAAACTAAAAGCTAGTCCACGAAAACAATCTATTCACAATTTCACACGCTGGAAAGTACACTGAAAATATTTCTAAAGTAAAATCCATTGAATACATCAGATGCTAAGTTACAGACTAGTTTCAAACAAACTTTTTGGAACAAACTCATCATTCTTACAGTTTTTTTTTATGACAAGTCCTAGGGTAACTTATTCGTGCGCCACGCTAAAATAACTTAGAAAACAATAAATGAACAAACTTAATAACCAAATCAGGTATCATAGTCTTCGTCTATTTGTAGATTTCCGGAATTCAAATGGTCTATGTTCACGGGTGTTGTTAGAATCGATGGCGTTACATCGACTTTTTTCGCTTCAATATGCCTCGCCTTCGAGCCCTGCCTCTGCAACGGAGGCCTGCCTCTAGTTTCCTTCACACCCACCATATTAGCTACTGTCGAGTCCAGCACTTTGATCTCAGGATTGGCGATGCTTTTCGAGAAGTCTATATTCAAAATTGGCGTCACGGGCGTGTGTGGCGCGGAGGTATTATTGTTGAGCGGCCTTATCCCTATATTGAACATGTCAGGTGTTTTTGGAAGTGATCTATGAGATTTTTCTAGAGCATTCGACGTGCCTGGTTGCGGCGCGTAGATTGGGTTTACTTTGATGACGCTCTTGTGCTCTTCGTCATCGGGGAGCGTTTCGTGGTAGAAGTTGGCCGTTCTGACTGGTTTCTCGTATTTCTTGGTTAAGTCTATGGCTTCTGCGGTGTCTGTGGTGGCCGTTTCCGGTTTTGTGTCTGTGTGCATGTGCTTGTGTGTGGGTGGGGGTGCGGCGGGTACGACGCGGACGTCGCTACTGTTGGAGCTGTTGGAGTCTTCGGGCGCTATCCTCCGCGGTGCGGTCTCCGAGTATCTGCAATACGGGGAGGGACATGAGTATTTACACATGCTGTGTTCCCAAACGGGGAAAGCAGGGGGATCAGGGACCCGGCGGGGTTATTACGTATCTTGCAAACAGTAAGCAATCGACAAAAATTGCGCAATTTCTGCTGTTAAAAGTGATTAGTTTTATTTTATCATTAATATTATGATTGATAATTCCTTATTATTTTAATATAATTAGTTTTAGTTAATAGCGGAGTGTAGCTAACGGTTAACGGTGCTGCCTCTAGCGAGTAATCGGTTCTAACTAAACATATTGTCGACAAACTCGACAAAGGCGAAAGATGTGCAACTATATTCCTAGATTTTGCCAAAGCGTTCGACACTGTCTCCATCCCCATCCTCCTACAGAATCTTAGCGTCTTAGGGATACGGGGTTTACCTCTAGAACTACTCAAAAGTTACCTCAGTGACAGGACACAGGCTGTTAAAATTGACTCAACTACTAGTGACTTTATGACAGTCAGCTTTGGTGTCCCACAGGGCAGTGTTCTGGGTCCAACCCTTTTCCTAGTCTACATAAATAACTTATGTGAAATGGAACTTACAAACTGCAAAATTGTTACTTTTGCCGATGACACAGCTATTGTGTTTCACCACAAGACATGGAAAGATGTGGCATCTATAGCTAACGCTGGCCTTTCCACTATAGCCAACTGGCTCGACGCAAATTTACTTACCCTCAATGTTAGTAAATCCAAATTTATTACTTTTAGTACAAGGTGTACCACTCAACTGCGCGAAAACGAAATTGCCTTAAAGATTCACTCTTGTAATCCGACTTCATCTGCCTGTAACTGCGAGGACTTGGAAAGGGTCTCGAAAATTCGGTACCTAGGCGTTATAGTGGACAGGTATCTATCGTGGGCTGACCACATTAACTTGACGGTGAGGAGAGTGCGTAGAACCGTAAATATAATCAAAACTCTTAGGCATATTACTGATTTGCGGACCCTAAAAATCGTATACTTTGCTTTCTCTCATTCTCTGTTAACGTACTGCATCAGAGCCTGGGGTGGTGCCTATAAAACCCACCTTCTGAACCTTGAAAGAGCCCAGAGATATGTACTAAAAATTATGATAAATAAACCACGAAGATACCCTACTATTAAAGTATATAATGAGTCCCAAATACTTTCAGTACGCCAATCCTACATCAAAGCAATTGTACTTCATCAACATCAAAATTCCTCAACCAGTTCCACCAATCTAATAAAAAAGAAAAATAGACGCCTTATGCATAAAATATTCCAAATCCCTTTTATACGAACTTCATTTGCCAAAAGGTTTATTAACTACACTGGGCCAACTATTTACAATAAGATAAACAAAATAATCAATATTCATTGCTTGAACAAATTTACTTGCATTAGAATACTAAAAAAATATTTACAAGAACTGGACTATGATCAGACCGAAAAGCTACTAAGCCCATAAAATTGTGTTACCTACATTGTCTAAACAACTATTAACTAATCATACTTTATGTCGCTTCTACTACAGCATAGGTCTCTGGCTACAGTTTTTTCCATAACCTGTGACCAGTGTATGTTGGCCCTATACTGGGTACATGGTGAAGGCGGACTGGGTCAATTAGTATTGGACTCTTGACCATTCTTTATTGACCAGTGCGGATTGATCCTATAGCACTAAGCCTGAACATAGGGATAGCCCGGCCACCATACAGTGGTTGTTAACTTGCTATGCTTTCTGTTACCATGCCAAACTTTTATTAATTCTAACCTACCCTACATTACCGTGACCATACAATTTCGCTTTACAAAGTAAGTTTCTGTGCTGATAAGTAATAATATTACATTTGCTATCTTGAAACAATACATTATCGAGAATCTAAATAAAATAAGAATATCTATGTATCTAAGTATAGTTAAATATTATATTCATTTAATTTTAATAGTTAAATAAATATTTATGTAAGTTTATAATAATATAATATATATATTTAAGTATGTCTATTATAATATAATGGTGTTATTAATATAATAATTACTCATATACATATAATATTATATCAGATATATTTAATATAATACTTGTAGTAAGATACTTAAAAAGTGAGCCATAATTGTTTAGGCTTGTCTTTTAATTTAATCTAGTAGGCATTAGGTACTTGTTTTGTTAAGTGCATTACATAGACTGTGACAACATAATTTTTAATTAAGTTCATCCAGAACGGAAACACTAAACCCCAAGATACAATTAATATTAGTTTGGGGTTTAGAATTTACAAAAGTTTTTGTAATTATGTTTCTTTTGGCTCAATAAATACATTTTGATTTTTGATTTTTTTTTTGAAACTAAAAATTGCATTGTTTTTGCAAGTAGCAGAAAGCAGTGTTGCCGTTTTAGCCACTTTGTGGCTAGATATAGAGGATTTTCAACGGTTTTAGCCACCAAAACGAATCTAGCTACTTTTGGTGTGTTTTTAGATTATTCGTTTTGGAAGTCGGACGAGCAAGAAATTTTAAATAAATCTGTGGTTATCGCCTTTTACTGAGTAGGCAACACCACCGCGGTCTGCCCTCCGCGCCGCAGTTGTAATCTCTGATCAGCGTTTCCCCAATGAATGTTTTTTCCGTAATTCAGATTCAATTGACGTTATTACTATTTACATTGAGCCTAGTTTGTTTTGTACAAAGTTCTCTACTCTAGAGATGTATGCCAGGATCGTAGCAGATGGAGGTCTTTAGTCTCTGCCTACCCCTCTTCAGGGAAATAGGCGTGAGCATATGTATGTATGTATGTATGTATGTACTCTACTCCTGTTATAATTTACCGAAACGATATCATTGATTATGATAATAATGTTATATTACCAATAGTCACAGAATATGAAAGTCGGCAAAGAATACTATGATATTAAGCCACTTCTAGCCACATTTCGAAAGTGTTTTTTTTTTTACAAAACCGTTTACTTTTTTTTTATGTAGCCACAAACTAGATTGTCCTAGCAGCAACACTGGCAGTAAGGAAACAATTAGCGAGCGATCACTTTAGATAATACGAATTTGGTGACACATTGCAAACGACCGCGCGATGAATGCGCGATCACTGCGCAATAGCTGCTGATTGCTGAATTTTAGGCAATAAGCCCGCGGGTCTCATATGAAACACGACTAGCAATGAGATTGATTTTCGGCCTTACTATTCAAATAATTTATAAGAGACTAGGGTCTTAGAATCGATTCTTCTATACGAAACTAAAGACCGTCCCCAATTACTCTACTAAAATATCTGCCCCAAAAATTACTTACAAAAGATAGCCACCAGCTGTATTATCAAAGGTGTCTCTCGAGAGGAATACTATGTGTCCACAGGCCCACCTAGGGTCTAAATAATTGACCAAAGAGGTCTTATTAAATTAAAAATTATCTTGGTAGAGAGGCCTCAAGAGTATGAAACTTCTTTGAGATACCTAACTAACCGCCATTTTGAAAAATCTTACTCATACTCATATATTTATTGCGTCATTGTGGTATACTTTAACAGAATTATATCCAACAATGAACCCTGTAAGGGCACTACAATGTCTTAATAACTAGCTTACAACTAACATTTGTGATGGTTAAATATTATTTATACTACATCTGCTCGGAAAGTACCTTGATACTTTATCAAATTTACGGTAGAAAGTACGTCATTGCATATCGAACAAATATGCGGGGAGAAAACGCATCTGAGCGGGAGAGAAAAGTGTATGAAAATCCATTTCTTACGTGTTTTTTTTTTAATATCAAAAGCCAAAAAGTTTTTACAGTGAGTTTTTATCTCCAAGTTCGCAAAATGACACTGGCCACTAGCTGTGTGTTGGATGGTGTCAAACAATTTGAAAAAAGAACATGTGAACATTGCAGACGCCATTGGCGCCATTTTCTAGACTTGCGCAAAGTGTGTCTTTATAGGGAGTAATCATATCTCATATCTATTGATTCGGTGACACATTATATCTCTATCATATCTCACTCATTCAAATCTATGGCTTCTCATAACGCTCCAACTCCCACTTATTTCTTATTCTTTTATCTCACAAGGCTCTTATATTTGTTTAATGAGTTGATGAGTTGGAAGAGTCTCGAAAAATAACCTACTCAATACAAAATATATAAACAAACGAATTGCAACAGTTGCATTTTAATTTCACCATTTGAACTATGCCTTAACCAACTTACCTAGAGACCACTTTTTATTGGCCGCTTCGATCCCTTGATCACTTTTGCCTTGGCAGCGAACTGAGGCCTCCATAGCTTCTTCATACATTATTATGAACGTTATATCCCATAGATTTTTTATTGCTTTTCGAGCTTATTGCAATGCGATAAGATTCAAATCAATAAGCAAACTTTTGGAAACATTATGCCTATTATAGTATGACAAACACATACTCTTTCTCGCTCATCTTAATCCAACCGATGATAGCCGAAAAAACCGTGTTCGTTTCCGCGAATCTCGCTCTGGTGTACAGGTGAACGCACACCTGTCCATGCTTATCCGGTCATGCGTGGCGTGCGAGTGCGACAGAGCAACGCGCGAGAGCAGCGTGGTCGATTCCTTCGGCGCCGTCGATCCGTCCGGTGCGGTTAGTGTGTGTTCGCCTTCGCTATCGCTACTACTAGGTATCCGGCTCAAATTTGGTCCAAGGATTAAGGTGATAAGGTTGCTATTCGCCTAAAAGTGACATTTAAGACTGAAATACGTGCGGTTGGTTTGGTCAATTGTGTATTTGCCAACAAAATGTGGACCAAATGTAGACCAAATGTTAAGGTGATAAGGTTGCTGTTTGCCTAATAGTGACATTTTAAAACTGGAAGACGTCTGGTTTTGTTGGTTTGTTCTCACACAACTGTGTTTAGTGTAGCCTGGGCAGAGAGAGCGAGATTTGTTTGGGGAGTAAGATATGATTCATATCGCTGGGATCTAACTAGTATATAATGGAAGTCAAGCGATATGTGTGTCATATTATATCTTACTCTCGAGTTACCCAAGTCTACCATTTTCAATTTGTGTGTTGTTTGAGGATTCAGTTTTCGTAGAAAGTAAAATAAAACTATCAAAATGATAAGTAGTGATAGTGATGATGAAGATTTTTTAACTCCGCGGCAGTTGAAGGAAACAGCAAAAATACTGATTGATAACCTTTTACCACAGAAATCAATAAAAAAATATAATAAAACTTATGACGATTTTTTGCAATGGAAAACTGAAAATATGCGGCATCTTTTTCTGAAACTGTTTTGCTAGCTTATTTCAGTGAAAAAGCGCAAAAATACAAACCAAGTACGTTATGGTCTATGTACTCAATGTTGAAAAGTACTATATTGACAAGAAACGACATAAATATTCAAGAATACAAAAAACTTACAGCATTTCTGAAAAGAAAGTCGGAGGGATTCCGTAGTAAGAAATCAAAAGAGCACAGCCAGTTATTCCTCCTACATTGTTGCAAACATCTCAAACAAACATTAATGGAAAAAGTGTTACATTAAGCTTCACTAACTGCAACAATTTCAATATAAATTTCAATTAGTAAAGATTTAGTTTTTTATTTTCATCGTGTTTTTTAGTGTGTTTGTGTGTATGTGTGTGTGTGTGTGTGTGTGTTTTTGCATATTTAAGTTTTGTACAAAGTATTTTAAAATGTATGTACAAGTAACATAATAACTATTATTATATTTAAAATAAAATTTCTAATATTAACTATAGTTTATTATATATTATTTAATTCTTATTTTATTGGTTATAGTTTATCATTTAGGAACTCGTTAATATTGTAATAGCGCTTTGTAATCAGCAATTGCTTAAGTGATTTTGTGAATTTGTTCTCTTTAGTTTCATTTAATATATATTCAGGTAAATTATTATAGATGGAGGAGGGCTGTGCCAGTCCTTTCCTGGGTCTTAAATTTCGGTTTATATAGAACTCAGGGTGTTTGCGAACGAACTTACAGGTTTCTAGGATGTACATACAGGTTAGTGTTAAAATGTTTAGTTCCCCAAAATATGGTTTGCAACTATCGGTCGGTTTTATATTTGCTAATATTCGGATAAGCCTTTTTTGTAGGGTAAACACACTTGAGACATTTGTACTATTTCCCCACAATATTATTCCGTAACTTAGCCACGCATACGCATAGGCGTAATAAGTAACTAGAGCAGTTTTCTGGTCGGTAGACCTCTTTATTTCACGGAAAGCGTAAACAAATTTTGATAATTTTGAATTTAACTTTTCAATGTGTTTTTTCCAATTTATATTTGTGTCGATATTAAGTCTAAGTAGCGAAAAATTATTTATTGAATCAAGCTTAATGTCATTAAATTGAAAATTTATATCTATAGGTTTTTTGAAAAGGATAAAAAGGAATTAACTTTGTTTTTTTTAAATTTATTTGAAGGTTATGTTCTTCTAGCCAGTTTATGATGTGATCTTGAACATTGTAATATGACTTTTTTGACCAAGTCTCTTTGACATGGTTTTTAAATTGCTCAAAAGACAATTTCAAGATCTCCAGAGGTATCTTGTTGTAGTAGCGTAAAAGAGCCTGACATATTGGGTCGGATACTTATTTCATGGCTCGTGGTTGAAGCTGGTCTCTCCGGCTGTTGCAAGGAACGTTGGCAGTCACACAAATGATTGGCCACTAAAGAGTCACAGCGTTCCTGATTACTATGAGGCAGTTTAAGCAGCTCATCCATGGCCAGGGAGTACTCCTTAATGGCCTCTTGAGATTTTTCATAGCGGGCAGTAATAGATCTCAAGCAGCCATTAACACTGGCAAGTTCAGACTCAACATTTTGCAGGTCTTTTTCACATTTTCTTTTATTGATTTCTAACTCTGCCATGCACATTTTTTTATTTCAATTTTGCTCTTATTATTTTAACTCCTATTTTGATGTTTGAGTGATGTGTTTTTTGATTTTAACATATCTTTTTGATGAGTTTTTGCTGCATCTTGAACCAGTGCCCACCACTGAGTCTTCATGAGTCAAATCAGTCACTGCACTGGACACATCTCTACATACAACAGAAACTAGGCCGGCCAAATTGTCCGCTAACATCAACGTTCGTACCCCTTTATCGCTATCGTCCTTGTGTAGTAAATGGTATAGTAAATTTCCAAACTCTTACCTAATTGTATTCGGTGAGTTCTCATCACTGATCATCTCCTTTTCCTCAGCCGTCGACACATCCGGGATGTTCTTCACCTGAAACGTGAAACAGAAAATCTAATGAAATTTATGAAAACACAAGTCGATCAAGAGTCAATTTGTGCACGCGATATCGACTATAAACCCTGATATATCTATCTATCCAGCCTCCTGAGCTCTCTTCATTACACTATTGCGGTCCTGTGCCAACCTGATCGTAAATCGAATGGCATACCTAGTCAAAACGTCACCATCATCGAATCAGTTCAATGTAGCTCACTGCTACTCCTATGTAAAGGCAGGTAGGCCTCTTTAGGTCCATTTCGACATGCTTGAGCAATTGAGCAAAGGCCTCCTCTTCATTACACTATTGCGGTCATGGGCCAACCTGATCCTAAATAGAATGGCATACCTAGTCAAAATGTCACCATCATCGAATCAGTTCAATGTAGCTCACTGCTACTCCTATGTAAAGGCAGGTAGGCCTCTTTAGGTCCATTTCGACATGTTTGAGCAATTGAGCAAAGGCCTCCTCTTCATTACACTATTGCGGTCATGGGCCAACCTGATCCTAAATAGAATGGCATACCTAGTCAAAATGTCACCATCATCGAATCAGTTCAATGTAGCTCACTGCTACTCCTATGTAAAGGCAGGTAGGCCTCTTTAGGTCCATTTCGACATGCTTGAGCAATTGCAAAGGCCTCCTCTTCATTACACTATTGCGGTCATGGGCCAACCTGATCCTAAATAGAATGGCATACCTAGTCCAAATGTCACCATCATCGAATCAGTTCAATGTAGCTCACTGCTACTCCTATATAAAGGCAGGTAGGTCCCTTTAGGTCCATTTCGACATGCTTGAGCAATTGAGCAAAGGCCTCCTCTTCATTACACTATTGCGGTCACGGGCCAACCTGATCCTAAATCGAATGGAATACCTAGTCAAAATGTCACCATCATCGAATCAGTTCAATGTAGCTCACTGCTACTCCTATGTAAAGGCAGGTAGGCCTCTTTAGGTCCATTTCGACATGCTTGAGCAATTGAGCAAAGGCCTCCTCTTCATTACACTATTGCGGTCATGGGCCAACCTGATCCTAAATAGAATGGCATACCTAGTCAAAATGTCACCATCATCGAATCAGTTCAATGTAGCTCACTGCTACTCCTATGTAAAGGCAGGTAGGCCTCTTTAGGTCCATTTCGACATGCTTGAGCAATTGAGCAAAGGCCTCCTCTTCATTACACTATTGCGGTCATGGGCCAACCTGATCCTAAATAGAATGGCATACCTAGTCAAAATGTCACCATCATCGAATCAGTTCAATGTAGCTCACTGCTACTCCTATGTAAAGGCAGGTAGGCCTCTTTAGGTCCATTTCGACATGCTTGAGCAATTGAGCAAAGGCCTCCTCTTCATTACACTATTGCGGTCATGGGCCAACCTGATCCTAAATAGAATGGCATACCTAGTCCAAATGTCACCATCATCGAATCAGTTCAATGTTGCTCACTGCTACTCCTATGTAAAGGCAGGTAGGTCCCTTTAGGTCCATTTCGACATGCTTGAGCAATTGAGCAAAGGCCTCCTCTTCATTACACTATTGCGGTCACGGGCCAACCTGATCCTAAATCGAATGGAATACCTAGTCAAAATGTCACCATCATCGAATCAGTTCAATGTAGCTCACTGCTACTCCTATGTAAAGGCCGGTCCCTTTAGGTCCATTTCGACACGCTTCATAATGACAAGTACCCATATTGACAACTTCACAATTAGACAACTTCGCCTGACAACTTCCCATTTCGACAAATTTCTATATCCGACAGCTTTACAATTCGATAACTACCCAATTTACCCTTGTAACCCGTGGGCAGGCTTCAAGGAGAGAGAAGGTTATATACGCCATGGTTCCACGGGGCGATGCTGCTAATTTGCACAAATATAGCACTATAGCGTTTGATTGAAGTCAGTTTTTGGTAATTGGGTCGTTCTTCTTTTAAACCTACAATTTGACATAACATTTTCTCAATTTTGAAAAAAAAAAAAAAGCTTCTACGTCATTCAATATATATTTTCTGATAGAGAAATTTCTATTATATCCGAAAAAGTTGTCGGCCGAGAAGTTTACACATTTTTCTAAGATTTTCAGGACCCGAAAGATGAATTCGGCAAAAAAAAATACACCTCCGTCACGAAACCTTTTATTTTATTCTATCGAATACTCTTCGTCAAATATCTTGTACTTTAGTGATACATTAATTAAGAAAGTAAACTTTTAGAATGCACAGTAAAGCAATACATTTATATTTATAAAATATGTTTAATTCATGATCCTTTACCACTCTGTCACATTTTCAGATTATATAAAGTATATTTTTGCTATAAAACAATTTTTACTATCATTTACAAATAAATATGTATATCACAGACGGCAATATCATCATCTATTATATGTATAAATTTTCCATAGTTGCACTAGTCATATCAAAATATTTAAACGACGAAAATAAAATTTCTACCAGGAGACAACATCGTGACAGAGTGGTAACTTATGTGACAGAGTTGTTATTTAGGGGATACCAGGCTGCGTTTTGGAATAAAACAGGTTTATTTATTTAGAATCATTTATTTTGTTATAAATCTTTATCAGTCTTCAACTTTGTCATATTAAATAACATGAGATCGAACTTCGATAATTAATGAAATCACATTTGAGAACCCTTGGAATAAGAGATCTGTATTTTAAGGAATTAAATGACTACTCACTTGTCGCAAATAAATAATAAACCTCGTTTAACTTGACAACTAAATTTAAATTATCAAAAACATTAAAAAAACATCACTATCAATAGCTTAGTCTAGCAAGACAATATTTCAATTTCGAAGCCACTGATAGAATGTCTTATTTTTCAAATACTGGCAGTGACTCTTCGAACTGGAAATATTGTCTCTTTCCCTTTTTAATAACATTCGGAGCCGGTAAGACTTTAATCAAATCATCAAAAGGAACATCCGATACGTCACTCTCCACCAACTTAAACAGTCTTCCACTATCATCGACTGTTTTTAGGAACATTACCAAGACATCACCTTCTTCATCAACGGTACCTTTTGCTACTCCAGCGTAAGTGTATTCGATTTTCCTCTCGCTTCGTACTTTAACCATTACGTGTACTCCGTCTTTTATTTTTGTTGGATGAATGTCCTCTGGTTGCAGTGTTTGGTATGAAGTACCACAGACGGCAGTTGGATCAGATGGATCTTTTGTTTTAAGCGTAGCCAAAGGCTGATCTTCATCAGATGAATCATCTGGGCCATTCACAGTATCGTAAAAACTTTTTCGGGGCATCCCAATTGTGTTTGTTATGTCAGCGAGCGAGATATCTTCCACTTCATGAGTTGTATCGTCTTCTTTTTTGCTAGATGACAACTCGTCCACAGTATTGTGTTGTTGGGTTTCAGGCAGAGGCCGATAAGTTTTAGGAACGTGGCAAGAACAGAACTGTTCACAAAAACAACTTAATACCCTATGGTTTAAGATTCCACGAGTTTCCGTGAACATTTGGTGGACTTGCATTGTTCCTTTCAGGGGCACAATGTTACTTGGAATAGTTGCTGCTACGTTTTCTACGTCTTCGTCTGTCACCATAAACAGTTTAATTTTGCTGGCATCTTGAAGTGCGGAAAAGAATTGGAATACATCTGCAATATCGTTTCCTCTAGCTACTATGGCATCAGCTTGGCGTTTTATTGTTCCTCCAACACCATCAGCAGCTCCTTTGCCATGCCCTGATTCAAAGAGGTTCCAGGATATTTTGCGAAACCCGTATTCTTCGAAAAACCTGTTTGCCATTAGGTAAAAGTTTATCTTTTGCTTGTACTGGGTTGCAGGTCCATCAGAAAAGAAGTGAACTGTTGTTACTGCAGGGTGTTTTTCTTTTAATTCCGACAGAATTGGATGGAGGTGAGCCCAAATCGCGGAAGGTCCATGGTTCTGATTTGCTGACACTGTGCAGTATGAATTTATCTCTTTTGTCTGTGCTTCTGCTGAAAAATGGTACATAACTGCTGTATGGAGGGTGATTTGATTACGAGAACCACCGAAATGGTGAGACTGGACTTCAGAGTGGTATTTGCAGGCATAATTCTCACTAAAATCTATATGTAATGCTGCTTCACTTTCTGTGAGCCCGTCGATGCACTGTCGGTAAGCTTTGTATTGATGTCTGATGTTGTGGATGTGCGTTTTGAAGTTTTTCAGCTCGCTCTCAAATTTATAGATCACATCTTCAACTGTTAGCTTTTCAGTTACTGGTATATTTTTGGTAATCTTTACCTTTTTCCCTGCCTTTTCTACAACTTCACTTTTTCTTATCTACTGTCGCAAGTCCACAATCTCTGTTTGGTTACTTTTGTCATAAACCATGCGCCGGTTCTTGCTCTCCGAACAAACTCCTTTCATACATGATGCCGAATCAACAGAACAAACTAGTGATTCTAAGACTGCATTCATGTCTTTCTGCACAATAACTTTATTCTTATGTAATGTATTAACCACATAGGTTACGTTTGCATGTAACTTACATAAGCAAGTATCTCTTCCATCTTGGTTTCACATAAAATGGGCTATGTTTAGTGAAGTAGCTGTAGTGGCATTTGAGGCCACTATTTTCTTTCAAGAAGGCTTTGTACAGGTTTTTCATGAAGTCCAATAAAAACCTTTTCTGTTTTTTGTGCGTGACAGTGTCCTTCTTACCAGCTGTAGCTCTCGTTACATCATCCCGCAAGAAGAACTGACGAATCTTCAGTACAAGATCAGTATGTTTTGGTAGAACGCTCTTGTATGTTAAAGGTCGGTCTACACCTAATGTGTCTTTTACCAATTCGATCTGCATTCTGGACTCTTTTACGATACGGGTTTGAAGTACCGATTGGATGAGGCGTTTTGCTTCTCGACTTTTGACAGTTTTGTATCGTTCGTTAATGACATTATAAAGAACGCTGTACTTCTTTTTATTCTCACTATTGCTTTTATCTTTGTTGCTGCTGCTGTCTTTTTTAGTTATTCTGTGCAATCTCTTCTTATATTTTCGAACTTTCTTCTCCAACTGGTCTATTTTTTCTTGAAACTGAATATTAGCTCTATTACTTTGTTCTATCCCTTTTCACTTTCTTTCTTCCCCTTGAACTACGAGAAGATACTTCAGAGGGAGTCGGTGTTGCAGAATAAGGATTATCTCGTGGGGTTTCTGGTATTGGTGATGGAGCCGGCGTGTTTAAAAGAACCTCTTCAACCAATTTTTTCTTCTCCTTTCTTTTTTTATTTGCCTCTTGCCATTTTCGCTTCTTGATTCGGTGTTCTCGCACGGTCATGTCGGCCACTAGCTTCTTTCGAGCATGGTATCTTTCTAAATCCTTCCGCTTTACTTCTGCTACCTTCTCGGGATCATTTTTTCGTTTCTCTCGACAGCGCCTCTGTCTTTCTGCTGATAAAATCTTCTTTTTTGCCATGATTGTACCTGGAAATATAAAATAAGTAAACAAGTACTTAAACATACGAGAAAATAGAAAAATAGTTTTAACACTTTCCGTAGTAATAATTACCATAATAACTAGTATCTATTTCAGTATTTCTCGGATTCAGCAAAAATAGAACATGAATATCGTTTATTTTACCCCTCCGTCACGTACTTTACCACTACGTCACAAAAAACTCGTGACAGAGTTGTCATGTGACGGAGGGGTAAAAAATTGTTGCAAGGTCGATAACATTTAATAGTTAACATAAAATATGTAATTTACACGTTGGCAATAAAATATTTCTTATTACGTATGAGTAGACAACAAAAAATAAATGTAGTTATTATATTTTGAATCAATTACTTACGTGACGAAGTGGTCGCCGAATAAACACACGCACCTCCTATCACAGCTTTCGGGCGACTGACGCTCTGTCTCTGGATCTCAGAGGGGAAATCGTAGCAAGGGGGGAGGGAGGCCTAAATCTCCAATCGTAAGCGACAAAGTCGAGCAGCGCATACGCGTATTTCAAAGGACAACCCACGTGACAGAATTTACGAAATAAAACATTATGTTGTAGGAGACAAGTATTTGTGATTTTTTAAATATTTTAAAAGAAGTGACAAAAAACATTGGTCGCTATTACATAATAGGTAACATATTTAGGAGTTAAAAGATATTTTTACATATTGTGTCATCATATAATTTTTTCGTAATATTATGGATTAAACGCAAGCCGAGGTTGCGGGAGACAACTATGATTTGTATGAATTACACCTTTGTAACGCGGATTTACGACTCTCTAACGTACTTTTTATAATGAAATAATTGAACACAGCCGTTGGGTGTATAGTTCAGTGCATGTTGAAGTAGAATTAAGAAGAAAATAATGGTAATTTTCTTGTTTTTTTTTTCACTGGAGACACCTTTTTGTAGGTTTAAAAAAAGAATGACCCAATTATCCTCTACTGATAGAAATAGCTCACGTTTGTTTCAGGGTAAAAGTAGTGACAAGTTAAATGGGTATTCGCCGTTGGCTGTACCGAAATGTTGCGGAAATGGGAAGTCGTCGAAATAGAATTGGGAACTTGTGGAATTGGAAGTTGTCTATGTGGGAAATTGTAACTTGTGATAAGGGGAAGTTGTCGAATTACCACAAAAATGAAATATTGACGAAACCTCCCATGGCATTTCTAGAAATGACATTTCCCGTTGTATATTTCGAATTGTATTGCCTTGCGCGTCGGCTTGCGCGTCGGCTTGCGCGTCGGCTTGCGCGTCGGCGCGGTTGTGGAATTACAGGTATTACAAGATGGGAGACCCAAAAATTATTTTCGTTAGCGACCATCTTTATTGGGGAAAGTTGTTCTTGAAATTCCTAGATGTCAGAATTACATGATAAGTATTGCTACTGTTTCGCAGAGGATGGGTGAGTTGGCACATGCGGATACCAAGTAGAAATAAAAAAATATTAGTTCAATAAGCACAAAATTAAATAAAAAAACTTCTAGTCAATGAGCACAAAATTTTGCAGTCAATTATTAAAATTGTATCAATGGGTTATAAATACATATAATTCATTCACACATACCCACCACATAGCGTCGGGCCTTTTCTCATATGCGCTGGCAGAGGCACAATTGTGCCCACTTTAAGCCAGTAAAAATATAATAATAATAAAAAATCACTGTGGGTTGGTGGAGGGATGTGTTGTTAAATAAATAAACCAGACAAAAGAAAGCTGAAGGAGTTCAGAACACTTTTCGTGACGTGACCGATGATGATAACGATAATACTCACCAGCTCTCTCAGGAAGTCGAACCGGGCCTCGGCGAGGATGCACTGCTTGACATGCGAGGGGCTGAGCGTCTTCGCGTTCCGGGAGACCGTCACCTGCATCGCTTTGTTCAGCAGCGATTCAACGAACAGCTCCAGGGTGCGCGGTGTTGGTGAAGAGTTAAAGGATGATTTGTGTCGCATAAAATACTACTACTTATTACTAGAGATGAAAAGGATTACTGGTATACAGGTTGACCCGAAAATCAACGTCAAGCGGGCACCAGGTGAAAGCCTAGCCTATAGAGGATCTAGTAAAATGTGAAAAAAACTATGTTACTCGGTTCAAAAATATAGGCTTATTTCAAAAATATCAAAAATCAACATCTCATTTTAAAAATATCAAAATCAACATCCTTAACACTTGTTTAGTAATTGCGCCAACCAACTTAGTAATTCTCCTACGACTTCTTTACCATACTATTGATAGCAATCACTAATTAAGCAGAATATTTCGTCAGTTGAGAAAATGGTTTGAGAAAATCTTGTAAGTCAATTTCGACTCATCATAACGAAAAAAAACCATAGTAGGTACCCATGTCAATTTTATTAAAAAATTGGCCTATTTAGTAAGGGCTAGTATTTAATCGCACATCAAAAATACTGATTTTCACAACAAAAAAGGATCAGCAAAAACACTTTTTATGTTTTAATTATTTTATGTGTACTCAAGTATTTTTTGTTGTTCTTGCATGTTCAACCTAACACGAAGGATGAAGGGGGTTTCGCTTCGCTCACCCCCTTTACCCTTCATCTAAGCTACCGCAGCATTTTGCCCTGATATTTGCTGTGCAAATCAGTATTTTTGATGTGCAGTTTAATATTTCCCTTTAGTAAGGATTTTGAAAAGGTATAATATACGTCTTTATTTATTTATTTAATACATAGATATGATGTACAGCATTACAGGCCAATGCCCAATGCGCTGTACAAAAAACAAATAGAGATATAGGGTAATGCATATTTACATATAAATTACAAATAAAGCACTATACAATTTGAACAAAATTAAAACTATAAAAACTATACATATAACAAACATTAAAAGCAAATTTAAATTAAATTCAGTATTGTCAGATAAATGTCAAGTTAAAGGGATTAAAATCTGAGATGTCAAAATATATAGAAGGTCAATGTCCAAATAATCCACAGACAATACTTTCATCAATTCATCTCGCAGAACCTGCCACTGGTGATTCATGGAGGCATATTGTGCGACAATATGCCTCCATGTGCGCTGTCGCCTCGCAACAATCGAACCACAGTCATAAGCTGCTCAGTGTTACGTCTGACCTCTAGTGAGTTGTACCCGAGCATACCCTATATATAAGCGGATGGATAAAGGTAAGGATAGTATCAAAATTTCCTCTTATAAAGGTATCGTATGAAAGCTTTGTGTGCTTTCTCGAGCATAAGGACGTATGAGCTTTCGTGCGGATTCCAAACAACCGAGCTAGATTCAAGTTTGGTTCTCACTAAGGCCGTGTAAAGGAGCTGGACCACATCCAGGTTCTGGAATCCCTTACTATTCCGTATTACAAACCCTAATCTTTTTAAGCATTCTTAGGCTAAGGTGCTCATGTGCTCGTGGAATGTAAGTTTAGGGTCGAACGTAACACTGATATCCTCGGATATAATCGAATACACTCGAGTCATACACTCCGTACCGAGTGCATACGACGCGCTGATAGGCTGATAAAAGCGCCTGAAAGACATTCAATAACACTTAGCAGTATTGAAAAGGAGTTTGTTATTCACACTCCAACTATAGACCGCTTCTAGATGTTCCTGCAGCAAACAACAATCATCCTCTGAGCTTACGGGAAGTATCAGCTTCAGATCGTCCGCATACAGAAGGCAATTGGCGTATTTGAGCTCTAATTCCAGGTCATTTATCATTGCTGGCTGTCTTTCAGATAGTCAGCGAAGAAAATCAACAGCCGAGGGGCAAATCCAATGGCACATAACTTCTTCATAAGGACGTCGTTATCGACTCTGTCGAACGCCTTACGGAAGTCCATATAGGCAAAGTCCACCTGACATCCCTGATCCATACTCTCCGACATAATCTCGACTAAAGTCAGTAAGTTGGTGTTTACTGAGCGGCGTTTTCTGAACCCATGTTGCGAGTCACTTAGGTATGGCGCAATTTGCGAGCTGATTTTACCATGAATTCTTCTTTTCGAGTCGACGGTCATCTCAGATACGGGCGGCCCAAAAGGCCGCAACCGCAATAGCTCGCTCGGTAGCCTTATACAGCTCCTCGTCCGTGCAGGTTGTGGGGCACGCAGGGCACCCAGTCATGTGCGCAATCGTCTGTCTCGGGTATCCACAGACGCACGCCGTGTCTAGTTCCGAGATGATGCCCCACCTCGCCAGGTTAGCTCTGGACCTCCCCACTCCAGCTCTGAGACGGTTGAGAGATTTCCAGATCGGCCGATCTGGAATCTGAAGGATACAAGCTCAGCTGGCCAGCTGAGCTTGTATCCTTCAGCTAGTTTCTCTTTCACGCAGTTGCTCGGGTCTGTAGGGTTCAGTCGTTACTGCCACTTGGCGAGGCGTGTAGTTTGAGCTGGTTGACTTAGCGGCTGCACTGAGTGCAGAAAGCTTTTTCTGGAACGCAGCCTGGGCCTGGCTGGTACATGGTTGAACAGGGGATGCCGTCTGTCATGTGTCTGCTTTGACCTTTCAACCGAGCTAGAGACAGATCTCCGAACCTCCGGGGGGGGCTATTCCTGCTAGCTGGTACAGCTTGTCGGTTAGTGTGGGTATCAGACAGCCCGTTATGAATCGACATGACTCGTTCAATGCCACGTCGACCAGCTTTGCGTGCGTTGAATGTTCCCACACAGGGCAGGCGTACTCAGCCGCAGAGTAGCACAGCGCCAGAGCTGTGGTGCGCAGGACGGTTGGCTTTGCTCCCCAGGATGTCGTGGTCAGCCTCTTGAGCAGGTTGTTGCGTGTGCAAACTTTTTGTTGGGTCTTCGTGCAATGCTGCTTCATTGTCAGGCTTCTGTCTAGGGTTACGCCGAGGTACTTAGGGAAACTGTTGTGGGACAGTTTTACGTCTCTCCATATGATGTTAAGTTCCCTTTTAGCATCCCTATTGCGGAGATGGTATGCACAGACCTCGGTTTTGGCTGGGTATGGCTTCTGACCGTTAGCAGCATAGTATTCGCCAAGCTTGTTCAGGGAAGAGGTAATTATTCCCTCCACGCTCTCGAAGGTGTCCGATTGAGCCGCGAGTGCTAGGTCGTCAGCGTATATGAAGCTTCTGGTATCCTGTGTCCTAGGCTGGTCATTTGTATATATGTTGAACAGACTTGGCGCCAGGACACTACCCTGTGGCAATCCATTACGCTGATTTCTCCAACGGCTCTTCTGGGTTTGCAGGTTAACTTGAAACCGGCGGTTACTGAGGAGCTGTCCTACGATCTGGCAGAAGTCATAATCGCCCGTGATCTCATACAGCTTTTTAATCATTACGCTGGTGTTCACAGTGTCATAGGCCGCCGATAAATCCACGAAAGCGACACCCGTGATTTTCCCTTTCTCAAATCCATCTTCAATGTGCTGGGTCAGGTTGAGAACTTGCGATGTGCAAGACTTGCCGGGTCGGAAACCTGCCTGTTCTGGGATCACTTTATCGTCGATGTATGGAGTAAGACGGCCAAGAAGGATCCTTTCGAACAGCTTGTATAGGTGGCATAGTAGGGAGATTGGACGAAAACTTTTGGGGTCATCAACTGGTATGCCCGGCTTGAGTAGCGCGATGACACGGGCCTTGCGCCATTCTTTTGGGATCTTCTTGGTTTCCAGACAGTTGTTGAAAAGCCTCAGAACCCAATCCACCGTCACAGGGCCGAAATGCTTTATCTGTTCGACAGTGAGGTCGTCGAGTCCACACGCCTTCCCGCTTTTCAGCCTTATAATCGCGGCAATCATCTCTTCGCGGCTGAAAGCATTACTCAGGGTGTCAGTCTCGGTGGCCGGGTTCCTAAGGATCTTCCTAGCTCCTGGGAGGGGTTTAGTCTTGCCATTCAGCAGCAGTTGGTGGGCGACCTGGTTTGCAGTAACATTTGTATATTCTCCAGAAGAGTTCTGGGTACCAGTTAGTTTCTTGATTGTAGACCAGGCTTTCTTACTGTTGTGCGTCATGTCAACCGACTCGACCAGGTCTTGCCATTTTTTTCGTCGGGTTTCACCGATACACTGCATTAGAGCTTCACCGAGGGCGGTAGTGTTTTCGGAAAAAGGGTCTCTTTCAAAGGCAGTCTGGTATTCCTGCAGAAGTCCGGCAGTGACGCCAGTTAGTCCTGGGACATAAGATGTGGCACAGCCCCTCGGAATAGTCCTGCGCGATATTTCCTTAATCACGTCAATGAATGAGCTGTAGTTATTTGGCGTGGCCTCGATGGTGTGAATCCTGCTATCTAAAGTAGTTGCGAACTTCTCCCAATCCGCTTTGTTGAAGTTGAAACGCCTCCGGAACGGGACTATAGTAGGTTCGATTGCAGCGTTTACTTCACAGAAGATGGGTCTGTGTTGGGTGCGTGGGATCGGCCGTGCAACTCGTTTTCGGCATTGGGAGCTAATGTTTGAGCTAGCGAAGATTAAGTCTGGGTTGTATCCCCTTTTCCATCTGCCACTGTTGAAGGATGCCGGTAGCTTTGGGTCGTGGATCAGTGCAAGGTTACTGGCCTCGCTCCATTCCTCAACGGCTTCTCCATTTCCGTCCGTTTCCCTGTACCCCCATGCGACGCTATGACTATTGAAATCTCCAGTGACAATTCTGGTTATCGTGTTGCCGAAATTGGGTGTCGCTGTGAATTGGAACGGGTTGTTGGGGGGTTTGTATACGGATGTTACAGTGGCGTCCGACAACTCCACGGTCAGTATCTCCACATTATTGTCGTCTGTTAGGTGGGCGGACTTCACGTGCGTACCAGGTTTGGTGTAGATCGCGCTGCCGTACTTGAGATGAGGTCGTTCGATGATACGGGTCATATTCATTATATCCGGCCTCGGGTTGTCTGGGCCTCGGTGCGTTTCTTGTACGCACAAAACGTCAGTCTTATTTATATGGCACAGCTTAGCAAGTAAAATTGCTTTGTCCGCTGAGAAGCCCCCTATATTAATAGAGAGAACTGTCAAGGCAGGCCCTGATAAGGGCCGTATATTGCGAGCTTGGATCTTACGGATGGCCATCGTGGTGAAAAGATTAGTCAGCCTACTGCTTGTTGATGCTAGTAGCTGCTTCCAGGGGACGCCGGGTGCTTAAGTAGGTATAAAGCGTGCACCACACTGGGAGGCTCTTTTCATGTCCCCCCATGTTTACCATGAATGATCGACTCGAACAGTTTTGCCAAAGAACTCAGGATCGCTATAGATCGATATTGATCAACGGAGGCAGTATAACTTGACTTGGGGGTAAGACTGACTCGAAGCTTCCAGCTGGTTGGGTATTTTCACCTTGCTCTAGGGCCAGATTGAATATCCGACCCAAAGGTAAAACTAGCTGATCGCTATAGGCCTTCAAGAAGTAAGGAGGGTCGTTGTCCGGTCCAATTGCGCTCCTTGGCCTTTGCTGCTTCAGCCCTTCATCTTTACGGGAAACATGTGAAATCTGCACATATTTAGCGGAGCACAAGTCATCGGAACTATTTACCAGATCCGGATCGATCCGGCTCATCAGGGAGGAAAACGTCTGAGAAGTAGTCTTCGATTCCATAGTGAGAAAAATACTAAATTTGTCGTGTGTAAACTGCTTTCTTGTAAAATTTATATGTAAAAAAAACATGCCAATAGCCTATTTCGTTTTAAACTTTTTTCATGTATTTGTAGTCTTATTATGAGAGCGCGTATTTTTTTTACCTACATATGTATGATATTTCACAATAAAGTTACATTCCCAATTAAATTTAACACATAATTGAAATAACCCGAAGTTTCACTTAACTTTTTAACTTTATTTTTCATCCACAACGGGAAATGGCATTTCTAGAATTGCAATTTTCCGTTATAGATTATGAATTTTATTACCATGACATAAGGTCCAAAATCGCGATGCCTCGCGCGAGGGCGCAGTAATGGACCGGTTAAGCAATATAATTAAAAAGACAGAAGGCAACGGCGTTAATTCTGATGGATCGAGGGTAAAAATTGGCGTTCCACAAGGTTACATATTAGGCCCTTTCTTATTCCTGGTATTTATTTACGACATTGACTGACATAGTGTTGTTTGCTGATGATACTTAACTGGTCTTCAAAATTAAAAATAGAAGAAGATTTTGATGATGTTAATGGTCTCTTTAACCTTGAATTGGTTCACAGTTAATCATTTATAGTCAAACACTGGTGAAACCAAGTGTATCAAATTCTTACTTCCAAAATCAGGCAATTTGAGACCAGTTTAGTGTACAGCAACACGTTAAAAGATACGAAGTTTTTTGGAATAACCATTGATAGCAAGTTGCAGTGGGGATCCCACATAGATAAATTAGCTGGTAGATGAAGTTCCTTACGCTGTTAGAAACATCAGTAAGTATATTAGGAGTTGGCGAAGTAAACGCAACAGATGTTACTATTGTAGTAATAATTATTGGTGGTCAATATAACCGACAAATTATTACTACAACCGAACATTTAAAAATTACTACGGACCTACGTACTTATTTGAATATTGAAATAACAGTTGCCAGCTTTGCGATTTTCATTCCGAACATCGCCACTCGCAAGCAAATTAGCTCTTATACCATAGCCATAAAATCTCGTTTTATTTTTGGTGAATCCATAGCGATATTTGTTTTCATTTGAACGCAACAATCACTGCTTATTTTATAGAAATGCTTATTTTGTAGGAATAGGGAAGTTTAAACCTTATTGTCTCTGAGCTAAGCCTTGTTTTCATTTGAACGCAAACACCACTGCATCTTTTTTAGAAATGCTTATTTTATAGGAATAGGGAAGTTTAAACCTTATTGCCTCTGAGCTAAGCCTCGTTTTCATTTGAACGCAAAAACCACTGCTTATTTTATAGGACTGCTTATTTTTTAGGAATAGGGAAATTTTAACCTTATTGTCTCTGAGCTAAGCCTTGTTTTCATTTGAACGCAAAAACCACTGCTTGTTTTATAGAAATGCTTATTTTGTAGGAATAGGGAAGTTTAAACCTTATTGTCTCTGAGCTAAGCCATGTTTTCATTTGAACGCAAAAACTACTGCTTATTTTATAGGACTGCTTATTTTTTAGGAATAGGGAAATTTTAACCTTATTGTCTGTGAGCTAAGCCTTGTTTGCATTTGAACGCAAAAATCACTGCTTATTTTATAGAACTGCTTGTTTTATAGGAATAGGAAAATTTAAACCTTATTGTCTGCCTCCTTTCTCGATCACTTAAAAATCAACCGAGATTCTTGGGTCGTCAGTTATTATATCTTGAACTTATAATAAATAAAAATCGGTCAAGTGCGGGTCGGACTCGCACACGAAGGGTTCCGTACCATCGTACCTACAAGAAAAAAAAACACTAAATCCTAAATAATAAAACCAAAACGAAAAGAAAAAATATATGTGTTCTCTGGGAATCGGACCCGGAACTTCAAGATTGTGAAACAGATACGAAACCGACTGAGCCATCTCAATGTTATTAAGAGCAGCGAAATTTATGGTGATATTGAATCATTCATGATGTTATGAGGTATTTCGCAAGTGCAGGGGTTTAAAAAACAGTCGCTTGTATGGGAACCCCCTTTAATTTTCAAAATTCCGTGTAGTTCATTTGTTGCTGTTGCAGCAACAGAAATGCACATTTTGTGAAAATTTCAGCTCTCTACCTATTTCGGTTGATCCGATAGAGCCCGGTGACGGACAGACAGACGGACAGCGGAGGCTTAGTAATAGGGTCCCGTTGGCACCCTCCGGGTAAGGAATTTATTACTGTTTACAATTTATTACTTAATGAAAAGAAAACTAAATGTATTAAATTCGTGTTACCCAATGTGAACCCGGTAACTACAGACATATTTATAAAAGGACAGAGATTGGACCTTGTGCAGTCGACTGTCTTTTTGGGCATTACTTTAGACGCCAAACTACAATGGGATCATCATATAATTGTCGAACAGACTGAGTTCAGCAGCGTTCGCAGTTAAAAAAATTAGAGCTCTTACCGACGTAGACACCGCTAGACTAGTCTACTTTAGTTACTTTCATAGTCTAATGACCTATGGTATTTTATTGTGGGGTCACGCTGCGAATGCTAATAGTATATTTATTCTGCATAAACGGGCTGTTCGTGCAATTTCTAGATTAGGGCCTAGAGTGTCACTGAGGGAAAAGTTTAAAGAAATCAATATTCTGACATTTGTGTCTCAATATATCTATGACAATCTTGTGTATGTAAAAAGAAATATAACTAATTTTCAGAAGTACAGTGATATACACAATTTTAATACTAGAAATAAAGACAAGTTGGTTGCTTATGTAAGCCGACTACATAAAATTAGTAATTCTTTTAAAGGCAATTGTATACGCTATTACAATAAGGTCCCTACTGATATTAAAAACTTACCTTTAGACAAGTTTAAAATAATAATAAAACAGAAATTGTATAAAAAAGGTTACTATAGGATATCTGATTACTTAGAGGACAGATGTCCATGGGAATAGATTGTTTGAGTAACAGGCTGTTTCGATATATAATTAGCATTCATTTTGTAATTTGACAATATTTTATTTAAAAAAGGAAACGCAAAAGATGCGACGACTGTGGAGTTTCTTCGGTGAGCTCTTCTCCACAGATTCCGCCATTGTGTTAGTGAACTCACCCAAAAAAATGTAATGACGGATCTAAGTGATGTAACAACATCCTATGGAAATAAATGATTTTTGATTTGATTTGATTTGATTTGGAACCCTAAAAATGTACTTTAAGGTATACGATTACTGTATGTTTTCATTTGAATGCACTCTTTAAATGTTTTATCGCTAAAATAGCTGTGGTACCTACAAGATTTAAATGAGGTCTTATGGCTATGGTATAGAGCTCAGTTCGCTATGTTTGATGCCGTCGCGATTAGCGATTTATCAGGTTTAATAATAGTTGTTTCGTGCTGCCGTAGCGAAATCGCAAATAACGCAACTGTTTAAATAACGCATTGGTAAAAGGTCACCACCAAGATCAAGAAAACTGCGACGCGGACAAGCCATGTGTTCCCAGTTTGTCACACACATTTTATTAACACTGTTACAAACTGGGAAAAAAAATCCCAGTTTGTAACACAATAAGCAGCGTTCGCAGTTAAAAAAATTAGAGCTCTTACCGACGTAGACACCGCTAGACTAGTCTACTTTAGTTACTTTCATAGTCTAATGACCTATGGTATTTTATTGTGGGGTCACGCTGCGAATGCTAATAGTATATTTATTCTACAGAAACGGGCTGTTCGTGCAATTTCTAGATTAGGGCCTAGAGTGTCACTGAGGGAAAAGTTTAAAGAAATCAATATTCTGACATTTGTGTCTCAATATATCTATGACAATCTTGTGTATGTAAAAAGAAATATAACTAATTTTCAGAAGTACAGTGATATATACAATTTTAATACTAGAAATAAAGACAAGTTGGTTGCTTATGTAAGCCGACTACATAAAATTTGTAATTCTTTTAAAGGCAATTGTATACGCTATTACAATAAGGTCCCTACTGATATTAAAAACTTACCTTTAGACAAGTTTAAAATAATAATAAAACAGAAATTGTATAAAAAAGGTTACTATAGGATATCTGATTACTTAGAGGACAGATTGTTTGAGTAACAGGCTGTTTCGATATATAATTAGCATTCATTTTGTAATTTGACAATATTTTATTTAAAAAAGGAAACGCAAAAGATGCCACGACTGTGGAGTTTCTTCGGTGAGCTCTTCTCCACAGATTCCGCCATTGTGTTAGTGAACTCACCCAAAAAAATGTAATGACGGATCTAAGTGATGTAACAACATCCTATGGAAATAAATGATTTTTGATTTGATTTGATTTGGAACCCTAAAAATGTACTTTAAGGTATACGGTTACTGTATGTTTTCATTTGAATGCACTCTTTAAATGTTTTATCGCTAAAATAGCTGTGGTACCTACAAGATTTAAATGAGGTCTTATGGCTATGGTATAGAGCTCAGTTCGCTATGTTTGATGCCGTCGCGATTAGCGATTTATCAGGTTTAATAATAGTTGTTTCGTGCTGCCGTAGCGAAATCGCAAATAACGCAACTGTTTAAATAACGCATTGGTAAAAGGTCACCACCAAGATCAAGAAAACTGCGACGCGGACAAGCCATGTGTTCCCAGTTTGTCACACACATTTTATTAACACTGTTACAAACTGGGAAAAAAAATCCCAGTTTGTAACACTGTTACCAACTGGGAAATATATATAGAATGTGATTCTCATTTTGTCCCACCCTTGAGTAACAGTGTTACAAACTGGGAAGAAAATAGTGCCAGTTTGTAACACTATTACAAACTGGCACTATTACCGTCCCACTTTGTCACACCATTTATCATGGATTGTCTTAAGATATAAAAAATTGGATCGTTAAAATCAAAATGGTTTATTTTATATTTATACTTAAAGTCAGAAGTAGAAGAAAGCAACTGTAATTTGGAATTCGTAACAATTTTAAAAGTAGGTAACTCCTTATCATATCAAACACCCCTTGAGGTATTTTAGCTAACAGCAGCTGTTTGTTAATATTGAAAACAGACCACAAATAATAGTTGATGATAAAGGGACTTTTTATATACCGTTTAAACAAAGTTTTAATTTTGATTGATGATCTCGAATTTTAACACCAGGTGTTACAATTACAATACAGATTATTTTATTATCTTTAATTACGTTACTTTTAAACAAATAATAAATTATATGTTCATTCCGCACCAGCCCGCACTGAGTCAGCGTGGTGGAATATGGCTAAATCTTCCTCGTATCTGCGTAAAGGCCTGTGGCTCACGGTGGGGACATAAATGGGCTACATTTATTTATTTATAATAATTACAATTAAGTTTTAGTGTCAGTATTATACCCACCAATTGTGTACCCTAAAACCCGCCAATTGTGTACCCTAATTTGTTTTTATACTATAGATTATTATTATTATTTTTCTGTAGATTTACCTCTTTTGATTACCTGCATAAATCTAAAAATAGTTAAGTAGCTAGTATTGTACAAAATAAAACATGTACCCACTGGGAAGTAACTGTCTCCCATGATACAGGTTTTTCCTACTTTGGGAGGCAGGGACCTCAAATATGTTAACCCTGTTATTTTGATCAATAAAAATTATTCTTATTCATGAATGGCCGAGTCGGCAGTGACTCTGCCTACGGAAGCCAAGGGTCCCGGATTCGAGTCCCGGTGGGGGCAACATTTGTTTGATGAGAACGGGTGGTTGTACCCTAGTCATGGTTGTTTATCTATCTAAGTATAATATTTATCTATATAAGTATGTTTATCGTTGTCTAGTACCCAAGATACAGGGAATCCTAGTTTGAGGTTAGATCAATGTGTGTAAATGGTGTCCAAGATATTATTACTATTATTCTTATTTATCGCCGGCGCGGCGCGCCGCTGCAACTCTTTACTGCGGCTCGGGGCGAGGTTTAGTCTGCACGAGAGCTTCATCCTCGCCGGGGGAAGGAGGCCGTCGATACTTGCGAGTCGGAAACTTGTCACTGTGAACCGTTCGCGTGCTGATGAATGTGAATACTCTATATCCTGTAGCGGTAGTTACAATACCATAATATAATATGTATTTGGTGCACTGGATGGATATTATTTTCAGATATTTAATTTATGTTTTTGTTTTGTGGAAAATAAATGCCTTTTTAGGGTTTTATACCCGAAGGATGCCAAACGGGACTCTATTACTAAGCCTCCGCTGTCCGCCTGTCTGTCTGTCCGTTACCGGGCTCTATCTGAGGAACCGTAATAGGTAGATAGTTCAAATTTTCACAGAATTTGTAGTTCTGTTGCCTCTGCAGCAACAAATGAACTACAATAGATTATATGAGAACATGAACTATTCCGCCAACAGATCAATATAAATATTAATTATGTTATTAAGAAGGTATTTTTTATGATCAGTCTTCTAGGTTTACATCAGTCAACCCAACACTTGTATAAACTTATTTATTTTAAAGAAATTGGCTAGAAATAAATATGATAAGGATTTACCTACATTTTAAAATGTTACGAATTCTAAATAACAGTTCCTTTCGTCTACTTCTGTCTTTAAGTTTATAAATATTAAAATAAACCATTTTGATTTTGACAATCCTATTTTTTATAGCTATCTATAAGCCTCGCAGATAAAGAAACGATTTGAAAATGGTGTCCGTTCGCATGCTATCTCGCTCACATACTGTCACTGTTTATAGTACTGTATAGTATTATAGTATCTGTGTTTATAGTCACAGAGTGAAGTACGCGCTGGTAAAAAATTACTATGGATACGCTGTCCACGTTACTTACACGCACTCCGACTTAACGTTGAATTCGTTCCGTTACACTTTGTTAGTTTCGTTGATATTCATTGTTATTTGTTTTTGTTGAGCGCGTGAAATAATACACGTATCCCCATGGACAGCTTCGATGTATGTGCCTTATGAAATATTGTGGCTTCAATATACGATGTTCGGAAGGAGGTACCTACGCTGAACAAGATTATAGCATCAGCAAAATCAGAATTGAACTAAAAAGCCTTCACAACGAGATTTAGGAATATTTAAAAGAAAAGCTCGGATTCCGATTTAAAAATGCCGCCAGAACCGAATGGTGCTCATAGAGCGCGAAAATATAAAAGCGTGGCGAGTTAAACATTTACGCCGCATCCGGCAATAAAATTGAGGGCTTCCCAAAAGAGGCCATAGCTTCAATTACGCGGGATGACTGGAAAAAACAAATAAATCATATAAAAGGATCGAGTCCCGGTGGGGGCAAATATTTTTCGTGGATGAGAACGGATGTTTGTACCCTAGTCATGTTTGTTTATCTATCTAAGTATTATATTTATCTATATAAGTATGAGTATCGTTGTCTAGTACCCAACATACAGAGAATCCTAGTTTGGGGCTAGATAATGTGTGTAAATAGTCTCCAAGGTATTATAACTATTATTAAAAGAGTCGAAGAAAAATATTGGCAGCACGATGAAGGCAGGGAGAAAGAAATAGGGGATTTCATTTTCAGTATCGGTATGAACAGCGACAGCGAAGATGAAAGTGAAGACTGTGGTGAAAACCAATACTTTGAAAGTGACCAGTCCATGGATGATTTTAACCCACTTCTCCATTGAACCAATAATGGTCAATCCAAGTGACCTGTCCATGGAACCTATTTTTGTGTCATTAATTAAAAATAATAAGTTATAAAAAATAAAAAAAAACTATTTTTGAGAACTTGTTTTGCCAATACCTTAAGAATTAAAAACAAACCGTCGCCATTTTCAGATCGTTTCTTTAACTGCAGGGCTTATAAGCTGGTATACCAGGGGGGTCTCTCTCTACAGTTTAGGTACGTTGACCGGCCAACCCGACGGGCGGGAATTCAGTTATGTTGCCGCTCGCTTGGCTGGCAGTAGCGTCGCGCGCTAGCCGCTCCTCATAAGCGTCTTTTCTGTGATTGATGCAACAACAATGACTTAAGAACCTAAAATTTTAGGGTGTCTAAAGGAATTGTTCACAAATAAAATTCGATTCCTTTTTAATTGAATACCTCTAAAAGTAAACACTTTAGACCCATTATAAAACAAATGATAATTACCTAAATAAGGAGGTAGGTACCTACCTAACCTAAGAATTTACCAATAGCCTGAATAAGTACTAATAACACCTCTATTAGACAGAGTGGACAAAAATTCACAAACACAAATCGCACGTAGGTAACCCTACCGTGATCAAGCGAGACAGGAGTTTAAAGGACGACCTTGTGATGTCAGAGAAAAAGAAGCTTTTAGGCGTAGTAATGCGGCGCAATCTAGCCTTTACGGGGGCGGGGCAACTGATTCTAGGTGTTTAGCGATTTTTGTATGTAGCGTAGGTGCGAGCTAGATTGCGCTTTATTTTCGCGCAGCGAGAGTTACTATTTATTTAAGTGTATTTGAGGAGTAATCTTTCTGTACGTAGTACTATTAAGTATTCTGTGCTTATATTATACCTACTTAAGACAAGCCATAATCAATGATGTGACAAAGTGGGAAGGTAATAGTGCCAGTTTGTAACAGTGTTACTCAAGGGTGTGACAAAATGGGAATCACATTCTATTTTCATTCCACATTGGTAAGTGTTACAAACTAGTTTTTTTTTTTTCCAGTTTGTAACAGTGCTACCAAGATGGGTGTGACAAACTGGGAACACATGGAAAAAGCTAGCCAAAGCAAGGGCAAGGAGAACAGCGATTGGCCCTTCCCCTTTCACACTGCTATCGGCTGAGGCAATAGGAATAAAACTCAAAGCAGCCGCAGCCGACCAACATAATAAGAGTAGTACCAAATTATTTCTTATAGAATATAATCATAAATTCACGAACTACGAGATGAGACTGCCACGCAGTAAAATAAAAATACTAACTGGCCTGGTTACAGGCCACTGTACACTTAACAAACTTTTGAAAATTACAGGTGCAATAGACAGCTCCCTATGCAGGGGATGCATGGAAGTGGATGAGACCGTGGAGCACATGCTGCTTGCATGCCCAACCACCATTGAAACCAGGATGGCAATCCTGGGTGAAACAACAACACCTTCAGAGCTTTTAAAACATCCAGTCCTCCTACTCCAGCTTGAGCAGGAGTTGGGATGGCTGAATTAGAAGGGCCGGGTGCAGGCACTTTAACCCCTGGAGAGAAGAAGATAAAACTGCGGATATTCAAACTATTTTTATTTTACAAAAAGAGTTATTTGAGCAATTTATAATTTTGACCGCACACAACTCCTTAAGAGAGCTTGTTGAAGAAATTGACATACTAATTTATTTTCGAAAATATAATGTATCTACGCAAGAACATTACAACATTTTCCAAATTTTGCAATAGCTGTTATGTTAACCAAGAAATAATCACAGACTAGCTGCGCCCCGGTTTAGACTCGCGAAGGTTAGCAATTCTTTCAAGGGTCGGTGCAGACTCTACTACAAGATACCTAAGGAGATTTGGAAATTGCCAGTTGAGCAAATTAAAAACCTTGTAAAAGTGACTATGTTGAAAATGGGATATTAAAATGTTCAAGACTATTTCAATGACGGGATTGTATGGGGTTAATCTATCTCAACACAGAACTTGCTGTTAATCATTTTGCAATTATTTATTCCTGCTTATTAACACCTTTTAATTTAACCTACTCTGCTGGCCGGAAAAGAAAAAATATTGACAACAATTAAGGCAAAATCATAAAAGTTCCATTTTAGGGTTTACAGGATAATTATAATAATTAATTTGTAGTTAAACTCAACTAATTTTTAAAAGAGATCCAAAAATCAATCTGTGGGAGTTTCTTCGCCCTGCCTCTCCCACAGTGGTCCAATATAGAGAAGAGGCTAAAAATTATGTTTGCTAAGAATATGTAAATATCTACAGTAATAAAGAAATTTGAACTTTGAAGTGGATCAGACCATGGAGCACATGCTGCGTGTGTCCATCCATCAGTGAAACTAGGATCCCTGAAAGCTCCTACTTCAGCTGGTGCATGAGTTAGGATAGCTGAATTAGTAAGAGTACCCACTCTTCCAAGGGGACATGCACAAAGGCCCTGCTCAAATGGCTCTTTAACAGGGTGTTCTGAGCGACTACCTCCTAGTGTGGGGGTGCTGAAGTGATGCAGAAGGATACGTCCGACTGCATAACTTCTGCTTCCTCCTGGTGCACCCTGGTAACAGCGGCTAGTGACTGGTCCCCGGACCTCTTACTAGCTGATGGCTAAAAGTCCCTCCGGTTCTGTCGGTTAAGGTGGGTGTACCCGGCAGACTATCTACACTCACCTGCGTCTTGTGGTCTGCGCAGTTGATCACCGTAGGCCAGGATGAAGGGGTCCTGGGGGGTTGAGCCGAGCGTTGCTGTGGATTTAGCTTCGTAAGGCAACACGCCCTCTTTGGCCTGGATTTCAGGCAAAACGGTAGCCTCGCCCGTAGCCGCGGGTTGGGGTAACGGTCAAGTGTCCCGTCAGAGGGCCACGGCTAGGGGTGTAGGGTCCGCTAAGGCGTCAGTAGGCGGTGGGATGGGCCATGCTGACGGGGTAAGCTTCGGTGACTACGGCGGTGGGACCATGTCGCTGACACCTTGGTTCCCATCGTCCACAGAAGCGAGCTCCCGATGTCGCGCCAAGTACCAGCCCTATGCTCCTATATCCACTCGGTTCTCCTAGCGACTGAAAGCTGTTCCAAGCGAGTAGGCGCTCCCAATTGTGCGGGCTCCGTGGAGGGTGGGAAATCGAGTAGACGAATCTCTATACATTTGACTATGGATCGTGTCAGGTCAAAAAACCCATCTGGAACGCTTCCAGCGGTGAAAACCGCAAGCGTCTCCAAACAGGTGCGAGAATCTGCCTCGGCAGATCCTCAAGCCTTAACTGGGCGCACTGCCACCATCAGTGACCTACCGGTGCAAACCGGTAGTGATTCCACTGTGGAGGTTAGCTGCAAAAAGCCCGAAAGTGAGTCGAGAGGCAGGGCCACGGGGCAACCCGGTGCGCGGAGCCATTCGACAAACATCGCCGAGCATTTCGCCAGCGCCTGGACGACGGTTGGTCGAAAGGGTAAACCACCCAAGCAATCTTTGCAAGGGAAGGGCCCATCGACTAAACGTCCAGATACGGTGCAAACCGGACCAGGGCGTAAGGCGAATCGTCGGTGGAAGAAAAAACAGCGTTTGGCTGCCACATCGGCCGCTGCCGGCGTAGATGGGGTTCCATCTGCCACGGTGGCGACCGATAGCGGTCCCGCTGTTAATCATCCGGAGCTGCGGGTAAGGTGACCGGCTCCCGTGGTGTCAAAGGGGCAACCCTAGACTCAAACGGGGCTAAACCTTCCGTAGCGTTCTCTGGTGGTCCAACTTCTAACAAGAAGTTGAAATCTGCCAAGAGATCCGGCAAAAACGAGCGCGGCTGCTAAGAGGGCTCGACTAGAGGATAGTAATTCTCCTCGAGTGGAGCCTAAAAAGCAGTGCACGGAAGCGCGCAGAGCTGGGGTCACCTATGCTCAGAAGGTGAAGTCTGACCAGAACATCGCCGTAACTGACGTCGCTACTGGTCATATTTCACAGGATCTGTCAACGCTCATCCTCAACGAGATTGATGATAAAATCTTGAGGGAAGCGTTGGCGGATCCGAGCAAGGAAAACCCCAAATTCGGTGGCAAGCCTCGTTACGAGCACGGCCACCTTAAACTGTTCGTGGAGGACGAGTACTCCCTGAACTGGCTGCGGGAGTGTGTCTCCGGTGTGTCTACACCATCCAACGTACAGTTGGTGGTGAAACGCCAATCGGAGATGGTCCGCAGGGTTCGATGTGGGGTGCTCATACCCAACGAACGGGGCAAGTGGAAGTCTGCGCCCGACGTCGGCGTAGTCCTCCACTTTATGAACAAGTGGGCACAGGTTGACCGATGGCTCCTCCAGAAAGTGAGCAGCAGGACAACCTGTTTCTCATTACAGACGTCCCTGAAGATGTGGTGCCGACCCTGCTGGGAAGGGGCAGACAGCTCCTTTTTGGTAGTGGTTCGGTCTACCTTAAATTTCAGGGACCCGGTGGGAAATTTGTTAAGGAACCACCGGTGGTAGCGCAGACCAGCTCTAAGCTGGTCATCACTGGGGTTTCATCAACAACAGCTATGCCCCAGAGTTCCACTCCAGAGCGGCAGCAAACAGGTCCCGATGTAGTCGGGGAAAGTTCTGCTGCTCAACCGCAGGACGGGCACGCGCACTGGGAGGCCATGCTGCTTGGTGAAGGCGATGAGCTAGAACCAGCAGTGGTGCCCTCTGTGGGCGAGGAGCTGTCCATGCGGCTGGAGGAGGAACTCGTGTTGGAGGTGGAGGAGGGGTTGACCAAAAATGGCGTACCTCTCCCGCGATTGTAAAATCCTCCAAGCCAACCTCCAACACAGCCAAACTGCAACGGCCCAGTTAAGACGCTGTTTGGGGGCAAACAGCACTGCCGTGGCTCTGATCCAGGAGCCGTGGATCAACCGCGGTAGCATTCGAGGGCTCGCCAATTTGAGAGGTAAGCTTTTCGGTACAACTGATCACGATAACCCTAGAACGTGCATCATAACTACTAACAACATCCCAGCACAGCCATTAACAGAGTTCTGTTCCAGGGACCTGTGTGCCATAAGGCTGCAACTGCCCGACACAGCTAGGTGCCGCGAACTCGTGGTGGCCTCCACCTACATGCCTGCGGAGGACAACCCGCCTCCACACGACCTGTGCCGGCTGGTGGACCACTGCGAGAAGTCGGGCCTCCAGCTCATCGTTGGGGCCGACTCGAACGCGCATCACCCACTGTGGGGCATGCCGGATATGAACAGCAGAGGTAAGACACTTGTTGAATACCTATTTACTACAAACCTTAATGTGCTTAATATAGGTTCTGAACCAACTTTTGTTACCAAGCGGAGCAAAACTATCGTTGATATTACCCTGGCAACGGCGGACATATCCGACGACGTTGGGGGCTGGCATGTGTCCAACGAGGCGTCATGCTCTGATCATCGATGGATACGCTTCGAGATCAACGCAGCGTTCTCCCCAACTGTCCCTAAGAGAAACCCACGCAAGACTGACAGAACCAGGTACAGAGCTATCCTAGGTGAAATACTTGCTTGGGCTGAGACTCTACCAGATCCGGAGGGACCCGAACAAATCGAACAACAGGTAACAGATTTTACTAATACTTCAATAGACTGCTACCATTCAACTTGCCCGCTTAGCACACCAGCGCCTACCAACATCAAGGGGCAGCCTTGGTGGGGTCCTGATCTAGATAGGATGCGTGCTAAGATCAGAAGACTGCTAAACAGGGCGATGAACACCAGTGCTGATGAGGATTGGGACAACTACAAAGATGCCAAATCCAAGTACAAGAAACGACTACGGTTCAAAAGCAGCAACTCATGGAGGAAATTCTGCAGCGACGTTGAAACCGTTGATCAAGCAAATCGGGTAAGGCAAATACTAGCTCAACAAGGTAACTCCAGGCTAGGGTCGCTTAAAAAACCCGATGGAACATATACCTCTTCCACCACAGAAACACACAGTCTCTTATTGGAAACTCACTTTCCCGGAAGTAGAACTATTCAAGAGATTGTGTGGCCGGAAGAGGTTCACCATGAAGCTGTCGACCACTTAGACATAACTAATAATATTATCACTGCTGACAAGGTGAGATGGGCCATTAATAGCTTTAAACCTTTTAAATCAGCAGGACCAGATGGAATCTTCCCAGCACTTCTACAGTGGGGTGGGGAACCCGTCATCAATATAATGGTCCGAATCATGAAAGCATGTCTTAGATTCGGATACGTTCCCAAAAGGTGGAGAGTAGTAAACGTAATTTTCATACCGAAGCCAGGAAGGAGCGACTACACTAACGCTAAATCTTTCAGGCCGATTAGTCTCACCTCGTTCTTGCTTAAGACTCTCGAAGGTTTGTGCGAGAGACACCTGAGAGATGGAGCGTTAAAACATATACCCTTACACAAGAATCAGCATGCATATAGTTTGGGTAAGTCTACTGAATCGGCTCTCCATGCAGTTGTATCCACAATTGAAGAGGCGATTCAAAACAAATGCATCTGTCTTGTAACTTTTATTGATATAGAAGGTGCCTTTGACAAGACGCAGCATAGCAGTATAAGTGCATCTCTAACAAGGCATGGGGTGTCAACAGCTGTAAACAACTGGGTCACAAACATGCTTAACAAACGTATCGTGCGTCTAGCTGGTGAGTCCCTGTCGGCGGAGGTAGTGCGGGGATGCCCGCAGGGAGGAGTGCTCTCCCCGCTTCTGTGGAATCTGGTCATTAACGACCTGATTACCAAGCTTAACGCTAATGGATACTACACCGTAGGATACGCCGACGATTTGGTAATCCTCATCACAGGTAAATTTGCGAGCACAGTGTGCAACCTTAAAAAAACAGCTCTTCGCATCGTGGAGCGCTGGTGTTAAGAATATGACCTGGCGGTTAACCCAACAAAAACGGAAATGGTCATGTTCACTAACAATAGGGCTCTTGGTAGGTATACCCTACCTAAGCTCTTTGGAACGGAACTCCAGCTAGCAACTGAGGTGAAGTACCTGGGCATAACCTTGGACAGCAAGCTCAACTGGAGTAGCCACATTGACAACAAACTAAAGAAGGCGAGTATTGCTTTCTGGCTGTGTCGGAGAATGGTGGGGAAAAAGTTGGGACTTTCTCCCAACATCATTCTTTGGCTGTACGTAACGGTGATCCGTCCTCTTGTCTGCTACGGAGCTGTGGTGTGGTGGACCAGGACCAAACTAACCACAATGGTAAGCAAACTCCAAAGCTTCCAAAGGCTGGCCTGCATGGCTATCACAGGTAGTATGAGAACTACTCCAACAGCAGCAATGGAGGCCATGTTCTGTCTTCCGCCACTCCAGCTGTATATTAAGCAGGAGGCCGCGTCATCTGCGGTGAGACTCAACACCTTAGGACTTTGGAGGAAAAACAGGACCTCACACACCGCCATCCTAGGGGAAGTTTACAAAAAATTTCCCATCTCTATGGCTTGCAGTGACAGAACCCCTAAACAATTTGTTTTTGACAAAAAATACAATATACAGTTACATGAGGACCATTGGGTTGAGGGGCTCGACGTAAAAGAGCTCAGAATTTTTACCGATGGTTCAAAAACTGAAGCAGGCACTGGTTCAGGCACCTTCTCGGAGGACCTAAACATCAAGATAGCCATTCCACTGGGTGCCCATAATACTGTCTTTCAAGCTGAATGCATGGGCATCATCTCGGCCGCTAATGCCATAGCATCGAGAAAGGTAAGAGATTCCTCCATTCGAATACTCTCGGATAGCATGGCTGTCCTACAAGCCCTAAATAGCAACACTATTAACTCAGGGCTAATCTAAGAGTGTCACAAACGACTAATGGAGGTATGTCAACATAACCGCGTAATCCTTCAATGGATAAAAGGACACAGCGGATCAAGAGGTAACGATGCAGCGGATGAGTTGGCGCGTAAAGGATCTAGCTTGACAGCGTATGGTCCCGAACCTATCATCCCTCTTCCCTTCAAGATGGTACGCTCATTTCTGAGAGAGTCGACCAGGAATGATCATGCCACTCTTTCCCCCCCCGGATCTCAGTGTGAGCAGTCGTCTAAAGAACCTGTACTAATTTAATTCTAATATTTAAATCAATTTAAACATTTTTAATACAACCAAAATATTAGGAGCGCATAACTCCAAAGTGCTCTCCGCGATTCAAATTCACGCGCCACAACTCCCGCCACGCTGTCCGTGATCGAAGTCACCGGTAGTACGCAAGCCCCACCCACGTACGAGGACTCCATTCACCTGGACGAAACACCGTATCCTGCGCGTGAGTACAACTGCAGTGCTACTACTCCAGCAGCTACGCACTCAGTGATCGCGCACGCCCAGTTGTAGGCAGGCTCCGCCCCCCACGTGGACCTCATTCATCGCACGCAACTGCCTGCTGGTCGCTGCCGTCCTGGTACCCTGCCGTCGCGTCGTCACATTAACAGATGATTGACAGATGTCAGCTGTCAAGTTAAAGTGAGCTCCGTAATAAATTATTGTAATTAAATAATAAACAGCGTTAAATAGTGAAAGTTATTTGTCCAACCGTTAAATAAAGTCGAATCAAAATAGTATTAGTGTTATCTACAAAAAACAACTACTATAACAGTGTTGTATTGTGATATCGTGAAACCGTTCCAGTAACAAAAAATACAAATAAATTATTGCTTAGCTGAGTCCTGTGACACGAGGAATGAGATATATGCATCGCCGCCGAAACAAAATAGTGACTTAAAGGGACAATCGAAGAAAAACAGCGAAAAAGGTTAGTGACAATCTTTTGTAAACAAACCATGACTCATTCTTAACGGACGCACTGATTGCACGAGTCCAATTTCACTGAATGTGACTACTAATTTCGCCTTGACTAACAACGTCCCTATAGCGGAGCCGTAGTACGTCTGGCCGTCTTACCGTGGGTTCCGGGGTCAATCCCGACTCAAGACTTGTCAACATTTAGTTTCGTTACGTCTTTTATTTTTGTAAAGAGACTCCAAATACAAAATGAGTTTCTTTGGAAATATTACATTTCGAAAGAATCGTCCACACTCTGAGTCAGAGGTGACTGCAGAGGAAATAAATGCATCCGAAACAACAGTAAATGCTTCCACCAGTAGTATGCCCGAAATATCAGATGATGAAGAGGAAAGTAGAAAACAACTAGAAAGCGAAATAAAACTTCTAAAACAACAGCTTCAAACAGCACACGAAGAAATAATAAACTTAAATCTAGAAAACAGTCAACTGAAAACAGATATTCTTGAGCTACAAAAAAAACAAGAGATCTGCCATAAAGTAACAAATAGTTTAAAATACGACTGTGTTACTCCTAAAAGAAAAAAAGACAAATCCACAACACTGTCCAAAACCCTGGCGACCACAAAACCAACCACGAGTGCTAAAAACGGTGATGTGTCGAACCCAGGCAAATTAATTTCAGTCAGCACACAAACCACACCAAAATTCAACTCTTCTAACAAAGCGAAAAAATCACCTAAAGCGCGAGGGAAGCTTAGTAATAACGTCAGCAAAAGTACAAAACCAAAAAGTAAAATATGTATAATTAGTAGCAACAATACGAACAAAATACTCCGGACAGCTGAAGATACCCTGCCAAATAGCAGTATATTACATTACTCATCACCTGGAGCTGGAATTAGTTACCTATTAGAAAAGACTCAAAAACATGTTAAAGATTTTACGATGGACGATTACTGCATCATCATGATTGGAGAAGAAGATTTCTTGACCACCAATAACTATATTGATCTTGTATACCTCATCAGAGAGGAACTACAGAAAATAAAACATACGAATGTAATACTGTGCGTGCCAACGTTTAAATGCAACGAACATTCAGACTTATTCAACTGGAGGATTGAAACTTTCAACAGTGCTTTATATATGGATTTACAAGAACACAAGCATGCGCATGCATTAGAAACAAATTTGAATTTAACATACGACAACAATATGTTTCATAGATATAGTGGCCAGATAAACAATTATGGAACGAAAGTAGTATTTGATGATTTGGCAAAACTAATAAACTCAATTAAAAAAAAAGGGTCCGTCCAAATAAATAAACAGAAAAACACCAATGACGGGACTATTGACACACCGACTCAGCTTTTTCGTAACTAATGATCCCAAAGTGCCACTATTCGTATATAACCACATAAATGTCATGCATCAGAATATAGCTGGACTAATAAGCAAAGCTGATGAACTAACAGTTTGCCTTGAAGAAATGAAGATAAAAAACAGAAAAACCATAGACGTGTTATGTATTACAGAGCACAATATGACTGACGCTAATGAAGAACAACTATTTTTACCAAATTATAGAATTGCTGCCAGTTTATGTAGAAACAAAAAAAGAGGAGGCTCTTGTATACTAACCAGAATGGACCACGACTTCAGAACACTCAGTGATATAGCCAAGTACTCTATACCTAACGTAATAGAATGCTGTGCAATAGAGTTAAGTAAACATCGTATTAACATATTATGTGTTTATCGGGTACCAGGATCAGACATGAATTTATTTTTTGACACCCTGGACCTAATTTTACGGAAAATATGTGATGACTCAAAAAGTCAACTAATAATATGCGGTGATTTTAACATTGATGTATTGAAAACAAATTGTAAATCAACTGAATTCGAACATCTTTTGTTGAGTCATAATCTGACATTAAAATTCAGAGAGCCAACGAGATATGCAAGTAAAACCTGTATAGATAATTTTGCTCATAGCATTAGAGGATGTACTGGGGAAATCGCGGAATTAGGCTTATCAGACCATACAGCGCAAATTTTAAAATGTCCTGTGAAAAAAACCTGCACACTTAAATCATGGCAAATTACAAGACGGGACTTCTCCACAGAAAACCTACATAAATTTAAAGAATGTTTAACAAGTTATAAATTTTGTGACGTATTTGACTCAGTTGATCCAAATAAAGCATATAATTTATTTTTCGAAACATTTAAACTATTTTATGACCTATTCTTTCCCATTAAAAATGTTAGGATACGTACAAGAAGAAAGCAACGATGGATATCCAAGGGAATAAAAAAATGTAGCAAGCGAAATAGGGAACTTCTCTGGCAATACAGACTGAAGCCTTGCAGTGAAACCAAACTATTGCTGAATTCGTACAAAAAAAGATACAGAAAAGTTCTCAAACAGACGCAGTTCTCTCAAAATAATAACTACATACAACTAGCAAACAACAAATGTAAAGCCACCTGGCAAATTATAAACAAAACAAAAGACAATCATCCTAAGGAATCAATAACCAAGATTAATAATCTAAACAGGGATATTACAGAACCAATAGCTATAGCTAATGCTTTTAATGATTTTTTTATTGACCAGGTTAGAGATATACCTAAAACTAAAAACCGTATTGACAGTTCCGCAAATATCCCTCATTCTATATTTATGAGACCGATCTCACCAGATGAGGTTAATAAGATTGTTAAAGGACTAAAGAACAAAAAAAGTGTTGGTTTTGATGAAATTTCCACAGAAGTCTTAAAGTTTGTATCAAATGAAATAGCATCTCCTCTGAGCCATGTATTCAATCAATGTATCACCAAAGGCATATTTCCAGACAAACTAAAACCAACAATTGTTAGACCATTGCACAAAAAAGGCGATAAAGTTAAGCTATCCAATTATAGACCTGTAGCATTGATACCTATTCTATCAAAAGTCTTTGAAAAATATATATATAATGCCATTACAAACTTTATTAACAAGCATAAAATATTGACTGATCAACAAAAAGGATTTAGAAAAAATATGACTATAAATATGGCAATTTATGACTTAATAAAATGTGCGGTGTTAAATATGGACATAAGGAAGCCTATTTGTGCCATTTATATGGACATGTCAAAGGCTTTCGACTGTGTTGATCATTGTATATTAATGGATAAGCTCTACACATACGGCTTGCGTGGTAACGTACATGATCTTATAAAGTCATATCTCAGTGACAGATATCAATACACAGAAATAACCCAAATATGTCAGCACAGGGCTCGGGAAATAAGTTTTAGATCGGAGCCTAGAAAGACTTGCTTTGGAGTACCACAAGGCAGCGTATTGGGGCCGCTTTTGTTTTTACTGTACATTAACGACATGCCGAATAATGTACACCACCCCATGGTACTGTTTGCCGATGATAGCACAGTTCTAATAAAAAGGAATAATGATGTAGACTACGAGAAAGATATTAATAGTACTCTCAGCAACATCATAGATTGGCTTACTAATAATAACCTGCTTATAAATATTGACAAAACCAAGGTGATGCATTTTAGTCAAAAGGTAGAATATTTGAACCCAAATGTAAACTACAAGGGTGAAACAATTGAAGAAGTGAACCAAACCAAATTCTTAGGGTTAGTTATAGATAAAAACTTGACTTGGAAGCCACAATCAGAAGAAATCTGCAAAAAACTCTATAAATTCTCATACGCGTTATATAAGCTCGCTAAAGTTGTGAACCGTGACGCAGTGCTATGTGCCTATCACGGCTATGTAGCTTCCACGCTTCGCTATGGTATCATATTCTGGGGGAACTGTTCAAATAGAGAAATTATATTTAAATCTCAAAAGAGATGTCTTAGAGCAATGTGTAAATTAAAATCAACAGACACCTGTAAACCATATTTTAAAGAACTGAAGTTACTAACGTTTCCCTCTATGTACATTTTTGAAGTTGCTTTATTTGTAAAAACCAACCCAATATTATTTACGAAAACTAATAGATTAAGAAATCCTCATAGGCTTCAAAATGTAACCTCAAAAACGGCTCTACTTAGTAAAAGCGTAATTGGACTAGCTCCAAAAATTTACAATAAAATTCCTAATAATATTAAAAGCCTTAATGTTAATACTTTTAAATTAAAGCTTAAATCCATATTGATTGAGAAGTGTTATTACTCTATTGTTGAATATTTAAATGACAAGGAATTCTGCAAATAACTTTACAGAGCCACTGAGCCACTTTCTATAACATGTATGATAAACTTCAATTGAGACTTTTGAATTTGTTAAAGACATTAATTTGATCAACTATTAGAATTGCATGTTAGACTATAAGTAATGAAAATATTTGTATGCTTTTTTTAGCAGAATGTAGAGTACATAAATGTATTTACCAACTTATATATCCACCTACATTCCACAAATAAATGAATTTGTATTTGTATTTGTATTTGACAAACCATGAGGAGTGCAGGCAGGCTAAGCTGGCCTTTCCGTCCCCTAGCGCTAGGCTGGCTAAGCCCTTGCTTCAACTTAGTAGGCCGCGCATGCGACTGGTGACTGCAGCACTTACTGGCCATGGTTTCTTTAATAAACATCTATATGTCCTAGGTGTTACCGACAGCCCCCTTTGCAGAGCCTGCTTGGAGGCAGAAGAAACGGCTGCTCACGTCCTCATGGAGTGCACAGGAGTAGCGGACTACAGGGCTAAACACCTCGGTCAATCGAGGGACCTTCCAGGGATAGTCGGTAACGTAAAGGGCCTGCTGGCGTTCCTGGAGGAGTTGGGTTGGCTCGAATGATGTCGCATTCCCACCCACACGCAAAATAGGCGCTTTCGTCGTCGAGTTGCGGAAACCAGCCCGTCTTACAATTGACAAATTGACAAATGGCTCTTTAACCTCCTGAAGCAGAAGATGCGGTTGGAGGTTGTTTGTAATACCTTGGACACTTGGACACTATTTACACACATTGATCTAGCCTCAAACTAGGATTCGCTGTATCTTGGGTACTAGACAATGATACACACTTATATAGATAAATATTATACTTAAGATAGATAAGCAACCATGACTAGGGTACAAACATCCGTTCTCATCAATCAAATATTTGCCGCCACCGGGACTCGAAACTGGGACCCTTGGCTTCGTAGGCAGGGTCACTGCCGTCTCGGCCATTCGGGTTGTTGTGTGTGTGTATGTCTGTTACCATATTCCTGGTCAATTACTGGACTAATTATGATGTGGTGTTTTGCATTAAAGGGCTATAATTCCAGAGCAGGTTCTTAGGTATGTTTTATGGTTGTATACCACCAGGGGGTGCTGCAGCAGCTAGCATGGTAGAAGCTGGAGGGCTTCTCAGAAACTATTTAGCCATTTTCAATAGGTCCAAATAAAGAGTACTTCAACATTGTAAATCTTTTGTGTTTACCCTAATCTATTTACTTTATAGCTATTTTTCTATATTAGTTACATGGTTAGATGATCCTTCACAAGTAGCTTTTACTGTATATTTTTTAAACAAGAATTGGTCTTGCATCAATACTAAAAACCTTGTCTAAAGTATGCAAGAACTATTCAGTCTATGTTTGTTAAACTTTGGTCAAATTTACATTTGTGCTTAGGAATTTTTGCAGTTTATGTATCTATTGTGTGACACTGGTAAACAAGGGTTCCAGGAAATTTCCAGATGATGTATTGAGTTATTTATAATATTATTACGAACGAATCCGATTGAGTGAGTAACTGATAGCGAGTACTGAGAGGAATCTTTGTCTGTTATCGCCTTTTGGTTTGTACGTAGTGCACTGAATTAATCATTCCACTATTGAAAAGGATATAAATTATGATCGGGACCGCCTGCGCGACTTTCCCCACTTCCTCGTCGGTCTGCATAATCTTCTTGATACGTCCCTAAAAATAAATATCACAGCCATTAGCCATCTCGTAAGATTTTACACGAAAACAAAACACAATATCTTGGCGCTCTGGCGGTTTGGGGCCGTTTTGGGACTTACAGCGGGGAACCTGGCGTTATATTTCCTTTTTTTCGACGGCATGATGCCAATTTTATAAATTTAACACTATTTTAATATTAAATTAAGCTCAATATTGTAGCAGACATTGTAACTTCTCGCGCATTTTTGAGGTTATAGAAGAGGGACGTTCGCATCTTCATCATTTATATACGATTCTGACATTTCGGCCACAATTATTTTGTTGGCCTCATTTGACAACAGACTGCTTTCATAAGTTTTCTGTGATGAAAATATTTGAAGAATAAATGCAAGGACGTAGAATATAGGTGATTTATTTTTGTAAGTTTCCTAATTTTTATAAAATCATAATTTGTTATTTTTAACCTAATGATCTATAAAATTATCTTTAGTGAAGCTGTCTAGATTTGTATGTGTCACAGTAAGATTGACAAAACAGTTAGTTGATAAACTAACGCGTTTGTTTATCAACTATCGACAGATAGTAAACCTGACCGACAGGGTTTAGAATTTACGTTTATTTTGTTCTTACATGTCAACCTAACACGAAGACCATTCGGGGGCTTCGCTTCGCTTAAGTTATTTAAGAATAGTAAGTTATTTATTTACAAAATTAATCCCTAGGCCTTAGCTTCGAAGAAATGTGACGAGAAGAAACTAAACATGATATTACTGATTAGTATTTTTACTTTTTGATTTACATTCACATAATGTAAAATTACACAAAACGCAACGTTTACACTTTTATCTACACACGTATCATAAACCCTCTTTACTGCGTCCAAAAACCACACGTTACGACCAGCATAATGATAAACTTCTTGGTAAGCACTCATTTCTTATCTGAATATTGATACATTATGACCATAATGTACTAAAATTTGTCAAATTATGACATTCAAATTTCACACGCCGACGCCCGCCTGCGTGTCGCGCCGCCTCAAGTTTGTCTGTGAATTTGGTATTACAGAACAAGCTAAACAACAGCAGAGCAATTATCAATGCCACAATGCCCGTCGAACATGCGGTTCCTGAACATATCAAAAAGAGCTTGTTTGTGTAGATAAACTAGTGTATGTAACTTTAAATAATTAGGCATTATGTAGCAGTCACATAATGCCTAATTATTTGAATATAGTAAAATATAGTAGTTTATGTGACTGCTACATAATGGAGGGCATTAATACTCGTTCGGCTCGTTTCATAATAACTCGAGAGTTTTAATGCCTAATTATGTACAGTTACATACACTAGTTTATCTACACACATATCACAAGCTCTCTTTGATGTGTTCAGGAACCGCATGTTTGACCGGCATTGTGGCTCTGCAGTTGTTTAGCTTGTTCTGTAGCAGTATTAATAAGTTTCTCTATGTTCTGTAGTACCAACTTCACGCAGGCGGGCGTCGGCGTTCGAAATTTGAATGACCGTCCCAAACTACCAACTTCACAGACAAACTAGGGGCAGCACGCAGGCGGGCGTCGGCGTTCGAAATTTGAACGTCATAATATGTAGAAAAATTACACATTATGGTCATAATGTGTAATTTTTCTGATAAGAAATGAGTTTTTACCAAGTAGTTTAACATTATGCTGATCGTAACGTGCGATTTTTGTACGCAGTAAAGAGGGTTTATGATACGTGTGTAGATAAACTACTATTATAATGTAACTTTTATACTTTTAATTTCAATTTGCAAAACTTTCTTATAAAATAAATAAAAAAAAAACTAGTTAGTCACTACTCACGTCGCGTTCCGAGTCACGTCAAAAAAGCCATCATCGCTCACGTGACGTCACGGCCATCATTGCAGTTCCGAGTGGGAACTGACGACCATCATAGATCCTTCGGAACGCTTTGAACGCGACCGGCGGTAGACGTTGACACTGTCAGATGATAATATTATAACCCTACTTTTGTTAGTTATTAGCATTATTGTCGTTTCGAGTCGTAGTAGTTATATTAGCTTTGTTTTGGGTGAATAAGTGAGGAAATAAACAATTATAGAGTGCCAGGAGTCGCTGCTGGTTGCTGTCAGCGTGACAGCTGTCACTTTTGATGGCTCGCTTACAGTGCTGACGCTCAGAAGACGTCATACTAACCATTTTGAGCTATCGTTGTCACGCTAAAACAACTTGTTAGAATCTTGTTAGAAGCAATTTGAGCATGTTCCCCACAAACCATGACCATTTTAATGGGAAAAGCACCAGACAGAGGGATTAATCTTATCTTAAGTTACCAAAAAGAAGACTGGCCAGATCTGACAGATGCCTAAATGTTATGGGTCCTAAAATATATGATTCGCTACCATCTGAAATTAAACAAGTAGGTAGTGCTGCCATATTTTTAACACAACTGAAAGAGCAGCTGTTGAAGGGAACTTACTACAGCATTGACGGCTACTTTCGGACGTGACTTTCATCAAACTATTTTATCTTTAAATGAAATATACCTGTGTGTACCTAAACATGAAATTAATTTGATTAATATTAAAGTGTAACTTATTATATTAATTAATGACATTCAATTACAAAATGACATGTAAAATTACAATTTGCCAATAAATACTTACTTACTTACGGAACGACCTCGTAGACGCTATAATCGATTATGGTGCGATTCGGAACGCGCCGTCAGTCAGTCAGTCAGTTCCACAGAACAAAATTACTCGTCAGTTCAGTTCATCATTCATCAGTCAGTTTTCGGAAAATGGCGTCGTTGTCGAGGTGCGTGTGTTGTATATTTTGTAATTTTTATAGTAATTATGCCCCTTTCTGTCTATTTTAAACTATCTCTTCTTCCTGATACAATGTTTTATGCTCGTGCCAAAAAAAACCCATCTGCCACTGCCTTATCCAGTACTCAGTTTGTAAACAACCAGCAAGCACAGTTGATAGAAAGATCATCCGTTTCTGCCACCTTCACTTGCTGTTCTATTCTAAAATATCACCCTTCATCTCGAAAGGATATACTTAAGACATTACCTGGTTGGAGTGTAGATAAGGGGGCGCCAAGGAAAAAAAAACAAGTGGGGGCTTCCGCCCCCTTATCGACACTCTGACCCATTACCTTAAATTTTAGGGCCTTAAACCTCACCGTCCGACAAAAATCTCAGTATTTCCCCTCCTAAAATGTCCGAGCATTTGTGGTCCCCATGATCATGTAAGTGTGGTTTTCAGCCTCTTGCCTGCGCCAACCCAGCAAGTCTGGGATCGTGATGATGAGCGGAGGGCGCAGCGGGTCGGCAGCGCGCTTGTCGTGTCACAGACCAACATCCCGCCGTATGGAGAAAGGAAGGGATGGGTGCCGCGGAGAGAGGACGACTTTGGAGGTTTGTTTCATGTCCCTATTGACTTCTGGATTGCATCAAAAGATAACCTTTATAATTATTAGCAAAGTAGACCTCTAGATAGGCTCATCTGAATTGTCAAGTTTTGAAGCATACCTGTAAATTTACCACAACGTTATACAAATGATTGTTCAAACTTTTAGAATAAGTGCCTGACTTATTACCTGGCGAAGTTACACAGAGTGTTGTAGCAATGTATTTCAAGGTAAAAAACAATTTCTTTTGAGGCTATTCTGCGAGCCCTATCGGACCTCTAGGCCAGCCCTTAGTTTTTTTTTGTGTCCTCTTACTGCAATCTGTCACCTGGGACATATATCAGTAGTTTTGTTATATGGACTGACTTGTAGGCATGGAACGAGTGTCCCATCCTGGGTTATTTTAATTTGGTATGGCTAGATCAGGTCTTGCAGAGCTTTTCTTTTTAGTCTCTTAAATGTTGATGTCTGTGCCATCAGGTTTGTAGCCAATAGGTTTGGGTGCCCTCCCAGTCTAGTTTTGTATCTTTTAAGGCTGGATATGATTTTTTCATGCACTGTGCGAATCCTCAAGTCTACAGGCATAGATAATAAAACTAAGAATTTAAATTGTTGTAAACAACTATAGGTACATAGTTGTATACAATATTTTAAATACTTACTTGGCTTTACAATTGGTTATTGTCTAAACCCTCAATAAATGATCACCATTATATCCTGGTACCCCACAACATTGGTTTATAGGGCCTTGGAGCCCTATAATTACTTTGCTGTACTGCAGTTTGAGCAGCCACTCTACTTCCTATCTCCTCAGATGGTGGAGCATTCCCCGAGATCCACGTGGCGCAGTACCCACTCGGACTTGGCGCTCGAGGGTCAGAGAGCACTTCCAACGCGCTCGCTGTACAGCTGGACGAGTCCGGGCGGGTCAAGTATAGTGCTATTGCTCGACAGGGACATAGTGCTGATAAGGTGAGGTTAACAACAACAACATGGCGTCACGCCTTTTCCCATACGGGGTGGTAGTGGCAGCATTGTGCCTACTTTTAGCCAGTTATTGGATACTCCATTTTACCATGGATATTGAAGGTTTCTTCCCAATTATTTCAATCACTGTTGTGTAATCTTTATCAGGTTTTAATAATGTATAACTTGGAGAAGCGTCCTAGCGGTATTCGCACATCAGAAACGTTCATCGTACGGGTAGCAACATCTGGCTGAGACTGGATGGGTGTCCTTTTCTATGTGCATATGTTTTGGAAGCTTCCATGTTTTCTTCACTGTATTTTACAGTCACAATTTTGCATGCATAGCAAATGTCATGGAAAATTTTTCTTTTCAGATAATCTACACAAAGCTTACCGACCTGTTACCTTCTGAAGTTCTTGCTGAAGATGACCCAAGTCTGCAGAAGCCATCAGAAGAAGATATTGAGGATGTCACCGAGAAGACAAGGCAGGCATTAGAGAAGCTGACAAATGCGAAGATATCCGCTGCACTACCAGTCAAGGCTGCTGCGAAGGCTGTGAGTTGGATTTTCTATGGTCTTCCTGGATTAAGATTATGGGTTGTATGTAAGTGTTCTACTTCTACTTCAAAAGACTTGTCGCTATTCAAAAGGCAATTCTGGTATGATGGTTGAATGTTTACTTAACAATAATAATAATAATACCTTGGACACTATTTACACACATTGATCTAGCCCCAAACTAAGATTCCCTGTATCTTGGGTACACATACTTATATATGTAGATAAATATTATACATAGATAGATAAACAACCATGACTAGGGTACAAACATCCTTTCTCATCAAACAAATATTTGCCCCCACTGGGACTCGAACCCGAGACCCTAGGCTTCGTAGGCAGGGTCACTGCCGACTCAGCCATTCGGGTCGTCATTGTTCATCACTTGTTTATGGCATAGCCTAATCCGATATGAAAGATGATAAGAAAAAAAGTCGGGAACCCAATCCTCTATGCGCTGGCCTATGCTAAGATAGTAGTAATTCTGTGGTGTCTGCCTACCCCATTTCTGGGAGTAAGACGTATTACGTAGTAAGCAAGTCAATAGCAGACGACCGCGATAAATGGCGTGCTTGGCAAAGGCATAGGCCCAGCAGTGGGTCATTCATAACTGCCCTGGTATTGGTAGATCATAGTGGATCATAGCAAATGAAAGGTTGTTTGAATCCAGCTCCTCTTCTGGCAAAAGCTAGCAAATCCTCTCTCGCAAAGGGAAGAGCCCAGCTAATATAACCGCCCTGATAGTATGTTCACATTGCAGGCGCCCGCACAATACATCCGATACACTCCCGCGCAACAAGGCGGCGCCTTCAACTCCGGAGCCAAGCAGAGGGTTATCAGGTCTGTAAAGCTTTTTTTGTTCTGAGAGAGGTGTCACCTCTCACCCCACTTTATCCTATGCGAGCAAGAGAGGTCACAACTCTCTTAGAGCCAAAAAAATTGTCGCGCCTGTACCGGTGAATATCGGGTTCGTGGCTTAGGCTCCCAGTGGTCGAGGCCCCCGGCCAGTTTAATTTGATTAAAGCAATTTTTAATCATATATGTTGTATTGTTATTTTTTTTATAAATAATGTATTTTTGTGATAAAAGAACAATTGAAAATTTCTTTCTACCTACAAAACCATTTTTATTCTTGCATACCTGTCGAGTGTCAGCTGTATGCGTACCGCCCGCCCGATACAAAGTTGGAAAATTAATGAACTTAGTAATGGTTTTTATGGCATTTTTGTACATTATTAGAAAGAAGAGATAGACCAGTGAACTTTTTTTTTAACTTTCAAGAAAAAAGCCTCGTTTAGTTTTTTTTTTTATTGTAATTCATATATGATTTGATAAATTTCATTTGTTGAAAAACATTTGGGATCAATTAAAAAAAAACTTAATTTTCAGAATTGACTGTAAAAAACCGTACAACATTAAACAACAAATAACAGTAAATAATTGCAGGTTTAATTAATAACTTTTTCATTTATTCAAGTTTAAACAAGCGATTTTTTCAAAAAAGTTAAAAATATTAAAATAAAAAGTCCGTTGGGCCAAAACTATTTTGTTTTGTGGACCTAGGACCCTTGTGGCAGATGACCCCTTCTATCCGCCAGTTTAATTTGGCAAACGATGCACCAAACAACCTGTATTTTATTTATTAAAATCGGGGGCGTCGACCACTGGGGGCTTAAGCCACGTACCCTGAATATCTAGGTGCATTTCAGCTCAGGTTAGTTCTTATTAGAACTTAGAATTTATTCGTTTTCACATCTCCCGAGTGTAACCAAATTAAGTAAAAAAATCGAGAATCTTACTAGTGAAAGTTCTAAGATACGAACATTACAGTGTTGAGTAATTGACCGAGCGAGCGAAGGGCTCCATTTCGACAAGATAGGAGGCCGATTTTGCTTTCGTCTGTCTCTATGTATGTGTGTCTGTCAGTTCCGGTCTAGGGGCAGAGTTTTCAAGCGATCCTATCAAAACTCGGCACACGTGTTCCTTGAATTAAAAGTTTTTTTTTTCGAGAGCTTTTCTCGTTTTTCCCCTTTGGGGGGAGTTATGACGTAATTATTTTTTTTCTGAAACCTATCCTGTGGGATATCAAATTAAAGGGCTTCATGAGCCGGTTCTAAAAATATACTAAGCCATTACATTTCGGCCGCCGGTTTTCTAAAAATCCAAGAAATATTTTCAATATAGAAGTTTGGACTCCTCGAAGTAGGTAGGAGTAAAGAGGATCTATACAGACCATGAGAGTGAGTGAAATAGACTATAACTATTTTCGTGAAAAGTCAATAGATTGTATTTTAAATCGGAAAATGTAGTTTACAAAGTTATTGGTGCGGCTACTTTACTACTTCATTTTGATTGAATCTAAAATACTTAGCTATAAATTGGTTCACAGTCCCCCATGTTAGTGAGATCTACTGCCCACAGGGCCACTAGTGTTTAGTTGTAATGTCCTGAGTACAAAGGTGTGTTGAAGCGGCACATGAAGAAGTGCGGCATAGAGCCTTCTCAGTGAGAGAAGCAAGCTTCCAAAATACCGAGGGCTTTCGTTCATACGATCCGACCAAATCATCATCATCGATGTTCAGTAAGAGCCCTTTCACTAGCGCGATCTCACGAAGCGGCTGATTTCCATATTAAGAAGAGCAGCGCAACACACATTCCTTGTTTAACAAATTTTTTATACACATACAATACATATAAGAGGACAATCTTACACAATTCGAACTACGCCCATAGTAAGCTCAACAAGGCCTGTGTCATGAGTACTAGACGACGATATATTTAATAGAGATAAATACGCATGTAAATACATAGAAAACATCCAAGGCTAAGACACAAATATTCATGCTCATCACACAAATATTTGCCTTTACCGGGATTCTAACCCAGGACCGTCAGCTTCGTAGGCAGGTTCACTGCCCGCTAGGCTACACCGGTCGTCAAATGACAGACTACCATCAAAAGCAGGATGTTTCCCCGCCACCCCATATCGCGCTGTTGCAGCCCTTATATGAAAGTACTCCTGCAACCTGAGATTGCATTGTTATCCAGGGGGGCTACCACAACGTCTTATGCCGATTCAGTCTAGGATGGCTGAATTTTGTGTTTGTGTATGTGTATAATCATAAATTATACACATGTAACACCAAGTCAACACACACGCATTGAGGTACATTCATATTATGTGTGTATTACATACGTACTTTGCTACGTAATTGATAGGTAAGAGTTTTTCCTTGTCTTTAACGCCACATGTAGATATTGTTGTTGGCTCCACAATTATAATGACTTGAGTACACTTGTTAACATATTATATTGTGTGGCTGTTTTTCATCCCAATTAAACAAAACGTCTTAGCCTGTGTACATGAAAAGACCTCATCAAAACTTTTGCTGCACGGAATCACAAACCAAAACATCATCTGTTTATATATTTTTTGCATTTGTTGATTTTTCAAAAAGCGCTAAATCAATTTTGTTAAAATCTGTAGGTATGGGACCACCTCTGAAGTATGACCTACCAATCAAAACTAGAATCATCAAAATCGGTTCATAATTGACGGAGTAATCTGGTAACAAACACTCACAAAATAGTAGTTTATGTGACTGCTACATAATGGAGGGCATTAATACTCGAGAGTGGGTTTCATAAACACTCGAGAGTTTTAATGCCTAATTATGTACAGTTACATACACTAGTTTATCTACACACATATCATAAGCTCTCTTTGATGTGTTCAGGAACCGCTTGTTCGACCGGCATGGTGGCATTGATAATTCCTTTGCACTTGTTTAGCTTGTTCAGTAGTACCAACTTCACAAACAAAGTAGCGCCGGAACACAGGCGGGTGTCGGCGTTCGAAATTTTAATTTCATAATATGTAGAAAAATTACACATTATGATCATAATGTGTAATTTTTCAAATAAGAAGTGAGATTTTACCAAGTATTTTAACATTATGCTGATCGTAACGTGCGGTTTTTGTACGCAGTAAAGAGGGTTTATGATACGTGTGTAAATAAAACGTATGAAAGAACCTTTTTGAAGTCGGTTGAAAATAAAATGGAGCTGTTCTTGTTTTGGATCTGATCTGAATCGCTCCTCTGTAACGGGTCTTCGTGTGTCAGGATGGTGGAGGCGCAGTCGGACCCGATGGAGCCGCCACGCTTCCAGATCAACAAGAAGATCCCGCGCGCCGCGCCGTCGCCGCCCGCGCCAGTGCTGCACTCGCCGCCGCGCCGCGTGTCCGTGAAGCAGCAGCGCGACTGGAAGGTGCCGCCCGCCGTCAGCCACTGGAAGAACGCCAAGGGTGAGTGCGACCGGCCGCGGCCTTGTGACCTCGTTTGTGTGACTTCGGACAGACGGATGGACGGACGGGCGGACAGCGGAGGCTTAGTAATAGAGTCCCGTTCGGCACTCCTCGGGTACGGAACCCTGAAAAGAAACCCTTTTAGGGTTACTTCGTTGTCCGTCCGTCTCTTTGTCTGTCTGTGTGTCAAGACCCATTGAACGCCTGGAGTTTGTCTGTGATCTCTTGGAGCACTGAAATAATCAAACTTCTTTGTCAACGGAATCCAAAGATACGGCCTTTTATGCCGAGCTTCCTTGATACGGGCAAGGGATCCACGGCACTTCCCGTTGACCCAGATCATGAAATTTGACGCGAAGCAAGGCTGAATTTTCTTGTTAATTCACAAAAAAATGCGATTTGTGTTGAGTTTCCTCTCCCACTTCCCAGGTTACACGATACCGCTGGACAAGCGACTAGCTGCGGACGGGCGCGGCTTGCAGCAGGTTCACATCAACGAGAACTTCTCCAAGCTCGCCGAGGCGCTCTACATTGCTGACAGGTCTGTCAGGATGTATTTTTATTACTATAAAACATAGAAGTTCCTACTTAGCTATTTACCTACATACCTATATATCTCATCATAATTGTATTCGACCATTTCTGTGTCAACTACTCAACAGTACTTGTTCCTTTTTAGGTATGTATACTTAATCGTCAATTTAAGTAAATCTTAATATGATGTGCGATTCCCGGCCCACAGACAAACCATACTTACAATTGGTTTTGTGATAAGATTTGTTTTCAATGCAATAAAGTTCTATTATATTCTGTAATATAAGCGAGAGAGCGAGAGATGTGACCGCTCTGAGCGAGCGGTCACATCTCTCGCTCTCTCTCATCTTTCCCTTTGAGAGAATGGGTCACAGCTCGCTCGCAGAATCTTTGCGCAGCGTGTATAGGTAGGAGGCTAGTTTATAACAGCAATATGGGCCAATTTACCGCGTTATATTAATTAACTCAAGATAATGAAATGTGAAAGTTTTTACATACACAAGACGTAATTTTACGACGTTGTGGATTGTAGTTACTGAATAAGGGAGATGGGCTTACATGCTGTGATGACCTCTGTGTTGTTGTGGTTCGAGGCTCTGCCTCCCAAGCAAGAGGTCCCGGGTTCTAACCCCGGCTGGGAAGAAAAAACAAAATAATCCCAGGTGTAACATCGCTGCTTCTGGCAGGAAAGTCCCACTCTACGGTTTAGGTACGTTCGACCGGCCAACCCGACGACGGGCGGGAATTCAGTTATGTTGCCGCTCGCTGGGCTGACAGTCGCGTCGCGCGCTAGCCGCTCTTCATAAGAACTTTTCTGTGGTTTTTGCAACATCCGCGGCATATTTTGAGCCACTTGACTGACGTATCAAGTGATTCTGTTGGAATGGTAAATCTTAGAACTATACGAATTGTAGATCTGAGTAGCTAATGAAACCCTCTCTTAATTTATGCGAAAAAAATGTCACTGTGACCTTAGTTTATTTTTGTACCGACATGAGAATCACCGACTATTATGAAAATGTTCCCTCTCGACACAAATCTAGCCGACATGAGAAAAACATTAACAAATATACATGTTGTTTGATACCTACGTAATCTACACAAGATAACCTTTTCAAAACAATAAAAATATTAGTATGTTCTTATAGAAACAATTCAATATTCACCATAAAAGCTCAGAAAAGATCAGTCAAAAATCGCGCGCGAGAAAAAGTGATTTTGTTTTTTCCAGTCTGAATATTTTTTTCAACGAAAAACCACAGACAAATATGCTCATGGTAGAGTTTGACTAATGCCGCATTTACACTTGTCAAGCATGCCAACATTATGCACTAAAATTGTACCAAAATACCGGTTTGTAAACACAGCGTCACCCGCGCATCAATAGCTGCGCGTGGTAATCAACGCTATTTTGACTTTGCAGCTGTTGATGCGTTCGGATACTGAGAGGTTAAGTACCTAATAACATTTTAGGGTATCTAAAGAAATTTTCAGAAATAAAATTCTTTAAATTTAAAATTTAAAATAAAATTTAACTAAAAGTAAACACTTTAGACCCATATAAAACACAGTATAAAACAAATGACAATTACATAAGTAAGGAGGTAGGTATCTACCTATCCTTAGAATTTACCAATAGCCTGATTAAGTACTAATAACATCTCTCTTAGACAAAGTGGACAAAAAAATCACAAACACAAATCGCACGTAGGTAACCCTACCGTGATCAAGCGAGACAGGAGTTTACAGGACAAACTTGTGATGTCAGAGAAAAAGAAGCTCTCAGGCGTAGTAATGCGGCGCAATATAGCCTGCACGGGCGGGGCAACCGATTCTGTAGGTGCTTAGCGGTTGTTGTACGTAGCGCAGGTGCGAGCTAGATTGTGTTTTATTGTCGCGCAGCGAGGTAGCTATTTATTTAAGTGTACTTTAGGAGTGATCTTTCTGTACGTAGTACTATTAAGTATTCTGTGCTTCTGGTTCCCACGACATAGGGAATCTGTATATCAATGTTTAATGATTACGCTATGACAAACCCCTTATATTGCCTACTTTTTCGGTAAAGATACAGCAGATCGATTAATGTCCATCAATACCTGGATTATGTTTGTGAAGCTGTTTCTCGTCACCACGCCAGAATTATTGTGTTGTTATTTAAAGTGAAACATTGCATCAACAGGAAAGCCCGCGAGGCAGTAGAAGCACGAGCGCAGCTCGAGAGGAGACTAGCGCAGAGAGAGAAGGAGAAGAAGGAAGAACATCTAAGGATGCTGGCGCAGCGCGCGAGAGACCACAGAGCTGGTTAGTAGACCGACTAGACAGATTCCCATGCGACGCGGCAGAGGCATGTTATAGTAATCAGCTCTAAAGGGGACGGGTCCAGAGAGAAAAGGGGAGGAAAAAGACAGTCGATAGATGATGAAGTGGAACGCCCGCTCAACACAGGCTGGTGATCACTTCCAGGTGTTTGAGCATAAGTTTGTAGTTGGATCAGCCCTCTATTATGACTATTTCAATTCCAGATGTTTGAGCACAAGTGAGTAGTTGGGTCAGCCCTCTATTATGACTATTTCAATTCCAGGTGTTTGAGCACAAGTTAGTAGTTGGTTCAGCAGATGTCCCTCCCCAAAACTCGTAATATATCACTTTTTACGGTTTTATAGGTAGTATTTCTCAATAATCTTCCTTATCCTATATTTGTTGGCGTAGACGTACTCCGCAGTTCTGAAGATAGTTATCAATTCAAGTCTAAATTAAGTGCCGGTACGCATAACCTGCGGCACGTTTACTGGCTAATAGGATAGTTGGTTGAAGGGGCCAGCAGCGGATAAATGTAGACTGATTGATTGATTGGATAGTTAAGATTCAGAATTATAAACTTAATTGTTTCATTCGCAGGCATCCGCGCACCCTCCGAAGAGCCAGCTCCAGCAGAAGGAGCAGTAGACGACAGCAACCTCACCGCGGCCGAGCGAGACAAGCTGAGACAAGAGAGACACAAGGAGCGCCAGCGAGACAGGAACATGCAGAGACAGACGGGGGACAAGAGGTACGTTATATGTCTCTTATCATCACAGTGACAGACTGACGGACAGACTCCGGCAGACGACAGCAACCTCACCGCGGCCGAGCGAGACAAGCTGAGACAAGAGAGACACAAGGAGCGCCAGCGAGACAGGAACATGCAGAGACAGACGGGGGACAAGAGGTACGTTATATGTCTCTTATCATCACAGTGACAGACTGACGGACAGACTCCGGCAGACGACAGCAACCTCACCGCGGCCGAGCGAGACAAGCTGAGACAAGAGAGACACAAGGAGCGCCAGCGAGACAGGAACATGCAGAGACAGACGGGGGACAAGAGGTACGTTATATGTCTCTTATCATCACAGTGATAGACTGAGGGACAGACTCCGGCAGACGACAGCAACCTCACCGCGGCCGAGCGAGACAAGCTGAGATAAGAGAGACACAAGGAGCATCAGCGAGACAGAAACATGCAGAGACAGACGGGGGACAAGAGGTAGGTTATATGTCTCTTAACATCACACACGAGATAGACTGACAGACAGACAGACTGCGGTAGACGACAGCAACCTCACCACGGCCGAGCGAGACAAGTTAAGACAACACAGAAACAAGGAGCGCCAGCGAGATAGGAACAAGCAGAGACAGACGAGGGACAAGAAGTAAATTAAATGTCTCTATCATAGTCGAGACAGAATGACAGACAGACAGACTCAATTCGTTCAGTCAGTTCAACCACGTCTCAAGGACAGCTGCCCTGCAATAGAGTTTCCTTTTTTGTTCACTAGTACGCACGAACACTTAACCATCCCTCATCTAACAGCAATGTTCCCTCCACAGATCCAAGCTAGTGAAGGACCGTGAGCGTGACATCTCCGAGCAGATCGCCCTCGGTCTGCCGGCGAAGAACACCAACCAGGGCTCCGAGGCCATGTTCGATCAGCGACTCTTCAACAACAGCAAGGGCATGGACAGCGGTGAGTGTTCACAACCAACACTACTCTGTGACGTGACAACCAGACACAATATGTCCGTGTACCTGCAGCTTCAGTTAGCAAAAACAGGCTTAGACACTATTTACACCCATTGATCTATCTACTAGACAACGATTCACCTACTTATATGGATAAATATTATACTTGGATAGATAAACAACCATGACTAGGGTACAAACATCCGTTTTCATCAAACAAATATTTGCCCCCACCGGGGCTCAACCCGGGACCCTAGGCTTCGTAGGGTCTCTGCCGACTCGGCCATTCGGGTCGTCATAAATACTAGTTTGTTGGTGATGAGTGTCAGCGTGCACTTGCTAACGTTTACACGTGATTTGATTATTTTTGCTTGATAGAAAAGTCTCCCGAAGTTATCACAAAATCAATTTATCCCAATAAAATAAAAAAGTCGCACCGCATTAGAATTTATGTACCTTTTATTTATATAATCTGCGTCTAAAAACCGCACGTTAAGACCGCCTGCGTGCCTCCCCTAGTTTGTCTGTGAAGTTGGTACTGTAGTACAACTGCAGAGCAATGATCAATGCCACAATGCCGGTCAAACATGCGGTTCCTGAACACATCAAAGAGAGCTTATGATATGTGTGTAGATAAACTAGTGTATGTAACTGTACATAATTAGGCATTAAAACTCTCGAGTGATATTATTATGAATGCCCTCCATTATGTAGCAGTCACATAAACTACTATAATCGTTGTAAAAATATATGCTCTGTTATTTATTATGCTATGTTTCTTGCTCTGTTATTTATTACTCTATAGATCGGTGAAGAGCCTTTTCAACCGACTCCAAAATGGCGGAGGTTCACAATTCCCTTTTTTTTTTTTTTGTGTTACGCAATTACTACGTTAATTATGAACCGATTTTGATGATTCTTGTTTTGATTGATAGTTCATACTTCAGAGGTAATCCCACACAAATTTTATCAAAATTGATTCAGCGTTTTTTGAAAAAGAAGACAAATACAAAAAATATATACAAAGATAACGTTTTTGTTTGTGGTTCCGTGCAGCAAAAGTTGATGAATACTTTCATGTTCATAGACTTCATTCGCATCCTGACCGGAGGGAAGAAATAGGGCTTGAACTTGATCTCATTTTGTTTTAGTTTTAAACTTGGTGAATTATTAGGGTGCTGTACCCTCATTTGTTAAAATCTGTCAAACCGTTGCTGTAGCGGTTATTTTCCATTTTAAAGCCAACTCGCGCCATTTAGAAAAAAAAACAAAATAAAAAAAAAACATTCCATTACCGAACCTGCTCACAACATTCCACAAGAATGGTCAGAAATGCGACCTGTAGAGGAGAACAGCTGGACATAAATCCGGGAATCTTTAACAAAGCATTTTTGCCCAATCTGAAACGGAGACACTTAGCTCACTCGGTCAACTAGTTTCCAGAGGCTGCTTGTGTAAAAAGGCGAATTATAATTTTATTTTACTATTTATTTACCGTGAATCGTGCTGTATAATGGAAATAAATAAAATTGCATTTAAATCAAAGTCAAAGTACTTTATTACTGTAGATATTTACATATACTTAGCAAACGTCATTTTTTGCCTCTTCTCTACATTGGACCACTGTGGGAGAAGAAGGGCGTAGAAACTCCCACAGATTGATTTTTAGATCTCTTTTAAAAATAGGTTGTGCTTAACTAATACAAATATGAAAAATGTAATTGTTATGATTAATAAGCAGGAATAAATAATTACAAAACTATTAACAGCAAGGTCTGTGTTGAGCCAGATTAACCCCATACAGTCCTGTCATTTAAGTAATCTTGAACATTGTAATATCCCTGTTTATTCCACGCCTCAACCGAACGGCGTGGAATCTTGAGGGGCTGGGTTTTTGCCAGCACGGGAGAGAAAATCTTGATTGTTACTGACCTTTGTCGCCGTAGACAGGAAATCGAAAGCTCGATTCGAGGCAGGAATACGGGATAGGAGCACAAGTTTGGGTAGGATATGGATTGAATCTCACTCTTCGCTGCCCGACGCTGTCGCCGGCGTGCTGCCTGCCGACACGAGGAGTCGCCGTCCGATACGACGATGTCCAATCACCACGGATCACTTAACCGCTGACGCGAATCTACTTATTTCCCGACGATGTGGTAGATTTACACTCCGACCAGGCTCGACACCTGTATTAGACGATTGTTACACCGAATTACCATCAATGGCCCGACGCCTGAGCAGACATGTTTTTTCTCCCGACAAGAAAAGATAACCTCCAATTTCTCCTCTCGTTTCGATACGAGTGACAGCTGCGGTTCTGTCTCCGTTCCGAGTCGCGCAACAAGAGGAGGTGCGTTCCGAAGCATAAATATTAAACAGTCACCCGCCCGGACAGGCCCGAACCTGTCCCTAATCAATAGGAAGGCGAGAAAGTGTTGCGACCGCTCTCTTGAGGACCGAGTCCCCCACCTTGACTTCTGCTGATCGAGGCGTGCCATCCCGACCCGTGTACAAATTGACGATCCGTCCTCGTCTCCATCTCAATGATGGCAGGTTCGCATCCTTAATCAGCACCAAATCACCGACTTGAGGGGGGCTCGTCCGGTCAGTCCACTTAAGGCGCTGCTGCAAGATGTGCAAGTACTCAAGGGACCACCGTTTCCAAAAATTTTGAGACATCTGCCACCTAGTTAACCGACTTAACTTAACATCACCGAATGGGTATTCTGGCAGGGCGTTAAGGGGCTGACCTATCAGGAAGTGACCCGGAGTCAACGCTTCCAAATCATTTGGATCCGAACTGAGCGGGCACAACGGACGCGAGTTCAGTGTCATTTCAATCTTACAGAACAGCGTCGCAAGCTCTTCAAAGCGTAGAGAGGTCTCACCGATGATCCTCGTCAGGTGCGACTTAGCCGATTTAACCGCAGCCTCAAATATTCCTCCCCAATGAGGACATCCCGGCGGACTGAAAACCCATTCAATCCCTCGTCGGGAGCAAGCCGTACCGATGGCATCCTGGTTACCGTTCAGGAATTGAGTGACCTCCTGCAGATATCGCCTGGCTCCGACAAAATTTGTGCCGTTGTCCGAACGGATTAATGTCGGGAGGCCCCTTCGTGAGACGAACCGATCTAGACATGCGATAAATGCCTCTGTAGTGAGGTCACTGACCACCTCCAAGTGGACTGCCTTCGTGGCCAAGCACACGAAAACGCACAGGTATGCCTTCACTAATCTGGCGTTCCGTAGCTGTGAAGACTTGACCATGAATGGTCCCGCGAAATCCGTTCCGACACCCGCAAAGGGCCGGATTTCGTTAACCCTATCCGAGGGCAAATCGCCCATCTGGGGCTGCATCGTAGCCGCCTTGGCCCGATAACAAGGCAGGCACCGAAATACGACGCTACGCACTAAACGTCTTCCCGATAGAAACCAGAACTCGCGCTGGAGAAACGCCATCAAGGCGTGGCATCCGATATGCCCATTCCGAATGTGTCGATCCTGTATCAACAGTTCGACCAACTTCCCTTTCCTAGGGAGTAACAACGGGTGGCGAGCCGCATAAGGCAGGTTGGCATTCCGCAGCCGACCTCCTACCCTCAGCAATCCTTGAGGGTCAATAAACGGGTTGAGCCGAGCCACAGCTCCCTTCAGTTGGACGCGTCCGCGTCTCAGAATGTCCAATTCGGACTTAAAGTGCACCGTCTGCACGTTCCGTACCAATGCGAACAACGCATGGTTCCGTTCCCGTGGTGTCAGGACCTGTGTCCGCACTCGTTGCGCCTCAGAATTCCGACAATTCCGCGCAAATCGGCAGATCCAGGCGGTCACATTGACCAGCTTGTCGAGCGAGCTGTACCGTTCCAGCAGGCTGAACTCCTCGTCCGGCTCTGGTTGCGTCGTACAGACACCGACTGTCAAGGCGCCGTTCGCCGAGGTAACGCGTGGACTCATTGGCCAATCCGATTCGGCTTGAGTCAACCATTTTGGACCCCACCACAAGGGATGTCCTACCAACTCCGGAGCGTGACACCCACGAGACGCACAGTCTGCTGGGTTCATTTCCCCTGGAACATGTCTCCAGATTAAGGGAACCTCCGAATTCAAAATCTGCGAAACCCGATTCGCCACAAAAATCTCCAGCTTGTGAACTGAAGCCTTCAGCCAGCATAACACGATCTGGCTGTCCTTCCAAGCGTAGACCGTATCTTCTAACGCTATTGACCCACGAAGAACCGTCATCGTGTGGTTGAGCAGACGAGTCAGGAGAGCCGCTCCCGAAAGCTCTAACTTGGGAATGGTCAGGCGAGTGCGCAACGGCGCAACCTTGCTCTTGGCCATGACCAACCGCACATCAACCTCCCCCGAGGAGTCGACCGTACGCAGATACATCGCAGCTCCGTAGCCCTTCTCCGAGGCATCGCAAAACCCATGCAGGGTGGCGGTGTATCGTTTGGTGGGGACCAACCTCCGTGGCAGTGAAATCCGATTGATGCCAGGGAGGGTCGAAAAGAACGAGTCCCACTCTGAGCTCAATGACCCGCCGATCGGGTCGTCCCATTTCAGCTCAGCAGACCACAATTGCTGCATAAAACACTTGAGCTGAAATGTTACCGGGGTGATCCACCCGTTTGGATCAAATGTCCTAGCCACCGTTGAAAGGACGTTCCGTTTCGTCCAGACCTTCGGGGGGTCCAACTCGACCCGATACGAAAACATGTCTGACACCGGCTGGTACTGGACGCCTAATACCGACAACATATTTGGATTTTCCAAATTTTCAAATGTGGGGATCCCGCTGGTAGTCATCCGGAAGACCAGTCAGTAACTCTGGAGAGTTCGACATCCATTTCCGGAGCTCGTAACCTCCACCCCGTAAGAGCTCAACTAGCTCGTCCCGTCGAGCGAGCGCCTCCTCTACGGAATCTGCACCGGTACAGATATCGTCCAGGTAGAGGTCCTGCTCCAGGATCGCTGCTCCTCTAGGGAAATTTAACCGTTCTCGATCCGCTAACTCCCGCAGAGTGCGAATCGCCAAATAAGGACTAGACCGTAGCCCGTACGTGTTGGTGTTCAGCTCGTACACCCTGATGGGCTGATCTGGGCTCTCTCGCCACAGTATCAGCTGATACCGTCTATCGTCAGGGTGAATGACCGTCTGTCTAAACATCATCCGGATGTCAGCTACAAACACAACATTGTGTCGACGGAACCGTGTGATAACATCCGCGATGTCATGGTTCAACTTCGGCCCTGAATGCAAACACTGGTTCAGGTTCATGCCGTTAGATGTTGATGCCGATCCATCGAACACTACCCGTATTTTGCCCTCCGGGGTCCTCAAGACCGCGTGATGGGGCAGGAAGCAGTGGTCTTCACGCTTCCAGTCGATACCCGAAACCGACATGTGGCCGAGCGACTCGTATTCCCGCATGAAGTCGACGTACTTCTGCCGGAAAATCCCGTCACGCTTCATGCGTCGTTCCATCGACAGAAGCCGCGTCTCGGCTGCATGGTGTGAACTGCCCAGCGGTGGGCGATCACTCCGGAATGGAAGACGTGTGAGAAATCGATTTGACCGAAGGCGACCAGTATTGTTCCGATAAAACTGTTCACACTCTTCTTCAACCGGGTCCAACCGGCAGACCGTAGGTGGTTCCTCCACCTCCCAAAACTTCTGTATCACCTCCGAGAGTACAGAACCGAATAAGGGACTACGAGTCGCTAGGCGTGGGGCAGCCGGCATGACCGGACCCATTACCGCATGGCCCAGTCTGGTGTTGACCGAAACCAGACCAGTCGCCTGCAACACGTGGACACCTGGCACTAACAGGTATCCCAAGGCATCGACACCCAATAAAATGTCTACTGGGCCCGGAATATCGAACTCCGGGTCAGCCAGTGACAACCCAGCGACCAACTGTCGCACCGAGGGCGACAACCGTACGTGAGGGTGTGAGCCCATCACATTAGGCATGACTAATGCCGTGACCGTCAGATTCACCGATGAATCCACCCGTGACGAGAGAGTAATCCGACATACTCCCTTAACGGAACCGACTTCCGTGTTCCCAATTCCCCGAATGGAATGTGGATACTCCCTTACCGAAATGCCCAACCGTCTTACAAGGTTGCACGAGACTAAGCACCCCTGGGCCCCCGAGTCCAATAGTGCTCGTGCCACACATGATTTGCCGTCCGAATTCCACGCTATCACCGAGGCGGTGGGGAGCATGACCGTCTGTGGAGTGGCGGCACCCTGTAAGTGGGCGGCGTGTCCCTAGCGGGAACCTCCGCGGGATCCGAACCCGCTGGGACCCCCGTCGGCCTGGTAACTCGGCTGCTGATATGCCACCGGTGGCATATCAGACCGTATGTACATCAGGGGGTCCCAACCCGCATAATAGGCCCCTCGCTGTCCCGGTACCCGACCATACCGGACTGCGTACGGTGTGCCCGGTGGCCACCGTGGATGGAGGGGGGAGAGCGGATCCAACCTGGGGCGCTCTAGAAATGGGGGCGACATCCGACTGTTCGCCTCCCTGTTCGCCTCCCAGAGCGACGGGCAGGGTGGCGCAGAAGGTGGTGGGCTCCCAGCCTTCGCGCCACTCATAGGTGCCATCTGACACCCGCCCGTAACACGCGGTGAGCCAGCGGCCCGAAGTCCTCGCTGACCCTGGACAGCGGCGACCGAACCCCGGCTATCCCGCCTGTTACCCCCCGCGCTGCCCCCTTCCCCTCGGGGGGGGTCCCGTCCGCGGGTACCCCAGTCACCCCGTTGGTGACTCCCGTTGCCCGGAGGGGGACTGGGTCCGGCCCTGGTTGGGCCCTGTGACCGACCAACCTGAGTCCGGCCCTGGTGACCGTCCGAAGGGCCTGACCGGTTCAGGCACAACACGATGTGGTGCTTGCCACCGCAGCACTCACAGGGGGACGCGCGTGAGCACTCGCTCAGCGGGTGCGGCCCCAAACAACCGAAACACAATCGGTGGCGGAAGACCACCTTCTTGTGGGCAGCCACACCGAGCGCCTTAAAGTTGGCGCAACTGGTCACTTCATGACCGGCACTGTCGCAGTGCACACAGCCGTCACCCGACGGCGCGGCACTCAAAACGCCAAATTGTTTTGACCGCCCACCCCCCCAGGGGGGTGGGGGGCGCGGCCCCTCCCGCATCCGCGCGGGTTGGCGCTGCACACTGGCCTCCGTATCCAATGTGTCGCATCGCCTGCATTCACCCTCCAAAAAATCCGTTAATTGGACGAGTGTGGGCAGTTCCGAGCTACTGCCCCCATGCAGCTGTTCAAACCGACTTTGAACAGCTGCAGGCAACCGTGACAAAACCATATACAACACGATATATGACCATTGGTCTACCGGCAGACCAAGGTTCTGAAGGGCCTTAGTGGCCACCAGCACAGGGTTGAGCACCTGTACCCGGATGTCAACATCCCGGGTTACTCTTGGGATGCTAAACAGCTTCCCCAGCTGCGCATCAACCAACCGCCGTTTGTGTTGGTAGCGGTCAAACAATATGGCCCGGGCAATCTCATAATTGCCCGCCGTGACCGTTAGGTGACCGACCAACTCCTTCGGTTCACCCCGCAGTGCCATCAATAGTTGGGCCAACTTGTAGGCGTTGTCCAGGTCGTCCCGACCGTGGACCAGACTATCGAATAAATTGATGAATGCCGGCCACTCATCAATTGCCCCACCGAAGGCCGGAATCTCCAGGTGTGGCAGCCGTCCAACAACACCCTTAGGGGGCGGGTCTCCGCTACCCTCCCCGCGGTCATCCCGACGCGACCGCTTAATTTTTTCGGCGCGACGCTCGATGTCGCCCAAGCACTCCATCGCTTGGTCAGCATCCGCGCAGAGCTGCTTCACTGCAGCCACCGAAGCCTCATCCGTAAGCCCGAGGGCTTCAGCCTCCGCAGCCAGCCGACACACCTTCCCGACGCGTGTCATTGCGTCCTCCACACGCTTGAGCAGGACATCGTCCATGTCAGGTCGCTCCACATACTTGTGAGTATGGGCGAGCCATCTCATCTCCTCACGGACACCATACCGCAGTACCGTCAAGGGCGAAGGTGCCATGTTTACCGATTCAATTGTTTCTGGTCCTATGCTTCACTACCGAACTAAGCACAGCCAGAGACCAGCACTTGCCCGTCAGCGCTGGGCACAGAAATTAAAACTAAGTTGTAAAAACCAAGGCAACCACTAAAACAATTAAATCCTAAACAATATTTAATATGGTCGCCCTGTGGACATACACCTTATAAATATACACTCTAAATCAATTAGAGAATGCCACCATAAAACACAATACAAAAATAACCCACAAAACTGGATTCCGAAATCCAAGCTATTTTTAATATAATGAAGGTAGCTGTGACCTTCTAGAAGTGGCCCCTCCGATATGACCCACACTTCTACTGAGGTCAGCAAAATCAGCTTAATACCCCTTAAATAGCCTGACCCTGCTCTGTAAACCGAAATAACACTGCAGTACTATAGAACCCGACGTTCTACCGCAAGTAATACAATCTAGTTACTTCGCAGAATGACTGTTCAATCTTTTATGCGCACAAACAGTAGTTTCCGACTACAAATTTATAATAATTGTTAACTAAATTGGCACTTATACTTTCACTAACCGAAAATGAACTTTAATTGTGGTACCGACCACAGACTCATTGCCGACTTGCCGGCCAATCTGAGATATTCTTTTCTCCAACTACAATGTGGCAAAAAAAAAACAACCCTACAACCGTGAATCGATGATTTCCCACTAGGAAACCGCGCTTGCTACCAAATTGATTAATTCCACGCCTCAACCGAACGGGGTGGAGTCATGAGGGGCTGGGTTTTTGCCAGCACGGGGGAGAAAATCTTGATTGTTACTGACCTTTGTCGCCGTAGACAGGAAATCGAAAGCTCGATTCGAGGCAGGAATACGGGATATGAGCACAAGTTTGGGTAGGATATGGATTGAATCTCACTCTTCGCTGCCCGACGCTGTCGCCGGCGTGCTGCCTGCCGACACGAGGAGTCGCCGTCCGATACGGCGATGTCCAATCACCACGGATCACTTAACCGCTGACGCGAATCTACTTATTTCCCGACGATGTGGTAGATTTACACTCCGACCAGGCTCGACACCTGTATTAGACGATTGTTACACCGAATTACAATCAATGGCCCGACGCCTGAGCAGACATGTTTTTTCTCCCGACAAGAAAAGATAACCTCCAATTTCTCCTCTCGTTTCGATACGAGTGACAGCTGCGGTTCTGTCTCCGTTCCGAGTCGCGCAACAAGAGGAGGTGTGTTCCGAAGCATAAATATTAAACATATCCCTTTTTCGACAAAGCTTTCACATGCTTTTTAAATTGCTCAAATGGCAATTTCAAAATCTCCAGAGGTATCTTATTATAGGAGAGAATACTGACCCTTGAAAGAATTGCTAACCTTCGCGAGTTTAAAGCACACAGTCTGTGATTATTTCTTAGTTTAACATTACAGCTATCGCTAAGTTTGGAAAGTGTTGTAAGGTTCTTGCGTACATACATTATATTTTTGAAAATAAATTGACTGGCTACAGTTAGTATGTCAATTGCTTTAAAAACCTCTCTTAAGGAATCTGTTCGTTTTAAATTATAAATTGCTCGAATAGCTCTTTTCTGTAAAATAAAAATAGTTTGAATATCAGCTGCTTTCCCCCACATCAAGATACCATAGGACATGACACTAGATGTAGCCACATCCGTGCTTTGTCTGATGTTCCTAACAGCGTAAGCCGCAGAACTTAATTTACCAGCTAATTTATCTATGTGGGGTCCCCACTGCAATTTGCTATCAATGGTTTTAATACTAATTACTAATTCTAACGTGCTGTTCTCTAAGACTAAACTCACTCACACACAACTTGCCTGACATTTGGAAGTGAGAATTTGATACACTTGGTTTTACCAGCGTGTAACAATAAATTATTTACTGTGAACCAATTCAAGGTTACAGACAATACACCATTAACATCATCAAAATCTTCTTTTTGTCTTTCAATTTTGAAGACCATTGAAGTATCATCAGCAAACAACACTATGTCAGTTAATTTCTCCACCATGAAAGGCAGATCGTTAATATATACCAGAAATGACCTAATATGGAACCTTGTGAAACGCCAATTTTTACAGCCGATCCATCAGATTTAACGCCATTAACTTCTGCCTTTTGAATTATATTGCTTAGGTATGATCTTAGTAGATCCAACGCTTTATTTCGAACTCCGTAATGATTTAATTTAACTAATAGCGTATTATGATCAACACAATCAAACGCCTTCGACAGGTCGCAAAAAACTCCGATAGCATCCTGTGCGGCCTCCCATGCAGAATAAATATGAGATATAAGGGTAATACCTGCATCCGTATTCGATTTACCCCTAGTGAAACCGTATTGTTTGGCGTGGAGTTGTTTTGTACGGTTGAAGTGTGAGAGCATTTGATTGAGTATAATCTTTTCAAATATTTTACTTAGTGTTGGAAGAACAGATATTGGTCTGAAATTTGAAGGATCACCCTTATCTCCTGACTTGAACAGAGGTATCAGTTTACTGTGTTTCGTGAGGTCTGGGAAAGCCCCATCGTCAACACATTTATTGAATATATAAGCTATGTGGGGGGGGGGGGCTATAACTAGAATTACTGAACCAATGACTTTGACTGATATACCCCACAGGTCTTCCGTATTTTTTAAGTTAAGTAATTTAAACGTTTTGACAATGTCCTGGGGATATACATGATGAAATTTTAAATATACATTACTGGCGCTAGTGTTATTTTTTAATAAAGTCTCTGCTTCATATGGAGATGAATTTAGACGGTCTGTTGTGAGTAAGGGTACATTGGTGAAGAATGTTTCAAAAGCTCGAGCAACATCAGCGCTGGATTTAACAACATCATCACCTATCTTTAGGCAGAAATCATTGTCCCTTGGTATAACTTTGCCAGTTTCGCGGTTTATTATTTGCCAAACTGTTTTCATTCTATTATTAGAATTTTGAATTTTTCTATTAATGTGTAAAGTTTTTGCAGTTCTACAAACCAACTTGAAAGTTTTTTTTTCCTGATAAAATCCTGATAAAAAATACGCGAGCCACAGATATCGAGAGATAGGTTGAGGGGCGTGGCACCTGCGAACAAATGTAGCTCCGACAGGTTAGATATTAAAAATTCTCGGTAGTCACCGGGCGACCGCAGTGACAAATTCATTTCCGTTGTTTTTCGAAAATGCCGACCTGTGCAATACTCACGTGCAAAAATAGAAGCGAGATTGTGAACTCCAAGAACGCCGGTGTCACATATCACTTGTAAGTCTCATTCCAACTATTATTTCTTCTTAAAACACAAGAAATAAACATTATTACGAAAATAAATCATTCGCGGAAAATTTGTCACGAATTGACATTAAAGTGACAATGTCATGTTGTTCTCGCTAAGTTTACTATACATTGCTTGTTTTGTATCTTAATTTCACTACTTATTGCCAAGCTAACACGCAATGAATATTTCACACTTATCTAAGTACGAAAGCAAAGATGCATCGTGATACGGAAGCGAACTGTTACAGGCGCACAGAGACGACATATAGTGATGGGGATAGTGATGAGAATTATGTTTTTGAATCGATAGATTTTATCATTCCGCAATTACTAATATAGCCACCACTGCCAAGCGTACACGCGGAGGCCGAGGTGGATCGACGACGGGGGCGGCTAAGAAGTAGTTCGCCGAAGTGCCTCCGTCATTTGGTCGGATTATGCCTGCGCGCTATGGGTTATGTGTTTTCAATTTCTTGTGATGAATGCACGTTTTTCCTTTTTTTTTTCTCTTGTTTTCTCCTCCGACCTTCATGTATTTATTAATTTCTTGATAATTGAATCCACCACTGTCATCTGTCATTTTTGACAGCGAGTTTTTTTTTTTTTTTATCTTATTACTGTCATGTCTCTGTACAAACATTCCATATTACGCGTAACGAAACGCAATAGAGAGATTTCGATATTGCTATATTCTTTTGCTGTTTGTTTGTGTTTTTTTTTATTTTTTTTTCTGTATAATTATTGCAAGTTGATTTCTGTTAATCTTGATTTCTTTCCCAGCATGCCCAGTGAAAGACTGAGTTCAGGCTTAGAACGAAAAGTATTTTAAAGTAGATCCTATTATTTTTTTTATTTTTTTTTGTAATTTATGTGTATACCTATATAGTTTATGAATACCTTAAACTATTTTAATGATGGCTTCTTTTCTAGCTCTGATAGCGAAGTTTCTCTTAGTGCGGGAGGTGGGTTGTCGGCGGATGGCTCTTTGTCTGATAATCTGAAACGCGTGTTCTCGACTCTTGGCTTTAATCTCAACATCGTCCATATTAATGCCCAGAGCATTCACGCCAGCTACGCTGATCTTCTCGATGCCTTCGTTGATCAGAATATTCACGGAATTCTTGTCTTCGAATATTTCCTTAAGCCATCCCTCTCTTCTTCCATGTATGCTCTGCCAGGGTTCAGGCTCTATCGTAATGATAGAACGGGTAAGGCTGATGGCGGCGTTGCCATCTACCTTCGTTATGACATCTCCTGCAAAGTTATCAGCCACTCGCCCAGCCTATACTCTGGTTCTGCAGAACACTTATTTTTAGAGATATGTCTTCGTCACAATAAAGTTCTTCTGGGTGTTTACTACAGCCCCTCTCGTCGTATAGATTACTTTGAATCTTTTGAAACTCTTCTTAATGACCTGTCGCCTCTTTATCCTGTAACTCTTATTCTTGGTGACTTTAACACCTGCCTCCTTAAAAACAATGCTCGATCAGACAAACTGCGATCCATTGTTAACTCCTTGAATTTACACATTCTTCCCCTCGATGCCACTCACTTTCAGCCTCACTGTACCCCCTCTCTTCTTGACTTGATGATTTTATATCTAACCCCACTAAGGTTGCCGTACATGGTCAACTCAGTGCCCCCTTCTCCTACCATGATTTAATTTACCTATCCTACAACATTAGGCCCCCCAAGCGTAAAGCTAAGTTTCTTGAACTTCGTAATTTCAAGGGTATTGATCTCACTTCCCTTAAATCCGACACCTCTTCCATAGATTGGTCCCTTGTTCTGGGTAGTGAGTCCGTTGATGATAAGGTTCAGAACTTTAACACAATTGTCCTGAGCTTGTTTGACAAACATGCTCCTGTTAAGAAGGTTAAAGTAAAATACCTTCCCGCTCCATGGCTTACTGATACCATCAAGGGTCTGATGGCTAAAAGAAACCGTGCCAAGACTAATTATAAAAAGGATCCGACCGACGAAAATCTCTTAGCATACAAAAGACTTCGTAATCGCTGCTCCCGTCTGTGTCGAGATGCCAAACGCCGTCATATATTTGAATGTATCGAGAGCTACGCCCCTGCACAAGTTTGGAAATTTCTGAAGACCCTTGGCATTGGTAAGTCCCAGGACCTGGCTGTTGGTAACATCGACCTTAACGGTCTCAATATTTTTTTTGCTGTCCCCCCCGTCCAGATGGATCCATCTGTCAAGGATGCCACACTCCGTAACTTGCTTTCCAGGACTGTCTCCTGCCACTCTCCTTTCCATCTACGTCATGTTGGAATCGCTGCAGTCAGGAAAGCAGTGCTAGCAATCTCATCAAAAGCCGTGGGCAATGACAAAATCTGCTCTCAAATGCTAACAATTGTTCTTGGGGAATTGCTGCCGGTTATCACTCACATAATTAATGCCTCACTCTCTGACTGTCACTTCCCTAGTCAGTGGAAACGTGCTCTCGTGATCCCTCTGCCTAAAACATCCAACCCTACTTCCTACAAAGAATTTCGTCCTATTTCTATCCTGCCTATCCTTTCCAAAGTCCTTGAATCCATTGTACACACTCAATTATCCACCTATCTTTCCTCCATGAATCTCCTTAATCCTTTCCAATCGGGCTTTAGGCCGGGTCACAGCACTACCACGGCTCTACTCAAAGTGACAGATGATATCCAACTTGCGATGGACCAGAAGAGGATGTCTATGCTGGCATTGCTTGACTTCAGCAGCGCTTTCAACTGCGTGGATTTTGATATCCTGGTTGCGATCCTTCATTCACTTAATGTCTCCTCTCATGCCGCCCTCTGGTTTGACTCCTATCTCAGAGATCGACAACAACGCATCAAGTCTGAGGAGACATCCACCGATTGGTGCGATCTATTCACTGGGGTTCCTCAGGGTGGCATCCCTTTTTCACCCCTTCTTTTCTCGATTTTTATCAACTCAATCTCTGATGTACTTACTTCTTCATATCATATTTACGCAGATGACCTCCAAATATACCGGCATTTTTTTCCGCGTGATGTGACTCCGGCTGTGGAGGCTCTGAATGCTGACCTCGAGAATATCCGGAAATGGGCCCTCTCGTATGGGCTTCTAGTCAACCCGAGCAAGTCGCAGGCCTTGATCTTGGGAACCAGATGCTCTCTTAACCTGTTACAACAACTTCAAATCGCTCCTCTAATATTTGACGGAACCGTAATCAAATACAGCGATAAAGCTAAAAATCTCGGAGTTGTATTCGATAACATGCTGTCTTGGTCGCCCCATGTCTCCGAGGTCAGCAGACGAGTCCTTGCATCGTTTCACTCTCTTCGGAGATTACAATACTTCCTTCCACGGCACACTAAAGTCACTCTAGCCCAGTCCCTTCTACTTCCTTTAATTGACTATGCCGATGCTTGCTGGGTGAGTGCAAACGAAGAACAACTGAATAAACTCGAACGACTTCAAAACCTCGGGATTCGGTTCGTCTTCGGGCTGCGCAAGTATGACCACGTCTCGCAGTATCGCAAGGAACTGGGTTGGCTCCCGATTCGTCTTCGCCGTGATTTCCACATATTGGCTTTACTCTTTAACATCTTGAGAAATCCCAGATATCCTTGTTACCTTCGTGAACGTTTTGAGTTCCTTTTCTCCAGAGGCAAGGAACGGAGATCTCACACGGTGTCTCTTCTATGTATTCCGCAGCATAACACCGTCGCCTACGAGCACTCGTTCAGGCTGAGGGCCATTCGGCTGTGGAGCGCACTTCCCTGCACTATTAGGGATAGTCCCACTCTCTTCTCCTTTAAGAATCGCTTGAAAGAGCACTTACTTTCTCTTTCATCATAGGTATTGTATATATAAGTATGTAATTGTATTTATCTGTTTATTATTAATATTTGTTTATTTTTATTTTATCTACTATTTCTTTTATTATATGTATTTTTATAGTAAGTATTATATTTTATTGTAATATGTTATATATATAATATATATAATTGTTGTATTTAGTAATTTTATAATTGCACTAGACTACCCTTTTCAGTTTATATGTATCCTATCCTGATAGGTTTGCTGTAAGAAATCTCTGTTGAGAGATAAGCTCGCCTTTGCCTTTTAATTTCTTGTAAAATGTATTGTTTTAATGTTCTGTGCAATTAAGAATTGTGAATTGTGAATGAATATAGTTAATGTAATAATATAGTTATTTTATTGCTCATAATAAGTTTATTGTTAGTTATTCCAATGATTGCAAAACAGGCAGTTTAGATTTTAAGTTTGTTTAAAACCTCGCCCGACGAAGGATAATGGGGTGTTATAAGTATTGATCGGAAATTCCGATGCTTTCAGTCAGGTCCGAAGAGTTCACAGTTATTCTACCTTCAGAAACCTCTTTGCCTCTCTTTCTAGCTGTAAGGATTCTGTTGAAAAAAAGAAGAGAGACAAAGGGGTCTCGTATGTCGTATGTCGTATAAATATGTCGTATTTACAAACAATTTACTATTTTATTTAAAGAACCCGGCATTGTATACGACTGTCTATACCAGTGTCTATAAATTATAATCGATCGATGATACACGCTGTCCTTGCATTGTCCCAACACTAGCTCGGCTAGCTAGTATACCTGCGGTAGTGTGGGTGTGTTCGGACGATAGGTGCATGACATTGCACTGACCAATAAAAGCGGAGGGATTGATGTACGAGTGGTGTAAATGTATGCGTGTTCTTAGTTTTCGGCGACACTGGTTCCGATACAAGCTTAGCACCAAGGGCCTATCTCTCGATATCTGTGACGCGAGCAGGTCATTGTACACGAGAAAGACGACACATACTATTTTATAGGGTTTGCGCCTTAACTTAAAGAATCAAAGTTCAAAATCGCGATGCAATTTTCAAATGTCCCGTTACATCTGGATTAATAACATAATCTGCTCTGTTAAAAAACTTATTTAATTTCAATATGCTTTTTAAAAGGTTTCGAGTGTTCTTCCGTACACCAAAAAAGTGACGATTCCAAAAAAAATCTATAAATTTTACCCCCCATTCTAAAGTAATAATAGATGTATTATATAGATGTAATAATAATATCTTGGACACTATTTACACACATTGATCTAGCTTCAAACTAGGATTCCCTGTATCTTGGGTACTAGACAACGATACACATACTTATATAGAGTAAGAGTCCCGAAGTGTCCACCTCAGAAATGTAATTTGCAGGCTTCGCCGACGACGAGGCGTACAACGTGTACGACAAGCCGTGGCGCAACTCGCAAGGCGTGGCGGCACACATCTACCGGCCCACGCGCAACCAGGACAGCGACAACTACGGAGACCTCGACACGCGCGCCAACACGAGGCGGTGAGTGCGCGACGACTGAGGACCCCCATGCCCATAGAGTACATTTGACGTACTAGTTTATTTTTTATAATATGTTTTACGGCCCTACGAACTAGCTTCATAGTGAGATAGAACCTATTTAAAAACAACGACCAATTGAATGAGTCGAAATTTGATGCGGACTTCAAACATCTGTGAATTGAATGCGGTATCAGATTATTTTTGATCGATCAATCAACCGATTTTTTGGCTTCACCCTAGTGTTCACCGACTGAAAAAGGGTTCACAGACTGAAACGATAATTGTTTAATGTAAATAATTTTTTATAAGTCAAAGTAAATAGTGAAATTGCCTTTTCTTTACAATAATAGTTATTACTATAAATTATTATTTTAACTTAATAAAGTAGTTGTGCAGTTTTAACTTTGCAAAAATGAATAGTATCGCGTGTTTACAAGGTTTAACTTGTTGAATTTTGATAAATCGTTAAATGTGGCCTGTAAAAGTTACCCCACTATAAGTCTAAGATGTCGAAGCGAGTTAGTTAGCACTAAACTCTGCCTCTGGTCAGGGATCAAGTTCCATACAAAATATCTATGACATGTCAAAAATGAGTCGATATTACAAATTTTCGGACTTCGAGCTTACATGAGATATTTCTATCGTATAATTTCGTAACATCCTAGCCAGTTTCATAGCCCTATGTCTAATGCTGCTCGCTATATTCGTGAGAAAACTGTTTGAATTTTTATGAGACCTGCACACAGCCAATATGAAGAGAAACGAAAACATGGGTCAGAAATCAGGATGAATTAGATTACGATAATTTGGGTTATAATGAATGTGATTATGGGTTTAGTATGATTAGATTAAGAAAAGTTGTGTTAAGATGAATCAGTTCAAGATAAGTTGGGTTAGGATGAATTAGATTATGTTAAGTTGGGTAAGGAACAATTTGTTTAGGGTGAGTTTGGTTAGGTTAGGTTTAATTAGATTACGATAAGTTGGGGTAGGATGAAGGTATGATAAGTTGGGTATCACTGGCATATTAACTGTGATCTAGCAGGTTCTCCGATACTCAGGATTCCAGGGGCCCAATTCCGGTACACAATGACAGCGTCATGAGAATTTTCATAATTTCTTTATTGCACACAAATCATACAAAAAACAAGAGTTACATAAAAAAGTGTACAAAGGCGAGCTTATCTCTAATAAGAGATCTCTTCCAGCAAACCAGGCAAACAAGGGAAAAGTTGATGGTTGAGCAGGGGTAGACCTATGTGTACAATATATAAAATAATAAATAAAATAAATTAAATAATAACTATAATAATATACTAAATACTTATTATATACTACAAATACTATTTTATACACTATACTAATAGATACTTACATGCATACTACCTATAACTCTAAAGGGAGAGGTAATGTTTCTTCACACGACTTTTAAAGATATTCAGATTAGGACTGTCCCTGATGGTGCAGGGGAGTGCATTCCACAACCGAATGGCCCGGGCTCTAAACCCGTTCTCATAGAAAGCGGTGTTATGCTGTGGAGTTGTGAGCATGGAAACTGCGTGAGTTCTCCGAGGTCTGCTGGAAGAAAGAAACTGAAAACTGTCTCGTAAGAAAGTTGGGTAGCGTGGATTACGTAAAATGTTGTAGAGGAAATTGAGGATGTGTGAATCCCGACGAAGACGAATCGGCAGCCACTTCAACTCCCTGCGATGTTGTGACACATGGTCGTATTTGCGCAGCCCGAAGATAAACCGAATCCCGAGATCTTGAAGTCGTTCGAGTTTGTTCAGTAGTTCTTCGTTAGCACTGAACCAGCAGACATCAGCGTAATCGATGAGGGGTAGAATGAGAGATTGAGCAAGAGTGATTTTGGTATGTCGAGGCAAAAAGTACTGAAGTCTCCTGAGAGAGTGAAAGGTAGAAAATACTCGGCGACTTACCTCATTGACATGCGATGACCAGGACAACTGGTTGTCGAGGATTAGACCCAGGTTTTTAACTTTATCGCTATATACGATTGTGGTACCATTAAAAGTGACAGATGGAATGGGATGTTGCTGCAACAAGTTAAGAGAATGTCTAGTACCTATTATCATGGCCTGGGACTTGCTCGGGTTGACCAGGAGTCCGAAGGATGAAGCCCAACTTCTTATTCCCTCAAGATCAGCGTTGAGTGCCTCCACAGCAGAGTGTGCATCGTTGAGAGAGAATTACATGACAATGACGGTCAACTGTGAAAACTATAAAATTCAGTTTTTTTCTGCGTGCATCCCAGGCAAAATCCAGTTTATATTTGTGCCCCCCACGAACAAACCTAGCCCTGGGTTCACATGGCAGGCTGATGGGCAAACTGTCCACTCACGCTTATCGTACATATTCAGGTTCGTAGCGGACAAGGAGTTCGCCGGCACCGGGGCGAGCGGCAGCCGCGCCGGGCCCGTGCAGTTCGAGAGGGACGGCGGACACGGCAGAGACGACCAACCGGTGAGTAATGCCGTTCTCAGCCTTTGAGTCCGTCACATTGCGGCTCCAGGCTCTGCCCCGAAGCGAGAGGTCCCGGGTTAGAATCCCGGCGGGGGAGGGAGAACAAAAGTCCCTAGGTCTTGGATGTTTGTGTGTGACACAAGGTGTGGGGCCAGAAACAATGTATGTGCCTGTATATAAATGTTTTATGTAACCTACTATGAGAAGGTTCGTAATGACATGTTCCCATTTTGACCAATTCCTACAGTATTTTACTAACATACCTCGTGACGTTGGCTATGACCGCCACAGACGGCTCTGGCCGTCAATTGAAACTCGTGGTACTGACGACCACAGCCGACAAAATTTAAGATTAAAAGAGACCTCGTCTCGCATGAATTTATTTGTATTTTGACCAGCATAGCCAACATGTTTGGCGTGTGGTTACACATTTTGCTTGTAATGTTCGGCGGTCAAAAGGTTAAGTCTAGAGAGAGAAGTTGGTAAGTAGGTGTTCGGCCTTGATGGCAAGCCGAGACTATATGGGAGATGGTCATAATTCGACGACCCGAATGGCCCAGTCGGCAGTGACCCTGCCCTACGAAGCCAAGGGTCCCGGGTTCGAGTCCCGGTGGGGGCAAATATTTTTTGATGAGAACGGATGTTTGTACCCTAGTCATGGTTGTTTATCTATCTAAGTATAATATTTATCTATATAACTATGTGTATCGTTGTCTAGTACCCAAGATACAGGGAATCCTAGTTTGGGGCTAAATCAATGTGTGTAAATGGCGTCCAAAGTATTTCCGTGACAATTTCCGACGAACACTGACATCCGTACTGTATGAAATTTTATCACACTGAAGCTGACCTTTATTTATTAACATATTGGGTTCCTGATTCATAAGATGTTTAAAACTGACAGAACTTTTAACATCCGAGTTAGAGGCCTAATTTCATAGGAATTTCTGATTCGATCGATTCATTAACATTCTCAATGTTTGGTCACGGCACAGAATAATTAATAGTACAGAAAGATCACTGCGCAAATACACTTAAATACATAGCTAATCTCGCTAGGCGGCATTAAAGCGTAATCTAGCTCGCACCTGTGCTATGTAGAATAATCGCTAACGCTAAGCACCTACAGAATCGGTTGTCTCGCCCGTGCAGGCTAGATAGCGCCGCATCACTATGCCTGAGAGCTTCTTTTACTCTGACATCATAAGGTCGTCCTGTAAACTTCTGTCTCGCTTGATCACGGTAGGGTTACTTATGTGCGATTTGTGTTTGTGAATTTTAGTCCACTGTGTAAGAGAGGTGTTATTAGTTGTTACTGAGGCTATTGGCAAATTCTAAGGCTAGATAGGTACAGGTATAGATACCACCTTACTTATGTAATTGTAATTTGTTTTATACTGGGTCTAAAGTGTTTACTTTTAGGTAAACAAAAAGGTATTCAATTAAAAAGGAATCGAATTTTATTTGTGAACAATTCCTTTAGACGCCCTAAAATGTTAAGTACTTAAGTAATTGTTGTTGCAAACATCACATAACGTTGCTTATAAGGAGCGACTAGCGCGCGACGCGACTGCGAAACAAGCGAGCGGCTACCTAACTGAATTCCCGAACGTCGGGTTGGCCGGTCGAACGTATCTAAACTGTTGAGTGAGACCTCCCTGGTCACGGTCTGTACATCTGATGAAATGTAGAGTTGTGATTATGATAATTAAGATTTGACACCTCACGTCACACGATTAAGCCTCAAAAACACCGGAGGAATTAATGTCTCCCAAGGTGAAACGCGAGTAACGCTGCAAAATTGCACTGTGTCCCGATACATGCCCCGCGGCATGATGCTTGCTCGCGCATGTGTCGCACATACACTTGTGCCTTGTGTTTCGGGACATTCCAAGTAGTCGTCGAGGGCATTTGTTCCTCCACACGATGCTCCATTTGTCCTCAGTGTATCCAAGGCTTAAAGCCTCAGTTACACTTGGACTAAAACCTAACATAGTCATCCTCCCCTCTACAGTCCCGCAGCGCCCAGCCCGAGGCGGACTTCGACCCGTTCGGGCTCGACCAGTTCTTGAGTGAGGCCAAGCGAGCCGACAAGGGGGGCGCCGGCAGGAAGCGCGACCACCACGACCGGCACGACCAGCATCACAAGAAGCGGCGCGACTGAGTGAGTGTGAGCCCCCTTGTTTGTATGAGGTGGTTAGACAAAAGGAGCTAAGCCCCCAGTTCGTATAAGGTTGTTGGACAAGGGGAGCAAAGCCCCCAGTTCGTATAAGGTGGTTCGACAAGGGAAGCTACAGCCCCGGTTCGTATAAGGCCCAACGCAGACAGAAGACGACGTAAGGTATAAGGCGTGAGGTACGTTTGATCTTCGCCGCGTTCGCAAACAGAACGCGGTAGATCAAACGTCAAACGTCCCTTACGCTTTATGCCTTACGCCGTCTTCTGCCTGCGTAGCGCCTTAGGTGGATAGACAAGGAGAGCTAAGCCCCCAGTTCTTATAAGGTCAAGCCGCTCCCACTCGGCAAAAAAATATTTATTCAAATATGGATTTTAGCTTGTGCTCTGCAGATATAAAATCGAGTAGTAAGTTTGCGGGAGTTGTTGCTAAGTTATGTCTACTATGTACAGTATCATAAACCCTCTTTACTGCGTACAAAAACCGCACGTTACGATCAGCATAATGTTAAACTACTTGGTAGAAACTCATTTCTTATCTGAAAAATTACACATTTTGACCATAATGTGTAATTTTTCTGCAGAGCATAACCTAAAACCCTTCTTTGAATGATCATTTTTTGCCGAGTGGGAGCGGAGTCTATAAGTAAATGATGGCCTATAAGCCCCCCGCTAGCAAAAGGAGCTAAGCGGGTTGCGTTAACATAGGGGACCGGCGCTTCTGAACCCCCCTAATATTTCGGGGACCTGCACAACAAGATGCAGCTGTGAGCCCCTTGGATATTTTCACTGTGGGGAGATAGCCCCTTGCCTGAGGTAGTTTAGCAAGGGGGGCAAATCCCCCCCTCATACTAGAAGAAAACTGAAGCTACCTATAATATATAGGTAGTGTGGGATTTTACATCATGCTCATCACAACACATCACAAGAGAATATTTGGCAGTATATAAGGAATGTTAACGTTCGGTTTTGTTTGTTTCAGATACGTTTTACGGTATAACCAATAACTTGAGATGCTTTATTTCATTCACCACGATTATGTAATTAGTTAAGATGTAAATAGTTTTTAAAAATAAAATTAGTCTGTAATAATTGAGTGTTTATTCTTATCGCGACATGCAGTCTTTCACCTTTGTCGATTTGAGTTCTTCGATTCACAGCAAAACTGACGCAGTTTGTGTGACAATTCCTGGTCCGACCGATGAATGATGCAGGATTTAGTGCCTGAATCTCAGAATTTGTGAATGAATGGAATGAATGAATGGTGCTTCTCCAGCCAGGGTTCTAAACCTGTTCCGGTCTTTCGGCCGGCATACCAGAGAGCACGAGTTTTGAGGGGGGGCGGAATGACCTGCTCGATAGGAGAGGAAGGAGCGTGAATTCAATCGACCGACTCTTCAGCCTGAAGCCAATATAGGATATGTGGAATGGGGAGGATATAGGATTTGGAGAGCAGCTGTTGTTTTCTTCAACTTCATGTTTTCCTTCTATTTTCAGGTATTGTTATAGGTTGAGTTTCCTGTCCTGTCGTGTTCGTTTGGGTTATCCGGTAAGGTCTCCGTTTCGCTTTCGCTGTCTGTTTCTGGAATATGGTATATTTGGCTCGATGCCTTTCTGACTTCGTCCCTGTTGTGTGCTGATTCTGTCCAGTAACTGTGTTCTTTACCGTAGTATTTGATGTCATGCTTAAGGGAATCTTTCCAGGTGTAAATGGGTCGGCCAACTTTCTTCTTCTTTGCTTCGTATTTCAATGCAGCGTGGAGTAGGTGTTTTTGTGGGCGTCGTAGAATATGTGTATAGTAACACATCCGATGGTTTTTTATTTGTTTGGTTATTGTTTTGCCCTGTAGTAAGTCATGAATTTTGTGGTGTCTTGGATAGCTTCTGGCGTTCTCGAACATGTCTCTGAGGATCAGGCGTTCATATTTTCTTAGTCTAGAACGGTTTGCTTTGGTGAGGGCTGCCGCTTTAAGTCCGTATGTTATACACGGTGCTATAACCATTTTGTAAATCAGGCGTACTATTTTCCAGTCCATGTTGGATTTCTTTATAAAATGCATTAGGGCCTTGGAATTGCCTATGGCTTGCCGGCATCTCTTCTTTATTGTGTCTCTCCTACTATGTCCTGCCGTTATATATGTGCCGAGATATTTTATTTCGTCTACGGGTCGTATTGGAACTCCGTCCAATACGATCACTTGTGGGCGCTGGGTGTTTATGGGGTCTCTTATAAGAATTTTCGTCTTTGTTTCGTTAGTATCGAGCCCTACTGTTTTTAATAGTGCTTTCAAGTGCGTGACGATTTGGTCAAGGTGTTGTAAATCTTGACAAACGATGATGAGGTCATCCGCGAAGGAGAGAATAAGTGGTAAGACTATTTCTTCATCTTGGTCCAGTTTTATGTTGGGAATTTCTTCTTCCAGTGTTTTGAGGACATCATCCATTAATATTGTAAATAGTCTTGGTGACAGTGGACAGCCTTGTTTTACTCCTTTTCCTTTGTTGATCAAGTTACTTTGCTGTCCGAACCATTTGATGCAGGTCCGTTCATACATGCAGGCTTTTATTATCCTATTGGTTAAAATCTTATTGGTCCTTGAAAGGAGAATATCCTTGAGCACGTTTAGGTCTATAGTATCAAATGCTTTGGCGATATCTAGCGCCAGTACATATGTTCTGTTACCCGCGCGCCATTCTTCGTCTAATACTCTGCGTAGTGTGAAGATGTGGTCATCGGTGGATCTATTGCGGAGAAATGCTGCTTGGTAGTTCCCGAGTTCTTTTGTTATCTCGTCTAGTTTGATGAGCAGGTATGTCGCGTATATGCGATATCCTGTATTACACATTGTTATACGGCGATAGTCATTGGTGTCTTGCGGGTTTCTGATTTTGGGGATAGGTACTTGGACCATTTCATTCCAGGACTCCGGTATTATATTTTCTGTCCATGCTCTGTGCATTGTTTTAGTAATAACCTTTAACAGTTGTGGCGGTATTCCTTTGTACAGTTCCGGGACTACCTGATCTGTACCCGGCGCTGTTCCGTTACGCATGCGGCTGATTATCGTTTTTATGTCGGCTATTGTTGGACCATTTTCTAGATAGTCAGGGTTTAATGAAGTTTCGTTAGGGATAATCATAATTTTAGGGCCTTCTGATTTCCTTAATTCCTGTTCCCAGCGTGACATTGGGATAAATCGTTGTTTTTTCCACCGTCTCGATTGAAGCTGGTGTCGTCTGTAATAGTGGTACACGATTTGCATGCGTTTGCTTGGGTGTTTTTTTCCTAGGCCTTCAAAAAATGCTCTGCATTATCCTTTTTCTTCATTATCAATAATTTCCTCAAGACGTCGTCGGCATTCTTTGAGTTGTTTATTGATTGTTTGGTCGGTTGGTCGACGTCTTTTAAGGAATTTGGCCTTTTGTAAATTTGCCAGAGCAATTCGGTGTTCCCGCGATCTAGCGGGTTTTACGGAAAGTGTTTTTTGGGCTACTGACTTCATAACCCCTGTAATAGATTCCCACGGAATGTCGGGCGTATATTCGTCGTCATTTTCTTTAAATTTGTAGTTGTTCGCCGTAAGTTCTTCCATAATCCCGTTATGGTATTTTACTTTTGTGTCATTCATTTCATCTCGTGCTAGGGCGGTGTACGAACACTGTTTATAGTTGAACTTTAAAGCTGTTATCGCTTTGTACTTAGTTTGGGTTGTACTCTTTGTTGATTCCATTTGCGTGTCGCCAGTTCTTGGAAGCAGGTTTAGTGGGTCTATTTCACCCCAGATTATCTTGTGGTCGGAAATATGCAGGTAGCTCCATTGTCCTCTGATGAAGTTAAATGTGTGTGGCGCATTATTCGAGATAATTATATAATTATCATATGGTCTAGTTGTGATTTTGTTTTCCCGTTAGACCATGTGGCCCGACATGACTTGCGAGCCCAGGTGGTTTCTATTTTTAAGTTTTCGCGGGAACAGATATCCATTAGCATTTCTCCGATGATATTTGATGATTTGTGTAGGAGATTTGTTCCTATAATTCCCTTTTTCCTGTATTCCTTTGTATCGCCTAGTCCGATATGCGCGTTAAAGTCACCTAGCATTAATATTTTGGCTTTGTTTGGTTTCTTTTGAATAATCTTTATAAGTTGCGAAAACGCTGCGGTTGCTCTCGTGGAAGAGCTGGGGATATGTGCGTTTATTACATATAGTGTATTAGTGGCCGATGTTATTGTTGCTGCCATGGTTTCCAGGTCGCGATTTATATTGTGGACCGTTAAGTTCAGGTCCTTTCTAATTAGTATAGCTAAGCCACAGTGTGCGATGCTGGTTGTGCCTGATAGATACCAGAGATAGTGTTTTGACACGTATGTCCCCGATGTCATGTTTGTTTCCTGTATACAGGCTATATGTATGTTTCTGTTTGTCAATTCAGCATCAATGTTGAGTCTCTTAGGTATTTCGGCGCATCCTCTAACGTTCCAAGTAGCAATGCGCATACGCTCGCATGTGACTTTTGGTTTATATATGGGGCTGTGTCGTGTCATCGTATATCCGGTGTTGTCAGGGATGTCATCTATTGATGTTATGGTTGACCCTGAGGAGGTCATGGGTGTTGCCTTAAGTATCGGGGAAGGTATGTTGTTATCAGTTTGGCTGTCGGTTGCTAGATTCGTGGGTAAATTTTGTGATTCAAGCAAGTATACGCTGTCGTAGTGGTTTCCTGTGAAGTTGAGGTTGATAGATCCCACTGCATCCGCGGGATTCTTGGGCCTGTATGTGAGCGATGGTGTATTTTGCTGGTGGATTGTTACGTTAATTAGAAAGTATTCGGCGGCTGCTATTATAATCTCCTCTCCAGCCCAAGTGCCGTAAATGCGCAGATTTTTAATGTAGTCATTGAGGGTTTCTTCAGGCTCGGCGATTGCAAACTTTATGTTCTGTTCATCGCAGTTTTCTTCTACATATTTAACTAGGTCCTTACGAATGTGGGTGTGGTCGAGTGTTAATTGATATAGGTGTATATTTGGTCAGCAATTGCGTGGAATAGGCAGTTACCATCTCTCGGCATTGATAAGGCTTTCATCTTTTTGGAATGTTGTTGAAAGAAAGAACTTAGAGCTAATTTGATTAATTTGAACTACCTACGTACCTATTGTTTATGGTACGGGTTGTGGCTGTCAAAGTTTGTGCGTATCTTTGCGCACTTATTCTCGGTATTTTCTAAGAGAATTGGAGGCTGGGCCTGGAAGCTTTAAAATAGGCGTGAGAGAGACCCGCTTAGGACAAAGAGTCTTTGATTTTATTTTGTTATTGTTCGTCAGCTGCCTTTCGTTAATTGCCTGTTTTCTGCAAGATGGTAAAATGATCCTTTTATGATGTGCAAGTGTTGGCTTTTACTCACTATTTCTCAGAATATGCAGTAGGCTTGCATTATTGTTTATTTTATTTTGTAACAGGTCAAGATGGGCTGGTTGGACCGGATGGTGGCAAATAGTTTAGTTTTGTTTTATTGTGCTTGGGTAGGTTCCTGCCTAGTTTTGTATTTTCGTATACCTATCACCTACCTATTTGTACGGGACTATGCCTATGGAATAGTTTAGAGTTGGCGTAGTAATTTGGAGCGAGAGCGGTATCTGTTTATGAAATGGTAACCAGCATTACGAAGGATGTTACCTGCCAGATATAAAGTTAGTTTTGCTGTTTTATCTGATACAGCAGATAATCTTAATCGGAGCAATCTCACCAGGTTGTTGCTCAGCTAGTGATACTCTCTGCACTGATATCACCTACTTCAGTTCACTTCATTAGTGCGTAGTAGTGAGGTCCGTGACACGGGTCGAGGTTCAGTCCCTGTGCAAGGCCCTATTGTTTATTGCTCGTTGGAATTCGTTTTTTCTTAGCTCGTTGTCCAGAGAAGGGGCTTGTTGCACCTAAAAAAAGACGTATTTGCTTCGCCGTTTTGCAGCTGTGTTAGTTTGAGGAATGTTTTTTTGGCGTAATTTATCTCTTTTGTTTAACTTTTTCTGTCCGGTATTGTTTGGGTTTTAGTGTCCTTATTCACGTGCCTGCAGGAAGTGCATGAAAGGGCCTGCCTCTTGGCGTGGGATAACACCACGACTCGTTGCGCAACTCTAGTTTCTATTGACTTAGTATTTATGATGATGTATCAAGCACCACGAATGTCTGTGATGAAATGAAATAAGTTTGTTTCCCAGGTTGTTGCTGTTGAGAGAGCTTAATTTTATGGGTTAGATTCACTTAAGAAATACCTTAAATAATGAAGATTCTACGTCCTATGTAATCGTTTGTGTGTCCGTAGAAAGCAATTCATTGATAAGGTTAGGTTACTGCTGAGGAGATATCCCAGTGTCATGACACACCTAATGTGCTGGATAGGGTCGGTTAATACTCCAGGATAACGGCGTGTCGTTAGGGATTACTGTTATGTATTGCGTGAGACGTAAACTCGGGGTCTCTTCTAGTAGATTCGTCTGTGGAGATAAATATTGGTTGCATGCGTTAGGACACTGAATAGGAACGGGCTCACCAGGCAATACTCGTTGAGTTGTCTCAGCTATGTGCACCTATTGTCGTACACAATATTGTACACGTATTGTCACAGCAGCGTGGCGTAGCCTATTATCTGGTAGGGCGCAGCTCAGAACCTATCTAATTCACACTTTACGCACTCTACTTTCACACTTGTAGCTATATTAGACACTCTCGTATCATCTCGCTGATACAAAATCTCCGAAACGCGAGAAACCAGAGACAGAACAAAGGCGCGCGCCGGGTTGTAAACTATTGCTTGTTTAAATGCGTTTGCAAGATGTCGGAGGTCTATAGACACGTCCGTTCGGTCCGGCAACACAAACGCCACTCTTAGTGCCTGAATCTCAGAATTTGTGCCTCAATATTTTCAGAGATATAGCAATTTAACCTTTTGACCGCTATCATTAAATACAAAATTTGACACTCACACGCCCAACATGTTTGCTGTGCTATTCAAATTACGTCCTAATTCATACGAGATAAGTCTCTTGATACAAAAAGGTGTCGGCTATGGACTATGTGGCGCCAGTAGCGCGACTTACAGTTGTCGCCCATTGCAGACTGGGGCTGTCAAAAGGTTAAAGGCTGTCGGCTGCATCATAAAAACTTAAAATGATATTGTTTTGTCTTCGAACGCCACGATTTTTAGTGCCTTCTATTGTCACAAATCTTGTGGATTTGGGTTTTTTTTACGCCCGCCTTCCCTACAATTGAACTATTATGTTATAAGCATACATACATACACAGAGTCACGCAGTTTCCCGTACGGGGTGGCAGTCACGATTGTGGCCACGTCAGACAGTTATTCAATACTCCATTTTGCGTGATAGGTGGCTAGCCCATCGCTGCAGATATGGAGATTGGAGGTTTCCTCACGATGATTTCCATCACCGTTAGAACTTCCGTATAATGAACTGAAGAAATATTACTTATCTCATGGTCAATAGTTCAATAGTATTTATTCATAAACAATAGTACAATTGTGTCTGAAATACATCGATTAAAACTAAAATATTATTTAAATGGTATAACAATTCTATACAAGTGAAATCATTATAAGCCAGAAATATAATAAAATGTAACTTAATTGAAATTAAATTAAATGATAGGTAGACAAACAAAATAACAAAACACTTTGACATGTCAAAATAAATTATTCAATACAAATACAAGTCAGCACCGGGATTCGAACCTGCATCTCTTGCGTGATAAGCAAGCGTGAATGAAACCCACTAGAGGCGTTATTTTAATATTTTTTTATACAATTGCTCAAAAAATACAACTGAAAGTATCCGACGACCTTTAAATTGCTATAACTCGGAAAATGTTGAGGCACAAATTCTGAGGTTCAGGCACAAAATCCTGCAACATTCATAAGCTATCGCATGAGTAGAGAATCGGAACAGAGACAAACCTTTGAAGGAGCGTGCAAAATTCTTACCTATTTTAGTAGGGATGGCAAGAGATTAAAATAAATTGCTGAACGTAGCTGAAGGATAGCTTATATGATCCTGCAATCTGGCTACCCCTTTGTGGGAATATATCCATGCATATGCAAATGACTTCGGAAACCAAACAGTCAAATATTTTTAAATTCACCCAATTAGTTATGTAATAAAATACTAATAAAATAACAATTACCTACCTAACTACATGACACGGTTTGGGCGATAGGTATTATCTGGTATTCATTTACTTACCTGGTAGACTCCTTGGGATAATTGAAGTATGAAATATCTTTTCTTTTCCTCGTATTGTTCATACAAAGAGTACAGCAAAGAATCATTGTAGATACTATTCCAAAACGTATACTTCTTAACACTTTAGTAACTATTTGCTGTTTATTACACTTCGATAAGGTAGGTGATGAAACAAAGAATACGTGATTTATGCAGTGCAGGCCCTCCGTTTGTCATCATCTCGGACGAGCGTAAACCGGTTTTATCCGGTGGCGGCGCGTAGGTACGCGACACAAGGGCTGATGACACGCACACATACGCCGTATGCTTGTAGTAGATCACCTACGACTGGCTACGACGGCGTGGTTGTATGAATCTATCTAATCTTTACTCATGTGTCGCTATCATGTCGTGGTCGGTCCAGGAATGGTCACCTCAGTTTATATCAATTGAGTTTCGGCAACAGGGAAATTTTAATTGTGTATATCCGAGACATCAGTGAAAATACGAACTTCAATTAATAATATTTTATTCAAGTAACATTGCAACATACATAAAATGCGATGCACTGAAATAATACTATATTTTCGATTGTTGGCCGTGTTTGGGGCACTATCTTCCCTCGGTGAATAATTACCACGAGAAATCCGAATACATAAATATAAACCTACAAGCTTATTATGTGCTTCCACTATCTTTAATAAGACACTTGAGATAAATATTTTATTACACAAATATATTCTTGAAACCAGCAACTTAGCATAAGGGTGTTTCTGTTAAGGATGGCCTGGATTTTCCAGAACGTTCCATGTTACTACAAATCAACCAAACCTGTGGTGAAAACTCGCGGATTGTATCCAAGAAACTCCCATGACAAAAAAATAAAATAATTTCGTATCACTTAAATACAATATTTCAAACATAATATTTGTGGTTTCGGGTCTCCCCTACTTGTGTTTTACGATGACGGTTTTCAGTTTGTCGGCGTTCGCTCCCGAGAACTCTTCGAGTTTCTTGCCCGACTTGATAAAGACGAAAGTGGGCATGGAGTTCACGTTGTATTCGGCGGCGATGTCTTCGCACTCGTCCACATCCACCTGAGAACAAGGGATAGATACCATTGTTATTATCTATAATACAAGTGTGCAACAGTTATAAAGAGGCAGAATTAGGGACAACATCTGTCTCTGGATTCTTATATTTTGATGAACGTGGTCGGATCATGGTGTTTAGCGGTGCAGAAATATGTGCAGCGGTGAGTATCCCTGCTTGCTGTAAACAGGATGTCACGGTGAAGTCAATATTTAGGATTTTGTTCGAAATCATTCTGAATAACTCTCACAATGAAAACTACTTTATCTTTATTTTTTACTTTTCCATACTAGGTTACCTCTATGTGTATGGCTGAATTTGGGACTGAGCCCGTGATGCTAAGCGAGATTTTATGCAATACAATGTCATTGAATAAACGCATGAGCATAAACACCCCAACATATTTTTTAATAATATTAATATAATAATAACAAAAATAATAATTGATATATAAAATATTTGAGAGTTAAGTTGTCGAGTCATTCATTGCTGACAAATTCACAAAACTGTGGTTTATCACACTTTTTAAGGTAGGTTAGTTTTTTAAGTTAGTTAGGTTACCATAGCAACATCATAGTAAGTACTTATTTAGCAATAAATCAATGGAAAGCTGAAGTAAAACTAACATTTAGGTTAAGTACCCACTAACTACAAAACATCGCAAAAATCTAGGCACTTCGGATTCCCCGCCCGCGCCCTCACTAACCGTACAGTTCGCGCCAAGTGTATTTGGCTCGATATCTCTCTCTCACTCATCCCATCCTCACCCTATTAGCGAAAGAGAGTCCCGTTCGCTCAGTCACAGAAACTTGGCTCGGCTTGTATGAAACAGGCTAGATAATTTCCGACGTATTGTACTTACTTGTACCTACCATTCGCACGCGAGTTGAATGCACTCCAAATATAGTTACTGTACCTACGGGCTGTGTGTAAAGTACCGTAATAGTCGCTGTGACACTCGTACCACGAACCGTTCAAAGTACACCGACACAGCTTGATTGATATTGTCATTACATCACCATTTCATAATACTCATTCCACATTTGTGTATCGAAATGCCATTGCGTGGCACGCGCCGCACGTGCGCACCTAGACGCAGATGTATAAGTACTGACGGGTGATGGCTAGTTAGCTTAGCTATAAAGAGGGCAGGGCAACAAATATGACCTATATTTAAAGTCAGTGAAATCGACTCTGCTCATGATTCTGAACAAACTAGTTTCCCATCATGCGTTTATTCAATGACACTTTGTATAGTAGACATGTATGTAGGTACCTACGTCCTAAGTCTTAGGTACCTACATACATGTCTACTATACAATAACCAACGTCCTAAGTCTTAGCAAATGGAAATCGACGTGATTATTTTTAATAGCTTCTAGGAATGCTTTGCATCATCCATATATGTATATAAAATTGCAAGTCCTGACTTATTGACTGACTGATTTATCAATGCACAACCTAAACCGCTGGTACTAGAGAGTACTACTGAAACTTTGTACACCTTTGTAAGGCGTAGGGTAGTACTAGGGGATTTAGCGAAATTTCACCCCTTAAAAGGGGAATTGATCTTCGCTTGTTTGAAAATAAAAATAAACTTTTGCATGTAGGTAGTTTGTATGAGACGTCAACCACTCAATTGATTTTTCAAATTTACTCCTGCTGAGGGGGCGGTGGGGAAGGGGGGAAGTTTTTTTTTATTGATATTAAAATTAAAACCTATGAAGCTGTTTTAACTCGGCAGGTAGGTAGTTTATTGTTGCGAGACGTCGGTTCAGTACGTAAAGTTTTTATCAAAATTCGAGCCCATAAGAGGGAAAGGGGAGTTTGTATGAAAATCAGAAACTACTCGACCTATGAATCTGTTAATTTATCTGACAGGAAGTTGAACAACGTCTGCATTGTTCATCAGCTCAGTAAGAGATTTTCAAAATTATGCCCAAAAGTATGAAACTCAAAAACTGTGTTGTTGAGTTTTCGACCCGAATGGCCGTGTCGGGTGGGGGCAAATATTTGTTTGATGAGAACGGATGTTTGTACCCTAGTCAAGGTTGTTTATCTATCTAAGTATAATATTTATCTATATATCTATATATTAGTTAAGCACAACATATTTTTAAAAGAGATCTAAAAATCAATCTGTGGGAAGTTCTACGCCCTTCTTCTCCCACAGTGGTCCAATGTAGAGAAGAGGCAAAAAATGACGTTTGCTAAGTATATGTAAATATCTACAGTAATAAAGTACTTTGACTTTGACTTTATAAGTATGTGTATCGTTGTCTAGTACCCAAGATACAGGGAATCCTGGTTTGGGGCTAGATCAATGTGTGTAAATAGTGTCCAAGGTATTATTATTATTATGAATGTCAGATATGTATAACGGAGACGTCTAAATGGATAAGGAGCTTTAGCGACAGGACCGTATTAAGCGGGGGTAGGAAGGGGGGTGAGGGGAGGTTAGTTTGTTTGTGCTGGCCATTTTTACACGACTTTGCGCGAGCGAAGCCGCGGGCATGTGCTAGTGCAAAATGCATACAGCGCCACAATGCTGTTGTTGAAGCATAATAATGATTTATTATTTACACGTCTGTAGTTCCCAGGGTTACGATTCAAGTACTTGTCCTTCCCTATCGCTGCACTCTTCGTCGCATCCTCCACGGGCTACAAACGCTGACAGCTCCATTTGTACCGCAGCGGTGGTGATGTGATGAACAATACCATTCGGGTATGAAACCCTAAAAAAGACGGTGTGATGCCTTTTCCCATGCTGGGTGGCAGGGCACAGTGCCCACGTGGAGCCAGGCAATTCAGTTTTGAGCGACAGGCGCTGGCCTATCGCCGCATTAATAAATCATCGCCGTGTAATCAATATCATCATGATGTCATTAAATCTTGATGTTATAACCCGTCTTGTTATCATACCTAGCTACGGTGTGGCCGTAGTGTGGATTTCCCGATAGAGAGTCATCATGAATCATCATTATTTGAAGCTATATATCTTAGTTGATTAACTAACGCGGTAGTTGATCAACTTTAGTAAACCAGACCGTCAGGGTTTAGAATTTACGTTTCTTTTGTTCTTACATGACAACCTAACACGAAGACTTCGGGGGCGTCGCTGCGCTCGTCCCCTCTAGTCTTCACCTAAGCTACCGCAGTGTTTGCCCTGGTATTTCGTTTGCAATTCAAGTTTAAACCAGTTTACTATTTCTTGGTTTTAACGGTTAGTTGATCAACTAACGCGTCATGTAGTAAGCAGTACGCCACAGTTTACTATCTGCCGATAGTTGACCAAGTTACGATAAAAACAACGTCAGTTTATCAACTAACGGTTTTAACGATCTTACGGTGACATGTACGAGCTCGGAGTCGACCGCAACTGCAGAGGTCGTGTCACCGGCGAGACAGAGAGCGTAATTAGGACGCGAGTGAGCGTGACAACGTACCCACGTAATAACGCTCGCTGGCCGGCGACTTGTCGTCTGTAGTTGCCGCAGAAGGCCAAACAGCCTTTTCTAAATGTTTAGTATATAATTTTTGTTAAATAACATTTGATAAATTAAACTTTATTATATACTAATAGGAGTATTAATGCAGTTGTTTCTTTAGACCAGCTTGATGATCATGATTGTCAGCATGCAGCTAACGTGTAAACGTAATTCGATTATTTTGCTCGATGGAAAAGTTTCCCCAAGTTATCATAAAATCTGTATTTTACAACATAACTTCTTACAATATCGCACCGGATATTGTAAAATAAATTGTGCAGGCCACCCTGTACTAACTTTCTCGCATGATGCTTTCGGTGTTGTTATAAAATAATAGTTTGTGGATATTCGTGTGCAGGCGTTTAGGAGACGTTTTAAGAAGTTCTAAGATAAAGTATACAGGGTCTAACAGAAAGCGAGTTATATGCCGAAGCGTGGTTCTTAGGGACATCATTCGGAATAACTTTTACTATGGAACCGATGTGATCTGCAGCCTTATGGCGTAAGTCGTCTGAGCTATGAACTTCATATAGACTTTTACGTTTGACACCTTGGTCAAATTGGTATCACGCAAGTAGCATCATAATGGAGGCCAAACCCAAGCTCATTGATTGAAGCCTAGAAGCCTTCGGTGATACCCCGCAATCGATGAAATTGTATGAGCATGAGATGAACCATAGACACACGCTATGAACTACAGAGAGTTACGCCATAAGGCTTCAGAGCAACTTTATTTTTCTTATCTCAGTACATTTCGGGCCTAGCGCTCACCTGAATGAAGTTGAAAATAAAGTTGCTCTCATCAAGTCGGTCCCACACTAAAAGTTGTTCAGAATGATGTCCCTAACAACCACTCCACCATACAAAACAACTCCTTTCTACTTTAACCATGCCCCGCACTATGAGCTTATTCCGCCGCCGCCTAATGTACGGGATATATGGCACGGTGTGCATATTGTATGGGAGCTAGCATTTTTTGAGTTTTGCGGTAATAACCGAGTATGCCATGTTATAGATGATGTTAAGAGATACTTTGACGAGAAGTTTGATAAAAATCGTTAGTCCCGTTTTTGAATAAACCCAATAAATGTGCTTGATTTGTATGACAGGTGCCTTAAATAATCAAGTTATCAAAAACAAAGTCCTAGATATTTACAAAATAACCCCCAATACAAAATTTCATCCGATTCGGTTCAGTGGTTTAGGCTCTAGAGCTGTCAACGGAAAACAGCCATCCATACATACATACATACAGTCATACACTCGCACGCACGTGTCGTACTATAATACCTGTTCCCGTAAAAAATAAGCTGAAGGCTCTAAGTTTCACTGTGCCGGGCTGCCCAGCCATAAGCTATAAAATAAATAATACTAAAATAATTAATCTGGCACGAAACAAGTGTTTTGAATCGATTCAGCAACACGTCAGTTTCAGTTATTGGCAGTAACATGTCATACGTATCATCTTTATGATTGAGGAAAACGAGATGTAATGCATGATTTACACGCTTGCCTAGGGTTTCCCAAGGCTCGCAAGACACAAGCAAACAACACTGTTTGCCGAGAAGTAGCACAAACCCTCACAAGCCAACAAAGACCCTTTGGGACTTACTTACCACAAAAAAATACACTATATACTCGATTTGTCCATAACTGGCATACGAGGTAAACAAAGATGACGTGGTGATCACAAAAAAATCGATATTTCAAAGGGTCGCTCGATGACGGTTTTCACAATAACTCACAAAGACTACTTTAAACATAAATACACTTAATTTCACAAAAAGCTTGTCGAAATTCAGCTTAGAAATAACATTATTTCCCAAAATGCTAATTGCGATTAAAATATACGCACAATTGTTTTGACATTACGTTTTGTGAAGGGGGAATGTGAATGATAGAAGGAAATTGAACGAATGAATGAAACGAAGCCAACGAAGGTTGTGTTATTAAAATATGTAAAAAAAAAGCAAATGAAAGTGGGCGTTAGCACATGCCGAGTTCCTGTGCACCGGGGCTTTATCATCGCAGGCACGTACCACGTGACACAGTGGAACTTTTTTTAGGTTCATAGCCAGAGGTACCTCCATTTTTTAAACTCGGAATTTTGATCTGAGAATTTGTTGTAGGACAGGTATTATCTATACAAACAACATTTGGTATGTAGAAAATCTGTAGGGTGCATACTTACCGGAGGAAATAAGTATTGAAAATAATAAAGATAAATAATTTATCTCAATTTGAAACCACCAACCATATTTACCATATTCATCATACACGAAAGAGAAAAACTAGGGGCGAACAGAGCGCCATTTATTAGATTATGAAAAAAAATGCTTGGAAAGTATCTTATTATAATTATAATTAACGTAAGACAATAAATGAAGACTTTTGCATCTGATATGACCCGCACGAGGCAGAGTATTTCTTAATTTAATTATTTAACTTTTTTATATGTGTATGAGATAGTTTATCTGTGTTCATTGTGTTTGACAATTGATATATTTTTAAGCAAACCCGAAGTTGGTTTTATTTCGTTTCATGTTTAATAATAGAAATTCAATAGAAATATATTTTTTTAAACAATATCTCGGATCACTATTATAAAACAGCTTGTGAAATCAATATAATTAATTGAAAACTCAATCATGACATTTCATGATAAAATTCCTGAATAAATTTTGTTCATTCAACATTCACTTCTATCATATCTCGGCAGTTTATTCACTTATTCCCTTCACTACAAATGTCAGATTTTATGGTTTGTTATTGAGGTTTGCCATGTAAGGGACAAATGGACTATAATAGGATTTGACATTTATTTTGAGGTTAAACTACTAAAAAAAAAATGTAGTAAAACGGGTTAGGTCCAATGTAACCAATTCCCATTTTGTCATTTAATTTTTGTGGCATTACAAGAATACATTACGAAAAGGTTCATAATAACAAGTTCCCATTTTGACCACTTCCCATATCGTCAGCATTTCGTCTGTAAGTCAATGGCGAACACCCACTTTACTAAATCGACCTGCTGTCTCTAGATAAGACTTAACTGTGCTTAACTTATTAATAACTATGTGGCCTGCCTAGGAGCTACGAGGTGAAAGTAACTAAAAAAAGGCTGAAAATGTTGTCAAATTGGCAAGTGGTTTAATTTTGAAGTATTCGAATTATGAAGTGCTCAAAATGGGAACTTGTCGTAATGGACCTAAAGGACACATACGCACCGTTTACAAGTATGTGTTTGCGAGAGTTTGGCAAAACTTGACAAGCGTCTAAATCAACCATGAGCAAAGACGAAGTAAGTACTGCACGGACGAATTAACTAGGTGCTGTCCATGACAAGTTTAACGGCTAGTTTTAGTGAGGTAGTCCATGTCGATAGTTACCAAAAAGGTCACGACAAACATTATTTTATTAATCACTATTAAAATTAAATGTATCTATATTATCATCGTAAGTCTACCATCTCTTTTTGTATTCCCATATCATTTGACAATGGGCATTCATTTTCTAGTTCCTGAACATGTTTTTCGAAATATTTTTTCCGTTCAATGTAACAATTTTCGCACTACTTTTTTCTAGCTAGTTCTCGTGCTTGAGAATGGATTATATAGATGAAGAGGCAGCCGATGCTATTTTAAATACACAAGTATTGGTGCAAGCTTCAACGTTAGCAAGATCGAAATCGATAAACAGAGTCGATGGGGCCTTGCGCGGCACTATGCCTGGGCCTTTGCGGGTGTGCAGTACGTCACCCCCTCCGCGGTTCCCTCTGTCCCCTCTTGCCATCAATCCTGACATTGACTATAGACATCTCATTGCATTCCAGCGAGGTGTCCAGAAAAATATTTTCTTATATACCGTCGACGCCAGCATTTGGCGCCTGGGCCCTTCAAATTTCTATTTATCTCGCTCGCACTTACGGAGATGCGACTCAATATATAGCGGCTCCAGCAAGATAGACAGAGAAATGAGTTATGGCCACAAGCGCCAATTGCTGGCGACGAAGGTATAGCGATGGTCTGGTACTATAACTGGACACGCTCCCTTTTGCACCCCACAATCACGCACTTTTTATATCTTCGAAACAATATTACATAAATAGCGTCACGCCTTTTCCCATACGGGGTGGAAGAGGCGCAACTGTGCTCACTTTTAACCAGTGATTCAATACTCCGTCCATCCATTTTGCGTGACAGGGGGCAAGCCCATTGCCGCAGCTATGGAGTAATGAAGGTTTCCTCACGATTTTTCCATCACCTTATAACATCCGTATAACGTACTTAAGATAAATAATTTATCTCAATTTGAAACCACCATCCATATTTACCATATTCATCAGACACGAAAGAGAAAAACTAGGGGTGAACAGAGCGCCATTTATTAGATTATGAAAAAAAAACTGCTTAGAAAGTATCTTATTATCATTATAATGAGGGCTATCGTTTTTTGTTTCATCAGATGGCGCCACTGTAGCGTGAGGTCCTAAACTACGGCTGTCAAAGTTCGTATTACGAGCGCCAAAACTTGTATCTTCATTAGATGATTATATTAGATCATATTTAATACCCTAGAACTAAAATGTAAACGTATTGGCCATGCCACAGTGTTGCGCAGTTCCGTTTTGCTCGGAAAAGAAAGGCGGACATAAGTTTCCGAAAGATAAAAGTATCTCAAAGCAGTGGTTAATAGCGATTCGCAGGGTCAACTACTTCCCTTCTAAACATTCACGTGTTTGTAAACAGCATTTCAACTTTGACGATTATATATTACCGAAAGAATCAAATACAGAAAATCGTAAGTACCTAATGATTTTTCTTATTCCTAAATATCACCTTTTGATGTTCCCGAACCTTGAAACTGAGAAGTTTTTAAGTAAATACCTACTTTGATTTTTTGTTAAAACATTTCAGCTACTCCTAAACTGAAACCAAATGCGGTGCCTAGTCTGTTTTCCTGGAATCATGAAAGTGAAGAGAGAAAGGAGATTAAAAGAAAACGTACCGAAAGAGCATATCAACGTCAAAAGAAACGTGAAACTGCAACCCGAGCTTCAAATAAGAAAGAAAATAAATGTGATGAGCATTTTGTAAGTATACTGTATTTAAATGAAAGAAAACCCTAATTACACATTTATCACAGCAGCTTTTGTCAACATAAACTGTGTATCTTGATAATAATAGTTCTTTATGGAGTATTTTATCTTGTTATTTAATGTTTTTTTTTATTTACCTACAGTTTTTTGAAGAAACAATTGAAGAAATAGACATTGAAAGTTTAAATAAAGATGTCTTAGTACAATGTTCTTTGTGCAAATGTGAAGAGAATTTAACTAATACTGCCAAGTTGTCAGAGCAGGGAAGTAAAAGAAAAAGTACATCAAACATGTTTCGAATTGTAAATCTTAAAGAGAAGCCTGATGTCATACAATTTTACACTGGTTTTGACAATTATAACCATTTTATGTTTGTCTTCAACCTTTTTGGTGATGAAGTAAACAATTTAAAGTACTATCCATCCCTGCAGCCAGCTCGAGGAAAACATGCATTGACACCACCAGATCAGTTTTATTTAACACTAATAAAATTGCGAAGAAATATGTGTAACAAAGAGTTATCTTTCCATTTTGAAGTAAGCAAAACTTCTATGAGCAAATACTTTATAACATGGATTAATTACCTTTACTGTAAGTTCAAGGATCTTAATTTATGGGTACCGAAGGAAACAATTGATCAAAATGTAATGTTGTATCAAAGGAAGATTAATAACTGTACAGTTATAATAGATTGCACAGAAACAAAAATTGAAAAACCACAGAACCCAATTTCACAACAAGCTACATATTCTAAATACAAATCAGCAAACACATTAAAAGTATTGGTAGGAATTTCTGGCTCTGGATGTGTGACCTTCGTTTCAGATGCATATGGTGGATCTATCAGTGACAGAGAGTTGTTCGAAAAGTGTGGCATAATAAATCTTCTTCAAAAAGGGGACATTATCCTAGGTGATCGTGGTTTTAATATTCAAGATCTTGTTTCACATATGGATGTTACAGTAAACATGTCACAGTTTTTGAAAAAGGGGTTTAATCAGTTTGAAGCACACCAACTCAGACAATCAAAGAAATTGTCATCTGAACGTATAAATGTCGAGTGAGTCTTAGGTTTAGGAAAAACATTCAAGATTCGTAGTTACAAGTTGTCATCTAATTTAGTACCACTTGGAGGAAGGATCATATTTGTGTGCTTTATGCTGGCTAATTTCAGGAAAAATATTATGTAAATAAAGATTTTGGACAGTTATAGGCACTTAAATAAAAGAAAAAATAAATCAATCATCTAATCTTTTATTTATCCTTTCCGTACATAGACATTCCTATTATCTACTGAAATAATTAACTAAACATAAATTAATTGTGAGTAACTGTCGAAATAATAACTAAAAATTTGGTACTCTGTATTTGCCATAATTAATCTAAAGTATTGTTAATACTCGCAATATTCATTTAATTAGAAATATAAAAGCGCGCGCGAAGCCAACTCGTAAACAAACAGTGACATTTGACGTTTCGAAGACCTCACGCTACACAAGCGCCTCTAGCGGCGATTTCATACGCGATAGCCCTCATTAACTTAAGGCAATAAATGAAGACCTTTGCATCTTATATGACCGGCACGAGGCAGAGTATTTCTTAATTTATTTATTTAACTTGTTAATATGTGCATGAGATAGTTTATCTGTGTTCATTATTTACCTATTTTGTTGTTTATCAATTAAAAGTAACTGTCTGACAATTGATATATTTTCAAGCAAACCAGAAGTTGGTTTTATTTCGTTTCATATTTAATAATAGAAATTCAATAGAAATAGCTTTTTATAAACAAAATATCGGATCATTATTATAAAACAGCTGGTGAAATCAATATAATCAATTGAAAACTCAATGATGACATTTCATATGATAAAATTCCTGAATAAATTTTGTTCATTCAACATTCACTTCTATCATATCTCGGCAGTTCATTCACTTATTCCCTTCACTACAAATGTCAGTTTTTATGGTTTGTTATTGAGGTTGGCCATGTAGGGACAAATAGACTATAGGAAGGTATACTACGAAGTACCTACCTACCTACATACATAAATAGCGATGGAAAACCTCGTGAGGAAACCTTCATGTCCCCATAGCTGCGGCGATGGGGACATGAAGGACATAGAAGACATAGCCCCGTCACGCAAAATCGACTTTTGACTTACTGCCTTTACGTGGGCACAAAAAGAGCCATTGCCATCTCATGTAGGAAAGAACTGATGCTCGACTCTAAACATATGACCTTGTTTATTTGACACGCCTCCGCTTGCATTTTTTGTCTAAAGATTTAATTTACGGCGACGGGTCACGGTGAGTGGTGACGTCATCAGGGTCTTTTATTTAGGTTCCGTCGGATGTCTACTGACGTACTGCGGGCAATGATATCATCAGATCTATGAGTCTGTGCCTCTGTTACTCAGCGTGGGAAAGGGCAAAGGGTAAACTCATATGAATACCTTAACTCACGTTGTTAGATTGAACAATGGAAAATAAAATATGCTTGAAACATGTAAGTCTATGATTCTACGCTATGCTTTTAAACCGCGACGAAAATAGAGGGGTGTTTATAGGTTAGAATCGTCTGTCCGTATGTCTGTGTATCCGTCTGTGGCACTTTAGCGCTCAAACGGGTGGACAGATTTTAGACACCATTATTTTTTTAGCGTCACGCCTTTTCTTATACGGTTGGCAGAGGCACAAATGTGCCCACTTTGAGCCATTTATTCAATACTTTTTTTTTTCTCGGACGAACGAAATGTCAAACGGATCTATCATAAATGGATCATTATGGTTTAACGACGCTCTCACACTCTCTATACGAGGGTATTTCATAAATGTTTAACCTTATTCGCATGGCATAAGGTTTACAATCGTGATCCATAACGGTAAATTGTAATTGGTTTGGTAAATTTCAGCCAAAGAGTAAAACCACAAACGTATAAAAATAAGCAAAAAGGGATCTTTCACAGCACCCAGTACGTGAAAAATAAGAGTTTTTAGTGCTTCGATTGAATCTAACAATTTTATGAATATTGTATATTATAGATATTCAGTAAAATATTATATTTTGAGTTTGATTTTAGTTAAAATGCCTTTTCAACGAAATTGAGACTATCTTCGGGCACCTGCTCTCGAACTATCCACATAATGTATAGTGGAATTTGTAATTATTGAATGTTGCGTTGTGACGTAACTTTTATATAACTACCTACGCATTTTGTTTATCTATTTGTTCTAGGTGATTCCAGGAGACAGACTGGAGGAGACGCTGAAATAATTGTTCGATTTGTCAGGTGTTGAAAACTTTGAAGATGCAAAGAAACCGACGAAAATTAAAATGAAGGTTTATAGAAAATAGCATTTCTGAGCTGGAATACATTGTAGATTATAACTTGCCACTTAGATCGGTTTTGATAGAAACTCAGTCTCCGAATACCTACCACTAAAGGCATCTTGTTTTAAAAACTTCAATTAGATTTAAAAATACAGAATAAACAAAACTTAGCGTCACGCCTTTTCTCATACGGGGTGGCAGAGGGGGAGCTGTGCCCACGTCAGCGAGTTATTTAATATTCCATTTTGTGTAACACGGGGCTAGCCCATCTCCACAGCTACGTAGGTAGATGCAAAGGTTTTTTCACGACATTTGAGGAAATATTAACTAACACAAGTTTCTTTGGCACTGAGCGTGCTGTGATCTCACTTTCTCGCATAGGGTAAGGTGGGGTGAGAGACAGAGAGGTGGCGGCTCGCTCAGAGCTGAAGATACTTGGCGAGAGCTGTACCTAATAGAGTACTGTTCTGTAGTGGTCTGTTATCTTATCACAATGAGTTACTTACATTATCTTCGATAGTAAATCTTTACGTCAATTGCAGTGACAATTAATAAAATTCATACAAGGTAAAATGCCATGAAGGACAGGACAGGAAAATGACTCCCTCCACCTACCAAAAAAGTACATTTAAAGGGCTGGCATTTTATCTCATAAAAGAAATAGCAGAGAACCCAATTTTTCATGTAAATATTGCACCTTTAAAATGACAGATTATGGGCACATACATTGCTTCTGGCCCCACACTACGATACCATGTGTTGTGGAAACTAGAAACTGCGACGTCACAAATTTGTAAACATCCAGACCTGGGGCTTTTCTTTCCACCCTGCCGGGTTTCGAACCCGGGACCTCACAACACCACAGCAATCTTGCACAATATGTAGGTACCTACTTATTGCAGTGATGGTGATTCAATCATAAATACCCACATTATTTAGGTATTTATTGTAAGGATGATGATTCAATCTACCCACATAAGTATGTCATGACTTGTCTATCTCCCTCCCTATCTCTTAGCATTGGCGTTTTTCCACAAAGCTGATAATTTTTCAGGATAAAAAAGTAAAAACTCTAAAATCTAACATTGCATCACTCCATATGGCATATCCCACAATATCCGAATACATATATGTTGTATTGTTTTTCATGTAAATGTATGTACATGTTATGTTTTATTTCCGTTTATCGTGTGTTATTAGTAGCTAAGCCATATTGATCTCAAAAATGTAATGTGTTAATGTGTATCTGAAATAAAGATATTTGAATTTTAATTTGAAGAAGCTCAGTTGAGCCCACGTTTTGCCAGTAATTCCATATATAATTTATGGGGGCTAGCTTAGAAGGTTTCCTCAAGATGATATTCATTACGGTTAGAACATCCTTAAAACCTCTGAGCCCCGGATCTTCTAAAATAGACTTTTTCCTGTTATAGGTTTTGAATTTTACTACCATGGCATGGCCGCATAACTAGGTCCAGGTCTACAGCAGTTAATGTACTTCTTAAACACAAATGCAGACACTCTTTCACCCCTGGAAGGAGTGAATCTGAAGAGAAATCTGCCAAAGGATTGATGACCTCTGTGGCATTGCGGTCGTGGCTGTGCTACTCAAGCGAGAGGGCCTAGTTTAGAATCCCAGCTGGTGAGGCCCCAGGTCTTGAATTGTTCCATGATTGTGATGTTGTGTTTCTAGTCAACACAACACAGGAGGAATGTCTATGCCTGTATGTTAATGGATATTGTTACAAATATCAATTACAAGGATAGGCCATTACCTTCAGCACAACAATAGAGTCGGCCATCTCCTGAGCCATCTCCTCGAGCTTGGGCCCGATCATCTTGCACGGGCCGCACCAGGTCGCCATGAAGTCAATGATGACCAGCTTCTCGCCAGCCTCCGACAGGCGGGTCTTCAGGTCGTCGGAGTCCTTGATGTGGATAGCCATTGTTCTGGCACAGGAGATTTAGGTTAAAATCCATACAAGTTTATATAGAGTTCTCAAAGCTATATATATATATATATTATAAGTTCAGAGAATAGTGTTGACTTGCATTCAAAGTAGTGACATCCTTAACATCCTTCATATAGATGTCTACCATACACCTATTCACTAAATTTTGCTTATCTATCATATCAATGTTTTACCACACTAATGATTTTGTGATGAGAGAAGTGAGAGAAGGCAAAAGATTACACCTATTCACTAAATGTTGCTTATCTATCATATCAATGTTTTACCACACTAATGATTTTGTGATGAGAGAAGTGAGAGAAGGCAAAAGATAAGGGGGTGTGGACCAAAAGTGACGTAGCCTTTGCCCAGCAGTGGGGAACACCATAGGCTACATTAAAAATAACAGTTTAGAGCAGCGGCAGTAAGTTTCACAGGCCTTACAATGCTTCAATACATCTACCACAAAAAGTAGACTTATAATAGAATGGAAAAAAATTACAAGGACTACCAATACAAATACTTATTATCCATAATGTCTAGTCTAGAGCGGCTAAACAAGACTCTAGCCTGTCTGCATCGCGCAACACTGTACCTATAGCCACATTATTAAAATTAGCTTTAGTTGGTGATAATAAATTATTATGTGTACCTACTATTGTCGCCATTTAATTAGACTGCAAAATTATGTGACAAATTTTAGCGGGTAGAAAAACAGATTTTGGTCAGTGTCGATAAGGGAGCGAAAAATGGAGACGAAAAAACTACAGAATGCCAAATAAAGTAACTACAACCTCTGTAAAGCTCTAGTGCATCTATACATAAGAATTAGAGACATAAAAATAAGAGGCGCGGACCAGAACTTAGACCACAAGGTCATTCATTGCGCTTGAAAAAATGGATTTATGAGCAGTTGCAGCACCTTCGATTTTTGGTTATTTTTGAAGTTGTGATGTTTTCGATAGAATACTTACAAGAGGAATGTGGTTTTGTGCAGGAAAATCGAAACCGGCTGAACACGTGGTGACAAATCGAGAAATGAGTCCCAAATGAAATGAAATGAGTAGGTACACCAAACGTCGAATCGAACGCGAAGAAAAACAGGAAAAAGCGAACGAATGAAGTATAGTAATAGTGAGGCGCAAAACATGGATCGGAACAGAAATGATCGATTCAGTTTTACTCACTCAGTGGGCTGCGCACCACTCACTTCGTTTTTTTTTATACAATGAGAGGGAATCGTCGATACAGAATGTGACAGAAAGTTGTAGTAAATTTCACTTTCCATACATTTTGGGCTGAGCGGTAAGCTGATTTGTAGGGAGAAGCGAAAAACAAAGTTGCTCTGATCAAATCGATTGAATGTTGTCCAGAATTACGTCCCTAACATTAAAATATGACTTCACCTTTCTGTCACACACAACCTGTAGATTGTATGAAAAATTATCACATTAGATTTTTGTCAGTTTTAAAAATTCACTTGCGTCTGCGCTGTATCTATTTGATTTCATCATTATCTGGTCCTATTATACCCCTTAAGCAGTCGCGGCCTCTTTCTCCGGTGAACCTCGCCATGTGGTTTTTGGACGACCTTTCTTCCGTTTCCCCTTTGGGTCTTCTTATTACGTGGCCAAACCAACGCTACTTCTCGGTAATTATCTCTGACTCCAACGGTTTTTGGTAGGTAAGTCTCCATAATTCCTTGTTAATTAGGTACCTAATGATTGTTCTTGGCCAGAAGATTCTTAATATCTGGCTCGAGCATTTATTGACAAATACTTGGAGCCGGCCCGAGATTATGATTTACATATTTATTTTATTTAGAGTATGGTTGATCTTTAGCGTCTACATCATAAAGGCAACAGCCTGAGCAGCCATTGGTCAGTCTCTTCGTCACTGGAGTGGACTGGAGTTGACAAATATTGTAAAGACATGAGACCATTGTAATAAAATACTTACCTTTACCTTACTGACAATAGCTATTACGTGACTTCCGCTGTAGGTCCATTTTCACGCCAAGCTGCCAACTGACAGTTTGTATATGCGATTTTTGGCATTAAATGAATTAAAATATTTCAATGTTGAAATGGTCTTTTCGACATACGTGAAAATGAAAGTAAAAAATATATATTCATGATGCCCGGGACGTTTGTAAGTGAGAATTTTGGGAAAACTGAAAAAACTTGCAACAGGTGATCGCTCAAAATCCTATGATACGAATCGTTAATCGATTCAAATAAAAAGTGTGACATCCCTAGCTTCAACAGAAGGAATGCTGGGGGCAGAGGGTAGGGGCGCGGCGGCACAATAGACAAGGCAAATCACTTCTTTATACGGATTACCAGCCGAGATCCTATTGGCCATTTTAATGTCATTGATATAATAGCCAATGATGATTACGCACAATAACAATAGGCAACTAACGAAAATAGGTTATTTATGAGAGCAGGTTACTGTAACCTATGTTGTTATTTAATTTAAATCTGTTCGTAATAACGTTACAGCAACATTGTAAATACTACTAAGACACTATAATAATAACAGTATCCGTGGTCTTAGAAAACTCACATTATATATACACATAACAATAACAAACATTGATAATATAAATATGTTCTCTGTTAAATATGGACAAAAGGTGCACGATAATAAAATACCTTTAATCAGTCAGACATACCAAACACAAATAGGGTTCTTTCGTCAGTATTATTAATGTACTTGTCTAACTTGTTCTGAAGGAAGAGATTTTGTGGTACTCAACTCAACCCAAATTCTAGAGAAAATTGTGGAAATTTGACAGTCGGCCCATCCTAAGACTCCAATTTTACAAAAAATTCGTAGATTTTTTTCTTCATATGGAATACGGAAACGGAATCGTTCGGGACCCTCTTGTCAACTCAAATGTAAATAATCATGTTTTTCATCTCGAAATTCGGCTAGGTATGGCTATAATTTAAACTTATTTCTGGGATTAAAATAGGTACTACTCATAAAATGAAACTGTATCACCACCGTGCTTGGCCTAAGTAATGCACGATGGTGAATCGTAATATAGCTTAGACAGGTAGGTATCACCATCTCTCTTTTCCCCATAAAATTCAATGAAAATAAACCTTCTGATGACTTAAATAACTATCTACTAAAAATATAGCATTAAGTGAATAATTTAGAAATGGTGTTGTGTACTGTATAGGCTTCGTGGTCATATGGGTTTCACGGTTGCTTTTCACACAGGAGATACAGGTTCGATTCCTAACCATGTACCAATGAGATTATTAATTTATCTTAAGTACATTATACGGCTCGGATGCTGCCGAATAGCTGGGCTAAGAGAGCCACAGACTGGCTCCCAGAAAAAGCAAAGAGAAAGCGTGGCCGACCCAGGAAGAGATGGAGTGATGAGCTGGGTCTCCGGGTCTATAGGACAAGGAGTGGAGGGAGACCGCTCAGGATCGGATAGAGTGGAAGAGGGGGAGAAAGGTCTTTGCCCAGTAGTGGGATATGGTGGGCTCGTAATAATAATAATAATAAAAACATTATACGGACGTTCTAACGGTGACAGAAAACATCGTGAGGAAACCTTCATTACTCCATAGCCGCGGCGATGCTAGCCCCCTGTCACGCAAAATGGAGTATTGAATAACTGGCTTAAAGTGGGCACAATTGTGTCTCTGCCACTCCGTACTGGCCGTATGGGAAAAGGCGTGGCGCTATATTATGTTATGTAGTGTACTAACTTAAGTGTGAAATTCAAATTGGACAAGTTAACACCAGGAAAAAGTCTAAGCTTAATAATTGCTTGCTTTTGTAATAGATAGGTAGGTATGTAACTTATGAATAACGTTACATACTTGTCTATTTAAAAAGCGAACACCAAAAAATTGCTTCTACGGAACCATATTTATTTGCATTGTCTTGAGTCTGTCTCCCACTTGGATCAGCTGTCATGTCATGCGAGGTCACGGTCATGAACGCTGTCGACGGGCTGGCTGTCAACAAAGTGAAACGAACGTCGCTTCGTTCAATTTTCATTCCATTCGAAAAACAGTAAGAAAAGTAAACGCGGCTTTTGGTTTTAGTTAACAAAAGGCAGAATAAAACCGGTGAAACGAATATGTCGCTCGATTTGAACGTTATTGGCGAAAATACTGTGAAGAGCCTGCCCGATGGAAATGTAAGAATACATATAACTATTTTTGTGACTAGGAACTTATCAATTTCAAGTTATTGTGCATTGCTTGGCGGAGTGACGAATAGTTAGAAAGTGCGTGATATTCTTGCTTGCACAATCTAAAACCGGTAAAGGAGAGGAGGTACCGTAAATAGTTATGTCTAAATTTGAAGATATGTACTTTCTTAACAAGAGACATTTTGGAGAAAGTACGAACACTAAGTAACTTTATAATTTTAGATGTCTATAAATAATATCTACCCTTTTTGTAGTTGTTTCCTAAATATCTTTCCTTTGAATTACTTGAAAGTTATGATTCTGGCTTAGTCTTGCTTAATTCCTAGGCAAATAATCAGACAATAAGATTGAGCTAGTATTTGTAGAATTATTATGTCAGAGGTTAATAATAATAATAATAATAATAATTTATTGCATCATAAAAAGTTTACATTTTGTTACAGACTAGTTCTTAGCTTAATGAGGTGTTAGTTGCAATCGCTAATCCTAATAATTGAATGATGACCACTTATTTCAATTTGAATAATGAAACCAGACAAAACCACTGTAGTTTGTATTGTACTGTAAAATATCGACCATAGGACTGAATCTTGCTTGCAGCCGAATAACCGAAAGAAAAGCAAGTAAACATATGGAATAATGGAGTTGGACCAGGTTTGATAAATTATTTCCGAAGTGGGGGCTTCCGCCCCCTTATCGACACTCTGACCCTAATCGCTACTATGTAATGGCTGCAACTTAAAGTAATAGTTGAATATTGCTTGCAAGTCGGACCGACAGTTGGCCTATTGTTTGAATGATTTTGTTGACTGACAAATGCAAATTAGTGACAAATGCAAATTAGTGACAAATGCAAATTAGTATTCGCGATTGTTGTCAGTCTTAGTTCCTTGTTGTGAGGTGTCCAATGTCCCTTAGAATGATTTAGGTGTTCCATTTGAATATGTCGAATGATTGCCATAATAGAATGATTTCATTAGTGTCATTCATAATCGTGCATTGCTAGTTCATGTCTGATATACCATTTTACAATTGTAGGAGATATTCGGTTTGATCATATGCTAGAGTCTAGAAATTTGGATCATAGAGTAGTATTTAGTAATAATACTAATATTGATATTGACACACATGGCTAAACAACGTGCAATGATACTGTTGATAAAAAAAAAAACCGGTCAAGTGCGAGTCTAAATCGCGCACGAAGGGTTCCATACCACCGTTCAATGGAAGCGATGGCGTGGAGTGAATAGTTTGGATTTTACACAGCAAAATATTGTTTACAAAGTTATTGGTGCGGTTACTTTCACACTCCATGTACGTAACCAGGTGCATCCATAAGTTTGTATGTGGTATTGAAAGAATTGTTGTATGGGAGCCCCCTTAAATATTTCTTTTATCCTGTTTTTTTAGTATTTGTTGTTATAGCGGCAACAGAAATACATAATCTGTGAAAATTTCAACTCTCTAGCTAGCTAGGTTCTTGAGATACAGCCTGGTGACAGACGGACGGACAGCGAAGTCTTAGTAATAGGGTTCCGTTCTTACCCGTTGGGTACGGAACCCTAAAAACAATTTGGACGAACAGTATGCATAAGAGCAATAGTGAAATTAATATCAATTACCTACCTTCTTAGGTCTGTGGTCCCTAGGAGCTGTAAAAAAACAAAATTCTAGTTCAATGCAATCAAAAGACATGGACTTTTTCCAGAAAAAAATTATGTGACAAATTTTAGCGGGTAGAAAAACAGATTTTGGTCAGTGTCGATAAGGGAGCGAAAAATGGAGACGAAAAAACTACAGAATGCCAAATAAAGTAACTACAACCTCTGTAAAGCTCTAGTGCATCTATACATAAGAATTAGAGACATAAAAATAAGAGGCGCGGACCAGAACTTAGACCACAAGGTCATTCATTGCGCTTGAAAAAATGGATTTATGAGCAGTTGCAGCACCTTCGATTTTTGGTTATTTTTGAAGTTGTGATGTTTTCGATAGAATACTTACAAGAGGAATGTGGTTTTGTGCAGGAAAATCGAAACCGGCTGAACACGTGGTGACAAATCGAGAAATGAGTCCCAAATGAAATGAAATGAGTAGGTACACCAAACGTCGAATCGAACGCGAAGAAAAACAGGAAAAAGCGAACGAATGAAGTATAGTAATAGTGAGGCGCAAAACATGGATCGGAACAGAAATGATCGATTCAGTTTTACTCACTCAGTGGGCTGCGCACCACTCACTTCGTTTTTTTTTATACAATGAGAGGGAATCGTCGATACAGAATGTGACAGAAAGTTGTAGTAAATTTCACTTTCCATACATTTTGGGCTGAGCGGTAAGCTGATTTGTAGGGAGAAGCGAAAAACAAAGTTGCTCTGATCAAATCGATTGAATGTTGTCCAGAATTACGTCCCTAACATTAAAATATGACTTCACCTTTCTGTCACACACAACCTGTAGATTGTATGAAAAATTATCACATTAGATTTTTGTCAGTTTTAAAAATTCACTTGCGTCTGCGCTGTATCTATTTGATTTCATCATTATCTGGTCCTATTATACCCCTTAAGCAGTCGCGGCCTCTTTCTCCGGTGAACCTCGCCATGTGGTTTTTGGACGACCTTTCTTCCGTTTCCCCTTTGGGTCTTCTTATTACGTGGCCAAACCAACGCTACTTCTCGGTAATTATCTCTGACTCCAACGGTTTTTGGTAGGTAAGTCTCCATAATTCCTTGTTAATTAGGTACCTAATGATTGTTCTTGGCCAGAAGATTCTTAATATCTGGCTCGAGCATTTATTGACAAATACTTGGAGCCGGCCCGAGATTATGATTTACATATTTATTTTATTTAGAGTATGGTTGATCTTTAGCGTCTACATCATAAAGGCAACAGCCTGAGCAGCCATTGGTCAGTCTCTTCGTCACTGGAGTGGACTGGAGTTGACAAATATTGTAAAGACATGAGACCATTGTAATAAAATACTTACCTTTACCTTACTGACAATAGCTATTACGTGACTTCCGCTGTAGGTCCATTTTCACGCCAAGCTGCCAACTGACAGTTTGTATATGCGATTTTTGGCATTAAATGAATTAAAATATTTCAATGTTGAAATGGTCTTTTCGACATACGTGAAAATGAAAGTAAAAAATATATATTCATGATGCCCGGGACGTTTGTAAGTGAGAATTTTGGGAAAACTGAAAAAACTTGCAACAGGTGATCGCTCAAAATCCTATGATACGAATCGTTAATCGATTCAAATAAAAAGTGTGACATCCCTAGCTTCAACAGAAGGAATGCTGGGGGCAGAGGGTAGGGGCGCGGCGGCACAATAGACAAGGCAAATCACTTCTTTATACGGATTACCAGCCGAGATCCTATTGGCCATTTTAATGTCATTGATATAATAGCCAATGATGATTACGCACAATAACAATAGGCAACTAACGAAAATAGGTTATTTATGAGAGCAGGTTACTGTAACCTATGTTGTTATTTAATTTAAATCTGTTCGTAATAACGTTACAGCAACATTGTAAATACTACTAAGACACTATAATAATAACAGTATCCGTGGTCTTAGAAAACTCACATTATATATACACATAACAATAACAAACATTGATAATATAAATATGTTCTCTGTTAAATATGGACAAAAGGTGCACGATAATAAAATACCTTTAATCAGTCAGACATACCAAACACAAATAGGGTTCTTTCGTCAGTATTATTAATGTACTTGTCTAACTTGTTCTGAAGGAAGAGATTTTGTGGTACTCAACTCAACCCAAATTCTAGAGAAAATTGTGGAAATTTGACAGTCGGCCCATCCTAAGACTCCAATTTTACAAAAAATTCGTAGATTTTTTTCTTCATATGGAATACGGAAACGGAATCGTTCGGGACCCTCTTGTCAACTCAAATGTAAATAATCATGTTTTTCATCTCGAAATTCGGCTAGGTATGGCTATAATTTAAACTTATTTCTGGGATTAAAATAGGTACTACTCATAAAATGAAACTGTATCACCACCGTGCTTGGCCTAAGTAATGCACGATGGTGAATCGTAATATAGCTTAGACAGGTAGGTATCACCATCTCTCTTTTCCCCATAAAATTCAATGAAAATAAACCTTCTGATGACTTAAATAACTATCTACTAAAAATATAGCATTAAGTGAATAATTTAGAAATGGTGTTGTGTACTGTATAGGCTTCGTGGTCATATGGGTTTCACGGTTGCTTTTCACACAGGAGATACAGGTTCGATTCCTAACCATGTACCAATGAGATTATTAATTTATCTTAAGTACATTATACGGCTCGGATGCTGCCGAATAGCTGGGCTAAGAGAGCCACAGACTGGCTCCCAGAAAAAGCAAAGAGAAAGCGTGGCCGACCCAGGAAGAGATGGAGTGATGAGCTGGGTCTCCGGGTCTATAGGACAAGGAGTGGAGGGAGACCGCTCAGGATCGGATAGAGTGGAAGAGGGGGAGAAAGGTCTTTGCCCAGTAGTGGGATATGGTGGGCTCGTAATAATAATAATAATAAAAACATTATACGGACGTTCTAACGGTGACAGAAAACATCGTGAGGAAACCTTCATTACTCCATAGCCGCGGCGATGCTAGCCCCCTGTCACGCAAAATGGAGTATTGAATAACTGGCTTAAAGTGGGCACAATTGTGTCTCTGCCACTCCGTACTGGCCGTATGGGAAAAGGCGTGGCGCTATATTATGTTATGTAGTGTACTAACTTAAGTGTGAAATTCAAATTGGACAAGTTAACACCAGGAAAAAGTCTAAGCTTAATAATTGCTTGCTTTTGTAATAGATAGGTAGGTATGTAACTTATGAATAACGTTACATACTTGTCTATTTAAAAAGCGAACACCAAAAAATTGCTTCTACGGAACCATATTTATTTGCATTGTCTTGAGTCTGTCTCCCACTTGGATCAGCTGTCATGTCATGCGAGGTCACGGTCATGAACGCTGTCGACGGGCTGGCTGTCAACAAAGTGAAACGAACGTCGCTTCGTTCAATTTTCATTCCATTCGAAAAACAGTAAGAAAAGTAAACGCGGCTTTTGGTTTTAGTTAACAAAAGGCAGAATAAAACCGGTGAAACGAATATGTCGCTCGATTTGAACGTTATTGGCGAAAATACTGTGAAGAGCCTGCCCGATGGAAATGTAAGAATACATATAACTATTTTTGTGACTAGGAACTTATCAATTTCAAGTTATTGTGCATTGCTTGGCGGAGTGACGAATAGTTAGAAAGTGCGTGATATTCTTGCTTGCACAATCTAAAACCGGTAAAGGAGAGGAGGTACCGTAAATAGTTATGTCTAAATTTGAAGATATGTACTTTCTTAACAAGAGACATTTTGGAGAAAGTACGAACACTAAGTAACTTTATAATTTTAGATGTCTATAAATAATATCTACCCTTTTTGTAGTTGTTTCCTAAATATCTTTCCTTTGAATTACTTGAAAGTTATGATTCTGGCTTAGTCTTGCTTAATTCCTAGGCAAATAATCAGACAATAAGATTGAGCTAGTATTTGTAGAATTATTATGTCAGAGGTTAATAATAATAATAATAATAATAATTTATTGCATCATAAAAAGTTTACATTTTGTTACAGACTAGTTCTTAGCTTAATGAGGTGTTAGTTGCAATCGCTAATCCTAATAATTGAATGATGACCACTTATTTCAATTTGAATAATGAAACCAGACAAAACCACTGTAGTTTGTATTGTACTGTAAAATATCGACCATAGGACTGAATCTTGCTTGCAGCCGAATAACCGAAAGAAAAGCAAGTAAACATATGGAATAATGGAGTTGGACCAGGTTTGATAAATTATTTCCGAAGTGGGGGCTTCCGCCCCCTTATCGACACTCTGACCCTAATCGCTACTATGTAATGGCTGCAACTTAAAGTAATAGTTGAATATTGCTTGCAAGTCGGACCGACAGTTGGCCTATTGTTTGAATGATTTTGTTGACTGACAAATGCAAATTAGTGACAAATGCAAATTAGTGACAAATGCAAATTAGTATTCGCGATTGTTGTCAGTCTTAGTTCCTTGTTGTGAGGTGTCCAATGTCCCTTAGAATGATTTAGGTGTTCCATTTGAATATGTCGAATGATTGCCATAATAGAATGATTTCATTAGTGTCATTCATAATCGTGCATTGCTAGTTCATGTCTGATATACCATTTTACAATTGTAGGAGATATTCGGTTTGATCATATGCTAGAGTCTAGAAATTTGGATCATAGAGTAGTATTTAGTAATAATACTAATATTGATATTGACACACATGGCTAAACAACGTGCAATGATACTGTTGATAAAAAAAAAAACCGGTCAAGTGCGAGTCTAAATCGCGCACGAAGGGTTCCATACCACCGTTCAATGGAAGCGATGGCGTGGAGTGAATAGTTTGGATTTTACACAGCAAAATATTGTTTACAAAGTTATTGGTGCGGTTACTTTCACACTCCATGTACGTAACCAGGTGCATCCATAAGTTTGTATGTGGTATTGAAAGAATTGTTGTATGGGAGCCCCCTTAAATATTTCTTTTATCCTGTTTTTTTAGTATTTGTTGTTATAGCGGCAACAGAAATACATAATCTGTGAAAATTTCAACTCTCTAGCTAGCTAGGTTCTTGAGATACAGCCTGGTGACAGACGGACGGACAGCGAAGTCTTAGTAATAGGGTTCCGTTCTTACCCGTTGGGTACGGAACCCTAAAAACAATTTGGACGAACAGTATGCATAAGAGCAATAGTGAAATTAATATCAATTACCTACCTTCTTAGGTCTGTGGTCCCTAGGAGCTGTAAAAAAAACAAAATTCTAGTTCAATGCAATCAAAAGACATGGACTTTTTCCAGAAAAAAATCTTAATTTACTTGATACTCGCATGGGAATCAAAACCATAGGGTACTTCTCATTGGCCTAGAATAATGAAATTTGAGATCTGTGCGGAACCCTTGGGTCGCGAGTTCGACTCGCAATTGGCCACTCCGACAAAAAAAAAATGGTCACACATCAAAACATGCAATTAATCTAGAATTATTGCTTAATAATTCTGGCACTGAATTTATTTGTGTAACAGAACACTGGTTAACCTTTTGTCTGCCCCATTGGCACTGGCCAACAACTGAAAGTCATGCCAATGGCGCCACGTCGGCTATAGCCGGCACAATTTTATATTGAAAGAGACCTTATCTCATATAAATTTAGTTGTATTTAGCATAGCAAACATGTTTGGCATGTGAGTGACAAATCTTGTATTTGATGTACGGCAATCAAAAGGTTAAAGGAAATTATGATGTCTTTTAAGATAAATAAATACAGAATTGTCAGTTGTTACAATATAAAGATAGAGGTGGTTCTTCTTCTTCTTTGTGCATATCCCCTGCAGCCACTCTTCCAATTCAGCCATCCCAACTCCTGCACAAGCTGGAGTAGGAGGCCTGGATGTTCTAGGAGCTCTTAGGGTGTTGTCGTTTCACCCAGGTTTGCCATGGTTTGCATTGGTTTCAATGGTCGATGGGCGCGCAAGCAGCATGTGCTCCAAGGCCTCATCCACTGCCATGCATCCCCTGCATAGGGAGCTGTCTGTTGCACCTGTAATTCTCAAGTGTTTGTTAAGTGTACAGTGGCCTGTAATCAGGCCAGTTAGTATATTTATTTTACTCTCTCTCATCTTATCCATCACGTAGTTCGTGAATTTATGATTATATTCCTTAAAAATAATTTGGTGTTTTTGCAGTGATTTTGCCCATATCTTATTATGTTGGTCGGCTGCGGCTGCTTTGAGTTTTATTCTTATTGCCTCAGCCGATAGTGGTGCGAAAGGTGGAGGGCCAATCTCTGTCTAGCCTTTGGCTAGCTTGTCCACCTCACAGTTTCCTTGGTCTTGGTAGTTTTTTTTTTTTTTTTTGAGCTATCACTGTATTTTGTTGTTCTCTATGTTCTGAGTCAACTCTTCTATATCTACCCTGTCTTCATATTTTTTGTTAAAAATAAAGCCTTTTTATATGCGGTCTGTATAATGGTTTCAGGGACTTCTTCGAGTGCCTTTGCTAAAATGGTGCAGTGACTGTTGTCTCCTGGTTGACCTTTCCATTGCCCTTATTGTTCAGTCTTAGGGCCGCAGATTTTACTTCCTGATGCACAAAGAGGTTCAATGGTGGTATTCCTAGTACAATTTCCAGGGTTGCTGTTGGTGATGTCCTCATGCAGCCTGCGATGGTTGCACATGCCATCCTCTGGAATTGTTGTGGTTGAGCTTCGATTGTGCTTTGAATTGTGCGTTGCCACCATACTAGCAGCCGTATGTGACTATTGTTCTGACCACTGCCGTGTACATCCATCAACATATCTTCGGTTTTAGTCCCCATTCATCGCCCACCATCTTTCTGCAGTGTCGGCGAACACGGGCTACAAACCGCCGCTATACGTCACACCATAACCATTTTTATACGAAACGTTTTATAAGGAAAAGATGGTTGTTCCGTGGTGGTGGTCAGTTTGTGGTTGGCGAGCCATCTTTTGACCGCCCCAGTTAGCACTGGCCGACAACTGAAAGTCGTGCCACTGGCGCCACGTCCCGGCTATAGCCGATCACAATTTTTATAATAAAAGAGATCTTATCTCGTATGAATTAATTAAGTTTTATTTTGCGACTACGATGACGTAGTCGATTAAAAACGAACATGTTTCAAGTTTTAACTTTAACAAAGTTATATGAAAAATTATGAATATTTCGTAATATTTAAAAAAAATGTCATAACAAATTATATGTTTTACTGAAATTAAAACTATCGATTACTGTTATTGTGATATAATGAATATTAATATCCGAAACCATTGTAATATTTGATTCGATTATTTTTACACATTAGTAAAAGTACACAGGAATATTTTATCTTTGGTGACCTTTCCCTAATCCTTCACAATCAGCCAATATAAAAAAAAAGTTTTGTTTACGTTGTCCGATTACTGTAAAAGTGGTGAAAGTATAATTCAAAGTATAGTTATTTAAATTTTTTAGAGCATTTAATTTAAATTTTCCTAATAGTCGGTGTGAAAAGTTGTATTTGTCACTCAGGAGCAAAATTATTTTCGTCATGGGCGTTAACGCTTGAATCCTTCGTCGTAACAAAGGATTCAAGCGTACTCAGGATTCTAACTTAGAATCCCTCGCTACGCTCAGGATTCTATCGTAGAATCCTTCCCTTCACTCTGGATTCAATGTACCGCCCTCGTCGGAAATACATCCTTTTGCTCCCTTGTGACACAAAATAGTTTTGTGTATGTAGTATGTAAGTATTGAACTATGTACTAAGGTTGACGAAACTCTTTGCTCATTCAAACTGGAAGTGGATAGAAATTGAGTAACTTATTTACAGAAATAAAATCAAATATGATAAAAAACTTAATATTATTTATTATAATTCAAATGAGCAATTATTTATCATATACTTAATGACAAATAACTAAACAAAAAACTCAATACATGCAATTAAAAATCTTTTGCGATAAGATAATAATACCTAATAAGGTATTATTATCTTATCGAAATAGATCGGGAGAGTCAATTTTTCACCGATAATCAAATAAAAGAAAATGGCTAAGAAAATGGCCATACCAATATTTTCTTCTATGGGTAGGGGAGACCGGGGCTGGACGTTCCGATTTTCAAATAACATGAAATTTTATTGTATATATGAAAGGTTACATGTCTACGACATTGAAATATTACAGAGATGTCTATCGTATCTAAATACGATAGATATCTCTGTACTAATCTAACACTAATGTTATTAGAGTAGTTTATACTAATATATCAATAGTTTTTTCCATAGAAGCATTTTTTTGGCGAATTTCGGAGCGCAACATTCAGCCCCGCTGTGGGGCGAGTTGTTCCACCTTCGGGGTAAATTGTTCCGATTTGATTATGAAAACTAATTATTATAATAACAAAGATTTTATTAAATAAAAGAACCCTGTTTACGGTGGAATATATTTATTGTTTATGCTATGCATAACTTAAACATAAAAATCAACAAAACATAACTGGTTAACTATAACTTTTAATAAACTTAACTGGTTAACTAAAACATAACTTTTTTCCATTATAGTGAATTTATAATTATGATCAGTCTTCAATCAGTCTTCGTACGGACTTATAATTTCTTTGACAATCTACATTTTTATTCATCACTCATATCGTCATCAATCCACTGTTCTTTTGGACGAGAATTTGAAAATGAATCAGCAAATTATGCAATACCATTCCAGATCCTTATCACTATCACTCTCGCTTTCCAGTAAAACTCTTCGTTTAACATTTCCTTGAGATTTTCCTTTCCCTTTGCCGTTTCCTTTCCCTTTGCCGTTTCCTTTCCCTTTGCCCTTATTTCCAATGTGTTCATTCTTTTTTGTCTTCTTTGCTTGTTCTTCAGCTAACGCATTTTTCTCTGGCGTGTCAGTTAGGATAGCCGTCATTCTTATGCGACGTTTTGTGGTCTTCTGCACTCTTGGAGGTACTTTTGGGAATGGTTTTACTCTTTCCGGGCTAAACACAGGTTCTGGCTCAGGAGGAGGCTGCACATCACACTGAGGCAGTGTTTGAATGTTGGATGGTCCTGGCTGTGCCAAAGTTATGCTGCTACTCGTAGAAGGTTGGGGCTCTTCTGCTGACACAACTTGAGATGAAGTAACTTCTGGCATTGGGCGATCTGTCACGAAAGATGGAGAAAAATCTGCATCCGTAAAAACTTCAGGGTTGTAGGGGCATATTCCAGCCGCTCTGAAAGCGCTCATAATATTTCTAGGAGTTGATGCTAAAGGCAGTGCTTCTTTAACAATTCCAGGAATTTCGTATATGGACATTGTTTTTCCCGGGTTGTTACGCAGCCAGTAATCTTGGGCTTTGGCACAGTAATCTTTAAAAGGCCCATTGACGCCAACATCCAGAGGTTGCAGCCTGTGGGTGCAATGAGGGGGGAATGATAGCATTATAATCGAGTTTGCTTTGGCTTTTTCAACTACGTTGATGTCAATGTGCGATGAGTGGTTGTCTAGTAACAGCAACACTAGTTCATCTGGTGTGGGTTTCGTAAACTTAATAAAATGCTCCATATAAATGAGGAATTCAGTGGCAGTCATCCATCCTGAAATATTCCCAGCCCCAATTGACTCAGAAGGGGCACCATTTAAAAACAAGTCTTTAAACTTTAAACGGGGAAACACAAACATTGGCGGTATCGTGTTTCCCGCAGCACTGGCTGCTAGCTCCACAGTAACCAAAGTCCCGCGCTCAGCAGACACTACGGCACCGACCTGTTTTATACCTTTTTGGGCCACTATCTTCTTTGGTTTCAATACCGTCTTGACCCCAGTCTCGTCTAGATTCCAGATTTTGGATGGTGTCAATTTATGTTTGAATAGAATTTCGCCGAGCTTAGCGAAAAACTCATTGACATTATGCCTGTTGAATGCTGATGCACGTCCAGCACTAGTCGCTTCTGGGGTTCTTAAAGACAATTCAGGATTTCTTTTCATAAATCCAGTGAACCAGTCTTCTCCAGCTTGTCTATTCTTGTGCCATGAAGGAGGAATGTGTTTTAAAGAAAATCTTACTGCACATTCATACGCGAGTTTTCGCAGCTCTTCTGGCAGAATACCGAAGTATATTGAGGAACACTTTAAAGTGTAACTCACTAATTCTGTTTCCTGTTCATTGGTAAACACCTGCCTGGATTTATAACCTACAGTAGGAACGTTACCAGCTTTCAATTTTGTAACAAATCTATGTAACGTCATGTGACAAATTTCAAGTTCTCTTGCCACAGATTTTATAGGTTTTCCTTCGATGATGACAGCATTTGCAGCTTGACGCAATAGTGTTTCGGATGTTTTACCTCTCTCCGTCTTACGTTTGTAGTTTCGCATCCTTAAAAAAATTAAAATGTGGTCAAAATAATTTTAGGTATGATGGCAGGTCAATTGGGGTAAGTTGTTCCGGGGAACAACCAGCCCCTCCAGGACGGAACTTGTAGCCCCAAATTACATTAATATATGAAAGCTGTCATACTGGCAAACTGATACAATCAATTAAAATTATAGTCATATCACAAGATACCCTACTAATGTCACTACTAACTGGGAAAGCTACACGTGGATCGGTTCCTAATGAACGGAGATAGACCAAATAGTTTACATACGAAAATATTTACTTACGTGATGTTTTGACTGCACCTTGCACACAGCCACACAACCGCCGCCGCAGGAGTAACTAAAATGGCCGCTAGCGTTGCGCGTCACCTAACGCTCTATCGGCTAACTTCAGACGTATTGCTATATATTTTCCTTGTTATGTTATTGCTGTCGGAACAATTTACCCCGGGAACTTCCAGCCCCGGTCTCCCCTACTTATTTTATTTCTTGAAAATCGGTATGTTTCATTATTTGTTGCTGTTGCGGCAACAGAAATGCACATTCTGTGAAAATTTCAGCTCTCTACCTATTTCGGTTGATCCGATAGAGCCCGGTGACGGACGGACGGACAGACAGACGGACAGCGGAGGCTTAGTAATAGGGTCCCGAATGGCACCCTTCGGGTACGGAATCCTAACAAAATATAACGTTTGTCTCAACACGTCGGCGTACCTCAGCTAAAAAAGTGTGCTTCGGCTGATCGGCAAATCCCAGAGGATTTGTGTAAATTGTGACAAGTTTAAAAAGTTTCGGTTTCGGTTTCGGCCAGTACTACTCGTGCCTATATCAGAAGCCGAAGAAGTTTCGGTTTAGTTTCCGGCTGAAAATCCAGTTTCGGTCGGTCACGATTAAGTTTTTATTCTTTGTGTCATTGGACTGACTTTCTTGGTACCTACATGCCCATTCCACAATCAGAGATAAATATTTTCCTGTATTATTCCTATCTTGTGGAGATTCTGATAATACAATAAACTGATTATGGCACACAAATCTAGTTTTATCTGTGGATTAGGGTCAAATATAAGTCATTACATTGTGATTGATGGGGAAGGGAACCTTCAAAATAAAAAAAAAACCTTATTTTCTGTAAGTATTAACATATGTTTACATAACGTAATTTTCTGCCTCTTCCCTATATTGGACCACTGTGGGAGAGAGGGCGAAGAAACTCTCATAGATAGTTTTTGGTCCTCTTTTAAAAATGGGTTGTGTTTAACTATTTCAAATACAACATTAATATGCAGGAATGAGTAATCGGACAATTATCAAGCGAGTTCTGTGTTGAGTTAGATTAACACCATGCACTCTTGCCCTGTCATCTATAATCTTAATATTGTAATAACCCTTGATAAAGTGGTTTTTACATCGTTTTTAAATTGCTCAAATGGCAAATTCAAAATCTCGAGGTGACCTGTTGTGCTAGAGATTGCATTGACCCTTAAAAAAATTGCAAATTTTCCCTAAACCGGGGTGCAACTAGTCTGCGATTACTTCTCAGGTTAACATTACAGCTATCGCTAATACCTTAACAGAACCTTAATTAATTTTATTTTTCTTTGATTTTCACGTATATAATGTGTAATAGACCACGAACATTAAAAAATCTAAATACTATTGATTGCCAAAAATCGCGGGTTCAAACTGACAGTTGACAGTTTGGCGGGAAAACGGACCCATCAAAGCGTCTAGTGACAGGAAGTTGGGGACAGAGCTCTTTCCAATAGAAAAGGAAAGGGAGAATGACGCATAGCTCTGTCTTTACTTCCTGTGTCGTCCTGTCACTAAACGCTGATGGGTGTTTTACGAAACTTTCATAATTCATAATTATTTATTGCACAAAGATAAATTAGAAAGCATATGTACAAAGGCGAGCTAATCTTTAAAAAGAGATTTCTTCCAGCACACAGGCATGATAGGAAAATTTACAATTAAAGGGTAGGCTGTGCACAATATCTAATAACTTATCTATAATAATAATAAATAAATAAATGAAATATCTATTAAATATGGAAAATAAAATACCTTTATATCAAACTACTAAATAAGTACCAATATATACTTATATCTGTACATATAGTAATAATATACATACTATAACTACTATCATGAAAGAGAGAGGAAGTGCTCTTTTACCCGGTTGTTGAAAGATAAAAGAGTGGGACTGTCTCTTGCATATTGCAAGGAAGTGCGTTCCACAGTCGGACCGCCTGCAACTTGAAGGCGTGCTCGTATGCCAAGGTGTTGTGCCTTGGTGGAAACATTACTTTAAAATCGTAATTTTGTTGAAAATTAATAAAAGATAAGATAAAAACGTGCAGAAGAGGAGCGTTTTATGTTTTTAGGTCTCAAAATAGTATTAAATGTGATAAATTTGATGTGTCCCACTGCTGGGCAAAGGGAACACTCTTCCCTGACGTGTCGCCCCATTAGCCCAGCCCACAAATTTGAACCACACCGCGAGGAAATTGAATGCGGGCTTTTCCGTGTGTGAGAGGCGCTTGCACCTTTAGGACCACACGCGTGGGAGTCGGTAAAATAAATAAAAAAATAATAATAGTATTTACCATCGTGATTCATGACTCCTTGAGATTTAGAGGCGGCAATCAGAACACTGGCTTTGTGGTTTGCAAAAATTGCAGTCAAAGCCTCTTCTAATGTCATCCCAAGTTTTACAAAATGTGTAAAATAGGTACTACTCGTCGAAAATATCTGTTGACCTCGATGGAATGCGCATGGATGGAAACTATTTGGGTGACGTCATTTGAACAGGTTCACAGATATTTCCGACGGGTAGTAGGTCACTACATCGACACAAGTAAATCTCGAAGCATTATATCATAATAAACTTATGGATGGGTTTATTCAATTTAAAGTTTATTTACTTCTTTTTAGTGTATTTAAATAAAAGCTATTTTTTAATTGTTATTATTTTCTTTTAATTTTGGCTTATGTTTAAACGATTACCAAAAAATAAATAAATAAATTTTACTACCAATAAATTCGAAATGACTGCCAGAATGGATAAATGTCCACCAAATTCCAAATTCAAAATGTCTTTATTACTGTAGATATTAACATATACTTAGCAATCGTCATTTTTTACCACTTCTCTACATTGGACCACTGTGGGAGAAGAAGGGCGTAGAAACTCCCACAGATTGATTTTTAGATCTCTTTTTAAAAATTGCTTATGCTTAATACAAAATATAATATTTAGTCATTATCATAATCAATAAGCAGGAATAAATAATTACAAAATTATTAACAGCAAGGTTGTGTTTTATTTGATCACCAAACTTCTTTTTATGTTTTGTGTACTTAAGTTTATGTTTTAAGTATTTTTTGTGGTTCTTACATGTTAAACCTAACACGAAGGATAAAGGGGGCTTCGCTTCACTCACCCTCTTTACCCTTCACCTAAGCTACCGCAGTATTTTGCCCTGATATTTTTTGCAATTTTTGGTGTTCATTAATCCATTTTGGGTAGGGAAAAAATATTTTGGTGATCATTATATTTGTTGCCTTTAATTTTTCATAGCTGCGATGGGGATTTTTATTAATTTAAGGGACTTCACCTTTTACTGTAGAGCTTGGAATACCTACCATAGTTGCAAGTTTATAGAAAATATACATTTTTATTTTACATCTTCAAACAGAAATATTACAGAAAGTATGTCATCTCTTTGCTCAGGTCTTTTTGCTCCGTGGTCTCGTTGGTTTCACGCTTGCTCCTCACTTTATCTGATCTGAAGAAATAGCTTCTTTACACCTGAGAGGGGTCGCAAATATTTAAAAATATGTTAATAATAAAATAAATGACGAGTAGTCAAACATGGTTCCTAGAACAAAAGGAACGGTTTTTAAAGAAAACAAATTGTGACATTTCTCTTGATTTGAGCTGGAGATTCTGACCACGTTGAGGTCTGATGCTCGAGTTCATAGCAAGCAAGGCAGATTCCGCAGTTCAGAAGTATCAATCTGATCCAAGGGCGTTGGCAGGTTAGCTTTGCGTTTTCGAGAGTTGACATTCAATTTGTTCTATAGATCGTGTGTAGTCCTTGCCGCTGAGCGTGCATGCAAGTGCATGTTGGCTGCTTTCCCGGCTCGAGTAAGTAACCAGGCATTGAGGATTGCTCGTCTTCAAGTCTTCCGTAGATACATTATAAAAACAATAATTTCAGAATACCAGTTCGGCAGTGAACGTGGTAGAGAGCCAGTCTCAATTCAAGATTTTGGCTGATGCCGAAGGCTGGAACACTTCTTTAGAAATCCCATTCAATGGTGCATAATTCAATTTCATACATACATACATACATATTCTCACGCCTATTTCCCGGAAGAGGGGTAGGCAGAGACCAAAGACCTCCACCTGCTACGATCCTGGCATACATCTCTCGCTTCCTCAACATTCATAAGTCTCTTCATGCAAGCTCGCCGGTTACGGATTCTTCGTATTTGCCCCTTCACTAACAAATCGCCGATTTGGTCTTTATAGGACCTTCTTGGGTGTCCCCGCCCGACGGCTCCTTTCGCACCCGCTGTATAAATCTGTTTCGTCAATCTCCTTTCATTCATCCTTTCAACGTGACCAAAACATCTAAGTTGGCTTTTCTCTATCCTTATCACTATATATTTTTCCAATCCACAGCGTTCCCTTAGAACTTCATTTTTCAATCTATCTTTTAATGTTACTCCACATGTACTCAACAAAAACCTCATTTCTACAGCGTTTATTCGGCTTTCATGCTTCTTCTGCCATACGCAACATTCGCTCCCATACATCAATGTCGGACTCAACACTCCATTATGAATCACCAAACGTGCCTTTTGGGACACCGTTTGGCTACTCACTCATCAAGGAGAGCAGCGCCCCAATTCAATTTCATATAGAGACATAACTATGTGAAGACTTTATTTGGTTCTAAACAAAATGTCTCACCTCTCAGGGTCCTTCTTCTTACAGGAGTTTTCTTTCGGGGCTGATATCTGAACTTGTGCCGTTCTTCGTGGACGACCAATTTTCTTGATGACAGGGTGGTTCCGGGGGTTATCAAGCTGCTTACCTGTATTTCCATGTGAGACGTCTGTCACTGCAGTTTAGCAGTGCGGTCCCGGTGTAGCAGGGCTTTTCATACTGACACAGTCCACATATCCTACCTTACTCCATACTCTAAGATAGAAGGTAACTCTCTCATTATTTTATCCCTCCGTGTCGACTCAACTGTAGAATATTCCTGTATTAATTAAGAACATAAGAATATCATCAGTATTCGTAGGGGAAGATGCAAGCCTTTATTATTAGTGTATAAACATAACTGTGATTTACTGTATAACTATTTTAACGTGTTTGCCTGCATTTAGTAGGGAATAATAATAGTTTACTTGTGTCAAGACCATCTTTTTAATGACCAGAATCAGTCTACACCGGAAAGGGTGCCGAATCAAGGTTGTCCATTCATAAATTTTGTATTCCTTCTCCTAAACAGAAATGCTGACGCTCATTCTTAAAAACTGATTCGTCACACTGCCAAACCGAGTATTTCCCACAACCCATCTCTGAGCTAGGCCAGTAAAATTCATGTTACAAATTACATTATTCGACGTTCCAATGTTTCGGAAGACACGTTAAGCTGTGGGTCCCGGCTACAATCGCTACTTGGTTAGCAGTAGTTGTGAAACCCCTCCACAAATCGCACTGAGTCAGCATGGTGGAGTTTGGCTCAGTCTGACTCGTATCCAGGCAAAGGCCTATGCCTCTCGGTGTGTACAATAATGGGCTACATTTATGTTCATTTGTTTATTTATTTGCCCCCAGGTGGTCCAAATGAAGACTTTCTGGCACCAGCAGCCGGCGCTGGTCGTGTTCTTCCGCCGCTGGGGATGCCTGCTGTGTCGGCTGTGGGCTAAGGAGGTAAGCCTATCGCCCCCCATATGTAGGGTAGGAGGGAGGAGTGGTAAAATGGTGTCGGCTAACATTTACGCAATAAAGTATGTAATGGGGAAGAAATCTGTCAAATTAGTTCCACGTAGAGGGCGCTGGGAGGTGTTTCAAAGAGTTTCTGTTCAAGCTTCTCAGCACCTAATGACCTCGTAGGGGCCCATGAGCTACGAGGTAGCGTTACGATCAGGTGCCAAGAAGTGATGAACGTCGGCGATTCACCGAGCTAAAGTTATGTGGGGTAGATCTAACCTGGTCTGCGCTTCGGTCCCGTCAACCTCCTGTCTCTCTGCAAGGCCCGGGCGCGCCCTAGGTTCTTCTTGGTAGACAGTTTCTTCAGCCAACCAGGTATGACTGGCGGGCCAACTTGGTGAGCACAGTGGTCCGACACAGGTTATGTTTCTACTGGTAAATTCAAATCGGGCACGAAAATCCGAACTTTATCTGGTTCGAGAGACAGCGGCACACTCAGCTATATTAATAATCCTGAGGGAATCCCGAATACATTCCAGATGCCCTGTGATTTAATTTCAACACCCTAATCAATACGTGTTTACATTGCGGGCTTATTTCGTCTGACAGTTGTCAAAACGGCCAGATTGACAGCTAACGTCAAATTAAAATGACCGTTCAGAAACCATCGATCGAATATCGATTTGGAATCGAACAATCACCCGCCCGGACAGGCACCCACCTGTCCCCTAATCTACGGGCAGCCGAGACAACGTTGCTACCGCTCGTTTTAGAACCGAGCCTCCTACTAGAACCTCTGCAGACCGGGGGGTCCCGTCCTTGCCAGGGAACAAGTTAACAATGCGCCCCCTGCGCCAACGTAGTGGCGGTAGGTTAGCATCCTTAACCAGAACGAGGTCACCAACACTAGGGGGGCTAGTTTTGTCAGTCCACTTAAGGCGCTGTTGTAAGATATGCAGATACTCGAGCGACCAACGCTTCCAGAAATTCTGAGTAAACTGCTGCAACATCTGATACCTTGACAACCGATACAATTTCACTCCCTCGAAGGGGTGCTCGGGCAACGCGTTAAGTGGCTGTCCTATCAAGAAATGGCCTGGGGTCAGAGCCTCCAGGTCATTTGGATCCGAGCTGAGCGGACACAACGGTCGCGAATTGAGAACGGCCTCGATCTTACAAAACAATGTCGCGAGCTCGTCAAAAGTCAGCGCGGTCTGACCTACTATACGCCCTAAGTGCGTCTTAGCTGACTTAACTACGGCCTCAAAAATCCCACCCCAGTGGGGGCAAATCGGTGGGCTGAAGGTCCACTGTATACCCTGACGGGAGAGGGCCGTTATTTACATTAAAAAAGTTGACTATCTCTCGTAAGTATCGTTCCGCACCTATGTAGTTAGTGCCGTTATCAGAGCGGATCAAAGTTGGAAGTCCCCTTCGAGAAACAAACCTATCCAAACAAGCAATGAAAGCCTCTGTCGAGAGATCAGCAACGAGCTCGAGATGTACCGCCTTGGTGGATAAACAAACAAACACACATAGGTACGCCTTGTATTGCTTAGCGGTACGCAATCGTGAACTCTTCACCATAAACGGTCCTGCAAAATCCGTACCAACCCTGAAAACGGTCTGACCTCATTCACACGATCAGGGGGCAAGTCCCCCATGAGAGGTTGCATCGTGGCAGCCTTAAGTCGATAACAAGGCATGCACCGAAACACGATGTTCCGTATGGCACGGCGGGCAGATAAGATCCAAAACTCCCGCTGGAGCGTGGCCAACAACGCGTTACAGCCGGCATGCGCGTTTTTAATATGACGATCAGTCACCAGCAATTCAACTAACTGTCCCCCCTTGGGGAGCAGAAGTGGGTGACGAGCCGAATACGACAGATTCGCATTGCGCAATCTTCCTCCTACCCGAAGTAACCCGGTCGAATCAACAAAGGGGTTGAGACGCGCGACGGCTCCCTTCAATTTCGAACGTCCACTTCGTATAATCTCCAATTCTGCCCCAAACTTCGAGGACTGTACCAACCGGACCAAATTCAACAGCGACTCGTTTCGCTCTGCCGGAGTCAGAATAGGGTTCAACGTTCGCTGATCGCGAGGAGTACGACAATTTCGAGCGAATCTCCTAATCCAAGTGGACACGTTTATCAACTTGTCAAGTGAGCTATACCGGTCCAGCAGAAACCCGGCGTCAGGGTCCTCAGCCTTCTGGGTAACATGCCCGGCCGCTCTGGGGCCATGATCCGAAGATACTACTACATGGCTGTGGGGCCAGTCCGATTCTCTCTTGGCAAGCCAGGGTGGTCCCCACCACAAATGGTGTCTAACGAGTTCAGGAGCCTGACATCCCCTGGATGCACAATCAGACGGGTTCAATTCTCCTGGTACATGTCTCCAGGTCAGTGGGACCTCAGACGACACAATCTGGGAGACACGGTTCGCAACAAAAACCTCTAAGTTATGGACCGAAGCCTTCAGTCAGCACAAAACAATCTGGCTGTCCGTCCAAGCGTACACCGTATCCTCCAAAACCACTGACCCACGCAACACTGTTAGAGTGTGATTCAAAAGTTTGGTCAAAAGAGCAGCCCCGGACAGTTCCAGTTTTGGAATCGTCATCCTTGTCCGAATAGGCGCTACCTTGCTTTTTGCCAAAACCAAGCGCACGTCGACCTCCCCGGTGGAGGTGACGGTTCGCAAATAAACGGCTGCCGCAAACCCTCGTTCAGAGGCATCACAAAACCCGTGAAGGGTTGCCCTGTAATCCCCAGCAGGGACCAATTTCCTCGGCAGCGATACATTATTTATGTCCGATAGCGAGGTGAACATTCGCGTCCAATCAGTCAACAAATCACCTGAGAGGTGGGTGTCCCAGGTCAACTGAGCCGCCCATAGCCTTTGCATAAAACATTTGAGAGCAAAGGTGACTGGAGAAATCCATCCATTCGGGTCGAACGTTCTCGCAATCGTTGACAGTACTGACCGCTTCGTCCAGGCCTTCGGTGTTTCTAAAACCACCCGATAGGTAAACTCATCATGGACGGGCCGGTACTGAATTCCAAGCACTGACAACATGTTAGGGTTGTCAGGATTCTCAAAAACGTGCGGGTCTTGTTGAAACTCATCTGGGAGACCAGCTATCAACTCAGGGGAGTTGGACATCCACTTGCGTAGTTCATAGCCGCCTCGTTCCAGCAATTGAATGAGCTCGTCACATCGGTCCAGAGCTTCCTCTACACTGGCTGCCCCTGTGCAGACGTCATCGACGTACAAATCTTGCTCCAGGATAGCGGCGGCTCTAGGATAGCTCACACGGTCACGCGACGCCAACTCCCGCAGGGTACGCATCGCCAAATACGGGCTAGACCGTAACCCATACGTGTTCGTGTTTAACTCATAGACCTTGACTGGCTCGGCCGTGGACTCACGCCAAAGTATCAACTGATACCTTCTGTCAGCCGGATGAATTACCGTTTGCCTAAACATCATCCGAATGTCTGCGACAAATACAATCTGGTGTCTCCGAAAGCTCGTGAGAATATCCGAAATATCACGACTCAACTTGGGTCCCGAATGTAGACACTGATTCAGGGACATCCCGTTCGAGGTAGGTGCTGACCCATCAAAAACAACTCGAATCTTGCCGGTAGGGGTTCGCAGGACGTCATGGTGTGGAAGGAAACAATGATCCTCAGATCTCCAGTCCACACCCGATACCGACATGTGTCCTAACGACTCATACTCCCTCATGAAATCGACGTATTTTTGTTTAAATACGGCGTCCCTTGACATCCTACGCTCCATCGACATCAATCTCGTCTCAGCCATCTTACTAGATTCTCCTAGTGGCGGTCGATCGGCCCTGAAAGGCAGTCGAGTTACAAAACGACCAGAACGAAGGCGACCAGTACTATTCTGGTAAAACAACTCGCACTCTTCTTCGTCTGCGTCGACTCGACGAACGGTGGGAGGTTCCTCTATCTCCCAGAAACGTTGGATAGCGTCTGACAACGCTGAGCCAATAAGTATGCCATCTGACTCGGCAGGCCTAACCATTGGCAATGCCGGACCCATGATCACGTGACCAAACTTAGTATCCACAGCAATCAACCCGTCCGGCTGAAGAACTCGCCGATCCGACAACAGAAACCTACCCAGAACGTCTGCTCCCAGTAGCAGGTCGACCGGGGCTGGAGTGTCAAAATCGGGATCCGCCAACTTGAGTCCTGATGTCAGGAATCGAACGGCCGGATTCAACTTCACCAAGGGGTGTCTGCCCATGACATGCGTCATTACTAAAGCTTGCACGGATGTTTTTGTCAAAATGTCATAACGTGGAGAGAACGTGATCACCGATCTCTTCTCCACAGATTCCGCCATTGGGTTAGTGAACTCACCCAAAAAAATGTAATGACGGATCTAAGTGATATAACAACATCCTATGGAAATAAATGATTTTTGATTTTGATTTTGATTTTGATTGACCAACTACATTCGTAACCGTAACATTCCCCACGCCCCGCATTGATTTATTATACCTATTTACCTTGAGGCCCAACCATTTTGCTAAATCATTCGATACAATGCAGCCCTGAGCTCCAGAATCTAATAGGGCGCGAACGTATGTTGGCCACAGCATGGCCAATCTGCCTACAACATGGGCAGGTCTCACTATGTGGTGTCAATGCACTCACAGTCCCATATGACTGCCGGTTGGTGCGGTCCTTCCTCGTCGGAGGGCCCCTACTCACAGCGCTCCCGGCAGCTCTCTGTGGCTCCGAAGGATGGGTGACCGTCAACCCCAAATTCTCTGCCCGTCGAGACTCCTCTTCCAAAAATCCGACCAAGTCGGAGAAGGCGGGCAGGTCCTCGGCCGACCTCCCGTGAGACTGTTCGAAACGAGTCTGCACGTCAGCGGGTAGGCGGGAAAGTACAATGTACAACAGTAAGTACGACCATTCACCAACCGGAAGTCCAAGATTCTCTAGAGCCTTGGTGACGGCCAACAATGGGTTCAAAACCTCCGTCTGTATGGCCCCGACCTTGTTCACAACCGGGATGCTAAACAAACGGTTCAGTTGGGCATCGGCCAACCTCCGTTTGTTGTGGTAACGTCTGACCAACAATTGCCTGGCCGTCTCATAGTTGCCCTCCGTAACTGTCAAATGAGCGACCAGCTCCCTAGGCTCACCCCTCAATGCTGCCACCAGCTGAGCCATCTTGACAGACTTGGTAATGTCCGATCGCAAGTGCACCAAACTGTCGAACAGATTGATGAAGCTCATCCATTCACCGGACACGCCGTCAAAGGTAGGCATAGTTATCGCAGGTAACCTGGTCCCCGATCCCTGATGCGGCAGAGGTGCTTCAATGTCACCATCATGGCTGGACTCGCGCTGTCTACGTATGTCCGCAGCCTTCTGCGTGATAGCAGCTGCCATCTCCATACATTGGTCGACATCCCCTATCAACCGTGACAGCCTGTCAGGTGCACAACCATCAACTGATTCCGCATGCGCGGACAATTCGAGCACCCTATTGTAACGTTCCTTAACGTCCATAGACCGCTCCAATACCACATAATTCCTATCTAAACGGTCTATCAGACCGTGTGCGGAGGAAAACCATCTGAGTTCCTTAGAAACACCCTTCTGGATTTCAGATAACGACATGATCGGAACGATACTTACTCACAATTTGCAGTAACTCAATTTTATTGGACCCTCCAGTTTATAACCCAAACGAGGAAACCCTAAACTATAACTTAAACAATGTTGTTTTCCTTAAACAAAAGGAACCGAGTTTTATATCTACATAAATTCTGTAAATAACAAGTTAGTTTCCCTTTATCATTATAACACACACAGATAGTCAATATTAGTTCAAGTTATAAATTGCTATAAACTGAAAACAATGTAATAGCCTGCTATCAATAGATGTAACTACTATGTTAACCAAAACATTCATTCAATAGCATTACTAGACCACTAATAGATTGACTAACTAGTAATTCAATGCAAATTTCAATTCAATATCTGTCTGTCTACTACCAGCAATAGACTTATAGCTTACAAATACTACCAATCTATGTGGATATAGGAACCGCCAAGTTACCTAACCGCCTATACCTACAGATTGATAGTCCCAAATCGTGCTTTCCTGGAGCCCTTGACGGCTGCAAATCTCAGGAAACCACGCTCTGCTACCAAATTGTTCAGGCTTCTCAGCACCTAATGACCTCGTAGGGGCCCCATGAGCTACGAGGTAGCGTTACGATCAGGTGCCAAGAAGTGATGAACGTGGGGTAGATCTAACCTGGTCTGTGCTTCGGTCCCGTCAACCTCCTGTCTCTCTGCAAGGCCCGGGCGCGCCCTAGGCTCTTCTTGGTAGACAGTTTCTTCAGCCAACCAGGTATGACTGGCGGGCCAACGTGGTGAGCACAGTGGTCCGACACAGGTTATGTTTCTACTGGTAAATACAAATCGGGCACGAAAATCCGAACTTTATCTGGTTCGAGAGACAGCGGCACACTCAGCTATATTAATAATCCTGAGGGAATCCCGAATACATTCCAGATGCCCTGTGATTTAATTTCAACACCCTAATCAATACGCGTTTACATTGCGGGCTTATTTCGTCTGTCAGTTGTCAAAACTGCCAGATTGACAGCTAACGTCAAATTAAAATGACCGTTCAGAAACCATCGATCGAATATCGATTTGGAATCGAACAATTTCTTTGATCAGAGAAATGAATTGGCAGACTAAATTCACCCTTGCTCAGTCCCTTCTACTCTATAATAGACTACGCGGATGTTTGCCGGGTCGAAGAAAACTCGAACGACTTCAAAACCTGTCCAGTGTACCAGTGTCGCTAGGAGCTGGGGTGGCTTCCGATCCGTCTTCGTGATATGCACATTCTTTCCTATATGTTCAATATTATGCGCAATCCCTCTACCCCACATATCTTCGAGAACGTTTTAAGTTTTTTCCCAAGCGATAGCACTGGGAGATCCCACACGGTGTCTCTCGTTTTAACTCCTCGGCATAACAATGCCGCCTTTGAAGACTCGTTAAGGTGATATTTGGACGAAATCGACACTTTTTGAAGTTATTTCTCTGATTTTCAATAGAAGTGCCAAGTTAAATATATTAATATAACAATTTTGGGACCTCTTTCTAGATTTTGTAATAACAGAAACGCGATTGGAGGAATTTTGCTTGATGGAATTATTGAAATGAGGTCTAAATTTACATTTCTTTTTAATTTTCTGACAAATTGGAATAGCGCAAAGAATTCAAAAATATTTATTTAGATGGGTTTTGACAATACCTAATTGCCTATTATATAAATTTTCATAGCTATTTTAGTTAATTTTGTATCAATTTAAAACCGACTTCTTGTCATTTTTCCCCGATTCCGTCCCTCTCACACTGCGGGTCATTCCACCTGGCGTAACGGGGACCTTTGCACGGACGAGGTATCCCCTTAAGGGAAATCAGACTGGAACGCAGTTCTCTGCGCTATTAGGGATAGTCCCCCAATTTTCATTTTTAAGAAAAGATTGCTATGTATGATATATGATAGTTTAAATATGTGCATGCTATCTTTTGTATTTTATTTAGTTGAGGTATATATTTTATTTATTAGGTATATTTTAATTTGAAAGACATCTTATATAGCTCGCCTTTTCTTGTAATATTTCTTGTAACCGTCTGTAGCTTTATATTTTCTGTGCAATAAATAATATGAATTGGCAAAATCCATACAAGCCTCGACACGTAGTGCTCTCTAAACAATAAGTTTTTCGTAATCTTCCACATGGAGATTCACCCAAAAAACTTTATGTACCGCAGTTTAATAATTAAAAGACCTCCTGGCCTGACCTTGTACCAATTTAATAATTAATTGATCTTAAGTACAGTATCGGACGTTCAGTGTTTCGGATGACACGTTAAGCCGTGGGTCTCTGCTACTATCGCTACGTGACAGTGGTCGTAAAACCCCTCCATCAACCCGCACTGAGCCAGCGTGGTGGAGTATGGCTTAATCTTACTCGTAGGCCTGTGCCCCTCGGTGGAGACCATAATGGGCTACATTTATTATCATTTATTGTAGTTTAATAATGGTTCAAGACTACAGGGGCCCTATTCCGGTAGACAATGACGGTCCAGTGATAATGACGCGACGACCATGGTCAACTTTAGGGCTTATTCCACAAAACCTTTCCCTTTATGTGAAAGGGGAATTGTGGGTAAATATAGAGAAAAAGGGGATTTTTGGAATAAGCCACCTTTAGGTCGGTCCAGCTATAATACACATACCGGCACAATTAGCAGAACAGAAAAAAAGGGAGTATTTTACGCATTTTTGCGTGTTACTGGCCGGCTAAACAGGCTTTTTCAAATTTGGGTTTTAATTTAAAAATGGAATACTAAGCGACTGCCATTTTTAGGGTTCCGTACCCGAAGGGTTCCAAACGGGACCCTATTACTAAGACTTCGCTGTCCGTCCGTCCGTCCGTCTGTCACCAGGCTGTATCTCAAGAACCTAGCTAGCTAGAGAGTTGAAATTTTCACAGATTATGTATTTCTGTTGCCGCTATAACAACAAATACTAAAAAACAGGATAAAATAAATATTTAAGGGGCTCCCATACAACAATACCACATACAAACTTATGGATGCACCTGGTTACGTACATGGAGTGTGAAAGTAACCGCACCAATAACTTTGTAAACAATATTTTGCTGTGTAAAATCCAAACTATTCACTCCACACCATCGCTTCCATTGAACGGTGGTACGGAACCCTTCGTGCGCGATTTAGACTCGCACTTGACCGGTTTTTTTTTCATTCTTTTGTTTTAATTTTCATTGATTCATTTTTTTCGACCGCTTGTCCGTTTTTAGAAGGTTCGTGCATTCCATTTGAAAAACTTTGAATTGCAGGTTTTTGAGGCTTTTGAGTTTTTTCGCATATTGATAATTTACGAGCATCTGAGTATGCCTGATTTAACGCCATCAGAAATCATTAGGGCAGATCAAATGAGGAGAAATGGTCAAACCTACAGATCGATTGCCAGAAGCCTTCGTCGATCGTTATCAACGATTTATCGTAGCATCCAACGATACAGATTGACAAATACTCTAGTGAGAAGGAGAGGCCAAGGCCGGAAAAGGTGTACTTCAAGGAGGGATGACCGTTTTCTCCAACTTCAAGTCCGACGGAACACGAGACTAACGGCGGTGCAGGCTCGAAATGTACTGGAAGAGGTACGAGCAGTAAGGATGAGTGAGCGGACAGGTCGTAGAAGATTCGAAGAAGTGGGTATAGGCACGTATGTGCCCGCCAAAGCCCCAAAACTTGAGAGACATCATCGCACAAACCGTCTACACTTTGGTCGTGAACATCGTGATTGGGACTTCGACGACTGGGGACAGGTTCTTTTTACTGATGAATGCAGAGTTATGTTAAATCAAATTGATGGAAGGCAGCGAGTATGGAGACGCAAAGGATAACGGTATATACAGTCTAATTTTGAAAATACAGTGGCATATGGCGGCGGTTCAATTATGGTCTGGGGAGGAATATGTTTAGGAGCTCGTACGGAGTTAGTAGTGGTCGATGGCGGGAATCTGAATGCTGATCGGTATATCAGGGAGATTTTAGAAGAACAAGTTGTGCCATTTGCCCTCTTTATTGGTAACAACTTCATTCTAATGCACGATAATGCTCGGGCTCACAGTGCTCGCACAGTACAGACATACCTAAAACATGTTGGTATAACGGTGATGGAGTGGCCAGCACGGTCCCCCGATATGAACCCTATAGAACACGTCTGGGACTTGCTAAAGAGAAGTGTAAAGTCAAGAATGCCACCTCCCAATTATCTCAACGAGTTGCGAAACGCATTACTTGAAGAATGGCAGAGGTTTCCCCAAGAAACCATTGATAACATCATCCGCAGCATGCCGAGACGGATGGAAACCCTCATCAGAGCACGAAGAGTAAACACTCGATATTGACCAGTCATTGAAATTGTTGTTAACCTTTGGAAAATCTTGAATTTTCTGCTGTTTCTCTATAATTAAAAAAACCAATAAAAATGCATTTTGTTTAATTTAATTTTTATTTTATTTAAACTTTAAGTATGGTGTTACAAATGAATGTCAAAACATGTTAATTTAATTGTTGTTTCATTTTAAATAATATATTGTTTAAAAATTTCATTCATTGTTCTAAATTAAACCTGGAATTAATTAACTAAATTGAATTCCTCTTTTTTCTGTTCCGCTAATTGTGCCGGTGTGTGTTTCACTTTCATTTTGAAAATATTAACTCTTGAAGAGCCAAGCCCCTAACTCTCTGCTCCACAAAAATCTAGAATCAGTAACTCTACAAGTGTGTGTGTTTGGGTGTGTCAGTGAGGGTGTGTGTGTGTTTGTGTGTGAACCGACTTGGTTTTTTATTTATTGGTAGTAGACTTCACTGAGATGGTAACCACGACAAGGACATGGTATCCTATCATGGGGCCAGAGATGAAAAATGTTGCAGTATTTAAAATAAATGATTAAAAGTTGGTTTTGCAATTTAAACAATGTGAGGGTTTAACATATGGATGGCTCGGTGGAAAAGCAATTTAGATGTAATCAGGGGTAGTTAAGGCAACTACGACTAATTATTTTGATAGCCTCGTTATATGATATTGCCTGTCGTACACTAGGTTAGGTTATACAGGTGAATAGGAATGCGTCACCAACAGCCTGCCAGTGATCACGCTGATGAGTGTCGGCCTCCTCAGGTACCCGCCATTCAACTCGGACATGTGCGACCAGAGTCCATTGGTTTCCTGCTATTTCCTATGTCTGAAATGAGTCGTTATTATTATTATTATTATTATTTGTTTCTTAGTTTTTTTTTCACTCCTCTTCTAGGAGGTTACAGTTAGTCCTGAGCACGGGCCGTAGCCAAGTGATCTATGAGTTTCCTAAAAAATTTCGAACTGTCCTACACGTATTAAGAATCACGGCTTTTTGCAGCGGGATGAATGCGGATGGTTTCATATTTAGCAACTTAAGGCTAAATTATTGAGAGTCTTCGGTATGATTCCAGTTGTTGATATTATGATCGGTATTGTTAGTACTGTGTTGACTTTCCATTGAGTCTTCAGTTCTATGGATAAGTCCGTATATTTGGCTAGTTTAGTTGCGTGTGTGGTTGTTACATTATGAGTGTTTGGAATAGCGACGTTAATTAAATATACTGTGTTTGTGTTTTTATCATGGATGGTTATGTCTGGCCTATTGTAATGGATTGTTTGATTATTTTCTAAGACAGTTTCTGGTTTGTATTTGTAGTAGGGTTCTTTTTCTGTGATGCAATTATATTTATATGCGAAGTGTTGATGGATTATGGATGCTACTTGATCGTGTCGTGTTTATAGTCAGTTTGTACTATGAATTTACAAGCTCCGGTGATGTGTTGTATGGTTTCTGAAGCGCTATCGCAAAGTTGGCATTGGTCAGACTGTAGATTTGTTTGTTTAAGGATGTATTTTTTGTAGTTGCGAGTGTTAATGATTTGGTCCTGTATAGCTAGCATAAATGCCTCGGTTTCTGGGAAGAGTTCCCCTCGTTTCAGCCATGTATTAGAACTCTTTTTGTCGACATTATTATTACTATTATTATTATTACAAGTAGTTTATGTCCCACTGCTGGGCACAGGCCTCTCTCCCCTTCTGCCACTCCTGGCGGTCTTGTGCGGTCTCCCACCAGTTTTTGTCCCAGAGACCCATTTCTTCACTCCATCTTTTATTGGGTCGGCCACGCTTTCTATTTGCACCATGGGAGCCCATTGCGTGGCTCTTTTGGCCCATCGGTCCGGGTGCATTCGAGCAACGTTGCCGATTATAATCGGGTATGTTTAATGTGCACATTATTTCACAATGTGTAACAAACTGAGAGAGCTTTTACAACATACAGCTCTTTACGGGTGCTTGAAGTAGCGATACTTCTACAAGTATTCTGAAACTTCGTTTCAGTGCAGTCACTAAGCTCCCACCCTCTTCCTCTCCCTCAGGTCCTTATTTATGGTCAAACGACCTGATATTCGTGGAACTAAAATATATTTTGCTTCTAAACGGTGACACCAGGCGTAGAAGAAAAACAGTTGTTCTCAGTCACTAAAACGTCACTAAATCTTTATTCAGTTACAGTGTCTCTAGGTCTTTAGTTTTGAAGATTCAGGTTGGCCGAGGGGCCTAATTTCAGGCCCCTCGGCCAGATATAAATGCTTATAACTTTCCAACCGTTTAGTCACTAAATATCTGGCTGGCATATTTATAAGTCACCAATTAGGCACTAAATCCTGAATAAGCAACCAGCTCCCTACATCCATTGGCCAAACGTTCTGTCTGATGTACATAAATAAATGGCAGCTATCAAGTTGCATGAAGGTAGGAAGGTTATATTATGTGATTCTATGGCTCGGCTACCCCAACTGAGAAAACACAGGTTATTGTGTCTTAAAAGGCCAACTATGCCTCTGCCACTCCGTCTGGGGAAAGATATGTTTTAAGGGAGGTCTTGATCGATTATGATTTATTTTTGGGAAATATTAAACTGCACATCAATACTACTGATTTGCACAGCACATATCAGGGCAAAATACTGCGGTAGCTTAGGTGAAGGGTAAATAGGGTGAGCTAAGCGAAGCCCCATTTATCCTACGTATTAGGTTGAACAAGTAAGAACAACAAAAATACTTAAAACATAAAAAGTGTTTTTTTTTTGCTGTAAAAATCAGTATTTTTGATGTCTGATTAAATACTAGTCTTTATTTTTCCTTTGACTGTTAACCTTTTTAACTTCCATAGAAATAGACAGAAATTTTACTAAGGTTCTAGATTTTCGAAACGGATGTAACTTTTTATTCGATTAATTAGTCTTGCTGCCTTATAATATAATGATGAGATTAATGAGTTCTTCATTTTAAACTGGGTTAGAAAGACCCCGGGCCCATTTTGACCACTGTTCTTTAAAATAAATACATGACAAAATTCGCACAACACTTATTCAAAACAAAATAAATAATACAAACCATACCAATTCATTACACAAACACACCGCTCCAAGAATCGCCCGGTCCAAAGGCGCTCATTCATTACACCACTGGCTGCGTTACCGCGCTGCACAGCGAGCGATCCTCTCCACCAGGAAAGCCACAGAGCGATTGTCGAAACCGCGGTCCCTCAAACGACGCCCAATGTCCTTTTTAGAGGCCCTACTATAATTTAATAATATAAACGTCCTTTCTAACATTGCTGTGCCTTAATAAGGTTCACAAGTGTATAAAGTGTTGTGGCTAGTATTTAAGCGTACAATCTGTTTAAGGCGCTACCTCGTCAGTGCAATTTTTCATTTTTTCCCGATTCCGTCCCTATCACACTGCGGGGACGTTACACACGGGGACGTTACTCCGGAAAGACACGCAGTGTGATAGGGACGGAATCGGGAAAAAATGAAAAAACGTAGCGCTAAACCACAGAAAAATTGTTTAAAAATAAACTGCACTATTTTGTTAAAAAGTTTTTTAAGGAGATTTTGCGAATACATAATATCTACATTTTGAACTCAGTTCCTCAGTGAAATTAGTTAGGATTTCAGAATTACAGGAAAAAATAAAACAATTTAGAGGTGTTTTCGTCATTAAATTCTATCGAGAAAATTTCATCCAATCGCGATTCCCTTTAGTGAAAATCTTAATCAAATACTCAATAAACGTTAACCCAAAAATCAAATCTGTAGATGACTTCATGGTGGAGTAAATGTATTAGAAAAAACCCTATTTTTTTTTCGTGTCACCTTAATACTCACTTCGCTATATATTGTGAAATGCAATAAATATATTTGATTTGATACCCTGCGAACCCCTCTGATGATAATTATGTAGGTATATGTTGTGTATAATGTTTCAGCTCAGTGAGATAGCCCCGGTGCTTCGTCGCAACAACGTTCGACTCATCGGCATTGGTGTTGAAGAGGAAGGATCGAAGGAGTTTCTGGAGAGCAAGTTCTTTGACGGAGGTGCGTTGAGTTGACATAAGGGTATACGTTTGATCGCTGGGCACTTCGTGAACTGCAATAAATAACATGCATTTATTTTATTTGTCACCGACTTAAAAAAGAAGGACGTTCTCGATTCGTCTGTATTTTTAGGTTTCTGTACTTGAAGGGTGCCAAACGGGACCCTATTACTAAGCCTCCGATGTCCATCTGTTCCAAATTCCAAATTCCAAATGTCTTTATTACTGTAGATATTTACATATACTTAGCAATCGTCATTTTTTGCCACACAAAATATAATATTTAGTCATTATCATAATTAATAAGCAGGAATAAATAATTACAAAATTATTAACAGCAAGGTCTGTGTTGAGCCAGATTAACCCCATACAGACCCATCATTTAAGTAATCTTGAACATTGTAATATCCCTTTTTCGACAAAGTCGCTTTAACATGGATTTTAAATTGCTCAAATGGCAATTTCAAGATCTCCAGAGGTATCTTGTTGTAGTAGAGAATGCATTGACCCTTGAAATAATTGCTAACCTTCGCGAGTCTAAACCGGGGCGCAAGTAGTCTGTGATTATTTCTTAGGTTAACATTACAGCTATCGCTAAGTTTGGGAAATTTTGTAAGGTTCTTGCGTACATACATTATATTTTCGAAAATAAATTGACTAGCTACAGTTAGTATGTCAATTTCTTTAAAAAGCTGTCTTAAGGAGTCTGTGCGTTTTAAATTATAAATTGCTCGAATAGCTCTTTTCTGTAAAGTAAAAATAGTTTGAATATCCGCTGCTTTCCCCCACAACAAGATACCATAGGACATGACACTATGAAAGTAACTAAAATATACTAGCCTAGATGTAGCCACATTCCACATTCGTCTGTCTGTCCGTCTGTCACCAGGCTGTATCTCATGAACCGTGATAGTAAGACAGTTGAAATTTTCACAGATGATGTATTTTTGTTGCCGCCATAACAAGAAATACTAAAAAAATAAAAAATAAGGTGGCTCCCATACAACAAACGTGTTTTTTTTTGCTCGATATTGATAACGGCAACAGGTTTGGCGCTTGAAATATTCACAGAATATTGATATTAGTGATTTTAACAAACGTGTTTATTTTTTTTGCCGTTTTTATAGATAATGGTACGGAACCCTTCGTGCGCGAGTCCCACTCGCACTTGGCCGGTTTTTTGTTTGTTACGCGATTAATTCGTCAATTATGAATCGATTTTGTTGATTCTTGATTTGATTGGTAAGTCATACTTCAGAGGTGGTCCCATACAATTTTAAACAAAATTGATTTAGCGCTTTTTGAAGAAATCAACAAAATCAAAAAATATAATATTTATCTTAATAATAGTCATAGTCACATAAAAAATTTATTTATTACTGTATATATCACATAATAGTAGTTTATGTGACTGCTACATAATGGAGGGCATTAACACTTTTTTGAGAGTTTTAATGCCTAATTATGTACAGTTACATACACTAGTTTATCTACACACATATCATAAGCTCTCTTTGATGTGTTTGACCGGCATTGTGGCTCTGCAGTTGTTTAGCTTGTTCTGTAGCACCAACTTCGGGCGTCGGCGTTCGAAATTTGAATGTCAGTACCAACTTCACAGACAAACTAGGGGCTGCACGCAGGCGGGCATCGGCGTTCGAAATTTGAATGTCATAATGTGTAGAAAAATTACACATTATGGTCATAATGTGTAATTTTTCAGATAAGAAATAAGTTTTTACCAAGTAGTTTAACATTATGCTGATCGTAACGTGCGGTTTTTGTACGCAGTAAAGAGGGTTTATGATACGTGAGCAGATAAACATAGTAAACTTCATTATTTTTTTGCCTTTTCTCTACATTGTTAGACCACCGTGGAAGAGAGGGCGAAGAACAGGCTAGGCATCAAGCTGCAGAATAACTTACGGCAGCATGTAGAAAACATTTGTATGCCTGATGCATCTTACAGATAGTAAAGTGCATGCTTAATAGGGAGTATGACAGTAATACAACTATTGTATTACAAATGGGGAACACCACAGGAGTTCAACAAGACGATTTGATTAATTACTTTGAATCTATACTTTCCTTGCCCGGAGAGATACTATAGATTCTATAGTATCTCTCCGGGCAAGGAAAATTATTCTGTGTGGTTTTCCCTATTCCAAAGCTCTATCAGAGGCACAAAGTTACCGGATTTCTAGACTCAACCGGCTTATGTATAACTTGACCTTTGGTCATCGGGACCGAGTATTATATTTTGATACGAATACGTTTCTTCGAAATTTTATACTGATTAGGGATACAATGTATGTACCTGCGTCATCTAAGCGACAGATTGCCAAATTATTGGCAAACAATATTTATGACCATGTTATTGTTGAGAAAATAACTAGGGTGCCAGTAGAAAATGACGGATGTAGAAATAATTATACTAAACCTTTGTAAGCTGAGGTTTTAAAAACAGCCAAGACGAATGTAAGTAAATTAACTTTGACTACTCATTTAAACTGTCAGGGCAGACTACGGAAAAGTCCCCTAATAAGCAATTGGTTTTAGTAAATCAGAACTTACAAGGTGGTTTTTCTGTCAAATTACTAGATCTAGAACTATTCTTGGAGCAATACAGAGTAGACATACTATGCCTAGTAGAACACTGGGTACTTGAGTTTCCAATGTATTTCTCTGTACACAACTATCAAGTAGCCAGCTGCTTCAATAGAATGTCTGCAAAATGGCTTAAAAGTTAAAGACCGCAAGGATATTTGCAGACTTTCTGTTGAGAAAGAAATTGAACTATCGTGTGTTCAATTTGGTAGACACATTGTAGTAAGCGTATACAGACCTCCTTCCAGTGATTATGGTATATTTGAATCAGTATTGGAGGATGTCTTGAGAGTAGCTTCTAGTAGTAACAAAAAAGAAGTCATTTGCGATGACTTCAATATAGACTTTCTGTGGACTCCCCGTTGCATACTAAATTAATAATATTTCTTAAATCATTCAATTTAGTCAACATTTTCACAGAGCCCTCAAGAATAACTGAAACTATTGCAATCTGCCTTGATAACGTCTTCTGCGGTTGCGAAATTTTGAAAGTAAATTGTTTAAAGTCTGATCACAGTGAGCGAATTGTCAACTTAGAAGTAGATTCAAAATCACAGGAAGTAGTCTTGTGTACGCCAATCACAACAAAAATAATAATATAACATTTAAACAAGATTAACAAAGTAGCTTACCTACTCAAAATAATACTGAAAAAGCGAATGATCACTATACGGACGTATTCAACAAACTTTCAGATAGTTTTGAAAACAATTTTAAATTACATAAACTTACACATAGCGATAGTAAATTAGGGTTTAGTGAATGGGCAACAAAAGGAATCCGTAATAGTAGGGATACACTTTATGCACTTTATGGCAAAAAACATCTACACATGACCTAATTTTTATTCAACATGTAAAATTGTATTCAAAAATATTTAGGGTCGTCTGCCATAAAGCTAAGTGCGAACACATAAAAACGAAGATACTTACATCGTCGAATAAAACTAAAACAATTTGGAATATCATAAATAGAGAAGCAGGTAAAACAAAATCGATCGTAGCGTTTTACTTAAGATTGAAGATAAACTAATAACTTCTAACGATGACATCGCGGCCGCATTTGAATAGTTCTTTACAAATATTCCAATTGTTACTAGGGCTTCTTTAGACTCGTCTCCGGAACTTGCTGCATCATTTTTAAAAGACAATGTTGAAAAGTGTAATCAAGATTTCTCATTCGCATACATTGATCCCTATGGCATAATTAATTAATTTAAGTTGTTGAATTTGAAAAAATCCGAGGATCTCTAGGCCATGTCAGTAAAAATTATAAGGTCGGTGAAAGACGAACTTGCCCCTCATTTAGCTAAAATCTTCAATAAATGTGTAGATGAGAGTACTTTCCCTGATCTCATGAAACACAGCAGGCAGGTACCTTTATTTAAAAGCGGCGATAGGGGTGACCCCACAAATTACAGACCAGTCTCAGTTCTACCCGTATTGAGTAAAGTATTTGAGAAGATTATATAGGGTCAGTTGCTGGCGCACTTCAAAGCGCATCAAATTCTCCATAGCCAGCAGTTTGGATTTACAAAAGGGCGGTCGACAACAGATGCTGGAGTCATGATAGTTAAACATATTTTTAATGCGTGTTTTTTGTGACCTGTCCAAGGCATTTGACTGTTTAGACCACGAAATATTGTTCTTAAAGCTAAAACATTACGGCATAAAGGCAATAGCTCTAAGCTTATGAGATCGTATTGAGAAGGGAGGGTTCAAAAAGCTAACATTAATAGGATAAAATCGTCGGGTTCTCAGATGAAGATGGGAGTCCCACAGGGATCTATTCTGGGTCCGTTCCTTTTCCTCGTGTATGTAAATGATTTTCATTCATGGTACAAAACATATCAGAGATATTTGCAGATGACACGTCACTAATTTTTAAAATTAGGATACAGGAAAATGACAGGATACAAATAATGCTCTTTTGCGAGTACTAGACTGGTTTACAGCCAATAACTTGCTTCTGAATAAAAAAAAGACAAAGTGCATAAAATTAATTTAACCTAATGTAAGGCAAGTTGAAAGTAATATTGTATTGGGGAAAGACAAACTAAAGCTAGTAGATGAAACTGTATTTCTCGGCATCACTATTGATGCCAAACTACAGTGGGGTCCCCATATTGTAAAATTAGCACATATACTTAGCTCCGCAGCATATGCAGTTAAAATAATCAGGGAATTGACTGACGTTGCAACTGCTAGGGTTGTATATTTTAGTTATTTCCATAGCATTATGTCCTACGGCATACTTCTATGGGGACGGGCTGCTGACATTGAGACCATCTTAATTTTGCAGACGAGAGCGATCCGATTTATTTATAAGTTAGGTAATAGAGTCTCTGAGAGATTTCTTCAAAGAAACCAACATCCTAACAGTTGCAAGTCAATATATCTATGAAAACATAATATATGTAAGGAAAAATATCAGTAGCTTTAAAAACCATTGATAGCCGCCACAATGTGCAAATTAGTAATAAACATAAACTTTCTTTTCCAATGTTCAGACTCACTCAGTAGTTCTTTCATGGGACACTGTATACGCTTCGACAATAAAATTCCGCAAGAAATACAAAACTTAACTGAAGCTCGATTCAAAACATGTATAAAGCACACTTTGTGCACAAAGGCCGGCCTACTACGAAATTAATGACTTTTTACAAGACACCGGCATCTAGCATTAAACCAGTTCATTGTACCCTATATATGAATTACTAATAATTAGGCACCTACTTAATGTTTTATTGTGCTTGCTTGATTATGACGTTCATCAACTGAACTGAACTGAACGTACCACAGTTTGTGTTGTTAATAGAGTATTATTCTCCCATTTCCAGAGCTGTACTGCGTCGAGAACATGTCCACCTACCACGCAATGGGTTATAAGAAGTTCAATGTGTTCTCCATCATCACATCGCTCTTCTGGAAGCAGTCCAGAGACGCCATATCTAAAGGACGCGATATGGGTATGTGGTGGTTTTCTGACCGAGCGAGCGAATCGAGCGAAGTATCTCCGTTTCAAGCAAAATTGCTTTCGTATGTCAGTCCGTTTTCGACGAATTACAAAGGAGTTGTAAGTTTCTAGCTACATGGCCGCATAAAAATAACAGCCTGTGAGATCTTATGCTAAAATTATAGTTTTTTGTCGATTCAGTTTTTGGAAAATTTTCAAAATGTCCGAGATATTAGGTTACAAAGTTATTGGTGTGGCTACTTTCATACTCCGTGTAGGTAACCAGGGGCATTCATAATTTTATTTGTGATAAGAAAATGCAGTCGGGTTATTTGATTTTATAGTAATTCCACTTGTTCAAGGGATAAACTTCAATGGATCGGGGGTGTGAGGGAGTAGAAAAAATAAATCTTTCCTGTGTCCTTCCCGAGGTCTACACCTCACATATAGTATAGAGAGATGGATGATAACGGGGGACGCCCTCTCAACACAGGCGGGTGATTGACCTCTATTGTGACTATGTCACCCAATTTCTGGTGTTTGGGCACCAGTTAGTCCCTGATCTCTTAATGAACTCTAGTATGTATACGTTGGGATGGAAATCGAGAAGACATCATAAATTATGATTTATGTAAGTTGTGGCTTACCTATCGTCTTCAAAGTCTACTGTGGGGTGTGTTGGTGAGTTAACACGCGATTTAAGTAGATGGGTAATCTGATAGGCAACGAGGGGCGTCAAACACACTTGTACCATCTCTTCCCCGGGTGCCATCCCAGCCTGTCGCGTACTATGGAAAGCACCTACTACACCTACAAAATTAAGTACCTACTGATTAACTGGCTAAACACCATATTGGAAATGCATGCATGCATGCATGACGATGTTTTTGTGTTGTAAAATGAACTGTATAGGGTGGATTTTGCATAAGCCTCGGCGCACACGGACCACAAAACGTCGCCACAAAAAGCCCCCTTCCCCTCCAAAACTAAAAAAGAAGGCAAAAATAATGCACTTTTACAAGTCAGACATACATGGGGAAACTTAAATATAAATCAAATATGATTAACTAAACTAATGAGTGGTTATCGTTTGAGTTTGAAAAAGGAAATTTCCCTTTCAAGTGGTGGTCTCCCACAAGAAAACGACTCCTACCTACTTCCCGTACTCCTTCATAAATGTTAAATGGACGCCACACTGCAAATCACCGCTGCTCGCTTCTTGTGGCGCCACAACGTGCGATAACCTATTCCTCCCGATTTTGAAACAATCAACCCGGGTGAAGTCGTTTATGCTACTGCAAGTAACGAGGTAAAACAGTAGCGGCCACCGACCGCCGACCACCGCGCGCTTCAGCCACTGGTTGTCACTGTTCGCCACAAGTGGCGGCGTTTCGTGGCGACATTTAGTGGTCCGTGTGCGGCGAGGATTAACTAACCACATTTAGAAGTTGGTAGTACCCCACACTATGAAAAACTATCCCCATGGAAAATAATGGGAATTCGTGATCAGCTGAATGGAACTGAACTAAAAATCAAAAATGTATTTCGTTATCCACCCTGGAGTAGGTAGTCGGCATTTGCTTAACAATGACGGCTAGTTGGGTCGGTCATGTAATTTAAACTATCTGTATAATGCGCGGCGTATAAGTTGAACCAAAATGGCGGCGTCTGCGCAGGTAAAAATGACTGTTTTAGATAAATTTTACCCTGCGCAGACGCTGCCATTTTGGTCTAACTTATACGCCGGGTACTGTATGTGTATTAAGTCTGGTAAGTAAATCGCAATCAACAGTGGAAGGCCCCTGTGGGCTTCCTAGTTTTAATCCTTATGCATTTCTAATAAAGTTTAAAACCAGTAAAAGACACGGTACATGAATCACTGTTGAGCGTATAGGTAGTAAGCAAGTTTATCGAGGTCTTGGTCAATTATATCGTGCTTGGAAACGAATTTAAATGCAATTAACTTAAAAGTCGCCTTCGGGATAATTCTAAGGAACTGTAATGAACTATAGAATAGAGTAAGTATGTACAACGTAATCTTGACTGAGAACCGGTTAGTATATAATCGCACATCAATAATACTGATTTGCACAGCAAAGAAGGATCAACAAAAACACTTTTTATGTTTTAAATATTTTTTGTGTACTCAAGTTTATGTTTTAAGTATATTTTGTTGTTCTTACATGTTCGCTTCGCGCACACCCTTTACCCTTCACCTAAGCTACCACAGCATTTTGCCATGATATTTGCTGTGCAAATCAGTATTTTTGATGTGCAGTTTAATATTTCCCCTAAGATTCTATGTACCGCCATAGGATATCTAATACGAGGATTATCTAATGGGGTAGGTATTGCTGACCTCTGTGGCGCTGTGGTAGTGGCTCTGCCATGCGAGAGGTCCCGGGTTCGATCCCCGGCTGGGGGTAAAGAAAGAAAAACCCCCTAGGAATTGGATGTTTATATGTGTGTGAGGTCGCTGTTTCTGGTTCCCACGACACAGGGTATCCTAGTGTGGGGTCAGAAGCAATGTATGTGCCTGTATGTAAATATTTTTAATGTTTGATTGAATAACTGACTAACCGTGGGCGCTTCTATGCCTATGCCACCGTACATGGGAAAAGGCGTGATGCTATGTCACAGGTAATTGATTACCTAAGTTATACCTTACTTTACTATGGCCTAGAGGTTGATTCATTTTACATCACGCGATCTAAGCATTTGATTTCCATTGTATGCAAATTGTAGATGGACGTAAGAAAATTGTAAGTTAGACGGATAACTTTGTTTTATTTTTAGGGTTCCGTACCTTAATAGGATCACTCGCGTGAATACTTATCTTGATAACTGCAATATAATTCAAGTCTAATATGAAAAAAATATTGCCTACAAAAAACTAGAGAGGGTCAAATGACAAAACGAAAAAATATATTACCTTAATAAGTTATGTAGGGTATCGTTGAAAAGGGCTCTTTATAAACTTTTGGAAAATATATTTATTTAATTTTAGTTTTGACAACTTCAGAAGTTATGATCAAAAAAGTGCAAAAAATGTCCATGTCCCTGTCCTTATCTCCGAAACTGCAGAGTCCAAAATTTAGGAAAACACGGAATATAGCACTTAAGCCAGTTTCAGGAAAACCTACCCGGAATTGCCAATGTTTTTTAATCTGTAAACCACATACAAACATATTAAATGTAGTATGAAAGTAGCACCAATAACTTTGTAAACAACATTTAGCCATGTAAAATCCAAACTATTCAGTCCACACCATCCCTACCATTGTACGGTGGTGCGGAACCCTTCGTGCGCAAGACCCACCGGCACTCGACCGCTTTTGACCGCGGAACAGGCTTCCCCCTCTTACGTCCACACTTCCCTGGACTGCGCCACCTCCAGCCACCCGGCAGAAACTTGTCACGGTCGTCCTGCCGTCTCCTTTTAGCCTCCTCTACGCCGGTGTCCGTCCTGTGGCACCCGGTGGAGATTTTCACCCATCTTTCTGGGTGCATACGTCTTACGTGACCGGCCCAGTTCCACTTTAGCTCGGCGGTCTGTGCACCCACATCAGCGATGCCAGTTACGGGGTGCAGTCTGGTGTTCCTTATGCGGTCCGTCCTGTGAACACTCAGGATGCTGCGCCTCGGTTCGGTCAGTGACCATGCCTGAGCGCCGTAGGTTAGGATAGGCAGGATACACATGTCGATGAGCTTTGCTATGCAAACAAAGAACTAAAACGCCTTTTTTCTTCTTTTGGGTGGCAAAAATACGTTGCTCCGACTTCTAACTAGTTATTCCACACGTTCGGAACCTTAGGTCCCCGGCTCCCCTCTCACGGACCACGAAACGCCGCCACAAACGCCGGTCACCGACCTTGACCTTGAAAAAGGTTTTGTGGCGGCGTTTTGTGGTCCGTGTGCTTGGCCCCTTAATGTCTACATTAGTTACGGAACCATAAATGTGCGAAGTCCGACACGCAATTGACCGGTTTCTCTGATTGGGTATTTGAGTGGGCAGCCAAGTCACATGTTAAATGAATTACGAACAAAAAGGCTAGTTAAATATCGCCATCGCATAATAAGATTTTTATAGAACTCTAACTTAGTGCACTAAAGAAAACAAACACGCTTTACGACTTATTACGTCACAGCGTGCCATTTTCTTAAAATACACGATTAAATAAATCAGCCATTTAACAGTTCAGAATAGCCAACTACCAGTTTAGCAAAGACTCATCAGTTTCAGCGGGAAATTACAAGCTGCAACATTTTAAGGTTAAGTTTTTATTTTTTTCTTCTTTTTTTTCTGGAAAGGTCTGGGCAACAATCTGAAGGGCGACTGGGGTCAGGTAGGGGGTGCTTTACTGGTTGATAAGGACGGGAAGGTGCTGAAGCATTTCGTGCAGACGGGACCCGGCGACCATTACCCTAATGAGGACATTTTGAAGGTAGGTTGATTGTCGTATGGGCTTTATGATGTTTTGGGATTCAAGATGGCGGCGGCTTTGTGATTCTACCTACTTATTAACACTGTACATTAATTAATTAATTCGTTCAGCAGCTGAATTTCAGCTTATCAGTGTGAGCTCGTAGTTTCAAATCCTGGCTTTAATTTTTAGGGTTCTGTTGTCAAAAAGGAATCTTATCGCTTATTTATTCATTTTGGAAAACTAAACTAGGCATAAACTCACCGCTTACTAGAATGATTCGCTCATATAATGCTCTCTCTGCATTCTGGTGCCTACCAAACTTGACTTCGATGTTTGTTATGACAACATTACTTTAAGTCTTAGCTTGAAATTTTCTTATCTTAGAAGAAACTTAACTTTGTGTAAATTGTTTAATTATTTACAAAGTGTAATTCAAGGTGTAATATAAATAAAAAAGGTATTATCTGTTGGCGGTCCTAAATAAATAAATAAATAAAAATAAATTGTTTCGCCATGTCTGTCCGCGGCCTGGCTCTGGAGCTTTGTATAGATAGATAAATATGTCATACGTACATGATCTATCTACTTCTACGTTACTTGTACCTCAATCTTCTATTCCCCATGGCGCAGGATGGCCTAGCATGTGAGTCTATCCATAATAGTAGTTTATGTGACTGCTGCATAATGCCTAATTATGTACAGTTACATAGACTAGTTTATCTACACACATATCATAAGCTCTCTTTGATGTGTTCAGGAACCGCATGTTTGACCGGCATTGTGGTTCTGCAATTGTTTAGCTTGTTCTTTAGTACCAACTTCACGCATGCGGGCGTCGGCGTTCGAAATTTGAATGTCAGTACCAACTTCACAGACAAACTAGGGACGGCACGCGGGTGGGCGTCGGCGTTCGAAATTTGAATGTGAAACGACACATAATGACCATAATGTGTAGTTTTCCAGATACGAAACGAGTTTTTACCAAGTAGTTTAACATAATGCTGATCGTAACGTGCGGTTTTTGAACGCAGTAAAGAGGGTTTATGATACGTGTGTAGATAAACCCCATTATACGTCGCGCCACTCGTTATGAGCGGTAGTCTTAAATGAGCAGTAGTCACTTTTCAATACCTGTACATTTGCGCAGTAATTCCCGCCAACGTCGCCCAGCGCTCTTAATTCGTGGTGCGAGGTATATCGTGCTCAACCCACATCAACCCACCGCTGGGCACATGCCCCTTCTTCTCTAGCCACAATCCTCATTCGCTCACCTTACGCATACACCCACTTAAGATAAATATATTTCCTGTGGCAGTGTGTCAAGCCAAGTCCGAGGAAATATACTGGCGACACCCCAACCGTGTGCTCCACGGAGCTTTTACGCCTTGATGAACATGGGTAAAAAGTATCCCTGTATTCAGTCTTATTAAAAAAAAAAAACTCCAGTTCTACAAATGTAAAAAGTATCCCTGTATTCAGTCTTATTAAAAAAAAAACTCCAGTTCTACAAATGTACATATAGAATTTGACGTTTGTTTTGTGGTCAAACGACGACGTTTGAATTTTGCTTTGAATATTCTGCCCTCTGCTGATAATCATAATAATGCATTGCTTACATGTAGTACAAAGATGGCAAATTAAGGTTTATTACCAAAACTTGCGCCCTGCAAGGGCATTGCAAGGTCATTATTATAAACTCAGGTTTAAGGTAAGTTTATAGGGTATATAATCAGTTCCTATTTTTACATATAAGCCACCTAAATAACAATCTTCTATTTATGAAATAAAATTTCATTTGTACTATTGGGGTTATTTTCATCATCAATAACCGTCGTCACGCTTCTCCATTCCAGCAATTTGGGCTGGAGGCTGAGTACACTGCTGCCAACATGGCCAACAAAGACAAGGACGGCGTGCAGTGCGCTAAAACGCCGGTACGTATAAGCTATAAGTAACCACGTCATAATCGACAGGGCACATAACCGTTTCAACTTTTTAAACAAACATTTAACTTTATGTCAAATTTTGTTGATATAGAAAAAAGTTAAAATCCCTAATTATTTGAAATCCATTAACCCCTCAGTTACCACCGGCGTTAGCTAACGCCACTTTTCCGTTTTAGATTTTAAATTTTATTACCATGGTAAGGGTTCACAATCGCGATCTGTCCCAACTACCCCCGGTTTTTGAGTAGTTATTTTGCCGGAAATGGACTCTACCTTAACTCCTCCCATTTGTGTTTCAAATTACCGGAAATCCTGTATACAGGCAACATTGATTTTGGCGCTATACTAGGATACCCTGTGTGGCACTACACAAGCAAAGTGCTACCAACAAAATATATTTCATAATTTCATCATTTCTATAGTGCACAAAAATCATATAAAAAAATGATACATGAAAAAAAGTATACAAAGGTGACCTTATCTCTCTAACAAGTGATCTCTTCCAGCAAATCTAGGACTAGTAGATTGTACAACAAGGGCATCAACCACGCAATTTCACTCGAAACGTTGATAAAGTCTGGCAAACGAAAGCGTGACCTGAGAAAACGTGGTAGAATTCATAAAACCTCTATGTGGTATCACTAACATAAATCACTACACTCCGTTCAGTTATTCAAAAGATCTTTGCCTCTCTTTCTGCTGTACCGAAGCGTTACATCTAGAAAGAGAGACAGAGGTTTAGAATAACGGAACGGAGTGTGACTATCTATCACTTTGTCGTTTGACGTGCCTTTGACAGCATAATATTGTTGCCATATTGAAACTTTTAAGAAAACTCCAGGTCACGCTTTCGTTTGCCAGACTCTATGCACCCGAGCCGCAGGCAAAAGTGGATAGATAAGTCGAGGGTAAAATGGAGTTTATGACCGAGTTATTATTTATGTATTAAATACAGTTATACATTGCTTTAACTTCGATTGCGAGAAAATGAAACAGTGATAATGTAAAAAATACCTTCTGAGAATGTCTTGCCTTGTTTGCCGCTGCTCCAGAGCATGAAACTTTCATACGTTTTAAGATACATTTGCTTGGATTTAGGCGGTAATGTCTCTTCAAAACTCTTTTTGATTTTGTTTACTGAAACAACAAGTTTTGTAAAGAAAACGACTAAATAAAAGTAAAAAACAAGTCTCTTTCCCGTCACTGTATGTTTATTTTTTGTTTTTTATATTTCCTGCATGTCATTTTTAGCTTAGATCGTACGCGATACTGCCCGAGTCATACTTGGATATTTTAATGTTTTTGTTAATTATACTTGTTTTTATTAGCTTTTAGTTTCTTTTTTTACTATGCAACGTAGAATGCAAATAAATTGAAGTAAATAAATTAAAAAAACAAATTTATGTAATGCATTATGTAACCTCGTCTGTCGGGCCGAATGGCTCAGTTATCTTCGACTAGATTATTAATCTGTGGTCTAGATGACGACAACACTTTATGCACTAGTGCCTAAAATGCGATTTTATGCAGCCTACATCCACCATAAAGAAGGACTTTTCGATCATGAGAAGTGAAAATACATTTATCATGGCGGGCGGCGATCTTCCCCTGAAAGGGTCTGGCAGGCTAAGGAATGAGCTGTGGCCACTGTGAGATTTTCTGTTTTTTTTTTACACGTTTGTTCGTTACCATTTAACTAGGCTGCGCTCCAATTTACAGCCGGCTACTATGAATACTTTCCGAGATTTTGACAAAAACGTCAAATCTGCAGAGGTTATTTCAAAGTCTAATTTCTCCTGTTCACAGATTCGCAAGTTCTCTCAGTCCGTAAGCTTTTTATATTAAAAACCTGTCTTAGCACACACAGAAAGACTTTGAACAGCCCTGAGTACAACCACCTTCTAAGCAAGCGAGTCTTTAGAATTCCTACTCTAAGTACAAACACAACTTTTGCCCGTAGATTTGGTAACTTCATCAGCGCACATATCTACAACAATTTATTAAAACACTGCGATATTAAAACAAACACAATCACGGAAGCTAAAAAAACCATAACAAAGTTTCTTCTCACACTGGATTACCAAAGTACAGAGCAGTTTCTAATCTAGAATAGTATGCTGTTAATATATTGTAATTTTTATTGTTTTTGTCTTGAAGCCTAGAAGCTGTTTCTTTTAAATTTTATAACCTTGTTATTCTCTTTATACCACAGATACTAATATTATACTAATACTTTATACCCAGAAGCTGTTTCCTTTTGTTATTGTGAAGCAGTTTCTTTTAAATAGTATAACCCTATTTCGCTCACTACCCAAAAGCTGCTTCGTTTTGTTTTGTTTATCTTTGTTTATTTTAGTAAAGTTTATGCCAAAGCTTATAAATTTTCACATGTTTAAATAGTAATTGGTTCCCCAAGATACAGGCCTAGCCTAGTTTGGGGACCCCTGGAAATTTGTTTATTTTGTTTAAGCTATGCACTGAATGTTAGATGCTAAGTTCCATTACGCCGTACCTTTTTGTGCTAAATAAATATTTTTTCATTTTTCATTTTCATTTTTCCTAAGCTATTGTAGCCAGAATATTGAAACCAACTAGTATCTATGTACATTGAGTTAAATTATACTCTAATGTATTATTTACAAAAGAGTTGGTTGAAAAATTCCAGAAAAAAAAACACATTTATTTTTTGACATTCATTTTTGAGAGGTTCCTTGAAAGGCACACCCATGAAAATTATAATTCAAAACAAACAAACAAATATCTTTCAGCACACCAAAAATTGTTTCATTGGGTTGGGTGCATCTACGCAAAAAATCTGTCATTGTTCATATTGTATGTACCATAAATATTTATTACATTATATATATTTTCTACGTAGATTGAGTAAAAGTATACTGTAGTGTGTTTACTGGTTGCTTGAAAAAGTACAGTAAAAAAAATATTTTTATGACATTTATTTTTGACAAGTACAATACACCCATGAAATTCTAACTAAAAATAAACAAACAATTAATATCTTTTATCATACGTAACCAAAATCTTTTTATTCTGTTTGTGTGTAGCTAACATCAGCGTGTGAGTTTTGTATGCTTTCACTCGACATGGCTCGCACTATCATCATTTTCTATAACTATTTTATTGAGAGCACCGGAAAAAAACAATGCTTCTTTAGAATTACGAATGAATTTCTTTTTTCCTGTTTTTTTACGGAGAACCGTAGAACAACATTTGCATTTGTCAGAAGATATCTTTTTCATCAAAAGCTTAGCTTGAAGTGACGATTTGTTTATAAGTAAATAAGAACATCAAACTTCATACATATGTCAGAATATGACATTTGTTGTTCTCCTTGATAGTAAGTAAACAAACCTATTTTGATATTAGCAACAGTTAGAAATAGAACGTATATGAGCATCGCATGGATATTTTAATAAATGTTTATGTTACAATATGAACAATGATCGATTTTTAGCGTAGATGCACCCAACCGAATGAAACAATTTTTGGTGTGTTGAAAGATATTTGTTTGTTTGTTTTGAATTATAATTTTCATGGGTGTGCCTTTCAAGGAACCTGTCAAAAATAAATGTCAAAAAATAAATGTTTTTTTTTTCTGGAATTTTTCAACCAACTCTTTTGTAAATAATACATTAGAGTATAATTTAACTCAATGTACATAGATACTAGTTGGTTTCAATATTCTGGCTACAATAGCTTAGGAGAAATTAGACTTTGAAATAACCTCTGCAGATTTGACGTTTTTGTCAAAATCTCGGAAAGTATTCATAGTAGCCGGCTGTAAATTGGAGCGCAGCCTAGTTAAATGGTAACGAACAAACGTGTAAAAAAAAAAAACAGAAAATCTCACAGTGGCCACTGCTCCTTCCTTAGCCTGCCAGACCCTTTGATACGGCTTGCGAATCGACTAATAAGTAATTAAGTAATGGTACGAGGGGCGGCGCATAACACTTCTTTATCGAATCCCGCGACCCACCGGTTGAAAACCACTGATTAATGGTATCTAATCTAGGTACCTATTTATCCATGTAGCTGAATCTGGGTTCTTTTGCTGACGCGGCATGCGCACACGTTAACAATGCCACACTTGACCTGACGCCCACTTGTTACTCTTACTACTATTTTTGTTGTGTGTGTGCTAATACAGCGAATAACAGTACATTCTATTCTATTATATTCTTAGTGAACTAACCCATGTATTTCTATTTCACTCCGTTTCCAGACAGACCAAGCGGGGGCCTAGGAGTTGGCTGGAGCTTATCGATTCGCGCTGGTACACAAGATTTAGACCGAGCGGCGATGTAAGACGAATTGCACCAGGGTTTAGATTAAGACACGAATCTGACTACTTTTTTAAACTTTGATTGAGTATATGTGACTTTTACACTGATTTAGATATAGCCATAAATACTGTACAATGAGTAGATTACATCACACACAAACCTCAGTGGTTTAGGAGGTGTTCAAGCATTTAACTCTTGTTATTTTTAATGTCATTAAATATATACATATATATTAATAAATAAGAGGATGATGATGATGATGGTGAGGGGATCCCCTTGAGGGGATATATATGTCGCAGTTGGTTGGTTAAATCAGACACTAAACTAATACCCTACACCGTTAATTCAAGACCGACGTTTAACCAAGTCACTAGCATTTTGATTTAAATAAAGCATCGTCGAAATCGTTTAACAATCTGTGTTACCGAAAGTGGTGGTGGCGTGGTGGTTAAATAATGTGTCACGACAACAGCTGATTACTTTCAGAGTCTATCTTTTCACTAATCAGGGCAAAACATTGCGGTAGCTTAGGTGAAGGGTAAAGGGGGTGAGCGAAGCGAAGATTTTTTTTTATGTATACTTATGTGTATTGTATATTGTTGCCTAGGAACGTTTTGTTCACTCACTTGTCTGATGGAACTTTAGCGACTTGGTTAAACGTCGGTCTTTAATTAACGGTCTAGGGTGTTTAATTAAGTGTCTGATTTAACCAACTAACTGCCGACATATATATAGATTTGTCAAATTGACGCTTGTCAAAAACACGCCCGAGCGTGTTCGTCCGGCCTACGGATAAAACACGCCCGAGCGTGTTCGTCCGGCCTACGGATAAAACACGCCCGAGCGTGTTCGTCCGGCCTACGGATAAAACACGCCCGAGTGTGTTCGTCCGGCCTACGGATAAAACACGCCCGAGCGTGTTCGTCCGGCCTACGGATAAAACACGCCCGAGTGTGTTCGTCCGGCCTACGGATAAAACCCGTTAAAGGTTTTGAAATTCATTGCCATGGCATAATGTTCAAAACCGCGATTCTCATGAAAAATTTAGAGACATCGATATAAGTTGTAACATGACATTCCCACATGTAGTAACGAGAGACATCGATATAAGTTGTAACATGACATTCCCACATGTAGTAACGAGCTATCTGGAAGCTTTGTTTCCGATCATCACCGATCACAATCGGTTTAAATGACAACTCGTGTGAAATAAACGCGTTCTGATTGAAATGATGTAAATAAAATGGATAATAGCATGTGCCTTTTGCAAATATTGTTTTTGTGATTAACGTTTATATTTTTTACATTTTGTTCTCTGATTAATTTTATCTTGATGATACATATGCTTATGTTTTACTGTGTATTTTTTATTTACTATGCATTAACACAGATACTATAATATTATACGAATACTAATAGAAAACGTGGAACAAAATGAGTCACCGGCGTAATCAGAGATGCTACGAAAGCATCTTTAGTTCGAGGCCTGTATCGCTTGGTGCAGCACTATTGCACTATCTCAAATATCACGAGAGGGCTCTAGGAGATTAAATTTCAAGAGAACAAAAGCCAATTTTTCTGTTGCACTTTTATTTACATTTAATTACAAAGATTAAAAAGCTTTACTAAAAAAAAGAGTGTGCTTTAGACCACACAACTGAAGTAAAACTTATTTAGCTCTAATGCTTCAAAAATACATCTCCTGCACTGTGTCTGGATGTGAGAGGAAGAGAGAAAGAAAATGTGCGCGCGCACCTCTCCTTCGCCTCGCCTGATCAAACTTTTCGTAACGCTCTCGTCACGCATTCGCCTTTCTTACTCTTACTCCCCAAGTCAAGCGTGCGTAAAGAAGTTTAACTTCAACAAACCTATTTGAAATTTTACATTCTAAGATTAGCACCTAGCGCCATCTAGACGAATAATTGCTGAAGCCATGGCGAATTTCAACACTTACTCCCAGCGCCATCTCTGGATTACGAAGGGATACCAATTCTAATCTGTATGGAATGAGCACCCTGTGTTACTAATAGTGGATATGTCGCAGTTGATTGGTTAAATCAGACACTTAACTAACTTTAGACCGTTAAATAAATGCCGACGTTTAACCAAGTCACTAGCATTTTGATTTAAATAAAGCATCGTCGAAAATGTTTACAATCTGTCTTACCGAAAGCCAGCGTGTTGGAAAACAAGATGGCGTCACGACAACAGCTGATTTGCACAGCTTATATCGGTACAGTTTATTGCGGTAGCTTAGGTGAAGGGTAAAGGGGGTGAGCGAAGCGAAGCCCCCTTTATCCTTCATGTTAGGTTGAAAATGTAAGAACAACAAAAATACTTAAAACATAAACTTAAGTACACATAAAACAATATTTGTATTGTATATTTTTGTTACCTAGGAATGAACGTTTAGATAACTCGTTAAAAGTTTTGTTCACTTATTTGTCCGACGGAATTTCAGTGAGTTTGTTAAACGTCGGTATTTAATTAACGGTCTAGAGAGTTAGTTAAGTGTCTAATTTAACCAAGTAACTGCGACAGATACTCTGTTCATTCCTTTATTTAAATTTTGACGTTTCCTTATTGCGTTCATAATAAGTCATATTTTTCATGGCACTTGTCAACAATTTAAGGGATTTGAGCTGTCAATTAGCTTTTCCCTCCGATGTTAAGTTGGCTATAGCGCACAACGGTCAATAAAATGGGGAAAAGCATTATCCGGCTGCCAGACTCCCACCCGGTTTCCGGTACAGTTTTTTTTCTTGAAAATTACCTAACGAGCTGTTAATCTCCGATTAAACGTAGGTTAGCAGTTTGTTGTTTTGACAAGTTGGCTAGTGCTAGTGTTAAATCTCCCATTTATCTTCGTCTAGATAAATTTTGGGTTTCTGAATGCCCTTTCTCTATGTCAACAGACTGTTGACAGGCCATTGACATTAGATTTATAATTGGCGATTATTCACCAATTGTTATTAGTTATTTCCAAGCGTGTTATTTCCCGATTTACATTAGTTTTATAATTAGAGATTATTCACCAATTAGTAGCGTGTTATTTCCCGATATTATCATCGTATTATTCTATTTGCAAGGGTGTACTACTTCTGTTGTAGCAAAGCGCATATAAACAATTTTATCTACACACGTATCATAATACCCTATGTACTGCGTACAAAAACCGCACGTCACGATCAGCATAATGTTAAACTACTTGGTAAAAACTCATTTCTTATCTGAAAAATTACACATTATGATCATAATGTGTAATTTTTCTTCACATTATGACATTCAAATTTCGAACGCCGACGCCCGCCTCGTGCCGCCCCTAGTTTGTCTGTGAAGTTGGTACTGACTGACATTCAAATTTCGAACCCCGACGCCCGAAGTTGGTGCAAACACTAAACAACTGCAGAGCCACAATGCCGGTCAAACATGCGGTTCCTGAACACATCAAAGAGATATAATGATAATAATAATAATAATCGTTTATTCATCAAACAAAATACAACAGAACAGTTAGCTATAGTTGGAGTAATCATACGGAAAACATCTGAACCTGAGCTAGGTATAACCTGTAATTCAGGCTCAGCACTCTTCCCTAAAATAAGATAATTGCTAATAGAGCTGACACAGAAAAAGAATCAAAACGTAAAATTAAACGATACAAAGATCAAAATAATCATAATAATAATTAATATTCACTAACTTAAGGGGGGGAAAAGAGTGAGTATGTGAACGTCTCCTATGGGAATGAATGAGTGAGTGTGAGAGGGTGAGTGAGAAAATAATAATAATAACGATATGTACGTAATGTATGCTAAAGTTCATGTAATATTTATAAATGATTTATATGAAATTGTAATTTTATATGTTATAATTTTGATATTAAATATAAAAATATGAGACTGTTTATGATAGAGCTACCTATTTGTCAAAAGTAACTCTTCAGTTTTCTCATAATTGAGTGCTTGCAGGGTTTTATATATGGTTTTTTTAAGATCATGTGTGTGTATGGCATAAAGGTCAACAATTTTATTAATTCTATTATACAGAAAGGGACCGAGGAAGCAGAAAAACCTATGGGCGTAAAATGTGCGGAATATTAAATTTGTATTCAGGCAAACCCTATCCTTGCGCCGCCTGGGGATAATACATGGGTCAAAGATAATGGATGAGTGCTGTTTCAGAATAATGTGATATACAAACAACTGCCTTACCGTAAGAACGTCACAGGAGATAAAGAGAGAGACAGTGGGGAACAGGCGGGGACGGAAGGTAGAGACCTTAAGAACAGCTCTCTGGGCACGCTCTATTTGAAGTATTGAAGTCTTAGGTGCACCACCCCACGAGGTCATGCAGTAGGACAGCACAGATTGACAGAGTGCCATATAAACCTGTTTCATCAATCTTGCATCAGCAACATGGCGAAGTATTTTAAAGATGTAGATGAGCTTACGCACCCTAGATGCTACTAGCTGAATATGTGGACCAAAAGTTAGATTTTGATCTAGAACAACACCAAGGTATTTAATGGTGGGGGTTTTGTTGAGGACTGGACATAAGCAGGTACCACCAGTGGGAAGTGAGCAGTTGTGTGCACGTATCAGGCCGTCGGTACAGTGAGTGTTCCTAATGGAGAAAGTTATGTACTTTGTTTTGTCGGCATTCAAAGTTAAAATGTTTTTATGAAGCCAAAGTGTAGCTTATTAAAGCCAGCCTGGGCAACCTCATAAGTCTCCTCCCAAGTATTGGAAGAGAAAAGAAGAGCTGTATCATCAGCATAAGTTATAACTTTTCCTTGAGGGAGATTAACGTCACAGAGCTCATTGATATAAATTCAAAATAGCGTGGGACCCAAGATGCTGCCCTGAGGAATCCCGAAAGATATTGGCAGTTCGCCGCTACAGTGATCCCCTATTTTTACAGATTGAGTACGACCAGACAAATACTTATATAATATAAGTCTTTGCAATTTTCCGAGGAGTATGGGAACAGAGACCGTGTCGAACGCCTTAGCAAGGTCAAGGAATTTCCCTAAAACCTTCTGTCCAGTGTCAAGTTTCTTAACCACGTAGTCAGTGAGTTCATGAACTGCGTCACTGGTGGATAGCGCATTTCTAAAACCGAATTGGTTATCTGAAAGGAGACTGTTACTCTCAAGGTAGTCAGTAAGTCGAGAGTTTAGAATTCGCCCCAGTAATTTAGATATAGAAGGCGAAATAGAGATAGGCCTGTAGTTGTTGACACGGTCTCTGTCACCAGCTTTATGTACAGGGATTACAACTGATCGCTTAAGGGATTTGGGAAAGATTCCCTGAGTCAGACACTTATTGAAAATATAAGTTAGAGGAGGGACAAAGAATTCTTTAAAAACTTTTATCTACACACGTATCATAAACCCTCTTTACTGCGTACAAAAACCGCACGTTACTATCAGCATAATGTGAAACTACTTGGTAACAACTCATTTCTTATCTGAAAAATTACACATTATGACCATAATGTGAAATTTTTCTACACATTATGACATTCAAATTTCGAACGCCGACGCCCGCGTGCATGCCGCCCCTAGTTTGTCTGTGAAGTTGGTACTGAAATTCAAATTTCGAACGCCGACGCCCGAAGTTGGTACTACAGAAAAAGCTAAACAACTGCAGAGCCACAATGCCGGTCAAACATGCGGTTCCTGAACACATCAAAGAGAGCTTATGATATGTGTGTAGATAAACTAGTGTATGTAACTGTACATAATTAGGCATTAAAACTCTCGAGTGATATTATTATGAAACTCGCCTTCGGCTCGTTTCATAAACCCACTCTCGAGTATTAATGCCCTCCATTATGTAGCAGTCACATAAACTACTTTTAAAACACGGTTTGAAATGTTATCCCAGCCAACAGCGCTGACATTCTTTAACCCAGAAATCAATCCCCAACCTCACCCTTATCAGTCTCTAATAGGACAAATGATTTGAGTGTGTTGGGGGTTCGCGTGGGGAGAGTTGAATCAACTGGAAAATGTGATGAACCAAAAGAGTTTATTTTATCTGCGAGATTTTTACCAACATCAGCGAAGAATGTATTAACATTGTCGGTAGCATTTGGATTGTCTGTAGAACCCAGCAACTCAGTCGCCGAATTCTTTGAGGTAGAAGTGTTGGTGATCCCTTTTATGGTTGCCCAGAGTCGTTTGGAATTATTGCCAGCCTTTGCGAGGTCATTCTGTTCATGACACCTTTTAAGTTTTTTGAGCAGATTGTTACAGAAATTTCTATTATGTTATGCTGAGCTACATAAACCAACTGCCTGTTGCATAATTGAAAAAGTGTCCTCTGACAACAGTCAACAGACAAACGTGAATTTGACGAGTGGCCTAAGGCTAGAGACAAAGGTCGGTATGTACAAACGACAACTTAAAGTTTGACGGAAACTCAAAGTCATGCTGCCTCTGTCTAGAGAGACAGTGGCATGATGAGAGAGCTCGGGAAGTGACAGTGCCAGGATGACATTTAAGCGGCACTTTATTTGAGCAGCAGTCTGTGCATTCGGCCAAAAGATATGTGCTAGAGGAAAACAAATGCAGGTGATGGAATAAAAATGTGCGAATGACCTGGGTGACCACATTAAAAAATATATCAACCTTCAACAATAGATTAACTGATTTTCCTTCTAGAAACTCAATGCTTATTAACAGATTGTTACTCGTGATGCCTTGTCCGGACGCTTGCCACTTGCCGCAAGCTCCGAGCCCCTACATACTTTTGCGTTGTTTTGGGGAATGAAACGATACCACATCCACAGTATTCCACAGACAGTCCACACGCTTGCGGGTGCGTCAGTTTGTTGCCAGACAAGGTACTCTGTGGTTGTCAGCGAGCAAGCATCGCGGACGTCGAAGTTATTGCATCGGCCATAAAATTTGACCTAATATATCTGGGGGCGCGGCAGTGCCCCCGCCAAGACGAGCAAGCGAAGCGCAAGGGCACTGGGTCGCCTTAGCCGACCGGACGCATTAGCCGAAAATTTTAGACGTACTGCATTTTTATTTTATTTCTAATATTTCGATGTCGTTTTTCTGTTGCGGTCTACTGTACAGTCGATACCGTACTATATACAGACCTTTTAAAAAAATAAATAATAACGGCTTTGCATTCTCTTCCTTCAGCCGACATCAACAATCCCTAAAAGAATAAAAGAACCTACAACAGTGTTTTAGTTAAAACGGACTCGCTGTACTTTTATAAATCATAAAAACATAAAACTCTAATTAAGGTTTAAAGAGAATTTTGCTTACAACAATACAATACAAAACTTCCGATAATGAACTGAAGATAAATTAATCATCTCATTGTTACATGGTCAGGAATCGAACCTGCATCTCCGAGTGAGAACAAGTGAGAAGCAAGCGTGAATCCCATTAGACCACAGAGCTCTTCGCTCGAATTTCCTTGTTAACATGAACAAATTGGATAGAAACATTGCATGAAATTAATAACTTACTTGTGCAATTTGATCCCACTTGGGTTTTTATTATTTTTACAGCTGTTGTGGCACAATTAATTTCATAGCACAAATCGTCATTTAGCAATTTTTTTCGGAGATGTTTCCATTTCAAACCTGTTTTAAAGACTGTTTGACTGAGATTGCCAAAGACCACCCTCCTGTCAAATAGATGGCTCTGTCCGATGCTTGTTTTTGGGACTCTATGAGTCATTATTATAAGCCGGATGATTGACTGGATTTTAGACCTTGGTAGTAACAGTTCTTTGGATATTTGGAATGCCTTCCTTTTATTAGTATTTGAAATTATGATTTTTTGGACCTCTTCATAAATTGGTTTACCCATGGTTGAAGAAAAGCGATCAAAAGTCAGTTTATTCTTCCTATTTATACCACCCACAGACATATAATTAGATACACGATACCACCTATCAGCGAAACTGATGACATTTTTTTATTGTAATTCAAATATTGAACACAAATCCTTATTTATCTCCAGTTTCTGACTTTAAGTGAGGCTTAAGTCCAGATAGCCAAACTCTTTTGCATCGATTAGGAACTAGATAAACTATTTTGCTTGCCCCGAGACTAGGTTAATTCGAGGATAGTAGAAGTTCCAAAAGATATTTATATAACATGATTACGTTAAAATAAAGTGTGATACTGTGACATAACATGTTACTATTATATCATACATAACCATGCCTTCAAAATATTTGGGTTCAAAAATGTCTCATTGCACGACTAAACTAAGTATTCTGCATTTCGGCTCGTATATCCCCAGGACTTTGTCTTAACGTTTAGAGTAATTAACTTAAAAAAATACTGAAGACTTGTGGATTATATCTCATATCATCACCATATCATCATCAGTCATAGCCATCGGTTCATTAATCCTGGTTATAGGCCTCACACTAAAGCCGAGCCGAGCTTATATATTCAATAAATTTATTGACGATGGAACTTTCCCAGACCTCATGAAAACTGATACCTCTGTTCAAGTCTGGAGACAAGGGTGATCCTCGAAGTTTCAGACAAATATCTGTAGCTACCTCCAGCACTATGTAAAATATTAAAAAAATATACTTATATGATGAAGGCATTACCCTTATAACTCACATTTATTCTGCATCGGAGGCCGTACAGGATGCTATTGGCATCGAAATGTCGAAGGCATTTGATAAACTTGATCGTTATACGCTATTAACGAAATTAAATTACTTACCGAGTTACCTTTAATTACCGAGATGAGTCTTCTAAGATCATAAAAAGCAATACAATTCGAAAGGCATTTCAACGGCGTTAACTCTGATGGATCTGGTGTGAATGTAGGCATTCCACAAGGTTCCATATTAGGGCCATAATTTTCTAACATAGTGTTATTTGCTAATGATACTTAACTGGTCTTTGGAAGACAAAATAATATTTGTCTTTAACATTGAATTGGTTCACAGTTAATAATATCTTGTTAAACGCTGGTAAAACCAAGTGTGTCAAATTTTCACTTCCAAATGTCAGGCAAGTTGAGACCAGTTTAGTGTTAGTGCCTGGCTAATGGAAGAACAAACAATTTATCCCCAAGGATTTAAGTCTTCCATATAATTTGATACTGAGTAATATCCCTTCAAACATAATTTACTTTTAATAAAGGTTTTGAGTTTATGTGTCGGTAAGCTTTGAATAGTATCGTGATAAATTAGACGGTAGAGCTACATAGATAAATTAGCTGGGCTAGTATATTTCATTTAATTTTGGAAATATAATGTAGTACGCATGGACCTTTCAACATTTCCCTTACGTAAGTAAATTGTTTCGTTGCTGTTACCAGCTACGAAACATCTGCATCTCCTTTCTCTTCCGTATTAAGTTTAAGTATGTTAGCATTTTGTTAATACATATTTTTTATTTTTTTATTTACCGTGCATAGTGTCCCACTGCTGGGCAAAGGCCTCCCCTATCTCAGGCCATTCCTCCCTGTGCTGTGCTGCCCCCACCCAGTTCGGCAAAAACCTGTCCAGGTCGTCCCTGCCTCTATTTCGATGACCATCAGTGGGCACCCATTCGGTGGTCAGTTTAGCCCATTTTTGGGGGTGCATGCGGAACACGTGTCCAGTCCAGTCCCACTTCAGCCTAGCGGTCTTTGCGCCAACGTCAGCAATGCCAGTGATGGAGCGCAGTGTCGTGTTTCTAACATGGTCGGTCAGCCTGGCACCGGCTATACTTCGCTCCATCGCTCTTTGGCATACCTTGAGTTTGGACTTCTGGATCTCTGTCAGCGACCAAGTTTGAGCACCGAACTTTAGTTTGGGCAGGATACACATGTCGACGAGTTTGCGCTTCAGTGACAATGGAAGGTTTCCCTTCATCAGCTCTTTCATGGACCAGTAGCTCTTCCAGGCGTTCGATATGCGGCAATTGATTTCCTTACCCTGCCTGTTTTCGAAGGACACTAACTGGCCCAAGTAGATGTATTCGTCGACATACTGTATTTGCTGCCCATCAACCTCGACCCTACGTTTCGTGCTATTGGTCATGACCTGCGTTTTTGTCCGATTCATCATTAGTCCAACCTCAAGGCTTGCGGTGCTAAGGTATTGTAGTTCAGCTGCCGTTGACGCGAACTGGACAATGTCGTAGGCGAAGCGAAGGTTTGCGAGCCTTCTGCCACCAACAACAATGCAATAAATATATTATACGTTGATATATTGTAACCTTCTATAGTTTTGAGTTTAGCTCCGTCCTTAATCCCTGAAGGTTTCCCTAGGTGGCCAAAGTTGTCCCCCAGTGGGCAAAGTTGTTAGTTGGATCTTCGGTTTGCCGTCTCAGTGGGGTGATCTTCTATCGAAGAAAGAATTAAACTCAGTGGTAAAGGTTTATTCATACAATCAAAAAAAATAACAAAGAGGGTGGGGTCTATCTCCTGGCGGCCGATCAACATAACCAAAAACAAAAGTCGCTTAATGCAAAGCTCATCTCAACCAATAGTCGACCGACTCGCTTGTTACCACTAACGGTGGGTAGCTCCGGCTATAGCTGAAGTGTTGCTGAAGTGTGACGATGCACTTCACAATCAGGTGCTGGTCCTTTATCAAACAGGCGCCATGCTAGGTGATTTCCAGTGCTTCTTAACACAAAGTTAAATATAATTACTAAAGTGGCGAGGTCGGCAAATATTACTCATTCTTTACATACAAAATTCTAACATTACTACAGAGGAACCTAATATTCCTCGCATATCAAATGCAGTTAGCCTATAAATCTCAAATTCAGCCTATCGAGTTGGATTATGTCTAAATGGGTAAACTACACAAGTTACAACATCTGAACCTTATCACAAAATACAGAGGATAATAATCTGAGGAGTCACTGCTTGTGTATTCACGGATGATTTAGTCTTCATGCGGGACTCTCGTTTCAAATTTCCCAGTTGGCGTGGGACAGCAATAATTTATGACCGAAATTATATTATATTATGAAAGAAAAAGACTCCAGACACATTAACTACCCGTGGGACTTAATGGCAGCGATTTCTCACAAATAATAATACCTTGGACACTATTTACACACATTGATCTAGCGCCAAACTAAGATTCCCTGTATCTTGGGTACTAGACAAAATGATACACATACTTATATAGATAAATATTATACTTAGATAGATAAACAACCACGACTAGGGTACAAACATCCGTTCTCATCAACAAACATTTGCCTCCACCGAGACTCGAACCCGGCAAGGTCACTGCCGACTCGGCCATTCGGGTCAAAGTCAAAATCAAGTCAAAGTCAAAGTACTTTATTACTGTAGATATTTACATATACTTAGCAAACGTAATTTTTTGCCTCTTCTCTACATTGGACCACTGTGGGAGAAGTAGGGCGTAGAAACTCCCATAGATTATTTTTAGATCTCTTTTAAAAATAGGTTGTGCTTAAGGAATAAATAATTACAAAATTATTAACAGCAAGGTCTGTGTTGAGCCAGATTAACCCCATACAGTCCTGTCATTTAAGTAATCTTGAACATTGTAAAACCTTTTTCGACAAAGTCGCTTTAACATGCTTTTTAAATTGCTCAAATGGCAATTTCAAAATCTCCAGAGGTATCTTATTGTAGTAGAGAATGCACTGACCCTTGAAAGAATTTCTAACCTTCGCAAGTCTAAATCGGGGCGCACATAGTCTGTGATTATTTCTTAGGTTAACATTACAGCTATCGCTAAGTTTGGAGAATGTTGTAAGGTTCTTGCGTACATACATTATATTTTCGAAAATAAATTGACTAGCTACTGTTAGTATGTCAATTTCTTTAAAAAGCTCTCTTAAGGAGTCTGTTCGTTTTAAATTATAAATTGCTCGAATAGCTCTTTTCTGTAAAATAAAAATAGTTTGAATATCCGCTGCTTTCCCCCACAACAAGATACCATAGGACATCAAACTATGAAAGTAACTAAAATATACTAGATGTAGCCACATCCATGCTTTGTCTGATGTTCCTAACAGCGTAAGCCGCAGAACTTAACCTACCAGCCAATTTATCTATTTGGGGTCCCCACTGCAATTTGCTATCAATAGTTATTCCAAGAAACTTCGTATCATTTACTAATTCTAACGTGCTGTTGTCTAACAATCAAGGTTAAAGACAATACACCATTAACATCATCAAAATCTCCTTTTTGTCTTTCAATTTTGAAGACCATTGAAGTATCATCAGCAAACAACACTATTTCATTTAATTTCTCCACCATGAAAGGCAGATCGTTAACATATACCAGGAATAAGAAAGGGCCTAATATGGAACCTTGTGGAACGCCAATTTTTTTGTTGTTTTCGGGTCGTCACTTCATATTCCAACACGCGAAAATCCGTAAATCTCCCGAAAACATCGGGCAGGTGCCACACTGACCGATCGCGCCACCTTGCGGCGCAGAGGTTAAACACTCGACTGCTCGTCAGGTCTGGTAAACAGTGTCTATTGTCACACAACCAGTGGAACGTGGCAGCTCCGCCAGATGGCGGTACCAGTCTATTTAAATCGATAATTGGCGCAAACGAATGGATCGAAATCCAGTACTCGGCACAATTTGAAGAGCGCCTGGCAAAAACTAACAGTTAGACGCAACCAGTGCACACCAGAAATTTAGGGGGCTACAATATGTATGTATTAATAGTAGTTAATGTGACTGATACATAATGCCTAATTATGTACAGTTAAATACACTAGTCTAGTTTATCAACACACAGATCATAAGCTCTTTTTGATGGTTTCAGGAACCGCATGTTCGACCGGCATTGTGGCATTGATCATTTCTCTGCACTTGTTTAGCTTGTTCAGTAGTACCAACATCATAGACAAACTAGTGGCGGCACGCAGGCGGGCGTCGGCGTTCGAAATTTGCATGTCATAATTTGTCGAAAATTGATACATTATGGTCATAATGTATCAATATTCAGATAAGAAATGAGTTTTTACCAAGTAGTATAGTATTATGCTGGTCCTAACGTGCGGTTTTTGGACGCAGTAAAGAGGGTTTATTATACGTGTGTAGATAAAATGTATTATATTACTCGTATTATATTTTATATGTTAGTAGGTTACTTGATTTATTGTGTACCAGACTGCCCTTACAAGCAATAGACTGTCCTGTACTGCCTAGTTTTGCTGGAAGAAAGCTCTTTTTAGAGATAAGCTCGCCTTTGCGCATAAGTGTTAATGTATTTTTCCCCATTATTTACCGTGCAATAAAGTATATTGCAAATATATTTAATTACGTAAATATTCAGATTAATTTATATATATAAAGTGAGCAAACCTAACGTTACACATGCCGCGTCAGAAGAGATAAAGTATCGCGATAGAAAGAGAGGCAACATGTAGGTGAATATCTGAAGTTAAACCTGCGCACTGTGTGTGTCAATTGCACTGTATTGCGTTGTAGCAAGAGTCGCTATTTAGTTGAATGTTTTTCGGAGAGTCCAATCTGTTCCTAACTCTTTTTTAATCTGTGAGTACGGTTACAAAAAAGAAAAATAATTCGGTTACGAAAGTGGGAAAAATATTCCTTTTTCGTAACTCAGTTACGAATGTGAAAAATGAAATCCATGTTCGTAACGGATTACAAAAGTCTGGTTACGAAAATGGACGAAGGGGTCTAAATTCTGCATCGCAGCATCTACTTATCAACGCCCAATTTGGTTTTCGCACTTCCCACTCGACTACACAGCAACTAACGAGGGCAACCGAACAGTTTGCTCACCATTTATACCTCAACCAGTCAAGTGGCATGTTCCTGCTCGATATTGACAAAGCATTTGACTCTGTGTGGCATAATGGCTTATTGCAGAAGCTCGTCACAATCAACTTTTCAGACTTTATGGTATGTTTTAATGATACTCACACAGATCGTCACAACAACCAATGTTTAAAACATATCTAAAAATCAATCTGCGGGAGTTTCTCCCGTCCTTGTCTCACACTGCAGAGAAGAGGAAAACAATTAAGTTTACTAAACATGGAGTTGACATCTTTATGCTGGGGCTGGGAACTGGGTGCCCTATCTTACGTTCGCTAGTCAACCTAGCTATTTTCTATGCTTAGGGGAATGGTCAACAGGGAGGTACGCGCCTACCTTTATGGCGCTTCTCTTTGTGCCTTTAACAAAAAACTTCGGTTTTGTGCATCCGTAATACGCCACCCCGTCGTTTGCGTTCGATACGGAAATAACATAAGGGTGACAATTTGGTGGGCATCTAAGTAGTGGGCTGAATCTTATAAAGGGTTGAGGTTCTCTATCTTCTATCTTCTAAAAGGGGGTGTAGAGCCTGCACCTGACCCACTTGAGCGAGGCTTTTGTGCATGTCCCCTTCGCCTGCACATCTACTTCAGCCATCCCAACTCCTGCACTAGCTGGAATAGGAGGCCTGGGTGTTCCAGGAGCTCGTGGGTGTTTGTTGAATCAGCTAGGATAGCCATCCTGGTTTCTGTTGTGGATGGACATACCAGTATGTGCTCTACTGTTTCATCCACTTCCATGCGGTTCTCTATGATGTTTTCCTAGAGATCAAAGCATCCCCAAGATCATAAAAAACTTCAACATACCTTAGCACGAAATAGAAGGAAATAAAATTCCCTCCGGAGTAAAGATCAGCGGCTGCCAACATAAGATATTTTTGAACCTCTCGAGGTTCAATATTCTAGGTGACATCTGTCAATAACTGTTTAGGGCTAACGCGTGCCTGCAGGTTAAATTATATACTACGACATATACAATACCAAGATTTTTGTTTAATTTGATTTTAAACGCATAACAATCCCTGTCATGAAGTTGCGACACGTTTTTTGTTGAGATAGCATATCTATCTATACGCCGGTATGGTAATAGTAGCTCGATGGCTCCATCGGCTCGACTGTGGTAAACCCAGGTGCTGCTGCTGAGTCACCAGGACGCGCCTGGAAGTGCATCAAATACGTGCAGGAAATAAGAAGATATATTTTTGCTCCAATGGCCGTCGCGACCATGGGGGTTTGGGGTTCGAAGGGTAGGGCCTTTATTAAGGACATTATTTATAAGGACAGGGACCGAGGATTTGATTACGCTGTGGGGCTTTCCTGGTGCAGAGGATATTGCCCGCTGTGCAGCTTGGTAACGCAGCCAGTGTGATCAATCGCCCGAAGGGGTTTGTATAATTGGTTTGACGTATTTTGTTCTGACGGAGCGTTGTAAGTATTTTTGAATTGTATGTGTGTTTGTTTAATTTGTGTTATTTTATTATGATTGATTGTTTCACGGATTTTGTATCACGAAATTATAAAAAGCAGTTAAACAAACATCATGCCTACTATTGACATTATTAGATATAAATAAACATTTCATATATGTATAATAATAATAAAATAAAACCGGTCAAGTGCGAGTCTAAATCGCGCACGAAGGGTTCCGTACCACCGTTCAATGGAAGCGATGGTGTGGAGTGAATAGTTTGGATTTTACACAGCAAAATATTGTTTACAAAGTTATTGGTGCGGTTACTTTCACACTCCATGTAAGTAACCAGGTGCATCCATAAGTTTGTATGTGGTATTGAAAGAATTGTTGTATGGGAGCCCCCTTAAATATTTCTTTTATCCTGTTTTTTAGTATTTGTTGTTATAGCGGCAACATAAATACATAATCTGTGAAAATTTCAACTCTCTAGCTAGCTAGGTTCTTGAGATACAGCCTGGTGACAGACGGACGGACGGACGGACGGACGGACAGCGGAGTCTTAGTAATAGGGTCCCGTTTGGAACCCTTCGGGTACGGAACCCTAAAAAACACGATAAATAATTCACCCTCATTTTTTTAATGTTTATAGTAAAGTAACTGCCACAAACCTAGAATCCGCGCCACCACTGAAGTCCTCTGGATTATAGCATATTGGTTCATATTCCAGAGACTATAAAGACTTTGACCGGCGGGACTTCTTTGGTAGCGCGGACTTAATCATATTATGACGACAATATTTTTCATCCCCATAAAAGGAACGCCCATACCAATACGTTAGGACATCTTTCTTGTAAAATTCACAACACACTTATTATCTTCATTAGCTGCAAAAATATTGTGGGCTTTCTGTGGCGACATCATTCAACGGTTTATAAAATATAAGATTGAACAGAATGAAAACAATCAGGTTTTGTTTACAATACACATTCAATATTCAATCTAAAAGACGCCCTGAGTAAGTTCCAACTTTCAAATGTATATAATGTTTATAAATACACGTGATATAATGGCATTGTCTTAGAATCTAAAACGCGAAATTGAAGTAATATAATGATCACAATTAGTTGTGATATAGCAGCCTAAGGTTACAGACCTAATACTACGGGCATTTCTTAGTTTTGTCCGGAAAGTTATCCGGGAGTTTTGAAAGTTGTTGATTTATAGATTTTGATGTGCTCTTTCCGAATATCTACGCACCTCGTATCACGCCGCGCGCCGTTTTGTAAAATGGTGCTTAAAAACAGCCGTTGAAGAGTTCCTCTATCCACCTTCAGGCCCCTTCATCAGATCAGCTCGATACACTCACTTATCCATCAACTATAGAGCCCTAACTCGGTAGGATTGCGTATTTTTTTTCCAGAGTGACTACCATCCGGCTCCATCATTGGATCAGCTCGATGATATCATAATATTTCATTGATAAACAACTTATATAATTATTCCAAATTGAAGCTCAATCGGAAACCGGCAAGTTGGTCAAATTTAACTTGCAAGATTTGTTTCTTTATAACTTACTCCCTTAGTTACATGTGAACCTAATAAAAGCGAGTTAAAAATAGATTCGTTCCCATTTTACATCAGATTCGCGAAGAGCACATCCAAATCACCAACTTTTAAAACTCCGGCAAATCTTCTAGGCTGGCCATAGACAATCGGTTGCGCCAAATGACTGGGTCATAATGGTGAGTATATAGCTTGGCTTTTAATGTAGAAAATAAATGTCAACATCATTGACCTATTAGAGGACTACTGCGTGTTTTTTTAGATTAAGTGGTGATTTTTCAATCCCCAGTTAAAAAGTCTGATGACTTTATTATTATTTTTGTGAAGATGTTTGACGTTGGTAAATCTAAGCTTCCCGCGCTCATGACACGTCATCGGAATTCCTGGTTGGGGAAAACTGTGAGCAACAAGATGTGTGAAGGGAAAACCATAAGTAATGAAACTGGTCAAGTGCGAGTAGGACTTCGGACCCGTACACGAAGGGTTCAAAAGCATTGTACACGGGAAAACGTAAAACGACAGTCTTTTGTACGAGCATACCTTTTTAATTTTTAATAATAAAATATTAAATACTAGACATGCCTACTTTCAAGACCATATACATCAAAACATTGAGAAAAGAGTTTAGTGTAGTATCTAAGTATGTACTCAGGTTAACGAAACTCTTTGTTCATTGAATGAAACCGGAAGTGGATAGAAATTGAGTAACTTGTTTACAGAAATACAACAAGATCTGATAAAAAACTTAATATTATTTATAATAATTCGAATGAGCAATTATCAATCGTATAATGACAATTAACTAAGCACAAAACCCAACATTTGTTTTAATTCTTAAAAACCGGCATGTTTCATTCTTTGTTGTTATAGCGCCAATAGAAATACACCCTTTGTGAAAATTTCAGCTATTTCGGTTGACCCGGTAGAGCCCGGTGACAGACGGACGGACGGACGGACAGCAGAGGCTTAGTAATAGGGTTCCGTTTGGCACCCTTCGGGTACGGAACCATAAAAATCTACTAATTCGTAGAATGATACAATTCTTTGTTTCTACTATGTAATTTTATGGTGTGAATAATTCATCTGCTTGATTCTTCCCTGTGAATTCCCTTGATTAGTATGCATCTTTATTTACCGATTACTCTGAATTATTTTTTTTCAAGTTTACGGCACTTGTGATGGCTGTCACACTGGCAAGGTTCACAATCTTCGCCGCACCCTGTGAGGATAAAAGTGAGGTCAGTAAAAACCAAAGAATAAATCTCAGGCAACTCGGAAATATATAACACCGTAAAATCGTTCGCTCACAGCACCGTTCGTTTATAAACTCATGAAACTTATCTCGAGAGACTGTAAACTGGCGATAAATTGTAAACTGTACCGAACTGCTTACGATATAACATATTCATTTTCATTAGTTTATATTCAAACCGTTAAATTGTGAACTGGTTGAATGTTGAATTGCGAGCGAAATACCAGGCGAAGTGGTGGGTCCTCACATTATCATTCGTGTTATGTTGACATGTAAGAACAAAAGAAACATAAATTTGGAAGTGTTTTCAGCCACTCAATGACATCCTGTCCACCCTCAACTCAATCCAGACAAAGAGACAGGAGTACATCCTCAGACATGAAGACTACGACCTTCGAGCAGACCCGGTTATTCAGCATATGTCGGATATGGATGTTAATACGGATTCTGAGATAACTGGCTTAGAAGTGAGTGTAATACATATTACAGATAGCGTAAAGGCAGGGCACCCCAACAGCGGAACTACAAATTTCACCTTCAGCTTAGTTGTAGGGGAATAGATAAAAATGTTAAATGATCGGTCAAGTGCGGGTCGGACGCGCTTACAAAGGGTTCTGTAACATTGTACAAAACTTAACCACTAAAAACAATAAAAAAAAACAAAAATAGAATGTTATTATGTCCGATCATAGATTCAAACCCAGAACCTTAAGATTGCGAGACCGATATCAAACCAATTGCGCCAACACAACCATGTGATATGCTACGAAATATACGATCATACTTGAATTATGTTATGGTTTGTTATATCGCGGGGGGTGTTAAAACAAGTTAATTGTTTGGGGACCCCCTTAAATTTATAGAAATCGTGATAGTAGTTCATTTTTGTTGCTTAAGGGGGGAACAGAAATACCCATTCTGTGAACATTTAAGAACAGGGATTCCATACCAATAAGGTATTTTTTTTTTTTTTTTTTTTTATTTATTTATTTATTTACATACGTGCTTGTGACCTAACAGTTAACAAAAACCAAATTGACACAAACAGACATTAATTTAGAGTACAAAGAAACAGGTTATAAAGAACACAGACGTTACTTACTTACTTATAACATAGACAAAAAGTGGCGACTTTTGCGAATCCCGTCAAAGAACACTGGAACAAGTCCACCTCAGTCCTCTCTGATATGACATTAAAGAGAGCGAGCGCCCGCGTCACCGGCGCCTCCCGCAGCATCGCCGTCCTCGCCAGCGGGATGTGGAACAGCTTGTGCGTCCTCGCCCGGAGGTAGTTGTTCGGCACATAGAGTCCCAACCGTGCCAATACTAACGGGTTTTCAAGCATGCCCCGGAACACCTTAAACACATATGTAGCAAGTGCGAGGCCCCTCCTGACTTCCAGCTCATTGTAACCAACCATGCCCAAAACGAACAGGGTTGGATACATAAGCGGAAAGAAAGGATAGACCCCGTACCGCTTGAGATATAGGTACCTAATAAATCGATTTTGCACTTTCTCCACCATGACGCTATATTTTGCTTCATGTGGGTGCCAGATAATTGCACTACTTTCCAGTTTGCTTCTAACCAAAGCATTGTACAAAGCACTTACAGCCTCAATGCTCCTAAACTCTCTAGCCTGTCTCATTACAAAACCTAGCTTTTTAAATGCTTGCTTAGTGACATCAACAATGTGATCACGAAACGTTAGATCGGTGGTCATGCGCACCCCCAGATCTTTTACCTCTCTTACCCGCGTCATTTCAGCGCCATCTACCGAGTACTGGTGTTGCAGAGGCTCACGTACGCGGGTGTAAGACATCAGCGCGCACTTCCCAACATTAAAGTAGAGTTTGTTGAGTTTGCTCCACTCCACCACCCGATCTATATCCCTCTGCAGCTTTTGGCAATCCGTGATGTGTCTTACTTCCATAAACAACTTAAGGTCGTCCGCAAACAAGAGAGAGACAGCGTATTTGACTGCTAGTCAAAATAAATACTTATTAGGAGCTGTCAAAATGGTAATTTTGTTCACGAGTTCTATGAAATACTAGCATGTGACTTTGTAGTGAAATTCTGTATTTTTAACAGGAAATTGAGTTTATAAAGTACAACCGCTGGAAATATACAATTCTGATATTGTCAAACGTTTTTGTTGAAATAGGTTCAGCTTGAGACACGTTTCTAGATTTATTGGACTACCTTGTCAAATACCGTATTCAGACCACAGTATCTTTATGAAATGTCACAGACTCAGGACACAGACCACAGAAATGTTGTATCGACTCTGTGGTAGAACGCCATGTTTTACTACTCGACGCCATACAATACAACCGTAGACATCTCACTATGCATCCAGCGAGCAGCTTTGATGATTGAGCTGCCGACTACATTAGTATGCAGGCCGCCCAGCCCCAGGTCATTTGGTTTATTACTGTACTGTACTGCACCATTCTTTGTTACAGGTGCAGGAGGACCCGGAGCTGCAGATGGATAAAATTTCATAGATGTGTAGTGCTAACAAAATAGAAATAAGAAAAATGGTATAATATCAACGATTTTATTTCATAAATAATGTCTACTACTCGCAATAGAGAATTCTACGAAAGAGAACATCATACTATCATAGAAGAATCCAGCCTTTTGAACCGATTTATGTAAAGTCCTACAGGTTATCGCAAGCTTTTCCGTGGCCGATTTCTTACTGCCATACCTACTTAGAGTCGTAAATGATGCTATAATTGCTTAAATAACGAAGTAAAATGACAGGTGAAATATTGACACCTTTTGGTAAAAAAATAATAGTGATGGGGTAAAGAATGATTGAGGTGATTTCATATTATTGTCTCAAAATAAAATGAAATCATTAAAATGTTATGATGGCTACTCTAGTACCTACCTAACTTATACTGGTCTATGCTTATACTGAGAAAAATATTTACTTTTGAAAATACCGGGCATACCTTTACTTTTTTATTTTGTAGATGGGCATGCCTTTTTAAAAGATGAAACGGATAGTAGTTTGCCCGATACCGGGTACCGGATATCCGGCCAATCCGGACGAACATTCCCGATTGGCGCATCGTAACTTAAGGTAAGCTAGGTGGTGCATGATCAATTCGAGCCTTTTCGTTCACAATCAAAGTTAGCAACAATTCACTTCTCTGCAAACGCGATAATCTTGGTTGTAATCGTACTTTTGTAGTTTGAGGTTATTATAATACTATTTCCATAATTCTAAAAAGATTTAGTGACCCTTATATAAGTGGTAAGCTACACCATAACCAAACTCAACAAAGTTAGCCAGAATTTATCTTTTAGCACACTGCAGCGTATACAGTTAAATACTTTTCTTAAGCTGGCCGTATCTATGAAGACGAGCGAAAATGCTGCGAAATTAGTATTCACTACACAATTTCCCCTAGTACAGTACGAGTAGTTACTGATTGATTTGTAGTAAGTAGTGTAAGTTTGGAAAAAAGATTTGTTACGGTGATATAATACAATACCTATATTATTTAGATGTTTCGTAATTGTCATATAATTTCAGCTTAATTTACTGTCTGCCGGCTGGCAATTTAGGCCAGATAGGCCGGATACCGGATAGATACCGGATATCCGTTTCAGCTCCAATTTTTAAACCATTGTTCATTGACAAACCAAATAAATGACTTTGGGTATGGCAGTTAGCAATAAGTATAAAAGAATGATGATCGGTTGTTTACATACATATCCGTTTCAGCTCCAATTTTTAAACCATTGTTCATTGACAAACCAAATAAATGACTTTGGGTATGGCAGTTAGCAATAAGTATAAAAGAATGATGATCGGTTGTTTACAAATTTTATCAACCAGTAGTATAGTCACCAGGGTAATTAACCCCATTAACGCTTGGCCTTATCCGAAATGGGTCGCGATTTTCAACCTTATTGCTTGGTAATCAAGTTTAAAACCTATGAAACCCATATATTGGTTAGTATGTGGAAAGTTAAATAAATATAACAGATTTCAGAAATAGCGTTATGTAGTGAAATATCATTATATTACGATAGTTCTAACATTGCAGAAATCTGTCTCTTTTTAGAAGATCTTGGTCCAATTTAGCTTATTGCCGTTTGTCTTGTTCTCTGGCTAAGACGAGATGCCCGGAGTTGTCCAAAGTGAAGACTGGTCGCACCCGACGTGATCTGGGGAAGGCAAGAGAAACTTTGTATTTTTACTCTTCATAGTCGTGTTTAGGGTCCCGTGCCTTAAAAGGCAAAAGGAACCCTCATAGGATCACTACATTGGCCGTCTGTCCGTCCGTCTGTCTGCCTTCTGTCAAGACCTTTTTTCTCAGGAACGGGTGGATGTCGGTTTGAGAAGTATTTCAGTCTTTGGATCTATTTCTAGGCATATGAATTTTCATAGCGATTACAGAATTTGTTAGTGAGATTCTGAAGGCGTTAAAACAAATTAACGGCTGAACCGAGAGCTTGAGATATAGAATCGAAGGCGCCTTTTCAAACTGCCAGGCTCTACCTAATTATACGTCAGGTTAATCATCAGAGATCACTAACATGTAAGTCCCAGGATTCCGGGAAGTCGAGAAATTTCTACTAACAAATTTGATTTTAAAAAATGTCTTCAAAGTTTGTTTATTTGCTAAGGAGTCCGTTAGACACCTTATTAATTAAGTTATTAATGTATTAATTAAGTTAATTAACCTTTTGTAAGAGACAGCCTAGAAAAGCCTAAACGTGGCAATCTTTAATGCTTAAAATATTGCAACAACTTTCTCTATGGAACCAATGCTGGGAAATGAAAAATTCCGATCAGCTGATCATTTTGTACAGAAACTTGTATTTTTATCGTTTCCGAGCATTGATTTCATAATATAGGAAGTTGTTATAATTGAACAATGGCATGTCATGTTTTAAGTTTTGCTAGGCTGTTCCTTTTGTGTTTGAGTGATATTTATTATATCGTTTGATATAATATCCGTATTTTGTATATATTTAAATAGAAAATAAAATATCCGGCAAATTAAATGATTGTTTTAGTTACTTAGTTTAGTAACCAAAGGGAAAGGGAAAGACTGTGTATGTGAGAATTATCCATAATTGGAATCCTAATAATGTACTTCCATCAGTTGCTAAGGTATCGCTTAAGGACATCCCGGGAAACCCCGAGAATTTTGGCCATATCCATACTTTTGACAGTAACCGTGATTTTTATTTTATTTTATTTGGGACATCAACAGCACGTAGATAAACAAATTACAAAGAACAAAGATACAGAATTATAGCCAGTAACAGATATCCACAAAAATACAAATAAATTTAGACTGAGAAACTTAAAACAGATAGAACAGTGTGCAAACTTAATAAATAAGAACTCTTACATGATTCCGATCTCTGTTAATCATTCATTAATTAAATCAAATTAAACATAGCGTCACGCCATTCCACATACGGGGTGGCCGAGGAATATTAGGCCAAACATATTAGGGGAGTTTCTACGCCCTTCTTCTCCCACAGTGGTCCAATGTAGAGAAGTGGCAAAAAATGACGATTACTTAGTATATGTAAATATCTACAGTATAAAGACATTGGGAATTTGGAAAACTCTTTACAGACAAATCCCCAATTAAGACAAATTAACTGTGTGATATGATAACCCATCTGGGAAAATGCGGTCTTTACGGTTCACTAACCGTAATTTGGCGCTCTTCCTTCTGCCTCCATTGGCCACAGCTGTGGCTTCAGCTATGATTGCAGCTTCGGTTGTTGGCTCCTGCTCCTGATAACAATTAAATTTCACTCAGCAATGTTTAATTAAAATACCTATAAATTCTGACATAGACCTCTTTTAACACGACTGCACCAGCAGGAGGGAAATGTTTTTCGAGTGTTTGTATCTATGACCATTTCGTTAGCACTCGCTGCACCCCAGATTGCTAGACATATATTAACAATAGCACCTAATCTGAAAAGCTTATCGCAGATGGCGTTGGTGGTGTTGGAGGCAGTCTATCTGTCAAAGCTGTCAAATTCTATTTACTTCTTATATTATATGGCATCCTTACCTCATTTGAGGTTAATTTTGGCCAGTGTCAAGTGTCAGAGAAATATCACGTGCCCTTTTTTAAAACTTACCTCAGATGAATAAAACTCATTGCCTCCAACTACGTGGGAGCAAACACGGGCATAGGTGTCATTATTGATATAATATCCGTATTGTATATATTTAAATAGAAAATAAAATATCCGGAAAATTATATGATTGTTTTAGTTACTTAGTTTAGTAACCAAAGGGAAACGCCCTTACGCCCTTCTTCTCCCACAGTGGTCCAATGTAGAGAAGAGGCAAAAATGACGTTTGCTAAGTATATGTAAATATCTACAGTAATAAAGTACTTTGATTATTGACTATTGACTATTGAAAGGGAAAGACTGTGTATCTACTATCGGGAGAATTATCCATACCTAATTAATTTAGCCTGAGTATGCAGATTTATAAATGGCTTTTTGCATTTATTGCCAAGCCATTAGGTTGACAATCTGGTGGGATGTATAACACTTGTGGCCTATATAAAAGTGAAATATATTGGACAATAGGGTGGATTTTGCAAAACGTAGTTTACAAAGTTATTGGCGCTACTTTCATACTCTATGTAGGCAACCAATTGCGTTCATAACTTTGTATATTAGAAGTTCAGGGCGTCGAGTCGGTTACGGAAATGGAATAGTATTTTGATTGTTCGGGCGGCAAAATGTTTGTTTGGAGACTGACAGCCTGATGCAGCCTTTTGCGCCCTTTGGAGTAATTTATATGCTATTGCTATTCGAGTTTCCATACGCGACTTGAGGCCCAAATTTCACACCAATATAAAACTGGAAGATCGAAATGCAGTCGGGATAATCGTTTTTATAATAATTCCAGCGGGCTGTAAATTCCGACTCAACAATATCGTTGGATTGACCATTTGCCATAAATCCGGATGCACACATGTTTAAATATAATACTCAAAGGCACAGAGCACACAGACATATAATAAGATAAATGTATAAACTATAATATACCATACATATGCCTAAATAGATGTGATACCTTTTACTAAAGAAAAAGGAAATGCACTTTGAATCTTTTCTTAAAAGTGAAAATTGTGACAGAGCCGAAAACTGAAAGTTTGACGGACCCAAGACATGCTGTTAACCGTCTCTCGATCGGGGAATGATAGAGGCAGTATACGCAGTATCCCTATATAGTCTGTGGAGGCAGTATATCTTTTTTGAAGCTCGAGTATCGATAAACTCATTCGTAGTTGATTTTTTGGACACAAGAATGTTAAAATTTTGCCGACAGGGTGACAAACAGGAGACGGAATAAAAGGCTTGTGTCTACATGCTCAGTTAATATCTCTTTGATCGGAATGCAATCCTAGCTTAGTTTAAAGTTTATTACAGCTCTACACTGCAACTCAGTCACTGCGGCAGAAGAGTGCGAAAACTGGGTGCTTTTGAGCTACGTTTCAAAATCCACTGATTGTTTCTACAATTTCAACCGCTACGTTTTAAAATATTTGGAATACCTATTTTTTGAGGCAAGAACTATATCAATATTCCTTTTAGATCCCGAGAGATAACACGTTTTAGGTGAAAAACATCTATTTCGTTTCGATAGATATTATATAGTTCCCATTGACATTATGATGTTTTTAAATACTACGGTTGAACGAAAGGGATTTCTTCATAACATATACTTCTAAAAATATAACTGGATCTGGAAAATGTCTCCTTTAGGAGGACGCTTCAAAGATGCGCATATTTAAGTCAAGGTCATGATGGCAACAGCGTCAGTAAGTAAGAACATGTAAGTTGCATTTATTTGAGCAACAATTTCAGCATTCCAAAGAAAATTTCTCACCTCTTCCTGATCATCAGTGTTGGTAGACTGTACTCTCGGAACAGGTACCCCGTACTGCGTAGACACGCGAGGTCTCGTCCTGGAAGACAACGATATTTAAATAATTCTTTATTGCACACAAATATTTAAAAAGTTACATTAAAAGAAAATGCATGTACAAAGGCGAGCTTATCTCTAAAAAGAGATTTCTTCCAGCAAACCAAGGCATTATAGGAATTGGTATAATAAAAGGGTAGGCAGTGCAAAATAAATGCTATAACTAAAATGCCTAGGAAAAAATTAAATATCTATAAAATACAGATAGGAATTACAAAATAATTACCGATATGTACTACATAAACTTTACATATAATAATATAAATACAATAACTTTTACGAGAGAGAGAGGTAGTGCTCTTTAATACGGTTCTTAAAAGAGAAAACAGTGGGACTGTCTCTTATAGTGCAAGGAAGTGCGTTCCAGTGTCGGACCGCCCCCAACCTGAAAGAATGTTTATACGTATTTTCTTAAGTTACCTTTACTTCATTTACATAAACACACTCCCCAGTCGGGATTCGAACACGATACCTGCTCTTAGGAGGCTGGGCCTTGAACCGTAACGCCACAGAGGTGGTAACAACTATAGCGTCACGGCTTTTCCCATACGCACAACTGGCTAAACGTGGATGCAACTGCAACCACGTTTAGCCAGAGATTCAGTTCATTTCTCCTTTTTGCGTCACAGTGGGCTAGCCCATAGCCACAGCTATGGAGATAAAGCCACTATTGACAGGCCTTTGATCGACTAGTGGCTCAATCAGTGAATTTATATCGCTCGATTTATAATTCTCATATTTTTTATAACTCCTATTGAAGCACCCGTGGCCTAGCGGTATTCGCAGAGACGAGTACTGGATGGGCGTCCATTTCAATGTGGCATTTTTATCGGGCGCTTCTGTGTTTCGGATGACATCTGAAGCTGCAGTTCCCGACTACTATCGCTACTCAGTGGTAGTAGTCGTAATACAGTTGTGTCAGAGGCCTTCTGTTAACTTCTGACAGTCGGGTTGACCACAACACCCCATCATCAACCTGCACTGAGCAAGCGTGGAACGTTTCAAAGGTGGACCTGAACAGATATTACCTATATATATATACGAGTATTATAAAACATTCTATTACACTTGGCGATGGGCTAGCCCCCAATCACGGAAAATTGAGTATCGAATAACTGGCTAACACTGGGCTCAATTGTGCCTCTGCCACCCAGTATGAGAAAATCCGCGACGATATATATGCATGTATATGTATTTATATGTATATGACGACCCGAATGGCCGAGTCGGCAGTGACCCTGCCTGCGAAGCCAAGGGTCCCGGGTTCGAGTCCCGGTGGGGGCAAATATTTGTTTGATGAGAACGGATGTTTGTATCCTAGTCATGGTTGTTGATCTATCTAAGTATAATATTTATCTATATAAGTATGTGTATCGTTGTCTAGTACCCAAGATACAGGGAATCCTAGTTTGGGGCTCGATCAATGTGTGGTAAAAAAATAATATATAGACTTTTAGACAATCAAACGCTTGCATTCGTCGTTCAATCATTCTCCATGACTCCTACGAAGTTAAATATCCAATGAATATCAAAGATTTGACTGCATTTCGTAATGAAACGTAACACGTCGTTGGCTCTCCGATGAGAATATCAATTGCCATTCCAAACTCAAAATGTGACAAACTTATTGCAAACTGACCTACGGAACAAGGGCCGAATTCAAACAGCCAAATGACACATTCAGCTCATTAGCATACGCGTGATCAGACATAATCAGGGGAAATTAGAATTCAATACCTTTATCTAACCTTGTCCCAAATTTTGTTGAATAACAGGACATTTAGATACCAAATCATGCGTTGCTTCTGGCCTCACACTAGGATGTAAATAAATAGTTGTGGGAATTTGAACCCGGGACCTCTACCTACCAAAGTCTATTTCTTATTTGAAGTCTGATAAAATATAAAGTTACTTTCATTATGCAGGACTTAATAAATGTAGCTTAAAGTGGGCACAATTGTGCGTCTGCCACCCCTTATGGGATAAAGGGTGTCGCTATGTTATTTTGTTGAAATACCATTCTTAAACATACCGCCAAGGTCTTTCTGGAAGATATCTTACATTAGATATAAGCACGTCTTTGTGAATGAACCAAATTTCTGTACGTTTTAGTGTTCTGCAACAAAGAAATAAAAATAATGTGTTACCGTGCTCCAAATGCAGTAGCCATAGCCACAGCCACTCCTCCTTGAGTGTCTTCATCATTTTGCTTTTCCTCAGGCTGATCGATATCGTTTCCCTGCATGTTTGGGTCCAAGCCACTCTGCAGAGCAACCTGGTTCTGCTGCTGCTTCTGCCGATATTGCAGGTCTTGGGTTAGACCTGGTTGGTAGATAACCTGTTGTTGGGTTGGTTGATAGTCTTGTGGGTGGAATTGCTGGGATTGGTAGACTTGTTGAAGTTGAAGCATTTGTTGTTGTTGAGGCTGGAATTCTTGTTGTTGAACTTGGAATGCTTGTTCAGGTTGGTACACTTGTTGAGATTGTAATGCTTGTTGAGGCTGGAATACTTGTTGAGGTTGGATTGTCTGTTGTAAAGGATGGTATGCTTGTTGTTGAGGTTGGAATGATTGACCAGGTTGAAATTCTTGCTGTTGAGGTTGGAATGCTTGTTGAGGTTGGAATGCCTGTGGTTGAGGCTGGAATGCTTGTTGAGGTTGGAATGTTTGTTGCTGAGGCTGGAATGCCTGTTGTTGTGACTGGAATGCTTGTTGTTGTGGTTGGAATGCTAATTGAGTTTGGATTGCTGGTTGAGGTTGGAATGCTTGCTGTTGAGGATGTAATGCTTGTTGTTGAATTTGGAGTGCCTGTTCAGGCTGGAACTGAACCTCCTGAGGCTGGTAACTTTGTTGATGGATAATTAACTGCGGTTGCTGAACATATTGGGGTTGTTGAAATGGAGGCTTCTGATTCCCTTGATCCTCAACCGTTTCTCTGTCTTCATCATGTTTGGTCTGCTCTTTGGCTTCAGGTTGGCCATACTCTTGGTTCAACTGAGCTGGTGTTTGCAATAGCACCGGCTGTAGTTGGTACTGTTGGATCTGAGGTTGAACCAATGGTTGGTACTGACTTTCCGGATACTGAGCTTGTATAAAACGTTGCTGAACTGGCATTCTTTGTGAAAACTGCTGATTTTGAACCAAATTCTGCTGTTCCAATTGCCTTTGGAGCAGAACCGACTGCAATGCAGATAATTGCGTCAAACCATCAAACCCTGGATCCGCAGTTTGCTTCTGACTTGACTCTGAAAGACTCGGTTGGAAGACTAGTTGCCCAAACGGTTGACCTGCAACACCTTGCACCCTCAATTGCGCAAGAGGTGCTAGGAATATCTCAGGAGGATATTCTTGAATGTTTTGTTTACTGACTTCTACAGATACTCTTTGTTTGGCAGGGACACTTTGGTCGTCATCAGTGAGTATTTCTTCCTGGTTTAGGGATATTTGGTCCTGTTTGGGTGTTGTGGTTCTGGAACTTTCTGTGGCAGCTTCTGGAGTTTTTGTGGTTCGGGGTATGAACTGGCTGGGTACTTTGGGGCTAGTTTGGCTGGTTTGTGAAGGGGCTGAGTAGAGCTGGCGCTGTCTCGCTATCTCGTTGATGGACTGTTGTTGGCTCTGGAACTAACAGATTGTTCAATTGGTAGGTTATTAGAGCGACGCGGGAGGGGTGTATTTTCGTGATTTCCATGTAACATACTACACAAGAACAAGAACTAACTGACATTTAGTGATTTTAAGGAATAAAGCACATTTATTTCTCAATCAATGCTAATCGCTCATCAGTTGATCGCCTGGCCGAATTAAAGCGAAATTAAAAGTAAATTTGTTCTATTCAAATAGATTTCACAGTGATTTTCAAACTCGACTACGCCATCCTGTTATATCCTGTAGGTACTAACCTGCGATTGCCTGAACCGTTCTTCCAGGGTTCTCAAATCAGCGTTGAAGGTCGGCCCGACGTATTGCTGACCATTGATTGGTGACAACTGAAACTGCGGCGTCTGTTCTGTGGCCGGCAAGCCTTGAACTGAGACATCGTCTTCGTCGACTGGGTGCAGTGGATTGCGGGGGTCTACTGGTGGGAGGTATTGGGACTGGGGGTTCTGAAAGAGTTTTATATCATGTTATTTCATGGATCCTCTAAGTAAGCTTGCTTTTGTATTGTACATCATCACAGAAGCCGTTGCTCAAATACCAGGAAACAGTTGAAATAGCCACAAGTGGACCGACCACCCGCCTGTCTTCGACGGGCATCATCATCACCTACCTATCTTGTATTGAACATAAATGTCTACTTGAATTGTTAAATCCGCTTAGCGTCTTATTTATGGTATGTATAGGAACATATAACATGAAAACTCCCATACTTTTGAATGTCAGTAATGCGGTTAAGTAGCTTTGGTTTGAAAGAGTAACAATTGTACAAACAGGAAAAAAAAAAAGCATTACCTGATTGGCTTTCTGCGGCAATTCGAAGGCTGGTCCGTTAGGCCTCCACCCCCTGGCGGGATAGGGCGCCGGGCGCTCCGCTGACACCACACTCACTAGTAACACCAGCGCCAATAGATCCTGGACGAGAGCAACACAATTTATGTTCATTAAGTAAATGTAACTCAATGTTTATGTTAGCCCAATTGTACACCCAACTATTAAACCTGGTATACTGGCAAAATACATATAAATCACAGATGTGTCACAAAATAATCCTAAACCAGTAGCGCCCTATGTAGTTTAGTAATTTGATTTCACAGGATGTGACTCAAACTAAACTTGTTAGTAATTCGCGTCTCTGGTCAGTTTATTTTTAAGTAGCCCACAAGGTGTTACACGAAAGCATAGATACGTCACGCCTTTTCCCATACGGGGTGGCAGAGGCACAGTTGTGCTTTACCCCATTTTGCGTTGCAGGGGGCTAGCCCATCGCCACAGCTATGGAAGTTTCCATCACCGTTCCTTTCACGTAAAAAACTGCTTTTGCGAAAATTGCACACAAAAACAAAACAAATAATAATAAACAAATAGACGTGTAATCACCTTCATTTTCGATGAATTTTGATACCAAATCGACGAGTGCGCAGATCTTTATAGACGATCCATTTGGCATCCCCATTCTTGTCACGCGCATTCTCGACCTTAGCGGCTTGGAATAAGGACGTCAAAAGATGACGTGATGATGATTTGGGATTCTGCTGTTGTCTGGCCATGGATTGGTCCTTCGCATGGGACATGCAGATTTTTGCTGATATTCTCTAAGACGACTCAAATGTTGGCCACCTCTGTAGCGTAGCGGACGACGTTCTACCTTACAAACGAGCGGTCCCGGGTTCCCGGGATTCGAACCCAGGACCTCACGCCTCTCAGTTTTCACTACCTATATAGAAATTATAATTACGGGACATTGTTGAGGCATAATATTAAAAATGCACGAGGGATTCTTAATCTAGTTTCTTTTTTGCAAAATCGACCATCTTTAAACTAACAACCGCAAGATCAAAAAAGCTTTTCTTGATTGCTTTTTCCGCGTTGAGAGCATTTTAACCATTTTATTTAAAATGTTGGCTTCATTTTAATGCACAGGTTCCGGGGCCGATTCTTCTAGCACAATGGCAGCTCAATGACAATGACAATGACGTTGGTCGACTTTTGGTTTCAATTATTTGGCTTTTGGAGAATACAAGTTCAGGTTTTACTACCCGAAGGGTGCCAAACGGGATTAATAAACCTCAGCTGTCCGTCTGTCATGTGATACAACCCATATTATCACACTCTTAGCAAAGATTAACATCATTTCTTAACTCAGCCCCAAAATTAATATTCTAGACAAATACTCGCTTCGCATACTATGACCTTTTAGAACTTTGTAGAACTGCAAAAACTTTAGAAATTAATAGAAAATTACAAAATTGAAATAACAGAATGTCAAAGTCAAAGTTCTTTATTACTGTAGATATTTACACATACTTAGCAAACGTCATGTTTTGCCTCTTCTCTACATTGGACCACTGTGGGAGAAGAAGGGCGTAGACACTCCCACAGATTCACTTTAGATCTCTTTTAAAAATTGGTTGTGCTTGACTAATACAAATATTACAATATTAATTATTATGATTGATAAGCAGGAATTAAACGAAGGAAAGGAATTAATTTAAAACGAACAGACTCCTCAAGAGAGCTTTTTAAAGAAAAATGACATACTAACTGTAGCTAGTCAATTTATTTTCGAAAATATAATGTGTATATGCAAGAACCTTACAACATTTTCCAAACTTAGCGATAGCTGTAATGTTAACCTAAGAAATAATCACAGACTACTTGCGCCCCGGTTCAGACTTGCGAACTCCGCGAACAAGATATCTCCTCCTCATCCTCTGGAGATCTTGAAATTGCCTTTTGAGCAATTTAAAAACCATGTTAAAGCGACTTTGTCGAAAAAGGGATATTACAATGTTCAAGATTACTTAAATGACGGGGGTGTATGGGGTTAATCTGGCTCAAGGCAGACCTTGCTGTTAATAATTTTGTAATTATTTATTCCTGCTTATTAATTATGATAATGATAGACTATTTTTGTATCAGTTAAGCACAAGCAATTTTTAAAAGAGATCTAAAAATCAATCTTTGCGTGTTTCTACGCCCTCCTTCTCCCACAGTGGTCCAATGGAGAGAAGTGGCAAAAAATGACGATTGCTAAGTTTAAGTCAATATCTACAGTAATAAAGAACTTTGACTATATTAACGATCTACCATTCATGGTGGAGAAATTGACTGATATAGTGTTGTTTGCTGATGATACTTCAATGTCTTCAAAATCGAAAGACAAAGAGAAGATTTTGATTATGTTAATGGTGTGTTGTCTTTAACCTTGACTAACTCCCAGAGTTGAACAGAGGTATCAGTTTACTGTGTTTCATGAGGTCTGGGAAATCTCCATCATCAATACATTTATTGAATATATAAGCTAAGTGTGGGGCTATAACTAGAATTACTGAACCAATGACTTTGACTGATATACCCCACAGGTCTTCAGTATTTTTTAAGTTAAGTAATCTAAACTTTCTGACAATTTCCTGGGGATATATACGATGAAATTTTAAATATACATTACTGACGCTAGTGTTGTTTTTTTTAACAAAATCTCTGCTTCATAAGGAGATAAATTTAGACGATCTGTTGTGAGCAAGGGTTCATTGGTGATTAATGTTTCGAAAGCTCGAGTAACATCAGCGTTGGATTTAACAACATTAGGTAATTATGTAGGTAGAAATCATTATCCCTTGGTATAACTTTGCCAGTTTCACGGTTTATTATTTGCCAAACTGTTTTCATTTGAATTTAGTTTTTTTCTATTAATGTGTAAAGTTTTGTTAACATAACATTTGTTAACATAGTCATGAAATTTTCGATCAAAGTTATAGGTTTTTTTGTTCATAAAGGTGATAAAAGATAATTCTACTTTTACGAATTCCAAACGTTACCGTTGTAGTCACTAACTGTCTTTAATTTAAAACCTTTTTTGAATTCTGTTTCAATAATGTTGAAGAAGTCTCAGTAGATTTTGTTTGGGTTCTGTTCATTAAAATCCGGTACTGGAAAATTTAATCTAAGTTTTTTATATAAGTCTCTAGTCTATGGGATATAAAGGCCTATAAAATGATGGATCAGTCTTATCCTTACTAGCAATAGGGAATGAAACTGTTTGACCACTGTGATCGGAAGGTAAGCCGTTAATAACATTTTTATTTGTGAATTCACAGTCACAAAAAAACGTTATCTAAGCAAGTTGGCTGGTAAGTGTATATCTATTCGGCTCTAGAAATATATGACATAAATGTTATGATTTGAATAAAGTTATTAATCGTTGTTTCATTGTTGTTCCTAAAAGCAAATACACATTAAGATCGCCACAAATAATTAATTTTTCTCTGTTATTGCATAGTTTAATGAGGGCTTCTTCCATAATTTTCTTAAATATTTCGAAATTGCCAAGGCTTTTTCATCCCTCGGTCGCCTGTAGACACAAACAATAATATGGCGATCTAACTGAACAAAGGACACCTCTATTTTTCTTTCAACAATAAGTGCATGACTATCTTTCCGTTATTTCACCTTGATATTATTTTTTACTAAGATTAAAGAACCACATCTTTCAGCAGTCTTTCTATTGTAACAACTGACAATTTTGTAATTATTTATGTTAAAATACATTATATTTTCCTTTAATCAGTGTTCTGTAATACAAATAAAATCTATGTCAGATTTTTTTTGAAATAATTATCATACACGTTCTTTGCCAGTTAGCCTCTGGATGTTTTGATTGGTAATATTTAAGTGGGGCTTACCCTTTGACATATTTATTGGCTCTTGTATGGTAGAGATTGCCTCTATTGTCTTATGAACTAATTTAAATTACTTGGAACAGATTCCAATGTTGCATGCGAAGTATTATTAACCGGTGAATTCCAAATAGGGGTGCATGCCATCTTACTCTTAACATATGCAGGTTTCTGATTAGTCTGTTCAACAAAAACAGCTGATGTCAAGTTGAACTTGGTTAAACCAACTATAGCTGCGTCGCAAATATTATAAGCTAACAATATAGCTACTGATTTTCTATATTTATTAGACAGGTAGCTTATGGAAAATTGCATAGTATAAATTTGCATTTCATCCTACTATGTAAGTTTAGAAGTGTTTCAACACTTTTATTTAAGGAAAAGAGTTTGGAAAATAATAAACCGTGAAATTGGCAAAGTTATACCAAGGGACAATGATTTCTGCCTAAGGATAGGTGATGATGTTGTAAAATCCAACGCTGGGGTTGCTCAAATTTTCGAAACATTCCTTCACCAATGTACCCTTACTCACAACAGATCGTCTAAATTCATCTCCGTATGAAGCAGAGATATTGTTAAAAAAACAACTCTAGCATCAGTAATGTATATATAAAATGTCATCGTGTATATCCCCAGGACATTATCAGAAAGATTAGATTACCTAACTTAAAAAATATTGAAACCTGTGGGGTATATCAGTCAGTCATTGGTTCAAAAATACTAGTTATAGCCCCACACCTAGCTTATATATTTAATAAATGTGCTGACGATTGTGCTTTCCCAGACCTTATGAAACACAGTAAACTAATACCTCTGTCCAAGTCGGGAGATAAGGGTGATCCTTCAAATTTCAGACCAATATCTGTTCTTCCAGCACTAAGTAAAATATTTGAAAAGATTATACTCAATCAAATGCTCTCACACTTCAACCGTACAAAACAACTCCACGCGAAACGAGACGTTTTCACTAGGGGTAAATTGACTACGAATGTAGGCTGATCATAATACTCTATTGGAGGTTACACGTCAAAAACAGCTGTGCTGTATTTTAACTAAATTAATTTGTTTTAATTCGTCTATTTGTGAATATAGTGTTAATTTAAGTGTTTGTTAAGTCAACTAAAGTGTGCCAGTGCTAAATGTGGTCAGAATTGTAATTGTGATAAAATAATCGATCACGGACCGAAACTCAAACTGCCAACGGAAAAACCCCGGGGGAGTATTGTTTTTCATATTTGCTTATAATTATTTTACAACATATATGACTTGAACTTAACTATATACTTATACACTTCATACTGCTGAACTCTCACTATTGTGAGAAACGTCCATCCTCACACTGCAGCGTCTTTGTTTTGTCTCTTAGCACTTGACAATCTGTAGAAGTACTTTTGACGATAAAACTACCTGTTCACTCATATTTATTACACGATATACACAAGTGCACTGATAGGTTAGACCTTGGCAATTAGTGTGAATATAGTGTAAGCTTGTAGGTAATTCTAGAGACATATTAGGTACTCACTTCACAGCTGATCAGCACAACACTTGCAAAACGACTAAAATTGTTAGATTAAAAGTATAACTTTCATTAGTTCAGGACATTTATACTGTTAACCTATATTTACTTGTAATAGTTTAATTGAAACTTGTTAACTTTGACGTAGAATAGCTATATAGGGAATTAGGAACTATCATATCAGTACTACTGTAATGGTACACGAGGTTCGGTACATTTGATACTTCATTCTGCGTGGTAGAGAGCTAGCCCAACGCCGCGCTGTTTTGAATACGAGAATCGGTTCAGATAACGTTTGGGGGTTTTGCGTAGCTTACTGGCAAAGTTTGCAAAAAAAAAAGGACGCCTGGGTTCATTCGTGGAATTTCAGTTCAGGTCAAGTTTTTTTGTCGCATTCCTGCGAGATGTGTAGAGATCAGAGCCGATTTGGCTGTGCGTTGAATAAAATTATGAATAACTAAATAATGAAAGGTTATTATGGAACGATACGGAGAAAGCTATTATGTTGATTGCAAATACACAATTGCGATTGAGGTATGATATGGAGAGTCTGACACCGCTAGTTTGGATAGCAATCTAGTGGTCTTTGCCACGCGCGTCTAGCGGTCGGGTATGCTTAATTAATCGCAACAAGCTTTTATTGGTCAGCGATCAACAGATTCTGTGTATCGGCAGTACCAAATGATTTGAGTGATCACCTACGGTTGATCATAGTGAATATGCGTACACACAATTTGTAGAACGGCGGATCTGCATGGCATGGTAGAAGATAGACCCTGTGTAGTTGGTGATAAGATGCTTCGCTTGGGCAGAGCGTGTTCGCAAAGGACGCATGTGGGGCGTATAAATACCAGAGCAAGAGAGGGGAGGGCATTCAGTCTCAGCGTCTAGCTACTGTGACAGTCGTCTTTCACGAGTTCTAAACAGTTTTGTCTGCCGTGTTACGCGTCAGAACTATACGAATTTGTGATTGCGGAGTTTCAGTGGGTTTTCGTGAGTGTCTGAAGCGCCGAGATATACCTCGGTTCCTACCTTTATATCAACCTACCCCAAATTCCAAAACTATCCTTGGGTCGTTAGAAAAGAACTTTTAAGTCAATTTATCTGAGTCTGAGTCTGGGCTTGGAGCGACCCTAAATTCCTTTTTCCTTCACCATAGGGTTCCTGGATTGGCTCTTAGGATATTCGCGGGCTAATCCTCTCCTCATTCCTTACGAGTAGCGAGTTTTGTAATTCCCACACACACAGTCGTTAAACATTCAAGCACATTCAAATCAAACTCAACCATTTTCGAGTGGTGTCGATAATGGACGTGGTATAACACTAGGTTTTTAGACTAGGCTAGACAGGAGTTTAGTTGCGGCTAAACCTAGGTTGGCAGGGCATAGGGAGACTGTTTGATCGATGAGGTTCCGCGGATGGAAATAACAAATTCAGAACAAAGTTAAACCGGTGTCAACACAGATAACATATCCTGTTGATATTTTGACATTTGAGTGTTGTCGGGGACGCGCGAAGAGATCAATTTACAGTCTAAAGTTCATTGTTTAGGTCCGGGTAGGTGTTTTGCATTGCCTTGAGTCAGGTTGGATTCAAGTTGCATTTTTAAATTAAATGTAAATTCGCTGGAGGTCTAATGTGTAAGTTGAGTCGGTATATATGATTTGGCTCAGCCCAGGACGTGCTGCGGCTAGTGGAATTCATAGTTCGGTATTTATCGAACTATGCACTTCGCTATGGTGTGGATTAGATCTCCTAAAACAATAATGCTTGCGTTTCGATAACATCCAGCTCAAATTGCGCAGAGTTGAAGGTTTCAAAACGTTACGGACCTTTTGAGGTAACCGCTAGTTCAGAACCAATTTCGGAACTCAAATCGCAATTGTGTAAACCGGTCTTTTCGGATCGTTATTGCCGTGAACCAAATATATAATTGGAACCACCACAAGCCGCTACTAGCGAGCACATGAAATATCATTGAGTACTCACGTCGTAAAACTACGACGGATATCTATACGATATCACAACCAAATATGACTGTGGTCGACCACTAAAACTAAAACTAAAACAAAAGATGTTCCAATGCGCTCATATGAACAAAAACCAGATGGTGCCATCACATAAAATATAACAACGATCGTTTGGCGCAAAACACCGCTGACTGATGCGAATTACCGGCTCGCGGACATATATGCTTTCTCTGTCTAACTAGAAACTGTAACTTCCTGAACCAAACTTCGTTCGACTATTGTACGCCTAACGGATTTCTCGACGAACGAGAAATTCAGACTTATCATTCTTACTTACAAAACTTACAGCCGAATCGGGTCCTCTCATTTTGGGATAGATAGAATAGACGATCATAGCTACTGATAGCGGCGGCTCCGACCTTGGCCTGGTGCCGGTATAGATTCTGGTGCCGAGACCGAAGGATATCCTAGATAGTCTGATACCTAGATATTCTAAAAGAATCAAGGTCTAACGCGTTACTTTTAAAAATAACACAACGTAGAAGCGATTTTAAACAGTTCAGTTTTGTAAATAAGAAATACGCAAAAAAAAGGGGCATTGTTTTCAGACGAGCTACGGCGGTTTAGTGTTCAGGATGGCCGGCCGGCCTAGGAAAAACGGTAGTCGGGTAGCACAAAATTCACTTTCACACACAAGTGAAATGGCGTCAGGGCAGGTGACGCAATTGTTATCTGAAATAGTGAATAGATTAGACAGTTTGGAAAGGGGTTCCAGCACGAGCAATGCTAGTAGGACTTCGGACAGACAGACTGACAGACAGGAACTAGAGACGTTTGAACAATCGGTAGAAAAACGTCAATCATGCATTGTGAAAATGACACAGAAGTTGCCGACATTCGATGGGCGAAGTTCGGAAAATCCGATGATTTTCTTAAGAGATTTAAAGGCTTATATTAAAGTCTCGGGAGATAGTTCTAGGGCTTTGATATGGGCAACGGATAGTTTGGTAGGAATTGCGAAAGTTCGAATGAGCATATACAGAGACTCATGGCGAACCTATTCGGATTTTGAAAAAGATTTCAGAGAGGTATTCTGGGGTGATAATGAACAGGAATTAATTAAACAAAGGTTCCTAACTGCGAAGTTTGATTCTAAGAAAGGACAAAGTATGGAAGAATTCTTTGCCTCTCAATTGAATAGCATATATGAGCTTACGATACCGTTTACTGATACGGAGAAAATCAACACGATTTTCAGACAGTTGCCGCGTGATATTCAGGTAGCGTTTTTTGCTAGAAAGGAGTCAATGTCTATACGTGATGCGGTCGAATTCCTTCGGCATTTAGAACGGAATGTCGATGGAGGATTAAGTGCGATACATGGTTCTGAGACAATGGATACGAATAACGTAAGGCGGAATAGCTACATGCGTGGGCAATATCGAGCTATGCGGGTAAATACGATACGTTATAACGCGATGAGTCGTAGGAATAATTATAACGCGGTAACGAAGGCGCGAAACGAATTTGGGACGCGTGGTCGCGGTTATTTTCGCGGTAGAGGCAGACAGCCTCAGCCTAGCTTCAAGGCAATAGGGTTCCAGAGGGGCAATGATAGTTCAGGAGATACAGAGGCAGGGCAAAGTTCAAGTGACAGGAATAATGCGATAAGTCAGAATTCAAAAAACTAGTGGACTCGCGCGGGTCGTTCGCGCTCAGATATTTATTACGGTTTGGGTGGACAGCCGATCAAATTGAAAAAAAGCATAGATTGTATGATTTGTGTAATTTGGATTCGAACGTGGGTGTGAATGAATTTATTCAATTATTGGCGCATAAGGCGCACGGATATGCCGTGTGTTTAGAGGAAAAATCTAGATCGAATTGTAGAGATCGAAATGACAGACGCTTACATACGATATTCAGAGACGACGATTCGACTGAGTGTGGGCGCGAGTTATGTAGTACTTTGACATTACCTGAGATAGATGTGCGTATTGGGAATATTGTTGTAAGGAGTTTGATTGATTCGGGGAGCGAAATCAGCGTAATAAGTCGGAGAGTGTACGAAGAAGTGTGCAGTCAATTGGGAAAACCGACGGAAATACCGATTCCAAGTTTGAGAATCACAGGTGCATTTGGAGTCAGTAAGGAAAAGGTTGATAAATTAGTAACGTTACCATTAACAATAGGTGAATGCGTTATCGATACTCCAATGCTAGTATTAACAAGGGTGCCTAAAGATTTAATTTTAGGGTTTGATTTTATACAACAGACGCGAGCCAGTTTAACATGTGAGGGTAATAAGAGGCTAATTATACGAAGCGCCGGGCGGATGTGTGAAATACCATTAGGTACTGGCCCTAATCAGGATTTTTGCTGTTGTACAATGGAAGTACAGAACCAAGATACCAGTAGAAATATGATAGAGGAATATGTGAATAATTCATCAATACCTGTTGAACACAAAACAAGGTTATTGCCGGTGTTAAATAAACATGCAGAGTTGTTTAGCGATAGAGTAGGTCGGACAAATAAATATATACATGAGATAAAAATGAGAGATGAAACGCCTTTCGTAAAACGAAGCTATCCCATACCGTTCGCATATCGCGATAAAGTAACAAAACGTTTGGAAGAAATGGAATTGATAGGTATTATTAGCAGGCAATCTACGGATTTCAGCAGTCCATTGACTTGTACATTAAAGAAATCAGGAGAGGTCCGTATTCTGCTAGATGCACGACAATTAAACACAGGAATGGTCGGGGAGGTTGAAACCACACCTTTAATGAGTGAGATATTGCAATCCGGGCGCCGGATAAATTACATAGGAGTTATTGATATCAAAGATGCGTATTTTTCTATACCATTATCAGACGAATCTAAACGATACACGGGTTTTGTATATCAAGGCAGAAGTTATGTTTACAACGTTTTACCTCAGGGGTTGAAAACCAGTGTGGGTTCATTTTCGAGGGCGATGGACTTAATTCTAGGGCCAGAGGTTAGGTCATATTGTTTAAATTTTGTTGACGATTTGGCAATTTTAACTGAGGGTGACTTCGAACAGCATTTGTCTCAAGTGGACACGGTTCTGAGTAAATTGAAAGACGCGGGCTTCACATGCAAACTAAAAAAATGCGAGTTCGCACAAAAAAAAGTCAAGTTATTGGGGCATATTTTGTCTACACAAGGTTTGCAGATGGACCCGGACAAAATTGAAACACTTAAATTATATCCGTCACCCAGAACTGTCAGGCAATTGAGGGCGTTTTTGGGGTTCATAAATTACTTTAGGAGGTTTATAAAAAATTTTGGAACGTTAACACAGCCCTTGTACAATTTATTACGGTCTGGAGTCAAGTTCATCTGGAGTGCGCAGATGCAAAGTGCTTTTGACGAGATAAAAAATCAATTCTTAGAAAGTATAATTTTGAGTCAGCCATTGGCGGGAAAAACAAATTATGTTCAATGTGACGCCAGCGCTATAGGAATTGGGGGCTATGTTTATCAATTAGATGAATCGGGCCAGGAACGAATTATAGGGTTCTGTTCGCAGGCATTTAAGGGTGCTCAGACTAGATGGTCGGTCAGTGAACAGGAAATGTATGCAGTTATATACACTTTAAAGCGATTTGAGATATACTTGCGGGGAGAAAAAGTTATTATTAGAACTGATCATAAAAGTTTGACGTTCATTAAGTCGTGGACTTTATTGGGTGCACGCGTAACGAGGTGGATTATGTTTTTAGAGCAATTCGATTACGACATAGAATTTGTGCGAGGGACTGATAATCAAATTGCCGACACGCTAAGCAGGCAAATAGCGGGACCTGGAGGTATGATTGACAGTACAAATGTTCAGCCGGGGATATTCTGGTTTCAGGCATCGAATACCGCAAGTGTTATTTCGAGTTTACGGGACATTGCGAGATTACAAAGCGAAGATGAGCGGTTAAATCGAATTAGCGGTTGTATCAGACGTAATGTAGTAGATACGGGAACAAGAGGTTTTGAAAATTATAAGCTAGTAGGTGATACGTTATATTTTCACGTGCCGAAGCGGAACGTACAGTTGCTAGTAATTCCGAAATCACTACAGGAGGAACTTATTTTACACATACATGAAGAAATAGGTCACTACGGCAGATATAAAATATTAGCACTGATGAAGGACAGATATTATTTTCTTCATATGAGTAGGGTGATTAGCGCGGTGATAAGAAGTTGTGACATATGTCAAAAGGTCAAACCAAGTACTAACAATACCGTTGGTCCTTGTACATCGGTGTTGGCGGAAAGGTTGGGTGAGAAAGTTTTCTCGGACCTTTATGGGCCATTGCCCGTAGGTAAATTCGGATATCAATATATATATGTGATTCAAGACGTGTACAGTAAAGTAATAAAATTATATCCAATGCGAAAAGCGACAGGTAGGAGCGTGCTCGCTTGTACAAAGAGATTTCATAGTGAAGTACCTATCGAAACTATAATTACGGACTCAGGACCACAGTTCATATCGAAAGTTTGGGAATTTGGACTCAAACAGCTGGGGATTCGGGTCACTCATACGTCGGTGTATTGTCCAAATTCTAATAGCGTAGAAAGAGTGAATCGCGAGCTAGGTCGACTGATTAGAACTTATTGCGGCGGAAATAATCGTAGTTGGGTCGATGTGTTACCGGACATTCAGAATTGCTATAATAATATCGAACACACAAGCACAGGCTTTGCGCCTAATGAGTTAGCGTTTGGTAGGCGGGAACCGTTAACTATTGCCAAGGAATTAGGCGATGAATGGTTATTAGGCCATAGTGTGCGGGATTCGGAACAGGTGCGGAATGTAGCGATAGAAAACTCTAAAAGTTCTAGTGAACGACGTAAGCGACAGGCGGACAAACGGCGTAAGTTAGAGGTCTATCGTATAGGTGATTATGTGAAACTTAAGACCTTTGTGCGTTCAAATAAAGAACATAAAATCATGCGGAAATTTTCGTTGTTGTATAAAGGGCCTTATGTTATTTCGGCAGTGGTATATCCTAACTGTTATACGTTAGTAGATCCGGGTTCAAATGAGATATTGGGTAACTTCAATACTATAAATATAGCCAGGTATTATGTGAGGACGAATAAGGGCGTAGATAAATAAGATAGTGTATAAAAGTTATATAATTAAGCTGTAAGCTGTAAATTTGAATAACTATTTTGTAGACTTAAGGATCTCGCATGGTTTGGAAACAAAAAAAAAAAAAAACAAAAAAAAAATTGTATATATATATAGTAATACGAATTAGGATAAGTTGCGGGTAAGCGAGGTTGTATAGTTAGATAGATAAATAAGATAAGACAGGAGAGAACTCAATCGAGTTGTGTAAATATTATATACATAATTGACAGATACATCGGTCTGTGTACATGATTTGAGATGTCCGTACATATAGAGTAGATATGGATAAAGCATGGGTAGCATAGTGGTAATGAGATCCTTGCGCCATGTTAACTGAGATAAACAGTGTCTCAAGGTCTGGGAGGGGGCTGTAATGGTACACGAGGTTCGGTACATTTGATACTTCATTCTGCGTGGTAGAGAGCTAGCCCAACGCCGCGCTGTTTTGAATACGAGAATCGGTTCAGATAACGTTTGGGGGTTTTGCGTAGCTTACTGGCAAAGTTTGCAAAAAAAAAAGGACGCGTGGGTTCATTCGTGGAATTTCAGTTCAGGTCAAGTTTTTTTGTCGCATTCCTGCGAGATGTGTAGAGATCAGAGCCGATTTGGCTGCGCGTTGAATAAAATTATGAATAACTAAATAATGAAAGGTTATTATGGAACGATACGGAGAAAGCTATTATGTTGATTGCAAATACACAATTGCGATTGAGGTATGATATGGAGAGTCTGACACCGCTAGTTTGGATAGCAATCTAGTGGTCTTTGCCACGCGCGTCTAGCGGTCGGGTATGCTTAATTAATCGCAACAAGCTTTTATTGGTCAGCGATCAACAGATTCTGTGTATCGGCAGTACCAAATGATTTGAGTGATCACCTACGGTTGATCATAGTGAATATGCGTACACACAATTTGTAGAACGGCGGATCTGCATGGCATGGTAGAAGATAGACCCTGTGTAGTTGGTGATAAGATGCTTCGCTTGGGCAGAGCGTGTTCGCAAAGGACGCATGTGGGGCGTATAAATACCAGAGCAAGAGAGGGGAGGGCATTCAGTCTCAGCGTCTAGCTACTGTGACAGTCGTCTTTCACGAGTTCTAAACAGTTTTGTCTGCCGTGTTACGCGTCAGAACTATACGAATTTGTGATTGCGGAGTTTCAGTGGGTTTTCGTGAGTGTCTGAAGCGCCGAGATATACCTCGGTTCCTACCTTTATATCAACCTACCCCAAATTCCAAAACTATCCTTGGGTCGTTAGAAAAGAACTTTTAAGTCAATTTATCTGAGTCTGAGTCTGGGCTTGGAGCGACCCTAAATTCCTTTTTCCTTCACCATAGGGTTCCTGGATTGGCTCTTAGGATATTCGCGGGCTAATCCTCTCCTCATTCCTTACGAGTAGCGAGTTTTGTAATTCCCACACACACAGTCGTTAAACATTCAAGCACATTCAAATCAAACTCAACCATTTTCGAGTGGTGTCGATAATGGACGTGGTATAACACTAGGTTTTTAGACTAGGCTAGACAGGAGTTTAGTTGCGGCTAAACCTAGGTTGGCAGGGCATAGGGAGACTGTTTGATCGATGAGGTTCCGCGGATGGAAATAACAAATTCAGAACAAAGTTAAACCGGTGTCAACACAGATAACATATCCTGTTGATATTTTGACATTTGAGTGTTGTCGGGGACGCGCGAAGAGATCAATTTACAGTCTAAAGTTCATTGTTTAGGTCCGGGTAGGTGTTTTGCATTGCCTTGAGTCAGGTTGGATTCAAGTTGCATTTTTAAATTAAATGTAAATTCGCTGGAGGTCTAATGTGTAAGTTGAGTCGGTATATATGATTTGGCTCAGCCCAGGACGTGCTGCGGCTAGTGGAATTCATAGTTCGGTATTTATCGAACTATGCACTTCGCTATGGTGTGGATTAGATCTCCTAAAACAAAAATGCTTGCGTTTCGATAACATCCAGCTCAAATTGCGCAGAGTTGAAGGTTTCAAAACGTTACGGACCTTTTGAGGTAACCGCTAGTTCAGAACCCATTTCGGAACTCAAATCGCAATTGTGTAAACCGGTCTTTTCGGATCGTTATTGCCGTGAACCAAATATATAATTGGAACCACCACAAGCCGCTACTAGCGAGCACATGAAATATCATTGAGTACTCACGTCGTAAAACTACGACGGATATCTATACGATATCACAACCAAATATGACTGTGGTCGACCACTAAAACTAAAACTAAAACAAAAGATGTTCCAATGCGCTCATATGTACAAAAACCAGATGGTGCCATCACATAAAATATAACAACGATCGTTTGGCGCAAAACACCGCTGACTGATGCGAATTACCGGCTCGCGGACATATATGCTTTCTCTGTCTAACTAGAAACTGTAACTTCCTGAACCAAACTTCGTTCGACTATTGTACGCCTAACGGATTTCTCGACGAACGAGAAATTCAGACTTATCATTCTTACTTACAAAACTTACAGCCGAATCGGGTCCTCTCATTTTGGGATAGATAGAATAGACGATCATAGCTACTGATAGCGGCGGCTCCGACCTTGGCCTGGTGCCGGTATACTACAGCTACTAACTGCAAGTCTTTATTCATTCTGTTTTATTTTAATTTTGTTCGGAGCACCCATTCTTTTTTATTTTATTTCCAGGCATGGCATCCAACATTACTACGCGGAGAATGCATGCAGAGCAGCGTATTTCTAAACTGTAGCAACAACTAACTGACGCAGAGGAGTTAAACCAAAGGCTATTGGAAGAGCGCAATGAAAATGACTTTGAGATAAAAAGCTTGAAAGCCAAGAACTCACAGCTTAGAGATAGTGTGTCTACTTTGCGAGAAACACACGAGGAGTCGCAAAATGAGATTCAAAGATTGGAAAAACTTGTGGAATCTTTTGACACCCTGCGCACTGACCTTGCTTCTGCTTGTGACCGCAGTAAATTCCTCCAATACCAACTCAATGAGGCAAACTTGAAGTTGACTGATATGTGCATAGAAAAAGACTACAATGAATCTCGCCACATTACCTCTATCCAACAAGAACTAGAAATAGCCAACCTAAGCACTATTGTTCAAGCCATGCAGACAAGCAGCAGAAAAATTAAAAAATATTTTAAATTAAATAAATTCATGAAGAAAACTAGAGGTAATATAAAACTACTGAAATTAGCCTTGAAACGGCAATCAAACAGAATACTAAGAATCTCCTTAATGCAAGAGCTCCGGGGAAAAAATGTAGGTTTACAGTCGGACCTTCAACATGCCCGAGTAGAAATCCAGCATCTACATGACCTGCTAGCAAATACACTACAATGTTATGCCAAAGAACAAAGTGAGTTAGCAGAACTCAGAGCCGCAACGTCTGAGTTAGTTTAGCTACAAAGCCAGGATGCGGAATTGGTGGGCATTCTAATTGAGAATGAGGAGAATGAGACCAGCAAGGAGGACGAGCCCACATCACTAACTTTGGTCTCGACCCCCCTCAACGAGAGTGTTGCAGCGTCCACCGCTGCCCCAACCAAAAAACAGCGTCGCCGTCGTCGACGAGGAGGCACCTCGCAGCTCAACAGCGCGAGCACCGCGCTGCTCGCTGTCCCTGCTGAGGCGTGTGTCATGCCGCAAGCTGCCCCGAGGGCCGCACCGTTCGCCGTTGCTCACGTTGTGACGCTCGCTGCCGCGAATGCCGCGCCAACCGCCGCCACGTGCATCAAACCGCACTCCAACACGTGTGTCCCGCCACTCACCTCCACTCGTGTACCGCCAGCTACCAAAATATGTGCTCAGAGAAAAACTCTGTTGTTCTCCGACAAAGTAGGTGCAGGATTTGGGCCTCTATTACATAACCGGCTCAACCAAAAAGTAACGAACATTTGCTATCCAAATAGTTCATTTGTAGATCTAGTGAAGATGATTAGTCGCGGTATCTATGATGAGTACAGCACTATTGTAATTATGGTAGGAAATCATTCAAACATTAGTCGGAATGATTTGAATAAAAGTGTTGAAACACTTCTAGACTTACATAGTAGGATGAAATGAAAATTTATACTAGGCAATTTTCCATATGCCTGTAATTTGACAGAACTACGGAACAAATCTGTGCATAGAATGAATATTCATTTATTTAATTTAACATGTCATCACAGCGATGACATGTGACAGCTAGGCTAGTATATTTTAGTTACTTTCATAGTGTGATGTCCTATGGTATCTTGTTGTGGGGGAAAGCAGCGGATATTCAAACTATTTTTATTTTACAGAAAAGAGCTATTCAAGCAATTTATAATTTAAAACGAACAGACTCCTTAAGAGAGCTTTTCAAAGAAATTGACCTACTAACAGTAGCTAGTCAATTTATTTTCGAAAATATAATGTATGTACGCAAGAACCTTTCAACATTTTCCAAACTTAGCGATAGCTGTAATGTTAACCTAAGAAATAATCACAGACTATGTGCGCCCCGTTTTAGACTCGCGAAGGTTAGCAATTATTTCAAGGGTCAGTGCATTCTCTACTACAATAAGATACCTCTGGAGATTTTGAAATTGCCATTTGAGCAGTTTGAAAAGCATTTGTCGAAAAAGGGATATTACAATGTTCAAGATTACTTAAATGTCAGGACTGTATGGGGTTAATCTGGCTCAACACAGACCTGGCTGTTAATAATTTTGTAATTATTTATTCCTGCTTATTAATCATAACAATAAAATTTTTCATATTTGTATTAGTTAAGCACAACCTATTTTTAAAAGACATCTAAAAATCAATCTGTGGGAGTTTCTACGCCCTTCTTCTTCCACAGTGGTCCAATGTAGAGAAGAGGCAAAAAATGACGTTTGCTAAGTATATGTAAATATCTACAGTAATAAAGTACTTTGACTTTGACTTTATTAATGAAATTAAATCATTACGGAGCGCGGAGTTAGAAATAAAGCGTTGGATCTACTAAGATCATATTTAAGAAATATAATTCAAGACAAAAAGAACATTTTGATGATGTTAATGGTGAATTGTCTTTTACTTTGAATTGGTTCACAATTAATAATTTATTGTTAAACGCTGCTAAAACCAAGTGTATCCAATTCTCACTTCCAAATAAATGTCAGGCAAGTTGAGACCACTTTAGTGTTAGACAGCAACACGTTAGAATTAGTACTTAAAAGATACGAAGTTTCTTGGAATAACCATTAATAGCAAATTGCAGTGGGGACCCTACATAGATAAATTAGCTGGTAAATTGCCTACCAACATTAGTTTAACCAGCTGGGTCAGGTCTTTCAGGATTGCCGCGTGTGGTGCTTCGGAACGTGTACGGCAGCGGAGAAGAAGCGGCGCAGGAAATTGGTACACTGCAACACGGACTACTTTTCTTTTTAATGTTTTTTTTTCAAAAATAGGTCTTGTGTTATTTATGCCTTTAAATTTCTTCTCTGACAAATTTATATCTCTTCCGGTATTTTGTTGTACTCGTAGTATTGTATAATCTTAGACCCACAAATGAAGTTCTATCTTTAGCTAGTCTAAAGTAAGGTTGGTAAATTTTATTTCCGCTTATATTATTTCGCTTGTGCCTTGCAACATTTAAGTGAAGTTATTTATTTTCTTCCTAACGTACACGATATTTTCATAAATATATTGTCACGGTAATAATAATGCTATTTTTTTAAACAATTCCCTCAGGGAGTCACGACTGCGGAGGTTATTACTTGTCTAATAGCCTTTTTTTTGTAAGTAGAACCAAAATTGAGTCAATATTAGCAGCTCGGCCCAATGGCAAAATTCCACTCACAAAAATCATAACGCGCGGGCTCTCGGAAAGCCGGGATTGATTAAGTTCTTTGTATGTCAATAATTCATGATATAAATATTGTAGAAAAACACTTCATTAATGTAACTACAGTAATGAACTGTTTTTCTACAATATTTACCTTTTTAATTTTCACTTGGTATCTACACAAAATATACAGATTATTACCAGTGAATAAATTACATATTGAATAAACATTATCAAATTTCAATACCGATTATAGCTCATACCTCATTCAATACAAAACTTTCGAGATGAAGAAATGAGCATTTTCCTCTCCTTGCTCTTTCTATAGATTCATCTTGGCAGTGTCTCGGGACACATTTAAGGCCAAAATCAGGCCATCTTGGAATGAGGTTGCCTTCTTCCATGTGTCTTCTTACTGTGCGCTGACTGGCAGCTTCCTCCCGGATTTGCCTTCGCTCCTGTTGCACTAAGACTCGGTTTGGATGGCTATTTCGCAGTGCCCTCATGATGATTAAAATATCGTTACTCCCGGTCGTGCACCGATGTCTAGAGGTTTCTGGCTTTTGAATAAAGCCAGATACCCCAAGAAAAATTCTGTAAACTCTGTAAATTCTGTACACAGCTAACAGGTACAGCTAATGTGACTTTTCAGGGATTCATAAAATTGTGCAGTATGAACATCAGCTTTGGCGGATTCTGCTTCTTTCAGGTCCATAGTTTTAACAAGTTTTGGTGGCAATTAACAAGGCAGAATATAAGTAATCTTTGGATAAACAGCATTATACGTTTATTGGTTGCGGGGCGTTGGTAAACCGGTTACCGAAGAGCAACACTTAGGTTTTGCTGCGAGCAGATTTTTCATTTGATTCAAAACTATTTTTTCAATAACGTATTATTATTATTATTTCGTTTATTTTCCAAATCATATAAAATACAAATTTTTTATAACAAAACCTGCTGCTTAAACCACGCAGGGTTTATGTGTGGCAAGTGCGGTCAGAAGTGGCGCACTAAACAATTATTGTTATATAAAATTAATGAGTAGTTACTTATAGCTAATTATTACAATTAGAGAGAAAGTGATGTTTCATTATCGTTTTACATTTATTCCTATTTATTAAGAGACTTTCAAGTATAGCAGTAGGTAGTTCATTCAGTATCATTGGTAGTAGGTATTCCCATGTTCGAGAACCGTATACATTGATATACTTAGGTGATGTGTATGTAGACAAGTTTGACAACACTTTTGACAAACAACGCAACTGCTTAGGCGCTCCCGTCTCACCAGTGAATCGATCTTATCACAGCCTTCACAAATAATAAACATCTTAAACAAGTTAAATACATTTAAAATTTTACAGTAGTTAAATAAATCGCTTTCGATTTTTATGTGACTCTTTCTAGCGTTTTTGGGAAGTGTAAGCTTCAAAATTCTAATTTGAAGTCGATATATATTGTCTAGATAGGTTTTATAGGTTCGACCATAGCTGCTTAGGCTGTAAGTTATGATAGATTCTGCTACATTAATATAAGTACATTAAATGGAAGCTTATATTTAAGAATACATATTTTAGATAAAAAGGCTCTAAGCTTGTTGCATACATGATCAATATGTGGTTTCCAGTTCAGGTGTTCGTCGATTATCAACCCTTAGTACATGTGTTGTCTAGTTAGTTCTAAGGAATCACAGCTGCAAATTATATGGTTTACATGTAAGCATTGATGAGTGTGAAACTTTATAAACGGGGTGGATGGTGTTTTTAGGTATGGAGAATGTATGTGTAATAGTTTAGTTTTCTGTGAATTTATAACTAAACCAACGTCGTGTGCCCATTTACATAGAATATTATAGTTATGTTGCATTTGTTCTTGTGCTTTTAGTATATCTTTGTTAGCAACCAACAGGCATGTGTCGTCCGCGAATTGATACACTGAACCTTCAGAGAATATATTGCACATGTCGTTTACATACAAAATATACTCCAGGGGCCCAGTTATTGACCCCTGGGCGGCACCCATCTCAGTAGGATATCTTGTGCTATATTCACCAGCTATGCTTACAGTTACCTATTTGTGTGATAATTTTTAAATAGTTTTAATAGTGGACCCTGTATACCATTTTGTTCAAGCTTTAAAAATAATGTTTCGTAATTAATTGTGTCAAAGGCTTTACTAAAGTCAATGAAGACAGCAAGTACATGCTCAGGATTGTTCATGTACTTGCTGACCTCATTAGTGAACTTTGATAACAGCTGTGTTGTACTACATTTTTTCTGAAAGCCATACTGGGTTTTATTGATTATATTATTATGAATAAGAAATTTGTTTATTTCATTGCCAAGATATCTTTCGATTATTTTGTCAATACACGGCAATATAGTTATAGGTCTATAGTTATTAACGTCTGAGCGAATACCTTTTTTATGTATGGGGCGAACTATACCTAACTTTTGTGAATCTGGACATAGTGACGTTTTGATGCAAGCGTTTATGAGGTGGGTGATGACTGGTGTTATATTTGATTTTATGGTTTTTATATCTTTAACCCTAATACCATCAATGCCTGGGCTTTTTTTGTCGTTCATATGAGTAATGATAGAATATATGACATTATCACTGGCCATCTTAATTCTCATTGACAAGTCTGGGCTGTTGTTATACGTTTTATACCCCAGTAACGGTGTGTCACAATATGTACAGACTTTTTTCACGTTATTACGAAATTCACAAGCAAAGTTTTCAGCCAAAATTGTGATATTATTTTTGAAAGTTTTAACTAAAAAATTATCTATGGAATCAGTAATTTTACCACTAAGTTTGTTAATAATTTGCCACATTTTTTTGCGGTTACTAAATTTTTTACATACTTCTTTTTTATAATAATTATTTTTTACATTATTGATGTGTTTGTTAGTTTTATTTCTATATTTACTGTACAAAATTCTATAGCTAAGATTACTTTCATCTTTTTTCCATATTGATAAGAGTTCATCCCTTTTCTTACACATATAAGTGATTCTATCACTTAGCCAGGGAGCTTGATATCTTTTACCTAGTTTTATTTTTACAGAGATTTTACTTTTTTCATAAACATCATTAAATTGTTTTATAATATAGTTCACAATATCATTTGGGTTTTCATACATTAGGGGAATATTCCAATCTATTTTTGTTAATGCGGTTTCAATTTTGGAGCTGTCTAGCTTGTTTATAAATTTATAATTGTTACATGTTATCTTGGGCATAGTATCCACGATTGTGAAGCCTGTTATATAATGGTCGGCTAGGGCATTATTGATAACAGAGGTGCGAACAGTATGGTTATTGACATTTCTAACAAAAATATGATCGATACATGACTTTGTAATTATGTTTTGTTTCTTCTGAACTCGTGTAAGCACTCTAGACCCGCCCCGTACAAACAATCTAAGTATTGTGTTACAAATGTGTTTGACTTTCTAAGTCAATGTTTATGTTTATATCACCTAACATTACATAGTTTAGATTTTTAGGACACATTGAGATCAAATAATCTAATTCCTTAATAAAGATAGCCTTACTTAAATCCGGAGGTCTATAAACCGCACACAAGTTAATTCCGTAGTTACACTTGGTCGACACTTCACCAGTTATGCACTCAAAACTACGTGAATACGATTTATATTTTGTAAAGGTTACATTTTTATGGATATATACAATTACACCGCCTCCTTGTATCGTCACGATGACATGTATTGTACTTTTACTGCTTGATACAATTAGCTCCAGTTGCGCAAAGTTTTTTATAAGCGATCGTATGTTTACGCTTGGTCGGGCGTTGTGGTTCTGATTCTTTGATGTATTGGTTTCCCTGCCTGGCCGTGTGCGCCTACGGTGGCGCTAGTGTACGCATGAGCGGACACCCTCTCTCGGTCGCCGGACTCGGAACGCGATTCATTGCGGTCCCGGAAAATAATTCAAATTAATCGGTTTTATGGACTCTCGGACTCTGTGCTTCTGTTACAACAATTGTGCAGTGTGTATGAAACTCTCAGTGCAAGGATTGCACTGAGGATCGGCGGTTTGTGGCCCTTGGAGGGTCGCAGGTCACAGTCCACGCGGCGCCAGCACGTGGTGTCGAGGACATTTTGCTTCGCGAGGAACGGCGGATACTAATTAAAGGCGGCAGAATATCGTGGCTAAGGTAAGGTTCCAATCCAGAATTGATCAGATCAACAACGCCTGACAATTGACATAGAACAAAACCAAAAACGGGCTCCACTGGGTTGTCGAAGGCTTTGCGCGAGCATAATTTTTGGTCCGTCGAAGCCGGATTTACAGTTCTAATAGTCGATAATTGTTCGTTGGAATCATAACCATCAATTTTTCGGTACGGTTATCCATTTCGGTTCGGTTTAGTTACGTATTTTTGCGGCGCCATATTCGTTCATTGTCGTGTCGTGTCGGCAAGTGAGCAATTCGGCGGCCATTGTTCATATTTACTTCGCGAGCGCGCGAGTGAAAATCGGACCTTGTTTACTCTGATTATTACCTCAGTGCAGGTCATAGGTAATACGGCGGTCGGTCAACTAAATTCGGAAATTAGATATAAAACAATATCACATTGGTACCCGGGATTAATTCAGTAGTTCTGCGGATAAAATTCTTGTAGGGTAGGTAGAAAAAATTCGGCAGTTGTCTCGGTTCGGGCGGTTCGCATTTGTTTGCAACTATGGCCACTAAGGCTAATGAATGTAAATTCAAAATTCAATACGATTGGCTAACTAGTTCTATTGCGTTGTTAGAAAATGCAACACAGTCGGGATCTGTGCTTTCTGCTAGGTTGAGAAAACTGGAAGATCGTTTTACTGTGTTAACCGAGGCATATGAGGGCTTGCTATTAGTTCTCAAGGATGATTCGGATGCGGAAAAGATACGGGGCTATGATGACAAATACAAGAACGCCACGGAGATGTATAATCGGTTGGATGCGGCATTTTTGGTTTTCGCGATGCGGCAAATATCGGCGAGCCACAGTGCTCATCACAACAATAGCAATTAGCATGTAATACTGTTTCGGCGGCACCTAGGTTATCGGATAATGTAATATTACCTACGGTTATTATTCAGGTTAAATCGGCTCACGGTGAGTTTGTACGGGCTCGGGCGATGTTAGATCTCGGATCGCAATTAACTATTATTCGGAGTGATCTTGTTACTAACCTAGGTTTGAAACGGTATTATACTCAAACACCTATGATAGGTATAGGCGGTATTAGTACTAACGGTAATCAACATGTTGTGAAATTTAGTTTTAGACCAGAAAAATCTGATCAACCAATATTATCGGTTACGGCGGCGGTTCTTAAGAAGCCAACGACATATTTAGCTCGGAAGCTGTGTATATCCCAAGGAGATATACAAATATCAGATTCGGATAGCGACGGTTATTATTCGTCTGGGATAGACGTCATATTCGGTTGTGACATCTTAGGTCAGATCCTTACTGGTTATAAGGTTAATCTAGGAGTCGGCGGCGGCGGCGGACCCCATGCGTTGGGTACTATTTTTGACTTCGCAGTATTCGGCCCTGTAACGTCATGTCGTGACTCGGCGGCGTCGAGTGATATCAGAAAAATCGCGGCAACGACTTTAGTGGAAGCTGTAGAGAGGTTCTGAGCAAAATTAGGGATCCGGCGGACGTGGATTGTGAAAACTTGTATGTTTCAACCACGTATAGGGATAAGGACGGCAAATATGTGGTCCGGCTACCACTTATCCCAGGTCACTCTCGGCTGGGTGACTCTCGGCAAACGGCATTACGGCGGTTTTCAGCTCTTGAAAAAAGAATGGCTCGGCAATCTGAATATCGGGAAAAATACATACAATTTATGGCGGAATATTTAGCACTCGGGCATATGGCGGTTTCTAATTTCAACATACATTCGGAAGAGGAACATTATTTTCTTGCACATCACGGAGTTTTTAAAAAATCGGGCGATACGGCAAAAATTCGCGTTGTATTTGACGGCAGCGTACAAACAAACTCGGGCGCTTCTGTGAACGACTGTTTATATTCGGATGAACGGTTACAAAATGATATAACTCAGATAATTCTAAATTTTAGGCGGTAACGGGTTGTATTTACGACGGACGTAAAAATGATGTTTAGACAAACATGGATTAATCCTGCTGATAGGAAATATCAACTATTGTATTGGAGATCGGCTCCTACGGAACCACTGCTTATTTACGAGTTGACTACAAATACTAACGGTTTGAAGTCAAGTCCCTTTATTGCAATACGGAGCCTTCATCAACTGGCTGATGATGGGCAGGCTAAATACCCTCGGGCGGCTCGGTTACTTCGGTCAAATAGTTATGTTGATGACTTGAACGGTGGGGCGGATTCTATTCGAGAGGCATTGACATTAAAAACTGAGTTGACAGAACTTATGCACACGGCCGGTTACGAACTTCGGAAATGGTCATCTAACGTGCCTGAACTATTAGAAGGCTTACCTTTACACCATTTAGAAACGCTTCATACATTTGATGACACGGATGAGACAGGACTCATAAAAGTTCTCGGTATACAATGGAATCCTCGGGATGATAGTTTTACATATCGGGTAAATCTACCAAATGATAAAACGGTGACTCGGCGTAGTATATTGTCCATGGTATCTCGGTTATATGATCCATTAGGGTGGATAGCTCCGGTGGTTTTCAAAATTAAATTATTGTTACAATCACTACTCGCCAGCAATGACAACTCGAGCAAGGTCGAATGGGATGCTCCAGCATCAGATGATATTGTACGCAAATGGCGTGATATTATAGCGGACTTAAATAATTTAAGGTCATTAACGATTCCTAGGTGTATCAAACCTGATGGGGTCGCTCGGTTTTCACTGCACGGTTATGGTCACGGTTCGTCGCAAGGGTACGCGGCATCGGTTTATTTGCGATCGGTTGACACGGAGGGTAGGGTATGCGTGAAGTTACTCATGGCCAAGTCCAGGGTAGCTCCGTTACGGACAAAACAGACAATACCTAAACTAGAGCTTAATGGTGCCGCATTGTTAACTAAACTTATTAATCATGTGGTATCTTCGATGGCGGACATTATTGAGTTTGATGAGGTAGTAGGGTGGTGCGATAGTACTATAGTACTGGCGTGGCTACGTACACCGGCTCACAAATTACAGGTGTTTGAAGGAAATCGGGTTTCTCAAATAAACGCCTCGCAGGTTAAAATCAACTGGAGACATGTTCCCAGTGATATGAACTGTGCGGATGTAGCGTCACGCGGGACGTCGGTTACTGAGCTGCTGCAGCACCAGCTGTGGTGGGGGCCGCGGTGGTTACATTGTTCACGGGAACAATGGCCTACGGATTGTACGGATTTTCCATCGGATATGCTGCCCGGTCTTAAGTCTAAGGTGGTTAATGTCGGAGTAGTAGAATCGGAATTTAATTTACTAGATAGGTATAGCTCTTATGAGACGCTATTAAATGTGACAGGTTACTTGTTGCGGTTCGGAAAAAATTGTAAAACTCAGTCAGCCGATCGGTCACTCGGAAAAAACCTTTCTACTTTGGAACGTAGAAATGCATTACTGTGTTTAACTCGGATGGTACAATCAGTACACTTTGCGGAAGAAATCAATGCTTTAAAAACAGGCAAGATTATAAGAACTTCATGTAAACGGCTTAATTTGTTCATTGATAGGGATGACATAATTAGGGTCGGCGGTCGGATATCGGCTTCGGAATTACCGTATAGCTCTCGGCATCAAATCCTTTTACCAGGAAAGAGTAAATTCACTGACTTATTAGTTACACACTATCATAAGGTCACGTCGGCCACGTCGGGGCAAACTCGCTTGCGGCTATTCTTTCTCGGGGCTACTGGATAGTTTCGGCACGGCGTGTATGTCGTCATATCACATTCAAGTGCATTCAGTGCTTTCGGTCTAGGGCGCGACCAACGCAACCTTTCATGGCAGATTTGCCAGAGGATCGGGTAAGGGGCGTGCGTGCATTTCTCGGAACGGGAACAGACTTTTGTGGGCCGTTCTATATAAAGTCTAGTTCACTACGGAATGTAAAGATACTAAAGTGTTATCTTTGTATTTTCATATGCTTAGCGACCAAGGCTGTGCATTTAGAAATAGTGGCTGACCTGTCACTAGAGGCGTTCGTGGCATGCTTCACTCGGTTTACGTCACGTAGGGGATTGCCTTCGTTAGTCAGGTCTGATTGCGGTAGTAATTATAGTGCTGCGGATCGGTATTTAAAAGAATTGTATATATTCTTAAGGGATAATCATTCGGAATTAGAACGTAGTCTTACGAAAAATAATATTAAGTGGTTGTTTAACGCACCGTCAAGTCCAAATCACGGTGGGCTTTTCGAGACGGCAGTCAAATCGGCAAAAACTCACGCTCGGCGCGTGCTCGGTGAAACTCGGTTAACCTTTGAAGAACTTGCTACTTTCTTTGCTAAGGTAGAAGCGGTTATGAATTCTTGGCCTCTATGTCCACTTAGTACGGATCCAACTGATTATGAAGTATTAACCCCGGGCCACTTCTTGATCGGCCAACCGTTGGTTTCGCTTCCGGAATATCCATATGAAGAGGTTAAAATGACTCGGTTATCACGGTATGAACAAATCCAAAAGATGTCTCAACATTTTTGGTCGCGATGGAGAACGGAATATCTTCATACGTTGCAACAACGGTATAAATGGACTGATCATACGGATCCACCGAAGTTGGATGATTTAGTTTTAATTAAGGAGGATAACTATCCTGCTTTACAATGGCGGCGCGGTCGGTTAGTTAAGTTATTACCCGGAAAAGACGGTGTTGTTCGGGTTACGGAAGTAAGGACTCAGAATGGGACACTTCTTCGGCCCATTTCTAAGTTGTGTCGGTTACCCTTAGAGGTATAGGAACCAAGGGGGCCTTGGTTAGGGGGGGGTATGGTCGGGCGTTGTGGTTCTGATTCTTTGATGTATTGGTTTCCCTGCCTGGCCGTGTGCGCCTACGGTGGTGCTAGTGTACGCATGAGCGGACACCCTCTCTCGGTCGCCGGACTCGGAACGCGATTCATTGCGGTCCCGGAAAATAATTCAAATTAATCGGTTTTATGGACTCTCGAACTCTGTGCTTCTGTTACAACAATTGTGCAGTGTGTATGCAACTCTCAGTGCAAGGATTGCACTGAGGATCGGCGGTTTGTGGCCCTTGGAGGGTCGCAGGTCACAGTCCACGCGGCGCCAGCACGTGGTGTCGAGAACATTTTGCTTCGCGAGGATCGGCGGATACTAATTAAAGGCGGCAGAATATCGTGGCTAAGGTAAGGTTCCAATCCAGCATTGATCAGATCAACAACGCCTGACAATTGACATAGAACAAAACCAAAAACGGGCTCCACTGGGTTGTCGAAGGCTTTGCGCGAGCAACGCTCAGTGTATTAAGTAAGTTTGACTTGTCTGATTTTGGTATAAAATCATTCCAACAATAATTAAATTCCTTTATGGATGTGGGTATGTCATCCATTTTTAATTATTGAATGTTGGCATCTTATTGTACATTTAGATACCTAGTTAGAAAAATATAGCAATCACTTGGAGAAAACCTCTTGTAGCCTCTCTATATCGCTCTCTGATCTGATGACGTAAGCTTTATCAGTCTCGCTTTTTTTTGCTAAGACTACTCCATTCTTTAGCCAAACAAACTTACAAGGGCCTGTCTCTTTGAGGTCCTTCTTGGACTTCCACAGTAAGAAGGCGGTACTAGGTGTAAGTGACTCACGTATGTAGATGCGGGTAATGTCCTCGCGTCCCAGATCCCTGCCAGTGATGGAGGTGTTCCTGGAGCTCGACAGCCACTGTTCGCGTATTCCTTCGCTCAGAGCCACCACTATCGCCGATGGGGGTCCTTGTACGGCCACCTTTGGACGCATCTTCTTCTTTCGGTATACTTTAGATACGTCAGCAGAGCTCAGTTGTAGCTTGACGCATATCTTGGAGGTTATGTCTTGCAGGTTTTCGTTTTCCGATTCACTGACGCCGCAAATTTCAACAAGATTTGACAATTGTTGTTGTTCCATTGCGTTTATCTTCTGTTCTAGCACGTCGTTCTTTAGTTTAAATTTTGACAAGAGTGTTTTAGGTCTTTACACTGGTTCTCAACGGTTTTAAGGTTCCATTCGTACATGGATATTTTTTCTTCGTATTCGTCGATCTTATCGGAGTAATATTGGAGCGTAACCTGCAATTCCGTTCTAACAATTTCCCGCACTTCTCGTCGGATGTCGCTAAGAATTTTTTGTGTGAATTTATTTTGCGTAGCCCCTGCAGCTTCGAGTAGAATGCACGAAAGCCGTTTTGGTTTCATATTGCCCGTGCAGTTCCGACATTTCCAATCAATGGGATCCTTCGCAACCATCGCACTTAGCTGCTCCGTAGAAATATTTGCACATTCACAATGTATCCACTTGCTACATTGTATGCCCGGACTTTTCTTAGTAACAGCTTTGGTACATTTAAAACATTTCACTATTTTGTTTTGTTAGCTATTAGCGCGCGTTTGACAGATCGTGACGTTATCTCACTTCCGCGTCGAGCAACGTAGCGAGCGTAGTGCACCTATTTACATAAATAGGGTATCTTCTGAAAGCTCCTGAATACTTAGAATTGGATATTAGAATGATATCAAAGTTTTAGTCGGTGATTAGTGAGAGCAGGCCTAATATATGATGCTGTATATAATAATGATAATAATAATAAATCATTTATTCATAATATGTAACCGAGGTACTAGACCGATAATTGATGTCCTCGCCCCTTAACTAGTGTAACATAGTCGCAGCGGAAGGCGGGAGCAGGTGGCTATCAGGAGTGTTGTTTTCCCGAAATTCACCGCCACCACCACCACTTGCTCAATCAGGGCGGCAGCAGGTCCAGTAGTTCCTGCATCTTCCTGCAGGTGAGTTCAACGCGTCGCGATGACGCAAAGTACACGCTGTCGTCCGCGGAGTGCGCCCTTTACAGAAAGATGAGATAAGGAGAGATGGCCCCCGAGTGTATGGATGTCATTGCTAAGTATCCCCACACTCAAGGCTAAGCTGCACGTGGGTGCGCAGTTCGTATAATCGTTTCCCTACTTAGCAAAGTACTCTCGTAATCATTACAGCTTTTATTCAGAAGTATTGAGATTGAGGACCGCAGCCTGGTCGTGGGTTATGCACTCATTTAGAAAGTTTCCGTATGTTAGCTTACGACTCCCCTGGGATATCTTCGTCACTGGATGGCATGGAGGAGGGCGTCTAGGGAAGAGGAGGGTACAGTACGTCGGCAGGTCTCAAGGTGTCCTCGAAAGTCCGAAGGGCGACTGAGGGCTGGTCATGGTGGGATGATGGATGATGGGTGTAGGGCAGGAGCGAGGTAGTGTCCGGCCGGTAGGGTTGTAGAGACCGGACTAGTAGTGGGGTGGATCCTATTGAGAACAACAGCCTAAGTACTCGAGAGATAAATTAGTGGCTGCGAAGTTCCCTTCTCCGACTTCGTCCAGGCACGCCAAGAGGTCGGGGAGCCGTGAAGGAAACTATCTATCGAAGGCATTGGCAGTCGAAATTGTAGCTGTAGGGACAGGTGGAAAACCTCATATATAATAAATACGAGAGTAAATAACCCTTTCGGGGAAATTAACACTTCACTTCAGAAACAAGGTGAACAAGAAAACTGCATGAAGAAGTATAACATAGTAATTTTAGGGTACGTTTTTGAAAATCTGGATCTAGAATTAACTAAAACTACCAATTGTTTAGCCATTAACACCAAGTAGAACCTATTTACATTAACTACAGGATGAAAAATTCGTAGAGGTATTAAATGCCAATCTCGAGAAGATCAGGACTTGATCCTCGTCTTGTGGTCTCCTTGTTAACCCTACTAAGTCACCGGGTCCAGGTACTCCCATAACTTGATACAGAATATTTCTATGGCTCCTGTACCTATGATAGAAAGTAATCTCATACAGTACCAAGGCCAAAATCTAGGACTTATGTTTGATAACCAGCTGTACTGGTTAGAGCATGTCAGCGAGGTTAGTAGACTAGTCTTTGCCACTTTCCACACCCTCAGGGTTCTTCAAAACTTCCTGCCTCGTCAGACAAAAATCACGCTTGCTCAGTCTCTTCTTCTCCCCTGAACGATTACGCTGATATCTGCTGGACAAGCGCAAACGAAGAGCAAGTGAACAAACTCGAGCGACTTCAAAACCTTGGGATTGGGTTAGTTTTCGGTAAGCGCAAGTTTGACCACGTCTCGGAGTATCGCAGGGAGTTGAAATGGCTGCCAATTCGTCATCGACAGGATTATCATGTCCTCATTTGCCTCTTCAATATTTTATGTAATCCTCGTTATCCTGGCTTCTTACGAGATCGATTCGTTTTTCTGTCTTCGGATAGGCTACGGAGATCCCACTCTCTCTTACAACTCCGTCACATAACATTAAAGACAGGCCGATAATTTACACTTTTAAAAGTCGTTTGAAATCTTTCTCTTCCATCATAAGTATTAGTATTTATTTGTATTTATTTAAGTATATGTAACATATTTATATATATCATTATTTTTAGTATTATGTAGATATTGGTAAGTAGTTCATTATTTTTATGAAAATATTTACTGTTGTGCACATAGTTCTACCTGTAGTTTCTTTTTTTCCCCTCTCCATTCTAGGTTTGCTGGAAGAAATCTTGCGTTAAAAATAAGCTCGCCTTTGTACAGGTTCTCTCATTATTATTGTTTTATTCACTATTTTGTGAAATAAACTATATATCGAGCACCGGCGTAAGGCAGCAGCCTTGCGGGACTCCTGCGCTGATGGCCTTCGTCTGGGTGTGGGCATCCTTGACTGAGACAAAGAATCACGGGTTTTCCAGGAAGGAGGCCACGATTCGCCCGATAACGGGCGGCACATCCGCGTCCAGGAGCTTGAACAGGAGCCCCAACTACACGCGGTCAAAGGCCTTCGCGATATCGAGAAAAACCCCGACGTTGTTTTGGCCCCTATACAACTCTTACACCAGGTCGTGCAGGACTCTCGTCAGCTGGAGCCTCATACTGTGACTGTCGCGGAAGCCATGTTGCTCTGCCCTCAGGTGGATGTGGGGCAGGATTCTCTGCAACAGTACACGCTTGAACAGCTTGGCGAGATAGATGAGGCAGCATGGTGATCGGGCGGTAGTCTCCCTGGTGACATCTGTACTTCTTTGGCTTAGAGAGAATTACCACATTGCCCTCCTTCTAGAGGATTCCGCGGCGCCGGATTCCATTGAACAGTCGCGTCAGTGAGACGACGGCTTTCCTTGGCAGCTGCAATAATAGGGCCTCCGCGATGACTTCGTCCGGTCCCGGGTCCTTCCGCTGATTCAGCTTCAGGGTCACTTTCTGGACTGGATCGCAGATCGGTTCCGGTAAACGCTGGTAGATCAGTGCAGACTATCTGCTTAATTTCGATCTGTCAAATAATTTTGATCGATGACAGGTAGTAGATAAAATGTGAAAAATACAGGACGTCCAAACTGAACCTTATTTCTATGCAAATCAGGGGATGCGAAACAGTCCCATAAGTTTTCTCGAAAAATACTTTGGCTTGTAATTTAACATGACAAAAATCAATAGAAAAAGCACAAATTCGAAAAAATTCGTCTTTTTCAAATTAAGGGTTATAAAAAAGAAGTATTTTTTGCGTGTTTCCATGTACGCTATTATGAATTGGTAGCCTTCGTGTGCGTGTCCGATGCGCAGTTGACCGGATTTATTTATGCAATTGATCTATTTATATTCGACAGAAAAGCTGCCGAAGCTTCTATCTCTTATACTTAGGTTAGGTGAACCGTCATTGTCACTTTATTGTCATTGAACCGCCATTTAGTTAGTAGAGTCATCACCCGGGACTTCGGGCACTCAGCCCGTGCTCTGGTGGCATTTAGACTTCAATTCAATTTAGCAAATTGCACTGTAGATCACCTGAACTACTCGCCCCACTTTGCAGTAAGAAATGAGGTTTCAACAATGCATATAGTCCTACGATACTGGAATCTACTGATCAAAACTATTTCAGAGGCGCCACATCGCAATAATTCCATTTAACAAAAAAAACCTGTTGGGTGGGAGCCGCGCTTGCACATGGAGGGTTCTGTACCAATATACAAGAAAAAAACTCTGCAAATATTTTGTTTACGATTCATCAAACGGTTCATGTATGAAGTTAAAAAATCTAGATGGCTACCTCGTGTTCTAATTTAGATGATGGATTTGAAACATTTATTTTGGGATAGAGCGCCTTCTGAGATAATTTACCATCTGAGAATGTACTCTATCTGAGAAAGTGTACCAATTGGATAGTGCACTTTTTGAGACAGTGCACCTTTCGAGAAGTGATCGTTCTAAAGAAGTGTACTTTTATAAAAGTGCACATTTCGGGAAAGTGAGTTTTAGGAGCCTGACATACATAGACCATGCCAGAAATAAGCATAACATAAATATATTATACTTCTGCCCTCCCTAGGATACCCGGAGTCTTAGGTATCATAAACTGTGACGTCACACGCACATCCAAGACCTGGGATTATTTTCTCTTCATTTCCAGCCGGGATACGAACCCAGGACCTCTTGCTTGGGGGTCAGAGCCTTGAACGGCAACGCCATAGAGACAGACGGACGGACATGCATTGGAATCTTAGCAATAGGGTTCATCACCCATAGGGTACAGAAACCTTTAAAATAGATATAAAATGGTACTAATGGCTACCACTGAAGAGGCTATCGGATTTCAAGCTGTCACTGTCACTTAGTTTATTAGTTTGACGCCTTCAGAATTCTATATTATATGTGAAACAATTCGTACAACGAAGACGGCGAAGAGCTGAATAGTTTTTCTGCAAGTCTACAACTTTAAATTCCTCATGTATTTTAAAGTAAGTAAGATGCAGACAGGCGGAAAAAACTTTAAAAACGAGTTTTAGCAGTGAAAGACCGATTCTAAATAAATCAATTCGAATATAGCATCACGCTTTTTCCTATTCAAGTTGGCAGAGGCACAGTTACTTAATAGTAAATTTTGCGTGACATGGGGCTTGCCCATCGCCACAACTATGAAGATAGAAATATTTCTTCACGATGTTTTCAATGATGATTTCCCACTGCTGGGCAAAGACATCCTCACTTTAAGTCTACACCTCTCTATCTTTTCTTGCCAATCAAGGAGATACCTCTCTAGATTTTTGAGCCATCTCATCCTGGACCTACCTCTTGGCTCTACCCAATCGGTAACAATCATTGCCCACCTATTGGGTTCCATACGATAGTCATGTCCAGCCCAGCCCCAGCTACTTGAGTTGAACTGGTACAACAACGTCTATGATACCAGTTACAGAGCACAGTGTCATGTATCTGACGTGGTCCGTCAGCTTGACTTCTATTATACTGCACTCCATAGCCCTTTGACAAACCTTGAGATTGTACTTTAGATGATGGGCCAGTGACCATGTCTTGGCGCCGTAGGTAAGGATAGGCTTAGGCAGGGTACGGAAGATAGTGGAAGGCTGCCCTTCATTAGCTCTTTCATGGACCAGTGGCTCTTCCAGGCGTTCGAAATGCGTCTATCGATTTCTTTGATCTGCCTGTTTTCGTATGAGACTATCTTGTATTAACGAATATCCTGCCCATCCACTTCCACTCTGAGTTTCACGTTTGTCTTATGTTGTGTTTTGGACCGATTTATCTTTAGTCCAACCTCAAGGCTCGCCGAGCTCTTGCAGCATGTTTCCTGGTTAAGGGGCGGACGGTGTGAAAAGGACAATGTCGTCCGCGAATCGAATGTTTGTGAGCCTTCTGCCACCGACAAAGATTCCCCCATTCCCCAAGGACGTGTCAGTATCCTGAAGACTTCTTCGAGCGCAGAGATGAACAGTTTCGATGACGACGGTTCACCTTAATTTACGCCTTTGTTATGTTGGCGGGGCTATTGTTATACATAGAATTAATAATTTTTATGTATTCGTGTTTCTTTTGTGGTTGCTGAGGGTACTGAAAATAGCTCAAACGCCTGTGCGTTTTATAGCGTCTCCCGTTCATATGTTATGTCTGTACATATAACAAGATACTACGTTACGTAAGGTTAGCATGATATACAATTTCGCATTGTCGATCAGCATATAAAAATATACAAATATAGATTATTAAACAGGGTATCCGGTAATTCAATACAATCATTGTCTGGGGTTAAAGTGGAGCCCATTTACAGCAAATTTAACCCTATCCGAAATTTTACGGTTTTAGAGTAATGTAGGTCTTAAACACTTTTTTTCCAAAATTTGTCGTAAAGTTATTAATTACGACAAACTAAATAACTTTGGGTAACTCTTTGTCTATCGTTTATTAGATATATAGATAGATAGATACATCAATAATTCTGGGAATTGCGTAGTGTAAAAAAACACGCATTTTTTTTTTCTTTTATTTTATAAAAAAATAGTCAATAAACGTACAAATTACTTTAAAAGCTTCCTTTTTTATCAGGTACCTAACATGGTTGTATTATTTTAAGTTATTGGTGGTTGTATTATTATTTAAGGCTTTCTTAAAGGAACAAGGCACACTTTATAATGGAGATTTCAATTCGGAAAAACTTTTTTCTTCCAGTCGCTACAAAGATTCTGCTGTATAATAAAATATTACATTTTCAATGACCTTTTTCTCGATATGGGTATTACATCTTACTAGTTGCCACAAGGGTGGGTTTAAGTCCATACAAAAGCTACTCTTGTTAGTAGTAATAAATTGGGAAAGCTGGTGCACGGTTCCCTGGGAAAGGAACTGCCGTACACAAAATCTAGTTCCTGATACATCAGTACCCAAGAACACCAGTTTCAGGGCGACAATATTGGCGAACTAGATTTTGTGTACGGCAGTTCCTTTCCCAGGGAACCGTGCGCCAGCTTTCCCAATTTATTGCCCAAATTCTTATTGATATAGCTGAATACGAGCTGATTCTACAGCTTCACCTGTTTCATTCATGTACTTGATTATTGTTGTCTATAGGAATGCAGGTTCCTAATATATTAATACTCAATAACGGTTAGCTGTTTCAGTCATAGTAATTGATTACTGTTGAACTATAGGAATGGATTTTTCTAGTACATCAGTACCTAAGAAATACATCTGATCTGAGACCTGATTATACTAACCAGTAATAATATGAGCGGAGTACCTAAATACATTAGTTAACAAAGTGAGCAGTTAGTAGTACCTACTATACTTAATGTGAGCGGTTGAGTATTGCGTTCCTATTGTATTAAATAGTAATTTATATCTAATTGCCTTTGTTATTTCATCACAAATAAAAATGCTTAAGTGGTTTCAATACCCTGTTTATTTATTTTATCAAGCTTACAGAATATGATTTCAACATAACTAAGGGTACAAGGTTTCCTGCATGTCCTTTATCAGTTTCATTATATCTTCATATATATTATCAAATATGCTAAGGACTGTATATTGAGCAGATATATCAGGTTCACAATTTTGCTCTGATGCTAGTTTACTTGCATCAAAAATTTCAATTTTTACTACTTTGTAAGGTTTTTTGTTAGTATTATTCGGTTTCTTGATAATTGTATAAAATACATGTTTATTTTGTCGTTTTGGGTGTCGCACGCAGCCAACAACGTCTTTCCCTCTGATACCCGAGTCAGATGTACTGCAGTTATCGAACTCCTGTTGCGTCATATTAGGCATCAATTGGAAAAGATCTTCAAAACTCTGAAAAACAAGAATAATAAAATTTAAGTAAAATAAATAGTGGAAAGTTACTGATACATACAAGTAACCTATACAAAAACCCCTTAATGCATAGCCTAACCCGAAATGCATCGCAGTTTTCAACCTATACCAATAGTTTGGTAATACAGTTCAAAACTAATGAAACCATATGGGTAAGTATGCAGAAGAGGGTTAATATCGATATTCACTTGCCATCTTTGCTAAGATATGGACACAATTACACAAGCGTTCACTTGTACTGAAATGATGAAACTAAAAAAAAACATAACCACTCAAGTAGGTGAAACCATGAGACTACTTTGAACATAAAGCGATTTTCAAACGATTAAAAACCTAAGGGAGTAGTAAAAACAAGTATCATTTCTCAATAATTAGAAAACCTACAGTATTTTTTAGGGTTCCGGTCACCCTACGGGTGAAAAACGGAACCCTATTACTGAGACTACGGTGTCTGTCCGTCCGTTCGTAATAGCTGTCAGGCACGGGATCTTGTACGATGTCGCGGAAGCGGAACCCTTCATGTGAGAGTCCAACTCGCACTTAACCATTTATTTCCTTCTTCTTCATTTATTTCATCTTCAGAGAACAGTCTGTTTTCTGAGGAATTTGACAGAATATGCGAGTCCATACGAAATGATCTTTAAATCATTATTCATAAGGGTCATATCATTATTCATGCTTCCTGTACTATTACTGCGTCAACATAGGCATCAACTTACTCGTCACCAAATTTGGATCCTAAGATATCAATAATGCTGATCTGACTGGTGCATCTTTGGCTCACCTTAATTCTACACACATCGCTTTCATTCTTTCTCGTAATTTCGTGCTGAATTATAGTGACAAAGTTTTATGGAAACCGATCATCATGTAAGTACCTTTACCTTTTTAATTCCGTTTTTCAGTTAATGTAACTTAATTCACTAACTGGAAAAATGTTTCTTTGATCGTTTATATTCCTGAGTACTCTAGTTTTTGGGAACTTGCGTTTCAAGGGTATACTGAGAAATATGATGCATTTATACATATAACTCATAGCTCCGTGAGCTGTAACTTTGTTTACTCTTTTTAACCTTGTTAGTGTAGAGGATTACATACAGACTGACTGATAGAGGGACCAACGCATTTTTGATCAATTAGGAAACAGGAGGTTTTGTTTGATAGAGAAATTAAACGTTTCTTTGGGAACTGATGTTTCTTAGAATAAAGGTTTTGAGAACTGATAGATGAGAATAGGTATTCTCAAACATTTAGTTATTACTACTGTATTACTGTACTACATCATATTACAGACAAATGGATTATTTTATTTTTTCACATTACAGGTCTAAGAATATGTTTTTATCATCGGACTCTGACTCTGACTCTTCATCATCAAGCTCGTCAAGTTCGTCGAGTGCTAACTCACACTCATCGGGAGGACGTGCAACGAACAAACCCAATCAGATGACGAACGTGCCCCTACCTGTTGCCTAACCCTTGGCTCCAAATGCGTTGCCTGAGCCTACTGCATCCACTTCTAATCAAGAGAACGTTGCGGTGAAGCAGACTCGGAAACGGAAACGAGTTCCCACCAAGAAAGATCAGAAAAGGTAAACTTAGATTAAATTCATGCTTTAATAAGAATATTTAAATAATATAACCATACACCATAATAACTGTTGTTGTAGGTATTGAAACTTTAGAAAGCGATTTTGCAATCCCTCAGATAAACACACATAGTATTTATTAGACACAAGTTAAAAATAAAGGCTGTAAAAGAAAATCGGTTAGGAAATCAATCACCTAGAAGGAGTAAATGAGCATTAAAAATAAGTTATAATCTGATGAAGATATTATTAAATTTTCAGGTCTCAGGAGGATTTGAAGTCAGCTGAATCTGCAACTTCAAATAAGGCAGCAGTTGAAGTAGAACCTGTAGCGGATGAAAAAAAGAAAGAAAAGTGAGTATATTTTTCTTTTTACATGTTAACATTAAGTATATTATAGAGCAAGTATAACATTATTATTATTAGTATTTTAACTTAATTTTAAATCTTGAGTAGGATGAGAGTACCTTACGGGTAATTAAAACCCGTTTCACCGGTTAGAAGACCTATATGTCTGTCAAAAACAATTTCTGAAACGAATTGCTCCTAACTTGTATTACCATTCGGGTGAACCTATCTCTAGATTTAACTTTGCTAAGATAATCTAGGATAAAAGAAAACAGTATATTAATATTATTGTGCTCTAAACAGGAACTCGAAAAAAGGCAAGAAAGCAAAACGGATGACCGCCACTGATCTGCTTGGTGGTGAGAGCGACGAAGATGAAGACTGGAAGAAGAAGAATGGTAATGGCTGCGATTTAAGTTCATATCTTTATCGTCAGGTGGCCAAAGGTTATACAAAACAATTTAAAAATGATCAAGAGGGGTCCCAATACATAGATCTGAAAGTTTACAACTGTAAGGAATTGGATAAAGTAAAGCCGAAACAAAGATGGCGTAAGTCAATATTGACTTTGAAAACTAAATCATCAGACAATACGCCAGCTTGGAACTGTCTGGTTCAATTTTTGAAGGAAATAAAGTTACAGTTTAAAGATGTGCCTACAACATTTGTGAACTCGTCAAACATGTCATAAACTAGACATGCAACACTTTTAATGGTTTTGTAGTATTAAAATACTGTATACTCTTTTAATATTTGGACATTATTACTTTATAATTATTCTATGTTAATCAAACTTAAGATAATCTAGGAAAACACCTTAACTTGCTCAATAAACGCATAGTGCGTAACGAAATGTTTTTTTCTTTTCAGAAAGGATATCTTCTAAAGTCGTAACATGTGACAAATGTAATATTCAATTACATCAAGATAGCTATCAGTTTCATTTGAGAACTAACATTCATAAAAGAAATTGTATCTTGAAAACTGAACTAGAAAATGTAGATATCATAGCAACAGCCTTCAAAAATAGAATAGTAACGTATAAAGTAAATCCACGAAATGAAAAAAACAGCTTAACACCTGAAGAGTTTCTCTGTGATATTAAAGAAGTTGTTATGCAATTGATAACCCCATCATTAGAAAAACATGTATCAATTAAAGTAAACTTTGAATTATTTTTAAATTTTGTATTACCTAAGACAGATAGCTTGCAGCTAAAATCGTTCGTTTGTAAGTATGAAGCTGTATTCCGTAACACAGACCTTAATGAAATGTATACAAAAGTTATTCATAACTTACAACAACGGTTAATAGAATTTGAGCACTGTGAATCTGGATGGACATTCCAATCTCTAGGGAACTTAGAGTTAAATATCAATAAATATTGTCCATTGAGAGGCGGGTCATATTTAGAGTTACCTGATGTTATAAAATGGACTAAAAGCTGTATAAACATAAAAAATAATGATGATCATTGTTTTGTTTGGTGTATAGTAGCAGCACTGTTTCCACGTAAAACTAGTGTGAATAGAACAAGATCATATCCATATTGAATGTTAAGGGAATGAACTTTCCACCTTCAAATAGCGATATCAAATTATTTGAAAAATGTAATCCTTCTATTAGCATAGGTGTATACGGATTAGATAACGAGAATAACATTAATGGACCTCTATATGTAACAGTTGAAAGGAAAATCAATCACGTGAACTTGCTATACATAGAAAAGGGGGAAAAAGGGCACTACTGCCTGATAGAGGATCTTGAACGCCTAGTTAAAAGACAAGTCACACGACATCATGGAAAAGCAAAATTATGTGAAAATTGTTTACAGTTTTTTACAACATTGAGTAAGTTTGAGTCACACAATTGTGCAAAAGTTTTAACTGTTTTACCAGAAGAAAACACAAAATTAACATTCAAAAATTTAGAAAACCAACAAAAACACAAGTTTGTTATATATGCAGACTTCGAAAGTATGTTGTGTGATTACCTTGAAGATAGTACTAAAAACAGTAAAATGTACAAACTTCATACTCCATCATGTTTTGCATATTATATTTGCTGCTCATATAATCTGAGTCTAAATAAATATGTTACCTATAGAGGTCCAGATTGTGTGGAAGTATTCATAAAACGGATATTTTCAGATGCAATGTTCATTCAATCAAAACTCCGTATCAACAAATCGATGACTCCATTAAGCAGTCAACAACAAGAAGATCATTTTAATGCGACTGTGTGTCATATCTGTAGAAAATCATTTACAGATAATGATAAAGTGCACGATCATGATCACATCACCTCAGAATATCGAGGAGCGGCTCACTCAAATTGTAATTTGCTGTATAAAACTAAAGAATTCATTCCTGTTATATTTCACAATCTGACTAATTACGATTCACATTTATTTATTGAAGAGTTGATGAAATATGAGGGTGATACTCATATCACACCCAAAACCAAAGAAAAATATATTGCAATCACTAAATACTTCAAATTATCTGCTAAGGAAACACTTAAAATCAAATTTATAGATTCTTTTCAGTTTCTCAGCTCCAGTTTAGATAACCTAAGCAAAAGTTTATCCTCAAATGATTACCATCATTTGGCTCAAGAATTCAAGAACAAACAACAGTTTGAATTAATCAAAGTAAAGGGAGTTTACCCCTACGATTACATGGATTCCTGGTCAAAATTTGATGAAACTTGTTTACCGACCAAAAAACAGTTTTATAATAGCTTATTATCAGAACATATTACTGATAATGAGTACTTCAGAGCGCAAAAAAATGGGATATATTTAATATACATTCTCTTGGAGAATACACTGACTTGTATCTCAAAAGTGATGTTTTACTTTTATGTGACATCTTTGAAAAATTCAGAAATAGTAGTTTATATTACTACAGATTAGATCCTGTTTACTATGTATCTTCACCAGGATTGAGCTGGGATGCTATGTTGTTGTATACGGGTGTTCAACTTGATCTGATAAGTGATATAGGCATCTACCAACTAATGGAGAAGGGAATTCGTGGAGGCTTAGCACAGTGCTCATTAAGGCATGCTACAGCCAACAACAAATATACCCCTAATTATAACAATAAAAAGGAATTAAATTATCTCATATATCTTGATTGCAATAACTTGTATGGTTACGCAATGATGAAAAAAATGCCAATGTCCGAATTTTGCTTTTTATCTGAGACTGATATAGCAAAATTAAATGTGAGTGATATATCTGATAATGATAATTAAGGATATATTTTAGAAGTAGATTTGGTTTACCCTGATCAATTACATAAATCTCATAGTGACCTTCCATTTGCTCCAGAGAAATTCATACCACCCGAAGGAAAGTCAGAAAAGTTGATAGCTAATTGATATGATAAGTTCAACTATGTCATACATTATGTACATTTAAAAGAATGCTTAAAACATGGCTTAAAATTAAGCAAAATTAATCAAATCGTAAGATTTAGACAAGAAAGTTATCTGAAAATATATATTGATTTGAATACTCGGTTGCGACAAGCATCCACATCAGCTTTTGAAAAATACTTTTTCAAACTTCTAAATAATGCAATATTTGGAAAGACCATTGAAAATAAGAGAAAACAGGTTGATGTGAGATTGGAGAGATAATAAGAACAAAACTAATAAAAAAATTGGAGCTGAGAAACTAATCGCTAAACCTAACTTAGAAAGCATTGCTATTTTCTCAGAAAACTTTGTAGCTATACAGCTTAGTAAGGAAAAAGTTGTATTGGATAGGCCAATATATATTGGATTTACAGTATTAGAATATGCCAAACAACAAATTTATCAATTTCATTATGATTTTATACAACATGAGTACAAAGACAAAGCTAAATTATGCTATACTGATACTGACAGCCTTTTGTATTCAATATATACACACGATTTTTACAGAGATATGAAAGAAAACATGTCAGTATTCGATACAAGTAATTTAAAAAATGACAATACTTATAGCATCACAAAGCAAAATGAAAAAGTTCCAGGTCTGTTCAAAGATGAAAAGGGAGGTGACATTATAACTGAATTTATAGGTTTAAGAGCTAAGCTGTATTGTATTCAGACTGAAAAATGTCTAATTAAGAAAGCGAAGGGTGTTTCTAAGTCAGTTACAAAGCAAATAACTTCTTCTCAATATAGGGATACATTAACTCGAAATATTGACCTGAAATGTAAAATGAATATTATAAGATCAATGAAACATGTTTTATATTCACAGATAATCAATAAGCAGCTCATTTTGAACAGAGATGATGATAAAAGACAAATTATGACGAATCAGGTGACAACGTTACCATGGGGTCATTGTGATTCACTTATGTAAAACAGAACAGATTAAATCTAAATGTATTCTAGACGATAGTTTTGCTTGAGTTAAATGCAGAGCAGTACATACAATCTTCTACGTTAAACTCTGCATTTCACTTACATGCTAACTGTATTGCTGTAAATGCTGTATTCTTGTATGTTATCATTTATAACTGTGTATATCATTATATTGATTATATCAAATAAATATTTTATATGAATGTATAAACATTTTTCAATTTTTCAAACCCTATAGTAAATAAACATAAAATTTTTAGGGAAGTGGTATAAATAGACCTAACTGAACAAGAATGTTTTAGATAACAATATGAAGTTGATAAAACAAGGACTGGATTTAGAGGTTATTGATATTAATATTGGGTCAGATTCTCAAAAATGTGCAAGACATAGCGAGCTTTTACCAAATACAATTCGTTGTATCATATGTGGTCCATCTAATTGCGGTAAAACAAATGTGATGCTTAGTTTATTACTTCATCGCAATGGTCTAAAATTTAAAAATATATACCTTTATTCTAAGACTACATTTCAACCAAAGTATCAATTCTTATGCGAGATCTTCAAAAGGATTCCAGAAATCAAATTTTATGTGTTTAATGATGATAAGGATGTCCTTCACCCAAACGATGCATTGTGTAATTCTATAGTAATATTTGATGATGTGGTCTGTGAAAAACAAACTAATATACGTAATTATTTTTGTATGGGGCGTCATAAATCAATAGACTCATTTTATTTATCACAAACATACTCGAAAGTTCCAAAACAGTTGTTAAGGGATAATGCAAATTTATTAATCGTTTTTAAACAAGATGATACAAACTTGCGACATGTATATGATGAACATGTGAATGGTGACATGTCTTGGTATGCATTCAAAGCCTTATGCAAAACAATTTGGAAATAACCACATCAGTTCTTAGTCATCAACGCAGATTGTTCAGTTCAAAAGGGAAGATATAGAAAAGGATTTGATGTTTTTATTACATTAGATAACTTAAAAAGCTAACTTTTCAATAATTATGTCATTGTTAGTCAAACGTTCGATAAAAGCACACCGAGGAATCAAACTGTCTATCTTCATAAAAATGGAACAAACTCTGAAAGAAAAATTAATAAAATCTGTTGATTCTATCAAATCCAAAATGGAAGTAATGCGAAAAGCAGAAGATGAAACTGATATATCAATGAAAAAGATTTTAAAATCGGTTTCAGTACCACTTCAGACCTTAATCACTCATAACAACTTCACTTGTAATAAAAAAAATACTTGTAACAGGGAAAATGAAACAGAAAATGCAAATATAACAAATTCTACGGAATTTGAAGATGCTGACAACGATAGTGAATTTTCTGATTCCAGTTTCATGCCAGATTATATAGAACAAACTAAAAATCCCTCTGATAGTAATAATTTAAACATGACAACCGATTTAAGGGAACTAAATAAAATTAACATACCATTTGGATTGAGAAATGAACAAAATCTATTATTTATGGGTAATTCTCTTGGCAAAATAACAAAATCAAATAACAGTAATGATTGTAATCACTATATTACTTTGAACGACAAACGGTTCGAATTAACTACTGGTGTGAGAGAGTTATTGTTACTACAGATCGAGATAGACTTATTTATAAAGAAATGCTTCTTATCACTAACGCTCATAAAAGAGATTTTGATCCTCATGCGCAAATAAAAGGTAACAAAAGTACGAAGTATCTAAAAGTTATTAAACCGCCTCTCGAGACGCTGGAAATAGTAACCATGACAATGAAATTCTATCTTTGAATGACAATGAAATTGAGCTCACAGAAGCTGGAATCATAAGAGATTAAAAGTGATATTTTCGTTAACTTTTGTCAGTACACTAATAGAAACCGAAGATGAATGTTGACAAGTTTATACACCACATTCATAAGAATAAAAGGTTCAAATGTGACGTTTATCCAACAGAATACGTTTTGGATCTCACATATGATGGTCAATTTGATGCAAAAGATAAATTAATAAAAAACGTACAATTACCAAAAGATATTCAAGACTGTGCGTGCCACTAAAGGATACGTCGATAAGTTATCTGATGTATTTTTTAAAAGATTACAAACTTTGGAGCAGTCATTCACTGAATTAAATAGAGTAATTGAAAACAATATTAAAATAAATGACAATAAGAAAAATAAAAATGACTAAATCAGATGTTGTTAATGAAATACACCAAAATGCAAGAATACATTTTCCACGGCGAAGTGTCATTAGGAAGGATATTGATGACCTATGGCAAGCTGATTTAATTGATATACAACCTTATAGTAAAGAAAATTCAAATAATAAATATATAATTATCGTTATAGATACATTTTCAAAGTACGCTTGGGCAGTACCGCTAAAACGTAAAACAAAAGAGGAAGTGTACAACGGATTTGAGTCAATACTTTCACGAGGTCGTCAACCCTCTAACCTACAGACTGATTTAGGAACAGAGTTCTATAATGATAAATTAAATCGACTTATGAAAGCATTTTCAATCAATCATTACTCTACTTATTCAACTAAAAAAGCTTCAATCGTGGAAAGGTTAATAAGAACTATTAAGTCTAAATTATACAAAGAATTCAGTCTCAAAGGCAATTACAAGTGGAGCGATGGTACATTACATAAATTTATTCATTTGTATAATAACTCTTTACATCGAACTATAGGATGTAAGCCTGTTGACGTTACGGAACATAGTAAAAAAGTAATTTTGGAGAGGTATGCTAGATTACAACATATCAATATAATGGATAGGAGAATACAAAGATTTGCTATTGGAGATTTTGTGCGTATAAGTAAATATAAAGGAGTATTTGCTAAAGGCTATACACCAAATTGGTCTACAGAAATATTTCAAATTAGAAAAATCCAAAATACTGCTCCAATAACATATTTATTAGAGGACTCTAGACATCAACCAATTCGAGGAGCATTTTATACCGAAGAACTACAAAAGACAAAACATCCTCAACTTTACCTCATCGAAAAAAATTTGAAAAGAAAAAGTAATAAAATGTATGTTAAATGGTTAGGATTGTCATCGAGTGAAAACAGTTGGATTCAACAATGTGACATTTCTAAATAGTAAGTTATATAATGGATTATGCTAACATCTATACTAGTCATGTTTAGAACATGAAAGGATGCAGTCTTCTTAATTGGATCATAAATAATTTACCATTTGAGTTCCATTTTCCTGGATACAATTATTGTGGCCCAGGAACTAGACTAAAAAAAAGACTTAAAAGAGGGCTAAAAGGAATCAATCCGTTGGATGAATATTGCAAAGAACACGATATAGCATACAACAGGTACTCTTCTCTAGAAGATAGACATAAAGCAGATATAAAATTAATGAAAATGGCTAAAATACGTTCTTCTGCAAACGATGCAACTATTGGTGAAAAAATAGCTGCTCATATAGTAAATATAGCAATGTTAGCTAAAGTGAGTACAGGAGCTGGGTTGAAAAGTCGCAAACAAAACAAAATCACTAAACGTGAATCTGGGTCAGAATTAAAAAATCACCTAAAGAATATTATAAAACATACAAAAAAACACTTGTCAAATTTAAAACCTACCACTAAGAAAGCAGCCATTGAGCTAGCTATAGCTGCTGCTAAGGAATTTACTACAGGTGTTCCTATCAAAGTACCCCGTATTATTCCAGTACCCAAAACTGGAGGTGTAATACTGCTAATACCAATTTTCGCGGGTTTGTCAGTTGTCGGAAGTTTGGCTGGTGGAGCATCTGGTATTGCAAAAGTTATCAACGAGTTTAAGGCTTCAAAAAAACGACTTTTAGAATTCAAAAGGCACAACGAAAAAATGGAATCAGTTTGCATTGGAAAAGGTTTACAACTTAAAAGACATAGAAATGGTTTAAAAATTTATTTACCTGAAAACTATACTAAAAAAAACTAATACGCAGGCTACCCAAACGAGCTCTTACTAATATCGACATAATAAAGCATGCGAAATATATTCCATATTTTCGAGGAGTGTTTATGAGAGATGAGTTACCCAAATTTCCTCTTTCAAAAGAATGCGGTATAATGAATTTAGATAGTTCTCAAAATTTAGGCCCACATTGGGTAGCCTATGTAAAGCTTAATAATTATATTGAATATTTTGATAGTTATGGTAATTTAAAGCCACCAAAAGAATTTGTCAAGTATATTGGATCTGGTATACATTATAACCAGGAAAATATTCAGAAAGATCATCCTTATAATTGTGGACATCTTTGTTTGAATTTTTTAAATAATTTTTGGAAAAATATAAAAGCAGTTTGAATTTCAAGTCTTGTCAGTCTTTTAATTTTAATCATGTCTATAACACTAACTTTTACTGGTAATAAACTAATATTGGAGTCATATTTTCAACCGCCATTGAACATAGATAGCAAGTGGGAGTGTGGTCTGTTATATTTTTCTGCATATAATTCAATTTAAAATATAAATTCAAATAACAATTTATTTCATTACGGAAATGATGGTGAACAGGTCACAATACCACATGGAACATATGATCTATATGATCTTCTTCATTTTTTGGAATCTAGTGTTAAAAACTGTAAAATTGATATTAAACCTAATAACAATACGTTAAATTGTTCAATATTTTGTACGAAAACAATACATTTTGATAAAAAAAATAGTGTAGGCAAAATTTTAGGTTTTCTGAATACTAAATTAGAACCAAATAAATGGCATGATTCTGAAACTCCAGTAAACATTATTCCATTGTCTGTCATAAGGATCGAATGTGACTTTTTGCAAGGATCTTATTTAAATGGATTTCCATCTCACGTAATACATGAGTTCGTGCCAAATGTTCCTCCAGGTCATCAGTTCATAGAAGTGCCAAAAAAAAAATATACTTACCAACAGAAAAAAATAATATTTCATCAATAACTTTAAAAATTACTAACGAAAAGGGAGATTGTATTAACTTTGGAAAAGAAAATATACAATTACGTTTACACGTTCGGAAAGCAAAATGTTAGTTTTCAATAAAAAGCTAAACATAAAAGAACACAAAGTTAATATTCCTACTACACTTAAAGTGAAACGACATACTATAAAAACTAAACTTACCAAATCAAATAAAGAATTTCTTAAAGCACTTGGATTTAAAATATGAGTATATTACAGATATCTAATTTACCACAATTCGACAACTCGATCGAGAGTTGTGAAATTCACACATATGGTAACAGTTTCAGAGAAAATGATGAAATCAGAATACCTATCCAACAACAAGACTTATATTTCCTTCCATCCGCAAGTTCGCTATTCATTGAAGGCTCTGCAATTGCATACGGAAAAGAAGAAAAACCGCTTCAAAAACAGTTGGATTTTACTAACAATCCTTATCTGTTCCTGTTTCAAGACATCAGATATGAATTGAATGGTATTGAAATAGATCGTACAAAAATGTAGGAATCACAACAACAATCAAACCAAGCATATCTATGAATGAAGGTGACAGCAAAGTAGCGGCTCTTTGGGGTTGGAATATCAATGGTTTTAAGAGCAATGGTACTTTTAGTGTTGTAATCCCTTTGAATAAAGTATTAGGATTTGCTGAAGATTATAATAAAATATTAATGAACTGTAAACATGAACTTAACCTTAACAGAAGTAATTCAAATTTAAACAGTGTAAAAATAAGCGATTCAGAAATATTAAAGGAAGAAATAAATATACACAGAGTACAATGGCGATTACCACATATCAAAGTATCAGACCGTGAAAGGTTAATATTACTCAAACAATTACAAAATGATAGACCAATTCAAATTTCTTTTAGAAATTGGGATTTATATGAGTACCCATTATTGCCAACAACAACGAAACATACTTGGTCAGTGAAAACCACTTCTCAGTTAGAAAAACCTCGATATGTCATTTTCGGGTTACAAACTGGCAAAAAAAACTGTAAAGGAAGTGATAGTAGTGAATTTGATCACTGTAATTTATCGAATGTAACACTGTTTCTGAATTCTCAGTATTATCCTTATGAAGCTTTGAACTTGAACTTCAAAGACAATCGTTACAGTATTTTATATGAGAAGTTTACTAAATTTCGTCAATCGTATTACGGCGTTCCAGCAGATCCGTTGTTCAATAATGTTAATTTTAAAAGTAAAGCTCCACTATTCGTTATTGATTGTACAAGACAAAACGATAACTTGAAATCTGGTCCTGTTGATGTGAAACTCGAAATTGAAAGTTTAGAAGATATTCCACACAACACAACTGCCTATTGTTTAATAATTAATGATAGAATGTTTCGAATTTCTGTTTTGAATCGATATTCAAGGATTCAAAACAGATGATTTTTTTTTATTATCAAAGAGATAGCAATTTTTAGCAATAAAAAAGTTCAGGTATATTTAATAAAACCACCTTTCCCATTTTATGAATTATCTAAAACAGAGAAGAGACAAGTGTGCTGGATCGAAAGAAACAGGAAAATATTCTGGAGGGAAGGATTTATACCACACCCTTACTATAAAGATTACATAGACATAGTTAACATACTGAAAGACAAAACAATACTTGTAAAAGGTCTTGAGAAAGTTACCTGGTTACAAAGTATACTAGATACTAATAATATAATTAATTTAGAGGATAGGTTGTCCTAGTATTTTAAGTTTGTATGAAAAATATAATCAATCAAATTGCGTATTTTCTTGCCTGTATCATTCCAATGTTTGTGCATTAAAAAATGTAATGTGTTTGAATAACTGGTGTACTGAGAATATTTTTTTTAATTAATAAAGCAGTTTTTTTTATTTTATTCCTTAAGAATTAAAAAAGAGGTATAATTCAGTGCAGCTAGCAGTCAAACTAGTTCAGTTGAGTTGTACATTTCAGTTCAGTAATATACCTGTTAAAAACAGTACCAATTCCTATAGTTCAAAAGAATCAAGTTATTAAATGAGTGAAACGGCTAACCACTATTGAGTACTAAGTTATTGGAAACCTCCATTCCTATCAACAACAATAATCTAGTACATGAATGAAACAGGTGAAGCTGTAGATTAGCTCCTATTCAGTTATATCAATAAGAATTTGGGTAATAAATTGGGAAAGCTGGCGCACGGTTCCCTGAACAACCCTATTTGTTCCATATTATTGCTTGGATTTAGCAGGCATCATAATTGAACAGACATGTCATACAGCCTATATTATAGGCTGTATGGACGGTTAAATGGTCTCATATTATAGGCCCTATAATATGAGACCATTTAACCTTCCGTTTCCTATGCGATATTTACCGTTTTTTTCATTTTCTGCGTGCAACGGATAAAAATTAACATTTCCGAATTTATTGGCAACACCGATGACGAACGATTAAAAAATGCAGAAAATCAACGTCATGCGACTTGCAAGTCGATTGTGACATAAGTCTCATGCGATATATTATGTCACGCGAGTGATTAAAAAATAGAGCTCCAAGAGAGATAGCGATAATAGCCTCGAATGGCACTTGAGCGGCTGTCCGCCGGCGTCTTAAGTACCTTTAACGGGCGTTCTAACTGTGATGGAAAACTGTAAGGCTCGCTAAATGTGGGCACAACTGTGCCTCTACCGCCCGGTATGGAAAAAGGCGTGACGCTGTGTTTTTGTTAAGTGTTTCTCTTGAGTCTTGACTCAGTCAAATGGTAAAGACTGGCTGTCAGCCAAAAATATAAGTAGCAACCCTATTAAGAATACACTACTATACAGGCTGTAACAGAAAGTAGTAGTCATATTTGAGGGGGTATTATAGACGTTATTCTGAACAAATTTCACTATGAAACCAGTTTGATCAGAGCAACATTATTGTTCACTTCTCCAAGCATATCAGCTGATCGCACGACCCAAAATGTATGGCGAAGTGAAAAATAAAGTTGCTCTGATCAGATAGGTTTATGGAAAGTTTCTCAGAATGAAGTCCGTAACAATTCCACGTACCGTATAGCTGATGGTCTCAGAAAGGTGTTTTAAAACCCCTTTCTGGGACCATCAGCTATTAAGGACATCATTCTTAACAACTTTCACAACGGAACCGATTTAATCTTATTTTTTACTTCTCCGTGCTAATCGGTCGGCCTACAATTTGTTGTTGCCTTTTTGACATCGATTATTGCGTGTGTCGCAGTCATCATTGTGTCTATTGTTGCGAGGCGACAGTGACTGCACAGCGCACATTGACTCGTCCCATACAAGCTAGCCGACAATAAGTCACATTCGATTTGAGGTATTTAACTAATATCTAGTCATTACCAATTAACTAATAGGTAGAATGTTGAATTTTATATCGCACTTTGTGGTCGCATCTATTGTTACTAATTACTTCAAATGGGCATATAAGGAAATGCAAATTTCCACCCCAAAACATTTCCCTTGCATCTTCCGTAGAGTTCGGTAATTATAAGTACAATTTACAAGTGTTATTGAGTTATAAAAAAAATGGGTGATAATCTTGAAGGTATGTGCTCTATAATTATATTTTTTATTGGTATGGTCATCTCAGTGTTTTGGAATTAATTCCTAAAATTAAGTCCACAAATGTCGAAAAAATAACTATAACATTGACTTTCATTAGAGTTGATTTGTATGTACCCCACTCTGCCCTACCCTGGAATATATCTTAAAATTGTTGTTCATTCATTAGTTTTTGAAAAAGTATGGCTCAGCCCAGGCACAACCAGGCATCATACCTATCTTCTCCTTTTTCAGGACGCACGCGCACCTACGAAATTATTCGTTCCGAGTTTTTGAAGTTTGGTACTGATTCTTCCGAACAAAATGAGCATATTTTTCAATATGTTTTATCAAAATTCAACTTACTGAATAATTATAAAGACCAATTAAAGCTGATCCGATAGAGAATTGCAAGATTTTCATCAAAAGTTCATTCAAAATGGAAGACAATTTTGAAGGTTCTCCTTCATCTAAAGCACATAGGTCATTCTTATATTCTTTGCATCTAATCACGTATACTTGCAGGGCCTTTTTATAGGTTGTACATTGTTCGGACATTATTTTGCGAATATCGCATTCTTTTGCATACAACGGGCATGATTTGTCAATCGCCATGTGTTCATTTTTACAGTTGATGCACATATATACTTTTGTATCACAGTTATTATGACCTTTTCCGCATTTAGGGCAAATAATCTTCTTTGTAGGGCATTTGCTCAAAGAGTGGCCAAAACTCCAACATCCGGAACATTGAGACACTGGAAAGATATACGGCTCGACTTTGAACCTGCATCCAAAAGCTGTAACATATTGAGGCAAAGTAGTACTTTTGAAGCAAAAACGTACCGTCTCAGAGTCTGCCCACTTTCCTTCTTCTGTCAAACGTTTCAACCTTCTTATAGAAATAATATCGTAGTCACATCTGAATGATTCCTGAATTTCTTTGTCTTCAATGTCTAGCTCAATTTGCTTTACTATACCGTAACAGTAACTCAACTCCAGTGCCATATTGCATCTATATTTTAGTTCCTCAAGTTTTTTGCACTTAATCATTTTCTCCGCATCCTCTCTCTTTTCGAAGAGCATAAATGCCTTGCATGGTGATTTGTATTTAATTTTCTTGACATCGATGATGTTTAGTTCTCTAAATAATTTTGCCATTTTAAATTGCTTTGGCAAAGGCTGTTCTGAAATCATACACACTTCATACCCCTGACTGATAGACTCCTGCGGAATAATATCTTCATATTGTTTTTGTTGTACTTCCGACATACTCCGGATAAAGCGTTTAGCTTTCCTATTTATCACCATAGTATACTCGCCATCTTTACCTTCCGACGACTCATCGGAATTTCTCAACCTTTTCTCGGGCCTATTTTTGGTAGAATTAAAGAACCTTGAGAATTGTCCCACTCTAAATCCTGTTGTTATTCAGTAAACATAACGTCCGAGTTTTTATCTGGCAACAACCCACCACTACCGTCGGGTTCTTCATCAACCCTTCCGACATCATAAATCACAAACAACTTGGAAATCCGCAACAATATCAAGCGAACTTCCTCAAAATTTACACAAAAAATAACAAAGTATGCGTGCGAACTGCGAACGCGTAACTGTCTCACGCGCAACTGCTCTCAATCGAATTTATTTATTATGATGAAAATGTGATTTGTATTTGTTATTCTATGATATTTGTAACTTAATTGTAATTCTCATTGAATGATCTATATACGTATTGTAATATATAATTTTGTGTTTGTCTTGCCGCCTCGGTTTGCTTACTACTACTTTTGATGATAATAACACAATAAAAAACCGGTCAAGTGCGAGTCTAAATCACCCACGAAGGGTTCCGTACCACCGTTCAATGGAAGCGATGGTGTGGAGTGAATAGTTTGGATTTTACACAGCAAAATATTGTTTACAAAGTGATTGGTGCGGTTACTTTCACACTCCATGTACGTAACCAGGTGCATCCATAAGTTTGTATGTGGAATTGAAAGAATTGTTGTATGGGAGCCCCCTTAAATATTTCTTTTATCCTGTTTTTTAGTATTTGTTGTTATAGCGGCAACAGAAATACATAATCTGTGAAAATTTCAACTCTCTAGCTAGCTAGGTTCTTGAGATACAGCCTGGTGACAGACGGACGGACAGCGAAGTCTTAGTAATAGGGTTCCGTTCTTACCCGTTGGGTACGGAACCCTAAAAATTCAATCACACATAACACCATTCTGTATAGGGTTCGATCTCCGGCTGGTAAAGAAACCTCAGGTCTTGGATGTTTATATGTGTGTGACGTGACGTTTCTGGTACCCAAAATATAGGGTATCCTAGTGAACATGACGCAATGTATGTAAATGTTTATGTTTTATGTATATAAAAAATCGACCAATCAGAACACGATGGGCGAAATTCGAGAGAAATTTGAATACGGAGGCGATTTCAATGTTTTTATTATTATTAACTCTGTTTTTTATCAACGGCATCACATAAGCCAAAAAGAGACCGATATATAAACAAAGGTCATGTCACATATGACCCTAAACATAAATAAAAAATTGGCATATTCTATCATCATGTCTGTGTAGACATGGGAAAAGTGAAATTGGTATGTAAATAAATAAAAAAAGAGTGTGATAACCCACGAAATAATGATAGCGAAAAATTTGAACAAGATTATTTTACACGAGTTGTATTTTCCTGCGATGGTAGAATACGAAATTTAATGGCATTGCGACTGATGTCAGAAATATAGAATAAGGCAATCGATTTCCTAGTTAAAGTTTTTTACAACCTGTATAGTTTTGATATGTATCCAAGAAAAAAGTTTAACATTTTTTCATGGACTTCCTTTTTACTTGCACACGTCAATTTTTATCAAGTGAAATCAGCAATTTTATGTCAACGTCAATCGGATAAAATTTATGTCATGAAATCTGAAAATAGTTATTTTACAAAATAAAATTATTGCTGTGATGTTGTGACTTTGGCTTGGGAATAATTGGTAAGTTAAATATAGTCATTAGTGTTCCGACAATGCCCTATAGTTAACTGCATGATGAGGCAATAGATAATTCTGGTTCTCACGACACAGTGTGAAGTGTGGGGCCAGAAGCAATGTACAGATGTAGTGAATAATCCTTTCCTATCGGCAAAACTCGGAACAACGATAACACCCGAATGGTGCCGATGTGTCTATGAATTACTGTATTATTAAATTACGTAGTAACTATTATGTAATCTGTGGTGTAGGTATCAAATAAATCGCATACTTTATTTATCAATGTCAAATGTCAAATTGCCCGTTTGACGTATATTACACTGAGATGTTAAAACCACCACGATTCTATCATATAAAGAATTCGTTAGGTAAACAAAAATATAACTAGTTACTGAGGACGTTTTATTTCAATAAAACGCACTGATAAAAACCAAATTCCGGTTGGGATGATCTAATGATTCTATAAGGATTGGAATCCCAAAAGTCTAACTATAAGTCAAAACTACAGTAAGATTTTGCAGACCTTTTTTATAACAATAAATTTTTGTAATTAATTAAAAATACTATGACATAACAAAAAAGACACCTCAACATAAAACAAAACAAACCAGCAGACAAATAAATATAAATAAATATGATTTTCTGATTGGATGAACGACTTCGATTATGACAGCGGGATAAGAGGAGGAGGAGCGGGGTGGACAGTGTGATGCAAAACAATACTTCCAACTTCCATATCACAGTCAGAATCAGAACTATTTTCTGGTGTATCATCGTCAGAGTTTTCATGAACGGTGATTACAAAACTAGCCATATAATTTTCCAACTCAGGTTCGTGTTTTCGGTACTCGTTTTCGCATTTGATGGCGTGGTCACATGCTTTGGCCCAAACATCGGAACCAATTATATTAACCTTTTCCTGTACCAATTGTTTCACAGTAGTCATATTCATACTGATGTTTCTTTTGGATACGTATCCCTTTATTTGAGACCATATGTTTTCAATCTAATTGAAATCAGGATGATATGGTGGCAATCTTAGTACGCTGTGTTCATATTCGTTCATAAGTTTATCTATAGAGTATTCTACAAAGTCTTGTTTGTACTTGCAAATAATTTCATATATTTCAAGTTTTGTTAATGACGGATCAATCGGAACGTTATGTTTGGATAGCCAATCAATCATGTCTTGCTTCCTAGTATTTGAATTAGGAGGTTTTTCTACGTACTTAATATGATATGCAGCATTATCTACTACTAGTACCGAATGTGGAGCTAAGTTTGGAATGAGTTGATTACGAAGCCATTTTTCATAGTTTTCATTGTTCATCGCGTTGTGATAGTCACCTGTTTTATCAGTAGACTGATACATTAACAATGCCCCAGGTATAAACCCCTTTCTACTACCAGCGTGTGCACGACGTTATTATAAGACGTTGTCCTTTAGAAATTAACTGTTTCACTCCGTTTTCTGACGAGTCAGCCCAGCTTTTACCTGCCAAATGTGAGGTATGGATGTATGTTTCATCCATATAAACAATCTCTCTCCCTTGCATTCTGTACTTTTTTATCGCGGCTAAAAACTTTACTCTTTTTAAACGAACATCATCTTTCTCGATAAGTAATTTTCTGTTGTTTTCAACTTTTTTATACCGAAATCCCATTTTTCTAAGAATTTTTCTTAGCGTAAAGTCACATCCCTTAAAATTTATGGCTTCGGATAACTTGGACTTCAGGGCTTTAATTGTAGGTACTTGTTTGTATATCAAATGGAAATTATACACTAATCGGCGTATAACGTTGTAGTCAAAATCGTCAAGACCTAAACAAAATAATTTATTTGGTCTACCCAACTTTGCCGACTTCGGACTATTGGAGGTGGATTGATTTATGTATTCTTTTTGCAATATTTTATTTACTGTTCGTTGAGAAATACCACTGGCCTCCGAAACTCGTTTTTGGACTTTACAAAAGTAAGCAGTATAGTTGGTATGTTTGAATTTATCATTTTCAGTTAAGAAATATAAATAAATATTGAAAATAACTTCGCAGGCTTGCCGATCTAAACATTTCCCTTTTCTTAGTGCTTTCGGCATGTCTGTTATAAATTGTTAATGTGGATCGAATAAAATCAATGTTTATTATTTACAAAAATGACAGACAAGAGTGAAATGTAAAGTCAAAAATAAATAAATATAGGTGGCCTGCATTAATACACGAGTCCATGAAGTTTATCACAAAATCTAACATAAATATCAACAAAATATTTCTGTGGTATTAACTACTCTATATAGATACTTCCTCTTGCAATGCGACCGTTCCCTACGTTGTCTCGATGGGTACTGAGTGCGGTGAAGTAGTAAGACAAAAACGAACATTTCCGAGGAAATACGAAAGGAAAGGATTATTCACTACATCTGTATGTGTATTTATGTAAATGTTTCTGTTTATAATATACATACAATGCACGCAGCTTTGCAAAAAGTAAAGTTGCAACTCTGGCTGCGTTACCCGTACTTACATGACTTAGAAGATATCTTGAATGAAATCCTATGAATAAATTGGTAGTTTCGCCAGTGAGATCTCCTGGTACCGTAACCGAAAACCGAAAGACGACTTAAACTGACGGGCGTAGTGACCAAAATATCATGGTCACAAAAAACTAAAAAGTATTACTTGTTTAGTTACAAGACATAGATTAAGCATCACTCAAGAAACTCCTTCATCTACTAGATAGGTCTTTACTATTCGCCGGAGCTTAAAAACGTCCATGGTAACAGTAACCATATAAGATATAGTGTGGGTGCTAATTAACAACTACATGAAGAGAAATGTCATCCACAAAGAGCCGAATTTATGAAGCATATGAATAAAACCTATGAATAGAAGACAAAAATTTCTGATTGCAGACGCATGGCAGAAGGAAGTCATCGTCCAATGTATCTTCAAGAAAGATACGCTAGTAACGAAGGGTCAGAACCATGGGAAGATACAGGTACTCAATCGATACCACGAGAACATTAGAATCTTCAATCAAGAAGCTATCTAGTACACTCGTGGGGATGCAATACAAAAGAAAGTCGATCAGCACACAGAAAGGGAAACTCATCTTTCGCGCCTGCTCAAATAAATCTGTAATCAGAAGATCTTCTATTAAACGAGACTTTTCAGTAGAGACAGAGAACTGTGTCCTCAGGAGACATTACAAGAAGAAGAGAGATATCTATGAACGTAAATTAAAAAACTGTCGTGTATCCCAAAGACAACTTAAGCTTACAAGCTCCAATGAAAAAAGTCGTAAGGAAATCTTAAGAGTCAGAAGACCAGATTTAGAAACGCTAGTCATAAATAATTTGCAAAATCTCATAAATACGTATCTTAAATATAACAAAGATATTGAAACTAAACAAGCTGGATCAACCTTTGATGCTATCTCCCATCACAGCTTAGTGAGTGAAACTTCATCTCCTTTCAGTAGTATACCAAGGAGTTTAGCAACGCCACTACTTCCTGAAGAACGAGGGTATGACGGCAATAAGAATAAATTACGTAACTGCCTTCTCTCATCAAGAGCATCAATTTATTCAATGCCTTTTCGGCGAAATAAGAGAAGCTTCATATCCACTCTGAGTGTACCGAGATATTGTAACAAAACAATTAAAAAAAGAAGCAGAGAATACCACTGGTGTCGCGAAATATCAAATGGACTTGGAAGAACAATTTTACTATCAATTGATGAATCGGAGAATGAAGGCAGTTCCGAAGTATGTGTCTTGAAAGCTTTTAAAAAGACAAAGTCCAAAAACAAAGAAGTATGCGGGACTGGAGACCAATTGGTGGCTCCCACCTTGAGAGCTGCCAATGAACGAATAAAACAGCCTAGAGATAATCAAAGAAAATTTCAGAATGATAAACCGATTTGTTTGGATAATATGCATAGTCTTGTCAAATGTGTATACGCTCCTGATCCATCAATCACGTCAAGCACATGTGGCTATAAACTGGAAAAAGATAATTCAACAATGACTCTTGCAAACCAACTTTATAAAAATATTAAACCACGCAAATATAGCCCTGAAGTATACACAAATAATGCTGCTAAGTCAAATGCATCTCGGACCAAAATTCAAACTAAATCAATATTTAGAAATGAACAGGAAAATGTGAAGGAAATGCATCCACGGTACCCTTGCAAAAGTCGCGAAATGATGCATAAGATATCTTTCAACAATTCTAAACGGTATATGAAATCAAAAACCATACCCAAGTACGAAAAACACCAGCAAACTCATAGAGTCAAAGATAGAACCAATAGCGCAGAATTGTTGAAACAAATAAAAAGTTTTTTCGACATGGTCTCCATTTGTGACGAAAATAGAGATATAAAGCTCGACATTGTGATAAATATGTGTCCTTGTTCAGAGTGTGTGCAGAATGCAAAACCACGTGTAGTTATAGCAGGAAATAACGCAAATTCTGCCGAAGATGGAGATATCACGATCAAACTTCCATCCCGAATATGTAACAAGCCAAGAATGAAAGATTTGATGAATACATCTATCATAAAACAAACCTGTTCGTTAGAACCATCTCCGATAATAGCTGATGGGGATTTAAGAATTGAACAAACAATGCCTCTATGTGGTGGAGAAATTATAAACTCTGATTATAGAACTCATTCTGAACATCCATGTACTGATGATATGAAAGCCAAAAAGAGTCAAGAACAAGTTTTAAACACATGTCACATGGCAGTTATCAAAGAAATATGTGATCTGAAATCTGTTTTGAATGCGTTTACTGTTACTGCAGATCAATTAAATAAACACTCAAAGCAAGATGCTACAAATTTGGAACACCAGTCAATGAAACAATTTTTATCAGACCAAATAATTGAACCTAACACTGAAAAATATCTTACCATGATCAAGCATGCTATAGGTGTCCAAGTTTCTCTTAAAGATGACCCAATGGCAGAAGAAATAAGTGTCGATGATAAAATGAAAACGATTGGTATTAATCAATATTTCGAAAGTGAAGCATTAATTAAAGTCACGGATATGACATCTGGGACTAATCATCTCTCCAAAAGAAACACTATTAGTATAGCAACAAACTGCTGCCTTCCGAAATCTATATCAATTTTTGAGTTGTCACACTCGAGACATAAAAAACCCAAGATACTAGAAAGCTACCACGTTAAAATCAAACGGAGGAAGAAATTACAAAAAGGTAGAAATAGACATAACATTAATAAAATAAAATCCGATGTAAAAGAAGCCAAGTCCGAACCAGATGAAGAAAACATACAACGGAAAAAAGAAATTGGAATCAAAATACTAAATACACCTGAAATTAGCGATTTAAAAAGCGAACAATCTGTCGCTTTCCATGGTAGTATTGAAGGCCAGAATGTTATAAAAAACTTAAACATATCACGAAGGTCCTCAGTTAAATCAATCGTTATTGACATGGAGGCAGAAAATTACAGAATACCGGGAAAACTAAAGAATAGAAAACGGTGCAACCCATATGTAGTATTCTTCTATTGTTTAGGAATATCTGTTCTGTTAGCGACATTAGCAGTTTTTATCTATTTCTATATTGTTTTACCAAAGCTGAACAAGAGTGTAGAGAAGCTACCGGCCTCGGCGTTGAAATTATCTGAGTTAGGATTTTAATTAGTTACCTAATGTGTTATGTATTTTTTGTATTTTTTAATAAAGTAATTTTTGTCACAAACATTTTTATATCTCGTAAAATATCACATGACAAAATGAACGTTAACTATACCCTCGTTTTGTTTGATTCAAATATTGTTCTTTGATCTTGTTAATGTTTTAGAAAATATTTTCAAATTACTTTTGTTTGACTTTTTCAGATAACGTGATTACGATAGGTAAGCTGGATTTGGCAATGATAATTAAAATTAAATCATTAGAGAATTACTAAAGCTGCAGGACTGTAACAACAAATTCATAAGTAATTTAAAAAAAAAACAGCTTAGTTTGTCGTCAGATGATATCACTATCAGGCATTTAGTATGCAAGAAAAATACGAAGATGATGTTTCTCCAACAAGTAATAGCTCCACCTCAACATTAAAAGGAGCTGAAGATGACTCCATCATTGACCTTTGCAAGGGCCAAATTAAAATCACAGATAGTACTGAAGATGAAGCTTCGAAAGAAAACTTCAAAAACAAACGGATTGTTATAGATAAAATAAAAAAGAAGAACAACAAAAGACCTTTTGATATGGATTTAGAAAACAAATTGGAGAAAATTGACGTGACAATGGTTGCAGATGCAATAAATACTAACTTACAACTAAATGTTGAGTCTGGTAAAAGAATCGCAAAAAGTAGAATGGTGGAAGTCAAGTTATTTGAAAATATGTGTGGGACGCAGGAGAATGAAGTTATTCTAATAACACCCTACTCTTCCGAAAATACTACTTCATCAGATCCAGATACATTTGAATCAAGTATGGCTCTTGAAAGTATCGTTGACGATAATACTTCAGCGGTACCTGAAACGATAAAAGTTAATTACCCTGATTCAAATGATGATGAACGCGACGCGACTATGTCACCACAAATAAAAAATACACTTATTGAAGAAAAAGCTCCAAATGATGAACAACTAAAACAAATTGACATTGAAAACGAGTATGAAAGAGAGATATTACTCAAGAATAGTAGTTGTCACAAACTTCAAACTAGAGAAAACCTAGATACAGAATCGAACAACAACTCCAAAGAAAAACCTCAGTGTAAAACAGGCTTGTTTTCTAATGTAATCAAAGAAAATTTATCAACAAATAGTAAAGATTACGGGAAGAATTTTGAGTATAAAAATACAATTAATCTAAATAGAAATATATCTTCTAGTGACTATTCGACGACCGAATGGTGTCGTTTGACACAAAGTAGCGACGAATTCAGTGAAACTACTTCAAAGTCATCCTGTAATGCAACTGCACCAATCAAATCATCAAGTGTTACTCTAACTGCGTCTAAGGATGACTGCATATTCAAGAATAGCAATGTACCAGCCCATGTAAATAAAATGAAAAAACACTCGAAGACGAAGATATCAAGTAGAATGTCTAGTCCAGATCGTTTGTCAAACTTTAACAGTGATGCCACCATTGTCTTTCTAGAGCCAGATTCTTCTACATTCGGTGATTCAAGGGGAGATGAGTATTCCAGAATGGAATGCAATACTCACAAAATTGATTCAGAATATTTGAAAGAGACGGAATTTTACCTAAATAGACATCATCAAACTTTACTTGTCTCTAAAGATACAAGAGATTCAATAACTCAAGATAACGTTCTTACAATGAAGCAGCAATGTAAAGATGTTGCCATTGACATGGAACAAACTTGCCGAAATGATAACAACGTTATTTTTACGTGTAACGTAGTGCAAGAAGATATATCTGAAAATAACAGCAATACTCGAAAGGGATTTTTCTCCAATTTCTTTGGAACACCATATTCCGAGAAACTAGCCAATCTTCAACACGCACTGAACCTGCCTAATAATGAAGCTATTACAGATATGATAGATACAAAAAAATCTCCTCCTAAGAAAGCAAATTCCCACGAATCTTTGACCAACGTGCCTACTAATTTGGATACTATAATACGCTCAATCGATAAAGCTGTGAGAATACTTGAAGAAAACCTCGTCGAAAGAATCACACGAGAGATCAAATGCTCCCTTTCATTAGTAGAACAACAACATTCATCAAAGAAAGACTGTTTTGAAGAAATTACAAAAAAATACAGCACGGACCTAACAACAGACGCTGACACTCACTCAACATCCGAAACACGCAGCCAAAAAATCCAATGCAATATATGGAAAGATCTGAGCATCGTTAAAATTGACCAGATTTTGCTGAAACTCATCGGACAGAAATCACGTGAGAGCCCGGTTTCTAGCTCTTCTTTGAAAATCAATAAACCCGATGTGGTTAAAGTTGCCAGTAAAGTGGAGACGTCTGACCATGGCGACTCCACTACAGTTTCTGTTGAAGAATCAGAGATAAGCCGCGAAGAATTGCAGGTCTCGGATCAACGCCATGTATTTTGGACCACATGGCAGTTCATGAAAAACAATATTGTTGTTATCAGTTGGGCTCCGACATTTTTCCTTTGTGTACTGATTATTTACGGAACTATTGCGATGGGAATACATGCTTTTTGAGAGTTTTGGAGATGGGTTTCATCTTGTAGCAGCTTTTAACTAGTTATGAAGAAAATATACGAAACTATATATTGAAAGGAAGGATAATTTACCTCAACTTCATATTGTTAATCAAGTCGAGTTTCAAAAAAGACAATGTTCTTTTGTGGATTTAACAACTAAAGGACAAAGCAACACTTCAGTAGTAATCTGGTTTAAAAAAACATCTGTTGTATAGAACAATTACTGCTATCATTGAGTAGAAATTATTGTAACTAGTAACTTTATTATGGGATCAATAAAATCTAACTCGTAGATAAAAGTATGTATAGTGACTCGCACACGAAGGGTTCGTAACATCGTACAAGAAAACTTAAGCACTAAAAATAATAAAAGAAAAAGAAAATCATATAATAATAATAATACCTTGGACACTATTTACACATATTGATCTAGCCCCAAACTAGGATTCCCTGTATCTTGGGTACTAGACAACGATACACGACCGATATGATGTCCGAATGTCGATTCGAACCCAGAACTTAAAGGTTGCGCAATTGACTGAATGCGCAACGATATAAAAGCAATTACTCCACCAAAACGATAATCTACGATCATTTTTAAATCATGATATGATTTTTTATACTGCCTATGATTGATTGATATATGTTTGATTTTTTATATCTATTTATAGCTATAGGTTTCCACTCTATACCACACTACCATTTTTAGGTGAATGCCGCGCATTCGCTTGCTGACGTCTCGGAAACAAATTACTCAGATTCGGACACAGTGTCCGAATCCCAGTAAAACCTCAAGGTCAAGGCTTGCCGTTCTAAGATGTTGTAGCATAATTTGCAGTTCTACTGCCGTCGACGCGAACAGGACAATTTCATCGGCGAAGCGAAAGTTTGTGAGCCTTCTGCCCTCGACGAAAATGCCCTTGTCCTGAAATGGGACCTTTAGCTGTCTGAATACCTCCTCGGGGGTGCTGGTAAATAACTTGGGTGATAAGGGTCGCCCTGTTTCATACCTGTCTATTCTGATTATTGGTCCGGATGACTAACTTGATGTTTGCAGAACTTTTTGTGTGAATGGTTTTGATAATGTTAGTGTCATTTACACTAACATCATTAAACCATTCACACATATTTTGATTTTGAAGAGCATCGAATAAAGAATCATGAGTGTTTGTCGATTACTCGAAAGCTTTCGACAGCGAAGGCTTTCGAGTAATCTACAAAGGCTCTTATGTTTTTTTTCTACGTTCATATATTATAAATTATATCGACAGGCATAGATTAAAATTATGATCAAATGATGAGAAGACACTATGAGAGACATCTAGGTTGTTAAAAAATAACTATTTTTCGATGTACGGTGCAATGTAGGGCAATGAACTCTCTTCTTTATAATGATTTAGCGGAAGCTGTCTAACAAATCGATAGTGCCATCAAATTGGTATTTCTCAAGCAAATTGGATTGGTCTTGGCAACTTACACTTTTTATCTGACTGTACAAAATCATCTCATGAAATCTGACTATATATCTGATTGTACAAAATTATCAAATTCAGAATTTAAATATTCAAAAGATTCATATGAGATTTCATGATCTTCATGATCAGATTGTACCGGTTCAATTCTAGACGTATCAGACTCATTGTCAGTTGTAAGACTGGATGTTTCGCTATCACTTTTAATGAGTTGTTCAATTTCTCTATCAATTACCAGTCCCCTGCATTAATATTCCTCTTCTAGTTTTTTTGTATGCACAGCAATTATCCCATATATCAGCAGTTATATCTTCAAAACACTTTTTTACAATCTGCAGGAACGTGAGTTCAAGTTCAAAGGTTTTTATTCATAATAGCACAAAAATTGAGACTTAATGAACGTCATAACATAGACAAGAAAGCATAACATTAAGTAGGTGCCTAATTATAACAGAACATAATATAAAGGGTGCAATAAACTTTGAACAATGAACTGCGGTTTACTGCCAGATGTCGGTGTCTTGTGAAAATTCATTAATTTTGTAGTAGGCCTTTGTGCACAAAGTGTGCTTTATACATTTTTTTACTCGAGCTTCAGTCAAGTTTTGTATTTCTTGCGGAACTTTATTGTAGAAGCGTATACAGTGTCCCATAAGAGAACTGCTAACTTTTGTGAGTCTCACACCCATATTCTTAGTTGTTTCCTCACCCTCACTGAGCGTTTACTCAACCTTCCCTGAGCGAAATCTTATCGTTAGTCGTCAAAAAACGTCATACACTCAAAATATTTTCTCACTTGAGGGTAAACCATGAACTGTCAAATGTAAGGTACCTCTCGACCTACCTTACAGCGTCCTCACTACTCCTCAAAGGTTGTTTTGAATGTTTTGGTAGGTACTACTTAAATCTGCACAAACGTGATCGTGAAGTGAAGAAATGTTCGCGGAAAACGATGATTTCGAAGATTTTATGGACTATGTTTATGATGAAGCCCCTTATAACTATCCCGCAAGGAGGTACTTGCGAGATAATATGAACCCGCTCGAAGAATTCGACAACGACGAGTTCATACAACGCTACAGGTTCTCGAAAGAAGTAGTCGTCAACGTTCTGCTGCCGTTGGTTAATTTGGAGAACCATAATAATAACAGGAGAGGGCTGCCAATCCCGCCAGTGCTGCAGATCCTCGTGGCATTGAAATTTTATGCCACTGGACATATCCAAGTAACCACGTATCCAAGTATCCAACAAACCTACACCTACCTAATCTCTAAACAAAAAATCTGATCAATTCACCCACTTTTACCCCATGCTGGGCATAGGCCACTTTACCTTATTTGCCTAATCTATACACCTAATATTATATTACAGTTAACTGTTGGAGATCGTGTTGGAGGTGGCTCAATTGTGACGTCATATCTCAACTTAGGAATGCTCATTTGCACTAATAAGAATACAGTTCGGAAGGTCCTCAGAGAAGGCTTCCTCACTGAGGCTGCCTCGGTGAGTGAACGCTTAGTGAGGGTGAGGAAACAACTAAGAATATGGGTGTCAGTCTCAACATTGGAAAAGAAAGAATAGGTATATGTTAATTTCTAGTTTGCACATTGTGGCGGCTTTAAATGGTTTTAAATCAACTTATATTTTTCCTCACAAACAATATCACGTGATATTATCTAAACCAACAACTATGCCCCATATCATTTCTATCGGATTCAGGTCACAATGACATGGCGGCAGTCGTAGTATTTTGTGACCATAAAAATCTTAATTAAATTGGCGAATTGATTACATCTTCCAAGCCCAGAGCTTACCGGCCACTCGTTGTCTTGCCACTAATTTTTATTTATTTATTTATCTAAAACTTACATCTACATTACAGGTTAGATCTAATACATAGTGCAGCTTATTCAAATGATTATTCAATTAACCTAAAAATATTTACCAACTATACAACTAAGCATTATTTATTTTTTATTTTATTTATTTTAATTAGGTCTACTAACAATTTATGCACTAGTTACATAACATTTGATTAATCTAGTATGAAGGGTTGCTGAGTACATAAATCAATTACAAGTAAACACCACGTGCGCTATGAAGTGAAACACTGGGTCCTTATCCGACCCCAAGTAGATAATAATAAAACACAAATTATAATTAAGAGTAAATTAAAGTACTGACTTAAATTAAATGAGTTTTGACTATTTGAAACATGATATAAGTACATATTTTTTATTAAAGTCATGTTAGTATTAGACATTTTAGTTGGCTCATTGAGTCGTTGTGAACATCGAAGGTATCGCTGTATTTGTTTAACAGATTGCAGAGACGTGGAATAGCGGGAATTATCGTGAAATGGACGTGGAATTATCCTTTATTATTTAATCAATCATCTCATATCTAATTGTCTGCAAAGCAGTCTTTGTGAAGCCACTCGAAGTGCAACTAAACAAATCCATCTGGTTGGCAATCAAGTTAAGGTATTTGAGCGCTCGACATCGGGGACTTGCTGAGCAGCGCGGTGCGCGCGCGCGTCACACAAAGTAGCTCAGGCCGGCGGCGCTGCCACACGTACCGGTCGGGGACACGTATGCGCAGCAACTCCAGCACCGTCCCATTCTCGATTTTACCTACCATCACTTTAAATAAGTAAAGAACCAGTGCAAATTCTTGCCTTGCCTTATGCATTAGAGAGTCCTCAAGTTTGTCCGGTACGGGCCCTTAAGTACTACATTGAGAGAACAAGGGAGATGAGCAATTCCTAATTAAAGAGAGTGGTATTGACATATCATCGAGAACGGTGCGCACACCACACGCCAGGCGTGCACGTCAGCGACGCACCGCGCGGGCGTCTGGAAGTAGTGAGGGAAGCTGTGGGCTGGTCACAGTCTTCACATGTTTTCCTAAAATACAATAATAGCAATCTCGTCTCGTGTACTGCATGTAATAGTAATTATCACCGGTCAAGATATTCGCATAATGAGACATCAAACATCACAGGGTAAGTTCGTTTGATTCTTAATTATCCCTCTGGTTCTTGGACAGGATATTAACCTGCATTTACTGTATGAGAAGCAAGCGTGAAACCCATTACACCATGGAGCCCTATGGTAGAATATAATTATCCTATGGTAGAATATAATGACAACGAAATACTTTATTACAGAACGACTGCGCTATAGATATTGCAACTTCTTTAATATATTATTATACCTATATATTTCGAACAGGGAAATCTCGAAAACCAAATATGGAAACACAGAGCTCAGGCTAGCCACCCTTGCAGCTGGAGGAGAGGTAAAGTAACCGATACACAGAGCTCAGGCTAGCCACCCTTGCAGCTGGAGGAGAGGTAAAGTAACCGATACACAGAGCTCAGGCTAGCCACCCTTGCAGCTGGAGGAGAGGTAAAGTAACCGATACACAGAGCTCAGGCTAGCCACCCTTGCAGCTGGAGGAGAGGTAAAGTAACCGATAACGGTAGGTAAAGCCTGAATTGAACATAGCAAGTAAGGGTGTGGCTATTAATTTATCACAGACCCATAAACGAATCAACGCTATCTGTCACATATTTAATTTATTTCTCTGAATAACCAAACTTTTTGCATACATTTTGCTTTACTTACTTTTACCCTGTGGTTCATTTGTAAGTATGAACGAAACTCTTTGCTTACTTACTCTGTATTTAATAACGAAACTCTGTAGCGCCCTCTACATGGAACTAACTTGACAGTTTGCTTCCCCATTGAACAGGTCGCACAATGGCGTGGTTCTCCATCAGCGTTGCCGTTGCCGTTGCTGTTGTTTCACAACTCGTTTCGTTATCCAACACAAACGCCAGACCGACAACGGCACCGGAATGCTTTCCTGCGATTTGAATTTCGTATTTCAGCTGCAAACATGGACTCGAAATGGAGCTGAACGGAAAACGCTGAGGCTGGAAAATGTGAAATCTGGGCAAAGTATCTGGGTCGGAATAATATGAGAAGCTACATTTTAAGTCGCGCGCAGAAGCTTTGCCGATGACTGTAGGTAAACAGTCTGAGTACTAAATGAGGCCAATAACATCATTTGTTTTAAAATTAGAACATACGTAGATGCATTTGAATATCAGACGAAATCTCTGGTAAACTGAGGAATAACACATCACCGTTCTGTAACACAACACGTCTTTGTTTCCCATGGATGCATCCCATACAGAAAAAATAAATAATAAGATAGACTAGCTGCTCGACAGAAGTCGTCGTCGTCGAAATAGGTAAATAATGTACAAAAACGAGTTTAACATGCATATTCTAACCTCGTTCTATATCACAACACGTCTTTGTTTCCGGTAGATGCATCGGCGCACAACATCGAGTAGTTTGAATCGAGACCGGAAGCTCTCGAGCGCGATTTATGGCGCCCCGGGCAGAAATGGCCACGATGGCCGGTTGGAAAATGAGGTACATGACCCTGAGATTCCAGATTCAAGATACAAGATTCTTTTTTTTTATCGAATATAAAAATAAATTATCTTATTCAACGTCAAAATTATACTTACTTATAACAAGAATCAATTTTTTGTATAAAAAAGAGGCTACACCGTTTCGGAAGGTAGGCCTCGGAGTTAAGAAGAAACGGCAAGAAACTCCCCCATACCTTCTTTTTAAAAAAGTGACTTCACAACAGGTACTACTGGTTTCGGTGTAAGGAAATTTGCCGGCGAGTGATAGACTTGATCCATCACCCCTCGTCGAATTTCTGTGCGCTGAGATGGTATGGACCATGCAGTTTTGTCATCTAAGTATTTCTTAATACTATAATAGGATAAAGATAAAGATAAAGATAACGATAAAGATAAAGATAAAGATAAAGATAAAGATAAAGATAAAGATAAAGATAAAGATATTTTATTTGTGAATGTGGGTTACAGGGTTGTTAAATAAATATTGTTCTTGCCACACTCTACCTTAAAGGCGTACAAATATTAATTTAAATTAAATTATATTTAGATTAAATTTAAATTACATAACAATACATTATATTACATGTCCGTTTGATTATTCAGAAAACTGCAAATTACATAGATCCTTAATAAACATACGCTACCACCCATTAAGCAATCTTTCAGTCACCATTGAGGAAATCTTGTACGCTATAGTAGGCTTTATTAAGCAAATGTTCTTTAAGCTTTAATTTAAATAAATCAAATGATTCTATTTCTCTGATACATTTTGGAATATTGTTATAAATTTTTGGTATCATCCCAAACACATTTTTTTTGAAATAGTGCGGTCGAGTGCCGCGTTATGCTTAACATAATGTTTCTTTTTCAATTTTTTTTTTTAAAATGATCCCAATTGTTTCTTACATAAACGGCCATTTCATAGATATATAACGATGGTAGAGTTAAAATTCTTAATTTTTTGAAATGTGGCTGACATGTTTCTATTTGTTTTAAATGACATATCGCCCTTAAACATCTTTTTTGTCCTTATCCGTTGAGTTGCCCCAGAATATAACAACATATTTGAGAGTCGAAGCCACATAAGCATGGTATGCTGATAGCAAGGTAGTGACTCTAGCTACCTTAGCAAGCATAAATAGTGCATACGAGAATTGGCTTAACTTTGTGCAGACATTATCAATATGTGTTTTCCATGTTAAGTGGGAGTCGATTGTTAAACCTAAAAATTTGGTGTCATGAATTTCCTCCATTATTTTTGTACCATAGTGGATGTCAATTTTATTATTAATATTATTGTAATTATTTGTGAATGTCATTATATTAGTTTTATTTAAATTAATTACAAGATTATTTTGTCCGAGCCATTCAATAATATTTTTTAGGGAATTATTTATGTCAGATTCATCATTGTGCTATCATCAGCAAACATTACGATTGGGAAATTGATCGCGTCAGGTAAATCATTTATATATATTATAAATAACAGTGGTCCCAAAACGCTACCTTGTGGTACTCCATATTGCACTGTCCTTGAATCTGAATAATAATTATATTCTGTTTTAGTTGTCTTGTCTACTCTGGACATTTGAGTCAGTTGTTGTCGGTTGCACAGATAGCATTTAATAAGATCAAGCACGTTACCTCGGACGCCATACATGTATAGTTTGTTTATCAGGATGGAATGATCCACATAATCAAAAGCTTTGGTCATGTCCATATTCAATGCAGACACAGGAATTTTATTATCTAAGCTGGTTACTACACTTAAGAGGAAATCATAAATTGCTTGATCTATGGTCTTATTTTTTCGAAATCCTTTTTGTTCTTTTCTAAATATGTTGTTGCTTTCAAAATAGGCGTTTATGGCATTGTAAATGACCTTTTCGACTACTTTGGAGAGTATAGGAATGAGTGCGACTGGTCTATAGAAGGACATGTTTTCTCTGTCATCTTTTTTGAACATTGGTTTAATAATTGTGGTCTTAAGCTTTTCAGGGAAAACACCCTGTTCTACACACAGATTTATGATCTTACTTAAGACTGGTGATATGATCAATGCTACATGATTTATTACTGTTGTACAAATGTTGTCATATCCCGTACTATTTGTATTTTTGAGAGCGTTTATTATTTGATATACTTCAAACGGTGTGGTAGGTTTAAAGAATAGAGATTTTGGAAATGACTTCAGTTTTGTTCTGTTGCTAGTTGCCTCTGCTTTTTGTTGTTGTTCAACTTGATCAATGTAAAAATTGTTAAAAGCTTGGGCTATCTCCTTGGAATCGCTAATAACCCGATTGTTCAATTTTATTTGTTTAATGCTTTCTTTTGGTGCGTTTTTTTTATTATTCAAGTTGTTATTTATTATTTTCCATGTAGCTCGACATTTATTGTTTGAAGTTTGTATAAAATAATCGTTCTGGGATTTTTGTGTGAGTTTTATTATTCTTTTAAGTCTTTTAGCATATGTTTTGAAATTATATTTATTGTTTTCATTTGGAGCGCGTCTGTATGTCCATAACAACTCCATTTTTCTTTTTGAACATCTTCGTATTCCCTTAGAGATCCACAGAGGTCACACGCTGCTAGTACATTTTATTTTTATTACCGGGAAGCATAGGTCATACATCAACACAAATATTTCATGAAATTCATTATAGGCAACGTTGGCATCAGAACTGGTTAAACACTCAGAAAAACTCAGATTTGAAATACACTCTTTGAATTTGTCAAGGTTATCTTTATGGTAATCCCGTTTTTTTACAAACCAATAGTCTAGTGTACAGTATTTTCTTACAGGGTATTCTAGTAACTGTCCAGTATGATCCGAAAGCGCTAACTCTATTATTCGGCCTTTGCATTCTCTAATGTTTTGAATAAAATTGTCAAGACAGGTCCCACTACTCAGACGTGTGGGTTCGTTGAATGTAAGTCTTAAGTTGTAATGTAGTAGTAATTGTTCAAAGTATACTGCATACTTGTCCCGATGAAGCCGGTCTATATTAAAATCCCCACATATTATAGTCTTACGTCTACCACGGCAAAGTTTCGACAATAGATTATCTAAGTTTTGGAAAAATATATCGTAAGATGCTACATCATATTTACATTTCCTATATATACATATTACATTTAAATTATGCTCTGAAAGTATTATACCACAACACTCTATTGCATTAGGAATGTTACAGTCGGTTATGTCAAGAATTTGAAATTTAAGTCCATTTTTCACAATTATAGCTGTACCACCACTCCTTGTGCTTCTGGCGGAGTAGGTAGCCAGTGAATAATTTACAATATTAAGTGCCTTTATGTCGTTTTTTATCATATTATGCTCTGTTATACCTATTACATCTATTGAAGTCCCGCTATTTCTAAGTTCATCTAAGTAAATGGATAACATGTCTGATTTAGATATAAGTCCATCAATATTTTGATGAAATAGATTTATAACGTTATTTACGAAAAAAGTCAGAATTGTTACAGTATTCTCTTCCATTTGTATTGCTACCAGTTACTTCAGATTCAATATGATTATCATTGTTTTGTTGAGAGTTTGTGTTATCACTGCTATTTTGTACATATGTAGAGTCAGTTTGAGTACACTTATCTTCGTTCTTTCTTGACTTGATGTGGCCTTGCTTTGCTGTGTGAATATGAGCATCAAACTTTATTTTATAGTCTATACGCAGAATTTCCCTGAGGACTGATTGGGACATAAATACTGACCTCAGTACGTGCACATTATTCTTCAGTGGCAGATCGACAAACGTACAGTTTTTAAATGCGCTCGCAATGAATCTGATTTCATAATTTAGCCTATTTTCGTTAAGGTAGAGACTATGTAATACCTTTGGTATGATTACATTTGTATTTTGTACTTTTTGCAACCAGGCCCTAAGTTCAAATTGGAACTCACAGGGGTTACGATCATTCATCCCACACAACAGGACTACAAAGTCATCCATGGTCAGTTTTAATATTTCATGTCTTTCTGCGTCAATAATATTTGCGAGCTTTGCTTGCGGTTTAAAAAAGCAGGTGACAAGGAATTCATGTCCAAGTAGCTGCTGTAACGCCTTTTGTAGGTGCCTTCCTTGTTGATCACCTAGAATAATCACCTTACGCCTTAATGTCTTAGTTTTAGTTTCCTCTTTACATGGCTGATGATTTCTGCTGACAGATTGCTGCGAAGTTACTGGGTTTGTAGAGGTGAGATTCTCTACAACTACTTTTTCAAGATGTGGCTCTTTGTTTGATTGTTTCCTGTACTCTACATTTGTCTCTATGTTATGAGCCTCTACACCAATCTCGATAATATTCTCTATTATGGTCTCTACATTATCATGTGGCTCTAGATGCCTAGCCATTTCTGGCTCTTCAATAGCTTCAATGTTTGTCTCGACATTGGTCTCTACATTTTTCTCCTCACTTGTCTGATTTCTGGGTCCATTGCATTTAAGACGACCAGATTCACTATCATATTTAATCAAGTTATGTATTTTCTGAGGAGGTTGTGTGTTTGATGCTATATTTGTCTCAGCATCATGCATGGGATCCGCATTATTGAGGTCTTTTGTCAAGCTTGGGTCGGTAGCTTTGCGTTTGAATGAAAATCTCTTACAAGGTTTTTTTCTCTTTCTGTCGGTCAATGGAGTCATTACTGTATCGGTGAATTTAAATGCTTTATAGGTTCCTATTATTTTAAGGCATCGAGCTAGCTCATCTTTTAGCCTTTCATTTTCTATATTGAGGTTCTCTATTTCCTGCTCTGCACTAAGTAAATCTTTTGTGATTTTTTCAAGATGTTGAGTTGCTGGGTTGCTGTGGCTTTCATTAATTGAAGTGTTTGGTAGGCTAAGATTGGAATGATCAAACAGTGGTGATGTTGATACATCACTGGCGACGGAGTGTGATCTGTACTGTTTTCTAATTGTTACGTATTTGTCGGGTGTTATTGACATGATTAGGCCTAATCTTGTGATGTTGAAGGCTTTCCGATATGATTTGCAGTTTTTATTCTGTTGACAACAATTCGGAACAGTCGTGTATAGTTAGTCGAGTGCAGTTCGGAACAACACAAGTTATTGTGTTGTGGAATGGACCGATGCAGTATCAAAACGTAATGTCAGACGGCAGCTTGCGTCAACCAATCAGCTGATGCAGTGGTGTTTCGTAAATGTTTGTTGTTGTGAATTTCTTCCGTTTATTGTATGTTTAAACCGTTGTTATCTTATATAGTAGCTATGTTTATGTTTTGTCCGACGCAGAAATATGGGATTTTTGTGTTTTTTGCTCCTTGGTGATGTTGTTCAGTGGTATGTACTCACAGGTGAGGTTATGTGTGGTCCTTTACTATCACTTTTAATATGATTTCTCCATTTTTAACGCACTTTCGTTATTAATTTTGATGAGATTTGTCTGTTTATATGATAACCGACCAGTGTCGCGTTTCGTTGTATAGGATATTCTTATCAGCTCATTTTTAACATAGTTTTTGAACCTATTTTCAGGAAGGATCAATGATTCTTGTGGTATTTTATTGTAGAAGCGAAAACAGTGCTCCCTGAATGATGTGCCTACTTTACTTAGTCTAAATAATGGTAGTGCTAATTTATTACTATTTCTAGTGTTAATTGTATGGCTATCACCTACAGTTTTAAATAAAGCTATATTTTTTCTTACATGCATGATATTCTCGTATATATATTGACAGGTAACCGTAAGAATATAAATTTCTTTGAATTTTTCTCTTAATGATTCTCTAGCATCTAATTGATATATCGCCGTGATGATGATGACGTCATGGCGACCGGTTTATGGGATACCTACCATACCTTGTTGGTTCGTGAGGTATCGATCAAGTGCCCTACTCCACTATACTATAGTAAATCAAGCCCATTACCGAGGGGCATTGAGCTTTACCCCGGTACGAGTAAGATTGAGACATACTCCACCAAGCTGGCTCAGTGCGGATTGATAGTGGCCAACCCGACTGTCAAAAGTCATCAAGCTGCCGTGTTAGGGCCTCTGAAACAGCTTTACAACTACTACCACTGAGTAGCAATAGTAGCCGGGACCTGCAGCTTAACGTGTCATCCGAAACACGGAAGCGCCAGAAACAAATGCTACATACAAATGTAACGGACACCCATCCAGTACCCGTCTTGGCCAGATGTTGCTACCCGCACGACTGTTTCGATATATGCGAATATCGCTAGGCCATGGATTGTGGTATTTATAATCAATTGGTTTCTCAAGTTTCATAATAATTATAGATATGGGTTCTTGTTACCCTGAAAAAAAAATGCATTGAGTGAATACGTACACAAAATGAATGAAATGAATGAATGCATACACATAAATTTAGTTGCAGTACCTATAGATAAATAACCTAGATGCCGACTGCAGTGCCATCTGCCGGGCTGATTTGTGAATCTTAACAATCCAGGGCGCCACCGAAACGCATACAAAAAGAAACATTCAAATCGGTCTAGCCGTTTAGGAGGAGTTTAGTGACATACACACGTACAGTAGAATAATATATATAATAATAATGTACAATTATGTTATCCTGCAGTCTTATCTTGTAATTCTGATATATAGGAATTTCAATGCTTTGAAAAAAATACCATTCACCACGGGCAGCTAGTTGTGAATACAAATCTTATCTTATCTTACCTTCATATCATATAGGTGCTGCGATGAGCTTTTCCCCTGTTAAAATAGACTATGAAATTGTTCTTATCAGGAAGTGGGATTCACCCACATTCACGCACAAGATTGTAACACATGACCTATTTTTGAAAAGAAAAAGAAACAGAAAAGAAAAGTAGGCCGTGTTGCAGTGTACGAGTTTCTTGCGCCGCTTCTTCTCCGCTGCCATAACACTTTCCGAAGCGGTAGTAGTTTTTCTTGCATTAGATTCAAATGACGTTCAAAAAGTTTTCGTAAGAATCTATTTTAAATAAAAAAATTGAAGTTTGAAGTTTGACTCGATATTTCGTTTGTCCACATACACCGTTCTCGCTCCGACCAGCATCCTTCTTTCAAACGTTCACCACAAAACTTTGAATCTGTCTGAAATACGAAGACGACGAGCTTTCGAGGAACCCACCACGTTTCCAGGAACATGAACCTTTATCCTTTATCATTATTGACGACCCGAATGGCCGAGTCGGCAGTGACCCTGCCTACGAAGCCAAGGGTCCCGGGTTCGAGTCCCGGTGGGGGCAAATATTTGTTTGACAGGAACGGATATTTGTACCCTAGTCATGGTTGTTTCTCTATCTAAGTATAATGTTTATCTTTATAAGTATGTGTATCGTTGTCTAGTACCCAAGATACAGGGAATCCTAGTTTGGGGCTAGATCAATGTGTGTAAATAGTGTCCAAGGTATTATTATTATCCCTCGGGAAATAAGGTTTCCTGAAGAGAGGAATATAGTAGTAACGGGGATAATTCGCGCCGCGTTCGTTGTCTCTGAAAGAGCTTTGACCTCTCGCTCACCCATCTTACCCTATACGAGAAAGAGAGGTCACAGCAAATAAACTTGGCGCGGCGTGTGGCTTGTATGTGAGTAAGTCTACTGATGGATTGAGCGTAACCCGAGTGAACATTGTTTGTCTTACATTAAAGGGGAATGGGAATAATAATAATAATAATAATAATAATAATAATTACACCTTGGACAATTTTACACATAATTGATCTAGTCACATACTAGGATTCCCTGTATCTTGGGTACTAGACAACGATACACATACTTATATAGATAAATATTATACTTAGATACATGACTACGGTACAAACATCCGTTCTCATCAAACAAATATTTGCCTCCACCGGGAGTCGAACCCGGGACCCTTGGCTTCGTAGGCAGGGTCATGGCCGACTCGGCCATTCGGGTCGTCGTCGAATGTCCTATCATTTCGCCAATTCTCTGGGGATATGGTGCAACATCGCGAGGAAATCTTTGTATCTCCATACCTGCGGCAATGGGCTAGCCCCGTGTCAGGACAATTGGAATAACAGGGTAAACGTGGGCGCAATTGTGCCGTATGGGATTGAGGCATCACGCTATGTTCTACTATATGGACGACCCGAATGGCCGAGTCGGCAGTGACCCTGCCTAAGAAGCCAAGGGTCCCGGGTTCGAGTCCCGGTGGGGGCAAACATTTGTTTGATGAGAACGGATGTTTGTACCCTAGTCATGGTTGTTTATCTATCTTAGTATAATATTTATCTATATAAGTATGTGTATCGTTGTCTAGTACCCAAGATATCGGGAATCCTAGTTTGGGGCTAGATCAATGTGTGTAAATAGTGTCCAAGGTATTATTATTATTATAAACGTACATACCTATATACTATTCAGGCTTTGGTGTTCCAGTTATTTGTGAGTCACATCTTAGCTAAATCTTGTGAACTTCTCTCATTTTATTGCCTTAATAAACGATAATTATTATTAGAGACTCACTGACTTCTAGGCGGTTTAGAGGACGAATGCACCGACTAATAATCAAATAAAGTGCCGCTTAAATGTTATAAAGGCTGAACCGATTGTGATGAAATATTCAGAAGCAGCGCTAAGCAATCTTCTTATAAAATAATATATGTCCCTAATAGTTTTATTAGACGTAGTTGTAAGTCCTAAAACGATGGGCTTGTTGAAATTTATTTGTTTAGTTGCTCCTTGAATTGTTTAAAAAAAAAGGTTTAAGACTACACTTTGGCTTTTAAACGTTTGGTTTTTTGAAAAAAAATGTTGTTATTTCAATTAGGTAGGTACAGTGGGTAACACTTTGTGATCGTTGCAAGCTCGCCCGTGTTGCGGCGGCATGGGAAATCCCATCTGCTGCCCGCTGGACATGTCCACGATTATTCGTTCACTGTTCGTTTGTTTCTTAAATAAATAATCAGTAAATGAAAGCACTACTCTGTAATCCGCCTTGTCTCTCTAGTTCACCCGTCTAGGAGATACGGTGCCAAAGACCGACACATAGACACACATCAACCATATAACACCCCTCCATTTGCGACTAGGGTTGAAAGCATGCACAATACATACACCTTGGCAGGAAATGCTAGAAAATTATAATGGCAACATAAGTGACATATTAGTGGGCTATTGCAAGTTCAAATAGATCAACCAAATATTTCATTAAAAAACGCTTAGTAGGCAGAAAATCGCGTCGCGCAGCGAGCTATGGAAAGGGCTATGCTTGGTATTTCCCTACGAGATCGAGTCAGAAATGAGGAGATCCGTAGAAGAACCAAAGTTGCTGACATAGCCCGTAGGATAAGCAAGCTGAAGTGGCAATGGGCAGGCCACATAGCGCGAAGATCGGATGGCCGATGGGGCAAAAAGGTCCTTGAATGGAGACCACGTACTGGCAAGCGCAGTGTGGGTCGGCCACCTACGAGATGGACCGACGACCTGGTGAGGATCGCTGGATCTCGTTGGATGCAGGTGGCTACGGACCGGTCACGCTGGAGTGCGATTGGAGAGGCCTAAGTTCAGCAGTGGACGCTAACAGGCTGAAATGATGATGATGATGATGAGTCAGAAAATGTTGCCATCATTCAACGTAAACCTTACAATGCTTCTGACCCCACACTACCGGGTACCCGTGTTGTAAGACCAAGACCAAGACCTAGGAACATTTATTGTCTAGCATTTCCTGCCAGGGTATTCACTAGCTAGCCCATCGCCGCAGTAATTGAGAGATGAAGGGTGTTTCCTCACGTTGGTTTGCATCGCCGTTAGAACATGATCCAGCATAAGCAGCACCGGGTTCAAACACGCATCTCTAGCGTGAGAAGCGATATTGAAACCTCTAGACCACAAAGTAAATAAATAATAAATAAATGTAGCCCATTAATGTCCCCACCGAGGGGCCAATATCTTTAGCCGGATACGAGTAAGATTAAGCCTTACTCCACCCCGCTGGCTCAGTGCGGGTTGATGGGGGGTCTAAATTTGGGCCACAAATCGATGCGCGGTCGAATATCCGCGCATTGTTACTCACTCCGCTCATTCAATTCAATTTAAATATGCTTTTATTGTTTATTCTTGTTAAATTGTATTGTGCTTGTATTATTTACCTCGTTGCACCGCAACAACCCGTCCCCTACACACTCGTCTGCCGATTCACACCCTCGCAGCCATGAAAGCAGCACAATCAGCGCCAAAGAGCAGCAATATTTTTCGGCCAATGTTACGCGGATTTCTTCACCCATACCAGGCCCAAGTCAACAGCTGCATACTTGTACGCCCACAAGACGTCGGCAATGACTGCCAACAAAAGCCTCATCCGCCCACTCCGCACACTCATCCGCCCACTCTGCACACTCGTCCCCACACCCAACACTAAAACATGTTGAATTGACGATGACTTGATCTGTTTTCTGTTTTGAATACCATGGAAGGATTTGCATACTGTATCATTTATGAGACAGATAGCTTTTATTTAATAATCAAAACCCAGTTAATGCAGTACGTAATAAACATAAAAATAGTTTTTTTGAGAATTTAAATAGTCATGCAAGTAAGGGCTAAGATAACTTTATTATCTCATTGGAAGCAATTGTGATCCCCTTTAGACCACTTTCCTTTGTATTTCCTTTTCTACTTTGTGGGGTAGACCCCACAAAGTAGAAAAGGAAATACAATTTTAATTTCTCAATGTTACGAGTCCGAGAAGCGCGCCCTCAACTTTTCTGGATTAATTTTACTTGCTATCTTGAAATAAATCTGTCTGCCGAGGAAAGAGTAGAAATATTTTTACCCACGACGTACGGAAGGAATGGAATGGAGGCGGAATATGCGTTTGGCGTTAGGGGTTGTTTCTGTGTATGTGTGTACTCGTGTCTGTTACCATTTTCCTTCAAAACTACTAGACCAATTTCAATGCGGTTTATTTTTACTTCACTGCGATGGTTCTTAGCTATATTTTATTGAAATAGGTTCAGTGGTTCGTAAGTTATCAGCCTAACAAGGAAACAAGTTTTCATGAATGTGTCGGCACTCGGGTGTTGTTTGCTGTTTGAAGGCGTACGACAGGACTGCTGTTTCGTTTGTTATTCCAAGAAAATTCGTATCATTTACTAATTCTAAAGTGCTATTGTCTAACACTAGTGTGAGAGCATTTAATTGAGTATAATCTTTTCAAATATTTTACTTAGTGCTGGAAGAACAGATATTGGTCTGAATTTTGAAGGATCACCCTTGTCTCTCGACTTGAACAGAGGTATCAGTTTACTGTGTTTTATTATGTCTGGGAAAGCTCCATCGTCAACACATTTATTGAATATATAAGCTAAGCTAGAATTACTGAAGCAATGACTTTGAATAAGGATTTGTTAAAGTTAACATGATTAATAAAAATAATATAATTATAAATCCAATTAAGTCTTTGTAAGAAAAGAAAGGATGAAAAGGAATTTTATCTAAATTTCTATTAATCCTGATATACCCCACAGGTCTCCAGTAAACGTTTTGAAAATGTCCTGGGCATATACATGATGAAATTTTCAATATACATTACTGACGCTAGTGATATTTTTTCATAAAGTCTGCTTCATATGGAGATGAAGCAGATACTTTACTACAGCTCAGTCGTAACCCTTAAAGCTGAGCTCCCGCCCTTTGGGTACGGAACCCTAAAAACGAATAAATTTGAATCAGAGCAGGGTTGATTCGGGTGTTGCAGCTGGGAGAGATATTCCCTTCTTCCGTTCGGTAATCCCTGAACGAAGAGACGCTGTGATCACAGCGCCCAATTTTCATCTCAAAGTGGCAGATAGGCTGCGTGCGCCGGGGGCGTTCGATGCCTTTGCCACCAGGCACGGAGTTCTGAGTGGTGATGCCAAGGTGAGGAGGGCATCTGAGGATGGCCCGGGCCACGGGGTTCTGGACGCCCTTCGTTGTTGCATCCGCCTGCGGACGATAACGTCGACCAAATGTACGTCCCTTACCACCTAGAAAACCTGCAAACTCCAAGCCGAACGTAGACGCTCCGTTTTCAATGTCCAGACTAAAATAATCGTCAGATTGGCTGCAGTTTGTCAGCAAATTTCACGCAGATAAAGTGAATGAATGAATACTTTAGTGCACAAAAACAAACATACAGAGATATACAAAGAAAGATATATGTACAAGAGGCGCTTATCTATAAAAGAGATTTCTACCAGCAAACCCAGTTAGGAAAGGAAAGTGGATTGTGAGAGTAAGTGAGTATGATCCGTGGAAGGGACGCCCGTCCATATTTGAATGTAGACATTTATGATCGTTTTTTGGCTGGTTTATTGGATTCTGGTTCAGAAATTTCAATTATAAGCGAGGAAGCTTTTAATAAGTTTCGACATGTGGTAACATTACATAAGCATTGGATTTATATAAGATCACAACGGCGAATAGTTCTTCTTCACCAGTGTCTGGTTACGTGCTGTTACCCGTCACTCTTAAAAGGTACATCGGTTGTTAAGTTTTATGTCGTTCCAGGCATAACTACGAGTTTGTTGCTGGGAATAAATTTTTGGCAGGAGTTCGACATAGCGCATGACGTATTGTCATTGTTAGAAAAAGGTTGCTCTTTTTCGGAGAATGAGGAATCGGAATTTATTAAGGTGCATTTCCATAGCCGAACTCAAATGAAGAAGTCTAGCGAGTGAGCGAGATGAGAACAGCACAATTGTCTGTGCACCTAAAGAAACAAATGTAGTTTCTTGAGATGTGTACCGAAAAAAGTGTTTTTTTTTCGAATCATGGTGGAGTAAATACTCCACCATGAAGTCATCTACAGATTTGATTTTTGGATTAACGTTTATTGAGTATTTGATTAAGATTTTTACTAAAGGGAAACGCGATTGGATGAAATTTTCTCGGTAGAATTTAATTACGAAAACATTTAAATTGTTTTATTTTTTTCCTGTAATTCTGAAGTCCTAACTAATTTCATTGTGGAACGTTCAAAACGTAGATATTATGTATTCGCAAAATCTCCTTAAAAAAGTTTTTAACAAAATAGCGTACCTAGTTTTTTTTCTCTGTTGTTTGTGGTTTTCCTTATTCCGTCCCTCTCACACTGCGGGTCTTTCCGCCTGGAGTAACGGGGAACTTTGAACGGACGAGGTTGCGCCTAAACGCGCAATGCAAAAAACACTTAATCCCAGTGAGCAGCTCCCATTCCAGAGATCTAACTGTAAAACAGATGGAGCGCCAATTTCGACGAATTTCGACAAAGTTAATTTCGGCCGATCAAAGTTCTCCGCAACTTTTTTTATTTATTACTGCCCTAGTCTTGGGGTTTTTGATAACTGATTGCTTTTTAACTCGGCTTTCGTTTTTTAAGGAAAAAATCACAAACAGCCATATTCATTGTATTTTGTAAACTGTATATTTACATATCGTTTTGTTTATTCTTTACACAGCGGAGATAGTTTTTGTCGTGGAGAGCAGCATGTGCCATCTCTACGCAGATGATATCCAGCTATATATATCATCCGTTCCTCCCGATATCAACATTGCAGTCCAATCCATAAATAATTATCTAGAGCGGGTGGCGTCATGGTCTGAGAGGAGCTGTCAGGAGTGCTAAACCCTAGTAAATCTAAGTGCATGACCCTTGGTACAAAATGTCAGAACCATAATACTGTCCAAGCCCGAGCCCCCAATGATATAGCTATCAGGGGCGACCCAGTGGAAAGGGTCGTAGAAGCAAAAAATCTTGGGTTGTTGATGGACGGTGAGCTTCGATTCGAAAATCATATCAGAAACGTAGTCAGCAATTGTTTATACCGCCTTAAGATTCTTTATAATGTACGTGATTACCTTAGCACTGATTTACGCGTCAAACTAAGTTAATCATTGATATTATCTAGATTAAACTACTGTGATGTCGTATATGGTAGCTGTATACTTGGTCGGACGAAAAGGTTAATTCAACGTGTGCAAAACGCATGTATACGTTTTTGTTTCAAAATTCCTCCTAGATCCCATATCACCCCGTATTTAGATGCAGCTAAACTTCTGAACATGGAAGCTCGTCGGCATTCACACCTAGCCAAACTATTCTTTGGTGTACTACACTCGGAAACCCCACCCTACTTGTACACCAAGATAAAATGGGCGACAAGGCAACGTGGCGTGCACAAGCATAGAATACTTACACCGGCGCATCGAACGGCGGGGCTTTCCGCGGGAGTTTCAGATTCGCGGCATCTAAGTGTTGTAATGATATTGCCCCTCCAGTCCGTGAAGCGGCTAGTAGGTGTGCCTTTGGGCGGAAACTCAGGGCACATTTGCTAGATCAGCAGAGACTACTCCTCCCCCCCGTACCAACCTCACGCCGCAATAAGACTTGAGTCTGTGGTCGCTCATTGCCAGTGGGACCGAAAACCCAACACTTAAGTTTATTGAAAAGATGGATTGAAAAGCGCGGGCCATATTAACTTTATTTAACTTTTTGTATATATCATATTCACAATTCAATTCACAATTCTTTATTGCACAGAACATTACACCAATACAATTATACACGAAATTAAAAGGCAAAGGCGAGCTTATCTCTCAACAGAGATTTCTTCCAGCAAACCTATCTGGGTAGGATACATATAAAATGAAAAGGGTAGTCTAGTGCAATTAAATACTTAGCAAATACCAATAAAATATGATACTTACTATAAAATACATATAATCAAAGAAATAGTAGATAAAATAAGAATAAACAAATAATAATAATAAATAGATAAATACAATTACATACTTATATATACAATACCTATGATGAAAGAGAAAGTAAGTGCTCTTTCAAGCGATTCTTAAAGGAGAAAAGAGTGGGACTGTCCCTTATAGTGCAGGGAAGTGCGTTCCACAGCCGAATGGCCCTCAGCCTGAACGAGTGGTCGTAGGCGACGGTGTTATGCTGCGGAATACATAGAAGAGACACCGTGTGAGATCTCCGCTCCTTGCCTCTGGAGAAAAGGAACTCAAAATATATAACAGCCATATCTATATTTACCATTATTGTTACCTATTTTTTATATATTCTTTATATTTATGTATTTATGGATTGTACCACGCCGCGGTCTGGGACGCTCGCGAGGTAACACTTGGCGCTGACTGAAAATCAGTGTTAAAGGCCTGGCCTTCAACATAATGCTGAGTCAGACGCCATTTATAATGACAGTGACACACCACGACTGACATTTCATTTTATGTCATGTGTCATTGCCATTTTTCATCTCTGAGTTTTGTTTCTTTGTTGTAATTGTAGTGTGTTCACTGTCCTTATAATTAATGATTCTTTCTTTCTTTCTTCTTTCTATCGTAAACATAAGCGAGTCCAGATGAAATGAACCTTGTGAAACTTGTAAGAGTCACCGTCACTTCAATAAGCTAACTAACGTATTCGATGCGTAATTATTTCTGCCTCCTATGCTGACATACAGCCAAGATCCTGAGAAGTTAGAAAGACTGATTATTATTTTGTAGCACATACAGCAATAGCAACAACAACAACAATGCAATTTAGTTGTTACATCGACAAAAGAACATACTGTCTTTAACTAAAGTCGAAGATTACTTTCTCATTATATATGTTATCAATGCTATCTTGTTCGGTGTATGTACAACGCATTAGAATTATTTCTGTAATGTTGTACTTACGAAATTTGACAAATAAATAAAAAAAAGAAAAAAAGATCCTGACAGGTAGATCAGGGATGTGAACAATGGCATTTGAAATTGAGGAAATTATGTACCGCTAAAAAGTCATGTCCATACTGTTGCTTTCGTTGTGCTCGAAGGTTTGCCGACCACAGGTCATCAGGCCATCACGCACGCGGGATTGGGAAACATTTGTTCCGCCGCATGACAAATACGTATGACCCTGCAAGAGCGCTTACTCCCAGTATGCTTAAAGCTCAAACTAAAAGTCCTAATTATACCCATTACGAACATACAACATTATCTCCGTACATTCGTTTCATCACCCGCTCGACTTGTTATCTAAATGCTTTAATTTTACCCATCAAGACGCTAATACCTCACGTCTGGTCGCCCCTCTGGTAATTTTCTTAGTCAGATCAAAGACCAGAGTTAATGGATCTCTGTTCCGCGAAATGCTTATTGTGATAATGCAAATGGCTCGGAGATTACTATTTAGTAGTATGATTACAAGTCCGAAGGAAGAAATAACAGCAGGACTTATTTATGTGAAAAACATGGGCACAACTGTAATTCTTCCACCCCATAAATAAGTGATGTCTGTTTTTATAAAAATCGGTTAAGTGCGGGTCAGACTGGCACACGATAGGTTGCATACCGTTGTAAACTAAAGGAGTTAACAAAAAAAAAACAAAAAAATGCATGAACTCTGTTTTGATACCAGTCCTTACAGATTGGGGATCTGACGTCAGACCAATTGCGCCATCGACAACTATGAAAAAGCCGCGATATTGTGATGATATTAGACTAATGCAGACATCAAGGCATTATAAGCACGTCTCTTTTATAGGGACCCCATAAACATAACATATCATGATCCGGAAAGGTATTGCGATTGTCATTATTCTAAAGGATGTAACAGAAAGGTGTAATCATATTTTAGGTAACCGATATGATCAGAGCAACGTAATTTTTCACTTCTCCATACAAAACAGCTGATCGCCCGGCCCAAACTGTATGAAGAAGTGAAGTTATAGTTGCCCTGATCAAATCGGTTTCGTTGTGAAAGTTGTTCAGAATGATGTCCCTAACGACCCCCTAAAATATGACTACACCTTTCAAATTTGTGCTCATATTGTGTGTGAACACAATCGGCCTACCGTAATAATGTAGAAAGATAATATGCTGATTTTACGCCTAAATAAATGTAGTCAAAGTCAATAGTCAATAGTCAATAGTCAAAGAACATTATTATTTTTTTCTCTTTTAAAAATAGGTTGTGCTTAACTAATACAAATATGAAAAATTTAATTGTTATGATTAATAAGCAGGAATAAATAATTAGAAAATTATTAACAGCAAGGTCTGTGTTGAGCCAGATTAACCCCATACAGTCCTGTCATTTAAGTAATCTTGAACATTGTAATATCCCTTTTTCGACAAAGTCGCTTTAACATGCTTTTCAAACTGCTCAAATGGCAATTTCAAAATCTCCAGAGGTATCTATATTGTAGTAGAGAATGCATTGACCCTTGAAAGAATTGCTAACCTTCGCGAGTCTAAAACGGGGCGCACAAAGTCTGTGATTATTTCTTAGGTTAACATTACAGCTGTCGCTAAGTTTGGAAAATGTTGTAAGGTTCTTGCGTACATACATTATATTTTCGAAAATAAATTGACTAGCTACTGTTAGTATGTCAATTTCTTTAAAAAGCTCTCTTAAGGAGTCTGTTCGTTTTAAATTATAAATTGCTCGAATAGCTCTTTTCTGTAAAATAAAAATAGTTTGAATATCCGCTGCTTTCCCCCACAACAAGATACCATAGGACATCATACTATGAAAGTAACTAAAATATACTAGCCTAGATGTAGCCACATCCGTGCTTTGTCTGATGTTCCTAACAGCGTAAGCCGCAGAACTTAATTTATCAGCCAATTTATCTATGTGGGGTCCCCACTGCAATTTTCTATCAATGGTTATTCCAAGAAACTTCGTATCATTTACCAATTCTAACGTGCTGTTGTCTAACACCAAATTGATCTCAACTTGCCTGACATTTGGAAGTGAGAATTTGATACACTTGGTTTTACCAGCGTTTAACAATAAATTATTAACTGTGAACCAATTCAAGGTTAAAGACAATACACCATTAATATCACCAAAATCTCCTTTTTGTCTTTCAATTTTGAAGACCATTGAAGTATCATCAGCAAACAACACTATGTCAGTTAATTTCTCCACCATGAAAGGCAGATCATTAATATATACCAGGAATAAGAAAGGGCCTAATATGGAACCTTGTGGAACGCCAATTTTAACACCCGATCCATCAGATTTTACGCCGTTAACTTCTGCCTTTTGAATTCTATTGCTTAGGTATGATCTTAGTAGATCCAACGCTTTATTTCTAACTCCGTAATGATTTAATTTAATTAATAGCGTATTATGATCAACACAATCAAACGCCTTCGACAGGTCGCAAAAAACTCCGATAGCATCCTGTGCGGCCTCCCATGCAGAATAAATATGAGATACAAGGGTAATACCTGCATCCGTAGTCGATTTACCCCTAGTGAAACCATATTGTTTGGCGTGGAGTTGTTTTGTACGGTTGAAGTGTGAGAGCATTTGATTGAGTATAATCTTTTCAAATATTTTACTTAATGTTGGAAGAACAAGAAGAAATTGGTCTGAAATTTGAAGGATCGCCCTTTGGTGAAACCAAACGCCATTGACAGCTGTCACACCATTATCTGTCACTCGGAATGGAGACTTTATTGTGACACATCATGTTCCACATCATTATAACCTACGTAAAAATATACAGTCCAGCCTTTTATTGAAGACCACACCAGGATCCCTACTCCCAGAGACAGGACTGGTGCCAACATATGGTCCATCACCGCCGGAAAGTGGAACCCTTGGATTTGCTGTTTTCTACGAGCAAGATTTCGCATCTTAATACTTGACGTGCCGTCGCGTGGAACTGTTGGATCTTGTTCTATTCTACGAGCGAAGCTGCACGTCTTGTTACGTGCCGTCGAGTGGAGCTCTTAGACAGTGCTTTCTTCTTCGAGAAAAGCGTGTCAACTTGCTACGTAACCACACGAAGTCTATACAGAGGCAGCCTACATTTTCTACCCAACTGACTACTGCAACGCTAAACGCAGACGAGACCAACCTGCATTGTATACACGGAAGCCTACTGCAAAGCAACACGAAGACAATACCACTACAGTGAACCTATTGTGGAAATAATATCTACTACTTACTTGTGAAAACAAGTTGAGGAGAATCAGCAGAGCAACAAAAAACATCCTGTAAGATCATTCCATACCTCACCTTTCTTTCATATTCATATAACCTTTCATTCATACCATCAATCATTCCATCCCAATCATGCTTCTGATAAGATAAAGCACAAAATCATCCATACTAGAATACCGTAAAATACCTACCAACTCATTGCTTATACAAATCATAAACAGTAACAGGTAAACAACAAAGATAATCACGTACCTACTAAACATTTACTTACCGAAAAATACCATAAGACATCATATTCATTTTCATTTCGCATAATAATTTCATTGTCTTATCATCTTAACAATAGAAACAATCAGCTGGTAATCACTTGGCATCATCATTGGTTAGTTTTGTATTTAATCGCAAAACACTATTTGTTTGAGATAGGAAAACGTTCTTACCTAATAATAATACAGTTATAATCTAGTTAATAGTTCATCTATTTACAAAATACATTATCGGATTTTGAACAGCTGCACGTTTTGACATAGCAAAACGCAATTTGTTCTCAATAATTATCATCACAACTATTATCAAGTAAGAAACTCAGATTCAATAAAAATAAATTACATTTTAGCTTTCGAACGTAAATTTTCGTTTCGTTTTAGCAAACTGCAGATTTGTTTACAAATAATACTACTTGTAATTATTCACCTTTCGAACACCAATTGCCGTTTCGTTTATGCAAGATACGGATTCGTTTTAACATAGAATTTGATCGTTTTCATTCACGAAATAACTTGTCTATCTTACTTGCATCCACAAAACATTAGTAAACAATGGCAGAAGAGGAGTCAATCAAACAAATAACCAAAAAAAGAGCCTCCATGAAGTCAAAACTCACACAATTCATAAATTACGTAAGATCAATAACAGATGTAGAATTGTCAGAGACCCAGGTTATTGAACTAGGTGCTCGCCTGGCAAAATTTGAAGATTTATATGCTTCTTACGATGAATTACAGATGGAGTTGGAGACGTTATCGGAAACGCCAGCCGAACAATACAAAGATCGCGAACAATTTGAGAGTTCTTACTACAAGTCATTGTCAACAGCGCGTAATATAATGGACAAGGCTCAGAAGTCTATGAGGGATGAGGTCGCGACCGAGGTTAGTTCAAGCGTTAAAAATACAGCTACACATGGACAAAATCAAGTCCGACTGCCTAAAATAGACTTACCTAAATTTGCGGGCAGCTATCATAATTGGCTCGAATTTAGGGACACATTTGCCTCGCTCATACATAACCAGACAAACATAGACGACATCAATAAACTGCACTATCTTCGTGCATCTTTAAAAGATAGTGCTCTCCTAATTATCGACAATCTGGACTTCAAGGCAAAAAACTATGAGGCAGCATGGAAACTCTTGTGCGATAGGTACGACAATAAACGACTACTGGTTAATAACCACGTCCAGGCTCTTTTTAACGTTGAGCACATCCACAAAGAATCTAGTGGTGCACTTCGTCACTTACTAGATACTACAAACAAAAATCTTAGGGCTTTATCCACCCTCGATCAGCCCACTAAACACTGGGATACTCTTATCATTCATATGATGGCAACTAAACTCGATAACGTGACTAGTCGGGAATGGGAAGAGTTTCGTAATGGACTTTCCGCTCCTCCTGCCTTATCCAATTTCACGACCTTTCTTTGCAATAGAGCTGACCTCTTAGAGACTCTTGAGGAGTCCCGACCCTTGAAACATAAGTCGGATACGGTCAGCACTTATTCAAAGCCGAAGAGTTTTCTCTTAGCCACCAACACAAGTAAGTTCAACAAAGGTGCTTGCCCCATGTGTCAACAATCGCATCTGCTGTACACTTGCTATGCTTATCGCAGCTTACCAGTCACTACACGCTTACAAAAGGCAAAAGAATACAAGGTTTGCCTAAACTGCCTTCGCTTTGGTCATACCGAAACACAGTGTGCACTTAGTCACTGCAAATATTGCAAGCTAAAGCATAACACCCTACTGCATGTTGATAGGGAGCCTGAGCACGTGGCGAATGATAATGTTGTATTCACAGCAAATCAATCAACTCAATCAAGTGTCGTTCTGCTTTCCACAGCACTTGTCAAGGTTCTGGACAATAAAGGGAAGCAGCACACTGCCAGAGTCTTATTGGATAACGGAAGTACAGCAAACTTCATATCCAAGGAGTTCAGTCGAAAACTCCATCTAAACATAAACGCTGCTAGGTCTACATCGGTGACAGGCATAAATAGCCAAGTTACGAGTAGTTCACAGTCTTGCTCATTCAAATTGGGGTCTTACAGTGGGGACTACAACATGAACGTCGATTGCTACATAATGCCACAAATCACCTCTTCAATACCTAACACATACATAAACATAAACGATTTACCTCTGCCGTCAGGGATATGTCTTGCTGACCCCACTTTTAATGTTCCCTCTTCAATCGACATCTTACTGGGAGCAGAAATATTCTGGGATCTTATCGGCGCAAATCGCATCTGCATGGGTAAAAACAAGCCATCTTTAGTTGAGACAAAGCTCGGCTGGCTTATTTCGGGGGTCGTTCATAAATCTACATCAAACACCTCACAATCACCGATGTGTTTGTTCACCAACACCGACAACACACTTACCGACTTAACTCGCTTTTGGGAATTAGATACAATTTCATTTCATTTGAAATTGTGTGCAAGATATCAGGGGAATTTGATTGCCACTTCCGAAGGTTAAGCTGAGCTGAGTTTAGGGTGTTTGCTACATCGCGACAGAGTTTGATTGTTTCATCAATTGTGCTTCCACCTGATAGGTAGTCGTCGACATAAAAGTCATGTAGTATAGTGTATTGTAAGTCCTTGTTTGTACATTCTTGGCCCAACTCCACAAGACATCTAGTTGCAAGAAAGGGTGCCGAAGCTGTGCCGTAAGTGATCGTGTTTAGAGTGTATGTTTTTAGTGGTTGTGTGGGATCTGGTCTCCATAATATTTGTTGCAACTCACGATAACTCTCTTTCACCACTACCTGTCGGTACATCTTTTCGATGTCAGCAGATACGACATACTTATGCTGTCGGAATCTCAGTAAGATGGATTGAAGGTCGTCTTGAACAGTTGGCCCAACCATTTGTATATCATTATAGGACTTGCCCGACGTAGTGACAGCTGAGGCGTCAAAGACTACGCGAAGTTTTGTGGTTGTACTTGATTCTCTATAGACACCATGATGAGGCAAATAATATGAAATGCCTTTATCCGAATGAGATGCGTATTGTGTGTTTTCCGTCATGTGTTTGAGTTCTAAGTACTCATTCATGAAATCAACATACAACGATTTTAATTTTGGTTCTCTCTCTAGTCGGCGCTCAAGGGATAGGAATCTACGTTTTGCCATATCGAAAGAGTTTCCCAGTGCTTGACGAGGTTCATGAAGAGGTATGTTGACCATAAAGCGGCCCTCAGAGTCTCGTTCTGTTGTTTCCATGAATATTTGTTCACATGTGCGTTCCTCAGTAGTTAGATTATGTTTTGATGAAATTGTATCTAATTCCCAAAAGCGAGTTAAGTCGGTAAGTGTGTTGTCGGTGTTGGTGAACAAACACATCGGTGATTGTGAGGTGTTTGATGTAGATTTATGAACGACCCCCGAAATAAGCCAGCCGAGCTTTGTCTCAACTAAAGATGGCTTGTTTTCTAGTCTCCCGGCCTTGAAGGATCCTAGGATCTTCAATGATCAACTGGCAGTGGGCAGATGGTGTTGTAAGCACGTCGGATGATTCCATTTTTGGTTCGGATATCTGCGACCCTCGCGATTCCATCCGTCCCTGGTATGATGCGAACAACACGTCCCAAGAGCCACATCAAGGGTGGTGATGCTTTATTCTTGATGACTACTAGGCTGCCTTCCATCAAGTTACCAGTGGATTTGAACCATTTGGTTTTCTTCTGCAGCCATAATACATATTCTTCGGAGAAGCGGGTCCAGAAATGTTGTTTAAGGCATTCGATGCGTTTGAATCGTTGAAGGCTGTTGACGTTGACAGTTTCGATCTGTGGATGGGGCAACATTAGGAGGGATCGGCCGATTAGGAAATGTGCGGGAGTAAGAGGACTGAGGTCCAAGGGATTGTCGGATATAGGAGTCAAGGGCCTCGAATTTAATATTGCTTCGATTTGACATAAGCATGTCGACATTTCTTCGAATGACAGATTGGATTGACCTAAGATCCGTCTTAGGTGATGTTTAATGGATTTGACCGCGGACTCCCATATACCACCAAAGTGTGGTGTGTAAGCGGGAATAAATGAAAAGGATATTCCTTCGTTTTCGATTTCAGAAGTTGAAACTTGTTTCAGAAGCCGTGACAGCTCGTTAAAAGCTCCGATAAAGGTGGCGCCGTTATCACTAAAAATGTTTCGAGGTTTTCCTTTCCTGGATATAAAACGATGTAGAGAAGCTATGAAGGCTTCTTTGGTGAGATCCGAGACGAGTTCAAGATGTACAGCTCTCGTTGCTAAACACACAAAGACACAGATGAAGGATTTTAGCAATCTACAGCCACGCCCCTTGCGGTCAGCGATCATAATTGGTCCGGCGTAATCGACGCCTGTCTCTAAGAATGGGAACTCAAGGTGAACACGCTGTTCTGGAAGATTCCCCATCACGGGTTGAATTGTTTCTCCTCTTTGCCTGCAGCACCTGACACAAGAACGTACTGTCTTCTTTGCTAGATTTCTGGCGCCAAGAGCCCAATATTTATGCCTGGTACTGGCTAACAGTAATTGAGGACCTGCATGGAGGAGATCTTTGTGGTATTTGTCGAAGATTAATTTCGTTATTGGATGCTTACTGCAAAGCAAGATGGGATGCTTGACATTATAGTCGTAAAAAGAGTTGAAGAGTCTACCACCAACTCGTATAAGACCTTTCGAATCAAGAAAGGGCGAAAGGGGAAGCAGGCGATTTTTGGTTGGTAGATCTTTACCTAAAGTCAGAGCTATATGTTCTTCCGTAAAGGCCTCCTTTTGTGATAATTTCAATAGGAAATGTAAAGCCTCAGAAAGCTCTGCTGATGTAAGAAATGTGTTCTTTTGTACGCGTTTTCTACATTTGTTGACGAATTTAAAGATGTAAGCCATGATGCGTTGCAATTTAGTGAAAGAGGATATAGTATGCATCATTGACTCAAGGTTATTATTGTCGTCATTGCTGATGCAAAGGGTCAGAACGATTTCTGGTAGCTCTACCTCTGTAGACCGAGGAAAGGCTGGTCACTGTGGCTCATTCAATTTTAAAAATGGAGGCCCTGTCCACCACGTACTACAAGAACCTATCTGGTCTGCGCTTAACCCGCGTGAGGCAATGTCTGCGGGGTTTTCTTGAGACGGAACATAGCGCCAAGTATGATCCTTGAAATCTTCCTGCATCTCAGAAATTCGATGGCGAACGAAAGGCTTCAGCTGTGTGGGTGACGAAGAGAGCCATCCCAGCACGATGGTGGAGTCACACCAGAAGAAACATTGTTGTAATTTTAAGGTAAGTGAACTAAGAACTTTCGTACATAGTCTTGTTCCTAACAAGGCTCCGCAAAGCTCAAGACGGGGCATTGTGGTAGGTTTTATAGGTGCCACTTTGCTCTTTGCAGCCACAAGATGAACCTCAACTACACCATTCTTGGTTAAGGTGCGTAGATACACGCATGCACCATAAGCTTTCTCCGAAGCGTCCGTAAATACGTGTAGTTGACGCATTATGGATGTATCACATGTTATCCAGCGTGGTATTTCTAAGCTGTTTAAGTGTGGCAATGTTGTTTCAAAGTGTGTCCATGATTTGTGTATATTGTCTGGCACACGTTCGTCCCAGGAGCATTTGCTTATCCACAATTGTTGCATTATGATCTTGGCCTCTACTATACAAGGTACGACTAAACCAAGTGGATCAAATATTTGCGCAATCGTGGATAAAATGTGTCGTTTTATGACTTCGTCTTTGTTGTTTATGTTGATGACGTACGTAAATGTATCTGGAAAGCATTTCCAATTGAGACCTAATGTTTTAGACAGTTCATTCTCGCTCAGGTTCAATGAGTCAGGCATGTGGCTATTTTTTGAAATTGTGTGCAAGATATCTCCCGATTTGAACAGCGGTATAAGTTTACTGTGTTTCATGAGGTCTGGAAAAGCCCCATCGTCAACACATTTATTGAATATATAAGCTAAGTGTGGGGCTATAACTAGAATTACTGAACCAATGACTTTGACTGATATACCCCACAGGTCTTCCGTATTTTTTAAGTTAAGTAATTTAAACGTTTTGACAATGTCCTGGGGATATACATGATGAAATTTTAAATATACATTACAGACGCTAGTGTTATTTTTTAATAAAGTCTGCTTCAAATGGAGATGAATTTAGACGGTCCGTTGTGAGTACGGGTACATTGGTGAAGAATGTTTCAAAAGCTCGAGCAACATCAGCGTTGGATTTAACAACATCATCACCTATCTTTAGGCAGAAATCACTGTCCCTTGGTATAACTTTGCCAGTTTCGCGGTTTATTATTTGCCAAACTGTTTTCATTCTATTATTTGAATTTTGAATTTTTCTATTAATGTGTAAAGTTTTTGCAGTTCTACAAACCAACTTGAAAGTTTTGGAATATTTTTTAACATAGTCAAAAAATTTTCGATCAAAGTTATAGGTTTTTTTAATAAAGGTGATACAAGATAACTCTACTTTTACGAATTCCAAACGTTGCCCAGTCATTACATTTAGATTTACCGTTGTAGTCACTGACTTTCTTTAATTTGAAAACTTTATTGAATTCTGTCTGAATAATATTGAAGAAGTCTGAGTAGATTTTGTTTGGGTTCTGTTCATTAAAATCCGGTACTGGCAAATTTATATCTAAGTTTTTCGTATATGTCTCTAGTCTATGGGATGTAATAGGCCTATAAAATGATGGACCAGTCTTATCCTTAATAGTAATTGGGAATGAAACTGTTTGAACACTGTGATCGGAGGGTAAGCAGTTAATTACACTTTTACTTGTGAATGCACAGTCACAAAAAACGTTATCTAAGCAAGTTTGGCTGGTAAGTGTAATTCTAGTCGGCTCTAGAAATACATGACATAAATTAAATGATTTGAACAGAGTTATTAATCGTCGCTTCAGTGTTGTATCTACAAGGAGATTAAGATCGCCACAAATAATTAACTTTGTTATGTTATTACAAAGTTTAATGAGGGTGGAGAACTAAAACACTTCACTTTACTTTACTCACTGCACTGTATTTAAGTACTTGTTAAACTCTTAATTAAAACTCAACAATTCAAATTACATGTTAGAAATATAAGCTGAGATGAAAACCTTACGATACCGCGAGGCAAAGTACTACCAACGCCATCTAGTGGTGTGGTTTAAAACTAAACACTTAGTATAATTGACATCATTTAAACATCATCGCCGCCTAAGGACAATACGGTCCTTAAACAAATCGCACATAACAACAAATTATAGAAATATCTACCCTATTAATCATCCAGGGGCAGAGGACATAACTTAGTAAGAGGTCTTTTAAATATACAATTTTTGTACCGTAGTGAAACAACTCGAGTTATACCATCTGTTCCCGGGTGTTTTGTAACAACTCTACCCAAAAGCCATTTTCCCGGAGGTAAATGTTCATCTTTTACTAAAACGATAGTACCTATGTCAATGTCTGGAACATTTTTGTTCCATTTGTAACGATGCTGCAGATTAGTCAGATATTCAATTTGCCATCGCTGCCATAAACATTGCACCAAGCGCTGAACAGTTTGCCAACGTTTTAAGGAATTCAATTTGGCATTCGTATAATCTTCTTCCGGTATTGTAATTGGAGGTTCTCCTATGAGAAAATATCCAGGGGTAAGTGGAGGTTCATCGAGAGAGGAACATATTAAAGTTAAAGGACGAGAATTAACACAAGCTTCAACTTGGGTCAAAAAGGTTGCAAATTCTTCGAAAGTGAGACAAGTTTGTCCGATAACACGTTTCAAATGACCTTTTACGGATTTTACACCGCTTTCCCACAATCCGCCAAAGTGGGGACTACTAGGGGGATTGAAGTGCCAATTTGTGGCATCATTGGATAACAATTCAGCAATTTCCGCAACTACTTGTGATTTTCTATTTTTAAAAGCAAGATCTAACTCGCGTGAGGCTCCTATGAAGTTGGTTCCACAATCGCTCCACAAGTCGCTACAATGGCCACGACGCGACGTGAATCTTTTAAATGCTGCTAAAAAGGCTGAGCTTGTGAGATCACTCACCAGTTCAAGGTGAATGGCTTTTGTCACAGTACAAACAAACAAACAAATATATGCTTTACAAGTTCTCGCACATCTACCTGTGTACAGCTTTAGAGTAAAAGGACCAGCATAATCTACACCGCTACTGCGAAATGGTCGGGTTGGTGTGACTCTGCACTGGGGTAAATTGCCCATGAATGGAGTGATTGGTGTTGCATACTGCTTAAAACATGGTATACATTTTCTTACAGTTTTCTTTATAAGTTGTTTAGCTCCAACTATCCAGTACTTACGTCTAACATAATTGAGTGTGAGTTGATGGCCACCATGCAAAGTTTTGTGATGAGCTTCAGTAGCTATAAGCTCCGCAAGCTTACTTTTATTCATCAGAACAATTGGAAATTTCAAATCAAACGCTATATCAGCATTGGTTAGACGTCCACCCACTCTCAGAATTCTCGAATCATCTAGAAATGGATTTAATGCATATATCTTACTGCATTTGGTTACAGATTTACCATGTGTTAACAGTTCAATTTCCGCTGTGAAATGTTTAGCTTGTGAAAGTCGTATACATATATTGGAGGCATTTCGAATTTCACTCACTGTCAAATAGGAAGGCAGCGGTTGTATATTGTCTTGGTTTTTGTGAGATTTACATTTGTTTACAAATCGAATGCAGTACGCAGTGACTCGAACCAATTTTAACAGTGTAGAGTACCTATTAAGATGTTCTTCAGTATCATCATCTACACAATGATAAGTAAATTTTGTAAGTTTCTTTCTTTCAGGTAACTCGTCTTCGGCAATAGCTACAAATTGTTGGTAACAAATATCTTTCTGTTTCAAAAAAGGTGCGCCATGCCACCATAGTTCTTTGTTTGGGAGCTCCTCTGGATTAACACCTCGTGTAGCACAATCGGCTGGATTTTCAGAGGAACTTACATGATTCCACTGGCTACTGTTAGTGACATTCAACACTTCTGTGGTACGGTTCGCAACAAACGTTGTCCAGGTATTTGGAGTTTTTCGCAACCACGACAGAACTATGGTAGAATCGGACCATGCAAAAACACGATCGTCAGGTATTTTTAGACTTGTCTTTACATCGTATAACATCTTAGATAATAGCACGGCACCGCAGAGTTCAAGGCGAGCCACAGACACTTGTTTTACGGGGGCAACTTTAGTTTTACTTATAATCAAACTAACTCTGACGTCTTGGCCATCCCAAACTCTGAGGTACACCACCCCAGCATATGCGGTTTCAGAAGCATCACTGAAGCCGTGAAGTTCAACATGAATTGTGGCGACAGAAATTCCTAACCATCGAGGTAGTTGAATGGGTTTCATGTTAACAAATTTTTCTAAGTAAGTTAACCATTCATTTTTGAGTTCATCTGGTAGTTCTGTATCCCAACCTAAGCCAGCAGCCCATAATTTTTGCATAAACATCTTTAGAACTATGACACTTGGTGCTAACCAACCCAGGGGGTCGAAAGTCTTAGCTATTGCAGACAAAACATTTCTTTTTGTGGCAAAGTGTGTATTCTTACAGTCGATTTGTATTTTCAACTCGAAATTGTCATTTTGAGGTTTCCACATTATACCCAAAGTTTTCACTGATTCATCAACTTGGATATTCACCGAGCTTTGAGGTTCTTTATTAGAGTTTGGGATATTACTCAACACTAATTCACTGTTCGAAGCCCACTTGTGCAAAGGAAAGCCACCTCTAGACAGTAGCGCTGTCAAGCGTGTCTGCAGTTGAACCGCAGTCTCTTCAGTGGACGCACCCGTCATCAGATCGTCCATGTATAAATCGACTTTCAGCTTCTCGACTTCTTCAGGGAATTCTTCACGTTCGTCTATAGCAAGTTGATGCAGTGTTCGAATCGCCAAAAACGGTGCGCAAGAAGTACCGTATGTTACAGTAAGTAGCCGATATTCTGCTATTGGTTTGTTCGGTGCTTCCCGCCACAGAATTCTTTGATATTCGGTGTCTTCTTTGGATATAAGTATTTGTCTATACATTTTCTGTATATCAGCTACTAAGCAAAATTTGTATTGTCTCCATCTCGTAACTAAATCTCGAATGTCTGCTTGTAGAGGAGGACCAATTAGCAATTCGTCATTGAGTGAATTTCCTTTTTCAGGTTTGGCACTTCCGTCGAAGACCACTCTGAGTTTTGTGCTGATGCTAGATTCTCTAACGACTGCGTGATGAGGTAAGTAATATATCCTTTTATCCCTTTGTGTATATTCATTTTTCTTTTCTTTTTCAGGTACCTTTTCCATGTGACCATCTGTAAGGTACTGTTGCATGAACTTACAGTAATCGTCTCTTAATTCAGGTTGGCGTGCAGTACGTCTCTCCATTTGAAGTAAACGATTGACTGCCAGTGGCCTGGAATCACCTAAGTTGGTGTCTGAATCATCTTTGAAGGGGAGACTCACGATGTAACGACCGTCAGTGTTCCGAGTGTGAGTATTCTTGTAATGCTCTTCACACAACGTCTCTAATTTCGCCATAGGCTTCGTGTGTGGTAAGTATTCTTCAATCTCCCAAAACTTTCTTAGCAATTGATCAACCTCAAAATTCGCATGAGCAACTACTATATTGTGTGGCTGGGTGGTTGGAGTTTTCTCTATTTTGCCAGATATCAACCAGCCTAGACGTGAATTTAGTGCGATTAATGTGTCGTGTCTCTTTAATCCTTCTAGCATGATTTGTGCGTGCACTTCGGCACCAAGTAAAATGTCAATGGAGCCAGGTTTGTGGAGTTGTGGGTCTGCAAGGTTTAATTTTTCAAGTGATGGCCAAGCATCCACAGGAAACTCATGGGAGGGTAGCAATGAGGTAAGTCTCCTTAGGACATATGCGTTGACTGTGATTGGTGTCATTTCTCGATTGTGCAGAGAGTGGAATGATAGTGTGACCATAGACTTTGTAGTTATCACTGATGTGTCAGATATTCCAGAGATTTTGCCATTAACACTTGTGCGCTTGAGATTGAGTAGTTGAGAAGCAGCTTCAGTAACAAAGGAGGCCTGAGATCCTTGATCAATGAGGGCTCGGAGAATGTGTGTCTCTCCGTTTATAGCTTGAACTGCAACCAGTGCTGTAGCTAGCAAAACTTGCGAATTCATGAATTCAGTTTTCATGCTTATAGCTTGTGTTTCCTCGGGTTTCTCAGGTGTGACAGCTGTCTTGTGCGTGTGCGTAGCATGGAGCAACGTGTGGTGACGACGGTAACACTTTTTGCAGGATGTGCTTTGTCGGCAGTGACTAACGGAGTGTCCTTTTACAAGACAATTGAAGCATATTCCGTTATTCTTTACAAATTCTTGACGTTGTGGAATATCTAGTGTGGCAAAATCTTTACAGTGGCATAAGTAATGGTTCTGATTGCAGTAGGTGCAGGTGCTTTCTATTTCTGCGACGAAAGTTTTTACAGTTGTAGTTTTTGGTGCAGGACGTGGTGGTGGTTTGGCAAACTCTTTTCTTTGTGTGACGCTAATCATCTCCATCGATCGGAAGCGATTCTCCAGATGCTGAGCTAATGTGGTAAACTTTGGTATTTCTGTTGTGGATCCAAGTGATTGTTCCCAAAGTTTGTGTGTCTCGATATCCAACTTGGAGACTACTATATGTACCACAATCGCATCCCATGCAGAAGTGTCGATGTCCAAATTATCCAGAGAATTAAGGCATTCTTTTGTTGTGTCCAATAATTCTTTCAGACCACTTGCGCATTCTATTGTCAGCTTCTTTTGGTTAAGTAGGCGATTAAGGATGTTGCTCACAATAACTCTTTTATTATTGTATCTCTCTTCTAGTGTCTTCCAAGACTTTTCATAATTAGCTTCCGTAAGAGTAAAATGTCTCAGCAATTGTTCGGCTTCACCTGACAAACTTGACTTCAAGTAATGGTGTTTTTCAATCTTTGAGAGACCTGGTTCCTTGTGGATGAGTGTGGTGAATAAATCTCTATAGCTCATCCATTCACTGTAACTACCTGAAAAGGTAGGTATGGCTATGGGTGGAAGCTTAGCTTTCATCCGCTTAACCTTTCCCTCTGAATTGTCACTCACTACCGATACACTGCTTTCATTATTCTGTTGTTTCTTGTCAGCGTTTTTTAACTCGTTGATCGCCTCTTTCATATACGTTTTGAGTGCCAAATAACTTTCTTCTGTTAAATCGAAATGTTCTCGAATGTTAAATCCTGTTTCTTTAACGACCTTGTCAGAAACGGTACTTAGAATATGTGTCTTCTGTGTATTATACTCTTTCCAATAACCTTCCGCTAATTCTAAGCGTGTCTCATAAAATCCGAGTGTACGTAAACTCTTACTTGTCTTTTTAGTATTCGTTAAAATCTTATCAATTCTTTCTTTAAGATCAATCTGAGACATGCAAAGTTCAGCCATCTTGATATAACTGATTTGTAGACGTAGTTAAATTCTTCAAAAAAAAATTTTTTTTTTTTTTTTTCGAAGTGTGAAATTTTACAAGTCTTTTTTTTAATCGTAATTTTTCTAAGTTCAGAATACACTCTTGAAATTTTACAAGTCTTTTTTTTGATCGTGATTTTTCTAAGTCCAGATTACACTCTTGAAATTTTACAAGTCTTTTTATTGATCGTGATTTTTCTAAGTCTTTAGAACACAACTGTAAAATTCTCAAGGTCAAATTTCGCACTCGCACTGTCCCAAATACAAATCCGGCTCGAAGGACCACTATGGAGAACTAAAACACTTCACTTTACTTTACTCACTGCACTGTATTTAAGTACTTGTTAAACTCTTAATTAAAACTCAACAATTCAAATTACATGTTAGAAATATAAGCTGAGATGAAAACCTTACGATACCGCGAGGCAAAGTACTACCAACGCCATCTAGTGGTGTGGTTTAAAACTAAACACTTAGTATAATTGACATCATTTAAACAGAGGGCTTCCTCCATAATTTTCTCAAATATTTCGAAATTGCCATGGCCTTTTTCATCCCTCGGTGGCCTGTAGACACAAACAATAATATGGCTATCTAACTCAACACAGGATACCTCTATATGTCTTTCAACAGTAAGTGCAAGAATATCTTTCCGTTGTTTCACCTTAATATTATTTTTCATTAAGATTAAAGAACCACCAACAGTCAGTCAAAGTCAAAGTACTTTATTACTGTAGATATTTACATATACTTAGCAAACTTCATTTTTTGCCTCTTCTCTACATTGGACCACTGTGGGAGAAGAAGGGCGTAGAAACTCCCACAGATTGATTTTTAGATCTCTTTTAAAAATAGGTTGTGCTTAACTAATACAAATATGAAAAATTTAACTGTTGTGATTAATAAGCAGGAATAAATAATTACAAAAATATTAACAGCAAGGTCTGTGTTGAGCCAGATTAAACCCATACAGTCCTGTCATTTAAGTAATCTTGAACATTGTAATATCCCTTTTTCGACAAAGTCGCTTTAATATGCTTTTTAAATTGCTCAAATGGCAATTTCAAAATCTCCAGAGGTATCCTATTGTAGTAGAGAATGCACAGACCCTTGAAAGAATTGCTAACCTTCGCGAGTCTTAAACGGGGCGCACATAGTCTGTGATTATTTCTTAGGTTAACATTACAGCTATCGCTAAGTTTGGAAAATGTTGTAAGGTTCTTGCGTACATACATTATATTTTCGAAAATTAATTGACTAGCAACTGTTAGTATGTCAATTTCTTTAAAAAGCTCTCTTAAGGAGTCTGTTCGTTTTAAATTATAAATTGCTCGAATAGCTCTTTTCTGTAAAATAAACATAGTTTGAATATCCGCTGCTTTCCCCAACAACAAGATACCATAGGACATCACACTATGAAAGTAACTAAAATATACTAGCCTAGATGTAGCCACATCCGTGCTTTGTCTGATGTTCCTAACAGCGTAAGCCGCAGAACTTAATTTACCAGCCAATTTATCTATGTGGGGTTCCTACTGCAATTTGCTATCAATGGTTATTCCAAGAAACTTCGTATCATTTACTAATTCTAACGTGCTGTGTTCTAACACTTTTGTTAGAACACAGCACGTTATTTGGAAGTGAGAATTTGATACACTTGGTTTTACCAGCGTTTAACAATAGATTTAACTGTGAACCAATTCAAGGTTAAAGACAATACACCATTAACATCAACAAAATCTCCTTATTTTGAAGACCATTGAAGTATCATGTATGGAACTAAGGATATTCGGAATCTACTCAAATATACTTGGTTACCGTGGTTTCTTTTTTAAACCATTAATAATCCCAATTAATAGCGTCCGTGGCCTAGCGGTATTCGCCCATCGGAAACGATCGTGCGGGTAGCAAAATCTGGTTGAGACGGGTACTGGATGGGTGTCCGTTGCTAGTGGCAGTTTTTGGGCGCTCCCGTGTTTCGGATGCCACGTTAACCTGTAGGTCCCGGCTACTATTGCTACTGGGTGGTAGTAGTCGTAAAGCTGGTCAGAGGCCCTAATAGAGCAGCTTGAAAACATCTGACAGTCGGGTTGGCCAATAACCCGACACCCCTCCATCAACCCGCACTAAGCCAGCGTGGTGGAGTATGGCTCAATCTTACTCGTATCCGGATATAGGCCCGTGCCCCTCGATAGGGACCTTAATGGACTACTTTATTATTATTATTATTAATCCCAATTAAAATATAACTGAATGCTATATAGCCACTATGTAAAACAGTAGTTTATATTGAATTGAATTTGGAGTCCGGATTCGGATAGCATAAAGTTGCACAGGACAATATGTAAATACAGATACAGAAGAAATAAGCGCGAAAAATATTATCTTTTTCGCAATCCGGTAAACAAGAAAACTTAAATCTACACAAACTACGAGCGAGAAAGAGATATTTTCACTCAGAACAACCAAGGTATCGTTAAAACAAAGTAACTGTTTACCCACACATAAAATTTAAACAAAACGGAATTAAAAATAGCAACGCATAAAACGAATTCGGAGTTCCTTGGGCAAGTAGAAAAATATATCCCTCCTACCTATACGAGTACTTTCTCGTTACCTATTTACCTAACCTAACCTTTAATACTTTGTAGATAAACAAATGAACGCTACACGGTCTATTTTCTAATAAGTTTAGGTTCATGATTTGAAGGAAGGGATTTTTTGTATCATATTTTTTATGTTGTTTAAGGTTTCTGTATGGAGTGTGCGAAAAAGTTGCCAATAACTTAGCTAGAAAAAACATAATGATCTCACAGGTCTTAAGTTCAAAAAACATTGATTATAGATGCTGGCTTATCGCCTAACAGATATGTTTCCTGCACCCTTATTGGCAATAAGATAAATAAGATAAAAGTTTATTTGTACATTTACAATTTTCTGCTGCTCATATAATACAGTGCAGTTATTGTACACAGTGACATTAATATATTTTCAACTTCTAACCTTCTAAGAACCTGTATCGCCATATAAAAATTGTATTCTTTGACACAAATCTATTAATTTGTAAATACATCACTGACGGAAACAGTGACGACATCAAAGTTATTATTGTTAAAATTGACACTAACGTAATAGCTAAGTCTTTAGCTTCATTTATTTTAGAATCTGTTATAAACAGTATAACAGAAGTAAGTAATTGTATAACGGTCGCCACAACGATTAGTACACGTACTAAGAAGCATGTAACTACTGACAAGGCAATATGTACAAACGATACTATTGTATCTTTAAACTGCCGCAACCGACAACAGAAAAGCACGGCTTAAAGGTAATGCACCAAAATATACAAGGCTTTTCTGGCAAGCAACTAGAATTAGAAATGTTTTTAGAAAGCGAAAGAATAGATATACTTTGTATGACAGAACACTGGCTGCAAGAGTGTGCAATGCAGTTCAGCATACCAAATTATAAAGTGATCAGCTGTTTCAATAGAAAGACTAAAACTAGAGGACCACCTCTAGTTTTAGTAAAAGATGATTTTAAGTGTCAAGAACGAAAGGTTATTGTTTAATATTTATACTTCGGAACACACCGGTTTTCGTTGCGCGGATCGACCGCGAGTAATCGGGACATCACTAGCGGAAACGGAACCGCAGCTGTCATTTGCATAGAACCGAGATGAGAAATTAGAGGTTACTTTTTTGTCGTGAGAAAAAAACATGTCTGAACATGGCGTCGGGCCTTGACTGTATTTCAGTGTAACAATCGTCTAACACAGGTGTCGGGCCTGGTCGGAGTGTTAATCATAATAATCGTCGGGAAATAAGTAGATTCGCGTCAGCGGAGTGAGTGATTTGTGTTGTGAAGGTTGAAGTTGTACGGTCCCCAACTCGTCGTATTCGGACAGCGACTCCTCGTGTCGGCAAGCAACACGCCGGCGACAGCGTCGGGCTGCGAAGAGAGTGAGATTCGGTTCCTCTCCCCCCACTCGTGCACTCCTTATCCCGTATTCCTGCCTCGAATTGAGCTCTAGAATTCCTGTCTGCGGCGGCAAGGTCAGTACCACTTGCGATTATCTCCCTCCTGGCAAAAACTCACCCCCTCAAGATTCCACGCCGTTCGGTTGAGGCGTGGAATTAAACAGATATTGTTAGTCTTTCTAGCGAAATGAATGCTGAAGTCTCGTGTGTTGAGATGGAAAAATATACTATTGTTTGTGTGTACAGGCGGGGCGAAGGAGATTTTGAAGTCTTTGAATAAGTGATGGAACAAGTTTGCGGCGACTTTAACGTAGATTTACTAGACACCGCAAACCGCTCTATTTGCACTAGGATCCTAGCAGTATTTAAGTCTTACAATATGTGCAATGTCTTTCTGGAGCCTACACGAATAACGGCTACCTCCGCTACTTGTCTAGATAACGTATTCTGTGAATGTAGTATTCACGATAAACAAATAGTTAAGGCATTAAGTTTAGACCACACTGGTCAGATTGTAGTATTTGAAGAAAGTAATGCTATAAAGCCCGTTAAAGTATTGTGTAGACCAGTAACTTTGAAAAAAATGGAAAAAATTCGTAGTGGACTAGTGTCAAGTCTACCGTTAACACCTTACTGTGAAGATCCGAACACATTATATTCCAGCTTCTTCAAATCTGTATCTGCGGAATTTGAAAAGGTTTTCAATCTGACAAAAGTGAGACCGGACAACAAATCAAAATTCTCTGAATGGGCAACAGAGGATTTAAGACAGAGCAGGTCCAGACTATATGAATTGTATGAGCAAAAATCCTATGATCACAGTCCTGAGTTGAACGTCTTTGTCAAAAATTATTCTAAAAATTTTAGGAAAAACTGCCACAAAGCCAAGTGCCTACATCTTAACAATAAAATCAAAGCTCCTGGCGACAAAAATAAAACTACATGGAACATTATTAAAAAAGAGACAGGCAAGGTTAAATCTGGTGAATCTAGTTTTAATTTAAAAGATAACTTTTTTCTTTTTTTTTTATAAACATTTATTAATCCTAACTACGCAAGCCAGTAGCTTATCTGTAGTGGCGAGTGTTACTTACATAACAACAATGTTTTAATTATATTATTTGGAAACAGAGTTTTTGATGAGGAACTCTTTTATCTTATACTTATACTTATTGCTATCGCTATTAATATATAAATGTTGAAGGTCGTTTGGAAGTTCGTTGACCATATCCGGCAAGAAGTACATCCAAGTTCTAGTTCCATATACATTATTATATCTAGGTAATGTAAATGATGGCATAGAGGTAAGGTTACGTAGTCTAGAGGATCTTTCCTTTTTTTTCCAGAACGTTTTGTTAATATCTTCATCGATTAGTGTATGTAATTTTAATTTGTCGTATACATCTAGTATTTTACAGTATTGGAATAGGTTAATTTTCCAGAAAAGGCTTTCGTTGGAACAATTACTTTTAAAATACTTTTTTGTAGTTTATATATCTTTTCTAAATATGTTTTGTATGATCTTCCGTAGCTACTTATACCATATCCTATAATTGCATCGGCCATTGCCATATATATTAGTCTTAGTATTTTAAACGGTACTTTATATTTAAGAATAGCAAATTTACCCAATAACACTCTCAGTTTATGACACACATGTTGTATGTGCGGTTCCCAGTTGAAGCGCTTATCTATAATCAGTCCTAGGTACTTATGTTGTTGGACCACCTCTAGTGATGTGCATTTACAGTTTGTATTTTTTGCGTGAAAACATTGATGCTCATGTGCTACGATGCTGGGTTGGGTGTCGGTGCTGTTGTGAGATGAGTGAATGTGTACTACTTTCGTCTTGTTTGAATTGATAACGAGCGCCGCGTCATGCGCCCATTTGCATAAAAGGTTGTAATTTTCTTGCATAATCCGTTCCGCTGTTTTTATATCACTGTGGGCGACAACCAAGCATGTATCATCGGCAAATTGGTAAACCGATCCTTCTGTTATAATATTACACATATCATTGACATAAAACAGATATTCTAGGGGGGCTAATATGGACCCTTGAGCAGATCCTACCTCAGTATGAGTCAGGCCACTAAGCTGGTCTGCTATTTTTACTGTTGTGAATCGACAGCTGTGATAATTTTTTATCCATTTTAGGAATGGGCCCTGTATACCATTTTGTTCTAATCTATTATATAATGTTTCATATTCTATGGTGTCGAAGGCCTTACTAAAATCGATAAAAATAGTTAGTACATGTTTTTTATTATTTAGGTACTCGTTAACTTCGTTAGTAAATTTTGACAAAAGCTGAGTTGTACTTTTATTTTTTTGAAATCCGTATTGATTGTTATTTATGATTCCATTTTTTTGTATGTAGTTATTTATTTGAATTCCGAAGTATCTCTCGATGATCTTATCTATACTAGACAGAATGGTGATTGGTCGATAATTGTTGGTATCTGTTTTACTTCCATTTTTGAATATTGGTCTTATGATGCCTATTTTTATTTGGTCAGGATATATAGTTGTTTCTATACACTGATTTATCAGGTGTGTGATAATTGGAACAAGATCATTTGATATAATTTTAATATCACATACTCTAATGCCATCAATGCCTGGACTCTTTTTTGAATTCATGTGTTTAATAATTTTTTCCGTGATTTCATTACTGGCCTTGTATATTTTCATACATCTATCCGTGATATTTATATGATTTTTGTTATCAAGAAGTGGCCTTTTGCAATTTAGGCATATTTTTTTTACATTATTGCTGAATTCTTCAGCAAATTTATTAGTTAAATTAGTGACATTCGTGTTAAAAGCCTTACATATTATTTCATCTATCGATTTTGTAAGTTTACCGCATAATTTATTTATTATTTGCCATATCTGTTTTGTGTTTTTAAAGTTATTGTTTATTTCCTGTATAGTATAATTGTTTTTTATTAAGTTAGTATAGGCAGTGGTTTTGTTCCTGTAATTATTATAAATTAATCTATTTTTCGCATTGCTTTGGTCCTTTTTCCAAATTTTGTATAGTTCATCTCTTGTCTTGCACATAGTGATTAGTTTTTTGTCGATCCACTTACAATTTTTTCTTTTTCCTTCACTATTATTTTTGATTTTGTACTTACATTTTTTATAAGTTACATTAAATTTATTGATTATAAAGTTTAGAATATCGTTGGGGTTTTTTATTTCCAACGCTAATCTCCAATCAGTGTTTTTAAGTTCCGAAATTAGTTTCTGATGATTTAGTTTAGTTGAGACCTTGTTTACGAGGGGTGGTTTGGTAAGGCGCGTATTGTCTTTTATCAAGCAACCGGTTATGCAATGATCAGCTGGTGCTATATTGATAACGGTCGTGTTCACGTCGCGGTTACCTACGCAACGCATAAAGATGTGATCAATACAAGATCTCGTTATAAGATCACCCTTTTTTTCTATTCGTGTATATTGCGTAATACCGCTTTCAAGTCCAATTTCGCTTAGTTTGTTTAAATACTGCATCCTGTGTTCATTATACTTTTTTGTGTCAATGTTCATGTCTCCTATAATCATGTAGTCGCTTTTTATTGCATATTTTTTATTTAAAATAGAAAGTTCTTCAATAAGACGTGTCTTATTTTTATCCGGCGGCCTATATACCGCACATATTCCTATTTTGTAGTTATAAGATGTTTTTATTTCGCCTGTTAAGCATTCAAAATTATAGGTACACGAGTCTGTCCTGTAAAATTCTATGCTTTTGTGTATGTATAATATAATGCCACCGCCCTTTCTATAATTTCTAAGTTCTGTGTACATACTATAGTTATCTAGCTGAAATAATTGTTTACAATTTTCGTTTATATTAGCCTCCGTAAGCACAATAATATGAATGGTGTTTTTACAGTTATGTATAGTGCATTCTATCTGGCTGAAGTTTTTTTACCATAGATCGTATATTTAAGTGTTAGTAAACATTGCTCAGTAATTGATTGCGATCCTACAAAGTCATTCCAGGTATCAAAGTTTTGTTCTATTATAAATGACTCATTAGCCATTTATGTAAAAAAAGTTGGCAGTTAGTACGACAGTATATTTTAACTTATGAGTATGGTGATACCTTGATTAGGGGTGATCCTCAATTTCGGCGATAATCCTCTCAATGTCGCTCTGGGACCTAATCACAAAGTATTTTTCGTTTTCCGATTTGCGCGCCATTATGTTCCCGTTCTTTATCCATACGAACTTATACTGGTATTTATCTTTCAGCTCCGTTTTTGTTTTCCACAGTAGGAATGCAGTTGAGGGTGTGAGTGCCTCTCGTACGTATATCTTGTCGTCTCCGTCGATGCCTAGGTCCTTGCTGTAGATGCTAGTATCCCTCGACTTGTTGATCCATTGTTCCCGGCAGCCCTCCTGCAGGATAACTGTGATGGCGGAGTGTTCCCGTTTCTTGTTGATATTTGTATTGCGTGATTTCTTCCGGAATACTTTTTTTATGCTATCCGGTTTTTGTTGCAGCTTGGAACATATGACATTTAATATATTTGTTAGATTCTCATCTTTTTCTTCTTTGATTCCGCATATCTCGATGTGATTGTTTATCTGATTTTGTTCCGTCATATTGATGCGTTGCTCCAACACGTCATTTCGTAGGTTCATAGTATTTAAGTTGTTTTTGAGTTCATGTTGTTGTTTTTCCATTTTCGCTTTTTCGCTGATGTTCATATCTGTTTATCTTCTCTTCATACTCATCTGTTTTGTCCGAGAAAAAAGATAATGCTTGTTGCATTTCTATGCGTATTGTTTCGCGTACCTCCCTCCTTATCTGTGCTAACATTTGTTTGGTGGTGTCACTAGTAGTTGATAGTTGCTGTTCCGAGTCTGTAGCCTCTTCATCGTCGGCGTCAGGCATGATGCATGACAGCCGCTTGGGTCGGACGCTTCCGATGCAGGGCTGGCATTTCCAGTCCACGGATTCGGTTGAGTTTAGAGCACTGAGCTGATCCGCATTAATCGATGCACACTGCGCATGTAGCCATTTAGAACATTTGCTGCACTGCAATCCAGGACACTTTTGGTTACCAGTTTATTACATTTGGCACATTTTGCCATTGTAGGTATCTGAGGGTAGTCATATTTCGCGTTAGAAAAACAATTCGTGCGGTTGCGCGTCCACTCTGTTTCGCATCGAGCGAGGCACATCGAACGACCAATTACTCTCATCAAACGAGGACGTTGCTAACGCATTTGAAAAGTTCTTCAGTACCATACCTATAATAACAACAGAAGCACTACCATCCTCTTCTGAAAAGTCTTTAGATTACTTGGTTGAAAATGTTCCCCAAAACAATGATGGCTTTAACTTCAAGCCAATAGGCTCTATAACTATAGTTAAAACATTTAAACTTCTTAGCATGAAAAAGACTGAAGATTTATGGGGCATGTCGGTTAACGTGGTTAAATCAGTAATCGATGTGATTGCACCATACATGGCAATCACATTCAATAGTTGTATAGGAAACGGAGTTTTTCCTGACCTCATGAAAATGAGCAGATTAATACCACTTTTCAAATCTGGTAGTTAACAAGACCCTGCCAACTTCAGACCTGTATCTGTATTGCCAGTGTTGAGCAAGGTGTTCGAAAAGGTCATATTGAGTCAACTACTCTCTCACTTCAATGCATCTGGGCTACTCCACAAAAAACAGTTCGGATTCACTAAAGGCAGATCAACAACAGACGCCGGAGTAGCGCTAGTAGAGCACATTTATAGTGCGTGGGAAGGATCACAGGATGTGGTTGGTATTTTCTGTGATCTTTCCAAGGCCTTTGACTGTGTGGACCATCAAATTCTTTTGCTCAAACTTCAACACTATGGTATCAAAGATAATGCGTTAAAATTAATGGAACTTATTTAATGGAAAGATTACTAAAAGTAGATATAAACAGATGCAAGTCCACTGGAACCCATATGAATATTGGTGTACCCCAGGGTTCTATCTTAGGTCCGTTCCTTTTCTTAGTGTACATGAATGACCTGCCTTATATGGTGGAAAAAATGACTCAGATTGTTCTATTTGCTGATGACACATCTTTTATTTTCAAGGTGAAAAGACAAGAAGAAATTCTAGACGACGCAAATAGTACACTCTCTCATGTGTTAAGTTGGTTCAATGTAAACAACCTGTTATTAAACTCAAAGAAGACTAAATGTATCAAATTTTGTTTGCCTAATGTACGACAGGTTGAAAGCAGTGTTAGAATAGGATCTGAAAGATTGGACCTCGTTGAAGACACAATCTTTCTCGGAATCACTATAGATTCAAAACTTCAATGGGGTCCTCACATAACTAATCTCGCACGAAGACTTAGCTCAGCCGCTTTTGCGGTCAGACAAATCAGATATCTTACAGAAGTTGAAACTGCCAGATTGGTTTACTTTAGTTATTTTCAGAGTATTATGTCTTATGGAATATTGCTCTGGGGGAGAGCAGCAGATACTTTTCTTGCAAAAAAGGGCGATCAGGGCGATATATCAATTAGATGCTAGAGAATCATTAAGAGAAAAATTCAAAGAAATTAATATACTTACGGTTACCTGTCAATATAACACTAGAAATAAAAATAGGTTAGCACTACCATTATTTAGACTAAGTAAAGTAGGCACATAATTCATGGGGCACTGTATTCGATTCTACAATAAAATACCACAGGAATCATTGATCCTTCCTGAAAAGAGGTTCAAAAACTATGTTAAAAATGAGCTGATAAGAAAGTCCTATTATAGTATTAAGGAAAAAACTGCATGGTGTAACGGCATCCATAGATAAGGTCGAGCCACCGCTATCAGAAGCTATGATCATCTATTGCCTCGCTCGATGCGAAACAGAGTGGACGCGCACCCGCACGAATTGTTTTTCTAACGCGAAATACGACTACCCTCAGATACCTACAATGGCAAAATGTGCCAAATGTAATAAACTGGTAACCAAAAAGTGTCCTGGATTGCAGTGCAGCAAATGTTCTAAATGGCTACATGCGCAGTGTGCATCGATTAATGACGAACAGCTCAGTGCTCTAAACTCAACCGAATCCGTGGACTGGAAATGCCGGCCCTGCATCGGAAGCGTCCGACCCAAGCGGCTGTCATGCATCATGCCTGACGCCGACGATGAAGAGGCTACAGACTCGGAACAGCAACTATCAACTACTAGTGACACCACCAAACAAATGTTAGCATAGATAAGGAGGGAGGTACGCGAAACAATACTCATAGAAATGCAACAAGCATTATCTTTTTTCTCGGACAAAATAGATGAGTATGAAGAGAAGATGAACAGATACGAACATCAGCGAAAAATCATGGAAAAACAACAACATGAACTCAAAAACAACTTAAATACTATGAACCTACGAAATGACGTGTTGGAGCAACGCATCAATATGATGGAACAAAATCATATAAACAATCACATCGAGATATGCGGAATCAAAGAAGAAAAAGATGAGAATCTAACAAATATATTAAATGTCATATGTTCCAAGCTGCAACAAAAACCGGATAGCATAAAAAATTATTCCGGAAGAAATCACGCAATAAAAATATCAACAAAAAACGGGAACACTCCGCCATCACAGTTATCCTGCAGGAGGGCTGCCGGGACCAATGGATCAACAAGTCGAGAGATACTAGCATCTACAGCAAGGACCTAGGCATCGACGGAGACGACAAGATATACGTACGAGAGGCACTCACACCCTCAACTGCATTTGCACGCCTTATGCATAAAATATTCCAAATCCCTTTTATACGAACTTCATTTGCCAAAAGGTTTATTAACTACATTGGGCCAACTATTTACAATAAGATAAATAAAATAATCAATATTCATTGCTTGAACAAATTTACTTGCATTAGAATACTAAAAAAATATTTACAAGAACTGGACTATGATCAGACCGAAAAGCTACTAAGCCCATAAAATTGTGTTACCTACATTGTCTAAACAACTATTAACTAATCATACTTTATGTCGCTTCTACTACAGCATAGGTCTCTGGCTACAGTTTTTTCCATAACCTGTGACCAGTGTATGTTGGCCCTATACTGGGTACATGGTGAAGGCGGACTGGGTCAATTAGTATTGGACTCTTGACCATTCTTTATTGACCAGTGCGGATTGATCCTAGCACTAAGCCTGAACATAGGGATAGCCCGGCCACCATACAGTGGTTGTTAACTTGCTATGCTTTCTGTTACCATGCCAAACTTTTATTAATTCTAACCTACCCTACATTACCGTGACCATACAATTTCGCTTTACAAAGTAAGTTTCTGTGCTGATAAGTAATAATATTACATTTGCTATCTTGAAACAATACATTATCGAGAATCTAAATAAAATAAGAATATCTATATATCTAAGTATAGTTAAATATTATATTCATTTAATTTTAATAGTTAAATAAATATTTATGTAAGTTTATAATAATATAATATATATATTTAAGTATGTCTATTATAATATAATGGTGTTATTAATATAATAATTACTCATATACATATAATATTATATCAGATATATTTAATATAATACTTGTAGTAAGATACTTAAAAAGTGAGCCATAATTGTTTAGGCTTGTCTTTTAATTTAATCTAGTAGGCATTAGGTACTTGTTTTGTTAAGTGCATTACATAGACTGTGACAACATAATTTTTAATTAAGTTCATCCAGAACGGAAACACTAAACCCCAAGATACAATTAATATTAGTTTGGGGTTTAGAATTTACAAAAGTTTTTGTAATTATGTTTCTTTTGGCTCAATAAATACATTTTGATTTGATTTGATTGATTCCTACTGTGGAAAACAAAAACGGAGCTGAAAGATAACCAGTATAAGTTCGTATGGATAAAGAACGGGAACATAATGGCGCGCAAATCGGAAAATGAAAAATACTTTGTGATTAGGTCCAAGAGCGACATTGAGAGGATTGTCGCCGAAATTGAGAATCACCATACTCATAAGTTAAAATATACTGTCGTACTAACTGCCAACTTTTTTTACATAAATGGCTAATGAGTCATTTATAATAGAACAAAACTTTGATACCTGGAATGACTTTGTAGGATCGCAATCAATTAGTGAGCAATGTTTACTAACACTTCATGTAAATATACGATCTATGGTAAAAAACTTCAGCCAGATAAAATGCACTATACATAACTGTAAAAACACTATTCATATTATTGTGATTACGGAAGCTAATATAAACGAAAATTGTAAACAATTATTTCAGCTAGATAACTATAGTATGTACACAGAACTTAGAAATTATAGAAAGGGCGGTGGCATTATATTATACATACACAAAAGCATAGAATTTTACAGGACAGACTCGTGTACCTATAATTTTGAATGCTTAACAGGCGAAATAAAAACATCTTATAACTACAAAATAGGAATATGTGCGGTATATAGGCCGCCGGATAAAAATAAGACACGTTTTATTGAAGAACTTTCTATTTTAAATAAAAAATATGCAATAAAAAGCGACTACATGATTATAGGAGACATGAACATTGACACAACAAAGTATAATGAACACAGGATGCAGTATTTAAACAAACTAAGCGAAATTGGACTTGAAAGCGGTATTACGCAATATACACGAATAGACAAAAAGGGTGATCTTATAACGAGATCTTGTATTGATCACATCTTTATGCGTTGCGTAGGTAACCGCGACGTGAACACGACCGTTATCAATATAGCACCAGCTGATCATTGCATAACCGGTTGCTTGATAAAAGACAATACGCGCCTTACTAAACCACCCCTCGTAAACAAGGTCTCAACTAAACTAAATCATCAGAAACTAATTTCGGAACTTAAAAACACTGATTGGAGATTAGCGTTGGAAATGAAAAACCCCAACGATATTCTAAACTTTATAATCGATAAATTTAATGTAACTTATAAAAAATGTAAGTACAAAATCAAAAATAATAGTGAAGGAAAAAGAAAAAATTGTAAGTGGATCGACAAAAAACTAATCACTATGTGCAAGACAAGAGATGAACTATACAACATTTGGAAAAAGGACCAAACCAATGCGAAAAATAGATTAATTTATAATAATTACAGGAACAAAACCACTGCCTATACTAACTTAATAAAAAAACAATTATACTATACAAGAAATAAACAATAACTTTAAAAACACAAAACAGATATGGCAAATAATAAATAAATTATGCGGTAAACTTACAAAATCGATAGATGAAATAATATGTAAGGCTTTTAACACGAATGTCACTAATTTAACTAATAAATTTGCTGAAGAATTCAGCAATAATGTAAAAAAAATATGCCTTAATTGCAAAAGGCCACTTCTTGATAACAAAAATCATATAAATATCACGGATAGATGTATGAAAATATACAAGGCCAGTAATGAAATCACGGAAAAAATTATTAAACACATGAATACAAAAAAGAGTCCAGGCATTGATGGCATTAGAGTATGTGATATTAAAATTATATCAAATGATCTTGTTCCAATTATCACTCACCTGATAAATCAGTGTATAGAAACAACTATATGTCCTGACCAAATAAAAATAGGCATCATAAGACTAATATTCAAAAATGGAAGTAAAACAGATACCAACAATTATCGACCAATCACCATTCTGTCTAGTATAGATAAGATCATCGAGAGGTACTTCGGCATTCAAATAAATAACTACATACAAAAAAATGGAATCATAAATAACAATCAATACGGATTTCAAAAAAATAATGGTCTGCTTGTCATCCCGGGAAAATCGCAGGCCATGATTTTGGGTACTCGTCACTCTCATAAACTAGTTCAGAAAATGCCCGTCGACCCTATAGTATATGATGGTAACATAATTTCATACAGCGAGAAGGCCAAGAATCTTGGGGTTGTATTTGATAAATTTTTGTCCTGGTCGCCCCATTTTTTGTGAGGTCAGCAGACGAGTCTTTGCGTCATTTCACTCCCTACGGAGATTGCAGCACTTCCTGCCGCAGTAGACTAAAATCACCCTTGCCCAGTCCCTCCTACTACCTTTAATCGACTATGCGGATGTTTGCTGGATCGGTGCGAACGAAGAACAACTGAACAAACTCGAACGACCTCAAAACCTCGGGATTCGGTTTGTCTTCGGGCTGCGCAATTATGACCATGTCTCACAGTATCCCAAGGAGTTGGGGTGGCTTCCGATCCGATTTCGTCGTGATATGCACGTTCTCTCTAATCTGTTCAACATTTTGCGAAATCCCCGCTACCCCTCATATCTTCGAGAACGTTTCGAGTTTATTTCCTCCAGGCATAGCAACCGGAGATCCCACACGATGTCTCTTCTTTCTACTCCTCGGCATAACACTGCCGCTTACAAACACTCGTTTAGGTTAACGGCGATCCGACTGTGGAACGCACTTCCCTGCGCTATTACAGATAGTCCCTCAATTTTCACTTTAAGACAAGATTGAAAGAGCATTTCCTTTCTCTTTCGTGATAGGTACTTTTATATATGTATATATAAGTAGTATATGTTTGATATATATTTTATTTTTTGCTTTTGTATTTTATTTTGTGTTAATCATTTACTATATCATTTATTTTATTTTCATTCATTCATATTTTTTTATCATTTATTATGTTTTAGTTGTAAACAATTAGATGTGTACAGTTTTATTGCGCACTAGGACTCTCCTGTTGCACAATTTTTCCTGTCCTGCCTAGGTTTGCTGTAGAAATCTCTCTTTAGAGATAAGCTCGCCTTTGCTCATAAAATGTTTTGTTACCTTACTATTAAGATTTCTGTGCAATAAAGAATAAAGAATAAAGAAATAAAAGTACAACTCAGCTTTTGTCAAAATTTACTAACGAAGTTAACGAGTACCTAAATAATAAAAAACATGTACTAACTATTTTTATCGATTTTAGTAAGGCCTTCGACACCATAGAATATGAAACATTATATAATAGATTAGAACAAAATGGTATACAGGGCCCATTCCTAAAATGGATAAAAATTATCACAGCTGTCGATTCACAACAGTAAAAATAGCAGAACAGCTTAGTAGCTTGACTCATACTGAGGTAGGATCTGCTCAAGGGTCCATATTAGCCCCCTTAGAATATCTGTTTTATGTTAATGATATGTGTAATATCATAACAGAAGGATCGGTTTACCAATTTGCCGATGGTTGCCATGCTTGGTTGTCGCCCACAGTGATATAAAACAGCGGAACGGATTATGCAAGAAAATTACAACCTTTTATGCAAATGGGCGCATGACGCGGCGCTCGTTATCAATTCAAACAAGACGAAAGTAGTACACATTCACTCATCTCACAACAGCACCGACACCCAACCCAGCATCGTAGCACATGAGCATCAATGTTTTCACGCAAAAAATACAAACTGTAAATGCACATCACTAGAGGTGGTCCAACAACATAAGTACCTAGGACTGATTATAGATAAGCGCTTCAACTGGGAACCGCACATACAACATGTGTGTCATAAAGATAAATTTGCGATTATTAAATATAAAGTACCGTTTAAAATACTAAGACTATTATATATGGCAATGGCCGATGCAATTATAGAATATGGTATAAGTAGCTATGGAAGATCATACAAAACATATTTAGAAAAGATATATAAACTCCAAAAAAGTATTTTAAAAGTAATTGTTCCAACAAAAGCCTTTTCTGGAGATAAGAAAACCAAAATTATCCTATTCCAATACTGTAAAATACTAGATGTATACGACAAATTAAAATTACATACACTAATCGATGAAGATATTAATAAAACGTTCTTGAAAAAAAAAAAAAGATCCTCTAGACTACGTAACCTTACCTCTATGCCATCATTTACATTACCTAGATATAATAATGTATATGGAACTAGAACATGGATGTACGTCTTGCCGTATATGGTCAACGAACTTCCAAACGACCTTCAACATTTATATATTAATAGCGATGGCAATAAGTATAAGCATAAGATAAAAGAGTTCCTCATCAAAAACTCTGTTTCCAAATAATATAATTAAAACATTGTTGTTATGTAAGTAACACTCGCCACTACAGATAAGCTACTGGCTTGCGTAGTGGCTATATAGTATAAGTTATAAATATTGTAATTGGGATTAATAAATGTTTATAAAAAAAAAAAAAAAACTATCTACCCCCAACTTAGTTGTCCCGATTCAGCTGTGAAAAGGACGAGTTAAGAATGATAAGTCTGAATTTCTCGTTTGTTGAGAAGCTCAATAGGCGTACAATAGTACGCCTTACTTACTTACAAAACTGAACTGTTTAAAATCGTTTCTACTTTGTGTTATTTTTAAAAAGTAACGCGTTAGACCTTGATTCTTTTAGAATATCTAGGTATTGTACTTTAGAATATCCTTCGGTCTCGGCACCAAAAATCTGTATCGGCATAAATAGCTAAGGTCGAGCCACCGCTATCAGAAGCTATGATCGTCTATTCTATCTATCCCCAACTTAGTTGTCCCGATTCAGCTGTGAAAAGTGCGAGTTAAGAATGATAAGTCTGAATTTCTCGTTTGTTGAGAAGCTCAATAGGCGTACAATAGTCGAACGGAAGATTGGTTCAGGAAGTTAGAGTTTCAAGTTAAACAGAGAAAGCATGTATGCCCGCAAGCCGTTATTTCGCATCAGTTAGCGGTGTTTTGCGCCAGATCGATCTTTGTTATATTTTGTGTGATGGTACCATTTATTTTTTGTATATATGGGCGCTTGGAGCTTTTTTACGTGGTCGACCACTATTTATAATATTTGTTTGGGTTATCGTATGGTTATTCGTCGTAGTGTTACGACGAGAGTACTCAATGATATTTCATGTGCTCGCTAGTAGCGGCTTTAGTGGCTCCAATTATATAATTAGTTCACGGCAATAACGATCGAAATAGACCGGGTTTACACAATTGCGATTTGATTTTCCGAAATGGGTCTGAACTAGCGGATTCCTCAATAGGTCCGTAACGTTTTGAAACCTTCAACTCTGCGCAATTCGAGCTGGATGTTATCGAAACGTTTTCTTTAGTGCTTTTGAAGATCTAACCCTCTCCACAACGAGTTACATACTTCGGAAAATACTGATTTATGCACCTTGTTAACCTCAGCTCTCCTCTACTGAGCCCAGCAAAATAAATGCGTGACACAATCTACACGTTAGATCTCCCAGCGAAATTGACATTTAAGTTAAAGACGCAACTTGCATCAAAACGATCTAAGGCAAGCCAAAATTACCTACCCATCCCTAAACAATGAACTTTAGACTGTAATTTGATCTCTTCGCGCGTCCCCGACAACACTCAAATGTCAAAGATGTCAGAACAAAGTATAAACGTTGTCAACTCAGATAACCTATCCTGGGTTATCTGAGTTGACAACGTTTATACTTTGTTCTGAATTTGTTATTTTCATCCGCGGAACCCCATCGATCAAACAGTCTCCCTATGCCTTGACAACCTAGGTTTAGCCTCAACTAAACTCCTGTCTAGCCTAGTCTAAAATCCTAGTGTTATACCACGTCCATCATCGACACCACTCGAAGTTGGTTGTGTTTGAATTGAATGTGCTTGTGTGTTTAACGACTTGTGTGTGTGGGAATTTCAAAACTCGCTACACGAAGGGAATGAGGAAAGTATTAGCCCCGAATATCCTAAGAGCTAATCCAGGAATCCTATGGTGAAGGAAAAAGGAAATTAGGGTCGCTCCAAGCCCAGACTCAGACTCAGATCAAATTACCTACAAGTTCTTATCTAACGACCCAAGGATAGTTTAAAAATTTGGGGTAGGTTGATTTAAGGATAGGAACCGAGGTATATCTCGGCGCTTCAGGCACACACGAAAATCCACTGTAGCACGCAATCACAAATCTTCCAGTTCCAGACGCGTAAAACGGCGACCGAACTGTACAGATTACCGAAAGACACGTGTATCCCAGTGGTTTGACGTAAGGACTGAATCCCTCCCCCTCCCACGCGCTCGTATTTATAGGACGCCCCACATGGTTGAAAATGGCGTCCCTAACCCGCAAATACTGCCCAAGCGCAAGTTTCTTATCACTAACTACACAGGGTCTAATTTCAATCAAACATGCCATGCACGCCCGCTGTTCTACAATTTTGTGTACGCATAGTTTCTAATCAACCATCGGTTATCACTCAAGTCATTTGGTATTGCCGATACACAAAATTTGTCGATCGCTGGCTATAAAGCGGTTGCAATTAATTAAGCCTGCCCGACCGCTAGCGTCTAAGACAAAGATCACTGGAGTGATACGCAAACCCGTGATGTCAGACTCACCACAACGTAATAATCAATCGCAATTGTATATTTGCAGTCAACACATTAGCTTTCTCCGTATAGTTCCATAAGAACCTTCCATTATTTAGTTATTCATAATTTATTCAGCGCGCAACCAAATCGGCTCTGATCCCTACACATTTCCCAGGAATGCGACAAAAAAACCTGACCCGACCTCTCTTCCTCCAACCAACCACATTCTCAGGCCCTTTTCTGGCCAACTTACTTCGAATCACTCAATAACCCAAGCGTTAAAAGAACTGACTCTTGTATTCAATGTGTGTACCTGTACAGTGCGGCGATGGGCTAGCCCTCTGTCACGCAAAATGAAGTATTAAATGAACTGACTCTTGTACTCAATGTGTATACCATAACAGCCCTCTCCCAGACCTTGAGACACTGTTTATCTCAGTTAAACATGGCGCAAGGATCTCATTACCACAATGCCAAACCCATGCTTTGTCCATATCTACTCTATATGCACGAACATCTCAAATCATGTACACAGACCGATGAATCTGTCAATTATGCATTTAATATTTACACAACTCGATTGAGCTCTCTCCTGTCTTATCTTATTTATCTACCTAACTATACAACCTCGCACACCCGCACCTTATCCTAATTCGTATTACTATATATATATATATAGTATAATATAATATAAAGAATAATAATGTAAATATATATATATATATATATATATATATATATTTACATTATTATTCTTTTTGACATAACTTTTATTATTGACTTTTATTAGTGAGTGTATTACTATTGTATTATTGTACTATCCTGACATGTTATTCATAATCATTATGCCTGCTAATTTAATTTATTTTCGTTTATTGTATACTGTTGACATGTAATATCTTATTATCAATAAAATATGAATATGAAAACAAAACGATCCGCAAGTTTATAAATTTCCCAATATTTATTCCGCAAGTTTATAAATATACTAACCTAACCTAACCTAACCCAACATAACCTAACCTAACCTAACCTAGCCTAATATAGTCTAGAAGGAAGTTTATAAATTTCCTAGGAAATTTATAAACCTGCGGACCGCATCATTTTTCGGTGACATATAGTATATACATTTTTTTTTCTAAACCATGCAAGATCCTTAAATCTACAAAGTAGTTACTCAAATTTACAGCCTAAAGCTTACTTTTATAACTTTTATACACTATCTTATTTGTCTACGCCATTGTTCGTCCTCACATAATACCTGGCTATATTTATAGTATTGTATTTACCCAATATCTCATTTGAAACCGGATCTGCTAAAGTATAACAGTTCGGATATACCACTGCCTAAATAACATAAGGCCCTTTATACAACAATGAAAATTTCCGCATGATTTTATGTTCTTTATTTGAACGCACAAAAGTCTTAATTTTCACATAATCACCTATACGATAGACTTCTAACTTACGCCGTTTGTCTGCCTGTCGCTTACGTCGTTCACTAGAAATTTTAGAGTTCTCTATCGCTACATTCCGCACCTGTTCCGTATCTCGCACACTATGACCTAATAACCATTCATCGCCTAATTCCTTGTCAACAGTTAACGGTTCCCGCCTACCAAACGCCAACTCATTAGGAGTGAATCCGGTGTGCTCGTGTGTTCGATATTATTGTAGCAATTTTCAATGTCCGGTAACGCGTCGACCCAACTTCGATTACTTCCGCCGCAATAGGTTATAATTAGTCGACCTAGCTCACGATTCACTCTTTCTACGCTATTAGAATTTGGACAATACACCGACGAATGAGTGACCCGAATCCCTAGCTTTTTGAGACCAAATTCCCAAACTTTCGATATGAACAGTGGTCCTGAGTCTGTGATTATGGTCTCGATAGGTATTTCCCTACGAAATCTCTTTGTACAAGCGAGCACGCTCCTACCTGTCGCTTTCCGCATTGGATACAATTTTATTACCTTACTGTACACGTCTTGAATCACGTATATATATTGATATCCGAATTTACCTACGGGCAATGGCCCACAAAGGTCCGAGAAAACTTTCTCACCCAACTTTTTTTGCCAACACCGGTGTACAAGGAGCAACGGTATTGTTAGTACTTGGTTTGACCTTTTGACATATGTCACAACTTCTTATCACCGTGCTAATCACCCTACTCATATGAAGAAAGTAATATCTGTCCTTCATCAGTGCTAATATTTTATATCTGCCGTAGTGACCTATTTCTTCATGTATGTGTAATATTAGTTCCTCCTGTAATGATTCCGGAATCACTAACAACCGTACGTTCCGCTTCGGCACGTGAAAATATAACGTATCACCTACTAGCTTGTAATTATCAAACCCTCTCGTCTCCGCATCTACCACTCCACGTCTGATACAACCGCTAATTCGATTTAACCGCTCATCTTCGCTTTGTAATCTCGTAATGTCCCGTAAACTCGAAATAACACTTGCGGTATTCGATGCCTCAAACCAGAATATTCCCGGCTGAAAATTTATACTGACATTCACACATCCATGACCCGCTGTGTGCCTGCTTAGCGTGTCGGCAATTTGATTGTCAACCCCACGCACATACTCTATGTTGTAATTGAATTGCTCCAAAAACATAATCCACCTAGTTACGCGTGCCCCCAATAAAGTCCACGACTTAATGAACGTCAAACTCTTATGATCTGTTCTAATAACAACCTTTTCTCCTCGCAAATATATCTCAAATCGCTTTAAAGTGTATATGACCGCATACATTTCCTGTTCGCTTACAGACCATCTCGTTTGAGCTCCTCTAAATGCTTGCGAACAAAACCTATAATTCGTTCCTGGCCCAAATCATCTAACTGATAAACGTAACCCCCAATTCCTATAGCGCTGGCGTAGCATTCAACATAATACGTCTTTCCCGCCAATGGCTGACTCAATATTATACTTTCTGAGAATTGTTTTTTATCCCGTCAAAAGCACTCTGCACGTGCGCACTCCAAACGAACTTGACTCCAGATCGTAATAAATTGTATAATGGTTGCGATAGCGTTCCAATTTTTTTTATGAATCTCCGAAAGTAATTTATGAACCCCAAAACGCCCTTAATTGCCTGACAGTTCTGGGTGATGGATAGAATTTGAGTGTTTCGACCTTGTCCGGGTCCATCTGTAAACCTTGTGTAGACAAAATATGCCCCAATAACTTGACCCTTTTTTGTGCGAACTCGCATATTTTAATTTGCGTGTGAAGCCCGCGTCTTTCAATTTACTCAGAACCGTGTCCACTTGAGACAGATGCTGATCGATGTCACCCTCAGTTAAAATCGCCAAATCGTCAACAAAATTTAACCAATATGACCTAACCTCTGGCCCTAGGATTAAGTCCATCGCCCTCGAAAATGGACCCACACTGGTTTTCAACCCCTGAGGTAAAATGTTGTAAACGTAACTTTTGCCTTGATATACAAAACCCGTGTATCGTTTAGATTCGTCTGATAATGGTATAGAAAATACGCATCTTTAATATCGATGACCCCTATGTAATTTATCCGGTGACCCGACTGCAATATCTCACTCATTAAAGGTGTAGTTTCAACTTCCCCAACCTTTCCCGTGTTTAATTGTCGCGCATCGAGTAATATCCGAACCTCCCCTGACTTCATAAGTGCACAAGTCAATTGATTGCTGAAATCCGTAGATTGCCTGCTAATAATACCTATCTGTTCCATTTCTTCCAATCGTTTTGTTACTTTATTGCGATATGCGAACGAACGAAGTTTCGTTTTACGAAAGGCGTTTCATCTCTCATTTTAATCTCATGTATATATTTATTTGTCCGACCCACCCTATCGCTAAACAACTCTGCATGTTTATTTAACACCGGCAATAACTTTGTTTTGTGTTCAACAGTTATTGATGAATTATTCACATATTCCTCTATCATATTTCTACTGGTATCTTGGTCCTGTACTTCCATTGTACAACAACAAGCTTCCTGATCGGGCCCCGTACCTAATGGTATTTCACACATCCGCTCGGCGCTTCGTATAATTAGCCTCTTATTTCCCTCACACATTAAACTGGCTCGCGTCTGTTGTATAAAATCAAACCCTAAAATTAAATCTTTAGGCACCCTTGTTAATACTAGCATTGGAGTATCGATAACGCATTCACCTATTGTTAATGGTAACGTGACTAACTTATCCACCTTCTCCTTACTGACCCCAAACGCACCTGTGATTCTCAAACTTGGGATCGGTATTTCCGTTGGTTTTCCCAATTGCCTGCATACTTCATCATACACTCCCCGACTTATTACACTGACTTCGCTCCCCGAATCAATCAAACTCCTTACAACAATATTTCCTATACACACATCTATCTCAGGTAATGTCAATGTACTACATAGATCGCGTCCACACTCAGTCGAATCGTCGTCTCTGAATATCGTATGTAAACGCCTGTCATTGCGGTCTCTACAATCCAATCTCGAATTTTCATCTGAACACACGGCATATCCATGCGCTTTATGCGCTAGTAATTGAATAAATTCATTCACACCCACGTTCGAATCCAAATTACACAAATCATACAGTCTATGCTCTCTTTCCATTTGATCGGCTGTCCATCCAAAGCGTAATAAATATCTGAGCGCGAACGACCCGCGCGAGTCCACTAGTTTTTCGAATTCTGATTTATCGCATTAATCCTGTCACTTGAACTTTGCCCTGCCTCTGTATTACCTGAACTATCATTGCCCCTTTGGAACCCTATTGCCTTGAAACTAGCCTGAGGCTGTCTTCCTCTACCGCGAAAATAACCGCGAGCGCGCGTCCCAAATTCGTTTCGTGCCTTTGTTCCCGCGTTATAATTATTCCTACGACTCACCGCGTTATATCGCATCGTATTTACTCGCAAAGCACGATATTGCCCTCGCATGTAGCTATTCCGAGTTACATTGTTCGTATTTATTGTCTCCGAACTATGCAACGCATTTAATCCTCCATCGATATTTCGTTCTAATTGCCGAAGAAACTCGACCGCGTCTCGTATCGTCATTGGGTCCTTCCTAGCAAAAAACGCTACCTGAATATCGCGCGGCAACTGTCTGAAAATCGTGTTGATCTTCTCCGTATCAGTAAACGGTATCATAAGCTCATATATGCTATTCAATTGAGAGGCAAATAATTCTTCCATACTTTGACCTTTCTTAGAATCGAACTTCGTGGTTAGGAATCTTTGTTTAATTAATTCCTGTTCATTATCTCCCCAGAATACCTCTCTGAAATCTTTTTCAAAATCCGAATAGGTTCGCCATGAGTCTCTGTATATGCTCATTCGAACTTTTGCAATTCCTACCAAACTATCCGTTGCCCATATCAAAGCCCTCGAACTATCTCGAATTATCGGATTTTCCGAACTCCGCCCATCGAATGTCGGCAACTTCTGTGTCATTTTCACTATGCATGTTTGACGTTTTTCTACTGATTGTTCAAACGTCTCTAGTTCCTGTCTGTTCGTCTGTCTGTCCGAAGTCCTACGCATTACTTGCACTTGAACCCCGCTCCAAACTGTCTAATCTGCTCACTATTTCAGATAACAATTGAGTCACCTGTCCTGACGCCATTCCATTATTAGAAACACTTGTCTGCGAAAGTGAATCGTCTTTTACAACCCGACTAACATTTTTTTTAGGCCGGCCCATTATTCCTTAATACTAAACCTTCGTCTTGTTCGATGAATTGTGAAAACAATGCCCTTTTTTTTTTGTTGCTTATTTATCTTACTTACAAAACTGAACTGTTTAAAATCGTTTCTACTTTGTGTTATTTTTAAAAAGTAACGCGTTAGACCTTGATTCTTTTAGAATATCTAGGTATTGTACTTTAGAATATCCTTCGGTCTCGGCACCAAAAATCTGTATCGGCATAAATAGCTAAGGTCGAGCCACCGCTATCAGAAGCTATGATCGTCTATTCTATCTATCCCCAACTTAGATGTCCCGATTCAGCTGTGAAAGTTGCAAGTTAAGAATGATTAGTCTGAATTTCTCGTTTGTTGAGAAGCAGTAGGCGTACAATAGTCGAACGGAAGATTGGTTCAGGAAGTTAGAGTTTCAAGTTAAACAGAGAAAGCATGTATGCCCGCAAGCCGGTATTTCGCATCAGTTAGCGGTGTTTTGCGCCAGATCGATCTTTGTTATATTTTGTGTGATGGTACCATTTATTTTTTGTATATATGGGCGCTTGGAGCTTCTTTACGTGGTCGACCACTATTTATAATATTTGTTTGGGTAATCGTATGGTTATTCGTCGTAGTGTTACGACGAGAGTACTCAATGATATTTCATGTGCTCGCTAGTTGCGGCTTTAGTGGCTCCAATTATATAATTAGTTCACGGCAATAACGATCCAAATAGACCGGGTTTACACAATTGCGATTTGATTTTCCGAAATGGGTCTGAACTAGCGGTTTCCTCAAAAGCTCCATAATGTTTTGAAACCTTCAACTCTGCGCAATTCGAGCTGGATGTTATCGATACGTTTTCTTTAGTGCTTTTGGAGATCTAACCCTCCCCACAACGAGTTACATACTTCGGAAAATACCGATTTATGCACCTTGTTAACCTCAGCTCTCCTCGACTGAGCCCACCAAAATAAATGCGTGACACAATCTACACGTTAGATCTCCCAGCTAAATTGACATTTAATTTAAAGACGCAATTTGAATCAAAACGATCCAAGGCAAGCCAAAATTACCTACCCGTCCATAAACAATGAACTTTAGACTGTAATTTAACCCCTCGCACCCCCAGCCACTTGGCGCCGACACAGCTCGTCCCCCAGGCACACTTAAGCCCGCGCGGCGCGCGACACTTGACTGACGTATCAAGTGATTATGTTGAAATGGTAACTCTTAGAACTATGAGAGTGCTAAATATGAGTAGCTAATGAAACCCTCTCTTAGTCAATGCAAAACTAATGTCACAGTGACCTTCCTTTATTATTGTACCGACATGAGAATCACAGACATCTATGAAAATGGTCCTTCTCGACACAAATCTAGCAGACATGAGAAAAACATCAACAACATATACATGTTAGTTGATACCTACGTAATCTAAATAACATTACCCTTTCAAAACAATAAAAACATTAGTGTGTTCTTATATAAACTGTTCAATATTTCAGCGTTTGAAATTTTCCAAAAATACGGAAATCGAAAAAGTGTTTTTTTTGAGGCACGTTTGGAATATTTTTTTCTATGAATGACCATAGACAATTGTATCGGATTATAGACTTTGTCTTATTGAGCGTCTGGAAAATCTTTAACAGTACCAAAATGACAAAAATTGGCCAAAATATACCGGTTTAAAAAAGCGCGGGAGCGAGAGCGTCATATGACGCTTGGGGGACGGACGGTACTCGAGGCGAGCGTCATATGAGGCTTGGGGGATTGTAAGGTTAATCTCTTTGCGCGTCCCCGACAACACTCAAATGTCAAAGATATTAACAGGATAGGTTTTCTGAGTTGACAACGTTTATACTTTGTTCTGAATTTGTTATTTTCATCCGCGGAACCCCATCGATCAAATAGTCTCCCTATGCCTTAACAACCTAGGTTTAGCCTCAACTAAACTCCTGTCTAGCCTAGTCTAAAATCCTAGTGTTATACCACGTCCATCAACGACACCACTCGAAGTTGGTTGTGTTTGAATTGAATGTGCTTGTGTGTTTAACGACTCGTGTGTGTGAGAATTTCAAAACTCGCTACACGAAGGGAATGAGGAAAAGATTCGCCCGCGAATATCCTAAGAGCTAATCCAGGAACCCTATGGTGAAGGAAAAAGGAAATTAGGGTCGCTCCAAGCCCAGACTCAGACTCAGATCAAATTACCTACAAGTTCTTATCTAACGACCCAAGGATAGTTTAAAAATTTGGGGTAGGTTGATTTAAAGGATAGGAACCGAGGTATATCTCGGCGCTTCAGGCACACACGAAAATCTACTGTAGCACGCAATCACAAATCTTCCAGTTCCAGACGCGTAAAACGGCAGACCGAACTGTACAGATTACCGAAAGACACGTGTACCCCAGTGGTTTGACGAAAGGACTGAATCCCTCCCCCACCCACGCGCTCGTATTTATAGGACGCCCCACATGGTTGAAAATGGCGTCCCTACCCCGCAAATACTGCCCAAGCGCAAGTTTCTTATCACTAACTACACAGGGTCTAATTTCAATCAAACATGCCATGCACGCCCGCTGTTGTACAATTATGTATACGCATAGTTTCTAATCAACCATCGGTTATCACTCAAGTCATTTGGTATTGCCGATACACAAAATTTGTCGATCGCTGGCTATAAAGCGGTTGCGATTAATTAAGCCTACCCGACCGCTAGCGTCTAAGACAAAGATCACTGGACCGATATGCAAACCCGTGATGTCAGACTCACCACAACGTAATAATCAATCGCAATTGTATATTTGCAGTCAACACATTAGCTTTCTCCGTATAGTTCCATAAGAACCTTCCATTATTTAGTTATTCATAATTTATTCAGCGCGCAACCAAATCGGCTCTGATCCCTACACATTTTGCAGGAATGCGACAAAAAACCCTGACCCGACCTCTTTTCCTCGAACCAACCACGTTCTCAGGCCCCTTTCTGGCCAACTTACTTCGAATCACTCAATAACCCAAGCGTTAAAAGAACTGACTCTTGTATTCAATGTGTGTACCTTTACAGTGCAGCGATGGGCTAGCCCTCCGTCACGCAAAATGAAGTATTAAATGAACTGACTCTTGTACTCAATGTGTATACCATTACAATGGTCCATACCATCTCAGCGCACAGAAATTCGACGAGGGGCGATGGATCAAGTCTATCACTCGCCGGCGAATTTCCTTATACCGAAACAAGTACCTGTTGCAAAGTCACTTTTAAAAAAAAAGGTATGGGGGAGTTTCTTGCCGTTTCTTCTTAACCCCGAGGCCCACCTTCCGAAACGGTGTAGTCTTTTTTTATGTAAAAAAAATTGACTTGTAGTTATCAGTAAGTATAATTTTGACGTTGAATAAGATAATTTATTTATTTATATTCAATAAAAAAAAAATGACTCTATCTTAGGGATTGTAAGTCCTCCGAACGATATTAGGTAATGTAACAACAATAACTGTATGACTAGGTAGCTGCGTAACAAAATAATGTAGGTTATTAGAAACAGGGTTAGTTAATTGTGCTTGCTTACTTTCATATAATTAGTTTTAAAAGATCAAAAACATAAAATTGGTTCCTAGAAAAACATAGCAAGAAAACTAACGTTCCAAAAATGATTAAACTATTTTATGCTCTTCTTATAAGTTAATCAGCGTTTATATAATCGAAAGATTGTTCCTAACCATTTAATAACACAGCTATTTCATATTGAAAATAGACCTACAGAACCATAACACTACAATCGGCGTCGCACTTTATTTGTTTCTCTTCCGCGGAATATTTCCCAGCGCCCAACGAGGGAGGACGTGTTTTTTATTTCTCTTGGCGACTAAAAGTTAACTTTGTCACGTACATGGCCCACATGGGCGTGTGGGCTGAGGCTTAAGAGAAGGCAGGGGAAGTAGCTGCTCACGTCCGCAGCAAATACTTGGATCCCACCGCCCGGCACGGTCGCCCTGGCTGAGCGAGCAAATGATCAACACTTAAATTTCTAGGTTCTCAAAACAGAACTTCTACAAATACCCAAAGTCAATTCTATAAATTTAAATAGTTGATATTGGCGAAATTAGACCAACTGGGAAACAAAAATTAGTGGAATGGTCTTATTTTTAAGACTAAGGTCCACGTGCACGACATTTACTAAACACGTTTAGCATCTTGACGACCCCTGTGGCGCAGCGGTTGTGGCCCTGCCTACCATGCGAGAGGCTAGGGGTAAAAAAACCCCAGGTCTTGGATGTTTATATGTGTGTGACGACGCAGTTTCTGGTTCCCACGACACAGGGCATTCTAGTGTGGGGCCAGAAGCAATGTATGTGTCTGAATGTAAATGTTTATGTTTATGTTATGTTTATGTCTTAAATCGACTTATAGATTAAGGTTAACTCAATTTAGCACGCTAAGCAAATTTAGCGAATATCGTGCATTTGGATAAGATGATTGTCTCAGTTTTTCATTTTAATCTACCAAATCTCGTCGCTTGCACCACGCCCCGGCTTCCCTCGTAAGTGCAAGGCTTGCGGGGCCCGGCGGAATTCAAAAATGCTAGAACTCGCTTTTCGGTACGCCAGTGTTACCAGTGCGAGATTTAACGCTGAGCCGTAGTTACTGTGGACAATAATAACTCAAATCTGTAGTGAAGTTTTTATTAGAAAATTATAAATCTATAAATTAAAATACTGCCTGGCCACCAATCGCAAAACAATCAGTGGCTCAGTTATTAGAACTTTGGCTAGCGAAAGCTGAACCCGAAACTTCATAAATTGGCTCAGGTTTGTGCTTATCAACCAAGCACAGAAGTTCATCCCTTAATTGAGTTTCTTCGAACTTGAGTTATTTGAAACGTGATTGCAACGGAACAAATCTTATATTTTCTGCTTTCCGATTGTTTTTGTTTGGTGCCTTATTCAATTATCGTGTATGATAACTCGCCTTATCCATAACAATGTATCTAGCTTCCTTCAAATTAGTTATCAGTTGCTCCGGTAACCATTTATTGAAACTGAAATATTCGTGTCTTGATGATCATCAGCTTTTGTTGATTTTGAACTGAACAACAATAATGCGTTAGATACATAACCATTTTCTAATGCAGGACGAACGATAATAAAACTTTTTCCGTAAGAGGTATTATCTATAACACATGTCTCGTCTAAACATATTATTTTCTACCCTTTTTCTTGGCATTTTGAAGATAAGTTCCTGAAGTAACTGTGTCGCCACGCTGCGATATCACAACGTTCAACGAGCACAGAACGTTGGTTTTACATGAATAATTGGCTAGTAGTTAGGCCTTCGGCGTAATGTTGCTATAAATTCTGTAATATCAATGCTTTCGCTCAAGTCTATCAAGAAATATCTAAGCATGAGCACTTGCTTCTTAACTATATAATAGGATCATTATTTTATTTATCATGAATATCAAAGCTTCAAGTCCAAGTTGGATACTGTCGCCTTATGCGGGCGTTATTTACCTGGGGTGCTAAATACTGCATTATTTAATTTGCCTTCGTTGTTTGTTCTTTTTAATGTGGATTTGTCACCGTAAGGTTGTCAAAACCGTTAGTCGATAAGCCAACGTTTTTTTTCTTCTCATTAGTTGATCAATATCGACAGATAGTAAACTGTAGCGTACTGCTTTTTACAACAACCGTTAACAACCGTTAAATAGTAAACTGGTTCAAACTTGAATTGCAAACGAAATACCAGGGCAGACGCGGCACGAGGGGGCGAGCGCAGCGAATCCCCCGAATAGTCTTCGTGTTGTAGATCTAGTGAAGATGATTAGTCGCGGTATCTATGATGAGTACAGCACTATTGTAATTATGGTAGGAAATCATTCAAACATTAGTCGGAATGATTTGAATAAAAGTGTTGAAACACTTCTAGACTTACATAGTAGGATGAAATGAAAATTTATACTATGCAATTTTCCATATGCTAATAATATGCATAATCTGTGCATAGAATGAATATTCATTTATTTAATTTAACATGTCATCACAGCGATGCTATTTTATATTTCGACATGAGTAAATTTATTCATAAATTTACTCTGACACAGGATACATTGTACCTGTCTAAAAAATATAGAAAATTAGTAGCTACATTGTTAGCTTATAATATATGCGACGCAGCTATAGTTGGTTTAACCAAGTTCAACTTGACATCAGCTTATGTTAAGAGTAATATGACATGCACCCCTATTGGGAATTCACCTGTTAATTATACTTTGCATGCAACATTGGAATCTGTTCCAAGTAATTTAAATTAGTTCATAAGACAATAGGGGAAATCTCTAGCATACAAGAGCCACTAAATATGTCAAAATGTAAGCCCCAGTTAAATATTGCCCATCAAAACATCCAAGGGCTACCTGGCAAAGAACTTGTATTAGAATTATTTCTAAAAAATTCTGACATTGATATTATTTGTGTTACAGAACACTGGTTGAAGGAAAATATGATGTCTTTTAACATAAATAATTACAAAATTGTCAGTTGTTACAATAGAAAGACTGCTGATAGAGGTGGTTCTTTAATCTTAGTGAAAAATAATATTAAGGTGAAACAACGGAAAGATATTCTTGCACTTACTGTTGAAAGACAAATAGAGGTATCCTGTGTTGAGTTAGATAGCCATATTATTGTTTGTGTCTACAGGCCACCGAGGGATGAAAAAGGCCATGGCAATTTCGAAATATTTGAGAAAATTATGGAGGAAGCCCTCATTAAACTTTGTAATAACAGAAAAACGTTAATTATTTGTGGCGATCTTAATGTAGATCTACTTGTAGATACAACACTGAAGCGACGATTAATAACTCTGTTCCAATCATTTAATTTATGTCATATTTTTCTAGAGCCGACTAGAATTACACTTACCAGCCAAACTTGCTTAGATAACGTTTTTTGTGACTGTGTATTCACAAGTAAAAGTGTAATTAACTGCTTACCTTCCGATCACAGTGGTCAAACAGTTTCATTCCCAATTGCTATTAAGGATAAGACTGGTCCATCATTTTATAGGCCTATTACATCCCATAGACTAGAGACATTTACGAAAAACTTAGATATAAATTTGCCAGTACCGGATTTTAATGAACAGAACCCAAACAAAATCTACTCAGACTTCTTCAGCATTATTCAGACTGAGTTCAATAAAGTTTTCAAATCAAAGAAAGTCAGTGACTACAACGGTAAATCTAAATTTAATGACTGGGCAACGTTTGGAATTCGTAAAAGTAGAGTTATCTTGTATGACCTTTATGATCAAAAAACCTATAACTTTGATAGAAAATTTCATGACTATGTTAAAAAATATTCCAAAACTTTCAAGTTGGTTTGTAGAACTGCAAAAAATTTACACATTAACAGAAAAATTCAAAATTCAAACAATAGAATGAAAACAGTTTGGCAAATAATAAACCACGAAACTGGCAAAGTTATACCAAGGGACAATGATTTCATCCTAAAGATAGGTGATGATGTTGTTAAATCCAACGCTGATGTTGCTCGAGCTTTTGAAACATTCTTCACCAATATACCCGTACTCACAACAGACCATCTAAATTCATCTCCATATGAAGCACAGACTTTATTAAAACATAACACTAGCGTCAGTAACGTATATTTAAAATTTCATCATGTTTATCCCCAGGACATTGTCAAAACGTTTAAATTACTTAACTTAAAAAATACGGAAGACCTGTGGGGTATATCAGTCAAAGTCATTGGTTCAGTAATTCTAGTTATAGCCCCACACTTAGCTTATATATTCAATAAATGTGTTGACGATGGGGCTTTCCCAGACCTCATGAAACACAGTAAACTGATACCTCTGTTCAAGTCGGGAGATAAGGGTGATCCTTCAAATTTCAGACCAATATCTGTTCTTCCAACACTAAGTAAAATATTTGAAAAGATTATACTCAATCAAATGCTCCCACACTTCAACCGTACAAAACAACTCCACGCCAAACAATACGGTTTCACTAGGGGTAAATCGTCTACGGATGCAGGTATTACCCTTATATCTCATATTTATTCTGCATGGGAGGCCGCACAGGATGCTATCGGAGTTTTTTGCGACCTGTCGAAGGCGTTTGATTGTGTTGATCATAATACGCTATAAATTAAATTAAATCATTACGGAGTTAGAAATAAAGCGTTGGATCTACTAAGATCATACCTAAGCAATAGAATTCAAAAGGCAGAAGTTAACGGCGTAAAATCTGATGGATCGGTTGGTAAAATTGGCACTCCACAAGGTTCCATATTAGGCCCTTTCTTATTCCTGGTATATATTAATGATCTGCCTTTCATGGTGGAGAAATTAACTGACATAGTGTTGTTTGCTGATGATACTTCAATGGTCTTCAAAATTGAAAGACAAAAAGGAGATTTTGATGATGTTAATGGTGTATTGTCTTTAACCTTGAATTGGTTCACAGTTAATAATTTATAGTTAAACGCTGGTAAAACAAAGTGTATCAAATTCTCACCTATAAATGTCAGGCAAGTTGAGACCAGTTTAGTGTTAGACAACAGCACGTTAGAATTAGTAAATGATACGAAGTTTCTTGGAATAACCATTGATAGCGAACTGCAGTGGGGACCCCACATAGATAAATTGGCTGGTAAATTAAGTTCTGCGGCTTACGCTGTTAGGAACATCAGACAAAGCACGGATGTGGCTACATCTAGCCTAGTATATTTTAGTTACTTTCATAATGTGATGTCCTATGGTATCTTGTTATGGGGGAAAGCAGCGGATATTCAAACTATTTTTATTTTAAAGAAAAGAGCTATTCGAGCAATTTATAATTTAAAACGAACAGACTCCTTAAGAGAGCTTTTTAAAGAAATTGCCATACTAACAGTAGCTAGTCAATTTATTTTCGAAAATATAAACTTAGCGATAGCTGTAATGTTAACCTAAGAAATAATCACAGACTATGTGCGCCCCTTTTTAGACTCGCGAAGGTTAGCAATTCTTTTAAGGGTCAGTGCATTCTCTACTACAATAGGATACCTCTGGAGATTTTGAAATTGCCATTTAAGCAATTTAAAAAGCATGTTAAAGCGACTTTGTCGAAAAAGGGATATTACAATGTTCAAGATTACTTAAATGACAGGACTGTATGGGGTTAATCTGGCTCAACACACACCTTGCTGTTAATATTTTTGTAATTATTTATTCCTGCTTATTAATCATAATAATTAAATTTTTCATATTTGTATTAGTTAAGCACAACCTATTTTTAAAGAGATCTAAAAATCAATCTGTGGGAGTTTCTACGCCCTTCTTCTCCCACAGTGGTCCAATGTAGAGAAGAGGCAAAAAATGACGTTTGCTAAGTATATGTAAATATCTACAGTTATAAAGTACTTTGACTTTGACTTTGACTTTGACTTTGTTAGGTTGACATGTAAGAACAAAAGAAACTAAATAACAAAATGAAATAAATTCTAAATCCTGTCGGTCTGGTTTACTATCTGTCGATAGTTGATCAACTAAGGCGTTAGTTTACCAACTAACGGTTTTCTTATCTTACGGTGACAGATACACTAACTTCTGAATACAAAGGTGTTGTTTTGCCAGACTCAGGTGTGGTTATTTACGTGATACTGAAGCAAAAATAAATATAAAACTAAGTGAAAAATATCTTAATATCATAGAATTGTGGCCTTGCTTCTATTGCTTACTATCGCGCACTCAATCGGGCACTCGGTGCGCGGCGCCCTTTGTGAATCTTTCAAGACAAATTTTATAGGGCAATTTGTGAATCAGGATTATGCGAGGGAAAGAAAATCTTTTTTTTTTTGTTACAAATGATACATAAACTGTCGCCCAGAATATTCAAAATAGCATATTTATAGAATAGAACAGAATTATTTATTTAACAAAAAGGTTTACAGATTCGCTTATGATTAAACATTATGTTACCTACTTGCTAATGATGAATCATGTACATAATTAAAATTACCATCAGCCCTCACACTAGGTCAGATCTATGTCGTGGGGACCTAGATCTTTGAACTTTTTTTAAGAGTTTTTAATGTATGATTGGCGAGTAGCAATAGGTGATATTTGTTTAATACAAGAAGAAAAAAAAAGGGTCAGGCATGCAATGGAAAAAAAATAAAAAAATAGACGTAGTGAACTAAAACGAAACATATTAAAACTTAAATTAACTTAAATAATGACAAGGTGGGGTATAAAATAAGTTGTTGCAGATGGATATATATTTTAAGGGAAAGGATAGTGGGATGGGTGGGACAGGGTTATGCGTAAATTTTCAGTAAATCCTGTGTTTCTTGGCATGTCAGGGTTTTAGCCAATTTAGGATAAGAACCTTTGAAGACCTTGTCGTACTGTGTTTGATGACACAGTGCTCCAGAAAGTATATGTAAGTATGAAAGGTGAAATGAATTTGGGGAAGCGGTGGGCAAATGCAGTTTTGACAAGCAGTAGTGAAACACGGAGGATCCTTTTCTTTAGCGGTTCTTCGCAATTTTTGCTGTGGAATGTGCTGTGGTGCATATGTGGTAGCAGTTTTATATATGAATATTTGGCGTACGCTGAGGTCTGCTTCTGCAAATAGAGCCGCAGTCGGGTATCTGTACGGCTTTTTTAGCATTACCTTGATAACCGAGCGCTGAGCTCTCTCTAGCTTCAGCATAATCGTTATTCCAGATCCACCCCAGACTGTGACACAAAAACTCAATACCTAGTCGCACAAGGCTAAACCTTAGACTAGTCTAAGGACGCGCGTACAAGCCGAGTATCACAGCGCGCACATTACAAATACTAGTTTTCTCACTCATGATGCTGAATCGACGATGTAAGCCTTTAAGGACAGATCCTGATCAATTGTGACTCCCAGTTATTTGATAGTTTCGACTCGCTCTATTTCCCCACAGTCACATAGATTCTGGTTACAGAAGGAGTGAATGCGCATACGAGTGGTTGATCTGGGATCTGAGGCCCAGGTTTAGTGAAAGCACATGTATTTTTTACCATTCAGTGTGAGGAGACACTGAATGGTAAAAAATACCTTGACATTATCTGACATACTGTGAAATTATATGACAATATTGAATTTAATTTAAATCTGCTTTTATTGTGTATATTGTTGTTTCAATTGTATTTTGCTTTATTTAAAATGGAACCTGATTTGTAATTTATATGTAAATATGTATTACCCCTCTACCTCTATTTGCTTTTCGTATAGCGCATTGGTCATTTGCCTATAATGCTGAACATCATACCTATGTAATAAATCATTTATATAAATAAGAAAAAAGGGTGGGTCCGAGCACTCTTCCCTGGGAAATGCCGAAGTCAATTGGGAGTTCTCGACTAATGTTGTCGTCTATTTTTATGCTGAGTATCTCTGTAAGATAGTTTTCAAACCAGTTCAAGGTTAGTCCTCGGAACCCATGGTTTTCCATCTTTTTGAGAAGTAGGGGTATGGACACGGTGTCGAAGGCTTTTGCCAAATCTAAAAACACTTTGATGCATTTTATCCCTGATCAAGATGAGTAGAAACCCGGTCAATCAAAGACCCAATGGTATTCTCAGCAGAGATTCCCCTTCTGAAGCTAAATTATTTGTCTGAGATGTTAAACGCTTGTCGTTAATTTATTTTTTGTTATAAAATAATACAAAACTCTATGAAAATTTCCATTGACAGTTAGACGGACGAACGGACGAACGGACAGCAGAGGCTTAATAATGGGGTCCCATCCTGTTTTTCCCCTTGGGGAACGGAATCCTAAAAATAAAAACTTTGACTCAAAAGTTAAAACAGAAGCAATGGCCAATTAACCATAGTGCTTTAATGCTTGTAAAAGTCCATTGAAAGCTGAAAATAAAAGCTTTCCTACGTGCAGTGAAAATTGCAGTGAAATTTTATCTAGCGGAGAGAATAGAGTAACGAATTATTACAGGCAAATGAAAATTTCAGCTTTTGTTGGACTGAAACAGTTCAGTTCAGTTCAGTTCAAAGATTTGTATTCATAATAGCACCAAAATTGAGACTTAATGAACGTCAAAACATAATCAAGCAATCGTAATAAAATATATAGTAGGTACCTAATTATTAGTACATAATATATAGGGTGCAATTAACTGCTTTAATGCCAGAGGTTGGTGTCTTGTAAAAAGTCATTAATTTTGTAGCAGTCCTTTGTGCACAAAGAAAGTGTGCTTTATACATTTACGAATCGAGCTTCAGTTATTGTATTTGTATAATTGAATTTTATTGTAGAAGCGTATATAGTGTTTGAACATTGGAAAAGAAAGTTTATGTTTATTTATCTACACACGTATCATAAACCCTCTTTACTGCGTACAAAAACCGCACGTTACGATCAGCATAATGTTAAACTACTTGGTTAAAACTCATTTCTTATCTGAAAAATTACACATTATGACCATTATGTGTAATTTTTCTACACATTATGACATTCAAATTTCGAACGCCGACGCCCGCCTCGTGCCGCCCCTAGTTTGTCTGTGAAGTTGGTACTGACATTCAAATTTCGAACGCCGACGCCCGAAGTTGGTCCTACAGAACAAGCTAAACAACTGCAGAGCCACAATGCCGGTCAAACATGCGGTTCCTGAACACATCAAAGAGAGCTTATGATATGTGTGTAGATAAACTAGTGTATGTACTGTACATAATTAGGCATTAAAACTCTCGCCTTCGGCTCGTTTCATAAACCCACTCTCGAGTATTAATGCCCTCCATTATGTAGCAGTCACATAAACTACTATTATAGTTTGCACGCTGTGGCGGCCATCAATGGTTTTAAAGCTTCTGATATTTTTCCTCACATTCAACTCAATAGGAATCTATGACCGGAAGTTATAGGTACAAACTATGTAATGTTCTTCCTTCTAAAATCCTTCGTCTGATTCATGTCGGCCCGCGACGTCTGACATTAGCGTCAACGTTTCTTTGGCATCAATACTTCGAAGCCGACAACTGAAGTAGACAAAATCAAAACATTTATATGTAGTTGACATGAAGTGACATCAATCTGACAAAGGCCACGACATGTTTTTTCACGTAATTTCTTTATTGCACACAAACTATTAAAATAACAAGATATACATTAAAATAGGCGTTAAATAAATTAAAAATGGCGAGCTTATCTCTATCAAGATATCTGTTCCAGCAAACCATGTCAGGATGAGAAAGCTTAATCGCTGAGCACGGTTAGACCTATGTGTACCACAAACCTTCATTACAACTCAATAAACTACATACATAAAATATACATCCTAAAAATAAATAATTATATTCATATATATCTTCCTCTAGAGGCTACTCACTTTCAACCACACTGCACCCCCTCTCTTCTAGATCTAATGATTACTTCTGACATGTCTAAGGTTGCTGCGCATGGCCAACTTAACGCCCCTTTCTCCTATCACAATCTTATTTACCTCTCTTATAAGTTAAAGCCTCCCAAGCGTGCAGCTAAATTCCTTGACATTCGTAGCTTCAAGGGCATGGATATAACCTCCCTTAATTCAGACGCATCCTCTGTCGACTGGTCGCCTGTCTACGGTAGTGAGACCATTGATGACAAAGTACGGAACTTCAACTCTATTGTCCTGAGCTTGTTTGATAAGCATGCTCCGGTCAAGAGGGTTAAAGTGAAGCATCTTCCTGCACCGTGGCTTACTGACACCATTAAGGGTCTGATGGCTAAGAGAAACCGTGCCAAGTCTAGATATAAGAGGGATCCGACCGATGAGAATCTTTTAATTTTCAAACGCCTCCGTAATCGTTGCACTCGCCTGTGTCGTGATTCTAAACGCCGTCATATCTACGAATGTATCGAGAGCTATACTCCAGCATAGGTCTGGAAGTTCCTGAAGACCCTTGGTATTGGTAAGTCACAGGAATTGGCAGCCGGAAATGTCGATCTCCGGGGTCTCAATTGTTTCTTTGCAACTCCCCCTGTCGCGATGGACTCCCTCGTCAAGGATGCAACCCTTCGTAACCTACGGTCCAAGGCAACATCCCTCACCTCAGCATTTAATTTCATCCCTGTCGGAATCGGCGCAGTAAGGAGGGCAATACTAGCAATCTCGTCGAAGGCCATAGGTGAGGACAAGATATGTTCGCAGATGATAACAACTATCATTGATGTACTGTTACCTCTCATCACCCACATAATTAATGTGTCGCTTGACCAATGTTGCTACCCCAGCCAGTGGAAATTGGCACTTGTGATTCCCCTCCCCAAAACGTCTAATCCCGCCTTCTTTAAAGATTTCCGTCCCATTTCTATTCTGCCTATCCTCTCCAAAGTCCTGGAATCAATTGTCCACTCCCAACTCTCCTCCTACCTTTCCTCAAAAATGTTACTGAATCCCCACCAATCAGGTTTCAGGCCGGGTCACAGCACTACCACAGCACTGCTCAAAGTCACTGACGACATTCAATTAGCTATGGATCAAAAGCAGCTTACGGTCCTTACACTGCTTGATTTCAGTAGCGCCTTTAACTGCGTCGATTTCGATATACTAGTCGAAATTTTAAAGTCACTTAATGTCTCCTCGCACTCTGCTCGCTGGTTTGACTCCTACCTGAGAGACCGCCAGCAACGCATTAAGTCTGAGGAGATCTCAACGGACTGGTGTGATCTCTCCGCAGGTGTTCCGCAGGGAGGCATCCTTTCTCCTCTCCTCTTCTCGGTATTCATTAACTCCATCTCTGACGTTCTTACCTCTTCTTATCATCTGTACGCAGATGACCTTCAAATATATCGGCACTTCTCTCCGTGTGATGTGAATCTGACAGTAGAGGCGTTGAATGCTGATCTCGATAACATCAGGAAATGGGCTACCTCTTATGGTCTGCTTGTCAACCCGGGCAAATCGCAGGCCATGATTTTGGGTACTCGTCACTCTCATAACCTAGTTCTGAAAATGCCCGTCGACCCTATAGTGTATGATGGTAAAATAATTTCATACAGCGAGAAGGCCAAGAATCTTGGGGTTGTATTTGATAAATTGTTGTCCTGGTCGCCCCATGTTTGTGAGGTCAGCAGACGAGTCTTTGCGTCATTTCACTCCCTACGGAGATTGCAGCACTTCCTGCCACAGCAGACTAAAATCACCCTTGCCCAGTCCCTCCTACTACCTTTAATCGACTATGCAGATGTTTGCTGGATCGGTGCGAACGAAGAACAACTGAACAAACTCGAACGACTTCAAAACCTCGGGATTCGGTTTGTCTTCGGGCTGCGCAAGTATGACCATGTCTCACAGTATCGCAAGGAGTTGGGGTGGCTTCCGATCCGCCTTCGTCGTGATATGCACATTCTCTCCTATCTGTTCAACATTTTGCGAAATCCCCGCTACCCCTCATATCTTCGAGATCGTTTCGAGTTTATTTCCTCCAGGCATAGCAACCGGAGATCCCACACGATGTCTCTTCTCTCTACTCCTCGGCATAACACTGCCGCTTACAATCACTCGTTTAGGTTAACGGCGATTCGACTGTGGAACGCACTTCCCTGCGCTATTAGAGATAGTCCCTCAATTTTCACTTTTAAGACAAGATTGAAAGAGCATTTCCTTTCTCTTTCGTGATAGGTACTTTTATATATGTATATATAAGTAGTATATGTTTGATATATATAATTTTTTTTGCTTTTGTATTTTATTTAGTATATATCATTTATTAAATTATTATGTTTTAGTTGTAAACAATTAGATGTGTACAGTTTTATTGCGCACTAGGACTCTCCTGTTGCACAATTTTTCCTGTCCTACCTAGGTTTGCTGGTAGAAATCTCTCTTTAGAGATAAGCTCGCCTTTGCTCATAAAATGTTTTGTTACCTTACTATTAAGATTTCTCTGCAATAAAGAATAAAGAATATATATATATATATGTCGCAGAAGGGTCAGGACCGATAGCTGAGGGCGTCCCGAGGATGGGTGTAATGGGTACTCGAGCATTGGAGACAACAGCTTCGTTATAACACAGTTTATTAACTTTAGGGCACGAATCATGTACTAGACACAGAATAATGACACTTGACACTGGGAGCACTAGTTACAGAACAATCACACTGAACACGGGGAGTACTGGATCCATAATAACCACACTAGTCAAGGGGACTGGCTAGTCCAATAATGTGGGAGGAGGTGCGCTCCGTACGACTGCTCGTTATAGACTAACCCGCTGACTGGCGCACACGCCCTTTTTATAGCATGCACACCTAACCTCCATTATTAGCCAATAATGGAGGTTAGGTGTTCAACCTAAGCGAATGCACATATCGCTTGTGTCACCGTACTTATCTCTACTGCCTTACGCTATAGCTATAGCTCAATTCGTACACTACGACACGGCCAACCTGACACTACAGTCGTCCACGACTGTGTTATCTGTGAAACAACAACTACATTTCGCTCGATCATCCTGATTCTTAAGTAGTATCTCGATTTTTCACAATAGTTTTAGTACTGTCTACCAAGCACAGACAATTTAGAAAAGTATTCAAATAATCAATTTCTCTCACTAAAATATTCTCACGGATTCTTTTCATCCCCGAAGCCCAGCCTAAGGTGTCCGTGCCCACGAAATCTTTTACTAGTGTAGCCCCACCCTACCGTGTCCGTACCTACGGAATCTTTTAGTCTTGTCCGTGCCCACGGATTCTTTTCATCCCCGAAGCCCAGCCTAAGGTGTCCGTGCCCACGGATTCTTTTCATCCCCGAAGCTCAGCCTAAGGTGTCCGTGCCCACGGAATCTTTTACTAGTGTAGCCCAACCCTACCGTGTCCTTACCTACGGAATCTTTTGCGCCATCTGTGCCCACAGATACAACGCCTTCGTCGCAACGGTGCCAACCCGTGGCCAACCCCAACATGTCCGTACCAACGGAATCCAACCCCAACATCTCCGTACCAACGGATTCCAATCTCAAATGTCCGTACCAACGGATACCAATCTCATCTCTGTACCACAAGATCTAAGGTATTCATACATTTCAAAATACTATATTGTTTGTGCCTAGTCGAAAGTGACAATCGACTAGGATGTATGCTATTTGACTTAATTCACCAAATATCACATTGAAGATCAATTGACTTTGTGAGTTAACTAACAAATTACTAAGTAAACCATTAATAACTAAGGTTGAGATTAAGTACGCCTGGCAGTGGCTTCTGCTGAGGCTGCAACACAGCCATCATGTCCTTCTCGTTTTAGTTGCGCATTATGATGCAAAAATAAAAATAGAGCACAGTATCCGTTCGGCTATGCCTCAATAAATCACAGGAAATTAATCACCACCAATATTGATCTATTCAGACTCTAAAACCCAAGTTAATTTCATTTTCAAAGTCAAACCATCATTTATTCACCGTATAAAACTCTTAATCTCATAGCCAAATTAACCAAAATATTATAGCCAATGAACAGAGTATCGAATACCACTAAACAAACAAAGCCTGTTTATCATCTCCAGCAACATCAACCAGTAGCTCCGCGGGAACAGTATACCTAGCCTGTCCAGAATCTCAAGTATGAGAGTACGCCAGAGATACATCAGAATTTAGACGATGGATGATGAGTCATAGTCATTGACGAAAAGACGAAACTGCGAACGGCCGTCGTTTCCTTTCTATTTATTTTTTCAAATTAACTGAATTTTGGGAATTTACCTATCCATACCGTGGCCCATCTATCACAGAATTTTCAGGTGTCTAGCTTTATCTACAGGGGAGTCGAAAATACCCCGAAGCAACTTCCATTCCTCTCCCCTTTTGAATTTTCCTTGCAATATCCAGTGCAGAATGAAGTCTCTAGTGCGCTTCTCAAGTCCAATTGAAATCCGTCGAAAAACGACGCTACAGCAAACATCCTCCTATTTCCCACAATAAAAAAAAAACAAGAAACTTGTGTGCTTTACAAAATCGGCTGAAAAATGCGACTTGAAGACAAGAACAGACAGTCGGACAAAGACACTTTTACCAATCTTGAAACTGGACGTCTCGCACGCCCATTCAACCAAGATAACCACAAGAATAGGAATTCAGATGATAGTAAGTGTCACATTCGTGCTCTAAGCTCACCAACATGTTCATCCTCTCTCTCCAAAGATCACAATCACAACAGTGCTCTTCAAAAATCACGTTACAGAGTCAAGCCCTCTCTGGCCTTTGGCAAGACCCAACCAACTGAACCGCGCTCACCCTACTCAATCATCATAGCATCATAGAAATATTGACTTAATCCGAGTATCCGAAATAAATATCCGAAACTCTTGCATTTTCCGCAAACTACTTTGCAGCTTTGCCCAACAAAGCCAAACTCTCCTTCCAGTCTTCCGTCGGTTAAAATCCGTGTCTGAAGGACACGAGGCGGTAAGAGTATCTGAATTTACATCAAATTTTAAACCCATGTCTTAATGACAACAAACAAAATCCTATTCTAAATAAAAATACTAGTAGCCCTGTGGACAGTAGACCTCGCTAACAGGGGGGACTGTGAACCCATTTTTTAGGTAAGTATTTTATATTCAAACAAAATCAAGTAGTAAAGTAGCCGCACCAATAACTTTGTAAACTACATTTTGCGATTTAAAATACAATCTATTGTCTTTTCACAAAAATAGTTATAGTCTATTTTACTCACTCTCATAATCTGTATAAATCCTCTTCCTTTACTAAAATGTCTCCTACTTCGAGGAGTCCAAACTTGGTATGTTTTGAAAAGATTTCTGGGTTTTTAGAAAACAGGCGGCCGAAAGGTAATGGTGTAGTATGGTCATCTACTGCATGCGGATAGGGCTGATAGAACTGGCAATCGGAGCTGTCGTTAATTAAGACTTTGTTGAATTTACAAGTTCATAGATGTAGTTGGGCCTATGGTTTGATTTTATCTTTTGGTGTAAAGCGGCTCTCTTGTTCTTAATGTGTGATATTATTTGAGTTGTTATTATTCAAGACAGTTTGTTTTGGTTCTATGGCAGGTTTTCCGAGTTGATTTCTGACGCTATTCTTGTTTCGTTGTTATCGCAAATTATTTTGGTACAGTTCGCTTACTATTTGTGTTTCATGGGGTCTGCAATTGATAGTATTGTTAGAACTGGCTCATGAAGCCCTTCAATAAAACCCATACAAAAAATTAATGACGTCATAACTCCCCCCCAAGGGGATAATCAAAAAAAACTCTCGACAAAAAAAAACTTTTAATTCAAGGAATACGTGTGCCAAGTTTTGTGACGATCGCTTGAAAACTGTGGCCCATAGACCGGAACTGACAGACATAGAAACAGACGAAAGCAAAATTGGCCTCCTATCTTGTCGAAATGGAGCCCTTCGCTCGCTTCGCTCGCTTGGTCAAAAATGTTCGAATACAACTCAGCTTGAACACTAGGAGCGCAATTTCAAATATCGAGATCTAGTGTCTGTCCTACATCATCCATCAGCAATTATGAGTTCTAGAGGGTTGGCTTCAGTCACTCTATTTACAGTGCAATCAAAAGAAAAAAATATCACCAGCTGTGATATCTCAGTGTCAAGACAATCTCGTTTCAAGTAGTAACTAACACGATTTTTGCAGGTATTTTCAAAAAAATGCTTCATGGTATCTGCAACAGCGAACGCCTCCATTTGGCACGAATGGAACGTAGAAGATTCTGTTGGTTATTGCTGAAATTTGCCACATCATTACAACTTGAACAGAATAACTCCACATCCCTCTCCCGCAAAAAGGCTGCACTGTACAAGCCTACACCAAGTAATCCATGTACGTAGAAAGACTAGGGCGTTGCCCAAACGTAGGCTGGATCATTCAACCGCTTCAATTGCAGACCCCATGAAACACAAATAGTAAGCGAACTTTACCAAAATAATTTGCGATAACAACGAAACAAGAATAGCGTCAGAAATCAACTCGGAAAACCTGCCATAGAACCAAAAAAAAACTGTCTTGAACAATAACAACTCAACGAATATCACACATTAAGAACAAGAGAGCCGCTTTACACCAAAAGATAAAATCAAACCATAGGCCCAACTACATCTATGAACTTGTAAATTCAACAAAGTCTTAATTAACGACAGCTCCGATTGCCAGTTCTATCAGCCCTATCCGTATGCAGTAGATGACTATCTCAGTCGCGTAATTATCACTCAAATGGCACTGCTACACTTAGTATGCAGCCAAGGTGTACCATTTATCATTGATCATTAGTTATTCATTGATTGATATGACACTGGTTCAAAATGTCATTACCTATAGTCTATCCATACTAAGAAGCAACTGGACAGCTAACCTAAAACTTCATAAAATCCACTTTTTAAACACTAGGGAAGCTACCAAAAAAATCGGAAAGAATCGAAATTGTTTAGTCAGTTGAACTAACAGAAGAGTTTTCATCGTCATCACTGCTATCCGCACTTAGGGATATAATTAAACTAAATTGTCAATTCTAATGTCTCTTTGCAAATCTTGTAAAAAAAAACAAAATCCCTTTGTTTTATGCACAACTTTTCCCAATTTTCAGCAGAGCCATCATTTTAACGACGGTTTTCCTCGTTTCGACATGATAAACAAATCGTAAAGCAATCGGGGTCTAAATTATCCTTAAGTCCAATAATAAAAACCGGGCCAGTAGAAAATAATAGAGAGCACACAAAAACACACTTTGACCTTCTGAGGACAATGAAACTTCTTTGACACTTTGACAACCACCCACCATCACCACAGAGTACTTTTCTACCTGCTAAGGCCCGCCACACACATACTTTCCGTCGTCGTTCCGTACCGAAACGCCGGAATCACGGATTTCGAAAGCAATAAGCTTTCCAATGAGGGCTTTTCAATAACAGCTGTCAATCTATCAATCTCAGTTTGGAAAGTATCGACAACATTGGAATTATCAAAGCCTATGAGTCTTTTTTTTTGTGAGTTTTCCACTAATTTATTCGTAATCTTTCATTTCATCAGCGAACACGCGGTACTTGAGTCACAATAAAAAATAACAAAATGACTCACCAAATTATTCAGTTTCTCAAATGGGATCTCGACTATGGATCGACACGACGCTGGGATCTGGGGCAGATGAAAGCAACGTCGCGACGTCGACAGGTTCACCACAACCGAAGCAGAAGATTGCTCGGCTCATGGTCGGCTGCTTCTACCTCCATATTCGAGTCCAGGAGCTGCACTCTCAATTCCGTGATGGTGGCAGCAATTGTTTCTAATCAGCGGATGTTTCTAATACGGTGCATCATGATCTGGTGTTTGATTTCCAGTAGCCTTCTCAGAAGTTTTTCTGTGGCATTTTTCTCCTGTGCTCGAGGTGATCCCGCTTCTGATGTCGCAGAAGGGTCAGGACCGATGGCTGAGGGCGTCCCGAGGATGGGTGTGATGGGTACTCGAGCATTGAAGACAACAGCTTCGTTATAACACAGTTTATTAAAATTAGGGCACGAATCATGTACTAGACACAGAATAATGACACTTGACACTGGGAGCACTAGTTACAGAACAATCACACTGAACACGGGGAGTACTAGATACATAATAACCACACTAGTCATGGGGACTGGCTAGTCCAATAATGTGGGAGGAGGTGCGCCCCGTACGACTGCTCGTTATAGACTAACCCGCTGCTGACTGGCGCGCACGCCCTTTTTATAGCATGCATACCCAACCTCCATTATTGGCTCAACCTCAGCGAATGCACATATCGCTTGTGTCACCAAAGTCAAAGTCAAAGTACTTTATTACTGTAGATATTTACATATACTTAGCATACGTCATTTTTTGCCTCTTCTCTACATTGGACCACTGTGGGAGAAGAAGGGCGTAGAAACTCCCACAGATTGATTTTTAGATCTCTTTTAAAAATAGGTTGTGTAGGTAACTAATACAAATATGTAAAATTTAATTGTTATGATTAATAAGCAGGAATAAATAATTACAAAATTATTAACAGCAAGGTCTGTGTTGAGCCAGATTAACCCCATACAGTCCTGTCATTTAAGTAATCTTGAACATTGTAATATCCCAAGTCGCTTTAACATGCTTTTTAAATTGGTCAAATGGCAATTTCAAAATCTCCAGAGGTATCTTATTGTAGTAGAGAATGCACTGACCCTTGAAAGAATTGCTAACCTTCGCGAGTCTAAATCGGGGCGCACATAGTCTGTGATTATTTCTTAGATTAACATTACAGCTATAGCTAAGTTTGGAAAATGTTGTAAGGTTCTTGCGTACATACATTATATTTTCGAAAATAAATTGACTAGCTACTGTTAGTATGTCAATTTCTTTAAAAAGCTCTCTTAAGGAGTCTGTTCGTTTTAAATTATTAATTGCTCGAATAGCTCTTTTCTGTAAAATAAAAATAGATTGAATATCCGCTGCTTTCTCCCACAACAAGATACCATAGGACATCACACTATGGCTTTCAAAAAGGCAAATCTACGACACTGGCCTGTTTCAATATGGTAAAAATACTGGCAGAAAGTATTGACTCAAAGATCCCTACCCGAACAGTATTTTTTGATATGACTAAGGCATTTGATTTTGTCCATCACGATATTCTATTAACAAAGTGTCAAAAATACGGAATCCGCGGTCCAGCATATCACTGGATCGAATCATACTTAAAAGGACGCACACAAATAGTTGAAATTAGTAAATTAAACCAAGAACTAACAATGAAAGCCTCACACTCAAAACTGAGAGAGAATAGATTTGGAGTACCACAAGGAAGCGTTCTGGGGTCACTTCTATTTCTCCTATATATAAATGATCTTCCAGATGCAACAGACCACCAATGTACTCTATTTGCCGACGACATATCCATAATAACTAAATATAATAATGCTATTAATTTTGAAACTGACATAAATAATACGATAAAGAAAATAGTTAACTGGCTAGGCTGGCTTTGTGTAAATATTGACAAAACATCCTAGATGACATTTTATAATAAAATTAAGCCTGACATCAATGTGACAGTCCAATATAATAATTCAGAAATAAAGGAATCCAATGAAATGAAATTTTTAGGTATTACGATTGACTCGCAACTATCATGGGGGGCACATATTAAAAATATAATTAAAAAAATCAATAGGTTTGTGTTTGTACTCTACAGGTTGGTTAAAGTTGCAGGACATGAAACAACAATGCTTGCTTATCATGGCCATGTCGCGTCTGCCCTACGATACGGCATAGTTGTGTGGGGCAACGCAGTGGAAGTCGGAACTTTATTTATTATACAAAAGAAATGTGTGCGCGCAATATGCGGAGTGAGCCCTCTTGAATCTTGTAGACCATTTTTTAAAAAACTAAATCTCCTCACTATAACAGGGATCTACATATTAGAAATCTGTGTATTTGTTAAGCAAAATCCATATTTTGTCCATAGGTCCATACCTATTTACAAGAAAATCAACAACATGTAATTTCAATACAAGGTTTCCCAATAAGCTGAGCATACCAATGCCGCGCACAGAACTGTTGAAGCGAAACTGCCACTGGATGGCGATATTTTTTTTTAATTATATTCCAATAGAGTTACAAGACCTACCATTTGACATATTTAAACATAAGCTGAGAAAATGGCTAATAACAAAGTGTTTCTACAATATCAAAGAATTTTTTAATTGTAAGGCACGGTTCTAAACAGAGATATATAATATTATAATTTTACCTACCATAATATAATAATTTTACCTACCTTTTGACATATTTAAACATAAGCTGAGAAAATGGCTAATAACAAAGTGTTTCTACAATATCAAAGAATTTTTTAATTGTAAGGCACGGTTCTAAACAGAGATATATAATATAATAATTTTACAATTTATCAGACATTTTATAAATTACATACTAATATTAATTTTATGATTGTAATTTATCTTAGAAATCGAAAATTTGCATGTGACGAAATATGTTGAACCTATTAGCTTCTACCATCTATATTGTATGTACCATATTTTATGCAAATAAACACATTTCATTTCATTTCACATGAAAGTAACTAAAATATATTAGCCTAGATGTAGCCACATCCGTGCTTTGTCTGATGTTCCTAACAGCGTAAGCCGCAGAACTTAATTTACCAGCCAATTTATCTATGTGGGGTACCCACTGCAATTTGCTATCAATGGTTATTCCAAGAAACTTCGTATCATTTACTAATTATAACGTGCTGTTTCTAACACTAAACTGGTCTCAACTTGCCTGACATTTGGAAGTGAGAATTTGATACACTTGGTTTTACCAGCGTTCAACAATAAATTATTAACTGTGAACCAATTCAAGGTTAAAGACAATACACCATTAACGTCATCAAAATCTCCTTTTTGTCTTTCAATTTTGAAGACCATTGAAGTATCATCAGCAAACAACACTATGTCAGTTAATTTCTCCACCATGAAAGGCAGATCATTAATATATACCAGGAATAAGAAAGGGCCTAATGTGGAGCCTTGTGGAACGCCAATTTTAACACCCGATCCATCAGATTTTACGCCGTTAACTTACACCGTACTTATCTCTACTGCCTTACGCTATAGCTATAGCTCAATTCGTACACTACGACATATATATAAAAATACTAATAAAAACATACATACATACTAACTATATTTCTAAAGAGATAGGAAATGCTTTTTCACGCGACTTTTCAAGATTTTGATAGTAGTACTATCCCTGATGGTGCAGGGGAGGACATTCCACAACCGAATGGCCCTATATAATCTAAACCCGTGCTCGTAGGATACGGTATTATATTGTGGGTTCGTGAGCATGGAAACTGCGGGGGTCCTCCAAGGCCTGCTGGAAGAAACAAATTGAAAACGGTCTCGTAGGAAGGTTGGATATCGTGGATTCCGTAAAATGTTGTAGAGGAAGTTGAGGACGTGAGAATCCCGACGAAGACGGATCGGAAGCCACTTAAACTCTTTGCGATGCTGTGATACATGGTCGTATTTGCGCAGCCCGAAGATAAACCGAATCCCAAGATTTTGAAGTAGTTCAAAATTTGTTTTTAAGTCGCTTGCACTGACCCAGCAGACATCAGCATATTCGATGAGGGGCAGAAGAAGAGACTGAGCGAGAGTGATTTTGGTCTGTCGAGGCAAAAAGTATTGAAGTCTCCTGAGAGAGTGAACAGTAACAAATGCTCGTCGACTGACCTCGTTGACATGAAATGACCAGGACAGCTGGTTGTTGAAGATGAGACCCAGGTTTTTAGCTTTATCGCTATGTATGATTGGAATTAGGAACCAGCGAGGTCTTGTTCTCGTTGAATGTTCTCGTACAAAAATGTAGAGACTTACGTCATTATATGTTTTAAATGCGGTGCTACCGAAGAATGATGAGGATTAGCTGGGTCCATAGAGTCACAAATGAAGAAGTTCAACGGCGCGCCAAATGATCCCGTAAACTCACTTGCTTAGACACGAGCGGTACCAACTTCTTCAAGTCATCATGATGGGCAAAGTCGAGGGGAGAAGACGCGCTGGCAAAAGGAGGAAGTCGTGGCTCCGCAACATCAGATAATGGACGGGAGTGTCTAGCGTAGAACAGCTGATGCGCTTGGCAAAGAATAGAACGTAGTATGAAGAGCTGACCCCCAACCTCCAGTATCGGAGAGGCACTACAAGAAGAAGAGAAGGATTAGACTATTGCTGTGACAGGTTAAGAGAATATCTTGTACCTTTAATCATGACTTGGGACTTCGCATCCGATTCTTTAAGTCCGATTTTGAGTTTTTTCTCGATTTAGTGTTTAGAAAAAAAAACAAAATGGCGGAAATCTTGGCGGTTGAAAATTTAAAAACCGCTACTGCTCAAATGACAGATAAAAAATGGTCTCGTTGGATTTTAGAAATTTTGGTATTTTTTTTTGATTTTAAAGCAAATGTAGTTTACAAAGTTATCGGTGCGGCTACTTTTTTACTCCATGTACGTAACCAGGTGCATTAATAAGTTTGTATGTTAGAAGTTCAGCTTTCTACCAACACTCGCAAGGACACAACTGTAAAAAATCTGCGACCTACAGTATCAAGCTCAAACTCAAATATATATTATAAATATATATATTATAGTCCAATATTTTTGCCTACCTACAGGCAAAAATATTGGACTTTTACAAGTGATACACACTTATACATTATTATTGTTATTATTATTACAAGACGTTTATGTCCCACTACTGGGAAAAGGCCTCTATCCCCATACATATACATACTCGTACATGGAGAAAAATGAAAAACCAAACAAATATGATCAACTAAACTAATGAGTAACTGATTATGGTTTGAGTTTGAAAATAGTTATTTGTGTCACAAGGGAGCAAAATGATGTATTTACGGCGAGGGCGGTACATTGAATCCAGAGTGAAGGGAAGGATTCTACGATAGAATCCTGAGCGTAGCGAGGGATTCTAAGTTTGAATCCTGAGCGTAACGAAGGATTCAAGGGTTAACGCCCATGACGAAAATAATTTTGCTCCTGAGTGACACATACAACTTTTCACACCGACTATGAGGAAAATTTAAATTAAATGCTCTAAAAAAATTAATAACTATACTTTGAATTATACTTTCACCGCTTTTACAGTAATCGAACAACGTAAACAAAACTTTGGGTTGGTTTTTAAACCGATGTAGCTTTTTTTGAATAAAATGATATGCTTAATGGATAGCTGGCACTCGCTTTTCATACCAAAGTGCTTTTCTTTTTGCGCGGAAATGCATAGTTTTTCTGGAAATCCACATTGAAGATTGGTGAACGAAACGCATTTTACTACGAAAATCGGCGAAACGAAACGCAAAAGTACCATTCACAGACAAAAATAGTACAATTCACAGACAAAATTATGACGTTTTGTCTGTGGTATTGACATTAATGTTCGTCTGTGGTCGAAAAATGATGCATCTTCATTCCGTTTCTCTCGTAGCTACGCGAATGTACTTTTCCGTGTTATTTCTGTTATTTACGACGACTTTGGCTATCCCTTTAGACTTGTTTTGTGTATCCTACAACCGACCGACCTCTGTGTAAATGCTAAAGATAGGTTGTGTTAGGTCACAACGTTATGAACGAGCCGGAGCCGAGTGAAGCGGAGCGGAGCGAGGCGACCCCATCTAGTTTCACTAAACCGAAATGTTTGTTTTAGGTCACTTTCTGTGTAAATACTAAAGATAGGTTGTGTTAGGTCACAACATTATGAACGACCCGGAGCCGAGTGAAGCGGAGCGGAGCGAGGCGACCCCATCTAGTTTCACTAAACTGAAATGTTTATTTTAGGTCACTTCCTGTGTAAATACTAAGGATAGGTCTATAAAATTGAATAGATTGGTGTCATAAATATGGTGTTTTTCTTCATTTTCCTATCAAATCAGATAAACTCAAAACTTAAAAAAATCATATCTCAAAAAGTATACATTTCCGCACTTTAAAAACTATATGGGGCGGTAGGGGGACCCCCCACCCCCCCTCTCTCCCCCACCCCCCTCCTTAGCTATATCGATTCAAAAATTTACCCAAAACTTTTTTTTTAATGGCGGATCGTGAAGGATTAGGGAAAGGCCCCACAGATAAAATATTCCTGTGCTTCTTTTACCGATGTGATAAAATAATCGAATCGAATATTACAATGGTTTCGGATATCAATATTCATTATATCACAATAACAGTCATCAATAGTTTTGATTTCAGTAAAACATATAATTTATTGTGTTTTTTTTTTAAATACCATAAATCAATCATACGAAAAATCATAAATTTTCATATAACGTTGTTAAAGTTAAAACTTGAAACATGTTCGTTTTTAATCGACTACGATGAAATTACAATCGATTATTTTATTAAGATCTATGTTCAATTGGCACATTGCGTAAATGCAACATGCCAATGAATAAATTGAAAAAGTAGCTTGAACAGAAAACTAGCATTTTGCTCCCTCTCGTCGAATGAAAGGTGTGAAAAGGAAATTTCCATTTCAAGTAGTGATCCATGGCTGAATCTCGCACAGGAAAAGGAAACTCTATTAACTCTACCATTGCTTCGGAAAGACGCCCGTCAGAGAAGATAGCACCAAGAAACTCTATGGTGATGAGATTTTTTTTATTTTCGAAATGTTTTTTTTTTATGCTACAATGTAAAAATAATCTAATCTAATGACAATTTATAGCACCGCATTTATAAGTGCCAATAAGATGACTCAAAATAACAATTTTACAAAAGAAATAAATAAGAACAAACAAAAGCGAAACCAGACTAGACCAGTCCCCCCAAGCAGCACCCGTTCACGAGTATGATTTGTGCACCAGCCATCACCCCCTGTCCATCTGTATCATACCGAGCTTCGGCGCGATGTTGTTTGCGATGCGCCGCCGCAACGTAAGTGTTATCTGAAATCTTTCTGTTACATCATGTTTATAGCATTTGATGTGTATATTTTTCTATAAATTAGCTTATAAGGAAATCACCCAACTACAATATTCAACCAAATGATGCATGAAATACCAGCAGCATAAAGTAAAAAGCTCTAGGTTGGCTAGAACACAGCTGAGCACTAGATTCGTCTTTGTGCTGAAAATGCTTTGACCCAGGTCACAGTGAGATCGCTTCGCAAAAAAAGTTAAACCTAGTAAAAAGTGTAAGCAGAGTCGGATTGAAGGAAAAGAAGAGGTATTCCGCAGTGGTTCAATGTAGAGAAGAGGCAAAAAATTACGTTTTCTAAAATATGTTTATATTTACCGAAAATAAAGAATTTTTAACTTTTAAATTTTGATTTTATTTTGATAGGGCACAACGATTTATAGGGCACCACGTTTGGCACCACGGTTTTGTTCAAGCCTATTGTGCCAACTGTGCCTCCACCACGTGACAAAGTGCTAGCCAATCGCCGCAGTTATGTAAATATAAAGGTTTTCCCACGATGTTTCGGGACATCGTGAGGCAGGAAATACAGGATTGCAACATCGCGAAAGAAACCGTTGTAATCAGATTGGTCGCATACACATACTCGTGCTCAAATAAAGATCAGCTTAAAAGTAATATTTACGCGGTCGGTCCCTGAGCGAGAGATAGTGACTGTATGACTTCTCTCTCAACGCACCTTGGCATCTATAGATGCCGGTTTCCCGTTATAGGTTTTGAGTTCTAATACCATGGCATAAGGTTCAAAATTGCGATGACTCAAAACAACCTGGGGCTTTCAAAGATTAAGATAACGATGTGCTTCCCAGCCCATATCTGTGTCATATAAATATAACACCAAAGATTTCGCCTCCATTGACATCCTCCTCCCGAGTCCGGTCCTGCCTTTCAGTACAGTCACCGGCAAAGGCGAAGGAAACAAGCCGCTGCTTCCGGCCACTTGACCACTGGAGTGTACATGTGAACTTGGCGGTACTTTGATATTTATACGAGAAGTGGTCGCTGCTAGCATGTAAAGGTATTATTTGTTAAATGTAATACGTACGTGGAAATGTTGGAAATCCTTTAATTAAAAAATGAACACAAAATAATTAAGATGGCGTCATTCAAAGTCAAAGTCAAACTCAAAGTACTTTATTACTGTAGATATTTACATATACTTAGCAAACGTCATTTTTTGCCTCTTCTCTAAATGTGGGAGAGAAGGGCGTAGAAACTCCCACAGATTGATTTTTAGATCTCTTTTAGAAATAGGTTGTGCTTAACTAATATAAATATGAAAAATTTAATTGTTATGATTAATAAGCAGGAATAAATAATTACAAAATTAGTAACTGCAAGGTCTGTGTTGAGCCAGATTAACCCCATACAGTCCTGTCATTTAAGTAATCTTGAACATTGTAATATCCCTTTTTCGACAAAGTCGCTTTAACATGTTTTTTAAATTGCTCAAATGGCAATTTCAAAATCTCCAGAGGTATCTTATTGTAGTAGAGAATGCACTGACCCTTGAAAGAATTACAAACCTTCGCGAGTCTTAAACGGGGCGCACATAGTCTGTGATTATTTCTTAGGTTAACATTCCTGACGACCTCTGTGGCGCAGCGGTTATGGCTCTGCCTACCTTGCGAGAGGTACCGGGACCAATCCCCGGCTGGAAAGGAAGGAAAAAGAAGTAGCTTTTTTGCTTTCCACGACACAGTGTAACCTAGTGTGGGGCCAGAAGCAATGTGTGTGTCTGTATGCAAATGTTAAGAAGTTAAAATAAATTCAGTGGGCAAAGTGTGAGTTCTTGATAATAAAACTGGTCAAGTCCGAGTAGAACGTCGGATCCGCACACGAAGGGTTCCATACCACTGTGCACGGGCAAACGTAAAACGACAGTCTTTTGCACGAGTATACCTTTATAATTTTTAATAATAAAATATTAAGCATTTTTGATCACAATGCCTACGCCGCAAAACAACTTTGAAGGATTACGCCTACACCGCTATAGGACTTAGTCGCAATATAACTCACATTTAAAACACCTACAAAGCAAACTGCCTCAAATCAAAACGACTTATTATTACTGTACCTCTAATGCAAACGGACTTTATAGTAAAATTTCTAAACATCAGAATGGCTACCATTGCAACGTGATTTTAACGCAAAACCTCTCAGTAGTAAAATACATGTATATGAAGATGCCTAGAGACAAAAATATCTCAAATGCAAAACAACTAATTAGTTTTAGGTCCTAAACATCAAAATGTTCCAAAATACAACAAATCAAATCAAGTTTGAGTTACAAGCATAGTTGATGGTCGGGTTAATGTATAAAGGTAGGTACTCGATTGTTAAACGGGCCTTCTTGGGCCGGTACAGACGGACTGAATTTGAACTACAACCCAGATGCAAAATGGCAGTCCGGGTGTAGTTCTGAGACAGTCGACGAAACTGAACTGCCATTTTGCAGCTGGGTTGTAGTTCAAATTCTGTCCGTGTCCGAGTACCAGGGTACAGACGGACAGAATAAGGTAACCTGCTATAAGGTAACCTTCTTTTTGGTAATAGATAAGGCCTGTATCTATTACCAAAACGGAGGTTACCTTATAAAAAAAATACCTCACAAAAAAAAGTATATACGAGTAAGGGACAGGTAATCGTCATTGCATCTCGCTTATACTAATGATAGTTCTTATGATGTTATCTCTGTCGCACTTCTTATCATATCTTTGTGTCAGGGACTTGGAAATATGTCATTCATTTGACAGTTATTTATTAATAAATATGAAGCTATTTTAGTATAATTTATACAGTAGTAATAAACACAAAATAACCTAACGTATGTACAAATATTAAATTAAATAAAAAATATCTCTTAGGTCGCCGCCGACGAGAGGCAGAGTGCCCAACATGCTGGCACCATTGCCTCGCTGTATAGCCAGGCTTATGCGCTGGGCGAGGAAGGTGCCAGCTCTTGGATCACCCGACGCTTCAACGAGTCTTTTCGCAATCTCTTTAAAGACTCGCCGTGCGTCAGTTCCCCACGGCCCGAGGGTCTCCACGCCAAACGGCACAAATAGGTAGTCCTCCCCAAGGGCGGCATGCGGGTTCGAGAACAGATGGCAAGCCCGCGCTGGAAAGGGCTCGACGGATGACGTAATTCAGAGCAGCATGTCTAGAGAGACGGCCAGCGCTTTAGTTGCAGGACAGGCCATGGTGTCCACGTTGGCACACCCTGGTACCGCAGCAGCAACGATGTATCTCATTAGTTTTTACCCCCAGTCGTAGACAGACGGCCAGCGACAGGGTGGTCCTTTCAAGCAACTTGTCGAGCTGTCTGGAGGGGATGGCATGTAGCCAGTGCCCTGACTCTCGCTCCCTGGTTGCGAGCAGACGAGCACGCTCTGCAGGGTTAGTTGCGGCGTTAAGGAGGCTCTCACGCTTTTGTAGGCAGAGCGGCTCATCCCACAACCATTGGGATTTTGAGTTTAGTGGGGAATTTTGACCCGGACAGACTTGCGTCCAAACGCTCCTGGCATCGGCTAGGCACGTTACTTCAACATCACCAAGTGATGGGTTAATTATTATACCGAAGAGGTCACGTGTACCTTTATTTATTATAACCTCACACACAAGCACAATGGACCTATACGCTGAGCTGCAGAAGAATATGGATGAAATCACGGAGACCTTCAGTGAGCGGATGGGGAAGTACGAGCAGGAACTGCATGCAGCCACACCTACTCCAGGACCCCAGGACATCACCAAGCTGACACGTGAGTTCTCGGACTTCAAGTCTCTCGTGTGGAAGAGCCTCGGAATGCTGAAGAATTCACTGCAGCTTCTGACCCTCGGGCTCGACCGGCACGAGACCGCTGCGAGGCGTAAGGTGCTGCTGGTGCACGGTGTGCAAGAGGCGGCCAAAGAGGAAGCAGACGTCATTTTGAAGGGTGTGCTCACAGACCGCCTCAAGGTGTCTGCAGAGTGCCTCCGCGACTTGAAGGTGGTGCATAGGCTGGGTGCCAAGGGGACAAAATCTCGGCCGCTGCTTGTACGCTTCGCAACGCACACAGTGCGCAATGAAGTTTGGAGTCTGAAGAAGGAGCTCAGGGGCTCGGGTATTACTGTGTCCGAGTTCTTGACCAAATCCAGACATGGTGTCTTCATTGCAGCACGCAAGCACTTCGGAGTGAGCAAGACTTGGACTTCTGATGGCAAGATACACCTGTTGCTGCCTGACGGGTCGCGGCAAAAGCTTGAGTGTTGGGCGGATTTACGGCCGCTTACTGATAAGTTTCCCAGCAAGGAGGCCCCCTTGCCTACCGGCATTGGGAAGAAACTAGCTGCGGGGACTACAGCTGGCTCCGCCAAAGGCGCAGTTACCAGGCGACAGGCGGCTCAGACGCAGATCAAGAAGTAAGGTTAGGTTCGTCTGTCCGCAAGCCAGTCATACTCGGCCTTCCATTTTCGCGATGCAGTGGTCATTTGGCTGTGTTAACTTTTTATTTACGAGGTAGTAGCACTTTTTCTTTGCGTCCAAGAGTCTAAAGTACAATTTTCGGTTCTCTAGACATTACGACATGGTAGGTCTGTCACTGTTTTTTTTTTTTTTTTTTCCTTTTCATTGTGCACGCATCTGCGTCTGTGTTATTTTTAACAGTGGGATCGAAACGCAAACCTCAAACTTTGTACTTAATTATTTTTAAAGTGTTTGTTGGCAAAAATGTTTGCGTTTCGTTCGGGCTCCATGTCGCGGTCCTTTTTGCGTTTACCTCGCCGTGGCCTAACTTCCAAAACATTTTTCATGTTATGTTCTATTTTGTTTCTGTGCCTTCACTGTCCGCTGCCCAGTTGTTAATTTATTTTATCCTGTGTGTTGTTTATAACTAAAAGAAGTAGGTTTTCTGCTTACTTCAGCAATCGTTGTCTGGCAATGGGTCTAGGTCATCCCGTTACGTTATTTACTTGTTTTTTTTTTTTTTTGTTTTATTAACATTTACATTATTGTAGTATATATTTTTATACATATATCTATATTATTTACCTATATATAGTATGGATATCCATAATGATAGCTTCTTGTCGTGTGCTTCTAGCGATGAATTTATTAGTGCGGAATGCGATATTTCCACTGTGGAAGAACCGCTTTCCGTCAAACTTAAGACTGTCTTTGGTGCGTCAGGGAAAAATCTGAACATAGTGCACATCTATGCTCAAAGTATTTACACTAGCTACCTCGATCTCATCGAGGCTTTTTCTGAGCAACGTGTGGACGGCATCCTTGTCTCTGAGTCGTTCCTTAAGCCTTCACTCCCTTCATCCATGTACTCTCTTCCAGGCTTCAGGCTATATAGGAACGACAGAACCGGAAAGGCAGACGGAGGTGTCGCTGTTTACCTGCGTGCGGAAATTGCTTGTAAGGTGATTAATGTATCCCCTAGCCAGTACTCCGAGTCTGCTGAATACCTCTTCCTTGAAATTGTTCTTCATCACAATAAGGTGCTGCTTGGTGTCCTCTATAGCCCCTCTCTTCGTGTTGACTACTTCGACACCTTTGAATCCCTTGTCGTGTGAGGATACGAACCTAACCAGAACCTAACAGAAAACAACCAGGATAAAATTTAGTAGTATTAGTTTATTAGAAGTATAGTATTTACAGTGAAGTCTATAAAAAAGATGATGCGAAGATGAGGATGGATGAGATGTGAAATAGGTTTTATAAAATACAGATGTCTGGATAGAAAGAAGGAAGCGGAGAACACGGAGAGAAGTAGACCAGTGGGGTGATGACCAGGGTGCAGGTGTATTTGTTGTTGTAGATGTTGTTGAAATCGTCGTTGTAGGAACAGTAGCGGCCGTACTTGTAGTTACGCCTCGCAGGATCCCGTTGTAGAAATCGTCGTTGTAGGAACGGTAGCGGCGTTGGCACGGCTCGCAGAATCCCGTTGTAGAAATCTTCGTTGTAGGAACGGTAGCGACGTAGGCGCGGCTCGCAGAATCCCGTTGTTTGAAGATTGATTTGAAGGTTTTGAGGGAGTTTGAAGGCTCGCAGGATCCCGTTGTAGATGGAGAATTTGGAGATTTGAAGGAGTTTGAAGGCTTCGCAGGATCCCGTTGTAGATGGAGAATTTGGAGATTTGAAGGAGTTTGAAGGCTTCGCAGGATCCCGGGGTTGAGCGACCCCGGGATAAGGCCTTTACTGGTACTTCCAGTTTAGAAACTGACGTGAGACTCTCTAGAATTGAAGAAATGTTCCGCTTTTATACCCTTTTTGGAGAGTTCTAAAAATTATTTAAATTAAACGTAATTTTTGAGAGTGGCCAAGAGAGAAAGAGTATTTTTGTAAAAGTATTAAAGTAAACATATCAGACCGCTAACGAGTTTGAAAGGACATTGCCATGACAACCAGATAAACAATCAATATATCAAATGTCAAATGTTGTTTTCAGGCTCGTAATATAAAATTTAACCAGTTCACATAGCCAAAATTACATAACAACGAAAGGAAAAATAGTAGCGCACCAGCGCGCACGAATCCCGAGATTGCAGAGTTTCGGAGAAAGCCAAAAACAAGGTCACCAAAGGTAAGCCCCTTCCCTATCGATTTAGAAGTGCTGATAACATGAAAATGCAGAGCGAACATGATTTATTAATGTATTCTTATGGTTTAAAACATTACAGGGTCCTATGGAAATAAAAGTGATGACCAATAATAAGCCGCACAGCTCACCAAGTATCCAGCGTAATAGAGCAAGGTACCCTGACGGACAAACCAAAAGGACTGATGATGGAGCTGGAGCTAAGAAATAGGAAGCAAGAATAACATGTAAGTAACATAACACTACATTTTCCCCCCGACCCCGGAAAAATTTTTGACTCAGCAAAAATTTTGATATATACAAAATTAAACCATAAAAACACAGCTTTGCAGAAACAGACATCACCAGGCAAAATCAGATATACCCTCTCTTACATTCATCATCTTCATTCCGGTAAGGGTGGAGTTCACATTCAATGACTACCACTCTAAAAGTGTGTTTTCGTAAGGACATTCAGGCTTACTTAAGGAGTTGTCATCCGCTCCTGCGTGGAAAAATAAAATAAAATAAGTAGAGGTAAAGAGAAACAAATTAATCCTAAGGTAGCTTTAGTCGCTATGACTTAAGACAAGATTAAGAGCGGCCAGAGCGGTAGAGCTCGAAGCCAGAGATCAGCCACATCGCCAACGAGATGTGTCTGAAATAAAGATTAAAAAAAATAAGTGAAGACTAACCAACGAAAATTCGAGGTCCTAAAGTAAAATGTGTTGAAGAACACTGGATTAAAGGAAGAAATAAAATAATAAGGTGAAAATGATGGTGATATTTATACATATATACAAAGTAACAGTTAATAGAAGTCAAGAAAATTTAGGATTTAATGTCTTTAATGTGCCACTTGCCTCTAACTCCGTTAGGGTCTTCTAGAACGTATACCAATGGTGAAAGTTTGGTTACTATTTTACACTTAATGAATTTAGGGGCAAGTTTAGCATTAAAGTATGTGCCAGCATTGCTTAAAACATGGTTTTTACGCCAAACAGTATTTCCCACATTAAATTATTTAAAAGTCCGGCGAAGATCATAGCGAGCGCTATTTTTAGCGTGACCTATGTGAAGTTTAGTTTGAACTCTGTGAAAGATAGATGAGAGGAGACCAGCATTAGACGCGTAAATATCACGGGGCATAAATATCAATTTCTCGAGATTCTGAGTTGGAGTATAGAAGGAACCACAAGGTATTGTTTCCCTACCAAAGACTAAAAAGTTTGGAGTAAAGCCAGTAGCAACGTTTGTAGCGCTGTTCATTGCGAACTGAATCTTAGTAAGATGGTTGTCCCAGGATCTATGATCGTCTCCTACTAGGGATGCTAGAGCTGTAATAATCGTACTATTAAATTTCTCTGTAGGATTAACCTGAGGACAATATAAAGCTGTGTGAAAAATACAAGGAATGTTATAAGAATTTAAGAATGAGTGGAATTCTCGCGACTGAAATTGAACAGCGTTGTCCATTATTATAGTTTGGGGAATGCCATGAGCTAGAAACACTGAATTTTCTAAAACATTAATGATATTAGCTGAAGTAGCCCGTTTAAGGGGAAAAATCATAGTATATTTAGTAAAATTGCAGTTAATTACCAGAATATACTGATTTCTTCTCCGGGTCATAGGCAATGGACCCATAAGATCCAAGGATATAGTTTGAAAAGGTCTGGAGCAAAGTTTAGGTTTACCCATAAGACCATAGGGAGAATGATTAGGGTGTTTGTAGGTTAAGCAGGTTTCACATGTCGAGATTAAATTGGCGATGTCCTTAAACATACCCGGCCAATAGTATTTTAAAGATATTTTCTTGAATGTTTTGAAGATACCAAGGTGGAGTTCTGAAGGGGAACCATGGCTAACTTCAATAAGTGCATGTCTATCTTGTGGCAGTGGAACTTCTTTCCAAATAAAGTCGTCGTTTAGACAATCGGAAGAATGGATGCAGCGGTAAAGTTTGTTATCCCTGATAGTGTAGTTGGGATATGCGTCTGGGTTGTTGGAGCATCCAAGAAAAATCTTGTTGTAGTGTTCAAGTTCACGATCACGTGGTTCTTCAATCGTAATAGGATGTACACCTTGAGGTGGAGTTTCTTGTGAATCAGGACGTTCTTTATGCTTATGCCTTGATAAAAGGTCAGGAACAACGTTATCCTTTCCTTTTTTATGTTTCAGGACAAAATTAAAACATGATAAGCGTAGAGTCCAGCGAGCAAGTCTTCCAGATGGATTCGATAAGTTCTGAAACCATTTAAGTGCAGCGTGGTCAGTATATATTGTAAATTCCTTACCATTGTCTAGGTAACATCTCCAATGTTCTAGCGCAGTTATTACAGCTAATGTTTCTCTTTCAGTAGTTGAGTAGTGCATCATGTAAGCAATCACGACTTCTTTGTCATCTTGATGTTGAGTAAGCATTGCTCCTATGCCATAATTTGATGCATCACAATGTACAGAGAAGGGTAGTTCGAAGTTAGGGCAAGCAAGGACAGGAGCAGTTACCAAAGCTTCTTTAAGTTTCTGGAAAGCAGCTGCAGCCCTGGAATTCCATAAAAATTTAGGAGCGTTCTTTCCGGAACAGGTTAGTTGGTTGAGCGGGGAGGCAATAGTGCTGAAGTTTGGAATGAATCTTCTAAACCAGCTGCAAGTGCCTATGAATCTTCGTACTTCTTTTCTGCAAGTAGGTACAGGATATTCTAGAATAGCCTTTATTTTATCTGGATCAGCACGTAGACCATACTCGTCCACTAGAAAACCAAGGTATTTCAGTTCTTTCCTGAAGAATTGACTCTTTTCAAAGTTAATAGTCAGATTAGCGTTTGAAAGTTTTTCTAGAACTTTCATGAGAAGCGATATGTGCTCATCAAAAGTCTCGCTAATAATAATGATGTCATCCAGATAGCAAAATACCTTGTTCTCAAATTCAGGAGAAAATAGCGTATCCATTAATCTTTGTTGAGTTGCAGGTGAGTTAGTGAGACCAAAAGGCATTACTTTGAATCTGAACATACCTCTTCCAGGAACATAAAATGCTGTCTTATCTCTATCAGCAGTATTCAAGGGAATCTCCCAAAATGCTTTCGCAATGTCGATGCTTGATAAGTGTTTGGCATTTCTCAGGTTGTCCAAAATTTCGCTTATTAGAGGCAGACTTTATAGTCTTGCTTATGCATCACGACGTGTGACTGAGTTAAGCTTCCTGCTATCTACGCAGAAACGCCATTCCCCATTCTTCTTTGGAGTGATGAGGACTGGAGATAACCATGGACTTTCGCATTGTTCAATGACGTTCCATCCCAGCATCTTGTCAACTTCATTAATTAAAGCCTTTTGTTTTTCAGGAGACAGTCTGTAACATCTTTGTTTGATCGGTAGAGAATCACCAGTGTCAATCTTGTGGGTGATTAAGTGTGTTTTTCCCAGAACACCTTTTTCTTCAAAAGAGATTGTCTTGAAGCGTTGGATGATGTCATTAGCAATGTTCTTTTGATTAGGAGTTAAATGCTCATAAGGTAAAACTTTAATATCTTTAGTGTCGATAGCCAAGCATTTAGGATCTGTAAAGTTAAGAGAAGTTAAAACACTAGGTAGAAGATTAAATTTTCTCCAAAAGTCGATACCTAGTATTAGAGAAGGGAATATTTCAGGGAAAACATAAGCTTTAATCAAGTGAGTTTTGTTATTGAAATGAACAGGTAAGTCAAAATAACCCAAGGAATTAATTTTTTGATTATTAGCAGTAGAGACAGTAATAATATCTGACTTGAAAAGTTTGCAGCCCAGTTTAAGAATTTCCAAATGAGAATTATTACCCAGAATAGTTACTGAGCTGCCAGAATCTAGTAAACCAGATAAAGTTAAGTCATAAATTTTGACATTAACGAATGGACGATTAAGATCTTGTTCTTTGGAGTAGAGTGTAGAAGAGATTTTGTAGCAAGCAAAGAAGTTTTGAATTGTTTTGAGCCAATTAGTCCACTCGTCCTTATCAAAATTTGAGTTACTCTTCAAGTCAGCAGTTAGTTTTTTGTACTAGTATTAGGTTTGGGAGAACAAGTAGGGCACTCTGCAGTTTTAACACCCTTAAGACCACATCTGAAACAAATCACGAATCGTGGTTGAGTGCAACTGTTCAAAGTATGACCCAGTTTACGACAGCGAACGCAAAAAGAACTTTCTTGGGGAGCTGCAGTTTGAGAGAGACTAACTTGTCTAGAAGGGTATTTGTAGGTTGGAGTGAATTTATTCATGAAGGGAGGAGAAGGTCGTGAGTTATTAGAAGAGTTTGGAGAGTCAACTGAACTTGGAGTGGAATGCTTGTAGTTGAATTCCGAAACATGAGGACTTTTTTGCAAATTTGGTTCTTTAAATTGTTTGTCTCTGTCTAGGAACTTTTCATAGTTTTGGCAAGTGGCCAGAAGAGAATCGATAGAGTCAATGTCCTTTAGAGCTACGAAGACTGAATAACATGGGCGAATATTTCTCAAAATAATCTCCAATTGTTCTGTTTCAGAAAGTCTTTTTGAAAGGCGAGCGAACATTCCAGACATGATGGATATAAAGATGACGATAGGTTCATCACGACCTTGAGTACGATTCCTAATCGCTTCTAGAAGTTTATGATCATAATCAAAACCACCAAAGTCTTTGATTAGTAAAGAAGAAAGTTCGTTCCAAGTTAAGTTTGGATTCTGATTATATTTAAATCTGAACCAATGAAGGGCATTGTCGGTGAAGATTTCGAACGCCTGAGAAATCAATAAGTCCCTGGACAAGCCACGAGCCAAGCTATATTCTTCAAGTTTTTGAAGAAAGGATCTTGGACAGCTTTTACCATTGAAGGTGTGTCTTTTCAGATCCTTGAAGACGTTAGTTGGAGGGAAAGATTGAGGTGGTGGTGGAGGATACGGGGTATGGGTCTGGACAGAAGTTTGAGAGACAAGAGGGGGTTCCGTGACAGTCGGTTCAGCAGGAAGGTCCAGTGATGGAGAGTGATTTGCAGTTGAAGGTGGAGCCAAGGATCCGAACTGTTTAGAAATATCGTCAAATTTCAACTTCAAAGTATCGAAACTAGCTTTAGAGTCTGGATATAAGTCCGTATCTATTCGCTCCAATCTGTAAAAAACATGATTAATAAAAGTGTCTATTAATCGTAAGTATTTGGTTTCCCCTTGTAACAATTTTTCTATTTTACAATCCAGGTAAGTTAGAGTAGAACCAATTTGAGATAAGTCATCCTCAATCGGAACTGGAGAAGTCAGAATATCTTCGGGGTGAGAGTTCGCAACTAAACCCAAAACCTGTTTTTTAAGAAGCAAAACAGTATTAGTTGGTTCCTCACATCTTATCTTTACTTCGTATTCGAGCTCGGCCTTGTTAAGGAATTCGTACTTTATAACCCTTTCCATTGTTATAGTTAAGTGTAGAGTCCAGTGTTATAGTTAAGTGTATAGTTAAGTGTTATAGAAGTGAAGTGAAGTGAAGTAATGTAAGTTAAATGTAGGCCTAAATATAATCCAGATAAGTTGAAAAACTAGATGAAGTTTTGTTTTAGAATTTGGAAAATGTGAAAAAGGATGAATAGATAAAGATTTAAGAGTGAAAGAGAAAGCAAATCAAAAAGAAAGAGACAAGGCGCAGAAAAGGTGAAGAGTGGAGAAGAACTTTTACGTTGGGCGCCAAAATGTCGTGTGAGGATACGAACCTAACCAGAACCTAACAGAAAACAACCAGGATAAAATTTAGTAGTATTAGTTTATTAGAAGTATAGTATTTACAGTGAAGTCTATAAAAAAGATGATGCGAAGATGAAGAAGAGGATGGATGAGATGTGAAATAGGTTTTATAAAATACAGATGTCTGGATAGAAAGAAGGAAGCGGAGAACACGGAGAGAAGTAGACCAGTGGGGTGATGACCAGGGTGCAGGTGTATTTGTTGTTGTAGATGTTGTTGAAATCGTCGTTGTAGGAACAGTAGCGGCCGTACTTGTAGTTACGCCTCGCAGGATCCCGTTCTAGAAATCGTCGTTGTAGGAACGGTAGCGGCGTTGGCACGGCTCGCAGAATCCCGTTGTAGAAATCTTCGTTGTAGGAACGGTAGCGACGTAGGCGCGGCTCGCAGAATCCCGTTGTTTGAAGATTGATTTGAAGGTTTTGAGGGAGTTTGAAGGCTCGCAGGATCCCGTTGTAGATGGAGAATTTGGAGATTTGAAGGAGTTTGAAGGCTTCGCAGGATCCCGTTGTAGATGGAGAATTTGGAGATTTGAAGGAGTTTGAAGGCTTCGCAGGATCCCGGGGTTGAGCGACCCCGGGATAAGGCCTTTACTGGTACTTCCAGTTCAGAAACTGACGTGAGACTCTCTAGAATTGAAGAAATGTTCCGCTTTTATACCCTTTTTGGAGAGTTCTAAAAATTATTTAAATTAAACGTAATTTTTGAGAGTGGCCAAGAGAGAAAGAGTATTTTTGTAAAAGTATTAAAGTAAACATATCAGACCGCTAACGAGTTTGAAAGGACATTGCCATGACAACCAGATAAACAATCAATATATCAAATGTCAAATGTTGTTTTCAGGCTCGTAGTATAAAATTTAACCAGTTCACATAGCCAAAATTACATAACAACGAAAGGAAAAATAGTAGCGCACCAGCGCGCACGAATCCCGAGATTGCAGAGTTTCGGAGAAAGCCAAAAACAAGGTCACCAAAGGTAAGCCCCTTCCCTATCGATTTAGAAGTGCTGATAACATGAAAATTCAGAGCGAACTTGATTTATTAATGTATTCTTATGGTTTAAAACATTACAGGGTCCTATGGAAATAAAAGTGATGACCAATAATAAGCCGCACAGCTCACCAAGTATCCAGCGTAATAGAGCAAGGTACCCTGACGGACAAACCAAAAGGACTGATGATGGAGCTGGAGCTAAGAAATAGGAAGCAAGAATAACATGTAAGTAACATAACACTACACCCTTCTTAATGATTTGACCCCAATTTACGACGACACTCTCATTCTTGGGGATTTCAACACCTGTCTTCTCAAAAAGAATTCCCGTTCTGCCAAACTCAGGTCCATAGTTGATTCATTCAATCTCCACATCTTGCCACTTGAGGCCACTCATTTCCAGCCGCATTGTTCTCCCTCTCTTCTAGACATCATAATCGTCTCCAACTTGGATAAGGTTGCCTCTCACGGTCAACTTAACTCTCCTTTCTCCTTCCACGATCTCATCTACCTCTCCTATAAGATTAGGTGTCCGAAGAGCAGAACGAAATTCATAGATATTCGAAGCTTCAAAGGCATAGATGTGGAGTCCCTTAGGTCTGATGTCTCACTGGTCGATTGGTCCCCTGTCATCTTGAGCGAGAACGTTGACGACAAAATCCACAACTTTAATGCAATTGTCTTGGGACTTTACGACAAACATGCTCCCATTAAGAAAGTCAGGGTAAAACACCTGCCGGCGCCCTGGCTTAACGATGCTATCAAGCGCCTAATGGCCAAGAAAAATCGCGCTAAGTGTAACTACAAAAAGGATCCGACAGATGACAACTTTCTTTCCTACAAATGCCTTCGCAATCGATGCAATCGTCTCTGTCGAGACGCCAAGCGCCGCCACATCTTCGAGTGTATCGAAAGGTACACCCCAGCTCAGGTGTGGAAATTCCTCAGGACACTTGGTATTGGCAAATCCCAGGACATGCATTCGGGTGATGTTGATCTGAACGCTCTCAATCAATTACTCTCTGCTCCACCAGTTGTAATCGACCCTTCTATCAAGGAAGCCACTCTTCAGAGTCTGCGCTCTAGGTCATTACCCAACACCACTCCTTTCAACCTGAGCAATGTTGGAAGCGACACGGTTAAGAAAGCATTTCTAGCAATTAGTTCCAAAGCTGTAGGAGATGATAATATCTGTCAACGAATGATTCTAACTATCCTTGATGATCTGCTTCCGGCCATAACACATATTTTAAATTTCTCCATTTCCAATTGTTCTTTCCCTACTGCTTGGAAACAAGCATTAGTTATCCCTCTCCCCAAAACATCCAATCCCACCTCCTTTAAAGAGTATCGCCCCATTTCTATCCTGCCGATCCTTTCTAAAGTCCTCGAATCCATTGTCCATAATCAGCTCTCCCATTATCTATCCTCTAAAAATCTACTTAATCCTTTTCAGTCTGGCTTTAGAACGGGTCATAGTACTGTTACGGCTTTATTAAAAGTGACCGATGATATTCAGGTCGCCATGGATCAAAGGCAGCTCTCGGTGCTGGCTCTGCTGGACTTCAGCAGTGCTTTTAACTGTGTTGACTTCGACATTCTCTTCTCAAATCTCTTAACGTCTCCTCCCTCTCTGCCAGCTGGTTTGACTCTTACCTAAGGCACCGAAAACAGCGTATCAAGTCGGAGGATGCTTGTACGGAGTGGTGTGACCTCTCTTCCGGTGTCCCCCAAGGTGGCATTCTCTCTCCTCTTCTATTCTCAATATTTATCAATTCCATATCCGATGTCCTCTCTTCTTCCTATCATCTCTACGCGGATGACCTTCAGATCTATCGTCACTTCTCTCCTGATGATGTAAATTCCGCTGTGGAGGCGTTAAACGCTGACTTGGCTGGTATTAGTGGATGGGCATCGTCATTTGGGTTGCTGGTTAATCCGAATAAGTCCCAGGCCATGATTATAGGTACCAGACACTCTTTAAACACGTTGCAGCAATTGTCTGTCCCTTCTGTAACTTATAACGGTACTGTAATCATGTATAGCGATAAAGCTAAAAACCTGGGTGTCATCTTTGATGATCAATTGTCCTGGTCAATGCATGTTAATGAGGTCAGCAGGCGAGTTTACGCAACTTTTCATTCCCTCAGGAGACTTCAGAACTTTCTTCCTCGCCAGACCAAAATAACTCTCGCTCAGTCCCTTCTTCTCCCCCTCATTGATTATGCTGATGTTTGCTGGGTGAGCGCAAATGAAGAACAACTGAACAAACTCGAACGACTTCAAAATCTCGGGATTCGGTTCATCTTCGGACTGCGCAAGTATGACCACGTATCTCAGCATCGCAGGGAGCTGAAGTGGCTACCGATTCGGCTTCGACGGGACTCTCATATCCTGTGTTTCCTTTATAATATTTTGTGGAACCCTCGTTACCCTAACTTCCTACGTGATCGCTTCGAATTTCTTTCTTCAAGCAGGCCTCGGAGAACTCATATGGCGTCTACGCTCAAAGCTCCAGATCGCTCCACTGCAGCGTACGAGCACGGGTTCAGAATCCGAGCCGTACGACTGTGGAATGAGCTTCCTTGCACTATTAGGGACAGTCCATCTCTAAATATATTCAAAAACCGGCTAAAGAAGCACTATCTCTCCCTTTCCAGTTAGATATATATATATATATATATTTGTTTGTATTAGTTTATTATACGGTTTATTCATATTTTTACGTTGTATTTAAGTAATTGTGTATGCAGTCTATTTTTAGCAATTAGGGTTATCAGTATAATACATACTGTTTGTAGTATATATTAGTCGTAGTATTTATAGAGTTTATTGTACGCGCAGGTCTTCCCCCGCTCAACCATCACCTCTCCTACCATCTTGGTTTGCTGGAAGAAATCTCTTTTGAGAGATAAGCTCGCCTTTGTACTTGTTTTTTTTCTATTATAAGTTATCTGTATGACTGTTTTGTGTAGTACAATAAAGAAATTATAGAAATTACAGTGTACCATAGGCCGAGGACAGGAACGCTGGAAGCGCGACATCTGATGTATTTCGGATCCCCAGGCCACCGTGTCTTGTAGGCAGGCACGCCTGTGTCCAGCTATTGTCATCGAAACTGCAATTTAGGATGTCTGTTAGGTTTTTTTGTATGAGCTGATCTAGAAATAAAAGGGAAGAAGAATATTTCCATAGTGGGGCGCAGCGGAGGACATACGTCAATTTAGGCACAAAGAGGCAGAAGCGGATGATTGTAAGGGCGATGTGGGGGTTAAGATTTGTCAGTCTGTCAAAAGTCTCCTCGAATTTGGAAATTTGCTCAGTTATAGCTGGGGATGCCATCCTCTAGGACTGGAGACCCCAGGAGGCGAAGTGATTGTTCGCTAAGAATTTTGATGCCAGGTGCTAAATTGTGAAATTCTTGTTCAATAATATAAAATTCTTTGAGATGATTGTAGGTTTTCCGGTAAATAAAGCTGGCACTTGGAATAATTTAGGTCGGTTAATTTAATAACAAATTCAGTTTTCAATGTTTTTAAATCATCAAGTACAGTTTTTGCGTCGCCTCCCAGGGTACCGTCGTCGAGGTACCATACGTTTGATTTTGAATTTTGGCTTGTTATGGCCGGATGGATTGCCAAACTGAAGATGGCCGGTCCAAGTGGGTCACCCTGCTGGCAGCCAACTGCTGAGTGTAAGAGATGATTATTGTATAATAATTTTGATTTTTTACTGTAGCATTGCCAAAGGTATTTGTATATGGACGGGGTGTGTCTTTTAACTTGTGTAAGCAGGGCACCCCTATCTACCGAATTGAATGCATTTTGGACGTCTACTTTCAACAGCACCTCACCTCCCTGATTGGCAAGAAAGGTCCGAGCCGCGTGAACAGCGGCCTCTCATCCTCCCCTGCTGCCAAAGCCCATATGCGTCGGTTGAAATAAGTGCTCAAGATCTGGTAAAATATATCTGCAATAGATCTTGGATACTATCCGCCTGATAGTGTTACCGACAGCGATGAGCCTTATACCCCCGTCCTTCTTTTTGACGGCACACAGGTTCGCCCCGTAGAGCAGATCTGTGATGCCCTCGTACACCCCGCCAGAGAGCATCAAGTTGACAAGCTCGGTGATGTCTGTCAGGAGGGTCCGTCCTGCGTCCCCGACGACGCCACACAGCATGTCTTTGTAATGTTGCAGTGACAGGCCGTCGAGGTCGCCGGCCGAACCGCTCCTGAAAGACATCACCGCTGCCAGGACGTCATCGGCCAAGGCACGCGGGGTGGGGTCGGAAGGAGCGGGGGGGTCAGGGAGCTGAAGCGCCGATGCTGGAGTCAGATGCTTGGACTCCAGTGCCTGAAGGGTTTCGGGAGAGTCAGGGGCGACCGCGTCGCTGGAAAACAAAAGTTGGGCGGCTCCCTTAATATCTCCGTCACTCACTTTGGTTTCTATTGATTCGATGACGTTGTATTGACTAAATGGGCCAAAATAGTTGTTTTGAATAGATTGGACATTATTTTTGCAGTTATTCTTCATTTTTTGTGTAAGGGAGCCGCTTGCGTGTGTTCCTTTTTCCACATGCAGCACCCGGTACAAAAAAGTCAGTAGCTGCTCCCAGCTCTGATGATCATTTTGTGCTGTCACTTGTTTTATGGCTTTGGACGGAGAGGTGGCCACAGATGTCCTGGCGCCTCGAGGAATTCTTTTTACTATTGGGATGTTCTTTTTGAATTTGGCTAAATCTTTCCAAAGGTCCGAGTTGGGGTTGATGGGTAGATTTGGGGATTGTGTAGGGCCGAAGGTGTGGGTTTTCTGAGTATTAATGTTTTTGTGAACTTTGCCAATATGAATTTTGAGACCTCTCTGTCCTATCTTAAGAAAAACAAATACAATTAAAATTGTCTCAGCACTAAAGTAGGGTGTAGAATTTGTTATCACTATTTGGTTACGTCAGCAAAAGCTCCCAAGCATATTTATCCTCAGCAACAAAGCACAGCAAAAGCGAGCGGGACTGGCGAAACAACGGTGGAGGCTGACCCGCCACAGGGCGGAGTGGCGAATTGGATGAAAGGGGTTTTTAGCTCGGTTGAGTCGCGTAACACAGTTCCGAAGCACGGTGACGGCGTAGTCTGATGTCGTACCACATATGGCGTCAAAACTCGCAGAGTTCATGGGCTTATGTCGCAACTACCACCAGTCTAGTGGTGGCTAAGTGGTGGTAAAGCCACCTTTTACGCAGGTGATGAATATCGTGGCAGATGCTGTCACTTCACTGAAAGTCACGTTATATCAGGAATAATTAGAAGAACCTGTATGAGGTAAATTGGTAAATTGTGCACTTCTGTAGAATCTTTGGTAGATAATTCACGAAAATTTGGATATAAACGAGCAAAATAGATGATTTCTATAATTATTTTCTAGTTCAGAGTATCATCATTGTAGTCGACTGTACTACTACTTGCTTGGACCGTAATTTCTACTCCAGTATGGCTTACTTACTGGTATCTAAGAAGAAAAGAAGAAGAAGTTGGACAACATCGTCGGCATTAGAATAAAATAAATAAACACAAAACTCTTATTTTAATTATTTCAATAATAATAACTATAATAAGTGAAAAAAAGCTATTTTAGCACTTTAGTTAGCTTAGAAATTTTGTACTGATTTCAACCACTGTCATTCAAAATATGTCGAGAAAATTTTCACAGCATTTCTATCTTCGGTGTGATCTTGTACTATTGCCAACCAACCGTCCATAATATGTTGTGTTGGTAGAAGAGGCAAATTTGCTATCAGAGCGGTTGTATAACGGTTTCTTTTGATTCCAACATCTTGAGTTTGTCAGCTTGCTTCCAAATAGCCTTATTATAGTGGTTTCTTTCTATAAAGCGTTTACTTGGGCCAATTCATTATCGCATTTCATTTTATGAAATTCGATATTTAAGTGTTCTTTTATGAGAAGAAATAATCTAACGTACGTTTCCTGTGTCTTTTTGAGAAGTAAGATATAGATCAATGACACGATGTTAGTCATTTCCTCATCGCTGGCTAAACCCATATGTATTCAATATAGCTTGTAAAACGGAGTTGGTGTTCGCTTAAACGTTCCATCTGCGAACAGCTGGGGTGATTTACCGGCCATGTTCTGAAGGGTCTTTTTCCCAAACGGAGTTGCAAAAATTAAAATTTTGTCATTGTTCTGGTACTTTTACGTCATTTAAATTCTTAAAGACTAACTTTGGAGCTTTTTGGAGACCATCTTTTTTGACTTAAATATAGGCAGCATATCTTTCTCATCTGATGTAATATTGCTTTTTGTGTAAACATTTTCAAAAACTTGTTGCACTGGTTTAAATGTTTTGCAAACTTCTTCTTTGCATTCTTCAAAAATCGTAAATATTTTATTTTTCGTGAAATTGGGCCAACAAGCTTGAATGCTTTTTTTTTAATTTTTATATTTATCTGCATTTACTTTTAATCATGCATTATAGTTTCTATCATCACACCTCCATAAGGTTGTTTCAACAATAGGGTTGTCGTGTTTTTTTGTAAATCTATAACCAGACTACATCAAAGATTGAGCTGCCTTTTGATTTTTGATGAAAACCATCTCTTCCGGCTTTTCAGCCATATTCATTTGTAAATTCTTCGTTTGCGACACAAATGAATTGAACAAATTTAAACGATTGACAATATAGACAGTGAAGTTGTAATAGATAACAATCAATTCAAATTGAAGTGGCCATTATCTAATCTGAAAACAGGGAATTCACATAAGGTTTCTATTCAATTTGCTAACTGCTTTATAATTATAATATTAATTTGAGGCAATTTGATTTATAGCCATTTTTGATTGCGAGTAATTATGATTCTTAGTCCCATGGCGTGTTATATACTATCCTTTAAAGTCATTTTAATTTTTGAGACGTTATGCCGCCTAGACAAGAAATAATGCAGGCGTATTGCAAATTTGGCAAACCACTTTAGAGATATTGATTTGAGGCATTTTGCTTTGTAGGTGTTTTAAATGAGAGTTATTTTGCGACTAAGTCTTATAGCGGTGTAGACGTAATCCTTCAAAGTCGTTTCGCGGCGTAGGAATTGTAATCAAAAAGGATATTAAGTAGTAGGACTACATTCAAGGCCATCGAAACATTGAAAAGAGTTTTGTATAGTAGTAAGTATTGAACTATGTACTCAGTAAACGATACTCTTTGCTCATTGAAACCGGAAGTGGTTAGAAATTGAGTAACGTATTTACAGAAATAAAATAAAATATGGTACTTAAATAACTTAATTTTATTTATTATAATTTGAATGAGCAATTATTAATTGTATAATGACAAATAACTCAGCAAAAAATTTGATATATGCATTTAAAGATGTTTTCCGATAAGATCGGGAGAGTCCAATTTTCGCCAATAAACAAACAAGGAGGCCTTTGCCCAGCAGTGGGACACAATATAGGCTATGTAAAAAAATATAAATAAAAAAAAAACATAATGGCTAAGAAAATGGTTACACCAATAATTTCTTATATGGGTACTTCTTTTCATTCTTAAAAACCGATATGTTTATTATTATTTGTATTTGTTATAGCGGCAAGGTAAATACACAGTCTGTGAAATTTTCAGCTCTCTACCTATTTCGGTTGATCCGATAGAGCCCGGTGACGGAGGGACGGACGGACAGACAGACGACAGCGGAGGGTAATAGGGTCCCGTTTGGCATCCTTCGGGTACGGAACCCTAAAAAGCCAGTGAGTCGCAAACTCGCTATACAAAACTGGCGTTTTACGACAAGGAGGGCGTAGAAACTCCCACATTACAATCAGGTTAACATTACAGCTATCGTTAAGTTTGGAAAATGTTGTAAGGTTCTTGCGTACTATTGCGTAATATTTTCGAAAATAGATTGAGTAGCTACAGTTATTATGTCAATTTCGTTAAAAAGCCTTCGTTTTAAATTATAAATTGCTCGAATTGCTCTTTTCTGTAAAATAAAAATAGTTATAATATCCGCTGCTTTCCCCACAACAAGATAAACAAGTGCAGAGCAATTATCAATGCCACAATGCCGGTCGATCAGGCGGTTCCTGAACACATCAAAGAGAGCTTATGATATGTGTGTAGATAAACTAGTATATGTAACTGTACATAATTAGGCATTAAAACTCTCGAGTGATTTCGAGCGATTCTCGGCTCGTTTCGTAAACCCACTCTCGAGTTTTAATGCCCTCCATTATGTATCAGTCACATAAACTAATATTGTAATTATTTATTCCTGCTTATTATTTACAATAATTAATATTGTGCTCCGTGCTCCGAGCGCCGTGGTCTAACGGGTTTCACGCTTGCTTTTCGAAATGAGATAATTAATTTGTATTTACATACATTTACATGTAGTACATTATAGGATTACACATTAAGCTGTAGGTCCCGGCTACTATCGCTACGTCATAAAACCCCTCCACCAACCCGCACTGAGTCAGAGCGTGGTGGAGTATGGCCTAATCTTACTCGTATCCGGGTAAAAGCCTGTGTCCCTCGTTGGGGACATTAACGAGTATTTAATTTTTTATATTGTAATAATTGTATTTGTTAAACACAATCAATTTAAAAATATATCTAAAACCAATCTGTGGGAGTTTCTTCGCCCTCTTCTCCCAAAGTGGTACAATGTAGAAAAGGGGCAAAAAATTACGTTTGCTAAGTATATGTAAATATTACAATGATAAATAAATTTTGATTTTGATCAATTTCATTGGAAAATGTTGTGGTTGAGCGTATACAGTACTGTAGTGCTCTTGGTGCTAATGTAATGCTCCTAGCACTAGACGTCCCTGCCTAATTGATAACCATGAATATAAAGACGTTGGTTTGCGTTTGTGGTTGTTTTTATTTGATTTATACGAATAGTTTACACTTTGTATAAAAGGGATCCACAACTGGCTCGATAGCCGTTACTCTAATCCTCACTATAATTTAGCTCAGTCACTGGCCGAAGCCTACGGTGAAGTGAGTCACATTGACTTCCACATCCAATCCTCTTTCTTTTTAAAATTACAAACAAGTAACAATGTCAAAGTGACACCCACTCTAAAGAGGCCCGTATACAATATACAACCAACCTTACAATCATTCCTCCCTCCCTTCAAAAAAAAAATTCCAACGGGAATTTTTTTTTTCAAAGTGGCAACCCTAACTCAGAGTCTAAAATCTAAAATGACAACCCTATCTCAAAGTCTAAAATCTAAAAAATATTAAATGTTAACTTTAAGTTAGTTTGCTATGCATGAAATCTAAAAGACAGTAAATATGCCGCAAGCATAAATTTAAATAACATCAAGTACCCTAATCCTTATCTGTCCAACTATCCCATTTAACCTACTAAATTAAAAATTAAATAACAAAACCAAACTACACTTAAGGTCTAGGCTATGCACCTTAAAAACTTAAATTATAACACCCTATGATCCCATCATACAATTATTCGCGGCTTAACACTAACCGGCCTAACGCTAGAAAACTCTCAATTACAATAAGAAGCAAACAGCTGAATCTAGCTAAGATTTAGCTTCTCGAATAGTTATCATTCGACAAACTTTCTCACAGTAAAAACTAGCGAAAAACTTATCAAACAACCATAATACCTCCGTTCCTAAAATTAACAACTCGATCTTTGCATATAACAATTGTGAACACATTGTAAACTCTTTCCACCGAATGGAAATATTTCAAAAATTAACGCAGGCAAAGATCAAAGAAAAAATTATCATTTTCAAATATAGGAAACGTCAACCATATTAACAGGATTAATCTATAGAACCGTATTACTAAGCCACAGCCTAAGAATGAGTTCATTAAAATTCGTTCCAATAATACGATGAAATCAACTAGCTTTAAAACTGATACGTACTACGTACATAAACCTCAACTAATCCATTGGAATTCAGTAAACTATCTTTTACTATTAACAGTTTAAGTTAATCGCCGTGAGTTGCAACCAATTACCCAAGTAAAGACACTACAAAGAATCTCGAATGTGTATCGAATACCCGAGATATCCCACATCAGAAATTACTTTCATTGAGAAACCTTCGTTACCAACTTCGTTATACAACCCATAGTCTCCCCTTACCAAATCATCCCAATTCTATACTTTAAGAACGCGGGAACCGAAACAGAACCCTATGACGAACAGTGGCGGCTGTACCCTAAGTGCGCCCGTGCGCCGCACTACCATTTTAAATCTAGCCATTCTCCCTATCTAATAAATTAAACTTTCACAGTAATGTTATATACCTATCATTACCCATCCATCCATACTGCCCTATACAGAAATTAAATATCTGATTATACATGTTTTGTTATTACGAGGTAAATAAAAACAGACTATCCTGTTTTGATTTCTACTGCAAAGGAGTTAAAGCTTATTTTAGCTTGAAAAAAATCGGCCCCGTGCGCTCGGGAAAGCGCACGCCGCTAGCTCATACGACTCCTATGAAACACGGTGCAAACAGCCCGGCGCGTGAGACGGAAGATGCGTAGTACTAAATGTATGCAGATTTAGGATAGATTCGTGCGCCGCACGCGACCGGAAATTGCCGAAAGAATACGAAAGCGCGGGGCGCCACGCCGCGTGACCCCGGGGCCTTGACCAACGCTCGATGCACTTGTCGTCAGTCAGTTGTTGTTTGCGCGTGCTTGCGGTTAATTGTTTGTTTATTTAATTGAGATTAGAGTGAATAATTAGTGAATACAATATTGACTTTATAAAATCAAATAGGACATATGACAACAAATTAAGTATTAAATCAGCTGGACCGCCCCGGCCTTTTCTAACAATAAAACAGGCGTGCAAAACAAAAAACAAAACGTTTACTAGAACTTTTAAAATGGAAATGTACGACAAAAAGAAGTGGTTATGTGGATGTGAGAGACTAAATGCTTTTTTTTGCTTTCCCTGTGTTATTTTCGGCGGAGAAGCGATTTGGACGGAAACGGGAGTCAAAGACTTAACTCATTTGGGGGAAAAAATAAAAAAGCATGATTTTTCGCAAGTTCACCTGCAAAATGTTTTGAGTATGTCTGTGTTTGGCACCGTAGATATCCGAAACAAATTAGATTTTGTTTATCGAGCCAACATACAAAAGCACAACGAACAAGTTGAAAAAAATAGGTATATATTATCGCGCCTAATCGACTGTGTCAAATTTTGTGGTGCGTTTGAATTAGCTTTGCGAGGCCACGATGAAACAACTGAATCCCAGAATGCTGGTGTGTTTCGTGGCCTTGTGGATTTTGTGTCCGAGTTGGATGGCGTAATGAGGGAGCATCTTTCAGCATCGAAGGTTTTTAAAGGTACGTCAAAAACTATCCAAAACGACATATTAGACTCTATTTTGGCTGTATACCACTCTGAATTAACGGAAAAGGTGAAAAAATGTGATTACGTCGCAATTCAAGCTGACGAAACTACCGATGTATCAACAATTATGCAGATGGTAATGATTATCAGGTACGAAGATAATGGACAGGTACATGAACGATTTTGGAAGTACTTAACACCACAATCACATACTGCTGACGGGCTTAGTTCTGCTTTACTTACAGAATTACAGAATTTACAAATAAGTCAAGAACAACTGATAGCGCAATGTTATGATGGTGCCTCTGTGATGAGCGGAAATGTTGGTGGAGTGCAGGCTAAAATAAAAAGTGTATATCCAGGTGCACAATTTGTTCACTGTTATGCTCACCAACTGAATTTAATAATTGAAAAAAGTGTATGTCTAAACAAAACGGTACAGAAGTTTTTTGCTAATCTCCAAGTTTTTCCAAAGTTTTTTTCCCGTTCAACTAAACGTACAGAGGTTTTAAAAAAAATTGTGTCAAAGAGGATTCCTGCTGCCCCACAAACCAGATGGAACTTCAATTGTCGTACAGTCAACTCAGTCTATACCTACAAAGATGCTTTAAAAGAATGCATGACCAGCATAATGGAATCTGAAAACGATACAAACACTATAAACCAGGCCGATATGTTACTAAGATATCTGAATGATAGTACCTTTTTATACTGGCTCGACTTTTTTCAGACCATTCTGCCACAAAGTGAAATTTTGTTCAAACAGATGCAAAAAAGGAATATAGATTTAGTGACCATAAAAAACAACATTCAAAACTTTGAAAAAAACATTCAGAATGCACGTAACTCTATTGACCAAACTGAAGAGCCAGGTCAGCCAGCATCTTCAAGAAGAAATCAAACTTCCAGTTCAGCTGTCGCAAAAGAAGTTTGCGATGTAATTATCACGCAAGTGAAAGCCCGATTCCAATTTAGTAATCATTTGATCGCCGCCAAATTGTTTTACTGCGAAAACTTTACTGGCTATCGCGCCACTTTTCCCGAAGAAGATTTCAAGACTACAGTTTCGACTTACACCTTTTTGGACAAATTCAAATTAAAGAATGAGCTGTGTACAATTTACAATCGTGACGATTTTATTAACGCTAATAGTGCAATTGCAATTCTGCAATTTATTTATAACAATGATCTCGTCGAGCCTTTTTCAGAGACGACAAAACTCTTAAAAATTCTATGCACTATTCCAATGACATCAGTTGAGAGCGAGCGATGTTTTTCGACACTGAAAAGAATTAAATCATTTTTAAGAAATACCATGACCCAGGATCGGCTCAACGCGCTTTCTAAAATTTATTCATTCAATGCCAGACTTCAATAAAAAAGTCATTGAACATTTCGCGTCAAACAAAGAACGCAGAATTGATCTAAAATATAAATAAAATTTATTTTTTCTTAAATTGCGGCATTTTATTTGACCCATTCTTTAAAATATTCATTAAAATCATGGAGTGCACCACCGGTTTTCCGAGGCACCAGCCGCCACTGATTAGCTATTTCCTCGTCATACTGCTCTCAAAGATAAAACCAGGCGATCGGTTCAAACAATTATTCGAACTGTCGTTTATATAAGTTTCTCATATAAAGGTAATCTACCACGGAAATCTAGTATGTTACAGATATTTCTTGGGTCTTTGGTGTACAGCCCTCATCAGACATCATAGTTCAGCAACAACATGAAAAGAAACACCGGTTAATACACAATTCATAACAATACCGCATACACAAACCACAAACCATCAACCGGGATAAAATTATATTATCATGTATAATTATTTAATATCCTAATGTTCCTATCCTAATCCTATAATTATTTAATGTCCTAATGTATAAATATTTAATATCAGACGAACCCCTCAACGCAGCACAAAGCGTTTTAACCGATTTGAGTTAACAATTACGCCCCGTGACCATGAGTTCAGACGACGAATCAGCACATTAGACCTCCCAACGATCTCAATAACCTTGAATGGTCCTTGATACAGACCTGCCAACTTAATTCATCTTCCCGTTACCTATACGTATACATTAAATGACGCGCTCGAGTAACTCGTAAAATAACCGAGTGGCCTCCCGGACTATTGAAAAAAATTATTTCATCCGCAGGTCCGTCTTATAATTTTAAAAATATTACCTACCTAACTTCCTTTCTTGACACGGCACGCACGAAGCTATATAACGCACTATCTCCTTATCGGCTTTCGGCATGAAATATTTCGACCCCTCTTCAACGTCTTTGCGAGACCCAAATGACCTCCTGTCCACGCCTCATCATGTAATTCGTCCAATACATTTTGAAACAAAGACCTAGGCAATACTAATACCTCCCTAATTTCTCCATCTCCACGTACGCTTTTATATACATAGTCAGGTCATAAGTTCTGTCACATGTGCAATATGAAATAATTTAGACATGTTTATTATTTATGTAAACATTTATATAGCAAAAGTAACTTAATAAAACATAGATTCTTATGGTAATAAAGTTTATTCAAAATGACCCCCGCGATTATACAGGCCTTTATTCTGCGCGGCCAGTCGTCTATCGCAGCACGAACGAGGTCCATGTCAATTTTGGCGGCTGCCTTAATTAAGGATGCCTTGAGTGACTCCAAATCAGGATGAGGCTTTGAGCAGGCCTTTTTTCTCCAAGTGTTGCCATATCTTGTAATCTAACGGACTCAAATCTGGACTGGAGGAGGGCCAGTCTTCGTGCCGGATGAAGTCGATTTCACGCGCCGCCAGCCAGTCTTGTGTGCTTTTCGCTCTATGAGCTGGCGCAGAATCTTGTTGGAATACCCAGTGCCTGTTATTAAACATGGTATGAGAAACAGGTTCCACAAGGTTCTTGAGGACTGTATTTTGATACACAACTGCATTCGTTTTTACGCCTTTCTCACAAAAATGTACCTCAGTTAAGCCCCAATAAGAGACTCCCAACCAAACCATGAGCGAGGATGGAAAATGACCTCGTTGGACACGCGGAATACGGTTGCTCGCTTCTTCACTGCTGTGTGCGTACACCTTATCATTTTGTTTGTTGTAGCTCTCTTCCACGGTGAAATTTTTTTCATCCGAAAAAAGAATTTCCCGATGCTTTTTTCCCGCGTACCGCTTCAACAAAGCGCGGCATCTCTTCAGTCTCAGGACCATTAAACGAGCGTCCAAATGATGTCCTGTTTTTCTTCGATATGCCCTAAGCCCTAAGTCTTCATTTGACACCCTTTTCACCGTGGTCCTGCTTAACCCCATCTGAAGGGCCAACAGTTTCTGCTTACGTATGGGATTTCTTTGAATTCGCGCCTTCACAGCTTTTATCACTGCTGGAGTCCTAACAAAGCGAGGGCGACCACTTCTTGACCTGTCATCTACACTAGAGTCTTCATTGTATCGTTTTATGGTACGATAAACGAATCTTTTGGTTATATTCAAATTTTTCAGTAAGTCGAAAATCTGAATTGGCGCGTAACCGCAACGATGCAACGCAATAACTGCGACACGGTGTGTCCACTCCATATTTAAAAATGAGGAAAATTCTAAAAAGTACACATTTTTATTTTCATGAAAAATTCGAAATTCGAATTCAATAAACTTTTTTGTGGCCAGCGTTCTAAATTCAAAAGTTTTTATTGTGTGACAGAACTTATGACCTGACTGTGTAATAAATTATTTCTCAAACAAAACCGCTACGCCACGCTTCCGGACGTTCGCTCAACCGCATTAACCATCTACTACAAAATGAATCGTCCTCTTGATCCGCCTGTAACGACTCTACATTAATACTAAAAACTTCCAAACCATCATCATCAGGTTCAGAACGAGAAGAAGACTGAGGTCCTTCTGTTTCTCGTTTCCCTTCTTCCATTAGCGGATTCCTACTCAAAAAATCTGCCACTACATTGCTTTTCCTCGAGCAATGAACTATCTCGAAATCCCATTCTTTTATCGCTAACGCCCATCGCGCTAACCTACCAGACATATCTTTTTTCGACTGTAACCAACATAACGCGCTATGGTCTGTAACAACCTGAAAACACGATCCCCAAAGATAATGCCTATAGTGCCTTAACGCCCATACTAACCCCAGACACTCTTTCTCCGTCGTACTATATTTTTTCTCCGCATCCGTTAACTTCCTAGACGCATAGGCAACCGGACTCATTTTTTCAACGCCCTGCATCAATACTGCACCTAACGCCTCGTTAGACGCATCCACATAAACTCTCGTAGTAACCGACTTAACCCCCGAATAATAGGAAAGTATTGGCGCACTACACATAACCTTCTTAATATACTCGAACGAATTCTGCAATTCTTCATTCCATTGAAACTTTACCCCCTTTTTCAATAATTTAGTGAGAGGTAACGATATTCTCGCAAAATTCGATACAAATTTTCTATAATAAGAAAATAAACCTAATAATTGTTTCACATCCTTCGTAGATGTGGGAGTTGGAACCTGTTGCATAGCCTTCAGCTTTTTCTCACTAGGTTTTACTCCTTCATTCGAGATTCGATAACCTAGCATCTCAATCTCGCAAAAACCGAATTTACATTTGGATGGCTTGAAGGTCAAGTTCGCTTCTCTAAACCGCCCAAAAACTTTCTGCAACGTATCGGTAAACTCCTTGAACGTTCTACCATACACAATTATATTGCCTGAAACCATAACCCCTTTAAATCTTAAATCCGCTTAAACTTTATCCATCATCCGTTGGAAAACCGCTTGACTCGTTGCCAAACCGAACGGAACAACATTAAATTCATAAAGACCCGTGGTCGTGACGAAAGCCGTTTTATGCCTACCTTCCGTAATAACCGTCTGCCAAAAACCTGAATTGAGATCTAACTCCGCAAAATACTTGGCCCCGGCCAAACTATCGACAATGTCTTCTATCCGCGGAATAGGATAATTATCCCTACAAATTTTCTTATTTAATTTCCGATAATCTATACAAAACCTCCATGCATTATCGGGCTTTTTAATTAACACAACTGGCGCAGCATAAGAACTATTGGATTCCCTAATAACACCTAGTTTCAACATCTCCGCGACCTGCTCCTCAATAATTTCTCGTTGCACCGGCGAAACGCGATACGGGTGACAATGAACCGGCTCTTCATCATAAGTCTTAATATCGACCGACACTATCTCCGACCTACCTAACTGGTCAGTTGCAAACGCAAATCTATCCGCATTCCTATCCAACAACGCCAATAATACCCGCTTATCATTCTCACATAAATCCTCATTTACGATAAACCGTTTATCTTCTACCCCAAACGCAAATTCGCACGAATCCGATAACCCCGAGAAATAAACGTAATCGCCTTTTCTTAGCTCCTGAAAGTCGATAGAATTTATCACGTCACGATCCTCGATAACCGTGGATTCCCCGAAGTTCACTTGTTTCGTTCTAGAACCGTCTAGAAAGCCCGACCCTTTCTTTTGTTTTGAAAGAATCCCTACGCACATGACATTTCGTTTTACCGGCGTCGTGTTTTGTTTCATATGGAAATTATTGAAAAACGGTATTTTTCCCTGGAAAAAACACATACACGAATTAACAAAATCAATATTCATACCGTTCTTTATTAAAAAAATCCACCCCTAAAATAATGCTACAATTCAAATAAGTTACTACTAAAAATTCCTGTGAAAAGCTAAAATTGTCCAAACTAAAATCTATAACACATTTTCCTACAATTTGCAGCAAACTTCCATTTACCGCCTTAACCCGTCTCTTCTCTTCTTGCATACATCTCGCACCCACTTGACCTGCCACGGCTGGGCTGATGCATGAAGCCGTAGCGCCTGTATCTAAAAGAGTTACCACATTTACTCCAGATGCATTTAATAAAACTAATGGTCTGACCTGCTGATCCGCCTCGATTGCGACGATCTTCCCCATTGGTCGTTCCGCTTCTGTGCTACGCTGCTGAGCTCGTCTGAGGCCCTCATTCCATAGGTCAGCCTGGTCACCGCTATCGGGCTCTAGCGACGACGTGTTGCAAAATCCGCTTGCCTAGGACGCAAATTATAATTATTAGTACTAGGTCTAATATGTGGTTCCTGACCACTTGCCGATGGCGAAACATTCGGCCTGTCCTCCCCCCCCCCCCCCCTATTGCTATGGGCTCCAAAGGCTCCACCTTTTAAATACGAAGGAAATAATGATTTTAATTCCTCCGACGATATAAATTTCTGCCTCGACGCAGCATCTCTGAAGTCTTCTAAATATCTTCAAAGGACTCCTGCGGACTCCCCGAAAAACAAGTTGACAACTCCTCCATCATGAAATAATTTCATAAAATTTTTCACAAAATGTCCGCCGCTATAAAACAATCTTCCCACAACATTTTTCTATTTGATTCTTCACTCGCTCGGCAGGTCGAGGTAATTCCTAAATAAAAAACTTAAGTACAGAAATATACTTCCCAATGCACATTCGATCCTTCCTCGATTCAGCAAGGTCTGGATCGACGATCACCATCCTCTTCTATTGCGTCAATTCTTATGACGTCCTTCCTTCTGAAGCAGTCTTCCTATTTCTCCGGCCCGTTCGGCGCCTCCGCCAATGTAGCGCTCTTGGTGCTAATGTAATGATCCTAGCACTAGACGACCCTGCCTAATTGATAACCATGAATATAAAGACGTTGGTTTGCGTTTGTGGTTGTTTTTATTTGATTTATACGAATAGTTTACACTTTGTATAAAAGGGATCCACAACTGGCTCGATAGTTATTATTCTAATCCTCACTATAATTTAGCTCAGTCACTGGCCGAAGCCTACGGTGAAGTATGTCACATTGACTTCCACATCCAATCCTCTTTCTTTTTAAAATTACAAACAAGTAACAATGTCAAAGTGACACCCACTCTAAATAGGCCCTTATACAATATACAACCTACCTTACAGTACAGTAGGCAATACCTGAGAAAAAAGTTGTATGAGTGGCTAACTTCAAGCCTTCATGCCGCTGTACTCTCTACACTGTAAGAGGGTGTGCACGCACGCAATCGCAATTCTCAGGTCTCGCTTTTTTGCCTCATCAAGTTACAACTATAGCTAGTGTTATGCCATAAGACGACCCGAATGGCCGAGCCGGCAGTGACCCTGCCTACGAAGCCTCGGGTCCCGGGTTCGAGTCCCGGTGGGGGTAAATATTTGTTTGATGAGAACGGATGTTTGTGCCCTAGTCATGGTTGTTTCATCTATCTAATTATAATGTATTATCTATATAAGTATGTGTATCGTTGTCTAGCACCCGATACAGGGAATCCTAGTTTGGGGCTAATGTGTGTAAATAGTGTCCAAGCCGGTAGCTGGTATTTTGTATAGGGGGGCTGAGCTAATCGGTACTATTTGATACCGTGTCTCGGTAGGCTCGAAAAGCTTACCGAGCGCTTATATTTCAGTAAGCGCTTCCCGTAACATTTGGTTACGTGGGTCATTGTTTCCTGTGTACAATCACAGCTTTATGAGGGTGTGCCAAGCGATTATATGTTATATTATATGGCTTAGAAAGCAAAACATAATACCAATGGACCAGTTTGAATGTTTTTTTAAAAACTATTCCATAAAGTTATTCATTTTATATGATTCTTTGACGCGCCACTTGGCCGTTAAACCGCTTCCGTAATCGTTACGCAGTTTTTATTGCTTTAAATCTAGTAATCTGTAAATATTACTAACTAAACTTCTACCAGTTATCAATTAAACGTAGTTACCCAAAGTGCGCCTATCAGCCGCCTGCAACAAACTGCAAGAAAGCATTTGAAGAGATAAATCAATTGTTAACTCATCGATCACGCGACGGGCCCGTGGAACAGCTGACCGCGCAAGTGCAGGCAACTTCCACCGCTGCGCAAGCGACGTAAGAACCACTATCGCTTGCAGGAGTCGACGACGCGACGCGTCGACCAAAAGCAGTTTGCGTGACTCACCGCGCCCGCTCATAGCCGCCTACCTGCGAGTACACTACTTGCCAGAAGCGACATCGGAACGTGAGTGCGAATTGTCTCTGTGAGGAAACTTTGAACTTGATTGTTTTTTTTTTCTTTTTACCATGATTATGGGTCCGTTCTTCCTATGTGCCGCCTGCTGTGAAGAAATACATGAACTAGAGTACTACGACTGTATCAGCTGTGACAACCGACTACACAAGTTATGCGTGTACGACTCTCTCAAGGTCCAGCCCTCCGACTCGGTGAATCTAACCTGTGTATGTCCAGAGTGTAAGTGTAAGAAACGTAAAGGAGATAATAGCAATACCCCCGTGCGGACAAATACTCACTTAGAGCACATGAATGTGACTTATAGGAAAGACAGGGCACCCGAATTGGACACATCGTTAGAGTTTGGCGCTGCTTTCGATATTTCGATGTTACTTACAGAGATCCGGCATCTCAGACAGGCAGTCAATGACATATCTCTCCAAAATCAAGAAATTTTGCTACTCAGAAAAGAAGTAACAGAACTGAAAAACCAAATTAGCCTCTTGTCAACCTGCCAATCAAGCCCAGAAAACGATGAAGCCATGCAACTAAAAGACTTAGAAATTCTTGATCTTCGTTCCTCAGTAGCAGAACTACAGCAACAAGGACTCAGAAATGAGCTAGAGATTGCAGGAATTCCCGAGGTTGACAATGAAAATACGCGCCAACTTGTCCTGATAGCCGCTACCAAGATCGGAGTTGACCTTACAGAGTCAGACATCGACGGGATTCATCGAGCCGGACCCCGGCGATCGCCCCTGGTACCATCCCCCACCAATCCCAAAAACTTACCTCGGCCAATTGTAGTCAAACTAGTCCGCCGAGCTAAGCGCGATGAAATGGTTAAAGCTGCAAAAGAAAGAAAAAACCTTACCTCGCAGGACATTGTACCCGGGACGTCCATGGGGGTCTTCGTGAATGAACGGCTGACTAAAGCTAATCGACTGTTATTTCGGAACGCAAGACAACGAGCATCGCAGCAAAAATACCGATTCTGCTGGGTACGGGACGGTTGCATATTCGTCCGCAAAGCAGAAAGAATGCCAGCTATCCCCATTCGCACTGTCTTTGATATTGACCAGAAAATTGGCCTCTGGACCGACCCCCCAAACTCGGCGCATAAAAATAATTAAATTTACTTGTGCACTGAGTGTAATATGTAGTAAAATGCTGGCAACTATAATTTCCTTATACCTATGTATTATTATATCTATCAACCCTCGATATCCCAGAGAATCCCCATCCTTTTCCCAACCACTAGAACTGAACTATCAAATCCTCCCAGATACAAACTATCGCTTTCTCGCTACTTTACCATACCTTGCCCTAAAGCAACTGACATCTTTAACTGCCTCTTGCAACAATCACCCCCCTTGACTTAATTGAAACTGTTAATCAAATAGACAAATCTTTCACAATAGAATGTCAATTGCACGACAAAATAGAAAAATGTAGCGAGTCTTTATTAACGTTTAACCTTAAAATCCTTACGTTCAATATCCGCAGTATTGCCCACAATTTCGATGAATTTTTAGTAGCCCTTAAACGCTTCGATACCAGCTTCGATGTTATTGTGCTCACTGAGTGTTGGCTGGCAACCGGAACCGGCGTAGGAGAAATACAAGGATACAACTCATACTTTACTAAAAATACCCACAATCGATGTGGTGGTGTAACTACATACATAAAAGAGTGCTGGAACGCAAGTGTACAGGAACCAAACTTAGCTGAAACTGAATGCCTGTCCATAGAGCTTCCAAACTCAACTACTATAATATGCCTATACAGATCCCCCTCCTTTACAAATTGCGGAAATTTCATTGCCTCTCTTAATGATCTTCTAGTCGGCATTAAAAATGAACAAACGGTAATTGTTGCTGGTGACATCAATATTAACATCCTTGACGAGCAAAACAGCACAGAGTATCTTTGTATAATGGCAGAATCAGGACTCATTCCTGCAATAACAAAACCCACCAGACTAAACAACTGCCTAGACCACATTTTCGTCCGAGCTAAAACCAAAGAAATACTCGGCATGGTAGCTCAAACAGACATCACCGACCATAACATAGCGGTGATGGCACTGTCTCTAACTAATGGCTGCCCGAAGAAACCCGATAGAATCATAAAAAGGGTCGATTCTCTGCTAGTGGCTTCCGAACTGCGAAACACAAACTGGGCACCCGTTATGTTGGCCACCGATGTGGAAGAGGCCGTCTCAGAATTCAATCAGATTTTGAGTGATGCTGTAGATAAACACACAACCTTGAAGCGGGTCAGAAGATCAAACCTCATCCTCAAACAATGGATAACCCCAGGTTTACTGAGATGCATCAGACATCGTGACAATCTTCATCTCGATACTAGAAAACATCCCAATGATCCTGTGAGAAAAATTGTTTACATCAGGTACAGAAACTTCTGTGTGGATCTGCTCCGCAAACTTAAGTCTGCTCATGAAACTGCCGAATTGGAGAGCAAAAAAAATGACCCGAAAGGTCTGTGGAAAGTAATAAATAAAATTAGCAACCGTACAGACAAACCATCTACATCATCTGGACTTATAAAAATTAAGCCCGACCCTCAAGAGTCAGTGGATCACTGTAATAAATACTTTGCCAATGTAGGCGTGAATCTAGCGAACCAATTGCTTCAAAAACAACATAAATCGTTCAAGGATGCCACTTCAGAGATCACAATTAGTGAGTCGACTCCTGAATCCTTTTTCATGCAGCCAACTGATGTTTTTGAAGTAAGGAAGATCATCGCGAATTTAAAGAACGATAGCTCTCCTGGTCACGATGGCCACACACCCAAGCTAATCAAAGAAATAAGTAGCGAAATAGTTGTCCCCCTAACTCATATCTTTAATCTGAGCCTCTCAACAGGCATATTCCCCCAAACGTGGAAGTTGGCACAGGTCATTCCCATTTACAAAAATGGCAATAGAGAATCTCCAGAGAACTACAGACCCATCTCACTTCTTGGCCTCTTCTCAAAGATTCTCGAAAAAGTTGTTAACAAGCGTTTGGTATCTTACCTTGAGAAATATCGGCTAATTTCGGAAAACCAGTTTGGGTTCCGAAAGGGATTATCTACGGAGGATGCCGTTAGGTCTCTGATTGATCAGGTATCTTCAAACCTTGACCTAGGCAAAAAGTGTATTGGAGTATTCCTAGACCTCGCAAAGGCCTTCGACACCGTATCTGTACCCATACTACTCAAGAAGCTTGAAACCAAAGGAATCCGAGGGCAGACTCTTGATTGGTTCAGAAGCTACCTCACGGACAGAAAACTTTGCTTAAAAATTGACACTAACATCAGTCGCGAGCTTCCTATTAATTTCGGAGTACCACAGGGAAGCGTGTTAGGCCCTACACTCTTCCTAATATACATAAATGATATTCATAGTGCCCCACCCCCAGACGTAAGCATACTCTGCTACGCCGATGACACTGTTGCCATCTTCAACGGAGATACTTGGCACAATGCTCTGCAAAAGAGCGAAATAGGTTTGGCGAGCATTGCTGAATGGCTTAACTCCAATCTCCTTACGCTCAATGGCAAAAAGAGTAAATATATGTGTTTTCACAAAACTCGAGCATCAGAGCCCAAGTCCGACACCCGCATGCGGATTCACTCTCTCTGTGACTCAGTGTCATGCAAGTGTGAGGTGATCGAACGTGCTGAAACCATAAAATACCTGGGAGTCACGATCGACCAGAACCTCTCCTTTAAAGCTCATATCGCCGACACAGCCAAAAGGGTAAGGAAAGTTATTCACGTCATGCGTGCGCTACGAAACTCTGCCTGCAAGCGTATTCTTAGGCTGGTCTATGTGGCTCTGTGCGACTCAATACTGAGCTACTGCATTGCAGTCTGGGGAGGATCTGGTGTGTCTGTTATGCTGACACTTGAGAGAGCGCAGCGATCGGTTATAAAAGTCATGCTAAAAAAACCATACAGATTCTCGACTGATGCTCTGTATGCTGAAGCGGATCTTTTGAGCGTACGACAAATCTTTATACTGAAAGCTGCTACCCACATGCACGGCAAGACAATCCGCAGTGTAATTTATGAAGATCTTCTGAAAAAAAGAATCTTCCGTGTGCCGCAACCTGCAGCCAAAACATCGTTTGCTCGTCGTTTCCCCAATTTCATTATGCCCTTCATCTATAACAGGGTTATCGGACAATGCGACATCAAGCACTGTACGGTGAGAGCTTCTAAACTCATTATTCTAAAATGGTTGAAATCTATTAAATACCAAAAAACTGAGGATTTCATGAAAATCGATACATAATCACCTCCCCTCCCTTTTATTATATTTAAGTATTTCTATTTAGTAAGTATTCCTATAATTTTTCTTTCCATTTAACGATCTTATCTCCATATCATACATCCATTGTTTATTAAACAAACTGCATAATTATAATGTACACCTCTTGCCGTAAGTAAAACCTAAGTTGTGATTCTTATGTCAAAGAACTGGGCCTCACGATACAGGTCTAACCTAGTGTGAGGGCCGCCGGTAATCTATGCAATTCCTTAGCAAATACGTACCTAATTAATAAGTGAAACTCTGTATTCTTCCGTTAAATAAACCATTATCTTATCTTATCTTATCTTATCTTATCTTAAACCATTTGAGAGGGCTTGGTGACACTCGTATATAAGCTCAGAGCTGATGGTGTTGCTTTGCAGGGCAAACTGCTTTACTGCCGGATAGCATGCGGATAAGGAAATCCTTTACCTATCTTTCTGTGATTGCTGTAGTAGCCATTATGATGCCCATACTCGGCTTGGAAGACGGTGTTGTGGGCACCTAATGATGTTGATTTCCTTGTGTTTAGATTTTCTGAGAATGCCTCGGCGCCTGTCCCTGAGTTTGTTTTGGAACCGTCTGTTGATAAAGGGGTTGCTATTCACTTCACACACACAAAACATCCGAACCGATAAAAATAAACTCCTGTCATAGATTAGACGGGGTAGATGTGTTGATGAGAGATGGGGGAACAGTTGTTCACGTAAGCAGGAAATACTCGTGTCCCCTGGGTAGTGCTCAAGAGCAACAAAGAATTTTCATTGACCGAGCGAGCGAAGCTGCTCCTTTCAGGATTCGATAAAAATGCTTTAGTATGTCTGGATTTTGCCCGGATGCTATCCTTTCTCAAATTATTCTCGTTATCTTTTGTAAGCAAGTTCGATAATTAAATAGACATTTTTCGTCGATTCAGTTTTCTGGATTTTTTTCATATCTTAAGTCATTTCTGTTCTTAAGTTCCTAATCTATAATCCGCTCTTCAAGCGTTAGTCTTATGCATTTTTTTGTATAATCTCGCGTTTCCTGGTATTTTGTGAAAAGTGTTTTAATCTAAAAAAGGGAAAAGAAAGTTTTCGCACTTTATACTAAGTGAAGTGGTGTTCCCGGATGAAGTCGCCGTAACATAGCGTTAGTCTAGGGAAGAAAGAAAATAGGAGAAAAAATACAAGAAAGAGTTCAGGAAACTGTTATTTTAACGGATTTAAGGAGATCTACGTACTGTGAAACGATGTAATGCTTTTATATGGGTTCCGTAAAGTACGTTCGTTTAGATAGTGTAGCTACACACGCACGCTATTGTGGTTATTATTTTCCATGTTTTATATTGTTGTTGGTTCACTAAAGTTTCATCCTGAGGCACTTCACTATGTTTCCAAAGATAACACGTAGCAGAGGCAACAAAAGCAATCTTTCACTACGGCACTAAACTCCAAATTCACTTTGGGGTTTATGCTCGAAGTGACTTTCATTGAGAGAGTGTCGGCGTTCTTGGAAAAGAGTCAGCATACGCCAAGGCGGCGCGATAAAAGGTAACTTAAAAAAAACGAATGAGCTATATGAGGGGTTCTGCACAAATCGCATTTTTGTGAAGGAAATACAAATTTACAGTTATCAGACTTGTTCCTTTATTTCTGTTATAAGACCTTGCTTCGTGCCACATTTCATGATTCTAGGTCAGGGGAAATACCCTATCGAATATGCGAATCAAGCAATTTCAGCTAAATTGTGACATACTCTTATATGGCGCTATCTTTTGATTGAGTTTTAACAACTTTAACAAAACTCAGACCTAAGTATTTGATATTAATTTCAGCTTGATATCCTTACGCGTTGCTAAGGAAAAGGGTCTTGACAGACGGACAAACAGACGCTCGGACAGACACAAGGACCGACGGAGAACGATATAAGATTGCTTAGTTGTCCATTCGTCTCTAAGGGCCCCTTTGTTCAGGAACGCGTCGAGGTATTAAGTTTAAATCAATAAATAACTTAGATTGACAGTCCCTTTAAGCTGTGAAAAAATCAAACTTCTAGGTCTAAGCAATCAAAAGCTACGGCAATTTATGCCGCAAATTAACTTGATATTCGTAAGGGAGTTAAAATCTGGCTGTAGGCTATATATATATATATATATATATATATATATATATATATATATATATATAGGTATATAGGCTGCCAAGAATCATGAAATTCGGCACGAAGGTGTTATAAATAACACAGATGAGGGAAAAATGACGTAATTGTTAAATCTTAAATACGCGACTGCGGTGTTTTTTTGCTTTTTTAGAACTTAATATTCAATAAAATTATTACATTATAGTGTTAAATTAAATTAAATTAAAATGCAAGCGGAACCTACTGTATTAGATATAATTGGTCGCGCCTTTCATTACAAAATCGGCATAAAACAGTGAGATAATCCATAACTATTGACTAACCTCAAACTCATCAATCATGGCAGCACATCTAAAAACAGAAAAAACTTTTCATCATACTCTTCACCCAATTAACATAAGCCTAATTGATTTTAATATAGATCTACATAGCTATAGCCTTGGTTAGATTGAGATTGCAAGTACTCTACTAAACTCATATACCTAACTTTAAAATACTTAACTTTAATATTAGAAGTATAAATAGAAACTTTGATCACTTTACAGGTAATCTCAAAAGACTTTGAGCGAATGTTGTTTTCGTTTGACCTAGCAAGAAGTTATGGAGTCTTCATAGTGAGTGAAAATTGGTGACTCACTGACATGCTTTGACAGGGGGCTATCGAAAATGTCCCCCAGGGTTTTGGCCTTCTCACTGTAAGTGATAGTGATAATAGAACCGTTATACAGGTGCTATGGGCAGTTGAGGTTGTTGATGTTACGATTATCTGGATCCCAGAATCATGGTGGGGACATACTGGGTTAACGAACAACCGAACAAGCCTATGTTCTGATGTTCTTGAGGTCAGCGTTTAGCGCATCTATAGCCGAAGTCACATCGCTAAAGAGAAAATGACGGTAGATCTGAAGATCATCAGTATAGAGATAAGAAGAGATAAGAAGAAGAGATAACATCAGAAATGGAATTGATGTAGACTGAGTCCAAAAGTGGGGAAATAATACCACCATGAGGAATCCCCGCAGTAAGATCGCACCAGTCGATTAATGTGTTCTCGGACCTTATTCGCTGATGCCGATCTCTTAGGCAAGAGTCGAACTAGCTATAGCCGAGCGGGAGGAGACATCTTAGGACTTCAGTATCTCAACAAGAATATCAAAATCGACGCAGTTGAAGGCGCTACTGAAGTCAAGCAATGCTAGCACAGAAAGCTGTTTATTGCCCATGGAAACCTGTATGTCGTCCGTGATTTGCTCTGATCAAATCAGTTTCATAGTGAAAGTTGTTCAGAGTGATCCCATAACAACCCCCTAAAATATGACTACACCTTTCTGTTACATCTTGTATACATATAAGTCAAACACGTTACAGTCGGTAAAAAATCCGAAAACCGTAAATTTGTAGGCCCTTCACAAAAAAAATCGATTTGTGCGGAGCCCTCGGTGCGTGCTTCCAACTCGCACTTGGCAGGTTTTATTTAATCAAGTCTTGAGGATAAGAGTAGGTGGCAATATTATTACTAACGTGGTCAATAATAAAGTAAGATTTGCACTTTTCATCATATAGCTGTCGCAGGCAATTTGTTTGATTCCGCATTTTACAAACGGCGTCGTCCGTTGACAAACGCGCGCTGCTATGTAATATGCCGAAGGCAAATTGACAAATTGAAATTGAAAGAGCAAATTATCAGGGCAAACCACTGCGGTAGCTTAGGTGAAGGGTAAAGGGGGTGAGCGAAGCAAAGCCCCCTTTATTCTTCGTGTTAGGTTGAACATGTAAGAACAACAATAAATGCTTAAAACATAAAGGAGTGTCAATTTGCCTTCGGCATATTACATAGCAGCGCTCGTTTGTAAACGGACGACGCCGTTTGTAAAATGCGGAATCAAACAAATTGCCTGCTATGGTAAACTATGTAGCTATGCTATGGTAAACGCACACCTACACGCACCGTCCGCACCGAATGAGCCTAACTATGGAAGAAATCACAGGAAATCTCAAACACCTGTCTGCGTAGAATCGCCCGAATCTGGAGAACTTCAGAAATGCTGATGACTTCATCACATCCGTTCCATGAGGACGGTGCGGATGGGTGTGCGTTCACCATTACGATTGAACCAGACATTCGGAACCATTTCTTAATCTGCAGCATGGTCAATTAGTCTGTGGGACTACCTTGACTCATGTGCGTGTGGGTGCGAGAGAGACATCCATTCCACAGATCAGTGAACCAGGCTACACTCCACTCCATTACCCTCAGAACGTAATCCGCATCCGAACAAATGTATAGGCCCGAAGAAAAATAGCGACCAGCAGTAATTTCGATGCTTTCATTAATTTCTGACGAGCTACTCGTATTTCGTTCGATCGAGGGCGCTTGAGTTTCTGATGGGGCTGCTGATTGCATTTGATTACGTTATGTTATGTAGAAAGCCAGTCAAGTGCGAGCCGCACTCACCCGCGAAGGGTATCATCGTACAAGAAAAGACGCAGAAAAACAAGTCTCTTGTACGGGGACCCTAAAATTCATGTAGTTCATTATTTGTTGCTGAAAGGCAAGAGAAATGTATATTCTTTGAAAATTTCAACTCTCTGCGGTATATTACGGTATCTCTTCATAATAGGTGGATGACTACTCTTATATATTAGAATCTACTGATGAGGTTATTAATTATTTATATAATATATTTAGTATATTGTTCTTATTATATTTCATGCTTAGAATATTATTCTAAGGTTTCATGATATAAGCCCGCTGACAGACAGGCTGACGGACGGACGGACAGCGGAGGCTTAATATTAGGGTCCCGTTGGCACCCTTCGTGTACGGAACCCTATAAAGCAAGAAACCTGTCACAAACTATAGCTGCAAAGCACAGACCTCCAAATCTCCAAAGCTGCGAGGCGTTGAGCTAGCCCCCTGTCAATGTCACACGATATAGAGTAATCTGGCTAAACGTTGCTGCAACTTGCCTGTGTCATCCCATATGGGAAACGGCGATTTGTCTTTTTATATTCTTCAACTGCCAACACTCAAAGTCATGCAGCGTCTATGACATTTAAGTTGCACTTTATCTGAGCAGCAGTTGTGTATTACGGTACCAAGCGCACCATTTACCAAAATATGTGCAACAAGTATTATGAAAATCACCGACAATTTGCACCCAAGTTGCTAACACAATAATATAAAATAAATGGGCTATATTAAGGTGATACGAAAAAATATGTTTTTTTTTTCGAATCTATTTACTCCATTTTAAAGTCATCTAAAGATTTGATTTGTAGATTAACATACAACGGAGTATTTGATTAGGATTCTAACTGAAGGAAAACGCGATTACATTAAATTTTCTCGTAAGAATTTAATTAAGAAAATACCTCTAAATTGTTTTGTTTTTTCCTATAATTCTGAAATCCCAATTAATTTAATTGCGGATTTGCGTTATGTATTCGCAAACTCTCCTTGAAACATTTTTGACAAAATAGCTTAGTTTATTTTTAAACCATTTTATGTGGTTTGAGTCGAGCGCATTGTTCGCTCTTTTTTTCTTATGTGGTAGTAATTAACGCTGTCACTTTCGTTTAGATTCGTATTCCCGCTTTTACATATGACCTTAATGTCCCCACCGATACGGATAAGATTGAGCCATACTCCACCACGCTGGCTCAGTGCGGCTTGATGACGGGGTGTCGGGCTATCGACCGACCTGACTGTCAGTAGTTATCAAGCTGCCCCATCAAGGCCTCGGGTTGCTCTAAGTTGTTAATAATTATTTTAAGGCTGTAATTTTAAGTAGTACTACAACCTTCCTTCATGTACCTACAACACCGGGAATATTTTTTTCACTCCGTATATTCCTATCCCGATTTTTTTTGTTCTTGACGTCAAACACGAGAGTAGCATAATCAAAGGTATGGTATAAGCTTTGCCGAGAAATAGGCAATGAGGCTGATAATTCGATAATACCTTTTGTTATTTCGTTTGTTCGTCAAGAAACGATATACAGGTTGTAAGTTAAAGTTTAGTAGTGATTTAAACATTTATTCATGAGGAGTAAGTAATTGATAACATACATAAAAATATGGCGTCAGTCCTTTTCCCACACTGGGTGGTAAAGACAGTGGTTCCCAAGTTCAGTCAGTCATTAGTCACCTGCATCTCTTGCATGAGAAGCGAGCGTGAAACCCACTAGATAACGTCAACGTCAGATAACTTTGCCACATTTTCAAAAAGTCATTTATAATTATTTTTATGATTTTTCATGAATTACGATAGTTTATCTAGTTAGAATTCGGATTTATCATAAGGTCCTCTAAGGATTTGAGTAATTATGTGAAAATATTAACAAAAAATAAATGAATGTTCGAATTTCGTTACTCGTTGGGTAAAAAAATTTGAAAGTCTTATCAATCAAATCAAAATCAAAATTTCTTTATTGTTATAGAAAACATATACTTAGTAAACGTATATTTTTCTTCTTCTCGACATTGGACGACAGTGGGAGAATAAGGGTGAGAAAACTCCCTCATATTGATTTTTAGTCATTAATTAATATTCAGTTCAGTTGTTATTTTTGTTAAACTTTATGATCAGTTTTTAATCATCATATATTAGAAAGACCAAGATAAGATAAACATACATGATGTGCTTTAATTTATTTATTGTTACCTGAAAATTATGAAATTACATTAAAAATATTCAAGTTTAATGTAAATATCCCTTCCTTTTTAGGGTTCCGTACCCAACGGGTAAGAACGGAACCCTATTACTAAGACTTCGCTGACCGTCCGTCCGTCCGTCCGTCCGTCTGTCACCAGGCTGTATCTCAAGAACCTAGCTAGCTAGAGAGTTGAAATTTTCACAGAGTATTTCTGTTGCCGCTATAACAACAAATACTAAAAAACAGGATAAAAGTAATATTTAAGGGGGCTCCCATACAACAATTCTTTCAATACCACATACAAACTTATGGATGCACCTGGTTACGTACATGGAGTGTGAAAGTAACCGCACCAATAACTTTGTATACGGAACCCTTCGTGCGCGATTTAGACTCGCACTTGACCGGTTTTTTATTATTATTAAAATGTTTAGCATTTACATTATTTTATAATATATAATACATACTTAAAACGGAGAATAGTATCGGGATATTTTTGGTACAGTAAAAAAAAGGATGAATTGTTATTAAAATATAAAACTCTGTCTATATAATAAAGCAAAAACAGCCAACAACGACGAGACCGAACTAACTACCGTACTGTCACTAATACTTGAAACTAGAAGTGTTAACGAATGGCAGTTTATGTAATTGTCTTCTCTGCAATTGCTGAAATGATAAAACCTTGTACATGAGTTAAACCTCATCGGAATATCGAGTCGCTAAAACAAATATTCGGTCAAGTGCGGGCCGGATTCGCACACGAAGGGTTCCCTAACATCGTACATGAAAACTTAACCATTACGCACGCAAATATTATCTAACCTGGCTAGGGATTTTATTCTTCGTTCTCGCTTCCCTGTAGCGTCGGTAAACGGTGCCCTCCGGCCAGTAATCTTTGGCCAGGAATATTGTTCTTGAGGTCCACCGGCACCCGAAGTTTGAAGGATAGGAACTCCTTGGGTCTTTCTGACTCCAAAACTTCGATCTGTACATTCGCCTCCTTTAGACCAGACGGCGGATTTTTCTTTAGTTTTTCCAGGTAATGGGATAATAGAGTCCCGTTTTTGCACTTTTCGGGTACGCAACCCTAATAAATAACTAAAGCGTTCGAAATCGTCTTTTATTATATTATTATGTTTTCTTAATTTTCTAGGTATCGGGGGGCACGGCAGTGCCCCCGCCAAGTCGAGCGCGAAGCAAACACTGCCATACCATCCTTTACTGGAACCATTTTGCTGCAATTTCAGGCCCCTATTTGAGAACCTCTGGATATGACCAGAATGCCACATACCTAAAATCCAAAATTTAAAGTCTGTAGGTCATTAAGTTCCGAAGTTAAGCGAAAGCAAAGTTTCGCATTTATGACACTCACTCACTCATGATCATCAGAATAGAACTAGTACGTCCCATAAACTCAGAAAGCTGAAATTTGGTAAAGATTTAGGGTTTAAGGGCCACATAAAGGGAAAACTATAAAAACTAGAATAATCGAAGATCTGGAGTACCTGGTGACCCTGATTAGAAAACGCAAGAGCTTGGTTTTATCTTGGTTTAGATTCGGTGTATACCGTTTTCATATCTCCCGGATATCTCCCGAAAATCTAATAAAATAAATAGTTTCTACAAAAAGAAGTGAAATCCCACCAAAAACATTCTGTAAAAAACTAGCCAAGTCTCTATGGAGCTGCTTGTTTATTTCTAAAAAGTAATGAAATCTAGACAAAGTCTAAGGTTCCTTACTGCGATTTCTTTATTACTATAGTTAATGTTGTGTGACTTGGAACGTTCGTTGAACATTCTTTATACGTTAGTGGGTACACGTCAATTTTGAACTGCGTCGTATTTAATTACAATAAATTACAAGCTGAAAGTTTCCTGATAGGGACACGTTATGAAATATAAGAAAATGACTGCAGGCGCCTTCCATGATTGTTTTATGCTGCTCGTTATGGGTATACAAAGGAATTCTATTTTAAGCAAATTAGTATGTAAAATAAAAATAACTGCCATGACTTATTTTTTATTGACATTGAGAGTAACAGATATAACATAGGTAGTTACAACAGATATAACATTACGTGTTAACAAAATTGACTTGTACCCACTAACGTATAAAGAATGTTCAACGGGCAAGTCACACAACATTAACTGTAATAATAAAGAAATTGCAGTAAGGAACCTTAGACTTGGCACGACTTTGTCTAGATTTCATTACTTTTTAGAGATAAACAAGCAGCTCCATCGAGACTTGGCTAGTTTTTTACAGAATGTTTTTGGTGGGATTCTTTTAACTTCTCTCTATACGCCTTATGGCCGAGCGAGCGAAAGCGCCCAGTTTTTAAATTGGCCAAAAATGCATTTGTCCTTCTGTCTGTTTTTTTATTTTTATAAATGGCGTACTTATGGCATTACAAAGTTATTACTTTCATACTCTATATACGTAACCAGGTGCATTCATAAGTTTGTAAGTGGTATTAAAAGAAATTGCAGTCGGTTTATTTCATTTATAATAATTCCAGTTGTTCATCCGATAAACTTCAAGGGGTCGGGGGTGTTATGGGGGGGAGTGAAGGGTGAAAGGGGGGAGAGGTGATTTACTGTAGCTAACATATTTGTTTTAGCGGATCAGTTTTTGATTTCATTTAGAAAATATATTCCTAATCGGACTACGCAGTTCTCTCCGCCTTCACGAAACGAACCTGTTGACACCAGTGTTGACATCCTTAGATCGAGGAATTGCGAGTAATCGCAAAAACTTATACCCCTATTTTGCTCAAAAGTCTGCAAAGTAATTGGAAAATTCGAGCACCTGAAATTAAATTTAAAATTGGACATTTTTCGTTAAATTGTTGAGCAAAATAAACTTGAAAATTCAGATTTTGTTACATTTTTTCCGGATTTTTTGTCAGTTTAATGACCGAAATTCTTCCTGCACCGTGATCGTACTTTGGTAGTTTATTTTAAACTTCGCTGGACGCTAAATCTTCTTTTACCCGACTGCACCGAAGAAGAAAAGACGAGGGTATTTTTAACTGTATGTATATATGTATATATATCTGATCCTGTGTCCCCCCATAACTACTTAACTGCTCAACCAATGTTGATAAATGATACGTCATTAAATTCGTGTTGAGGACACAAGAGTCACTGAGCACATAAATAAAATATGGCGAATTCTATTTATTTATATACCTTATGCGTTTTAATGTGCGGACTAAAAAACCTTTTTTCAATAACCTCGAGTGCAGTATCTAATTAGAATGCGAGAAATATTAACTAATCGCAGGACTGTACAAACAAGCTATTTATAATACACCTTATTTTCGTTGAGGAATTTTCGTAATTTTGTAATACTAAATTTAATTTAATTGAACTCTGAATTATAATCATTTTATCGAATCCCAATAAATACGTTTAATATTATTTGCTTGTTTTGTGGTTTTTAGTGTACCACAGTCTGTTTTTTAATTACGTCATTTGTTCACCCCTATGTTATTGTGTTACAAGTTTAAAGCCTGTGTGCATTTGTAAGTCTACTACTACGTAATTTTTTAAGCTAATTATTTTCGTCGGGGTTCCGTGGTCAAATGGGTTTCATGATTTCTTCTCACACACAAGATGCAGGTTCGAATCCTGATCATTAACCAATGAGATAATTAATTTATCTTAAGTATATTATCGGACGTTCCGTGTTTCGGATGACACGTTAAGCTGTAGGTCCCGGCTGCTATCGCTACTTGGTAGTAGTAGTCGTAAAACCTCTCCATCTACCCGCACTGAGCAAGCGTGGTGTAGTATGGATTAATCTTACTCGTATCCGGGTAAAGGCCCGTGCCCCTCGGTGGGGACATTGATGGGCTACATTTATTTATTTGTTTTCGTCGAGACGTCCGAGCCGGTCAGCGTCGCATGAGCGAATGCGGTAAATATAAGCAATCACGCACAGGAAATGACGCGCCCCGGATACCGCCGCAAGCACTTCGGATAGATGGGAGCGAAGATTACTGTGAATGTTTGACCCTACGATCTTCTTCTTCTTCAGCAGTTTCTTATCCTCTGCTGTAGAATTGGGGAGGCATCAATTGAACGCCAATTCGTAAGCTCTGCGGCCATTCTCGTCCATGTCGGGCCAGCTGTACCCCTGATGTCATTGGACCATCGTGCCGCAGGTCTTCCATTCCAACACTTCTCTTTCCTGTACGAGGCATCCAGGATAGAACTTTAGAGCCCCATCTTCCATCTAGAAAGATGTGTCGTGCCCAACTTGCCTACCCTAGTTCACAGAACAGTAATACGGAATGTGTCGATGTAAAGATGAAGGCTGATTTGCACCAGACTTTTTAAAGCCGCTAAAACAGTTTAAACATAATTTTAATACACACGGCTATGTTGCGTTGGAACCTGGCTGACAGGCAATAATCTTAGTGTTTGAAAGCTAAAATAAAGAGCCATTCTCCAGTGGAATTTTTTGGTCCGGACTTTTGAGTGGAAAGTCGTCGAAGTATCATCCAAGAGCCAGCTCCGTATGTAAGGAGGGTAATGTATTACACTCTCCTAGATTCTCTGTGATAGATGCGGTAAAATCGTTAGCGTGCTGAGAAATTTGTAATTTTTCTTTATTGTACTACACAAAACAGTCATACAGATAACTTATAATAGAAAAAAAACATGTACAAAGGCGAGCTTATCTCTCAAGTGATACCACTTTCATTACAAGGTGACTCAATATTCTTACCCAATTATCAAATAAACTTACTTACACGTTATCATGTGTCACTAGGGGCGTTAGATTAGGATCCATGGGTCATAACAACATGGGGCCACGCGTCCGACATATCTGTGTCTTCCGGTAATCTCTGCCCGGATGCAGGCAAGTCAGGATATTTCTTCACTCGGATATTTTGATGTATTAAAAGTGCTCTGAGATGTTGAAAAACTCTGATATATTTGGATGTAGGATAAATTACGATAAAGGAAATGAACCTTGTGTCATTATTCTTATGAGTTATTTATATTGTCGTAGTCTATCTCAAGCTACCACTAGCTAGTGCACGCGACTTCGTCTGCGTTCATCTTGAATTTCCATTTAATGTTTGTTTACGCGACATAAAGTAGCCTGTGAGGCTGAGTGACGCTTCAGCGGCGGCGATGGGCTAGCCTAAGCCTATGCAACAGGGCATAAAACTGGATAATTAAATCGGGATGATTCTTGAGGGATGAAGCCACACGGATACTTTGATGTATTGGGGGCTTGGAGATGTTGAAAAATGTTGATAAATACATACATGGAGATATCGACTAACTGAAGCTCGATAATCTTATAAAAACCGAATAGTAATAGTGTATCTGTTACGCCTAAAGTTAGGTAGGAAAGTAAACTTAAGTTTAGCCGGCTATGTTAATATAAGGCTCAAACCGAAATGATGTTTATTGCGATAAATGATTTCAACATTGGCCGGTTAAACTGGAGACTAGCCTCCTTATTGCTGAGGCTCAAAATGGGTATAAAAATGTCATTGACATTAGCCGGCTAAACTTAAGTTAACTTTTAGTATACCTAGGCTTATGTTTTAAAAATATAACCATCATTAGCAGGAATCAGTACTGAGCCTACTACTTATTTAACAAAACTGCTTACCAAAACATAACACCCTATTATTAATATTTTTTGGCTTGTGCTTAAACGATCATAAAAAACGCATCTATTTTACTACCAATAAATTCGAAAGGACCGCCAGAATTAGTAAACGATCACCCAATTGTGTTTGGATAAATGATCACCAAACTTTTTTGTATGTTTTGTGTACTTAAGTTTATGTTTTACGTATCTTTTGTTGTTCTTATATGTTCAACGTAACACGAAGGATAAAGAGAGCTTCTTTTCGCTCACCCCTTTACGCTTCACCTAAGCTACCGCAGTATTTTGCCCTGATATTGTCCGCAACTTTTGGTGATCATTTACCTATTTTGGATAGGAAAAAAATATTTTGGTTGTCGTTTAAATGTTTTCCCATATTTGTTTACCCCTATATTTAAGTTTAAAAAAGAAAACATAGCGTCACGCCTATTCCTGTACAGGGTGGTAGAGGCACAATTGTGCCTACGTGTGGTCAGTACTTCAAGAATTTTATTTTTATTGTGTTTATTTGGGATGAAAAACAGCCACACAATATAATATGTTAACAAACGAAATTACTTAAAATAAACAACTGATTCCATATTCCATTAGGAACGTTGTTCAGGTTCATTAAAAGATTAACCCATGTTAATATACTAAAGTTGTTGAGATTAATATTACAGATAATCAGTTAATTTCAAGTCAAGGGATACAGAAAGTACAAAGCTTTTAGGTACAAATTATTGTTAGTGTTTACACTTAATCTAAAATTCATTGTTTTCTAAGACAAAAGGCTTGGTCTAGACAAGACATAGCAGTTTACGATTTTAGAAATCTATACACGCTATTAACTCTGTTTACCTTGATCTAATAGAAAGGTCAACAAAAACAACAAATATACATAATGCGATGATGGAAAACATTGTGAGGAAACTTTCATATATCTAGAGCTGCGGCGATAGGCTAGCCCCCTGTCACGCATAACGTGGGCGCAACAGTGTCTCTGCCACCCCGTATAGGAAAAGGCGTGACGCTTTTTGTTTTATGTTTACAGGGGGCCAGACCATCGAAGCAGTTATAGAGATGTGATTGTTTACATTGTATTTTTCTTTCCCCTATATGTTTTCATGTGAAAATGCTCTGATGAAAACGGTTTAATTGTGAAAAATACTCAGATTAATGTCCCTAACAACCCCCTAAAATATATAAAGGCTGAAACAGCGACGTCATACTAATATATAAACATTTAAGGCCTGGGGACTCTCGCTAGGGAGCCTCGAACCGCAACGCCACAGATGTTGTAAATTTTTCCCCACGGTTTAGTGGTGGTGGACCACGAACATGGCGGCACACATTGAACATCCGGTCAAAATCAAAAAGCCATCAGCCTCCTTATATTTACTGCATCAGCGATTTATCTTTAAACAGGGTCTTATTCATTACTCCTCGCCTGTCAGGGTGGATGGCACAGTTAACACAGTTCGTTAACTTGATACTAAGGTCCAACCGAGACTGCACGAGAATAAGCCGAGAATTTCGCATTTTGATTGCATTAGAACTTTATGAACTACGGCCCTAAGATACTTTTGAAAAAAACACAGTAGGTAACGAATAAACACAACTCGTCCTGTCTGAAACTAGCTGATGCCTGAAACTAGCTGATGAACTTCATCTGCGTGTTCCTGGGAATTATCATTTATCGATATAAGATTACCCTTCTTTCTGTTGCAGTCAGATAAAAAGTATCCTATATGTTAATCTAGCTCATAAACTATCGCTTTGCTTAATTGAACCCCAATGCATTCAGCCGTTTTAGCGTGATTGAGGCACAAACACACAAACATCCAAACATCTAAACAACGCTACTTTCACATTTATTATATTAGTTGGATCCAGGGAGCACCTGGATCCAACTAACCGGAGCAGTCTGTGATTGGATAGTAGTCATTAGATCAAATTGCGAAATTCTCGGCGTATTCTCGGCCAGTCTCGGTCGGACGTTACTTGATAGAGTCAATAGTTTGTATGTAGTATGTTTAGCACAGTGAGAAAAGTAATTATTTGGGAGGGGCTGCTCACTAATTTAGTTGGTTTGTATTGAAATGGCAGCTCATGTCAAAAACTGCGATTTGAAGTTGGTGAATATCATAATTTGCCATCCCTTGTCAATCATCGCTTGTACCTAGACGCAGTATTCGGGTTCGAGTCCCGGTGGGGGCAAATATTTGTTTCATGTTCAGCCGGCGTTCATCGATTTATAGCACATTATCACGTCAAAAATATATCCTTCAAATGTCCATTTCAAAGCGATCTAGATCGATGTTGTAGATAGACAATAAGGCCGCAGGTGTAACAAAAAGGGAGTATCATAATACCTTGGACACTATTTAAACACATTGATCTAGCCCCAAACTAAAATTCCCTGTATCTTGGGTACTGGACAAGGATAAACGTACTTATATAGATAAATATTATACTTAGATAGAGTAACAACCATGACTATAGGGTACAAACATCCGTTCTCATCAAACAAATATTTGCCCCCACCGGGACTCGAACCCGGGACCCTTGGCTGCGTAGGCAGTGTCATTGCCGACTCGGCCATTCGGGTCGTCAATTTACTTTATGTAACCTTGCCTAAATAATAGCCCGTTTACACCAGTTACAGTTCTATGATACAAATAATCTGGCCTAGTGCTTTGTCACTAGATTTATTCTGTGATAATACACAACGTCACGCCTTTTCCCATACCGTGTGGCAGAGGCACTATTATGCCCACGTTGAGCCACTTATTGAATACTCTATTTTGAGTGACGTGGCGCTAGCCCATCGCCGCAGGCATCGAGGTTTTCTCACATTGTTTTCCATCATCATAGTATTTGTTGATGTTGTTGACCTTTCTCTTACAAAAAGATTTTCAAATGTAACAAATTTGAACATCTTTGTTCAATTATTCAATTATTATTCCATTCGATTTTCGTTATTCGATTCTGTTGAGTTATGACCGACATCTTTAGATGACAGCTCGTGTGACATAATCGCGTTCTGATTATTCAAACGTCGATTTAAAGTTGGCAAGCATCCTTCAGTACATCGATTTGAAGAGGATTGTGATAGATTTCAGAGATGCTGAAAATAATTACAACAAAATGCAAGTCAGAAACAATAGGGTTCGACGACATACTATTTCTAGAATGAAAATGGCGTAGAGTCGTGACAAGCGACGTTGATAAAGTGATTGTCAGGATACTTCACTCGGCGCGGTCGTAGATGTTGTCTGTCTGTAGAACAAACTTCAGTAGAGTGAAACTGATGTTAGCTGTTGCCCGCGGTTTCATACGCGTGAAGTTAACATAACATAAACATTTATATACAGCCACATATATTGCTTCTGGCCATACACTAGGACACCCTGTGTCGTGGCAACCAGAAACAGCGACAACACACATAAAACAGTTTGGAGTTTTATTCTTTATCCCCAGCCAGGGATCGAACCCGGGACCTCTCGCATGGTAGGCAGAGCCACAGCCGCGGTGCCAGGGAGTGTCTTTATTCCCAACTGTGCCAGAAGGAGGTTTATGTTTATCGAGCGAATGACTGTATGGAAACGTTAATAACCATTTTCTTTCTTTCTACAAACGGGATTCAAAAGCGGTACATCTCTATTGCGGTGTAGATACTCGACTGCGCCACAGAAGCCGCAAGTCCTTTCTATATGTATTTGAATCTATGTTGTTTGTTGTGGTTGTTCTATGTTTATTGTTTATCAATGAAGGGTTCATTTACATGTGGTAAACGATAGCACACATCATTAGTCAGAATGTTAACCATTGTCAAGGTATTGATGATGATGAGTATCTGCATTGAGCTTCTCGACCTTAACCAGTTGCGTAAAGGGTTTCTAGTAGTTTTACCGTTGATTAAAGAAGGAGCTAAAAAAATATTTGTTGTTTAATAATTTAATTAATAGAAGTAATGAAAAAATGTGGCTCTCAGAATACACAACAGCTGTAATGCTGAAAAGGTGATAAGGCGAATAATGATGAGAACTAATAAATACAGAATCCTAAAAAGTATGAAAGAAGTCTATTGAAAGTAAATAAAAGCTTATTAAAAACATCTTGCCTTCTCCTATAGGGAGTGGAGTCGGCCAAGTCTATGCAGTGAAGGCAGAAAATGAAAAACCCAATATATACGCATGTATAAAAATCCATTTTACATGCATGTATAAAAACCCATTTTATATTCACTTATTAAAACCCATTATAAATGCACGTATAAAACCAATGAAACATGCACGTTTAAAAACCCATTGTACCTTCACGTGTAATAACCCATTCATACATGCACGTACAAAATCCTATTTTATATGGACGTATAAAAACCCATTAAACAAGCATGTATAAAAACCCATTTACATGCACGTATAAAAAGTTGTAGATGTTATATGCAAATAAATGAATATGAATATGAAAACCAATTGTACATCCACATCTAAAAACCTATTTAATTGCATGTATAAAAATCCTTAAACGACTATCAACATTGATATATACAGCCCTTTTGTGTAACTTACTCCGCACACTACATAAGGGGCTATTCGTTTATGGCGTAAGTTTAACTTTTCCAAAATTTGTTAAAAAAATACACCCTATACCAACCCCAATGGGGTCGCCTCGCTCCGTTCTTTTTCGCTTCGCCTCCAGATTTATAATAAAGTGGTGACCTAACAAACCTAACTTTAGTATTCGGACAAAAAGTGACCTGTAACGATCAACACGGTTCTGTAAAACTACATGGGGATAATAAATTTGGCAAACATTTAACGTATTTGGGAATCAAAACTTGATATTTGAACATTTGATACATGAGAACAATATATTTGTTTCCTTAATTTGTTTTCTAACAAATGGAAACAGACTCCTTCCCCCCTAATTCGTCAGACGTGATCAGTCTCACACTACTGTTCACTAAAGTAGAGGCAAATAGTACGACGGAATAACATGCACACATGTATATTACTTTAGTTTGCCCAATTAAGCCGTATTGTACCCTAGGGCGGTGTTGCCAAGAAATGGGTAGTATTTAAAGGTATGACTGTAAATCCAGTTTTTCATCGGAATTAATGGTTTTGCCTGACTGAATTACTGAACAGCGACAAAAAATGAGCGCAGCTAGAAATATTGGCTTCGTCTGACAAAATTAATGAATTGCGCGACTATATGCATAAAACACAAAACGAGCGTTGGATTTTTTATCCTTACATGTTCAGCCTAAACCTACCCTGACCCACAACTTCACCCAGACAGTTTTTATTAAGCCAATAAGTGTTGGCTAAACCATTCAGTAATGTAGTCGCACGAATCAGTAATTTTGTTATTCTCCACAAGAAATATCGAGCATCACAGATCACAGAGCATCATCATAATTGTGTAACGCCGGGAGCGGTACATATAGGTAAACGCAATTCAGCCTCTCTGTGTGTGTACAGAGTTACTCACTGTGCTCACATGCCCGCAATGCGCGGGAAAGGAGACAGAGTCAGAGTCATTTTTTTATTGAATATAAATAAATAAATTATCTTATTCAACGTCAAAATTATACTTACTTATAAATACAAGTCATTTTTTTATATAAAAAAAAGACTACACCGTTTCGGAAGGTGGGCCTCGGGGTTAAGAAGAAACGGCAAGAAACTCCTCCATACCTTTTTTTTTTAAAAGTGACTTTACAACAGGTACTGGTTTCGGTCTAAGGAAATTCGCCGGCGAGTGATAGACTTGATCCATCGCCCCTCGTCGAATTTCTGTGCGCTGAGATGGTATGGACCATGCAGTTTTGTCATCTAAGTATTCCTTAATACTATAATAGGACTTTCTTATCAGCTCATTTTTAACATAGTTTTTGAACCTTTTTTCGGGAAGGATCAATGATTCCTGTGGTATTTTATTGTAGAAGCGAATACAGTGCCCCATGAATGATGTGCCTACTTTACTTAGTCTAAATAATGGTAGTGCTAACCTATTTTTATTTCTAGTGTTAATTGTAAGGCTATCGCCTACAATTTTAAATAAAGCTATGTTTTTTCTTACATGCATGATATTCTCGTATATATATTGACAGGTAACCGTAAGTATATTAATTTCTTTGAATTTTTCTCTTAATGATTCTCTAGCATCTAAATGATACATCGCCCTGATCGCCCTTTTTTGTAAGAAAAATATCGTATTTATATCTGCTGCTCTCCCCCAGAGCAATATTCCATAAGACATAATACTGTGAAAATAACTGAAGTAAACCAATCTGGCAGTTTCAACATCTGTAAGATATCTGATTTGTCTGACCGCAAAAGCGGCTGAGCTAAGTCTTCGTGCGAGATTAGTTATGTGAGGACCCCATTGAAGTTTCGAATCTATAGTGATTCCGAGAAAGATTGTGTCTTCAACGAGGTCCAATCTTTCAGATCCTATTCTAACACTGCTTTCAACCTGTCGTACATTAGGCAAACAAAATTTGATACATTTAGTCTTCTTTGAGTTAAATAACAGGTTGTTTACATTGAACCAACTTAACACATGAGAGAGTGTACTATTTGCGTCATCTAGAATTTCTTCTAGTCTTTTCACCTTGAAAATAATAGATGTGTCATCAGCAAATAGAACAATCTGAGTCATTTTTTCCACCATATAAGGCAGGTCATTCATGTACACTAAGAAAAGGAACGGACCTAAGATATTACCCTGCGGTACACCGATATTCATATGGGTTCCAGTGGACTGGCATCTGTTTATATCTACTTTTAGTAATCTTTCCATTAAATAAGATTCCATTAATTTTAACGCATAATCTTTGATACCATAGTGTTGAAGTTTGAGCAAAAGAGTTTGATGGTCCACACAGTCAAAGGCCTTGGAAAGATCACAGAAAATACCAACCGCATCCTGTGATCCTTCCCACACACTATAAATGTGTTCTACTAGCGCTACTCCGGCGTCTGTTGTTGATCTGCCTTTAGTGAATCCGAACTGTTTTTTGTGGAGTAGCCCAGATGCATTGAAGTGAGAGAGTAGTTGACTCAATATGACCTTTTCAAACACCTTGCTCAACACTGGCAATACAGATACAGGTCTGAAGTTGGCAGGGTCTTGTTTACTACCGGATTTGAAAAGTGGTATTAATCTGCTCATTTTCATGAGGTCATGAGGTCAGGAAGGATCTTCACAAGGAAGATTGGCTTCACAAGCCGGTTATATCTCTGTTAATGTTCGACTTAGCGAAACCGTTTAATCATACGAAAAACAAGGCTTTTGTTTTTGTTAACATTAGCTTGTTTTAACAAAAAGTTGCCGCCTTTTATCTTGCTTAAAACACCAGCCGGGGATGGAACCCGGGACCTCTCGCACGGTAGGCAGAGCCACAACCGCAGCGGCAGAGAGTATCTTTATTCCCAACTGTGCTAGAAGGAGGTTTTTTCTTGCAAATGAAATAATATTTCAGTTCTCTAGATTGGCGTGCGGAAGCGAAATGTTGCAGTAACTAACTATTTGTTTGAAACTAGAAAATATGTTTTGGGCTCCTTGGCTCTTTGGGCGCTTTACGAAAATAAATTAAATTTGAATTTGGTGGGCACTTTTGAGAGTTAATCAGAAAATTAAAAACAACTATTTGCAAAGTGTACCGTGTAACATGTAAAATTAAAATGTCTACATTTATTAACACATTTATCTCACAGAATCCTCTCCATGCGAATTAAACTCTTATTTCCTCATACAGAAAATGATATATAGGTTAACTGTATACTAGTTAAAATAACATTTGTAATGTAAATTTACTGTGTGAGAGAGAAATAAATAAACTTATTTATCAGGTTTCTTATTTGTATTTAATGTTTTGTCGTTCAGATAGATATAAATCTATTCATGTAACGTTAGGGTGTTGTTTTGCAAAGTCACGTATCGTTTTATTATTCCCTCGCATAGTAATGTTTCACAAATTACCGTGTTCAATTTGTCCTGCAATCAGCACAACTTATTCGAACACGCCCGGCCGCGAAAAGTCGCTTTCTGTATATTAGCCAGCTCTGTTAGGTGCTGAATAGTAAACAGACTTCGACCTTCACAAATGCGCATACCGATGAAAAAAATCTGTGCATGCCTCAGCGACTTGATGTTGTACAGTTTTTACGTACCATGTTTGGCTTGGTCACAATCGAGAATCAAAGGGACAATCATGATCGCTATTAGCGCGTTTCTAAGAGAATGCACTGGAGCGCAACATGGTTGGCCCCTAAAATTATTTCAAAATGCCTGAATCAATGGGGCCAAAATCTGTTGCGTGTGCCTGACTGAAACAACGACGATGCTTACCGCTTCGCATTGCGCGAAGGATAGAACAACGTATGATTGTAGGTGTGCATAAAATGCAACGTGCTAGTAGAACGACTAGGGGACAACTGACTGTACGACAGAATTTTTTGGTTCATGCAATTTACATACTGCTTTATCTATGGTGGATAAGGTCCTTTATTGTCAACTCACGACCTGTGTTTGTGATGTTGAACTGTGTTGATTACTCACTCACGACCTGTGTTTGTGATGTTGATTACACCACCAACCTACAGCCATTTCAAGACGCAAGAACCGAAACATATCTTAATGCAATAATAAAATTCATCTTGGACGTCCAGCGAACACAGAAAATAAGAAACGCGGGGATTGCCTTTGCCAAAGTGTCTCCCAAAATAGACCCGATGCCAAAAAGTACTAGATGTTGATTTTCAAGTCATTAAATTAATTAATATTAAAAAACAAAGCCTTATTGTTTTCCTTCATGCCACCTAGTTCAATAATATAAGTACGTCGGCGAGTTCTGATCAAGTCTGTAGAGTGTAGCTAATTATTTAATTGTGCGACACAGAAAAACTACAACCAAATGCATAAAACTACTCTAATTTGTTGCAAATTCTCACTTAAGCCTACGAATACCGTCTTTGCATATAATTCAAATACAGAAAGGGCTCTAAAACACGTGCACATCCACATTCCATTATTATATCTATTAATGTTTTCAACATCTAAGTTTAGAATTAATATGATAAATAATTTACTTACCAGGAGAATGTTACTAAAAGGGAAGTACTGTTTGAAAAGGAAGAGTTTTATTCACAATATTACTAATTTACACGTAAAAACGGCTTTAATAAATTAGTATGATATTAAGACCTATTATATAGACGCAATAGGGAGGCGAGACCGACGAGGAAGAAAATCCCTAGATAGGTTTAAGTTAAGTTAAGTTAAGTTAGGTTCATAAAATGTTATATATCTTTAGTTTTTAAGGTATTTGTCAATATGGGTTTTTATACCTGAAATAAAAAGATATATAGATATATATGAGCGCGCATGCCGCTCAAATAAATCTACCACGTCACGTCTATATAAATCAAAGACATCACCTATCTACAGTGCCAAAATGTGTCAACATCCATGCTAACATAAACGATGTTGCTGTGTAGATATTTCTTATTGTTTATGATGTCTAAGTGTCTTGCGCACGCACACATATCCGCTGCTGACCGTACCCACAAACCTAATAAATCTCATATTTTTTATCAACTACCTACTTTTTCGGATTTGAAATGTCATCATTATCTAGAAAATAAATATTTATCTAATTGGGAACTGTTAAAACCGTACCTAATTAAATACTTATGACAAAATAAATCCTTAAGTCCATAGAAAACGATATAGCTTCACGCCTTTTCCCATTCGGATTGGCAGAGGCACAGCCAGTTATTCAATAATCCATTTTGCGTGACTGGGGGCTGGCCCATCGCCGCAGCTATAGAGCAATGAAGGTTTCCCCACGATGTTTCTCGTTGATAAACTGTGAAAGCATGACAAACGAAGATACCTACTTATTATTTACTTTCTCAATACAGTTATGAGTCGCGTAGAGTTCGAGTATACAACACACATGACATTCTAGGCTCAACACCTTCCGCAGAATGAGCCGACAGTTACACAGATTTTGTTTACGTTTAATTACCGAAACAGCAAAGAAGGGAGGACATGAACTATGCGGTTTCAGCACGTTCAGGGCTGATTCATACACATAATGCTGCTTTACGCCGCCCGGCGTATCCGCGAAGCCCGCGTGCGCCACATGCCGTATACCCGACATTGCGAGCGCGGTAGCAAGCGTAGCGTAGTAGGGCCATAATTTGATTCTTATTGTTGGTATTTTTCACTGTTTTTATTGTATATATTTTTTATTATGGGAAGAAGACAAATATCCATGTTCTGTGTCCAATCAAAATCTATCTCTACCTCTACCTCTGCCACCCCTTATGCAAAAAGCGTCTACTTCATATGGTAAACCGGCAGACCGTATATGTCCGAAAAAAACCTGTCCAAGTCAAGTTCGGATGGCACTATTTAAGCGATGTATTTCATGGCAATAGTTATCAAAAAAGGTACCGACAAAATAAAGGTTGAAAATTACCACATTTTTATTTAAACTAATATTTTATTTATTAAAATCAAATTTACCTATACTATGATCGCAGGAAACCCTAAAGAAATCTCCGTTGGTCACTGGTCACTCCGACATCTATGACAAAATCTTCCATCTCTTTTTCTATTCCTGTATCATTTGTTATTGGGTATTTACATTCTAGTTTCTGAAGATGTTTGCGAAATAATTTTTCATTTTTTTTTTATGAGTCACTTTCAATTTCCCTTTGGGCAGATTATAAAGGGAAATTGAAAGTGACTCATAAATAAATTAAAAAATCTAGAGGTACAATACTACAGATTAGGGAAGACGGCGAGATTGTTTGAAGGCACTTAAAATGATGAGGAAATGAGAGATGTATGCCACGTAGCTAAGGTCCTTAGGAGATAAATAAATACACAAGCTATATATATATATAAGCACTATAATAATAATAATAATAATAATACCTTGGGCACTATTTACACAAATTGATCTAGCCCCAAACTAGGATTCCCTATATCTTGGGTACTAGACAACGAAATAAATATTATACTTAGATAGATAAAAAAACATGACTGAAGGTACAAACATCCATTCTCATCAAACAAATATTTGCCCCCACCGGGACTCGAACCCGGGACCCTTGGCTTCGTAGGCAGGTTCACTGCCGACTCGGCCATTCGGATGGTTTAAAGAAGGGTTCCGTACCACAGCACAAAAATACTGGGTTTTCCTTAATTATGCCTCCTATTCAAAACCATAAATTTCTCATTATATTTACTGTAATATTTAAGTAATGACCCATATTTTTCAAAATTTTAATATCAGAAGTTTCTGAGATAGTGAGTTGTATGGTCTTTTCGTCTTTTTTCTGAAATACTTGTTTACTCAAAATTTCTAAATTATAGAAAATATATATTTAAGATTCTCACAAACGTTAAAGTTTGAAAACATTTAATTTATTTTCTGATTTACCCACCAAAGTACCCTCCGTATTCAAAATGTATTTGCTTTTATCTCTTCATGTTTATTTTACATATGAAAAATACCTATAAATAATTAATTGTTGCCTTACTAACTGTCTATCGCTTCGTAAACCGGCCGGTTGTGATTGTTACTTCATGATAAATTGCTCACCATAATTTGTGATTCAAAATTATGCAAGGGAAAATTATTCTATTTTTTGGTACAATATTTACGAAAACTATCGTCCCTGAGTCAGGCGTAACTTCACAAAATAACACCCGGTCTAAATATGTACCAAATTTCAACTTGAATATCACCGGCGTTTGCTAACGCCACTTTTCCGTTAGTTTTTAAATTTTATTACCATAGCTTAAATTTCAAAATCGCGACCCGTCCTAACAACCCTTGGTTTTTGAGGGGTTAAGGTAGAGAACCCTAAAAAAATTATGTTACAAATACGAGTCTTATCTAAAAGAGACCTCCTCCAGCACTCCAACTCCAGAATAGTTGACCGAGCGAGCGAAGCGTGCATCTCATATTAAATAGTCACCCGCCCGGACAGGCCCGTACCTGTCCCTAATCAATAGGAAGGCGAGAAAGTGTTGCGACCGCTCTCTTGAGGACCGAGTCCCCCACCTTGACTTCTGCTGATCGAGGCGTGCCATCCCGACCCGTGTACAAATTGACGATCCGTCCTCGTCTCCATCTCAATGATGGCAGGTTCGCATCCTTAATCAGCACCAAATCACCGACTTGAGGGGGGCTCGTCCGGTCAGTCCACTTAAGGCGCTGCTGCAAGATGTGCAAGTACTCAAGGGACCACCGTTTCCAAAAATCTTGAGCCATCTGCTGCAACATCTGCCACCTAGTTAACCGACTTAACTTAACATCACTGAATGGGTATTCTGGCAGGGCGTTAAGGGGCTGACCTATCAGGAAGTGACCCGGCGTCAACGCTTCCAAATCATTTGGATCCGAACTGAGCAGGCACAACGGACGCGAGTTCAGTGTCATTTCAATTTTACAGAACAGCGTCGCAAGCTCTTCAAAGCCTAGAGAGGTCTCACCGATGATCCTCGTCAGGTGCGACTTAGCCGATTTAACCGCAGCCTCAAAAATTCCTCCCCAATGAGGACATCCCGGCGGACTGAAAACCCATTCAATCCCTCGTCGGGAGCAAGCCGTACCGATGGCGTCCTGGTAACCGTTCAGGAATTGAGTGACCTCCTGCAGATATCGCCTGGCTCCGACAAAATTTGTGCCGTTGTCCGAACGGATTAATGACGGGAGGCCCCTTCGTGAGACGAACCGATCCAGACATGCGATAAATGCCTCTGTAGTGAGGTCACTGACCACCTCCAAGTAGACTTCCTTCGTGGCCAAGCACACGAAGACGCACAGGTATGCCTTCACTAATCTGGCGTTCCGTAGCTGTGAAGACTTGACCATGAATGGTCCCGCGAAATCCGTTCCGACACCCGCAAAGGGCCGGATTTCGTTAACCCTATCCGAGGGCAGTTCCGTTCCCGTGGTGTCAGGACCGGTGTCCGCACCCGTTGCGCCTCAGAATTGCGACAATTCCGCGCAAATCGGAAGATCCAGGCGGTCACATTGACCAGCTTGTCGAGCGAGCTGTACTGTTCTAGCAGGCTGAACTCCTCTTCCGGCTCTGGTTGCGTCGAACAGACACCGACTGTCAAGGCGCCGTTCGCCGAGGTAACGCGTGGACTCATTGGCCAATCCGATTCGGCTTGAGCCAACCATTTTGGACCCCACCACAAGGGATGTCCAACTAACTCCGGAGCGTGACACCCACGAGACGCACAGTCTGCTGGGTTCATTTCCCCTGGAACATGTCTCCAGATTAAGGGAACCTCCGAATTCAAAATCTGCGAAACCCGATTCGCCACAAAAATCTCCAGCTTTGAACTGAAGCCTTCAGCCAGCATAACACGATCTGGTTGTCCATCCAAGCGTAGACCGTATCTTCTAACGCTATTGACCTACGAAGAACCGTCATCGTGTAGTTGAGCAGACGAGTCAGGAGAGCCGCTCCTGAAAGCTCTAATTTGGGAATGTTCAGGCGAGTGCGCAACGGCGCAACCTTGCTCTTGGCCATGACCAACCGCACATCAACCTCCCTCGAGGAGTCGACCGTACGCAGATGGACAGCAGCTCCGTAGCCCTTCTCCGAGGCATCGCAAAACCCATGCAGGGTGGCGGTGTATCGTTTGGTGGGGACCAACCTCCGTGGCAGTGGAATCCGATTGATGCCAGGGAGGGTCGAAAAGAACGAGTCCCACTCTGAGCTCAATGACCCGCCGATCGGGTCGTCCCATTTCAGCTCAGCAGACCACAATTGCTGCATAAAACACTTGAGCTGAAATGTTACCGGGGTGATCCACCCGTTTGGATCAAATGTCCTAGCCACCGTTGAAAGGAAGTTCCGTTTCGTCCAGACCTTCGGGGAGTCCAACTCGACCCGATACGAAAACATGTCTGACACCGGCTGGTACTGGACGCCTAATATTCGGATTTTCCAGATTTTCGAAAATGTGGGGATCCTGCTGGTAGTCATCCGGAAGACCAGACAGTAACTCTGGAAAGTTCGACATCCATTTCCGGAGATCGTAACCTCCACCCCGTAAGAGCTCAACTAGCTAATCCCGTCGAGCGAGCGCCTCCTCTACGGAATCTGCACCGGTACAGATTTCGTCCACGTAGAGATCCTGCTCCAGGATCGCTGCTCCTCTAGGGAAATTTAACCGTTCTCGATCCGCTAACTCCCGCAGAGTGCGAATCGCCAAATAAGGACTAGACCGTAGCCCGTACGTGTTGGTGTTCAGCTCGTACACCCTGATGGGCTGATCTGGGCTCTCTCGCCACAGTATCAGCTGATACCGTCTATCGTCAGGGTGAATGACCGTCTGCCTAAACATCATCCGGATGTCAGCTACAAACACAACATTGTGTCGACGGAACCGTGTGATAACATCCGCGATGTCATGGTTCAACTTCGGCCCTGAATACAAACACTGGTTCAGGTTCATGCCGTTAGATGTTGATGCTGATCCATCGAACACTACCCGTATTTTGCCCTCCGGGGTCCTCAAGACCGCGTGATGAGGCAGGAAGCAGTGGTCTTCACGCTTCCAGTCGATACCCGAAACCGACATGTGGCCGAGCGATTCGTATTCCCGCATCAAGTCGACGTACTTCTGCCGGAAAATCCCGTGACGCTTCATGCGTCGTTCCATCGACAGAAGCCGCGTCTCGGCTGCATGGTGTGAACTGCCCAGCGGTGGGCGATCACTCCGGAATGGAAGACGTGTGAGAAATCGACCTGACCAAAGGCGACCAGTATTGTTCCGATAAAACTGTTCACACTCTTCTTCAACCGGGTCCAACCGGCGGACCGTAGGTGGTTCCTCCACCTCCCAAAACTTCTGTATCACCTCCGAGAGTACAGAACCGAATAAGGGACTACTACTCGCAAGGCGTGGGGCAGCCGGCATGACCGGACCCATTACCGCATGGCCCAGTCTGGTGTTGACCGAAACCAGACCAGTCGCCTGCAACACGTGGACACCTGGCACTAACAGGTATCCCAAGGAATCAACACCCAATAAAATGTCTACTGGGCCCGGAATATCGAACTCCGGGTCAGCCAGTGACAACCCAGCGACCAACTGTCGCACCGAGGGCGACAACCGTACGTGAGGGTGTGAGCCCATCACATTAGGCATGACTAATGCCGTGACCGTCAGATTCACCGATGAATCCACCCGTGACGAGAGAGTAATCCGACATAATCCCTTAACGGAACCGACTTCCGTGTTCCCAATTCCCCGAATGGAATGTGGATACTCCCTTACCGAAATGCCCAACCGTCTTACAAGGTTGCACAAGACTAAGCACCCCTGGGCCCCAAGTCCAATAGTGCTCGTGCCACACAAGATTTGCCGTCCGAACTCCACGCTATCACAGAGGCGGTGGGGAGCATGACCGTCTGTGGAGTTGCGGCACCCTATAAGTGGGCAGCGTGTCCCTGGCGGGAACCTCCGTGGGATCCGAACCCGCTCAGACCTCCGTCAGCCTTGGAGTAACTTGGCTGCTGATATGAAACCAGCATATCAGACCGTATGTGCATCAAGGGGTCCCAACCCGTATAATAGGCCCCTCGCTGTCCCGGTATTCGATCATACCGGACGGTGTACGGTGTGCCCGGTGCGCACCGTGGATGAATGGGGGAGAGCGGATCCAACCTGGGGTGCTCTAGGAATGGGGGCGACATCCAACTGTTCGCCTCCCAGAGCGACGGGCAGGGTGGCGCAGAAGGTGGTGGACTCCCAGCCTTCGCGCTACTCATAGGTGCCCTCTGACACCCGCCCGTAACACGCGGTGAGCCAGCGGCCCGAAATCCTCGCTGACCGTGGACAGCGGCGACCGAACCCCGGCTATCCCGCATGTTACCCCACGCGCTGCCCCCTTCCCCTCGGGAAGGGTCCCGTCCGCGGGTGCCCCAGTCACCCCGTTGGTGACTCCCGTTGCCCGGAGGGGGACTGGGTCCAGCCCTGGTTGGGCCCTGTGGCCGACCAACCTGAGTGCGACCCTGGTGACCGTCCGAAGGGCCTGATCGATTCAGGCACAACACTATGTGGTGCTTGCCACCACAGCACTCACAGGGGAACGCGTGCGAGCACTCGCTCAGCGTGTGCGGCACCAAACAACCGAAACACAATCGGTGACGGAAGACAATCTTCCTGCGGGCAGCTACCCCGAGCGCCTTAAATTTGGCGCAACTAGTCACGTCATGACCAGCACTGTCGCAGTGCACACAGCCGTCACCCGACGGCGCGGCATTCAAAACGCCAAATTGTTTCGACCTCCCAACCCCCCGTGGGGGCGGGGGGCGCGGCCCCTCCCGCATCCGCGCGGTTTGGCGCTGCACACTGGCCTCCGTGTCCAGTGTGTCACATCGCCTGCATTCACCCTCCAAAAAATCTGTCAATTGGACAAGTGTGGGCAGTTCCGTGCTACTGCCCCCATGCAGCTGTTCCAACCGACTTTGAACAGCTGCAGGCAACCGTGACAAAACCATATATAGAATGATATATGACCATTGGTCTACCGGAAGACCAAGGTTCTGAAGGGCCTTAGTGGCCACCAGCACAGGGTTGAGCACCTGTACTCGGATGTCAACATCCCATGTTACTCTAGGGATGCTAAACAGCTTCCCCAGCTGCGCATCAACCAACCGCCGTTTGTGTTTCTAGCGGTCCAACAATATGGACCTTGCTATCTCATAATTGCCCGCCGTGACCGTTAGGTGACCGACCAACTCCTTCGGTTCACCCCGCAGAGCCATCAATAGTTGGGTCAACTTCTAGGCATTGTCCAGGTCATCCCGACCGTGAACCAACTATCAAATAAATTGATGAAGGCCGGCCACTCATCAATTGCCCCACTGAAGGCCGGAATCTCCAGGTGTGGCAGCCGTCCAACAACACCCTTCGGGGGTGGGTCTCCGTTACCCTCCCCACGGTCATTCCTTTGCGACCGCTTAATTTTCTCCGCGCGACGCTCGATGTCACCCAAGCATTCCATCGCTTGGTCAGCATCCGCGCAGAGCTGTTTCACTGTAGCCACCGAAGCTTCATCAGTAAGCCCGAGAGCTTCAGCTTCCGCAGCCAGCCGACACACCTTCCCGACGTATGTCATTGCGTCCTCCACACGCTTAAGCAGGACATCATCCATGTCCGGTCGCTCCACATACTGTTGAGTATGGGCGAGCCATCTCATTTCCTCCCGGACACCATTCCGCAGTACCGTCAAGGGTGAAGGTGCCATGTTGACCGATTTAATAGATTCTGGTCCTATACTTCACTACCGAACTAAGTATAGCCAGAGACCAGCACTTGCCCGTCAGCGCTGGGCACAGAAATTAAAACAAAGTTGTCAAAACTGAGGCAACTACTGGAACAATTAAATCCTAAAAATATTTAATATCGTCGCCCTGTGGATATACACCTTATAACTATACACTCTAAATCAATTAGAGAATGCCACCATAAAGCACAATAAAAAATAACACACAAAATTTTATTATAAAAAAAAAGCTATTTTTAATATAATGTAGGTAGCCGTGAACCTTCTAGAAGTGGCCTTTCCGATACGACCTACACCTCTACTGAGGTCAGCAAAATCAGCTTAATACCCCTTAAATAGCCTGACCCTGCTTTGTAAACCGAAATAACAGTGCAATACTATAGAAATCGACGTTCTATTAAAAGTAGTTACTTCGCAGAATGGCTGTTCAATCCTTTATGCGCACAAACAGTAGTTTCCGACTACAATTTTATAATAATTGTTAACTAAATCGTCAATTATACGTTCACTAACCGAAAATGAACCTAAATTGTGGTATACCGACCACAAGACTCACTCACAACAAAGATTGCCGACCAATCTGAGGTACCCTTTCCCACTACAACGAGGCACCAAAAACAACCCTACAACCGTCCGTGAATCGATTTCCTACTAAGGAAACCGCGCCTCTGCTACCAAAATGTTAAAATCCACGCCTTAACCGAACAACGAGGGTGGGGGGTGATGGGAGTCGAATCTTACTCCTGTCGTAGTCCGCCGCCGGTGCCGTCGTGATGTTGCCGACTACAGGGGTCGCTATCCGACCGCGACGAATTGTTGACCGAACCACTTCAACCTTTCACAGCACGAAGCACTCATTACGATGACGTGAAATCTACTTATTTCTTGACGATTGTTCCGTGATTATTACAAATAACATACAGCCAAGCCTCCCGATGCTGGCGCCAACAAATTTTACCATGTGCAAGTGACAGCTAGCTTGTAATTTTTTTTCTATACAAGTGACAGCTAGCTAGTGATGTCCCGATCACTCGCGGTCGATCCGCGCAACGAAAAACCGGTGCGTTCCGAAGCATAAATATTAAACAGGCTCCATTTCGACAAGATATGATGCCGATTTTGCTTTCGTCTGTCTCTATGTCTGGTGTCTGTCAGTTCCGGTCTAGGGGCCACAGTGTTCAAGTGATCCTCACAAAACTTGGCACACGTGTTCCTTCAATTAAAAGATTGTTTTGTCGAGAGCTTTTTTCGATTTTCCCTTTAGGGGGAAAGTTATGACGTCATTAATTTTTTATATGGGTTTTTTTTCTGAAACCTATCGTGTGGGGTATCAAATTAAAACGATTCATGAGCCGGTTCTAAAAATATACTACACCATTACCTTTCGGCCGCCTGTTCTCTTAAAATCCAAGAAATATTTTCAAAACATACCAAGTTTGAACTCCTCAAAGTAGGAGACGGATTAGTAAAGAAGAGTAAGTGAAATAGACTAAAACAATTTTCGTGAAAAGTCAATAGATTGTATTTTAAATCGCAAAATGTACTTTACAAAGTTATTGATGATGATGATGATACTTTACTACTTGATTTTGATTGAATCTAAAATACTTACCTATAAATTGGTTCACAGTCCCCCCTGTTAGCGAGGTCTCCTGCCTATAGGGCCACCAGTTATTCTTACTAGTACATCAACTACAACTTCTCACTTTAAACATGTCAGTTGTTTACGCCTGTACCACTCAATCCAAGAAAACATTCTTCAATGCACGTAAAACAAGCACTTCAAAAGGATTTTTCAGACTTTTTCCAGTGCACTCGCGTGCAGGAAACCCAGACATCATTCAGCAGGGTTCATTGTGTACATGGCAGCCAGTGTACAAATAGTGACAGTTGCGGCGGCGACGCGTTACACTTGAGACGCGGGACAGTATGGCGAGTATAACAACCTCTGCGGCAGGCGAGGCGGGGAGGGAAGATAATACATCACTTAGGATACGGTAAGTTTGATATTGACAAGAATCCTTGGTAGGAATCGAATATTAATCTCATATTTCTATCCCTTCTCAGCAATCACCCCTTCCCATTTTGACCTGGTTTACTGGAAGAGATCTCTTATTTTAATTGTATTTAGGTAACAAACATTTACTTGCTCACATAAATTCATTACTAAATTGCGCTCAGACCATTAATCAATTGCAGTTTATTGTGAAAATATGAATGCATGTTAGTTAAATTTACTTAAAAATAATTTATTTTATCAATCTTTTATATCTAGGTTTTGTAAGTATCGAGTATCGAAAGAGCGTCGAACGCGAGATTAGAGATAGGCTCGCCTTTGTACACGACCCGCTGTCCGTCCGTCCGTCCGTCCATCTGTCCGTCTGTCGCCAGGCTGTATTGAGATACCTTGATAGTTATACAGTTGAAATTTTCACAGATGATGCATTTCTGTTGCCGCTATAACAACAAATACTAAAAAACGGAATAAAATTAATATTTAAGGGGGCTCCCACACAACAATTCTTTCAATACCACATACAAACTTATGAATCCATGACTTTGAAATACACCGGCGCGCCGAGCCACCAAGCGCGATGAGTTAAAACTCCGACCACCTGCGCTAACTCAGTTTAACTATAATAATGTTGTGCTCACATACCCGCAATGCACGAGGATCTCCACAAGGAAGATTGGCTACATAAGCTACATGCGAGCACACGAGCGAGTTTAAAGCTCATGAAGCGGTCGCCGTTGCCGAAATCGGTCGGACCTCTCTTATCTTAACTTTTGAAGAGTGAAAACTGTAGTCTTAGACATATGGTACAATAATGAATTTTACCATTCGCAACTTGCAAATTCAATGTACCAGCTGAAATCTGTATTTTTTCATCAAACGACGTGCTTAGAACGTTCGTGTTCAATGAATCCGGCTCAGATTAAGATTCCGTTGTACAACTTTTACTGCGGATTTAACCGTAGCCTGTCTGTGGGTGTAATGCCCCCTTTGTTGTAATGGTTAGCGTCTGGCTTATACATATAGTAGCTGTATTAAACTTACCTAGTTTTAATAAAATTCTCTATGTTGTTTGACTGCATTGGACGGTTGTACTTATGTACTCGCAGAAAAACATACTATAATAATGTATACGGGTAAACATTGCGATAGCGGTCATTGACCCCTGCGGCACAGGCCTGCCTACCTCTATATGCTACTTATATACTATATGTATGACCCCAAAGACGTCGTTCTGTCAAAAGCTATTGTAATACCGACACCATCTATGGACGGAAGAATAAATTGAACCAAAGATTAAAAAAAAAAACAATGGTTCCTATTACGTTTTTTTTCTTTAAGAACCCCCACGAATTTATTTAAAAAAACATCCAAATTGGTCCAGCAACACCATCTATGGACAGAAGAATAAACTGAACCAAATATTTAAAAAAAACCGGTGGTTCCTTTTATGTTTTTTTTCCTCTTTAAGAACCCCAACGAATTTATATAAAAAAACATCCAAATTGGTCCAGCCGTTTGCGAGTTTCGCGCTTGCTAACACAATAAATTTTTAGGGTTCCGTTCCTTATTCTGCGTCCCTCTTTTACTAATTTTATGTATCTATAGTAATAAAGAAATTTTGATCTTGATTTGATCATTTTTCTCAGAAACTCGTAGATGAACTAAGTTGAAATTAATTTCAATTACTCAGGACTGTCCCTGCAGTTATAAAAAAAAAGTGCTCAGATTGCGAAAATGTCGAAAAAAATATGGGTTTTTTTCGAATCCATTTACTCCAATATAAAGTCATCTACAGTTTTGATTTTTAGGTTAACGCTTATAAACGCGATTGGATGTAATTTTCTCGATATAGTTTGATTACGAAAAGACCTCTATTTTTTTTACTGTAATTCTGAAATCCTAACTAAATTCATTGCAGAATTGCATTCAAAATGTGGACATCATGTATTTGTAAACTCTCCTTGAATATTTTTTTGATAAAATAGCGTAGTTTATTTTTAAACAATTTTTACGTGGTTTGGCGCTACGTTATTTTAGTTTGAGTCGAGCACATTGACTTTTCTTTCTTATGTAAAAGTCATTAACGCTGTCACTTTCGTTTACATTTACTTTTTTCGTATCACCTTAAATATTATCTCACCTTCCTGTTGCATCCTGTATAATAATATAGTTTTGATTTATTTACTAGCTGTCCGTGGAGCAGCTCCGCACACGCTGTTGTCGATTTCTAATAGGACCCGCGAAGAGAAGTTACTTCGAATTAAAAACGAAAATATAATTTAAATTTCGAATATCCAGCGCGACCCCCCCCCCATGTCCGCCGCCATCTTGAGTTCTCGTAGAAAATCCCCACACTAACTAAATTATCGGTTTTTTGGCTTTCCCTGTGCGTTTTTCAAAATTATCTCTCAATTTTAAAGGATAAACAGAACCAATAGGTCTTAGATGTTTAAAAGTAATATAAAGCGACCGAATCCTGAGCCAATTAAGTTTTAATTTGGTAAATGTATTTATGTGACCCAGATACGAACGTCTCACGTAAACAAAGTAATGTTTTAATTAAAGGGGCATATCAAAAAAATTCAATTAATGTTTTCCACGGTATAGTTGTATATGGAGTTTGTCATGTCCGATGAAAGGGCTAGTTGCCAGGATTTTAAATATATTTTTTTCATAATTGTAAAAAATATTCTAGGATTAACTCAAAAAAGACCATTCTCACGGTTTCTGAAGTTTGTGAAGCGGTGTAGCTAGCATCACAATATTAGTATGCCTAGAGTCATAAAACAACACTATAATAAAATACGTATACTGATGCTGATTTAATTTCTAGATATGTCCACTTCTCTAACTATGTTTAGAATAAATTTAGATTTAAGATGTTATATAAAAAGGTTAATATTTGTACACCCAGTATTACTGGATACCATCATTTGAAACACCGTTGATAATATAATACCTAGTTACAAACAATTATGAACAAATAAACATTTTTGTCTTTGTCTTTCTCGGTTTTTTCTTATTTTACCATATCCATTCCTATTTGTTTCCTGCTCCGAATTCCCATCACATGCTCAAGTCGCTTGCTGCACTCATTTGCGGTTAACGAGCACATACAGGGTGTCTGCGACACTACGAGTGGAGTGTAGAGAGGCGTGTGGGGTGACACGACTCACCCTAATTGTACGAGCGGCTGTTTATATTACCGAAGGTGCTTTTGTTGGGATACTTTGCTGTTTCTTAGGGTTCCGTGCCTTAAAAGGAAAAAGGGAAACCCCATTTATTAAGCGTATAGTTGTTAGCGTCTACGTCACAATGTATCGTGCTTAATAAATAAACTAGTTTTTTTTATATTTTATAAAATTTTAGCCTATTTTGAAAAACTAATTTGAATATTCTGACTAATATATGTCTAAATAGTGTTTTAAATACCGCCTACACACGTATCATAAACCCTCTTTACTGCGTCCAAAAACCGCACGTTACTACAAGCATAATGTTTATACTACTTGGTAAAAACTACATTATGACCACAATGTTTAAATTTTCGATAAATTATGACATTCAAATTTCGAACGTCGACGCCCGCCTGCGTGCCGCCCCTAGTTTGTCTGTGAAGTTGGTACTACTGAGCAAGCTAAATAAGTGCAGAGCAATTATCAATGCCACCACGCCGGTCGAACATGCGGTTCCTGAACACATCAAAGAGAGCTTATGATATGTATGTAGATAAACTAGTGTATGTAACTATACATAATAATTAGACATTAAAACTCTCGAGTGATATTATTAGGAAACTCGCCTTCAGCTCGTTTCATGAACCCACTCTCGAGTTTTAATGCCCTCCATTATGTATCTGTCACATAAACTACTATTAATTTATTAACATCTCGCCTTCTCATTCGTACCTTTCGGTCAGAAGCACTTTATTTATATTTAGCAGGGCCTGTACGCTCCGTTTGGAAAGATTGCTGATTTTCTCCTTGGGGGTCGTCAATTAATTACGTAAGACTTTTCTGACAACTATCTGGTGACATATCGCGATATTTGGCTCAACCTCCCCATAACTTAATCTCAACGGAGATTTTTCAAAATTATAAATTTCTTAATAAATTCAATTCGCTTCATTGTTTTATTTAAGTCTAGTTTAAAGATTGCTTAGATCGTAGTCTAGAATCACAGTGATACAATTTAACAATAATAAAAGCCTTATGTGCCTATCTGTAACGTATACGTTTAGACAATCATAGGCAAGAGTCGTGGCTTTATAGTATTGTGAATTAAACCCTTTAAAAATAAATACATACGTTGCCGTATCAAATAACGAACTTTATTGAAGTCTCCTGCCTCACCTGCACCTACCAGAGGATAGAGAGAGGACCTAGAACTGGACTATTAGCTGCATCATAACCCGAACAGACTAAGCTAACAAATAATTCTCCAAGTGAAAAAAAAAATACCGACTTCAAATGCCGAGCCCTGTTTGTTCCTCCCCGGGCGGGATGCGATTAAGTCTGTGAACTCTTAAATGAAAACTCAAATCAAATCAAATCATTCATTTGTGAAACATAGGTAGGTAGTAAGATATGTACATTCTATTCTATTCAGTCTAGCCATCGGGCATACAAATATTTCATGCAAATGTAGGTAAGTACATATTAATAGTTTTAACAGAAAAATCAATTGGATTCATATTACATTACATTTGTCAAATATTACCATAAACTTACAAGTTATTATCAAAAAGGTATTCTGATATGGAGTAATATATTTTGTTGATTACAAGCTTACGTAATTCCCTTTTAAATTGCAATATATTGTCGACATTACGAATATTATCAGGTAATCTATTAAATATTTTTGGTGCCATACCAAAAATACTGTTTTTAAATAATGCTGTATGGTGTTGGGGCATACAAATTTTGTTAAGGTGTCTTTTGCTATTAATTTTAGTGTATAGATGCATGTTCGTCTTGACAAACATAGCTACCTCAAGAATATATAGGGATGGCACTGTCAGAATATTGAGCCTCTTAAAATGTTGTTTAGCGCTATCTCTACGGCAAAGACCACATATGGCCCTGACACATTTTTTTTGTGCAATTAATACAGATTCTTTACCTACTGAGTTAACCCAAAAAATTATTCCAAATCTTAGTGTAGAGTCCACATAGCCATTATATGCCATCAGTACAGCTTCTTCACATACAGTTTTTGATAGTTTGTATAGGGCATATGCAAATGTATGCAATTTTTTACAAACTTTATCCATCTGTGTTTTCCATTTGAGATTTCGGTCAATGTAAATTCCCAGAAACTTTGTTACCTCCGTTTGTTCAACACTTTGTCCTGAGTAAGTTATGTCCAGATTCTTAATTGTATTATTATTATTATTTTGAAAATTTATTATTTTGGTTTTACCAATGTTAACTACAAGATTATTTTGCTCAAGCCAGTAAATAATTTTATGTAGAGAATTATTAATTTCATCTTCAAATTTATTTGGATCGTCGCACGGTATAATAACCGTGCTGTCGTCTGCAAATAGCACCATAGAATGCTCTACAACATTGGGTAGATCGTTGATGTAAGCTAAGAAGAGCAATGGGCCCATCACACTGCCTTGTGGTACTCCTTGCTCTATGTCTCTAGGTTTTGATGTGTAGGTTTGTTCCATTTTAGACATCGTACATATCTTATTTATCTGTGTCATTTGCTGTCTTTTATTTAGGTATGATTTTATAAGTTCTATCGCGTTCCCCCTTATTCCATAATTCTGTAATTTACTTATAAGGATGTCATGTCTTACAAAATCAAAGGCCTTGCTCATGTCCATGAATATAGTCACTACTGGATTTCTTTTGTCTATGTTAGTAAAAATCTTAATAAGAAAATCATAGATAGCCATGTTTATGGTCTTATTTTTTCTGAACCCTTTTTGTTCCGGCGCAAATAGATTCTGATTTTCAAAGTAACCGTATATATTTCTATAGATCACCTTTTCAAATATTTTTGCAAGAATGGGGATTAATGCTATAGGCCGATAGAAATTCATATTGTATTTGTCGTCCTTTTTAAATAATGGCTTGACAACTGCAATTTTCAGTTCATTTGGGACACAGGACTGGGGAGATCATAAGAACAACATATTTTAAAACCTTAGTTGTTATTTCATCATAACCAGCGCTGTTCGTGTTCTTTAATGATTTAATGATTTGGAAAATGTCAAAGGATGTCACTGGGTTTAAAAATATTGAATTACAGGAATTGATTGAGTATAAATTATTATTGTTATTAGGAGATGTCAAGATAGATTCATTATTATTATTAGATGTCAAGTGAGGTTCACTTTTATTATTATTACATGTTAAAATTGCATTATAGTTATTCGTCCTCTTGTCAATTGATTTATTATTATTCGATATGTCAATAAAAAGTTATTAAATGCTTCTGCTATTTCCATTGGATTTGTGATATTTTTACCATCTTTAGTGATTTTTTCAATATATTCCTTAGGTTTCTTTACATTTATTATCAGCGTTTAGAATTCTATAGTTGTTTTGAGCTTTTTGTGTCAGTTTAATAATATTTTTTAGCTTTTTTGTATGTACTTGAAAAACTTCTTTGTTTGCCAAATTTCGGTGTAGTCGATATTTCACCAGCAGTTCTCTTTTCCGCTTGCAGCATAGCCGAATTCCCTTGGACATCCATTTCTGTTTGCGCATTAAGGAAATTCTTACCTTTATTATAGGAAAACATAATGTACAGAGTAGGACGAACATATCATAAAATTCCCTAAACGCATAAATAGGATCGTCGGATTCGAATACTTTATGAAAAGATAAGGAATTGAGGTGTTTCGCAAATTTTAACATATTCTCTTCACTATAGTCACGTTTTAGTACATGCCATTGTTTAAGAGAGTAACTTTTCTTTACTGGGCATTTTAACAGTTGAGCGGAATTATCTGAAAGAGCGAATTCTATTACATCACTCTTGCATCCACGAATATTGTGCATTATATTATCTAGACATGTCTTGCTGGCATATCTAGCAGGCTGATTGATTTCGATTTTGAGGTTGTAACTCATAGTTAACTGTTTGAACCGAGTGCTATTTTTATTAATTTTCAGTAAGTCTATGTTAAAATCACCACATAATATAATTTTTCTGTCGTTTTTGTTCACAAAATCATGTAGAATATCGTTTAAAGCACAGAAGAAGGTTTCAAAAGACTTATTATCATATAAAGGGACTCTGTAGATACATATTATAATAATTTTATGATCAGTTAGTTCAATAGCACTGGCTTCGAATATATTACTGATATTGAATTTATCAATGCTTTTAATTTCTTTAAATTTATGAGGATTTTTAATGAGTATGCATGATCCACCATGTCGGTTTTTTCTACAAAAACATGAAGCCAATGTATGGTTAGGAAACGTCAATTGATTCTGGTCACTATCTATCATATTATGTTCTGTAATACATATTACATCTATATCTGTATTTCTGCCCTCAAGTTCGTTTAAATGTATCATTAGCTCGTCTGACTTCGTAATTAGACCATCTATATTTCTCCTCATCAAAACTTTTGCTGAACGGAATCACAAACCAAAACGTCATCTGTGTATATTTTTTTGTTGTTGATTTTTCAAAAAGGGTTATAAATTAATTTTGATTAAATTTATATGGGACCACCTCTGAAATATTACCTGTCAAGTAAAACAAGATTCATCAAAATAGATTCATAATTGATGCAATGGTCGCGTAACAAACTTAGAAAAACGAAATGAGAACCCCGCCCCCTTTTTCAAGTCGGTTGAAAAGGTCGCACACTGTTAAAATAATATGAAGATATTTAATTATTATTATGCCGTCTTTTCAAACCTTTTTCGTTACGTTATTCAATTTGAGGGCGACCTTTTTCGGGTGAATATTAAAAAATAATCCTCCCAGCAGGCAGTTGTTCATTTCAATATTGCATATTCTGGAATATTCCGGATATAATCAAATTTCAAAGGAGAGAGACTTCGCGAGTAATTAGATTTACATTCAAAGATGATATGCGTAAGATATACTGGTAGAAGCTTACACGCGCGTTTTTCGTGACGATGGGCTAACCCCCTATCACACGAAATGGACCATTGGATTGTCGGCTAAACATAAGCGCAATTGTGCCTCTGCCACCCCGATAACGGAAAGTTAACTTAACTGCCGGTAAGGGAAAACTCACAGCGATAGGCTTGTTTCTGCAACAAGTATTTTTTTCCTCACAAAACAATGTAAAATTGCGAAACAATTGGGGTATATTGAAGTAAATAAAGGTTTCTTGTGTATATTATGCAGACAGGGTGTCCCGTAATTCAACGTCAAGCGAATACAATGATGTGGTAAAAACAATCTCACAAACGTTTATACATAAATGTATTTTTTTTACAAAATTTTCTATTATCAAAGATTTTTTTATACATTTTTGCCAGTCTGAAGCAAGCCTATCTTCCGCCATACTCGCTTCATGTTAAGTTACGGGACAACCTGTATAACTAAATTAATTCCCATTTAATTGCGGAACTCCTCCAGTAGATGGCGCTAGCTGTCTATCATAAACATAGTCTGCTGAAAATTATTGAGTGACAAAAAAGTTCTTAAAAAGTCAATGTGACATGCCTGAAGCGAAACGAGACGGCTTTCTACCGTTACGACTTGTATGAACGAACAAAAGACAAAATAAAATAAAATAAATGTAGCCCTTTAATATCTCCACCGAGGGGCACAGGTCTTTACCCGGATGCGAGTAAGATTAAGCCATACTCCACTACGCTGGCTCAGTGCGGGTTGGTGGAGGGGTGTCGGGCTAGAGGCCAGCCCGACTGACAGAAGTTTTCAAGCTGCCCTATTAGGGCCTCTGACACAGATTTAAGACGACTTCTACCAAGTGTCATGTGAAGCACAGAACGTCCGATAATGTACATAAGATATAAAATATAAATATTGTTACCAGCACCCGTAGCATGCCGACCCCGCCGAGTGTGTTAAGGTTTTCCAAAAAAGATATATAAAAGGAAATTGAATGTAAACGAAAGCGACAGCGTTAATTACTTCCACATAAGAAAGGAAAGAGAGAGCAAACAATGCGCTCGACTCAAACTAAAATAAAATAAAAGTAGCGCCAAACCACATACAAATTCTTAAAAATAAACTACCTTTACTTAAGCTATTTTGTCAGAAAGATTTTCAAGGAGAGTTTAGGAATACATAATATCCACATTTTTATGCAATTTTATCAATGAAATCAGTTAGGATTTCAGAATAACAGGAAGACATAAAATAATTTACAGGTCTGTCCGTAATTCATTTCTATCGAGAATATTTCATCCAATCTTGTTTTCCTACAGTGAGAATCTTAATCAAATACTTAATAAAAACTTATCCAAAAAAAGAATAATCTGTAGATGATTTTATAGTGGAGTAAATAAATGGATTTGAAATAAATCCCATTTTTTCGGTATCACCTTAACGTGGGAAAGTGAAGCACAACACAGCTATGCGCTATAGAAAGCTCTGTCCCTTACCTTTCGTGAACCCCCCCCCCCCTCTTTATGCTACGTGTGATGATGGTCATCACCGGATTCGAACCTCCTTCTACTGTGCGTGAGAAGCAAGCGTGAATCCTACCAGATCACGGAGTGCTCATAACATTACACAATAATTTTGCCTCGTGCCCTATTTCAGACAAATTATGCTTACTCACGTAACATACCCAACCACAATGATTACCAAAGAGTTTTGTGACACACACTTATATGGCGCTTTTTCGACACATTTTCTAGGTTCAGGATATCGTCACGTACACACACGATCTTTCATATAGGATATAGGTACAGGCCAAATTTTAAGACTTCACCCACGCTGACTGCGGGGCTCCTGCAGCCTCACTTCCCTACGTTGCGGTCGGGGTCCACCAGCGCCCCCACCCTACGTTCTTCATCAGATACGATGATGGTTTTTGAACCCCACGTTGACTCGCTCTTCTAAATGCTTTACATCTTCTGGAAATATATATTTTTTTAAAAGATTTTTTTAATATCTCTCTGGCCTAGCCCCTGGCTCTGACTAAGGAAAATCGAGACAAAACGGAACAACAAATGTGAGGTTGAAGGGACCCATATATACGAGTGACGGGAAATAAAAGATGTCGCCAAAAAAAAGACTTCTTACTTAAAACAAAAAGTGAGTATTTATGACAGTAATAAAAGGTTTTATTTATTTAGTAATCAAAAAAATAAAGCATGTTTTAGGGTCTGTTTATTTTATTTTTTTAATTCTCATTGAATGTAATTTTTTTGCAAATCAGACGTTGTGATTTTCTTTTTCAACAAAGCCATGATAAAAAAGTAGCTATTGAAGAGGCAATCAGGCATGTATGCTCCTGATTGCCAATTGAGGAGGTATGAGATCACAAAATATAACACCATAATAGCAACATATGATCATACGCGTAAAAGCGCAGCGTATCATTCTTAAAACCTTAAAATAAATAAGTAAAAAGCGCGGTAAACAAACAGCTGCGGCAGGTGGCACATTTAAGCGTGTGAGGCGCTAACGCCCCATGCAAGCACCAAAAAAAGTTTTTGCGCTTGGTGTGAACTGCGGGATGCGCTGGTAAAACCAAGTGTAACAAATGCTCACTTCCAAATGTCAGACAAGTTGAGTCCAGTTAAGTGTTAGACAACAGCACGTTAGAATTAGGAAATGACACGAAGTTTCTTGGAATAACCATTGATAGCAAATTTCTGTGGGGACACACATAGATAAATTAGCTGGTAAATTAAGTTCTGCGGCTTACGCTGTTAGGAACATTAGTCAAAGCACGGATGTAGCTACATCTAGACTAGTATATTTTAATTACTTTCATAGTGTCATGTCCTATGGTATGTTGTTGTGGGGGAAAGCAGCGGATATTCAAACTATTCGAGCAATTTATAATTTAAAACGAACAGACTCCTTAAGAGAGCTTTTTAAAGAAATTGACATACTAACTGTAGTCAATTTATTTTCGAAAATATAATGTATGTACGCAAGAACCTTACAACGTTTTCCAAATTTAGCGATAGCTCTAATGTTAACCTAAGAAATAATCACAGACTATGTGCGCCCCGATTTAGACTCGCGAAGGTTAGCAATTCTTTCAAGGGTCAGTGCATTCTCTACTATAATAAGATACCTCTGGAGATTTAGAAATTGCCGTTTGAGCTATTTAAAAAGCATGTTAAAGCACAAAATAAATAGGTACAGAATTCAACCACATGTATGTACTTCACTTTTCATAGCTACGCTCGGCGATCGCTCTAGGGTTGTCAACTACGCTTATGCACGAAAAACTATCGTGGTATTGGCGCTCCTATCTAGTTGTATTTATTATGAAGAATGAAACGAGAAGAATGAAATCATTACATTACTATTACAATACAAAAGGTTTACAGATCAGAAAAAAACCTACACAATTTTACGTTTGTCAATTTTTACTATCGAAAATCCCTGATAACTTCTAAACGGACTACCCGAGTTACAAAATTTCTATTTCTCTATCCGTTTTAGACCTACACCTGTCAAATGATACGAAAAATAACACAATATCTACAAAAAAAAAAACATCTTTTCAACTTACGTAAGTACGGTGACGTAACAAAAATTTTGTTAATACTTATTTTATTATACTGATTGAAAAATAGGCAACTGTTATTTATTGAAATCGATCTTAGATACATTATTCGGGGACCTAACTACCTACCTAACTGTTCTATACATATAACGTTAATACGAACCATCGAAATACAGGCAGATAGCTACTTTCCGAAACCACTGGTAGCTTGAAAAACGCCAATTTATAGTTTAATGTTGAATTTCAACAACCGTCCACTGAACAGTTATAATAAAAAAAATCCGTTGCTCCATTGTTGCATTATTTGCATTAACAGACGCGCGTGTCAAGCGGATGGCACTCACGCTCGCACTGGTTTGAACTGCTCTGAGATATCGTGTCCGTGCGCAGTATCTATGTGTGCGTTGCTCGAGCGCGCTTGTATGTAGATTGATGTGGTTAAAGCGACTTTGTGATAAAGGGATATTACAATGTTCAAGATTACTTAAATTACGGGACTGTATGGGGATAATCTAGCTCAACACAGACCTTGCTGTTAATAATTTTGTAATTATTTATTCCTGCTTATTAATCATAAAAATTAAATTTTTCATATTTGTATTAGTTAAGCACAACCTATTTTTAAAAGAGATCTAAAAATCAATCTGTGGTAGATTCTACGCCCTTCTTCTCCCACAGTGGTCCAATGTAGAGAACCACCGGATGTTATCATCTACATGCCGCATTTCTCAACAGATTCTCGTGGATTTTTGTGAGCAGGTTCGATTTTTTTTTTGTCGATTCAGTTTTTGGAAGTTTTTAAAAATATCGCAAATGTGAGGCTTTTAAAATTTGAAAAGACTGCTGCAGTCCAAACAGCTAGATGGATTTAAACAAAAAGGTGAGGAGTCGTTAGAGTTGTTGAGACCGTGAGAGTAACAGGCACTATAATTTTAGTGAAAAGTCTATTGGTTGGGTTTAAGATCGCAACATGAAGTTTGCAAAGTTATTGGTGCGGCTACTTTCATACTCCGTGTACGTAACCAGGTGCACTCATAAGTTTGTATGTGTTGTTTAAAAAAAGTGTCACTCGCGCGGTCTGCAGCTCACCGTGCCACTAGTTTTAAATTTATTCAACGCTTTTGGGCTGCAAGAGTCGCCCTCACAAATTCGGTAGCTTGAGCAGTCATTGGACAGCCTCGTGGCAATCAGCCCCCGATCTTTGTGTTACGCCTTCTTACTGCACGGTGGATACATGGAAAAGTTGCTAATGCAAAGGCTAGCTTATCTTAAAAGGGATTTCATCCATCAAACCCAGGTAAGCCTTTCCGATTTCCAGGGCCGATATCTCCAACCGTCTAACAGCACACACACTCCGAACATAAATTATCATTCGAAGGCTTCACGCGAACAAATGACGACGCAGTGTGACAGCGGGTTCGTCAAAATGACGAATGTGCCACCCTCACTGACAGCGCGTGATATATGACGAATGTGGAGTGTTGTGGAGGGTGTTGAGTTAGGTCTACTATTAGCCGGGAAGACGGTGGGATTTCTTACCGTTTCTTTCTTGCCCCAAAGACTGCATATTGCATAATATTAATGCTTTGCTTCGCCCCCCTCACCCACAGTGGTCCAATGTAGAAGCAAAAGAAGAGGTGTTCTATGAATATTTGTATCAAATATCAAAACATTTCATAAAAGCCTTTCCTGTAAAATTTCATTTCTGTCGCTTACATTAAGTCGCTTACATTATGGGCTCAAATTATCTTGTGAAATGGAGTATTGTATATAGTCTCTGGTGTGGGAGACCCTATTGGGGATTCTGATTTTCAACCTTATGCCTTGGTAAGAATAAAAGTGTAAAATCAATGAAAATGGCTGGCTAAACGCACAAATCTGCCTCTACAGGAAAAGGTGAAACGCTTTGTATATTTAAAATACTTCTTGCCAATTAATTCTCTGTTCTGTATAGTTATTCAGAGTCTTGTTCAATTCATTTACCCACTGAATTTGAAATCTCCCATTCAAGTGGAAAGTAGCTCTCGACTCCATGGCCGTTTTTCATCTGCCCACGGTAAATGCACAGTAATCGCACGACACTTGTAAGTAAGGGACAGAGCTATGCGTCCGTCTCCCTTTCCTTTTAAAAGCGACAGAAGGAGTAGGAAATTGACGCTTTGCACATTTTTTGAGGGAGGATTTGTAATTTTATGCCATGGTAATGAAATGTAAAACCTATTTTAACGATTTTGTGTATCCAGGGTACCCACAGTCAATAGGGGATACTTTCTGAGCAGGTTTCTTTTTAAACTGCAAAAGATGGCGTTGAAAATACAACTCCCTGTTCTAGTAGGTGCATGATGAATGTGGTAAATATGGGTAGAGAATATCTAAACAAAGAAAATGTGTCTCATATTTAGCATATTCATCAGGTGCCAAAGAAGAAAATACCGAGTATTCCGGTGTCGTATGGTAACTGCTAGGTTTGCTCAAATAATTCCCTTTTAAGTGATAAGCTCGCCCATTTACCTGAGTGCAATAAAGTAAAAATTTAATTAAACTGCGCAATTACTGTTAGGAGATTAAAAGGGGCCAATGGAATTGCGAACATTGGTTTAGTTGTGAAGTTGTTCTTCACAGTACAGTCCGCGATCTAGTGCAGTACACCTTTTGGACTTTGAGTGTGCTTATTGTGTCCATCGTAGGGACTACAATTGTATTGAAACTTGCTTCAACTTACTGTGTTATGAACATCACAACTTGATTCAAATCTTGATTATAATCTCAGTTGCCGTTTCTGCCTCTGAACAGATAAAACAACATGTTGTACGGCCTGGCGTTCGTGCTTCGTGCTTTGTTGTATGTCTGCTCCGAATTATAATTGAGTCAAAACTAAGTTCAATATTATTTTAGTGAAAAGTCTACAAGTTAACAAATAAGGTGTCGTTGGATTTATAGAGAACGTGAGAGTAATAGGCTATTACTTTTAGTGAAAAGTCCATAAGTTGGGTTTAAGACCGCAAAATGTAGTTTACAAAGTTATTGGTGCGGCCACTTTCACTTCCAAGTACGAACCAGGTAAATTAATAAGTTTGTCCTCTGGTATCGAAAGAAAGTGCAGTCGTAGTATTTGTTTTAATAATGATTCCACATGATAATTCAATTAGTTAGTCCAGTTGTGATTGTGACACCTCCAGAGTTTGTCTCCGTCTGTCATAGCTGTTGCCCAGGACCTCGTAGAGGTCTTTTTCTTCATGTCCTATTACGCCGAGTGACTGTGGAACCATGAGAATTCCTTCTATCTTGTGACTCCATTTTACATTGCCATAGCCTCGTTGCATTCATGGGTATCTTACTTTTACCTGGAATCTTAATAGCAAGGCCAAATTACAATTGGTGGGTTGCAACTTTATGGTAGAAAAAAATATTGTTGTTGAGTCTCAGTTGGCCAATTAATTCATTACAATAATTCAATTATTAAATTATTTTTTAAGTAGGTCGGTTACTTGTTTGATACAACGTTGTGTATGTGACACTTATAGTCGGATCAATATGGACTTAAAAATAATGTAAATAAACAAACGAAGAACGAATAATTTATCTAAACTTTGAATCAGAGATATAACACATTGAATGGACTAATACAATAGTAATAAAAAAATAACATAACAATTAACCTACAAAAAACAAAAAATATGCAATTTCACGAGCCTCAAGCAAATCGTTAGAAATAAACTAAAATAACCAAAATATAGAAATAATGAAAACAATAAAATTCCTCGGACTAACACTAACACCAAAATTGTGGATGGAAGCTTCATAAAGAGAAACTAAGGCTATGAGCACGTTATCCTAAGCTACGGTATTATTTTATCTGGCAGTTCTACTGTTCTAGATAAATCGGACTGCTGCCATTAACCATCGGAAAGTTGCAGACCTTATTTTAATAATTATGGCATTTAAGTGATTAAATCGACCTAAAATTACCATTTCCATTATGACTTCATAATAATAGCGTATTTTATGCAGCTAATAAAATATTCCATTTGTTACCAACTGACATAAAAACCTTAAATTAAATTCCTTTTAACATACTATGATTATTTTTTTAACATTTATGATTCTAGAATCATAAACTAAAACATAACATACAGGCACATACATTGCTTCTGGCCCCACACTAGGATACCCTGTATCGTGGGAACCAGAAACAGCGACGTCACACACATATAAACACATGGTTGGCAGTCGTCCTTAAAATCCTTAAAATAAAATATACTATGATATTAATGAATACTTAAATGATGAATTGATTTCTTACTAAAGTCGCACAAGTTATTGGGCCGGCCTGAGTTTTCTTGCCGTTTCCTTCTTTGTCCAAAAAACCTACGACTTTACGAAGCGGAGTAGCATATCCTTATAATATATTGCTTAATATTCTTGATAAAAAAATACAAATAAAATAAAATAATATAAATATCCAAGAGCTCCGTGGTCTAATGGGTTCACGCTTGCTTCTCACACAGGAGATGCAGGTTCGATTCCTGAGATAATTGGTAAGATCAATGAGATAATTAATTTATCTTAAGTACATTATACGGACGTTCTAACGGTGAGGGAAAACATCGTGAGGAAACCATCATTACTCCATAGCTGCGGCGATGGGCTAGCCTCCTGTCACGCAAAATAGAGTATTGAATAACTGGCACAAAGTGGGCGCAATTGTACCTCTGTCACCCCGTATGGGAAAAATCGTGACGCTATGTTATGTTAAATATGCAATAATTTTAATATGTAAATATGTTAATAAATAGCTAGTAATTCAGTTGCGTAAATACTACATCATTTGCATACATATTTGTATATATATATGTAAACTATCGACAAATTGTAAACCAGACCAACAGGATTTAGAATTTATGTTTCTTTTGTTCTTACATGTCAACATAATACTAAGTTTATTCGGGGGCTTCGCTGCGCTCGCCCCCTCTAGTCTTCACCTAAGCTACCGCAGTGTATGCCTGGAATTTCGTTTGCAATTCAAGTTTAAACCAGTTCACATTTAACGGTTTTAACTAACTAACGCGTCATATCGTAAACAGTACGGTAAAGTTTACAAATTAGCGATAGTTTGTAAACTAACGAGTAACAAAACTTTAGACTGTAAACTAACGGTTTCGATAATCTTACGGGGACATATATATCAAGTTATGTTCCACATAACCCTAAGCCCTTTTTCATACTGGGGGACCTGTCTTGTCAGATATTCAATGTTTCAAATGCTAAATAGCGAACAAAGACCTGTGCCTCTCGGTTAGAACGCTCATACGACATGACGACCCGAATGGCCGAGTCAGCAGTGACTCTGCCTATGAAGCCAAGAGTCCCGGGTTCGAGTCCCGGTGGGGGCAAATATTTGTTTGATGAGAACGGATGTGTGTATCCTAGTCATGGTTGTTTATCTATCTATGTATAATATTTATCTATATAAGTATGTGTAACGTTGTCTAGTACCCAAAATACAGGGAATCCTAATTTGGGGCTAGATCAATGTGTGTAATTAGTGTCCAAGGTATTATTATACAGTAGAGTACATTCATTAATCCAGCTCTGTAACTCCTGACGTCATAAACCTCCTACGTAAGCAGATAGCATACAATATTTCGATCGCCGCCAAAAAATAATCCTCTGAAATTGGATACCACTGCGATGCATACCCCAGTTTCATTTCACATACATGTATTCTCGTAATACAGGGTGTAACATAAAGGTGTAGAGTAATTGTAGTCGTATGTTTGTTATTTTTGTTTATGATATGTATATGTCAACTTAATTAAGATTGTCAAAACCGTCAGATGTTAAACTAACGTTTTTTTTTCTCGTTAATTGGTCAACTATTGACAGATGGTAAACTGTAGCGTACTGCTTACTATATGACGCGTTAGTTGATAAACTTAAAACCGTTAAATAGTAAACTGGTTTAAACTTGAATTGCAAACGAAATACCCCTCAGGGCAAATACTGCGGTAGCTTAGGTGTCGACTAGAGGGGGCGGGCGCAGCGAAGCCCCCGAATAGTCTCCTTGTTAGGTTGACATGTAAGAACAAAAGAAACGTAAATTATAAACCCTGTCGGTCTGGTTTACTATATGTCGATAGTTGATCAACTAACGCGTTTGTTTATCAAGTAAGGGTTTTGTCTATCTTCCGGTGACATATACAAAATTATACCTCTCACCCAACTCCGCATAGTAGAAAAAATAAAAAATAATTAAAAAAAATATATTGTTTCTGGTCCCATGCTAGGATATTCTAAAAGTGCGCCGCCATGTTTTTTTGTACACAATTATTATCTCCACGCGTATTTCCTGATTTGTCTACCTACTAAACTCAATCCGTATTACAACAAAAAATATGGCTTACTTTTAACTAACTGTTTACCAAATTGAGTAAAAAGTTACATCCAAAAAAATATATTTTCATCCCAAAGTAACGAAATGTTCACCAAAACTCTACCCTCTATTTGACAACATGGGCCTCGCTCTCCTAACTTCGCTTCGGCTTCAGGTTGTATTGTAAAGTTGTGACGTCACAAACCTAATTTGCGATCCGGCTATAGCAACCCATACGGTTCGATGTAGAACTACGTGCGGGCACTACATTTGGTGAACATTTAACATATTTGGGAGTCGAAACTTGTAAGTAAACAATACACCTATTTATTGCCAAAAAACATCAAACATAGTTTAACCTCAAAACTAAGTTCAACTTATTGTTTTGTAGTAAGACCCAATCCGCGTCACTACAAAAATATTAAGCATAGTTTAACTAAAAACTAACGCCAAATCCGTTTTTGTCTTTAAACAAGTGTTGAATAGGAGTTTATTTTTTATACATACTTTAACCTAAAAAAAATGACAATTCCTATACATGTTTGTCTATAAACAAGTGTTGAACAGGAATTTATTGTTTTGTAAGAAGTCTAAAGGTACACTCTGAAGGGAAACTCTGTACACACAGAAAGTTGTAGTCATGTTTTAGAGGATTGTTGGGCACGTCATTCTAAACATCTTTCTCTATGAAACCGATTTTATCACAGCAACTTTATTTTTCCCTTCTCCACACCAATCTGCTGATCGCCCGGCCAAAAATGTATGTTGTGGTGTGCTTCTTCAAAACCACAGAGCATTGAATATTAGAGAGAGGGCAATGACCGTTGTATGCCCAGTGTGCATATAGTGCATTCAGTTGCTCTCAGCGAGAATTACCGAGTGCACGCGCCGATCGCCTTAGAAAACTTACATCACTTAGCTTTATTTTCTATAATGCCGGCCTGTGCAGTTGTCCTATGTGAAAATCGCAGTGATTCGACAAATTTCCATAACATGGGTAAAACATTTCACAGGTAAATAATGAAAATACAATATTTCTTCAATAAAACAATACGCCTAACGAAATATTCCGAGGAAGTAATGCTATTGAGTCGCAACCACATTCCGTCTCTCTCATACTCATTAGCGTTACTTACTAGCGAGAGAGACAGGATATAAATTTAATGTCCATGACGCTGTGTGTGCTGTGTGCGTGCTTTATGAAACAATGTGCGCCTCATGCGCACGTATACAGCTACGTAACTGCTTTGCCTGTGTTTACCAATACGAGAGTAGGGATAAATGTGTATGTGGTTATTATGTGTGCGTGTTCGTTGTGTTTATTTAATGATACGTTGTGTTCGTGAATTCAGCTTGCGACAATCGGTTTGCATACAAAATAGGCTGAACGCCCTTCTCCTATGTTGAGATATCTGTGTTCAAAACACATCCCCGCAGTTCCTCGTGGCTCAGCAATTAATCTATTTTTTCCGGAAACTAAATGAGCACCTCGCCTGATCCTAGTCATTAGGGCTAAGGAGGGGGAGGGGATGGAAAAAAGTGGGGGGAGGCACGTGAGGTGAATGAATGAACAAAGGGACCAATTACGGAATGGTATTATAGAATCAGTTAGGGATCCGATTTTTAGTTCATTGGGTAAATATTAACTCGGTCAGCTAGTTTCTTTCTAGCTTATGGCGTGCAACGTGTGATCCAGGGATTATTTGGACAAGTTATTACTAGTGGCTCTTTGAGCTGTAGACCTCGCTAGTGACACTTTATTTTAATAATACATACAAACTTATGAATGCACCTGGTTAAATTCATGGAGTATGAAATTAGCCGCACCAATTACTTTGTAAACTACATTTTGCGGTTAATCCCAAGCTGTTGACTTTTCACTAAAATTATATAGTGTGTTACTCTGACGGTCTCTACAAATTAAACGACACCTAATTTGTTAAAATCCGTCAAGCTATTTGGACAGCAGCGGTTTTTTCAAATTTTAAAACCCCCACAACTCCGCCATTTTGAAAGATTCCCAAAAACTGAATCGCCAAAAAAACTATTTAACAATAGAACATGCTCGCAAATTCACGAGAATCAGTTGAGAAATTCGGTCTTTAGAGGAGAACAACCGGACAAACGAAAGCATTTTTTCCCAATCCTGAAACGGAGACGCCTCATCGCTTCGCTCGGTCGGTCAATTAACTCAGTCAGCTCGTTTCATTCTGGCATTCAGCGATTGTTTGGCCAAGTTATATATACAATACTAAAATTTAAAAACGCGTTATAAAACAAAACTCTACTTACTCCTCCTCCTTTAATGTATTGTATTTAAACGCATTTCATGTTGTCAACCATTTTCTATGCGTCAGCAAAAAATTCAACACGACAGCACAATCGTTGATTTATTTTGTGATTTTAAGCCATAATTTTGTTCAATAAGACCAACGTCTGACCTTTAAATTTTATCACGTCAGTTCCAGAATTGTCATTCAACTCATGAACAAAATGAGCGTTTTTGACAGTAGGCACAGGATGTTTTTTTTACTAATTAGTAATAATAGTAGTCACCCCACTGTAATACATTACAAGTGCGGACTGCAGTAACATTGCAGGGAAGCGGCTATCTTCATACTTGGCTGAATTTTAGAGGCTAAACAGCATCTTGTCTTATAATTATTGTTCCCATTTCCACTGTGGAATTCTCACATTTTGGCGCCTCTTGTATTGCTCTATTATGGTTTAAACGAGAATGTATGCAGCTTGACGACCTCTGTGGCGCTGCGGTTGCGGCTCCGCCTATCATGCGAGAGGTCCCGGGTTCGATCCCCGGCTGGGACCGATTCCCACAACACAGGGTGTGCTAGTGCGGAGCCAGAAGCAATGAATATGTGCCTGTATGTTTGTTTGTTTTATGGATATATGTATGTACGAGTATATGGACTCAAATGAACCTCTGCCTCCCCGTATACATAAAGATGTGACGCTTTGTGAGTTTGTGTTACAGTAAAAAATAGTATTAGCTTGGTCAGCCTAGCTAATTGGGTTTATTACTCTACGTTAATCCTATACCAAATACCTAGATTGTCAAAAAAATAATAGCTTCTTAGTTGATCCACCACATACACTTACATTACCTAACAATGTGTTTATGTGAAGTACAATAACAATTCAAGTGGTTTATTTAACCCCTCAGCTGACAGTGGCCATATACATGTCACCATATTTTCAACCCACATCTGGTATGGCAGTTCAAAATCAATGAAAAGCTGACAGTGGCCATATACATGTCACCATATTTTCAACCCACATCTGGTATGGCAGTTCAAAATCAATGAAAAGCTGACAGTGGCCATATACATGTCACCATATTTTCAACCCACATCTGGTATGGCAGTTCAAAATCAATGAAAAGCTGACAGTGGCCATATACATGTCACCATATTTTCAACCCACATCTGGTATGGCAGTTCAAAATCAATGAAAAGCTGACAGTGGCCATATACATGTCACCATATTTTCAACCCACATCTGGTATGGCAGTTCAAAATCAATGAAAAGCTGACAGTGGCCATATACATGTCACCATATTTTCAACCCACATCTGGTATGAAAGTCCAAAATCAATGAAAATTATGCAAGCCTATGCCAGCCGACGGGTTAAAAACTAAAAACTCAATTTAGAAATCGTAAAAAGAGGTCTTGGTAAGACTAATCAAATGATCCCGAACTAGATTGGTTTACGTAAGGAAATCCCAGAATTCCGTCTTCCACCTTCCAGCTCCATCATCAGGTGATGACGATGATAACATTGCCGGGAGATATGACTGGGGACTTAACTTACTTAACTTAATTTAGCTTAAACTCGATAGGTTTACTAGTAATCATCCTAGGGTTCCCTCTCCCACCTTCGAGCTCCTTCATCAGACCAGCTCAATGGTACCATATTACTGTATCATCATCTGAGCTGCATATAAGTACCTAGTTTCGTAATGATAGGATAACGAGAACTGGTCGGAATTTCCATTCTTGTATTTGTTCCACACTCTTATTTAGGTACAAGTGGAACTGAGGATGTTAATAAAAAAAAATGCACAAACAACCTTCATTCTGAAGGCACCAGGCGATGATTTAGCAATTTGGTTCGTGACTATTGGTCGTGTTTTTGTTATCGTCAAGCAATCCTCACGTCTCCCTCTGCTCTCATGAACACACTTTACGGTTCAAAGAGTAATTAGCAACGGAATCTCTCAGCTGGTTAATATCTCGCTCAGCTCAGCCAAAAAGCCAATTACATTCGCCCGAGCAAATAAAATGAACACCAAAAGCAAATATTTGGATAGGTACATTAATTAATCAAATTATACTTCATTATTCCAATACAAATATATTGTAAGTAAAATCTGGTTTTGCTCGAAACATTGTCTTTGGATTTATGAGGTAGACTAGGAAAGGTTGTGTAACCCTGAAATGCTTGGGCCAATGGTTGTTCAATGAGGTGAAATTCTAATGGTTACTTTTACTTACTTTATTGCAGAAACTACTCTAATAGGCTGAAAAATGGAAAAAAAATGTATCATTGATTTTATAAGCAGAATGAAATGTTTCCATCTGGGGTGGTAGAGGCACACTAGCGTTAAAATTCATTTTGTGTGCTATTTATTTTCAACCGACTTAAAAAAGGGGTTCTCAATTCGTCTGTTTTTTTGTGTTTGTTACGCGATTACTCCGTCAATTATGTACAGATTTTGATGATTCTTGTTGTGATTATATGTATATCATATGTAGGTCATACTTCAGACATGGTCCCATGATTTAGCGCTTTTTGAAAAATCTACAAATTTTACATAGATGACGTTTTGGATTGTGGTTCCGTGCGGCAAAACTTTTGATGGGAACTTTTCATGTACACTGACTTCAATCGCATCTTGACCGAGGAGAAAGAAATAGGGCTTGAACTTGAAGTCAGATTTTTTAAGTTTTTAACTTGGTGAATTACAATGTTAATTGAAGTAGGTAATCAAAATTACGGTATATAGCAACCGTTTTTCAAATGGACCATCTATAGGCAAATTTTCGTAGTAAGAAAATTTCTACCAGCCACTTTTCTTCATCATTAATTTTTCAAACAGGCCAAATATTAATTCAAAGATAAGTAAAATGTTTAAAAGATAAGATGACCCAGAAAATGCCTGGACTATAAACTATAATACCCAGAACTCCTAGAACCGAGATTTTTCCGATTCAGATTATGAATTTGCTTTCCAGCTAAGGCTAGCTTGCTGCGAAGGATGCCTGTAGGTCTTGAAAATGGTCGGCCTGAATGGTAGTTCTTCATATTCCAGTCTTTTGCTTGCTTTCTGATGACATTTCTCGGTTGGGGTGGGCGATAGCCTGAAAATATATTTACGTAAATGATAAGAAAATTGAATATATATAATAAACAATAAATATTATTTTAACATTCCAATTCATAAATATTTGACAAATAGGACGACTAGAACTAAAATTCTTTGATATTCGAATTAACAATACTATTTTAGTTTTAATTTTTTAATTTTAATTATAGTCGTCCTAAAATTAGTTGATAGTAGTTACTATCAACTAATTTAGTTTTAGTCGTCCTATTATTCGTTTATTATTACAGTAGTCCTAACATTTGTTGATATATCTTTGATATAAAATAGTTACTATCAACTAATTTTAGATTTAGTCGTCTTATTTGTCAAATAGGTACTTATTTATGAATCGGAATGTTAAATTAATACATTTTATTAATTTTATCTACACACGTATCATAAACCCTCTTTACTGCGTACAAAAACCGCACGTTACGATCAGCATAATGTTAAACTACTTGGTAAAAACTCATTTCTTATCTGAAAAATTACACATTATGACCATAATGTCTAATTTTTCTACACATTATGACATTCAAATTTCGAACGCCGACGCCCGCCTGCATGCCGCCCCTAGCCTAGTTTGTCTGTGAAGTTGGTACTGACATTCAAAATTTCGAACGCCGACGCCCGAAGTTGGTGCTACAGAACAAGCTAAACAACTGCAGAGCCACAATGCCGGTCAAACATGCGGTTCCTGTACACATCAAAGAGAGCTTATGATATGTGTGTAGATAAACTATTGTATGTAACTGTACATAATTAGGCATTAAAACTCTCGAGTGATATTATTATGAAACTTGCCTTCGGCTCGTTTCATAAACCCACTCTCGAGTATTAATGCCCTCCATTATGTAGCAGTCACATAAACTACTATTAAAGCCGAAATAAAAGGCGGCATTTGAACAAAATAGGTAATTTGTCATAAATTGGGTTAAAAGAGATTATCTTTATGACTGATGGGCTGTAATGAGATTCGTTAAATAAGATTTAATACATAACTTCTGAATATTGAACATTATGACCATAATGTGTAAATTTTCTATATATTATGACATTCAAATTTCAAACGCCGACGCCCGCCTGCGTGCCGCCCCTACTTTGTCTGTGAAGTTGGTACTACAGAACAAGCTAAACTACTCAATGCCACAATGCCGGTCAAACATGCTGTTCCTGAACAATCAAAGAGAGCTTATGATATGTGGCTAGATAAACTAGTGTATGTAACTATACATAATTAGGCATTAAAACTCTCGAGTGATATTATTATGAAACTCGCCTTTGGCTCGTTTCATAAACCCACTCTCGAGTTTTAATGCCCTCCATTATGTATCAGTCACATAAACTACTATACTGTGACTTATCAGTGGTGATTAAGGTCATTGTTATAAGATGAATTCTGTCTATAAGTACCGTATATTAGTTTATAATGTCGTGTAATACGTGTGGACTTGACTGTCAGACAGTAAGATTTCGTTGCCACCGGGGAGGAAGAAATAGGGCTTGTTTTTTTTTAATTTTAACTTGGTGAATTATGTGTGGTCTTCACGTTTTTGATGGCATTTTTTCACTAATGTGGCGTTTATACTTATTGTCTTAAGCTCACGTTTCCCTGTGGGATATCATATGTAGATATTACATTATATACCATAGTGAAAAGTAAGCTTTATTATATTATTGATTATCGGAAGACAGATTTCGTAGTCTCGTATTTCCGATAACGATCTGTCATCATGTGGTCGATTTAATAATTTGTTGGCGACCAAATCTCACCAGACTATCTATGCCTTCCAAACTTCTTACTCGGCTTAACGCAACATAAATTTGTGCTTTTTCAATTATTATTTTGTCAAGGTCAATGACAGCTCTTTTGATGGTACCCCGTAGTTTATGAACTGTGACTACCCGGCTTAATATAAGAGGCAACAAACGACGCTCCACATCTCGGTAACCCCTTGTTGCCTGAAACGTAGTTCTTGATGGTGTTATGGGTGTGCAACCGATTCTATCTCTCTCTCTCACGCCTCGTTTCTGCATCTTGAATGCCCGTTCCCTATTCGCCGCGCAACCCCACAGCACGGCTCCGTCTGCAGCAGCGATTGAGCCGTGGTGAAGTAGCACGCGCGCGCCTGCTGCTGCAGCGCTACGGACTTGTCGCACCGGTCGCTGCAGCGCTGTCTGCGCTAGCGCTTCTGAAGCTCTTTTGGGGGTAGACGTAAGCGCCGCTGTCGATGATTGCGGCGAACTAACCATCGTAATTAGGCTGTTTTGAGCCTAAAGAGTTGCTTCCAGTGCACTGACTTTAATCACTAGCGAGGATATTGTCGTCGCCAACTCGTCGTTTTTGACGGCTTTCGCAGCCATATTGTGTTAAATTTTTATAAAATATTCGGAGCGTCAATAGTCGCGACCGAGGTTCCTCCACAACATTGTTCCTAAACCGATCTGGGGCCTGTTAAAAAAGCAACAGGTGCCTACGACAAATTTGTCAAAATTTGCCCTGAAAAATTTGACACGGTGGAAAAATGTCGAATAGTCTTGACAATTAAACATTTTTCTGTTTAGTAAAAAAATAGAAGATCAATTTATATTCCATAATTGAATTGCGATAACGAAATAATTACGACTTCTGTCTTTTTTTATATTTGTGGCATTATGCTGTATTACTTTCGAGCATCGGCATCGACGAATTTAAAATTAAGAAGCATATTTTCGTTCTTGACTAACTTTAACAATTAGTTAAAGTTAGTCAAGAAGAAGACGAAGATTCTAAAATTTTCAGGGTATTTAATTTGCAATCCGGTTCAAAAATAAATCATTCTGTAGTTCATTGACAATAGAGATTCGTACGAAGACTGTCGCTGTCAACAGTCACTACTGCTTACATTTGAAAAGACATGAAAAATTTGCTCGTAATAAATAACATTAAAAATAACGGTCAAGTGCGTGTCGAACTCGCGTAGAAGGGTTCCCTACCAACTTACAATGCCAGGGATGGTGTGGAGTGATTAGTTTTGAGCTTACATGGCAAAATGTTGTTTACAAATTGATTGGAGCGGCTACTTTCACATTCCATGCTCGTAGCCAGGTGCATACATAAGTTTGTATGTAGTTTACAGATAAACACATTTTCTGTTTTTTAGTAATTGTTGTTATAGCGGCAACAGAAATACATCATCAGTAATAATTTCAACCGTCTAACTATCACAGTTCATGAGATACAGCCTGGTGACAGACGGACGGACGGACGGACGGGCGGACGGACAGACGGACGGACGGACGGACAGACTGCTGTGGAATGTAAACAGTCTCGATGGTTTCTGGCGTGCTGTAAATAGTTAATGGTTACATCAAAATTAAATTTTACTTCAATGTTTTTTATGTAAATTTTTAATTGAGGCTTCATACAATGTTAAGATTCTTAGTCTTAAAGCATTCTGCAATCTTGAAACGTTATTCATAAACCGATATAACGAGAAATTAAATTTGAAAATAGTATTTCCAAATATTCACTCAATTTGATTACTTTTGCTCGGTAGAAACTTCTCCATATTTCGCACCGGTGTTTTATTTATGAACTTGTTATTTATTTAATCGATGTAATAACTATTAATTAATGTTGCTCTATTAGTCCTCTGTACATCAGCCTCCAGCGCTTTCTCTGAATATTTAGGTCTTCCACAGCAGTTAGTGAAGTTGTCGGTTAATTACGGCGCACACTTCTTGATACAAACTCCTTGCGAGTTTGGAGTGAGGAGTTAAAGAGTCTGGATGTGAGAGAAACTCTTTATTTTCGAACTCGAAAAACCGGCCTTGGAGTTGTGGGACTTCCACATGAAGGGTTCCTTAAAATCATTTATTAATAAATAAATAAATCTCACTAAAAAAACATCTCTTGTGGGGAAACCCTTTAGTTTGGACACCCTGCGTTTATTTTATTATTTTTGCAGTAGCGGCAACAGAAATACACATTCTGTGAAAAATTCAACTCACTTTCTATTACGGTTCATGAGATGCAGCTCGGTGACGGACAGACGGACGGACGCGCAGCGGAAGCTTAGTAATAGGATCCCGTTTGGAACCCTTCGGGTAATGAAACCCTAAAAATCAAAAGGGTCTCGCGTTTTCACATGCGGAGTGGAGAGGCACAATAACGCCCACGTTTTGCGTGACAGAGAGCTAGTCGATCCCGCTGTTATCTTCACCAGCTCCAATCCACAGCAATATAGATAATGTGAAATTGACGTTCAGTGAATGAGAAAACTGTCACATTTATACTTTTGAAATGTAGAAATAATTAAATGGCTATATGTGATATATTAGCGGACTACTGCGTGTTTTATTAGACAAACTAAATGTTTCATTATTTTTTTTTATTTTTTTTTTAACTTACGCCTTTTTCAAAATATTATATAATTGGAAAAATCGGCCAAGTGTGATTCGGACTCGCGCAATAAGGGTTCCGGACGACCGTATAATGGTAGGGATGGTGTGGTGTGAATAGTTTGATTTTACATAACAAAATGTTGCTTACAAAGTTATTGGTGCGGATACTTTCACATTCCATGTACGTAACCAGGTGCATTCATAAGTTTGTATGTGGTATTGAAATTTTTTTTGTATGGTATGGGAGCTCCCTTAAATATTTATTTTATTCTATTTTTTAGTATTTGTTGTTATAGCGGCAACAGAAATACATCATCTGTGAAAATTTCAACTGTCTAACTATCACGGTTCATGAGATATAGCCTGATGACAGACGGACAGACAGACAGCGGAGTCTTAGTAACAGGGTCCCGTTTTTACCCTTTGGGTACGGAACCCTAAAAATATGTCACCCAAAATGGGAAAAATAGTACATTACTGTCGCGGTCTGTAATGACTGCGTTGCTGGTCGCACTGTTGGTGGCCGAAACGACAGCGCAGCTCGAGGCCTACACAGCGCGATCAGCATTGCAGCCTTTGATGGACAAGCTGGAAGGCTTAAAGGCCGAGACCGAAGGTCGAGGCTTTTATAGCGCGGACATCAAAGGCTACAATGGTGACCAAGCTCATAGGCCGAGAGCGTAGCTAAGCTAAGCTCGAGGCCTTCATAGTGTGGCCAGCAGTGCAGTCATTGCGGACCAAGGCTTGTATACTACTTTACTCAAATAATGCGAGTAATTAAATAAAACCACCTTATTATAAAAATGAGTTTTTTTTTTCGTCACACATAACCAAATTCTGAATAAAGCCTTTTTGCAGTACCTTTTTTAGTGGCAAGAAGATCTCCCGCTCTTTTTTTGTCACACATAACCAAATTCTGAATAAAGCCTTTTTGCGCTACCTTTTTTTTACCATTTTCGAAACAATTATGGAATTTGACAGGAAAATGCCGGTCGCTAAAACACGTCAGTAATGGATTTTCACAGGAAATTGACTGACAGCTTAGCTGAATGACGTCCTCTCCAGCAATGTTCCCAGGCTCGCCGAGGGGAGCGCATTCAGCCTGTACCACAATGTCAGGTCACAGGTGGCCAAGAGACGGGCACGCTCTGGATGGTTAGTGTTTCATTCCACGAGGTTCTTCTAAATCTCAATGCAGAGTGGCCCGTCCCACAGTCTCTGCGAAGTCGGGTCTGAGGACGGGGCTGTACTCGGGCCAGCTATTCCAGACCAAGCATTCCTGGCCTCAGTCAAGCACAACGTCACCAAGAGCTGCGCACTGAGGACAAGAACGTCGGTAGAGTGACGTCCGCTGTCCTGCGGATACCCAGGACATTCAAACCGGAAAGGTAGTGAGGCCGGTATCCCTAATTTTGCAAAGGCGTTTTCCAGACTGTGGTGCACTGCTAGACATACGTAAATTTTGCGACGAAAAGACAGAATTTCACGATTGTGTAAGCCATATGAGGGCTGACGATTCGTTGAATTTGGTCATTCACGAAATCGGGGTACGAATTGTCCAGCTCTGGAGCACTTAGGAGGCGAAAAGACTTGTCGATGATTTTAATGTAAGGAGCTAAAATAATTAAAATTACAGGCCAATGGTTGTTTCGCTGTCACTGTTAAGTTTGCATTTAGGTACAACTTGCATTTTGAAATATTGGTATCTAAACCGACAGAGTTAAATTTTGAAATGATATTATGTAGGTCGTTGTGGACGGAGTCTGCAGAGTCGCCTAGGGTTCCATCGTCACAGATTGAATTTTGAATTTAGACAGCTGATGTGGGGGTGGATGGCTAGTCTTAATGTAGCTGGCCCGAGTGGGCCATTAGGCTGAAAATGAAGTGGGAATATATTTCCCCATGACCCATAAGGGTTAACTATGACTAAGGCGCAGAGGCTCGCTCCGTAGGCCCAACGCAGTCAGAAGACGGTGTAAGGTACGTTTGATCTTCGCCGCGTTCGCAAACAGAACCAAAAGGACGCCGGTGACCGCGTCATTCACTTGGTTGTCATATAATGCAAAAACCGCATCAAAAATGTTTAATTAGTTTCTGAGAAGCCCTCCACTTTCTACCATTCTGGCTGCTACAACGCCTCCTAGTGGTCTACAACTGTAAAACATATATGTATAAGAGCCTGCTCTGAAATAATAGCCATCTAATGCAAAAAACCGCATCAAAATCGTATAAGTAGCTTTTCAGGAAAATGGTAACGGACATACATACACACCCACACACATACAAACACCTCTAACCCTATATGCTTATACGAACAGAGGAGCCGTTCCGTTTCCGTTTGAGTGAGTGAATAAGGCAGGTAAGTGCGTAATTCATGCCAGAGCCTTGAGGATGATGACCTCTGTGGAATCAAGTGGCATGGTGGAGGAGGTGGAGGTGGAGGTTCGAATCCTATCTTTGAAAAAAAAAAACTCGTTGAAAATGTTTTTTCCTATGATATATCCTAGTGTTGAATCATACGCAATGTTAGATGTAGATGCACTTCCCTGTCTGCTGACCCATTCAGGGCCAAGGGCGGGTTTAGCCCATTACAACTACTTTGAGCCACCACCGGTTAGAATTTCTAGACTACCTGCCAGTTCGATCAGTATTAAGTTATACCCTATAATTTTAAGGGTTGGCTGGCAAATCCTGGAAACACTCTACTACACCTCTTTTCCCATTGAAATTATGATGTTTTCAAACACTGAATGAAAAGGGTGCGTCTTCGTAATATATTTTTTCTTGATTTAGAAAGAGGAGAAATAACGCTTCATAGATAGGCATTTTACATATACCCTGCGTCATAAGGTGGCAAAAAATTGCGATGGTGTCAATCAAAACTTACAGGAGTAAAACAAAAGATTAATATTTTATACAACGAAATAGACTTCTCCAGTTTCCCACCTCACTGTGAATTATCAAGTTTTGAAAACACGTCTAGGCTTGAAATCCCTTCTTTGTGTTAGTTCAAAGTCTGAGGAGTTCACGTAGATAAGCTGATTAAGATTCAAATTGAGTTAATTGGACACCTCATGTGATGTGCGCTTGGGAAATCGAAAGTCTACTTAACATTGAAAACTTTTTTCACAGAACTCTGAAAGTTTAATCAGTATGAGTATTAGAGTCATTAATATTTATTACAGATGTAATGGGACTTGAAAACTGGATAGATAATTTGTACTTTAAAACTTAAAGTTAAGGTTCAAATCCTATTATATATTTTATCTACACACGTATCAAAAACCCTCTACTACGTACAAAAACCGCACGTTACGATAATGTTAAACAACTTGGTAAAAACTCATTTCTTATCTGAAAAATTACACATTATGACCATAATGTTTAATTTTTCTACATATTATGACATTCAAATTGCGAACGCCGACGCCCGCCTGCTTGCCGCCCCTACTTTGTCTGTGAAATTGGTACTGACATTCAAATTTCGAACGCCGACGCCCGCCTGCGTGAATTTGGTACTACAGAACAAGCTAAACAACTGCAGAGCCACAATGCCGGTCAAACATGCGGTTCCTGAACACATCAAAGAGAGCTTATGATATGTGTGTAGATAAACTAGTGTATGTAACTGTACATAATTAGGCATTAAAATTTTCAAGTGATATTATTATGAAACTCGCCTTCGGCTCGTTTCATAAACCCACTCTCGAGTATTAATGCCCTCCATTATGTAGCAGTCACATAAGCTACTATTTTCGTTTATCAACGATGTGTCTTTCTTACATAAAATGTCCTAAAATCATAATAAACTCTAGTCTTTTCGAGTAAGCATGGCAATAGCGAGCATTGACTCCTGTCTACTATACTGTATGCTCATGATTACAAAATCATGAGCATACAGTGTAGTACACATAACGATTCTTACTCATTACGTTCCAGTATCAGTCTCTGAAACAGACTCCCCGGCGCCACCAGAGACAGTCCACTATCTTTCAAACGACGTTTAAAACTTAATTATTGGTATTTGTTTATGTATATGTTACATATTTATACAGCGTGTCATTGAATAAACGCCTAACCTTATTTTTTATTAATAAAACATATTGAGAAAGAACAAAACAAATACATATTTGCCTTATATTGTAGAAAATATTTGAGACTTAACTTGTTGTGTCATTTCTGACAAATTCACAACTCTGTTGTGCGCGCTTATAACGCTCCTCTGCCCGCGAGTTCAATCAATTTATCTATCACACTTTCCTGTCCTTGGACTGGCAGCAAGTACTTATCTAAAGGTAAGTTAGTTTTTTGGTTAGTTAGGTTAACATACCAGCATCATAGTAAGTAACTATTTAGAAATAAATCAATGTAAAGATGAAGTAAAACTAGTAAAAGGAATGCTTTGGTTCAGGTACCTACTAACTACAAAACATCGCAAAAATTCTAGGCACTTCGACTTCCCCGCCCCCGCCCTCACTAACCCCTCACTAACCTTACAATTCGCGCCAGCGCCAGCTTTCTTTCAAGAGAAACTTGGAAGGGCCTGTATGAAACGGGACGAGAGCACGGTACGCGCATCGCGTTTCAAATGACTAAATAATTTCCGGCGTATTGTAGGTATCTATTTCAGTGCGTGAGTTGAACGCACTCCAAATGTGGGCACTGTACCAGGCAGGTTCTCACTGTACAGTTTAGGTACGTTCGACCGGCCAACCCGACGACGGGCGGGAATTCAGTTATGTTGCCACTTGCTTGGCTGGCAGTCGCGTCGCGCGCTAGCCGCTCCTCATAAGCAACTTTTCTTTGATTTTTGCAACAACAATGACTTAAGTACTAACATTTTAGGGTGTCTAAAGGAATTGTTCACAAATTAAATTCGATTCCTTTTTAATTGAATACCTTTTTGTTTAACTTAAAGTAAACCACCTGCGCCTCGATTTCTTCAGAGCAGCTGAATACACTTGTTGGCACCGACTCAATAGACTGGAAATGTCGTGGTTGCGTTGGTGCCGGCCGGCCAAAGCGGCTGTCCGCCATTTTACCCGAAGGCGATGAAGAGGATGTTTTAATGGACACGGAGCAACTGGGACTTCCTAACGAATTGCGGAACCAAATCCTAGCTGACATAAGGCGTGAAATAAGAGAAATTATCCGTGACGAGCTCCAGCGAACGCTGAAGTTCTACTGGGATAAGATCGACGACTTTCAAGAAAAAATCGATGACTACGAGGATAAAATTCAAACTATAACTCACCAGTACAACGATATTAACAACAAATATAAAAACATAAATTTAAAATACGAGGCAACAGAACAGAGGATCAACCTCCTGGAACAGAATCTCATTGTAAATAACTTGGAGATATGTGACATCCCAAGAAAGGACAACGAGAACCTGCATGAAGTAGTTACGAAGATTGCAGTAAAAATTCACCAAAAACCCAATGACATCATCAACGTTTACAGGAAAAGCAGCCACCCAACATCCACGCAAAGAACTCATCCTCCGCTAGTAGTGACTCTTCGAGATGGAATGCGGGGGCACTGGCTGAAGTCTGCGAGAAGCACTACCGTCACCGCGTCTGACCTGGGGCTCGAGGGTGAGTCCAGGGTCTATCTCCGTGAGGCCCTCACTCCTGCTACCGCGCATCTGCTGTGGAAGGCCAAAACCGATCTTAAGATGACCAATAAGTTTAAATATGTGTGGTGCAAGCGTGGTGTAGTGCTTATAAAAAAAGATGATAATGAAAAAGCCATTGTTGTGAAGTGTATACAGGATGTGGAGAAATGGTCGCGCGACCGTGAGTAAACTTCGCCCTCTTTGTACTATATCAAATTATAATATAAATAATAATTAAAAGAGCTTGATACAGACAAAAGTATTTGTGAAGGAACATTTAGGAATTGGAATGCATTTACCCAGTCCATTCCATTTAATAATAATAGTATTTTAACCTTACATGTCAACATACGATCTTTATTAAAAAACTTCTCGCATCTGGAATATATTGTATCAGATAGCCGTATCAAAATTGATCTCATAGTTTTAACTGAAGCTAACATAAAAGAAAACTGTAAATCCTTGTTTCAACTAGATAACTACACAATGTATACAAACTTAAGACTACATAAAAAGGGTGGTGGTGTCATACTGTATGTACACAATAGCCTTAACTTCATTCAGACAGAACGGAATTCCTTGTACTTTGAATCTATTACGGGTGAAATTGTAAATGGCGATAACTACAGGTTAGGTATTTGTGCCATCTATAGACCGCCCGATAAAGACCAAAAACTATTTATTAGAGATATAAGCACTTATCTTAAGAAATACTGTACTCGCCAAGATCTTTTATTAATAGGTGACATAAATATCGACCTAAAGTTAGATTCACAAACAAAAACAAATTATATTAATGAAATGTGCATAGCTGGATTGGAATGTGGCATAAGTCAATACACCCGCGTTGAAAAAAAAGGCGACCTAGTAACAAAGTCCTGTATAGATCATGTATTCACGCGAAGTTTGAAAGGACGGTCAGTGCACACAGGCGTAATTACACAATCATTAGCCGATCATTATATAACAGCTTGCGCCTTTGTGTGCGTGGAATCGTTGTCACGACCCCCACCATGCGTTAAATACAAATTGGACAATGACCTAGTTCATAAAGAGCTACAGATGATTGATTGGAGCCCAGCGCTCAATTTCACCAATCCAAGCGAAATTTCGAACTTTATTACAGACAAATTTGATCATATATATAATAAATGTAAAATGAAAATAAATATAATGAATACAAGTAACAGAAAAATATGTAAATGGATAAATAATAAAGCTAAAAATATGTGTAGTAAAAGAGATGTACTATTACAACTTTGGAAAAAGGATGAACAAAACATGCAAAAGCGTCTTCACTATACTACGTACAGAAACAAGACAAATAAATATTTAAATTCACTAAAACATGATTACATAAAAAACGAAGTCACGGAAAATTTCAAAGATTCAAAAAAAATATGGAAAATCATTAACAGAATATGTGGAAAAATAACAAAATCAATTGATGAAACTATTTTAAAATCATTTAAATTACCAAAAGAAACCCTTGCCAATAATTTTGCAAACGAATTTCAGTCGAATGTTAAAAATATTACAATCACTTGCGACACCCCTATATTAAATCCAAATAGCTACGAAAGAAACCCTGATATTGCAATGCGACTAAATCTTGCTACGAATGAGGTAATACACAAAATATTGCAACATCTAAATCACAACAAAAGTCCGGGTTTTGACGGGATTCGGGCAAGTGATCTCAAATACATAAATAATGACATAACCCCCGTTATAACCCACCTCATTAACAGGTGCATTGCTGAGTCAGTTTACCCAGATAATCTCAAAATCGGAATCATCCGGCCAATCTATAAAAAAGGGTCGCATAGTGTGTATAATAATTATAGGCCTATAACTATTTTATCTTGTATTGACAAGATAGTTGAGAGGTATTTCGGTAATGAAATATCACGTTATCTCGAGAAAAATAAAGTCGTAAACAAATACCAATTCGGCTTTCAAAGGAACCGAAATACCTCTCAGCTGTTATGTCAGTTCACTGATGAAATAAATAAGCATTTAAACTATAAGAATCATACTGTGGTTATATTTATAGATTTTAGTAAGGCGTTTGATACCCTACGGTATAAAACGTTATTTACAAAGCTCCAGCAGAATGGTATTCAGGGCCCTTTACTTGACTGGCTTATGGATTATCACTTCAATAGAAATACAATGGTCAAGATAGCTGATAGCTATAGTAACAAAATACCTACTGATGTGGGCACTGTCCAAGGGTCCATTTTAGGACCAACTGAATATTTATTATATGTAAATGATATGATCAATGTTATCAAAGATGGATCTATTTATCAATTTGCTGACGACACCTGTATTGTTGTATCACATAAGAACTTATCTACGGCTGAATACATGATGCAGAATAATTTTAACTTACTGTGTAAATGGGCACACGATGTGGGACTAGTCATTAACGCGGATAAAACAAAAGCAATGCACATTCACTCTTCGCATAACAAAACCTCATATGTACCCACCATCGTCGCTCACGAGCATACGTGCCTGCATCTAAACAACATACGGTGCCAATGTAAAAACATAGAATTTGTACACCAACATATGTATATAGGTCTTATAATTGACCATAGGCTCAATTGGGGACCTCATATTAACTATGTTTGTGATAAACTTCGCTCATTTGCAAGCAGATTAGCTATACTAAAATATAAACTACCTTATTCAATATTAAGAACACTTTACCTTGCTCTTGCTGATAGTATAATTAGTTACGGATTAAGTAGTTATGGAAGAACCTATAAAACTTATCTTATTAATATATATAAATTACAACTAAAATTGTTAAAAACTATTGTACCTAAAAAAACTAAAATTTTGTATGAAAATAATGAAATTGGATTATTTCAACATAGTAACATTCTACCTATTAACCAAAAAGTTAAGATTGCTATTCTTAAGGAAGAGTTTAACTGTATTAGCATGTTAAATCCTAAGATTCGCTATAAACCTCTAAGAAAATTAAGTTGCACTAAAAAATATATCTTACCCAAGTTTAATAATTTGTATGGAAGAAGAACTAGTGAGTATCTTCTCCCAAATATACTAAATGATATGGATGATGATATCACACAGACATACCTAAAAGAAAAAAACTTCATGGCATATCTCAAAAAACATTTTGCTAATAGTGGTGACTGTGAGTATATATTATAAGTTTATGAGGTATTTGTTTTTCCTTGTATGTGCTCATAGATACCACTACTACCTTTATGCAAGCTTGTTATTGTTTTTGGCTCTGTTGCTATGAATTATCAATTATTTTTAATTAAACATATCAACCTATTAAGTAAGTAGGCACTCAATTTTACTCCTTTTCTTGTATATGTGGATCGCGGGCGGCCCTCACATGCGGGCAGGCGGGAGCGTGTTGTGTGTGCGGACCGACCACGAACACCAGCTAATGTTAGGAATAGTTATGGATATGGGCAGCTTACTTGCCTGGAATGATTAACTATTATTTTTAATTTACAAATAAAAATTATATAAGTTCCGAACTCCCAATCACTGATAAATCCTGAGGGTTTTTGTGATTGTTGCATGTATGTTATTATGTTAAGCCTATGAAAATAAAAATACTTAAAAAAAAAAAAAAACACTTTAAACCCAGTATAAAACAAATGACAATTACATAAGTAAGGAGGTCATGTTGTCATCATGTGGTCATGTGGTCATGTGGTCATCATGTTTGATAGACAACTCTCCTGGACTAACCATGTCAGCGAGGTCAGTAGGCGCGTCTTTGCCACCTTTCACTAAGACGGCTTCAGAACTTTCTGCCCCATCAAACAAAAATTACTCTTGCTCAATCTCTTCTTCTCCCCTTGATCGATTATGCCGATGTTTGTTGGGCTAGCGCCAACGAAGAGCAACTGAACAGACTCGAGCGACTTTAAAATCTCGGGATTCGGTTTATCTTCGGACTGCGCAAGTTCGACCACGTCTCGCAGTAACGCAAGGAGTTAAAATGGCTGCCGATCCGTCTTCGTCGGGACACACACATCCTCACTCTTCTATTCAACATCTTAACCAACCCTCGATACCCTAGCTTTCTCCGTGAACTTTTTCAATTTCTCCCTTCGGCTCGTCCACGTAGAACTCACACGGCTTCCCTGCTCTCTATACCTCATCATAACACCGTCGCATACAAGCACTATTTTCGATTGCGGGCGATCACTCTCTGGAACTCGCTTCCCTGCACTATCAGAGATAGTCCATCTCTGCCCGTCTTTAAGAATCGTTTGAAGGAGCATTATCTTTCTCTATCCTAGATTTGAGCTTTGTATATATTAGTTTATTTAGGTGTATTTATATTTTTATATAATATTAATGTACTTGTGTATGTAGTGTATCTAGCAGTTAGTTCAATAGTTTAGTAATATATGTATGTATCTTATCAGAGCACATAGGTCTATCCTGTATATTAAATTATTCTTATCAACCTTGGGTTTGCTGGAAGAGATCTCTATTTAGAGATAAGCATGCCTTTGTAGATGTCCTTTCTGTTAATTATATCTTATGTTGTTTTATGTGCAATAAATATATACGAAATATTCGAGGTCGGTACCTACCTACCTAGCTTTAGAATTTACCAATAGCCTGAATAAGTACTAATAACACCTCTCTTAGATAGAGTGGACTAAAATTTACAAACACAAATAATCGCACGTAGGTAACCCTACCGTGATCAAGCGAGACAGTAGTTTACAGGACGACCTTGTGATGGCAGACTAAAAGAAGCTCTCAGGTGTAGTAATGCGGCGCAATCTAGCCTGCTTGTTGTAGTTAGCGCAGGTGCGAGCTAGATTGCGCTTTATTATCGCGCAGCGAGAGTAGCTATTTATTTAAGTGTATTCGAGGAATAATCTTTCTGTACGTAGTACTATTATGTATTATATACCTTCGGGCTGCGTTTGTGTGAAATGTAGTAGTTTTTGGAAAATTGCTAGCATTATTCTGTGAGACACTCGTAGGTACCCCGAACCGCTCAAAGTACACCGACACAGCTTGATTGACAATGTCATTACATTGTGCATGTACTTTCACCATTTCACAATATTCCACATTTGTGTAACGAAATTGCATTGCGTGGCACGCGCCGCGCACGCGCACGCGCACCTGAACGTAGGTAGATAAGCACCATAGAGTCATATAAGTAATAAGCACTGACGGACTAAACAAAACAAACAAACAAAGAAATCCCCGCACCACTCACATCATCCCCTAGCCCTTCCCTTCCGTGATTTGCACTCACTCCCTCGATGTTTTCGACCTGACGCGCCACCACGCAGAGGCTGTCTCATTTTTCCACACGGATGAAGAAAGTAAGCGAATCTACAAAATTATTCTTTCGTTTCGCTTAGTAAAGAAAACGAAATCAGGTTTCATTTTGGTGGGCGCAACCTGTGTGAGCTTCGTATTAGCGTGAGTAAAGTCTAGGCAGGGGTCAGTTAAACTGGACGGTCGCGCCTTATTTAACTAAGCTTTAAGGGGAAAGAGCAACAACAATAACTCTTTCTTCAAAAATATGACCTATATATAAAGTTAGTAAAATCGACTCTGCTCATGATTTTGATCAAACTAGTTTCTCCTTATGAGTTTATTCAATGACACGTTGTATAGAGCATTATTTTTAGTATAATGTTGATATTGGTAAGTTGTTAGAGTTAAGCTAGCCTTTGTACATGTTCTTTTCTTTATATTTGTTTTGTATTCACTGTTTTGTGCAATATAGTATATCGAAAGTTCAAAATTACCGTCGTTTTGCACTTATCATGGTAGCGGTCGTCGTTACCGACCGTTACAATTGTTACCTACCGTTACCTGGTTACCGACCACCATTACCATGCATGATTCGGATCGCAAAAGCAGTCGGGTCAATGACCACTATCTGAATATTAACCCGTATACACTATAGCTAAAAAGAGTGCCCCAGGTACCAACCGATATGCATTACGACGCTGGGCAACGTCGAATTTTGAAGCGCTTTTTCTACTAAAGAAGATACATTCTAAATCCCGAAAAAATGTTATGAAGACGTCTATTTTCTATAATAGGTGTATTTGAAAACATTTGTCAACGGGAACAAGATGAAAAAAAGCTTAGTCGATGATTTTAACATAAAATTTGCTATTCTAAAAAGTTCTTGGGTCAAAAACTAGGCCATCAAATATCTTAAAAGTGTGTGTTTGAAATTAAGAAGTAATAATTGCTTTTGAAGGAATAAATAAAATCTTTTCTTAAACAGTATACTTTTTTAGAGGGTCAATGCACTTTATCGCACGTTTATCTTTCAGTAGACCCCAACAGCCCCAAAGTTTAAAAGGCGAACCGTAATTTATTCGGAAAACAAACTGAGCCACGCGAAAACGCAGCATTGTTGAGTGTTAAACAATGTTTATGTGCAGAGCTCAGAGTTTTCGAAGCTTCAGATTAATTATTATGTTTTAAACAAGAAACTTCCAGCCACCCTGATTCGGAAACGAATCAAAATTAATCGCTGTTCTTTTTTTGTGCTAGTCCGGTGTCAACAAAGTTATTGAAAAACTGGTTAAACATGAGGGCTACTGTGCCTTTCTCAGTCCCTATTGGAAAAGTCGTGACGCTGTGTTGTTTATAGATTCATATGTTTTTATGTTGTTTTCTTAAGTCTTGGAGAGACCATAAAAAGGAGCTTTAATTTTCATAGGATGTGAACTCTAATACCATGGCATAAGGTTCAAAGTCGCGATGCATTAAAAAATATATGCCAGCGAAAAGGTAAGATGTTTATACATAAGGTGTCCGGTAATTCGGTACCTTTATTGTGAGGGGTTAAAGTAGAGCCCATTTCCATTAAATTTAATCATATCGGACTTGAACTAATTTAGGATAGTAAATTTTTCAACCAAAATTTTTCATAAAGCCATTAATTACGTAAAAAAACTATTTATTAATAAAACATATTGAGAAAGAACAAAATTGTAGAAAATATTTGAGACTTAACTTGTTGTGTCATTTCTGACAAATTCACAACTCTGTTGTGCGCGCTTATAACGCTCCTCTGCCCGCGAGTTCAATCAATTTATCTATCACACTTTCCTGTCCTTGGACTGGCAGCAAGTACTTATCTAAATGTAAGTTAGTTTTTTGGTTAGTTAGGTTAACATACCAGCATCATAGTAAGTAACTATTTAGAAATAAATCAATGTAAAGATGAAGTAAAACTAGTAAAAGGAAAGCTTTGGTTCAGGTACCTACTAACTACAAAACATCGCAAAAATTCTAGGCACTTCGACTTCCCCGCCCCCGCCCTCACTAACCCCTCACTAACCTTACAGTTCGCGCCAGCGCCAGCTTTCTTTCAAGAGAAACTTGGAAGGGCCTGTATGAAACGGGACGAGAGCACGGTACGCGCAATCGTCGTTTCAAATGACTAAATAATTTCCGGCGTATTGTAGGTATCTATTTCAGTGCGTGAGTTGAACGCACTCCAAATGTGGGCACTGTACCAGGCAGTTTCTCACTGTACAGTTTAGGTACGTTCGACCGGCCAACCCGACGACGGGCGGGAATTCAGTTATGTTGCCACTTGCTTGGCTGGCAGTCGCGTCGCGCGCTAGCCGCTCCTCATAAGCAACTTTTCTTTGATTTTTGCAACAACAATGACTTAAGTACTAACATTTTAGGGTGTCTAAAGGAATTGTTCACAAATTAAATTCGATTCCTTTTTAATTGAATACCTTTTTGTTTAACTTAAAGTTAACACTTTAAACCCAGTATAAAACAAATGACAATTACATAAGTAAGGAGGTCATGTTGTCATCATGTGGTCATGTGGTCATGTGGTCATCATGTTTGATAGACAACTCTCCTGGACTAACCATGTCAGCGAGGTCAGTAGGCGCGTCTTTGCCACCTTTCACTAAGACGGTTTCAGAACTTTCTGCCCCATCAAACAAAAATTACTCTTGCTCAATCTCTTCTTCTCCCCTTGATCGATTATGCCGATGTTTGTTGGGCTAGCGCCAACGAAGAGCAACTGAACAGACTCGAGCGACTTTAAAATCTCGGGATTCGGTTTATCTTCGGACTGCACAAGTTCGACCACGTCTCGCAGTAACGCAAGGAGTTAAAATGGCTGCCGATCCGTCTTCGTCGGGACACACACATCCTCACTCTTCTATTCAACATCTTAACCAACCCTCGATACCCTAGCTTTCTCCGTGAACTTTTTCAATTTCTCCCTTCGGCTCGTCCACGTAGAACTCACACGGCTTCCCTGCTCTCTATACCTCATCACAACACCGTCGCATACAAGCACTATTTTCGATTGCGGGCGATCACTCTCTGGAACTCGCTTCCCTGCACTATCAGAGATAGTCCATCTCTGCCCGTCTTTAAGAATCGTTTGAAGGAGCATTATCTTTCTCTATCCTAGATTTGAGCTTTGTATATATTAGTTTATTTAGGTGTATTTATATTTTTATATAATATTAATGTACTTGTGTATGTAGTGTATCTAGCAGTTAGTTCAATAGTTTAGTAATATATGTATGTATCTTATCAGAGCACATAGGTCTATCCTGTATATTAAATTATTATTATCAACCTTGGGTTTGCTGGAAGAGATCTCTATTTAGAGATAAGCATGCCTTTGTAGATGTCCTTTCTGTTAATTATATCTTATGTTGTTTTATGTGCAATAAATATATACGAAATATTCGAGGTCGGTACCTACCTACCTAGCTTTAGAATTTACCAATAGCCTGAATAAGTACTAATAACACCTCTCTTAGATAGAGTGGACTAAAATTTACAAACACAAATAATCGCACGTAGGTAACCCTACCGTGATCAAGCGAGACAGGAGTTTACAGGACGACCTTGTGATGGCAGACTAAAAGAAGCTCTCAGGTGTAGTAATGCGGCGCAATCTAGCCTGCTTGTTGTAGTTAGCGCAGGTGCGAGCTAGATTGCGCTTTATTATCGCGCAGCGAGAGTAGCTATTTATTTAAGTGTATTCGAGGAATAATCTTTCTGTACGTAGTACTATTATGTATTATATACCTTCGGGCTGCGTTTGTGTGAAATGTAGTAGTTTTTGGAAAATTGCTAGCATTATTCTGTGAGACACTCGTAGGTACCCCGAACCGCTCAAAGTACACCGACACAGCTTGATTGACAATGTCATTACATTGTGCATGTACTTTCACCATTTCACAATATTCCACATTTGTGTAACGAAATTGCATTGCGTGGCACGCGCCGCGCACGCGCACGCGCACCTGAACGTAGGTAGATAAGCACCATAGAGTCATATAAGTAATAAGCACTGACGGACTAAACAAAACAAACAAACAAAGAAATCCCCGCACCACTCACATCATCCCCTAGCCCTTCCCTTCCGTGATTTGCACTCACTCCCTCGATGTTTTCGACCTGACGCGCCACCACGCAGAGGCTGTCTCATTTTTCCACACGGATGAAGAAAGTAAGCGAATCTACAAAATTATTCTTTCGTTTCGCTTAGTAAAGAAAACGAAATCAGGTTTCATTTTGGTGGGCGCAACCTGTGTGAGCTTCGTATTAGCGTGAGTAAAGTCTAGGCAGGGGTCAGTTAAACTGGACGGTCGCGCCTAAGTTAACTAAGCTTTAAGGGGAAAGAGCAACAACAATAACTCTTTCTTCAAAAATATGACCTATATATAAAGTTAGTAAAATCGACTCTGCTCATGATTTTGATCAAACTAGTTTCTCCTTATGAGTTTATTCAATGACACGTTGTATAGAGCATTATTTTTAGTATAATGTTGATATTGGTAAGTTGTTAGAGTTAAGCTAGCCTTTGTACATGTTCTTTTCTTTATATTTGTTTTGTATTCACTGTTTTGTGCAATATAGTATATCGAAAGTTCAAAATTACCGTCGTTTTGCACTTATCATGGTAGCGGTCGTCGTTACCGACCGTTACAATTGTTACCTACCGTTACCTGGTTACCGACCACCATTACCATGCATGATTCGGATCGCAAAAGCAGTCGGGTCAATGACCACTATCTGAATATTAACCCGTATACACTATAGCTAAAAAGAGTGCCCCAGGTACCAACCGATATGCATTACGACGCTGGGCAACGTCGAATTTTGAAGCGCTTTTTCTACTAAAGAAGATACATTCTAAATCCCGAAAAAATGTTATGAAGACGTCTATTTTCTATAATAGGTGTATTTGAAAACATTTGTCAACGGGAACAAGATGAAAAAAAGCTTAGTCGATGATTTTAACATAAAATTTGCTATTCTAAAAAGTTCTTGGGTCAAAAACTAGGCCATCAAATATCTTAAAAGTGTGTGTTTGAAATTAAGAAGTAATAATTGCTTTTGAAGGAATAAATAAAATCTTTTCTTAAACAGTATACTTTTTTAGAGGGTCAATGCACTTTATCGCACGTTTATCTTTCAGTAGACCCCAACAGCCCCAAAGTTTAAAAGGCGAACCGTAATTTATTCGGAAAACAAACTGAGCCACGCGAAAACACAGCATTGTTGAGTGTTAAACAATGTTTATGTGCAGAGCTCAGAGTTTTCGAAGCTTCAGATTAATTATTATGTTTTAAACAAGAAACTTCCAGCCACCCTGATTCGGAAACGAATCAAAATTAATCGCTGTTCTTTTTTTGTGCTAGTCCGGTGTCAACAAAGTTATTGAAAAACTGGTTAAACATGAGGGCTACTGTGCCTTTCTCAGTCCCTATTGGAAAAGTCGTGACGCTGTGTTGTTTATAGATTCATATGTTTTTATGTTGTTTTCTTAAGTCTTGGAGAGACCATAAAAAGGAGCTTTAATTTTCATAGGATGTGAACTCTAATACCATGGCATAAGGTTCAAAGTCGCGATGCATTAAAAAATATATGCCAGCGAAAAGGTAAGATGTTTATACAGAAGGTGTCCGGTAATTCGGTACCTTTATTGTGAGGGGTTAAAGTAGAGCCCATTTCCATTAAATTTAATCATATCGGACTTGAACTAATTTAGGATAGTAAATTTTTCAACCAAAATTTTTCATAAAGCCATTAATTACGTAAAAAAACTATTTATTAATAAAACATATTGAGAAAGAACAAAACAAATACATCTTTGCCTTATATTGTAGAAAATATTTGAGACTTAACTTGTTGTGTCATTTCTGACAAATTCACAACTCTGTTGTGCGCGCTTATAACGCTCCTCTGCCCGCGAGTTCAATCAATTTATCTATCACACTTTCCTGTCCTTGGACTGGCAGCAAGTACTTATCTAAAGGTAAGTTAGTTTTTTGGTTATTTCATTTCATTTCATTTATTGCCATAAATTACAGTTGTTATAGGTACAGATGGTCGTACAACTTAAAACTTAGTTCCATGTAATTTTACTCAGCGAGTGTAGCATACAATTTGATTAGAGACACAATAACTATAATATATCATGCATAACATATAGGATTAGCAATAAATATTCAATACAATGTCACAGGGCTCGAGATCAATGAATTAAATTACATTAAATCGAATTAAAATTTGACTAAAATTAATTTAAGTAAAAAACAAGTTAGAATTAAATAAAAAATAATAAGAGGTAAATAATCGTCATATATGTCACTCACTAATAGAATATGTCACTATACAATAATTGGTCAATACAATTATATTATAATACGCAAGGCAAACAGGATAAAATAAACAGCCGCCACAATCCTATTCGCTAATTATTCTTAAAATTATAAAACTCGTCCAAATTATAGGGCGACACAGTTAACAAATAGTCTTTTAGACCTGTGATGAACCCTTTTCCAGTTAGTATTTTAATATTTAAGGGTAGGCTGTTGTACACTTTGATGGCAGTCAACTTTGTAGCACGTGTATAGGAAGCTGTTCGACAATGTGGGACCTCTAAGTAGCCCTTGTTTCTTTCATTTAGTCTTTCACTTAAACCTGGTTTTTTTTGGGGAAACTTAAGTGGATAGCGCCTTGTAAGTTTGCACAATTCAATTACATATAGAGCAGTGATTGTGTGAATTTTCAACTCTCTAAAAGACTCTCTACAAGACTCCATGCTAGAGCCTATGTTGTTTAAAATGCGGATGGCTCTCTTCTGCAAGATAAAGATTATATTTATATCGACGCTACCTCCCCAAACAGCCAGACCGTAAAGCACTCTTGACTGAAAGAAGGCAAAGTAGGCTTGCAAGGCTGCTTTCTTTGAAGCAATTTTAATAAGGGATCTTAAAGCATAACAGAAACTACTGCATTTGCCAACCAATTTGTCTACATGTCTCATCCAGTTTAGGTTACTGTCCGTGTAGATTCCCAGAAATTTTACATAAGAAGCAGATTCAATTTCTTCGTCCCTTATTTTTATGCTGAGTTGTGGTACTTGGGTGTTGTAGTTTCTGAAATATATCAATTTCGTTTTACCTACGTTTGTGTTTAGGTTAAGACTGTCAAACCATTCTATAATGCCATTTATTGAGTTATTTATTGTATTTGATAGGTTTTCAAGATTGCCTCTACTGAACTTAAAGAAAACAGAGACATCGTCAGCGAACATTATAATTTTGTTTGAAGTATGCAAGGGAAGGTCGTTGACGTATAATAGGAATAAAATCGGGCCTAGTATTGACCCTTGAGGGACTCCAACCTTAATTTCTTCACAGTTCGACTCAACTTCACGGAGCACTCCACTTTCATCAATAGTAGGTAACGCAACAAATTGAGACCGGCCGCTAAGATAGGACACGAACCAATCACTCACTATCCCCCTAACACCATATCTATTCAGAATATTTATTAAAGCATCGTGATTAACATGGTCGAAGGCCTTTGATAAGTCAAGAAGGACTGTTATTATATTATCATTATTATCAAGTGCTTCTCCTATAAAGTCCGTCATTTCGAAGATGGCGTCTATTGTCGACATATCCTTTTGAAAACCAAATTGTTCTTTTGCTAGTATTTTTTCAGAGCACAGGAATTTTCGTAACTGATCAGCCATTATTTTCTCGAACAGTTTTGAAATTATGGAGAGCAAGGAAATTGGTCTATATTTAGCAACATCAAGCTTGTCATCCGACTTGTGTATTGGTTTTACTCGCGCCTTTTTTAGTTTGTCTGGGAAAACTCCTTCACTTAAGGATCTATTAATTAAGAAAAGAAGGGGGTCATGTATAGCCTTGGCTATTGACTTAATAACCATAGATGACATCCCATCATAACCACATGATTTTTTATTTTTCAGACTTACTATCTTTTTTGTTAATTTAAAACTATCGACGGGTTTGACAAACATAGAGGATTGATTAAATCTAGGCAATTTTAAGTTTGATTGTACGTTTTTGCTAGTACATGTGTTTATAAAGTAAGTGTTAAAAATATTGGCTGCATCCTGGTTATTGAATGCCACTTTCGAATTAGTATTATTAGTCAAACCGGTGTAATCTCTAGTCTCTAGATGTTTTTTCCCAGAGATGTGCGTATTTATCAATTTCCAAGTAGCTTTAACTTTGTCGTTTGAATTTATTATAATTTTCTCATTATACTTTTGTTTTGCTAGTTGGATTACCTGGCCTAATAAAGTTGAATACCTTTTGTAATGAGTGGAATCAGTTTCACATTTAGTAACTTTGGACTTAATAAATAGATCCCGTTTTGTTTCACACGACTTTTTGATTCCCGGTGTTAACCAATTTTTATTATTTTTGTTTGTGTCCCCTCTAACTTTAATTAACGGGCAACAGATCTCAAAGGCTTCTGTTAGCTTATCATGAAAATAGTCAAAACAATTATTGTAGTCTTTTTCATTATACACCTCGTCCCATGACATTTGAAGTAACTGCGTCGACAGCTTATGAAGGTTTGTTTCCTTTAGGTCTCTTACTAACTTATAATATTTAGAATTATCCTTTTTTACTGATATATTAAGGGAAGCATACTGAAGGGTATGGTCTGATAAGCCCAACTCTACAACACCCGACTTGTTTAAATCTACATTTGAAATTATATTATCTATGCAGGTCCGACTATGATCGGTGATACGAGTTGGTTCAGTTATAAATGGCTTCATACAATGAGACTGAAGCAGACTTATAAATTCTTTGGATTCAGTAGAGTCCACAAGAATATCAATATTAAAATCACCGCAAATTATGATATTACGATCTCTATGTCTTGAGACAAGCGCCAAAGCATTTTCTAAATAATTTATAAAATTATCATCCTTAACTGTTTTCGGTCTGTAAGCACAAATAATGTAACTTCCGCTCAGATTAATACCACAGACTTCGAATATTTTTGGGATAGACAAATCTTTTATTTTAGGTAACTCACTGTACTGAGTGCCGTCTCTTACATATATACAAGCCCCACCCATACTCTTTCTGTATTTGCGACAGAAACTAGCGGCCAATGGAAAGCCCTGCAATGTTATCCTTGCCAGGTCGTCATAGACTCTGTGGTGTTCGGTTATACACAAAATCTCTACATGTTTTCCTATATCCCCACAGAGCCAGATCTCAAGTAAGGACAGCTTAAAAGCATTTAGGCTACAAACATTAACATGTGAAATATTCTTATTTGTAAAGTGTGTACTTTCATGTAAATGCAAATCCCTGTGACACCCTACCGAAAATCCTGGTTGGGATTAGTAGATTTAGTGCTGACCCCATTGGCAAAACATTGTACATCATCATCATCTGTTTGCGTCTCTACGTTACTGAAAGCTGTGTCTTTATTACATACACTGTGCACTACCGAATTTTTGTACTCGTCATAATTTATTCTGTAGTTCAACCTTAAAATTTCCTGATATACGTTTCTACAAACATAGAGTTTCGAAGACATTTTTCCTGTGTTTACAAAAGTTGTATGGTCAAAACGAGAGCACAGAAATTTTAAAGTGCTATTGAGTTTTCTCTCATTTAGGAATTTTCCTGAGTCGACATTGTTAGTTAGGTTAACATACCAGCATCATAGTAAGTAACTATTTAGAAATAAATCAATGTAAAGATGAAGTAAAACTAGTAAAAGGAAAGCTTTGGTTCAGGTACCTACTAACTACAAAACATCGCAAAAATTCTAGGCACTTCGACTTCCCCGCCCCCGCCCTCACTAACCCCTCACTAACCTTACAGTTCGCGCCAGCGCCAGCTTTCTTTCAAGAGAAACTTGGAAGGGCCTGTATGAAACGGGACGAGAGCACGGTACGCGCAATCGTCGTTTCAAATGACTAAATAATTTCCGGCGTATTGTAGGTATCTATTTCAGTGCGTGAGTTGAACGCACTCCAAATGTGGGCACTGTACCAGGCAGTTTCTCACTGTACAGTTTAGGTACGTTCGACCGGCCAACCCGACGACGGGCGGGAATTCAGTTATGTTGCCACTTGCTTGGCTGGCAGTCGCGTCGCGCGCTAGCCGCTCCTCATAAGCAACTTTTCTTTGATTTTTGCAACAACAATGACTTAAGTACTAACATTTTAGGGTGTCTAAAGGAATTGTTCACAAATTAAATTCGATTCCTTTTTAATTGAATACCTTTTTGTTTAACTTAAAGTAAACACTTTAAACCCAGTATAAAACAAATGACAATTACATAAGTAAGGAGGTCATGTTGTCATCATGTGGTCATGTGGTCATGTGGTCATCATGTTTGATAGACAACTCTCCTGGACTAACCATGTCAGCGAGGTCAGTAGGCGCGTCTTTGCCACCTTTCACTAAGACGGCTTCAGAACTTTCTGCCCCATCAAACAAAAATTACTCTTGCTCAATCTCTTCTTCTCCCCTTGATCGATTATGCCGATGTTTGTTGGGCTAGCGCCAACGAAGAGCAACTAAACAGACTCGAGCGACTTTAAAATCTCGGGATTCGGTTTATCTTCGGACTGCACAAGTTCGACCACGTCTCGCAGTAACGCAAGGAGTTAAAATGGCTGCCGATCCGTCTTCGTCGGGACACACACATCCTCACTCTTCTATTCAACATCTTAACCAACCCTCGATACCCTAGCTTTCTCCGTGAACTTTTTCAATTTCTCCCTTCGGCTCGTCCACGTAGAACTCACACGGCTTCCCTGCTCTCTATACCTCATCACAACACCGTCGCATACAAGCACTATTTTCGATTGCGGGCGATCACTCTCTGGAACTCGCTTCCCTGCACTATCAGAGATAGTCCATCTCTGCCCGTCTTTAAGAATCGTTTGAAGGAGCATTATCTTTCTCTATCCTAGATTTGAGCTTTGTATATATTAGTTTATTTAGGTGTATTTATATTTTTATATAATATTAATGTACTTGTGTATGTAGTGTATCTAGCAGTTAGTTCAATAGTTTAGTAATATATGTATGTATCTTATCAGAGCACATAGGTCTATCCTGTATATTAAATTATTCTTATCAACCTTGGGTTTGCTGGAAGAGATCTCTATTTAGAGATAAGCATGCCTTTGTAGATGTCCTTTCTGTTAATTATATCTTATGTTGTTTTATGTGCAATAAATATATACGAAATATTCGAGGTCGGTACCTACCTACCTAGCTTTAGAATTTACCAATAGCCTGAATAAGTACTAATAACACCTCTCTTAGATAGAGTGGACTAAAATTTACAAACACAAATAATCGCACGTAGGTAACCCTACCGTGATCAAGCGAGACAGGAGTTTACAGGACGACCTTGTGATGTCAGACTAAAAGAAGCTCTCAGGTGTAGTAATGCGGCGCAATCTAGCCTGCTTGTTGTAGTTAGCGCAGGTGCGAGCTAGATTGCGCTTTATTATCGCGCAGCGAGAGTAGCTATTTATTTAAGTGTATTCGAGGAATAATCTTTCTGTACGTAGTACTATTATGTATTATATACCTTCGGGCTGCGTTTGTGTGAAATGTAGTAGTTGTTGGAAAATTGCTAGCATTATTCTGTGAGACACTCGTAGGTACCCCGAACCGCTCAAAGTACACCGACACAGCTTGATTGACAATGTCATTACATTGTGCATGTACTTTCACCATTTCACAATATTCCACATTTGTGTAACGAAATTGCATTGCGTGGCACGCGCCGCGCACGCGCACGCGCACCTGAACGTAGGTAGATAAGCACCATAGAGTCATATAAGTAATAAGCACTGACGGACTAAACAAAACAAACAAACAAAGAAATCCCCGCACCACTCACATCATCCCCTAGCCCTTCCCTTCCGTGATTTGCACTCACTCCCTCGATGTTTTCGACCTGACGTGCCACCACGCAGAGGCTGTCTCATTTTTCCACACGGATGAAGAAAGTAAGCGAATCTACAAAATTATTCTTTCGTTTCGCTTAGTAAAGAAAACGAAATCAGGTTTCATTTTGGTGGGCGCAACCTGTGTGAGCTTCGTATTAGCGTGAGTAAAGTCTAGGCAGGGGTCAGTTAAACTGGACGGTCGCGCCTAAGTTAACTAAGCTTTAAGGGGAAAGAGCAACAACAATAACTCTTTCTTCAAAAATATGACCTATATATAAAGTTAGTAAAATCGACTCTGCTCATGATTTTGATCAAACTAGTTTCTCCTTATGAGTTTATTCAATGACACGTTGTATAGAGCATTATTTTTAGTATAATGTTGATATTGGTAAGTTGTTAGAGTTAAGCTAGCCTTTGTACATGTTCTTTTCTTTATATTTGTTTTGTATTCACTGTTTTGTGCAATATAGTATATCGAAAGTTCAAAATTACCGTCGTTTTGCACTTATCATGGTAGCGGTCGTCGTTACCGACCGTTACAATTGTTACCTACCGTTACCTGGTTACCGACCACCATTACCATGCATGATTCGGATCGCAAAAGCAGTCGGGTCAATGACCACTATCTGAATATTAACCCGTATACACTATAGCTAAAAAGAGTGCCCCAGGTACCAACCGATATGCATTACGACGCTGGGCAACGTCGAATTTTGAAGCGCTTTTTCTACTAAAGAAGATACATTCTAAATCCCGAAAAAATGTTATGAAGACGTCTATTTTCTATAATAGGTGTATTTGAAAACATTTGTCAACGGGAACAAGATGAAAAAAAGCTTAGTCGATGATTTTAACATAAAATTTGCTATTCTAAAAAGTTCTTGGGTCAAAAACTAGGCCATCAAATATCTTAAAAGTGTGTGTTTGAAATTAAGAAGTAATAATTGCTTTTGAAGGAATAAATAAAATCTTTTCTTAAACAGTATACTTTTTTAGAGGGTCAATGCACTTTATCGCACGTTTATCTTTCAGTAGACCCCAACAGCCCCAAAGTTTAAAAGGCGAACCGTAATTTATTCGGAAAACAAACTGAGCCACGCGAAAACACAGCATTGTTGAGTGTTAAACAATGTTTATGTGCAGAGCTCAGAGTTTTCGAAGCTTCAGATTAATTATTATGTTTTAAACAAGAAACTTCCAGCCACCCTGATTCGGAAACGAATCAAAATTAATCGCTGTTCTTTTTTTGTGCTAGTCCGGTGTCAACAAAGTTATTGAAAAACTGGTTAAACATGAGGGCTACTGTGCCTTTCTCAGTCCCTATTGGAAAAGTCGTGACGCTGTGTTGTTTATAGATTCATATGTTTTTATGTTGTTTTCTTAAGTCTTGGAGAGACCATAAAAAGGAGCTTTAATTTTCATAGGATGTGAACTCTAATACCATGGCATAAGGTTCAAAGTCGCGATGCATTAAAAAATATATGCCAGCGAAAAGGTAAGATGTTTACAGAAGGTGTCCGGTAATTCGGTACCTTTATTGTGAGGGGTTAAAGTAGAGCCCATTTCCATTAAATTTAATCATATCGGACTTGAACTAATTTAGGATAGTAAATTTTTCAACCAAAATTTTTCATAAAGCCATTAATTACGTAAAAAAACTATTTATTATGCTGGCAAACGACTCTCTTTCCCTCTTCCACTCCCCACGCTCCTAGGCTCTCTCCCACCAGTTCTTGTCGTGAGTCAGCTCGTCTCTCCAGCGCTTCTTGGGGTGACAACGTCCTCGTTCTGCATTTGGGAACCAGAGAGATGTTAATTTGACCCTCGGTGTGGTTGCACACGAGTGACATGGCTAGTCCAGCACACTTCAGTCCGGTGGCTTTTACAGCTATATCTTTTATTTTTAGTTTAGGAGCGTAACTCGGTATTCCCCAGAGCACTGAGCTCCATATTTCGCTGGCAAGCCTCAAGTATTTTTTGGGTAATTCTTTGAGTGTCGTTGATTAGTTCATGCATCAATTATTCTGTGCTATTCCACAGAATAATTGGTACATTAGTTGATTGGCTCACCACATAAAAAATCATAGTATTTTTTACGTTTAACTTCAATTATTCTGTCGAATAGCACATACTAATTTATGTTTAACTTAAAATACTATGATTTTTTATGCATCTTCTAAGTTTCCGTTTTATGACAGAGATTTTGACAAAAAAATGTACAGAAGTGAGCATACAGATTGTTTAAAACTTATTTTTACTGTTACTGTTGCAATTTTTTGAAAGTATAGGTGGAGAGTATACCTCATGCCAAGTTTTTTGTCCCCTGAGTGCCGCCTGGAGGGGGTAGCGGTGCAAGGGAACAAGAGAGAATATGCATGGGCAAGAGAGAGATGGTGGCCTCTATCAGTGGTCAAGAAACCTTTTTAAACATATACCCTAGAAGGAATAATTGGGGACCACTTTTGTATAAAGAATTCAAAATGGAAATACTTTGTTCTCCCAGTCGCTGCAAAGTTTTCATTGTACAATATCATATTACATTATCAAAGACCTTTCTCCCGGTTAGCCTCATTAGTTGCTACAAGGGTGGTTCTGAATCTAAATAAAGGTGATTCTAATTCTTACTTAGAACTTACGAAAATGAATACTCTGCTTTTTTCACACTTTGAATTTCTCAGATCGATCTGACAAAATCTGCTAAAAGGGCACTGATCAATTCAACAAGGCCGAGTGATCCTAACTCAAGTTCGACAAGTTTGAAGTAGCAAAGATCAGAACATCGGGGTGCTTGCACCAAGCCGCTTTTGCAGAACGCTGCAATTTTGCTCGCGTAATGATTTATGTTAGGTTTTAGGCTTATTGCACCTGTATAGGGTTTCTGTACTGTAAACTTGTGGGAAATGTTAGGGAATTATATCGTGGCTTAGCTCTGTATTCTCATTATTTTGTTACTAAGAATATGGATTACTTTGGACCTATAAGAAAATATGAATTTAGCTCTTGCAGCATACTGAAAGTAATGATACAGTTTAACCGGGCCCCAAAAATAAAACGAAGATTGGGTCTTGGCACCACAGAATCTTGAATCATAGAGAGAATAGCTTGGCTCATACCGCTGAAAAACAGAAAATAATTTAGGTCTTGCATTATAGAGCGAGAAACTACTGGCACAAAATAACAATGCTAAAAAAAATTGATGATTGGTCTTACGAAAAAAAAACAATTGCGTTCCGTTACACGACTCCTCATTCGGTTTGCTGGGAGAGATCCCTTATTAGAGATAAGCCCTTCACGCCTTCAGAATTCCACAGAAAAGCAGGACAAAAAAAGCTGCTGAAAAAAAATACGTACTTATTTTCGGATTGAAAACTATAATATCAATATTTTTTACGTTCGGACTGACATCTGCGTTATCGACTGACAGGAAAACTATTGACAATTGACAGTTTTACAGGACAGCCAACATAACGGTGAATGGAAAATGAGCAAACTACGCCATATAGAGGACAAATGAAGGACATTATATTTTTTCTATTGAATCCGTAATTTTTTTTTGATGGGAATAACTTTAGTTAAGGACACAATTATCTCGAAATGGTTTTCTCATTTTGATAAACTTGTTTTTTTACATGACCCATTGCGAGTCTGACTAACAGTCGAAATGTTCCATACTATCGTACAAGAACATACATACATACATATGCTCACGCCTATTTCTCGTCGTAGCGTAGCAGGTGGAGGTTTGGTCTCTACCAAAGACCTCCACCTGCTACGATCCTGGCATTCATGGAAGCTCGCTGGTTCTTGTGAAGGCGCAAAAACTTCGTATTTGCCCCTTCACTAACAAATCGCCGATTTGGTCTTTATAGTACCTTCTTGGGCGTCCCCGTCCTACGGCTCCTTTCACACCCGCTGTATTCATTTTCATTAAATCGTACAAGAAAAACCCAAAAAACATCTCTTGTGTGGGAGGGCCTATTACTAAGCCTCCGCTGTCCGTCCGTCCGCCTGTCTGTCCGTGAGCAGGATATATGTCAAGAACCATAATAGGTAGACAATTGAAATTTTCACAGAATATGTATTTCATTTACCGCTGCGGCAACAATAATAAACTACACCATATTTAAAAAAAAATTAAGGGGGCCCCATACAAGATACGTGATGATATTATAAGAGAAAATTTCGCGACAGATTTTAATATCGTCGGTCGCACAATTGGTTTGACCGCGAATCGAACGGGTTCCCAACGAGTCCTTAATATTTCTTGTACGATATTGCCCCTTCGTGTGCGAGTTCGACCCTCACATTACCTATTTCAGATGTCAGACGTAGTAACGGTTTTTCTGCACTTACTAACCCTGAAATAGTACATTACTTCAGAGGGAAGAAAGTGACAGTTCCATACCGAGATTATGGCATTTGAGGTATGGAACTGTACTTTATCCTGAGGTATGTATAGTGCTTTTTATTACACCTACGAGGAAAATTATAGACATAAATGCATAGATAAATGCTAAATCAATCGAAGTTTTTGCGAAAATGCGCGGGCTTTTCCTTTTTTTATTCGCCCGTTTCTGGAGTAGGCTAAGATCATAAGGTCATGCAGCCACTTCTTCCGTGATTCCGCGCGTTTTATATACAAAAATAATTTCGTTTTTAATTTTACCAAGGAGGTTGGTAACTGGTAAAAAAAAACTGTATGTGGCCAGTAACAATTTACTTGAAATTTAATTAGTAGACAGTTAAAGTCTCTTTGCAGTATGACTGCTGACAAATAAAAAAAAAAACCGGGTATGTAATGGAATTTCATACATACTTCCCACCCTTGGGTCGGAAGGATTTTCATACAAACTTCCATACCTTGGGATGAAAGGATTTGAAGGGCGGGATAAAGGCGTTTCTTCCCTCTAATTGGTATAATTAGTATGTATTTTCAGAGCAGGTGTGATAAAAAGGATATTCTTATCCACAATGACTATTTATGCTCCGGCTCTGGCTACACTAACAACGTTAAAAGCTCATCACCCGTTAATCTACGGATCGCCATTACCGCACACTAATATGCAGGCTGCCAACTGATTCTGCGAGCAATAACACCGCGGACTTGCTGTACAGCGCGACTAGGGTTATTGTGCTGATGGGACATCGATGTCTGGCCGACGTAAATATACAGGCCGCGCCACGTTTATTTTTTTCTGAGTTGGCTGTAACCTCTTAAGGGTAAGGTGGGGAGAGAGAAAGGGAGGTGCCAGTACGCTCAGAGGCGAAGCAATTTGTCACGAATACGGTATTTGACAAGGTAGTACAATACATCTAGAAACGTTTCACAAGGTGATCCTATTTCAACAAAATCATTTAACAATATAGATAGGCATAATAACACCCTCGCGCTCTCGTAGACACCTTATACTATTGAATGTCCCCCAATGTACTACCAACTACAGGCAAAATTCCTTTTTTATCAGATCCAAAAATACTGTCAATAATATTAACTTGCCTCAGTTTGACCTTTTCAACTCATCGGTATACAGAGCCCGCAATTCTTAATCTAAGGCTTAGTTTGAGGGCGTCTCTTAGCTATCTTGGAAAACCATTTATTGTAGTTTTTGTTTAAGTTAAATATAATATTGTAAAAATAATAAGTGTTTTGTAAACAGGTGTAAATTTAGATGTAATTTGTGAAAACTTTTAAATCGTGTGTACCGTGATAGTAAGTTAGGCATTCTATTTTTCTAACTTACTATTTCGGTAGCTAAAACTGTATGTTTTCCGAAATTAAATAAATAAATAAATATCGGATTAGTATATTTTCAGCAGTTGTATTTTATAAACTCAATTTTGTATTATAAAGACAGCATTTGACTATGACGTTACATGCTAGTATCTCTCTGAACACGTTAACTAAATTTCGTTTTTGGCAGTTCCTAAAAAGTATATACGTTTTGTACCTAATTTAGACATGTAAAATACTCGATTGTTAATAAAGACACGATCAGTGGAATAAGTGTAGTTGTCGGAGCGGGAGTTCGGATCACGGAGCTGTGTTCATCATCGTCATTTTTTATATTCATTCGCCTCATGTCTGATTCCAAAATCTAAATCTAGATACGAAAATTATGCATCGAGTATATAAGCTTATCGAGCTGCTGTATCAGCCAACACTATACGGAAACAATTCAATAACATAATAATAACATTGACCTATAATATGTACACTTTAACCTCCTGCCGCCCAATGTACCCAGGGAACTAATGCCGTGATTTTAGTAAGACCCAGTTTGCCCTCTAGGGAACAAAAGACATCACTCAGTATTAACGCCCATGTATCCCCTGGGACACGGAAAAATACATTTTTAGGTGTATTTTGTTATTGGTCTTGAGCGTTTATGAATAAACTGCTTTAGTACCTAATCGGGAACATTGGGCACAGATAATATAAACTTTTTTTTTTATAGACTATCGACCAAAACCTTTTCCGAGATATTCGCAGACAAACATTCAAACATACGGGTCAAACCGGGACACTCCTTTTTTTGAATTCGGTTAAAAAGACCTTGAGCAGCAGGAGGATAATATGACATAATTCAATAATATACAGGGTGTTTGAAACATCGATGCAATAACCTCAAATACGGTCAAATGACCATCTTTAAAGCGCTATTCCTGTTTACCTTTGGACCGCCAAATATCAATAAAAAATTTGTCACTCTCACGCCAAACATGTTTGATATGCTATGCAAAATACAACGTAATTCATAACAGATAACATCTCTTTTAATAGTTATAACAAATTGTGTCGGGTATAGCCGACGTGGCGCCAGTAGCACGGTTTTCAGTTCTGTCCGACAGAGCCGGCTGGAGCGCTGAAAAACTATTTTCTTTATTTGGTGTGTTTAAAAACATCATATGTGAATGGGAACTATATGACAAAAAAAACTAAATAGCTGTTTTTCACCTAAAACTTGCAAAAAACTTGGTATTTCTTGAGAACTTAAATAATTGATATGGTTCTTGCATCAAAAAATGTGTTTTCAAAATATGTTAAAACTGTGTTTTTGAAAATAAGAAATAAAAAGTGGTTTTGAAGACCACAGCAACTGACCTAACAACCATGTTGCGTGTTATCTCTTATCAACTTTATTTTAATATGGTTGTGTTCAACATTTCAACCACCACGAATCGAGTTTCTAATTTTACCGATACGCGAGCCTCCAATTTCGTATTCGAACGCAAATGTACCGACACGAGAGAGCGAGACAGTTGCGTAGTTGCCTACGTACATACATGCGTGCGCACTCGCGTCGTCGGTGACACGTCTGTGCTTGCGGTCGGATACGAACCTGCACCTTTATGCTAATGCCATTGTAACAGGTCCCATTTGACACTTTAAACAAAATAATCAACTTTATCAATCAACTTTAAACAAAATAACTTTTGGACATTATGATATATGGCATTTTTTGTTCATTTGATGGTCCTCTATTGATGTATTTCCACAGTGCGCCACCAAATTGAAGAAAAAAAATAACGTTGGATATTATCTCTCTCAATGCAGTTCGGAGACTTAATTTCAATAATTTATGAGATACCGTTGTAAATATGATGTTAAAAGGAATAAAAATAGCCAAGCATGTTTTACAAAGGTTTTCACGCATAAACAAATCTGGTTTAAATTAAATGCAGTCAAAAGACCTTGCCGAGGGAATTTCCCAGCAATTCAAAGGTCTGTAAAAACCAATTCTCAAGCCACAGATACCTTAAACAAAATTTGTTAGATTATTTAAACAGTATTTAAATACTTGGTAATAATTGTGGTTATGACCATTAATTTATTTATTTTTCAATCATTTATGATTAATCATAAATGATTGAAAAATAAATAAATTAATGGTCATAACCACAATTATTACCAAGTAAGTGTAAAATTCTGTTTTTTTTCGTTAACAATAATAAAACCTCGATACAAATCAAACCGTAATACCTCGGCCAACACTAGTTTGGCGTAAATGGTTCTAAATGGTCTGAACTATCTTCGTTTTAAGGATTTTCATCGATCTACCAAACACCCCTATAATAACTAAATAAATACAATTCAATTAAGCTCGCATTATTTTTCGATTCGTCAACTCCGTCGTTTGTTACTGAATATTGTACTGTTAGTTTGAAGCATAAATAAACTACCTGCAATAAGTCCACATCAGCTGTAACATGGGACAGAGTAAAGTTTGGATATAAACAGCACTTTAAAGTTCGAACGCTGGTGAGTAATATCAGAAATATTGAGAAACTTTTGATAATGGAGCAAATCTACCATTCCTGGTAGATTTGCTCCATTATCAAAATCATATTTACCGGATATTTCTACTTAGGCAATACATGGTGACTTTTGATTGAAAAACTTTCCTGGAGGCACATATGGTCCCAATGTTTTTTTTAATTGATTCTCTATATTTTCCAATTACAAGTTACTACGAGAAACCAAAAAAATATAGTTTGAGGCCATATATATTTTAGGGACATTTGTTTATAATATATGAAAATACCCCAAAAGCTGGTCATCTAAGTAAATGTCAGACTGTTTAATAAATAATAATCATCGCGAGAAAACCTTGTCTTTTGAACAACTGGATAAACTTTGACACAGCTGTACCGCTGCCGCCCTATATTTGAAATTGGCCAGAGCTATGTATATTTGGTTTGTTTATGTCTGTCACAATAATCGCTTCAAAAACAATATTTATTTACGAATGCTTATCTTAGACCGTCTTGTACCACATTTTTGACAGCCGCTAAATATAGGTAAAACTCAAGTTAAATACAACATATCGTTTTACAATGAGTAGCAATAAACATAAACATAAACATTTTCATACAGGCACATACATTGCTTATGGCCCCACACTAGGACAGCCTGTGTCGTGGGAACCAGAAACAGCGACATCAACACATATTTAAAGAGTTTGAGATTATAATTATTTAATTTATATACAGGCGCTGTCAAAAAACAAGTCAGCTATAAGCCGGTTTCTTACTCTGGAATATAATATATATTATTACATCTAAGAAATATTTTGTTTTGTTTGTATACGTCATTGCGAATACTTGACAAAACAAAAGGTTTCTTGAGCTGAAATATATGTTTATTTCTAGTATTTGTATAAGTTAAAAACTACCAATTTTTAAAAGAGATCTACAAATCAATATGTGGGTTTCTTCGCCCTTTTTCTCCCACAGTGGTCCAATGTCGAGACGAGTAATGAATATCTACAGTAACAAACACATTTTGACTTGACTATAGCCCATGGTGAGTAGAGGCTTGAACCTTTCAAATTCTTGACAACACTGTTTAATGGGCATTTCGAAGCAAAGAGTAATCAATTACGAGGCGCCCCGCTGCGAAATTAACTCAGCTCGATGAATTTGCAATTTTCCTATCAACGTCATCTAGTCACTTAAGCGAGTACACTCGGGATGTTAATTAAAAAAATGGATGATTTTAGTATTTGCTATTATAAAACTGATAAAAAAGGCTCAATCAATATTTGACTTTACAGCAACTTATAATTTCGTTCTTATTTGATAAAATGGATCATTGTATTGTGAAAATAGTTAACACACTGTGTGAGTAATTTAGCTCACCTTCAAGAACTTACTCATACATTTATTTTTCCATGACAAAAGTAGTTAATCAAATCGTCATAACTAAATCATAAATACAAAATTAAAAAAAACAATTATACAAATCAACCGACCCAACAAATGCCCTGACCAAAGGTGCCCATAGCGAGTAAATCATCATTGAACTTAACATATTATTATTATTTTTACAGCTGCTGTATATTCTGAGAGTCACGTTTTGTGGCTGAAGAGACCGACACGGGATCTGTTCTGCTTGCTACAACCGTCGCTACAGAATTAGGTGGCAGGGCCAGTTGTATATTTCTCTTTTATCAATTAAACAAAAAACACAGCGTTATGCCTTTTCCCATAAAACGTGACGGAAGCGCAGTCGCGTCCACATTCAGCTAGTTATCATCATCAATATGTAACGGCATTAAAGGCTAAGGTCGAGCCACCGCTATCAGTAGCTATGATCGTCTATTCTAACTACCCCAAAAGAGATGTCCCGATTCAGCTGTAAGATTTGTAAGTTAAGAATGATAAGTGCGAATTTCTCGTTCGTTGAGAAGTTCGTTAGGCGTACAATAGTCGAACGAAGTTTGGTTCAGGAAGTTACAGTTTCAAGTTAGACAGAGAAAGCATATATGTCCGCAAGCCGGTAATTCGCATCAGTCAGCGGTGTATTGCGCCAGATCGATCGTTGTTGTATTTATGTGTGATGGTACCATTTATTTTTTTGTATATATGGGCGCTTGGAACTTCTTTTAGTGGTCGACCACAATTTATAATATTTGTTTGGGATATCGTATAGATATCCGTCGTAGTTTTACGACGTGAGTACTCAATGATATTTCATGTGCTCGCTAGTAGCGGCTTGTGGTGGTTCCAATTATATAATTAGATCACGGCAATAACTATCCGAAAAGACCGGTTTACACAATTACGATTCGATTTTCCGAGATGGGTTTGAACTAGCGGTTACCTCAAAAGGTCCGTAACGTTTTGAAACCTTTAACTCTGCGCAATTTGAGCTGGATGTTATCGAAACGTAGTCATTAACGCTTTAGGAGATCTAATCCACACCATAGCGAAGTGCATAGTTCGATAAATACCGATCTATGAATTCCACTAGCCTCAGCACGTCCTCGACTGAGCCTAATCATATATACACAGTCAGGTCATAAGTTCTGTCACAAAATAAAAACATTTGAATTTAGAACGCTGGCCACAAAAAAGTTTATTGAATTCGAATTTCGAATTTTTCATGAAAATAAAAATGTGTACTTTCTAGAATTTTACTCATTTTTAAATATGGAGTGGACACTTAAAGAAGACCGTGTCGCAGTTATTGCGTTGCATCGTTGCGGTAACGCGCCAATTCAGATTTTCGACTTACTGAAAAATTTGAATATAACCTAAAGATTCGTTTATCGTACCATAAAACGATACAATGAAGACTCTAGTGTAGATAACAGGTCAAGAAATGGTCGCCCTCGATCTGTTAGGACTCCAGCAGTGATAAAAGCTGTGAAGGCGCGAATTCAAAGAAAGCCCAAACGTAAGCAGAAACTGTTGGCCCTTCAGATGGGGTTAAGCAGGACCACGGTGAAAAGGGTGTTAAATGAAGACTTAGGGCTTAGGGCATATCGAAGAAAAACAGGACGTCGTTTGGACGCTCGTTTAATGGACCTGAGACTGAAGAGATGCCGCGCTTTGTTGAAGCGGTACGCGGGAAAAAAGCATCGGGAAATTCTTTTTTCGGATGAAAAAAATTTCACCGTGGAAGAGAGCTACAACAAACAAAATGATAAGGTGTACGCACACAGCAGTGAAGAAGCGAGCAACCGTATTCCGCGTGTCCAACGAGGTCATTTTCCATCCTCGCTCATGGTTTGGTTGGGAGTCTCTTATTGGGGCTTAACTGAGGTACATTTTTGTGAGAAAGGCGTAAAAACGAATGCACTTGTGTATCAAAATACAGTCCTCAAGAACCTTGTGGAACCTGTTTCTCATACCATGTTTAATAACAGGCACTGGGTATTACAACAAGATTCTGCGCCAGCTCATAGAGCGAAAAGCACACCAGACTGGCTGGCGGCGCGTGAAATCGACTTCAACCGGCACGAAGACTGGCCCTCCTCCAGTCGAGATTTGAGTCCGTTACATTACAAAATATGGCAACACTTGGAGGAAAAAGCCTGCTCAAAGCCTTATCCTGATTTGGAGTCACTCAAGGCATCCTTGATTAAGGCAGCCGCCGATATTGACATGGACCTCGTTCGTGCTGCGATAGACGACTGGCCGCGCAGAATAAAGGCCTGTATTCAAAATCGCGGGGGTCATTTTGAATAAACTTTATTACCATAAGAATCTATGTTTTATTAAGTTCATTTTCCTATATAAATGTTTACATACATAATAAACATGTCTAAATTATTTCATATTGCACATGTGACAGAACTGATGACCTGACTATGTATTTGACTCAGCCTACACATTAGACCTCCAGCGAAATTTACATTTAATTTAAAAATGCAACTTGAATCCAACCTGACCCAAGGCGAAGCAAAACAACCTACCCGGTCCTAAACAATGAACTTTAGACTGTAATTTGATCTCTTCGCGCGTCCCCGACAACACTCAAATGTCAAAATATCAACAGGATAGGTTATCTGAGTTGACACCGGTTTAACTTTGTTCTGAATTTGTTATTTCCATCCGCGGAACCTCATCGATCAAACAGTCTCTCTATTCCCTGCCAACCTAGGTTTAGCCGCAACTAAACTCCTGTCTAGCCTAGTCTAAAATCCTAGTGTTATACCATGTCCATTATCGACACCACTCGAAAATGGTTGAGTTTGATTTGAATGTGCTTGTATGTTTAATGACTGTGTGTGTGGGAATTTCAAAACTCGCTACTTGAAAGGAATGAGGAGAGGATTAGCCCGCGAATATCCTAAGAGCCAATCCAGGAACCCTATGGTGAAGGAAAAAGGAATTTACGGTCGCTCCAAGCCCAGACTCAGACTCAGATCAGTTACTTACAAGTTCTTATCTAACGACCCAAGGATAGTTTTGGAATTTGGGGTAGGTTGATATAAAGGATAGGAACCGAGGTATATCTCTTCTCTTCAGACACTCACGAAAATAAACTGAAACTCGCAATCACAATTCGCCCAGTTCTGACGCGTAACACGGCAGACCAAAACTGTTTAGAATTTGAAAGACGACTGTCACCGTAGCTAGACGCTGAGACTGAATGCTCTCCCTTCCCCCGCAATCGTATTTATAGTCCCCACCTGTCTGGAAAAAAAATAGCGTCCTTTGCGAACACGCTCTGCCCCAGCGAAGCTTCTTATCACTAACTACACAGGGTCTAATTTCAACCATGCCATCCAGATCCGCCGTTCTACAAATTGTGTGTACGCATATTCACTATGATCAACCGTAGGTTATCACTCAAGTCATTCGGTATGGCCGATACACAAAATCTGTTGATCGCTGACCATAAAAGCTTGTTGCGATTAATTAAGCCTTCCCGACCGCTAGCGCGCTGGACAAAGACCACTAGAATGCTATTCATACAAGACGTGTCAAACTCGCCATCTCATACCTCAACCGCAATTGTATATTTGCAATCAACATAATAGCTTTCTCCGTATCGTTCCATAATAACCTTTCATTATTTAGTTATTCATAATTTATTCAACGCGCAGCCAAATCGGCTCTAATCCCTACACATCTCGCAGGAATGCGACAAAAAAACCTGACCTGTAACCTTCCTCGAACCATCCCACGCGTCGGCTCATTGTTTTTTGCTAACTTGCCCCTGAGCTACTCAAAACCCCAAACGTTATCTGAACCGATTCTCGTATTCAAAACAGCGCGGCGATGGGCTAGCCCTCTGTCACGCAAAATGAAGTATCAATTGTACTGACTCTCGTGTACCATTACAGCCGCCTCCCAGACCTTGAGACACTGTTTATCTCAGTTAACATGGCGCAAAGATCTCATTACCACTATGCTACCCATGCTTTGTCCATATCTACTCTATATTTACGGACATCTCAAATCATGTACACAGACCGATGAATCTGTCAATTATGTATATAATATTTACACAACTCGATTGAGCTCTCTCCTGTATTATCTTATTTATCTATCTAACTATACAACCTCGCTTACCCGCAACTTATCCTAATTCGTATTACTATATATATATTTTTTTTTTGTTTTTTTTTTTTATTTTTATTTTTGTTCCTTTCTAAACCATGCAAGATCCTTAAATCTACAAAGTAGTTACTCAAATTTACAGCTTACAGCTTAATTATATAACTTTTATACACTATCTTATTTATCTACGCCCTTATTCGTCCTCACATAATACCTGTAATGAAACTACAATGTGCAGACAACGACTGACCAATATTTATTAATTATAGACTACCCACTACTACATCTTTCCCTTAAAGACTAAAAGTAACTATAACTAACCACCACCCCTTAAATAACTAAATATTATATTTTAATTTATTTTTACATTAACTGTTTAGCCCTTTTTCGTGTTAGCGGGGGAGAGTATCGATCGCTACTCGACTCCGCTACCTGTACATCATTATTATCTAATGAGTTAGTGACGTCATTTGTCGCGTCACTGAACTCATCATCAACGTCGTCATCTTGATCGTCATCTGATAACGGTTCCTGTTTGGATACATTGGATCCATCGGGCTCACACTTTATTAAATGCCGTCTGTTTCTGCGATATCTTACACCACCCTTATTTTCTACGATATAAGATCGTGGAGTCGTTGATCTCTCAATTACTTTTGCCCGTGATCTGGTTTTATGATCGATCAAAATGACGTCATCGCCAATATTTAGCTGGGGTAATTCTTTAGCATGTTGATCATAATACATTTTGTTTTTCTTTTGATTTTGTAACATTTTCTGATGACTGTTTTGGTTTTTGTTATTTGGTAATAATACATCTGGATGTACGGGTAGTTTACAGTTCAACCTGCGACCCATCAATAGTTGTGCAGGAGAGCTCAAGCCATCCCGTGGTGTATTACGATAATTGAGCAGACTTAGGTAGAAGTCTTCATTGCTATTGACGGTTTTTATAAGCATCTTTTTAATTGTTTGAACCGCGCGTTCACTTTTTCCATTGGATTGTGGATAGTTCGGAGATGAGGTTATGTGTTCAAATCCCCAGTCCAATGAAAATCGTTTGAAATCACGGCTAGAAAATTGAGTGCCATTATCACTCCAAAATATCTCTGGAATTCCGTGGCATGCAAAAATAACCTTTAAAGCGTCTATTACCGTCAATGAATGAATATTCTGAAGTTTTGCTACTTCAATAAAGTTTGAGAAGTAATCCACTATTACCAAGAAATATTTTTTCTTATATTCAAAGATATCCGCGCCCACCTTATTCCAAGGCAGATGCGGTATGTCAATAGGTATCATCGGTTCCTTACTCGGCCTGTTTGAACACTCCTGGCACACTTTACATCTTTTAACATACAGTTCTATATCTTTCGACATCCCTGGCCAAAATATAACCTCACGTGCGCGCCTCTTGCACCGATCAATTCCTAAATGACCCTCGTGTACAATTTTGAGCATTTCTTGTTGTAATGACCTTGGTATTAATACTAAATTTAGCTTAAATATCACACCATCTACAATAAATAGTTCATCTTTCAGTGACCAATAAATTTTTAGACTATTTTCAACATTGTACTTGTGTTCTGGCCATCCGTTTGTTATATAATCTAGTAACTTACATAAGTCCCGATCTTTAGCCGTCTCGTTTTTGACAAGTGACAATTTTTTTCTTGAAATTTTCGTATGACTGATGAGCGCGTCAATCTCAAGTTTGAGATTATCACTTGTCTCGCATTCATATAAATCTGGAAGAGGCGCACGTGATAGTGTATCTGGAATATACATAAATTTTCCGGGTTTATACTGCACTATAAGCTCATAACCTTGTATTTTTAATAACATTCGTTGCAACCGTATCGGAACCGACTGTAATGCTTTTTTGAAAATACTTTCCAGGGGCTTATGATCAGTCTCGACCACCACTTTCTCTTTGCCAAAGATGTACTGATGAAACTTTTCACATCCGAATACTATAGCTAATAGCTCTTTTTCAATCTGTGCATACCTACGTTGCGCGTCGGTCATGGTCCTAGAGGCGTACTCGACCGGGCGCGCACCCTGCATGAGCACGGCGCCCAGCGCCTCGCTGCTCGCGTCCACTGACAGCACGATGGGCCGCGCCACATCGTACAGCGCCAGCACCGGCGCGCTACACACACGCTCACGCACACTATCAAACGCCACTTTTTGCTCGTGTTCCCAACACCACACAACATCTTTTTTTAGCAACTCTGTAAGGGGAAGTATACATTCTGAGTAGTTTGGTATAAACTTTGATATATAGTTTACAGCACCCAGAAATCTCTCTAATGATTTCTTATCGGTTGGTGCCGGCATATTTTTTATAGCAGTTACCTTATTTGGATCGGGTTTCATTCCATCTTTGCTAAACACATGACCCAAGTAGGTAACTTCCCCCACGCATATTTGACATTTTTCCTTGTTAAACTTTAAGTTTATCTCGCGCGCACGTTGTAACAATGCAGCCAATCTCCTGTCGTGTTCTTCTTTCGTCCGTCCCCAACAAATCACATCATCTATGAAGGAATCTATGCCTTGTAAACCCTCCAATAATTGTCTTACTTTTCCGTGAAAAACTTCTGATGCGCTATTAATACCATAAGGTAGTCTAATAAACTGATAACGACCAAACGGTGTTGAAAACGTACAAAGGTCCGCACTTTCATCATCTATCTGAATCATCCAAAATCCGGAATTTGCATCTAGCACCGAAAAGTACTGCGCACCATGTAACTGTGCCGCCATTTCTGTTATTGTGGGTAACTGGAAATGTGCACGTTGAATAGCGCAGTTAAGGGGTCGCGGATCGAGACAAACACGTAGTCTTCCATTTTTCTTTGTAGCCACAACTAGTGCATTCACCCATTGTGTTGGATGACTCACCTTCCTAATAACACCTAGTTCGATCATTTTATTTAATTCTGTGTTTAATTGATCTCGCAAACTCAGTGGTATTTTACGTGCAGCACAGATGACAGGTTTAATTGTCGGGTTAATTATAATATGATGTTTTCCCGGAAGACATCCTAACCCTCTAAATAAATCGTCATAGTCTGTTACATTGACAGAATGAACACGCTTTACTAATCCCAGTTCCTCGCATGACTGTCGGCCCAATACACTTTGACAACGAATGTCAGCAATAGCAAAGTTTAGCTTGTATATCTTATTCTTATGATAAACATTCAAGTTGCACATTCCCTTAATAGGTATTACATCACCACTGTAAGAATGAAGTTTGATGCCCTGTTTTTTAATAGCTTTTGGATCATAACCTAACAATAAATACCTTTCCAGTGATAATACATTAACATCAGCTCCTGTGTCCAACTTGAATTTTTCATCACCATTTTCACACCGCAATGTTTCCGACCAGTCGGTCACCGTGCTTTTCCTGCGAACCACCGCCGATATCATGGAAATATAGAACGTGTCGTCATCACTGTCGTCGCAATTCTCGTAACAGTCAATTTCATGAACCTGCCTATGTTTCTGGCTCCTAGCTCTGCACATTCTCGCAAAATGTCCACTGTTGTTACACACATAACACTTCACCTTTCTCGCCGGACATAGTTCCGGTTGACACTCGGTATCACCGCATCCCTGACACGTGATACGAGCACGATCGTGATGTTGGGCAGGCGGCCCCCGACGCCCGGCGCCGGCGCCCCCTGCGCCCCGGGCCCAGCCCCTGCGCGCGCCGCCGCCGCCCCGCGCCGCCGACGTCCACGCCCGCGCTCCCAGCGCGTCCACCTGCACCGGCCCTGCCGATGCGCTGCTGCTGTCGCCGCCACGGCTCAGCTGACGTCCGCCATCATTCGATACTTCGTCAGCTTGACATATTTTTATTGCCTTCTCGAGTGACAATTCATCCGTCCGCAGCAGCCTGTCCCTGACAACTGTGCCTCGGATGCCACATACGATACGGTCTCTAATCAGGCCATCTTCGAGAGTAGAGAACTCACAATTTTTACTGAGCAATCGAAGGGCTGTTATATACTGATCAATTGACTCGCCATCTTCTTGATTCCGGGTAAAAAATTTGTATCTCGCCATAGTAATGTTTGGCTTGGTACCGAAGTAGTCATCAAATTTTTTCAGCAAAACTGTTACATCATCACGCTCATTTTCACTGAGAAATGTAAATGTCTCATAGATGTCGAATCCCTCCGGCCCGATAAGGTTGATTAGCAAGCTGGCTTGCACCGCCGAATCTTCTTTGTACGTCCCCGACGCCTTCAAGAATACGTTGAACCGTTGCCGCCATTTTTTCCATGCGTCAGCCCTGCTGACTGGACTGCCTTCTAAAGCCAATTCCGATGGAGGCCTCGCGTGTTCCATAGCAGATATTTATCACAAAACCACACTGATACTATTTCGCAACTTGCCACAGCGAATTTGCAAGAGTAAGACAAATAATTAGTTTCACCGCTGCCACCATGTAATGAAACTACAATGTGCAGACAACGACTGACCAATATTTATTAATTATAGACTACCCACTACTACAATACCTGGCTATATTTATAGTATTGAAGTTACCCAATATCTCATTTAAGACCGGATCTACTAAAGTATATCAGTTCGGATATACCACTGCCGAAATAACATAAGGCCCTTTATACAACAATGAAAATTTTCGCATGATTTTATGTTCTTTATTTGAACGCACAAAAGTATCAAGTTTCACATAATCACCTATACGATAGACTTCTAACTTACGCCGTTTGTCTGCCTGTCGCTTACGTCGTTCACTAGAACTTTTAAAGTTTTCTATCGCTACATTCCGCACCTGTTCCGTATCTCGCACACTATGACCTAATAACCATTCATCGCCTAATTCCTTGTCAATAGTTAACGGTTCCCGCCTACCAAACGCTAACTCATTAGGCGCAAAGCCTGTGCTTGTGTGTTCGATATTATTATAGCAATTCTGAATGTCCGGTAACACGTCGACCCAACTTCGATTACTTCCGCCGCAATAAGTTCTAATTAGTCGACCTAGCTCGCGATTCACTCTTTCTACGCTATTAGAATTCGGACAATACACCGACGTATGAGTGACCCGAATCCCTAGCTGTTTGAGACCAAATTCCCAAACTTTCGATATGAACTGTGGTCCTGAGTCCGTAATTATAGTTTCGATAGGTATTTCCCTATGAAATCTCTTTGTACAAGCGAGCACGCTCCTACCTGTCGCTTTTCGCATTGGATATAATTTTATTACTTTACTGTACACGTCTTGAATCACATATATATATTGATATCCGAATTTACCTACGGGCAATGGCCCATAAAGGTCCGAGAAAACTTTCTCACCCAACTTTTCCGCCAACACCGGTGTACAAGGACCAACGGTATTGTTAGTACTTGGTTTGACCTTTTGACATATGTCACAACTTCTTATCACCGTGCTAATCACCCTACTCATATGAAGAAAATAATATCTGTCTTTCATCAGTGCTAATATTTTATATCTGCCGTAGTGACCTATTTCTTCATGTATGTGTAAAATTAGTTCCTCCTGTAGTGATTTCGGAATTACTAACAACTGTACGTTCCGCTTCGGCACGTGAAAATATAACGTATCACCTACTAGCTTGTAATTATCAAACCCTCTCGTCTCCGTATCTACCACCCTACGTCTGATACAACCGCTAATTCGATTTAACCGCTCATCTTCGCTTTGTGATCTCGCAATGTCCCGTAAACTCGAAATAACACTTGCGGTATTAGATGCCTGAAACCAGAATATTCCCGGCTGAATATTCATACTGTCATTCATGCCTCCAGGTCCTGCTATTTGCCTGCTTAGCGTGTCGGCAATTTGATTATCAGTCCCTCGCACAAATTCTATGTCGTAATCGAATTGCTCTAAAAACATAACCCACCTAGTTACGCGTGCCCCCAATAAAGTCCACGACCTAATGAACGTCAAACTTTTATGATCAGTTCTAATAATAACTTTTTGTCCCCGCAAATATATCTCAAATCGCTTTAAAGTGTATATAACTGCATACATTTCCTGTTCACTGACAGACCATCTAGTCTGAGCTCCCTTAAATGCCTGCGAACAGAACCCTATAATTCGTTCCTGGCCCGAATCATCTAATTGATAAACATAGCCCCCAATTCCTATAGCGCTGGCGTCACATTGAACATAATATGTTTTTCCCGCCAATGGCTGACTCAAAATTATACTTTCTAAGAATTGGTTTTTTATCTCGTCAAAAGCACTCTGCACCTGCGCACTCCAGACGAACTTGACTCCAGACCGTAATAAATTGTACAAGGGCTGTGTTAACGTTTCAAATTTTTTTATAAACCTCCGAAAGTAATTTATGAACCCCAAAAACGCCCTCAATTGCCTGACAGTTCTGGGTGACGGATTTAATTTAAGTGTTTCAATTTTGTCCGGGTCCATTTGCAAACCTTGTGTAGCCACAATATGCCCCAATAACTTGACCTTTTTTTGTGCGAACTCGCATTTTTTTAGTTTGCATGTGAAGCCCGCGTCTTTCAATTTACTCAGAACCGTATCCACTTGAGACAAATGCTGATCGAAGTCACCCTCAGTTAAAATCGCCAAATCGTCAACAAAATTTAAACAATATGACCTAACCTCTGGCCCTAAAAATAAGTCCATCTCCCTCGAAAATGAACCCACACTGGTTTTCAACCCCTGAGGTAAAACGTTGTAAACATAACTTCTGCCTTGATATACAAAACCCGTGTATCGTTTAGATTCGTCTGATAATGGTATATAAAAATACGCATCTTTGATATCAATAACCCCTATGTAGTTTATTCGGCGCCCCGATTGCAATATCTCACTCAAAGGTGTAGTTTCAACTTCCCCAACCATCCCCGTGTTTAATTGTCGTGCATCTAGCAGGATACGGACCTCCCCTGACTTCTTTAGTGCACAAGTCAATGGACTGCTGAAATCCGTAGATTGCCTGCTAATAATACCTATCTGTTCCATTTCTTTCAATCGTTTTGTTACTTTATCGCGATATGCGAACGGTATGGGATAGCTTCGTTTGACGAAAGGCGTTTCATCTCTCATTTTAATCTCATGTATATATTTATTTGTCCGACCTACCCTATCGCTAAACAACACTGCATGTTTATTTAACACCGGAAATAACTTTGTTTTGTGTTCAACAGGTATTGATGAATTATTCACATATTCCTCTATCATATTTCTACTGGTATCTTGGTTCTGTACTTCCATGGTACAACAGCAAGAATCCTGATTAGGACCAGTACCTAATGGTATTTCACACATCCGCCCGGCGCTTCGTATAATTAGCCTCTTATTACCCTCACACATTAAACTGGCTCGCGTCTGTTGTATAAAATCAAATCCCAAAATTAATTATTTAGGCACCCTTGTTAATACTAGCATTGGAGTATCAATAACGCATTCACCTATTGTTAATGGTAACGTAATTAACTTATCAACCTTTTCCTTACTGACGCCGAACGCACCTGTGATTCTCAAACTTGGAATCGGTATTTCCGTCGGTTTTCCCAATTGCCTGCATACTTCATCGTACACTCTCCGACTAATTACACTGATTTCGCTCCCAAATCAATCAAACTCCTTACAATAATATTCCCAATACGCACATCTATCTCAGGTAATGTCAATGTACTACATAATTCGCGCCCACACTCAGTCGAATCGTCGTCTCTGAATATCTTATGTAAACGTCTGTCATTGCGGCCTATACAATTCAATCTAGATTTTTCATCTAAACACACGGCATATCCGTGCGCTTTATGCGCTAATAATTGAATAAATTCATTCACACCCACGTTAGAATCCAAATTACACAATTCATACAGTCTATGCTTTTTTTCAATTTGATCGGCTGTCCACCCGAAACGTAATAAATATCTGAGCGCGAACGACCCGCGCGAGTCCACTAGTTTTTTGAATTCGAACTTATCGCATTAGTCCTGTCACTTGAACTTTGCCCTGCCTCTGTATTATCTGAACCATCATTGCCCCTTTGGAACCCTATTGCCTTGAAACAAGCCTGAGGCTGTCTACCTCTACCGCGAAAATAACCGCGAGCGCGCGTCCCAAATTCGTTTCGCGCCTTCGTTCCCGCGTTATAATTATTCCTACGACTCACCGCGTTATAACGTATCGTATTTACCCGCATAGCTCGATATTGCCCACGCATGTAGCTATTCCGTCTTACGTTATTCGTATTCATTATCTCCGAACTCTGCAACGCACTTAATCCCCCATCGACATTCCGTTCTAAATGCCGAAGGAACTCGACCGCATCTCGTATAGTCATCGGTTCCTTTCTAGCAAAAAACGCTACCTGAATATCACGCGGCAACTGTCTGAAAAGAGTGTTGATTTTCTCCGTATCAGTAAACGGTATCGTAAGCTCATATATGCTATTCAATTGAGAGGCAAAGAATTCTTCCATACTTTGACCTTTCTTAGAATCAAACTTCGCAGTTAGGAATCTTTGTTTAATTAATTCCTGTTCATTATCACCCCAGAAAACCTCTCTGAAATCTTTTTCAAAATTCGAATAGGTTCGCCATGAGTCTCTGTATATGCTCATTCGAACTTTTGCAATTCCTACCAAACTATCCGTTGCCCATATCAAAGCCCTAGAACTATCTCCCGAGACTTTAATATAAGCCTTTAAATCTCTTAAGAAAGTCATCGGATTTTCCGAACTCCGCCCATCGAATGTCGGCAACTTCTGTGTCATTTTCACTATGCATGATTGACGTTTTTCTACCGATTGTTCAAACGTCTCTAGTTCCTGTCTGTCAGTCTGTCTGTCCGAAGTCCTACTAGTATTGCTCGCGCTAGAACCCCTTTCCAAACTGTCTAATCTATTCACTATTTCAGATAACAATTGCGTCACCTGTCCTGACGCCATTTCACTTGTCTGCGAAAGTGAATAGTCTTGTACTATCCGACTAACGTTTTTTCTAAGCCGGCCGGCCATTATTCCTGAACACTAAACCGCCGTGGCTCGTCCGAAGAATTGTGAAAACAATGCCCCTTTTTTTTTGCTTATTTCTTACTCACAAAACTGAACTGTTTAAAATCATTTCTACGTTGTATTATTTTTAAAAGTAACGCGTTACATCTTGATTCTTTTAGAATATCTAGGTATCAGACTATCTAGGATATCCTTCGCACCAAAAAATCTGTAATGCCATTAAAGGCTAAGGTCGAGCCACCGCTATCAGTAGCTATGATCGTCTATTCTAACTACCCCAAAAGAGATGTCCCGATTCAGCTGTAAGATTTGTAAGTCAAGAATGATAAGTCCGAATTTCTCGTTCGTTGAGAAGTTCGTTATGCGTACAATAGTCGAACGAAATTTGGTTCAGGAAGTTACAGTTTCAAGTAAGACAGAGAAAGCATATATGTCCGCAAGCCGGTAATTCGCATCAGTCAGCGGTGTATTGCGCCAGATCGATCGTTGTTGTATTTATGTGTGATGGTACCATTTATTTTTTTGTTTAAATGGGCGCTTTGAACTTCTTTTAGTGGTCGACCACAATTTATAATATTTGTTTGGGATATCGTATAGATATCCGTCGTAGTTTTACGACGTGAGTACTCAATGATATTTCATGTGCTCGCTAGTAGCGGCTTGTGGTGGTTCCAATTATATAATTAGTTCACGGCAATAACGATCCGAAAACACCGGTTTACACAATTGCGATTTGATTTTCCGAGATGGGTTTGAACTAGCGGTTACCTCAAAAGGTCCGTAACGTTTTGAAACCTTCATCTCTGCGCAATTTGAGCTGGATGTTATCGAAACGTAGTCATTAGCGCTTTAGGAGATCTAATCCACACCATAGCGAAGTGCATAGTTCGATAAATACCGATCTATGAATTCCACTAGCCTCAGCACGTCCTCGACTGAGTTTAATCATATATATTTGACTCAGCCTACACATTAGACCTCCAGCGAAATTTACATTTAATTTAAAAATGCAACTTGAATCCAACCTGACCCAAGGTGAAGCAAAACAACCTACCCTTGACTCCTACCTGAGAGACCGCCAGCAACGCATTAAGTCTGAGGAGATCTCAACGGACTGGTGTGATCTCTCCGCAGGTGTTCCGCAGGGAGGCATCCTTTCTCCTCTCCTCTTCTCGGTATTCACTAACTCCATCTCTGACGTTCTTACCTCTTCTTATCATCTGTACGCAGATGACCTTCAAATATATCGGCACTTCTCTCCGTGTGATGTGAATCTGACAGTAGAGGCGTTGAATGCTGATCTCGATAACATCAGGAAATGGGCTACCTCTTATGGTCTGCTTGTCAACCCGGGCAAATTGCAGGCCATGATTTTGGGTACTCGTCACTCTCATAACCTAGTTCAGAAAATGCCCGTCGACCCTATAGTGTATGATGGTAACATTATTTCATACAGCGAGAAGGCCAAGAATCTTGGGGTTGTATTTGATAAATTGTTGTCCTGGTCGCCCCATGTTTGTGAGGTCAGCAGACGAGTCTTTGCGTCATTTCACTCCCTACGGAGATTGCAGCACTTCCTGCCACAGCAGACTAAAATCACCCTTGCCCAGTCCCTCCTACTACCTTTAATCGACTATGCAGATGTTTGCTGGATCGGTGCGAACGAAGAACAATGTATGACCATGTCTCACAGTATCGCAAAGAGTTGGGGTGGCTTCCGATCCGCCTTCGTCGTGATATGCACGTTCTCTCCTATCTGTTCAACATTTTGCGAAATTCCCGCTACCCCTCATATCATCGAGAACGTTTCGAGTTTATTTCCTCCAGGCATAGCAACCGGAGATCCCACACGATGTCTCTTCTCTCTACTCCTCGGCATAACACTGCCGCTTACAAACACTCGTTTAGGTTAACGGCGATCCGACTGTGGAACGCACTTCCCTGCGCTATTAGAGATAGTCCCTCAATTTTCATTTTTAAGATAAGATTGAAAGAGCATTTCCTTTCTCTTTCGTGATAGGTACTTTTATATATGTATATATAAGTAGTATATGTTTGATATATATAAATTTTTTTGCTTTTGTATTTTATTTAGTATATATCATTTATTAAATTATTATGTTTTAGTTGTAAACAATTAGATGTGTACAGTTTTATTGCGCACTAGGACTCTCCTGTTGCAAAATTTTTCCTGTCCTACCTAGGTTTGCTGGTAGAAATCTCTCTTTAGAGATAAGCTCGCCTTTGCTCATAAAATGTTTTGTTACCTTACCATTAAGATTTCTGTGCAATAAAGAATATGAATATGAATATGAATATGAAAATATCAGCTTTAATACAGCTGATGGTTTTTATACTCCGAACAACAGTTCCAATACAGCTTATGGTTTATTTTGGCAACAAATATAATGATCACCAAAATTTTTTTTTCCTACCCAAAATGGATAAATGAACACCAAAAGTTGCAAAAAATATCAGGGCAAAATACTGCGGTAGCTTATGTGAAGGGTAAATCCTTATATATTATATCCTTCGTGTTAGGTTGAACATGTAAGAACAACAAAAAATACTTAAAACATAAACTTAAGTACACAAAACATAAAAAGTAGTTTGGTGATCATTTATCCAAACACAATTTGGTCGACATTTATCCATTCTGGCAGTTAGAATTTATTGGTAGTAAAATAGGTGCGTTTTTGGTAATCGTTTAAACACAAGCCGTTTATTTTTAAACCAAATAACTCCTCTATTACAGATGTGATCTGTTCTTTACCAATGAAAAGACCCTATAACGCAAAAAGCTGTGTAATTTAAAAATGATCTAATATGCGGCTTCTGTTCAGCTTGTGATTCTGCTGACCAATAGCGGTACAGAGTATAAAGCATTCACGCGTTCTGACTTTTCAAAGTCTGTATGTGCGTGCATGGCAGTAAATTATTGCATTCATTTATTACCATTATCCATTTTATTTGAGTTTGCTTTAAGCAAGTACGGTTCTCGTATATTGTGTGAAGTTCTGTAACTTTATCCTCAGGGTATTAAACTAGGCCACTGCACTGCTATCTCTGACAGTAAGCAAAGAGATGTTAGTGGAAAGGAGATCTCTCCCCCCAGACTTATCACTTATATACGCTCGCCGAAAATACAAAATATATTTGATTTGACATTTGCTGTGAAAATACATCTCAATTTGTCCAAAAGCCATCCCTACATTGTGTGTCGTCGTCTCTCCCTAGATTACACCCATATACCATACCAACATCTAGAATCTAAAAAAAAAAGCATCCTTTTCTTTCCTCTCTACGACAGTTTTAGCACCTAAAATGGGAAGGAATAAGAATATACCTGTGCATAGTTATATAAGTATATACCGATACATGAGGTAATATTTTTCCATCTTTTAGAGTAAAAAGTGCGGTTGCACGTAGTTTATGAGTTACGTAGAGATATCGGAGAAAAGCATCCTTAAATAAGTGCGCTTTTTATGTCATGCCGGACGCTTGCGGGGTCAGAGCCATCCATCCATCAGTAAATCCCGCGCCCGCGTGCGTGTGGAAGCCCGCATCACACTGAAAGAGGACTTTTCGCAGTGAAAGTTCGAGAATAGAGCATAAAATCCGGCAAAAACCATTGGATATCAAGCTGAAGACCTCGGTGGAGTTGCGGTTCTATGCTCTGCCACCCAAGCGGGCTCGAACCACGGCTGGAGAGGGGGGAAACAGGTCTTGGATTTGCATATGTGTGACGTCGCTGTTTCTGGTTCCACACAGGGTATCTTAGTGTAGGGCCAGTAGCACTGTAAGTGCATGTATATAAATGTTAAAAAATGCAACAAATATAATGATCACCAAAATATTTTTTTCCTACCCAAAATGGATAAATGAACACCAAAAGTTACAAAAAATAGCAGGGCAAAATACTGCGGTAGCTTAGGTGAAGGGTAAAGGAGGTGAGCGAAGCGAAGCCCCCTTTGTCCTTCGTGTTAGGTTGAACATGTAAGAACAACAAAAAATACTTAAAACATAAACTTAAGTACACAAACATAAAAAAAAGTTTGGTGATCATTTATCCAAACACAATTTGGTAGACATTTATCCATTCTGGCAGTCATTTCGAATTTATTGGTAGTAAAATAGGTGCGTTTTTGGTAATCGTTTAAACAAAAGCCGTTAAAAAATATATGAGTTTAGATACTTTTGGCGCCTCCTATATGTCCCTCGCCTGTCGACGTCAGGAGCACAAATCGTAAATATTCGATCTGAATTTGCCAGATCGGATGTGTATGCTGTCGCCCACAATACAGCTGCATCGTACATTATATTCTTTATTCGGTGGAAAACGTATAAGGAAGTGGATTGGTTGCTGAAGGAGATCTCTTACTAGAAATAAGCTCGCCTTTGCACATAATTTTGATGTACCTATATATCTTGTTTGTTGAATTATTTTGTGCAACAAGGAAATTATGAATTATGCGTTGGAAATAAATTATTTATTCATATCTCCAGAGAAGAAACATTCATGTCACCATCTGCGGTGATAATACATAATATCTACATTTTGAACGCAGGTCCACATTGAAATTAGTTAGAATTTCAGAATTACAGGAAAAAATAAAACAAAAAAAAAGGGGTTTTCGTAATTAAATTATATGGAGAAAATTTCATGCGTTTCCCTTTAGTGAAAATCTTAATCAAATACTCCATAAACGTTAACCCAAAAATCAAATCTGTAGATGTCTTCATGGTGGAGTAAATGGATTCGAAAAAAACCCCATTTTTTTTGTATCACCTTAAATCTAGATTCAGTAGAACTTAAGCTTGACAGTTGTTAAATCAATTTAAGACGCTAACGTATAATAGTGGATGTCGTTCAAGTGAACCGCATTGTAATAGTAGTTTATGTGACTGCTACATAATGGAGGGCATTAATACTCGAGAGTGGGTTTATGAAACGAGCCGAAGGCGAGTTTCATGATAATATCACTCGGGAGTTTTAATGCCTAATAATGTACAGTTACATACACTAGTTTATCTACACACATATCATAAGCTCTCTTTGATGTGTTCAGGAACCGCATGTTTGACCGGCATTGTGGCTCTGCAGTTGTTTAGCTTGTTCTGTAGTACCAACTTCACGCAGGCGGGCGTCGGCGTTCGAAATTTGAATGTCAGTATCAATTTCACAGACAAACTAGAGACGGCACAAAAAAAAATACACATTATGGTCATTATGTGTAATTTTTCAGATAAGAAATGAGTTTTTACCAAGTAGTGTAACATTATGCTGATCGTAACGTGCGGTTTTTGTACGCAGTAAAGAGAGTTTATGATACGTGTGTAGATAAAAATCTGAAAGCTCATTTGCCGTACATTATAAGTTAGGTTAGTTAACCCCCGGCGAAGTTAAAAGCGCACATTTAAACTTTAGCTCAGTACTTTAAGTTTACAATATAATAGCGAAGTATACTTATAGCTTTAATTGCGTACTACTTTTTGCCGCGGCTTGGTCTGATCTTCAGAACATAGCTTATAATATACTGTATTTTTATCTTGTAGATGTTGTAAATAGGTTCTATAATTGGTTTAGTTTTTGTTAATTCCAGATCAAAATTTTCAAATACTTGTCAAGACTATTCTCTTTTTCCTCAGACTCTTCAGACGAACCCTTAAATTGAGTGTTTATACTTCATCATGCAGCTTTCCTGTTTAATTTGTTTCTAAAGTGATGTGTTAATTTCCTACATATTTACTCTAGGCCTTATTATATTACTTGTTATCACCTGTCCCTGCAGCTAAAATTTTGACTGCCAATGCCTTCGATAGATAGTTCACGTCACGGCTCCCCGACCTCTCGGCATGCCTGGACGAAGTCTGAGGAGGGAACATCACACTCGCTACTTGAGCTCCAGAGTGCTTAGGATGTTGTGCTCAACAGGGTTTCACCAACCCTATCAGCCGGATTCGAGGACACCTTGAGACCTGCCGACGCGCCGAACCCTACTCCTTCCTAGACGCCCTATCGGTGCCTTCCAGTGACGATGAAATCCCAGGGGAGCCGTATGCTAACACACAGAACCTTTCTAATTGAGTTCATAACCCACGACCAGGCCGCGCTTCTCAATCGCAATCCTTCTGAATAAAAGATGTAATGATTACGAGTGTCTATTTAATTTGCTATGTAGCGAAGCGACTACCGTTTCGAGGTATAACATGGTGTATTATAAATATGTAATATTTCAAGGGGATATAAGGGATTTCAAATAAAGGGCCTACGTTGACACTGTCCGTGACCTGCCAACTATTGTATGATAGGAACTCTAAAACTGCATCAATCTATCTAACCTTAGGGTTACCTTCTGAATGTTTACGTTAATATCTGTGGCCAATAAATGCTTTTTCTTTTGTCAAAATCCGTACCAACGAACTACAAACTGAAGCAACCATCCTTACTTACTTAATTTCATGTAAGATAATTGGAGTAGTATGTAACTACGCAGTATGCAACAAGCACGTTGCATTTAATTTATGCACATTGGGAGTACATAGTTCCAAGTTTTCCTATCTTGCGAACTTACGTTTTGTTGAAAAGGTTATGGTTTGTTGAAGAACCTACCTCTTGTGTTTAAGAGAAAGTCATAATACTCGTCGGCAGACTTGCAGTAGACTTTTGACAGCCGCTGAATACAGTTTAAGTACAACTTTAACACAACACGGCTATATTAAGGGGAACCTGGCTGACAGGCAATAACCATGCCCTGCTTGACTCCGTAACTTGACCGTGTTTTACTAAAGTTGTGTTTAAATTGTATTCTGTCAAGAGTTTGGTGCAAGTCGGTCTACATATAATGTTTGACCCTCCATTACTTTTTTCTGACAGTCACTAGAATCAGTCTCATTAATAAACTTCAAAAATCAAATTTATATTTTGAATTCTCGACGAACAACCCTGATACTCGTATTTTTTCAGTTTCTTCTGGACATGTTTTTCTTAAAAATATTATTATCTTATTATTAATATATGCAGGTAGATTATAAAAATAAGTAGTTTTTATTAAATAAATTGATCCAATAGTTTTATTTCGCTCTCTGACGTGTCATTTCGAGTGAAATATACAAAGTAATATCGTTTTATAACGTATATTCTTATCATTAAATTCCCATTTAAGTTGGCAGTTACACGGATTTGCATCCAGTTTAAGATGAATGGTTACCCACCAGTTACCCACACGATACTATGCAACATGAGATGATTTGGGAAATTTTGAGTTGTCATTTAGTTGATTAAGCCGTTCCAATGATCATTGAAAATGTCGATTAAAAATAAAATTACTTTCTTTAAAATTATCACCCCAACAAAACACTCGAAACGGAAGTAGCCCCTCATCAAGAGAATAATTCCAGTTCATCACAAAAACCAGTTTGTTTTTTAATCACCCACACTTATTTCTTAATTGTGTTTTAAATCACACTCCTTACCTTCGGGCAGCTTCGGCGCACTGATCAACGACACCTTAATCCTGTATACCAGTGTCTTTCAACCTTTTTTATGACGCGACCCCGTCAATACTCAAAAATACTTCGCGAACCCCTGTTATTCCCTGTTGTTTTCATGTTAGTAAGATTGAATGCTAACAACATTTCTAGACTAACGCATCCAAATATTGTCCTTTAGGGGTAGTAGCCACTAGTCAAGGTGTAGACCCATCATCAGCCTGTCGGGGAACCCACTTTTGGGTAGATGCCACGACATTTAACTCTGTATTGACGGCCTCTGAGGCGCTGCGGTTGTGGCTCTACCTACCATGCGAGAGGTCCCAGATCCGATCCCCGGCTGGGGATATAGTATAAAAGGCCCAAGGTCTTGGATGTTTATATATGTGTGACGTCGCTGTGCCTGTATGTAAATGTTTATGTTTGTTTGTTTACGTATTCTTGACATATCCCGATTCCTTTCGAATAGACAATTTAAATGACAGTCGTTTTAACTAACAGCTCCTATCACCAATAACCGTAATCTGATTGGTCAAACGTCAAATCAAAGTAAGCAAATATTATTCAGCACATCAATTGAAAATGGTTTCTCATAGAAATTTATAGATGTCAGAGACAGAGAATAGAGCGACGGACACAAATTATTATTTTTTGTCACATAGACAAGTGAAATATAAATATATTTTGGGTTCACTCGACGTGTTAGCTAACGGGACATGTATATTTACGGAGGGTCGCGCGTGTTAAGGTTGAGCAACCCTTACAATTATCATTCGTCAGCACTAAGTCATCATCCTAAAATGTAGAACGTACGTCATAATCTAAATTGTCAACGCTTCACTATTTTAGATATAAATATCATTGTATTCTAGATTTAATTATTATTGTCTTAATAAACCTAGTGGAAACTCTGTCCGTTTAAATAAATTATTTTTATTAATTCCTCCGCCACACCCAACTTAATTGGCGCAGCCGGTAGGATTTCAACAGTTGAATCCATATTCATCGTCCGTTTCTACGGTTAAGTTGAATCTACCGAACAAATAAATATATTAAGAAGAGGCGAACGTAGTTCCTGAGGAGTCAAGCGGCGACGTCACAGGAACGAGACCAGGACCAGGACCAGGACCAAACATCGGACCAGGACCAGGCCAGGAGAGGATCAGGACCAGAGGACACTTCGGCAAACAAGCAATATTCCGAAAGGACATGGGAGCGACGGGATTGTGAGTACACCTTTTCACCATTCCTTATCATTCCGTATTTCCTTCCGTTCATAATATCTATACGTGTTGTTAGGAATTAGAAAACGTCATAACAAAGTCGTGTAGGTAGGCTGTTATTTGGGAATTCACATTTTCTCGAATAACAATTTAGATAGTGTTAGTAGTCAATTTTAGAAGTCTTTAGTTTTAATAGGTTTTTTTTTCTCATCGTTCAAGATGGATAATATTGTGAAAGTACCCATGGAAATGGTCAAGATCATTCCAGTATTCGATGGGGACTCCAGATTATTACCACTGTTTGTTAAGAAATGCGATTACATCCTAAACACTTTCCAAGGGGGAAATTTGCAAAACGAGTACTTGTTCCATGTTATAACTAGTAGGCTTTTGGGGGAAGCAGCTAAACTAGTTGGGGAACGAGAAAGCATTAATACATGGGATGAGTTAACACGCTCATTGCGAAGCGAGGCGTTACACGCCTCGTCCATGGTTTGCACTCAGTGCGGAGGTGAAAAAACCGTTCGTCTCTTTTTTGCGGCTGGATTCTTATGACTTTTTTAACGTAAACAAGGGAGACAACCTAACTTGGCATCTTGACCATACCCTAAAGTACTCATAGAACCAATAATATAGCACGAGGCGTGTTGTACCTCGTTGCGACAGATTCGCAAAATTTTGCGTTCTTTGCAACACGAGGCGTATAGGGCCTCGTGAGTACCTCGCACGAGGTTGATTGGTAAAATTGGTTAGTGTCGTTCGATCTTACGTAACTATCGCATGTGTTTTGGAATTCGCAATGGACGTGACGAAAGCAGTGAATAGAAAAAGATCCCGGCGAATTCTGGAGCTGTCGTTCACAAATTTAGATGCACCTGTAGTTGAAAAACACGAAAATCCAAAATCACAGTCCCTATACAAAAAAGTGTTGCAGCGCAGTGACACAAATATTTCTGTACTAAATGAGAATAATATATCCATGAGTCCTAGTTCCGGTCGCACATACCAAGAACTTACCAATGTTGCACCGGCGTCCAGCTGCCGCAGTCCGCAAGAAAAGGACAGTGGAGAGTTCCAAATCCTAGATTTATCAAACTACCCTCAAACAGACACTAACAGAAATATGAGTTCGACTAATGAAAATGATTCTCTCAGTTGTCATCGAGATGTAACGATACCTAAAATTCGCATTCTGGAAGACATTGTTATTCCCGCCTCAGTGACTGACACCAGCAACAGTTTCATTAACCCTCTGACTGATGACAACGTTGTTCTCAAACCTCTGAACAAAAGTCCTAGCAGTTACGAATCTCTAAGTAACATTTCCGTTTCTAATATGATTCCCATGGATAACTCATTTGATGAAAAAAAAATACGTGAACTTCTATCGACGCCTTCGAACAGAAGACGAAATGAGGATTTACTTACACCAATGACGAAACAAAGCCTTGAATTATCAGCTGTCGCCACCAGTGAAGATAAAACAGAATGTTTTTCTACACCGCCATCGACTAGTAAACCGGAAACGGATACTAAATCGGAATCGAGTCAAGTCATAATCAACATCAATGACACAACACTTGATATTGAACCAACAAATACAGTGATTGTTGACCTGGCAGAGAGTAAAATACCTAATACCAATACAAGTCTATCTGAGCAAATAACCCATGAAGAACCAAATCATGTTGTGGTTACAGAACAGAATAGTGATTCTGATGATGGCAGCTACCATCCTAGTCATTCCTCTGAAAGCGATGATGATATCACAGAACAAGATAGTGATTCTTCAAGCTTTGAACCAATACCAGAAACTCGCTCAGCAGCTGCAGCTGCCCTACCAAATCCCAGAGCAAATGATGAAGATGAATGGATTGATATAAATGATTCAGTGCCTGATTTGGATGTGTTTACTGAAGAATGTAAACTCAATATACCTGATGATGTGAAAACTCCGGAAGATTTTTATCGCCTCTTGATAACAGATGATATTTTAGATAAAATTGTGATTGAAACAAATATTTACGCGGAAAAAACTATTTCTGCAACAGAATTGAAACCTAAATCACGATTGAAGTCCTGGAAGCCTGTGGACAGAGAAGAAATGAGAAAGTTTTTTGGTGTGTTGCTTGTAATGGGCTTAGTGCGACTACCACGAATGAATGACTACTGGTCTCAAAATGCAATGTATAGAAACAACTATATTGTAAGTGTTATGACAAGAGACAGATTCCAAATGATCCTGAAATTTTGGCATTTTAGTAGGCAAGATCAAGATGAATCCAGCGGTGACAAATTATACAAAATTCGAAATGTGCTTGAAATGATCCTTGCAGAATTTCGAAAAGTTGTGGTACCGGGAAAAATATTAGTGATTGACGAATCAATGATACCATGGCGAGGGCGACTAAAATTCCGCCAATATATAAAAAATAAAGCCCATAAGTACGGCGTAAAGCTTTACAAACTATGTACTCCGGAAGGATTTACATTCAGTGTTATAGTTTACACTGGCAAAGGAGATGGTGGCCGAGAATTGAATCATGGACCTAAAACTGTGATGAGACTGATCAAAGATTTAGAATTCAAAGGCAGAATAGTAATTGCTGATAATTTTTATAATTCGATTGACCTAGCTGAAGATTTGTTGAGCAAAAAAACATTCTTGTGTGGTACTTTAAGAAGTAATAGAAAAGGATTGCCTCGTACCATAGTATCACAGAAAATTAAAAAGGGACAAATTATCGGAAAAATGAATCACAAAGGCGTTCGCATTATTAAATGGATGGATAAAAGACCAGTATTAATGATAAGCACATGCAAAAATCATGATATTACGCTTCGTACTGTAACTAAAACTAGAGGAGAGAGAAGTGTGACAACAAAAAAGCCCGAATGTGTCTACTCATATAACGACAGTAAGAAAGGAGTTGACTATAGCGACCAAATGTCCTCTTATTATAGCTCTTTAAAAAGAGGACTAAAATGGTATCGAAAAGTTATGATGGAGTTAATTTTTGGTACGGCCTTAGTTAACGCTTGGGTCTTGTATAATATGAAAAATAAAGCAAAGATGCCAAAAAAAGAATTTGTTGAAGCTGTTATTGAAAAATTCACTGGGAAACCTTTCAACACAAAACAAGAATCTTCGGTTACTGCGGAGCCAAAACCTGAGCATCAATATAAATTATTAGAAAAAAAACGTAGATGCACCGGCTGTTATGAAAAAGTAAGACAGAGACTTTCAAGCAAAGAAGCAGATAAAAAAGTGAAGAAGGTGAAAGGTTTTTGTGAAAAGTGCGCCAAAGCTTTCTGTTTAAATTGTTACAATGAAAAACATTGATTTCTCCTATTAATATCGTTATACATCTTAGCTTGCTTAAAATCCGGTAGTTACTTTTTTCCAAACTTGTTTATGATGATGATGATCCAATGAATGATCCAAGATTCCACTAAACCCAATTTTTCACAAAGTCATCAACATCATAAACAAGTCTGCAAAAATCGAAACTACCGCCTTTACCGCTAGCTATCCCTTATTTTAAGGTGAAAATTATTGTAACTATTTGTTAAAAATAAAATGTCGATAAAAAAAACCTTTTTCATTTCACCAACACTAGGACTTTATCGATATGTGTAAATATATTGCGTCAACGAGGCGCTAAAAACCTCGTGTTTTGTTTTGTCTCAATGCGATGCGAGGTTTTAAGCGCCTCGTTTTGGTTTTTTGTGTTTGTTTCAGACAATTTACATAGGATTCTCGGGCGAGGGCACCAAAATGACGTCTGTACTGTTAGCTTTCGATACATATATTCAATATCTGTGTAGGCATTGATTTCATAAATTTAAAACGTATTGAAGTCACCAAGGCACACGAGGCACAATCAACCTCGCTCCGCATAAAAATGAAAACCATCACGAGGCAGTTTGGATCTCGTACCCCACAGTTCTGCAGGTAACTAAAATGACCCTACGCAATGAGCGTGTTAAAACATTTATTGGGCCAAAACTTCGGCGATCCAAGATCCGAAGAATGTTTGGCCATGGAACTGGAAGCGTTAAAACGAAATAGAAACGAATGTTATTGCGATCTTTGTCACAGAATCCAACATTTGAGAAGTATATTATTCGCGAAGATTAATGAAACCATCAGTGAAGTGAATTTACGTCAAGCTAAACACCACATTTACGATAATATGTCGCTGAATGTTTTTCTTTTTAATTTGCCGGCTTACTTAGTTAGGCTAGTACGCTTTCGAAATGTTACTACCCTGGAGGATGCTTTGAAAGTGGTATTGGAGGAACAAAACTTCCAAACAGTTTACGATGCAAAGAACGGTCCGCGATTCAATCCAAACAGGAATGGACCCAATAACAGTTCAAGTAGCAATCAATCAGTAAGGCCAAATCAATCCGCTCAATATAGCCCTCCACGGTACGACAATTCACAACGAGTACCAGGTGCACATGCACCTAATAATGCATCTACTCACATGCAAAACAGTGCGCAGAACTCGACAAATAATTCATTCCAATTTAGAAACAATAGACAGCAGCAGGCTAATATTAGATTTAACGATAACACTTATAATAATTCGCCGCGTTTTAATAAGTCAGTGCCACCGACGGTACAAGCGCAGCGTCAGCACTATGCGGACAATGCTCCGATGCAATATCATGCGTCACCTATACCTTCGGGGTCAAACACCGATGTTACGATGCGAACAGCGAGTTCTAGACGTGTTAATTACACAGAAAATAATAACGATGTTCAACCGTGTAACTCGCAACAATGTACGAAAGACAGTCAAAATTCTGTCTCGAACAGTGAGCCGGTGGAATTTTTTTATACGGAAGCCTCCGAGATAGGGAACGTATAAAACTTAATTGTCATAAGCTTTTGAACTTGCCTCATATTCGCATACCAGAACTAGATGCCGTTTTTATGATAGATACGGGCAGCACTCGATCATTTATTAGTCCGAAAGTGGCAAACGAATATTACGCAAGTTATAAGCAGAAAGAGTCTTTCGAAGTCATAAGCACCCACGCATCAAGCAAACACAGTGAGGTAGCCTACATTGTCTTGCCAAAGATATTTAAATGCAGCCATAAACATAAGTTTTATATTTATTCGGTTGATGAACGGTACGATGGTCTAATAGGAAGTGATTTATTGAAACAACTCAATGCCAAGATCGACATGAAATCTCAAACTTTGTTCACGGACTCTAGTAAAATACCTATCATTTACTCGCCACCCACGAGAGAGATGTATAACCTACCTCCTCGATGCGAAATGAGAGTCAAATTACCAGTCAACTTGTTAAACGGAGAGGGTATTCTAAATTATACCCAATTCAATAATGGAGTTAGAATGCCGGCCGCTATAGTAAAATGTACTAACGGTTACGCAACGACAGTAATTCAAAATACAACCGATTTACTTCAAAAAATAACAGTTACGGCCCCGTTCAAGATAGAGTTATTTCAACAACAATCACACAACGTCAACTCAACATCTCTGAATCCAACAGGAAGTTATCAGGACGTCGAGAGATTACTAGACGATAATTTAGATAGTAAGCTTAGGTTAGACCATATGAACGAGGAAGAAAGAATGATGATAGATCAAACTTGTAGAGAATATAAAGACATATTCTATTGTGAAGACATACCTCTGTCTTTTAGTTATCAGGTGAAATATAAAATCAGAACAAAAAACGAGGATCCAATTAATTTAAAGGCACACAGACTACCCCCAGTCCAGACACAAGAGATAAAAAGACAAGTAGGAAAAATGCTACGAGATAATATTGTGCAAGAATCACACTCGCCTTGGAGCGCCCCAGTACACCTGGTGCCCAAAAAGTTGGATGCATCAGGGGAACAAAAGTGGAGAATGGTAGTCGATTATAGGCGTTTAAACGATATCATACTGATGACAAATACCCTTTACCAAACATCAATGATCTTTTTGACATGCTTGGGAAGAGTATGTATTTCACTACGCTAGATCTCGCGAGCGGATACCATCAGATAGAAGTAGAAGAGGAAGATAAATCAAAAACTGCTTTCAGTACACCATTCGGGCATTACGAATTCAATAGAATGCCGTTTGGGCTTAAAACTGCTCCTGCGACCTTTCAGCGAGCAATGGACAACGTTTTAAGAGGGTTACAAGGTTTGCATTGCCTTGTTTTCCTTGATGACGTCATTATCTTTTCAAAAAGCTTGCCAGAACTCATAGAGAAATTAAAAGATGTTTTTGATAGATTCCGCCAGACTAACTTGAAAATTCAGTTAGATAAATCTCACTTCCTTAGGAAAGAAGTCTTGTATTTAGGACACACAATCACGAACGAGGGTCTTAAACCAAATAACGACAAAATAGAAGCAGTACTTAAGTATCCAATTCCCCAAACAGCTACAGAAATTAAAAGTTTTCTAGGGCTGATAGGTTACTACAGGAAGTTTATCAAAGATTTTGCCAAAATCACGAGACCACTCACGGCATGTTTAAAGAAAGGGAAAAAGATCGTGTTAAATGAAGACTACATAAATAGTTTTGAAACTTGTAAGATGCTGCTAACAAATGCACCTCTTTTACAGTTTCCAGATTTCGAAAAAACATTTGTAGTGACCACCGATGCATCCAACTTTGCTATCGGGGCTGTCCTTTCACAAGGCACTATAGGTTCAGATAAACCAATAGCATATGCTAGTAGGACGTTAAGCGATACAGAGAGTAGATATAGTACCATCGAAAAAGAACTTTTGGCGGTAGTATGGGCCGTAAAATATTTTAGACCGTATCTTTACGGTAAGAAGTTTGTTATTTACACTGACCACAGACCTTTGGCATGGTTGTATTCACTCAAAGAGCCAAACAGCAAACTCACACGTTGGCGCCTACGATTAGAAGAGTACGATTTCGAGATTAAGTATAAGAAAGGGCAGCAAAATACTAATGCTGACGCCCTTTCTCGAGTTAGGATTAACGCATTAGAGGACGACTTAGATTCAATTTTAGTAAATGTAGATGCAGACGAGAACCGTGTCCAGGAAATTATTGAAGAATTGGAACGAAATGTGACCGTTAGAAAGCCTAGACCACAGGTAGAAATAATGGATATTTCAGATACTGAGAGTGTTAAAACACAAGCGATAGATTTTTCTGGCTCCGAAAGTGACAAAATGGAGATCATAGAAATTTCAGATTCAGATGATGGGGCAACTGCAAACTCAATCCCTAATAGGGAACACGAAGGAATCCCTATTCTTAATGAGGCAATTGATTGCAAACCGAAACAAATAATAGTACACACGTGGTTTAGGGATAATTTCTCCGTAAACAATATTTCTAATAAAAAACAAAGAATTTTAGAAGTCTTTATGCCCGTCAATAATGAAAAGTTAGTGAAAGATTTCTTTAAAGAATATGTAGATACTAAACACAAATATTTCATTTATTTCGAAAACCCGATATTTAGGACAACATTCTCAAATGTTATCACAAGATTATACAAGAAAGGGACACTAAATTTGACCGAATGCACCGAGCGTACGGTAAATCTGTCAGAGTCAGAAGAAGATCAACGTCAGGTTATTCTAAAGTACCACGAAGGTAAAACATGTCATAGGGGTATTAACGAAACATTGACGAAAATCAAACGACATTATTGGTGGCCGAACATGAAAGAAACAGTTACAGCTATAATTAACTCGTGTGAACAGTGCAAAAGAATGAAGTATGAAAGGAAACCCGTAAAACCAAGTATACAATTAACTCAAACTCAAAATGCACCATTTCAGGAAGTTTTTATGGACCTTCTTTATATCGAAGGGAAATACTACTTAACAATAGTCGATGCATTTAGTAAGCTAGGACAAGCTATTAATATGCCAAATCGTAGCACACCAGAAGTAGTACAAGCTCTTATCAAGTACTTCAGTATGTACGGCTTACCAAAGAAAATAAATGGCGATTCTGGAACAGAGTTCAACAATGAATTGACTAAGGAACTATTAAATCTATACAAAATAGAGTTACATATTGGCAACCCAAATAATCCCAGTTCAATGGCAATAGTAGAGCGTTTCCACTCAACAATCATTGAGATTTATCGCTTAGCTAAGTATGAGAAAAGCGAACTTGACGTCGCTTCTGTCATGACTTACGCAACGATGGCGTACAATAACTCCATCCATTCCGCAACTAGCTACACTCCTTTTGAGATCGTTTTTGGAAACACAGACTCAAACAATGTATTTGACATAGATAGGGAACGAAACCTAATGCAAAAATTACTTCAAGATCATAGGAAACGATTAAAAGTATTATATTAATATGTATCGGATAAACTGCAAAATGAAAAGATTAAAGTTAGAGAAAAAAGAGGAGGTGAGGACCCACCTGAAATAAAAGATGGCGATGATATCTTTATGAAAAATACCCGAACAAGAAAAGCGAAATATCTACCCCGTTTTGAGAAAGCGAAGGTCATAGGCTCACCATCTAGGAATAATATTCCAGTCGAGATAAAGAAGAGAAAAACAAGGGTAGCTATTAAGAATATTAAACGTCCTCCACAGGTCAAACCTAGTACTTCTAGTACTAGTCGGACAGATCGGCAGCCTGGAACTTCAAAACCTAAACCAGAATCCGGGAATAACACCGATAAAACTTGGCACAGCAGTGATGAGGACTAATATATGGACTATTTTAAGACATTAGATTTAGAAACTGTAGTAAGTGAAGTAGATAATAATATTCTACAGTATGATAAGATAAACGTTATAGTAACTAGTAATAATGAGTATAAAAATGAATTAGGAAGTTTATGTTAGCAAATTGAATCAGTAGTAAACGAAATAAAAACTAGGATTAATCAGATTTTACCTACTCTTAGAGTAAAAAGGGCATTATTTAGTCCTTTAGGTTCGTTAGTTAAAATCATTTCAGGAAACCTAGACGAAGAAGACGCAAAACAATACAACTTTGAAATAAGTCAGTTAAAAAAGGACGAACATTCAGTCGAACGAAAAGTATCCTTAGTAGTTAACGCTTTAAATAAATTCACTAATCTATCAGATAGTATGAATTCAAATAATAAATACTTAGATAACAAAACAGTTGAGATTCAATCACTTCTTGAAACAGAAAGCCGACGTTATAACATAATTACATTAATGAATAACTTGTACCAAATTTCCAATAACTTTCGTACTATTTATGATTTCATTCAAGAAACCGAGACCGCTATTGCCTTTAGCAAGTTGCATACCCTACATCAGTCAATATTAAATTCCACAGAGCTTATGCAAGTCCTTATAGAAATTGAGAAACATGATAATTTAATTTACCCGGTAACAAGGGAAAACCTAGTTAAGTTAGAACGTAATATTTTGTTAAAATCATACATTGACAGGAATAAGTTAGTTTTTGTATTAGAAGTACCGCTAATAGAACCCAACACGTATATATATTATAAAATAATTCCCATTCCTATATATAATACCGTAAACCGAAAAACCGTTACCATCATTCCCAAACACCCCTACCTAATGGTGAATAGGGTGAAATACAGACCCGTAGCGAACCTGTGTGAAGAAGCCGAGGACAACAAGTTCTTGTGTTTACGAGACGACCTAGCACAGTACCCTACCGAAACCTGCATAGAGGAGATAATGACGCTAAAGGACAACTGCAGCAGATGCCACCAGCACCCTATACACATGGAAAAAGAGAAGATACAGAGGATAGTCGGAAACTGTTGGCTGATATACTCCGAAACAGGACTAATCATCACGGAACACTGTGAAGACGAAGTTTACAAACAGAACATACAAGGGACATTTCTAATATGGCCGAACCAACACTGCACAACCCAGGTACAAGATGTCGTAATAAAAACACCGACAAACGCTTCAACGATCAATCTTCAACTACCGTTTGTACAGATACCAGAAGTACGTCACGGCATCAGACAAGAAGACAAACGACTCAACCTCCGAAACGTGGATTTCAGTGATATCAAAGACATTATCAACAGTGCAAAGTTTAGTGTCAGTGAAAGTATTTCAGACGACTATATGTATGTTGTGAAAAACATAAGTGTATGGACAATTTTACTCTATTCTATCATTTTTATTATCTTGTTATCACTTCTAATTTAATTCAAGTTATATACAAAATGTATAAGCCGAAATTCTCCGAATACGTCTTCAACGTCTTTAGATAATTTCTCTCTTAAGGGGGGAGGTGTTAAGGTTGAGCAACCCTTACAATTATCATTCGTCAGCACTAAGTCATCATCCTAAAATGTAGAACGTACGTCATAATCTAAATTGTCAACGCTTCACTATTTTAGATATAAATATCATTGTATTCTAGATTTAATTATTATTGTCTTAATAAACCTAGTGGAAACTCTGTCCGTTTAAATAAATTATTTTTATTAATTCCTCCGCCACACCCAACTTAATTCGCGCGACCCACCAATTGTAAGCCACTGCTGTACGCCATTAAGATATTCAATTAATTCAACCTCCTTGAGGCGACTTAATTCGAATAACCGATTAATTTAATTCTCAAACGATAGTTGATTGTTTTATTTTATTAAAATAAAAAGCATGGAGTTATGGTTGTTTGTGTTGCTGTTAGGTTATTGATTCAGGTGTTTTGGTAAACAGCTCAATATTAGTGTAAGTTAAAAGTATTTATTCAACAAATTCAATACAATACCAATATAAATAAAAGTAACGAAAAAGGTCATACATTTCTGTCTAAGGTAAATTGATTGGAAGATTTCTGAGTATTTTGTTGTTTGCTTATCTTTTAAATATTTCTACCAAATACAAAAACCACTCAGAATTTCACGTCACGCTTCTTACCAAACGCAATTTAGCAAGTTATTAATTTCTCCACAGCTATACATTCCTCACGATGTTTCCCAGCACCATTGTTTTGCTTCACTCCACACAAAACATTACACGGACTTAAAATTTAACTCAGTCTTTTCCCCAAAAGATAAAACACAGCTTACACTAGCAGACATTTCTCTTAATACCCGATTAAAGTTAACAACATAAAGCGCATGCACACACTTATACTGCATTTAACGACCAGCAATAGTCTTAAATCTAGATGTACCCTCATTTGTGTGCAAATTTGTATGATTGCTTCGCCCATATTCGTGTCCTAAAGGTATGCGAATGTTTGTAGATGTTGCAAGGCTGTATTAAAATTTCTAACAAAATTTGTTAAAAAAAATACCACTAAGTGCTTGTAATTAAGTATGATTTCATAGAAAGTAATGCAGTCACAGATAAAATTGATACTCCCCAGCACAAAACTGACATCCAAAACGTCGCTCGATTAAAAGTCGTTTTCAACGTCATTAGGCCTCCGAAAAAAAAAACAAGCTGCCAGAAAAAAAAAACAATAAAACGAAACAGGTCGGATATTCGCACCACTGGCTGCACAGAGTGGCGCCCTGGTCATTGACGAGAAAATGGGTGGCATTTATCGAAAAACAAAAGAATTTAACCTCAAAGTACTCTAGCTCATGTATCAAGGAGGAAACGGCGCAATATTCAATGGAAACTTTTGTTGTAGCGACGTTCTTGAAAAAGGAACGCGATTTAAAAATGCGCGGTGTTCAAGGCAGCATATTAAACATTTACATTCAATTCTTGCTATATGGCTGCACTTGTGTGCTTATCTTAGAGTTGAAAATCGCTTACATTTCCAGTGTTTTGTTATTTTTTAAAGTTTTAAGATAGGAGTTACCGTTTTAACAAGCTTGCTTGTTTCGGCGGTTCAATAGCTTGATGTTAACTTGACTTATCAATGGAGAAAAGATGTTTTCATTCATAAGGAAGGCATTTTAAAATGTGGCTAAAAAGAAGTTGATAAAATCATTATCAACTTTCGGGATCTTCTCCTTCGGGATTTCGTATTTCAAAGTTAAATATTTGTATGGAGAGGCTTTTGAATGATCAGTAAGGGAAATATGTTTGCCAATATCGTAGCAAGTGGGGTTCCTTAGTGTCTGTCCACGACTGTGGAACACGCGTTATCTTGTTTTGTAAAACATTAAGATAACCTTACTATACAAAACAGTAACTTATGTGTCACAAATGTACTTACAAGTGGGATACCTTTAGGGATTAGTTAGATTATAAGTGATTATGTATTTATCCTCTATCTATTATGTCCCGTAACTTGTGATTGCTAAATAATTTAATAAACATGATCCACCGTAACGTTGCATGTAAATCATGACCCATTTTGTCAACGAAACGGTTTTAGGTTGAAAAAAATGGAGATAAAAGATATGGCTTGTTAATGTCAAGTTGATTTGTCCACTTATGAGAAAAACAGTTTATTCCTTTCTGAATTCAATATAAGGAAGCATACACAACAATCCATTAAACGTATAGCTCTTGATTTAAAACGCATGAAAAGAAAGTTGCTCGTGAGGATATATCTTAACTTCATATATCTAAGATCATTTTTGTAAACGCACGCTGGTGACAAATTTAATAGTTCATTCTAATTATTTAAATTGTCTCTTTACTTGTTTCGAACATAACTCCAGGGCCCGGTAACAAAACGCTTCACAAGTGTACAATTCCACAAAAGTGACAATTTACAACAATATCACAATTATAACTATTTACATACCTGTATGAGTTTAAACTTTGCAAATATGTAGCATTTATCCTTTGTGTTGCCCATAGGCACATGCATATAGGTAGCTTATAATTTCTTTATTGCACACAAATAATTACAAAGAAAAAGAAATATTCCACCAAATCAAGTTGGGATGAGAAAGGTTGATTGCTGAGCAGGTGTACAAAGGTGTGCAATACTTGTGGTTAATACTAAATTGTCACATGTATAATTGTATTTATAAGTTTTATTAAGGCCAGGTAGGAATTGGTAATTTAAAACTTTAAAATCCTGCTCTAATTCAAATTCAAATCATTTTCAAACTTGTCAAACTTTTCTTTGTGTAAAGTTGAATTTTAGTCTGATTTGAAAACTTTTCCGGAAATGAATCGATCTTCTGTAGAGCAGTTTTTAATTTATAAATTAAGATTTTCATCGAATAATTATTATCAATTTGTAACTTTGAGTTTCGAGTTCGAACATAACATCTACTGGCAGAAAGCGCAGCTTTGTAAGGGCTCAAAAGATTGTTCACTTCGTAGGTAAAAAATTGATTTTATCGAAAAAAAAACAACCCTCGTTACGCATTCAATTAATTTATTACCCACTATTTACTAAAAGGGGAAAATTCTAGCAATTATACATATACAAATTCACACAGGATTCATTTCAGCAGATGAAATAAGATAAAATATAGCAATCTTATTTTTTTTCCTTATCATTGTCGACACAAAAGCTATGTAAATGAAAGCTAAAACTTTGGACTTGTATGCACTTTTCATTTGAAAATAATTTTTAACTGACCTCGTTATATTTCACTGATGTCATGAAGGTATAATCATTTCATCATAAATGGTACTAAAGGGTTTCCCGGGTTGTGGCGGGAACTAGTGATTTCGTTTTCGTTTCCGGTTTCGATCCCCGGCTGGGGTTAAAAGAAAAAAAAAACATTTATATTTGTTCCATAAATAAACATACAAATTTAGCGTCACGTCTTTTATCATACGGGGTGGCAGAGGCTCAGTTTCGCCCACATTTGGCCAGTTCCCGAGGCAATACTCTATTTTATTTTTCCTAATGTAGCTACGGAAACACATAATGATCCCACAACCACGTTTTGTTTCCCACACGGGGTGGCAGTTGCACAGTTGTGCCCACGTTTAGCCAGTTAGGGGCTAGCCCATCGCCGCAACTATGAAGATATGAAGGTTTCCTCACGACGTTTTCCATCACCGTAGAACATTCGCACTTAAGACAAATTACTTAACACATTGGTTTAAAGGACAGCACCGGACTCTAACCCACAAATCCTGTGTGAGGAGCGAGCATGAAACCACTACACCACCTCCCTTAGATATTTACCGACTAATAAAATAGGGTAACCATAGCCAGAGGCTACAAGAAGACATAAACACCCCACAGCCTCGCTCATCAAGATATAATAAATTAATATCTTACCTCCCCAATGGCAAAACGGTATCGTATACAGCATGATAATTTAACACTTGCCAGTCCTGCGCAGCAGAGCACGGTATCGAAATGTCGAATACACCCCCTGTAAAGGCGGTTGAGTAAGGCTGCTTTTTGTGGAGGTCGCATCTGATTGCCTGTTCCGCTTAACGTATGCCTTCAAGATCAGCAGGCGACAGACAATTGAGAGCCTATTCAGATTCTACTAACAAAAGATAGATACATTGCGCACACGATTACCCAGATATGCCAGATATGCAATACAGCAGGGGGCAAGCCTATCGAAGCAGCTTCTCCGTGTGAGTATTATTTTTGTAAATTAGTAGAATTATACATTGAAAAATAATGCAAACCGCCGTCTCTTTGCGACGGGTGTTGCCCGCACGCTCGCCACGCGCCCACCTTCTATGTTTTCATAGGCGTTGACACTACTCAATGCGTGAGCCGCTCAGCGCTCAGAGGAGTTGGATATATTTGATATGCTCTTGGAAATAGCTGTGATGTCGACGAGTTTTGCGTATTCCTAGGAAGTATCATTTACCGAGATAACGTTACCCTCCTTCTGGTGTAGTCGGATAAATAGTATACTTTATGTTAATGAGATTGAAAGACGCTTCGGATTAGGGTAGGCTGCTTTCGGGAAATTAATGATGTCTTCAAATCCCCAATCCCACAATGTCTGAAAATCAAGTTGTACAACCAATGTGTCTTGCCCATCCTCCACATGGAGCCGAAACATGGACGCACACAAACCATAATGTGCTATAAAAGTAGCACAAAGAGCGATGGAGCGTTCCATGTTGGGTATCTCTCTCGTTGACCGTGTGCCAAACGTCGAAATTCGACGGAAAACGCAGGTCGCAGATGTAGGCAAACGGATGACGAGATTGAAGTGGAGATGGGCGGGACACTTGGCTAGACGGGAAGACGGACGGTGGACCAAAGTAGTAACAGAGTGTTGCCCGCGGGGAGCGACAAGGCCAGTGGGCAGACCACCAGCCCGATGGTCCGACGATATCATCAAGTCGTCGGGATCCCACTGGGTGCGATTGGCACAGAACCGGGAAGATTGGCACTTTAGAGAAGAGGCCTATGCCCAGCAGTGCATCCATGTGGGCTGATGATGATGATGATGATGTTAATCTAGCTCATGAACTATCTCTGTGCTAAATTTCATTTAAATCCGTTCAGCCGTTTTTTCATGACACACAAACATACAAAAATCCAAACAATCAAACATTTCTATTATATTTCGCTACTTTCACACTTATAATATGAATTTGACTAGTTGGATTTCGTGGATTCTTTCACGCGTTTTAGTCTTGTATCGTAAATGCGCCTTGTATTTAAAATAATTCTTGTGAATCTTTCAACTTTTAAAGTAAACACGGTAAAGACGTGGGCGCAACTGCAGCTCTACAACTGCGTATGGGAACTTGGGTGACGCTCTGATTGCTTAGTTTTCAGTTTTGTGAAAGAAGTAAAACATTAACAATATTTTAGTTCAATAAAACAGTATGGTCTACCATCTCATTTAACAACTATAACTATTCAATAATTATTGTACAATGTAATTCTCACGTCTCCCCATTGGTGCCTGAGCTCTGAGCGCATGGCTGACCAACTTTTTGCTTGTTAAAATACCCGCTGTGAACCGACGACGTGAGCGGAATGACTGAATGATTTGAATGAATGAATGAAACGTCCCGGCGAGGACATCGGCGCAATTAGGTTTTTGCGGTGGAGAGATAAATGATGTAAAGATGTCTTAAAATGGAAGTGGAATTGAGTCCGTCTTTAGTGGTTGGCGATGAGGGTTTTTGGGATTGAAATATGTTAGTTAGTCAAATGAAGTAGCAGATTGATATATAAAGAAATTAGAATTGAAACTGTATTTAAAATGACCGAGTGCACAGAGTGCTGCTTAAATTAAATGCCGCTTAAATGTTATTATCATTTTTAGTTTTTCTACAAATTAATGATAGGATTGTTTATTGTATTAGTACATTACTGCAGAGACCAGTAAGTAAGCCTTCATAGACGAGTATGATTTAGCCGGACGAGCCGAAGGCGAGGTCCGGCTATAATACAAGGCCAGGTGGCACTTATGGTCGAAGCGTGCTTTTCTCAAAAATAAAGCCATTTGTGTTTATTGAGAATATTTTATTTTATTCTTCTTTTTCTTCTGTTAGTATCGAAATCCTAATTCCTAATTAGTATCAAAATAGTAAAAAATACGAATTAACTGAGTATTCCGCCATTTTACATCGTGCAATATAAGTGCAATTCGGACTCGTCGTCTATGGTACCTCCTTTTTATTAAAGGCCCTTAACTGAATATGAATAAGATCCTTAGCTTATCTTTGAAAAAAAAAATACTATATTAAAATAGTATGATATTTAATGGGATTTCATACTTACTTACTGGACATTTTTGTGTATTCCTGGACACTTCTAAAAATTGTCCAGGATGAGTCTCTTTGGGATGATATCTTCACAGATGTTATGGGAACATTTCATACAATTTTTGAGAAAAGATACATAATTGGTACCATAGTTTCTTTAACTAACTATTTAGTTTTAAAGGGGGAATACCTGTGCTGATAATTCTTAAATCGACACAAACAAGTTAATTTTATTATCTCAAATCTCTGACAGAAAGAACATGTATTCGACTAGTATATAAGATATGTGTTCATTTTAATAAATCAGACTTTAACTGAGCACGCTGTTACAAGCTTTTTATTACGTCTCCAAAAGAAGGGTGTTGTAAGTTTGAAGCCTCTGTCGGTGTGTCGGTGTGTCTGTATGTACGTACATACCGTGGCACCCTAGCAGTCAAACGGGTGGATGGATTTTAAAGCGGTTTTCTGTAAATGGTCGTTGACTTTGCTGCGATAGTTCTTAGATATGTTTTGTTAAAATCGGTTCAGCAGTTTGAAAGTTATCAGCTTCACAAGGAATGGCGGTCAAATGGGAGGACTGATTTTTGTAGTTGATATAATAGTAGACTTCCGTCGACCTCTGTGGTGTCGCGGCCAAAGCTGTTCTTCGGTTTTTCGTAGTTGGTAGTACTTTACTGCGTTGGTTCTTAGATTAAATAAATTTTGTTAAAATCGCTTCAGTACCTCGTTCTGAAGTTTTTTTTAAATTTTCTAAAGTATTTAAAATTTAAAATGTATTGTTATCGGAGTGTCAAACTTTGAGTTTAGCTGTAATTTAAATATGAATGTGTACAGGATCATATAGAATAAATTCAGCTGGCGTATATACAATATTAGTATGTATATATAATATAATACATATATTATATATACATACTGACATACATACATATATTATATATACATATTTACGGGACTGGCTGAACATACTTTCAGCCAGTCCCGTAAATTTAATTACTGTTTAATGCAGTTTCCCTCCCTATGTTTCCTAACGTAGTTCCCTGCAGCGTTGACTACTACAATGTTATTTCTTTTTCTTAATATGCGTGCGTGCCGTTGCATCCGCCACCGCATACGGAAATGTTATGAATATGAATTGCGTGGCTTGGGAGATAGCGTTCATAAGATACGTTGTTTACATAGGTTTTTCGAAAATTTTTGAGTCAAGAAAAAACTACAGATATTAACGATATTTAAAGATATTAACAATATTTATTCTACAATTTTTTCGAAAAACTTACTAAAGGATGGAGAATTAAGGATTCTTTGTGCAAAGTTACATTCGCATAAATCAACTATTATAACACTTTCGGCTGGCTTGATCCGATAGGTTCGAAATTGCGACTTCGTAGGCGCCCGGCCTCTTCGGCATATGAAAAAAAAAACATTTAATTTTTCCTTGCTCATCGGGCACAAAAATAAATCACAGGGAGCTAAATCAGGACTGTAGTATGTGGATGGGGCATCGTTTTAAAGCCGGATTCCTCAAGAAACGCCTTTATTCTGAGGGACATATGTGACGAAGCGTCGTCGTGATGCAGCATGATTCCTCGAAGCCTGGTATTTGGTCTCCTCTCTCGCAGAGCTTGGAAAACTTTTGGCAATGCAACTTTTGTTAACCATTCCGAGTCAACAGATCTATGATTTTCCAACATTTTTTTTCGACACACGCCCGCTGCGAGAAAAAAAAACTAGCTACCAGCAACTTTCCTTCTGAAAAGACCCATACTGATAAATTATCATATTGATAAATCCACGTTTCGTCGCCTGTGATGATTTCCAAAACATGTCTTGAAACTCCATTTTCAAATCATAGAAGCATTTCTCGGCCCTTCAATAAAAAGACCTTTTAGTGATTTGACTCTAGAAACTTTAGAAATAATGATTCAACTCTAAAACTATGAAGAGAGTTTTTGGAGATATAACTTATGAAATCGAATGAAAGTTATGAAAATTGCCTTCACAACACTATGTGGGATTAGGAAAACGCTGAAGACGTCACGTTAAAATTTAAAAAATCTAGGATCAGATTACTTGTCAAGACGAATCAAATGAGCTCAAACTTGACAGGGTTGCGTCGTTTTATTACAGAGTTTCCATGGCCACAAAATGATTTATTGAATATGTCGCAGCGGAAGAGACGCTCAACGACCGGAAGTCGTTGGTTGTCACGTCCGCTATGTTGGCAGCACTGCTGCTGCCTTCTGATTGGTCGGTGAAACGCGGGCTACCAACCTAATGGCGGGCCTGGACATGCACGTGTTGAAGAACCGAGATCCGTGTTGACATTATTGGCTCGGAATCCGACGGAACAACACTTGTTTGTCTGTTTCATTGATTGTCTTCATTTGTGTTCTCATGACCAATAAAAGTTACTCTAAAGTTCGTGGTCGCCTTAATTAAATTGCTCGAGTTACCCACCATGGCCGACGAAGACCCTGAATACGCACATCTCACTGATCCTATCCCCGGTACTGCGACAAATAGATATTGACAAAATTGCTTAACAGGTAATTTTTTGCCACTTCTCTTTATACCACTGTGGGAGTAGAAGGGCGAAGTATAAGAATAAACTCCCATCGATTGCTAAGTATATGTAAATATATTTAGCAAACGTCATATGTAAATATACTTAACAAAGTATATGTAAACGAAAGTGACAGCGTTAATTAGTTTCAAAGGAAGGCAATATCTATAGTAATAATCGGCCAAGTGCGGGTCGAACTCGCACACGAAGGGTTCCGTTCCATCGTACAAGAAAACTTAACCACTAAAAATAATAAAACAAAAACAAAAGAACATTATGTCCGAACGTGGATTCGTACCCGGAACCCTAAGATTTCGCAACCGATATTTAACCAATTGCGCCACCACAACCTTGTTATAAGACGCGTGTTACAACACGTCTCTTGTATGAGGACCTCTTTAATTGAATATATCTCGTGTAGTTCATATACACAATCTGTGAAAATTTCAACTCTATACCTACCTATTACCTCGCGCCACGAATTAAGAGCGCTGCGCGACGTTGGTGGGAATTACTGCGCATATGTATACGTCGCTCCACACACACGTTATGAGCGAAGGCCTCGAATGCGCAGTAGTCACTTTTCAATACCTGTACATATGCGCGGTATTCCCCGCCAACATCGCCCAGCGCTTTTAATTCGTGGCGCGAGGTATAAAGGTATTGAAAAATGACTACTGCGCATTCGAGCCCACCGCTCATAACATATGCGACGTATACGATTCATGAGATACAGCCTGCTGACTGAAGGACCGACAGACGGACAGCGGATGCTCAGTAATAGGATACGGAACACTAATAAGGTAAGCCTGTGTTCGTAGCAGTCCTTATGATAAATATCTGTAGATATAAAAGCAAGTTGCCGCGTAAAGGATTTCTGAATGAACTCTAATCTCTCCACATTAATATAGTACTCAAAGACTGGGTTCCAAACGACAATGGCAAATTTTAGAGCATTAAATGGGCACATAATTTGTCTTGTTTGCTTAAAAACTTTTAAATATTTCTACGATATACTAAAACACTTTAGACAACACTTAAAACACTTAAAAAATATTATAGCGTCACACCTTTTCCTATACGGGGCGGTAGAGGCACATTTGTGTTCACGTCTATTTATAACACTATTTTGCGGATAGGGGTCTCGCCTATCGCCGCATCCTTGGAGATTTTATTCTTTCTATCGCCGTTAGAGCGTCCGTTGTAATTAAGATATTGTGAACCCTATCACAATATCATAATTACAACGGACGCTCTAACGGCGATAGAAAGAATAAAAGTCACAATCTTACTTACATTTTTTCTGTATTGAAGAGAAAATGTAAGTAAGGTTGTGACTTTTTCTATAAAGTTTAATGTTTTTATTTCTTCGTTACCATTTCATTTATTTTCATCTTTGATCTTCGCTATTTTACTTACTATTTTAGCATACTTATATTCAGACAGGGGTTGAGAGGATGACCATAGTACTGATATCCTGCAATTTGACATCTTGAACATGATTTGGTATTCAGGCCAACAGTTGTGTCTAGACATTCTAGAGTTCCACAAACGTAGTGGCAAACGTGTCTAGGATTAGACATTATGAATTGACCAAGCTTTTATGATTTTTGGAAATAGTACACCCACCCACCCAAAATAATAAGGCAATAGTATACTAGATATATTCCCTCGACACCAACTTTAAAGTAAACATAAATACATACAGGGTGGAACAACTAAATGTAGTCATATAACTGTGGTGTGTGTATTTCATTAAAAACCGTTTGCTGAGAGCAACTTCTAATAGAGTATGGAGACTTGCATCATTGTGCTTGCAATACAGGATAATATGCCGTAACACACAGGCCATTCTGATTAGATCACTGATCAGTGAACCAAAACATTACCAAACATAATGAAAACATTACCAAACCACAGAATAAATAATGGTACCAAACCTACGCTTAAATCATTTGAAACGATCAATTTTACTGTTCATCCAACTGAGCTCGTAGTCTCTGAGTGATAATACTAGAGAAGCAAATTAAATAGGTATAGTGAACATTACAGTACTCCAAAACTGATAATGTGCTGAAAACACCCGAATCATCTAATTGCAATTTGTACCTTGTTCGAAAGATTTAGGAGTCAATGTCATGCGTCCTTAGTGAATGTATCTCAGCCACCTTTTATGGGAAACGGCTTATGAGGCTTCTTCTACCAGGTTTTTTTGTAAATCTCAAGTTTCGCGAAATAGGAGGCTATAAACAGTTGTTTCTTTATACTAGCTTATTGATCATGAGCAAGGATTTGTGAACGTACAAACGCAATTTGATTATTTTTGCTCGACAGAAAAGTCTCTCGAAGTTACAACAAAAAAGAACATAATAAAAAATATACGATTTTGTACCGGATTTGAAATGATGTCTTGATATTTATTTAATCGTTCTATCAATATTAAGTTATCTTGCTCTGTTAGTCCCATAAATATCGATGAAGAGCCTTTTTTGTTAGTATCCAATTCCTCTAATAAAGGCTAAAAGTGCAATTCTAAGTTAAAGTCAAAGTCAAAAGTCAAAGTCAAAGTACTTTATTACTGTAGATATTTACATATACTTAGCAAACGTCATTTTTGCCTCTTCTCTACATTGGACCACTCTGGGAGAAGAAGGGCGTAGAAACTCCCACAGATTGATTTTTAGATCTCTTTTAAAAATAGGTTGTGCCTAACTAATACAATATTATATTTTTTTTTATTTAATAAGCAGGCAATAATAAATAATTACAAAATTATTAACAGCGAGCGAAAATTATTAAGTTCCACCAGCCCAGCCTTAACACTTTCGCGAACAGTAGATAAATTTTAAAACTAAACACTATATATACACTGACGAGCAATGAAAAATTTTCACCCACAAAATGGCGACAAACACCCATCCAATATTTTAAAACATTTAATTTAAAATTTGAACACAATATTGACGTTTATACTTGGTACTATTCTGATGCGCTGTTAAATGTACTTCAATATTGCAGACGGCGTCATTAAGCTAACTTTCCCGTTTAGGAGTAATTTGGTACTATCTCACTGGAACTTTTTCATTGCTCGTCAGTGTTCTATATATACCTATAGGAACGTCAAAAATGCATAGCGCAAGCGAGGAAGTAGAGAGCTTGTTTCTACTTAAGACTAAATATAATAAAATGACCTGTGGAAATACCAACAGTGACACAAAGGGAAGTTAGGTCTATATGCAAATGCTTATTACACTTAAGCAAAGAAATCAGCCATCAATAGAGGTAACGACTTCACTCGTTTAAGGCAGTCAGCTGATTTGTATCGGTTGATTTGTAACAAAAATATGCCTTTTACACACGAAAGCCTTTATCCAGTGGGTTATTGTCGGTGCACAGTTTAGTATAAGCCGGGTAAAATCGTCGGCGGCTTTGGTGTGTAAAGGCCTTATATTATGTTATATTACATAACCAAAATGCAACCGGGCAAAGTAAGAAATTCTTACGAAAATTTCAAGGTCCATACACAGTTAAAAAGTATATGATCATGACCCATATGAAAATGTGAAGGGCTGAATACAAATCTGTTCATGCGTCTGACAAATTCAGCCTGACAAATTCCTTTGGTAACTTAAGACAGAGTTTCTGGAGTCGAAAAGAGTAGTGGTGACAGTAACTTTACACCTGCCTTGCTCGTAAAGACCTACTTACTTACGTTCAAAGAGTGAATGTAAGTTAGTCTTTACGTCATTCATTCATTGTCTGCATTGAAAACTACGTTCCATTTTCAAATTACTTTGCAGAACAAGCAATGCTTGATATGTAATGGATTTTCATACAACTTTACAGTTACCAACAGAAAAAAAAATAAAAAATTGGCGATATTATTTGAAGTTTGATAAAGTTTATCTCAAATTAATTACCTAAATATTGGGAAAGTATGTAACTTTATTAAAATTTACATACTTTCCCAATATCTAATTCAGAAATTACACACACAACTTTTTATTAAAATCACATTAAAATTAATATGTAGGTACCTCATTAGTTTTTTGATATGAATTTAAATTACATTGTTTTATTTTATTTGTTGTGTTTTATTTTCCTCGCAAGAAAGGTGTAAAATAGTATACTTCTCTCGGGTTGTAAGTAGCTATTGCACCCTCGAACTATATCCGCCCTTGCTCGCTTCGCTCGCTCGGGCGTCTAAATATCTCGGGTGCACTCGATCCTTAGAGCCCTTTGCGAGCGAAGCTCGCACGGGCACCAAATTGCATCTCGTTCCGTAATAGCTCACTTACTTCCCTTGTAGCGTAATGTACTATTGTTACCTCGATTGATGAATCAGATCCTCTCCGGGGTTGGCGGCTTTGGTGTGTAATGTAACATAACGTTTCCCTAATTTATTATTCTTATGACCCTATAACGGGTGCGCCAAAGTTGACCTAAAATTTCTACCTCGATTATTGTAACTCCGAAATTTTTTTCACTACAATTTTTCATCCTAACAATCACTATTAATAACTACTCTGTTCCTAATGTTATTAATTCCTTAAACTTCATAATGTCGGTAACAATAACATCTATTGTACTACTATTTGTTTTCGTATATTTTCTCAAAATAACTATTTTTTACGCTATTATTCGAAATCATATATTTGTTAGAATTGTTTTTATTCTAAAATTTGCAGATGAAAGATAATTGCAATTAATTACGTCAATGTCGCTACCGAAATCGAAATCTGGGCAGTTGGTAGGTTAGGTTAGGTTAGAACATGTAAAAACAACAAAAACTGCTATAAAAATACTACTTTGGAACTAAACATACCAACCAAAAGTCAAATTATGGTACTGTTAGGTCAGTGCTGCTACCGAAATCAACATCTGGGCAGTAGGTAGGTTAGGTTATGTTATAACATGTAAAAACTACAAAAAACACTACTTTTGAACAAAACATACCAACCAAAAGTCAAATGGTACTGTTAGGTCAGTGTTGCTTATGCTATAACAATATTATGAAAAACATGTTTAAGAATGACAACGTTATGGTAAAAAACACTTAGGAGTTTAGATCACTTTCAGTAGTAATATTAGTAATAAAACATTTCGGAAATGGTGTTATGGTCTTCGTCGGTAGTACTAAAAATTGTATGAACGAAAAAAATATACATCAACACTTTCGGAACTTAGACTTTAGATGAGCCAATATGGACCCCCCTATAACAACTCCTCAAAAGACACACCCTACACCTTTCAGCGATAACCTGTATAAGAATAAGATAGTAATCGAGTTCGAGTTTACAAAATCTCGTTTGTACATGTAGGTAAAGTAAGACGATGCTCTAGGCTTCACGCTCCTATCTCCATATTCTAAACACCGTGAAATGTCTCCGGTTTTACTGCCTCCGCAGTCTCCGCTGAACCTTATAAGAAGATTTTAATTATCACAATTATTGTCTACATGGACTTTCTTAGAATGCACACGTGCAAATAATATCTGGGGCCGATTCCGCTGTAAAAATGACGACTCAGTGGCAATAACACTACGACGTGCATAGGTCCACTTTAAGTAACAGCTATTTTGCGTTGGGGGAATCTTAATATAGGTAATTCATGGTTAAGCCTCTGCCACCTGAAAAGGCTTGATTTCTTCTCCTTTTAATTTGGTGTACTAATCTCTTTTGAGGTTAACTTTGCCAGTGTCAAATGTATGTGGAAGATCACAATTTGGTCAGGTTATCTATCGAGGACCTGGCAGTTAATGTCTTGAGAAAATTTAGTTGCTCCTTAGCACTACCCGGGATGAAGTGAAGGGCTGTAGGAACCAAGTGTTTCCTTCGGAAGGGCTGGACGCTGTGTTGTAGATGTAATGATGAAAATTAAGATGATTACTAATGATCTATATTAGTTATTAATCAAATGGAAAACGATGACCTCTGTGTTGTTGCGGTCGAGGCCATGCTTCCCAAGCGAGAGTTCCCGGGTTCGAATCCCAGCTGGGCAGAATGAAATCCCCAGGTCTTGGATTTTTACCTGTTGGTGACGTCACTATTTCTGGTTCCGACGACATAGGGTAACCTAGTGTGGGGCCAAAAGCAATGTATCTGTATGTAAGTGTATGTTATGATTACAGATACATTAGATAGGTTTCATAACTGGCCAGTTATTTGTTACTTCATTGTCCCTGCCATTCAGCTACCAGAATCGGGACCGGGGTTGTGAAATCGCTTTTGTAAGAGTAAGGGAAATTAATGATAAAGGAATATGTCTCATTATGACTAAATACAGGGTGGCCAAAAAGTCGTAGATCAAACGAAACAGGGAGATAAAGGAGGTAATTTCCAACAAAAAATCTTTCTACAGCATGGCCATAAATTCATTGCACGAAAAGTTATGATTTTTTAAATTTTTTTCAATGAAACTACCGATTTTTTTTACAATTTAATCAATAAAAAAGTAAATTGATTTAAATCAATAAAACAAAACGTGATGTATTATGACTCGATAACGTATCAATACTTCAAGAATTGTATTGCAGGTCTTGGTACCAAATTTAACGAGCAATATTTTTTTTTCCGTAAATTGTGAAGCGTTACGAAAAATTACTTCTCACTTTAAGAGCATCCTGTGAAAAAAAAATGTATCACGGAAAAGTGACCCTGTATTAAAAAAATCTTGTCGTTTTAATGTTGGTTCAAATGAGGTACAACACTTTACTGTTTGACCTTTAGTTTTGGTTTTATGGTCGTTTTGTCATATTAAGGTGCAAATTTATAAAATGGTAAATTTAAAGGAAAATTTAGATTTTTGCTCCTTTTTTCTGTTTTTGTCACACTTAGGATTTATGAAATGGACAGACACTCTTTCACACCAACCATTTAATCCTTTGTCAAAAAAGTGTCTTAGTTCATTTAACGATTTATCTTTTCTAGGAAAAAAAAGGTCCATCACAACTCTGTGAAAATAAAATGGAGCCGATACGAAGAAATTGTGCCTCTCTTTCACACTAACCATTTAATCCTTTGTCGAAAAAGGTCAGAACACCCGTCTTAGTTCAGGTAATGCCGGGCGGAGCGGAGCCGGGGGGGAAGCGCGTGAGTATCTTTCTTTGGTTTGTTTAGTAGTGTCTCACTTTCCGCCTGTGACTACGCACACGGTATTTTATGTGATCAGTTGCTTACCTGTGACCTGCGCTTCGTTTTTCGACTTGTAATTGATTGCCTACCTGTGACCTACGCTTCGTTTATGGACTTGTAATTGATTGCCTACCTGTGACCTACGCTTCGTTTATGGACTTGTGATAGATTGCCTATCTGTGACCTGCGCTGTGTGAATCGGAATTTGTGATCGCTACGGATTGGCTAGATAAACGGAAGATGGCTGCTGCGAGGAGAGCATACAGCCAACGGGAGTATGCAGAAATGCATTACCTCTATGGCTTTTGCGACGGCAATGCTCGGGCTGCTGCTAGAGAATATCGACAACGCTACCCTGGCCGAGACCGTTTCCCGGACTACAGGGTCTTTATGCGCGTGCATAATGCGTACATGGAGGGAACCTTACCCGGTGAGCATTCTGCGAGAACAGGTAGACCAGTGGTACGATTTGACAATGAGGATCAAATACTGAGTCAGCTAAGATGCGACCCTGGTATTAGCCAACGCCAAATATCACGAAATCTCGGGATTCCACGCTCGACGGTGCAGCTCATAATTAAAAGAAATAAATATCACGCTTACCATGTGCAAAGGGTACAAGCTTTGCTGCCCACTGACTATGAACCTAGACTGAGATTTTGCAGAGAGATGCTTAGACGACACAGAGAGGATCCGCAGTTTTTTAAACAAAGTTTTATGGAGTGATGAGTCAAATTTTAGAAGAATGGGAATTTTTAACATCCACAATTTACACTTCTACTCCAGAGTGAACCCACATATCATCAGAAATGATCGATTCTAGCATCTGTTTGGTATAAACGTGTGGGCTGGAATAATTGACCAGCAACTTGTGTTACATGAAATGCCACCAAGGCTGAATGGTGCTCTGTATTTGAATTTTTTACAAAATAATTTGAACCAAATACTCAACGAAGCTGAGATTCCTGAAGATAGAGTGGCAGAAATGTGGCTGCAACAAGACGGCGCCCCGCCTCATTACGCTCGAGCAGTTCGAGGACATTTGAACGAGCGCTTCCCCAACCGGTGGATTGGTCGAGGCGGACCTACTGCATGGCCACCCCGGTCGCCCGACCTTAATCCAATCGACTTTTTTGTTTGGGGCTATTTCAAAGAAATAGTGTATCAAGGAGAGAACAACACCGAACAAGAACTACGACAAAAGCTCGAGTTTGCTAGGATACAAATTCTTAATAACAGAGGTGCATTCCGCCGACTACGTGCGAATTTTATTAGGCGGTGCAGATTGTGCATTATGGTCAGAGGTAGGAACTTTGAACATTTAATGTAAAAATTTACATTTTATTAAAATTACTAAGTCATAATAAAATTGTTTTTTTTTATTATTTCATGATGGCTTCTGAAATTACTACATAGTATGTGAGCAAAAATCTAAATTGTCCTTTAAATTTACCATTTTATAAATTTGCACCTTAATATGACAAAACGACCATAAAACCAAAACTAAAGGTCAAACAGTAAAGTGTTGTACCTCATTTGAATCAGCATTAAATCGGCAAGTTTTTTTAATACAGGGTTACTTTTCCGTAATACATTTTTTTTTCACAGGATGCTCTTAAAGTGAGAAGTAATTTTTCGTAACGCTTCACAAGTTACGGAAAAAAAATTATTGCTCGTTAAATTTGGTACCAAGACCTGCAATACAATTCTCGTAGTATTGATACGTTATCGAGTCATAATACAACACATTTTGTTTTATTGATTTCAATCAATTTACTTTTTTATTGATTAAATTGTAAAAAAATCGGTAGGTTCATTGAAAAAAATTTAAAAAATCATAACTTTTCGTGCAATGAATTTATGGCCATGCTGTAGAAAGATTTTTTGTTAGAAATTACCTCCTTTATCTCCCTGTTTCGTTTGATCTACGACTTTTTGGCCACCAAAAGGGTTCGAACATTATTTTAGGGCTATTGGCGTACGTTACGCCAAGATAAATCTTGTGGCGCTGTGAGCTGTTGGCCCCGCGATCGACACAAGAAATTTGCATATTTTTTCATTATTTCCGAGCCACGAGTCAGAGAGAGTACAGACCTCGTCCACCGACCCAGCAATAGTAAAGGTACATGCTGGTAGATTAAGTCATTTTTATCAAAATTGGCAAACTAATAATAGCAATAGAATGGTAATTAAATGGATTAAAAATGGTTCCGTCATACCGTTTACAGGAATCGTTACTCAATCTTTTGTTCCTTTTAATTATCTCTGTAATAAAGCAAGTTTTTTCACTTTTCGATAATCAATTTATTTCGTCAACGTTACTGGCGCCAAAATGAAATGGTAAAATAATGCTTCATCCTCAATTTAAAACAATTGAATAAGCTCTAACCAAAGAACATTTCAAAATGGAGGATTATAATTCTCCATTTTGAAATGTTGAAATGTCCTATAGGACAGCCTCGAATATTATAACTGAGTTTGGGTTTGCTTTGTTTGGTTTGCATACTTTCGTTTATGCTTATCTACTGGTACCTACTGCCATACATGATCGTAGATTTTTGAGTTTTCAATATTAAAGTGATAATTCCACCATTAATACATATCAATGCAAAGCAATGCCCTATGGACTTTCTATTGTGCCTCAAACGTTCACTGAAAGAGAGTGGTCTCCAATCTAAGAACTCGTGGAATGGGTGGCATTCAGTACCCATATTTAAATAACCTAACTAGAGTGATCTGGGACTGGTGCGAGGAGTGACAAATCTGGCTTTTAGCTTCGTATATAAACACCAAAGATAACTACGAAGCTCACAAAGAATCCAGGATAGTCAATCCAGATATCGAAGGGGACTTTTCTCTAGCTGCGTTCCATAAGATAACTGAAAAACTGGAAGAGGCAGAGGTAGACTTGTTCGTTTCTCGAATCAACGCTAAGTGCGTCTCTTTTATGTCGTGGTAACCAGACCCGGACACCATTCACAATTACCTGGAGATCATTTTACTTTTAATCTTTCTCCTCATTTGCTTTAATTTTAAAATGTCTAAATAAGATAATAACATTGATATTTTCAGCATTTCCGTGTCTATTGTGGTAAATTTCTTGACTGTATAATTTGACAAAGGAATATCTTACGGTACCATGAACAGTCATCGTCCGGAACTTTCATTTTTTCTAGGAAATGACATCGGTTCAGAAGATACGGTCAAAAGGTTGTTAAGAGGGGCTTTTAGACTCAGGAGGCCTACCATGACCTTATAAGAAACTGCTCTTAATCCGGGCAGTTCAGTAAAAGTACTTAAACTGAACGACTTAATTTCGTACCATGACCTCATAAAAGGTGAACGACTTCTGAGCTGCTTATTTGATAAGGTGAATAGTTTATTGTCTCTGGCTAGTTAACTTACATCCATGTAAGAACGAGAAGGGAATATATAGGATTCCATAAGAAAGAACTACTCATCGCATTGTCTGGAGGACCGTTCCTAATCAACGTTTATTGTTTATTCGGTATTTACCGGTTTTTTTTATTATAAGGATATCTTTTACGAATGGTACTTTGAAAAAATTAAAGCTTAAAAGTAATACGCGCATATTACTATTTAATGCAATTTGTGATAAAACTTAGTAATTTATGCGTTGTTTTTTATTGATCGTTCAAATTATATTGAGCATTTTGAACGCAACTCATAACTGTCAAGTGGCGCATGTGTTTGTTTACAATATTTAACGATTTATTTTGGGATGTACTTTTGTGTGTTGATTTAATTACATATTATTAAGTAATATACATTCTTTCTCGTTCGCTACGCTACAAACAACAAGGCATACTCATTTAACAAATATAGCATTGGCCTCGCTGGATGGCGGGTCGAAACTGTAAAATAATATTTTACATATAATTTCTAATTAAAATCTGACTCCGTGTAATTTTAAAATATTTCGTATGCTTAACATATAATTATTGATACTCCTTTTTATGTCAGCTTTTCATACATTACATAGGTATATTAAATTGATATTTGCTTGCAGTAATTTGGTTGAATTGCCTATACGACGACGCCCCCATCGTGTATCATACGACTCTGTGCATACGATGATACGACCAATTGGGGCTCTATGTGTTTTTTAAAATTCACACAGAGACATAGTCTTGGGCTATAATAAGTCCACTCAGCCATCTGTACCCTAAGAATGTGGCAGAGAGTTGCCACGCAATGTAACTAGATGGGTGAAGGTGCATTCAAAGATAGGAAAGGATGGTCATCGGTTATTTATCTAACTAATAATATAGACTCGAATGTTTGTGGTTGAGAGGATGGATGTTTGTTACTCTTTTGCGTGTACTGCCTGATAGAATCAATTGAAATAGGCTATCTTCTCTGATGGGCGCATATCCGAAGCACTGGCACAGTTTATGGAGTCTCCTTTGTCTGTGCGAGATTCAGTATGTACTCATTAGTTTTGTTGATCATATTTGATTTATTTTATCTAGTGTTTCACTTGTACAAAAGTGCATTATTTTTAACTACTTACTTTATTTGAGTTTGGAGTTTAAAATCAAAATAATTACATACACAAGTATACTCAATAGTTAAGTCAAAGTTAGATTTTTTATTCAAAATTACATGTATGATGATGTCTTTAAAAAGTGACAAAAATAAACAGTGCTACAGTATAATATTATAGTATCTGTGGTGCTTCTAAATTATGACTGTCTAAATATGTATGTATAGATATTTACATACATGCATATTTATCTTATTACATTAAATCTTTACAAAACAAAAACATTGTAACTTAAAAAACAACAAAAACTAAACAACACAAAAAACACAATTTTTACATAAAACTTAAATGAAGACTTTTTGATGCTTGCAATAACTGTGTAATTACATTTCTAGTTTTGACATGGCAATTAGTGTAGTAGGCTTCAGATGAGCCTTCTGTTGTATCCAATAAAGCAGTCATCATAGTTTTCCTCAAAGGATAACCAGAGTCACCTGCAAGTAAAAATATTATGTTAGACACAATTGTAATTAAAACTATTATACTTTATTAATCATCATAGCAGCCTATAACAGCTCACTGCTGGCTTTCTGACTGAGTACGCCACAGACCTCCTCTTTAAAACTTACTTTATTAAATAGATAAAATATTTATGTGAATAGTGAATGTTTTATTATTAATTTTGTTGCTATGTTAAGTTAGCTAAACATCATCATCAATCGGCACATATTCTTTGCCACTCCCTCTACTCCGGTCCTGAGCCTCCCGCATCCACGGCCTTACAGTTATACATACTCTAGTTCTTAGTGTTACTTGACAACACAAATAAGAATGCTACTTGTCTGCATCTCGTAACCTACTGCTAGTACTAGTGCGGGAGATAGGGGCATTCTTATTAGGTTTGTATGATTGTAAGAAATGGCATTTTTTAACTTTATAAACTATTATTATAATAATTCAGAAATAAGTAGCATACTTATTTGTAAATTTCTGTTTGTTTACTAAATAAAATAATACTGATTTATATGGATTCCAGTTTTATTTTGATAGTCGGTGTACTGTAGGCAGGTATCCCAACAAAATAATCCATTCTTAGAAATACATTTAGAACAGCTTACCTAAAAGCCTTTATTATTACCACAGTTATTATTGAGGCCTTTTAAATAGTCTTGAAGTTGGGAAGAAGGATGGACTGATCATCTAAATGAGTCATGTGTGGATCCACCATAACTGGCGTCAACATACAACTAAATAAACATTAACATTTATGTACAGGCACTTACATTTCTTGGCCCCACACTGTTATGTTGTGGGAACCAGTAACAGCGATATTACACACACATAAACATTCAAGACCTTTTTCCAATTTTTTATTAATTTATCCCCAGCCGGGGATCGAACCCGGGACCTCTCGCATGGTAGGCAGAGTCATAACACACTTCAATTAATCTTATCAATTGAACATTTAGATAATTATAGCCCTTCCGACAGATATACCTCTCCTCTCCTTTTGGGCTTACAATAGCTACCTGTGTCCCATCAATGCAGCCAATAACATCACTCCAAATTTTTCATTACACCTGAAATTAAAAAAGTGTTAATTATAAATAACCTTTTCAAGTTAGCGACTGTTTAGAACCGGTGTCTGACAGCTACATAATTAAAGCTATGGTATCAATATAAAATTCACCTTATTCTATTCATAGGAACAACATTCTTCTACAGTTTGTGTGCATTCTTTATAGGTATTTCCCATTTCTATTGAGTTCATTGCTGCAGTGACCTATGCCCAGTACTGCGGATATTTACCTGTTGGCATTTGATATGTTCCATAGTCATAAAATGATAAAGCTGTAAAACCCTGCAACAGAAAAGAGTAGGTATTTAGATGTACACTGTCTAGATCTCTTGACTAGAAATTACCTCATTAAGTCTCTTGACAATAAAACTAATGTATTTCCATAAACTCTTACTTTTGTTTCTATGGTGGAATCCGACGATTTACTTGGCTGTGGTTTACCACTCGTCGCCAGTTCCTTGCACAAACTTTGAGCCAAGTCGGGAGTAAGCCGATAGTTCGACGAATTTGTCGTCAGTTAAATGAAAGGGATCATACATTTCCCTTGTAAGGCGGTGGTGATTTCTTTTTAAATTGTCATTCAAGTTATTGTCCGTTTCCAAAAATTCAAACAATACCTGTTCACTCACTTGCCATTATTATAAAGAAAATAACTCAAAAGCACTTGAACAATCACAAAGAGTCTACTAAACTATCAACAACAAGACAACAATTCACATAAAGTTAATCTCAGAGCAACTTTTTAAACATTGCTTACTTTGACAGTTGAGCGTTTCAGTAATCGCCGAGCGCTTGTCAAATGGCACGTCATGGTACGATTTTAGGAGGGAAAAAAAGGTGAACTGCATGAAAACGCTGGACGTATTAAGGGCTTAAACTGCCTTGCTTTTTAGAGGTCATGGTACGAATTAGCAATGCAGTTCAGTTTAAGGCCTTAAACTGAATAGATTTAAGAGGTCATAGTAGGCCTCCAGGACATTGATACCTAAATAGTCTTCTTTATGTTATCTCCAAATTGCATAAAACCACATTAGGTTATGGTTCCAGAATACTGATCTTACCTTTTAAAAAAATACAAAGAAATTGGTTATATAATTTAGCTTTGTGAAAAGACCATCGCGTACAAACATTCAGTTTAATTCAACCATATGATTTCATCTGCGTTTAAAATATGTATTAAGGATATTATTAAACCGACAGCTCCTGGTCGGGAGCAACCAGTGTTATATCCCCCTAAATTTACAGATAACCTTAGTATATGTCCTATGAAAGTCATTCAAGACTATCTCTCTTTCACATGAAAATTAAGGCCATAATCTGTGGAGAACCTCACTGCACTGTACAGACTGTGAGCAGATGGATCAAGCAGTTTCCCGCGGAGAGCGGGGTGGATCCGCATCCGCCGCGAGCCTCGCGGGAGTTTCCGAAGACCTGATAAGGAAGACCACTAGCTGGACAAGCGGATCCCAAACTCTCGCCAGGTTCTATCATCGTGAGGTATGTTACCCGATGAAGGAACCTTCTTAAAATCAGTTTGCTGAGACTCTAATACTTAATTCTTAAAAAATACGATTATTTTGCATGAATATCTTGTGAATGAATTATTAAGAAAATAAATAATGCCATTTATTTTGTTTTATCATGAATTTAATTTATATAAGCAAAACATTCCCATGAACATATATCTGATAAACAAAGCAAGAATATAATTTATGATCAAACGAACATCACAAGTGAAATTCGATCAATATTATATGAGATGCTTCATTCGAAGATATACACCCGCCCTCCCAAAGCAAAAGCAGCCCAATATGGACTGAAAAGTTTTTCATGAACTCCAAAGAAATGAAGCCCTAGTGTCGGGAGCTGCGCTAGGGCCGGAGCGGGGTAGTGCGGTAGAAAACCAGAGATATTATATCGATTTATTAATTCTAAAATACGTGCAAGGGTTGCCTGTAGGATTAGGACACTACCTGGTTATATGTATATCTTCGAATGAAGCAACTCATTTAATATTGATCGAATTTCAATTGTGAAGTTCTATATATGTACATGTATAGGCTGTAAAAGAATGCTGTAGTCATATTTTAGGAGGTTGCTGTGCATTATTTACTTCTTTTTCACCTCTCCGTACAAAACAGCTGATCGCCCGGCATAAACTGTATGAAGAAGTGAAAATTAATGTTGCGCAGATCAAATCCCTAAGCCTAACCATAGTTATTCATATATGAATACGCCTTTCTGTTACACCCTGTTCATCTTACTATTAATTAGTTGACCATATTTTTTCATTCGCGACCAGATGTTCCTTGGAGAGAGTTGTTCATAATGATAGGTATCAATTTAGCCAATTAAATGTCACCCTGTATAAATAAAAATTCATCTAAAAATATGATAAGGGCGGTACTCGCAAAAGAATGGACGGTTTTTCCCAAACGGGATGGCAAGGCACAATTGTGTTGTGTTTGTTCGCCGACCTCCGTGGCGCTGTGGTTATGGCTCTGCCTTCCATGCGAGAGGTCCCGTGTTCTATCCCCAACTGAGGATAAAGAAAAAAAACTCCAGGTCTTGGGTGTTTATATGTGTGTGACGTCGCTGTTTCTGGTGCCTACGGCACAGGGTATCTTAGTGTGGGTCTAGTAGCAATGTATGTGCCTATATAAAATGCAAATGTAAATGTTTAGCCAGTTGTAGCCACTTAACACGGAGATAGCCTTAAACAACAAAACGATTATAGTTTCTAACTACCGACTCAACTAAAATCCTGTTAAAATTAATGGTGACGCGATAAAATCATAGACTAAACCAATTAAGTGTTATCAGCTTCATACGGTCATCGATGATGGAATAATTATAATTTTTTTAAAGGCCACACACAAAGTTGTTCTTAGAATAAGGGTGGTTCCACACCGCAAGTATAATGCCTGTAATGTTACAATCAAAGATCTGATTTTAGTCATCGAAATAAACATAGAGTTAAGTATTATGTTAGGTTGTCATTATGTTACGTAGGTATGTTAGGATTATCTCTCCGGATCATATCATCTTTACGCAGATAATTTGCAGATTCACCGTAATTTTTCTTCTTGTGATATGGTCTCTGCTGTTGGTTAAATGCCGATCTCGAGGAAATCAGGTCCTGGGCCACTTTTTTTGGACTACTTATAAACCCTAGTAAGTCGCAGGCTTTGATGATTGGTTTCAGGTTTTCCTTTAACCTATTACAGCATCTGTCCATGATGGAACTACATTCTCATATAGTACTTAGGGCAAAATTCGAGGCGTTTTCTTCAGTAACCAAATGTCCTGGTCAGTTCATGTCAGCGAGGTCAGTAGGCGTGGCTTTACCACTTTACATGCCCTCAGGCCAACTAGGTACTCTATACCATCCCTATGAAATGTATACACTACCTAGATAAAGTATGTAATGGATATTAATATTAATAATATATATAATGCATTGCCTGAACGCCCCAGGTATTATATATGTCACCGTAAGATAGTTAAAACAGTTAGTTAATCAACTATCGACAGATAGTAAACCAGACCGACAGGGCTTAGAATTTACGTTTCTTTTGTTCTTACATGTCAACCTAACACGTCACTAAGCTACCGCAGTGTTTGCCCTGATATTTCGTTTGGTAATTCAAGTTTAAACCAGTTTACTATTAAACGGTTTTAACCATTAGTTTATCAACTATCGCGTCATATAGTAAGCAGTACGCTACCGTTTAGTATCTATCTATAGTTGACCAGCTAACGCGAAAAAAACGTTAGTTTATCGAGGTTTTGACAATCTTACGGTGACTTATACATTGCCTAGGTAATGAATAGAATACCTGCATTCTACAAATTGCCGGTAATAGCTACATAGTTTTGTTTGTTATAATTAACTCTAACGATTGACACAGGTTTCATTTCGGACCTCAAAAATTCAAGATTTTTCAAAATGGCCAACGTGTATGCCAGTCTCCATATACAAATGGTCTAGCGGTCTGGTAGCTCACAAAAAATAAATAATAAGCAAAATGATAAATTGATCAATTAAAATACAAATTAGTTTGTAATAATATCGTTCCGACAAATCTGTCGACAAATGTTTCTGTGATAGCGTAATGAGGCTTTTGTAATTATCGGAAACATGGATAGTTTTCAATTTATCATGCATGGCTATACCCATACAATTAAACAGCCAACCTCTCGGAGAAGTATAAATACCTATATAATAAAATATCTATATACCTTGGCAGGAAATGCTATGACGGCGACATTTGCAGACTACTACGTGTTTTTAGACGACCTCTGTGCCGCTGCGGTTGTGGCCCTGCCTACCATGCGATAGGTCCCGGTTTCGATCCCCGGCTGGGGATACAGAAAGAATCCCCAGGTCTTGGATGTTGATGTAGTGTGGGACCAGAATTAAGTTTTTTAAATCAAATATTCGGTTTCTGTATAGAGCTCGCAGTAGTCCGCTAATATGATTTATTTTCTAGCAATTCCCGCCATGGCTTATGTAGTTAGCTTCTTACTTAAAATTAATGTTATGTTAATAGATACATATCACACAAACAAAAAGCATAGCATCACGCCTTTTCACATACGGGGTGGCAGAGGCACAATTGTGCCCACGTTTAGCCAGTTATTCAGTACTCCATTTTGCGTTATAGGGGGCTAGCCCATCGCGGCAGCTCCCGAGATTACATCATTCCTCACGATGTTTGTCATCACCATTAAGGGCTACACCCTGTATAAAATGAAGATTTAACACCTTACGAAAGCAATCATCCATCATTGTAATGATCTCTTTTTACATATAATAAAAACAATGTAAAGTAATATATCCAAGTGCTTCTTAACCTCCCAAGACTGGCGGGTGGGCGTCGAAGCGTCACTAAGTGGCTAGTTGATCGCTGAGGGTTGATTAACTTAATAGTGACAGCAAAAGTGACAAGAAATCCCGGTCTAATTGTATTGTTTAACCTTTTTAGAAATTGTAGCGAGGAAGATACAGCAACATGTTACATAACAACCTCTGTGGTGCTACTGTCAAGGCTTTGCTTAAAAAGCGAGAGGTCCCAGGATCGAGTCCCGGCCGGGGAGGAAGAAACAATATCCCCTGGTCTTGGATGTTTGCATGTTTTTGAATTCGCTGTTTTTGGTTCCCACGATACAGAGTACCCTAGTGTCGGTTCAGAAACAATATATGTGCCGGTATGTAAATGTTTATGTTTTTGTTTAGATTTGACAATAATCTGATTGATTATATGGCTCTTATAAGAGGGGTCTCTTAGAACTCTTGCCTTGCTTGCCCGTTATTTGTTGGGAAGGTATGTACGTTACAGTTTTGTTACAGTTTACAGTTCTATCACAAACCCCTGTATTCCAATACTGTCTCTTTATACCCCTTAAAAAGCTACTTAATACTAAAGTCTCCCTACGCATCGTCCCTTTAGGCTCCATAAATGAGCGTCATATCTCAATATTCATAAAACCGATAAAAACCGGAAACAAGCCATTTTTCATCGTAAAAAAAGTATCTCTTGTTTACTTCGGTTGATCGGCAGCTATTGTACGGAGTAGGATTCCTCATAACAACAGTTAGGTTTACTTGCGCCAAAGAGCAACCCGGAGTTAATTGGGAAATATGATATGTTTGACTGATTCATCATACTTTGACCCGGCTGCATAACCGTTAAGACAAAGTTTAACGGACCCTTAAAATCATTTAACAAATTTCTTAACTAAATAGCGGTCTAACAATTAGTCTTATTTCGCCAATGTCACGAGTTTTTATATATTTCACTGTATTTGGACAGGTTCCCTTTCCATGGTTCTACGCAAATTTTTGTCGAATTTCCCGCGCTTTTTGTAAAAAAGCCACCATTTTTTGACTCGACACAGTTGCAATGATTAAATGTCACTTTTAAGTAATAATATGTACATAATTTACAAAGTGAATAAGGTTATTCATTTTATACATTTTATTTTATTCAGTAAGGGGTAAAAATACCAGTCAACTGCGATAACCATTGCTATTATAGCGTAGATTATTCCTAAACATCCTAAAGTTTCTTTTTTACCTCTTTCTTGAGAAATAATATGAGTAATTATTCCAAATCCAGGGAGAATTAAAATATAAACTTCAGGATGATCAAAAATCAATTTCACTATATATTCGAATATTATAATCATGTCAATAGTTTTAAAAGGTTATTATAAGTACCTGGAACTAAAATAAACTTAAGAATTTAATGTTCACTGGGATCTGATATGTGTGTTCTTAATGTGAATAAAGACCTTTAAAAATCAAATCAATCTTTCCATAAATATAACTGATGATTTGCTGCGCGTCAGCACTACCCAGGGGGACCGTGCAGGGCTTTAGGATGCAAGTATTTCCTGCGGACGACAGCAACTATTCCCCCGAGTGTCCTCGAGAAATAATAGAGCAGCCGACATGAGCAGCAGTCTGTCCATTAGCTAATTGAAAACACCGGCCAAGTGCAAGGCTGTCTTTCACACGAAGGGTTCTGTAACATCGTATAAGAATAAACGCAGAAAACACGTCTCTTGTATCGTGACACCCTTTAATTTTTCAAATTGAGTAATTTTTGCAGCAGCGGGATCAGAAATACGAATTCTGTGATCAACTATCTAGCTATTACGGTTCATGAGATACTCCCCTCTGATGTGGAGACGGACGGACGGACAGCGGAGGCTTAATAATAGGGTCCCCTTCCGTAGTATTATGTCATTCAACGGCAAGGCACCAGGGGGCATCTACGGGACTGCTTTCTGAACTCGCCTGGTAAGTGATTTTGAAGAACTGTATCTTATATACTATCTGCCAAATAACGTGGCAATAAAAGTCTTTCATACAATTAGAGGACCTTCACCAAAAAAACAATTTATGTATTGCTAATTCTGTCGCCTACCAGGTAAGCCTATCAGCCAGATTTCTCGTAGGCCATGTGCCACGATAGTTAGAGTTACCAGTTTTGCGATGGGTTCGTATGGTAAGCGCAAGAATTAGCGATTAGCGAAACATAAACAGCTTCATATTACAAAGTTTTTCACCAATTACAAGTATGTACGGTATTGCATAAAAGTATTTTTCATAAGTTAAGACGCTGATTAAATAAATATGGGGTGCTGTTTTCATGTGTTTTTCAGGAAATACTGGACAAATCGTAATTAATTTCTGGTATATGTAATTTGACTATATAATCTAGAGATTCTTAATTGGAAAACATGTTTGGATAAAATTTTCTCGATAGAAAATAAATACAAAGTCAACCCTTTTTTTATGGTTTTATCCTATTACACCGCAGTAGTAAGTGAATATGACTGTGTGATAATTGCAATGTATGAACAATTGTTATTTCTAACGATTTTCAATTTGAAAGTTAATTCCCTGAAATAGTTTATTTTTTATGATTTTTTTTTACGTTTTGGCGCTTACGTTGTTTCAGATTAGTCGCGAGTGCATTATTGGCATCCCGCTTTTTCTTATTCGCGAGTAATTATTGCATCTCACTTCCACTCGACAGCGCATTTTTATTCCATCATCGCCTTAAACAGTATTTAGACTATTTATATACACCATACATATATTGTGAGGGGTTAAAGATGATTCCATATCCAACAATTTATCCCCACAATACCCTATCGGAAAAATAATGGGCTGCGAGTAATTTAAGTAAAAATATCCCAAAAAATTTTTAAAGTTATTTCATTAATTATGAAAAAGACTAAATTACTATGGATAACTTTTCGACTGTTGTTTTATAGTTAATACATTAATGATTATGTGAAGTATCTTAAAAAATCACTCTTCATTTTGATGCAGTGCGCCTATTAACTCACGTGATGAGAAAACTTAAACTAAATTTAATTTTTATAACAGCTATTTCATCAATGAAGTTTAATGAAACTGTGCGTAGAAATTGATTGAAAAACTTCCTTGTTTTACCAGCTATCCACAAAGGTAAATCGTTTACACAAACTTAAGAACAAAGAAACTGTTGTTATATTTGTAAAGAACGAACGCTTATATAAGTCCAACTGCCTTTATAGCTTTTGAATTTTGTTACCATGGCATAAGGTTCAAAATCGCGATACCTCATAACCAGGTCCAGGCGCTGCAGCGCTGGCCGGTAAAGGGTTAGTTTGGGAAATGGATAGTACCTATAGTGCGTCGCGTTGGTTTAAGCTGAAAAATGCGTTTGTGTGAGTGAGATCTCCGAGGCTTGAAGCGCGGAGCTCTTCTCTTACACGTATCGCTGCCACCGGTCACTCACACAAAAGCATCTTTCAGCTTTAAACAAAAGCTCGCAGCTTTGCACAGCTGTTGAAGTTGTGGTCTTCTATGTTCGAATCACTTGGTTTTATTATCATTATCTTGTCCTGGAATGAAAGCAACAATGAAACCAACATCGGAAGCTATAAAACGACGACATAAACCGCATCAGTCGGAATTCGAATTCGATGATCGATATCGGTCTAGCCGAAGTGTTATCTGCATGCCGATTGGTACTGAATGTGGAAAGTCTATTTGATGAATTGCGGAAACGTACAGATAAACTTAAGTACTGTGTGAATAGCCAGATCAAATAGGTTCCGATTTTCCGATACATGGGCACCATTCCTACATGAACGTAAACACAATGCACAATTATTGGTAACTTGACTAGGAAATTATAATAACATGTCTGAAGTAATAGCATAATTAATCAGGCGAGCCTAGAAAGACTAGCACTAGTACACAATACAGCGTTTGGAATAAATAGTTTGGAACAATTTATAAAAAAACTCTTAAAACTATAGGTTTGCGCTTTGACGTAGTGATTTAAGTTTGACGACCCAAATGGCCGAGTCGGCAGTGACCCTGCCTACGAAGCCAAGGGTCCCGGGTTCGAGTCCCGGTGGGGGCAAACATTTGTTTGATGAGAATGGATGTTTGTACCCTAGTCATGGTTGTTTATCTATCTAAGTATAATATTTATCTATATGAGTATGTGTATCGATGTCTAGTACCCAAGATACAGGGAATCCTAGTTTGGGGCTAGATCAATGTGTGTAAATAGTGTCCAAGTTATTATTATTATTATTATTATTATTGTTAAGTTTCCACAAATATCATTGAAATATTAGATAAACTCAAAAAATAAATGATACAATATATTGTATGGACTCCTAGTATTGTACTGGATGAGTAGAGTGCCTGCAAAACCTCACTAGGCCAATAAGCTGCGCTTTCTACTTTACATTTTAATGATGTGCGATACTTCATAGCACAGTTATTTGACACAAGCTGTCATTCAAAGCGATTTTGATTGCGATTGGGACTGTTTTTATGGATTCGAATGAACTAAATCGCTAGTTTGACATTAATTATGAGTAATTTCACAATTGCAATCACGTTCCGAATTGCAGTACCCGTCAGAGATATTGAATATAGCAAAAGATCTTCTTCAGGTACAACCTGTATTGTCCAAGTTTACACGTTTTTTTTTTCACAATCTAGCAAATACCTTATCTTCGTGCACTAATAAAACAAGAGTTAGAAATACCGTCTCTGAAAACCATTTCGGTACTGTCTCCGAATTTTACAGCCTTAGTAAATTACCAACTTGGACTTTGTATAGGTCAACTAACTCAGTTGATAGAAGTTACTAAATATTAAGACATCCCACGTTTGTTTCTTTTCAACAAACGATCGTGAAACATAAATTATAATAGTTAGTTTAACAAAAATAAAACACGCATGTATTTGTCACGGTAAAACAAATCAAACGAGTCCAAACTAGATGGGTTTACTAGGAGCAGTTGAAGAGTTGCACTATCCACCTTCAGGACCCATCATCAGATGAGCTCAATATCCTCACTAATCCATCCGTTTCTAAAGAGCCCAATCTCGGTAGGATTGCATTATTTCATTACACAGTTCCTGTGACCACCATCCGGCTCCATCATCAGATCAGCTCGATGATATCATAATATTGCATGACAAATTTTAAATAATGATATAAGTTTGGTGACAACCAAACTTACATAATTATTTAAAATTTGAGCTCAATCAGAAACCGAGAAATGGGTCAAATTTAGAATTAGAATAAGAATATATTTTATTTAGCAAAATGATACTTAAAGCTAGGTTAACAAAGTGATATCACAAAGGAGGTATTAAGTTACAGCGATAAACTGCGGCCCCACACTAGGCAAAGCTTGTATCGTGGGTACCATTTTACGGTGAAAACAATGGGTGTTATGCTGAGTTGCACGAAACAAATTTTAACATTTAAGTTTTGATTAAACTAATTAGCTAAGTACATTGTAAAAGGTAGGTAAGTACTTTATTTATATTATTAATAACTGGCAGAAATACACAAAAATAATCACAAACAGGAATACAAAAATTTAAAATATAATATTAATACAGCGCAATATAACTTGCATGATTTGTTTACATGGTTACCTAATTTCATAAGTACTACCTTAGTTGCAGGTGAGCCTAATAAAAGCGTGTTAAAAAAGAAACTTCTTTCCCATTTGGGGCGACAGAAGCACAGTGGTGCCAACGTTTCTTTGGCTCTGAGTGAGCTGTGATCTCTCTTTACCGCATAGGGTAAGGTGGGATCTCGTTATCTCCCGCATCTATGGAGAGTATAGTTATCTCATGATGCGGCAAGCAGAAGTATCTTACAACTAGTTCGACAATGTTCTATCCCACACCGGTTTCCCTGCAGTATTGGGGTTCAACTGAAAGTGTTTAGAGGCGATTTTATGACAATTACCCGGAAGCCTGCTCATAAAACTACTCGTAAATATCCGGAAGGGGAGGCGTGCAGCGTTTACGGATCTTTTGGCAAAGAATATTGTTTATGGCAACCCCAACTTTGCCATTGATGTGGAGTATATAAAAGTGCTGTACCATTTTTGAATCATATACCTACAAAGGGGTTGCTTTAAGGCTTAGCTAAACTAGGGACAAATGTATCCCAACATGTCGCTGCAACGTGATGATTATGATCTACACATCAAACTATGGTAGAACATCGCGGGGCATGTTTCGGGACACGCGGGGCATGTTTCGAGAAAATTTGCAAAGTTGCAGCGAAAATTTTAAGGAAATTTATACCCTAGTGCCCTAGTGTATCTTTTGCCTTTATGCTATGTTCTCATTACGACTGGCAGTTTGCGCCGACTGTTTCGCTTAAACATATATTTGAAATTATATGGAATGACAATCTGTGCAGACTGTCAGCCATAGTGTGAACATAGGCTTACAAAGACCACTGTGACTGAAGTGGAACAAGTCGCAATTCAATCAGTACTATCCGCCAAAGTTACCTTGGCACCTTGCTCTGATGACATTATAGCGTCCGTCTCTGTTCTACTGACGCGCCGAGGTCTAGAGCGAGCGAGAGAGGGATTCCTTGCGGGTGTCACGTTAACTTTGGCAGGCAGTAGCCTGATCTATCACATGTTCTGTCTGCTGCTGTCATGAATGCTAATAGGTGAGTTCACAAATGTACCTTATTTTTAGGGATCCATTATAGGATCATTCTTGTGTCTGTGCTGATTGTCTGTAAAATATAGCGTGATCCTTTTGACAGCTATCATCAAAATCACGCCTATCAAGTTCTGTATTTTGCGATGGTGAAATGTACAAGAGACACATTTCATACTTTATTGCAGGGACCACGCGAATAGAGATTCCCTCGTACAACAACAGACAAGTAATCGATCTTGGAACTAGCTAAATAAATAAATAAAAAACCTAATCCGACTGCACTTTATTTCGATAACACAAAAACTTAAGTATGCACGTACATTAATTATAGGTCTATCCCTTCGCATGAAACTATTTTTCCCTGTCAGCCCTGGGTTTGCTGGAAGAAATCTCTATATAGAGATAAGCACGCCTTTGTTTACTAACTATGTTTGTAATTGTCCACTAATGTGTATATGCAATAAAGTAATAATAATAATAAATTATGAAAGTATTTTTTTATTTAAGATGTAGATCTACATTTTCTTAACGTCACTTCGGTAATTAAAGAACTATATTATATGCTATTTGAAAATGACCACATGTTTCTTCAATCCGGCAACATTGCCTCAACGAAATGCATGACGGGCGGGAGTAGGGTTACCATATGGAAAATTCCGGAGATTAGGCCTGATTAGTATTGTAAATTCCTGAGATTTAGTCGTAATTTCAATTAAAACGTAATGGAACTCTACAACCTATATTTACAATAGGCTGTTCGATCTCTTAGTTACTGGAGAGTTTACACGAACGAACTAACATAGCCTGCCTTATGTTGATTTTATTTGTAATTTGTGATTTTAGTTAGACTGTTTGATCTCTTAGTTTTTAATAAGAATATATTGACGATTTGCTCGGTTTTAATAAAAATTCCTGAATTCCGGAGATCTTACGACAATTCCGGAGTTCCGGAGATTGGTCTAAAAGTCAGGAGATCTCAGGACAATTTCGGAGACATGGTAACCCTAGGCGGGAGCCTCACCGACGCCATCTTGTTTGATTCATTCAGTGCCGACGCCTTGTAAATACGCCACGTGGTTCCGATTTGCATACCATTGTTTTTAAAGACAACAATTTATTGTGTTTTGCTGTGACATGTTTGTAAAGTTTGTTTTATTTTTGGATACATAATGCCAAAAAGAACAAAGAAGCTCAAAACTTAATCTTAAGTTTTATTTTATTTTATTTTATTGGGAAAAACAAACAATTGTACAATAGATAGTACTAGATTATCGAAGTAGCATTAAGTAAAATTAGGTAATTGTACAACCAGCACCGTTTTCCACAGATAAATCACACAGAATTAAACAATTATGATACTGTTTTCACAAAAATAAATAAATGTAACTAGGTATAGGTACTATAAACATTACCATAGCTAGTAATAATAATTATGTAAAATGTATAATTTTGTTATAAAATAGGTACATCCTACAATTTTTTTTAAGTTTATAAGCTAAACCACTTAGCTATCTTTATTATAAATTATGTTCAATATTGCCATTTTGTGTCTCCGGAGACAAAGAAAATATATCAACACCGAAGAAAAACTCGTTGTAAGAGTGCAGTAGTCTATACAATGGGGCTCTCTTGCCTGCATTTGTTCCGCATAGTTTGGTCACAAACAATCGATGAGGATATGTGACTCTGATGCGCTGAGAAGCACTTGGTATTCTATAGCATATATTTTTGGTGATATAAGAACAATCAAATTTATTGTGTGTTATATTATATAGAAGCATAGAGTCCAAAAACAGTCGACGATCTTTCAAAGAAAGTAAAGAGTACTTGGTAAGCGAGTTATGATAATAAATTCTAGAATGAAGACATCTATAATTTACAGAACGAATGAACTTACGCTGCACCGATTCAATACATTCACAATACTTATCATAATAGGGGTTCCAGCTGGGCGTAGCATATTCTAATTGAGACCTAATTAAGGATTTAAATAGACTTAGGTATGAGGCTGAGCGTTTAAAGTTATTGCATGTGCCATTACAAAACCATATAACTGGAAGGCTTTACTGATAATACTGTTTATGTGCGCATCCAGATTAAGTTTAGCGTCCAAAATTATGCCGAGATCTTTTATATCTGAAACCTTATCAAGTGGAATGTTAAGTAAGTTGTAAGTATATTTTACTATTTTTTTTTTGTAAAGGTTATAGTTTTACATTTAGGTATGCTTAGCTGCAATCTGTTTTCAGTACAATAAGTAGACAAACGGTCAAGATCTTGTTGAATCAATAGTGAGTCCTGTTCTGTATAAACCCTTCGGTAGATTTTGAGGTCGTCAGCATATAAAAGATAATTGCAGTGTTTAAAACATTTGTATATATCATTTATAAACAAAATTATAAGTTCTACATAGAAAATCCTTAATTGACTCAATTCTAAGTTTACTTATAAGTTTATTGTATTTGAACTGCTGTGGATTTTTGTTAAATTAATAAAATAAAAATAAACCGGTTGGTGCATTCGATCGACGCTGAATAAGAAGAGAAAGAAAGTTTCTCCAGTCACAAAAAAATACGATTTTGTGACTGGAGATTTTAAAGATTTTGACGCCGCTGCATCTCGAAACCATATTTATGGATAATACACATACAAGGGTCGAATCACTAACGCTAAAAATATAGTTGTGTCCCTTAAAGACGCAGATTAACCTTTGACTGGTGACATGGTTTTTGTGTAACGTAACTGGTGACGAGGGGACTGAGAGGCCCACTGCGGTATCTAGTATAAATCATAAAAATTAAGTGTGGTAACTAGCCAGAGATTGTAAAAACTGTGTTATCATAAATAAATGGATAAAATAAAACGATAATTCAGTCATTCGATAATTCATTATAAAACAATTCATTCATAAAACGATAATTCATCAATAAATGGATAAAAGAAAACAAATAACTACACTCTGAATATATTTTTTTGTTACGATCTTGCAATTTTAATGTATGTCGTCTTAACAATCAAAAAACTAGAGATGAGATCACAAATTACATAAGCAAAAAATTAATCAACATATTTTGACAAAAAAACACTTTTTTCTATAATATTGAAGTAATAATGAATTAAGAAAAAGAAACAAATAAAATCAAAAGTGTATTTTCACGAAATTGACAATGGTCGAACTTTGCCAATTTTTATATGCAGTCTGGGCATATTTTTTTTTTGCACACTGCAAGCACACACGTTTCGGACACGATTCAAACTGGTAATTTGATTGGCGCTTTTATCGAGGAAGACAACTGGCTCCTGCTTTCCTGGAGTTTTGATTGTTCTCGGTTAAAAATGTGAAAAAACAATACAACAAAATTACGTAAAAAATTACGTAAGTGGTGACATGGGGTCTGAGAGACCCCTGCCGAACTTTACGCCAATGTAACTTACCGATTTGAGCCTGTCCGACACAGCTATCCCCTTCTACGGCATGGACGCAAGTAAACTCGAGGCTACTCAGGTGATGAGCCCAAGGAAAACCGGAGAAGGTGCCAAAATGTTGTTTTACTGACGCCGCTGGGCCTGTAAGACCCCTTGTCACCAGTTAAAGGTTAGGAATTCCTCATGCTGGGACGTCGTCAGCTTACCTCCAATAGTCTACTGGGACTCAAATATTTAAAGACAACTGAATAACACGAAGAAACTAATTTTGAAAAAACTACGAAGTGGTTTTTCATTCTTCTCGACAATTTGAATGAGAAAGCCGCATGACATCGTGATGCACAACACACCATACCACTCGGTACAAAAAGACAAAGCGCCAACCTCGAGCAACCGGAAATTAGAATTGATTTCTTAGCTGTAAAACAAACGTAATTGGTCGGCATATATTAAACTCCGAATTCCAACAAACATCATCTTCGTTGAAATTGTAAAGGCAATGAGCCAAACTGCATCATGTAGCATGTCTGATGAAAGTGCTTGTTGCTAATATATCTGATAGTTCTGTTAAAAAATCTGAAATGCTTGGTTAAAAAAATATTCCGGAAAATAGGCGAAAACTACTTATCTCCGAAATTAATAATCCTAAAATTTAAAAGAAAAATGTGAAATAAGGGGGGGGGGGAATCAGAAAAAAACTGTATAGATATGCTTATGCAGTGAAAAAATTGAGTGAATTTTTAGTCAAGTATCGTAGAAAAATTGGGGCGCACTATTTCTTTCAAAACCACATACAAACTTATAAATACACCTGGTCAAATACATGGAGTATGAAAGTACACCGTACTAATAACTTTGTAAACAACATTTTCCTATCTAAATACTCAGGAAAATTAAAGTAGCCTTATCCCCATGCAAGAAACTTGAATACCTTGTGCGGTGGTACGGAACCCTTCGTGCGCGAATTGCTCTTGACCGTTTATTTTTATTTCCATATCCCCGAATGAAAACGTCTTGGCAAAATGTGGGCACAACTGTGCCTCTTCCACCCCGTATGGGAAAAGTCGTGACACTGTGTTGTTAAAAATTTACTGCGTAAGAAGCACGTTTGTTTCAGCGAAGTGTGAATGATGGCATCAAGGCTAATCTTGATTCACTGCGGTAAGTATGAGTTGGTAGGCGGCTCCAGGTGACATTATCTTTAGGTTCATTATGGAGTAAGTATGAGTTGGTAGGCGGCTCCAGATGACATTATCTTTAGGTTCATTACGGAGCACTGTGTCAAAGTCAATTCATTTATTTTTAATCTTTATTTATCATACAGAGGCAACATTCTTAAATACATCACAAAATCCACGGAGGTTTGTGCGTGATGCTGGCATTCATGCGTACAAAGTAAAGGCAAAATATTAAACTGCACATCAATAATACTGATTTGCACAGCAAATATACTGATTTACACAAAAAATATCAGGGCAAAATACTGCGGTAGCTTAGGTGTAAGGTAAAGGGGGTGAGCGAAGTGAAGCCCCCTTTATCCTTCGTATTAGGTTGAACATGTAGAACAACAAAAATACTTAAAACATAAAAAGTGCTTTTGCTGATCCTTTTTTGCTGTTATTTTTGATGTGCGATTAAATACTAGCCAAAGTAAATAAAAGTACATACCCTCCTAGTACACGAGTATTAGTGGGTAAATGTTCATTTGACAAAGTGTCGAACTACAGTCAGAGACAGACAAACTAGTCGGCTATCTAGTGTATAGGTGCAAAGGCATTCATAGCTCGGGTCATTACTATTTCGACGCGTAATTATAATTAATTATTTGTGTTCATAGAAACGTGAGGAAAAGACAACATATTCGTGTCAATCTAAAAAAGCAACTAGAGATATCATCAAAGTCGTAAATATATGATACGAGCTACAGTCTTCAACTGTAGCTCGTAAAAAAGCAATTAAAGTTTTGTTGCCTTTTTAATGATTTAAAGTAATAAATCGGTCGTTAATTTGGCAGAATCGAACCGATGAGTTAGTGTTTATGAGTTAACGGCTCTATTTCCTAACCAGAGAGAATAGAGTTATTATTTAGAAATAATTAATCAGAACGTTGGGAGAAAGGTAACAACATTTTTATTGCTTCTCGAAGATGTCTGGCAAGTTGGCTGTCTGTTGATAACTGAAACAAACACAAATACAGACATACGAGTATTAATACACACAGCTGTATTCTCAAAAGCCAAAGTTATATTGCAATGGGCTCGCTCATTGTCACGCAAAATGGAGTTCCGAGCGACTGTTTTATTGTTGAGAATCGTTTCTGTGGTTCATAAGTTATGAAACACGGTAACCAATTCTATGTCTTTTAAGGTTAGGTGCATTAACTTATAAATTTTTAGTTATTCAAACATGACATGCCAGTTATGTTTATTCCTGCAAAGTTCTTGTGTTATGCGTCATACGGTCTATGTTCGTCGGGCTATAGTGTACCGACAGGTGCACGCACACTAACGCGTCGAAAGAGCCGAACCAAAAAAAAAAATTAAAATTGTTTATCAAATGCAAAGACAAACTTCAGTTTATACATTTATCACATTTAATAATATTTTGACTCCAAAAAATAAAGTAGGGGTTTTTTGCACGTTTTCATTTTATTTAGTATCGAATTCAAGAAAATATATGAATTTAAAATAACGGATCATGACGAAATGGATCATGATTTAAAAAACCCATCAGCATACTCCGCGCCACCACTGAAGTCCTCTGGATTATAGTGTATTGGTTCTTGTTCAAGAGACAATAAAGACTTCAGTGGTGGCGCGTAGTCTATGACGTCACATCAGCAAAGATGTCAATACACAACACAGCATGACACTTGTATGTGTCAGTCTCCCTTTCATGTTCTAAGCTCAACACATGGTACGTCATCAGAACTGTAGGTCCGTTTTCGCGCCAACTTTTAACTGTCAGTTTGAACCCGAGATGTTTGGCAATAAGTTGTATATATTTTTTTTATTATGCCCGTGGTCAATTCGACATAATATTCGTGAAAATGTAAAGCAAAGCAAAGCAAAAATAAATGAGGTTCTATATTTCACATATGCGAAGAACCAAAATCCCCAATTCGATAGTGTCTCCCAGGAAAATATACTGCCGCAAGATTGGCAATATATTTTTTCTATCACCAAAATGTTTAGTTGGTGTCTGATTTATACTTTTCCTTACAAATAGAATGTCATGTATTTTCTCCGGTTTTTTCATCAATGCTGTTATTGAATGTGTTATGTGTAATTTACGTGGCTGTAAACATGTTCGTAAAATATACTTTACAACTTGGGGTAAATCCTGTAAATCCTAGCCTCCTGGAGCATTGTATTACTGCCTAAACGTGGGCTTAACTGTGCCTCTGCCACCCCGTATGAGAAAAAGGGTGACGCTAGTTTGTTTGTTTTGATAAATATTTACAATCCGTTGTAATGCTGGGTTGGCAAAAAAGTTTTTTTAAAACCCAGTCTTACATACTCGTTGAGTAGATAAATATTGTACAAAGAATTGAGAAGCCACCAAAAACAGCTTTTTTACATAATTTTATTCCTTAAAATTTGGATATTATGATTATTACTACGTATTTTTACCGTTATCAATCAAATCAGATTTATTTCTTTAAAGTTCCCTCATTTTTAGACTTATATTCTATATTTGTTACGGAACCCTAAAGTGCGAAGCAAAATGATGTTAATAATATTTAGTGTTTGAATTACATATGTATGACCCGTCTGATACGACGAGACTTTTTAATGGGGTATATCGTCGAAATCGACACTTTTTGAATACCAAGACATGAAGTAACAAGTTATATGTCGCAGAAGGGTCAGGACCGATGGCTGAGGGCGTCCCGAGGATGGGTGTGATGGGTACTCGAGCATTGGAGACAACAGCTTCGTTATAACACAGTTTATTAACTTCAGGGCACGAATCATGTACTAGACACAGAATAATCAAACTTGACACTGGGAGCACTAGTTACAGAACAACCACACTGAACACGGGGAGTACTAGATACATAATAACCACACTAGTCACGGGGACTAGCTGGTCCAATAATGTGGGAGGAGGTGCGCTCCGTACGACTGCTCATGATAGACTAACTCGCTGTTTTTTTTTTTTTTTTTGTTGGAGGGTAAAAAATGGAATTACCCATGCCCAGGAGTCAGACCTCCCTGCTATGTCCGGGTCCCCACATATTAAGCGGGCATCAGCTCGTGTGGTATACGAACTAAAAACAAACCCTTTGTGTTTACAGTTGTCTTACTAAGAATTAACTGTGAGCCATGGCCTCGGTATATGCTGAAGGCTTTTTACCTGCAATTTGCCCTTTTGTGCGATATATATGTGTATATGATATATATATGGGAGGAGTTTGCCTGCTTACCCGATTTTATGAGCGGACATCAGCTCATAGTCAACGGGCATGATAGCGGCATGTTAGGGGGGCAGATAGCCCCCGCTACTAAGAGGTGGTTATATATAATTTTGAAGACCCATCCTAATACTAAACTACTTTATAATTGGGTCATTTAGGGGGGCTCTGACCTCAGTCCGGGAGGTTTAAAGGGGCAGGGGGAGATTGTGTATTCGTTGAATCAAGACGGCGATCTCTTTCAATCCAAATTTGGTATCTGAGACTATAGTGCTTCGGGAACACAGCCTTCGTCAAGTTGACGTGCCTGAGGGGCGGGGGGTGGTTGGGCTTTAAGAGCTTTCGTGACATCGTCCTCCGGTTCTAGGAGGACGTCTTTGGGGCGCCTTTTGAAAAGGTGTTTCTTATTTATATCTGGGGTCGGATCATAAAGGGATGCTTGTACTATAAGCGGGTTTGGGTGGCTAGATGCATTAATGAAGAAGCGTTCGGACGCTTCTTTCATATATTGCTTTACTGTGGGGAGTCTAAAGTCACTATGGAGGTGTACGTTGCGCATGTACCACGGGGCACCTACGGCTTTTCGCATGAAGCGATTTTGTAAAACCTGAAGGGGCTTAAGGGAGTGGGAGCAGTGTGCAAAGACTGGACTTGCATACGTGAAGACCGGACGGATGCAAGTTTTAAATAGAGTTATTTTGCAGCGCAATGGGATATTGCTTTTACTTCTCATGAGCGGGTGAAGCCTACTCATGTAGAAGGCTGCTTTGTCGCGGACCGTTTTAATGTGGGATATGAAGTTTAGTCGGGAGTCTAATGTCACGCCTAAATACTTCACTTTATTTTCCCAGGGGATAGGGCGGTCAAAGAGGGTGATCGAGAGAAAATCTCCCTCCATCTCTTCTATTTATGGCTCTATCTCTATATCTCTCGCTTTTTGCGCTCTCGTTGGCACATTCTATTCGCTTCCGAACCATATTGACTCTGCAAACATGGTACTAAGGCCGACTTGCATCAGGCATTTGGCGGCCGCTAAATATAGTTTAAATACAACTTAAACACAGCACGGCAGTATTAAAAGGGAACCTGGCTGACAGGCAATCTCCTTGCCGTACTTGATTACGTAACTTGACCGTGTATTACTTCATTTGTGTTCAAACTGTATTTAGCGGTTGTCAAAAGTCTGGCGCAAGTTGCCCTTAGGCAATACTGTTCGCACGCTTGCAACAAATATACAATACGACAGCACTCCGGTGTTTGTCATTGCACAATATTTATTCTGAAGATTTGTGCACATGAGTAATTTTAGTGTAAATCTCGTTTTTTTTGTTAACTGCGACAAATTCAGGTCCAAAAACGAACTTATTACATGATTCACTAATTGCTTTAGGGTTCCACTTCAGTTCCAAAGTGTGTCAAAAGGACCCTATAACTAAGGCTCCGCTGTCTGTCCGTCCGTCTGTTTGTTACTGGGTTACTTTGGAACAGTTAGAGCTAACTGAGGCACCTGTAACACTTGAACATTTTAGAGAGTATATTTAATGTAGCTGCTATCAAAGTATACTATGTACAAATAAAAAAAAACTCTTATTCTATATATAGTGGCAGAGGCACAATTGTGCCCACATAACGGTGGCATAGCGGTACATACGATACGGAACCCTTCGTGAACCATATCCGACTGGCACTTGCCGGTTTTGTTTGTTCTCTACACACCACGGGAACCATACATCTTCAGCCTAATTGACATTATCTGGAGTCAGGTTCACTGCGTTATTTCTTTTCCCTCTATTCTTCATATCATGCGGCGGTAGAGGCTCAACTCGGCTGATAACAAGGCTGGCTGGTTTCATTCAAATGGAAAACATTAATGAAAAAATACTCAGATAGTTTTGTTGAATTGAACTGTTTTATTTTGCATCGTCTTGAGCACTGTGAACTACCATTAAAACCTAATTATTTCTTTGCTTTCTTTGCTACATTTTAAAGTCTGTTCATTCCAGTCGGTCTGTTACTGATACTTGTCTTTGTCTCCGGACTCGATCAACTTCATTATAAAGTGACCAATCGCATGACAGTTTAGATTATCCAACGATTCTGCGCGACGACAGCTACATTGATATTTTTACGCAACCCTCTTCGACAGATCTTTTCCCGAGAAATATTACCTACTATCGAGTAATAATTTCACAATATACTTAGTTTCAGCCGAGGAAAATCTTTCATACAGAAATCTTTGTTGGACGTAGACATTTATTTTGTATACCTATATATAACTCAAACACGTTTAGTTGTGGGAAAGAAACTTGGCCGTCATATGCCAGCTTATGTATTAGCTACATTGAAACATTCGTCATAAAAAATTATATTAAGGAAACTTAACTAACCTATGCTAAGCTTGGAAATATAAAATTCTCCTAAAGAGGTTTCCACCATCGTTAGAACTAAACTTTTATATAGAGGCACATACATTGCTTCTGGCCCTACAATAGGATACCCTGTATCGTGGAACCAGAAACAGTGACATCACTCGTGTATAAACATCCAAGACCTGGGTTTTCTTTTGGCAACAAATATAATGATCATCAAAATATATTTTTCCTACCCAAAATGGATAAATGAACACCAAAAGTAGCAAAAAATATCAGGACAAAATACTGCGGTAGCTTAGGTGAAGGGTAATGGGGGTGAGCGAAGCGAAGCCACTTTATCCTTCGTGTTAGGTTGAACATGTAAGAACAACAAAAAATACTTAAAAAATAAACTTAAGTACACAAGACATAAGAAGAAGTTTGGTGATCATTTATTCAAACACAATTTGGTGGACATTTATCCATTCTGGCAGTCATTTCGAATTTATTGGTAGTAAAATAGGTGCGTTTTTGGTAATCATTTAAACATAAGCCTTTTTTTTTCTTTATCTCGAATGGTAGGCAGAGCCACTACCGCACCGCCACAGAGGTGTACGTCTGTTTACTGAACATAAGGTTGTACTTATCTCAAAGATCAAAAACGGGATTTGATCCAGCATTTCCTGCATGGCGGACGAGTGTTAACCGTTAAGCCGCCGACGTTTTTAATAACCACTGCAGTCTTTACATTTTCTATTATTTCATACATACTAAATTAATTCACATTGCATGACATTAGCATTACATAGCTTAACCGGAAACGCTGACAAACGCGCGGTCTTGCGGCGGCGGTCGGTCACGTAACGCCGTAACATTTCTTGTTTCCGGCCGCACCGGAAGCTGCATCGGAGACCGCTGAACATCCGGTTCGTTGACCTTCTAGATTTAACTTAACAATGGATAGATAAAATTGATAAATTATATTATTCACTCAACATGTTGACCTTCTAGATTTAACTATGGATAGTGTTACGTATGTAGCTATAACTATCGAGTGCGCTAGACTGCGTCAGCGCGCTCGAACCTCTCTCTCTATTAAACAGTGGTTACTGAGCCCTTATAGCAGAACGTCGTGTTGTCATTTCCCACATACATAACAGTGTCGACTCGGATCAAAAATAAATTCTTTAGCGTGCAAATAAACCGCCACTATGTCAAACTCGTCGCTAATTGGATCTTTACCAATATTCAATCATGAATCACAGGACTGGTTAGTGTTCAAAGAACGTTTTCAACAGTGGTGCGTGGCAAATGAGTTGCTCGATGATGAAAAATCACAAGTAAGACGACGTGCTATACTGCTCTGTGCACTCGCTGAGGTTACGTACAAGCTAGTACGTGACCTTTCACATCCAAAGGACATCAGTTCGCTAACTTACAAAGAAGTTTTGAAATTGCTGGATGATCACTTTCTCCCGCGGAAGTGTATAATCGGTGAGCGTCATATGTTCCATGCTGCACTCCAGACGCCTGGTGAAGAATTAAATGAGTGGGCTGCTCGCGTTAGGAGCTTAGCTACCCATTGCAAATTCACATCATTGGATGAGACGCTCCGAGACCGGCATGGAGCCGGGACCCGCCCGCGACAAGTTATTCACGGAAGATGCATCTACCCTCACTTTGGCAAAAGCACTAGATATCGCCCAGGGACTTCGCTGCGCCCGCGCTGCAGCACGACTTGTGACTCCAGGGACGACAAGAGGATATATGCACCCACTTCAAGAGGAAGCTGCAAACGTGAACCGTATTTCTACAAGACAGCAACAAAACCGGGGCAACATCGATTGCAGCGTGTGTGGATATACCAGTCACTCGGCTAATGCCTGCAAGTTTGCTAAACACACCTGCAAGCAATGTGGTGTTAAAGGGCATCTGAAGAGGATGTGCACGAAAAAAAATCGTTCAATTCAAAAAAATCACAACTATGTAGTAGATGATAGCGCTGATGTTGGTGATGATGATGATGATGGTAAGGGTCAATGCATTTATAACATTCGAACACAAAATGGGGAAGCCATGATGCAAAATGTAAACATTAACGGAACCACCATTTTGTTTGAAGTTGATAGTGGGTCGTTTGTAACAACGATATCAGACCTTATTTACCGTAAACACTTTAATGACATTCCGCTAAGTAATAGTAGTTTGGTTTTAAAAGTTTATACTGGTGGTAAAATATATCCTTTAGGGCTAATTAGTTTACCAGTGACTTATGAAAATGATACTAAAATCTTAGATATACATGTTATAGCTGACGGCGGCCCACCTCTCTTGGGTAGAAATTTTATGTCAGCATTCAACCTGCAAATAAGTAAAATCAATCACATTAAAACTGAAAATATAGTAAAGTCGCTGACTTCTAAATATCCAGAGGTATTTTCAGACAGGTTAGGTTGCTTTAATAAGCACACAGTTAGCTTATATGTAAAACCTGACTCGAAACCGATCTTTATGAAAGCAAGATCTGTCCCGTTTGCATTAAAAGAAAAAGTGGACCAGGAATTAAATAGGATGGTACAAGAAGGCATACTAAAATCAGTACAACACTCGAATTATGCCAGCCCCATTGTACCTGTCCTTAAATATAATGGCAATGTTAGGATATGTGGAGATTTTTCGCAAACCATAAATAAGCAACTTGTTGTCGAAAAATACCCACTTCCCAAAATTGAGGAGTTATTCGCGAAGTTACATGGAGGTGTAGAATTCACAAAACTTGACCTATCAAATGCCTACATGCAGCTTTTGTTATCTGAGGATGCACAACCACTCACATGCATTAACACTCACAAAGGGCTATTCCAGTACACGCGATTGATATACGGGCTGTCTAGTGCTAGTGCTATCTTTCAAAGATCAATAGAAAATACTTTGACGGGTATAGAAGGAGTATTGACTTATCAGGATGATGTCTTAATAACAGGTTGTAATAGACAAGAATATTTAAATCGTCTCCAAACAGTACTTGAAAAATTTCGTGAGGCAGGACTTGTTTTAAGGAAGGAAAAATGCAGTTTTTTCCAAGAGTCGATATCTTATTTGGGTTTTATAATCGACAAAAATGGCTTGCATAAGTCGCCAGAAAAGGTAAATGCTATTGTAAATGCCAAAAATCCGGAAAATGTAACTCAATTACAATCATTTCTTGGCTTAGTAAATTATTACAGGAGTTTTGTGCCGTCTGCGTCCACCGTATTGGCCCCGTTTTACAGTCTATTGCTCAAAAACGCAAAATGGAATTGGTCTCAAGAACATGAAGATGCTTTTATCGAAATTAAGAAAGAGATGGCATCTGATAGAGTGCTGACTCATTTTGATCAGAATGCCACTCTCATTTTAACTGTAGATGCATCACCGTCAGGTCTCGGGGCAGTTTTGTCTCAGTTAGAGAATGACAGGGAAAGACCGATTTCATATGCATCGCGTGTCCTTTCTTCAGCTGAAAAAAATTACAGCCAGATCCAAAAGGAAGCTACGGCTATAATTTTTGGAGTTAAACGCTACCATCAGTACTTGTATGGACGAGATGTGCCCTTCATCCTTCGCACGGATCATAAACCCTTACTGTCAATTTTCAGTCCGAATAAAGGTGTCCCAGAGGTGTCAGCAAATAGATTACAAAGATACGCGATATTTCTGTCTGCTTACAACTTCACAATAGAATACGTTCGAAGCGAAAAAAACTGCGCAGATTTCTTTAGCCGAGCGGGAGTAACCGATTCAGATACAAACTCAGTGGGAGTGGGAGGGGCCAATGCATCAGCTGACCGTGATAGGGCGCAGTACATAAATCACACAGCATCAAATAATTTACCGTTACAACTCGATGATGTGCGTGAACAAACAAACAAAGATATACTTATGAAACAAGTTTGCAACTTTGTTATGTTTGGCTGGCCGAAACACTGTGACCAAACTTTAAAGCCATATTACAATTGCAGATATGAAATATCTTTGGAAAACGGCTGCCTCATGAGAGGACATAAATTGATTATTCCAAATCAGTTGAGACATACGGTATTAAGTGAACTACATAGGTCTCATTTAGGAATAATTAAAACCAAATGTGAAGCCAGGGGTCGATTTTGGTGGCCCAATATAGACAAGGAGCCGTGTGGTCTGCGGAGTGTGTTCTCGCGCGGAGCGCGAGGACCACTACGGTTGCGGGGTCGAGGACTTATGGTTGCCTCATGCCCGCGGCGTCAACTCGGGGGGTAACGTCCCCCCCGGTCTTGGGTGGCCCCTACTTGTCAGGGGCCTCGCGTGGTCTTCGTTGCGCTGTGCTTTCGCCGTCTATTGGCATACACTGGCGACAACGGTGCGGGAGCTTCTTCTTCTCCACTGTGCCGTGCTTTCGCCCTCTTCTGCGGGCTTACACTGGCGACAGTGGGATGTGCAGCAACTCTCTTGGGAGTGGTCTGCCTTCAGGCGGACGTGCGTGATGCGGAGCAATGTCGTGGAGATGTGCGTGGCGGCTGTTGTCGGCGCAGTCGTACATGCGCCGTGCCAGCCGCGCGACGAATATATCCACGGTGGGCATCCGGGTATCCCTCATGATTGTGGTGTTGCGCACGTACCGCCCGGCTCCTGTGATCACCCGCAGGGAGATGTTCTGGAACCGCTGCAGCCGTGCCTTCTGGGTCTTCGACAGCAGGGCGTACCATGCTGGAGCCGCGTAGGTGAGCCGCGAGCGCACATAGGCCTTGTACACCCGCAGCTTGGCTCTCAGAGGCAGGCTGGACGACAGGACAGGCCGGAGCATTGCCCGCGCGGCTTTGGCCCGGTTGATGCAGTATTGCACCATCGGGACCATGCGCAGCGAGCAGTCGATGTTGCAACCGAGGTATTTCACCGTCGGTTGCCACTCGATGTCCTGGCCCCTCAGCTGTAGCGGGGTCGGACGGCGGGAGCGGGTGGTCAACAGGGCTGTTGTCTTCCCGACGTTCACCGCGGTCCGCCACTTGTCCAGCCAGGGCGGCAGTAGATCCAGGAGTCGCTGCATCTTCCTGCAGGCAAGCTCGATTTTGCGCGACGACGCGAAGTAGGCGCTGTCGTCCGCGTAGAGGGCGAGCACAACGTCTTCCACCCCCTCCTCGAGATGGCCCTCGAGTGTGGGGATGTCGTTGGTGTAGAGCGCGTAGAGCACCGGCGAAAGGCAGCTGCCTTGCGGGACTCCTGCGCTGATGGCCTTCGTCTGGGAGTGTGCATTCTCAACCGAGACGATGAACCGCCGGTCTTCCAGGAAGGAGGCCACGATCTGCCCGATCATTGGGGGCACACCTGCGTCCAGGAGCTTGAAGAGGAGCCCCTCGTGCCACACTCGGTCAAAGGCCTTCTCGATGTCAAGAAAGACCCCGACAGTGTATCGGCCCCTGTTCAGCTCCGACGCCAGGTAGTGTAGGACTCTCGCCAACTGAAGCGTCGTGCTGTGGCTGTCACGGAAGCCATGTTGCTCTGCCCTCAGCTGGATGTGGGGCAGGATTCTCCGTAACAGCAGGCGCTCAAACAGCTTGGCGATATGAGGCAGCAGGGTGATCGGGCGGTAGCCTCCCGGGTGTCTTCTGTCCTTCTCCGGCTTGGGGATGACGATCACCTTGCCCTCCTTCCAGAGGGCGGGGAAGTGTCCGTTGCGCAGGATGCCGTTGAACAGCCGCGTCAGCGAGACGACGGCTCTCCTTGGCAGCTGTACTAGGGCCCCCGCGACGACTCCGTCCGGGCCCGGGGCCTTCCGCTGGTTCAGCTTCAGGGCCACCTTCCGGACTTCGCGGGACGACATGAAGTAGTCGCCGGCGAGGGGGGGCGCGGGGGCCGCCAGGAAGCGCTCTACGCGCTCCACAACAGCGGCGTTGTGCTCGTAGTCGGCGATGGGGTTGGGCTGGAACTGCCCAGCGAAGTGGTCTGCCAGGATGGCGGCTCGATCTCGTGCGGCGTAGCGGCGCCTGCCCGTGTGATCAAACATGGGGCAGACCGGCTCGGGAGTTGACGTCAGGCTGCGGTTCAGGCGGTGAAGGGCGGTGTCATCTTGGGAGGCCTGGTCAATGGTGCGTTCCCAGGACTGTCCCCTCAGCTCGATGATGCCCGCGCGCAGTTCTTCTCCGAGCCGGTTGATCTCCGCCTTGATCACAGGGCAGCGCGTGTGGTGCCAGGTTCGACGAAGACGGCGCTTGAGGTCGAACTTCTTGCGGAGGTGTGGAGGGAGCCTCTCCTTCCACAAGACCGGCGGTGGTTTGGTGGTGGTGGCTGCGGCTTGAGCGGTGGTGATGGCTGTGGTGATGGCCACTGCCGCGGCTTCTACCTCTTCCTTGGTAGAAACACCGCCGGGGAGCTGCGTTGTGTTCAACTCCAGCTGGTATTTGTGCCAGTCCGTCTTCGTTCTTGGACGCGGTGCCGACGTGAGATCGGCCTCCACCCCGAGGACCAGCAAGATAGGCAGGTGGGGGGTGTCGATGTCGTACAGCTCCCCGATGGCGATGGGGAACTGTACGTTCTTGACCAGGGCGACGTCTAGTACATCCGGGCGATGCATGGGGTTCGTTGGGTAGTGTGTCGGGGCCCCCGGGCTGAGTACTTCGTAGTTGGAGTTCTCAGCATCTTCCTGTAGGGCCCTTCCGGCGGAGTTGATGCTGTGGGACCCCCACTGGTGGTGCTTGGCGTTGAGATCGCCTGCGACCAGTGTGGGGGTCGCTCCTTCCATCATCGCTCGGATGTCTTCCGGGTAGAAATGGTGGACGTCGCCGGGAGGCTTGTAGGCTGCGAAGACTTTGAGCTCCGTGTCGGCCGTCTTCAGACGGACGCCTATGGACCGCGTCGTCTTGAAAGCGGGCAGCTCCAACTCTTCGTGGACGAGGTCCCGTCTCACGAGAACCGCCGTGCCTCTGTACGGCACGTCTCTCGGAGATAACTCGTCGCGGCGGTACACGAAGAAGTTGGGCAGTCGGAGCTCTCGGCTGGGGTGCAGCTTCGTCTCGCACAGAAGCACGACATGCACATCATGCTCCTGCACGAGTAGCCTCAGGTCTTGCATCTTGTAGGTGATCCCGTCCGGGTTCCAGTACACAAGCCTTAGGTCTTTAGGCATTGTGTCCGGACGAGATTGTGACCTTCAGTGTCGATAACCCCCGCAGCAGGGGCAGCAACGGATCGCGTCTATCCACGATCGCCTGTATGGCCGCGCTGATAAGGTCGATGGCGTCGAGCAGCGCGGCCATGAGTGGAGCCTCCTGGCGCTCCGTGGATAGGGCTGCGGGTGCTGCCGGCTCCCGTGGGCGGGGGCGGGCTGGCAGTGGGGGGCGGCTCGCAGGTTGGGCGGGCTCAAGTGGCGGCTCGGCGGCGGGCTCTTCAGACGCCTTCTTCTTGTTCCGGCGCTTCTTGCCCCGCTTCCTACGGGGTTTCGCCTCTTCGCCTCGGGTGGTGGGCGGGTTGGCCGGCGTTCTGATGGTGGCACCCTTGGTCTCGCCCGGCTGGGCAAGGCGGGGGCGCTTTATCGGCGGCGATGTTGGTGACCCCAGCGGCTCCACATCTGGGTGTGTGGAGGGGCCGGGGCGGGCCTCGGGTTTTGTGGCGGCATGGGTCGCGTGTTGAGGGGCCGTGCGGGCCGCGGGTTGGGCAGCCGTGCGGTCCGTGGGTTGGGCAGCCGGGCGGGCCGCGGGTTGGGCAGCCGGGCGGGCCGTTGGGCGCGCGGTCTTCTTGGGGCGCTGTTGTTGGGGCGGCAGTGGCGGCGCGATAGTGATGCCGCGCTTGCGTGCCTCCTCCTTCAGCGCCTTGCAGCGGCGGCTGTTGGCCGGGTGGCCTTGGCCGCAGTTGGCGAAGGTGGCGGCCTCAGATTTTGGCCGCTGACAGTCGGTAGCTGCGTGCCCTTCTCCACATCGCACGCAGCGTACAGGGCGGCGACAGTTGGTCGAAGAGTGGCCGAACGACTGGCAACGATGGCACTGCGAGGGCCCCTTTGGGCCGCGCCATCCCTCGATGGTGATGCCCGGCATGCAGAGCAGCTCCTTCACCCTGTAGAGCCTCTCGATGCTGCCGGGGGTCTGCTTCTCCGCCAGCAGGGCGAAGAAAAGGCAGCCGGCGCGGCCCATCCGGCCGGGAATCTGGCGGACATGCTGCTTCGGGAAGCCTACGCTGGCCAGCGCTGCGGCGACCTCTTCGGGCAGGGTGGTTGCCGGGAGCCCTCGGATAGCAATCTTGAAGGGGCGGTCCGCGTCCAGAGAGTAACAAAACCATGAGATGGTCATGTCGGCGCGGGCCGCCTCGTCCAGATACCGGACGATTTGCCGGTATTCTTCCGGGCTCTGCGGCGTAAAGCGGACCCCCTTTCCAAAGGGTCGCGCGTTGGGGGCGTGGCCTAGGGCTTCCTTCAGCCGGGCAAAGTGTGTAGCCCAGGCCGGCAGGTTCTCCACGACGATTGGCGGGTGGTTTTTCTTCGGCTTGGGCTCTCCTGTGGTTGTCGCTGGTGGTGTGGTGGGTCGCGGCGATTTGGGCTTCGGCGGCTGCGATATACTTATGAAACAAGTTTGCAACTTTGTTATGTTTGGCTGGCCGAAACACTGTGACCAAACTTTAAAGCCATATTACAATTGCAGATATGAAATATCTTTGGAAAACGGCTGCCTCATGAGAGGACATAAATTGATTATTCCAAATCAGTTGAGACATACGGTATTAAGTGAACTACATAGGTCTCATTTAGGAATAATTAAAACCAAATGTGAAGCCAGGGGTCGATTTTGGTGGCCCAATATAGACAAGGAGATTGAAGTTTTCATAGCAGACTGCTCAATATGCCAAACGCTTAGGTCGGCGCCACCCCGGGTACCCCTCACACCCTGGCCGTTGCCAGACAAGCCATGGCAACGCATTCACATTGACTTCCTCGGCCCTATAAATGCAAAAACGTACTTAGTCATTGTGGATGCGTACTCCAAATGGGTGGAATGTTTTGACATGAGTTGTTGTACCTCAACAGCAGTGATAGACAAGTTACACGAACTTATATCACATTTTGGGTTAATGGAAACATTAGTATCCGACAATGGTACCGCTTTTGTGTCATCAGAATTTAAGTCATTTTGTAAAGAGAACGGTATCACGCATGTTACAACGCCCACTTATTCTCCATCAAGCAATGGACAGGCTGAAATATACGTCAAAATAATTAAAAAAGGTATTAAAAGTATCATGGCTTCATCATCGACAAAAAAGGATATGCAATTTAAACTCAAGGATTTCCTATTAGACTACAGAAACTCAAAACACTCAACGACAGAGTTATCACCGGCACAAATAATGCTGGGCAGGTCATTAAAGTCTAGATTAGATTTATTAAATCCACACCACCAATCATCATCGTCAATATCGAGTGATACATTGCAAGAAATTGTCCGAATCAAACAGTGCTCACAGTGTAATACATATAAAGGTACAAGAAATGTAAGCTTTGCGCCAAATGAAACTGTATTAGTATGTACTTACCATAAAACATCTACATCATGGATCAAGGCTATTATAAAGGAGAAGCAAGGACAAAGCATATATTTAGTTTATATACCAAGCTTAGAAATAAGTTTAAAAAGACACAAAAATCAAATAATAAAATACAAAGGCCAATATGATGGCTTGGAGCTGGACAACGACGACAGTTTTGACGACTGGTCACCGTCGTCTCACCAGGACGGGCCTGTGTCAACCTCCTCGTCATCGCCAGCAGCTCTGCCGCCACCCCCTCCGCCTGCACATCCAAGCCTCACCCCCGCTGCCGCCGCCGCTTCAACTGCATCGACCAGCGCACCGGTGACTCACACGCTGTCAGATGACACATCTGACACCACAGAATGTGCAAGCACGCAACTTGTTGGGGGAGAAGGAACTAATGAGCAAACGTCTGGTCAAATACGACCTAGAGATATAGGTTTAAGCATGAATTTAAGAGACCGTCCTAAGGTTAATTATAAGCAATAGTTACCTAGCTAGTATCATATATTCACATGTAGACATCTAGTTACACGTAAATATTATTACATTCTTTGTAGTATCTTATCTAAGTCCGGAGGAGTGTTACGTATGTAGCTATAACTATCGAGTGCGCTAGACTGCGTCAGCGCGCTCGAACCTCTCTCTCTATTAAACAGTGGTTACTGAGCCCTTATAGCAGAACGTTGTGTTGTCATTTCCCACATACATAACAGATAGATAAAATTGATAAATTGTATTATTCACTCAACATGTTACGTAATAGGATATTTTTACCTACATTCTGTTAAACGTTTGCTTGGGTTATTTTTATTTCATCTCCTTTTTATGGTACTTCTCCAATACTCGAAGTCGACAAAACACCTCGAGAAAACGGTAAACTTACAATGAATAATTCAACACCACACTAGTTTCCCAGGTGGTGCGAAATGCACTCGATTTAAAATTTAATTTGGCTGCGGTACCAAGTTGCCACAGCATCTTCTTAAGGTTCTGCAGGTTCTATTAAATATTTATTCCTGCCTATTATTTATTGAAAATCTAAAATCTCAATAGATCTAAAAGAAATGGGGAGGTTGAAGTTAGTATGAAAATCTAAAATGAATTAACTTGAACCTACAATTTTGCAGGTAGGCAGTTTTTAGGAAGGAGACGTATACCAAGGAAGTAGTTTTTTAAATTTAGTCGCACTAAGGGAGGGACGGAGGAAAGAACTTTGTATGGACATAAAAAAACATTTCTCGGTATTAGTCGAGAAAATCCGAGAAGTGTTATGATAACTTTCTCATAACTCACTCTTCCCATGAAAAAGATAAGTAATTCCAGGCAACAAGGCACGCAGTATTCAAATACCGTTCGCACTTGACCGGAATAGTGTTTTTTTTATTATTTAATCATGCGTAGGTTGTTTGGCCAACATCCAAAAAGCCTGAACTTGTCGTTACTGCAGGGTTTCCATGATAAATGGGGAAACTAACATCACTTTATACAATCTGTTAAGTAGTGTCTGACACATAGCTACAGATTTGCAATGTAGACCACCACGTTTATTCATTTACCCGAATCAAGAGAAAGAAGTCCGTGTTTCAAGAACTTTCTGAAAATTTCGAACAAAGTAACTAGGTATCCATCCATCCTCTAGCAAATTTTAGACGTAAATTTTTAATTCCCATTTTCTTTTGAAAAGCGGTAAAATGCTTAACCTCTGCCTATACCACCCAAAAAAGAACAGAACCTACCGTAATTAAAACGAAACGAAATTACATTAATAACTCTCATCTGTGAAGAAATTAAAAATAAATTATCGCGGGAAACTTAATGCCCACCGAAAATGAAATGGCGGCGTTTTGTATTATTACCACGGTTGTATATTGTTCAGTCTCTTTTATTCAGCCTCTTAATTAATTCAATCCATTGTTTTGTTGGCTTTTTATGTTAGAACAATATTAACAGTTGTTGGGATATTTGATTAAGTTTAATTAAGAATTCACTGTTTGTGCGCAATACAATATGTAAGCAGTGTGTATTTTTGCAGGCCTTTATATTTATTACGTACGTACGTATATTTGATACGTACAAGTCACTAAGTACACTTAGCTACATATTCTGCTCAGAGATGTCGCATTACTCATCAACGATTCAATCATATAAAAACGTTTTGGCACTCGAAAATGTTTGTATGATGTCAATTAACACAGTTTCAAGAATTGGCATGAATCAGCGAACAAATCACTAGATTTGCAAAAAAATAAAGTGAACGAAAATGCGATACGCACGCGTTACATTTATTTATTAGAAAATACCGCTGACTTTGGTTAAAATAAGATATTTCTACTTGAACAACACAAATCAAAGCGAGTGTTCTAGGTAGGTCTCAGTTTATTTTGTCATATGAAAAATATTGAGCCTGTAAGTAAGATACTGCAGGAAGTATGAGATACGCCGCGTCGCTCCCAGGAATAACCCTTGATGACCCGTGTAATTGTTTTTATCTACACACGTATCATAAACCCTCTTTACTGCGTACAAAAACCGCACGTTACGATCAGCATAATGTTAAACTACTTGGTAAAAACTCATTTCTTATCTGTTTTTTTTATTAGCCTAAATGGTGTCCCACTGCTGGGCAAAGGCCTTACCGGTTCGAGCCCACACATCTCTATCTGAAGCTTTATCTGTCCATCCTGGAAGGAACCTATCCAGGTCATCCTTCCATCTCCTTCTGGGCCTGCCCCTACGCCGGAATCCGTCTATAGGCATCCATTCAGTGGCTGCTTTCGCCCATTTGTCCGGATGCATTCGACAGATATGTCCAGCACAGATGTGCCCACGTCTACAATGCCAGTTTTGGAGCGCAGTATAGTGTTCCTAACGCGGTCTATACGTTTAACACCTAGAATACTGCGCTCCATTGCTCGCTGGCAAACCTTGAGTTTGGACTTCTGATGGTAAGTGACCACGTTTGTGCGCCGTAGGTGAGGATGGGCAGGATGCACATGTCGACGAGTTTGCGCTTCAGGGTCAATGGTAGGTTGCCCTTCATTAGCTCCTTCATGGACCAGAAGTTCTTCCAGGCGTTCGAAACACGTCTTTCGATTTCTTTGTCCTGCCTGTTTTCGAAGGAAACTGTCTGGCCTAAGTAGATGTACTCGTCGACATATTGTATGTCCTGCCCATCGACCACTACCTTACGTTTTGCGCCGTTGGTCATGAGTTGGGTTTTTGACCGATTCATCTTCAGGTCAACCTCAAGGCTCGCAGTGCTCAGTTCTTGGAGCATTAGTTGAAGTTCGGATGAGGTTGGCGCAAACAAAACAATATCATCGGCAAAACGAAGGTTATGTAGCCTTCTATCGCCGACGACAATGCCTCTGCTGTGCCACGGGACCGCCAACTTTTTGAAAACTTCTTCGAGGGTACTGGTGAATAGTTTAGGAGATAGAGGGTCTCCCTATTTCACCCCCCTCTCCCTATTGTGAATGATGGACCTGGGTGTTGTAATTTAATATTTGCCGTGCTATTGTTGTATATTGCCTGAATTATACTAATATATGTGGGATCAACATTTTCATTGCGAAGTGCGGTAAAGATTGACGAGTGTGTGATTCTGTCGAAAGCTTTTGAGTAATCAACAAACGCTAAGTAGAGAGGCTTGTTGAACTCATTGTATTTTTCTATTATCTGATTAAGTGTGTGCAGGTGGTCCATAGTAGAGAATTCGGGGCGGAAACCTGCCTGTTCAGGCGGTTGGTAGGAATCTAATTGTCTAAATGAATTGAATTGAAAAAAATTATGACATTCAAATTTCGAACGCCGGCGCCCGCCTGCGTGCCGCCCCTACTTTGTTTGTGATGTTGGTACTACTGAACAAGCTAAACAAGTGCAAAGAAATTATCAATGCCACCATGCCGGTCGAACATGCGGTTCCTGAACACATTAAAGAGAGCTTATGATATGTGTGTAGATAAACTAGTGTATGTAACTGTACATAATTAGGCATTTAAACTCTCGAGTGATATTATTATGAAACTCGCCTTCGGCTCGTTTCATAAACCCACTCTCGAGTATTGATGCCCTCCATTATGTAGCAGTCACATAAAATTTTATAAAAAAAAACACGAAGATATAGTGGCCAGCATTATTATTATTGGCATAATATTCCCAACCAGTGAGCCTTTAATGAAAACCAACCTGAAAGCAATAAATTTATATAGGATATAACTTTTTTTAATGTCGCAGGTCAAGGTTGTAATGTTACTTCTTTGTCTAGGAACAGAAGCAGAACAGAAGCTATTTTCTTTTTTTTTATACAAGTTCATTCGGTTCGGTACCCGACGGGTACCCAACGGGACTCTATTACCAGACTGTATCTCGTGAACCGTGATAGAAAGACAGTAAGTTGAAATGCCCACAGATGATGTATTTCTGTTGCCGCTATAAAAAGAGAATAAAATAAATATTTAAGGGGGCTCACATACAACAAAAGTGATTTTTTTTGCTCGATATTGATAACGGCAACAGTTGGACGCTTGAAATATTCATAGAATATGTAGTTATAAATATTTATTTTTTAAATAAAGAATTAAATTAAAATAAAGCAAAAATCTAAGTGATGCTCCCATACAACAAACGTGTTTTTTGCCGTTTTTATAGATAATGGTACGGAACCCTTCGTGCGCGAGTCCAACTTGCACTTGGCCGGATTTTGATTCTTACCATGTTTGAGACCGTTATTCAAATTATGGTCATAACGATACAGTGTCAAGGTCTTCACTGCAGGAGATTATGCAAAATTCCATTAAATTGAGTTATCAAAAAATATATTTTGAGAGATGAATGTATGTAAATAAAATTGAGTAAAAAGGTATTTTATAAAATAAAATAACAGGCTTCTTTAATAAGTGTAGATTTATGAGCAGTACGAAGTTACATTTTTGCATACTCCCGTTTAAACAAAATTGATGTGATTATGCAACATGTTACTCTTCATTGTTGTAAATAAATAACGCACGAAATGAGTATGAAGCAGGTTGGGCAATATAACAAAACCTAAGTACAGTCTGCAACAGAGACATATGACCCCCCATAAAAGTGCTACAAAAGCGCCCTCTCTCGTGGTTAAATCCTTCATGACCTTCATTACCATCAATGCCATCTATTCGATATTCGATAAACCACCAGGTCAGGCACCACAGGGTCGAAGCGTAGGATACGCTTATTTCGTCACAAATCATGAGTGTTACGTGGCGCAAATAGCTACATGTCAAGATAAGTTAGAGGTAGCATGTTCGAATCCACAAAGGCTCAGTTTTTGCTAAGCAAAATATTGGTAATGTTGGTGTAATAATTTTGGAATATAATATGGTGATTCATAGAAACGATGGGTTGTTATATTGTTAGATAACTTACCTAGCTTATTTTATAACTTATTGTTATTATAAATAAAATAAAAATAATTTTGAAAGTTATTTATTTAATTTCAATTTTTCAACAAAGAAATGTGTATCTTAGACAAACATTTAAACTCAAACTATGATTAATCTTCCGTAGAGGGAATTATCATGCTACTATGTAAGTATATTTGTAACAATTTACATCTCTCAACTTTCATAATCATAGCATGATATTTAAATAACATGTAGGGTCAAATAGTGCTACCTGGATAGCAATTTATAGAAACTTTGCTTCGATATCAATATTTAAGACTTTTTCAACAAAGAAACGAAATAAAGATATAAACTCAAACTATGATAAATCTTCCGTAGGGAGAATCAACATGCTACTAAGTCTAAGTAACAATTTACATCTCTCAACTTTCTTTATCATAGCATGATATTTAAATAGCATATAGGGTCGAATAGTGCTATACCTGGATAGCAATTTATTGAAACATTGCTTCGATATAAGTAGTGGCAGCAAATTATTTTTAATATCGGAGAGGGTGCCCCTCATTTTGAAGCACTTGTTCAAGCCTGGACTTCATTCCTGTAACCATGTTGGAACACATATTACTAAGGCGGAAAAGGTCCCAAGATCTCATCACCTCTTGGTCTAAATAACTTTTTGTTCTAACATCACTCGTATCCCAGTTAAGAACCATTTGACCCCACAAGTTTTCAATTAAGTTCAAATCTGGGCTTTTAGATGGCCACTCAATGACAGTTATATCATTACGAGCGGCAAACCACTCTCTAACCAAACACGAACGGTGCACGGAACAATTATCTTGTATAAAGTATATTTGCCCCTCTGGATACACGTTGCGCACTGTTGGAATCATCACATCTTGTAAATTTTCCAAGTATTTATCTTTGTTCATTCGGCCGCCGAATTCGATCAACTCCCCTGGGCCCATGGAGGACATCCAACCCCAATAGCCTGCAAAACAATAATTTGGTTAAATAACAAATAATCCACACTGCGTAATACAATTTAAAATAATAATATTTCGAATCCCGGCTGGGCACGAAGACAAAAGGTGTTAGAAGTTGCATGTTTCTGATGTTGCCGTGTTTGGTTCTATGACACAGGCTATTTAACCTCTCAAGATACGTCCTATAAAAATATAAGCAAAAATACATCGCGATTTTCAACTTAACGCCATAGACTTATAGAGTTCCAATCCTATGAAAATTTCGGCCGACCGGATATCGCGACGACGACGGGACGTGAAAGGTTAAGTGTGGGGCCAGAAGTAAAAGCAATGTATGTGCCTGTCTGTATGATGTTAATGTTGTTTATAAACACAACATATAACATATATGTTTATAAATATTCTTACCTAAAGTTATTCTGCCACTTGTTCTCAAAGGCAAAATATTTTGATGGTTATAACGCTCGCCAGCTCTTCTCCATAATATTTTTCTGCCATCATCATCGGACTTAAAACTTTTTTCGTCGGTAAAAATTACGATTTCGTTCTCCCAATCAAAGTTTAGATATTCAGATGCGAATCTCATTCTTGCTTGGCGATGGGCTTCGGTTAATTTAATTTTTTTGGCCGGCTTGTAGTTATGGATACCCCCTGCATGTAAATGTCTCCTTACTGTTTGCAGTGAAATATTATAATCTATGGCAGTTGATCGTGTTGGCTTAAATGGGTCTTCTGTGTGGAGATTAACGATTTCACGATGTCGGTTTGATGCATCTGTGTAGGTCATTGCTTGCGGGCCGGGGCGGTTACGCTTTACGTCACCACTATCTTGGTATCTCCGAATCCAAAGACGAACCGTGTTTCTCTGTAAGAGAATATAGGCATCTTATATTAGTAATTTTAACACTAAACCTATGTTACACGAAACAAAAAATTGTTACAAATTAGTATAATATATAATTATTTTTTACTTACCGCGATACCTAATTCTCTAGATATACTTTTAATACTGTGGTTGTCTTCCCAATACACTATTATTTTGGCTTTAACAAAATCAGTTAAAAAATGAGACATGATGACTAGTCCAAACTTTCAAAATCACAAGATCCGCAGTAACTTATGTGATATTGTGACACGAACTGAACGTATTCTTGTTCTGTGGTTATAATTCTGATATCCTACCTTCAATTTATTTGTAAATGCATTGCGTGCGGTTGACGATGAAGTTAGAGCGCTGCGTCATAGAAGTAGAACATATGATATTAATTTTCGCCATGATATACAGATCGTTGGTTAGTGCAATGGGACGAGCGCTTGCTTCATAAATCGAAGGGCCATGGTTCGAACCCCGCTCTGTAAAGCAATTGTTTTTGTTTCTTCCTGGTTATTATTGATGTAGCCGGTTTCCTTCAATTTGAAATAGAAATACAAAATCTGCGGCTGCACACTTTCCAGAAACAAGTTTAGGTGCCAAGAATCGTGGTAGGTGGCGCTTCTCAGCAGTTTGAATGGAATTACGTTTTAAAAGTTGGGGGGTCAGATGTCTCTGTTGCAGACTGTACCAATAGACTAGGTTTATTTATTTATATTTCGGGGCTTAAAAAAAACATCATGTAGAGTTTGGCGAGGTTCTACTTTACAAACCAGAGTTATTTTTTTCCTTATCTTAGATATAAACATAAACATTTTGGACCCACACTAGGATACCCTGTGTCGTGACAACTAGAAACAGCGACGTCACACATATATAATCATCCAAGACCTGAAGTTTTTTTTTCTTTTACCCCCAGCCGGGGATCGAACCCGAGACCTCTGGCATGGTAGACAGAGCCACAACCGCTGCGCCACAGAGGTCGTCATATATGTCAGTGACGTCGGTTACAGGTTGTCCACAGTTGCCAACCCAAATGTGTGGCCATAGACAATCAAATATGGCATTATGGCCATAGGCAATGTCTTTTGATTATTTTAGCCGACTACGGCGAAGACAAAAGAGGGTTATGATTTCAGTCGGTATTCAGAAGGTGTCGTCTGTCTTATTCAGTCTTACTTGAATCCGGGTAAAGGCCTGTAATTGTATCTCACAAAAACTTATTAAATTCCGAGTATTCGCATAGCCTCATTCGGCACAGCGGTCCCTAATAAGAGAACGTGTGGCTGTCGAATTATGTTTATCGACACAAAGGCCCCGCGGCGAAGGTTACACGTCGCTGCGCTACAAGCAACCCGCCCACTGTTTTACATACTACATAAAAGGAAAGGTGGTTGATTAAGCTGTGGGATTGATTTCTCGCTCCCTCCCTGGTCTCTCACTGGTCTTGGCTGGATCAGGGAGGGTTTTTTATAGACTGTTCCCTGGATTTGACATTTTGGTCGTATCACAAAGTTTGCAACCCAAAAAAAAACAATATGCTTTCCTGCCGGCAGGTCAAATAAATTATGTATTTTCCATTTTGGTGTGTGTTTGAAAGAGTTGTTTTATGAGCTAAATAACTATTCAAGCACCTATAGAAGTATTCGACTTCATTCACCTTGAACGCATAGTATACTTTACTTTAAATACAAAGAGAAAGAACCGTCACTAAAACCGGTGGTGACCGGTACCTTGGTCTTATAATAAGTTATTTATTTTTTATCTTATTTCTAAGGTGTCACTAACATAGATTAAGAAATTATTTTTACTCTGTTTTCTGAAAATAAATATTTATTATTAGTACTATTAAAAGTTGTGCATCGACTAATCCCACTTATCACTTTATAATAATATAAATGTTAAAGTTACAATGCTTGGATGTTTGTTACTCAATCGCGCAAAAAACGACAAAAAGGCACAAATATTGTTTACAACCTAAAAACATAGATTACTATTTACCCGACTGCGTCTGAAGCAGGGTGGTATTTTCTTAGGTAATCATTATTCAAAAGGCTTTGTAGACGAAGATGAGGGCACAAGCCAGCAGTAGTGTATCTACTCTGTGTGACGCTCCAGCTCCATAGAATTCAAGAGATCCTCACGCACCACTGCCTAGCCTAACCTACTCGTAAATCCGCTTCATGAAACTTCCAAACTCGTCCAACCAATATCCGGAAACCCTCTAACAGGAATTGAACTGGCTATAACAAGCTCAGTAATATGACAGTCGTAGTCCGTACTCGACACATTTCCATATTCTCGGGTAAAATTAACCGATCTCGAGATCTTGAGTGAGGTCTTGCAAGATGTGGGGGCTTGAATGTGTTCGGGGATTTGTAGGGTGGGGGCAGTGTTGCGTTTCTAGTTTTTCCTTAAAACAATTGCATCCCCTTACGTACGTCCAACTTGTATGGAGAGGTGAAAAATAAAGTTCCGCTGATTAAGTTGGATTAGATATAGCGAATGTTGTTCAGAACTATATCGCTTACAAAACTTTTAAATTTATCTGCACCTTGATACAATGTATTTTTTATGAGAATCTGTTTGGCCGTTTCGATGTTTTAAATCAATTTGAGCTTATCGCTACCTCTACGGCCTTCCTTATCACTTACGCGACCTTTGTACTCGAAACATCTTGTGAAGGGCTGAGTGCACTTTCTTCTCATTATAACGGTCTAGGTGAAGCGCAAAGGAAGGAAATTACGACCTTTCTCTAAATCCACTTAACTTTGTTCCATATGTGTATGTATGTGTATGTAATGTTTGTAAAAATACTCCTTACAAGTTTCAGCTTGGATATTATGCTGGTAGTACAAGAGACGGATATGGATATGGTTAATTTTGTTTGTCCATTTTCTATTCAGAATAGAACATAAAGTTGAAAAATTATGATATATACAATATACGGATGATTATATTGAATTTATGTCAGATATACATTTCCAGGATCGACGTGAAAATTACCTGCGAGGACTTTGAACGTCACATCCTGGAACAGCTGAAGAACAATCCGCCGTCTGGTCTCAACGAGACGAAGGTTCAGGAAGAGGTTTTGGAGTCCGATGGCCGGAGGGCAACGTTTACCGACGCTACAAGGAAGAGAGAATAAAGATTAAAATCCCTAGCTAGGTAAGATTATATGCATGCATTTTTGTGTGTTTTGACAATAAACGATTGTAGTAAGGTATTTAAAGATCTGAGTTTCTGTTAACCTGAAGTAAAGATTATTATTATTATTAATAATATTAATATATTATAACTTTTGTTGATTGACTCAGGTTTTTTCTTATTTGAATTTGAATTCGAAAGTATGTTTTATATCAGCTATACTTTCAGTTGTTCCAAAGAGACTCGCAAGCGACAGAAACCATGACACCTTTACAACCTTTTCATAAGCAATAACAGTATTCTACATATCTTTTAATCAACAAATTGACCGACTCTTAAATAAGAAGCCGCTCCTCTGCTCATATTTGATCCGTATAAATTACTCGGGACAACACAAAAAGGTTATAAAAGTTCGAATGGCTGCTCCTGTCAATTACCTTACGTCAGAGGTTGGTCTCAATGTTTTTAAAAATAAACAAAAGAAGATAGCGGCCATTGGTGCATTCCAGCCAAACTATAGACACTATAGTGCATGAAATGGCGTCAAATGTCAGCTTATACGACAAGTTTTTCGGATAAAGAGCTGACTCCATTAAAGGAAAAAATAATAATTTAGAAAGGGATTGCCTTTAATACAGTATTTATAAAATTATATTGTATATAGAATGTAATGTAAATAGAATAAAGTTTAACTCTAGTAATCAGCTCCTGTCACTTCTCCATACTTTTTACTTAAGTACCTATGTAATTTTTGGAATTTAGTTGGCGAAATGGGGCCATTATATACTTACATTACATAACATTAGCTATACTTAGCAAAAAGGGGGCTGATTTATGGCTAATCTGTGAATTACAAAATTATTGGAATCACCATTTAAAAAAAAATAACCTTTTTGGTGAAATTTTATTCCTAGCCAACAAAGAGGTCACCCACTTAAATGTTTTTAACAAAAGTGGGCGACCCTAATAAGTTCAATTGAGTTAGCGATGAGTTGTATTTGAAACCAAAGTTTTCCACTTTGACTCACTTCCACAAGTCCTGTGCCGATTCAGCCAATTTAATATCAAGATATTGATTTGGTTTGATAAGGGCTTTACATTGTAACCCCATTCTTTGGCGATAGATGTACTACTAGGGTAACTTAAGATCGATTTTGATTTATTAGTTTGTGATTGAGTTATTTCTCTTTATTAAGGTTCTTACAGAAATATACAGGTTCAGTCATATTATACGAGACTGTTAGTTACATCATTTCGACCAAATTTAACTATGAAACTCTTTAACCGACTGCGGCAAAGTGCAAAAGAGGAGGGTTATGTGTTTGACCTGTATGTTTATATATATTTATATGTATATGTGAATGCCTGTTCCTGTGACTGCTCATAACAACTCAACGGCCCAACCAATTTTGATAAATGTCACTGGGTACATTAAATTATATACATGAAATAAAATAGCGTATTTATAGCACGTATTAAGAGGGAAAATTAGTAGATTATGCACCAAGGGAAGCAATGTTTTAGGTCACAGGCGCGGTGTTGAATATTGAACCTTACGAACGACTTCAGGTTTAACTCCGGAGCAAAGCGAGGATGTGATGAGTTAATTCCCGAGGAATGCGAGGGAATTAAGACTGAGTCCTGAGTGCAGTGAGGGATTCAAGCGTGCCTAAGACTAAACAACTTTATCCCCGAGATGTATACTCAATTTTTCGCACCTCCTAAAATATAAAATATAAAAAGAATGGCTACTGAAAACAGCATTTTATTAAAGTTAGTTAATGAAAAAAATATGTTTGATACATTGGTCCAGTTGCAGCGTCATGCAAAAATCGCGGATATTGAGTTATTTAAAATGTGTTCGATTTTCGAATCGGTTTGAGCCGCGCCGCGCTCCGCCGTCGCATATCGCCGCCACGCACCGCCGCTGGGGAGCGGGACTATGTGCGCCGTGGATGTTTCACAAAACTAAATTTTAAGTCCATAGCATCAAGACCTACGAGAAGTGAAAATATTTTAATCCCTGGAGTGATCTCGGTTGTGACATAACTACCTACTTACATCTGTATATGATCACATACATTACACTGCTTCTGGCCCCACACTAGGATACCTTGCGGCGTGGAAACCCGCCCACTTATTATCTATTCCCAACTTGGATCCCCATCACATTAAAATTGATGTTTGACCGATAACAATCGCCAAAAATAACAGCTTTAACCCTCTGACACAGTTAAAGAGAATGGGTGGATGACAGACAGAGACAAAAAACTCCGTTGACTCGGTGAAAGACACCTTCCATACACGGGGCGCGCGGTAACGGAAAATTGATCATGTACAAACCCCGTATTATTATGAGTTACTGGTACTGACTGGAAATAGAGGAATAAACTTACTTCCGTATGGTGTATCATACTTGATTGGTCAAGAGACAGAATTCAATGAACAATCTCTCGCCCGCGCAGGTATACACTCAGTACAATGCACACAGCACAGTGGTCCAATGTAGAGAAGAGACAAAAAATGACGTTTGCTAAGTATATGTAAATATCTACAGTAATAAAGTACTTTGAACTTTGAATGGTTTTTTCTTAAATTTTCACTCTATTACCATGGCATAAGGTTGAAATTGGCGATGCTATATTCAAGGAGTCTTTTTTCTTACAAACTTTACTTTGACGGCCTATAAATATTGGGTGCTCACCTTTGAAATTGGCGAATTTTTCTTACAGATTCAGGAGTTCATAATTCGAGTAATTCAATAGCTATTTCCAGTTTTTTTTATTGTTTTAAAATTAATTTCAATATTTTACATCTAATTATTAATTTTTCTTTTAATTTTTAGTTTGATAACTAAAATGTTATCTTTCGAAATCAGTGCCTCCTAAATGTCATCCATTTTCATAATAATATTCGTAATATATTTTTTACAGCTGACACTTTTCAAAAATTATATAAAATTTTCTGTTAGCTAAATGTTGTATCATTCATACACACAAAGTTTATAAAATTAGGATCTGTCATTCCTAAAAAAAATACAAAAATGTTTGTACTGAAAATTGAGTTTACTTCAATTTCTCCATACAAAACACCAATTTCATATGTAAGGACCTAATATTTGAGACCTAAACATGGTAAACTATCGCAAGTAACAATGGCATCGTTATGGAAATGGTTTAATTTTACTTTACCCTCTTATTTAGCCAACTTATTAAGCTTTTTTGTCGGCATATCGGTTTGGTTCTGTACTCCCAGCAAAAGGGTTAAATATAATAATAGTGTTCTAATGGGCGAATATTCTTCAAACGACAATTTCAAAGGGATCGGGAATGATGTTAGATATAGATATAATTTAAACAAAAAGTAAAGCTTCAGGAAAAATCATTTTCAATTAAGACATAGGCAAAGACATACGTTTATGCACAACAAAACAAGTATATCAACAGGGAAGTTTCTATGACAGGAAAGTGATATGAAGTTATGGAAGAGAACACATAAGTATATAAAGGAGAACAGATTATAATGTACGCATGTATCGTCAGTGAAATGGCTTCAAATCAGCATATAATAAAGCAGAGCTGCAGCGCTGAGTTACAGTCGGAACCATAAAGCCATAAAATTTCTTCGTTAATTAAAGAGTTCCTTTTATTTCTCCATGACCCTATCATCAGATCCTCACCGACGTTCATAGTTCATAATTATTTATTGCACACAAATATTTAAAAAGTTACATTAAAATAAAATACATGTACAAAGGCGAGCTTATCTCTAAAAAGAGATTTCTTCCAGCAAACCAAGGCATTAAAGGAATTGCTATCATTAAAGGGTAGGCAGTGCACAATAAATACTCTAGCTAAAATGCCTAGGAACAAAATTAAATACCTATAAAATACAGATAGGAAATACAAAATAATTACCGATATATGCTACATAAACTTATAACATATTATAATAATAACTTTTATGAAAGAGATAGGTAGTAGTGCTCTTTAATACGTTTCTTAAAAGAGAAAAGAGTGGGACTGTCGCCTAAAGTGCGAGGAAGTGCTTTCCAGATTCGGACCGCCCGTAACCTGAAAGAGTGTTTATACGCAGCGTTGTTATGCCGCGGAGTAGCTAAAAGTGAGACCGTGTGAGATCTCCGGTGCCGATCTCCCGAAAAGAGATACTCAAAACGGTCTCGAAGGTAGTTGGGGTAGCTCGGATTTTTCAGGATATTGAATAGATAATAAAGAATGTGAGAGTCTCGGCGATGACGAATCGGAAGCCACCCCAACTCTTTGCGATATTGAGAAACATGGTTGAATTTGCGCTGACCGAAGATAAACCGAATCCCGAGATTCTGAAGTCGCACAAGTTTATTCAGTTTCTCTTCGTTCGCACTCGCCCAGGCAACATCGGCATAGTCGTTTAGCGGCATGAGAAGGGAATGTACAATGGTAATTTTGGTCTGCCGTGGCAAGAAGTTCTGCAGTCGCCTGAGGGAATGGAATGGACGTTAATAAATTGTAGAGAAGCTCTCCTGGTACCTACGTCACCATCACTTCCATTTCACTGTTATGCATTATAACGAGTTACTATAAATACAAAAATCACTGTAAATCTGCCTTGAATATTTCAATAGTTCCCTTGATTTTGCCAGGATCCTATCAGAAGATCCTGGCCTGGTGTCAGGCAAAAAATATTTTTTCCCAATTGGTGCATCCGTCTTGGAGAAATATAAAAACAAAACATAGATACCAACGAATTGTATACCTCTTCCTTTTAAAAGTTTCAAATAAGGCTTTAAGGTTCGTGTATCGGTATAAGTAACAGCTCTATTCGTGGTGGTTATAATTTTAGACACTATATTAACCTAAATGAATAAAATAAAGTTTATAACAGCCCACACTGCAACATGCGGCAGAACAGTGTGAAAATTTTGTGTTCTATTTATTTTTCAATAACCATTGATTATTTGTACATTTTTAAACACTGCGTTTTATGTTATTTTGGATACCTGTTGTTTGACGTGAGAACCATATCAACATTATTTTTAAATCCTAAGAGATAACACTCGATTTCGGTGAAAAACCTTCTACGGTTTTCATGTAACTCTTGTTTTTTATGCTTATTTGTGATTACAATCAAGAAATTATGAATTGATTTATTTTTTCCATACAGATCCCATTAACATTATAATGATTTCAAACACTACGATTGAAGGCAAGGATATCTTCTTAACATATATTTTTTCTGGTTTTGGAAAGTGTCTCCTTTAGGAGAAATAACGCTTCAAAGATAGGCAATTCACAATAGCCCTAGTCTTAAGGTCCGGCGCTCTTATAAATGATATGGCAGAAGCATAGTTATACATATAGGAGTGGCACGTCATATCGTGTCATGCTACGCCACGCCTATAGATTACTTGACAAAACACTTGTCACTTAGTTGGGGGCCCAAGCTAAGACTACGCCTTTCTATGACACCCCGTGTATGTATCGAAAATGTATGAAATCCCTCGGGAAATACAGTTCAAGTGGAGCAAGTAATTCAGAAATGGACAGAAAGCCAAATTGGCTCCGTTCGGATTGCGGACTCCAATAACAAAAGTATTGGAGGCTTTGTTTGAAATTTTCACAACTGTTACATTTTGTTCGGATTTGGAGTCCATAGTTTTCATCGAACTTTGTACAGTCTCTTGTACAATCCTTGTACACTATATTAGTAGAATAGAAAATACGCTATTTTGCGCCCTTGGGAATTAATTGCGAGTTTAGTGTAATTGGGGGCTCGCGTTACCCCAACGCCCAATTATGGTCCCTGTAATGACATAATATAATTGACCTAGGGAATACCAGGAAATTAGAAGAAAGTTACTCCCATCCAGCTCAGCAGGTGATCTCAGCCGATCCCAAATAGGATACCAGCCAAATGGCGGCAGATCTAACTGCACAAGTTTCGTCGTTCGATATCGATCAGATTTGTAATGGATTTGTAGCACTGTGCTGTGTGGGCGACGAGAATTAACAATCTGGGTTGCAGCTGTCAATATTTGGAGATATTCGCGTTCACCAAGTTTAGTGTTCAACTCGAAATATTGTTAAATGGTATTTTCTTCCCGAAATATTTGTATTTCTAATGTAAACCATGGGATTCCTACGTTGCAACGCATATAATGATAGGCAAACTTCGTTTTGGTACGCGGTAATCTTTAAAAGCACCCGTTGAATTTTGGACAAGAAAGATTAGTAAGGCGTTCTGATGAAATCAGTGTTAAATAGAAAATGAGGATGATGAATTGATGACTAATGTGATAAATCAAAATTAATTAAGATTTTCGACATCTGGACGAAACGCTCATTTTTTTTCGCAGAATAAAGAATTACAATTTACAAAATTGAAATAGAACTCGGAAATGGACCCGTTCGGTTTGTATTATTTATATCATGTTTAAAGCATTTGCGTCCGGAGGAGGAGTAGGTAAAAAGAAAATCTGGAAAATCGCAAAGAAACAGTCGTACAATCGAAAAATATTTTGTATGGAAAGTTCAGGTTTTTCCAGCAGATGGCATTGGTATCGGAATCAGATTAACGAAACTCTTTGCTTACGTTCTTTAAGGCAGCGAATCTTATGTCTGACAGCTGCGCACCCATCAGAAACAGGACGTCACACCCACTCCCCAACCTGAATTCTAACCCGGGAACTCTCGCTTGGGAGGCAGCCTCAAGCCGCAACGCCTTAGAGGTCCACTTTATAAAGGTATTTCTCGAAAATCAAATTTTGAAATAGTTTAACCTAGCCCCACCGAACACCCTTGAGTAACAAGTAGCTCAGTCATTATTTTAGTGGACTGATTAGTGAGTGACAGGAAATGCTAGAAAATGAGTGATGGAAACATTTGCAGACTACTGCTTGTTTCTTAACCGAAATATTTGGTGTGACTATTACACGCACACGAACACGCACTAGTCCGCTTATGTTGCCATCATTTTCGAACATTTCCTGCCAAATCAAAATATCATACTCCACAGAGGCCATGTTTGAATATTAATTTTTAATATCCTTTGATTAACAAATGGCCGCCGCTTTGTCTTGCTCCCAGTTTCAGAGTAGCCCGCTTAAGATAATCCGGCCATCAAGTTATTCCCAAAGTCCATTAAAATTATTGATTTTACTTTCTTTTTTGGGCCAACTACAGTAATATCCAAATAACAGTGGGATTCTCAAAGACGCCATCTTTTTAACCCCCGACGACCAAAAGCGTTATAAGTTGGAAGCGTCTGTCGGTGTGTCTGTGTGTCTGTATGACTGTATGTGGGAGCCTAGCGGTTAAAGGTGTATATATTGTAATAGACTTGCCTGCTTTAGTTCTTAGATATGTTTTCTTCAAATCGGTTCAATAGTTCTAAAGTTATCAGCTTAACAAAGAATAGCGGTCAAACGGGTTGACGGATTTGAATGCGGTTTTTTTGTAACAGATTAACAAGGAAACGAGAGAAACAAATTTTCGACTTTTTTGGTCTCATCAATGGGGATGTTTTCTATTGTAGTTATTTTATAATTGGTCTATCAATTGCTGTGGCGATGAGCTAGACTCCTACCACTGCGTGATAACGTAAAATGAAAAAGGCGAGACGCAATATTGTTGATGAATTAAAACAGTGGTAGTGTTAAACCGCTTGTTGATCCAACAGAGAATCAGACCCGGAAAATGAAGATGAAAATCTAACATTATTGATATTTTCAGCTTCCTTGAGTACAATATTCGGAAGAATTTTTTCACTTATCCGAAAACGCACCTAATTTGGTAATGAAAGTAATCCAGAAGGCCATACTTTTTCTGGTCATTTGCCAAAAGGCCTTCATGTTAATAGCCTACAACACGATGTTGTGTGGTCCAATATTAGTGTGTTATGTTTTCTTGTACTTAGTTTCCTGGAGAACATTGCCTTGTCCCGTCGAGTCCCGAATTGCCTTGTCCCGTCGAGACCCGAATTGCCTTGTCCCGTCGAGTCCCGAATTGCCTTGTCCCGTCGAGTCCCGAATTGCCTTCTCCCGTCGAGTCCCGAATTGCCTTCTCCCGTCGAGTCCCGAATTGCCTTCTCCCGTCGAGTCCCGAATTGCCTTGTCCCGTCGAGTCCCGAATTGCCTTGTCCCGTCGAGTCCCGAATTGCCTTGTCCCGTCGAGTCCCGAATTGCCTTCTCCCGTCGAGTCCCGAATTGCCTTGTCCCGTCGAGTCCCGAATTGCCTTCTCCCGTCGAGTCCCGAATTGCCTACTCCCGTCGAGTCCCGAATTGCCTTCTCCCGTCGAGTCCCGAATTGCCTTGTCCCGTCGAGTCCCGAATTGCCTTCTCCCGTCGAGTCCCGAATTGCCTTCTCCCGTCGAGTCCCGAATTGCCTTCTCCCGTCGAGTCCCGAATTGCCTTCTCCCGTCGAGTCCCGAATTGCCTTGTCCCGTTGAGTCCCGAATTGCCTTCTCCCGTCGAGTCCCGAATTGCCTTGTCCCGTCGAGTCCCGAATTGCCTTCTCCCGTCGAGTCCCGAATTGCCTTGTCCCGTCGAGTCCCGAATTGCCTTCTCCCGTCGAGTCCCGAATTGCCTTGTCCCGTCGAGTCCCGAATTGCCTTCTCCCGTCGAGTCCCGAATTGCCTTCTCCCGTCGAGTCCCGAATTGCCTTCTCCCGTCGAGTCCCGAATTGCCTTATCCCGTCGAGTCCCGAATTCCCGTTACGAGGCGATTTTGAACCTCATGCCATGGTAATAAAATTCAAAAACGAGAAATGTCATGTCGATATGAAATTGGGGCTGGAGAGGTTATAAGTAGGATAAGCTCGTCAACACATTGCCTCGCGCTTTTTTTCCATTCGGGATGACAGATCCACAGTTGCCCCCACTATTAGCAGCAATCTACAATTAATCAAAGTTAATTTCAAAATGTGTCGGTAAGCGCAAATCTCGCAAACGGCGGAACCGATTGCAAGCAATTTTAAAACTATTCATTGAAGTCTCAGGAAGGTTCTTACGGAGAGAGAAAAATGGACAACGCAAAGGGAACAGCCGAAATATCCAAATTAAAACAAAGTCAAGTGCGAGTAGGACATCGGACCCTCACACGACATGGAAAAAAGTAAAACGACAATCTTTTGTACGAGTATAACTTTTTAATTTTTAATAATAAATTATTAAATACTAGGGAGGACTACATTCAAGGCCGTACATAGAAACGTAGAAAAAGAGTTTTGTGAATGTAAGATGTAAGTATTGAACTATGTACTCAGGTTAAGGAAACTCTTTGCTCATTGAAACCGGAAGAGAATTATTATATATAAGGAGAAAATTTGCATAACTTATGTACAGAAATAAAATCAAATATCGTAAAAAACTTATTTATTATTAAATTAAACTTAATATTGTTAATGTATCTTTTAAAGGCCAATGTATTCGCTTTTACAACAAAATCCCAACTGAGTTCCAAGAATTGTCTGTAAATAAATTTAAAAATGTTGTTAAAAATCACTAATGTAAAAAGGCTTACACAAAATGTCAGATTATGTAGAAGACAAGAAAGCTTGGGACGGTGTTTGCTCCAATTCTGTAAAAAATAACATATAAAGCTAGAGGTTTCTAGTCGCCTCTTTGCCTCCAGCATCTAAAACATTGAGGTGACGGAATTCAAATTGTGTTCTATATTTCCCTATACCTTATATATGTGATAGTTTAAGATTTGACATTCTCCAAGTGTAACCTATGTGTTTCTTATGGAAATAAACTCTTTTTGAGTTTTGAATTTTATAATTGGAATCAGCAATTATTAATCGTATGATGACAAATAACTAATCACAAAACTCAATACCTGCAAAGATCTTTTCCGATAAGATCGGGAGAGTCCAGTTTTATATTTTCTTGTATGGGTACCTCTTTTAATTCTCAAAAACCGGTATGTTTTATTATTTGTTGTTATAGCGGCAATAGAAATACAACCTTTGTGAAAATTTCAGCTCTCTATCTTTTTCGGTTAATCCGGTACAGGTACGGTGACAGATGGACAGACGGACGGACGGACAGCGGAGGCTTAGTAATAGGGTCCCGTTTGGCAACCTTCGGGTACGGAACCCTAAAAACAATAGTATGTGGATTTTCTATGAGAATTCAAGACGACGACGGCGGCGGCGGACGACAGGGTTGCGCATCCAATTCCAAATATAAAAAATTAAGCAGCCAGTAGTATATCTCTTCTAGTGACGGGAACTATTAGAATTCAGCAGCTAGCTTCAAATAAATAATTAAGATTTTTTTCGCGATTTTACAGAATTTTACAGTTATCACACTTATCAACAAACTCTCTATGATTGGCAAACACATGTAACAGAAATGTGTGCTCATAGTTAGAGTGTTAGAGCGAAAATAATGGAACTACCCATGGCCAGGAGTCAGAGCTCCCTGCTATGTCCGGGTCCCTACACATTGAGCGGGCATCAGCTCGTGTAGTCTACGGACTAAAAACAAAACCTTTGTTGTATAAAACAGTTATCATAAGCTATTACTGTTAGTTATATAGCTATTACTGTAAGCCATTGCCTCGGTATATGCTGAAGCCTTTCTACCAGCAAGTTGCCCAATTGATGGAAACCTATAATTGGCTGTAATAAATAAGTAATTTAATTAAGGGAATTAAACTGCAATGCCGTTGGTTTTCTAAAGAAATAAAATAAAATAAAATAATTGTTGCCAAAAGTTGTCAAGCAACCTATTGGCCGGCCACGGCCATATGCACGAAAAATATCGCAATTCTCAGGTCTCGCCTTCTTGCCTGTACACCAATATCAAGAAACTGTCTGCTACGACACATTACATCTATTCAGCGAATGCCTTAACTTTTGAAACTTTTAAATGCTGCTTTGACAATTGCAATGAAAAATATTGCTTATTATGTACGCAGTAAAGTTATTTAAGGTGATACGAAAAAAATGGAGATTTTTTAATCCATTTACGCCACTATAAAGTCATCTACAGATTTTATTTTATGCTAACGTTTATTAAGATTAAGTATTGATTAAGATTCTCACTGAAGGAAAACGCGATTGGATGAAATTTTCTCGATTCAATGTAATTACGAAAAGACCTCTGAATTGTTTTCTTTTTTTCTGTGATTCCGAAATCCTAACTTATTTCATTGCGGAACTACATTCAAATGTGGATATTGTGTATTCGTAAACTCTCCTTGAAAATATTTTTAACAAAATAGCTTAGTCTATTGTTTTACAATTTGTATGTGGTATGACGCTAAGTTATTTTAGTTTGAGTCGAGCGCATTGTTTGCGCTCTCTTTTCTTTCTTATGTGTAAGTAATTAACGCTGTCACGTTCGTTTACATTCGTATTCCTTTTATATACTAATATTTTTTCGTATCACCTCAAAGGAATGAGCAGAGTATAGCGCCGCACCATTTCCCACACGAGTTGTCAAAGGCAAACACTGACTGAAATTAAGATAAAATTTTAGGTCAAAGTCAAAGTATTTTATTACTGTAGTTTATTACTGTGAAACATAATCAAGTTGCATTTATACGTTCACGAATCCCTGCTGACACTCATTATCAATAAGCTACTATAAAGAAACAACTGTTGTAATACTCTTATTTTGCATAACTTGAGATTTAAAAAATGGCTGTTTTAGCCTACTGCGCCGTCTTAAGCGAATTATTAGAACAGCAGTCTTTGAACTCGGCCGTAAGTGGGGCCAAAGAGAGAGTGGGTGTGTGGAATATATTCTAAATGGATTTTTACAAACACGAGTGAATCCTAGTGTGAGGCCGTAGCCTTGATCCGGTTAAACATAGCGAACGAATGTCGGGATTCATTGTGTGGATTATGTACGGTGTGCAGAAAAACGGCGAACTGCGGAGGAAAATTTCCTCGCGATGTTTTCCACCATCTTTATATACAGACTGTACTAGGAAGGTATAGTCATATTTTAGGGGGTTGATAGGGGGCATCATTCTGAACAACTTTCACTACGAAACCGATTTGATCAGAGCAACTTTAATTTTTCACTTCTTCATACATTTTGGGCTGGGCGGTCAGCTGATTAGTATAGAGATTGATATGGAGATGTGGAAAATAATGTTGCTTTGATCAACTAGGTTTCATAGTGAAAGTTGTTCAGAATGACGTCCCGAACAACTCCTTTAAATATGACCATACCTTTTTATTACACCCTGTACAATGTGTACTTAAGATAAATAACTCATTTCATTGAGACATGGTCAGTACCGGGATTCGAACTCGAAAAAAGCGCATATTTAAGTACTAACTAAACATTATAAATAACTTCTAAACCATGAAAAAGGTCTTATTCTTCTAGGCTCTGATACATATTTACAATTATACTACCACCAGGTAGTGATAGGTTGCATATTTACCTTATTAGAGATAAGCTCGCCTTTGAACATGTATTTTTCCATTTTTAAAGGCCGCTAATACGATTTGGGTATCCCTGTAAAATAGTCGTGGGATATTTACGTCACTTATGTCACTCTACACCTACAAACAAATGCAATGAAAATACGCAAAGGAAAAAACACATAAATGCAAACGAAAAAATAGAAATATATACATCAATTTGCAGCAGGAATGATTATTGTCATAGCAGGTTAGATAATTGTGTCTTTGTAGAAGGAATCTCATTGCATCTGCTATTGCAAGAGAATTTATTTTAGGCGTGCTTGTAGAAGCTTCATCTCGATTTGTTTTGTGTGTAAGAAAGATATAAAGTAAAGTATAATTGGCAAAAACGAATAGTTTTTAAAACTATAAAACATTGTGTTTACTTATTGTTGGTCTGCACTTCGTCTATCCCTACAGTGCACTCTAATGACATTGTGATGACATTTTGACCGCACAATGCGCTGCTACGATCCGGTAGCTCGCGTTGCTCTGTACAATGTTACATGATTTATTAAAGTCATTGTGACTGTGATGTTTAGTGTGCAGCGTCCTTTATTGTTGCATAATCAATTGTAGACAGAAAAAAAATATAGCGTCAAATCTTTTCCCATACGAAGTGGCAGAGTCATGACGTTTATATAAGAAGTTGGTAGGTAGTTTATTTAAAATAATGAAAATAAATTAAATTCATAAAGTGGCACTCTTCGAAATTCTTATGGCGTCAAATGTGAATTTACCTAAACCTAGGCACACTCGGACCACAATAAGACGCCCGCCCCCCTATATCCTGTACATTTTAATGGACTAGCCGCACACGGTACACGCTGGTGGTCGCTACACGCTACAAATCGCCGCTGCTCGCTTCTTGTGGCGCCATAAAACGTTCACAGATGCCATCCCTCTCTCCCTTCATTTCAGCCAAACCTGGCGAAGTCGTTAATGACACTAGAAGCAACGGGGTAAAAAAGTAGCGGCCACGCACCCCTTGTGGCGACCACTGATCACAAGTGAAGCTCGCTTGAACCACTTGTGGTCAGTGGTCAGTGGTCACCACAAGAGGCGGCAAATTGTTGTCCGTGTGCGGCGAGTTGGTTTTACTTACTAATCTTTTATTACTTTTAAAGCTTGCGGAATCAGCACACGTCACGTTTGTTTACACTATTTCTAACACCTACTTGGCTTTATTGGCTTGGCTTTAAATAAGCGGCCCCCTGATTATAAAAAAGCTCGGTTCCCGGTAGCCGACTGAAATCTCTTGGTATTTTACCTGTGCAGCGACAATATAATCGAACCAGTGCTGCGCAATCTGCAGTCACTGCATAACGAGTTTAAGAGTTTGAGTTTGAGAGCGGTTATGTCACGGCCAATTAGTGGCCATATCAACAAAAATATAATTTGATAAGGCTGTAGGATGTGGCCGACAATTTCATGAAATGGTCAGAAATGGTTGAATTTCATGAAAATATGTCTTTTTATTCAGCACCTACGTAGTGTTTTTTATACATACATGTTGAACCAACACGACGACTATTCGGGGTTTTCGCTGCGCCGGCCCTCTTTAGTATTCACCTAAGCTACTGCGGTGTTTTGCCCTAAAAGATTTCTTCGTTCAATAAAAAAAAAATGAAATGGTAAATTTATTGTTTAGGACAATTATAATTCACATAAAAATTGGCATCGTTATAATATCTTTAACCATTTGAATTTCATAGCTATTAAATTAATTAAATAAAATACTAGGCGACGACTAAGAACTTTTTTACAGCCTGTTAAAAACGGATGTTATAGAGTGTTTCTTGATGCACTGCTATGCAGTTTTTAAGCAGTACTTTATGCTCTTCAAATAAAGTACTGCTTAAAATCATACTGTCATTACCCGAATGAGAGACAATTGACAGCACAACTTGAGTGTCCGTTAATCTACGTATTGCCAGTTGCGCTTCCGGGCCTTGGAAATATATTGAACAAGTATATTGATTACGTTACTAGCGATACACTCGTTTGTACAGATAGTTTAAGTTGCCGGAATATAACTTGGCCAGAATGAGTGAATGAATTGAGAATCAAATAATTAATTATAAAAACACATGAAAATATCTATAATAATACACCAAGTCAAAAACTTACAAAACAGACTTCAAGTTCAAGCCCTATTTCTTCCTCCCCGGTCGGGATGCGAATGTGGTGTACCTTTGTACACAAAAAGTCCTCATCAAACCTTTTGCTGAAGGGAACCACAAACCAAAACTTCATCATGTATATATTTTTTTATTTTGTTGATTTTTTCAAAAAGCTCTTAACCAATTTTTTATAAAATTTATATGGACCACCTCAGAAGTTTGAGCTACCAAAGGAAAGAAGAACTATCAAAATTTATTCATACTTGACGGAAAAATCGAATTACACACATACAAAAAGAACAGTCGAATTGAGAACATCCTCCTTTGTGATGTCTGTTAAAAATTTAAATAATTGTTAAACATTGTTGGGATCTCAAAAATGTTTAAAATAGTTTCAGCTATATAGACATCTCATGTGTTTTTAGAATTGGTTATTTTAATCTCAACTCATTCACTCATTCTGGCCAAGTTATAATCCGCCAACTGTAATACAGTTAAAAAGCATCGTTGACGAAGTTACGATTTTGTTCTTAGAACTTCTTAATCCATCCGCCATGAAGGCAGTGGCCAGTGATAGTGTAATCTGACTGAATGAAGATTTTGTATAGCAATGAAAACTGGGTAGATAAATAAATAAAAATATATTTAAGGTACGTTCACAAAAAATGGTTAAGTATATGTAATTGACTGGCTAAATAAACATAAATATGTATAAACATTAATACAGGCACATAAATTATTTCTGACCCCACACTAGGATAACCTGTGTCGTGGGAAGCAGAAACAGCGACATCACACATCCACTACTTGTTTTTTTTTCTGTATGCCCAGTCGGGAATCGAACCTGGGAACTCTCGCATGGTAGGCAGAGCCACAACCGCAGCGCACAACTGTGCACACTCCCACCCTGTTTGGAAAAACACGTAAGTAATCTGACCTGAACACGACTGTACCCGATTCCAAAGTACAGTTAGCGTCAAAACTCGATCATATTTATGAAACTGCTTCGCAAGCCAGGTTCGTAATTTTAACAGATTCACTTTACCTAGTAGAAAGTAGGAACTGTCAAAACGGTATTTTTTTTCACGAGTTCTATGAAATACTAGCATGTAAAAGTCATAATCAAATGCTGTCTTTTTAACAACAAATTGAGTTTATAAAATACAAATGCTGGAAATATATAATTCTGATATAGTCAAACGTTTTTGTTGAAAAAGGTTCAACTTGAGACAAGTTTCAAGATTTATTGGACTACCTTGTTAAATATCGTATCAAGCGATACCTTGATACTAGAGATACCTTGCGACAAGAGATGGATGAAATGAATGAACGAACGCTTGTTTCAGGCACTATTACACCTCACACATATACACGTCCTTTCGTAAATCGAAAAATCACACGTTGACATACCTATACACACACACACACACACACACACACACCCACACAAAAGAAACAAAATAATGAATCATTATCAGGCACAATGGCGTGCTGTTGTGTTTATCTCTATGTGGGTATTTCTTCTACAAAATCAAGCAAGTAGTCAATGTTCCCATAGCAATTGACTGACTTCTCTTGTTCCACAGCTCTGCGGCATTTTAATAATTCCCGCATAGCTACCTGAATCCGTACCACAAATGACCCGTGAGAATCAATTTTATAGAGAAGTCAATATCGATACGTTTTCATAAACTCTCCTAACATAGGCAGGCACTTAAGTAATGATGTTCATATATTTATTAACCTGTCGCAGTTTTATTTATGTTTCTGCGCTCGCGCTCAAAGTTGTATTTGTTCCGTGGGAAATGGCGATGTGAGGAAAATTTCAATGCTGCAGCGATGGGCTAGCCCCCGGTGGCGACAGGCGACCTCTGTGGCGCTGCGGTTGTGGTTCGAAAGGGTGGGAGGGTGGAGGGGTAAGAGTTGTATGAAACTCAAAATGCATGTCAGGTAGGTATAGAGAGAGCAGTCGTCGAAATGGAATAATATTTGTTTTATTTTGTTTATACATATATATTATTCACATTATATGTTTGCACCATTACAGTAAATGTCTAATCGACAAAACATACATTAGAAAATATTTACAAGATCCAATTACAGTATAAATACAGATACAGATTCCAATTAAAATTCAAAATAATATAACACACATATATTCAGTTCCATAGACATAATTCAATTGCAATATTCCAGGGACAACACAATCATATCTTCCTCTCACAGAACCTGCCACATCCTCGCACTTTATCCCTCCATGCATCACCAAATAGATTCAATGGTGCTGCCGCCAACAGTGCGTTGAGGCTGTCCCGCACCCGCACTAGCGAATACTGCCAGCGCGCCAACGTGCAGTGCGTGCCGCCCGCTAGCAGCTGGTGCCTGCGCGCGCGTAGATATTGTCAGGCATATATAGTGCGTACACCGCACTGACAAGCGCGATATTATATACATTTGTCGTAGATATATCATAGGATTTGCTGATTTCATGAAATAGCCAACTATGAACTGATCATTACATGAAATGGCCAACCGTAATATTGAGATGGTCACAAAGGATTGAATTTCACGAAATAGTGAAGTTTTAAAAGCATTTGTATTGAGTACTATGTCGAGATTGTTGTGTTATTCATGTCGAACTAACACGTAAACTATTCGGGGGAATCGCTGCGCTCGCCCCCTATGGTCTTCACCGAAGCTACCGAAGTGTTTAGCCCTAAAATATTTCTTCGTTCAATGAAAGTTCTAATTCAGCCATGGTTGGCTTTTTCATGATTTATTCAATTCTACGCTATGGTTACAAAAATACATAGGAATATAATTCAACACCTCGTTTTTTGAAGTCGGTTAAATGAGACGCGAAGACACGCAGAGAAAATTGAAAAATTATCGCTTTCAATAAAAAGTATAAGCTCCGAACTTTCAACTCTGTCATCTGGCAGACGATCATACAATTTACTTAGAACACGTTTTTTGCGTAACATTAACTTTTCTATCAATTTCTGACACCTCGAAGCTTGAGTTTTTACAACGCTGTTACGTCGTTTCTGCAGACACAGATTTAGCCTTGAATTACTAAATAGCTAAAGGTAAATTTCTGCCACCCCATATTAAATGAGTGGCTAAGAATCTGAGTGAGCTTAGTTACCTATAGCGAGTGAGCGAGACAGCTGGGACTGCGCTCGCTGTTAAACTAACTGTTGCTGTTTACTACGAACTTGGACCTTAACACAACACCACAATAAAACGAAGTTACAGTAAATGTAGCCAATTATGGCCCAAGATGACACAATAGTAGTTTATGTGACTGCTACATAATGGAGGGCATTAATTGCAGTTGCAACTGCGACACCGGCACGTACGGACGCTTCCTAGCAGCGTCCGCAACAATGTCCCATAACTCAGTGTCGACCTAGTTTTCGCAATATTGATACCGCCATGGCTGTACCAGCCAAGCACGCGGACACCATCTTGGTGAACGAGCTGCTCGCCTTCGTACAACAGAAGCTGGACGTGATGGACGAGCTCTCCCTGGAGCAGATCTGCTCGACCAGCTTCAAGGAGGCTGAGATCGCCGCCGCTAAGAAAGTGCTGCAGGAAACCGCCGTCACCAGCGTGCGCCTTGTGGCGCGGAGGAACGCGAGCTGGAAGAAGGATCTCCAGGACATCTTCCGGGTGTTCAAGGAGACCGAACCCGATGACGTCCCAACCTACGTGGTCCGCGACCTAAACAAGCTGCCACCGGTGACATTTGACCACGTCGACGTCACACGGCTGCTGAAGGATATCGTGCGGCTGCAGGCTGACGTCACCGAAATCCGGAGCAAGTTGGAGGCTTCCGAAGGCATCTGCGCCGACCTGAAACGTGAGTTGTCGGTATTGCGTCAGGCTGATACCTCTTTGCCAACGCAGCGAATAGCCGACACGCGCAACAACATTACGCCGGTAAGCAAAAATGCGGTTACTGCAGCTGACCCAGTTCCACGAGTCAAGCCGGCGTTGATAAATATCGCACCGTCTCGTGACGTCACAAAGTTGAGTCGACCAGCACCGGATGCGGTTTCTTCTGGAACATCCAAAATACTGGAACCCCAGAAGGACACGTATGATGCTGTGTCCCGCCGAGCCCGCCGCCGCCGCCCGCGCCCCACACCGCCCGCCGCCGAACAACAGAAGCTGCAGGCTGCGCCGCGCGCGCCGCCGGCTAGGCCCGCCCGTGGCCCGCCGAACGCGACAGTTGATGGGGAAGGCTTTATCCTGGTCCAAAACAGGAAGCGCCGCTCCAGACGCAGCCGCAACCTGCGTGGCACAGCCCCCGCCGGTGAGAGCAGCCTGAAAGCTGCCGCTCCCACCGTTCAGTTATACATTTCCAGGATTGACGTGAAAATGAACTGCCAGGACGTTGAACGTCATATTCTGGAAAAGCTGAAGAAAAATCCGCCGTCTGGTATAAAAGAGGCGAATGTAGAGATCGAAGTTTTGGAGTCAGAGAGACCCAAGGAGTTCCTTTCCTTCAAACTTCGTGTGCCGGCGGACCTCAAGACGATGTTCCTGGCCAAAGATTTCTGGCCGGAGGGCATCGTTTACCGACGCTACAGGGAAGCGAGAATGAAGAAGAAAATCCCTAGCTAGGTTAGATTATATTTAGTGTGTTTTTATATTACATTATGTATCTCTAGTTGTAAGGTATTTATAGATATGGGTTTTTTTTTGTAAGCCTGAAATAAAGATTATTATTATTATTATTATTATATTAATACTCGAGAGTGGGTTTATGAAACGAGCCGAAGGCGAGGCTTTTACTCGAGAGTTTTAATGCCTAATTATGTACAGTTACATACACTAGTTTATCTACACACATATCATAAGCTCTCTTTGATGTTTTCAGGAACCGCATGTTTGACCGGCATTGTGGCTCTGCAATTGTTTAGCTTGTTCTATAGCACGAACTTCGTCGGCGTTCGAAATTTGAATGTCAGTACCAACTTTATAGACAAACGAGTGGCGGCACGAGGCAGGCGTCGTTCGAAATTTGAACGTGTAGAAAAATTACACATTATGGTCATAATGTGTAATTTTTCAGACAAGAAATGAGTTTTTACCAAATAGTTTAACATTATGCTGATCGTAACGTGCGGTTTTTGTACGCAGTAAAGAGTGTTTATAATACGTGTGTAGATAAAACCTCTAAAGAGCGCTTTGGAAAAAAAAACACTAAATTCATACCTGTTAAGACCACTAACACGTAGCGACAGTAGCCGGGACGCGTCTTCTGAAAAGCCCGTGGAGTACAACGCTGGGCCGCGTTGTACCACACGGGGGTTTCCAGCGCTAAAATTGACAATTCATCGTCTGAATAGCCCGTGGGGTACAACGCTGCGACCCATGCATGCACTAGGCGTGACAGAGAAAGTGGATTAGCGCACAAAGCGCGTGCGGTGCAAGGTCACAACTTCTCACCGGTGATTTGTGGTAATTTTGTTTCAATGCAGTTATTGTTAGTATCGTAACAGAGATGTGAGAAATAATAAACTACCTGTTATTATTCTCGGATGAGGATTTTGAGTTGATAAGATTTGACGATGACAATAGTCGAGAATAAATTTTCTCGTGCGGGTTGCGGTGGATCCTGAAAAGCGAATGTTACGAAAAACAGTGTGATAAGTTAATCAAAATATTATCTGCCAATACCCACACCAACTGGATAACGAGGAGACGATATTCTAACCCAATGCGATACGTTGTCAGAAAATAATACGTGTGTCAACGTGCACATATCAACAAGGCAGGTACCTACCTACCTATAATTTTATTATTATTTGTATATTTCACTTGTTTTTGTTTAAATAGCCCTACCTATTTCTTATGTAAACTACGATAACTTTGTCGTAAATGACAGTAAAAATGTCTCTCACGAACAATCCCACAAGGTTAATTTTCGTTATTTGATAGAGATTTGTAATTTTCACAGAATGTCCTATTTCGGTTGCCGCTATAGGTAGCACCAAATAATAAACAAGGTAGGTGGTTAGGTAGGTAGGTAAACGAGATTTTATAAATTTAAGGGCGGGAGACCAATAAAAAGCGATGTGTTTTAATAGCCCCTACCAAATCACCATTATTCAAATACCTACCTACCTAACAACATAACATAGCTTCACTTCTTTTCCCATATATGGGGTGGCAGAGGCACAATTGTGCTCACTTTAAGCCAGTTATTCAATACTCCATTTTGCGTGACAGGGGGCTAGCCCATCGCCGGAGTTATCATCGCAAACGCTGCCAATCACAACGTCTAAAATATTTAAGATCTTATCCAAGATTAGATCAGACATGATATTATTTTCCTTTAACATAACATAACATAGCGTCAAGCCTTTTCCCTACGGGGTGGCAGTGGCACAATTGTGCCCACTTTTAGCCAGTTTATCGTTACTCCATTTTGCAAGCCAAGAGGCTACCCCATCGTCGCAGCAATTGGGTAATGAAGGTTTTCCAACACCGTTAAATTATATAACGATTGTCTGAGGATTGGAAAATCAACCGTAACTTGAACGAACTTTATCTATAAGAAGTACACATTTTAAATTACTAAAATTAGGAATTATATAGTAGTTGTTTTTTAACCAGAAGCTAATTTATGAAAAGCAGGCTCTGTACTCCACGGCCTATTCAGACGATGAATTGTCAATGTGACCGCTGAAAACCCCGAAAACAACGCAGCGTCGCGCTGTAGCGCTCTGGCTTTTCAAGAGGTTCGAAATTCTGAAAAGCCCCTGGGGCACAACGTGGCCCAGCGTTGTACCCAACGGGCTTTTCAGAAGTCGCAGCCGGGATCTTCAGCTTAACGTGTCATCCGAAACAAAATATTGTTGCCAAATAAACTCCGTAATTTTGTCAAAAATATTTTCAAGGACAGTTTACGAATACATAATATGCACATTTTGAATGCCATTCCGCAATTAAACTAGTTATATTTAAGAATTAAAGTTCGGAAAAAACAAAACAATTTAGAGGTTATTCTTAATTAAATTAAAACAAAAATATACGTCCGAACTGAGTCGACTTGACGACCTCTGTGGTGTGGCGGGTCGAGGCTGTGCTTGCCGAGCGAGAGGTCCCGGGCTCAGATCCCGGCTGGAGAGGAACCAAAAAAGCCTCCAGTTCTTGGATGTTTACATGTTTATGACGTCGCTGTTTCTGGTTCCTACGACTGGGTATCCCAGTGTGGGACCAGAAGCAATGTATGTAATGTTATGTTATGTTAAGTTATAATACAGATTGCGGATCTGATGAGAACCCATTGCGCCACCGGCGACAATGATATATGAATCTTGAAAACATGGTAATTCCATGGGGACCCCCTTTAATCTGTAGTTATAAAAACTCGTGTAGTATTTCTTACTGTAGCGACAATAGAAATACATACAGAAATATGCCGTTCATCTGATACTGCCCACTGATGGACGGGCAGACAGATATACGAAATGACAGACATTCGGGACAGAACCCTAAAAAAGGTGTGTTGCTAATTTGCTAAGTTCAACTTTTACAATTAAAGGTTAGTCTTGTCCATGGGACTATTGTAACTTTTCTACTATTTTTGTTTGTTAGGTGCGAGGCGAGGGTGGAATAAGTGGGCAGCTCTCTTTCAAGTACCTACAAAATAAACATTTACATTTACAAACAGGCAAATACTTTGATTCTGGCCCCACACTAGAATGACCTGTGTTCTGGGAACCAGAAACAGCGACGTCACCCGCCTATAACCTCAGTCGAGACCTCTGTGGTGCTGTGTTTGTGGCTCTGCCTACCATGCGAAAGGTCCCGGGTTCGATCCCCGGATGGGGATACACAAAAAATAAACCCCAGATCTTGGATATGTATGTGACATCGCTGTTTCTGGTTCCCACGATACAGGGTATCCTAGTGTAGGGCCAGAAGCAATGTTTGTGCCTGTATGTAAATGTTTGTAAAATAAAAGACATCCAATACCTGGGGTTTTTTTTCGGGGATCGATCCCGGGACCTCTCGCATGGTATATAGGCAGAGCCACAATCGCAGCGCCGCCGCAGAGGTTGACGAAAATGTCGTGGTCGCCCTGTAATTTCATTTCTAAAACGTCAACTGAAGATTCAACAGCTATTTAAAGTTACTTTAAAACTTACTGGATTAAAATTCAAAGAGAAATTCTGTCAGTAAAGAAAGTAATATTATTAGTAACAACAAAAAGCCTTTATAGCAAGATTTATTAACATGTGCACCTGTCACGCACAAATGTTACTTTTCAACGGAGCTATAAAACTAATACTAGGTATAGTATAGACGCGTACGTACCATTTGATCAATTAAACATGTAAATAAACAAATAAATGTAGCCCATCATAGTCCCCACCGAGGTTCACAGGCCTTTACCCGGATACGAGTAAGATGAAGCCATACTCTACCGTGCTGGCTCGATGCGGGTTGATTGAGGGTTTTTACGATCCCTACTAGTAGGTACCCTACCTACCTACCCTACCTAAAGCTTAACGTGACATCCGAAATACTGATCGTCCGATACTGTACTTAAGATAAATTCGTTACCTCATTGGTACATGGTCAGGTTTCTAACCTGCATCTCCTGGGTTAGAAGCAAGCCTGAAACCGACTAGACCAAAGAAGATTTAAAAAAAAACATGTTCTTACGAATATAAAAAATTCACAAATTAAAATTGTTTAATTTAACGAAACTAAACAATTTTGAAAATAGAGTACCTACAAAAATGGACAGAACAAGAATTGCAGGATTAGTTGGAGATAAGTTGCCACTTCAAAGTTAGATAGTTTTGAAACGAGGTCAAAATTAACTAACGTTTGATTTAACATCCTTTTAAAAACTCCGTAGATAGTATATTAACATAGGCCGCTGAGAAGGGTTAATTTCTACTTAACTACATGGTTATTTTTTTAGTTTGTTGAGCAACGATATAATAAGCACTTTTTTCATCAAAACATCAGCGAGCTTCTACACTAGATATTAATCACCGTGTACGAGATATATTGAAAGAAACACAGTTGCATACGAACCTGTACGAAATAAACAGAACAATTACGAACTGAAATGGAGGAAATGAAAACCCCAACACCATGTAATTGTTCCGTTCAGAAACAGTAAAACATTTCACTGCTTTTAAACACTATCTTCAAACGAATGACTAAGAAATTAAAAGCCAGAAAAGCGATTGGGCGAGGTTGGTTCCGTTGATCTTATTTTTATCCTGTTTTAATATCTGAAATAATATATGTATGTACTATTTGATTTTAGTGTGGAACTTATAAATAATTTTAACAATAACATGTAAATTTTGTTTTAAATGGCTCGGAGGCGGACCGAGAACTTAGAATTTGACGGACACTAAGTGCCACTAGCTATAAAGAGGTATAAGACTTAACTCGAGTAAACTTTGACAATGCCATATAAATTTGTATGGAGTTGTCAATGTTTACTCGAGTTAAGTCTTATTCCGCCTTCTTGCTAGTCGCCCTAAGGCCTGTATGTAAAAACCACTACCACACTAGCTCTGAGAGCTGAGACAGCTCTCAGAGCTAAGAGCGGCTGATTAGTACGGGCCCAGAAGTCATGTCACTGTCTCTCGCTCGAGAGCTGCCATCGCCTAAATGACATTTAAGCGGCATTTTCTTTGTACAGCAGTACGTGCATTCCTCCAGTATAATATGTTACATAAACATAAACATTAATATATAGACACGTACATTGCTTCTGGCCCCACACTAGGATACCCTGTGTCATGGAAACCAGAAACAGTGACGTCACACACACATAAACATACAAGACCGGGTTTTATTTCTTTATCCCCAGCCGGGGAATCGAACCCAGAACATCTAGCGTGGTAGGCAGTGCCACTACCGCAGCGCCACAGAGATCGTCGTATACCTATTGCTTATGTTTCTAACTTTACGAACTTAATAGGTAAATATTTTTTTTTAAATATGTAAGCTATTTTTAGTTGTAAAATTGGACGAATAAATACGGAACCCTAAAAAATAAGAAACTAATCTAGGACCAGAACACTTGTCAAGACAAAGCCGTCGAGCCCAAACTCGATAGGGTGATGTCGTTTCATTACAGAGTTCCCATGGTCACCCTCCGGCTCCATCATCAGGTCAGCACCATGTCAAAAAAAAAATTGCATTGTTATCTGATTTAAATATGCATGCAAAATTTCCAGCTCCATCGGAATCAGGGAAGTGGGTCAAATTGAACTTGCAAGTTTTGACGACTTATGGACAGAGCCTGGGACAGGCACCTAAATACTAGCACAGTACGATTAATTTAATTGCTTGACACTTCTCGGTTTTTTTTCGGCAGATTTTGCTCTTAATATACTCTTCATGATACACCTCCGTGCCAAATTTCATGTTTGCAGGACATCTTGATCACTTTCAGCGACGCAAGCCGAGAAATGTCGAGCGGTGAAGTTAAAATAATTGTCCGAGCGAGCGAAGCGAGCGAAGGGTTCCATTTCGACAAGATAGGCTGATTTTGCTTTCGTCTGTCTCTACTCTCTATATATGTCTGTCAGATCCGGTCTAGGAGCGACAGTTTTCAAGCGATCCTCATGAAACTTGGCACACGTGTACCTTGAATTAAAATATTTTTTTGTCGAGAGCTTTTTTCGATTAGGGGGAAAATGGGGGCAAAAAGGGGGGGAGTTTGTTGTGGCGTTATTTATGAACGGATCGAGACCATTTTTGGATGAAATGTTAAGTATTATATTCCTCACAGGTTGTTGTGAAAATAATTCCATAAAAATAGGGAGAAGGAGGCCAATGGGGGCAAAAAGAGGGAATGCCTCATTTTTTTACCATTTCTTACGGAATGTAACACAGACTTTCCTTGAATAAAAATATTTCTGTTGTCGAGAGCTAATTGACACAAGTTTGCAATTCCTGTTCCGCCCGTGGCACACTAAATGTTTTTCATCACACTCACATCACACAGACGAAAGGGGAAAAATGAAACAGACCAAACTCGAGAGCGGCTGGACCGATTTCGCTGTTATTTGTATTGACATGTTCGTAAAAGTGCCGGGGTGTCGGGAAAATGAGAAAACAAGGAATTTCTATAGTTTTATTTTTCGTTTATTTTCTTTGTTGGTTGTCGAAGAAGGATGCTCTTTGCTTGCTTGTCACAGATAAATATTGTCTATGCATCTCACTCGTAATGGAGAAATAGAAAGACAAATTATTTAAAACGTTGTTGCTTTGGACTCGTTTTGGACCTAAAAACGCTTGGCGACGCCTGACTATTGGCATTTCTTTAGCAACACCTGTTTCAAAATCTCTGCGTTTCTTCTGCAATCTTGGACCTGGAAATCACCAATCACCTGCACCAAAATCACTGCGTATTGTGTTTGTTCTATTTTCTTCTTGGAGCTGGGAATTCTCATCTTTCTTTAACTAGGTATCTTGGCGTTGAGTAAGTTAAAATAAGAACCTATAAAGAAGCGATGGTTTGGGAGGGTGCACCTTTAAAAACGCCTAACAAGCGTAGCATGGTACCTCACGGGTGAGCGTGGAAACCCATGCAATCAGTTTTAAATAAACCAAGATTTAAAATGAAAATACCTATAAATTGGTTCACGGTCCTCCTTGAGCGAGGTCTACTGCCCGCAGGGCCACTAGTAGTACTAACCTACAGAAGTTTGTCCGCGTTCAAACTGTTCAGGTAACTGTAGCCAACATCGACAGTCAGTATTCATAGAAATGTTATAAAGATACGTTACATCCACTCAGCTCTGGGGCCATCAACAGATGATTGATTATTTTTCATAGGTTTGAACTTAATACGAAGCCATAAGTCTCAAAATCGCGGGCCATTTTTTGATCTACCTACAGACGAGTTTGCATGCGACATTTCAATTTAGTTGAAAAGCCGCCTCGTTCTGTAAATCTATTTCTATCGAATATTTCAAATTGACACATCGGCCCATTTTAATCGCTGCAAAAGGCAGTCGTAATAATCGAAGATTCTTAGATGTCAGAGATGACGTAATAAGGCTACTCGTAAAGTAGCTCGTTTGACATTTGGAAGGGCGGTAGACGCCCTAGCACATTTTGATTGTGATTGCGACTGTTTTTGACAGATTTGAATGAACTTAACCGCTAGTTTGACAAGTTGAAATTTCATGGTTGCAATTATGTTCGGAGTCGCAATGCCTGTCTTCTTAGCCTTTCATAACATCCTACACTGCAACATAGCTGTTACGTCAGTCGCTGCCGCGGAACATTGCGAAGATTGTGTTTTTTAGTTATTTCTTCAAAACCACAGATTATTTCTGAATTTCAAACACACAGTTCTGAGATGTTTTGATCACCTATATTTGACCATATCAATATTCCTTTTTAGATCCCAACAAATAGCAAGTTTTAGCAATAAAATTGAAATAGCAATTATTATTTTTTCATGTAGTTCATATTGACATATGAAGTTTTCAAGCACACAGATTTAAGAAAAGGTTCGTACTATATTTTTTTGGTGATTTAGGAGGGGATTTAGGTGTCGTTTAGGAGGAAAAGCGCCTCAAAGATTGCCATTTTACCGAATTTAACGTTACACCGCGTCATAATATTCAACTAACAAAAAATGCGTTTGATAAGGTGGGGTGAGAGAAAAAGCGGTGTCAGCGTGCTGAGACTGAGAGCGAAAGAAACATGATGCGAACTGCAGTCAAGCTGTTATTATCTATACTTCATTATGATCGCGGGGAAAATCTGGTTTCGATTGCCACAAGACCGGGATAAGTTGGCCCAGTATAGTTACTGGGCCAACTTATCCCGGTCTTAACTATTAAAAAAACATCCCGACACAATATTTAACTGACCTGTTTTCTTGTAAAGCTGATAACTTACAAACCGTTGATCCGATCTTAATAAAACATAGCTAAAAACCATAGCAGTAAAATCTGATAACATTTCCAGAAACCAAAATTTAAATCCGTCCACCCGTTTGAACGCTACAGACAGAGAGACAGACGCTTCAAACCTCTACCGCCTCTTTTCTACCCAGCAGTGGGTGGAGACATCTATGCTTAATAAGACAGATAATGTATAACACCTGGTTCCATTAAGACAATTCACAGCTGAACCCTTAAACAGAAACCAGAAACTATGCACCGCTGCCGTGTCGACAGGAAATTGCCTGCGGTAGTAATCCGAAATAGTTGTCGACAGTTCGGCATCGGGGGTTAATTTCATCGGGCGATTAAAGGTTTAGTGGAAGCAAAGTCATTTAAATATAACTCCGCGCGGTTGGTTAATTTAGTGTTGCTAGGTTTAAGGGTTTAACTGTAAAATGTAGAGATCGGCTATGTTCTCTCTCATTGCTCAGTTAGCGGCCTACTGTTTGCTTTCCATCTGAATTTGATATATTGCGGCGATTACTGCCAGCCGTAGTGAGAGCAGCCTAAGAGCTGGTTTCCGTGGTCGCTTCGCTCGCATCTCATCTCTATGAGCTACCATGTAAAAATGAGATTATTTATCCTAAGTACATTGTTCGGACGGTTGGGAAACATCGTGAGGAAACCTCCATATATCCGTAGCTGCGGCGATAGGCTGGCCCCTGTAAAGCAATTTGGAGGATTGAGCAACTGACTAAGTTGCAACAACAATATAGTATCAGATATTGTTAAATAAATCAATCAATATTTTTTTATATATTAATCCAACTTCCAACTAATATTATAAATGTGAAAGAAGCGATGTTTGGATGTTTGTGTGTTTGTACCTCAATCACGCTAAAACTGCTGAAAGAATTTGAATGAAATTTAGCAAAGAGATAGTTTATGAGCTAGATTAACATATAGGATACTTTTCACCCGACCGCACCAGAAGGTGGGAACGTTGTCTCGGTAAATGATGCTTTTTAGGAAGACGCAGATGAAGTTGCGGGCATCAGCTAGTTTTTATTAAATATTTATCTACTCTAATCGCTTACTTGATATAAGCTTGATATAAGATATATAAGATGTTTTGAGCAATATATGGGGCGAGACGGGAATTTCGGAAACTCTTACATAAACATGACTTGTAATTTCACTTGTAATTCACTTGTAATTGTAACATACTTTCGGAAACTAGGACAAACTGGTGGTACAGCTCTATCCGTGAAAGTTCTAAATTCTAAATTAGGCTAGTATTAATAAATTTATTTATTTAAGTGGACGCGTAAACTTTGTTCTCTCAATATAAATAGCAATGCGGCTTTCATGTCCGAAACTCTAATGAGACTTTTACAATACCTAGTACAAGTTGCTCTATTCTGTACTGTATGTATCCTGGAAATTTCAGTTTACTTACTCTCATCGATAAAAATTTAAAGACGCACCTTCTTGACAACTTCGATACAAATAGCGCCCCTGTTGGAATTTGTTAGCACCAAGTCTAAGCCAAAATTGAGACAGCGAGCTATTTTGCAATAATTAATAGTTATATTAGCAGACATCGATAAAAATCTAAGAATAGGTATTCCATTTCGCTTAGCATGCACGTTTTGATTTTCTGTCGACGTCGAGTGAGAGATTTAACCTCTTGAATACCACAGGCGTTAGCTAACGCCACTTTTCCGTGATAGGCAGAGATCGGATATTCGGATGCATATTTACCCTAAAGTAAATTTTTGGCTATAATATTATGGAAGCCGCTTCTTATATTATTATTTTATGGAAGCCGTTTCTTATATTTTTGAAAAATAAATCTCGTCATGCCATGAAATCCGGGAATGCACGCCTATGGACCTACAGATATGCAAGAAAGAAAAGTTACATAATTTCACTAATCACAATATTTTTTAATATTTTTTTTCCATAGATACATGAATTATTCTAAATATAGTTGTAAGCTTATCCTGACATTGTGTGTTATGCCAGTTTGGTAACTATCTACTTTACAATATAAGAAAGGCAAATATGCATCCGATTCTATCTATAGTGAGAAAAACATAAAATTTGTCAATTCTGGGAATTGCTGGATTTTTATCATCGATGCACAAGTATCCATTTCAAATATCCAACACCCGAACGTAAGCAAATTTACATCCGATTCTATAATCAGAACACAACATTTTATCGATCCCGGAATCGCGGGATTGATCAACACAAAAGTGCATTTCATAATAGCCAACACCTCAACATTAGGTAAATATGCATCCGTTTATCCGATCTCTGGTTATAGGTTTTAAATTTTATTACCATGGCATAAGGTTCAAAATCGCGACCCATCCCAACTACCCTCGGTTTTTGAGAGGTTAAGGCCCAAGATCACACATGATTAGATTCCTATGATTAATCAATATTTTTAAGCAATATCCCCTCACTAACAGGCTATGGGCTACTAGCTAGAAGGCAGAATAAGACTTAACTCTAATAAACTTTGACAACTCCATACAAATTTATTTGGAGTGGTCAAAGTTTACTCGCATCCGGTTAAAGGCATGTGCCCCTCGGTGTGGATATTAATGGGCTACATTTATTACAAAGGTTTACGAGTTAAGTGTTATTCCGCTTTCTAGCTAGTGGCACTAAGAATAACATAAAAATTGTTTACAAATAAACTACACTTTTTTGTCCAAAATATTTTCAAAGAGAGTTTGCGGATACATAATTACCGGCGTGAAGAAGTGTTCGAGTTCAGATAAAATGACGACTATAGACAACTGGTTTAGCCTAGCGGATAGTGACCCTGGCTACGGAGCCGACGGTCCTGGGTTCGAATCCCGGTAAGAGCAAACATTTGTGTGATGAGCAGGAATATTTTTTTCCTAGTTGTAACATGGTTAGCTTAAAATTAAGTTCTACTTACTATTAAGTCATACTTAGGCATACAGTTTGTAGTAAAACTTTTTTATTTCATTTAACAAGCTAGTAAGCTTGTGTAAGTAAGGCTAGTCAGCCAGTAGGCTGACTAGCCTTCTGAAAAGCAAAGTTTCAGAATTCAAACCTGGAATTTCGTCTGGTAGCTCGTCGATTGTTTTTGACGCATTCTTTCTTTGAGCTCTGAATAGCTAAAACGTATCCCCTACGTCAGTTTATTTTTACCGCCTCAATTATGCCATAGTTGCAGCGATGGGCTAGTCCCTCCTAATTGTTAATGGACATCATTTTGTAAATAACTTGTGTTGTGTAAATAGAAGGCCTTTACTTGATGTTCTGTAATGTTTGCTGACCCCACGCTTTGGTACGTATACATTTGTATGGCTCGTAGCCCTTTCTATTTTCTGTGTATATACATAGTCAGGTCATAAGTTCTGTCACATGTGCAATATGAAATAATTTAGATATGTTTATTATTTATGTAAACATTTCTATAGCAAAATGAACTTAATAAAACATAGATTCTTATGGTAATAAAGTTTATTCAAAATGACCCCCGCGATTTTGAATACAGGCCTTTATTCTGCGCGGCCAGTCTTCTATCGCAGCACGAACGAGGTCCATGTCAATATCGGCGGCTGCCTTAATCAAGGATGCCTTGAGTGACTCCAAATTAGGATGAGGCTTTGAGCAGGCCTTTTCCTCCAAGTGTTGCCATATCTTGTAATCTAACGGACTCAAATCTGGACTGGAGGAGGGCCGCCAGTCTTCGTGCCGGATGAAGTCGATTTCACGCGCCGCCAGCCAGTCTTGTGTGCTTTTCGCTCTATAAGCTGGCGCAGAATCTTGTTGGAATACCCAGTGCCTGTTATTAAACATGGTATGAGAAACAGGTTCCACAAGGTTCTTGAGGACTGTATTTTGATACACAATTGCATTCGTTTTTACGCCTTTCTCACAAAAATGTACCTCAATTAAGCCCCAATAAGAGACTCCCAACCAAACCATGAGCGAGGATGGAAAATGACCTCGTTGGACAAGCGGAATACGGTTGCTCGCTTCTTCACTGCTGTTGCTGTTGTAGCTCTCTTCCACGGCGAAATTTTTTTCATCCGAAAAAAGAATATCCCGATGCTTTTTTCGAGAAGTGGTCGCCCTCGCTCTGTTAGGACTCCAGCAGTGATAAAAGCTGTGAAGGCGCGAATTCAAAGAAATCCCATACGCAAGCAGAAACTGTTGGCCCTTCAGATGGGGTTAAGCAGGAACACGGTGAAAAGGGTGTTAAATGAAGACTTAGGGCTTAGGGCATATCGAAGAAAAACAGGACATCGTTTGGACGCTCGTTTAATGGACCTGAGACTGAAGAGATGCCGCGCTTTGTTGAAGTGGTACGCGGGAAAAAAGCATCGGGAAATTCTTTTTTCGGATGAAAAAATTTTCACCGTGGAAGAGAGCTACAACAAATAAAATGATAAGGTGTACGCACACAGCAGTGAAGAAGCGAGCAACCGTATTCCGCGTGTCCAACGAGGTCATTTTCCATCCTCGCTCATGGTTTGGTTGGGAGTCTCTTATTGGGGCTTAACTGAGGTACATTTTTGTGAGAAAGGCGTAAAAACGAATGCAGTTGTGTATCAAAATACAGTCCTCAAGAACCTTGTGGAACCTGTTTCTCATACCATGTTTAATAACAGGCACTGGGTATTCCAACAAGATTCTGCGCCAGCTCATAGAGCGAAAAGCACACAAGACTGGCTGGCAGCGCGTGAAATCGACTTCATCCGGCACGAAGACTGGCCCTCCTCCAGTCCAGATTTGAGTCCGTTAGATTACAAGATATGGCAACACTTGGAGGAAAACGCCTGCTCAAAGCCTCATCCTGATTTGGAGTCACTCAAGGCATCCTTGATTAAGGCAGCCGCCGATATTGACATGGACCTCGTTCGTGCTGCGATAGACGACTGGCCGCGCAGAATAAAGGCCTGTATTCAAAATCGCGGGGGTCATTTTGAATAAACTTTATTACCATAAGAATCTATGTTTTATTAAGTTCATTTTGCTATATAAATGTTTACATAAATAATAAACATGTCTAAATTATTTCATATTGCACATGTGACAGAACTTATGACCTGACTGTGTATGTATCTACATAAGTATTTATCTCTATTGAATATATCGTCGTCTAGTACCCATAACACAAGCCTTGTTGAGCTTCTAGGGCCTATTTCGATTTGTGTAAGATTGGCATCTAATATTTTTAAAAGAAAAAAATAATAATGAACCTTAAGCCCATGCACATAAGCGTCACTGACAGTTCGATTCGCATACTTGTTCATATGTTGCTTCGGACGTCGCGCGAGCAAACAGTCTTTGTCAACAGTTTCGAACATTTTAATTATTTCTAAACGTTAAAACAGATGTTTACCGCGAAGTTTTTGGTGCCACGGTGAAAGTGTTGGGTATAATCTTGGAAAAAGACGTTGTATAAAGTGAAACATTAGAACTCAACCAGATAAACCCTAAAATCTAGTAATATTCACTGCAAACACGAGTGTCTGAGAAAAACGCGTAAGCGACGCGTTCTGCATGGCGCTTACGACCTTTTCGCCACAACCGCACTAGACGAGTCCGAGCACAACTAGCTGACCGGTATCAAGCAACGCCGCAACTATTACTACTGAACGCGTTCCGATCATAAAGCGCTTTACTGTCATCTTTAACCCGCACCGCCCGGCAACAACGATCACGCGAGGTATACGTGCATGCGCTTGGTATTGTTACGACTCAAAATAGCCCAGTCTAACTTGCGATATCTTCAACAATGAATACTATGCGATCACCTACAAAGCCTAATCTACTGCAAACCCCACATGAATATCCTACAGGGTCACAATCCGTCCCGGACTTGACAAACGTTACCAATCTAGAAGATATCTCGCAAGTCACTTTCCGGAAGAGAAAACACCCAGACGATGACTTTGCTCAAGAATTTTCAAAATTTCAAACTGAAATGAAAGAACTGCTCTGTACATTCACTATGAATCAAAAAGATAGCATCCAGTCAATTAACCAAAACATAGCATCGATAAATACTCAGATTGCTGATATAAAATGCACGACAGACCTGCTTGTCTCGGAAAATAAGCTATTGAAAACTGAGATTGCACAATTGAAATCATCTCAAAGCATCACGGATAAGAATATGTCTGAAATTAAAAACGATCTCCAGCTAATGAAACTTGCTCCAGTTTCCGAGAAAAACACAACCTGTCAAAACGATTCATCAGATAAGACCTCTTCCGACTCTGACATAATATCATAAATACAGGAACGTATTATAAGAGATAAAAATATTATTATATCAGGACTGTCGGAGTCTTCGTCGATGAATGCTGAGGATAAACGGGAGCACGATCGTACTGAAGTCGAAAAAATAATCAAGAGTGTCTACGTCGATGAGCCAGCTCCAAAGATCGTGAAACTGTACCGCCTGGGTAAAACAGAGGCCAAAACACCACGACTTATCAAGGTAGGCTTTGAGTCTCAGACTATAGCAAAGAAAATACTCAAGAAAAAACTGAACATAGAAAACATAAAAATATACTCAGACCAAACCCCAAAACAACAACAATTCTTAAAGGCCCTACAGAGTGAACTAAGAAAACGCATTGATGAGAATGGAGAGAAGGACCTCACCATAAAATACGTTAACGGTGTCCCGAAGATAACAAAGCTACTACCAAAAAACCAAAAGTAACAACCAACCCCGATCATACCACTACGAGCGACATTACTTACGAAATCGCCAAGAACTACTCTGAAATACATTATAACAAAAAATCACTGAAGATACTTTATGCCAACGTACGAAGCCTAGTCAAACCTGGAAAAATTGAAGAGCTAAGATGTGTCCTGGAAGCACTACACAAAATAAATGTCATAGTATTGGTCGAAACGTGGATAAAAAGTGAAGACGAAGCAGAACGATTAAAAATCCCGAACTATAAACACTATTACAACTTCAGAGTAACAAAAATTGGCGGAGGAGTGTCAATATACGTGCACAATGACCTCAAGCATGAATTGTTAGAAGAAAAGTCTGAAAATGACAATCACTATTTGTGGATTAAAATTGAGAAGTTTTCCCTGCATATTGGAGGGATATATAAACCAGAGAGAACAGACGACAGTGAATTCCTAGACACATATTCTGACTATCTTTCAAAAAGAAAAAGAGTAATCATACTTGGAGACTTCAATTATGACCTACTGACTAATGATAAACCTGTCAAGGAATACAAAGATACAGTAAAGGAAAATGGCTACAAGTTACTTAATAAAATTACCAGGGAGTATTGCACGCGTGAAACATCCACTACTAAGACAATTCTGGATCATGTTTGCACCAATCTAAAGGAGAACTCTTTCCATGTGGCACTGATAGACTCCTCTCTGTCTGATCATAAGCAAATATATGTTGAGGTGCATAACTATAAACCCAAACCATTAGAACGAGTATCCTACGAAGCAACTGACTATAAAAGACTATACCTGAACATCTTAGAACGCGAACCTCAACTAGAAACCTCAGACTATAAATCTATTGAAGATACTATACTAGAAGCAGTGACACAGAGCAAAGTGAAGAAAACTAAGGTATTAAATCCACCGAAGACTGAATGGATTAATAAAGAACTGATATCAGGAATAAACAGAAGAAACTTACTTTGGCAACAGACTAAACTAAACCCAGATGATCAGCAAATCAAGGCAAAGTTTTTGAGTGATAGGAACTTAGTGTCTACAAATATACAAAGGGCTAAAAACGAATATTACTATAAATCATTTCAAAACTGTAAAGGGAGTCCGAGAAAAATGTGGCAACTTATAAATACATTATCCAGCAATAAAATGAAAACAGAATCTGTTCCGACTAAATTAGATACCCCTACTGGGTCCATAAATGACCCTAAGAACATATGCGAGTACTTCAATTCTTTCTTCTCTAGTATAGGTTCAGTATTGGCAAATGACATACTTACAACCCAATCTTCCAATATCCCACAGATACCAAAAAAGTTGTTTGCAACCACCACCACACTCTTCACCCCAACAAATAGTACTGAAGTAAGAAAAATTATCGATAATCTTAAACCAAACACTAGCACAGGCATAGACGGCATTAGTTCTAAAACTATCAAATGTATAAAAAGCGTAATAACTGAGCCTCTTAGCAGAAGCATCAATCTGTGTATGTTAGAAGGTAAATTTCCTGACTCACTTAAAAAAGCAAAAGTCCGACCAATAAACAAATCTGGAAAAAAGGCCGATCCCAATGACTACCGACCAATTTCCGTACTACCGATAGTATCAAAAATATTCGAAAAGATCCTTTACAACCGCCTCGAGAATCACCTTCTTTCAATCAATTTTCTATACGACAAACAATACGGGTTCCGTCCTAAATCTAATGCTGTATCAGCAGCAGTTGACCTAATAACAACAATCAAACTTAACATAGATAAAAAACACATAGCCCTAGGAATATTTATTGATTTAAAGAAGGCTTTTGATACCGTTAGTCACGATATACTTCTGCTTAAACTGGAAGGCATTGGGATTAAAGGCAGTGCTTTTGACATTTTTTAATCATACCTTAAGGATCGAAGCCAGGTGGTTAAAATTAATGAGCACGAAAGCGGTCCTAGGACTGTCTCCTTCGGTGTGCCGCAAGGATCAATCCTGGGACCGCTTCTGTTCCTCATTTACATAAATAGCATGAAAGATATAGGCTTAACAGGCGATATCACTCTCTACGCAGATGACACGTGCCTATTTTACTTCGGTAACGATGTCCACATGATAATAAACAGAGCTCAGCAAGATCTAGATACTCTACACCAGTGGCTTAAGAGCAACTTACTCACAATTAATACGTCTAAAACTAAATACTTAATTCTTTCTGCTAAAAACAAACCAATACCAGTCCATAAATCTCTAACCATAAACCAAGTAACAATAGATAAAACAAATGAAGAAAAATATTTAGGATTAATTATAGATAGTCATGTAACATGGAAGCCTCACATCGAAAAAGTAAAAGGTAAATTAACGTCTCTATTGGGTGCCTTGCGTGGTATTTCTCGTTGCCTACCAAAACGTGTCCGCTATACCATTTATAACTCACTAGTAAGACCCCACATAGAATACCTAATAGAGATATGGGGTGCAGCGGCGAAAACAAACCTGGTTCCACTGCAGATTGCACAAAATAAAGTCATTAAAACTCTCTTTGGCTACGATTTCTTAACAAGTACGACTAAAATCTATACAGAAACAAAATTATTAAACATATCACAAACATACATATATAACACATGCATATTTATACGAAAAATCCTTACAAAAGACATTCATACCCAAATTACTTTCACAAAAAAGATAGATCTACGAAAACGTTTGACTAGACAAGCAAATAACATTGTTATACTACACCACAGGACAAACTACGGTAAAAACAGCATAGTTGCAGATGGGGCGCGACTGTATAACAAACTACCGAAAGATATAAAAGAGGCGAGATCACTACCAATTTATAAAAAACTTTTAAAAATATACATCTCAAAGTCACCACATTCTTAACATAAATATTTACATTTTTCAAGGACTACCCTACTTTAACCTCTGGAATGTCCCTGCACAGCGAATTCCGTGGACCCTAACGCGTCCAAGGTTCTGGCGAAAATAAACTTTCAATCGACTTGCGTTAGGAATTTGATAAGTTTGTTAGGTTATTTTATTTGTTTCCTAACATGTTATGTACCATAATAAAGTTTATGAAATTACCTATCTTGTGATGTATAGTACTCACATGTGATAATAAAGTTGATAAGGCTTTTCATCGATTGTTTGCAGAATCCATTATTTGACACCGACACCTCTAATTATATTTCGTTCTTACTGGCCAAACACAAAACTTACACTATTTTTCATTTTTCACATCACCACTATTAATTTCTCCAGCGATAAGATGTATTATTTTATTACAAAACACAGTAATTACTTCACAATAAATAAATATTGACAAACATAAAATGTAAGTCTGCGGCCGGTCGCCTGCCCAAAATGGCGACGGGGCTTGGTATTTTATTTATTTGATCTGATTTGGCTGTCTCAATGTCAGTTCCAATCATATCACACGTTTGCCAACTAAACTACTTATAATCTAAGACTACTTCCGGGAACTTTCTGAAACTTGGTGAATATTCAAAAAACGTCGAAGTTTGCAATACTTTCTATGCGCTTATGCAGCGCATAGGACGCTAGCCGCCCAAAAAACTTATGCGCTTACACAAATAGATTTCTTCCATCGCGCGAGACATTAACCCGTCAAACGTCCTATGCGCTACATAAGCGCATAAGTTTTTTGGGCGGCTAGCGTCCTATGCGCTGCATAAGCGCATAGAAAGTATTGCAAACTTCGACGTTTTTTGAATATTCACCAAGTTTCAGAAAGTTCCCGGAAGTAGTCTTAGATTATAAGTAGTTTAGTTGGCAAACGTGTGATATGATTGGAACTGACATTGAGACAGCCAAATCAGATCAAATAAATAAAATACCAAGCCCCGTCGCCATTTTGGGCAGGCGACCGGCCGCAGACTTACATTTTATGTTTGTCAATATTTATTTATTGTGAAGTAATTACTGTGTTTTGTAATAAAATAATACATGTGGTCTAGTTAAACACTTGCTTCTCACGCAGGAGATGCAGGTTCGAATCCCGGTGCTGACGTGTACCAACGAGTTTTGAAATTTATCATTAGTAGATTATACGGAAGTCCTAACGGTGATGAAAAACTTCAATCTCGATAGCTGCGGCGATGGCCTGTAACGCAAAAAAGAGTACTTATTGAAGTACTGGGAAAAGGTGTGACGCTATAATCGTTTTGTTTTTACTATGCTATAATCTATCTTCTTCTTGCTCTTATCCACTTAACCTATTCATATACATATTTACCTCTACTCGGTCCGATTCCTTCCAAGCAACTTTAATTCGTGATTCGCAAAAATTTTTGCCGCAATATCTGTAATATGAGCAAAGGGTCCTAAATTATTACTTCCTTAGAGGTGAAGCCAGGAAAAAGCTTGTTACATTTTCAACTGAACAAATGGGCAAAAAATCACCTGTTCAGTTAACTGGACTGTCCAATAGAACTAGTGGGAATAAAGAAACTATAACTACCATCGCACATCCAGTAAACGGGCGTTCAATCAATTATTCAAATTCATTGATTACTCAGCAAACCCAAGTCTTACTAACCCACCCACTACACAAACTCATAGCCCACATATCTCCGAGAACATTTTGAATGTCATTTCCCCAGGGATAGCATTTGGAGATCCCAAACGATGTTCTCGTTTACTCCTCGGCATAACACTGCCAATTACGAACACTATCAAACTATGGAACTCACTTCCCTGCGCTGTTGGGGATAGTCCCTCAATTTGGAAAAGATTGTGAGTGCATTTCCTTTATTTTCCATAATATAACTATGTATTCGAGGCGTCTATACATGGTCAATCTCAATAACAGCAATAATATGGCCGCCCAATAATATGTCACGAGTGTTGTGGGAATTACTGAATGAACTGCCGAGATCTGATATGATTGATTGTTGAATGAATGAAATTTATTCAATACTACATAATGATCAATCCAAATGGGTCAGTATGGAGAAGTTGAAACTATGAGAGATAGCGACATCTATTTTTAGGAACTATGGCTTCGATTTTAGATTTATAAAAATGGCATTCATTTGTTTTTATCTCTCATACATAACCGGGAATCGAACCTGGTCGAAGTCTCTGTAAACAATGTTAGGTATTAATTTTGCAAGTTTTCTCGTTCTTATTGCTGATGGTGCGAATCATAAGTCACAAGGAGCACATTTTTATTATTGTTTAAGTAATTGAAAGAAAAACCCAACAATATGATAATTATTTTATTTCAGTAAATGTGATTGATTGATCAATCAATCACATTTACAGTGATCAGTGATTGATTGAGGTGATTCATAATGATGACCGATTCATATTAATGACGACATTTTGCAAATTATTTTAATTGTGAGCATTTCAGTCCAATATTTACACAAGATTTCATAGCAAATTTGATCCTTATACTTTCAGGATACAAACAAATACTACACGCGACTACATAAAGAATAGCGCTTGCGACTGGTGACTGGTTTCTTTAATAAACATCTATATGTCCTAGGTGTTACCGACAGCCCACTTTGCAGAGCCTGCTTGGAGGCAGAAGAAACGGCTGCTCACGTCCTCATGGAGTGCACAGGAGTAGCGGACTACAGGGCTAAACACCTCGGTCAATCGAGGGACCTTCCAGGGATAGCCGGTAACGTAAAGGGCCTGCTGGCGTTCCTGGAGGAGTTGGGTTGGCTCGAATGATATCGCATTCCCACCCACACGCAAAATAGGCGCTTTCGTCGTCGAGTTGCGGAAACCGGCCCGTCTTACAATTGACAATTGACAATACATAAAGAATATTGATCAGGTTCGATTCCCGGTTATGTATGAGAGTTTAAAAAAGTTTGAATGTCATTATTATTGTATCTAAAATTGACGCCAAGGTTCTTAAGAACAGATTTCGCTTGGACTGATCACCCTGTATATTACGTAGGCAGTGAATAGTCTATATTCCCTGTCTACGATATGAATGATTGTTAGATTGATGAAGGGCCTAATTCTTAGAACAACAGCCGGTTTACTGGGCGCTGATTAAGTCAACAATTTGGTTTAACTGATTTGAGCCAATCACGATATTCAAAATAGCGGTACGTGATTGGCTGAAATCAGTTTAACCAATTTGTTAACTTAGCCAGCGCCCAGCCGGCGACGTCGCGCGACGGCGGGAAACCTGCCGCTAGTTATTCAAATCAAAATTTAAAACTATTTTTATATCAAACAAATTAATTTCGACCAGTAAGGTGTCGTTAGATAATTATAAAAAATACTTGTACTAAACAAGAAACAAAATAGAAACAACTTCAGGCTGTATTTTTTTTATTGTATTATTATAATAAAAATGTTTGGATACTTTTTGAGCAGGTTTTTTCAAAATACAATAGATGGCGCTATGGTCGCCCCAAATAGTTTTTTTTCTTTGGTGCATGATGATTATGGCAAATATAGATGTAGTTTAAATGATTTGAAAGTGCGTGATTGTGATGCAAATGCGAGATGTACTTGTCCAAGTGCCTCGTACATGCCGAAGATCAAGTTGTTCTTACTAGTAGGTGGATCAGTTGCAGGAGATGGGAACTTTTATGAACGAATCAGTTCAGAAAACAATATATAAATACATCAATAAATAAAATTAAAATAAAAAAATCTTAATTTTAATGGCGGTCTAACAGCGAGGTTAATTTTGCCAAAGTCACGTGTTTTTATAGATGTCACTGTATTTGGACAGGTTGTCTTTCGAGAAGCTGGAAACTTTAGTGTTTACTTGTTGCTCCTTAGCACTACCCGGGAGGACGTGAAGGGCTGTAGGTTCCAAGTATCTCCTTCGGACGTGAGCAACTGCCTCCTGTAATAAAAATAATATCAAAAATAGTGACAGCTGTCAAAAATTGTGATAGCTGATAAATAAGTGACAATAGTAAAAAGTTTCATGAAGGTAGGATGGTACGAATATATTTTGTGCCACCCCATCTGAGAAAAGACATGTTATTATTAATGACATGCATGACTTTGCTGTCCCTCTGCCACCCCATCTGCTCCTTCCATAGACTAATGTTTGAACCCATTATCTTGCCGACCGCACATAGCCGTGTGTAAAAACCTGTCTTTTTCCATTTCTGACGACACTACGAATCTGACCTAATCAGAAATTAACTAAAACTGACAATGACATAGATCTGTATCAAACTATAGATTTTGACTTCGCCCAAAAGCAAAGTAAAACTGTAAAATGTAGGACTTACTTTCCAAATTTTTATTTCGAGTAGCTCCAATCGTGTGCATTGTCGAAGTCCTTGAAGGGTAGCTAATAAGTCGTCACTCGAGGAGAATGAAAGAGGCCAAATCACAGAGCAAACAAAACTACAGAAGAAAGCCAGGTTTTTCAAAATCGAGGAACGTATAAGAGCACACCCGTGACGTACGACATCGAGCAAAGCGCAGAAACTAATGAACCATAGATATACTTTAGTTAGATTAAATTTCATTCATTCGTTCTTTCATTCATATGATGCCCACCATTATTATTCATTATAACGAATTATGACTCTGACTTTTTTGAATTGACTATGACTTTTCGTCGGAAGTAGAATTTTGAGAAATAAATTAATTTTTAAGCAGAACTTAGACCAGATTTTAGTGAAATTCTGTGTATGTTTTGTGTTTAAAGTAGTATCTACTACTACTTCATTTATATATGTCGCAGTTGGTTGGTTAAATCAGACAATTAACTCTCTAGACTGTTAATGAAATACCGACGTTTAAGCAAATTTGATTTAAATATAGCATCGTCGAAAACGTTTAACAATCTGTCTTACCATAAGCCAGCCTGTTGGAAAACCAGATGGCGTCACGGCAACAGCTGATTTGCACAGCTTATATCAGGGCAAAACACTACGGTAGCTTAGATGAAGGGTAAAGGGGCTGAGCCACTGTGGGCTGAGCGAAGCGAAGCCCCCTTTATCCTTCGTGTTAGGTTGAACATGTAAGAACAACAAAAAATACTTAAAACATAAACTTAGTACACATAAAAAAATATTTTTATTGTATATGTCTTGTTGCCTAGGAACGTTTAGACAGCTCTTAAACGTTTCGTTCACTAACTTGTCTGACGGAATTTTAGTGACTTGATTAAACTTCGGCATTTAATTAACGGTCTAGAGAGTTAGTAAAGTGTCTGATTTAACCAACTAATTGCGACATATATATTATTGGCCTAGTTAGAACGCCCAAGCAATAGGTATATGTCTGCTATACTATAGTTTATACAATGTACATTGTGCTTGCATCTTTTGTATTTTGATTTATTCATATGAAAGTAATTTTCGTACATACAGTTTTATTGCGCCTAGGACCGTAGTACTATTAAGTATTCTGTGCTAGGATCTAGGACTGTCGTGTTGAAGAAATCTCTCTGTAGACACAAGGTTGCTTTGCTCATTAAATGTCTCGTAACTGTCTTAACCTTTATATTTTCTGTTCCTTAAGGAATCTGATTATGAATAATAGTAAGCACTTCACTGCGTCAAAAATAGGGTTAATAACCACATTATTAAACCTATTTTTGGGGTAGTGAAGTTCTTAGTGGTCTACCTGATCCCAACACCAACATAATAGGTATAATCTATTGAAAGATCGAGACGATTAAATACTAATCCCGTTCAATTACCCTTTCTGGAAAACTTAATAGAAAAAAATACTTACTTACTTTTTTGATGAGTGGAATTAGGACTGCTTGCATTTATTTATTTTAACAGGCACACCAATTATACAAACATAAACATTAAAGAACAAGTTTAGCAAAAGTAGTACTATTATATTAATAATATTTCGGTCGAAATATTTCTCTTTCATCCTAAACTTCTTTTTTTGAAATCCTTGCATTCCAGGTTCGACCAGAACTGGGAATGCAAGGATTTTTTAAAATGTATTTGGGTTTTGAAATGGGTCGAAATGGGAATAATCTATTTTAACTCTACTTCATCAATGTTTTATAAATGATGATTAATCAGGATCATATAAAAATGAATTGACCAGCGGGTGACATCCCGCCAAGAAAGCAGAGGCTTCCCAAAACGTGACCTTAGCGGGGGCGGCAAGGGGGTGAGGCGCGGGAATTTTGATCCGCGACGGGAAGAAATTGAAAACAGAGAGATTCTGTCAGTTCCCCGCGAGTAGCCGTGGCGAGTGTGCGTTAGTTGGATCTACGTCGCTCGCTCCTTATAACACGGGAGATATACGTTCGGGATCGTAACTTGTGATGTTCAACAGAATCACAGGATTTCGTGAGATTTTACTGTTGGTTATTTTAAAGTTGTTTTATTGGTGGATTTGTTAAATCGGAGTTTTATTGTAACGGGAAGATGTGTCTGTAATTTGTGGTGGTGTTTATTTACTAAACCATACTAAACAGTGGGCTGTGTTGTGTGTGAAACGATCGAATAAAATCAGTTTGAAAGAAAGCAGTGGCTGCAGGCGTATTGTTGGATTGTTTCTGGGACTGCAATTATCTCAGACTGGGAATAAAGTACAGGTTAGTTTCATTAAGTTTTTAAAGCTGCTGTCGAGCGAAATAGGATCGCAATTATGTATAGTAAAATTAAGTGTTTTATTCCGTTGGTACCTAAGGGCAATTCGCCTATGTTACGGCCTGAATATTAATCCAATTCGATTGAGTGCCTATTGAACTTGCTAGTTACCTAACTCTGGCAAGGACCTAGATATTTTTACAATGGTACAGTATAGATAGTACATTTTGCTATATTACTTAATTACCTACCTACTCTATAGTCACTGAATTATTCCCAATCCAACACATTTTTTTAAATAAGCCCAATCGAAAAATGACACAATAAATACCTACCTACTGTTATTCCCAATGCACCCCAACATTTTATATGCGTACCTACCTGGGTAAGTTGAATTGGGATTTCTGTCTACAGCATTTTGGGTTAAAACGGGGATAACCCTCGATTTACTAGGCACATGAATTAAGCTCTATCTCCCTTTTGTAGGTAGCTAGTTACCTATAGTCCATGTCAGGATTGAAGGCCAGAGGGGAAAGAGGAAATCGCGGAGGGGGCGACGTCCCGCACATCTCCCGCACACCCGCAAAGGCCCTGTCATCACAGTGCTTTGCAAGTCCCCATCGACCCTGTCTGTTTATAGATTCTTTTGCTTGTATGTGTTTTCAAATGGCATCTCTGGTATCTCTCATGGCATCGGCTGTCTCTCCGTCTATATAATACCTTGGACACTATTTATATGATAAGGTGAAATCCAATAATCCATTCTTAAGCACCAGAACTAGCCAGAAAAGTACTGGAAAACTGTGACATTGAACGGAAAAATATTTCGAAAAACATGTACAGAAACTAGAAAATGCATACCTACCTTACCTACCCAGTGTCAAATAGGATGGAATTACATAGGAATAGACAAAGAGATGGAAAACTTTATTAACAATAGCAGTCTTAGCAACCCGTGACGAACAAAGTTTTCTTAAGTATTTCTTGCCATGATAGTACCTAATCAAATGTACATTTGGTACCAAACATTTGATTTTGAGGGAGAGCATTAAAACTCGCGAGTGGGTTTGTGAAACGAGCGAGAGTTTTAAGGCGATACCTCGTCCGTGCAAAGGTCCCCGTTACTCCAGGCGGAAAGACCCGCAGTGTGAGAGGGACGGAATCGGAAAAAAATGAAAAACCGTAGCGCTAAACAACAGAATAATTGTTTAAAAATAAACTACTCTATTTTGTTAAAAAGTTTTTTCAGGAGATTTTGCGAATACATAATATCTACATTTTGAACGCAGTTCCACAATGAAATTAGTTAGGATTTCAGAATTACAGGAAAAAATAATATAATTTAGAGGTGTTTTCGTAATTAAATTCTATCGAGAAAATTTCACCCAATCGCGTTTTTGTTTTGGTGAAAATCTTAATCAAATACTCAATAAACGTTTACCCAAAAATCAAATCTGTAGATGACTTCATGGTGGAGTAAATGGATTCGAAAAAAACCCCATTTTATTTTCGTAGCACCTTAATGTCTAATTATGTACAGTTACATTCACTAGTTAATAGTTTATCTACACACATATCATAAGCTCTCTTTGATGGAACTGCATGTTCGACCGGCATGGTGGCATTGATAATTGCTGTGCACTTGTTTAGCTTGTTCAGTAGTACCAACTTCACAGACAAACTAAGGGCGGCACGCAGGCAGGCGTCGGCGTTCGAAATTTGAATGTCATCATTTGTCGAAAATTGATTCATAATGTATCAATATTCAGATACTTTGTAAAAACTAATTTCTTATCTGAATATTGAACATTATGACCATAATGTTTATGACATTCAAAATTCGAACGCCGACGCCCGCCTGCGTGCCGCCCCTACTTTGTCTATGAAGTTGGTAACTACAGAACAAGCTAAACAACTCAATGCCACAATGCCGGTCAAACATGCGGTTCCTGAACACATCAAAGCGAGCTTACGATACTATTTACATGACAAAATAGATACTGAATACTGAATGATGATATGTGTGTAGATAAACTAGTGTATGTAACTGTACATAATTAGGCATTCAAACTCTCGAGTGATATTATTATGAAACTCACTTTCGGCTCGTTTCATAAACCCGCTCTCGAGTTTTAATGCCCTCCATTATGTATCAGTCACATAAACTACTAGGTAGGTATTATGATTTCAAATAGCAAACAACGTAATTTAATGCCATACCTACCTCTACTGGGGCGTTGTCATTTCCATATTTCATACCTAAGTCAAAACCCATGACTGAGTGCTAGTCAAACTTTGAGTTACTTAGTAGTTGTCCCTCCGGATCTAACTCCTCCAGCTCTACCTTACCTACCTATCTACTTAGATGTTGGGAAACTTCAAGCAAAGACTATCAGGACATCGGAACGAAATTCCCATCCCTTTGATAAAAGTGACAAGGCATATTTCTAGGAACTGAGGATAGCTATATGAATATAATATAACTGAAGATAGATAGATGTATTGAGCAGATTCCTGAATCGCATTTGTATAATTTTGAAACTGGACTTTCTGGAAGTAAGAACAGTATTCTGCATGATACATATTCTACCCAACTACCTACCTACTTACTTACTTGAATAGGAACAGTTAGTTTATGTTAGGTAGAGTTAGAAATGACTATCTAGTCCCACAGCCAACATGTACCATATCCATGTCACATAAGTACTGTACAGTTTTAGGTTTACCTCGCGCCACGAATTAAGGCCCAAGATCACACAAAACCACTGAAGAGAGCTTTGGAAAAAAAAAATATGTATATGTTATTCACAAAGAGATAATCTAGTTTAAATACTATGTCGCTACGCGGTTGGATTGATTTGGCTCGATCGTAAAAAATCCTGAACATAGTCTATATTTAAAAGGAGATTCAATAATTTTAATATAAAATTACTGATTTTTCTCATAATTTTTATACCTAAATTTTCCTCTTTTATAGCCCCGTATTAATCCTTAAATTTTATCAATTAGCTTATGTCCGTTTTTCAGTAAATTCGAGAAATCACCTAATTTTTTAAGTATCCGGGCGGCTCGATGCTATTCCGCGCCGCCCGCTACCCCGCCAGTTCCGCTACCCCGCCAGTTCCGCTACCCCGCCAGAAGACGACGGGCGAATGCGGTGCCCGCCCCTCACCTCAACAGCCAGAACTGGGCCAGAGCTCTCTGGGCGACGTTCAATCCGGCTGAGGAGAAAGAAAAAAAAACCCCAGGTCTTAGATGTTTATATGTGTGTTATGTCGCTGTTTCTGATTCCCAAGACACAGGGTATTAGCGTGTGGGGCCGGAGGCAATTGGGTTTCTGTTGTAATCCCTACCCTACGCTGAGGCCTAGGACGCAAGAAACAATTGAAATGACCCATACAAACCTATAAAACAGTCCATATTGTATTGGCATCTGCTTAATGGCGTTCTCTGACGTAGGCGGGAAGCGGATGAACGCATGGTTTTATTGGTATATAATCAAGTTGAGACAGTTCACAGATAACACACGATATGGAATGCACGACCACAGATTTAAAACTATGCGATACAGCAAAATACGTGTGGGCGCTAAGTGGCGACTCATAATAAAGATTACAAAATAGAATAAAGTTGCGAGACCATGACATAACTATGGAATCATATTGCTAGATTATTATCCTGTATAATAATATTATTTTAAACCACTTTATACGCTTCCAGTTCCATACATATTTTTGACAAAATCACTGTATGAAATCGAGAATCCGTTTAAGATTTCTCATCACGTAAGTGGATGGGCTCACTTCTTTACTATGAGCTATTCCACACAATCATTGATGTCTGGGTCTAAAGTGGTAATGATAATACAGGAAGCTCGGGCAGATGGTTGATAATGATAAGGAACCTGTATGTGTACAAGGTCTTCCAAACATGGCAATCGAGATAAAGTCGTCTTGTGGAAGGATTTTTAAAAATCTTCATTAGCTCAATGAAGGTTTGTGTCTATCTTAATAAGTTATAGTTGAAAGGCCAAGATACACCCTGATTAGTAACTCCACCAGATTTATGCTATCCATCGAGACCGCACGAGGGACTTTTTAAAGTTTATATGGTATCAGATTTATTGAAATATATATTATCAGCATGTAATGAACTCAACATATCTTAGTGAGAAAAGCTCGAGTAAATCCCACTTGTATGAACTTATTTTCAACCGACTACAAAAAGGAGGAGGTTCTTAATTCGTCTGTTTTTTTTGTGTTTGTAACGCGATTACTCCGTCAATTATAAACTGATTTTGATGATTCTTGTATTGATTGGTAGCCCATACTTTACAGGAGGTTCCGTATAAATTTTAACAAAATGAATTTTGCGCTTTCTGAAATAAATCAACAAATACAAAAAAAATACAAATCACGTTTTGATTTGTGGTTCCGTGCAGCAAAAGTTTTGATGAGGACTTTTCATGTACATACACTTATGTATATTATGAATATGAATATATTTAATTCGTATCCCGACCGGGAAGGAAGAAATAGGGCTTGGACTTGAAGTCGGTTTTTTTTGTTTTTAACTTAGTGACTTATTGTTGGCCCAACGGCGCGGCTCAAGATGGGACTAAACAAATTTGTTACTAAACAAGGTGCAAGGCATGTCCCGTATCTGAATATGACGCGCTCGAGATACTCACAAATTAGCCTCGTCGGCCCCCTGCCTAAAGGCAGGGGGCCGACGAGGGCTAATTTGTTTGTTGACGACGGGCTAATTTGTTTGTGGCTAAGAACGCCGCAAGCAATAATTTGCTTGCGGCGTTCTTAATGTTCATCATACAAATGAGAATTGTTTAGTGTTACATATTTATTTCACGATGGGCTCTGTAGTCAAATGGGTTTCACCCTTGCTTCTCACGAAGCAGACGCAGGTTCGAATCCTGACCATGTACAGATTTAATATTTCACGATGAAGGTTTGACTTTAGTTGTTGTTAGCCGTGCACATGCACATTGTGTCAGTGTGCGTAGTCTCTGGAGCGGTCAGCCAGAACATCTGTACCAATGAGATCATTAATTTATCGTCGATCAGTGTTTCGGATGACATGTTAAGCTGTTGGTCCCGGCTTCTATCGCTACGTGGTAGGCACCAACCTGCACAGGGCCAGGGTGGTGGAGTACGGCTTAATCTTACTCGTATCCGGGTAAAGATTAAATATATTTATAATTGTTTACCCAACATATCGTTCTTTGATAAAAATTAAGCAAGTCTATGAATAACTTTGCCTTCCTCTCTTCAAGGTTAGAAGAGAAGAAGACAAAGTTAAAAAACCGGATAGTCGAATACGTCATCACACAATCTGCTGAAGCTGACACAATTTATTAATTTTTTGTTGGAGGGAAAAAAATGGAATTACCCATGCCCAGGAGTCAGACCTCCCTGCTATGCCCAGGAGTCAGACCTCCCTGCTATGTCCGGGTCCCCACATATTGAGCGGGCATCAGCTCGTGTGCTATACGGACTAAAAACAACCCCTTTATGTTTGCAGTTATCTGTCTAAGACTTTACTGTGAGCCAAGGCCTCGGTATATGCTGAAGGCTTTCTACCTTCAATTTGCCCTTTTGGGCGATATATATGTGTTTATGATATATATGGGAGGAGTTTGCCTGCTTACCCGATTTTACGAGCGCTATGACGAGTATGATATTGCGGCGTATGGCGAAGCAGGGGCGGGTGAGACGGGAAGGGGGAGAGTCCGAGCACTCTGTACAACTTCTGTGCTCAGTACAGTACTGATACGAGGCCGTCTGAAAGCTCTCATTAAAATACATGCGTTACAGATTCCGTACAGAACCGGTACCGAACCAAAAACATACCGCCCCGGTGAGGAAGTGGCTTTAGCGTCACACCTTTTACCATGCGGGCGTAGGCCTAAGTCAAACCAGTTATTCAAAGTCAAAGTGCTTTATTACTTTAGGTATTTACATATACTTAGCAAACGTCATTTTTTGCCTCTTCTCTACATTGGACCACTATGGGAGAAGTTTTTTAAAAATTGCTTGGGCTTAACCTATATCAATATTACAATATTAATTATTATGATTAATAAGCAGGAATAAAGAATTACAAAACTATTAACAACAAGGTCTGTGTTGAGCTAGATTAACCCCACACAGTCCCGTCATTTAAGTTATCTTGAACATTGTAATATCCCTTTTTCGACAAAGTCGCTTAAACGTGCTTTTTAAATTGCTCAAATGTTAATATTCAATATGTACATCAATTTTACTCACGATATTTTCCATCACCTTCAGAATTGTAAACAAATTACCTTATTTATTGCCATAGTGGCTGCCTCCTTTGAGTGAGTGTCGACGCTCTTTAAAAGGAACAGGCATGCGGCAAGGCGGCGTGATCAAAGGTGACGCTAACAAAGTGAATAAACTATAACTGGTCAGCGCCGGGATTTGAACCCACATCTCCTGCGTGACAGGCGGGCGTAAAACCACTAGACCACGGCTGTTCATTTGTTTATATTCTGAATTTGTATAACAAACAAACATAGCGTCACGCATTGTCCTTTACGGCGTGGCGGAGGCACGCTTGCGGCCATGGATAGCCAGTTATTCAATAATCCACTTTGCGTGAGGGAGGGGGCTAGCCGAGGCGTGTAACATACTGTGAAACTTACTGCGAGTAAACTTAGCCACGAAACTCTCGAAGCGGATATTTTTATCACAGAGAACACTCGGAGATGAAAAATTGCCACCTGGCTATGTTCCGGTGGAAATTGCACCGGGAACACAATTCTGTAAAATGATAAAGCTGTTTATTGAATTTTCAGTCCCAATACGTCTCGTTTAAGGTGCCTTCTTTTTAGGGTTCCGTACCCGAAGGGTGCCACACAGGAGCCTATTGCTAAGCCGTCCGTCCGTCGGTCGGCTGTATCTCACGAGCAGTGCTAACTATCTGAAAATTGATTGATTGCCGCTATAACAAAAAATACTAAAAACAGAATGAAATAAATACTTAAGGGGGCTCCCATACAACAATTGTTTCAATACCACATACGTACGGTTACGTACATGGAATGTGAAAGTAGCCGCACCAATAGCATTGTAAACATCATTTTGCTATGTAAAATCCAAACTATTCACTATACACCATCTAACATTGAACGGTAGTACGGATCCCTCCGTGGGCGAGTGAGAGTCGCACTTGACCGGTTTTTTGTTATACACGAAATCTAATTATTGCAAACAATATATCAAAGGATACAATAATTCGTATATTCGTATTCCTATATTTTTATTGCAAATGAAAATTCACATTACAAGCTTAAAGAAAATACATTTGCAAAGGCAAGCTTATCTATTATTATAGAGTTTCGATAAAATTATTATAGTAAAAGTGATAAATTTAATTTACTTTAATATACTACTAACAATTTTATCGGATTTCAATAATCACGTTAAAAGTTTTATCTGTGGTTTTGTGCTTTTCAGTGTACCGCAGCTAGGATTTTTAGTTTTTAAAATTACGTCGTTTGTTCCTGCTTTTAAGTATATAATTATAAAAATGTGCCCCAGTCTTATAAGTTTTTATGTACCCAGTGACACTACAGAGTGATCAACACGTATCTAATGATGTATCATTTATTAACATCGGTTTGGCCGTTTAGCAGTTTTATATTTATTTATTGCATGCAGGGTTACAAGCAGGGCAAGTTACAATATAAGACAAATACACAATCAATTAAAATCTAACTTAAACCCAAGGTATCCCACTTGTAGGTTAAATAGTGGAAAAATATGAGCTCCGAGTGAGCAACAAGCTCAAGTTGTGACGAGGGGACACAGGGATAGACATACATTATACGAGCGCTTAAACATACAGGTCAAAAAACATAATAAATAACCCTCCTCTTTTCCACTTCGCTAAAGTTCGATAAAAAAAATAGTACCTTTTGCATAAATGGCTACTCATAGGCACGAATGTGCCTCTGCCACCCCATGTAGGAAGATATGGTGTTGTACCTAATACGTACATCATAATTTTCCCATACGTACTTACGTTATAGTGAAACGTAATCTCCAAACGGAATGAATCACAGAAGACTTATGTTAACAGAATGAGAGTCTTAGGGTTTCTAGGGGTCTTGTCGACACCTTTGTTTTATAGGGTTGAATGAGGGTAGTACGTTCACCCTTGTATTGCAGTGAGTTGTGTTTTGAGGGAAAACGCGTTTTTACGAACACGCTGTATATTAAAGTGTATTTTATGATGAATATGAGGAAGTGCCGTGACAGCACGTGAATTATAAATTACAGAAATTTCTGTAATTTATAATTCACATCTTTATTTAAAATAATGCGTTTCGCAAACGAAGTTCTTGTTACGCAAAAGGTTGAGTGAGAGAAAGTAAAACCAAGTCGCCTGCTTTATGAGCAACTATTTAAGGAAGCATCAATCCGATTTTGTCATATTTTTATCTAATTAATTAGCAATTAACACATTTTAAAGCGAATGTATACAAATTAGACATCTATATTTCTTTAATTAATTTAATTCATTATACATTATATTATATTCTGAGTGGAATTGAATAGCTTCGCAACAAGACAGCAAAATCCTTGAATATCAGAGCAACATTTCAGCAACCCTTTTCAATACTTCAAAGAACACCAAATCCATACAATTAAACCGACATAATTCTCGGTCATTGGTGGTTCTCAAACTTTTTCAATTTATTTACGATAAAAGTAACTTTTAATTACTTTCGCCTCGCAGATAGTGGCTGGTGTTAATCTGATGGAAATGGCGGCAGTATCGAGCCTAATCTTAAATAGAGTTTTTGTTTGGAAATCGACGGTTTTTTCTTAAATATTTTTTAAAATTGAAATAGAAGGCCGTACCATGTTTCATTCAAATGAAAGAAAAATGTTTCTATCGTAAGCTAGAAAAAATGTCATTATAATGGTATAATAATGGAGCACAGTACGATTACTTTCCGCTCAAATCCCCAGCTTGTTTTAAGGCATCGCGATTTTGAACCTTATTCCATGGTAATAAAATTCAAAACATTGTGGATTGGCATCATATATGCCATGGGGCCTTGAGGGATTAACTTTACCGCTCGACACTCCTCGGTTTTAGTCGCTGGAAGTGATCAAGTTGTCCTGGAAACTTGATATTTGGCACAGAGGTGTATCATAAAGATTATATTAAAGGAAAAATTCTGAATACCGTTAGTTGATTTACTATCAAAAACATTAATAATAAATCTTAAAGCCAAGAAATGTCGAGCGGTAAAGATAAAATAATCTAACTGTACCTACTGGGAACTTGATATTTGGCACAGAGGTGTATCATAAAGATTATATTAAGGGAAAAATTCTGAATACCGTTAGTTGATTTACTATTAAAAACATAAATAATAAATCTTAAAGCCAAGAAGTGTCGAGCGGTAAAGTTAAAATAATTAATAACTGATAACACTGTGAAACTAGATAAAGCGTTCGTGTCTCTCTTCCACATTGTTGTGTACACACCGCAGTACCCGTCTCGGTGAGATGTTGTTCTCCGCACGATTGTTTCCGAAGTCCGCCAGGCCACGGAAGCCCCGAAAAAAGCTAAGTGTGAATTTAGCAACTAGCTACGTTGTTAAAATTCACACTTAGCTTTTTCGTTTGATTTATTATGCGGTAGGTAAAAGTTTGTGGTCGGTCAGTTTTGAGTGCTAAATATAGTTTCAGCTAGTATTTCAACTCACTCTGTCCGACTTATTTGAGAATTTGAATTTCGAACTCATTCGCTGAAGTCTAAAATAAGAAATTTGATTAAACACACATCAAAAATAAATACCAAAAATAGCCGGCTGCATTTTTACGCTTTTTAGGTGTTGAATGAATGAATGAATGAATGGTGCTTCTCCAGCCAGGGTTCTAAACCTGTTCCGGTCTTTCGGCCGGCATACCAGAGGGCACAAGTTTTGAGGGGGGGCGGAATGACCTGCTCTGTAGGAAGGGAAGGATAGTGAATTCAATCGACCGACTCTTCAGCCTGAAGCCAATATAGGATATGTGGAATGGGGAGGATGTGGGATTTGGAGAGCAGCTGTTGTTTTCTTCAAGTTCTTGTTTTCCTTCTATTTTCAGTTATTGTTAATAGTTGAGTTTCCTGAGTCGTGTTCGTTTGGGTTATCCGGTAAGTTCCCAGTTTCGCTTTTGCTGTCTGTTTCTGGGATACGGTATATTTGCCTCTAGGCCATCCTGACATCGTCCCTGTTGTGTGATGATTCGGTCCAGTAACTGTGTTTGATGTTTGATGTCATGCTTAAGGAAATCTTTCCAGGTGTATATAAGTCGGCCGGCTTTCTTCTTCCTTGCTTCGTATTTGAATGGAGCGTGTAGTAAGTGCTGTTGTGGGCGTCGCAGAATATGTATAGTAACATATCCGGTGGTTTTTGATTCGTTTGGATATCGTTTTGTCCTGTAGTCAGTCATGAATTTTGTGGTATCTTGGATAGCTTCTGGCGTTCTCAAACATGTCTCTGAGGATCAGGCGTTCATATACTGACTGTCACCTGTTTGCTTTAGTGAGGGTTGCCGCTTTTTGTCCGTATTTTATAAACAGTGCAGTGACCATTTTGTAAATCAAGCGCACTATATTTCAGTCTATGTTGGATTTCTTTATAAAATGCATTAGGGCCTTGGAATTGCATATGGCTTGCCGGCACCTCTTTTTTGGGTCCTATGTCCTGCCGTAATATATGTGCCGAGATATTTGATTTCGTTTACGGTTCGTATTGGAACTACGTCCAATTCACTGGTTGTTTATGGGGTCTCTTATAAGAATTTTCGTCTTTCTACTTTTAAGTTTGCCATGAGCAGTTCTCCGATGATATTTAATTATTCACTTTTAGCTACTCCGCGGCATAGCAGCGCTGCGTATAAACGCTCCTTCAGGCTGCGGGCGGTCCGACTCTGGAACGCACCTCTTTGCACTATAAGAGACAGTCCGACTCTTTTTTCTTTTAAGAAACATATTAAAGAGCTCTACATGTCTCTTTCGTAAAAGTTATTGTATTTATTTTATTATATGTAAGGTTTATGTATATATCGGTAATTATTTCGTATTTGCTATCTGTATTTTACAGATATTTTAATTTATTCCTAGGCATTTTAGTTATAGTAATTATCGTGCACTGCCTACCCTTTTATGATAGCAATTCCTGTAATGCCTTGTTTTGCTGGAAGAAATCTCTTTTCAGAGACAAGCTCGCCCTTGTACATGCATTTTCTTTTGATGTAACTTTTAAAATATTTGTGTGCAATATTGTGAAGGAGGTTTGTTCCTATAATTCCCTTTTTCCTGTATTTCTTTATAGCGTCTTGTCCGATGCGAGCATACAGATACCAGAGATAGTGTTTTGACATATGTATCATGTTTGTTTCCTGTATATAGGCTATGTGTATGTTTTTGTTAGTCAATTCCGCGTCAATGTTGAGTCTTTTAGTTATTTCGGCGCATCCTCTAACCTTCCAAGTAGCAAGTTGTCTGGGATGTCTTCTGTTGATGTTATGGTTGACCCTGAGGAGGTCATGGGTGTTGCATTAAGTATCGGCGAAAGTATGGTGTTATCAGTTTGGTTATCGGTTGCTTGATCCGTGGGTAAATTTGGCGATTCAAGCAAGTAAACGCTGTCGTAGTGGTGTCCTGTGACGTTGAGGTAGATAGATTTCACTGCATCCGCTGGATTCTTGGGCGTGAATGTGAGCGATGGTGTATTTTGCTGGTGGATTGTTGCGTTAAGTAGAAAGTATTCGGCAGCTGGTATTATAATCTCCTCTCCAGCCCAAGTACCGTAATTGCGTAGATTTTCAGTGGTGAGTTGTTAAGGATTTCAGGCTCAGTGATTGCGAGCTTTGTTCTGTTCATCGCCGTTTTCTTCTACATATTTAACTAGGTCCTTACGAATGTGAGTGTGGTTGCATGTTAATTGACATAGGTGATTAATTTAGTCAGCAATTGCGGTGAATAGGCAGTTACCATCTCAGCGTTGGTAAGGCTTCCATTAGGTTATGTTCTTGGGATGTTGTTGAAAGAAAGAACTTAGATATAGCGTGATTTATTTGAACTACCTTTATCTACGATTAACAGATCGTACGGGTTGCGATTGTCAAAGTTTGTGCGTATCTTCGTGCGCCCTTATTCTCGGTAGGGAGCCGCTTAGGACAAAAAGTCTCCGATTTTATTGTTGTTATTGTTCATCAGTGGAAGTCTTTTGTTAATTGCCTGTTTTCTGGAAGATGGTGAAATGATCCTTTTATGATGTGCAATTGTTTGCTGTTTCTCGCTATTTCTCAGAATATGCAGTTATGTAGTAGACGGGCTTGCATTATTGTTTTATTTTTGTGGGCTTGTCGGACCGGATAAAGTTAGAAATGGTTATGTTTTGTTTTACTATTATTGGGTAGGTTCCTGCTTAGTTTTGTATTTAGGTATGATGGATCGCTACACTTATTACGTAGAACTCCGCGGCTGCTATGATAATTTCTTCAACGCCCCACGTGCCCTGTATGTGGAGATTTTTTATGTACTCAGTGAAAGCTTCTGCGTTTGGTGCGTCGATCGCATGTTTGATGCGTGGATAATTGCTGTTAGCTTCCACGTATCTAGCTAAGTCGCTTCTGATGTGGGTATGGTTGAATGTCGCTCCAAACAGATGGTTGATTTTGTCTGCAATTGCATGGAACAGGCAGTTTCCATCTCTGGGCATTGGTAGAGTTTAGATTGTGAGATATTACTACAGGAGAAAGCCTCGTGGTATTTTAGCTAATATGAATGTGTGTGTGTGGGTTGTTTCTAAGAGGTGTACGGCCGGTATGATGAGAGACGCTGTTTGGCTTTTTACGATCTATTTTTATTCTTATGTTTCCCGGTATTTCCAAGATGGGCTGACACCATAGAATGGGTGCCAGATGTGTGAGGGAACGTTGTGAGCCTTTTGTGCTTCGAAGCTTTTTCAATTGTTCCTAAATAGCAGTCAATTGTTTTGTCTAGTTTCTGGGAGTTTGGTGAGATGGCATTTTTATGGCCTGCACTTGTTTAGTTTTTGTTTATTGTCGGGTTTAGTATATTTGCAGTTTAGCTACATAAAAATAATTCTAGGATTGTTAAGTTTTGGGTTGGCTTATTCACTAAGTTTCAGGGTTTAGTGGATGGTTATTGTTAATGACTGTTTTGAATGGTCTTTCGAAGATGAGGAGAAAATAAATCTCGAGGAGAATTATCTCGAATTTATTTTCAGGCAAAGCAATATAAGTATATGTAGCTATAATAATGTTTTATTAGTTGATTTTGATATTGCGTAGGTAGGGAATTGTTATATCCTGCCTATGACGCACCTATAAATGTGATTATGCCTTAGTCAATAGGGGCGACCGCGGCCGCGGTAAGTGGTGGTTTATTATTGTCAGGCGGCGAGTGGTGCTGAGAGAAATAAAGTTAGAGGTAGGTAATCACTATCAATGATGTCCTAATCGGAATGATCTCACCAGGTTGGTGTGTTTAGCGGCGGTGATGGTGGAGGCAGTAGCGTTGAGGGTGTGTTGCGTAGGCGTCGCTCGCTGCCGGCCTGTCGCTGCGTGGCTCAGACGTGCACCTGGCCTAGAATAAATTCTAGGGCTTGCACAGATGGGATGCCTAAGAGTATCGCGCAGTTCTCTGGGCATTCATTACACTTGACTGCACTAGTATCATCACAATCACTGAAATGCGTGGTATTGCACAGATGGGGTGCCTAGATGGATCACGCACATTCCCCAGGTAACCCTTACAGTAACACGCGGTATAAGCCAGGCTCGTTTTCGGGCCTCCGGAGGCAGAACAAAAGGCGCGCGTCGGGGATGAAAACTATTGTTTGTTTAAATGCCTTTGGGAGATCTCGGGGGGACACGTCCGTTCGGTCCGGCAACACAAACGCCACTCCGCATTTTTACGCTTTTTAGGTGTTGTGGAAAAATAGTTACTTAAATATGTTATGTAAAGAGATCGGATAATCGGATGTATATTTTTCTAAAGTTGAGGTGTGGGATATTATGAAATGCACTTTTAATTGAAAAAATCCCGCGATTCTGGGATCGCTAAATTTATTGTTGTGATTATAACATCGGATGTATATTTACCAACATTTTATAAAACTATTTATTATGTTATTTTTTCACTAACACACATTGCCCCTCCTATTACACCCTACACACATACAACTTTAACTTTTATGCATCCAAATAGTTATACGATCCCGGAATATCGGTTTTTTTATTTAATTTTTTATTAAAGAGCCGCTTCCATACTTCTTAGCCAAATAATAACTTTAGGTTAAATATAATATATGCATCTGAATATCAGATCTCTAGTTTTGTATGACAAGAACATTTTTGTACATTTACTAGCTTTAACTTTATGTGATAACCGCGGTTAATAAACTAAAATTACAACTTTCTTCTTATGGATTCTGAGTAAAGGTTGGCTTTATTTCCATGTTGAGAAGCACTTAAATTTAAACTTAACACATTTTGATATTACCATTTCAGCACAATTAGACACATTAGTGTTTAGTTCTAGCGTAGACCAATACTAATATCACCTTCTTATCTTAGGACTTCAGGCATAACGTTCTACTTACCTATGCCAATTTCCTTACAGTGCGTTTACAGTTAGAGTTGAGTTCGGTGTTTATTTTAGAGCAAGCTTCGATTATTGCTGGAAGCTTACGGATTATTACGACTTAATTACATAAAAGCCATAGAAAACCACGAAAATGATCAGAAAATGTTTATAATGCAATGAGCTAAAGCTTATTTCTGGCAATAATCGAACTCTTACTGCAAAGGCACTCTACGTAGTTCTTAAGTGCAAGATCATACAGTTCAATTTGGCGTTTATATTACTCGTAAGTTGGTGAAATAAATGATGTGTCGCAGTCTTTAATTAAATCTGCCAGCGGTGACAGGCTGTCAAGTTAGATAGGGCGGGGGTGAGGGGGTGAGGACGTGGGGGGGGACAGTTCCACTATTACAGTGGGGGAGGAACTGTCTTGGAGGCTTTGCTCAACGCGACTCCTAATTAGTGACGAATATTTTATTTATTTATTTATTTATTTATTAAAGAAACAAACAAGTCTTACATAGTTTTAAGTAATACATAAACATTCTTATAAATAGTAGACTTACAGTTTCCTAACAATAATATTACAAACCAAAACATTTAAAAAATATATATCTATATATGAAAGAATTGCTTTTGTGCATGACAACTTAAAAGGTACTTAAAGGCGATTTTTAATTTAATTCTATTTTTGATGTTTAAAACCTAAAATAAGGGGATACAAAATTAAAATGCTACATACAACTAACATACGTACATGTATTTCTAGATGTAAATATGTGTATGTAGGCCCATGAACACAAATGAAAAACAAAAATAAAGCATATAATATATGACACAGCCTAAATTGATTCATAAGTAATGGTTAGTTTTTTGAGTTTACTTAACTTACTGCTAAAAATATCTAAATGTACACACTTATCATTATACAACCTGCATGCCCACTTAATGAAACTACTACCTGCATAAGAAGTACGACTGCGAGGGATATAAAAGAGTTTTTTTTCTACAAGCTCGCTCACAGCGTCGGGGTACTCTAAAATTAAGTGACTGTAATAAAATAGGGGCATCAATATGATTGTTAACAATTTTGAAAAGGGTCAAAAAATCAATACGATCGCGACGATAACATAAATAAGTAAAGTTAAGTATTTTTAAAGCGGTGGAATAATCTGAGTATTTATTTGTTGTACGATACTCTATTGCCTTTACAAACTTTTCCTGTACTTTCTCTAATCTATCACTTTGTCCTTTATACAATGGATTCCAAACCGCACTTGCAAATTCCAATCGACTACGGACATAACTATTAAATAATATCTTGTACGTTAGTCTTTTGAAAGGTTTTCCCACACGCAATATAAAGCCGAGTTGTTTAAAAGAGTTACGCAAAATGGCATCGATATGAGAAATAAAAGTTAGTTTTGAGTCCATTATTACACCAAGATCACGGATCTGGCTGACACGAGTTAGATCTCTATTACAAAGATTATAATTGAAATCGATATTTCTTCTTTTCCTACTAAATCTTATAACAACACACTTATCTGGATTAAGGAATAAATTATTTGAGACGCAAAAGGTCTTAAAGTTATCTAGGTCGTTTTGTGGGGTATTACAATCATCAGTGTTTCGAATAACTCTAAATATCTTTGTATCGTCAGCGTATAAAAGTCGAATAGTTTAGATTAACTCTGCCATTCCGTATGGGAAAAGGGGTGACGCTATGTTTTAGTTTAGACTAGTTCGAGATCACTACCCAAACGCAGTGAACGTTCGGATTAGCACAGGAAACATAAAACGGAAAATTTACCCATCTGTTTTGTGTTCATTTTGTTAAAAATAAATAAATACACCAAATTGAAAACTTAAAAAAACCGACTTCAAGTTCAAACCCTACTTCTTCCTCCCCGGTCGGGATGTCAATGTTCTCTGTATACACGAAAACTCCTCATCAAAACTTTTGCTGAAGGGAACCAAAACAAAACGTCAACTGTCTGTATATTTTTGATTTTTGATGATTTTTCAAAATGCACTAAATCTAATTTGATATAATTTATATAGGAACACCTCTGAAATATGACCTACCAATCAAACCAAGAATGATCAAAATCTGTTAATAATTGACGAAATAATCGCGTAACAAACATGCAAAAAAAAAAAACAACCTCATCCTTTTTGAAGTCCGTTAAAAAGTAGAAATTGATTCTGTGTCTCTTCACTTGACATATCCCAATTTCTTACAAATTCACATTACAATACTGATTGGTCAACGTCAATTTAAAGTTGGCCAACTGCTCAGGACTCACCTCCCATGGCATTTCTAGAAATGCCATTACCCGTAAAAGGTTTTGAATTTTATTACCATGGCATAAGGTTCAAAATCGCCGATCCTTGCGCGTAGGCTAGGCGCGTTGGTAATGGACCGTTTAAAACATCGATTTGAAAGCTATTGGAATTGATTTGACTATACAGAATAGAGCTACGGGGCCTCAAGTGCGCCATTTCAATCACCGCAGTCATTTTTCATCGCTGGTCCTCATTGGTCATTTCTTAATTGAAAAAAAAAATGTACAAAGTAGAATGATATTTTTTTAATTATTTTGATAATAAAATAATTAAACAATTCGTGTCACTAAGGAGCTAATAATTTTGCTCCTTAGTGACACATACAACTTTTCACAACGACTATGAGGAAAATTGAAATGTAAATCTCTAAAAAGAATGAAAAAGAAAAGAATTTGTGAGTCCAAATTATTTAGGCAAATACGCACAAAGTCTGTAGTTTATGTAAGCCTGCTGTCTGCCTTCTGCAAACATTTTCAAGACACTTAATAAAAACAAATAGTGAAAAAAAATGCGGAGCAACGACAGTAACCGACAGGGTCCTTTTGAGAAAGCAACAAGCAACCATTTTACAATTCTGAGGATCGGAGCCTAAGAACAAGATAGCTGACGTAAGTAAGCGAATAACACGGTTTAGGTGGAAGTGGGCAGGTCACTTGACAAAGCGAGAAGACTGATCGGTAACCGAGTGGTGGCCAAGAGGAGGCCAAGGTCAGTCAGCTGACCGGCTGCCAGATGGTCTGATGACATAGCGATGATAGTAGGAAAACGATGGACGCGGGTTGAATGGTGTGCACATGAGGAGTGCACGCCATTCAACCCGCACAACCCTCAACAGTGGGTTCCCTGACAGGCTGATGATGAAGAACGGATCGCATGCACAGCTGAGAACTCGAAGTGAAGCTGTCACTGTGCTCGCTCATGAAACTAAAGATAATTTAAACGGCACATTATTAAAGTAGTTTAAAAAATAGGTTATGAACCTTAACATAAAGTTAAGGTTTAAGCAGCAGTCTGTGCAGTGGCAATACAGTAAAAAGTGTATAGGTTTTTTAACAATAATATCAAATATAATCTGTCAAAGATTTGTAAAATAGGAATTTGTTGTTTTTTAAACAGATCCACAACAGAAGTCACGGAGGTCAATCTCTATTCAGCCTTTGTGAAGATTTACGCGATTTTGTTTTCGATTACAGACCAATAATGTAAATAAAATGTGTTATTTTGGTATTGTTCTGTGCAAATAGGTATAATCCGGTGGAAATTTTACATTTATTTCTTGGCAAATTGGACTGTTCGCCTCGAGCCAGACGGAGAAACATGATTCAAGACTTCTTGAATGCGTTGCAAATTGCCAACAGCATTTTTAAGGTCCCATACACTATAAATAATGTTTTTATTGGGCCTGGCTACTGTTCCAGTCCTTTCGCTGAGTACTCTGCAAACAAAACGACAAATTCGCTTCATGAGCGAAACGACCAACAAGCGTAGACCAAAAGATCTCCTTATCGGTTCTGTAACTCAGAACTAGATTAAATAGCGAATTTATAATTTAAACGCATACATTGTACGAAGCCAATAATAACATGCAAGATAGCATCTTTTAATTTGATCGTGTTTGTTAAAAATATATGAAAAGCTGGTTCAGTAGGTGTAGGTTGTGATGGTTTACTGGTTTGTCTTGTATGTCAAGCATAATTCACGTATTGCATTAGCAAACATCCAGTTGTGAGTTATATTACTCTGCTGGAGGAATAAGCATTAGGGGTGGTCTATAGGACATATTCCACCAACTCCTCATGAATTCGGAATAAGGTTTGGGGTGGTCTAGTCTAGCTAGAAAAAAAAATGGAAATTTTACATTTATTTAATTTTTTATTCAAATACAAATGATCGCTCAAATAAAAACATAAAAAAAAGTCTTATAAAGAGTAAAACACACGTTTGCCTTGCCCAAATTGACACGCATGGAAGAGGGAAGGTGATGGAAGGAATATTTGAAGTATAAAATGCATATTTTGTGAGTCAATTTGAGTAAGGCAAACAAGGAAAGCCGCGGGCGATCATTTCAACTATTTAGTTTTGAGTGCATAGTGTGAGTTGTTTGCGCGTTTCTCGACGACGATTTCGAATTAAAGCAAATGGCCGCCTGGCCCCCACTTCTGTGATATCACGATAAATTACGTATCAAAGAAGTAAGCGAATCGGGATAACGGTGATGCTTATGTCGACTGAAAATTTCAAAAAGAGACAACAATAGGATCATTCCCGAATGGTAAAAATATTCGACGGCTTCTGCTGACCAAAAATCTAGTTGTTTTATTACAAAGGAGGTTGAAGTCTGCTAAGTACCGTAGTGTCTTCGTAGCTAGGACTTAAACCCGCTTTAATTCAACTTTACTACTCTGGAATACGGTTATCAAACAGGATAATTTGTCACTGAGCAAATAGCCCAGGCACGTTTAGCTTGCTAGCTACGCGGCGGCGCGGCGGCGTGCGGCGAGGGCGAAGTAACAACTCCCGATCACTCTACGTTCAACCCAAGCGTCGCAACCATAGATATCTCAACATACAAAGCTCTGTGGTCGCAACAAAAACAATTTTAAAATAACCATGAGTACAGTGTCTTTCTGGAAGCGCAAAGCATTTTTGTCGAGAAACTCATAAACATAAACAACAATATACTGGCAATTCAATTATCTGGCCCCACATTAGGATATCCTGTGTTGTGGGAACCAGAAACAGCGACGTCACACACATATAAACATCCAAGACCTGGTTTTTTTTAAATCCTAAGCCGGGGATCGAGCCCGGGACCTCTCACATGGTAGGCAGAGCCACAATCGCTACGCCCCACAGAGTCCGTCAAACTCGCCAAAATCTCACACTGGGGCGCACTGATGCTTCTCGCATTCGCAGTCTCAGACCCTTGTTTGAAAACAGTTATTAGGGTACCGCGGGAACCCTCCAGGCCAATTTCGACACTTTATTTGCAGTTCATGGAATTATCTCTGGCGCGGATGCCGAAGCAACAACTCATCTGACGGTATCTCAAAGTCGTGCTATCACTGTCTCTCGCTCGGGAAATGACTGCGCCAATATAACTCTTAAGCGGCACTTAGTTTGAGCCTGCAGCCTGCGCATTCGGCTATTTGTTTGCATTTCATACAATTATCACTCTTTGAATTGCCGTTTTTTGCAGCAATGAAGCTTAATACTGTTTGCTGTCTGCCTCTTTCTGCGATTTGAGAAGAAAATACACATTTTTCCAGAGCTTTTGGGATGGAGTTGATGATAATTATTTAAAAGGGCTGTCTAGGTTTGTTTGTAGAGACTGCGCCAGTAAAGAAGGTATTACTATGGATTTATATTTATACGATATAACGTTACGACTAGGCAGATGCTTTCATATACAGGTATAACCTCTATAATCTGTTTTATAAACTAATTTACCTACGAATCTGTTAATTTGGCAGATAGGAAGTTGAACAATGCAGGCGATCAGCTAAGTAAGAGATTTTCAAAATTCTGGTGGAGACGTCTAAATAGCGACAAGACTGTATGATGAGGACGGGGGTCCTCCCCCTCCGGGAAGGGAGGGGCAGAAATGGGGAGGGGGAGAGAGGAGGGAGGAGGAGGAGGGGAGGATAATGTTTGTATGGACGGGCTATTTGTAAAAGAGTTTGCGCTTTCGAGGCCGCGGAGTATAGGTAATGCACCTTGATTTTAATCCAAATATTGGCATGTTATTAAATCTATGTAATATTTTCTCTGGGTCTGAAGTGGATAATTTTTGGGTAGACCTACTACGCAAAAATTATCCACTTCAGACCCATTTTAAGTTTTGTGTAGTTTCGGATTTGTCCCTGTAGGCCCTACTTCAAACGTCACCCTGAACGCATTACGAGTTCTCGGAATCGTTTGATTAAGCCTCAATTTAATTTATTAAGTCTAATAAATCCGAACCCTAGATTTATTGGATGCGGTAATATCGGTCCTTTTAAAATTCTTTCATCTTGTCTCATTTTTTCAATATAATCTCAATAACGTCACAGGTTGTGTCGCAAATTGTCAACTCTGTTTATAACAATGATCACTTTCCCACCTCACGTGAAACTGAACAGAACACAGATAAGGACGAGATAGGATGCATCGTGCGTTGTTATCATTTAAAATATCATGGCTTATAATAATAATAATATTTTATTTATCATATGAGGTACATAACACAGGTTTGAGCTTAATTAGTACAAAGCAGCGATTACATTTCAGTAAAACAGAAAACGACATGAACCTGAGCTAGTTGGTTAAGGGCTGAACATAGGCCAATGGCATTGAGAATTAGACATAGAAAACAAATACCCGTCGCATCGCGTCGAAGCAGACTGACGCATGGTCCCGCGCAGAGCCCCGCAAGGCAGCCCGAGCTCCGAGACCGAGAAAATTATAGAAAATATTACTAAACTCTTGTAATAATAACATAAAAAATAAAATAAAACAACCAAAAATTTTCCCTTGTACGTTGCGTGTAAGTTTCATATAGGAAACTCATTTAGTCTCCGAGCGCTTGTTCATTTAGTTGAATAATAATGCTTTGCGAAAAATGTTTTTTAGTATTAAATATAACAGATATCCGGTAATTTTAAAAGTCCATTCTTATCTCTAATAGACCTTTTATAACATATATTTATCCTACATTTTTATGTTGTCTAGTTTAGCCTAGAATTGAAGCTAAAGATGCATTTCTGGCCATATTTAATCCCTTAAACCTGTATTCCAGGATTCTAATCTAACCTAATGACAGTATCCGCGCTAGACATTGCAGCAGGTGAGAACCTGTTATTCATTGAATGTTCTTGATCTTGAGGTTATTATATAGAGATCAAGTAATACCATATCACATCAATATGTCGTCAAAAACGATACGGATAACGGCGAATTACCCTGAATGTCATAAGGTAGATCGCAAGTCGACTTTCTCACAGGAATTAATGTTGTTTGTTTATCATAACTCACCAAGTTCAAACAAAACTTAAAAAACCGGGATCAAGTTCAAGAAGTCTATGTACATGAAAAGTCCTCGTCAAAACCACAAATCAAAACGTCATCAGTGTATGTATTTTTTGGTTTAAATGCTTTTTTTAAAAGCGCTTAATCAATTTTGATAAAATTTATATCAATCGATTCATGATTGAAGGAATAATCACGTAACAAACATATAAAAAAAATAGTCGAATGGAGAACCTCCTCCTTTTTTATGTCGGTTGAAAATTACCAGGACATCATCATCATCAGCCTCTCTGGGAACCCACCGCTGTGCACAGGGCTCCTGGTGTACAATGCCATTCAACTCGGTCCTGTGCAAACTGCGTGCTTGTGTTGCTGCTATCCTCGCTACGTCATCGCACCATATTTAATGATTTTTAAAGGAAAATGATGTTTTGGGAATCATACATGACGGGTACGGATTTTTTGGGAAAGAGATATCTTGTGCCGAAAGCATGTATTCCTGCACCCGCAGCATGCTCCATGCAACTCCCGTTTATCGCGCATTTTTTCGCGTGTGAATGTCAAAATTCGAATATCCTTCAAGCTGTAATCCTTACATTTTTATATCTTCACGAAATTAAATTTTGACACTGCTGATAATAGTCATGAAATAAACATAATTAGTCACGATTTTCAAAAACTAAACACTTCTAGTTTCGAAGTTATAGCTATAGGTTGGTGAGGATTACGCCTTGGCGTCAAGCTGTCATCTTCATCTCTTGTGCAAGCAAGCAACATGTAACATAGACGCCGTAATATCCGTGGTGGACGCGTGTCGCGCGGGGCATGCTACGGTGGTTGGTATTAAAACGACAATGTAGGAAACGGGCTAGATTTAGATAGCATTATGTCCGAGGACGCGTGCATCGCATGGTTGACATGATTAAAACAAGTTGTTTTAAAACACGTGTTTAAACAGTTTGAAATAAAACCATATTTTTTATTAAGTGTTTCAATCACAGTTTCAAATCATGTTTTAAACATTGTTTAAAACATGAAAAAATAAAACAGGGTTTAAAACTACCTTTAATTGCAAATGAATAGAAATAAATCCAAACGAATAAATATGTAGTTGAGGCTTTGTTGTATTTTTATTTAAATTATTAATGATAAGATAAGGAAAACTTTTTTTGGAATTGAAATTAAAACATGTTCTTTTGAAGTAATTTATTTAATCAAAAACACACAGTGACAATTTTATATTGTACATACACACTTTACTTACCTTTAATTAACAATCATATCATAATTACTCATCCATTGTTTGATCATTAATTTGTTTTTTTACTGACAGACACCATTCGTGAGGTCCGACGTCATTTACTACATGATCTTCAAATATAAAGTTATGAAATGGATCTGTAATTGCCTGTATTTTGAAATATATGGCATCGCTTCTTTGTGATTAGCTTGCAGAAATGATAAAGCTTCTGAAATATCTTCACTAGTGAGGTTTTCGCCCCCTGTACTTAGGATGTAGTAAGTGGCTGCAAAATGATAATAATAATACCTTGGACAGTATTGACATACATTGATCTAGCCCCAAACTAGGATTTCCTTTATCTTGGGTACGAGACAACGATACACATACTTATCTATATAAGTGAAGTTTGAAGGTGAGAACGAACGCCAGCGGCAGCGTGAGACTGAGTATACACTGGGTAATTTAAGTAGATTCAATGCCCGGTGGAAAATGGCAATCTCTCCAGCTCATTTAGACGACCCGAATGGCCTTGTCGGTAGTGACCCTGCCTACGAAGCCAAGGGTCCCGGGTTCGAGTCCCGGTGGGGGCAAATATTTGTTTGATGAGAACGGATGTTTGTACCCTAGTCATGGTTGTTTATCTATCTAAGTATAATATTTATCTATATAAGTACGTGTATCGTTGTCTAGAACCCAAGATACAGGGAATCCTAGTTTGGGGCTAGATCAATGTGTGTAAATAGTGTCCACGGTATTATTATTATTATTATTATTATTATCACGGTATTATTATGGCTTTCAGCGCCTGTGTCTTTTGTATCAATTAAATGAGTTGGGTTTGTCAACACATCTGTGACACAGACACACACTATAGAGTCTTGCCCGACGTTGCTCCAACCGTCAATAGATAAGTTGACAACTTTGTTTTTTAACTCATCTCTTACGTTTTCTTGGGTTGAGATGTAGACTTCGTTGAGCATATTACCAGCAATTTGTTAACGGTTTGGAGGTTTAAACGCTGGGCGTAAAATTTCCATTAATTTCAGAAACTGAGGATTTTCTACGTGGTTAAAAGGGGTGTTGGTAGCAAACATATAACGAGATAATTGTAAATAAATTTTCTTCTTTTCCTCTTGACTTGTGGTAATAGTATATTTTTTTTCATTGAAAGGATCATGCTCGCGCTGCTTCTGGCACTAGTTATTTTAGATTGAAGAGTAGTAACAGATCTGGTAGAAGTATTATCTGAAGATCGGGAAGAACCAGCATCTCTCAAGAGCTCCACGTCACAGTCCTCCTCGGCCGCGTCAAGATTTGTATCAGTGTTAGAACATGTGCTACATTTCTGGAAGTGTGCCTCCATTCTTTTCACAAGACCAATTAGTTCTTTCTTGCATTTTCTGCAACGCACCCTATTGCTCTTCAGTGTGGTATTTTCTTGAGGAATCGATATGAATTGTTCCCAAATTGCATGCTGTGGTATTATTCAGAATCATACTACTCGATAAGTATATTCTTCATGACCAGGTAAGTACAAGTAGTTTTTCTAGTCCAATAAATTGTTTGCGCATTTAAATTAAAACCGTTTTGTACCGTCGTTATAAAGTACGAAGATTTTTAACCAAAGTCCTTACAGCGTCATGGAAATTGCTTATGTTTGAGTTGAAGCTCTACACTACCTATTGGATAATGCTAGTGTAGATGATTACCTAATTAAACGAATCAACATTATGTATACAAGATGGAATGAAACATTCAAGGGTGCTTTGCCACCGCTTTCAATGAAATGTAAAGAGTTATTGCTCGCACAGAAATGCGCGCAGTGAGGAAATTCATAGCTGGAACTTTGTAAACAATTGGTTCGTTCCAGTTACATCTGTTTTCATTTCAATTTCTATGTATTTAGTCTAAATTGCATTTTGCTTGTTTCAGGTACAAAAGCAAATTACGATGACACTGATGCCCGAAGTACTTATATATAACAAGTTGTAAAGGGCAAATCGAGCCTGATCTCGTGTCGATCTACAGCAAGGCAAAGTACTATTCGAAATTAGAATGAATGGCAAGGGACTAACGGAACTAAGGTAAAGATAGGCCGGACGATTGGCTAGACGGGGTCATGGAGGGTAGACGATGATCTGACAAAAATGATGAAGTAGACGGGAAATCCTTGGATTAGTTGGTACAGGACCTTGAAGATTGGCGCTATAGCGATGAGGCTTTTGCCCAACAGTGGGTTCAGCGTGATGTTACTGATGATGATGATGACATACTTAACTTAAAGACCACAATCTCTGGCTTTTCATCTTGTGACCATATGATAAGGGTATCTGCATTTGAAACCCGGAGAAAATGCTTAGCGCCCGACCCCAGTCCTTTCCTTCGTGACGCTAATGTTCACGACGCCAGAAAGGTTAAACAACTCCAATTCGTATATTTGTCAAGCAGCAGTCGTTGTTTCTGTTTCAATGGTGGGGCTCCTCAGCCCACACAACCGCTTCGTCTTATACTCCGTACTGATTACATTCCCGACGCCAGAAATGGTTAACAGCTCCAATTCGACATTTGTTGGCAGCACTCGTTGTTTCTGTTTCAATGTAAACCTCCGTCCTTTCGTCCGCGCCGCTTTTATGTTCACGACGCTAGGAAGGGTTATAAGCTTTAATTTATCTATTTGACCAGAAACTTGGAAAATAGCGTTTTTGGTGAGTTGTGACGTCGCTAGATCTTAATAATAATACCAAACTCATACATAGTTAGCAAAACGCAATTTGGAAATTTAAGAAATAAAGTATAAATCTTTAAATGTTGATAATAAAACACCCGTCAGATTTTAATGAAACATATACTAAACTTTATTCCTAATTATGTTCAATCTACCCGTGGTGAAAACCGCATGATAATCATTTTGACGTTGTCTCGAACAAACAGACAGCAACAATAAAAAAACGCTGAATTGTGTTCTATGGCTGTTCTGTGAACCCCCTTTTATTTTTTATTACTTGTCTTCAATGTATAGAACAGACACATCGGTTGTACTGTTTTTCATATATATTGATTGATTGATCATATCAAAGTTCACTCGTTCACTCTAGATTAATTGGTTCCAACTAGTTTTCTATTCGTCGGTCCTAAATCGGGTTCACTCGGCTGTTATTAGTTTTTACTATTCATGTGCATACATACACCATATTTCCACACAGGCAACAGAATAACAGCCAATAAAATGTTTTGATCTCTCCCACTCAAGTCACAGAGTATGTATTCCGACCACGACTGCTTCCAGTGGCCCACACCACATAGCCAACGAACAGAAATATACAAATAGGAAAACAATTCTGATGATAAGCCTCGCTCCAGGTTTGGAGACCCGCAGATGTCAAACAAAAACCTTATTGTATACTAGAAGCTAGAAGTCTGGGATAAAAAATATCTGATCATTCTTGGACTGTTTTGGTATAATTTGCTGTCTAGAATACTAGATGCTTTTTAAGTAACAAATATGTGTTTCTTCTACTCCGAGCTGGAATATGCTTGAAATCTCTCATAAACACGTAAATACAGTGCCTGCACCTGAAAAATAGACTAGAGAAATGGTTTCGTTTGTTAGTTTTGACCATTTAACGTCTTCAGACTTCCGCCGAATGATCGTTTAATTTCGATGTTATCAGCTTGTCACAATTCCAAAATTAATTAAAAACATATCCAACGGAACCCAGACAACCAATCCGTTAAACGCACTTGTCGGTATTTTTTGTCGCATGCAAAACGTTTAGCCTCACATCACAGAAGGAAAATAAAAGAATGGGTCAGCTCATCAATCATCTGTGTAACTCGAATGAATGAACTTCATCGTTCCCATTTAGCTTTTTACTTTGCGATATTGTTCTCATCGATAAGTTAGTTCGATTCATTGAGATTGATATAGAATATTCTATTATAGATGGCTTAGCGGTACTGGCACATCGGAAACAATCGTGCGGTTTAAGCAATATTTGGCCGAGACGGCAACTGATGGGTGTCCCGTCTCTATGAAAGCGCCGAGACAAATGCCGCACATTTGTCTCGGCGCTTTCATGTTTCGGATGGCACGGCCGCAGGTTCCGGCTTTTATAGTTATAGTCGCAAAGCTGTGTCAGAGGCCCTAATAGGGCAGATTGATAACTTCTGACAGTCGGGTTGGCCACTAGCACTACAGATTTGATTTTTGGGTTGACGTTTATTGAGTATTTGAGTAAGATTCTCACTGAAGGAAAACGCGATTAGATGAAATTTTCTCGATAGGATTTAATTATAAAAATACCGTAAAGTAATTCTGAAATCCTAACTAATTTCATTGCATTTAAAATGTGGATAGTATGGATTCGGAAACTCTCCTTAAAAATATTTTCAACAAAATAGCGTAGTTTATTTTTAAACAATTTTTATGTGGTTTGGCGCTCCGTTATTTTAATCTGAGTCGAGCGTTTTTTTTGCGCTCTCTTCTTTTTAGATTAACGCCTCAAAAAACAATAAGATTTTAAAATTCCAACGTGCTTGGTACTTACAAAACAAAGACTGCACTATTCCTGAATTCCTCTGGATTTTCAAGATTCGGTTGACCGACGCCCATCACGCCCACGACATTTTGTTTGATTTTGTTTTTTTTGTTTGTGTGTGCTCTGTGAGTAAGGGTTGCCGTTAGGAAAATCTAGTTTACAGTAAAAAGTGGCCAGTATTGTAAAAAAAAACACTTTCGAAGTGTGACTAGAAGTGGCTAAATATCATAGTGTTTCGCCTACTTTAATATTCTATCACTATTGATAATATAATATTACTGTTACTAGGGATAAGTGGGTTTAACGCGGGTCGCTTCTCTGCCTCTGTGAGCTGATGAGATGGTGATGCTGTCTCGTGGCGTTCTGTCTTGTGAGGGAGGGACCCGCAATGGCTGGGGTGAATCGTTGAAGACACGTGCGTGCGTCCACTGAACTACTCCGGCGAGGTCACTTAGTATCAGGTCGAAAGTCATCAGCTCCACAAGGAATAGCAGTCAAACGGCTGGACGGATTTTATAGCGTTTTTTTAGTTGGTAGTAGACTTTACAGCGATATGGTTCTGAGATATGTTTTATTAAAATCGGTTCAGTAGTTCGAAAGTCATCTATCAGTTCATCAAGGAATAGCGGTCAAACGGGTAGACGGATGGATGTTAATGCGTTTTTTTAATTAAAATCGGTTTAGTGGTTCAAAAGTTATCACCCTACATAGGAAACAAGTAAACCAAATTTTAGCCGTAATTCAAGGAATAGCGGTCAAACGGGTAGACGGATGGATGTTAATGCGTTTTTTTTATTCAAATCGGTTTAGAGGTTCAAAAGTTATCAGCCCACATAGGAAACAAGTAAACCAAATTTTTGCCGTAATTTATATGCTGGATACGTTTTATTTTTTTATCTACACACGTATCATAAACACTCTTTACTGCGTCCAAAAACCGCACGTTACGATCAGCATACTGTTAAACTACTTTGTAAAAACTCATTTCTTATCTGAATATTGAACATTATGACCATAATGTGTAAATTTTCTACATATTATGAAATTCAAATTTTGAATGCCGCCCCTACTTTGTCTGTGAAGTTGGTACTACAGAACAAGCTAAACAACTCAACGCCCCAATGCCGGTCAAACATGCGGTTCCTGAACACATTAAAGATAGCTTATGATATGTGTGTAGATAATTATACAACACTTCTATGCAAGACAAGGAGTGAGGCTGTCGCCACCGTCATGATAACCTAACATATTATCACAGTAATCAAAACGCAAATGCAGCAAAGTGAAAAGAAAAAAAGCAGCATTTAACTCTTTTTAAAATACCTACCCAGCTTTCTAGTAATCGCGTATTTGAAGTTGCAGCGCAAAGCAATTTAACTTTTGTTTCTGTTTTTAATGTCTCTACAAATCGAACTTTTTGTTTGTGTGCCGACCATTATTTGTATGCTTGTTCTACATATTGCATTGCGGCCAGATGCATCTTAATTTGACCGTATTGTAGTTGTAACTTCTGCAAAATTTTTAAAACCGTTAGGTTATAATTTATCGCGTGAGATTATAAATTATCGATGAATTGTGAGTTAACTTAACATCTTTTTCAAATACACAGCTTTCTAGTAATCGCATAATTAAAGATGCAGCGCAAAGCAATTTAACTTTTGAACTACAATTTAAATAAGTTGCTATTAAGTTTTCTACAAATCGAACTTTTTATTTGTGTGCCGTTCATTATTTGTATGCTTGTTTTACATATTGCATTGCAGCCAGATGCAACTTAATTTGACCGTATTGTGCAACATTTTGAAAACCGTTAGGTTATAATCTTTCGCGTGAGATTATAAATTATCGATAAATTGTAAGTCAACATATGTAAACTGCTTACAATTAACGGCATTAATAATCGAAAGTTTATAATGTATCCATCTAAATACGTAAATCGTGAGTAACACCGAGCGGCAATAGTTTCTTGTGCTCTTACAATAAGTCACCCTCACATCGAAGGATACATGGGGCTTCGCTTCGCTCAACGCCTTTAGCCTTCGCCTACCCTGATCAAACATTTCGCCCTGATATTTCGTATGCAATCCAAGTTTAAACCAGTTCACAATGTAGCGGTTTTACACCAATAGATTATAAACTATCAAAAATTAATACGCTACATTGTAAACTAATTCGTACAGTCACAATTAAACGGTTTGTAATGGATGGATTATTCTCAATTATCCATAATGAATACGTTATAGCAGTAGGGTGTTCACAATTATCGACAGTTTCTAAGCTGGCGAGATAAATCTCGTGAGATTATAAACTAAGTGGTCACAATTATACGTTTTCATATACATCGCTTTTGCATTTTAATCAAATTTTATTAATAAATACATATGACATACACTGACTATACATATGTTGTTTACTTGTCCTACAAATCCTTCTTGGTAATCAGTTTAATGTGATGACGAAAAAATGGGGTATATTTTGATTACATTTACACCACTATAAAGTCATCTCCAGATTTGATTTTTGGGTTAACGTTTATTGCGTATTTGTTTAAGATTCTCACTGAAATAAAAAGCGACTGGATGGAATTTTCTCGAAAGAATTTAATTACGAAAAGAACTCTAAATTGCTTTATTTGTTCCTGTAATTCTGAAATCCTAACTAATCTCATTGCAGAATTACATTAAAAATGTGGATATTATGTATACGTAAACTCTCCTTGAAATTTTTTTTGAAAAAATTGCGTAGTTTATTTTAAAACAATTTTAATGTGCTTTGGCGCCACGTTATTTTAGTTTGAGTTGCGCTTTCTTTTCTTTCTTATGTGAAAGTAATAAATGCTTTTGTTTACATCAGAATTCCTTTTATATGTATTTTCTCGTATCACGAAACGTCGGAAATATTTTACTCCACTTGCCTAATAAACGAAATTGAAGAAGTAAGGCAAAGTAAATCTGATGGAATTGCATCTGTTATTGTGCCTGTTTTAAATTTTAAAATGTGATTTGAGTTACTGGTACTAGATCCCAAAATTTGTGCATTGTGACGATTTTTTAAATGACGTAACGAAGAATACTTTATCCCAATAAAGATAGTTTTTTTCTTAATTAAAAATTTTCTTGGGTAATACTATAAACAGCTCCAATTGAATAACTTAAAGATAAAAAATGTCGTGTCAAGATAAGCAAGGAGAGCACAACGAAACGAAACGAGGTTCGGCTTCGTGAATACTAAGAGGTTGAGGAGGGGGGAGATGGGCTTTCAGGATGGCGATTAGTTCTATTATTTTTCGTTTCTAGTCCGTGGTCCCTCTGCCTCTCCTCTTTAATAGCTATCTAACACACGTTTTCTCAGAATGGGTGGCAGAGACATAGCACAGCCATCTCAGTCACAAAAAAATGTCTTTTCTCAGATGGGGAGGCAGAGGCAAACATTCACAAAATATAACAGCTTTCTGATTATTCTCTTAGGTGTCACTATTTCTGACTGGTGTCACTATTTTTGACAGGTGCTGCTATTTTTGACAGGTTTCATACTTATTAACAGCTGTCGTGAGTTTGGAAGATAAAACAAATTTTGACAAGTCACGATTTTCACAGGTTTCGTAATTTTCACAGGTGTCATGATTTTGACAGGTCTCATTTTTTTGTCGCCTATCAAAGTCAAAGTCAAAGTCAAAGTACTTTATTACTGTAGATATTTACATATACTTAGCAAACGTCAATTTTGCCTCTACTCTACATTGGACCACTGTGGGAGAAGAAGGGCGTAGAAACTCCCACAGATTGATTTTTAGATCTCTTTTAAAAATAGGATGTGCTTAACTATTACAAATATGAAAAATTTAATTATTATTATCTTTGACAGCTTACCTGTAAGAAAAATCATATTTTGTTATATCATGATAATTGTGCCCTTGCTACCCTATCTGAGAAGACATGTTATAGTGGCTGACATGGCAGTGCTGTGCCTCTGCTAGTCTTTCTGAAAAAACGTGTGTTACATAGCTATAAAAAACGTCGGTCTTTTCAATTGGTTGGGTTACATTAGATAGAGACCACGGGCAATAACAGTATTTTATGCAATTATTGAATAAAAGACGGATTTAAATCGAGGGCCATAGATGAATCATGAACAAGTGAAGGATTCTAACGACTGAATCACGACCCACGAGTGATTCATGATGATTGAATCACGAGCGTAGCTTGTTGCAAAACTCAGTTGCAATAGGCACGGGGGTCAAGTTACGAAGCAATTTTGTTTTATTGTCCTACAGTAATCATGAAATCCCTTTCCCATACTGGGTGCATCTACCTCACCGTATGGGAAAACAAGTGACGCCTTGACTTTACAACTCGAGTTGGTGAAACACAAAATTATTATCACTTATTATGTCGTCATCTGGACACGCCAAGTTTTTTACGCGTGTCCACATAGTGAAACTTAAATTATATCACTTTTATGTTCTAGCCAACTAGACACACGTTCGCATTTTACCCGAATTTATGACAAAGTACATTATGTCACAATCATCATCGGCCACTCAACGTCCCACTGCTGGGAACGGGTAATTTTGTTGTTAAATTGTTCACGATTTGTGCATTTATAAGGGAATATATTTTGATACTGTTAGTATTCAAAAGTCATTATCTCTATGCATTTGGACACATGTGTGTCCGGTATAATGTTTACCTTACAAAGTCGTTGTAAAAATGTTGTAAATGCCACTTTTACCGATTGACGCACAATCAGATGCCTAGTTATATATATCATGGCGGAATGCACAAACACTGAAGCTGCAACAAAATTTAACGACTATCTTATGGGCCTTGGCAGCCTGATAATAAACAATTATTTAATATAATGTATCAAAACGTGGCTCGATGACAATTCCGATTATGCAAACACATACAACTGCCATATAGAACATCATCGCACTAATAATTCTGTAGAGGCATGGAATGCCGGAATAGACAGAAAATTTAAACGGAAACCAAATGTGGTACAGTTTTTGGTCGCCATCAAAAGAGACATCAATGATTTTTGGCGCCGGGTTATGATAGACGGACCTATATCATGAAAAAAAATTGAACCTATTAGAATACTACGATCGAGACCACTATTAGAGTTTGAATCAGGAGAAATTAGCATCGCTCACTGTATCGAAAAAAAAAAAAAAAAAAAATACCTTGGACACTATTTACACACATTGATCTATCCCCAAACTAGGATTCCCTGTATCTTGGGTAATAGACAACGATACACATACTTATATAGATAAATATTATACTTAGATAGATAAACAACCATGACTAGGGTACAAACATCCGTTCTCATAAGACAAATATTGGCCCCCACCGGGACTCGAACCCGGGACCCTTGGCTTCGTAGGCAGGGTCACTGCCGACTCGGCCATTCAGGTCGTCGTAATAAAGTATCTTTATACTTTCTTATAATAATATTCTATGTTGATTTTATTGATCTTTATATTATCTTAGTATTAGTAAAATGATTTTGATGCAATTACTTTACATATTACTGAAATACTGTATTTCCAAAGTGTCAAATATTGTGTTGTTACAGAGTTAAGTTGAATGATTATATTTTACATTGTGATTTTTGAATGTTATAGGAGTGGAGTGTATCTTTCAAGGTTAAAAGGTCATAGCGTTTATCCTTGAAAAATACAAAAATATATTTTGCTGAGTTAAATTATATTTGTCCTTATTTCATTTTTCCGTGATACCCCGAAGATGATTTTAAATTATTAGGTATACTTAGATTATATTGAATTTTATTACGCTACATGTCGCCATATTAAAGAATGATGATTATATTTGATTGTTATACATATATTAGTTTTATTTCAAAATGCCTTAAATAGAAGCTGGGTTTTCAAGCAAAAAAGTGAGGCAGCTCTTTCATGAAACCACCTTGTTTATTAATTAAATGAGCTAGGCGATTAATAACCTGACTGTACCCTTTTTTGGAAAAAAAGCTGCGTGTGTCCAATTGACGAAAACATAAAAGTGATATAATTTAAGTTTCACTATGTGGACATGCGTAAAAATCTTGGCGTGTCCAGATGACGACATAATAAGTGATACTAATTTTGAGATTCACCAACTGGACACATGTGTGTCCAGTCTCTTGTGTCGAGTTGGTGAAGAACCCCCACTTACCAACGTCACTGCCTACCCCTCTCGGCCGCTACGCCGCCCTTATGTGATGATATTAACCCTCGTCTCGCAAAGAACTCGGCTAAATTGATATGATGAATGCGATGCGAATTTATTCGATACTAATTCTGTTACGAATCCTGTTTTCGGGCATAGGAAAAATGGAAATAAATAATAAATGTTCCTGAGAAAACCATAACAAACAAACTTAGCGACTTACTCAAGCCTATTGACATACATGGTGGCGGAGGCACGGTTGTGCACACGTTTCATATAGTCCACAAAAAAATAGAAAGAAATAATAGAGATTTGGGCGCAAAATATTCCTATAGTCGTATCAAAAGAAGCGATAGATACAGATCGCGCGAAGTTTATCTGTCTCTGAGTGCCGTGTGGAGGGGGTAAACTCTCTTTCTCGTATTGGGTGAGACTTGGCGCGACCTGTACATTTCGCACCAATTTTCGAGTGGGCTGTAACCTCTGCTCTTAATGTGGGGTGAGATAGAGAGAGAGAGAGAGAGGTGACAGTCCGCTCAGAGCAAAATAAACTTGGCGCGAACTGTACGTACCTACTTTTGAATCAAGGATGGATCGCGGAGGACTCAACTTTATAAGGACTACTTCTTGTTTAAAAAAAATATTTGGACCTTAATAAAAAGAATTACATCGTGGCAAGAAACTATAATAAATGATGGCAACATTTGCAGACTACTGCGTGTTTTTTAAATGAAATATTTGTGTTTGTGTTTTAGAACTCGCAGTAGTCCGCATAATATGTCACTTAAGTTGCCATCATTTATTTGATATAAATTCTCGCCAAGGCCTATCTACCACATTACCAAGAAAGGCCTTTCATGAGATTTTAACATTATTTCATTATTTCGACGAAAAAGTTGAGCCCAGTGATTTCCCGTTATTATTTTTGGAATTATCGTTAAATGTCCGTTTTTCACGGAATTATTATTCTGTAATTTTATTTACGTACGTTTTACCGTCGATTTGTGAAAGAATACCTAAAGAATCCGATTATCGGATAAATAATAGATGATCAAATAGATTTACTTTAAGTGAAGTTCGATCACTATTATATTTCGTCGCTTCCTTCGAAGATATGTATTATTTACCAAGAAATCCCGCGAACCTCTGTGTCGGGCCCACAATCGTCACCAGTATTACTTAGCAAAAGGTTAGTGAGAAGCTTATGACTTGCTGGCGAAGAAAATAATATTTATTTTGTAGAAATCATCATAATGGTTGATATTGACCTTGATGGTTGATAGTCAACGATGGCGAGGTATTCTTGCTTGTTTTGTCGTTGATAATTCCGAGCTACGTGGTCTTATGGGTTTTCCGCTTGCTTCTTACACAGGAGATGCAGGTTCGAATCCTGTACCAATGAGATAATTAATTAATCTTAAGTACATTATAGGACATTCAGTGTTTCTGGTGGCAGTCGGTCCCGGCAACTATCGCTACGTGATAGTGGCCGTGAAATCCCTTCAACAACCCGCACCAAGCCAGCGTCATGGAGTATGGCTTAATCTACTGGCATCCGGGCAAAGGCCTATGCCTCTCGGCGGGGACATTAGTGGGCTACATTTATTTTTACACTTACAATAATAGACTCATAAAACTAATTATTTAATGGTATTGTCGGTCTAGGTCCCACGGCAAATAACACGAGGTTTTAAGAAGACATTTAAATCACCGTCTTTTTTAATGGAGATTTCATAACTTAACCATAGTCATAATAAGGACTCAACATTCTTTGGTGACGATCCTGGAAATTCTTACATTTAATTGGTAAATAAATAGTCAGAGTTCAATGTGTGTGGGTCGTTCTCAACCCAATGACGCCATTTTTGAAGTGTTTTTAAATAAATTCTCTAAATTGAGACTACATGTACCCCTCGGGATCGGTACTACTTGGTAAATAATAATTATACCTATATCTAAAGAAAAAAGCGACGAAGTATAATTCGAATGCATGTAATTTATAATTAACTTCATGCATTAGTCAAAAAAATAATGTAATGAAACAGTGTTGGGTGCACCCAACTAAAAAGTGAGGTATTTAGATGGCGTGTATTACAATTTATGTGAAAAACCTTGTCAAATCCCGTATGAAGCTTCCACTGACGTCCTTGTCGGGCCGGTCCGGCATTGTCGACCAGATGGATGGATTATCAGGCCTCCTAAATATTTCGAATTTTGCGATCACGTAAACGATCATTATTATGATCGGCGATATGAATAAAGACAAAAAACCAAATAACACAGACACAAGAAGTACTAATTATCTAAATCTTACCGCAGAACATGGCTTGTTACCAGCTCATAGCTTACCTACAAGAGGAAATAATTGCTTGGATCACATATTCTTATTAAAAACACAAAATTGCGCTTATGTCACGGTTCTAGATAACTCGGTCACGGATCATTCAACAATAGTGCTTAACCTAAAAACTAAAACACCAAAACATCTTATAAGCGGAACCTCCAAAAAAGTTAATTATGAAAATATAATAAAAGTATTATCGATTTCAAACCTAAGCGAAATAACAACTATAAATGACCCCAATGAAGCTGCGAATATGATGGTGGACATAATTTCAAAAACTATATATGAAAACACTGAAACACGAACTATTACACAAAGATCTAGAACAATTAAGCCATGGATGACTGTTGGATTACTGCGTTGTCTAAGAAATAGGCATAAAATGCATCATAAATTAAGGAAAACCCCAGATAATCTTATACTAGCAACCACGTACCGCCGGTACAGAAATTTCTGTAATAATCTTTTGAAACAAAAAAAAAAAACATATGAGCGCAAAGAACTAAAGTCAGCTTCAAATAGCACCAAGAAAGCCTGGAAAACAATAAAAAATAGCCAATATAGATAACAACAAAAATAGTAACTCGGAACTATTGGAACTTAAACAAACTACTGCTCAGTCACTAGAATTTATTAACAATCACTTTGTGAACATAGGGAGAAAATCACTGGCTGAGAAAATCAAAAACAATCCTAACGGTATAGACAAAACAGTAACAAATTCTGATTGTGACACAAATCTAAACACTTTTGTACTCCTGGATCCGAAGTTGAAACGACAATACTAAATCTAAAGTTAGACTGCGCTATAGGTTGGGACGAAATATCCACAACGACGATTAAACTAGCCAAAAGTCTTATAGTAAAAACATTGACGCATATGATAAAAAATTCCCTGACGTGTTTAAACGATCTCTGGTACTTGAAATATTTAAAAGTGGAGGAGACAAAAGCGAAATTGGCAACTACAGGCCCATTTCGGTCCTATCCGCTCTATCAAAAATAATAGAGAAGCTTTTTAATCGTAGACCCCAAAAATTTCTACATGAGCAAAAGCTTCTATCAGGGTCTCAATTTGGATTTAGAGGGGGTAGCTCAACTGTAGATGCCGTGCTCTCACTAACTGAAGAAATCGTTCAAAGACTAGATAAAAGACAGAAGTGTATAAGAGTATTTTTAGACCTTGCCAAGGCTTTTGATACGGTTTCAGTGCCCATTCTAATAAACAAAATGGAGAAAATGGGTGTAAGGGGCATTCCCCTTGCCATCTTTCAAAACTATCTACAAAACCGAGTTCAACGCATAAAAATCGACAATTTAATTAGCAGTGACATGGATATAGCATATGGAGTTCCCCAGGGTCGCGTGCTGGGACCCACACTATTTCTCATCTATATTAATGGCCTTTACCAACATAAACTAGTCAACTGTAAAAAAGTAACTTTTGCAGATGACACAGCATTGGTCTTTCATGGGGATTCGTGGGACCAAGCTCGTAGTCATCCAGAGACGGGGCTTGCTATTATTTCATCCTGGCTCAAAAACAATCTCCTGACTCTTAATGTATCTAAGTCACAATATTTAACCTTCTATATCATTAATAGAGGGCAACCACCCCATGACTTTGAGATCAAAGTGCATAATTGCAAAGATTACAGTAACATTAATTGCCAATGCCTTGCCATGGCAAAAAGCAACACTATAAAATATCTTAGAGTCATAATTGACGATAACCTGACTTGGAAGCCCCACATTAAAATGCTAGCAGGGGCCCAATTCCGGTACACAATGACAGCTCCATGACAATTACATTACGATTACGGTCAAATTTAGATATCCAATATTTGGCGTTCGGAGAATATTTTTTTAGACAATTATGGTAAAAATTAAGTTAATTGGTAAGCACAATAATTTAGTTAATCAACAAAGGGAATGGGATTACAAAATCGTCAGATATTGGATATCTAAAGTTGACCGTAATCGTAATGTAATTGTCATGGAGCTGTAATTGTGTACCGGAATTGGGCCCCTGGTCGATTGAGAAAGCTAATCTGGATCTTCAAAAAACTCAGACATGTAGCACCACCACCCTTCCTTTTGAAGACCGTTTACTATACGCTTGCACAATCCGTTTTAACGTGCTGTATTCCAGAATGGGGTGGAGCCTGCAAAACACACTTGATCGAACTGGAACGAGCACAAAGATCGCTGCTAAAGGTTTCTACTTTCAAGCCATGCAGCTTCCCTAGTGCTGAGCTGTACAAGTACTGTAAGCTCCTCACAGTCCGACAATTATACATACACCAAACAACACTAAGACACCACACAAATCTAATTTATAATCCCTCCAAAATATCCAGCCGTAGAACTGAATTCGTTTGCACAACTCCTAACTTTCTAACCGAATTTGCTGGAAGGCAGTACAACATACAAGCACCTAGTCTATACAATAAAATGAATAAAATTCTTATCATCAGAGTCATTTTTTTTATTGAATATAAATAAATAAATTATCTTATTCAACGTCAAAATTATACTTACTTATAACTACAAGTAAATTTTTTTTTATATAAAAAAAAGACTACACCGTTTCGGAAGGTGGGCCCTCTACCCCCTAACCTACCAAGAAGTAAAAATCAAGCTACGAAAGTTCCTTCTAACATTAAAATACAGTGAAACCGAAGATCTTCTGCTAAGAATAATGTCACTTATAGCTAACCGATATTTACTACCCACCTGAATAAGATCAACTATAAATCAACACTTTACTACCTATAAAACTGTTCAGCTACTTACATATTAAAGATAAAACATAAATACTTACCTACCTAAAGTAAAATCATTCAGCTAAACGAAACTAATCTAAACCTTGCAATCAAATTCTTATTTGTCAGGACTCACAATATCATTTAAATAAATATTGAAAAGTGTTAACAGTATAAATTGCACTAAATTATTGTATATTTTTTAAATATTTTGTTAATGTATTAATTACATAATTCACACACTCACTTAACAATATAGTGATAACCACTTGACTCTCGACATACAGGTTGCTAAGAATCTAGTTCAAGAGTCAACAAGTATGAACCAGATATGCACCATAAGTAGCCTTTATTGATTAAGTTTTATTGTCTAATGTAATTAGTTATAAGTTGGCTCAATAAATACTCTTTTAGATAAATCACTTTTCTGATCCGGTCAGCACCGGGGCTAGAATCTGCATCTCCTGCGTGAGAAGCAGGCGCGAAACCCACTAGACCACGGAGTTAACTTTGACAACTCCATAAAAATTAAAGGGACTATTAAAAATATCCCTACTCTGCAAAAGTAACCCTTGTAGTGTAGAACTGTCATGATTGGTTTGTGCTAATGGGTTATCAACTTATCAGTTGGAATGGTCATGTTTATCCGTGTTTCTAACTTGAAGCTTAAAACTTAACCCATTTGAGTTGATAAACATCAATTAGTTACTAACACATGGTACATTTCTAAAATTGTCTAATTAAACTAAAACACCGGCTGTGTGCTTTCATTTGCCATAACATAAGATGGGTTTTACTTGGTTTTAGTTGGCGTGATTGAATAACAACATAATATATATGCACAGTGGTGCACACGGTTCTCTATTTTTACCCGACTACAGGAAAGCTAAAAAGAGGGTGATGTGTTTGACCTGTGTCCACCAGAACATCCAAACTATATATCAGATGTTGACAAATCAGGTATCATTAGATTGCGTATTAATCGTTGCCTGGTTATAGGTTATGTGACGTCACGCTCAGTTCAATATGGCGCCCTCTAGAGGGCATAAAGTTTTTTTTTTAAAGTTTTTGCACAGGTTTAAACAACATTTAGATACAGGCACATTCATTGCTTCTGACCGCACACTAGGATTCCGTGGGAACCAGAAATAGCGACATCACACACAGATAAACATTCAAGACCTAGGGTTTTTTTCTTTATCCCCAGCCGGGGATCGAACCCGGGACCTCTCGTATGATACAACCGCAGCGCCACACAGGTCGTCAGTCAGGTCGTCGCGTTGGGTATCAAGTTAAAGGGCTTCTTTAGCACATTGAAAAAAAAAATATAGTACTAGCTCTTGCACGCGGCTTTGCTTGCATTTAGTCGTTAGAAGCGCATTGACCGCCCGGTGGCTATTCTTTAGATCGCGATGTTGTAGCAGGGCTGGTGTTTAACTGGCTACCGAATTGAGTAAATATTACGTCTAAAAATTTTTATTTAACCCGAATTCACTAAATGTTCACCAAAAATGTACACCCTATTTTATACTAAACTACGTAGGGGTCGCCTCGCTCCGCTTCGCTTCGGCTCCAGGTTGTATGATAAAGTTTTGACCTAACAAACCTTACTTTAGTATTCGGACAGAAAGTAACTTAAGCAACCAATACGGTTCTGTAAAACTACAGGTGAGCACTCAATTTGGTGAACATTTAGTAAATTTGGTAGTCAAGTTTTATATTAGTAAACAATATATTTATTGCCTTTTAGTAGTCGCATTTTAGTTTTTGAACTTATTGTCTTGTGTATTACAAGGGATGGAGCAGCTCTGGAGATATGAAGGTTTCCTCACTATATTTTTAAATTATTATTATCGGACAATGTCAGCACCGGGGATCGAAAAGGGCGTGATAGACGAGAATATAACCATTGGACCACGGATTTAATAATGAGGATAAATATCTATATCTGAAAAAAAAGTGTGGAGTCATTGTCAACAATTCACGAAGGGATAAAATGGCCCAGCTTGGGTCTGTTACTAGATATCCAGGGATCAGGGCCGGGGTGAAGGGCAACCCTAAATGAGATAAGGGATACGAGTGAAACCAGCGAAGAGCGGACGAAAGATTTGGTTTGCAGAAACATTAGTTATTTTCGCCTAAAATATGAAATAAACATGCCAATGCCAATACATATGCAGTGTAGCATAGGCAGTTGGCTCGTATACTTATTTATTCTGGCCGCATTCAACATACTTATTGTTAAGGAGTTATTGGGAAATAATTCTGAACGACTCACTATAGGACTGATTTGATCAGAGCAACTTTATGATGCACTTTCTCGAACTGGTCGGTTCAAAACGCGAAGATGTGAAATAGAACTAAACGAAGCAATGACGTCACTTGGAAACAAAACACAAATTCTCATTTAATTGACTAAATGGAAAACTTCACAGAAATAAATTCGTTCTTCGTACTGAGATCCGTGGTCTAGTGGGTTTCGATGCGCGTTCGAATCCCGGTGCTAGCCATGTACTATGAGTTATTTATTTTTTTAAGTTCATTATGCGGACTTTCCAACAGTGAGGGAAAACGTCGTGAGGAAACCTCCAATCTCCACAGCTGCGGCGATGGGCTAGCCCACAGGCACGGAACATGAAGTATTGAATAATTGGCGAAACGTGGGCACAATTGTGCCTCGAGCACCCCATGTGGGGAACGCTTATTTGTAAGTTCACTAAACGCTAAATCTCTGCCTCCAAGCCCGCAACTTTCACGCGCAATCGAAAGTAAGCACTGCGGTATTGACACGATCTAGATTGTTATTACCAGCAGTTTATTGTCAGCCATTTTCTAGACCTTTTTTTACCTATGCTACTGGGCGATTCAGCTAGGGAAATGACTGCTCAGTGACAATGACGCGACGATGAATGACGTGGACAACTTTGGTCCCTTTCAAACTCAGTCAATACGATTGTGCGGCTCCTCTTTGAGTTTTGTGGAGGGTGTCGGTCGGGTGTGGCCAACCCGAACTGTCAAAAGTTATCAAGCTGCCTTAGTAATGTACTAATAAACGACTAAACATCTGACACAGCTTAACGACTAATACCACCGAGTAGCGATAGTAGCCGGGAACTACAGCTAAACGTGATATCCGAAACACGGAAGCGCTCGAAACAAATGCCACATAGAAACGGACACCCATTCGGTACCCGTCTCGGCCCGATGTTGCTACCCGCACAATCGTTTCCGATGTGCGGATGTCGCTAGGCAACGTAGGTACCCACAGTGTTATTTATTTCCCAACAATGAAATAAATTTCACAATCGTCTGATAATGCACAAGTATTGTTGTCGTCTGAGTCAAAGTCTGTCATGTCAAGCTCAAATCAGTCAAAGTTCCGTGATAAAGTCGGTAGTTTTTGTCAGATGTTCTCATTATCATCACCTGAGATAATTGATACCTAAAGTTTACCGTCTTTGTCACGCCATTGTCACTGAACTGTCATTTAGTTAACGGAATTGGGATAATTTTGTACCCTTCCCTCGGCTAAGGGTGTGAAGATAAAATCGCAGATAAACGCTGAAGCTACAGTTTTTATAGACACCTTCCTTACTGAGTAAGTTCTATTTAAATAACCTAAAAGTAAAATATTCAATGAGTACTTAATTTGACGGATTTTCAGAATATGTAAAACGGAATATTGAGTAACTGGCTAAACGTGTGCATAGTTGTGGCTCTGCCACCGTATAGAAAAAAAGCGTGACGCCGTGTTGTTATGATTGTTACATTCAGCCATTCTATGAAATTCTCAGATTCTATGAAAGTCTTCAAATCAGACAGCTGTTTTCCATTTATTTGTCATAGATTCTATTTTCAAACAGGCTTTTGGAGTTCCACCTGGAGGGTGCCAAACGGGACCCTATTACTTTACCCTCTCAGTCTGCCTGTCTGTCTGTCCGTCAGCGGGCTATATCTCATGATCCTCAATAGGTAGAGGGTGCTGTGTACAGCAAAAAATAGTTAACTAGACGTAATTTAAAACGATAAACGATGGTACTGGACCCTTCATGTGTGGGTCAGAATCGCATTTTTCCGCTTTTTTAAGCAGTTGTGACACCTCCGGATTCTGAAATCAGCCTTGGTGTTTAGGTGGAATTTCTTTCTTTCATGTCTTCCTTGGTGTCTTCTAGATGTTTTCCCATTTTTATACAAACTAGTTGCCTGTGATAGATTCTACGTGTAAATTCATTCCTTCACCTGATTTATCGTAATTTACGCTAAAATCCACCGTTTATTCCAACAGCGAATCTCTCGAAGGACTTCTTTGCAAATAAAAAGTAAATAAAATAATCATCGGCGTAGACATTTGGCAGGCTTTAGTCCATTTACTGATTAATCTAACTTCAGCGTAAGAGGCAATTCTAAGGTTGCCAATTTAGCCAAGAGGTTTTTTAAATAAAAATTCCAAAAACACATTAACCTACAACCATTCTTAACCTGGAAAAAAACGTGGCTATTGATTTTTTAAAATAAATATATGGTTAATGCTCCGAATTTGAAGTTAGCGTAAAAAAGATTTAACTAATAGAACGAAAATTGTTTTTTTTCACGAAAAATTAAATTTTTCCAATATTCGAATTATAATCGAGTTTAGCTAACGAATGATTGTAGATTTAAAAGTCGAAAACATAAAGTTTGACTTCCGAACTTTGTTTGGACCAGTCAGGAGACAAACATTCTAAAACCCCCGACTCGTCTGAAGTGAGCCCCTGGGGGCACAAAGAAGGTTCCGTATTTTGGTTTTTGGTTTACGTCTCGAAAACGACGCGTCATAGGAATTTTTGCAGTACGTCTTATTGAATGCTGATAAAATTCTCTGCAATTCAGAGTTTATAGATATACAATTTTACCTTTTCCCAATCGTTGTCTAGGATATGCTCTAGAGGGGGCCAGCTTTAAGTATGTTTCTAACTAGTCCTAACAAAGTACCGAAGTCAAAATTACGACTTTTTCATCTACACCCCCCTTGTGAGCACTCATTTACTAAGTTATAAATGAAAACACTCTTCCCATTTAAAAAAAACCTTTCAAGTCACTGTGTTGCCGATAAAATTCACCTCCAAACTTAGTTTGTAAGTAGTGATGTACCGAGGAGAGAAGTTTATTAAGTTGCGGCTATAACTAGTTTCAAACTCCGGGCAGAAGGAATGTTTGCGGTAAGATGCCGGGCCAAGAATGTATCGTTTCTGGTTTCAAACTCACAACTCATCAGATCATCGGGAGATTGGCCCTAGTTGCTTGGAAATCTTTGTTTGTCAGTTATCCAATTTAGTTTTAATATAATCCTAATTTTAAAAGTTACATTTTTTTTAATGAAATGGTTGAGTGAGTTTTGTAGTACCGCACTTGATTGCGTACGATATCATGAGAAAACTTCGAAAGCTTCGCCACATTTCTCATTTTGCTTCCCTGTCAAATTTCAAAGTTCCAATTTCTTTATTTAAGTGTCATTTTTTGCCTGAAGAAACTGCCGCAGATAGATTATTGGGTCTCTTTAAAAAAAAGTTGTGTTTAACTAGTACCAATATGACATATTAATTATAATAAATAATATGCAAGGCGGGTTCTATATTGAGTTTTTTTAATATCGCTTTTAGATAAAGTGGCTTTTACATGGTTTTTAAATTTGTTCAAATGGTAATTTTAACATCTCCAGAGGATCCTATTGTAGTAGAGAATGCATTGACCCTTGAAAGAATTTCTAACTTTCGCGGGTCTAGACTAGGGTGCAACTAGTCTGTGATTATTCCTTAGGTTAAAAGTTACAGATATCTAATTTTGGAAATTATGTTTTTGGAAATAGTTTGACTTGCTACTGTTATTATATCAATTTTTTTACAAAAATCTCTTAAGTGCATTTTAAATTTAAAATTGGTGGAATAGCTCTTTAAAAATATATATAAAAAAGGACATGAAACTATGAAAGTAACTAATATAGACTACTCTATACTCACAAAGTAACTAATATAGCTGTAGCCACAACCGTGTTTTGTCTGATTTTAGCGTAAGCTGCAGAACTTAATATAACAGCTCATTGTGAAGTGAATGGATTTCGAAGAAGTCAGAAATAAAATTAATCAAATGTAATAAGAAGAATAATATAATATGTAGTTTTTGATGTGATGACTTGTTGACACTTTTACCCATTTTCACAATATCCAATTTGTTGTGACATTTCGACCGACACCTATTTATTTTTCTCACGCTCAAAATTTCAATGTAAAAGAAGTGCTTGAAGGTGATTTCCACCTGCAGGAGAGATCCCACAGCCCGCAGATTGCAGTTAACAGTTCAAGAAAGTGACAGCTCAATCCACTTTACCTCGATCAAATTCTAGCTCGCTCTTGGATCATTGATCCCTGAAATGGGGCACTGATCCAGCCTACATCTATTTAGAACGCCGCCGCCACACGGAACCTGCCGAGGCAGGCGGCGTCGGCGGCTTCTCACAGCACGAAGAAGATATAGTGCGACGTGATGAACAGTTTTTGTTTGTTTATTTATATATACATATTTTTTCTATTCTTCAGTAGTACCAAATTATATTTGTAGCTTTCTTATTCGCTCGTGCTACGCCGATGTCGCAGTCAACCGGGCCGTCAGCAGGTGCCGTCTGCAGCCAGACCTTCGACACATCACTTTCAGATCTCGTGCAGTGTCCGGAATGCACACAGCAGCGGCTGTTCAAAGGACAGAGAGGTCTAAAGATACACAATTCCAAAACACATAAAAAACATTACCTCGCACCACAGGGCAACCAAGGCGCTCAGGTTGCGCCCAATGATAGCAGCAGAACACAGCCGTCAACGGGCACATTCTGGGAAACCTTAGGACGCCTTAAACAAATGTGCCCAGTAATTAAAAGAATCCCTCGTGGTGCCAGGACATGCGTGGCGACCTCTCTGTCCCTTTCCATACGACAGGTCATCTTAAACAATGATGGCCCCAGTTGGGAACAGCTGCTTACTTTCGCATACCGGACTTTGCACGTAGATAAGGATGGAAGCAAGAGCAGATCCCTTACACAATCAATTAAAAACAACTGCAAGAACCAATCACCAACCTTTTCGGGCCAAATTCTCAACAATAGATCTCGATCCAAATTTAACATGACGAGAACAATAGAGAATAAAATAAGTGACGGGGATTTAAAGGGAGCTGCTCAACTTCTTTTCTCGAGCGATGCTGTCGCCCCTGACTCCCCGGACACTCTGCACGCGCTGGAGTCAAAGCACCCAGCACCTTCACCAACACTGCACCTCCCTGATCCCCCCAACCCTTCTGAACGTACCCCCCAGGCTACAGCCGAGGACATCGCATCTGCGGTGATGTCCTTCAGAAGTGGTTCCGCAGGCGGCCTCGACGGCATGACCCCGCAACACTACAAAGACCTGATATGTGGAGCCGTCGGGGACGTCGGGCAGACTCTCCTGGCGGATATCGCTGAACTGGCGAGCCTCATGTTGTCTGGAAAGGTACACGAAGGCATAACAGACGTGCTCTACGGAGCTAATCTGTGTGCCCTCATAAAGAAGTACGGGGGTATCAGACCCATCGCTGTAGGCAATACCATCCGCCGCATAGTGTCAAAGATATGCTGTAGGTATATCCTACCAGATCTTTGCACTACCTTACAACCGGTACAGCTGGGTTTCGGTAGCAGGGGAGGCTGCGAGGCCGCTGTGCACGCGACTCGCACCTTCCTAGCTAACGGAGGAGGTGACGTGCTGCTGAAGGTAGACGTGAAAAACGCCTTCAATTCGGTAGACAGAGGCGCCCTGCTATCCCAAATTAAAGAGCATACACCATCTATCTACAATTATATGTGGCAATGTTACAGTAAACATTCTAAATTAGTCTTCAGGGACCATCTTATAAATTCTGCCGTCGGCTGTCAGCAGGGCGACCCACTCGGACCGGCAATATTCAGTTTGGCTATCCATCCGATCATTACCAGCCTAAATTCCAAATTCAACATTTGGTACCTAGACGATGGGACCATAGGAGGCAAAGTCGAAGACGTATTACAAGATTTAGAACACCTAAAATCAGAATTAAAAAAAATAGGCCTAGAATTCAATTTCTCGAAATGCGAATTGTTCATATCCGAAAATATTACCCTCTCGGAAAAGACTGAGATCATCTTTAAATTCAACTCAGCTGCCCCTAACATTAAAATTCTAGACAAAGACTCACTTCGCCTCCTAGGGGCCCCCGTTCTAGAGGACGGGATCCCCAGCTTCGTGGATGAACAAATCTCTAAATTCAATCAAAATTCTATCAAACTGACTGACCTAAATCCCCACATGGCCCTGTCTATCATACGGTTTTGCCTTTTTGTACCCAAATTTACCTACCTCCTTCGATGCTCTCCTCTTTGGAAATACCCTCTCATTCTCAACCTTTTAGACGATATTACCAAAAGTACATTATCCAAAATTTTAAACATTAATCTCGATGAACGAAGCTGGACCCAATCCGCCCTTCCAATCAGACACGGTGGCTTGGGGATCCGGAAAATCTCAGATGTGGCGCTCCCGGCCTTCCTGTCTTCAACCCATAGCTCACATGATCTCTATGGTAAAATTATAAACCCATCACTCGGTGATGTGGAGGTCACGTGTCTGGTCGAGGCCAGGAATGCCTGGACGCAAGCCTGTCCGAGGCAAAATTTTCCAACAAATTTAAAATCTCAACGGCTATGGGACGAGCCGCTATGCATTAAAACCCGCGAAGATCTGATAAAAACGGCTAGTGGTCCAGCAGTGCGCGCTCGTCTCCTAGCTACCAGGGAGAAGGAGTCAGGACACTGGCTGCGCGCAATCCCATCAATGCACATTGGCACCCTGCTTGACCGTACCACCCTTACCCTCGCCGTTTGCCTGCGACTCGGCGTAAAGACAAACGAAATCCATCGGTGCCGCTGCGGTGCTAGGGTGGACCAACTAGGTCACCACGGCCTCTCCTGCCAACGCAGCGCCGGTCGGTGGTCCCGTCATGCCAATCTTAATGACGTCATCCGTCGGGCCCTTGCCAGCTGTGGCGTGCCAGCAATACTTGAACCCAATGGACTGGCACGCGACGATGGCAAGAGGCCAGACGGAATGACGCTCATTCCCTGGCAGAGCGGGAGGTCGCTAGTATGGGACGCGACCTGCGTAGATACGCTGGCACCGTGTCACCTTTCGGCAACCTCAGCCACAGCCGGCGCTGCGGCGGCAGCAGCAGAGCTGCCTCAAAAGCCGCAAATACGCCGCACTCGGCGACGACTATTTGTTTATGCCGTTCGGCTTTGAGACCCTTGGGCCGTGGGGCCCTGATGCTCGAAGATTCCTCAAAGACATCTCTAAGAGGCTCGTCGAAGCGTCAGGGGACCGCAGAGCTGGCGCCTACCTCGCTCAACGCATCAGTATTGCGATACAGCGAGGTAACAGTGCCAGCGTCTTGGGCACCCTCCCGCCCGGCAGTGAACTCAGGGAAATTTTTAATTTAGTTTAGTGCAGTTATAGTTTAGTTTTAGTTTATAATATGTAATAGGTAAAAACTGTTTCCAACAGAATAAATAATTATATAACAGCTCATTTATTTATGTGGGGTCCCCGCTGCAATTTGCTATCAATTATTATTTGGTTATTCCAAGAAACTTCGTGTCATTTACTAATTATAACGTGTTGCTGTCTAACACTAAACTAACACCAGACATTTGGAAGTAAGAACTTGTTTTACCAGTGTTGATCAACAAATTACGGTTAACCAATTCAAGGTTAAAGCAATATAATATTAACATGATCAAATCTTTTGTCTTTCAATTTTGAAGACCAGTAAAGTATCATCAGCAAACAATACTATGCTAGTCAATTTCTCCACGATGAAAGGCAGACAGTTAATCCTATATATCATTAATGAGAAATGGCCTATATCAATAGAGCCTTGTGGAACGCCGATTTTTGCGCCGTAAACGGTGGAACAATCACCGTAGTAAAATATACAGCAAAAGATGACGCGTATCGCATTTTGTCGTCTGACCCCGTCTTTGGCTGAAAAATTGGACGAAACCGCTACATCACTACACGTTCATGACACAGACCATTGAAATGTCAGTCATTTGGCCGGAATGCGAGAAATAGCCTAATGGCTGCCTTAATGTTAACTAAAATGTATTATTCAGAAATATTAATTATTATAGTTACCTATGCTCTACTCATGTAAGAGAGTAATTGAATTTGTATTTTGGTTTGTGAATACGCAATAGATGTAAAATATTACTCCGAACAAGAATTTGAAAATCAAAGAACCCGAATGTATTTCAACGCTTTTTGATACTTAGAGTCAAAATATTTCAGTATATTTTTGGAATAGTCTATTTACTTGCACTATTTCATTTGACACCCTTGATGTAATGTTCCTCATAAAGAAACAGACAGACAATGATCTTCATAATATTATCTAACATTAAAACTAGAGACTGTTAATTTACAATTTCAGACATACAATCTCATCAACAGATTAGATTGCTGACAATAATATCCTGAAATTTCTGAATAGTTTCCGGAAAACGTAAACTACTTTATTGCAAAGGTGTCAAAACTAAACTAATTAAGGGCTGAACATAGGCCAATGGCATTGAAAATTAGACAAAGAAAACAAATACCCGTCGCATCGCGTCGAAGCATACTGACGTATGCTCCCGCGCAGAGCCCCGCGGGGCAGCCCGAGCTCCGAGACCAAGAAAATTGTAGAAAATAATACAAAATTCCTGTAATAATAACATTAAAAATAAAATAAAACAACCAAAAATTTTCCCTTTTTTACCTATTTTTGCGTGTAAGTTTCATATAGGAAACTGATTTTGTCTCCGAGCGCTTGTTCATTTAGTTGAATAATAATGCAATGCGAAACATATTTTAAGTATTAAATATAACAGATATCCGGTAATTTTAAAAGTCCATTCTTATTTCTAATATTTAAGACCTTTTATAACATATATTTCTCCTACATTTTTATGTTGTCTAGTTTAGCCTAGAATTGTAGCTAAAGATGCATTTCTGGCCATATTTAATCCCTTAATGGACACTGCCAGGTTGAAATTCGTCAGATGTTACCATAGGTTGTACTTTCGAAAACCAATTTTAATTAATTTACTAAGTTTGGTAGTAACCTTTCCGATATGGGTGGCACTTCTAGCCAGTTAATGGCAAGGCTGGTGTGGAGTGAATAGTTGTGGTTATACGTAGCAAAATGTTTTTACAAAGTTATTGGTGCGGCTACTTTCACACTCCATGTCCGTAACCAGGTGCATTCATTAGTTTGTATGTAGTTTAGAGATAAATAAATTATTTTATGCTGTTTTTTAGTACATACATACAACATCTGTCAAAATTTTAACTGTCTGACCATAACGGTTCATGAGATACAGCCTGGTGTCCAGACGGATGGAAAACGGACAGCGGAGTCTTAGTAATAGGGTCTTAGTAATAACCCTTTGAGTACGGAACCCTAAAAATCAGGGTTCTAAAAGTTTCCAGAGTCATTATTAGAATGTTCCTGCTTTTTGCCGTAACTTACTTCATCTTGGGAAAAAGCATGGGCTCAGATTTCAATCCTTTCCTATCAGTCAAATAGTCAATTTTTCTAAAAAATACATCACAAAAGTCTCTCAAATAAAGTGAAATGGATAAGAAGTAACACACGCATCTCTTACCCTCGAGGGCTCATGAAAACAGATGGCGGTGCGGAGTAAGAATATATAGGAAACATGGAAACTCGTTTTGATACACTCCGCAGTTCTTTGAGGAAATTCATGACGACATGACGTGACGCGTCAGTTACGTCACCCGAGTTGTAACGGCATTAAAGGCTAAGGTCGAGCCACCGCTATCAGTAACTATGATCGTCTATTCTACCTACCCCAAAAGAGATGTCCCGATTCAGCTGTAAAATTGTAAGTTAAGAATGATAAGTCTGAATTTCTCGTTCGTTGAGAAGTTCGTTAGGCGTACAATAGTCGAACGGAAGATTGATTCAGGATGTTACAGTTTCAAGTTAGACAGAGAAAGCATATATGCCCGCAAGCCGGTATTTCGCATCAGTTAGCGGTGTATTGCGCCAGATCGATCGTTGTTGTATTTTGTGTGATGGTACCATTTGTTTTTTTGTATATATGGGCGCTTGGAACTTCTTTTAGTGGTCGACGACAATTTATAATATTTGTTTGGGATATCGTATAGATATCCGTCGTAGTTTTACGACGTGAGTACTCAATGATATTTCATGTGCTCGCTAGTAGCGGCTAGTGGTGGTTCCAATTATATATGTAGTTCACGGCAATAACGATGTGAATAGACCGGTTTACACAATTGCGATTTGATTTTCCGAAATGGGTTTGAACTAGCGGTTACCTCAAAAGGTCCGTAACGTTTTGAAACCTTCAACTCTGCGCAATTTGAGCTGGATGTTATCGAAACGTTGTCATTAGCGCTTTAGGAGATCTAACCGTCACCATAGCGAAGTGCATAGTTCGGTAAATACCGATCTATGAATTTCACTGACCTCAGAACGACCTCGGCCGAGTCTAATCATATATATTTGACTCAGCCTACACATTAGACCTCCAGCGAAATTTAGATTTAATTTAAAGATGCAACTTGAATCCAAACTGACCCAAGGGAAAGCAAAACAATCTACCCGGTCCTAAACAATGAACTAGACTGTAATTTGATCTCTTCGCGCGTCCCCGACAACACTCAAATGTCAAAATATCAACAGGATAGGTTATCTGTGATGACACCGGTTTAACTTTGTTCTGAATTTGTTATTTCCATCCGCGGAACCTCATCGATCAAACAGTCTCCCTATGCCCTGCTAACCTAGGTTTAGCCGCAACTAAACTCCTGTCTAGCCTAGTCTAAAATCCTAGTGTTATACCACGTCCATTATCGACACCTTTCGAAAATGGTTGAGTTTGATTTGAATGTGCTTGTATGTTTAATGACTTTGTGTGTGGGAATTTCAAAACTCGCTACTCGAAAGGAATGAGGAGAGGATTAGCCCGCGAATATCCTAAGAGCCAATCCAGGAACCCTATGGTGAAGGAAAAAGGAATTTAGGGTCGCTCCAAGCCCAGACTCAGACTCAGATCAGTTACCTACAAGTTCTTATCTAACGACCCAAGGATAGTTTTGGAATTTGGGGTAGGTTGATTTAAAGGATAGGAACCGAGGTATATCTCGGCGCTTCAGACACTCACGAAAATCCACTGAAACTCGCAATCACAATTCGCCCAGTTCTGACGCGTAAAACGGCAGACCAAAACTGTTTAGAACTGCTGATAGATGACTGTCACAGTAGCTTAACGCCGAGACTGAATGCTCTCCCTTTCCCCGCAATCGTATTTATAGACCCCACATGTCTGAAAAAAAATGGCGTCCTTTGCGAACACGCTCTGCCCAAGCGAAGCTTCTTATCACTAACTACACAGGGTCTAATTTCAACCATGCCATGCAGATCCGCCGTTCTACAAATTGTGTGTACGCATATTCACTATGATCAACCGTAGGTTATCACTCAAGTCATTCGGTATTGCCGATACACAAAATCTGTTGATCGCTGACCATAAAAGCTTGTTGCGATTAATTTAAGCCTTCCCGACCGCTAGCGCGCTAGACAAAGATCACTAGAATGATATTCAGACTCGTGATGTCAAACTCGCCAAATCGTACCAAACAAACGCAATTGTATATTTGCAGTCAACATAATAGCTTTCTCCGTATCGTTCCATAATAACCTTCCATTATTTAGTTATTCATAATTTATTCAGCGCGCAGCCAAATCGTCTCTGATCCCTACACATTCCGCAGGAATGCGACAAAAAAAACCTGACCTGTAACCTTCCTCGAACCATCCCACGCGCCCGGCTCACTGTTTTTTGCTAACTTACCCTGAGCTACTCAAAACCCCAAACGCTATATGAACCGACTCTCGTATTCAAAACAGCGCGGCGATGGGCTAGCCCTCTGTCACGCAAAATGAAGTATCAAATGTACTGACTCTCGTGTACCATTACAGCCCCCTCCCAGACCTTGAGACACTGTTTATCTCAGTTAAACATGGCGCAAGGATCTCATTACCACAATGCTAATCCATGCTTTGTCCATATCCACTCTATACGTACGAACATCTCTAATCATGTACACAGACCGATGAATCTGTCAATTATGTGTATAATATTTACACAACTCGATTGAGCTCTCTCCTGTCTTATCTTATTTATCTATCTAACTATACAACCTCGCTTACCCGCAACTTATCCTAATTCGTATTACTATATATATATATATATATATTATTTTTTTTATGTTCCTTTCTAAACCATGCAAGATCCTTAAATCTACAAAGTAGTTACTTAAATTTACAGCTTACAGCTTAATTATATAACTTTTATACACTATCTTATTTATCTACGCCCTTATTCGTCCTCACATAATACCTGGCTATATTTATAGTATTGTAGTTACCCAATATCTCATTTGAAACCGGATCTACTAAAGTATAACAGTTCGGATATACCACTGCCGAAATAACATAAGGCCCTTTATACAACAATGAAAATTTCCGCATGGTTTTATGTTCTTTATTCGAACGCACAAAAGTCTTAAGTTTCACATAATCACCTATACGATAGACTTCTAACTTACGCCGTTTGTCTGCCTGTCGCTTACGTCGTTCACTAGAACTTTTAGAGTTTTCTATCGCTACATTCCGCACCTGTTCCGTGTCTCGCGCACTATGACCTAATAACCATTCATCGCCTAATTCCTTGTCAATAGTTAACGGTTCCCGCCTACCAAACGCTAACTCATTAGGCGCAAAGCCTGTGCTTGTGTGTTCGATATTATTGTAGCAATTTTCAATGTCCGGTAACACGTCGACCCAACTACGATTACTTCCGCCGCATTAAGTTCTAATTAGTCGACCTAGCTCGCGATTCACTCTTTCTACGCTATTAGAATTTGGACAATACACCGACGTATGAGTGACCCGAATCCCTAGCTGTTTGAGACCAAATTCCCAAACTTTCGATATGAACTGTGGTCCTGAGTGTGGTCCCTGTGAAATCTCTTTGTACAAGCGAGCACGCTGCTACCTGTAGCTTTTCGCATTGGATACAATTTTATCACCTTACTGTACACGTCTTGAATCACATATATATATTGATATCCGAATTTACCTACGGGCAATGGCCCATAAAGGTCCGAGAAAACTTTCTCACCCAACTTTTCCGCCAACACCGGTGTACAAGGACCAACGGTATTGTTAGTACTTGGTTTGACCTTTTGACATATGTCACAACTTCTTATCACCGTGCTAATCACCCTACTCATATGAAGAAAATAATATCTGTCCTTCATCAGTGTTAATATTTTATATCTGCCGTAGTGACCTATTTCTTCATGTATGTGTAAAATTAGTTCCTCCTGTAGTGATTTCAGAATTACTAACAACTGTACGTTCCGCTTCGGCACGCGAAAATATAACGTATCACCTACTAGCTTGTAATTATCAAACCCTCTCGTTTCCGTATCTACCACCCTACGTCTGATACAACCGCTTATTCGATTTTACCGCTCATCTTCGCTTTGTAATCTCGCAATGTCCCGTAAACTCGAAATAACACTTGCGGTATTCGATGTCTGAAACCAGAATATTCCCGGCTGAACAGTTATACTGTCATTCATACCTCCAGGTCCCGCTATTTGCCTGCTTAGCGTGTCGGCAATTTGATTATCAGTCCCTCGCACAAACTCTATGTTATAATCGAATTGCTCTAAAAATATAACCCACCTAGTTACGCGTGCCCCCAATAAGGTCCACGACTTAATGAACGTCAAACTTTTATGATCAGTTCTAATAATAACTTTTTCTCCTCGCAAATATATCTCGAATCGCTTTAAAGTGTATATAACTGCATACATTTCCTGTTCGCTGACAGACCATCTCGTTTGAGCTCCCTTATGCCTGCGAACAAAACCCTATAATTCGTTCCTGGCCCAAATCATCTAATTGATAAACATAGCCCCCAATTCCTATAGCGCTGGCGTCGCATTGGACATAATCCGCCAATGGCTGACTCAATATTATACTTTCTGAGAATTGTTTTTTTATCTCGTCAAAAGCACTCTGCACCTCCGCACTCCAGACGAACTTGACTGCAGACCGTAATAAATTGTATAAGGGCTGTGTTAACGTTCCAAAATTTTTTATAAACCTCCTAAAGTAATTTATGAACCCCAAAAACGCCCTCAATTGCCTGACAGTTCTGGGTGACGGATATAATTTAAGTGTTTCAATTTTGTCCTGGTCCATCTGCAAACCTTGTGTAGACAAAATGTGCCCCAATAACTTGACCTTTTTTTGTGCGAACTCTCATTTTTTTAGTTTGCATGTGAAGCCCGCGTCTTTCAATTTACTCAGAACCGTGTCCACTTGAGACAAATGCTGATCGAAGTCACCCTCAGTTAAAATCGCCAAATCGTCAACAAAATTTAAACAATATGACCTAACCTCTGGCCCTAAGATTAAGTCCATCGCCCTCGAATATGAACCCACACTGGTTTTCAACCCCTGAGGTAAAACGTTGTAAACATAACTTCTGCCTTGATATACAAAACCCATGTATCGTTTAGATTCGTCTGATAATGGTATAGAAAAATACGCATCTTTGATATCAATAATCCCTATGTAATTTATCCGGCGACCCGATTGCAATATCTCACTCATTAAAGGTGTAGTTTCAACTTCCCCAACCATTCCCGTGTTTAATTGGCGCGCATCTAGCAATATACGGACCTCCCCTGACTTCTTTAGTGCACAATTCAATGGACTGCTGAAATCCGTAGACTGCCTGCTAATAATACCTATCTGTTCCATTTCTTTCAATCGTTTTGTTACTTTATCGCGATATGCGAACGGTATGGGATAGCTTCGTTTTACGAAAGGCGTTTCATCTCTCATTTTTATCTCATGTATATATTTATTTTTCCGACCTACCCTATCGCTAAACAACTCTGCATGTTTATTTAACACCGGCAATAACTTTGTTTTGTGTTCAACAGGTATTGTTGAATTATTCACATATTCCTCTATCATATTTCTACTGGTATCTTGGTTCTGTACTTCCATTGTACAACAGCAAGAATCCTGATTAGGACCATTACCTAATGGTATTTCACATAACCGCCCGGCGCTTCGTATAATTAGCCTCTTATTACCCTCACACATTAAACTGGCTCGCGTCTGTTGTATAAAATCAAACCCTAAAATTAAATCTTTAGGCACCCTTGTTAATACTAGCATTGGAGTATCGATAACGCATTCACCTATTGTTAATGGTAACGTGACTAACTTATCAACCTTTTCTTTACTGACTCCAAACGCACCTGTGATTCTCAAACTTGGGATCGGTATTTCCGTCGGTTTTCCCAATTGCCTGCATACTTCATCGTACACTCGCCGACTAATTACACTGATTTCGCTCCCCGAATCAATCAAACTCCCTACAACAATATTCCCAATACGCACATCTATCTCAGGTAATGTCAATGTACTACATAAATCGCGCCCACACTGAGTCGAATCGTCGTCTCTGAATATCGTATGTAAACGCCTGTCATTGCAGCCTATACAATTCAATATCGATTTTCCATCTAAACACACGGCATATCCGTGCGCTTTATGCGCTAATAATTGAATAAATTCATTCACACCCACGTTCGAATCCAAATTACACAGATCATACAGTCTATGCTTTTTTCCAATTTGATCGGCTGTCCATCCAAAGCGTAATATATATCTGAGCGCGAACGACCCGCGCGAGTCCAATAGTTTTTTGAATTCTGATTTATCGCATTATTCCTGTCACTTGAACTTTGCCCTGCCTCTGTATTATCTGAACTATCATTGCCCCTTTGGAACCCTATTGCCTTGAAACTAGCCTGAGGCGGTCTACCTCTACCGCGAAAATAACCGCGAGCGCGCGTCCCAAATTCGTTTCGTGCCTTTGTTCCCGCGTTATAATTATTCCTGCGACTCACCGCGTTAAATCGTATCGGATTTACTCGCATAGCACGATATGGCCCTCGCATGTAGCTATTCCGCCTTACGTTGTTCGTAATCATTGTCTCCGAACTCTGCAACGCACTTAATTCCCCATCGACATTCCGTTCTAAATACCGAAGGAACTCGACCGTATCTCGTATAGTCATTGGTTCCTTTCTAGCAAAAACGCTACCTGAATATCGCGCGGCAACTGTCTGAAAATCGTGTTGATTCTCTCCGTATCAGTAAACGGTATCGTAAGCTCATATATGCTATTCAATTGAGAGGCAAAGAATTCTTCCATACTTTGACCTTTCTTGGAATCGAACTTCGCAGTTAGGAATCTTTGTTTAATTAATTCCTGTTCATTATCACCCCAGAATACCTCTCTGAAATCTTTTTCAAAATCCGAATAGGTTCGCCATAAGTCTCTGTATATGCTCATTCGAACTTTTGCAATTCCTACCAAACTATCCGTTGCCCATATCAAAGCCCTAGAACTATCTCCCGAGACTTTAATATAAGCCTTTAAATCTCTTAAGAAAATCATCGGATTTTCCGAACTCCGCCCATCGAATGTCGGCAACTTCTGTGTCATTTTCACTATGCATGTTTGACGATTTTCTACCGATTGTTCAAACGTCTCTAGTTCCTGTCTGTCCGTCTGTCTGTTCGAAGTCCTACTAGCATTGCTCGCACTAGAGCCCCTTTCCAAACTGTCTAATCTATTCACTATTTCAGATAACAAATGAGTCACCTGTCCTGACGCCATTTCACTTGTCTGCGAAAGTGAATCGTCTTGTACTACCCGACTAACGTTTTTTCTAAGCCGGCCGGCCATTATTCCTGAACACTAAACCGTCGGCTCGTTTTAAGAATTGTGAAAAAATGCCCCTTTTTTTTTTGTTGTTGCTTATTTCTAACTTACAAAACTGAACTGTTTAAAATCGTTGAGAAGTTCGTTAGGCGTACAATAGTCGAACGGAAGATTGATTCAGGATGTTACAGTTTCAAGTTAGACAGAGAAAGCATATATGCCCGCAAGCCGGTATTTCGCATCAGTTAGCGGTGTATTGCGCCAGATCGATAGTTGTTGTATTTTGTGTGATGGTACCATTTATTTTTGTATAAATGGGCGCTTGGAACTTCTTTTAGTGGTCGACCACAATTTATAATATTTGTTTGGGATATCGTATAGATATCCGTCGTAGTTTTACGACGTGAGTACTCAATGATATTTCATGTGCTCGCTATTAGCGGCTAGTGGTGGTTCCAATTATATATGTTGTTCACGGCAATAACGATCCGAATAGACCGGTTTACACAATTGCGATTTGATTTTCCGAAATGGGTTTGAACTAGCGGTTACCTCAAAAGGTCCGTAACGTTTTAAAACCTTCAACTATCGTTATCGAAACGTTGTCATTAGCGCTTTAGGAGATCTAACCCTCACCATAGCGAAGTGCATAGTTCGGTAAATACCAATCTATGAATTTCACTGACCTCAGCACGATCTCGGCCGAGCTTAATCAATATATATTTGACTCAGCCTACACATTAGACCTCCATATATTTAATTTAAAGATGCAACTTGAATCCAAACTGACCCAAGGCAAAGCAAAACAATCTACCCGGTCCTAAACAATGAACTTTAGACTGTAATTTGATCTCTTGATAGGTTATCTGTGTTGACACCGGTTTAACTTTGTTCTGAATTTGTTATTTCCATCCGCGGAACCTCATCGATCAAACAGTCTCCCTATGCCCTGCCAACCTAGGTTTAGCCGCAACTAAACTCCTGTCTAGCCTAGTCTAAAATCCTAGTGTTATACCACGTACATTATCGACACCACTCGAAAATGGTTGAGTTTGATTTGAATGTGCTTGTATGTTTAATGACTGTGTGTGTGGAAATTTCAAAACTCGCTACTCGAAAGGAATGAGGAGAGGATTAGCCCGCGAATATCTTAAGAGCCAATCCAGGAACCCTATGGTGAAGGAAAAAGGAATTTAGGGTCGCTCCAAGCCCAAACTCAGACTCAGATCAGTTACCTACAAGTTCTTATCTAACGACCCAAGGATAGTTTTGGAATTTGGGGTAGGTTGATTTAAAGGATAGGAACCGAGGTATATCTCGGCGCTTCAGACACTCACGAAAATCCACTGAAACTCGCAATCACAATTCGCCCAGTTCTGACGCGTAAAACGGCAGACCAAAACTGTTTAGAACTGCTGATAGATGACTGTCACAGTAGCTTAACGCCGAGACTGAATGCTCTCCCTTTCCCCGCAATCGTATTTATAGACCCCACATGTCTGAAAAAAAATGGCGTCCTTTGCGAACACGCTCTGCCCAAGCGAAGCTTCTTATCACTAACTACACAGGGTCTAATTTCAACCATGCCATGCAGAACCGCCGTTCTACAAATTGTGTGTACGCATATTCACTATGATCAACCGTAGGTTATCACTCAAGTCATTCGGTATTGCCGATACACAAAATCTGTTGATCGCTGACCATAAAAGCTTGTTGCGATTAATTTAAGCCTTCCCGACCGCTAGCGCGCTAGACAAAGATCACTAGAATGATATTCAGACTCGTGATGTCAAACTCGCCAAATCGTACCAAACAAACGCAATTGTATATTTGCAGTCAACATAATAGCTTTCTCCGTATCGTTCCATAATAACCTTCCATTATTTAGTTATTCATAATTTATTCAGCGCGCAGCCAAATCGGCTCTGATCCCTACACATTCCGCAGGAATGCGACAAAAAAAACCTGACCTGTAACCTTCCTCGAACCATCCCACGCGCCCGGCTCACTGTTTTTTGCTAACTTACCCTGAGCTACTCAAAACCCCAAACGCTATATGAACCGACTCTCGTATTCAAAACAGCGCGGCGATGGGCTAGCCCTCTGTCACGCAAAATGAAGTATCAAATGTACTGACTCTCGTGTACCATTATAGCGTCATGTTGAAATGGGGCCATCCTGGGTCAGCGACACCCCTAGACAGCTGTACGGGGTGTGATGTGTCAGTTAGATAAATAATTGTGTTACAAATATATCTATCTATCTACATTTATTTATTAACAAGTGATACAATCTTCATCTTTTCAACCGACTTCAAAAAGGCGGAGGTTCTTTACTCGACAATTTTTTTTTGGATTTGTTCTGTTTTTGTATATTTGTTACGCGAATATTCCGTCAATTATGAATCGATTTTCATGATTCTTGTTTTGTTACATGGACTTTATTCGTATCCCGACCGGGGAGGAAGAAATAGGGCTTGAACTTGAAGTCGGTTTTTTAAGTTTTTACTTTGTGAATTATTATTTAGGATTGCTCATATCTTTTTAGGTCAGTTTTAAGTGTTTGAAAGGTCATCTGGATCTGTCCCCTTCGTCAGTAATTCAAATCATCAGCACAGCAAGCAGTAAGAGTCACATTGACGTTTATTGTATGGGAGAACTGTCACATTTCCACAGATTTCAGTCAATTTGATTCGACTGAGTGCAAATTAACGTCTTGAGAAATAACCCAGGACAACGTGTAGAGTGATTGGATCCCCCTGGGAGCCCCCTGATATAATGTTAACTAATGTCAAAGAGTGTCAAGTTGTTAGAGATAAGCTCGCCTTTGTACATGTTTTTTTGAATTTTTATGTGTCTCTTTTTTTTTGTGCAATAAAGTAAAGAAAGAAGAAGTCAATAAACTATATACGGATTAAATAGGCTCATCATTATTTAATAACCTTCGTAAGGTAAACATTATTCTATGGATCGCAAATAAATATGGCGGCACTGTCATTAAACGTGATTTTTATTTTATTTCAGGTAATAACACTGTGCTGATGGTGGACATTGGTGGATTTGAGGACAAATAAATCAAGATTTTGTAAGTTAACGCACGCTCGAAAAATTTAGGCAATCTAGGCCTCTTGAAGCGAAATTGAACGCACGATATCAAATCGATTGCCGTATTAGATTGCTCTTAAGTTCGATATCGCTGCGCGGCTTTGGCGTTCGATATCGCTTCATGAAGAAAGACCCTTACTCGACAAGGTTGCCCACGCTCTGATGCAATGTTACCCTTCTTCTAGCGCAGTCGGGTAAAACACTCGATGGTGGCGAAAATAACCATCAATTCACTGGAACCTATTTCTGTGCTGACTAAACATATTTTCCAATATCTTCCCGCAGTGCCCATACTGTGAAAAACTAATATTACTTATAGGGTTATTCTGTTCCGCAACGTCCCCCGATCCCATTGAATGATACTCTCCAACCTCACCCACTATTGGACACATTACTATACAAATTTGCAGTCAAAATCACAATCGCGACACCTTTCCAATGTATCGGCATTGATGTCAAGAGATAGAGAACCGAGGTGCTGGTGTACGAAGCACGTGCTAGGTCCGGTTTCGATTGGAGTATTGGAGCCTGCCTTCGCGTGCGGAGAGTCAGGGTGCTTTCATATAAATGCTGCTTTTTTGGCTTTAAGTAAATACATATTAAATATATAGGTCATAATTCCGCAATGTAATGTAAAAATATAAAACTATGTTAACATTTGTGGACTACAGCGTGTTTTGCCTGTATATATCTATAGCTGCTGTAGGTCCAGGCCCACAAAATGGACTATGACTAACTGGCAAACCGTGGGTACAACTGTGCCCCTGCCACGCCGTATGGGAAAGGGAGTGACGATATGTTTCGAACTAGACCTAGTAAGCTCAATAAGGCTTGTGTTATGGGTACTATACGACGATGTATTTAATACAGATAAACACTTAAAAATACATAGAAAATATCCAAGATTAAGAAAAAAATATTCATGCTCATCACATGAATATTTGCCCTTACCGGTATTCGAACCCAGGACCGTCAGCTTCGTAGGCAGGCTCAACACGCTAGGAGAAACAGGTCGTCAACTTTACAAACTTTACACTTGACGAAATTCTCAAAGCATCAAACAAAGCTAACCATAGATTCCGTTTTCAAATTTTATCTTTTTAGTTTAGTTTTGAAGCCGGCGGCATCGACCGACTGACACTACGGTTGAGATACTTTCAGAGAAGATTTTTTAAAAATCCCGAAATCCGAAGTTCAATGAAAAGATAGGGACTTCTTCAACGCCATCTATCGAATTAAAAAAACACTTGCTCTGAAAGTATCCCATTGTTCATTATTTTATATTCTTGGCTTTACTATAGTTGCTGGTAAACACAGCCTTACCTCTCTAAAACTGGACACGTCTGGCATCATGGCCGCCGGACGGATTGTTCAGATTTCATCGCAGTCCTGATTGCTGATTGTACTTTTTGATATCGCATCAATAGGACATGATTGCAGTCCAGTTAATGATTGTCAATGAGCTGAGCCCCTGTCATGCAAAGTGTTGAATGACCAATTAACTATGTAAACTTTGGGGCCATTTTCCCACTGTAACTTGAAATGGGAAAATATGTGACGGCGGTTATGAAAAAAAATAATTATAAACAACAACGACAGATTCAATTATGTATGTAAAGACTAACATTCTTAATGAAAGAATATATAAAATGTACCGAAAGGTTAATTACCATCGTACAAGAAACCAAATGGGACTAAAAATAATAAAACAAAAAATGTATGTCTCAACTTGGTTTCGATACCGATTGCGGATCCGACGTCAAACCAATGGACGATTATAAATAAATTCACGTAGTAATTTTTATTTTATTAAATGAAACTTTAGCCTTTTTTTTAACACGCTTTTATGAGGTTCACCTGTGACTAAGGAAGTAACTACTATGTAAAAAAATCTTGCATGTTAAAATGTCCCACTTCCCGGTTTCCGATTGCGCTAAAATTTAGAATAATTATCGGAAGTTCGGTGACAATGCAATATCGTGATACCATCGTGCTGATCTGATGATGGAGCCGGATAGTGGTCACAGGAACGCTGCAATAAAATAACGCAATCCTACCGAGTTCGGGCTCTTTAGAATCGTCTCGGTGAGAAGTTGATGGATTAGTGAAGGTATCGAGCTGATCTGATAATAATTATACCTATAATACCTTGGACACTATTGATCTAGCCCCAAACTAGGATTGCCTGTATCTTGGGTACTAGACCACGATACACATACTTATATAGATAAATATTATACTTAGATAGATAAACAACTATGAATAGGGTACAAACATCCGTTCTCATCAAACAAATATTTGCCCCCACCGGGACTCGAACCCGGGACCCTTGGTTTCGTAGGCAGGGTCACTGTCGACTCGGCCATTCGGGTCGGCAAATGATTTATTTATTTATTTATTTATTTATTTAATATACGATTACGATGTACAACATTACAGGTATACACCCAATGCGCTGTACAAAGTCTAATAGTTATACAATGTCAGAATCAATTTAGGTAAGTCGATTTCACAGGTATGGAACAAAGGGTACAAATTCGTAGAAAATACTACAATACTACATATCAAATCACATTAAACATTAACTTTAGGTCAAATGTTTAATGTGATTTGATATGTAGTATTGTAGTATGATGATGGGACCTGGAGGTGGATAGTAGAACTCTTCAACGGCTACTAGTAAACCCCTGAGTTTGGACCCGTTTGATTTGTTTTAACGTACCAAATACACGCGAATTTTTTAGTGTTTAAAAGTAACTATTTTATTAAGATACTAATTTGAATATTTAAATTAATAGTGGTCTAATATATTTTTTATTGTATTTTAAATAATATGACGACTATTGATCAAATTTTTTAACGGTTACTAGCGACTGGTTATTTCTAAAATAAAAAATCAGTGTCACTTTTGGACATTTTGAGATATAAAAAACAACTCTTCACTACGTAATGATGGACTAATTACATTATTTCACAGTTTCAAGGTATATTTACCGCAGGTTCCAAATAATATCCATTGTAAAACTATACAAAACTAAAGATGAATTCTGCCGAAATATTTAAGGTTTTAGTTGGTTTATTCTTCTCTTCAAATATACCGTGAACCTATTTATTACACTAGGCATGCTTGCCTCGTTATTATCTTTGGATTTCAGTAAGACTTTACTATGGCAAAAATGTTGGACTGCAAATAAACTCTTATAAGACCAAAGTGATGACAAACTCCATTAAAACAGGCTTATATCAAGAAATTCTGAAATATGTAGATGATTACAACTACCTGGGCCAGCAAATCTCCCCAAATGATCAAACAGCAAAAGAAAAAGGAATAAAAATTGACACAGGATGTAAGATTAACTGGTCCTTAAATAAAATTAAGCTCTGAGCTCGACAATGAAAAGAAGCAGATTAAATTCATGCTTAGGGCAGGAATATGAATTGTAAAACTGAAATGTCTCACTTGTGGTTGCGAATCGTGGGCTGAGAGCCTCAACCAAACTCCAGAGAGAGAAGCTGGCTGAATGCACAAAGAGCAATGGAGATATACATTGCAGGAGTCAAACGTCAGGATAGTGGCAGAAATGCCTATCTCAGAAAAAAATCCAAGAAACCGTTCGGCCCACTCACCTATCAGTTTTTTATGTACATACCATAAACCCTTTTACTGCGTCAAAAAACCGTACGTTACGATCAGCATAATGTTAAACTACTTTTTAAAAACACTTTCTTATCTGAATATTGAACATTATGACGATAATGTGTAAATTTTCTACATATTATGACATTAAATATTTCGAACGTCGACGTCCGCCTGCGTGCCGCCCCTAGTTTGTCTGTGAAGTTGGTAACTACATAACAAGCTAAACAACTGCAGAGCCACAACGCCGGTCAAACATGCGGTTCCTGAACACATCAAAGAGAGCTTATGATATGTGTGTAGATAAACTAGTGTATGTATTACACTGTACATAATTAGGCATTAAAACTCTCGAATTATATTATTATGACCCTCTCTCGAGTTTTAATGCCCTCCATTATGTATCAGTCACATAAACTACTATTGTCTACCCACATTATAAGCTCTCTATAACGTGTTCAGGAACCGCATGTTACGTCCGGCATGGCGGCATTGACATTTAATTTCGAATAGAACGTCATCTCGACTGATATTGGAATTGAGGCTTTTCAGAGATGTCCGAAAGTTGAATGTACATATTAAGAATATAATTCGATGTTATTTATGACGCAATAATAACATTTGCACAGATAAGAAATGTGTTCTAACAAAACAGTTTTTCTTTAGCTGGTCGTAATTTGCGGTTTTGAACGCATTATAGAGGGTTTAGGATATGTGTGTAGATAAAATTATTAATATAGCCAGCAGTGGATACGATCATGCTGAAGAAGAACAAGTAGAAGAAGAACTATTAATTAAATATGATTCAAGAAATAATTCAATGAATTATTCTGTTCCTCAATTTCGCAGAATCAACTAATAGCGATCTGAATTATGAATCTTTACTTGTAGCCATATTGTTCAGCTTTGTGGAACGGATTAAAGGGATTTTCAACGACCTTTATCAATGATTTTACATGAAATATTAATTTATAAATAAGGAGAAAGTTTTGCCCGGAGTAGGTTTTTTATTAAACCGTCAAGTGCGAGTCGAACTCGCAAACGAAGGGTTCAGTGCCATCGTACAAGAAAAAACGCAAATACACACGTCAATTGTATGGGTACGTTGTTTTTATTTATTTTTAATTGCGTGTTGTTCATTATTCGTTGATGTAGCAGCAACAGAAATACACATTCTGTGATACACGGACGGATGGACAACCGAGGCCTTGTGATAGGGAGGTTTCCGTTTGACACCCTTCTGGTGCGGAACCCTAGAAACGTAAACAAATAACCTGGCAAACGTAGTGATTATTATTGGTCGAATTACTTACGTTCCTTTACTTCTTATAATATAATGTTTGCTGTACAATTATGTTTGATTTAAGTTGTGTATATGTCGCAGCCATATCGTAGAACACGCCGTATTACATACAGGCACGCCGGATTGAATAACGTCGCTGTTTCACAATGCGGCTACCTCAAGTTGAGCCGGATTGTGTTGGCGATACGTTGTACAAAGCGGCGTCCAACGTTTAGCTTTATTGTCAGCAAGAAGCAATGTAGGGTGACTATAAGTAATCACTATACCCCGGTACCGGCGGCGGCGGCGGCGGTGGTGCAATGTGGGCGCTGGACGTACTTGTGGATCAGAGACTATGTTAGGGATGGCTATAAATAATTTTGATATATAGCTATGTATGTCGATACTTTTGTCCTAACATAATGAAAGGCTACAGGTTCCGTTATCAGTACGTCAGTTATTTAGTTTCGCAAGGTAAGATGTTTACTGAAAAATATTAATAAATAATTTTATAATCAGTCATAGTGATGCCATGTTTTACAAAATAAACGCGTTTAGTTTTTGTCTAAGATGAATGGTGAAGAAAAAGCATCGACAAATCATATGTCTCAAAATTATTTATTACTATTATTATGTATTTATTATTTAGAAGCTGATGGTTGAACGTATATTATATTTATTATGCAGCACCAACATCAGCTGCATTATTTGCGATTAGTATAAATATCTAGAATAGTAATAAGAAGTCAATATACAACAATACATTGACTGCTTATTACTAGGTATTCTAGATATTGGTAAGTGGTTTATTATTTTTATTGACATATTTAATGTTGTGCACATAGTTCCACCCGTAGTTTCTTTTTTCCTCTCCATTCTAGGTTTGCTGGAAGAAATCTCTTGTTAGAGATAAGCTTTTTACATATTTTTTTCTTTATTTTGTATTCACTGTTTTTGTGCAATAAAGAATATTGTATTGTACCGGAAGTGTTTCAGTGTGATGTCGTGCGTGGGTGGAGCGGCGCGGGGTCGGCGCAGCGTGTAATGCCCCCTTCCCCCCGCCCCCCCGCCCCCTGCCCCCTCCCGCGCACTTCCGCTAGAACCTACTCGTTAGGCTGTTTCCATTTAGCTTTTAATCAGCGGTTGAATATCATTTTTCTACATAAATTTCAGTCAAATTTATAAGGAAATATGAATTTCTGCCGCTAAAGCCTTAAATTTAAAGCGCTGTAGGTGAAGTTTTCTCTAACGTATACCTTACTAAATATCTAGTGTCAATTTGATCGCTAAACGCTCTTATAAACTTGCGAAAATTGTTTCGCTAAGTTGCTGTTCTAAGGTGAAAGTTGTTAGACGGTGTTAAAAATTCTAAGAAAGTTTAAAGCTTGTTTTATTTGTCTTTGTTAGTGTTTGTCATTGCCTATTTTCGTAAATAAATAACTAAAGAGTTTGCTAAGGGGCTGAGCACACTGCGAAATGTCTCCTGTACATAGATCGACTGTTATTTATAATGGCCCTGCCACACACTGCTCTACTCGCGCAATTAATCCGACGTCCGATGTGGCTGTTGGTCGATGCTGCCGTCGATATTGCCGGTCCTTTGACTCGTGCTAATAAACTGACAAAACAAGAAGCGCTGGGCAGAACGAGGAGCATGACGAGTAACCTGGCCACACTACGTCTCTGCCTCCTTTCCTCGTTACTTCCCACGCTACTCGACGACTGTGTGGTGGGGATATAGGGTCAGTTTACATTGAATTTTGTTTATATATATAAGCATACATACGTACGTTCATAATGATATGCAATCAGCATACAAACAAACCAATAGCTGCGGCGCTGGGTTTGCCCCCTGTCACGCAAAATGTAGTATGTTATAAACCGCTGAACATGGGCGCAACTGTGCCTCTGTGCCTGCCTGTTTTATTTTATTTTTATAATGGCACATACATTGCTTCTGACTCCACAGTAGGGTACCCTGTTGTGGGAACCAAAACAGCGACGTCACAAACATGTAAACATCCAAGAACTGGGGACTTTTTTTCTTCTTCCCCAGTCGGGTTTTGGTTTTTTATATAGGCAATTAAGAATTGTATATTGTTTTTTTTTTTGTATTTAATGAACACTAGCCCGACACCCCTCCAGCATCGCGCACTGAGCCAGCAGGTGGGAGTATGGCTTAATCTTACTTGTATTCGAGTAAGGCCCGTGCCCCTCGGTGGGAAGGAAGAAAGAAAAAACTCAGGTCTTGATATTTAAATGTGTGTGACGTTGCTTTTTCTAGTTCCCACGACCCAGGGTATCCTAGTGTGAAGCCTAAAGCAATGTATGTGCCTGTTATAAAAGTTTATGCAGGTATATGTTTATTTTTTGTTTTCAATTTGTATTATATTTACCTATACATAACTATTCCTATTTGTGTTCTTTCTTCCCCACAGCAAAAACCTCCGACAACATCATTCATTCCAAGCCTTCCGATAAAACTCTATTTCGTTGTACCCTCAATCTAGATTGCTTCCAATATCTCTACAGTTTGAACGAGTTCTGAAAATGTTGTTCCATTTAAGTACCTTTCTTATTTCTGAGGTAATTCCGTTGAAGATTGAAGAAGGAGCGTTTATTTCGATAACTACTTCTATAGAAAGAAAAACCGACTGGAACATTAACTTCATATTAGTAGATACTGCGTTTGTGGACATTTGTTTAGAGATAGACCCGGCTTTATTTAATATTCTTGTGGTAAGTTATATTCTTAGTACGAGTAAGTAATATTATAGCAAGTATGCAGTCGTTCTGAGGATGATGGAAAACGTCGTGAGGAAACCTCATATAATTGTGGGGATGAGCTAGCCCCATGTCACGCGAATTTGACTATTGCTACCAAAAAGTGTGCGCATCTGTGTTTCAGCTACCTCGTACATTTCAGTAAACAAAAACTGTCACTTTCAAAGTACTCACACTAATGCAATTTCACCATATAGTATGTTATTCTAACCTCGAAATAGGTAAACAATCACAATAACGGGAGTCAATTGAGACGTGACACGAATGCAAAAAAGATCTTCTTCATACTTCTTCATAAGTTTGACCGCGCGCGAGAGAGACAGGCAGACTATTCTTGATGTCCATGCACTGCAACGTCACGCCGTGCGCTTATCCACAGACACTACACAAGCGCAACGTGTTAAATGTGTTGAACGCGCCAGCTTTGGTTAACCGACCTGTACTTGACGCTCAGTTTGACATAAAGAAGCTCATTAATGTCTCCACCGATGGGCAAGGCCCTTTACACGAATTTGAGTTTCAGTGCAAGTGTCCGTATGCATCTCGATAACCAAATACGCACGATACTAAAAGCACACTCAGTGTCGTGTCAATTCCATAGTGACGGCTGTTTCAGTGTCGTGCGGGTTTCATCACGCACGCGGGATTTACTATGGGATTGACCCCGCTCGCGGGTTTTGCCAGTATGGCGGCCCGCGTCCTGACAAATACCACAGATTAATTTCAAATACTCACCAGACACTGGAAAGGCCGTAAGATCGAGTTATATGGGGGTAGGAGGAGGGGTGCAGTGCAGGCTAGTGTCGGTAAACCCGACATTGCAAAGATTACGAGTATTATATATGTATATATGTATGTGGAGCTGCGGCAGTGGCTCTGCCTCCATGCGAGAGCTCCCGGATTCAATCCCCGGCTGGGGATAAAGAAAAAAAACCCATGTCTTGGATGTTTATATGAGTGTGATGTCGCTGTTTCTGTTTCCCAGAGTACAGGGTAGTGTGGGGTCAGAAGCAATGTATGTGCCTGTATATAAATGTTTTAAAATTATGCATATGTAGTTTAGGTAGATTTATTAGGGAAATATTAAACTGCACACCAAAAATGCTGATTTTCACAGCAAATATCAGGGCTAAAGGCTGCGGTAGCTTAGGTGAAGGGTAAAGGGGGTGAGCAAAGCTAGGCCCCCTTTATCGTTCGTGTTAGGTTGAACATGCAAGAACAACAAAAAATACTTAAAACATAAACTTGAATGCACATAAAATATTTAAAACATAAAAAGTGTTTTGCTGATGTTTTTTTGCTGTGCAAATCAGTATTTTTGATGTGCAATTAAATACTGGCTGAATTATTACCTATATATTGCATCTGTACTCTGTGCCATCAATTTTCACAAAATGCCCAAAATAATTAATTCAGAATTCAATTGTTAATGTGCTGAGCACAACTTTTAACACGAAAGGTTCAGGCTAAAAGCGAAATGTATTAAGATCTTTAACCCGACCCTCGGTGTTTCGCTAATTTGGATAATAATTTGGTTAGAAAACGCTTTTGGCCAAAGGGTATTAATGAAATTCAGGTTGAGATTGTGGGGCCAGAGGCAATGTAGGTGCCTGCATACAAAGTCACTCTTAGCTCAAAAAAAGTTTCTTGGATAATGTTGTCTAACTAATTTTATCATTCCCCAAAATTGTTATGTAATTTATGATGTGAAATAGGATTCACTTTTGAATATGAAGTCCAATTTCAATGCGCTTCCTAGATAGTGCAGGAAATATTAACCTCGACCCAAACATTTGAAACATCCAAGCCCAAAATTGATAGAAATAACAATGTATAGTGTTCTGGTTGATATCCTAAAGTTCCCAAAAAAAACATCTTGGTGACAAACTGGTCTAATATCAGAAATTTGGCAGAAGTTCAGTTATTTTATTTTATTTCCCCCACAAGAGGGAACTGGTTAGTTAAAGTTTGTATGAAAATCAGAATCAGTTTTACTAAGATAGTCGATTGTCCCCAAGATAGATTTTTCGGGAACCTTAGGATATCAAAAAGAAGACTTTCTTCAATATTTCCGCCAATATTTAGCTTGATGTTTCAAATGTCCACACAACGGATTAGCGCTGCGATAGCGGTCATTGATCCGACTGCTACTGAGAATCGAATCATTTATTTATTTGTCAAATTTCGTAAGTACAACCTTACAGAAATAATTATAATGCGTTGTACACACATACCGAATAAGATACCATTGAAAAAATATATAATAAGAAATTAAATTACAAATTAAATTATTCATTTCGCTTCAATCAGTACATATGTCAACTAAATATTTCATTCAAATTATAATAATTCAAATTACAAATAAAACAACACAATTTAAAGTCAATAAATTCAAAATGTGAGCTATAAAATTAAACTTCAATTTAAATATTTCAAATTACAAATTAAACGCAGTCCCACATTCAACTCGCAAAACATTCCCGCACAATATGTATCCATGCATCACCAAACAGATCAGTCAGTGGTGCCAGCCAACAGAGCGTTGACACTGTCCCGAGCCCTCATCAGCGGAGACTGCTGGCGCGCCATAGTGCGGTGCGAGCCGCCCGCTAAAAGCTGCGCGCGCGGATATATTTGTCGGGAACGAATAGCGCGCATACTGTACCGACAACACACAGTCGGAAGCTGTTCGGTGTTACGTCTGACCTCTAGTGAGTTGTATCCGAGCATACCCAATATAAAAGCGGATGGATAAAGGTGAGGATAGTATCCAAATTTCCTCTTATATAGGTATCGTAGGAAAGCTTTTGAGAAGGTACCTTCTCGAGCAAAAGTATGTAAGAGCTTTCGTGCGGATTCCAAACAACCGAGCTTGATTCAAGTTTGGTTCTCACTAGGGCCGTGTATAGAAGCTGGACCACACCCAGATTCCGGAAATCCTTACTATTCCGTATCACGAACCCCAATCTTTTAAAGCATTCCTTGGCTTAAGTGCTCATGTTCTCATGGAATGTAAGTTTAGGGTAGAAATTAACACCGAGGTCCTTAATCGAATACACTCGAGTCATAGACTCCGTACCGAGTGTATACGTCGCGCTTATAGGATGAGAAGAGTGCATAAAGGACATTACATAACACTTGGCAGGCTTGTTGTTCACACTCCACCTATGAACCGCTTCAAGATCTTCCTGCAACAAACTATGTACAATCATCCTCTGAACTCACGGGAAATATCAGTTTCAGATCGTCCGCATACAGAAGGCAATTGGCGTATTTGAGCTCTAACTCCAGGTCATTTATCATAATGATAAATAACAACAGACCTAGGATAGACCCCTGGCTAACGCCCCGCGTATGGTACGGCTGGGACTCCAAACAGCCGTGTCGCACATCGTACACGGAAACCTTGGTAACGGTCGGTAATCATGGTAACGATCGCTACTATGATAAGCTAAACGACAGTAATTTCAAACGTTGCACGCAATAAGTAAGCATCGTTAGGTATTCCAATCACGAGCATACAGTGGAGACAGGAATCAATGACCGCTATCTCGAAATGACAGTAACAAACCGGAACAAATATGCAGTTGTGTAACTGGAACTGAGGTTTATGCCGACTATAAACTGAGGTTATTGCTTGAAGTGACTTCTCGTATATCCCAACTTGTGTCGATAGTCCGGAACATACCATGCTTAACACGTAGGTACTTGAAATTGAAGCCATTCTTTGAAGAAGATAGGGGTTGTTTTCAGTAAAAACTCTGTTATATCGACTTAACAATAACAATATTTGTTTTCCTGGACATACTGAGTCAACAAACATAAACATTGCTCTGGACTCTGTTTCCACTATAGGATGCCCTATCTACACTAGACCGATATAAATTGGACATAAAACGAGACATCGTTAGTCATTATAAAAATAAGAGAGTAAAGTACCCGATTGCAAATTCTAAATAGTTTGCGAGGAACACATTTTCAAAGTTTCGAAGTCAATGTGAATTTCTGAATGCTGCCAACTGCTTCAGTTTCATGGACCAGATAAAATAATCCTGGTTATTCGATCAGTCGAACTACCCGGTCGAAGGGTTTCAGACTGTGTTACTTCCCACCCCTTATGGCTAAACTATAAAATATTTGCTTAAGATGTAGCATCTTGTCACTATAAAATCAAATCCCAACTCGAAGTAACATAAACATTTATATAAAGGCACATACATTGCTTCTGGCCCCACACTAGCCTGTATCGTGAGCTGTTTTTCTTTTCTGTATCCCCAGCCGGGGATCGAGCGCGCGGGACCTCTCGCATGGTAGGAAGTGTAAGCTTAATGCGTTGTCCACTGTTCGTTCGACGTCTTGTGAGTTAGATTAATGTGTGTTTAAGGGTGCCGCTCGAAATAGAGCGACTATGATCTGAACCTAAACTACCGGGGTTAGGTCGAACCCTTGGAATATAACGATACATCTGTATTACATTATACATGGCCGATTGCACCTACCTAGGTTGAGTCAAATTCCAGGGATTTATAATCCTTGGAATTTGACTCAACCTATCGTCAAAAGTCAAGTCAAATCAAAATGTCTTTATAACTGTAGATATTTACATATGAGCTCCGTGGTCAAATGGTTTTCACGCTTGCTTCTTACACAGGAGATACAGTTTCGAATCCTGACCAATGAGATAATTCATTTATCTTAAGTACTGTATCGGACGTTCAGTGTTTCGGATGACACGTTAAGCTGTAGGTACGACCCGGCTACTATCGCTACTTGGTAGTAGTAGTCGTAAACCCCCTCCATCAACCCGCACTGAGCCAGCGTGGTGGAGGATGGCTTTATCATGCTCGTATCCGGGTAAAAGCTCGTGCCTCTCGATGGGAAATTAATGGGCTACATTAATTAATTTATAGATGCTTAGCAAATTTCATTTTTTGTCTCTTCTCTACATTGGACCACTGTGGGAGAAGCATGGCGATGAAACTCCCTCAGATTGATTTTCAGATCTCTTTAAAAAAAATCGTCATCGTCATACTCAGTCTACATCTACCCACTGCAGGGCGCAGGCCTTTTCTATACAGCGCCAGTCCACACTTTCCTGTGCCCACAGTATCCATTGTGATCCCGACGACACGACATCGTCAGACCATGGTCCAGGGTGTCTGACCACTGGCTAGGTCGCTCCGCTTGGCCACCACTATGTGATTTGGTCCACCGTCCATCATGCCGTATTGGTAAGTGTCCTCCACACATCTACATCTTTATCCCCTTGGCTGGCACAGGCTTGCAGAGTTTTCACTGGTTTTGGTCTTTAATAGGGTTGAAAATATGGTGGTATTGTATGTCCACTGACAGCTAAGGGGTTACAGCATAAATGGGAGTTCAGCATGACTTTGAGTGTCTGTTAGAGTTTGAGTTGTCGGCTGTGCATCCGGGCCAAAGTATTATGTTGAAATACTGAAAGATTATGAGCGACTAGCACTATGAAACGAAGTGTAAGCAGAAGTGAAAAAGTGAAAGTTAAAGATTGTAAAGAAGTTGTTCCTTTAAACCTCTTACCTGGGTAGCTACCTATCGCCGCCTCCTCAAGTACAAGTTTCTTTTTAGGGTTCCGTACCCGAAGGGTTCCAAACGGGACCCTATTACTAAGACTTCGCTGTCCGTCCGTCCGTCTGTCACCAGGCTGTATCTCAAGAACCTAGCTAGCTAGAGAGTTAAAATTTTCACAGATTATGTATTTCTGTTGCCGCTATAACAACAAATACTAAAAAACAGCATAAAATAAATATTTAAGGGGGCTCCCATACAACAATACCACATACAAACTTATGGATGCACCTGGTTACGTACATGGAGTGTGAAAGTAACCCCACCAATAACTTTGTAAACAATATTTTGCTGTGTAACATCCAAACTATTCACTCCACACCATCGCTTACATTGAACGGTGGTACGGAACCCTTCGTGCGCGATTTAGACTCGCACTTGACCGGTTTTTTAAAAACCTCAAGTTGTAATTGCTGCCTCCGATTATGTTCATGGCCGCAACCTTACACGAGTGACAGTAAAATAAATTCTCATAACGATATTACTTTGTATTGGCTCTAATAAAGTCGTCAGATAATCGTAACTTAGTAGTTAAATTTTAATCTTTTATTTATTTATGTGTGTGATCTTATTGATTTATTGGGTCTGATGTGGTTATCAAATTCATATCTCACGGATTAGATTTTATGCAGGGTCATAGTTGGGCCCCTAGCCAAAAGTAAATATGGTTTATACCCTTTTCTCGAACATATTCCCATGATCGGGGTATGATGTGAATAAATAAACGGTAGCAGCCGCTAGCGTCTCAATACCCATTTTATCGTCCGCACATTGGCCTGAACCGAAGCAAACTGGTCGATCTTCCAACTAGTGGGCGGCATCACAATACTCTGGCTACATTGGCCAATACCACTTATGGCAAATTGCAGTGGGGACCCCACATGGATATGTTCTGTGGCTTACGCTGTTAGAAATATCAGTCAAAACACGGATTTAGCAACAGCTAGGAACAATGCAACGTGAATGTGTTGGCGAGCCCGAAGATCAGCCATCATGCAAAATGTAGGATTATCTGGCTAATTGTGGGCACACCTGAGCCTCTGCCACCCTGTATGGGAAAAGAGAAAGATAAACATAACATTAACATTTGTATGCAGGTAAATGCATTGCTTGTGGCCTCACACTAGGATACAATGTGTCATGGGAACCAGAAATATCTGAGATCTGCTTTTTTTTCTATATCCACAGCCGGGGATCGAACCCGGGAGCTTTCGCATGGTAGGCAGAGCCACTAACTAACTCAGCGCCATAGAGGTTGTCATATGTGAGGGTAAATTTGTTCGTAAAATTGATTTCTCTGGAACATTATTGACTACCTATAGACGTTGGCCACGAAAATCACGACTAACCAAATAAAAACACGGGGGGGTTTAAGGGCGTAAATATTCCCCAAACTATTAGTCGGGATGCTCTACACCACACAGGGTTGCCAGATTACAATAAAACAAAATAAATAAATCTAGCCCATTAATGTCCCCACCGAGGGGCGCACGCCTTTGCCCGGATACGAGTAATCCATAATTCATAATTAATTTATTACACACAAATAATTCGCAAAGAAAAGTTGATCGCTGAGCACAAGTTAGGTTGAATCAGATTATAAAACTTTAAAATGCTGATTTCTACTTAAAATACTGGCATGCAAAAAGTACCCGTACGTGGCTATTACTTATTAAAATAACACAGCATTCGGTAAGAGTCAATGTTTTTTTTGTTGTAACAATAGTGGCAGAAACTATCATGGGGAAACCTTCATACCCAGAGCTGCGTCGATGGGCTGTCCTCTTGTCCAGCAAAATAAAGTATTTAGTTAGTGCCTGGAATGCTAATTGTTTTACATAGATTATTTTGAAAACCCCTATCCACTTTTCAATTCCGGCCAGGATTCTGGGGCTGAAAAAAAAACTGACATATCAAGACAAATCACGACGTCTGGCAACCCTATCCACACCCATGTTTATGTAAGGGATAGCATAACTAAAGTGAGTCAACAAGGAATAACAGCTTCTTGTTGTGCCCTCAAGTGTCATCTTGTTTCATTTTTGATAGATAGCCTATGGGAGTGGGAGTAATACACGTTGGGAGGGTCATTGCTTTGTAGGTGTTCGAGGGCTTTTATTATTTTTGGGGTGTATGAACAGAAAATCCACCAAACTACCAAAACCAATTGGGTATTTGACTGGGAAATTTGTCAATTTAATATTAGAACATGTCCTATCTCATCCATACTTTTGACGCTAGAAGAGTTCTCTTGTTAGAGATATGCTCGCCTTTATATACGTTTTTATGTCATAACTTTTCTGTAGGTATGATATTATTATCATTATGTCTGAACTACAAAAAGGCTGGAGAATATCCTAATCGTATAACAAAAAGAATGCTAGTACACTTCAACAGTACAAAACAACTCCACGCCAATCAAAACGGTTTCACTAGGGGTACATCAACTACGGATGCAGACATTACCCTTATATCTATTATATTCTCTCTCTCTGAACTTCAACTCTATTGTCCTGAGCTTGTTTGATAAGCATGCTCCGGTCAAGAGGGTTAAAGTGAAGCATCTTCCTGCACCGTGGCTTACTGACACCATTAAGGGTCTGATGGCTAAGAGAAACCGTGCCAAGTCTAGATATAAAAGGGGTCCGACCGACGAGAATCTTTTAATTTTCAAACGCCTCCGTAATCGTTGCACTCGCCTGTGTCGTGATTCTAAACGCCGTCATATCTACGAATGTATCGAGAGCTATACTCCAGCACAGGTCTGGAAGTTCCTGAAGACCCTTGGTGTTGGTAAGTCACAGGAATTGGCAGCCGGAAATGTCGATTTCCGGGGTCTCAATAGTTTCTTTGCAACTCCCCCTGTCGCGATGGACTCCCTCGTCAAGGATGCAACCCTTCGTAACCTACGGTCCAAGGCAACATCCCTCACCTCAGCATTTAATTTCATCCCTGTCGGAATCGGCGCAGTAAGGAGGGCAATACTAGCAATCTCGACGAAGGCCATAGGTGAGGACAATATATGTTCGCAGATGATAACAACTATCATTGATGTACTGTTACCTCTCATCACCCACATAATTAATGTGTCGCTTGACCAATGTTGCTACCCCAGCCAGTGGAAATTGGCACTTGTGATTCCCCTCCCCAAAACGTCTAATCCCGCCTTCTTTAAAGATTTCCGTCCCATTTCTATTCTGCCTATCCTCTCCAAAGTCCTGGAATCAATTGTCCACTCCCAACTCTCCTCCTACCTTTCATCAAAAATTTTACTGAATCCCCACCAATCAGGTTTCAGGCCGGGTCACAGCACTACCACAGCACTGCTCAAAGTCACTGACGACATTCAATTAGCTATGGATCAAAAGCAGCTTACGGTCCTTACACTGCTTGATTTCAGTAGCGCCTTTAACTGCGTCGATTTCGATATACTAGTCGAAATTTTAAAGTCACTTAATGTCTCCTCGCACTCTGCTCGCTGGTTTGACTCCTACCTGAGATACCGCCAGCAACGCATTAAGTCTGAGGAGATCTCAACGGACTGGTGTGATCTCTCCGCAGGTGTTCCGCAGGGAGGCATCCTTTCTCCTCTCCTCTTCTCGGTATTCATTAACTCCATCTCTGACGTTCTTACCTCTTCTTACCATCTGTACGCAGATGACCTTCAAATATATCGGCACTTCTCTCCGTGTGATGTGAATCTGACAGTAGAGGCGTTGAATGCTGATCTCGATAACATCAGGAAATGGGCTACCTCTTATGGTCTGCTTGTCAACCCGGGCAAATCGCAGGCCATGATTTTGGGTACTCGTCACTCTCATAACCTAGTTCAGAAAATGCCCGTCGACCCCATAGTGTATGATGGTAACATAATCTCATACAGCGAGAAGGCCAAGAATCTTGGGGTTGTATTTGATAAATTGTTGTCCTGGTCGCCCCATGTTTGTGAGGTCAGCAGACGAGTCTTTGCGTCATTTCACTCCCTACGGAGATTGCAGCACTTCCTGCCACAGCAGACTAAAATCACCCTTGCCCAGTCCCTCCTACTACCTTTAATCGACTATGCAGATGTTTGTTGGATCGGTGCGAACGAAGAACAACTGAACAAACTCGAACGACTTCAAAACCTCGGGATTCGGTTTGTCTTCGGGCTGCGCAAGTATGACCATGTCTCACAGTATCGCAAGGAGTTGGGGTGGCTTCCGATCTGCCTTCGTCGTGATATGCACGTTCTCTCCTATCTGTTCAACATTTTGCGAAATCCCCGCTACCCCTCATATCTTCGAGAACGTTTCGAGTTTATTTCCTCCAGGCATAGCAACCGGAGATCCCACACGATGTCTCTTCTCTCTACTCCTCGGCATAACACTGCCGCTTACAAACACTCGTTTAGGTTAACGGCGATCCGACTGTGGAACGCACTTCCCTGCGCTATTAGAGATAGTCCCTCAATTTTCACTTTTAAGACAAGATTGAAAGAGAATTTCCTTTCTCTTTCGTGATAGGTACTTTTATATATGTATATATAAGTAGTATATGTTTGATATATATAAAATTTTTTGCTTTTGTATTTTATTTAGTATATATCATTTATTAAATTATTATGTTTTAGTTGTAAACAATTAGATGTGTACAGTTTTATTGCGCACTAGGACTATCCTGTTGCACAATTTTTCCTGTCCTACCTAGGTTTGCTGGTAGAAATCTCTCTTTAGAGATAAGCTCGCCTTTGCTCATAAAATGTTTTGTTACCTTACTATTTCTATAAGATTTCTGTGCAATAAAGAATATGAATATCAGCCATATTAAACAACCCCACTTTGGAGTGGAATAAATGTTTCAATAACTGGTTCGAGCGAAAGGAAAATTGTTATTGACTACGTGGTGAATACTTTGAAAAACAATAAAAGGGTCTAGTTGTTTTTTTGTACTTCAAACGACAGAACTTAATAGGCACGTATGAAACTCGCCCGTCGGCTCGTTTCATTAACACCCCACACTCGTATTTTAAAGCCTTTCATTATGTAACATTTACATAAACTACATTTGGGTAAATATGACCAACATTTGATATCTAAATATTTTGACGACACAAGGAAGTCAGTCTATAAAGATCGGTCAAGTGAGACTTGGACTCACACACGCAGGATCCGTACCATCGAACAAAAAAATACGCAAAAAAAATGCGTTTCTTTGTATGGAGACCCCATTTTATTTTTGAAATTGCGTGTAGTTAATTATTTATTGCTGTAGAAGTGACAGAAATACACAGTCTGTAAACCTTTTAACTCGGATAAACTGTCATAGGAGAGCGTATGACAGTTTATCCGATAGAGCCCGCTGACGGTTAGGGCAGGCTTAGTAACAGGGCCCTTCGTGTACGGAACCCAGTAGGATATTCAGCGAGTGGCTTAACTGTTGACAGGTCGTGATGAAGGATTTAGTGATTTCCTAATAATAATAGTAATAATCTTTACGGCATTAGTTTTGATTCCCAAACCATTACCTCATCAGATTCACTACCTTCGAGTTTATTTTGGCTCGCTGGAGTTTCTCCCATAGTAAATTGTAATTCAGCAGTGCATGCAAGCTCTGCTTAAGTACTAAATAAGGCATTCACAGATGTTTCTCGGGCAGTCTACTAATAGAACGTGTGCTCTGAAGTGCAGATAGCTCAAACACCTTACCCACGATGGTACCTAATTAAATAGGCCTATAATCACTAAGTAACGACATATCTCCGGTTTTATTCTTGGAGACTGGAGCCACAAACCGTTTTCATAAGGTTTTTAGGAAGGTAACCGTGGTTTACACAAGCACTGAACAGAGCATTCAACACACGATTAATTTTATCCCCCGCAAATAGGGATGTGCTCGATACTGAGCTAATCAAATCCCACTGACTTCCCGCTAATCATTTGACTGACAACCTGAGCCACATCCTTCGCCGTAAAGTTAATGACGTCACCCCTGTCGCTCCCAGCGCGTCGCCTGCGCTCTCTTTTCTTTCTTAGTAGTAGTAATTAAAGCTATCATTTTCGTTTACATTCGTGTTCCTTTTATATACATTTTTTGGCATTATTTTAATGAAGGCGTTTGAATCGGTGTCTTTTTGTTATCATATTTGCTCACTGTTTATCTACAACTTGGTTTCTTTATACATATGTCGGGCTGGGAGCGCTAAATAAAGCATTCGACAATTTTAATCCACATGAATTTACAATTAATGTTGCTGAGGAGTGAAGTTCTGGTTTCCGTTCTGGTTTCCGTTCTGGTTTCCGTTCTGGTTTGGAATCTGACAATTCATTATAATATAATCTAATTAGGTACATATGTACCTCATACTTCTAGTTTTAAAACATTAGTAATAAGCCTAAACGTTTTTTTTTGATTTATTTATTTTCGGTGAATACACTAATCTCGCATTACCGATCTTGTTGATTTAAGATAAACAACGCACTGTCATTGGCCAGAACAAAACCTTTGACTTTGTCGTTCATATTATATTTTTCGCTCTGGCTAATGACATTTCTTTGTTTACCTTTTATCAAGAAGATGGGAATACGAGTTTGTAAAGTCGACCACATGACTGGGTACGATAGAATGTATCTCTAAAAAAAAGAAACTGGACAGTAATGTAAGTATTAAAGTGCAGACTTATTGGAATTCCAAACATTGAGCGCGCCGGAAATGTAAGTATAAAGTGTTATTTTATTTAAATTTCGTACATGAATAGAATGTGCATATTCACCAAAAATCGGGCATACACCATCACTAGGCCGTATCATCAAGTCACCTTTGTCTAAAAAAAAGCATACGAAAAAATAGCTACCATTAGCGGGAAAACAAACTAAAAAGCTAAAAAGAAAGTGTTGAGAGCAGCTATTTTATTCGCAAAATTATATAAAGTTCTAATCAGAGTGAATCGGAGATTGAATGTACCTACCTACTTCGCAAAATTTAAGGGCGAAAGCCAAATTGGCCATGAAAATTTGTTACCTAAGAAGTCCAGGGAAAAGAATTTCATGTCCTGGAGAACTGAAAAAGGATTTTTATTAGAATTTTCATTTATTACCACCACGGCCATAATGTTTGTTTTACTGTTAATAATCGCAGTAAGTTATATTCTAACAGAACTGGCAAAAGTTAAATAAAGGTTGAACAGAATAAAAAGTATATACCAGCGACCAAAAAGTTTTCGTCATTAAATGTTTTCTCTTACAACTCCTTCCTGTTATAAATCGGTTGAAGCTATAACTCTCAAAAAATATACCTTTCACAGGATCGGGCCGATAATCCCTTCGTTCATTCGAGAAGGGTCTGGAAAGGGCATCAAGATAATATGGAATCGTGAAAGTAACATAGCGTCACGCTTTTCCCATACGGGGTGGCAGTGGCACAGTTGTGCCCACGCTCAGCTAGTTATTCAATACGCCATTTTGCATGACAGGGGACTAGCCCATCACCGCAGCTATGGAGATTATGAAGGTTTCCTCGCGATATCTGATATCATCGGCTTCAATTCACTAACTTCACCGTGTGTGAAGTACCAGTACCAGCCGAATGGAACCCTGAAATTTCGAGAACTTCAATTAAATGGTTTATCGACTCGGTCAACTAACAAAAAGGCGGAAAAGGTCAAAAACTAAATCCCTTCAGCCACAATAATCTGTTTAATTAAAGTTGACAATTGTGTGGTCGCTACATCCGAAATTAACTCGTGGACAAGAACATATTTGGGTCAATACCAAATATATTTTTACCATCACCAGTACAGTCAGTAAGTCAAAACTGATTTGTTATAAAATAAAATGCACTGTTAAAAGGCTGAAGAAATGCAGAATTAGTATTGTAAATAGTTAATTACCTTTTTAGTGAACAAAGCGCCATGAAGGATTAAAAGTTGGCGATTACTGAATTTTCCTCGATTTCGAAACACGTTGGCAGCAGCCATTTCGGGACGTTGGACGCTTGAGTGGCTGAACACTCTTCCTCTATGGTTTAAAGGTGGTTCCCTATAAAATATAACGTGACCCTCCGGGGTGAGGTCACGTAGGGTCAAATCGACCGTGATTGCTTCCTCTTTTGACCCTTACGTGACTAGCTTTAAAAGCCACCGGCGGAACCTATTTGTATTGGTTCTATATCAAAATGGGAAAGCCGGACTAGCTCTTTATGTGTGTCGTGTCGTCACATCCACCTGAAGTTATGGTTTTTGTAAACGTTAAAAAACGGTTTTTTCACACAAATATCTAACTTCCGATTTTCGCGCGTCTCCCTTGAGACCTACAAATACAAGATTTATTTGTAACCTCATAAAACTCCCGCTTTCCCTTAACTTGCACTGAACGGGAGTAACGTCTGAACTCAAAGGGCTTGCCCATAAACAAATATCAGGCAGTCCGATATGTCCTCATCTGCGAAGTACGGCTTTGTGGCAAGCTCCTCGAAAATGAGGTAGGCTTGTTAGCAAAAAAGGTAGAGGGTCGCATTTGTATGATCTTTATGCCAGACCGGTAGCCATCTACAAAGTGTTGGGCAGCAGCTTTGTCGGCGGCAAGTTATGTGGTAACCACGTGTGCTTGTTAGCAAAGAGGGGATATGCGACATATTGAAATGGGAATACTGTAGATACCTTCGTACAGAGTGTGTGTTAATATCACACTGTCAATTTCCCAAAAGGCATAAAATCGAGGGTCACAGAGATCAGAAATAAAAATAAGGACTTATTTGAGCGCAAATACCTATAAAGAGGCCGAGATAAATTACGATAACATGGAGCCGGCCTGTGTCATTATTTATAAAAGCCATTTGTATTGTCATTTGCGTGCCATGTTATCGTAGTTTATCTCCAACGGCATATTAAACTAATTTTAATTAAATTCTTAATTACATTCATGCATTCAATTATCGGTCATCTTTTTCAACAACCAACCCTGATTTTGTCAAACCAAGTCAGGCAGTAACTCACTCAGCCACTGTGTGTGTGGTGATGGCACCGTGCCGCGATATCAGCAACGGAACTTATTTTGATTTCATGTCATTTTTCGTTTATTATGAATTGAGGACGACTTGCTCCTTCGCCTTTTTCACGTTGTGAGCCAATTGGTTCAAAGGAAGACATCTGATTAACTGATTTAAAAGATGTTTCGCTTCGAGGACATTCTGATCCTAAATGAATTATACTGTGTGCCTGTGCTACCACGATCGACACAATCAACACTTTTGAAGTTATTTTTCTGTTGTTCAAAAGAAGTCGCAAGTTAAATAAATTATATAACAAATTTGGGACATTTTTCTAGATTTTGTGTTATCAGAAACGCGATTGGAGGAATTTCGCTCGATAGATTATTATTTCTGACAAATTGGAACAGCACGCAGACTTCAAAAATATTTATTTAGATGGGTTTTGACCTGTTAACTATACCTAAATTATACGTCGCGCCACATGTTATGAGCGGTGGCCTTGGATGCGCAGTAGTGACTTTTTAATACCTGAACATATGCGCAGTAATTCCCGCTAACGTCGCCCAGCGCTCTTTATTCGTGGCGCGAGGTATACCTGTTAAGGAATTGTTGGCGACGCTTTATACATAGGTATCTAGTTTGCATTAAGCTATCGCATCTGTCTACCCCTGTGTGGAACGGACAGGCGTGAGCATAGGCTAGTAGCGTGTGACGTCACTCTCAGCCGCCCCGCCGGCCAATGAGAGTACCCGGCCCAGTCAGTCGCATGAAAGCAGGCGCGCGAGAGTGACACCGCATCCGTTACGGTCTACTCTAGGGTCTTTCCCACGTTTATTTGTACCGTGTACGCTAAAGTGCTAATAAACACTCTTTTCTACCTATTTGGACCTTTTATCTCCGAGAAGTGAACCCCCCAACCCCCTACAAAGTGGTCTTCGAGCCAGATCTACGTCCACATGTACCACTCACCAAAACTGGAAATGGTGAACACGCGGAGCTCATTTCGGAAGGAGATCGCAAGAAAAGAAGTGAACCTGCAGCAAGATGGCTCACAACAGGAGCCACAACCAGGTTCTTCCATGCCGACGGATGGCCAAAAGACGCCGAAAAAAGCCGAAACAGCGCCAGACCTGAGTCGAACAATTGTATTTGCGGGTAGTAGTGTAAAGTCGGAACGTCGACCACCGCCGCCGCCTGCATCCATGATGGGTTCAAAGTGCAAGATTTCTACATCGTCGTCATTACTAGCACGGAAGAAGAAGCTGGAACTAGAAGCGGCTAAGAAAAAGGCTCAAATTCAGATGGAGCTTATTGATAAAACGCTCGAAGCTGAATTAGCCGAACTAGAAGATGAATACAGTCCACAATCAGAAGAACACAATGACGTCACAGAAGAGGTCGAGAAGTGGCTAGAAAAAAGTCAGCAAGAGTCACAAACGGGGCAGCCAGCCCACGATCATGGTTATAACCCGGGCCAGCTGCGCGCACCACCGCCGACGGATGCCGTCGGCAACGATATTGGAACGGTGCAGATTCTTGCGACTGCCCTAAGGGATTTAGCCGCTGCCTCAGCCACTAACAGACCCAATGCCAACCTGCTAAGCCGCATTAGCACCCCGAGAGACCTACCTTCTTTCTCCGGGGACCCGATGGAGTGGCTTCAGTTTAAGCAGGCATTCGAGGAGTCTACAGAAGTGTGTGGCTTTACGTCAAAAGAAAACTTATGGAGATTGCGCAAGTGTCTCAGCAGAGCCGCCAAGGGAGCTGTCTCGGCACTGCTTGTCACTGCAACCTCACCGGACAAGTTAATGTCCACGTTAGAGCTACGGTTCGGAAACCCGGATACCATACTTGCCAGGATAGTGCACGACATACGTAAACTTCAACCTATGTCACCAGAATATCATCGCGATATAGTGTACTATTCAGTTAAAGTGCAGTCGGGCGTAACGAATATCTGCAAGGTATGAACATTGCAAAAATGGTTTTGTCGAAATTACCAACGGTGCTGATATCTAAATGGTCGGATTATAGCTACCCACTTATTACCGAAAATAAAAAGTCACGTCTGGAAATACTATCTGACTTTTTGAACGAGGAAGCGGTGAAGATCTCAACTACAGCCAACGTTAGCATTTTAGGTACGCGCAGTGACGGCAACAAACAGCGGCAGCTGGTGCAGTGCGATCAAAGTGCGTCGCGCTCGTATGCTATGCTAGTGCAGTCAAATGAAAGTGATAGCAAGTGTTTATATTGTCATATGTCACAGCATAGCCTAGTGCAGTGTAAATCGTTCAAAAAGGCGTTGCGTAAAGACAGGTGGCGTCATGTGAAACGGTACGGCATTTGTTACAAGTGTTTAGTTGCACGTCACGACAAGGCAACGTGCCCAGCGGCCCCTTGCGATAAGGACGGCTGCGGGGCTCAGCACCATCGACTACTTCACTACCCGGCCCAAGACGGCCGCCCAAGTTCCGGCGTCAACATCCAGGACGTAACCGAGGTGAAGTCTGCTTCCGAGACGGCCAGCCAAGCCGAGTGCCAAGTTTTGCTTAAAACTGTACCTGTTACCATCCACGGACCAAGTGGTAAAGTGAACACAGTGGCGCTTCTCGACGATGGGTCCACGGTATCATTGATAAGCACCGGGCTCGCATCGCGTGTAGGTATCCGCGGTGATAAACAAACAATGCGTGTGTGTGGCGCCTGGAACAATAATGAACTAGTGTGCGATAGTTACGTCATGGACCTTACAATGTCGAACAATCACGGTGAAATGCTTACACTTAAAGCTAGGGGTGTCGATTATCTTAACTTACCTGTTCAAGATTTGTGTTTAGATTATTTAGATAGCTCAAGTCTGAAAAATTTGCGCTGTGAACTTAGCAACTTTGATAGTAAAATTAAACCAGAATTACTTATTGGCCAGGATAATTATAATTTAATTGTACCTTTAGAGATTGTTTCTGGAAAGCCTAACGAGCCCTACGCCACGCGCACTCCTTTGGGTTGGTGTGTACACGGCCGTACTTATGCGTCAGCCACTAACGACAGGGTTCACACGGCACTATTTCTTTCCGACGAAGGCAACAATTCAAGTGAGACTGAGCGAGATCGCATACTTCACGAGATAGACGAAGACGTGCGAAGAAGTTTTACTATCGAATCTATGGGGATATCTGGAAAACCACGACAGAACTCGGAAGGCGTCAGAGCCTGGGAATAGCTGGAATAATCTTCTACTCTGATCGAAGGAAATTGGACCGTCGGTCTGCCATGGAGGGACCCCAACTGCAAAATGCCAAACTCCTATCCAAACGCGGCCAGCCGTCTTCGAGGGATCGAAAAGAAAATGAAGTCCAACGAAGGTTTCGCCTGCAGGTACTCTGAAAGAATTGATCATCTTTTTGAAAACAACTTCGCTGAAGAATTAACCGACACCACGGCTACTGACAAAACTTGGTTCCTTCCGCACTTCGGGGTTGATAACCCTAACAAGAAAAAACTACGCCTTGTTTTCGACGCCGCAGCAAAAACTAACGGGTTATCGCTAAATGACTATCTGCTTAAGGGTCCTGATCTACTCATGTCCTTGTTTGGGATTATGCTGAGATTTAGAGAAAAAAGGATAGGTATTTCGGGCGATATTAAGGACATGTTTTTACGGGTGAAAATCCTGCCAGAGGATCGGAACGCTCTTTGCTTCTTATGGAGACCTACAAGCAAGAGTTCTGAACAGCGAGTAGATGATCGCACCATTTCTGGGGGTGTTGAGAATCCCGTAAAAACATACGTGATGACGTCACTTATCTTCGGAGCGAACTGTTCACCTTTTGTGGCTCAGTTTGTGAAGAACAAGAACGCACGAAGATTTGAAGATACGATGCCGCGCGCAGTGGAAGCGATATGTCGAGATCATTATATGGACGACTACATCCAGAGCATAGAGGATGAGGAGACGGCTTCGAAGCTGATACAAGAAGTAGTAGACATTCACAAACAAGGTGGATTTGAAATGAGGAATTTTACAAGCAACCAGCACGTTTTACACAGCTTGCCAAAAGAATCCTTGGGAAATCTGGTCAACAAGATGAAGGCGAAAGAACGCTTGGTCTAATATGGTTTCCGATAGAAGACATGCTCGGCTTTGATGTCTCTTTCAAGCGCATCCCGGAGTGCATCATCAAGGGTGAGAAACGACCGACCAAGAGGGACATGCTACGACTTATTATGTCAATATTTGATGTTTACGGATTTTTATCTCCGTTCACAATAAGGGGCAAAATCATGCTTCAAGATACATGGCGGGCTAACATTGACTGGGACGAAACAATAACGGACGCTATACACAAGCAATGGATTGTCTACCGCGATACTATTGCAGCGAAATTAGGTCAAGTAACGGTGACTCACCCGTACCGGACAGCTGTTATCAGCCACCGCCGCCGCCGCAGCCTCCACTTCGCTGTGCTCCCGCTACGCGCTATATGAACCTACAGCTACATACTTTCTGTGACTCATCAACAAAAGCAATGTGTGCAATATCATATTGGCGCTGGATTGATAGCAAAGATACAGTACGTACCGCATTTATCGCGAGTAAATGTCGCGTTGCACCAGTAATATCCATAGTACAGGAATATCCATAGCTTTTTTATTTAATTTTATATTAATTTGTAACAGACTTTTTGTCATTTTCCCTCGCCCCTCCCACACTGCGGGTCTTACCGCATGGAGTAACGGGGACCTTGGCAAGGAAGAGGTTTCCCCTTGACCTATGTCTGAGTTGTTGAATACTTTATTCCACTACACAAGCTGACTCCGCGTACTTCGTACCGCCTAACAATCAATGCTCAGTGAGTTGACAATGGCGGGAGTTGGCGGAGTTCCAATAGTACATTGTTGCCCAGGTATAGAAAGTAAGCAATAGATGGAAGAGTTAGTTCGCGGGCCGAGCCGCAGTGAGGCCCGTTTAGATGAGAGTCCATCTATTGCACTTTCTACCGAGGCATTTACTATGTGCTTTTCACGCCTAATGTAAGGAAATAAAACAGGTTGAGTACACAGTATAATACACAGTTTAATTAAAAGTAATATTGATATTCGCATTAGGGCAGTTGTGGAATGACAAGGAAATCCCGCCTTTTCAAGCTTTTTTACTCACTAATTTGGTGTATGAATTTAGAACACACCAATATATTCAACCTACATCTCAATGCTATACAACCTCCTTGCACAAAAAATACTCGCAAATTCCTAGTGCAAACAATAATAAACATATACAAACTTCTTTTAAAAACGCACGCACAAATGCAATGTTGCTCTAATAATTTTGTTATTTTCTGAACGAGTTACTAATGTCAAAAATAATCGACCAATAGTAGAGTAGAAAGTAAAAAAGGCCGCTAAACACTACATTTTACTTTGCAAATCTACATTGTTTGACTCTTTTTGAATTGTACTACTAAGAGCTACTTTCTACTCTCATTTCAATCCATCTTTGGCCATATTTCCGAGCAGTGGCGTGAAAACTAATTTATTTAAAAACGATTTTCCTGTTTATTTTGTTTTCCGTCATTATTTAGGGTTCCGTACCCGAAGGGTGCCATAAGTGACCCTATTACTAAGCTCACGATGTCCGTCCGTCCGTCTGTCACCAGGCTGTATCTCATGAACCGTGATAATTAGACAGATGATTTTTTTCAGATGATGCCGCTATAACAACAAATACTAAAAAACAGAATAAAATTAATATTTAAGGGGGCTCCCATACAACAATTCTTTCAATACATATATGAATACTTATACTCTTGAATACTTGACTACTTTCACACTCCATATACGTAACCAGGCACGTATATGGAGTGTGAAAGTACCAATAACTTTGTAAACAACATTTTGTTATGTAAAATCCAAACTATTCTCTCCACACGGTATGGTGTACGGTGGTACGGAACCCTTCGTGCGCGAGTTAGGCTTGCACTTGACCGGTTTTTAATAGTTATTCTGCTATTCAGGGCGGAGACGAATCCAACAAATAAGAGATCATTAAAATCGTTGCTCAGTTATAAATGGTGCAACTATCCCAGCTATATATATTTAGTAAATAAAAAATAAACACTCACTTTTTTTAATACAGGCTGACATTTAATTAGATGGCCATATTTTGGGTAATGTAGGCTCCCATTATTATGAAAAACTTTCCCCAAGAAACACATAGAGCTTATCTCTAAGGTCTCTTTCAGTGTCATGCGGGTTTCACGCGCACGCGGGATTTGGTGCGCTTTAAGTCTCGTGCCTTTTAAAAAAAATAAAAATGCGCTTTTACTTGTACGATGGAACCCGGATATTTAAACTTTTCTGAACGAAAGTTGTCACACACTAGCCTAAATCAGTTTTCATACGTCGTTCTTTCTACTGAATCCTGAATTGTCGACTGCAGTAAATCTTGTTCACCCTGAGCTCAGCTTGTAACATCTGCTTTCATTCTGAAATACGAAGTGGCCACTATATCATAAACCATTTTACACGTACCCCTTTATTTATTACGCAGAAAAGCCGTTTGAAGCAGATTCTGAAGGTATGGTCTTTTTGAGATATCCTTGTGATTTTCTGTCTAGTTGTGATTGTTAAGTAAAGCTGCGTAACTTTCACTTAAATGTAATATTGTGTAATAGTTTTTGTTTTTTTTTCTGATTGTTTAATACTACTAATTACTAAGATACGAGTAAGTAAATACAATGCAGTTGTGGTTGATGTAAGCAACACACGCTTACCTAACCTGGCGACAGGGCCTGTTAGGCTCTCGCGTTTCATCTTGCAGCCGGCGGCGGCGGCGGCAGCGGCGGCTCCCTTGAACTTTTAGTCAACAAATTTCTTATTCGCGAAATGAATACCTAGTCTATATATTACCAATTCGAATTTTGATGTAGGACCAATGCTTATGATGACTAATTCGTAAAAGCGCTTTCCTAAACATCAGGTTACTTGGTGCTTTTAAAATAAAATTCTGTATTTCAAATTAGATCATAATTTAAGTATGTTGGTCATTGTATAAATGAACATTTTACGAATTATTCAGTATAATAATTGGTCTATTATCGAATAGGACATGTCGCGAATTAAACTCTGATTTTTATACACTAGACTAACATGACATTTTCGCCCTTTTCTACTTTTAATGTAGCTTTATACGCCTATTTTTGTAAAAATAGATTCAGTAAAATCGAAGACATATCGATACAATTAGAAAAATATTATATTAGATTAATGATCGATCGCGCAATAATTAATATAAGAATGGGTATTATTCGAATAATTGAAACGAATGAAATGACCAACTGTGACTACAACACTTTTTTTTCTTTCATAAAGCGGCAACCCACCAACTGTCACGTTGGTCTAGTGGTATATAAATTAGGGTTCAGTCATTTTAAGAATTGGTCATTTTGCGAATGATAATTTATAGACAGAGTAGTCATTTCGCAAATTAGGCATTTGTGGACTAAACGCCTCTAAACAGGTTTTTAAACGTGGTCACAATTCTGTGCCCCTGCCACAACGTATCATAAATGGCATGACGTTATTGTGGTCCCACTTTTTCATAGGTGCAGTATGCCCAACAGTCAAAGATGTCCTATAAAGAGGTTACATCACATCGATGACATCACAAAGTCGTATATGGTTTCCAATTTCAAAACGCAATTCAAGGCGAACCGTATTTTTTCCCGCTCATGTGTTGCCGCCATTTTCTACCGCTTCCAACTTTGCAACGTGATTTATTCGCTGAAATAGGAATTTATATTAAACACATTTCCATAGAGCTTAAACCGTATCGCGAATCCTTTTTTTAAGGGATATCTTTTTTAAATGTGTTATGAAAGAGTTAACATTTCACACATCGTATTTTTCATTTACCATTGTAAACAAGTATAATCCGCAAAATTGCTATATTTTTCCAAAACATTAAGCAAGGTTTTATATATTTTTTTACAAAATGTGGACATCATTTGCACGATCGACCTTTTTCTAAACACTTTCTTGATAGATTATCACAGATATACTTATAAGTATATATACTATACTTATAGTAATCATCAGTATGTATGTACGTTAATACCCGTTTTGCAAGCCCTATCACAGAATATCTAAATATTTTGCCCATCAACTGTTCCTCCATTTTTCCTAAATAAAATGCGATTAGGTTTTTAATTCTAATTTATTATTTACTCATTTCTTTTCAATTTCTGGCTCCCTACGTGTAATCTAAGTCACATATTAAATTCCGTTTTAGTGCCGTTCCCATTATTTCCAAAACGTCTGCTTATGAATAACCTTTCCTTAACGCAAACGTAATTTTACCCTAAAAATAATATTTACCCGAACATATCCTGATTTCTTTCGAGTGATCCCGCTTCGTTCAAAAAACCGCTGAATTACCGACATTTTTGCCATCTGTTCTGCGACTCTGCGGCAACTTTGGACCTTATATCGTACGTGTAAAGATGAATGTTGATTGTATGGTTCAAGAGGAAAAAGAATCCTGCGGTATTTATGAGTGCTTTTTCCGTATTTATTTCCACGTGACTTAGGCCACTATTGTTACTTAAGGTCCACTAATAGGAAGGCGAGTCAACACTATTTGAATAACTTTGACAATTCAATATAATATTGTATGGAGTTATCAAAGTTATTAAGAGAATATTATTTCGAAGTACGGCCTTAGACATAGCACACAATTAGTATGTATTCGTTTCTACAATAAATGAGGAAATATTGAAACGACGTCAAATAGACATGCTGAGCTCCCTGCCTGATTGAGATTTCTCTCGGGTAAAGGCCTATTCACACAGAGCATTATCTGTGCCTGTGCATCTAGACATTAAAGGGCTACATTTATTTTGCCTTAATCTACCGAGCGAGTGAAGCGAGCGAAGCGTCTCCGTTTGACTTCGGCAAAAATGCTTTCGTATACCGGATTGCCGGCTGTTCTCCTCTACAGGTCGCATTTCTCAACCGATTCTCATAATTTTATAATATCTTTATTGCACACAAATCATGAAAAAACAAGAGTTACATACAAAGGCGAGCTTATCGTAAGAGATCTCTTCCAGCAAACCAAGATTCTCGTGAAATTTTGTGAAAAGTTTTAATGTTATTTTGTCGATTCAGTTTTTGGAAATTTAAAAAATGGCCTACCTATTAGGATTACAAAGTTGTTGGTTACTTTCATTCTCAATGTACGTATCCGGGTGCAAAATCAGAAATGCAGTCTGGTTATTTTTTTTATAAAAATTCCACTTATTCAACCGATAAACTTCAAGGGGTCGGGGGTTTGAGGGGATAGAAAATAATGAAAACCGCACATTTCCAGTGTCGCTCGCTCGCACACAGAGCCACTAGTTCAGTTTATACATGAGCCTATCCCTTGGTATGGGCTTTGGGTCTGTCTTGTTCGTTTTATATCTTCAGATAAAGACAAAAGAAAAAGAAAATATTTTGTTTGTGAACAACAATAATCCATTTATAGATGTCAGGTCTTTTGGGCTAAGTGTTCTGCCTAGGGGCATACAAATATTATGATAGTCATGCGGTTACTTATTCAAATAAAACTAAAAAAATGCCACGGAATTTAAAAGATATATTTCAATTTAATTATACGTGAGCGACAGCCCCCCAAAAAGAGCCTACTTATGTGTGAATAAACCAATGCGATATAATCAGAAGACATCTTGATGTGAGTACTTTCGTACACATAAAGAAAAGTAATAGAAACGCCTCATATAACAAGGCTCATATAGTTTTATTGTACGTCGTCGACACTTTCGTTACGCGCACTTTATACGTTCAGTTGCTGCCATGGAAATTGGCCCACTCGAGTTTGCAAACAAGAAATCTTTTGTGTTAGCACTTTTGTAAGATTATTAGTAGTTGATGTGACTGCTGCATAATGGAGTTTTAATGCCTAATTATGTACAGTTACATACACTAGTTTATCTACACACATATCATAAGCTCTCTTTGATGTGTTCAGGAACCGCATGTTTGACCGGCATTGTAGTTCTGCAATTGTTTAGCTTGTTCTTTAGTTCCAACTTCACGCAGGCGGGCGTAGGCGTTCGAAATTTGAATGTCAGTACCAACTTCACAGACAAACTAGGGACGAAAAAACGTAATAAAATAAAAACGAGACTTATTTTTTTCGTTTTTTCTTTACTATGTTTTAGTTTTACCCTTCGTGTTTGAGTACCACCCTTACTTGAGCGAAATTGTTTAAACAATAATTCTGTACCACACTCTAGTATACCTATCTTATTAATAAAACTACGCATAATTCCTCGCGTTTCCCCCCATTTTGTGGTTGTTCATTATATGTATATGTAAAGCTACAGTTCTGGTGCCTTCAGCATAGGGCATATTATTTGAGTTCAGAGGCCATATCATACACATTTGTCTTCCTCCCCTGTGTACATGTAAGTAGCTAAATATTTATGTTTATTAATCTTAATTTTCTTATTTCATCATTATTAATGCTTAGTCCACATCGACTGAAAAGAGGTTCTATATATCCCAGCTGGGAATGGCCACAAGAAATGTGTGTGCCTGTATGTAAATATTACGTTATGTTTTATAGCGCCAATTCACACCTCACGGTCACCGTGCCAACCGCATCCAGTGACAACCCGATAAAGAAGAGAAAAAGAAATAGACATCCTTAGAGCATTTTTACACACCGTATTTTGTTGTACGACGCGCGATTTATGACACATATTATGCTAATACGCTCTGATAACGCGCGTAGAAAGCGCGTTTGTATAGCGACAAACGCGGGTTTGTTGTAATAGAAACGTGAAGGTCGTGTGCAAAGGTCACGACCTTGCGTTTTCTGAACGTACTAATCTCGTTGTCCGCGCGTTTAGAATACGCCGAGTGCAGACTTTTATGTTGGTAGATCACAGCGACATTTACTGACTGAAAAGTGTCACCGCTGACCCTGCCTTCAACTACAAACACAAACAAGCTCAAACACGCACTGTCGACAGACGTAACCAGAACTTTTTCAGTTCTATCGCGTATAAAGTTTCGCACTTGCCCCGCACCGGGATTGGAGTCAAAGCTTTGAGCTTTTATCCATTCAGCGCAAAAATTTCTAATGAAGCTCGTTTCGTCTGTTAGCTTTTGTTTTAGTAGTTCGGGTGACAACTCAATGTTGTGATAAGTTATCGTAAGTGATTATGTTATTGTCCTAGCTCGTAATTTTATATTGGACTACACAAGAAAGAAAACAGACACATCATATTATCTATGACCTCTGTGCCGCAGCGGTTGTGGCGGTCTACCATGCGAGGGGTCCCGGGTTCGATCCAGGTAATGAAAAAAAAAACAACCCCAGGTGTTGGATGTTTATATGTGTGTGACGTCACTGTTTCTGGTTCCCAAGACACAGGTTATGGGGAAGGTACAGGGGAAGGCCTGTGCGTAGAACAAAACTATATAATAATATACACGGTGGTCCGCGGCTCCACATCCAACAAAGTACACTTAACTGAAAGTAAAATTTATTTTATTTTATTTTTTAAAACAATTTGAACTGCATTCAATTCTTTTTTTAATCGCTTTATTAACCGAGTTTCAAACCCGCCAAATGTGATGCGATCGAAATGCTTCATCATACGGATCATGTTTGTCTAAGAAACGTAGCATCTTGTGTACATCTCCTTACCAACGCCGATGGGGTAGCCCTCTGTCACACAAACAGAAAAAAAATGCAACTGAAAGGACCATTTTAATCTCTATAGGCATTGAAATGAGATCGGAAAAATCCCTCAAAGGTAAAGTCGAAAGTATAATATAATAGTATAATATAACATTGCAGTACAATTTCACTCCACTATCACATGAAAAAACAGTCCTTGTTCTATCTATCATGAACAGTTTGACTAGTTCACAATACCGCGGCCCTTTACTCTAACTATACATTCAAGCGGGCGTCTTCAGGAGATGATCTGAATATAACAGAACGTTTTTCATTCAGAGTGTGGGCGGTATTTGCATACAAATGTCGTGGGTAGTGGATAGGATCGGGTGCTGAATCCCTGGAGGTCGATTCTGCTACAAAACAAACATGTCGTTAGAGTGTGTGTGTGTGTGCGCGTGTGTGTGTGTGTGTGTGTGTGTGTGTGTTTGTGTGCGAGTGCGTGCGTGTGTGTGTGTGTGTGTGTGTGTGTGTGCTTGCGTGCGTATGTATGTGGTTATACAAAGGTATTTTCAATACGTTATGTGGAATAGCGCCCCAACGCTAAGAATGTCGGTCCAAAATGTCCTTAATAAAAAGGGTTCCGCACATAAAGGAGGTCCAGATTGACGTACACTGAAAACCATGTTGTCAAATAAAATAAGTCGTAATAACGGAATTAAGGCGCGTGTATGGGTTAAATTTAGAACTCGAATTGTGGTGGTTGAAATTTTGGACAAAACTATATTAAAATAAAGTTCATAACAGCTCACGGCTGCAACCCGGCTGTCACATCAGTCGCACCGCAAAAAAGTGCGAAAATAGTGTTTTTTTATTTATTTCTCAAAAACCACAGATTATTAATATACTTTCAAACGTTTTAATGTATTTTGACGCAAGAACCATAATAATACTCCTTTTGAATCCCAAGAAAGAAACACGTTTTAGTTGAAAAACATCTATTACGTTAACATGGTTATGTTTTTCAAATACTACGATTGAAGTAAAACGATGTCTTCGAGGGGTTAACATATATATTCTGGATTTGGAAAGTGTATCTTATAGGAGGAACGCTTCAAATATGGGCATTTGACAATACCCAGGTCTTGTCTTGACGACCTCTGTGGCGCTGTGCATACCATGCGAGAGATCCCGATTTCGATCCTCGGCTGGGGATAAAGAAAAAAAAACACTGGTCTTGGACGTTTATATGTGTGTGACGTTGCCGTTTCTGGTTCCCACGACACATGATATCGTAGTGAGGAGCCAGAAGCAATGTAGGTGCCTGTATGTAAATGTTAATGTTTATCTATACTACTATTTTAGGAACATATCATTCACGCCAAAGAAAAGAAAAGCGGTGACGAGTATGTTGGTGGTTGCCCCATCTTTGTATAAAACTTCCGGCTCGCACTCGACTCGGTTTCTCTATTTTATTTTAAATCCCGCACCATACCAACACCACCCACCGTCAGTCATCATCACCAGCCAATCATAACCGACCGGCGACATCTTACAAAAACATATTACCTACTTCTAACATCAGTTACAACCCGGTCATAATATCATTGCACCTTACTGGAATGAGTAAAGAGCTCCGTCAAATAGTAAAGAGCTCCCTGGTTTTAAAAAAGGTCCGTGGTCAAGTAAAGAGCTCCGTAGTCTAGTAAAGAGCTCCGTGGTCTAGTAAAGAGCTACGTAATCTAGTAAAGTTATACAATCCGACGCTGACCATGTACCAATGATATAAATAATATACCTTAAGTAAACTAGTGGCTCTGTGAGCTGTAGGCCTCGCGAGCGATACAGGAAATTTGCATTTTCTTTCAATTATTTTCCAACCCTCACACCCCGGACTCCTTGAAGTTATTATAAATACAAATATTCCGACTGTATTTTCTTTCAATACCATATACAAATTTATGAATGCACCTGGTTACGTACATTAAATATGAAAGAACCAACCCAACCAACCAATAACGTTGTAAACAACATTTTGGTATCTGGAATCCAACATATTGACTTTTGGAAAAATTATATTTAATTATCGGACAATCGGAAAATGCGTTGATAAATGAGACATGTAGAGGAGAAGAACGGGACACACAAAACTATTTTTGTTCAATCCTGAAACGGAGACGCTTCGCTCGCTCGGTGAATTATACGGACGTTCTAACCCTGATTTAAAACATCGCGAAGAAACATTCAATCTCTATCGCTGCGGCGTTAGGCTAGCCCCATAACACGTATTGTCAATGTAGTATTGAACAACTGGATAAAGGTGGGCACAATTGTGCCTCTGCCACCCCGTATGGTAAAGGGCGTGACGCAATAACCCTAAAAGGTCGTATAAGTCAGCGACTAAACGACCCCGCTCCCATTTTCATTCAATCTTAGGTTGTGCCCAGTAGGTATATATTTTTGCCGAGTAGGATTAGGGTTGCATAGGTCAGCGATGACCTTATAGCGCTGTAATGTAGTCCCGAATTCAGGTGCACACATATGTAGAGACCGTGTGGTTTATTATTACTCATATTTGTATGACTTTACACCGACAGGCAGTATCCGTTTCAATGTCGCTTAAAACGAATTGTGTGTTTCTTTTTCTGACTGAAACTGTAATTAGGGGCTACAGTTTGTGCCATTAAGCTTGCCAATTAAAAACAATGGTTTTGTTTTATCTGGTGGTGATAAAGCTGATTCTTACGGATATTTATACTTCAATTGAAGAGAGTAAGAACCGACTCAACTGAAGCGACCGATAAGCAAGAAGTAATCTGTTCAACTGGACTCGACTACTTCGTCGATACATGAGTGTTCCCGCTCTCAGAAAGCTTCATGACTTTTTCTTTACGGATTCAAGACAATATTGATACGAAAAGTTCATCACAAGTTGCACGAGAGACCCAAAAAAAACCCATGTCGCTGGGTTAAAGTTGTTCAGAATTTTAGGAGAGTGCAGAATTCTATATGGGCTCTCGGCCTTATATTGCGCTGTTGTAATGCCGTAGATCAGAATCTATTTTTTATTGATATATTTATTATAATTCTAAAATACTTCAGTATAGGTCGAGTGATCATCTAGGTGACGTGACAGAAACGTATAGAAGTGGCACGACATTTCGTACCATGCCACGTCACGCTCATAGATTAGTTGAAAGATCATGTGTCAACTCAGATGGGCGCGCTGCATTACACAAATATAAATGTAGACGACCTCTGCGGCGCTGTGCTTCGAAACTCTGCTTCCCAAGCGAGAGACCCGGGACCGAACCCCGTAAAAACCCTGGTATTGGATGTTTATATGTGTGTGACGTCGCTGTTCCTGGTTCCCACGACACAGGGTATCGTAGTGGGGCCAGAAACAAAATGTATTTAAACGATTATGTTAATCTTCAGAAATCGCTACAGCTTATGCCTACGTCCCCCACCCATACTATATTTACACGGGTGTGGTCCGACACATTAAATTGATGTAATTTTCTGCCATTGTTAAGATTAATAGCGCTCATTTTACTAGCCCTTTGGAATCGTAAACAAAGAATGTCCTGCTGTTCTACGTGGTGTAATAAGTAGGGAATAAAATAATTCTCAACAACTTGTCGAGCAATTTACACACTTATATAATTCAATTCAATTCAATTCAATTTCTTTATTTCAGGTTATAGACCCATACATTACAAAATTAAAATTACAATTAAATTAAACACAAGTCATATACACAAATTAATAAATTAAATAAATTAATAAATTAAATTAAATTAGATTAGATTCAAATTAGAATTAATGAAAAATTAAGAATAAGTAATATTTTTTTTTTTCTCTTCGAGGGTAGTTGGACGAAGCGCATACAAATATTTAGCTCTCTGTAATTTTATTGAAATTTAAATAATTAATACAATTTTATGTACAATTTAATTTAAAAGAACTGACCTGGACCCTCCATAATTCAAAATCAAACAGATAACCTCACTGATTTTCACAATTAAATAAATTCACCAAGCACAACACAATGACCTCTAAGGACCTCTACGCCAAGCTGCAGGAGAACATGGAGGCCATCTCGGAGTCACTCAGTGAGCGCATCGGGAAGTTCGAGCAGGAGCTGCAAGCGGCCACACCTGCCCCCGGACCCCTGAACATCACAAAGCTGGCGAGTGAGTTCCGTGACTTCAAGTTGCTGGTCTGGAAGAGCCTGGGAGCACTCAAGAATCAACTTGAGTACTTGACCCTCGGCCTCGACCGGCACGAGACTGCGGCGCGGCGTAAAGTGCTGCTAGTTCACGGCATCAAGGAGACCGACAAGGAGCAGCCAGACGAAGTGTTAAGGGCAGTGTTCGCAGACCGCCTTAAATTGCCCGACATGTGCCTCGATGACATCAGGGTGGTGCACAGACTGGGAGCCAAGAGCACGAAGACACGCCCACTGCTGGTTCGCTTCGCCACACACTCAGCACGCTGTGAAGTCTGGGATCGCAAGAAGGAGCTCAAGGGCTCAGGCATTTTGGTGTCTGAGTTTTTGACAAAATCCCGGCACGACGTTTTCTTGGCGGCGCGGAAGCACTTCGGCATCAGCAGCAGTTGGACGTCGGACGGCAAGATACACGTGTTGCTGCCTGACAAGTCGCGGCAGAGGCTGGAGTGCTGGGCAGATTTGCGGCCACTCATGGCGAAGTACCCGAGCAAGGAGACCCCCTCGCCAGCCGGCAAAGGGAATAAACCTGCTGAGGGCGCCGCCGCATCTGCCTCCGGCGTAGTGACCAGGAAACAGGCCACTCAGTCGCAGGGCAAGAAGAAGCAAGGTTAGACCCTCTTCGTCTGTCTCTAAGCCAATCAGATTCAGCGTTCCGTTCCCCCGGTGGTACAGTGCTCATGTCGTGATCCTTTTCTCTACTAGTAATGTTTTGCGAGGTAGTAGCAACTATTTTTATTTTAAATTTCAAGTCCACTCGATTTATTTGCAACTATTGACAGCATATTGACACTTTTTTTTTTTTGGTTCATTTGCCTTGTCAGGCAGGCAAAGGTTTCTAGACCATACAGCCTTGCATATTGACACAGTATGATAGTTTTATTTTTTTTATTTTTTTTAAGTGCCATTGTGCGGCTTTTGAAGTCGCGGTCCCTCTTGCGCTTACCTTTTTGCTGTGGATTTTATTCTATTGTTAGCGCTATAGTTTATTGTTTTCTTATTGTGTAAAGTGTGTGTGTGTGTGTGTGTGATGTTTATTTACAATGTAATAGTAGGTTTTCTGATTTCTTACAACAATCCATGCCTGGTGAGGGTTTAGGTCACCCCATTGGTTTATATTAGTCTTTTTTTTTTCTTTTGATTCCTTAATCATTATATATTTTCAGCTAGGTGTATTCCTATACCTAGTTATATATTTATATTATATTATAGTATATTATTTTATCTACATAATATGAATCTCAATAACGATAGCTTCTTGTCGTGTGCGTCTAGCGATGAATTTGTAAGTGCAGAAAGTGACATTTCCAGTGTGGAAGAACCACTTTCTGTCAAACTCAGAACTGTCTTTGGTGGGTCTGGGAAGAATCTGAACATTGTGCACATCAATGCTCAGAGCATTCACACGAGCTACACCGATCTTATCGAGGCTTTTAGTGACTAACATGTGGACGCTATCCTTGTCTCCGAGTCATTCCTGAAGCCTTCACTCTCCTCATCTATGTACTCTCTTCCAGGCTTCAGGCTCTACAGGAATGACAGAGTCGGGAAAGCGGATGGAGGTGTTGCTGTTTACCTGCGTGCGGATATTCCGTGCAAGGTGATCAGCGCATCCCCTAGCCAGTACTCCGAGTCTGCCGAATATCTCTTCCTCGAAATTCTTCTTTATCACAATAAGGTGCTTCTTGGTGTTGTTTATAGCTTCTCTCTCCGTGTTGATTATTTCGACACCTTTGAATCTATTCTTAATGATTTGACCCCACTTTACGATGACACTCTCATTCTTGGGGATTTCAACACTTGTCTCCTCAAAAATGATTCTCGTTCAGCCAAGCTTAGGTCAATAGTAGATTCATACAATCTGCACATTTTGCCGCTTGCGGCCACCCATTCCCAGCCACATTGCTCGCCCTTTCTTCTTGACATCATAATCATTTCCAACCTGGATAAGGTGGCCACTCATGGTCAACTTAACTCACCTTTTTCTTTTCACGACCTCATTTACGTCTCATATAAAATTAGGTCCCCTAAGTGCAGAACAAAATTTATTGAAACTCGCAGCTTCAAAGCCATCAACCTGGATTCCCTCAAGTCTGATGTTTCACTGGTCGATTGGTCCCCTGTCATCTTGAACGAGAGCGTTAATGACAAAATTCACAGCTTCATTACAATTGTCCTGGGACTTTATGACAAACATGCTCCCATTAAAAAAGTTAGAGTGAAGCACCTGCCTGCTCCCTGGCTAAACGATGATATCAAGCGACTTATGACCAAGAGAGATCGGGCTAAGTGCAGGTACAAAAAGGATCCGACAGATGACAATTTTCTCACCTACAAATCGCTTCGAAATCGTTGCAATCGTCTCTGTCGCGACGCCAAACGCCGCCACATCTTTGAGTGCATCGAAAGGTACACTCCTGCTCAGGTGTGGAAATTTCTCAGGACACTTGGTATTGGCAAGTCCCAGGCCCAGGACACGCATTCAGGTAATGTCGATCTCAACGCTCTTAATCAATTTCTCTCCGCACCGCCCATTGTGATGGACTCTACCGTCAAGCAAGCCACTCTTCGGAGCCTGCGTTCTAGGTCACTTCCCAACACCACTCCCTTCAACATGAGATATGTCGGAGTTGACACAGTTAAAAGGGCATTGTTGGCGATTAGCTCCAAAGCAGTCGGACATGACAACATCTGCCTAAAAATGATCTTCACTATCCTAGATGACCTGCTTCCGCCCATAACGCACATTTTAAATTTTTCCCTTTCAAACTGCTCCTTCCCTACTGCTTGGAAACATGCACTAGTTATCCCTCTCCCTAAATCATCCAATCCCACCTGCTTCAAAGAATATCGCCCGATTTCCATCTTGCCGATCCTATCAAAAGTCCTCGAATCCATTGTCCATACCCAGCTCTCCCAATATCTATCCTCTAACAACCTATTAAATCATTTTCAATCAGGCTTCAGACCGGGTCACAGCACAGTTGCGGCTCTACTTAAAGTGACGGATGATATTCAGGTTGCCATGGATCAGAAGCAGCTTTCGGTGCTTACCCTGCTCGACTTCAGCAGTGCCTTTAACTGTGTTGACTTTGACATTCTCGTTGAACTTCTCAAATCTCTTAATCTCTCTTCCCATTCTATCAGCTGGTTCGACTCATACCTTCGAGACCGTAAACAGCGTATCAAATCGGAGACGACTTGCACGGATTGGTGTGACCTCACCTCCGGTGTCCCCCAAGGTGGCATTCTCTCTCCTCTTCTATTTTCTATATTTATTAACTCCATCTCCGATGCCCTCTCTTCTTCTTATCATCTTTGAGCGGATGACTTACAAATCTATCGCCACTTCTCTCCCGATAATGTAAACTCCGCTGTGGAGGCGTTAAACGCTGACTTAGAGGGTATTAGAGGATGGGCCTCGTCATTTGGGCTACTGGTTAACCCAAACAAGTCCCAGGCCATGATTATAGGTACCAGACACTCACTATGTTTGTTGAAGCAACAGTCTGTCCCTCCTGTATCTTATAACGGTACCGTAATCATGTATAGCGACACAGCGAAAATCCTGGGTGTTGTTTTCGATAACCAGTTAACCTGGTCAACGCATATCAGCGAGGTCAGCAGGCGAGTTTACGCTACCTTTCACTCTCTCAGGAGACTTCAGAACTTTCTTCCTCGTCAGACCAAAATTATTCTCGCCCAGTCTCTTTTACTTCCCCTCATTGACTATGCTGATGTTTGCTGGGTAAGCGCAAATGAAGAGCAACTGAACAAACTCGAACGACTTCAAAACCTCGGGATTCGATTCATCTTCGGACTGCGAAAATATGATCACGTTTCTCAACATCGCAAGGAGTTGAATTGGCTTCCGATTCGTCTTCGACGGGACTCTCATATCCTATGCCTGCTCTACAACATTTTGTGGAACCCTCGGTACCCTAACTTCCTGCGTGATCGCTTCGAATTTCTTTCTTCGTGCAGGCCTCGGAGAACTCACATGGCTACTATGCTTAAAGCCCCACAACGCTCCACTGCAACCTACGAGCACGTGTTTAGAATCCGCGCTATACGGCTGTGGAATGAACTTCCCTGCACCATCAGGGACAGTCCATCACTGAATATCTTTAAGAACCGACTAAAGAAGCACTATCTTTCACTTTCTATTTAGCTATATAATGTATTAGTATTAGTATATTTGTAAGATATTTATTGATATGCTGTATTTATGTAACTGTGTATGTAGTCTATATTTCTTAGCAATAGGGTTTTATGTATGTGTAATATGTATTATATTAGAATATAGTCTTAATTGTACGCGCAATTCTTTCCCTTACCTATCATCTCCGTCTCCTATCCAACATGGTTTGCTGGAAGAAATCTCTTTTTAGAGATAAGCTCGCCTTTGTACATGTTTTTTCTATCATAAGTTATCTGTATGTCTGTTTTGTTTAGTACAATAAAGAAATTACGAAATTACGAATAAGGAATGGGATTCCACACTGCTAGGACAGACAGGTGTGCAGACGTTCCCAGTGCCCCAGCAGCGGTGAATCCCATCTGTCCGCAAACGTGCACAGAATGGAGTTGGGACTACCACAGATGCGGGCCTTTAACGAGGCGCAGCGTTTTCTAATTGCGTGGAATCGGTCAATCCTTGCCTCCGCAAACATGCCTGAGGCGCTGCAGTGCTGCGGCAGCCCCATCAACACCCTGTACGTGTTGTTGTACTGGACCCGCAGAGCGCTGTATATCCTCTGCGTGTAGTTGACCCACAGGCTGCAGGTATAGAAGGACTGGCAGTATGCTCCGAAGAGCGTCCGCTTAGCTTCTTTACTGCAATGTGCAAACCTGCGGGCCAACATGTTTCCATGTCGAGGTTATCTTTAAGATCCTTAGAGACCCAGTGGCCCAGATATTTAAACTTATCTACTTTATTCAAGGGAGTACCATATAATGTGACTGGCGGTACATTCAAGTATGTTTTTGTGCCCGACTTGAATAACATAAATTCACTTTTCTTCACATTGTATCTGAGCCCATGAGCGTCAGCATACGATTCACAAATAAGCAACAGCTTACGCAATGCCCCGATCGAGGGACTCAGCAGCACCATGTCGTCAGCATAACTTATATTATTAATACATTTCCCGTCTATATGACAGCCCACCCTAGTGCTGCTGAGCTCCTCGATCAGCTGATTCATGTACAAGTTGAAGAGTTTAGGAGACGTCAAGCCACCCTGTCTCACCCCACACTCCAACCTGTACACATCAGACTGTGATCCAGCCCATTTGACACTGTTTCTCTGGTGACCATACCAATATTTGAATAATGAAGCAATTTCAGGACTCAAGTTAGTTTCACTATGCAGTTTTTTCCACAGTGTGTCATAGTCAACCAAGTCGAAGGTCTTTGACAAGTCCAAATAACACGCATAAACAGGCGTTTTTCTGTTGGTGTAGTACTAAACAGTTTGCTTGAGGCTAAAAATGGCAGTCTCCGTTGACAGTCCAGGCCTGAACCCAAACTGAGCGTCATGTAGGTTTAGATGCCCATCCAGCTGTTTATCGAGCAAACTGTCCAGCACTTTTGCAATCACTGTCGCGAGTGATATCGGCCTGTAGTTACCCAAATCGGAAATATCACTCGTTTTGTTTTTAACAATGGGAACAACGAGTGTGTACATGAGATCGTCAGGTAGATAAGAATGACTAATGCACATATTATAAAACAATGCTAGAACTCTTGCAAGGTAATGTCCGACATGCTGCAGATGCTCTATGCTGAGATCATCATGTCCTGGGGATTTTCCTCTCACCATGTTTTTGATTATACCAGCTACTTCCTTGGCAGAAAACATAACTTTTAATTCCCCTGAGAAACTCTCATCATCGGGCATCCGCAGCGACGCTGACCCAAGAGGTGACTCAACTCTAAAGTGACTTCTAAAAGCCTCTGCAATGTCAGCAGGATCATGCACCCCGGCCACGCCCACAGGAAGACTCGGCCTTGGGTTTAATTTGTTTGTCGATTTCCAGAATCTGTAAAAGTCTTTTTTCTTTCTTGTGATGTTTAGCTATTATGTCCATCTTTATTTGGTTTTCATGGGTTTGACACCATTTTAGCTTTGCTTTGAAACACTTCCTCGACTCGTACATATACTGGTAAATGGGTCCTGAGCTAGGTCGGCCATGAAGTAACCACACCTTGTAACAAAGCCGAGCCTGCCCATGGGCGCCCCCAACGTGCCTGTTCCAGCCGGTTACATATTTGCCCTTCCTAGGCTTGGATTTGCAAAAACTTAGGGTAGCACCGCGAGATAGTATGTTTACTATACTTCTATACATTTCATCTAACAAAAGTCTGTGATGCAAGTTGGGGCAGTATTTGCCAGCGCATGAGGTAAATTGAACTGGAAAGTCAATGTCTTTCAGTTTGGAGTTACAATATTCCTTATATTTTAATATTTGGCTAGCATCACGTATACCCCACTTTACTTTGTTACATAAAAACTTAGTTTCGGCTAGTTTAGGTTTAACCAAGCTGAAGTTGACTCTATTTGGATAGGTATGTGGTCAGAACTGTATGTATCATATAACACCGACACGTCCACCACAGTCTGACGCGCAGCATCAGTCACTATTACATGGTCCAGCCATCGCCTACATCCATGTGCATCACTCACAAACGTGTACGTATCATTCGGCAATAGTTCCATGTCAATACATGACCATGATTGTTCGATACAAAACTCTAAAAGTTCATTATGAAATAGCTCACCGGGATGCGCGTTGAAGTCCCCCAGAATAAACACCGAGTCCACGTTGTTTACCGCTACTATCGCGTTGATTTCACTTAAACAGTCCGTGAATAATGCGAGGTTGTCAGCTTTGTCAGTAGGCATATAAACAGAAAACACAATCAAGGACCTGTCATGTATCACTATTTTTACAGCGGCGAGCCTTGGACTATCACAATCTATTACTGACACGGACGAGAACATCGACTTCCTCCACAATAACGCGACGCCACCGTAGGGTCTGCCTCGTAGAATGCCCGATGACGTATCCACAGCTGATTTACCGAAGTATGCAAAGTCGTTATCTATGTTGCTGAGCGATGGTATATCATGCGGAAGCAGCCACGTCTCCTGGAGTGCCACAACATCGGATGTACGACATAGTCTTCGAATGCAGTTAATGGAAGTCACTGCATTCTTGCAATTAAAACTAGTTAGTTTGCATTTGTATGTGTTTGCAAGGCCGGTGAATTTTGATTTTTGCTGCATTGTGAATACTTGCGACTGCCAACGTCTGTTTTAATGTTTCTGCGAAACATAAACTATCTACGGAAGAAAATTCCATGCGGCCATAAGTCATCGTTATCAAACAATGGCAGTTTACATTTAGGTACATAGATTTTAAATGAGTCATAGCCTTTTAGGTCTTTCATACACACTCTTTCCGGTGACACAATAATACCTACTTTCTCTTTAATATATCTAGCAACATCTTCTTCGGACGCTTCGTCACTGACGTTGTAAATATACAACGGTATTCTAGGAACCGCGGCTCTGAACTTACAGGTTGGGTCAACGATCGCTGTACCTTTCTTTCCTACAAATCGAAGTTTCGTTTTCGGTTTTGATTTGCGGCTCTTAACCTCCGTCCAGCCTTCCTGATCCGGTTGTTCTATAACGGCATTTGTTTGTTTGGGATCAGCGCTAGATATTACCGAACTACGCTCGACCATATTTTGTTGTTTAGGAGTAGTGGATAGTGTTCGAAACCGCGGTGGGGCCTCACAGGTGCGCTCGCTAGATACTTGTGCCGCCGCCGCCGTCGAAACCGCGGTGAAGCGGTGGGCCTCCACCCGCGCGCAGGCAGGCTCGCTCGGTGACGTCATAGTCAACAGAGACTGAGACAAGTCGGTTGGTTTACCCGCTACGCAAGCGAAGGACGGACGCGCTGGTATTGTTGATGTACCCTCCGGTGATGATAACGCTGGGTGCCGACTATCCGTGAGGTTCAGAAGTCCCATGGGACCACTGTCATGAGCATCATAACTATCCTCCAGGCAGTACGCACCTCTCTTGCAATTTACGTTAGTCTCAGTGTTGCAGAGCTGATTCACCACTTTCAACTCACGGAGCTCAGTTTTTAGCGTTTCGAATTGCTCGACGGTTACATACTCCGTTTGAGCAGTCTTTTCATACTTGTTTTGTATATCTCCTAGATCTTTCTGTATCAAGATGATGTCTTTTAAGAGTCTGGTGACATCAACATGGTCAAAAGTGACCGTTGGAAGTCTCTGGAGATCTCGCGCAACAAAGATTGGCATGTTTTCAGGATCCGTCTCCTTGATGAGACAAATAGTGTCATTCAGGTTCCGCTGAGTTTTGCCCTCACGTTTTCTTAATGTCCTCTTCTTTGAGACAGAATCAAACAAAAGACTTTTAGCCTTTTCAATTTCGTCTTCGGTGAAAGCTGTTGCACAAATTTGTACTAAACTATCTTCGAACATCACGTCCACTTTGTTTTGCACAAAGGCAAGCACTTCGTTTATCACGATATTGCAATTCGTGCATTTTAACACAGACGAGGTCATTGCCCCTGATACGAGTAGTAGCCGTCACTGCGTAATAGGTCCATTCTCAACAAGTTTGCGCGCGCGACTGAACGTAAAGTGTTAATTATAAACAAATTTGAAAGTAATTGATACGTACGTACAGTAAGTAACAGAGTTAGACTGCATACTAAATTAGAATGCAGAATGGAAAATCAGTTTCCCCTAGTGACCGAAACTGGATTTTCACCCGAAACCGAAACTTTTTAGTTTGTGGTGATGACGAAATTATTCTTAGTAAGTTAGCGTACACACGACCATGCTGCAACCACAAAAAGAAAAACCCAGCCACACGCCACGCCCGCCACAACCATTTATTCAGAGTGACCCACGGCTGTGCCACATGGAGGGAGAGTACCTTAAATACCGTAGATTGTAGTTGTACGGCCAAGTCAGTGAAAATGCTATTCATTTCTCAGAACAAACTTTTATTAGTATGTTTAATTTCAGTATATTTTTTACTTTATACAGGTACTTACATTGCTTCTGGCCCCACGCTAGCATACCCTGTGCTGTGGGAACCAAAGTCAGCGATGTCCAAAACTTGTAAACATCCAAGACCTAAGGATGTTTTTTCTTCTATGTTTCTCAGAAAAAAATGATCCTTATGATTAAGCATTTCGGTGGAAATTGTAAAATTACAGCGATATTTCGTTCCAGATTTGCCGCATGCGATTCCTGGTCAACACAAGCGATTTAAAAAAACTTTCATTGCAGTTTAAATTGTTTTTAAAAACAAAATAAATTGAGTTTAAATAAAGTCGCCCAAGAAAAAACGCAAAATATCAGTGTCGGAAGCAGGAATAATTACGCCTCGGATTCAAGGTAAGGTAATAAGGTTCATTTTATGTGAACTCGAACACTTTTCCTCTCTGGTAATCATTCCTTCTTGAGCCACAGGTCTCTTATATATATGAAAATGAAACGCCCGTTAATAACAGCGTCTAGTTCATGATGTGTCGCTGTGTGTCACTGAAGTGCGGCAACAGTAATACACACTTTGTGTAAATTTCAACTTTTTAGCTATGACGGTTCATGAGATGAGCCCGCTGACGGACGGACGGACGGATAACGGAGGCTTAATAGTAATGCGGTCCCGTTCGGGTACGGAACCCTAAACACTAGTTGGGCGAATGCCCCCTTGATCCTTCGTGTTAGGTTGAAAATGTAAGAATAACAAAATCGAACGCTCTTCTATTATTTTATGTTGGTAAGGTTCTCAGGTTGCCGTTATTTCAGATTTCTAGTAAAATCAGTATTTTTGTCAATCAAAAACTGGATTAACGGGCATACGTTTAAGTTGAATGACAGGCAACTAGCCCATCGCCGCCGATGGTGATATGAAAGTTTCCCCACGATGTTTTCCATCGCGGAACTTCCGTATAATTAGTGTACACTCAAGGTAATTAATGACCGACCCATTTCGTTACAATGTCGTTAGCCACTAACAAGGTCGAAAATTTCTGTTCGGTGCCCAATACCACAACACTTTATAGACGAACCATTAGAAAGGTTTCAACAAAGTAACCAATCACAATTATAGCTATTATAAATTAGTTACTTTGTTGACACCCAAAAAGTTATAAGGCTGTAAAGTTTTGTGGTCTACTCGTCCCTGGTTAGATCAAAAAGTGGCACGTAATTTTGAACCTTTTTGATTGATAATAAAGTTGAAAAATAATCAATGATCTGTTGATGGCCCCACAGCTGACTATGAAATGTCAATAAATAATGTGTCACAACTTTCATATCAGTTGCCTAGTTACCCTCGTATGAGCAGTGCAAGCAACGTCGTCGTAGGTGCCTGTAATGAAGTGCTCTTATTGTGCCAGTTTGCTGGATACGATATTCAACCTTAGATGGATCGGAAATTATTTTCCTTGACTGTATCTGTGTGTATTGGTATGGTTGATTTGATAGAAAGTTTCAATTATATAACTGTTCTGAGTTGAATAGGAGCCTGATAAATCAAGTGGTCGGGAAAATATAATTTACTATTTCCACCCAGTAACACTGCTTCGCTTTTGGGTGATGTCACAGAATAGCAACATTCGGGTAATTCTGTCAAATTGATATTTACGAAAACTCAACGGATGCACCGACTATCCAATATTGTTACTAAATAAACTTATTTGATTTGATTTGATTTAATTTGACTGTTGGTGAATATGAATATGAATTTGAATAATGCCGGCTGCAGGCTACGGTTTTATTAAATTACGCTGAAGTATTCATGAGGGTGTGTAAGTTAAAGTAAAGTTTACTTACTTACGTTTTTAACCCGTCCTCTTTTTGCAGAATGTATTTCGGTAAAAATATGAAGTATTTATTATTATTATCTTATATTGTGACTGGTTTAATGAGGGCGCCACTAAGCCCCTGCCACCCCGTATGGAAAATGGAGTGACGCTACGTTTGCTTATTATATACCTTAAGTACCTTCACAAAAAATATTGCTGCATATGAAAACCCTACTAAAATACTTTACGTTGTTTTTATAATGTTGTATGACTTATTTGTGTGTCTTGTTTTAAGAGCGATTTATCAATGGGACTAATAAAAAAATAATTGAAGTGAATAAGTCACATGTGAGCCCAGGAACGACGAATACCAAATAGTTGGAGCGGTCGCCGTGACCGAAATCGGTTGGACATAATAATAATCATCATCATCATCATCATCACCTTATGGACGGTACGGTACCGATACGGTGGATCTAACGGTATTGGAAAACATCTTGAAACTTTCAAATCTATATAGTGCGATAGGTTAGGCACACGGACCACAAAACATGGCCACAAAACGCCCTGCGCTCGTGTGCGCTGCACACCCTGCACAGGTGAAGACGGCCCTGGACACATGCCACGCGTGCGATTAGCCCATCCCTCTCTCAACAACAGTCAACCCAGGCGAGGTCGTTCATGACACTACAAGCAGCGGGGTCAAATAGTAGTCGCTAACGACCACTTGTGGCGACCACTGACCACAAGGGACTGAAGCGCGTTTTGTGGCGACGTCTAGCTCTGCCCTGTCACGTGGAATGGAGCATGGGATTACCTAAACTTGGGTACAACTGTACCTCTGCCACCACGCATAGGAAAAGGCGTGACGCTTCTTAATGATGAAATTCAAGACGCGATGATTTTTTCATTATTATTTTTACCGCATGAAGAAGATTGAATGTGTGAACCTATAATTTCCACCCATTTTTAGCCAGTCTTGGGCTGACCAAATAAGTACTCCTTTTTGTGACCTGATAAAATTGCTAATAAATTCGGTCAAGTGCGGGTCGGACTCGCACACGAAGGGTTCCGTTTCATCGTACGAGAAAACTAAATCACTAAAAATAATAAGACGAAAACAAAAATAGAATAATATTCTGTCCAAACATGGATTTGAACCCAGAACCCTAAGATTGCGAAACCGATATCAAACCTCAATCAAACCAATTACGCCACCACTACCATCTGATAAGCCGCGATATCTACGATCATATTTGAATCATACCATTCTTTGCTATATCGCGGTGGCTTTAATTTATAAAATCTCGTGTAGTGCATTAGTTATTGCTGTTTCGGCAACAGAAATACACATTATGTGCAAATTTCAATTCTCTAGCTTTTTCGGTTCATCAGATAGAGCCCGCTGACGGACGGACGGACAGACGGACAGACCGACAGCGAAGGCTTAGTAATAGGGTCCCGCCCAGGTATGGAACCCTAAAAACGGAATATACCACATCTGCAAAGATAGATAAATGCCCTTAATATAAAATAGGACAAATAAATCATACATGATTTAATTTCAAGAAACTCAATCTCAAATCACGACATAAATCTTTATCGTTTTCATATAATGGCGGGATTTTTGTCATAAAATGTGGCGATATTTTAATCTTTTTACTGCGAACATGTGCTTGTAAGATGCCGACAAATGGGTTAGAACCTCGAGTTAAATGTAGCAGGAGAAGAGGTTCTTACCGGTTTCATGGAGTGGTAAAGGGTTTGACGACGCCTATGTTTGCCTCCCGGGTTCGACCGGCTCGGAAGGATGAAAAAATGCCCAGGTCTTGGATGTTTATGGGTGTGTGACGTCGCTGTTTTTGGTTCCCACGACACGAACATTGTCGTATCGTATTTAATCGCACATTAAATAGGTCCTATTTGTACACCAAAAATGTTCAATTCAATTAAATTTTCCCTTTTTATGTTTTATAGTGCATTACTGCTGACGCCGGGAACGAAGGGCTTGTCGGCTGAGTGGGAATAGACGGCTGACTGTAGGGAGGCCGGATAGGGATACGAAGCCAGAGGCATGTATAGTGCTTTTATCAAACATATGCAATAAAAAAAACACCACTCGAAAAATAAATTTACGTTTAAAAATACTACTATCGTAAGTTCCGTGCGCCCGTTGATGACTTTTGCTCTGAGCATAAAATAAAATAAAAAAAAATTCGCGGCCTATGCCTGCAAATGAGTAGGAATTTTCTTTTCCTATATACACATTTGCCTTATGAATATTTCCCTTATGGTATTAAGAGGCCAGACAAACTCTAACCATATTCACTATTTACTTGTTCTCTGGTATTTATCTATGTATTTTAGGAGGTAGATAATGTAGTTTTCGGTTCATCTAGATACATCAGGTCTACAAATGGTTTCCTATAGAAGTAGTTGGCAAGACGCTGATACAGCTGACGCTGACGCTGGTCACTGTCGAAATTACGGATTCGCAACAGAAATAACCAAACCAATTTGTTATAACTGTTGCGAATTTCCATTCCTTGTTATCGACGTGCCCAATACGATACCCCCGGGGTGTCGTTGACAAAGGGCATAGCGGCGAGCGTGAAACCACTAGACTACGGAGCTCTTACACAGATTCTTTGACACAGAAATCATAAGTAAAAGAATTCATTACTTATTCATTTAATCGAAAAGAAAAAAAAAACAACTTCAAAGAACCCCTATTTAATTAGCAACCATTGAAGCCATCGCATCTCACCCCATTAAACACCCAGCATTGAGTAGTTCCGGAGGCAATCTGTAGACTTCATCAGCACTTCCACTTCACCAAGTCAGGCTTCTCTATACAACTGCAGTTTCCGATACAAACATCGCTATAAGCCTGCCTATTAGTATTTGAAGAGTTCCTTCGATTTCTCCAGGATCCCGTCATCAGATCCTGACTTGACAAACATGGGACCAATCGGAAGCTAAACCTCTCGAACAAACCGGTGCATTCGTCTTGGGAGAATCGATTAACATACATTGTAAACCTCCTTTTGAAAAGTGGGTTAAAACAACTTCTCTCGCTATCCACCTCCTCGAGCTCAAGTAGCTACTTAAGTTTACAGTCTCTGATTTATCACGTCACTGCAGATGTATGTGTGTATGTGAAATATATTTTTCTGTCATTCTGTCACGTCTACTTTAAGTGCTAGTCGTGATTTCACATTCAATTCGAGCAGGAGAAGCTAAATGTGGATTTAAAATCGAGTTAGCTGGTCCTTTGAATGCATTTAATTGCTTACTGCAATATATATCCGAATACCTTTCATAGTGATTTGCGAAAACTTATCAGTAAAAAAAAGGTCAAGTGCGGGTCGGACTCGCATACGTAGGTTTATACAGGAAATTTTAAGAACAAAAAAACTAACTCGATTGCGGTACCAGTACCCTACTGATTGCTGATCCGCCGTCAAACCTGTAGAGCCGCGGACGATAATATCATCACATCTCTTGTATTGGGGATTAAAACACGTCTTTTGTGATGGGACACTATTTTTTTATAAAATTGTATGAAGTTCGTTATTTTTTGCTGTAGCGGCAAGAGCATTCATTACACATTCTGTGAAAATTACAACTCTCTAGCTATTACGGTTCATGAGATACAGTACAGCCCGCTGACGGACAGATGGACAGACGGACAGACGGCAGAGTTATAGGGTCCCATTTGGCAACCTTCGGGTACGGAACTCTAAAAACCTGCAGTTTAGTTGGTTATAAATGTTCAGATGAACTCCATTCTTGTTTAATGGTGTTTGTATAGATCTAAATGTTATCCAAATACATACAAGTTCCAGGTTCTCTTTCGAGAAACTGGAAATAGTCTTGTAAAAATAAAATTTAAAACTGACTTTATGAATTTATTTATTTACCAGCTTTGGCAACCTGAAGCTTCATTTAAAACCTTCAAGGATGATGGGGAAAGGCGTTAGAGAGAAATCACTTACTATAATATAATATGTATAGGTGTAGTAAAGACTTCATTGAAAACGACAAACATCTTTACATATTCGCGGCAAAATGTCAAATCGTTTTTTCATTCACATTCACATTCACATTTTCTGAGCGTCTCGAGTGATATAGTGAATGCTACTTGTGGTAAGGTCACTAGTGGAATCTTGTCTTTTTCTTCTTTATGTAGCCTGTACGATAGTGTCCCACTGCTGGGCAAAGGCCTCCCCCCTTTGAGTCCACACATCCCGGCTCTGTTCCACCTCCGGCCACCCCGGCCAAACCCCGGTCAAGGCCCCTACGCCGGAAGCCGTCATGTGGCATCCATCAGTGGCGATCTTCGCCCACCCGTCCGGGTGCATACGACTCACGTGTCGGGCCCAGTTCCACTTTAGCTTGGCGGCCTGCGCGCCCACATCGGCGATGCCAGCGCAGTGTTCTTAATGCAATCCGTTCTGCGAACAATAAGGATGCTGCGCTCCATTGCTCGCTGGCAAACCTTGAGTTTGGACTTCTGTAGTTCAGTCAGAGACCATGTCAGAGGAAGGTTGCCCTTAATTAGACCCTTCATGGACCAGAAGCTCTTCCAGGCGTTAGAATTTCTTTCAATACCACCTACAAACTTATGAATCTTGTTACGCACATGGAGTATGAAAGTAGCCGCAACAATTACTTTGTAATATTTTGCGATCTACTTTCATCCACTAAAAGCGACTTTTCATTTAAAGCCTATATAGCCTATGTTACTCCCACAACTGAGAGGAATCCAACAACACTTCGTTCATTAAAATCCGTCATTCCGTTTGAGCTGCGTAGCTCGGCTAACGAATTGGACATACATACAAAAGCTCGAACAACATTACCCTCCTTCTTGTGCAGTCGGGTAAAAAGAATGTCGCGAAATACTTTTTAAGCCGAACGGCCAAAGGATATCGTAAAGAATAAAAAGATTGAATCAAAGTTCAAGCTTAGAAATAACTCCCGAACGCCCAAGAATATGCCGACACTAGATGGCATACAATAGGTACTACAATGAGCTACGTATGGAGCCGTTACTGCGCCATGTTGCCGCTTTTGACGTGCCAAAGCCACGGTAAGGGCAATTTATTTTGATGTTTGGACCCTGTCGACTGTAGTGTAATGACCCGGTGGGACTGAAGAATTGTCCTGGTGTGTGGAGGCGTGGGAAAACGAGTTAGTGAGGTTTGCGATAGTTATTTTTTGTAGACCAACGATGAAATAGAAAACATTTTATATATTAACGCCTTTGCCAAACTCACAAAATTTGAGAACTTTTAGCTATAAATCGCTATAGGTCCACTACGAACGCGCGACAACACTATGACCTGATTAACGTTGCCAACTCTGCATAAAGAAGACGTATCAAATCCCATTTTTTTAAAACAGGCCCGACGCGATCGAAATATATATCAAAATACAGAGTATAATTAGTAGAGTAATTCTAAAATGGAATTAATGTTTAATTCGATGGCTTAAGTGTTTTTTTTACCATCTGAAAATAGTAATAATAAATAGTAACAATAATTAAGATTTTATTTACTTAAATATTATAATTTATATGAACGCCTGGAATACTTCTGAAGCAAAAAAACACTTTTGCCGTCGAACTGGGCACTAATTATTTATAAGAATTCCTATACTAATCAGTCGTATTCTTTATTATGAGATACATTTAGTTGGCGCCGGGCCCGTTTTTTTTATACATATCTTTTGTATTTCTGCTTTTAAAGCAGTCAATGATTTTCTCTGAAAAATACCATATAAGTTATTCATAGAATAGTGTTGACTCGCATTCGAAGTAGTGGGCGTCAGAGTTTAAGTTTCTTCCATACGAAATTACCAATAATTGAATTAGTCCCTATATAGATAAATATTTAAATACAGGCACATACAATGCCCGATGCATTGTATGTAACCCCACAATAGTTGTTTGATCAAATAAATATGTTTCTCTTTGTACCATTAGGCCACACAACCAAGGGCCACATGGTCCAATCTGCCATTTATTTAGCTCCCTCAAGACCCGCCCTGAGGAAAGAGCCTTAAGTTGCTTCAATTTTGCACAGTCACGCAGAAATTAGGTTAAAAAAATACTTTTCAACGAAAATTACAAAAGTTTTTGATCTCCGCCGACCAGTCATTGAAAAATGGCGCGGAGACTTAATGCGGGATGAACCTATTTTGAGGGAAATTAAAAGTGTGTCATTATAATCGGCCCTCTAAGAAGGTAAGAAAGGTCTTGGGAAAAAACTGAGATTTTTGTTAATATAATTTCAACCCCGTTAGTTGGTTTATTACGGAAATTTTAGGACGCTGAGAATTTATATTCAACATCAAAGCTTTTCAGTAATACATAATAAACTAGTGGCTCTGTGAGCTGCAGACCTCTCGAGCTACACAGAATGTTTGCGTGTTTTTTTTTCATACATACACATCATTATTTTCCATCCCTCTAACACCCCCGGCCCCTTGAAGTTTATCGGATGAACAAATTGATTTTTCATAAAAAAAAAATACTTGACTGCATGTTCTTTCAATAACACATACAAACTAATTGATGGACCTAGTTACATGCATGGAGTATGAAAGCCGCACCAATAACTTTGTAATCCCGTGTCTCCGCAATTTTGAAAAACATTCAATTTAATAAATCGACAAAAAAAAATATAAGTATCATCTTAACTGCTCACAAAAGACGAGAATCGGTTGAGAAATGCGACCTCAGAGGAAAACATCCGGATAGACATACGAAAGCATTTTGGACTGATCTGAAACGGAAACGCTGCGTCCACTCGCGGTACGCGCTCGCTCGGTCAATAATAATTATAGAAGTTTAAAAACCCTTTTGAAATCAATAGGTCCTTTTAAGACTACTCAATTGAGCCCAAACTTGATGGGTTTACAACAACACAAGTCTTCCGTCTACCACCTCCCAGCTGCACTGTCAGACCAGCTCGATGGTACCATATTATTTTACTGTCTGAACTACACAAAAATACCAAATTTCGGAATGATAGTGATTTAGAAGATGGCGAAATTTCCATTCCCAGATTTGTAGCATGTCTGTTATTTAGTTACAGGTCGTACCTAATAAAAGAGAGCCTTACATAATAAACCTACACTTTTAGTAAAATGTGGGGAGCCAGTCGAGGATATCTTCATAATAGCTGTGGCGTGGTTGTCACGCAAATTGGAATGCAATCCAACCAATGTTATAAATGTGAAAGTATGGATGGATTTTTGTGTGTTTGTGCCTCAATCACGCTAAAACGGCTGAACGGATTTGAATAAAATTTTGCACAGAGATAGTTTATGAGCTAGATTAACATATAGGTTACTTTTTTATCCGACTGCCCTAGAAGGGGGTAATGTTATCTCGGTAAATGATAATTCCTAGGAACACGCAGATGAAGTTGCAGCCATCAGCAAATTTTTGATAACTGACAACTATGCCTCGCCACCCCGTTTGAGAAAAAAACGTGACGCTATGTAGAGAGGCTAGATGTACAATTTTGACATTGATGAGTCTTTTTATTCGTTTAGCCTATTTGACTACGTAATTCTGAAACTCCCCTCCATTGCTTGTAAATCAATCAAAGCCTAATATCAGCTCAACTATCGTGTCGTATCATGTCATTAGGAATGTCACTTCAGTTTAGATTTCCGCATTAATTGTATCATGCACTGAGTTACAGATCTTTAAATATGAAAGACCCACAAAACGCTATTGGGCGTAACGTCAAGGCGTGTGAACTGTCATGATCATTATGTACTCAGAAATAAGAGCCATGTTTACAAAAAAAAAAAAAATATTACAACTTGTTGCAGAAACGATCTATAAATATAACATCTATAAATTTTAAAGCATTTTGCGGGACTTTAAAATTTATAGATCGTTTCTGCAACTAGTTGTAATTTTTTAATTATTTTTTGTAAACATGGCTCTTATTTCTGAGTACATAATGCTCATGACAGTTCACACGCCTTGACGTTACGCCCAATAGCGTTTTGTGGGTCTTTCATATAATGGGTTCTGAGGGACATCATTTCATTTTTGTGACCGCCCAAATAAACTAATAAACCTTTTTATTGTTTCAGGTACATTCAGTGGCAGTGACATCTCAGTGCAGTGTCAAGTAAAGTGGTAGTGATGTGACGCGTGGATAACGATGCCTCTATTCACGCGTGTATGACGTCACAATTTGCATTTTTGCCAGCTTAACGCGTGTTCAACGGCAACATAACGCGTGCAGGCTGTGAAATCACGCTTTTTTTAAAGACACCGGTAACGTCACGCGTGGCTTGTGCTTGTGTGTTAGGATGTGTTAGTGAGTGAGATATGTGCTTGTGAGGATGTGCTGACGAGTTACCATGCAGGTGTCACACTCTCGCGTTGTGACGTCACTGCTGGCGAGCTTGCTTCTGCAGTACTGCGTCGAGAGCCAGCAGGAAATACTTCTTGAGGAGTCAGGTTAGTGTACTTAGAGTATATTTTATCTCTATTTCTTTAGTAAAGCCCAGTAGGTATTTAAAATGATAAACATTTACAAACAGGCACAAACATCTCTTCTGGCCCCACACTAGGATACCCTATAACGTGGGAAGCAGAAATATCGACGTCACACACTTGTAAACATCCACGACCTGGGGTATTTTTACCCTAGCCGGGAATCGAACCCGGGACCTCACGCTTGGGATCTTCGAACCGCAATGCCACAGAGGTCGTCATTGAATGCATACGAACGTGGCAGTAACCAATTCAGTACCAACTTTATTTTGAAAATGGAATCTATGGTTAGGTTTGAAGCCTTGGAAATTTAGCCAAGTATCACTCTTAATTACATTTCCTTGTTTATTATTTTGAAAGCCTGCTTGCTTTTATAGTCCTATAAACTTGACTCACCAACCGAGAGGCCTGTGCAGCTAGGAGTGGGTTGATGTGTGCTGAGCATCATCTTAGTCGTGATGATGATATCTTACCTTTTCTGTTTCGAAATCCTGGACAATCAGGTGTTGTTATGTCGCCCGACATCACTACCCAGGGCCGACGGTGGATCCTAGTATTTGCTTTCCTGAGCAACTACTATCAATGTATCCCCAACCAAACGATAACAAACAAATAAACTGTCTGACGAGCTTTCAGTGACTATTCATGACTGCAGTGTTCTATTCCGTTTCGTTGCTTATTTTTTAGACGTTTTTGATAAAAGTACTAAAATGAACGAAATAAATAATAATAATATAAATAAAGTAAATAATAATATAAAGTAGCACACTTTACTTAACAATGTTCTATTACTAATTAGTTTTTATGTCGTTGGAATGAAATGAAGCATGAAGTCTTAAATCAGATTATGTATTTATTCTTAAGTTATACTCGTAAAATGGAACTGATGAACGTTTATTTTTATTTTGTGTGTTTATGGCTCTGGAAACTTAGTCCTTTTAGGCGATATAGATAGACTTATAATAATAGGCGCTTATCAATGAAATTGGCGAAAATTTCTTACAGATTCAGGATTACATCATTCTTGTTATTCAATAGCTATTTCAATATGGATATTTGAAAAAAATGTTTAAAAGTTCATTTCAAAGATTTACATATCTACCCATTAAATTTTCTTTTAATTTTAATTTTGATAACTAAAATTAAATTTTCGAAATCAGTTCGTCCTAAATGTCATCCATTTTTATGATAAGATTCCTTACATTTTTTTACAGCTGATACTTCCCAAAAGTTTAATCAAATTGCTGTCAGCTAAATGTTGTCTCATTCATACACACAAAGTTTTATAAAATAAGGATTTATCATTCCTAAAAAATAAAAATATGCTAGCTAATGAAGAAGCTCAATTTTCAGTACGAGACTGAAAATTTAGTTTTCTTCATATTCTCCACACAAAATGCTGATTTAATAGGTAATACTATGCTCTTTTGGGTAATAAATACCCAGTTCTGAGACAAAGTTGCAATACCCATCTCGTGACTAACATTTAGTTGCAACTCTTACTTATTAGTTTTATATGTACTTAGTTATAATTTTGTAATTATTTATTGTTGCTTAATAATCATAATAATTAAATGTGCTGCGGTAGTGTTTCGGTGCGGGAGGGGTGGGTTCTTGTGACGTCCGCATAGCGCGAGAGTTCAGTGCGGTGTCGGTATCATAGTATAAATAAGAAATAGTAAGTTCACAAGGCCTATATTTGAATGATAATACATACTCTTGCTTAAACTTAAACATAAACATTTACATACAGGCACATACTTTGCTACTGACCCACACTAGGATACCCGGTGTCGTGGGAACCAGAAACAGCCACCGGTGATCGAACCGCGGCCTCTCGCATGCTAGGCAGAGCGACAACCGCTGCGCCACAGAGGTCGTCTAGGCTAGGGTTGTCGCTGAGCACCGCCGCCATTCCACTGTCGCGCGCAAATTATATCAATCATGTCTTGTGTCTGACTCGACCCTCTAAAACTCGGCAATGTGTGCGTGTGTCGGCGCCGCCGTGTGCTCATGCCGAACGCAATGTGGCTGTGTGTGTGCGGCCGCGCTCGCTGTTTTGTTTGAAGTGAACAAGTGGTCGGTATTCTACGACTGTTTTCTCATTAGGTAGGGCGGCAGCCGCACATGCATTCACATGGCACTGCAGCCGCGCGACGCGAGGTGGCACGCTTCACTTCGAGAATGGTTTCCAACGAGGAAACATCATTGCACCTGCTGTCAGCCAATTGTTCAATAAGGAATGGGTTCGTAGAGTGCGCTTGCAACACTGTTAGTCAGTCGCGTGACTACCGCGCTGCTGCACTTTTTAACAACCTTTTTAAATTGCTCAAATGACAATTTCAAATTCTCCAGAGGTATCTTGTTGAGCTTCTAATAGCTTTGACTAATAAATCAAACGTTATCCGACTAGATCCTTTTATACCCAAATTAATTTGGTTACTCCACAAATACAGTGTAGAGGAAGGCCTAAAGCTGAGGATGTTATAGAATGGAGACGCCGAACTCCTCGAAGAAACTACTATTCTAAGTTTTTATCTCGGTAATAAATTCGCTACCCGTTTTATTTAAATTTTGATAGGGTTGTCGCAAAAATAGAGGGACAGAGATGCTACGGCGTCAATGCTACGGGTGCAAAACCATATTATTTTTTTCAACGTTAGATTTAACAAACAACATCATCACCTATCTTTAAACAGCAATCATTTGTGGAAGTTTCCTCGCTTTTCTTCTCCCACAGTAGTCTAATGTAGAGAAATGGCAATTATGACGTTTTCTAAACATTTACAAAAATTTATGAATTTTGAATTTGAATTTGATTTTGGTCCCGATTTGCCGACACAGCTCAACGTTAGATCATATTACATTAGTAAGGCTATCAGTGACAGTAAACTTTAAAAGAGTAACTACTGTGTAATTTTAAATTCACACGATCTGTTCAAAAAACAAATACTTTTATCACACCGGACGGTTCTGCAATCAGCAAAGCGTATTTTCTGTAGGACTTTTAATTTAGATGCGCTTCCAGTCCTTGTTGTTCTGAGTATAGTAAACAGCACAAATTGGCAGGTCGACCTTCGAAAGTTTGAGGTAACCTTCTATTGTGTAACTTAATTTGCAATCCTGTGTTAGAGAGAGAGAGATGAACTAGAGGAGCCATTTTAGGGTTACATTACAAACACACAAACAAATTGGACCTATTACTAAACCTCCGCTGTATGTCCGTCTGTCCATCTATCTGTCTCTCCGTCAGCGGGCTGTGTCCAAGATCCGAAATAGGTAGAGAGTTGAAATTTTCATAGAATTTGTATTTTTGTTGCCGCTACAGGAACAAATAATGAACTACACGAAGTCACAGCATTCTTAATAGCACTACGTACAGAAAGATCACTCCGCAGATGCACTTAAATATATAGCTACTCTCGCTGCGCGACTATAAAGCGCAATCTAGCGCGCACCTGCGCTACGTACAACAATCGCTAAACACCTACAGAATCGGTAGCTCCGCCCGTGCAGGCTAGTTTGCGCCGCATTACTACGCCTGAGAGCTTCTTTTACTCTGACATCACAAGGTCGTCCTGTAAACTCCTGTCTCGCCTTATCACGGTAGGGTTACCTACGTGCGATTTGTGTTTGTGAATTTTAGTCCACTCTGTGTAAGAGAGGTGTTATTAATAGTTACTCAGGCTATTGGCAAATTCTAAGGCTAGGTAGAGGTACCTACCTCCTTACTTATGTAATTGTAATTTGTTATATACTGGGTCTAAAGTGTTAACTTTTAGGTAAACAAAAAGGTATTCAATTAAAAAAATAATCGAATTTTATTTGTGAACAATTCCTTTAGACACCCTAGGTACTTAAGTCATTGTTGTTGCAAATCTCATAGAAAAGTTGCTTATGAGGAGCGGCTAGCGCGCGACGCGACTGCGAGCCAAGCGAGCGACCTAATTGAAATCCTGCACGTCGGGTTGGCCGGTCGATCGTACCTAAGCTGTTGAGTGAGACCCCCCTGACGCAGTTAAACAAATGAAGGGGTTCCCTTCCCCATACAAGATACGTGTTTACTGCATTTTTTCTTGTAGGGAGATACGAAACCGTTCTTGTAAGAGTGCGACCTGTAACCGTCTCTCGCTCAGGCAATGATATGATAATCATGACTGAATGGTATTCCACCCAATTCCAAAGGCATCACTAAAGTAATTAAAAAAAAGTGTTTTTATATCATCATTTTGTTCAATCAGTTTCGAATTAAAAATATAGTTGAATCTGTGGCAAACAGAAGAGAACAGGATTTGAAGGTTTAGCTAGTTTAGTGCCCTGGTTAGTAAGTTTAGACGCTTTCACATTTTTACAGATTCTCTAGTTATAAACCTCTTGTGTGCAATAATGTACGAGGAATAAAGCGCTACCAAAATTACTTGCCCTAGTCCCCTACAAATATTGGCAATATCTTGCGCCTCTGCCGACTTATTCAATCGAAAACAGCATAAAGTCTTGATTAAGTTTTGGAGTTATTTTAAGTCTGCTTTGTTACTTCTATAGCCTATGCGAGGAGAGATTTTAAGTACTGTGACGGGCATTGCTTAAATATGTTTTTTTAGTTGGAAGCGACATCAATGGAATTACCCATGCCCAGGAGTCAGACCTCCCTGCTATGTCCGGGTCCCTACATATTGAGCGGGCATCAGCTCGTGTATTATACGGACTAAAAACAACCCCTATGTGTGTGTGTGTGTGTGTGTGTTTAAGAAGTTATAGTTAGATGTCCCTGCTGCCATGGCCTCGGTATATGGTGAAGGCTGTCTACCTGCAAGTTGACTATTGGGGCTGTTAGTTGCACATTGGGGCTACAAGTTACCCATTTGGGCTGCAAGTTGCTCATTTGGGCCGCCTACATTCGGACGCACAGAGTTTGGTCTACTTATATATCGGAAAAGTGCTTACAACTACTTCGTCATCACGCAATTGCCTACTTGACAAGGGAAGTCAACTTAGATAGTTTTCATGATCTGTCTTAACACTTTTTGTTAGTCCGTGTTAGGGAGACATTTTGACGTGACGTCTTAACACATTGTTGTCAAATGGTGCTTTTTTACAAAAAATCATGTTAATAAAATATAACTTATGAAAAAATCCTGTATCGATGACCCCTTTTGTTTATAATCCGCGGCGTGATTTTTGCATTTGATAGACTACCCTGTCCAATGGCCAATTTGTGTAGAAACACTGGTTTTATTTATAATGATCAATTCTCCCCGAATAGACAGTCGCTTGTATATGTCGCAGCAAGATAGTTATAGATTGGCGTTATTTAACCTCACAACGACCACGGACTGCAAAGGCAGTCATTTTGCCGTTATAGGTTTTGAATTGTATTACCACGGCATGAGGTTCAAAATCGCGACGCCCCATAACGGAGTTGGTCGTTGAGAAGATAATGTTATCCCTAGGGAAATAATCCTTAATATACAACGTTACATTCATATTCTATTCACCTGGCTCAAAATTTATCTTGATTTAAGCCTCTATAGGCTGTTTGGGGCTAGAGTTGTGAGAAAACGTCGTTGTGAAAAATAATAATGGGAAAAGTGATTAACACATAGCATAGCTTCACATCTTTCCCCATACGGAGGGCAGAGGCACAGTTACGCTTTCGTCAAGCCAGTTATTCAATACTCAATTTTGCGTGACAGGGGGCTAGCCCATAGCAAGTTAGCAACGGATGTGGAGGGATATGTTACATGTCGAACAAAAATGAACTTTAGATGCTTTAATTCCCTGTAGCTTTACCTACAAGGTTTATCGGCCGGCTCGGAGTTACCTATATATACAGTTGCCACTCAGAACTCAGAACTATGTTCTAAGGTTGGGGTATTTATTTACTTAATGTTTGCACAAGCAGGCAATGGAAACATGTGTGTGACGTCGCTGTTTCTGGTTCCCACGACACAGGATATCCTAGTGTGGGGCCAGAAGCAACGCATGTGCCTGTATGTAAATGTTTATGTTATGTTTATGTAGATGCTTTGGCAGACTTTCTAGAAAAACTTTGTACCTAGCGCTACGTCATCAAACCAAAGGAATTTATGTACAAGAGTTTCCTTTGCCACAAAGGCACCAAAATTTACGCACAAATCAACAGAAGTTTTAAACGGAACGTTTCTAATAAATCAAATGGAATTATTTCAGATAAGTAGGCCATGACCTTCGCCGAATGAAGCCGTCTGCTTTGAATTACCAAATTACATCTTATTCAAACCTGAATACATCAAGACCAAAATAAGTTAGTTTATTACAGTGAGTGATGCTAAGGCCCGTATTACAGAGTCAGCGTAAACATTTGTATATTATATACAATCACATATATTGATTCTGGCCCCAGACTAGGATACCGTGCCGTGAAAACCAGAAAAAGCAGCGTCACACACATAAACCTCCAGGACTTGGGGTGTTATTTCTACCTGCCCACCCGGGGGGCAGAGCCTGCAAACACAACGCCACTAGTTCTCTTTAATATACTGTGACGCCACAGAGGCCATTGTCTTAACTGTCACAATGCCATCATTGTTTTGCCATATCAAATCGTTTATTTTTATTTTATATTTTTTCCGAAATAGCTTTTATTACCATGGCATATTTAGGTTAAAAATCGCGATGCCCCATAACCAGGTCCAGGCGTTGTGTAGTTAGGCTTAGAGCGTTTGAAGGAACTAACAGGACATATCCCACCTCCTTCCAACCTCATTCCGACTTCATGTCATAATGAGGCAAACGTGGGGTGGCAAGCCAACGGGTTAGATTTGCATGGAGCTCTTGTAACCCGCAGCTATTTCTGTGCGTCCCCCACATGGCTGGACCGGCCTTCTGTGCCCTCCGCCTGTCCTCTTCCCGCCTCTCCCCATTCAGGGGCGCGGGGGAAAAGATAGCAGCGTCGCACCCTTCTAGTGATGTGACACACACAAACGGTGTGAGCTCGGTGCCGATTCCGCATGTCATTTAACATTTTAGCCAAATTACCAGCCACATCTCTTTTTATTCCACGCGTGCGCAAACTGGTGTAGCCGTTGGAAGACCAGGTCCTATCATAACTAACTCGTCCGAAGGAACTATCATAACTGCGTAAATGAATGGGTGACCTGCGTGCTGTAGTGTCTCGGTACGGGAGGGGTGTATTGTCGTGACGTGACCTCTGTATGGCGCTAGACTTCAGTGCGGGGTCAGCGTGTGACGTCACCCCTCCCGCACCGACACACTACAACAGGGACCTACTCAGGTAAGCGCTGTCTATGACAACAATAAAACCCAACAACAACAAAGCTCGACAGACCCCTCTTTGGGCAGAGGGAAATATATTCACACCAAATACCAATTATATGTATTGTTGATAAAGTCCAAACCCAATGTTTTTTTTTGTATGCTTATGACTGGTAAGGGGTTTAGTCTCTAAAGTACTCTTTAGTTTGTCGCATCTGAATAAAGTTAGTTTCTTACCTTTTTTTTTAACAAACAACGGAACCAGTTTAATCATATTACAAAACACACATTTTGGCCATGCTTGAGTGATATTGAGACATGTTCATTGTGGATCGAGGTGAGCATAGCGTTTTTAGAAGTATATGTAGTAATGTGTGTCGCGATAAATTTAATCTTAACGTGGGCATAACTGTGCCTCTGCCACCCAGTACGGGAAAAAGTGTGACGCTAAGTTATTTTGTGTAGTTTAGTTATCCATTTATATAAAATAATTTATGACGTGTGCTATAATATATGCAATCAGACAATAACCGCAAGGATAAATACATCATCTAATTTACTCTAATACGACACACACTAAAGTCAGCCGTGCTCGCGGCGGCTCCTCCGCTCGTCCGGTGTGGACGCGCCATGTGTAAATTGTCAATGTGACTGTAGTTTTTTTCGCCAGATGACTCATCATTCGATCTGTAAATGTTTGATTAAAACAACAACATCATAGTGTCACGCATTTTCCAATACGGCGCGTGGTATCGCCGCGGCGCGGCAATTTTGTGCCCTTATTTAGCCAGTTATTAAGTTTTATGGATTCAAACGTAAGTATTTTTGAGGTAAAAACAATGCTGATGACAATATCAAAAATAAGCGGTACATACAATTATTTAAGTAAAAACTGATGTCGAGCACCAAAAAGTAAATTCAGCCAGCTAGCCAAATTATAGTTTTAAATCCAGACAAGGCTTTCTACAAATATCAAACATATGAGATCAACTTTAAACAAAACCCAAGACCCGAAATCTAATTTGAAACAAAGAAAGAACACACAGATCACAGAATTTTTTCTGTATTTTACAATTAATGTGTAAATGACGCACATCAATGATGTTTATCAAATGAGTTTCCCACGATACAGGCTTGCCTAGTGTGGTATTCATATTTAATCTGTGTATAATTGATTTTGCAAATAAATATTTTATCATTTTTATTTATTTTTTTGCATTTTCTATATCGACAATCGATATATCTCCTCAGTCACGCACATCCCTACCGCCACACGTTATTCCACACGAGTATCACATTTCACATGAAACCGGCAGAGTGAGTAGGAAGAGGGGGGGGGGGGGGGGGGGGGGTTATTTACACTTAGAACAATGCCAGCTTGTGTGAAATAATCGCGTTCAGATTAATCAAACGTCAATGTTTAAGTTTGCAAGCATCCTTCAGAACATCAATTTGATATGGATTGCGATAGAAAATCCTTGAAGATACAAGATATAAGAGGCACACAAGTTAATCATTTAATTTTGTTGCAGGGCTCGAGATTACGCACATACTAAGAAACACAACTACAGATGGAAACTAAATCTTGTCGCAAAAGCATTAAAAGACTGGGCAACGCAATAATACATTTGCGCGTAAATGTATTATTGCGTTGCCCACGCAGAAGAAGGGTGTCTAAACATAACACCATACAGGGGGTAACAGAAAGGTGTAGGTCATATTTTTAGATATTCAAGGGGTTGTTAGGGTCATCTTCTGAGCAACTTTCACCGATTTGATCAGAGTTGCCCAGATCTAATCGGTTTCATAGTGAAAGTTGTGCGGGATGATGTCCCAAACTACCCCCTAAAAATATGACTACATCCTGTATTCAAATATGTTGCTTATGGCCCCACGCTACATACCCAGTGTTATTGGAACCAGAAACAGCGACATCAAAAACATATAAACAATGTAGATTTTATTTTATATTTTATTTATTTATTTATTTATTTATTTATTTAACTAAGCCTACAGAACAAATTCAAAAATAATATAAACAAAGAACTTAAACTAGTCATAGGCCAATTAAAGACTTTCATTTTTTAGGCCGAACATAAAATGGCAGTAAACTTAAACAATTTATAAAACAATTTAGAAGTACCGGGTACAGTACAATAGGAATGGGAAGGGAATGTGTTTAGGAGTGTGTTTGTATGTATGTATGAAGTCAATGTGTGAGTGATAGATACAAATATATACATATAGTCGCAACTGTATAATGAGAGAGAAAACCTCAGCACATTTGTTGTTTGCTGTCTTTCAGCTGGAGCATTAAGTGCCCCCTGAACTGGCCGCGTGACAGGTGGAAGATGTCCAGGTCTGCGAAGTGTGTGTTGTACGTTCTTGGCAGGCGGCAGCTGGGAGAATTGGCCGCGTAGTTAGTGTGGGCAAAGGTTACATGTAGGAGTGCAGAGACAGCGTGTCGGGTTCGAGTTGTAGGTGCCCTAAGTCGTAACAGCGCGTAAACCAGCTCGGGGCAATCAACATAGCCGTAGTAGACGCTGTGAAGGAGCTGCATGTCCAAGATACTACGCCGGTCCCTGAGGCTGTGGAGCTTGTGGTGATGACACGATGCAGTATAGTTATCATTCACAAAATTGCCGCGAAAGTTTAGGTGCCTAATAAATTTGGTCTGTATGCGCTCTATCATGTCCCCGTGCACTGCATACTGCAGGTTTCAGGCAGTACTGCAGTACTCGAGAACACTTCGAACAAAGGCATAATATAGTATGCGCACACAGCTCACATCCGTGAAGGGCTTGCTCACCCTTAAGATAAATCCAAGGTTCCTATAGGCCTTCTTAGTGATTGCCGCTATGTGATCCTCGAAGGTTAACTTGGAATCCAGCAGGACACCCAGATCTCTCACGGAGTCCACCTTCTGGATTGGGATGTTGTTAAGTAGGTAAGTGTGGACGATTGGCTTAGTACGCCTGGTGAAGGAGATGGCATTGCATTAAGCTGCATTAACGTTTATCCTGTTAATATCGTAATAGACTGACAAGCGATTCAAATCCTCCTGTAATCTGACGCAGTCTTGTAAGGATTTAATATTTATGAAGACTTTTTTGTTGTCAGCGTACAAAAGGAAATTTGAGTGCTTAAAACAGTGTCCGATATCATACAGGTACGCAACTTAAAGTAAAGGGTCCAAGATAGAACCCTGGGTACGCCGGATGGTATGCAGGTACGGTCAGACCTACTCTCTCCGATCACATCTGCCTGACTTCTTTTATTAACATATGATTCGGTCCAGCGAAGCAATGTTGCAAATTTCTAGCTTGCGAATCAGTATGACGTGGTCCACTCTATCAAATGCTTTCTCGAAGTCAGTATAGACTGCGTCTACCTGACCTCCGTTGTCCATACCTCTTAGAACCCCATTCACAAATAAAGCCAGGTTGGTTGTTGTAGATTTCGAACGTACAAAGCCATGCTGCTCACCAGGGATATTGCGTGAGATATTGTCGTATATTTGGTCATGCACTACACGTTCCATGACCTTACTAAAAACGTTTAAGATGGATATCGGCCTATAGTTCTCAACCGGCAACTTGGAACCTTTTTTGTGGACTGCCACAATGCGCGCGTACTTCCACAGATCTGGAAAAGTACCCTCGTGAAACGATCTATTAAAAACCAGAGACAAATCAAATCAAAATCAAATCAAAAATCATTTATTTCCATAGGATGTTGTTATATCACTTAGATCCGTCATTACATTTTTTTGGGTGAGTTCACTAACACAATGGCGGAATCTGTGGAGAAGAGCTCACCGAAGAAACTCCACAGTCGTCGCATCTTTTGCGTTTCCTTTTTTAAATAAAATATTGTCAAATTACAAAATGAATGCTAATTATATATCGAAACAGCCTGTTACTCAAACAATCTATTCCCATGGACATCTGTCCTCTAAGTAATCAGATATCCTATAGTAACCTTTTTTATACAATTTCTGTTTTATTATTATTTTAAACTTGTCTAAAGGTAAGTTTTTAATATCAGTAGGGACCTTATTGTAATAGCGTATACAATTGCCTTTAAAAGAATTACTAATTTTATGTAGTCGGCTTATATAAGCAACCAACTTGTCTTTATTTCTAGTATTAAAATTGTGTATATCACTGTACTTCTGAAAATTAGTTATATTTCTTTTTACATACACAAGATTGTCATAGATATATTGAGACACAAATGTCAGAATATTGATTTCTTTAAACTTTTCCCTCAGTGACACTCTAGGCCCTAATCTATAAATTGCACGAACAGCCCGTTTCTGCAGAATAAATATACTATTAGCATTCGCAGCGTGACCCCACAATAAAATACCATAGGTCATTAGACTATGAAAGTAACTAAAGTAGACTAGTCTAGCGGTGTCTACGTCGGTAAGAGCTCTAATTTTTTTAATTGCGAACACTGCTGAACTCAGTCTGTTCGACAATTTATTTATATGAGGATCCCATTGTAGTTTGGCGTCTAAAGTAATGCCCAAAAAGACAGTCGACTGCACAAGGTCCAATCTCTGTCCTTTTATAAATATGTCTGTAGTTACCGGGTTCACATTGGGTAACACGAATTTAATACATTTAGTTTTATTTTCATTAATTAATAAATTGTTAACAGTAAACCAGTTCACTATACTAGAGATAGCATTGTTTACCTCGTCATAATTTGATTGCTGTCTTTTAACTTTAAATATCAAAGAAGTATCATCGGCAAACAATACTAACCCATGTTTTGCTTTAACAAGGTAAGGTAAATCATTAATATATACTAAAAACAAGAAAGGACCAAGAATTGAACCTTGCGGTGCGCCCATACTTATTGAAGACCCAGGTGATCTTTTCCCATTAACATCGACCATCTGAACCCTATCTGTTAGATATGACTCCAGAAGGCCAAGGGCCTGATCTTTTACACCATAATGGCGTAACTTCCTGACAAGAGTGTCATGATGGACGCAATCAAAAGCCTTGGATAGATCGCAGAAGACACCTATTGCATCCATTGCGTCTTCCCTGGCATCAAAAATATTGTCGATTAGTTCAACACCAGCATCGGCTGTTGAACGACCCTTTGTGAAACCAAACTGAGCAATATGAATTAAATTATTGAGATAAAAATGACTTTGCAATTGATTAAGTATGAGTTTTTCAAATATTTTGCTAAGCGTTGGTAGTATCGATATGGGTCTAAAATTGGTGGGGTCTGATGTACTACCAGATTTGAATAAAGGTATAACTTTACTTAGTTTCATCAAGTCAGGAAACACACCATTATCTATACATTGATTAAATATACAACAAAGGTGAGGTGCAATACAATCTACAATGGAACTAATAATTTTTACTGATAGACCATGGGCGTCAGCTGTCTTTTTCATTTCCAGGGATTTAAACGCTTTTACAATGTCTTCATTATTTACGTGCCTAAATTTAAAATCTGTTTTACATTCCTCAAAGTTTTGTTTAAGTATAGATTCAGCAGCAGCGGGAGATGAATTTAAAGACTTGGTTGTTGAAATTGGAATGTCCGTAAAGAAATTTTCGAAAGCTTTTGCTACTTCTAGGTCTGTACTTAGCAATTGATTATCTATCTTAAGCTTGAAGTTATTATGTGTAGCTTTGGCCTTTCCAGTCTCTCTGTTTATAATTTGCCAAGTCGTTTTCATTACATTGCTACTAGATTCAATTTTGTTTTTAATGAAATTAGATTTAGCTACGGCACAAACGCGTTTAAACATTTTTGAATAACTACGAACATAATCTAGAAAGGCCGTATTTTTGTTATATGATTTCTCTTCATAGAGTTCATATAATCTTCGTCTGCTCCTATGAATTCCAACTGTCGCCCAATCACTAAACAAAGCTTTGTTATTAACTTTTATAGTTTTTGATTTAAATACCGTATCATATTCATTTTTGACAAGGTTAAATACTGAGTTGTACAACAAATTTGGATCGTCACTGTATGGTATTTCCCATAGTTTATCTAAAATATTATTCCTGTAGTGTTCAAGCCGAGTGTCACTAACGGGCACACATGTAATATCCTCTTTTTGGTCCTTTTTTATTTTAATATTGAATATACCTATCTGACCAGAGTGATCAGAGGTTAATTTATTGATGACCGATTTGAAAATGGGCGTAATGTTAGTAAATATATTGTCAATGCAGGTAGCAGATGTTGCAGTAATTCTAGTAGGCTCCAAAAACAGATAGTTCATGTTGTGACATAAAAATAAAGATTTTAATCTAGTACAAATATTATTATCCTCTAACAGATTAACATTAAAATCACCACAAATTATAAAAAAATTGTTTTTATCGCTGATTTTAATCAACACTTCATCCATTTTCTTTTCGAATAAATCAAAGGATGAATCTGGTGGTCTGTATACGCACAGACACAGGTGCGGCAAGACATCCAGCGCATCGAGATACAAGAAGTGGTGGAATACCGTCAGTGCCAGAGCCCTTACTATTATCAAGATTACGCAACAATTTCAAGATATACTGCTCAGAGACGGTAATTCCACTTGCAATTTGCTGACATGAAGGATCCGGCAGCTCAGCATGTGGATATGAGCTGGCTGGTAACCTAAACATACCACTGAAAAATGAGTTGAAAGCGTCACAAGTTTCCTTTTCAGTCTTTAGCTTCCTAGAGCCATATGTCATGTTATTAGGATAACCGATGCCATCCTTCCTTTTAGACTTCACATATGACCATAGGAGCTTTGGGTTTCTCTTGATTCCGTCCTGTACCAATCTCATATAATTCCGGTAACATTCATCTTGCACAGTCTTACATCTACTTCGGAGAAGAGCAAATGTGCGATAGTCAACAGGGTTTTTGTGTTTTTTCCACGTTTTGTGACATTTGTTCTTCTCCTTAATTATGTTTATGAGGGAGCGATTATACCACAACGGATACTGACGGGAACCGCAGGTAGTCAGTTTAGGCACAAATTTCTCAATAGCTTCCTTGATGTTTGCTGTTAGTATACCGACCGCATCATCGACTGAACCATTACCCAGAATCGACCAATCTAATCCAGTGAGATGTTCACTTATAGCCTCGTAGTTACCCTTACGATACTGATATCGAAGGCGCCTGGTGCAGGGTATGTTTTTAATACTTAGGTCAAAAGTTCCAAGTTCAAGCGAAATATGAAAAGGATCTTCGTTGACAACCAAGGATGTGGCCTTTTGTACGTCAATGGAAAAGTTTGTATACACTAAGTCTAAAATATTGTCGCAGATGTTTTTCAATGTATTGTGTTGTTTGAAACCTAGGTAATCCATGATGCTTGTCATGTTAATAGCTGAGTTTTGAAACTCGTTGGTACCCTTTTTCATACAGACAGGTGCCCCCGAATCCCAACTTATACAAGACAAATTAAAATCACCAATCACCATAAAGTAGTCTTCTAAATGCTTCTGAGTTACGTCAGTTAACGCCTCTATAAAGCATTGTACGCGAAGCGGTAGCTCCTCGCCCGGCGGTAGGTACACGAGCGCTATGTGCAAGTCTCGCTCAGAGCCGAGCGCGGCCCTAGGTACTGTTAGCCAGATACACACGTGGTCGGCTCGTTCCCACTCGGGCCGCGGTCTGGCTCCGAGCGCCGGCGCACACAGCGCCATTATACCGCCACCATCCGTCTCCGAGTCACGGTCACGCCGGAAGATATTGTAATGGTCGAAGTCTGCAAACTCTGCATTAAGAAAGCCCTCGCAAAGCTTGGTCTCTGTGATAAAAATAAGATCATAATCGAGGGCAGCAACATTGTTGTAAAAAGTTGTCGTTTTAGTCCGTAGTCCGTTTACGTTCTGGTAGAACATTTTGAGATGATCATTTTTGCCTTTTATAATTTCGCCGATAATAATGGTCAGAACATATAAAAATAGTCATGTCATAATCGAGCAAGTGGAGGAAACGACAACGAGGGCTCAGCGCGCCAGTACAGTTGAGTCTCAATGTTGTGCAGAGATATCTCTCTGATGTAACCATAATGAATGTGTATAGTGCGCGTTTGTGATTGTGTTTTTGTGTGTGAGCGTGTAGTTGGTATGATATGACGGAGAATTCATTTATTAAACAGATACTAATATTAGGTAAATATATGGGGGCAAGGAGAGACCTATTGGTGCAGGTAAAAGCAAGTGACTTTAGGCTATTATTTTCTTCAAGTCCGCTTCTGAGGATATTTATATGTAGGGGGCTTTTTCGGCTTTCCGCACATATATACGACATTTCCTTCGCTTTGACTTTACAAAGTTTCAAAAGCTTCTTGTTTTGCAAATTCAGGTGCTCATTAATGTGTATACGATCTGATTTCCCGGGAAGGCCGATGTGCGTATTGTTGAGGCCCCTGTGTGCGGTCTTGCGCGACGCCGCGTACACGATATCCTTCGTCAGTCGCTGCCTGAAGCGCACGACGAGCGCGCGCGGCTGGCCGGCTTGCGCGCGGAACGGCTGTACACGATGCGCGAACTTGATCTCGTCGGGGCCTAGTTCTACTCCCAAATGCGATACTATTTTCTTCACCAGACCTGTCGTGGATTCGCCTTCATTTTCAGGTACACCTGTAATTTCCAGGTTCTGGAGGCGCCCCCATTGCTGCTGCTGTGAATTTTCGTGCTCAAGAAACGTCATTCGCGACTCGAGTTAATTGCACTGCTTAACTAGTTTACTTATCTTTACTTACTTTACATTATCTGCACGTATTGACTTTATGGCTTATCCTTTTTGTTGATGGTTTCTTGAAAGTTAGCAATGCACTGCTCTGCTTTATCAACCCTCTCAACAGTCAGCAGCATCTGTGATTGGCAGGTTGTTATGTCCTCCCGGATGGAGTGAATCTCGTTCCGAAGATGGGCCATTTCACTCCGCATATCTGCCATATCTGAACGGAACAGGCGGATTTCCGCTAGCAGAGCCGACATCACGTTATTGTTGTCATTTTCGTGTTCAGTGGTCGGGCTGTGCGGACGACTGCCTTCTGTCGAGGATGCTGTGCTGCCGACGTGTGCTGCTGTGGCCAGTGATGTTGCTGGTAATTGCTAACTAACTTTTACTAACTTTAATAACGTTAATTTTAATTTTAACTTTAATAACTAACTTTTTCTAGGATGAATTTCGGTAGGAGGGTTAGCGCAAGGACGGGGCATGCAATGCGTGCAAACCAAAGCACTAGAAATGTCAGATCGCCTACGCCCTCCTTGTCTAACGTCAAGCGAGTGAATGCGACGGGAGGGAAGTCTTGAAGACGTGCAAGTGTTTTGTTCGCACTGATTTATATGGCACGGGAAATAACTAAGACTGATTGTTTATGTGGTTAATTTAAAATAGAATGGGAATTCGTGAAATTAGGTTAAATGGTAGGTAGGTAGGTATTCTATGTATGAATTCGCACACACACAAATTCTTAACGTCACGCCTTTTCCAATACGGCGTAGCAGAGGCACAATTATATCCACGTTTAGTTAATTCAATATTACATTTGGCGCGACAAGGGGCTAGCCTTTGCCAGAGGCAATTATAAGGAGAGCGACATCTTCGGGAGTAAAGTAAAAGGCTTGAGATGCACGCAAATACCAGATTATACTAGACTAATTTTATTATAGGAAATCCTAGCTTATATACTATGTTGGTACATGTTATTAATGACGTACATAAGACATAGTCCGTGATGAATATGAATATACCTTATCTGTGACGGTCGTCAACTTATCTTAACATTACGTGAAAATATGACTAACATAGTCGACCGGCACAGATACTCCCCCCTTTAGGGAAAAAAAAATAAATGAATGTACTTAGAACAATGAAAAAAATCTAAGTTAGATACCAAAACAAACTTATCAACTGCAATAATAACTAGTAGTATTTCAATAAACATAAAACCAGATCTTAATTGTGCATCATCATTCATCATTTCAGCCTGTTAACGTCCACTGCTGAACATAGGCCTCTCCAATCGCACTCCAGCGTGACCGGTCCGTAGCCACCTGCATCCAACGAGATCCAGCGATCCTCACCAGGTCGTCGGTCCATCTCGTAGGTGGCCGTCCCACACTGCGCTTGCCAGTACGTGGTCTCCATTCAAGGACCTTTTTGCCCCATCGGCCATCCAATCTTCGCGCTATGTGGCCTGCCCATTGCCACTTCAGCTTGTAATTGTGCATACTTTAACTTAATCTATTTTTATATATAAGGAAAGTCATTGTTAAATAAAACTAGATAGTAATAGCGCATACTTCAACTTAATCTAAAGTAAAGTAAAAGGTAAATCTTACACGAATTAGAACAATAAAGGAACTACGGTTATGTGAATTCTACGTAAGTTTAAAGAATTACTTAATATTTACCTACAGGCGAGCCTTGTATCTGGCCGCACACTACATAAAATAAACTAAAAACTGGAAAACAGAAAAACACTAGAAAAATGGGGCTTCGCGGTTAGTAAACTAACCTAACCTATAACCTGGAAAATATCCGCAGGAGAGTCGTCTGATGCTGCAGCCGCCCATGTTTTCAGGAATCGATGAGTCAGTTTGCATCGCACGTCGTTGAAGTTGTAATCACTGTTTGTTTATAATTGCGACCGTACCTACACAAGGATGATTGTGCTGAATCAGCGTCAGCATTAAATCTGTAACCTTGGCTGTAGGCAGTCAATGATCTCGTACGTCATTTGTACGTGCGTGCTCTTCACTCTTCAGTGAATATTAAGTTGTCGATTGATGAAATTTGTGTGCCTAAAAACCTTGGGATTTGGCAACATAGGGTACATCTTGTACACCAATCGTTTATGTATAAATATATATCTCTCTCTCTCTCTTCAGTGATTTGATTATTCTTCGTGCGATGTTCTTCCTGGATGATTTCAATATTCGTTGGATTAGGTATATCGATGATGTTTCAATACTCTTCTGGGGGCTGGAACGGCTTCCTATGTCTTGAATTTGAAAAAGCTGCTTGCTGTGAATGAATTTGCCGACGCGTTCGTTTCTGCTGGTGCGAGCTCCATTTTGATAAATCAGCAGTCGGCTGACTATCGGTTCATTATTCTTGCGGTATCTTGAGTTCGATGCGGGAAATCTTCAGTTGAAATCTTTTGGCTTCTGGTCCGTCATGGCTTGCTTGATGTCGTCTTGGTTTGGGTGGGGTCTCGATTATGGATTTCTGCAGCGTGGTTTGAAATAGGTATGCAGAAGTCGGGGCTCGGCGATCTTTGACGAAGTGCTCCTTGCTTGCACTTCTAAGGTGGCATCACACGGAGTTTTCTTCGCGGCTGGGTCCATGCTGCTATTACCGAAGGTTGCTGATGTTCAAAAGTCGGGTCACCACTTTGCCAGGGGCAATTATAAGGAGAGCGACATCTTCGGGAGTAAAGTAAAAGGCTTGAGATGCGCGCAAATACCAGACTATACTAGACTAATTTTATTATAGGAAATCCTAGCTTATATACTAGGTTGGTACATGTTATTAATGACGTACATAATACATAGTGCGTGATGAATATAAATATACCTTATCTGTGACGGTCGTCAACTTATCTTAACATTACGTGAAAATATGACTAACATAGTCGACCGGCACCCATCGCCGCAGCGATGTATCTATGTGACCGTAAGACTGACAAAACAGCTGGTTGATAAACTAAAGTTTTTTTCTTGTTAGTTGGTCAACTATCGACAGATAGTAAATTGTAGCGTACTGCTTACTATATAATGCGTTAGTTGATAAACTAACGGTTAAAACCGTTAAATAGTAAACTGGTTTGAACATGAATTACAAACGAAATACCAGGGCAAACTCTGCGGCAGCTCTGGTGAAGACTAGGAGGTGTTAGGTAGACATGTGAGAACATAAGAAACGTAAATTCTAAACCCTGTCGGTCTTGTTTACTATCTGTCGATAGTAGCTCGACTAACGCGTTAGTTTATCAACTAACGGTGTTGACTATCTGACGGTGACATCTATACTGTTTAAGAAACTAAAATGCATTCGACCGAGCTCTGCCTCGGCCTACGGGACGAATTTCTGGCGCTTATGTAGATGCTGCAGTGAAACTATAACATAATATTTACAGACAGACACATTGCTTCTGGCCCCACACTAGGATACGCTGTGTCGTGCTAACCAGAAATAGCGAAGTCACATTATCGATCTTATATTCTGTTCAAGCCAATCATCTGAGATCAAAGTTGAAAAAAAAGTGTTGTCCAGGTGATGAGACTTAGTTAGCAAATTTAAACGAAATCGCTAGAGCCGTTTTCGAGATCTCAAAACTACTGAAATATAGCACGTCATGTACGGGGTAAAGAGAACAAAGTTTCTCCATGGCACTCCAAAAAAATTAAAAAGACAAACGTCAAATCCCATTTTTGTCTTTAAACAAGTGTTGAACAGGAGTTTATTTTTTGTAGTAAGACCCTCCATGTCTCAATAAATCTCCCAATATAATTTATAACTTAATTCTGTTCGGCGTCGAATGCGATTCAAATTAATTTATAATTAATATATTGCACATAAATAGGTCAAAAAAACAAAACATATTTTTTTGTCTACAAAGGCGAGCTTATCTCTAGTAAGAGATCACTTCCAGCAAACCAAGTTTATAAATAAATAAAAAATCAAAACTCAGCTTATCGGTTCATTGACGACGATTCCAAAGAGGATGACTTTTTATTTCTTAATGTATCACATTGTAACTCTACACCTAGGGCTAATACCAAATGTACGGCCTACGGAATCCGTAGTACGGACCCGCGACACCCATCAAAGACTGTGTCTTCCTTAAGAAAACAGAGATTTTCAGATCAGATTCCTTAAGCCATTAGGATTGGGCTCCTCGAGTTAGGATTATGTACGAGCCGACTTCAGTTGATCCCACACTAGGGTAACTATAAATTAATCTGAACTAATCTACAGATGGAAGTACGGTTGAATTCGAGGACTTACAAAATGGAATTTTGGGTAGTAAAAGGTATCATCAAATAACAATAAAAAATATTTCAGCCCATGATTACAAACTTATATTGTTTATAACTTACCTACCTTAGTTCGTTACTTTGGCCTTTGCCTAGCAGTTTACGTCATGCAGGCTAATTTTAAAATAACTTATTTTTATTTCATAAAACAATAAAACCTTTAAAAAGATTATCAATTTCATCATAAAATAAAATAATTTGTAATGCAACCACATTTTGCAGAAAATAATATACAAATTTAAACAGCAAAATTTCCAGAGGCCAGAATTATAATTTAGTAACGCTAAAAATAACATTTAGTTTTAAACGTTTTTAATACTTAACACACATCGCTGGCTGTAGGTAAACTGAATAAATGGAGTGAGGGTACACGGCATTATGTCTTACCTTATACAGCATGGTATAAATACGTCTGCTGTACTAACCGTACAAGGAAGCGTGACAAATAGGACAGCAGTTCGCTATTTCTGGAATTAAGAATAATGTTATTATAACCCGGCCGGGTAGTGGAGTAGAGGCTGGGTTTTTTCTTTATTTGTGCACAGTTATGCTCGCCTTTAATTATCTTCATTTAACCTCAGTGCAGGGATAAATCTATCGCCACAAAACCATCAATTACTCGTCTAGGTTTAAGTGGAAGGAATTTATATTTATAGATAAGCTCGCCTTTACGCCATTGAGCTACTATTAACAGCGAATAGAGACGCTATCCCAAACAAAAAACGTGTCGCAACTTGATGCATAGGTACACAATTTCAAACTACTACTCTGTCAAGAAAGTACCGGGAAAAGATCAATAATACACAAGTTAGTTATTCATCTAAATTTATTTTATCGCCTTCAAAGGATGCTCCTTCAGAAACGATACACTTACGCCAACGGATAGTCCAATCATCAAAACATTTTTTAAACGCTTTTTCCGGAATTGAGTTCAGTTCTCGTCGCGAATTCTCCTTTATGTCTTCTACCGAATGAAAACGAGTGCCACGAAGTGGTAATTTGAGTTTAGGAAAAAGGAAGAAGTCGGCTGGAGCCATATCTGGTGAATAAGGTGGTTGCTCGATAGCATTTGTTGAGTTTTTGGTCAAAAATTCGTTTACAATTATGGCCTTGTGCGAAGGCGCATTATCGTGATGCAAAATCCAAGAATTTTCTTTCCACAAATCTGTTCTTTTTCGCCGATCTTCTATCAAATCTCGACCGCTTTTAAACGTTTTGTACCACTCATAAGCACGTGTTTTTGATAAAGTCGATTCACCGTAAGCCTTCTGTAACATTTTCAGTGACTCCGAACACGAAATTCCGTTGGCGATGCAAAATTTAAGACAAACTCTTTGTTCGATATTTTTGTCCATAGTAAAATTCGCAGTACACACTAGATATAATCTATCTAAAAACAGCACAATAATAAATATAAACAACAGATGCAACTCAAAATCCGCGCCAAAATGGAAAACAAGTGTGCCAATTGAAAAACAACAAAAAAAAACAAAATTTGAATTTGAAACCATAGACAAATTATCCATTCCCGATACTTTTTTGACTGAATATATTTAAGAACTGGTAAAGTATAAAGTTAAATGAATTGTTATGCGTTTAGAATCAAAATAAATAAGAAATCAAATAAATTGGTCTCGTATATGTCGTAAAATTATTAAATTAGTTTTTTTTTTTAAACCTGGATTATTATATAAACTGCCTCATTCCGATTTGTTACTGCTAATTCGTCACTCGTACCTAAATTTAAATGCAACAATAAATATATAAATAGGTAAGTATAATCCTTCACATTGATCTTCGAAATTCAACAATACCCAATTCTAAATCTCATGAATTCAAATTAATAAAAAAATAGATAATGTAAATTATTGTAAACCATTTGATTGACATAAACGCATCATAACTCTACATACATAACATACAAACAGAGTTACATACAACACAGAGTATGACGAATGCTTGAGTGAAATGAACAATTTGAGTGCATTAATACTGAATTAAACTCTGCATTTGTATTATAATTCTAGCAGCGTATAGTGCAATAATACCTAACAAAACATTAGCCTCCGCGGGGGGTCGAACCGAAACCGACCTTTTTAATAATGGTCCAAGTTTATCTTAAAAATAAAACCGCACCAAAGAACAATATCCTCACTTCACATCAGACCTTTTCGGGTATAAAACCCAGCCTTTTGTACTCATATCAAAGCGCGTAGGTGTTGTTTTTTTTTATTTTATTTTTTTAAGTGGCCATAGGAATTTGTTTGAACAGCCTCTACTAGCACTATACAGTCATTTTGAAAACGTTAACTACGAAAAATCTGTAAATGCTTAATTTTAAACTTTGGTTTATTAAAACTATTAGTTAGTATATGTTGCCGCACTCACATTTTAATTCTCTTTGTTTTGATAACCGTTCGAGAGTTTTGAAATTAAGTTTGTTTAGCCCGCATATTCAAGAGCATAAAATCCGCCATTTTGGATCATTTTTGTATGTACCCAGTTACACTAGGGCCATCAAGACGAATCTAATGACGTATCATTTATCAAGATCGGTTGAGCCGCGTTGAGTAGTTACGAGGGAACACAGGAACAGATGTACATATATAGAAACATGATGATAATGATGATGAAGTCCGCCCCCGAATAGTCTTCGTGTCGGTCTGGTTTACAATCTGCCGATAGTTTACAAACTAACACGTTAGGTTGTAACGGTTTTGACAATCTTACGGTAACATATTCATACAGGTCAATCACATAACCCTCCTCTTTTTCGCATCGCTGCAGAAGGGTAAAATATTCAAGTTCGCTGTCGTTGAGGTTGTGATCGCTATATCACATTAGACTTCGTGAAGAATTTACAATATACACAATTCGTATCCAAAGATTCCAAAGAATGTAATGTCTTCAAAGAATGTAATGTCCTCTTTCATCTTTGTCGTGACGTCAGTCAAGGGGAAAGGATAAGAGACCCTTTGAAATTAAATAGACGCGACTTGACATGAGCGCGCTTGTGATACGCCGCTTTCGAGTTGCTGATTGGCCCAGATTGGAAGAAGTGAGTCCATTTGAGGTGTCAGTGGTACTAAGCGACCAGCACAACTAGGCGCATGACAGGACTGCGGTTTCGGCGCAAATGCTTGTACTTTTCTATCATTCGGCCCTGGTCTCTCGATCAGTAACTGACAGCGCACTGACTCGACTTATATATCCCGCTTAGAACAGTGTTCCTGAATCAGGCGTCTTGCTTCTGGCGCATGACAGGATGACTGCGGTTTCTGTGCCTGTACTCCTCCAACAATACGTAACTATACGTACGTAGCTGTACCTACAAGTCACTAGCATGTACTAAGTATGTACTATACGGTATGCATCACCGTACCGGTGTTCCCTCCGTTATTCCAATGAACGCTTAGCTGTCATGCGCCTAGTTGTGTTGGTCGCATAGAACATCTGTCTACACATATTAAAGCCATTTTATGACTTGCCGATTCGGTGCAGTACAGAGTGTCATATCTCGGCAATAATTCTGAGCAGATATGTAGATAGATAAATCAGTTTGTTCCCAGTTACAACACACTGCGACGACCTTTGTGGCATTGCGGTCAAAGCTCTGCCTCCCCGGGTCCCGGGTTCGAAACCCGGCCGGGCTGAAAAAAACTCCAGGTCTTGGATGGATGATGACGGATGGATGTCAAAATACTAGTTGTATGGTACATGGTATACGTAATTCGGTATCTTTGTGTCGAAGGTATTCTCTGTTGTCATGATTTTCAAGGAGTTATTTTGGACTTAAATTTTAGGGTTTCTTTGGATACAGAAAAAACTGGCTAGGTACGAATCGAGCTCGGACTTCAAATCAGAGCCTCAATATAAGCTCCTTTTGGCACCGTCTGGGTAACTGATTGATAAAGTAAGACTCAGAATCAAAGTACACTGAGCAGAGCCTCAATATATGGCACCCTTAGGGTACAGAAACCTAAACCTTACCAAAATATAGCAAGGGCTTTCGAAGTCCCTTTTCTTTCGTGTTTTATTCCCTTGTAACTCAACTTTGTGCCTGCTGGCGAGGTTTTAGTTCGACAACTTGTGCCCTGTCTCTCGAGGCGAGGCCGAGCCGATGGACGTTCGTAATCCTGAGAAAGGAAAGAAATAAATCTTAGTTTATTTCTCGCTAAGATAAACGCGATCCGCTCGGAGTAATGTACAGTGGTAAATGGAATCGGCTCGGCCGAGTTCTATACTAATTTAGTATGTCGCCGGCCGTTTAGCCAGGCCGCCAGCTTTATTCGTTTCTTATTGTACTAAAAAGTGTGAGAAGTCATATTTTTTTTTGTTTATTGGGACCGGGATAAAAAAAACTTTATTCACGGATCATGGTTTACATTTATATGGTCATAAATATGTAATTTCTGTTTCACATGATATAACCATAAATATTATATTTTAGTTTCACATCTTTATTATTAGTTATTTATTAACTAACAAGAGGATAGATAAATATATGATTATTTCGTATCAAATGTTTGGTTATTTTTTTTATTTTACCTTATTGTTAGTTTCTTGGGTTCCATACCCGAAAGGTGCCAAACGGGACCCCATTTCTATGCCTCCGCTGTCTGTCCGTTCTATCTGTCCGTCTGTTCGTCTGTGGGCTGTAATCTCATGAACCGTAATATGTAGAGAGAGAATTTGCACAGAACGTAATACACGAGATTTTATCAAATACAGGGGGGGGGCATACATAATAATAATAATAATAAATAAGAGACGTGATGATATTATAAACGTAAATTTCGCGGAAGCTTTTATTGTCGTCAGTGGAGCAAACGGTTTGACGGCGGATCCACAATCAGCAGTAACTGGTTTCGAAACCCAGTTCGTTTTTAGGGTTCCATACCCTAAGGGTCCCAAACGGAACCCTATTACTGAGCCTCCGCTGTCCGTCTGTCCGTCCGGGACAGTTGAAATTTTCACAGAGTCTGTGTTTCCGTTCCCGCTACAGCAACAAATAATTAATTACATGAGATTTTATAAATTAAAGGGGTCCCCTTAGAAGAGAAGTGTTTTAACATCCCCTGTTCAGGCTTCTCAGCACCTAATGACCTCGTAGGGGCCCATCAGCTACGAGGTAGCGTAACGATCAGTTGCCAAGAAGTGTGAACGTCGGCGATTCACCGAGCTGAAGTAATTGGGGTCGATCTAACCTGGTCTGTGCTTCGGTCCCGTCAAACTCCTGTCTCTCTGCAAGGCCCGGGTGCACCCTAGGCTCTTCTTGGTAGACAGGTTCTTCAGCCAACCAGGTATGACTGGCAGGCCAGCTTCGATGAGCACAGTGTTCCAACACAGGTTATGTTACGTGGGAAAAACCAATCGGCCACGTAAATGCGAACTTTATCTGGTTCGGGGAACCACAACACACTCAGCTATATAGACAATCCTGAGGGAAACCCGAATACATTCCAGATGGCTTGCGATTTAATTTCAATACCCTAACCAAAACGCGTTTACTTTGCGAGGGCTTTTTTCTGTCAGTTGTCAAAAACTGCCAGGTTGGCAGCAACGTCAAATTCAAAATGGCCGTTCAGAAACCATCGATCGAATATCGATTTGGAATCGAACAATCACCCGCCCGGACAGGCACCCACCTGTCCCTTAATCTACGGGCAGCCGAGACAACGTTGCTACCGCTCGTTTTAGAACCGAGCCTCCTACTAGAACCTCTGCAGACCGGGGGGTCCCGTCCTTGCCAGGGAACAAGTTAACAATGCGCCCCCTGCGCCAACGTAGTGGCGGTAGGTTAGCATCCTTAACCAGAACGAGGTCACCAACACTAGGGGGGCTGGTTTTGTCAGTCCACTTAAGGCGCTGTTGTAAGATATGCAGATACTCGAGCGACCAACGCTTCCAGAAATTCTGAGTAAACTGCTGCAACATCTGATACCTTGACAACCGATACAATTTCACTCCCTCGAAGGGGTGCTCGGGCAACGCGTTAAGTGGCTGTCCTATCAAGAAATGGCCTGGGGTCAGAGCCTCCAGGTCATTTGGATCCGAGCTGAGCGGACACAACGGTCGCGAATTGAGAACGGCCTCGATCTTACAAAACAATGTCGCGAGCTCCTCAAAAGTCAGCGCGGTCTGACCTACTATATGCCCCAAGTGCGTCTTAGCTGACTTAACTACGGCCTCAAAAATCCCACCCCAGTGGGGGCAAATCGGTGGGCTGAAGGTCCACTGTATACCCCGACGGGAGAGGGCCGTTCCAATATCCACTTTATTTACATTCAAAAAGTTGACTATCTCTCGTAAGTATCGTTCCGCACCGATGTAGTTAGTGCCGTTATCAGAGCGGATCAAAGTTGGAAGTCCCCTTCGAGAAACAAACCTATCCAAACAAGCAATGAAAGCCTCTGTCGAGAGATCAGCAACGAGCTCGAGATGTACCGCCTTGGTGGATAAACAAACAAACACACATAGGTACGCCTTGTATTGCCTAGCGGTACGCAATCGTGAACTCTTCACCATAAACGGTCCTGCAAAATCCGTACCAACACCTGAAAACGGTCTGACCTCATTCACACGATCAGGGGGCAAGTCCCCCATGAGAGGTTGCATCGTGGCAGCCTTAAGTCGATAACAAGGCATGCACCGAAACACGATGTTCCGTATGACACGGCGGGCAGATAAGATCCAAAACTCCCGCTGGAGCGTGGCCAACAACGCGTTACAGCCGGCATGCGCGTTTTTAATATGACGATCAGTCACCAGCAATTCAACTAACTGTCCCCCCTTGGGGAGCAGAAGTGGGTGACGAGCCGAATACGACAGATTCGCATTGCGCAATCTTCCTCCTACCCGAAGTAACCCGGTCGAATCAACAAAGGGGTTGAGACGCGCGACGGCTCCCTTCAATTTCGAACGTCCACTTCGTATAATCTCCAATTCTGCCCCAAACTTCGAGGACTGTACCAACCGGACCAAATTCATTAGCGACTCGTTTCGCTCTGCCGGAGTCAGAACAGGGTTCAACGTTCGCTGATCGCGAGGAGTACGACAATTTCGAGCGAATCTCCTAATCCAAGTGGACACGTTTATCAACTTGTCAAGTGAGCTATACCGGTCCAGCAGAAACCCGGAGTCAGGGTCCTCAGCCTTCTGGGTAACATGCACGGCCGCTCTGGGGCCATGATCCGAAGATACTACTACATGGCTGTGGGGCCAGTCCGATTCTCTCTTGGCAAGCCAGGGTGGTCCCCACCACAAATGGTGTCTAACGAGTTCAGGAGCCCGACATCCCCTGGATGCACAATCAGACGGGTTCAATTCTCCTGGTACATGTCTCCAGGTCAGTGGGACCTCAGACGACACAATCTGGGAGACACGGTTCGCAACAAAAACCTCTAAGTTATGGACCGAAGCCTTCAGCCAGCACAAAACAATCTGGCTGTCCGTCCACGCGTACACCGTATCCTCCAAAACCACTGACCCACGCAACACTGTTAGAGTGTGATTCAAAAGTTTGGTCAAAAGAGCAGCCCCGGACAGTTCCAGTTTTGGAATCGTCATCCTTGTCCGAATAGGCGCTACCTTGCTTTTTGCCAAAACCAAACGCACGTCGACCTCCCCGGTGGAGGTGACGGTTCGCAAATAAACCGCTGCCGCAAACCCTCGTTCAGAGGCATCACAAAACCCGTGAAGGGTTGCCCTGTAATCCCCAGCAGGGACCAATTTCCTCGGCAGCGATACATTATTTATGTCCGATAGCGAGGTGAACATTCGCGTCCAATCAGTCAACAAATCACCTGAGAGGTGGGTGTCCCAGGTCAACTGAGCCGCCCATAGCCTTTGCATAAAACATTTGAGAGCAAAGGTGACTGGAGAAATCCATCCATTCGGGTCGAACGTTCTCGCAATCGTTGACAGTACTGACCGCTTCGTCCAGGCCTTCGGTGTTTCTAAAACCACCCGATAGGGAAACTCATCATGGACGGGCCGGTACTGAATTCCAAGCACTGACAACATGTTAGGGTTGTCAGGATTCTAAAAAACGTGCGGGTCTTGTTGAAACTCATCTGGGAGACCAGCCATCAACTCAGGGGAGTTGGACATCCACTTGCGTAGTTCATAGCCGCCTCGTTCCAGCAATTGAATGAGCTCGTCACGTCGGTCCAGAGCTTCCTCTACACTGGCTGCCCCTGTGCAGACGTCATCGACGTACAAATCTTGCTCCAGGATAGCGGCGGCTCTAGGATAGCTCACACGGTCACGCGACGCCAACTCCCGCAGGGTACGCATCGCCAAATACGGGCTAGACCGTAACCCATACGTGTTCGTGTTTAACTCATAGACCTTGACTGGCTCGGCCGTGGACTCACGCCACAGTATCAACTGATACCTTCTGTCAGCCGGATGAATTACCGTTTGCCTAAACATCATCCGAATGTCTGCGACAAATACAATCTGGTGCCTCCGAAAGCTCGTGAGAATATCCGAAATATCACGACTCAACTTGGGTCCCGAATGTAGACACTGATTCAGGGACATCCCGTTCGAGGTAGGTGCTGACCCATCAAAAACAACTCGAATCTTGCCGGTAGGGGTTCGTAGGACGGCATGGTGTAGAAGGAAACAATGATCCTCAGATCTCCAGTCCACACCCGATACCGACATGTGTCCTAACGACTCATACTCCCTCATGAAATCAACATATTTTTGTTTAAATACGGCGTCCCTTGTTATCCTACGCTCCATCGACATCAATCTCGTCTCAGCCATCTTCCTAGATTCTCCTAGTGGCGGTCGATCGGCCCTGAAAGGTCGCCTTCGTTCTGATCGTTTTGTAACGACCAGAACGAAGGCGACCAGTACTATTCTGGTAAAACAACTCGCACTCTTCTTCGTCTGCGTCGACTCGACGAACGGTGGGAGGTTCCTCTATCTCCCAGAAACGTTGGATAACGTCTGACAACGCTGAGCCAATAAGTATGCCATCTGACTCGGCAGGCCTAACCATTGGCAATGCCGGACCCATGATCACGTGACCAAACTTAGTATCCACAGCAATCAACCCGTCCGGCTGAAGAACTCGCCGATCCGACAACAGAAACCTACCCAGAACGTCTGCTCCCAGTAGCAGGTCGACCGGGGCTGGAGTGTCAAAATCGGGATCCGCCAACTTGAGTCCTGATGTCAGGAATCGAACGGCCGGATACAACTTCACCAAGGGGTGTCTGCCCATGACATGCGTCATTACTAAAGCTTGCACGGATGTTTTTGTCAAAATGTTATAACGTGGAGAGAACGTGATCACCGATTGACCAACTACATTCGTAACCGTAACATTCCCCACGCCCCGTATTGATTTATTATACCTATTTACCTTGAGGCCCAACCATTTTGCTAAATCATTCGATACAATGCAGCCCTGAGCTCCAGAATCTAATAGGGCGCGAACGTATGTTGGGTTGCCCGCCAAATCCCAAACAAGCACAGAGGCGATCGGTAACACAACCGTCTCCGGTTGGGGGGCAACAAATGGTTGGGCCGCAAATTCCTAGCGAGGACCCCCGGGGCCCCACTGTGCCTGTAACCGATCAGGTATAAAGCTATACGCCAGAGGGTCCCATTGTACAAGTGGCCCACGCGCCGGTTCCATTGCCACCCTACGACGCCCCCCGAAGGGGGGTGGGCGTGAATTCAACCGTGGCCGCTCCATGAGCGGGGGGGACATCACATGCGACCGACGAGGACGAGGCGACGAGCGGGGCGACAACTGAGGCCGTACCCGCATAGCTCGAAGATGTCCCATGCCACCCGCCCGTTACGGCCTGCTCAACACACCCAATGTGCCGCTGAGTCGGATGCTGAGTCGCAACCGAGAACTCAGGGCCCCCCATGTGATGACCCTGAGTGCGGCCCTGCACCCCTGGGTGGCCGCGTGCTTGTGGCCCCATTGCCCGCTGAATCGGATGCTGAGTCGCAACCGAAAACTCAGGGCCCCCCGTGTGATGACCCTGAGTGCGGCCCTGCACCCCAGTACTGCCCTGTGCACGTGGGGACGTTGGCCCCTGAGTTGCGCTCCGAGTCGCAAACGAATTCTCAGGGCCCCATGCCGTGTCACCCTGGGTACGGCCCTGTGGAGGCTGTTGGCCGGACCGGTTCATGCACAACAGATTGTTTTGGGGCCCACCACAATATCCGCACATTTGTGTGCGCGTGCAGTCTCTAGCCATGTGTGGCCCGAGGCACAGGAAACACCAGCTCCGCTGCTTGGCCATCCGGCGCCGTCCCTGAACCCTAAGTTCCCCGAACTTATTGCAATTGGCCACAGCATGGCCAATCTGCCTACAACATGGGCAGGTCTCACCATGTGGGGTCAATTCACTCACAGTCCCATACGACTGCCGGTTGGTGCGGTCCTTCCTCGTCGGAGGGCCCCTACTCACAGCGCTCCCGGCAGCTCTCTGTGGCTCCGAAGGATGGGTGACCGTCAACCCCAAATTCTCTGCCCGTCGAGCCTCCTCTTTCAAGAATCCGACCAAGTCGGAGAAGGCGGGCAGGTCCTCGGCCGACCTCCCGTGAGACTGTTCGAAACGAGTCTGCACGTCAGCGGGTAGGCGGGAAAGTACAATGTACAACAGTAGGTACGACCATTCACCAACCGGAAGTCCAAGATTCTCTAGAGCCTTGGTGACGGACAACAATGGGTTCAAAACCTCCGTCTGTATGGCCCCGACCTTGTTCACAACCGGGATACTAAACAAACGGTTCAGTTGGGCATCGGCCAACCTCCGTTTGTTATGGTAACGTCTGACCAACAATTGCCTGGCCGTTTCATAGTTACCCTCCGTAACTGTCAAATGAGCGACCAGCTCCCTAGGCTCACCCCTCAATGCTGCCACCAGCTGAGCCATCTTGACAGACTTGGTAATGTCCGATGGCATGTGCACCAAACTGTCGAACAGATTGATGAAGCTCATCCATTCACCGGACACGCCGTCAAAAGTAGGCATAGTTATGGCAGGTAACCTGGACCCCGATCCCTGAAGCGGCAGAGGTGCTTCAATGTCACCACCATGGCTGGACTCGCGCTGTCTACGTATGTCCGCAGCCTTCTGCGTGATAGCAGCTGCCATCTCCATACATTGGTCGACATCCCCTATCAACCGTGACAGCCTGTCAGGTGCGCAACCATCAACTGATTCCGAAACAATTCGAGCACCCTGTTGTAACGTTCCTTAACGTCCATAGACCGCTCCAATACCACATCATGCCTATCTAAACGGTCTATCAGACCGTGTGCGGAGGAAAACCATCTGAGTTCCTTAGAAACACCCTTCTGGATTTCAGATAACGACATGATCGGAACGATACTTACTCACAATTTGCAGTAACTCAATTTTATTGGACCCTCCAGTCTACAATCCAAACGAGGGAACCCTAAACCACAACTTAAACAATGTTGTTTTCCTTAAACAATAGGAACCGAGTTTTATATCTATATAAATTCTGTAAATACAATTTAGTTTCCCTTTATCATTATAACACACACAGATAGTCAATATTAGTTCAAGTTATAAATTGCTATAAACTGAAAACAATGTAATAGCCTGCTATCAATAGATGTAACTACCTATGTTAACCAAAACATTAATTCAATAGCATTACTAGACCACTAATAGATTGACTAACTGGTACTTCAATGCAATTTTCAATTCAATATCTGTCTATCTACTACCAGCAATAGACCTATAGCTTACAATACTACCAATCTATGTGGATATAGGAACAACAACCAAGTTACCTAATAACCGCCTATACCTACAGATTGATAGTCCCAAATCGTGCCTTCCTGGAGCCCTTGACGGCTGCAAATCTCAGGAAGCCACGCTCTAGCTACCAAAATTTTCAGGCTTCTCAGCACCTAATGACCTCGTAGGGGCCCATCAGCTACGAGGTAGCGTAACGAGCAGTTGCCAAGAAGTGTGAACGTCGGCGATTCACCGAGCTGAAGTAATTGGGGTCGATCTAACCTGGTCTGTGCTTCGGTCCCGTCAACCTCCTGTCTCTCTGCAAGGCCCGGGTGCACCCTAGGCTCTTCTTGGTAGACAGGTTCTTCAGCCAACCAGGTATGACTGGCAGGCCAGCTTCGATGAGCACAGTGTTCCAACACAGGTTATGTTACGTGGGAAAAACCAATCGGCCACGTAAATGCGAACTTTATCTGGTTCGGGGAACCACAACACACTCAGCTATATAGACAATCCTGAGGGAAACCCGAATACATTCCAGATGGCTTGCGATTTAATTTTAATACCCTAACCAAAACGCGTTTACTTTGCGAGGGCTTTTTTCTGTCAGTTGTCAAAAACTGCCAGGTTGGCAGCAACGTCAAATTCAAAATGGCCGTTTAGAAACCATCGATCGAATATCGATTTGGAATCGAACATCCCCCGTGATATGACAAGCTAAATATGACCTTACATTTCGCGGCTAATCACTCGGTTGTGGTGGCGTAAGAAATCGGCTACGCAATCTTTAAGTTCTAAGAATACTTGATATTATTTTCTTTTTGTTTTATAATTGTTAGTGCTTTAGTTTTCTTGTCTGATGGTACCCTTCGTGTTCGAATCCGACCCGCACTTGGCCGATTTTTTATTTAAAGCCACTCCGTCAGTTGGGTCTGATGAGCTCATATATCTCCAGTGCTGCGGCAATGGACTGGGCCCCTGTCATTCAAGACCTGTTTGTTTCTTATTCCCTAGCCGGGATTCGAACCCGGGACCTCTTGCTTGGGGGGCACAGCCTCGAACCACAACGCCATGCCCCACAGAGAACTATGTTCGCAGTTCGTTAGACGAAAAACAGTTACTAAACAAGTAATTTTAGACTACTGTAAGACGGTATTTAACTGCTAGTCAAAATAGATACTTTTTAGGAACTGTCAAAACGGTAATTCTGTTCACGAGTTCTATGAACTACTAACGTGTGACGTCATAGTCAAATGCTGTCTTTTAAACACAACATTGAGTTTATAAAATACAACTGCTGGAAATTTACAATTCTGATATTGTCAAACGTTTTTGTTGACATAGGTTTAGTTTGAGACACGTTTCTAGATTTATGGGACGACTACCTTTTCAAATACCGTATCGTTTTGTGAAGCATTTCTGTGAAAGCTTTGAGCGCTTTCCAGCTGTGTTACATACAAAACAAAGCTCGGTGCGCTTACACTAAGTTTTTGTTGCACACGAATAAGTTTCTGCGTTGTTTAGTCTGGTGCAATAGCTTCGTTGTTTCTTTGGGACACAAATATTATCTATTTAAATGAGTATTAATCCAAAATGCTTAAAAATATATCTCTTGAGCCCCTTTGTGAACATAGCTGTATAACCTGAATAACGAAAAGCTAAGTATTATTAATGTAATCTATTACTTCTTGGATAGTATATTAGGTATAATTGATATGTGAATCGCTCAGTACCTTTTATACTATAGGGTTCCGTAACAAAAGGAGGAAAATTTACATAAAACGACTTTTGTAGTGTTTGTTCAGACAGACAGAACCCTAATCGCGCGAGTCTGAGTCTTACTTAGCTGAGTTTTTATTAGGACAACAAGGGACTCGTTGCACGAGACAAAAGACTTTTCTTTAGAAAATTTAATAAATTACTCGAGTACTTCAGTACGAACGCGAACTGTTGTGACCAGGTGCTTGCTTCTTGCAGCTGACTGACACCATGAGACATGCTTTATCATATCTTTCTTATAAACTTTAGATAAACTATAGACTTATAAATAAACGGGGCAAAAACATACATTTGCCATCAAATTAATCAAAACGGTCACTAAACATGTTTTTATCAAACTATTGTAACTTTGTATCCTAATGGTGCGTCCATTGTCCTAAATAATAGTTTGATCACTTATTTCATTCAAAATTATAGGTCTAATCAAAATAATAGATCTATCTCCTAATCGGTGATCGATACAATCATACCCACTTATGGTGATATATCCACAAAATCGACACTTTTTGAAGTTAATTTCTGCTGTCCAAAAGAAGTCCCAAGTTAAAAAAAATTAGGATCTTTTTCTAGATTTTGTGATAGAAATAATTATTGAAATGAGGTCTAAATTTACACTTTTTTGATTTTCTGACAAATTGGAATAGAACATAGACTTCAAAAATATTTATTTAGATTGGTTTGAAAATACCTAAATTACCTGTTAAGGAAATTTTCATAGCTATTTTAGTTAATTATGTTTGTCCCTCTCACACTGCGGGTATTTCCGCCTGGAGTTTTGAACCTTTGCACGGGCGATGAGTTCCTGCGGTAGTATTTTGGTGTGGGAGGTGTGACGTCACACGCTATGCAGAACCCGCAATGAAGTCTCGCGCAGACTTAACGAAAATACCTAACCTATAAACATAAGTTGGTGACTTATCCACGCCACATGGTATCCTAGGGATGAGAGGCAGGGGCAACGATGAAAGTATATATTTCAAACCACTGAACCGATTTTGATTGAACATAGTTAGGAACCTACGTCGTCTACTACCTATCAAAAATACGCAATTAAATCAGTCCACCCCGGTTAGAGAACCATGGTCGCACAGATACACGAGAGACAGACGTTTGTCTGGCCTCAAATATACAAAATTCTTTATTTTTGGAAATACCAATTACAATTCCGAGTTTAGCAAACTAGCATTTAAATTAAATTCAGCGGACTAAACACTAAGTCCCAATTATTTATTGTCCTCACAGGCTTGTTCAATAAGTCGAATTATTTTTCAACTCGGGACTTATCTCCAGCGTCGCCTACTGAATTTTGGGACGACGCCAACAAAATAGTTTTATAATGATATTTTTCGAGCAAATTGTTGGTTACTAATTAAGTCTCTGTAGTCTGTAAATGTCGTCTGAAATATTAAGAAAACTGTATTTATCATCGGATTGCTGTCAAAGGAAAATAAACATGGCGTCACTAATTTTACGGGATGGCAGAGGCGCAGTTGTGCCCAATTTTAAGCAGCATTAAGTCAATTTTGATATGGGTGTGACAGTAATATGAGACTATTTGAGGTGTTGTTTTAGGTGCATTATTTAAAGGCCACTTGCAGTAAACTATTGACAGCCGCTAGTTTAAACGCAATATAAATACAACGTGGCTATGTTTAGTGGGAACCTGGCCGACAGACAATGTCCTTACCCTGCTTGACTACGTAACTTGGCCGCGTTGTATTGTTGAAACTCCATTTAGCAGCTGTCAAAAATCTGCTGCAAGACGGCCGTAATATTTTCTCTCCCTTTTATTTATAATTATTACTTAAGAGCTGTTGACTGAATCGGATAACCGAATTTAAGTATTTAGGGCACTATGACTCGTAGGGTGTTGGCAGTTAGAAGTAATGTGCTGGCTCGCAGATTCGCTCGGTGCTCAATTCCAGTAAAGATAATTCTTTTTAGAGCGTATTGCCAATCTTTTTACACCAGCACTCTGTGGGTCAGATATTCACAGAACACTTTCAGCTCCCTGCGAGTCCAATATGATAACGCCTTCAGGTGATTTTTGGGGCTGCCTTCTGCAGTGCTTCAGCGATGTCTGCAGATGCGCGCACGGAAGGCTTCCACGCGATAATGAGGAAAAGAGCTGCATCACCGCTGGGCAGCGACAACGGTATCCTGAAGATATATTCAGAGAGATGGGATATCCCATTCACCTTCCATCGGGTAAAAATGTTAATTTAACTATAATTTTATAATATTTGTAAGGATCTTATAATCTGAAATAAATATTTCATAATATTAATAACTATTTTGTTAATTTATTATGGTCCTTATTACGTTTATATTATTGATAATCAGATAAATGAGCACAAATCTGCTTCAGTCACCTCTTATGGTTAAACGCCTAATGATAAGTTATGTTTAATATTCTTGCAACAGCCGGAGAGATGAACAGACCGCGGACCCTTTGCAATACCGTCCCGTTGTCAACTTTTGGGTGCGGTACCCTAAAATGAGTTTTTGATATTTCGAGCTTAAATTAGTATTTTTTGCAAGTCTATATTCTAAAGTTTCACTATCTGTGAATATTTGATGTCAACGCAGGCACTTGGAATAGAGAAGCGTCGGTTAAGATAGTTATCACATATAATAAAAATCACTTAAAAACATAAAGCCATCTTTTGCACGTTTTTATATAATTTAGTATTGATTTTCAACAACAATTATGAATTGAAAGTAACGTCAAACACAACTCATTTTAAAACACCCCATCAGAAGAAGTGACGTAATAGTTTTTATCAGAAAGGGACAGGGCCGTGAGTCAGTCTCCTTCTCCTTTTCTATATGATAAAATGAGAAGGACATCGATCCTTACCGACAACAACTATTACGTAACTTCCGCTGTAGGTCCGTTTTCGCGCCAAACCGTCAACTTTCGCGATTGTTTGCAATAAAATTAACTATTGTAATGTTTTAATATGCTCGAGTTCTATGCGACATGATGTACGTGAAAATTAAAGCAAAAATAAAGTCAATTTATTCCTATTAGACTTGTCATAAAAACTGAAAGATCTTGTTTCAATATCATCTCTTTATTGAGATCTGGACCCGTATTCCGCTAGGAAGATGGCGGCTCAGTGACAATGATGTGACGACGACACGGTTATGTTTTATCTATCTATTATATTTATGTATTATGTGGCGTTAAGAGAATTTCTTTGTAGGTAATACTATGTATAAATGAAGAATAGGAAGATATTACAGAAAAGTATAATATGGATACCTAAAGTGAACTGCCATTGTCACGTCATTTTTAGCGAGTCGTCATTTTGTTAGAAAATCAAAGCTCTGGTTTATTGGGATATTCTGTTTCTTGGGCTTATTGAAACTCAGATTTCCACTGTACTTATATTTTCATTTCGAATTGAGATTGAAATAACTGTAATTGATCCTTTGATTTCTATTGAAACATTGAAGATTGATTGAAAAATATCTGCCTAGGCTAGGACTGTAGCCAATTCATTAGTCTCACTGGCTGCCCGTCGTGGCGCAGTTCGCACATGAACGCGTTTCAAGGAAATAGGGCGTTTGAAATGTTAGAGGAAAATACTGGATATTTGCACCAATAAAAGTAGTGAAAGAAGGTAGTTGTACTATTTTAAATTTCTCAGTGAAAATAAGCTCTGTTTACTTTCCCGCCTTTTTAGGGTTCCGTACCCGAAGGGTTCTAAACGGGACCCTATTACTAAGACTTCGCTGTCCGTCCGTCCGTCCGTCCGTCCGTCTGTCACCAGGCTGTATCTCAAGAACCTAGCTAGCTAGAGAGTTGAAATTTTCACAGATTATGTATTTCTGTTGCCGCTATAACAACAAATACTAAAAAACAGGATAAAAGAAATATTTAAGGGGGCTCCCATACAACAATTCTTTCAATACCACATACAAACTTATGGATGCACCTGGTTACGTACATGGAGTGTGAAAGTAACCGCACCAATAATTTTTGTAAACAATATTTTGCTGTGTAAAATCCAAACTATTCACTCCACGCCATCGCTTTCATTGAACGGTGGTACGGAACCCTTCGTGCGCGATTTAGACTCGCACTTGACCGGTTTTTTAATTCTTTAAGCCTAGCACACATATCACACTTCACACGCAAACTGTGTGTTACTCCATATGGCGGTCAGGTTGGCCAACCGAACGCATTGTAAATCTAAGTTTTACTTTTAGTAACTAGACAAGACCTTTTGCTTGCGCGATTTAAAAAACCTAAAACTATGCGTAATGGAATTCCATACGTTTTCGCATAAAAATGCAGCGTAGTTATTTGTTTATCATAGAAAATCCTCATACAAAATTATTTTTCCGGGTTTTGGCTGTCCCAGTACGTTTTTCAAAATTTCCTCTCCGCAAGAGCCTTTCCAAGACTTCAACGAATAGTTTAAAAAAGTTGTTCCAAATGGGTTCAGCCGTTTGCGAGATTTGCGCTCTATATAGAAACGCAAAATACAGTTAAAATATTGTTTTAATACATTTGGGAAGCTGGCTGACAGGCAGTTACCGTAGAGGGACTGAGCATGTTGTATTTAAGTTGTAGTTAAACTCCCTCGTCACTCCTCCACCAACCCGCAATGCCAGCGTACAGTACAGTAGACTGTGCCCCTCGGGGGGGACATCAATGACTCAAATGTCCGGAATCCGGAAAACCGGTTGCTTCCACTCGTCTCTGTGCGTAGATAAAAAAAATGGCCAGCGATTTTAAACCTTATTAACTGGTATTAAAGTTCTAAGCCTACGAAAAATAATCAATCATCTGTTGATGGCCCCACAGCTGAGTGGAGTGCCATCGGACAGTTGTGGACAACATTTATTTTTGTTTTATGTTCATTTATCGATTAATTGATTATGTTTTATCTGAATGTGGTGTGAAACTCTTTCTGTAACCCGTCAGCTTGACAAACAGGGTTACCACAAAATTATTAGCGGTTCTCAAACTATGTAGATAAAACTATCTCACGTACAAAACTCGTTAAAAGCTATTTTACTCATAATACTAATGCTGTCAAACCCTCTTCTGAATACTAATGGACAAATTCGTATGTTATGCGAAGGTTTTTATGTTGTAAAGTTACTCCTGACCAGTCAGTGCGACTATTTCGAACGCGAGTTAAAACTCCACTCGACTATACATGCTGGCGGGGTCCGCCGGGCCCGAGCTCCAGCCTGCGCCACGTATCGTGCGTCGGTTGCATGCTGCGGATTATGATTCTGTCAACTTAGCTCTTGCGTCAGTAGACTGGGATCAGCATTTATATATTTTAGAGGTTGCTGTAGATAACTTTTATTCTGTGATTAATGAAATTATAGATAGATTCGTTCCTAGTCGTGTTGATCATAATGAGTTAAAATATCCTAGATGGTACTTGTTTAATATTTATGCTTCGGAACGCACCGGTTTTTTGTTGCGCGGATCGACCGCGAGTAATCGGGACATCACTAGCGGAAACGGAACCGCAGCTGTCACTCGTACCAACGAGATGAAAAATTAGAGGTTACCTTTTCTTGTCGTGAGAAAAAACATGTCTGCTCATGGCGTCGGGCCGTGACTGTATTTCGGTGTAACAATTGTCTAACACAGGTGTCGGGCCTGGTCGGAGTGTTGATCATAATAATCGTCGGGAAATAAGTAGATTCGCGTCAGCGGTTGAGTGATTCGTGTCGTGAAGGTTGAAGTTGTACGGTCCCCAACTCGTCGTAATCGGACAGCGACTCCTCGTGTCGGCAGGCAACACGCCGGCGACAGCGTCGGGCTGCGAAGTGAGATTCGGTTCCTCTCCCCACACTTGTGCTCCTATCCCGTATTCCTGCCTCGAATCGAGCTTTCGAATTCCGGTCTACGACGGCAAGGTAAAGTACCACTCATGATACTCTCCCGTGCTGGCAAAAACCCAGCCCCTCATGATTCCGCGCCGTTCGGTTGAGGCGTGGAATTAAACATTTTGGTAGCAGGCGCGGTTTCCTAGTGGGAAATCACCGATTCAAGGACGGTTGTAGGGTTGTTTTTTTGCCACATTGTAGTTGGGAGAAAAGAATATCTCAGATTGGCCGGCAAGTCGGCAATGAGTCTGTGGTCGGTATGCCACAATTAAAGTTCATTTTCGGTTAGTGAAAGTATAATTGTCAATTTAGTTAACAATTATTATAAATTTGTAGTCGGAAACTACTGTTTGTGCGCATAAAGGTCATTCTGCGAAGTAACTAGATTGTATTACTTGCGGTAAAACGTCGGGTTCTATAGTACTGCAGTGTTATTTCGGTTTACAGAGCAGGGTCAGGCTATTTAAGGGGTATTAAGCTGATTTTGCTGACCTCAGTAGAAGTGTGGGTCATATGGGAGGGGCCACTTCTAGAAGGTCACAGCTACCTTCATTATATTAAAAATAGCTTGGATTTCGGAATCCAGTCCAGCCAGAACCTTACCGTACCAGCAAGCAACACCAGCAAGCAACACAATAACATCAGTAAACAACAGCAAGTATTTCGCAATGTTTTATTGACACATCGGTTGCAAGAAACAAAGATGGAGTTCTGATAAGAACTGTTCGCAATGTTATAAGAAACACATCGGTTGCAAGTTATAGAAACAAGGAATGGAGTTCTGAAAAGAACTGCTGAACAGCGAGCTGCATCTCCGCTATCGCCGTGCCGCGTGGTCGTCGCTGCTGCCGCTTGCTTCAGCTCGCCAAAGTGGTGACCCCGAGGAAGAAAGCAGCTTCTGAAACACTTCAAGCTTCAAGATGTCAAGCGCCGACGAAAAATCTGCCCCTGCACCTGCAACTCAGCAAGATGCCCCAGCTCCATCTCGCCTCGGAAATCATGAAGACGTCTCTGCAATATCCCTCAGCATGCGGATTCCACCCGTCTGGCATCAACGACTTCGCCTCTGGTTCGCTCAGTTTGAAGCCATCATGAAGCCGCTCAGACAAGGCGACCAAGCAATGTTCGACATCGTCATCCGGCAACTCGACAAGCAAGACCTGGACATCGTGGACCACCTCATCCTCAAGCCACCGGAAACCAACAAGTACGAAGCGCTCAAGACGAAACTCCTAGCATTCTATGAAGACTCAGACGAACGCCGCCTCGACCGCCTGCTCGCAGAAACTGAACTCGGCGACTTGAAGCCGTCACAGCTCCTTCGCCGAATGCAGCACCTCGCCGGCGACGGGATGACCGACCACACCGTGCGCAACCTGTGGATGCGACACCTGCCACCGTCCGTGCGAGCAGTCCTCGCCGTCACCTCTACAATCGCTACAACGGCGCACATCGACGAGCTCGCTAAAATGGCCGACAAGATTATGGAGAGCACACAAATGTCGCACAACTCCGCCGCCGTCGGGACGTCAATCGCTGCCGTCGACGCACACAAATCAGCACCAGCAAGTTCAAACCAAGACATCAACGAGAAACTTGAATTTCTAATGCGCGAAATCGCCGAACTGAAGACTGAAAAATGGCAGAACTCGCAACAACACTACAACAACTGGTCACGTGATCGCGAGCCGCAATACACACGACAGCGCTCGCGTTCCCGCCCCCGCATACCCCGCCCGCAACCCGCCGCCGCCGCCTCCGACGACTCCCGCGCGCCCGTAACCGGAAGTTTAAACAGCGGAATATGTTACTACCACCGTCGCTTCGGGAGCAAAGCAATTAAATGCACGCGCCCCTGCAATTTCGAGGAGAAGCCGGAAAACTAGAGCCAGCATTGTGTGAGGCGGCAAGCAACGCTATGAAGTCCCACCGCCTGTTCATTCAAGACAAGAAGTCCAAATTAACATTCCTCATCGACACAGGCGCCAACATCTCTGTTATACCTAAACCAAAAAACGCAAAATGCTCGCCTACGAAGTTCTCGCTCTACGCCGCCAACAACACGCTGATACCTACACTAGCCCGGCCGAACTAACCTACGGTCGCGCACTCCGCCTGCCGGGCCAATTCTTCACTTCTGCACCGAGGCAAACGGCGATGAACTACGACTTCGTGGAGCAGCTGTCCGACGCGATCGAGCGTTGTCGACCTGTCACGAAACCTCACCACGCCAAGCCACACATCTTCATTCATCAAGATCTTCACACATGCAGTCACGTGTTTCTACGAGTCGACGCGGTACGCAAGCCTCTACAGCCACCTTACACAGGACCCTATCGTGTCGTCGAACGAAACCACAAGATATTCAAGATACAATTACCTGGCCGTCAAGCAAATGTATCAATCGACCGACTGAAGCCCGCATACGTAATTAGCAGCGATAATGAAGCCGCAACTACAATGCCAGTCCAGCAAATACCTACGAGTCAGCAATCTCCAAGCGCCGCGACATCGGCACCGCCCGCAATCAAACAAACACGCACGGGCAGAATAATCAAACCTCCTGTACGCTTCGCTTGAGGGGGTAATACTGTGGCTACTTACACACATTCTGCTTACCACAACAACCTTACAGAACCTTACCGTACCAGCAAGCAACACCAGCAAGCAACACCTTACCATTACCAATAACATCAGTAAACAACAGCAAGTATTTCGCAATGTTTTATTGAACACATCGGTTGCAAGAAACAAAGATGGAGTTCTGATAAGAACTGTTCGCAATGGTATAAGAAACACATCGGTTGCAAGTTATAGAAACAAGGAATGGAGTTCTGAAAAGAACTGCCGAAACGTTGTTTTAGGTTTATAGTCTCGGAGCCCACTTATTATTTTGTATTGTTTTCATAATCAAGTTTTGTGGGTTATTTTTGTATTGTGTTTTATGGTGGCATTCTCTAATTGATTTAGAGTGTATATTTATAAGGTGTAAGTCCACAGGGCGACAATATTAAATATTGTTTAGGATTTAATTGTTTTAGTGGTTGCCTTGGTTTTTACAACTTAGTTTTAATTTCTGTGCCCAGCGCTGACGGGCAAGTGCTGGTCTCTGGCTGTGCTTAGTTCGGTAGTGAAGCATAGGACCAGAAACAATTGAATCGGTAACCATGGCACCTTCGCCCTTGACGGTACTGCGGTATGGTGTCCGTGAGGAGATGAGATGGCTCGCCCATACTCACAAGTATGTGGAGCGACCTGACATGGACGATGTCCTGCTCAAGCGTGTGGAGGACGCAATGACATGCGTCGGGAAGGTGTGTCGGCTGGCTGCGGAGGCTGAAGCCCTCGGGCTTACGGATGAGGCTTCGGTGGCTGCAGTGAAGCAGCTCTGCGCGGATGCTGACCAAGCGATGGAGTGCTTGGGCGACATCGAGCGTCGCGCGGAAAAAATTAAGCGGTCGCGACGGAATGACCGCGGGGAGGGTAGCGGAGACCCGCCCCCTAAGGGTGTTGTTGGACGGCTGCCACACCTGGAGATTCCGGCCTTCGGTGGGGCAATTGATGAGTGGCCGGCATTCATCAATTTGTTCGATAGTTTGGTCCACGGTCGGGACGACCTGGACAACGCCTACAAGTTGGCCCAACTATTGATGGCACTACGGGGTGACCCGAAGGAGTTGGTCGGTCACCTAACGGTCACGGCGGGCAATTATGATATAGCCCGGTCCATATTGTTTGACCGCTACCAACACAAACGGCGGTTGGTTGATGCGCAGCTGGGGAAGCTGTGTAGCATACCAAGAGTAACCCGGGATGTTGACATCCGGGTACAGGTGCTCAACCCTGTGCTGGTGGCCACTAAGGCCCTTCAGAACCTTGGTCTGCCGGTAGACCAATGGTCATATATCGTTTTGTATATGGTTTGGTCACGGTTGCCTGCAGCTGTTCAAAGTCGGTTTGAACAGCTGCATGGGGGCAGTAGCTCGGAACTGCCCACGCTCGTCCAATTAACGGATTTTTTGGAGGGTGAATGCAGGCGATGCGACACATTGGATACGGAGGCCAGTGTGCAGCGACAACCCGCGCGGATGCGGGAGGGGCCGCGCCCCCCGCCCCCATGGGGGGGTGGGCGGTCAAAACAATTTGGCGTTTTGAATGCCGCGCCGTCAGGTGACGGCTGTGTGCACTGCGACAGTGCCGGTCATGAAGTGACCAGTTGCGCCAACTTTAAGGCGCTTGGGGTAGCTGCCCGCAGGAAGGTAGTCTTCCGCCACCGATTGTGTTTCGGTTGTTTGGGGCCGCACCCGCTGAGCGAGTGCTCACGCGCGTTCCCCTGTGAGTGCTGCGGTGGCAAGCACCACATCGTGTTGTGCCTGAACCGGTCAGGCCCTTCGGACGGTCACCAGGGCCGGACTCAGGTTGGTTGGTCACAGGGCCCAACCAGGGCCGGACCCAGTCCCCCTCCGGCCAACGGGAGTCACCAACGGGGTGACTGGGGTACCCGCGGACGGGACCCCCCCGAGGGGAAGGGGGCAGCGCGGGGGGTAACAGGCGGGATAGCCGGGGTTCGGTCGCCGCTGTCCAGGGTCAGCGAGGACTTCGGGCCGCTGGCTCACCGCGTGTTACGGGTGGGTGTCAGATGGAACCTATGAGTGGCGCGAAGGCTGGGAGCCCACCACCTTCTGCGCCACCCTGCCCGTCGCTCTGGGAGGCGAACAGGGAGGCGAACAGTCGAATGTCACCCCCATTCCTAGAGCGCCCCAGGTTGGATCCGCTCTCCCCCTTCCATCCACGGTGGCCACCGGGAACACCGTACACAGTCCGGTATGGTCGGATACCGGGACAGCGAGGGGCCTATTATGCGGGTTGGGACCCCCTGATGTACATACGGTCTGATATGCCACCGGCATATCAGCAGCCGAGTTACCAGGCCGACGGGGCTCCCAGCGGGTTCGGATCCCGCGGAGGTTCCCGCTAGGGACACGCCGCCCACTTACAGGGTGCCGTCACTCCACAGACGGTCATGCTCCCCACCGCCTCGGTGATAGCGTGGAGTTCGGACGGCAAATCATGTGTGGCACGAGCACTATTGGACTCGGGGGCCCAGGGGTGCTTAGTCTCGTGCAACCTTGTAAGACGGTTGGGCATTTCGGTAAGGGAGTATCCACATTCCATTCGGGGAATTGGGAACACGGAAGTCGGTTCCGTTAAGGGAGTATGTCGGATTACTCTCTCGTCACGGGTGGATTCATCGGTGAATCTGACGGTCACGGCATTAGTCATGCCTAATGTGATGGGCTCACACCCTCACGTACGGTTGTCGCCCTCGGTGCGACAGTTGGTCGCTGGGTTGTCACTGGCTGACCCGGAGTTCGATATTCCGGGCCCAGTAGACATTTTATTGGGTGTCGATGCCTTGGGATACCTGTTAGTGCCAGGTGTCCACGTGTTGCAGGCGACTGGTCTGGTTTCGGTCAACACCAGACTGGGCCATGCGGTAATGGGTCCGGTCATGCCGGCTGCCCCACGCCTAGCGACTCGTAGTCCCTTATTCGGTTCTGTACTCTCGGAGGTGATACAGAAGTTTTGGGAGGTGGAGGAACCAACTACGGTACGCCGGTTGGACCCGGTTGAAGAAGAGTGTGAACAGTTTTATCGGAACAATACTGGTCGCCTTCGGTCAGGTCGATTTCTCACACGTCTTCCATTTCGGAGTGATCGCCCACCGCTGGGCAGTTCACACCATGCAGCCGAGACGCGGCTTCTGTCGATGGAACGACGCATGAAGCGTGACGGGATTTTCCGGCGGAAGTACGTCGACTTCATGCGGGAATACGAGTCGCTCGGCTACATGTCGGTTTCGGGTATCGACTGGAAGCGTGAAGACCACTGCTTCCTGCCCCATCACGCGGTCTTGAGGACCCCGGAGGGCAAAATACGGGTAGTGTTCGATGGATCGGCATCAACATCTAACGGCATGAACCTAAACCAGTGTTTGCATTCAGGGCCGAAGTTGAACCATGACATCGCGGATGTTATCACACGGTTCCGTCGACACAATGTTGTGTTTGTAGCTGACATCCGGATGATGTTTAGACAGACGGTCATTCACCCTGACGATAGACGGTATCAGCTGATACTGTGGCGAGAGAGCCCAGATCAGCCCATCAGGGTGTACGAGCTGAACACCAACACGTACGGGCTACGGTCTAGTCCTTATTTGGCGATTCGCACTCTGCGGGAGTTAGCGGATCGAGAACGGTTAAATTTCCCTAGAGGAGCAGCGATCCTGGAGCAGGATGTCTACGTGGACGATATCTGCACCGGTGCAGATTCCGTAGAGGAGGCGCTCGCTCGACGGGACGAGCTAGTTGAGCTCTTACGGGGTGGAGGTTACGAGCTCCGGAAATGGATGTCGAACTCTCCAGAGTTACTGACTGGTCTTCCGGATGACTACCAGCAGGATCCCCACATTTTTGAAAATTTGGAAAATCCAAATATGTTGTCGGTATTAGGCGTCCAGTACCAGCCGGTGTCAGACATGTTTTCGTATCGGGTCGAGTTGGACTCCCCGAAGGTCTGGACGAAACGGAACGTCCTTTCAACGGTGGCTAGGACATTTGATCCAAACGGGTGGATCACCCCGGTAACATTTCAGCTCAAGTGTTTTATGCAGCAATTGTGGTCTGCTGAGCTGAAATGGGACGACCCGATCGGCGGGTCATTGAGCTCAGAGTGGGACTCGTTATTTTCGACCCTCCCTGGCATCAATCGGATTTCACTGCCACGGAGGTTGGTCCCCACCAAACGATACACCGCCACCCTGCATGGGTTTTGCGATGCCTCGGAGAAGGGCTACGGAGCTGCGGTGTATCTGCGTACGGTCGACTACTCGGGGGAGGTTGATGTGCGGTTGGTCATGGCCAAGAGCAAGGTTGCGCCGTTGCGCACTCGCCTGACCATTCCCAAGTTAGAGCTTTCGGGAGCGGCTCTCCTGACTCGTCTGCTCAACCACACGATGACGGTTCTTCCTGGGTCAATAGCGTTAGAAGATACGGTCTACGCTTGGATGGACAGCCAGATCGTGTTATGCTGGCTGAAGGCTTCAGTTCACAAGCTGGAGATGTTTGTGGCGAATCGGGTTTCGCAGATTTTGAATTCGGAGGTTCCCTTAATCTGGAGACATGTTCCAGGGGAAATGAACCCAGCAGACTGTGCGTCTCGTGGGTGTCACGCTCCGGAGTTGGTTGGACATCCCTTGTGGTGGGGTCCAAAATGGTTGACTCAAGCCGAATCGGATTGGCCAATGAGTCCACGCGTTACCACGGCGAACGGCGCCTTGACAGTCGGTGTCTGTACGACGCAACCAGAGCCGGAAGAGGAGTTCAGCCTGCTGGAACGGTACAGCTCGCTCGACAAGCTGGTCAATGTGACCGCCTGGATCTGCCGATTTGCGCGGAATTGTCGGAATTCTGAGGCGAAACGAGTGCGGACACAGGTCCTGACACCACGGGAACGGAATCATGCGTTGTTCGCATTGGTACGGAACGTGCAGACGGTGCACTTTAAGTCCGAATTGGACATTCTGAGACGCGGACGCGTTCAACTGAAGGGAGCTGTGGCTCGGCCCAACCCGTTTATTGACCCTCAAGGATTGCTGAGGGTAGGAGGTCGGCTGCGGAATGCCAACCTGCCTTATGCGGCTCGCCACCCGTTGTTACTCCCTAGGAAAGGGAAGTTGGTCGAACTGTTGATACAGGATCGACACATTCGGAATGGGCATATCGGATGCCACGCCTTGATGGCGTTTCTCCAGCGCGAGTTCTGGATTCTATCGGGAAGACGCTTAGTGCGTAGCGTCGTATTTCGGTGCCTGCCTTGTTATCGGGCCAAGGCGGCTACGATGCAGCCCCAGATGGGCGATTTGCCCTCGGATAGGGTTAACGAAATCCGGCCCTTTGCGGGTGTCGGAACGGATTTCGCGGGACCATTCATGGTCAAGTCTTCACAGCTACGGAACGCCAGATTAGTGAAGGCATACCTGTGCGTCTTCGTGTGCTTGGCCACGAAGGCAGTCCACTTGGAGGTGTTCAGTGACCTCACTACAGAGGCATTTATCGCATGTCTAGATCGGTTCGTCTCACGAAGGGGCCTCCCGATATGCCGGAGGCAATTATGAGGAGAGAGACATCTTCGGGAGTAAATTAAAAGGCTTGAGATGCGCGCAAATACGAGACTATACTAGACTAATTTATTATAGGAAATCCTAGCTTATATACTAGGTTGGTACATGTTATTAATGACGTGCATAAGACATACTACGTGATGAGATATTTCCGCATATCTGTGGCGGGCTTACGCGCCGGCACAGTTACTCCCCCCTTTAGGGAAAATAAATAAATGAATGTACTTATAACAATGAACAAAAATCTAAGTTAGAATCAAACAATAACCTTAAATGAATCGAATTAACTTTAGAAATGTGTATACCATAACAAACCTATATCAACTGCAATAATAACTAGTAGTATTTTAATAAACATAAAACCAGATTTTAATTGTGCATACTTTAACTTAATCTATTTTTATATATAAGGAAAGTTAATGTTAAATAAAACTAGACAGTAATAGAGCATATTTCAACTTAATCTAAAGGTAACTCTTACACGAATTAGGAAAGTAAAGGAACTACGGTTATGAGAATTCTACATAAGTTTAAAGAATAACATAATATTTACCTACAGGCGAGTCTTGTGTCTGGCCGCACACTACATAAAATAAACTAAAAACTGGAAAACAGAAAGACACTAGGAAAATGGGGCTTCGCGGTTAGTAAACTAACCTAACCTATAACTGGAAAACATCCGCAGGGGAGTCGTCTGATGCTGCAGTCGCCCGTGTTTTTCAGGAATCGATGAGTCAATTTACATCGCACGTCGTTGAAGTTGTAATCACTGTTTGTTTATAATTGCGACCGTACCTACACAAGGATCATTGTGCTGAATCAGCGTCAGCATTAAATCTGTAACCTTGGCTGTAGGCAGTCAATGATCTCGTACGTCATATGTACGTGCGTGCTCTTCACTCTTGAGTGAATATTAAGTAATCGATTGATGAAATTTGTGTGCCTAAAAACCTGGGGATTTGGCAACATAGGTCACATCTTGTACACCAATCGTTTATATATATATAGATCTCTCTCTCTCTCTTCAGTGATTTGATTATTCTTCGCGCGATGTTCTTCCTGGATGATTTCAATATTCGTTGAATTAGGTATATAGATGATGTTTCAATACTCTTCTGGGGGCTGGAACGGCTTCCTGTTCAGGCTTCTCAGCACCTAATGACCTCGTAGGGGCCCATCAGCTACGAGGTAGCGTAGCGATCAGTTGCCAAGAAGTGTGAACGTCGGCGTTTCACCGAGCTATTAATTATTGGGGTCGATCTAACCTGGTCTGTGCTTCGGTCCCGTCAACCTCCTGTCTCTCTGCAAGGCCCGGGTGCACCCTAGGCTCTTCTTGGTAGACAGGTTCTTCAGCCAACCAGGTATGACTAGCAGGCCAGCTTCGATGAGCACAGTGTTCCAACACAGGTTATGTTACGTGGGAAAAACCAATCGGCCACGTAAATGCGAACTTTATCTGGTTCGGGGAACCACAACACACTCAGCTATATAGACAATCCTGAGGGGAACCCGAATACATTCCAGATGGCTTGCGATTTAATTTCAATACCCTAACCAATACGCGTTACATTGCGAGGGCTTTCGTCTGTCAGTTGTCAAAAAACTGCTAGGTTGGCAGCAACGTCAAATTCAAAATGGCCGTTCAGAAACCATCGATCGAATATCGATTTGGAATCGAACAGCTTCCTATGTCTTGAACCTGAAAAAGCTGCTTGCTTGTGAATGAATTTGCCGACGCGTTCGTTTCTGCTGGTGCGAGCTCCATTTTGATAAATCAGCAGTCGGCTGACTATCGGTTCATTATTCTTGCGGTATCTTGAGTTCGATGCGGGAAATCTTCAGTTGAAATTATTTGGCTTCTGGTCCGTTTTCAAATCTGGTCCGGTTATGGCTTGCTTGATGTCGTCTTGGTTTGAGTGGGGTCTTGATTATTGAGTTCTGCAGCGTGGTTTGAAATAGGTATGCAGAAGTCGGGGCTCGGCGATCTTGGACGAAGTGCTTCTTGCTTGCACTTCTAAGGTGGCAGCACAAGGAGTTTTCTTCGCGGCTGGGTCCATGCTGCTATTACCGAAGGTTGCTGATGTTCAAAAGTCGGGTCACCACTTTGCCAGAGGCAATTATAAGGAGAGCGACATCTTCGGGAGTAAAGTAAAAGACTTGAGATGCGCGCAAATACGAGACTATACTAGACTAATTTATTATAGGAAATCCTAGCTTATATACTAGGTTGGTACATGTTATTAATGACGTGCATAAGACATAGTACGTGATGAGATATTTCCGCATATCTGTGGCGGGCTTACGTGCCGGCACACCCGACATTAATCCGTTCGGACAACGGCACAAATTTTGTCGGAGCCAGGCGATATCTGCAGGAGGTCACTCAATTCCTGAACGGTAACCAGGATGCCATCGGTACGGCTTGCTCCCGACGAGGGATTGAATGGGTTTTCAGTCCGCCGGGATGTCCTCATTGGGGAGGAATATTTGAGGCTGCGGTTAAATCGGCTAAGTCGCACCTGACGAGGATCATCGGTGAGACCTCTCTACGCTTTGAAGAGCTTGCAACGCTGTTCTGTAAGATTGAAATGAGACTGAACTCGCGCCCGTTGTGCCCGCTCAGTTCGGATCCAAATGATTTGGAAGCGTTGACTCCGGGTCACTTCCTGATAGGTCAGCCCCTTAACGCCCTGCCAGAATACCCATTCGGTGATGTTAAGTTAAGTCGGTTAACTAGGTGGCAGATGTTGCAGCAGAGGGCTCAAGATTTTTGGAAACGGTGGTCCCTTGAGTACTTGCACATCTTGCAGCAGCGCCTTAAGTGGACTGACCGGACGAGCCCCCCTCAAGTCGGTGATTTGGTGCTCATTAAGGATGCTGTACCGGCACCAGGCTAAGGTCGTAGCCGCCGCTATCAGTAGCTATGATCGTCTATTCTATCTATCCCAAAATGAGAGGACCCGATTCGGCTGTAAGTTTTGTAATTAAGAATGATAAGTCTGAATTTCTCGTTCGTCGAGAAATCCGTTAGGCGTACAATAGTCGAACGAAGTTTGGTTCAGAAGTTACAGTTTCTAGTTAGACAGAGAAAGCATATATGTCCACGAGCCGGTAATTCGCATCAGTCAGCGGTGTATTGCGCCAAAACGATCGTTGTTATATTTTATGTGATGGCACCATCTGGTTTTTGTATATATGAGCGCATTGGAACATCTTTTGTTTTAGTTTTAGTTTTAGTTTTAGTGATCGATCACAGTTATAGTATAGATATCCGTCGTAGTTTTACGACGTGAGTACTCAATGATATTTCATGTGCTCGCTAGTAGCGGCTTGTGGTGGTTCCAATTATATATTTGGTTCACGGCAATAACGATCCGAAAAGACCGGTTTACACAATTGCGATTTGAGTTCCGAAATGGGTTCTGAACTAGCGGTTACCTCAAAAGGTTCGTAACGTTTTGAAACCTTCAACTCTGCGCAATTTGAGCTGGATGTTATCGAAACGCAAGCATTATTGTTTTAGGATATCTAACCCACACCATAGCGAAGTGCATAGTTCGATAAATACCGAACTATGAATTCCACTAGCCGCAGCACGTCCTGGGCTGAGCCAAATCATATATACCGACTCAACTTACACATTAGACATCCAGCGAAATTTACATTTAATTTAAAAATGCAACTTGAATCCAATCTGACCCAAGGCAATGCAAAACACCTACCCGGACCTAAACAATGAACTTTAGACTGTAAATTGATCTCTTCGCGCGTCCACTCAAATGTCAAAATATCAACAGGATATGTTATCTGTGTTGCCACCGGTTTAACTTTGTTCTGAATTTGTTATTTCCATCCGCGGAACCTCATCGATCAAACAGTCTCCCTATGCCCTGACAACCTAGGTTTAGCCGCAACTTAACTCCTGTCTAGCCTAGTCTAAAACCTAGTGTTATACCACGTCCATTATCGACACCACTCGAAAATGGTTGAGTTTGATTTGAATGTGCTTGAATGTTTAACGACTGTGTGTGTGGGAATTTCAAAGCTCGCTAGTCGAAGGAATGAGGAGAGGATTAGCCCGCGAATATCCTAAGAGCCAATCCAGGAACCCTATGGTGAAGGAAAAAGGAATTTAGGGTCGCTCCAAGCCCAGACTCAGACTCAGATAAATTGACTTAAAAGTTCTTTCCTAACGACCCAAGGATAGTTTTGGAATTTGGGGTAGGTTGATATAAAGGTTAGGAACCGAGGTATATCTCGGCGCTTCAGACACTCACGAAAACCCACTGAAACTTCGCAATCACAAATTCGTATAGTTCTGACGCGTAACACGGCAGACAAAAACTGTTTAGAACTCGTGAGACGACTGTCACAGTAGCTAGACGCTGAGACTGAATGCTCTCCCCTCCCAGACCCCCGTATTTATATGCCCCACATGCGTCCTTTGCAAATACGCTCTGCCCAAGCGAAGCTTCTTATCACTAACTACACAGGGTCCAATTTCAACCATGCCATGCAGATCCGCCGTTCTACAAATTGTGTGTACGCATATTCACTATGATCAACCGTAGGTGATCACTCAAATCATTTGGTACTGCCGATACACAGAATCTGTTGATCGCTGACCAATAAAAGCTTGTTGCGATTAATTAAGCATTACCCGACCGCTAGCTGCGCGTAGCAAAAGACCACTAGTATGATATTCAGAATAGAGGTGTCAGACTCTCCATATCATACCTCAATCGCAATTGTATATTTGCAATCAACATAATAGCTTTCTCCGTTCCGTAATAACCTTTCAATATTTAGTTATTCATAATTTTATTCAACGCGCAGCCAAATCGGCTCTGATCTCTACACATCTCGCAGGAATGCGACAAAAAACTTGACCTGAACTGAAATTCCACGAATGAACCCACGCGTCTTTTTTTGCGAACTTTGCCAGTAAGCAACGCAAAACCCCCAAACGTTATCTGAACCGATTCTCGTATTCAAAACAGCGCGGCGTTGGGCTAGCCCTCTATCACGCAGAATGAAGTATCTAATGTACCGACTCTCGTGTACCATTACAATGCGAACCTGCCATCATTGAGATGGAGACGAGGACGGATCGTCAATTTGTACACGGGTCGGGATGGCACGCCTCGATCAGCAGAAGTCAAGGTGGGGAACTCGGTCCTCAAGAGAGCGGTCGCAACACTTTCTCGCCTTCCTATTGATTAGGGACAGGTTCGGGCCTGTCCGGGCGGGTGACTGTTTAATATTTATGCTTCGGAACGCACCGGTTTTTGTTGCGCGGATCGACCGCGAGTAATCGGGACATCACTAGCGGAAACGGAACCGCACCTGTCACTCGTACCAACGAGATGAAAAATTAGAGGTTATCTTTTCTTGTCGTGAGAAAAAACATGTCTGCTCATGGCGTCGGGCCTTGACTGTATTTCGGTGTAACAATTGTCTAACACAGGTGTCGGGCCTGGTCGGAGTGTTGATCATAATAATCGTCGGGAAATAAGTAGATTCGCGTCAGCGGTTGAGTGATTCGTGTCGTGAAGGTTGAAGTTGTACGGTCCCCAACTCGTCGTAATCGGACAGCGACTCCTCGTGTCGGCAGGCAACACGCCGGCGACAGCGTCGGGCTGCGAAGTGAGATTCGGTTCCTCTCCCCACACTTGTGCTCCTATCCCGTATTCCTGCCTCGAATCGAGCTTTCGAATTCCGGTCTACGACGGCAAGGTAAAGTACCACTCACGATTCTCTCCCGTGCTGGCAAAAACCCAGCCCCTCATGATTCCGCGCCGTTCGGTTGAGACTTGGAATTAAACAGTACTCAAAGCCATTAATTAGCCATATTACTAAAAAAAATAAAATTTATAAAAAATGAAAATTTACGGCAGGCTTTCTGATGTGAATACATAGACACTGTACTAGATGCCATGGATAATGGATATTAAGTTGATGCTGTGTATACCGACTACTCCAAAGCTTTTGATAAAATTTCACATAATTTATTAGTAAAAAAGCTTGAGTTATTTGGTATACATGGCAATCTTCGGAGGTGGCTTGATTCCTATTTGAGAAATAGGTCCCAGGCAGTTTCTATTAAGGGATACATGTCATCTTTTATTTCTATCTCTTCTGGTGTCCCCCAGGGCTCTCATTTAGGTCCCCTTCTCTTTAATATTTTTATTAATGACGTAACTAATAGCTTAAGTAATTCTGACTTCTTATTATACGCTGATGATACTAAAACATTTATAAAGGTTAAGTCCTTTGATGATTGTCAAAATTTATAAGTAGATCTGGACCGTGTAATATGTAATATCCAGTATTGCGAGAACAATAAAATTTACCTTAATATCGATAAGTGTTGTGTCATTATTTTAACTAGAAAAAAAAAATATTATAATTTTAAAGGTAAAAGTTTGAGAAGGGTAACAGAGGTGAGAGACCTGAGTGTTCATCTCGACAGCGAGTTATCATTTCGGAAACATTTTGATATAATTATATCTAAAGCGTATAAGATGCTAGGTTTAATTTTTAGACAAAGTAAAGATTTTAAAAACCCTAAAACTCTTATTATGCTTTTCAACTCTTTTGTAAGATCCATACTTGAATATGTATCAACTGTATGGAACCCACAATACCAGAACCACATAAATAATGTCAAAAGAATACAAAATAATTTTTTTACACGTTTAAAATATAAATTCAAAATCTTTGAAACTAATTATTTTCTTTCGCTTGAAAATCGTCGTGACATGAGAGAGCAGATGTTTTTATACAAAATTAAATATAACAGCCAAATCGATAGCCCAAAGCCCATACCTACTTAGTAAAATCTGTTTATACTGTAAACACGGCTCTCGTCATAGAAAGGCTTTTGTCACAAGAAATTGTAGTACTAACTATGCTAAAAACCGCTTTGTTATAAGAGCTTGCGAAAATTATAATAAAAATCAAGTTGATATATTTCATGAAACACCCATCTGTTTTAGGAACAATAATTTTAATAACTTAAAAGCTGTGTAATAGAATAGCAGCTTTGTATTGAATCACCTTTAGTAAATAAGCACTATACTCGTTGTACGGTGTACTGCCACCGTAGCATTAGTTGTAAGTAATTGAGGTCACACGGGTTGCCTGCTTTACCTATCAATCATTATTACCAGTTCACGTACGGACAGCAAGCACACCGTGTGGCTCATATCAATATCATTCTATCATAATTATTCGTGTGTTAACTAATTGTTCTTAATCAATACAAGACTTTTAAACATATCGATTCTATCATTTATCATATCAATCAATATCAAGAGTGCACGGCCCGAAGCCGTACATCTTTTTTGGTCCTTCGAAACCGTCGCGTCGCGTGGAACATTTGACATACTTTGGACCTCCGGCGTGTAAAAGCGTACGTCATATTTGTGAATACGAATAGTGATTGTGCGTGGACGGATCAGAATCAAGTGACTATCAAGGATTATTAAACTATCAGTGCGCGTTCGATTCAAGCAAGGAATCGAATCGTATAATCAATAGCAATCAAGTGCGACGGGCTAGCTCAAGCAAGGAGCTACTGTCAGTGGGGCGAGGATCAGTAGATTCTCATTCCGGCACATCAGCATCTTCAACGGCCCGGCTCAATCAAGGAGCTGCCGCTATCAGGGAGCGGAGGCAGCAAGGCGCCCGTTCCAGCTACTCAATCAAGGAGCAGCAGACGAGGAGCGAAGATAACAGGATTATCGTTTCATCTTATCTCGTCTGATCAAGTAAGAGATTTCCAATTTTAACTCTTATTATCAAGCAGCATGGACGCAGAAACCATGAATCTGATCAGCAAGCAGCAGGAATTAGAGAGAGCTATGGATAAGCTCCTCGAAAATTTCAAAAAGGACGGTCGCGATAGGAAAACTTCTTCTTATTTAAAAAAGCGCGTTAACACTTTATCTGACTATTGGAATGAATTCCAAGTAAATCATATTACTCTTTGTGGTGAAACCGATAAAACCCATCAATATTATTCAGAAAATTACTACGAGGTAGTCAGGCAAAAGTACTTAAGCATCAAGGACATCTTGGAAAATTATCAAGATTTACAAGCCGACGTGGTGAAGCAAGTTGCACCAGCGGCGGCGGGGGGAGAGCAAAACCAAGATCAATTTGGCGAGCCGATGATATCAACAGGAAGCAACAGCAAGACGGATGAGATGCTGCGGAAGCAAGCAAGTAACTTCCGAGCATTCCAGCGCACTGTCTCCAACATCAATCTGGAGACCGTATCAGAAAAGTGGGAGTTAGAAGATCTGCTTAGTACCATCGGCGAGCGTTGGAAAGTTATCGACAAAGTTCACTGGGAGTTAGATAGTGAACTTGAGGGCATAGATCAAGACTATGAGAGGTCGTTCACGAAGTCGGAAACTATCTACAATAACATCAAAAGAGCAATCAATAGCAAACTGTGGTCAATGGTGCACCGCGAGCGATCAACCCCGAAGATAGACATCCCGACATTCAACGGCCAATTTAATCAATGGATACCGTTTAAGGATCTATTCTCGGAAGCGATACATAATAATCCATCACTTAGCAATGCACAAAAGATGCAGTATCTCAGGAGCAAGCTGAGAGACGAGCCGGAGAGATTAGTCTCACATCTCCAGATAAGCTCGAAAAATTATGTAACCTGTTGGGACATTTTGACTGCAAGATATGATAACAAAAAGAAAATTGTCAACTCTCATGTCAAAATTTTAATGAGTTTGCCAGTCATACAGCAAGCTTCAGTCAATGCTATCAAACGCATGCACGACACAACGGTCGAGTGTCTAAATGCCGTAAAAAACCTGGGTGGTGACATAGCCAACGACATATTACTTGTCTATATATTATCAGAAAAGTTGGACTCAGATACGCATGATGACTACATCGATTACATCAAGGCCCCAAGGGAGCTGCCATCACTTAATGAGTTTCTGGAGTTCCTGGAAGGAAAGTTCACCAGCCTGGAATTCTCCCGAAGGAAGCAAGAAAACCCTTCGCAGAAACAAATTCATAATCAAGGACATCAATCATCATCAAAATATCACAATCAAAAATACGATCGAGTTAACAAACAAGCATTTAGCAGTAGTCGAGTGCCTACAGTTTCGCAACATGGGAAGCAGCGCTCTCAATATAATCTAGAACAGTTCAAATGTCCACTTTGCAAGAATAATGAACATGGCATTTATTTTTGTAAGAATTATTTAGAGTTGACGCCACAAAAGAAACGCAGTTTGGTACAAAAACTACATTTATGCCAAAATTGTCTTTATGACCATGGAGGTAAAACATGTTTCTCGGAAAAGCGATGCCAAACTTGCCGTGGGTTTCATAATAGCACTCTTTGTGAAGCGTTCAAGCAAGCCCATAACAACTCGTCCGGCCCTACGAATGATCAATCACAGCAAGGGAGAAGTAACACACATGTATCATTGCAACGAGAAGTTCCTGAAGTCTTGTTGACCACAGCGATGTTACAAATTCAAGGATCGGACGGGAACTATCATATCATGCGGGCCCTTCTCGACCAGGGCTCACAAACATCCCTTATCACGGAAAATGCAGCTCAACGTTTAGACCTGCGACGTCAGAGATGCAAAGGGGTGATATCAGGAGTTGGAGTCAAAGAAAGCAGCTGTAAGGGGATGATGAGCATAGCATGCAAAGCCATCAACAGCAAATACACTTTTAATTCGGAAGTTTACATTATGAAAACTCTCATTAACAATCTGCCTAGTTTTACATTCGACAAGCCGGCGTGGTCACATATCTACAACATCAGTTTAGCAGACCCGGAATTTCACATTAGTCGCCCGGTGGATATTTTATTTGGGGCGGACGTATACTCTCATATCATCATGGAAGGTATATGTCGAGCAGATCAAGGCCAGCCCATAGCTCAGCAGACGCGCTTGGGGTGGATTTTATGCGGAAACGTCCAAACGTTCCAGTGTAACGTCGTCCTAAATAACATCGAGGACATTCAGAGATTCTGGGAAGTAGAAGACATCACAGAGCCATCAAGTTTATCATCAAGTGATCAACAGTGCGTCGACTTCTACAAGTCTACCACCACACGTCGGGAGGATGGAAAATATGAAGTTCGGCTCCCCCTAAAACCGAACTTTGAAGAGAATCTAGGCTCATCAAAATCAAAAGCGATTGCCCAGTTTCGTAGTCTCGAACGCAAATTCGACCGAAATCAAAATATAGCAAAAGATTATAAATTATTTATTGCGGAATACCTATCGCTAGGCCATATGACGCCGGCAGTAGGTAGCGGTAAATTGGAATATTACCTACCGCACCATCATGTAACTCGAGCCGATTCGACGACTACAAAATTACGAGTTGTGTTCAATGCAAGTATGAAGACGTCATCGGGTCAAAGTTTGAATGACTTGATGGAGAGGGGCCCAAATTTGCAGCAGGATTTGCAAGCACTGATTATCAAGTGGCGTCAGTACGAGTTTGCATACACCGCGGACATTGAGAAAATGTACCGTCAGATTTGGGTCAATGAGCAAGATCAAAAGTATCAGAAGATCATTTGGAGAGAGTCCCCGTCAGCAAGCATACAGGAATACGCTCTATCCACAGTCACTTATGGCACAAAAGCAGCACCATTTTTGGCCATGATGACTCTAAAGCATTTAGCTCACGAGCAGAAAGAGAGCAAACCAGAGAGTGTAGCAGCAAAAGTTCTCGAGGAAAACTTCTACATGGATGACCTAATTCATGGCTCGCACTCGGTAGCAGCAGCACAGGATCTACAGAAGGAGTTGATATCTCTACTGCAGTTCGCAGGATTCAATTTAAGGAAATGGAGCTCAAACACGAAAGAGCTCCTGAAAAATGTTAGCTCCAATGAAAGCTTCGATTTCAAGCAGGCGGAATCAACGAAGACTTTGGGGTTATCATGGAACCCTCAGGAAGATTATTTCACCTTTTTATCAAAGATTGAATCATCAGCAGCAAAATATACCAAAAGGACTCTTCTGTCGGAAATATCGAAGTTATTCGACCCCTTGGGCTGGCTATCACCGGTATCAACCAAACTCAAAATCCTGTTCCAATCTGTTTGGAAATCGGAGCTCCAGTGGGACGAGAAACTTCCGGAAGATATTACAGCAGAGTGGATCAAAATAAAATCAGATATCCATAACATCGACAAGGTAAGACTTGCCAGATGGTTGGGTACAAAAGAGCAAGATGAAATACAATTACACGGATTCTGCGACGCATCTATCAAGGCGTATGCGTGCGTTATTTATTGTAAAATCGTGAGAAACGGGGAGCAACAAGGTTCCACCGTGCTGGTGGTCGGAAAAGCAAGGCTCGTACCAGTGAGCAAAGATGTGTCCTTACCAAGGCTAGAGCTTTTAAGTGCACATCTACTATCAAGACTAATGGAGAAAGTTACGCAGTCTCTATCAAGTTACAGTATCAAGACGTTCGGCTGGAGCGACTCAATGGTAGCCCTGAGTTGGATCAAGGGTGACCCAGGGCGATGGAAATCATTTGTCGCAAACAGGACGAAGCAAATAATCAAAGTAATGCCTGCAGCGTGCTGGCGTTACGTCAAATCAGCCGAAAACCCAGCAGATTGCGCCAGTAGAGGTGTAACCGCCACACAACTAAATGAGCATTCCCTGTGGTGGAATGGACCGGCGTGGCTAGTAAACTATCAAGCAGAGAAACAGGAGCAACCAGTTTACGAGACACAGGAAGAAATCAAGAGTCCGGCGACACAGCATCAGGTGAATGCAGTCACGTTAAGTGCCGAAGACACGCACCTAGCAAGCAGCATCAAATGATGGGGGATCTGCCACAAGCAAGGTGCAACCCATCACGACCTTTCGAACACACAGGCGTGGACTATACAGGTCATATAAAAGTGCGATCTAGCACTGCCCGATCGATCAGGACAACGAAAGGATACGTTGCAGTATTCGTATGTATGGCAACCAAGGCCGTTCATTTGGAATTGGTATCCGACCTGACTGCATCAGCATTCCTGGCAGCCCTGAAAAGACTGACGGCGCGCAGAGGAAAAGTATCCCACTTATACAGCGACAACGGGACCAACTTCACTCATAGCAACAGAATCCTCCAGCAAGAATATGAGGAGTTAAAGCAGATATATAATCAAGATTTTTTTAAGGAAGTCACTGAAATGGAGATTCAATGGCATTTTACTGCTCCTGCATGGCCATCAGCAAACGGTCTAATGGAGGCTGGAGTGAAAAGCCTCAAACATCATTTAAGAAGAGTCATAGGAGAGCAAGTTTTGACCTATGAAGAATTATCAACGGTACTAGCAGAAGTGGAGGCGTGCTTAAATTCAAGGCCTCTATGTCCATTATCAGAAAATCCGGACGACCTTGAATATTTGACCCCGGCACATTTCCTAACTGGTGGGCCAACATTATCAATATTTGAAACAGAGCGAGATAAACGGACAAGATGGCAACTAGCACAAAAGGTATTCCAAGATCTGTGGAAGCGTTGGAAGAGCGAATATCTTGCGCAGTTGTCTGCAAGAAGCAAATGGATGAACCCACAAGCCAACATCAAGATCGGCGATGTGGTGTTGATTCACGACGACAATGTACCTACCGGAAAGTGGGCTATGGGGCGCGTCGTCGAGTTACATAGTGGAAAGGATTCGTTGGTGAGAGTCGTCACGTTAAAAACCAAGAATGGGTACATGAAGCGGCCGATTATCAAGTTGTCGGTACTGCCAACAGGCAAAGACTCTGATGGTAGCGAATCAAATCAAGTATCGCAACCCACCACCATCAACGAAACAACCAACTGTGTCACATTTCAAAACAAACCTATCAAGCAACAAAAGGGGTATAGTTTCGTTTCATTGGCAATGGCATTAATGACGTTTATGACACTGATATCAAGTTCACAGTGCATGACTAATGTCACCAAATTAAGAAATCAACAAGGACTTTATTTGGACAAGGTTTCGAACATGCAACTTATTACAGAAGACTGGAAAATCATCATGTACTACGATTTACAACCGTATTGGGAAGGCATTAAAGCATTGAGTGCCTACCAAGATCATTTGAAGCAAGCATGTGCACTATATCAAGCAGACAGGGATTCCCGCTATGACGTAGTAATACTCCAACTACTACACGGATTCTCCGAACTGCAATACTACAATGAACTTCTCCTGACGCAGCACTCCGGCGGCGCCGGCACGCGCGCGTCGCTACCTAGACAGCGACGCGGGCTTATCAATGGTGTCGGGTATCTAACAAATACACTGTTCGGAGTATTGGATGACCGGTTCGCCCAACAATATCAGCAAGACATAGAATTAATTCGAAATAATCAAAATCATTTATTAGCCATGTGGAAGAATCAAACATCGGTTATCGAAGCAGAATATAGCGTTTTGAGTCGCTTAGAACAAGTAATGGAGAAGCAACACAAGCAGATCAATAAGCATTTAAATCAAATCAATAATAAATTAGGCAAAATGGATATAGAACTCCAAAATGTCGAGCGAAGCCAAGAGCTATGGCTATCGCTCTCTATAGCAAACCACTTCTTATCAAATCTAAAAGCCATTCAAGAACAATTGTTGGACATTACCACAAATGTTTACAAGGGGAAAACTATCATTCATCTATTGCCGCCAGATCATCTTCATCAACAGTTGACAATTATATCTGGCCACTTATCATCAGACATGACGTTGCCCGCTGGAGAGAATCAAGACTTGAGACAAATATATCAGCTTCTCTCAGTCAAAACCAAAATGATGGAAAAGTATCTCATAATGGAAATAAAAATCCCATTACTAAACAGAGATACCTACGAAATATTCAAAAGCATATCAGTCCCACAGAAAATTAAACAACAAATGGTCAACGTCATACCAATATCAGAATACCTAGCAATTAATTTAAAGAAAGACGCCTACTTATCAATCTCGGAAGTAGATGTCAAGGAATGTCTACATCAAGCATTTAGAGATACCTATTTATGTCGGAGCAGGAAGCCGATTCGCCAAATGAATAAAGATCAAGATTTATGCGTAGCAGAGCAGCTCTCAAATTCATGTCAAACCGTTTCAAGCCCGTGCTCTAATAAGTGGGTCGAAATGAATAAGCTGAATCAGTACCTTTATTTCTGCTGTGATATATGTCAGCTGAGAGTCATGTGCGGCGATCAAGTGTCTGCGCAACAGCTGACAGCTACTGGGATCATTAGCATTGATCAAGGATGCATAATCAAAACCAATGAGGTCATTTTACATGGCCATAAGCAGGACTACAGCAGATTAGACGCTGAAGTAAATTTGTTGATCCCACAAATATCACCCATTAACAACATTATCAACGTACCAATATCAACCCATTTAAGTGCAGAAGAAACAGAGGATAGCCGACCGATTCAGGAGTTACAGGATATTAAAGACAATATCAAGATGATAAAGGATAACTCAGAACTATCAAGCAGAATTTCTTATCATGAAGTACACCACTATATAGCAATTTATGTGTTGGTGTGTATCGTATGCGCTGTAGTAGCAGTGCTGTGTTGGAGACGACTGCAGCAGCAGCGACGTCGGCCCCGGCAAGGACCTCGCGCAGGCGCAGAGGAGGCGGCGGCGCCCGAGTCTCGACTCGGTGCTCAGTCCGCCGCCCCCGCCACCCGCCCCGCCCCGGGGCCCAGCAGTGTGAGCAGTGTGTGTGAAAAGTGCGCGAGTGTCAGTGTTAATGAGTCCGATAGGCATATTAAGAAACAAATCAGTGAGCAAATTGAGATGAAAAGTTGTGTTAAAAAACCAATGAGTGCTAGTAAAACAGACAAAGCGTCGTCACCGACTTTCACTAGATCTTATAAAAAATCATTATCAATGAGACTTTAGTAGTATAAGTATCTACCCAGCATTGGTTAAATTGTTTTTATATCATAATTTTACATAAGTTTACATTTCATGTTTAGGTAGAGATTAGTTTTAAATGAACTTAGTTTGTACCTAATATAAAATCATTTCTTAGCAAGCTTTATATCAAGTTGCATACCTACATCAAGCAAATAGGTATTATAGGAACATTAGCATTATATCATTTTTAGAGTAGTAATCGAGTAATTTTCTTTGAAGTGTTATTATTCCTTTTCTGCCCTCGGGAGCATGTACGGTGTACTGCCACCGTAGCATTAGTTGTAAGTAATTGAGGTCACACGGGTTGCCTGCTTTACCTATCAATCATTATTACCAGTTCACGTACGGACAGCAAGCACACCGTGTGGCTCATATCAATATCATTCTATCATAATTATTCGTGTGTTAACTAATTGTTCTTAATCAATACAAGACTTTTAAACATATCGATTCTATCATTTATCATATCAATCAATATCAAGAGTGCACGGCCCGAAGCCGTACACTCGTACATATATATTTATAGAAATTAGAACTACCTACTGTACAACCATATATCTCCTTCTGTTGGTAACTTCATATACAAACTCAAGTACCTATACATTTTAATGTTTTTCTGAGTACCTTTGTCTAAATTTTTTGTGAAAACTTTATTGGCTTGCGTGTTAACTCAATGTATTTTATGTCGTTAGTAATAAAATTCGTAAATGGCTTTTCGAATTACCCCTAAGATAAATTACGTTTGTGAAGAGACAGTTTTTATTAACAATTTTCAAGAAATTGACATATTATCATTGGCTTTAACGAAGTGTAGATGCGTCTTACAGGTATAATTATTAATTTTATAAAAGTGTAAGCCTTTGAAGCCCAGAGAACAACAAAAAATATTATCCTAAAAATGTATAGAAAGTTTTAATTAAATATCCAACAACGTCCACGGCAAACCGCACGCACCCTCAACTTTGTGCCAACCAGTTACTATTACTAAACACATACTGAACCCAGCTCAGCCGACAATTGCTACTTTTAAGCCTCCACATATCAGTTGAGGTCACTTTACTTGCGGTCACTCTAGGTTGCGTTATTGCAAACTCTCATTTGTTTTGGCACATATTCCACGAATGTTATCTACACTTATTTCAGACCACAATTTATAATAATTAACCAATCTCCAGAATGTGTCGTCCCACATCTGTATAAAAATCTATCCAAAGAAGTGAGGGAAAGACTTGTGTGATAGTAATCGATAGAAATTCAGTAAATCGATTTTTACATTATTACCTGACGCAGGTCAGGTAATAATCCAAATTGCAAAACTAATACAATTTGTTATTTAGTTCTGTTATGTATGTATCTGCGTGCGGGCTGCGTTCATGCCAATGCCTCCACGCACTCCACGATGCCAATAAAGACTAGTGTGCAAAAAGCTGGCGTTTGACTACCACGTATCTATCAAGTCAGAATTTAAATTTAAATTATCTGATGTAATAATTTTATTCTAATTAATGAATTTACTAACTATTTAGCCAATTTTATGCATGACACTGTAATTCTGTATTTTTTAAATTTTAAACAGTGTTTTTTTAATTAAACTATTGTTAATATGCTCCGCGTCACATACGTAGGTAGCCATCTGAGTTTACATACTTTGGAGAGCAGTCAAGAACGATATTTTGTGCTTGTCGTTATTAATATTGATGTGATTGTAATCCGTTTTGTAAACCTGATAAATAAAATCGAAAAGTGAGCGATAATGAGAGTAAACATTAAAGAGAGGTGACTTGTAAGTTTTCTGTTGCAGTTTCCAATTTCGAATGCGATCGATTAAGTAAAAGAAGTTTTACTTCTATCACATGTTTAGTGTTGGACTAAGTTTTTTTTGGAATAATGTGATAAATTGATAATACTCATATTTCATAATTGAATATTGCACACTAGTTAATTAAAACACATACGATTACATGAAATAATGTTGTACTATATACTACTGTCTTTTTATAAATAATAATATATCGAACTTTTAATTGGACGTTTTACAGTTTCGAAATAAGATAATTTACAAATTAAGTGTCCCAATGCAGAATTATGTGGTTACAGAACTCCTAGTCCGGTTGCCAAAACTTCTCAAATTAGTGAACTGGCACTAAAACGGGGTTTGTTGGGGATTTGACCTACCATTAATTAAATAAGTTGGCAAATAAAATATGGTTTCGTCAAAAAAGGCAGTGGAATCACAGCGTTAGTTAGTAGGGAGATATCACATAATACAAGGCGCTTGAAAATGTCTCCACCAACTAAAACTGCTTTTTGGCTCCATTGAAAGTATGTATGTCAGCTTCGTGGTCTAGTGGGTTTCGCGCTTGCTTCCCACGCAGGAGGTGCAGGTTCGGATCCCCTTGCTGACCAAGTACCAATGAGTTAAGTAATTTATCTTAAGTATATTATAGGGACATTCTAACCGTGATGGTTTCTCCTTAGCTGCGGCGATGGGCTATTCCCCTGTCAAGCAGAATGGAGTTTTGAATATTTGGCTGAAAAGGGGCACAACTGCCACTCCGTATGGGAGAAAGCGTGACGCTATGTTATGTAATGCTTTCATTACAGTGACATTCAAAGTGTAGTGACAGTGACAGACTTTGCTTGTTGTAGTTGTAATCTAGAATGCCAACTTATTCCAAAAGGTGCGCCATTTTGTTAATAAATTAGCAAGAAGGTTATTTCAAGATGGCGCATCCTTATATGTATATAGATGCAGTGAATTGTTTCTGAAAAAACATGCTAAAAGTTTTGTTCCCTGGCTCTGATAGAGAGACCCTCCATACGAGTGATTTTTCATAAGTGCTTTGGCATAAGATTCAAAATCGCGATTCATAACGGTAAATTATAAATTGTTTTGGTAAATTTTGAGCCAAAGGAATAAAGAAGAATACTAAAGGGTAATTTTTTGAATGGTTCCAAATGAATTGAGGGGGGGAGGGGGAGAGGGGGGGAGGGGGGCCCTCCATCCCCCCAATATAGTTTTTGAAGATCGGAAATGTATACTTTTTTGGAGATGTGAATTTTTCAAATTAATTAAATTTTGAGGTTAGGTTCACCCAAAATGATCAGAAAATAAAAAAGGAACAATAAATTTAAAGGGGGGGGAGAGGGAAATGAAAAAATACACCATATTTAAAATCACTATATATATTTATTCTATTTTATAGACATATCTTATAGCTTTTAACAACTCTTCAAACGGGTCATGTTTTTGCCTCGACACATTCCTCCGCCACAAATACTCCATAACGTTGTCTTCAAAATTTGATGATGATGATGATGTTCTCCGACCGGGTTCGGTCACGGCGACTGTAACTGCCGGGGAAGGCGTCGTTCGTGTGCCCTCATATGGCTTGCGTAGCCTATTTTATTAGAAAAAGTGCGATTGCACTGGCCACACGTCAGCACGCCATTTTGGTGCGTGTACTGTATTGCGGCAGGTGTTCTGCCTCGTAGTTTGTCTCGCTTGGCATCAAGAGTAGCTCTTCGTTGGGCCTCGAAATCGAAGATCTTTGTGTGCACCGTATGTCGCCACTTTGCCTTGTCTTCCGTGAGTTCCTCCCACGTGGAGTGGTCGATACCGCAACTCTTCATATGTCGCTTCTGCACGTCTTTGAACCTCAAGAACTGACCGCCTTGCTTGCGTTTTCCGTTCTGTAGTTCACAGTATAAGAGACGTTTTGCAAGTCGTTCCTCTGGCATCCGTCGCACGTGGCCACACCATCGCAGTTGACGCCTCATCAAGTAAGCTTCGACCCCACCAACATTAGAACGTCGTAATATCTCTGTATTCCTGATACGGTCAGACCACTTGACGTTCAAAATGTTTCAAATACATCTTAGATGGAATCTGTCTAAAGCGCTGATATGTTTACGGTATGGACACCAGGTCTCGGCGGAATAGAGAAGGTTCGGAAGAACTATGGCCATATAGACGGAGACTTTGGTGGATAACTTGATGTCATGCGATCGGAAGACTTTGCGCTCCAACCTCCCAAAAGCTGCAGCAGCAGCGCTAATTCTTCCATTCAATTCTGGATCAAGATCGTATTTCGACGATACAGTGCTCCCAAGGTATTTGAACTTATCGACCTGCTTCAGTGAGTCTGCGCCAAGCTTTATATCGAGGGTCGAGTTGTCGACTCTTTGAGTGTCCATCGCCATGACCTCCGTCTTGCTGACACTGATTTTGAGCCCATATTTGCGGCATACCTCGTCGAAAGCCGTGATCCACTGTTGTAGTCCCTCCACAGAATCTGACACAAAGCAAAGATCGTCGGCGTACATAATCTCTCTAATTGTATCGCAGGATGTCTTAGTGCATGCTTTTAGTCGAGCGAGGTTAAATAGCTTTCCGTCTGTTCTAAAGCGGATATGAATACCAGATGTCGATTCGTCAATTGATTCTCTTACGACTGCAGCAAAGTAGAGAGCAAACAAAGTCGGTGCCAGTACGCAACCTTGCTTTACTCCACAGGTAACGGAGAAAAACTCGGATTGCTCACCATTAAAGCTGACACAACACTTCATATCATCGTGCAGTAGTCGTATAATCCGTACGAATTTTTCAGGGCAGCCCAGCTTTGCCAGTAGAATCCAGAGAGCTTCACGTGGTACACAGTCAAAAGCCTTCTCTAGATCAATGAAGCAGATAAACAGAGGTTGTCCTTGTTCTCGACTTTTCTCCTGAAGTTGGCGTACAGAAAAGATAGCTTCACACGTGCCTCTCTCCGGGCGGAAGCCAAACTGGGTTTCTGGCAAGTAAGATTCAGAAACAGGGATGAGGCGGTTAAGCAGGACACGAGCAAATGTTTTCCCTGCAGAAGATAGCAAAGATATTCCTCGGTAAGCATTACAGTCGGAACGGTCACCCTTGTTCTTGTATAGGGCGCAGATACGCGAGGCGATGAAGTCATCTGGGATCCTTTCCTCGTTCCACATCTGTACAAACAGCTTCCAGAGTATTTTATGAAGTTCTGCAGTGCCATATTTTAGTAGTTCAGCCGGGATGTTGTCAAGGCCCACCGCCTTATTATTCTTTTGCTGATTTACAGCGTCGATCACTTCAGTAAGGGTTGGCGGTTCTTCTAACTTAGGCATTGCATCAAGGCTTGTAGTACCCCGGATATGTTCCAGATCTGCTGAACGATCTACGTTGAGTAGGTTGTTGAAGTGTTCAGCCCAGCGTTGGAGAACCTCGTCCTTAGACGTTAATCTCTGCGAGCCATCGAGAGATCGTAATGGCACATTTACATGTTGAGTAGTGCCAATTAGATTTCGGACTTCACTGTAAAAGGCGCCAAGTTGTTTACAGTCAGCAAGCAGTTGTATATGGCGCGCTTTATCTTTCCACCATTTGTCCTTAGTCTCTCGTGTAAGTTTCCTCAGTTCTCTGGTGCTAACTTTTATTTGGTCTTGTAGGTTCAAGTTGCCACTCTGCTCTTGAGTACGCAAAAGTTTCCGGTGTTTTTCTATAGCTTCTAACAAAGCCTGGTTATTGTCATCGAACCAGTCCTCGCGAACAAGTTTCCTGAGTCCCAGCGTTTCGGTAGCAGCTTCTTTAAGATCGGAGCTCAAAGACTTCCAGGCCTCTTCTAAATCTTGATCGCTAGTGTTACGTGTAGCCAGCCTGTTGTTCAGAGCAATCCCAAAGGCGGCTCTTGTCTCTTGGCTTTGAAGTTTCTGCACGTTCAGACTGACATTAGTTGTCTTTCCACGGCGATAAGGTGGGTGGAGACGCAGTTTCATCTTGATAACAACCAACCTGTGGTCAGTCCAGCAGTTAGCGCCTCTCATGACTCGAGTGATTTGCACTTGAGATAGGTCTTTTTGGCGTACCAGAGCATAGTCAATCAGGTGCCAGTGTTTAGACCTTGGATGCATCCATGTCGTTTTGTATTTAGCTGGCAATCTGAAGCAGGTGTTGGTAATGGCCAACTCATACTGAGCACACAAACTTAGCAGAAGATTTCCGTTGCTATTCATGGTGCCTACGCCATGTCTTCCGAGCACCTTGGGCCACGCTTCATGATCTCGTCCAACGCGTGCGTTAAAATCGCCAAGGACAAGCACCTGCTCTCTTTGGGGGATCTTCACTACAGCATCGGAAAGTTCCTTGTAGAATTTATCCTTCGTTTCGTCGTCTTTATCCAAAGTTGGGGAATAAACGCTGAGGATGTTCAGATGATTATCGTTGTCCAGGTGTATTCGCAATGAAATGACACGATCTGAGATGTTAACAGGACACTCATTCAACCTTTGCACTATCTCGTTCTTAATTGCGAAACCAACACCAGATCGACGGGGTTCTGAAGCTGCGTTTCCTTTCCAGAAGAATGTATAGCCGCCTCCATGCTCTACTATTTTGCCCTCTTCCGCTAGATGGGTCTCACTAAGTGCGGCTATATCGATATTGTACCGTCGTAATTCTCGGGCAACGATAGCAGTTTTCCGCTCCGGGCATAGGTTGGTGTCACGATCGAGTAGAGTTCGTACATTCCAAGCGGCAAAAGTCAATGGTTGGATTTTCGTAATTTTATTCTTGTTTCGACCGCGAGTCTGGGATGCACAGGCAGCCGCGGTTGCTACCTCCCATTTGGGTTGGGATAAACATTTGTTTGGGGCACCTTTTCTAGCCCCCTCCACGGCTGGGCGTGGGAAGCAGTGTTTCCCTGAATAAGGCTGCTTCGTCGCACAGAGTGCTGCCGAATCTACGAAGTTATCCCTTGTTCTACGCAGAAGCGACCACTCTCTCTGAGCCGCCTGTGTGCAAGATAAGCCAAAGCCCGGCTTACATCGATACCGAACCTCTCTGCCTCTCATTGTCGCCACAGGGCTTGATGTAAGTCAGTGTCCGTTATATTTGCTGAAACAGTCAAGTGCGCAGGATATATTTAGGTGCATAAACGGGCGCGCATATGCAGATGCACCCTCTCGTCCTCGTCCTCCTTGGACCAATGGAACGAAGAATCGATACGATTGGAGGAGAATTTGGATGCAGTGTATGGCCGCCAGTTGCCTTGTCCTCTACTGACGCCCTCGGCATTACACGCTGCCTTGCTGACTCGCCGACTCCGCCAAGCCACTGTTGCTTATCAGTAGTCGGGCTGCCTTCGGCGCCGAGCCAGTCTTCAGGCGCTATGCGGGAGGATTCCGCCCCCTTTCGGTCTGTGACCTGTCCGCCTAAAAGTATCCAGATCCATCGCCTCTTCCGCCAGCATTGCCGTACCAAAGTCCACCTTTTTCGCCGCTACTGCCGTTGAGGTCTTCACCTGTAACCCTAGGCAAGGGGCCTGTTGGTCCGCGGGAGGTATTTTATTTCCCTCCAGCCCTGCAGGTGTCGTAAGGACAACCTGTCGAGCACCCCCTATCCGCCACCTGGGGACGCGTTCCCTAGGGGTGAGGCTCCCCCGAGAATTTTCAAAATTTATTGTGTTACTGTAGTTACCCTTAAAAAACCTTTTAACCACCCTCCACTGAGATTCAATCCGTTGTGTATGGACTCCATCGGGGGCTATGAAAGGATTGTCTGGGTGACTATGGTTTACTTTTTTAAGTGTAAACCCATGGTCACCCAGACAATCATAAGCCCTCCAATAATCTGTGTGGATTATGGACCCTTCAGCCACATGCTGTTTAATGAGTGGTACTAAAACTTCTGATGTCCTTAAATTATTAGGACACACTTCTAAGCGTAAATCCTCACTGTTATCTGCGATCATCCCCAACACCCAATGACCTTCAACGCGTCGACCTGAAACAAACAAAACAATGTTTAACAACCATTTCAGTTTTGTGAAACGAGATGGGGTCGCCTCGCTCCGCTCCGCTTCGCTCGGCTCTGGGTCGTTCATAACGTTGTGACCTGTCACAACCTATCTCTAGTATTTACACAGAAAGTGACCTAAAAAAACAATTTCAGTTTTGTGAAACGAGATGGGGTCACCTCGCTCCGCTCCGCTTCGCTCGGCTCTGGGTCGTTCATAACGTTGTGACCTAACACAACCTATCTCTAGTATTTACACAGAAAGTGACCTAAAACAACAATTTCAGTTTTGTAAAACGAGATGGGGTCGCCTCGCTCCGCTCCGCTTCGCTCGGCTCTGGGTCGTTCATATCGTTGTGACCTAACACAACTTATCTAGAATAGAATAGAATATAGAAAGTGACCTAAAACAACAATTTCAGTTTTGTGAAACTAGATGGGGTCGCCTCGCTCCGCTCCGCTTCGCTCGGCTCTGGGTCGTTCATAACGTTGTGACCTTACACAACCTATCTCTAGTATTTACACAGAAAGTGACCTAAAGCAAACATGTCTACATACCTTTGTTATATTTTCTTTTTCCGAATTTACTTTCGTCTATTTGCACCACTATACCCGGGCCACCAATTTTTCCTTTGCCAGCTTGTCTGTGACGTTGGTATTTCACCACCACTTCCCTGCAATAGTTAAACCAATCCACTATGGTAACCCGGGACAGACATTTCTCTCCGACTTTTGTGTAGACCTCCCAAATAACTCTCATAGTACCTAATTTCTGTGCGAAGCAGTACGTCAGGTTGGTATTGGAATCTTTGCATTTTCAAACCAGGTTCCAACGGACCTGGAGACACAATTTTTGTTTAAGCAGCTTCCCTTGTTACATATAAATGAACCAGCTGTCTTGTTTTTGGTGTACACCACTTTCATTGGTGTGCAATGTTTAGCACACAATTTTGTTGTTCGGATTAGGCGTTCTTGTTCAGCAAAAGTCTGACACTTTTCTCTCGTGTCCAGTCTCTGCACCACTTTGACCAAGTTCCACATCGCGGTTACTTCAGTGGAATACAAGTTCCGCCGAACAAATGGTTCTTCTTCGTCGGAAGTATAATCCGTCGATGATGATGAGACAGCCGCCTGCGCATCTTCTACCTCCAAACGAGGCCGGATTGCAGCACTCGTTGATGGTTGCTCACCATCTAGCACCTCATCGTAGAGCTGCCGTCCAGAAGTACCACTCGTCGAAGGTTGGTCCATTTCGCAAAGCAAATCAATGTCCAGGTTAGAAGCAAAGGTCAATCGTAATTGCAAGCAGGGATCCAGAATACACGCAGAAGTCGGTCGGTTATAGAATTCACAAAAGTCCAGGGGGAAAGCCAAAGTCGTCGTAATTATCAAGAGTAACAAGGGAGAGCACATTCGCGTAGCTTCAACAGAAACGGAATAAATTTTTCAGTGAACGGAATGAAAATGCGCCATTTTTCGACCACAGATATACAATAATGACAATATCACAGAAAAAACGTCTTAATTTTGTCTGTGAATGGTACTTGTAACGTTTTGTTTTGCCGATTTTAGTTGCAAATTACGTTTTAATCACAGAAAAATCGCAATATTAACTTTAAATTTTCAGAAAAACTGTGCATTTCCGACAAAAAAGAAAAGCACTTTGGTATGAAAAGTAAGTGCCAGCTATCCATAAAAAATATCATTATAATCAAATTAATTTGGAACCATTCAAAAACCAACCCATACTAAAAGTCATGCTATCTCTGTCTCGCTCGGGAATTAACAGCCCCAGCATGACATTGGGTACTTTATTTGAGCAGCAGTCTCTGCTTTAGGATTTGTAGGTTTCCGTAACTTGTAAAGAAAAAACGACCCGTTTTTTATAGGATCAATTCCTTGTCCGTCTTTCAATAACCTTTTTTTCAGGAATGCGTCGAGGTACTAATTTGAATGCGTTACCTCTTAATACTGAATGAAGTTTTAACTTCGGCCATACGAATAAAATGTTTTAATATAAAATAAGTTGGCCACAAGCCCGACACCCCTCCATCAACCCACACTGAGCCAGCGTGGTGAAGTATGGCTCAATCTTACTCGTATCCGGGTAAAGACCCGTGCGTCTCGGTGGGGACATTAAAGGGTAACAATATCAAATATACCTGCTGGAAATTACTTTAATGTTCTCAGCGAATTCACCAGGATTTTGGAATAGATAAAGAATATTTGACAACTCTAACACAACGATCTAAATGAAATAATAAGATTTGTAGGCCATTAATGTCCTCATCAGGCACAGGCCTTTTCCCCGAATTCGAGTAAGATTGAGCCATACTCCACCACGCTGGCTCAGTGCCGGTTGAGGGAGGGTTGCCGGGATAGAGGCTAGTGATTCGGGAATAGAGTATATAAATGTATTTTATCCGGCTCGGTGGGCGGAATGTGCGTTTTGAATTAATCGCAAAGTTATGCGACCGAAAAACGACGGGAAATTGTTATGTAATGTATAATTGTGTTCTTCATGCCTGCACGAAATGTATGCCGGTATGGAATTTACACGCTGTAGGTATATAGTTAGATTACATATTTACTAGCTTGCATTTGATGCCCATATTCAATATATGGCACATTGTAATACAATAGAGTCAACTCTAATAATATGTTATATGTAACATAAACTTAAACATTTACAAACAGGCACACACATTTATTCTTGCCCTAAACTAGGAAACCAGAAAAAATGACGTCACACACGTATAGACAAACAAGACTTGGGGTTTTGTCACCCCCATCCGGGGATCGAACCCGGCACCTCTCGCATAGTAGGCAGAGCCACAACCGCTGCGCCACAGAGGTCGTATGCAACATTTCATATGTCAAGCCGGTTGTGGTCTGGGCTGGGCAAGGCCTCTCATGCCCTCCTACCCTCTTCACGGTCCTGGGCTCTTTCCCACCAGTTCTTGTCGTGGACCCTCAGCTCGTCACTCCAGCGGTTCTTGGGGCGACCACGTTCTCGTTCTGCATTTGGGATCGAGAGAGATGTTAATTTGACCCATCATTGGTGTGGTTGCATACGAGCGAAGGGACCGGCCCAGTCCCACTGCAATTCGGCCGTTTCTTTCTGTTTAAATATACACACATACATTGCCCCTCACTAGGATACCCTGTGTCGTGGGAACCAGAAACAGCGACTTCACACACATATAAACATCCAAGACTTGGATTTTTTTCTTTACTCGCAGCCGGGATCGAACCCGAAACCTCTCGCATGGTAGGCAGAGCCACAACCGCAGCGAGCGCCACGAGCTCGTCCATACATACGAACTACCGTCGAAAAACTATCCTTCTGACGCAGTCAAGTAATAAAAGATACTAATATAAAAAGTCATTTTCCAACATCATACTTAGTTTTATCGCATTGTTAGCAGTAAAACTGTATTACACTCTTAATTCTTTACTGGATCTAGATTCAAGATAAACCCTAACAACTTCCTGGTACTACGGTGTAGTTTGATAGGCAAATCACTAGATTCAGCTGATTTTGCACGCTAATACCCAACGTTAGATATAGTCGTGTTTTAACTAGCGATTTAGACGTTTAAGCTGGAGAAGCGGAAATTGCTTTTGATTATACGAGCCTATAATAACACTTACATCTTTTTATTGACTTTTGATATTATGACTGTGAGACTAAGGCCTTTCTACCATTACGAGAGGCATAGGCAACGAGATTTCTACGCGACTCTCGGATACTAGTCACCACGAAGATTATCTTATACATTTGAATGGAGGCTCGCACACTAGGCTACCGGTATCCTACATTAAAATGTATGTGAGATACTCCGTGGCGACTAGTCTTCGATACTCACGTTGCCTGGCGTATTGTAATGGGGGAAGGGCAAAGGTGCAAGCTCATAGCCAACTTCAACTGCAGACGACGTGCCGGTTGCCTAGCGAGTGAAAGAGACAGCGTAGTCGGTACTTACCGCTGTCTCGCTCCCTCGCCACGGTGAAAACTTCTGATACACCTTGTATGTCTGCTTAAATTACGAGTATTGTTCTTGTAATCCTTAGATGACCAAAGATAAAGCATAACAACTACTCTCATCAAAGTAAAACAAACAAAAAAACTTTGAATCTCATTAAATTCCGATTTCCGTTCGAGTATGTTTTTGTACAAAAAAGGTAATAATAAAATTGTTATAACCTACAAACCGAGGATCTATTAAATCTTTTTTTATACCTTTTTAGGGTTCCGTACCCAACGGGTAAGAACGGAACCCTATTACTAAGACTTCGCTGTCCGTCCGTCTGTCACCAGGCTGTATCTCAAGAACCTAGCTAGCTAGAGAGTTGAAATTTTCACAGATTATGTATTTCTGTTGCCGCTCTAACAACAAATACTAAAAAACAGGATAAAAGTAATATTTAAGGGGGCTCCCATACAACAATTCTTTCAATACCACATACAAACTTATGGATGCACCTGGTTACGTACATGGAGTTTGAAAGTAACCGCACCAATTACTTTGTAAACAATATTTTGCTGTGTAAAATCCAAACTATTCACTCCACACCATCGCTTCCATTGAACGGTGGTACGGAACCCTTCGTGCGCGATTAAGACTCGCACTTGACCGGTTTTTTTGTTCTTTAATTTAAACGTTGTAGATGTTCATGGGCGCATCTCCATTGCCCTTATAAAAACGTCTATCCATACTTATTGTTCTTGTATGGGGTTCTTTATGGGCGGATTATACAGTATGCGTAGCCACAATACAGGGTGTGAAAGAATTGAAGCATTACATGTAGGCAGTTGCATTGCGTAGGGTGGATGGTAGTGCTCTGCGGTCCTCTGTTTGTCCTGTGACAAGAGGAGTACCGCAGGGTTCGATACTCGGGGCTCTGCTCTTCATACTGTATAGCGCTGATATCACTAATAGTATAGAAAGCTGCAAGTATCACCTGTACGCGGACGACGTGCAACTTTACTTCTCTAGCGTGCCGTCAGACACATCTGCTGCCATAAACAAGATAAATGCTGACCTAGACCGTATTTCCTCTTGGTCGGACAAGAGCTGTTTAGTTCTTAATCCTGGCAAGTCGAAATATGTCGTTTTTGGGTCAAAACATCAAATCCGTAATACCCTTGAAGCTCTGACTTCCGGGAATGTCGCCGTCATGAGCGAACCAATCGAACGGGTGGTAGAAGCAATTAACCTCGGCCTTTTAATGGACGGGAATTTGCGCTTTGAGAACCACATACTAAATGTTGTGAGTAACTGCTTCTATCGCCTCAAAGTTCTATATAATATACGAGATTACCTTAGTGTCGATTTGCGTGTTGACCTATGTGAATCACTTATATTATCTAGGTTAAACTATTGTGATGTCGTGTATGATGGGTGCATTACTGGTCGTTCCAAGAGGCTCATACAACGAGTGCAGAACGCATGTGCTCGTTTTTGTTTCAGAGTCCCTCCCCGGTCCCACATCACTCCATACTTGAACGCCGCTAACTTGCTTAACATGCCTGCACGCCGGCGCCTGCACTTGGCCACTCTGCTGTTCGGGGTGGTAAGACACAAAACCCCCACCTACCTTTTTAATTAACTGGTTTGGTCCAAAACTGTGCGCAGCTTCAAGGCAATGGCCATTATACCTATGCACCGAACCGCTGCTTTCAGAGGTTGTTTCAAGTTTGCGGCGTCTAAGTGCTGGAATGATATCCCTCCTCCTATCCAAGGGGCGCTTAGCAGATACACCTTTAAGCGTATGCTTAAAGGCTATTTGTTGACGCTCCAGAAAACATCCTAATCCCCAGCACTGACAGACAGCAATAAATATGCCAATTGCATTTATTTTTTTATCTAGTTTTGTTTTTAATTCTTACTGTAAATATTATATTAATGAAGCTGCATCTATGTAGTGTTTACATTATTATCTCACTTTGTATTTATGTTTATTTCTCTTTCGCCTGTCCCAAAAATCTAGGTAGTTTATAGATATATTCTTTTGGTATGACGTTTCCGTGAGTCACCGACGGTGCTGGCTGAAAATCAGCGCTGTAGGTGTCTGACATATCAGCATAATGCTGAGCCAGTGTCCGGTTCACTGCCGCAGAGACACACTTGTTATGTGTTTTTTGTTTATTTTTTGTTTAATATGCGAGTCCTGTGTGTTTGTGAATAAATGTTCTTTCTTTCTTTCTTTCTTTCTTTCTTTCTTTCTTTCTTTCTTTCTTTCTTTCTTTCTTTCTTTCTTTCTTTCTTTCTTTCTTTCTTTCTTTCTATGTAATCCTGACATAGAGGTATTTAAAAAAAATACTTTTGAAAAATGCCCAAAAATAACACGATTATTTCACACGAGCTGTCTTTTTCAGAAGAGATTAAAATTCTGCATTTCAGAATTACATGATAAGGCAACAGTTTACTTAGTGAGGAAAGGGTTTATAAAAAACATCTGGGCTTTAAAATAGTCATTTATCGAGAAGAAAATACAAATTTTTGGTTTAATAGGATATAAACTACTTCGTGTTTCAAATATCATATAAATCCGTTCAGCCATTTTCGCATGATTGACTAAACAAACATCTCAACCCTTTAATGTTTATATACAACTAGACTAACATGACAGTTGGTGGGTTGCCGCTTTATGTTAGAAAAAAATAGTGTTGTAGATAGAACATAGTTGGCCAGTTCATTCGTTATGATTATTCGAATTATTCCCATTCCTATATTAATTATTGATCGATCGATAGATTAATCGACTTACCTAGCTATTTTTCTAATTTTAATGTAATCGATTTTAATGCATCGATTTTTTCAATAGTAGGATTATATAACTTGCAACATTAAAAGTAATAATAAAACCGGTCAAGGGCGAGTACGACATCGGACCCGCACACAATAGCTCCATACCATTGTACACGGAAAAACGTAAAACGACAGTCTTTTGTACGTGTATACCTTTTTAAGTTCAACGAAATATTGTCGAAATATTTAAGAATTGAACTATGCACTCAGGTTAACGAAACTCTTTTTTCATTGAAACCGGAAGTGGATAGAAATTGTGTAACTTATTTACAGAAATATATTTTAAAACTTATTATTGTTTATTAAAATCCGAATGAGCAATTATTAATCGTTTAATGACAAATAAAAATTTTCATATTTGTATTAGTTAAGCACAACCTATTTTTAAAAGAGATCTAAAATTCAATCTGTGGGAGTTTCTACGCCCTTCTTCTCCCACATTGGTCCAATGTAGAGAAGAGGCAAAAAATGACGTTTGCTAAGTATATGTAAATATGTACAGTAATAAAGTACTTTGACTTTGACTTTGACTTTAACTAACCACAAAACTCAATAACCGCAATTAATTAACTTTTCTGGTCCGGGAAAGGCCAGCTCAGTTCACCGATAAACAAATAAAACAAAATAGGTAAAAAAATGCCCACACAAATAATCTTTTCTATGAGTATTACTTTTAATTCTCCAAATTTCTGTTGCATTATTTGCTGTTGCAATAGAAATACACCCTCTGCGAAAATTCCAGCTCTCTACCTTTTTCGGTTGATTCGCTAGAGCCCGGTGACAGACGGACGGATAGACAGCGGAGGCTTGGTAATAGGGTACCGTTTGACACCCTTCGGGTACGGAACCCTAAAAAAAGTGAATCCAACAGGCATGTTAGTCTAGCTAGTTGTATAAAAATCAGAGTTTAGTTGAATTTATTATATCGTAGTAAGATAATGGCTACCTCTGTGGGTTTGTACCCAGGGTTGGGACAACAATTACCTGTAGCTCTGTCTCTGTAAGGTATTGAGATTCAGAATTTGATTGCAATTTTGAAATGACAGCTGTCAAACTAGCGATTTAGTTCGTTGAAATCCTTCAAAAAACAGTCGCAATCGTGATCAAAGTGTGCTCTGTAGGCTTCTGCCATCAGGATGGCAGAGATAGAGCGTCAGGTCTTTACTGTGACCTCTGTAGAGTAGCGGTCGAGGCCCTGCCACACAAGTTAGGTCCTGGGAACGAATCCCAGCTGGAGGTGAAATCTGCCAAATGTCAGATTCATAAATCAAGTTTAAAAAAAAATACAAAATGGATCCACTATTTCCCCCCCTGGTTAGGCTGTTCGTAAACGTTTTATTAAGAGCCCCCAGCTGTTGCGCGCGCTCCAAATTACGCCTCCCAGTTCTATTTTCAAATGTTGGCGGAGGAGATTGATATACATTGTATACATTCTTTGTGAGGCCTCACCTGGGACCTCGTTCGCACTCGCAATGTACTCGACCCATAATATAGGGTTTCTAATTGTTATTTTAGTAAATATTTTGGAGACTTATCGTAGTTACATTTTAAGCTATTGTTGGTGGTAATCTCGTTGTAATGCAAAAAAAACCTGTTTCATCGAAAAGAAAATGAACTTCTTGCAACTGTACTAAAATTAATTAAGAAAACCGATTTAATACATTTTTAAAATGAAGGGGCGTTTATCTTTACGCTGAGTCTATAAATTTCCTAAGATTTTTATGATAAAACGAGGGTTAAAAATCTCGGGGAAAAGCAAAATTCCGTAACAAATCGCGGTAATACTGCTCAATTGTATATTCATTAAAAACATAAATAAATTATAGGATAGTGTCCATTGCATTTATGAGATTCAATAGTATCAGGCTTCACTTAGATCTCGAAAAGTACGATTTTCCAGTGCCAATACAGCAAGCCTAAATTAAAAGCTGTAGATTTCGGCGCTTCACATAGATGTCGAAAAGTACGATTTTCCGTATAGCGCTCCAGTGCCAATACAGCAAGCCTAAATTAAAAGCTGTAGATTTCGGCGCAGTTTCTGATACCCAGGATACATTTCATCCTAGTTGCCTAGCGTAGGGGTTAGCCCAGTGTGAGCAAAGGCAATGTTATGCCAGTATCTGAATGTGTGTTTACACCACTAATCGACTGAGGTCATGTTAAAATTATTTACTTTCGCTATGAATATGATTACCGGAAGCGCTGATACAATTGCCAAGATGCCGGATTTTCCTTAAAAACCTAAAAAAAAAATTGACACGTGAGACAACCCCAAGAGGATTATTCCCAAGTGAAGAAACAAAAATCAGAGTGTCATTTTGTAGAGTTACGCCCGACTCAGGAACGATAATTTACGTATCGCTTGTAAATAAAATTATAATTATAGTTTAATTTTTCGCTCGCAAAATTTTGATTCACAAATGACCGTTGTTCAATTTGTCTTGAATTAATAGCAACGTGGCGGACACGCCCGGCCGCCGCCGCCGCCGGGTCTTAATGAAGCGCTCAAGACGCGCACAAGACGCGCGCCGAGTGCCCGATATTGCGAGCGCTTCATTAAGAAGTAAGGCCACAATTTATTGTTTTTAGATATTTTATGCTGTTTTTTTTTTGTTTTTGTTTTGTCGTGTAAATATTCACTCCTGAGTCGGGCGTAACTTTACAAAACAACACTGTGTATAAAGTTACCCAAACTGGGTTGCAGGGGCACATTTGAGGCCACGTTCAGCTAGACAGTGTCGTGTGAGGATACGAACCTAACCAGAACCTAACAGAAAACAACAACCAGGATAAAATTTAAAGTATCAGTTTATTGGTTATTTACAGTGAAGTCTATAAAAAAGATGATGCGAAGATGAGGATGGATGAAATGAGAACAAGTTTTATAAAAGACAAATTAAGTATAAAAAGGAAGCGGAGGACACGAAGAGTAGAAGACCGGTGGAGTTAGTGACCAGGATGCAGGTGTATTTGTTGCTGTAGATGTTGTTGAAATCGTCGTTGTAGGAACGGTAGCGGCGTACTTGTAGCTACGGCTCGCTGGATCCCGTTGTAGAAATCGTCGTTGTAGGAACGGTAGCGGCGTACTGGTAGCTACGGCTCGCTGGATCCCGTTGTAGAAATCGTCGTTGTTGGAACGGTAGCGGCGTACTTGTAGTTACGGCTCGCAGGATCCCGTTGTAGAAGTCGTCGTTGTAGGAACGGTAGCGGCGTACTTGTAGCTACGGCTCACTGGATCCCGTTGTAGAAAGGATAGTTTGAAGAATTGAGAGAGTTTGAAGGCTCGCAGGATCCCGGGGTAGTGCGACCCCGGGATAAGGCCTTTAAGTGATACTTCCAGTTCAGAAGCTGACGTGAGACTCTCGAATTTCAGAAATGTTCCGCTTTTATACCCTTTTTGGAGAGTTCTAAAAATTATTTAAATTAAACGTAATTTTTGTGAGTGGCCAAGAGAGAAAGAGTATTTTTGTAAAAGTATTGAAACAAACATATCAGACCGCTAATGAGTTTGATTGGACATTGCCATGACAACCAGATAAACAACGGCATCAACAGATGTCAAAGTTTAGTTTCAGGCTCGTCATACGATAAACAATACGAAAACCATGCAGTAAATTACATAACAGCGAAAGGAAAAAAAGTAGCGCACCAGCGCGCACGATGCCCGAGATTGCAGAGTTTCGGAGAAAGCCAAAAACAAGGTCACCAAAGGTAAACCGCTTCGCTATCGATTTAGAAGTGCTGATAGCATGAAAATGCAGAGCGAAAATGATTTATTAATGTGTTCTTATGGTTTAAAACGTTACAGGGTCCTATGGAAATAAAGGTGATATCAAAAATCAGACTCATCAGACAATCATACAGATCAGGATCAGACAGACATATCAGACAATACAGCTATGCAGCATGAAAAGCAAGAATAGCATGTAAAGCATGAAAGCATGAAAAGCAAGAATAGCATGTAAGTAGCGTAACACTACATTTTCCCCCCAACCCTGGAAATTTTTTTGACTCAGCAAAAATTTTGATATGTACAAAAATAAACCATAAAAACACAGCTTTGCAGAAACAGACATCACCAGGCAAAATCAGATATACCCTCTCTTACATTCATCATCTTACTTCCGGTAAGGGTGGAGTTCACATTCAATGACTACCACTCTAAAAGTGTGTTTTCGTAAGGACATTCAGGCTTACTTACGGAGTTGTCATCCGTTCCTGTGTGAAAAAAAAAATAAATAGAGGTAAAGAGAAACAAATTAATCCTAAGGTAGCTTTAGTCGCTTTGCCTTAAGATTAAAACGGCCAGAGCGGTAGAGCTCGAAGCCAGAGATCAGCCACATCGCCAACGAGATGTGTCTGAAATGAAGAATATACATATATACAACAGAGCGGTAGAGCTCGAAGCCAGAGATCAGCCACATCACCAACGAGATGTGTCTGAAATGAAGAATATACATATATACAAATTAGAAGTTAAGAAAATTTATGCTACTTACGTGCAAAAATTTTATATAAAGATTCGTATCACCTTCAGGACAGAAGTTTGAGAAACAAGAGGAGGTTCCATGACAGTCGGATCAGCAGGAAGGTCAAGTGATGGAGAGTCATTTGCAGTTGAAGGTGGAGTCATTGTTATAGTTAAGTGTAGAGTCAAGTGTTATAGAAGTGAAGTGAAGTGAAGTGAAGTGAAGTGAAGTGAAGTAATGTAAGTTAAATGTAGGCCTAAATATAACCCAGATGAGTTGAAAAACTAGATGAAGTTTTGTTTTAGAATTTGGAAAATATTTAGGCAAGTGTAGAGTCAAGTGTTATAGAAGTGGAGTGAAGTGAAGTGAAGTGAAGTGAAGTGAAGTGAAGTGAAGTGAAGTGAAGTAATGTAAGTTAAATGTAGGCCTAAATATAATCCAGATGAGTTGAAAAACTAGATGAAGTTTTGTTTTAGAATGGAAAATATTTAGGCTCAAATATTTATCGCAAAGTGTAGAGTCAAGTGTTATAGAAGTGAAGTGAAGTGAAGTGTAGTAATGTAAGTTAAATGTAGGCCTAAATATAATCCAGATGAGTTGAAAAACTAGATGAAGTTTTGTTTAGAATTTGGAAAATGTGAAAAGGGTGAATAGATAAAGATTTAAGAGTGAAAGAGAAAGCAAATCAAAGAGAAAGAGACAAGGCGCAGAAAAGGTGAAGAGTGGAGAAGAACTTTTACGTTGGGCGCCAAAAGTAAACCGCTTCGCTATCGATTTAGAAGTGCTGATAGCATGAAAATGCAGAGCGAAAATGATTTATTAATGTGTTCTTATGGTTTACAACGTTACAGGGTCCTATGGAAATAAAGGTGATATCAAAGATCAGACTCATCAGACAATCATACAGATCAGGATCAGACAGACATATCAGACATAACAGCTATGCAGCATGAAAAGCAAGAATAGCATGTAAAGCATGAAAGCATGAAAAGCAAGAATAGCATGTAAGTAGCGTAACACTACAACAGTTATTCTAAATTCCGTTTAATTCACAACCCTTCACATTACACAATATTAGTATTTATATTATTTTTTCATATTTTCTAATGTTTGGCAATAAATGGTTTTCGTTCTTTCTTTCTTTATCTTTTAAGAATCCATGCTAAATAAATTCCCAATTTGGTATTGGGCTGCTAGTCAAAATAGATACTTTTAATGAACTGTCAAAACGGTACTTTTCTATACATGTTTTAGGAAATATAAACATATGACGTCCTAGTCAAATGCTTTTTATTTAATAAAATACAATTGTGTTTTACCAAGCCATTTGTACACTTCAGAAATGTTCTTTTATTCGACTACCTTGTCAGATGCCGAATCCAACCGAAAAAGCATTATTTGTATGAGTAATGCCTGTAAAGATTAACTTCAGTAGCCTACCAAATGGTAAATTAAAAAATAGTACCGACAATGAAATCTTTCCCCATAGAACGTTTGACCGCATAAAAGGTCACTTTATTAAAAGTCACCAGTATAAAGAAGATTAAACCAAATCAAAAAATAAAGAAAAAACACCCCTGTTCGGATGTTTATATGTGTGTGACGTCACTGTTTCTGGTTCCCACGACACAGGATATGCTAGTGTGGCGCCAGAAGCAATGTATGTATCTGTATGTAAATTTTTGTTTGTTTGTTATATGAATACTATCAAGTGTAGATTGACTCGGGATTTTCACAATTGATGGGGTGAAACGGGAATATCCCGTACATTTGCTCAAATTACACTCACGTACTTTGCACAGTAATATTGTAACATTTTGTGGCACAAAAATACGTCTTATTATTATAATAAGAGGCTGACAAATGTGCACCTCTTACGCCCGAGCCCAATAACCAATCCCGATCCATTTTGGTCTATCTAAGATAGGCGAATCAATCCATTTTGTAGTTGGCCCGTGCCAATAAGCGATCTATGGATTGAATTTGCAATCTGTGAACGCGATCTATCTGCGGGAGGAAGGATCACAGATTAAAGATTGCCCTCCGTTCGCAAATGACAGTTTGTGCGTCCCAATAACCTATCTTTGTAGTTTGACAGTTCTATCGATTGGCGTAAGCAATCCGAATTATTAATCCTAGGAATTCGGTGGATTACCGTTTGTTGTTTCAAAGATTGTGAGTGATTACTACAAGATAATGGCATTATTAATGCTTTCAAGTGATAGTGATAGTGAATTGGACAATCTAGCTGATCTTTCAGATTGGAGTGATGAAGAAAATGTAAGCCGAAGACCCTCACGGAGGACGCGAAGAGTCAACTTCATGCAGAGTCTCGATGATGCAGACTTCTCTTTTAGGTTTAGGTTAAACAAGCCTGCTGTTGAGTCGCTATTGACTGAAATCATGCCAATGTTGCGGGTAACATCGTCAAGGTAAGGCAATTACGTGGGGCATATCGTTGGCTGTCATAAAATCTGTGATAAAATCATTATTTTTGCTTGTTTTTTTATTACCTAAGTACCTAATTTTCTTTACAGAAATCATGGAGTACCACCGCTGCAGCAACTTTTATTGGCGCTGCGCTTCTATGCACTCGGCACAATGCTAATATCTGTAGCTGACTTTGTTGGAGTATCAAAATCTACAGCAAGCAGAATCGTGCGAGATGTGTCAGATGCCATTGCACGCCTTTATGATAAATATGTTTATGTGCATCAGAGATCCGCAGAAACATTTTATACTATCGCAGGATTCCCTCGTGTACTTGGAGCTGTTGATGGCACACATATTCGTATACAGTGTCCATGTAAGTAACATCAATCTTTAGACTGCACTCGGAGACTCCTCTTTTGTTTGATTTTACATTAATGTGGTTCATGATAAACTGGGACTGTTCACAATTATACAGTAACTTCCTCAGGTATGAGTAACTATTTACTGGGCTATTTCACCCACTGGGCTAACACTGCTCAATATTAATTATTATTATACTAAGCATGGGTCTCTCAAGAGACAGCTAAACAGTCAGATAACTTTTTTTTGACACATTTTGTACATGTGAAATTTCAAAAACTCTCAACTGATAAACACTATCTGAAGAATGAGAGAACGGCACTAAGCCATGTTTTATTTATTTTCAGGTCAGTTAATTGGCGAGGAATTCAGGAACAGAAAAGGCTATTTTTCTGTGAATGTGCAGTGTGTTTGTGATGCAGAACTAAAGCTCATGAATGTTGTGGCTCGTTGGCCAGGTTCTGCCCATGATGCAACAATCTTTAACAACTCCATTTTAAGAGGTTTGACTGAATTTTATTTTGATCTTACTAGGTATAATATTTTCATTTAAAATAGTGAAAGATGAAAAAAATAATTTAATAATTTTCTTTTGCAGCTCAAGGTGAAGCAGGACAATTTGGAAACCGCTGGTTGCTTGGGGACAGTGCATATCCAAACAGACCATATTTGCTGACGCCACTTTTAAATCCTGTTACGGAAGCAGATCAGAGATACAATGAAGCTCATATAAAAACTAGAAATACTATTGAACGGTACAATATTTTTATTTAAGATTTCCTGGCTTGCTGTAACCTGTACCAATTTTATTTTATCAAAACATACTTACATTTTTGTTTCATTTCAGTACAATAGGAGTATGGAAACGTCGCTTTCCTGTAATTGGACTTACTCTGCGCCTGTCACTGCCGAACATCTTCACAGTGATAATAGCCACAGCAGTGCTACACAACATCTGTAGAAATGGAAACCTCCCTGAAGTCCCCCCAGAGGTTGAGCTGCCAGCAGATGAGGATGATGTCAATCTCGGGGCTCAAAATGTACCTATAGGTATTCAAAATGTTGCAAATAGAGATGACCTCATCAATAACTACTTTAGTTGATTAGGTTATTCCTATTGGATCAAATAATGTGTTTAATCTAGAATAAGTGTTGCATATAACAAAGATTGTCATTTTCATATTAGCAAAAAATATTATAATAAACGCAATTTTGAGCACAAAGGTTTTATTTTATTATTTATTACACTACATATTATCACAATATATTATAATTAAAAGTATTACAGTACAGTAGCGGCAGTCAGTGCAATAGTTAGAAAAATAAGAGTAAAACCTATGAGAACTTAAGATTCCTGTAAAACTAAGTATCTATGTATTAAAAATAAAGAAAGAATCGGTAAAGAGTAATGCAGCAATGTTCATTAAATCAAGTTAAAAAAATATTATTCCTTCATTTATTACTCTCCTCTCTATCTTCTTTTAATTTTTTTAATTCTAAATTAAGTTTTTCTATTAATAATTTTAGCCTTTCATTTTCTAATTGAATGGAGTCAAACTTGCTTTTTAATAATTCTTTTTTTAGTTTATAATACTCTGCTATTGCATTGTCTCTGGCAGCCTTGCTAGAGTCTTTGAATTGTTTCTTACCTGTGAAAGGGAAAGTTGAGAATTAATAAAATACTTTAATAAAGTGATGAAGTTTTCACAGCACAGCGCACAGGAGCCTGGCTGTGGCCACTCTGTCTAGAAAAAAATAAAATAACTATTACCAGTTCCAGGGGTTCTGAACGGGACAGCTTTTGACCTAATTGGTGTTGAGGGTGGGTTCACCCGGGGAGGGTTGATTTCCCTCACATCACTACAAGGCCCCGAACCCTTAGGCATATCTGGGCCTGACATTTGGTCAACCTCAAACTCAATGTTAATTCCATCACCACTACCACCACCATCATCACCATCACCAAAATCAATGTATTCCACTGAATCCACTGGTAGTGGTACATTGTCACCCCCAAAAGGCACATCAAAGCCACTGGCTGTACTCCCCAGCAGACTCGATACACGGTCTAAGATATCATCTGGGGGAATATAGTCGCCCCGACCACCTCCAGTCTGAAAAACAAAAGTAATGTTGAATGATACAGTAGATATTACTTGAGAAAAAATATTGAAGATGTGATGTACCTATGAATGTTTCAATGGAATTTACGACTAACCTGTAAGTTATTCATCCGTATTTTGGTACAGCGTTTTCGGGCGTTCTTCTTTAAATTCTCCCATTTCAGACGCAGCTGCTGAGGGGTCCGACGACTAGTGGTGACTGTAGCATTGAAAACCGCTGTTATTCGGCTCCACTCCTCATTTTTTAATTTATTGTTTGTAGCATTAGTGGTTTTGTTGGTAATTATTTTGCTTTGCTGCACCAACTCTAGTAAAGCCTTCGTCTCTTCCTTTGACAGTGGTTTTCCTTTGACCTAAAATCAAAATGTTAATTAGCATTGTTGCAAACGGAGGGAAAGATAGAAAAAAGAGACGCGTTCTCTCAAGTTATCAATATCATTGCACAAAAAAAAACTTGCAAAACTTACCAATTCTGGCTCCATTGCAGTGGTGTAAAGATAGGTAGAATAGGTATTTTGTACTAATAACCTCTAACTAAAGTCCTCTACAATCAAACGTCCTGGTAATTTCAATTTATGAAGCTGAGAGAAAGCTGAATAATGTAACGAAAGCACTACAAAAGTTTTGAAACTGTTGTTTAGCGGTCTGTCTATTGTTCCCCGTTGCGCTGTCAACATCTGTGTTGTGTTCCATCAACATTCCAATGTCAACGTTCCATTTTACTCGAGACAAACTGTTGGACTTTCAAAATAAGAATATAAAAATATTGAAATAATTCGATTTTATAGAATGCAAAAACATCTTTTATCTTATTAAGATAATTTATATTTGTTTTAATACAAAACAATATAGTTTTGTGTCATATTTTATCCCGTAACATGTTAAAAAACATTACTAGTTTTCGAAGAACGGAACGGTCAAGAGGGACAGATTGGCGAGCAATCCAAATACAAAAACGGATTGCATCTGTCTTTTTCGGTATTGGGACACGGATAGGAGATCGATCTATGGATAGAGAACAATCTCAGATTGATTTCAATCTTGGATTAGGGATACGTTATTAAGCTCGGGCGTTAGTATGGAAGCGCGCAATTATACCGAACATTTTCACTCTTAAGTAGAAGGTTATAACGATGATAACCAACAAATTTTTCGCTATGATTCAGATTTACAGTAAAGATAAGCAATTTTTATCCGGACAGTAAATGGCTGGTCATTTTCGCGGATTAGTGGCTGCTGTAACGGCATAAATAGCTAAGGTCGAGCCACCGCTGTCAGAGGGCTATGATCGTCTATTCTATCTACCCCCAAAAGAGATGTCCCGATTCAGCTGTGAAAATGTCAAGTCAAGAATGATAAGTCTGAATTTCTCGTTTCTTGAGAAATTCGTTAGATGTACAATAGTTGAACGGAAGATTGGTTCAGGAAGTTAAAGTTTCAAGTTAAACAGAGAAAGCATGTATGCCCGCAAGCCGGTATTTCACATCAGTTAGCGGTGTTTTGCGCCATATCTACTACATGCATCCATGGAAAAAAACGAAGTGCGTCTTAAAATCCTAGAAGCACGCGACTCAGAGATTGCTCTTCTAAAGGCTGAGATATCCGAACTAAAGACGGACGTATCTCTCCACGCTCAACACCAGCTTAGGAACGAGATTGAAGTATGCGGAATTCACGAGCATCCAAACGAAAACCTGCACCACACGGTCTTGGTAGCGGCCCGTTTAATGGGAGTAAAAATGGAGAACAGAGACATTGATTGGGCTATGCGTGTCGGGCCAAAACGTAAAGCCCCGGCAAGTTCAAACAAGGAGAGTTCCAACCCAGCATCGACTGACTACGACAAAATGAAGGACCCCCCTGCTACCGCGAAACCTGCCGACAAACCCGCACTGCCCCGCCCGGTTGTTGTACGACTGCTACGAAAGTCAACCTGCGATCAATTCCTCTCCGCCGCTAAGACCAGACGCAACATAACTAGCGCGGACCTTGAGATAGCGGGACCACCACTGAAAATCTTTTATAACGAACGCTTGACCAAAACAAACAGACAGTTATTTCGGAAGGCTAGGGATGCAACCAAATTACACAACTTCTTCTACTGCTGGTGTACCCAAGGCTCAATTTATATCCGCAAGCAAGACGGAAAACCCGCGATCCGCATACTGTCGCAACAACAACTCGATAGCATCACTGGATCGCTTCCCACCGCCGCCGCCGACACTACAACTGCACATGCATAAACCGGTTCCAGTGCACACCCTTCAACAATTGAGTGACTCCATTTATATAGTACTAAATAATTATCTATTTTCATTAATGATTCAAACATATAGCTTACAAAAACCTATTACAACAGCTAATCACTGTTCGACATATTATTCCCACAGTGTAAATCATAAGACTCTCACATTAAACATGGTAGTAACAAACCCACTCCGCCACTCAATTTTTATCATATCTGACTATGGATAAAGTCGAACTAGCAAATGATCTGGATAATACTCTTGTAATCAAGTGCCATTCATTAAATCTGCCTGAAGAATGTGAGAGCTTCTTTCACGATAACTCAAAACTGAAAATATTGACTTATAATATACGCAGTATATATTTGCATTTCGACGAATTTCAAGTTTTACTTAGGAGACTTAACATTGAGTTTGATATCATTATACTCACTGAGTGTTGGCTTCGCGAGAACACACTGGTGGGAACGTTAGATGGATACACAGTTTACAAATCTGCTAGATTCATTAACAAGTCTGGGGGTGTTGTTGTATATGTAAGGAATGTCCTTAGCGCATCTATGTCCGAACCTGAATTCATTGGCGCAAATTGCATTGTACTGGAACTGCCTGGGAACGCAACTGTCGTTGCAATCTACCGATCGCCCGCGGATACTCCTCTTATTTTTCTCGACTCTCTGCACGATCTTCTTGTTAACATTAATAAGGAAAAACATCCGGTAATTCTGGCAGGTGATGTCAATATAGATTTGCTTTCTGACGATGTAAGATATAAGCGATCGGAGTACCTTTGTGTGATGGCTGAGAGTGAATTGCTACCAGCTATAACAGAGCCAACTCGGTTAACTGCTTGTTTGGACCATATATTCTTATCATCATTTCTTAAGGCACAGGCGATCGTTTGCAAAACAGATATAACCGATCACGACTTAGCAATGATAGAAATTGAGGCTGCTGTCAAATCTGACCCAGTACCCAGAACACGGTTGAAGGTAGACTATGAAGCAATCGAAATCGAAATAAAAAACATAGACTGGTCTGCGGTGATGACTGAAACATCGGTCGAGGTGGCCACCAAATATTTTTCTAAAATCATCTCTGATATTGTTGCGAAAAACACAAAACATGGTAAAATAAGTAGATCCAAGTTTAATCTAAAACCATGGATTACACCAGGTTTAATGAAATGCATGAAAAATCGCGATGCATTGCATTACAAATTGCGAAAAAACCCCAACAACGATGTTTTGAAGGTGACTTATTCTCGTTATAGAAACTACTGCAATAATCTTTTATACAATCTAAAACGTGAATACGAGTCGAAAGCACTGGAAGAAAACAAAAATGACCCCAAAAAGCTCTGGAGTTGTATCAAAGACATATGTCACTCAAAAACAAAAAACCCTATAGCCACTGAACTTTTGAATATCTCCAATGATCCTATTTCCTCTCTGAGCAAATGTAATAAGTACTTTAGTAACGTAGGTAAACACTTAGCCACAAATATTTTAAACGATACCAATGAATCCGAAGAAAGTCTTGCATCAAAAACGTCAAATCAGCAAACAAATGGTCACTCCATATTTTTACAACCGACTGATAGTGTAGAACTCACATGCATGATTCAACGTCTCTCCTCTAGTAGTGCACCAGGAATAGATGATACTAGCAATAGCTTCGTCAAGAGACTAAAATACTTTGTGATAAAACCTCTGACCCATATAATTAATCTTAGTATGTCAACGGGTGAATTCCCAGAGGTCTGGAAAACAGCTTTGGTTTGCCCAATCCATAAAGCAGGGCCAAAAGATGAACCCTCTGATTACCGTCCGATCTCTTTACTTTAAAACTACCCCACTGATCTAATACAAGGTGAAAATGATATACTTAGTATCCGTAGGCTGTTTATTCTGAGGTCTGTTATTTTAGTTCATAAAAATATAACCAACTCTCCTGTATTCAACAAACTTCTAATGAAACGGACCTACAAGGTTCCTATTAACACTGTCCACACTACCTTTGCGCAAAGGTTCCCTGATTTTCTTCATCCTTACATGTACAACAAGGCCAACAGTTTTTGTAACTTTAGAAATTGTAGTAGTTTTGAAGTCAAACGTAAGTGTCAAAAATGGCTTCTATCCCTCACATACGATACCACTGAAATGGTCTTAGGAGTCCTTCAATAGGAATTTTCGTCATTATGCAAATACTGTCGATATGTCCCACATGATTATATGCTGTAGTACTCTTAAGTTTTAAAATAATGTACTGTCTTTGTTTTGTTAGTCTGTGTTTTATCTTTTTGATTATATTTTCGGTTATAATACCCACTCTTTCCTGTTGTTTTTGTGTCCTTAATAATTAAATTGTACCCACGCTGAACTCCCATCTCCTATCTGTGAATCATAATTATGGTACCCACGATACAGGCTCTGCCTAGTGTGGAGCCACAGTTAATCATACTTGTAGCGTTTAAGTTTTTTATTTCTTTATTAATGTTCTTTTGGAAACCTGCTTATTTTATTTTTTAAATAAATATTTCTATTCTATTTCTATTCTATTCTATATCGATCTTTGTTATAATTTGTGTACTGGTACCATTTATTTTCTTGTATATATGGGCGCTTGGAGCTTCTTTTACGTGGTCGACCACAATTTATAATATTTGTTTGGGATATCGTATGGTTATTCGTCGTAGTATTACGACGTGAGTACTCAATGATATTTCATGTGCTCGCTAGTAGCGGCTTTAGTGGCTCCAATTATATAATTAGTTCACGGCAATAACGATCCAAATAGACCGGGTTTACACAATTGCGATTTGATTTTTCGAAATGGGTCTGAACTAGCGGTTTCTTCAAAAGGTCCGTAACGTTTTGAAACCTTCAACTCTGCGCAATTCGAGCTGGATGTTATCGAAACGTTTTCTTTAGTGCTTTAGAGATCTAACCCTCTCCACAACGAGTTACGTACTTCAGAAAATACCGATTTAGGTACCTCGTTTACCTCAGCACGCCTCAACTGAGCCCAGCAAAATAAATGCGTGACACAATGTACACGTTAGATCTCCCAGCGAAATTGACATTTAATTTAAAGATGCAACTTGAATCAAAACGATCCAAGGCAAGGCAAAATATCTACCCGTCCATAAACAATGAACTTTAGACTGTAATTTGATCTCTTCGCGCGTCCCCGACAACACTCAAATGTCAAAGATATCAACGGGATATGTTATCTGAGTTGACAACGTTTATACTTTGTTCTGAATTTGTTATTTTCATCCGCGGAACCCCATCGATCAAACAGTCTCCCTATGCCTTGACAACCTAGGTTTAGCCTCAACTAAACTCCTGTCTAGCCTAGTGTTATACCACGTCCATCATCGACACCACTCGAAGATGGTTGTGTGTGAATTGAATGTGCTTATATGTTTAACGACTTATGTGTGTGGGAATTTCAAAACTCGCTACACGAAGGGAATGAGGAAAGGATTAACCCGCGAATTTCCTAAGAGCTAATCCAGGAACCCTATGGTGAAGGAAAAAGGAAATTAGGGTCGCTCCAAGCCCAGACTCAGACTTAGATCAAAATTACCTAAAAGTTCTTATCTAACGACCCAAGGATAGTTTTGGAATTTAGGTAGGTTGATTTAAAGGATAGGAGCCGATGTATATCTCGGCGCTTCAGACACACACGAACATCCACTGTAGCACGCAATCGCAAATCTTCCAGTTCCAGACGCGTAAAACAGCAGACCGAACTGTTCAGATAAACCAAAGACACGTGTACCACAGTGGTTTCACTGCTCCCCTTTTCCACCCCCGCTCTCGTATTTATAGGAGGCCCCACATGGGTGAGATGGCGTCCTACCCCGCAAATACTGCCCAAGCGCAAGCTACTTATCATTAACTAACTAACGCAGGGTCTAGTTTCAATTAAACATTCCATGCACACCCGCTGTCCACAATTTTGCGTATGCATAGTTCCTATAATCAACCATCGGTTATCACTCAAGTCATTTGGTATTGCCGATACACAAAATTTGTCGATCGCTGGCTATAAAGCGGTTGCAATTAATTAAGCCTGACTGCCCGACCGCTAGCGTCTAAGACAAAGATCACTGGAAAGATATGCAAACGTGTGATGTCAGACTCACCACAACGTAATAATCAATTGCAATTGTATATTTGCAGTCAACACATTAGCTTTCTCCGTATAGTTCCATAAGAACCTTCCATTATTTAGTTATCAATAATTTATTCAGCGCGCAGCTAAATCGGCTCTGATTCCTATACATTTCGCAGTAATGCGACAAAAAAAACCTGACCCGACTTCTTTTCCCCGAAAATAACTACGTTCTCAGGCTCATTTCTTGCCAACTTACTTCGAATTACTCGATAACCCAAGCGTTAAATGAACTGACTCTTGTATTCAATGTGTGTACCATTACAGCCCCCTCCCAGACCTTGAGACACTGTTTATCTCAGTTAAACATGGCGCAAGGATCTCATTACCACAATGCTAACCCATGCTTTGTCCATATCTACTCTTTATGCACGGACATCTCAAATCATGTACACAAACCGATGAATCTGTCAATTATGCATATAATATTAACACAACTCGATTGAGCTCTCTCCTTTCTTATCTTATTTATCTACCTAACTATACAACCTCGCACACCCGCACCTTATCCTCATTCGTATTACTATATATATATTTTTTTTTCCGAAACCATGCAAGATCCTTAAATCTACAAGGTAGTTACTCAAATTTACAGACTAAAGCTTACTTATATAACTTTTTTACACTATCTTATTTGTCTACGCCCTTATTCGTCCTCACATAATACCTGGCTATATTTATAGTATTGTAGTTACCCAATATCTCATTTGAAACCGGATCTACTAAAGTATAACAGTTTGGATATACCACTGCCGAAATAACATAAGGCCCTTTATACAACAATGAAAATTTCCGCATGATTTTATGTTCTTTATTTGAACGCACAAAAGTCTTAATTTTCACATAATCACCTATACAATAGACTTCTAACTTACGCCGTTTGTCTGCCTGTCGCTTACGTCGTTCACTAGAAATTTTAGAGTTCTCTATCGCTACATTCCGTACCTGTTCCGTATCTCGCACACTATGACCTAATAACCATTCATCGTTTAATTCTTTGTCAATGGTTAACGGTTCCCGCCTACCAAACGCCAACTCATTTGGAGCGAATCCGGTGCTCGTGTGTTCGATATTATTGTAGCAATTTTCAATGTCCGATAACGCGTCGACCCAACTTCGATTACTTCCGCCGCAATAGGTTCTAATTAGTCGACCTAGCTCACGATTCACTCTTTCCACGCTATTAGAATTTGGACAATACACCGACGTATGAGTGACCCGAATCCCTAGCTGTTTGAGACCATATTCCTAAACTTTCGATATGAACTGAGGTCCATTGTCTGTGATTATAGTTTCGATAGGTATTTCCCTATGAAATCTCTTTGTACAAGCGAGCACGCTCCTACCTGTCACTTTCCGCATTGGATACAAATTTATTACCTTACTGTACACGTCTTGAATCACATATATATATTGATATCCGAATTTACCTACGGGCAATGGCCCATAAAGGTCCGAGAAAACTTTCTCACCCAACTTTTCCGCCAACACCGGTGTACAATGACCAACGGTATTGTTAGTACTTGGTTTGACCTTTTGACATATGTCACAACTTCTTATCACCGTGTTAATCACCCTACTCATATGAAGAAAGTAATATCTGTCCTTCATCAATGCTAATATTTTATATCTGCCGTAGTGGCCTATTTCTTCATGTATGTGTAATATTAGTTCCTCCTGTAATGATTCCGGAATCACTAGCAACCGTACGTTCCGCTTCGGCACGTGAAAATATAACGTATCACCTACTAGCTTGTAATTATCAAACCCTCTCGTGTCCGCATCTACCACCCCACGTCTGATACAATCGCTAATTCGATTTAACCGCTCATCTTCGCTTTGTAATCTGGCAATGTCCCGTAAACTCGAAATAACACTTGCGGTATTCGATGCCTGAAACCAGAATATTCCCGGCTGAACATTTATACTGACATTCATACATCCATGACCCGCTGTGTGCCTGCTTAGCGTTTCGGCAATTTGATTGTCAACCCCACGCACATACTCTATGTTGTTATCGAATTGCTCTAAAAACATAATCCACCTAGTTACGCGTGCCCCCAATAAAGTCCACGACTTAATGAACGTCAAACTCTTATGATCTGTTCTAATAACAAGCTTTTCTCCTCGCAAATATATCTCAAATCGCTTTAAAGTATATATGACCGCATACATTTCCTGTTCGCTTACAGACCATCTCGTTTGAGCTCCTCGAAATGCTTGCGAACAAAAACCTATAATTCGTTCCTGGCCCAAATCATCTAATTGATAAACGTAACCCCCAATTCCTATAGCGCTGGCGTCGCATTGAACATAATACGTCTTTCCCGCCAATGGCTGACTCAATATTATACTTTCTGAAAATTGTTTTTTTATCTCGTCAAAAGCACTCTGCACGTGTGCACTCCAAACGAACTTGACTCCAGACCGTAATAAATTGTATAATGGTTGCGTTAGCGTTCCAAATTTTTTATGAATCTCCGAAAGTAATTTATGAACCCCAAAAACGCTCTCAATTGCCTGACACTTTTGGGTGATGGATATAATTTGAGTGTTTCGACTTTGTCCGGGTCCATCTCTAAACCATGTGTAGACAAAATATGCCCCAATAACTTGACCCTTTTTTGTGTGAACTCGCTTTTTTTTTAGTTTGCTTGTGAAGCCCGCGTCTTTCAATTTACTCAGAACCGTGTCCACTTGAGACAGATGTTGATCGATGTCACCCTCAGTTAAAATCGCCAAATCGTCAACAAAATTTAAACAATATGACCTCTGGTCCTAGAATTAAGTCCATCGCCCTCGAAAATGAACCCACACTGGTTTTCAACCCCTGAGGTAAAACGTTGTAAACGTAACTTCTGCCTTGATATACAAAACCCGTGTATCGTTTAGATTCGTCTGATAATGGTATAGTAGTAGGTATACGCATCTTTGACATCGATGACCGCTATGTAATTTATCCTGTGACCCGACTGCAATATCTCACTCATTAAAAGTGTAGTTTCAACTTCCCCAACCATTCCCGTGTTTAATTGTCGCGCATCGAGTAATATCCGAACCTCCCCTGACTTCTTTAGTGCACAAATCAATGGACTGCTGAAATCTGTGGATTGCCTGCTAATAATACTGTTCCATTTCTTTCAATCGTTTTGTTACTTTATCGCGATACGCGAACGGTATGGGATAGCTTCGTTTTACGAAAGGCGTTTCATCTCTCATTTTTATCTCATGTATATATTTATTTGTCTGACCTACCCTATCGCTAAACAACTCTGCATGTTTATTTAACACCGGCAATAACTTTGTTTTGTGTTCAACAGGTATTATTGATGAATTATTCACATATTCCTCTATCATATTTCTACTCGTATCTTGGTCCTGTACTTCCATTGTACAACAACAAGCTTCCTGATCGGGCCCCGTACTTAATGGTATTTCACACATCCGCCCGGCGCTTCGTTAAATTAGCCTCTTATTTCCCTCACACATTAAACTGGCTCGCGTCTGTTGTATAAAATCAAACCCTAAAATTAAATCTTTAGGCACCCTTGTTAATACTAGCATTGGAGTATCGATAACGCATTCACCTATTTTTAATGGTAACGTGACTAACTTATCCACCTTCTCTTTACTGAACCCAAACGCACCTGTGATTCTCAAACTTGGGATCGGTATATCCGTTGGTTTTCCCAATTGCCTGCAAACTTCATCATACACTCCCCGACTTATTACACTGACTTCGCTCCCCGAATCAATCAAACTCCTTACATCAATATTTCCAATACACACATCTATCTCAGGTAATGTCAATGTACTACATAGATCGCGTACACACTCAGTCGTCTCTGAATATCAAATGTAATCGCCTGTCATTCCGGTCTCTACAATCCAAGCTCGTTTTTTCATCTAAACACAGGGCATATCCATGCGCTTTATGCGCTAGTAATGGAATAAATTCATTCACACCCACGTTCGAATCCAAATTACACAAATCATACAGTCTATGCTCTCTTTCAATTTGATCGGCTGTCCATCCAAAGCGTAATAAATATCTGAGCGCGAACGACCCGCGCGAGTCCACTAGTTTTTTGAATTTTGATTTATCGCATTATTCCTGTCACTTGAACTTTGCCCTGCCTCTGTATTACCTGAACTAACATTGCCCCTTAGGAACTCTATTGCCTTGAAACTACCCTGAGGCTGTCTACCTCTACCGCGAAAATAACCGCGAGCGCGCGTCCCAAATTCTTTCGTTATAATTATTCCTACAAATCACCGTGTTATACCGCATCGTATTTACTCGCAAAGCACGATATTGCCCTCGCATGTAGCTATTCCGATTTACATTGCTCGTATTTATTGTCTCCGATCTATGCAACGCATTTAATCCTCCATCAATATTCCGTTCTAATTGTCGAAGAAACTCGACCGCGTCTCGTATCGTCATTGGATCCTTTCTAGCAAAAAACGCTACCTGAATATCGCGCGGCAACTGTCTGAAAATCGTGTTGATCTTCTCCGTATCAGTAAACGGTATCGTTAGCTCATATATGCTATTCAATTGAGAGGCAAAGAATTCTTCCAAACTTTGACCTTTCTTAGAATCGAACTTCGCGGTTAGGAATCTTTGTTTAATTAATTCCTGTTCATTATCTCCCCAGAATACCTCTCTGAAATCTTTTTCAAAATCCGAATAGGTTTGCCATGAGTCTCTGTATATGCTCATTCGAACTTTTGCAATTCCTACCAAACTATCCGTTGCCCATATCAAAGCCCTCGAGCTATCTCCGGAGACTTTGATATAAGCCTTTAGATCTCTTAAGAAAATCATCATTTTCCGCTAGTTCAGACCCATTTCGAAAAATCAAATCGCAATTATGTAAAGCCGGTCTATTTGGATCGTTATTGCCGTGAACTAATTATATAATTGGAGACACTAAAGCCGCTACTAGCGAGCACATGAAATATCACTGAGTACTCACGTCGTAACACTACGACGAATAACCATACGATATCCCAAACAAATATTATAAATTGTGGTCGACCACGTAAAAGAAGCTCCAAGCGCCCATATATACAAGAAAATAAATGGTACCAGTAAACAAATTATAACAAAGATCGATCTGGCGCAAAACACCGCTAACTGATGCGAAATACCGGCTTGCGGGCATACATGCTTTCTCTGTTTAACTTGAAACTTTAACTTCCTGAACCAATCTTCCGTTCAACTATTGTACATCTAACGAATTTCTCAAGAAACGAGAAATTCAGACTTATCATTCTTGACTTGACATTTTCACAGCTGAATCGGGACATCTCTTTTGGGGGTAGATAGAATAGACGATCATAGCTTTCTGACAGCGGTGGCTCGACCTTAGCTATTTATGCCGTTACAGATTTTTGTTGCCGAGACCGAAGGATATTTTAGAGCACAATACCTAGATATTCTAAAAGAATCAAGGTCTAACGCATTACTTTTTAAAAATAACACAGAGTTCAACAAGTGTATTAAGTCAAGTGTATTTAAAGATGGGCATTTGACAACAACCAGCGCCATGGGTAAATCATAACCTAACCCATTCGTGACCCAAACAAAACGCCATTAGTTTCGGTTGAGTTGACATGAGGATATTGTGTTGTGCGGTTTCATGCTGCGACCCGGGGTCCCGTGCCGCTAACAACATGGCGGGTCAGTGTCAATGACGTTATGGAGACGGTTCGCTGTTCATGATAGAAATTGAGGTTTCTTAATATTCATAAACGGGAAAGGTATAACGGATACTGTAACGGTCTTCAAAAAAATCTGAATATGGCTACTTATATATGGCCATTGTCACGTCACTGACGCAATTGGTTAGCAGGACCCAGGCCTCGGTCCGCCATACAATAGGATCACGGAATCAATTTTGGCGGACCATGCCAGAACGTTCCAATTAGATTCTATACGCGGTTCAGGATCATCAGTACTGGAAGAACTTTACGTAGAATGTACTAAACTACATACTAATTCTAGCGAGAAAAGACCACTTTACAAGACACGGCGATACTATGGTGTTTTTATGTTTTATTTTTATTTTTCTGTGTGTTTGTGTTGATACAGTATATAAATGCTTTCTCTTCTATTATAATATGATGATTTTACTAAAACACACATCCGGCCATATTTATGACTTTCTGGTTCCCACGACACATGTTCTTCTAGTGTGGGTTCAGAAGTAATATATCTGCATGTATACATAAAGGTTACGTTTTACACCCACAACTATAAAACATTATTGACAATGAATTATACATTGAAAAGTTTAAAAAAACAATAAACAAACCACTAAAGCGTATTGAATAAAACGTATCTAAGACCGCAGGGAAGTCTACTACCAATTACAAAAAAACGCATTAAAATCCATCCATCCGTTTGACCGCTAGAGTACCGCATACAGACACACGCATAAAGGGACCGAAAAACGCTGTAAACTTATAGCACCACTCTTTTTTCGTCGGGCATTAAAATCATGACGTCTGAATAAACTTGTAATTAGGAAAAAGGCATGGCTTCTCCATTTTAAAACCTCCTTGCTCCGCGATCGCAGTTTTAACCGTCATTGTTTTCAAACGGTTTATTTAAACCTGGAATGTGACCACGGGGATCTCACAGGATATTTTTGTTTCCGAAACATGCTTCATAATAGAACCTAACCCAATAACAAAATAAAAAATATATAGAGGTACATATAGTGCTTCTGGCCCCACACGAGGATACACTGTGTCGTGGAACCAGCAACAGCGACGTCACACGTGTAATAAAAATTCAATACCTGGGAATTTATTTTTTGCTACCTCACAATCCGGGATTCGAACTCGGGACCCCCCGGTTGGAAGGCGGAGCCTCGAACCGCAACTATAATATACAAAACTAAAGACCGGCTCACCGCCATAGCCTTACGCCGTACCAGAGTGGTTTAGTTAATATTAATTAAGGATTACTTAATGAACGAATTTGTATGTAAATTCAAATTTGGAATCGGATTAATGGTTCATTAAATGAGTCTGAGTTCGGCGAGTGTTATTCGAACTCGTATTATATCTGTAATATATGCTATATCATACTCTGCGAAAAGGTTCTGTTCAAAAGGCAAAGCCCGGAGGCAGTCGAACGGACAGCGGAGCCTTTGCGTACGGGACCCCAAAACACAAATGGGCCATGTAAAAAAAAAGGTACCGAACTGAGAAAAGCATTTCGAGATAATTGTGTTCCTAACTAAATTCCATTATTCCCATAAAAAAATATTAAGGGATTACTGAAATATCCGTAAAAATCATAATAAACTTAATTTGTCCTCTGCGGCGTAGTTTGTTCAAATTCCTTTCGCCGCCGTTCAGTTGGCTTTTCTGTAAATCTGTCAAGTGTCAACAGTTTTTCTGTCGGTCGATAAAACAAAGTCAATCAGAACGTAAACAAATATTGATACGTACCAGCCTCAAGTACAACCGTTCCAAAACTGTGGGCAAGTGACGTCACGAGGGGTGCTATTTTAAAAATAATATTTAAAAAAATAAGACATCCATTACCTGAAATATTCAAATTCGTTTGTTAAAATAGCCTAACATTTTGCAAAATAAAATAAAAAGTAGTACGTATTTTTTTTAGCATGGCCCATTGATTTCCGACACAGAAATAGTCATTACTCTACAAATCACGCTAGGTAGGTACCTGACGCGAAGTTGCTTGGCGCCTGAGTGCCGCCTGGTGGGGGTAAGGGCGCATTGGATCAAGAGAGATACAGACATGGGCGAGAGAGAGATAGTGGCCTTGCTCAGGCGCAAAGAAACCTTTCGATATCTGTACAAGCTTGTAGTAAATTACGGATCACACTTAACATTAATTAACATTAATTAATTCAAATATAATTAATTGCCTCGCCTGATCCTAATTACTTGATCAGCCTTTGATATTCAATACATTGTCGATAAACCTAACTGCGGCTCTCCGTTGATGCAACATGTGTAACCAATAAACTATAGTTTAACTAAATCACCGCGAAAATGAGGAATAATTTGATAATAACTTCACCGATAATCCGTGAACATTTCATGAATAATGCATTTCGTTGTCGCTTATGCACGACCGAACAATTATATCTATTGTATATCTACTATATCTATTATAATTAGGGATGCAACGATACCGATGCCGATAATCGTAAACCGCAGGTTTTCGTTATTTTTGACGATCATCGGTATCGTAAAACTTATTACGATTTATAACGATTCTTAAAACTAGTTTGATGTAATTTTTTTCGTGAAAAGGAATGTAAGACAGCATGAATGTTTGCGCTGGCAACACTAATGTCAGCCATCTTTCATATTTTTGACGTTTGACACTGACATTAACAACAATTATTTTTTGATATTTGTTTTTCGCGCGAGTAAGGCTGTGGTGTAGTATTTCATGTTTTTTACGTCTTGGTGTGATTTTTTATAGAAAACAAAGGCACGAACACAGTGAGATATGGAAGCATTTTTCTAAAGGCCCACTATACAGAATAAAGCTGTTTGTAACTACTGCAATACTGAAATTTCGCGAGGTGGCCAAAATGCTGTATCCAAAGGTTTTACTACCACAAACATGTGGACACATATGCGACGTTCTCATCCTAATGCTGTTGAACATGTTAAAGAGAGATTAAAGGAAGAAATGCAGTCAGTTGCTTCCACCCACCACATCATACATAAATGAAATTCAAACGAACCCTGGACCATCTACTTCAAAAAAAAATAATGGAATGTTTGTCAACAGATAATATCAGACAAGGAGTTTGAGGAACCTCTATCAAACTTTTCAATTTCATCAAGTGATTTATGTGTTTACAATTTTAGATACTACTGATTTACTTATTTATTATTTAGGTATAGGTAGTGCTAACCTGAAGGAACTTAGAATAGTACAATACTTACCAAGTACTACTTAGTTTAGTTATCAAATATTATTTCAAATTTTAATGAAATAAAATAATGTGCCTACATAATATTGTTTTTTTTTATTTATTTTTTTGTTTCAGATCGCAACTACATGGATGAAATTAATGCTTTAAATGCACCCAATGCAGAGATGGATACAATAAACTATTCAAGCTATTGGAAAAAAAATACAGTATTTCCGAATTTGAAAAAATTGGCTCATAAATATTTGTCCATCAAACCAGCTACCGTCGATTCAAAAAGATTGTTTCCTACAGCTGGTTTGATCCATATGGATATACGAAATAGACTAAAACCTGATAATTAAAAAAAAATATGTTTTCTAAACAAGAATTTAAAAGAAGTTGAAATTAATTATGTTACATAAAGGTTGTAAAGTGTCTAAAATTTAAATAAATGTTGATTTTACTCAATTGTCTTGGTTTATTAGATGTAAATAAAAAAATCGTAATGCATTCGTTATCGCATTCGTCATCGTATTCGCTATTACGATGTATTCGTCATTCGTATCGATATCGTAATAGACATATCGTTGCATCCCTAATTATAATCTACGGTGTCCCACTGCTGGGCTAAGGTCTCCCGGGTTCGAGCTCGTGCTTACCTTAATGCCTGGAACCTTATGCTATGGTAATAGCGTGCAAAACCAATTAATTTGGCTCTGGACTTGTCTTTTTCCGATGTCATTCTGATCAAGCACTTATGAAATCTCGAATAATTCAGAATACATCGCAAAAGTTTCGTATGTCCATTTAAAGTCAAATTGTCTAATTATATCGTTACCAATGAAAAATATCTAACCTAATTATCGCGCAATGTCACCACTCGATAAAATGGCGGAAATCGAACGATTCCCAAACAAAATCTCTCGATATATGAAGCGTCCGACATTCGTCTAACGAATGCCGGCGAATCAGAGCCCTGAACTGGCACAGAATCATGACACAGCACTACATATCATTGTCCTGCAAAATGCTTTGCCACCTGTACCCTACCGTGATCTGTTGGACAAACCAATCCAACGGAAAAGCTCGTCGGTACATAGACACGTAGTTTAAGCCATACATAGTGATGAGTTGACATTTCATCCAAACTGTGTGATAGAGAGATTGCACTACCAAATTGGATTTAAATGTTAGTACATGATAGCCATTTTGATTTCATACAGCCGAATACACGCCGCGCCAAGTATATTTGGCTCTGAGTGAGTTGTCACCTCTCCCTCTCTCTCTCACCCCACCTTACCCTATGCGAGAAAGAGAGGTACCAGCAGCATTTAAACTAGAACTTTTTAGAATGCGGAGTTATCCGGCGATGAACCTTCTGTCACGCAAAATTAAATAAACAGACATTTCTAACGGATATCGAAAACTTCGTGAGGAATCCTTCTTATCTCCATATCGGTGGCGACGGGCTAGCTCCCAACTGGCGAAACGTGAATGTAAAGTGCCTCCGCCATCCCGTATGGGAAAAGGTGTGACGCTGTTATTGTTGTTTTTTCCTCAAGGGAGTTGGGTTAAAAAAGTTACCCCTTATACAGCGGTCCCGGGTTCTATCCCAGGCTAAGATCATACCTAAGCAATAGAATGCAAAAGGCAGAAGTCAACGGCGTTAAATCTGATGGATCGGGGGTAAAAATTGGCGTCCCACAAGATTCCATATTAGGCCCTTTCTTATTCCTGGTATATATTAACGATCTGCCTTTTATGGTGGAGAAATTGGCTAACATAGTGTTGTTTGCTGATGATACTTCACTGGTCTTCAAAATTGAAAGACAAAAAGAAGATTTTGATGATGTCAATAGAGTATAATCTTTAACCTTGAATTGGTTCACAGTTAACAATTTATTGTTAATCAATCAATCATTTTTATTTCGGAATACAAAGTTCCATAGTTTGTTAGTAGTACTATTAATAACATTAACATAACAATAACACTTAAAATTATAATAAGATTCAGTCAATTAAAATTAAAATGAAGTCATGCTAATAAAAATTCAAATAAGGTCATTACATTAAATTAGGTTATTTTACAATATTAATGAAATAAAATAAAAATAAATAAATTAAAATTTAACTGACACAAATTACAAATAACAATTAAATTCAATACATTCAGGTGGATTTATGCATTCATCTCATATAGATAGGCCTGCCCGTGGAACGGCTCAGTTTGCCACACACTGTCAGTGTACCTGTAATAACACTAACCCAGTGTTTGAGTATAGGCCCGTCGAGCCGACCCGCAATGACCTGCAGGATGCTGTTGGCGCTGCTACGCGTTCTGCTCAGTAAGGAGGCCGTCCTCTTACGTATGATGGCGTGAAATCCATCAGTACGTGCCTCAACAAACATACTCGACGCACTACAGTAGCGCGGCAGCCCCAGCAACATCCTAAAAGCATTGTTGTACTGGACGCGCAGGGCGTTGAGAGCTTTTTGGGTATAGTTGACCCATAGGCTGCACGTGTAGAACGATTGACAATATGCCTTGAAGAGTGTGATTTTGACTGGCTTTGTACAACGTGCAAACCTACGAGCCAGCATATTTGCCCTAACTGCCAAAGCCCTGCGCTCCCGCTCAATGTCTAGGTCATGCCTCAGGTCGTCTGTCACTATATGACCAAGGTACTTCAAACACGTCACTCTTTTGAGTGTATTACCATACAGTCTTAAAGCCGGCACTTCACTCGGTAGTTTATTACCAGTCTTAAAGATCATAATCTCACTTTTTTTGACATTATATTTGATGCCGTGTCTTTCTGCATATCGTTCACATGTTGAAAGTATTTTTCTCCCCCTGTTGACGGACTCAGCAGCACCATATCGTCTGCATAGCTTAAGTTGTTGCAGCTTTTACCATCAACGTAGCATCCCGCATGCATACTGCTGAGTTCACCGACCAGATCGTTCACATACAGATTAAATAGCTTGGGCGATGTTAATCCCCCCTGCCTCACTCCACATTCCATCCGATACGCCTCCGAAAACTCATTTCCCCATTTTACTTTGTTGATTTGATTTTCATACCAAAATTTAAAGATATTAACAATTTCCGCCGGTAGTTTAGACGCTCTACACTTATCCCACAAGATGTCATAACTTAAAAGGTCAAATGCTTTTGAGAGATCTAAAAAACAGGCGTACACATTTGTTCTACGGTCAGTGTAGTATTTAACGGTGTGCTTGAGGCCCAGAATTGTACTTTCCGTAGAAAGCCCTGGCCTAAAGCCAAACTGTTCATCATTCAAGCGGATGTGGGCGCTCAGCTGTGCGTCAAGCAGGCCGTCAAATACCTTTGCAATTATGGTTGCAAGCGAAATTGGTCTGTAATTGTTCCTATCTGATATATCGCCAGTTTTGTTTTTAACAATGGGCACCATAATAGTTTCCATCATTTCACACGGAAGATATCCATGGCTGACACAGAGATTATTAAATGTGGCTAATACTCTAGGTAGATGAGACCCTGCATGTTTCAGGTGTTCAATGCTGAGCCCGTCGTGGCCCGGAGACTTCCCTCTGGACATGTTTTTAACAACTGTTGCTACGCCTTTAGGGCTGAATCGAGTCTCCAGATCACCCCGAAGCTGCTCAACATCACTCACCCTATTTGAAGGAACTATAGTAGATTGCACCTCGAAATGCTCACGAAATATGTTGGCTATTCCCTTCTGTTCCATTACCCCGTCAACAGATACCGGTAGGCTGGGTTTGCTATTGTGCTTGTTGGTAGACTTTCAGAATTTATTAAAATCTTTCGCCTTGTGATGTGTTGCCAGTATATCCATAGCTATTTGCTCCTGGTTATCCTGACACCACTTAAGCTTCGCTTTAAAAACCTTTCTACTTTCACTCATTTCCAGGTATAGTGGACCGGATCTTGGTTTTCCATAGTAAAGCCACTCTTGAAATTTCAGTCGCGCTTTAGCATGTGCCACCCCTACATGCTTGTTCCAGCCAGTCACCTGCCGTTTTTTACCGGAACTTTTTTTTATTATTACTAAATGCTGATGCCTCGCTTAATGAGATTACAATTCTGCTATACATACAATCTATAACTTTCTTATGGCCTAAATTATGACAGTGCATATCACAGCAATTACTAAGTTCCACCGGAAAATCAATATCCTTTAACTTATTGTGACATAATTCAGCATATAACTGTACCTCTTCCGGTTGTCGGTTCCCCCATCGTACGTTATTACATTCTACTTGACTAGCTATACACACATTTTTCCGTCTTATAAGTCGTAGGTTACATTCAACACTAACGGGATAATGATCTGACCACACAACATCATAAAGTATTTTTACATTTGTTACCGTACTCTAAGCAGATTGCGTAACCAAGCAATGATCCAATCACCTTCTCGATCCATGAGAGTCACTTACATATGTATACGTGCCCGAGTCTATGCCTAACTTTTGTATATCGGCACAAATCCATTTCTGGTCATCACAGAAAGTCAGCATTTCGTCACAGAACAATGTATATGGATGAGCATTTAAGTCGCCTAACATATAAACAGACTCAATATTATTATTTTCTACGATCGCATTAATCTCGCTAAGGCACTCGGTAAATTCTGGCAAATTATCCTTATCATCTGTAGGCATGTAACAACTAAACACAAGTAAACACTGATCACACAACGTAATCTTTATACATGCAAGCCGCACACTGTTACAGTTTATTACTTGAACCTGTTGAAATACACTTTTCCGCCACAAGATCGCCACACCACCGTACGGTCTTCCCCTCAGTACACCTGTGGATGTGTCCAAATGTGTGTTAAATGCTGGTAAAACCAAATGTATCAAATTCTCACTTCCAAATGTCAGGCAAGTTGGGACCAGTTTAGTCTTGGACAGCAATACGTTAAAATTAGTAAATGACACGAAGTTTCTTGGAATAACCATTGATAACAAATTGCAGTGGGGACCCCACATAGAAAAATTGGCTGGTAAGTTAAGTTCTGCGGCTTACGCTGTTAGGAACATCAGACAAAACACGGATGTGGCTACATCGAGGCTAGAATATTTTAGTTACTTTCATAGTGTCATGTCCTATGTTATCTTGTTGTGGGGGAAAGCAGCGGATATTCAAACTATCTTTATTTTACAGAAAAGAGCTATTCGAGCACGTTATAATTTAAAACGCACAGACACCTTAAGACAGCTTTTTAAAGAAATTGACATACTAACTGTAGCTAGTCAATTTATTTTCGAAAATATAATGTATGTAGGCAAGAACCTTACAAAATTTCCCAAACTTAGCGATAGCTGTAATTGTTTAATATTTATGCTTCGGAACGCACCGGTTTTCGTTGCGCGGATCGACCGCGAGTAATCGGGACATCACTAGCGGAAACGGAACCGCAGCTGTCACTCGTATCGAAACGATATGACGAATTAGGTTACTTTCTTGTCGTGAGAAAAAACATGTCTGCGCATGGCGTCGGGCCGTGACTATATTTCAGTGTAACAATTGTCTAACACAGGTGTCGGGCCTGGTCGGAGTGTTAATCATAATAATCGTAAAACGGAGTTGAGTAATTCGTGTTGTGAAGCTTGAAGTTGTACGGTCCCCAACTCGTCGTAGTCGGACAGCGACTCCTCGTGTCGGCAAGCAACACGCCGGCGACAGCGTCGGGCTGCGAAAAGAGTGAGATTCGGTTCCTCTCCCCCCACTCGTGCACTCCTTATCCCACATTCCTGCCTCGAATTGAGCTCTCGAATTCCTGTCTACGACGGCAAGGTCAGTATCACTCACAATTCTCCCCGTGTTGGTGAAACCCAGCCCCTCAAGATTCCACGCCGTTCGGTTGAGGCGTGGAAATTAAACAATAATGTTAACCTAAGAAATAATCACAGACTACTTGCGCCCCGGTTTAGACTCGCGAAGGTTAGCAATTCTTTCAAGGGTCAATGCATTCTCTACTACAACAAGATACCTCTAGAGATCTTGAAATTGCCATTTGAGCAATTTAGAATCCATGTTAAAGCGACTTTGTCGAAAAAGGGATATTACAATGTTCAAGATTACTTAAATGATGGGTCTGTATGGGGTTAATCTGGCTCAACACAGACCTTGCTGTTAATAATTTTGTAATTATTTATTCCTGCTTATTAATTATGATAATGACTAAATATTATATTTTGTATTAGAAGCATAAGCAATTTTTAAAAAGAGATCTAAAAAACAATCTGTTGGAGTTTCTACGCCCTTCTTCTCCCACAGTGGTCCAATGTAGAGAGTGGCAAAAAATGACGATTGCTAAGTATATGTTAATATCTTCAGTAATAAAGACATTTGGAATTTGGAATTTGGAATTTGGAATTTGGCTTGGGATAAAATAAAAAACTAACCAGGTCTTGGATGTATATGTGTATGTGATGTCGCTGTTTCTCGTTCCCACGACCGAAATATCCTAGTGTGGGGTCAGAACAAATGTATGTGCATTTATATAAATGTTTAAGTTTATGTTACACATTGTAAAATCTGTATTATTTTCTTGTACGAAATCATACTAATCGCACCATCCGGCTTTGAGACATAAATTCCATGAAAACATGACAAAGTGGATTTTTTATTTTTTTATGTTAGGGTTCCTTTAAAAATCTCTCTAGTTTTCTGTACTATGTAAGTTGTAACTAAAACAGTTGTCTTGGGAAACATTGATAGAAACCCTTCTTCATATCTCTATAAGATGCGGCGGTGGGCTGCCCCCCTGTCACGCAAAACGTAGAATTATAGCGCATGGGCGCAACTGCCACCCCGTATGGGATAAGCATTATTTTTAAGGAAAAACTGTATTTGTTTTTCATAAAAAAACATAAATAATATAGCATCATGCATTTTCCCAAACGGGGGCCGAGGCACAATTGTGCCCACTTTTAGCCAGTTATTCAATACTCCATTTTTGCGTGACAGGGGGCAAGCCTGTCGCCGCAGCTATGGAGGGAAGGTTTCGTCACGATGTTATCAATCACCGTAAGACGTCAGTATAATAATTTACTTAAGAAAATGTCTACTACTACTACTAGATGTATGATGTAAAATATTTGTTTTATTTTATTATATACTTTATTGCATATACACATTAGTGGACAATTACAAACATAGTTAGTATACAAAGGCGTGCTTATCTCTATATAGAGATTTCTTCCAGCAAACCCAGGGCTGACAGGGAAAAATAGTTTCATGCGAAGGGATAGACCTATTATGCACAACATAACAAAAAACTAAACATCAGAGTGACTTTAATATACTTATAATAAATTACTTAGATATTTACACATATAAATAAATGAAAACCTACATAATAATATAATACCTATAAATACTATATATAAATATCAATAAATACCTATACAATATATAAATAAAATATAATCTACTACAGAAGAGAAAGGTAATGTTCCTTCAAACTACTTTTGAAGATGTTAAGAGATGGACTGTCTCTGACGGTGCTGGGGAGTTTGTTCCAGAGCTTGATAGCCCGGAGTCGGAACCCATGTTCATATGCGACAGTTTTATGTTGCGGTGTTGTGAGCAGCGACCGAGTGTGAGGTCTCCGAGGCCTATCTGAAGAAAGAAAAGTGAACGAATCACGTAGGAAGCCAGGGTATTGAGGATTATGTAAAATCTTAAAGAGAGTGAAGAGGATGTGGGAATCCCGGCGAAGACGGATTGGAAGCCACTTCAGATCCCTGCGATACTGAGAAACATGGTCAAATTTTAATATAATTATTTATTTTTAAAGTGAATAAATTACTAGATATTCTGTGAATATTTCAAGCATTTACTTGTTGCCGTTATCAATATCGAAAAAATCACGTTTGTTTTCTGGGAGCCCCCTTAAATATTTATTTTATTATGTTTTTTAGTATTTGTTGTTATAGCGGCAACAGAAATACATCATCTGTGAAAATTTCAACTGTTTAACTATCACGGTTCATGAGATGCAGCCGAAAGCATGAAAGACGGACGGACAGCGAAGTTTTAGTAATAGGGTCCCGTTTGGCACCCTTCGGGTACGGAACCCTAGAAACATTTGAATTGGGAACCTCCTCCTTTTTGAAATCGGTTGAAAAACAAATAAGCTCAATAGACGGAACCCACACAATTTAGGCCTTCTTTCATTTAATGGGCCATTTTCCTGATCTCATGTTCTTACCGATTCTGATACATGTCACGTAACTCTATCATTAATAATGTCCGGCGAATTAATCGATGCAGGCGGCTCGGCGAGCATCGAATAGTGATCTCGATTCACGATTAATCGATTTAGTGATGCGAGTGGACGCTGGAACATGTCTGCCCTAAAACCAAGTGATACGTTAGAAAATTGTATCGGTAGTATCCATACAATTTCCTCGCTCGATAACACTGTAGGATATAACATTCTCTTTGACAATATGATGAGTGTGAGTGAGTGACACTAATACTCCTGGATTGTGCAGCAACATCATCATCAGTCATTTCGAAAATGGGAATTTTTGGAATTTTAAATTTTAAGTGAATATTAGAGAATGTGGTCATTATTTAGAATCGGTCATTCTTCGACAAAGCTTCGAGTTATTTCGTATGTAATACAATATATGAATGTGCGGTTAGTAATTATACAGTAGTGGGTGACACATTGATAAACTGCTGTTCAGAATAATATCACTAACGAGTCACGTCAAAGCAAACTGACACAATAAACATAAATAATAATTCAAATCTAAATCGTGTCACCATTTGCACCACAATTCGTCGAACCCAACGCACGCAAGTGTAATGATGGCGTGCAGTTGGCCCCTGCCTGTATGTATTCGCGCCGGTTGCCACATTGTCGTGTTGTGGAACATAATCAACACGTGCGGTGTAGTGGCGTTCATAGAATATGTGTGTATCTCTCTTTGCTGTAATGATATATTTTCTGAGCAGTTTTTTTCAACATCCAATAGATGGCGTTGTAGACACATTTTCCTTTTTACTTTCGAGTTGAGAACGGAGTGAAAATTAAGGAAGTTATAGTTATTAGTTATAGTTTGTCGCGGGCCACTTTTCCGCAACTCGACGTCTTAAATTTGCGCCTATTTTGCGTGGCGTGGGTTGGGGGCACTACTCCTGCCAACCCAGCTCCTGCAGGAAAAGGAAGTATTGTAATCATAAAATATACGATTTTGAGATTTTGATGGGGATAGGTTCTCTATCGTTAACTTAGTCCGAAAAAGTGAAAAAAAAATCAAATGTGTTCTGTCTTTGTGTGTGTGTGTGCGTGTTTATGTTTGATTGTATGGAAGGCTGTTTTCCGTTGTCAGCTCTAGAGCCTAAACCACTGAACCGAATTGGATGAAATTTTGTATTGGGGGTTATTTAGTAAATATGTAGGACTGTTTTTTTTTGTTTTTGGATAACTTATTTTAAGGTACTTGTCATTACAAATCAAACACATTTATTGAGTTTATTCGAAAATGGGACTAACGATTTTTTTCATGGCATACTCGGAGAACTCCAAATGATTACCGCAAAACTCCAAAAATGGTAGCTCCCATACAATATGCACACAGTGCCATATATCCCGTAACAATTCTCGGCGGAATAATAGTGCGGGGCATGGTTGAAGTAGAAAGGAGTTGTTTTGTATGGTGGAGCGGTTGTTAGGGACATCATTCTGAACAACTTTTAGTATGGGCCGACTTGATGAGAGGAACTTTATTTTCAACTCCATCATATAACTCAGGTGAGCGCTATGCCCGAAATGTACTGAGATAAGAAAAATAAAGTTGCTCTGATCACGTCGGTTCTATAGTACAAGTTGTTCAGTACGATGTCCCTAAGAACCACCTTTCGGCTTGTAGCTCCCTTTCTGTTAGACCCTGTATACTTTATCTTAGAACTTCTTAAAACGTCTCCTAAACGCCTGCACACGAATATCCACAAACTATTATTTTATAACAACACCGAAAGCATCATGCGAGACAGTTAGTACAGGGTGGCCTGCACAATTCATTTTCTTTGGTGCATGATAAATTTAGTAAATATAGGAAGAGGACACCTAAACATACAAAAATATTGGTTATATGCCACCCTAAAGTGTCTCATTTACGAGATCATGTTTACTCCGTTTTACGTGACAAGGGACTGGCCCTTCGCCGCAGCTAAGGAGATTCCCGTATCTATATATTATGAAAAGTACCAACATTTTGTTCCCGCATAAGAAGCATCCGAAGTGTCCATAATTGCAGTGAGGACGTCTGCGGACCAATCAGCACAATTTGCAGAACCGTCTCACTGAGCAATTACAAACGTGCTGCACTTTAGCGATAGCATGACTGGTGCAGTGTGCTTTTTATTGAAAGCGAAAAATCTCATGATGGACATTAGGTTTAGATAAAAATAAAATTAAGAAACACCCGAAAGAAACAAGGAACAGCCGATTTTTTTATATCTTTGCAACTGAAGTTCACCCTTCGTTCATAGATGGCGTTGTTACCGGACCTTTTGACAGCAGCGCGATGCAAAGAGTTTCGCTAATTTGAGGCGCAATGCGTATTACACCCAACAACCTGTCGATGTGGGCTGAGTATGAAGATTATGATCTTAAGACAAGTGCCTCTAAAATGAATGACGAACAGTTTTATTACCGGAAACTATGTGAATACCAATAACAGATAAAGTGCAGGTCGGACTCCCACACGAAGGGTTCCGTACAGTCGTAAAAAGAAACTTAAAGACAAAAAATAATAAAACACTACGCTATGTGCACAACAATTTGGATCAAATTACCAAGTCACCACCAAATTATAAGTAACAAACAGAAATTTAAAAAAGTTATAAGATATTGGTTAATGCAACATGTTTTCTACTCGATTAAGGAATTCCTAGCACATAATGTTAAAATTTGTGTCAATTGTAAACTTTGACTAATTTGTTACCTACTATTTAAAATTATGTGGCTCTATGTCATAATTGTTTTTCATGCTATAATTTAATTAGCTGGATATGTGTATCTGACTGAAACTATATAGTACAGTCTGCAACAGAGACATCTGACCCCCCAACTTTTAAAACGTAATTCCATTCAAACTGCTGAGAAGCGCCACCTACCACGATTCTTGGCACCTAAACTTGTTTCTGGAAAGTGTGCAGCCGCAGATTTTGTATTTCTATTTCAAATTGAAGGAAACCGGCTACATCAATAATAACCAGGAAGAAACAAAAACAATTGCTTTACAGAGCGGGGTTCGAACCATGGCCCTTCGATTTATGAAGCAAGCGCTCGTCCCATTGCACTAACCAACGATCTGTATATCATGGCGAAAATTAATATCATATGTTCTACTTCTATGACGCAGCGCTCTAACTTCATCGTCAACCGCACGCAATGCATTTACAAATAAATTGAAGGTAGGATATCAGAATTATAACCACAGAACAAGAATACGTTCAGTTCGTGTCACAATATCACATAAGTTACTGCGGATCTTGTGATTTTGAAAGTTTGGACTAGTCATCATGTCTCATTTTTTAACTGATTTTGTTAAAGCCAAAATAATAGTGTATTGGGAAGACAACCACAGTATTAAAAGTATATCTAGAGAATTAGGTATCGCGGTAAGTAAAAAATAATTATATATTATACTAATTTGTAACAATTTTTTGTTTCGTGTAACATAGGTTTAGTGTTAAAATTACTAATATAAGATGCCTATATTCTCTTACAGAGAAACACGGTTCGTCTTTGGATTCGGAGATACCAAGATAGTGGTGACGTAAAGCGTAACCGCCCCGGCCCGCAAGCAATGACCTACACAGATGCATCAAACCGACATCGTGAAATCGTTAATCTCCACACAGAAGACCCATTTAAGACAACACGATCAACTGCCATAGATTATAATATTTCACTGCAAACAGTAAGGAGACATTTACATGCAGGGGGTATCCATAACTACAAGCCGGCCAAAAAAATTAAATTAACCGAAGCCCATCGCCAAGCAAGAATGAGATTCGCATCTGAATATCTAAACTTTGATTGGGAGAACGAAATCGTAATTTTTACTGACGAAAAAAGTTTTAAGTCCGATGATGATGGCAGAAAAATATTATGGAGAAGAGCTGGCGAGCGTTATAACCATCAAAATATTTTGCCTTTGAGAACAAGTGGCAGAATAACTTTAGGTAAGAATATTTATAAACATATATGTTATATGTTGTGTTTATAAACAACATTAACATCATACAGACAGGCACATACATTGCTTTTACTTCTGGCCCCACACTTAACCTTTCACGTCCCGTCGTCGTCGCGATATCCGGTCGGCCGAAATTTTCATAGGATTGGAACTCTATAAGTCTATGGCGTTAAGTTGAAAATCGCGATGTATTTTTGCTTATATTTTTATAGGACGTATCTTGAGAGGTTAAATAGCCTGTGTCATAGAACCAAACACGGCAACATCAGAAACATGCAACTTCTAACACCTTTTGTCTTCGTGCCCAGCCGGGATTCGAAATATTATTATTTTAAATTGTATTACGCAGTGTGGATTATTTGTTATTTAACCAAATTATTGTTTTGCAGGCTATTGGGGTTGGATGTCCTCCATGGGCCCAGGGGAGTTGATCGAATTCGGCGGCCGAATGAACAAAGATAAATACTTGGAAATTTTACAAGATGTGATGATTCCAACAGTGCGCAACGTGTATCCAGAGGGGCAAATATACTTTATACAAGATAATTGTTCCGTGCACCGTTCGTGTTTGGTTAGAGAGTGGTTTGCCGCTCGTAATGATATAACTGTCATTGAGTGGCCATCTAAAAGCCCAGATTTGAACTTAATTGAAAACTTGTGGGGTCAAATGGTTCTTAACTGGGATACGAGTGATGTTAGAACAAAAAGTTATTTAGACCAAGAGGTGATGAGATCTTGGGACCTTTTCCGCCTTAGTAATATGTGTTCCAACATGGTTACAGGAATGAAGTCCAGGCTTGAACAAGTGCTTCAAAATGAGGGGCACCCTCTCCGATATTAAAAATAATTTGCTGCCACTACTTATATCGAAGCAATGTTTCAATAAATTGCTATCCAGGTATAGCACTATTCGACCCTATATGCTATTTAAATATCATGCTATGATAAAGAAAGTTGAGAGATGTAAATTGTTACTTAGACTTAGTAGCATGTTGATTCTCCCTACGGAAGATTTATCATAGTTTGAGTTTATATCTTTATTTCGTTTCTTTGTTGAAAAAGTCTTAAATATTGATATCGAAGCAAAGTTTCTATAAATTGCTATCCAGGTAGCACTATTTGACCCTACATGTTATTTAAATATCATGCTATGATTATGAAAGTTGAGAGATGTAAATTGTTACAAATATACTTACATAGTAGCATGATAATTCCCTCTACGGAAGATTAATCATAGTTTGAGTTTAAATGTTTGTCTAAGATACACATTTCTTTGTTGAAAAATTGAAATTAAATAAATAACTTTCAAAATTATTTTTATTTTATTTATAATAACAATAAGTTATAAAATAAGCTAGGTAAGTTATCTAACAATATAACAACCCATCGTTTCTATGAATCACCATATTATATTCCAAAATTATTACACCAACATTACCAATATTTTGCTTAGCAAAAACTGAGCCTTTGTGGATTCGAACATGCTACCTCTAACTTATCTTGACATGTAGCTATTTGCGCCACGTAACACTCATGATTTGTGACGAAATAAGCGTATCCTACGCTTCGACCCTGTGGTGCCTGACCTGGTGGTTTATCGAATATCGAATAGATGGCATTGATGGTAATGAAGGTCATGAAGGATTTAACCACGAGAGAGGGCGCTTTTGTAGCACTTTTATGGGGGGTCATATGTCTCTGTTGCAGACTGTACCACCTTTGTATAACCATATCTATCGCAAATAAAAGTCTTTATCTTTATCTTTATCTTTAACAAAAACAAAATGAGTATAATATTATGTCCGAACATAGGTTCGAACCCAGAACCCTAAGATTGCGAAACCGATATCAAACCAATTGCGCCACCACAACCATGTGATAAACAGCGATATCTACGATTATATTTGAATGATGTTATGGTTTGTTATTAATTTCGCGGCTGGTGTTAAAACACTTGTCTTGTATGGGGACCCCTTTATTATTATTTTTATTATTATTATTATTACTAGCCTACATCATCCCGCTGCTGGGCAAAGGCCTCTCTTCCCCTCCTCCACTTTTCATGCCCCTGGGCTACCTCCCACCAGTTGTTGCTGTGGGGACCCCTTTAATTTATAAAATCTCTTGTAGTTCTTCTATAACTTTTTGCTGTAGCGGTAACAGAAATACACATTCTGTGAACATTTCAACTCTCTATCTATTACGGTTCTTGAGATACAGCGCGCTGATGGACGCATGGACGGACAGACGGACAGACGGACAGACGGGCATCGGAGGCTTATTAATAGGCCGTTTGGCACCCTTCGGGTATGGAACCCTAACAACAAACTGGGTTTCGAGACTCGTCACTAGTCAGCAGCTAGTACTTTAAAAAAACTTTGCTATAGTCTATACGGGTACGTGTTGCTATAGCGGTCAATTACCCGATTGCCGTGAACCGAATCATACTCGTACATGGTTAATATGGTAACGGTCGGCAACCATGGTAACGATCGGCGACCGCTACCATAATACCTACGCTAAATGACAGTAATTTCGAACATTGCACGCAATATATTGTATAGTTTCGCTAACCCAATCCTGAGCGTACAGTGGTTGTCAGGGGTTGATGACCGTTATTGCAACGCTAACCCGAAAAGACTGTACCTCATAACCCTTTTGCGATGGAATCCTTCTAAATATCTTTCATGTCCTTCGGAATTCGTAACGTTTTTTGTACAAACTAAAATACACAGAATTATTTCTTACCTTTTCCTTTGAATGCTTTCAAAGATTCCTAATCTTTCAGAGTATTTTTTACATATTTTTACATGTTGGACTGAGCAAAAGGGGCACTAATTTAAAATGGGGGGGAATTTAAAATAAAATCGAATTAAATCGATAATAAAACATTTTTATACACACTCTTTCTTATCAGTGAGTAAAATTAACCGGTCTACAAGCATTTGCAATAGGTACTTACTAAGAACTTATACGAATTGAGTGCGGAACCTGTAGGTTAGGTTAGTTTAGATACAACCAGCGGAGCGAGCTTGCGACTGAAAGGAATATAAAGCCAAATAAGGCTACAATAAGTTATTATGGCTAAATTTTTATTGGGATTGATTAAATTAAAACCGGAGTGTATCGAAGCGAAATATATTCAAATGACACAACATTTAATGAAGTTTATTCTGACCACGATTTCTTATACTTTTTTGCTATCCCTGCCTCAAAATGGCGATCACTCGATATCCGAGACATCACTGAGGGCTTATCACCAACAATTAGTTACACCAAATTCACCCTTCCCGATAAGCACATAAGTACTATATTCGCGTCAATCAGTTTTTTCACGTAATGCAGTCTGTACGTCTGCTTTCAGATCTGAGGGAATTGAATGGTGATGTATTAGTGCCACTAATTAGTTGGCGTTGTTGGGGTTCTTCTTTTACTCTTAAATGTCTTCAATATACATAACTAATTCAATGAATGCTCTTCAGTCAATAAATGGTAGAACTTGGTGAATCAGGTGCAGAGTTCTTTCAGGCCAAGATCTAAAAAAAAACAGCGATTTTCTTTCGGAGGATACATAATAATTGATATTCATATTAACACTCCTACATTCTTATGTTTACTTATATAAATACCTATTGAGACAACTTTCGAAGCACAGCTACACTAAGGATCATGGCTCTCGACGATACAGGTTCCTCACCGAGTTCGCGAGACATTATTAATCATACTATCGCAATTATTAATCATACTATCGCACAAGAAGCCTGTCAATTTAACAAATGCAATGTTATTATTAGTTATAAGATATTCTTGGCTTATTAAATAAACCGTGTTCATTTTGCATTTTAATTGTTCTGTAAAAAACCCGGCTCCTAACAGTGTGAGTTCTTTCAGGCGATAAACTGTTCAGCGATGATTGTCTTTCTGTAAACAACCTGGCTCCTAAACGTGGCTATGGGGTAATCACTTATATTTTAAAATTTTACTCAACAGGCATATTTACATTATACACGGTGACTTTTTGTTCGTTTTGTTAACTTCGTGGAAGTATAGTACCCATCAATAAAAACAACTTTCCCAAAGAAACATATGGTCGCAAACGAAAAAAATATTGGGTCTTCCATAGTTTCTTATAATCAGCTGATGGGGCAATGTACTGAGGAACGAATTATTTTTCGTTTGCTATTGCATGTTGATGAGTATTTAACAAGTAAACGAAATAAATAAAATTCTCCGTTTATACATTTCTTCTGACCCCACACTAGCATACCAGGTGGGAACCAGAAACGGTGACGTCACAAACATATTATCATTCACGAACCGAAATTGAACCGAAGCTTTTTTCGTCCTCCCTGGCCGGGTCTCGAACCCGGGACTTCTCCGGCAGAAGCTCGAGCGCTGCGCCACAGATTTATGTCATTCTAAAACTCATAAGCTATCGATAGTTTTAAAATTGATCTTTCGAAAGCTGTTCGCCAACTTCATTTTGACGTTGACCAATCAGAACGCCATACGAGCTGTAATTTGACCCTAAAGCATACGGACTTTATTACAAAGCCATAAGGTTGAAAATGTAGTGGGCAAATAGTGGACAGAGCCTCATAAAGGGTTAAAAGCGATTGTAATTTGAATTTGAAAGGAATCTGGACACCTATGTCAAGAAATATAAAATCAAGCCACCGTCATTTGTTAATATTTTGTTATTTTCACGATTTTATTGTTACAGGTAATATCATCGATTGATAAACAAACGGTTGGTCTCTCGGCCCAAAATGACGTACAGTTCATAAAATATTAGAAGTGATATGACATTAACCTAAAACTGCCTAAAGAACACTACTGTTGAACTACTAGAACACAACAGAAACATAAACATTTACATACAGGCACATACATTGCTTCCGGCCCCACACTAGGATACCCTCTGTCGTAAGAACCAGAAACAGCGACGTCACACACATAACCTTCTTTTACCCCCAGCCGGGGATCGAACCCGAGAGCTAGGCCGTGTTGTGCCCCACTGGCTTTTCAGTATTTCGAACTGATTCAAAAGCCAATGCGCTACAGCGCGACGCTGCGTTGTACAACACGGGGTTTTCAGCGCTCACATTCTGAATAGCCCGTGGGGTACAACGCGTACGATCTGAGTGGAACAAAAAGATCTAATATTGTTAGGCAGTTTTGGCAAATATATGCGTTGCAAGGTCAATAGTACTCACCGGTGATTTGTGGTCGTTTTGTTATGATGCAGTTATTGTCAGTAAATGTCAGTAAAAATGTCTCTTACTACCAATCACACAAGATTCATTAACGTAATTATCTATACCTAGGTAGAGATTTGCAATTTTCGCAGAATTTTCTATTTCAGTTGCCGCTATAGGTAGCACCAAATAATGAACTGGCCGGTAGGTGAACGAGATTTTATCAGTTTAAGGGGAGACCCATACAAAGCAACATGTTTTAATAGCCCGCAGCAAATCACCATACTCAAATACCTACCTACCTAAGAACATAACATAGCGTCACGCCTTTTCCCATATATAGGGTGGCAGAGGCACAATTGTGCCCAATTTTAGCAAGTTATTCAATATTCCATTTTGCGTGAAATGGACTAGCCCATCGCCGCAGCTATCATCGCAAACGCTACCGACCACAACGTCTTTAAGATCTAATTTCGAATCCAAGATTGGATCAGACATGATATTATTTTCTTTTAATATAACATAACATAGCATAGCATCACGCCTTTTCCCATACGGGTGGCAGAGGCACAATTGTGCCCACTTTTAGCCACACTCCATTTAGCATGACAGGAGGCTAGCCCATCGCCGCAGCTATGGGGTACGATAAATTACTACATGTCCTGAAGTCATAATTTGTGGGGCGACCATGTGCGGGAATAATTGTGGATTTGCAATTAGGAAAGTGACCGGCAGATGAAGATTTGCTTTGGATGTTTCAACTAGCTAACCAAATTTCGAACTATCGAGCTTTTGGTCGCAAAAGAAATATATATTTGGGTCTACCATAATAATTAAAATAAATATTAAATGTGGCCTTGGTACCAACAGTAAGTAATATCCCCAACGAGGGGAAAAGGCCTTTACCCGGATACGAGTAAGATATTCCAGCACGCTGGCTCGGTGCGGGTTGGTGGAGAGTGTCGGGCAGGTGGCCAACCCGACTTTCAGAAGTTTTCAAGCTGCCCTGTTAGGGCCTCTGACAGAGCTTTATAATGACTATTACCAAGTTATGTAACAAAACTAACATAACATTAACATACACACTTACACTGCTACTGCTCCACACTAGGAGCCAGAAGCAATGTAAGTGTCTGGTGTCGTGAGAACCAGAAACAGCGAAATGACAAACATGGAAATATCAAAGACCTGGCGATTTCGTTTTGTTCCACCCCAGCCGGGATTCGAACCTGGGTCCTCTCGCTTGGGAAGCACAGCCTTGACCACAACACCACATAGATTGTCAAAAGTAGCGATAGTAGCCGGGACCTACAGCAAGGCTACCATAATAGTTAGTATTTAATCGCACAGCAAAAATACTGATTCTCCCAGCAAAAATATTTTTATGTTTTAAGTGTTTTTGTTGTTCTTACATGTTCAACCTAATACGAAGGATAAAGGGGGCTTCGCTTCGCTCAACCCTTTTACCCTTCACCTAAGCTAACGCAGTAATTTACCCTGATATATTATATCAAATAAACGTATGAAAATAAATGAAATTAAGTATAATGAACATTATTTAAAATGAAACAAAAATTTCAGCTTGATGCACCGCTCACTGTACTTAATTGGCACATTCGGCTCTAGTTATGGGCCGACTATCCAGAGAGTATAATCCTATAATTACCAAAATCCTGAGGATTATGCTCAGTGGATTATTGAGATTTATTGATGGTCGTAATTTGTTATAAGAACTATCATTTGGAGTTTACAGTTTCTGTCAAACTTGTTCCCACTTTTTCTTAGCTTGTGAATTCCAATCGCGGAAGTAGGTTTTACGTTTTAAATAAGATTGCAGCGACGATGGACCTGTCATATATAAAGCATATAAAGCATTGAGTAGGCTAAAAGAGGGCGCAACTGTGCCTATGCCACCCTAGGTGGGATAACTATAAATAAAAAAAATTTAAAACACGTTATTGAAAAAGGTTCATTATCTCCATTTAGGCTAATAACTTTTGAAACGCCAAACCGATTTCAACAAAATATATATCAATAACCGGTCAAGTGCGAGTCTAACTCGCGTACGAAGGGTACAATGGTAGGGATGGCGTGAGTGAATAGTTGGATTTTACATAGCAAAACGTCGTTTACACCGATTAAAATCCGTCCACCAGATTGGGCGCTAGAGTGCCACGGAAAGACAGACAGATACACGGACAGACGATTCAAACTTATAACACATTCTTTTTCGTCGGAGTTTAAAAAGGCGCGAGGCTGTTTGTTTTGTGGTATAACTTATATATTCGTGTAGATAGCTTCTGATAGATCTTACGGATGGACCGATTTTTATTTGAAAGTAGATTTTGGTTTGAAAGTTGAACTGAACTATAGGTTACATTAGCAAAGCATTTTGCTTGTCGCGTTGTCTATCGTAGCACAAGATGACGTCACACTTCGTAGCAAATCGCAGCGTTGGACTGCGCTTGGGTGAAATGCTACGAAAATCTGTTGCTACCTAAATCCTCAGCAACTAAAGGAGAGCCTTATCGAGATAAGCTCAACTTTGATCAATTTCTTTCCGTAAATGATCTTCTACCGTGTCTTGTTTTCAAGTGGCCAATATTGAAATAAATTGGTAGGCTCAATACGATTATTATTTCTTTACCGCTTGACAGTTCTCGGTTTATCGGCACAGATAGAAGAAGATATATGTCGCTGAGTATTCATCACAATACTACTTAGCTTATACCAAAACAAAAGTAATGTACTGAAGTCACGTTTTGTAGGAGTAGACCTACGAATTACATAGTATGTGTCACTCGCACATTATTAGAATTGAGGTCAAATGAAATTGCTTGGTTTTTCATAGATGTTCGAAATTTGAATGAAATAACAACATCGAATTCGATATTATTATAAAACAATAATAACATTTTCACATTTTAAATGTGTTCTACAAAACAGTTTGCCTTTTTGGTCGTAATTAGCGGTTTTTGAACGCATTATAGGTTTAAGATATGTGTATAGTTAAAATGTATTATTCCCCTGTTAAACAAAACTTTTATCATAATGGCCAATTCACAAGGTTTGAGCACAGCATTCTTGAATTTGACCCTCAATAGGATCCAGAACGCCCTCGCCTCAGGCACAGAACATAAAAACTTCTTTTCTTTACACCCAAGAAACAATATATTCATCCCGTGGACACAGGGAGCTAACCCACGCCGTAAATTATAGCCTCCGACACCGTAATACCCCTTTGAAAATGTTAATTCAGTTATTATAATATGTTTAATTTCTCTATTGTTTATGGTTGCAAAATAAAGGGCCTCTTGCTGTAGATTTTTTAAAGGGCGTGTTAGATTTTTTGTCCTTTTGTATCTGTGGGAAGGTTTTCGCTTAAATAATTAACTAGTGAGTGGCCAGGTATGTCCAGGCATTTAAGAATTGTATTTGAGAGTATAAAACATAAAATTCATCAAAGCGATTGGAAAGCGTATGCCTTTGTCACCCTGTACGGGAAAAGGCGTGACGCTATGTAATTTTATGTGTGTTGTTAAAGTACTTCTTAGGACTGGTCTCCTTAGCGGGCCCATAAGACTTGGATCTTATTCCTCGCCCTGAGAGTTCTTTAACGATGGTGTTATACCGCGTACTTGTCTGAATAACTAAAAAACCTGGTGTGTGTCCAGCGGTGGTGACGACCTCCTTCCCAGCGAGATACCGGGCGCGCACTACGGTATAACTCCAGTTCTTCGCTGACGGAGATTCTCGGCGTCTACTTGCCGATCGCTAGAGCCACACTGTTCCAGTTAATCCTAAAAGCACGGACCTCCCGGCGAGGTTTCGAGCGCACGTGCGACACTAAGGATCAGTTGCTTAGTCTAACTAGTGTGGTTCCCTGCGGAACTCAAGTCGCACTCAACGGGCTAGTCTCTCAGCGAGACCGTCGACCACGCGCGACAATTTGATCTGGCCAAAATATATCACCGAAACCACTTACGACTTCGCGGAGGCACGACATTGACCACCAAACACGCGTATTGGGAATTGATTAACACAATACTACTTGATTTCCATAACAAATCTCCAAATTCAAATGTTTAAGTAGAAATGCACGTGTAAGTATGAGTTTTATTTGATACAATATTATATCATTACACATCAAACAAACACATCGTGTAGAATTGGAAAAAGCGAGTAACAAAGATAAAGTCACATTTATCAAAAGAATAGACCGGCCTCAAATAATAAATAAAGCAGTTTGACATGACTTACAATACATTCAAGACTTTATCAAAAGCCTTCACACATTAAAATGGCACCCATTCAACCTACATCAAAAGAGAAACCTAGTCCTAGACATAAATAACCTCGAAAATTCCCACAAAGCAAATCCCGCCGAAAAAAACACTTTCTTTTTTTCTGATCGGCCTTGTCAATAATGGCATCTCATTATTATGCCACATAATAATGATTTGATTTTAGAGTCGTCCTCGATTATCCCTCGTTCTCGGAACGATCTCTCGGTTATGCCGGAATCGTCTCTTTATAAGTCGCGGTCTGTTTGTGTGCCTGTACAGATTTGAAACACCTGGCGTGGGACGGTAGTGTTAGTGAAGGGATTGGATTGATTGTTTGTTTATCGACATCGGTGATACTACACTGCACTTGTTATTAAACTGAGTGCGAGGTAACAAAGATAAACTTTTTTTACCTAAACGTGGTCCCAACTGCTTCACTGCCGCTCCGTTTGGGAAAAGACGTAATGCGTTGTTCATGTTGTATTAGTTAACGTTTTCGCTGAAATTATGATCTTCGGTCTTTATTTGTGCATTGTTTTTTGATAAGTCGTGCCTTGTAACAAGGTGTGATAAAAATTGTCCTAAGATACAATTTTAATGGTTCTAAGTAAAATATAATAAATTAATGTAAGTGCTTAACATATTTTAGGATAATTTTTTTGAGAAAGGATTTTCTTAGAAACAAATTTAAAAACCACTAGACTAGACGCTTGTTCTTTTCAAATTAAAGTATATAAACATGCCGTACGAGTATTAGGAGGCATAATAACTATAGATGTACCCTGTCAATGTGTTTGAAGTTAACACATTCATAAATTCTGGTTTGGTTTATCACTTCGTTTATATCACTATGGTCTGTGATAGTCAATATTCGGATTCAAATGCATTTTTAATCCTTCCGAATTCTGTGATTTATTACTTTTTATCGGTAATGGAGACGAGTTTATATAGTTAATGTGTAGGTATTATTTAAAGCATTAAAAAATAATGTTTTTTACTTATAAACTTTACATAAAAAATTATAGAAACAGTCAAAGAATTGAAATAAAACACCGAAATTATGTGATTTTTTGCTAGATTGATTGAAAAACCGCGTGCATATTGGTTTATCCATCTAACAGCTAGGCGTCACAGGCACAGGGGCTTCAAACGTATTCTGACATCCTTACTTGTACGTCGGGGATGAAAATTTAATCAATCATCAGGGACTGTAAAATGTCGAAGGACCCTCTTAACCTCAAGAATGTAATAATTTGATACAAGAGTAATTTCCCGAGAGAATTCATACTAAATGAGATATTCATGACCGTAAATTGGCTTGTTCTTTCAAAGTTAGTCGAAAAAAATGAATGAAGTCACATTGCAATGCCAAATGGGTACTTTATGAATTCGCCTTAGTCATGACTTATTTCTGAAATGGTTGCAGTCTTTGTTTAAACTACATTTTCGTGATGTTTTATTGTATCGCAATTTTGCACTGTCTCAGCTTGGGTCACGGTTCCCATTCTTACATCTATACATATCGTTACGTTTTTTTCACCCTCCCATTTTCCCTCATATCTGGGATGTCAGCGTCACAGCCTCCATGAGGCTAAGTTTGTTTTTAAATTAAGTTTGTTTCTTTTGACAATATAGAAAAAAAATATATAGAAATTTTCTGTACGGGGTGGCAAGGCACACTTTTAGACAGGAATTCAATATAGGTACGCATGTTTATATCCTATTATATTAACTTCTAATTTTACCTATCTTGACTGAGATAATTGCGTGATCCTGCTTCCATGGCTACCCCTACCGAAATACAGCCATGATTATATAGTTTCCTACTGTCATAGACAAATAAGTTTGTCTATGGTACTGTATAAAAAGTAAAATATAACAAAGGAATGAATCGAGATAATAATCTAAATGTGATTTAAATTAATACTTGTTAGTGAACACGCAACGTGGTGTTCAGTTGTTGATATTGTACAATAGTTCCGGTTTTGATGTAGATAGAAATAAAGCAATCTAGATTTTTCTTCTACTTCTTCTTATAAGGCATGCTAACCTGTTTTGAGGTTAATTTTGCCAGCGTCAAATGTATTTGAAATATCACAATTTGGGCAGGTCCTCTATCGATAACCTGAAAATTACGTCTTGGGATAAATTTGTTGCTCATTATCCCTACCCAGGGAAGACGTGAACGGCAGTGGATTGCAAGTGGATTCTTCAGACGTGAGCAACTGCCTCCCCTAATCTAGATGCAAACCTATAATAGACAAACATTTCCGATATAACTTCGGCAGCCATCTTGAATCACAGACTAGTAGTATTCTGCAGCACAACTTCGATCATATTATCCGGAAACCGACACGAGAAATAGCACCTAGTGTCATTCAAGTATCGTCAAGTATCGAAGTAGAATAGTCAAGTATCGAAGAGTCGAGATGGCCCCTTATGTGAGAATTAGAATGTGTCTTGCTTGAAACAAGAGGTCATTGACCCGAGAAATTGGCCTGTCTACTATTAAGGCCTAAATTAATCTTACTATGTTGACCCGTAGCTGGCATTAGGGGTGTAACAAAAACACGTAGTCATATTTTAGGGTGTTGTTATAAACCGATGCAATCAGAGCAATTTTCAAAGTTCGATCAGCTGATTTGTATGGAGAAGTGAAATTTTAAGTTGCTCATATCAAATCGGTTTCAAAGCGAAAGTTGTTCAAACTGATGTCCATAAAACCTCCTGATATAGACCTCCCTTGAACTAGAATATTAGAAGAATCGAAAAAGTCAGCGTTTCGAGTTGAGATCATATTTTATTCATACAGAAACGAATATCGATACGCTTACTCACACATGCATAAATTTTCTGACTCACTAGATAGTTTTATTGAAATACAAAAGCAATTATTATACATAGTCAGGTCATAAGTTCTGTCACATGTGCAATATGAAATAATTTAGAATTTATATAAACATTTATATGGCAAAATTAACTTAATAAAACATAGATTCTTATGGTAATAAAGTTTATTCAAAATGACCCCCGCGATTTTGAATACAGGCCTTTATTCTGCGCGGCCAGTCGTCTATCGCAGCACCACCGAGGTCCATGTCAATATCGGCGGCTGCCTTAATCAAGGATGCCTTGAGTGACTCCAAATCAGGATGAGGCTTTGAGCAGGCCTTTTCCTCCAAGTGTTGCCATATCTTGTAATCTAACGGACTCAAATCTGGACTGGAGGAGGGCCAGTCTTCGTGCCGGATGAAGTCGATTTCACGCGCCGCCAGCCAGTCTTGTGTGCTTTTCGCTCTATGAGCTGGCGCAGAATCTTGTTGGAATACCCAGTGCCTGTTATTAAACATGGTATGAGAAACAGGTTCCACAAGGTTCTTGAGGACTGTATTATGATACACAACTGCATTCGTTTTTACGCCTTTCTCACAAAAATGTACCTCAGTTAAGCCCCAATAAGAGACTCCCAACCAAACCATGAGCGAGGATGGAAAATGACCTCGTTGGACACGCGGAATACGGTTGCTCGCTTCTTCACTGCTGTGTGCGTACACCTTATCATTTTGTTTGTTGTAGCTCTCTTCCACGGTGAAAATTTTTTCATCCGAAAAAAGAATTTCGCGATGCTTTTTTCCCGCGTACCGCTTCAACAAAGCGCGGCATCTCTTCAGTCTCAGGTCCATTAAACGAGCGTCCAAACGATGTCCTGTTTTTCTTCGATATGCCCTAAGCCCTAAGTCTTCCTTTAACAACCTTTTCACCGTGGTCCTGCTTAACCCCATCTGAAGGGCCAACAGTTTCTGCTTACGTATGGGATTTCTTTGAATTCGCGCCTTCACAGCTTATATCACTGCTGGAGTCCTAACAGAGCGAGGGCGACCACTTTTTGACCTGTCATCTACACTAGAGTCTTCATTGTATCGTTTTATGGTACGATAAACGAATCTTTTGGTTAAATTCAAATTTTTCAGTAAGTCGAAAATCTGAATTGGCGCGTAACCGCAACGATGCAACGCAATAACTGCGACACGGTCTTCTTTAAGTGTCCACTCCATATTTAAAAATGAGGAAAATTCTAAAAAGTACACATTTTTATTTTCATGAAAAATTCGAAATTCGAATTCAATAAACTTTTTTGTGGCCAGCGTTCTAAATTCAAAAGTTTTTATTGTGTGACAGAACTTATGACCTGACTGTGTATATATGACAGCTCAATTATCAATCCAGCTCGCCAGGTGACGTTGTATGAAGTGGTGTTTCACCACAGGGTGCAATATCATTGTGGTCTGTGACCTCAGTCTGTGACATTTCATATTTGTACTATAGTCTGAATAGTGTAAGAACCTAAGCTCGCCCCAAATCATTCTCTTCATTTCGGAACGCAGGGTTCCCATTGCAGGGTTCACATGTCAACTCTAGACACCAAATTCTGTCACGCCCTCTAGCGAGCTATTTGGAAGCTTTTTGTTTTTATTTCAAATCTCTTCTGCAATCTTCATCTAAAGGCATTGCATTGTGTTTTTAATCCCTTGTTATACTATATTAACTTTTGCGCGGCAAACAGCAGCCTCGATGATTCCGATCAATTACATAAATTACATTCGCCATATCTTTCTCTCATCGCAGTTGGCCCCGGGCGCGACTGACAGATAGATGGCAGATAACCACGTCTTTTTAACGTGAAATATTGCCGCGAGATAAAATGGAGAAGGGTGCTGAAATAGGGCTTGATGGGTGCGAATGTTGTCGAAATTACTGGTGTCGTAAGATAATCTTTTATATCAGATTATAAGTATGGTAAAAGAGATGAAATATAAAAACAGGACGCCCAAAAGCGATTTAAAAATCTGAAGGGATTACTGCCTACTTCATTATAATCTTCCTCTTGTTTCCCCCTTTCTCAGTCATTGCCCCTTTCTATACAAAGGCAGAAACACCCTTCCGATTATGAATTACTTCCCCGCAGAGATGTAAATTAGCGCAAACACATTATGTAAGAACTATATTTAAATGGCTGCGCGGGAGGGGTGACATTACAAGCTGCGCAGACCCCGCACTAAAGTTTCGCGTCGACGAGTCGCGAGACGTCTGAGTAAGCATGTAAAATTGTAAATGTCACCCCTCACGCACCGATTCACCGATTCACTACTTCAAGTAGTTTTTTTATATACAGTTCGCGCCAAGTTTCTTTGGTTCTGAGCGAGCTGTCGCCTCTCTCATAAAGAGAGTTCTCAGTTTGCTCAGAGCCAAAGAAACTTTACGGGGCCTGGTATACGTCGCACCACGAGTTATCAGCGATGGCCTTGAATGCGCAGTAGTCACTTTTCAATACCTGTACATATGCGCAGTAATTCCCGCCAAAGTCGCCCAGCGCTCTTAATAAGTGGCGCGAGGTATAGCTGTGTACATGTTATACTGATTACTTACGTCTCCCCGCAGCGGCGCAGACGTCCCCCCTGCAGGGCGCGGCGGGGGGAGGCGCGGCGCTTCCCTGTGACGTCACGCCCGCGCTGCCCGACGACCGACTCGCGCTCGTTATCTGGTACAAGCAGGGCCACAGCGCGCCAATATACACGTGAGTAGCATTCCGTCATTCGTTCATTCATGTATAAATTATTTTATCAATCATTCATTCATTCAGTTGAAAAACCATTTTCTATTTAATATTCATTTATCGACTCAAATTGTACCTTGTTCTTGTCTTGTCATTATTTCAGTTGGTAAACTAAGCTTATTTGGCTCTAGAAATAATACAATAACTTTATGTGTTCATTCGGTCCTCTGTTATTCCCCTCACTATTCACTTATCTATAGTTACAAACAGGAACACAGCGCGCCCATCCACACTCAAGTTACATCCTTTCATTTATTCTGTTTGTTATTTTACCGTCACTAGGTAATTCATTCCTTTTCAGTTGAGTATTCTCGCTCACTACACGCGAGTGTCATTCGGTCACTGGTTCACTCACTCATTTGGATATGTGGAACAAAAACATACTTGTAACCACTAGGTCTTAGTAGGTGCACAAATTATCTATGGTCTTCCCTCCCCTAAGTGTAACATAATTAGGCTTAGAAGATCGGAGTTCCAAAGTTTTGAGCCTATATTTGTAATTTGATTCCGTAACCTAAAAAGGAAAAACAGAACCATTAGAGATCACTCGTGTGTTGAAAGGTTGTACACGTAGGTAGTTATGTGACCTATACATGAACGTGTTACGTAAACAAATAATAATAAATTTTGAATTTGGGGTGCACTTTGGGGGTAAATCAGAAAAATAAACCAAACTGTATCGTGTGACATGTCAAATAAAAGGGCTTTTTCTGAGCATTTCATGTTTTTTTCGGATTTTGTGTTTTTTTTGTTAGCCTATGCGGTTTGAGCTGACACATCCCTAGCCGAAGCTTTATCGATCCGCTCTGGCAGGAACTCGGCATTCACTGGCTGATTTTGCCCATTTTTCTGGATGCATTCGACAGAAATGTCCAGCCCAGTTCCATTTGAGTTTGACGGTCTGTACGCCTACGTCGACTTTACCAGCTTTGGAGCGCAGTATAGTGATCCTAATGCGGTCTGTACGTTGAACACCTAGAATACTGCGCTCGATTGCTCGCTGACAAACCTTGAGTCCGGGCTTCTGGTGGTCGGTAAACGACCAAGTTTATGGGCCGGAGCTCCGGATGGGTAGGACGCACATATCGACGAGTTTGCGCTTCAGGTACAGACAGTGGTAGGCTGCCCTTCATCATCTCCCTTCATGGACTAGAAGTTCTTCCAGGCGTTCGAAACGCGTCTTTCGATTTCTTTATCCTGCCTGTTTTTGAAGAAGACCGTTGAAGAATAAAAAAAAAACTGGATAAGGGTAAGATTAAGCCATATTCCACCACGTGGCTGAGTGCGGGTTAATGCAGGGGTTTTACGACCACTACCACGTAGCGATAGCAGCCGAGACCTTCAGCTTATCTTGTCATCCGAACCACTGAACGTCCGATAATCTACTTGATAAATTGATTATCTCATTGGTGCATGGTCAAGTTTCGAACCTGCGTCTCCCTGTGTGAGAAGCAAGCGTGAAACGCATTAGACCCAAGGAGCTTTATCGAAGTAGTTCTTAGTTAAAATATATTTAAGAAAAATCAGTCAAGTGCGGATCGGACTTGCACACGAAGGATTCCGTACTATTGTACAAGAAAACTTAAGGATTAAAAATAATATAAGTTGCAGATTGCGCAATCGATATCGAACCAATTGCGCCACCACACACAAACATGAAATGAGCCGCGAAATCTAAAGAACGGAACCCTAAAAAAAGACCAGTAACTGTAATGAGCGAACAAATGACTGGATGGTTTAGCCAACGCTTTCTGTCTTATTAATCAATAACTACTGTCTGGGCGGAGTGGGTGTCTCGGTAGGTGAAGGCTAAAGGATGTGAGCGAAGCGAAGCGAATCCTTCGTCTTAGGTTGTCATGTATGAAAAACAAAATACAACGCTCGCTTTGTATATTAACTTACTCGAATTAAAGTTTATAAGTTGATGTTTTTAAGATATAAATCTTAAAAACATCAACAGCGAATAACTGGGAGCGACTATAAATTTGCTCCCAATTATCCGCTCAACTGGTAATTTGGTCAGCCAAAACCCAATATTTTTGTAAATAAAAACTGGATTACGTTCACCCGTTTAAATACTGCCCTATCGAAATTCCAACAGATACAGAAAAAGAAACCAGATTGATATCCCTACTCCCTTCTCATATTTTAATTTTAATACTAGCAAAATGTTTAAAAACAAGGTAAAAACCACCTATTGAACTAAATAAACCATATACCTAGTAACTTAAAGCACATAATACTTAATTAAATAAACTAACTATCTACCTAGCTAAATGTATGCGTATACCTGCTTGCTTATACTTTGAATGTCTTAACTGTGTGTATGCCAGCACTAATCACTGGTTTTCTGACAGGCTGCCTGGTGATGAAAGGGTAGCCAAGGGTCGGCCCTTGTGCTCACATACTCATTTGTTTCCCTGATATCTGCCGTCTTCGGTAATACGTGCGTCAGTAAGATTGAGCGAGTGAGGGAGTCTGAGCGAGTGTGTTGTATGTGTATTGTGCTTATTTCTTGTAATCTACAACTGAATACCTACTTCTATTGAAATACACTGGATCTGCCTTCAAATAAAAGTATCTATTACCCAAATGTACAATGTATACCTACCTATACTTTGAATGTCTTGTATTGTGTTTTATGATTCCTGAAATTTACTACAAAATACCTACATATTTTCAAATTCACTGGAGGTATCTGCCTTCAAATACCTACTTATTCTGTACCTATATAATGTATAAAATAATTACCAGTGAAGAATATTTCAGTGTAAGCTACAATGTTACTAAGTATACCTACCTAATTAGATTATGAGAATAATCTGCTAACAATCTGTTTCCACAGTTTGGCAGACACTGTTTAATTAATGTATTTTTGATATGTTTATAAAAAAAGTTGAAATATTACAAACACACAGCATCACGTTTTTCCCGCCAATATTGGTCCAGCTAAAGTCTTGTGAGGATTATGATTTCAAATATGGCAACTTTTGAGAGCTTGTGGCCCCAGAATAACAGATAAAAACACTATAATATAGTTTTTACTATTTTCAACTTACTTCCAAAAGGGGGAGGTTCTTAATTCGTCTGTTTTTTTGTTACTCGATTACTACGTCAATTATGAACCGATTTTGTTGATTCTTGTTTTGATTGGCAGGTCATTCTTCAGAGGACAAAAATACAAAAAATATATACACAGATGACGTTTTTGTTTGTGGTTCCTTGCATCGAAAGATTTGATGAGGACTTTTCATGTACACAGACTTCCTTCGTATCCCGACCGGGGGGGAAGATATAGGGCTTGAACTTGAAGTCAGTTTCTAAAGTTTTCAACTCGGTGAATTATTAAACCGAGTATTACGTTTTTATGAATTTACTAACTTTGTCTCGACGTTCCGTGTTCTTCAGTTTTGAATTAGTTTTTAGCCTGTATTATCCAAACATTTTCCCCATTTTCTTCGTAATTAGCTTTTGAGCAAAGACTTTTATGATTATTTCAGCAAACCCTGTATTTCGCTCTGTATGCACAAAAAATAATACCCTAGTTTGGAATTACAATGTTGCCTGTTTGAGTCCGTTTTTTTAGGTAAAAAAAATGTTTCCTTTTATTAGAATTAGCTACTCGTCATTTCGTAGTACGGGTTGGCATCTATTTAAGATTTTTCAACTTAATTTGTGATGTTGTATAAAACCAACGAGTACAGCACTAGGATACTCTGTGTCGTGGGAACCAGAAACACCGACGTCACACACAATCCAAGTCCTATTTTTTTTCTGTATCGAACCCCTCACATGGTAGGCAGAGCCAAAACCGCAGTGAAATGTCGAATAAAGTTATCTGACGGTTTCTTGAAGAATTTGACAGACATTGTATGTTTGAAATGTAAAACAATGTTATCTGACTGTTTGTCCGGGGGTAGAACTCGCACGAACACTTGTAATGGAAATCAGTATGACGTCAAGTCTGACCTTATTCTGTCACAAAAAGATTTTTGTAAAGAAACGCGAGCCTCAGTCACATCTACTCACTCTCTGCTGCTAAGTGATATCAATGAAGGTGGTAGTTGATGGAGAAATGATACTCGTTCATTACTCATCGAGATATTGAAACCGTAGTCTCGTAATGTTAAGCACAACTGCTGTAAATTTATGTAAAATCTCATCGAAAAAGTTTATTTACTTTCACCAACAATATTAGGCTATTATTCATACTTACAAATTTCGATGGTTAAACAGCAACATTCATCACAATAACCGGTTAGTATATATAATCACCAGACGTCCGTGGTGAATATGATTAATACTGATTTACACAGCTAATATCATTGCAAAACACTGCGGTAGCTTAGGTGAAGGGTAAAGGGGGTAGGCGAAGCGAAGTCCCCTTTATCCTTCATGTTGCGTTGAACAAGTACGAAGAACAAAAATTACTTAAAACTTAAAGTACATTTCAAATATTGTACACCTATATATACTAATATAATAAACATCCTGTGCAATACTGCGCATTATAGACAGACAATATTAAGAAAAAAATAACTATTTATTTTATTTTATCTTTAATAAACCAGATTTAATAAAGAAAATAATGGTGTGTTATTACACAAATCCCTCTTGGTGAGTATTAATAATAACTGGTTAAAGTAGTTAATCGGACTGATGTTGGCTATATTTTTTACTTATTTATTGAGATTTCCGTAACATATACATTTATCGAATAGTCTATTCGAATTTAAGTCAGCAATAAATGACCATATTCGTAATTCGTGTTTTCTTTATAGGACACAATAATATAAGGTGCGCACCGAATGAGACTGGTCTCATAATTATCAAAAATATAAGCAGAATGAAGCTTGATTCTGTAGAATGAAAATAATATGATATTGATTGGCCTGTCGTTGTACGACGACTCTTCACTCTCGGTATAATTATATCTCGATATAGAGAGGGTACAGTAAAACATAAACTTGAACATTTATACATATTATTTTATTGTTGTAAAAGGTCGTACAGTAGCTTTAGCACCCCGACGACACAGGAATTGTCATTTTATCAAATCACATCCGACATTGTCATCATGTATAAGTTAGTATTTAAGCTAGGATTTCAACCAAATATATAAACATTAACGGATCATGCAGTGACAAGCCTTTTGTTACTCTCCCGACGGTTGTCTCTGTAAGCACATACTTTGCTTCTGGCCCCACACTTGGAAACCTTGCGTCATTGGAGCGATATAGAAACAGCGGCGACACAAACATATAAAGATATAAATGAAGACTTAAAGTCCTTTCCTCCGTCGCGCGGGAGGATTCCAAACAGATGGAAAACTGAATTCGATACATAAAAAAGTTATGCCGTAAAGTCACTTTGTACATTTTTATGTTCCAGACGAAACTTAGTTATTTCTTAGGCTCTGAATTTAGACTTTGTAGTTAATTAAGCGCTAAAGTACGGAAGGTCCTAGTGAGTCAAAAAAGATACTTTCTAGCCGTCTTCGCCAGAAGAAGGGTAATGTTTTCTAGGCAACGGCGTCGCTGGCATCAATGGCACACGAAGGACATTTCATACGGGCGACTTTAGTTATCTGTTTGGCCATCGGGTTAGTGTTGCAGGTCTGTTGTTTTTTTTCAATTATCTCTATGTCTAAGAGCTCCGTGGTCTAGTGGGCTTCACTCTTGCTTCTCACACAGGAGATGCAACTCGAATCCCGGTGCTGACCATGTGCCAATGCGCTGAGTAATTAAGTTCTTAAGTACATTACAGGGACGTTCTAATCTAACGGTGTAACACGAAAACATCCTTAGGACATCTCCATTTCTTCATAGCTGCATTAATGGGCTAGCCCCTGTCATACAATATGGAGTATTGAATAATTGGCTAAAAGTGGGCACAATTATGCCTCCCGTATGGGAAAAGGCATAACCCTATATGTATTTTTCTACCTATCTATAAGCATCAAATAAAGTGACATTTAGTTTTAATTATAGGTCATGGCAGACCGATAAGGATCTCAAGAGCTCATTGCAGATGGCACTAGCGCAGTTGTAGGCTGTCTATCTTTCGAAGTTGTCAAATTCTGTTGGCTTCTTATAATGTATGGCGTGCTGACCTCATTTGAGAATAATCTTGCCAGTGACTTGTGTATTTGGAAGATCACGTGACGTGCTTTTGAAGCTAACCTTAGATGAATGAACCTCTTCCAACTACGCCAGCGCCACCAAGTGGGAGCAAACGTGCACATAGCTGCCATTACGAAGCCAAGGGTCCCGGGTTCGAGTCCCGGTGGGGGCAAATATTTGTTTGATGAGAACGGATGTTTGTACCCTTGTCATGGTTGTTTATCTATCTAAGTATAGTATTTATCTATTTAAGTATGTGTATCGTTGTCTAGTACCCAAGATACAGGGAATCCTAGTTTGGGGCTAGATCAATGTATGTCAATAGTGTCCAAGGTATTATTATTATTATTATTATTATTATTATTATTATTATATTTTTATGAATTTTTCATTTCACTCTTGTAATAAAGAGGTTCTGATACACGGGCTTACGCCAAGTGCTTATCTACTAAAGATCACGGTCCTTGCCCATGAATTTCCGTACAATTCTACATGTATTTAGTATTGTTGCTTTTTGAAGAAGTATATGTGTGGATCTGGGTATATTTAGTGTTTTGTTTTGAGTGTTTAACAATAACGACTCCATCTCAAGCGGCATATTTATGAGGCGATTATCTCCCAATTCTGAGCTGTCACTCAAACACTTTAAATCACATGAGTCACTCAACGCTCGTATAATGGTCACTTAACGAACTGGCTAGTTCAAGTTATTTGTGGTCGCCCTGTATAGCTCACAAAGGTGCCGCTTCCAGCGGCGACGCACACTGGACCAGATTTGAGGAGCCGAGGAATTTTAACCGTTTAAAAGTCAAAGTCAATGTTCTTTATTAGTGAAGATATTAACAATATTCTTAGTACACGCATGTTTTTGGGTCTTCTCTACGTTGGACCACTGTGGGAGTTAAACGTGGCGACAAATGTGCCTCTGCCACTCCGTATGGGAAAAGGCGTGACTATGTTTGCGTTTATTCAAAAAGTTGACAATTCGGAGCATATATATTCTTCATTATTTCATTTTTTTTAATGTAAGGCATTTTTTGTTAAACCATAAACATAAACATTTACATAAAGGCACAGACATTGCTTCTGGCCCGACACTAGGATATCCTGTGTCGTGGAAACCACAAACAGCGACATCACATATAAACTTCCAAGATTTGGGTTTTTTTTCTTTTATCACCATCCGGGTATCGAACCCGCGAGCTCTCGCATTGTAGGCAGAGCCACTACCACAGCACCACAGAGGTCGTGTTGTTGCCATTACGGTGCCCCACTGCTGGGCAAAGGCCTCCTCTCATTGAGTCATCTCAAGACAATAAAAGTAAAATTAAACTTGAAAAGCGGCAGTTCCTGCAACAAAACCAGTTCTACACGTATCGACCTGCTCATTCCTGGGGTCAAGCTGGGGATGGCGAGAGAGCGATGAAGATCCTGGGCAAGTGTTAACTGTATCCCAGGCGATACAGCGCTTGTGGAGAGGTCACTTCACCTGTGCCAGGCACGGAAGCCAACCTCCCAGAATGCACAGCGGTACAACATCTGAAAAGATGCCAATGATTATGATTTAGTAATTATTGACAACTCAGGCTAGAAAAGATGATTTGTAAATGTTTTGTTTTCGTTTTTGTACCAAGAAACCTACTTCTTCGTTACGTTAAAATCTTCTTATTCGGTTTTCAGTATACGCCGCACCTTATCTCACCAAAGAGGGCACTTAGACAGTATTTTTAAATTCTTATTATTTTTAATCCGGCCATCACGCTCCTCAGATTAGGCCCGACAGATTGAACGCGAGTTAACACTATTCTCGGAATTACTTTGACAACTCCACGCAAAGAACATCGGCGAATTTTTATCTCATATATTCGAAACTTCTATGAACACCACCTATCAAAGAAAAACTATTTTCTATTATATTTTTTTAATAGTAATAAGAAAGACATTACAGGCCAGATAAAATATATGGTATAAATTGGTAATGTAGAATAATTCCATTACTTTCGTGTTTCTATTTGAGTCATGCTACAAGTTTACAGATACCTCTATGTACAGTCCAGTGAGGATTTCACTGGACTGGACATAGAGGTATCTACTACACATACACTACGCCATTATAGAGTTGCCATTTAAAGAGCATTGCTGTAATTGGCAACTCTGTAGTAGGGGGGATTGGTTGTGCCATTTGAGTTATTTAAAAATAAAGCGACTTTTTCGAAAAAGGGATATTACAATGTTAAAGATAACTCAAATAACGGGACTGTATGGGGTTAATCTGGCTCAACACAGACCTTGCTGTTAATTATTTTATACTTTTTTATTCCTGCTTATTAATTATAATAATTAATATTGTAATAATGTATTAGTTAAGCACAACCAATTTTTAAAAGAGATCTAAATATCAATCACCAGTTCCTACACCCTTCTTTACCCATTACGTTTGCTATTAATATGTAAATATATATCTACAGTAATAAATAAATTTGACTTTGACTTTGATTCGGCAGTACTGGACCGCTATACCCAAGCTTTACCAAATAATATTTTGAATACATGCGTGACTTTTTTCTATCGTTTAGGCCATTAAAAATATTGATGTTAATTTATTTTGAGGCTATTTTGAACTGACAAAGCTTTTGGCCAAATAGTTTAGTTTTTTTTCCTGTGGTGATTTGTCCACACTCTTTGTCGGTTCAAAATAGCCTCAAAATAAATTAACATCAATATTTTAAAATGGCCTTAAGCTACAAATTAACTTACAAGATCGTACAGTTATTACCTTATGAACAAAACATCAATCTAATAGGACGATTCTGATAGGTCGACGCTTCATGTATGGGCAATCGCCGGTGTTCCGGGAGATCAAAATTATTCAGAGAGTAGTGGTTATGTCGCGTTCGAAATAGTCGCACTAAGACGGTAAATACAAAACAACTTTAGGCGGGAACCAAAGAAACCGTTTGATAAAGACTTGATGCGTAATTGACGTCTTTATATACTTTTAACACAAACACAAGGGATCGGTAATGGGAAGGGAGAAAGCACTTCGTGTAAGCAACTAACCATTGAACCTTACTTCACTTCTGTGGAGTGATATCGTGCTTGCTCTAAGTTTTCGTTCCGGACACATTGATGTCAACGAATTTGGCCATTTAATGGGGAAAGTGGAATCCCCTAATTGTGAGGAGTGCGACACCACGCCGTCGTCCATGTGTCCGGATGCGGGCATTCAGCCTTTACCACAATTACCAGACTTATAAATCTCAAGTTACGCAATATTTAGTTATTTCTTAATAGAGTCTGTTTATAATTTAAATAATCTTATACTGGGTAAAACAGTGTGTACTAGAAATTTAAGCTTTGATATTTTTAATTATTGAGACTGGCACTCGGAAAATAAAAAATTTGGTCGCCATTCAAGTATACTAAGTACTTGGTATATCCTGGCAAGAATACCAAGAAAAAAAATGAGGGCGCTACTTTTTCCACACGGCAACATTTAGGTAAATGCAACTCTATATTTTTTACATTAGGCAACTCTACATGAATTTGATACTTGCTGTTTTTCTTGAACTATGTAGGTTTGAAATGGGCATGATTTATTTTAAGCTTACAATTTTGAAGCTCACAAAAGTTTTTCATAAAAAAAAATAACAATTTTGCACCGGATTTAAATTTATGTACTTTTTCTTGTTATGTATTTAATAGTTATAAAACATATTATGAAGAATGAAACAAGAAACAATGAAACAGTTATGAAAATGTAAGTAAAAGTAAGCTGAAGCTGAAATTCTAAGTACCGCTGGGGTGGTGCCAAGCCCTTATATAAAGGTGTGGGAGGCTGTAACATAATTATGGATTCCCTGACCTCTGAGTAAGCCAGAATGCTGTAAAAATTAGCCAAAATGTATTGAAAACTCAGGGTTTAATTAGTTAATTGCTGTCAATAGGTTTCGTACCCGTAGGGTGTCAAACGGGACCCTATTATACTTACGAACCCTGCGCTGTCCGTCTGTCCGTCAGCGGGCTGTACAGCATCTTGAAATGTTCACACATTTTATAAATTGAAGGGGACAATGGTACAAGAGACTTGTTTTAAGGGATTAAATATGGCCAGAAATGCATCTTTAGCTTCAATACTAGGCTAAACTAGACACCATAAAAATGTAGGATAAATATATGTTATAAAAGGTCTATAAGAGATAAGAATGGACTTTTAAAATTACCGGATATATGTTATATTTAATACTTAAAAATATTTTTCGCAATGCATTATTATTCAACTAAATGAACAAGCGCTCGGAGACGAAATCAGTTTCCTTTATGAAACTTACACGCAAAAATAGGTAAAAAAAGGGAAATTTTTTGGTTGTTTTATTTTTAATTTTTAATGTTATTATCACAGGAGTTTAGTAATATTTTCTATGATTTTCTTGGTCTCGGAGCTCGGGCTGCCCCGCGGGGCTCTGCGCGGGAGCATGCGTCAGTCTGCTTCGACGCGATGCCACGATTATTTGTTTTCTTTGTCTAATTCTCAATGCCATTGGCCTTTGTTCAGCCCTTAACACCTCCTGCGATATAACAAACCATATCATGATTCTTTTTTGTGAAGGAACTACAATGTTACGGTATTCAGAATTTTCCTTTACTTGCTTCGTGCCAAATTTCTTGTTGATAGGTCCACTGGAAATATGCTATAGGCATTGATTCTCTTGCAAGCACCAAGCAAATTCAGCAAAATTTTAACGTCAACGGAGATATCTTTTGATCGATAACTCTGGTTTTTTCACAACTTAAAGAGACTACAGATTTGCGTTATCAATATCAATTTCAACTTGATACCACCACGCGCTCATAAAAAAAGGGTCTTGACTGACGGACAGACAAACAGACAGAAATAAATTTATAGTTTTCGGATTTATCCTTTCACTTGTGCTATAGCCCTTGCTTCATGCCAAACTACATGTTTTTAGGTCAACAGGAAGTACCTTATATGATTTGATTCCCTTGCCAATTCAAGAAATTTCAGCAAAATTATGGGATATATGGCGGTATCTATTGATTGCTTTACCCTCTTGAATACGACCGGCGTTAGATAACACCAGTTTTCCGTTATAGGTTTTCAATTTTATTACCATGGCATAAGGTTCAAAATCGCGACCCGTCCCATCTTCCCTCGGTTTTAAGAGGTTATCTACCTAACGTTAACACCTATAAGTTTTTTTTTCACAACTTCAAGAGACGACAGACCTTTTGAACCCATTAGGGCACGGGACCCTAATAAACCGGATGCACGGCCGACAACTCACAGTCGACGGAAAGTCACTGTCTGGCTGTCACTGCCCCTCGAGATAGTTATGATATTTAAGCGGCACTTTATTTGAGTAGCAGTGTAGACATGCAGGCAGAAGTAATTGTACTTAATTCAACGATGCTATCACAGACATTGTCGAAGATTGTAACGGTGAAGGAAAACATGTGAGGATACCTTAACATCCCCATAGTGGTGGCGATGGGCTAGCCCCCTGTCACGGAAAATGGAGTATTGAATAACGCGGGCACAACTGGCATATTCTATGGAAATCCTGTTAATACATGTTATTTACTAGTGAGTTCTGTTAGCTGTTGTGACCTGGCGAGCGACGCAGGAAATTTGCGCTTTTTTCTATTATTTTCCACCCCCCTACATCCCCGACCCCTTGGAGATTATCGGATGAATAAGTGGAATTATTATAAAAACAAATAATCCGACTATATTTACTTTCAATACCACATACACACTTATGAATGCCCTGGTTATGTACATGGAGTATGAAAGTACCAATAACTTTGTAGCTCCATAGACCGCCATTTTGTTTTTTTCCAAAAACTGTATCGACAAAATTCCATATAATTATCGAACGTGCTTGTAACATTTCACGGTTAAGAAATGCGACCTGTGGTCAAAGTCAAAGTCAAAGTTCTTTATTACTGAAGATATTTACATATACTTAGCAAACATAATTTTTTGCCTCTTCTCTACATTGGACCACTGTGAGGAGAGAGGAGAACATCCGGACAGCCCGACAGAATAGGAAAACCATTTTTGCCCAAGCTCAAACGGAGAGATTTTGTTAGCGCTACGCGCTCGCTCGGTCAATTAATTAGGTGATTTATCCTTTAATGAATATATATTTCTCCATACAAGACAATACTGAACTAAATTTTTCTTATAAATAATCTTCCCAGCTAACCATGACCTTGCCCTTCACAGACTGGACACGCGTGAAAGGGTTACGACCCACTGGTCAGATCCCGACACCCTCGGAGCCCGGGCCACATTCAGGAGCGATTCGGAGCCTGCTGTGCTGTTCATCATGAGGCTAAGGTGAGGCTTCATCGTCATTCATCAGCATCATCTATTTATCAAGCTCATTATTGGATATTGTGTTATAATTTATGCTTCAAGGCCCCCTTTTCCTTCCGTATAGGGACAATAAAAAGTCTATTCTAAGAGCTCAAAATCAAAGTCAAAGTCAAATTGTCTTTATTACGGTAGATATTTTACATACTAACAAGAAATTGACATACTAACAGTAGCTAGTCAATTTATTTTCGAAAATATAATGTATGTACGCAACAACCTTACAACATTTTCCAAACTTAGCGATAGCTGTAATGTTAACCTAAGAAATAATCACAGACTGTGTGCGCCCCAATTTAGAATCGCGAAGGTTAGCAATTCTTTCAAGGGTCAGTGTATTCTCTACTATAATAAGATACCTCTGGAGATTTTGAAATTGCCATTTGAGCAATTTAAAAAGCATGTTAAAGCGACTTTGTCAAAAAAGGGATATTACAATGTTCAAGATTACTTAAATGACAGGACTGTATGGGGTTAGTCTAGCTCAACACAGGCCTTGCTGTTAATAATTTTGTAATTATTTATTCCTGCTTATTAATCATAATAATTAATTTTTTCATATTTGTAATAGTTAAGCACAGCCTATTTTTAAAAGAGATCTAAAAATCAATCTGTGGGACTTTCTACGCCCATCTTCTCCCACAGTGGTCCAACGTTGAGAAGAGGCAAAATTGACGTTTGCTAAGTATATGTAAATATCTACAGTAATAAAGTACTTTGATTTTGACTTTGACTTATACATAATATTTTTTTTGCCTCTTCTGCATGGGACCGCTGTGGGAGACAGGGCGAGGAAACTCCCATAGAATAATTTGTAGATCTCTTTTAAAAATAGGGTGTATTTGTAAATACAATCTGCTTATGGAGCCCCTGTTCAAAGTTTCATGCTTCCAGGTCCACTAGTTTTAGCTCAGCGTTGTCTGCCAGTCAGTCAGTCATTCAGCGTAAGGTGTTTTATTGCGTAGATTCTGAAGCTCCATGCTCTATACCTGAAGGCGTCACCATCCTTAAATATTGTCATTTGACAAATTGACAATTTTGAATTGTAATCGCGACTGTTTTTGGCGAATTTGAATTAACCGAGTCGACAATTGACGTTTCTGTCAAAGATAGAGAAACGAGACAAGAAGCGTTTATTAACGCAACATCCAAAAAACGATCGCCTAGTAACTTCTTCCAAAAGATAAAAAAACATGACATCGCATCATGTGATATCTACCCCCTAAGATACTCTCTGATTGAATCATTTATTCCCCTTGGAATATGTTATCTATTGAGTTTGATATTTGGAACTTGATATTTCCATTTTTACCTTCTATTCAATTCTCTTCAAACAAAATTATACAGGGTGGATTTCTTTGATATTATATACCAGAAAACAATACGGTTGACAACGGAATTGAATTCTGAAAGCATCCAATCTATCATAACTCAGTCCTCTGAATGGCTTTACTTTTGACAGCTCACAACTGTAATGAAAAATATTGCATATTATGTACGCAAAGGAAATGTCAAAAGAAAATTAAAAGGATGAGACAAAGTGACAAAGACTAAGGTACTAAACTGGCAGCTTGAAATCCGTCGACTCCTGTGCGGTTGACATAGGTTCTATTCATCGTATTTAGTGCTCCCATGTAGTTTAACAAAACTGTGTTGGTTGCTATAGGTCATTTTCTGTCCGTATACTAAAGTTGGGTTTGTTAGATCACAACGTTATAATACAACCTGGAGCCGAAGCGAACAGCATTGTATAAAATAGGGAGTACAATTTCAATGAACATTTCGTAACATTGGGATGAAAATGTATTTATTCGGATATTACTTTCAGTAAATTTAATAAACAATATCAAGAACATTAACAAGCTTGCATCACGCCTTTTCCCTCTCGGGGTGGCAGAGGCACAAAATTGCCCACTTTTAGCCAAGTTATTCAATACTTGATATGATCATAATGCCCCTAGAATCAGTATATGTGTTTATGTTATGGATATTTGTTTCGATCGGTACATTATATATTTGGACAGATATCTTATCCCTTCTAAGAAACGGGTTTAGGGTGTCAATTCATTTTTTTACATGCAAAAATGACAGAAAATAAATAAGGTTTTGTGTGAATATTTTTGGGTGAAGAAAGAATTCCATAAATGTCTATTACACTATTTGTGATATTTATAGTACTTTGAATACATTTTCTTGAAATCAGAAACATCGAAAGTTATAGCAATGGATTACCGATAACTTCTGTATGTATACTTACAGAAGTTATCGGTATACTTTATGGGTTACTTCGTATTTTACGAGGTAATCCAGAGAAGAAGAAGCATTTACTAAGCAGAGTATGCCAAGGGAACAAGAGGACTTGAAGCAGGCGATGAGCTAGAAACTTATCTATCCCATCCCTGATAGCTTTTTTATATCTGGCTATGAAATTATTGCTGAACATGGGTTGTTACCTTCCACCTGTCGGCTCGTTTCATTATGTAACAGTCACATAATAATAGTATAAAAATCTGTTGCGTAATGTGAAAAGGCGACTTTTAAAAGTGTTATGTGCAGTTTCATATACCACTTTATCTCCTCTCACAAATTGGTATCGAACCTTCTAAATATACGATGAAAGTTTAAAGAGTATTTTTATTTAATGACTTTAACATTGAGTAATTGGACCATAACGCTTGAACGTTAGACGTTTTTCAAAAACGAAGTAGTCTTTTTTTGCATTTTATATTCCATAATGTCTTCAGAGCATTTGTCATCTAATTTTCTCGACTTTGCTGGTAATAGATTATGTATGAGTCATTTCCTTTGCCCCATTTAAAATACGAAATCAAATTTTCTTCACAATCACTGCTAAGGGACAAGCATTAAGCTTGTTAAGCTAAAATAACATTATTGCCACGAAATTCAGTAGGTACATAAAACGTATGTGTTTATAAAGTATGTCAATAAATTAATTTTGCAGTTTGTGAATCTGTTTGTAAATATTACGAGAGAAGATAAACAAACTACTTTTACATGTAATATTAATCAAGCCCATAAACTACTTGGGCGCTTAATTTCATTTAACTCCGTTCGGCCGTTTGTGCGTTATTTTTAACCGACTTCAAAAAAGGAGTCAATTCGTCTGTTTTTAGGGTTCGGGACCAGAAGGGTGCCAAACGGGACCCTATTACTAAGCCTCCACTGTCCGACCGCCAGTCCGTCACCGGACTCTATCGGATCAACCAAAATATCAGCTGAAATTTTCACAGAATGTGCATTTCTGCCGCCGCAACAGCAACAAATAATGAACTACAAGCAATTTTGAAAATTAAAGGGGTCCCCATAGAAGCGACTGGTTTTTTAAAATCCCTGCCCCTGCGAAATACCTCATAACATCCTGATTCAATATCACCATACATTTCGCTGCTCTTAAAAACTTTGCGTTGGCTCATTCGGTTTCGTATTGATTTCGCAATTTTGAAGTTCCGGGTTCGATTCCCAGAGAACACATATATTTTTTCTTTTTGTTTTGGTTTTATTATTTAGGAATTTAATGTTTTTTTTTCTTGTACGACGGTACGGAACCCATCGTGTGCGATTCGACCCGCACTTGACCGTTTTTTTTGTTTGTTACGTGATTACTCCGTCAATTATGAACCGATTTTGATATTTTTTTTCTTGATCGGTAGGTCACTTCAGCGGTGGTCCCATATAAATTTTATGAAAATTGAAATAGCGCTTTTTGAAAAAATCAACAAATGCTAAAAATATAAACACCGGTGAAGTTTTGGTTTGTGGTTCCGGGCAGCAAAAGTTTTGGCGAGGTCTTTTCATGTACAAAGACTTTATTCGCATACTGACCGGGGAGGAAGAAATATGGCTTAAACTCGGAATTGCTTTTTTTTACGGCCTCACTTATAAAAAAGGAAATTCACCGTTTAGTTTTTAACTTGGTAATCCAACACCTTAACTTTCACTTCCATAGGATTAATTGGATTTATTCCGATTAACGATCATAGACAAAGCGACATATCAGAGAGATTCATCTCATTTCCCCACATTGTCCCCAGGCCGGAGGACAGTGGACAGTACAGATGTCGAGTGGACTTCATCAAGTCCCCCACTAAGAACACCCGGCTCAACCTGACTGTGCTGAGTGAGTATTCGTATGAACTATCGTCGTTGTGACAAGCTCCGCCAGGTTTCTTGGCCCGTGAGCGAGATCTCACCTCTCTCTCTTGCGCCCATGTAAGCACTACTTTTGTATCCATGCGGCGCTACTCCTTCCAGGCGGCATTCTGGAGCTAAGAAACCTAGGGTGGGCGGTATATGTAGTCTTCATTATCATTTATTGACATTATCATCTTAATCGCCTTCATCATAATTGTAGTCATCGTTGTCAATATCTTTAACAATTACATCTCCATTTTCAGCATCTTTAATTGCTATGATCCTTGATTCATTGATCATTGATTGATTGATTGAGAATGTTGTCTCTAATTATAAAGAAATAAACCCCCTACTCTTTGAACACTTCTGTGGCGCTGCGGTTGTGGCTCTGCCTACCATGCGAGAGGTACCGGGCTCGATCGCCGGCTGGGGTTAAAGAAAACAAAAACGCAGAACTTGAGTATGACGTCGCTGTTTATCCATCGACACAGGGTATCCTAGTGTGAGGCCAGAAGCAATGTATGTGCACACAGAAGAGAAGTAAGACGCGGGCGCATCGCAGATGTGGCGCCCCATTAATTTACTTTCATCAATCAAATCAGGTAGTCTTCTCACGCACCCATTCTGGGGCGTGGGGGAGTCAGGGTCAGATCATCGGATCTCTTCCTGAAGAAGCGCCTCTGTCCACTCCTATGGACAGGTCATCGGGGGGCCCTCGCAGGCGGTGGAGATCTTCCCACTTGAGGTATTCCATTGGTTGATCGCTGGCTAGGCAACCAGGCCGCGTGGCAGGCGGCGGCGGTCGGGTGGGCGCGCGTGGTACGGCGCCATGTCGCGGATATGCGGGTGTTGAGAAGCATCCGCACGCGCGAACATGCCCTTCGCCAGCCTCTGGACAAACTGGTCCACGGATTCCCATCTGAGGTCCCTCTGGATCGTCGCGTTCCTCACGTAGCGGGGGGCGCCGACGATGGTACGCAAAGAGAGGTTTTCTTGGGCTCGGAGTCTCCGTTTGTTCGTCTCTGAGCACAGGGCGTACCATGCCGGGGCCGCGTAGGTGAGGCGGGATCAAACGTAGCACTTGTAGATCCCGAGCTTCGCCCTCAGAGGGAGGCTGGAGTCGAGAAGTGGATGCGTCTTGGCGCGTACCACCTTGACCTGGTTGACGACGTTGTCGACATGTTGCTTCATGGTGATCCGGCGATCGATGGTCACTCCCAGGTAGGGAGACCTGCGGAGACCACACGATGTCCTGTCCTTGGAGCTGGAGTGGTGGTGGAAGGGGGGACTGGCCTGTGATGAGCGCCTGCGTCTTCCCAACGTTGACGGACAACCGCCACTTGGCGAGCCAGTCGGTCAAGATGTCCAGGGTGCGCTGCAGTTTGACGGCAGTGTGCCGAGCCTGGATCGACGACGCGTCGTAGTCAGCGTCGTCGGCGAAGAGTGCCAGCTGGGCACCCGGCCCGACGGGTATTTCGTCCGTATATTGGGAGTAGCAGGCTGGAGACAGGCAGGACCCCTGAGGGACGCCGGCTGCAACGGGGTGTTCGTCGGAGACGGCGTCTTCCATCCCTCGGAAGCGGCGATTTTTCAGGAAGGAGGCGATGATCTGGACCAGTCTTCTTGGGGCTGGAGACGTTGACAATTTGTACAGCAACCCCTCGTGCCATACTCTGTCAAACTCCTTCTCCATGTCCAGGAGTACTGCGACTGTGTAGTCCTTCTTGTTTAAACAAACCTTTATGTCATTCAGTACTCTGGTGAGCTGAAGCGTCGTAGAATGCTCGGGCCTGAAGCCGAACTGTTCCGGGTGCGGCTGGATGTGGGGTAGTAGCTTCGCCAGCAGGAGTTTCTCAAACACCTTTGAGATGGTACTCAGTAGAATTATCGGCCGATAGCTCTCAGGCAGCTTGTTGTCCTTGCCCGGCTTGGGCAACATGATGATCAAGCCCTCCTTCCATTGGGTTGGGAAGTGGCTCGTGCGCAAGATACCGTTAAACAGGTGCGTAACGGCCGCCACAGTACGTGGCGGCAAATGTAGCAGCGCCATGTTAGGTATGCGGTCTGCGCCCGGGGCTTTCCTGGGCTTGGTACGTCTGAATGCATGCATGATCTGGCCGGGCGTGACGACGGTGGGGTCCTCTTCGGCAGCTATCGGCGAGGCGAAGTACTCTCGCAGGTGTCTCTCGACTGCTGCGACGTGCTCCACATTATATCTCTAAAGATCGCCGGACGGTCTTGGGCTCGAAATCTTGGTAGGCCGTCGCTGCCCAGGATTGGTCGGACGGGAGTTGGAGTAGTCGACAAATCCCGGCATAGGCGATGCACGGAGGGGACGTGGTCGCCCATGGACTCGACGTGGCGTTCCCAAGATTCTTCGGCGTGGAGATCAAGTCGGCGCTTCAGCTCTGCCGTCATGGCGTTAAGCCTGGTCTTCATCGTTGGGCAGCGGGTTTGCTGCCACTGCTTCCGGGCGTCAACAAATCAAATCAAATCAAATCAAATCAAAAATCATTTATTTCCATAGGATGTTGTTACATCACTTAGATCCGTCATTACATTTTTTTGGGTGAGTTCACTAACACCATGGCGGAATCTGTGGAGAAGATCTCACCGAAGAAACTCCACAGTCGTCGCATCTTTTGCGTTTCCTTTTTTAAATAAAATATTGTCAAATTACAAAATGAATGCTAATTATATATCGAAACAGCCTGTTACTCAAACAATCTATTCCCATGGACATCTGTCCTCTAAGTAATCAGATATCCTATAGTAACCTTTTTTATACAATTTCTGTTTTATTATTATTTTAAACTTGTCTAAAGGTAAGTTTTTAATATCAGTAGGGACCTTATTGTAATAGCGTATACCATTGCCTTTAAAAGAATTACTAATTTTATGTAGTCGGCTTACATAAGCAACCAACTTGTCTTTATTTCTAGTATTAAAATTGTGTATATCACTGTACTTCTGAAAATTAGTTATATTTCTTTTTACATACACAAGATTGTCATAGATATATCGAGACACAAATGTCAGAATATTGATTTCTTTAAACTTTTCCCTCAGTGACACTCTAGGCCCTAATCTATAAATTGCACGAACAGCCCGTTTCTGCAGAATAAATATACTATTAGCATTCGCAGCGTGACCCCACAATAAAATACCATAGGTCATTAGACTATGAAAGTAACTAAAGTAGACTAGTCTAGCGGTGTCTACGTCGGTAAGAGCTCTAATTTTTTTAACTGCGAACGCTGCCAAACTCAGTCTGTTCGACAATTTATTTATATGAGGATCCCATTGTAGTTTGGCGTCTAAAGTAATGCCCAAAAAGACAGTCGACTGCACAAGGTCCAATCTCTGTCCTTTTATAAATATGTCTGTAGTTACCGGGTTCACATTGGGTAACACGAATTTAATACATTTAGTTTTCTTTTCAATAAGTAATAAATTGTTAACAGTAAACCTATACTAGAGATAGCATTGTTTACCTCGTCATAATTTGATTGCTGTCTTTTAACTTTAAATATCAAAGAAGTATCATCGGCAAACAATACTAACAAGGTAAGGTAAATCATTAATATATACTAAAAACAAGAAAGGACCAAGAATTGAACCTTGCGGTACGCCCATACTTATTGAAGATCCAGGTGATCTTTTCCCATTAACATCGACCATCTGAACCCTATTTGTTAGATATGACTCCAGAAGGCCAAGTGCCTGATCTTTTACACCATAATGGCGTAACTTCCTGACAAGAGTGTCATGATGGACGCAATCAAAAGCCTTGGATAGATCGCAGAAGACACCTATTGCATCCATTGCGTCTTCCCAGGCATCAAAAATATTGTCGATTAGTTCAACACCAGCATCGGCTGTTGAACGACCCTTTGTGAAACCAAACTGAGCAATATGAATTAAATTATTGAGATAAAAATGACTTTGCAATTGATTAAGTATGAGTTTTTCAAATATTTTGCTTTTCGAGCTGGTGGACGATTTTCCTGCCGACGATGACTGCCAAGCATCAAAAGGCCCGGCCGCTGGTGGACTTCTCGTCATTGCGGTAGACGAAGTAGCCGGGAAGCGACAGCTTGTCGCTTCCGGCTAGGAATGTCTCGCTGATGAGCATCACGTCGACGCGGTAGTCCCTCAGGAGCACGTGGAGCAGCCGCTTCTTCCCTGTCAGCGATTGCGCGTTCCAGTGGACGACCCTGAGCGGCTCATGCATTACGGAGCAGAGCGATGAGTCTGCCCAGGGCAGTGGGGTCGCTGAGGAGAGCGAGCAGGGCTGTGAGGTTCCCCAAGTCCTGCTTCCCTATCGCCGCAGCCGGAGTGGCGGCGCCAGCGGCGGCCGCAGTCTCGCTAGCGGCGAGAGTAGCCACCGCGGCGCCGGCGGCAGGTGAAGCCGTCGCCTTCTTCTTCTTCCCCCCCTGCTTCGTCTTCTGCCTGGGGACTCCGACGTTCGCCTGCGCCATAAGCGAGGCGGGCGCCATTTCTTCCTGCAGATCGGGACGTGACGGAGGGGGAGGCTGCATCTTCTTTGGCCCAGGCGCGTTGGTGAGCGCCACAGTGCCGGCCTTCTTGTTCCGCGCCTCCTGGCGGAACACGGGGCACGTCGCATTGTTGGCCGTGTGTGGGCCACCGCAGTTGGCGCACGTCGGCGGCTGGTCTTTCGGACGGGGGCACTCCCGCGCCGAGTGGGGACTGCCGCAACGCACGCACTCCAGGGGGCGGTGGCACATATGCGACGAATGCCGGAACTGCTGGCACCTGTGGCACTGGGCCGGGCTCTGCTTGGAGCGCCAAGCCTCGATCTTCAACCCCAGCATGTATATCCTCCTCCACTAATTTCGCGTCAAGGAGTCGACGCCCACGCCGATGCAAGCCGCAGGCTTGCCCGACAGGGCAGCGCGGCTTGTGGCGACGTAGGCCTCCATGGCACGAAGAAGGCCCGCCGAAAACAGGTTGGCTTGAGCGGCCCGAATTAAATATAATTCGTCCAGCTCAAGCTCTGCTCTCGGGGACACAGGATGCCGCACCACGGGCGACCCCTTGCTCCGTCGACGTGGAGATAGGGAGCAGGCGGTCTAACGTCGGTGCGGGGTTTCACCCAGCGGTGGGCTCGCGGTCACTACGGCACTTTCACTGTCATTATCATTGTCACTAGCACTGTAGCCCTGAAAAGGGCTTTTGAACTCGTCCATAGCAGCGGGCTATGGACGAGTTCAAAAGCCCTTTTTTTTAAATCACAATTGCTCAAAAACAAAGCGTAATTTTAGTAAGTATTTAACACGTTTTCAGCATTTTTTGTAACTGGCAGTACTGCCTGCTCTTCATGATTACAATCCAGTTGATTTGACCATGACAAACCCTTTTAGTCCGAAGTAATTTTTTTTTTGCAATTGGTGCATGGTTCACGATAATTTATAATCAAATGGCTGTAAAAAAAATAAGTTGGTTGGGATTTTTTAAACATTTTTTTGTCTACTGTCCAAACACTTTAACCCTATTTTATATGTCCAGTTTATGAAGAATCACACTGTATATCAGATATACGTCGAATGGCAGAAAATGACCACTTAGATTTATGAGAGAGTTTTATTGAGTTTAATTGTGTGTTTATTAAGGTTAAAGCCCTTCAAGATTATGTCACTTATAAAACTTTCTATATTTTTTTTCTAGCCATTAAGGTGTCCCACTGCTGGGCAAAGGCCTCCCTCTCTTTCGTCCACACTTCCCTGGTCTGTGCCACCTCCGGCCACCCCGGAAAAAACTTGTCGAGATCGTCCCGCCATCTCCGTTTAGGCCTGCCTCTACGCCGGTATCCGTCCTGTGGCACCCATTTAGTGGCGATTTTCGCCCATCTATCTGGGTGCATGCGACTTACGTGGCCGGCCCAGTTCCACTTTAGCTTAGCGGTCTGTGCATCCACATCAGCGATGCCAGTTAAGGAGCGCAGTGTGGTGTTCCTTATGCGGTCCGTCCTACGAACACTTAGGATGCTGCGCTCCATTGCTCGCTGGCAAACCTTGAGTTTGGACTTCTGAAGTTCGGTCAAAGACCATGACTGAGCGCCGTAGGTTAGGATAGGCAGGATACGCATGTCGATGAGCCTTCGCTTGAGGGTCAGCGGAAGGTTACCCTTCATAAGCTCCTTCATGGACCAGTAGCTCTTCCAGGCGTTAGAAATGCGTCTATCGATTTCTTTATCCTGCCTGTTTTCGAAGGAGGCTATCTGGCCCAAGTAAATGTACTCATCGACATAATGTATTTCCTGCCCATCTACCTCGACCCTACGTTTGACACTGTTAGTCATGGCCTGGGTTTTTGAACGATTCATCTTCAGTCCAACCTCAAGGCTTGCATTGCTGAGTTCCTGTAATATACGCTGGAGCTCGGGTGCAGATGGGGCAAACAGGACAATATCGTCGGCGAAGCGAAGGGTACTAAGTCTTCTGCCACCAACGTCAATGCCTCGGTGTGCCCACGGGACCGCCAGGTTCTTGAAGATTTCCTCGAGGGTGCAGGTAAACAGCTACGGAGATAGCGGGTCTCCCTGTTTGACGCCTCTCTCTATGGGGAATGATGGTCCGGCTAGATGTAATTTTATATCGGCTGTACTATTTTGGTTAATACTTTCAAGAATGCTAATGTAAGTGTGGTGGATATTTTGGTTATAAACCTACATTTTATTTATTTCATGTGGAACCAAACGGATTAGAGCAGTGAAAGATTCAAAGTTCTTCTGATCAAAGAGGCTTCACAGTGAAAGTTGTTCAGAATGATGCCGCTAACAACCCCTTATAATATGACTACAACTTTCTGTTAAACTTTCTGTCCCCCAACACAATAAATAAACCATTCAAATATTCCATACATTTTTACGACTTATTATAGCATCATCATCAAAAGCAAATAAGAGTTAGAAAGGATCTTGTAGAAGCTAGTTACATATATCTTCAGGTGAATGGAACCCTCTTAGCTGATAGTGATATAAGCGTGGTAATAAATCTGTCGACGAATGTCGGGATTGCGTTAATGAAAGGATCGACTATCTGGTTTTTTGTTCTTTAATGGTTTACTTTTATTCTCGAAGAAGAAACGGTTTTTATTTATTGGAGGTTCTAGGTTATTATAGTAGTTTATGTAACTGCTACATAATGGAGGGCATTAATACTCGAGAGTGGGTTTATGAAAAGAGCCGAAGGCGAGTTTCATAATAATATCACTCGAGAGTTTTAATGCCTAATTATGTACAGTTACATACACTAGTTTATCTAAACACATATCATAAGCTCTCTTTGATGTGTTCAGGAATCGCATGTTTGACCGGCATTGTGGCTCTGCAGTTGTTTAGCTTGTTCTGTAGTACCAACTTCACAGACAAACTAGGGGCGGCACGCAGTCGAGTATCGGCGTTCGAAATTTGAATGTCATAATATGTAGAAAAACTACACATTATGGTCATAATGTGTAATTTTTCAGATAAGAAATGAGTTTTTACCAAGTAGTTTAACATTATGCTGATCGTAACGTGCGGTTTTTGTACGCAGTAAAGAGGGTTTATGACACGTGTGTAGATAAACATGTTTATATTATTAATATCTATTGATTAGATATCATACAGCTTAATAGTTCTTCTGGTGTAAAAAAAAGTTTTGTCTTGTAGGCGTCGTGACGAGATATGATGAATCTCACAAAGGCCACGTGTGCACGACATGCTCTTTTGGGTACCCAAAAAGCGAGATTTGCCGTCTTACCACAAAAAACTTTAACCACTGTTTATCACATGTTTACAAAAAACGTTACGTATTAGGGATAGACATGGCTAAACTATTTAATCAATATAGGCAACCGAGAAAGCTTGTTTAGTAAGTGCCTTGTCTGTCAAGATTGCGGAATTATCGATCAGCTGTTCAACCGTGTTGGCTTTATTTAAGCAAAAGGAGTTTTTACTCCATTTTGGTCCAAGTTTTGTCGTGATTCATATCTCAATAAGAGATCGCGAGGAAACCTCCTTAGTTGCGGCAATGGGCTATCCCCCTGTCATGCAAAATGGACTTTTGAGTATATGGAAGTGGGCACACCAATGCCTCTGCCCATCCAGTATCGAAAAAGTTTCACGCTTTGTATCGTCCAATGATGAAATGTGTGTTAGACTATTGGGACACACTTGTACATATGCTACCGGTGTGCCATCCACTATAGAAACCAGACTAGCCGCAAGCCGCAGCAATCATGTGATGGCATGTGATATAATGTATTGTGTATTAAGATGCAATATACACGAAGCACTGGCACTGTGAGACTTTCAGCCAGTACTGGCCTCGTGTAAACATAGCTAGCTATTCACCCCGGCACTGGCCGCCAGCTGGCTTGGCTTGATTTTACAAGGCTAATACAAGGTTTACAACACCAAGCCAGTGAGAACTGGCAGCCAGCACTGGCCTCGTGTGAACCCATCTTTAGAGCACAACGGGCTAAAACAAAAAGAATGACAATATTCATTTTACACCTTGAGATGTATATATCAGATTATATCCCATAGTGAAAAGCTCTATTCACAAAAGCCCATCTCAAACCTCTGGAATGAAATGAAACAAATAATAACACAACATTTTGATATCAACATTTTTAATTTGTTTAATAAAAGTTTCATTCAATGTTATTTCAAAATTTCTTTAATATCTCCAATTCGATGTTTATTGTCATTATCAATTATTAATGCCAGCCACAATTACTTCGTGTTCATCTTCTATTCCATCACATTTGTAGGTTTTTATATTAGATTCTGTATGGCAGCTTTTCTGGTGCTGAAAAGTCAAGATTTCAATTAATTTATACCAAACTACTAAGGTAGAGGTGAGCGAAACCCTTGGTTACCCGGGATGACGGAGGTTGGACTTAAGCAATAGGTAACACCACTGTGTACAAGAGGGAAGATACGGATCAAGTCAACATCTCTCTGCATGCGGTTGGCATAGAACTTTGGAGACTAGCGCTATATAATAGACTTGACTCACCGACCAAGAGGCCTATGCCCAGAAGTGGGTTGATATGTGTTGACAACGATTATATAATGATGATTTTTTACCTTTCCTGTTTCGAAATCCTGGAAAAATAGATTTTATGTTGCTCGTCATCACTACCCAGGGTAAGTGCACGGCGGGAGGTAGGAACCAACAATTTCCATTCCTGAGCATTTATCCCCCACCAAAAACCAATAAATTGTCTGACGAATCGGTTAAAAAGACTTTCAGTTCAGTTCCGTTCCCTTTCGCTGCTTATTGTTTCGACTTTTTTGATAAAAGTACTGAAATTAACGGTTTTTCAATAAAAAAAATAGTGTATTACCTAACTATGTCACTATTACTATGTTCGAAATTAAATTAAGCACACACTTATCCATCAAATTATGTATATGAATTCTTTAGTTATTCGCGTAAAATGGAACTGATGAACTTTTTTATATTTATTAAATAGGATAATGTTTTAATTTAGACCTTTTAGGATAGTTCAGGAACGAACGAAATTAACTGAATGCGTTAGCCGCTCTTTAGTATATACTCACTAAACACTTTTTAGTGGTAGCGAAATTTAGAAGCTTGTTTAACATTTGTTTACTGATAAATGTTAATTTAGTTAAACAAGTGATAATATTTTGTTTTTATTATTTTTTGTAGTAAGATGGTAAAGTCTATTCCTTCCACTATCTATCTTACTTTATTTATTTCACTGTATCACTGTTTTCCACAACACACAGGTTTCGCCATCTTGGTACTCAGCTGTCATATTAGGACACTGACAACTCGAAGCGCGGGAATATTTAAATTGGAAGAGTCTTAGAACTCTTTACATTCATATAAATTTTAAGTGTCGGAAAACTCAATGAGAAAATCTATCATATTAATACCGTAGCCGCCGCGGATGGGATTTGCGATATCACGCAAATTGACAAATAGAACAACTAACAAAACGTCGGCTCAAACGCTTCTGCCGTGCCATATTGGAACAGCAGAGATTTGTTCATTTGTAATAATGGCTGTTTTCCCCCCAGTTCCCCCGGAGCGCCTGCTAGTATTGGACCACGACGGAGGTGAGGTGCGGGGCGGGGTCGCGGGGCCCTACGACGAGGGGGCGGAGGTCAATCTCACGTGCGTCGCTGTTGGAGGTAATCTACATCATTATACTCTGCTCACATTGACCCACTGCTGGACATAAGCCTTTTGTTAGCTTAATGGTTAATTTTATTTTATTATCATGATAAGTCCTCTACATTTGCGGGTATCCATTTCTGGATATAGACCTCCTCCATAATGTACCAGATCTTTCTGGATTATACTAGCCCAGTCCAAGTTTTGCCGGCAACACCTACGATGTCGTCGCTCCACCTTCTGCGTTGCCGGCCGGGGGGTCTCTTGCCGTCTCGTGGGCACCATCGTTTGTCAGTATGTCTTGCTACGTGTCCAGCCCAATTCCACTTCAGTGTCGCTGCTGTTTGTCGTGCATCCTCGATCTTCGTATATTCGCGAATGTCACGACTCTTTCGTCTCTTGTTGTATGCTACACACTTCTTTTGGCAGCTTTTGGCATGCTCCTGAGCTTCTTTTTGGTTTCCTCTGCGGTAGACCATCTTTGGCATCCGTATTATTGGTAATATTTGGGAGTCCATTAACCTCTTTTTAAGTGGTTATTTACTGTAATGCAATGATTGAGCGACGTAATGACGTCATAAATCTAGGTGTACAGATATTGTGACTGTGTATTAGTACATAATAATATAACTCTGTTTTTAAAAGTTAAATTTGTAATAAACACATTGAGTCATTACTTCATTACAAACAAAGGAGACGTCTCGAATCCAATTAAAAGAACCCAAGCCCCAGCTTTAATGAAATGTATCTCAAAATGAAGTGTATTCTCTCGCTTAAAATCTTAAATATAAGTACATTATTTATCAAAATGGATTAGTACGATAATCGTCGCTACAGTTGTGTTTTTGCATCACAAGATTTTTCGTAAATTGCCGATTTCTCGGTAAATACCCTCTGGTCAGATTATTTGGTTTCAAAATAATTTTATGAACTTGTGATTTTTGTTCTGTGAAAAATATATAACATTAGAATAAAAATTATAGTTACAAAATTGTGCACGTCTGAACAGGTCAGCACCTGACTGCACCTGTCGCTACCTGCACCGTGGGGGTGTTCCTGACTGTGGGATTCTACGGGATGTCCTCGCCAAATGAAAGTCTTGATCTTGCAGTAGTTCCGTATCCCGGAGTAGTTGCTTGTTCCATTGGTCGCCGCGCAAAAGAGGCCGATTTCTCTTCTTCTTCTTCTTCATAATCTTCTCACGCACCCTTTCTGGGGCGTGGGGAGTCGGGGTCAGGTCGACGGACCTCTTCCCGAAGAATCGCCTCTGTCCACTCCTGTGGACAGGTCATCGGATGGCCCCTGCGGGCGGTGGTCTTGATGTGGCGCTGGTATGCAGTGGGTGATCGCCGGCTAGGCAACCAGGTCGCGTGGCAGGCGGCGGCGGTCGGGTGGGCGCGCGTGGTGCGGCGCCAGTTCGGCGATGTGCGGAAGATGTGAAGCATCCGCATGCGCGAACATACCCTTCGCCAGCCTCTGGACAAACTGGTCCACGGTTTCCTATCTTAGGTCCCTCTGGATTGTCGCGTTCCTCACATAGCGGGGGGCGCCGACGATGGTACGCAGAGAGAGGTTCTCTTGGGCTCGGAGTCTCCGTTTGTTCGTCTCCGAGCACAGGGCGTACCATGCCGGAGCCGCGTAGGTGAGGCGGGATCTCACGTAGGTCTTGTAGATCCCAAGCTTCGCCCTCAGAGGGAGGCTGGAGTCGAAAAGTGGAGTGTTGCTTCATGGTGAGCCGGCGATCAATGGTCACTCCCAGGTACTTCACCTGCGAAGACCACTCGATGTGCTGTCCCTGGAGCTGGAGCGATGGTGGAAGGAGACTCTGGCCTGTGATGAGCGCCTGCGTTTTCGTAACATTGACGGACAGTCACCACTTGGCAAGCCAGTCGGGCAAGATGTCCAGGGTGCGCTGCAGTTTGATGGCAGCGTGCGGAGCCTGGAACGACGACGCGTAGTAGGCTGCGTCGTCTGCGAAAAGTGCCAGCTGGGCACTCGGCCCGACGGGGATGTCGTCCGTGTATCGGGCGTAGCAGGCGGGAGACAGGCAGGAGCCCTGGGGGACGCTGGCTGCGACGGGATGTTCCTCGGAGACGGCGTCTTCCACCATCACTCGGAAGCGGCGATTCTTCAGGAAAGAGGCGATTGTCTTGACCGTTCTTCTTGGGGCAGGGGACGTCGACAGCTTGTACAGCAACCCCTCGTGCCATACTCTGTCGAACGCCTTCTCCATATCCAGAAGTACTGCGACAGTGTATTCTTTTTTGTTCAAACAAACCGTCATGTCATTCAGTACTCTGGTGAGCTGAAGCGTCGTAGAATGCTCGGGCCTGAAGCCGAACTGTTCCGGGCGCGGCTGGATGTGGGGCAGTAACTTCGCTAACAGGAGCTTCTCAAACATTTTTGAGATGGTGCTCAGTAGGGTGATCGGCCGATAGCTCTCAGGCAGCTTGGTGTCCTTGCCCGGCTTGGGTAACATGATAACCAAGCCCTCCTTCCATTGGGTAGGAAAGTGACCCGTGCGCAAGATACCGTTAAACAGGCGCGTAACGGCTGCCACAGTGCGTGGCGGCAAATGTAACAGCGCCGTGTTGGGTATTCGGTCTGCGCCCGGGGCTTTCCTGGGCTTGGTACGTCGGAATGCACGCAGAATCTGGCCGGGCGTGACGACGATGGGGTCCTCTTCGGGAGCTATCGGCATGGCGAAGTACTTTCGCAGGTGTCTCTCGACTGTTGCGACGTGCTCCACATCATCCGTTGGGTTCGGCTTGAATTGCTTCTCGAGGCATTCGGCGAAGATCTCCGCACGGTCTTGGGCTCGGAATCTTGGTAGGCCGTCGCTGCCCAGGATTGGTCGAACAGTAGCAGGAGTGGTCGACAAAGGCCGGCACAGGCGATGCACGGAGGGGACGTGGTCGCCTATGGACTCGACGTGGCGTTCCCAAGATTCTTCAGCGTGGAGATCAAGTTGGCGCTTCAGCTCTGCCGTCATGGCGTTGAGCCTGGTCTTCATCGTGGGGCAGCGGGTTTGCTGCCACTGCTTCCGGAGAGCGCGCTTATCGCAGATGAGTGCGCGTAGCTCAGCAGGAAGAGGATTGGGCTTCCCCCCGCGAGCTACGGTATGCGATGATAGGTCGAGCGCGTCTCGGATCTGGGTAGTTAGCAGCGATCGACGTGATGCTGGCGGAGATACCCGGGTGGGCAGATCCGCCAGAACGAGAAGAACAGGCCTGTGGTCCGAAGACAGGTCAGGGAGAACCTCCTGGCTCGGCGGTGTCCGGAGACCTCTGACGACCACGACGTCGATGATGTCCCATCCGGCCCGCGTGTCGAAGTGGGTGGGCTCGTCGGGACCGATGACGTAGTTGTGGCTCACGGAGTCGGCATGGATGGCGCGTCCAGCTGGGCACACCCTGGTGGAGTTCCAGGCGGTGTGCTTGGCGTTGAGGTCGCCGGCGACAAGTGTCGGGTGCGGCGACTGTAGCAGCCCCCGTAGCTCGGCGGTGCGGATTGGTGTACTGGGGGGCTTGTAGGCGGCGTAGAGTCGCAGCACCTCGCCGGCGACCTGGAGGTCGACGCCCAAAGCATACAGGGATGAATACTCCTGGGCGTCGACGAGCTGGTGGACGATCTTCCTGCCGACGATGACTGCCAAGCCTCGAAAGGTTCGGCCGCTGGAGGTCTTCTCGTCCTTGCGGTAGACGAAGTAGCCGGGCAGCGACAGATTGTCGCTTCCGGCTAGGTGTGTCTCGCTGATGAGCATCACGTCGACGCGGTAGTCCCTCAGGAACACGTGGAGCAGCCGCTTCTTCCCTGTCAGCGACTGCGCGTTCCAGTGGACGACCCTGAGCGGCTCATGCATTGCGGAGCAGAGCGGTGAGTCTGCCCAGGGCAGTGGGGTCGCTGAGGAGGGCGAGCAGGGCTGTGAGGTGCCCCAAGTCCTGCTGCCCTATCGCCGCAGCCGGAGTGGCGGCACCAGCGGCGGCCGCAGTCTCGCTGGCGGCGAGAGTAGCCGCCGCGGCGCCGGCGGCAGGTGGAGCCGTCGCCTTCTTCTTCTTATTCCCCCCCGCTTCGTCTTCTGCCTGGGGGTTCCGTCGTTCGCCTGCGCCATAAGCGAGGCGGGTGCCGTTGGTTCCTGCAGATCGAGACGAGGCAGAGGGGGAGGCTGCACCTTCTTGGGCGGGCGCGTTGGTGAGCGCCACAGTGCCGGCCTTCTTGTTCCGCGCCTCCTGGCGGAACACGGGGCACGTCGCATTATTTGCCGTGTGCGGGCCATCGCAGTTGGCGCACGTCGGCGGCTGGTCTTTCGGGCGGGGGCATTCCCGCGCCGAGTGGGGACCGCCGCAACGTACGCACGCTAGGGGGCGGTGGCACATATGCGACGAATGCCGGAATTGCTGGCACCTGTGGCACTGGGCCGGGCCCTGTTTCGAGCGCCAGGCCTCAATCTTCACCCCCGGCATGTACAAGAGCTCCGTGATCTCGTACACAGCGCCGGGGGCACGGTCTGGGTTCTTCTTCAGGTTGGCGAAGAAGATGCAGCCGGGTCGTCCTTTGCGCGCCCGGATCTGCTTACAGTACTCGGCCTCCACACCGAGTTCTGCAAGCGACGCGACTATCTCCTCCGGCGCGGTGTTAGAAGGCAGCCCGCGGATCGCCACCTTCTGGGTCTTGTCGGCCGGCAACGAGTATGAGAACCATCTCACACCCTGATCTTTCTCCAGCCTGCACAGGTAACGCTGCACAAGCCGGTACTCGTCTTCGGCCGTTGGGGTGAAGCGCACACCCTTTTGGTAGGCGCGCGCGCTGGGAGCCCGACCGAGCTCGCTGGCTATCGCCCTGAAGTGGTCGGCCCAGTTGGGTAGGACCTCCACAATAAGGGGCGGATAGCGCGGCTGGCGGGGCTGCTGTGGCGCAGCGCCTCCCGATGGGGCGGCGGTGGTGGTGGCGATCGCGGCTGTGGTTTGAGTGGCGGCAGTGGCTGGCGGCGTTGGGCGGGCGGGCGGCATTGGGCGGGCGGGCCCTATCGCGGGTGCGGCGGCGTGCGGGTTCGCAGGCACAGCGGCGGGGTGCGTAGGGCGGGCGGGAACAGTCTCGGCGGTGGGTGGGTTCGCGGGCGCGGCGGCGGGTCGCGTAGGGCGGGCGGGCACTATCACGGGCGCAGCGGTGGAGCGCGTGGGGTGGGCGGGCACTCGCGACTTGGTCGCCGACGGGGCGGGCGGACGCGCGGTTGGCGGCACCGGGTGCCTCACTGGTCGGGGGGGGGTCGCGGTGCTGGGGCGCGGTGCCCCAGACACGGGAATTGCGGTCGCGGCCGCCGCGGCAAACGACACTGTGGGAGAGCACTTAGTATGTAAAACACTCGTACCTTTCCTTTCCAGTGTTGAAGCGCTCTCACTGTCTCTTTCACTCGCGGCGGTCGGTTCGTGGGCGGGGGCGGACCCGGATGCCTGGGACTCGCCCGGCAGGGGCGAAAGCGTTGGCATGTCCAGGCCAGTGTTCCTAGGTGTAGGCGGACGGGGCGGGGGGGATGGCGAGTCGGCGAGCAAGGCCCGCTTTCCGCTACCCCGTAGTACCTCGTCGGATGGGCTTTCGCTGCGCGCCCGCCTTGTCCCGCGGGGCGGTGGCGGCAGTATGAGGGGCTGTTCACGCGCCTGCTCCAGCAGTCTTGCGTCCAGAATTTCCTCGCCGATGCTAGCCGCAGGCGTACCCTCCGGGGCAGCGCGGCTATCGGCGATGTAGGCGTCCATGGCGCGTAGTAGTCCCGGCAAAAACAGTTTGGCTTGAGCGGCCCGGATTAGATATAATCCGTCCAACTCAAGCTCCGCTCTCGGCGAAACCGGACGACGCACCAAAGGGGACCCATATTCCGTCGACGTTGAGACGGGGAGCAGGCGGTCGAGGGATGTTGATGATGTGAGGCGACTACGGCGCGGGGTGGCCCCCAGCGGCGGGCTGCTCGTATCATCAACATGGCGTTCACATGGCGAGGCCGATTTGCTCCCGGCACCTGTTTATATAGGTGAGGGAGGGGGTCGGACGCTATGCTAGGCTACGATTGGACGATGCACGGTAGTGCCCCATTTTATTGTGTAGGTGGCGCTACCGGGCAAGAGCTAACTAAACCGTAATACTGATTTATTTATTTACAATAATACCTATACAAATGACAAGCTGTTCTGAATACTAATTATAATACTATCGGACTATGTTTCTTATTTGCTATTCTGCTTTCTATATGTTCCTATCAGTTATCTTTATTTACCATTTATCTTTATTTCAATAAGGACACACACGAAACAGTTCTTTTATTGTCGTATCGATTTTGAATCGAACAATCACCCGCCCGGACAGGCACCCACCTGTCCCTTAATCTACGGGCAGCCGAGACAACGTTGCTACCGCTCGTTTTAGAACCGAGCCTCCTACTAAAACCTCTGCAGACCGGGGGGTCCCGTCCTTGCCAGGGAACAAGTTAACAATGCGCCCCCTGCGCCAACGTAGTGGCGGTAGGTTAGCATCCTTAACCAGCACGAGGTCACCAACACTAGGGGGGCTGGTTTTGTCAGTCCACTTAAGGCGCTGTTGCAAGATATGCAGATACTCGAGCGACCAACGCTTCCAGAAATTCTGAGTAAACTGCTGCAACATCTGATACCTTGACAACCGATACAATTTCACTCCCTCGAAGGGGTGCTCGGGCAACGCGTTAAGTGGCTGTCCTATCAAGAAATGGCCTGGGGTCAGAGCCTCCAGGTCATTTGGATCCGAGCTGAGCGGACACAACGGTCGCGAATTGAGAACGGCCTCGATCTTACAAAACAATGTCGCGAGCTCCTCAAAAGTCAGCGCGGTCTGACCTACTATACGCCCTAAGTGCGTCTTCGCTGACTTAACTACGGCCTCAAAAATCCCACCCCAGTGGGGGCAACTCGGTGGGCTGAAGGTCCACTGTATACCCCGATGGGAGAGGGCCGTTCCAATATCCACTTTATTTACATTCAAAAAGTTGACTATCTCTCGTAAGTATCGTTCCGCACCGACGTAGTTAGTGCCGTTATCAGAGCGGATCAAAGTTGGAAGTCCCCTTCGAGAAACAAACCTATCCAAACAAGCAATGAAAGCCTCTGTCGAGAGATCAGCAACGAGCTCGAGATGTACCGCCTTGGTGGATAAACAAACAAACACACACAGGTACGCCTTGTATTGCTTAGCGTTACGCAATCGTGAACTCTTCACCATAAACGGTCCTGCAAAATCCGTACCAACACCTGAAAACGGTCTGACCTCATTCACACGATCAGGGGGCAAGTCCCCCATGAGAGGTTGCATCGTGGCAGCCTTAAGTCGATAACAAGGCATGCACCGAAACACGATGTTCCGTATGACACGGTGGGCAGATAAGATCCAAAACTCCCGCTGGAGCGTGGCCAACAACGCGTTACAGCCGGCATGCGCGTTTTTAATATGACGATCAGTCACCAGCAATTCAACTAACTGTCCCCCCTTGGGGAGCAGAAGTGGGTGACGAGCCGAATACGACAGATTCGCATTGCGCAATCTTCCTCCTACCCGAAGTAACCCGGTCGAATCAACAAAGGGGTTGAGACGCGCGACGGCTCCCTTCAATTTCGAACGTCCACTTCGTATAGTCTCCAATTCTGCCCCAAACTACGAGGACTGTACCAACCGGACCAAATTCAGTAGCGACTCGTTTCGCTCTGCCGGAGTCAGAATAGGGTTCAACGTTCGCTGATCGCGAGGAGTACGACAATTTCGAGCGAATCTCCTAATCCAAGTGGACACGTTTATCAACTTGTCAAGTGAGCTATACCGGTCCAGCAGAAACCCGGCGTCAGGGTCCTCAGCCTTCTGGGTAACATGCACGGCCGCTCTGGGGCCATGATCCGAAGATACTACTACATGGCTGTGGGGCCAGTCCGATTCTCTCCTGGCAAGCCAGGGTGGTCCCCACCACAAATGGTGTCTAACGAGTTCAGGAGCCCGACATCCCCTGGATGCACAATCAGACGGGTTCAATTATCCTGGTACATGTCTCCAAGTCAGTGGGACCTCAGACGACACAATCTGGGAGACACGGTTCGCGACAAAAACCTCTAAGTTATGGACCGAAGCCTTCAGCCAGCACAAAACAATCTGGCTGTCCGTCCACGCGTACACCGTATCCTCCAAAACCACTGACCCACGCAACACTGTTAGAGTGTGATTCAAAAGTTTGGTCAAAAGAGCAGCCCCGGACAGTTCCAGTTTTGGAATCGTCATCCTTGTCCGAATAGGCGCTACCTTGCTTTTTGCCAAAACCAAACGCACGTCGACCTCCCCGGTGGAGGTGACGGTTCGCAAATAAACCGCTGCCGCAAACCCTCGTTCAGAGGCATCACAAAACCCGTGAAGGGTTGCCCTGTAATCCCCAGCAGGGACCAATTTCCTCGGCAGCGATACATTATTTATGTCCGATAGCGAAGTGAACATTTGCGTCCAATCAGTCAACAAATCACCTGAGAGGTGGGTGTCCCAGTTCAACTGAGCCGCCCATAGCCTTTGCATAAAACATTTAAGAGCAAAGGTGACTGGAGAAATCCATCCATTCGGGTCGAACGTTCTCGCAATCGTTGACAGTACTGACCGCTTCGTCCAGGCCTTCGGTGTTTCTAAAACCACCCGATAGGTAAACTCATCATGGACGGGCCGGTACTGAATTCCAAGCACTGACAACATGTTAGGGTTGTCAGGATTCTCAAAAACGTGCGGGTCTTGTTGAAACTCATCTGGGAGACCAGCCATCAACTCAGGGGAGTTGGACATCCATTTGCGTAGTTCATAGCCGCCTCGTTCCAGCAATTGAATGAGCTCGTCACGTCGGTCCAGAGCTTCCTCTACACTGGCTGCCCCTGTGCAGACGTCATCGACATACAAATCTTGCTCCAGGATAGCGGCGGCTCTAGGATAGCTCACACGGTCACGCGACGCCAACTCCCGCAGGGTACGCATCGCCAAATACGGGCGAGCCGTAACCCATACGTGTTCGTGTTCAACTCATAGACCTTGACTGGCTCGGCCGTGGACTCACGCCAAAGTATCAACTGATACCTTCTGTCAGCCGGATGAATTACCGTTTGCCTAAACATCATCCGAATGTCTGCGACAAATACAACCTGGTGCCGAAAGCTCGTGAGAATATCCGAAATATCACGACTCAACTTGGGTCCCGAATGTAGACACTGATTCAGGGACATCCCGTTCGAGGTAGGTGCTGACCCATCAAAAACAACTCGAATCTTGCCGGTAGGGGTTCGTAGGACGGCATGGTGTGGAAGGAAACAATGATCCTCAGATCTCCAGTCCACACCCGATACCGACATGTGTCCTAACGACTCATACTCCCTCATGAAATCGACGTATTTTTGTTTAAATACGGCGTCCCTTGACATCCTACGCTCCATCGACATCAATCTCGTCTCAGCCATCTTCCTAGATTCTCCTAGTGGCGGTCGATCGGCCCTGAAAGGCAGTCGAGTTACAAAACGACCAGAACGAAGGCGACCAGTACTATTCTGGTAAAACAACTCGCACTCTTCTTCGTCTGCGTCGACTTGACGAGCGGTGGGAGGTTCCTCTATCTCCCAGAACCGTTGGATAGCGTCTGACAACGCTGAGCCAATAAGTATGCCATCTGACTCGGCAGGCCTAACCATTGGCAATGCCGGACCCATGATCACGTGACCAAACTTAGTATCCACAGCAATCAACCCGTCCGGCTGAAGAACTCGCCGATCCGACAACAGAAACCTACCCAAAACGTCTGCTCCCAGTAGCAGATCGACCGGGGCTGGAGTGTCAAAATCGGGATCCGCCAACTTGAGTCCTGACGTCAGGAGTCGAACGGCCGGATTCAACTTCACCAAGGGGTGTTTGCCCATGACATGCGTCATTACTAAAGCTTGCACGGATGTTTTTGTCAAAATGTCATAACGTGGAGAGAACGTGATCACCGATTGACCAACTACATTCGTAACCGTAACATTCCCCACGCCCCGTATTGAATTATTATACCTATTTACCTTGAGGCCCAACCATTTTGCTAAATCGTTCGATACAATGCAGCCCTGAGCTCCAGAATCTAATAGGGCGCGAACGTATGTTGGGTTGCCCGCCAAATCCCAAACAAGCACAGAGGCGATCGGTAACACCACCGTCTCCGGTTGGGGGGCAACCAATGGTTGGGCCGCAAATTCCTAGCGAGGACCCCCGGGGCCCCACTGTGCCTGTAACCGATCAGGTAGGCAGCTATACGCCAGAGGGTCCCATTGTACAAATGGCCCACGCGCCGGTTCCATTGCCACCCTACGACGCCCCCCGAAGGGTTGTGGGCGTGAATTCAACCGTGGCCGCTCCATGAGCGGGGGGGACATCACATGCGACCGACGAGGACGAGGCGACGAGCGGGGCGACAACTGAGGCGGCGTCCGAGCCGCATCCGCATAGCTCGAAGGTGTCCCATGCCACCCGCCCGTTACGGCCTGCTCAACATACCCAATGTCCCGCTGAGTCGGATGCTGAGTCGCAACCGAAAACTCAGGGCCCCCCATGTGATGACCCTGAGTGCGGCCCTGCACCCCTGGGTGGCTGCGTGCTTGTGGCCCCATTGCCCGCTGAGTCGGATGCTGAGTCGCAACCGAAAACTCAGGGCCCCCCATGTGATGACCCTGAGTGCGGCCCTGCACCCTAGTACCGCCCTGTGCACGTGGGGACATTGGCCCCTGAGTTGCGCTCCGAGTCGCAAACGAATTCTCAGGGCCCCATGCCGTGTCACCCTGGGTACGGCCCTGTGGTGGCTGTTGGCCGGACCGGTTCATGCACAACAAATTGTTGTGGGCCCCACCACAATATCCGCACAATTTTGTGCGCGTGCAGTCCCTAGCCATGTGTGGCCCGAGGCACAGGAAACACCAGCCCCGCTGCTTGGCCATCCGGCGCCGTCCCTCAACCCTAAGTTCCCCGAACTTATTGCAATTGGCCACAGCATGGCCAATCTGCCTACAATATGGGCAGGTCTCACCATGTGGGGTCAATTCACTCACAGTCCCATACGACTGCCGGTTGGTGCGGTCCTTCCTCGTCGGAGGGCCCCTACTCACAGCGCTCCCGGCAGCTCTCTGTGGCTCCGAAGGATGGGTGACCGTCAACCCCAAATTCTCTGCCCGTCGAGCCTCCTCTTCCAAAAATCCGACCAAGTCGGAGAAGGCGGGCAGGTCCTCGGCCGACCTCCCGTGAGACTGTTCGAAACGAGTCTGCACGTCAGCGGGTAGGCGGGAAAGTACAATATACAGCAGTAGGTACGTCCATTCACCAACCGGAAGTCCAAGATTCTCTAGGGCCTTGGTGACGGACAACAACGGGTTCAAAACCTCCGTCTGTATGGCCCCGACCTTGTTCACAACCGGGATGCTAAACAAACGGTTCAGTTGGGCATCGGCCAACCTCCGTTTGTTGTGGTAACGTCTGACCAACAATTGCCTGGCCGTTTCATAGTTACCCTCCGTAACTGTCAAATGAGCGACCAGCTCCCTGGGCTCACCCCTCAATGCTGCCACCAGCTGAGCCATTTTGACAGACTTGGTAATGTCCGATCGCATGTGCACCAAACTGTCGAACAGATTGATGAAGCTCATCCATTGACCGGACACTCCGTCAAAAGTAGGCATAGTTATAACGGGTAACCTGGTCCCCGATCCCTGATGCGGCAGAGGTGCTTCAATGTCACCACCATGGCTGGACTCGCGCTGCCTACGTATGTCCGCAGCCTTCTGCGTGATAGCAGCTGCCATCTCCATACACTGGTCGACATCCCCTAGCAACCGTGACAGCCTGTCAGGTGCGCAACCATCAACTGCTTCCGCCTGCGCGGACAATTCGAGCACCCTGTTGTAGCGTTCCTTAACGTCCATAGACCGCTCCAATACCACATCATGCCTATCTAAACGGTCTATCAGACCGTGTGCGGAAGAAAACCATCTGAGTTCCTTAGAAACACCCTTCTGTATTTCAGATAACGACATGATCGGAACGATACTTACTCACAATTTGCAGTAACTCAATTATATTGGACCCTCCAGTCTACAACCCAAACGAGGGAACCCTAAACTATAACTTAAACAATGTTGATTTCCTTAAACAATAGAAACCGAGTTTTATATCTATATAAATTCTGTAATACAATTTAGTTTCCCTATATCATATAACACACACAGATAGTCAATATTAGTTCAAGTTATAAATTGCTATAAACTGAAAACAATGTCATAGCCTGCTATCAATAGATGTAACTACCTATGTTAACCAAACATTCATTAGCATTACTAGACCATTAATAGATTGACTAACTGGTAATTCAATGCAATTTTCAATTCAATATCTGTCTATCTACTACCAGCAATAGACCTATAGCTTACAATACTACCAATCTATGTGGATACAGGAACAACACCAAGTTAGCTAATAACCGCCTATACCTACAGATTGATAGTCCCAAATCGTGGGTTCCTGGAGCCCTTGACGGCTGCAAATCTCAGGAAACCACGCTCTTGCTACCAAAATGTTCAGGCCTCTCGGCACCCAATGACCTCGCAGGGGCCCATAGCTACGAGGTAGCGTAGCGATCGGATGCCAAGAAGTAAGAACGTCGGCGATTCACCGAGCTAAAGTAAATAGATTCTATCTGACCTGGTCTGTGCTTCGTTCCCGTCAAACTCCTGTCTCTCTGCAAGGCCTGGGTGCACCCTAGGCTCTTCTTGGTAGACAGGTTCTTCAGCCAACCAGGTATGGCTGGCAGGCCAGCTTCGACGAGCACAGTGTTCCAACACAGGTTATGTTACGTAAATGCGAACTTTATCTGGTTCGGGGAACCACAATACACTCAGCTATATAGACAATCCTGAGGGGAGCCCGAATACAATTCCAGATGGCTTACGATTTAATTTCAATGCCCAAATCAATACGCGTCACATTGCGGGGGCTTTTCGTCTGTCAGTTGTCAAAAAACTGCTAGGTTGGCAGCTCCGTCAAATTCAAAATGGCCGTTCCGAAACCATCGATCGAGTATCGATTTTGAATCGAACATATACTATAACTTATATACTACGACTATGTAAAATGGCCTATACCTAATCGCGGATATCTATTCTGTCGCGAACATTACTCCCGCCGTGTATTGCCCACCGGGGCAATGCAGTCTTCTGTGGCGTGAGCGACGTCGTCGAGGCCCGCTGTGACGATGACCAGCTTCTTGGTGGGCCGGCGCAGCGTCGTACCTCTGGTGAACACGTCGGCTGCTCGTACGACTCCATCTGCTCCTGGGTATGTCGCCGTCACCTTCCCGAGTGGCCACACATTGCGTGGCAGAGTGTTGTCAGCAATGATGACGATGTCTCCCAGTTTGAGCTCTGGGCCACGTCCTCGGGGCTCCCGCCGGTTTTGGAGTGACGGCAGGTACTCTCTGAGCCATCTCTCCCAGAAGATGTCGGCCAGGCGTTGTGATGCTCTCCAGTGTGTGCGGCCAATCAGGTCGCTGTCATCGAAGGTCCACACCACGGGAACATGCGCCGACCCATGCAGTAGGAAGTGGTTTGGGGTCAGCGCCTCGGGGTCAGCCGGGTCCACGGAGACGTGTGTGAGTGGGCGGCTGTTGACTGTCAGCTCCACTTCGGCGAGCAGTGTAGTTAGGACATCTTCCATCGGGTGGCGCTCGTGTAGTGTCGCCGCCAGTGCTGTCTTCACGCTCCGCACCATGCGCTCCCACGCGCCGCCCATGAATTTCGCGCCAGGAGGGATGAAGCGCCATTTGATGCCTCGCCTCGCCGCCTCGCCTGCTGTGGCCGCATCCATGGCTCGACGCAGCTCCTTGTCTGCGGCGCGCAGATTAGTTCCATTGTCGGACCACATCTCCGTGGGGCAGCCGCGGCGCGCTATCATGCGCCGCACCGCCATCACCGCCGATTCGACGCTCAGGTAGGCTGCCATCTCGAGGTGGATGGCGCGCGTCGTGAGGCACGTGAACAGCGCCACATAGCGCTTCTGTCGGGTTCGGCCGGCTGTGATGCTCAGCGGGCCGAAGTAGTCAACCCCTGTAAAGGTAAAAGGGCGATTATGGTGCCCCACCCTAGTGGGCGGGTGGTTTCCGGTAGGTGGCGTCGGCGGCGCTGCCCGGCGGATTCTGCACGCCAGGCACCTGCTGATGATGCCCTTCGTTGTCGGTCGCAAGCGCAGCACCCAGAAGTGTTGTCGGCACTCATTGATTGTGCTTTCCGTCCCGGCGTGATGCAGCTTTCTGTGTACGTGTGCGATGTACAGCTGTGTCGCATGGTCCCCACCGTCGATGACTGGCGGCCTCATCTGTCGCTCGCCGATGTCCCGCGTTCCGCCGATTCTAGTTTTTAGTATGATAGTGCCATTTAACAATTCCACCGCTAGAGGGCGCAGTCGACTACGCGGCGTTGGTGCGAGACCTCTTGTCAGCTGTTCGATGTCGTCTGCGAAGGCGCGCTGTTGGCTGGCTCGTATTACCAGTTTTTCTGCGTCTCGTAGTATCTCGGCGCTGAGTGGCAGGAGGTGGCGCGTCGCTGTGGCCGCCTTATGTATCGGCGGCGGCGCCGCGGTTTTCTTAGCTCCCTTCGTCGTCCGCCAGTCGCCATCCTCTTCACTGCGGCGTTGAGTACGTTTGTAGTTGACCCGCTCGGTGCGGCCGCGGCACACCTGTATGAATTGTAGTAGGCGCGAATCAACCTCTCCCATCTCGAGAAGCGTTCCGGTAGGGGCGTGGCTTCGGTGAGCGGCGATCGACGTTTTTCTGTAATGTTGTGTACTTTTTCCTCGCCCGTGTTGGCGATGATGGCGGGCTCGTCGCACGGCCACTCTTCCTCGGGTCGCCGCAGGAACTCTGGACCTGTGTACCATCGGTGAGTACTGTTGAAATCACGTGGCACTGCTCGTGTCGCGTCGTCTGCAACGTTCAATTTTGTCGGTACCCACCGCCACTCCTTGACTGTGCTGTGCTCCTCCACGGCGGCGATGCGATGCGCGACGAACGGTAGGTACGTTCGTGCCCCCTTCTTGAGCCACGTCAGTACTGTCCTGCTGTCCGACCAAAATACCTTACTCTGTGGTTTCCGGTTGTGTTCATCAACGACGGCGCACGCCATGCGACTTCCCATCGCGGCCGCTTGCAGCTCGAGGCGTGGTATCGATTTCACCGTGAGTGGCGCCACTTTCGCCTTGGCAGTGATGAGCGATGTGTGTACCGCCCCGCTGCTATCCGTGGCGCGCCAGTACAACGCGGCTGCGTATGCTGTCTCGCTGGCATCTACAAATACATGTAATTGTAAGTTAGTGGCGTCGCTGTAATGTAGGTAGCAGCGATCGATTCTGACGTCACGCAGCGCTGTCAGGTGACTCATCCATTCGTGCCACTGTGCTGCCAGGTCGCGGTCGATCTTAGTGTCCCAGTCGGTACCTCTGCGCCATACCTCCTGCAATATTTGTTTCGCGCCGATGGTTACTGGAGCTGCTAGGCCTAGCGGGTCGAAAACGGACATAAGTATCTTCAAGATGTCCCTCTTGGTAGGTTCCTGCCGCTCCAATATTGCCGTCGGTAGCCGCTGCAGGTTCAAGTTGAACTCGAGGACGTCTGCTGTGGGTCTCCATATGAGGCCAAGGACTCGTTCTGTGGGCGCTGCTCCGTCGAGACCGACTGTGGGTGCCTGTTCTGTCGCATCGAGTGACTGTAGTACAACCTGTGAGTTTGACATCCAACGCGTGAGCTCGTAGTGGGCACCTCTGTGTATGTTCAGGCCTCTCGGCACCCGATGACCTCGCAGGGGCCCATAGCTACGAGGTAGCGTAGCGATCAGATGCCAAGAAGCAAGAACGTCGGCGATTCACCGAGCTAAGTAAATAGATTCTATCTGACCTGGTCTGTGCTTCGTTCCCGTCAACTCCTGTCTCTCTGCAAGGCCTGGGTGCACCCTAGGCTCTTCTTGGTAGACAGGTTCTTCAGCCAACCAGGTATGGCTGGCAGGCCAGCTTCGACGCGCACAGGTTATGTTACGTGGGAAAAACCAATCGGCCACGTAAATGCGAACTTTATCTGGTTCGAGGAACCACAACACACTCAGCTATATAGACAATCCTGAGGGGAACCCGAATACAATTCCAGATGGCTTACGATTTAATTCAATACCCTATACCAATACGCGTTACATCGCGAGGGCTTTCGTCTGTCAGTTGTCAAAAAACTGCTCTGTGGCAGCTCCGTCAAATTCAAAATGGCCGTTCCGGAACCATAGATCGAGTATCGATTTTGAATCGAACAATCACCCGCCCGGACAGGCACCCACCTGTCCCTTAATCTACGGGCAGCCGAGACAACGTTGCTACCGCTCGTTTTAGTACCGAGCCTCCTACTAGAACCTCTGCAGACCGGGGGGTCCCGTCCTTGCCAGGGAACAAGTTAACAATGCGCCCCCTGCGCCAACGTAGTGGCGGTAGGTTAGCATCCTTAACCAGCACGAGGTCACCAACACTAGGGGGGCTGGTTTTGTCAGTCCACTTAAGGCGCTGTTGTAAGATATGCAGATACTCGAGCGACCAACGCTTCCAGAAATTCTGAGTAAACTGCTGCAACATCTGATACCTTGACAACCGATACAATTTCACTCCCTCGAAGGGGTGCTCGGGCAACGCGTTAAGTGGCTGTCCTATCAAGAAATGGCCTGGGGTCAGAGCCTCCAGGTCATTTGGATCCGAGCTGAGCGGACACAACGGTCGCGAATTGAGAACGGCCTCGATCTTACAAAACAATGTCGCGAGCTCCTCAAAAGTCAGCGCGGTCTGACCTACTATACGCCCTAAGTGCGTCTTCGCTGACTTAACTACGGCCTCAAAAATCCCACCCCAGTGGGGGCAACTCGGTGGGCTGAAGGTCCACTGTATACCCCGACGGGAGAGGGCCGTTCCTATATCCACTTTATTTACATTCAAAAGGTTGACTATCTCTCGTAAGCATCGTTCCGCAACGATGTAGTTAGAGCCGTTATCAGAGCGGATCAAAGTTGGAAGTCCCCTTCGAGAAACAAACCTATCCAAACAAGCAATGAAAGTCTCTGTCGAGAGATCAGCAACGAGCTCGAGTTCAGGAGCCCGACATCCCCTGGATGCACAATCAGACGGGTTCAATTCTCCTGGTACATGTCTCCAGGTCAGTGGGACCTCAGACGACACAATCTGGGAGACACGGTTCGCAACAAAAACCTCTAAGGTATGGACCGAAGCCTTCAGCCAGCACAAAACAATCTGGCTGTCCGTCCACGCGTACACCGTATCCTCCAAACCACTGACCCACGCAACACTGTTAGAGTGTTATTCAAAAGTTTAAGAGCAGCCCCGGACAGTTCCAGGTTTGGAATCGTAATCCTTGTCCGAATAGGCGCTACCTTGCTTTTTGCCAAAACCAAACGCACGTCGACCTCCCCGGTGGAGGTGACGGTTCGCAAATAAACCGCTGCCGCAAACCCTCGTTCAAAGGCATCACAAAACCCGTGAAGGGTTGCCCTGTAATCCCCAGCAGGGAACAATTTCCTCGGCAGCGATACATTATTTATATTGAGGCCCAACCATTTCGCTAAATCGTTCGATACAATGCAGCCCTGAGCTCCAGAATCTAATAGGGCGCGAACGTATGTTGGGTTGCCCGCCAAATCCCAAACAAGCACAGAGGCGATCGGTAACACCACCGTCTCCGGTTGGGGGGCAACAAATTGTTGGGCCGCAAAATCCTAGCGAGGACCCCCGGGGCCCCACTGTGCCTGTAACCGATCAGGTAGGCAGCTATACGCCAGAGGGTCCCATTGTACAAATGGCCCACGCGCCGGTTCCATTGCCACCCTACGACGCCCCCCGAAGGGTTGTGGGCGTGAATTCAACCGTGGCCGCTCCATGAGCGGGGGGGACATCACATGCGACCGACGAGGACGAGGCGACGAGCGGGGCGACAACTGAGGCGGCGTCCGAGCCGCATCCGCATAGCTCGAAGGTGTCCCATGCCACCCGCCCGTTACGGCCTGCTCAACATACCCAATGTCCCGCTGAGTCGGATGCTGAGTCGCAACCGAAAACTCAGGGCCCCCCATGTGATGACCCTGAGTGCGGCCCTGCACCCCTGGGTGGCTGCGTGCTTGTGGCCCCATTGCCCGCTGAGTCGGATGCTGAGTCGCAACCGAAAACTCAGGGCCCCCCATGTGATGACCCTGAGTGCGGCCCTGCACCCTAGTACCGCCCTGTGCACGTGGGGACATTGGCCCCTGAGTTGCGCTCCGAGTCGCAAACGAATTCTCAGGGCCCCATGCCGTGTCACCCTGGGTACGGCCCTGTGGTGGCTGTTGGCCGGACCGGTTCATGCACAACAAATTGTTGTGGGCCCCACCACAATATCCGCACAATTTTGTGCGCGTGCAGTCCCTAGCCATGTGTGGCCCGAGGCACAGGAAACACCAGCCCCGCTGCTTGGACATCCGGCGCCGTCCCTCAACCCTAAGTTCCCCGAACTTATTGCAATTGGCCACAGCATGGCCAATCTGCCTACAACATGGGCAGGTCTCACTATGTGGGGTCAATGCACTCACAGTCCCATACGACTGCCGGTTGGTGCGGTCCTTCCTCGTCGGAGGGCCCCTACTCACAGCGCTCCCGGCAGCTCTCTGTGGCTCCGAAGGATGGGTGACCGTCAACCCCAAATTCTCTGCCCGTCGAGCCTCCTCTTCCAAGAATCCGACCAAGTCGGAGAAGGCGGGCAGGTCCTCGGCCGACCTCCCGTGAGACTGTTCGAAACGAGTCTGCACGTCAGCGGGTAGGCGGGAAAGTACAATGTACAGCAGTAGGTACGACCATTCACCAACCGGAAGTCCAAGATTCTCTAGAGCCTTGGTGACGGACAACAATGGGTTCAAAACCTCCGTCTGTATGGCCCCGACCTTGTTCACAACCGGGATACTAAACAAACGGTTCAGTTGGGCATCGGCCAACCTCCGTTTGTTATGGTAACGTCTGACCAACAATTGTCTGGCCGTTTCATAGTTACCCTCCGTAACTGTCAAATGAGCGACTAGCTCCCTAGGCTCACCCCTCAATGCTGCCACCAGCTGAGCCATTTTGACAGACTTGGTAATGTCCGATCGCATGTGCACCAAACTGTCGAACAGATTGATGAAGCTCATCCATTCACCGGACACTCCGTCAAAAGTAGGCATCGTTATAACGGGAAACCTGGTCCCCGATCCCTGATGCGGCAGAGGCGCCCCAATGTCACCACTATGGCTGGACTCGCGCTGCCTACGTATGTCCGCAGCCCTCTGCGTGATAGCAGCCGCCATCTCCATACACTGGTCGACATCCCCTAGCAACCGTGACAGCCTGTCAGGTGCGCAACCATCAACTGCTTCCGCCTGCGCGGACAATTCGAGCACCCTGTTGTAGCGTTCCTTAACGTCCATAGACCGCTCCAACACCACATCATGCCTATCTAAACGGTCTATCAGACCGTGTGCGGAGGAAAACCATCTGAGCTCCTTAGAAACACCCTTCTGTATTTCAGACAACGACATGATCGGAACGATACTTACTCACAATTTGCAGTAACTCAATTATATTGGACCCTCCAGTCTACAACACAAACGAGGGAACCCTAATCTATAACTTAAACAATGCTGATTTCCCCAAACAATAGAAACCGAGTTTTATATCTACACAAATTCTGTAAACAACAATTTAGTTTCCCTATATCATATAACACACACAGATAGTCAATATTAGTTCAAGTTATAAATTGCTATAAACTGAAAACAATGTCCAAACATTCATTAGCATTACTAGACCACTAATAGATTGACTATGCAAACTTCAAACTGCAAACATGATATGACTTCAATGCAAATTTCAATTCACCTACAATGTACCTGTAATGTAATTACTATTCTGAGTCACATCTCAGTACAACTGGTCATTTAGGGAAAACTGTTATATCTGTCTGTCTACTACCAGCAGTAGACTTATAACTTATAATACTACCAATCTATGTGGATACAGGAACAAACCAAGTTAGCTAATAACCGCCTATACCTACAGATTGATAGTCCCAAATCGTGGGTTCCTGGAGCCCTTGACGGCTGCAAATCTCAGGAAACCACGCTCTTGCTACCAAAATGTTCAGGCCTCTCGGCACCCGATGACCTCGCAGGGGCCCATAGCTACGAGGTAGCGTAGCGATCAGATGCCAAGAAGCAAGAACGTCGGCGATTCACCGAGCTAAGTAAATAGATTCTATCTGACCTGGTCTGTGCTTCGTTCCCGTCAACTCCTGTCTCTCTGCAAGGCCTGGGTGCACCCTAGGCTCTTCTTGGTAGACAGGTTCTTCAGCCAACCAGGTATGGCTGGCAGGCCAGCTTCGACGCGCACAGGTTATGTTACGTGGGAAAAACCAATCGGCCACGTAAATGCGAACTTTATCTGGTTCGAGGAACCACAACACACTCAGCTATATAGACAATCCTGAGGGGAACCCGAATACAATTCCAGATGGCTTACGATTTAATTCAATACCCTATACCAATACGCGTTACATCGCGAGGGCTTGTCGTCAGTCAGTTGTCAAAAAACTGCTCTGTGGCAGCTCCGTCAAATTCAAAATGGCCGTTCCGGAACCATAGATCGAGTATCGATTTTGAATCGAACAGTGTATGTCCCGCACCTGGCGGGCTATGTCGGCGGCCTCCTGTTCAGTCTTGTAGCTCGCGAGATAATCGTCCACGTAGTGATTGCGAATGATCGCAGAGACGGCCTCCGGGTGCGTGGCTGCGTGTCGCTCGGCATTCCTGTTCTTCACGTAGATTGCTATTGCCGGCGAGCATGTGGCGCCGAAGATCAGTGAAGTCATGCGGTACTCGTCCGGCGGCGCGTTGTCTCGGCGGTCGCCTCTCCATAAGTAGCGCAGTGCGTCGCGGTCCTCGTCGCGTACCTTGACCTGCATGAACATTTCGCGGATGTCCGCGCATACCGCTACTCGATGTTGCCGGAAACGCATCAGGACTCCCGGGAGGGACTGCAGCAGGTCGGGTCCAGTCATCAGGTGGTCGTTGAGGGAGACTCCTCGCGTCTTGGCAGCTGCGTCATGTACCACTCTCACCTTATCGGGCTTCATAGCGTTGATTACTGCGAAGTGGGGCAGGTACCACGATCGCGGCTATTTCGTCGGTGGTGCTGGCTCAGCATACCCCTTCTTGATGAGCGCATCCATCTCGCCGTGGTAGCGCCTCCTGAGCTCGCTGTCTCTGTCCAGCTTCTTCTCCAAGCTGTGAAGTCGTTGGAGAGTGTTATTGTAATTTGGGGGCATGACTGTATCCGCAGATTTCCACAACAGTGGTACCGTATATGTTCCGTCCCTCTCGCACACTCTTTCTTCGAGGATTGCCAGTGAGCGCGCGGTCGCGTCGGTACGGGGCTGTTTGGGTTCAATTAACAAACTTTCTAATGCGAAATACCTTTTCAGCTGTATGTCCATACTCTGTTCCGTACTGATGTGGTTGATCGTGGCAATCTCGCGGCCCATTGACCGCGTGCGCGCGCCGTGTAGCACCCATCCGAGTGCAGTGCGCGACGCGACCGGCTGGCACGGCGTCCCTTGCCGCGTCTCTGTAGCTGTGAGCAGGTTCCATTGGTCCTGTCCGATGAGTATTCGTGGCTCAGCATTGGTGTAGACGAGGCCCCCGAGGTTGCGCAAATGCTCGCAGTCCCGGATGTCTCGCGCGGCTACTGTCTGTGTGGATAAGTGCAAGTTATTTATCGTTCGGGCCGAAATGTCATAACAGTCGCCCGATGCACCCTTCAGCCGCAACGTCACTCATCTAGAGTTAGCCGTCAACCGCGTCTCTCCAATCGCCTGAATGCTCAACTCGCCTGTGGGCCCATCCGCGCAATGTAGCAACTTGTGGTGCCATCTCCCGCAATCGTCTCGCTCGCACGCGCGACGCTTGCATCTGTGCGTCCTGCTGCGGTGTCCGAGGCAACTGAAACATAAGCCATTTGATTTTGCAGTATCCCACCTTTCATCGATCGTAGCATCCTTAAACTGTACACAACTATCTGTCTTGTGTGGTTCCGAACACAGGGGGCACTTGATATTTGCATTGTTGTTGTTATTGTTGCCACCGGACGTCGCGTACACTTTCTGCTGAGCGGGTTGCGGTCGATAGGGCGTGGCTTGACGCGGCTTTCCTCCCGCCGGTTCTGTAACTGATGCTTCCGGTTGGGCATATGGGCCGCAACGCTCGGCCTCGCGCTGCAGGAACTTCGCTAGCTTGATCAGGTCTGCATCTTCTTTTGACGCGTCGGCGGCGAAGTCGAACCATCGGTAGCGCAGCGTCGGTGTCAATTTGTCGACCACTACCTTTGCTGTTTCGGGGCTGTATAGGTAGTGGGCGCGGTCGAGCGCCTTCAGCGTCGCGACGGCGTTGGTGAGGCGACTGGAGAACGTGCAGATGTCGCGCGGCGCGTCGGTCGGGCGCGCGAGCGCGCGCAGTCGTTCCAGCTCCGATAGCGCGATCGTGTCGGGTCGTCCGAAGCGTGCCTCCAATGTCTGCATTACCTCTGTTGTGTTGGCGCTGTAGATGAGTAGATTCTCGACCGCTTCCTTGGCTTTCCCTTTGAGAGCCCTCCGTAGCCGCGCCATGTTCTCGACCTCGGTGAACAACGTAGTAGTGTCGTAGTATGACGCCTTGAAAGCTAACCATTCATGGTGCGAACCGCTGTATGCCTGTAGTTCTGTGATGTATCTCGGGTTCATCGGCGGGCGCGCGCTGCGTGCGGCGAGCGTGATGGCCGCCGCTAACTCTGCAATGCTGTTGTTGGGTAGCGCGACGCTATTGTCTGCGTATGCGCCCCCACTGTTCTGTGACTGTACTGGAACGGACAGGATCGGACACGCTGGCGGCATGTCAGTACGTGTCTGTACGGGCGCCTGCGGCGGTGCGGGCGGCTGTGCGGGACGCGCGGGGGGTTCCTCCCTGTGAACCTCTGCATGCTGTACCGGCTGTACTGTGGGTGGTACCTGTAGCAGAGGAGGCGGAGGCTCCTGACGCGGCGTCTCGTGGGGTTCGTGCGTTATTGCGAGAATCTGGTTTCCGTCCAACCATTCTCCGACTCGTCGGGCTGTAGCTGTGGCGGAGTACACGGATACGTTGTCATCGGCTTCGTCACCTGTGTCCTCCGCTTCTAAAACTGCGACGCGGGCCGCGGCCAGCTCTAACTGTAGCTGTGCCACCTGTTCCCTCGCCTTCGCAAGTCGTAGGCTGCGCCGTTGCTTGACGGTGCTGACTCGCGATCTGGCAGAATCGCGGCTGGCGTCCTGTCGAGCCGACGCCGCCGCCTGTTCCTGCCGCTGTGTGTCCTTGGATGCCTCCGTCGAGCAGCCTGTAGTGTCTGTAGTTTGCTGCGATGACGGCGTGGCATCAGTTGAGGACTCTGTAAAAGTACCTGTTTCTGTATCTTAGGCTGTGACTGTGGCCTCGACCGACGGGGCTGCGGCAGCGGCGGCTTCGGCGTTGGCTAGAGGCGCGGGCTGCGTCCCTTCTTGCTCTTCACACGTAGCTTTCTTCGGTTGCTTCTTGGGCGGCATCGTCGTAGGTATCCGGCTCGAAGGACCAAAATGTGCACGTCTGAACAGGTCAGCACCTGACTGCACCTGTCGCTACCTGCACCGTGGGGGTGTTCCTGACTGTGGGATTCTACGGGATGTCCTCGCCAAATGAAAGTCTTGATCTTGCAGTAGTTCCGTATCCCGGAGTAGTTGCTTGTTCCATTGATCGCCGCGCAAAAGAGGCCGATTTGCTCCCGGCACCTGTTTATATAGGTGAGGGAGGGGGTCGGACGCTATGCTAGGCTACGATTGGACGATGCACGGTAGTGCCCCATTTTATTCTGTAGGTGGCGCTACCGGGCAAGAGCTAACTAAACCGTAATACTGATTTATTTATTTACAATAATACTGTTACGCCGGTAGGTTAGGTCAAAAACTTTGAACGTCAATTTCTGTGCTTTAGAGGCGTTTTCAGCAGGCTGAAAAGTCATTTCAGGCCATTTCAGAAGTTACTCTATCACATATCTAAAGATCGAAATTTCACCCAAGTTGCCGTCGTTTTCAGGTGCCTGAAACATGTTTTCAGTCCGTTTCAGGGCACCCTCTATCAGATGACGCCATAACCTGAAAACCCGTTTTCAGGCGTTTTCAGGACCCCTTATGGGCCTCTGAAGCACAAATCGTTATATGGCGAAATATCCGGTAGGAGTGACAGAGATAGCACTACTAGAAAGAGATAGCTATACTCGGAACATTCGAGAAGTGTGTGACAGAGATAGCACTACTAGAAAGAGATAGCTATACTCGGAACATTCGAGAAGTGTGTGACAGAGATAGCACTACTAGAAAGAGATAGCTATACTCGGAACATTCGAGAAGGGAGTGACAGAGAGAGTGCACCATTAGAGAGAGATATATATGGTCTCGAATGTTCTCGGCCCGCACGCTGGTCCTTACTAGAATATTCGCGATATGTGTGGACAATGTGTCCAGAGCGGCTCCGCGGGATATAAAAGGCGCCGACTGCCGGCGCGAGTTAGTTACATTTTAACTGCGATCGAGTGCTAGTACAAGGATAATCGGAAAGAAAGACTCTTCGTGTGAATAGTGAGTGCATAATTAGTGAAATAGTGTGTGTGTGTTTTGATTTTATGTACAGTTCGTGTGAATTGTAAGTGCCTAATTTGGGTAATAAAGTGAGTGTTTTAATTAGTGGATTAATTCGTGTTTTTCTATCAAATACGAACCCCACGCTCGTAACATTTGGTGTCAGAAGTGGGATAGAAAATGCCGTTAATGCCACGAGAAACCGAGCCAAAAGGAGTGACGACGCGAAGCCAAACGTCTGGGTCTGGAGAGTCGACGCCTGGTACGTCGGAATCACCTGCTCCAGCTGCACAAGGAGTAGACCTCAACGTTATCTTCGTCCTCCTAAAGGAACAAGCGAGAGAGCTAAAGGAACAGTCGCGAAAACAGGAGGAACGGGCCAGGAAACAGGAGGAACAGGCCAGGAAACAGGAAGAACAGACTCTAATCCTCCAGAATGAGCTTAGGGAACAAAAGGATCACCAGGAGGTACAGGCACGAATGCTTCGTGAGGTACATGAGTCCACGACCGAATGGAAGAGAGAGTTGTTCGAGGTCCAGGAAAAACTGGCCGATATGGATGAAAAACTGGAGAGTCGAGTCCATGATGTCGATAAAAAAATTGAGACCTGTGAGAGCCGTCTCCAAAAACTTGAGATCAAAGTGGCTAATGGTCCAAGTACCTATGTACCCAACGCATCGGTGTCCGGAGGCGGCAGGTTCAAAGTGCCCCCCTTTGACGGTAGCTCATCGTGGACTGCCTATAAGCTGCAGTTCGAGTCTGTTTCCCAGGCTAATGGTTGGAGTAAGGAGCAAGCCAGGACAGCACTGACGTTAGCGCTGCGCGACGAGGCTCTTACCATACTAGAGGCTCTGGGAAACGACCGGACGTACGACCGCCTTCTAGAAGCCTTGGAGGCACGATACGGTGACAGTCACCTGGAGCACGTGTACCGAGCTCAGTTAAAGGACAGGACACAAGAAAGTAACGAGTCCTTACAACAGTGGGCCCTGGAAATCGAGAAGTTGGTTAGGAAGGCCTATCAACGTACGTCAGCATCCTTTGTGGACAGTATGCTGGTGCAGGCCTTCATCGATGGGATCCGGGATCTGGAAGTGAGGGCAGCCGTGCGATTGGGACATCATGGCAGCCTAAAGGATGCAGTAGCCCACGCTCTCGAGGTGGAAGCTGTACGACAGGGTTCATCCAGGCCTTTCAGGGTGCGAGAAGTGTCGACTACGAAGCCAGTAGATTCCCGCCGCGAATTTGGGCCACGTTGCTACCATTGTGGAGAACGTGGTCACCTGCAGTCAGGCTGTCCAAAAAGGACTAGGAGGGACAGAGACCCCGCTCCAATGGCGAGGAAAATAGGCTCTGTGGAGTCAGAGCCCCAACAGGGAAACGAATAAAAGCCAGGACTATGGGACGAGTGCTGGCTGGCGATCGAAATGTCCCAATTATGATCTCACAGGCAAACGAAGGGAATAGTCTGGTTGTCAATGGAGAAATCTGTGGAATACCATGTCTCCTCACCATAGACACCGGAGCTTCTCGGACTGTGATCAGCTCTCGGCTACTGAGACACCTGACCAGAGATCATCTAGTCCGACCTAGGCATCTCCAGCTGCAAACTGCTACCGGCCAGTACATTTCCGTCGAAGGAGAACGAGAGTTAGCTGTGAAAATAGGTGAAAAAGAATACTGGCATAAAGTGATCGTTGCTAACATCGTCGACGACTGCATTATTGGATTGGATTTTATGAGGAGACATGACTGTAAAATCGACTTGAAGGTTGGAGTTCTAAAGTTTGGAGTTGATGAGATTCCTATACAAGGTGGAGTAAATGGAAATGTTTACTGTACCAGGAGAACCATTCTTCAACCAAGGTCACAGGTTTTAGTTCCAGTGAAATTGCCGAACTCCACAAGGCCGCAATCTCACCGCTGTGTGGTGGTAGAGAGGTTGGATGCTGATAAACCGTGGATAACAGCCCGTACAATGGTAACCACGGCATCTACAGCATTTGTAAGGATCCTTAATCCAAGCGACACGGAATGTGTCCTCAATAAAGGAACGCTGGTCGGATCATGCCAAGAAATTTCTTGGATAAGAGGCTGCCGGGAATATGAGGTAAACGTGAAACCTGGGCATGTTAAGCCTTCAATGGATGTTGAAAAATTACTAAATGACTCCAGGGAGCACCTTACCGAGGAGGAATTCCTTAAGGCGCGTAGCTTACTGCTACGATATCGCAACGTCTTTTCTTCGCATGATGATGACATTGGAAGAACTGGAGTGGTTCAGCATGAGATCGACACTGGGGAAACTATGCCTATCCGACAGCGCCCTCGGAGAGTTCCAGTAGCTCGGGAGAAGGAGGTTGAGGGCATGATCGAGGAAATGCAAAGAAGCGGCGTTATTGAACCTTCAACAAGCCCGTGGTGTTCTCCCGTAGTTTTGGTTAAGAAGAAGGACGGCACCATGAGATTCTGTATTGACTACCGTCGACTTAATGATGTAACCAAGAAGGACAGTTATCCACTTCCACGAATCGACGACACTTTAGACACATTGAGCGGAATGAAATGGTTTTCAACGTTGGATCTGAAAAGTGGCTATTGGCAAGTCGAAATCAAGGACAAGGATAAGGAGAAAACGGCCTTCTCTACTGGCAAGGGACTTTGGCAGTTCAATGTTATGCCATTTGGACTGTGTAATGCACCAGCCACATTTGAGAGATTAATGGAACAAATATTAGCTGGACTTCTAGGAGAAACTTGCTTGGTCTATTTGGATGACATCATTATCGTTGGTAGAGACTTCAACGACCACTTGAATAAATTGGAACAGGTGCTAGGCAAACTACGAGGGGTAAATCTGAAACTCAATCCGAAGAAATGCTCGTTTTTCAAACGTAAAGTGAATTACTTGGGACACGTGATTTCGAAGGACGGCATCCAGACAGATCCTGAGAAGATTAGCGCCGTGAAGGATTGGCCAACGCCAAAAGACAAGACTGCAGTACGTGCCTTTTTGGGGCTTTGTTCATACTACAGACGTTTTGTGAAGAACTTCTCGGATATAGCAAAGCCTTTGCATCAACTAACGGAAGAAAAGCGATCATTTGACTGGAACGAACAATGTGAGTCAAGTTTCAACGAGCTTAAAGGAAGACTTTGTGAAACGCCAATATTGGGGTATCCAGACCCGGACGAGGATTTCATTGTGGATACAGATGCTAGTAACACTGGAATTGGAGGTGTCTTGTCGCAAAAGAAAGGAGATAACGAAGTTGTGATTGCATATTTCAGTAAGTCATTGTCAAAACCAGAGAGGAATTACTGTGTAACTCGGAGGGAATTGCTAGCAGTTGTCAAGACGTTACAGCATTTCAGCAAATACCTGCTGGGAAGAAAGTTTCGTATCAGAACTGACCATGCTGCTTTAAAGTGGTTGCTAGAATTTAAAAACCCCGAGGGACAAGTGGCGAGATGGATTGGACAACTGCAGGAGTATGATTTCATCATCGAACACCGTAGTGGGAAATCACATGGAAATGCTGACGCCCTATCACGTAGACCTTGTGCAGACGACTGTAAACATTGCTCAAGACAAGAAGGCAAGGAATGAATTCGAATGATAAGAACTGATACGGTTAGCAACGAGTGGAGTGATGAAATCATGCAGCAAGCGCAACAAGAGGACCCTGACGTGAGACCAATTTTTGATTGGATTAATGCTGGCGCACCTAAACCAAGATGGTATGATGTAGCTCCTATGAGTGCGGTAACAAAAAGCTACTGGGCACAATGGGATAGCTTGGTTATGCATAATGGCGTTCTATGTAGAAAATGGGAATCAACAAATGGGAAGGATGCTCACCTGCAAGTCGTTGTCCCAAAGAAAAGGGTGAAAGATGTTTTGAGAAGCTTTCACGATGGAACATCCGGTGGACACCTTGGAGTAAAAAGGACCCTAATGAAAATTCGGCAACGCTTTTATTGGATTCACTGCCGAGAAGATGTTGAAAATTGGTGTAAACGATGCACTAACTGTGCATCAGTCAAGGGACCGCATACCCGTAGCCGAGGAACACTCAAGTTGTACAACGTGGGAGCCCCTTGGGAAAGGGTTGCATTAGATGTCGCAGGACCATTCCCAGCATCGGACTCCGGAAACAAGTACATTATTGTCGTGATGGATTACTTCACGAAGTGGCCTGAAGTATTTGCCATTCCTAATCAAGAAGCGGTAACCATAGCTGAAAAGTTAGTGAACGAAGTATTCTGCCGGTTTGGGGTACCACTCGAAATCCACAGTGATCAAGGAAGAAACTTCGAGTCTGCGGTCTTTCAGGAGACTTGTCGCATAATGGGAATTCATAAGACGAGGACTACGGCGTATCATCCACAGTCAGATGGAATGGTTGAGAGATTTAACCAGACACTGGAGAGACATCTAGCCAAGGTCGTTGAGAGCCATCAAAAAGATTGGGATCGGCATATCCCCCTCTTCCTGTTGTCTTATAGGTCGGCAACTCACGAAAGTACGGCGGTTACTCCATCGTATGCGAATTTTGGAAGAAAACTCCGTCTGCCTGCAGATCTCCTGACTGGACGTCCGCCCGATACACCGAGGACCATCACGGAATATGCAAATGATTTGCGGGATCGGATTGATGATGTTCACAGCCTGGTACGTGAACACGGGCTCCACGCTAGCATAAAGATGAAAACCCGATATGACCGGAAGTCTTATCAAGTGGGTTTTGAGGAAGGTTCGTTGGTGTGGCTACATAACCCTATGCGACGAGTAGGAAAGTCCCCGAAACTATCTCCGAATTGGGAAGGGCCTTACAAGGTAGTCACCAATATAAACGACGTCACGTATCGAATCCAGCGGAATCCTCGTAGTCCGAGCAAGATTGTTCATGTTGACCGGCTGGCCAGATACCACGGAAATAATGATGCTCGGGACGAGCATGTCTTAGGAGGGGGTAGTGTTACGCCGGTAGGTTAGGTCAAAAACTTTGAACGTCAATTTCTGTGCTTTAGAGGCGTTTTCAGCAGGCTGAAAAGTCATTTCAGGCCATTTCAGAAGTTACTCTATCACATATCTAAAGATCGAAATTTCACCCAAGTTGCCGTCGTTTTCAGGTGCCTGAAACATGTTTTCAGTCCGTTTCAGGGCACCCTCTATCAGATGACGCCATAACCTGAAAACCCGTTTTCAGGCGTTTTCAGGACCCCTTATGGGCCTCTGAAGCACAAATCGTTATATGGCGAAATATCCGGTAGGAGTGACAGAGATAGCACTACTAGAAAGAGATAGCTATACTCGGAACATTCGAGAAGTGTGTGACAGAGATAGCACTACTAGAAAGAGATAGCTATACTCGGAACATTCGAGAAGTGTGTGACAGAGATAGCACTACTAGAAAGAGATAGCTATACTCGGAACATTCGAGAAGGGAGTGACAGAGAGAGTGCACCATTAGAGAGAGATATATATGGTCTCGAATGTTCTCGGCCCGCACGCTGGTCCTTACTAGAATATTCGCGATATGTGTGGACAATGTGTCCAGAGCGGCTCCGCGGGATATAAAAGGCGCCGACTGCCGGCGCGAGTTAGTTACATTTTAACTGCGATCGAGTGCTAGTACAAGGATAATCGGAAAGAAAGACTCTTCGTGTGAATAGTGAGTGCATAATTAGTGAAATAGTGTGTGTGTGTTTTGATTTTATGTACAGTTCGTGTGAATTGTAAGTGCCTAATTTGGGTAATAAAGTGAGTGTTTTAATTAGTGGATTAATTCGTGTTTTTCTATCAAATACGAACCCCACGCTCGTAACAATACCTATACAAATGACAAGCTGTTCTGAATACTAATTATAATACTATCGAACAAAAATTAACAATAAAAAACAAACAATAATAACTACAAACTAATAGAATAAGCCGCCCCGGGCCGCGTCTTCTGAAGAGTAGTAGTTTATTGTTTCCCACATCTCTGTTATGTATGATACTAACAATAACTGCATCAAAATAAAATGACCACAAATCACCGGTGAGATGTTGTGACCTTGCATCGCACGCGCTTGGTGCGCTAATCCACTTTCTCTTTCACGCCTAGTGCATGTGTTCGATTCTAAATCGATATTCGATCGATGGTTTCTGAACGGTCATTTTAATTTGACGTTAGCTGTCAATCTGGCAGTTTTGACAACTGACAGACGAAAGCCCTCGCAATGTAAACGCGTTTTGGTTAGGGTATTGAAATTAAATCGCAGGCCATCTGGAATGTATTCGGGATTCCCTCAGGATTGTTAATACAGCTGAGTGTGCCGTTGTCTCTCGAACCAGATAAAGTTCGGATTTTCGTGCCCGATTTGTATTTACCACGTAGAACATAACCTGTGTTGGACCACTGTGCACATTGACGCTGGCCCGCCAGTCATACCTGGTTGGCTGAAGAACCTGTCTACCAAGAAGAGCCTAGGGCGCGCCCGGGCCTTGCAGAGAGACAGGAGGTCGACGGTTCCGAAGCACAGACCAGGTTAGATCTACCCCACATAACTTTAGCTCGGTGAATCGCCGACGTTCATCACTTCTTGGCACCTGATCGTCACGCTACCTCGTAGCTGATGGGCCCCTACGAGGTCATTAGGTGCTGAGAAGCCTGAACATTTTGGTGGCTAGAGCGTGGCTTCCTGAGATTTGCAGCCGTCAAGGGCTCCAGGAACGCTTGATTTGGGACTATCAATCTGTAGGTATAGGCGGTTAAGTAACTTGGTTGTTCCTGTATCCACATAGATTGGTAGTATTGTAAGCTATAAGTCTATTGCTGGTAGTAGACAGACAGATATTGAATTGAAATTTGCATTGAATTACCAGTTAGTCAATCTATTAGTGGTCTAGTAATGCTATTGAATGAATGTTTTGGTTAACATAGGTAGTTACATCTATTGATAGCAGGCTATTACATTGTTTTCAATTTATAGCAATTTATAACTTGATCTAATATTGACTATATAGATATAATATTTGATAATTGGCTATATAAATATAATTTATATAGATATTGTGACGTCCCTACTTGGAGAGGAATAAAAAGATTCCAAATAGGTAGCCAACAAGAAATTTTATTTAACGTGGGTTCTCCAATGTAGTCTGACCCTGGTTACGCAGCAACGAATCTTCCCTGCGGGTTTTGCCGTAGTCGGAGTGCCGCTGACGTCGGAGAAGTAACGGTCCGAATGCAGCCGGAGCAGGGAAGCAGGTTAGCCCGAAGCGGTGTCAGGAACCGGGAAACCGTAGGGTAGTCAGGAAAAGCGGTGATCCCGAAGAGGTGCCAGGAACCCCGAACTGGAATTCGAAACCGTTCCTCCTTTAACATCTGTTACTGCACTCCGTCCGAATGCTCCACCCGCCAAGAAAAGAATAGTGTTGTCGTGGTGGTAACAATCAGAACGGAGTTACATATACAAAGGAAAATACAGTGCTAGGAATAAAAACAAGCAAGCATTCATATTTGTTATCGGCAGACCCCACTTGGGACACTTTACAAATAATCGGACATTCTACAAAATGTCCAAATGTGCGATCTGCCGGTAACATTAATTATTTCTATATATGAAAAAAGGATATTTATTTGTTTATCGGCAGACCTCACTTGGGACATTATGCAAACAATCCGGACATTTTATGAAATGCCCAAATATGAAATCTGCCGGTAACAATCAACAATTTCCACACAAAAAGGTAGCTAGTATAATTTAGTAAGCTGAACATATTTTCCAGACATTCTATAAGAAGCCAAGACACACTAACGCGTGTCTAAAAGCGGGTAGCAATTTGCGTTACAATGCGATGTGAATATCGCGAAATAATAATTAGCGAGTCTAAAAGGAATAAAACGCAACAAGCAATAAATGAAATGAGATGATTCTGGACACAAATGAGTAAGCCCGAAAGTACCTAACGGTAAGATGATTTTAAAACAGTATCTTTCACCACTCACCTCAATCGGGGTTAATATGAAGCACAGACAAAATCAAAACGTAACTACTAGCAGTACGTTATGATTAAACGCAAGCAACCACTGCTTAGAGTCGCTCGTCGGCGTACGGTAAAAAGGGACCGTTACAGAGCGCCAGCAGGACGGACGTGCGCACAGTGCCGAGTGAGTTTTCGGAATGACGCCGGCGCCGCAAAGTCAAGTTGCGGTCACGGCTGGTCAGTTTAAAACGGGCCAATCACAGCAGAGCGAGCGAGCTGTCAACAGTGGAATGCTGCTAGTACAGCGCGTGAAAATTAATACTGTGATTACCAGCCTCATTTGGCAGTTTTATTAAGAGAATTACTACTTAAATTCAAAATAAGACCAGTTAATGATAGAGTGAAGACAACGGTAACTTACAACGTTACAATACCCCCTCGCCCAGTAAAGGGTTTTCATACGTAATGAAAATCCAAAACCTAATTCTAAATATTCTTAACTAGTTTTAGATCCTTAACATGCCAGGTGCCTAAGTCCTTTCCCGTCATATCCTCTAAAATGTATACCAAGGGTGATTTCTTAGCGGAGACGCGACATTTGGTATATTTGGGCGCTAACTTTTTACTAAAGTACTTGTCTTTATCACTCAAGACATAAGCACGTTTTAGGACAATGTCGCCTACGCTGAATTCTGCCTCTTTCCGCCTAAGATTATAGTGCGCCGTATTTTTTTTATGTGCGTGCCAAAGAGATGCCTGTACCTTATCAAAATATTTTGACAGGTGACCCAGATTTTCAGCGTAAATGTCGCGTGGCAGAAATAGTAGTTCCTCACCCAGATCGTTATCTGTATAATGAGAACCACAAGTAACCGTTTCTCGTCCGTACACGAGGAACGATGGAGTGTAGCCAGTTGCTTCATTGACGGAGTTGTTAATGGCATACTGTATTTTGGGAATATTAGTGTCCCAGGTTCTGTGGTCATTGTCCACGTAGGTGGAAATACATGTAACTATTGTTTTGTTATAGCGCTCGACAGTGTTTACTTGCGGAGTATATCTCGGAGAGAAGAATACGTTAGGTATCTTGTATTTCTTAAAGAGGGTATTTGTTACCGAGCTAATAAACTGGGTACCATTGTCAAGGAATATTGTCTGTGGGATTCCGTGGACCAGAAACACAGAGTCCTCCAGAGCCTTGACGACAGCTTCCGAAGTAGCGCGTCGCATGGGAAAAATAAGGCAATATTTTGAGAAGCAACATGTTACGACCAAAATATAACTATTCTGCTTTCGACTGACCGGAAGTGGACCTATGAAATCAATGGATATCATTTGAAACGGCCGTGAGCATTGTTTAGGTCGACCCATCGTACCCAGCGTCGGATGGTTTTGTGGTTTGTAAGTGAGACATTTTGAACAAGAACCAACAAAACGTACGACGTCTTGGTGCATGCCCGGCCAGTAGTATCGAAGAAGTAAGCGTCGATAGGTCTTGAAAATACCCAAGTGAGCAGCAGTAGGGTCAGCATGATTCTCCTCTATGACGCTGTCACGCAATTCTTTCGGCACCACTTCCTTCCAGGAAAACTCCGAAATCATTTCGCACTTATTTTTGGAGTGGCGATAGAGAGCACCACCTTCGATCAAGTAGTTAGGAAAGAGGTTCGGCTTTTCTAAACAACCGTTATAAATGTTTTTGTAGCATGTGTCAGTAGTAGTCAAATTAGAGTTGACCGTACTGATAGAAGCACATGGGAAAGCACGAGATAGTGCATCTGGAATGACATTACCTTTTTGTGTGGAAATTGTTGATTGTTATCGGCAGACCCCACTTGGGACACTTTACAAATAATCGGACATTCTACAAAATGTCCAAATGTGCGATCTGCCGGTAACATTAATTATTTCTATATATGAAAAAAGGATATTTATTTGTTTATCGGCAGACCTCACTTGGGACATTATGCAAACAATCCGGACATTTTATGAAATGCCCAAATATGAAATCTGCCGGTAACAATCAACAATTTCCACACAAAAAGGTAGCTAGTATAATTTAGTAAGCTGAACATATTTTCCAGACATTCTATAAGAAGCCAAGACACACTAACGCGTGTCTAAAAGCGGGTAGCAATTTGCGTTACAATGCGATGTGAATATCGCGAAATAATAATTAGCGAGTCTAAAAGGAATAAAACGCAACAAGCAATAAATGAAATGAGATGATTCTGGACACAAATGAGTAAGCCCGAAAGTACCTAACGGTAAGATGATTTTAAAACAGTATCTTTCACCACTCACCTCAATCGGGGTTAATATGAAGCACAGACAAAACTAAAACGTAACTACTAGCAGTACGTTATGATTAAACGCAAGCAACCACTGCTTAGAGTCGCTCGTCGGCGTACGGTAAAAAGGGACCGTTACAGAGCGCCAGCAGGACGGACGTGCGCACAGTGCCGAGTGAGTTTTCGGAATGACGCCGGCGCCGCAAAGTCAAGTTGCGGTCACGGCTGGTCAGTTTAAAACGGGCCAATCACAGCAGAGCGAGCGAGCTGTCAACAGTGGAATGCTGCTAGTACAGCGCGTGAAAATTAATACTGTGATTACCAGCCTCATTTGGCAGTTTTATTAAGAGAATTACTACTTAAATTCAAAATAAGACCAGTTAATGATAGAGTGAAGACAACGGTAACTTACAACGTTACAATATAAAACTCGGTTCCTATTGTTTAAGGAAAACAACATTGTTTAAGTTATAGTTTAGGGTTCCCTCGTTTGGGTTATAGACAGGAGGGTCCAATAAAATTGAGTTACTGCAAATTGTGAGTATGTATCGTTCCGATCATGTCGTTATCTGAAATCCAGAAGGGTGTTTCTAAGGAACTCAGATGGTTTTCCTCCGCACACGGTCTGATAGACCGTTTAGATAGGCATGATGTGGTATTGGAGCGGTCTATGGACGTTAAGGAACGTTACAATAGGGTGCTCGAATTGTCCGCGCAGGCGGAATCAGTTGATGGTTGTGCACCTGACAGGCTGTCACGGTTGATAGGGGATGTCGACCAATGTATGAAGATGGCAGCTGCTATCACGCAGAAGGCTGCGGACATACGTAGACAGCGCCAGTCCAGCCATGGTGGTGACATTGAAGCACCTCTGCCGCATCAGGGATCGGGGTCCAGGTTACCTGCCATAACTATGCCTATCTTTGACGGCGTGTCCGGTGAATGGATGAGCTTCATCAATCTGTTCGACAGTTTGGTGCACATGCGATCGGACATTACCAAGTCTGTCAAGATGGCTCAGCTGGTGGCAGCATTGAGGGGTGAGCCTAGGGAGCTGGTCGCTCATTTGACAGTTACGGAGGGTAACTATGAGACGGCCAGGCAATTGTTGGTCAGACGTTACCACAACAAACGGAGGTTGGCCGATGCCCAAATGAACCGTTTGTTCAGCATCCCGGTTGTGAACAAGGTCGGGGCCATACAGACGGAGGTTTTGAACCCATTGTTGTCCGTCACCAAGGCTCTAGAGAATCTTGGACTTCCGGTTGGTGAATGGTCGTACCTACTGTTGTACATTGTACTTTCCCGCCTACCCGCTGACGTGCAGACTCGTTTCGAACAGTCTCACGAAAGGTCGGCCGAGGACCTGCCCGCCTTCTCCGACTTGGTCGGATTTTTGGAAGAGGAGGCTCGACGGGCAGAGAATTTGGGGTTGACGGTCACCCATCCTTCGGAGCCACAGAGAGCTGCCGGGAGCGCTGTGAGTAGGGGCCCTCCGACGAGGAAGGACCGCAGCAACCGGCAGTCGTATGGGACTGTGAGTGAATTGACCCCACATGGTTAGACCTGCCCATGTTGTAGGCAGATTGGCCATGCTGTGGCCAATTGCAATAAGTTCGGGGAACTTAGGGTTCAGGGACGGCGCCGGATGGCCAAGCAGCGGAGCTGGTGTTTCCTGTGCCTCGGGCCACACATGGCTAGGGACTGCACGCGCACACAAATGTGCGGATATTGTGGTGGGGCCCACAACAATCTGTTGTGCATGAACCGGTCCGGCCAACAGCCACCACAGGGCCGTACCCAGGGTGACACGGCATGGGCCCCTGAGAATTCGTTTGCGACTCGGAGCGCAACTCAGGGGCCAACGTCCCCACGTGCACAGGGCAGTACTAGGGTGCAGGGCCGCACTCAGGATCATTACATGGGGGGCCCTGAGTTTTCGGTTGCGACTCAGCATCCGACTCAGCGGGACATTGGGTGTGTTGAGCAGGCCGTAACGGGCGGGTGGCATGGGACACCTTCGAGCTATGCGGGTGAGGTCCGGACGCCGCCTCAGTTGTCGCCCCGCTCGTCGCCTCGTCCTCTTCGGTCACATGTGATGTCCCCCCCACTCATGGAGCGGCCACGGTTGAATTCACGCCCACCCCCCTTTACGGGGAATCGTAGGGTGGCAATGGAACCGGCGCGTGGGCCATTTGTACAATGGGACCCTCTGGCGTATAGCTGCATACCTGATCGGTTACAGGCAGAGTGGGGCCCCGGTGGCCCTCGCTAGGAATTTGCGGCCCAATCATTTGTTGCCCCCCAACCGGAGACGGTGGTGTTACCGATCGCCTCTGTGCTTGTTTGGGATTTGGCGGGCAACCCAACATACGTTCGCGCCCTATTAGATTCTGAAGCTCAGGGCTGCATAGTATCGAATGATTTAGCAAAATGGTTGGGCCTCAAGGTAAATAGGTATAATAAATCAATACGGGGCGTGGGGAATGTTACGGTTACGAATGTAGTTGGTCAATCGGTGATCACGTTCTCTCCACGTTATGACATTTGACAAAAACATCCGTGCAAGCTTTAGTAATCACGCATGTTATGGGCAGACACCCCTTGGTGAAGTTGAATCCGGCCGTTCGATACCTGACATCAGGACTCAAGTTGGCGGATCCCGATTTTGACACTCCAGCCCCGGTCGACCTGCTACTGGGAGCAGACGTTCTGGGTAGGTTTCTGTTGTCGGATCGGCGAGTTCTTCAGCCGGACGGGTTGATTGCTGTGTTTACTAAGTTTGGTCACGTGATCATGGGTCCGGCATTGCCAATGGTTAGGCCTGCCGAGTCAGATGGCATACTTATTGGCTCAGCGTTGTCAGACGCTATCCAACGTTTCTGGGAGATAGAGGAACCTCCCACCGTTCGTCGAGTCGACGCGGACGAAGAAGAGTGGTTTTACCAGAATAGTACTGGTCGCCTTCGTTCTGGTCGTTTTGTAACTCGACTGCCTTTCAGGGCCGATCGACCGCCACTAGGAGAATCTAGGAAGATGGCTGAGACGAGATTGATGTCGATGGAGCGTAGGATGTCAAGGGACGCCGTATTTAAGCAAAAATACGTCGATTTCATGAGGGAGTATGAGTCGTTAGGACACATGTCGGTATCGGGTATGGACTGGAGATCTGAGGATCATTGTTTCCTTCCACACCATGCCGTCCTGCGAACCCCTACCGGCAAGATTCGAGTTGTTTTTGATGGGTCGGCACCTACCTCGAACGGGATGTCCCTGAATCAGTGTCTACATTCGGGACCCAAGTTGAGTCGTGATATTTCGGATATTCTCACGAGCTTTCGGAGACACCAGATTGTATTTGTCGCAGACATTCGGATGATGTTTAGGCTAACGGTAATTCATCCGGCTGACAGAAGGTATCAGTTGATACTTTGGCGTGAGACCACGGCCGAGCCAGTCAAGGTCTATGAGTTAAACACGAACACGTATGGGTTACGGTCTAGCCCGTATTTGGCGATGCGTACCTTGCGGGAGTTGGCGTCGCGTGTGAGCTATCCTAGAGCCGCCGCTATCCTGGAGCAAGATTTGTACGTCGATGACGTCTGCACAGGGGCAGCCAGTGTAGAGGAAGCTCTGGACCGACGTGACGAGCTCATTCAATTGCTGGAACGAGGCGGCTATGAACTACGCAAGTGGATGTCCAACTCCCCTGAGTTGATGGCTGGTCTCCCAGATGAGTTTCAACAAGACCCGCACGTTTTTGAGAATCCTGACAACCCTTACATGTTGTCAGTGCTTGGAATTCAGTACCGGCCCGTCTGTTCAAGCCTCTCGGCACCCGATGACCTCGCAGGGGCCCATAGCTACGAGGTAGCGTAGCGATCAAATGCCAAGAAGCAAGAACGTCGGCGATTCACCGAGCTAAGTAAATAGATTCTATCTGACCTGGTCTGTGCTTCGTTCCCGTCAAACTCCTGTCTCTCTGCAAGGCCTGGGTGCACCCTAGGCTCTTCTTGGTAGACAGGTTCTTCAGCCAACCAGGTATGGCTGGCAGGCCAGCTTCGAAGCGCACAGTTTCCGTAAATACTAACTTTATCTGGTTCGGAGAACCACAATACACTCAGCTATAAGACAATCCTGAGGGGAGCCCGAATACAAATGCAGATGGCTTACGATTTTATTTCAATGCCCTGTACCAATACGCGTTCCATCGCGAGAGCCTTTCGTCTGTCAGTTGTCAAAAACTGCTCTGTGGCAGCTCCGTCAAATTCAAAATGGCCGTTCCGGAACCATCGATCGAGTATCGATTCTGAATCGAACAATCACCCGCCCGGACAGGCACCCACCTGTCCCTTAATCTACGGGCAGCCGAGACAACGTTGCTACCGCTCGTTTTAGTACCGAGCCTCCTACTAGAACCTCTGCAGACCGGGGGGTCCCGTCCCTGCCAGGGAACAAGTTAACAATGCGCCCCCTGCGCCAACGCAGTGGCGGTAGGTTAGCATCCTTAACCAGAACGAGGTCACCAACACTAGAGGCGCTGGTTTTGTCAGTCCACTTAAGGCGCTGTTGCAAGATATGCAGATACTCGAGCGACCAACGCTTCCAGAAATTCTGAGTAAACTGCTGCAACATCTGATACCCTGACAACCGATACAATTTCACTCCCTCGAAGGGGTGCTCGGGCAACGCGTTAAGTGGCTGTCCTATCAAGAAATGGCCTGGGGTCAGAGCCTCCAGGTCATTTGGATCCGAGCTGAGCGGACACAACGGTCGCGAATTGAGAACGGCCTCGTTCTTACAAAACAATGTCGCGAGCTCCTCAAAAGTCAGCGCGGTCTGACCTACTATACGCCCTAAGTGCGTCTTCGCTGACTTAACTACGGCCTCAAAAATCCCACCCCAGTGGGGGCAACTCGGTGGGCTGAAGGTCCACTGTATACCCCGACGGGAGAGGGCCGTTCCTATATCCACTTTATTTACATTCAAAAGGTTGACTATCTCTCGTAAGCATCGTTCCGCAACGATGTAGTTAGTGCCGTTATCAGAGCGGATCAAAGTTGGAAGTCCCCTTCGAGAAACAAACCTATCCAAACAAGCAATGAAAGTCTCTGTCGAGAGATCAGCAACGAGCTCGAGTTCAGGAGCCCGACATCCCCTGGATGCACAATCAGACGGGTTCAATTCTCCTGGTACATGTCTCCAGGTCAGTGGGACCTCAGACGACACAATCTGGGAGACACGGTTCGCAACAAAAACCTCTAAGGTATGGACCGAAGCCTTCAGCCAGCACAAAACAATCTGGCTGTCCGTCCACGCGTACACCGTATCCTCCAAAACCACTGACCCACGCAACACTGTTAGAGTGTGATTCAAAAGTTTGGTCAAAAGAGCAGCCCCGGACAGTTCCAGTTTTGGAATCGTCATCCTTGTCCGAATAGGCGCTACCTTGCTTTTTGCCAAAACCAAACGCACGTCGACCTCCCCGGTGGAGGTGACGGTTCGCAAATAAACCGCTGCCGCATACCCTCGTTCAGAGGCATCACAAAACCCGTGAAGTGTTGTCCTGTAATCCCCAGCAGGGACCAATTTCCTCGGCAGCGATACATTATTTATATTGAGGCCCAACCATTTCGCTAAATCGTTCGATACAATGCAGCCCTGAGCTCCAGAATCTAATAGGGCGCGAACGTATGTTGGGTTGCCCGCCAAATCCCAAACAAGCACAGAGGCGATCGGTAACACCACCGTCTCCGGTTGGGGGGCAACAAATTGTTGGGCCGCAAATTCCTAGCGAGGGCCCCCGGGGCCCCACTCTGCCTGTAACCGATCAGGTAGGCAGCTATACGCCAGCGGGTCCCACTGTACAAATGGCCCACGCGCCGGTTCCATTGCCACCCTACGACGCCCCCCGAAGGGTTGTGGGCGTGAATTCAACCGTGGCCGCTCCATGAGCGGGGGGGGACATCACATGCGACCGACGAGGACGAGGCGACGAGCGGGGCGACAACTGAGGCGGCGTCCGAGCCGCATCCGCATAGCTCGAAGTTGTCCCATTCCACCCGCCCGTTACGGCCTGCTCAACACACCCAATGTGCCGCTGAGTCGGATGCTGAGTCGCAACCGAAAACTCAGGGTCCCCCATGTGATGACCCTGAGTGCGGCCCTGCACCCCTGGGTGGCCGCGTGCTTGTGGCCCCATTGCCCGATGAGTCGGATGCTGAGTCGCAACCGAAAACTCAGGGCCCCCCATGCGATGACCCTGAGTGCGGCCCTGCACCCCTGGGTGGCTGCGTGCTTGTGGCCCCATTGCCCGCTGAGTCGGATGCTGAGTCGCAACCGAAAACTCAGGGCCCCCCATGTGATGACCCTGAGTGCGGCCCCGCACCCTAGTACTACCCTGTGCCCGTGGGGACGCTGGCCCCTGAGTTGCGCTCCAAGTCGCAAACAAATTCTCAGGGCCCCATTCCGTATCACCCTGGGTACGGCCCTGTGGACGTGGGGACGTTGGCTCCTGAGTTGCGCTCCGAGTCGCAAACGAATTCTCAGGGCCCCATGCCGTGTCACCCTGGGTACGGCCCTGTGGTGGCTGTTGGCCGGACCGGTTCATGCACAACAAATTGTGGTGGGCCCCACCACAATATCCGCACAATTTTGTGCGCGTGCAGTCCCTAGCCATGTGTGGCCCGAGGCACAGGAAACACCAGCTCCGCTGCTTGGCCATCCGGCGCCGTCCCTCAACCCTAAGTTCCCCGAACTTATTGCAATCGGCCACAGCATGGCCAATCTGCCTACAACATGGGCAGGTCTCACCTGCACCCCTGGGTGGGGTCAATGCACTCACAGTCCCATACGACTGCCGGTTGGTGCGGTCCTTCCTCGTCGGAGGGCCCCTACTCACAGCGCTCCCGGCAGCTCTCTGTGGCTCCGAAGGATGGGTGACCGTCAACCCCAAGTTCTCTGCCCGTCGAGCCTCCTCTTCCAAAAATCCGACCAAGTCGGAGAAGGCGGGCAGGTCCTCGGCCGACCTCCCGTGAGACTGTTCGAAACGAGTCTGCACGTCAGCGGGTAGGCGGGAAAGTACAATGTACAGCAGTAGGTAGGACCATTCACCAACCGGAAGTCCAAGATTCTCTAGGGCCTTGGTGACGGACAACAACGGGTTCAAAACCTCCGTCTGTATGGCCCCGACCTTGTTCACAACCGGGATGCTAAACAAACGGTTCAGTTGGGCATCGGCCAACCTCCGTTTGTTGTGGTAACGTCTGACCAGCAATAGCCTGGCCGTTTCATAGTTACCCTCCGTAACTGTCAAATGAGCGACCAGCTCCCTGGGCTCACCCCTCAATGCTGCCACCAGCTGAGCCATTTTGACAGACTTGGTAATGTCCGATCGCATGTGCACCAAACTGTCGAACAGATTGATGAAGCTCATCCATTCACCGGACACTCCGTCAAAAGTAGGCATAGTTATAACGGGTAACCTGGTCCCCGATCCCTGATGCGGCAGAGGCGCCCCAATGTCACCACCATGGCTGGACTCGCGCTGCCTACGTATGTCCGCAGCCTTCTGCGTGATAGCAGCTGCCATGTCCATACACTGGTCGACATCCCCTAGCAACCGTGACAGCCTGTCAGGTGAGCAACCATCAACTGCTTCCGCCTGCGCGGACAATTCGAGCACCCTGTTGTAGCGTTCCTTAACGTCCATAGACCGCTCCAATACCACATCATGCCTATCTAAACGGTCTATCAGACCGTGTGCGGAGGAAAACCATCTGAGCTCCTTAGAAACACCCTTCTGTATTTCAGACAACGACATGATCGGAACGATACTTACTCACAATTTGCAGTAACTCGATTATATTGGACCCTCCAGTCTACAACACAAACGAGGGAACCCTAATCTATAACTTAAACAATGCTGGTTTCCCCAAACAATAGAAACCGAGTTTTATATCTACACAAATTCTGTAAACAACAATTTAGTTTCCCTATATCATATAACACACACAGATAGTCAATATTAGTTCAAGTTACAAATTGCTATAAACTGAAAACAATGTCCAAACATTCATTAGCATTACTAGACCACTAATAGATTGACTATGCAAACTTCAAACTGCAAACATGATATGACTTCAATGCAAATTTCAATTCACCTACAATGTACCTGTAATGTAATTACTATTCGGAGTCACATCTCAGTACAACTGGTCATTTAGGGAAAACTGTTATATCTGTCTGTCTACTACCAGCAGTAGACTTATAACTTATAATACTACCAATCTATGTGGATACAGGAACAAAACCAAGTTAGCTAATAACCGCCTATATCCGTGGGTTCCTGGAGCCCTTGACGGCTGCAAATCTCAGGAAACCACGCTCTTGCTACCAAAATGTTCAAGCCTCTCGGCACCCGATGACCTCGCAGGGGCCCATAGCTACGAGGTAGCGTAGCGATCAAATGCCAAGAAGCAATAACGTCGGCGATTCACCGAGCTAAGTAAATAGATTCTATCTGACCTGGTCTGTGCTTCGTTCCCGTCAAACTCCTGTCTCTCTGCAAGGCCTGGGTGCACCCTAGGCTCTTCTTGGTAGACAGGTTCTTCAGCCAACCAGGTATGGCTGGCAGGCCAGCTTCGAAGCGCACAGTTTCCGTAAATACTAACTTTATCTGGTTCGGAGAACCACAATACACTCAGCTATAAGACAATCCTGAGGGGAGCCCGAATACAAATGCAGATGGCATACGATTTTATTTCAATGCCCTGTACCAATACGCGTTCCATCGCGAGAGCCTTTCGTCTGTCAGTTGTCAAAAACTGCTCTGTGGCAGCTCCGTCAAATTCAAAATGGCCGTTCCGGAACCATCGATCGAGTATCGATTCTGAATCGAACACCGTCCATGATGAGTTTACCTATCGGGTGGTTTTAGAAACACCGAAGGCCTGGACGAAGCGGTCAGTACTGTCAACGATTGCGAGAACGTTCGACCCGAATGGATGGATTTCTCCAGTCACCTTTGCTCTCAAATGTTTTATGCAAAGGCTATGGGCGGCTCAGTTGACCTAGGACACCCACCTCTCAGGTGATTTGTTGACTGATTGGACGCGAATGTTCACCTCGCTATCGGACATAAATAATGTATCGCTGCCGAGGAAATTGGTCCCTGCTGGGGATTACAGGGCAACCCTTCACGGGTTATGTGATGCCTCTGAACGAGGGTTTGCGGCAGCGGTTTATTTGCGAACCGTCACCTCCACCGGGGAGGTCGACGTGCGTTTGGTTTTGGCAAAAAGCAAGGTAGCGCATATTCGGACAAGGATGACGATTCCAAAACTGGAACTGTCCGGGGCTGCTCTTTTGACCAAACTTTTGAATCACACTCTAACAGTGTTGCGTGGGTCAGTGGTTTTGGAGGATACGGTGTACGCTTGGACGGACAGCCAGATTGTTTTGTGCTGGCTGAAGGCTTCGGTCCATAACTTAGAGGTTTTTGTTGCGAACCGTGTCTCCCAGATTGTGTCGTCTGAGGTCCCACTGACCTGGAGACATGTACCAGGAGAATTGAACCCGTCTGATTGTGCATCCAGGGGATGTCGGGCTCCTGAACTCGTTAGACACCATTTGTGGTGGGGACCACCCTGGCTTGCCAAGAGAGAATCGGACTGGCCCCAGAGCCATGTAGTAGTATCTTCGGATCATGAAGATGCAGAAGGCTGAGGACCCTGACGCTGCGTTTCTGCTGGACCGGTATAGCTCACTTGACAAGTTGATAAACGTGTCCACTTGGATTAGGAGATTCGCTCGAAATTGTCGTACTCCTCGCGATCAGCGAACGTTGAACCCTATTCTGACTCCGGCAGAGCGAAACGAGTCGCTATTGAATTTGGTCCGGTTGGTACAGTCCTCGAAGTTGGGGCAGAATTGGAGATTATACGAAGTGGACGTTCGAAATTGAAGGGAGCCGTCGCGCGTCTCCACCCCTTTGTTGATTCGACCGGGTTACTTCGGGTAGGAGGAAGATTGCGCAGTGCGAATCTGTCGAATTCGGCTCGTCACCCACTTCTGCTCCCCAAGGGGGGACAGTTAGTTGAATTGCTGGTGACTGATCGTCATATTAAAAACGCGCATGCCGGCTGTAACGCGTTGTTGGCCACGCTCCAGCGGGAGTTTTGGATCTTATCTGCCCGCCGTGTCATACGGAACATCGTGTTTCGGTGCATGCCTTGTAATCGACTTAAGGCTGCCACGATGCAACCTCTCATGGGGGACTTGCCCCCTGATCGTGTGAATGAGGTCAGACCGTTTTCAGGTGTTGGTACGGATTTCGCAGGACCGTTTATGGTGAAGAGTTCACGATTGCATACCGCTAAGCAATACAAGGCGTACCTATGTGTGTTTGTTTGTTTATCCACCAAGGCGGTACATCTCGGGCTCGTTGCTGATCTCTCGACAGAGGCTTTCATTGCTTGTTTGGATAGGTTTGTTTCTCGAAGGGGACTTCTAACTTTGATCCGCTCTGATAACGGCACTAACTACATAGGTGCGGAACGATACTTACGAGAGATAGTCAACTTTTTGAATGTAAATAAAGTGGATATTGGAACGGCCCTCTCCCGTCGGGGTATACAGTGGACCTTCAGCCCACCGATTTGCCCCCACTGGGGTGGGATTTTTGAGGCCGTAGTTAAGTCAGCTAAGACGCACTTAGGGCGTATAGTAGGTCAGACCGCGCTGACTTTTGAGCTAACTCGTTGCCCGAGCACCCCTTCGAGGGAGTGAAATTGTATCGGTTGTCAAGGTATCAGATGTTGCAGCAGTTTACTCAGAATTTCTGGAAGCGTTGGTCGCTCGAGTATCTGCATATCTTACAACAGCGCCTTAAGTGGACTGACAAAACTAGCCCCCCTAGTGTTGGTGACCTCGTTCTGGTTATGGATGCTAACCTACCGCCACTATGTTGGCGCAGGGGGCGCATTGTTAACTTGTTCCCTGGCAAGGACGGGACCCCCCGGTCTGCAGAGGTTCTAGTAGGAGGCTCGGTTCTAAAACGAGCGGTAGCAACGTTGTCTCGGCTGCCCGTAGATTAGGGGACAGGTGGGTGCCTGTCCGGGCGGGTGATTGTTCGATTCCAAATCGATATTCGATCGATGGTTTCTGAACGGTCATTTTAATTTGACGTTAGCTGTCAATCTGGCAGTTTTGACAACTGACAGACGAAAGCCCTCGCAATGTAAACGCGTTTTGGTTAGGGTATTGAAATTAAATCGCAGGCCATCTGGAATGTATTCGGGATTCCCTCAGGATTGTTAATACAGCTGAGTGTGCCGTTGTCTCTCAAACCAGATAAAGTTCGGATTTTCGTGCCCGATTTGTATTTACCACGTAGAACATAACCTGTGTTGGACCACTGTGCACATTGACGCTGGCCCGCCAGTCATACCTGGTTGGCTGAAGAACCTGTCTACCAAGAAGAGCCTAGGGCGCGCCCGGGCCTTGCAGAGAGACAGGAGGTTGACGGGTCCGAAGCACAGACCAGGTTAGATCTACCCCACATAACTTTAGCTCGGTGAATCGCCGACGTTCATCACTTCTTGGCACCTGATCGTCACGCTACCTCGTAGCTGATGGGCCCCTACGAGGTCATTAGGTGCTGAGAAGCCTGAACAGCATGCATGGGTCGCAGCGTTGTTCCCCACGGGCTATTCAGACGATGAATTGTCAATGTTAGCGCTGGAAAACCCCGTGTGGTACAACGTGTAGCACTCTGGCTTATCAAGTGGTTCGAAATTCTGAAAAGCCCAAGGGGCACAACGGGGCCCAGCGTTGTACCCCACGGGATTTTCAGAAGACGCCCCCGGGCCACATGAGACGCAAAGGTCCCTATTACGCGTACTTATATTTATCCAGAGAAGACTTTTTTGACTTTCAATTTACTCCGTAGATTTTCATGCAACGTTACTCGATGTCGCAACATATCACCTCACAACTTCGTTACGTGTTTAGATAACAAATTGGCGACGAGTACAAATAAAGAAAAGCAGATAAGTTTACGAGAAACACGGGAGAAAATAAGAACCATGATTGTAGTAAATGTAGGTAAAAAGGTTGATTTCGGTGGCTTCTCACTCATAATTTCATAATTTCAATATAGCACACAAATAGTTATGTTGACAAGATATACATTAAAATAGTGTACAAAGGCGAGCTTATCTCTAACAAGAGATCTCTTCCAGCAAACCATGTCAGGATGAGATAGGTTAATCACTTTGTTTTGTTCCTTTGTTTTCCCATTTTTTATGACAAAAAATACATTAGTTATCTACGCAACGAGCTCTAAACAACGATGCCCCACTCGATGGGGTAGGTCAATTATTTTTTCGCGCCCCCCTTGAAAAGGAAATAAATTCACTATTTGTATGGGGCTTTGGGTCAACAAGATGAAGACTGAGCATATTTTAAGACTGTAGCTTACGAGTAAGGAAACGTATTTACATTAAGGTGTAAGGTGACATTTGCCGGGATGCACAACCTTAAAATCAATGTTGGACGGACACATCTTCGCTCGGGTAAGGACACCCTCAATACATTGGAATTTTCATGGATTTTGCACGCTATTACCATAGCTTACGCTTGATATTCGCGATGCATTTTTCAAGGTCTGCGAGCGAAAGTCATGCTATGATTTTCTCATCGGGAAATAAGAGCCCCAGTATTAAAAGGCTCGTGTACCGGTAAAATTAGCAACTCGATTCGTGGTGGTTAAAAATTTGGACACAACCATTATAGAAAGAAGTTCATAACAGCTCACACTGCAACCCGGGTGGCTGTAACGTGAGTCGCTGCGGCAGAACATTGCGAAAATTGTGTAGATTTATATTTCTTTCTTTCAAACCACTTATTATTTCTTAATTTCAATCACTCAGTTTTAAGATATTTTGAATACCTTTTTGACGCAAGAAACACATCAATATTATTTATATAAAAAAATAGCAAGTTTTAGGAGAAAAACATCTGAAAAGTATTTTCATGTAGTTCCCATTGACATATGATGTCAAACACACAGATTAAAGAAAAGGTATATCTTCCATATATTTTTTCGGGATTTTGAAAGTATCTCCTTTTGGAGAAAAAGCGGCTCAAAAGTGGGCATTTGGCCGAATTTGACATTACCCAGCGTCTTAAACGTCACTCAATTTGAGCAGCAGTTAGCACTATTCTCGGATTAACTTTGACAACTCCTTAAACTCCGTGAAGAGTCTCTCAATAACAACTCACAAAGCATAGTTCTCTTTTGGCCATTAATTCTGAGGACAGAAACAGGGAAACTCGTAAAATAATTTCAAACTTAGTTCCCATCTTATAAAACATGGTCTTTCGTCGTTGACGACAACTTCATGCTCCAGTTAATTTTTTGTTTTCCTACTTCCATAATTACGTAGAAGACCTAAAGTTCAAACAGGACGTAGATTTTCCATGTTTTTATTATGGTTTGAAAACGGCAACGGCGAAAACGTAGGCTTAGCTCAATTGAGGTGGTTCCTGCGGTAGTGTTAGGTGCGTAGTGTTACATGCCATGCCCATCCCGCACTGAAGTCTCGCGCCACGAAAACACATCACAGTGCTCATGCCTTCTTCGCAGTAAAGGGGTAGGCAGAGACTAAAGACCTCCACTTCCTATGAGCTTGTCATACATTCTTGTTTCTTAATAATCAACAAGCGCAAACTTCTCTTCTACATAGATACTACTAAAGAAGTTCAAACTTCTGTTGTTTAGGTACCTCAAAATTTCGAATCCTGACCGACGGTGATAATTTCCCCTTCACCTACCCTGCCTCACCACTTCGCCCAGTTAGTCTTTATTGAGCCAATAAGCGTTGGCTAAACCATTTAGTATTCTGATAATTCCGCTGTTCACGTTCAATTAATTTCTCATTCTCTCGTTTAATTAATCCAGAAATGAAATCACTAGACCAGAGTGATAAATTCACCAAAAAGAAAAGATATTGAAAACAAGTTACTTGTTCTGAGCTTTCCCTTCAGCCAGTAAACACGTGTATACAGCCCTTAAAAATCCATTCAAGCTCTTTTTGACATGGGTCCCTTGCGTCCCTTTGTTTTATACATTTTTTATGAACTCAGTATAAGCCCTTTGTGTGTTGTTTCGCCATTTCCGGATACTTTCGGGGTTAGCGAGATTTCGCTCTTTGTTATCGCGGCAGGAATGTTTGGGACGCTAGAGTTGGACTGACATGTTTTGGCCATTTCGGCTGATATCCCGAGAGCTTGGGAAAATGCATGGCTTTAGTTGGATGTTTCGAACCCTTGACTGGTGATCGGAACAAGCGAAGTCAAATATAAGTAAATAGCAAAGAAAATTTGCAATAGTGATTCAAAATTATTTGTTGCTAGCGGTATCGGAAGCGGAAACAATCGTGCATCTGCAACATCTGGCTGAGATGGGTGTCCGTTTCTATTGGCTTGTCTCGGACGTTTCCGTGTTGCGGATGACACGTTAAGCTGCAGTGCAGGTCCTGGCTACTATCACTACTCGGAGGTAGTTGTCGCAAAGCTGTGTCAGGGGCCCTAATAGGGCAGCTTGATAACTTCTGTCAGTCGGGTTGGTAACTAGCCTAAACCCTCCGTAAGCCCGCACTGAGCCAACGTGCTGGAGCATGGCAACATTTTACTCGTGTCTGGGTAAAGGCTCGTGCCCCTCAGTGAGCATATTAAAGGGCTATATTTTTTTATTAGTTTGAGTACAACACAAGTCCTAGGAATCCCCTGTTAAGACGATATTACTTGGAAAAAATGTTGATTGCCAGCAAAGCAGCTACCCTTTTACCCCTGTTGGAAAGTTCTGGCAGAACTTTCTGTGATTTTTTGCATACAAATATTTACACCCATAGTGCTTAATTAAGTTCCTGCGGAAGTTGCGGTGCGGGCGGAGTGACATTACACCACAGTAGACTTATAATGAGTACGTAAACAAGGCCCCCTGTCCGAATGTTTTTTTTTTTTTTGAAGGCGAAAAAATGGAATTATCCGTGCCCAGGAGTCAGACCTCCCTGCTATGCCCGGGTCCCTACACATTAAGCGGGCATCAGTGTAGTAAACGGACTAAAAAAAACCCCTGTGCTGTGTGAAGCAGTTATCGTTAGATGTCACTGCTAGCCATGGCATCCCTATCCGGATGATAACTACCTACTGTAGCTTAACCGGGTACGACCGACGCGGGCTAGTGTTGTCGTTCCACTCTGGCGTCTGGCGAGCGTGCGAATGCGAGGGCTCTAAAAAGAGCAAGATACAAGACAAGTGCACATCACAACTCGAATCAATCGAGATCTTTTCTATATGTAGATTACCGGGCGTGATTGATTACATGATATGCCGACCCCGCACTGAAGTGAAGTCTTGCGCCATACAGTCGTCACGGTAACACACCCCTCCCCCGCACCGAAACACTACCGCAGGAACCTCTTGTCTTAATACAGTGCAGTTTGTGCAGTTTGTCACATCTCTCTCTTCCCTACCTTACCCTATCCGAGAAAGAGAGGTCACATTTCACTCAACCACGAAGAAACTTGGCGCGAGCTGTACCAACGATGCGGCTTTGGCCGAAAGGTAAAGCATACTCATATAGGCTCTACGCTGTATGAGATGAGGTGCGAATTTTTTGATACACCAGTCGTATTAGTGGGGGCTATGACGGGCTCATCCCCTGAGAATCGTTACGTGAGTATCTCATACCTTTATTTCACCGGATTGTAGGCTCCTAATTAGCTAGCCTTTATTGGACAAATGGTTTATTTGATGTAAACAGCTTGCGGGAATATGTTATTTTTGTTGCCATACAATTGAAGTTTGCCGGGGCTTGTAGCTGGGAGTTTGGCAAACCTTAGCTTGTACTGTACATATATTAGGTGGGGTAAAAAGTTTCTTCGTATTTTATATGAAAACATAACATATGTTTTTTCAAAGTTTATTTACATTTAATTACAGTATGTATGTACCATTTTGTTCAATGACTTTCTGCCATCTTGTAGGTATTGAAATGATCCCGTTGCTGTAGAAATGTTGGCACTTCTCATCAAAAAACTGCGACAAGTAGTTTTGGCAGTCTTCTCTTGATGTTAACCTAACTTTGCCTAAAGAATTCTGAAGAGAGCGAAACAGGTATAAATCTGAAGGTGCAAGGTCAGGGCTATAAGGCGGATGCATTAACGCCTCCCAGCCAAACTCGGTTAATTTTTGCTGAGTAATTAAAGCTGTGAGTGGCCTACCGTTATCGTGATGAAAGACGACCTTTTTCTCAACTTCTTGCTGTACTCTCATCAGTTGTTGGCAGTAGAGACCCGAATCGATGGTTCTGCCCGGCGGTAAAAGAACATAATGAACAATGCCCTTCCAATCCCACCATTTTTAAATAAATAATTAAATTAAGTTCCATCCACCTTTATTTGTAAATGGTCTGGAAGAGACTAGACCTCACGATACAGGGAATCCTAGTGTGGGGCCTAGGACCTAACCGAAATGCAAATCTTTTTAATGGAAATAAAGAAATTCATTCATTCATTCATTCATACACACTGTATAACCTTATTGCGAGTTAACCCGGGTTTTGCCACAGTCTGTGAAGCCTGACCGACCTTTGACCACGATCTTTTTCGCACGTTCCTGTCGTACGTGATCTACTTTTCATCACCGGTTATCAATCTCCTCAAAAACGGTTCAGTTTCGTTACGTCTCAACAAAGAATCGAAAATTTGTATACGGTTCATTAAATTTCTTTCAGTGAGCTCGTGTGGCACCCATATATCGAGCTTTTTTGTGTACCCACCTTTGTTTAAATGGTTCAAAACAGTTTTGTGAGTAATCCTCAGTTCTTCAGCTATGTCGTGACTACTGATATGCCAATCTTGCTCCACTTTTTCGAAAATGGCGTCCATTTTTTCCGTGACTGGGCGACCAGAGCGAGGTGCATCTTTGACTTCAAAATTCCCGCATTCAAAACGCTGATACCAACTTTGTTCTACTCTCACCGACACTGCATTTGGTCCATAAACGTCACAAATTTTTTTCGTGGCTTGCGTTGCATTTTTCCCTTTTTTGTAATAAAACTATAAAATGTATCGAATTTCTTCATTTGATTCACTCATTTTGTCAGAAAGAAAAACAAATGAAAAATAGCTTGAAACAACATTTTTCTATGTTTGTTCTTTTTTTTAAATTTCAACTTTTTAATGGCATCAAAACCAGCCAGGTTCAAATAACACAGCCAAAGAAAAGAAAGCCAAATACGAAAAGACTTTTTACCCGACCTATTACATTATGCAATATTTGAGTTTTTGTTTTTGACAAATAAGAATATATGTACATACTATGGGTGTAACAAAAAGGTGTAGTCATATTTAAGGGGGTTGTTAGGGACATAATTCTGAACAACTTCCACTACTAAACCCATGTGATCTGAGCAACTTTAATTTTGACTTCTCCACACAGACTGGGCCGGGCGATCAGCTGTATTGTATAGAAAAGTGAACAATAAAGTTGCTCTGATCAAATCGGTTTCATAGTGAAAGTTTTCAGAATGATACCAATAACAAACTCCTAAAATATGACTACACCTTTCTGTAACACCCTGTAAACTAGTCCCGAGCAGAAAATTTGCCGATATTTTATAGACGGTTGTTTATGTCACCCTAAGATAGTCAAAACAGTCAGTCGATCAGCTAACGGTTTTTTTCTCGTAAGTTAGTCAACTATCGACTGATAGTAAACTTAGCGTACTGCGTACTATATGACGCGGTTAAAACCGTTGAATAGTAAACTGGTTTAAACTTGAATTGCAACCAAAATACCAGGACAAACACTGCGGTAGCTTAGGTGAAGACTAGAGGGGGCAAGCGCAGCGAAGCCCCCGTATAGTCTTCGTGTTAGGTTGACATGTAAGAACAAAAGAAACGTAAATTCTAAACCCTGTCGGCCTGGTTTACTATCTGTCAATAGTTGATCAACTACCGCGTTAGTTTATCAACTTACGGTTTTGACTGTCTTCCGGTGACATATACATAGGTACCTTGGCAATTTAAAGAAGAAAAAAAATACAACCTTTGTAACATGTAAGCGGACTCCTGCGTGTGTTATTAGACAGACAACCGAATGTTGCCGACATTTATTTTCCATACTAATTTGCTTAGGTATATGCAGGAGCTCCGTGGTCTAATGGGTTTCACGCTTGCTTACATTATCGGACGTTCAGTGTTTCGGATGACTCGTTAATAGGTCCCGGCTACTATCGCTACGTGGAAGTGATCGTAAAAACCCCTCCATCAACCCGCACTGAGCCAGCGTGGTGCAATATGGCTTAATCTTACTCTTATCCGGCCTCTCGATGGGGACATTAATGAGCTACATTTATTTATTTATTATTATTTTATTTATCATTAGTCATTGTCACACCTTGCGTGCGACTACTACGAATGTGTCGTTGAACTGTATATCATGTTGATTTTCTATGCAAAGAACAACATTTACAAATTGCCGAACACTAACCCGTGACCTCCCTCCACAGGACGCCCACCAGCAAGAGTCTCATGGTGGAAAGCTCACGCTTTGCTGGCCAATTCGGAAGCTCGGGCTACAGTCACATTCCGAGTACAGAGGGCTGACTTCGGGACTGACATCACTTGCCAGGTATCTTCACCATCATCTCTCATCATCAGTACTCAGCCCACATCGACTCACTGTTGGGCATAGTCCTGTTCTCTATAGCGCTAATCCTCAGTCCTGGTGCCAACTGCTTCCTACTGGATACCGTCCACTTGATACGAGTATCGTCGGACCATCGGACATTGATAGGTATTGTAGTGCTCCTAGCACTAATGTAGTGATCCTAACCACCTCTCAGCAATTATAAAGACTTGTTTTTTGTTGGCTTGTGTTTTATTTTATTCATCATGAATAGTTTATTTACACTTTTGTATAAAAGGGATCCACGACTGGCTCGATAGCCATTAAGCTATCCTAACTATACAATTTAGATCAGTCACTGGCCGAAGCCTACGGTGAAGTGTGCCACATTGAATTCTAACATCCAAGCCTCTTTCTTTTAAAAATTACAAAATAAGTAACAGTGTTAAAGTGACATCCACTCTAAAGAGGCCCGTATACAATATAATCGCATAAACAAATATCGAACCTTACAGTACTGTCAGAGTCTGTAGATGTTGTCGTGTTAACCCTTAGCGCCCTTAGTAACTGAGTAGGTTTCTTCGGAACCAATAGTCAATAGTCAATAGTCAATAGTCAAAGTACTTTATTACTGTAGATATTTACATATACTTAGCAAACGTCATTTTTTGCCTCTTCTCTACATTGGACCACTGTGGGAGAAGAAGGGCGTAGAAACTCCCACAGATTTATTTTTAGATCTCTTTTAAAAATAGGTTGTGCTTAACTAATACAAATATGAAAAATTTAATTGTTATGATTAATAAGCAGGAATAAATAATTACAAAATTATTAACAGCAAGGTCTGTGTTGAGCCAGATTAACCCCATACAGTCCTGTCATTTAAGTAATCTTGAACATTGTAATATCCCTTTTTCGACAAAGTCGCTTTAACATGCTTTTTAAATTGCTCAAATGGCAATTTCAAAATCTCCAGAGGTATCTTATTGTAGTAGAGAATGCACTGACCCTTGAAAGAATTGCTAACCTTCGCGAGTCTAAAACGGGGCGCACATAGTCTGTGATTATTTCTTAGGTTAACATTACAGCTGTCGCTAAGTTTGGAAAATGTTGTAAGGTTCTTGCGTACATACATTATATTTTCGAAAATAAATTGACTAGCTACTGTTAGTATGTCAATTTCTTTAAAAAGCTCTCTTAAGGAGTCTGTTCGTTTTAAATTATAAATTGCTCGAATAGCTCTTTTCTGTAAAATAAAAATAGTTTGAATATCCGCTGCTTTCCCCCACAACAAGATACCATAGGACATCACACTATGAAAGTAACTAAAATATACTAGCCTAGATGTAGCCACATCCGTGCTTTGTCTGATGTTCCTAACAGCAGTTCCTAACAGTTGTCTAACACCAAACTGGTCTCAACTTGCCTGACATTTGGAAGTGAGACCTAGTGGACCTAGTGGAGCGATTCCGAGGAGGTGGCATTACGTTGTCCAAACGTCCCGAAAGTATAAAAATAACCGTCGCCGAACGTATGTTATCCCCGCGAACTATATTGATTGTAATCAATGAAAAGGAGAGAATATAATACGCCAGAGTAACAAATTACTGAAGTACTTGAACTTAGTCTCTCTGTTAATAAAAGCGGCACTCATAAAGCACCTTTTTTCGTTTAAACGTGGCAACACCATTTAAAAATACGGATGTGATTGTATTTTGTTATTCTGGGATTTTCTGAGCGAGTAGTCGCAAAATAATTTGTGTTTGAAGTGAGTTTTACTACTTACTGATATCACTACGATCAATTTGAAACACAATTAACCTAGAAAAGTTAATTGCATATCAAATTGATCGTGATGATATTGCCTGCAAGATTCTAGCATAATTTTCTCATTTTTCAACTAATAGATACACTTCCTTGAAGTAGACAACAAACAAAATCGAGGAAAATTCAGGAATCGCCAAGTTTAAATTACCGCTTTCTAACAATGCATTTCATTTTATGCTGGCATGAGTACTTGGCCAGCAATAAACATTTTTGTCGAGTAAGCCGCCCCGCCGGGATTCGCGTGCGGAGTTCGCGAAAAAACCCTGATTGACTGATTAAGTACATCCATATACGTACATTCTATGATGCTGAATGACATCTCGCGTATTACAGAACGAAACAACACACATCACAAACGCAGGAACCTTCTCAGTTACGCGATATGCATGTCATTCAAAATCTTTAATGGTCTTTTCTATTGCAACATTCAGTATTTTTTCAGGCGGTGACCGATCCATCTCTAACGCCGATGTCAGAAACTCTCTCCATCGATGTGAATCGTGAGTATTTTTTATAACTACCCTTCTAACCTAACCGAAATACTAAATTGCCACTGTTGATCTAACCGATCCTCAGACCGTCGAGCGACTTAAGGCTCTATCGGTATTTTAGTTGCTTGGTTTATTTATAATTTTCCCATTTATAATTTGTTAAAAAAGAAAGGAGGTTTTACTAAGTCTATAAACTGCATTATTAGGACCCTTTCACTTCTCTGCTGGCCGGAAAAGGAAAAACTGACCAAAAAATTAATGAAAATTTTGTGGTACCCACCCAAATGCCCACAATAGAATATTCAGTATTCTAGATGACGTCTGTCAAAAAAGTCCCTTAATAGGTGCTGTGCGTCTCTATGGGTTGTGACGGGAAATCGGCACAACTAATAAGGTCTAATACCACATATACATTTCACCGAAGTGGGCAGGGAATGGGGCAGGAAAGTGAGCAGGAGCATAATCTTAACACTTACTTCTCATGCTGCTCATCATGTTATTGATGAGCGGCAGTTATTGCCCGCTTACCGTGCTCCCTCCGTCGTTGGCGGTTTTTCGTGCGGGAGTCGAAGGGCCGGGCAGCCGCATGTGTGTGTGAGTGAGAAGTTTATAGGTTTTGTCGGTAAAATGTAAACACTCATTCCCATCGACATTGTCGCGTCGAAATTTTGAGAAATATTTCCGGTGGCTGATGCAGCAGCGGGCAAGGTGTGATGTAAACCAGGCATAACGCTGAGCTGTGGCGGGAAATCGGCACAACATGATTTTCATTGATCAGAAAAAAAGTATGAATGTAAATGACCTGCAGGAAACGCAGCGCCACAGGTCGTCTTATTAAAATAACATCTTAGAGAGCTCTAGAGCCGATTTACGAAATCTTCTTAAAATGTCTGATGAGAAATTAAAGATTGAAAAAAGGTTCTACAAAGCCTATAAACTGCATTCTTAGCTAAAAAAGGTATAATCACGTTCGGCGAAACTCTTATTATTTACCGCAAATCATTATTTGCTTTGAATATCATTGTCGGCAAAAACACGCTAATTTGAGAGCTTGTTATCTTAACTACAGCCTTACAATCCTGCTATAGGTAATATATTTTATAAGATTACCAAGCTATACATGGTGTAACAGAAAGGCGAAGCCAATTATATTCAGTATCGTGCTGTGGACTCAACGCAAATCAGTTGTAAGAGTTTTTAGACCCGTTACGGACATCGCTCTTGTCTGAACAACTTTCACAATCGAACAGATTTGATCAGAGCAATGTTATGTTTTACTTCTCCGTATATTTGAGGCCGAGTTGCGACTGATTAATAAAGAGAAGTGAATAATAAAACTGGTTTATTTAATCGGTTTCATAGTAAAAGTTGTTCGATTGACGTCCCTAACAACACCTTCATACACTCTATGTCATACCCTGAGTATAAGCTGAGAGTTAATACTATTTCTGGAGATATACTCATGTTCGTGTGCGGCTAACCACAGATCGTGTTCAAATCAGTTGAGATGACCGCAGAAGAACTAGGATAACATGGTCATATTATCTTTGCAATTGACCACTCCCTCACTACTTACATAGACTAGACACTATACCTGTGCCACGTGTGATGAATGGATGTATAAGGCAGACTATCCCGACCCAGTGCACCGGGCTCTTTCTTGTCTATTGAAAGTCATGTGAATGTTTTCCCAGTGACACCGGACCGGACAGTCTACTCTATCCTATCTGCAATAAGGGACAGGATGGAGTTAGCGCCCCCCCTCCCCTTAAGTATAGAATACATACAAAAAAAGTCCATTATACGGACCTTCTTCCTGTGAAGATCATAATAGCTTGGACGATGGACAAGCACCGTATCACGCAAAATTAAGTATTGCATAACTGGCTACACATTTGCGCATCTGGACCTCTGCCACGCCGTATTGGAAATAGCGTGACGCTATGTCTGTGTTGTTTCGTTAGATAAATTGGGAACAAATGGAGCAAAATGTCGAGGAACATCACCCAACAACTACTTGGAAAGTCCCGAGACTCAAGACGGAGCAGAAGCAAGCAACGTGTCTCGCGTCACGAAAATAGGCCATGTAAAAAACAAAGGTACCAAACTCCGTATTCCGTTATTCCCATCAAAAAACCTCAGGATTACTGAAATATCCTTAAAAAATTTACTTCATTTGTCCTCTTCGGCGTAGTTGTTGTTGGCTGTAGTTGGCTGTTCTGTAAAACTGTCAAGTATCAACAGTTTTTTTGTCAGTCGTTATGGAAGATGTCAGCCGGAACAAAAACAAATGTTTATGTTACAGTTTTTAGTTTTATAATCGGAAACAACCAGCCTCAAGTACAACAGTTGCAAAACTGTGAGCGAGTGAAGTCACGAGGGGTGTTATTTTAAAAATTATTAAAAAAGTAATAAGACATCCATTATCCGGAATATTTAAATAATTATCATGAAACAGCCTTACTTTTTACAAAATAAAGTAATAAGTTTTTTTAGTATGGCCCATTGTCGGGGGGCATGTTTCGGGACAATGTGCAGCGTTACCGCGTCATTGCGCGACATTTTGTGGGACATTTTATCCCCTAGTATGACGACCTCTGTGGCACTGCGGTTGTCCCGTGTTCGATCCCCGCCGGCTCCGGCCCGAGGGATAAAAAGAAAAAAAACAGGTCTTGGATGTTTGTGTGTATGTCTGTGATGTCGATGTTTCTGGTTCCCACGCATATCCTAGTGTGGGGTCAGACGCAATGTATGTGCCCGTATATAAATGTTTATGTTGAATGTTTGGATACACTTAAGGCTTCGGCCGAAAGTCGTTACTCGTGTTAGGACGGCAACATGAAGCTATCACAACTCTACAAATTCTTCTGGCAAGACTTGATTCACGCCATATTTGGAAGCGGTATTTTGAATCTGGTCTTAGGTTGATTGTAATCTGTTTTGACTTTGATGACTGTTATTCTTTACTAAGTAGGAAATAGCATTTGACTGTCGCTTTAAGTTGCGGCAAGAGCCATTAGTCGGATTAGTTGAGGTAGCCTTAGACCAGCACTTTGAACTCAATTCAACACAACTCTCTGAATAACTTTGACAATTTCATATTTTATATTTAAAGTCAGAAAACACTGTTGACTCGCCTTCATAGACTGAGTTCTTAACACTTGTTTGTACTGGCCGCTGTGCACTCTCGCGCGAGGCGACCCGAGGCTGATGTTGCGTGTTGTCGCGCATGCATCTCTCTTGTACCCATCATCCTGCGCCACTACTCCCTCCAGGCGGCATTCAATAGCCAACAAAATTGGCGTTACGTGTATCTTTAGAAATATTGCTCGAACGCAGAATCTTACATACATATATAAACAGCGTCACGCTTTTTCTCATACGTGGTGGCAGAGGCACTGTCATAATTACTCCCATGTTTAGCCGGTCATTGACGACCTCTGTGCGCAGCGGTTGTGGCTGTGCCTACCATGCGAGAGTTCCCGGGTTCGATCCCCGGCTGGGGATAAAGAAAAAAACCCCAGGTCTTGGATGTCTACCTAAGTGTGTGTGACGTCGCTGTTTCTCGTTCCCACGACACGGTATTCTACTGTGGGGCCAGAAGCAATATATGTGCGTGAATGTAAATGTTTATGTTTATTCTATCTTAGATTAATCAAAATCTCCTACTACATGTTAGCATATAAACATAAATAAATAGATAAACATTTACATACATATTACTTCTGCCCCACACTTCCACATACCCTGTCTGTATCGTGGGAACCATGAACATCGACACATATAAATATCCAAGATCTGGAGGTTTTTTTTTTCAATATTCGACGACATTTATCTTAGTGTGGGGCCAGAAGCAATGTATGCATCTGTATAAAACATTTGCACTTCGACGCTCGGTATCACATAATCATCCAAACATTCAACGCCTTATCTCTCACGGGAGTCGAAAGTTCCGACAAAACTTAGTTCCAAAAAGAACAAAGAACTATCAGCACAAAATGTATTATGGATATCGCAAAACCTAACTTAAACTTTCACAATATTTCATGGGCGCGCTAACAGCGAAAAGTTTGACAGCATCTTTTTTTGGCGAGGCAAAGATTTCGCGCATTCAGCCGGATGAACCGAGGTGGTCTATGTTTGAATGGGTGTCATTTGGACCCTTTTGTGGCTTTTGTATAGACCGTAGAAAAGTTGTTTTACGACGATGGTTTTTAACTGTCTACTTGTGAAGGCTGAATGGTTCAATTAGAGTTCGGTCATTGTCTTTTGAAGACGCTAGTAAGGTTAAAATCAAATAAACTGGCTACTCGGCTATTTTCGAAACGCCATCTTAACCGAACTTTTTAATCTTTTTTATGTCGGCTGCTCTTAAGGCGAAGTAGTATATCAATGCAGCCTTTTGTAAACCTCAAGGTACGTAAAATATAGGGGCATTAATCTCTCACATTCTTCATTATTTGTTCCATATATTGAAAAATCCGAGCTACCCCAACTACCTCCGAGACCCTCTTGAGTATCTCTTTTTGGGAGATCGGAGCCGGAGATCTCACAATGTCTCACCTTTAGCCACTCCGCGGCATAGCAACGCTGCGTATAAACACTCCTTCAGGTTGCGGGCGGTCCGACTCTGGAACGCACTTCCTTGCACTATAAGAGACAGTCCCACTCTTTTCTCTTTTAATAAACGTATTAAAAAGCACTACCTCTCTCTTTCGTAAAAGTTATTGTATTTATATTATTATATGTAAAGTTTATGTATATATCGGTAATTATTTTGTATTTCCTATCTGTATTTTATAGGTATTTAATTTATTCCTAGGCATTTTATTTATAGTATTTATTGTGCCTACCCTTTTATGATATCAATTCCTATAATGCCTTGGTTTGCTGGAAGAAATCTCTTTTTCGAGAGAAGCTCGCCTTTATACATGCATTTTCTTTTACTGTAACTTTTTAAAATATTTGTGTGAAATAAATAATTATGAATTATTTATTTATACTAGCTTGTTGATGATTTGAGAACATATAAAAGTAATTTCATTATTTTTGTTCGATAGAAAATTCTCCCGAAGTTATCACAAAATTTGTACACAAATTGAAATCCGGTGCGAAATTATAAAAATATGTGTTTTTTTTAATTTCGCTCCGGATTTTAATTTGTTTAAATATTTATAAAATACAATATTTTGCATTACTTGAGATGTACAAGCGTTTTGGCCTACTGCGTCGTCATGTTAAATGCCATATAGGTCACCGGTGACCTCACCCAGACTAAAAAACTATAAGAAAAAAACTTTTTCGAAATTGGCGTTGAACCGTTAATAACAAAGCGAAAGTGATCTCGTTCGAAACCCTATTAATTGTCTTAGAACGGTATCAAAAAAACGTGTTTACAAGTATTATTAGGGTTCCGTACCATAAAAGGAAAAAAGGAACTCTAATAGGATGCCTTCGTTGTCCGTCTGTCAAGGAACTTTTCCTCAAGAACGCGTGGAGATATTATAGATCAATTTCTCAGGTCTTTGGTCTCAAACTTATAATTTTCTGAAAACTCAAACTCAAACTCAAACTCAAAAGTACTTTATTACTGTAGATATTTACATATTCTTAGCAAACGTCATTTTTTGCCTCTTCTCTACATTGGACCACTGTGGGAGAAGAAGGGCGTAGAAACTCCCACAGATTGATTTTTAGATCTCTTTTAAAAATAGGTTGTGTTTAACTAATACAATTATGATTTATTTTTATTTAATAAGCTGGAATAAATAATTACAAAATTATTAACAGCAAGGTCTGTGTTGAGCCAGATTAACCCCATACAGTCCTGTCATTTAAGTAATCTTGAAAAATCAAACTTATAGGTCAACCCAATCAAAAGATACATTGAAGTAACAATTTTGCTGAAACTGTATTCGGTATTCGCAAGGAAATCAAAACCTATAAATTTCCCGTTGACCTAGAATTATCAAATTTGACATGAAGAAATGTCTTATACTAGTAGCATATTAAAGGAAAAAATCAGAAAACTGTAAATTTCTGTCTTTTTGTCAGTTTGTCCATTTGTCAATAACATTTTCCTCAGGACCACGTGGATGTATCAAGTTTAAATTAATATCAATTATTCAAGTCTGTTGTCTCTTGCATTTGTGACTAAAAGAAAGGGCAATGAAAGGATGCCGCCTTTATCTCACCATTCTGCAGAATTTGCTTAATATCACGGGAATCAAAATTTATAGGGTACTTCCTCTTTACCTAAAATCATGAAGCATGGTCTTAGCACAAATAAAGAGAAAAATCCGAAAAATGTAAATTTGCACTATACACAAACATACATAACACACAAATTTGGTGGCAATACGTACATAGCTATACATACTGTAAAAGCGTAAGCGTCTGTAAGAGCATGATGGACAAACCATTTAAATATACTAACATACATACGTATACAAAACCCATGGTGCGCGAGTCAGACAGACCGTTATTCCACAAATAACACCTTTCATCATATGGGTAAACGAGGGTTAAACTTCCTTTGTTTGTTTGTGTTTGTCAGAGGTGAAAGTATTTTTATTGACGTTTAGATTGTTTGCACCCTTCATCCTGTTATCGTTACATTTAAAAGCTGGTTGCTCCGTGAAAACACATTGTTACGGAATTGATTCTGCGAACGGCCAGATGTTTCTCTTGCCAGAATGCTACCGCGTGTCTCGCCGCTAGCAGCGCTGGTATGGCCTGAGGTCTCCCAATACAGAAGGAACTGATAACCTCATCTCTTTTTGAAATCGGTTACATTTTAACAGAAACTTCATACTTTAGGACCTTACTCGCCAGTGACTCGATCGACAAAACGGTAGCCCTCATTTAAAACAAATAATTTGAGAGGAACCACTTATTTAAGAAAGAGCTGCAGCTAGAAATATTGCGCTTTTTAATATAAAAGTCGTAAGCACCTGAATCGTAAGCCAGCGTCGTAAATGACTGTACCAAGTTATTTCAAGGCGCGTGTATCGATGAAAATTGGCTACTCGATTCGTGGTGGTTGAAATTTCGGACACAATCATATTAAAATAGAAATCATAACAGCTCACCTACAGCATGGCTGTTATGTCATTCGCTGCGGCAGAACAGTGCGAAGATTGTGTATTTTTATCCGACTGCAGCGCAGTTGAAAAAGTAAGGTTATGAGTTGGACCTGTATGTATAAATGTACATATGTCTGTTTCTGGATTCCCTAGTAACTGCTCAACGGCTGTACCGATTTAAATAATTGAAATGTCATTAGATTCGTCTTGATAGCGCGAGTGTCAGTGGGTACCATATTCCAAAAGTTGCCTAGTCATTTAAATTTAGATTTATCGTCGTTTTCGCTGACTTTCTTTACTTTAAAATAATCAACAAGTAAAAAACTTAAAAAAACCGACTTTAAATTCTTCCTTCTCTGTCGGGATGCGAATGTCGTCTTTGTACAAGATGATGATGAAACTATTGGTCTGAGGCTAAAATATAAAAAAGGTTGCAAACCCATATCACCATCAAGTACTACCTACTACGTCAAAGACAATTCAAAGTCAACGTTATTTATAACTGTTGATATTTACATATACTTAGCAAACGTCATTTTTTGCCTCTTCTCTACATTGGACCACTGTGGGAGAAGCAGGGCGTAAAAACTCCCACAGATTGATTTTAAGATCTCTTTTAAAAATTGGTTGTGCTTAACAAATACAAATATGAAAAAATAATTATTATGATTAATAAGCAGGAACAAATTATTACAAAATTATTAACAACAAGGTCTGTGTTGAGCTAGATCAACCCCATACAGTCCCGTCATTTAAGTGATCTTGAACATTGTAATATCCCTTTTTCGAAAAAGTTGCTTTAACATGCTTTTTAGGGTTCCGTAGAGAAACAAGGAACCCTTATATTTTCCTCAAGTTTTTCTGTCCGTCCGTCCGTCCGTATGTCACAGCAACTTTATGCAGAAACTATTAAGACTACACAGTTGAAACTTTGTATGGAAGTGAATTCAATAAACCGCTTTGAGATTTTATACAAAATTTAAAAAAATAAAATAACTAAAGGGGGGGCTCCCTATATATGGAATTGAAACCAATTGTTTTTTTCATCACACCTATATCTGTTGGGTGTCCATAGATAGGTCTTTAAAAATGACGTTCGGGTTCCTGAAATAATTTTTCCTCAAAGTAAATCGTTAAAGAGACAAAATGTGAAAGTGGAAAAGTGGAAAAATGTGTGTCTTCCCCCGTCTAACTTTTAAAGTAAGAGAGTGAAAAATCTACAAAAAATATATGCAATGTGTCTCAATACACACTTTCAACGAAAATTGGTTTGAACAAAAGAAAATAAGCTGTTTTTAAGTTATAAAACATTTATTAAAAACCGCAAAGATAATTTTGTCATTCATTCAAACACTATGAAAAAAAAAAGTTACAACACAAACATCCAGTCACATAATTACTTGCTACAAAGGAACCCTTCATGGGTGAGCCCGAGTCGCACTTGGTCACTTATTAAATTGCTCAAATGGCAGTTTCAAAATCTCCAGAGGTATCTTATTGTAGTAGAGAATGCACTGACCCTTGAAAGAATTGATAACCTTCGCGAGTCCAACCTGGGGCCCAACAAGTCTGTGATTATTTCTTAGGTAAACATTACAGTTATCGCTAAGTTTGGAAAAGGTTGTAAGGTTCTTGCGTATGTACGCAATTATATTTCTAATTCAATTATATTATAGTTTCGAAAATAGGTTGACTAGCTTCAGTTAAAATGACAATTTCTTTAAAAAGCTCTCTTAAGGAGTCTGTTCATTTTAAAATATAAATTAATCGAATAGCTCTTTTCTGTAAAATAAAAATAGTCTGAACATGCGCTGCTTTCCCTCACAACAAGATACCATAAGACATAACACTATGAAAGTAACTAAAATATTCTAGCCTAGATGTAGACACATCCGTGTTTTGTCTGATGTTCCTAAGTTCCTGAGAACTTAATTTACCAGCTAATTTATTTATGTGGAGTCTCCACTGCAATTTTCTATCAACGTTTATTCCCAGAAACTTCCAATCATTTTCTAATTCTAACGTGTTGCTGTCTAACACTAATCTGGTCTCAACTTGCCTCACATTTGGAAGTGAGAATTTGATACACTTTTACCAGTTTTACCAGCGTTTAACAATAAATAATTTACTGTTAACCAATTCAAGGTTTAAGACAATACACCATTAACATCATCAAAATCTTCTTTTTGTCTTTCAATTTTGAAGACCATTGAAGTATCATCTGCAAACAACACTATGTCATTCAATTTCTCCACCGTGAAAAGCAGATCGTTAATATATACCAGGAATAAGAAAGGGCCTAATATGGAACCTTGTGGAACGCTAACTTTTATACCCGATCCATCAGATTTAACGACGTTTACTTCTGCCTTTTGAATGCTATTGCTTAAGTACGAAGGGTTCCGTACCACTTCCGTACAATGGTAGGGATGGTGTGAAGTGAATAGCTTGAATTTTACATAGCAAAATGTTGTTTACAAAGTTATTGTGGTGCGGCTACTTTCACACTCCATTTACTTTACCAGGTTAATTTGTTTGTGGTATTGAAATAACTGTTTTATGGGAGCCCCCTTAAATAATTATGTTATTCTGTTTTTTAGTATTTGTTTGTTATAGCGGCAACACAAATACATCATCTGTTAAAATTTCATCTGTCTATCTATCACGGTTCATGAGATACAGCCTGGTGACAGACGGACAGACAGAGAGACAGACGGACAGCGGAGTCTTAGTAAAAGGGTCCCGTTTTCACCCTTTGGGTACGGACGCCTAAAAAATAAAAAATATAACCAAATTGAAATAGGTTAAAAAGAAGTCTGAATAGATTTTGTTCGGGTTCAACATCCGGTACTGGAAAAATATCTTAAGTTTTTTTGTAATAAGTCTCTAGGCTTTTAGCTTTTAGCTTTAGCTAAGACAATACCCAGCGTTTTATTAGAGATCGAAATAGTTAGGGCCTTTTTTGCTATTATGTCAACGAACTACGCTCGACAATGCAAAAAGAACGGGAAGCTGTAAATAACTTGCAAAATGAAATTAAAAATGTCTCCTCATAAAGTTATCACATTCCAGGGTTGTAATAGTAGTTTATGCGACTGCTACATAATGTAGGGCATTAATTCTCGAAAGTGGGTTTATGAAACGAGCCGAAGTTTCATAATAATATCACTCGAGAGTTTTAATGCCTAATTATGTACAGTTATATGTCGTGCTTTGTCCTTTGAGATTAGCAATGACACTTGTAGTACCGCGTAGTGTACGCCTTTCACACACTATATTTTTAGAATCCTTTATTTGAATCCTTTTTTTTTTGGGGTAGTTGTGTATCACCTCACCCGCGCGCATTTTGCAACCTTCATTCGCGTTCTAGTGCTCCGCCTTTCCATACGTTGCGCCCGCGTTCCGACCGCACCCCTATTCTAGTAGCTGCTGTTGTGAATTTTGAACTCTTGGTGAACTGTTGTAATGCCGCGGAAAAGAAAACACCGCGACGACGACGACGATGTCGCAGTTGAACGAAAAATAAGAAACCTGCAAAGAAAACTAGCACAAAGACGGCACCGGCGAAACAAGAAAGATTCCGACGATACGTCCTCATCGCGAGGTTCCACGCCTTCGAGGTCATACCCGCCAGGTACGCACGTCCAGAATAGGGACGTGACCTACTTTTTACACATCGCATCTATGGTACCAACATTGATATTGCAATTTGAACACTATTTTCGTTACAATAGGATTGTACTCTAATGAACGATTACATGATTATACCAACCAAATTATTCAATTGCAAATAAATAAACATTGTGTTTATACTTTATTGGTTTTGTAATCATGCTAAAGTAGATAAAGCGGACAGCACATTGGGGCTGTTTCATTCTATCTATGTACCTATATAGTCTATAGCGGCCAGTACAATGGGACTGGTTCACAGACTTATTACGTACATACCTACAAGTTAGGTGTTGTGTTGTTGAATTGCAAGATCAATAAGTTAGCAAAGTAGTAGAATTAGCGAACAGTACTGTTGGGGACTGTTTCATCTGCATACTTGCTAACGTCACAGTCTTAAGCGGCCATTACTAGTGGAATGGTTCATGACTGATATTACCTGAGGACTAGCTCCTTGTTTCAACTATAGGCATATATTGATATCCTCAGGCTGGCTATAGCGACTAGTACTAGGGACTAGTTCAAGTTAGACTGCATTATCATTGCTTTGGTCTCGTTATTTTCAGACATCGAAATAGTACAACCAGCATTCAGCGATTATGAGCCGGACGAGCTAACAGACCCAATCCTACCGGTCAAAACTAGTCAGACTGATGAAACGACGGTGCCGATATCTACGGACACGGCCAAAGCTGCCATCCCAGACGAGACTAATACAATTGATTTTGACATATTACAGCTTCTAGGAGATGATCCCACGGTTATTAACACTTACGCGAAGGAGATACAAAAGGACATAGCAGTTCGGCTTGAACACTACGCCACAACAGGGCTCACTAAAGAAGCCCGAAAAGTATTGAAAGAGAAGTATCTTACACCTAGTAACTGTAAGTTAATCGACCCGCCTGTCCTTAACGGAGAGATCAAAGCAGCAGTTAGCGATACAATGACCAGGCGTGATAAATCGATTGAAGAAGGACAAAAATATCTGACGGTAGCTATAGCATGCCTGAGCGAAGTCTTATCCAATTTGATTTCGACAAAGGACAAGGACATGAAAATGGTAAAAACTTTGATGGATGCGTGCAAAATTTTATGTTACTGCCAACATGCACACTCGAAAACACGTAAACAATTTATCCTAACTGCTTTGAAAACTGAGATGAAATCACAACTTCAAAACACCAAAATTGACCAGTACCTCTTCAGTGAAAATTTTGCTGACACTTTAAAATCAGCTAAAACCATAAATAAATCCGGCGCAGAACTGAAGTCCAGTCAAGTACCCAAGGCTCAACCAAGCAAAATGCCAACGCCAGCGAAGCGTTTAAACTGGAAGGGTCCTCTTCCGCCTCGCAGGCAGCAGGGAGTTCAAAGGACGAAGGAGCTTGCCACGACTTCGATGAAGAATCGGCCGGGTCGCTCATCGAAACCATCGTCGTATCGGCAACCCAATCAGCAGTACCATCGCAGATAATCCCGGTAAACTATGCCGGTAGGCTTGCGTTACATTATGACATCCAGATTATTAACTGAAGATCCGCTTATTCTTTCATATATTGAAGGATATAAAATACCATTTTCTCGTCCTGTGACACAGAAGGCTTTACCAAAATTCCAAAATTACTCTATGTTGCTGACAAAAAACAATTTAGGACAGCGATTGACAATCTGTTATCAATAGACGCAGTATCAACATGTATTGTTTGTCATGATCAATATCTATCAAGTATCTTCTTGATCCCAAAGCCCAATGGAAAAATGAGATTGATATTAAACTTAAAATCTCTTAATAAATTCATTGACACAGCTCACTTTAAAATTGAGGACTTGCGTACAGCATTAAAATTAATATCGAGGAATAGTTTCATGAGTACGCTTGATTTGAAAGATGCATATTTCTTGATAAAAATCCATCCTCATTTCAAAAAATATTTGAGATTTCAGTGGGAGCAAGATACTTACGAATTCAACGTTTTGCCTTTCGGCCTTAATACAGCACCGTTCGTGTTCACCAAAATCTTGAAACCGGTTGTAAAACTTCTTCGCCTTAAGTGTTATCTATCTACTGTTTATTTAGATTATTTTTTGCTAATTGGCCAGTCTTACGATGAATGTGTTAAGAACATATGCGATACAAAAAGACTATTGGCTTTATCATTAACGAAGGAAAAAGCTGCCTTACTCCCAATAAAATTTGTAAATTCCTAGGATATGTAATTGACTCGCAAAAGTTCCAGGTTAGTCTTCCTGTAGAAAAGGCAAAACGTATCCAAACTGAGATTACTAAGTATCTTAAACTCAAGAGATGCAAAATAAGAGATTTTGCCAGTTTTGTGGGTCTTTAATTTTCGGCCTGCCCTGCCATTGAATACGGTTGGCTTTATACAGAGCTCTTTGAACGCTGTAAATTTTTAAGCTTGATCAAAGATAATGATTATGACAGCTACATAACGATACCTGATAACATAATTCCGGATTTACGTTGGTGGAAACATGCAATTTCCCACTCGGTAAAGACTATCAAAACTGACGAATTTTGTCTGGAAATCTATATTGATGCCTCAAAAACGGGGTGGGGGATTGCGTGTGGAGAAGAAACCGCAAGTGGACTATGGAGTGAGGAGGAACGATTACAACATATTAATTATCTCGAAATATTGGCTGCATATTTTGGTCTAAAAATATTTGCAAAGAGTTTAACAAATTGTCAAATCTTATTACGAATAGACAACACCACTGCCATATCATATGTGAATAGAATGGGTGGGATTCAATATCCACACTTAACAGATTTTACGAAACAGTTATGGCAGTGGTGTGAACGTCGAAGCATACATGTTTATGCTACATATATTCGATCATCTGATAATGTAATCGCTGATGCCGAATCAAGACGCATACACCCAGATATAGAATGGGAGCTAAGTGATTATGCCTTTAAAAGGATAATTACAAAGTTTCAACCACCTGTTGTAGACTTATTTACAGTGACACAGTTATCCTAGGTGATTTCAATACCTGTTTACTTAAAAATGATGTTCGCTCAGCCAAACTCCAGTCTATCATCAGCTCCCTAAATTTAAATATTCTTCCCTTGAGTGCAACTCACTTCCAGCCCCACTGCACCCCCTCTCTTCTAGATCTTATGATTGTTTCTAACATATCCAAGGTTGCTACACATGGCCAACTTAATGCCCCCTTCTCCTTTCACGATTTGATTTATCTCTCGTTCAAGTTAAGGCCTCCCAAGCGCGCAGCAAAATTCCTGGATATTCGCAGTTTCAAGGGTATGGATCTCAGCTCCCTTAAGTCTGACGCCGCTTCTATAGACTGGTCTCCTGTCGTCTGTAGTGAGACCGTTGATGACAAAGTCCAGCATTTCAACTCGATTGTCTTAAGTTTGTTCGACAAACATGCTCCTGTCAAAAAGGTTAGGGTCAAACATCTCCCTGCGCCTTGGCTTACCGACACCATCAAGGGTCTGATGGCCCAGAGAAACCGTGCCAAATGTAGATATAAGAAGGATCCGACGGACGATAATCTCCTTATATACAAACGTCTCCGTAATCGGTGCACCCGTCTTTGTCGAGATGCCAAACGCCGCCACATCTACGAGAGTATCGAGAGTTACTCTCCTGCACAGGTTTGGAAGTTCCTGAAGACCCTTGGTGTTGGTAAGTCCCAGGACGCAGTTGCCGGTAGTGTCGACCTCAATGGTCTCAACAAATTCTTTGCTGTCTCCCCTGTCGTGATGGACCCCTGTGTCAAGGATGCTACCCTTCGTAACTTGCGTACCAGAACGACATCAAGTTGCTTACCTTTCAACCTCAGGTCTGTCGGAGTTGGCGCAGTAAAGAAAGCTATTCTAGAAATCTCGTCCAAGGCTGTAGGTGATGACAATATCTGCTCTCAGATGCTATTCAGTGTACTCGATAATGTTTTACCACCCATAACGCATATAATTAACGCGTCGCTGAGCGAGTACTGCTTCCCAAGCCAGTGGAAAAGAGCATTAGTGATACCCCTGCCTAAAACTTCTAACTCGTCCTCCTTCAAAGAGTTCCGTCCCATTTCCATCCTACCAATCCTTTCCAAAGTCCTTGAATCAATTGTCCACTCCCAGCTGTCCTCGTACCTTTCCTCCATGGATTTACTGAACCCTTTTCAGTCTGGTTTTAGGCCAGGGCATAGCACCACCACCGCACTGCTCAAGGTAACTGACGATATCCAACTGGCAATGGATAAGAAGCAGCTCACAGTCCTGACTCTCCTTGACTTTAGCAGCGCCTTCAACTGCGTCGACTTCGATATACTTGTTGAAATTATAAAAACACTCAATGTCTCTTCACACTCGGCTCGCTGGTTTGACTCCTACCTGAGAGACCGCCAGCAGCGCATCAAGTCTGAAGAAGTTACTACGGAATGGTGCAAGCTCTCTACTGGTGTTCCGCAGGGTGGCATCCTTTCTCCTCTTCTTTTCTCAGTTTGCATCCATTCCATCTCGGATGTATTGTCTTCCTCGTATCATCTCTATGCAGATGACCTTCAAATTTATCGGCATTTTCCCCTGTGACTTCGACTGTAGAGGCTTTGAATGCTGACCTCGACAACATCAGGAAATGGGCTCTTTCGTATGGGCTATTAGTCAACCCGGATAAGTCTCAGGCGATGATACTGGGTACACGGCACTTACTTAATTTGTTGCAGCATAGGTCAGTTGCTCCCGTGCTTTATGACGGTACCATTGTCAAGTACAGCGAGAAAGCCTAAAATCTTGGGGTTGTTTTTGATACTCTTTTATCCTGGTCGCCCCACGTTTGTGAGGTCAGCAGACGAGTCTTTGCATCCTTTCATTCCCTTCGGCGTTTGCAGTACTTCTTGCCTAGGCAGACTAAAATCATGCTTGTTCAGACCCTTCTTCTGCCTTTAATTGACTACGCCGATGTTTGCTGGGCCAGCGCGAACGAAGATCTACTGAACAAACTCGAGCGACTTCAAAATCTCGGGATTCGGTTTATCTTCGGTCTTCGCAAGTACGATCACGTGTCCCAATATCGCAGGGAATTAGGCTGGCTCCCGATCCGACTTCGTCGTGATATGCACATTCTCTCCTTCCTCTTCAATATTTTGAGAAATCCGCGCTATCCCGCATATCTTCGTGAACATTTTGAGTTTCTTTTCTCTGGGGATAGACTTCGGAGATCTCACACGGTGTCACTTTTGTCAATTCCTCAGCACAACACTGTTGCTAACGAGCACTCGTTTGGGTTAAGGGCAATACGTTTGTGGAATGCACTTCCTTGCGCTATTAGGGATTGCACATCCTTGTTCTCTTTTAATAAAAAGTTGAAACAGCATCTCCTCTCTTCCGCATAGTGGGTATCTTATAGTATGTATGTGTATCTATGTATTTATTGTATTCTATTAATTTATTTTATAGTATGTGTAGGATGTATTGTGATTTATCTGATAGTATATTAACTTTATTTCTTTCTTTTAAATCTTGATTGTACACTAGGACTACCTCTCTATAAATATTTTTTTCCTTTCCTCACAGGTTAGCTGTAAGAAATTTCTTTTTAGAAATAAGCTCACCTTTGCATATTGTTCGTTGTATTTTTTCCATTGTGTTTTCTGTGCAATAAAGAATTATTATTATTACTTATTTGCCAGCAGAGTCAATAAGAAATGTCCTGTTTACGTCTCATGGCATAAAGATCCGGACGCATTTGCAATCAATGCTATCACAATATCCTGGATCGAGCTTTATTTTTATGCGTTCCCTCCTTTCACCATGATCCTTAAGTCGTTGCGAAAGATAATCACTGATAAAGCTAGGGGCATCATGGTGGTACCGTACTGGCCCACCCAACCATGGTTCCCTCTATTTAAGAGGTTATTAAAATCAGAATTATTATTATTCAAAGCAGATGATAACTTAATTGTTTCTCCTTATTCCAGCTATCGACAAATCCACACCCAGATTACCCTGGTAGCAGGAATATTGTCGAACAAGCCATTTTAAGAAGAAATATTCCATCAGCCGCAATGGACATTATGGCCTCTTCCTTATCGGACAATACGAGGTCTATTTTAATAAATGGTTTCTGTTTTGCAATCAAAATAATCTGGATATGTATGAAACACCTATTTCTAATGTGATTACCTTCTTAACGCAATTATTTGAAGCTGGTGCCCAGTATGGTACTTTAAATACTTGCCGTTCTGCATTATCTTTGATAATACTAAACGATATCGGAGATGATTGTAATTTGAAGAGGTTCTTTAAGGGCTTATTCCGTTTAAGGCCTCCTTTGCCGAGGTATAACACTACTTGGGACACTACCTTGGTTCTTAACTGTGTCGCTAATTGGTATCCAAATAAAAGCTTGACTATCCAAAAAAATTCTTTTAAACTAGTTACGCATCTCGCCTTAATTACGGCTCACAGATCTCAAACAATGTCAAAAATTAGAGTTTGCAACATCGAGTCACAATCCACAAAGGTCATCATAAAAATTCCAGACCTGATTAAAACATCTCGCGTTGGAGCGTCCCAACCGATATTATCTATACCGTTTTTCGATGAACGGCCCGAAATATGCCCTGCAAGAACATTAAATGCATACTTAGATTTAACAAATGCAATGCTTGCGGATATTGATAATTTATTCATTAGTATAAGAAAGCCCTATAGGGCAGTAGGTTCACAAACTTTGAGCCGTTGGGTTAAATCTACCCTAGATATGTGTGGTATAGATGTGTCTGTTTATTCCGCACATAGTACGCGGCATGCCGCTACATCTGCAGCTCGTTCCTTAGGTATCAGTCTTTACAGAATAATAAAAACAGCTGGCTGGAGTGCTAACTCCAACACTTTTGCCAAATTTTATAGCAAAACGGTAGATAATTATTGTAATGACGATTCATTTGCTAGAACATTATTAAGTAAATCGAACAATTGAAAGCAATTGGTCTATTGTTATCATTTCTTAATTATATCTGGTTCCATCCGATAGTGATATATTTCACGATTAGCTCTAAAAGTCTACAAGTGTCATTGCTAATCTCAAAGGACAAAGCACGACATATAATTAATGATTAAACGAACTTACCTGTACGTGAAGTTCTATCGTAATTATAGGAGTGCTTTGTCCGAAGAGATTAGCAAACCCTCCCACCCTTGCTTCTACAAATCTACACCCTCTGAAGTAAGATCGTGAAATACTTTTTTACCCGCGCGCATTTTGAAGGTTGCAAAATGCGCGCGGGTAAGGTGATACACAACTACCCCAAAAAAAAAAAAAGATTCAAATAAAGGATTCTAAAAATATAGTGTGTGAAAGGCGTACACTACGCGGTACTACAAGTGTCATTGTTAATCTCTTCGGACAAAGCACTCCTATAATTATGATAGAACTTCACGTACAGGATAGTTCGTTTAATCATTAATTATATACACTAGTTTATCTACACACATATCATAAGCTCTCTTTGATGTATTCAGGAACCGCATGTGCGACCGGCATTGTGGCATTGATCATTGCTCTGGTGTTGTTTAGCTTGTTCAGAGTACCAACTTCACTGACAAACTGCGGCACGCAAGCGGGCGTCAACATTCGAAATTTGAATTTATATTTTTTTTGGTATTTTGATCATAATGTATCGATATTCAGATAAGAAATGAGTTTTTACCAAGAAGTTTATCAATATGCGGGTCGTAACGTGTGATTTTTGGACGCAGTAAAGAGGGTTTATGATACGTGTGTAGATAATAGTAGTTAATGTCCACTGGCAACACAGCCCTTTACTTGTAAACATTGATTTTTTTCTTCGCCCCATCATAATTAGTACTAAAATACAGTTTAAAGTGGTTAACATTGGACAAAACAAGCAGATACTGAACATCTAACCTCAAAGCTGAGTCTGAACCCGTGAACACAGAGAAACGCGAGCTTTCCAGGGACCAAAAGGCTTTTCCAGGTACACTTTCTGTTTTCCGTTACTTCAAACTGCACTCCCACACTGATATACGGGATAAAACAAATAAAATAGAACAGAGAAAATAGAAAACGTCGACCCTCACACAATAACACAAATCAGCTGTCTGAAACTGTCACCTCCTCAACTGACAGCTACCAGTGTGGCCTGTCACAAAAACTGTGAGAACCACAGATTAACGAAACGGTTTGCTAAAAATTCTAAGGTGAGAACGTTCGAAAACCTAAACGAAATTTATCATTGCTGTTTGCCTGGATAGCGGTCACAAACCACAACAATGAGTACCTTGATGCACGGTGCTGGCAACTGCTATGCATGCCAAGTTTTGCTGATGGATACGGTGGAGCGAATTCAGTGCATGGTAGAAGGATGCAATAACATGTTTCATCTGCTATGTATCTCTGGCGCAGATAAACTTATACCCGCTGCAAAGATGAATTGGGCCTGTCCAGAGTGCCGGGCCTCTATCAAGAAAGTCGGTGATAACACTCAAACGCCAGTAGGAGTAGCCGCAAAATTGAAGGCGTCTTTCATTAATTATAGGAAAAGAGCGTCTTATAAAACAGAAGAAGAGGACTATGTTTTAAAGACAACCGAATTCCTAGAGATAATGGCGGAGATAAGAGATATCAGAAAGGATATCTCTGATATAGCGGGGAGCCTAGCTTTGTTGACCTCAACGATGAGTCAACATCAGGTGGTCATTGAAAAGTGCTCGACGGTTACCGGAGCGGTCTCTGCCAAGCTGGATAATATAGAAGTGCGGGCAAGGGCTGAGGAAGAGCAAAGAAAGAGTTCTGCGCGCCCCAAAGCTCAAAAGTCCTATGCAGATATGGCCTCTAGTCATCACAAGCAAGAGAGCAGAGAGAATAAAAAAGCAGCCTGAAAAATGCCAAGCCAACTCTACCCACCGGAACGACACCGGAACCACAGACGGCACCATTGGAAGGCATTCAAAATTCATCCGAGGAATCCGGTGATGAAGGTTGGACAGAAGTTCGGAGAAAAGTTCGGCGACCCAGGTCCCTGTACTGTACTGCTGGACCTAGTGTCACCTCGCTGAAGGCAGTAGAACGGCGGAAATATTTCCATCTTTGGAACATGCTCTCCGGAGTTGACGAAGTAAGGAGCTATCTCCAGCAGCTTTGCTTACCGAGAGCAGGAACAGTTGATGAACTCAAGCCCAAAGGGGACTATAAATCTTATAAGATAGGTGTCCCAGCAGATATCTTCGAAAAATGTTCATCTATCGAGATGTGGCCTGAAAATGCTAGAGTGAAAGCCTGGATACCCTTTCGAGGAGCTCAACCGAAGACTGGCACTCGGGGATAATCTCCGAGTCAGCACAGGGAAGACTCTCGATATTATGTACCAGAACGTTCGAGGTATTAAGAGCAGGCTAGAATACTGGCGTAATAACCTTCCTTCACTAGGACAGGACCTCGTCGCTGCTACGGAGACATTCCTGGACTCATCCGTTGGAGATGCTGAGGTAACGGCGGGAGGTTGGAGCGTGCTGCGCCGGGGTCGCCCCACCGCGTGCGGAGGCGTGCTGCTCGCGGCCCGCCCCGGCATCACACTACGCCGATGCCGGGACCTCGAAACAGATCATGGCGAAGATCTTTGGGCCAATTTCACATTGGATGGTGTCCACTTCACAGTCTGTGTGGTCTATGTGGACCCCAGTAAAAAGAAGAACGGGAAACCAATCTCATAGGCGGAAAAAGATGCCCAATATCTAAGCTGGTTCACCAAAACGGAAGGAAATAGGTCAACCTTAAACGGAAACCTTATTATTCTCGGTGACCTCAAAATGAATAGTGCATCAGTGTCTATTGTTAATTATTATTGCTATTTTCTGAGTGTTTGGTGTATGTATGAGACGAATGATGTGATGAATGCTCACGGGGGCGTGCTTGATGTGGTATTACTGCCGGAGAGCGTCCGTGGTGTAACCGTGCGCACCTCCGTGTCAGGCAGCCTGGTGCCACACGCTGACGCCTACCACCCGCCTCTCGACATCATTGTGCCACTGTCGTCAATGCAAGGCGCAGTCCAGCGATCCGGCCGCTTGGATCCCAGCAACATTGACGGTCACAATGACTGGAATTTTGCCAAGGGCAACCACACAGTCCTGTACAAACACATGTCTAGCGTCACTTGGGACGATATTGCTGAAGCTCCGGATGTGGACATGGCAGTTGGTCGTTTTTACGACACCATATACGATATTTTCAATGCGACAGTGCCGAAAAAACCAGGAAATTTGTACCTACTAGACGCTACCCAGTGTGGTATACTGGGGATATAATACACGACCTGGCCGCCAAGGCTAAATTACATTGTAAGTGGAAGTCGTGTAAGAGACCAGCTGACTACGCCGCATTCAGTGAGCTGAGAGCCAGTATTAAGTGCCGCATAGCTACAGCTTACATGAACCACATGGTGAGTTTAGAAGGTAATATCAGATACAACCCACGCGCGTTTTGGAAACATGTGAGCGGCCTCAGATCGAAGGGTGGTTTCGAACCTCGGGTCATGCATCAGGGGCAAGAGTGTGCCGGAGAAGAAGCAGCAGCCGCATTTGCAGACTACTTCTCCGACGTTTTCCTCAGTGACAAGCCGGCGCTGGCACCGGATCTGGTAAACAGATCCGATGACTCGCGTACTGCTAACTACGTCCAAATTACACATGTTTCCCGTAGGGATATAGAGAAAGGACTGAGGCAACTAAGGCCAAGGAGCGCAATTGGATTGGACAACGTCCCTCCTTACTTCTTAAAGGCCTATAGTGATCAGCTGGTACTGCCTTTAGGTTGTATCTTCAACCTAGCTTTTGAGCAAGGGAAGTACCCCACCAGCTGGAAGCTCTCTCGAGTCAGTCCTGTACCCAAGACTAGTGATACTGCCTCTGTAAATCAATATCGACCGATTGCGATCCTGAGTTCATTGGCAAAATTGTTCGAGTCAGTCATATGCGGTAAAATCTATCCACAGATAGCGCCATATTTGTGCGACTTGCAACACGGATTTAGGAGTCGTCGCTCAGTAACCACCAACTTACTGACGTTAGTCGATTTGGTCTCAAGAGAGCATGGATCGGGGATGTCAGGTGGACGTCACCTATCTGGACTTCCGTAAGGCGTTCGATAGAGTTGATAACGATGCCCTAATGAAGAAATTTTGCGCCATAGGATTTGCCCCAAGGCTGTTGGTCTTCTGTGCTGACTACTTGAAAAACCGCCAACAGTTTGTGCGACATGGCTGCTTTGAGTCCCAGCCGTACCACACGCGGTCGGGTGTTAGTCAAGGCTCTATTCTTGGTCCGTTGTTATTTATCATCATGATAAATGATCTAGAATCTGTGCTAAAATATTCTAAATGCCTACTGTACGCGGACGACCTCAAACTAGTACTTCCCATAATGTCAGAAAATGACTGTAGGCTACTACAGGAAGATCTAGATGCGGTCTATAGATGGAGTGTGAGCAACAAACTCCTATTCAATAGTGAAAAATGTTGCATAATGTCTTTCACGCGCTCTCCTCGGCCTATTAGCGTGACGTATACACGCGCGGAGTCCTTGACTCGAGTGTATTCGATGAACGATCTCGGTGTTACGTTTGACCCTAAACTTACATTTCATGAGCACATGAGCACTTTAGCCAAGGAATGCTTTAAAAGATTGGGGTTTGTGATTCGGAACAGTAAGGGATTCCGTAATCTGGGTGTGGTACAGCTTCTTTACACTGCCCTAGTGAGAACCAAACTGGAATCTAGCTCGGTTGTTTGGAATCCACACGAATGCTCATACGTCCTTATGCTCGAGAAGGTACAAAAAGCTTTTTTACGATACCTATATAAGAGGAAATTTGGGTACTACCCTTATCTCTATCCAACCGCTTTTATATTGGGTATGCTTGGATATAACTCACTAGAGGTGAGACGTAACACTGAACAACTTCTGACTGTGTGTCGATTGTTGCGAGGCGACAGTTACTGCGCGACGCTTGTCAGTGCGGTATGCGCGTTATTTGTGCCTGACAATTACGTACGCGGGCGCAGGCACCAGCTGCTAGCGGGCGGCTCGCACCGCACGGTGGCGCGCCGGCAGTCTCCGCTTGTCCGGGCGCGGGACAGCCTGAATGCTCTGTTGGTGGTAGCACCACTGAACGATCTGTTTGGTGATGCATGGAGGGACATTGTGCGAATGTGTGGCAGGTTCTGCGAGATGATGGAATGACAGTAATGTCAAATTATAACATTGAATTTGGTTTTTTATTAATTGATTTATGATTGATGACATATTGTGAATTTTAATTTGGATTGTAAATATTTTATTTTATTGGTATATATCTGTATTTTATGTCGATTTGGCCTCGGCTGTCAAGGCATAGATAAATTATGTTAATAAATAAATAAATAAATAAATAAATGTGATTGCTACATAATGCCTAATTATGTACAGTTAAATACACTAGTTTATCTACACACATATCATAAGCTCTCTTTGATGTATTTACGATCCGCCTGTTTGACCGGCATTGTGGCATTGATCATATCTCTGCAGCTTAGCTTGTTCTGTATTACCAACTTCACAGACAAACTAGCGGCGGCACGCAGGCGGGCGTGGCCGTTCGAAATTTGAATGTCATAATTTGACAGATTTTTGTACACTATGGTCATAATGTACAAATTTTCAGATAAGAAATGAGTTTTTACGTGCGGTTTTTAGACGCAGTAAAGAGGGTTTATGATACGTGTGTAGATAAAATATAAAAAACTACATTCGTCGTATTTCTTCAGTTAAGCGTCAAGCTGTCAAGCTTATGTGATGTATTGTAAGCAATTCTACAGAGGTTTATACAAAATATAGTGGTTTTTATTTAATCTGAGAAATGCGTTTGTGTAACTGATACATATGTGATATATGATGTTAGGGTTGTGTACCCGAAGGATGCCAAATGGGACCCTATTACTATTCTTCCGCTTACGGTCTGTCTGTCTGCGTAATACTTTTTAAAGAATGTGTATTTCTGTTGCCGCTTCAGCAATAAATGATGAATTACACGAGATTTTATAAATTCAAGTGACGTATGAAAAATTTCATTATCACTGCCCTTACGAATTCCAAATCATCGTCATTCAAATGTAATCGATAATTCGCGACATCGATTGTTGCGGTTGCGCAAATGGGTTGACATCGGATCCGGGGGTTAGGTTCATTGTTAGCGGTGGGTACTAAGTTCGAAACCTATTTCGGACATATTTGTTTTTTTTTTGGTCCTTGATTTGTCTTGTACGATAATACAAAACCCTTTGTGTACGAGTCCGACCCGCACTTGTCAGATTTTAATTAGTTTAATTGTGAAGCCATCGATCTTAAGTTGAATTATTGTAGATATCAGAGCCTAACGAATAACTTCTAGCTCTGAGCTGAGGCAAGAAGTTGGAACCACATCATTTTAATCAATCATTAAAAATGAATGAATAAAAAAAAAGCAATGAACAAAACCATATTTGATAAGCTTTTTTTCGTTGTTAAATATAACGAATAAATACAGAACGGGAAAGTAAGAAATTAATCTAGGAGCACTTGTCAAGACAAATTCGACGAGCCCAAACTCGATGGGGTTGTGTCGTTTTATTACATAGTTCCCATGGCCACCTTCCGGCTCCACCATCAGATCAGCTCCATATTAACAAAATATTGCATTGTCATCCGATTTACATATGCAAGCAAAATTTCCAGCTCAATCGGAAACCGGGAAGTGGGTCAAATTGAACTTGAAAGATTTGATTACAAACGGACAGAGCCTGGGACAGGTGAAACTTAATAAAAGCTTCGTCGGTTTGCCGCCAAAATCCTACGCGATACACTCGTATATCAGTTTTAATAAAAACAGTCAAAAATGCGGAAGAACAAGGAGTCAAAGGCACATGATGTATAATTTATTATACCCTGACGAGTACTGATGTATGTTTAATGAATGTATGGGATCTGATCCGTGCTATTAATTTTCTCTTATGGAGTACACGACATGCCTGGGAATTGAATATGGGCTAAGGTTGCGTGGTGTATTGAAAACCTCTTTTTTAATAAAATAACTTAGTAAGGATTTGGGGTATTTCTTGGAAAGAAAGGAAATAAGGACACACACCACCCTGCGTTGCGTGTTACTTTTCTCCGTATCTATGTGGGGCGCAATAATTAGAGCTCTATTGTTAAGTCTATTATTTCAGTGATTCAGATCCTCCAATCCTCACTGTCATGTGACAACCGAATGCAGCGATACAGAGTCTATTGGAAGATGTTGTCGGACCATACCTTATTGAATAACCGAGAAAAAAAACCTACAGAACCCACAAAATAAATTTCGAATTCCCACATTTCATAAATATATTAAAATTACATTAGCGCGTTGGAAAATGTCTTTCTGGTTCGGTAGTTCGTGGTTTTGTGGGGCCGCTGAATAATATTAATCGTGCTCTCCTGATAATTTCTGCAAAACTTTATATACTGGCACATACATTGCTTCTGGCCCCACACTAGCTCGGATGGGTAATTACAGTTTTGCCGCAGTCGCCCTGTGTTGTGGGAACCAGAAACAGCGACGTCACATATACACACACGTATAAACATCCAAGACTTGGGAATATTTTTTTAAGGTATATTATGTCGAAGATATACAAACACAATATAATATAAAGTCCGACTTCATTACGGCGGGCTCTAAAGGCTTGCGCACATCTAAATAACTTATCTAACATAAAGTTACTTAAGGAACTTGAGATACTAAGGATACTTAGGATCAATGAGATACTTAGGATCCTTGTGGTACTTAGAGTACATGGTTAACCAAGGTTACTAGGGCCCTTGTGATATTAAGGATATTTAGGGTCCTTGAGATATTTAGAGTTACTGTGCGGCATAGGTTTTAGGGTACGCCAGGTACCCATAAGTCTTCCGATACTGAGGATACTTAGGGTTCTTGAGATATTTTGGGTTCTTAGGGTCTATGAGAAACTCATGATACTTAAAAACCTTGTGATACATCAGACCTTTTATTTATTTATTTATTCAGGGGTTACAACAGGACCAGTTACAGTACAAAAATAAAACAGAGGATAAATATTATTGTATATAGATTATATAGAGGATTAACTTAAAATCTAACTAATCCCGCAGGGTGATGTAGTGAATAATCCTTTCCTATCGGCAAAACTCGGAACAACGATAACACCCGAATGGTGCCGATGTGTCTATGAATTACAGTATTATTAAATTACGTGTAGGTATCAAATAAATCGCATACTTTGTTTATCAATGTCAAATATCAAATTGCCCGTTTGACGTATATTACACTGAGATGTTAAAACCACCACGATTCTATCATATAAAGAATTCGTAAGGTTAACAAAAATATAACTAGTTACTGAGGACGTTTTATTTCAATAAAATGCACTGATAAAAACCAAATTCCGGTTGGGATGATCTAATGATTCTATAAGGATTGGAACCCCAAAAGTCTAACTATAAGTCAAAACTACAGTAGGATTTTGCAGACCTTTTTTATAACAATAAATTTTTGTAATTAATTAAAAATACTATGACATAACAAAAAAGACACCTCAACATAAAACAAAACAAACCAGCAGAGAAATTAATATAAATAAATATGATTTTCTGATTGGATGAACGACTTCGATTATGACAGCGGGATAAGAGGAGGAGGAGCGGGGTGGACAGTGTGATCCGAAACAATACTTCCAATATCACAGTCAGAATCAGAACTATTTTCTGGTGTATCATCGTCAGAGTTTTCATGAACGGTGATTACAAAACTAGCCATATAATTTTCCAACTCAGGTTCGTGTTTTCGGTACTCGTTTTCGCATTTGATGGCGTGGTCACATACTTTGGCCCAAACATCGGAACCAATCATATTAACCTTTTCCTGTACCAATTGTTTCACAGTAGTCATATTCATACTGATGTTTCTTTTGGATACGTATCCCTTTATTTGTTTTCAATCGGATTGAAATCAGGATGGTATGGTGGCAATCTTAATACGCTGTGTCCATATTTGTTCATAAGTTTATCTATTGAGTATTCTACAAAGTCTTGTTTGTACTTGCAAATAATTTCATATATTTCAAGTTTTGTTAATGACGGATCAATCGGAACGTTATGTTTGGATAGCCAATCAATCATGTCTTGCTTCCTGGTATTTGAATTAGGAGGTTTTTCTACGTACTTATTATGATACGCAGCATTATCTACTATTAGTACCGAATGTGGAGCTAAGTTTGGAATGAGTTGATTACGAAGCCATTTTTCATAGTTTTCATTGTTCATCGCGTTGTGATAGTCACCTGTTTTATCAGTAGACTGATACATTAACAATGCCCCAGGTATAAACCCCTTTCTACTACCAGCGTGCACTATTATAAGACGTTGTCCTTTAGAAATTAACTGTTTCACTCCGTTTTCTGACGAGTCAGCCCAGCTTTTACCTGCCAAATGTGAGGTATGGATGTATGTTTCATCTATATAAACAATCTCTCTCCCTTGCAATCTGTACTTTTTTATCGCGGCTAAAAACTTTACTCTTTTTAAACGAACATCATCTTTCTCGATAAGTAATTTTCTGTTGTTTTCAACTTTTTTATACCGAAATCCCATTTTTCTAAGAATTTTTCTTAGCGTAAAGTCACATACCTTAAAATTTATGGCTTCGGATAACTTGGACTTCAGGGCTTTAATTGTAGGTACTTGTTTGTATATCAAATGGAAATTATACACTAATCGGCATATAACGTTGTAGCCAAAATCGTCAAGACCTAGACAAAATAATTTATTTGGTCTACCCAACTTTGCCGACTTTGGACTATTGGAGGTGGATTGATTTATGTATTCTTTTTGCAATATTTTATTTGCTGTTCGTTGAGAAATTCCACTGGCCTCCGAAACTCGTTTTTGTACTTTGCAAAAGTAAGCAGTATAGTTGATATGTTTGAATTTATCATTTTCAGTTAAGAAATATAAATAAATATTGAAAATAACTTCGCAGGCTTGCCGATCTAAACGTTTCCCTTTTCTTAGTGCTTTCGGCATGTCTTTTATATATTGTTAATGTGGATCGAATAAAATCAATGTTTATTATTTACAAAAATGACAGACAAGAGTGAAATGTAAAGTCAAAAAAAAAAATAGGTGGCCTGCATTAATACACGAGTCCATGAAGCTTATCACAAAATCTAACATAAATATCAACAAAATATTTCTGTGGTATTAACTACTCTATATAGATACTTCCTCTTGCAATGCGACCGTTCCCTACGTTGTCTCGATGGGTAATGAGTGCGTGTGAAGTAGTAAGACAAAAACGAACATTTCCGAGAAAATGCGAAAGGAAAGGATTATTCACTACATCTGTATCCATCTTAACTGACAGGTGGGATATCTGTGCGTTACGTGAAAAAATAGTGTATAAAGTGCAACATACGGACAGATATTCCCCCTGTATACATATGTAACTTTAATACTTGTGTGCAATAGAGAATTATGATCTATGTTCGTTGACTACCTAACCCGGTTGTCTCCCCCAGTGCCCCCGCTGTGGGTCCGTCTGCTGGGCGGCGCGCGCCCCCTGGTGGCGGGGCGCAGCACGGAGCTCATGTGCCAGGCGGTGGGCGCGCGGCCCAAACCGGACATCTCCTGGTGGCGGGGCAACACAAGGCTGAAGACTGCGAGAGAATCTGTGAGTATCACCTCAAATATCTATTAGCCTAGCTTAGGCCATATTGACGCTGTCATTTTCTTTATGACAGATAACATATGGCTTGGAATGAGAGACGAAATCCATGGTCAGTTGCGCTCCGAATAATGTCCTTAAAACCCCCTTAAAATTTAACAACACCCTCTATAAATAGAGCCAGCGCCGACGAGCTGTTCCGCTTGGCGTATTCGGAGTTGACTGCCAACATCCAATAGCGGTGAAGCTCTAGATGAAAAAGAATAAATAGTAGATAAATGTTTGTTTATTTGTCCGCAGACATCAGTGGACGGCAACGTCACGAACAGTGTGTTGCAGTTCACGCCGGCCATAGAGGACGAGGGGCGCGTGTTGTCGTGTCGCGCGGCACAGCACACCTCGACACGGGACAACGCACAAGCACGGGAGACGAGTGAAGACGGGTGGAAGATGGAGGTGCAGTGTGAGTGTTGAACACTAATAAGAAAGAGTAATATATAATGTTGCTCATTATTGTCCCCACCGAGGGGTACAAGCCTTTCCCCGGATACGAATAAGATTGAACCATACCACGCGGGCTCAGTGCGGGTTTATGGAGGGGTTTTACGACTACTGCTACCAAATCGCGATAGTAGCCGGAATAACAGCTAAACGAGTCATCCGAAACACGGAATATCCGATAATAATATATGGCAAATCTTATTGGTACATGGTCAGCACCGGAATCGAACCTGCATCTCTTGCGTGAGAAGCTAGCATGAAACCAATACCACCTCTACCTCCACGGAGCTCTTTTTCTTTACCATAATCCACCTAAGGTCGTTCGAAAGTGTACTGCAGTAAGTACAATCTGATAATAAAGAGGCAATCCAAAGGCTGCTCAAACTTTTACCCCTGTAACGAAGATGCTATCTAAAGCTAACTGAAACATCGTCATCTTCGGCAGCTTGTTTTCGCCTACTATTGTATAAGCCTGCTCCTTTTTGTGCCAACTTAGCCGGTAATACTATCTACCCACTTCCAAGCTGCTGTTTGTTGCGGCTTCTACTCAGCTAGTGATCTTAATCACCACCCTAATCATAGCCACCTGTCAAACTAATCGGCTATTTAAGTGCTTCGCTTAAACCAATTAACAAACATTATTCTCGGTCCTGAGCAACTCGGGTGCAATTAGCAGTCCCTCAACGGAATATCTTCGTCATCTTTCAATCTTATTTACGGATTTCTTAATAATTCTTATTAAAATTTTGGTTTGAAAGCCAAGGGAACAGTAAGTAAGTAATGATGATGATGACTTATATATATACGTCATCATCATCATACGTACCTATACCTATACCTTTTACTGTATGTCCAGACTATCCAGTGAGCAAATTGGAGCTGGGAGCAAATTTGGACGCGCGGCAAGTGCTTGAGGGATCCGACGTGTACTTGGACTGCAGAGTGCGCGCCAACCCGACACATACACACGTGTACTTCACGCACAACGTGAGTACTTACACACACACGGCAAAGAACAACACACGTGTATTTTACGCATAACATGAGTACAATCTACCACTGTTAAGTCCGTAAGTCCCAGTGACTCCATCTGAGTATCATCGTTCATGCAAGCCAAAAGCGCTTTCTCTCCTATGGGAAAGGAAGAAAGGCGAATAGTTGAAGAATATAGTTGACAGTCCCCTGATCAGCACTATAGATCTGGAGAATGTAGTAGTTGTGGATGCAGTCCGGTGGGTGGAATGCGAACCACTCCATTTTTTATCGGTATCAAGTACGAGGCATTATTCTGTGCCAATTGGCTAATAGTAGAATAGGGGCCCTGGTCACGACCAAGCCTTCCTTCTGGTTTGTTGAGGCTGTTGTTTTACCTATTCACGAAGCTTTTGTCTCCAGGGCGTGATTGGTGATGCCGTGTTGATGCCGTGATGCCAGTGTTATTTGGAACTCTTCCTGGATCTTCCAATAAGACTATATACTTTTACATTGGCATTATATTTTGACACTACCGATTTTCTCGGCAGGGTGTAATAGTGAAGCCAGGTCCCGGCGTGCTGTTAGCGAACCAGTCTCTAGTCCTGCAGCGCGTGTCGCGTGCGGCGGCCGGCGCGTATGTGTGCGTGGCGAGGAACGCGCTGGGAGAGGGGCAGAGCGAGCGGCTGATGCTTAATGTCAAGTGTGAGTAGCTCCATTGCTGCTTTGTACTCCTGGTGTATCATTGTTTCTTCTTGTTCCTAAGAAGCTTGGAGGGGTGAGGGCATCTGTGATGAGTCTTACTAAGCTGGGATGAGACACGAGCAACTCAATGCTGCTAATAGAGGACTTAATATATTTAGACACAAACTACATAGGTAAACTTCAAATAAATGCTTAGGTCTAAAGTAGACTGGCCTAGTTTACAAGACTTTTAATTTCTGTTTACATATGTAGGTACATATAGGTACCACCTCAAAAATTATTGCAGTCTTCTGTTGCACCCTTATACTATTTTGTTATAGCGGTATCTGATGTGTTTTCCTAGGAAGCCCAGATCTTGGAGACAAGGCTTTGTAGCTTGAAAGAGTTAGGCAGCGATTTTCGTTCTCACAACACTCAAATAAAATACCCACACAACTTACCATCTATCCTTTGGGACAAGTATATTAGATATATCTAACGGCGTACAGCAACTCAGAAAATTACTCTACCTAGCATCCTCGAAACTTAGTTACAGGCCGCGCCATATTTATTTGACTCAGAGCGAGCTGTGACCTCTCTTTCTCGCCTAGGCCAGTATAGCCAAGAAACTTGGCGCGAACTATATATCAGGAGCGTAAAGCAAGACAGAAGATGACTACCCACAAGTCTCACAACATAAGATTAAACCCTTTTGAGTCAAAGAACTAGGTAGTTGAGTTAAGTCAATGTAGCTACAAGGAGCTTCCATTTACCCAGGAGGTGTGGATCACTAACATCGTTGTGTTGCAGTCGCGCCGAGCTGCCGCGGGGCGGTGCCGGCGCTGCTGCGAGCGGCGCGCGGTGAGCTGTTGCACATACAGTGCGACCTCGTCGCCAACCCGCAGGTGAGAACACACTCCAGACAGACATCTTCATATCATCATCATCATCATCAACATCATCATCATCATCATCATCATCATCATCACCACGTGCAGCCTAAACTCACCCACTGCTGGGTACAGGCCTCTTCTTTACCACGCCATCTTCTCCGGTCCCGAGCTTCCCACATCCACTGCGAAAGTTTCTTTGTCGATATTCAGTCATGTTCAATAGTAATCATGATCTATCATGATATTTCTACTTAATGGTTTATGAAGAATCAAGGTCTTCTTCACAACCAATACTCTGTACCAGCACTTCAGATAGATTTTCTCAAATAGAAATGAAGGGTGATCATGATTTAGGATCAGGGGACCATGGATGTTAGCTGAGAATATTTTGTGTTTGTCTACAGGAAGACATGTCGTATCACTGGTGGTTCAACAGTTCTGCTCACACGAAGCACGAGCTTTATACCAGCAGCCTCAATGCTGCACAGAACCTTCCAGGTCAGTTTATTTATAGATACATCGGTATCCTTACACCTTTTCCCTGAAGAAAGGCAGGCAGAGAGATCCCCCACTTGTCCTCTTGGCATACATCTCTCTCTCTCACTTTCTCAACATTCATAATAATTACGTAGTGTGTCGTAATAGCTTATGAAACTGTTGCTTAATGAGGGGTATTAAAATGTGTTTTAAAACCGAGCCGAGGCGAGGGTTTTAATAGTATCACACGAGTGTTTTAATACATAGTTATGTGCAGTTTCATACACTATTTTATCTTCTCTCGTACACAGCTGTTGCACCTGACAAATAAAATATGTAAAATATATTATATATAATAAATTATTCATTTAACATAGATTATTTAGACCATAATAAGGAACACTTGAACTTGTCAGACTAGAAAAGAACATTAACACGTTTTCCAAAAAGGAAGTAGCATTTTTGCATTTTACATTCCATAAAGTCTTCATAGCATTTGCCATATAATTTTCTCGACTTTGCTAGTTTTATGAGTCATTTCCTTCGCCGCATTTAAAATATCGGGCCGAGTCAAATTTTCTTAACTATCACTGCTATTGGAGATTTTTAAGCTAAGATAACAATAAATTTAGTACGTACAACAGAACGTATGAATGGCGCCAAAACCAAGCATATCATCGCGCATGCACTAAAGTGGCTGCTGACATAGAAAAGTAAAACTGTATCTTAATGAAAAAAATATTAAATTAAAATTTTTTTGTTTGAGAGAAAGTGTAATAATTTGATTATATTTTTGAATTTCGGTAATGTGTTTATAAAGTATGTCAATATAAATTCGTTTTGAAGTTTGTAATTCAAATTTTACGATATGAGAGCAGATGAAGTATGTTATTACACAGTCACCTATATAAGGTAAAGCCAACGGATCAACGGACTTTGATATGGTAGCATAGTTATATAATTCTGATATAAATCCTAATTGAAATAAACGATCAAGTGCGAGTTGGACTCTCCCACCAAGGGTTCCATACATAGTTGTAGATAAGGCTGTGTTCACGGACCATAGATTAAGACAGACGACTCATACAGTGAAATGTATGGCAACCAAGCGTGTATTTTTTTTACTTTGCCGTTAACATAGACTAGCATTATAAATTGTGTAACATACAAGCATAAGATTTTTGTAATTCACCGCACTTTAAGATGTTTTAGGCTATCCAGACTCTAGGCAGAGAAGATAGGTATATCAATTATTCTTTAGTAAGTTTATAGTATACAGTCTTTCAACGATATTTTGGCGCGTGAGCAACGTTTACAGGGTGGTGCCAGTTCTGCGCAACTTAATGCACCGAAACAGTCGAAAAGCATTAGTTCCACCTATTACCGCAAGCCAAAAGATCCGCAAAGCTGTACTCACGTTAAGGCCGAAGGCAGAATGTTTGAATAGTGGCTGATATATAGGTAAGCTTAAATCACGTGATCGAAAAAGTTGCATTGCCTACATACAGTATCAAGAAACGCGTATGCGGACCAGTGCTACAGACAGTGAGTCAAAAATAACAGACAGATTGACAGAAATTTACAGGTTTCAGACTTTTCCCTTTACTTGTGCTATAAGACCTTGCTCTGTGCCAAATTTCATGATTCTAGGTCAACGGAAAGTACCCTATATAGGTTTTGGTTCCCTTACGAGTACTATGAAAATCCAATTTTTTCAGCATTACCTAGGTAAAAATATCTTGACAGACGGACAGACGGACAACAAAGTGATCGTATAAGGGTTCTTTTTTTTCCTTTTAAGGTACGGAACCCTAAAAATGATAATATATATCTACATAGAGTTGTGCATGATATGTTTGTGACATCGTTAATTCTAATTGCCCATCTCCACAAGGTGTCCTTGCTTCCTTGTCCAGGAACAATTTAACTGTACGTGAATGAAAGTAATTTTCTTCTCTTATCGCCCAGGGACGTTCACGTACATGGTGAACACGTCAGCTGACTACGGCTGGGTTCAGTGCTCCGGCGCCAACAGTGTCGGCAGACAGACCAAGCCGTGCTTGTTCCACATCATGCCCGCAGGTAACTTCCCTCGGATTCGGCCAAGATGACTACTCTGTGAGGTTCCTGTTTATTTGTCTTTGGTATGATCCTAGAGAAACAAACCAGGGACCTCACAAAGCTGTAGCCGTGGCCAAATACGGCTTCGAAGGCATCCTCGATATCATCATCATCATCACCAAAACCACCTCTGTGGCGTCGAACGTCGCCAAATGTCACGGGTTCAACGTTTAAACAGACTGGATCAGTAGACTAAGATAAAGTTTAATATAAATCGGGAGATCGGTCCTAGATTGTGACTATTTCAATATTATAAATAGAAAGTTTAAGAGCTAAATATAGTCATGTGGTTCATTTGCTTTTGATATGCCACATGCCTCTACATTTAAGGATTTTGAGCACCAGATACTCTAACATTAGCAGATGTCTCTCCACAAAGTTTGAGGGTCTGTGAAGTTGGCAGTAGTTTGCAGGGAATTTTGTGCTCAATTTGAGCTCCCAAATAACGAGGATTCTGATTTTGAGGTCATGTGTTTGGGTAATTTTTAGGTGCCTGTAGTAGTGTGAGTAACAGAGTTTTGTTTTTTCAGATAAGCCGTCTCCGGTGACGGCGTGTGAGGTCACGAACGTCACATACGACTCTCTGACGCTGAACTGCACGCCGGGACACGACGGAGGGATCCGGCAGACTTTTGTACTGGAGGTGAGTCCAAAAAACTGTGCCTCTTTCATCCCGTATGGAAAAAAGTGTGACACTATGTTTGTTTTGTTGTATTTTCACATTTAAAAACTGTATAGATAACATTTCCAAAATAATCTATTCCCAGTATTTTTGGTTCCATTTGCGTTTATACCGTTATGTTACCAGTAGTTACATTTTCTACACGTTTAATTTCCACGGGTACTTTTTGCCAGGCAGGTACCTATGTTCTATGCATATTTATTCTCAACCCGTATGTTTCACATGCCTATACTTAAAGGCGCTTGATGTCTTAAATTTTTTTTCATAGCTGCGGTGAAGTCATCAGGGGGGGCTACCCTGTTGACCCAAATTTGACTGTGGCATAGCTGCACTCAATATTACATCTTTATGATTTTTTACAGATGTCACTAATTTTGACAGGTGTCGCTAATATTGACAGGTTTCATAAATTGGCAGGTGTCACTTATTTTTACAGGTGACACATAATTGGCGATTTCATTTCCTGAGCGCGGGACAGGGACAGCATGGCTATGTGTCTGTCAAACTTTGAGTTGTCTGTTGTATTTCCGGGCCAAAGATAATAAATGATATCACCTTGTACAGCAATAATAAAACTAATAGGTACAGCGTCTTTTCCCGTACGCGGTAACAGAGGCACAGCTGTGCCCACGTTTAGCCAGTAATTACATTTGATCTGCATGTGATTTAAGATGCATTTCACTTAAGTATCATCTTGTGAAATCGGCCGTAAGAATGCTAACATCTTGATAACTTACGTTTATTTTGGCAGTTAGCATATCAAGTGAAAAGAAAATGAGATTCTCAACTACGCAGAAAGCTTTTAAATCCTTGTATTAAAAGCTTCCTGCGTACTACTTTGAACAAAAGTCAAGAATTACTCTCAGAAGCCAAAAATCTAATTTCATTCAAAGCCATATTTTCCTTGCTGTATATCAGTTTCTCTTCAGTTGTATGATGCGAGCACCGGGCAGCTCCTCACGAACGTCTCAAGCGAGAGTGCGGAGTTCGTGGTGTCGGGGGTATCGGCGAGCGGTGCGCTCACAGTAGCGGTGCGGGCGATCAATAAGAAGGGGGCGAGCAACCCCTTCACAATGAGCAGCAGTCTGCTAAAGTACCCAGAGAGACATACAGGTACTCATCTAACAAGTACATTCGTGCTCACGTTAGTGATGCGCGTGGTCAACAATAAGGGAGCGAGCAACCCCTTCACACTGAGCAACAGTCTGCTCAATCACCCGGAGAGAAAAACAGGTACTGAGCTAACTAATAACAGTAGCGGTACGCGCGATCAACAAGAAGGGTCTTATTCTATCTTCAAACAACAAAATAAATACCAGTTGGAGCATAGTAAACAAAACTATTAAAGGGAATAAAAAAGGGAATGCTCAGAGTCTTGTGGGCCTTATTGATGGTTTAAAGTCGAAAGGTATCTATCTATCTTAAGCCTTTGATCATGTAAATCATGGGGTTTTAACTTGTATTCTTGAACGCTATGGCATCAGGGGGTGTGTGCTGGTCTGGTTGAAGTCGTACTTGGGCAATCATATTCAAAGGGTAATATTGCCACACATAGATTATCGTTCAAAAATATTAAATAGTATTGAATCTAGTAATACTGAAATACATTTAGGGGTGCCACAGGTTACCTTGCTGGGTTCAGTATCATTCATCTTGTACAAAAACCACATGCCGGAACTTATAAGCAACAAAATCACCATGTATGCTGTGCATGTGTGATAAGTATTTCTAGAGCCGACTAGAATAGAACTGGTAACAGCTAAACTTGCTTAGATAACGTTTTTTGTGACTGTGCATTCACAAGTTAAACTGTAATTAACTGCTTACCCTCCGATCACAGCGGTCGAACAGTCTCCTTCCCAAACGCTAGTAAAAATAAAACTGATCATTTTATAGGCCTATTACAACCCATAGACTAGAGACGTATACGAAAAACTTAGATATTTTGCTGGTACCTGGATGTTAATGAACAAACAAAATCTACTCAGACTTCTTCAAAATTATTCAAACAGAATTCAATAAAGTTTTAATATTAAAGAAAGTCAGTGTGTTGTAAAAAACTACAACGGTAAATCTAAATTTAATGACTGGGCAACGTTTGGAATTCGTAAAAGTAGAGTTATCTTGTATGACCTTTATGAACAAACCTATAACTTTGAAAGACAATTTCATGACTATGTTAAAAATACTCCAAAACTTTCAAGTTGGTTTGTAGAACTGCAAAAACTTTAAATATTAAAATAAAATACAAAATTCAAATAATAGAATGAAAACAGTTTGGCAAATAATAAACCGTGAAACTGGCAAAGTTATACCAAGTGACAATTATTTCTGCCTAAAGATAGATGATGATGTTGTTAAATCCAACTCTGAGGTTACTCGAGCTTTCGAAACATTCTTCACCAATGTACCCTTACTCACAACTCAGCGTCTAAATTCATCTCCATATGAAGCAGAGACTTTATTAAAAACGAACACTAGCGTCAGAAATGTATATTTAAAATTACAACATGTATTTTTATTACATAATCCTGCAAATTTAGCAGCCCACAAGCAATCATTACAATTTGATCCTAGTAGCCCAAACAAAACTGCGAATAATTCTTGAAATATTCTGCGTTCACTTGACGACACTATTCTTCTTGCAGACGTTATAGAATTGATACGAATAATAAATCCGGGTTATCACTCCTGTTTGAACAGTATGAGACGAAACACTCTTTGCTTCCCATTATGAAAAACAATTATTTTTTTTAAATCATATCACGATAATAATCAATAATTTCATTTTAGTCAGGTTAGTACTGACGTGAGTGACGTGATGTTTGTTTGACAGTTGACTTTACTCATATACTTGGCACTCTTTGGTTGACTTGACTACCACTTTTTTGTGGTAGGCAAAGAAACTGATCCTATTACGTCTCTTAGTGACATCACGTTTACTTTTAGCGGGTAAACTTTTAGCTTTGTCTTTTAAATAGACGCAGTGAATAAAACCCAAAAATATTTAAGTCAGTTTTTTAAAATGGTCTATTTAATTCAATTCAGTTCAATAACGTTTACTTCGGGTAACAATAGGATCCATAGGCATAGAACACATAAATAAAATACACACAGAAAATATTTACATTTAAAAAATTAGACATCACTCCATAACAATACATCACAAATAAATAAGCGGACGGGTAAGGCGACTATCCGACCCCAGTGCAACGGCTTCTTTCTCTCTTATTTGAATTCAAGTGAATTGTTTCCCAACGGCACCGGACAGTCCACCCTGTCAGAAATAATGGACAGGATGGTGTTGACGCTGCCGCGCACATGGTATATCAGGGATGCTGTTCTCGCTCATAGCATGGCGTAAACGTCTGACGCACGCTCCTCAGCAAACATCCTTATAATCCTGCAAGAACGCGGCAGCTCCAACAACATCCTGGAACCATTGTTATACGCGAAGGGCGTCGTCGACTTCTGCTTGTATCTGACCCACAGAGCACACGTGTAAAAGCCTTAAATAAAGTCACCTTGACAGCCCTCCCACAACACGAAAATCTGCGGGCCAACACCCTTCGCTCCCTTGCTATATCAAGATCATCTAATTTTCAAAATAAAATTTAAAAAATATATATGTCTGAGAAAAATGTATGGCCTACCTATGGTCTTTTCGCGTCCACTCCATTTTTGAAAATTCAGTTTCTTAATATTATCGTATTCCGGATGCTCATATTTTTTTTGGTTCGAGTTCTAACTTCGAAGTTTGAGGTATGTGACAAAACATATGTCCCGACCTATGTATTTAATTACCGAACCTGCTCACAAAAAATCACGAGAATCCGTTGAGAAATGCGCCCTTTAGAGGAAAACATCCGGAAATACGAAAGCATCTTTGCCCAATCCTGGAACAGAGCCGTTCGCTCGCTTTGTCTATTCACTAAAACACGTGACATTGGCCCTTTTTCCATTTGCCGTTAGCAAATTTTTGTCAGACTGCTTTATACATTTAAAAAACGGTCAAGTGCGAGTCCAACTCGGGTTCCGTACCACCGTACAATGGTAGGGATGGTGTGGAGTGAATAGTTTGGATTTTACATAGCAAAATGTTCTTTACAAAGTTATTGTTGCGGCTACTTGTTCATAAGTTTGTATGAGATGTTTAAAGAATTGTCGTATGGGAGCCCCCTTAAATATTAATTTTACTCTGTTTTTTAGTATTTGTTGTTATAGCGGCAACAGAAATACATCATCTGTGAAAATTTCAACTGTCTCACTATCAAGGTTCATGAGATACAGCCTGGTGACAGACGGACAGACAGACGGACAGCGGAGTCTTAGTAATAGGGTCCAGTTTTTACATTTTGGGTACGGAACCCTAAGAAGAATTGCATATAATTGAATCGTCATCTTTCTCCAGCGCTAGTCCCGGTGCGAGTGGAGCTGTCAGTTGTCCTCCTGGTGGTGGTGGCGGCTGTGGGTATAGTGCTGCTCATCACCTCCATGTCCGCCGCAGTGTTCTGTTGCCGCCACTGCAAACACAACAATAGTAAGTTATCTTTGTTGATATATAGGTACTTATTTTGTATATTTCTGACGCCGCTGTTGACGATGAAATAAGATAGACTCGGACAAAAAAGCTGAGACGTTCAAATATTTCTATGCGCTCGGCTCAGACAAGTGTCCGTACGCCACACTCGTCAGATCGTAAATATGGGGTTGCCATGCTGAGTTTCATTTTAAATTTTGGCGCTCGTTCTCAGCTTTCGTATGCCAGAGTCTAGTTAGCGTTAACGTCACGATACCCACACATGTCTTTGACCCAGTAATGTTCGAGATTACTTAAATGACAGGACTGTAGGGGTTAATCTAGCTCAACACAGACCTTGCTGTTAATAATTTTGTAATTATTTATTCCTGCTTATTAAATTAAATTTTTCATATTTGTATTAGTTAAGCACAACCTATTTTTAAAAGAGATCTAAAAATCAATCTGTGGGAGTTTCTACGCCCTTCTTCACCCACAGTGGTTTAATGTAGATAAGAGGCAAAAAATTACGTTTGCTAAGTATATGTAAATTTCTACAGTAATAAAGTACTTTGACTTTGATTTGATCTGCTTCCCACGAGATAGGGTATTTTAGTTTTAGGTCGGAAGCAATGAATGGTTTAGTTTGTTTCTGTGGATCATATTCCTTATATAATCCACCTTAGACTTGACCAGAGCGGTGTAACTCAATGATGACTTTGTGAATGCTTGCTGGCAATAGCTAACAGGAGAATATCCTTACAGCTTCTGTCACATCCCTGTCACTCTCGTGGTTGTTTCAGATAAGAGTGAGAAGGACAACCGGCGACAGGATGAAACCTCGAATGTTCCGCTCACGGGCACCAAGGAGTCTCAGAGTGTCGACAGTTTAGGTTAGCGTCTGTATATTTTGCTTTCATCAGTCATAATATTAAGGGTAGTATTTAAACGTCTAACCATACATCCGGTTTTTGATTGTCAATGGGACTGATTTTGCCTGACAAAATTAATTAATTGCGCGACAAGCTGAGCTCGACTAGAAATACTAGTTTTGTCTGGAAAATTAACGAATTACGCGACTAGAAATCTGAAAAACAGCAACTTGAAAATTTCAATTCTAATAGGATAGAAAAACAAAGCGCCCGTTGGATTTTGTTGTTGCTACATGAGTAACCTAACACGAAGGATAAAGACGGCTTCGCTTCGCTCACCCCCTTTATCCTTCACTTACCCTGACCCACCACTTTGCCCAGACACCAGTCAGTCTTTATTTAGCCAAATTTAGCGAAAAAAATATTATCTGGATTAGCCAACGCAAACCAGTAAATTTTTTTTTTTCGCATAATTCAGTATTTTTTCGCTCATTTCAGATAATTCCAGACTCAGAATTACCTCCTTTCCTTTCCTTGACAGGGTATCCTATGTGGTGCCAGAAGCAATGTAGTGCCTATATATGTCACCGTAAGATTGTAAAATACGTTAGTGTATGAACTAACGTGTTAGTTTGTAAACTATCGACAAATTGTAAACCAGACCGATAGGATTTAGAATTTACGTTTCTTTTGTTCTTACATATAAACCTAACCCGAAGACTATTCGGGGGCTTAACTGCGCTCGCCGCCTCTAGTCTTCACCTAAGCTACCGCAGTGTTTGCCCTGGTATTTACTTTGCCATTCAAGTTTAAACCAGTTCACAATTCAACGGTGTTATTATAAAATAACGAGTCATATATTTAGCAGTACGGTACAGTTTACAATTTTTCGATAGTTTGTAAACTAACGACAAAAAACGTTAGATTCTAAACTAACGGTTTTGACAATTTAACAGTGGCATATATATATATATATATATATATATTAATATATTTGCCGCCATATTTTCAACCTTGTGGCTTGGTAATAAAGTCCAAAACCAATGACAAGATCTGCTTGCCTCAACCATACAAGGGGTTAACCAGTAGTCAAAACTTCTAAGGGAGAGTTCCTTCTCCGTCTGCCTCGGGTTGGATCCCCGATCGGTCGCATCGCATCTGTTTCTACTTTTTACCTTTTATTTCGTCGAGCACGGCTCAGTCTCGCAGGAACTATAAAACAGATGGCAATAAGTAGCTGTTGTCCTCAGACAAGAACCCGGACATAATCCCGCTGGATGGTAAGTTGAGCGACAACAGCTCGCTCAAGTCAAGCGACTACAGCACGCGACCGCTCATCTCGTGTAGTGCGGCAGACAAGTATGGTGCGGGAGACAAGTACGACTCGCTGCGCCCGGACTCTGCCGAGCGGTTCGCGTGCGAGCGGCCAGGCGACCACTGCCAGTACATGCAAGTTAGGCCGATGGAGTACAGGTTTTTTTAAACTTATGTATTTTATTATTTCTTGTATCTCGAGTTGAGATTACGAGAATTTAAGTCTTTATTTTGTCAGGACGATGGTGAATCGTATATGTGAGTGTCATGCCACCTTCGACCGGTGGTAGTGGCGTTACTAGTGATCATTCGGTAATCCATAACCTCAGCCAAATCTTCGCAATTTATAGTCGTCTTGATGTCTGAGGGTTTATTTTCATTGTTTTCAACCTGGAACTCGATTCTGAAGTCATTATTGTTTCAGGATGCATCCCTCATACCAACCGTCCATCATCCTGCCCATGCGCTCACTCGCGCCGAGCCCACAGAGTGCGGCGCTGCCGCCAACATTGGCGCACCTTTCCAACGTTGGCACCGACTGCCAGTTCCCCCAGCCGCTGTCAACGTTCGCACACTTATCCAACGTTGGCACTGACTGCCATCTTCCGCGGCCACCGTATGACAACGTTTACCAAGATTGGCTCAAGTATAAAAACGCTCTGCCGTTGAATACTAACGGGCTGGTGAGTTTTTTAATTTTTATTATTTTGTAGCACTTTTACGTGATAAAATCGTTTAAACTCCAAGCATAAAACTTGAGAACGGTGCCCTTTGCGAAAGTTTGTGCTTGCCGCCGATCCGCAGTCGTGTCGGTTTTATGGCAGTTATCAAAGAGGTGTGCACTTGCGTTTGTGTAGCGTTACCACGTTTGCGAGTCCATTTCCACATTTGTCTAACCACACTTTGGCTTGTAGTATTACTACTAATGAAATTAAATCATTAAAGGGTTAGAAATAAAGCTTTGGATTTACTAAGATCATACTTAAGTAATAGAATTCTAAAGGCAATTGCAAAAGGCGTCAACGACGTTAAATCTGATTGATCGGGTGTAATAATTGGCGTTCCACATTAGGCCCTTTCTTATTCCTGGTATATATTAACGATCTGCCTTTCATGGTGGAGAAATTGACAGATATAGCGTTGTTTGCTGATAATATTTCGCTGGTCTCCAAAATTGAAAGACAAAAAAAAGATTTTGATTATGTTTATGGTGTATTGTCTTTAACATTGTATTGGTTCACAGTTAATAATTTATTGTCAATCGCTGATAAAACCAAGTGTATCAAAGTCTAACTTCCCAATGTCACGGTAATATTGCGCATCAGCCTAAGCCTAAGACGTTGTGGTAACCCCTCTGTACCTTTGTTTTTGACCTCATTTTCTCGTTCGCGTCACACGGTTTACGTCTCGGCGTTGACGACCTCTGTGGCTTTGCGGTTTGAGGCTCTGCCTCCCCAGCGGGAGGTCCTGGGTTCGAATCCCGGCTAGGTAGGAAGAAAAAATATCCCCAAGTCTTAGATGTTTATATGTGTGTGACGCCGCTGTTCCCACGACACAGAATATCCTAGTGTGGGGCCACAGGCAATGTATGTACCTTTTTATAAATGATCCGTTACGTATTTTCTGTAGCTACCAGCGGAACAACTGATGCCGCCAGAGCTGCATTCGAGCTCATTGTACAGTAACTCGCGACACGATCTGACCCAAGTGACCCATCCAGACCCGCAGAGCTGGGACACGCAGAACCCACGACATGATCCGCGGTGAGTACAGATATCGCAAGGTTTCTTGTTGTCTTCGAGGCCATCATCTCTCTCGCCCATGCGTGTGTCACCGTAAGATAGTCAAAACCGTCAGTTGATCAACTAACGGTTTTTTTGTCGTATGTTGGTCAACTATCGACAGATAGTAAATGACGCGATAGTTGAACAACTAACGGTTAAAACCGTTCAATATTAAACTGGTTTGAACTTGAATTGCAAATGAAATACCAGGGCAATCACTGCGGTAGCTTAGGTGAAGACTAGAGGGGGCGAGAACAAATGAAACGTAAATTCGTCGGCTGGTTTACTATCTGTCGATAGTTGATCAACTACCGCGTTAGTTGATCAACTGACGATTTTGACTATCTGCCGGTGACATATGCATCTCTCTTGTTCCCACGCGCCGCTACCCCTCCATGCGGCACTCCGGCACCAAACAACTTAGCTTCAGGTGTACCTGGGGTTGGTTGTTAGGTGTTATAAGGAAGTCAATGAGAAGCATTTCAATTCTAAATCTACCTGTTGGTTTGACAGCTGTATGACAAGTTTTAAAGTTGTAACTTTTGAAGCTGATTATTTTTCGCTGTCAGGTCTCATAGCTTGACATGACAGGTCTCATATCTTGACAGCTGTCATAGGCCTCATAACTTTTCACTTTATAGGAGTCATATCAAAATATATATAGAGTCATATCAAAACTTTTGACAGCTTTCATAGCTTTGGACTGGTCTAATAATTATGACAGGTGTAACATGTGGCAAGTGTTAAAAGGTTTGACAGGTGTCATATCTGTTGACAGGTGTCGCAGTCCGCCGCCACTGTGGGTAGACGCGGGGGGCGGCGCCGTCTACTACAGCCGGGGGGGCGCGGGGAGGGGCGGCACGCTGCCCAGGCTGCACGGTGATAGGGGGAGCGGTGAGTTCAGACACAACGCGGATGTGGCTACATCTAGGCTAGTCTATTTTAGTCAGTTTCATAGTGTCATGTCATGTCCTATGGTATCTTGTTGTGGGGGAAAGTAGCGGATATTTTTATACTACAGAAAAGAGCTGTTCGAGCAATTTTCGACTACCTAAGTGAACTTTTAAAAGAAATTGACATAGTAACTGAAACGAGTCAATTTATTTTCGAAAATATAATGTATGTACGCAAGAACCTTACAACATTTTCCAAATGTAGAGATAGTTGTAAATGTAAACCTAAGAAATAATAACAGTCAAGTTGCGCCCAGTACCCACACTGTACTGTGTTGTACAGTGTGGGTACTGGGCGCACACCCACAAGATAACTCTGGAGATTTTGAAGTTGCTATTTGGGCAACGTAAAAACGAGTTTGTCTCCAAAAGGATATTACAATGTTCAAGATTACTCAAATGACGAGACAGTTTGGGGTTAATTTTACTCAACCCCTATTTATTCCTGCTTATTATTATTATTATTTAATTAGCCCATAACGTCCCGCTCCTGGCCAAAGGCCTCTCTCCACTTCCTATAATTAATATTTAAATTTTTTTATTAGTTAAATACATGTTTAAAAGAGGTCTTAAAACAGTCTTTGGGAGTTTCTTCGCCCTGTATCTCCCACAGTGGTCCAATGTATAGAAGAGGAAAAAAGTGTCATTTGCTAAGTATATTGTAAATATGTAAATTGTAATAAAGAAATTTTGACTTTGAGTTTGTCGTTTAGCAGTATCTTCCAATCTTCCAATTCCGATTGGGTAGAAACATGTCACGCGCATGCCACGTCACGTAGGTGGGCACTTGGCGTAAGGCCTATAACGAATTAGTGGCCTTGATGCGACGTTACGGCACTATTTTATATTAAAACGCAGGACAAGAAATTTTAAACTAAAGAAGAATCTTTAGTTTAAAATTTCTTGTCTTTAACCCCACCATTCATTTATGCGTCGTAAATACTCCCCCTTGTAAATTTTAGACTTCACGATGCAAGTTGATCCCCATTGCCCTCCCACCCCCTTAGTGGGGGACAATTAAAAAAACTTATTAATACCCGTCTCACACCTGTCAACAGTGGACTGCAAAATTTCAGCTTCACAAGTCAAGTAGTTTTACTTTCATACAAACTGTAATCCCCCTTTTTCCCTCCTTAGGGGATGAATTTCGCCAAATCCCTTTTTAACCTCTTGAATACCAACTGCGTTAGCAAACGCCACTTTTTAGATGTTTTAAAATTTATTACCATGTCATAAGGTTCAAAATCGCGACCTGTCCCAACTACCCTCGGTTTTTGAGAGGTTAATGCTACCCTACGCTGCATAAGGAACCCCTGTACAAAGTTCCGTAACTCTAGTTCCACCGGTTTAGGCTGTGTAATAGCATTTTATTAAGTTGATGAGTTTGCCTTAGCACATTTAATAATATCTACAGCACAAAATAACTTTTGAATCTTGTAAAGAAGATTTTTTTCTGATAGCAATTCGCTGTTTCTCATGAACCATAATAGGTAGAGAGTTGAAATTTTCACAGAATGTGTATTCCTGTTGCCGCTATATAGCAGCAGCAAATATTGGGTCCTTACCTATGAAATTGGCGAATTTTTCTTCCAGATTCAGGAGTTCATAATTCGAGTAATTCAATAGCTATTTTCAGTTTTTTTTATTGTTTTAAAATTAATTTCCATATATTACATCTACTTATTAAATTTTCTTTTAATTTTCAGTTTGATAACTAAAATGTTATCTTCAGAATCAGTGCCTCCTAAATGTCATTCATTTTCATGATAATATTCGTATTATTTTTTTACAGCTGACACTTTTCAAAAATTATATTAAATTTTCTGTTAGCTAAATGTTGTCTCATTCATACACACAAAGTTTATAAAATTAGGATCTGTCATTCCTAAAAAAATAAAAATATGTTTGTACTGAATATTCAGTTAACTTCAATTTCTCCATACAAAACGCCGATTTCATATGTGAGGACCTAATATTAGCAGAAAATAATGAACTACGCCCATTTGAAAAATATTAAGGGGGTCCCCATGCAAGAGACGTTCCTTTTTGCGATTTATTGTACGTTGTGGGACCTTTCGTGTGCGAGCCTGACTCATACCTCACCGATGTTATTATCAGTATACTCAACGATTACTAAAGGCGGCTAAGCTTTTATCATTCAAATGTTACTTTATATTCCAAGATGCCCGTTTTAATAGTTTTCTGATTTGTACACATTGTTACAGGATCATCAATGTCTCAACACCTCGGGGGTTCGAACCTGAACCTCTCACATCCGAACCCCGAACCAAACGAGCCGAGGACGTCCAACAACCAACAGGCCACGTGAATGTGAGCCATCAAGGGCGGAGCTAAACGACGCCAGTCCATAACGATACCTGACTGCCACCGTAGACTAGGAATAAACCGCTACAACGGACTCGGACCATGCCCGTTGGGTAGGAAGCGAAACGACGCCACTCCTTAAATACTTCTGGCCTAACATTAGTTATATCGTGTTCATTTATTGTAAAGTCAGCAGAAATGTATTTCATATTGCAGAAATTTTTGAAGAAACAAAGTGTTGATGTTAAAAGTGTGTTGTCGCTGTGTATTGTGCGCATGTTAAGCCTGGTCAATTAACCCCTGGGATTCTCAGACTTACGATACGATGCGTAACTCGCGTGAGCGAGAAATCAGTCCCGTCGACATATTGACCAGGTTATACCGAACTTTGGTAGCCAGAACCAATGTAATCAGTAATTATTTTTTTGTGTTGACAGTAAGTGGACAAAAAGCAAGTGCGTAACAATTTTGTACTGAAAGGACTGATTAAAATTATTTAGCGGACAAAGTGAATAAATGGTTTCTGTGTGACACAGACTTTAGTTTAAGATGACTGTTTTTATAAAATAGTTGGTAAGTTTTAAAAGTAATTTGTAAAAAAGTAAATTATACAAAATTTTTTTTTGGTTTTTGATTTATCTTCTCGTAAATGTCTGCTATGGAAATCGCTAGTAGAGTGCGTTTCAGCTTTAATTTCACTTCGCCATTAAGTTGGTAGCAACGAAATATGTGTTGCTAGCTTTCGAAAAATGTATTACCCAAAAGGCCAAAAGTTAGAGGGAATATATCATAACTCACTCATACTGTAAATGTTCATATACGTTGACGATACTCAAAGATATCGTTTGTATATGTCACCGTAAGATTGTCTAAACTGTTAACTAGACCGACAGGGTTAAGAATTTACGTTTCTCTTGTTCTTTCATTTCAATCTAACACGAAGACTATTACTAGGTTTGTCCTGTTTGTCCTTTGCAATTTAATGGTTTTGTTATAAACTAACGCGTCATATCTTAAGCAGTACGATACAGTTTACAATTTATCATAGTTGTTAAACAAACAAGAAAAAAACTTTAGATTATAACTAACGGTTTTGACAATTTTCCGGTGACATATATGATTGACCGGCCGAGCGAAACTTCCAGCTTCGAGATTGGCCAAGAATGATTTTGTACGTCTGTCTGTTTTCGCCTACAGGTCGCATTTTTCAACCGATTTTGACAGAAATTGGCACATTTTTACAAGCTTTTATTTAGTTTCACCTGTCCTATTTTTAACATATTTTTAACATTAAAACCTTACATTTTGATGGTATGATTAAGAACATTTAGTACCTTCTTTTCCTCTCGCTATCACAACGTAACACGCTATTATTTATAAAATTGGGACTGTGTTAAAAACGGGAAGATTTAACAATTAAAGTGTAAAGGTTTTAATGTTAAACATATATAATTAGGTACGGTATGTAATTATTTTGTCGTAGACGAAGAAGCTTAATTATCGTTAAGTGTTACAATAAATTTATAAAGTGATATATTTTTATTAGAGTTAATTTATTTTAAACTTTTAAGTTCATTTTTAATAAAAGCTTGTTTTAAGAAAAAAATAAAATTTTTTTTAGTCGATCGCTATTTTTGATTGTGTGGAACTAGGAGGGAAATTTTCAATCAAATTTAAGAGGACTTCATTCTACACAAGATGTTTCGAAAAAAAAACAAAAGGGGGAAGTGAAGCGGGAAAAAAGGGGGGTAGTTTTCTGTAGCGATATGGACGGATTTCATTTTTTGAATTGAAGCGAGGTCTACTGTTTTTAAGGAACCACTAGCTTACTTATTTCGTGTTGTGCAAGGTTGTAGGTAAACTACATACCTCCAACCTTATTTATGGAAGCGGGGAATCGTAATGAGAAGCTGGCAACCGGATATTGCTTTTGCCCATTTTTTTCGTGACAGTTGACAGTTGCGCATTACAGCCAAATTAACGGCGAAGGAAATCAGCTGAAACATATCACGTTACTAAGGGTTGGGGTGAATAGCCCCCCGTAACGGAAGCCTAAAGAAAGTAATTTAGAGTGTAGGTCCTAAAAGAAATGAAAGAAAGAAATTAGAATGATTTCGTTTGGGTAGGATTTAGAATCCTTTGGCAGGAGCAGGGGGGTAAAAGGGGTTAAATCTGGTAGGGGCTGGCTCCCTTATTATAACGCTACCACTCTTATTACAATGTAATGCAAATTCATCGAGTTATTAATCAAAATAGTTTCTGACCTCAAATCAGATAAAAAGCGATAACAAAACGTAAAAATGGGCAATTGAAGACTAAAATGGTGGTGTTAAACAGTCAGTGGGCTAAAATGTTACGCAAAATCAGAAGTAGAAGCACAATTCTGGTGTTGCTAGATTTCTCCCGAGCTTTCGACTGTCTGAGCGCGCCCCTCTTATTATCAAAAATGTCATATTATGGTTTTGACAGTACCACGGTGAAGTGGTTTGACAGCTGTGCTCTCGGGCCGTGGATTGAAAAAAAGCGATGGTACTATGTTGTTTTCCTCGACAAAGCGCTTAACAAGGGGTGTGCCTCAAGGGTCGATATTAGGCCCCCTTTTATTTATTCTTTACACAGCAGAGATAGTTTCTGCCGTGGAGAGCAGCATGTGCCATCTCTACGCAGATGATACCCAGCTGTATATATCATCCGTTCCTTCCGACATCAACACTGCAGTCCAATCCATAAATAACGATCTAGAGCGGGTGGCGTCATGGTCTGAGAGGAGCTGTCTAGTGCTAAATCCTAGTAAATCTAAGTACATGATCCTCGGTACAAAATGTCAGATCCATAATACTGTCCAAGCCCTAGCCCCCAATGATATAGCTATCAGGAGCGACCCAGTGGAAAGGGTCGTAGAAGCAAAAAATCTTGGGTTATTGATGGACGGTGAGCTTCGATTCGAAAATCATATCAGAAACGTAGTCAGCAATTGTTTATACCGCCTTAAGATTCTTTATAATATACGTGATTACCTTAGCACTGATTTGCGTGTCAGGCTGAGTGAATCATTGATATTATCTAGATTAAACTACTGTGATGCCGTGTATGGTAGCTGTATTCTTGGTCGGTCGAAAAGGTTAATTCAACGTGTGCAAAACGCATGTATACGTTTTTGTTTCAAAATTCCTCCTAGATCCCATATCTTTGATGCAGAAAAACTTCTGAACATGGAAGCTCGTCGGCATTTATACCTAGCCAAACTACTCTTTGGTGTTATACACACGGACACCCCACCCTACTGTACAAGTCTACTTGGTGTACAACCAAGATAAAATGGGCGACAAGGCAACGTGGCGTGCACAAGGAAAGAATTCTTACACCGGCGCATCGAACGTCGACTTTCCGCGGGAGTTTCAGATTTGCGGCATCTAAGTGTTGGAATGATATTCCCCCTCCAGTCCGTGAAGCGTCTAGTAGGTGTGTCTTTGTGCGAAAACTCAGGGCACATTTGCTAGATCAGCAGAGACTACTCCTCCCCTCCGTACCAACTTCACGCCGCAATAAGACTTGAGTCGCTCCACAGAGTCTGTGGTCTGAGAGTCTGTGCCACAGACCAGATATGGTCTGTAGCACAGACCATATCTGGTCTGTGGGTCGCTCATTGCCAGTGGGACCTGTATGGGCCGTCAGGTCTTGTTGCCGCAGCCCGTTGCTTCGTTCGTTAGGGGTAGGATAGTTGTAGTTACATCCAGCTAGTTTAATAACTGACGTTTATTATCAAGTAATACAAAAGTAGAACGCTGATGTGGTTCGGTTCTGTTCACTAGTAGTTGATGTAAGTAAGTGGCAGTTAGGTATAAGAGATTGCTAAATTTATACAATAATAATTGCTAAGTAAGTATTGTGCAAGGCGTTGGCCTGTACATGCTCCCGACAGCAGCTACAGAACAACAGTTATAATGTAAGTAATGTACCTTAGTTATTAATGTAATTAAGCTAAGTACATTCTGCAACTTGATTCTCGCATATCACTCGAAGTTGACACGATCCGCAATAAGTGAACAGCCATATGTTTTGTTGATGTAATTTGATCCATTTGTCGGTGCAAGGAACTTGTTCGACCTTTGGTTTCCAGTCTGGTGACTTATAATTTTTGCTGCGCATAGTATTTTGTTTCCGTTTGTGTTGTAGATGGGATGGTATGCTTGACATAAAAGGTTGTAATAATGTGTTCATGATGTTTGTAGCGATGTACTTTGGCGATTGCTTTACGGTGATATAGGTATTGTTCCTCTTCATCGTAATAGGTATCGCGCGATATAATTTGTATTCGTCATCGCTTATAAGCGTTAAGTGTTACTCGAAGAATAGGTAGTTGTCATATATTCTTGCTTTTACGTAGATAAGTTTGTACATTTCTTTAATGTTTTGCTGAAAGTTCTTGACGGATAGAAATAGTCGATTTGTCATTCTAGTTGATATGTGATTGAGTTGCTATATCAGCTGAGCTGGAGTGAAGAGCTTGGTATTTGATCGATGTAGAGTTTGATGTTTTTTTTTGTGTTCCAATATGATGTGAGGTCGTAATAAACCAGTAGAGACCACCTGTCGTAAATCAGTTGTATGTTGCCGATTTCATCGAAGTAGATCGGTCGATTCCCGTCTATTGGGTTAATGCTGTAGGCTGTTGTTCTTGTAGCGGCGCTACTGATTGGTACGGTTAGCAGCGTTAACATGATACATGCCATGAAGCTGGTGATTTTGCTTCCTCTGGTTCGAGACTCCTTCATTGTTGGGGTTGGCTTCTTTTGCTCTTCTTGGGAATCCAGCTTGACTTCTGGTTCTAAAGTGTTGCTCGGTAGTGGGGCCAGTTTGTTGATAGGTCGTTTCAGTGTGACGACCCGTGTGTTGCCGTCGCTTCCCGGAAATAGGTCTATCACTTTTCCCATAGCCCATTTTCCAGGTGGCAGGTTTGATTCCTTTATTAGTAAAAGATCGCCTTTTTCAGGTTCTCTCGTTTCTGTTGCCATTTTGTTTGAAGTTGTAGTTGATGAAGGTATTCATTGGACCATCTTTTCCAAAAGTGTTGATGCATCATTTCTGTTAATCTCTATCTGTTCCTGAGATCGATATGTTTAATGTCACTGTGGTCATCTTGGTACAGTGACATGATGGGACTTCCCGTTAGGAAATGATTATCTGAGTACATATGTTTTGGGGTACCCCTTTTGGCACACATTCTCTTCAAAGCCGCGAGGAATGTTGATGACGTCATATCCGACACGAGTTCTATATGGACGGCTTTCGTGACCATGCAGATGAAGATGGCTATGTAGCCTTTGCTTGTCTTCACTCCTCTGCCTTTGTTTATTTTTATCTCCACGTGCCCGGTGAAATCTACCCCTGTGTGAGTGAAGGGGAGCGACGGTGTTATTCTTACACTCGGCAGATTTCCCATGATCTGTTCGGTCTTGTTAGATTTGTATCTATGGCAAGGATACAAAGCCGGAGTTGTTTTTTCACAGCTCTATTTCCTCCAACGACCCAATACCGGTGCCTTAATTTGGTTAACGTTAGGCGGGGACCGCCGTGCAAAGTTTGCTTGTGGGTCAGCTCGATGACCAGTTCAGTTAGGCGGCTGCTGTGAGGTAGAATAATAGGATTTTTCGTATCGTAGTGTAGCGCTGAAACTTGTAAACATCCTCCAACTCTCAGTATACCGTTGTCGTCTATGAAGGGTGACAGTTGCAGAAGTTGACTTTTCTTGCTAACGGATCCAGTTTTCTTTATGTTTTCCAAGTCATCTCCAAATTCTTCCGTTTGGGTGGCCTTGATGACAATGTTTCTTGCTTTTTCAAGTTCTTGCAGTTCCAGATAGTTTTCAAATGTTCGTTTCGAAGTTCTTTTTTCTTTAAATCTCAGCAACCAACTGATTATTCTTGTAATATGCTCTAACGAACTGCGCGACGCAAGCAATGTTTTGATGACCGATATTGAATTCGTCGCCTCGCTATGTGTTTGTGTAGGTATCGCTGACACACACGTTTGGTAGACTTCGAGTTCGTTAATTGTAGATTTAGAACTAATTTCCGTTTTTTCCTGTTTATTCCAGTCAGGTAACCATTGAAGTCCAACCCACCATAAGTTGAAGGTTTTTAGTTGTGTTGGTAGGAGACCTCTGATTGCACAATCAGCTGGATTTTCTCCCGATTTCACGTACCGCCATTCTGTTACGGGCGTGATTTTCTTGATTTGTGCGGTTCTGTTTCCGATGATTTTTTCCCATCTGGCTTCATTTCCCCATAGCCATGCTAGGACCACTTGAGAGTCTGTCCAACAATAAATTTGCAGTGGTACTTCAGTTAAGGAATTTTTGACCTTCTGCATTAGTTTCGCTAATAGGACGGCACCTTCCAGTTCAAGCCTCGGTAGAGTTACTTTCTTCCTAAGTTATTAAGTTAATTAGGATTATGCTGCTTTTTCCAGTTTCAGATACGGTTTTGCTGTAGATGACGCTTGAAATAGCCTTTTCGCTGGCATCACAATATCCGTGTAGTTGTACGACTGCTTTTGGGCTTTTCCAATTAATCCATCGTTGTAGTTTTATGTTTTTGATGTTAGGTAGATCGGAGCGCAATAACTCCCATTCTTTTATTATTTCGTTAGGCAGGCATTCGTTCCATGTGAAATTATCCGTCCATAGTTTTTGGAATATGATCTTAGCTTTGATCACCATGGGGGCCAACCATCACAGTGGGTCGTATAGTTTGCTTATTTCGGACAGCAATATACGTTTTGTCAGTTTTCCGTTGCTTGTTGGGACCTCCCAGTTGAAGAAAAACATGTCGTTATTTGTCATCCAGCTGAGACCCAAAGTTTTCGTTGATTCTTCTTTTTTGAAGTTGAAAGTATTCTGATCAGTTATCGTGTGACGACAAGAACCTACCAGAACCTAACAGAAAACAACCAGGATAACATTTAGTAGTAACAGTTTATTAGTTATTTACAGCGAGGACGATAAAAAAATGGTACGATGCTGGATGGATGAGATGAGAACAGGTTTTTTATAAAACACAGGTTAAGTAAAAAAGGAAGCGGAGGACACGAAGAATAGGAGACTGGTAGGGTTAATGACCAGGATGCAAGTGTATTTGTTGTTGTAGATGTTGTTGAAATCGTCGTTGTAGGAACGGTAGCGGGCGTATTTGTAGTTACGGCTCGCAGGATCCCGTTGTAGGAGTGGAACGGTAGCGGCGTATTTGTAGTTACGGCTCGCAGGATCCCGTTGTAGGAGTGGCTCGCAGGGTCGATGTAGGTAGCGGGCGTATTTGTAGTTACGGCTCGCAGGATCCCGTTGTAGGAGTGGAACGGTAGCGGGCGTATTTGTAGTTACGGCTCGCAGAATCCCGTTGTTTGAAAGATTGTTTGAAGGTTTGAGGGAGTTTGAAGGCTCGCAGGATCCCGTTGTTTGAAGGTTTGAGGGAGTTTGAAGGCTCACAGGATCCCGTTGTTTGAAGGATTGTTTGAAGGTTTGAGGGAGTTTGAAGGCTCGCAGGATCCCGTTGTTTGAAGGATTGTTTGAAGGTTTGAGGGAGTTTGAAGGCTCGCAAGATCCCGGGGTAGTGCGACCCCGGGATAAGGCCTTTAAGTGGTACTTCTAGTTCAGAAGCTGACGTGAGACTCCAGAATTTCAGAAATGTTCCGCTTTTATACCCTTTTTGGAGAGTTCTAAAAATTATTTAAATTAAACGTAATTTTTGTGAGTGGCCAAGAGAGAAAGAGTATTTTTGTAAAAGTATTGAAGCAAACATATCAGACCGCTAACGAGTTTGAATGGGCATTGCCATGACAACCAGATAAACAAAGACGTCAACCAATGTCAAAGTTTAGTTTCAGGCTCGTAATACGATAAACAACAATAAAACCTTGAAGTAAATTACATAACAGCGAAAGGAAAAAGGGTAGCGCACCAGCGCGCACGAAGCCCGCAGAGTTTCGGAGAAAGCCAAATACAAGGTCACCAAAGGTAAATCCCTTCGCTATCGATTTAGAAGTGCTGATAGCATGAAAATGCAGAGCGAAAATGATTTGTTAATGTGTTCTTATGGTTTAAAACGTTACAGGGTCCTATGAAAATAAAGGTGATGACAAATAATAAGCTGTACAGCTCAGCAAGCATCAAGCAGCAGCAGCAAGGAAAATGACATGTAAGTCGCATAACACTACACAATTTTGTATTTTGGTGTAGATTTTGTATAATAGCGGGCTCGTTGCTCGCCCACTTCCGTAGGGTGATCCACCCTTTCGAAGTAGTTTGCCCAGCTGTAACTGAAGTTACTTCGCATCATCGATTGAGTTTCGCCCAGTTATGACGTCATCCATTTAGAATTCATGACGTAGAGCTTTTTCTGCATCTGGATATGTCCTTCCTTCATCATCAGCTAGTTGTAGAGTGCGCATAGCGAGAAAAGGCGCTGCCTTCGTTCTATACGTCATTGTGCATAACTGCATTTCCTGGAGCGGCTCTGATGGTGATGATCTCCAGATGATCTTCTGTAAGGCTTGCTGATCTTCGTGCACGTAGATTTTCCGGTATATTTTTTCCACATCCGCTGTCAGTGCGAATTTGTACTTTCTCCAGTTGATAATAAGGGCTGAGATGTCCTTTTGGAGGTTAGGACCTTTTTCTATGCAGTCGTTGAGGCTAAACTTCGTATCGGTTTTCATTGACGCGTTAAATACTACTCGTAGTTTTTTTGTACTAGACTCTTCTCTAATTACACCGTGGTGAGGTAGGTATGTTTGTAGTTGCGAGTTTGTTGATCTTTTTGCCGGTTTCATATGACCCAGTGCCTTGTATTCTTTTATGAATTCTTTGTAGCGTGTTGTTGTTGTTTAGCCATTCTTCTCTCTAATTGTAACAATTGAGAGACGGCCTGAGGCTTTGATTGCCCTAGTTTTGTTGTGATGTCGTCCTTCAATGGCATCTTGATTATGTATCTGCCGTCGCAACGCCGTTCCGTTGTTTCCACAAAGTACTTTTCGCAGAAGTCTTCATGAGGGGTGCTGTCGGTTGTTATTTCTTCAGATTCCCAGAAACGCGTGATATCGTCTAGCTCATTGAGGGTGACGAAGCAATTCAGGGTGTTCATCTTAATGTTTCCGCACAGGATCCATCCTAGTTTGGTCTGTTGCGCTATTGGTGCGTTGTTGTTTTCCTGTTTGAGGAGGCCGCCCATGATAATTTCGGAGTAGTAGTCCGCCCCTAACAGCACGTCGATAGGGCCAGATATGTGGTAAGATGAGTCAGCTAGTTTGATGTTCTCGAGATGATCAAAGTTCTCATGTTTCAAATTGGTGATCGGCAAATTGTTTATCAGTTTTCTCATTATCAGCGCTTTCGATACAAATTCGAAGTCGGAATGAATAGATCTGCATTATATCCTGACGGCTCCTTTGCTGTTTCCTAAGGATGCGCCAACTCCAGACATTACTGTGCTCAGTTTTCTCCTCGGAAGTCGTAGCCGTTGTGTAGCATTTTCGGTGATCAGAGTTACTTGAGAGCCTTGATCAATGAGTGCTCTCAGTTTCACGTAGTCGCCGTCAGCATTTTTCACCTGTAGTTGGGCAGTAGCCAAGAGCACCTCGTTGCCATCCTCATTTATGTGATTTACTGCCCTTAGTCCTGTAGAAGGTCCTGCGATTGATGTCCGTTGAGCGCGATAGTTATGATCATGTAACATTGTATGATGATATTTGTCGCAGATCTTACATGTTTTCTTTTACTCGCATTTTTTCGTGCCATGACTAAACAGGCGGTTCTTGCAGAGTTGCAATTTCACAACATTGATGATTCTTGCTTCGACGGCCATGTCTTGAAATGTAGGACAGTTCATCAACACATGATTTTTACTGTATAGTGTGCATGTCCAAACGGACAAGTGATAAGTTTTAGTCCACGGTTTCGACTTATTCTCGTTCGATCTTTAGTTATTATATTTGTTTGAAGACTTGGCCGATCCGCTTGATATGGATTGTTGATGTTTTTGGATATTCTTATCGTTGGACATGGTTTCAAGCGCCATGAACTTTGACTCCAAAAAGCATATGAACTCTTCTAAATCCGGAAAATCTCTTGGATTTTTCAAGTCGTGGATATAGTCGCTGTATATTGAGGGATCCAATTTCTTCAGTTATAGTTGCACGAGGATTGGGTCCCAAGTGTGCGTATTCGGGCCTATATTATTGAGTGCGTTCAGGCATGCGAGTGTGACGTCATGAAGCTTCTTGATGCATTTGGCGGTTGGTTCAAGCATTTCTGGTTGATTTAGCAGAGTGTTGACGTATAATGAGAAGAGAAGTCTTTTGATATCGTAGCGGTGACATATTAATTCCCAGGCGGAGTCGTTGTTTTCCGCACTCACGCTGAGATGCTGAATAAGCTTTTTTCAGCTTCGTTTTTCAGCTTAGTTCTCAGGTGTTGCATCTTCTGTGCTTTGGATAGTAGTGGATTTGCATGAATAGTATCCGTAAACAGGTCCTCAAAGGATACCCATTTAGTATAATCTCCGTTAAATTTCGGCAGATCTATTTTCGGAGTTGACTTCTGGAAGTGTTGAGACGACCACATTTTTCGGTTTAGTTCTGTCTTGTATTCTTCATAGGTAGATTCCCACTTGTTGAATTCATCCACGTATCCCGCGTTCGCACCTTGTAGTAGGTACTCGAGCTCCCAGTGTATTTTCTCAATTGCGCCCCATTTAGCTTTCAATGTGGCGAGCTTATCCTCTAAGACCCATTTTGCGGTGCTTGAGGAGATGTTGATTTTCGAAACAGCTCTTTCGAAGGCGTTAAAGTTGAAGCGTTGCTGACGCAACAGAGTTTCGGCCTTGTTGCTATCAATGTTAGCTCCCGGGGTTGCTTGCGCTCTTTCAGGCGGTTGCGTTCCCGATGTGCTCGCGATGGCGGCAGGAGTATGGGAGTGTTGCTGTTGCATCCATCCCTCCGTAGTTAATAGTTGTTGTTGCGGTGGTTGCTGTTGTAGTTGTTGACTGTTTTGCTTCGTTTCTTCGTACAAGGCTCTGGTCTTCGTGTAGACGTCTCTCACGAAGTACTCGTTGCCTTTGTCTTCAACTTGCAAAAGTGTTTTGTGGTTGATTTCGTACTCCAGCCAGTGGGAGTCCAGAGCATTGGATCGTTTCTCCAAGTACTCTTGAGTTTTGCGAGATGCGGAGTCCTTCTTGTTTTTGTTTTTGACAGATTTTCTTGATGTTTTCGAAGGCTGCGCTCTGCTTGTTGATGAGTTCTTCAATCTCTGCATTGCTGAACATTTTGGTAGTTGACGGGTTTTCCGTAGGCTTTAGGTTCTTGAGACCCCAACGTTGTCGATGTCTTCAGTTTCCACTATGGTGGAATTCCTCGTCGAGTTGAGGTCAGTTAGGGCGACTTCTTGCGTACAAGCACACGATATTTGCTTGATAGGTAGCTTGCACCGTAGAGTTGGACGACTCGAGGTCTGATGTTGAAGGTTCGAAGGACCAATTTGATGTATGGGCCGTCAGGTCTTGTTGCCGCAGCCCGTTGCTTCGTTCGTTAGGGGTGGATAGTTGTAGTTAAATCCAGCTAGTTTAATAACTGACGTTTATTATCAAGTAATACAAAAGTAGAACGCTGATGTGGTTCGGTTCTGTTCACTAGTAGTTGATGTAAGTAAGTGGCAATTAGGTATAAGAGATTGCTAAATTATGTACAATAATAATTGCTAAGTAAGTATTGTGCAAGGCGTTGTCCTGTACAGGACCGAAAACCCAACACTTAAATTTATTGAAAAATGGATTGAAAAGCGCGGGCCATGTTTATTTATTTAACTTTTTGTATGTATCATATATAACAGCCATATCTATATTTACCATTATTGTTACCTATTTTTTATATATTCTTTATATTTATGTATTTATGGATTGTACCACGCCGCGGTCTGGGACGCTCGCGAGGTAACACTTGGCGCTGACTAAAAATCAGCGTTGAAGGCCTGGCCTTCAACATAATGCTGAGTCAGACGCCATTTATAATGACATTGGCACACTACGACTGTCATTTCATTCATCATGTGTCATTGCTATTTTTCATCTCTGTGTTTTGTTTCTTTGTTGTAATTGTAGTGTGTTCACTGTCTTTATAAATGTTTCTTTCTTTTTTTTATTTCATTGTTTCTCAATCGATGAATCGGAATGTAAAAAAATATATTCCCCATTTGCGTCATGTGTCATCATCATTCATGATCATTAGTTTTCGTTCATTCCGTTTCTTCACGAGTTTCGTGAATGTTTTTTTTGCGTTTCGTTTTGGGATAGAAAATCCGAATCAGGGTACCTCACTCCCTAGGCAGTCTTGTGCCTAACTCTAGAGTGTTTTTTAGCCGGTGGCACGGAGGGGCGCAGGGGACCGCGCACTGCTGCGCACCAAGTGAGACGAGGCTGGCCGGCTGCCAACCAGCCTCGGCCGCTCCGTCTGCCGAGGCTGCGGAGGAAAGCGTGGGTGCACCGCAGTGCAGGGGCGTCTCCGCAACCCCGTAGTAGCCGGAACTAAGGTGATTTCGAAATATTTATTCGAAAAAGGTCACTTTCGAAGCGAAAATTATGTAAACCTAACCTCAAAAATTAGGTTATACAGTTATTTTTCTCAAGAACGGTGCATTACCTTTTCTTGGGAGTGGTGACAGGGGACTTCTCCCCTTCCCCTCCCCTAACCCCCCACCCCCTCCTCTTACCAAAGGATACTAAATTCTAACCGTCCGTTTTCAGTTATACAAGTTTTCCTACTTTATACTAAAGCTTCCTACCTACCTAACTATTTACTTTATACTAAACCTACCTACCTAACTATTTACACAAAAATCTAGAGACTGAGCCCTGGGCGTCGTGGTGATTGGAGCAGTCCACTAGATGGGGGGGGGGGGGGAACCTTCGTGAGGCCCGGAGACGGTGGTGGGCAACTATTATCCGGGTCCAGGCCGTGTAGTGGTGCAATGGTGAGGGGTGATAGAATTCACCGTGAAGAGTTCAGTTATCAGGTTAAAACATCGTCCAATAGACGCACAGTATTGATTTTTTTGGTTTAGTTGGACGCACAATAAACTTTTTGAGAGAGAGAGAGACGAGTCTGGCCTCTTACTTGTTCCCTCTTCAGAGAGCTGCAGAAAGACCCTTCTTTTGGTTTTTCCATTTCTCTGAAAACCTCTGGTCAATTCCAATAGTCGATGCTTCAAACATGTTTTTTGAATTTGACGTTTTTCATCCCAAGGGGCCAGCAAAACCATAAATAAGGATTATATGGAGCGTTTAAAAAGGCATAGATAAGATAGAATGTTGTCAAAATACTAAATTGAAGAAATATATAGCATAACATGACATAGCTTCACGCCTTTTCAAATACGGGCTGGCAGCGGCACAATTGTGCCCACTTTGAGCCAGTTATTCAATACTCTAGCTAATCGCCGCAGCTATGGAGTAATGAAGGTTTCCTTACGATGTTTTCGATCACCGTTAGACCGTACGTAAATGTACTTAAGATAAATTAATTATCTCATTGGTACATGGTCAGGAATCGAACCTGCATCTCCTGTAAGAAATGCAAGCGAGAAAACCCATTAGACCACAGAGTTCTACAAGAAAGCATAATGCCATAAAATATTCCTATAAACTAAATTGGAAATCAAGTCTAATACATAAGTCGTTTGCAAGGTTGTACTATCTAGCAGACGATATAACTTAAGTGCAATTTTAGGCCTTTAAAACGTGAGAAGGATGTCACATGTGGGTCATTGTCAAAGCTTGATCCAAATTTAAGCAAAAATGAAAGTTTGACTTTTTATGAAATTCGACATTTATTTAGTACACATACATGCATTTAAAGATAAACAAGATACAACCAGAGATCAAACTTAAGATTTAAATAAGTTATATATTAAAAATCATTTTATGGTTCCACCGAAAAGACGAGGCTGTCCACCGAATAGACTAAAAATGCAATTACAACATGAAAAAGACAAAAATAATTAAATTCTTTTGCATTATAACATAGAACCTCTTCTTACGAACAAATCAACAGAACACAGTTATGGTTGGCAAGGAACATTTATAGAGAAAAAAAATATTTTGTCTTTGTCCACCGAAAGGACTATGTCTTTTTGTTGGAAAAAATTTCTTCATCGTCTGATGAGTCCCAAAAACTTTGTTTCCAGTTTTCTCGAGATTTCTTCGTGCGCACGGTATTCTTTGGAGTTTCAGCTCGTGTAAGAGGTGGCGATCTTGAGCTATCGGAATAAACATCGTTATAACGAATGCGCTTTCGACTTTGTATTCCACGAAGGGTCTTGGAACAAGTTGGTTCTTCAGAGTCATTGATTTGGGGCTCAAAAATCGATGGACTAGACATTGTTCTCGATGTCTGGTTATCTCTTGGATCTAGCAATTGGCTTACTATTGGGCTCCAGTTAGAACTAAGCAGCGGACTTGCTATGCTCAGCAAGGGACTGGGAAGAGAACTCGAAGTTGGTGAGGGAGCAGGTATCTCGTTACGTGGTTTTAGGTCAAGTGTTATATGGCCCAAATTGTAGTGCACGCACGTAGCTCCTGGGGCACAAGTAGTGCAGCTCAGTCTTCGGAATTGGAGGATTTTTGGTTCTCGCTTGTCCCATGTTACTTGATGCACTTGCATGGTACCGCGGAAAGGGCAGATTTTGCTGTTTTCAATCAGTCTTTCAATGTCTTTCGCTGCCGCATCGTCAATTTTTATAACATTGATGCCCTTACAGTCTTGATGTACACATTCAATGAAAGCGTCTATGTTATTGACGTCGTTTCCTTTGGCAACATGCTTATCAGCCGTTCGCTTGAGGCACCCTCCTACACCATCAGGGGCTCCCTTACCGTGTCCACTCGCACTATAGTGCCACAGTATACTACTCGCTTGCGTTTCTTCGCTTAAGTATGCAGCTATCAAGTGAAACATAGTCTTATTTTTGTACTGTGTCGATGGTCCGTCGCTTAAAATATGGAGACGTTTAAGAGTCGGGACCAATGTCTTTATCGTGGCAATAATGGGCTTCAAGTGTGCACAAATGTATATAGGTCCATGGTTCAAGATGTCACTGACCGTACAAAAAGACTTTGCGATGATACGCTTCTCCTCTGTGTTTTCATCAACATAGTAAAATACCACAGTATGAAGCGACAGCTGATCTTTTGACCCACCAAAGTGAGCAGACTGTATTTCTGAAGAGTACTTACAGTTGTAATTTTCGGAAAAGTCTATGTGCAGTAGACCTTCGCTCGGAGACATATTTGTTTTAATATCCTTGACGACATTAAACTGGTGAAACGTAATACAGACATGTTTCATGAATCGTCCGATGCTGTTCGTCAGGTGAATTGCCAGTTGTTGTTTAGATGTTACGACAACTTCTTTAATAGTCTTCTGACAGAGTTTCTCTTGGCCTTTGATCGTTTGCATAATCTTTTTGGTGACCCATCGCTCATACTTTACCGTATCATTTGGGGTGAATTGGTTGAATGCGATCTTCTTGAACCTACACGCCAAACATGTCCGTTCTAGACATTTTTCTGTCATCTCTTCACAGCAAATAGATTTGCTTACTGCCATGGGGGAGTTTTCATTTTCATTTATCACGTGAGAATTTTTCAGTGATTTCACTAATAATTCCATGTTGGTATGTATTGCACACAAACAAGTCTCACGTGCTGCAACTTTAGGGTTCAACACCCAAAAAGGTCTATATCGACAAAAAGTTTTATACGATATTTTCAGGTTTGTTTGGGTCACAAATTTTTTGTGCAAATTGATGAGGGACTCATTGAGTAAGCGAATCTGTTTTTTCTGTTTAAATCTAGTGATAGTTTCTTTTTTTCCGGCTGTTGAACGACTAGAATCGTCACTGAGAAGAAATTCACGGACAGCACTGGACACGTCTTTACTTTCTTTTGTTCTTGTTGTTGTTTTTGTTTGTTTGTGTTTCTTCTCCTTCCGCAGTCTATTGCAACGCATCTTATACTTAGCAAGCTTGTTTGCTAGAACCTTAAGTTGAGATTTGAGCAGGAAATTTTCATTTTTAAGTCGTCGTTTGTTTTTCTCTGCAACAGCTCGGCCTGATTCAGACCTCGATCTGAGTGACGACACCGACGAAGGCGCTGGACTGGATGGAGGAGTTTCCTGATCAATTGATAGCAAAGCTTGTTTTTGTGCTTTCAATCTGTCTCTACGTAATTTTGCGTCTTTTGCCCATTTATTTCGTAGATATCTTTGCTCTCTTTCTGCTAAATCCTGAATTTTCTTAATTTTTCCTTGCGACTTCTGTCTATAGTAGTATTCTCTATCTTTTCTTCTTTTTTCTTCTAAGGCTATTGGATTTTTCTTAAGTTTTTCCCTTGCTTTCCTCATGCTTAACTTCTTTTGCTCACGTCGCTTTTTATTTTTTTCTTCTTCGGTAGGTTTTTTCCTGGTTTTTGCCATATTCTGCGGACAAATGGAACGTGCACCTGAACCAAAGTAAAAAGCAAAGAAATAAATGGAAAAGGAAGGTGAAGGAACATTTTTTTATTATAATCCAAACATACATAAGTAGCACTGCTAGCACGTCCAACCCATAGATATTAGTGAAGAACTAATAACCCAGTAAATAGAGACTACCACTGAAGGGGTTTGCTTACAAAGACGTGTTGAAACATGAGAAATTATTCTGCTCGTCTTCTTTTGGTCGCAAACGGTCTGGTAGTTATACATTTTTGATATGGTGTCTAGGATGGTTATTAAGTATTTAAAAAGCAAAATGCACAATTCCTCTCCCTCCGCCCCCGCAGCCATATTGAAAATATCGGTAATTTAGAACTACCGGACCGTTTGTAAGCAGAATCTCTTCTATTCACTGGATTAGAAGTACAAAAGAGAAAAATGCATAATTCAATTTGTATAGCCAATTTGCAGCGTGTCTATAATTGCAGTTGAATATACTTACTTTGGATTAAGTCACACTCATTCATCCTTAAGTTGCCCAAAAACAAACACATTTCACTAAGCGATCCATTCGGTGGACATTAATCTTTTCGGTGTACTTAAATACCACCGAAAAGACGTCCACCGAATAGACTTTTCACAGGAAATATCATTTATCACGCAACATTTTGAGGTTATGTCAAAATTCAAAGACTATAATTATTATGGACCTATTTGTTTATAAAATAATTAATGGCAACCAATTTTCAAGGTTTTACTTACCAAAACACGAATGGAACCGAAAAGATGCACGGAACTTTGACACTGCCAATTGTTTTTTAAAGATTAGCTTTAATGTTTTGCGCGCTCGACTCACGGAAAGATGGCGCTGAGTGAGAGTAATGCAGTATTGGGTGCGTTCGTAAATTACACTACGGTCCGGAAATTTCATTGTTTACTAAATAATTGGTTCGATTAAAAAAAGTCCACCAAGTAGACGTTTGTTTCCGTAACAATGTTTGAATGTGCAAAAAGTGTATTTATATGAATCCTTCATTATTGTCCTTTATACATTAGAAGAAATCAAATGTCTACTTTAGGAAAATCATAATGTGAGGTAGCACAACCAATTACTTTTTTTTGTGCGTTTACTTTTATACAAAGAGAGTGATCGGTAACAGACCACCGAAGTGGACTTTTAGGTTGAAATTGTTCTGTAAATATCGTTTTATTATTATTATGGTTTTAATAACGAATACGTTATAGAGATTTGGAATACATTAACTTCAAGATTAACATAGTTTTTATTCTGTAATTTATGTTTTCACTTTTAAACAAGCTGTAACACTTTTTTTTAGGGTTATGACAATGACCCATGTGATAAAGTTTGATTTTGGATTTTTGGATCCTGATTCCTTCCAATTTAAATTCAGAGTAGCTTTAAGCGACAGCTCACGGCCTTTGCTAGTGTGCGGGATGTCACTCCCTCCGTAATTTTCTCTTTCCCCTCTGGCCATCAATCCTGACATGGAATATAGATATTGACCGAATCACAGACGAGTCCTCAACGATTGCGTCGTCCCATTTGATAACATAGGAAGTCACTCAAAGTAACAGAGTTTCAAGAGAGTAGGTATAGTTCGCGACAGGTTCGGATGGCAATCAGGGAAGACATGGTACAAATGTGTTTGCCGTCCTCCGACGATAGGACAGCCCCAACTGGATATAACTAACTAAAAACGGATATAATTAAAGATATCGCGAAACAAATACAAGTTACCTACAACCCGGCAAAGTGCCAATTGTACTGCCGTAACGTCAATTGGCTTACCCCGACGAAAGATCTCCCATCTCAGCAATATTCCTCTATGATTTATTATAAGAGACGACGGGTTCGGACCTCAAGGTTGGATCCCTTTAGGTTCTGAAGGGATTCAGAATTTCGGAATTTAAGTTAACAATACCTCAGTTACTAAGTACTCCATGAGCCGGAACCGAGTACCGTAACAATAGGTATAGGTAGGTATTAGTGCTTTATTTCCTGGCAGGTAATTGACAGTTCCAAGCCGTTATATACAGGTGACATTAAATCAGCCGACCATATTTAAGGGAATGATAATAATCATTATGAACAGTTGTTCATAATGATTGGAAAAGTTTTCCCCGAAAAACATATGGTCGCTAAAAAAAAATGTTTTGGGTAACTTGTAATCAGCTGATCGGTTCAATGTACTGAGGGACATTTTCCATTTACGACCAGCTGTTTTTTGGGGAAAATTGCTCATAATCCTAGGTTCTACCATTCCCCAAAATATGGTCAGCTAATTAGATAGATAGATAGATAGATTAATAGATAGTCGGTTGGTAAAGAATGTTGTCTGTCACTCAAAAGCTCAAAACTTTAGGGTGTTGATACGTTACCTCTTTACATCATCAGAGCATCAGGAGACAAGTAAGTAGGAGCTGAGAAGGGAAACAAACAAATAGTCCCTTATCTTACCTATACTATAAAAAGTAGACATGTATGTCTGGGCGACAGAACATGAGTTATTGACAAAGGAAATCCTTGTTGAGCTTGGAATGAAAGCAACTTGCAAGCGTAGTGTCTATGACATTTCACCGATAACCCGACAGCAATATGAAGCGTCGAAGAAAGCATTATTGAAAAAAAAATTGCGAAAATTATAACATTTCCGTAATAAGACTTGAACCCGCCCCGCCACCCCTGCTTACACGACAATCCAAATGAGCTATCGAGGAAATAGAATGTATAAAGTACTATATTCAATGCGATTGTATTATTCTCAATTTCTGACATCAATTCAAATTGATGTTTTGTAGGATGTTCGCCAAATTCAAAATTGACATTTGACCAATGAGAAGCGATTATTATTTCACACGAGCTGTCGTATAAAGCGACTTTGATTTGAATTTAAAATTAATGGGGATTTGCCCCGAGATACGGAATAATAATAATTATAATGTATTGTTAAAAATAACGTTGTTTACTTATTAAAGATACCTGCCTCCCAAAGTAGGAAAACCTGTATCATGGGACACAGTCACATTCCAGTGGGTGCAGATTTTTTTTTGTGTAATACTAGTCGAAGAATTAAGCAACAGATACAACAATCTGCTGGTTTAACGCCACCTCGTGGTTTTTCCTCTCATTTTTGTGTTCACTCTATTCATAATACTGAAGGATGTTAAAGAGTTTCGAAGTCATATGGAGAGGTAGTTATTCTAAACAAATTTCACTTTAAAACAAATTCATAAATAACTTTTATCTACACACGTATCATAAACCCTCTTTACTGCGTCCAAAAACCGCACATACGATCAGCATTATGTTAAACTACTTTGTAAAAACTCATTCATTATCTGAATATTGAACATTATGACCATAATGTGTAAACTTTCTACATATCTATTATGACATTCAAATTTCGAACGCCGACGCCCGCCTGCGTGCCGCCCATACTTTGTTTGTGAAGTTGGTACTACAGAACAAGCTAAACAACTCAATGCCACAATGCCGGTCAAACATGCGCTTCCTGAACATATTAAAGAGAGCTTATGATATGTGTGTAGATAAACTAGTGTATGTAACAGTACATAATTAGGCATTAAAACTCTCGAGTGATATTATTATGAAACTCGCCTTCGGCTCGTTTCATAAACCCACTCCCGAGTTTTAATGCCTTACATTATGTATCAGGCACATAAACTACTCTAATACGATAAACAAATACTCTTGAGTTCCGGAAATGACATGGACCACTGTCTAGTGTCAGACAATACGCCGTCTGTTTATCTGCGTAAACCTGCACTACCCATTACCTCAAAGCCTAGCCTGTCTACGTCTAGGACAGTTATACTTGCACTAATGTGTCTGACTCGCAGCTGACTGCTGACTGCAGTATGCAACCCTCCGTCATTCATCACCTATGTTAGATGTGGGTGCGGTTAGGTCTAGTCTTATTGTTCAAGTAAGGCGGCGATACTTTCGTGTCTCAAACAAATTTAATATTGCGTTTTGCGTTCAAGCATATCATACCCAACACAACAATATTGTTGCACAATATTTGCACACCAACTTCTAGATGGTGAATAAGTTGATATTTATGCTTACCAATTTTTTATGTAACATCTCACCGACCCAATCCTTTTTCAGGCATCGCGATTTATAACGGGAAAATAACTTACCGGTAAGACATGATTCGGTGTGAATTTAAGATCTTATGTATATGTTACCGGCCATACCCGATTTCAGGACAAACTAGTTTTGCCTAGGATAAACTATTATTTATCACTTTGGCCAGACATTATTTTGCCATTTGGGTTTCGAGCAATGTTATAACACAGATACTATCAGGGAAAACACTGCGGTAGCTTAGGTGAAGGGTAAAGGGGACGAGCGAAGCGAAGCCCCCTTTATCCTTCGTGTTAGGTTGAACATGTAAGTACAACAATATTATCATAGGGCAGCAGAGTACCAATGAAAATAAACTTATCCTAGGCAAAACTAGTTTGTCCTGAAATCTGGTTTGGCCGGTAACATATACATATTTTATGGCAAATATTCAATTTGATTTGATTTGAACAATTACGAATGTTTCAATGAATGTAGCCTTTTAAGTAACTTTTATAGTTAGAAACAACACAACTCAGTGGTGTAGCTATGTACTGTGCTGTAGGTTTCAACACTCCAGATAGACCAGAAGGTCTTTGAGAGTGGAAAAACTTAATTAAATTGTAAATTTATGATTTTGAATAAACGAGAAAAAAAAAGGTATCATCAGGATGAAATAGTACTACACTACAGTTAATACTTTTCTCGATTTCTTTATTATGTTGTACATGGTTTTATTGGGTATTCTGAGCTGATCTGGCGGTGAAACATCGAAAATGCAACTGGTTTATGAAATCACAATGAGTATGGGGTTCCTTAGGGTAATAGTACAATCCAATCTGGTGATCAATACACCAAGAACGAAACAAGCATCTTGCGAATTTTCATCAAGGTTAATCCTAAAATAACTAAAGTGTATGTACATCAAATATGTTTTCTTATCGAATTATTGATATAAATGTTTCACACGCTTAGGGGTCCCGGAGACGATCAATCTTGCATGACATGCATGCATGATTCATGCAAAATTGACCGTTTACCGCGTAGGCATGACGCTACAATCATGCATTCTGCTGCATGACGGAGATTGACAGAAATTTTGATTGACGGGGCTGATTGATGCGCTTGCATGACGGCCCATCATGCGGCATGATGAGTTTCGTTCATTTGCGGGCGCAACGTTGAAGATGGCGGACGAACGTGAAATAGGCTAGGCATAATTACTGAGCGAGACTTTGTTTATTTTGGTAATATCTTTATACAGGGATTTCCCCTTACTTTGGAAATCCTAAACAAACGAATATGCAAATAAAAATTAAAGATATTATTAGAATATTTTCTTTTAATGCATGGATAGCCTCACACGTCTCCATTATTATTATACCCAAAATACGAGGAGCTCCCAAGTACCGTAGAGTTATCGAGAGCCTTTAACTAGTGGGAATAGCTTGTCGCATATTAGTGTCTTGCTTTTAAATTTTGGGTCGAATCAACTTCAACAATGTTTCAAAAGAATCATTGTTCATTCGAAGAAAAAATTTTTAATCGTCCGGCTCAGTTTCATGAAGAGTTCTTTGAAAGTTCATGAGTAAATCGATATCTCAATTTATATCTGCGTATTAAGGCAGATATATTATTATGGCATTCTTTGATATATATTAATATGTCAAGGAATGCCATATCTGCATTGGAAATCTTTTTCATTCCTCTTTTTTAAAATCATTTATACACGAGAGTACACGACTTTCTTGGCAACGATCCATAGGCAACTGTGACGTGCGGCATGATGGGCCCGTTAAGCATCCCATCAATCAAAATTGATATCATGCATGCATCCTCTCCGGGATGCTTTACAAGCATTATTGTCAAAATTTGTAAAACATAGAATGCTATGATTTAGGAAAAATACACGCACCCAACCGTCCCGGAGACGATCAATCTTGCATGACATGCTTGCATGATATCAATTTTGATTGATGGGATGCTTGACGGGCCCATCATGCCGCACGACACAGTCGCCTACCAATCTGCATCAAGTTCGCACATCACAGTTGCCTATGGATCGTTGCCAAGAAAGTCGTGTACTCTCGTGTATAAATGATTGTATAAATGATGAATGAAAATGATTTTCAACGCAGATATGGCATTCCTTGACTTATTATTATATGTCAAGGAATGACATAATAATATATCTGCGTTAATATGCAGATTAAAATTGAGATATCGATTCACTCATGAACTCTTGCAAAGAACTCTTCATGAAACTGAGCCGGACGATTATATTTTTTTTCTTCGAATGAACAATGATTGTTTTGAAACATTGTTGAAGTTGATTCGACCCAAAATTTAAAAGCAAGACACTAATATGCGACAAGCTATTCCCACTAGTTAAAGGCTCTCTATAACTCTACGGTACTTGGTTGCTCCTGTATTTTGGGTATAATAATAATGGAGATGTGTGAGGCTATAATCCATGCAAATAAAAGAAAATATTCTAATAATATCTTTTATTTTTATTTGCATATTCGTTTGTTTTGGATTTACAAAGTGAGGGGAAATCCCTGTATTAAGATATTAGAAAAATAATCAAAGTCTCGCTCAGTAATTATGCCTAGTCTACTTCATCTTCGTCCGCCATCTTCAACGTTGCGCCCGCAAATGAACGAAACTCGTCATGCCGCATGATGGGCCGTCATGCAAGCGCATCAATCAGCCCCGTCAATCAAAATTTCTGTCAATCTCCGTCATGCAGCAGAATGCTTGATGGTAGCGTGAAGCCGACGTGGTAAACGGTCAATTTTGCATGAATCATGCATGCATGTCATGCAAGATTGATCGTCTGCGGGACCCAATATATTTCAGGGCCTGTAAACACTGGGTCCTGGGATAGGTCACAATTTTACTATTCTATCTAAAATATTATCATAAGTACGTTAGTAAGCTTCAATATACATAAAAACCGGTCAAGTGCGAGTCGGACTCGCGCACGAAGGTACCATTATCTATTAAAACAGCAAAAAAATCACGTTTGTTGTATGAGAGCCCCCCTTAAAAATTTGTTGTATTATTATTTATTTATTTTAAAAGTGAATATATTACTAAATAATCTGTGAATATTTCAAGCGTTTACCTCTTACCGTTATCAGTATCGAGCAAATACGAGAAAATATATACGTTGGTTGTATGGGAGCCCCCCTAAATATTTATTTTATTGTTTTTTATTATTTGTTGTTATAGCGGCAACAGAAATACATCATCTGTGGAAATTTTAACTGTCTAACTATCAGGTTCAATAATATACAGCCCGGTGACAGACGGACGGACGGACGGCCTGACGGACGGACGGATGGATGGACAGCGGAGGCTTAGTACTAGGGTCCCGTTTGGCACCCTTCGGGTACGGAACCCTAAGAAGCACATACGTAAGGAATGCTGGCTTCTTTAAGCACGATTTATTCATATTCCCTGCGACATTGGCGTCTCCCGATAATTCACATCATAGGTTCAATTTTGACCCTACACGAGTGTAGTAGATTTCATGTTTTCAGTAAGAAAATTAGGTAATTATTCATAGTCATGTTCACATCTCGTTTGTGACATAACCATGACAGTACAGTTGTGCGACTTATTTGGAAGGATATCTTTGTTGTCAGACTAACGCAACAAACGAGTACTACTTAATTTGGCAGAGCAATAATCTAGTTATAAACATTCTTCTACATAAGCAAGAGTTTGAGGTTCGCTTTTAATCTGAGTGGTTATTGGCGATCGACATTGTACATAACTGTGCATGTGCAACATTTGTGCATTTTGAGTTGTCCAACAAGTATGCCGAATAAGCAAAGAGTTTCGTTTATCTGAGCTGTCGAATGAAACAATAGAGCACAGACCCTCGTAGAAAATTTAAAATTGACCGAGCGTGCGATGCGAAGGGTCTCCATTCCAGATTCCATTGCGATTTTTATCCGGCTGTTTTCCTCTTCAGTTCGCATTTCTCAATCGATTCTCGTGAATTTTTGTGAGCAGGTTCGATGTAATTGTTGGTCTATTCAGTTTCTGAATTTGTTTTAATGTCGGAGATTTGAGGTTGAAAATGTAAAAAAACCTCAACAGCTCAAACTGCTTGATTTTAACAAATGAGGTGTCGTTGGATTCGTGGAGACCATGATAGTAATGTAGTCTACTTAATTTTAGTGAAAAGTCAATAGGTTGACGTAGAGGCATGCGTGAGCAGAGACACCTTTCATAACTATATTTGTCTGTGGATTAACTTTTTTTTACTGTTATCAGTTTCTTAACTATATGGGGTTGCTTATAATTAGCTGATAGATAATAGATACCATGATAGATACCATAGTGTTAAACTGTTTGATGGCTGTAAGTTTCCTTGTCCTTTGAGATTAGCAATGACACTTGTAGTACCGCGTAGTGTACGCCTTTCACACACTACATTTTTAGAATCCTTTATTTGAATCCTTTTTTTTTTGGGGTAGTTGTGTATCACCTCACCCGCGCGCATTATGCAACCTTCATTCGCGTTCTAGTGCTCCGCCTTTCCATACGTTGCGCCCGCGTTCCGACCGCACCCCTATTCTAGTAGCTGCTGTTGTGAATTTTGAACTCTTGGTGAACTGTTGTAATGCCGCGGAAAAGAAAACACCGCGACGACGACGACGATGTCGCAGTTGAACGAAAAATAAGAAACCTGCAAAGAAAACTAGCACAAAGACGGCACCGGCGAAACAAGAAAGATTCCGACGATACGTCCTCATCGCGAGGTTCCACGCCTTCGAGGTCATACCCGCCAGGTACGCACGTCCAGAATAGGGACGTGACCTACTTTTTACACATCGCATCTATGGTGCCAACATTGATATTGCAATTTGAACACTATTTTCGTTACAAGAGGATTGTACTCTAATGAACGATTACATGATTATACCAACCAAATTATTCAATTGCAAATAAATAAACATTGTGTTTATACTTTATTGGTTTTGTAATCATGCTAAAGTAGATAAAGCGGACAGCACATTGGGGCTGTTTCATTCTATCTATGTACCTATATAGTCTATAGCGGCCAGTACAATGGGACTGGTTCACAGACTTATTACGTACATACCTACAAGTTAGGTGTTGTGTTGTTGAATTGCAAGATCAATAAGTTAGCAAAGTAGTAGAATTAGCGAACAGTACTGTTGGGGACTGTTTCATCTGCATACTTGCTAACGTCACAGTCTTAAGCGGCCATTACTAGTGGAATGGTTCATGACTGATATTACCTGAGGACTAGCTCCTTGTTTCAACTATAGGCATATATTGATATCCTCAGGCTGGCTATAGCGACTAGTACTAGGGACTAGTTCAAGTTAGACTGAATTATCATTGCTTTGGTCTCGTTATTTTCAGACATCGAAATAGTACAACCAGCATTCAGCGATTATGAGCCGGACGAGCTAACAGACCCAATCCTACCGGTCAAAACTATTCAGACTGATGAAACGACGGTGCCGATATCTACGGACACGGCCAAAGCTGCCGTCCCAGACGAGACTAATACAATTGATTTTGACATATTACAGCTTCTAGGAGATGATCCCACGGTTATTAACACTTACGGGAAGGAGATACAAAAGGACATAGCAGTTCGGCTTGAACACTACGCCACAACAGGGCTCACTAAAGAAGCCCGAAAAGTATTGAAAGAGAAGTATCTTACACCTAGTAACTGTAAGTTAATCGACCCGCCTGTCCTTAACGGAGAGATCAAAGCAGCAGTTAGCGATACGATGACCAGGCGTGATAAATCGATTGAAGAAGGACAAAAATATCTGACGGTAGCTATAGCATGCCTGAGCGAAATCTTATCCAATTTGATTTCGACAAAGGACAAGGACATGAAAATGGTAAAAACTTTGATGGATGCGTGCAAAATTTTATGTTACTGCCAACATGCACACTCGAAAACACGTAAACAATTTATCCTAACTGCTTTGAAAACTGAGATGAAATCACAACTTCAAAACACCAAAATTGACCAGTACCTTCAGTGAAAATTTAGCTGACACTTTAAAATCAGCTAAAACCATAAATAAATCCGGCGCAGAACTGAAGTCCAGTCAAGTACCCAAGCCTCAACCAAGCAAAATGCCAGCGTCAGCGAAGCGTTTAAACTGGAAGGGTCCTCTTCCGCCTCGCAGGCAGCAGGGAGTTCAAAAGACGAAGGAGCTTGCCACGACTTCGATGAAGAATCGGCCGGGTCGCTCATCGAAACCATCGTCGTATCGGCAACCCAATCAGCAGTACCATCGCAGATAATCCCGCTAAACTATGCCGGTAGGCTTGCGTTACATTATGACATGGAGATTATTAACTGAAGATCCGCTTATTCTTTCATATATTGAAGGATATAAAATACCATTTTCTCGTCCTGTGACACAGAAGGCTTCCAAAATTCCAAAATTACTCTGTAGCTGACAAAAAACAATTTAGGACAGCGATTGACAATCTGTTATCAATAGACGCAGTATCAAAATGTATTGTTTGTCATGATCAATATCTATCAAGTATCTTCTTGATCCCAAAGCCCAATGGAAAAATGAGATTGATATTAAACTTAAAATCTCTTAATAAATTCATTGACACAGCTCACTTTAAAAATTGAGGACTTGCGTACAGCATTAAAATTAATATCGAGGAATAGTTTCATGAGTACGCTCGATTTGAAAGATGCATATTTCTTGATAAAAATCCATCCTCATTTCAAAAAATATTTGAGATTTCAGTGGGAGCAAGATACTTACGAATTCAACGTTTTACCTTTCGGCCTTAATACAGCACCGTTCGTGTTCACCAAAATCTTGAAACCGGTTGTAAAACTTCTTCGCCTTAAGGGTTATCTATCTACTGTTTATTTAGATTATTTTTTGCTAATTGGCCAGTCTTACGATGAATGTGTTAAGAACATATGCGATACAAAAAGACTATTGGCTTTATCATTAACGAAGAAAAAAGCTGCCTTACTCCCAATAAAATTTGTAAATTCCTAGGATATGTAATTGACTCGCAAAAGTTCCAGGTTAGTCTTCCTGTAGAAAAGGCAAAACGTATCCAAACTGAGATTAATAAGTATCTTAAACTCAAGAGATGCAAAATAAGAGATTTTGCCAGTTTTGTGGGTCTTTAAGTTTCGGCCTGCCCTGCCATTGAATACGGTAGGCTTTATACAGAGCTCTTTGAACGCTGTAAATTTTTAAGCTTGATCAAAGCTAATGATTATGACAGCTACATAACGATACCTGATAACATAATTCCGGATTTACGTTGGTGGAAACATGCAATTTCCCACTCGGTAAAGACTATCAAAACTGACGAATTTTGCCTGGAAATCTATTCTGATGCCTCAAAAACGGGGTGGGGGATTGCGTGTGGAGAAGAAACCGCAAGTGGACTATGGAGTGAGGAGGAACGATTACAACATATTAATTATCTCGAAATATTGGCTGCATATTTTGGTCTAAAAATATTTGCAAAGAGTTTAACAAATTGTCAAATCTTATTACGAATAGACAACACCACTGCCATATCATATGTGAATAGAATGGGTGGGATTCAATATCCACACTTAACAGATGTTACGAAACAGTTATGGCAGTGGTGTGAACGTCGAAGCCTAGATGTTTATGCTACATATATTCGATCATCTGATAATGTAATCGCTGATGCCGAATCAAGACGCATACACCCAGATATAGAATGGGAGCTAAGTGATTATGCCTTTAAAAGGATAATTACAAAGTTTCAACCACCTGTTGCAGACTTATTTACCAGCAGAGTTAATAAGAAATGTACTGTTTACGTCTCATGGCATAAAGATCCGGACGCATTTGCAATCAATGCTTTCACAATATCCTGGTCCGATCTTTATTTTTATGCGTTCCCTCCTTTCACCATGATCTTTAAGTCGTTGCGAAAGATAATCACTGATAAAGCTAGGGGCATCATGGTGGTACCGTACGGGCCCACCCAACCATGGTTCCCTCTATTTAAGAGGTTATTAAAATCAGAATTATTATTATTCAAAGCAGATGATAACTTAATCGTTTCTCCTTATTCCAGCTATCGACAAATCCACACCCAGATTACCCTGGTAGCAGGAATATTGTCGAACAAGCCATGTTAAGAAGAAATATTCCATCAGCCGCAATGGACATTATGGCCTCTTCCTTATCGGATAATACGAGGTCTATTTTAAGAAATGGTTTCTGTTTTGCAATCAAAATAATCTGGATATGTATGAAACACCTATTTCTAATGTGATTACCTTCTTAACACAATTATTTGAAGCTGGTGCCCAGTATGGTACTTTAAATACTTGCCGTTCTGCATTATCTTTGATAATACTAAACGATATCGGAGATGATTGTAATTTGAAGAGGTTCTTTAAGGGCTTATTCCGTTTAAGGCCTCCTTTGCCGAGGTATAACACTACTTGGGACACTACCTTGGTTCTTAACTGTGTCGCTAATTGGTATCCAAATAAAGGCTTGACTATCCAAAAAAAATCTTTTAAACTAGTTACGCTTCTCGCCTTAATTACGGCTCACAGATCTCAAACAATGTCAAAAATTAGAGTTTGCAACATCGAGTCACAATCCACAAAGGTCATATAATAAAAATTCCAGACCTGATTAAAACATCTCGCGTTGGAGCGTCCCAACCGATATTATCTATACCGTTTTTCGATGAACGGCCCGAAATATGCCCTGCAAGAACATTAAATGCATACTTAGATTTAACAAATGCAATGCGTGCGGATATTGATAATTTATTCATTAGTATAAGAAAGCCCTATAGGGCAGTAGGTTCACAAACTTTGAGCCGTTGGGTTAAATCTACCCTAGATATGTGTGGCATATATGTGTCTGTTTATTCCGCACATAGTACGCGGCATGCCGCTACATCTGCAGCTCGTACCTTAGGTGTCAGTCTTGACAGAATAAGAAAAACAGCTGGCTGGAGTGCTAACTCCAACACTTTTGCCAAATTTTATAGCAAAACGGTAGATAATTATTGTAATGACGATTCATTTGCTAGAACATTATTAAGTAAATCGAACAATTGAAAGCAATTGGTCTATTGCTATCATTTCTTAATTATATCTGGTTCCATCCGATAGTGATATATTTCACGATTAGCTCTAAAAGTCTACAAGTGTCTTTGCTAATCTCAAAGGACAAAGCACGACATATAATTAATGGTTAAACGAACTTACCTGTACGTGAAGTTCTATCATAATTATAGGAGTGCTTTGTCCGAAGAGATTAGCAAACCCTCCCACCCTTGCTTCTACAAATCTACACCCTCTGAAGTAAGATCGTGAAATACTTTTTTATTGGAATTATATAAATACGTATCTCTGAACTAAATGAAGGTTGCATAATGCGCGCGGGTGAGGTGATACACAACTACCCCAAAAAAAAAAGAAAAAAGGATTCAAATAAAGGATTCTAAAAATATAGTGTGTGAAAGGCGTACACTACGCGGTACTACAAGTGTCATTGCTAATCTCTTCGGACAAAGCACTCCTATAATTATGATAGAACTTCACGTACAGGTAAGTTCGTTTAATCATTAATTATATTGCCAGGTATATACAATTCATGCGTCCAAACATGATCCATTTTCGAAGTATTTCAACCAATTTGTTTTTGTTGGTTGGTGGATAAAAAGACACCAGTATTTTGAGTATAAAATATCATTGTGGTTTTTAATTTGTCGCCAGTAAAACCAGATAGCACAAGGAAAAACCAATATGGTTTTTCCGGTTCATTCTAATTACCCCCAGTTTCTGAAAGAGTGGTCAAATGTAACAAGCAATTATTCAGATAAATCAAAAGTTAACTCTAAATAGCGGCAGGTAACAATTTTAACAAGTTGTCGCAGCAACATACCTTTCGTTTCGGAAACCTGGCGTTTGTCACGGATGCGGGGCCGACAACTCAAAGTTTGACAGACGCTCAAAGACATGCTGTCACTGTCTCTCGGGATAGGACAGCGGACATATAAGCAGCACTTATATGAGCAGCTTTTCAAACAAAGAAAACAAATACCCGTCGCATCGCGTCGAAGCAGACTGACGCATGCTCCCGCGCAGAGCCCCGCGGGGCAGCCCGAGCTCCGAGACCAAGAAAATTATAGAAAATATTACTAAACTCCTGTAATAATAACATTAAAAATATAATAAAACAACCAAAAATTTTCCATTTTTTATACCTATTTTTGCGTGTAAGTTTCATATAGGAAACTGATTTGGTCTCCGAGCGCTTGTTCATTTAGTTGAATAATAATGCATTGCGAAAAACATTGTTAAGTATTAAATATAACAGATATCCGGTAATTTTAAAAGTCCATTCTTAACTCTAATAGACCTTTTATAAAATATATTTATCCTAAATTTTTATGTTGTCTAGTTTAGCCTAGAATTGAAGCTAAAGATGCATTTCTGGCCATATTTAATCCCTTTAACTTATGTTGTCTTAGACTCGCAACAAAACAACTACTCGGCTGTGCTTAAGCACAATGGAAGAAAAGAGGTTGCAATTTATGTTATTGGACGGATCGGAAAAGGCTGAAATGGGAATAACCCCAAAGCGTGTTATTTTCATTTTGTTTCAATGTTTTCAGCTGACTGGTTACGACAACTATATTCATTTGTTTGTTTTAATTTATTTAAATACATACAGACCGTTCATAGATATTTTACCTCTGACATGTCTCTTCAAAACACGGGATGTAAGAGACAGAGCTGAGCGTCAATCTCCTCGTCCTTCTTCCGCTGAAAAAAGGAAATGGAGACTGACTGACTCTGAACGATAACGAATGTTTTAGTTATTGTCCTGCGCTGACTGACATAGGACTGACACATAACTCTTACTTCCTGTATTTGATGACCCATGTCGGAGGTAAAATAACTGTGAACGGAGTATACATAGGTACTTTCAGCTGTACCCCTCAGCAAATGTATGTCAGCGGCCGATCGCCAAATTCGGCACATCATGATGTGCCTCGGCAATACTCAGCATATCATGAAATGGCGGCATTTCTTGATCTGCCATCTTAAACCCGCCGTATGGTTTCAAGACCAACGTTCCGCGATCTGCCAGCCTATAACTCGGCAAATCGAAAAATGGGGTGACAATAAATTTAGCTCGGTAGGTTGGGTTAGGTTAGAACGTGTAAGTGCAACCAGCGAAACGAGCTTGCGACTGAAAGTATTAAAAAGTCAAACTTATCCAGAGTAGGTTATTGTGGCTAAATTTCAGGTTCGAACTTAAAAGAAGCAAAACCGGAGCGGAGAGAAACATGCAATCATAAACATCATTTATTAATGAGTATGCTATAAGTCTCTAAAATATTATACGCGGATACCCAATAGTAGTCCACCGAATCCCGTCTGATGGTCATCCTACTTTTCTTGATTAAAAAATATTCAACTAGATTACGTGTAACAACAAAAAGATCATTGTCAAATAAAATTGATTTGTTTATTCGTAAAATTCGAATTATTTTACGATGTGAAGTTTTATCCTTTGGCCATATCATGATATGGGCATATGGACAAACGTTTGGTGCTCATCGATCTACCCGATATTGGTTTGGGCACATCATGATGTGCCCCATAGACAACGGCGTATTTCAGGAAACGCCGCCATTTCCTAATATGGCGCGGCACATCATGATGTGCTCAATTCTACAATCGGCCGCCGACATGTGTACAAGTAGTCTGTATTTATCTCGAGCCAAGACTCAGAGAAGTGAAAAAAAAAATATTGATCATATCGGCTTCACACTGTTTCTCTTCAAAGGGCTCTGAATAAGGCCGAAATTGTTTACTGGGTATACCTTTATATTACATCCTTTTAGTTTGTTGAGTAAGAAATAACCGATTCGCATTGATGCAATTCAATGCGAGTCGTCTGGTCGAAGTCAAAACAAATGTCTGGAAAAGTAAACTGTAGCAAGCAGGGTTATTAACAAATTTTCAAATATCGAAATTCTTTATTTTCTGTAAATCCCTTCTCTTTCACTAGAAGTAATTAGCCTTACCGATATGCCGTAAACACGAGCTGTCATGGCAGGTGCGAAATTACTCGCCGATGTTTGCTAATTTACTTGAAAAATTATGAGAATTATATAATATAATTGTAGCCCTATAATGTCCCCACCGAGGGTCATAGGCCTTTACCCAGATACGAGTAAGATTAAGCGATACTCCACCACGCTAGCTCTGTGCGGGTTGGTGGAGAGGTTTTACGACAGCTACCACGTAGCGATTGTAGCCGGGGCCTACAGCTTAACATGTCATCCGAAACACTGAACGTCCGATAATGTACTTAAGATAAATTAATTATCTCATTGGTACATGGTCAGGATTCGTGAGAAGCAAGCGTGAAACCCATTAGACCACGAAGCTCCAAAGAGCGAATAAAAATTATAATATGAAGTAAAATAAAACCAGAAAAATGCTATATGCTGAAAAGGTGGGTATTTATTTAGCGATTGTTCGCTAGCGTCTTCGTTGCAAAGGCGGCAGCCGGAGCAGCCATTGGAAAACTTCTTCGTCAGCGGAATGGACCCTTTGCAGTCCGCCCTCAAAGAGCCTAAAGGACTTTCTTCATAGATGGTTAAAGAACACTTACACAAACAAAGATTTACTAGTAATATGGTAGGTACCCTAAAGTGTCACGTTAGCGAGATTGGAAGTAAAGAATCGAGTGTTCTCACACATCGATACCACGGTGAATGCATCGCGCGTGTAAGGAAATAAATCCGGAGGGGGAAGATATGCCAGACTTCCATACAAAAAGCTTTGAACTGCCCAAAATATACAGTAATCGGATAACAAAATACCGTGTCTTAGAAGCCCTCTTGTGAGTATAAAATAAATCGGAATTTCAAGCTCCTTAATTTATCCAAGCATTCATTTTCATCCGTGGTCACCAGAAAATAATAAAAGAAATACATACTATTCCGCAGCATGAAATAAATATATATAGAACGTTACTTAGAGCGTCGTCGCTTGCAATCGAAACGAAAATCTATCAATTTGAGTACCTATTGTAGTAGAACTGTGGGACTGATATATTTTTTGATGAAAAATGGAACGGGTTCCGCTTTTCTGCATATTTTCCAGCAAAGATGAGAAATAATTAATATTTCCTATCAATAGTTTTGCATGATTTTGTGTTGAGCCGGTGGATCTTTTCCTTATGTTTAATCACTTATATTTATAATGGTTGACGATCTTAACAGCATTCAACATAAACAGAGTTATATTTTACGATTCTTTATCATCTGTAAACGTGAAACGAAATCTGTAAAATAAGTTATTTTTCAACATTATCAATGCCTAAGTGCCTATCCCTCGCGCGCCTGTCTAATTGTATTATTTTGAGAAATAAATATCTCAAACCATAACCATATAAGAAAACTAAGACAGAAACATGGAACCCTAGTAGCCCATCGAAATATTAACGAAGTTACCCAAAAAAAAACTACTTACGTATCGGCTCCCCAGTTTATCATGTAATACGAGCTCGTTTATAACAATTTGAGTGACGTATGTACATAACGAATTGTCATTATTTACACAAATATTAGTTTGTCGTTCAGCGAGTACGAGTAAACTGGATTATGTCCTTTACAAAGTACATTCTTCTTGTGACAAATCAGTGAATGGGTGTGTAAATAAACAGTGATTTATATGTTCGTGTATTGAATCTGACACCAAAAAAGTTATTTTTACTGATCATGTCCATATAAATTTATATTCTTTAAAGTGATAATTTATATTCTTTAAAATAATTGCTAATTATTCAGTTATTCTTAATAAGGCATCTCGGAAAATTCTGTCAGTCGGGTCGGCCACTAGCCCGACACCCCTCCACCAAACCATGCTGAGCCAGCGTGGGGGAATAAGGTTCAAACTAACTCTGAGTAAAAGCCAATGCCCCTCGGTGGGGACAATAATGGGCTACATTTATTTATTTATTTTATTCAGATAGAATCGATCGTTATTCACTATCACATCACTATTTTACTGATATCCATTGTCTATGGTTGTGGTGGTCGGTGATCGCACCGTGTTTTGGTATTCATGCGTCGACTTTCATTGACCGGTTTTTCCTTTCATCAAAGTCAAGCGCCATCGTAGCAAAGTATCTTCATAGCGTCACGTCTTATACCATGTATCTTATATCGCCGCAGCAATGGAGATATGTAGGTTTCCTCTCTTTATTTTCCATCACCACGGACGTACACACACACAAATCTCTGAGCCCAATCGCTTATATCTCCTCCGTTCCGTACCGTCCGTCGTACGTAAAAATTGTAATTACCAGCTGCCTGGGCTAACTGTTATTAAGTATCTGCATACTAACCTTTTTAATAGAAAATTAATACATTATGACCATAATGTATCAATTTTTGACAAATTATGACATTCAAATTTCGAATGCCGACGCCCGCCTACGTACCGCCCCTAGTTTGTCAGTAAAGTTGGTACTACTGAACAAGCTAAACAAGTGCAGAGCAATTATCAATGCCACAATGCCGGTCGAACATGCGGTTCCTGAACACATCAAAGAGAGCTCATGATTTTACAGGGTATCCTAGTGTGGGGCCTGAAGCTATGTATATAAATGTAAATGGAAATGTTAAATATGTGAAAGAGCTCTAAGCCGCTTATCGGGGACTTCTCGAAAAGGGGACTTCGCAAAATGGGGACATCAGTACGTGCGTACGATGAAATGAAGTGCCTGAATAGTATAATGCTAAATTATTTAAGAAGACGAAATAAGTCCATCCTGTAGGCGAACTCTATCCACAGCAGCCTCCGCGGCGGGGCGTCAATAACATTCGCAATAACGGCACAGATATTGGAAGTTCCACCCCTCGTCGGTGGTATCCATACGAAACAAAAAAATGAAATAAATGCAAAAAAACAGTGCGGGCGAACAAGAAACTTCCGGTTTGTGGAGTTCCGCAGGCAGCAAGAAATGCAAAATGATATTAAAAAGGTATTAAATTAACGTATTAAAGGCTAATATTAGGTATTTAATATCTTGCCGAATTATCTCAAATTGTGTTTATCGGCTCGGCAACTCGGTTTTTTTTTATTTTATTATATGCACCTACAGAGCCACAAACATATCTGACCCAGTGGCCAAAAAGAGAACTAAAGTCACTAGTATGAAATGTCTCCATGTTTATATGCCAATGACGCTAGCGACGCCGTCACTGGGTCAGTTTAGTTAGTTATGTTGTTTCTTGAGCCCCGATGCATAACTCATAGTTTGACGTCTTAATACTGCCGGTTACACTCGTTAGGGAAATGTCAGCGCCAATATGATATTTAACTTATTTTAGTTCGCGCGCATGTAATTAAATGGAAGTTTTCAGACCTGGTTGTTTCGGTATAGATTCTGTACCGAGCGCACATGCGGCTCTGCGCAGAATTTGTATGGTGAACGCACACTTATCAGCAGCATCCGCACCGGAAGCACCGGACGGATCGGATTTTAGAATTATTTATATGAAGTCCTGTGAAACCTCACACACCTACCCGTGCCGGTATCGTCGGAAGCTGGATAGCCACAGAAATCCTGATGACGTCATCAGATTCAGGGCGGTTGATGTGGAAGAATGCAGAGCAACGCGCGAATGTTCCGGAGCAGCGAGGAAGATTCCTGCGGACAGTGCGTGCGGTGCGGACGGTGCGTCCGGTGCTTGCCGACGCCAGTTAGTACAGTTCACCAGTACAGACTACAGAGTGGTGGCAGTCGTCCCATGACCTGAATCCCCCCGCTTTTGCCCGCTCACACACAATATCGTTTACTCACTCACTCACTCACACACAGCCAGTGAGAAAACGATTCTCGGCGGAAAATTTCTGCTATAAAAGTCATTCTATTTACCCCTGCATCTCTACTCACCCCATTTTACGGTTCCAATTGATGCATAAAACAATTTGGAAAAGAATTTAAACACTGCGGAACCCTTATACCGGACTTCCTAAACATACTTTTTCGCTTTCTCGACGACTTGGAATGCGAAGCATTGCGAAAGCGAAGCGAAACGTACTGAGTAAAGTTTATTTGTTGTACAAACACCAATAAAACTGTTCAGTTGAAACATTTCTCATACAGATATTACCACAGATCTGGATATTACTGTACCAATTTGTGTAAGAGATCCATTCGGGGAGATTTGCCAAATCAACAATCTTTTTGGTGGTCCATTCGGGGAAAGCTGCCAAAACATCATTCAGTATCCCTTGCTTGACAAAATATGACAGTTGGTTAAAATGACAGCTCCAGACACCGGTGATCGCGCTCTGGTTGGTCAAACTTCAATTTGAATTTCATCTTTCAAAATATAAATTTGACAGGGATTGCGATCGAAAATTCTAGATGTCAGAGATAGAGAATAGAGCTACAGAGTTTTGACAGGCGCTAAATACATTTTAAATACAACTTATCACTATTTGCGTCTAATGCTATATAATAAGTCATTTGATCAACTGTTGTGAACGGAACTTCTAAATAATTCGCATTTCCATTGAAGTTATAGGTAGCGCTTCCATACGTACCATAGACCAATTTTGTTCCGCATATCAACCGACGAGAGGTTAAGAATATGTGACGGACTAACAGTTAAAGGCTTTTTTTAAAAGCGCATTGATTTTTAAAACATTTTTTAACATGGCAGATTATAATGATATTAAAGTCCTAATAAAGAACGTTAATTAGACAAAGAAAAAGTTAATTAATCAATGAAGTAATTTTATTTTAATGAATTCAAGTTCGAAATACACCAAACAAAACAAGTGTGCCTTTTATGTTTATTTTTATACTAGCTTTTTCCCGCGACTTCGTCCGCCATCCGCGTTGACTTAGCTCAGGATAATTAAAACACCTATGAGTACATAACTAAAAAGCATTTTTTTTATTTTCGTCCAACATAACCATTCATGACACTTGCACAATAGTTATAAACAACGAAGGAGTTTCTTGAGTGATGACGAAGGAGTTTCTTGTGTGTGAAAAAACTATGATGATAAATAGGTGCTTCTCATGCAGTAACAGCCTGCCCCCATCATGACGGCAGCGGCGCCGCTCCGTGGTGAAGGAGCCAGGTCCTGAGTCTTAAAGTACTTTATGTTATTTAACAAAAAAAATAATAGGTAACATAACATTAAGTTTTGAAGTTCACAAGGATCGAGATCGAGGGCTACAAATATAAGTTACCTAATTCAATATATTTCTATAGACTACATTACCTAGGCAGCGGCGCCGCGCTGTGGTGATGGGGCCAGGCCCTGTCTTAAGGTTATTTATGGTTTAAAAAAATGAAACAGGTAATATAACAAAAAAAATAGAGCTCATCGAGGTCGAGGATTATTATAATTATAAATTACCTAACTCAATATAACTTCTATAGACTACATCATATGATTTATTATTTTCCGCCAATACGTGTAAGTTTCGCGCACTTGACACCCTCGAACATCCAACATAAAGTTGCCCATGAGAAAAGCATGGGGTGCTCAAATGGATTCCTGCCACTTTCAGTGTTTGGCCCTGTGATTTATTAATTATCATGGTGAATGACGCAACTTCAAAGGAAATTGCAGCCTCTTGAACTGAAATGCCCCCCATTTCAGTTCAAGAGTTGCTTGGGATGATTGGAATTCGGGGCATCAGAACGCTCTCTCCTTTATCAGGTCCTGTAAGAATCGTGGCCTGAACAATGTTCCTTCCCAGCTCTGTGATACGTAGCCTGGTGCCATTGCACCATCTCGGTGCATCAAGATTGCGCATCAACAACACTGGGACGCCAACCTTTACGTCCAGTTTATGAGAAGGCACGTCTGTTAATTCCAATCTGTCAATTTAATAGCAGTATCTATTGATGAGTATGATTTCAATTCGGTGACTAACCTTTTTCCAATATTTTTTTGTTTAGTTATTGACGGACTCATTTTTGGGGGATAGCACTGCCCTCTCGCACAACAACTGTTATTATATATTATATTTGACTGTTAGTTTGGAAACACCTCTTAAATTAGTTCATCCTCGGGCGTCATTGTATCCATCCACGTCTGTTTCGAGTTGCCCTCTATTTCCTTTAGACTGTCTATGCAGACACCTGATTCCAAGTCATTAAAAAGCTGAACACGCATATTGAACGTAAGATGGAGCTTTTTTACTTTAGATCGACAGTGTCGACGCCTTCAGACACGCATTCATTTCATCCGCCGGTGAACCCCTCTCAATGACAGGCAGTGTCTGTCTAAAATCACTTGCGAGAAATACTACAACATCAACAACAAATTTCTCAACAAAGCTTGGTTGCCGCGGAGATCTTGCAAACTGCGGTTCAAAGCCTCTACCGCACGCTTATGCGACATAGTGCATTCGTCCCACAAAATTAACATGCACTGTTGCATGAGAGAGTCGCGGTTTCTACTTTTGCTAATGTTGCACGTGGGGGCTTCTGCGCTAATATAAATCATAAACACGTCGTTGTTGGGGAAGTAAACGTGGTTCCATTTCATTTACATATGTTTCTAAGACTACGGTATCGTAATTAAGTTCTCTAATGACATCATTTGACATATCTCCCCTTCGTTGTGGCGTGTGCAAACATAAATCCGCACCATTATTTTGCCAGAGAAGTCTACAATTTTGTCCTCTATTAATTTGAGAGCCTCTTTGATTATCAAATCATTTTGCATGCCCTCCTAGCCTGTGTGCGATATCTTTTGACAGTTCGGCCTTATATATTTCCCACAACTGGAGAGGGTTAGAGAGTCCGCAAGTGCTTATTAAAATTGATACCAGCTCTCTGAGTTTCAAGTAAGGTAATGGTTGTCGTTTTCTAATAGTCCACGTGCTTCACATGCTTCCCTGAACGTCGCTCGCTCTAACCCAACAACTGTTTTTAGTTCCTGAAAGTTTGTCGGTCCTCGCACTTAATTGAGCAACATGCGTAGACATAGCATTCAAATTGGCTAACGTGCACCGTATACAGGCGACCCAGTGCATCTCCAACCTTCACTCGTGGCCAGTCCTCTACAGGTATCCGCTGCACACGGCGCTTCCATGCTTTCCTCGATGCGTTCCAGGTGTAGTATCTCGGCACTTCAGTTTATAATATAGTTTTTGCGAAGTTGTCAGTTTGGCACAACTCGAAAAAAGAAGTTAGTGTTGTCTTCGGAGGTGTCACTACTCTGTGGTGAAAATTGTCTCCGTGAAATAAACGCGCTTGCCATTGAGGAGGTGAACTGTTAGGTGAGTGACAATGATGTCGTTAGATTTGGTAAGAAGGGGAGAATAAGGCACAACCCAACTGTTATCCACCTGGACAACCTGACCACCGCGAATTGTAAGATTAGCTGTGAGACCACCATCATGAAGTGCTCTTCGCCGGTAAAGAGGGTTTCCATTTTCGCTGGTGAGCGTGTCCTTCAGTATCGCCCGCAGGTACTTTTTGGCACACTTTTCGTATTTCATGCACGGAGATAGCATATTTAATGCACCGCATGGTTCATGGATCATATTTTTTACATCGGTGTCATGTAGTTTTTTGTCAACGTTGGCATCAAGGAATTCTGCACTAATTATATCGTCTATTTGGCTTGGACGCAATTTCTCTTTAAGCCACGATAAGAGGTGTACATGTCACTTTTGCCACTCAATAGAATACATGACTGAATTTCTCCATATATTCTTCCTTTTGTTAGTACAGCGACTAACTTCTGTACTTTTATTTTGAATACTCTTGCAATTATTTCATGTCTATCAGTTGATTTTTGGCCAGGCATGAGTACAGCGATAATCTCTGCCCATGCTGGGTTGCATGTTAGTTTGACAAACAGATTAGGGTGGCCATAGTCCCGTACGTATGCAAACGCATCCTGCGTATAATCATGGAGATATCTTGAGCTGTTCACAACTGAAGAGGGGAGTACAACGATTAGCCCAACATCACTGACATTAACTTGCGCATCGTTCCTTACAGCGTCTTGCAAATTGATGTAGTTTTCTGCACGCAACTTGCTTTGGTTCAAGGAAATGTACCTCAAACGCTCACCTTCAATTATTACATACATTTCAACTAAAAACTGGTGCAGAAGTTGCTTGCAGCGCAGCAGGTTAAAGTCATTGTTAAGCACCATAATATGATAAGCATAGAAGTCCATGGAGGAAACTTTTTTGTCAGGTGTTGGTTGTCTAGCCTGCGGATTCGTCTGTGGTATCTCAAAATTATACCCTTCCTGGCCTTCCCAAAATATATATACCGACGCTACAGGGAAGCGAGAACGAAGATTAAAATCCCTAGCTAGGTTAGATAATATTTTGTGTGTGTTTTTATTATAAATTATGTATCTCTAGTTGTAAGGTATTTATTAATAGGGGTTTTTGTTAACCTGAAATAAAGATTATTATTATTATTATGAGTTTTATTTTATTTTATTTTATTTTATTTTACATTTTTAGGAGAGCTTTTATCTTTATATTTAGCTTTACCCACTAAATACAAAACACTATATTAACTAAAGAGCTAATAATAACCTCCCACAATTATTTTACTACACGCAAAACGTTCTTGCGTTAAAGTTTTAAATTAATGTAAAGAATCACACAAAGAATTTGTAAAAATACACATAACTTTTTAGTCAGAACTATACGCTGAAATACAATTACGTGATTTAGGAAAATATCTACTTACAGCAGTATTAACAAATAATAATATGAAGATATCATTATTCATTAAACAGTAATACAATCGACTGTCAAACACACCACTACTTCACCCAGCATTGTATAAAGATGTTAAAAATTTACGAATCATATGAGCCCTTAATGTTTGCGCACTGCTCCAGAATATATCAATGTCATCATTATCATCGTCATCAACACCGTCAGCACCGTTGTCGCCACTGTCACCGAGACGGTTAAAAGTAGAACACGCTCTTATCAAGAAGGAGTTCTCTCTGAATCAAATCAAATCAAATCAAAAATCATTTATTTCCATAGGATGTTGTTACATCACTTAGATCCGTCATTACATTTTTTTGGGTGAGTTCACTAACACAATGGCGGAATCTGTGGAGAAGAGCTCACCGAAGAAACTCCACAATCGTCGCATCTTTTGCGTTTCCTTTTTTAAATAAAATATTGTCAAATTACAAAATGAATGCTAATTATACATCGAAACAGCCTGTTACTCAAACAATCTATTCCCATGGACATCTGTCCTCTAAGTAATCAGATATCCTATAGTAACCTTTTTTATACAATTTCTGTTTTATTATTATTTTAAACTTGTCTAAAGGTAAGTTTTTAATATCAGTAGGGACCTTATTGTAATAGCGTATACAATTGCCTTTAAAAGAATTACTAATTTTATGTAGTCGGCTTACATAAGCAACCAACTTGTCTTTATTTCTAGTAATCAAATTGTGTATATCACTGTACTTCTGAAAATTAGTTATATTTATTTTTACATACACAAGATTGTCATAGATATATTGAGACACAAATGTCAGAATATTGATTTCTTTAAACTTTTCCCTCAGTGACACTCTAGGCCCTAATCTATAAATTGCACGAACAGCCCGTTTCTGCAGAATAAATATACTATTAGCATTAGCAGCGTGACCCCACAATAAAATACCATAGGTCATTAGACTATGAAAGTAACTAAAGTAGACTAGTCTAGCGGTGTCTACGTCGGTAAGAGCTCTAATTTTTTTAACTGCGAACGCTGCCGAATTCAGTCTGTTCGACAATTTATTTATATGAGGATCCCATTGTAGTTTGGCGTCTAAATTAATGCCCAAAAAGACAGTCGACTGCACAAGGTCCAATCTCTGTCCTTTTATAAATATGTCTGTAGTTACCGGGTTCACATTGGGTAACACGAATTTAATATTTTAGTTTTCTTTTCTTTAAGTAATAAATTGTTAACAGTAAACCAGTTCACTATACTAGAGATAGCATTGTTTACCTCGTCATAATTTGATTGCTGTCTTTTAACTTTAAATATCAAAGAAGTATCATCGGCAAACAATACTAACCCATGTTTTGCTTTAACAAGGTAAGGTAAATCATTAATATATACTAAAAACAAGAAAGGACCAAGAATTGAACCTTGCGCTACGCCCATACTTATTGAAGACCCAGGTGATCTTTTCCAATTAACATCGACCATCTGGACCCTATCTGTTAGATATGACTCCAGAAGGCCAAGTGCCTGATCTTTTACACCATAATGGCGTAACTTCCTGACAAGAGTGTCATGATGGACGCAATCAAAAGCCTTGGATGGATCGCAGAAGACACCTTTTGCATCCATTGCGTCTTCCCAGGCATCAAAAATATTGTCGATTAGTTCAACACCAGCATCGGCTGTTGAACGACCCTTTGTGAAACCAAACTGAGCAATATGAATTAAATTATTGAGATAAAAATGACTTTGCAATTGATTAAGTATGAGTTTTTCAAATATTTTGCTAAGCGTTGGTAGTATCGATATGGGTCTAAAATTGGTGGGGTCTGATGTACTACCAGCTTTGAATAAAGGTATAACTTTACTTAGTTTCATCAAGTCAGGAAACACACCATTATCTATACATTGATTAAATATACAACAAAGGTGAGGTGCAATACAATCTACAATGGAACTAATAATTTTTACTGATAGACCATGGGCGTCAGCTGTCTTTTTCATTTCCAGGGATTTAAACGCTTTTACAATGTCTTCATTATTTACGTGCCTAAATTTAAAATCTGTTTTAAAATCCTCAAAGTTTTGTTTAAGTATAGATTCAGCAGCAGCGGGAGATGAATTTTAAGAATTGGTTGTTGAAATTGGAATGTCCGTAAAGAAATTTTCGAAAGCTTTTGCTACTTCTTGGTCTGTACATAGCAATTGATTATCTATCTTAAGCTTGAAGTTATTATGTGTAGCATTGGCCTTTCCAGTCTCTCTGTTTATAATTTGCCAAGTCGTTTTCATTACATTGCTACTAGATTCAATTTTGTTTTTAATGAAATTAGATTTAGCTACGGCTGTAATTGAATATCGCACGAGAGGCAATTGGAACAACGGTCGTCTACGAACGTTACGACTAGGGACCTTAAACTTAATTTTAACAAGCAGCGATGGACAGTCAACAGTTCCCTTAACTATTTTCATCAGGAACACCATATCTGAGATATCCCTGCGAAGTTTCAGTGGTAACAAATGTAAACGTGCACAGCGATACTCATAGCTGAGCTTGGGCAACTTGAACTTAAAGCCGATAAATCTTGTAAGTTGTTTTGTAGAGCATCGTAGAACCTGTGTGTACCGGCAATGCGAGATAGCTGTCCATCGTGCGCGCACAGCACAATGTCCCTGCCGGCAGTGGAATAACTAAAAAGTTCAAAATGGCGGCGACTTTTTAAAAATCTGACCACAGAATTATGATTGGACTCCAACCGGATACCCAAATATCGTTTTTGAAGCAAATTGGACCAGTTACTAAAAAGTTCAAAATGGCGCTCACTTTTTCAAAATATGACTTCAGAATCATGATCGGGCTCCAACCGGATCCTCAGATATCGATTTTGAAGCAAATCAGACCAGTAACAAAAAATTTCAAAAAGGTGGCAACTTTTTCAAAATCCGACTTCAGAATCATGATCGGGCTCCAACCGGATCCTCAGATATCTATGTTGAAGCAATTCAGAACAGTAACTAAAAAGTGCAAAATGGCGGCGACATTTTCAAAATCTGACTTCAGAATCACGATTGGATCCCAACCAGATTCCCAAATATCGATTTTGAAGCAAATCAGACCAGTAACTAAAAAGTTCAAAATGGCGGCCATACACAACTTCATCCCCCATTTCATTCCTTCGAGGGTGATATTTTCAAGAACGCTGAGAAGACGTATTCATTAATTTGAATCTTCAGTCTAAACACAAAATTTGAAGATCCGGTTCTACGGACTTTCATACAAAAAAATACCCCCTATTTTACCCCCTTAGGGTAAGAATTTCCAAAAATCCTTCCTTAATCCTTTTCTTCATTATAAATGGAACATCTTTGCAAAATTTCAGCTTTATTGGTTCAAGGGTTTGGGCTGGGCGTTGACGAGTATCATAAACCGAGTAAACATTACCTTCCTTCTGGTGTAGTCAGATTAAAAGTATCCCATATGTTAATCTAGCTCATAAACTATCTCTGTGCTAAATTTCATTCAAATCCGTTCAGCCGTTTTAGCGTGATTGAGGCACAAACACACAAACATCCAAACATCCCAACATCGCTACTTTCACATTTATAATATTAGTTAGATTCTCTTTCTAACTGGATAGGCCAAAGACTTCCGTTTTCTGGTGGTTCTTTTCTTTTCTGCGGCAGCAAGCAGCAAAGCCTAAAAGGAGGTTTATTATCTTCTGCCTCAGACAACAAATATTCTGAGCACGATTTTTAGGGTTCCGTACCCAACGGGTAAGAACGGAACCCTATTACTAAGACTTCGCTGTCCGTCCGTCCGTCCGTCTGTCACCAGGCTGTATCTCAAGAACCTAGCTAGCTAGAGAGTTGAAATTTTCACAGATTATGTATTTCTGTTGCCGCTATAACAACAAATACTAAAAAACCGGTCAAGTGTTTTTAGGGTTCCGTACCCGAAGAGTTCCAAACGGGACCCTATTACTAAGACTTCGCTGTCCGTCCGTCCGTCCGTCCGTCCGTCTGTCACCAGGCTGTATCTCAAGAACCTAGCTAGCTAGAGAGTTGAAATTTTCACAGAATATGTATTTCTGTTGCCGCTATAACAACAAATACTAAAAAACAGGATAAAAGAAATATTTAAGGGGGCTCCCATACAACAATTCTTTCAATACCATATACAAACTTATGGATGCACCTGGTTACGTACATGGAGTGTGAAAGTAACCGCACCAATAACTTTGTAAACAATATTTTGCTGTGTAAAATCCAAACTATTCACTCCACACCATCGCTTCCATTGAACGGTGGTACGGAACCCTTTGTGCGCGATTTAGACTCGGACTTGACCGGTTTTTTAATTATTGTGATAGAACTTTACAGATGTTTTTCTTTACTTGTGAGACCTTGCTTCTTTTCTTATATGATTCTTGGTCAACGGGAAGTACTCTATATTAGGTTATGATTTTCTTGCAAGTATCAAAGGAATATAGTGAATTTGCACCTTAAGCGGCGTATTTTTTGATGGCGTTGACCTAGAAGTTTGATTTTGTCACGACTTTATGAAACCACCCGAGTAATTGATATTAATTCATACTTGCTACGTCTACGTGTTAAAGAGTCTTGTAGACAGACAGACGGACAACGAAGTGATAAGGGTTTGCCTTTTTCTTTTAAGGTACGAAACCCTAAGTATATATTTAAAAAAAGTTACTCCCACATTTCTACAGCAATCCATCTTAACGATTAAAATGAGAGAACAATTTTCTTTTTCATCAAAGTTATCTTAACGATTTACAGATTACTTTAGTTTGATCCATCGTCGATAATTCTTCGCGTCGCCGAACAAAATTGTCGAAAAGTCAATTTTAAGTTTCTAAAATTGATATTTATTAAGCTCTTTGAAATAAGGCTTTTGTTAATCTAAAGTTTCGTTCGGTCCGGTGGACTTATTCTACTAATTGTCAAAATTCTAACTAACCAACCTAAATCCATGATCCAAAAACATAATATTTGCTGGAAATTTGTGTAATAATGATTTCGTTCTTTCGTTTCCTTTCGTCCGACGTTCTAACAGTGATGGAAAACGTTGTGAGGAAACCTTCATTTCTCCATGGTTCCCGGACGATGGGCTAGCCCCCTGCTACGCAAAATGAAGTATTGAATAACTGGCTAAAAGTGGGCACAACTGGGAAAATGTGTGACGCTTGATTTTTTACCTTAAGTTATGTAAATTAAACATTAAAATTTATTATAGCCTCATAATAAAGCTCCACTTAACAACAAACAGTTTATGATAAGAACAGATCGTTACAAGGATGGGGCTTTACTTAACATCGCTTTGCAAACTTATAATTTAGCGAATTAAAGTGTCATCAATCGCTTTTAGAAGACGGACAGTACTTATTATTGTTGGTTAGGGTGACCACGCGCTCAAATTGGTACATTCATAAACACTCAGATAAGTGGTCATATTGGGAAGTGTTCAAATTGGGAACTTGTCATTAAGAACCTTGTCTTAATGAAAGCTTGTCTAATTACTAAAAGAAAAACCTGACGAAAGGGTCTTCATGGACATTGGAACAGTTAAGTTAGTTACGACTGTTCCTATACGAGGTGGTAGAGGTACAGTATTACCCACGTTCAGCCAGTAATTCAAGACTCCACTTTGCGCTCAGGGGGTTATCGCCGCGTGTACAGTCGCTTTACTGAGTTGTTCCTCGCGGTAGTGTTTCGGTGCGGGAGGGGTGACATTACATGCTTTGTCGATCCCGCACTGAAGTCTCGCGCTACGCAGATGTCTCAATAATGACACCTTCCGCATCGAAATATTACTGCAAGAACTTCTTCAACAGAGTCTTGCTCATCGCCGCAGCAATGGTGAAATTAAGGTTTCTCAATCAATCTATATATATGTATAAATTAATCGTCAAATGTGTTGGTGAGCGCAAAATTAGGCAAACTGCGGGTCCTGTTCTCACATTGCGTCACGCTGCGTTCACATTCTCTCTTATCCATTCAATATTTTGCGAAATGCCCGCTAACCCACATATCTTCGAGAACGTTTTGAGTTTCTTTTCCCCAGGGATAGTAATCGGAGATCCCACACGGTGTCTCTCCTATCAACTCCTCGGCATAACACTGCCGCTTACAAACACTCATTTAGGTTATGGGCAATCCGACTGTGAAACGAACTTCCCTGCCCTATTAGGGATAGTCCCTCAATTTTCACTTTCAAGAAAAGATTGAAATCGTATTTCCTTTCTCTTCCGTAATCGGTGTCATATTTATCTAAGTAAATGTATGATATTTTGTAATTTATATATGTGCATGCTATCTATTGGAATTTATAAAGTTGAGATATATATTTTATTTATTAGGTATATTTTATTTATATTTGAAAAGTAATTTTCGTACGTATGAATACAGTTTTATTGCGTACTAGGGCTGTCCTGTTTCATAAACACTCCTGTCTTGCCTAGGTTTGCTGGAAGAAATATTTTTTTAGAGATAAGCTCGCCTTTGCAATGAAGAATATGACCACAGATATCGAGAGATAGGCCCTTGGCGCTAAGCTTGTATCGGAACCAGTGTCGCCGAAAACTAAGAACACGCATACATCTACACCACTCGTACATCAATGCCTCCGCTTTTATTGGTCAGTGCAGTGTCATGCATTTATCGTCCGAATACACCCACACTACCGCAGGTATACTAGCTAGTCGAGCTAGTGTTGGGATAATGCAAGGACAGCGTGTATCATCGATCGATTATAATTTATAGACACTGGTATAGACAGTCGTATACAATGCCGGGTTCTATAAATAAAATAGTAAATTGTTTGTAAATACGACATATTTATGCGACATACGACATACGAGACCCCTTTGCCTCTCTTCTTTTTTTCAACAGAATCCTTACAGCTAGAAAGAGAGGCAAAGAGGTTTCTGAAGGTAGAATAACTGTGAACTCTTCGGACCTGACTGAAAGCATCGGAATTTCCGATCAATACTTATAACACCCAATTATCCTTCGTCGGGCGAGGTTTTAAACAAACTTAAAATCTAAACTGCCTGTTTGGCAATCATTGGAATAACTAACAATAAACTACGTATTATGAGCAATAAAATAACTATATTATTACATTAACTATATTAGTAATTGCGGAATGATAAAATCTATCGATTCAAAAACATAATTCTCCTATCACTATCCCCATCATTATATGTCGTCTCTGTGTGCGTGTAACAGTTCGCCTCCGTATCACGATGCATCTTTGCTTTCGTACTTAGATAAGTGTGAAATATTCATTGCGTGTTAGCTTGGCACTAAGTAGTGAAATTAAGATACAAAACAAGCAATGTATAGTAAACTTAGCGAGAACAACATGACATTGTCACTTTAATGTCAATTCGTGACGAATTTTCCGCGAATGATTTATTTTCGTAATAATGTTTATTTATTGTGTTTTAAGAAGAAATAATAGTTGGAATGAGACTTACAAGTGATATGTGACACCGGCGTTCTTGGAGTTCACAATCTCGCTTCTATTTTTGCACGTGAGTATTGCACAGGTCGGCATTTTCGAAAAACAACGGAAATGAATTCGTCACTGCGGTCGCCCGGTGACTACCGAGAATTTTTAATATCTAACCTGTCGGAGCTACATATGTTCGCACGTGCCACGCCCCTCAACCTATCTCTCGATATCTGTGAATATGACTATATGACTGTGACCAATTTTGATGTTTTTTTTTAAAAACTATTTGTCGATGTCTTAGAAAAGTTCTTACGGAGTATAACATTTGAAAAACCTAAAGGAAACTGTAGAAAAATCCAAAAATCCCTCTTCAATCGATGTCTTTGGTAGCGAAGTCTTATCAAAAAAGATTTCCCAAAATCTCCCTAAAACTATACGCACCCCGTCTGAAGGCAAAACACATCAACCATCAATTCTGTGTAACCACAGCTGAGTAGCGTACACGAGCGTTTATTGATTAAAAAATACACACTTTGCCACCACACGCAGTATGTTTATGACAGCTCGCGTTTTGATGTGAATTGATACGATTTTTTTTCCCATTTTTTCTTCTTTATTTGACTGCAAAAGCGGATAGGCGTGCGTGCCTGTTAAAGTAAAACTAAACTGCCTGGATTATTTTTCCTCAATTTTTTCTTTCTGCATTAAAAAAGTACCCTAAAACTAAAAAGTACTTGAATTCGATTGAGGATTAATAACCTCCATAGAGCGGAAATCCTTTTCCCATATCGGGTCGCAGAGTAGCCAGTTATTCAATACTCCATTATTAACCTCCACCCTAGAGAATTCTAACACAAAGTGGCCAGGTACATTGTTGAAAAAGGAGGTGTTTTATGATCACAATCCTCTTTTAAAGCACCGGTCGTTTACACCTTATTTCTCGTGAGCTCTCCTTTAAAGGCAACAATTTAGAGCCGTTTAAATGTTGGCAAAAGGCAAATGGTTGTTTGACAAGTACTCGTATTCAATGCAGTTTAAACATAATTTAAGATTAAAACAAGAGGTTCAAAACATTTCTACCAAATGAAATTCAGGTGATACACTTTTGACATAAATACTCCGTTTACATACATTTAAATTACAACGGAATGAAAAAATAAAATACAATGGGCGTGAAATTATATATTCTCTTTGTTGTCCAGTAATTCAAGCTTAGGTACTTTAATAAAATACAACAACTTTTAGATACATCCTGTATTCCGTGAGCCGTTGAACACTACACAATTATAAGTGTCCAGAAACAAAAAAAAAAGTAATTTTAAATGTTTGACTGCATTGTAGTTCTTTCACGGGAAGGTATTTTTAAAACGTATTTTGCAGTAAATTCAGTTTAAATTGTAAGAAAATATTTGTTTTAGAGTATAGACTTTATTTTGTAGGGACTAACTAAGGAATATAAGTATTGAGCCACAGGGAATATTCTCATGTTTGGGAATTATACTATACACCCGTGGAAATCCCCGGTTCTTGCTAAAAAAACGTTACGCTACTTTATTACGGTCCCACTGAGAAGTTCTAGATACAAATGTTCCTTAGTTTTATTGTCAGGAAATGTACTTCCTTTGTTATAAAAAACCGGTCAAGTGCGAGTCTAAATCGCGCACGAAGGGTTCCGTACCACCGTTTAATGGAAGCGATGGTGTGGAGTGAATAGTTTGTATTTTACCCAGCAAAATATTGTTTTCAAAGTTATTGGTGCGATTACTTTCACACTCCATGTACGTAACCAGGTGCATCCATAAGTTTGTATATGGTTTTGAAAGAATTGTTGTATGGGAGCCCCCTTAAATATTTCTTTTATCCTGTTTTTTAGTATTTGTTGTTATAGCGGCAATAGAAATACATAATCTGTGAAAATTTCAACTCTCTAGCTAGCTAGGTTCTTGAGATATAGCCTGGTGACAGACGGACGGACAGCGAAGTCTTAGTAATAGGGTTCCGTTCTTACCCGTTGGGTACGGAACCCTAAAAAACGGCCAAGGGCGAATAGGAAGAGACAAGCGATAATTCTGTAGATACATATCAAACAAACGGATGGTAAAAAATAAAGGTATTTAGGGGTTTATTTTTATGATTATCATTATATTTAAGATTGTTTGTAAATTAAAGCGGAAGCCGGAAGCGACAAGCTGCCTGCCTACTTCATCTACCGCAAGGACGAGAAGTCCACCAGCGGCCGGGCCTTTCGAGGTTTGGCAGTCATCGTCGGCAGGAAGATCGTCCACCAGCTCGTTGAAGCCCAGGAGTATACATCCCCGTATGCTTCCAGGTCGCCGGCCAGGTGCTGCGACTCAACGCTGTGTACAAGCCCCCCAGTTCCTCGATACGTGACTCCGGGCTACGGGGGCTGCAACAGTTGCCGCATCCTACACACGACGCCGGCGACCTCAACGCCAAGCACACCGTTTGGAACTCCATCAGGGTGTACCCAGCTGGACGCGCCATCCTTGCTGACTCCGTGAGCCACAACAACCATGGGCAACCACATCCCCTCCGTGCATCGCCTATGTCGGGATTTGTCGACTACTCCAGCTCCTGTCCGACCAATCCTGGACAGCGACGGCCTACAAATATTCCAAGCCCAAGACCGTGCGGAGATCTTCGCCGAATGCCTCGAGAAGCAGTTCAAGCTGAACCCTACGGATGATGTGGAGCACGTCGCAGCAGTTGAGAGACACCTGCCTATACACATTGCTATCTATATAGCGCTTAACTTTTATGTAAATATTTATATGAAATATTTTATTCGCTGTATTTGATTCGACTGAAATCTCGAAATGAATGACACCTTGTCGACTTATTTGATACGTAGTTCAATACAAAATATCTATGGACTTGCCATAGATATTTTGTATTGAACATCATCGTTGACCAGAGATTACGGGCCTTTGTCGTACAATGTAAAAGTGGGGATTAGAGCCAACCCAGCCCAGATTAATATTCTAAAGACAGAATTTGAACATCGGGTTTTCTTCAAAGGGGCCGGAATGTCACAAAATATCTCATTTTCACGAAAAGTCAAACCTCAGGGCGGCCATTTGTAATAAACTTATCTTCGACAGAAAAACATACCCGAAATCAGGAATTTTCTGAGGTTGTCAAACTTTGCTAAGGTTAGGTACGACGTAATTGCCTGAAGGTACTTTTATCTTATCTTCTATTCATATATTTTATATTATGGGTATATAGTTATTATTCTACGGCATGCATTTGATATTGTAGGTGTGTAGATAAAAACTCTCGGCAGACTGCATTACACATTACGTAATGTCTTTGTCTAAACAGGGTGACGGAAGCACACATAAGCATTCTCCAAAATGGCTAGTCACATATGAATTTGTAGTTTTTACATTTTTGGTTAGGAACCAAAAAGCCAATTAGGGCTGCTTTAATAAAGCGTCCTTGCTACCTTCATTTATATTTAATGAAACTCAACTTAGTATTGCATCAAAGCCGATAAAATATCTTTATAATTATCTACAAAAATACCGCATCCAAATATGGCACGTATCAATTCTTGCCTCGGATTGATTACCCTTGATGTTCAGTAGAGTTCTATATCGGTTTGACTTTCGGCCAAAGCCGGTAAGAAATAAAACTTATTTGGGAAATAGCCAACAACGATATCAGGTCAGACTGAAAAATAAGTATGAATAGTTTTCAATCGCCGAACATCGCAAGAAATAAAACATGTAACAGAAATATGAAGGTCAAATTTTAAAGGCCATCATCAATAATTTGGAACAACTGCTAGTGTGAAGTGAATTAAAAAAAACTGTCTAAATCGCGCACGAAGGGTTCCGTACCACCGTTCCATGGAAGCGATGGTGTGGAGTGAATAGTTTGGATTTTACACAGCAAAATATTGTTTACAAAGTTATTGGTGCGGTTACTTTCACACTCCATGTACGTAACCAGGTGCATCCATAAGTTTGTATGTGATATGTTTGTATGGGAGCCCCCTTAAATATTTATTTTATCCTTTTTTTTTGTATTTGTTGTTATAGCGGCAACAGAAATACATAATCTGTGAAAATTTAAACTCTCTAGCTAGCTAGGTTCTTAAGATACATCCTGGTGACAGACGGACGGACGGACGGACAGACGGACGGACGGACAGACGGACGGCGAAGTCTTAGTAATAGGGTCCCGTTTGGAACTTTTCGGGTACGGAACCCTAAAAAATGGTTTATTTCTTCCCTTCAACGAAGAAATACACTTCACGTTTTCTTTTCCTCCTTCTTTCACTTTTCTTTATTTTTTTTTGTGACGTCGCTGTTTTTTTTCCCAAGACCCTCGGTATCCTAGTGTGGGGCCAGACGCAATGTGTTTGCATTTATATATTATTGTTAATGTTTTACTTTTCCTTACTGAGAAGCAGCTTTATATAAAACCTATTAGTCAAACAACAACCAAAGTGTATTTAAACGCACGAAAGCCGAAAGAGCCGAAAACTATCACTGAAACTTAATCCAACCCTACCTTACCGATACAATGTTTCTCAAACTGTCAATTAACGTTCATAGATTAACATCTCGTCAGAACATCGCAATTTATGGGGAGATTATATCGCCTCAATATATTTATCAAGCAAGTTTTGTTGCAACAGGGCTCCGCAGCAAAAAAAAATTGAGTTAAAACATCAAAAAATTAATTGCACTTTATAAAAAGTAGCCACTACTGATTAACACTCTCTTGAATTTAATTTGACGAAAAACAATTTGGTTTGTATTTCATGATGTATTCTGTATAGTCAAAGCTATAAAACCACGAAAAACAATCCTGCTGCCGTCGAAAAATCGCGGCTGGGGAGGCATAAACAATCGCCAGGTTTTGAATGTTTACATATTAGTGACGTCGGCGTTTCTGGTTCCCACGCAACAGTGTGTTTCCTAGTTTGGGGCCTGAATCAATGTTTTTTTTGAGAGGATAATCTTACACAAATTGATCTAGGCCCTTAGTCAATAAGACTTGTGTTATGGGAACTATACAACGATATATTTAACAGAGAAAACATCCAAGAATAAAAAACAAATATTCGTGCTCATTACACAAATATTTTCCAGCTGTCAGCTTCGTATATAGGCAGGGTCACTATCCGGTAGTATGATCGTCTATTCTATCTACCCCAAAAAGAGATGTCCCGGTTCAGCTGTAAAATTTGTAAGTTAAAAATGATAAGTCTGAATTTCTCGTTCGTTGAGAAGTTCGTTAGGCGTACAATAGTCGAACGGAAGATTGGTTCAGGAAGTTAGAGTTTCAAGTTAGACAGAGAAAGCATGTATGCCCGCAAGCCGGTATTTCGCATCAGTTAGCGGTGTTTTGCGCCAGATCGATCTTCGTTAAATTTTGTGTGATGGTACCATTTATTTTTTTGTATATATGGGCGCTTGGCACTTCTTTTCGTGTGGTCGACCACAATTTATAATATTTGTTTGGGATATCGTATAGATATCCGTCGTAGTGTTACGACGTGAGTACTCAATGATATTTCATGTGCTCGCTAGTAGCGGCTTGTGGTGGTTCCAATTATATAATTAGTTCACGGCAATAACGATCCAAATAGACCGGGTTTACACAATTGCGATTTGATTTTCCGAAATGGGTTTGAACTAGCGGTTTCCTCAAAAGGTCCGTAACGTTTTGAAACCTTCAACTCTGCGCAATTTGAGCTGGATGTTATCGAAACGTTTTCATTAGCGCTTTCGGAGATCTAACCCACTCCACAGCGAGGTACATACTTCGGAAAATACCGATTTATGCATCTAACTAACCACAGCTCTTCCTCGACTGGGCCCAGCAATAAATACTTGACACAGCCTACACGTTAGAATCTCCAGCGAAATTTACATTTAATTTAAAGATGCAACTTGAATCCAAACCGATCCAAGGCAAAGCAAAACGATCTACCCGTTCCTAAACAATGAACTTTAGACTGTAATTTGATCTCTTCGCGCGTCCCCGACAACACTCAAATGTCAAAAAAATAACAACGTGATAGGTAATCTGAGTGGACAACGTTTATACTTTGTTCTGAATTTGTTATTGTCATCCGCGGAACCTCATCGATCAAACAGTCTCCCTATGCCTTGACAACCGGTTTAGCCGCAACTAAACTCCTGTCTAGCCTAGTCTAAAATCCTAGTGTTATACCACGTCCATCATCGACACCACTCGAAAATGGTTGAGTTTGATTTGAATGTGTTTGTATGTTTAATGACTGTGTGTGTGGGAATTTCAAAACTCGCTACACGAAGGAAATGAGGAGAGGATTAGCCCGCGAATATCCTAAGAGCCAATCCAGGAACCCTATGGTGAAGGAAAAAGGAAATTAGGGTCGCTCCAAGCCCAGACTCAGACTCCGATCAAATTACCTACAAGTTCTTATCTAACGACCCAAGGATAGTTTTGGAATTTGGGGTAGGTTGATTTAAAGGATAGGAACCGAGGTATATCTCGGCGCTTCAGACACTCACGAAAATCCCACTGTAACACGCAATCACAAGTCTTCCAGTTCCAGACGCGTAATACGGCAGACCGAACTGTATAGAATTCCCGAAAGACGTGTGTCACAGTAGTTTGACGCAGAGACTGAATGCCCTCCCCCCCACCCACGCGCTCGTATTTATAGGCCTCACATGTCTGAAAAAATGGCGTCCTTTGCGTGACATACGCTGCCCAAGCGAAAGCTTCTTATCCCTAACTACACAGGGTCTAATTTCAATCAAACATGCCATGCAGGCCTGCTGTCTACAATTTTGTGTATGCATATTTTCTATGATCAACCGTCGGTTATCACTCAAGTCATTTGGTATTGCCGATACACAAAATTTGTTGATCGCTGGCTATATAAGCGGTTGCAATTAATTAAGCCTACCCGACCGCTAGCGTCTCAGACAAAGATCACTAGAATGATACTCAAACCCGTGATGTCAAACTCACCACATCGTACCAAACAAACGCAATTGTATATTTGCAGTCAACACATTAGCTTTCTCCGTACAGTTTCATAAGAAACCTTTCATTATTTAGTTATTCATAATTTATTCAGCGCGCAACCAATTCGGCTCTGATCCCTACATATTTCGCAGGAATGCGACAAAAAAACCTGACCCGTCCTCACTTCTCCGAACCAACCACGTTCTATGGCCCCTTTTGTCACCTTACTTCGAATCACTCAATAATCCAAGCGTTAAAGGAACTGACACAGCTAATTCCGATTCTCACTGTACACTGATTGCATTCGTTAAGCGATGTTCCATTACAACGGACGGTGATATAAAACATCATCAGGAAACCCGTAGGAGTTTCACCTTTTCCCGTAGGAGGTTAAATGCGTCACGACGAAGGAGTTCCTTCAGTCACACAATCTATGGCTGGCTGTGCCCATATCTAACTCAGATAAACGAAACGCTTATCTAACCTGTTCATCAATAGTCTCAAAATTTTATGCTAAATGGTTTACCATTACGATTAGGGTGTCGATTCAATTTGAGTATGCATTGACTATTTATCGGCGAATGTGATTTGAATGGCGGCCAATCCGTGATTAGTCATGCGTTAATAATAGTTGTCGTATCCGCAGCGATTGATTAAATTCAGGACTAATTGACTCTTTAGGAGCCAAACGGGACCCTATTACTAAGCCTCCGCTGTCCGTCCGTCGGTCCGTCAGCGGGCTGTATCACATGAACACCGTAACAGGAAGAAATTACAGTAGAAATTTTCACAGATTACTGTTGCCGCTACAGCAACAAATAATGAACTACACGTAATTTCAAAAGTTCAAGTTGGTACACATACAAGCGACGTGTACGATATCATACGTTGTACGATAGTACTGAACCCTTCGAGTAGGAGTCGGACTCGCACTTGACCATTTTTTATATTTGTCATTTGGAAACCGAGTTGATCAGAACTATTTTTTTTAATATCCCTACAAATTGATTGGCCAAACGTGGCGGTAATGACACGTCAGATCAGATGGCACTTGGCAGTGGTAATACGGTGATGACATCTGAGGTTCCATAAAATGGAGTGAATAGAGAATGAGGAAAATAAAAAAGGCTCTTATACCTAAGAGCGGGCGCGGTCAAGCATCTTGTGTCACGGTAACTAAAAAGTCTGTCACTGTGACGTCATGGAGTGCGTGCACTAAGGGTAACAGTGACGCAACTTGTAATGGTCAGAGCTATAGTTTAAAGCGTACAGCTCTTTCCCTCACATTCCCTTGACACACAACACGGTACCACTTTATTATTAAAGCAGCCAATGACGAGGCGAATGACCATTTTGTCACCGGGGCGTGCCCGGTGACAAAATGTCACTCAACTGTCGCATTCGCTTCGTGCGCGCGCCTCCAAACATATCCATGGACTTGATAGGGTGACGAAACAGCCACGGTGACAAAAATCACTGGCCCGCCCTCAGATTTTTTTTATTCTCCCGTTAATCTCTGTTCACTCCATCTTACGGTTTAGATTGTCGTGGCAGATGCTTAGTTGCGCTCATGTTTTGATAGTTATTCAATACCTACTCCACTGTAAATGACAGGGAGCTAGGTCATCGCCGCCGGGGTGAAAAATATCTATCGAATCGGACTTTAAAACCACATTGAAGTCGATACTACGATCTGTTTTAGCAAAATCCAAATGCAGAGCGTCAATCAAAACACGATCTCTGTTTTAAAAACCGGTCAAGTGCGAGTCTAAATTGCGCACGAAGGGTTCCGTACCACTGTTCAATGGAAGCGATGGTGTGGAGTGATTAGTTTGGATTTTACACAGCAAAATATTGTTTACAAAGTTATTGGTGCGGTTACTTTCACACTCCATGTACCAGGTTCATCCATAAGTTTGTATGTGGTATTGAAAGAATTGTTGTATGGGAGCCCCCTTAAATATTTCTTTTATCCTGTTTTTTAGTATTTGTTGTTATAGCGGCAACAGAAATACATAATCTGAGAAAATTTCAACTCTCTAGCTAGCTAGGTTCTTGAGATACAGCCTGGTGACAGACGGACGGACGGACGGACGGACGGACGGACGGACGGATGGACAGCGAAGTCTTAGTAATAGGGTTCCGTTCTTACCCGTTGGGTACGGAACCCTAAAAATGGCGGTCTTCTTTCTCAAGTTGGCGGCAAAATGCGACGGTGGGGATATTTTTTTTTCTATTTTCAAGTCGGGGCTGTCAGTTTTATGAAACAGAAGAAAAATTGGTTTGTAGGTTGCATCGCTGAGCTAACTTTTTGCAGCAATACCTCTGGCATCAAAGGCACGTTCGAAATATGAATGATAGACGAAGATTGCCGTCATTTGTGTTCTGTGGTTAAAGTTTTAATATCGGTTACGCTATTGTACGTGTTGTTGACCTATCAAAAGCAATTAATTGTGGTTCAGAATAAAAATACCGAACCATTTTTCAGGGTTACTTCAAAATATGTCTACTTTTGGAAAAGAAGGTAGGTAATATAAAAGAGGGATCTTCCTGCCTGTAATAAAATAAAACATTTCGAATAATCTAGAAAATAATCATTTTTTTTACACATTGGTAACGTTTTATACATGCTATTCAATAACGATAATTTCAGCTTGAGAAAAATGAATTGGGCATGTCCGGATTTCCGGCTGCAAAAGTATGAGTTTTCAATAAAATATTTTTATACCATCGCGTCGCGTCGCCGTAAAACGCCGGTTTTGTATGTAGGACAGTCATGTGACCAGTGAGTCGCTTGTTAGCACGTGACTTTGCTATACAAAATGGCGTTTTACGACAACGCGATGGTAAAGTCAATTTGATTGCAAACTCAAACTTGGCCCACAGGTCGCATTTCTCGACCGATTCTCAGGTTTAGGTATTTTCTCAAACATGCGCGGCTTACATATTATCTGTAAGTTCGGAAATAAAATAAGTAAAATAACAAATTTACAGCCAAAGAAAGACAAGTCTCTAATTTTAATTAAAAAATGCGCCAGAAATTTAACTATGAAAATAGAGACGTTTTTAAATTTCGAACATAAAGCGCGCCAAAAAGTTACCTATATAGGAACGTTTTATTAGAAAATCGATGACCCGAATGGCCGAGTTGGCAGTGACCCTGCCTACAAAGCCAAGGGTCCCGGGTTCGAGTCCCGGTGGGGGCAAACATTTGTATGATGATAACGGATGTTTGTACCCTAGTCATGGTTGTTTATCTATCTAGTATAATATTTATCTATATAAGTATGTGTATCGTTGTCTAGTACCCAAGATACAGGGAATCCTAGTTTGGGGCTAGATCAATGTGTGTAAATAGTGACCAAGGTATTATTAATCAAACATTGTTTTATTAAAAAATCAAACATCAATCGACAACAACAGCACTGTTTTCGTTTTATACATTTGTTTGTGTTTTGGAATCATACATTGGATAACACCTCAGAAGGCCGCGCCATCGAATTATCCTTGCCTCTTAAAAATAATATAAAAAAATACCTTAGTCCCATTGGCGGGAAAACGAACTTAAAAGCTCTATTATAAAGAATGTTTTATCAAACTATAATCTAAGGTAGAAATTTACACGCTGTATTTTTCTTTCTAAAGGCAGAAGTTAACGGCGTAAAATCTGATGGATCGGGTGTTAAAATTGGCGTTCCACAAGGTTCCATATTAGGCCCTTTCTTATTCCTGGTATATATTAATGATCTGCCTTTCATGGTGGAGAAATTAACTGACATAGTGTTGTTTGCTGATGATACTTCACTGGTCTTCAAAATTGAAAGACAAAAAGGAGAATTTGATGATGTTAATGGTGTATTGTCTTTAACCTTGAATTGGTTCACAGTTAATAATTTATTGTTAAACGCTGGTAAAACCAAGTGTATCAAATTCTCACTTCCAAATGTCAGGCAAGTTGAGACCAGTTTAGTGCTAGACAACAGCACGTTAGAATTAGTAAATGATACGAAGTTTCTTGGAATAACCATTGATAGCAAATTGCAGAGGGGACCCCACATAGATAAATTGGCTGGTAAATTAAGCTCTGCGGCTTACGCTGTTAGGAACATCAGACAAAGCACGGATGTGGCTACATCTAGGCTAGTATATTTTAGTTACTTTCATAGTGTGATGTCCTATGGTATCTTGTTGTGGGGGAAAGCAGCGGATATTCAAACTATTTTTATTTTACAGAAAAGAGCTATTCGAGCAATTTATAATTTAAAACGAACAGACTCCTTAAGAGAGCTTTTTAAAGAAATTGACATACTAACAGTAGCCAGTCAATTTATTTTCGAAAATATAATGTATGTACGCAAGAACCTTACAACATTTTCCAAACTTAGCGATAGCTGTAATGTTAACCTAAGAAATAATCACAGACTATGTGCGCCCCGTTTTAGACTCGCGAAGGTTAGCAATTCTTTCAAGGGTCAGTGCATTCTCTACTACAATAAGATACCTCTGGAGATTTTGAAATTGCCACTTGAGCAATTTATAAAGCATGTTAAAGCGACTTTGTCGAAAAAGGGATATTACAATGTTTAAGATTACTTAAATGACAGGACTGTATGGGGTTAATCTGGCTCAACACAGACCTTGCTGTTAATAATTTTGTAATTATTTATTCCTGCTTATTAATCATAACAATTAAATTTTTCATATTTGTATTAGTTAAGCACAACCTATTTTTAAAAGAGATCTAAAAATAAATCTGTGGGAGTTTCTACGCCCTTCTTCTCCCACAGTGGTCCAATGTAGAGAAGAGGCAAAAAATGACGTTTGCTAAGTATATGTAAATATCTACAGTAATAAAGTACTTTGACTATTTGACTATTGACTTTAGAATTATCATTTATTTCCTTGCCTTTTTTTGAGAAAAGCTCTTAATAAGCGGAAGCCTCAGCGGAATTTTTATTTTTCACTTCTTCATAGAAAACAGCTGATAGCCCGGCCGAAACTCTATCGAGAAGTGAAAATTGAAGTACATAATCTATGCTCGTCAGCGCTGGACACCCAAACTCTATCAAAACATTCTAACAATTTGGAGAATCTTATTTCGTTTCCTAAAATGGTGTTAAAAAGGGTTCAGCAATTCAAACTGGAAAGCTTTTATTTCGATAAGTGTTCCGGAGGCCCCTCACACAAGAGGAGAGCAATCCAGTTGCTTTTTAATTGAATTTTCGGCGAACCGGTAAGCAATAAAAACCTCCAATGGCATTTAATAGAGCAACAGGTTACAATTCTACAAGCAACGGTAATGGAAAAACTCGTAAAGTAAACTTCATATCTCGATAGCTGCGGCGATGGGCTAGCCCCCTGTCGCGCAAAATGGAGTGTTCAATGCCTCTGCCACCCGGTGTGGGAAAAGACGTGTCAAATAAAATAATGCACGCTTAAAGTTAAGGTAAACATTGGCAGGAAATTTTTTAAAATAAATTATTGCAACGATGACGTATTATTGGACTGAGTATTGTATTGTAATAGACAAACCAAATATTTAATTGCAAAAAACTCGCAGTAGTCTGGAATTAGGGTTGCTAACTTTCTGGATAGCAACGAAGATATCAAAACCATTTCGAGAAATATGTTTTCTTTACTGTTTCTATTTATCAGATTAATGAGTGATCTATGAGTGACCTCTCATGATGGTTATATTGTTATAATCAGCGTTTTGTTTTGATATTTTATCGTTTAGTTTTTATTGGTTACGACGAGATCGGCAAATTATAAAAAAGCAGACTCGTTAAATTTATTCCATCGAATATTCTAAATTCTTAGCAGAGGGACATTCCAAAATAAGACTTTAGTCAAACCAAGACCTTTTAAAATATTATAAAAAAAACAATCAAATATATAAAATAAACATACACACAAATAAGACTTTAGTCAAACCAAGACCTTTTAAAATATTATAAAAAAAACAATCAAATATATAAAATAAACATACATACAAGATACACAACAAAGCGTCAACACAAGCCAAAGAAGCCTGCGGAATTGACTAACTCTCATCTTTGTTTACATTATATTATAGTTTAGACTTGTAAAACTTGTAAATCTTAATAGCTGCAACATGAAATGGCCACCACAAGGCCACAAGGAAAACTTTGCTTGACGAATTTTAATCGATTTCATTGTTAAGATCGTAGACAAAAATCCATTTGTTTAAAAAAGCCTTCTGTAAATATTGTAAAATAATCTTAGGGATATTAGATAGAAGGTCGAATTGACGGTTGAGTTAGCAAGTTGGGATAAATCTGCAGTTTAAGTCGTTAAAACGGTAAATTTATTTATTTATCTACACACGTATCATAAACCCCACAATAATATCACAATAATGTTAAACTACTTTGTAAAAACTCATTTCTAATTTGAATATTGAACATTATGACCATAATGTGTAAATTTTCTACATATTATGACATTCAAATTTCGAACGCTGACGCCCGCCTGCGTGCCGTCCCTACTTTGTCTGTGAAGTTGGTACTACAGAACAAGCTAAACAACTCAATGCCACAATGCCGGTCAAACGTGCGGTTCCTCAACACATCAAAGAGAGCTTATGATATGTGTGTAGATAAACTAGTGTATGTAACTGTACATAATTAGGCATTATGTATCAGTCACATAAACTACTAATATCATATAAAATATGAGGTATAATATTTGTATTACTCACTAGCTGCTTGTGGTGCAGCTTCGCATAAGCGTTTCAAGGGAACTGAAAGTTTTGAATTTAAGAGGAAAAAACTCAATTCACGTATTGAATGCGCGGCCCCCCGACGTCCGCCGCCATCTTGTATTCTCAGAGACTATATATTACTAAATGACATTTCGGTTTTTGTCTTTCCCGCGCGTTTTTCAAAATTTTCTCTCAGTACCTTTGCAAGACATTAACGAAGAGTTTTAAAAAAATGGTGTCCAAATTGGTGCTGCCGTTTGCGAGATTTGCGCTTACCACATTTTGGGGTTCACATTTATTTGTATTTATTTTTGAACTTAAACCAAAATGGCGGTGTTCTGCGCTGGTTGTTACGGTAACGCTGTGCAAAATGTTGTTCTTGAGTTTTTTCGCATGTCAACATATACGGCATGAGGTAAACTATGATAGCATTGCAATGATGACAAACCATACGTGACGTTTTTAGGGTATCGTACCTTAAAATGAAAAAAAATAAACCCTAATAAATTCACTTCGTTGTCCGTCTGTCTGTCTATCTGCCAGTTTGTCTGTCAAGACCTTTTTGCCAGGAAAGTTTGGACGTACCAAGTTGAAACTAATATAAATTACTCAAGTACCATAAAGTTGTGAAAAAATCAAACTTCAAGGTCAACGCAATCAAAAGATAGATTTAGACGCGTTAAGATCAAAAATTTGCTGAATTTGCTTTATATTCGCAAGGGAATCAAAACCTATGGGATATTTCCCGTTGACCTGGATTAATGAAATTTGGCAAGGATTATGGTCTTATAGCACATGCGATATGCATAGTTCCGAAAACCGTAAATTTATACTTCCATCAGGAAGTTGTGATTACGATTTATGCCTAGCCCTCGATTCACGAGTCCGACTCGCACTTGGCGGGTTTCTTTTTCTTTATTTGAATACCCAGTCAAGTACCCCATTGGTCTTTCTTGGCAGCAAGTCTTGAACATAGAAATAAACCATTTAAACCTACACTTTAAAGCTTGACAGTGGCGTAAGGTTAATTAATCTGTAACATAAACCACGGATTAATGCCTGTTTAAACGAGGTTTAGAATGTAGGTCAAGGCACCGTCTGCATAACCTTTGAACTAAATTGAACCTAGTAGCAATCGAAATAAGCTTCATGTTACTATGTAAAATTGATTAAATGAATCAAATATTTCATTTTATCATGCTAAAATTCAAAGTATTGTAGAGGTAAAGATAAAACCAATGAATGAGTTATTGTAATTTATATTGTTTTTATTGCACGCAATAAGACAAAGGCAACAGTTCTTGTATATTGTCAAAAAATATCGCTAAATGTGTTGGTAAGCGGGAATCTCGCAAATGGGTAGACCGTTTTAGATGTATTTTTTTAAAACCTTTAAAAATTAAGAACCTGTTTTCCATGCTTCTGTCAAAAGGTGGCGTTGGTACCTTAGGTTTCAGATATGACACAATCGGTTGTCTCTTGCCTTGCGCGTCAATAATATTTTAAGGGGATTGAAGCGCCTGCACTGCGCATGTTTGTTGCTATGTCCTATGACCAACATCCCAAATATTATGCAGATACTGTAAAAATACTTGCCATCACACATCCCAGTGTAGGAATATAGCAATGCTAGGTTCTCAAATTCCAATAACATGAATGATCCATCCAAAGAACGCTAGCAAATGCATTATTGTACGTCCAACACCATTCCAGAAAACGACAACGCGCCGGTCGACTCCGATTCCCACAATTATCATTTAAACTAAATCAGCGGGTTGCTGTTCAGTGCCAGCGATTCGATTCCTGTCACTGAATCCAATCCTAGTTCCACTGCTTCAAAAGAACTCACTGTATCCACTGTTTCAAAGAAAAACTCTGTTCCAAAGAACATCGCTGTATCCACTGTTTCAAAGGAAGTCCCATTTATATGAATTATTTATCCTCAATGTTTAATATTTAAAAAAAACCCCGGAAATCCCAGTGTATGTACGACTGGGTTCAGGCTATTTATGTTAAGTATTTAATTATTTTTTAGTATAATATCGATTATTGGGTTTATTTATTTATTTTATTTTAGTTTCTTTTCCACTGGCTCGGGAAGCATTAGCAGAACTCATTCATCGATGCATTGATTATATGCGTTATGGGTGTTAACAAATTATCGAGTACACTGAATAGCATCTGAAAGCAGATCTTGTCATCTTCTAGCCTTCGACGAGTTTGCTGGAAAAGCCTTCTTTACTGCGCCAACTCCGACAGACCTGAGGTTGAAAGGTAAGCTACTGGATGTCGTTCTGGTGCGCAAGTTACGAAGGGTAGAGTATCCTTGACAGGGGGGTCCATCACGACAGGGGAGACAGCAATGAATTTGTTCAGACCGTTAAGGTCGACACTACCGGTTACTGCATCCTGGGACTTACCAACATCGAGGGTCTTCCGGAACTTCCAAACCTGTGCAGGAGTGTAGCTCTCAATACTCTCGTAGATATGGCGGCGTTTGGCACCTCAACAAAGACGGGTGCAACGATTACGGAGACTTTTTATATAATATTGCATTGATAAGGAAACATAGACTGATATTACTGCTGTGATTTTGCATGCATATGTCAGAATTTTGTGAATTTTTAGTAATTTACGTTATAAATCTAAGAAGAAAAAAAACTTAATGATTTTTTTACTGATATTTGGACATAATACTAATCTTTGAGTTAGACACTAAACATATATCGGGTTAAACAGTAACTTTATTGTTGGACGCTAGAAATGTCGTTTTCTTTTTAACTTTTACAATATTATTATGTTTTCGATTTATTTCATGCTGTTTTTTACACAAAGGTACAAAACGGTATTGTTAAATATTAAATGTATGCATGGGGGACCTAAGTCCACCACGAATGTTTTTGTGTAGGCTGGAAATAGCGAGTGGTGCTAAGGGTTAACTATTTACTCAATGCGGTAAACATTTAAACATAAGCCATACATAACTATTCTCGACACATAAATACATCTTCATATGTTCCCATGCCTGTCACGCAAAAGAATGCAGAAACGAAAAAAAAACAAAACGTCGAAAGGCGTGATGCTATTTTCAGGTTTCCGTTCCTTAAAAGGAAAAAAGGAATACTTGTTGGACAACTTCGTTGTCCGACCGTCTGACAGTCCGTTTGTCCGTCTGTCAATTCACTTTCTCTCAGGATCGCATGAAGGTATCGAGATAAAATTAATAGTAATTACTTAAGTCTACGTCCCAAAAGTTAATATAAATCACTCAATTGTATGGTCCCATTCAGTTGTAAAAAAAAACTTCTTAAAAATGCAAAAAGCTGAATTTGCGTGACTCGCAAGGAAATCAAAACCTATAAGGGAACTTCCTGTTGTCCTGGAATCATGCACTTTAGTAAGAAGCAAGGTTATATGTTAAGGAAAAAATACGAAAACTTTTAATTTGTAGTTCCATTACAAACTAAATATAATGTATGCGGAACCCGCGGTGCGTGAACCTGACTCGCATTTCGTCAGTTTTTTATAATCTCACTTCTCACCCCTTGAAAGAATTACTTTACGGGTACGTGTGGTCCACTGTGCTATGCCAGGTAACAACAATTTTTTATTCCGAACGCGTCACAACCGCGCCCGCCCAAGGGACCACAAGAGCGTTCGTGGCGAATCGTAAGGGCGGGCGGCGATAGGTCGGGTGAAACTTTTTTACGTGCCTTTTTGTCTCCCGGTGAAAGACCATTAGTGAGGAAACCTGCAGACAGCACTGCAGGCACATAAGCACTTGTAAACATAATAAACGGGCATTTGGCTCGCATTTGCGAGTCGCGCGACCCTGCGTACGAACCCCGTACCCCAAAAATAGTTGTAATTAATAGCCCCCTATTTATAACGTTAGAAATTCTCATTATTTTTCCTGAAATATTTAATAAAATAACTATATTTTTCCAAAGTTTTCGGACAAGTATTGTTAATTATTGGTATTTGTATCTTATTTCTTGAATATCATTTTAACAGCTTTTTAATAACTTTTTTTTCAAAGGATGAGTTGAGTCACTTGAATACAAAAATGTGCAGGAGTGGGTTCCGGATAAATCACATTTTTTTGTGACTAAGGACGGACAGACAGTCGGACAACGAAGTGATCCTGTAAAGAGTTTATTATTTTTCCTTTTGAGGTCCGGAACTCTAAAAATAAAAAAAATAGTATTTATCTAAACACGTATCATAAATCCTCTTTACTGCGTACAAAAACCGCACATTACGATCAGCATAATGTTAAACTACTTGGTAAAAACTCATTTCTTATCTGAAAAACTACACATTATGACAATAATGTGTAATTTTTCTACATTCTACGACATTCAAATTTAGAAACGGGGACTCCCGCCTGCGTGCTGCCCCTAGTTTGTCTGTGAAGTTGGTACTACAGAACAAGCTAAACAACTGCAGAGCCACAATGCCGGTCAAAAATGCGGTTCCTGAACACATCAAAGAGAGCTTATGATATGTGTATAGATAAACTAGTGTATGTAACTGTACATAATTAGGCATTAAAACTCTCGAGTGATATTATTACGAAACTGTCCTTCGGCTCGTTAATATAAATCATATATATAGTGTAGAATAGATATCAAATCTATTCTACACTTCGTATTTGGGATTGTATGGTCTTACATTCAGATAAACCTGTTTGTAGGATTATACTAAAAGCTCGAGTCTGTACCTCTTGACATCTATCTCGATACCTTTGAAAGATATTGTGATTGTGATTACGACTGAAAATCTTAATACGAATGACAAATAATAGGGCATGATAAAAGCATAAAGTCTAATAAAACACTTTTTATAAAAATTTTGCCAATTTTATGAAACGACATAATTTATGTTGGGTTAGATGACGTTACGTGACTTTATGGTAGGTTAGGTGACGTTAAGTGACTTTTGGTTAGGTTAGGTTAGGTTACTATATATATATATATATATATAGGTTACTATATACGATAACTTCATGTTACTTTTTATTGGTTTAGGTAACTTTACGTTGGGTTAGGTGTCGTGACGTTACTTTACGTTGGGTTACATAACATTCCGTTACTTTAGGTTAGGTTAGATTACTTTACGTTGGGTTAGGTTACGTTACGTTACTTTCAAAGTCAGAGTACTTTATTACTGTAGATATTTATAAATATGCAATGCATTTAGTAAAGAGTCTGGGCTTTGGCTAAACGCTTTGCCGTCCAGGAACCTTGGAACCCTTTTGGACCCGGCTTTCCTGCGTGTAGCGTGATATGCCTCAGGCTTGGTCTCAAAGTCTGTGAATTGCTGCTGTGAACTGCTGCAGCTACGGTTACCCAGTAGACGACCTTGAGCGCCACGGACTTTACTGCCAGTCGAATGCCGGCCGATATTACAGGCATACGACACTAAAAGACCTTTTCCGCAGAGCCCTTGGGACAGAAAACATACCATCAACCCTGGAGCCGGCTGGCTTGTCTGCGGCGGTCGGGAAAAGACCTGACGGTTGCACGCTTGTGCCCTGGTTTTTGGGGCGACCTCTGGCGTGAGACATGACCTGCGTGGTCACGTTGACCCCGTCCCACTACCGGCGTTGGGCCCGGAAGCCGGGGTCTGCCGCAGATGATGTCCAATTGGTCAAGTGCCGCAAATATGCTTTTTTGAAAAGCAATTACATATTTGCGGCACTTACAGTAAAAACGTTCTGGCCATGGTCGTCAGCCACTACAGGCATACTGAAAGATCTGTCTAAAAAATTAGTCAGTGTGTCTGGCGACCTGAGGGCAGGTTCCTACTTCGCCCAAAGGCTGAGCATGGCAATTCAGCAGGGAAATGCGGCCGGCGTGCTGGGGACAATGCCCCAGGCTAGATTAAGATTCATAGAATCTATTTAATGTAACTATTTTTTGTTAAGACATCAATATTTTAGTGCTATAACTAGTTAAATATTCTTGGTTTGGCTTATAATAAGTACAGATAATGTTGTGCCTCTTTCCTACACAATCCTTAGACGGAGTGTGCCCGTCAAAATGCCATCAAAACGATCCAACCACAGATATCAAGAGATAGGTTGAGGGGCATTGCACGTGCAAACAAACCTAGCCCCGATAGTCTTGATATTAAAAATTCTCGGTAGTCACCGGGCGACCGCAGTGACGAATTCATTTCCGCTTTTCGAAAATTCCGACCTGTGCAATAGTCAGTGCAAAAATAGAAGCGGGATTTTGAAATCCAAGAACGGCGGAGTAACATATCACTTGTAAGTCTCATTCCAACTATTATTTCTTCTCAAAACACAAGAAATAAACATTATTACGGAAATAAATCATTCACAAAAAAATCGTCACGAGTTGATCATTAAAGTGACAATGTCATGTTGTTCTCGCTAGGTTTATTATCCATTGCTTGTTTTGTATCTTAATTTCACTACATATTGCCAAGCTAACACGCAATGAATATTTCACACTTATCTAAATACGAAAGTAAATATGCATCGAGGTACGGAGGCAAACTGTTACACGCACGCAGAGACGACGTATAGTGATGGGAATAGTGATAGTGAGAATTATGTTTTTGAATCGATGGAAAGAAATAGATTTTTTACCAATTCGAACAAAACCCATTAGGTACGAATCAAAGCTCTAATGAGAAGAAGAAGATACTAATATTAAACTGCATTACTTAGCATAAAATGCTACGTATAAATTGTCAAAACGCCAAGTTCTTAATAAATATTTACATTTTTCTTGTCAATAGGTAGTATTAATAATAATAATAATAATAATATTTTATTTATTTCAGACAATTAAGGTCCATAGTTAAATACTAGTTATTAAGATAATTTAAAAAATATTATGATGTTATAATCTGGGTATGTAGCTGCACCCAATGTCGCAGCATTGGGGAGTCCCACCTGTCTATAAACACATTCAGCATCTCGTTACTGCCACCGCGCAGGCGGGCGAGTGCAGAGGCGCTCCGTTTTCTCATTATTGCGTAGAAGTCATCCGTACGCGCCTCTGCGAATATCCCCGAAGCACTGCATCTCCACGGCAGCCGCAACAGGACCCTGAATGCGTTGTTATATTGGACACGCAGGTCGCTGTATGCCCGCTTTGTATAGTCGACCCACAGACTGCAAGTGTAATATGATTGGCAGTAGGCTTTAAAAAGCATAATTTTGACTGCATTTGTACACTTTGCAAATCTGCGGGCTAACATACTACATCGGACAGCCAGCGACCTGCGTTCCCTCTCAATGTCCATGTTGTCTTTTAGATCGTCGGTGACCCAGTGGCCCAGGTATTTAAAACTATTCACTCTGCACAAAGGTGTACCGCAGAGAGATACTTCTGGTACATCAGAGTATGTTTTTGAGTAGGACTTAAAAATCATATACTCACTTTTTTTTAGAGTTACACCTGAGCCCATGTGCCACCGCATACGATTCACAAACATTCAGCAGACTCCTTAGAGCACCTACTGTCGGGCTCAGCAGCACCATGTCATCGGCATAACTAATATTGTTCATACAAACTCCATCAATATGACACCCAACCTTGGTGCCGCTGAGCTCGCCGATCAGCTGGTTCATGTACAGGTTGAAGAGGCGGGGCGAGCTCAACCCCCCCTGCCTCACCCCGCACTCCAACTTGTACACGTCCGAGCTAGCTCTCGCCCACCGCACACTGTTCTGTTTATTACAATACCAATACATAAACATTGAAGTAAGCTCGGGAGGCAATTTTGTTTCCTCATTTAGCTTTCGCCACAATACGTCATAATGTACAAGATCGAACGCCCTCGACAAATCCAAAAAACAGGCAAATACAGGCGTTTTCCTAGCAGTGTAATACTGGACCGTTTGCTTAAGGCACAGTATGGCACTCTCCATTGACAGACCTGGCCTAAACCCAAACTGAGCATCATGAAGTTCAGAGTGCATAGCCAGCTGTTTTTCAAGCAGACTATCCAGTACTTTGGCTACAACGGTAGCCAGGGAAATGGGCCTGTAATTAGACAAGTCGGAGGCGTCACCGGTTTTGTTTTTAATGATCGGCACTACCACGGTAAACATTAAATCTTTCGGCAGATAGCTGTGAATAATACAAAGGTTAAAAAACAATGAGAGAACCTCAAGATGCTCAATGCTGAGACCATCGTGGCCCGGTGACTTCCCTGGTACCATATCTCTAATAATGGTTGCAAAATTTTTGGCCTTAAACATGATGGGGGTCCTCTCGTTACTGGTCCCAGGATCATTCACCCGAAGCTCGCGCGGTATGGGCGATTCCACTCTAAAGTGCCGCTGAAATAAGTTAGCAATATCAGTCGGATCACCCACACCAGCCACGCCCGCAGGCAAACCCGTCCTTGTATTAAGTTTATTAGTTGACTTCCAAAATTTACCAAATTGTTTTTCTGAGTGACTTTTTGCAAGATTGTCCATTTTAATTTGTTGTTCTTTTTGCACACAGAACTTTAAATTAGCTTTAAATGTTTTCCTAGTTTCACACATTTGATCATAATAATAACCAGAGTTTACTCGACCATGTAACAACCACATTTTATACCAAAGACGGGCCCGCCCATGAGCGCCACTGACATGGGTATTCCAACCAGTCACATACTTATGTTTTTTAATCTTACTTTTCCCTTCATATGAACATATAGCACCCTCCCTAAGGATAGTTATCAGTTTATTATACAAGTCAACCGATAAAGAAAAATGATTGCTATTTTGACACATTTTAAAAGAACACTCAGTGCATTCAGTGGGGAAGTCAATTAATTTCAAGTGAGAGTTACAATATTCGTAATACTTTGCTATTTGATCATGATCACGTTCTCCCCACCTCACTTTATCACATAGTAAAACGGATGTGGACAATTTAGGTTTGATAACACTAATTTTACATTCGAAAATAACTGGATAATGATCCGAGGGATATACTCCATACAAAACTGACGCTTTTATAAACAGGTTTTTTGCAGCACTCGTTACAATACAGTGATCAAGCCAGCGCCGCGAGCCGCATGCTTGACAAACAAAAGTGTGTGAGTCACTAATTCACTATCAATACATGACCAAGTCTGCTCCGCACATATACACAGCATTTCTCTATAGAAGCGTTCACCGGGATGCGCATTAAAATCGCCCAATATAATAACTGACTCCACTCCTTCACTGTCAATTATTGCAGTCATTTCACTAAAACATTGGCAAAAATCTATAAGGCTATCACTCTTTTTGCTATTAAACGGCATGTATACACAGAAAATCAATATAGCTCGGTTGTTATGGATTAGTTTTATAGCGACTATGCGATAACTATTACATGATATAATCGACACTGACTGGAAAGCGCACTTCCTCCACAATAAGGCGACACCACCATACGGTCTTCCACTGATGATACCAACAGACGTATCAATGGCTGACTTGCCAGTGTACGAAAAGTCATCATGCAAGCTGCCAAGTGCAGGTACATCATGCGGCCATAACGACGTCTCCTGTAGGGCGATGATGTCAGCAGTTTTGCATAGTTTCCGCACACACTCAGTGGACCTGATCAGAACTTTACAGTTAAAAGCTGAGAATATAACGTTCTTGTTTTCTTCGTCCATTTTATTAAGAGTTAATGACTTCCTTTGCAATCTGAGGATTTCCTCTGTCTGTTTTATTAAAGAAAATGAAACGTCGGAACTTGACACCCTCTGGCCACAGTTTCTCATCCAAAAATGAATCTAGCTTACTTTTAGGTACATAAATCTTGTATGCACCATAGGATTTTTTAGTTTTCATTTTCTCTAACTTAATGCACTCCTGGGTCTTCATTTTTACATATTCCCCAATGTCATGTTCCGTAGTCTGTTTATTCACATTATATACGAAAAGAGGGATCTTTGTGTCGGCGGCTTTGAATTTTCCCGTCAGTGAAAGTACTGCTTTGCCTGTCCTACCAGCAAAACGATAACTAGTAGACCTACGTTTCTGAACTAGTGTCCATCCCTCATCTCGGCTACAGTCAGTCGGCCATACTCCTTCCTTTACCACTTCTGCCATGGTCAGCTGTTTGGTATTAGTTAGACCAGCAGCATGCTGGCTACTAGGTGACGACTTGTCTAACAGCGTCGAGTTTACTGGTGCAGGTGGAACGGTCCCGTTCTGCGATCCACAGTCCACTTTTGGTTGAATAATGGAGCGATATGCCAGTACATGATCTGCCGAGTCACCACAGCTCAGCCGGCCGGCCTTGTCGACGGTGGTGGTGGCGGCGGCGCTCGTGTTTGCCGCCGCTGTGACGTCACCCGATATATCCAGTACATACGGCGGTAGCCCGATCGGCCCGCTATCCGTCATAGCTGTGTACCCACCTCTTCTCGTGTTGATGTTAGTATTAAACAGCGATACTGGTATCTTAGACTGCTCTTTTAAGCCTTCAAGTTGACCTTTTGTTACGTAGGTTTCCTTGATTTCTTTAATTTGCGCTTGCACCGTCAACACGTCCTTCAGAAGTTTCGTGACATCAACATGATCAAAACAGATAGGCGGTAATTTATGTAGTTCATACGCCACAAAAACAGGTATTTGCTCTAGGTCAACGGTTTTGAACACTGAGATCACGTCTTTAAGATCCTTTTGTTTCTTTTGTCTACGTCTTCAAATGCACTTTTGTTTAGTCTTGACAGACGCAAACAACAAATTCTTCGCCTTATCAATATCTTCTTCGGAGAAGGCCGATTCACAGATTCGTATGAGACTTTCATTATCCATAACATCGTGTTTGTTACGAATAAACGCTAAGACTTCAGATATAATAACATTACAAATTGAACACTTGAGCGTATACACAGACATCGTAATTCGCAACACACAACCGATCGGTAGCGCATCGACGCGAGACTGATTATTGACGCGAGTATTGTACTGTACAGGATAATACAGAAAGGGTATATATGCCGAAAGGCGGTTGTTAAGGACTTCAATCTGAACATCCTTCTCTATGAAAAAGATTTGATCAGAGCAACATTATTTTTCACTTTGCAGTACATTTTGGGCCGAGCGGTAAGCTCATTTGTATGGGGAAGTAAAAAATAATGTTGCTTTGATTAAATCAGATTCATTGAGAAAGTTGTTCAAAATCATGTCCCAAATAACCCTTTTCGGCTTGGCACCCCGTATGTGTTACAGCCTGTAAACATAGTAATAGGTATTATTTTACAAAGAAAGTATAATTTTATTTATCTAACCCGGCATAAATACCACTGTCTATAAATTATAATGGATTGATGAAACACGCTGTCCTTGCAATGTCCCAGCACTAGCTCGGCTAGCTAGTGTTCCTGCGGTAGTGTGGATGTGTTCGGACAATAGTTGCATGACATTGCACTGATCAATAAATGCGGAAGGATTGATGTATGAGTGGTGTAGATGTGTGCGTGTTCTTAATTTTCGGCGTTACTGGTTCCGATACAAGCTTAGCGCCAAGGGCCTGCCTATCTATCGATATCTGTGGATCCACCACAAAAAAAACTTTGTGTGAGTATTTCACGCACACATTCATATCGTTTCCTTTGTCGGATGAACACAGGAGCGTGCAGTTGAGTAGAAATAATGTTACCACATCATCTGTGCTTACCTTCAAAATGAGCGATTTCAAAATCATAGACTAAGGCAGGTTTAGGATTCAACAAAAATGCGCATAGTGGGATTATCATGGCGGCGGCGGCGTAAAAAAATTGCGACGTGATTGCCTTGATATCATGAACAAATAGCATTAAAACAATTCATGAAATTGACAACTAACCTGTGCAGTGTGATCCTACTAGGTTTTGTCGTATTTTCAGAGCGGTTGGGGTACTATTTCACTGCATAAATCTCCATTTTGTTGTTTTTTTTTTTCAGAATAGTTTTCGTAGCAAAGCGCTTTCGAGTAGAGATCACTGAGATTTCCATAGTTTACCCTCCTGTCAAAATATGTGAGTTAACGATGCGTGATCAGGGGCTAAAAATTAGGATTCTAAGGGTGCAAATTAATTTTTCACATCAAATATACCATGCGGGTTGTAGTTATTCATTAATCCACATAAAGTCACAAGGAGCTAGCCCAGTGCCGCAGATCCACAACTCTTAGTTTCTATTATTTATTTCGTCAAAAAAACATGACGCCAATAAATCACTCGGCCGTTTTTATGAGTGTTTAGTTTACGCGTCGACCAAATTTACACAAAAACGGCCGCTAATCGAAACAAAGCCGCGATATCAGTGATTAAATCAACAGAATCCCCTCACTTAAACAAGCACAAGCCTGGTGGTTCGGTTCGGTGGTCGAATGCTTATTCCCATTTCAACCCATTTTTTAACAATATAGACATGCATTCCTAATTCACCCTGCCGAAAAGTTTCATGCAGTTTACATTATATACGAGTGATATAGAGCTCCGTAGTCTAGTGGTGTCACGCATGAGATGAAACTCAAACTCAAACTCAAAAGTACTTTATTACTGTAGATATTTACATATTCTTAGCAAACGAACTTTTTGCCTCTTCTCTACATTGGACCACTGTGGGAGAAGAAGGGCGTAGAAACTCCCACAGATTGATTTTTAGATCTCTTTTAAAAATAGGTTGTGCTTAACTAATACAATTATGATTTATTTTTATTTAATAAGCTGGAATAAATAATTACAAAATTATTAACAGCAAGGTCTGTGTTGAGCCAGATTATTAACCCCATACAGTCCTGTCATTTAAGTAATCTTGAACATTGTAATATCCCTTTTTCGACAAAGTCGCTTTAACATGCTTTTTAAATTGCTCAAATGGCAATTTCAAAATCTCCAGAGGTATCTTATTGTAGTAGAGAATGCACTGACCCTTGAAAGAATTGCTAACCTTCGCGAGTCTAAAACGGGGCGCACATAGTCTGTGATTATTTCTTAGATAAACATTACAGCTATCGCTAAGTTTGGAAAATGTTGTAAGGTTCTTGCGTACATACATTATATTTTCGAAAATAAATTGACTAGCTACTGTTAGTATGTCAATTTCTTTAAAAAGCTCTCTTAAGGAGTCTGTTCGTTTTAAATTATAAATTGCTCGAATAGCTCTTTTCTGTAAAATAAAAATAGTTTGAATATCCGCTGCTTTCCCCCACAACAAGATACCATAGGACATCACACTATGAAAGTAACTAAAATATACTAGCTTAGATGTAGCCACATCCGTGCTTTGTCTGATGTTCCTAACAGCGTAAGCCGTAGAACTTAATTTACCAGCCAATTTATCTATGTGGGGTCCCCACTGCAATTTGCTATCAATGGTTATTCCAAGAAACTTCGTAAGACCAGTGAAGTATCATCAGCAAACAACACTATGTCAGTTAATTTCTCCACCATGAAAGGCAGATCATTAATATACACCAGGAATAAGAAAGGGCCTAATATGGAACCTTGTGGAACGCCCATTTTAACACCAAATCCATCAGATTTTACGCCGTTAACTTCTGCCTTTTGAATTCTATTGCTTAGGTATGATCTTAGTAGATCCAACGCTTTATTTCTAACTCCGTAATGATTTCATTTAATTAATAGCGTATTATGATCAACACAATCAAACGCCTTCGACAGGTCGCAAAAAACTCCGATAGCATCCTGTGCGGCCTCCCATGCAGAATAAATATGAGATATAAGGGTAATACCTGCATCCGTAGTCGATTTACCCCTAGTGAAACCGTATTGTTTGGCGTGGAATTGTTTTGTACGGTTGAAGTGTGAGAGCATTTGATTGAGTATAATCTTTTCAAATATTTTACTTAGTGTTGGAAGAACAGATATTGGTCTGAAATTTGAAGGATCACCCTTATCTCCCGACTTGAACAGAGGTGTTTCATGAGGTCTGGGAAAGCCCCATCGTCAACACATTTATTGAATATATAAGCTAAGTGTGGGGCTATAACTAGAATTACTGAACCAATGACTTTGACTGATATACCCCACAGGTCTTCCGTATTTTTTAAGTTAAGTAATTTAAACGTTTTGACAATGTCCTGGGGATATACATGATGAAATTTTAAATATACATTACTGGCGCTAGTATTATTTTTTAATAAAGTCTCTGCTTCATATGGAGATGAATTTAGAGATGTTGTGAGTAAGGATACATTGGTGAAGAATATTTCAAAAGCTCGAGCAACATCAGCGCTGGATTTAACAACACTATCACCTATCTTTAGGCAGAAATCATTGTCCCTTGGTATAACTTTGCCAGGTTCGCGGTTTATTATTTGCCAAACTGTTTTCATTCTATTATTTGAATTTTGAATTTTTCTATTAATGTGTAAAGTTTTTGCAGTTCTACAAACCAACTTGAAAGTTTTGGAACATTTTTTAACGTAGTCATGAAATTTTCGATCAAAGTTATAGGTTTTTTGTTCATAAAGTCATATAAGATAACTCTACTTTTACGAATTCCAAACGTTGCCCAGTCATTAAATTTTGATTTACCGTTGTAGTCACTGACTTTCTTTAATTTAAAAACTTTGTTGAATTCTGTCTGAATAATGCTGAAGAAGTCTGAGTAGATTTTGTTTGGGTTCTGTTCATCAAAATCCGGTACTGGCAAATTTATATCTAACTTTTTCATATACGTCTCTAGTCTATGGGATGTAATAGGCCTATAAAATGATGGATCAGTCCTATTTTTACTGGCAATTGGGAATGAAACTGTATGACCACTGTGATCGGAGGGTAAGCAGTTAATTACATTTTTACTTGTGAATGCACAGTCACAAAATACGTTATCTAAGCAAGTTTGGCTGGTAAGTGTAATTCTAGTCGGCTCTAGAAATATATGACATAAATTAAATGATTTGAACAGAGTTATTAATCGTTGTTATATTGTATCTACAAGCAAATCTACATTAAAATCGCCACAAATAATTAACTTTTTTCTGTTATTACAAAGTATAATGAGGGCATCCTCCATAATTTTCTCGAACATTTCAAAATTGCCATGGCCGTTTTCATCTCTTGGAGGTCTGTAGACACATACAATAATATGGCTATCCAACTCAACACAGGATACCTCTATTTGTCTTTCTACAGTAAGTGCAAGAATATCTTTCCGTTGTTTCACCTTAATATTATTTTTTACTAAGATTAAAGAACCACCTCTATCGGCAGTCTTTCTATTGTAACAACTGACAATTTTGTAATTATTTATGTTAAAAGACATCATATTTTCCTTTAACCAGTGTTCTGTAATACAAATAACATCGGTGTCTGAATGATTAAGAAATAATTCTAATACAAGTTCTTTGCCAGGTAGCCCCTACATGTTTTGATGGGAGATGTTTAAGTGTTTAAGTTTGATTGCCAGAAAACCCCTGCTTATTTTGTAAAATTTTCTTATGTTTTGAGGGGTCCTCTTTTGTCGAACTATCTAGTTTAAAACACTACTATTAGTACTAATACTAACTAAAACTGAAGGCGAATGCGTATTTGCAACTGTGTCGCATATATTATACGCTAACAATGTAGCTACTCGTTTTTTTGTTTTATGAGACAGGTACATAGTATCCTGAGTCAGAGTAAAGTTATGAATAAAATTATTCATGTCGAAATATAAAATAGCATCACTATGATGACACGTTATATTGTATAGATGCATGTTCATTCTATGTACACTTTTATTTTGTTTCCCCGATAAATTAGAACAATAAGGAAAGTTACATAGAATAAACTTGCACTTCGTCTTATTATATAAATGCTTAAATAAATATATTATATATATGGTCAGCACCGGATGCTGGTTCGCATCCGGTGCTGACCATATATTAATTAGATAATTAGGCTGTACGTCCAGGCTACTATGGCTTCTTGGTAGTAGAAGTCGTAAAACACTACCATCAACCCGCAATGAGCTACCGTGTTGGAGTATGGCTCAATCTTTTCGTATCCGGGTAAAGACCTGTACCTGTCGGTAGGGGCATTAGTGGACTATTTATTTATCTTATTTCAAGTTTTATTTAACCCTATCCAGTCGGACGACATCATCAAGTCAAAGGGATCTCGCGGGTGAAGCTTGCTCAGGGCCGTGAGGATTGGCTCTGTAGAGAAGAGGCGTGTGAACAGAAATGGGTCGTTGAAGAAAATTTTGATTACTACGATTGTACACAGGTTTACCTTTTTGGAAGTATATTTTTTGGAAATAACCGTTCTCATCTGTCACACAGAGACCGCGTCTTCAGTCAGAGAACTAGAGATAATCTAGGAAGAGATCGTCTAGAAAGACTAAAATGGAAGTATTATTTTGTGGTGTGGCGTCACATCAAATAATATCGCCACCTTCAAAACGCTCCGACGCTTCATCTTGGGACACACCCGCTAATCCGCGCCTGACTCATCCCGCGTTGGCCTGCAGCCGACCGGCCCAGCGAGCTAGCCGCGCGCAGCGCCTGCGCATACCAGTCTGCCACTCGCTTCGCTAACGAACCCACGTCTGTGCGCGCTTATAGCTTCCGATATTTGTGTCGCTATTGTTACTTATGCTTTGTAATTACTATTGTATATAACTTTCCTGCTTCAGTAAACTTCTTCCGTCATCTAAATAATACTATTCATTTCGCATAAAGCCTTCACTCATTACCATACCTACCACTACATATGGGAACATTGGTAGGACAAACATCATCTCCCCATATCTGGTGACCCCGACAAGCCGTTTATTCGGTGAATTGGACCTACGCATACTGTGAGTAAGAAGAATATCTGGCTGACGCAACATTCCAACGTTCGTTCGAGAACATACAACAACACAAAGGATTTTGGTGTGTGGTCCAAGTCAAGCGATTTCAGACATGACGGTTGACAAACTTGCCGAGCTTGCGGACAAAGTTTACGACATCGCTCCAATGACTCCTCAGGTCGCCGCGGCCAGCACCTCTGCCTCTATCGCCCCGCCAGCTAGCAACGACATGGCCATGCAGATAAGCGAATTGACAAGGCAAGTAGCACTACTTACAACCAGACTAGACCAAGAAAGAGGACTTTCACACTCACGCTCACACGCACGCTCAGGCTCAAGATCTCGCTCAAGGAGCTATAAACAGCCACCACCCGACCACCCCCACTGCTTTTACCACTACACTTTTGGAGAAAAGGCCCAAAAGTGCAAACAGCCCTGCACCTTTAGGAAGTCGGAAAACTTCCAGGGCGGTCGCAAGTAGCGGCCCATGACTGCCCTACATCATCAGGCCGTCTCTTCATATCGGATCGGATATCAAAAATGCAGTTCCTTGTGGATACTGGTTCCGACTTGTGTGTTTTTCCCCGACCAGCTGTCAAGAGGCCCTGCGCCAAATCTAAATACGACCTAGTAGCTGCAAATAACACAGTTATACATACCTACGGACCAATGAAACTTCATCTTACTCTGGGACTTAGAAGAAACTTTCCATGGGATTTCACTATTGCAGATGTATCGCGACCCATTATTGGAGTTGACTTCCTCAGCCACTACAATCTACTCGTCGACTGCAGACATCAGCGCCTAATTGACAATGTCAATTCTCTCTCCGTCAACGCTGTTAGCTGCCCCGCCGCTGAGGATTTTGCGTCTGTCAAGTCCGTCACCGGAGAGTCTGAATACCATGAGATACTGCGAGAGTTTCCAGAGATTACTCGTCCCCCAGGTATGCACTTACCATATAAGCATAGCACTCTCCATCATATAAGAACGACGTCAGGACCTCCAGTTGCCAGTAAACCAAGAAGACTCGACCCATTACGGATGCAGGCAGCTAAAAAAGAGTTCGAAGACATGCTGGCCAACGGCACTGCTAGGCGATCAGAAAGTGCGTGGTCTTCACCTCTCCACATGGTAAGAAAAAAGGACGACAGTTGGAGGCCATGTGGAGACTACAGAGGTCTCAACTACAGAACTGTACCTGACAGATATCCCATCCGTCACATTCATGACTTCTCATACCAACTCTCAGGATGCTCCATCTTTTCTACAATCGATCTCGTGAAGGCCTATAATCAGATTGCGGTAAATCCCGAGGACATTGCCAAAACCGCCATCACGTCACCGTTTGGGTTATATGAATTTCCGTTCATGACGTTTGGGTTACGCAATGCAGCCCAAACATTCCAGAGATTCATCGATGAAGTCTTACTGGGACTCGATTTCTGCTACGGGTATATTGATGACATATTAGTGTTCTCAGCATCAGAGCAGCAACACAAGGCGCACCTACGTCAACTTTTCGAGCGGCTACAACAGTACGGCATCGTGGTAAATACAGCCAAGTGTGTACTTGGTCAACCAGAGGTGACGTTCCTGGGATTTAGCGTATCAGCCGCAGGTACTAAACCACTCGAATCTAAAGTCGACGCCATCAGGGACTACCCGGTGCCTAAAACGGTAAAGGAGCTACGCCGTTTCCTGGGTATGGTCAATTTTTACCGTCGCTTCGTGCCAAATGCAGCTCAACTTCAAGCTCCGCTTAATGACGTCTTCAGCGGCTCCAACATAAAAGGATCTCATCCGGTAGATATGGTTCCGCATTTACTCCAAGCATTTGAAGACTGTAAGGAATCACTATCACGGGCAACACTTCTCGCGCATCCAGATCCAGCTGTTGAGCTTGCAATAGTGACTGACGCATCAGGCACGGCCCTTGGCGCTGTTCTACAGCAACGAAAAGGTGACGACTGGGAACCTTTAGCTTTTTACTCTCACAAACTCAACAAGGCGCAGACTAAATACAGCCCCTACAACAGGGAACTACTTGCTGTGTATGAAGCTATAAAATACTTCAGGCATATGGTCGAGGCAAGGATTTTTACAATTTTTACTGACCACAAGCCACTCACTTTCGCCTTCTCCAAGAGTAAAGATAGCTGTACTCCACGGCAGATCAGGCATCTTGATTTCATTGGTCAATTTACAACAGATGTAAGATACTTACCTGGTAAGGACAATGTGGTTGCTGACGCACTCTCTAGAATCGAGGAAATTTCATCGTCTGTTGATTTTGATGATCTTGCACGAGCTCAGGACAAAGATCCAGAACTGCAAGACCTGCTTCTTCACGGCTCCGCTTTAAAACTAGAAAAGTTGCACACACCTAATGGTAACTTACCTCTCTACTGCGATACTTCTGTGCAACCGCCCCGTCCATACGTCACACCACAGTTCAGGAAACAAGCCTTCGACGCACTTCACAATCTTCACCACCCTGGATGTACTGCTACAGTGCGGCTGGTCTCACACAGATTCGTATGGCCAGGGATACGAAAGGACTGTAGAGAGTGGACTAGGCAATGTTTGCTATGCCAAAAAAGTAAAGTTACTCGACACACCATTACCCCCCTCTCCTCTTTCCTTACTCCTTCCTCGAGATTCTCTCACATACACCTCGACATAGTAGGGCCCCTAACTCTGTCTTGTGGTTACAGGTACTGCCTTACCGTCATCGACCGTTTCACGCGGTGGCCTGAGGCATACCCCATGATGGACATCACTGCTGAGACCTGCGCAGCAGCTCTGGTGTCTGGATGGATAGCCCGCTTTGGCTGTCCCGCACGAGTGACCACAGACCGTGGTCGGCAATTTGAGAGTCACCTGTTCAAGTCTCTCACCCAGCTGGTTGGTGCGCGCCACTTCCGCACAACCGCCTATCACCCTGCTGCGAACGGCATCGTCGAGCGTCTCCATCGCCAACTGAAGGCCGCCATCATGTGCCACACGTCGACGCCCTGGACTGAAGCCTTACCTCTCGTCCTTCTGGGCTTGCGAAATTCTTCGAAAGAAGATCTACAGTCTACCTCTGCTGAGCTGGTATACGGTCAAACTCTCTCTCTCCCCGGCCAATTCATCTCTCCTAAAGACGACTACAGCACGGCCGACATCTCTGAGTACGCGACCCGCCTTCGCTCCCACATGGCCAAACTCGCGCCGAGAGAAACTTCGTGGCATACCAGTCAATCTGCACCTTTCTACATTCCACGAGATCTACACTCATCATCACATGTCTTTCTCCGCCGAGACTACGTTCGAGCTTCACTTGAACAGCCATACGAAGGCCCATATAAAGTTATAAAAAGACAGCCTAAGTTCTTCACGATAGACGTCAGAGGCAAACCAAATAACGTCTCTGTTGTCAGGCTGAAACCAGCATACATGAGAAACCAGAATTGTAGAACCCACAGTTCCATACACTACAGTTCCAGCGACCAGAACTCCAGAGCCCGAAATTCCCCCAACACCATTTCCTGTTCCGGCGACCAACGCAGAAAAGACGACTCGGAGCGGTCGAAGAGTCAGATTTCCCGATTTTTATCGACCGTAGCAACGGTCTGGCCAGGGGGAATATGTGGCGTCACATCAAATAATATCGCCACCTTCAAAACGCTCCGACGCTTCATCTTGGGACACACCCGCTAATCCGCGCCTGTCTCACCCCGCGTTGGCCTGCAGCCGACCGGCCCAGCGAGCTAGCCGCGCGCAGCGCCTGCGCATACCAGTCTGCCACTCGCTTCGCTAACGAACCCACGTCTGTGCGCGCTTATAGCTTCCGATATTTGTGTCGCTATTGTTACTTATGCTTTGTAATTACTATTGTATATAACTTTCCTGCTTCAGTAAACTTCTTCCGTCATCTAAATAATACTATTCATTTCGCATAAAGCCTTCACTCATTACCATACCTACCACTACATATGGGAACATTGGTAGGACAAACATCATCTCCCCATAGTGGTATAATAAATAAAGAGTTGAGGCATAATAACGCTATTGACTGTTGAAAATAATAATATTGGGGCTTTTGAGCGGGGATTGATGAGTGACGACCTCTGTGGCGCAGCGGTTGTGGCTCTGCCTATGCGAGATGTTCCGGGATCGACCCCCGGCTGGGGGTAAAGAAAGAAACCCCAGGTCTTGGATATTTATATATGTGTGATGTCGCTGACCCAATTCTGGTATACAATAACAACTCCATGACTATTACATGACGATTACGGTCAGCTTTAGATATCCAATATTTGGAGTCCGGAGAAATTTTTAAGGCAATTATGGTAAACATTAAGTTAATTGTAAGCACAATAATTAAGTTAATCAACAAAGGGAATGGGATTACAAAATCGTCAGATATTGGGTATCTAAAGTTGACCGTAATCGTCATGTAATTGTCATTGAGCTGTCATTGTGTACCGGAATTGGGCCCCTGGTTCCCACGACACCGGGTTTCCTAGCGTGGGGCCAGCAGCAATGTTTGTTCCTGCATGTAAATGTAAAAAAAATGTGTTTAAGGTTATGGTTGCTATTTTTTGGATGAATTGACGTGATTTTAATTTGTGAATGCCTTAATAAAGTATTGAATACTCGTTTTAGATGACAAATGGCTTTAGTTGTGTTTTTTTTAATGGATGATTGCTTCTTTTATGGTCGTTTGTGAGGAAAAGGGATACATAATATATAATTTTATAACAGCGGTTTCTGCTATTTTTCAAACCACTGGCTATAATTAAGGAAAAAAACAAATACAAACAAATTATTACGTATTACAGTTCGAATTAGGCTGGAATTATTATCGCACTATTAAACTATTAAAACCTAATATTATTTGTATAATGTAATGACCAACAGACTACATCTACAGACCGACAGTGCAGCTTTGACCTTATTGAGATATTTTTTGATGAGATTGTATCCCAATATTTATAAAATAGTGACTTAACTGAGTACAAAAAAAATTCACCGATCGAAGGTCGAAGTGAAACATAACCTCGACGAGATATATTTCTATGATATTTTCTGGAAACAAAGGAAAGAAAGGGTCTTTGAGAATGCAATCAATATAATCTTATACGGGCTCATATGATTTTGGGTCCTAGTTTAGCGTTTGATGCCATGACTATAGCGTTTCCATGTTTTTAGTTTTATCATCTCTACATGCTGCGACAAAACAGTGAAGGTAGTAATATAATAAGGGTGCAAACAAAAATAAATTGCGAGTGTTAAGTCAATATCTGTGTTGATTATATACATTAAATTCAGTATAACATCTCATTTATTTATTTATTTTATTATCTTAAAAAATCCACAGCTAAATATTATGATTAAACAGCTAATTAAACCTTAACTCAAGCCAATAATGGATTTAAATTCCTTAAGCTAAACATCATGACATTACACTGAGGAGGTTAAATAAGTATATACACAAAGAAAACATTAAAATATGTTACTAAAATCAAATTCAATTATTAAATTATAAATTTTGAATGTTGAATGCACGGGTAAAATGTGTAGTGTGCAGTGTAGTGTGGTGCTGTACGCCCTTGCATAGCCCTATGACCGTAGTCTTGGGATCGGTTCTTTAGCAGCATTAATCAAAATTAGTATTTTTTATAGTCACCATTGAGCTAAAAAATTAAAAACCAGTTCGGTTTTTTAAATAGCTTCCGCCACCACCACTGGTACCGCTTCGCTATAAAGTCCATAGCTCCTCGTTCGAAGAAAATCGTAACGCGATCCCAATCCCAGCAATAAGGAAACAATTCCTTAATATAAGAAATCATGATGATTTATTTCCCTATATCCAACAGGATATTGTATACTTTAGAAATGGTACGAAAAGGATCAAAATAACCCTCTTACTCACTACCTATCGTCAATTTGACATAAACTATGTCATTTTTATGTGGACTGGAGTTAGTGAATTAGGATGGAGGTGCGATTCGGACCAGAACACGAAGATTCCTTACTATGTACTTAGTCAACTCTGTTACAAAATTGTCTTTATTTCAGGTTAAAAAACTCATATCTATAAATACCTTAAAACTAAAGATCAATACTTTATTAAATAAACACAAACTAATATCTATCTTAGCTAGGGAATTTTTGTTAGGTCTCGCTTCCCTTGTGTCGGAAAAGGATGCTCTTCGGCCAGTAACCTTTAGCCAGGACCATCGTCTTGAGCTCCGGCGGCACCCGAAGTTTGAATGACAGGAAGTCCTTGGGTCTTTGTGACTCCAAAACCTCATTTAAATAATAACTCCTTTAAAATTGACTGCACCTTTCTGTGACATCCTGTACAAAACTGCGTGATCAACACAAGACAAATAAACTAAACACTATCCAGACTTAGCCGTAAAACTGGGAATTAAAATTTGGCACCAAACACGGCCATCTTTGATCTCTGTTGTGTCTGGGATATAAAACTTGGGATTAGTTAGCATGCGATTTTGCCAAATAATATTTTGTATCATTAAACGATGACTTCTCATGCTGGGAAGGGCATAATTGAGACTCCCGTCCCAGTAACAAAATGCAAGGCAACTAATAGTGTGTTTTAATGATGATGATGTTAGGCAAAGTTCTGTACCGCTTGCATTATATCCTTCTACTCTTATAGATTTGTCAAACTAGTAATTTCTATATTTAACTAATGGACATAACACGTAGAAAACTTCTATATCCTACAATAGCAACTATCACTCACAAGCATTTCCCCCAGCAAACGGTGGCTGGATAGGAAATATGATAGTTACGTGTTGAGTTTCTCTTAGTCCCATAGTGTTATCATACGTTCAGGCAAGAAATATAGCAAAAGTGCTTCAGTAACCGAAGAAGCATTTCTCTGTTTCTCATTAACCAGCGACAGAAAAGAAGGGGTGCTATAAGTTTGAAGCGTCTGTCTGTTTCTAACAGTCTAGCTGTCAATCGGGTGCGGCTTTTTTAATTGGTATAGACTTCACTTAAATGATTCTTAGATTACATTATATTGAATTCATATATGGGTTCAGCGGTTCATACGTTATCAGCCTACATAGGAAATAAATGAACAAAATTTTTGCCGTAATGTTTCATTAATGTGTCGGGGGTGTTTTGAATTAATGTATAGTTATCCTGTACGGGGTCATGCCAGTTCCTATAAGGGGGGCAGGAGCACGGTTGCGCCCAATAAACACACCATTTTTGTAATCCAGAACTGTCTGTAGGTAAAGCTTACAAAAATTATAAATCTATTTATTTAATAAGGAACATCAACAGCACACATACTCGTATATGATATATAACAAGAGAAATATGGCGGTATTGATCTTAAAAAGTGCCTCTTATAGATGAGCACAGCATTGACAAAGCACATCATACATTGAGGTAAAAGAGTTTATTTTCGTTTTACCCGAACACAAACATAAACATAAACAAATGTGTATATCCTGTGTCGTAGGTACTAGAAACAGTGACGTCAAACACATATAAACTTGGGGGTATTTTTAGGGTAAAAACGGGATCTTATTACCAAGACTTCGCTTTCCGTCTATCTGTCTGTCTGTCTGTCCGTCTGTCACCAGGCTGTATCTCATGAACCGTGATATTTAGACAGTAGAAATTTTTACAGATGATATATCTCTGTTGCCGCTGTAACAACAAACAGAATAAAATAAATATTTAAGGGGGCTCCCATACAACACTTCTTTTAATACCACATACAAACTTATGTTGCACCTGGTTACGTAAATGGAGTGTAAAAGTTAGTGTTTAGTGTTGGTAAGTCTGCCAATTTAACTTGATTTCAGATAGCTGCGCAATGAAATACTTGAACAAACTGAAACAGACATTTGAAGTTTGGAGATCGTTTTTCTCGAGCTCTGTTCTCTTAAATACACCGTAGGCAAACTATAACGTCACGCCGACGCTTGAGGCACTGCGCGGTACACGGTCTTGGATCCCGCGGATGTAACGAACACCACCCGGTGCACCGGAGGCTGCGATCCCCCTCAACATACCAATGTATTTGTTATCATTCAAAATTTATTTTTTTAGATTAAAATTAAATTTATTATTTTTATTTAAATTATTTAAATAATAATTTATAATATGAAATAAAAAATAAATGTTAAAAAAAATAAGAAAGGAAATAATCAATTGATATGGTAAACAACCGCATTATCGACTACCTAGAGAAGCTGAGACTACTAGCAGGTAAACAATTCTGTTTCCGCAGAAACAGAATTGTCTACCTGGTAGTCTCGATTGAAGATGTTACCACTCTACTCACTAAACTAGCAGCCTCGCATCTAGACTTAGTTGATAGATGTCTCAGTGTTTTTCTGGACCTAGCAAAGGCATTCGATACTATCTCCATAACAATCCTGTTAAAAATGTTAGAACGACTGGGCATTCGAGGGTTAACACTAAAATGGTTCAGCAGTTACCTAATAATACCTTGGACACTTTGGACACCATTTACACACATTGATCTAGCCCCAAACTAGGATTCCCTGTATCTTGGGTACTAGACAATGATACATATACTTATATAGATAAATATTATACTTAGATAGATAAACAACCATGACTAGGGTACAAACATCCGTTCTCATCAAACAAATATTTGCCCCCACCGGGACTCGAACCCGGGACCCTAGGTTTCGTAGGCAGCGTCACTGCCGACTCGGCCATTCGGGTCGTCAATGGATAGGAGACAGTGTCTAAGAATCGATCCCTGCTCATGCTCAGTGAAGAAGGATTCGGCTTCAATGAGTTTTGGAGTCCCTCAAGGCAGAATCCTGGATCCCACACTTTTCGTTATTTATATAAATGACCCTCTACATCTTCGCATCGTGGATGCCGAAATCATTCGTTCCATGGTAAATCCTGGAATGGTGTTTACAGAACAGCCGAGTCGGGTTTAAGACAGGTGTCGAATTGGTTAAGAAATAAGACAGTTATTTGCAATTATAAGGCTGTTTATAAATTTCATAATGATTATAACTAGAACGCCTTATTCAGCTATTAAATTGTATCATGTAAATATTTTAATAATTTAGTCATCATTAGTATTACTTTATTATATCAGTATTATTACATTCAAACATTAAAACACGATAAAAACAATAGCCAAGATCAAACTTATGTACATTTATGGTTAATAAATTCGCTTACAGAGTAAAGACTGTTTTGCAAAAGCCAAATTAATAATTTATGTCTAAAGCAGTTGAACGTTAGAGTTTTCATGTCATTAGGTATTTTATTATAAACTATTACATACATTGCTAAACATTTTTTACATATAATGCTGTTCTCGATGTGTGATTGAAGAGAAGCCTGTCAGAGTTTCTTGTGTTCCTCGAAAAATATTCTTGACCTTTTACGAAAAAAACGTCCAATCGTAGTTGTGCTGCGTATACTTGCGTCATCCACCCGGCGAGTCGATGCAATCAAACATTGATCAGTGAAATTGATGTCAGTAAAGTTCCCTGTCTGACCGCCTTTTGCTTCGTTTGCCAGTTTTTGGTTTGTACGTGGCAAAGATGAACAAAATAGGTACAATGCGGAAAAAAAGAACGTATGTGCAGATCTCGAACTCGATGTTATCTTGTTTGCTCACTAGTAATCATCGACAACAATCCGTTGCATCTTGGCCTTGGCTCCCTGCTCTGATTCCCGCAACAGCTATACTGCTCACCACAATGTTGAATGCTCCTCAATAGAGGAGTATAGATAGTATTCGTTGTCACAATGGCGGCGTTTGGCTGGCTACTAACGACGAACTGCAGTGGAACACTCGCGATTTTTCACTTGTTTATTGCGGATTTGAAGGACCAATGTTTTGAACTATAAGTTTTTGTATCTATAGGGCTGATTTATTTATTAAAACCACGAGTAAATTGGTACGGAAACGTTGTATTGTGAGGAATTACAAGATAGACGTGTTACACCAACGAATGTGAACGAGAAGAAGAAGGCAGAAGTCAAAATCTGTCAAAATCAGTATAACCAACATAGGAAATTAAGCAGTTATGTTGTATTGCCAACAGCTCAGGATTAGATTTTACAAATTTACCGATGTCAAGTACATAAAGACAGGGTACTAGTACATGGTATGTTTAATTTTAAAAATATTTGTTTTCAAGATTCATTTCATTCATCATACGTGGCCGTACCACAAATAGCATGCACACAAGTTTTTTAGGCAAAGAAGGCTGTTCATTTCGGTACCGTAACCCAAAATTATAAGACCATATCTTATGTCAGACTCGACATAGCCATGATATGCAATCAGACCTGTTTTTTCGGCTGTTTTTTGCAAATGACTTAGTACAAAAACAAATCTATTAATCTTAATACATACTTCGTTCATGTTTCGATCGAATTCTAATGTCGATCAATTATAATACCTAAAAGTGTCACATTATCAGCCCCCTCTAGAATTTATCCATTATGATTGATATTCAATGTCATGTCTCTGTGGTTGTAAATATAGATCCATCTAAATATAGATCCATTGGAATTCTGTATAATTGTTGATCCATATCTCGCCGACTGGAAAGTCAGTCACTCGGTGCCCTTTGATATGATAATATTCTATCTTTCCCCTCCCCATCCCTAATAACCTCATACAGTTTCCTGATCTTATTATGGACGGGATAGGGACTAAGCGAGTTGCGTCCAGAAATAAAAAAAAAAACATTTAAATACAACACACACAGTGCGTCTGCCCCACACTAGGATACCTTGTCGCGAGTACCAGAAGCAGCTACGTCACGACCATACAAAAACATTGAAGATCCGCCTTTTTTTTCAATTTGAACCCGGAACCTCTCGCTGATGAGTCTACGCCAGAGAGGTCTTCAACAATATTCGGGAGCAAAGTGAAAATGAGGAGCTAATTAAAGTTTAGTGAACACTGTTCATAAGTAAAATAAGTTGAGGTTTTCCCAAAATTTTGTGGTAGAACATTTGTTTAGAAGGCATTGGTTTGTTAAAATAAAAATGATTTTAAAGCCGACGTAACCATACAATCGATGAGAGAATTATGAAGAAAAAACTGAAGGACTACCTACACTGACAGCTCGAAATTTTTGATTTTTAATTATGAAGATCCGTCGACCTTTATACGATTGGCTATAGGTTAGATTAGAGATAGGTTCTTTATTTTCATTATTTTCAAAAGCTTTTTTAAATTATAGTTTATTTTTTAATCAAATATTTTACTATAGAAATTTCCTTTTTGCGTACATACCAGTCATATGTGGGGCCATAAAAAAGGCTTTACATTTACTGCTTTGTTATAAAGATCAAAACCTATGAGTAATAAAAACCGGATGCCGATAGCTCTTACAGGACGATGCGCTTTAAGAAATATGTTTTGTTGAAGATGTCGAAAATGTATGGGTTCTTAAACTGTTCAAAGAAAAGCCATTCAGCAGACAGATTAATAGTTATAGGTGGAATAGATGATTACATCCGCAAGAAATACTTGGATCCCACCGCCCTGCACGGCCCCCAGGATAGTGCTAACGAGCGACATATCAACACTATATTTTTCGGAAGAACTCGGAAGAGAGTTTAACCAAATCACAGTGAAATCTATAAAACATGTGACATTGGTGAAATTACCCTAGTTTTTAGACCGCCATTAATTAAGAAATTGTGTAGATGTAGTTAGGTGAAGCCTGGTGGCGCACCGCCGCTCGAGGACTTATTTATTCCTAGAAGTTGCTCTAATGACATCCCTTTAATATATCCCATTATGAAGAACAAACCATATATGTACTAATTAAAGTTTATAACACCCGTATAATATGACATCTGTAGAACCATAATCCTAAGGGACAAGGACTCTAAATCTGCAAACGACAAATAAACACACAAGCTGTTGACAGATCTGCATTGTGCAGGGTCCGTTTCACATAACTTTTCCCTTTGGCGTTAAGATGGCCAGCCTCTCAAACTGTCAACTGTAATCAAAAGATGGGCAATGGAAGTATCCGGTTGTCAAGTTCATATCACAATGTCTCGCTTTCAAAAAATAAGATAGCAGGTCTACCTACAACGTCGTCACAATACGGAATTAGTAAATTATATTTAACGACATTTTCACCGTTAGTAAAGGTAACATTACATAAGTTACGTTATGTTACAAAAATTGCTAACACTGGTTTCCTTGCTATGACGGGGCGAAGGGAAAAGTTATGTGAAACACAATGACAGTCTGTATGTGATTTTATGTGTTATATATGTTACCGTTTGTAACTGTATATGTGTTTGTATGTAATTGTTTGTGCAGCTAATGCTCTGTTCAAACACGGACACGCGATGTATGTGTACTTGCACTAAGTTTAATGCAAATAGGGGTTACATTTGGTAGCAACTGAAAACCCAACATTTCGCGGCGATGGGATAGCCTCCGTCACCCAAAAAGAAGACTTGATTACCTGTGCCTCTACCACCCCCTATTGAGAAATAGTTTGTTTGTATGTTTGATGTTCTGCGGGATTTTTGTCGTGTTATCACGAAAATATGACCACATTATTTGAAGCGATTTGTAAAAGGAAATTGGAAACAAAAGTTTTGATGCCCGCACATTCTTTTCCTGAAATTGATGACGTCATGTCAGATCAAGTCCTGACAAACGGTTCGAATCGTGACGTCACGCGCACCCATTGTGCAGGTCTGCGACATCCCCCATGAATATGTCGTAACCATATCGTAGATTTGACCATATCATGAAATGACAAACCATAGTTGAGTTAGAACCGCTACTTCCTGCCTTCATTGAACGAAGAAATATTTTAGGGCAAAACTCTGGCGGTAGCTTAAGTAAAGACTTAAGGGGGCGAGCGCAGTTTGAAATGTATAACACAAAAAAACACTCCGTAGAACTGAAAACAAATGCTTTAAGAAAATACATGTTTTCGTGAAATTCAACCCTTTCTGACCATTTTATGAAATAGTCGGCCAGATGGCCGATTTTACGTAATGATCAATTCTATGATATGGCTAAGACACATTTATTTGATCGTGAACTTCTATATAATGTACAATACGATAAACGATGATTATTTGACAGATTTTGTTGCTATTGATTTTACAATATCGATATACTTTATTGCACAAAAACAGTAAAATATAAATAAAAGTGAAAATGCATTTACTAAGGAGAGTTATTTTAAAAAGAGATTTTGCGGCCGCGAAGATTTTGATTCAACGGCGTCGATTTTATGTAAAATAAAATGCAGGCGCTTTATTCAACAATTATGGCCACGGCCGCAATTGAGATTAATAGGTACAACGAAATCTTATTGTTAAAACTCCTCAAACAGAAATGGCACACAAGAGTTTCAAGGCACCTTCTAACCAGCGAGCGTTGCCTGTTCCTCATTACGCATTCGTATTTACTGACCTACATAATAATTCACTGCACAAAGAACATACGAATTTGCACTTTCCGCCATAACCCTTTAGTCAGGTGCTTTGAGTAATATTCGTGAGCACTCCGCATTCCGCAAACTTATTTATTCCCGCGTTTTCTTGAGCCGTGTCAAGTGATGTCATCAATCATAGCGGACGGATATCCGGCTTTTTCTTGTACGGATGCGTTCGGGAATTTTTGTTATACATATATGAGTAAAATTATACTACATGTAAATTATGTTGTGAATTAATTTTGATAATGGAATTCTGAATCGAGGAGAAGTCTGAAGGCGTTAAAACTAACTAAATAAATAGACACGTTCAAATCCTCAGATAAACGAAACTCTTCGCTTAAATACTCTGTGTTCAAATCCGTCTATTCTTGGTTCCAAAAGGTTTTAGTCTCTACCGCGATTTTAAATATTTGCTTGATTTGTTTGATTTGTTTCGAATCGTTATGTTTAACACAAAAAAGTATTGGCAGTGTTGAGAAGGACTAAAGTACTCCTATTACACATATTTCAAAATTTGGAAATAAAACAAAAGCAATTTAAACTACGAGTCTGATAAATAAAGTTCTAATAAGCGGATCAAATGGGATTTATTTATTCAATGAGTTTCGTTGACCAGTGAGCGAGTACTGGCGAAGCGAATATAAAAACTGTTGAGAGGTTGTGTCGCTCGCCTCAATACTTGTCAGACATAAAATTATTGCCACACAGTATCAGAATGGCATAATAAAACACGGTTTCTCCTCCCGAAGTAGCCAAAAAGAGACGAGATTCGTTGGATTTGTTTTGATCACTATACACTTATACCGTGTGCTACAAGCCAAAATGGTTTTGTGTCGCAGAGGGCGCAGGCGCTTCGATAACCAACTGTAATCGAGAGAGGGATTGAATGATGAGTGAAACTATAACCCAAGCAAGTTTTTTTTATGTAGCCTGTACGATGATAGAGTCCCACTATCATCGTACCCAGTCCCCAGAGCAAAGGCCTCCCCGAAATAAATATAAGAAAAAATAAAATATTACAAAATAAGGTGATAACATTCCATCTTCACTTTGTCACACACCACTACCTCACTAAAAATGCCCATTAAACTTGTCATGGTCAGTAGATATAGATAAATGACATACAGATATCAGACACCTAAAAGTAGTATACAATATTACCAAAAGTATACAAATATTAGGTCGTATATAGAATTATTTTATGACAACGTCGCCATTCTCGTATACCTATAGGTACGCATATAAAATAGACACATTCATACAATTAATTACCAGAGAGCTTCATAAAATAAATTGAAGCCAACACAACAATACTGTTTAATATTTATGCTTCGGAAACGCACCGGTTTTTTGTTGCGCGAATCGATCGCGAGTAATCGGCACATCACTAGCGAAAACGGAACTAGCAGATGTCACTCGTACCGGAACGAGATGTAAAATTGGAGGTTATCTTTACTCTTTGTCTTTTCTCATCGGGAGAACATAACATGGCTACCAAGGCATCGGGCCATTGATGGTATTTCGGTGTACCAATTGTAATACAGGCGTCGGGCCTGGTCGGAGTGTTAATCATCTACATCGTCGGGAAATAAGTAGATTCACGTCACCGGTTCAGTGATCCCTGTTGATTGGACATCGTCGTATTGGACGGCGACTCCACGTGTCGGCCGGCGGCAGCGTCGGGCAGCGACAGCGAAACGACGGCAAGGGTTCGATCCCTCTCCTATCCCAAACTGGCCCTTTTCCCGAATTCCCGTCTCGAATCGAGCTTTCGATTTCCGGTCTACGGAGACAAAGGTCAGTAAAAATTCATTCACTTCTTTTCTCTCACGTGTTGGCAAAAGCACACCCCCTTCGGATTCCACGCATTTCGGTAGGCGTGGAAAATTAAACATTTTGGTAGCAGGAGCGCGGTTTCCTAGTGGGAAATCATCGATTCACGGTTGCCTTTGTCACATTGTAGTTGGGAGAAAAGAATATCTCAGATTGGCTCAAGACGGCCAGTCTGTGGTCGGTATACCACGATTAAAGTTCATTTTCGGTAAGTGAAAGTATAAGTGCCAATTTAGTTAACAGTTGTTATAAATTTGTAGTCGGAAACTACTGTTGTTGCACATAAAGGATTGAACGGTCATTCTGCGAAGCCTAGATTGTATTACTTACGGTGGAACGTCGGGTTCTGTAGTCCTGCAGTGTTATTTCGGTTTACACAGCAGGGTCGGGCTATTTAAGGGGTATTAAGCTGATTTGCTGACCTCAAAGGAAGTGTGGTTCATAAGAAGCCACTTATTATTTTGTATTGTTTTCATAATCAAGTTTTGTGGGTTATTTTTGTATTGTGTATTATGGTGGCATTCTCTAATTGATTTAGAGTATATATTTATGAGGTGTGTGTCCACAGGGCGACCATATTAAATATTGTTTAGGATTTAATTGTTTAGTGGTTGCCTTGGGTTTTACAACTTAGTTTTAATTTCTGTGCCCAGCGCTGACGGGAAAGTGCTGGTCTCTGGCTGTGCTTAGTTCGGTAGTGAAGCATAGGACCAGAAACAATTGAATTGGTAACCATGGCACCTTCACCCTTGACGGTACTGCGGTATGGCGTCCGTGAGGATATGAGATGACTCGCCCATACTCACAAGTATGTGGAGCGACCTGACATGGACGATGTCCTGCTCAAGCGTGTGGAGGACGCAATGACACGCGTCGGGAAGGAGTGTCGGCTGGCCGCGGAGGCTGAGGCCCTCGGGCTTACGGATGAGGCTTCGGTGGCCGCAGTGAAGCAGCTCTGCGCGGATGCTGACCAAGCGATGGAGTGCTTGGGCGACATCGAGCGTCGCGCCGAAAAAATTAAGCGGTCGCGTCGGGATGACCGCGGGGAGGGTAGCGGAGACCCGACCCCTAAGGGTGTTGTCGGACGGCTGCCAAACCTGGAGATTCCGGCCTTCGGTGGGGCAATTGATGAGTGGCCGGTATTCATCAATTTATTTGATAGCCTGGTCCACGGTCGGGACGACCTGGACAGCGCCTACAAGTTGGCCCAACTATTGATGGCACTGCGGGGTGAACCGAAGGAGTTGGTCGGTCACCTAACGGTTACGGCGGGCAATTATGAGATTGCCCGGGTCATATTGTTTGACCGCTACCAACACAAACGGCGGTTGGTTGATGCGCAGCTGGGGAAGCTGTTCACCATCCCAAGAGTAACCCGGGATGTTGACATCCGGGTACAGGTGCTCAACCCTGTGCTGGTGGCCACTAAGGCCCTTCAGAACCTTGGTCTGCCGGTAGACCAATGGTCATATATCGTGTTATATATGGTTTTGTCATGGTTGCCTGCAGCTGTTCAAAGTCGGTTTGAACAGCTGCAGGCAACCGTAGTGCTGGGGGCAGTAGCTCGGAACTGTCCACGCTCGTCCAATTAACGGATTTCTTGGAGGGTGAATGCAGGCGATGCGATACCATGGATTCGGAGGCCAGTGTGCACCGCTAACCCGCGCGGATGCGGGAGGAGCCGCGCCTCCCACCCCCACGGGGGGGTGGGCGGTCAAAACAATTTGGCGTTTTGAGTGCCGCGCCGTCGGGTGACGGCTGCATGCACTGCGACAGTGCCGGTCATGAGGTGACCAGTTGCGCCAACTTTAAGGCGCTCGGTGTGGCTGCCCGCAGGAAGGTGGTCTTCCGCCACCGATTGTGTTTCGGTTGTTTGGGGCCGCACCCGCTGAGCGAGTGCTCACGGGCGTCCCTCTGTGAGGGCTGCGGTGGCAGGCACCACGTCGTGTTGTGCCTGAACCGGTCAGGCCCTTCGGACGGTCACCAGGGCCGGAATCAGGTTGGTCGGTCACAGGGCCCAACCAGGGCCGGACCCAGTCCCCCTCCGGGCAACGGGAGTCACCAACGGGGTGACTGGGGTACCCGCGGACGGGACCCCCCCCCGAGGGGAAGGGGGCGGCGCGGGGGGTAACAGGCGGGATAGCCGGGGTTCGGTCGCCGCTGTCCAGGGCCAGCGAGGATTTCGGGCCGCTGGCTCACCGCGTGTTACGGGCGGGTGTCAGATGGCACCTATGAGTGGCGCGAAGGCTGGGAGCCCACCACCTTCTGCGCCACCCTGCCCGTCGCTCTGGGAGGCGAACAGGGAGGCGAACAGTCGGATGTCGCCCCCATTCCTAGAGCGCCCCAGGTTGGATCCGCTCTCCCCCCTCCATCCACGGTGGCCACCGGGCACACCGTTCACAATCCGGTATGGTAGGGTACCGGAAGAGCGAGGGGCCTATTATGCGGGTTGGGACCCCCTGATGTACATGCGGTCTGATATACCACCGGTGGCATATCAGCAGCCGAGTTACCAGGCCGACGGGGGTCCCAGCGGGTTCGGATCCCGCGGAGGTTCCCGCTAGGGACACGCCGCCCACTTACAGGGTGCCGCCACTCCACAGACGGTCATGCTCCCCACCGCCTCGGTGATAGCGTGGAGTTCGGACGGCAAATCTTGTGTGGCACGAGCACTATTGGACTCGGGGGCCCAGGGGTGCTTAGTCTCGTGCAACCTTGTAAGACGGTTGGGCATTTCGGTAAGGGAGTATCCACATTCCATTCGGGGAATTGGGAACACGGAAGTCGGTTCCGTTAAGGGAGTATGTCGGATTACTCTCTCGTCACGGGTGGATTCATCGGTGAATCTGACGGTCACGGCATTAGTCATGCCTAATGTGATGGGCTCACACCCTCACGTACGGTTGTCGCCCTCGGTGCGACAGTTGGTCGCTGGGTTGTCACTGGCTGACCCGGAGTTCGATATTCCGGGCCCAGTAGACATTTTATTGGGTGTCGATGCTCTTACGGGGTGGAGGTTACGAGCTCCGGAAATGGATGTCGAACTCTCCAGAGTTACTGACTGGTCTTCCGGATGACTACCAGCAGGATCCCCACATTTTTGAAAATTTGGAAAATCCAAATATGTTGTCGGTATTAGGCGTCCAGTACCAGCCGGTGTCAGACATGTTCTCGTATCGGGTCGAGTTGGACTCCCCGAAGGTCTGGACGAAACGGAACGTCCTTTCAACGGTGGCTAGGACATTTGATCCAAACGGGTGGTTCACCCCGGTAACATTTCAGCTCAAGTGTTTTATGCAGCAATTGTGGTCTGCTGAGCTGAACTGGGACGACCCGATCGGCGGGTCATTGAGCTCAGAGTGGGACTCGTTCTTTTCGACCCTCCCTGGCATCAATCGGATTTCACTGCCACGGAGGTTGGTCCCCACCAAACGATACACCGCCACCCTGCATGAGTTTTGCGATGCCTCGGAGAAGGGCTACGGAGCTGCGGTGTATCTGCGTACGGTCGACTCCTCGGGGGAGGTTGATGTGCGCTTGGTCATGGCCAAGAGCAAGGTTGTGCCGTTGCGCACTCGCCTGACCATTCCCAAGTTAGAGCTTTCGGGAGCGGCTCTCCTGACTCGTCTGCTCAACCACACGATGACGGTTCTTCGTGGGTCAATAGCGTTGGAAGATACGGTCTACGCTTGGACGGACAGCCAGATCGTGTTATGTTGGCTGAAGGCTTCAGTTCACAAGCTGGAGATTTTTGTGGCGAATCGGGTTTCGCAGATTCTGAATTCGGAGGTTCCCTTAATCTGGAGACATGTTCCAGGGGAAATGAACCCAGCAGACTGTGCGTCTCGTGGGTGTCACGCTCCGGAGTTGGTTGGACATCCCTTGTGGTGGGGTCCAAATTGGTTGACTCAAGCCGAATCAGATTGGCCAATGAGTCCACGGGTTACCACGGCGAACGGCGCCTTGACAGTCGGTGTCTGTACGACGCAACCAGAGCCGGAAGAGGAGTTCAGCCTGCTGGAACGGTACAGCTCGCTCGACAAGCTGGTCAATGTGACCGCCTGGATATGCCGATTTGCGCGGAATTGTCGGAATTCTGAGGCGCAACGAGTGCGGACACAGGTCCTGACACCACGGGAACGGAACCATGCGTTGTTCGCATTGGAACGGAACGTACAGACGGTGCACTTTAAGTCCAAATTGGACATTCTGAGACGCGGACGCGTCCAACTGAAGGGAGCTATGGCTCGGCTCAACCCGTTTATTGACCCTCAAGGACTGTTGAGGGTAGGAGGTCGGCTGCGGAATGCCAACCTGCCTTATGCGGCTCGCCACCCGTTGTTACTCCCTAGGAAAGGGAAGTTGGTCGAACTGTTGATACAGGATCGACACATTCGGAATGGGCATGTCGGATGCCACGCCTTGATGGCGTTTCTCCAGCGCGAGTTCTGGATTCCATCGGGAAGACGCTTAGTGCGTAGCGTCGTATTTCGGTGCCTGCCTTGTTATCGGGCCAAGGCGGCTACGATGCAGCCCCAGATGGGCGATTTGCCCTCGGATAGGGTTAACGAAATCCGGCCCTTTGCGGGTGTCGGAACGGATTTCGCGGGACCATTCATGGTCAAGTCTTCACAGCTACGGAACGCCAGATTAGTGAAGGCATACCTGTGCGTCTTCGTGTGCTTGGCCACGAAGGCAGTCCACTTGGAGGTGGTCAGTGACCTCACTACGGAGGCATTTATCGCATGTCTGGATCGGTTCGTCTCACGAAGGGGCCTCCCGACATTTATCCGTACGGACAACGGCACAAATTTTGTCGGAGCCAGGCGATATCTGCAGGAGGTCACTCAATTCCTGAACGGTAACTAGGACGCCATCGGTACGGCGTGCTCCCGACGAGGGATTGAATGGGTTTTCAGTCCGCCGGGATGTCCTCATTGGGGAGGAATTTTTGAGGCTGCGGTTAAATCGGCCAAGTCGCACCTGACGAGGATCATCGGTGAGACCTCTCTACGCTTTGAAGAGCTTGCGACGCTGTTCTGTAGAATTGAAATGACACTGAACTCGCGTCCGTTGTGCCCGCTCAGTTCGGATCCAAATGATTTGGAAGCGTTGACGCCGGGTCACTTCCTGATAGGTCAGCCCCTTAACGCCCTGCCAGAATACCCATTCGGTGATGTTAAGTTAAGTCGGTTAACTAGGTGGCAGATGTTGTAGCAGATGGCTCAAGATTTTTGGAAACGGTGGTCCCTTGAGTACTTGCACATCTTGCAGCAGCGCCTTAAGTGGACTGACCGGACGAGCCCCCCTCAAGTCGGTGATTTGGTGCTGATTAAGGATGCGAACCTGCCATCATTGAGATGGAGACGAGGACGGATCGTCAATTTGTACACGGGTCGGGATGGCACGCCTCGATCAGCAGAAGTCAAGGTGGGGGACTCGGTCCTCAAGAGAGCGGTCGCAACACTTTCTCGCCTTCCTATTGATTAGGGACAGGTTCGGGCCTGTCCGGGCGGGTGACTGTTTAATATTTATGCTTCGGAAACGCACCGGTTTTTTGTTGCGCGAATCGATCGCGAGTAATCGGCACATCACTAGCGAAAACGGAACTAGCAGATGTCTTTCGTACCGGAACGAGATGTAAAATTGGAGGTTATCTTTATTCTTTGTCTTTTCTCATCGGGAGAACATAACATGGCTACCAAGGCATCGGGCCATTGATGGTATTTCGGTGTACCAATTGTAATACAGGCGTCGGGCCTGGTCGGAGTGTTAATCATCTACATCGTCGGGAAATAAGTAGATTCACGTCACCGGTTCAGTGATCCCTGTTGATTGGACATCGTCGTATTGGACGGCGACTCCACGTGTCGGCCGGCGGCAGCGTCGGGCAGCGACAGCGAAACGACGGCAAGGGTTCGATCCCTCTCCTATCCCAAACTGTGCCCTTTTCCCGAATTCCCGTCTCGAATCGAGCTTTCGATTTCCTGTCTACGGAGACAAAGGTCAGTAAAAATTCATTCACTTCTTTTCTCTCACGTGTTGGCAAAAGCACACCCCCTTTGGATTCCACGCCGTTCGGTAGGCGTGGAAAATTAAACAAATACCATGCAATCAGTCTGCCATACAATATATCGCTCTATGGCGATATGTGTACACATAAAACAAGAAATGGGAGCACGTTGTATTTATTACACGAGTCGTGTAGTTTTATAATATGAGTCGGCACATACAGGAAAAAAACCGAAAACCGTTTTGTAGTTCCTTCACGTGCGCATGCCGGGACTCGCACTTGGCCGTTTTTTTTTAATAAAACACAGACTACAGGATATATATTTTACTCATAAACGAGTCGAAATCAAGCCATACTCCACTACGCTGGCTAAGTGTGCGTTGGACCACCCATGAAATATCGCTACATTCATCGCAACAAATATCTCTAAGAGAGAAATATATTTCCAGTATTCGTATTTCGTGTATAAGGAAACCGTCGAAGTTACGAAGAAAAGGGACGTCATAAAAAGAGGTTCCGCACATAAAGCAGGAGTCTGTTCACGAGTGGGCATCAACTAACTGTTCAAGGTTGGGTTCCGTAATTACACCACCGCCTTTTAGTCGCTAATTCATATCCACCTACATTATTTACATGGTTACAGGTTGTGAGAACCACAAAATCCAAAGCTCGGTTTGTATTTTATGTTACTCAAAATATATTTTTCAATTTGCTGTTTTTCATACTTGTATTCGCACAATTCAATTATTTTGTCAGACAAAATCAATATGTTTGTCAATCAAAAACTGTCATATACTGGATGACACTGGATTTACGGTCAAACATTTATATACTACCCTTTTATTAGTGACTGAAAATTTGAGGAACATACCAACATCTTAACACATATACAAACTAAGGCCGACTTTGACAACCTCTAAATATAGTTTAAATATAACTTGAATACAACACGGCTATGTTAGGTAAGTGGAAACATGGCTCACAGGCAATAACCTTGCCGTGCTTGGTTCATAAACTGTATTTAGAGGCTGTAAAGAGTCTGGTGCAATATGGTCATATTTCTCAACGCAACAAACGCACACATTACAAATCTGGCCAACACAATTATATTTTTATCTACACACGTATCATAAACCCTCTTTACTACGTCCAAAAACCGCACGTTATAACCAGCATAATATATACTACTTGGTAAAAACTTATCTGAATATTGATACATTTTGGACCCTCCTCGCGGTAACGGCCGCACTTCACAACCTTAGTCAATTTAATTAGCGCTTGACAAATGTAAACATAACACATGTAACATAACTTGTATAAATAAAGAAATTGCATACCTGTTTAAGGTTATGTCATGTGAAACTGAAATTAGATATTTAAGACCAAATAAAAACCATGTTACCCAAATAAAGTTTATTATTTCTTGAACAATGTGACTTTATTCTCATACACGCTCTCACTGAAAGGCACTTTTGTCTGATCGAACCACCAGGACTTTTATCCATGTGGTTCGACTGATCGCATTACTAGAACTTTAGATTCCTGTTGGTTCGTCTCTCAGAGGGCACGTTAGAAAGTCGTGTGGCATCTCATCTGACAAAAGTGTCAGATGAGATGGTACTCGACAGACAGACTTGAGTCCTAATACGTACCTATGTAGGTCCCATATTATTTGATAAGCAATTTTCAAGTCAAATGGAGTTTTAAAGCAAAGTAGTGACTCGAATCTATAATAAATATCTTACTTTCTCATTATAACTTCTAAGAAAGTTTCAGGCTGAATTTTGCGACATTTAACTTGTTCTGAATTTTAAATTTAAAACGTTTTCGTCTCTTATTAGAGATAAATCCATCTTTGATGACTGCTATGTGTAGTAAGGTCACATGCTAAGAAATGTGCAGGTCCAAAAATTTGTCAAAAAATAATAATTCTATCCTCATTTATGTTTACTGATACCCCTGGCCAAACAGGAAAATAGCCGCCGCCACTCACCTTACTGACATTCCCTGCACAACCTATACTAGTAAAATAACCAGCCAAGTGCGAGTCGCACTGGCGCAACGAGAATTTCGCAAATGACGCCCTTTTTCCCTTTATTTGTGCTGTAAGACCTTGCTTCTAGACAAACTTCATTATTCTAGATCAATGGAAACTACCTTATAGTTTTAAATTTATGACTTAAAATTATGTATCTCTTGATTGCATTAAACTACTAAAAGTTTGATTTTTTCACAACTTCAAGAGATCACAGACTTGAGTAATCGATATTAATTTAAACTTGATACCTTCACGCTTTCCTGAAAAAGGGTCTTCACAGACGGACAGACAGACAGACAGTCGGATAACGAAGAGATCTATAAAGGTTCCTTTTTCTTTTCAGGTTCGTAACCCTTAAAAATGTTACCGATTCTACTAAAAAACTGATTCCGCAGGTTAAACTAAAAAAAATATTCTGAAATCTTTGGGCACCGCACAAGAGCTGTCGGATTTCAAATGCTCAGTTCTGTTCGTCACTTCTCCATACAAATAGGGGTGACTTCTCGGCCCAAAACGTACCTGTGGTATATCAAAAATCAAGTAGCTCTGATTAAATAGGGGAGACTTCTCGGCCCAAAACGTACCTGTGATATATCAAAAATCAAGTAGCTCTGATCAAATCGGTTTGAAACTTAAACTTTTTCAGAATGATGTCCCTAGCAACCCCTTTAACATTTTAAAGCCCACGGAATTTTAAAGGAATCGCGATTTTGATCCTCTTGCCATGGTAATAAAATACAAAACCTACAACGGGAAAATGGCATCTTTAGATGTCCGTGGGCGTAAACCAGTACGATTAGGTTGAATTGCGAATTAATGTATAGATTGTTTAAACTACCTTAGTTTGATTGGAAAACAGGTTGAGATAGGAGGAACCCCACAAAATACGCATCGCCGAATAAAATGACGGACAGGAGGCGGCCCAGTGGCGCGTGTAAGTGCGTTGTTCTCCGCAAAATTGGGTGAATGAACTTTGCGCACCATAAACCCTACAAGAGGGGAGGGTACGGCATCGAATCTAAACTGACATGTGAAAACTTAGAGCCACCTCATTATTAATATATACTTTCACATGCGGGGTGGCCGAGGCACATTTGCGCCCTCGTTTAGTTATTCGATGTTGAGTGAAAGCTGAGCTGGCCCATCGCCGCAGAGATGGAGATAGGAAGGTTTATTCACGACGTTTGTCGTGACGTCTAGACCTGTTACTTGACGAAAGATGTCTTTGATAAAAAAACAGAAACCTTCGTCGTTTCTAGTTTTACGTCCTTTCGTATCCTATGCCAGGAGAATTTCAGTGTCTTATTCTTAGGTAACTACGATCTATATATTATTTTTTACTCCTGTCTTATTAGTATGTAAAGCTTTTTCCAACGTGTGTCTAGTGTTTCGAGACGAGAATAATGTTTCGTTGCCATCTGTTTATGCCACATATGAAGAAAGAAAAACTTCCTGAATTATGGCCACATGACAATGGCCGGCCCTGTGACTGTGACTCAGAGATAACGATTTTAAAAATATGTCCCAGAAAAATATTGTTGGTAACATCCCAAGCGACGATTTCAGAGAATTTTTGAATGGACGTCCAAATCAATGTTTGACTTTTTGGAGCTGATGTGATACATAGCAGCTGACGTAGTCTGACGGATAGGACCCTTCAGGTCATCGCTGACTTATACAACCCCGCCCCCACTCGGCAAAAAAGATTCATCCAAATATGGATTTTAGGTTTTGTTCTGAAGATATACAATGGAGTGGTACGTTTGCGGAAAACTCGCTAACAGCGAGCTGTTTTCTTAGTTATGTCAACAGTAGCAGTTTTGTTACAGAGCACAACCTAAAATCCATATTAGAAAGTACATTTTTTGCCGGGTCGTTTAAGTCAGCGATGATCTGAAGGGTCTATCTCTGCGTCAGACTCCGTCAGCTGCTGTATATCAGGAACATTAATATGTAGAGAGTTACAATTTGCCCAGATTGTATTTTTATGCTGACCCTACACTACAGCAACAACAACAACACCAATACTACACACAAATTTAATACCACACCTTACATTTCAAACAGGCACATACATTGCTTGTCCGAAGCTAGAACGCCTTGTGTCCTGGGATCCTGACGTCATAAACATGTAAACATCCAAGACCTTGGGTTCTTTTCTTCCTTCCCGATCGGATTCGGACCCGAGACATCTCGCTTGGGAAGCACAACAGAGGTTGTCATATAGTAATACTTAATTAAAGAGTTCCCCGTACAAGAGAAATGATTTTTCTGCGCTTTTTCAGGTATGGTACGGAATCCTTCGTGTTTGAGTTCGACTCGCACTTGACCATTTTTTATTGTTTTGTTGTGACTTCGTGGACTGTTCTAGATCTAGACAATTGCTATTTATTTGAACTGAACTGACGCACCCAACTGTGATGAATATGAATATGAATAATTCTGACTACAGCTACGTTAAATTGAGTTAGTCATGGTGCAATCATTGTGATCTTAATTATCTCATTGGTACATGGACAGGATTTTAACCTGCCTTTACTGTGTGAGAAGCAAGCGTGAAACCCATTACACCATGGAGACCTATGATAGAATATAATTACAACTAAATACATTATTACAGAATGACTGCGCTATAGTTGCAACTTCTACCTATGTAATACATTTAAATATTTCAAACAGTGAAGTCGTGAAAACCAAATATGGAAAGACAGAGCTCAGTGTGTCCAGCCCACCCTTACAGCTAGAGGAGAGGTAATATAATAGTAATAATAATACCTTGGACACTATTTACACACATTGATCTAGCCCCAAACTAGGATTCCCTGTATCTTGGGTACTAGATAACGATACACATACTTATATAGATAAATATTATACTTAGATAGATAAACAACCATGACCAGGGTACAAACATCCGTTCTCTTCAAGCAAAATATTTGCCCCCACCGGGACTCGAACCCGGGACCCTTGGCTTCTTCAGGCAGGGTCACTGCCGAATCGGCCATTCGGGTCGTTAAAATAACCGTAAACGGTATGTAAAGTCTGTTAAGTTGACCATAGCAAGTAAGTGTGTGGGTATTAATTGATCGCAGACCTATAAATGAAAGCCATGGCGAATCAACACCATCAATCACATTTTTTCATTTATTTATCTGAATAACCAAACTTTTTGCATTCATTTTGCTTAACTTTCTTATACTTTGTGATTCATTTGTAAGTATCATCAAATGAACGAAACTCTTAGCTTACTTACTCTATATTTAAAAACGGTTTCACAACTAGTTTCATTGTCCAACACGAACGCCAGGCCGATACCGGCGGCACCGGAATGCTTTCCTGGGATTTGAATTTTGCATTTCAGTTGCAAACATGGAATCGAAATGGAGCTGAACGGAAAATGCTGAGGCTGGAAAATGTGAAATCTGGGCAAACTATCTGGGTCGGAATAATATGAGAAGCTACATGTTAAGTCGCACACAGAAGCTTTGCCGATGACCATTAGTGAAAAGTCTGAGTACTGAGTGACGTCAATAACATTATGTTTGAAAACAATGTCGCTTTTCACATAGCATTTGTGATCAAAAATGTGATATAGTAAAACTAGCTTGGTTAAAAGGACGCCATGTTTTGACAGTAGGATGAACTGAACAAATTATTTTAAAATTTTTTTGCTGTTCCTTTTGCGTTTTTTCCTATTTTTCTTATTACCTTCAAGACTTCAACAAAAAGGTCATCTCAATCGGTCAGCCGTTTGCGAGATTCACGCTTAAAACTATATATTTAGCGATCCATTTTAATATACACAGATAGTAAGAGGAGAAGAATATAAATAGATAAAGACGGGATTAACATGCATATTCTAACCTCGTTCTATATCACAAGACGTCTTTGTTTCCCGTAGATGCATCGGCGCACAACATCGAGTAGTTTGAATCGAGACCGGAAGCTCTCGAGCGCGATTTATGGCGCCCCGGGCAGAAATGGCCGCGGCGGCGGGCTGGAGAATGAGTTACATGACCATGAAGATGATGACGTCACGGCGACTGTTTCTTAGGATTCAGTTCGGTTTGATATAGGGGTGTTGGGCTAGTGGCCAACCCGACTGTAAGACGTCATCAAGCTGCCATGTTAGGGCCTCTGACACAGCTTCACGACTACTACCGAGTAGTAGTGGTGAAGTTGTGTCAGAGGCCCTAAAAGAGTAAAGTAGATAGTAGCCGGGACCTACAGATTAATGTGTCATCCGAAATACGGAAGCGCCAGAAACTAATGCCATATAGAAACGAACACCCATCCAGTTTCCGTCTCGGCCAGATGTTGCAGCCCGCAACATCTGGCCGAGACGGATACTGTTTTCCCAGTTTTTTATGAACATCGTCTTCCTTGCACAATATTATCGGATATTTCACTGCTGCATCAACGTGAGCGAATGGATAGTACCTATATTTTGTTATCCAGTGGAGTTTTACATCGAGCATTTAATTTGAATCGAGAACGGAAGCATATTATAATAAGCATGAGTAAGTTACCAAAGTTAAAACCCTTTATAAACTGTTCGCAATAACAATACTGAACAGAATTTTAAACACTCTAGACGAACAGAAACCCACAGAGCAAGCTGGATTTAGAAAAGTATATTCGACCACAGACCACATATTCACGTAACAAAAGTAATTGAGAAATATAAGGATTACAGCAAACCTTTAAACCTGGAATTTATCGACTATACAAAGGAATTTGACTCCGTCTTCCACTCAAGGTTTTAAGACCGTCTCCAAGAGTCCGATAACCTTGTTGTAACCCAAATCAAATATGTTAATCTTCTGAGGTCCATATATAAAAGATACTCAGCTAAAATAAAACTGGAAAAAGTAGGCAAGCCGTTCCAACTAGACCGTGGAGTGAAACAAGTAGACCCAAACTCTTCCCAACAATGCTTGAATATGTAGGAAACTCGATTGGCAAAACACGGGACTGAATGTAAATGGAGAGATGCTGAATCACTAACAATTTGCGGATGATATTGTCATGGTATCGGAAAGATATAAAGACATAATGAACGCGTTACAAACACTGAATTGCAAGAGTCGAAGGATGGGTCTACACAGGAACCCAACAAAAACTAAAATAATGACAAACGCAGAATGTAGACCCATAACAATATCATCAGGTACAGTCGAATATGTATCTGAATACATTTACCTCGGCAAAACAATACCATTCGAAGATTCCATGAACTGAGAAGTACATAGGAGAGTTGCTACAATATGGAAGAAGTACTGGGCAAACAAAGTTTTATTCAAAAGCAGTCTAGATATATACTTAAAAAGCTTATGGATAGTACAATTCTTCCGTCTCTATTATATGGATATCAAATTTGGGCCCTTACAAAAGACATCAGAAACAAATTGAGAACTTTCCAATGAGCAACAGAAAGATCCATGCTAGGGCTAAAGCTAAAAAACCCAGTGAAGAGTAAAACATACGAGTACAGACTCAGGTAATTGACGCGATCCTTATGATTTTCCAACTAAAATGGAATGGCGGGTCATGTCGCCAGATCTACAGACTGACGTTGAAGTGAACGCATGTTACATTGGATGCCTAGAGATGGAATTAGATCACGCCGGCGCCCAAAGAGACGTTTATTGGATGACTTAATAGAGGCGGCTGGACGTACCTGGACTTGAACAGCCTGAGATCGCGAGCAATGGAAAATGCTGGAGGAGGCCTTTACTCAGAAATGTGTAACGAATTCGATTAAAATATAACAATATTCATATTGAAAGAATGCATGCTTATATAATTAATATTGATCTAAATTTCATGATTGATTGACTTAAATATTTGGAATAAAGGCTATATTTATCTTTATCTTTAAGTTACCAAAGCTCCTGTTCGAAAGATGTGGCTACCTACTCTGGCTTAAACATCTAGGGCTGTCGTTCTCGGAGGGTGAATGCTAAAAAGAGCAAGATGCAAGACAAGTTCACACCACAACTCAAATGTATGTACTTACTCGAGTGCAGCCGGCCGGCACCGGGGCACCAAAAATTCACCCCGAAACCGGCAATGTGGATATGTGTGTGCAAGCGCGCGCGCTCTTTGGGAGTGAGATTATGGCCGCACTGGGCAGACATGCCCATCGTGGCCGGCTGAGGAATGAGGTATCCCATGATGATAATGTTGATGAAAGCCTAAACTCAACATTGGGTTCCCTGACAGGCTGATGGGTACCAGATACATTCCCATAAGGAGCTTCTTGAGTGATCTATTATGTTGTAGATGTCTGCCAATCCTGTGATGTCTGTGAAGGTAATATCAGAAAAGTGTAGTCAAATTAAAAATAGACAAATCAAGGCCCCAGTTTTAATAGGTACCTAGGATAAGGCATAACTTATAGTCTAGAATTAATTATGCCCGATATGTTGGAGCTTAAAAGGTTCAAATAAATCTAGATTTAAGTAGGTAATAGCTAGAGTTCTAGCAAGGATAAGGAGACGGTCTGGATGCACAGAGCCTTACATCGGTGAAATGTCTGAATTTAAACAAGCATCACACGCACGCAAACACGCAAACACGTCACGCCTTTTCTTATACGGGGTGGCAGAGGCTAAGTTGCGCCCGTGTTCCGCCAGTCATTTAGTACAGTTTGAACGGGTAAGCTCAGCGATAGCGGTCATTGACCCAACTGCCACTGCATACCGAATCATACACGGTAACCATGGTAACGGTTGGTGATATAATCAGAATCAGAATCAAATGTTTTTATTACTGTAGATATTTACATATACTTAGCAAATTTAATTTTTTCCATTTCTCTACATTGGACCACTGTGGGAGAAGCCATTAATAATTAACCTCCTGCAATAGTCTGTTGCCTTGGTACTTTAAATGTTAATTTCGATCTAATGATACACTGGACCATTGTGGGAGAAGCCATTAATAATTATCTTCTTGCAATTGTCTGTTGCCCTGGTACTTTAAATGATACATAGGAACAGTCGGTAGTTATGTTTATATCGAGCACGCTCATTAAATCTCAATATTTGTGCTATTATGAATAAAAATCTTTGAGCTTGTACTTTAACGCAAGCTACATTCTATCTAGCGACACTGTAGATAATCGTTAGATACAACTTTTTTTTAATTATAACATTGTATCTAGTGACAATACATAATCTAATTAATTTTTACTTTTTTGAAAATAGATCTATTGGCAATAAACATTCTCGTCAGATCTAGTTTCTAACAAAACATATTATAAAAATAAACTCTCATTAGATCCATTATGGATCTGGTGTGGATCTGGTCAATGGATCTACTGAGAGTGATCGATATAACTTTAGTGAAAAGTCAATAGGTTGGGTTTAAGACCACAAAATGTAGTTTGCAAAGTTATTGGTGCGGCTTCTTTCATGCTCCATGTTCGTTACCAGGTTCATTCATAATTTTTGTATGTGTTAAGATTAAGTCATACTCCACCACACTGGCTTGGTGCGGGTTGATGGAGGGTTTTACGACCACTACCATAGTAGATAGTAGCATGGGACCTACAGCTTATCGTATCATCCTAAAACTGAACGTCCGATACTGTGCTTAAGATATATTGATTATCTCATTAGTAAATGGTAAAGTGTCGAACCTGCATCTCCTGTGTGAGAACTAAGCGTGAAACCCACTAGACCACTGAGCTCTACCTCACAGAGTAGAACAGGAAATACCATTTTAATTTCTCAATGTAACATACTCAGTCCGAGAAGCGCGCCCTCAACTTTTCTGGATTCATTTGACTTGATATCTTGAAAGCAATGTATCTGCCGAGAAAGGAGTAGAAATATCTTTAACCACAACTGTCGGAATGGAATGGAGGCGGTTTAAACGTTTGGCGTTAGAGATTGTTTCTGTGTGTGTATGTACTCGTGTCTGTTGCCATTTTCCTTCAAAACTTCTAGACCGATATCGATGCCTTTTTTTTACTTCACCGCGATGATTCTTAACTAAGGTTCAGTGCTTCGTAAGTTTTCAGCCTAACAAGGAAACAAGTATTCACGAATGTGTCGGGAGCACTCGGGGGATGTATACTTAGCAACAAACACAACTAGGCGCATGATAGGCTGCGGTTTCGGCGCCTTTACTCCTGCTACAGTACGTAAGTATACGTATATAGCTATACCTACAAGTCACTAGTATGTACCATATATGTACTATATGATATGTTTTTTTTTTGTATTTTATGGCCTGGTTGCAAAGACCTTTGGGCCAACTATATGATATGATTCACAGTTCCGGTGTTCCCTGCGTTATTGGAATGAACGCTTAGCTTTCATACGCCTAGTTGTGTTGGTCGCGTAGTAGGTACCTAGTTATTCTGGTTGTGTTATGGCATCACGCTTTTCTGACTCGGGGTGGCAGAGGCGCTCATCTCGAATTCCAATATTGCCACTTCCCAGTATGACATAAACATAAACATTTATATACAGGCACATAAATTGCTTCTGGCCCCACACTAGGATATACACACATATAAACATCCAAGACCTGGGTTTTTTTTATCCCCAGCCAGGGTTCGAACCCGGGACCTCTCGCATGGGAGGCAGAGCCACTACCGCAGCGCCAGAGAGGCCGTGTCGTCGTATGACAAACTTCATATTGAATTGACAAGTTCTCATTTTGACAAATTCCTAATTTGACTTACAGACGAAAATCTGACGATATGGGAAGTGGTTGATGTGGTATGGAGTCAAATCGGTTACTTGTTATTAACCCTCTCAAAAGCCATGAAATAAATGGCTATAAAAAGCCACATTGTCATGGCGGCCAGCAACATTACCGTTTTTTTTTTTAACTCAGTCGACCAACCAAGTGTGAGACACCAGAGAAAAGGTAAGTTTATCCTCTTTTTTCGGTAAGTATTGCCAATAATAAAAAAGAATAGTGGGTGGTAGTAATTATTTTATAAAAATAAATATAAATATTATTCCAAGCCCATACTAGCTTTTCATACGCGAGTGGACGGTAGGTAAAGTAAAATGTAATGCCTTGTCATAACGGGAAATTGTCGAATTGGCACATAAATTGGCGCAGCCGTAATGAATGACGTCGTCATACAGAAACAGTGAGACTAACCTGACCAAAAGAGATTATTGGCAGGCTCAAAATACATTTATTAATCACAGGGTCGTGAGTCGAATATTGGTGATATAGTTGAAACGCTGGATAGGGACTCGCCGGGAATTTGTAGATTTCAGCTCCTTGGTAGACTCAATCCAACTGGTCCACTTCTCCAGACGTCAACAAGTGATTATGCGGTTAGCGCCAGAAGGATATTATTCCTCGGCGTGGAACCGATTCAGAGCTCCGTTAGCGCCAGGAGGATATTACTCCTCAGCGTGGAACCGATTCAGAGCTCCGTTAGCGCCAGGAGGATATTACTCCTCAGCGTGGAACCCTGGAAAGAGACCAGTGTGAATGATAGGAATACAAAAGCGCTACAGCGCCCAGCTATCAGGCGACGGCTCCCCACACGGAGACTTCCGACGAGGGCCCTAGGGTAATTAGGATCTAAGAGTGCCGCAGTCCAATAGACACTGTATAGAAAAGGGAAATACATAGAGAGTATAAAATACACGAAAATAAGAAAGACTAACTACGAACCAATGCTTACCCATGGATTGGGGATAGTAGGGAAGTTTCAAATCAACTACTGCACTTTACAGCAACTAAACATTCAGCTCCATTACAGGACTAAAGGGACTAGCCCATCGCCGCAACTAAAGGCGTGACTTAAAAATTATTGATGCAGAAGATACAACCTCACGTTACAGAGCTCAAACAATGTCTGCCTCAAAAAAAACAATCAGCTGCCAGACGAGATTCCAGATCCGAATTTCCGAATTTATATAGTTGTACTTTTAATCTGGCTAATCCGCCAGTAGCCAATATGGTCAAAGAGGTAGTACGTTACATACCCGTCTTGTTTGGGTAGGATTTTACCTGATAAAATCCGCTAAGATACTAACTAAACTAAACTAACTTACCAAATTAACTACTTAAGATAAAATTCTCTAAAGCTCGCCATCTACAATGTCAGAGAAATATATAACTAACAGTCTAGCTCAACTACATACAAACATCACACATTCGTACCAACAATCAGACATCAGAATTCATACTAAGTTCATACAAGAGTTCACACTAACATCGTGTAAACACAGCCTTACACACAGGGTGCCATTATTATAGCCAAATGCACACCCAGACTAACTGTCAGAAGTTGAAAAATAAGCAAGATCCCTTGAACTAAAATAAGAACCTTAGTACATAAACGCCCCGATAGCTTAGCTACTATCGTAACGCAGAATAACACCATGAGGGACAGCTCCCTCAAGTGTTCAAGACTTCCTGCACCGTTAGTGGGTACAGAAAATAATAATAGAGTAGAATATCTATTCTACAACAAAGAGTAAAAAAGTAGAGAATTATAGTTCAAGAGGCCATAAGCTAAAGTAACAGACATTGCAGAGTAACGTTACACAATAAAGAACTTTTACATAGCGGTAGATATAGATGGTTTTTAGAATACAAGGGTCAGAATACTTATTACATACATAAAGGAATCGTTAACTACTATTGAATAATACAGAACGCTGTCGCAGCCTATTTGTTTCCTGAGGTCCAGAACAGTACCCGGTGTACCTCCTCGAAGCTCAACCTCATACTCCAATTCAGCCTTATTTAGCGACAGATATTTTATAGGAAACGTCATGTTTACTACCTATCTAGTAAACTGTACAAATTTACATGAAAGTAAGCAGAGTACACGACTAACGCCCGGTTTCTGGTACAAAAATCAAGCCATTGATCTACCGTTTTGACAGCTGAAATTGATAAAGGACTGTCAACAACAGATTAAATGTACGAGAAATCGGCCGTTAAACACTAACCTTATTTATTATTTAATAGTCCGAAAAGTTTCCCTACTAAAATCTTCACAATATTAATTTATTTTTCGTACTGAGAATTTGGAGGAAAATATTTATCAACAATTATAATATGACAACGGCCGTCAGACTGCGCCCATAAATAATGTAGAAATGAGGTAGGTACCCAGATAAACGATCAAATATACTCCTGTCAGACAAAAATAAACACAACAAAATATACAAGCTACGAAAGAAATCTAGCGTTCTACGGCGCTCTTATGGCCTAACTACTCTGACCAGACATAAAACTCTATCACCAATATTCCCTTAATCCGGGCGCCATTGAAACAGTTGACTCTAACCTGACCAAAAGAGATTGTTGGCAGGCTCAAGATACGTTTATTAATCACAGGGTCGTGAGTCGAATATTGGTGATATAGTTGAAACGCTGGATAGGGACTCGCCGGGAATTTGTAGATTTCAGCTTCTTGGTAGACTCAATCCAACTGGTCCACTTCTCCAGACGTCAACAAGTGATTATGCGGTTAGCGACAGAAGGATATTATTCCTCGGCGTGGAACCGATTCAGAGCTCCGTTAGCGCCAGGAGGATATTACTCCTCAGCGTGGAACCGATTCAGAGCTCCGTTAGCGCCAGGAGGATATTACTCCTCAGCGTGGAACCGATTCAGAGCTCCGTTAGGAATACAAAAGCGCTACAGCGCCCAGCTATCAGGCGACGGCTCCCCACACGGAGACTTCCGACGAGGGCCCTAGGGTAATTAGGATCTAAGAGCGCCGTAGAACGCTAGATTTCTTTCGTAGCTTGTATATTTTGTTGTGTTTATTTTTGTCTGACAGGTGTATATTTGATCGTTTATCTGGGTACCTACCTCATTTCTACATTATTAATGGGCGCAGTCTGACGGCTGTTGTCATATTATAATTGTTGATAAATATTTTCCTCCAAATTCTCAGTACGAAAAATAAATTAATAAATTGTGAAGATTTTAGTAGGGAAACTTTTCGGACTATTAAATAATAAATAAGGTTAGTGTTTAACGGCCGATTTCTCGTACATTTAATCTGTTGTTGACAGTCCTTTATCAATTTCAGCTGTCAAAACGGTAGATCAATGGCTTGATTTTGTACCAGAAACCGGGCGTTAGTCGTGTACTCTGCTTACTTTCATGTAAATTTGTACAGTTTACTAGATAGGTAGTAAACATGACGTTTCCTATAAAATATCTGTCGCTAAATAAGGCTGAATTGGAGTATGAGGTTGAGCTTCGAGGAGGTACACCGGGTATTGTTCTGGACCTCAGGAAACAAATAGTTCCACAATAGTGTATTCTAAAAACCATCTATATCTACAGCTATGTAAAAGTTCTTTATTGTGTAACGTTACTCTGCAATGTCTGTTACTTTAGCTTATGGCCTCTTGAACTATAATTCTCTACTTTTTTACTCTTTGTTGTAGAATAGATATTCTACTCTATTATTATTTTCTGTACCCACTAACGGTGCAGGAAGTCTTGAACACTTGAGGGAGCTGCCCCTCATGGTGTTATTCTGCGTTACGATAGTAGCTAAGCTATCGGGGCGTTTATGTACTAAGGTTCTTATTTTAGTTCAAGGGATCTTGCTTATTTTTCAACTTCTGACAGTTAGTCTGGGTGTGCATTTGGCTATAATAATGGCACCCTGTGTGTAAGGCTGTGTTTACACGATGTTAGTGTGAACTCTTGTATGAACTTAGTATGAATTCTGATGTCTGATTGTTGGTACGAATGTGTGATGTTTGTATGTAGTTGAGCTAGACTGTTAGTTATATATTTCTGACATTGTAGATGGCGAGCTTTAGAGAATTTTATCTTAAGTAGTTAATTTGGTAAGTTAGTTTAGTTTAGTTAATATCTTAGAGGATTTTATCAGGTAAAATCCTACCCAAACAAGACGGGTATGTAACGTACTACCTCCTTGACCATATTGGCTACTGGCGGATTAGCCAGTTAAAAACTAAAACTATAAAAATTCGGAAATTCGGGTCTGGAATCTCGTCTGGCAGCTGATTGTTTTTTTGAGGCAGACATTGTTTGAGCTCTGAAACGTGAGGTTGTATCTTCTGCATCAATAATTATTAAGTCACGCCTTTGTTGCGGCGATGGGCTAGTCCCTTTAGTACTGTAATGGAGCTGAATGTTTAGTTGCTGTAAAGTGCAGTAGTTTATATGAAACTTCCCTACTATCCCCAATCCATGGGTAAGCATTGGTTCGTAGTTAGTCTTTCTTATTTTCGTGTATTTTATACTCTCTATGTATTTCCCTTTTCTATACAGTGTCTATTGGACTGCGGCACTCTTAGATCCTAATTACCCTAGGGCCCTCGTCGGAAGTCTCCGTGTGGGGAGCCGTCGCCTGATAGCTGGGCGCTGTAGCGCTTTTGTATTCCTATCATTCACACTGGTCTCTTTCCAGGGTTCCACGCTGAGGAGTAATATCCTCCTGGCGCTAACGGAGCTCTGAATCGGTTCCACGCTGAGGAGTAATATCCTCCTGGCGCTAACGGAGCTCTGAATCGGTTCCACGCTGAGGAGTAATATCCTCCTGGCGCTAACGGAGCTCTGAATCGGTTCCACGCCGAGGAATAATATCCTTCTGGCGCTAACCGCATAATCACTTGTTGACGTCTGGAGAAGTGGACCAGTTGGATTGAGTCTACCAAGGAGCTGAAATCTACAAATTCCCGGCGAGTCCCTATCCAGCGTTTCAACTATATCACCAATATTCGACTCACGACCCTGTGATTAATAAACGTATCTTGAGCCTGCCAACAATCTCTTTTGGTCAGGTTAGAGTCAACTGTTTCAATACGAGTGTCTATTGTCAAGACAAGTAGGTATTAATAATATAACTAGCTGTTGCTCGCGCGCGTTCGCTCGCGTGTAGTAGTGTAAGTATAGCCAAGTGCGAGTCGCTTTCGGAAGCAAAGAGTTGTGTACCTACCGAAATTTATATAGCATCTATCTATTTATTTATATATCTGATCAACACGGACCCTACGAAAATATTAAAATAAAACACGTTCTTCTTCCTTTTTTTTTACATTTACTTTGGTTATGACTTATAAAGAAGAGGTTATTTGATTCATATCTCACGTAAGACAGAACTAAATATTTCTGAAAGAGTTTGCAGCCACGATGAAGAAGTGAAACACAAAGATCGTCTCTTTCCATTAATCTGTATTTGTAGAACTGCTGCATTGTCAGTCGGTTAGGAGATGCAGTTTGTCGTCGTCCAGTATGAGTCATGTTTGGATGCAAAAACTATGCGCTCGACTCAAACTACAATAACGTAGCGCCAAACCATCAAAAATGTTTCAAATTAACCTACGCTATTTTGCCAAAAAAAACCAAGGAGAGTTTACAAATACATAATATCAACATTTTGAAAGCAAATCCGCAATTAAATTAGTTAGGATTTCAGAATTACAGGAAAAAATTAAACAATTTAGAGGTCTTTGTGTTCAATTAAACTAAACAAAATTTTCCTTCAGTGATAATTTTTACTATATACTGAATAAACGTTAAATAAAATCTGTAGATGACTCAAAAGTGGAGTAACTGGATTTGAAAAAACCCCATTTTAAATGTAGCTATAATGTATCCACCGAGGGGCACATGCCTAACCCCGGCTACGTGTAAGTTACATCCACCATGCTGGCTCAGTGAGTATATTACGAAGCGCGATAGTAGCCGGGACCTAAAGATTAACGTGTCATCCGAAACACTGAACATTCGATAATATCTCATTGGTACATGGTCAGGATTCGAACCTGCATTTCCTGTGTGAAAAGCAAGCATGAAACTCATAAGACCACAGAGCTCATTTAAATGTTTACATTCACTTAAATGTACCTACTTATCATGAAACTACGTTTTTCTATTTTATTCTAAGCCCTGTTCTTACATCACTGGCGCTGCGCTGTCTTGTAAAAGCGCAATGCAACTGTCATCCCCAGGAAAATACTCTATATTAGACATGCGCTGTGCGAAGCGCATTTATACATGGACCTAGACCGAGACCTAGATCCTCTACTACAACAGGATACCTCTGGAGATTTTGAAATTTCAATTTGAGCAATTTAAAAACCATGTAAAAACCACTTAGAATATTAAAAAAATCAAGATGAATAATGACAAGAGAACTCATCACAGAACTCACTGACAAATTTTGTAATTAATTATTCCTGCATAATATTTATAATATTTAATATTTGTTCAAGAAGGCCTATATTTAAAAGAGATCTAAAAATCAATCTGTTGTAATTTCTTCGCCCGCCGCTTACACAGTGATCCGCGTATACAAGAGGCAAAAGTCAGTTTTCTTAACATATAATAATATTTACAAATATCTCATGACAAATACGCACGACACTGATAGAGCGCCTACTCCCAGTATGCTTAAAGCTCAAACTAAAAGTCATAATCATACCCATTACAAACATAACATTATCTCCATACATTCGTTTCATCATCCACCCGACTTGTTATCTAAATGCTTTAATTTCACCCATCGAGACGCTTATACCCCACGTCTGTCCGCCCCTCGGGTAATTTTCTTAGTCAGATCAAAGACCAGAGTTAATGGATCTCTGTTCCGCGAAATGCTAATTGTGATAATGCAAATGGCTTGGAGATTACTATTTAGTAGTATGTGTACAAGTTCGAAGGAAGAAATATCAGTAGCACTTATTTATGTGAAAAACATGGGCACAACTGTAATTCTTCCACCCCATAAATAAGTGATGTCTGTTTTATAAAAATCGGTTAAGTGCGGGTCAGACTCGCACACGAAGGGTTCCATACCGTTGTAAACTAAAGGAGAAAAAAAAATAACAAAAAAATGCATGAACTCGGTTTTGATACCAGTCCTTACAGATTGGGGATCTGACGTTAGACCAATTTCACCATCGAAAACAATGAAAAAGCCGCGATATTGTGATGTTAATTGACTAATGCAGACATCAAGGCATTATAAGCACGTCTCTTTTATAGGGACCCCATAAACATAACATATCATGTTCCGGAAAGGTATTACGATTGCCATTCTGGCTGTAATCTTCTAAAGGAGCTAACAGAAAGGTGTAGTCATATTTTAGGTAACCGATATGATCAGAGCAACGTTATTTTTCAATTCTCCATACAAAACGGCTGATCGCCCGGCCCAAACTGAATGATGAAGTGAAGTTATAGTTGCTCGGATCAAATTGGTTTCGTTGTGAAAGTTGTTCAGAATGATGTCCCTAACGACCCCCTAAAATATGACTACACCTTTCAAATTTTGTGCTCAGATTGTGTGTGAACACAATCGGCCTACCGTAATAATGTAGATAACTTATAGTTAATATGCTGATTTTACGCCAAAATAAATGGAATTCGGAATCTAATCAAATATACATGCTTCCCGTGTTTTCTTTTTTAAACCATTTATTAATCCCAACTATTAGCGTCCGTGGCCTAGTGGCATTCGCCCATCGGAAAGAAGCGTCCATGGCCCAGCGGTATTCGCCCATCGGAAACGATCGTGCGGGTGGCAAAATCTGGCTGAGACGGGCACTGAATGGGTGTCCGTTTCTATGTGGCAGTTGTTTCAGGCGCTCCCGGGTTTCGGATGACACGTTAAGCTGTAGGTCCCGGCTACTATTGCTACTGGGTGGTAGTAGTCGTAAAGCTGGTCAGAGGCCCTAATAGGGCAGCTTGAAAACATCTGACAGTCGGGTTGGCCAATAACCCGACACCCCTCCATCAACCCGCACTAAGCCAGCGTGGTGGAGTATGGCTCAATCTTACTCGTATCCGGATAAAGACCCGTGCCTCTCGATAGGGACCTTAATGGGCTACATTATTATTAATCCCAATTACATTATAACTAAATGCTGTCTAGCCAATATATAAAACAGTAGTTTATATTTAATTGAATTTGGATTCTGGAATCTGCTTTATAGGTACATGATTTGAAGGAAGGGATTTTTTGTATCATGTTTTTTATGTTGTTTAAGGTTTCTGAATGGAGTGTGCGAAGAAGTTTTGAAAAACTTAGCTAGAAAAACCATAATGATCTCACAACTCTTACTTTCAAAAAACATTGATTATAGATGCTGGCTTATCGCCTAACAGATATGTTTCCTGCGCCCTTATTTGCAATAAGATAAATAAGATAAAAGTTTATTTGAACATTTACAATTTTCTGCTTAAGCATATAATACAGTGTAGTTGTTGTACGTCACTGTGTACAAATACTACACTGTATTAAATGCTTAAGCAGAAAATCTTAGGGATTGTAAGTCCTCCGATCGATATTAGGTAATGTAACAACAATAACTGTATGACTAGGAGCTGCGTAACAAAATAATGTACGTAATTAGAAACAGGGTTAGTTAATTTTGCTTACTTACTTTTATATAATTAGTTTTAAAATATCAAAAGCATAAAATAGGTTTATAGAAATACTTAGCAAGAAAACTAACATTCCAAAAATCATTAAACTATCTTGTGCTCTTCTTATAAGTTGTTCAGCGTTTATATAATCGAAAGATTTAACCTAACCATTTAATAATACAGCTATTTCATATTGAAAATAGACCTACAGAACCATAACACTACAATCGGCGTCGGACATTATTTGTTTCTCTTCCGCGGAATATTTCCCAACGCCCAACGAGGGAGGACGTGTTTTTTATTTCTCTTGGCGACTAAAAGTTAACTTTGTCACGTACATGGCCCACATGGGCGTGTGGGTCAAGGCTTAAGGGAAGGCAGAGGTAGAGTGGTTGCTCACGTCCGCAGGAAATACTTCGATCCCACCGCCCGGCACGGTCGCCCTGGGTGGGCGAGCAAATTTTCCAGGCTCTCAATACAGAACTGTTACAAATAATAATAAAACCTTGGACACTATTTACCCACATTGATCTAGCCCCAAACTAGGATGCCCTGTATCTTGGGTACTAGACAACGATACACATACTTATATAGATAAATATTACACTTAGATATAGATAAACAACCATGACTTGGGTACAAACATCCGTTCTCATTAAACAAATATTTGCCTCCACCGGGACTCGAACCTAGGACCCTTGGCTTCGTAGGCAGGGTCAATACCCAAAGTCTAATTTAAATATTTAATATTGGCGAAATGAGACCTAGTGGGAAACTAGAATTAGTGGAATTGTAGACCATTTTTAAGACTGAGGTCCACGTGCTTGACATTTATTAAACACGTTTATCGATTTAAAGATTAAATTTAAATCAATTTAGCATCGCTAAACAAATTTAGCGAATATATGGATCTAAGACGATTGTTTCAGTTTTTCATTTTAATCTACCAAATCTCGTCGCTTGCACCACGCCCCAGCTTCCCTCGTAAGTGCAAGGCTTGCGGGGCCCGGCGGAATACAAAAATGCTACAACTCGCTTTTCGGTACACCAGTGTTACCAGTGCGAGGTTTAACGCTGAGCCGTAGTTACTGTGGACAATAATAACTCAAATCTGTAGTGAAGTTTTATTAGAAAATTATAAATCTATTAATTAAAATTCTGACTGGCCACTAATCGCAAAATCGCTTTGGCTAGTGAAAGCTAAACCCAGCTTCATAAATTGGCTCAGGTTTGTGCTTATCAATCAATCACAGAAGTTCATCCCTTAATTAAGTTTCTTCGAACTTGAGTTACTTGAAACGTGATTGCAACGGAACAAATCTTGTATTTTCTGCTTTACGTTTATTGGTGTTTGGTGCCTTATTCAATTGTACTGTATGATTGACTCGCATTATCCATAACAATGTCTCTAGGTTCCTTAAATTAGGTATCAATTGCTCCCGTAACCATTTATTGAAACTTTAAGGGTCTTACCACAAAAAATAAATTCCAGATCAACACTTGTTTAAAGACAAAAATGTATAGGATTTGATGTTTGTTTTGAGGTATGTGTAACATTTTTTGTAGTAACACGGGAAGTATTCGTGTCACGATGATCATGAGCTTTAGTTGATTTAGAACTGAACAACAATGATGCGTTAGATACAGAACCATTTTCCAATGCAGGACGAACGATAATAAAACTTTTTCCGCAAGAGGTATTATCTATAACACCTTGCGTTGAAGCACAGAGGAATAAATAGGAACAGTGAGAAAGGTTCTAAGGAGCCTGCAAAATGCATACCTATATTAGACCATAAGAAATTTATTAAGCAAAAGATTCATGAAAATAAGTACAGAGAATATAAAAAAAATATAAATGCATACCTATATTAGTAGGGTTGGCAAAAGAGAAAAAAATAAAATTAACAAACCTGTTACGAGCTTTTCTTGACCGAGCGATTTTATTATCTTATTCTTAGGACTAATACTTAGGTATCTAATACAGTTCGTCACATGAGGTCACCCACTAATAATCTCAACTACTCATCATGGAACATCAATATTAGAACAACAACAATCGAAAGGTGCACGATGAAAACGTATATGACCTAAAATGATGGCAAAAAGCGACCCTACGCGATAGCGGAATAAAAGTGAGCAGTAAAAAAAAATATTTTTTTGAAAAAAATAGACAACTCTAAAAATATGAGGCAAAAAGACTTCAAAAAATCTGGCGCCTCCTTACCTACACCTTGACCCAACATTCATAAACTCACGGCTATATTTACATAAAGGGTTAGCCCAGAGCTGCAATTGCGATTACTTTACTATACCTACTTTATTATTTCTCATAAATTAATTAAGCTTGTGAATGTAAACTGTTTTAACAAAAGTAAACGATTCGGTAACCAAACAGCAAAATATTTCTAGGGTAATATATAATACTAATAACAATTACCTAACTAAATAACACGGTTTGTGCTACCTACTTTAACATTTTAAATAGGTGTAAATTAAGGTAAAGTAATGTTTATTTGCATGAATATAGGTGTACATCGGGTATTTTATAATGTCACTTAGTTTCGCTATATTCTGCCATGCAGACGTGCAAATGTTATGATGTACATACAACACAATTATCATAAAATTAAAATTAAAGAAAAGTAAGCACCCATCTAAGAGTGAATGAGCATTAATTTTATTCACAATAAATTTATTATTCTGGTCATGTTACTTATCTATTTATGTCCCTTTCATTATATTTATAATATTGCGTTATATTGACTTGTCCTCCAAGAAGTTCTCTAACTTATAGTATGATTTTTTGATTAAGAAATATCTAAGTCCAGCCTTGTATGAATGAAGTTGCTCAATGTCTCTTATGGATTTAGGCAGCTTATTATACACTTTTGGCGCCATACCAAATATACTTTTGCTGAATAAAGCAGTAGAGCGGGGAGGTGCACTTAATTTAGTATCTCTTTTACTATTCATTTTCTTAAACAAGCACCAGTTTGTTTTTACAAATACAGCAGTTTCATAAATATATAATGATGTCAATGTCAATATACCTAACATTCTAAAATGAAGAACGCAACTGTCTGTAGGTTTCAATTTACAAATTGCCCTTATACACCGTTTTTGTGCTCTAAAAGCTTTATCTTTGTCGGTTGAGTTGCCCCAGAAAATAATGCCATACCTTAAAGTCGAGGCGACAAAAGCATGATACACGGTTAATAAAGCTGATTGCCCAGTAACTTTGGCAAGCATATATAGAGCATAGGAAAACTGACTTAGTTTTTTGCAAACATGCTCTACTTGTGGTTTCCATGTCAGATGTGAGTCAATATTAAGTCCTAAGAATTTGAATACATTTATTTTGACAATTTTTTTATTATTATAGTGGATGTCAAGAGTGTTTGTTATTTGATTGTAATTATTTTTAAATGTCATTATGTTAGTTTTATCAAGATTGATTATCAGATTATTACGGCTCAGCCATTCAATAATATCGTTAAGGGAATTATTAATTTCAGATGCGTATGTATTTTCATCTCGACAATCCGCAATCATCGTACTGTCATCTGCAAATAATACCATTGGGTAACTAACTGACATAGGGAGATCATTGATGTAGATGAGGAATAGTAGTGGTCCTAATACGCTACCTTGTGGTACGCCACATTTAACCGTTCTCGGGCCTGATATGTATTGATTTTCTGTTTTTGTTTTCTGACATATTCTGGAAATCTGTGTTAACTGTGTTCTGTCACTCAGGTAGCTTTTAATAAGTTCAAGCACATTACCTCGTACACCGTAAACATCCAGTTTGTTTATTAGTGTTTCATGGTCGACGAAGTCGAATGCTTTCGTCATGTCCATGTACAACGCTGAAATAGGTATTTTTTTATCTAAACACGTCACTACCTGCATTAAGAAATCATAAATGGCCATGTCGATCGTCTTACCCTTTCTAAAACCCTTCTGTTCCTTTGCGAATAGACATTTTTTCTCAAAATATTGGTAGAGACTATTATAAATTACTCTTTCGAAGATCTTTGATATTATGGGGATGAGCGCAACTGGTCTATAGAAACTCATGTCTTCACGGTCTTTTTTCTTGAAGAGCGGTCTAATAATCGAAGTTTTCAACTTCTCTGGAAATACACCCTGTTGTATCGATAGGTTAATTATACTGCTCAAAACCGGTGCTATTAAATCCGATACGTATTTAATAACTTTTGTGCATAGATTGTCATATCCAGTACTGTTTGTGTCTTTTAGATTTTTTATTATTTGATATACCTCGTATGGAGTAGTCGGATTTAGGAATAATGAGTTGGGGTTGAAAAACATCTTTATATGGTTATTTGTGGCATTTGCTTGACGTTGTTGTGATGTCTGATCGATGTAAAAGTTATTAAATGACTGTGCAATTTCATGTGGATCAGTGATAAGATGATCTTCCATTTTTATTTGTTTTATGTAGTTTTTTGGTTTAGTTTTATTGTTGTGATAATTATTTATTATTTTCCATGTGGCTTTGGATTTATTAGTTGATGTTTTTATTTGATATTCCTTTTGGGACTTTTGCGTTAATTTTATTATTTTTTTGAGTCTTATTGAATAGGTTTTAAAGCTTTGTTTGTTTTGTTGGTTTGGATGCAGTCTAGATTTCCATAATAGCTCTCGCTTCCTTTTTGTACATTGTTTGATACCTTTTGATACCCATTGTGGTCGTTTGTTGCTTGAGATCCTTACCTTGATTTTAGGAAAACAGAGATCATACAAAAGTTTAAAAGTATTATGGAACTCAGCAAACGCCTCATTAGCATCGTTGCTATTGAATACCTCACTGAAACTGAGACTTGAAAGGTGCTCTTTGAACTTCTTTAGGTAATCTTTACTGTAGTCTTGTCTATAAACTGACCAACTCTGGAGGACGTTGAAATGTTTTACTGGACATTTTAGTAACTGTCCTGTATGGTCTGAAAGCGCAAACTCTACTATCTCGCCCTTACAGCCTTTGATATTATGGATGAAGTTGTCCAAACATGTGCCACAGCTTACACGTGTTGGCTTATTGAATGTGAGCTTTAGATTGTAGTTCTGTAACATATCTTCGAAATAAATCGAGAATCTATTACGTTTAAGTCGATCTATATTAAAGTCTCCACACACAATAGTTTTTCTCTTACCTTGGCAAAGTCTAGATAATAGTTTATCTATGTTGTTAAAGAAGATGTTATAAGTCTTTGTATCATACTTCGCTTTTCTATATACGCATATTAAATTTATATTGTGCTCAGTTAGTGTGATACCACAGCATTCTATTATATTAGGAATATTACAGTCCACTAAATCTATTGCATTATATTTAAGTTCTTGTTTTACTAGTATAGCAGCACCGCCACTTCGTGTGCTCCTGGCAGAATATGTGACCAGTGTGTGATTTGCAACATTCAAAGAGTAGATATCAGTGTCAATCATATTGTGTTCTGTAATTCCTATAATATCAACTGATACTCCATTTGTTATTTGCTCCTCTAAGTGTACAGTTAATAGGTCCGATTTATTTATGAGGCCGTCAATATTTTGGTGCAATACATTTATACAGTTATTTACGAAAAAAAATATTGTTTTTGTTTCTCTCATTATCATCATTTTCATTTACATTATTATTTAAATTTTTATCATTAATATCACAGTGTTTCGCATTATTATCAATATTTTTTAAATTGCTATCATTGTCAGTCACATTATTATTGTACCTAGTCTGGTATTCATTTGCTTACCTATAAGACTCCTTGCGATAGTTAAAATATGAAATGTCTTTTCTGTTTCTATTATTATTCATACAAACAGTACAGTACACCATTTTGAAAGTCCAAAACGTATACTTAAACACTTTAATAACTATTTACAGTTTATTCCACATAAAACTTAAAACGCAAGCACTCTTTATGAGATGTATTGAAAGAAATTGACAAACTAACTGTAGCCAGTCAATTTAACATAAATAACAAAAGATAGCGTCACGCCTTTTCCCATACGGGGTGGTAGAGGCACAATTGTGCCCACTTTGAGCCTGTTATTCAATAGTCAATTTTGCGTGACAGAGGGCTAGCCCATCGCCGCAGCTATGGAGTAATGAAGGTTTCCTCACGATGTTTTCCATCACCGTTAGAACGTCCGTATAATATATTAAAGATAAATTAATTATCTCATTGGTACATGGTCAGGAATTGAACCTGCATCTCCTGAGTGAGAAGCAAGCGTGAAACCCATTAGCGTGAAACCTAACATTTCCAAATTTTACGATAGTTGTAATGTTAACCTAAGAAATAATCATAGGCTAGTTACGCCCCGTTTAAGACTCGCGAAAGTTAGCAATTATTTCAAAGGTTCTTTGCATTCTCTAAGACAACAAGATTTCTTCTGGAGATTTTGAAATTGCCATTTGAATAATTTAAAAACTATATAAAAGTGACTTTGTATAAAAAGGGATATTACAAAGTTCAAGATAACTCAAATGACGGGACTGTATGTAGTTAATTGAACTCAACACGTAACTCGCTATTAATCATTTTGTTATTATTTATTACTGCTTATTATTTATAATACTTAACCACAACCAATTTTTAAAAGCGATCTAGAAATCAATCTGAGGGAGTTTCCTCGCCCTTCTCCCCCACAGTGGTCCGATGTAGAGAAGAGGCAAAAAATGACGTTTGCTAAGTATATGTAAAATATGTACGGTAATAAAGACATTTTAATTTTGGCTAGCGAGAATAGTTGCTAACTTTCACCTAAAATAACTCTACATCAAGCAAGATTGAACCATAATTGTTTGACGAACTCTGTGGGGCAACGGTTGTGGCTCTGCCTATCATGCGAGAGGTCCTGGGTTCGATCCCCGGCTGAGGGTAGAGAAATAAAACCCAGGTCATGGATGTTTATGTGTGTGACGTCGCTGTTTCTCGTTCCCGCAACACAGGGTATCCTAGTGTGGGGCCAGGAGCAATGTTAATAATAGCTAAATTGCAGTTTGAGCATGTCAGGCAACTCTTCCAACCCGACTATGAAAAGTTTTCAATTTAGATTAGATTGTAAACGTTCACCAGCAGCTGAGAATATTTGAAAATTTCAATTTATGTTGGAAAATGGCTACTGCAGAAAATTTCATCGCGTTTCTGCGAGATTTCCCACTTCCTGCGGTACCCCGAAAATGAGTAATAGTCTTGCCATTGACACTATCCACTTCAATCCTTAACTCAAGGCAGTAAGAGCTATTATGTTCCCATACCAAATTTTCCCCCTATTATCAAGGATTCCTTACTATATAAAGCGTGAAAGCCAGCCTTTTACCACTTCTCTAAGGCTCCGCTGTCCGTCCACAGGATATATAGACAACAAGACTTTCCATACATTAAAATAGTGTACAAAGGCGAGGTTATCTCTAATAAGAGATCTCTTTCAGCAAACCACATTAGGATGAGAAAGGTCGATTGCTGAGCAGGCGGAGACCATGTGTACAACAATATAATTTACCTAGTACGTACCTCAATAAATGATATAAAACAATATAAACTAGATAAATAAATAATAATAATAATAACAATAATAATCATCTTTATTTCAGGTTACAAAACCCATATCTATACATACCTTAAGACTAAAGATACATAATTTATTAAATAAACACGAAATATTATCCAGCATAGCTAGGGATTTTCTTCCTAGGTTTCACTTCCCTGTAGCGTCGGAAAAAGATGCCCTCCGGCCAGTAACCTTTGACCAGGAACATCGTCTTCAGGTCCGCCGGCACCCAAAGTTTGAATGACAGGAAGTCCTTGGGTCTTTCTGACTCCAAAAGCTCAATCTGTACATTCAACTCCTTGAAACCAGACGGCGGATTTTTCTTTAGCCTTTCCAGGATGTGGCGCTCAACGTCCTCGCAGGTCATTTTCACGTCGATCCTGGAAAGGTATATCTGTGCAGTGGGAGCGGCAGCTTTCAGGCTGCTCTGATTGCGGCTGCGTCTGGAGCGGCGCTTCCTGTTTTGGACCAGGATAAAGCCTTCCCCATCGACAGTCGCGTTCGGTGGGCCACGGGCGGACCTGGCCGGCGGCGCGCGCGGCGCAGCCTGCAGCTTCTGTTGTTCGGCGGCGGGCGGTACGGGGCGCGGGCAGCGGCGGTGGGCACGGCGGGACACAGCAGCTTAGGTGTCCTTCTGGTCTGCTAAAGCAGGCTGCTTCACGACTGCTAAAGAACAGTTTCCAAGGAATACTAGAAATCCGGATAGGTTAGTACTGGAACATAAGCCACGAACAACGCTTTACCAAAAGGATTGTTATGCAATGAGCGTAAAAATATACAACAAATTGCCCACCGACATAAAAAGCCTCCCTTTCATAATTTTTAAAAGAAAGTTATTTCTATGGCTTCAACAGCATATTTTTATGCACTTTCAGAGTTTTTGATTTATAAGTCTTAATATTAAATTGTTTGTGTATGCTTGATAGGTCATATACACAAATCGAAATATACTACTATTTGCATGCTATATAAATATAGCTGAATAAGGAACTTCTAATATTATTAACATCTGATATGTCTACCTAATTTCATAAGCAAATAAACGAATCTTGAATCTTGAATCTTGAATCTGTCCTTCTAAATGCCCTAAATATACATTCTAAACATAAATGATACTAATCCGATTCGCCTTAGAAATTTTTACGTCTAACCGGAAGTAGTGGCACGCGGGTCGCCTCCGTGACGTCATTTCCGGTGTAGACTGACGAACGTGAAAATAAGCGGGAAACAGGTGAACGCTGGATGTGAGAGAGCGTGGCTAACGTGGGCACAATTGTGCCTCCACCAACTCGTATGGGAAAAAGCGTGTCGCTACGTAACAATTCACTATATATATTTACATTAACAATGTATGTGACATCGGCTTTGTCTGGTAGTGGTAGTGATTCTTCTCCTACAGTGGTCCAATGTAGAGAAGATGCAAAAAATGAAGTTTTATAAGTATATGTAAATATCTATAGTAATAAAGTACTTTGAGTTTGACTTTAACTCTGAGTGGCAGCGAAGCAGATACAGACAAGAGGCATATGTATAAGTGTGGGGTCAGCAACAATGAATCGTGTGAAGGAGTGAAAAATTAACTTTCGATCCGGCTTCATAGTGAATGTTGTTCAGAATTATGTCCCTAAAAAACCCCATTAAACACGACGACCTCTGTGGCGTTGCAGTTCGTGTTCTGCCTCCTAAACGAGAGGTCCTATGTTCGAATCTCGGCTTGGGAGGAATTTTAATTTCCAAGTCTTGGATGTTTACATGTGTGCGACCTCGTTATTTCTGGTTCCCATGACTCAGTCTCAGTCAGATTTCTGGTACCCCTATTGTGGAGCCAGTAGCAATGTATGTGCCTGTTTGTAAATTTTTCTACACATTTCTATAAAACTCTGTGTAATAATATTGTCCCGTAATTCCTAATACCATTAAATATATATATATATACATTAATTCGCCGAACTTATTCCCAAACCCTAGCTTACTCCAAGTAATCCTTGTAGCATTAGTTAAATCTGCGAGACACAGAGCCGCCATCACTGTATATCTGAGTTCGAGTTTAATATAGAAAAAGGTCCGCAAAGCTACGGAATCCGTGTAATTAGGTTAAGTGAGCACGTATGGTCTCCTGGGGTTTTATGGCGGCGGTGGGCGTTTCCTTTACGGGCCCTTATTCGGTCTCACGGGCAGAAACAAGGTAAAAGTTTCTCATAGCCGTGTTCAGAAAAATAAAGGAGTCATCGCGTTGATACCTCCATAGCTGTGGCGATGAGCTCTGTCAGGCATAATGGAGAATTGAAACTGGCCGAACGTGGGCGCTACTGTGTCTCTGCGGTTCTCTCTCTCTCCACCCAATATGAGAAAAGCTGTGACGTTATGTTAGTTGACCACTGCACCGTTGTACTGTCCGTCATCGGGCTTTATCTCGTGTCTGTAATGAGGAGAGAGTTGAAATTTTCAAAGGATATGTATTTCTGATGCCGCTACAGTAACAAATAATGTACCTACTACAGGAAATTTTAATAATTTAAGGTGTCCCCATGCTAGAGCCGTGTTTTTGGCGTTTTTTCTTGTACGATGGAATGGCACTCTTAGCGTGCAAGTCCAACTCGCACTTGACCGATTTTTTACTGTTCTTATAGTCTCTTCTGGACTGTGCGCATGACAGTTCTCAATAGGAGTTCCCAAAAAGCATTGGGGAAGAAATACAATTCACGGAAAGTTTTACTAATGAAGAAGAGCGCGTATTTCGCAGGGATTAAATATGGCCAGAAATGCATCTTTAGCTTCAATTCAATGCTAAAGTAGACAACATAAAAATGTAGGATAAATATATGTTATGAAAGTTCTATTAGAGATAAGAATGGACTTTTAAAATTACCGGATATCTGTTATATTTAATACTTAAAAATATTTTTCGCAATGCATTATTATTCAACTAAATAATAAATAATAATATTCGCTCGGAGACGAAATCAGTTTCCTATATGAAACTTACACGCAAAAATAGGTAAAATAGAGGAAAATTTTTGGTTGTTTTATTTTATTTTTAATGTTATTATAGTACAGTCATTTAGTATTTTTACCTGGAAAGTTTTCCGGGAGTTTTGAAATTTGGCAATTTTATAGATTTTGGTATGCTCTTGCCAAATTTCAACTTTGCCACCTCGTATGGCTGCCGCTCGCGCCGCCATATTGAAAAAATGGCGCCAAAAAGCAGTTTTTTGATAATAACTCCTTTCTGGCGCATTTTACAGGAAAAACATATTTATACAAAATAAAAGTAGAGAAAATTTCCTACAATTTATGTCTTAACCTTTTCTTTCCTAAAATCAATAGTTTCGGCGTAGGAGCGCCGTAAAGTGTAATTCAATACACGTTTCGGCAGAAATACTCGTTTCCACACCACCTTGAGGTAGAGAAATCGGCGCATTTTTTTTATCGTGGTATCCCCAGTAGGTCTAATCCACATCTGACTCACTATTTAAGTATTTAGGTCAATTTCCGTCGCTTCATTCTTCTTGACGGACCAGGTATTGGGTCTTCATCGTTTTCAATACCGATTGAAATATCGAAGACGGAAGTTACTTCGGCATCATCGACGATGGGATCATCAGTTTCATCGTGGTCCTCTTCCTTCTCGATGTTATCGTTTATTTGGTCGAGAATAGTGTCCGTTTCTTCTCCTTCAATGTCGTCTTGTGACGGAAATGGCGAATTATCGCAAGAACCACCACAGTTCGTACACACAACGGAGCACTTTAGTCCTGCTTTTCTGCATCCGCAAGCTTTTTGACAACCTTTCTTGCATTTGCAAGAAATAAGTTTCAGTAAGCTTTCCGGAGCAGGGGGATCGAATGTAGTAACAGGATTCCGGCCTTCAGTGGGGCAATTGATGAGTAGCCGGCATTCATTAATTTATTTGATAGTTTGGTCCACGCTCGGGACGACCTGGACAACGCCTACAAGTTGGCCCAACTATTGATGGCTCTGCGGGGTGAACCGAAGGAGTTGGTCGGTCACCTAACGGTCACGGCGGGCAATTATGAGATAGCCCGGTCCATATTGTTTGACCGCTACCAACACAAACGGCGGTTGGTTGATGCGCAGCTGGGGAAGCTGTTTAGCATCCCAAGAGTAACCCGGGATGTTGACATCCAAGTACAGGTGCTCAACCCTGTGCTAATGGCCACTAAGGCCCTTCAGAACCTTGGTCTTCCGGTAGACCAATTCAATTTTTTTTTAAGTATTTTTATTTTCATAGGCTTAACATAATAACATACATGCAACAATCACAAAAACCCTCAGGATTTATCAGTGATTGGGAGTTCGGAACTTATATAATTTTTATTTGTAAATTAAAAATAATAGTTAATCATTCCAGGCAATTAAGCTGCCCATATCCATAACTATTCCTAACATTAGGTGGTGTTCGTGGTCGGTCCGCACACACAACACGCTCCCGCCTGCCCGCATGTGAGGGCCGCCCGCGATCCACATATACAAGAAAAGTAGTAAAATTGAGTGCCTACTTACTTAATAGGTTGATATGTTTAATTAAAAATAATTGATAATTCATAGCAACAGAGACAAAAACAATAACAAGCTTGCATCAAGGTAGTAGTGGTATCTATGAGCACATACAAGGAAAAACAAATACCTCATAAACTTATAATATATACTCACAGTCACCACTATTAGCAAAATGTTTTTTGAGATATGCCATGAAGTTTTTTTCTTTTAGGTATGTCTGTGTGATATCATCATCCATATCATTTAGTATATTTGGGAGAAGATACTCACTAGTTCTTCTTCCATACAAATTATTAAACTTGGGTAAGATATATTTTTTAGTGCAACTTAATTTTCTTAGAGGTTTATAGCGAATCTTAGGATTTAACATGCTAATACAGTTAAACTCTTCCTTAAGAATAGCAATCTTAACTTTTTGGTTAATAGGTAGAATGTTACTATGTTGAAATAATCCAATTTCATTATTTTCATACAAAATTTTAGTTTTTTTAGGTACAATAGTTTTTAACAATTTTAGTTGTAATTTATATATATTAATAAGATAAGTTTTATAGGTTCTTCCATAACTACTTAATCCGTAACTAATTATACTATCAGCAAGAGCAAGGTAAAGTGTTCTTAATATTGAATAAGGTAGTTTATATTTTAGTATAGCTAATCTGCTTGCAAATGAGCGAAGTTTATCACAAACATAGTTAATATGAGGTCCCCAATTGAGCCTATGGTCAATTATAAGACCTATATACATATGTTGGTGTACAAAATCTATGTTTTTACATTGGCACCGTATGTTGTTTAGATGCAGGCACGTATGCTCGTGAGCGACGATGGTGGGTACATATGAGGTTTTGTTATGCGAAGAGTGAATGTGCATTGCTTTTGTTTTATCCGCGTTAATGACTAGTCCCACATCGTGTGCCCATTTACACAGTAAGTTAAAATTATTCTGCATCATGTATACAGCCGTAGATAAGTTCTTATGTGATACAACAATACAGGTGTCGTCAGCAAATTGATAAATAGATCCATCTTTGATAACATTGATCATATCATTTACATATAATAAATATTCAGTTGGTCCTAAAATGGACCCTTGGGCAGTGCCCACATCAGTAGGTATTTTGTTACTATAGCTATCAGCTATCTTGACCATTGTATTTCTATTGAAGTGATAATCCATAAGCCAGTCAAGTAAAGGGCCCTGAATACCATTCTGCTGGAGCTTTGTAAATAACGTTTTATACCGTAGGGTATCAAACGCCTTACTAAAATCTATAAATATAACCACAGTATGATTCTTATAGTTTAAATGCTTATTTATTTCATCAGTGAATTGACATAACAGCTGAGAGGTATTTCGGTTCCTTTGAAAGCCGAATTGGTATTTGTTTATGACTTTATTTTTCTCGAGATAACGTGATATTTCATTACCGAAATACCTCTCAACTATCTTATCAATACAAGATAAAATAGTTATAGGCCTATAATTATTATACACACTATGCGACCCTTTTTTATAGATTGGCCGGATGATTCCGATTTTGAGCTTATCTGGGTAAACTGACTCAGCAATGCACCTGTTAATGAGGTGGGTTATAACGGGGGTTATGTCATTATTTATGTATTTGAGATCACTTGCCCGAATCCCGTCAAAACCCGGACTTTTGTTGTGATTTAGATGTTGCAATATTTTGTGTATTACCTCATTCGTAGCAAGATTTAGTCGCATTGCAATATCAGGGTTTCTTTCGTAGCTATTTGGATTTAATATAGGGGTGTCGCAAGTGATTGTAATATTTTTAACATTCGACTGAAATTCGTTTGCAAAATTATTGGCAAGGGTTTCTTTTGGTAATTTAAATGATTTTAAAATAGTTTCATCAATTGATTTTGTTATTTTTCCACATATTCTGTTAATGATTTTCCATATTTTTTTTGAATCTTTGAAATTTTCCGTGACTTCGTTTTTTATGTAATCATGTTTTAGTGAATTTAAATATTTATTTGTCTTGTTTCTGTACGTAGTATAGTGAAGACGCTTTTGCATGTTTTGTTCATCCTTTTTCCAAAGTTGTAATAGTACATCTCTTTTACTACACATATTTTTAGCTTTATTATTTATCCATTTACATATTTTTCTGTTACTTGTATTCATTATATTTATTTTCATTTTACATTTATTATATATATGATCAAATTTGTCTGTAATAAAGTTCGAAATTTCGCTTGGATTGGTGAAATTGAGCGCTGGGCTCCAATCAATCATCTGTAGCTCTTTATGAACTAGGTCATTGTCCAATTTGTATTTAACGCATGGTGGGGGTCGTGACAACGATTCCACGCACACAAAGGCGCAAGCTGTTATATAATGATCGGCTAATGATTGTGTAATTACGCATGTGTGCACTGACCGTCCTTTCAAACTTCGCGTGAATACATGATCTATACAGGACTTTGTTACTAGGTCGCCTTTTTTTTCAACGCGGGTGTATTGACTTATGCCACATTCCAATCCAGCTATGCACATTTCATTAATATAATTTGTTTTTGTTTGTGAATCTAACTTTAGGTCGATATTTATGTCACCTATTAATAAAAGATCTTGGCGAGTACAGTATTTCTTAAGATAAGTGCTTATATCTCTAATAAATCGTTTTTGGTCTTTATCGGGCGGTCTATAGATGGCACAAATACCTAACCTGTAGTTATCGCCATTTACAATTTCACCCGTAATAGATTCAAAGTACAAGGAATTCCGTTCTGTCTGAATGAAGTTAAGGCTATTGTGTACATACAGTATGACACCACCACCCTTTTTATGTAGTCTTAAGTTTGTATACATTGTGTAGTTATCTAGTTGAAACAAGGATTTACAGTTTTCTTTTATGTTAGCTTCAGTTAAAACTATGAGATCAATTTTGATACGGCTATCTGATACAATATATTCCAGATGCGAGAAGTTTTTTAATAAAGATCGTATGTTGACATGAAAGGTTAAAATACTATTATTATTAAATGGAATGGACTGGGTAAATGCATTCCAATTCCTAAATAATCCTTCACAAATACTTTTGTCTGTATCAAGCTCTTTTAATTATTATTTATATTATAATTTGATATAGTACAAAGAGGGCGAAGTTTACTCACGGTCGCGCGACCATTTCTCCACATCCTGTACACACTTCACAACAATGGCTTTTTCATTATCATCTTTTTTTATAAGCACTACACCACGCTTGCACCACACATATTTAAACTTATTGGTCATCTTAAGATCGGTTTTGGCCTTCCACAGCAGATGCGCGGTAGCAGGAGTGAGGGCCTCACGGAGATAGACCCTGGACTCACCCTCGAGCCCCAGGTCAGACGCGGTGACGGTAGTGCTTCTCGCAGACTTCAGCCAGTGCCCCCGCATTCCATCTCGAAGAGTCACTACCAGCGGAGGATGAGTTTTTTGCGTGGATGTTGGGTGGCTGCTTTTCCTGTAAACGTTGATGATGTCATTGGGTTTTTGGTGAATTTTTACTGCAATCTTTGTAACTACTTCATGCAGGTTCTCGTTGTCCTTTCTTGGGATGTCACATATCTCCAAGTTATTTACAATGAGATTCTGTTCCAGGAGGTTGATCCTCTGTTCTGTTGCCTCGTATTTTAAATTTATGTTTTTATATTTGTTGTTAATATCGTTGTACTGGTGAGTTATAGTTTGAATTTTGTCCTCGTAGTCATCGATTTTTTCTTGAAAGTCGTCGATCTTATCCGAGTAGAACTTCAGCGTTCGCTGGAGCTCGTCACGGATAATTTCTCTTATTTCACGCCTTATGTCAGCTAGGATTTGGTTCCGCAATTCGTTAGGAAGTCCCAGTTGCTCCGTGTCCATTAAAACATCCTCTTCATCGCCTTCGGGTAAAATGGCGGACAGCCGCTTTGGCCGGCCGGCACCAACGCAACCACGACATTTCCAGTCTATTGAGTCGGTGCCAACAAGTGTATTCAGCTGCTCTGAAGAAATCGAGGCGCAGGTGGCATGTAGCCACTTACTGCACTTGCTGCACTGCAATCCTGGGTTCTTCTTCGACACTAACTTGTTGCATTTAGCGCATTTCGCCATAATTTTATTTACGCCGTAAGGGCCGTGGGTAGTTCGCGGAGCGTATGCGTATGCGACGACCTGGCGTGCCGGGTGACGTACCGAGACTGTCATTCATATATTGTTTTGTATATGGTTTTGTCACGGTTGCCTGCAGCTGTTCAAAGTCGCTTTGAACAGCTGCATGGGGGCAGTAGCTCGGAACTGCCCACGCTCGTCCAATTGTCGGATTTTTTGGAGGGTGAATGCAGGCGATGTGACACACTGTATACGGAGGCCAGTGTGCAGCGCCAACCCGCGCGGATGCGGGAGGGGCCGCGCCCCCTGCCCCCACGGGGGGGTGGGCGGTCGAAACAATTTGGCGTTTTGAATGCCGCGCCGTCGGGTGACGGCTGTGTGCACTGCGACAGTGCCGGTCATGAAGTGACCAGTTGCGCCAACTTTAAGGCGCTCGGGGTAGCTGCCCGCAGGAAGGTAGTCTTCCGCCACCGATTGTGTTTCGGTTGTTTGGGGCCGCACCCGCTGAGCGAGTGCTCGCGCGCGTTCCCCTGTGAGTGCTGTGGTGGCAAGCACCACATCGTGTTGGGCCTGAATCGGTCAGGCCCTTCGGACGGTCACCAGGGCCGGACTCAGGTTGGTCGGCCACAGGGCCCAACCAGGGCCGGACCCAGTCCCCCTCCGGGCAACGGGAGTCACCAACGGGGTGACTGGGGTACCCGCGGACGGGACCCCCCCTCCCCCCGAGGGGAAGGGGGCAGCGCGGGGGGTAACATGCGGGATAGCCGGGGTTCGGTCGCCGCTGTCCACGGTCAGCGAGGACTTCGGGCCGCTGGCTCACAGCGTGTTACTGGCGGGTGTCAGATGGCACCTATGAGTGGCGCGAAGGCTGGGAGCCTACCACCTTCTGCGCCACCCTGCCCGTCGCTCTGGGAGGCGAACAGGGAGGCGAACAGTCGGATGTCGCCCCCATTCCTAGAGCGCCCCAGGTTGGATCCGCTCTCCCCCATCCATCCACGGTGGCCACCGGGCACACCGTACACCGTCCGGTATGGTCGGATACCGGGACAGCGAGGGGCCTATTATACGGGTTGGGACCCCTTGATGCACATACGGTCTGATATGCCGGTTGCATATCAGCAGCCGAGTTACTCCAAGGCCGACGGAGGTCTGAGCGGGTTCGGATCCCGCGGAGGTTCCCGCTAGGGACACGCCGCCCACTTACAGGGTGCCGCCACTCCACAGACGGTCATGCTCCCCACCGCCTCTGTATAGCGTGGAGTTCGGACGGCAAATCATGTGTGGCACGAGCACTATTGGACTCGGGGGCCCAGGGGTGCTTAGTCTCGTGCAACCTTGTAAGACGGTTGGGCATTTCGGTAAGGGAGTATCCACATTCCATTCGGGGAATTGGGAACACGGAAGTCGGTTCCGTTAAGGGAGTATGTCGGATTACTCTCTCGTCACGGGTGCATTCATCGGTGAATCTGACGGTCACGGCATTAGTCATGCCTAATGTGATGGGCTCACACCCTCACGTACGGTTGTCGCCCTCGGTGCGACAGTTGGTCGCTGGGTTGTCACTGGCTGACCCGGAGTTCGATATTCCGGGCCCAGTAGACATTTTATTGGGTGTCGATGCCTTGGGATACCTGTTAGTGTCAGGTGTCCACGTGTTGCAGACGTGTTATTTTGTATAAATATGTTTTTCCTGTAAAATGCGCTAGAAAGGAGTTATTATCAAAAAACTGCTTTTGGGCGCCATTTTTTCAATATGGCGGCGCGAGCGGCAGCCATACGAGGTGGCAAAGTTGAAATTTGGCAAGAGCATACCAAAATCTATAAAATTGCCAAATTTCAAAACTCCCGGAAAACTTTCCAGGAAACCTCTATTTTTTCGACCAAATGACTGTACTATTATTACAGGAGTTTAGTAATATTTTCGATAATTTTCTCGGGCTCGGAGCTCGGGCTGCCCCGCGGGGCTCTGCGCGGGAGCATGCGTCAGTCTGCTTCGACGCGATGCGACGGGTATTTGTTTTCTTTGTCTAATACTCAATGCCATTGGCCTATGTTCAGCCCTAAAAAACCCGTCATGAGGTTGTATTCCCTCTCGCCTTTATGCAGGAGACGCGGTTTCGAACTGACCAAGAACTAAAGAGATAAGTAAGTGATTTATTTTGAGCCTTAAGGCTCGTGCTTCGGTAAAATTAGCAACTATATTCGAGGTAGTTGAAATTTTGGACAAAACTATGTTAAAATAAAGTTCACAACAACTCACACTACAGCATTGCTATTAGTTGCTGCGAAATAACACTGCGAAAATTGTTTTCAGTGTTTTTGAATTATTTTTCAAAACCTTTTGAATTTAAATTTTGAATATAATTCCAAATGCAAGGCTGCGATGATGAAAAAAAATAATAACATATTGACGCGGGAATACGAAATATTTGCGAAATTTGTAATGTAGTACTTTGTTTGAATTTCCTCGCATTATTTGAGAAAAGCACACAAGCCTTGGTCACAACCCGTCATTGCAGGACTCACGTATGTGCTCAACATTATACGTTCGTCTTGCAATGATCTTGTTGCCTGCCGCTGCAATAATGTACTATTGAATACTTATTTTGACGCAAGAACCACATCAATATACCATTTAGATCCCGAGAAATATCACATTTAGGTAAAAATTATCTATTTAGTTTTTTCCGTAGAGTTCCCATTTAAATACAATGTTTTCAAACAAACGCATTGAAGGAAAAGGATTTCTTGATAACATATATTTTGTTCTGGATGTGGAAAGTGTCTCCTTTAGGAGGAATAACGCTTCAAAGATGGGCATTTCACAATAGCCTGTATATTGTCTGTACATTATACGGACTTTCGTAACGGTGGTGGAAAACATAGTGAGGAAACCATCACAATATCTAGCCACCTGTCATGCTTAATTGAGTATAGAATATCGGCAACAAATATATTGTTTACCAATATAACTTTTGAATACCAAATTTTAGGAGATAAATAAAACGTCGATAACGATTCACTTGTATCACTTATATTGTTCACCAACTATTTATAGTAACTGTCTTGCCTTCTTGGAGGCTACCAACGGAATGCTCTATCTCAGTTTTTTCCCTCTCCAGCTGAGTTCCCTTTCCCTCCTAAACAAAATCATTGCGAATGTTAGATATTATCTAATTCAATATGAAATAATTATACCTAGTCGGTCCATAAGTTCTGTCACAAATATTTTGCCGCATAGTAAATAATACCAAGTTTTATTTTATTTAATACTACATATGGTTTGATAGTTCATTAAATACTGATAAATTAGAACGATTATTGGATTTAAATGCTTAAAGCCATATTACACAAATGCTAGTTTCTTCAGAGATTTTGCACTTTTTTACCCAATCAAAAATACGGACGTGATTCACTTTATCTTTTTTCCATGACTCTTAAAACCTTTCAAACTTACGTGAGATTTTAGTCAGAACCCTCCCTGAACCCGTTACCTTCATTTTGAAGCATAAGATAACTAAGTCTGGGTAAAACTAATTTTCATATTCACATTTTACGTAGTGTACTTGTTGCCCACAAGATCATTTTTATACGTTTTTCTGAAAACGTAAAAAAGTACGTAAAGTTCTCTTTTGGAGCAGTTAAAACTGAAAGCTAACATAAAATCAAATGCTAGTTGTTAAGCATGGTCTAAAATCGCGGTTTCAGAATAAATAAAAAAAACTTGTTGGTTATCTGGAACACTGTTTTTTTATTAAATTTGTGGTAAGTGGTATTTTTGTCAGTTGCGGCGTGTTTTGGGTTCGCGATTGTCTCAAGTTATAAGGTTTTTTGTCATATTGCGATAATCGTACAAAATGTATAGTATTGCAATTTGATTCGTATAAAATAAGCTTTTTAATCATGTATAATACGAATAAGAAAAAGTTTATTGCTGAGTTTTATCTATCAAAAACCTTGTGACAGAACTTAAGGACCGACTAGGTGGTACAGTGTTTATACAATGACAAAATAAGTAAATAATAACTATTACCTACTAGTTTTTTTATTTTTTTTACATATTAATTTACTATTACATAATAACTGATTTAACATCCAATTGATACAATACAGTTGATACAATATTAAATACTGATAACTTACTTATTCACTCTCACTAGAACCACTGTTGCTAGGAACAATATCATCCGATTCAAAATCTACTAAAATTCATCCACAGTTGAATTTTGTCAATTGATACAACAGCCTCGTATTTTCTACCGTTTTTACGTGTTAGAGGAGTGTCTTCAACTACAAACCTATCGTTGGGGAGCAATTTTACTAAGCGATAGGGCCCTTGATATTTGACAACCAATTTTTGAGATTTTCCATCATGAGGAAGCTGCCTTTTAATGCGAACTAAATCACCGTCTTTGTACTGTGTCGCTGGTTTTCTATGTTAATTAAAGTTATTGCATCCTTATTCTGTTGTTCTGATATTTTGTCACTAGCACTCTGTCTCAAATCGGGCAGCTCGTCTACAGGAGTTCTGCTTAAAGTGTCATTAATCACAGAACTTAATATTCCCTCTGACCTACTTGTTATATTGAACCCAAACAATAATTCTGATGGGCTCTTTTGTGTCGTTTTATGCTTGTTTGTATTTATCCCAACCTGTATGTCAGGGATATGATCATCCCAAGATTTTTCGTCATCGCCATGGCCTGGAGCTGATAATGCGTATAATATGGTTCTATTAAATCGTTCAACTTGGCCGTTAGCCCTGGGAGTTGCGACTGCGTTTATGATGTGCTTAATACCGTTCGAGGTAACGAAGTCTTTAAACGCCTTGCTTGTAACACTGGACCCTTTTTTTGTGATGAGGCGTATTGGGACACCAAAGTAACTGACGTGTTCTTTCATAACACGCACTGACGTCAGTGATTTTGTGTTTTTGACTGGAGTAATATTAACGTACTTTGTGAAGCCGTCGACGAGGACTAACAAGAAGCAATTGCCCTTTTTACTTCTCACGAAGGGCCCTAAGTGGTCTGCATGCACGGTATGGAATGGTATACTTACTTTTTCAATGGGGTGCAGCTGATCTTCTCGCCTACCTCCAGGGGATTTGTGGTGGGCACACTCTAGACAGGAAGAAACGTATTTTTTTACAAAGCGGCGCATTTTAGTGAACCAATAATGGTCTTGGATACGTTGAAGAGTTTTTTCAAATCCACAGTAGCCTACGTCGTCATGGTGCATTCGTAATATCTGCCAACGTACGCCTTTGGGTACCAACCATTTTATCGAGTCGCCTACAACTCGATAAACGCAGTAATTTTTAAGTTTATAGTTCTTATGCACGTCGATGGCTTGGGTCGAGTTAGGATCAGATAAAATATCTTTTATTTTCTTTACCTCATCGTCGGCAGTTTGAACTGTTGCGATCCAGTCTCGATCAGTTTGTTGTACCAGCAACACATCTAAAAGATGCATCTCACCTGATGGTTGGCCGACTGGGTTTCGGCTTAGTGCATCTGCATGTGGCATCCGTGTACCCGGCCGATACTCGATCGTACAGTCATACTCCTGTAACTAAACCCACCATCGTGCGATGCGTGGTATTAAATCGCGTTTTGTTAGGGTGGATCTGAGGGCGTTGCAGTCTGTAAGGATCTTGAATGGTATTCCTACAAGATAAACCCTGCTTTAAATGGCTCAGCGAGGCTATGACTGCCAATTTTTCGAGTTCATAAGAATGCATCTTACGTTCGTCCACACTGGTCTTACAGCTGAAGAACGAAACTGGCTGTAGAATTCTATTAGAATTTCGCTGTAGCAATATCCTTGCGTCCGTATGTAGTTCAGTTTCCGCTCCGGGATCGTAAAGAACTAGAACTGACCTGTTAATGAGCAATTCTTTGACCTTTCGAAAGGAATGTTCTTGTGAAGGTCCCCAAGCCCAACATGCATCTTTCTTGAGGAGGTCTGTCAAGGGAGTGGAGATTGTTGCATACCCTTTGACTAATCGCCTGAAGAATCCGGAGAGACCAAGGAATTGACGGAGCTCGTGTTGATTGCTGGGTGTCGGGAATTTTGATACGGCATCCGTCTTCCGACTGCCTGGACGGATTCCATCGCAACTTACCTCAAACCCCAAAAAATCTATCGATTCAAAGAAGAAATTACATTTACTCAATTTCAGAGTCAAGCCACCATTTCTTAGGAACTGAAGAACTTCTTCGAGTCTCTGCAGTCCCTCATCGAAGTCCTTTGATGGTATGAGCACGTCGTCTATATAAATAGTGCGTATTTGTCCTTGCCATCATTTAGTATTTTATTGATAGTCCGCTGGAATACTGACGGCGCATATACTAGACCAAAAGGCATGCGAGCATATTCATATTGGCCGTCTAGAGTTACGAAAGCAGTTTTACTACGAGAATCTTCTGCAATAGGGATCTAGTAGTAGCCGGATGCTAGATTCAATGAAGTGGAGAGCTTGTTACCTGCCAGTAGATCTAGTTGATCTTCAACCCGTGATAAGGGATCCTTTTTCGTTTTTCTATTAAGAGCCCGGTAGTCTATGCATAATCGTTTTTCACCTGTTTTTTTTTGAACCAGCACTATGAAGCTAGCGTAAGGAGATGAAGATTCCCTGATGATGCCGCTTTCAGCCATCTCCTGGACCATATCTCTTACCAGCGATCTTTCAGCGTATAGCATGCGGTATGGGCGATATACAACTGGTACAGAGTCTTCTAGTTCAATTACCATTTCCGAAACATTTGTGAAGCCAAGATTCCTGAGACCACTTGAGAAACAATCGTTATATTTTGCGAGTAAACATTGTAATTTTTGACGTTCGTCTTGATTTAAACCTGTTTTACAATTGATCTCATTAGTCACCGTGGCATCATCAAATATCACGCTACAAGTGTTTAAATATCTTTCAGCCGGCGACGTGTGCTTTTGCAGAGCTCTGGTCAAAAGAAAACCCTTTTCAAAATAAACAGTCTCCGAAGATACATTATACACCAAAAGTGTACCTCAGCCATCCTTAATATTGTATATTCCCGGGAGAAGGTAGTATTCTTTACCCTTGCCACCTCATAGAGAGCCATGAGCGCAAACACTACAATTTTCCGACTGTCTACAGAGACTGGTACTGCCCGTAAAGTATAACTAGGGATAGCTGTGGTATTTTCAATTATAATATGAACTTTGTTTTGATCAATTCTCTGGAATATTAGTTCATTTGGAGTTTTCGTGATCAGAATATTAGGCTTTTCTGTGAAGGAGTGGCCCAAAAGAACGGGATGACTCATAACATGATCTTCCACAATAAACATATCGATGACATCTTTTAGGCCTTGAACTTATACCGTTGCTACGGAAACGCCTAGTGGACGAACTAAATTGGCTCCTATTCCTCGAAGTACAGGCAAGTCTTCTTTTGAAGCAATTTGCAACCCAATTGAATTTGCATCGGTGACCCTTATTAAGGATCATTGACTCCTTAAATCAACGTGGCAAGTGACAGATGAATCATTAATATTTATCTCGAGAATATATTTGGCATTAGGGTCAGAAGCATTATGTGCTGTCACTTTAGCCACTTATTTTTCGTTGTTATCTTTGCGAGTATTCGAAGTTTGACTTAATAGTCAAACTTCGAATACTCGAATTCGAATAATAATTATCTTGATCGTTTATTGGTTTGTTAATATTTCTAAAGCAATCAGAAGCCCGGTGACCTAGTTTATCACAAAATGTATATTTGGTAAGAGGTTTACTACACCTAAAACTAGGGTGCCCGATTTCATCACAGTTAAAGCAGCTAATACTACTGTTGACAGTACTAACAGATTTACTACACCTAATACTAGGATGCCCGATCTCGTCGCAGTTAAAACAGCGGATAACTTTTGACAGTGCCACCCTTAGTTGCGCTAGACCCAGCTGGCAGAAACTTTCGTTTGTTTGCCTTTTCGTAAACTTCCCGACTGGGTCCAACCTTTACAGTCCTAAAATATTTGAGAACTTGCTCAGGCTCGCTAAATTGTGCCGCCTGCGCTCCTACTTTGTCAGCGCGATCTTCGACACCATACAAGAGGCAATCTACAGCTTGCTTCCCCGATATTTTGCAAAGATTGAGCAAGTTATTTTGGCGTAGTAATAAAGCTCCAACGATTCACCATATCGCACTCTCTTTGCTAACATTTCGGTCAAAAGATCGGAATAATCTTCACGACAAGGAAATGACTCTAAAAGTTTCCTCTTCCACTCTGTCCAGGAATGCAGCAGTGAAGGCAACCCTTGATACCATGTCCTCGCAACCCCGATTAATTTAGTTAGAGAATAGTGAATAACTTCATTTTCATCCCAACCATAAATCTCTGCACATTCCTCTACCTTCGTTAACCATGTCAGCATTGTTTGTTCTTTGGAAATGGGATCAAACTCGGTTATAACATTTGAATTAAAGTTTAGTTTGGGCTTATGCGAGCTTTTGACTTGATTTAAAATACTTAGAAATTTATCAAGAACATCAGATGTATTAGAATTTTTACTTCGTACCTTTGATCTTCCTCTCTTCGTCGGCAGCGGTGAATCCTCGTCCGATTCTTAATTCGAACGGTTGCACCTCCTTTTCCTCATAATCCTTTGTCTATTTTCAGTTGTTTTCCTTGACCCACTCTCCTCCTCATCGCTTTCAGAGATATGTCTTCCTTTAGCCTTATCAATGTGTCTGCGTGTGGCTTGCTCAGACCTAAAGCAAGGTACACTCCGCATTCTTAATTCGAACGGTTGCACCTCCTTTTCCTCATAATCCTTTGTCTATTTTCAATTGTTTTCCATGACCCACTCTCCTCCTCATCGCTTTCAGAGATATGTCTTCCTTTAGCGTTATCAATGTGTCTGCGTGTGGCTTGCTCAGACCTAAAGCAAGGTATACTCCGCAACCTAATAACTGGACTAATAACTGGACTAACGTCACGGCGCGGCACTGACCTGGGCTGTCCTTCATCCTGCATCAGTCCTTCCCCTCGACTGATTGCACTGTTGTCCAACATTAGTCCTTCCCCTCGACTGAATGCTCCATCATCCTTTCCGTCACTCAACCCTCTCCCCTGGGTTTTCCTGTGACCACGCTCTTGTCCTTGAGCCCTCTCATCATCCATGCCCAATCTGAAACTTCAAAAATAAGCTTATAATCTGGCCAAATTTGTAGTCAAATCCTTTAATGTTATGACTACTGATTAAATGTCCCTTTCAAGTGCACTTGCATCTACAAATCTTATGTTCTCAATTAACAAGAGTAAGACAGAGGAGACTGATCAAATTAGGCTTCCATTTTTGACAAATAAGAAGTAACAAGACAATAGTCAGTCCGTTGCATGTTGTCTAATAGGATTATTTTCAGTTCAAAATTATAAATAGTTTTAGATCATTTTTTTTCTTTTTTTTTAGATAAAAAAAAGAAAAAAAAAGTCGAATAATTGCAATAGTCCCCACATTTATAAGGATATCCATTTTTAAGGTACTTTTCAAAATATATCACTTTTACTTACATTTTCCGAGCTATGGGTGTTTTGAAATAGATTTATTTAATCTCGTACGTCGCACTTCTGACCTTTTAGGAGAGGTCCGTAGATAAATAAAACGTCGATAACGATTCACTTGTATCACTTATATTGTTCACCAACTATTTATAGTAACAGTCTTGCCTTCTTGGAGGCTACCAACTGAATGCTCGATCACAGTTTTTTCCCTATCCAGCTAAGTTCCCTTTCCCTCCTAAACAAAATCAATGCGAAAACGGATATCCGCTTAAAATACAACCAAAACCTAAAAATTATAAATGCATTTCCTGTCCAATCGATATCCGATAACATTTTGTTAAATACGACATCCGTTCAAATTAGCAATTATTCTCTAAAACAATATATGTGAAAACGGATATCCGCTCAAAAATAAAATCAAAATATGAATGAAGTTAATATAAAACCAAATCAATAATCGGTAAAATTATTAAATACACTTCCGTTCAATTAACATCCATATAAATTATTAAACAGACTTCCGTCAAGTTGACATTTCATAAAATAATAAATCAACTTCCGTTCAAGTTAACATCGCACAACCTAATCAAATTTACTTCTTTTATCACAAATATTTACATGAACGCCTAAAATGGCATCACTCTAATGTTAATTATCCTAACACAAATAAGTTAAATGTTTACTAAACTTAGTGCCCCCATGTAGTTTCACAGAACCGTATTTGTTGCTATAGGTTACTTTCTATCCGATTACTAAAGTAAGGTTTGTCAGGTCACTACTTCATCTTACGACCTGGAGCCGAGGCGAAGCGGAGCGGTGTGAGGCGACCTCATTGGATTACATAGGGTGTACATTTTTGATAAACATTTAGTTTGGGATGCAAATGTATTTTTTTGGATGTAACTTTTTACTCAATTTGGTAAACACTTAAATATAAATAAGCCTTGAATTATTGGCTTCACGTGGGCACAACAGTGCCTCTGCCACCCCGTTTGGGCAAAATGCGTGATATTATGTTCCTATGGAACCTTTCTTAAAATAAATAAATTCGCAAAACGTCGTTTAAATTAACCTCAGCAGCTGCTAGCGGATCTGACGAGGCTATTCTGTAAGTAGCTCGAGCGCGTCAGAAAAAGTGAAGGCAAGATACCTTAGACCCAAACTTACACTGAAATCGTCAGGTTTGTTACAATTTACACTTATTTATCAGCACGTAATGAAGTCACGCGCTCGAGTAAATCCCACAGTTATGGACTTATTTTATTTGGGGAAATATTAATTATTATATAAGTATTAGTTTGAACATGCAAGAACAACAAAAAATACATAAAAATTAAACTTGAGTACACATAAAATATTTAAAACATAAAAAGTGTTTTTGCTAATCCTTTTTTGCTGTGCAATTCAGTATTTTTGATGTGCGATTAGATAATAGCCTTTTACTTGTCCTTACCGCGCGGCTTTAGATGGAAAGCTTACATCTGGTGAAGTTACTAAACAGGATATAAGGAATCTCCCATCTGCTTAATGTTTTCAGATGATTTGAAACTATACTGCATAGATAGTCCATAGATTGTTTGAGATTACAAGAGGACATAGATGCTGTCTCAGAGTGGTGCGAGACCTATTGGTCTCCACTCGCAGGTTATTACCTCGAATTTAATGTCTCCAAGTGCAGCGTCATCTCCTTTCAAGATCTCCATCACCAGTTTCGTTCCCAAACTCTGTTCAAACTCTGAATTATTGTTAAGGGTTGGTCAAGTCCGTGACCTAGGACTTTTAATCGACGCTAAGTTAGACTTCCATGAACACAGTTTAGCCTGTATGAGCGCCAACAAAGTCCTTGGATTTATAATAAGTACCGCAGCTAATTTTCGTAGTACTACTGCTGCAAATGTGCTCTACAACGCTTTCGTACTTAGTAACCTTGAGCACAGCACCAAAGTCTGGGCCCGTGTGAAAAAAATGGCACAAAGCGTACAGCGTAAGTTTGCTAGGTATCTCTACAAAAAGCAGTTCAGTTATTATCCCTTTCTATACCCATCTCCCGTGTGGTCTGCGGAGTGTGTTCTCGCGCGGAGCGCGAGGACCACTACGGTTGCGGGGTCGAGGACTTATGGTTGCCTCATGCCCGCGGCGTCAACTCGGGGGGTAACGTCCCCCCCGGTCTTGGGTGGCCCCTACTTGTCAGGGGCCTCGCGTGGTCTTCGTTGCACTGTGCTTTCGCCGTCTATTGGCATACACTGGCGACAACGGTGCGGGAGCTTCTTCTTCTCCACTGTGCCGTGCTTTCGCCCTCTTCTGCGGGCTTACACTGGCGACAGTGGGATGTGCAGCAACTCTCTTGGGAGTGGTCTGCCTTCAGGCGGACGTGCGTGGTGCGGAGCAATGTCGTGGAGATGTGCGTGGCGGCTGTTGTCGGCGCAGTCGTACATGCGCCGTGCCAGCCGCGCGACGAATTTCTCCACGGTGGGCATCCGGGTATCTCTCATGATTGTGGTGTTGCGCACGTACCGCCCGGCTCCTGTGATCACCCGCAGGGAGATGTTCTGGAACCGCTGCAGCCGTGCCTTCTAGGTCTTCGACAGCAGGGCGTACCATGCTGGAGCCGCGTAGGTGAGCCGCGAGCGCACATAGGCCTTGTACACCCGCAGCTTGGCTCTCAGAGGCAGGCTGGACGACAGGACAGGCCGGAGCATTGCCCGCGCGGCTTTGGCCCGGTTGATGCAGTGTTGCACCATCGGGACCATGCGCAGCGAGCAGTCGATGTTGCAACCGAGGTATTTCACCGTCGATTGCCATTCTATGTCCCGGCCCCTCAGCTGTAGCGGGGTCGGACGGCGGGAGCGGGTGGTCAACAGGGCTGTTGTCTTCCCGACGTTCACCGCGGTCCGCCACTTGTCCAGCCAGGGCGGCAGCAGGTCCAGGAGTCGCTGCATCTTCCTGCAGGCGAGCTCGATTTTGCGCGACGACGCGAAGTATGCGCTGTCGTCCGCGTAGAGGGCGAGCACGACGTCTTCCACCCCCTCCTCGAGATGGCCCTCGAGTGTGGGGATGTCATTGGTGTAGAGCGCGTAGAGCACCGGCGAAAGGCAGCTGCCTTGCGGGACTCCTGCGCTGATGGCCTTCGTCTGGGAGTGTGCATTCTCGACCGAGACGAAGAATACCCATCTCTATTAGTCTCTGGGTTGGTTGGACTGGACACGTTGCTGCTCAGGCGTAAGGCAACGCTGCGGCTGCACTACTACCTGATGTTGCGAAACAGAGTGGGTCCCTCGAACCTATCCAACACCTGTCTCTATGTTCCTGATAAGTACTCGCGAGCTGGCCGCCGGTACAGAGAGTCGGCTTCGTGGCTTCTGTACGAGCTCGTTCGCGCTAAGTAGCCAACGCGCCCACGTCTCGTGCTCTAGTACTTTTAAATGGCTTCCATCACAATGTCCATGATACCGATGTTTTTACACGTTCTATTAGTAAATTTGTAATGTCTTTCTATCTATATTTATGTCACAGCTGTGAATGTACCTCCTAATTGCCAATACCAGCATTGTGGTGTATACTGTGAGCTAGCATTGTTTTTATATAATAAATGCCACTTGTATGGACTTATTTTTTTTGCCCTAACAGCGCGGCACTAGACGGAGAGCTTAGATCTGGTGAAGTTAGTGAAAAGGGTGTGAGGTATCTCCCATCTGACGCGCTCAAGTTAATCCCACTTGTATGGACTTATTTTTTGTTACCCTTGCCACGCTGCTCTAGATGGAAAGCTTAGATCTGGTGGATTTACTAAACAGGGTGTTAGGTAGGCCATTGCCCGTAGGTGAATTCGGATATCAATATATAAATGTGATTCAAGACGTGTACAGTAAGGTAATAAAATTGTATCCAATGCAGAAAGCGACAGGTAAGAGCGTGCTCGCTTGTACAAAGAGATTTCATAGGGAAATACCTATCGAAACTATAATTACGGACTCGGGACCACAGTTCATATCGAAAGTTTGGGAATTTGGTCTCAAACAGCTAGGGATTCGGGTCACTCATACGTCGGTGTATTGTCCAAATTCTAGCGTAGAAAGAGTGAATCGCGAGCTAGGTCGACTAATTAGAACTTATTGCGGCGGAAGTAATCGAAGTTGGGTCGAGGTATTACCGGACATTGAAATTTGCTACAATAATATCGAACACACAAGCACCGGCTTTGCTCCTAATGAGTTGGCGTTTGGTAGGCGGGAACCGTTAACTATTGACAAGGAATTAGGCGATGAATAGTTATTAGGTCATAGTGTGCGAGATACGGAACAGGTGCAGAATGTAGCGATAGAGAACTCTAAAATTTCTAGTGAACGACTTAAGCGACAGGCAGACAAACGGCGTAAGTTAGAAGTCTATCGTATAGGTGATTATGTGAAAATTAAGACTTTTGTGCGTTCAAATAAAGAACATAAAATCATGCGGAAATTTTCATTGTTGTATAAAGGGCCTTACGTTATTTCGGCCGTGGTATATCCGAATTGTTATACTTTAGTAGATCCGGTTTAAAATGAGATATTGGGTAACTACAATACTATAAATATAGCCAGGTATTATGTGAGGACGAATAAGGGCGTAGACAAATAAGATAGTGTATAAAAAGTTATATAAGTAAGCTTTAGTCTGTAAATTTGAGTAACTACCTTGTAGATTTAAGGATCTTGCATGGTTTAGAAAGAAAAAAAAATAAGGAAAAAAAAATAAAAAAAAAATGTATATATATATATATATATAGTAATACGAATTAGGATAAGTTGCCTGTAAGCGAGGTTGTATAGTTAGGTAGATAAATAAGACAAGACAGGGGAGAGCTCAATCGAGTTGTGTAAATATTATATGCATAATTGACAGATTCATCGGTCTGTGTACATGATTTGAGACGTTCGTGCATATAGAGTAGATGTGGACAAAGCATGGGTTAGCATTGTGGTAATGAGATCCTTGCGCCATGTTTAACTGAGATAAACAGTGTCTCAAGGTCTGGGAGGGGGCTGTAATGGAACATCGCTTAACGAATGCAATCAGTGTACAGTGAGAATCGGAATTAGTTGTGTCAGTTCCTTTAACGCTGGGTTATCGGGTAGTTCGAAGTAATTTGACAAAAAAAAGAGCCATAGCTCGTGGTTGGTTCGGAGAAGCTAGGTCAGGTCAGTTTTTTTTTGTCTCATTCCTGCGAAATGTGTAGGGATCAGAGCCGATTTGGTGCGCGCTGAATAAATTATGAATAACTAAATAATGGAAGGTTATTATGGAACGATACGGAGAAAGCTATTATATTGACTGCAAATATACAATTGCGTTTGTTTGGTACGAAGTGGCGAGTTTGACATCACGGGTTTGAATATCATTCTAGTGATCTTTGTCTAAGATGCTAGCGGTCGGGAAGGCTTAATTAATCGCAACAGCTTTTATGGTCAGCGATCAACAAATTTTGTATCGGCAATACCAAATGACTTGAGTGATAACCGACGGTTGATCATAGTAAATATGCATTCACAAATTGTAGAACGGCGGACTTGCAAGGCATGTTTGATTGAAATTAGACCCTGTGTAGTTAGGGATAAGAAGCTTTCGCTTGGGCAGCGTGTGTTCCGCAAAGGACGCCATTTTTTTCAGACATGTGGGGTCTATAAATACGAGAGCGTGGGAGGGGGAGGCATTCAGTCTCTGCGTCAAGCTACTGTGACACTCGTCTTTCGGTAATTCTAAACAGTTCGGTCTGCCGTCTTACGCGTCTGAACTAGACGAATTGTGATTGCGAAGTTACAGTGGATTTTCGTGAGTGTCTGAAGCGCCGAGATATACCTCGGTTCCTATCCTTTAAATCAACCTACCCCAAATTCCAAAACTATCCTTGGGTCGTTAGATAAGAACTTGTAGGTAATTGATCTGAGTCTGAGTCTGGGCTTGGAGCGACCCTAATTTCCTTTTTCCTTCACCATAGGGTTCCTGGATTGGCTCTTAGGATATTCGCGGACTAATCTTCTCCTCATTCCTTTCGTGTAGCGAGTTTTGAAATTCCCACACACACAGTCATTAAACATACAAACACATTCAAATCAAACTCAACCATTTTCGAGTGGTGTCGATAATGGACGTGGTATAACACTAGGATTTTAGACTAGGCTAGACAGGAGTTTAGTTGCGGCTAAACCTAGGTTAGCAGGGCATAGGGAGACTGTTTGATCGATGAGGTTCCGCGGATGGAAATAACAAATTCAGAACAAAGTATAAACGTTGTCAACACAGATAACCTGAAATAACCAGAAATCCTGTTGATATTTTTGACATTTAAGTGTTGTCGGGGACGCGCGAAGAGATCAAATTACAGTCTAAAGTTCATTGTTTAGGAACGGGTAGAATGTTTTGCTTTGCCTTGGATCGGTTTGGATTCAAGTTGCATCTTTAAATTAAATGTAAATTTCGCTGGAGTTCTAACGTGTAGGCTGTGTCGAGTATTTATTGCTGGGCCCAGTCGAGGAAGTGTTGTGGTCAGTTAGATGCATAGATCGGTATTTACCGAAGTATGTACCTCGCTGTGGAGTAGGTTAGATCTCCAAAAGCGCTAATGAAAACGTTTCGATAATATCCAGCTCAAATTGCGCAGAGTTGAAGGTTTCAAAACGTAACGGACCTTTTGAGGAAACCGCTAGTTCAAACCCATTTCGGAAAATCAAATCGCAATTGTGTAAACCCGGTCTATTTGGATCGTTATTGCCGTGAACTAATTATATAATTGGAACCACCACAAGCCGCTACTAGCGAGCACATGAAATATCATTGAGTACTCACGTCGTAACACTACGACGGATATCTATGCGTTATTCCAAACAAATATTATGAATTGTGGTCGACCGCTAAAAGAAGTTCCAAGCGCCCATATATACAAAAATTAAATTGTACCATCACACAAAATACAACAAAGATCTGGCGCAAAACACCGCTAACTGATGCGAAATACCGGCTTGCGGGCATACATGCTTTCTCTGTCTAACTTGAAACTCTAACTTCCTGAACCAATCTTCCGTTCGACTATTGTACGCCTAACGAACTTCTCAACGAACAAGAAATTCAGACTTTCATCATCATCATTCTTAACTTACAAATTTTACAGCTGAATCGGGACATCTCTTTTTGGGGTATATAGAATAGACGATCATAGCTTCTGATAGCGGTGCCTCGACCTTAGCCTTTATGCCGTTACACTAGCACTAACCTACTTATAGCTACAAGCAATACTAATTTTTACTCTCATAAAAACGTAAATAAATCATTCAATAAACTTCTGAAAAAACCAGTTTCATGTCCAATGTGCTATAAAGGTCATTTTCTCTTTGCCTGTGAAACATTTAGAGCCCTGTCCATAGAAAGTCTTATAAAAAAGGCTAAGGAATCCAAAGTCTGTCTTAATTGCTTACGCGCGGGGCACTTAAAAAAATAGTTGCAACTTGGTTCCTTGTAAATATTGTAAAAAACGGCATAATACACTGTTGCATTTGCATGAGCCTGTAGTACTTCAAGAGCCTTCCTTGCCTTCTGTCAGACATTTTGCAAATTCAAACAATGAGCAGCAGCAAACTACTCCGCCGCATGTTTGGCTTTCCACAGCGCGCGTGAACGTGCTCGACGGCGCGGGTAACGTGCACTCGGCGCGTCTGCTACTCGATAATGGCAGTTCGGCTAACTTCGTTACGCAATCGCTCTGCGGTAAGCTGGGTTTGCCGCGGCGTAGTGCGAACTCCACGGTGACAGGTATCAATAATAACACATCGCGGATAACACAGTCTTGCAGCCTTACTATACAGTCGTGTCATAATGACAATAGTGTTACGGTAGATTGTTTTATTCTGCCTCATATAACGAATTCGTTGCCCTCTTCATTTGTCAACATAGACCACATTCCTCTTCCAATAGGAATAAGTCTAGCTGACCCTTCTTTTAATGTACCGTCAGCAGTGGATATTCTAGTCGGGGCCGACGTATTTTGGACAGTCTTATGCAACAATTCGATTGATTTAGGGAAAAATCAACCGAGGTTGTACGAAACAAAACTGGGTTGGCTGGTGTCTGGGTATGTTGCCTGCCGTAATACACAGTCTTCTTCCTCTGTCTGTCATTTTCTAAGTGCAGAGCCCAACCCAGACTTAACTCGCTTTTGGGAGTTAGACACTGTAGCAGCTAAGCACTCCTTGTCCCCAGAAGAACATGCCTGTGAGCAGAGCTTTTTACAGAATACCACGCGCAAAGAGGATGGGCGGTTTGTAGTTACAATGCCATTAAAAAAAGATCCATCTATTTTAGGTGACTCTTTTCAAAGAGCAAAATGCCGGTTTCTATCCTTAGAGCGTAAGTTTTTACGGGAGCCTGTCTTCAAACATGGAGTTCATGTGCGAATATGAACGCCTAGGTCACATGACCGAAAACAAGGAATCATCGCTCAGCTATGTTCAAGATGAAGTCAATTATTACCTCCCCCATCACGGCGTACTCCGTGAGTCGAACCTTAAAACGAAGCTTCGCACAGTTGTTTACGCTTCGGCGCCCTCTACTTCAGGGGTCTCTTTAAATGACCTGCAGATGGTTGGGCCAACTGTCTAGGAGGATCTTTATTCCATTCTTCTTCGCTTCCGGCAGCATAAATATGTAGTATCCGGAGATGTGGAAAAAATGTTTAGAGCGATAGAGGTCAACCAATCACAACGTGCTCTTCAACAAATCATCTTTCGGTATGACTCCTCAAAGCCTTTAAAAATCTTCACGCTTACGCTTAAGTTACGAAACCGCTTCAGCGCCATATTTAGCGACAAAGTGTTTAGTGTCTTTAGCAACCAGCGATCTCGATAGTAACGTCATGCAGTCTATTCAACGCGACTTTTACATAGACAACTTTTTTAGCGGAACGTCGACTATCGAGGACGCTGTCGAGCTATTTAAGGGTGTTGTAGGCACATGTACATACCTACATAATATGTAAGCAAAATAAACGGAGTCAGGTTAGGCTGATGTAAACCAGGCCACTAGACTTTGGACCTAAGTGTGTATTTTTTTATGTTTTCTTATTTAGATATGTTGAAATATATATTCAGTTCTTTATTGGCAGCATTGAGTATCATTCGTTTTATCCCACAAGAGTTAGAGACCCGTAGGCACCCCCACAATTGGTGACCCTGACGCTGAAATAACCATCACTCAAGAAACTCGACGTTATAGAACTCCGACGTCACCTCAACGAAGACATGAGCCTAGGAAATAACGGCAGTATAAGTAACCCAGGCTGCAGTTTTGCCGGTAATAGTTCATCTTCAAATGGCGAGCTGGCAACCATCACAGTGGCATCGAAGATACCGGAATTTTGGACCGACATGCCGAGAGTATGGTTCGCACAATTTGAAACAGTTATGGCTCCCCAGAAGCAAGGCGTCGAAACCAAATACAGTTTGGTAGTGACGAAGTTGGGAAAAGAGGCAATTCGTTAGATTTCCGATATACTGATTTCACCACCAGAAGCCAATAAGTACGGCGCATTGAAGCAAAGATTATTGTCAGTCTATGAAGAATCAGAGGAACGGCAGTTTCAGAAGCTCGTGAGTGAGATAGAGTTGGGCGACCAAAAACCATCGCACCTGCTACGTCGCATGAGAGAACTAGCGAAAAATACTAGCGTTCCGGACAAAACCCTAATCAGCTTATGGACGTCAAGGCTACCATCTCATGTCCGCGCCGTCCTCACGGTGAGACAGGATCAAAGTTTGGACAACCTCGCGGGAATTGCAGACAAGATCATGGAGAACAACAAGGCAGATATATGCGAAGTTTCCAGTGGGCACCCTTTCATGGCAGAGTTGATAGCACAAGTCAGTAAGCTGACTTTGGAGGTTGCAGCCCTCAGAGCTCATACAGACGAGAGAAGAAGCAGATCCATCAGTCGTGACCGCAGTCGTTTTAGATCACGGTCTCGCCCGAGGGTTAACCCGAACGATCCCAATTGGCTATGCCAGTACCATTTTCGTTACCGCAACCGAGCCAGAAACTGCGAGAGCCCGTGTAACTGGAAAAAGCTATCGGAAAACTAGAGTCAGCGTTGACTGGGGCGGAAATCAGCGCTATACTTCCCGCCAACCGCCTATGCGTTACCGACCGAAAAAGTGAGTACCGTTTTTTAGTGGACACAGGCGCCAACATTTCCGTATTACCAAGACAAGGCAAAAACGAAGCAAGGTCAGCATACAAACTATACGCTGCAAATGGAACAGAAATACAGACATATGGCGAGGAAACGCTGACGCTAGACCTACATATGAGAAGGCCATACCGTTGGACTTTCGTCGTCGCAAACATTACGCAACCAATACTTGGCGCAGATTTTCTAGAGTTTCACAACATTCTGGTCGATATCCGGAACAAGAAACTAATAGATGGGACAATAGGACTCCGAACTCAAGGGGTAGTAAGTCAGTCAGATGAACCAACCCTAAGAACAATTAAGTTGGAAGAGCATTACTCGGACATATTAGAAAAATACCCGAACATCACCAAACCAATAAACGCCCTCGTCGAGCCCAAACACGATGTCAAACACCAAATTATCACCAGCGGACATCCAATATACTCCAAGTGTCACCCATTAGCAACGGATAAATATCATAGAGTGAAGAAAGAGATCGAGCTCATGTTGGAGATGGGTATAAGCAGACCATCTAAGAGTCCGTGGTCTAGTCCTCTTCACGTCACCAAGAAGAAAAATGGCGATCTGAAATTATGCGGAGACTACAGGAGGTTGAATACGATTACGGTCCCAGATAGATATCCGATTCCTCGGTTAACAGACTTCACATACCTGTTACTGGGAACAACAATTTACTCTCGGATTGACTTACAGAGAGCATACAACCAGATTCCTGTCCAAGAAGTCGAGAAAACAGCCGTAATTATACCATTTGGTCTTTTCGAATTTCCACGGATGCCATTTGGATTACGAAACGCCGCACAGACTTTCGTCAGATTCCTCAATTCAGTGCTTTCCGGACTATACTTCATTTTTACATACATCGACGACATTCTCATCGCGTCAACATCAGAAGAAGAGCACAAGCGTCATTTAAACGAAGTATTCGGAAGATTAAATGATAATGGAATCGCAATAAATCAAGCAAAATATCTTTTCGGACAGTCAGAAATAGACTTTTTGGGATATCTAATCACGCAAGATGGGGTAAAACCACTTCCGGAAAAGGTCAAAGTCATGCAAGACTATCCCAGACCCGAAGCTGTCCAGGAGCTCAGACGTTTCCTGGGAATGATGAATTTCTACAGAAATAGTTTACCTAACGCAGCAAAACACCAGGCGTGCCTCAATAAATACCTAACTGGTACGAAGAAAAAAGATAACACAAAAATACAGTGGACACCCGACGCTATCAATAGATTTACAGAGTGTAAGGAAAGTTTGAGCAACGCCGCTACACTGACGTCACCTTCTACTGATGCCCCATTATCACTGATGACAGACGCGTCGCAGACATGTGTCGGCGCCGTCCTGCAACAATTCGAGAACAATACATGGAAGCCACTATCGTTTTTCTCCTAAAATCTCAGCGAGGCGCAGTCAAGATATAGTACATACGACCGTGAACTACTTGCAATATACATGGCGATCACTCATTTTCAACCGCACGTCGAAGGAAGAGACATAATCGTGTTCACGGACCACAAGCCACTGTGTCATGCATTCTCAACAAAATACGTCACAGGCTTGCCAAAGCAAATGATCCACGGCGAGTACGTCACCTTGAGTACATTGCGCAATTCACTACAGACATCCGACACCTCGCCGGTGACGAGAATCCAGTCGCTGACGCGTTGTCTAGAATAGCACAAGTTGATTGCCCGACACCGACCGATTGGAGCGAAATAGCAGACATGCAACAATCCGATCCACAACTCAAATAGCTAATCGACAATAACAACATCAAAATTAAACCGATCAACTTGGGAGATGAAAAATGGCTCTACTGCAAGAATTCGACACATGAACTGCGACCTTATGTGTCAGAAAACCTACGGAAAAGCGTTTTTGACACCCTGCTTAATTTTACTCACCCAGGCGTACGAACAACACGGAAACTCGTCTCGAAACATTATTTTTGGCCCAAGATGAATGTAGACGCCGGGAGATGGGCAAAAACATGCATAGCATGTCAGAAGAGTAAGGTATCCCGTCATACCAAGGCACCAGTTAGCACGTTCCCAGCCTCAGCGCGTTTAGATCACGTGCACATCGAGTCGGATGAATACAGATATATTGTCACGATGATCGATCGGGCGACAAGATGGCCAGAAGCAGTACCGGTGCGCGATATCACAGCGGAAACAGTAGCGCGAGTTTTCTTGAACACGTGGATCTCACGGTACGGATGCTGTACATCTCTATCTACGGACAAAGGGAGGCAGTTCGAATCCGACTTGTTTAACTCACTCACAAGACTGTTGGGTATCTAGAAAATCAGAACCACGAGTTACCATCCTTAGTCTAATGGGATGATAGAGAGATGGCACATAACAATGAAAGCTGCCATAATAGCACGGGGAAACACAATTAACTGGTCTCAGGAGTTTCCGTTAGTTCTACTCGGCCTGAGATCTGCAATTCGAGAAGGAGACAACATAAGCCCGGCACAGATGTTATACGGAACCAACATCCGCATTCCAGGAGTGTTTTTTGAGCCAAAAAGGCAAAACACTACTCCGGAGGAATTCACCGGCCAGTTACAACAAACAATGGAGAAGCTGACACCATTGAGGAATGCGCATCATGCAAAAAGTCAATCGTACATACATCCAGAGCTGAGTACCTGCGATTCTGTTTTCATACGGACCGATGCAGTGAGGAAACCACTTACACCACCATACGAAGGACCATACAAGGTCATAGGAAGACATGCCAAGTACTTCAAGTTACTGGTTAAAAACAAAACAACTGTGGTCAGCATAGATAGATTGACACCGGCTTTCAGGTTACAAGGTGACATGCAAGAGAGCAAAATAGACACACAAGAGTCCAATGTAAATCGAGAACAAAATGTCAGCGACAACGAGTCAGCAATATTAAAAAAACGCGTTCAGGCAGGTTAGTGAGGCCTGTGGTTAGATTCGCAGTGCAATAAAAAGAGCGCATCAAAGAAGCGAGCAACACACATTTCGACGACGCGGTCGGAAAATCAACAACGGCAATTGCAGCAACAAGCCTTACAGTTTGCAACAATGGGCAACTGGGGAACCAAGGACGTCAAAGAAGAAATCGTGGTTTCACAAAACGCGGCGGGAGCTGGAGGATCTGTGGCGAGCGCCAGTATAACAGACATGGCTATGGCAACATTATCCGCCGTCCTGGCGCTATCGTTGCTGTTAGTATGCTTCCGATACTACAAGAAGAAAGGAGTCAAGTCACTGATGAAACGGATTGACGACAGAATTGGGAGGCAGATTAATGCAGCAGCAGCTCCAACAGCCGTCCCGAGATGCCAACATCAAGCGACGACAATGGGAGTGTAAACGGCTAAGCTAATTATTTATTTTTGTTCATTGTATTGTGTATTGTGCTAGGGTTAGTTTTAAAATATAATAATACAATTTATAGGAACTTTCAGTTTTTAGAAATAGATTATAATTTGCATTCGGTATTTGGGTTAGTGATTATTTGTATTGTATACGTATTAATTTTTTTTTACGAACATTTTTTATAAAGGGGGAAGCATTGTAGGCACATGTACATACCTACATAATATGTAAGCAAAATAAACGGAGTCAGGTTAGGCTGATGTAAACCAGGCCACTAGACTTTGGACCTAAGTGTGTATCTTTTTATGTTTTCTTATTTAGATATGTTGAAATATATATTCAGTTCTTTATTGGCAGCATGGAGTATCATTCTTTTTATCCCACAAGAGTTAGAGACCCGTAGGCACCCCCACAGTGTCATTTCGACTTTAAAATCAGCACAATTCAATCTTAGAAAATTTCAATCAAATAATCAGTACATACTTAGTCAAATTTCTCCTGATTCGGAAGTAAACAATATTTTCAATATTTCAAGCACAGATAATAATGTGTCTTCCAAGACTTTAGGTCTAAATTGGATTTGCGACTCCGACATGCTTTCATTTTCAATAAATATTGAACATCGTTATAAGGTCACCAAACGGCACATTTTGTCAGTTATCAGTCAAATCTTTGACCCCTTAGGCCTCGTCAATCCATGCATTGTTGAAGCAAAAATTATAATGCAGAGACTATGGATCGACAAATGTTCGTGGGATGAAGAAGTGTCGTCAGACATAAAATAATTGTGGCTTTCATTTGTCAATACACTGCCTCTTCTTAACCATTTATTGGTTCCTCGTTGGGTTCTCGCTGTGAACTCCATAATTCACGAAATACATGTATTTTCAGATGCTTCGGAGCGAGCTTACGGAACTTGTTTGTACATTCGGTCAATTGATGGATTAGGGTCAATACAGGTCCACCTCTTGACGTCTAAGAGTCGAATAGTCCCAATAAAACCGACAACAACTCCTCGCCTTGAATTATGTGGAGCTTTGATGGCTGCAAGGCTGTGTACAAAAGTTTTAAACTCTATAACTCTACAAATCCGTAGTTGTAGATTCTGGTGTGACTCTACGATTGTGTTGGGATGGCTTAGTACACCGCCAACCCACCTTAAGAATTTTGTGCGTAACCGTTTTCATGAAATTCAAGAGAACACGGGGGTTCACACGTGGAGCTACGTACCGTCGAAAGACAATCCGGCGGATCTTGTTTCTCGTGGGCTGAAGGCTGATGACATCAGCTGTTCATCTTTGTGGTGGACAGGGCCGACATTTTTATCAGAAAACGAATGTGAGTGGCCAAAAATGCCCAACGCTCACGTGAAGCACGATCCAGAGTTGATTACTTGTTATTTCGCGCTTGGTAATAATTCTGACGCGGATCATATTGCTAATTTAATCAACCATACATCGAAACTAACTGTCATACAAAATTCGATAGCATATTTACTACGATTTATTCATAATTGTCGAAATCGTACAAATAAATAAACTGGACATCTTTCAGTTGAAGAACTTCAGAGATCGTAAAATTTAATTACGCATAAAGCTCAGTTACAAATGTTTCCTGATGAATATGCTCTTCTTAGAGCCGGCAAGGCACTACCTAACAAAAATCGATTAATTGCTTTAACCCCATTTTTAGATGCAAATAATATCATGCGAGCTGGTGGCAGGCTTGATAATTCACCCTATAGTTATAACACCAAGCAACCCATCATACTATGTAGCAAGCATCATTTTACAAAGATTTTTTTAGGGGCTGCAGGCTCCTAAAATCCTATTTAGCCATATTTGTCTCCAATGCGACCAAGGCCTGTCACATCGAACTCGTCTCGGCTCTTTCCAGCGAAGCTTACATCGCTGCCTTAAAACGTTTCATAGCAAGGCGCGGGAAGCCCTTATCCATCACGTCCGATAATGGGGCAAACTTTGTTGGTGCTTCTAACGAGCTGGCTTAGTTTCTTCTTGGTTCAGATCTTGAAAGTCAAGTGGCACGAGAGCAGATAGAATTAAAATTTGTCCCCGCTTACGCCCCCCACTTCAACGGTCTGGCTGAGGCCGCCGTGCGCTCAACAAAGCACCATCTTAAGCGCTTGCTGCAAACCACTCACTTCACCTTCGAAGAAATGGCGACGTGCCTCGCTGAAATAGAGTCTGTCTTGAATTCTCGCCCTCTCAAATTCCAAATTCCAATTTCAAATTCCAAATGTCTCTATTACTGTAGATATTTACATATACTTAGCAATCGTCATTTTTTGCCACTTCTCTACATTGGACCACTGTGGGAGAATAAGGGCGGAGAAACTCCCACAGATTGATTTTTTACAAAATCAAATGCTAGTTGTTAAGCATGGTCTAAAATCGCGGTTTCAGAATAAATAAAAAAAACTTGTTGGTTATCTGGAACACTGTTTTTTTATTAAATTTGTGGTAAGTGGTATTTTTGTCAGTTGCGGCGTGTTTTGGGTTCGCGATTGTCTCAAGTTATAAGGTTTTTTGTCATATTGCGATAATCGTACAAAATGTATAGTATTGCAATTTGATTCGTATAAAATAAGCTTTTTAATCATGTATAATACGAATAAGAAAAAGTTTATTGCTGAGTTTTATCTATCAAAAACCTTGTGACAGAACTTAAGGACCGACTAGGTGGTACAGTGTTTATACAATGACAAAATAAGTAAATAATAACTATTACCTACTAGTTTTTTTATTTTTTTTACATATTAATTTACTATTACATAATAACTGATTTAACATCCAATTGATACAATACAGTTGATACAATATTAAATACTGATAACTTACTTATTCACTCTCACTAGAACCACTGTTGCTAGGAACAATATCATCCGATTCAAAATCTACTAAAATTCATCCACAGTTGAATTTTGTCAATTGATACAACAGCCTCGTATTTTCTACCGTTTTTACGTGTTAGAGGAGTGTCTTCAACTACAAACCTATCGTTGGGGAGCAATTTTACTAAGCGATAGGGCCCTTGATATTTGACAACCAATTTTTGAGATTTTCCATCATGAGGAAGCTGCCTTTTAATGCGAACTAAATCACCGTCTTTGTACTGTGTCGCTGGTTTTCTATGTTAATTAAAGTTATTGCATCCTTATTCTGTTGTTCTGATATTTTGTCACTAGCACTCTGTCTCAAATCGGGCAGCTCGTCTACAGGAGTTCTGCTTAAAGTGTCATTAATCACAGAACTTAATATTCCCTCTGACCTACTTGTTATATTGAACCCAAACAATAATTCTGATGGGCTCTTTTGTGTCGTTTTATGCTTGTTTGTATTTATCCCAACCTGTATGTCAGGGATATGATCATCCCAAGATTTTTCGTCATCGCCATGGCCTGGAGCTGATAATGCGTATAATATGGTTCTATTAAATCGTTCAACTTGGCCGTTAGCCCTGGGAGTTGCGACTGCGTTTATGATGTGCTTAATACCGTTCGAGGTAACGAAGTCTTTAAACGCCTTGCTTGTAACACTGGACCCTTTTTTTGTGATGAGGCGTATTGGGACACCAAAGTAACTGACGTGTTCTTTCATAACACGCACTGACGTCAGTGATTTTGTGTTTTTGACTGGAGTAATATTAACGTACTTTGTGAAGCCGTCGACGAGGACTAACAAGAAGCAATTGCCCTTTTTACTTCTCACGAAGGGCCCTAAGTGGTCTGCATGCACGGTATGGAATGGTATACTTACTTTTTCAATGGGGTGCAGCTGATCTTCTCGCCTACCTCCAGGGGATTTGTGGTGGGCACACTCTAGACAGGAAGAAACGTATTTTTTTACAAAGCGGCGCATTTTAGTGAACCAATAATGGTCTTGGATACGTTGAAGAGTTTTTTCAAATCCACAGTAGCCTACGTCGTCATGGTGCATTCGTAATATCTGCCAACGTACGCCTTTGGGTACCAACCATTTTATCGAGTCGCCTACAACTCGATAAACGCAGTAATTTTTAAGTTTATAGTTCTTATGCACGTCGATGGCTTGGGTCGAGTTAGGATCAGATAAAATATCTTTTATTTTCTTTACCTCATCGTCGGCAGTTTGAACTGTTGCGATCCAGTCTCGATCAGTTTGTTGTACCAGCAACACATCTAAAAGATGCATCTCACCTGATGGTTGGCCGACTGGGTTTCGGCTTAGTGCAACTGCATGTGGCATCCGTGTACCCGGCCGATACTCGATCGTACAGTCATACTCCTGTAACTAAACCAACCATCGTGCGATGCGTGGTATTAAATCGCGTTTTGTTAGGGTGGATCTGAGGGCGTTGCAGTCTGTAAGGATCTTGAATGGTATTCCTACAAGATAAACCCTGCTTTAAATGGCTCAGCGAGGCTATGACTGCCAATTTTTCGAGTTCATAAGAATGCATCTTACGTTCGTCCACACTGGTCTTACAGCTGAAGAACGAAACTGGCTGTAGAATTCTATTAGAATTTCGCTGTAGCAATATCCTTGCGTCCGTATGTAGTTCAGTTTCCGCTCCGGGATCGTAAAGAACTAGAACTGACCTGTTAATGAGCAATTCTTTGACCTTTCGAAAGGAATGTTCTTGTGAAGGTCCCCAAGCCCAACATGCATCTTTCTTGAGGAGGTCTGTCAAGGGAGTGGAGATTGTTGCATACCCTTTGACTAATCGCCTGAAGAATCCGGAGAGACCAAGGAATTGACGGAGCTCGTGTTGATTGCTGGGTGTCGGGAATTTTGATACGGCATCCGTCTTCCGACTGCCTGGACGGATTCCATCGCAACTTACCCCAAACCCCAAAAAATCTATCGATTCAAAGAAGAAATTACATTTACTCAATTTCAGAGTCAAGCCACCATTTCTTAGGAACTGAAGAACTTCTTCGAGTCTCTGCAGTCCCTCATCGAAGTCCTTTGATGGTATGAGCACGTCGTCTATATAAATAGTGCGTATTTGTCCTTGCCATCATTTAGTATTTTATTGATAGTCCGCTGGAATACTGACGGCGCATTTACTAGACCAAAAGGCATGCGAGCATATTCATATTGGCCGTCTAGAGTTACGAAAGCAGTTTTACTACGAGAATCTTCTGCAATAGGGATCTAGTAGTAGCCGGATGCTAGATTCAATGAAGTGGAGAGCTTGTTACCTGCCAGTAGATCTAGTTGATCTTCAACCCGTGATAAGGGATCCTTTTTCGTTTTTCTATTAAGAGCCCGGTAGTCTATGCATAATCGTTTTTCACCTGTTTTTTTTTGAACCAGCACTATGAAGCTAGCGTAAGGAGATGAAGATTCCCTGATGATGCCGCTTTCAGCCATCTCCTGGACCATATCTCTTACCAGCGATCTTTCAGCGTATAGCATGCGGTATGGGCGATATACAACTGGTACAGAGTCTTCTAGTTCAATTACCATTTCCGAAACATTTGTGAAGCCAAGATTCCTGAGACCACTTGAGAAACAATCGTTATATTTTGCGAGTAAACATTGTAATTTTTGACGTTCGTCTTTATTTAAACCTGTTTTACAATTGATCTCATTAGTCACCGTGGCATCATCAAATATCACGCTACAAGTGTTTAAATATCTTTCAGCCGGCGACGTGTGCTTTTGCAGAGCTCTGGTCAAAAGAAAACCCTTTTCAAAATAAACAGTCTCCGAAGATACATTATACACCAAAAGTGTACCTCAGCCATCCTTAATATTGTATATTCCCGGGAGAAGGTAGTATTCTTTACCCTTGCCACCTCATAGAGAGCCATGAGCGCAAACACTACAATTTTCCGACTGTCTACAGAGACTGGTACTGCCCGTAAAGTATAACTAGGGATAGCTGTGGTATTTTCAATTATAATATGAACTTTGTTTTGATCAATTCTCTGGAATATTAGTTCATTTGGAGTTTTCGTGATCAGAATATTAGGCTTTTCTGTGAAGGAGTGGCCCAAAAGAACGGGATGACTCATAACATGATCTTCCACAATAAACATATCGATGACATCTTTTAGGCCTTGAACTTATACCGTTGCTACGGAAACGCCTAGTGGACGAACTAAATTGGCTCCTATTCCTCGAAGTACAGGCAAGTCTTCTTTTGAAGCAATTTGCAACCCAATTGAATTTGCATCGGTGACCCTTATTAAGGATCATTGACTCCTTAAATCAACGTGGCAAGTGACAGATGAATCATTAATATTTATCTCGAGAATATATTTGGCATTAGGGTCAGAAGCATTATGTGCTGTCACTTTAGCCACTTATTTTTCGTTGTTATCTTTGCGAGTATTCGAAGTTTGACTTAATAGTCAAACTTCGAATACTCGAATTCGAATAATAATTATCTTGATCGTTTATTGGTTTGTTAATATTTCTAAAGCAATCAGAAGCCCGGTGACCTAGTTTATCACAAAATGTATATTTGGTAAGAGGTTTACTACACCTAAAACTAGGGTGCCCGATTTCATCACAGTTAAAGCAGCTAATACTACTGTTGACAGTACTAACAGATTTACTACACCTAATACTAGGATGCCCGATCTCGTCGCAGTTAAAACAGCGGATAACTTTTGACAGTGCCACCCTTAGTTGCGCTAGACCCAGCTGGCAGAAACTTTCGTTTGTTTGCCTTTTCGTAAACTTCCCGACTGGGTCCAACCTTTACAGTCCTAAAATATTTGAGAACTTGCTCAGGCTCGCTAAATTGTGCCGCCTGCGCTCCTACTTTGTCAGCGCGATCTTCGACACCATACAAGAGGCAATCTACAGCTTGCTTCCCCGATATTTTGCAAAGATTGAGCAAGTTATTTTGGCGTAGTAATAAAGCTCCAACGATTCACCATATCGCACTCTCTTTGCTAACATTTCGGTCAAAAGCTCGGAATAATCTTCACGACAAGGAAATGACTCTAAAAGTTTCCTCTTCCACTCTGTCCAGGAATGCAGCAGTGAAGGCAACCCTTGATACCATGTCCTCGCAACCCCGATTAATTTAGTTAGAGAATAGTGAATAACTTCATTTTCATCCCAACCATAAATCTCTGCACATTCCTCTACCTTCGTTAACCATGTCAGCATTGTTTGTTCTTTGGAAATGGGATCAAACTCGGTTATAACATTTGAATTAAAGTTTAGTTTGGGCTTATGCGAGCTTTTGACTTGATTTAAAATACTTAGAAATTTATCAAGAACATCAGATGTATTAGAATTTTTACTTCGTACCTTTGATCTTCCTCTCTTCGTCGGCAGCGGTGAATCCTCGTCCGATTCTTAATTCGAACGGTTGCACCTCCTTTTCCTCATAATCCTTTGTCTATTTTCAGTTGTTTTCCTTGACCCACTCTCCTCCTCATCGCTTTCAGAGATATGTCTTCCTTTAGCCTTATCAATGTGTCTGCGTGTGGCTTGCTCAGACCTAAAGCAAGGTACACTCCGCATTCTTAATTCGAACGGTTGCACCTCCTTTTCCTCATAATCCTTTGTCTATTTTCAATTGTTTTCCATGACCCACTCTCCTCCTCATCGCTTTCAGAGATATGTCTTCCTTTAGCGTTATCAATGTGTCTGCGTGTGGCTTGCTCAGACCTAAAGCAAGGTATACTCCGCATCCTAATAACTGGACTAATAACTGGACTAACGTCACGGCGCGGCACTGACCTGGGCTGTCCTTCATCCTGCATCAGTCCTTCCCCTCGACTGATTGCACTGTTGTCCAACATTAGTCCTTCCCCTCGACTGAATGCTCCATCATCCTTTCCGTCACTCAACCCTCTCCCCTGGGTTTTCCTGTGACCACGCTCTTGTCCTTGAGCCCTCTCATCATCCATGCCCAATCTGAAACTTCAAAAATAAGCTTATAATCTGGCCAAATTTGTAGTCAAATCCTTTAATGTTATGACTACTGATTAAATGTCCCTTTCAAGTGCACTTGCATCTACAAATCTTATGTTCTCAATTAACAAGAGTAAGACAGAGGAGACTGATCAAATTAGGCTTCCATTTTTGACAAATAAGAAGTAACAAGACAATAGTCAGTCCGTTGCATGTTGTCTAATAGGATTATTTTCAGTTCAAAATTATAAATAGTTTTAGATCATTTTTTTTCTTTTTTTTTAGATAAAAAAAAGAAAAAAAAAGTCGAATAATTGCAATAGTCCCCACATTTATAAGGATATCCATTTTTAAGGAACTTTTCAAAATATATCACTTTTACTTACATTTTCCGAGCTATGGGTGTTTTGAAATAGATTTATTTAATCTCGTACGTCGCACTTCTGACCTTTTAGGAGAGGTCCGTAGATAAATAAAACGTCGATAACGATTCACTTGTATCACTTATATTGTTCACCAACTATTTATAGTAACAGTCTTGCCTTCTTGGAGGCTACCAACTGAATGCTCGATCACAGTTTTTTCCCTATCCAGCTAAGTTCCCTTTCCCTCCTAAACATAATCAATGCGAAAACGGATATCCGCTTAAAATACAACCAAAACCTAAAAATTATAAATGCATTTCCTGTCCAATCGATATCCGATAACATTTTGTTAAATACGACATCCGTTCAAATTAGCAATTATTCTCTAAAACAATATATGTGAAAACGGATATCCGCTCAAAAATAAAATCAAAATATGAATGAAGTTAATATAAAACCAAATCAATAATCGGTAAAATTATTAAATACACTTCCGTTCAATTAACATCCATATAAATTATTAAACAGACTTCCGTCAAGCTGACATTTCATAAAATAATAAATCAACTTCCGTTCAAGTTAACATCGCACAACCTAATCAAATTTACTTCTTTTATCACAAATATTTACATGAACGCCTAAAATGGCATCACTCTAATGTTAATTATCCTAACACAAATAAGTTAAATGTTTACTAAACTTAGTGCCCCCATGTAGTTTCACAGAACCGTATTTGTTGCTATAGGTTACTTTCTATCCGATTACTAAAGTAAGGTTTGTCAGGTCACTACTTCATCTTACGACCTGGAGCCGAGGCGAAGCGGAGCGGTGTGAGGCGACCTCATTGGATTACATAGGGTGTACATTTTTGATAAACATTTAGTTTGGGATGCAAATGTATTTTTTTGGATGTAACTTTTTACTCAATTTGGTAAACACTTAAATATAAATAAGCCTTGAATTATTGGCTTCACGTGGGCACAACAGTGCCTCTGCCACCCCGTTTGGGCAAAATGCGTGATATTATGTTCCTATGGAACCTTTCTTAAAATAAATAAATTCGCAAAACGTCGTTTAAATTAACCTCAGCAGCTGCTAGCGGATCTGACGAGGCTATTCTGTAAGTAGCTCGAGCGCGTCAGAAAAAGTGAAGGCAAGATACCTTAGACCCAAACTTACACTGAAATCGTCAGGTTTGTTACAATTTACACTTATTTATCAGCACGTAATGAAGTCACGCGCTCGAGTAAATCCCACAGTTATGGACTTATTTTATTTGGGGAAATATTAATTATTATATAAGTATTAGTTTGAACATGCAAGAACAACAAAAAATACATAAAAATTAAACTTGAGTACACATAAAATATTTAAAACATAAAAAGTGTTTTTGCTAATCCTTTTTTGCTGTGCAATTCAGTATTTTTGATGTGCGATTAGATAATAGCCTTTTACTTGTCCTTACCGCGCGGCTTTAGATGGAAAGCTTACATCTGGTGAAGTTACTAAACAGGATATAAGGAATCTCCCATCTGCTTAATGTTTTCAGATGATTTGAAACTATACTGCATAGATAGTCCATAGATTGTTTGAGATTACAAGAGGACATAGATGCTGTCTCAGAGTGGTGCGAGACCTATTGGTCTCCACTCGCAGGTTATTACCTCGAATTTAATGTCTCCAAGTGCAGCGTCATCTCCTTTCAAGATCTCCATCACCAGTTTCGTTCCCAAACTCTGTTCAAACTCTGAATTATTGTTAAGGGTTGGTCAAGTCCGTGACCTAGGACTTTTAATCGACGCTAAGTTAGACTTCCATGAACACAGTTTAGCCTGTATGAGCGCAAACAAAGTCCTTGGATTTATAATAAGTACCGCAGCTATTTTTCGTAGTACTACTGCTGCAAATTTGCTCTACAACGCCTTCGTACTTAGTAACCTTGAGCACAGCACCAAAGTCTGGGCCCGTGTGAAAAAAATGGCACAAAGCGTACAGCGTAAGTTTGCTAGGTATCTCTACAAAAAGCAGTTCAGTTATTATCCCTTTCTATACCCATCTCCCGTGTGGTCTGCGGAGTGTGTTCTCGCGCGGAGCGCGAGGACCACTACGGTTGCGGGGTCGAGGACTTATGGTTGCCTCATGCCCGCGGCGTCAACTCGGGGGGTAACGTCCCCCCCGGTCTTGGGTGGCCCCTACTTGTCAGGGGCCTCGCGTGGTCTTCGTTGCACTGTGCTTTCGCCGTCTATTGGCATACACTGGCGACAACGGTGCGGGAGCTTCTTCTTCTCCACTGTGCCGTGCTTTCGCCCTCTTCTGCGGGCTTACACTGGCGACAGTGGGATGTGCAGCAACTCTCTTGGGAGTGGTCTGCCTTCAGGCGGACGTGCGTGGTGCGGAGCAATGTCGTGGAGATGTGCGTGGCGGCTGTTGTCGGCGCAGTCGTACATGCGCCGTGCCAGCCGCGCGACGAATTTCTCCACGGTGGGCATCCGGGTATCTCTCATGATTGTGGTGTTGCGCACGTACCGCCCGGCTCCTGTGATCACCCGCAGGGAGATGTTCTGGAACCGCTGCAGCCGTGCCTTCTGGGTCTTCGACAGCAGGGCGTACCATGCTGGAGCCGCGTAGGTGAGCCGCGAGCGCACATAGGCCTTGTACACCCGCAGCTTGGCTCTCAGAGGCAGGCTGGACGACAGGACAGGCCGGAGCATTGCCCGCGCGGCTTTGGCCCGGTTGATGCAGTGTTGCACCATCGGGACCATGCGCAGCGAGCAGTCGATGTTGCAACCGAGGTATTTCACCGTCGATTGCCATTCGATGTCCCGGCCCCTCAGCTGTAGCGGGGTCGGACGGCGGGAGCGGGTGGTCAACAGGGCTGTTGTCTTCCCGACGTTCACCGCGGTCCGCCACTTGTCCAGCCAGGGCGGCAGCAGGTCCAGGAGTCGCTGCATCTTCCTGCAGGCGAGCTCGATTTTGCGCGACGACGCGAAGTATGCGCTGTCGTCCGCGTAGAGGGCGAGCACGACGTCTTCCACCCCCTCCTCGAGATGGCCCTCGAGTGTGGGGATGTCATTGGTGTAGAGCGCGTAGAGCACCGGCGAAAGGCAGCTGCCTTGCGGGACTCCTGCGCTGATGGCCTTCGTCTGGGAGTGTGCATTCTCGACCGAGACGAAGAATACCCATCTCTATTAGTCTCTGGGTTGGTTGGACTGGACACGTTGCTGCTCAGGCGTAAGGCAACGCTGCGGCTGCACTACTACCTGATGTTGCGAAACAGAGTGGGTCCCTCGAACCTATCCAACACCTGTCTCTATGTTCCTGATAAGTACTCGCGAGCTGGCCGCCGGTACAGAGAGTCGGCTTCGTGGCTTCTGTACGAGCTCGTTCGCGCTAAGTAGCCAACGCGCCCACGTCTCGTGCTCTAGTACTTTTAAATGGCTTCCATCACAATGTCCATGATACCGATGTTTTTACACGTTCTATTAGTAAATTTGTAATGTCTTTCTATCTATATTTATGTCACAGCTGTGAATGTACCTCCTAATTGCCAATACCAGCATTGTGGTGTATACTGTGAGCTAGCATTGTTTTTATATAATAAATGCCACTTGTATGGACTTATTTTTTTTGCCCTAACAGCGCGGCACTAGACGGAGAGCTTAGATCTGGTGAAGTTAGTGAAAAGGGTGTGAGGTATCTCCCATCTGACGCGCTCAAGTTAATCCCACTTGTATGGACTTATTTTTTGTTACCCTTGCCACGCTGCTCTAGATGGAAAGCTTAGATCTGGTGGATTTACTAAACAGGGTGTTAGGTAGGCCATTGCCCGTAGGTGAATTCGGATATCAATATATATATGTGATTCAAGACGTGTACAGTAAGGTAATAAAATTGTATCCAATGCAGAAAGCGACAGGTAAGAGCGTGCTCGCTTGTACAAAGAGATTTCATAGGGAAATACCTATCGAAACTATAATTACGGACTCGGGACCACAGTTCATATCGAAAGTTTGGGAATTTGGTCTCAAACAGCTAGGGATTCGGGTCACTCATACGTCGGTGTATTGTCCAAATTCTAGCGTAGAAAGAGTGAATCGCGAGCTAGGTCGACTAATTAGAACTTATTGCGGCGGAAGTAATCGAAGTTGGGTCGAGGTATTACCGGACATTGAAATTTGCTACAATAATATCGAACACACAAGCACCGGCTTTGCTCCTAATGAGTTGGCGTTTGGTAGGCGGGAACCGTTAACTATTGACAAGGAATTAGGCGATGAATAGTTATTAGGTCATAGTGTGCGAGATACGGAACAGGTGCAGAATGTAGCGATAGAGAACTCTAAAATTTCTAGTGAACGACTTAAGCGACAGGCAGACAAACGGCGTAAGTTAGAAGTCTATCGTATAGGTGATTATGTGAAAATTAAGACTTTTGTGCGTTCAAATAAAGAACATAAAATCATGCGGAAATTTTCATTGTTGTATAAAGGGCCTTACGTTATTTCGGCCGTGGTATATCCGAATTGTTATACTTTAGTAGATCCGGTTTAAAATGAGATATTGGGTAACTACAATACTATAAATATAGCCAGGTATTATGTGAGGACGAATAAGGGCGTAGACAAATAAGATAGTGTATAAAAAGTTATATAAGTAAGCTTTAGTCTGTAAATTTGAGTAACTACCTTGTAGATTTAAGGATCTTGCATGGTTTAGAAAGAAAAAAAAATAAGGAAAAAAAAATAAAAAAAAAATGTATATATATATATATATATAGTAATACGAATTAGGATAAGTTGCCTGTAAGCGAGGTTGTATAGTTAGGTAGATAAATAAGACAAGACAGGGGAGAGCTCAATCGAGTTGTGTAAATATTATATGCATAATTGACAGATTCATCGGTCTGTGTACATGATTTGAGACGTTCGTGCATATAGAGTAGATGTGGACAAAGCATGGGTTAGCATTGTGGTAATGAGATCCTTGCGCCATGTTTAACTGAGATAAACAGTGTCTCAAGGTCTGGGAGGGGGCTGTAATGGAACATCGCTTAACGAATGCAATCAGTGTACAGTGAGAATCGGAATTAGTTGTGTCAGTTCCTTTAACGCTGGGTTATCGGGTAGTTCGAAGTAATTTGACAAAAAAAAGAGCCATAGCACGTGGTTGGTTCGGAGAAGCTAGGTCAGGTCAGTTTTTTTTTGTCTCATTCCTGCGAAATGTGTAGGGATCAGAGCCGATTTGGTGCGCGCTGAATAAATTATGAATAACTAAATAATGGAAGGTTATTATGGAACGATACGGAGAAAGCTATTATATTGACTGCAAATATACAATTGCGTTTGTTTGGTACGAAGTGGCGAGTTTGACATCACGGGTTTGAATATCATTCTAGTGATCTTTGTCTAAGATGCTAGCGGTCGGGAAGGCTTAATTAATCGCAACAGCTTTTATGGTCAGCGATCAACAAATTTTGTATCGGCAATACCAAATGACTTGAGTGATAACCGACGGTTGATCATAGTAAATATGCATTCACAAATTGTAGAACGGCGGACTTGCAAGGCATGTTTGATTGAAATTAGACCCTGTGTAGTTAGGGATAAGAAGCTTTCGCTTGGGCAGCGTGTGTTCCGCAAAGGACGCCATTTTTTTCAGACATGTGGGGTCTATAAATACGAGAGCGTGGGAGGGGGAGGCATTCAGTCTCTGCGTCAAGCTACTGTGACACTCGTCTTTCGGTAATTCTAAACAGTTCGGTCTGCCGTCTTACGCGTCTGAACTAGACGAATTGTGATTGCGAAGTTACAGTGGATTTTCGTGAGTGTCTGAAGCGCCGAGATATACCTCGGTTCCTATCCTTTAAATCAACCTACCCCAAATTCCAAAACTATCCTTGGGTCGTTAGATAAGAACTTGTAGGTAATTGATCTGAGTCTGAGTCTGGGCTTGGAGCGACCCTAATTTCCTTTTTCCTTCACCATAGGGTTCCTGGATTGGCTCTTAGGATATTCGCGGACTAATCTTCTCCTCATTCCTTTCGTGTAGCGAGTTTTGAAATTCCCACACACACAGTCATTAAACATACAAACACATTCAAATCAAACTCAACCATTTTCGAGTGGTGTCGATAATGGACGTGGTATAACACTAGGATTTTAGACTAGGCTAGACAGGAGTTTAGTTGCGGCTAAACCTAGGTTAGCAGGGCATAGGGAGACTGTTTGATCGATGAGGTTCCGCGGATGGAAATAACAAATTCAGAACAAAGTATAAACGTTGTCAACACAGATAACCTGAAATAACCAGAAATCCTGTTGATATTTTTGACATTTAAGTGTTGTCGGGGACGCGCGAAGAGATCAAATTACAGTCTAAAGTTCATTGTTTAGGAACGGGTAGAATGTTTTGCTTTGCCTTGGATCGGTTTGGATTCAAGTTGCATCTTTAAATTAAATGTAAATTTCGCTGGAGTTCTAACGTGTAGGCTGTGTCGAGTATTTATTGCTGGGCCCAGTCGAGGAAGTGTTGTGGTCAGTTAGATGCATAGATCGGTATTTACCGAAGTATGTACCTCGCTGTGGAGTAGGTTAGATCTCCAAAAGCGCTAATGAAAACGTTTCGATAATATCCAGCTCAAATTGCGCAGAGTTGAAGGTTTCAAAACGTAACGGACCTTTTGAGGAAACCGCTAGTTCAAACCCATTTCGGAAAATCAAATCGCAATTGTGTAAACCCGGTCTATTTGGATCGTTATTGCCGTGAACTAATTATATAATTGGAACCACCACAAGCCGCTACTAGCGAGCACATGAAATATCATTGAGTACTCACGTCGTAACACTACGACGGATATCTATGCGTTATTCCAAACAAATATTATGAATTGTGGTCGACCGCTAAAAGAAGTTCCAAGCGCCCATATATACAAAAATTAAATTGTACCATCACACAAAATACAACAAAGATCTGGCGCAAAACACCGCTAACTGATGCGAAATACCGGCTTGCGGGCATACATGCTTTCTCTGTCTAACTTGAAACTCTAACTTCCTGAACCAATCTTCCGTTCGACTATTGTACGCCTAACGAACTTCTCAACGAACAAGAAATTCAGACTTTCATCATCATCATTCTTAACTTACAAATTTTACAGCTGAATCGGGACATCTCTTTTTGGGGTATATAGAATAGACGATCATAGCTTCTGATAGCGGTGCCTCGACCTTAGCCTTTATGCCGTTACACTAGCACTAACCTACTTATAGCTACAAGCAATACTAATTTTTACTCTCATAAAAACGTAAATAAATCATTCAATAAACTTCTGAAAAAACCAGTTTCATGTCCAATGTGCTATAAAGGTCATTTTCTCTTTGCCTGTGAAACATTTAGAGCCCTGTCCATAGAAAGTCTTATAAAAAAGGCTAAGGAATCCAAAGTCTGTCTTAATTGCTTACGCGCGGGGCACTTAAAAAAATAGTTGCAACTTGGTTCCTTGTAAATATTGTAAAAAACGGCATAATACACTGTTGCATTTGCATGAGCCTGTAGTACTTCAAGAGCCTTCCTTGCCTTCTGTCAGACATTTTGCAAATTCAAACAATGAGCAGCAGCAAACTACTCCGCCGCATGTTTGGCTTTCCACAGCGCGTTGAACGTGCTCGACGGCGCGGGTAACGTGCACTCGGCGCGTCTGCTACTCGATAATGGCAGTTCGGCTAACTTCGTTACGCAATCGCTCTGCGGTAAGCTGGGTTTGCCGCGGCGTAGTGCGAACTCCACGGTGACAGGTATCAATAATAACACATCGCGGATAACACAGTCTTGCAGCCTTACTATACAGTCGTGTCATAATGACAATAGTGTTACGGTAGATTGTTTTATTCTGCCTCATATAACGAATTCGTTGCCCTCTTCATTTGTCAACATAGACCACATTCCTCTTCCAATAGGAATAAGTCTAGCTGACCCTTCTTTTAATGTACCGTCAGCAGTGGATATTCTAGTCGGGGCCGACGTATTTTGGACAGTCTTATGCAACAATTCGATTGATTTAGGGAAAAATCAACCGAGGTTGTACGAAACAAAACTGGGTTGGCTGGTGTCTGGGTATGTTGCCTGCCGTAATACACAGTCTTCTTCCTCTGTCTGTCATTTTCTAAGTGCAGAGCCCAACCCAGACTTAACTCGCTTTTGGGAGTTAGACACTGTAGCAGCTAAGCACTCCTTGTCCCCAGAAGAACATGCCTGTGAGCAGAGCTTTTTACAGAATACCACGCGCAAAGAGGATGGGCGGTTTGTAGTTACAATGCCATTAAAAAAAGATCCATCTATTTTAGGTGACTCTTTTCAAAGAGCAAAATGCCGGTTTCTATCCTTAGAGCGTAAGTTTTTACGGGAGCCTGTCTTCAAACATGGAGTTCATGTGCGAATATGAACGCCTAGGTCACATGACCGAAAACAAGGAATCATCGCTCAGCTATGTTCAAGATGAAGTCAATTATTACCTCCCCCATCACGGCGTACTCCGTGAGTCGAACCTTAAAACGAAGCTTCGCACAGTTGTTTACGCTTCGGCGCCCTCTACTTCAGGGGTCTCTTTAAATGACCTGCAGATGGTTGGGCCAACTGTCTAGGAGGATCTTTATTCCATTCTTCTTCGCTTCCGGCAGCATAAATATGTAGTATCCGGAGATGTGGAAAAAATGTTTAGAGCGATAGAGGTCAACCAATCACAACGTGCTCTTCAACAAATCATCTTTCGGTATGACTCCTCAAAGCCTTTAAAAATCTTCACGCTTACGCTTAAGTTACGAAACCGCTTCAGCGCCATATTTAGCGACAAAGTGTTTAGTGTCTTTAGCAACCAGCGATCTCGATAGTAACGTCATGCAGTCTATTCAACGCGACTTTTACATAGACAACTTTTTTAGCGGAACATCGACTATCGAGGACGCTGTCGAGCTATTTAAGGGTGTTGTAGGCACATGTACATACCTACATAATATGTAAGCAAAATAAACGGAGTCAGGTTAGGCTGATGTAAACCAGGCCACTAGACTTTGGACCTAAGTGTGTATTTTTTTATGTTTTCTTATTTAGATATGTTGAAATATATATTCAGTTCTTTATTGGCAGCATTGAGTATCATTCGTTTTATCCCACAAGAGTTAGAGACCCGTAGGCACCCCCACAATTGGTGACCCTGACGCTGAAATAACCATCACTCAAGAAACTCGACGTTATAGAACTCCGACGTCACCTCAACGAAGACATGAGCCTAGGAAATAACGGCAGTATAAGTAACCCAGGCTGCAGTTTTGCCGGTAATAGTTCATCTTCAAATGGCGAGCTGGCAACCATCACAGTGGCATCGAAGATACCGGAATTTTGGACCGACATGCCGAGAGTATGGTTCGCACAATTTGAAACAGTTATGGCTCCCCAGAAGCAAGGCGTCGAAACCAAATACAGTTTGGTAGTGACGAAGTTGGGAAAAGAGGCAATTCGTTAGATTTCCGATATACTGATTTCACCACCAGAAGCCAATAAGTACGGCGCATTGAAGCAAAGATTATTGTCAGTCTATGAAGAATCAGAGGAACCGCAGTTTCAGAAGCTCGTGAGTGAGATAGAGTTGGGCGACCAAAAACCATCGCACCTGCTACGTCGCATGAGAGAACTAGCGAAAAATACTAGCGTTCCGGACAAAACCCTAATCAGCTTATGGACGTCAAGGCTACCATCTCATGTCCGCGCCGTCCTCACGGTGAGACAGGATCAAAGTTTGGACAACCTCGCGGGAATTGCAGACAAGATCATGGAGAACAACAAGGCAGATATATGCGAAGTTTCCAGTGGGCACCCTTTCATGGCAGAGTTGATAGCACAAGTCAGTAAGCTGACTTTGGAGGTTGCAGCCCTCAGAGCTCATACAGACGAGAGAAGAAGCAGATCCATCAGTCGTGACCGCAGTCGTTTTAGATCACGGTCTCGCCCGAGGGTTAACCCGAACGATCCCAATTGGCTATGCCAGTACCATTTTCGTTACCGCAACCGAGCCAGAAACTGCGAGAGCCCGTGTAACTGGAAAAAGCTATCGGAAAACTAGAGTCAGCGTTGACTGGGGCGGAAATCAGCGCTATACTTCCCGCCAACCGCCTATGCGTTACCGACCGAAAAAGTGAGTACCGTTTTTTAGTGGACACAGGCGCCAACATTTCCGTATTACCAAGACAAGGCAAAAACGAAGCAAGGTCAGCATACAAACTATACGCTGCAAATGGAACAGAAATACAGACATATGGCGAGAAAACGCTGACGCTAGACCTACATATGAGAAGGCCATACCGTTGGACTTTCGTCGTCGCAAACATTACGCAACCAATACTTGGCGCAGATTTTCTAGAGTTTCACAACATTCTGGTCGATATCCGGAACAAGAAACTAATAGATGGGACAACAGGACTCCGAACTCAAGGGGTAGTAAGTCAGTCAGATGAACCAACCCTAAGAACAATTAAGTTGGAAGAGCATTACTCGGACATATTAGAAAAATACCCCAACATCACCAAACCAATAAACGCCCTCGTCGGGCCCAAACACGATGTCAAATACCAAATTATCACCAGCGGACATCCAATATACTCCAAGTGTCACCCATTAGCAACGGATAAATATCATAGAGTGAAGAAAGAGATCAAGCTCATGTTGGAGATGGGTATAAGCAGACCATCTAAGAGTCCGTGGTCTAGTCCTCTTCACGTCACCAAGAAGAAAAATGGCGATCTGAAATTATGCGGAGACTACAGGAGGTTGAATACGATTACGGTCCCAGATAGATATCCGATTCCTCGGTTAACAGACTTCACATACCTGTTACTGGGAACAACGATTTACTCTCGGATTGACTTACAGAGAGCATACAACCAGATTCCTGTCCAAGAAGTCGAGAAAACAGCCGTAATTATACCATTTGGTCTTTTCGAATTTCCACGGATGCCATTTGGATTACGAAACGCCGCACAGACTTTCGTCAGATTCCTCAATTCAGTGCTTTCCGGACTATACTTCATTTTTACATACATCGACGACATTCTCATCGCGTCAACATCAGAAGAAGAGCACAAGCGTCATTTAAACGAAGTATTCGGAAGATTAAATGATAATGGAATCGCAATAAATCAAGCAAAATATCTTTTCGGACAGTCAGAAATAGACTTTTTGGGATATCTAATCACGCAAGATGGGGTAAAACCACTTCCGGAAAAGGTCAAAGTCATGCAAGACTATCCCAGACCCGAAGCTGTCCAGGAGCTCAGACGTTTCCTGGGAATGATGAATTTCTACAGAAACAGTTTACCTAACGCAGCAAAACACCAGGCGTGCCTCAATAAATACCTAACTGGTACGAAGAAAAAAGATAACACAAAAATACAGTGGACACCCGACGCTATCAATAGATTTACAGAGTGTAAGGAAAGTTTGAGCAACGCCGCTACACTGACGTCACCTTCTACTGATGCCCCATTATCACTGATGACAGACGCGTCGCAGACATGTGTCGGCGCCGTCCTGCAACAATTCGAGAACAATACATGGAAGCCACTATCGTTTTTCTCCTAAAATCTCAGCGAGGCGCAGACAAGATATAGTACATACGACCGTGAACTACTTGCAATATACATGGCGATCACTCATTTTCAACCGCACGTCGAAGGAAGAGACATAATCGTGTTCACGGACCACAAGCCACTGTGTCATGCATTCTCAACAAAATACGTCACAGGCAAGAAAGCAAATGATCCACGGCGAGTACGTCACCTTGAGTACATTGCGCAATTCACTACAGACATCCGACACCTCGCCGGTGACGAGAATCCAGTCGCTGACGCGTTGTCTAGAATAGCACAAGTTGATTGCCCGACACCGACCGATTGGAGCGAAATAGCAGACATGCAACAATCCGATCCACAACTCAAATAGCTAATCGACAATAACAACATCAAAATTAAACCGATCAACTTGGGAGATGAAAAATGGCTCTACTGCGAGAATTCGACACATGAACTGCGACCTTATGTGTCAGAAAACCTACGGAAAAGCGTTTTTGACACCCTGCTTAATTTTACTCACCCAGGCGTACGAACAACACGGAAACTCGTCTCGAAACATTATTTTTGGCCCAAGATGAATGTAGACGCCGGGAGATGGGCAAAAACATGCATAGCATGTCAGAAGAGTAAGGTATCCCGTCATACCAAGGCACCAGTTAGCACGTTCCCAGCCTCAGCGCGTTTAGATCACGTGCACATCGAGTCGGATGGATACAGATATATTGTCACGATGATCGATCGGGCGACAAGATGGCCAGAAGCAGTACCGGTGCGCGATATCACAGCGGAAACAGTAGCGCGAGTTTTCTTGAACACGTGGATCTCACGGTACGGATGCTGTACATCTCTATCTACGGACAAAGGGAGGCAGTTCGAATCCGACTTGTTTAACTCACTCACAAGACTGTTGGGTATCTAGAAAATCAGAACCACGAGTTACCATCCTTAGTCTAATGGGATGATAGAGAGATGGCACATAACAATGAAAGCTGCCATAATAGCACGGGGAAACACAATTAACTGGTCTCAGGAGTTTCCGTTAGTTCTACTCGGCCTGAGATCTGCAATTCGAGAAGGAGACAACATAAGCCCGGCACAGATGTTATACGGAACCAACATCCGCATTCCAGGAGTGTTTTTCGAGCCAAAAAGGCAAAACACTACTCCGGAGGAATTCACCGGCCAGTTACAACAAACAATGGAGAAGCTGACACCATTGAGGAATGCGCATCATGCAAAAAGTCAATCGTACATACATCCAGAGCTGAGTACCTGCGATTCTGTTTTCATACGGACCGATGCAGTGAGGAAACCACTTACACCACCATACGAAGGACCATACAAGGTCATAGGAAGACATGCCAAGTACTTCAAGTTACTGGTTAAAAACAAAACAACTGTGGTCAGCATAGATAGATTGACACCGGCTTTCAGGTTACAAGGTGACATGCAAGAGAGCAAAATAGACACACAAGAGTCCAATGTAAATCGAGAACAAAATGTCAGCGACAACGAGTCAGCAATATTAAAAAAACGCGTTCAGGCAGGTTAGTGAGGCCTGTGGTTAGATTCGCAGTGCAATAAAAAGAGCGCATCAAAGAAGCGAGCAACACACATTTCGACGACGCGGTCGGAAAATCAACAACGGAAATTGCAGCAACAAGCCTTACAGTTTGCAACAATGGGCAACTGGGGAACCAAGGACGTCAAAGAAGAAATCGTGGTTTCACAAAACGCGGCGGGAGCTGGAGGATCTGTGGCGAGCGCCAGTATAACAGACATGGCTATGACAACATTATCCGCCGTCCTGGCGCTATCGTTGCTGTTAGTATGCTTCCGATACTACAAGAAGAAAGGAGTCAAGTCACTGATGAAACGGATTGACGACAGCATTGGGAGGCAGATTAATGCAGCAGCAGCTCCAACAGCCGTCCCGAGATGCCAACATCAAGCGACGACAATGGGAGTGTAAACGGCTAAGCTAATTATTTATTTTTGTTCATTGTATTGTGTATTGTGCTAGGGTTAGTTTTAAAATATAATAATACAATTTATAGGAAATTTCAGTTTTTAGAAATAGATTATAATTTGCATTCGGTATTTGGGTTAGTGATTATTTGTATTGTATACGTATTAATTTTTTTTTACGAACATTTTTTATAAAGGGGGAAGCATTGTAGGCACATGTACATACCTACATAATATGTAAGCAAAATAAACGGAGTCAGGTTAGGCTGATGTAAACCAGGCCACTAGACTTTGGACCTAAGTGTGTATCTTTTTATGTTTTCTTATTTAGATATGTTGAAATATATATTCAGTTCTTTATTGGCAGCATTGAGTATCATTATTTTTATCCCACAAGAGTTAGAGACACGTAGGCACCCCCACAGTGTCATTTCGACTTTAAAATCAGCACAATTCAATCTTAGAAAATTTCAATCAAATAATCAGTACATACTTAGTCAAATTTCTCCTGATTCGGAAGTAAACAATATTTTCAATATTTCAAGCACAGATAATAATGTGTCTTCCAAGACTTTAGGTCTAAATTGGATTTGCGACTCCGACATGCTTTCATTTTCAATAAATATTGAACATCGTTATAAGGTCACCAAACGGCACATTTTGTCAGTCATCAGTCAAATCTTTGACCCCTTAGGCCTCGTCAATCCATGCATTGTTGAAGCAAAAATTATAATGCAGAGACTATGGATCGACAAATGTTCGTGGGATGAAGAAGTGTCGTCAGACATAAAATAATTGTGGCTTTCATTTGTCAATACACTGCCTCTTCTTAACCATTTATTGGTTCCTCGTTGGGTTCTCGCTGTGAACTCCATAATTCACGAAATACATGTATTTTCAGATGCTTCGGAGCGAGCTTACGGAACTTGTTTGTACATTCGGTCAATTGATGGATTAGGGTCAATACAGGTCCACCTCTTGACGTCTAAGAGTCGAATAGTCCCAATAAAACCGACAACAATTCCTCGCCTTGAATTATGTGGAGCTTTGATGGCTGCAAGGCTGTGTACAAAAGTTTTAAACTCTATAACTCTACAAATCCGTAGTTGTAGATTCTGGTGTGACTCTACGATTGTGTTGGGATGGCTTAGTACACCGCCAACCCACCTTAAGAATTTTGTGCGTAACCGTTTTCATGAAATTCAAGAGAACACGGGGGTTCACACGTGGAGCTACGTACCGTCGAAAGACAATCCGGCGGATCTTGTTTCTCGTGGGCTGAAGGCTGATGACATCAGCTGTTCATCTTTGTGGTGGACAGGGCCGACATTTTTATCAGAAAACGAATGTGAGTGGCCAAAAATGCCCAACGCTCACGTGAAGCACGATCCAGAGTTGATTACTTGTTATTTCGCGCTTGGTAATAATTCTGACGCGGATCATATTGCTAATTTAATCAACCATACATCGAAACTAACTGTCATACAAAATTCGATAGCATATTTACTACGATTTATTCATAATTGTCGAAATCGTACAAATAAATAAACTGGACATCTTTCAGTTGAAGAACTTCAGAGATCGTAAAATTTAATTACGCATAAAGCTCAGTTACAAATGTTTCCTGATGTATATGCTCTTCTTAGAGCCGGCAAGGCACTACCTAACAAAAATCGATTAATTGCTTTAACCCCATTTTTAGATGCAAATAATATCATGCGAGCTGGTGGCAGGCTTGATAATTCACCCTATAGTTATAACACCAAGCAACCCATCATACTATGTAGCAAGCATCATTTTACAAAGATTCTTTTTCATCATTTTCATATTAAATATTTACATGCCCCTCCTCAGCTGCTACTGGGAAATATTAAACAAACATATTGGCCCTTAGGTGGCAGAAATCTATCAAAGAGTACCGTCAATAAATGTGTACGTTGTTTAAGATTTAAAACTGAACCAGTTCAGCCTATCATGGGGCAATTACCTAAAACGAGAACAGATTTGAAGTTCCCTTTTTTACATTGTTCGGTAGACAACGCGGGGCCCGTGCTGATAGCAGACCGCAAGGGTAGGGGCTGCAGGCTCCTAAAATCCTTTTTAGCCATATTTGTCTCCAATGCGACCAAGGCCTGTCACATCGAACTCGTCTCGGCTCTTTCCAGCGAAGCTTACATCGCTGCCTTAAAACGTTTCATAGCAAGGCGCGGGAAGCCCTTATCCATCACGTCCGATAATGGGGCAAACTTTGTTGGTGCTTCTAACGAGCTGGCTTAGTTTCTTTTTGGTTCAGATCTTGAAAGTCAAGTGGCACGAGAGCAGATAGAATTAAAATTTGTCCCCGCTTACGCCCCCCACTTCAACGGTCTGGCTGAGGCCGCCGTGCGCTCAACAAAGCACCATCTTAAGCGCTTGCTGCAAACCACTCACTTCACCTTCGAAGAAATGGCGACGTGCCTCGCTGAAATAGAGTCTGTCTTGAATTCTCGCCCTCTCAAATTCCAAATTCCAATTTCAAATTCCAAATGTCTCTATTACTGTAGATATTTACATATACTTAGCAATCGTCATTTTTTGCCACTTCTCTACATTGGACCACTGTGGGAGAATAAGGGCGGAGAAACTCCCACAGATTGATTTTTAGATCTCTTTTTAAAAATTTCTTATGCTTAACTAATACAAAATATTATATTTAGTAATTATCATAATTAATAAGCAGGAATAAATAATTTCAAAATTATTAACAGCAAGGTCTGTGTTGAGCCAGATTAACCCCATACGGACCCATCATTTAAGTAATCTTGAACATTGTAATATCCCTTTTTCGACAAAGTCGCTTTAACATGGATTTTAAATTGCTCAAACGGCAATTTCAAGGTCTCCAGAGGTATCTTGTTGTAGTAGAGAATGCATTGACCCTTGAAACAATTGTTAACCTTCGCGAGTCTAAACCGGGGCGCAAGTAGTCTGTGGTTATTTCTTAGGTTAACATTACAGCTATCTCGCTACAGCTCTCGGGGGAGCCTTAACCCTAGAGAGCGCGTCCCCAGGTGGCGGATAGGGGAATCCCGTCAGGAAAACTGAAGGGTAGGAGGGAAGTAATATACCTCCCGCGGACCACAAAGGCCGGAGAGAAAACTTCGTAAAAAAACCCAGCCGTGGAGCTTCTTCGACATATTCGATTCAGAGGTCCGGGGCTGTGATGGACACCCAGGTCGAGGTGTTCATTAAAGTGGCGCTGAAGCATCTGCATAGGTCATCGGCGGCGCTTAAGTCTTCCAGGAAGATTACGACCTTGGTATCAGGTGGCAACCGACCGTTAAACAATAGCCAATTTTTATACCAATCATGAAACGACACAATTACAAAGAAACGATAACTGCTAGGGCGTCCCCCTCAAGCGACGACGAATATGGAGCTGCGAAGAATTCTAGGGCGTCCCCCTCAAGCGACGATCACAAACATAAAATTGCAAGGAATACTGGGGCGTACCCCTTGAGCGACGGGAAGACAAATCAACGCCACATGGTGACAATGTCCGAGATACGAGTCGCAACCTGGAACATTGGCACCATGACCGGACGCAGTGCTGAACTAAGCAGTATCCTAGAACGACGACACATAAATATCTGCTGTGTGCAAGAAACAAAATGGAAAGGTGCAAAATCACGACAAATAGGAAGGGGCTACAAACTTATCTATAACGGCACAGAAAATTCAAAAACAAAAACGCTATTCATGCTATAAGAACAGATATGGAAAAAGCACGAGACAACAAACAAAACCTATGGCTGGTATTTATTGACCTGGAAAAAGCCTTCGATCGAGTGCCAAGAACAATCATATGGCAGGCCTTAAGAGCACATGGAGTCTCCGAATGCTACGTGACACTTATTATTGACATGTATAATAACGTTCAGACCTGCATCAAAACCGCAGCTGGGAAGTCCAAAAGCTTCGACGTAAGAGTTGGTGTACATCAAGGAAGCGCTCTTAGCCCGCTATTATTTAACTGCGTCATGAATTATCTAACAGCAAAAATTCAAAAACCAACTCCATGGAATCTTTTATACGCTGACGATGTTGCACTCATTTCACATAACCCTCAAGAAATCCAAGAAAGCTTAGAACAATGGAGAGAGTCCTCAGAACTTTATGGCCTACGCATTAGTAGGACTAAAACTGAATATATGTTTTGTAACTTTAACCCCAGCGATACCATAAGCGACGACATCAAACTTGAAATACCTAGGATCAGTAATCTCGGATGATGGATCAATTGAAGCGGATATAACCCACAGAACAAACTCGGGATGTAACAAATGGCGAACGCTAACAGGAGTCCTATGCGATGCAAAAATGCCAATAAGAACCAAAGGCAAAGTATATAAAACGGCCGTTAGACCAGCATTGCTGTATGGTAGCGAGGCCTGGGCGACAAAAAAGACTCATGAGCAAAAACTCCATGTAACAGAAATGCGTATGTTGCGATGGGCTGGAGGAGTTACCCTGATGGACATTGTGCGCAACGAACATATAAGGGGAAGCTTCAAAGTTGCAAACATAACAGATAAAATAAGGGAATCCAGACTGAGTTGGTACGGTCATATCCTACGAAGAGAAGATGACCATGTCGTGAAAAAGTGCCTTTCCATGGCTACAAACAAGAGGGGAAGAGGAAGACCTAAGCCACCTGGATATTGAACGTCCAGAGAGACATGAAGGAAAAGGGCCTTCAAGCAGAAGACGCACTAGATCAGTGCAAGTGGCGGTGCATGATTGGGAAAGCTGACCCCGTATAACGGGACAAAGTCGAGGAGAAAGAAGAAAGAACATTACAGGTATCGCTATGTTTGGGAAATTTTGTAAGGTTCATGCGCATACATTATATTTTTAAAAATATATTGACTAGCTACAGTTAGTATGTCAATTTCTAAAGCTGTCTTAAGGAGTCTGTGCGTTTTAAAATATAAATTGCTCGAATAGCTCTTTTCTGTAAAATAAAAATAGTTTGAATATCCGCTGCTTTCCCCCACAACAAGATACCATAGGACATGACACTATGAAAGTAACTAAAATATACTAGCCTAGATGTAGCCACATCCGTGTTTTGTCTGATGTTCCTAACAGCGTAAGCCGCAGAACTTAATTTACCAGCCAATTTTTCTATGTGGGGTCCCCACTGCAATTTGTTATCAATGATTATTCCAAGAAACTTCATGTCATTTACTAATTCTAACGTATTGCTATCCAACACTAAACTGGTCCCAACTTGCCTGACATTTGGAAGTGAGAATTTACCAGCATTTGGTTTTACCAGCATTTAACAATAAATTGTTAACTGTGAACCAATTCAAGGTTAAAGATAATACTCTATTTACATCATCAAAATCTTCTTTTTGTCTTTCAATTTTGAAGACCAGTGAAGTATCATCAGCAAACAACACTATGTTAGTCAATTTCTCCACCATAAAAGGCAGATCGTTAATATATACCAGGAATAAGAAAGGGCCTAAAATGGAACCTTGTGGAACGCCAATTTTTACCCCGGATCCATCAGATTTAACGCCGTTGACTTCTGCCTTTTGAATTCTATTGCTTAGGTATGATCTTAGTAGATCCAACGCTTTATTTCTAACTCCGTAATGATTTAATTTCATTAGTAACGTGTCATGATCAACACAATCAAATGCCTTCGACAGATCGCAAAAAATACCGATAGCATCCTGTGCGATTCCCATGCAGAATAAATATGAGATATAAGGGTAATACCTGCATCCGTAGTCGATTTACCCCTAGTGAAACCGTGGAGTTGTTTTGTACGGTTGAAGTGTGAGAGCATTTGATTGAGTATAATCTTTTCAAAAATTTTACTTAGTGCTGGAAGAACCGATAGTGGTCTGAAATTTGACGGATCACCCTTGCCTCCCGACTTGAACAGAGGTATAAGTTTACTGTGTTTCATGAGGTCTGGGGAAAGCTCCATCATCAACACATTTATTAAATATATAAGCTAGGTGTGGAGCTATAACAAGTATTATTGAACCAATGACTTTGACTGACATACCCCACAGGTCTTCAGTATTTTTAAGTTAAGTAATCTATACGTTTTGACAATATCCTGGGGACATACATGATAAAATTTAAAATCTACATTAATGATGCTAGTGCTGTTTTTTTAACAAAACCTCTGCTTCATATGAAGATGAATTTATACGCTCTGTTGTGAGTAAGGGTGCATTGGTGAAATCCCACCCCTCTCACCCCTCTTTCCATAGATCCTTCCGATTTCTCAGCATTAACCCCTGCACCCTTCCTAATTGGACGCTGTCGTGTAGCGACAAGAACCTAAACAGAACCTAACAAGAAACAACAACCAGGATAAAATTTAGGAATGACAGTTTATTATGCGTATATACAGTGACTATTTTTATAAAAATGAAACGAAGATGAGGATGAATGAGATGCGACAGGTTTTTAAAAAAATACAGGTATCAAAATAAAAAAAAAAGGAGGCGGAGGACACGGAGAGTAGGAGGCAGAATAGGGAGCACGCGGCGGTGGTGCCCGGAGCCTGGAGTAGTGGCATAGTTGGTGATCCGGAGGTGGTGAAGGAGGTTGCTTGAAGGCAGCCGCCCCTCAATATGTAGGTGATTGGAGACGGCAGCACGACGGGGTATAAATGGTTGGCAGCACGTCAGGATAAAGGTAGTTGGAGACGGCAGTAAGGCAACAGCAGCAAGCCGTATGGGTGGCTGGAGACGGCAATAAGGCAGCAGCAGCAGACAGTCAGCGACTCAACAGAGGCTCTCAGGATCCCGGGGCAGTGCGGCCCCGGGATAAGGCCTTTAGGTGAAGCTTCTTCTTTCAGAGCTGAAGTGAGATTCCCGAATTTCAGAAATGTTTCGCTCTTATACCCTTTTTGGAGAGTTCTAAAAATTATTTAAATTAAAAGCAATTTTTGTGAATGGCCAAGAGGGAAAAAGTATTGAAGTAAAAATATCAGACCGCTAACGAGTTTGAATGGACATTGCCATGACAACCAGATAAACAACAACATCGCAATATGTCAGATTTTGGTTTCAGGCTCGTAATAGAGAAAACAACCAGATAACATAGCCAAAATTACATAACAGCGATAGATAAAAAGTTAGCGCACCAGCGCGCACGAAGCCCGAGATTGCAGAGTTTCGGAGAAAGCCAAATACAAGGTCACCAAAGGTTAACCCCTTCGACATTGATTTAGAAGTGCTGATAGTGTGAAAATACGAAGTGAAAATGATTTGTTATTGTGTTCTTATGGTTTAAAACGTTACAGGGTCCTATGAAAATAAAGGTGATATGAAATATCCAGAGATATATGAGATGAATGCCGACCATCAACGCAGACTGGAAAATGGCATGTAAGAAGCATAACACTACATTTTCCCCCCGACCCTGGAAAATTTTTTGACTCAGCAAAAATTTTGATATGTACATTTTTTTTAAATAAACTATAAAAACACAGCTTTGCAGAAACAGACATCACCAGGCAAAATCAGATATACCATCTCTTACATTCATCATCTTCATTCAGGTAAGGGTGGAGTTCACATTCAATGACTACCACTCTAAAAGTGTGTTTTCGAAAGGACATTCAGGCTTACTTAAGGAGTTGTCATCCGCTCCTGCGTGGAAAAAAAAATAAGTAGAGATAAAGAGAAACAAATTAATCCTAAGATAGCTTTAGTCGCTTTGACTTAGGATTAAGAACGGCCAGAGCGGTAGGGCTCGAAGCCAGAGATCAGCAACATCGCCAACGAGATGTGTCTGAAATAAAGAATATACATATCTACAAATTAACAGTTAATAGAAGTTAAGAAAAATTATGCTATTTACATGCAAAAACTTTACCTCTTTCCGGTTATCTAGAATAAAAATACTAAAAGTATTGAAGTGAATTGAAGTGAAGTGAAGTGAAGTAATGTAAGTTAAATGTAGACCTAAATATAATCCAGATGAGTTGAAAAACTAGATGAAGTTTTGTTTTAGAATTTGGAAAATATGAAAAGGATGAATAGATAAAGATTTAAGAGCGAAAGAGAAAGCAAATCAAAGGGAAAGAGACAAGGCGCAGAAAAGGTGAAGAAGAGTGAAGAAGAACTTTTACATTGGGCGCCAAAATGTCGTGTAGCGACAAGAACCTTGTCGTGTAACGATATTAACCTAACCAGAACCTAACAGAAAACAACCAGGATAAAATTTAGAAATGACAGTTTATTAGGGCTATATATAATGACTATAGAAAAATGATAGGAAGATGAGGGTGGATGAAATGAGAACAGGTTTTATAAAAATACAGATGTCTAGATAAAAAAAAGGAAGCGGAGGACACGAAGAGTAGGAGACCGATGAAGCAGTAGACGTCTGGACCGGTCAGTGGGGCACTGGTGGGCGATGTAGGAGTTGCAGTCGGAGAGTGTGGCCGGCGGCCTATCGGTCATCAGACCCCGACGAGCAGCAGGAGTAGGGGCCCTGGTAGCGTGTCGGCCTGAAGTCACTGATGAGCAGGTGTAGCCGTTAGTTATTACGCAAGTACAAGTGCAAGCTTCAACGTGAGCAAGATCGAAATCGATAAACCGGTTCGATGCGGACTTGCGCAGCACTATGCAAAAGGTAAGGCATGGCCTTTGCGGGCGTGAGGGAGGAGTGCGGGACGTCACCCCCACCGCGATTTCCTCTATCACCTTCGGCCATCAATCCTGATTTGTGCTATGGGTAGATTACAAAGGGAAATTGAAAGTGACTCATAAATAAATTAAAAAATCTAGAGGTTCAATACTACAGATTAGGGAAGACGGCGAGATTGTTTGAAGGCACTTAAAATGATGAGGAATTGAGAGATGTATGCCACGTAGCTAAGGTCCTTAGGAGATAAATAAATACATAAGCTATATATATAAGCACTATAATAATAATAATAATAATAATACCTTGGGCACTATTTACACAAATTGATCTAGCCCCAAACTAGGATTCCCTATATCTTGGGTACTAGACAACGAAATAAATATTATACTTAGATAGATAAAAAACATGACTGAAGGTACAAACATCCATTCTCATCAAACAAATATTTGCCCCCACTGGGACTCGAACCCGGGACCCTTGGCTTCGTAGGCAGGGTCACTGCCGACTCGGCCATTCGGATCGTTTAAAGAAGGGTTCCGTACCACAGCACAAAAATACTGGGTTTTCCTTAATTATGCCTCCTATTCAAAACCATAAATTTCTCATTATATTTACTGTAATATTTAAGTAATGACCCATATTTTTCAAAATTTTAATATCAGAAGTTTCTGAGATAGTGAGTTGTATTGTCTTTTCGTCTTTTTTCTGAAATACTTGTTTACTCAAAATTTCTAAATTATAGAAAATATATATTTAAGATTCTCACAAACGTTACAGTTTGAAAACATTTAATTTATTTTCTGATTTACCCACCAAAGTACCCTCCGTATTCAAAATTTATTTGCTTTTATCTCTTCGTGTTTATTTTACATATGAAAAATACCTATAAATCATTAATGGTTGCCTTACTAACTGTCTATTGCTTCGTAAACCGGCCGGTTGTGATTGTTACTTCATGATAAATTGCTCACCATAATTTGTGATTCAAAATTATGCAAGGGAAAATTATTCTATTTTTTGGTACAATATTTACGAAAACTATCGTCCCTGAGTCAGGCGTAACTTCACAAAACAACACCCGGTCTAAATATGTACCAAATTTCAACTTGAATATCACCAGCGTTTGCTAACGCCACTTTTCCGTTAGTTTTTATTTTTTTTTACCATAGCTTAAATTTCAAAATCGCGATCCGTCCTAACAACCCTCGGTTTTTGAGGGGTTAAGGAAGAGAACCCTTAAAAAAATGATGTTACAAATACGAGTCTTATCTAAAAGAGACCTCCTCCAGCACTCCAAATCCAGAATAGTTGACCGAGCGAGCGAAGCGTGCATCTCATATTAAACAGTCACCCGCCCGGACAGGCCCGAACCTGTCCCTAATCAATAGGAAGGCGAGAAAGTGTTGCGACCGCTCTCTTGAGGACCGAGTCCCCCACCTTGACTTCTGCTGATCGAGGCGTGCCATCCCGACCCGTGCACAAATTGACGATCCGTCCTCGTCTCCATCTCAATGATGGCAGGTTCGCATCCTTAATCAGCACCAAATCACCGACTTGAGGGGGGCTCGTCCGGTCAGTCTACTTAAGGCGCTGCTGCAAGATGTGCAAGTACTCAAGGGACCACCGTTTCCAAAAATCTTGAGCCATCTGCTGCAACATCTGCCACCTAGTTAACCGACTTAACTTAACATCACCGAATGGGTATTCTGGCAGGGCGTTAAGGGGCTGACCTATCAGGAAGTGACCCGGCGTCAACGCTTCCAAATCATTTGGATCCGAACTGAGCAGGCACAACGGACGCGAGTTCAGTGTCATTTCAATTTTACAGAACAGCGTCGTAAGCTCTTCAAAGCCCAGAGAGGTCTCACCGATGATCCTCGTCAGGTGCGACTTAGCAGATTTAACCGCAGCCTCAAAAATTCCTCCCCAATGAGGACATCCCGGCGGACTGAAAACCCATTCAATCCCTCGTCGGGAGCAAGCCGTACCGATGGCGTCCTGGTTACCGTTCAGGAATTGAGTGACCTCCTGCAGATATCGCCTGGCTCCGACAAAATTTGTGCCGTTGTCCGAACGGATATTAATTCCGTCATTAGACGGAAGGCCCCTTCGTGAGACGAACCGATCCAGACATGCGATAAATGCCTCTGTAGTGAGGTAACTGACCACCTCCAAGTGGACTGCCTTCGTGGCCAAGCACACGAAGACGCACAGGTATGACTTCACTAATCTGGCGTTCCGTAGCTGTGAAGACTTGACCATGAATGGTCCCGCGAAATCCGTTCCGACACCCGCAAAGGGCCGGATTTCGTTAACCCTATCCGCTGGGGCTGCATCGTAGCCGCCTTGGCCCGATAACAAGGCAGGCACCGAAATACGACGCTACGTACTAAGCGTCTTCCCGATAGAATCCAGAACTCGCGCTGGAGAAACGCCATCAAGGCGTGGCATCCGACATGCCCATTCCGAATGTGTCGATCCTGTATTAACAGTTCGACCAACTTCCCTTTCCTAGGAAGTAACAACGGGTGCCGAGCCGCATAAGGCAGGTTGGCATTCCGCAGCCGACCTCCTACCCTCAGCAATCCTTGAGGGTCAATAAACGGGTTGAGCCGAGCCACAGCTCCCTTCAGTTGGACGCATCCGCGTCTCAGAATGTCCAGTTCGGACTTAAAGTGCACCGTCTGCACGTTCCGTACCAATGCGAACAACGCATGGTTCCGTTCCCGTGGTGTCAGGACCGGTGTCCGCACCCGTTGCGCCTCAGAATTGCGACAATTCAATTCAACAAATCGGAAGATCCAGGCGGTCACATTGACCAGCTTGTCGAGCGAGCTGTACCGTTCCAGCAGGCTGAACTCCTCTTCCGGCTCTGGTTGCGTCATACAGACACCGACTGTCAAGGCGCCGTTCGCCGAGGTAACGCTTGGACTCATTGGCCAATCCATTTCGGCTTGAGCCAACCATTTTGGACCCCACCACAAGGGATGTCCAACTAACTCCGGAGCGTGACACCCACGAGACGCACAGTCTGCTGGGTTCATTTCCCCTGGAACATGTCTCCAGATTAAGGGAACCTCCGAATTCAAAATCTGCGAAACCCGATTCGCCACAAAAATCTCCAGCTTGTGAACTGAAGCCTTCAGCCAGCATAACACGATCTGGTTGTCCGCCCAAGCGTAGACCGTATCTTCTAACGCTATTGACCCACGAAGAACCGTCATCGTGTGGTTGAGCAGACGAGTCAGGAGAGCCGCTCCTGAAAGCTCTAATTTGGGAATGTTCAGGCGAGTGCGCAACGGCGCAACCTTGCTCTTGGCCATGACCAACCGCACATCAACCTCCCCCGAGGAGTCGATCGTACGCAGATGCACCGCAGCTCCGTAGCCCTTCTCCGAGGCATCGCAAAACCCAGGGAGGGTGGCGGTGTATCGTTTGGTTGGGACCAACTTCCGTGGCAGTGAAATCCGATTGATGCCAGGGAGGGTCGAAAAGAACGATTCCCACTCTGAGCTCATCGACCCGCCGATCGGGTCGTTCCATTTCAGCTCAGCAGACCACAATTGCTGCATAAAACACTTGAGCTGAAATGTTACCGGGGTGATCCACCCGTTTGGATCAAATGTCCTAGCCACCGTTGAAAGGACGTTCCGTTTCGTCCAGACCTTCGGGGAGTCCAACTCGACCCGATACGAAAACATGTCTGACACCGGCTGGTACTGGACGCCTAATATTCGAATTTTCCAGATTTTCGAAAATGTGGGGCTCCTGCTGGTAGTCATCCGGAAGACCAGACAGTAACTCTGGAGAGTTCGACATCCATTTCCGGAGATCGTAACCTCCACCCCGTAAGAGCTCAACTAGCTCGTCCCGTCGAGCGAGCGCCTCCTCTACGGAATCTGCACCGGTACAGATATCGTCCACGTAGAGATCCTGCTCCAGGATCGCTGCTCCTCTAGGGAAATTTAACCGTTCTCGATCCGCTAACTCCCGCAGAGTGCGAATCGCCAAATAAGGACTAGACCGTAGCCCGTACGTGTTGGTGTTCAGCTCGTACACCCTGATGGGCTGATCTGGGCTCTCTCGCCACAGTATCAGCTGATACCGTCTATCGTCAGGGTGAATGACCGTCTGCCTAAACGTCATCCGGATGTCAGCTACAAACACAACATTGTGTCGACGGAACCGTGTGATGACATCCGCGATGTCATGGTTCAACTTCGGCCCTGAATACAAACAATGGTTCAGGTTCATGCCGTTAGATGTTGATGCCGATCCATCGAACACTACCCGTATTTTGCCCTCCGGGGTCCTCAAGACCGCGTGATAAGGCAGGAAGCAGTGGTCGTCACGCTTCCAGTCGATACCCGAAACCGACATGTGGCCGAGCGATTCGTATTCCCGCATCAAGTCGACATACTTCTGCCGGAAAATCCCGTGACGCTTCATGCGTCGTTCCATCGACAGAAGCCGCGTCTCGGCTGCATGGTGTGAACTGCCCAGCGGTGGGCGATCACTCCGGAATGGAAGACGTGTGAGAAATCGACCTGACCAAAGGCGACCAGTATTGTTCCGATAAAACTTTTCACACTCTTCTTCAACCGGGTCCAACCGGCGGACCGTAGGTGGTTCCTCCACCTCCCAAAACTTCTGTATCACCTCCGAGAGTACAGAACCGAATAAGGGACTACTAGTCGCTAGGCGTGGGGCAGCCGGCATGACCGGACCCATTACCGCATGGCCCAGTCTGGTGTTGACCGAAACCAGACCAGTCGCCTGCAACACGTGGACACCTGGCACTAACAGGTATCCCAAGGAATCAACACCCAATAAAATGTCTACTGGGCCCGGAATATCAAACTCCGGGTCAGCCAGTGACAACCCAGCGACCAACTGTCGCACCGAGGGCGACAACCGTACGTGAGGGTGTGAGCCCATCACATTAGGCATGACTAATGCCGTGACCGTCAGATTCACCGATGAATCCACCCGTGACGAGAGAGTAATCCGACATACTCCCTTAACGGAACCGACTTCCGTGTTCCCAATTCCCCGAATGGAATGTGGATACTCCCTTACCGAAATGCCCAACCGTCTTACAAGATTGCACAAGACTAAGCACCCCTGGGCCCCCGAGTCCAATACCGTGCCACACATGATTTGCCGTCCGAACTCCACGCTATCACAGAGGCGGTGGGGACCATGACCGTCTGTGGAGTTGCGGCACCCTATAAGTGGGCAGCGTGTCCCTGGCGGGAACCTTCGCGGGATCCGAACCCGCTCAGACCTCCGTCAGCCTTGGAGTAACTTAACTGCTGATATGCAACCGGCATATCAGACCGTATGTGCATCAAGGGGTCCCAACCCGTATAATAGGCCCCTCGCTGTCCCGGTATTCGATCATACCGGACGGTGTACGGTGTGCCCGGTGCGCACCGTGGATGAATGGGGGAGAGCGGATCCAACCTGGGGTGCTCTAGGAATGGGGGCGACATCCGACTGTTCGCCTCCCAGAGCGACGGGCAGGGTGGCGCAGAAGGTGGTGGACTCCCAGCCTTCGCGCTACTTATAGGTGCCATCTGACACCCGCCCGTAACACGCGGTGAGCCAGCGGCCCGAAATCCTCGTTGACCGTGGACAGCGGCGACCGAACCCCGGCTATCCCGCATGTTACCCCCCGCGCTGCCCCCTTCCCCTCGGGGGGGGGTCCCGTCCGCGGGTGCCCCAGTCACCCCGTTGGTGACCCCCGTTGCCCGGAGGGGGACTGGGTCCAGCCCTGGTTGGGCCCTGTGGCCGACCAACCTGAGTGCGGCCCTGGTGACCGTCCGAAGGGCCTGATCGATTCAGGCACAACACTATGTGGTGCTTGCCACCACAGCACTCACAGGGGAACGCGCGCGAGCACTCGCTCAGCGTGTGCGGCACCAAACAACCGAAGTACAATCGGTGACGGAAGACAATCTTCCTGCGGGCAGCTACCCCGAGCTCCTTAAATTTGGCGCAACTAGTCACGTCATGACCGGCACTGTCGCAGTGCACACAGCTGTCACCCGACGGCGCGGCATTCAAAACGCCAAATTATTTCGACCTCCCACCCCCCCGTGGGGGCGGGGGGCGTGGCCCCTCCCGCATCCGCGCGGGTTGGCGCTGCACACTGGCCTCCGTGTCCAGTGTGTCACATCGCCTGCATTCACCCTCCAAAAAATCTGTCAATTGGACAAGTGTGGGCAGTTCCGTGCTACTGCCCCCATGCAGCTGTTCCAACCGACTTTGAACAGCTGCAGGCAACCGTGACAAAACCATATATAGAATGATATATGACCATTGGTCTACCGGAAGACCAAGGTTCTGAAGGGCCTTAGTGGCCACCAGCACAGGGTTGAGCACCTGTACTCGGATGTCAACATCCCGTGTTACTCTAGGGATGCTAAACAGCTTCCCCAGCTGCGCATCAACCAACCGCCGTTTGTGTTAGTAGCGGTCCAACAATATGGACCTTGCTATCTCATAATTGCCCGCCGTGACCGTTAGGTGACCGACCAACTCCTTCGGTTCACCCCGCAGAGCCATCAATAGTTGGGCCAACTTGTAGGCATTGTCCAGGTCGTCACGACCGTGGACCAACTATCAAATAAATTGATGAAGGCCGGCCACTCATCAATTGCCCCACTGAAGGCCGGAATCTCCAGGTGTGGCAGCCGTCCAACAACACCCTTCGGGGGTGGGTCTCCGTTACTCTCCCCACGGTCATTCCTTCGCGACCGCTTAATTTTCTCCGCGCGACGCTCGATGTCACCCAAGCATTCCATCGCTTGGTCAGCATCCGCGCAGAGCTGTTTCACTGTAGCCACCGAAGCTTCATCAGTAAGCCCGAGAGCTTCAGCCTCCGCAGACAGCCGACACACCTTCCCGACGCGTGTCATTGCGTCCTCCACACGCTTAAGCAGGACATCATCCATGTCCGGTCGCTCCACATACTGTTGAGTATGGGCGAGCCATCTCATTTCCTCCCGGACACCATTCCGCAGTACCGTCAAGGGTGAAGGTGCCATGTTCACCGATTTAATAGATTCTGGTCCTATACTTCACTACCGAACTAAGTATAGCCAGAGACCAGCACTTGCCCGTCAGCGCTGGGCACAGAAATTAAAACTAAGTTGTCAAAACTGAGGCAACTACTGGAACAATTAAATCCTAGAAATATTTAATATGGTCGCCCTGTGGATATACACCTTATAACTATACACTCTAAATCAATTAGAGAATGCCACCATAAAGCACAATAAAAAATAACCCACAAAATTTTATTATAAAAAAACAGCAATTTTTAATATAATGTAGGTAGCCGTGAACCTTCTAGTGGCCTTTCCGATACGACCTACACCTCTACTGAGGTCAGCAAAATCAGCTTAATACCCCTTAAATAGCCTGACCCTGCTCTGTAAACCGAAATAACACTGCAATACTATAGCAATCGACGTTCTATTAAAAGTAGTTACTTCGCAGAATGGCTGTTCAATCCTTTATGCGCACAAACAGTAGTTTCCGACTACAATTTTATAATAATTGTTAACTAAATCGTCAATTATACGTTCACTAACCGAAAATGAACCTAAATTGTGGTTTACCGACCACAAGACTCACTCACAACAAAGATTGCCGACCAATCTGAGGTACCCTTTCCCACTACAACGCGGCACAAAAAACAACCCTACAACCGTCCGTGAATCGATTTCCTACTAAGGAAACCGCGCCTCTGCTACCAAAATGTTAAAATCCACGCCTTAACCGAAAGGGGTGGAATCTTGGTAGGGTTGTTTTTCATTGGAATGTCACAAAGCAGTACTGACCTTGACGCCGTAGACCGGCATTCGAAAGCTCAATTCGAGGCGGGAGTACGGGATGAGGAACTCGAGGGTGGGGGGTGATGGGAGTCGAATCTTACTCCTGTCGTAGTCCGCCGCCGGTGCCGTCGTGATGTTGCCGACTACAGGGGTCGCTATCCGACCGCGACGAATTGTTGACCGAACCACTTCAACCTTTCACAGCACGAAGCACTCATTACGATGACGTGAAATCTACTTATTTCTTGACGATTGTAACTTGATTATTACAAATAACATACAGCCAAGCCTCCCGATGCTGGCGCTGACAAATTTTACCATGTGCAAGTGTCAGCTAGCTAGTAATTTTTTTTCTATACAAGTGACAGCTAGCTAGTGATGTCCCGATCACTCGCGGTCGATCCGCGCAACGAAAAACCGGTGCGTTCCGAAGCATAAATATTAAACAGGCTCCATTTCGACAAGATAGGATGCCGATTTTGCTTTCGTCTGTCTCTATGTCTGGTGTCAGTCAGTTCCGGTCTAGGGGCCACAGTGTTCAAGTGATCCTCACAAAACTTGGCACACGTGTTCCTTCAATTAAAAGATTGTTTTGTCGAGAGCTTTTTTCGATTTTCCCTTTAGGGGGAGAGTTATGACGTCATTAATTTTTTGTATGGTTTTTTTTTTTCTGAAACCTATCGTGTGGGGTATCAAATTAAAACGATTCATGAGCCGGTACTAAAAATATACTACACCATTACCTTTCGGCCGCCTGTTCTCTTAAAATCCAAGAAATATTTTCAAAACATACCAAGTTTGAACTTCTCAAAGTAGGAGACGGATTAGTAAAGAAGAGTAAGTGAAATAGACTATAACAATTTTCGTGAAAAGTCAATAGATTGTATTTTAAATCGCAAAATGTACTTTACAAAGTTATTGATGCGGCTACTTTACTACTTGATTTTGATTGAATCTAAAATACTTACCTATAAATTGTTTCACAGTCCCCCCTGTTAGCGAGGTCTCCTGCCTATAGGGCCACCAGTTATTCTTACTAGTACATCAACTACAACTTCTCACTTTAAAAATGTCAGTTGATTACGCCTGTACCACTCAATCCAAGAAAACATTCTTCAATGCACGTAAAACAAGCACTTCAAAAGGATTTTTCAGACTTTTTCCAGTGCACTCGCGTGCAGGAAACCCAGACATCCTTCAGTCGGATTCATTGTGTACATGGCAACCAGTGTACAAATAGTTACAGTTGCGGCGCCGACGTGTTACACTTGAGACGCGGGACAGTATGGCGAGTGTAGCATCCTCTGCGGAAGGCGAGGCGGGGAGGGAAGATAATACATCACTTAGGATACGGTAAGTTTTATATTGACAAGAATCCTTGGTAGGAATCGAATCTTAATCTCATAGGTATATCCCTTCTCAGCAATCACCCCTTCCCATCTTGACCTGGTTTGCTGGAAGAGATCTCTTATTTTAATTGTATTTAGGTAACAAACATTTACTTGCTCAAACATAAAATCATTACTAAATTGCGCTCAGACCATTAATCAATTATATATGTAGTTTATTGTGAAAATATGAATGCATGTTAGTTAAACTTACTTAAAAATAATTTATTTTATCAATATTTTATATCTAGGTATTGTAAGTATCGAGTATCGAAAGAGCGTCGAACGAGAGATTAGAGATAGGCTCGCCTTTGTACACGATTTTCATGTAATATTTTTTTCGAGGGTTTCGTACCCGAAGGGTGCCAAACGGGACCCTATTACTAAGCCCCCGCTGTCCGTCCGTCCGTCCATCACACGAGCGAGTTTAAAGCTCATGAAGCGGTCGCCGTTGCCGAAATCGGTCGGACCTCTCTTATCTTAACTTTTGAAGAGTGAAAACTGTAGTCTCAGACATATGGTACAATAATGAATTTTACCATTCGCAACTTGCAAGTTCAATGTGCCAGCTGAAATCTGTAATGTTTCATCAAACGACGTGCTTAGAACGTTCGTGTTCAATGAATCCGGCTCAGATTAAGATTCCGTTGTACAACTTTTACTGCGGATTTAACCGTAGCCTGTCTGTGGGTGTAATGCCCCCTTTGTTGTAATGGTTAGCGTCTGGCTTATACATATAGTAGCTGTAGTAAACTTTCTTTAGTTTTAATAAAATTATCTATGTTGTTTGACTGCATTGGACGGTTGTACTTACGTACTCGCAGAAAAACATACTACAATAATGTATACGGGTTAACATTGCGATAGCGGTCATTGACCCCTGCGGCACAGGCCTGCCTACCTCAATATGCTACTTATATACTATATGTATGACCCCAAAGACGACGTTCTGTCAAAAGCTATTGGAATACCAAAACCATCTATGGACGGAAGAATAAACTGAACCAAAGATTTAAAAAAAAAACGATGGTTACTATTACGTTTTTTTCTGTCTTTAACCTCTGGAATTTCCCTGTACAGCGAATCTCGTGGACCCTAACGCGTCCAAGGCTCTGGCGAAAATAAACTTTCAATCGACTTGCGTTAGGAATTTAATAAGTTTGTTAGGTTATTTTATTAGTTTCCTAACATGTTATGTACCATAATAAAGTTTATGAAATTACCTATCTTGTGATATATATATGTACTCACATGTGATAATAAAGTTTATAAGGCTTTTCATCGATTGTTTGCAGAACACGAAACTTACACTATTTCCATTTTTCACATCACCACTATTAATTTCTCCAGCGATAAGATGTATTATTTTATTACAAAACACAGTTATTACTTCACAATAAATAAATATTGACAAACATAAAATGTAAGTCTGCGGCCGGTAGCCTGCCCAAAATGGCGACATGGCTTGGTATTTTATTTATTTGATCTAATTTGGCTGTCTCAATATCAGTTCCAATCATATCACACGGTTGCCAACTAAACTACTCATAATCTAAGACTACTTCCGGGAACGTTCTGAAACTTGGTGAATATTCATAAAACGTCGAAGTTTGCAATATTTTCTATGCGCTTATGCAGCGCACAGGACGCTAGCCGCCCAAAAAAGTTATGCGCTTATGTAGCGCATAGGACGTTTGACGGGTTAAGAAACCCAACGAATTAAAAAAAAACATCCAAATTGGTCTAGCCGTTTGCGAGTTTCGCTTTTACTAACACATTTAGCAATTAATTTTTAGAGTTTCGTTCCTTTTAGTCCGTCCGTCTTTTACTATTCTTATACTCTACAGTATCTTATACTTTTACTATCTACAGTAATAAAGAAATTTTGATCTTGATTTGATTATTTTTCTCAGAAAATCGTAGATGTACAAAGTTGAAATTAATTTCAATTACTCAGGACAGTATAGCCTTGAAGTTGTGAAATAGAAAGTTGTTCAGATTGCGAAAACATCGAAAATTATATGCGGTTTTTTTCGAATCCATTTACTCCACTATAAAGTCATCACAGATTTGATTTTTGGGTTCACGGTTATAAACGCGATTGGATGTAATTTTCTCGATGGAATTTAATTACGAAAATACCACATTTTTTTTACTGTAATTCTGAAATCCTAACTAATTTCATTGGGGAATTGCATTCAAAATGTGGATGTATATATTCTTAAACTCTCCTTAAAAATATTTTTGACAAAATAGCGTAGTTTATTTTTAAACAATTTTTACGTGGTTTGGCGCTACGTTATTTAAGTATGAGTCGAGCGCATTGTCTTTTTTATGTGGAAGTCATTAACGCTGCCACTTTCGTTTACAGTCGTATTCCTTTTTAATACTTTTTTCGTATCACCTTAAATCTGACTTCACCTTCCTGTTACATCCTGTATAATACTATAGTTTTATTTATTTACTAGCTGTCCGTGGAGCAGTTTTCGATTTCTGCTAGTAAACGTGAAGAGAAGTTATTTTGAATTAAAGACGAAAATATAATTTTTATTACGAATTGGATGCGCGACCCCCCCACGTCCTCCGCCATCTTGAGTTCTCGTAGAAAATCTCTATACTAAATTTTTTTTTGGCTTTTTGGCTTTCCCTGTGCGTTTTTCAAAATTATCTCTCCGGAAGAACCTTCCCAAGACTTCAACGCATCCTTTAAAAAAAGTTGATCCAAATTGGTTCAGTCGTTGGCGAGAATCACGTTTACCAACTTATTTTGGGATTCATTTTAACGGGTTCCGTACCGTAATTTTAAAGGATAAACAGAATCAATAGGTCTTAGATGTTTTAAAGTAATATAAAGCTACCGAATCCTGAGCCAATTAAGTTTTAATTTGGTATATGTATTTATGTGACCCAGACACGAACGTCTCACGTAAACAAAGTAATTTTTGAATTAAAGGGCATATCAAAAAAATAAAATTAATGTTTTCCACGGTATAGTTGTACATGGAGTTTGTCATGTCCGATGAAAGGGCTAGTTGCCAGGATTTTAAATTTATTTTTTTCATAATTGTAAAAAATATTCTAGGATTAAGTCAAAAAAGACCATTCCCACGGTTTCTGAAGTTTGTGAAGCGGTGTAGCTAGTCATCACAATATTAGTATGCCTAGAGTCATAAAACAACACTATAATAAAATACGTATACTGATGCTGATTTAATTTCTAGATATGTCCTCTTCTCTAACTATGTTTAGATTAAATTTAGATTTAAGATGTTATATAAAAAGGTTAATATTTGTACACCCAGTATTACTGGATACCATCGTTTGAAACACCGTTGATAATATAAAACCTAGTTACAAACTATTATGAATAAATAAACATTTTTATCTTTGTCTTTCTCGGTTTTTTCTTATATTACCATATCCATTCCTATTTGTTTCCTGCTCCGAATTCCCATCACATGCTCAAGTCGCTTGCTGCACTCATTTGCGGTTAACGAGCACATACAGGGTGTCTGCGACACTACGAGTGGAGTGTAGAGAGGCGTGTGGGGTGACACGACGCACCCTAATTGTACGAGCGGCTGTTTATATTACTGAAGGTGCTTTTGTTGGGATACTTTGCTGTTTCTTAGGGTTCCGTGCCTCAGTGGTCGACGAGCCGTCGTCGCAGATGGTCGCCTGACGGGTATTTAATCCTCTCGTGTCGGACCGCCAGCCGACCGGTCCGAGCAACGGCAATGACCTCTAATATTGTGAAGTGCACTTCGTGCAATATTGTTATTAATGAATTGCTTTCCTTTATTCAAAATAAAGTGGATGTGATGGATGAAGTGTCCCTAGTGCAAATATGTACCTCTTCATTCTCGGCTGAGGAAATTGCGGCGGCAAAGAATTTGCTGTTTCAATCTGTTGCTACCTCCAAGCGAAACATAACGCGCAAGCGGGAAGGTAAAGAAGGAAGAGCACTAAATGACATTATCAGTCTCCTGAAGGGAATAGACCCGGAGCAAGTACCGATTTTTGTGGCCAGAAATCTTCAAAAGTTACCGCCGATTACATTTGACCATGTCGATGTGACCAGGCTGTTGAAAGATATGTTAGTGATGCAAAAAGACATACAAAGCATCAAGGAAAGCTACGCTACCACGGGTGACCTAGCAGCGTTGAGGGACGATATGGTCTATATGAGGACGGCGTCTATAATTAACGAACAGGACCTAATGAATATCAACACCAGAAGGGGTGGCTACATAAATGACAGTGTGGGCCTAAACTGTGACAGTGGACCTGTTGGGCTACCACCATTATTTGATAAAACAGATGACATGCATAACAGCGATGAGTCACTGAACTCGATCCGCGAGGTGAATGACCTCGGCGCCCCAGACTATGCTACTGTCGCTAAGCGATCGGAACGGCGGCGCCGGCGCGTGGAGGCCCGACGAGAAAGCGCGGTTTCGACATGTGAAGCCACCAATCAGCGCTTTGAGGCCTCACTACAGCGACGTGATATGAGTAAGCGTGTTGATGTGTCATCGCCACAGCGCACTCAAGCTAATAAGGCGATAGAATGCGAAGGCGCGCAACTGCAACCAAATGAGGAGTGGACTATTGTGCAAAGTAAACGCAAAAAGGCCCTGAAAAAGTTCACAGGTCAGAAAGGTAAGGCAAAGGTCAAGCCTGACTGCAAATTTCGGGCAGCGGATATCCAAATTCCTATCTTTATTTATAATGTGAATAAGGAGACATCCGAAAATGACATTGCAGAGTATGTTGGCGCTCAGATGCAGATTGTAGTGCATCCTGAAAAGGTAAAGACGAGGTTTGAAAAGAAGTACAATTCTTTCAAATTGTATATACCTAAATGTAAGCTGTCATTATTTATTGATGACGCACTTTGGCCAGAAGATGTATTCTTCAGAAGGTACTATACATTTACACCGCGGGTGAAAAGTGCTTCTAAGGCAGTCCTGGTAGACACCGCAACTATTGGGAATAATCGTGCAGAAAATTAAACATGTCTTTAATAATGGATAGTAAACAAACGGATACATGCAAGCCTATTAGCTTTAATTGCAAAATGACAAGCTATAACTGCCAGTCAGTAAAGAGTAGCGTTGATCATGTTAGAATGTTGTGTTTAACATCTGACATCGTGGCCCTACAGGAAACATGGCTAATGCCCTTTGACATCCCATATCTGAGTTCCATACATCCTGAGTTCGCGGCAACAGGCGTATCTGCAGTGGATGTGACGGCGGGTATCCTGCGGGGGAGACCATATGGAGGAGTCGCGATCTTATGGAGAAAAAGTGCTTTTGAGATGGTCAATGTGATAAAGTGTAAAAGTGTGCGTCTCGCTGCCATACAATGTACGGTAAATAACCGGTCTTTTCTGATATTTTCAGTGTATATGCCTACAAACTCAGTGACAACGTTACCAGAATTTACAGAGTGCTTATCTGAAATGAATGCTATCATTGAGAGCTTAGACGTGGCAACTGTGTACATGTTAGGGGACTTTAATGCTCATCCTGGTGAGTTATTTTGTGATGACTTATTGCAATTCTGTGCGGATCAAAAGTGGTTATGCGCGGACTTTGAAGTTTTAGGAATAGACTCGGATGCATACACATATATAAGTGATGCACATGGTTGTAAAAGATGGTTAGACCATTGTCTGGTAACTGGTTCTGCATATAAATCCATTACAAATGTTAAAATATGTTATGATGTATCGTGGTCGGACCACATTCCAATAGAAATAACATGTGATTTTAAAGTGTTACCACGTAGCAATAAATTATTATATATGAAACAAAACAATGTTCTTTGGGGGGAGAGAGATACCGAGCAAATATGTAAATATAGAAATATTTGTATGTTACACCTAAAAGAAATCGATTTTCCGACTGAACTCAGGGAGTGTAGTGAACAAATTTGTCATAATCCAGAACATAGAGATATAATTCGACATATGTATAACAGAACTATAGAGATATTAAGCGAGGCTGCTGCATCTAGTCACAGTATAAACAGTAATAATAGACTAAGAAAGAAATCATATATAACAGGATGGAATAAATATGTTAAGGAAGCTCACGGAGAGGCAAGGCTTAATTTTCAAAATTGGAGGTTACAAAACAAGCCAGATTCTGGCCCTATCTATGAGAAGATGAAAATATCTAGAAAAATATTCAAAAATAAACTTAAATGGTGTCAAAAAAATTCCGAGCAAATAAAAATGGACATTCTAGCCACTAGTCATGATAATAAAGATTTTTCAAAATTCTGGAAACAGACCAATAAACTTAACCCTAAGCCCACCCCCCCTGTGAATGTCAACGGTCTTACGGACCATCATGATATAGCAAATCTGTTTAAAAATAACTTTCACATTGAACCAGTTATTAGGTCTGAAACATGTTTTGGGTCCGACTCTCAGGCCTGCGTGTCGCATGACAAACCACTGCGATTTACATATAAACAAGTCAATGTAGCCATCAGACATATGAAGCGTGGTAAGTCACCGGGACACGATGGTCTGAGTGTTGAACATTTGAAATGTGCAGGCCCTCATTTGCCTAGAGTACTTAAAATGTTATTTAATTTCTGTATTGGTCACTCTTACCTTCCAGAGAATTTAATGAGAACCATAGTAGTGCCTATTGTGAAGAATAGAACAGGAGATGCGTCTGATAAAGACAACTATAGACCAATATCCTTGGCAACTGCATTGGCTAAGGTGCTGGATAGTTTGCTTGACAGTCAGTTGAAACAACATCTTAATTTGCACGATGCGCAGTTCGGTTTCAGACCTGGACTGTCCACGGAGAGTGCAATTTTGTGTCTTAAGCAAACTGTCCAGTACTATACGGACAGGAAGACGCCCGTCTATGCTTGTTTTCTTGACCTGTCGAAGGCCTTTGATCTTGTCTCATACGATGTGCTATGGAAAAAGTTGAGTCTTACGGGTCTACCTGATGAGCTAGTTTCTGTTTTTAGGTACTGGTACCAAAATCAAACAAATGCTGTGAGGTGGGTGGGCTCACTTAGTGATACTTACACACTTGACTGTGGTGTAAGACAAGGTGGACTGACGTCTCCCACTTTATTTAATCTCTATGTAAATGAGTTGATTGAGGAACTGAGCAGCACTAGAATAGGATGCTCCATTGACGGCACCATGGTCAATAACATCTCATATGCGGATGATATGGTGCTGCTGAGTCCCTCAGTCAACGCACTGAGAAAACTCTTGGGAATCTGTGAGTCATATGCTGCGGCCCACGGACTCAGGTACAATGTGAAGAAAAGTGAAATGATGGTGTTCCGATCTGGTAGTAACACAGTTGAAAATATTCCTGTCGTATCACTGTGTGGATCACCTCTTAAGAGAGTAACACAGTTCAAGTACCTGGGTCACGTGGTCACGGATGGACTTACAGATGACCTGGATATTGAAAGGGAGCGCAGGGCGATGGCGGTCAGATGCAATATGTTGGCACGCAGGTTTGCTAGGTGTACAGGGCCTGTCAAACTGACTCTTTTCAGAGCTTTCTGCCAGACCTTCTACACCAGTAGCCTGTGGGTCAGCTATACGCAGAAGGCCTACAGCGCCCTGCGAGTCCAATACAATAATGCGCTGAGGATACTGTTGGGGCTGCCGCGGTACTGCAGCGCCTCAGCTATGTTTGCCGAAGCCAGGACTGACGATTTCTTCGCAATCATTCGAAAGAGGATTGCTTCCCTGAGAAACCGCTTTTTCGGCAGCTCCAACACTATCCTCAGTGCACTAGCTGGAAAGATGGACAACCCCATGTTAAAGTATTGGGTGGGGGTGCACCTTTGCGGTAATAAAACTAAAATAAAATAAGATGGGTATTGGAATAATAATAATAATAATAATTTCTATGATGAGTATGACAACAATGTTCTGTGTGTGTGACTCTGTGAAGGTATGTAAGGGTGTGTGTGTGTGTGTGTGTGTGTGCATAATTATTTTTATAAAAAATAATAATAATAATCTTAATATTTATTTATTTAATCTACTGTGACTATAATTTTAATTTTAATTTTAATGACAACATATGGATTTATTGTATATACAAGTGTACATTATAATCTGAAATAAATTTGAATTGAATTGAATTGAATTAAAAGGAAAAGGGGAAACCCCATTTATTAAGCGTATAGTTGTTAGCGTCTACGTCACAATGTATGGTGCTTAATAAATATACTAGTCATTTTTTTATTTTATAAAATTTTAGCCTATTTTGAAAAACTATTTTGAATATTTTGACTAATATATGTCTAATTAGTGTTTCAAATACCGCCTACACACGTATCATAAACCCTCTTTACTGCGTCCAAAAACCGCACATTACTACAAGCATAATGTTTATACTACTTGGTAAAAACTACATTATGACCACAATGTTTAAATTTTCGATAAATTATGACATTCAAATTTCGAACGTCGACGCCCGCCTGCGTGCCGCCCCTAGTTTGTCTGTGAAGTTGGTACTACTGAGCAAGCTAAATAAGTGCAGAGCAATTATCAATGCCACCACGCCGGTCGAACATGCGGTTCCTGAACACATCAAAGAGAGCTTATGATATGTATGTAGATAAACTAGTGTATGTAACTATACATAATAATTAGACATTAAAACTCTCGAGTGATATTATTAGGAAACTCGCCTTCGGCTCGTTTCATGAACCCACTCTCGAGTTTTAATGCCCTCCATTATGTATCTGTCACATAAACTACTATTAATTTATTAACATCTCGCCTTCTCATTCGTACCTTTCGGTCAGAAGCACTTTATTTATATTTAGCAGGGCCTGTACGCTCCGTTTGGAAAGATTGCTGATTTGCTCCTTGGGGGTCGTCAATTAATTACGTAAGACTTTTCTGACAACTATCTGGTGACATATCGCGATATTTGGCTCAACCTCCCCATAACTTAATCTCAACGGAGATTTTTCAAAATTATAAATTTCTTAATAAATTCAATTCGCTTCATTGTTTTATTTAAGTCTAGTTTAAAGATTGCTTAGATCGTAGTCTAGAATCACAGTGATACAATTTAACAATAATAAATGCCTTATGTGCCTATCTGTAACGTATACGTTTACACAATCATAGGCAAGAGTCGTGGCTTTATAGTATTGTGAATTAAACCCTTTAAAAATAAATACATACGTTGCCGTATCAAATAACGAACTTTATTGAAGTCTCCTGCCTCACCTTCACCTACCAGAGGATAGAGAGAGGACCTAGAACTGGACTATTAGCTGCATCATAACCCGAACAGACTAAGCTAACAAATAATTCTTCAAGTGAAAAAAAAAAATACCGACTTCAAATGCCGAGCCCTGTTTGTTCCTCCCCGGGCGGGATGCGAATAAAGTCTGTGAACTCTTAAATGAAAACTCAAATCAAATCAAATCATTTATTTGTGAAACATAGGTAGGTAGTAAGATATGTACATTCAGGTGTTATAAAAATATTATGTATCTCTATGTCTAGCCATCGGGCATACAAATATTTCATGCAAATGTAGGTAAGTACATATTAATAGTTTTAACAGAAAAATCAATTGGATTCATATTACATTACATTTGTCAAATATTACCATAAACTTACAAGTTATTATCAAAAAGGTATTCTGATATGGAGTAATATATTTTGTTGATTAGAAGCTTACGTAATTCCCTTTTAAATTGCAATATATTGTCGACATTATGAATATTATCAGGTAATCTATTAAATATTTTTGGTGCCATACCAAAAATACTGTTTTTAAATAATGCTGTATGGTGTTGGGGCATACTAATTTTGTTAAGGTGTCTTTTGCTATTAATTTTAGTGTATAGATGCATGTTCGTCTTGACAAACATAGCTACCTCAAGAATATATAGGGATGGCACTGTCAGAATATTGAGCCTCTTAAAATGTTGTTTAGCGCTATCTCTACGGCAAAGACCACATACGGCCCTGACACATTTTTTTTGTGCAATTAATACAGATTCTTTACCTACTGAGTTACCCCAAAAAATTATTCCAAATCTTAGTGTAGAGTCCACATAGCCATTATATGCCATCAGTACAGCTTCTTCACATACAGTTTTTGATAGTTTGTATAGGGCATATGCAAATGTATGCAATTTTTTACAAACTTTATCCATCTGTGTTTTCCATTTGAGATTTCGGTCAATGTAAATTCCCAGAAACTTTGTTACCTCCGTTTGTTCAACACTTTGTCCTGAGTAAGTTATGTCCAGATTCTTAATTGTATTATTATTATTATTTTGAAAATTTATTATTTTGGTTTTACCAATGTTAACTACAAGATTATTTTGCTCAAGCCAGTAAATAATTTTATGTAGAGAATTATTAATTTCATCTTCAAATTTATTTGGATCGTCGCACGGTATAATAACCGTGCTGTCGTCTGCAAATAGCACCATAGGATGCTCTACAACATTGGGTAGATCGTTGATGTAAGCTAAGAAGAGCAATGGGCCCATCACACTGCCTTGTGGTACTCCTTGCTCTATGTCTCTAGGTTTTGATGTGTAGGTTTGTTCCATTTTTGACATCGTACATATCTTATTTATCTGTGTCATTTGCTGTCTTTTATTTAGGTATGATTTTATAAGTTCTATCGCGTTCCCCCTTATTCCATAATTCTGTAATTTACTTATAAGGATGTCATGTCTTACAAAATCAAAGGCCTTGCTCATGTCCATGAATATAGTCACTACTGGATTTCTTTTGTCTATGTTAGTAAAAATCTTAATAAGAAAATCATAGATAGCCATGTTTATGGTCTTATTTTTTCTGAACCCTTTTTGTTCCGGTGCAAATAGATTCTGATTTTCAAAGTAACCGTATATATTTCTATAGATCACCTTTTCAAATATTTTTGCAAGACTGGGGATTAATGCTATAGGCCGATAGAAATTCATATTGCATTTGTCTTCCTTTTTAAATAATGGCTTGACAACTGCAATTTTCAGTTCATTTGGGAACTTCCCGTGTTCCATACATTTATTTATTATATGACACAGGACTGGGGAGATTATGAGAACAACATATTTTAAAACCTTAGTTGTTATTTCATCATAACCAGCGCTGTTCGTGTTCTTTAATGATTTAATGATTTGGAAAATGTCAAAGGATGTCACTGGGTTTAAAAATATTGAATTACAGGAATTGATTGAGTATAAATTATTATTGTTATTAGGAGATGTCAAGATAGATTCATTATTATTATTAGATGTCAAGTGAGGTTCACTTTTATTATTATTACATGTTAAAATTGCATTATAGTTATTCGTCCTCTTGTCAATTGATTTATTATTATTCGATATGTCAATAAAAAAGTTATTAAATGCTTCTGCTATTTCCATTGGATTTGTGATATTTTTACCATCTTTAGTGATTTTTTCAATATATTCCTTTGGCAAGTTTGTTTGAGATTTTTTAATTACGTTCCAGGTTTCTTTACATTTATTATCAGCGTTTAGAATTCTATAGTTGTTTTGAGCTTTTTGTGTCAGTTTAATAATATTTTTTAGCTTTTTTGTATATACTTGAAAAACTTCTTTGTTTGCCAAATTTCGGTGTCGTCGATATTTCACCAGCAGTTCTCTTTTCCGCTTGCAGCATAGCCGAATTCCCTTGGACATCCATTTCTGTTTGCGCATTAAGGAAATTCTTACCTTTATTATAGGAAAACATAATGTATAGAGTAGGACGAACATATCATAAAATTCCCTAAACGCATAAATAGGATCGTCGGATTCGAATACTTTATGAAAAGATAAGGAATTGAGGTGTTTCGCAAATTTTAACATATTCTCTTCACTATAGTCACGTTTTAGTACATGCCATTGTTTAAGAGAGTAACTTTTCTTTACTGGGCTATTTAACAGTTGAGCGGAATGATCTGAAAGAGCGAATTCTATTACCTCACTCTTGCATCCACGAATATTGTGCATTATATTATCTAGACATGTCTTGCTGGCATATCTAGTAGGCTGATTGATTTCGATTTTGAGGTTGTAACTCATAGTTAACTGTTTGAACCGAGTGCTATTTTTATTAATTTTCAGTAAGTCTATGTTAAAATCACCACATGATATAATTTTTCTGTCGTTTTTGTACACAAAATCATGTAGAATATCGTTTAAAGCACAGAAGAAGGTTTCAAAAGACTTATTATCATATAAAGGGACTCTGTAGATACATATTATAATAATTTTATGATCAGTTAGTTCAATAGCACTGGCTTCGAATATATTACTGATATTGAATTTATCAATGCTTTTAATTTCTTTAAATTTATGAGAATTTTTAATGAGTATGCATGATCCACCATGTCGGTTTTTTCTACAAAAACATGAAGCCAATGTATGGTTAGGAAACGTCAATTGATTCTGGTCACTATCTATCATATTATGTTCTGTAATACATATTACATCTATATCTGTATTTCTGCCCTCAAGTTCGTTTAAATGTATCATTAGCTCGTCTGACTTCGTAATTAGACCATCTATATTTCTCCTCATCAAAACTTTTGCTGGACGGAATCACAAACCAAAACGTCATCTGTGTATATTTTTTTGTTGTTGATTTTTCAAAAAGGGCTATAAATTAATTTTGATTAAATTTATATGGGACCACCTCTGAAATATTACCTGTCAAGTAAAACAAGATTCATCAAAATAGATTCATAATTGATGCAATGGTCGCGTAACAAACTTAGAAAAACGAAATGAGAACCCCGCCCCATTTTTCAAGTCGGTTGAAAAGGTCGCACACTGTTAAAATAATATGAAGATATTTAATTATTATTATGCCGTCTTTTCAAACCTTTTTCGTTACGTTATTCAATTTGAGGGCGACCTTTTTCGGGTGAATATTAAAAAATAATCCTCCCAGCAGGCAGTTGTTCATTTCAATATTGCATATTCTGGAATATTCCGGATATAATCAAATTTCAAAGGAGAGAGACTTCGCGAGTAATTAGATTTACATTCAAAGATGATATGCGTAAGATATACTGGTAGAAGCTTACACGCGCGTTTTTCGTGACGATGGGCTAACCCCCTATCACACGAAATGGACCATTGGATTGTCGGCTAAACATAAGCGCAATTGTGCCTCTGCCACCCCGATAACGGAAAGTTAACTTAACTGCCGGTAAGGGAAAACTCACGGCGATAGGCTTGTTTCTGCAACAAGTATTTTTTTCCTCACAAAACAATGTAAAATTGCGAAACAATTGGGGTATATTGAAGTAAATAAAGGTTTCTTGTGTATATTATGCAGACAGGGTGTCCCGTAATTCAACGTCAAGCGAATACAATGATGTGGTTAAATCAATCTCACAAATGTTTATACATATTTGTATTTTTTTTACAAAATTTTCTATTATCAAAGATTTTTTTATACATTTTTGCCAGTCTGAAGCAAGCCTATCTTCCGCCGTACTCGCTTCATGTTAAGTTACGGGACAACCTGTATAACTAAATTAATTCCCATTTAATTGCGGAACTCCTCCAGTAGATGGCGCTAGCTGTCTATCATAAACATAGTCTGCTGAAAATTATTGAGTGACAAAAAAGTTCTTAAAAAGTCAATGTGACATGCCTGAAGCGAAACGAGACGGCTTTCTACCGTTACGACTTGTATGAATGAACAAAAGACAAAATAAAATAAAATAAATGTAGCCCTTTAATATCTCCACCGAGGGGCACAGGTCTTTACCCGGATGCGAGTAAGATTAAGCCATACTCCACTACGCTGGCTCAGTGCGGGTTGGTGGAGGGGTGTCGGGCTAGAGGCCAGCCCGACTGACAGAAGTTTTCAAGCTGCCCTATTAGGGCCTCTGACACAGATTTAAGACGACTTCTACCAAGTTTCATGTGAAGCACAGAACGTCCGATAATGTACATAAGATATAAAATATAAATATTGTTACCAGCACCCGTAGCATGCCGACCCCGCCGAGTGTGTTAAGGTTTTCCAAAAAAGATATTCTGATAATTAAAGGAAATTGAATGTAAACGAAAGCGATAGCGTTAATTACTTCCACATAAGAAAGGAAAGAGAGAGCAAACAATGCGCTCGACTCAAACTAAAATAAAATAAAAGTAGCGCCAAACCACATACAAATTCTTAAAAATAAACTACCTTTACTTAAGCTATTTTGTCAGAAAGATTTTCAAGGAGAGTTTAGGAATACATAATATCCACATTTTTATGCAATTTTATCAATGAAATCAGTTAGGATTTCAGAATAACAGGAAGACATAAAATAATTTACAGGTCTGTCCGTAATTCATTTCTATCGAGAATATTTCATCCAATCTTGTTTTCCTACAGTGAGAATCTTAATCAAATACTTAATAAAAACTTATCTAAAAAAAGAATAATCTGTAGATGATTTTATAGTGGAGTAAATAAATGGATTTGAAATAAATCCCATTTTTTCGGTATCACCTTAACGTGGGAAAGTGAAGCACAACACAGCTATGCGCTATAGATAGCTCTATAGCGCATAGCTGTGTTGTGCCCCCCCCCCCCCTCTCTTTATGCTACGTGTGATGATGGTCATCACCGGATTCGAACCTCCTTCTACTGCGCGTGAGAAGCAAGCGTGAATCCTACCAGATCACGGAGTGCTCATAACATTACACAATAATTTTGCCTCGTGCCCTATTTCAGACAAATTATGCTTACTCACGTAACATACCCAACCACAATGACTACCAAAGATTTTTGTGACACACACTTATAAAGCGCTTTTTCGACACATTTTCTAGGTTTAGGATATCGTCACGTACACACACGATCTTTCATATAGGATATAGGTACAGGCCAAATTTTAAGACTTCACCCACGCTGACTGCGGGGCTCCTGCAGCCTCACTTCCCTACGTTGCGGTCGGGGTCCACCAGCGCCCCCACCCTACGTTCTTCATCAGATACGATGATGGTTTTTCAACCCCACGTTGACTCGCTCTTCTAAATGCTTTACATCTTCTGGAAATATATATTTTTTAAAAGATTTTTTTAATATCTCTCTGGCCTAGGCCCTGGCTCTGACTAAGGAAAATCGAGACAAAACGGAACAACAAATGTGAGGTTGAAGGGACCCATATATACGAGTGACGGGAAATAAAAGATGTCGCCAAAAAAAAGACTTCTTACTTAAAACAAAAAGTGAGTATTTATGACAGTAATAAAGGTTTTATTTATTTAGTAATCAAAAAAATAAAGCATATTTTAGGGTCTGTTTATTTTATTTTTTTAATTCTCATTGAATGTAATTTTTTTGCAAATCAGACGTTGTGATTTTCTTTTTCAACAAAGCCATGATAAAAAAGTAGCTATTGAAGAGGCAATCAGGCATGTATGCTCCTGATTGCCAATTGAGGAGGTATGAGATCACAAAATATAACACCATAATAGCAACATATGATCATACGCGTAAAAGCGCAGCGTATCATTCTTAAAATCTTAAAATAAATAAGTAAAAAGCGCGTTAAACAAACAGCTGCGGCAGGTGGCACATTTAGGCGTGTGAGGCGCTAACGCCCCACGCAAGCACCAAAAAAAGTTTTTGCGCTTGGTGTGAACTGCGGGATGCGCTGGTAAAACCAAGTGTAACAAATTCTCACTTCCAAATGTCAGACAAGTTGAGTCCAGTTTAGTGTTAGACAACAGCACGTTAGAATTAGGAAATGACACGAAGTTTCTTGGAATAACCATTGATAGCAAATTTCTGTGGGGACACACATAGATAAATTAGCTGGTAAATTAAGTTCTGCGGCTTACGCTGTTAGGAACATTAGTCAAAGCACGGATGTAGCTACATCTAGACTAGTATATTTTAGTTACTTTCATAGTGTCATGTCCTATGGTATGTTGTTGTGGGGGAAAGCAGCGGATATTCAAACTATTCGAGCAATTTATAATTTAAAACGAACAGACTCCTTAAGAGAGCTTTTTAAAGAAATTGACATACTAACTGTAGTCAATTTATTTTCGAAAATATAATGTATGTACGCAAGAACCTTACAACGTTTTCCAAATTTAGCGAAAGCTCTTATGTTAACCTAAGAAATAATCACAGACTATGTGCGCCCCGATTTAGACTCGCGAAGGTTAGCAATTCTTTCAAGGGTCAGTGCATTCTCTACTATAATAAGATACCTCTGGAGATTTAGAAATTGCCGTTTGAGCTATTTAAAAAGCATGTTAAAGCACAAAATAAATAGGTACAGAATTCAACCACATGTATGTACTTCACTTTTCATAGCTACGCTCGGCGATCGCTCTAGGGTTGTCAACTACGCTTATGCACGAAAAACTATCGTGGTACTGGCGCTCCTATCTAGTTGTATGATTTATTATGAAGAATGAAACGAGAAGAATGAAATCATTACACTACTATTACAATACAAAAGGTTTACAGATCAGTAAAAAAACCTACACAATTTTACGTTTGTCAATTTTTACTATCGAAAATCCCTGATAACTTCTAAACGGACTACCCGAGTTACAAAATTTCTATTTCTCTATCCGTTTTAGACCTACACCTGTCAAATGATACGAAAAATAACACAATATCTACAAAAAAAAAAACATCTTTTCAACTTACGTAAGTACGGTGACGTAACAAAAATTTTGTTAATACTTATTTTATTATACTGATTGAAAAATAGGCAACTGTTATTTATTTAAATCGATCTTAGATACATTATTCGGGGACCTAACTACCTACCTAACTGTTCTATACATATAACGTTAATACGAACCATCGAAATACAGGCAGATAGCTACTTTCCGAAACCACTGGTAGCTTGAAAAACGCCAATTTATAGTTTAATGTTGAATTTCAACAACCGTCCACTAAACAGTTATAATAAAAAAAAACCGTTGCTCCATTGTTGCATTATTTGCATTAACAGACGCGCGTGTCAAGCGGATGGCACTCACGCTCGCACTGGTTTGAACTGCTCTGAGATATCGTGTCCGTGCGCAGTATCTATGTGTGCGTTGCTCGAGCGCGCTTGTATGTAGATTGATGTGGTTAAAGCGACTTTGTGATAAAGGGATATTACAATGTTCAAGATTACTTAAATGACGGGACTGTATGGGGATAATCTAGCTCAACACAGACCTTGCTGTTAATAATTTTGTAATTATTTATTCCTGCTTATTAATCATAAAAATTAAATTTTTCATATTTGTATTAGTTAAGCACAACCTATTTTTAAAAGAGATCTAAAAATCAATCTGTGGTAGATTCTACGCCCTTCTTCTCCCACAGTGGTCCAATGTAGAGAACCACCGGATGTTATCATCTACATGCCGCATTTCTCAACAGATTCTCGTGGATTTTTGTGAGCAGGTTCGATTTTTTTTTTGTCGATTCAGTTTTTGCAAGTTTTTAAAAATATCGCAAATGTGAGGCTTTTAAAATTTGAAAAGACTGCTGCAGTCCAAACAGCTAGATGGATTTAAACAAAAAGGTGAGGAGTCGTTAGAGTTGTTGAGACCGTGAGAGTAACAGGCACTATAATTTTAGTGAAAAGTCTATTGGTTGGGTTTAAGACCGCAACATGAAGTTTGCAAAGTTATTGGTGCGGCTACTTTCATACTCCGTGTACGTAACCAGGTGCACTCATAAGTTTGTATGTGTTGTTTAAAAAAAGTGTCACTCGCGCGGTCTGCAGCTCACCGTGCCACTAGTTTTAAATTTATTCAACGCTTTTGGGCTGCAAGAGTCGCCCTCACAAATTCGGTAGCTTGAGCAGTCATTGGACAGCCTCGTGGCAATCAGCCCCCGATCTTTGTGTTACGCCTTCTTACTGCACGGTGGATACATGGAAAAGTTGCTAATGCAAAGGCTAGCTTATCTTAAAAGGGATTTCATCCATCAAACCCAGGTAAGCCTTTCCGATTTCCAGGGCCGATATCTCCAACCGTCTAACAGCACACACACTCCGAACATAAATTATCATTCGAAGGCTTCACGCGAACAAATGACGACGCAGTGTGACAGCGGGTTCGTCAAAATGACGAATGTGCCACCCTCACTGACAGCGCGTGATATATGACGAATGTGGAGTGTTGTGGAGGGTGTTGAGTTAGGTTTACTATTAGCCGGGAAGACGGTGGGATTTCTTACCGTTTCTTTCTTGCCCCAAAGACTGCATATTGCATAATATTAATGCTTTGCTTCGCCCCCCTCACCCACAGTGGTCCAATGTAGAAGCAAAAGAAGAGGTGTTCTATGAATATTTGTATCAAATATCAAAACATTTCATAAAAGCCTTTCCTGTAAAATTTCATTTCTGTCGCTTACATTAAGTCGCTTACATTATGGGCTCAAATTATATTGTGAAATGGAGTATTGTATATAGTCTCTGGTGTGGGAGACCCTATTGGGGATTCTGATTTTCAACCTTATGCCTTGGTAAGAATAAAAGTGTAAAATCAATGAAAATGGCTGGCTAAACGCACAAATCTGCCTCTACAGGAAAAGGTGAAACGCTTTGTATATTTAAAATACTTCTTGCCAATGAATTCTCTGTTCTGTATAGTTATTCAGAGTCTTGTTCAATTCATTTACCCACTGAATTTGAAATCTCCCATTCAAGTGGAAAGTAGCTCTCGACTCCATGGCCGTTTTTCATCTGCCCACGGTAAATGCACAGTAATCGCACGACACTTGTAAGTAAGGGACAGAGCTATGCGTCCGTCTCCCTTTCCTTTTAAAAGCGACAGAAGGAGTAGGAAATTGGCGCTTTGCACATTTTTTGAGGGAGGATTTTGAATTTTATGCCATGGTAATGAAATGTAAAACCTATTTTAACGATTTTGTGTATCCAGGGTACCCACAGTCAATAGGGGATACTTTCTGAGCAGGTTTCTTTTTAAAATGCAAAAGATGGCGTTGAAAATACAACTCCCTGTTCTAGTAGGTGCATGATGAATGTGGTAAATATGGGTAGAGAATATCTAAACAAAGAAAATGTGTCTCATATTTAGCATATTCATCAGGTGCCAAAGAAGAAAATACCGGGTATTCCGGTGTCGTATGGTAACTGCTAGGTTTGCTCAAATAATTCCCTTTTAAGTGATAAGCTCGCCCATTTACCTGAGTGCAATAAAGTAAAAATTTAATTAAACTGCGCAATTACTGTTAGGAGATTAAAAGGGGCCAATGGAATTGCGAACATTGGTTTAGTTGTGAAGTTGTTCTTCACAGTACAGTCCGCGATCTAGTGCAGTACACCTTCTGGACTTTGAGTGTGCTTATTGTGTCCATCGCAGGGACTACAATTGTATTGAAACGTGCTCCAACTTACTGTGTTATGAACAGCACAACTTGATTCAAATCTTGATTATAATCTCAGTTGCCGTTTCTGCCTCTGAACAGATAAAACAACATGTTTTACGGCCTGGCGTTCGTGCTTCGTGCTTTGTTGTATGTCTGCTCCGAATTATAATTGAGTCAAAACTAAGTTCAATATTATTTTAGTGAAAAGTCTACAAGTTGTGTATTAACAAATAAGATGTCGTTGGATTTATAAAGAACGTGAGAGTAATAGGCTATTACTTTTAGTGAAAAGTCCATAAGTTGGGTTTAAGACCGCAAAATGTAGTTTACAAAGTTATTGGTGCGGCCACTTTCACTTCCAAGTACGAACCAGGTGAATTAATAAGTTTGTCTCTGGTATCGAAAGAAAGTGCAGTCGTAGTATTTGTTTTAATAATGATTCCACATGTTAATTCAATTAGTTAGTCCAGTTGTGATTGTGACACCTCCAGAGTCGGTCTCCGTCTGTCATAGCTGTTGCCCAGGACCTCGTAGAGGTCTTCTTCTTCATGTCCTATTACGCCGAGTGACTGTGGAACCATGAGAATTCCTTCTATCTTGTGACTCCATTTTACATTGCCATAGCCTCGTTGCATTCATGGATATCTTACTTTAACCTGGAATCTTAATAGCAAGGCCAAATTACAATTGGTGGGTTGCCACTTTATGGTAGAAAAAAATATTGTTGTTGAGTCTCAGTTGGCCAATTAATTCATTACAATAATTCAATTATTAAATTATTTTTAAGTAGGTCGGTTACTTGTTTGATACAACGCAGTGTATGTGACACTTATAGTCGGATCAATATGGACTTAAAAATAATGTAAATAAACAAACGAAGAACGAATAATTTATCTAAACTTTGAATCAGAGATATAATACATTGAATGGACTAATACAATAGTAATAAAAAAATAACATAACAATTAACCTACAAAAAACAAAAAATATGCAATTTCACGAGCCTCAAGCAAATCGTTAGAAATAAACTAAAATAACCAAAATATAGAAATAATGAAAACAATAAAATTCGTCGGACTAACACTGAAACAGTGTGACTCTAACCTGACCTAAAGAGATTGTTGGCAGGCACAAGATACGTTTATTAATCACAGGGTCGTGAGTTGAATATTGGTGATATAGTTGAAACGCTGGTTAGGGACTCGCCGGGAATTTGTAGATTTCAGCTCCTTGGTAGACTCAATCCGACTGGTCCACTTCTCCAGACGTCAACAAGTTATTATGCGGTTAGCGCCAGGAGGATATTATTCCTCGGCGTGGAACCGATTCAGAGCTCCGTTAGCGCCAGGAGGATATTACTCCTCAGCGTGGAACCGATTCAGAGCTCCGTTAGCGCCAGGAGGATATTACTCCTCAGCGTGGAACCCTGGAAAGAGACCAGTGTGAATGATAGGAATACAAAAGCGCTACAGCGCCCAGCTATCAGGCGACGGCTCCCCACACGGAGACTTCCGACGAGGGCCCTAGGGTAATTAGGATCTAAGAGTGCCGCAGTCCAATAGACACTGTATAGAAAAGGGAAATACATAGAGAGTATAAAATACACGAAAATAAGAAAGACTAACTACGAACCAATGCTTACCCATGGATTGGGGATAGTAGGGAAGTTTCATATCAACTACTGCACTTTACAGCAACTAAACATTCAGCTCCATTACAGTACTAAAGGGACTAGCCCATCGCCGCAACTAAAGGCGTGACTTAAAAATTATTGATGCAGAAGATACAACCTCACGTTTCAGAGCTCAAACAATGTCTGCCAAAAAAAAAACAATCAGCTGCCAGATGAGATTCCAGACCCGAATTTCCGAATTTTTATAGTTTTAGTTTTTAACTGGCTAATCCGCCAGTAGCCAATATGGTCAAGGAGGTAGTACGTTACAACACTAACACCAAAATTGTGGATGGAAGCTTCATAAAGAGAAACTAAGGCTATGAGCACGTTATCATAAGCTACGGTATTATTTTATTTGGCAGTTCTACTGTTCTAGATAAATCGGACTGCTGCCATTAACCCCTCGGAAAGTTGCAGACCTTATTTTAATAATTATGGCATTTAAGTGATTAAATCGACCTAAAATTACCATTTCCATTACGACTTCATAATAATAGCGTATTTTATGCAGCTAATAAAATATTCCATTTGTTACCAAGTGACATAAAAACCTTAAATTAAATTCCTTTTAACATACTATGATTATTTTTTTAACATTTATGATTCTAGAATCATAAACTAAAACATAACATACAGGCACATACATTGCTTCTGGCCCCACACTAGGATACCCTGTGTCGTGGGAACCAGAAACAGCGACGTCACACACATATAAACACATGGTTGGCAGTCGTCCTTAAAATCCTTAAAATAAAATATACTATGATATTAATGAATACTTAAATGATGAATTGATTTCTTACTAAACTCGCAAAAGTTATTGGGCCGGCCTGAGTTTTCTTGCCGTTTCCTTCTTTGTCCAAAAAACCTACGACTTTACGAAGCGGAGTAGCATATCCTTATAATATATTGCTTAATATACTTGATAAAAAAAAATACAAATAAAATAAAATAATATAAATATCCAAGAGCTCCGTGGTCTAATGGGTTTCACGCTTGCTTCTCACACAGGAGATGCAGGTTCGATTCCTGAGATAATTGGTAAGATCAATGAGATAATTAATTTATCTTAAGTACATTATACGGACGTTCTAACGGTGAGGGAAAACATCGTGAGGAAACCATCATTACTCCATAGCTGCGGCGATGGGCTAGCCTCCTGTCACGCAAAATAGAGTATTGAATAACTGGCACAAAGTGGGCGCAATTGTACCTCTGTCACCCCGTATGGGAAAAATCGTGACGCTATGTTATGTTAAATATGCAATAGTTTTAATATGTAAATATGTTAATAAATAGCTAGTAATTCAGTTGCGTAAATACTACATCATTTGCATACATATTTGTATATATATATGTAAACTATCGACAAATTGTAAACCAGACCAACAGGATTTAGAATTTATGTTTCTTTTGTTCTTACATGTCAACCTAATACTAAGTTTATTCGGGGGCTTCGCTGCGCTCGCCCCCTCTAGTCTTCACCTAAGCTACCGCAGTGTATGCCTGGAATTTCGTTTGCAATTCAAGTTTAAACCAGTTCACATTTAACGGTTTTAACTAACTAACGCGTCATATCGTAAACAGTACGGTAAAGTTTACAAATTAGCGATAGTTTGTAAACTAACGAGTAACAAAACTTTAGACTGTAAACTAACGGTTTCGATAATCTTACGGGGACATATATATCAAGTTATGTTCCACATAACCCTAAGCCCTTTTTCATACTGGGGGACCTGTCTTGTCAGATATTCAATGTTTCAAATGCTAAATAGCGAACAAAGACCTGTGCCTCTCGGTTAGAACGCTCATACGACATGACGACCCGAATGGCCGAGTCGGCAGTGACTCTGCCTATGAAGCCAAGGGTCCCGGGTTCGAGTCCCGGTGGGGGCAAATATTTGTTTGATGAGAACGGATGTGTGTATCCTAGTCATGGTTGTTTATCTATCTAAGTATAATATTTATCTATATAAGTATGTGTAACGTTGTCTAGTACCCAAGATACAGGGAATCCTAGTTTGGGGCTAGATCAATGTGTGTAATTATTTTCCAAGGTATTATTATACAATAGAGTACATTCATTAATCCAGCTCTGTAATTCCTGACGTCATAAACCTCCTACGTAAGCAGATAGCATACAATATTTGGATCGCCGCCAAAAAATAATCCTCTGAAATTGGATACCACTACGATGCATACCCCAGTTTCATTTCACATACATGTATTCTCGTAATACAGGGTGTAACATAAAGGTGTAGAGTAATTGTAGTCGTATGTTTGTTATTTTTGTTTATGATATGTATATGTCAACTTAATTAAGATTGTCAAAACCGTCAGATGGTAAACTAACGTTTTTTTTTTCTCGTTAGTTGGTCAACTATTGACAGATGGTAAACTGTAGCGTACTGCTTACTATATGACGCGTTAGTTGATAAACTTAAAACCGTTAAATAGTAAACTGGTTTAAACTTGAATTTCAAACGAAATTCCCCTCAGGGCAAACACTGCGGTAGCTTAGGTGTCGACTAGAGGGGGCGGGCGCAGCGAAGCCCCCGAATAGTCTCCTTGTTAGGTTGACATGTAAGAACAAAAGAAACGTAAATTATAAACCCTGTCGGTCTGGTTTACTATATGTCGATAGTTGATCAACTAACGCGTTTGTTTATCAAGTAAGGGTTTTGTCTATCTTCCGGTGACATATACAAAATTATACCTCTCACCCAACTCCGCATAGTAGAAAAAATAAAAAATAATTAAAAAAAATATATTGTTTCTGGTCCCATGCTAGGATATTCTAAAAGTGCGCCGCCATGATTTTTTGTACACAATTATTATCTCCACGCGTATTTCCTGATTTGTCTACCTACTAAACTCAATCCGTATTACAACAAAAAATATGGCTTACTTTTAACTAACTGTTTACCAAATTGAGTAAAAAGTTACATCCAAAAAAATATATTTTCATCCCAAAGTAACGAAATGTTCACCAAAACTCTACCCTCTATTTGACAACATGGGCCTCGCTCTCCTAACTTCGCTTCGGCTTCAGGTTGTATTGTAAAGTTGTGACGTCACAAACCTAATTTGCGATCCGGCTATAGCAACCCATACGGTTCGATGTAGAACTACGTGCGGGCACTACATTTGGTGAACATTTAACATATTTGGGAGTCGAAACTTGTAAGTAAACAATACACCTATTTATTGCCAAAAAACATTAAACATAGTTTAACCTCAAAACTAAGTTCAACTTATTGTTTTGTAGTAAGACCCAATCCGCGTCACTACAAAAATATTAAGCATAGTTTAACTAAAAACTAACGCCAAATCCGTTTTTGTCTTTAAACAAGTGTTGAATAGGAGTTTATTTTTTAAACATAGTTTAACCTAAAAAAAATGACAATTCCTATACATGTTTGTCTATAAACAAGTGTTGAACAGGAATTTATTGTTTTGTAAGAAGTCTAAAGGTACACTCTGAAGGGAAACTCTGTACACACAGAAAGTTGTAGTCATGTTTTAGAGGATTGTTGGGCACGTCATTCTAAACATCTTTCTCTATGAAACCGATTTTATCACAGCAACTTTATTTTTCCCTTCTCCACACCAATCTGCTGATCAGCCGGCCAAAAATGTATGTTGTGGTGTGCATCTTCAAAACCACAGAGCATTGAATATTAGAGAGAGGGCAATGACCGTTGTATGCCCAGTGTGCATACAGTGCATTCAGTTGCTCTCAGCGAGAATTACCGAGTGCACGCGCCGATCGCCTTAGAAAACTGACATCACTTAGCTTTATTTTCTATAATGCCGGCCTGTGCAGTTGTCCTATGTGAAAATCGCAGTGATTCGACAAATTTCCATAACATGGGTAAAACATTTCACAGGTAAATACTGAAAATACAATATTTCTTCAATAAAACAATACGCCTAACGAAACATTCCGAGGAAGTAATGCTATTGAGTCGCAACCACATTCCGTCTCTCTCATACTCATTAGCGTTACTTACTAGCGAGAGAGACAGGATATAAATTTAATGTCCATGACGCTGTGTGTGCTGTGTGCGTGCTTTATGAAACAATGTGCGCCTCATGCGCACGTATACAGCTACGTAACTGCTTTGCCTGTGTTTACCAATACGAGAGTAGGGATAAATGTGTATGTGGTTATTATGTGTGCGTGTTCGTTGTGTTTATTTAATGATACGTTATGTTCGTGAATTCAGCTTGCGACAATCGGTTTGCATACAAAATAGGCTGAACGCCCTTCTCCTATGTTGAGATATCTGTGTTCAAAACACATCCCCGCAGTTCCCCGTGGCTCAGCAATTAATCTATTTTTTCCGGAAACTAAAAGAGCACCTCGCCTGATCCTAGTCATTAGGGCTAAGGATGGGGAGGGGATGGAAAAAAGTGGGGGGAGGGACGTGAGGTGAATGAATGAACAAAGGGACCAATTACGGAATGGTATTATAGAATCAGTTAGGGATCCAATTTTTAGTTCGTTGGGTAAATATTAACTCGGTCAGCTAGTTTCTTTCTAGCTTATGGCGTGCAACGTGTGATCCAGGGATTATTTGGACAAGTTATTACTAGTGGCTCTTTGAGCTGTAGACCTCGCTAGTGACACTTTATTTTACTAATAAATACAAACTTATGAATGCACCTGGTTAAATTCATGGAGTATGAAATTAGCCGCACCAATTACTTTGTAAACTACATTTTGCATTTAATCCCAAGCTGTTGACTTTTCACTAAAATTATATAGTGTGTTACTCTGACGGTCTCTACAAATAAAACGACACCTCATTTGTTAAAATCCGTCAAGCTATTTGGACAGCAGCGGTTTTTTTTAATTTTAAAACCCCCACAACTCCGCCATTTTGAAAGATTCCCGAAAACTAAACCGCCAAAAAAAAACAATTTAACTATAGAACATGCTCGCAAATTCACGAGAATCAGTTGAGAAATTCGGTCTGCAGAGGAGAACAACCGGACAAACGAAAGCATTTTTTCCCAATCCTGAAACGGAGACGCCTCATCGCTTCGCTCGGTCGGTCAATTAACTCAGTCAGCTCGTTTCATTCTGGAATTTAGCGATTGTTTGGCCAAGTTATATATACAATACTAAAATTTAAAAACGCGTTATAAAACAAAACTCTCCTTACTCCTCCTCCTTTAATGTATTGTATTTAAACGCATTTCATATTGTCAACTAATGTATTGTATTTAAACGCATTTCATATTTTCAACACGACAACACAATCGTTGATTTCTTTTAAGCCATAATTTTTTTCAATAAGACCAACGTTTGACCTTTAAATTTTATCACGTCAGTTCTCAGAATTGTCATTCAACTCACGAACAAAATGAGCGTTTTTGACAGCAGGCACAGAATGTTTTTTACTAATTAGTAATAATAGTAGTCACCCCACTGTAATACATTACAAGTGCGGACTGCGGTAACATTGCAGGGAAGCGGCTATCTTCATGCTTGGCTGAATTCTAGAGGCTAAACAACATCTTGTCTTATAATTATTCTTCCCATTTTCACTGTGGAATGGAATGGAATGGTTTACGTAAGGAAATCCCAGAATTCCGTCTACCACCTTCCAGCTCCATCATCATCAGGTGATGACGATGATAACATCGCCGGGAGATATGACTGTGGACGTAACTTACTTAACTTAATTTAGCTCAAACTCGATAGGTTTACAAGTAAGCATCCTAGGGTTTCCTCTCCCACCTTCGAGCTCCATCATCAGACCAGCTCAATGGTAACATATTATTGTATTATCATCTGAGCTACAAATATGACACCGTAAGATTGTCCAAACAGTTAGTTTATAATATAACACGTTAGTTTGTAGACTAACGACAAATTGTAAACCAGACCGACAGGGCCTAAAATTTACGTTTATTTTGCTCTTACATGTTATTCTAACACGAAGGCTACCCCCTCTAATTTTCACCAGTGTTTGCCCTGAGGGGTATTTCCTATGCAATTCAAGTTTAAACCAGTTCACAACTTAACGGTTTTATTATAAACTAACGCGTCATATCGTCAGAAGTACGGTACAGTTCATAATTTATAAATAGTTTGTAAACCAACGAAAGAAAAAAACGTTACATTATAAACTTACGCTTTTGACATTCTTATGGTGACTTATACAAACCAAGATTCGTAATGATAGAAGAACGAGAACTGGACGAAATTTCCATTCCTAGATTTGTTGCACACTGTTACTGGTACTTAGTTACAAGTGGACCTGAGGATGTTAATAAAAATGCATAAAGAACCTTCATTCTGAAGGCATCAGGCGATGATTTAGCAACTTGCTTCGCGACTATTGGTCGATGTTTTTGTTATCGTCAAATAATCCTCACGTCTCCTTTTGCTGTCCTGAACACGCTTTACGGTTCAAAGAGTAATTAGCAACGGAATCTCTCAGCTGGTTAATATCTCGCTCAGCTCAGCCAAAAAGCCAATTACATTCGCCCGAGCAAATAAAATGAACACCAAAAGCAAATTTTCGGATAGGTACTATCGAACCAACTGAATCATGACCCACTTGCCTGATAATTCGTTTGAAACTTTCAAACTTGTAAGATCTATCTATCTGTCAGTGTCTAATCAAATGATAACAAGTTCGTTACCAAGGAAATAAACCTTCAAGCGAATTTCGACCTACTTGCATTTAAGGGGTTTAGCAAAATAAGCTTATGGTGGGTCATGATTCAGATGGTTCGATTGTACATTAATTAATCAAAGTATACTTCATTATTCCAATACAAATATATTGTTTGTATGAACTGGTTTTGCTTGAAACATTGTCTTTAGATTTATCAGGTTGACTAGGAAAGGTTGTGTATCCCTAAAATAGTTAGGCCAATGGTTGTTTAATGAGGCGCAATTGAAATGGTTACTTTTACTTACTTTATTGTAAAAAACTACACTAACACGCTGGAAAATGGAAAACCCATGTATCATTAATTTTATTAGCAGCATGAAATGTTTCCATCTGGGCTGGTAGAGGCACACTAGCGTTGAAATTTAATTCAACCGACTTCAAAAAGAAGGAGGTTCTCAATTCGTCTGGTTTTTTGTGTTTGTTACGCGATTGCTCCGTGAATTATGAACCGATTTTGATGATTCTTGTTGTGAGTGGTAGGATAGTAGGTCACACTTGAGATGGTCTCATAATTTAGCCCTTTTTGATAAAATCAGCAAATACAAAAAATATACACATTGGTTTGTGGTTCCGTGCAGCAAATGTTTTGATGAGGACTTTTCATGTATATTGTCTTCAATCGGATCTCGACCGGGGAGAACGAATTAGGTAGGGCTTGAACTTAAAGTGTTTTTTTTTAAATTTTTAACTTGATGAATTATAATGTTTTTATAAGGCTTTAAATTGACGTAGGTAATCAAAATTACGCTACATAGCAACCGTATTTCGAATGGACCATCTATAGGTTAATGTTCGTAGTAAGTAAAATTCTTACAGCCACTTTTTTCATTTTATTTAAAACTTATCAAAAATGCCAAATACCAATACAAAGAAGAGTAGATACTTAAAGTTTAAAGTGTATAAAAGATTGGAGGTCCCTGCAAATGCCTAGATTCTAAACTATTATACCCATAATTCCTAGAACTGAGGTCTGTCCCACCTCTGTTCTTCAGATTATGAATTTGCTTTCCGGCCTGAGCTTGCTTCGAAGACCTGGAACCAGGATGCCTGTAGGACCTGGTTCTTGGAAATGGTCGGCCTGAATGGTAGTTCTTCATATGCCAGTCTTTTGCTTGCTTTCTGATGGCATTTCTTGGCTGGGGTGCGCGATATCCTGAAAATATATTTATTTATAAATAATAAGAAACTTGTCGAATACAATTACGATCAACTAATATTAGTTTTAGTCGTCGTATTTATCAAATATTTATGAATCGGCATTCCGATTAAATATTTTCAAATAATATATTTTCTTTTATGAATATTTAGCTGCGCTTCATTTAAGCCTAACCTAAATAAAAGACGGTATTAGGACAAATTATGTAATTTAAACCAAATTATGCGTTTTTCAATGTTACCCCATTGAAAAACATACGTTTTATAGCTGATAACTACGAGTAATATGTAGTTTTTGTACCTAAAAAAATCCCTAGTAAAAACTCTTTTTAATTTGCAATGTTTCAAATAACACGTAAAAAATCTTACACTAAGAGAGAGGTAAGTTTCGATTTCGGTTTCGGATTCGGCTGAAAATCCAGTACCGGTTGGTCACTGGTAAAGATAGCTGTTTAGGTAACGGGGGCTGGCGGGATAGCGAAACTGGCGGGCTAATAGTTAGGTGTTATTTCAAATTTACTGAAAGACGGAAATAAGCTAATTGATAAAATTTGAGGATTGATAAGGAGTTTTAAAAGAGGAAAATTTAGGCATAAAACTTATCTATTGTATAACATAAAATTAATGGACAATGAAAAAAAAAACTCCTTACGCCCATGTAACGACGATAGCGAAATGGCCAAGCCACATATTTTGACTGAGGTGTAGAGTTTGTGAAGTTAGGGCTTGTAAAGTTAAGGCGTGTACAGTTAGAAGTTTGGCTCTATATGAGTTCTGATAACTTTTTGACACTGCGAGCCATATGGTCTTGTCTTGGTAACATTTTACAAGAAATATTTTGGTGGGATATACTTTTTTGTCTGTATATTGTTTTTTATATGAAATTTGACGCCCTCTGTGGCGCTGCGGTGGTGGTTCTGCCTACCATGCGAGGGTTCCCGGGTTCGATCCCCGGCTGGGGATAAAGAAAAAAATCCCCTGCTCTTGGATGCTTATATTTGTGTGACGTCGCTGTTTCTGGCTCCTACGACACCGGGTAGTGTGGGGCCAGGAGCAATGTATGTGCTTGTATGTAAATGTTTATTTTGATATATTTCCTAGTGTACGCCTAATTTGAAAGCAACTGTACGCGGTATGGTATTACGCAACACGGCCATGTGCGAGTGTGGTATACGCCTACCAACTTGGTATCGGAAATTTGACGCTACAACACGGTCGCATTATCACGGTCAACGTCACGAATACAGGGTGTACCGATATTATGACTGTGTTGCATCTAAGTATATATCTAAAAAATGGTCATTTCATTTAACTTTTGCTTTTGCAGTTTAGTTGGCTTTAGTGAACAACTGTAAAAAAAGGGGGGAAAAGCATTATCCGGTTGCCAGACTCAGATAATAATTCCCCACTTTCAAAAAATAAGATAGCAGGTTTGTAATTGCCAGATCAAACTACAAGAGACTATTTTTTCGTCCCTTTTGACATGGGTCGACTCTAATCCATCCCATGATCGACCCTTTTTGGTGTCTTTTGTTACTATTGAAGAACTTCATAGCCATTAGCTGTCTGACAATATTCCTTTATTTTTTTTAAATATCTAAACTTTTAAGTTCTTAGATAGTTTTGATGCTTTGATAATTTGGGATAGGTAGGTAGGTATTTCAGTTACTGATAAGATACTTGCATCCCTAAATTTGAACAAAGGGACCAATTACGGAATGGTATTATAGAATCAGTTAGGGATCCAATTTTTAGTTCGTTGGGTAAATATTAACTCGGTCAGCTAGTTTCTTTCTAGCTTATGGCGTGCAACGTGTGATCCAGGGATTATTTGGACAAGTTATTACTAGTGGCTCTTTGAGCTGTAGACCTCGCTAGTGACACTTTATTTTACTAATAAATACAAACTTATGAATGCACCTGGTTAAATTCATGGAGTATGAAATTAGCCGCACCAATTACTTTGTAAACTACATTTTGCATTTAATCCCAAGCTGTTGACTTTTCACTAAAATTATATAGTGTGTTACTCTGACGGTCTCTACAAATAAAACGACACCTCATTTGTTAAAATCCGTCAAGCTATTTGGACAGCAGCGGTTTTTTTTAATTTTAAAACCCCCACAACTCCGCCATTTTGAAAGATTCCCGAAAACTAAACCGCCAAAAAAAAACAATTTAACTATAGAACATGCTCGCAAATTCACGAGAATCAGTTGAGAAATTCGGTCTGCAGAGGAGAACAACCGGACAAACGAAAGCATTTTTTCCCAATCCTGAAACGGAGACGCCTCATCGCTTCGCTCGGTCGGTCAATTAACTCAGTCAGCTCGTTTCATTCTGGAATTTAGCGATTGTTTGGCCAAGTTATATATACAATACTAAAATTTAAAAACGCGTTATAAAACAAAACTCTCCTTACTCCTCCTCCTTTAATGTATTGTATTTAAACGCATTTCATATTGTCAACTAATGTATTGTATTTAAACGCATTTCATATTTTCAACACGACAACACAATCGTTGATTTCTTTTAAGCCATAATTTTTTTCAATAAGACCAACGTTTGACCTTTAAATTTTATCACGTCAGTTCTCAGAATTGTCATTCAACTCACGAACAAAATGAGCGTTTTTGACAGCAGGCACAGAATGTTTTTTACTAATTAGTAATAATAGTAGTCACCCCACTGTAATACATTACAAGTGCGGACTGCGGTAACATTGCAGGGAAGCGGCTATCTTCATGCTTGGCTGAATTCTAGAGGCTAAACAACATCTTGTCTTATAATTATTCTTCCCATTTTCACTGTGGAATGGAATGGAATGGTTTACGTAAGGAAATCCCAGAATTCCGTCTACCACCTTCCAGCTCCATCATCATCAGGTGATGACGATGATAACATCGCCGGGAGATATGACTGTGGACGTAAGTTACTTAACTTAATTTAGCTCAAACTCGATAGGTTTACAAGTAAGCATCCTAGGGTTTCCTCTCCCACCTTCGAGCTCCATCATCAGACCAGCTCAATGGTAACATATTATTGTATTATCATCTGAGCTACAAATATGACACCGTAAGATTGTCCAAACAGTTAGTTTATAATATAACACGTTAGTTTGTAGACTAACGACAAATTGTAAACCAGACCGACAGGGCCTAAAATTTACGTTTATTTTGCTCTTACATGTTATTCTAACACGAAGGCTACCCCCTCTAATTTTCACCAGTGTTTGCCCTGAGGGGTATTTCCTATGCAATTCAAGTTTAAACCAGTTCACAACTTAACGGTTTTATTATAAACTAACGCGTCATATCGTCAGAAGTACGGTACAGTTCATAATTTATAAATAGTTTGTAAACCAACGAAAGAAAAAAACGTTACATTATAAACTTACGCTTTTGACATTCTTATGGTGACTTATACAAACCAAGATTCGTAATGATAGAAGAACGAGAACTGGACGAAATTTCCATTCCTAGATTTGTTGCACACTGTTACTGGTACTTAGTTACAAGTGGACCTGAGGATGTTAATAAAAATGCATAAAGAACCTTCATTCTGAAGGCATCAGGCGATGATTTAGCAACTTGCTTCGCGACTATTGGTCGATGTTTTTGTTATCGTCAAATAATCCTCACGTCTCCTTTTGCTGTCCTGAACACGCTTTACGGTTCAAAGAGTAATTAGCAACGGAATCTCTCAGCTGGTTAATATCTCGCTCAGCTCAGCCAAAAAGCCAATTACATTCGCCCGAGCAAATAAAATGAACACCAAAAGCAAATTTTCGGATAGGTACTATCGAACCAACTGAATCATGACCCACTTGCCTGATAATTCGTTTGCAACTTTCAAACTTGTAAGATCTATCTATCTGTCAGTGTCTAATCAAATGATAACAAGTTCGTTACCAAGGAAATAAACCTTCAAGCGAATTTCGACCTACTTGCATTTAAGGGGTTTAGCAAAATAAGCTTATGGTGGGTCATGATTCAGATGGTTCGATTGTACATTAATTAATCAAAGTATACTTCATTATTCCAATACAAATATATTGTTTGTATGATCTGGTTTTGCTTGAAACATTGTCTTTAGATTTATCAGGTTGACTAGGAAAGGTTGTGTATCCCTAAAATAGTTAGGCCAATGGTTGTTTAATGAGGCGCAATTGAAATGGTTACTTTTACTTACTTTATTGTAAAAAACTACACTAACACGCTGGAAAATGGAAAACCCATGTATCATTAATTTTATTAGCAGCATGAAATGTTTCCATCTGGGCTGGTAGAGGCACACTAGCGTTGAAATTTAATTCAACCGACTTCAAAAAGAAGGAGGTTCTCAATTCGTCTGGTTTTTTGTGTTTGTTACGCGATTGCTCCGTGAATTATGAACCGATTTTGATGATTCTTGTTGTGAGTGGTAGGATAGTAGGTCACACTTGAGATGGTCTCATAATTTAGCCCTTTTTGATAAAATCAGCAAATACAAAAAATATACACATTGGTTTGTGGTTCCGTGCAGCAAATGTTTTGATGAGGACTTTTCATGTATATTGTCTTCAATCGGATCTCGACCGGGGAGAACGAATTAGGTAGGGCTTGAACTTAAAGTGTTTTTTTTTAAATTTTTAACTTGATGAATTATAATGTTTTTATAAGGCTTTAAATTGACGTAGGTAATCAAAATTACGCTACATAGCAACCGTATTTCGAATGGACCATCTATAGGTTAATGTTCGTAGTAAGTAAAATTCTTACAGCCACTTTTTTCATTTTATTTAAAACTTATCAAAAATGCCAAATACCAATACAAAGAAGAGTAGATACTTAAAGTTTAAAGTGTATAAAAGATTGGAGGTCCCTGCAAATGCCTAGATTCTAAACTATTATACCCATAATTCCTAGAACTGAGGTCTGTCCCACCTCTGTTCTTCAGATTATGAATTTGCTTTCCGGCCTGAGCTTGCTTCGAAGACCTGGAACCAGGATGCCTGTAGGACCTGGTTCTTGGAAATGGTCGGCCTGAATGGTAGTTCTTCATATGCCAGTCTTTTGCTTGCTTTCTGATGGCATTTCTTGGCTGGGGTGCGCGATATCCTGAAAATATATTTATTTATAAATAATAAGAAACTTGTCGAATACAATTACGATCAACTAATATTAGTTTTAGTCGTCGTATTTATCAAATATTTATGAATCGGCATTCCGATTAAATATTTTCAAATAATATATTTTCTTTTATGAATATTTAGCTGCGCTTCATTTAAGCCTAACCTAAATAAAAGACGGTATTAGGACAAATTATGTAATTTAAACCAAATTATGCGTTTTTCAATGTTACCCCATTGAAAAACATACGTTTTATAGCTGATAACTACGAGTAATATGTAGTTTTTGTACCTAAAAAAATCCCTAGTAAAAACTCTTTTTAATTTGCAATGTTTCAAATAACACGTAAAAAATCTTACACTAAGAGAGAGGTAAGTTTCGATTTCGGTTTCGGATTCGGCTGAAAATCCAGTACCGGTTGGTCACTGGTAAAGATAGCTGTTTAGGTAACGGGGGCTGGCGGGATAGCGAAACTGGCGGGCTAATAGTTAGGTGTTATTTCAAATTTACTGAAAGACGGAAATAAGCTAATTGATAAAATTTGAGGATTGATAAGGAGTTTTAAAAGAGGAAAATTTAGGCATAAAACTTATCTATTGTATAACATAAAATTAATGGACAATGAAAAAAAAAACTCCTTACGCCCATGTAACGACGATAGCGAAATGGCCAAGCCACATATTTTGACTGAGGTGTAGAGTTTGTGAAGTTAGGGCTTGTAAAGTTAAGGCGTGTACAGTTAGAAGTTTGGCTCTATATGAGTTCTGATAACTTTTTGACACTGCGAGCCATATGGTCTTGTCTTGGTAACATTTTACAAGAAATATTTTGGTGGGATATACTTTTTTGTCTGTATATTGTTTTTTATATGAAATTTGACGCCCTCTGTGGCGCTGCGGTGGTGGTTCTGCCTACCATGCGAGGGTTCCCGGGTTCGATCCCCGGCTGGGGATAAAGAAAAAAATCCCCTGCTCTTGGATGCTTATATTTGTGTGACGTCGCTGTTTCTGGCTCCTACGACACCGGGTAGTGTGGGGCCAGGAGCAATGTATGTGCTTGTATGTAAATTTTTATTTTGATATATTTCCTAGTGTACGCCTAATTTGAAAGCAACTGTACGCGGTATGGTATTACGCAACACGGCCATGTGCGAGTGTGGTATACGCCTACCAACTTGGTATCGGAAATTTGACGCTACAACACGGTCGCATTATCACGGTCAACGTCACGAATACAGGGTGTACCGATATTATGACTGTGTTGCATCTAAGTATATATCTAAAAAATGGTCATTTCATTTAACTTTTGCTTTTGCAGTTTAGTTGGCTTTAGTGAACAACTGTAAAAAAAGGGGGGAAAAGCATTATCCGGTTGCCAGACTCAGATAATAATTCCCCACTTTCAAAAAATAAGATAGCAGGTTTGTAATTGCCAGATCAAACTACAAGAGACTATTTTTTCGTCCCTTTTGACATGGGTCGACTCTAATCCATCCCATGATCGACCCTTTTTGGTGTCTTTTGTTACTATTGAAGAACTTCATAGCCATTAGCTGTCTGACAATATTCCTTTATTTTTTTTAAATATCTAAACTTTTAAGTACTTAGATAGTTTTGATGCTTTGATAATTTGGGATAGGTAGGTAGGTATTTCAGTTACTGATAAGATACTTGCATCCCTAAATTTTGCATAGCACATGGCTTAAAGCTAGCAACACTGGTTGTTACCTATTTAACGGCAAAGGGAAAAGTTATATGGAACCTTTACTAAATATAAATCTGTATTATTTTTTTGCAAATTTACCACTAGTTTTGTATGAAAGATATACGTTCCGCCATTTTAAAGAACGATATTTGTGGCCAGATTTTTTCTCGCACTTTAAAACTAAGATTTCTCGCTAAATCAGAAGGCAAGACAGTGCCCCCGCCAAGTCGAACGCGAAGCAAACACTGCCGTACCATCCTTTACTATAACCATTTCGCCGCATTTTCAGGCCTCTACTTGAGAACCCCTAGATAAGACCAGAACGCAGAAATTTTCGTCATACAGTAAGCTATAATCACATACTTAAAATCCAAAATTTCAAGCCTGTAGGTCATTTAGTTCCGAAGTTAAGCGAAAGCAAAGTTTCGCATTTATGACACTCACTCACTCATGATCATCAGAATAGAACTTCCCAAAAACTCAGAGAGCTGAAATTTGGTACAGAGTTAGGGTTTAAGGGCCATATAAAAGGAAAACTATTAAAACTAGGATAATCGAAGATCTGGAGTACCTGGTGACCCTGATTAGAAAACACAAGAGCTTGGTTTTCTCTTGGTATAGATTCGGTGTATACCGTTTTCATCAATGACGTTTGCTAAGTATATGTAAATATCTACAGTAATAAAGTACTTTGACTTTTGACTTTGACTTTGACTTCATATCTCCCGGATATCTCCCGAAAATCTAATAAAATAAATCAATATGCCCACGTTTCTACAAAAAGAAGTGAAATCCCACCAAAAACATTCTGTAAAAAACTAGCCAAGTCTCGATGGAGCTGCTTGTTTATCTATAAAAAGTAATGAAATCTAGACAAAGTCGTGCCAAGTCTAAGGTTACTTACTGCGATTTCTTTATTATTATAGTTAATGTTGTGTGACTTGGCCGTTGAACATTCTTTATACGTTAGTGGATACAAGTCAATTTTGTACTGCGTCGTATTTAATTACAATAAATTACAAGCTGCAAGTTTCCTGATAGGGACACGTTATAAAATATTATAAAATGACTGCAGGCGCCTTACGTGATCGTTTTATCCAGTTGCCTGTGGCGGCCATTTTGTTCGCCGTGTCGGTGGGTACCGGAGCGGGAACCCCACACATCAGGAATTCTGAGCGCCGATGTTTAGTTTTTGATGAAATTCTCCTATTCTGGTTAGAATTAAGATATGTTCTAATTAGAATATTACTCTAATTGGAATTCTTTACCCTTTTTCCTTTCCACTACGCCTTTATTTCAGTTTAATAACAGCTAATATGTGTTACTTAATATGAAGCTCCCTGTTGTACTTAATCTGTATCATTTTTAAAATAAAGCAAGATTTGGCGGTAAAGTTTAGTTTTATTTATGCGGTATATTGTATAGAACTAAAATAATCTCAATCACAGAGAGTCTTTATACTTTTATTTATCAATAGAGAAGTTTTTCGATAGGTACAAAAATAAGGCCCCTTAGAAGTCAGTTTTATTGAGAAATGAGTGACCACAGAGTATACATCCATTCATTCATTATATAGTCTGTTCTTTCATGTACAATTTGAATAGGTTAGAAAGAGATAGGGTTAACATGAATGCTGCAACGAAGCAAAATTTAACCCTATCACAGCAGAACCGGAGCGGGAACGCCACACACAGGCGCCAGAGTGACCGGTACCAGTGCGGGAACCTCACACACTAGTGGTTAAGCTGCTCGTTAAGGGAATACAAAGGAATTCTATTTCAAGCAAATTAGTATGTAAAATAAAAATTACTTTGCCATGACTTATTTTTTATTGACATTGCGAGTAACAGATATAACATAGGTAGTTACAACAGATATAACATTACGTGTTAACAAAATTGACGTGTACCCACTGACGTATAAAGAATGTTCAACGGCCAAGTCACACAACATTAACTATAATAATAAAGAAATCGCAGTAAGGAACCTTAGACTTAGCACGACTTTGTCTAGATTTCATTACTTTTTAGAGATAAACAAGCAGCTCCATCGAGACTTGGCTAGTTTTTTACAGAATGTTTTTGGTCGGATATTACCTTTAGAGTGCGGAATTTTCATAGCAAAAATCAAAGATTAATTTTTATTTATTTAACGTTTATTTATTTATCGAATATCGATAAATCTGAATAGTGTATTGTATCGTTTGTATTGTATTTTACCAAGGGAGTAAACAACTACTTGTAAGGCGGGAGTGTATTTGAATCCAGAGAGGAGCGAGATATTCTTCAAAGTCCTTTGAAGTACACGAGTTTAAATTAGTTGTTACTCCTGAGATAAGCACTTTACTTTTTATCACGGTCTATGAGAAAATGAGTAAGGTAAGGTAAGACAAGAATAATTCTAGACGAGTTATACATAAGAATAGTATGTATTTACATACAATTGGTAACAATAACATTTATAATCAGAAGTAATGGACCAAATTAACATTTCCTGAAAATACTTTCGCTCTTACCCAATCTTTTTACTCTTAAACTTTTAAACTCTTGTTTCCACTTATTAACTAGTGGAGTAACTATTTTTTTAATGAAATATCAGCATACGAAATCAGAAACAAACAAAGGCGGAATGCATTTAGTGCGTTCTGCGTAAACTTACCACACCATTTTTTTTTAAACTTTAGCTTAAACTTACTTTTTTTATTTGGTCCGCGTTTCAATATCAATATATACCTATGGAGTTTGGGGCTGTAAATTAAAAAGTAGTGATAGTGATTATTTCCTCTGTACTGACTGGCAACACAAATTAAAAAAGTAACCTTACCTCCTCTTACGTGTTTCGGATGACTGTAAGTCCCGGCTACATCCGCTATTCTTTGGTAGTAGCAGTCGTGAAGATGTGCCAGAGGCCCTAATAGGGCAGCTTGAAATCTTCTGACAGTCGGGTTGGCCATGGCCACTATCCCGTCACTCCTGCACCGAGCCGGCGGGCGGCGCGGTCGAATATGGCTCAATCTTACTCGTATCCGGGTAAAGGCCTGTGCACCTCGGTGAGGACACTCATGGGCTACATTTATAATTTTATTTATATGATAGTTACTGTTGATACCTCTACATAGTCTTTATAATTAAAAACGTAGAGTTTACACAACAATAAATATCGTTTTCCCAGAAATTATATTTACAGAGCGCCATTAAATTAATTAAATTCGCCTTTTTATTAGTTTGGGAATGTAATGAAGTAAAATAGACTCGTTTTCAAAACGAAACGGTCCCAAAAGTGAGAAATTTTAATTAAATTATTTGTTCCGTAGGGCTGTTGCTGAACGTACAAATGTGGTTTTGTTTTATTGCCATCACTAGAAGTAGCTTAGTAAAATTAATTCAATTTGAGTGTAAATCTCTATTGGGAAACTTGTATTTTAATCCTTTATTTTGGCATACTTTGTTGTCATAAAATTCACCATAAATATATAAAACAACTCTTCTACCATAAAGGGGTCTTAGTAATATTCTCATGAACAATATTTGCGGTGAAAAACAATTCTGTGAAGAAAAATCGCTTAAACAGTAAGAGTCGGACTCACACAGAAAGGTCACATAAAGAATGTAAAAAACTCATTTTTTTTAAATTGCGGGTATTTGTTACTGTTGCGGAACATATATACACATTCTATGACAATTTCAACTCTCTACATAATAAATAAATAATATAAAAAATATTAGAGGACTATCTTACACAAATCGAACTAGGCCTAATAGTCAGCTCAATAAGGATTTGATGGAGGTGTTATGGGTACTAGACGACGATATGTTTAATAGAGATAAATACTTATGTAAATTCATAGAAAACATCGAAAACTAAGAAACAAATATTTATGCTCATTACATAAATATTTGCCCTTACCGGGAATCGAACCCAGGACCGTCAGCTTCGTAGGCAGAGTCACTACCCTCTAGGCTAAACCGGTCGTCGGTGAGATACAGCCCGCCGACGGACAAACAGACAGACAGGCGAACAGCGGAGCCTTAGTGATACGGTAGCCCAGTATCGCACCCACAGGGTACGGAACTCTGAGAAACCTAAACGATCTCACTTTGGAATCACGTAGAATAAAAGCGCCTTCATTTTCCTTACACTTTTTAAGTATCGAGTTGAAGTCTATATAAAGGAATCGAAAATTAATATGCTTTCCACACCACCTCGACGACGGCTATTATTATCTATCATGAAAACCTTACTTAAAGCAACTCATTATATCCTGGTCTTTAACCGGGTCATTATGTTATTCTGAATTATGTGATTTGCACTTCTCAGATCGAAACATTGAATCATGTATATTAGTTACATGTCAGGATACAATTAAAATTGAACTTGCAATGCAACAGTTAAATTTCAAATGCAAAGTATAATAATTATTAACATCATAATTTCTGCTTATTCAGTATATATTCCCTTTATTTAAAATCCCTTTATATTAATAATTAAAAATGTTTTTGTATGAAATCAGATACGTTTTGTAGTTTCTAGGAACTCGGCAAATGCGTAGAGCGTTTGTTCGACAAGCCAGTGTTTTAGCCTCTTTTTGAATTGAAGCAGAGTTGGGCGCATACGTATATTTTCCGGTAGGCCATAGTATACTGTCGGACCCACGACGTGAGTCATCTTCCTAAGTTTATGACCTTTGCGGGTCGCGTGTCTGTGAATGTCATGTCGTGGTGACTGCGGAACGAATCAATGTTCTTGTGCATGTACACGGCGACCTGGAGTATATGACGGACGGGAGTGTCAGGATTTGCAGCGCTTCGATGTGAGCAAAAGCTTTAGGGAAACGTTCCGGGGGACCTGGACTATCGCTTTGACGGCTCGCTTCTGCATCTTGATGCCCGTTCCCTATTCGCCGCGCGACCCCACAGCTCGGATCCGTACTGCAGCAGCGAGTGAGCCGAGGCGAAGTAGCACGCGCGTGCCTGTTGTCGTGTGCTACGTCATTGTCGCACCGGTCGCTGCAGCGCTGTCTGCGCTAGCGCTTCTGAAGCGCTTTTGGGGGTAGGCGTAAGCGCCGCTGTCGATGATTGCGGCGAACTCAACTTCGTTATTAGGCTGTTTTGAGCCTAAAGGGTTGCTTTCAGTGCACTGACTTTAATCATTAGCGTTATTGAGGGCTTTCGCAGCCATATTGTGTTAAATTTTAATAAAATAGACGGAGCGCCAATAGTCGCGACCGAGGTTCCTCCACAACATTGTTCCTAAAGTTTTATTCCGTGAAATAGCATGGCTTACATCCCAACCCCCGGGGGGTGGGGCGGGGCGCCGAAACCGATCTGGGGCCTGTTAAAAAACGCAACAGGTGCCTGCGTGTCAAAATTTGCCCTGAAAAATTTGACACGGTGAAAAAATGAAAAAATGTCGAATAGTCGTGACAATTTAACATATTTCTGTATAATAAAAAATAGAAGATCAATTTATATTCCATAATTGAATTTTACGACTTCTGTCTTTTTTTAAATATTTCTGGCATTATGCTGTATTACTTTCGAGCATCGACATCGACGAATTTAAAATTAAGAAGCATATTTTCGTTCTTGACTAACTTTAACAAATTGATTCAAAAATTTTCGGGGTATTTCATTTACAATCCAGTTCAAAAATGAATCATTCTGTAGTTCATTGACAATAGAGATTCGTACTGTTATAACCCTATTTTCTATGTAATAAAAGCTAAACTAGCAGATCACCATGTTACGTATTTTTCCGTGGTATTCTATTGCAGAGTCAGCCATTTTGGTGGCCTGCCATTTACTTGAATAATATTTTTCAGTTAGATTTGTTCATTCGCGAGGAGCGGTCGCCTCCGCTTTTAAGAAGTCATAGTCTTGTTTGTCTGTAATCTCTCAAAAGAAGAATAAAGTCTAGTTAGGTGAACTTTGTAGTTTTTTTTAAAAAGACAGACACCAGAGGCCTCCTAACAAACTGGTGTCAGAAGTGGAATTCCGAAGAGGTCATACAGACATCTAAAGGAATCTCGAATCCCAGGCCAGTGTTTGTCCTGATCGATGGTGAGACTCGCCCCAAGGTCGAGCCCACATCAGCTACACCCTAACAGACCTGATCCGACGGTTATTCTCCGCCCTATGAGCGTGAGCCCGCGATCCAGCACACTACTACGGCACTCCATCCAACGTGTCCAGCGAATAACCTAACCACTATTAACCATCATCTCAGGCGCGTACCATTCTTCAGCCCGGTTCCAGCAAGAACTTTCACACGCCGGCAGCCGCCGCGTTGGCGCCAAGCGCTGACACTGGACACTTCTGACTCGCTACCTGCCGCGTGATACTATCGCCGAGCCGAGAATGAAACTCGAGACCAGCATCGTCGTGTATTTGTGAGTTTTACAAAGTCTATTTTCTACACAAAACTCTTACATACTGTGAAAGTGCACATCGGAAAGCCTCATTTTACAACATTTTTACGAACTTTTATATATACGTTTTACAGTGTCTTAGTTCTAATTATGTACATTTTATAAACTTAATTTTACCGATATTGTCAAACATTTCGTCTAATACTAAACATAGCACAATAATTATTGTCCGACGTTAAAACTGAATCAGAAGAGTCTACCAATTTCGAATCTCCTGAATCTGACACTTCTCATTCTTCCTCTGAATCTCATTTTAGATCTAGTGCTGATTTATCTGATACCCTACTTTACAAAATGCCTCCTAAAAGTGATAAAAGCTCTGAAATTCCCCTTGCAGTACTGACTAAATTCATAAAACCTTACAATGGTGACAAGGAATCCCTTCCAGCATTCCTCACTAACTGCGATAATGCTATGTCGTTGGCAAATGCAGACCAAATAAATGTACTGTGCAAATATGTAATATCCCAGCTGAAAGGCAAAGCTCAGGTTGTTTGCAGCCTTAAAAATTTTGATTCATGGGACGGAATCAAAAGTTTCCTTCGAACAACATTTGGAGAAAAGAAGCACGCCACCAATTTACTTATTGACCTCCGTAACTGTAAACAACTTCCGTCAGAAGACGTAACTCAATATTCTTTAAGGTTAGAGTCGATCTTGACCCGCATGCAATCTGACATTCATTATAATTGTAAGCAACCGGACGAACTCGTGGGGCGCATAGCCGCCATGGAAGACCTAGCCCTCAACACATTTTTGTTAGGCTTAAACTCATCTATCTCCAACATAGTGCGTTGCCGCAACCCTCCAAAACTGAATGAGGCTATACAATGCGCAGTTGAAGAGGAAAAATTATACAACCTCTCTAAATCCTCGTCCTCCTATTCCTACCGAGCAAATCAATGCTCTGTATGTCACAAAAAAGGGCATACTTCTTCTGAGTGCTATAGAAACAAGTCTCGAAATGAAACCTCCCAAGTTCAACGATCATACACCGTCAATCCAAGGCCCAATTCAGATTCTCCCCAAGGTCCAAAACAGTATAGATACTGCAAAAAGCAGGGTCACACCATTGACGAGTGCTATAAACTAAAATACAAAAATTCCCATTCAGCCCAGGGTCAAGAACTCACAAAAGGTACTAATGCACAGGCCAATGTACACCATGTATATGACGAACCCTCTGATGAAGCTTGAAACCAAGAATGATTTCGGATGTGTGCCTACCGAAATCGCTTCATCAAAGTGGCACAAACACTAAACCCACTGAGGTCATTTCTAAATTATCATACGCTCAAGTGTTAAAAAAAAACGGATTACAGTTCCGAGGTTACCTCAGTATACCCTGAGTCCTACTCTGCCTATAAACCAGAGTTTTCAAAATAAATCCCGGAACAAGATTCCGAGGTCATCTCAGGATACCCTGAGTCCTACTCTGTCAATACAACAGAGTTCAATACCACATGTGGCTAAACCCCATAATGTTCAAAATAAACCTCGAAAACCAATGTCGAGTTCTACTCAATCAATCTCTCAAATAAGCCCGACTTTAGACAAAACTCATCAAGAATCGAATAAGAGTACTTTAAGTCAAAATACATCTCGTAAACAGCCGAGTCACTCTATCGATATATCTCAGCAAAATCTGAGTTCTCATAAACAAGGGTCAAAAAATATTCTAAGCCATATTTGTGAACCTAAACTCATTAAGTCCGACCCTGTTCCCGATTCTATACCAATTCTCGAGACTACTACATACAATAAAAATATATCACTACCACACATTTATTTTCAAACTGAATATGCAACCAATCCACTATGTTTGCTGATAGACACTGGTGCAAGCATCAGCATAATTAAAAACTCAAGTTTGAAAGAAACCCCTGAACTCTCTCGCGAAATCGTAAAAATTAAGGGCATAAGTGACTCGGGAATCTTAATCACAAAAGATGACGTATGCCTCGAAGATTATGACGGAATAATCGGAAGTGATTTTTTCGGACATTTCAAAGTGAATATTGACTATCAATCGAAAAGTATCCAAATTCACAATCAACACCTGCCTATTATTTACAATCAACCTACTTATATTATACCGGCTCGCAGTGAAGCCTTTATCGAGTGCGGAGTATCAAATGGACCTGGAGCTTGCGAGCGGGTTTCATCAAATAAGAATGAGTCCTTCAGATGCTCTTAAAACAGGATTTACTGTCAGTACTAACTCTAGCGCGGCTGGTCACTACGAATTTGCTAGGATGCCCTTCGGATTAAAAAACGCCCCTTCTTTATTTCAGCGTCTCATGAATACTGCTCTTTCTGGCCTCCAGGGGCTTCACTGTTATGTCTACCTCGATGACTGTATCATATACTCACATGACCTCGATTCTCATATGACCAAGTTACATTTTGTTTTCGACAGAATGCGACAAGTTAATTTAAAACTACAACCTGATAAATGTGAATTTCTCAGGCGCGAAGTCGCTTATTTAGGACGCATAATTACCGACAAAGGAGTCAGTCCTAATCCTGAAAAAATTAAAGCTGTCACTGATTTTCCAGTACCAACAAATGTGAAACAAATCAAATCATTCCTTGGTCTTGTCGAATATTACCGACGTTTCATAGAAAACTTTTCTAAAATAACAAAGCCGTTAACTTTACTCCTTAAAAAGGATATTCCATTCGATTGGACTTCAGAACAAGAAAATGCTTTACAACTTCTGAAAGAAAAACTCACCACGGCGCCTCTCCTTCAATACCCCGATTTTTCTGCCCCGTTTTTGATCACAACGGATGCTTCTAATTATGCCGTGGGTGCAGTTCTTTCGCAAGGCGATATAGGCAAGGACAAGCCTATAGCGTATGCTTCCAGAACCTTAAATAAACCTGAAGGAAATTATTCGACCACTGAGAAGGAACTTCTTGCCATAATTTATGCCGTCAAAACTTTCCGCCCTTACGTTTTCGGTCGCAAATTTAAAATCGTAACGGACCACCGGCCCTTAGTTTGGCTATTCAATGTTAAGGATCCTGGCAGCCGACTAATTCGCTGGCGCCTTAAACTAGAAGAATATGACTATGAAATAGTTTATAAACAAGGTCGTCTAAATTCTAACGCTGACGCTTTATCACGTTGTCCTGTAGATGTCATTGATTCCCGAACTTTACTAAACTCTCCCTATGAAAGGTACTTCAAGGAACAATTCACAAATAAAATCCCTAATCCAAACACCGTGATGGAAGAGCATACCGAAGCTCTACATCTATCAAGCTAAAATCAATCGCGTGTACCGTCTCATTGGACTTTGACTACTCTATGCCTCATTGCGAAGAGCTAATGTCTCAATTCAATTCCGCTGACCTACTGGATTCAGAACGCGAACCACTTACGATAAAAAGCGTGAATATGAATAGTAAAATGTTTTACTTTCTATTCACGAAAATTCACCACTACGAGGAAAAAAAATTCAAGGATGTATATAATTTGCTAATGAAACTTAGAAACCAAATTTTAGAAGTCAACCCGGAGACCACTGACCTTGCATTACCAGATTTTTCCGATCCCTTCTCTAAGTTAGCTTACACAAAAGTCTATAACATGATCTCTCACATTTTCCACAACACAAACATTAAGATACATATCTATAAAAATAAAATGATTTATCCAACGCCTGCCGAGGTTCCCAAAATTCTCAAAGAAAACCACGATTCTACTATCGCTGGTCACCCAGGTTCGAAACGAATGTACAACAGAATCAAGGCCTACTACTACCGAAAAGTATGCGGTCTGATATCGAAGACTACGTAAAAAGATGCAAGTTATGCCAAATTAACAAACCATTAAGGATATCAAATAAGGCTCCTATGGAAATAACTTCCACTTCTACTAGACCGTTTGAACGATTAGCTCTTGACGTCGTAGGTCCCTTACCCGACGCTGGCTTCCAAAATTTCAAGTTCATCTTGACACTTCAAGATGACCTCACAAAATTCTCAACCGCCTACCCTATGGTAAGTGCAACAAGTGAAGAGATAGCACGTAACCTAGTGCACTTCATATCCCTTTTCGGATTTCCAAAACACATCCTAACGGATTTAGGCACCTGTTTCACATCAGACCTATTCAAACAACTAACAGAAATTTGAAAGGTTAAGGCCCTTTTTACTACTCCATATCACCCACAAACTAACGGAGCTCTTGAGCGCTCTCATTCTACTCTAAAAGAGTACCTTTAGTAATCATTTGTCAATGAAAACAAGAATGACTGGCATTGCTACCTATTTACAGCTATTTTAGCCTACAATACCACTCCTCACTGTACTACTGGATTTACCCCACACGAACTTCTATATGGCTATAAACCATCTATTCCCAACTCTTTATACGATACGTCTAATAACACTACCTACAATGAATATATCCGTGCCCTGCAATACAGGATGCGTTTCAGTCGCGAAAAAGCTATTCAGAATATCATATCAAGTAAAGAAAGGTCCAAAAATTACTACGATGCACATTCTCGTGACTCGCAATACAAAACCGGTGACATGGTTTACTTAAAGCAGCATCATAGGCTACGCAAAGCTCTATCTCCTATATGGAAAGGTCCTTACAAAGTTGTTAAGGTACATAACAAACATAACGTCACTTTACAAGTGGGTCGCAGACGTGTAAAGAACCATACCAATGAAATTAAACCTGCTAACTAACCTAACATAACCTTTGCCCATTCTCCTTATTTTCAGAGCCTTGCTATACGGATGTAGTGCTGAATCAAAAATCACACCAATAGTTCACAGCCCAGGAATTTACTTTGAACCTTTAATAAACCTCGATACATTTTTTCAACGACTACTGGAAAGTAATTACATACATTGACCTCATATCATTACAACCATATCTTGATAATATGAAACATTTTTACAAAAATCGGAAAAACTGTGTAATAAAATACAATTATCGGATTTGATCCAGTGTAAGGAAGCTTTTAGCCCTATCGATGTTTTAGTACAATCAAATTTAATTAAACTGCAATCATTATCTCACCTAATTTTGAATTTCTTTGGAACTCTTGACGCTGATGATGCCAGAAAATACGATTCTGCTATCGAATCATGTAAGAAAAGCGAAAATTAACTATTTCACATGATGAAGGATAACATTCATGTTGTAAACTCAACCATAAATACTTTTAATTCTACCATTTACAAACATGAAATTAAAATTAACTCCCAAATCGACAGCATGAATGGGATATTATCTCAAATTACCAAAATAGATAACGAATTATTTTATATTTCTAGGATAAATAGTTTACTAAATATTATAGAGAGTTCTCTACTTTCTGTATCTAATCTATTAGATACTACGTTAAACGCTGTTTCATTTTCTAAGGTTAATGTATTACATCCCAGTGTGATAAGCCCCTTAAATCTGTACAATGAATTATCAACGCATAGTAACCAACTAGACAAACGTCTAGACTTTCCAGTCGCTCTTAGCGTAAACAATATCCACACTCTCATTGATACGTCTAAACTTAGTTCCTATTACTATAATAACAAAATAGTCTTTATCCTGCAAGTCCCGCTGATAACGTCAGAAACATTCATGGTATATAAAAATATACCTCTACTCCACATGATGAATCACGTGTTACCCGTACTTTCGCACTCATTCAACCTTCTGATAGCTACATTGGACTTAGTGATAACAGAATGCATTATGCTATGTTTAGTAATCTAGACAAATGTAAAGTTGTTAGTAGTAACTATTCTATATGTGAACTTGTTTCAATATTTTCTAGTTTAGGCAATCCTAATTATGAATCAAGGCTCCTTACAGAAGTGACACTATCATTACCTGCTCAATGTTATTCAAAACTACTTATAGGCCAGATTGATATTTGGCAAAAGCTTAGTAATAATAGATGGATTTATGTACAGTCAGATTCTAGCAAACTCACCATAAAATGTAATGACGACATTGTCGACTACTCTATCATTGGAACTGGTATTGTTAAACTAACAGAAGAATGTATCGGGTTTTCAAGGACCATCCAACTTATACCAACTATGTCTACCAACTAACGTGATAAATTCCCCTTTAGATATAACTTTCGACATCACGCAAGATGACTGCTGTAAGAAAGAAGTGTTTAACAAAACCTTACCTCATTTAACACCTATCAATCTGAGCAAAATTAACTTAGAGTCCTTGAAATATGCATCTCATCAATTAAATAATTTAGAAAACGAAATAAATAAACTACAAGAGGAATCACATTTCATTAGATATGCCCACTATTACTCTACATTTACTTATGTTTTAATTATTTTGGTATTCTTATTTGTCGGATACAAACTTTATAAATGTTACAAATACCGTGGTACTAAATCAAATTCTGGATGCTGTATACAGATTTTCAACCAATGTCATAACAAAAAGCTGGTAAAACATAAAGCCAATATTAGTAACTCTATAGAGATGTCTGATATCTCCTCGTCTGAAGACGAGAAGAGTTCTATGAAATCATTAGCAGCTCCTCATACAAGTTATAATAAAGCCGAGTGTACACACTCATCCAGGAGAAACCTAAACTTTTAGTCGGTATAATTAAGATAATATACTTTTCTATTCTATGAATTATATTTAACCATGTAATTGATAAAAATGTACTGGCTTCTTAAAATGAAATCGGTAATCTGCTAATTTCTCTTTTAGTAATTTTAATTATTATTATGTATTTACTTCGCTTCATTTTAAGGGATGAAGCTTCGTCAAAATGGGGGAGCTGTTATAACCCTATTTTCTATGTAATAAAAGCTAAACTAGCAGATCACCATGTTACGTATTTTTCCGTGGTATTCTATTGCAGAGTCAGCCATTTTGGTGGCCTGCCATTTACTTGAATAATATTTTTCAGTTAGATTTGTTCATTCGCGAGGAGCAGTCGCCTCCGCTTTTAAGAAGTCATAGTCTTGTTTGTATGTAATCTCTCAAAAGAAGAATAAAGTCTAGTTAGGTGAATTTTGTAGTTTTTTTTTAAAAAGACAGACTCCAGAGGCCTCCTAACCGTACGAATACTGTCGCTGTCAACAGTCACTACTGCTTACTAAAAAAAAGACATGAAAAATTTGCTCGAATTTGCTTTGAAAAATAACGGTCAAATGCGAGTCGAACAGACTGCGGTGGAAGGTAAACAGTCTCGATGGTTTCTGTCGGGCTGGAAATCGATAATGGTTACATCAAAATAAAATTTTACTTCAATGTTTTTGATGTAAATTTTTAAGTGAGGCCTCATACAGTGTTAAGATTCTTAGTCTTAAAGCATTCTGCAATCTTGGAACGATTTTCATAAACCGATATAACGAGAAATTAAATTTGAAAATAGTATTTCCAAATATTCACTCAATTTGATTACTTTTGCTCGGTAGAAACTTCTCCATATTTCGCACCGGTGTTTTATTTATGTACTTGTTATTTATTTAATCGATGTAACAACTATTAATTAATGTTGCTCTATTATTCCTCTGTACATCGGCCTACAGCGCTTTCTCTGAATATTTAAGTCTTCCACAGCAGTTAGTGAAGTTGTCGGTTAATTACGGCGCACACTTCTTGATACAAACTCCTTGTGAGTTTGGAGTGAGGAGTTAAAGAGTCTGGATGTGAGAGAAACTCTTTATTTTCTTACTCGAAAAACCGACCTTGGAGTAATAATAAATTAAATTAATTTAATAATAAACGAAAAAACTCGCCTCTTGTTATGGGGACACCCTTTATGCGTTTATTTTATTATTTTTTGCTGTAGCGGTAACAGAAATACACATTCTGTGAACATTTCAACTCTCTACCTATTACGGTTCAGGAGATACAGCCCGGTGACGGACGGACGGACTGACGGGCAACGGAGGCATAATAGGGTCCCGTTTGGAACCCTTCGGGTACGGAACCCTGAAAATATAAAGCTAGGGTCTCGCGTTTTCACATGCGGAGTGGAGAGGCCCAATAACGCCCACGTTTTGCGTGAATGGGAGCTAGTTCATCCCGCTCTTTTCCTAATTAGCTACAATCCACAGCAAAATAGATTATGTGAAATTGACGTTCAGTGAATGGGAAAACTGTCATATTTATACTTTTGAAATGTAGAAAGAATTAAATGGCAATATGTGATATATTAGCGGACTACTGTGTGTTTTATTAGACAAACCAAATGTTTCATTAAAAAGTAAGTATTTTTTTTAACTTACGCCTTTTTTCAAAATCTTATATGTATAATTGGAAAAATAGCCAAGTGTGAGTCGAACTCGCGCAAGAAGGGTTCCATACCACCGTATAATGGTAGGGATGGTGTGGTGTTAATAGTTTGATTTTTACATAAAAAAATGTTGTTTACAAAGTTATTGGTGCGGCTACTATCAAATTCCATATACGTAACCAGGTGCATTCATAAGTTTGTATGTGGTATTGAAATATTTTTTGTATGGGATGGGAGCCCCCTTAAATATTTATTTTATTCTGTTTTTTAGTATTTGTTGTAATAGCGGCAACAGAAATAAATACATCATCGTGAAAATTTCAACTGTCTAACTAACACGGTTCATGAGATATAGCCAGGTGACAGACGGACAGACAGTAAGACAGACAGCGGAGTCTTAGTAATAGGGTCCCGTTTTTACCCTTTGGGTACGTAACCTTAAAAATATGTCACCCAAAATGGGAAAAAATACCATAACTACCTCACACTATAAATGTTTGTATACGTTGCCGATATCCCTACACATATCTAGGTAATTTCTTGCCTCCCAGCCTATGACTGACAGCTTAGCTGAATGACGTCCTCTCATGCAATGTTCCTAGGCTTGCCGAGGGGAGCGCATTCAGCCTGTACCACTATTCCAGGTCACAGGTGGCCAAGATACGGGCACGCTCTGGATGGATTAGTGTTACATTCCACGAGGTTCTTCTAAACCTAAATGCAGACTGGCCCGTCCCACAGTCTCTGCGAAGACGGGTCTGAGGACGGGACTGTACTCGGGCCAGCGTTGCTGGCCTTAGTCAAGCATGACGTCACCAAGTGATGGGTTAACAATTTGACTGGTGAGGCCGTTCGTGCAGTGCACTGAGGACAGGAACGCCAGTATAGCGACGGTCGCTGTCCTGCGGATACCCAGGCCATTTAAACCGGAAAAGTCTAAACAATTAATTATGTCCAAAGTTTTCCAGACCGTGGTACACTGCAAGACTTCGTAAATTTTGGGAAGAAAAGCCAGAATTTCACGTTAAGCTGGACGATTCGTTAAATTTGATAATTTGGTCATTCACGAAATCGGTGAACGAATTGTACAGCACTGGAGCACTTAGGAGGCGAAAAGACTTGTCAATGATAAAATGTTAATAATATCAGGAGCTAAAGAATTAAATTAAGAGACCAATGATTGTTACTCTGTGACTGTTAAGTGTGCATTTAGGTACAACACGCATTTTGAAAAAATGGGATCTAAACCGATAGAGTTGAATTTTGAAATTATATTTTGTAGATCGTTGTGGACGGAGCCTGCAGAGTCTCCTAGGGTTCCATCGTCACAGATTGAATTTTGAATTTAGACAGCTAATGTGGGGTTGGATGGCTAGACTTACTGTAGCTGGCCCGAGTGCCCACTCGGGCCAGCTACATTAAGCTGAAAATGATGTGGGAATATATTTCCTCATGACCCATAAGGGTTAAGACGCTGATTAAATAAATATGGGGTGCTGTTTTCATGTGTTTTTCAGGAAATACTGGGCAAATCGTAATTAATTTCTGGTATATGTAATTTGACTATATAATCTAGAGATTCTTAATTGGAAAACATGTTTGGATAAAATTTTCTCGATAGAAAATAAATACAAAGTCAACCCTTTTTTATGGTTTTATCCTATTACACCGCAGTTGTAAGTGAATATGACTGTGTGATAATTGCAATGTATGAACAATTATTATTTCTAACGATTTTCAATTTGAAAGTTAATTCCCTGAAATAGTTTATTTTTTATGATTTTTTTTTACGTTTTGGCGCTTACGTTGTTTCAGATTAGTCGCGAGTGCATTATTGGCATCCCGCTTTTTCTTATTCGCGAGTAATTATTGCATCTCACTTCCGCTCGACAGCGCATTTTTATTCCATCATCGCCTTAACTAAGACTAAGGCGCAGAGGCTTACTCCGTAGGCCCAACGCAGTAAGAAGACGGCGTAAGGCAAAAGGCATAAGGTACGTTTGATCTTCGCCGCGTTCGCAAACAGAACGCGGCGGAGATCGAATATATCTTACGCCTTATGCCTTACGCCACAGATACTATAATACTATCCTTACGCCGTCTTCTGTCTGTGTAGCGCCAAAAGGATGCCGGTGACCGCGTCGTTTACTTGGTTGTCATAGAATGCAAAAACCGCATCAAAAATGGTTAAATAGTTTCTGAGAAGCCCTCAACTTTCTACCATTCTGGCTGCTACAACGCCCCCTAGTGGTCTACAACTGTAAAATATATATAAGAGCCTGCTCTGAAATAATAGCCATCTAATGCAAAAAGCCGCATCAAAATCGTATAAGTAGCTTTTCAGGAAAATGGTAACGGACATACATACACACCCACACACATACAAACACCTCCAACCCCAAACGCTTATACGAACAGAGGAGCCGTTCCGTTTCCGATTGAGTGAGTGAATAAGGATGGTGAGTGCGTAATGCATGCCAGAGCCTTGAGGATGATGACCTCTGTGGAATCAAGTGGCATGGTGGTGGAGGTTCGAATCCTGTCTTTGAAGAAAAAAAACTCGTTGAAATTGCTTTTTCCTATGATATATCCTAGTGTGGAATCATACGCAGTGTTAGATATAGATACACTTCCGTGTCTGCTGACGCATTCAGGGCCCAGGGCGGGTTTAGCTCACGAGCTGAAGAGGTTAACCGGGGTATGCTCGTTGTCTGCAAAACAACTACTTTGAGCCACCGGTGATAATTTCCAGACTACTTGCCGGTTCGATCAGTCACCCTATAATTTTAAGGGTTGGCTGCCGAATCCTGGAAACACTCTACTACACCTCTGTTCCCATTGACATTATGATGTTTTCAAACACTGAATGAAAAGGGTGCGTCTTCATAATATATTTTTTCTTGATTTGGAAAGAGGAGAAATAACGCTTCATAGATAGGCATTTTACAATACCCTGCGTCATGAGGTGGCAAAAAATTGCGATGGTGTCAATCAAAACTTACAGGAGTAAAACAAAAGAATAATATTTTATGCAACGAAATAGACTTCTCCAGTTTCCCACCTCACTGTGAATTATCAAGTTTTGAAAACACGTCTAGGCTTGAAATCCCTTCTTTGAGTTAGTTCAAAGTCTGAGGAGTTCACGTAGATAAGCTGATTAAGATTCAAATTTAGTTAATTGGGCACCTCATGTGATGTGCACTTGGGAAATCGAAAGTCTACTAAACATTGAGAATTCTCACGTGTGACTCACGGACGCCATACGACGTCCATATAAAATAAAACTAGTGTTGTTTTTGCTATGCAAATACATTTATTTAATGCGCATTAGTGTAAATATTGACAATTATTATTTGCGTAATTAAAGGTTCAGTGATTAGGCCAAAAAGTGACCAAAATAGTTACATACTGTCGTGTGCTGTGACATCTACCCACAGTGTTAAAAAAAAAAAACAGCACAAAACAATGAAAAAGTGTGGGGCTTGTGCTAAATTTATTGGGCGCACTGGCATCGTATCGAGTCCAAAATGCGGCGGCCAGTACCACGGTGCTTGTGTGGGTGTCTAAGCCGGAGCAGTTATCCCCAAGGACTGGGACTGCCCTCATTGCCAGAGATTAAAACCGAGAGACAACCGCGCTGACACGCCCGTTAAAGGCCTGCTGGGTCAATCCTCCTCTTCGGCTCCGCCAGCCGCCGCTCTGTTCGCCACCGACCGGCCCGCTGCTGCCGCTCGGCCCGCCTCTGCTCAGACCGCCACCGCACTGCTTGCCTCCTCTTCGGACTCGCTAAGCGCGGACACGGCCATGCCCTGCTCTCCTGCATCCTTCGACGGGGAGGACATGGCCAGTGCGCTTATTGAGCTGAAACGGTTCATCGGAGTGGAATTCCACACCATCCGACAGGAGCTGAAGGAGTTTCGCGACGAGTTTCAGGACTTGAGAGCGCTTCTGTCCGTGTTTGGCGAAAGGATGGATCGTTTGGAGGGCCGCGTCGACGCTATTGAAAGGCAGGTCATAGATGGGGCGGCGTCAGCTGCTACCCGAGTGCTCGAAGAAGCCGTTGCGAATCTTCAAATGGAGCTGAACGACCGCGACCAAGAGCTTTTGTCGAACGACATCCAGGTGACGAACGTCCCGGAGGACCCCGGTGAGAGTGCCGCCGGCCTAGCCACGCGGATCTGCGCAAAACTGGGCGTGGAGCTGGACGTGCGTGACGTGGTGTCGGTTTATCGTGCCGTGCGGACGCGCGAGGCGGCCCGGCCGCGGCCCATCGTGCTGCGCCTGGCGCGCCGCGCCGTCAAGGACGAGCTGCTGCAGGGCACGCGCACACGCCGCGGCGCCACCACCGAAGGGATGGGCCTGGCCGGCGCGCCGCAGCGGTTCTATGTGAACGAGCGGCTGACTAGCGCCAACCGACAGCTGTTCCAGCGGGCGCGCGAGGCCGCGCGCACCGCCGCCTGGCGCATCGTGTGGACCCGCGACGGCAGAATCCTCGCCCGCAGGTCTGAGGGTCAGCCGGCTCATCACGTGCGTCGGTTATCCGATCTGCACATTTTTTTGCCAGCCGAAGTCCAAAGAATTCCTTAATTGTTATTGTTTTTGTTTGTTTTGTAGTAAAGTCCTGCAATTAAATGTTTCGTTGTTGTTGTTTGTTTGTAACTCGTTTCAGATAAATTGTATAATTGTAAAAAAATACCGTTTTTACCGTTTTGTTGTGGCCTATATGCTTATTTCGTCATTGCTATGTCTTGTCGCGGGAGTGGACCGACTAATATGCCTCGTACCGTCGCGTGATTCAGCCTGGAAGCAATCATTTTATATAAATTTATCCGTATATAACTTATGTATGTATATATATGTTATAGGTCTACACTATCACTCTTTATTTATCACTTTGTGCTGCACTTGCTATTTACTTTTATCTTCGTGGACTGAGTCACTTACCTGTATGCATTCATTCATTTGCTATTGTTCTTTTAACTTTTTTGCTCGTTTTCATGATGTCGCGGTTTAATAACTTAAAAGTTGGATTATTTAATGCTGGTTCCCTTGGTACGGGACATGATGAGCTGATTGCGACTTTAACAGATACGAACGCAGACATTATTGCCATAAACGAGTCTTGGCTTCGGGCTGGAGAGGATGGACGTGCTCCCGCCGTGCCTAATTACCGACTACGGCACGTTCCCCGGCCGGTCGAAATATGTGGAGGACGGGGTGGGGGCGTTGGTTTCTTCCTGCGCCGGGGCCTCCACGCGCGCACACTTACACATCCTCCCGCTGCGCTCGTAGAACAAATGTGGTTGAAAACAATAATTAACAGCAAACATTTAATCATTGGGACCGCATATCGGCCACCGCGGCTCGATGTTGACACTTTTTTTGATGCCATTACTGACTCAATAACTTCTTTTATTAAATACGATCGACTGATTTTGCTGGGTGACTTTAATATTAATTATATGGACAAGAACGACAGAAAACTTAGATGTTTGACACAATTTCTGACAACGATTGGCTTGACACAACATGTAAGCGACCCGACTCACTTTACGGAACACAGCCAGACAACTATAGACCTTATTTGCTGCGACGCTCGTGTTGTGTCTGTGGACGTGCAGCATATCCCGGACTTAGGGAGGCATGCATTCATCACAGCCGAGTTTGACATTAAAAAACGGAAACCGACACCTAGACGTATTACTTATAGACCACTGAAAGATATTAACCTAACTATATTTAACAATGACCTTGACGCCATAAACTGGGAACAAATTTATTTACTTAACGACATAAATGACATGGTTAGACTATTTAACTTACTGCTACTAGGACTCTTCGACAGACATGCGCCGGAGAAGATGATAGTGGTGAAGGAGGCACTTAAACCATGGCTCACGAGCAACGTTCGGCTCATGATGCGGCTCAGAAACGAGGCTCACACTCGTTACAAACGAACCGGAAGCGATGTTCACAAGCGGTATTACCTCGACCTGAAGCACCTTGTGATAGAAGCCATTTATAACGAGAAACGTGCCTTCTTCACGCATCATATTAATGACATTACCGACTCGAAGACTCTCTGGAAAACCTTAAAGCGCACTGTTCTTCCAGATTCACAGACGCAGACTGACCTCCCGGCACAATTTGATGACCCTGACTTGATAAACCGTCATTTCCTTAATATTCCTGGGAAACAGGAAGTTACTTTATCTGACTTAACTTTTTTTGAATTTAATAGACATAATGACAAAACTTTCACGCTTTCTCCTACTACTGTTACTGCCGTCACAAAACTCATTACGTCAATAAAAACCACAGCAAAAGGACTCGACTCAATAGATATTGACATGATACTTCTGACATTACCGAGAACTACAGACGTACTGACTTACATTATTAATATGAGCATTCTGACAATGACTTTCCCAGCTGACTGGAAAATCGCTCAGGTGACCCCGTTACCAAAAAAACCGAATCCCACTGAAATGTCTCAACTGCGACCTATAAGTATTCTTCCTTGTGCATCGAAGATAATAGAACGGGTAGTTTGCGAACAGCTGTCCGATTACCTGGAGAAAAACAGCATTTTCCCTGAACTGCAGTCAGGTTTTCGCAAAGGTCGATCGACAGCTACTGCGCTGCTCGATGTAGTCGATAACATCTTACAAGCTCGTGATGCTGGTAAAAGTACTTTTTTAGTGCTTTTAGATTTCTCCAGGGCCTTCGACTGTATTAGCATACCCCTACTATTATCCAAGATGTCTTATTACGGGTTTGATGTCACTGCTACAAAATGGTTCAGTAGCTATTTGTCTGGCCGTGCGCAGGCAGTTGCATTGCGTAGGGTGGATGGTAGTGCTCTGCGGTCCTCTGTTTGTCCTGTGACAAGAGGAGTACCGCAGGGTTCGATACTCGGGCCTCTGCTCTTCATACTGTATAGCGCTGATATCACTAACAGTATGGAGAGCTGCAAGTATCACCTGTACGCGGACGACGTGCAACTTTACTTTTCTAGCGTGCCGTCAGACACATCTGCTGCCATAAACAAGATAAATGCTGACCTAGACCGTATTTCCTCTTGGTCGGACAAGAGCTGTTTAGTTCTTAATCGTGGCAAGTCGAAATATGTCGTTTTTGGGTCAAAACATCAAATCCGTAATACCCTTGAAGCTATGACTTCCGGGAATGTCGCCGTCATGGGCGAACCAATCGAACGGTTGGTAGAAGCAACCAACCTCAGCCTTTTAATGGACGGGAATTTGCGCTTTGAGAACCACATACTAAATGTTGTGAGTAACTGCTTCTATCGCCTCAAAGTTCTATATAATATACGAGATTACCTTAGTGTCGATTTGCGTGTTGACCTATGTGAATCACTTATATTATCTAGGTTAAACTATTGTGATGTCGTGTATAATGGGTGCATTAGTGGTCGTTCCAAGAGGCTCATACAACGAGTGCAGAACGCATGTGCTCGTTTTTGTTTCAGAGTCCCTCCCCGGTCCCACATCACTCCCTACTTGAACGCCGCTAACTTGCTTAACATGCCTGCACGCCGGCGCCTGCACTTGGCCACTTTGCTGTTCGGGGTGGTAAGACACAAAACCCCCACCTACCTTTTTAATAAACTGGTTTGGTCCAAAAGTATGCGCAGGTTCAAGGCAATGGCCATTATACCTATGCACCGAACCGCTGCTTTCAGAGGTAGTTTCAAGTTTGCGGCGTCTAAGTGCTGGAATGATATCCCTCCTCCTATCCAAGGGGCGCTTAGCAGATACACCTTTAAGCGTATGCTTAAAGGCTATTTGTTGACACTCCAGAAAACATCCTAATCCCCAGCACTGTGACAGCAATAAATATGCCAATTGCATTTCTTTTTTTTTATCTAGTTTTGTTTGTAATTCTTACTGTAAATATTATATTAATGAAGCTGCATCTAGGTAGTGTTTACATTATTATCTCACTTTGTATTTATGTTTATTTCTCTTTCGCCTGTCCCAAAAATCTACGTAGTTTATAGATATATATTCTTTTGGTATGACGTTTCCATGAGTCACCGACGGTGCTGGCTGAAAATCAGCGCTGTAGGTGTCTGACATCTCAGCATAATGCTGAGCCAGTGTCCGGTTCACTGCCGCAGAGACACACTTGTTATATGTTTTTTGTTTTGTTTATTTTTTGTTTAATATGCGTGTCCTGTGTGTTTGTGAATAAATGTTTCTTTCTTTCTTTCTTTCATTCTTCTTTCTTTTCAGAGAACTCTGAGAGTTTAAACAGTATGAGTATTAGGGTCATTAATATTTATTACAGATGTAATGGGACTTTTGAAAACTGGTTCGATAATTTGTACCTTAAAACTTCAAGTTAAGGTTCAACTCCTATTATATATATTTTTCGTTTATCAAACGAAGGGTCTTTCTTACATAAAATGTCCTAAAATCATAATAAACTCTAGTCTTTTCGAGTAAGCATGGCAACAGCGAGCATTGACTCCTGTCTACCACTTTTGTTAGCGATACTTACTTATTAAGTACAACGTAAAATGGTATCAGTCTCTGAAACAGGCTCCCCGGCGCCATCAGAGACAGTCCACTTTCTTTCAAACGACGTGTAAAACTGAATTTTTGGTATTTGTTTATGTATATGTTACATTTTTATACAGCGTGTCATTGAATAAACGCATAACCTTATACACTGCAAATTATTATTATATATTTTTTTTAATTGTATATGACCTCCTGTCATAACAAGCAGCATGGCTTGCATCTGCATATCCCTGCAGCGCTAATAATAATTTTTTTAATAATAAAACATATTGCGAAAGAAAAAAACATATATTTGCCTTATATTGTAGAAAATATTTGAGACTTAAGTTGTTGTGTCATTTCTGACAAATTCATAACTCTGTTGTGCGCGCGAATAACGCTCCTCTGCCCGTGAGTTCAGTCAATTTATCTATCACTCTTTCCCGGCTTTGGACTGGCAGCAAGTACCTACCTAAAGGTAAGTTAGTTTTTTGGTTAGTTATGTTAACATACCAACATCATAGTAAGTAAATATTAAGAAATAAATCAATGGAAAGATGAAGTAAAACTAGTAAAAAGAAAGCTTTGGGTCAGGTACCTACTAACTACAAAACATCGCAACAATCTAGGCACTTCGACTTCCCCGCCCCAACCCTCACTAACCTTACAGTTCGCCCCAGCGCTAGCTTTCTTTCAAGAGAAACTTGGAAGGGCCTGTATGAAACGGGACGAGAGCACGGGACGCGCAATCGTCGTTTCAAATGACTAAATAATTTCCGGCGTATTGTAGGTATCTATTTCCGTGCATGAGTTGAACGCACTCCAAATGTGGGCACTGTACCAGGCAGGTTCTCACTGTACAGTTTAGGTACGTTCGACCGGCCAACCCGACGACGGGCGGGAATTCAGTTATGTTGCCACTCGCTTGGCTGGCAGTCGCGTCGCGCGGTAGCCGCTCGTCATAAGCAACTTTTCTTTGATTTTTGCAACAACAATGACTTAAGTACCAACATTTTAGGATGTCTAAAGGAATTGTCCACAAATTAAATTCGATTCCTTTTTAATTGAATACCTTTTTGTTTAACTTAAAGTAAACACTTTAAACCCAGTATAAAACAAATGACAATTACATAAGTAAGGAGGTCGGTACCTACCTACCTACCTTTAGAATTTACTAATAGCCTGAATAAGTACTAATAACACCTCTCTTAGATAGAGTGGACTAAAATTTACAAACACAAATAATCGCACGCAGGTAACCCTACCGTGATCAAGCGAGACAGGAGTTTACAGGACTACCTTGTAATGTCAGAGTAAAAGAAGCTCTCAGGTGTAGTAATGCGGTGCAATCTAGCCTGCTTGTTGTAGTTAGTGCAGGTGCGAGCTAGATTGCGCTTTATTGTCGCGCAGCGAGAGTAGCTATTTATTTAAGTGTATTTGAGGAGTAATCTTTCTGTACGTAGTACTATTATGTATTCTGTACCTACTGTGTGAAATATAGTAGTTGTTGGAAAATTGCTAGCATTATTCTGTGAGACACTCGTAGGTACCCCGAACCGCTCAAAGTACACCGACACAGCTTGATTGACAATGTCATTACATTGTGCAAGTAGGTACTTTCAACATTTCACAATATTCCACATTTGTGTAACGAAATTGCATTGCGTGGCACGCGCCGCGCACACGCACGCGCACCTCAACGTAGGTAGATAAGCACCATAGAGTCATATAAGTAATAAGCACTGACGGACTAAACAAAACAAACAAACAAAGATATCCCCGCACCACTCACATCTTCCCCTAGCCCTTCCCCTTCCGTGATTTGCACTCACTCCCTCGATGTTTTCGACCTGACGCGCCACCACGCAGAGGCTGTCTCTTTTTTCCATACGGATGAAGAAAGTAAGCGAATCTACAAAATTATCCTTTCGTTTTGCTTAGTAAAGAAAACGAAATCAGGTTTCATTTTGGTGGGCGCAACCTTTGTGAGCTTCGTATTAGCGTGAGTAAAGTCTAGGCAGGGGTCAGTTAAACTGGACGGTCGCGCCTAAGTTAACTAAGCTGTAAAGGGAAAGAGCAACAACAATAGCTCTTTCTTCAAAAATATGATATAAAGTTAGTAAAATCGACTCTGCTCATGAGTTTGATCAAACTAGTTTCTCCTTATGAGTTTCTTCGATGACACGTTGTATATAGCATTATTTTTAGTACAATGTTGATATTGGTAAGTTGTTAGAGTTAAGGTAGCCTTTGTACATGTTCTTTTCTTTATATTTGTTTTGTATTCACTGTTTTGTGCAATATAGTATATCGAAAGTTCAAAAATACCGTCGTTATGCACTTATCATGGTAGCGGTCGCCGTTACCAACCGTTACAATGGTTACCTACCGTTACCTGGTTACCGACCACCATTACCATGCATGATTCGGATCGCAAAAGCAGTCGAGTCAATGAACACTATCGGAATATTAACCCGTATACTCTATAGCTAAAAATAGTGCCCCAGGTACCAACCGATATGGGCAACGTCGAATTTTGAAGCGCTTTTTCTACTAAAGAAGACACTTTCTAAATCCCGAAAAAATTTTTATGAAGACGTCTATTTTCTACAATTTGAAAACATTTGTCAACGGGAACAAGATGAAAAAAAGCTTAGTCGATGATTTTAACATAAAATTTGCTATTCTAAGAAGTTCTTGGGTCAAAAAATAGGCCATCAAATACCTTAAAGGTGTGTGTTTGAAATTAAGAAGTAATAATTGCTTTTGAAGGAATAAATAAAATCTTTTCTTAAACAGTATACTTTTTTTAGAGGGTCAATGAACTTTCGCACGTTTATCTTTCAGTAGACCCCAACAGCCCCAAAGTTTAAAAGGCGAACCGTAATTTATTCGGAAAACAAACTGACCCACGCGAAAACACAGCATTGTTGAGTGTTAAACAATGTTTATGTGCAGAGCTCAGAGTTTTCGAAGCTTCAGATTAATTATTATGTTTTAAACAAGAAACTCCCAGCCACCCTGATTCGGAAACGAATCAAAATTAATCGCTGTTCTTTTTTTGTGCTAGTCCCGGTGTCTAACAAAGTTATTGAAAAACTGGTTAAACATGAGGGCTACTGTGCCTCTCTCAGCCCCTATTAGAAAAGTCGTGACGCTGTGTTGTTTATAGATTCATATGTTTTTATGTTGTCTTCTTAAGTCTTGGAGAGACCCTAAAAAGGAGCTTTAATTTTCATAGGATGTGAACTCTAATACCATAGCATAAGGTGCAAAGTCGCGATACATTAAAAAATATATGCCAGCGAAAATGTAAGATGTTTATACATGGTGTCCGGTAATTCGGTGCCTTTATTGTGAGGGGTTAAAGTAGAGCCCATTTCCAGCAAATTTAATCATATCAGACTTGAACTAATTTAGGATAGTAAATTTTTCAACCAAAATTTTTCATAAAGCCATTAATTACGTAAAAAACTATTTATTATGCTGGCAAAGGACTCTCTTCCCCTCTTCCACTCCCCACGCTCCTGGGCTCTCTCCCACCAGTTCTTGTCGTGGGTCAGCTCGTTTCTCCAGCGCTTCCTGGCGTGACTACGTACTCGTTCTGCATTTGGGAACCAGAGATATGTTAATTTGACCCCTCGGTGTGGTTGCACACGAGTGACATGGCTGGTCCAGCACACTTCAGTCCGGTGGCTTTTTCAGCGATATCTTTTATTTTTAGTTTAGGAGCGTAACTCGGCATTCCCCAGAGCACTGCGCTCCATATTTCGCTGGCAAGCCTCAAGTATTTTTTGGGTAATTCTTTGAGTGTCATTCATTAGTTCATGCATCAATTATTCTGTGCTATTCAACAGAATAATTGGTACATTAGTTGATTGGCTCACTGCATAAAAATTCATAGTATTTTTTACGTTTAACTTCAATTATTCTGTGGAATAGCACATAATAATTTATGTTTAACTTAAAATACTATTATTTCTGCATCTTCTAATTTTCCATTTTATGACAGCGATTTTGATAAAAAAAAAATGTACAGAAGTGTGCATACAGATTATTTAAAACTTATTTGTACTGTTGCAATATTTTTAAGTATAGGTGGAGAGTATACCTGATGCCAAGTTTTTTGTCCTCTGAGTGCCGCCTGGAGGGGGTAGCGGTGCAAGGGAACAAGAGAGAATATGCATGGGCAAGAGAGAGATGGTGGCCTCGCTCAGTGGTCAAGAAACCTTTTTATACATATACCCTAGAAGGAATAATTGGGGATCACTTTTGTATGAAGAATTCAAAATGGAAATACTTTGTTCTCCCAGTCGCTACAAAGTTTTCACAGTACAATATCATATTACATTATCAAAGACCTTTCTCCCGGTTAGCCTCATTAGTTGCTACAAGGGTGGTTCTGAATCTAAATAAAGGTGATTCTAGTTCTTACTTAGAACTTACGAAAATGAATACTCTGCTTTTTTCACACTTTTAATTTCTCAGATCGATCTGACAAAATCTACTAAAAGGGCACTGATCAATTCAACAAGGCCGTGTGATCCTAACTCAAGTTCGACAAGTTTGAAGTAGCAAAGATCAGAACATCGGGGTGCTTGTACCAAGCCGCTTTTGCAGAACGCTGCAATTTTGCTCGCGTAATGATTTATGTTAGGTTTTAGGCTTATTGCACCTGTATAGGGTTTCTGTACTGTAAACTTGTGGGAAATGTTAGGGAATTATATCGTGGCTTAGCTCTGTATTCTCATTATTTTGTTACTAAGAATATGGATTACTTTGGACCACTAAGAAAATATGAATTTAGCTCTTGCAGCATACTGAAAATAATGATACAGTTTAACCGGGACCTAAAAATTAAAAGAAGATTGTGTCTTGACACCACAGAACAAGTGCTTGGCTCATAGCGCTGAAAAACAGAAAATAATTTAGGTATTGCATCATAGAGTGAGAAACTACTGGCATAAAATAACAATACTAAAAAAAATAGATGATTGGTCTTAATAAAAAAAAACAATTCCGTTCCTATACACGACTCCTCATTCGGTTTGCTGGAAGAGATCCCTTATTAGAGATAAGCCCTTCGCGCCTTCAGAATTCCACAGGACAGCAGGACAAAAAAGCTGCTGAAAAAAATACGTACTTATTACGTAAGTAAAACTATAATATTAATATTTTTTACCTTCGGACTGACATCTGCGTTATCGACTGTCAGGAATGCTATTGACAATTGTCAGTTTTACAGGACAGACAACATAATGGCGAATGGAATTTGAATAAATTAAGCCGTATAGAGGACAAATGAAGGACATTATGTTTTTTTCCATTGAATCCGTAATATTTTTTGATGGGAATTGCTTTAGTTAAGAATACAAATTATCTCGAAATTGTTTTCTCAGTTTGGTAACCTTGTTTTTTTTACATGACCCATTGCGAGTCGGACTAACAGTCGAAACGGTACAAGAAAAACCCAAAAAAATATCTCTTGTATGGGGGGCCTTTACTAATGTTCCGTACCCGAAGGGTGCCTCCGCTGTCCGTCCGTCCACCTCTCTGTCCGTGAGCAGGCTGTATCTCAAGAACAACATGAAATTTAAATTTTCACACGATATGTATTTAATTTACAGCTGCCGCAACAATAATACATTACGCGAGATTTTATTAAATAAAGGGGTCCCCATATGTACAAGATACGTGATGATATTATAATTTGGCGACAGATTTTAGTATAGTCGGTGGCGCAATTAGTTTGGCGCGAATCGCTAATCAGTAGAACGGGTTCCCAATGGGTCCTTAAGTTTTCTTGTACTATATTATAGAAACCTTCGTGTGCGAGTTTGAATCTCACATTACCTATTTCAGATTGCAGACGTAGTAACGGATTTTCTGCGGTTGAAATGGATATTCTAATAATGCCGGCATTATCCTATCCACAATAACTATTTATACTCCGGCTCTGGCTACACTAACAACGTTAAAAGCTCATCTCCCGTTAATCTACGGACCGCCATTACAGCACACTAATATGCAGGCTGCCAACTGATTCTGCGAGCAATAATACCGCGGACTTGCTGTACAGCGCGACTAGGGTTATTGTGCTGATGGGACATCGATGTCTGGCCAACGTAAATATACTAGCCGCGCCACGTTTATTTTTTTCTGAGTGGGCTGTAACCTCTTAAGGGTAAGGTGGGGAGAGAAAGAGAGGTGCCAGTACACTCAGAGCCAAAGAAACTTGTCACGAATACGGTATTTGACAAGGTAGTCCAATAATTATAGAAACGTGTCCCAAGCTGAACCTATTTCAACAAAAACGTTTGACAATATAAGGTTTGTATATTTCCAGCAGTTGTATTTAATAGACTCAATGTAGTGTTAAAAAGACAGCATTTGACTACGACGTCACCTGATATTATTAATAAAAAACGTGAACAAAATTGCCGTTTTGGCAGTTCCCAAAAGTATATATTTTGACTAGCAGTCAAATACCGTTTTGTACCTAATTAAGAGATGTAAAATACTAGATTGTTTATAAAAACACGATCAGTGGAGTAAGTATGTTGTCAGAGCGAGAGTTGGGATCACGGAGTTGTGTTCATCATCGTATTTTTTTATTTTCAAAGTAATTTTCCTACTTTCATTCGCCTCATGTCTGATTCCAAAATCTCAACCTAGATACGAAAAATATGCATCGAGTATATAAGCTTATCGAGCTGCTGTATCAGCCAACACTAAACGGAAACAATTCAATAACATATTAATAACATTTACCTATAATATGTACACCTTAACCTCCTGCCGCCCAATGTACCAGGGAATTAATGCCGTGATTTTAGTAAGACCCAATGTGCCCTCTAGGGAACAAAAGACATCACTCAGTATTAACGCCCATGTATCCCCTGGGACACGGAAAAATACATTTTTAGGTGTATTTTGTTATTGGTCTTGAGCGTTTATGAATAAACTGCTTTAGTACCTAATCGGGAACATTGGGCACAGATAATATAAACTTTTTTTTTTATAGACTATCGACCAAAACCTTTTCCGAGATATTCGCAGACAAACATTCAAACATACGGGTCAAACCGGGACACTCCTTTTTTTGAATTCGGTTAAAAAGACCTTGAGCAGCAGGAGGATAATATGACATAATTCAATAACATACAGGGTGTTTGAAACATCGATGCAATAACCTCAAATACGGTCAAATGACCATCTTTAAAGCGCTATTCCTGTTTACCTTTGGACCGCCAAATATCAATAAAAAATTTGTCACTCTCACGCCAAACATGTTTGATATGCTATGCAAAATACAACGTAATTCATAACAGATAACATCTCTTTTAATAGTTATAACAAATTGTGTCGGGTATAGCCGACGTGGCGCCAGTAGCACGGTTTTCAGTTCTGTCCGACAGAGCCGGCTGGAGCGCTGAAAAACTATTTTCTTTATTTGGTGTGTTTAAAAACATCATATGTGAATGGGAACTATATGACAAAAAAAACTAAATAGCTGTTTTTCACCTAAAACTTGCAAAAAACTTGGTATTTCTTGAGAACTTAAATAATTGATATGGTTCTTGCATCAAAAAATGTGTTTTCAAAATATGTTAAAACTGTGTTTTTGAAAATAAGAAATAAAAAGTGGTTTTGAAGCCCACAGCGACTGACCTAACAACCATGTTGCGTGTTATCTCTTATGAACTTTATTTTAATATGGTTGTGTTCAAAATTTCAACCACCACGAATCGAGTTTCTAATTTTACCGATACGCGAGCCTCCAATTTCGTATTCGAACGCAAATGTACCGACACAAGAGAGCGAGACAGTTGCGTAGTTGCCTACGTACATACATGCGTCGTCGGTGACACGTCTCTGCTTGCGGTCGGATACGAACCTGCACCTTTATGCTAATGCCATTGTAACAGGTCCCATTTGACACTTCATCAACTTTAAACAAAATAACATTTGGACATTATGATATATGGCATTTTTTGTTCATTTGATGGTCCTCTATTGATGTATTTCCACAGTGCGCCACCAAATTGAAGAAAAAAAATAACGTTGGATATTATCTCTCTCAATGCAGTTCGGAGACTTAATTTCAATAATTTATGAGATACCGTTGTAAATATGATGTTAAAAGGAATAAAAATAGCCAAGCATGTTTTACAAAGGTTTTCACGCATAAACAAATCTGGTTTAAATTAAATGCAGTCAAAAGACCTTGCCGAGGGAATTTCCCAGCAATTCAAAGGTCTGTAAAAACCAATTCTCAAGCCACAGATACCTTAAACAAAATTTGTTAGATTATTTAAACAGTATTTAATCATAAATGATTGAAAAATAAATAAATTAATGGTCATAACCACAATTATTACCAAGTAAGTGTAAAATTCTGTTTTTTTTCGTTAACAATAATAAAACCTCGATACAAATCAAACCGTAATACCTCGGCCAACACTAGTTTGGCGTAAATTGTTCTAAATGGTCTGAACTATCTTCGTTTTAAGGATTTTCATCGATCTACCAAACACCCCTATAATAACTAAATAAATACAATTCAATTAAGCTCGCATTATTTTTCGATTCGTCAACTCCGTCGTTTGTTACTGAATATTGTACTGTTAGTTTGAAGCATAAATAAACTACCTGCAAGAAGTCCACATCAGCTGTAACATGGGACAGAGCAAAGTTTGGATATAAACAGCACTTTAAAGTTCGAACGCTGGTGAGTAATATCAGAAATATTGAGAAACTTTTGATAATGGAGCAAATCTACCATTCCTGGTAGATTTGCTCCATTATCAAAATCATATTTACCGGATATTTCTACTTAGGCAATACATGGTGACTTTTGATTGAAAAACTTTCCTGGAGGCACATATGGTCCCAATGTTTTTTTTTAATTGATTCTCTATATTTTCCAATTACAAGTTACTACGAGAAACCAAAAAAATATAGTTTGAGGCCATATATATTTTAGGGATATTTGTTTATAATATATGAAAATACCCCAAAAGCTGGTCATCTAAGTAAATGTCAGACTGTTTAATAAATAATAATCATCGCGAGAAAACCTTGTCTTTTGAACAACTGGATAAACTTTGACACAGCTGTGCCGCTGCCGCCCTATATTTGAAATTGGCCAGAGCTATGTATATTTGGTTTGTTTATGTCTGTCACAATAATCGCTTCAAAAACAATATTTATTTACGAATGCTTATCTTAGACCGTCTTGTACCACATTTTTGACAGCCGCTAAATATAGGTAAAACTCAAGTTAAATACAACATATCTTTTTACAATGAGTAGCAATAAACATAAACATAAACATTTTCATAAAGGCACATACATTGCTTATGGCCCCACACTAGGACAGCCTGTGTCGTGGGAACCAGAAACAGCGACATCAACACATATTTAAAGAGTTTGAGATTATAATTATTTAATTTATATACAGGCGCTGTCAAAAAACAAGTCAGCTTTAGGCCGGTTTCTTACTCTGGAATATAATATATATTATTACATCTAAGAAATATTTTGTTTTGTTTGTATACGTCATTGCGAATACTTGACAAAACAAAAGGTTTCTTGAGCTGAAATATATGTTTATTTCTAGTATTTGTATAAGTTAAAAACTACCAATTTTTAAAAGAGATCTAAAAGGGTTTCTTCGCCCTTTTTCTCCCACCGTGGTCCAATGTCGAGACGAGTAATGAATATCTACAGTAACAAACACATTTTGACTTGACTATAGCCCATGGTGAGTAGAAGTATTGAACCTTTCAAATTCTTGACAACACTGTTTAATGGGCATTTCGAAGCAAAGAGTAATCAATTACGAGGCGCCCAGCTGCGAAATTAACTCAGCTCGATGAATTTGCAATTTTCCTATCAACGTCATCTAGTCACTTACGCGAGTACACTCGGGATGTTAATTAAAAAAATGGATGATTTTTGTATTTGCTATTATAAAACTGATAAAAAAGGCTCAATCAATATTTGACTTTACAGCAACTTATAATTTCGTTCTTATTTGATAAAATGGATCATTGTATTGTGAAAATGGTTAACACACTGTGTGAGTAATTTAGCTCACCTTCAAGAACTTACTCATACATTTATTTTTCCATGACAAAAGTAGTTAATCAAATCGTCATAACTAAATCATAAATACAAAATTAAAAAAACAATTATACAAATCAACCGACCCAACAAATGCCCTGACCAAAGGTGCCCATAGCGAGTAAATCATCATTGAACTTAACATATTATTATTATTTTTACAGCTGCTGTATATTCTGAGAGTCACGTCTTGTGGCTGAAGAGACCGACACGGGATCTGTACTGCTTGCTACAACCGTCGCTACAGAATTAGGTGGCAGGGCCAGTTGTATATTTCTCTTTTATCAATTAAACAAAAAACACAGCGTTATGCCTTTTCCCATAAAACGTGACGGAAGCGCAGTCGCGTCCACATTCAGCTAGTTATCATCATCAATATGTAACGGCATTAAAGGCTAAGGTCGAGCCACCGCTATCAGTAGCTATGATCGTCTATTCTAACTACCCCAAAAGAGATGTCCCGATTCAGCTGTAAGATTTGTAAGTTAAGAATGATAAGTCCGAATTTCTCGTTCGTTGAGAAGTTCGTTAGGCGTACAATAGTCGAACGAAGTTTGGTTCAGGAAGTTACAGTTTCAAGTTAGACAGAGAAAGCATATATGTCCGCAAGCCGGTAATTCGCATCAGTCAGCGGTGTATTGCGCCAGATCGATCGTTGTTGTATTTATTTGTGATGGTACCATTTATTTTTTTGTATATATGGGCGCTTGGAACTTCTTTTAGTGGTCGACCACAATTTATAATATTTGTTTGGGATATCGTATAGATATCCGTCGTAGTTTTACGACGTGAGTACTCAATGATATTTCATGTGCTCGCTAGTAGCGGCTTGTGGTGGTTCCAATTATATAATTAGATCACGGCAATAACGATCCGAAAAGACCGGTTTATACAGTTGCGATTTGATTTTCCGAGATGGGTTTGAACTAGCGGTTACCTCAAAAGGTCCGTAACGTTGTGAAACCTTCAACTCTGCGCAATTTTAGCTGGATGTTATCGAAACGTAGTCATTAGCGCTTTAGGAGATCTAATCCACACCATAGCGAAGTGCATAGTTCGATAAATACCGATCTATGAATTCCACTAGCCTCAGCACGTCCTCGACTGAGCCTAATCATATATACACATATTTGACTCAGCCTACACATTAGACCTCCAGCGAAATTTACATTTAATTTAAAAATGCAACTTGAATCCAACCTGACCCAAGGCGAAGCAAAACAACCTACCCGGTCCTAAACAATGAACTTTCGACTGTAATTTGATCTCTTCGCGCGTCCCCGACAACACTCAAATGTCAAAATATCAACAGGATAGGTTATCTGAGTTGACATGTTGACAGTTGTTATTTCCATCCGCGGAACCTCATCGATCAAACAGTCTCTCTATGCCCTGCCAACCTAGGTTTAGCCGCAACTAAACTCCTGTCTAGCCTAGTCTAAAATCCTAGTGTTATACCATGTCCATTATCGACACCACTCGAAAATGGTTGAGTTTGATTTGAATGTGCTTGTATGTTTAATGACTGTGTGTGTGGGAATTTCAAAACTCGCTACTTGAAAGGAATGAGGAAAGGATTAGCCCGCGAATATCCTAAGAGCCAATCCAGGAACCCTATGGTGAAGGAAAAAGGAATTTAGGGTCGCTCCAAGCCCAGACTCAGACTCAGATCAGTTACTTACAAGTTCTTATCTAACGACCCAAGGATAGTTTTGGAATTTGGGGTAGGTTGATATAAAGGATAGGAACCGAGGTATATCTCGGCGCTCCAGACACTCACGAAAATAAACTGAAACTCGCAATCACAATTCGCCCAGTTCCGACGCGTAACACGGCAGACCAAAACTGTTTAGAATTTGAAAGACGACTGTCACAGTAGCTAGACGCTGAGACTGAATGCTCTCCCTTCCCCCGCAATCGTATTTATAGTCCCCACCTGTCTGGAAAAAAAATGGCGTCCTTTGCGAACACGCTCTGCCCAAGCGAAGCTTCTTATCACTAACTACACAGGGTCTAATTTCAACCATGCCATGCAGATCCGCCGTTCTGCAAATTGTGTGTACGCATATTCACTATGATCAAAAATCTGTTGATCGCTGACCATAAAAGCTTGTTGCGATTAATTAAGCCTTCCCGACCGCTAGCGCGCTGGATAAAGACCACTAGAATGCTATTCATACTAGTCGTGTCAAACTCGCCATCTCATACCTCAACCGCAATTGTATATTTGCAATCAACATAATAGCTTTCTCCGTATCGTTCCATAATAACCTTTCATTATTTAGTTATTCATAATTTATTCAACGCGCAGCCAAATCGGCTCTGATCCCTACATATCTCGCAGGAATGCGACAAAAAAACCTAACCTGTAACCTTCCTTGAACCATCCCAGGCGTCGGCTCATTGTTTTTTGCTAACTTGCCCCTGAGCTACTCAAAACCCCAAACGTTATCTGAACCGATTCTCGTATTCAAAACAGCGCGGCGATGGGCTAGCCCTCTGTCACGCAAAATGAAGTATCAATTGTACTTACTCTCGTGTACCATTACAGCCCCCTCCCAGACCTTGAGACACTGTTTATCTCAGTTAACATGGCGCAAGGATCTCATTACCACTATGCTACCCATGCTTTGTCCATATCTACTCTATATTTCTTTATTGTACTACACAAAACAGTCATACAGATAACTTATAATAGAAAAAAAAACATGTACAAAGGCGAGCTTATCTCTCAAAAGAGATTTCTTCCAGCAAACCAAGATGGTAGGAGAGGTGATGGTTGAGCGGGGGAAGACCTGCGCGTACAATAAAACTCTATAAATACTACGACTGATATATGTATACTACAAACAGTATGTATTATACTGATAACCCTAATTGCTTAAAATAGACTGCATACACAATTACTTAAATACAACGTAAAAATATGAATAAACCGTATAATAAACTAATACATACAAATATATATATATTATCTAACTGGAAAGGGAGAGATAGTGCTTCTTTAGCCGGTTTTTGAATATATTTAGAGATCGACTGTCCCTGATAGTGCAAGGAAGCTCATTCCACAGTCGTACGGCTCGGATTCTGAACCCGTGCTCGTAGGCTGCAGTGGAGCGATCTGGAGCTTTGAGCGTAGACGCCATATGAGTTCTCCGAGGCCTGCTTGAAGAAAGAAATTCGAAGCGATCACGTAGGAAGTTAGGGTAACGAGGGTTCCACAAAATATTATAAAGGAAACACAGGATATGAGAGTCCCGTCGAAGCCGAATCGGTAGCCACTTCAGCTCCCTGCGATGCTGAGATACGTGGTCATACTTGCGCAGTCCGAAGATGAACCGAATCCCGAGATTTTGAAGTCGTTCGAGTTTGTTCAGTTGTTCTTCATTTGCGCTCACCCAGCAAACATCAGCATAATCAATGAGGGGGAGAAGAAGGGACTGAGCGAGAGTTATTTTGGTCTGTATATGTACGGACATCTCAAATCATGTACACATACCGATGAATCTGTCAATTATGTATATAATATTTACACAACTCGATTGAGCTCTCTCTTGTCTTATCTTATTTATCTATCTAACTATACAACCTCGCTTACCCGCAACTTATCCTGATTCGTATTATATATACAATTTTTTTTTTGTTTTTTATTTTATTTATTTTTTGTTCCTTTCTAAACCATGCAAGATCCTTAAATCTACAAAGTAGTTACTCAAATTTACAGCTTACAGCTTAATTATATAACTTTTATACACTATCTTATTTATCTACGCCCTTATTCGTCCTCACATAATACCTGGCTATATTTATAGTATTGAAGTTACCCAATATCTCATTTGAGACCGGATCTACTAAAGTGTAACAGTTCGGATATACCACTGCCGAAAGAACATAAGGCCCTTTATACAACAATGAAAATTTTCGCATGATTTTATGTTATTTATTTGAACGCACAAAATTCTCAAGTTTCACATAATCACCTATACGATAGACTTCTAACTTACGCCGTTTGTCTGCCTGTCGCTTACGTCGTTCACTAGAACTTTTAGAGTTTTCTATCGCTACATTCCGCACCTGTTCCGTATCTCGCACACTATTACCTAATAACCATTCATCGCCTAATTCCTTGTCAATAGTTAACGGTTCCCGCCTACCAAACGCTAACTCATTAGGCGCAAAGCCTGTGCTTGTGTGTTCGACCCAACTTCGATTACTTCCGCCGCAATAAGTTCTAATTAGTCGATAGCTAGGGCTCGCGATTCACTCTTTCTACGCTATTAGAATTTGGACAATACACCGACGTATGAGTGACCCGAATCCCTAGCTGTTTGAGACCAAATTCCCAAACTTTCGATATGAACTGTGGTCCTGAGTCCGTAATTATAGTTTCGATAGGTATTTCCCTATGAAATCTCTTTGTACAAGCGAGCACGCTCCTACCTGTCGCTTTTCGCATTGGATATAATTTTATTACTTTACTGTACACGTCTTGAATCACATATATATATATTGATATCCGAATTTACCTACGGGCAATGGCCCATAAAGGTCCGAGAAAACTTTCTCACCCAACTTTTCCGCCAACACCGGTGTACAAGGACCAACGGTATTGTTAGTACTTGGTTTGACCTTTTGACATATGTCACAACTTCTTATCACCGTGCTAATCACCCTACTCATATGAAGAAAATAATATCTGTCATTCATCAGTGCTAATATTTTATATCTGCCGTAGTGACCTATTTCTTCATGTATGTGTAAAATTAGTTCCTCCTGTAGTGATTTCGGAATTACTAACAACTGTACGTTCCGCTTCGGCACGTGAAAATATAACGTATCACCTACTAGCTTGTAATTATCAAACCCTCTCGTCTCCGTATCTACCACCCTACGTCTGATACAACCGCTTATTCGATTTAACCGCTCATCTTCGCTTTGTAATCTCGCAATGTCCCGTAAACTCGAAATAACACTTGCGGTATTCGATGCCTGAAACCAGAATATTCCCGGCTGAATATTCATACTGTCATTCATGCCTCCAGGTCCTGCTATTTGCCTGCTTAGCGTGTCGGCAATTTGATTATCAGTCCCTCGCACAAATTCTATGTCGTAATCGAATTGTTCTTAAAACATAACCCACCTAGTTACGCGTGCCCCCAATAAAGTCCACGACTTAATGAACGTCAAACTTTTATGATCAGTTCTAATAATAACTTTTTCTCCCCGCAAATATATCTCAAATCGCTTTAAAGTGTATATAACTGCATACATTTCCTGTTCACTGACAGACCATCTAGTCTGAGCTCCCTTAAATGCCTGCGAACAGAACCCTATAATTCGTTCCTGGCCCGAATCATCTAATTGATAAACATAGCCCCCAATTCCTATAGCGCTGGCGTCTTATTGAACATAATATGTATTTCCCGCCAATGGCTGACTCAAAATTACTCAATTTTGTTTGGACACAAAACACTCCAGAAAATATCAGCTCCTAAGAGCATATCGATTTGTGATGGTGTATGAAATGTTGGATCTGCTAATGTAACGCAGTTTAGCTCTGAGCAATTAATGACTTTGCCCGGGATCAGTTGAGTAATCTGTGGAACGATAAGACAATTTGTTTTTGTTGTGTATGTGTTTGTCAGTGATGATATAATGACATCACAGCTTTTTGTAATGATTGATGTATGGCCGTTAATGCCTTCGACTGCCATAGACGTTGAAGCCGTTGGCAGATTTAGCCCTTTGGATAGGGTTTGAGTAACGAAGCTGGACGTGCTTCCGTTATCCAATAACGCCCTGACTGTATGTTTGTTGCCGTCACGATCCGTGACTTGTATCAACGCTGTGGAGAGTAGAACACAGTCGTTGCTGAGTGAAGAAAGAACAATGCTCGATGATTGTTGAATTTAATTGGATTGAGCTGGATGATGTGTGTATGTGGGTGGTAGCACTACACTGTTTGTTGACGTTGATGTCGATGGTGTGTCACGTGCAACACGTGACTCACTTGACTCTTGGTTGATGTGTAGTAAAGTGTTGTGTTGTTGAGAGCACAACTTGCACGGACCCAATCTGCATTTTTGTTCATTATGACCCTTACGCAGACAGTTTAGGCAAAGATTTAATTCAGTTGCCTTTTGTATGCGAGCTTTGACAGGAAGTGATTTGAATCTATAGCACTGATAGATAGCATGCTTGTTCTTGCATAAGGGACATGTGTATGTGTTTGTGGATGATGATAATGTATTAGCGATGAATGTTTTTGGTCTGTTTGGGGTCACATCACTATATCTGCGTTTTGTTTGCGATTCATCTACAGTTTCCAAAATAGTGGATCGGTTTTTGAGAAAGGCAATGAATTCATGCAACGTGGGTAACTCTGTTAATGCATTACGGTGTGTTTCCCATTTGCGGTTTGTATTGTAATCCAATTTTTTGCATATTATGTGTATTATCAAAATATCCCAATGCTCAGTGGGTAATTTAAGTGTTTTAAGAGCTCTGAGGTTCTTATTGATTGTGTCGATTATGTTTCGCAATGCTTTGGAGTTCTCCCTTGTTAAGGTTTCGATATCAAAGATTGATTGAATATGATTATTTATCAATAATCGGTTGTTGTGATACCGATCACAAAGAAGAGACCACGCAATGTCATAATTTTCGGCTGAAAAGTCGAGCGACTGAATCACAATTGCAACAGAGTCCTTCAAAGCAGCGCGAAGGTAATGGAATTTATTGATCTTTGGTATAGAATCATCAGAGTGTATAAGTGAGGTATACGTGTCATGAAATCCTAACCAGTCTTGATACTGTCCCGAAAAGGTAGGTAGGTGGATTGTAGGTAATTTGATTGAAGGTCTACCCTTTGTAGCGCAGCAGACAGGTGAACCTGCTACTGTCCCTCCGGCCACGCTGTTGCTGCTGGCGCGGTCGTCAGACTCGAACCCGGTCAACAGCTCCCGGGCAGCGGCAAGTGCAGCGAAGTACTCGCCCTCGAAATTCTGACGCTCCTTATACTGCTGCTCTGGAATATCGGAGAGAGTTTCTATGTCACTTTGTATGTTGTCATAATCTGAATAGAGATCCTCCAACTTTGCAAGACGGAAATTGATTTCATTGGATTGAAGACTGGTTATTGATTCAGGCTTTTGAAGTGGATCTAGAAATGATTTAAACAATGTAACCTTCGCTTTTAGGGTACCTCTTTTCTTTACTAATTCTTTGTAATCCATGGCTATGGTGAAACTTGTTTTGTAGGTGACCTGCTTTTATTCCTATGTAATTGTATGGTGGAATGTTTTTATTAATGCAGTGAGCTTGATAATTACTAAAATTGGTGATACTTAAATTGTTTGGTTGGGTTTCATTAAGTTGAGGGTAGGCTGCAATATGCCCTGCGCACTATGCGGGTCAGGCCGGCTGACGTAACACAGCGGCACTGGAATGTGATATGAAATTGATGTAAATACTAACTTGTTATCAAGTGAACACAGCTCTCTTAAAAAATCGTCGAAATAGATACAAAAGGTGGTTTACTAGTGTGATAGGCAGTTATAGTTATATGCCATGTACCAATGCAAACAAAGGGATGTTATTATAAGTTAGGTTTAAAACGGGAATGCAACCTTGTTATAGGACTTTTATGATGGTCTAATGACCTAGTTATGTAACTGTTTATGAATAGAGGCTGGGTAGATACTTGATATAATTGATTTTTGCAAATTGACGAGAATCTATGAGCACTTGTATGAATGACATGCAGCCAATTAGTAACGGGAATTATGGAGATGATTTAGAATTATGGACGAATGATTGGAACGAACTCACAGTAATGTTTGTAGCTTCTCAGGTTTTGTCCAACAGCTAATGTTTATGGCACTGACGGGATCCTGTGATAGCTTCTGCGATTACTCCAATTTGAATTTGACCTTGTGTCGATAATGCGTACGACACGTGTTATGGTTATCTTTGCCGGTAACAATTGCGGAGATTTGATACTGTTGTATGCGCAGATTTCTTCGGTATTTGTCTTCGTCTGGGTAAGTCCACTCTAATGGCAGCCTTTGGTCAGTGGAATCCTTTGTTCTGCCGGTTGCCGCGTGGCGATGATTCGATGATTCGGTTCGAAGGCCAAAACTATGGCTAATATTAGGATCCTGTGTTAGCTTGAGCAGTATTAAAGCAGACGAGACTTGAATTTTAGTAATTTATGAATATATTGACCAAAACAATATTAGACAAAAAGAAAACGATCCGCACACCATTGAGATAAAAGAGTGAATGTGAATAGCTACGTCACACGCTGGTAAGCGTATGTATGGGTACACAGATGCTAGGCGTTAACAACTTCTGCCTTGATATACAAAACCCGTGTATCGTTTAGATTCGTCTGATAATGGTATATAAAAATACGCATCTTTGATATCAATAACCCCTATGTAGTTTATTCGGCGCCCCGATTGCAATATCTCACTCATTAAAGGTGTAGTTTCAACTTCCCCTACCATCCCCGTGTTTAATTGTCGTGCATCTAGCAGGATACAGACCTCCCCTAACTTCTTTAGTGCACAAGTCAATGGACTGTTGAAATCCGTAGATTGCCTGCTAATAATAACTATCTATTCCATTTCTTTCAATCGTTTTGTTACTTTATCGCGATATGCGAACGGTATGGGATAGCTTCGTTTTACGAAAGGCGTTTCATCTCTCATTTTAATCTCATGTATATATTTATTTGTCCGACCTACCCTATCGCTAAACAACTCTGCATGTTTATTTAACACCGGCAATAACTTTGTTTTGTGTTCAACAGGTATTGATGAATTATTCACATATTCCTCTATCATATTTCTACTGGTATCTTGGTTCTGTACTTCCATGGTACAACAGCAAGAATCCTGATTAGGACCAGTACCTAATGGTATTTCACACATCCGCCCGGCGCTTCGTATAATTAGCCTCTTATTACCCTCACACATTAAACTGGCTCGCGTCTGTTGTATAAAATCAAATCCCAAAATTAAATATTTAGGCACCCTTGTTAATACTAGCATTGGAGTATCAATAACGCATTCACCTATTGTTAATGGTAACGTAATTAACTTATCAACCTTTTCCTTACTGACGCCGAACGCACCTGTGATTCTCAAACTTGGAATCGGTATTTCCGTCGGTTTTCCCAATTGCTTGCATACTTCATCGTACACTCTCCGACTAATTACACTGATTTCGCTCCCGAATCAATCAAACTCCTTACAACAATATTCCCAATACGCACATCTATCTCAGGTAATGTCAATGTACTACATAATTCGCGCCCACACTCAGTCGAATCGTCGTCTCTGAATATCGTATGTAAACGTCTGTCATTGCGGCCTATACAATTCAATCTAGATTTTTCATCTAAACACACGGCATATCCGTGCGCTTTATGCGCTAATAATTGAATAAATTCATTCACACCCACGTTCGAATCCAAATTACACAATTCATATAGTCTATGTTTTTTTTCAATTTGATCGGCTGTCCACCCGAAACGTAATAAATATCTGAGCGCGAACGACCCGCGCGAGTCCACTAGTTTTTTGAATTCGAACTTATCGCATTAGTCCTGTCACTTGAACTTTGCCCTGCCTCTGTATTATCTGAACCATCATTGCCCCTTTGGAACCCTATTGCCTTGAAACTAGCCTGAGGCTGTCTACCTCTACCGAGAAAATAACCGCGAGCGCGCGTCCCAAATTCGTTTCGCGCCTTCGTTCCCGCGTTATAATTATTCCTACCACTCACCGCGTTATAACGTATCGTATTTACCCGCATAGCTCGATATTGCCCACGCATGTAGCTATTCCGTCTTACGTTATTCGTATTCATTGTCTCCGAACTCTGCAACGCACTTAATCCCCCATCGACATTCCGTTCTAAATGCCGAAGGAACTCGACCGCATCTCGTATAGTCATCGGTTCCTTTCTAGCAAAAAACGCTACCTCAATATCACTCGGCAACTGTCTGAAAATCGTGTTGATTTTCTCCGTATCAGTAAACGGTATCGTAAGCTCATATATGCTATTCAATTGAGAGGCAAAGAATTCTTCCATACTTTGACCTTTCTTAGAATCAAACTTCGCAGTTAGGAATCTTTGTTTAATTAATTCCTGTTCATTATCACCCCAGAAAACCTCTCTGAAATCTTTTTCAAAATCCGAATAGGTTCGCCATGAGTCTCTGTATATGCTCATTCGAACTTTTGCAATTCCTACCAAACTATCCGTTGCCCATATCAAAGCCCTAGAACTATCTCCCGAGACTTTAATATAAGCCTTTAAATCTCTTAAGAAAATCATCGGATTTTCCGAACTCCGCCCATCGAATGTCGGCAACTTCTGTGTCATTTTCACTATGCATGATTGACGTTTTTCCACCGATTGTTCAAACGTCTCTAGTTCCTGTCTGTCAGTCTGTCTGTCCGAAGTCCTACTAGTATTACTCGCGCTAGAACCCCTTTCCAAACTGTCTAATCTATTCACTATTTCAGATAACAATTGCGTCACCTGTCCTGACGCCATTTCACTTGTCTGCGAAAGTGAATCGTCTTGTACTACCCGACTAACGTTTTTTCTTAGCCGGCCGGCCATTATTCCTGAACACTAAACCGCCGTGGCTCGTCCGAAGAATTGTGAAAACAATGCCCCTTTTTTTTGCTTATTTCTTACTTACAAAACTGAACTGTTTAAAATCATTTCTACGTTGTGTTATTTTTAAAAGTAACGCGTTAGACCTTGATTCTTTTAGAATATCTAGGTATCAGACTATCTAGGATATCCTTCGGTCTCGGCACCAAAAAATCTGTAACGGCATTAAAGGCTAAGGTCGAGCCACCGCTATCAGTAGCTATGATCGTCTATTCTAACTACCCCAAAAGAGATGTCCCGATTCAGCTGTAAGATTTGTAAGTTAAGAATGATAAGTCCGAATTTCTCGTTCGTTGAGAAGTTCGTTAGGCGTACAATAGTCGAACGAAGTTTGGTTCAGGAAGTTACAGTTTCAAGTTAGACAGAGAAAGCATATATGTCCGCAAGCCGGTAATTCGCATCAGTCAGCGGTGTATTGCGCCAGATCGATCGTTGTTGTATTTATGTGTGATGGTACCATTTATTTTTTTGTACATATGGGCGCTTCGAACTTCTTTTAGTGGTCGACCACAATTTATAATATTTGTTTGGGATATCGTATAGATATCCGTCACAGTTTTACGACGTGAGTACTCAATGATATTTCATGTGCTCGCTAGTAGCGGCTTGTGGTGGTTCCAATTATATAATTAGTTCACGGCAATAACGATCCGAAAAGACCGGTTTACACAATTGCGATTTGATTTTCCGAGATGGGTTTGAACTAGCGGTTACCTCAAAAGGTCCGTAACGTTTTGAAACCTTCAACTCTGCTCAATTTGAGCTGGATGTTATCGAAACGTAGTCATTAGCGCTTTAGGAGATCTAATCCATACCATAGCGAAGTGCATAGTTCGATAAATACCGATCTATGAATTCCACTAGCCTCAGCACGTCCTCGACTGAGCTTAATCATATATATTTGACTCAGCCTACACATTAGACCTCCAGCGAAATTTACATTTAATTTAAAAATGCAACTTGAATCCAACCTGACCCAAGGCGAAGCAAAACAACCTACCCGGTCCGAAACAATGAACTTTAGACTGTAATTTGATCTCTTCGCGCGTCCCCGACAACACTCAAATGTCAAAATATCAACAGGATAGGTTATCTGAGTTGACACCGGTTTAACTTTGTTCTGAATTTGTTATTTCCATCCGCGGAACCTCATCGATCAAACAGTCTCTCTATGCCCTGCCAACCTAGGTTTAGCCGCAACTAAACTCCTGTCTAGCCTAGTCTAAAATCCTAGTGTTATACCATGTCCATAATCGACACCACTCGAAAATGGTTGGGTTTGATTTGAATGTGCTTGTATGTTTAATGACTGTGTGTGTGGGAATTTCAAAACTCGCTACTCGAAAGGAATGAGGAGAAGATTAGCCTGCGAATATCCTAAGAGCCAATCCAGGAACCCTATGGTGAAGGAAAAAGGAATTTAGGGTCGCTCCAAGCCCAGACTCAGACTCAGATCAGTTACTTACAAGTTTTTATCTAACGACCCAAGGATAGTTTTGGAATTTGGGGTAGGTTGATATAAAGGATAGGAACCGAGGTATATCTCGGCGCTTCAGACACTCACGAAAATCCACTGAAACTCGCAATCACAATTCGCCCAGCAGACCAAAACTGTTTAGAATTTGAAAGACGACTGTCACAGTAGCTAGACGCTGAGACTGAATGCTCTCCCTTCCCCCGCAATCATATTTATAGTCCCCACCTGTCTGGAAAAAAAATGGCGTCCTTTGCGAACACGCTCTGCCCAAGCGAAGCTTCTTATCACTAACTACACAGGGTCTAATTTCAACCATGCCATGCAGATCCGCCGTTCTACAAATTGTGTGTACGCATATTCACTATGATCAACCGTAGGTTATCTCTCAAGTCATTCGGTATGGCCGATACACAAAATCTGTTGATCGCTGACCATAAAAGCTTGTTGCGATTAATTAAGCCTTCCCGACCGCTAGCGCGCTGGACAAAGACCACTAGAATGCTATTCATACTAGTCTTGTCAAACTCGCCATCTCATACTTCAACCGCAATTGTATATTTGCAATCAACATAATAGCTTTCTCCGTATCGTTCCATAATAACCTTTCATTATTTAGTTATTCATAATTTATTCAACGCGCAGCCAAATCGGCTCTGATCCCTACACATCTCGCAGGAATGCGACAAAAAAACCTGACCTGTAACCTTCCTCGAACCATCCCAGGCGTCGGCTCATTGTTTTTTGCTAACTTGCCCCTGAGCTACTCAAAACCCCAAACGTTATCTGAACCGATTCTCGTATTCAAAACAGCGCGGCGATGGGCTAGCCCTCTGTCACGCAAAATGAAGTATCAAATGTACTGACTCTCGTGTACCATTACAAATACTCCATTTTGTGTGACAAGTAGCAGAATTCACCAAAGACCACACAAGCACTTTTGAGCACGCCAGTACACTAAATGCAAGTGCCAGGTAACGTCCTGTTTTAGCAGCGTTTTATCTTATTTGTGATCAACCCTTTTCATACTTCGATACCGTTTGTCCGTCTGTTTTTACGATATGGATAATTAAGTTCACGAATGACTCATTAGTTAGCCGCTTGTAGGGATGCCATGAAAAGAAAAAATAGTTATATCTTTTTTTTATAATTTTGAAAACAAAAAACTTACAAACATGCAAAAGGGGGCACACTTTTGCATGATTTGATTTGTGATGGAGTGAACGCAGAGTCTTTGTTTCAGCTTGGGAATAAATGCTTCCGTTTATCTGTCTGTTCAGATTTCCAGCTGGTCTCCTTGTCTCCTCTCCCCAGTCTCCTTTTGTGAGAGGTTCGAAAATTATATGGATATTTTTGTCGATCCAGTTCTTGTTTTTTTTTCCAAAATGGCGGAGTTATGGGGTACAAAGTTATTGGTCCTGCTACTTTCCAACCAACCAGTTGCATTCATAACCCTTTAAAGACGGTCCTACACGATCGTGACTTTTTGATTTGAAAAATCCCGCGCTTTTGCGAATCAACTTTTCGGAGCCAGGACGGCATCGATCGATCGTGCATAGATCACGCTTTACTCTAATTAATAATTTACGGTCGGTTGAACCATCAGTTGGCCAAAGTCAGGCGACAAAGATGGCGGCGTTTCATGTTTGCGACACCGCTTCACGTAAGTATTGTTTATTCATATACTTTTCATTGTATACATTAAGTAATTGTTATTAATTACTAGCTGTGATCATGACACATTCGTTTGTATTGGTTAAAATTACTAAACTTACAACTTCTAAACAAAATATTTACTTTGAAAATGAAATGCACGATCGTGATGTTTCGATTCTAATCTACTTTACCCAGTTTTAGGTATTGACTACATGTAATGGAATTAAGTGCTATTTTTCTTGTTTTTTGTAGGAAAGCCGCTTTCTGGTGATGTAATTCTCGAACTACTCGGTGATGGCAATGACTCCGAGGTAGAAGGCGTGTGTGAAGACGAAGAATTACCTATCCAGAGGCCATCTTACCTGGCAGCAGTCAATGAAGACGGATCTTCGTCGTCAGTCTCACCACCACCTCAACCAAGACGCAGAATTACAGCACGTCATCGTCGGCGTATAACCCCACAGGCTAGAAGAAGACTTTGGAGACAGGTACCATTTAACCAAAAAGATCACGACTACCCGCAACGTGTACACCCAGGAGCAATCAGGGACCTCTCATCGTATTTCAAAGACTACTTTGATGATGAGTTTTTCGAGAAAATTGCGACGTGTACTAATAACTACTACATGCGCAAAACTGGCCGTAATTTAAATACAAATGCTGCCGAAATGAAGAAGCTGGTAGGCATTCATTTCATCATGGGATGCATCCCATACCCGAGGATGCACATGTACTGGCGAGATGGATTGCGTTTGGACATTGTAGCAAACGTAATGACTAGAGACAGGTTCAAAGCTCTTCGTTCTGCATTGCACGTGGTTGACAGCGACACTGCTCAACCAGGGAACACTTACACACTTTGGAAGGTGCGGCCAATACTGGACCAAGTCAAAAAAGCATGTGATCGACTCGAAAGACAACCTATTATTCGATTGATGAGCAGATGATCCCATTCAGTGGTGTTTGTCCGCGTGGACTGCGACAGGTTATCAAGACCAAGCCCCGTCCGCAAGGTCTAAACGCCTTTGTTGCAACCACTTATGATGGTCTGATGGTTGATTTTGAAGTCTACAAAGGTGCCAACACGGCTATTGGTGACAGATCATTAGGGGTCGGGGCATCGATAATTCTGCATCTTTCCAAGTCCATTCCAAGGGGAAGCTGCATTTACTTTGACCGGTACTTCTCTTCCATACCATTGTTCGAAAAGATAAACTCCATTGGCCTGCATGGTACAGGAACCCTGATGATGAACCGGATACCAGAGAGAAAGGACGTCGATTTCAAAGCTGATCGCCGCATGCAACGTGGTGAATCGCAGCAATTTGTGAGTAACGACGTAGTAGTTGTCAAGTGGATGGACAACAAGTCCGTGCTGGTTGCATCAAACTGCACATCGGGAGATGACACCACTGTTGTGCGCCGCTGGAATAAAAATATCGCAGCTTTCACGGATGTTACGGCACCAAAAATCATTGCAAATTACAACAAGCACATGGGGGGTGTTGACATCCTTGACCAGTCAATGGAATATTACCGCACTTTCATGAAGACAAGAAAATGGACATTGAAGGTGATACTGCACTTTTTCGATCTGGCCCTGTGCAATGCCTGGAGTCTGTATAAAATAGAATCCACAGCAGCTGCAATTCCAAGCAATAAAATATTTGATTTGCTTGAATTCACGATGCAAGTTGCAGATGGCTTAACGAACACACCAATACGCCAAAAAAGGATTACCGAGAGTGACGCCGAATCTGCTTCGGAGGAGTCAAACCTGAGGAGTAGGTTCAAGAGAGCTAACCAACCCTCTCAAGGTAAAAGGTACGACGGCTACGAGCACCTTCCAATCTTTGACGAGATTGCTAGTCCCCACGTATGCAGAATGGAAAACTGTGGTAGCCGCTCAAAGATTAGATGCGAAAAGTGCGACGTGTATCTGTGCCTATCGAGAAAAAAATAACTGCTATGCGGCGTATCATAAGAAAAATAATTAGTAAGTTTAAATAGTACTTATCTTGCTCAATTTACAAGTCTGATAAAAGTAATAAGAGAGACTGATTATTATTACGATGTTATTTTTTTAATGATCTCATTTCGTTGTTAGTTTTATTACATTCTACTAACTTGTTATGGTTGTTGTAAGATGAACCTTAAAGATAAAAGTTGATTTTGCTAAGATATGTGTTTTATTGGGCGCACTGTAAGTTTCCGGAACTGGCCACTTACATAAACAATATTTAAAAATTTATTGCAACATTTGAAACAAGAACTCTTTGGCTGTAGAATGCAGTTTGTTTCATCTGACTGCCTTTTGTTTTTACCTTGTGGCGCCATTTAAAAAATTGTGTGTCTGCATCAACATGGATTTAACTCGGGAAAATTTTCGTAGTATGATTTTCTACGATTTTAAGTGTAATTTGACAGCTCAACAGAGCATCGCTCGGCTTGAAACAGCTTTTGGCAATGAAGCACCATGCAAGACAACTGTTTATAGCTGGTTTGCAGAATTCAAGCGTGGTCGTATCAATCTCAGTGACGAATCTCGCGATGGTCGGCCGTCCACCGCTGTGACCAACAAAAACATCGATGCTGTGCGCCGTATGATTGAAACAGACAGGCATGTGACCTACCATGAAATTCGCGCATCCTTAGAGGCATGAGTCAAATACAATTAATCCTACACAAACATTTGGGTGTGAGAAAGCTGTGCTCGCGGTGGATCCCACACAACTTGACCGAGGCTCAAAAAACGGACCGCGTCACTTGGTGCAGTGCCATGCTTACCAGATTCAACGAAGGTGCGTCAAATTTGGTGTGGGACATAGTAACAGGTGACGAAACATGGATTTATTACTACGATCCCAAAACAAAGCAGAAATCGAGCGTATGGGTCTTTCAAGATGAGCCGAAACCAACCAAAGTGGCGCGCGTGAAAAGTGCATCTAAGCGGATGATTGCTTCTTTTTTTAATAAAACTGGACACGTGGCTACTGTTGCTTTAGAGAATCGTCGTACAGTGAATAGTGACTGGTACACGACCATTTGTTTGCCGGAAGTTATTGACGAACTCCGTAAAAATAACCGTAAACGCCGTATCATCCTGCACCACGACAATGCTAGTTCTCACACGGCCAGACAGACAAACGACTTTTTGAAGGCGAAAAATGTAGAACTCATGAGTCATCCTGCATACAGTCCCGACCTGGCACCTTGTGACTTTTTTCTGTTCCCAAAAATTAAGAACCAATTACGCGGTCAACGATTTTCATCACCAGAAGAGGCTGTCGAGGAGTATGAAAAACACGTTTCAGAGGTCACCACAGAGGAGTGGCACAAAAGTTTTCAAAACTGGTTTCATCGAATGAAAAAGTGCATAGACGCCAAGGGAGATTATTTAGAAAAACAATAAATTAATTTTGTACCTTTAATAGTATTTTTTCATATTCATTCCGGAAACTTATAGTGCGCCCCACGTATGATTTACAAGTACTTCAACACCCAAATACCGAACATTGCACTATCGTGCACTAGTAAAGTTAAAGTCGAAACGTCACGATCGTGCAAGGGTTGTAACTGGTTTTAGGGGTAGTAGTTTTTTTTTAATTATTTTTCGCAGATGTTATTTAGGCCCTACTTCTAAAATCTATGACAAAATATTCCAATTTAAGAAAAAAAAAACTCGGCCTGAAAGGGATGTTTGTATAGGGTATTGAAAGAAAATGCAGACGGACTATGTGTTTTTATAATAATTCCAATTATTCATCCGATGTACTTCAAGGGCTCGGGGGTGTGACGGAGTAGAAAACACTGTAAAAAAAACGGAAATTTCCTGTGTCGCTCGTCGGTTTATAGCTCAAAGAGACACTGGTATTTAGTTGCATTAATTTTCAACAAAAAATATGAATTAAATGTATTTAAAGTAACGTATTTTCAAACACCCAGCGGAAGTGACATCAGATTGCCATGTGACATTTCGATGTAAGGGACAGAGCTATGCGTCCCTTTCCAAGCAAAATGAGAAGATATTGATGCGTAGCTCAGTCCCTTACAAGTGTCACAATACGGTATTTGACCGCTAGTCAAAATATATACTTTTTGGGGTAATTTTGATTACGAGTTCTATGAAATACTAGCATGTGACGTCATAGTCAAATGCTGCCTTTTTAACACAAAATGGAGTTTATAAAATACTGGTATGCTGAAATAATAATGCTGGAAATATACGATTCTGATATTGTCAAACGTTTTTGTTCAAATAGGTTCAGGTTGAGACACGTTTCTAGATTTAATTGGACTAGCTTGTCAAATACCGTATTGCATTCAGGACGTCACTTCCGCTGAAGGGTGTTTTCGCGCCAAACTGTCAACTGTCATTTTGGACCCGCGATTTTTGGCATTTTTTGTGTACAATAGAAAATATGAATAACATAAATTATGTTTTCTATTGTGCCTTTGGCACCCCGTATAGGAAAAGGCGTGACGCTATATTTTATCATGTGGTGGAGACAGAAGGACGGTCAATCACCCGTGATTGTAAGCGGTATTATTTTCTGATTGGTATATGGAACTGTAAGGAAGGCGAATGCCAATAAAGTCAGAAATATTTGGAGTCTTTTTAAAGATATATATATAAATATGGCGTACTCAAAATATTAAAATATGAGACTCCATTCTAAGTTTATATGTCATTATTTTATTCAGTTTGAAGTAAAGTAAATACGGCGTGCTAAATTAATTCGCAGAGAAAAATCAGGCCAAATAAAATAAATAAATTTTAATTAAACGGTCAAGAGCGAGTTGGACTCGCGCACGAAAGGGTTTCAAACCATTATCTATAAAAACGGAAAAAACATGTTTGTTGTATGGGAGCCCCATATAATTTAACTCTTTATTTTTAAAGTAAATAATATAACTGAATATTCTGAAAATATTTCAAGCGTCTACCAAGCAAAAAAATCACGTTTATTGTATAGGAGCCACCCTAAATATTTATTTTATTCTGTTTTTTTTTGTATTTTTTGTTATAGCGGCAACAGAAATACATCATCGGTGAAAATTTCAACTGTCTTATTATCACGGTTCATGAGATACAGTCTGTCATGTCTGACTCGCATACAAAGGGTTCCTTAACATTATAATATGGTATATAGTGCTAAATCTTTAGCACTATATACTCTTAAAAGGAAGCATCGTGATTTTGAACCTTATGCCTTGGTAAAAAATTAAAAAGCTACAACGTCATCCGTAGCACGAACACGTTGAGGGTTTATTCGACGTGTTAGTTATAAATGTGAAGTTTTAGGACAGCTTTTGTTAGATACTCGCTACTTGACTTGCTAGCCATGTGAAAATCGTAAGAAATCCATTAGTGCAGAGGTTGCCGACCGGTGGGGTGCGCCTCCCTAAACTGGGCGTGAAGCGATGCAAAGGGGAAGATGAAGCGAGTGGCTTCAGAACTTACTTACTTTGTGTCAAGAAGTATCTACACCCCGGATATAAATGGGGAGGAACAAGACCGTGTTGCAGCTGACACAACTACTCGACAGTGGGTTCCCTGACAGGTTGGCAGGCTGGTGATGATGACGATGATGATGATGAAATGATATGGTACTACAGACATATAAACGCTCAAAACATATTACCGTCTTTCTGGCGCAGTCGATTAAATTTGTTGATTTGTCGCCTCGACTTTAAGGTGACATTATGACATTATTTTCAGTAGGAACTCAATTAACAAAGATAAGGCATTTGGAGCACAAAAACGGTGTGTAAGGGCAATTTGTAAGTTGAAACCAACAGATAGCTGCATGCCTCACTTAAGAATATTAGGTATTTTGACATTGCCATCACCATACATCTATGAAACTGCTGTATTTGTATAATCAAACTGGAACTTATTTAAGACAATGAATGGTAAAAGAGATGTTAAGTTAAGTGATCCTCCCCGCTCTAGTGCTTTATTTAATAAAAGCATATATGGTATGGCGCCATTAGTATAGAATAGGCTGCCTAAATCGATAAGGTACATTGGCCAACTTCATCTATACAAGGCCTACAAGGTCGAAAAATCCTACTATGAAATACAGGATTTCTTAGAGGACAGATAGAACAATGTACCATTAAGTAAAATACTAAAAATAATAATATTGTACCTAGGGAATTATAATAATTAATATTATATTATATTATTGTAATATTATATAATAAAATATTATAATAATTGTAATATTAAGATATTTTAGACAAATTTTGATTTCAAATGTGTCATCATCATAACATTTGTACGTCTGCATGGCAGAACATAGTGATCTATATATATGTAAGTGACGTCATAATAATACCTGATGTACACCTATGTTCATGCAAATAAACATTACTTTACTTTACTTTAAAGCAGTATCTAAGGACCATGTCCAGATTTATCCTAACGCATGGTCACCCTCTGAATAGTAATTTCGGTTTGTCAAGCAACGTCGACGAGATTCAGTTAATTATTATGATAAGAAGTAAATTGGACGTTGGACATCTAACTGTACTGGAATCAAGACGTTAAAAATAATTGAGTCTCTGTAATAACCTTGGTTCCCAAAAATAGTTATTTAAGGTACTTTTAACATGATAGAGAATAGAATAGAATAGAATAGACATTTATTCGCTGTATCAGCACAAACACAAGAACATAAAAGTATTACATGGAATGAAGTAGGTACTATTTAAAAATAAAATAAAATTAAGCAATAAAACTACCCGCTATTAGTACCCATAAACATTTGTGAGGGGTTTCGCTGCAATGTGCACATGCTGCGACAGCAAAAGGGTTCAGACTCAGCATAATGTCACAGGAGATCCTGTGACTCTGGTTTTCAGTCTGGGGCCCAGAAGATATAATATGATTTAAAATATTAATTTGTCCAGGTGGCAAGTGTAATAAATAAAATAAACTAAACTTAATATTGGTGGGAAGTGTGAGAATAACCTAGGCTAAGTACCTATTCTCAGAATAAATAAAAATTAAAAACAAATGAAATGTGCGGAATTAAGTTGTGAAAGAGAATTGTAAATTGCATGGTTGTTGCATGCAAATGTTTGGTGTGTTGAATTGTATTGTAAGTAATAATGTCAAATCATAGATACACAAGAAAATATAACATTTAAATTAAATCACTACATATACACATTAAGGATTTGAATAAATCTTAAGAATAAAATAAAATAAAATAAGCTGGAAAACGCGGCACGCAGCACCACGTCCGCGGTCGTGGCAGCATCAGGTACTCTGCTTTTGTTGCTCCAATAACTGTGCTCGAATTCGTCTTTTGAATATTGTTTTTGTTTTGAGCTCTCTCAGCGGAGGGGGTATGTTATTCCAGCATTTTGTGGCAAGGTACCTGAAGCCGCCACGAAACGCCGCAGTTCCGTGGCGAGGAACAGATAGAACGCAGGTATTATTTCTGTTTGTGTGGTGGCGCGAAAACCTCCAGGTCAGTTTTTCAAATAAGTATTCAGGTTTACCTGTTTTAATAACACCAAACAAAAGTGTTGAAAAATATAAATCTTGTCTCGCCCTTAATTTCAGCATATCGGCACTATTGAAATATGGTGTGACATGCGTGCGCGGAGGAATCTTGAAGCAATACCGAGCACAGGCGTTTTGTACCCTTTGTATCAACTTCTCTGTTCGTTTGTATACACATGGGCCGTAAACCAACAAGCCATAGTTTATTTTAGAGAGCACCAGAGATTCACAAAGCCTGACACGCATATCAACACTTATAAATCTTCTAACCTTGTACAAAACTTTGAGCCGATAAAAGCAGGCTTTTACGACTTCTACAACATGTTTTTCAAAGCGTAATTCACTGTCCATTAGTATGCCAAGGTTTCGGGCCTCACTGACTCGTTCCAGGCGAACACCTGAGATTGAAATTTCGGGATCATAGTCAATTATGGATTTTACTTGTGTTTTTGAGCCAATAATTAAGTACTTTGACTTCGATGGGTTTAAAACTAATGCATTTTTGGCAGACCAGAGGGACACCTTAGCGAGATCCTCATTTATATTTCTGACGGCCTCTTCGATGTTATCTTTATTGGAATCTATATACAACTGAAGATCATCAGCATATAAATGGCACTTACTGTGCTTAATGCAACCTATTATATCTGCACTGTACAAAATAAATAGTATAGGTCCCAGAATGGACCCCTGAGGGACGCCTCTTCCAGAGAGTATGCAATCAGATGAGATACAAGATCCATCCTTTCCACTAATAACAACTTGTTGGTAACGATAGACAAGATAGCTCTCAATCCACTTTATCGACTCAATATGAAAGCCATAGTAATTTAGTTTAGACAGCAACATATTTACATTTAAACAGTCGAAAGCTCGAGAGATAGAATATAAGATAGATAGAAAACTAATTAATAGAGTACATTCTATGCCACACAAATACGAGTAACGGGCCTTGTCAGCAACGCTATTGCGCCCACGATTATAACAAATGAATGTAGCCCATGAATGTCCCCACCGAGGGGCCAGGCCTTTACCCGGATTTGAATAAGATTGATCCATAATCCACGTTGGCTCAATGCGGGTTAATGGCGGGGTTTCGGGCTAGTGGCCAAGCCGACTGTCAGATGTTATCAAGCTGCCCTATTAGGCTCGCTGACACAGCTTTACGACTACTACCAGCTGCAACGAACCACAGTAGCTGGGACCTACAGTTTAAGGCGTCATGTATAAAGCGCCCGACACAAATGCCACACAGAAACGGACACCCATCCAGAACCGCCTCTGCCACATGTTGCTCCGCACCATAGTTTCCGACGTGCGAATACCGCTAGGCCACGGTCGCTTCGCAGTAAGCGCCGACGATATCCTAGTTATGTATTACGTACTTCAATACTTCCATAACATATTTGAATTTATTGCACTAAAATAACCTCTTTTGTGCAATAAATTTTAAAAAAAGAAACTTCGGCGAGCTTATCTCTAAAAAGAGATATCTTCCAGAAAACCTATAATGGAGAGGATAAAAAGAAAGAATAGGTAGACCTTTGTACAATAATGTACTATTGCGACCATATGTGTGTCAGTTTCATCGAAATTCGTGGTTGGCGACCGTTAAAAATTTCATCGTTCGACTTCACCCACACGATACGATGATGGTCTGATCGGCGACAGATCGAATCAGTTCTATCGGCGATCAAACTAACCGTGAATGACTAGCTTTAGCTGTCATGCGCCTAACCATGCGCGTAAAGACCAACTAACACATATGTACCTTAACCCTTTTCACTAAGGAACCCCCTAAACGTTATAATAAAATATCACGTCCCCTGGCGTGTGAAGTTAAAAAATATTTTTATTTTGTTAGGAAGAAGGTCAAAGAAAGAGGAAAGGCTAGGCTAGCAACACGGTATTTGACTACTAGTCAAAATAGATACTTTTTAGGAACTGTCAAAACGGTAATTTTGTTCACGAGTACTGTGAAGTACTAGCATGTGACGTCATAGCCAAATGCTTTGTTTTTTACACATAAATGTGTTTTTAAAATAGAACTACTGGAAATATACAATTCTGATATTGTCAAACGTTTTTGTTGTAATAGGTTCAGCTTGAGATTCGTATCTAGATTTATTGGAAGGTAGTCAAATACCGTATTCCAGGATTGAGCGACGTCAAAAATCAGAAGAGAGGGAGCCGGTAGCCTTTTTGTAGTTCCTCCACAAAAATGATGCTATTTGTACGCAAACTCTTGGTGCGGGAGTCCGACTACCACTTGTTTTATTTATCTTTACATACTAATCGGCAAACCTCTTGGAAGCAAACGCTTCGCCGAACAAGTATCCACGACAAAATGAAAGAAAATTATACATTCCGAAAAATAAAACAAACTTACCTTGTGACAGGATCCGTAATTAATCTTTCGAGCACTTATATCCAATCTACATCCATATCATTAGAGTATTTTATAAAGTTAACAAATAAATATCTTCAGAAGGCATCTGATACCGCCATTTCTATTTGAGCCACGCTGTAGGCTAAGGGCTTATTATCTTATTCCCATCTCACCCTATTTTCCAAGTCAACATACATACATACATTCCATACAGGTGGTAGAGGCTCAGCGTACCAAGGAGCTAGCCCATCACCGCATCTATGAAGCTAACAAGGCCCCAGGTTTCCAGCCTAACCCATTTAAAAATTCCACACATGCTGTGTCGATGGGGAAGATTACGCAAAACGTTTTGGTTGTTTGTAACACAAAGAGTGGCATTCATCTGAAGCTTGTAATTTGATAAACATTTTCAACAGCAACAAGTTTCATTTATCTGAGATTTGTAATTCGATAAGATTTTCAAAAGCAATAAAGAATTTCATTCATTTGAGGTATTATGGATATATGAACATTGACAGTTCATGTATCTCAATAAACAAACTCTGTAAATAAATTTGCTTTAATTACTTTTACTCTGTCATTTATTTCCAGGTAATGTCAGATGAACGAAACTCTTTGCTTACTTACTCTGGATTATTATCTACAAATTTTTAGCGCCCTCTACGAGGAACTAATTTGATAGTTTGCTTCCTTATAGATCCATCGAATTGGAACTGTAAACGTTTTGTAATGGCTGTCTTTTATTTACAATATATATAGGAGCGACTTGGAAATCCTAACTTTGGAATATTTTTCAACAAAAGGATTTAATGGTGATTTAAAATATTGAGAGGTCACCTTCATAACCGCTTGACTGCCACCTAAAAATGTAATGTTCAATCGAGGTGCCGAGATTTCATTGTTATTTATTTATTATTATTTTCCACGCATATAAAATATGTATGTTGTCATTTTTGGAATCGGCCACACTTCAACTGAACGTTTTTTATGATGTGAGAAAATTTGCGGTTTTAGGTTTTTTCCTTTACTTGTGCTGTAAGATCTTGCTTCTTGCCAAATTTCATGATTCTATGTCAACGGGAAACATATAGGTTTCGAATCCCCTGCGAGAATCAAGCAAGTTTAGAAAAACTGTGACATAAATGGCGGTAACTTTTGAATGCATTGACCTTTAAGGCTTGAGTAATGGATATTAATTTAAATTTAATCTATCTTCGCGTTCCTGAGAAAAAGGATAGTAACAGACAAAATGACGGACGGATAACAAAGTGATCCTATTAGGGGCCCTTTTATAAGGTATGGAACCCTCTAAAACGTCAAAGTCGTATAGGATTATTGAAAATACAAGCGCAAAACCGCCCAAAAAACAAGGGCCTATCTTTATTAATTCGCACCAGTGCGTAAGTGGTAGTCAAACCGATATCTCCGGAGAGTAAACACAACCTGCATTGCATTTCTTTTTGCTTTCATTTTCACATGTCGAATAGGCCACGAGTATCTTAAAAAATCTAAATACTAAGATTTATTGCCAAAAATCGCGGATTCAAACTGACAGTTGTCAATTTGGCTCGAAGACGTACCCGTCAGATTCTAGTGACGGGAAGACAAAGGAAGTGAGAGCCATGCGTCTATCTCCTCCTCCTTCTTCCGCTTATAAAGGAAAGGGAGACCGGCGCCTAACTCTGTCCCTTACTTCCTGTATCGTCCTGTCACTAGACGCTGATGGTCATTTAAAAAAAAAATACAGCGTTTTAAATCGAAATTTTATGTTAAAATTTATACAAAATAAAAAAAAAACGTGCAAAAGAGGGGCTTTTTAACCGACTTCAAAAAAGAAGAGGTTCAAATTGATCCGATGGTTGAATTACAATTACTATGGGGGACCCAAAATATATATTTATATATATGGATATTATAATGATGGTTACTATCATTCTCTAATACGGTCAGCTGATTTAATGTGACCCTGCATATGTATGTAATATTTATGTAGGTCTCAAAATATAATTAAATATGATAAATATCCATAATTCAGCTATCCTCTGATTGTAGGCACAATTGTGATCTGCCATCCCGTACGCTTTGTGTTTTGTTTAGGATAGGATAGGATAGGTAAAACCCAGCTTAATTATACGGCCGCCATGTTGGATTTATTACATACCGTAGTATAATGACAAGATGAAAATCTCTCACTCAGAGGGCGTGGTTATCATTTTGATATTTATCGTACAAATTAACCTCGGGTGTTTCTATATTTGTGAGGGCCCTGTTTCTGCAAAATAAATTATTCAGTACACCATTTTGCGTGCACAGGCTAGTTTCCTCATGATATTCTCCATCACCGTTTTCAAAGGCCCATATAATTTACAATAAGACTTATCACTTGTCTCATAGGTTAACGGTCAGCACCGAGCTTCGAACCCGCATCCCCTGTTACCAAACCACTAGACCAAGTTCATTTGACCTTAACAAAAAAAAACCTCCAGCTGATTTATCACATAAACTGTGACTCGGGTCCTAGTAATTAGACTAAAAGGTTTATGCGAAACATAAATAAACATTAGTAAGAGTTTTACGAGAATTCGCCGCTGTCCGGGGATATCGCCATCCATGCCTGTGGGACTGCGACGTGGTGCAGGAGACCGGAGGGCTTTGCTCGGGTCAAGGCTGAGGCGTCGTTCAGGCTGTATTAAAAAATTGTCACCATTTTATAATGAAACAAAAGCAAATTACCAAATATTGTCAAGTATTTATTTAATTATATATGAAAAGATAATTAAAGAAATACATGACAATAAAATTTGTTTCATAATTAACAACAAAAATATTGATAACTTTGCCCTAACGTCAATTATTTTAAATATATTTTATTATTCTGACTCCAAAACAAAACAAAACACTTACTTACTACCGATATTTAATTTAGTATTTCGTTTTTTGTTTTCTTGGTTATGGTGCTAGAGCATAAAAAAATACCGTAATTCTTACGTAGTTTTTCAATAAATATGAATCTACAATCAAGGTTGCCTCTGAATGATACAAATTGGCTCATCTAAAACTGATACCAAAATTCATAAATAGTCGACATAATTTAATGTAAAAACATATTGGTTGGTCTTTATATTTTTGTTCTTACAAAATAGAACTGAGTTTAATGGTTTCTTGTTATACCGTTATATATGTTATGTTATATATATAATAGACTCTATGACGCCTAATTGTTTCTTTGTACACCAAATAACAGCTTTAATACAGCTGATGGTTTTTATACTCCGAATAACAGTTCTAATACAGCTAGTGGTTTCTTTTTATACCAAATAACTCCTCTATTACAGATGTGATGTGTTCTTTACCATTGAAAAGACCCTATAACGCAAAAAGCTGTGTAATTTAAAAATTATCTAATATACGGCTTCTGTTCAGCTTGTGATTCTGCTGACCAATAGCGGTATAAAGCATTCACTCGTTCTGACTTTTCAAAGTCTGTATGTGCGTGCATGGCAGTAAATTATTGCATTCATTTATTACCGTCTCATTATCCATTTTATTTGAGTTTGCTTTAAGCAAGTGCGGTTCTCGTACATTGTGTGAAGTTCTGTAACTTTATCCTCTGGGTATTAAACTAGGTTACTGCAATTCTATCTCTGACAGTTAGCTTAGAGATGTTAGTGGAAAGGAGATCTCTCCCCCCAGACTTATCACTTATCGCCGCCGCCGCTCGCCGAAAATAAAAAATATATTTGATTTGACATTTACCGTGAAAATGCATGTGCTCAATTTGTCCAAAAGCCATCCTTACATTGTGTTTCGTCGTCTATTCCTAGATTATACCTTTAAACCATACCAACATCAAGAATATAAACATTTTTAGCATCCTTTCCTTTCCTCTCTACGACAGTTTTAGTACCTAAAATAGAAAGGAATAAGAATTATATCTATGCATAGCTATATTAGTATATACCGATACATGAGGTATTATTTGCCCATCTTTTAGAGTAAAAAGTGCGGTTACACGTAGTTTATGAGTTACATAGAGATATCGGAGAAAAGCATCCTTAAATAAGTGCGCTTTTTAAGTCATGCGTGATGCTTGCGGAGTCAGTTCCATCCATCCAACCGTAAATCCCGCGCCCGCGTGCGTGTGGAAGCGCGCATGACACTGAAAGAGGACTTTTCGCAGTGAAAGTTCGAAAATAGAGCATAAAATCCGGCAAAAACCATTGGATATCAAGCTGAAGACCTCTGTGGAGTTTCGGTTCTATGCTCTGCCACCCAAGCGGGCTCGAGTCCCGGCTGGAGAGGGGGGAAATAGGTCTTGCATTTGCATATGTGTGACGTCGCTATTTCTGGTTCCACACAGGGTATCTTAGTGTAGGGCCAGTAGCACTGTAAGTGCATGTATATAAATGTTAAAAAATATATGAGTTTAGATACTTTTGGCGCCTCCTCTATGTCCCTCGCCTGTCCATTTCAGGAGCACAAATCGTAAATATTCGATCTGAACTTGCCAGATCGGATGTGTCTGCTGTCGCACACAATACAGCTGCATCGTACATTATATTCTTTATTCGATGGAAAACGTATAAGGAAATGGATTGGTTGCTGGAAGAGATATCTTACTAGAAATAAGCTCGCCTGAGAACACAATTTTGATGTGCCTATTATATCTTGTTTGTTTGAATATTTCTGTGCAACAAGGAAATTATAAAATCATAAATTATGGGTTGGAAATAGATTATTTATTCATATTTCCAGAGAAGAAACATTCATGTCACCATCTGCGGTGATAAGCTAGCCCCCTGTCTCGCAAAATGGAGTAATGACTGGCAAAACGTGTGCCGCCGCCACACCGTGTGGAAAAAAGCGTGAGTTGTTTCTAAAAAGCATGTTCTATTTAGAAACAAGCTCGCTCAATGTTCTTGTAAGCAGAAGCACGTACATATTTTGTTTTGCATATGTAGGTCCACTTGCAAGACCGTCACTACAAAAATATGCTTAACTTGCTGAACTGATTTAAGTTTGACTTTTTTCTTACATTTTGGGCGGCTTGCAGAGGCTGCTTCAATCTAGATTCAGTACAACTTAAACTCGACAAATCAGAGTCAATCAAATCACAGTTGCTAAATCAGTTTAAGACGCTTAACGTATAATAGTGGATGTCGTGCAAGTGGACCGCATTGTTAAAATCTGGTAGCTCATTTGCCGTACATTATAAGTTAATTGAGTTACCCCCCGGCGAAGTAAAAAACTTTAGCTCAGAACTTTAAGTTTACAATATAATAGCGAAGTCTCCTGATAGCTTTAATTGTGTACTAGATTTTTCCCGCGGCTTTGTCTGGCCTTTAGAACATAGGATGTAAAATACTGTATTTTTTGTAGATGTAGTGAACTAGTTCTACTTAGTATTACTGGTGTAACATACTGTATTTTTATCTTCTCGTTATTGTAAATAGGTTCTATAATTGATATAGTTTTTGTGGATTCTTTGATTTAAAAAAACAAATACTTGTACTTTTCAAAGACTTTCCTTTTTTTTCTCCGACTCTTTAGGCGAACCTTAAAATAATAATGTAACAGTTTATAGTTCAACATGATTTCCGGAAGATTTCCGGTTAACCTTGTTTCTAAAGCGATGTGCTAATTTCGTACATATTTACTCGAGGCCTTATTATATTAGTGGTTTTCCCCTGACCCTGCAGTTAAAATTGCGACTTCGAATGCCTTCGATAGACAGTTCCCTTCACGGCTCCCCGAACTCGCAGCGTGCCTGGACGAAGTTGGAGAAGGGAACATCGCAGAAGCTATTTTCACTCTCGAGTAGTTAGGCTGTTGTTCTCAACAGGATACCACCCCACTACTGGTCCGGTCTCTACAACCCTATCGGCCGGACTCTACTTGGCTCCTGCCCTGCACCGTCCATCATCCCAGCACCATGACCGGCCCTCAGTCGCCCTTTGGACCTTCGAGGACACCTTGAGACCTGCCGACGTGCTGTGCCCTCCTCCTTCCTAGACGCCCTATCCGTGCCTTCCACTGACGATGATATCCCAGGGGAGTCATATGCTAACACACAGAACCTTTCTAACTGAGTTCATAACCCACGACCAGGCCGCGCTCTTCAATCGCAATCCTTCTGAATAAAAGATGTAATGATTACGAGTGTCTATTTACTTTGCTATGTAGCGAAGCTACTACCGTTTCGAGGCACAACATGGTGTATTAGAAATATGTAATATTTCAAGAGGATATAAGGGATTTCAAATAAAGGGCCTATGCTACACTGTGTGTGACCTGCCATCCAATGTATGATATCATACTCTAAAACTTCATCAATCTATCTAACCCTAAGTACCTTCTGTATTTTACGTTAATATCTGTAGCCAATAAATGATTTTTCTTTTCTTTTGTCAAAATCCCTAACAACGAGCCACAAAGTGAAGCAACCATCCTTACTCGCTTCATTTCATATCAGATAGTTGGAGCAGTTTGTAACTACGCTGTATGCGACAAGCACGTTTCGTTTAATTTATGCACATTTGGAGTACATAGTTGGAAGTTCTCCTATCTTGCGAACTTATGTTTTGTTGAAAAAGTTATGGTTTAATGAAGAACGTACCTTTTATGTTAAAAGGAAAGTCATCATATTCGTAGGCAGACTTGCAATATAGACTTTTGACAGCCGCTGAATACAGTTTAAGTACAACTTGAACACAACACGGCTTTGTCATGGGGAATTTGGCTGATAGGCAATAACCTTACCCTGCTTGCTTGACTACGTAACTTGACTGTGTTGTACTCAAGTAGTGTTTAAACTGTATTTAGCGGCTGTCAAGATTTTGGTGCAAGTCGGTTTAAATATAAGGTCTGACCCTCCTTTTCTTTTTCCTGAAACTAACTAGAATTTCCCAAATTAGATTTAATGGTTGATTAGCTTACTGGTTTAAGGGTAAGTCATTCGCCTTCACGTCTCACCTTCAACAAAGAAATGGACTTAAACGGAAAATGGATTATGAAACTAAAATAAAATATTCCTCTCTGAGATCCAACTTATTTAATAAAGAGTCTCTTTAGCTATGAAGAGTTCTCAATTCAAAAATTCAAATTTATATTTCGTATTCACGTTGAACAACCAGTCACTTCCGTTTCAAGATAGTGTTTTTTTTTCTGTTTCTTATGGGCATGTTTTTATTGAAAATATTATTTTGTAGCTTATAAATGCAGTACAGTATATGGAGGTAGATGAATGCCCAAGGCGAAATTATAAAATGATCAAAATAAATTAAGCTCATTAATGTCCCCACCGAGGGTCACAGGACTTTACCCGGATTATTTAATCACACATCAAAAATACTGATTTGCACACCAAAAAAGGATCAGCAAAAACACTTTTTATGTTTTAAATATTTTATCTACACACGTATCATAAACCCTCTTTACTGCGTCTAAAAACCGCACGTTAGACCAGCGTAATGTAAAACTATTCGGTAAAAACTCATTTATTATCTGAAAATTTGTACATTATGACCATAATGTGTAATTTTTCTACGTATTATGACATTCAAATTTCGAACGCCGACGCCCGCCTGCGTGCCGCCCCTAGTTTGTTTGTGATGTTGGTACTACATAAAATGCTAAACAAGAGCAATGATCAATGCCACAATGCCGGTCAAACATGCGGTTCCTGAACACATCAAAGAGAGCTTATGAGATGTGTGTAGATAAACTAGTGTATGTAACTGTACATAATTAGGCATTAAAACTCTCGAGTGATATTGTTATGAAACTCGCCTTCGGCTCGTTTCATAAACCCATTCTTGAGTATTAATGCCCTCCATTATGTAGCAGTCACATAATAATAATAAAGGGCATTAATACTCGAGAGTGGGTTTATGAAAGTCTAGAGTTTTAATGCCTAATTATCTACAGTTACATACACTAGTTTATCTACACACATATCATAAGCTCTCTTTAATGTGTTCAGGAACCGCATGTTCAACCGGCATGGTGGCATTGATAATTCCTTTGCACTTGTTTAGCTTGTTCAGTAGTACCAACTTTACAAACAAAGTTGGGGCGGCACGCAGGCGGGTGTCGTCGTTCGAAATTTGAATGTCATAATATGTAGAAAAACTACACATTATGGTCATAATGTGTAATTTTTCTACATATCATTATATGTTTCTACATGTCATTACATTCAAATTTCGAACGCCGACGCCTGCTTGCGTGCCGTTCCTAGTTTGTTTGTGAAGTTGGTACTGACATTCAAATTTCGAACGCCGACGCCCGCCTGCGTGAAGTTGGTACTACAGAACAAGCTAAACAATTACAGAGCCACAATGCTGGTCAAACATGCGGTTCCTGAACACATCAAAGAGTGCTTATGATATGTGTGTAGATAAACTAGTGTATGTAACTTTACATAATTAGGCATTAAAACTCTCGAGTGATATTATTATAAAACTCGCCTTCGGCTCGTTTCATAAACCCACTCTCGAGTTTGAATGCCCTCCATTATGCAGCAGTCACATAAACTACTATTATGTGTACTCAAGTTTATGTTTTAATTATTTTTTGTTGTTCTTACATGTTCAACCTAACACGCCTATTAGGAAGACCTATAGTATAGTATAGTATTCTGTCGGAACCAAAATTTATGTGCAGTTTAATATATTATCCCATAAATTATTGCAGCAGTTACATTTTATTTCTCTTTTATTTCGCTCTCGTATATTATTATCATTAAATTCCCATTAAAGTCGGAAGTTAGCACCCACTTTAAGATGAATGGTTACCCACACCATACTATGTAACATTTTTTTTTAAATATTGAGTAGGTAGTCATTTAGTTGATTAATTCGTTCCACTGAACATTGAAAATATCAACTAAAATTGAAATCACATTGTTTAAAATTATCCCGCTAATAAAACACTCAAAACGGAACTAGGTTATCCAGAGAATAATTCCCGTACCTCACAAAAACCAGTTTGTTTTTCAATAAACCACACTTATTTCTTAATTGTGTTTTAAATCACACTCCTTACCTTCGGGCAGCTTCGGCGCACTGATTAACGACACATTAATCCTGTACGTCAGTGTCTTTCAACCTTTTTCACGACGCGACCCCCTCAGTACTTCGCGAACCCCCAAGCTACCCACTATGTTTTTTTTTCATGTTAAAAATAATTACAACATTTCTAGACTAACGCATCCAAAAAGTGGCCTTTAAGTCATGCAGTCAAGCGGGCTTATTCGTTAACTCAAATGACAGTTTAAAATGATGATCACCGAGTATAGTTTCCAACTTCCAACTGTCAACTGTCAAACCTCACATTTGGTATTCCGTAACTTCGGTGCGCAACTTTAAAATTTGAAAATGGCGTGCCGCTCAGTGATCATCACTAGACTAGTTAGATGGCCACTGAAGGATATCGACTTACGTTAAATTGGTATTCAGTGAGCTCGATCTACATGATATTGACGTTTAGAAGTGGACCACCCAAAGTGTCAAAATAGAAATGAAAACGACTGTTGGATAGCAGTGTTTTTAAGACCAATAGGGATATTAATCATTATTGTGTTTTAATTTGGTAAATACCTTTGTGTTTATTGTGATTATTCATAATCTAAGATTGAATAATATGTCTTTTTAATATTCATAATAATAATAATATTAATAATACCTTGGACACCATTTACAAACATTAATCTAGCCCCAAACTAGGATTCCCTGTATCTTGGATACTAAACAACGATACACATACTTATATAGATAAATATTATACTTAGATAGATAAACAACCATGACTAGGGTACAAACATCCGTTCTCATCAAACAAATATTTGCCCCTACCGGGACTCGAACCCGAGACCCTTGGTTTCGAAGGCAGCGTCACTGCCGACTCGGCCATTCGGCTCAGTCAGTATTTATCAAATATATTTATGTCTTATTAACCTGTCAGTACTTGTTGCTAATTTTAAATATGGCACGAGTGTATTTATTGGGTATTGCTTAAGAGCAAAGACAAATAAATGTCTTAAGAAGAGAACGCCGGGCAAGGCGAGCTTTGAGTGACCCCATGAATTTGCTGGACCAAGAATTTTAGGCTCACTTTCGCTTAACCATAGAAGTCTTCCTCACTATATCCGAGGATCTTCGGTGGTATATGACACAACCGTACAAAAATATAGTAAAATTATAAACCTATAAATGCTAATATGTAGTAAAATTTCAATATAACGAAATGTTTTACCCACCTTGCTAATTTTAGACGCAACAACAAGATACTCACTGAAAGGCACTTTAAAACTTTATTTTACAAAAAAAACGTGTTGATGTTGTTGTTTTTGTTCAAACATAGCGTCACGCATTTTCTCACACGGGGTGGCGGAGGCACAATTGTGCCAACTTTGAGCCAGTTATTCAATACTCCATTTTGCGTGACAAAGGGCTAGCCCATTTCTGCACCTATGGAGTAATGAAAGTTTCCTCACGACGTTTTCCATCACCGTTAGAACGTTCTTATAATGTGCTTAAGATAAATTAATTATCTCATTAGTACATAGTCATGAATCAAACCTGCATCTCCTAGATGAGAAACAAGTGTGAAACCCATTAGACCACAGAGCTGTTTTTGAAATATAAGTACTTCCACATTTTTGACAACTCACGTGATGAACATATTAGCCGCAAAAATTCAGAAAATAATGGTGTCGCTCAGTTATTTCGTGTAACCAAGGATATCAAAAAGGCGGGTAATAGCTAGAGTGGTAACAACTTCATGTCGTTGAGCACTGAGAGTTTTCTTTCATCACCAAAAGATCACGTGAAATGAAGGCGAACACCAGGACAACAGAGTATTCGGTTGGTCACTGAGCTCGGTGATCATCACTTCACTGTTGTTCACTTTCATCTCTCAAAATTAGTGAATAAGCCCGAAGAAGGTCTAGTCACTAGTCAGGGGGTAGACTTATCATCAGCCTATCGGGGAACCCACTTTTGAGTATAGACCACGTCATTCTATTCTGTATTGACGGCCTCTATGGTGCTGTGGTTGTGGCTCTGCCCACCATGCGAGAGGTCCCGTGTTCGATCCCCGGCTGGGGATAAAGAACAAAAAATACTAGATCTTGGATGTTTATATATGTGTGACGTCGCTGTTTCTGGTTTCCAAAGACAGCAGCAATGTATGTGCCTGTATGTAAATGTTTATGTTCGTTTTTGAATGTAACTTATGTCATATCTCGATTCCTTTCAAATAGACGATTCACCAATGACAGTCGTTTTAACTTACATCTCCTGAAACCAATAATCGCAATCTGATTGGTCAAACGTCAATAAAAAGCAAACATTTTTCAAAAATCAATTTAAAATGGATTTTCATAGAAATTCATAGTTTTCAGAGATAGGGAATAGAGCGACGGACAGAAATTTGATTTTATTTTTTTTGTCACTTGTTAGCGAACACTTCGAGTGTTATATGGCTATATTTACGGAGGGTCGCGCACGACCCACCAATTGTAAGCCACTGCCCACGCCGTTAAGATAATCAATTAATTCAACCTCCTTGAGGCGTCTTAATACGAATAACCGATTAATTTTATTCTCGAACGATTGATTGTTTTATTTTACTGAAATAAAAGCCTGGAGTTAAGTTTGTTTGTGTTGCTGTTTGGACGTTCTTCTTTACAGGGTTCCGTACCCGAAGGGTTCCAAACGGGACCCTATTACTAAGACTCCGCTGTCCGTCCGTCCGTCCGTCCGTCCGTCCGTCCGTCCGTCTGTCACCAGGCTGTATCTCAAGAACCTAGCTAGCTGGAGAGTTGAAATTTTCACAGATTATGTATTTCTGTTGCCGCTATAACAACAAATACTAAAAAACAGGATAAAACAAATATTTAAGGGGGCTCCCATACAACAATTCTTTCAATACCACATACAAACTTATGGATGCACCTGGTTACGTACATGGAGTGTGAAAGTAACCGCACCAATAACTTTGTAAACAATATTTTGCTGTGTAAAATCCAAACTATTCACTCCACACCATCGCTTCCATTGAACGGTGGTACGGAACCCTTCGTGCGCGATTTAGACTTGACCGGTTTTTTTATGTCACATTTGCTGTCTCCCTCAGAAAAAAAACATTTTCTGCAAAATTTGTTGACTTTTTTTATATATTTTTATTACAATGGGGCAATACTATACGAGCATTAAGGTGTTTAAATAACACGGTCTAATTTTAAGAATTTCTGAGTAAAATCGTTGTGACGAAGGACTCAAATCGTGGGACATAGGTGTTTTCATACATATTTTAGGTGTCTCCCAACTCCAGTCACTGCGTTTAAATACATAGTACAAATAAATGTTATATGACATTATAAAATGTATGAATGCCATTTAACGAGTGAAACACTAATTATTATTATAATATACGATTCATAAACAAATGAACTAAAATAACAAAAAAGTGCTAATATGAACTTTATGTCTCCGAACGAAGTACCAATTGAGCGGTCGCCTAGGCCTATGTCACACGTTTTTGCCGGATTAAACTTGTAAGAATTGCTATTGACCTTGGGTGGATGGCATGGGCACACGCCCCGCCCCTCCCCCAACCCGCCTTCAACGTCCCTGCGCCATCGCCGGCCGAGCCAGTCGCCCGAAAGTTGTCGCAGGAGGTGCGTGTTTTAATTCGGCTTCTGTTCTGTCACGTAAGTTTACTGTTGCAAATTTCATTTATTTATTCAATGTTTTATAGATTGATTGCTATTTTATTAATATTGTATTTAGGCAGCCAAGTTTTTTGATTTTACGATAAATAAAATAGCGATAATAGTGTTCATTAATATTTAACACCTCCGTCACACTACACTTCTGTAACGCCAGGAGTGACAGAGTGGTAAATTATGTGACGGAGTATTAGCTTTTGTATGATGTTTCAATGTTTTAGTGTATTATACGGAAAAATCTCGTGTTTTTAGTTTTTTAAGTGCTACAATTAGCTGTGTTTTTGCTATAGATATGACTGCTTAGTGATGGCTTTGTCAGCAGCTGAGAGGCAGCGACGCTGTCGTGAAAAACGAAAAAACAACAACAACCCGGGCAAATCGCAGGCCATGATTTTGGGTACTCGTCACTCTCATAACCTAGTTCAGAAAATGCCCGTCGACCCTATAGTGTATGATGGTAACATAATTTCATACAGCGAGAAGGCCAAGAATCTTGGGGTTGTATTTGATAAATTGTTGTCCTGGTCGCCCCATGTTTGTGAGGTCAGCAGACGAGTCTTTGCGTCATTTCACTCCCTACGGAGATTGCAGCACTTCCTGCCACAGCAGACTAAAATCACCCTTGCCCAGTCCCTCCTACTACCTTTAATCGACTATGCAGATGTTTGCTGGATCGGTGCGAATGAAGAACAACTGAACAAACTCGAACGACTTCAAAACCTCGGGATTCGGTTTGTCTTCGGGCTGCGCAAGTATGACCATGTCTCACAGTATCGCAAGGAGTTGGGGTGGCTTCCGATCCGCCTTCGTCGTGATATGCACGTTCTCTCCTATCTGTTCAACATTTTGCGAAATCCCCGCTACCCCTTATATCTTCGAGAACGTTTCGAGTTTATTTCCTCCAGGCATAGCAACCGGAGATCCCACACGATATCTCTTCTCTCTACTCCTCGGCATAACACTGCCGCTTACAAACACTCGTTTAGGTTGACGGCGATCCGACTGTGGAACGCACTTCCCTGCGCTATTAGAGATAGTCCCTCAATTTTCACTTTTAAGACAAGATTGAAAGAGCATTTCCTTTCTCTTTCGTGATAGGTACTTTTATATATGTATATATAAGTAGTATATGTTTGATATATATAAATTTTTTTGCTTTTGTATTTTATTTAGTATATATAATTTATTAAATTATTATGTTTTTGTTGTAAACAATTAGATGTGTACAGTTTTATTGCGCACTAGGACTCTCCTGTTGCACAATTTTTCCTGTCCTACCTAGGTTTGCTGGTAGAAATCTCTCTTTAGAGATAAGCTCGCCTTTGCTCATAAAATGTTTTGTTACCTTACTATTAAGATTTCTGTGCAATAAAGAATATGAAATGTAGTTTTACGATTTAATTGATTATAAATAGTAAGTTATTCTTTGTTACGTTTAAAAGCAAGTTCCTATTTCTAAAATACTATAGTTTAACATACCACTATCATTATTTTTAGTGACTGAAGTACTCCTCTGTTACATTTTTACCACTCTGTCACAATGTGTCTCCATACAGCAAATTATTCAAGGAAGTCTGCCGGGCTAACTAATTGTTTTTACAAGAAGTTTGTTTTTGAATATACTAGAAAATATTGTAATTTATGAGTCCATTTATATTTCAATGCAACTAATATGCTATAAAACGGTTAATTTTTAAAGTTGGTTAACTTAACGGCATAAACATGTGACAGAGTGTTGAGAAAATCATATAATATTTTATTATTTTTAAGAAAAATACCAATTTTGTTACTAACTTAAATATTTTAATTAGTAGTACACAAAGTACAAGTTAAAACCTAAATGTGATTTTGCATGCCATAATAAAACTAAAATAATATTTAAAAAAAAAAAATTTTTGAAAATTTATTTTGGAGTGATCCAAATGTGACGTAAAAAAGAAGAACGACCATTGATTCAGGTGTTTTGGTAAACAAATCAATGTTAGTGTAAGTGAAAAGTGTTTATTCAACCAATTCAATACATCACCAATATGAATAAAAGTAACGAAAAAGGTCATAATTTTTTTGTTTATCTTTTAAATATTTCTATCAAACACAAAAACCACACAGAATATAAATAGCGTCACGCATTTTACCATACGCAATTTAGCAAGTTATTATTTTCTCCGCAGCTATGGACATATACATTCCTCACGATGTTTCCCAGCACCGTTGTTTTGCTTCACACCACACAAAACATTACACGGAATTAAAAATTAACTCACTCTTTTCCCCAAAAGATAAAACTCAGTTTACACGAGCAGACATTTCTCTTAATACCCGAATAAAGTTAACGACTGCAACATAAAGCGCATACACACACTTGCACTCCGTTTAACGACCAGCAATAGTCTTAAATCTAGATGTACCCTTATTTGTGTGCTAATTTTTATGATTGCTTCGCCCAAGTCCGTGTACAAATGGGCATGCGAATGTTTGTAGGTGTTTGTCGGGCTGTAGTTAAATTAGTATATACGAAAATAAAACGTACTTGTAATTAAATATGCTTTCATAGAAAGTAAAGCAGTCACAGATAAAATTGATATTCACCAGCACAACACCGACATACAAATCGTCGCTCGATTAAAAACCTTTTTCAACGTCATTAGGCCTCCGAAAAAAAAAACAAGCTGCCAGAAAAAAAAAAAAAAAAAACGAAACAGGTCGGATATTCGCAGCACTGGCTGCACAGACTGGCGCCCTGGTCATTGACGAGAAAATGGGTGGCATTTATCGAAAAACAAAAGAATTTATCCTCAACGAACTCTAGCTCATGTACACAAGGAGGAAACGGCGCAATATTCAATGGAAACTTTTGGAGTCGCGACGTTTTTGAAAAAGGAACGCGATTTAAAAATGCGCGGAGTTCAAGGCAGCATTTACATTAACATTCAATTCTTGCTATATGGCTGCACTTGTATGCTTTTCTTAGAGTTGAAAATCGCTTACATTTCCAGTGTTTTGTTACTTTTTAAAGTTTTAAGACAGCAGTTACCGTTTTAACAAGCTTGCTTGTTTCGGCGGTTCAATATCTTGATGTTAACTTGACTTATCAATGGAGAAAAGATGTTTTCATTCATAAGGAAGGCATTTTAAAATGTGGCTAAAAAGAAGTTGATAAAATCATTATCAACTTTCGGGATCATGTCGTTCGGGATTTCGTATTTTAAAGTTAAATATTTGTATGGAGAGTCTTTTGAATGATCAGTAAGGGAAATATGTTTGCCAATATCGTAGCGAGTGGGGATCCTTAGTCTCTGTCCACGACTGTGGAACACGCGTTATCTTGTTTTGTAAAACATTAAGATACCTTACAATGCAAAACAGTTACTTGTGTGTACAAATGTACTTACAAGTGGGATACCCTAAGGGATTAGTTAGATTTTAAGTGATTATGTATTTATCCTCTGTTTATTTTGTCCTGTATCTTATGATTGCTAAATAATCTAATAAACATGATCCACCGTGCCGTTGCATGCAAATCATGACCCATTTCGTCAACGAATCGGTTTTAGGTCGAAAAAATGGAGGTAAAAGACATTGAAATAAACCTATGGAACAGACATCGCGAACAAATGCATGTGAAGCAAGCGCGGTAGTGGGGGCGCGCGGGGGCGCGCGGGGGCGGCTAATCAGTCATAGATGCGATGTAACCGTCATAGAGGTGACACCTTGTTTATATTCTGCCCAACTTTATCTCTAAGTCAATATAAAATAATTAAATAATGGGAATGGTCGCATGGGTAGGTAAATCAAAAAGTTGCATGTAAATCAAAAAGTTGCATGTAAATAAAAAGTTGCATGTACAGGATATAAGAGAAAGGGGGCTACATGTCGAAACCATGCTGTATGATCGCAGAGGTCGGAGAAGGTAGATTGATTTAAGGTAGTTGACGTCAAACATAGAGGATAATATGGATATGCCTCCAAAATACCGGAACTTCATAGTTATTGTGATATTTGTTCCGGAATTTTGAAATTAGCACGAATTTGTGTTTAAAGTGAAAAACGTATTAATAATATCAATCTACGCTGCCAGTGTTAGCTAATGGTGAAAGAAATCAGTATTTTATTTTATACAAAAATACCTTGGAATAGTTACACCGTATTTTGTCCCTTACTGTTGTATTAGAAATGACGCTTGACAGTATGAGACAAAATTTAGACAGGGCCTTTTGTTTCTTTATCTCATGTTCCTCTATGTTCACAATGCATTGACCGCACGCAACGACCAATCAGAAGCAAGTATCCTGTATGACTCATTGGGTGTTTGTTAGAACAATGTGCGCGCGCTGTGTTCAGGGTATCTCACTCGCTTTCCTCGGTTCGTAGAGTGCGCTCCTAATTTGTGAAATTCCTGTGTTTTGTAAATAATAATCTCACCGTATCTCTACTTCAGTATTTCGTATATTTCGAATATTTACCTGAAATGAAACAGCGCATGCTCTTCATCGTATGTCAGAGAAGATAAGATCAGAATATAACGATGTCGATATTTTAGTAGCAAATGTTAAAAAAATATTTCTAAAAGCCCCGAACAGACTATAGAGTTTAAAATAAAAATATCCTGACCTACCACTGCCTCTGCAACCAGTAATTACAAGATGGGGTACTTGGTTGGAAGCAGCATTTTACTATGCTCAACACTTCGAAAAAATAAAAGATGTGCTAAACAACTTCAACAGTACTAGTTCAATAGCCATTCGCAATGCAAAAAATATTTTAGAAAAACCAAATTTACAGGAATATTTAAAATATATCGAAGAAAATTACCGTATTGTTCAAGTAGTTCTAAAAGAGTTACAAAATCAAAAATTATCCATAGTTGATTCACTTTTAATGTTTGACCAAGTGAGAGCTACCATTAACGAGTGCAACAGTGACAATATTAAAAATAAATTAGAATATGTCATGGAACGAAATCTGGATTTATATGGATTTATTTTATAGAGAATACAGCTAAAGTATTGAAAAAAACGTAGCAAATAATCTGATAACATATTTTAAATTTGCTCCATTGACGTCTACAGATGTTGAACGATCATTTTCCATGTATAAATGGATATGAGATGTCAAAAATAATACTTTAAAATTAGAAAATATTGAAAAAATTATGATTATTTATTTTAATTCTATTAAAGTTGAAAGCCAAAATTTGTAAATTGTATCCGATGAGGAATAAAAATAATTTATTTATGTTTTTGTTTAATTAAAAATAATTGTTCATTGAATTCAATCAATCATTCATATAATAAACTATTTTGTTAGTCTATCTTTATGTTTCTTATTTTATTTTATTCCATAATTCCAATCCAGGAACTTTTTCCGTTACTTCCAGCACATTATGGATAAAATGGCATGTCCATATTATAATATCTTGACGCAAGTATATAAAATCAATATACCTACTCCGACCTATCAGGGTAACTTAACATTTCGGTTCGAGTGCTCAGTTGATTTGTTTTTTTTTTAAAGAGAGTGAAAAATTATTTTTTTCTAACCAAGTAGTGAATTGAAAGATTAGATTAATCAAAGGAATGAAGTGTTACAAAAAAATTAAAAGCCGTATAATAATTGTAGTATTATATATATGTACCCTTAAACAAAATAAGTTTAGTTAACTTTTGCCGTTTGGATAAATAATTATTTGTCTGATCAGATTTAGCTTCGTGTTTCAAGCGAATTATAGTGTATTTATTTATGATAGCCCGTATCAAATGATGTCCCTAACAAGGCCCTTTTTGTTACATCCTGTATGTGTAATATTATTGTTTTCTGCTTATAAACAGAAACTTCGGATAATTCTACCACAAGTAAAATACTCTGAGATGCTACCCGCACTTGTTACATACACATGGCACATCTTAACTTTTAGTCTATGACAAATGACGTGACATGGCGTCTCCGCGTCTCCGCTAAATATTTTGCTGGAATTAAGTTCAATTAAGTTTTGACATGATTTATCGAGATACTCAACGATGGAAAGATATTCCTTTGCACCTCCCTGTATTGCTTGAATTATTGGTGCAGTATCGTAACACACACGAGGGCATTTTCTCAGAGTTTGCACCTTTTTTCCATTTCACTGCACACGTCTACGACGCTTGAGAGCTAGCAAGCGACTGAGTGGCGTGCGGCCAGTTCGCTTATCATAAAGCAACCACAGTAGTGGTTCGCGTTGTCTTCTCTATTACGTAAGTAAATGTAACTCAATGGTAAAAGATATGGCTTTTTAATGTCAAGTCGGTTTGTCCACTCATGAGAAAAGCTTAGGGGTTTCAAAAAACAGTGTATTCCTTCGTGAATTCAATATTGGGAGGCATACACAACCATCTTTTCAACGAATAGCTCTTGATTCAAAACGCGAGAAAAAAAACTTGCTCGTGAGAATATATCTTTACTTCAAATATCTAAGATCATTTTTGTAAACGCACACTGACTTCCACTTCCGCTGTTAAAATAAATAAAAACAATTAAAATAATTCATTCTAGTTATTAAAATTGACTTTTTTCGAGGTAAAGACTTGTTTCGAACATAACACCAGGGCCCTATAACACAAAGCTTCACAAGCGTACAATTCCACAAAATTGACAGTTTACAACAATATTACTTACTCTTCACAATTATAACTATTTACAAATATGTAGCATATATACTTTGTGGTTGCCCATAGGTACATGCATATGGGTAGTTTATAATTTCTTTATTGCACACAAATAACTACAAAGAAAACGAAATAATCTACCAAATGAAGTTGGGATGAGAAAGGTTGATTGCTGAGCACTTGGGTTTGTTACTAAATTGTCAGATATAGAATTGTATTTAAAAGTTTTGTTAAGGCCCAGGTAGGCATTGGTAATTTCGAACTTGAAATACAGCTCTAATGCAAATTCAAATAATTTTGTCAAACTTCTCTTTGTGTAAAGTTGACTTTTAGTCTGATTTGAAAACTTTTCCGGAAATGAATCGATCTTCAGTAGAGCATTTTTTTATTTATACATTTAGATGTTCATCGTATGATTTATTATTAATCAGAAAGCGCAGCTTTGTTCTTACAAAGCTGCGCTTTCTTGAGCTCTTGCTCAAGAATTTTTTCACTTCGTGTGTAAAAAATGATTTTATCGAAAAAACAACCCTTGTTACGCATTAAATTATCACTCACTATTTACTAAAAAGGGAAAGTTGCACAGTTGTGCCCACGTTTAGTCAGTTAGGGGCTAGCCCATCGCCGCATCTATGGAGATATGAAGGTTTCCTCACGACGTATTCCATCACCGTAGAACATTCGCACTTAAGATAAATTACTCAGTTCATTAGTAAAAGGACAGCACCGGATTCGAACCCGCAACTCCTGTGTGAGGAGCGAGCATGAAACCACTAGACCACCTCCCTTACATATTTACCGACCAATAACATAGGGTAACCACAGCCTGAGGCTACAAGAATACATAAACATTCCACAGCCTCGTTCAACAAGATATAATAAATTGATATCCTACCTCCCCAATGGCAAAACGGTATCGTATACAGCATGATAATTTATCACTCGCCAGTCCTGCGCAGCGGAGCACAGTATCGAACAGCGCGACGAACCGATTTCGACACCCGCTGTAAAGGCGGTTGAGTAAGGCCGCTTTTTGTGGTGGTAGCATCTGATTGCCTATTCCGCTTAGCGTAAGCCTTCAAGATCAGTAGGCGACAGACAATTGAGAGCCTATTCAGATTCTACTAACAAAAGATAGATACATTGCGCACACGATTACCCAGATATTCAATACAGCAGGGGGCAAGCCTATCAAAGCAGCTTCAGCAAATGTGATTATTATTTTTGTTGATTAGTAGAATTAAACACGTCTATTTGCGACGGGTGTTGCCCGCACGCTCGCCACGCGCCCACCTTCTATGTTTTCATAGGCGTTGACACTACTCAATGCATGAGCCGCTCAGCGCTCAGAGGAGTTGGATATATTTGATATGCTCTTGGAAATAGCTGTGATGTAAAACTAAGAAATAATCACAGACTAGTTGCGCCCCGGTTTAGACTCGCGAAAGTTAGCAATTCCTTCAAAGATACCACAAGATTCCACAACAAGATACCTCTCGATGGGATATCAGAATGTTCAAGATTACTTGAATGACTGGACTGGATGGGGCTAATCGCACTCATCACAGAACTCGCCGTTAAAATATTTGTTATTATTTATTCCTGCTTATAATTTATAATAATTAATATAGTACTATTTGTATTAGTTAGACACAACCAATTTTTAAAAGAGATCTAAAAATTTATCTGTAGGAGTTTCTTCGCCCTCTCTCCCACAGTCCACAGTGGATTCTTTCAGTATGAGTTTTTTGTATCTCCCGCGTTTTAGTCTTGTACAGTGAATGCGACTTATATTTAAAATAAATCTTTTGAATCTTTTAACAGTCCGTTTTAAAGTAAGCACGGTAAAGACGCATCTGCAGCTCTACAACTGCGTATGAGAACTGGCGTGACGTTTCAGTTTTGTGAAACAAGTAAAACATTAACAATATTTTCTTTAAATTAACAATATTTTGGTCTTGCATCTCATTCAGCAACCACGACGATTCAATAATTACTGTACCAGTACATCCCACGTCTCCCCATTGGTGTCTGAGCGCGTGGGTAACCAACTTTTTGCTTGTTAAAATACCCCCTGTGAACCGACGTGAGCGGAATGACTGAATGAATAGATTGAATGAATGAAACGTCCCGGCGTGGACATCCGTGTTGACTGGTTGGCTATGGGGATTTTGGGTTTGAAATATGTTAGTAATTTGATTCAAAGAGAGATAGAGATTATAACTGTATTAAAAATGACCAAGTGCACAGAGGGCTGCCTACATTAAATGCCGCTTAAGTGTTATTATCAGTATAAGTTTTGTTACAAATTGATGATAGGATTGTTTATTGTATACCAAAGCGTTACCATGGTTTGTTTAGTTTCTTAAATTAACTGTTTTAGTTTTAAAGGGGGAATACCTGTGCCGACCACGTAATTCTTCGCACGATGATCGACACAAATAAGTAAATATTATTATCTCATATGACAGAAAGAACATGTATTCGACTTGTATAGAATTATATCATTTTAATAAATCAGACATTAACTGAGCGTGCTGTGACAAGCTTTTTATTACATCTCCAAAAAAGGGGTGTTATAAGTTTGAAGCCTCTGTCGGTGTGTCGGTGTGTCTGTATACACAGACATACCGTGGCACCCTAGCGGTCAAACGGGTGGACGGACTTTAACGCGGTTTTCTGTAAATGGTCATTGACTTCGCTGCGATGGTTCAATGTTATGTTAAAATCGTTTCAGCAGTTTGAAAGTTATCAGCTTGACTAATAATGGCGGTCAAATGGGAGGACTGTTTTTTTAATTGATATAATTTGAGACTTCTGACGACCTCTGTGGTATGTCGGTTGAGGCTGTGCTTCCCAAGCGAGAGGTCCTGCGTTTGAATACCGGCTGGGGAAAGGGGAGAAAAAATATTCCAAGGTCTTGGATGTTTACATGTGTGTCATGTCCCTGTTTGTGGTTCCCACGACACAGGCTATCGTAGTGTAGGGCCAGATGCAAATGTTATGGCCTGTATGTTACTTCACTACGACGGTTCTAAGATTAGTTTTATTAAAATTTAAGTAGTAGCTCGAAAGTTATTATCTTAACAAAAATGGCGATCAAACGTGTGGACCAATTATAATGTGGTTTATCTTAGTTGATAGTAATTCACTGCGATGGTTCTTAGATTAGATAAGTTTTGTTAAAATCGGTTCAGTAACTAGTTCTAAGTTTTTTTTTTATTTGCAAAAATTTCTGATATATTTATTGGAGCGTCAAACTTTGAGTTAAGCTATTATTCAACCTCTCCGAAACCCGGCCGCCCGGCGCCAATCAGCTCTAATCCCAGGCATACATGTGCCCGCGCGGCGCGCGCGACTTGACTGACATATCAAACGATTATGTCTGAATGGTAACTCTTAGAACTATGAGAGTTGTACATCTGAGTAGCTAATGAAACCCTCTCTTACTCAATGCCAAGAAAATGTCACTGTGACCTTAGTTTATTTTTGTACCGACATCAGAATCACAGAATTCCAATAAAATGCTCCCTCTCGTCACAAATGTAGTCGACATGAGTAAAACACAACAAAATACACATTTTGTTTGATACTTTCGTAATCTACACAAGATTACCTTTTGAAAACAATAAAAACATTAGTATGTTCTGATAGAAATTTTTAAATATTTCAGCAATATTTCGAAGATTTCATGAAATACCGGTTACGAAAAGTGATTTTTTCGAGTCACGTTTGCAGCGTCTTGAATGAATGAAATGAACAAAAGACCATACCGGAAATAGAAGATTGGCTCATTGGCCGTTTTTACACACTAAAACCTTGCCAATACGAACATAATTGGCTAATTCATTCCGGCCAAAAAAAAAAGGTATCGAGTGCGTGTCGGTACGCTTGGGTCAATAGTGTTTGTTTACGTTGACGTGTCGGTACGGTTGGGTCACGGAGAGGTTAAATATGAAGGTGTACAGGAACATATAGAATAGGTTCAGTCGGCGTATATACAATATTAGTATGTATTCCGGCCCAGCCAGTCCCGTACATCTTACTGTTTAATGCAGTTTTGCTCCCTATGTTTCCTAACGTTGTTTCCTGCAGCGTTGACTACTACAATGTAATTTCATTTTCTTAATATGCGTGCGTGCCGTTGCATCCGCCACCGCATACGGAAATATTATGACTATGAATTACGTGGCTTGGGAGATAGCGTTCATAAGATACATTGTATAAATAGGTAACTCGATAAGTTTTGAGACAAGGAAATCTATACAAGATATTAACAATATTTATTTTACAAATTTTTCGAAATACTAAATGAAGGATTCTCTATGCAAAGTTCCATTCGCATAAACCAACTATTAAAACACTTTTGCCATGCATTGTTGATCCGATAGGTTCGAATTGCGACTTCATAGGCGGTCATGGCCTCTTCGGCATACGAAAAAAATTCCCTTTTAATTTTTCCTGATAATCGGGAAACAAAAATAAACCACCGGGAGCTAAATCAGGGCTGTATGGTGGATGGGGCAAGATTCTAACACCGGATTCCTCAAGAAAGGCCTTTATTCTGAGGGACATATGTGACGAAGCGTCATCATGATGCAGCAGGATTCCTCGAAGCCTGGTGTTTGGTCTCCTCTCCCGCAGACCTTGAAAAACTTTCGGCAATGCTACTGTTGTATATTATTCCGAGTTAACAGATCTATGATTTTCCAACATTTTTTTCCACACATGCCCGCTGCGAGAAAAAAAACTAGACACCATTTTTTTACCAGCGTTACGAGGTCTTAACAGTTTTGTCGGCAACTTTCCTTCTGAAAAGGCCCATACTGAGGATATTCTCTTAATTTCCGGATTGATTAATTCCACGCCTCAACCGATAGGGCGTGGAATCTTGTTAGGGTTGTTTTTCACCAGGAGTACCTTTGACGCCGTGGACCGGAATTCGAAAGCTCAATTCGAGGCAGGAACACGGGATGAGGAGCACAAGGGTGGGGGGAGAGGAGTCGAATCATACTCTCGTCGTAGCCCGATGCTGTCGCCGTCGTGTTGCTTGCCGACACAAAGAGTCGCTGTCCGAATGCGACGAATTGGGGACCGAACCACTTTAACCTTTCACAACACGAAGCACTCACTCCGATGACGTGAATCTACTTATTTCCCGACGATTGTTCCGTGCTTATTATAATTAACATTCCGACCAGGCCCAACACCTGTGTTAGACAATTATTACCAATAAAATACAGCCAAGGCCCGAATGCCATGTGCCGACATTTTCTCCATGCCAAAAAAGTAACCTCTAACTCGTCATCTCGTTTCTATACAAGTGACAGCTGCTAGTTCCGTTCCGATCACTCGCGGTCCGAGTCGCGCAACAAAAAAAGGTGCGTTCCGAAGCATAAATATTAAACAGTCACCCGCCCGGACAGGCCCGAACCTGTCCCTAATCAATAGGAAGGCGAGAAAGTGTTGCGACCGCTCTCTTGAGGACCGAGTCCCCCTTGACCTTGACTTCTGCTGATCGAGGCGTGCCATCCCGACCCGTGGACAATTTGACGATCCGTCCTCGTCTCCATCTCAATGATGGCAGGTTCGCATCCTTAATCAGCACCAATTCACCGACTTGAGGGGGGCTCGTCCGGTCAGTCCACTTAAGGCGCTGCTGCAAGATGTGCAAGTACTCAAGGGACCACCGTTTCCAAAAATCTTGAGCCATCTGCTGCAACATCTGCCACCTAGTTAACCGACTTAACTTAACATCACAGAATGGGTATTCTGGCAGGGTGTTAAGGGGCTGACCTATCAGGAAGTGACCCGGCGTCAACGCTTCCAAATCATTTGGATCCGAACTGAGCGGGCACAACGGACGCGAGTTCAGTGTCATTTCAATTTTACAGAACAGCGTCGCAAGCTCTTCAAAGCGTAGAGAGGTCTCACTGATGATCCTCGTCAGGTGCGACTTAGCCGATTTAACCGCAGCCTCAAAAATTCGTCCCCAATGAGGACATCCCGGCGGACTGAAAACTCATTCAATCCCTCGTCGGGAGCAAGCCGTACTGATGGCGTCCTGGTTACCGTTCAGGAATTGAGTGACCTCCTGCAGATATCGCCTGGCCCCGACAAAATTTGTGCCGTTGTCCGAACGGATTAATGACGGGAGGCCCCTTCGTGAGACGAACCGATCCAGACATGCGATAAATGCCTCTGTAGTGAGGTCACTGACCACCTCCAAGTGGACTGCCTTCGTGGCCAAGCACACGAAGACGCACAGGTATGTCTTCACTAATCTGGCGTTCCGTAGCTGTGAAGACTTGACCATGAATGGTCCCGAGAAATCCATTCCGACACCCGCAAAGGGCCGGATTTCGTTAACCCTATCCGAGGGTAAATCGCCCATCTGGGGCTGCATCGTAGCCGCCTTGGCCCGATAACAAGGCAGGCACCAAAATACGACGCTACGCACTAAGCGTCTTCCCGATAGAATCCAGAACTCGCGCTGGAGAAACGCTATCAAGGCGTGGCATCCGACATGCCCATTCCGAATGTGTCGATCCTGTATCAACAGTTCGACCAACTTCCCCTTCCTAGGGAGTAACAACGGGTGGCGAGCCGCATAAGGCAGGTTGGCATTCCGCAGCCGACCTCCTACCCTCAGCAATCCTTGAGGGTCAATAAACGGGTTGAGCCGAGCCACAGCTCCCTTCAGTTGGACGCGTCCGCGTCTCAGAATGTCCAGTTCGGACTTAAAGTGCACCGTCTGCACGTTCCGTACCAATGCGAACAACGCATGGTTCCGTTCCCGTGGTGTCAGGACCTGTGTCCGCACCCGTTGCGCCTCAGGATTGCGACAATTCCGCGCAAATCGGAAGATCCAGGCGGTCACATTGACCAGCTTGTCGAGCGAGCTGTATCGTTCCAGCAGGCTGAACTCCTCTTCCGGCTCTGGTTTCGACGTACAGACACCGACTGTCAAGGCGCCGTTCGCCGAGGTAACGCGTGGACTCATTGGACAATCCGATTCGGCTTGAGTCAACCATTTTGGACCCCACCACAAGGGATGTCCAACTAACTCCGGAGCGTGACACAATCGACCTGACCGAAGGCGACCAGTATTGTTCCGATAAAACTGTTCACACTCTTCTTCAACCGGGTCCAACCGGCGGACCGTAGGTGGTTCCTCCACCTCCCAAAACTTCTGTATCACCTCCGAGAGTACAGAACCGAATAAGGGACTACGAGTCGCTAGGCGTGGGGCAGCCGGCATGACTGGACCCATTACCGCATGGCCTAGTCTGGTGTTGACCGAAACCAGACCAGTCGCCTGCAACACGTGTACACCTGGCACTAGCAGGTATCCCAAGGCATCAACACCCAGTAAAATGTCTACTGGGCCCGGAATATCAAACTCCGGGTCAGCCAGTGACAACCCAGCGACCAACTGTCGCACCGAGGGCGACAACCGTACGTGAGGGTGTGAGCCCATCACATTAGGCATGACTAATGCCGTGACCGTCAGATTCACCGATGAATCCACCCGTGACCAGAGAGCGATCCGACATACTCCCTTAACGGAACCGACTTCCGTGTTCCCAATTCCCCGAATGGAATGTGGATACTCCCTTACCGAAATGCCCAACCGTCTTACAAGGTTGCACGAGACTAAGCACCCCTGGGCCCCCGAGTCCAATAGTGCTCGTGCCACACATGATTTGCCGTCCGAACTCCACGCTATCACAGAGGCGGTGGGGAGAATGACCGTCTGTGGAGTGGCGGCACCCTGTAAGTAGGCGGCGTATCCCTAGCGGGAACCTCCGCGGGATCCGAACCCGCTCAGACCTCCGTCGGCCTTGGAGTAACTCGGCTGCTGATATGCAACCGGCATATCAGACCGTATGTGCATCAAGGGGTCCCAACCCGTATAATAGGCTCCTCGCTGTCCCGGTATCCGACCACACCGGACGGTGTACAGTGTGCCCGGTGCGCACCGTGGATGAATGGGGGAGAGCGGATCCAACCTGGGGCGCTCTAGGAATGGGGGCGACATCCGACTGTTCACCTGCCTGTTGGCCTCCCAGAGCGACGGGCAGGGTGGCGCAGAAGGTGGTGGGCTCCCAGCCTTCGCGCTACTCATAGGTACCATCTGACACCCGCCCGTAATACGCGGTGAGCCAGCGGCCCGAAGTCCTCGCTGACCGTGGACAGCGGCGACCGAACCCTGGCTATCCCGCATGTTACCCCCCGCGCTGCCCCTTTCCCCTCGGGGGGGGTCCCGTCCGCGGGTACCCCAGTCACCCCGTCGGTGACTCCCGTTGCCCGGAGGGGGACTGGGTCCGGCCCTGGTTGGGCCCTGTGGCCGACCAACCTGAGTCCGGCCCTGGTGACCGTCCGAAAGGCCTGACCGATTCAGGCACAACACTATGTGGTGCTTGCCACCACAGCACTCACAGGGGAACGCGCGCGAGCACTCGCTCAGCGTGTGCGGCCCCAAACAACCGAAACACAATCGGTGGCGGAAGACTATCTTCCTGCGGACAGCTACCCCGATCGCCTTAAATTGGGCGCAACTGGTCACGTCATGACCGGCACTGTCGCAGTGTACACAGCCGTCACCCGACGGCGCGGCATTCAAAACGCCAAGTCCCACCCCCCCCGTGGGGGGGGGGGGGCGCGGCCCCTCCCGCATCCGCGCGGGTTGGCGCTGCACACTGGCCTCCGTGTCCAGTGTGTCACATCGCCTGCATTCACCCTCCAAAAAATCCGTCAATTGGACGAGCGTGGGCAGTTCCGTGCTACTGCCCCCATGTTCTACTGTACTGCTACTGTTCAAACCGACTTTGAACAGCTGCAGGCAACCGTGACAAAACCATATACAAAACAATGTATGACCATTGGTCTACCGGAAGACCAAGGTTCTAAAGGGCCTTAGTGGCCACCAGCACAGGGTTGAGCACCTGTACTCGGATGTCAACATCCCGGGTTACTTTAGGGATGCTAAACAGCTTCCCCAGCTGCGCATCAACCAACCGCCGTTTGTGTTGGTAGCGGTCAAACAATATGGACCTGGCTATCTCATAATTACCCGCCGTGACCGTTAGGTGACCGACCAACTCCTTCGGTTCACCCCGCAGAGCCATCAATAGTTGAGCCAACTTGTAGGCGTTGTCCAAGTCGTCCCGACCGTGGACCAAACTATCAAATAATTAATTTATTTGATTGAAGGCCGGCCACTCATCAATTGTCCCACTGAAGGCCGGAATCTCCAGGTGTGGCAGCCGTCCAACAACACCCTTCGGGGGTGGGTCTCCGTTACCCTCCCCACGTTCATTCCTTCGCGACCGCTTAATTTTCTCCGCGCCACGCTCGATGTCACCCAAGCATTCCATCGCTTGGTCAGCATCCGCGCAGAGCTGTTTCACTGCAGCCACCGAGGCTTCATCAGTAAGCCCGAGAGCTTCAGCCTCCGCAGCCAGCCGACACACCTTCCCGACGCGTGTCATTGCGTCCTCCACACGCTTGAGCAGGACATCGTCCATGTCTGGTCGCTCCACATACTTATGAGTATGGGCGAGCCATCTCATTTCCTCCCGGACACCATGTCGCAGTACCGTCAAGGGCGAAGGTGCCATGTTGACCGATTTAATAGATTCTGGTCTTATACTTCACTACCGAACTAATTACAGCCAGAGACCAGCAATTGCCCGTCAGCGCTGGGCACAGAAATTAAAACTAAGTTGTCAAAACTAAGGCAACCACTAAAACAATTAAATCCTAAAAAATATTTAATATGGTCGCCCTGTGGACATACACCTAATAACTATATACTCTAAATCAATTAGAGAATGCCACCATAAAGCACAATACAAATAACACACAAAAATGTATTATAAAAAAAAGGAATTTTTACAGAAGTGGCCCCTCCGATATGACCCACAATTCTACTGAGGTCAGCAAAATCAGCTTAATACCCCTTAAATAGCCTGACCCTGCTCTGTAATCCGAAATAACACTGCAATACTAAGGAACCCGACTGCAATACTATAGTCCGACCGAATGACTGTTTCTTATGCACACCGAGTAGTTTCCGACTACAAATTTATAATAATTGTTAACTAAATCGTCAATTATAAGTTCACTAACCGAAAATGAACCTAAATTGTGGTATACCGACCACACGACTCACTCACAAAATATCCCAGAAAAAATACATGCGATCAAATTTCCTCTTAGAATCCTATCACAACACAACGTTGAAATTGATGCGATTCATTGTTCATCTGATAACTTCAATTACTCGGATCACAATAAACAAAGAGACTGGGCGAGTAATAGATACGTACAGGTAAGGGTGTGCCAAGTGCTGAGGGCATATTCCCAATATTACCGATGGTGCGGGAAATCGCAAAAAGTCCAGTCTGTCGACACGTTGTCATTGGCCAAATGCACAGACTTATATAACTAAAGAGTTTCTGTAAATAACATACAGTTTATTGATGGAATATTGAATGACTGGCTAACTTGGGCAAAGGCGTGACGCTATGTTATACTTATTAGTCGTTTGAACCTAATTGGGGATTTACCGGCAGTGAAAAGTGTTGTAATTTGGAAATATAGTGGTCTAATATGGGAATGAAAATATTGGCGTGATTGCTTGGAATGTTTATTTTGAAGTGACAAAGATAAATCTAAATACAAACATTGAATATTAGAAAACATGTCAGAAAGAATATGTCTGAGATTTATGAAGTAAACTTAAGAGTCTACACAACAATGATTATAGCAGTATCTACAACAGCCGCCCTTAATCGATGTTGTGCTCGACAAACAAAAAAAAACTTAAGTTTGTAGTCCTAAACCAACTATACACCTTTTGTGTGTAACAGGCCCAAGTGGCTTAGTTAGGACATCTGCAGGCATATCACTACTACATAAGTATTCGAGAACAACAATATTACAGGATACCTTTTCCCTGATAAAGTGAAATCTGGTATCTATATGCTTCGTCCTGTTGTGGTGTATTGGATTTCGAACGAGGTTGATGGCACTCTGGCTGTCAGAAGCTAACCTAACTGGGGTAAGTTTACCTGTTATTTCGTGAACGAATCGACGTAAATAACACGCTTCCTTTGTGGCGGCCGCTAGCGCCATATATTCCGCTTCCGTGGACGACAGAGCGACAGTAGGTTGCTTCCTTGATTCCCAGGATACTGGTCCTCCACTAAGCTTGAAGGTATAGCCAGTATATGACTTCCTATCAATTGGACAGTTTGCCCAGTCTGCATCACAATAGCCTCTTAAAGGTTCTTTACATCTTCTGTAAACCAAAGAGTAATATAAAGTACCCTTCAGGTACTGTAGAACCCTTTTTGCAGCATTCCAATGTTCCTTAGTGAAACACGTATTGAACTGACTTAAATAGCTCGTTACATAAGCTATGTCCGCGCGAGAGTTCACTGTCAAGTACATAAGACATCCTATTAGATATTGGTAAGGATACTCACCAATTTCACCATCAGTTCTCTTTTCCATTAGTTTTTTTTTGACCAAAGGAGTACTAACAGTCTTACATTCACGCATATTGAACTTATCTAGCAATGTTAAAATATAGTTTGAGTGATTTATTTGGATGCTTTCAGAATCATATCTTATTTGTAATCCCAAATAAGACTTCAATATTCCCAGATCTTTGATTCCAAAGAATGTTGACAAATTTTTCTTGACAATGTCAAACGTCAAATCAGATTTATGAAAGACAATAATATCATCGACAAATATACCCAAGATTACGAGTTCTTGACCAAAAAGTTTAGTATACACGCAGGGCTCTGAAGGAATTCCTATAAAACCTATTTTTAATAATGTGTCATTTAACTTTTTGTTCCAAGCTCGAGGGGCCTGCTTAAGGCCATAGAGGGATTTCTTCAGCAAAAAGGTTCGCGCTTTATACTTCGTAATATTCCCATATGCATCCTTTTTAATTCTATAAACCCATTTACAGGGTATAACCTTTTTGGTTGGTCGATCAACTAAGTCCCAAGTGTGAAGTTTGGTCAACGAGTTATACTCGTTTGCCATCGCGTGGTGCCATTTATCAGCATCCTCGGCATAAGTAGCTTCATAGTATGTCGTTGGATCGCTGGCATCAACCGATGATACATTATATGCCAGGAAATCAGGTGGTTTCCTATTTCTTGAGGGGTACCTCTGCTCACGGGCAGGTTGTTCCTCATCCTCAATAGGGGGACTTTGTTCTACAATAGTTTCCGGTGCTTCCGCACTTTGTTGATTTACCGGTCGAGGTGATCTAGCTTCGGGAAGACCACCACTCTGAACACAGTCAAGAATTGACAGTCTTCGGTCTCAGGATCTCTTTCTTCGAGTAATAATATAGGGTCTGACTGTATTACAGGCTCCACTTGCCTCTGCTTTAACATCGTAAAGCTAGTTTCGAAAAAGGTTGCATCTCTCGACATAAACACATGTCGTGGGTTAGATGGATCCCTAAAAATATAGGTGTTAGGATTTTCAGCATAACCAACAAAAATTGCTTCCTTCGCCTTCAAATCTAACTTTTTCCTGTGACATGACGGTATATGGACAAGTGCTCTACATCCAAAAACTTTCAGATGACCAAGGTCACTTCTACGACTCCACCACCAGTCGAAAGGAATCTGCCCGCCTAAAGCTCGATGAGGGGACCTATTTTTTAGATGTACGGCGACCTAGAAAGCATCTTCCCAGTATGCTGTGGGCAATGAGCTCTCAGCCAACAACGACCTCGCCTTTTCTACTATCGACCGATGAGTACGTTCGGCACATCCAACTTGTTGGGGACTGTACGGCGTGGTAGTTTGACGCTGAATTCCTTTAGATTCGAGGTAATCAACAAACTCTTTATTAACAAACTCTACCACCGTCGGTCCTCACGGATTTGATTTTCCTATCTAACTGATTCTCTACAAAGGTTTGAAAAAGTCAGAATTTGTTTTTGACCTCTGTTTTGGAATGAATAAAGTAGGTAAATACCATCCTAGTATAATCGTCTACCAAAGTAAGCATATACTTATTTCCTTGAAAGGAGATTGTAGACAATGGTCCACATAGATCCATATGGATCAGTTCCAAAGAAGTAGTAGCCTTATTAAAAGCCACCTTCTTGAAAGGTTTCCTTGCTTGTTTACCTTCTACGCAAGCGATACAATTATTTTTATCTACTACTTTAAACTTTACGCCTACCTCGTGATTCTTCAGTTGATTCATGCCTATACGACACAAGTGTCCTAACCTCTTGTGCCAGAGTTGATAAGAATTAGTATCCTGACAGCCAGAGTGAACATCCTGTGTTAAATTTGCCGCAGTATCCGGAATGTCAACAATACCATCAAGGACGTATAATCCACCACAGGGCGAAGCATGAAGAACAGAATCACCTGTAAAACGAAAAGTATTATTTTTATAAAAGTTACATCCATTTTTATCAAAAACACATATAAAACCCTTATCAACAGCTTTCTTCACAGATAACAAGTTTGCCTTTAAATCTGGTACAAAGGCAACTTCATTTATCCTATTGACTACGTTTTTGGGTGTATTAATCGAAATATATCCAGTTCCGCAGCATTCAATATGTTCACCGTTAGCAACGGTAACATGACCTTTATCAGATACCGAAATATCTTGAAGCCAATCTCGTCTAGAAGTCATGTGTTTCGTACATCCTGAATCTACATACCAAAGTTCCTTGTTTGAGGTGCCAGAAGTATTTAAAGCTGTAAATCCGACATCACTGACGTTTTCTTTTACCACATTCGCTTTTTTTTCTTTTTTACTCAATGGACAGTCTGGCCTCTTGTGTCCAGGTGCCTTGCATTCATAACATATTATCTTAGAATTCGATTTCGTCTTGGACTTCTGCGTCTTCGTATGAAAAACGGAATCTAAAGGTGAAGCTGCACTTTTGGACATTTCATTAAGTAGTTTTGTCTTGACTAAGTCGGTTGTCACATCTACGTTGCAATTTTCTAGTGCCATTATAAAGGGCTCATATTTTGGAGTGAGGCCTCCTAAAAGTATAGCTGCAAGAGACGTGTCTTCTACTACCTTGTCAATGTCTGCCAAATCTTGTGCTGTTGACATGACAGCATTTATGTAAAGCTTATATTATCATAGTCTGACAGACTCAATCTGTATAGCTTTCTCTCTAAAGCTAATCTTCGTCCCATACCTTTATCTTCGAAGGCTTTTTCCCATGATCTTCAGGCTTCGGCTGCGGTTTTTGCACATCTTACGTGCGTTATTGCTGCACCGTCTATTGTAAGGCAGATCTTGGCCAGTGCTTTTGCTTCGTTTCTCTCTTTGACTGAGGTAGGGGTCGTGTCATCATTATGATAACCACATATTGTTACCCAAAGGTCCTCATGCAAAAGGTAGTTCCTCATCTTGAATTTCCACGTCGGATACCCGTCCTTATTGCGCAGGCAAAACGATGGGATTGAAGTTGAGAATGACGAATTTGACTTCGATAAAACATTCCCGCTTTGTTGTGACATTTTTTTACTATTTAATCACACACAAAATACACAAATACACATTCACATTAACCATGTAACCATTTACCACATTTCGTGCTGATAACGTGTTGTAATTTGGAAATATAATGGTCTAATATGGGAATGAAAATATTGGTGTGATTGCTTGGAATGTTTATTTTGAAGTGACAAAGATAAATCTAAATACAAACATTGAATATTAGAAAATATGTCAGAAAGAATATGTCTGAGATTTATGAAGTAAACTTAAAAGAGACTCTTTTAAGTTTGTGTAGACTACACAACAATGATTATAGCAGTATCTACAACAAAAAGCTTTGTTGTTGGAGATAAGTATGGGTTTGTTCATACATGTTATCCATTTATATTTCATCCTTACAGGCTAATTCCTAATACGATAGATATAATACAAATAATAAGCTGGTCGTAATTTGAGTTTTTGAACAGGTAAACTAATTTACTACATTATTTGTGTGCAATAAAAATAGGAATCAAAGAAATGATTAAATAAAGAAGAAAGAAAGAAAGACGCGTTTACCTAAATGTCGATTGAGTAATGCGTGTTTACCTGAAATTTTATTTAATTATCAGCAAAACTGCACAATATATGCAGCATAGGATTTCACCCAAGTCTGAAATATCAGTTATTGTATTTGGTCCCAACAACAAAGATTAATTATATAGCATTGTATTGTTTATTAGGTTTTGTTGTGTCTTTAATTATAAAGTTTAATTGTTTGTTGATTTGAATGGAATAAATTCTTGACACAGATTCAATGACATACTTTCTTAATCTATCAGATTTATTTATTAATTATTTATTATGCGAATTCACTTATTACGCACAGAATGAACATGAACAGATGAACCATTTTGAATATTAACATTTATCAAAAAAAACATTGTACAAGGTGTTTAGAGTATGGAGCAACAATAATTTTTGGGAGTAAGGGACATCAACCTGAACAACTTTTACTACAAAACCGATCTGATCAGAGCAACTTTATTCGCTCCCTACTCCAAACACCCGGTATTCGATATCAGATACATCACACCGGATGTAACAGAATGGTGAAGTCATATTTTAAGGAGTTGTTAAAATGATATTTCCCCTCCTTATCTCCGAAACTACGAGTCTAAAATATACCACACCACATCCCTACCATTGTACGGTAGTTCTGAACCCTTCGTGCGCGAGGTGACTCGCACTTGATCTTTTTTTTTAGCAGGACTTCCTAGGTGGTGTTGTGATTTGTGAATTTGTAATGGAAGGCTAAGGTGAAATGAAAAATAAATATAAACGAAATACGAATGTCGCTTAAAAATATTTCAATATTTCTACTTTATACAAAAAACACACAAAAATATGCATGCATCCCTACAATAAGATACCTGTGGAGATTTTGAAATTACCATTTGAGCAATTTAAAAAGCATGTAAAAGCGACTTTTTCGAAAAAGGGGTATGACAATGTTCAAGATTACTTGAATGACAGGACTGTATGGGGTTAATCTAGCTCAACACAGACCTTGGTGTTAATAATCTTGTAATTATTCTTGTATTCCTGCGTATTAATCATAATAATTTATATTGTAATATTTGTATTAGTTAAGCAAAAACAGTATTTAAAAGAGATCTAAAAATCAATCTGTGGAAGTTTCTACGCCCTCCTCTCCCACAGTGGTCCAATGTAGAGAAGGGGCAAAAAATTACGAGTCAGAGTCAGAGTCAGAGTCATTTTTTTTATTGAATATAAATAAATAAATTATCTTATTCAACGTCAAAATTATACTTACTTATAACTACAAGTCAATTTTTTTTTATATAAAAAAAAGACTACACCGTTTCGGAAGGTGGACCTCGGGGTTAAGAAGAAACGGCAAGAAACTCCCCCATACCTTTTTTTTTTTAAAGTGACTTTACAACAGGTACTGGTTTCGGTCTAAGGAAATTCGCCGGCGAGTGATAGACTTGATCCATCGCCCCTCGTCGAATTTCTGTGCGCTGAGATGGTATGGACCATGCAGTTTTGTCATCTAAGTATTCCTTAATACTATAATAGGACTTTCTTATCAGCTCATTTTTAACATAGTTTTTGAACCTCTTTTCAGGAAGGATCAATGATTCCTGTGGTATTTTATTGTAGAAGCGAATACAGTGCCCCATGAATGATGTGCCTACTTTACTTAGTCTAAATAATGGTAGTGCTAACCTATTTTTATTTCTAGTGTTAATTGTATGGCTATCACCTACAATTTTAAATAAAGCTATGTTTTTTCTTACATGCATGATATTCTCGTATATATATTGACCGGTAACCGTAAGTATATTAATTTCTTTGAATTTTTCTCTTAATGATTCTCTAGCATCTAATTGATATATCGCCCTGATCGCCCTTTTTTGTAAGAAAAATATCGTATTTATATCTGCTGCTCTCCCCCAGAGCAATATTCCATAAGACATAATACTGTGAAAATAACTAAAGTAAACCAATCTGGCAGTTTCAACATCTGTAAGATATCTGATTTGTCTGACCACAAAAGCGGCTGAGCTAAGTCTTCGTACGAGATTAGTTATGTGAGGACCCCATTGAAGTTTCGAATCTATAGTGATTCCGAGAAAGATTGTGTCTTCAACGAGGTCCAATCTTTCAGATCCTATTCTAACAATGCTTTCAACCTGTCGTACATTAGGCAAACAAAATTTGATACATTTAGTCTTCTTTGAGTTTAATAACAGGTTGTTAACATTGAACCAACTTTACACATGAGAGAGTGTACTATTTGCGTCGTCTAGAATTTCTTCTTGTCTTTTCACCTTGAAAATAATAGATGTGTCATCAGCAAATAGAACAATCTGAGTCATTTTTTCCACCATATAATGCAGGTCATTCATGTACACTAAGAAAAGGAACGGACCTAAGATAGAACCCTGGGGTACACCAATATTCATATGGGTTCCAGTGGACTTGCATCTGTTTATATCTACTTTTAGTAATCTTTCCATTAAATAAGATTCCATTAATTTAAACGCATTATCTTTAATACCATAGTGTTGAAGTTTGAGCAAAAGAGTTTGATGGTCCACACATTCAAAGGCCTTGGAAAGATCACAGAAAATACCAACCGCATCCTGCGATCCTTCCCACGCACTATAAATGTGTTCTACTAGCGCTACTCCGGCGTCTGTTGTTGATCTGCCTTTAGTGAATCCGAACTGTTTTTTGTGGAGTAGCCCAGATGCATTGAAGTGAGAGAGTAGTTGACTCATTATGACCTTTTCAAACACCTTGCTCAACAATGGCAATACAGATACAGGTCTGAAGTTGGCAGGGTCTTGTTTACTACCGGATTTGAAAAGTGGTATTAATCTGCTCATTTTCATGAGGTCAGGAAAAACTCCGTTTGCTATACAACTATTGAATGTGATTGCCATGTATGGTGCAATCACATCGATTACTGATTTAACCACGTTAACCGACATGCCCCATAAATCTTCAGTCTTTTTCATGCTAAGAAGTTTAAATGTTTTAACTATAGTTATAGAGCCTATTGGCTTGAAGTTAAAGCCATCCTTGTTTTGGGGCACATTTTCAACCAAGTAATCTAAAGACTTTTCAGAAGAGGATGGTAGTGCTTCTGTTGTTATTATTGGTATGGTACTGAAGAACTTTTCAAATGCGTTAGCAACGTCCTCGTTTGATGAGAGTAATTGGTCGTTACCTTTTAAATTAAAACTAGATTCACTAGACCTAACCTTGCCTGTCTCTTTTTTAATAATGTTCCATGTAGTTTTAATTTTGTCGCCAGAAGCTTTGATTTTATTGTTAAGATGTAGACACTTGGCTTTGTGGCAGTCTTTCCTAAAATTTTTAGAATAATTTTTGACAAAGACGTTAAACTCAGGACCGTGATCATAGGATTTTTGCTCATACAATTCATATAGTCTGGACCTGCTCTGTCTTTAATCCTCTGTTGCCCATTCAGAGAATTTTGATTTGTTGTCCGGTCTCACTTTTGTCAGATTGAAAACCTTTTCAAATTCCGCAGATACAGATTTGAAGAAGCTGGAATATAATGTGTTCGGATCTTCACAGTAAGGTGTTAACGGTAGACTTGACACTAGTCTACTACAAAATTTTTCCATTTTCTTCAAAGTTACTGGTCTACACAATACTTTAACGGGCTTTATAGCATTACTTTCTTCAAATACTACAATCTGACCAGTGTGGTCTGAACTTAATGCCTTAACTATTTGTTTATCGTGAATACTACATTCACAGAATACGATATCTAGACAAGTAGCGGAGGTAGCCGTTATTCGTGTAGGCTCCAGAAAGACATTGCACATATTGTAAGACTTAAATACTGCTAGGATCCTAGTGCGAATAGAGCGGTTTGCGGTGTCTAGTAAATCTACGTTAAAGTCGCCGCAAACTATGACGCGTTTGGACTTGTTTCTGGATGCAAGTTGAAGAACTTGTTCCATCACTGATTCAAAGACTTCAAAATCTCCTTCGCCCCGCCTGTACACACTAACAATAGTATATTTTTCCATCTCAACACACGAGACTTCAGCATTCATTTCGCTAGAAAGACTAACAATATCCTTTCGTTCTTTACACTTAAAACCATCTTTTATTAAAATTAAGGAACCACCTCTAGTTTTAGTCTTTCTATTGAAACAGCTGATCACTTTATAATTTGGTATGCTGAACTGCATTGCACACTCTTGCAGCCAGTGTTCTGTCATACAAAGCATATCTATTCTTTCGCTTTCTAAAAACATTTCTAATTCTAGTTGCTTGCCAGAAAAGCCTTGTATATTTTGGTGCATTACCTTTAAGCCGTACTTTTCTGTTGTCGGTTGCGGCAGTTTAAAGATACAATAGTATCGTTTGTACATATTGCCTTGTCAGTAGTTACATGCTTCTTAGTACGTGTACTAATCGTTGTGGTGACCGTTATACAATTACTTACTTCTGTTATACTGTTTATAACAGATTCTAAAATAAATGAAGCTAAAGACTTAGCTATTACGTCAGTGTCAATTTTAACAATAATAACTTTGATGTCCTCACTGTTTCCGTCAGTGATGTATTTACAAATTAATAGATTTGTGTCAAAGAATACAATTTTTGTATTGCGTACAGTCATATTATACATATACATATTTAACCTATGAGTAGCGTGCTGTTGCTTTCCATTCATTGTATTTTTGTAAGGGAAGGCACATAGAACAATCTTGCCCACTTCTAGTCCCCTTCCCCCGGACCTCAGCTCTGAGAACACGTCTTTACAGTGTATTTGTGGAATTAAATCATAAAAATAAAGAAATATTCAAAATTAAATCAGTGTTAAATATTAGGAGCGCATACATTCGTAGAAGGTGATAGCTGCGCACACACAATCGCCGACTCCACTACTACTAGCGCGCTAAGTCACCACCACCGTGCCCCGCCAACACTCCGCCCGCAGAACCGGTAGTACTCCACATCTACTACGCCCCGCCCATCCCCATTGACTAGTAAGTGCAGCTCCACCCATCACTTACTAACTGCTCACGCGTCTACTGCCTGTCGACTACTGCCGTCCTGGTACATTGCGCTAGCGGTACAGTATGGCTACCAAACGTACTCCGCCGCCGAAGTCGAACGCTTCCGTAATCTTAATGGACTCTGCCTCGGAATCAGAATTTGAGCAAGGAGCTGGTGGCAGTCTACCAAATCTTCCTGAGAGTATAACACAGAATGTGAACATGGGACGTCTGAAGAGAAAACGGGAAGGCGATCTGGCTGAACTCAAAGTCGAAATGCGTGAACTATTTTCGACTTCAGAGACTGAGCAGCAAAACAAATTCCAGAATTTACAAGCCACATTAGCTGACATCAAAAAACAAAATCTGGCACTGGCTGCACAAAACACTGAGATTCAAGCTTCAATGGAAATTCTCTACTTAAAGCATAATGACATTCAAAAGGAATTTGAAAGCCTCAGACTAGAACGTAAAGAACACCTGTCGTACATCAAGGACCTAGAGACCAGGCTAGAAAATTTGGAGAGATGCTCTTACGCAACTAAGTTAGAGATCAGGAATATTCCGAAGGAAACCCAGGTTGAGAATAAAGAAGAGCTGACTAAGATAACCATGAAAATTGGCACCGTCCTGGGGATACAAGTCCAAAAATCGGAAATAAGTGATGTTTACCGGGGATTTGCTAAACCAGATCGGACAAAACCACTAGTGGTTGAATTTACTTCTGTAATAATAAAGGAGAACATAATGAAGGGTCTAAAAAAATTCAACAACAAGAAAAACAACAAGGATAAACTTAGTACGAGACACTTAAGAATGAACTGCACTGAAACCCCGGTATACATCTCAGAGTGCCTCACAACCAAAGCAAGAAGACTACATTACCTGGCTCGCGACTTTGCTAAGATAAATGGGTATAGCTTTTACTGGACCGCATATGGCAAAGTTTACCTCCGGAAAGCAGAAAACCACCCCTTCATCAGGGTAGACGATGAGGCCGTACTTAACAAACTGAAAGTGAATACTTCGCCGTCAGTCTGACTAGTGACGTTCATAGTATTCTATCTGCTCTTCGCTGTTACACAATTGTTATTTCTATATAAAATAATGTACTCCACAATCACACACTACCACAACACTCTGAAACATTATGCTATACTTACACACAAAACATATATATTAAGCTCTGCTACTCCATATATCAACTCCTACATCCAACACACACACTCACTAACCTGCGAAAATATCCTATACTCTCATATTCTCGAATCTGCGGATATTCTAAAACATATTATACAATCAAACCACTGTACTCCTAGCGCATTTGGAATGAGGTTGTTCGATTCAACTCTAAGAACTTTACAAACGAGCCCTAGCTACTACTTCCTTTACATTTACTTCAATTAATGTCATCATCAGTAATGATATAGAGCAAAGTGGCGAAATTTCTTGTACTACTATCGAGGAGCCTGGCGACTACTCCTCAATACTTAAACAAAACTACCCTAGGGATGCACTACGAATAATCACGATCAACATTCGCAGTGTAAATGCCAACTTCGATTATTTTATGATATTTTTATCCAGACTAGACCTTAAAATAGATATATTTGTGATGACTGAATGCTGGATTAATGACCAAAGTACAATACCCAACATAAACAATTATAAAAGCATAAGTACAAAGCGTAGTTATAACCAAAACGATGGAGTTATTGTTTATACAAGAGAACACTTAGACATAGAGGCTTACGAACCAGATGATGTAGTGGACGGCAACTGCTTGGTACTGAAGCTAAAAAATGACTACACGATTATATGTTCTTTTAGACCATATTGTTTTGATAATCCAGCAAATTATATTGCTTCCTTGGACAGATTACTACATAGTATACATTGTAAAAATATTGTTTTTACGGGGGACATCAACATTAATATCATGCCTGACTCTCTTACTGGACAAACTGCTGAATATGTAGATCTTATGGCCGCTTTTGGACTTAGACAAGGAGTTGATCGACCAACACACCAAAAAACTTGCTTGGACCATTTTATGGTAAAGTCGTGTAATAAGGCATACACAGTTGTATTCAATGAGTTCACAGACCACTGTCCAATTATGCTCATCATAGATAACAATGAAATGAAGAAAAATAAAACTTGTCATGAAAAGGTCCGTATAATTACTGAGGGCATAGGTCTACGCCTAAGGGATCATACATGGAATGAGCTTCTGGCTACTACTGATGCTAATGTAGCAGCTGAGCTCTTAGTCGAAACTTTAAAAATTTTATTGAGGATAACACCACTGTTACTAAGGTATCTAAACGTAGAAAGCCACTGAAGCCATGGATTACGATAGGAGTAATAAAATCAATTAGGAAAAGAGATAAACTACATAAAAATCTAAGAAAAACACAAATAATGAGATTATGAAAGAAAAGTATACAACCTACAGAAATATTTGTAACAAAATAATAAAAAAAACTCAAAAAAGAATATTACGAGCAAGAATTTAGCAAACACTCTAGAAATTCTAAGGAAACCTGGAGGATTATTAAAGAAATCTGCTCACTAAATAAGACAACTGTCTTTACTTCTGATTTGCTCATTATAAGACCGACCCATGTAGAGTCGCTGGAGGAAGTCAATAACTACTTTACCACAATAGGTTACAAACTGGCAAAGGGCACCCTTACTAGGCTTAATAAAACTGAAGCGGATCTTGCATACCTAGCGTCCTCTAGAATTACACCAGCAAGTTCTATGATGCTGTATCCTACTGACCCAACGGAAATATTGCAAACTATAGCAACGCTAAAAACCAATAGTGCGCCTGGCTGGGATAACATACCTACTACTATAATTAAAATATTTTGTCGGCTTCACCACTATCACACATGTGCAATTTGAGCCTGGCCAACGGTACCTTTCCTACTATTTTAAAAAAAGGAATAGTCTGCCCAATTTTCAAACCGGGGGATAGAAAATTGCCAACCAACTATAGGCCCATAACCTTGTTAATTACGATTTCTAAAATAGTTGAGAAGGTAATGAATAAAAGATTGGTCAGCTATCTGGAATCAAAAAATCTATTGTCAGGCAACCAATTCGGGTTCAGGTCGGGAAAGAGTACAGAGGATGCGGTGATGAAGCTGACGTCGCTTGTAACTGAACACGTCGACAGAGGTGAAAAATGTGTGGGCGTATTCCTCGACTTACAAAAAGCGTTCGACACAGTGTGCATTCCTATCCTACTAGCGCGCTTAGAGAACATGGGTGTGCGCGGCTCCCCCTTAAGATGGTTTACTGACTACCTAACTAACTTCAAACAAGCTGTGCGCATAGAAAAGCTCTTGAGTGGGAGTGCCTCATGCATGTATGGTGTACCACAAGGCAGTACGCTGGGGCCGACCCTATTTTTGGTATACATCAATGAACTCTGTAAACTGGATATGATAGGAGCTAACCTGATAATGTTTGCTGACGATACGGTCATTCTCTTTCATGAGACAAATTGGACCAAAGTGCAACGTCTAGCTGAGACAGGACTAGCTAAGGTGACATGTTGGCTGGAGGACAGTCTGTTATCGCTTAATACGATGAAGACCAAATATTTGTGCTTCAGTAAAACTGCTGCTGGAAGTCCAGAACAAAACTTCCAGCTTACTATACACACGTATCCATGCAACAGAGAATTAGTGGAAGGTGTTATGTGCGGCTGTGAAACTCTCTTGAGGGTGCCTAGCATAAAGTACCTTGGTGTCGTTGTAGATGATAACCTACACTGGGGTCCGCACATTACAGCGACAGCTAAAAGGATACGTAAGCTCATATTTGTATTCAAGCTCCTCCGTTTATATGCAAATAGAACTCTGCTTTTACAGACTTATAGCGCCTTATGCCACTGCGTGATTGAGTACTGCATCTGTGCTTGGGGAGGTGCTCGCAAAACTATTCTTCTGGAGGCCGAGTGCGCCCAGCGTGCCGTGCTTAAAGTTCTTCTGTACGCGCCCTGGCGGCACCCCACCACGCTTGTGTATAAAGAATCCAATGTGCTTACCATCAGGCAGACCTTTATATTAAAATGTATTAGGCGATATCATAGTCGTACAGTCCCGCTCTTACCTGTAAGTACCAAGAGGATTTATCGTTTTCCAGTTCCACGTGCCATAAGTGCTTTTGCGCGTAGGCACTACATCTATATAACACCTCGCTAGTACAGTACTATACACAATAAATTAAATATCTCAAAAGAAAGAAACTACACTTTAAAAAACAGAGTCTACACCTGGCTGAGATCCCACGATTATGAGGGCACCGAAAGCCTAATGGACTCTGCGTACTAAAACCATTAAGATAAGTATATTACACTTACATTCACCACACTGCACTCACTACAAGCCTAACACACACACCTACACTAACAACTACACCTACACTACACTTGATAACTCTGGTTAATTATTATAATTTTTAAATTTTCTGTCTACTATATAAAATCTTTTTGTTTTTGTAATTAATGTTCATGCTTAACTACTTTATTAATTTCACAAACATTGTGACTATAATCGGGAAGAACTGTTTCCCTAGATACAGTTTAAACTAGTTAGGGAGACAGGGATTCACCAATATGGAATAAGGATTTATTGTGAATAAATATTTTTTCTTTCTTTTCTTTCTTTTCTTTCTTTCTTTCTTTCTAGATTAGAGAGAGCATCAACAAACTTTATCATAGTTTGTTTCCCTACACCTATACTATTCTCATCTATTACGTTTAGTAAGTATATGTAAATATCTACAGTAATAAAGATTTTTGACGTTGACTTTGACTTTGAAACGAAAGTGACAGCGTTAAATTACTTTCACCTATGAAAGAAAAGAGTCACGCGCAGTGCGACCCAAACTAAAATAACGTAGAACACAACAAAATTGTTTAAAAAGAAACTACGCTATTTTGTCAAAAACATTTTCAAGGAGAGTTTACGCATACATAATATCCACATTTTGAATCCAACTCCGTAATGAAATTAGAAAGGGTTTCTGAATTACAAGAAAAAATAAAATAAATAAATTAGACAGATAAAAAGTTAACAAACAATGAAATAGTTAACTCAAGCAGTTTTCTTTTTGTTTGGAAAATTCCAAAAGAAACAAGCACCATTTTATTTTTTCTTTTAACATTCTTCGTCCATCTGAATAGAATAAAGTCTTTAGCCTATTCTCATTTTTTTATTCGTTACTTAGGTTCGTGTTTTTTTTTGTCTATAAAAACCCGACTGCGGTGAAGCCCGAAATGTGGTTTATTATTTTGTGCCGTAGAGATCAAATTTTCGGAGCACGAGTTCTACTTATAACAGACTATATATTCGAACCAATTAGAGATACGTTCAACATTTACAGTTTTTCGCACACATTTTGAAAAGAAAGGAAGGCAATATATTTATAGTAATAATCGGCCAAGTGCGGGTCGGACGCGCACACGAAGAGTTCCGTAGCATCGTGCAAGAAAACTTAACTGGATTCGAACCCGGATCCCGGAACCGATATCAAACCAATTGCGCCAAGTTGCGTTATAAGCCGCGTGTTACACGTCTCTTGTATGAGGACCTCTTTAATTTATATATCTCATGTAATTAGTATACACAATCTGTGAAAATCTCAACTCTATACCTATTACGGTTCATGAGATACAGCCTGCTGACGGACAGACGGACAGATGGACAGCTGAGGCTTAGTTTTAGGGTACGGAACCCTAATAAGGTAAGCCAGTGTTCGTAGCAATCCTTATGATTAATATCTGTTGAGCAAGATGCCGCGAGGCCTTTGCCCAGCAGTGGGACACCTTAATGGCTAAATAAAAAAAAAAAAAGATGCCGCGTAAAGGATTTCTGAATGAACTCTAATCTGTCCACATTAATATCATACTCAAACACTGGGTTCCAGACGACACTGGCAAATTTCAGAGCATTAAATTGGCACATTTGTCTTGTTCGTTTAAAAACATTTACATATTTCTACTTTATACAAAAAACACAAAAATATTATAGCGTCACGCCTTTTCCTATACGGGGTGGCACATCTATGGAGATATATTTTTTCTATTGCCATTAGAGCGTCCATTGTAATTAAGATATTGTGAACCCAGAGAAAATGTAAGTAAGTATGTGACTCTTTCTAGAAAGTTTAATGTTTGTATATCTTGGTTATCATTTCATTTGTTTTTATCTTCGATCTTCGCTATTTTTCTTGCTATTTTTGATTACTCATATTCAGACAGAGGCTGAGAGGATGAGCATAGTACTGATATCCTGCAATTAGACATATCTCCGTCTTGAACATGATTTGGTATTCAGGCCAACAGTTGTGTCTAGACTTTCTAGAGTTCCACAAAGCGTAAACGTGTCTAGAATTAGACTTTATGAATTGACCTAGCTTTTATGATTTTTGGAAATAGTACACCCACCCACCCAAAAAATAAGGCAATGGTATACGAGATATATTCCCTCGACACCAACTTTAAAGTAAACATAAATACATACAGGATGGAACAACAAAATGTAGTCATATAACTGTGGTGTGAGTATTTTATTAAAAACCGTTTGCTGAGAGCAACTACTAATTGCATCATTGTGCTTGCTCATCAGGAAAATATGCCGAAACACACAGGCCATTCTGATTAGATCACTGATTGATCAGTGAACCAAAATATTACCAAACATAATAAAAACATTACCAAACCACAGAATAAATAATTGTACCAAACCTACGTTTGAATCATTTGAAACGATCAATTTTACTGTTCAACCAACTGAGCTCGTAATCTCTGAGTGATGTTACTAGAGAAGCAAATTAAATAGGAATAGTGTACAGTACAGTACTCCAAAACTGCTAATGCACATAGAAATCTTCGCCAGTTGTCGTATTCCCGAAATTACCCGAATCATTTAATTGCAATTTTTACCTTGTTCGAAAGAAATAGTGAATGTATCTTAGCCACCTTTTATGGGAAACGGCGTTACATTATGAGTTATGAGGCGCCGCAGTAGGCCAAGCCGCCTTTTGCAAATCTCAAGTTTCGCGAAATAGGAGTATGTAAACACTTGTTTCTTTATACCAGCTTATTGATCATGAGTATCAGCAGGGATTTGTGAACGTTCAAACGTAATTTGATAATTTTTGCTCGACAGAAGTCTCTCGAAGTTACAACAAAAAAAAACAGAAAATAAAAAAGTTTTTGTACAGGATTTGAATTTATGTACTTGCTACTTATTTAATCGTTCTCTTAATATGAAGTTATTTTGCTCTGTCAGTCCCATTAATATCGATGAAGAGCCCTTTTAATTTGGTATCCTATTCCTCTAAAAGAAAGCTGTAGGTGCAATTGTAAGTTCCACCAGCCCCGCCTTAACAATTTCGCGAACAGTAGTCGCATTTTTAGTTTTGAACACTATATAAAGGAACGTGAAAAATGTGTAGCTCAAGCGAGGAAGGAGATAGCTCATTTTATAATATTTTGTCTCAATTAGAAACAACCTTATAAAATGACCTGTGGAAGTACTGACAGTGACACAAAGGGAAGTTAGGTCTGTGGCACGTCTGGCCACAGCCACTTATGCAAAGAAATCAGCCATCGATAGAGGTAACGACTTCAGCTGATTTGTATCGGTTGATTTGTAACATAAATGCCTTTTACACACAAAAGCCTTTACCAGGTGGGGTAGTGTCGGTACACAGTTTAGTATACGCCGGGTAAAATCGTCGGCGGCTTTGGTGTGTAATGTTATATTACAGAACCAAAATGCAACCGGGCAAATTAATAAATTCTTACGAAAATTTCAAGGTCCATATAGAGTTACAAAATTATATGATCACGACCAATATGAAATAGAGGATACTCCGGTAACTAAAATGTGAAGGGCTGTCCACAAATATGTTTATGCGGCAGACAAATTGCAACCTTGGTAACGATACGTTTCTGGAGACGAAAAGAGTTGTAGTGGTGACAATAGCTTTGTTACCTCGAGTGATGTATCACATCCTGACCGGGGGCGGCGGCTTTGTAATTTAACATAACGGTTCCTTAATTTATTATACTTATGCCCCTATAACAACCCCTCAAAAGACACCCCCTACATCTTTCAGCGATAACCTGTTTAAGAATAAGATAGTTATCGAGTTTAAGTTTACAAAATCTTGTTTGTACAGGTACGTAAAGTAAGACGATGCTCTAGGCCTCACGCTCCTATCTCCATTTTCTAAACACCGTGAAACGACTCCGGTTTTACTGCCTCCGCAGTCTCCGCTGAGCCTTATAAGAGGATTTTAATTATCACAATTATTGTCTACATGGAATTTCTTAGAATGCACACGTGCAAATAATATCTGGGGCCGATAACGCTGGAAAAATGGTGACTCAGCGGCAATAACACTACGACGTGCATAGGTCAACTTTTGGTAACAGCTATTTTGCGTTGGGGGAATCTTAATATAAGTAATTTATGGTAAAGCCTCTTCCACCTGAAAAAGCTTGATTTCTTCTTCTTCCTCTTTTAATTAGGCGTGCTAAACTCTTTTGAGGTTAACTTTGCCAGTGTCAAGTGTATTTGGAAGATCACAATTTGGTCAGGTTCCCTATCGAGGACCTGGAAGTTAATGTCTTGAGAATAATTTGTTGCTCCTCAGCACTACCCGAGAGGACGTGAAGGGCTGTAGGAACCAAGTGTTTCCTTCGGACGGGCTTGGCGCTGTGTTGTAGATGTAATGATAAAAATTTTGATGATTACTAATTATTATATTACTAATTTAAAAAGATGACCTCTGTGATGTCATGCTTTCCAAGCGAGAGGTCAAGGGTTCAAATCCCGGCTGGGGAGAAAGAAAAAATCCCCAGGTCTTGGATGTTTACATGTTTGTGACCTCGCTGTTTCTGGTTCCGACGACACAGGGTAACCTAGTGTGGGGCCAGAAGCAATGAACCTGTATGTAAATGTTATGTTATGATTACAGAAACATTAGATAGGTGCCATACCTGGCCAGCTATTTGTCACGTCATTGTCACTGCCATTCATCTACTAGAATCGGGACCCGGGTTGTGAAATCACTTTTGTAAGAGTAAGGCAAAGTAATGATAAAGGAATATGTCTCATTATGACTAAATATAGATCTCCAAGAGTCTGCTGGCATATCTATAAGGGTTTGTTTAGCAATGCCTGCTGTAACCAATTTCTTAGGCCTATTTCGACGCTAATCAACACTTTTGTCTGAATAACGATAATAAGTTCATATAAAAGGGTTCGAACATTATTTTAGGGCGACTGGCATACCTAAGTTACGCTAATATCAATCTAGTGGCTCTGTGAGCTGTAGACCTCAAGAGCGACACAGGAAATTTGCATATTTTTTTATTATTTTCCTTCCCTCACACCCACGACCCCTTGCAGTTTATCGATGAGCAAGTGGAGTTATTAGAAAAACAAAACCAAACCAGGTGTTTGTTACATGTTCAACCTAATAAGAAGGATAAAGGGGGCCTCGCTTCGCTCACCCCCTTTACCCTTCACCTAAGCTGCCGCAGTATTTTGCCCTGATATTTGCTGTGAAAATCAGTATATATATATTTGCTGTGCAAATTAGTGTTATTGTTGTGTAGTTTAATATTTCCCATTTTGAAATCCTACTTCTACTAATATTATAAACGTGAAAGTTTGTGAGTATGGATGGATGGTTATTACTCTTTTGCGCAAAAACTACTTAATGGATTTTAATTAAATTTAATACTAATGTAGCTTATACATCAAAATCACACATAAGCTATAATTTATATAGATATTAAGTGAATTGTCCAAAAAATACTGATAAGTGTCAAGTAAGTAGAAAAAAATATGCTTTAACAATAAAAATTGATGCCGTATTTCTAATGCACATTTGGTCGTAATGAATTGATCCTTATCAAAATAAATAATTTTATCGCTTCTGGTATCTAAAGCAGATAGACGTTGTCTTTCACACTACAACATTTGGACAATTATTTCAATAGTTACGACGATGTGATTTTGTTTTTGCGGGACGATGTGATTTTCTTTTAAAGCGTCGAGCACAGTCGATACCATTCTTTACTGGAAGCTATTCAGGGCATTTCAACTAGTTCAACTTCGTTGTGGAAAAGCTAGAAGACTGATTTTCGTATGGCAAAGATAACTTAACTTACCTAGGTATATCCCTAAATTACATGCAATTTTAATTAGCAGATTTAAAACTATGGCAAGTCAAAGTTCTTTAATTCTGTCACCGACACTGACTGACTCACTCACCGATCATCAAAATACTAAGGTGCTTCTAGCAGACCAACAAGCTTGAAATTTTTAACCTGCATTCGTAAAGTTATTACAGCGCTCTAACATTATTGCATTCCAGCGAGGTGCAAACTTGGGGTGATCGGATAGTACATTAGCCTCGGGATGTTTCGCGTGAGAGCGTACAGCGGCGATGACGACCAACAATTTTATGATCCACTAATTTTCAAGCCGATGCGACGCTTTAGATATGGTATTATGTACCATATTATTTAATTTGTAATCAAATTTTGGGTGATGCGAAGCTTATCGGGTCAGCTAGTCATCTATAAATCCACTAATAAAGCATAGAAAAAATCAGCAAAAGCATCTGAAACCGTAGTCTTTCTAAAATCCTTCCGGGGTAAAAAATATTTTATCTACACACGAATCATAAACCCTCTTTACTGCATCCAAAAACGGTGGTGGTGAATGTAATAAAGTGCTCTACATATTTCACCTGTCTAGGTATCCAAAATTTGTACTTAAATCTATAAATCTTAAATATGTCGTTTATGTACGCTATCAAGATTATTTAAAAATTTCCATATAAATTATTTATCTTAAGATTAAGGTATTCATCTACATTATAAAAACATTCTTTTAATAATCAATGACAACGTTCTTTATTACTGTAGATATCTACATATACTTAGCAAACGTCATTTTTGTCTCTTCTCTACATTGGACCACTGTGGGAGGAGAAGGGTGTAGAAAATCCCACAGATTGATTTTTAGATCTCTTAAAATTTGGTAATGCTTAACTAATACAAATATTACAATATCAATTATTACGATTAATGAGCAGGAATAAATAATTACAAAATTATCAACAGCAAGGTCTGTGTTGTGCTAGGTTAACGCCATACAGTCCCGTCATTTAAATAATCTTTGAACATTGTAATATCCCGTTTTCGACAGTCGCTTTAACGTTCTTTTTAAATTGCTCAAATGGCAATTTCAAGATCTCCAGAGGTATCTTGTTGTAGTAGAGAATGCATTGACCCTTGAAAGAATTGCTAACCTTCGCGAGTCTCAACCGGGGAGCAACTAGTCACTGATTATTTCTTAGGTAAAAATTACTGCTATCGCTAAGTATGGAAAATGTTGTAAGGTTCTTGCGGGCGTACATTATATTTTCGAAAATAAATGGGCTAGCTACAGTTACTATGTCAATTTCTTTAAAAAGCTCTCTGAAGGACTCTATTCGTTTTAAATTATAAATTGCTCGAATAGCTCTTTTCTGTAAAATGAAAATAGTTTGAATATCTGCTGCTTTCCCCCACAACCATTGGACATGACTCTAAGAAAGTAACTAAAATATATTAGCCTAGATGTAGCCATATTCATGTTTTTCTGTCATAAACAAATTACATGAGCAAAATAAAAAATAAAAATATTATAGTTTTTTTTTGACACCTACAGTACAGCCTACATACCCCAGACATACCACTACATATCACTTTTATAGGTTTAATAAAAATAAAATATAATAAATAAAATAAAATAAAATAAAAAATAAAATAAAAATAAAATTTCTGGAATCCAGGCGGTTAAAAACGATTCTAAATTTGAATTTTGTTTTGTCCTATAAAACGGTCAGTTATCTTGAATCGAATATGCGGAGCCGCGCAATGGGCAGCTAGTAAATAAATAAAAACATAATATAACACAGCGTCATGCCTTTTCCCCTACGGGGTGGCAAGGCTCAATTGTGCCCACGTTTGCCGACCTCCGCGGCGCTGCGGTTGTGGCTCTGCCCCTACCATGCGAAAGGTCCCGGGTTCGAACCCCGGCTGGGGATACAGAAAAAAACCCAGGTCATCGATGCTTATACATATGTGTGTAACGTCGCGTGTGGGGCCAGAAGCAATGTATGTGTCTGTATGTAAATGTAAATGTTCAGCCAGTTGTAGCCACGTAACACGGAGCTAGCCGTAAACAACAAAACGCTAGTTTTAACGCTCGACTAAAATCCGGTTAAAATTAATTGTGACGCGATAAAATCATAGACTAAACCAATTAAGTGCTATCAGCTTCATACGGTCATCGATAGTAGAATTATTTTAATTACTTACATGTTCTTTTTAGCTAGTTAAAGGCCACACACAAAGTTTTTAATATAATAAGGGTGGTTCCGCACCGCAAGCATAATGCCTGTAATTTTACAATCAAAGATCTGATTTTAGTCATCGAAATAAACCTACAGTTAAGTATAATGTTTGGTCGTTATGTTATGTAGTTATGTTAGGATTGTCTCCCCTCATCGATAGATGATAATCTTTACGCAGACTATTTCCAGAATTACCGTCTCCCTACGCATCGTCCCTTTAGGCTCCATAAATGAGCGTCATATCACAATATTCATAAAACCGATAAAAACCGGAAACAAGCCATTTTTCATCGTAAAACAAAGTACGTACAAAGTACGTAAAAGAAGTAAACACTTCGGTTGATCGGCAGCTATTGTATGGAGTAGGATTCCTCATAGCAACAGTTAGGTTTACTTGCGCCAAAGAGCAACCCGGAGTTAATCGGGAAATACGATGTTTGACTGATTCATCATACTTTGACCCGGCTGCATAACCGTTAAGACAAAGATTAACGGACACTTAAAATCATTTAACAAATTTCTTAACTAAATAGCGGTCTAACAATTAGTCTAATTTCGTCAATGTGACGATTTTTTATATATTTCACTGTATTTGGACAGGTTCCCTTTCCATGGTTCTACGCAAATTTTTGTGGAATTTCCCGCGCTTTTTGTAAAAAAGCCATCAGTTTTTGAATCGTCACAGTTGCAATGATTAAATGTCACTGCATGGTTATCAATGTAATTGTTTTATGTAATAATATGTACATACATAGTTTACAAAGTGAATAGAGTTAGGTAAAACAGTAAGGGGTAAAAAATAACAGTCAGCTGCGATAACCATTCTCAATATTATAATCATGTCAATAGTTTTAAAAGGTTATTATAAGTACCTGGAACTAAAATAGACTTAAGAATTTAATGTTCACTGGGTTCTGATATGTGTAGTCTTAATGTGAATAAAGACCTTTAAAAATCAAATCAATCTTTCCATGGAACTATAACTGATGATTTGCTGCGCGTCAGCACTACCCAGGGGGACCGTGCAGGGCTTTGGGATGCAAGTATTTCCTGCGGACGACAGCAACTATTCCCCCCGAGTGTCCTCGAGAATTAATAGAGCAGCGACGACCCGAATGGCCGAGTCGGCAGTGTCCCTGCCTACGAAGCCAAGGGTCACGGGTTCGAGTCCCGATGGGGGCAAATATTTGTTGATGAGAACGGATGTTTGTACCCTAGTCATGGTTGTTTATCTATCTAAGTATAATATTTATCTATATTAGTATGTGTATCGTTGTCTAGTGCCCAAGATACAGGGAATCCTAGTTTGGGGCTAGATCAATGTGTGTAAATAGTGTCCAAGGTATTATTATTACATGAGCAGCAGTCTGTTCATTAGCAACTTGAAAAAACCTTAGTAAATAAATAAAGTAATGTTAATGTAAAATACTATCTGCCAAATAACATGGCAATAGAAGTCATTCATACAATTAGAGGACCTTCACCAAAAAAACAATTTATGTATTGCTAATTCTGTCGCCTACCAGGTAAGCCTATCAGCCAGATTTCTCGTAGGCCATGTGCCACGATAGTTAGAGTTACCAGTTTTGCGATGGGTTCGTATGGTAAGCGCAAGAATTAGCGATTAGCGAAACATAAACAGCTTCATATTACAAAGTTTTTCACCAATTACAAGTATGTACGGTATTGCATAAAAGTATTTTTTATAAGTTAAACAGTATTTAGACTATTTATTTACACCATACATATATTGTGAGGGGTTAAAGAAGATTCCATATCCAACAATTTATCCCCACAATACCCTATCGGAAAAATAATGGGCTGCGAGTAATTTAAGTAAAAATATCCCAAAAATTTCTTAAAGTTATTTCATTAATTATGAAAAAGACTAAATTACTATGGATAACTTTTCGACTGTTGTTTTATAGTTAATACATTAATGACTATGTGAAGTATCTTAAAAAAACACTCTTCATTTTGATGCAGTGCGCCTATTAACTCACGTGATGAGAAAACTTAAACTAAATTTAATTTTTATAACAGCTATTTCATCAATGAAGTTTAATGAAACTGTGCGTAGAAATTGATTGAAAAACTTCCTTGTTTTACCAGCTATCCACAAAGGTAAATCGTTTTACACAAACTTAAGAACAAAGAAACTGTTGTTATATTTGTAAAGAACGAACGCATATATAATTCCAACTGCCTTTATAGCTTTTGAATTCTGTTACCATGGCATAAGGTTCAAAATCGCGATACCTCATAACCAGGTCCAGGCGCTCGCTGGCCGGTAAAGGGTTAGTTTGGGAAATGGATAGTACCTATAGTGCGTCGCGTTGGTTTAAGCTGAAAAATGCGTTTGTGTGAGTGAGATCTCCGAGGCTTGAAGCGTTGAGCTCTTCTCTTACACGTATCGCTGCCACCGGTCACTCACACAAAAGCATCTTTCAGCTTTAAACAAAAGCTCGCAGCTTTGCGCAGCTGTTGAAGTTGTGGTCTTCTATGTTCGAATCACTTGGTTTTATTATCATTATCTTGTCCTGGAATGAAAGCAACAATGAAACCAACATCGGAAGCTATAAAACAACAACAAAAACCGCATTAATCAGAATTCTAAATCGATGATCGATATCGGTCTAGCCGAAGTGTTATCTGCATGCCGATCGGTCTTAAATGTGGAAAGTCTATTTGATGAATTGCGGAAAGGTACAGGTAAACTAAAGTACTGTGCGAATAGATAGAACTTTAACAAAAAGCTTTCGATGTTCCGATACATGGGCACAATTCCTACATTAATGTAAACACAATGCACAATTATTGGTGACTTGACAAGGAAATTAAAATAACATGTTTGAAGAATAAATTGTATGTACTGCTAGTATTTTACTGTATGAGTAGTGCCTGGAAAACCTATTAGGCCAATAAGCTGCGCTTTCTACTTTAAATTTTGAATTATGTGCGCTACTTCAGAGCACAATTATTTGAGACGAGCCGTCATTCAAAGCGATTTTGATTGCGATTGGGACTGCTTTTTTAAGAATTTGAATAAACTAAATCACTAGTTTGACATTGTAATTTCACAATTTCAAGCACATTCCGAATCGCAATATTTGTCAGAGATATTAAATTTAGCTACAGGTCTTCTTTCGGTGATTTTAAGTTCCTGTATAGTCCAAGTATACACAAAAAATGTTTTCAACATCTAGAAAATACCTTATCTATGCCCACTAATAATACCAGAGTTATAAATACCGTCTCTGAAAAACATTTCGGTGCTGTCTCCGAATTTTACAGCTTTAGTATATTACTAAGTTGCTCTTTGTATAGGTCAACCAACTCAGTTCATGGAAGTTACTCCACTAAATATGAAGACATCACACTTTTTTTTTATCAAACGAGCGTGAAACATAATAATAGTAGGTAGTTTGAAAAAAATAAAACACGCTTGTATTTGTCACGGTAAAACCAATCAAACGAGTCCAACTCTAGGGGTTTCCAAGGAGCCGTTGAAGATTTGCACTATCCTCATTCAGGACCGATCATCAGATCAGCTCAATAATCACACTGATCCATCAACTACTCAACACGACGTTACTCAAGAGCCCAAACTCGGTAGGATTGCGTAATTTTGTTACAGAGATCCTGTGACCACCATCCGGCTCCATCATCAGACCAGCTCGATGGTATCATAATATTGCTTTGTCACCAAACTTACATAGTTATTTAAACTTTAAGCTCAATCGGTAACCGGGAAATGGGTCAAATTTAAATTGCATAATTTGTTTACATGGTTACTTAATTACATAAGTACTTCCTTAGTTACAGGTGAACCTAATAAGAGCGTGTTAAAAAAGAAACCTCTTTCCCATTTGGGGTGACAGTAGCATAGTGGTGCCCTCGTTTCTTTGCCTCTGAGTGAGCTGTGATCTCTCTTTCTCGCATAGGGTAAGGTGGGATCTCGTAATCTTCATTTTACGAGACATTGAGGTTGACCATCGCCGCATCTATGGAGAGTATAGTTTTCTCACGTTGCGGCAAGCAGAAGTATCTTACAACTAGTTCGACAAGGTTCTATCCCACACCGTTTTCCCTCCAGTATTGGGGTTCAACTGAAAGTGTTTAGAGGCGATTTTATGCCAATTACCCGGAAGTGTGCCCATAAAACTACTCGTAAATATCCAGAAGGGGATGCGGGCAGCATTTACGAATCTTTTGGCAAAGAATATTGTTTACGGCAACCCCAATTTTGCCATTGATGTGGAGTATATAAAGTGCTGTACCATTTTTGAATCATATACCCACACTGGGGAGGTTTTAAGGCTCAGATACACTAGGGACAAGTGTACCCCAACTTGTCGCTGCAACGTGATGATGATGATGATCTACACATCAAACTATATTAGAATATCGCGGAGCATGTTTCGGGAAAATGTGTAAAATTGCAGCGAAATTTTGGGGTAAATTTGTACCCTAGTGTATCTTTTGCCTTGATGCTATGTTCTCATTACGACTGGCAGTTTGCGCCGACTGTATCGCTTCAATATATATTTGACACTATATGGAATGACAATCTGCGCAGACTATCAGCCATAATGTGAACATAGCCTTGCAAAAAATCAATAAGTACTATCCACCAAAGTAACCTTGGCACCTCGCTCTGATGACGTCATAGACGTCCGTCTCTGTCCTACTGACGCGTCGAGGTCTAGAGCGAGCGAGAGAGGCAGGGGAGTTCGCATTCCTTGCGGGTGTCAAGTTAACTTTGGCAGGCAGTGGCCTAATCACATGTTCTATCTGCTACTGTCATGAATGCTAATAGGTGAGTTCATAAATGTACCTTATTTTTAGGGTTCCGTATCAAACTACGGAACCTTTATAGGATCACTCATGTGTCTTTGCTGATTGTCTGTAAAAGATAGCATGATCATTGTGACAGCTGTCATCAAAATCATGCTTATCAAGTTCCGTATTTTGTATTTTCCGTGAAATGTACAGGAGACAAATTTCATTCTTTATTGCTGAGAGCACGCGAATAGAGATGTCCTCTGGGGGGCGATCGCGGTAAAAAATATCAACCGAACCATAGCTGAACCATAACCGAAACACGACTTTAAGGACTATTCGTATCGCGCTAATGTTTTGACAGATGGTTGAACCGAAGTTCGATTGGAATTGGACCATAACCGCTGTCAAACGAACGGTTTTGTTAAAGTTACTATGGAGCTACTTTTTCACGACCGTTGTAGAATTGTTGAGATGAAAAGTGGGTGAAAATCGTGAAATTGATGTATCTGGACTTTGGAAATGGCCTACGAGTGTGATGTAGCTATAGCGCGAGCCTAATCTAAAACAGGGAATCGGAGTTTATCAAGCGAAATTGTCTGTCGAAGGAGTTAGCTTGTGGACATATTAATTACCTACTCAGTTGACCCTTAATTTGCCACCAACCAGTGCTTTGGATGTGGACACGAAGGTTAGTAACACTATACAAAGTACTAGAATTTATCACATTTACTTTTGTTTGGACATGAACAATTTTTATTCCGTTTCCCAAAAACAGAACTAAGTGAGCTTAGTAACAGTGCTTACATTTTGTTTCAGGTACTGGTTGTTTAGCATTTTGCCACAGGCTCCTACCAGACGATTGTATGAGAAAGCAGGAAACATTGTGTTTACCATTCAAGTGTCTCCACAATTGTAAAACAAGTCACCTTAGCATTCAACAAGCCAGAAATCTTAAATTTGACTTTCAACTTCGTGATAGGGAGCAAATTAAAAGGAAATAAGTAACTATATGTTAACATCATTCCATTCAATTCAAATCAGATTACATTTACCTACGGCTGGGTATAGGCCTCCACTATCTAATCTGGTCCTGAGCCTCCCGCAGCCACTGCTTGCCAGCCAGCGTCTCAGCGTCCATCTATCCGGTGGTCTGCGTTTCTGCCTCATACATCATACAATTCCTATTTATTAGTTTGCCTATCACAATTTATTTTAGATTATTACTTTTGGTTTGGTAATGAACAAAAAAAAAGCATACCAGGATTGTGTGGCTTATAAGTTTTAATATATACTTTACTGCACAAAACAGAGATTCCAAAAAAATATATAAAGGTAAAAACATGTACAAAGGCGAGCTTATCTCTAACAGGAAATGTCTCCCAGCAAACCTTGATTGGAGGGGTAAAAAAGAAACTACAGGTAGAGCTACATATGTGCACAACATTAAATACTTACCAATATCTACATAATACTAAAATATATATCATATACTAATATATCAAATACATACTAATACATGCTTATACTTAGATATATTGATGAGAAAGATATATATGTACAAACAAATAATTTAAAAAATGTAAGTTGACAGACTGTCTCTGATTTGATTTGAAGTTGTACTAATTATAATATAGGTATAGGACAACTGTGGTGCTGCTACCATGTACGGTTGTTGCCCTGCCTACCATGAGAGAGGTCCTGGGTTCAATCCCCGGCTGGGGATAAAGAAAAGAAAACCCAGTCTTGTCATCATTGTTTCTGGTTCCCACAACCCAGGGTACGCTAGTGTGGGGCCAGGAGCACTGTATGTGCCTGTATGTAAATGTTTATGTATAAATGTTTATTATTTTCAGATTTTTCAAAAAGTACAGATTGCCAGGGGTTCTGGCTTGTGGAGATGGTACTCATATGTCTATAGTTACCCCTAATGAACATGAGGAGAGATACTATAACAAAAAAAGGTGTCATTCTATGAATGATATGATGGTAAGTCTATTGCGGGGAGCGCAATTGTTGATAGATTAAGGACTAAAATAAATGATATTTAACTAGGTAAATTTGTTTTATTCATGTCTTGGTACTTAAGTTATCTCACTTTAATTATTCTCACATTAGAGACCTTTGCCCAGCAATGGGATATTATATGTTAGTAATAATAATTAAATATTTTTCACACATCTTCTCTTTGTTGGGTACAACACTGAAAAAAGAAATAATGTACAAGTTAGTAGAAATATTTTACATAAAACTATATTAGTATACTATACTTACATGATTGCATGAATTAATAAATTATAGCTAATATTTTCTAAAGCATATTTACAGGAAAAGTAAACATGGTTTAGAAAACTCGAGGGGAAAATGTCATTAAAATTATACTAAGGGCACTTTTAAAATAAAAAATTATATTAAGTAACAATTCAGGGCATATTTTCTACATAACAATATCCTACCCAAACTGATAGTAAAGTATAGAATTACCTGCTTCGTCAATCTATTATTTCACAAATTCATTTGAAGGACTGCTATAGTATTAATACTATAGGGGTCTGAGCATTCTGCAGAGCAGCCTGGGAAGTCTGTGCAGCCTTTGCCCTAAGATGTTCAACTTTCAATCCCATCAGCCTTGATACGTCCAACATGCTTATGCTGGCTGGAATATTATTAAAACAATTTGCTGTACATTTTCCTTTAGGATATGAAAACAATTAACATTGTTATTCTTATTTATCTAAACTTCGTACACCTTCTTACAAAAGCATTATATTCTGATAGGGAACAAGTTTAAGATAAAGAAAACTACATACCTTGGTTCATTCCTTTGCAGTCCTAACTGCTCTAAAGGGGTTGAGGATGTCTGCGCACTCCCCTCACGGGTCAGGTCAACGAACCTCTTCCCGAAGAATCGCTTCTGTCCACACCTGTGGACAGGTCATGGTCAGAGTGTCTATAAGACTCCAACCCAGGTCATAGGATGGCCCTTGCGGGCGGTGGTCTTCATGTGGCGCTGGTATTCAGTGGGTAATCGCCGGCTAGGCAACCAGGTCGCGTGGCAGGCGACGGCGGTCGGGCTGGCGCGCGTGGTGCGGCGCCAGTTCGGCGATGTGCGGGTGTTGTGAAGCATCCGCACGCGCGAATATGCCCTTCGCCAGCCTCTGGACAAACTGGTCCACGGTTTCCCATCTTAGGTCCCTCTGGATTGTCGCGTTCCTCACGTAGCGGGGGGCGCAGACGATGGTACGCAGAGAGAGGTTCTCTTGGACTCGGAATCTCCGTTTGTTCGTCTCCGAGCACAGGGCGTACCATGCTGGGGTCGCGTAGGTGAGGCGGGATCTCGCGTAGGTCTTGTAGATCCCGAGCTTCGCCCTCAGAGGGAGGCTGGAGTACACTTATTTATAAAGCTACATTTCTATCCACTTGAATCTTTTATCTGTAATTTTTCGTTCACCTCGTAAACACATCAAATTCCACGAATTCCCACCTAAGTGTGGTCAAAAATAGAGTAGTTAACAACAAAAAGGCGAAATCGACGGTCGATTATACACAATCGATGCTACATCTCTAATGTTTTGATTACGACACTGGTTCGGATAAGGTTCAGCTTCGGTCTCCACTAAAACTTTAGCGCGATACCGAATTTCATTGAACCGAACCAAAGTTGAATTACAACTGGAACTGAACCAGAACCATACCTTTGACGTTCGTTGACTATACAAAATAGCGCGATCGGCCCCCTGGTCATCGTACAACAACAGACAAGTTATCAATCGTGAAACTAGTGAAATCAATAAAAAATAAACCTAACCCGACTGCATTTTATTTCAATAACACAAAAACTTATGTATTCATTATGCACGTACATTAATTATTAAAGTTATTTTTTATGTAAAATGTAGACCTACATTTTCTTAACTTTATTTCGGTAAAGAACTATATTATGTACTGTTTGAAAATTACCACATATTTCTTCAATCCGGCAACAATGACTCGACGACATGCATGACGGGCGGGAGCCGCGTGGTTCCGATTTTCATTCCATTGTTTTTAGCGACAATAATTTGTTGTGTTTTACCTGTGACCTGTTTGTTAAGTTTGTTTTATTTTTGGATACATAATGCCAAAAAGAACAAAGAAACTGTATTAAATAGAGAATGCCGCGAGTTTGCGATTCGCTTGCGTGAATATTTTGAAAGCGTTAACCAAAATGGCGACCCGCTTCTGCCATTAAATTAATAAATAAATATTAGAGGACATCTTACACAAATAGAACTAGGGCCATACTAAGCTCAATAAGGCTTGTGTTATGGGTACTATACTCTATCCACCGAAACGAGTTAATAGGGGAAAAATGAACTGGCATGTGATTGGTCGAACAATGACGTTAAGGCTGTGTTCACAGCGCGAGTTTTTTTAGTTTGTTCGTGCGACTCGTACTGTTCAGACGTGCTCACTGTGCTAGTGCAATCTATTATTTTATTTTTTGACTCGGCTTGTTATTTGGACTCTGGATAATTTTGTTACGTGTGACCCGGCTTTGTGATTGATTGCATTCCTAAAGACTTGGCGCTTGTATAACGGACTTTTTGAGTTTACTGTCGATTTGCCTAAGTGAGATGGCCGACAGTTTACATGGAGGTAACTCTGTGGAAAAAAGGCGACGACGAGCCTTTTCCTCGACTGAAAAAACAATGATATGGAACATGTATCAATCTATGAGGAGTTCCATGGAATCCCCTTCAAACAATGACGTCATGAAAGCTGTTGCATCATCTATGGGTGTTCATTGGATGTCCATCTATAGAATTCTGAAAGAGAAAGAAACTAAAAATGTTTTAAATTCACCCAAAAAAACAAGAAAACGTACTTTCATTGTAGACACAATCGACGACTTAACTAAATGTGCTATAAGAAGAAAAGTTCACGATTTATTTTCCCGAAATGAGATACCGACATTGGACAAAATAATGAATTCAATAAATGAAGATGGTACTTTGGGGACATTCAAAAGATCAACACTTCATAAAATCCTTAAAATGATTGGATTTAGGTACATTAAAAGATGCAGGAACAGCTTATTGATTGATCGTGACGACATATTTTTTTGGCGGAGGAATTATTTGCGGACAATGAAAATGGCAAGAGAAGAAAAGAAAAAAATATATTACTTGGATGAGACTTGGCTCAATGAAGGCCATACTACTACAAACGTATGGACTGATACAAATGTGAAAAATAAACGCGACGCATTCCTTGATGGCCTGACAACTGGATTAAAAAATCCTTCCGGTAAGTTCTTTAACATAATTCCATTGTTAAAACTGTCTTTGTCATTAATGCAATTCTTTGAAAAGGTTTGAATGTACCTGAGCGATCCTTAATTGGCGGCACTTATTGTTTGTTATGTTATCTTAAACTGTGTGAGCGTTAACTTTGTATCAGATCATTCAATACAATTTTTTATTGTTCCAGGAAAAGGAAAAAGGTTAATAATTACTCATATTGGAAGTGATGATGGATTTGTAGAAGGGGGCTTACACGTGTTCGAGTCAAAAAAGCAAGGAGATTACCATCAAGATATGAATGCCGAAGTGTTTGAGAATTGGTTCAAAAATATTCTTGAAAAGTTACATGATAATTGTATTATTGTAATGGACAACGCTTCGTACCACTCAAGAAAAGTAGAGCAAATTCCGACTGAAAAAAATAAAAAACAAGAGATAATTAATTGGTTGAAAGAAAAACAAATCCCCTTTCAGGATGATTTATTAAAACGAGAGCTACTGAATATCGTAAAAAATCATAAGGAGCAGTACGAGGCGCGTGTCGTAGACGAAATGGCGAAAGCTAAAAATAAAACTGTGGTACGACTTCCGCCGTATCACTGCGAATTAAATCCGATAGAGTTGATCTGGGCTCAAGTTAAAGGACATGTCGCATCCCGCAACAAAACATACAAGATGGCAGAATTAAAAATTTTATTAAACAACTCAATTCAAAATATTGACGCTGCAAAATGGAAAAAATGCATAAAACATGTCGAAGAGATAGTAGAACCGAAAATGAATGCCTTGGACAGAAATGTGGAAACAATGACCGAAACATTCATAATAAACGTGGGAAGTGACAGCGACAGTAGTGATACGTCGGAATAATTTAATTAATTGTATATGTTAAACTATTTAAATATACATAATTTTATTTTAAAACATTGTCTTAATATTTTTCTTTCTTTCTCTAAGTTCAATACAAAATACTTAAGTGGTTTTAGTGCTTACTATTGAGCGCACAAAATCATCGCATATGAACACACCTTAACTTTTTATCAGTATAGTTGACGCCCACTCACCTTTTTGTGTCCTTATCTTTTGTAAGGGATTGTGCGACAGAGACAATGCTCTATTAACTCGTTTCGGTGGATAGAGTATAGACGAAGATATATTTAACAAAGATCAATAATTATGTATAAAGAAAACATCCAAGACTAAGAAACAAATATTCATGTTTATCATCACACAAATATTTGATCTTACCGGGATTCGAACTTAGGACCGTCAGCTTCGTAGGCAGGGTCACTACTCGCTAGGCCAAACCGGTTGGAGCATTGGCGAAAGTCTGCAACAGAGTTGCGAATACTCTTTAGATCGGACGACCTACAGTGAATCGTAACAGCAAAGAGAGTATGGTGAGAAATCATTTGGCCTGACGCAGGAAAATATAGACAAACAAAATCAACGCTGAATAAGAAGAGAAAGAAAGTCTCTCCAGTCACAAAAAAATACGATTTTGACGCCGCTGCAACTCGAAACCATATTTATGGATATTAAAAGCGATGTGAAGTTAGCCCAACACTCTAAAATTTTAGACGATTTAGACCTTTTTTGGACCCCCCCAAATACGAAGTTTCAGATTTTGACCTCGCTTAGTTTTCGTAAAAAAAAAACGTTACAAACACCAGCCCATCACATGCGAGTAAAAAGTTGAAACTCATAGCGTTTACGGGCCCGATTTTGACCCCCCAGGAAATGTTATCACAACATCTGTATGTCATAAAGTTTCTGAGAAAAAAAATAAAAACAACAGCAACAATGTCGTCAAGGTAAACAAGCGTATAAGGAATGGAACGCATGAGAAGGTAGGACTTTATTTTAATAGGCAGAGGACTTCGAAAGTTACCGAAATACGAGGTTTCCGATTTTGAACTCATGTGGTTTCGACGTAAGATGACAAAACATCCGAACATAATTTGAGTGTAATCTGCAAACACCAGCCCAACAGTGCTAGTATATTGTTGAAACTCACAGCGTTCAAGGAGGCAATTTTGACCCCCAGGGAAAGTAATCAAAACATCTGTATGTCATATACATAGTATCTGAGAAAAAAAATAAAAGCAACGGCAATAATGTCATCGAGGTAAACAAGTGCATAAGCAATGGAACGCATAAGAAGGTAGGGCTTTATTTTAATAGGCAGAGGACTCCGAAAGTTACTGAAATACGAGGGTTCTGATTTTGATCTCATTTGGTTTCGACGTAAGATGACAAAACATCCGAACATAAATTGAATGTAATCTGCAAACACCAGCCCAACAGTGCTAGTACTTTCACTTTGTTCAACAAATTTGTAAGATTTAAGGCCCCTCATTATACAGCAATTGCATAAAGTACTAAGTATTATCTGTCATCAGTACGGAACGGAAAATCCGTAGCTGTTGTTGAGAAAATGGCCAAGCCCGAATAATACTCCTAACGATTTTTCTCAAATTCTCGACATAGTATCTGTTAATAACATCTTTTACATGGCACAGTCTGTTATTATTACGTCTCTCTTTCCCTCTCTCTCTCTCTCTTTTTCTTTCACACTCTCTTGTCTACGCACGGCTGCGTTTACGAATATCCACAAATCGTTTTTTAATAATGCAGTCTGCTGCAGAGAAAAGTATCCCCCGGTATAACAGTATTGTATTGAAACAATGAAGATGGGGGGATACTTTTCTCTGCAGCAGACTGTACATTACTGCAGCGCCCGCTAACAAAGGCGCTGATAGACGAACGTGCAAATGACGTTGATGCAATTGAGGCAATATGCAAATAGGCGTTGTTGGACTCACTGGATACTATGTCGAGAATTTGAGAAAAATCTTTAAGAGTATTTTTTGATAAACTTAATAACTGTGTAACATTTTTTTTTTGTACGAAAGGTACTGTAAATAATCAAGTTTCGCAATCCATCATCAGATCAGCTCCATAGTACCATACTATCAAAGGTCTTTTCACAACGAATCTAATGAGCCCAAATTCGATGTCTTTAATAGTAAGCATCCCAGGGTTCCAGTTACCCCTTCGAGCTTCGCACGGCAGCTGCCTTTCGCCGGTGCTCTACGCGCTCTACACCAACGTCTGTATTGAAGATGAACCCGTTAGTTATGTGTGTGTCGACAGCGTTCATTGCTGGATGAAAGTTATAACCAATAAACACGGGTTATGTATTTTTCATATTAATATTCGCTCGCTTAAAAAGCACTTTAGCGAACTTTTAGTTACCTTAGGTAATCATATAAGAGCAATAGATGTGTTAGTCATTACAGAACCTCATATTAATTTTTCCTTGTTGTCGTTGTATCAAATATCTGGGTATAATGTGAATGTTTTCACCCGCAAGGGTCGTAGTGTTGGTGGAGTACTTGTGTATACTCGCGAGGCGCTGGCCGCGCGGGCGAGTGACTTACCCGCGACGGCCAATATCATGCGAGCCGCGGAGTGCGTTTCCATTACACTACATTATAACAATGAAATTATTAACCTAATATCCATGTATAGACCGCCTAGATTCTCTCAAGAAAATAGAATACAAGAATTTCATGTAGAATTTAATAATATTTTAGATAAATTGCCTACTAATTGTAATATAATTTTTTGTGGAGATTTCAATATAAATTTATTGCTTAATACAGAGATAAACGTTTTAAAATATGAACATTTGTTAGCTGAACACGGATTTACCAAATGTATTAACGACGTCACTAGGAGAGAAATTGTTGCTGCTAAATTAGTCGAATCGTGTCTAGATCATATCTATGTTAGAATACCGTCAGCAGTAATTAATTCCGCAGTCATAAAACATTAAATCTCGGACCACTACATCATCTCAGCTTTTGTGCAATGGGAACGAACTTCGATAGACGGTCTCCCGCGGTCCGCCCGCGCCGCCCGCGCCGCCCACGCCGCCCGCGCGGACTCCCGCGTGAACACCGGCGCGGATACGTGCGCGAGCTCTACTGCCTCCACTATCACTCGTAAAGTTATTAATAACCGGTTGGTTAAAGACAAACTGATAAACACCAATTTTGATAACCTTCTAAATATCCACTGTCCCATTGAGTTGTATACTACCTTTATTGATATGTTTGCAAATATATATAAAGAGTGTAGTAAAGAAATTATCGTTAAACAGAATGTGAGCAATAGAAATAATAAAGATTGGATAAATGTTAACCTTAAAAATATGATTTTAGAAAGGGATATGCTGTTTGTAGTTTGGAGTAACGATCCAAAGAATATGATAAAGAGACTGAGTTATACTAAATATAGGAATAAATGTACAAATGCTATTAATAAATCTAAAAACGAACATGATAGACAAAGTATATTGAACTGTAATAAAAACTTTAAAAAAGTATGGGACACAATATCTAATCTGTTGGGAAATAAAAAGCGGTCATTAGACGATGCGATCATAAATAGTATGGACATTAAAGACGATCTAAAACAAATCTGTAACAATTTTGCAATAAATTTTTCGAGTGATATTGAGCAAATAAAACACAATTGTAAAGATAAATGGATAAACAGGGAAACTTATGTAAATAAATCGGATGTGTCAATGAGGTGGCAACCGGTGAGCAGTGCCGCAGTAAAACGCGTCATAACTGAGTTGAGTGCCGACAAGTCACCGGGCAGCGACCTCGTGCGCATGGCGGATCTAAAGCTCGTAGCCGATCAGATTAGTCCTGTCCTAGCGAAACTTAATAATTTATCTGTTAGCTGCCATCAGTTTCCACAAAACTTAAAAGAGACTATTGTTCGTCCTATACATAAAAAAGGCGACCGCAAAAATACTTCTAACTATAGACCTATTGTCTAGAAATCAAACTATACCTACAATTCAAGATGCATACATACAAGATACATTCATACAAGATACATTCATCCAAGCCATACATACAACCATACAAGAAGCTTTCATACAATTTCAAGAAAATCATACATCATACAATGCAAACATGAACTAGGCACCCTATACAAATCAAGACGAAAAAACGACGGCGTCGCGCTGTACCAGTGCATCGTTCATTACCTCGCGAGCTACGCAAGCGCACGCGCACGTGTTCCATACATTATTTCGAATAATCATCATACAAGCAAAATCATACAGTTTTTCATACAATCGTAAGTGCATCAAGAAGCTTCTAAACGCCATAGTTTACATGGTCCTTCGAGCCGGATTTCAAGAAGATCCAAAAACATCCAATAAATCAGCCGTATACCTAAACAGGAGTGGAAACAAGAGACAAGGTGTTGCATTCGAGTGAGTCCGTTCCAATATATTAATTTTTCAATAAAATCATAAAGTACCAATTTAATTTATGCAAATTTTCATATCCAACTAAGCTACCTTGCTATCTAGCTTCATTTATTCATTTATTTTTGTCGAATTCCAACAAGAAAGTCAATAATTTTCAATACAATTTCGCAAGTAATAAAATCATAAGTTGTTTACGACATAAAACTGAGCACCGTCCTGCTGACCTTGAGTGCCGCATAACTCGCCCCATTGTCCTCCGGCCGCCGCCCGCTGGACAAATTTTTCAATATTACCCTCTAAACCCATTAGCTATTTGAGTGTGAGTTATTCGATTTGGGAGTGAATTTGCACGACTTTCTTGCTATAAATACATTTCACTTTAGGACTCAACCTCGACACGGTTCGTCAAGATGTCATTGTCCGAATTATCGCGAAAACGAGGTGCATACAGAGAGTCGAAACTGCCAAAAGATACAAATTATGCCTAAATTGTTTAAGACCAGGTCATCAAGCTCGTGTGTGTCGTTTAGGACCGTGCAAGAAATGTCCTCGCTATACAAAACACAATACATTAATTCATGAGGATACATACAAAGACAGAGATACAAATGCACAAAGATATACAAATACATACGGTCACATGAATGGACAAGGACATACAGATACAAATGAACAAGATTATACAAATACAGGTGAAATTGCAAATACACAAGAATATACAAATACAAATATACAACGAAACAATCCACATACATCAAATCAAACCCAGAATCATACATCACTCTCAGTCCAGAATACGGCAGAGCAAGTGCTACTATCCACAGCACTCATATACATCATAGATAAAGATAACCAGCGGCACGAAGCTAGAGCAATACTTGATTCAGGAAGTCAAGCTTCATTCATGACAGAAGCACTCATGAAAAAACTTAAACTCAAAGCGACTAGCATACAATCTTCCGTCACAGGAATCAACCAATCAACCACGAAAATATCCAAACGTTGCAATACATCTATAGAGTCAAGGATAAATCCATACAAGGTCAATATGTCATTCCTGATTCTACCCAGCATTGCGACCATAGGAAACAGTACAACAAACATAGATAAACTAAACATACCAAAACACATTACTTTGGCTGACCCCGAATTCAACCATCCGCCAAGAATCGATATTCTTCTTGGCGCAGACATTTTCTGGGAAATCCTGGATCAAGGACAGGTGCGTCTAGGTACACGTAGTCCTATCCTACAACAAACCAAATTCGGATACGTGGTATCGGGGCCCACCGGTGGTCACACACAAAACGTAACATGCAATTTTATACAACAAGACAATATACAAGAAACACTATCCAAATTCTGGACTCTTGAGGAGGTACCCGAACAATCAAAACACATCTATTCAAAGGAAGAAATACAATGTGAAGAAAACTTTAAACAGACATTTACAAGAATGCCCGACGGTAGATTTTCTGTCGAAATACCTCTCAAGAAACCAGAATCTGAACTTGGAGATTCGTTCCAAAGAGCAAAACAATGTTATATGTCGCTAGAACGACGATTGGCTTGCCAGCCACTGTTAAAACAAATGTACACAGATTTTATGATAGAATACGAAACATTAGGCCACATGACAAAATTAAACTTAAATACATACACTGATCACAACAACAAAGTACCGTTCTATTTGCCGCACCATGGAGTTTTAAAGGAAAGTAGTGAGACCACAAAGCTACGTGTTGTTTTTAATGCCAGTGCATCAACGAGCAGCGGAGTGTCATCAAATGACATTCAGATGGTCGGTCCAACTATCCAAAGCGATTTGTTGTCTCTTTTACTCAGATTTAGGCATCATCGTTATGTACTAACAGGCGACATCGAGAAAATGTACCGGCAGGTACTTATACACCCAAACCAACGGCACTTACAACAAATACTTTGGCGAGCTAATCCAAATGAAGATTTACACACTTACCAATTAAACACAGTGACATATGGAACTTCGTCAGCTCCTTATTTGGCGATTCGATGTTTGAAACAATTAGCTGATGAATGCAAAGATGAAACTATAACGAAGATAATCAACGAAGACATGTATGTTGATGACCTCTTAACTGGTAGTCAAACAATCGAACAATTGATCAAGATTAAACATGCCGTCACACAAGTTTTATCTTCCGGTGGTTTTCCACTTAGAAAGTTTCGATCAAATGTTCGGGATATTCTCACTCAAAACCATTCAACACTTCCAACTCAAAATCTTAATTTAACCGAACAAAATTCCTCGAATACACTGGGGTTAGGATGGTCACCCGACCCAGACAATTTATATTTCACAATCAATCTACAATTAAACACGGTATACACCAAACGATCTATTCTATCCACTATCGGACAGATATTCGATCCATTAGGTTTACTAAGTGTTTGTGTAATTCAGGCGAAAATTATTTTACAAAAACTTTGGTTATTAAAATTATCATGGGATGAGACACTTCCCCACGACGTAATCACTATTTGGCGAAAATTCATTACAGATTTGCCCAAACTAAATCAAATTAAAATTCCTCGTCGCGTTGTCTGTGACAATCCGAGTGTGATTGAATTGCACACTTTTGCTGATTCGTCACAAGATGCGTATGGCGCATGCTTGTATGTTAGGTCAGTATCTAACGACACTGTTTCAGTGCAATTGCTATGCGCAAAAAGTAGGGTAGCGCCGTTGAAGCCGACGACTATACCGCGTCTGGAGTTGTGCGGAACCCTCATCGCAGCGCGATTAACTGACAAAGTGGTTAGAGCGTTTAGATTACCCATAGATAGATGTTTTTTGTGGACCGATTCCACGATAGTATTAGGATGGTTAAAAACTTCCCCTCACAAATTAAAACAATTCGTTAGAAATAGAGTATCTGAAATTCAAGAACTAACTGAAAAATACACATGGCGTCACGTGCCTACTTTAGAAAACCCAGCCGATCTCTTATCTAGAGGTGTGAATATATCCGACATTGAAAATTCGAAAAAGTGGTGGACCGGACCAGATTTTTTAAAACTTACACAAGAATTTTGGCCTAATTTCAATCAGAATATAATTCCAAATGATATTCCAGAAACAATTTCGAATGTTGCAACCAATATATTAAATACCCACACATTCAATTTTGACGCATTTTCCAAATTATTAACAATGAAACGATCATTCGCTTGCGTGTTGCGTTTTTTGAACCATTGTAAAAAGAATACCAACAAAAAATATGGTCCATACAACGTTGAGGAGTTAGAAACAGCATTTACACAGTTGCTCAAATGGTCTCAGATGGAGTCATTTGAAGAATACAATTTACTTATACAAAACAAACAGTTACCAAACAAAAACAGACTTTTACACTTATCACCATTCTTAGACAATCATGGCCTTATGAGGGTAGGTGGTAGGTTAAACAATTCAGACTTCGAATTTGAGAAAAAACACCCGATACTTATTTCATGTAAACATCCCATTGCACGACTTATTTTTACCGATAAACATATTCAGTTGATGCACGCAGCACCCCAATTATTGCTGGCTTCTATCAGGGAAGAATTTTGGCCTATCGGGGGGCGAAATATGGCTAAACTTGTCGCACACAAATGTCAAAGATGTACTAGAATGAAAGCACAAACAGTCAGACCTATCATGGGTCAACTACCGGAGCAGCGTCTTAGTGCCGGTTACCCTTTTCAAACGACAGGCGTTGATTATGCTGGCCCAATGCTAGTAGCTGACAGAAAAGGACGTGGTTGCAGACTATCCAAAGTATACGTTGCGGTGTTTGTTTGTTTCACGACAAAGGCCATTCATCTAGAGCTGGTTACAGAGTTAACAAAGGAAGCCTATATAGCTGCGTTGCGCAGATTCATCGCACGCAGATCTAAGCCCACCGCCATTTTCTCTGACAACGGAACCCAATTCGTAGGAGCAAAAAACGAAATACAAAGATTCTTTAAACAAAATGCATCCCCGTTAGCAGAAACAATGGCGAATGAAAATATACAATTCAAGTTTATTCCTGCCTACGCTCCGCATTTTGGCGGACTGTGGGAGGCAGGAGTCAAATCATTCAAATATCATCTAAACAGAGTCTTATCCAATTCACACTTAACATTTGAAGAACTATACACTACATTAGTCCAAATTGAAGCAATTCTCAATTCAAGGCCGCTCTCCCCACTTTCTGCTGATCCTAGTGATCTCATCCCATTAACTCCCGGTCACTTCTTGGTCGGACGATCCCTCACTGCTTTGCCGAGTCCGCCGTTACTCCTTAGGAATGAGAACAGGCTGCAACGATGGGAAAGAGTCGAACAGTTACGCCAGCACTTCTGGAGCAGATGGCATAAGGAATACGTCGCCGAACTCCAACAGAAGACAAAATGGAAATCTTCCTATGGACGTCTAGAAAAGGACATATTGGTATTAATAAAGGATGATACATTACCTCCCATGAAATGGAGTCTTGGTCGCGTCGTTGACGTACATCCAGGCAGCGACGGAGTTAACAGAGTAGCAGATATACAAACTTCAAAAGGAATTATAAGAAGAGCATTTAACAAGATATGTCCTTTACCAATGGGAGAAGAGAAGCTTGATGTTGAAAGCCAAGCATTCAACGCGGCGGGACATGTCTAGAAATCAAACTATACCTACAATTCAAGATGCATACATACAAGATACATTCATACAAGATACATTCATCCAAGCCATACATACAACCATACAAGAAGCTTTCATACAATTTCAAGAAAATCATACATCATACAATGCAAACATGAACTAGGCACCCTATACAAATCAAGACGAAAAAACGACGGCGTCGCGCTGTACCAGTGCATCGTTCATTACCTCGCGAGCTACGCAAGCGCACGCGCACGTGTTCCATACATTATTTCGAATAATCATCATACAAGCAAAATCATACAGTTTTTCATACAATCGTAAGTGCATCAAGAAGCTTCTAAACGCCATAGTTTACACCTATAGCTATTCTTTCTAGTATCATTGAAATAATTGAAAAATGTATAGTAAAACAAATATCAACATTTCTCTCAAAAAATAATATTTTAAATGCACGCCAGTACGGATTTCAAAGAGGCAAAAGTACCAATTCCTTTTTATCTAAATTCACAGATGAAGTAAACACGCACTTAGAAAGAAATCAAATTATAGTAGCAATTTTTTACGATTTTAAAAAAGCGTTCAATACTCTCGATACAGACACACTCTTAAATGCAATGGAGGAATGCGGAGTGGGTTTCCCTCTAAAGCAGTGGTTCGGTGAGTACCTGACGTCGCGCTCGTACCGCGTGAAGGTGCGCGACACGCTGAGCGACGAGCAGCGCGTGCGCAGTGGCGTGCCGCAGGGCTCGTGCTGCGGCCCGCTCTGCTACCTGCTGCACGTCAATAGCTTGTGCCAAGTCCTACACCATACTTCCGCGTATATGTTTGCGGACGACTTGTGTACTCTCCGGGCGGGGTATAACCTCTCTGACATCTGTTCCTCCATTCAAAAAGATATAGAAGCAGTCGTCAAATGGTCACATGACAATGGTATCGTCTTAAACTCTGATAAAACTAAACTTTTGATCATTCATTCACCTCACCTAACTATCACTGAAAAACCGCCGCCTTTGTTAACCCATAGTTATTCGTGTCTCCATAATAATTTACAAAATTGTAAATGTAAACTTAATGAATCAGTAGACGTTGTAACTTATCTTGGTGTTAAAATAGATGTTAATTTCTCTTGGTCTCAACACGTAGATTACATTAGCAATAAATTAAGGATTTTACTAGGTAAATTTTATCACCTAAGTTATAAAGTTCCTATTAGCACATTAAAATGTATATATTCATATACATTTTAATGTGCTAATAGGAACTTTATATAATATATATAACATTGTTCAGGCCTCTCGGCACCCGATGACCTCGCAGGGGCCCATAGCTACGAGGTAGCGTAGCGATCAGATGCCAAGAAGCAAGAACGTCGGCGTTTCACCGAGCTAAAGTAAATAGATTCTATCTGACCTGGTCTGTGCTTCGTTCCCGTCAAACTCCTGTCTCTCTGCAAGGCCTGGGTGCACCCTAGGCTCTTCTTGGTAGACAGGTTCTTCAGCCAACCAGGTATGGCTGGCAGGCCAGCTTCGACGCGCACAGTTCCAACACAGGTTATATTACGTAAATACGAACTTTATCTGGTTCGGAGAACCACAATACACTCAGCTATAAGACAATCCTGAGGGGAGCCCGAATACAATTCCAGATGGCTTACGATTTAATTTCAATGCCCAAAATCAATACGCGTCACATTGCGGGGGCTTTTCGTCTGTCAGTTGTCAAAAAACTGCAAAGATGGCCGCAACGTCAAATTCAAAATGGCCGTTCCGGAACCATAGATCGAGTATCGATTTTGAATCGAACAAACATAATATATTAAAATGTATATATTATGCATTAGTAGATTCAATTTTAGATTACGCTCTTACGGACTTACATTTAAAAGTTATATTGATAAACTAGAATCCTTACAGACACGATTTATAAAGCTGCTTGTGAATAAAAAAACCAAATTGAAATGTAAAGGAGACTATTCAAAACTATTTAAGATTTGTAAAATTATGCCAATCTCTGTTAAATGTAAATATCTTATAGCCATCCATAATTATAATAGTAACCAGTATCTTCATCCCGTAACTCACAAACATGGCACCAGGAGTATATCTGAAGGCAAATTTGAGATACCTTCTGTTAACAATTATTATGGAGACAGAACTTTGAAAAAAAGAGTACCATATATATTAAATTCACTGCCTACAGACATACGACTGGAGCCTAGCCCAACTAAATTTAAAATTAAATTGAAAAAATATTTCCTACATAATTTGCCCTAATTGTGATACCACATTCACCTGTTACTTATTTAAGTTTAGGTAGATTTACTTCACTGTTCTAAGTGAGACTCAGATCCCACAGACAAACTGTGTATAGACAGTTTTGTGGGACGTTAGTTTGATACACTGTTGTTATTATTAAGACTAATAAATGAATAAATAAATAAATAAAATCCCCACACTCGAGGGCCATCTCGAGGAGGGGGTGGAAGACGTTGTGCTCGCCCTCTACGCGGACGACAGCGCCTACTTCGCGTCGTCGCGCAAAATTGAGCTCGCCTGCAGGAAGATGCAGCGACTCCTGGACCTGCTGCCGCCCTGGCTGGACAAGTGGCGGACCGCGGTGAACGTCGAAGACAACAGCCCTGTTGACTACCCGCTCCCGCCGTCCGACCCCGCTACAGTTGAGGGGCCGGGACATCGAGTGGCAATCGAGGGTGAAATACCTCGGTTGCAACATCGACTGCTCGCTGCGCATGGTCCCGATGGTGCAACACTGCATCAACCGGGCCAAAGCCGCGCGGGCAATGCTCCGGCCTGTCCTGTCGTTCAGCCTGCCTCTGAGAGCCAAGCTGCGGGTGTACAAGGCCTATGTGCGCTCGCGGCTCACCTACGCGGCTTCAGCATGGCACGCTCTGCTGTCGAAGACCCAGAAGGCACGGCTGCAGCGGTTCCAGAACATCTCCCTGCGGGTGATCACGGGAGCCGGGCGGTACGTGCGCAGCACCACAATCATGAGGGATACCCGGATGCCCACCGTGGAGAAATTCGTCGCGCGGCTGGCACGGCGTATGTACGATTGCGCCGATAACAGCCGCCACGCACATCTCCACGACATTGCTCCGCATCACGCACGTCCGCCTGAAGGCAGACCACTCCCAAGAGAGTTGCTGCTCATCCCACTGTCGCCAGTGTTAGCCCGCAGAAGAGGGCGAAAGCACGGCACAGTGAAGAGAAGAAGCTCCCGCACCGTTCTCGCCAGTGTATGCCAATAGACGGCGAAAGCACAGCACAACGAAGGCCACGCGAGGCCCCTGACAAGTAGGGGCCACCCAAGACCGGGGGGGGACGTTACCCCCCGAGTTGACGCCGCCGGCATGAGGCAACCATAAGTCCTCGACCCCGCAACCGTAGTGGTTCTCGCGCTCCGCGCGAGATCACACTCCGCAGACCACGCGGCAAAATAGAGATATGGCGCATGTACGATTGCGCCGACAACAGCCGCCACGCACATCTCCACGACATTGCTCCGCATCACGCACGACCGCCCGAAGGCAGACCACTCCCAAGAGAGTTGCTGCTCATCCCACTGTCGCCAGTGTAAGCCCGCAGAAGAGGGCGAAAGCACGGCACAGTGAAGAAGAGGAAGCTCCCGCACCGTTGTCGCCAGTGTATGCCAATAGACGGCGTAAGCACGGCACAGCGAAGGCCACGTGAGGCCCCTGACAAGTAGGGGCCACCCAAGACCGGGGGGGGACGTTACCCCCCGAGTTGACGCCGCGGGCATGAGGCAACCAATAAGTCCTCGACCCCGCAACCGTAGTGGTTCTCGCGCGGAGCGGACCCAGTCGTCGTAGAGTTATTTTAAAAATTCCGAAAATAATATTACTTTGTAGTGACAGTAACTTCCGCAAGTGACAGTTTACTTACTTAGATGTGATATTTTAAAAAAGTTGTGCAGGTACCTAGTTGAATTAATTTCTTTTTCGATTAGTTACTTCCAAATAACAGTAAGACTTAGTGTAGATTTGGTATATTAAAATATGTTTTAGATTTTATTTTCATTTATTTTTTAACACATTGCATGTTTCCAACGATATTTAGTGTATAGGTGTACTCGTATATTAAATTGGTATAAAAACGTGTAGGTAGATTTTTAAACTAAATTAAACCAAAAGTAGACGAATCGCGACTTGATCGCGGTGGCTATACAATTAATAGATAAATAGTTAATAAATAAAAAGATTGTACATAATCCCCTTTCGTGATATCTAAAAACGTGGAAGTGTCCCTATGTGTCCCTCCTGAAACATTATTAGAAGGGCTAATAAATCATAAAGATGACATTATAGTTAACGGCGTCGTAGCTCCACGAAGTAACGATGGTTGGAAAATAATCGCGGCATTGTTAAAAACATCGAAGAAAATTATGTAGATAGTGACGATGACGAGGATGATGATGATGATGATGATGATCATTATGATGATGATCAGCATGAAGATGATGATTATCATGACGATGAAAATGGTAAAAGATATGATAACGCGATAAGACACAATGAAAAACAAATTACAATATCCATTAGCGAAGAAAAATGGGAATTGATGGAGGCACAAGTTGTTCGACGCAAGAATAGAGATGGTAGACAACAGTCCTGGCTAGAATTCAGACAAAACGTCTGTACTGACTTAATGGCCGCCGCGATTTTGGACCAGACCAAGGTCAAATGCTGTTGGGCATTTAAACGCCATTACATTTATAGCTCTGACGACACCTTATTTTGATGGGTATTGCACAAATAGGATATGTGGTGGCCCGGCTAAAAGGCAGAACTAATTGCAATATAGTGGCCGGTATGGTGAGCGTTGAGGTAACTATGACGAATTCCAACACAACAGAAACACATAGTGAAAAAAGACCATTGGCTGACCTGAAACGCAAAATAACTGCGGAGAAATTAGCCCATGGCGCGATCAAAAGTACAGTCCTTTTCCAGGCCAAAGAGATAAGGAAACAAGCAGATCTGTTCGACGATGAGCCGAATAATGTACCATCCGTCAGTGTCCTGCGTAAAGCTAAGTCCGAGTTTTTGTGCAGAGAGAAACTTGATAAAGACCCAATTAATGGGCTTGCCATAATGCAAGCCAGCCATCCATACTCTTTTGCAATAAGAGAAGTAGGCCTACAATTTGTACACTATTGGACAATGGAGCAATTGGCAGTGTACAAAAAATATTGCTCCAAAAGTAACAGTGTCTTAATTTTGGACGCTACAGGAGGATGCATCCAAAAAATCAGAAGACCAGGAGGAGATATGTCGGCAGCATTATTAATTTAAGTTGGGGTAATTCACATACCAAATGAAAAAGAACGAAATGTGCTGCCGGTTATTCAAATGGTATCTGAGCGCCAAAACGCAAATGCGATTGCGTATTGGCTAGGAGAATGGGTCAGGAGCGGTGCTCCGATTCCTGATGAGGTAGTCACCGACGATTCTGCTGCCTTCATAAGGCCTGTCTGCAGAGTGTTCGCTCAAGAAGGTAGCACGAAACAATATATTGATGCCTGCTTCGCAGTATTAAATAACTCTCCGGGCCGGCATTTGCCATCATGTTTTGTCCGCATGGACTTTTCTCACCTAGTAAAAGCTGTGTCTAGGTGGAAGTCCTTGCACCCGAACCACACCCCAAGAGTTGTGCGAGAATTCTACATAAGGTGTTTGGTACAACTGGCTTATCAGACAGCATGGAACGTGGGCATGTCATATTGACGGGACTGTTTGTATGTACTCTAAGTGAGCACGATGGCCATACAACAACAGACGGATGTCCAACAGAGTGCGAGACGTTGAAAAAATGGCTCAAAGAAACGTTTGCTTATGGACCAAAAGATATGAATGGGGACAAGTTAAGCAACACATTAAAAGGACACGACGATACAGAACAACTAGTCTCAAATGCTTCGTGCCATGACGACGGTGTCACTTCTGGTTTCGGAGAATGGGCACGAAGCATTCGAGACCACTGTACGGTGCTGATTGGTGATGATATTGGGGATCGGGATAATATCATGTATCGCCCACGTGTTGTGGACGATATCATAAGAATTACCCATAAATTGCCGCTTTGGAGCCAAGTTATGACTACAAAATTTAAATCATCATCTGGTAGGACCAAATCGGCAATGAGGGCTACTTCAATGAGCTGAAAAATAAACAGATGGAAAAATTACCCTTGACCGTCGAAAAATTTGTCAAAACGCACTTGACTATCATCGATGCTGTCGTAACTTCAGCATCAACTCTTATTTTTTTCAAAAATATTACAGTTGCTGAAGCTATGACGAGCACAGAACAAGACCCCAAAGACATTCTGTTCTGTCCTGAAATTATTACAACCTCAGGTAATTAATTCAGGACGGAATTGAATGAAATTGAAAATTGGGAAGGGCAAGGAGTAAGTACTGTAACAGCTAGAGGCAAACAGCCAAAATACGCAACCCCAAATACCATATGGGCAACAAGACCCGAAAATGAACGATGGTCTTCGGAAAAAATAGGGTTCGTGAAAAATGGAATTGGTGTATCCAGTGTGTATTTACCAGAAAGAGGAACACTTGTAACATTAAAAAATACGTGTGCTTTCGACAGCATGTTACAAATCTTGACTGTCACCTATTGCGACAGCGTCGCTTTCGAGGCCGCCGTTTCACGAGTCCCAAATGATAATGATACTGTTTTTGGTCTCGTGAAACAATTAAGCAAGGGAAAGTCTTCACAGGCTGCATACAAATCTAGGGCTAAGCTGTTATTAAAAAATAATGAAACTGACCAAACAGTAACAAAAAATAAACAAAAGCAAAATATTGTTATTTTAGACTGTGCCGTCAACGTCCACAACTTGTTCAGGAATATGATACCAATTCCTTCATATACCGAAACCAATGCTTGCCAGACAGAAGCTTGTAGGGTCAATGGAGAAAAAAATAACTGGTACCTGATTTTGCCCTGCATGAGCAATGGGGTAATTGAACTTACAGGCCTCTGTAGATCATTGTATCCGTGATCGAGAACCGAATGTGATGATGACGAGGCAGTAGCATGTGTGTCTACGGTTTCAATGGGCGACAATATCGCCATTGATATTACTGATGTCAATGACCCCTCTGACGAAGATAGTAGAATATCTGTAATACTTCGAGACATCCCATGGACTTTAAATGTGCGCAATAAAATGTACCACCTGAGAGGTGCCGTGGAGTACCAGTACCCAAGAGTGGTAGGGCTCATGGGGCACTATTTAGCATTAAGTCGACAGAACACCGACATATGGGAGATGTACGATGACACAAAATCCAGTGTTCGTTCAATCCCTTGTACCTACAAAGGGATAATTGAGTTACTCTACTACACAGTCTAAATAATATTAAACTACTAAACTTAACCTATACAGTGTGTAACAGAAAGGAGGATAAAAGCCGAATGGGGGTTATTAGGGACACCATTCTGAACAACTTTCACTGCGGAACCGACTTGATCAGCGAAACATATATTTCGGCTTTTATCCCCCTTTTTATTAAACCCTATATGTATGTAGTATATAAGACCCTAATATAATAAACAAATTGTTGTTAATAAAATGAACAATGACATGCAAAAAAAATTAAGGCTTTGAAAAAACTAAAAATAAAATAACAAATAATATATAGAAAAAAAGGTACCTATCTAACAAAAAAAAAAACACATAAAGTATTATAACAATAAGTGTGCTGTTAGTAGATTTGTGTAAAAATAAATAAAATGTTACAGTACATACAAGAAATAATACAATTAATCGCTGGGAGTACATTTATGTCGAAATAAATAAAATGTTGTAAATACTGTTTAGAATAGGTGAAGTAAAGAAAAAGGAAGATGCTTAGATTGAAAAAAAAAACGGAAAAATAAAAAAATAAAACCGGTCAAGTGCGAGTCTAAATCGATCATGAAGGGTTCCGTACCACCGTTCAATGGAAGCGATGGTGTGGAGTGAATAGTTTGGATTTTACACAGCAAAATATTGTTTACAAAGTTATTGGTGCGGTTACTTTCACACTCCATGTACGTAACCAGGTGCATCCATAAGTTTGTATGTGGTATTGAAAGAATTGTTGTATGGGAGCCCCCTTAAATATTTCTTTTATCCTGTTTTTTAGTATTTGTTGTTATAGCGGCAACATAAATACATAATCTGTGAAAATTTCAACTCTCTAGCTAGCTAGGTTCTTGAGATACAGCCTGGTGACAGACGGACGGACGGACGGACGGACGGACAGCGGAGTCTTAGTAATAGGGTCCCGTTTGGAACCCTTCGGGTACGGAACCCTAAAAATGGAAAACAAACCGTATCTAATAAATAATAAAACATAGAGACATGAAATACAGCAGATATAAAAAATAGTACCTAAGCAAAAAAATGCGCTGTTATTATATTTATGTGAAAATAAATAAAATGTTGTAAATACTATCTAGAATAGGTGGAGTAAAACAATCAAAGGTGCTTAGATTGAAAAAAACGAAAACAATATTCGTAAACAAAAATGCACATAACGTACCTATCTAGTACATAACATAAAATAGATGGAAGAAATGAAAAGCGAAAATAAATAAAACGTTTTAAATACTGTTTATAATAGGTAAAGTAAAGCAAACAAAAATGCTTAGATTGGAAATAAACGGAAAAATAACAAAAAAAAAACAATAAATACACAAAACTTATCTAGTAAATAATATAACATAGACACAAAAAAAAATCACAAAAAGGTTAATAACAATAAGTGTGCTGTTAGTAGATTTGTGTTAAAATAAATAAAATGTTACAGTACATACAAGAAATAATACAAAAAATCGCTGGGAGTACATTTATGCCGAAATAAATAAAATGTTGTAAATACTGTTAAGAATAGGCGAAGTAAAGAAAAAGGAAGATGCTTAGATTGAAAAAAAAACGGAAAAATAACAAAAAAAATTGAAATTAAAACGTATCTAATAAATAATAAAACATGTGAATTTATGTGAAAGTAAATAAAATTTTGTAAATACTGTTTAGAATAGGTGAAGTAAAGCAAAATACGTAGATTGAAAAAAATATGGTTAACAATAAAAGCAAAAAACTAATCTATTAATTAATATAAAATAGAGACTTGAAATACTGTATACGAAATAGAACATAGCCAAAGAATACGCTGTCAGTGTATTTATAATGTGGATATAGATAAAATGTAAATACCGTAATGTAAATGTACATAAAAAGTATATATGTATATGCAAAAAAAATGCTGTCAGTACATTAATGTGGGAATAATACTAGTTTATGCAACCGTCATACAATGAGGGTCCTTAAAACACGATTGTGGTTTTAGGTTTTTATAACGGGGTCACACGAGTGTTTTAAGGACTAATTACATACAGCTGCATACACTACTTTATCTAAACACAACCAACCTTACCTAACCTAAATTCGGGCTTGGCCATTTTCCCAACAACAGCTACCGATTTTCCGTTCCGTACTGATGACAGATAATACTTAGTACTTTATGCAATTGCTGTATAATGAGGGGCCTTAAATCTTACAAATTTTTTGAACAAAATGAAAGTACTAGCGCTGTTGGGCTAGTGTTTTCAGATTACACTCATATTATGTTCCGATGTTTTGTCATCTTACGTCGAAACCACATGAGATCAAAATCGGAAACCTCGTATTTCGGTAACTTTCGGAGTCCTCTGCCTATTAAAATAAAGTCCTACCTTCTCATGCGTTCCATTCCTTATACGCTTGTTTACCTTGACGACATTGTTGCCGCTGTTTTTATTTTTTTTCTCAAAAACTATATGACATACAGATGTTGTGATAACACTTCCTGGGGGGTCAAAATCGGGCCCGTAAACGCTATGAGTTTCAACTTTTTACTCGCATGTGTTGGGCTGGTGTTTGTAACGTTTTTATTTTTTTTTACGAAAACTAAGCGAGATCAAAATCTGAAACTTCGTATTTGGGGGGGGGTCCAAAAAAGGTCTAAATCGTCTAAAATTTTAGAGACGTTCCTAAGAAGTGTTGGGCTTACTTCACATCGCTGATATTACACTTACAAGGGTCGAATCACCAACGCTGAGAAAATTAGTTGTGTCCCTTAATGATGCAGATTAACTCATGCTCATGCCCATGCTGGGAAGTCGTCAGGTTTTATTTCAATTATCTACTGGCACTCAAATATTTAAAGACAACTGAATAACAAGAAGAAACAAATTTTGTGGTTTTTCATTCTTCTCGACAATTTGAATGCGCCGCATCTCATCGTGATGAGCAACACACCATACTACGCGATATAAAAAGATAAATCGCCAGCCTCGAGCAACCGGAAATTAGAATTGATTTCTTAGCTGTAAAACAAACACACAACAATAGTGACTCATTTGTTCAATCCTACTACCTGCTATCGCTCGAGCGAGCCGGACACCTGTGCTGATATTTGTATTGAGCATTCAATGTGATCTATGTCTATACGCATTAGAGACTATAATGGATTACTTTATTTTTGCTGTTACTTTTCCACATTGGTACTTCGCGGACGAAAATAATAATTTATCTTATTTAACTTACTGCCTATTTGAGCTTTTGTTTAATAGTGTTTTACTGCACGATTTAAGAAGCATTACTAAATGCGTACTAAGTATAATATTACTACTTGCCATATGTTTGTATAGCTACCGTCTTTATGAGTATATTTTCAAGTGTATCGAACATATTATAGTGTTAATGCGAGTTGGGTACGCGTGCGAGTTCACAGTGGAAACGAGATTTTTTGCTTTGTTTATTTATTTAGTTAATTTTGCCCTTGATTTGGTGACTATACAGTATTATTATGTTTTGACTACCTAAATGTTTAATTTAAAAGTTTACTATCAGAACGTAAGGGGACTCCGGACTAAGACTGATATTTTTTCTGGGAACGTAGGACTAAATGATTACGATGTCATAGCACTAACGGAGACTTGGCTGCACGAGGGAATTTACGATGAGGAATTGTTCGACGGTCGGTACGTAGTGTGGCGGCGTGATCGTGATTACAAACGTACTCAACAAGAGCGCGGAGGGGGTGTCTTGATAGCTGTCAAGAGGGATCTCATAGCAACAGGATTACCTGACTGGCACTCGCCCGCTGAGGATATATGGGTCTCGGTTACGTTGCGCTGTCCCATTTCAAAAAGTGAATATAAATTATATATTTGTACTTTGTATTTATGTTCTGAAAACCTGGGCTTTTCGTTTACAGATCAATTACATAACTTTTGCAATAAACTCGAGTCTATAGTCACGGAGCATGATTCTCATAAATTCATCCTTTTGGGTGATGATAATATGAGCTGCATTGAGTGGGTTGTATCTGAGGATGGGATTGAGGCAGCTAGTTTATCAAGTGAACACATAAATAACTTCTTAGATACGGTTAGTTTTTGTGGTCTGCAACAATTTAACCCAATTGTCAATAAGTTCGATCAAATACTAGATTTAGTTCTCTCAAATGACCACGTTTCAGTTTCACTGTGCACTGACCCTCTGGTAACAGAGGACCTTTATATTACTGTCTCATTTGTAGAACTCGAACCACTTGTACCATGCAAACGCTCAATGTATTGCTATAATCGTGCTGACTTTACTAAAATTAATAATGAAATTAATTCAACTGACTGGCAAAATACACTTAGTGCGGGCTCAGTTGACGAAGCTGTGGGCAAATTTTATGATATTTTATACGAACTTCAGAATAAACATATACCTCAGCGTGTTACAAAAGTAGACAAATATCCGCCATGGTATAATCATGTCATTATTAAAGTAATTAACGAAAAAATTAAATTCCGCCGAAAGTTTAAGAAATATGGTACCTATGTGATAAACAGACCTTTGATTTTCTAAGAGAAAGAGTAAAGCGGCTCCAAACCATATGTTTCAATGATTACATAGCCCATATCGAAAGTTCATTATCATCAAACCCTCGGGCGTTTTGGTCTTTCATTAAAAGCAAACGGAAGGGATTTTCATTTCCATCGTGCATGAAACACTTAAATGTTTCTTCAACGTCAGGACCTGAAATAAGTAATTTGTTTTCTGATTTTTTTCATTCTACATTTTTACAAACAAACTCTGGGCCCGTACAAGTGGACGAAAACATGAACGATGGCATCCCAACTCCGCTAGCTCATATTGCGTCTATTGAAATATCTGTCGACATCATTTGTAAGCTCCTTGGAACTTTAGATCTTAAAAAGTCAGCTGGCCCAGATAAATTACCAGCAGTATTTCTTGTCAATTGCTCTAAAGCACTTGCAGTCCCTTTAGCCATTTTATTCCAACGATCATTAAGCGAGGGCGTAATGCCATTATTGTGAAAGTCTGCCTTTATTAGTCCGATCCACAAGAAAGGTCAAAAAAACATCGTCAGCAACTATCGACCAATTTCTAAACTATGCCTTATTGCTAAGATATTTGAGCGCATCGTTTATGATCAGGTTTATGCATCGTTGAAGCTAACTTTTAACGTATTTCAACATGGTTTTCTAAAGAAAAGATCTACAATCTCAAACCTTCTAGTTTTCAATGAGTTTATCACAGAACAAATGGATAACCATAATCAAATTGATGCCGTTTATACTGATTACAGTAAAGCATTCGACCGAATTGACCACGAAATGCTGCTCAAAAAGCTACTACTAGCCGGAATACGTGGCGATTTATTTCGCTGGTTCAAGTCTTACATATCCAACAGGACGCAATCGGTGGTATTGAATGGTTATATGTCAACATGGAAAAATATTCCTTCTGGGGTACCACAGGGATCTCTATTAGGGCCCCTCCTATTTATTATTTTTATTAATGATATTGACATTTGCTTTAATCATTCCGAATTCCTCCTATTTGCTGATGATATGAAGGTGTTTAGAGTAGTCAATAGTCCGGAGGACTCTGATTTACTACAGGAAGATCTTAATAGACTTGATACGTATTGCAGACTGAACAGTTTGGATATAAATATCTCAAAGTGCTTCTCCATTTCATTTGGGCGTAAAAGAAACATGTATCGGAGTTCTTATAGTCTCAGCGATAAATCTATTTCCAGCTGTAATGAGATAAGGGATTTGGGTATAATAATGGACTCAAAATTACTTTTTGATAAACATATTGATACAATAGTAAAGAAAGCATATAAATTACTAGGATTCCTTATACGCTCCTGTAAAAATTTCAAGTTGATGAAGTCTATTAAGATAATTTACTGCACTCTTGTAAGAAGCAACTTGGAGTACGCATCTCAGGTGTGTAACCCACGTTATGACGTCTATATTTCAAAAATTGAGTCCATCCAAAAAAAGTTTTTTCACTATCTATGTTACAAATTTAGAATTCCAAGACGGAGCTATGAGTTTCATTGCAATCAATTCCACCTTCTCCCTCTTCAAATCAGGCGTGAAGCTGCAGATATAATATTCCTCACTAGGCTGGCTCAGAATAGTATTGATTGTCCAGATTTGCTGAATAAAATCCATCTGTTAGTCCCCGCACGTCAATTACGTCTCAAATCACTGTTGCATGTTCCACTCGTTCATACCAATTACAGGCAGAACTCGTTTCTTTTGAGAGCTTCGCGCTCTTTCAATTCACTTAGTTTTGACTGTATGGACATAGACATGTTTTGTAGTAGTGCTCGGTCTGTCAGCTATTATCTGACCAGTAAGTTTAGCTCAACTATTTAAGTTTAGTGCTAAGCAATATTAAACTATATCCTTGTATTAACTGTTTATACGTCTCGCCTATATCTCTTAATGTTTTAATTTACAAGTAGAAGTAGGTATATATGTCTCAATATAGGCTTGTGTTGTTTCTTTGTAATAATTAGCGTAATATGCATAGTTAGGTACTCACTCATGTAACATTCATAAAAATGTAGGTATTAATAATATTGTATTTTATCTGGTTTCGTGTTTCCAGTAAGGTATGTCTGCATTCATAGGAATCAGTTTGTTGTTGTACTCTGTCGTCAATTAGGGAAAACTTGTAATTGGCTATCAACTGTACATTTTTAGTGTTAAACTGTAAAATTTTAGCAGTAAGTTTTCCATACAAGAAAAAAAAAATAAAAAAAAAAAACGATGCTGATGAATGAGTTACTGTGATTGGTTGGCATACATTAAATCCCGAATTCCAACAAACATCTTAGAAATTTTGAAAAAGATATACACTATAGATCTTTAGTCAAGTATCATAGGAAAACAGGGCGCGCTCAATTTATTTCAATACCACATACAAACTTATAAATACACCTGGTCCCATACATGGAGTATAAAAGTAGACCGCACCAATAATCCAAATGTAAGAAATTTGAATACCATTCTACGATGGTACGGAACCCTTCGTGCGCGAGTGCGACTTGCTCTTGACCTTTATTTTTATTTCCATATCCCCGAATAAAAACCACTTGGCTAAACGTGAGCACAACTCTCCCTCTACCACCCGTATGGGAGAAGTGGTGACGCTGTATCGTTATAAATTTCGATCGTAATAAGCACGCTTAATCACGCGAAGTGTGAATTTTGGCATCAAAGCTAATATTGAAATATAATGGGGTAAGTAAAAGTTGGTAAGCGCTGTTTCAAAGACAATTAGTTTTTTTAATATTTTTTATCTATCAAAAAGAGGTAATAGTCTTAAATCATCTTCTTACATCACAAAACCCACGGAGGTTTGTGCGTGATGCTGGCATTCATGCGTTCACAGTAAATTACATATCCTCGTAGGCCTCGCTAGTATATTAGTGGGTAAATGGTCATTTCACAAAGTGTCGAACAACAGTCAGAGACAGGCAAACTAGTCGGCTATCTAGTGTATAAAGGGCATTCATAGCTCGGGTCGTTACTATTTCGATGCGTAATTATAATTAACTATAAAACGTGAGGAAAAGACAACATATTCGTGTCAATCTAAAAGAGCAGGAGATGTCATAATAGTCGTAAATTTATGACAGAAGAGTCTTCAACTGGCTGGCTCAAAAAAAAGCAACTCAAATTTTGTTGCCTTTTTAATGATTTCAAAGTAATAAATCGGTCGTTAACTTGGCGATGAGTTAGTGTTTATGAGTTTACGGCTCTATTTCCTAACTAGAGAGAATAGAGTTATTATTTTTAAATAATTAATCACAACGATGGGAGAAAGGTAGTAATATTTTTATTGCCTCTCCAAGAGGTCTGGCAAGTTGGCTGTCTGTTGACGACTGAAGGAAAAACACAAATACAGACATAACCGAGTATAAATACACAAAGCTATATTTCCAAAAGCCAAAATTATTGCGATGGGCTCGCACATTGTCACGGAAAATGGACTTTCGAGCAACTATTTTATTTTTGAGTATCGTTTCTGTAGCTCAATGGTTATGTATGACTTATGAGCTTAACAAGGAAAAACCAAATCTAAGAATTTTAATGTTCGGTGTTTTAATTTTTTTATTTATAGCTATTCAATTCCAAATATGGCATGGCAGCTATGGCATGTTTCATAATAATTTCAAAATTTATTCGTGTTTTGTGCCTCGTAACGTCTACGTTCGTAATGCTATAATGTAACTTCAGGTGAACGCACGCATAACCGAGCCAAACGCACCGAAAGAGCCGAACCAAATTTTAAAATTATTTATTTAAATAAAGATATGATGCCTCATCAATCAAACATCACACTAGCTCAGTCTCTTCTCCTGCCCCTGATTCATTACGCTGATATCGGCTGGGCGACCGCGGACAAAGAGCAGTTTAAAAAACTTAAAAATCTCGAGATTCGATTTGTTATAGGTCTGCGCAATATTGACCGAGTTTTGGAGTATCGCAGGGCGTTGAAATGGCTTCTAATTCACCTTCGCAGAGATTTCGATATCCCCATTTGCCTTTTCAATATTTTATATAATCCTCGCTCCCGCTTCGTACGTCATCAATCCGACTGTCTTCGGTTAGGCCATGCACGTTGCACAATCGGACACTACATATAAATCCGCAACATAACCTGGTACCTATGAACATGGTCAGAGTTCGAGTCATCAGGCTCTGGAATAAACTCCCCAGCGCTATCAGAGACAGTGCGTCACTCAACATTTTTCAAAGTTGCTTAAAATTCTATGTTTTTCTTCCATATTACGTTTAATTATTTGCATTTATAGGTAAGTAGTTTATTATTTTAATAAATTTATTTGATTTTGTGCACATTGAAGTGGCGCATGTTTTTAGGGTTCCCTACCAGAAGGGTCCCAAATTAGTAAGCCTCCTCTTTCCGTCGGTTCGTCCGTATGTCACCAGGCTTTATTTATCTCATGAACCGTGATTGTTAGACATATGAAATTTTCACAGATGGTGTATTTCTGTTGCCGCTAAATAATAGAATACTAAAAAACAGAATAAAATAAATATTTAAGGGGGTCCCCATACAAGAATTCTTTCAATACCACATACAAACTTTTGAATGCACCTGGTCACGTACATGGAGTGTGAAAGTAGCCGCACCAATAACTTTTTAAACAACATATGATATGTAAATCCAAACTATTTACTCCACACCATTACCATTTTACGGTGGTACGGAACCCTTCGTGCGCGAGTTGGACTCGCACTTGACCGTTTTTTATTATGTTCTGCCCATCCTGGGTTGTCTGGAAGAAATATCTTGCAAGAGATGAGCTCGCCTTTGTTTACGTATTTTTCATACACCAGTTTGTAATATATTGTTTTGCTTGTACACTAAACTGCTATGATGACACATATATTGCTTCTGGCCCCACACTAAGATACCCTGAAAATCTCGTAAAACCTCACACTCCTGCGCGGTTTTAAATTTCATATAAAAAATTCTGAAATTCGTTTCGGCTCGGGTAATTGTGCATTTACCTTAAGCCTGAACCCACCAAGCAACCCGAAATAAGTAACACGGATTTCCTGAAAACTATGGAATAACTACAAAGGAAGTGTACTGTCCAATCACTATCACATGTCAATGGCAATTTGTGTACTGTCAATAGTAGATAGCTCACAAATAAAGTCAATTGAGAGATTCGTTCAAAAGGGGTCGCTTTTGTTCGGTTGAGACATTGAGTTTGACTGCGAAGAGACAGAGAGATTGAGGGGTGACGTGGGCTCAACTGTGCCTCTGCCACCCCGTATGAGAAAAGGGGTGACGCTAGTTTGTTTGTTTTGATAAATATTTACAATCCGTTGTAATACTGGGTTGGCAAAAAAGTTTTTTTAAAACCCAGTCTTACATACTCGTTGAGTAGATAAATACTGTACATAGAATTGAGAAGCCACCAAAGACAGCTTTTTTACATAATTTTATTCCTTAAAATTTGGATACTATGATTATTACTACGTATTTTTACCGTTATCAATCAAATCAGATTTATTTCTTTAAAGTTCCCTCATTTTTAGACTTATATTCTATATTTGTTACGGAACCCTAAATGTGCCAAGCAAAATGATGTTAATAATATTTAGTGCTTGAATTATGTATGACCCGTCTGATGCGACGAGTCTTTTTAATGGGGTATATCGTCGAAACCGACACTTTTGGAATCCCAAGACATGAACTAACAAGTTGTATATTAGTATATCAGTTTTGAGACCTTTTTCTTGTTGTTGTGTTATCATAGCATTCCGACACGCGATGGGAGGAATTTCACTGGATAGAAATAATTATTGAAATGAGATCTACACTTAGCGTACAAACTTTCCAAATTATTTATTAAGGTAATTTCTTACAATATCTAAATAACTGGTTATGGAACTTTTCATAGATAGTTAATTTTGTAGGCGTATTTTAGTTAATATTGTATTTAAAACCAATTTTCTGACAATTTTTCCCGACTCCGTCCCTCTCACACTGCGGGTCTTTCCGCCTGGAGTAACGAGGACCTTGGCACCTTAAACAAAAACTAACAAACATAGCATAACAATCACTCACTTTTGCGTGACATGAGGCTAGTCTATTTCTCCGAAAGAGCTTTCTGTTTTAACCTGGCCAATTACTAAAAACAAGGATAGCTCTACTACCCCCATTCGCTAAGCGTCAGAGCGAGAGGTTAAATCACATAAACTAAATAACAAGTTAAATGCTGCTGAAATGTACCCCATGACCGATAGCAAGAGTTTTAAAATTAAATAGACCAGGTTTTTTATTTCAGACCGTGACTTTAAAACGAAAGTCTACGATAAAATCCGTGCTGCATACAAATTTATTGCTTATTTATTAACATCAGATTTCCGGGATTTCATGCCACAGATAGTCTAAAAAAGTCTCGAAAAAAGGTCACTTTCTAAATCAGCTGAAAGTCAAGATGAAATTTTTTCCGTGATCGAGAGAAAATCTCCCTCCGTCTCTCCCATGTATGGCTCTATCTCTATATCTCTCGCTTTTTGCGCTCTCGTTGGCACATTCTATTCGCTTCCGAACCATATTGACTCTGCAAAGATGGTACTAAGGCCGACTTTCACCAGACATTTAGCAGCCGCTAAATATAGTTTAAATACAACTTAAACACAGCACGGCTGTATTAAAAGGGAACCTGGCTGACAGGCAATGTCCTTGCCGCACTTGATTACGTAACTTGACCGTGTATTACTTCAGTTGTGTTCAAACTGTATTTAGCGGTTGTCAAAAGTCTGGTGCAAGTTGTCCTTAGGTAATACTGTTCACACGGCTTGCAACAAATGTACAATACGATTGCACTCCGGTGTTTGTCATTGCACAATATTTATTCTGAAGATTTGTACTCATGTGCACAAATCAAACTTTTAGTGTGAACCTCGATTTTTTTTTGTGAACTGCGATAAATTCAAGTCCAAAAACAAACTTATTAAACGATTCACTATTGCTTTAGGGTTCCACTTCAGTTCCAAAGAGTGTTAAAAGGACCCTATAACTAAGGCTCCGCTGTCTCTCCGTCCGTCCGTTTGTTGCTGGGTTGCTTTGGAACAGTTAGAGCTACCTGAAACACCTGTAACATTTGAACATTTTACAGAGTATATTTGATGTAGCTGCTATCACAGTATATTATGTACAAATAAAAAAAAACTCTTATTCTATACAAAGTGGCAGAGGCACAATTGTGCCCACATAACGGTGGGATAGCGGTAAATACGATACTGAACCCTTCGTTACCCACATCCGACTCGCACTTGCTGGTTTTGTTTGTTTTCCAAACACCACGGGAACCATACATCTTCAGCCTAATTGACATTATCTGGAGTCAGGTTCACTGCGTTATTTCTTTTTCCTCTATTCTTTATATCATGTGGCGGGAAAAGGCTTAGCTCGGCTGATAACAAGGCTGGCTGGTTTAATTCAAATGGAGAACATTATTTAAAAATCACTCAGGCTAGTTGTGTTGGATTGAATTGTTTTAATTTGCATCGTCTTGAGCATTCTTATCTACTTAAAACCATTTATTATTCATGAATTCTTCGCTACATTTTACAGTCAGTTCATTCCAGCCGGTCTTTAACTGGTACCTTTTTTGTCTCCGGATTCAATCAACTTCCTTATAGAGTGACCAATCGCATGACAGTTGAGGTTATCCAACGATTCTGCGCAACGACAGCTACATTGATATTTTCACACAACCCTCTTCGACATATATTTTTCCGAGAAATATTACGTACTATCGAGTAGTAGTTTCACATTATACTTGGTTTCAGCCGAGGGAAATCTTTCATACAGAAATCTTTGTTTGACGTAGACATTTATTTTGTCTAACTATACATAACTCAGACACGTTTAGTTGTGGGAAAGAAACTTGGCTGTCATATGCCAGCTAATTAGCTACACTGAAACATTAGACATAAAAAATATATGTTATGGAAACTTAACTAACCACTCACATCGCCGCAGGTATGGAAATAATAAATTCTCCTCACGATGTTTCCACCGTCGTCGTTAGAAAGGTACCGGCACATATATTGCTTCTGACCCCACACTAGGATACTCTGTGTCGTGGGAACCAGAAACAGCTAGATAACGCACGATCCAAGACTTGGGCTATTTTTCTTTATCCCCAGCCGGGGATCGAACCCGGTACCTCTCGAATTGTAGGCAGAGCCACTACCGCAGCGCCACAGAGGTGTACATTTGTTTACTATATATAAGATTGTACTTATCTCACTGGCCAAAAATGGGATTTGATCCAGAATTTCCTGCATGGCGGACTCGAGTGTCAACCGCTAAACCACCGATGTTTTTAATAACCGCTGCAGTCTGCGGTCTTTGCATTTTCTTGTTATTTCAAACGTAATGAATTAATTCACATTGCATGAAATTAGCAACATATTGCTCAACCGGAAACGATGACAAACGCGAGGTCTTGCGGCGGTCGGTCACGTGACGCCGTGACATTTCCGGTTTCCGGCCACACCGGAAGTTGTATCGGAGACCGTTGAACATCCGGCACGATGACCTTCTAGATTTAGCCGAACAATAGATAGATAGTTTAGATAGATAAATTTATTTAGTTACTTAATATGGTACATAATAGGATACGGTTGGCTACAGTCTGTTAAATGTACTAACTTGTGTTATTTTTATTTCATATCCTTTTTATGGTACTTATCTAATACTCGAGGTTACCGAAAACAAATAACCTGAAAAAAAACGATATACTTACAATGAATAATTCAACACCACACTAGTTTCCCAAGTGGTGAGAAATGGACTCGCTTTAAAATTTTACTTTGGCTGCGGAACCAAGTTGCAACAGCATCTTCTTAAGGTTCTGTTGGTACCATTAACTATTTATTCTTGCCTATAATTGTAAATAATTAATCTAAAGATATCTAAAAGTCAATCTGTGGCAGTTTCTTTGCCCCTAGTCCCAAAATGGTATCTATATGTGTGCTAAGCAAAGTAAATGTCTAAACCAAATAAGAATTTTGAAATCTTGAATCTTGCATTTATAGACCTAAAATTAACAGTCCTGACGTATTGACTGATTGACAGATATATCAAGGCACTGCCTAAACCGCTGCTCCTAGAGACATAAAACTGTGTACAGGAGTCCCTTATGTAGCGCAGCGAAGCACTAAGAAGGGATTTTGCGAAATTCATCCCATAAGACGGGGAAATGGGGAGGTTGAAGTTAGTATGAAAATCTAAAATGAATTGACTTGAACATAAATTTTGCAGGTTGGTAGTTTTTGGGGAGGAGATGTCAACCAAGCAAATATATTTTTTAAATTTATTCTCGCTAACGGAGGGATGGGGATGAGCTTTTTATAGACATAAAAAATACTTCTCACTGTTTTTGATAATTTTCTCATAAATCACTCTTCGCATGATTATGATAAGTATTTTCTGGCAACAAGGCATCCAGTATTCAAATACCGTTCGCAGTTGACCGGAATAGTGTTATTTTTTTTAATATTTAATCATGCGCAGATTGTTTGGCCAACATCCAAAAAGTCTGAACTTACGACTTTCCATGATAATGTAAATGGGGAAACTAACATCACTTTATACCATCTGTATAAGTAGAGTCTAACTCATAGTTATAGATTGGCAATTAATGTAGACCACGTTTATTCATTTACCCGAATCAAGAGAAAGAAGTCCGTGTTTCATTAACTTTCTGAAAATTTCGATCAAAGTAGCTAGGTATATCAATCCTCTGGCTAATTTCAGACGTAAATTTTTAATTCCCATTTTCTTTTGAAAAGCGGTAAAATGCTCAACCTCTGCCTATACCGCCCAAAAAAAAAACAGAACCTACCGTAATTAAAACGAAACGAAATTACATTAAAAACTCTCATCTGTGAAGAAATTAAAAAGAAATTATCGCGGGAAACTTGATACCCACCGAAAATAAAATGGCGGCGTTTTGTATTATTACCACGGTTTTACATTGTTCAGTCTCTTTTATTCAGCCTCTTAATTAATTCAATCCATTGTGTTGTTGGCTTTTTATGTTAGAACAATATGAACAGTTGTTGGGATATTTGATTAAGTTTAATTAAGAATTCACTGTTTGTGCGCAATAAAATATGTAAGCAGTGTGTATTTTTGCAGGCCTTTATATTTATTACGTACGTACGTATATTTGAAACGTACAAGTCACTAAGTACACTTAGCTACATATTCTGCTCAGAGATGTCGCATTACTCATCAACGATTCAATCATATAAAAACGTTTTGGCACTCGATAATGTTTGCATGATGTCAATTAACACAGTTTTAAGAACTGGCATGAATCAGCGAACAAATCACTAGATTGGCAAAAAAATAAAGTGAACGAAAATGCGATACGCACGCGTTACATTTATTTATTAGAAAATACCGCTGACTTTAGTTAAAATAAGATATTTCTACTTGAACAAAACAAATCAAAGCGAGTGTTCTAGGTAGGTCTCAGTTTATTTTGTCATATGAAAAATATAGAGCCTGTAGTAAGATACTGCAGGAAGTATGAGACACGCCGCGTCGCTCCCAGGAATAACCCTTGATGACCCGTGTAATTGTTTTTATCTACAATCGTATCATAAACCCTCTTTACTGCGTACAAAAACCGCACGTTACGATCAGCATAATGTTAAACTACTTGGTAAAAACTCATTTCTTATGTTTTTTTTATTTTTTTTTAAATAGCCTTAATGGTGTCCCACTGCTGGGCAAAGGCCTCACCGGTTCGAGCCCACACATCTCTATCTGAAGCTTTATCTGTCCATCCTGGAAGAAACCTATCCAGGTCATCTTTCCATCTCCTTCTGGGCCTGCCCCTACGCCGGAATCCGTCTGTAGGCATCCATTCAGTGGCTGATTTCGCTCATTTGTCCGGATGCATTCGACAGATATGTCCAGCCCAGTTCCATTTCAGTTTGGCGGTCTGCGTGCCCACGTCAACAATGCCAGTTTTGGAGCGCAGTATAGTATTCCCAACGCGGTCTATACGTTTAACACCTAGAATACTGCGCTCCATTGCTCGCTGGCAAACCTTGAGTTTGGACTTCTGATGTTCGGTAAGTGACCACGTTTGTGTGCCGTAGGTTAGGATGGGCAGGATGCACATGTCGACGAGTTTGCGCTTCAGGGTCAATGGTAGGTTGCCCTTCATTAGCTCCTTCATGGACCAGAAGTTCTTCCAGGCGTTCCAAACACGTCTTTCGATTTCTTTGTCCTGCCTGTTTTCGAAGGAAACTGTCTGGCCCAAGTAGATGTACTCGTCGACATATTGTATGTCCTGCTCATCGACCACTACCTTACGTTTTGCGCCGTTGGTCATGAGTTGGGTTTTTGACCGATTCATCTTCAGTCCAACCTCAAGGCTCGCAGTGCTCAGTTCTTGGAGCATTAGTTGAAGTTTCGACGAGGTTGGCGCCAACAAAACAATTTCGTCGGCAAAACGAAGGTTATGTAGCCTTCTATCGCCGACGACAATGCCTCTGCTGTGCCACGGGACCGCCAACTTTTTGAAAACTTCTTCGAGGGTACTGGTGAATAGTTTAGGAGATAGAGGGTCTCCCTGTTTCACCCCCCTCTCCCTATTGTGAATGATGGACCTGGGTGTTGTAATTTAATATTTGCCGTGCTATTGTTGTATATTGCCTGAATTATACTAATATATGTGGGATCAACATTTTGATTGCGAAGTGCGTTAAATATTGACGAGTGTGTGATACTGTCGAAAGCTTTTGAGTAATCAACAAACGCTAAGTAGAGAGGCTTGTTGAACTCATTGTATTTTTCTATTATCTGATTAAGTGTGTGCAAGTGGTCCATAGTAGAGAATTCGGGGCGGAAACCTGCCTGTTCAGGCGGTTGGTAGGAATCTAATTGTCTAAATGAATTGAATTGAAAAAAAAAATATGACATTCAAATTTCGAACGACGGCGCCCGCCTGCGTGCCGCCCCTACTTTGTTTGTGAAGTTGGTACTACTGAAAAAGCTAAACAAGTGCAAAGAAATTATCAATGCCACCATGCCGGTCGAACATGCGTTTCCTAAACACATTAAAGAGAGCTTATGATATGTGTGTAGATAAAATAGTATATGTAACTGTACATAATTAGGCATTAAAACTCTCGAGTGATCATCATTTCAGCCTGTTAATGTCCACTGCTGAACATAGGCCTCTCCAATCGCACTCCAGCGTGACCGGTCCGTAGCCACCTGCATCCAACGAGATCCAGCGATCCTCACCAGGTCGTCGGTCCATCTCGTAGGTGGCCGACCCACACTGCGCTTGCCAGTACGTGGTGAGTGATATTTCGAGTGATATTATTATGAAACTCGCCTTCAGCTCATTTCATAAACCCACTCTCGAGTATTGATGCCCTCCATTATATAGCAGTCACATAAACTATTATTAAAAACACGAAGATATAGTTGCCAGCATTATTATTATTGGCATAATATTCCCAACCAGTGAGCCTTTAATGAAAACCAACCTGAAAGCAATAAATACATTTATATGGGATATAACTTTTTTAATGTCGCAGGTCAAGGTTGTAATGTAACTTCTTTGTCTAGGAACAGAAGCAGAACAGAAGCTAATTATTATTTTTTTAAACAAGTTCATTTTTAGGGTTCGGTACCCGAAGGGTGCCCAACGGGACTCTATTACCAGACTGTATCTCGTGAACCGTGATAGAAAGACAGTAAGTTGAAATTTCCACAAATGATGTATTTCTGTTGCCGCTATAAAAAGAGAATAAAATAAATATTTAAGGGGGCTCACATACAACAAAAGTGATTTTTTTGCTCTTTTTTGCTCGATATTGATAACGGCAACAGTTAGACGCTTGAAATATTCATAGTGGTTAAATTTTCCACGCCTACCGAACGGCGTGGAATCCGAAGGGGGTGACTTTTGCCAACACGTGAGAGAAAAGAAGTGATGAAATTTTACTGACCTTGTCACCGTAGACAGGAGATCGAAGGCTCGATTCGAGACAGGAATTCGGGAAAGGGGCACAGTTGGGATAGGATATGGATTGAATCCTTGCCGTCGTTTCGCTGTCGCTGCCCGACGCTGTCGCCGGCGTGCTGCCTGCCCACACGTGGAATCGCCGTCCGATACGAGGATTTTCAATCAACAGGGATCACTTGACCGCTGACGCGAATCTACTTATTTCCCGACGATGTAGATGATTAACACTCCGACCAGGCCCGACGCCTGTATTTGATAATTGGTACACCGAAATACCATCAATGCCACGAGGCCCGAGCAGACATGTTGTTCTCCCGATGAGACAAGACAAAGAGTAAAGATAACCTCCAATTTTACATCTCGTTCCGGTACGAGTGACAGCTGCTAGTTCCGTTTTCGCTAGTGATGTGCCGATTACTCGCGATCGATTCGCGCAATAAAAACCGGTGCGTTTCCGAAGCATAAATATTAAACACATAGAATATGTAATTATAAATATTTATTTTTTAAATAAAGAATTAAATTAAAATAAAGCAAAAAATAAAGTGAGGCTCCCATACAACAAACGTGTTTTTTTGCCGTTTTACAGATAAAGGTACGGAACCCTTCGTGCGCGATTCCGACTTGCACTTGGCCGGATTTTGATTCTAACCATGTGTGAGACCGTTATTCAAATTATGGCCATAACGATACTGTGTCAGGACTTCACTGCAGGAGATTATGCAAAATTCCATTAAATTGAGTTATCAAAAAAAAATATTTTGAGAGATGAATGTATGTAAATAAAATTGAGTAAAAAGGTATTTTATAAAATAAAATAACAGGCTTCTGTAATAAGTGTAGATTTATGAGCAGTTCGAAGTTACATTTTTGCATAATCCCGTACTGCATGGATGTGCTTATGCAACAAATGGCAACATGTTACTCTTCATTTTTGTAAATAAATTACTCACGAAATGAGTATGCAATAGACTAGTGTTATCTATTTATATTTCGGGACTAACCTTATAAACATCATGTAGAGTTTGGCGAGGTTCTACTTCACAAACCTGAGGATTATTTGTTCCCTGTCTTGGATATAAACATAAACATTCACATTCAGGCACACAAATTGCTTCTGGCCCCACACTAGGATACCCTGTGTCGTGGGAACCAGAAACAGCGACGTCACTCATATAATCATCCAAGACCTGAAGTTTTTTTCTTTAACCCCCAGCCGGGGATCGAACCCGAGACCTCTGGCATGGTAGACAGAGCCATAACCGCTGCGCCACAGAGGTCTTCATATATGTCAGTGACGTCGGTTACAGTTTGCCCCAGTTGCCGTTGATCCTAATGTAGGGCCATAGACAGTCAAATTTGGCATTGTGTGTAATGTTTTTTGAATAATTACCCGACTACGGCGAAGCCAAAAGAGGGTTATGATTTGAGTCGGTATTCAGATGGTGTCCGTCCGTCTTCTGCAGTCTTACTCGAATCCGGGTAAAGAACTCTAATTGTACATCACAAAAACTTATTAAATTCCGAGTATTCGCATAGCCTCATTCGGCACAGCGGTCCCTAATAAGAGAACGAGTGGCTGTCGAATTATGATCATCGACACAAAGGTCCCGCGGCGAAGGTTACACGTCGCTGCGCTACAAGCAACCCGCCCACTGTTTTACATACTGCATAACAGGAAAGGTAGTTGATTAAGCTGTGGGATTTATCTCTCGCTGGCGATTTATCCCTGGTCTGTCACTGATCTTTGCTGAATCAGAGCTTTTTATAGCCTGTTCCCTGGATTTGACATATTGGTCGTATCACGGAGTTTAAAGATGCATCTGTAACTTATGGTTTTTGTGACCCAAAAAAACAATATGCTTTCCTGCGGGCAGGTCAAAGAAATTATGTATTTTCCATTTTGGTCTGTGTTGGAAAGATTTGTCCTATTTGCAAAAAGTATTCAAGCACCCATAGAAGTAATCGACTTTATTCTACTTGAATGCGTAGTAGATACTATAAACACAGAGGAAGAACAGTCACTAAAACCCGTGGTGAACGGTACCTAGCTCTTATAATAAGTAATTTATTTTTATCTTATTTCTAAGGTGTCACTAACATAGATTAAGAAATTCCTTTTTACTCTATTTTCTGAAAATAAATATTTCTAATTGTTAAAAGTTGTGCATCGATCAATCCCACTTCTCACTATATAATAATATAAATGTTATAGTTACGTTGTTTGGATGTTGTTACTCATCGCGCAAACACGGCAAAAAAGCACACATATTGTTTAACAGCTAAATACCTAAAAATATATAGATTACTATTTCCCCGACTGCGCCTGAAGCAGGGTGGTGTTTTCTTGGTTGTAAATTATTCATAAGGCCGTGAAGACGAAGTTGAGAGCACAAGCCAGTAGTAGTATATTTGTCGCAGTTGGTTGGTTAAATCGGACACTTAACTAACTCTCTAGACCGTTAATTAAATACCGTCGTTTAACCAAGTCACTAGCACTTTTATTTAAATAAAGCATCGTCGAAAACGTTCAATAATCTGTCTTACCGAAAGCGTGTTGGAAAACATGACGGCGTCACGACAACAGCTCATTTGCACAGCTTATATCAGGGCAAAACATTGCGGTAGTTTGAATGAAGGGTAAAGGTGGTGAGCAAAGCGAAGCCCCCTTTATCCCTCGTGTTAGGTTGAACATGTAAGAACAACAAAAAATTATTAAAACATAAACTTAAGTACACAAAAAAAATTTTACATTGTATATGTCTTGTTGCCTAACAGGAACATTAAGACAACTCGTTAAACGTTTCGTTCACTCACTTGTCTGCCGGAATTTTAGTGACTTGGTTAAACGTCACGTTAAACGTTATTTAATTAACGGTCTAGAGAGTTAAGTGTCTGATTTTACCAACTAACTGCGACATATCCACTCTGACGCTCCAGTTCCATAGAATTGAAGAAATCCTCACGCACCACTACCTAGCTCAACCTACTCGTAAATCCCCTTCACGAAACTTCCCAAACTCGTCCAACCAATATTCGAAAACCCCCCAACAGAAATCGAACTGGCTATAACAAGCTCCGTAATATGACAGATATATTCCGTACTCGACACATTTCCATACTCTCGGGTAAAAATACCCGATCTCGAGATCTTGAGTGAGGTCTTGCGAGCGTGTGGGGAACTTGAATGTGTTCGGGGGCTTATAGGGAAGGGGCAATGTTGCGTTTTTTGACATGTTATTTTGTGTTCTTAAAAAAAATTACCTCACCATCTACCATGACAAATAAAGATACGCTGATTAAGTTCATAGTGAATGTTGTACAGAATCATGCCCCTAACAAACCTTTTAAATTTGACTACACCTTCCAGTTACACTGTATTTTTTATGAGAATCTGTTTGGCCGTTTCGATGATTTAAATTAATTTGCGCTTGTCGCTACCTCTACGGCCTTCCTTATCACTTATGCGACCTTTATACTCAAAACATCTTGTAAAGGGCTGAGTGCACTTGCTTCTCATTATAACGTCTAGGTGAAGCGTTTGCGCGCGGACCAAGACGGAAATTACGACCTTTCTCTAAATCCACTTAACTTTGTTCCATATTTGTATGTATGTGTATGTACTGTACTGTACAAGTTTCAGCTTGGATATTATGTCAGAAATCGAATTAGAAGACATTGCTGATAGTACAAGAGACGAATATGGATATGGTTAATTTTGGTTGTACATTTTCAATTCAGAATATAACAGAAAGTTGAAAAAATGTGATATAGACAATATACAGATTATTATATTGAATATTCAATATATATATATCAGATATACATTTCCAGGATCGAAGTGAAAATGACCTAGGAGGACGTTGAACGTCACATCCTGGAAAAGCTGAAGAAAAATCCGCCGTCTGGTCTCAAGCAGACGAAGGTACAGGTCCTCAAGACGATGTTCCTGCCCAAAGATTACTGGCCGGAGGGCATCGTTTACCGACGGTACAAGGAAGGGAGAACGAAGGAGAAAATCCCTAGCTAGGTTTGGTAATATACATGCATATTGTTTGTGTTTTTATAATAAAGTTAAAGTTAAAGTTCAAAGTTTTTTATTCTTAATAAACACAAAATATTTCAGATTACAATGCACCGCCAAACTGCAAGACAGTTTATTGGCAGTTGGGCTCTCACTCTAAAAATAGAACTACATATATACAATAGAATAGAACAGGAACCGGTTCCTGCAATCCACAAACAAACTACGCCGGAACGCATTGGTATGTATTATATTTCCTCAACTATATCCACTTAAATACCTATCGGGGTGTTAGATTGTTGATCGCAGCAACCGTTCTCTTCTTATATAGCTAGGTATAGGCACTACTTGTTATATAATTTTAAAGACAACTAGGTATTTCGACAGAGGCACACATGTGCATGTATAGGTATAAGTTTAACATAATACACAGTCTTAATTTTTCTTTGCTATTAAATTATATACAAGGAATAAAATAGCGTATTTTTAGCACGTCCTTACATTAAGCGGGTAAATTAGTAAATTATGTATCTCTAGTTGTAAGCTATTTATAGATATGGGTTTCTGTTAACCTGAAATCAAGATTATTATCATTAATAATATATTATACTTAATTGTTTTAATACGTGGGGCGCACTGTAAGTTTCCGGAATGAATATGAAAAAATACTATTAAAGGTACAAAATTAATTTATTGTTTTTCAAAATAATCTCCCTTGGCGTCTATGCACTTTTTCATTCGATGAAACCAGTTTTGAAAACTTTTGTGCCACTCCTCTGTGGTGACCTCTGAAACGTGTTTTTCATACTCCTCGACAGCCTCTTCTGGTGATGAAAATCGTTGACCGCGTAATTGGTTCTTAATTTTTGGGAACAGAAAAAAGTCACAAGGTGCCAGGTCGGGACTGAATGCAGGATGACTCATGAGTTCTACATTTTTCGCCTTCAAAAAGTCGTTTGTCTGTCTGGCCGTGTGAGAACTAGCATTGTCGTGGTGCAGGATGATACGGCGTTTACGGTTATTTTTACGGAGTTCGTCAATAACTTCCGGCAAACAAATGGTCGTGTACCAGTCACTATTCACTGTACGACGATTCTCTAAAGCAACAGTAGCCACGTGTCCAGTTTTACTAAAAAAAGAAGCAATCATCCGCTTAGATGCACTTTTCACGCGCGCCACTTTGGTTGGTTTCGGCTCATCTTGAAAGACCCATACGCTCGATTGCTGCTTTGTTTTGGGATCGTAGCAATAAATCCATGTTTCGTCACCTGTTACTATGTCCCACACCAAATTTGACGCACCTTCGTTGAATCTGGTAAGCATGGCACTGCACCAAGTGACGCGGTCCGTTTTTTGAGCCTCGGTCAAGTTGTGTGGGATCCACCGCGAGCACAGCTTTCTCACACCCAAATGTTTGTGTAGGATTAATTGTATTTGACTCATGCCTATTTCTAAGGATGCGCGAATTTCATGGTAGGTCACATGCCTGTCTGTTTCAATCATACGGCGCACAGCATCGATGTTTTTGTTGGTCACAGCGGTGGACGGCCGACCATCGCGAGATTCGTCACTGAGATTGATACGACCACGCTTGAATTTGGCAAACCAGCTATAAACAGTTGTCTTGCATGGTGCTTCATTGCCAAAAGCTGTTTCAAGCCAAGCGATGCTCTGTTGAGCTGTAAAATTACACTTAATATCGTAGAAAATCATACTACGAAAATTTTCCCGAGTTAAATCCATGTTGATGCAGACACACAATTTTTTAAATGGCGCCACAAGGTAAAAACAAAAGGCAGTCAGATGAAACAAACTGCATTCTACAGCCAAAGAGTTCTATTTTCAAATGTTGCAATAAATTTTTAAATATTGTTTATGTAAGTGGCCAGTTCCGGAAACTTACAGTGCGCCCTATGTAGAGGCAAGTATTTTATTATTTGAATTTGAATTCTAAAGTACATACGTTTGGTATCAGCTTTACTTTCAGTTGTTCCAAAGAGGCTCATTAGCGACAGAAACCAATACAACTTCACAACCTTTTTTTGACAAAATCACTTGTTTGATAAGCAATAACAGGATTCTTCAAATCTTTTAATCGAAAAATTGGCCGACTCATAAATAAAAAGCCGCTCCTCTGCTCATATTTAATCCTTATAAATTACTCGGGACAGTACAAAAAGGTTATAAAAGTCGCAAATACACGAATGGCTGCTCCTGTCAATTACTTTACGCCAGAGGTTGGTCTCAATGATTTTAAAAATAAACAAAAGAAGATGGCGGCTCTTGGTTCATTCCAGCCAAACTATAGACACTATATAAAGAGTATGAAATGGCGTCGAATGTCAATTTAATCAACAAGTTTTTCGAATAAAGAACTGACTCCAATGAAGTAAACATTTTAATTCTTTAGGTAGGGAACTTATTGTAAAGCAAAAAGCACAAAGGTCAACTTTAGTAATCAGCTCCTTTCCATACTTTTTAGTTAAGTACCTATGTAGTTTTGGAATTGAGTTAGCGAAATGGGCCATTAAAAACTATACTTAGCAAAAAGGGGGCTGATTCAAAATTATTAGAATCCTTCACTTTAAAAACAAATATTTGTCTTTTTTGTGAAATTTTCTTCCTAACCGACATAGAGGTCATCCACTTACATATTTTGAACAAAAGTGGGCGACCCTAATAAGTTTCAATTGAGTTAGCGAAGAGTTGTATTTGAAACAAAAGTTTTCCACTTTTGCTCACTTCCACAAGTTCTGTGCCGATTCAGCTAATTTAATATCAAGATATTGATTTGGTTTGATAAGGGCCTTACATTGTTATCCCATTCTTTGGCGATAGATGTACTAGTAGGGAAACTTAAGTTTGATTTTGATAAATAGGGTTTTGATTTTGAAAAGTTATTTTAGGTTCTAACAGAAATATACAGGTTTTAGTCATATTGTATAGGATTGTTGGTAACATCATTTCGACCAAATTCTACTACGAAACCCTTTTTAACCGACTTCGGCGAAGCGCAAAAGAGGAGGGTTATGTGTTTGACCTGTATGTAATTGTATGTAAGTATGAATACCTGTTCTTGTGTCTACTCGTAACAACTGAACAGCTTAACCAATTTTGATAAATTTCACTAGGTTTATTAAATTATATACAAGGAATAAAATAGCGTATTTTTAGCACGTCCTTACATTAAGCGGGTAAATTAGTAAATTATGTATCAAGGGGAAGCACTGTTTTATGTCAAAAGCGCGATGTCGAATCCTGAACGTAAAGAACGACTCCAGGTTTAACTCCCGAGCAAACGAGGGTGATATGAGTTTTTTCCCGAGCAAAGCGTGGGAATTAATACTGAGTCCTGAGTGCAGTGAGGAATTCAAGCGTCTCCTAGACAAAACAGTTTTATCCCCGGGGAGTAAACTCAACTTTTCGCAACTCCTGTGAGAAAATATAAAAAGCAATGCTACGAACTTACTTCGTCGGCTGACTACGTGCAGTTTTAAGAATGAGCTCAGCCACGTTTCTTCAAGGGACAGGCAGGCCTTAAAATACAAAAGGGAAAATGCCATAAAGCAAGCTACAGCCAATAGACGTATTACATTAGAAAAGAAAATTAATGACGGTGACATCAAGCTGCCAAACTGCTCTTCTCTAGCGACGCGGTCGCCGCCGACACCCCGGACACGCTCGTCGCACTGGAGTCGAAGCACCCAGCTCCGGCGGCATCTTCCCTCTTGCCGGATGCCCCGGACCCTTCCGAGCACAGGCTGGAGGCCACCGCTGAGGACGTCAGGGCCGTAATCGCGTCTTTCAGGAGTGGTTCTGCCGGCGGGCTCGACGGCCTGTCGCCGCAACACTTCAAGGATCCTTGGTGCCTGTGGCGCCGCCGGCAACACGCTCCTGAGAAACCTGGCCAACCTTACGTTGGCCAGCAAGGTTTGTCAGTCGGTGACGAGCGTCCTCTACGGTGCGAGCCTCTGCGCCCTAGTAAAGAAGGATGGAGGTATCCGGCCAATCGACGTGGGCAACATGATCCGGAGAACAGCATCCAAAATCTGTTGCCGGCACATATTAACTTGCCTAGAAAAAAAAAACAGTCGACGCAACTAGGCGTCGGATCAAGGGGGGGTGCGAGGCCGCGGTGCGTGCGGCGCGCACCTTCCTCACCCACGGCGTGGGCGAGGTGTTGCTGAAACTGGACGTAAAAATGCTTTCAACTCAGTAGACCGGGGCGCTCTGCTGACAGAAGTCAAGGAACATATCCCAGCCCCTTTCCCGTACCTATTCCAATGGTACAACGAACCTTCCAACTTAGTTTACAGAGCCCATCTCATCAACTCCGCCGTCGGCTGCCAGCAGGGCGACCCGCTTGGACTGGCCATTTTCAGCCTGGCTATCCACACCATCATTAGCTATCTAAATTCTAAATTTAATGTGTGGTACCTTAACGATGGTACCCTAGGAGGCAAAGGAGATACTGTTTGCAACGACTTGCAGGTTTTAATTTCCAAATTGAACACCATTGGCCTGGAACTAAACTTTAACAAATCAATTTCAAGTTCAAGTTCAAAGATTTTTATTCATAATAGCACAAAAATTGAGACTTAATGTACATCATAACATAATCAAGCAAGCATTATATAACATTAAAAAAGTGCCTAATTATTACATAGTCAATAGGGTGCAATGAACTAGTTTAATTCCAGATGTCGGTGTCTTGTAAAAAATCATTAATTTTGTAGTAGGCACAAAGTGTGCTTTATACATTTTTTGAATCGAGCTTCAGTTAAGTTTTGTATTTCTTGCGGAATTTTATTGTAGAAACGTATTCAGTGTCCCATAAAAAAACATATGTGAGCCTGAACATTGGAAAATAAAATTATGTTTATTTCTAGTTTGCACATTATGGCGGCTATCAATGGTTATAAAGCTACTGATATTTTTCCTCACATACATTATGTTTTCATAGATATATTGACTTGCAACTGTTAAAATTTTGGTTTCTTTGAAGAAATCTCTGAGAGACTCTCTATTACCTAGCTTGTAAATAAACCGGATCGCTCTCTTGTGCAAAATGAAGATGGTCTCAATGTCAGCAGCCCGTCCCCATAGTAGTATGCCGCAAAACATAATGCTATGGAAATTACTAAAATATACAAGCCGAGCAGTTGCAACGTCAGTCAATTCCCTGATTCTTTTAACTGCATATGCTGCGGAGCTAAGTCTATGTGCTAATTTTACAATATGGGGACCCCACTGTTATTTGGCATCAATATTGATGCCGAGAAATACAGTTTCATCTACTAGTTTTAGTTTGTCTCTCCCCAATAAAATATTACTCTCAACTTGCCGTACATTAGGTAAAGTGAATTTTATGCACGTGAATTGTATGCAAACTGAATTAAATGTAAACTGTACCTAAACCCAAAGCTTACAGACAGTGAGAAAGACTGCATGTTGCAGTTTGGCCCATAAATAAGGAACTTATTTACACAGAGAACAAAAAGTAATAACATTAATAATATGTACACAATAAAATATCACATTAAACATATATTAGAAGAAGTAAACTTTAGACGATGTTGTGTGTGGTATACATTCCCTGGGTAGCACTATAGTGGTCCGCGCTGATATCACCATAATCACCGAAACACGCCTTATTGCGTTTTGCGTTTGCAGGCTCGTTTTCGGGCGTCCGGAGACAGAACAAAAGGCGTGCGGCGGGGTTGAAAACTATTATTTATTTAAATGCGTTTGGGAGATCTCGGGGGTAGATGGGCCCTAAAGGCACACCCGTTCGGTCCGGTTACACAAACACACAAACGCCACTCCGCTCCATTCGGAATGAGTACACTAATAACAAAATAATTGGAGGTTTTGTTTTCAATCCCTGTACTCTATATTAACAGAATAGCAAATACGTAATTTTGTGGCTGTGGGAGTTAATTGCGCTTTTAGAGATCCCGTTACCCCATCGCCCAATTATGGTAGCTGTAATGACCGCAATAAGTATCGTGAAAAGTCCTGCAACAAATTGGGTAAAAACGCGACTTTGCCGCACTTATTTCGAACCTTGTATGGAGCACGGTACGGCATTGGAGTATGTCTACCGACTTTACTTGGCAATGATAATGATAAATGCGACCTCTTTGGAGTTGCGGTTAGAGGTACCTGCCTAGCAAGAAGTCCGAGGGTCGAATCCAGGCTAGGGAGGAGGGAAAAGAACACCAGGACTTGACTGTTTATAGGTGACACCGCTGATTCTGGTACCCCATGACACAGGCAGGGTATGCTAGTGTGGGGCTAGATGCGATATATTTGCTTGTATATAGAAGTTAAATATTGCGAGTAATTATGTTGAATATTATGTAATGTTATGTAATCACTGGAAGTTGAGTGCTATCCAGCCGAAGTCAGGATTATACGACTTCAAAGCAGTATGTCAAAATTATATATGTGGTAAGTTTCGAACACTTACGTTTCATCTTTCAAACATCGATTTAAACTTAACGGCTACATCTATATAGACATAAGTTTGGTACGTTTGGAATTACACAGTCTATAACAGAAAGGGGCAGTCATATTTTAGAGGGTTTTTAGGGACATCATTCTATAATAAGAATTTTATAATAATAATAATAATAATTTATTTACCAAAAAAAGATTACAAACTCGCTAATAATAATAACTAACAAATTGTTGAGCAATTTATATTTAACAGGTGCGGAAAAGACTTTTAAGTATTCTAAAAAACTTTTACCATGAAACCGATTTGATCTGAGCAACTTTGTTCACTACTACACTAATGTTCACTTCTCCATACAGTTTGTGCCGGGCGATCAGCTGTGGCATTAGAGTTTGTAAGTAACTCAAAAGCTACCCAGTGAAGTTGCAAGTCAGGTATGTATGCAGTATTCGTCTAAATGGCTATAGGCGGTTTTAGTGACACAGGGTGGTATTAAGGAGGGAGGTGGCGGTTAAAGTTTCTATGGACTGGTAATGTTTACACGAAATTTTGGTGAGTGCAGCACAACAAAGTAAGGAAGGAAGTAACTTGTTTATTTTGATATAATCGGAGAAAGGTTTATCAGAAAAATAGACGAATTCTATTATTCATGTTAGTACACAAAATTTTGTGTTCGAGAGCGATTCACACTCCACGGGAGCGAAGCCTAAATACTAATACTACGAGTATCAATACTAACAGGGCGGCGGGGCTTTCTTCTGGTTGTTCCACACCACCAGGATCTTGGCCAGGCTCGGCGTCCGCACCAACTTCCTGATGAGCAGGAAGAGAGACTCCACCCGGCCGTACGTCAGGATCACTGCATTAAATAATTACTACAAACCACTATTCTGTTTTATTACTGGCAATACTGACCGGAAATAGAGGATAAACGTCAATGGTTAGTATTCAATAACTTTCCCAACCAATATTTATTACACCTGTATATGACAATCTAGGATAATGTCCAATTGCTATTGTCTAAGATATCTCCATCATGTAGTCGTCATTCAACTCAAGGTTTTTTTTGTTGTTATGTCGGAAATTAGTGTCGAATCCACCACTTATTCCCAATATTTGGGCTATGTTTCCCTTAGTTTAGGATGAATTAATAGAATAATAATGTCCAGGATTAGTATTTACAAACTAAACTAAATACCCTCTATAAACCTATATCCATCGGGTAAATTGAAAATACCTTCTATTTACCCGTCGGGTGGAAATAAGTGGGAATTTAACCTCCCTCAAAACACCCATTTATAGGTATCTACGGATTGCCCATCTATATTCGAAATCTATGTATTATTTATGAAATAAAGGTTACGAAAAGCTTAGCTTTTCAGCGTTGTATTCTGTGGTATTAGTTTCTACGCCCTTCTTCTCCCACAGCGTTCAATTCAAATTTGAATAAGAATTTGAATTGGATTTCGTTCGGTCAAAAGTATTTCCAGAGGAATCTTTTTATAGCTTATTGAGATAGCTCCGAGGTCACCCAGAAGATGCAGGTTCGATTCCTGACCATGTGCCAATGAGATAATTAATTTATCTTAAGTACATTATACGGACTTTCTAACGTTGATGGAAAACATCGTGAGAAAACCTTCATTACTCCATAGCTGCGGCGATGGGCTAGCCTCCTGTCACGCGAAATTGAGTATTAAATATCTGGCGCAAAATGTGCATAATTGTGCCTCTGCCTCCCCGTATGGGAAAAGGCGGGACGCTATGTTATGTTATGTCTTTTGATCTATATCTATATCGTATCTATATATATTTATAACTATACAAAACAAATTCACACCTAAAACTAAAGAACGGCTGGATATATTCCCGGTCCAGGGTTCGATCTCTGGCTGGGAATACAGAAAAAAAAAACAGGTCTTGGATGTTTATATGTGTGTGATTTATATGTGTTTCTGGTTCCCACGACACAGGGTATCCTAGAGTGGAGCCAGAAGCAATATATGTGCCTTTAGGTAAATGTTTATGTTTATTAGTTGGATTTGTCTCTGCCCAATGATAGCCGGTCTGTAAAGCACAATAACTATTACAATATAGAAAAAATTCACGGGAAAAAAATATGTTTTTTTTAACTCTTTCGCGGACGATGACCGAATGTCAAGTATTACGTTTTGGACACATAATTTTGTATGGGAAACCGAAGGAGCGAGTGAGAAGGAAGAGATAATTGTTCTATGTGTGCGAAAATGGTCTAATATGACACTATCTAACCTGTGGAAGTACCTACATGGACACAAAGAGCAGGGCTACCTATAACTGCAACGGAAATGCGAATTCTATAGAGTTTCCGTCCAAAACAGAGGATCAAGGAACGAATTCTATGGAATCCGCGTCACTATGACTTCTTCATTGACATATTCTTGGGAATTCGCTGACCGCTATAGTGTTAATAACTAAATTTGGAACTCCGCCATCTTCCGCAAATGACAGCTCACACATCATTACGAAGTTCGCAGATATATAATATACATATATATACGGACTATATATACCTATATCTTATCTGTACATAACATAACAATACGCGCCTATTTATAAAATATATCACAATAGTTCATTAAATTACACTACTGTAACGCAGGAAATAAATGCTTATCTCCAAAAACACATTGCATATTCGGCTAATGTAGCGAAAGTATCGTTTCGGCCGATTTTAGTGGTTTAATGAAACCTTATGAGCTTCTAAATGGGTTTATCCAGATTATGTGAGTAGGCTAAGAGAGGATATAGCTGGGAAGATATAATCTCGGATTTGGTTAGAGATCTAATAAACTTAACTTGCGTCACATAGTCACAAGTCATGTTAACTTTCAAAACGATGCTCTGAAGTAATCACTAGATTAGAATGGGATATTTTAGGAGCATTTTTTTTAATCCAACAGATAGCGCTGAACTTCTTCCAAGAAAGTTATAGTTGCAAACGAAAAATTGTTTGGTTCTCCCATAGTAACTTGCCTTCAGCTAATCGGGTCAACATTCTGAGGGTTGAAAATTTCTTGGGGAAAGTTGTTTATAATGATGGTTAAAAAAAACAACCTATGGAAGTTTCTTCGCCCGGAAGCTTCTGTGGGAAAAGTCCCACAGTGGTCCAATGTCGAGATGTCCAAAAAACTACAATTGCTTAGAATATGTAAATATCTACAGTTATAAATATATATTTTTATTTTTATTTCGTTTTTGGTACACCTGTCAGGCATCTTTCGTCTCTGTCACACGTCTGGAAACATGCTTTGTTTTTCAACAGTGGAGTCCAATTGGAATCGAAGATCAGCAAGATTGGAATAAATTAAACTATAACAAAGAACGCACTAGTTTACGCGCTATTTTAATTTTAAAGACATTCCTTTTCCTCCCAAGCTTCCAAAATATAATGCACACCTAATCCAAAAACATCGTTTTGGTAAATTATTTCCCATCTGGAACCTATTTCCGTTCCCGCCCATCATATGTAAAATCATAATTCGCAGCGGAAGTGATAGGACTTCTCCAAGCAAAATTTAAACAAATGGTAACGGAAACAGAAGTAATGTACTAATTACAACACACGATGTTACTTTAATTTTGATGCCATTTCGGTTAAACAAATGTCCATCAAAAATCAAATAAATGGAAACGAAAATAGAAGTCGCAAAGGTAACTTTTGTATCGCATAGACCAGATGTTAATTTAAAAAAAATGGTTCTCGGTTATGTGTGATAAAAGGCTACGTCAAACCATAGACAATAAGGTCCGATATAGACCATAAAAGGCAATAAATTAAAATAAGCTAATCGATGCTTACACTAAATAAGCTTTAAAAATTTCTTAAATGGTATTTTGACGGACGCGATTCATCACGCGCCGTCAAATACAGGGTTATTTTTGGACCCCTTGCAAAAAAAAACACGTCATAGTATAGCAGGAGCACAATAATTTCATAATTTCTTTATTGCACACAACTAATATATGGACAACAAGACTCATATAAAAATAGTGTACAAAGGAGATCTTATCTCTAATAAGAGATCTCTTCCAGCAAACCAAATTAGGATGGGAATAAAGGTCGATTGCTGAGCAGGGGTAGACAATTTGTACAACAATATAATTTATTACATATCTAAATAATTAATATATAGATATGTATTACATCTTAATAACTAATATAAAACCATATTAACAAAATATACGAGTGCTTACATAAATATTATATAATATACTCGTACATGCTAAACATAAATACTATATAAATATATCTGTTTTTTTATTATATATACCAATAAATTAAGAGAAGGATTGTCCCTGATGGTGCAGGGGAGTGCATTCCACAATCGAATGGCCCGGAATCTAAACCCATGCTCATAGGACGCGGTGTTATGCTGTGGGGTTGTGAGCATTGAAACCGCGTGAGTTCTCCGAGGCCTGCTGGAAGAAAGAAATCATTCAATTTTTGAAATGATAAACAATATGTATTTGTTATATTTTGTAGCTAATTAGGCCTAACACATATAAAAAATATGCTCACCTGCGCGGCGCGCACCTCCCATTGTTATTATTCGTGGTCGCTCGCGGCTCGCAGCGCGTTGAGTGTAAGGGTGACCGCACGTGCCTAGAAGTTTAGGATACACAAATAAGCGTGAAAGTTTTTTTTTTTACCAAATACTGTTTGTCTATATATAAATAATGTTTACTTTTTGCTAGGGCTCCAAAACTAACCCTGTATATAGGTAATATATACCCGAGAACATAGTTCGCTTAGTGGAGTAGCGGAAGATTATAAGAAAGTAACTCCTCTCCAGCTCTACAAGTAATCTCAGCCGATCCCAAATAGGATTCTAGCCAAATGGCGGCAGATCTAACTGCACAAGTTTCGTCGTTCCATATCGATCAGGTTTGTAATGGATTTGTAGCACTGTGCTGTGTGGGCGACGAGAATTAATAATCTGGGCTGCAGCTGTCAATATCTGGAGATATTCTCGTTCACCGAGTTTAGTGTTCAACTCTAAATATTGTTGAATGGTATTTGCTTACCGAAATATATGTATTTCTAATCTAAAACAAGAGATCCTATGTTGCAACGCAAATAATGTCACGCAAAATTCGTGTTCGTACGGAAATATCGTGTCTTGGTAATCTTATAAAGCACCCGTTGAATTTTGGACAAATATGGCTCTGATCAAATCAGTTTTAAATAGAAAATGAGGATGATGAATTGATGGCTAATGTGATAAATCTAAATTAATTAAGTTTTTCGACATCTGGACGAAACGCTCATTTTTTCGCAGAATAAAGAATATGTTATATACTGACGAGCTATGAAAAGTTCCAGTGACATAGCACCAAATTACTCTTAAACGGAAAAGGCTAGCTTAATGACGCCGTCTGCAATATTGAAGTACATTTAACAGCGCATCAGAATATTACCAATTAAAAACGTCAATACTGTGTTCAAACTTTATATTAAATGTTTTAAAAAATTGGATCTGAATCTGCATTTTTTGGGTGGAACTTTTTCATTGCTCGTGTATTTAAAATTTACATTGATTGCTGTCTTTATTTAAAAACTTGTGCGTTAGTCTCGCTAAATCTCGGAAATGGACCCGACCAATTTGTATAATTTGTAGGTATTATTTTTTATTCATTTACGTCCGGAGGAGGTTGAGTTAAAAAAAAATTAGGAATATCGCAAAGAAACAGTCGTCTATAAATCTAAAAATATTGTTATGAGAAGTTCAGCCTTTTCCAACAAATGGCGTTGGTAGCGGACTCTGATTAATGAAACTCTTTGCTTACGTTCTCATGGTAGGGAATCTATGTCTGACAGCTGCGCATAGCGCGCGCGATGTTTATTGTGACAAATGTTATGAAAACCAAAAACTCGTTGCAACGCCGCGCCACGGGCTGTTATAAAATTATTATTTTCCTTACATTAACATTTATTTACAGGCACATATATAGCTTCTGGCCCCACTCTAGGATACCCTGTGTCGTTGGAACCAGCAGAAAACAGCTACGTCACACGACACAGACCAATATCCAAGACCTGGGGATTTTATTTCTTCCTCCCCAGCCGTGAGTTGATCCCGGGACCCTTCGCTTGAGAGGCAGAGCGTCGAGCCGCGACGCCACAATGGTCGTCTTTATACGGAAAATTCCCGAAAATCAAAACATTACAAAAAACTAATCTAGCGTCACCGAAACATACCCTTGACTACAGCTCAGTCTGTACTGATTAGTATACTTGACAGGAAATGCTAGAAAATTAATGATAGCAACATTTGCTGACAACTACGTGTTGTTTTAAACGAAATATTTGGTGTTTCTATTAGAACACGCAGTAGTCTGCTTAAGATGCCATGATTTGTTTTCGAGGATTTCCTGCCAAGGTGTATTTAGTAAATCAAAATGTCATACTCCACAGAGGCCATGTGTAAAATGTAAATATTCCTAGCCCTTTGATTAACAAATGGCCGCCGCTTTGTCTTGCTCCCACTTAAGATAATCCGTCCATCAAGTTATTCCCAACGTCCATTCAAATTATTGATTTTATTTTCGTTTTTGGGCCAAGTACAATGATATCCAAATAACAGTGGGATTATCAATGACGCCATCTTTTTAAACCCCGAGGACCAAAAGATGGGTGTTATATATAAGTTTGAAGCGTCTGTCGGTGTGTCGGTGTGTCTGTATGACTGTCTGTGGCATCCTAGCGGTTCAACGGGTAGATGGATTTTTAGTGCGGTTTTCTGTAAATTCTAGTAGACTTGCCTGCTTTGATTCTTAGATATGTATTCTTCAAATCGGTTTAATAGTTCTAAGATTATCAGCTTAACAAGAAATTGCGGTCAAACAGGTGGACGGATTTTAATATGTTTTTTTGTAATTGGTAGTAGACTTTACTGCAATTGTCTTAAATAAGTTTTATTATAATCGGTTCTGTAGTGCGAAGGTTACCAGCTTGACAAAAAATGGCGGTCAAACAGGTGGACGGATTTTAATATGGTTTTTTGTAATTGGTAGTAGACTTTACTGCAATTGTCTTAAATACGTTTTATTATAATCGGTTATGTAGTTCGAAGGTTAACATGGAAACAAGTGAAACTAATTTTATACTTTTTTGGTTTCATGGGATTTTTTCATTTATAGTTATTATATCTTTGGTCAACCAATTGCTGTGGCGATGAGCTAGACCCCTACTATCACGCAAAATAGAAAAGACGAGATGCATTGTTGTTGATGAATTAAAACCGTTATTTTGACCTCAAAGAGCTCCCTTGGGGTCTCTTTGGGGACAAAATAACAGAGAATCAGACCCGGAAAAACAAGAAGAAAATCTAACATTATAGATATTCTCAGCATCCCTGAGTACAATATTCGGAATAATCTTTTCACTTATCCGACGTAACGTACCTAATTTGGTGATGAAAGTAATATCTCTTAGAGAATCAACGTCAAGAAGGACATACGTTTTCTGGTCATTTGCCAAAAGGCCTTCATGTTAATAGCCTACAACACGATGTTGTGTGGTCCAATCCAAGTGTGTTATGTTTTCCTGTACTTAGTTTGCTGGAGGAAATATCCTTATCCGGTCGAGTCCCGAAACCCGCTATGAGGCGATTTTGAACCTTATGGCATGGTAATAAAAAATGGGAAAATGTCATGTCGACATGGCATTGGGGCTGAGAGAGGTGAGAGATTATAGATATAAGTTCGTCAACACTTTGCCTCGCTCTTTGTTTTCATTCAGGATGACAGGTCTATAGTTTCCCCCACAATTAGCAGCAATCTACAATAAATCAAAATTAATATCAAAAAATGTTGGGAAGAGCAAATCTCGCAAACGGCTGAACCGATTGTACGCACTTTTTTAAACTATTCATTCTAGTCTCAGGAAGTTTGTTACGGAGAGAAAAAATGGAAAACGCAAAGGGAACAGGTAGGTCGTCGGACCCGCACACGAAGGGTGCCGTGCCATTGTACACGGGAAAAAAGTAAAACGACAATCTTTTGTACGAGCATAACTTTTTAATTTTAAATAATAAAATATTAAATACTGGGTAGGACTGCATTCAAGGACGTATGTATCGAAACATTGAAAATAGTTTTTTGAATATAGAATGTAAGTATTGAATGTTAGTATGTACTCAGGTTGACGAAAGTCTTTACTCATTGAAACCGGATGAAATTGAATAACTTATTTACAGAAATAAAATCAAATATCTTAAAAAACCTAATATTATTAATTATAATTCGAATGACACATTACATCATTTATTCAGCGAATGGGTTAAATTTTGACAGCTTAAATGCTATTAGATTTTTGACAAGTGCAATGAAAAATATTGCTTATTATGTACTCAGTAAGGAATCGCCAAAAATTATTCTCGATACAATGTAATTAATAAAAGACCTCTGAATTGTTTTATTTTTTTCTGAAATCCTATCTAATTTCGTTGCGGAACTACATTCAAATGTGGACTTTATGTATTCGTAAACTCTCCTTGAAAATCTTTTTTACAAAATAGCTTAGTTTATTTTTTATCAATTTTTATGTAGTATGGCAAAGGCAAACAAACACTGACTGAAATTAAGACTAAATTGTAGGGTACCTATTACTAAGCCTCCGCTGTCCGTCTGTCTGAACTTCAGCGAGACGTAGAGGCCCCATTAGGGGGTAGCAGCACATGGGTACAAAAAGGATGCATAAATGGATGTGAGAGAGAGGTGAGAGCTCGCTTGCCCCCCCGCTACCCTCTGATCCCTTAGACCCCCACCGCCCTTCAGAACTGGTTCATCTCTAGATCCAGATTAATATCAAGTGATACATAAGGATCTAACTCGATGTTCTATGAAGGCAGGGCTAAATATTGCAATAGAATTAAACAAATGACGTTTGTAAAATAGTGTAATGGTTTATTGTAAAACTGGATAAAGCTGGGCTCAACTGTGCCACCCTATCACCAACTCTCCGCTGTCCGTCTGTCCGTCCGACCGTCCGTAAGCGGGCTCTATTGGTGAACCGTATTAGGTAGAGTTGAAATGTACATAGAACGTGTATTACAGTTGCTGCTACAGCAACAAACAGTGAGTTATATATACATTTCTATTTTCACATTTCTATAAATTAATAATTAAAAGGAGTCCCCAAACAAGTGATCATTTTTATGGCCATCTTGTTTTGTTCGTTCATCGGTAAATAGAAAGATTGCTATCTTTTAATAAAAATTAAATGTTTATATATTGGTATCAGATTTGATTGCATTTCTATATCACGTTACTATATTTCTGCCCGCTTACGGTCATGCATAGTTCATGTAAAAGAGTTAAGTTAATCTAAAAACTAAGCGTCCGTTGTCCGTCAGTATTCTGTCCATCGTCGGTCCGTCAGAGGGCCGTATGTCGTGAATGAAGTGTTCCATCGTGTGCGAGTGCGAGACTCGCCCTTGACCGGTTTCATTTTTTATGTTAGTAATGGACCCTGTAAATAAATTAAATATAAATAAACAAAGATCTATTTCTAGGATAAATCTTGAAATGATAGCTTAATAACTATAATGAAGCAAAATGATACTTAAACTAATCTTGATACTTAATTAAGTCACACACGACCATTAATTTTAATTGTCTGTTTGTCTGATATTTAGATTTCCATAATGAGCCCGCATTATTAACCAATTAACAATATTTAATTAGTTGAATAAGTTTATTAATATCGTTTTGTGACTTACTTACTTACTTAAGAGCTTAATTGAAGCATTTTTGCTTGATAATTAGCTAAAAATATATATAAAATAATCGGTCTGGAAGATCGTACGTAGGTGACAAGAGAAAATACGTAAATAACAATTTGTAATAATATAGAATTCTTTACACGGAGAAGTGATAAATAAAGTGTTTCTTATCAAATCGGCTCCATATTAAAAATTTATCAGAATATGTTCCCAACAACCCCTTTCGTTACACTTGTTTAATTCTGTAAAAACTTGCCATAATCATAAATCATCGAGTTACCTACATATTTAAGACCGGGTTAAATTCTTAAAGCAACTGGCTAATAGTGGACATATTTGGCAGTGATGCGTGTGCCGTTATGACATACAGCCAGTTTACACTGATCACGCCCAAATAGTCTTTTAAATTTTGACGCGAAAACTAACTTAAGGCTCCGCGCGTACTCATCCCTAGTTCACCCTCGCCCGGTCCGTATACCTACCTACAAGTATAGCTAGAATGCGCAAAGGTATACTCGGCGCCACGACTAAAGAGCTTTGTCCTTGAATGCGCAGTAGTCACTTTTCACAAGTGTTTGGCGCGGGGAAGTGAGGAGCGACGGGGGCGGTAGTCAGCGCCGGCACCTGATTCGTTGATCAGTCGCTTCCCGATGCCCGCACCGAAAGCACGTCTCGAAGCTTCTTGAGTACAGTCGCATACAATATTACCCAACGTTATCTTTCGCCCCGGTCGAAAATGCCGAAAAATAAAGTACTGACTAGGCAAGCTAGAAAAATGGTTTACGATGTGAACTGTTATATCAAAAAAGAGTCTGATGAAATACTGATGAAGAAGTCTGATGAAAAACATAATTGTGGTTTAATTGTTACAAATTATTAGTCAGCGGGAAGAAAAGAGTGTGCAGGACTATTACTACAAGTATCTATATTCACTAGGCCCTAGTGACTAGGGGCATTCTATGCTAGGGGGTTATTTATATATAGGTTTCAACCTTGACGTTAACAAATGTTGTCAATAGAGAGTACCTATAGTTTATTTGACACAAAGTCCATTATTTACATCGGCTAATATCCCAATCAACAAAATATCAAACAGAGAAAAAATAGAAGTGAAGAAAGTCCTGAACACTCATTCCTTCACACTAACCCTAAAAACGCACTTCGGAATTATGCCGCGACTGTACACATGCGCAGTAATCCCCGCCAGTTTCTCCGAGAGCTCTTTATTCGTGGCGCCGAGTGTACTTATGCCAAGAACATTGCTCGTATGATTTGTTATTTATTAACCCCCGACGACCAAAAGAGAGGTGTTATAAGTTTGAAGCGTCTGTCGATCGGTGTGTCGATATGTCTGTCCGTGGCACCCGGTCAAACAGCTAGACGGATTTTGATTCGGTTTTCTGTTAATGGTAGTAGACTTCTCTCCAATTGTTGTTAGATATGTTTTATTAAAATCTGTTCAGTAGTTCGAAATTTATCGGGAAAATTAAGAATAGCGGTCGAACAGGTAAACGGATTTTAATACGGTTTCCTAAACCTGGTATTATATTTTACTGCAATGGTTCTTAGATGTGTTTAGTTCAAATCGGTTCCGTAGTACGAAAGTAATCAGCTTAATAAGGAATAGCGGCCAAACCTGTGGACGGCTTTTGATGCGATTTTTCGTAGTTGAGTAGTACTAAAGTTATGTGTGTTATTTTTTTGTCGATTATTTTTATTCAGTCATAATGACTGAATAAAAACAACCAAAAATAGAAAACACAATATAAAATTAACAGAAGGTATGTACTATTAGCAGAAAAGATCCTACTCCAGACATGTAGCCGAAACATGTGAATACAAATTAATATGATTTGTTATCAGATGCACCTGGGCAGCATTGTAAAGTCGAAAGGAAGGGATGCTTTTCTTTATAATAAATGAATAAGAGAGAGAGCTCGAAGCACATAAAAAAAACTCAAATGTTTTATTGTAAGTAGGCAAAAATAATATACTATTAAAAGTCAGACACTCATACATGGAGAAAATAAAAAATAAATCAAATATGATCAACTAAACTAATGATTAACTTGAAATCCGACCGAATTGTGATCTTTCAAATATAATTGACAATGGCAAACTGAACCTCAAAAGAAGAAGAAGCACGCCCTATAATGAAAAAATGAATACCCCTCTCACCACATTAATGAAACCTTACGGAAAAATTTGGTTTACTTATTACCTATTTAGGCTCATAACTTTTGAACCGCTTAACCGATTTTAGTAAATTATATCTAAGAACTATCACAATAAAGTCTATCAATTGCAAAAATCACATTAATATCCATCCACCCGTTTAAGCGGTAGAGTGCTACGATAGGCACAGGCAGACAGACAGACAAACAGAAGCTTCAAGCTTATAACACCTCTATTTTCGGTGGGGGTTAAAAAAGAAGATGTAGCGAAAATTGGTTCAGATGAAACATATCTTCTGCATCCTATACAGATTACTCATCGTACAATAACCTCGGCTTTGGTTATTGATCTAAGAGGCAATTTAACGCATCACCAGCCTTCATCAGCGAGTTCGTCAGTTTGCAAATTATCAAGAAACATTACACATCGCCTGTCTCTCAGGGGGGTAGGCAGGGATCCTCTGCATATTAATTAGTTTACTCGTACTACACTTATGTTACTCAAATGTATAACATGTATTAATTAAATCCAAGGCTATTTCTATGTGGGTATTTCTTCTACAAAATCAAGCAAGTAGTCAATGTTCCCATATCAATTGACTGGTGAAAGGAATAGGGCTTGCTTAGATGTTATGTGAGGAAAACTTCAAAGCTGGAGCGATGGGGTAGCCCCCAGTGGCAACAGGCTTCCTCTTTGGCGCTGCGGTTTTGGTTCTGCCTACCAAGCGAGAGGTCCCGGGGTCGATCCTTTGATCGGGGAAGAAATTCTTTGGATGTTTATATGTATGTGTGTGACGTCGCTGTTTCTTGTTCTTACGACACAATATATCCGAGTGTGGGCCCAGAAGCAATGTGCCTGTATAAAAACATTTATATATATGTTTGTTCATTCAAAAAAATATAACACTAATTGTTTTTTTTTTTCAGTTATTGAACCCGGGACCTCTCGCATGGTATGCAGAGCCACAAACGCCGCGCCACACACAGAGGTTGTCGAAAATGTCGTGGTCGCCCTGTAATTTGATTTTTAAACGTCACCTGCAGAATAAACTGCTATTTAAAGTTACTTTTAAACTTGCTGGATTGAAATTCGAAGAGAAATTCTGTCAGTAAAGAAAGTAATATTATTAGTAACAACAAAAAGCCTTTATAACAAGATTTATTAACATGTGCACCTGTCACGCACAAATGTAACTTTTCAACAGAGCTATAAAACGAATACTAGGTAAAGTACAGACGCGTACGTACCATTTGATCAATTAAACATGTAAATATTTAATTAAATGAATGTAAGCCATTAATGTCCCCACCGAGGAGCACAGGCCTTTACCCAGATACGACTAAGATTAAGCCATACACCACCACGCTGGCTCAATGCGGGTTGATGAAGGGGTTTGATGAAGGGTTTTACGACTCTTACTACTGTAGGTCCCACGTAGCGATAGTAGCCGTGACTTGCAGCTTAAGGCCCAGTTCTGGCTGTTGAGGTGAGGGGCGCTGCATTCGCCCATCGTATTCTGGCGGGGTAGCGGACCTGGCGGGGTAGCGGGCGGCGTGGAATATCATCGGGCCTCCCGGAGACGTTAATAAAACTGATAAAATTAAGGGATTGCTACGGAGCTCTAAAAGAGGAAAATTTAGGTAGGTATAAAAGCTATGAGAAAAATCAGTTATTTTATATTAAAATTATTGTATCTTCTTTTTAATATAGACTATGTTCAGGATTTTTCACGATCGAGGCAAATCAATCCAATCTCGTAACGACATATTATTTAAACTAGATTATCTCTTTGTGAATAACATTTATTTTTTGAGACCTATGAATGAAGTGAAAAAATATTTTTTTTTGCCAAAGCGCTAGTGGCTTTGTGTGATCTTGGGCCTTAACGTGTCATCCGAAACACTGATCGTGTGATACTGTATTTAAGATAAATTAGTTATGTCATTGGTACATGGTCAGGTTTCTAACCCGCAACTCCTGAGTGACAAGCAAGCGTGAAACCGAATAGACCAAGAGCTCTTTTTAAAAAAACATATTCTTACGGAATTTTAAAATTTTGGACAAATTGAAATTGTTTAATTTATCCAAACAAAGCAACTTTGAAAATAGAATGCCTCCATAAATGGACATGGCAAGAATTGCCGAATTATTTGGTGATTAGTTGCCACTTCAACGTTAGATAGTTTTGACACGAGGTCAAAATTAACTAACGTTTGATTTGACATCCTTTTAAAAACTCCGTAGAAAGTATCTTAACATAGGCCACTGAAAAGGGTACATTTCTACTGGACTACATAGTTATTTTATTTAGAATGTTGAGCTACGATATTATAAGCACTTTTATCATCAAAACATCCGCGAGCTTCTACACTACATATAAATCACCGTGTTCAAGATCTATCGAAAGAAACACAGTTACATACAAACTTGTTCAAAATAAACAGAACAATTACGAACCGAAATGGAGGGAATAAAAAACCCCAACACCATGTAATTGTTCCGTTCAGAAACAGTTAAACATTTCACTGTTTTTAAACACTATCTTCAAACGAATGACTAAGAAATTAAAAGCCAGAAACGCGACTGGGCGAGGTAGGTTCCGTTGATCTTATTTTTATCCTGTTTTTAATATCTGAAATAAATTACGCAGGTTCGTAATTATTTGAGTTATTTTTCACCATATTTGTTTAAATGTGGAGCTTATAAACAATTTAAACAATAACTTATAAATCTTGTTTAAAATGGCTCGGAGGTGGACCGATAACTCAGAATTAGACGGACACTGAGGCCTGTATGTAAAAACCGCTCTCAGCTCCGAAAACTGAGACAGCTCTCAGATCTAAGAGCGGCTTATCAGTACGGGCCTAGCAGTCATGTCACTGTCTCTTGCTCGAGAGCTGCCATCGCCTAAATGACATTTAAGCGGCATTTTCTTTGTACAGCAGTTCGTGCATTCGGCCAATATAATAACATAAACATAAACATTAATATAGATTAGATTAGATTAGATTAACGTTTATTGCATCAAAGCAGCACACATACAAATAAAAAGTGATACGGAGGTGCAACTATAAAATAACTTAAATGATAGCAAAGTAATAAAAACAAAAACTTATAAGATTATTACTAAAACAATAAAACAAAAAGAAGAATAAAGGTCGGTATGAAGGCGCGCTGCATTGACGCGAAAAGGTCAAAGCTCAGTGTTTATTGCTCATTAAGAGCAGCACTGGTTTTCAGCCCTCACCTAGGAGACGCGGAGACTCAGCAGTCACATCCGAATGTGAATGTGAATGAAAAGAATAATAATAAAAAAGTGTCAGAAATAGATATATCCTTACAAGTGTTTAAAGATGTGGAAATAAATAAATACATTGCAAATAAATATGTTTCAATACTTTCATGAGTAGGATAGTACAAAATATACATGAAGATTATATAAATAGGTATATAAGTATATTATGCCACGTGAGTAGTGAGTAGCAAAATGGGTATAGTGTGAATATGTTTACTAAAATCATAAGATATCTAACTAAAAAATATATGAAAATGGCAGAGGTAGCCCGGCTATCCAATGTTGGAAAGAGAAATTCCTAGTTTTTGCTTTTGAATCAGGTGCAACTTCATATGTGTTTTGAAGGTGTATTTGGAGGTCAGATTTCTTATGGGCGGCGGAATATCATTCCAACATTTGGTAGCTTGGAAGTCCGCTTCCAAGCTAGCTAGGAAGCTAGGAAGCTACCTCTAAATGCCACCGTGCGGTGAATATGACCTTCAAGAGGTGCCCGAATATCCCTCAAGCCGTAACTGGGGTGAGATGTTGCCACCTTTAACTTTAGGTACAGATACTCAGGTTTTTTAAACTTGATGACATCAAACACTACACTGGAAAGGTGTAAGTGCCTACGCAATTCCATTTTGAGCATTCCAGCATAGTTTAAGTATGGGGTGATATGACTACAAGGTGGTACATCAAAGCAAAACCTACAACAGGCATTTTGTATGCGCTGCACTAAACGCTGAGTCTTCAATAGAAGACGCGGACCATAAACTATATCTCCGTAGTTGAGTCGAGATGAAATCAGTGACTCGCACAGAATAATACACCCTTGCCCTTTCGCAGATAAGGTTACGGATTTTGTACAAAACCCTTAAACGATACATACAACTCTTCACTAAATTTAGGACATGAGTTTCAAATCGTAGGTAAGTGTAAAATATGATTCCCAGATTCCTGGCCTCGTCAACACGCTCTAGAGTCTGGCCTTCAAGGATTAGCTGAGGATTAGAAATGAGATTTTTTTTAACTTGAACTTTTCTCCCAAGCACCATAAACTTTGATTTCAAGGGATTGAGAATCAAGGAATTTTTATTTGACCAGGCATCTAACCTGCTTAGGTCTTCATTGATAAAGTTTGTCATGCAGTCAATATTAGAAGGCACATCAGAAATGTAAAGTTGAAGATCATCAGCGTAACAATGGAATTTGCAGTGCTTGATTTCACTCACCAAATCTGCTGCATATATAATAAATAATAGAGGCCCCAAGATGGAACCCTGTGGAACACCCCTCAAAACTGGCTTTAGATCCAAGTACAAGGCACCACCACTGTCATTGGTCAGCTTGACACATTGGAAGCGTTGGTCGAGATAACATTTCAAACCATCCCACAGATAATAAATGCATCCAGCCCATAGTAACGCAATTTCGACAGCAACAAGGTCGGGCTAATGCTGTCAAATGCACGAATAGTAATGTAAGAATAGTAGCCTTACCTACACCGATATTGCTCAAAATGTTATCCACAATATCAACCAACGCAGTAGTTGTGCCCCGCCTTCTTCGGAAACCCGACTGGAGGTCAGGCAAAATATTTGTCAATTGTCAATTGTAAGACGGGCTCGTTTCCGCAACTCGACGACGAAAGCGCCTATTTTGCGTGTGGGTGGGAATGCGACATCATTCGAGCCAACCCAACTCCTCCAGGAACGCCAGTAGGCCCTTTACGTTACCGACTATCCCTGGAAGGTCCCTCGATTGACCGAGGTGTTTAGCCCTGTAGTCCGCTACTCCTGTGCACTCCATGAGGACGTGAGCAGCCGTTTCTTCTGCCTCCAAGCAGGCTCTGCAAAGGGGGCTGTCGGTAACACCTAGGACATATAGATGTTTGTTAAAGAACCCATGGCCAGTAAGTGCTGCAGTTACCAGTCGCATGCGCGGCCTACTAAGTCGAAGCAAGGTCTTAGCCAGCCTAGCGCTAGGGGACGGCAAGGCCAGCTTAGCCTGCCTGCACTCCTTATGGTTTGTCCAAAGAGTGGCATGATCATTCCTGGTCGACTCTCTCAGAAATAGGACCAGGACCAGGGACCATACGCTGTCAAGCTAGATCCTTTACGCGCCAACTCATCCGCTGCATCGTTACCTCTTGATCCGCTGTGTCCTTTTATCCATTGAAGGATTACGCGGTTGTGTTGACATACCTCCATTAGTCGTTTGTGACACTCGTAGATTAGCCCTGAGTTAATAGTGTTGCTATTTAGGGCTTGTAGGACGGCCATGCTATCCGAGAGGATTCGAATGGAGGAATCTCTTACCTTTCTCGATGCTATGGCATTAGCGGCCGAGATGATGCCCATGCATTCAGCTTGAAAGACAGTATTATGGGCACCCAGTGGAATGGCCATCTTGATGTTTAGTTCCTCCGAGAAGGTGCCTGAACCAGTGCCTGCTTCAGTTTTTGAACAATCGGTAAAAATTCTGAGCTCTTTAACGTCGAGCCCCTCAACCCGATGGTCTTCATGTAACTGTATATTGTATTTTTTGTCAAAAACAAATTGTTTAGGGATTCTGTCACTGCAAGCCATAGAGATGGGAATTTTTTTGTAAACTTCCCCTAGGATGGCGGTGTGTGAGGTCCTGTTTTTACTGGGTGACTTTAATATTAATTATATGGACAAGAACGACAGAAAACTTAGATGTTTGACACAATTTCTGACAACGATTGGCTTGACACAACATGTAAGCGACCCGACTCACTTTACGGAACACAGCCAGACAACTATAGACCTTATTTGCTCCGACGCTCGTGTTGTGTCTGTGGACGTGCAGCATATCCCGGACTTAGGGAGGCATGCATTCATCACAGCCGAGTTTGACATTAAAAAACGGAAACCGACACCTAGACGTATTACTTATAGACCACTGAAAGATATTAACCTAACTATATTTAACAATGACCTTGACGCCATAAACTGGGAACAAATTTATTTACTTAACGACATAAATGACATGGTTAGACTATTTAACTTACTGCTACTAGGACTCTTCGACAGACATGCGCCGGAGAAGATGATAGTGGTGAAGGAGGCACTTAAACCATGGCTCACGAGCAACGTTCGGCTCATGATGCGGCTCAGAAACGAGGCTCACACTCGTTACAAACGAACCGGAAGCGATTTTCACAAGCGGTATTACCTCGACCTGAAGCACCTTGTGATAGAAGCCATTTATAACGAGAAACGTGCCTTCTTCACGCATCATATCAATGACATTACCGACTCGAAGACTCTCTGGAAAACCTTAAAGCGCACTGTTCTTCCAGATTCACAGACGCAGACTGACCTCCCGGCACAATTTGATGACCCTGACTTGATAAACCGTCATTTCCTTAATATTCCTGGGAAACAGGAAGTTACTTTATCTGACTTAACTTTTTTTGAATTTAATAGACATAATGACAAAACTTTCACGCTTTCTCCTACTACTGCTACTGCCGTCACAAAACTCATTACGTCAATAAAAACCACAGCAAAAGGACTCGACTCAATAGATATTGACATGATACTTCTGACATTACCGAGAACTACAGACGTACTGACTTACATTATTAATATGAGCATTCTGACAATGACTTTCCCAGCTGACTGGAAAATCGCTCAGGTGACCCCGTTACCAAAAAAAACGAATCCCACTGAAATGTCTCAACTGCGACCTATAAGTATTCTTCCTTGTGCATCGAAGATAATAGAACGGGTAGTTTGCGAACAGCTGTCCGATTACCTGGAGAAAAACAGCATACTCCCTGAACTGCAGTCAGGTTTTCGCAAAGGTCGATCGACAGCTACTGCGCTGCTCGATGTAGTCGATAACATCTTACAAGCTCGTGATGCTAGTAAAAGTACTTTTTTAGTGCTTTTAGATTTCTCCAGGGCCTTCGACTGTATTAGCATACCCCTACTATTATCCAAGATGTCTTATTACGGGTTTGATGTCACTGCTACAAAATGGTTCAGTAGCTATTTGTCTGGCCGTGCGCAGGCAGTTGCATTGCGTAGGGTGGATGGTAGTGCTCTGCGGTCCTCTGTTTGTCCTGTGACAAGAGGAGTACCGCAGGGTTCGATACTCGGGCCTCTGCTCTTCATACTGTATAGCGCTGATATCACTAACAGTATGGAGAGCTGCAAGTATCACCTGTACGCGGACGACGTGCAACTTTACTTTTCTAGCGTGCCGTCAGACACATCTGCTGCCATAAACAAGATAAATGCTGACCTAGACCGTATTTTCTCTTGGTCGGACAAGAGCTGTTTAGTTCTTAATCCTGGCAAGTCGAAATATGTCGTTTTTGGGTCAAAACATCAAATCCGTAATACCCTTGAAGCTCTGACTTCCGGGAATGTCGCCGTCATGGGCGAACCAATCGAACGGGTGGTAGAAGCAACCAACCTCGGCCTTTTAATGGACGGGAATTTGCGCTTTGAGAACCACATACTAAATGTTGTGAGTAACTGCTTCTATCGCCTCAAAGTTCTATATAATATACGAGATTACCTTAGTGTCGATTTGCGTGTTGACCTATGTGAATCACTTATATTATCTAGGTTAAACTATTGTGATGTCGTGTATAATGGGTGCATTAGTGGTCGTTCCAAGAGGCTCATACAACGAGTGCAGAACGCATGTGCTCGTTTTTGTTTCAGAGTCCCTCCCCGGTCCCACATCACTCCCTACTTGAACGCCGCTAACTTGCTTAACATGCCTGCACGCCGGCGCCTGCACTTGGCCACTTTGCTCTTCGGGGTGGTAAGACACAAAACCCCCACCTACCTTTTTAATAAACTGGTTTGGTCCAAAAGTGTGCGCAGGTTCAAGGCAATGGCCATTATACCTATGCACCGAACCGCTGCTTTCAGAGGTAGTTTCAAGTTTGCGGCGTCTAAGTGCTGGAATGATATCCCTCCTCCTATCCAAGGGGCGCTTAGCAGATACACCTTTAAGCGTATGCTTAAAGGCTATTTGTTGACGCTCCAGAAAACATCCTAATCCCCAGCACTGTGACAGCAATAAATATGCCAATTGCATTTCTTTTTTTTATCTAGTTTTGTTTGTAATTCTTACTGTGAATATTATATTAATGAAGCTGCATCTAGGTAGTATTTACATTATTATCTCACTTTGTATTTATGTTTATTTCTCTTTCGCCTGTCCCAAAAATCTAGGTAGTTTATAGATATATATTCTTTTGGTATGACGTTTCCATGAGTCACCGACGGTGCTGGCTGAAAATCAGCGCTGTAGGTGTCTGACATCTCAGCATAATGCTGAGCCAGTGTCCGGTTCACTGCCGCAGAGACACACTTGTTATATGTTTTTTTTTGTTTTGTTTATTTTTTGTTTAATATGCGTGTCCTGTGTGTTTGTGAATAAATGTTTCTTTCTTTCTTTCTTTCTTTCTTTCTGTTTTTCCTCCAAAGTCCTAAGGTGTTGAGTCTCACCGCAGATGACGCGGCCTCCTGCTTAATATATAGCTGGAGTGGCGGAAGACACAGCATGGCCTCCATTGCTGCTGTTGGAGTAGTTCTCATACTACCTGTGATAGCCATGCAGGCCAGCCTTTGGAAGCTTTGGAGTTTGCTTACCATTGTGGTTAGTTTGGTCCTGGTCCACCACACCACAGCTCCGTAGCAGACAAGAGGACGGATCACCGTTACGTACAGCCAAAGAATGATGTTGGGAGAAAGTCCCCACTTTTTCCCCACCATTCTCCGACACTGCCAGAAAGCAATACTCGCCTTCTTTAGTTTGTTGTCGATGTGGCTACTCCAGTTGAGCTTGCTGTCCAAGGTTATACCCAGGTACTTCACCTCAGTTGCTAGCTGGAGTTCCGTTCCAAAGAGCTTAGGTAGGGTATACCTACCAAGAGCCCTATTGTTAGTGAACATGACCATTACCGTTTTTGTTGGGTTAACCGCCAGGTCATATTCTAAACACCAGCGCTCCACGATGCGAAGAGCTGTTTGTTTAAGGTTGCATACTGTGCTCGCAAATTTACCTGTGATGAGGATTACCAAATCGTCGGCGTATCCTACGGTGTAGTATCCATTAGCGTTAAGCTTGGTAATCAGGTCGTTAATGACCAGATTCCACAGAAGCGGGGAGAGCACTCCTCCCTGCGGGCATCCCCGCACTACCTCCGCCGATAGGGACTCTCCAGCTAGACGCACGAAACGTTTGTTAAGCATGTTTGTGACCCAGTTGTTTACAGCTGTTGACACCCCATGCCTTGTTAGAGATGCACTTATACTGCTATACTGCGTCTTGTCAAAGGCACCTTCTATATCAATAAAAGTTCCAAGACAGATGCATTTGTTTTGAATCGCCTCTTCAATTGTGGATACAACTGCATGGAGAGCCGATTCAGTAGACTTACCCAAACTATATGCATGCTGATTCTTGTGTAAGGGTATATGTTTTAACGCTCCATCTCTCAGGTGTCTCTCGCCCAAACGTTCGAGAGTTTTAAGCAAGAACGAGGTGAGACTAATCGGCCTGAAAGATTTAGCGTTAGTGTAGTCGCTCCTTCCTGGCTTCGGTATGAAAATTACGTTTACTACTCTCCACCTTTTGGGAACGTATCCGAATCTAAGACATGCTTTCATGATTCGGACCATTATCTTGATGACGGGTTCCCCACCCCACTGTAGAAGTGCTGGGAAGATTCCATCTGGTCCTGCTGATTTAAAAGGTTTAAAGCTATTAATGGCCCATCTTACCTTGTCAGCAGTGATAATATTATTAGTTATGTCTAAGTGGTCGACAGCTTCATGGTGAACCTCTTCCGGCCACACAATCTCTTGAATAGTTCTACTTCCGGGAAAGTGAGTTTCCAACAAGAGACTGTGTGTTTCTGTGGTGGAAGAGGTATATGGTCCATCGGGTTTTTTAAGCGACCCTAGCCTGGAGTTGCCTTGTTGAGCTAGTATTTGCCTTACCCGATTTGCTTGATCAACGGTTTCAATGTCGCTGCAGAATTTCCTCCATGAGTTGCTGCTTTTGAACCGTAGTCGTTTCTTGTACTTGGATTTGGCATCTTTATAGTTGTCCCAATCCTCATCAGCACTGGTGTTCATCGCCCTGTTTAGCAGTCTTCTGATCTTAGCACGCATCCTATCTAGATCAGGACCCCACCAAGGCTGCCCCTTGATCAGTCAGGCAAAATATTAGAGTCTTCTATATATTTGTATAATAGGGCATGCACTAGTTATTCCAGCACTTTTGAAAGGAAGGGAAGCAAACTAATAGGTCTAAGTTCCTTGAGATTGGACGGGTTATCGACTTTAGGAAAAGGCATTACTATTGCTTTTTTCCATTGCTTGGGAACTATGCCGCTAGTAATTGACCTATTTATAATTGAGGTTATAACGCGCAGGGTTCTGGGGAGAGTCAGTATTTTCATGTCTCTACTTATCCCATCATCTCCAATTGTATTTGATTTGATAGAGATTATGTAATTGTATATTTTTTGTTCAGAAACTGGCACGAGATTAAATCTGGAATCACTATACCGATTGGAATTAAAGTACGATAACAGAGGTTTAGGATATAGACAAATACATTGCTTCTGGCCCCACACTAGGATACACTATGCCGTGGAAACCAGAAATAGCGACATCACACAGACATAAACATCCAAGACCGGGTTTTTCTTTCTTTATCCCCATCCGGGGATCGAACCCGGAAGCTCTCGCATGGAAAGCAGAGCCACTACCGCAGCACCAACAGAGGTCGTCATATATGCTTAAGTTTCTAACTTTACGGATAATATCTAATATTATTCGTAAAATAATTATAATTTATCATATAAGCTTTTTTAGTTGTAAAATTTTACTTATAAATACGGAACCCTTAAAAGAAAGAAACTAATCTAAGACAAGAGTACTTGTCAACACAAATCTGACGAGCCCCAAGTCGATGGGGTTGTGTCGTTTTATTACATAGTTCCCATGGCCACCTTCGGGCTCCATCATCAGATAAGCTCCATGTCAAAAAAATAAAGCATTGTCATCCGATTTACATATGCATGCAAAATTTCCAGCTCAATCGGAAACCTGGAAGTGGGTCAAATTGAACTTGCAAGTTTTGATGACATTGTCAAAGTCAAAGTCAAAGTACTTTATTACAGTAGATATTTACATATACTTAGCAAACGTCAATTTTGCCTCTTCTCTACATTGAACCACTGTGGGAGAAGAAGGGCGTAGAAACTCACACGGAAACATACGGACAGAGCCTGGAACATGCACCTAAATACTCGCACAGTACGATTATTTTAACTGCTCGACACTTCTCGGCTTTTTTTATCGTAAATAAATTTACTGTTTTCAGATTTTTCCCTCATTATACTCGTCATGATACACCTCTGTGCCAAATTTCATGTTTGCAAGACATCTTGATCACTTTCAGCGACAAAAACCGAGAAGTTTCGGGCGGTGAAGCTAAAGTAATAGTACTAACCTACAGAAGTTTGTCCGCGTTCAAACTGTTGTTCAGCTAAGTGTAGTCAACATCGACAGTCAGGATTCATACGAATGTTATAAAGATACGTTACATCCACTCAGCTCTGGGGCCATCAACAGATGATTGATTATTTTTCCAAGGTTTTCAACTTTATTACGAAGCCATAAGGCTTAAAATTGCGAGCCATTTTTTGATCTACCGATAGACGAGTTTGCATGCGACATTTAAATTGAGTTGAACAGCCGTAGCCGCCTCGTTCTGTAAATCTGGGTATTTCTATCGAATATTTCAAATTGACACACCGGCCAATCATAATCGCTGCAAAAGACAGCCGTTTAAAATAACCGACATGTCAATTTCGATTGAAATTCTTAGTAGCTCGTTTGACATTTTGAAGGATGTTAGACGCCATAGAACATTTTGATTGCGATTGCGACGGTTTTTGAAGGACTTGCACATTCCGAGTCGTAATCCCTGAAATAAAAAATAAGAAATTTATTTGCTTTGTCAAGGGTATTGTACAGTAATAAGTTTTAGTACATTAATTGAACTCCTTTTACAGCTAGTCAAAGCATGACAATATTTAGCTGTAATCGTATTAATCATTTTTAAATTGAAAATCTCTTGAAATTAATTAAAACAATTAACTAAGAGCTATTCTTGTAGTTTACATGTGAAGAGATTAATTGGAAGGTTTTTATATCTTGAGGTATCCCATTGATCACCCTTCCACACATTGCGTCACAATTCTTTTGGTACAGTGCTGTTCTGGTACAGTGTTTTAAACCAAGCCTGGCTGGATTTCTGGTATTTCGGGGATATAGATCAAGTGAAGGCAAGTGCCTTGGCAAATAGATTTATGTTAAGTCTAACAAATTTAGCCACTTCCGTCAAATATATATATACAGGGAAATGGTAGTATCTTCAACTCACAAAACAATGGTTTGCATGACGTGCTGTGGTACTCCAACTATTGACCGGATGCATTTTTTGAGTGATAAAAACAGCTTGCTTGTCGGTACCGTTCCGTCAGATGATCAAGGCATATATGAGTATTGATTCTATATATCTATAGTAGGCCGATATCGCCGTTGTGTTGATGCAATTTTACTTAGCCTTCTCAAGATAAATAGAAAGAAAGAAAATAAATTTATTTAGAACTAACTCAACAGCACCAAAATCATACAAAGCAAAAAAAAATGACTTAAACTAAAAAAACATGCATAAGAAAGAAAAAAAAACTTAAATCTAACAATGGTTAGAAACAACATTTTAATAATGATTCGAAATCGTATTTTACAATAAATGGTGCTGTCATGACAGCCCACAAAAGGACACCACTCAGCTTATGTTACGGCATCTGGGAGATGTCGCAACGCTGGTTTTCCGCGGCACCCGGGGCTCAAACAGGTAGGTAGTATCTGTTTAATTTGCTGCAGACTTTCTTGGTATGTTACTTCCAATTTAGATGCTTATCAACTATTATCTATTACTAAGAATGTTTCAGGGTCTACATTTCTTTATTGTTGTCCTTGGTATTAACCATAATACACAGTAATTTGTAATTTATATTATTATTAACATTGATTACATCACTTTTTGGTAAATTTATTTTCAAATTAGAATTGATTAAATATTTTACTACGGTTGTCACAGTTTCATTTATGCCCGAGATATAATTACTTAAATTGTTATTTTTTTGTGCCACTATTATTGAAATATTATCAGCGAATAATACACAGTTACGATTCATGTGATCTGGGAGATCATTAATGTACATTTCACCGTAAGATAGTCAAAACCGTTAGTTAATAAACTAAAGCGTTTGTTGATCAACTATCGACAAATAGTAAACCAGACCGACAGGGTTTAGAATTTACGTTTCTTTTGTTCTTACATGTCAACCTAACACGAAGACTATTCGGGGGCTTCGCTGCACTCACCCCCTCTAGTCTTCACCTAAGCTACCGCAGTGTTTGCCCTGGTATTTCGTTTACAATTCAAGTTTAAACTAGTTTACTATTTAACGGTTTTAACTGTTAGTTTATCAACTAACGCTTCATTTAGTAAGCAGTATGCTACAGTTTACGATCTGTCGATAGTTGACGAACTGACGAGAGAAAAAAAACGTTAGTTTATCAACAAACGGTTTTGACAATCTTACGTTGACATATACAAGGAACTTATTCCTAAGGCAGTGTGTATTTATTGAACTTAGGTTGTGATTTATCTGTTTTAAGACATTATCTCTTGTGGTTTCTACATATTGAGATCGCTCCCCTAAATAAGTTTTATCCAGGTCAGTGATGGGCCTCTTACTCCACATTGGTCAATTTTTATTAGAAGTATTTCATGGTAAAAAAGTAAAATGCTTTGGACATATCAAATAATAAAAGAGTCATAATTTGGTTTTGATCAACCCGATAGCTTAAACTGCTAACTAGGTTAGCTGCTAATGTTGTAATACATATTTTTCCGGTTTTAATATTTGATAACATAACATAACAGGGAGATCAGGGTTATTGGCTTGTAGTTAACAACATCATCTCTTCTGTCTTTTTTATGCAACGGTTTAACTACAGATTGTTTCAGTTTCAATGGAAATCAAACCTGACTTTAGAGATAGATTGATGATATATGTTAGTACGAAACAAAGACCGTTAGCACATTTTTAAATACTTTTGTAGTAAGGCCGTCGATTCCTGAAGCATTAGTATTATTAAGGGAGATGATGACCTTGTAAGTTTCAACTGGACATAGCGATTCTAGGAAAAAAGTTTTGTCTGCTTCTTACGCACCAGCGCGTCAAGTGCGTGCGTATTAGGCAACCCAGACGGGAGGCTAGCCACGCACCGGTGCGTGGTCTCTCCTATATGCACTTAATCAGGCCGGCATTAGGACAAGATACTTTGCTTTTTGGGCAGCATTGCGCTTGGATTTTCAGTAACCCCCGCGTCTTAGCCTTGTTTTCCTATCGTGAACGGTTCTGTTTTTATATGCGTGTGAAAAAAATACGCTGCACCCTCAATTCCGTTAATTCAATAAAATCCGTCCACCCGTTTGAACACTAAAGACAGACGCTTCAAACCTTTACCCCCCTCTTTTCATAATAATAACATCAAGATAATGTATAAACACCGGGTTCAATTGAGACAATTCACAGCTGAACCCTAAAGCAGAAAACAGACACTATCCACCGCTGCCGTGTCTAAAGGAAATTGGTTGCGGTAGTAATCCGAAATAGTTGTCGACAGTTCGGCATCGGGGGTTAATTTCATCGGGCGATTAAAGCGGTGGTGGAAGTTCGCTCGTTTGAATATAACTCCGCGCGGGTGGTTTATTTAGTGTTGCTAGGTTTAAGGGTTTAACTGTAACATGTAGAGTGCGGCTATGTTCTCTCTCATTGCTCAGTTAGCGGCATACTGTTTCGTTTCCATCTAAATTTGATATATTGCGGCGATTTATTCGGAGGCCGATACTCAAAGTCAGTCGGTCGGTTTACTGTCAGTCGTAGTGAGAGCAGCCTAAGAGCTGGTTTCCGTGGTCGCTTCGCTCGCATCTCATCTCTATGAGATGCGAGCGAAGCGATGTAAAAATTAGAGTATTTATCCTAAGTACATTGTTCGGACGGTTGGGAAACATCGTGAGGAAACCTCCATATATCCGTATAGCTGCGGCGATAGGCTGGCCCCCTGTAACACAAATTGGAGTATTGAGCAGTACGTGGCAACAAGAATATAGTGTCAGATATTGTTAAATAAATAAATCAATATTTTTTATATATTAATCCAACTTCCAACTAATGTTATAAATGTGAAAGAAGCGATGTTTGGATTTGGATGTTTGTGTGTTTGTGCCTCAATCACGCTAAAACGGCTGAAAGGATTTGAATGAAATTTAGCACAGAGATAGTTTATGAGCTAGATTAACATACAGGATACTTTTCACCCGACCGCACCAGAAGGTGGGTAACGTTGTCTCAATAAATGATGCTATTTAGGAAGACGCAGATGAAGTTGCGGGCATCAGCTAGTTTTTATTAAATATTTATCTACTCTAATCGCTTACTTGATATAATATTTTGAGCAATAGATGGGGCGAGACGGGAATTTCGGAAACTCTTACATAAACATGACTATTCACTTGTAATTTGTAACATACTTTCGGAAACTAGGACAAACTGGTGGACTACAGGATAGGACTACAGCTCTATCCGCAAAGTTCTTAATTCTAAACTAGGCTAGTATTAATAAATTTATTTATTTAAGTGGACGAGCAAACTTTATTCTCTTAATATAAATAGCAATACGGCTTTAATGTACGAAACTCTAATGAGACTTTTACAATACCTAGTACAAGTTGCTCTATTCTGTACTGTATACTGGAAATTTCAGTTTACTTACCCTCATCGATAATAGTACATTACTCTACAAGGGAAGTAAGTGAGCTATTACGGAACGAGATGCAATTTGGTGCCCGTGCGAGCTTCGCTCGCAAAGGGCTCTGAGGATCGAGAGCACCCGAGATATTTAGACGCCCGAGCGAGCGAAGTTCGAGGGTGCAATAGCTATTTACAACACGAGAGAAGTATACTATTTTACACCTTTCTTGCGAAGAAAATAAAACACAACAAATAAATAATTAATTTGAGATAAACTTTATCAAACTTCAAATAATATCGATTGAATTACCGCCAATTTTTTATTTTTTTTTGTGTTGGTTGAGTTTTTGACCAAGGAGGTTTGCATAGCTTGAACTGTAAAGTTGTATGAAAATCCATTACATATCAAGCATTGCTTGTTCTGCAAAGTAATTTGAAAATGGAACGTAGTTTTCAATGCAGACAATGAATGAATGACGTAAAGACTAACTTACATTCATTCTTTGAACGTAAGTAAGTAGGTCTTTACGAGCAAGGCAGGTGTAAAAATTTAAAGACGCACCTTCTTGACAACTTCGATACAAATAGCGCACCTGTTGGAATTTGTTAGCACCAAGTCTAAGCCAAATTTGAGACAGCGAGCTATTTTGCAATAATGAATAGTTATATTAGCAGGCATCGACAAAACTCTAAGAATAGGTATTCCATTTCGCTTAGCATGCACGTTTTGACTTTCTGTAGACGTCGAGTGAGAGATTTAACCTCTTGAATACCACAGGCGTTAGCTAACGCCACTTTTCCGTGATAGGCAGAGATCGGATATTCGGATGCATATTTACCTAAAGTTAATTTTTGGTTATAATATTATGGAAGCCGCTTCTTATATTATTATTATATTTTTGAAAAATAAATCTCGTCATGCCATGAAATCCGGGAATGCATAACGCCTATGGACATACAGATATGCAAGAAAGAAAAGTTACATAATTTCACTAATCACAATAATTTTTAATATTTTTTTCCATATATACATGAATTATTCTAAATATAGTTGTAAGCTTATCCTGACATTGTGTGTTATGCCAGTTTGGTAACCATCTACTTTACAATATCAGTGCCTCCAGTGAAAAAGGGATTAAGTCGAGTTTGTAACGGGCCCAAGGGAAGGTCTGAGCCGCCGCTAACAGTAGCTATGATCGTCTATTCTATCTATCCCAAAATGAGAGGACCCGATTCAGCTGTAAGATTTGTAAGTAAGAATGATAAGTCTGAATTTCTCGTTCATCGAGAAATCTGTTAGGCGTACAATAGTCGAACGAAGCTTGGTTCGGAAAGTTTCAGTTTCAAGTTAGACAGAGAAAGCATATATGTCCGCGAGCCGGTAATTCGCATCAGTCAGCGGTGTATTGCGCCTTAACGATCGTTGTTATATTTTATGTGATGGCACCATCTGGTTTTTGTATATATGAGCGCATTGGAACATCTTTTGTTGTAATTTTAGTTTTAGTTTTAGTGATCGATCACAGTTATAGTATAGATATCCGTCGTAGTTTTACGACGTGAGTACTCAATTATATTTCATGTGCTCGCTCGTAGCGGCTTGTGGTGGTTCCAATTATATATTTTGTTCACGGCAATAACGATCCGAAAAGACCGGTTTACACAATTGCGATTTGAGTTCCGAAATGGGTTCTGAACTAGCGGTTACCTCAAAAGGTCCGTAACGTTTTGAAACCTTCAACTCTGCGCAATTTGAGCTGGATGTTATCGAAACGCAAGCATTATTGTTTTAGGATATCTAACCCACACCATAGCGAAGTGCATAATTCGATAAATACCGAACTATGAATTCCACTAGCCGCAGCACGTCCTGGGCTGAGCCAAATCATATATACCGACTCAACTTACACATTAGATATCCACCGAAATTTACATTTAATTTAAAAATGCAACTTGAATCCAATCTGACCCAAGGCAATGCAAAACACCTACCCGGACCTAAACAATGAACTTTAGACTGTAAATTGATCTCTTCGCGCGTCCCCGACAACACTCAAATGTCAAAATATCAACAGTACATGTTAACTGTGTTGACACCGGTTTAACTTTGTTCTGAATTTGTTATTTCCATCCGCGGAACCTCATCGATCAAACAGTCTCCCTATGCCCTGACAACCTAGGTTTAGCCGCAACTGAACTCCTGTCTAGCCTAGTCTAAAAACCTAGTGTTATACCACGTCCATTATCGACACCACTCGAAAATGGTTGAGTTTGATTTGAATGTGCTTGAATGTTTAACGACTGTGTGTGTGGGAATTACAAAACTCGCTACTCTAAAGGAATGAGGAGAGGATTAGCCCGCGAATATCCTAAGAGCCAATCCAGGAACCCTATGGTGAAGGAAAAAGGAATTTAGGGTCGCTCCAAGCCCAGACTCAGACTCAGAATAATTGACTTACAAGTTCTTTCCTAACGACCCAAGGATAGTTTTGGAATTAGGGGTAGGTTGATATAAAGGTAGGAACCGAGGTATATCTCGGCGCTTCAGACACTCACGAAAACCCACTGAAACTTCGCAATCACCAATTCGTATAGTTCTGACGCGTAACACGGCAGCCAAAACTGTTTAGAACTCGTGAAGACGACTGTCACAGCGGCTAGACGCAGAGACTGAATGAACTCCCCTCCCACGCTCTGGTATTTATATGCCCCACATGCGTCCTTTGCAAATACGCTCTGCCCAAGCGAAGCTTCTTATCACTAACTACACAGGGTCCAATTTCAACCATGCCATGCAGATCCGCCGTTCTACAAATTGTGTGTACGCATATTCACTATGATCAACCGTAGGTTATCACTCAAATCATTTGGTACTGCCGATACACAGAATCTGTTGATCGCTGACCAATAAAAGCTTGTTGCGATTAATTAAGCATTTCCCGACCGCTAGACGCGCGTGGCAAAGACCTCTAGAATGATATTCAAAATAGAGGTGTCAAACTCTCCATATCATACCTCAATCGCAATTGTATATTTGCAATCAACATAATAGCTTTCTCCGTTCCGTAATAACCTTTCATTATTTAGTTATTCATAATTTTATTCAACGCGCAGCCAAATCGGCTCTGATTTCTACACATCTCGCAGGAATGCGACAAAAAAACTTGGCCTGAAAACTTCCACGAATCAACCCACGCATCGGCTCTGTTTTTTTTTGCTAACTTTGCCAGTAAGCAACGCAAAACCCCCAAACGTTATCTGAACCGATTCTCGTATTCAAAACAGCGCGGCGTTGGGCTAGCCCTCTATCACGCAGAATGAAGTATCTAATGTACCGACTCTCGTGTACCATTACAGCCCCCTCCCAGACCTTGAGACACTGTTTATCTCAGTTAACATGGCGCAAGGATCTCATTACCACTATGCTACCCATACTTTGTACATATCTACTCTATATGTTCGGACATCTCAAATCATGTACACCGACCGATGAATCTGTCAATTATGTATATAATATTTACACAACTCGATTGAGTTCTCTCCTGTCTTATCTTATTTATCTATCTTACTATACAACCTCGCTTACCCGCAATTTATCCTAATTCGTATTACTATATATATACAAATTGTTTTTTTTTTTTTTTTTTTTTTTTTTTTGGTTTTTTTTTTTGTTTTTGTTTCCAAACCATGCAAGATCCTTAAACCTACAAAGTAGTTATTCAAATTTACAGCTTACAGCTTAATTATATAACCTTTATACACTATCTTATTTATCTACGCCTTTATTCGTCCTCACATAATACCTGGCTATATTTATAGTATTGAAGTTACCCAATATCTCATTTGAACCCGGATCTACTAACGTATAACAGTTAGGATATACCACTGCCGAAATAACATAAGGCCCTTTATACAACAACGAAAATTTCCGCATGATTTTATGTTCTTTATTTGAACGCACAAAAGTTTTAAGTTTCACATAATCACCTATACGATAGACCTCTAACTTACGCCGTTTGTCCGCCTGTCGCTTACGTCGTTCACTAGAACTTTTAGAGTTTTCTATCGCTACATTCCGCACCTGTTCCGAATCTCGCGCACTATGGCCTAATAACCATTCATCGCCTAATTCCTTGTCAATAGTTAACGGTTCCCGCCTACCAAACGCTAACTCATTAGGCGCAAAGCCTGTGCTTGTGTGTTCGATATTATTATAGCAATTCTGAATGTCCGGTAACACGTCTACCCAACTACGATTACTTCCGCCGCAATAAGTCCTAATCAGCCGACCTAGCTCGCGATTCACTCTTTCTACGCTATTAGAATTTGGACAATACACCGACGTATGAGTGACCCGAATCCCCAGCTGTTTGAGTCCAAATTCCCAAACTTTCGATATGAACTGTGGTCCTGAGTCCGTAATTATAGTTTCGATAGGTACTTCCCTATGAAATCTCTTTGTACAAGCGAGCACGCTCCTACCTGTCGCTTTTCGCATTGGATATAATTTTATTACTTTACTGTACACGTCTTGAATCACATATATATATTGATATCCGAATTTACCTACGGGCAATGGCCCATAAAGGTCCGAGAAAACTTTCTCACCCAACCTTTCCGCCAACACCGGTGTACAAGGACCAACGGTATTGTTAGTACTTGGTTTGACCTTTTGACATATGTCACAACTTCTTATCACCGCGCTAATCACCCTACTCATATGAAGAAAATAATATCTGTCCTTCATCAGTGCTAATATTTTATATCTGCCGTAGTGACCTATTTCTTCATGTATGTGTAAAATTAGTTCCTCCTGTAGTGATTTCGGAATTACTAGCAACTGTACGTTCCGCTTCGGCACGTGAAAATATAACGTATCACCTACTAGCTTGTAATTTTCAAACCCTCTCGTTCCGGTATCTACCACATTACGTCTGATACAACCGCTAATTCGATTTAACCGCTCATCTTCGCTTTGTAATCTCGCAATGTCCCGTAAACTCGAAATAACACTTGCGGTATTCGATGCCTGAAACCAGAATATCCCCGGCTGAACATTTGTACTGTCATTCATGCCTCCAGGTCCCGCTATCTGCCTGCTTAGCGTGTCGGCAATTTGATTATCAGTCCCTCGCACAAATTCTGTGTCGTAATCGAATTGCTCTAAAAACATAATCCACCTCGTTACGCGTGCACCCAATAAAGTCCACGACTTAATGAACGTCAAACTTTTATGATCAGTTCTAATAATAACCTTTTCTCCCCGCAAATATATCTCAAATCGCTTTAAAGTGTATATAACTGCATACATTTCCTGTTCACTGGTAGCCCATCTCGTCTGAGCACCCTTGAATGCCTGCGAACAGAACCCTATTATTAGTTCCTGGCCCGATTCATCTAATTGATAAACATAACCCCCAATTCCTATAGCGCTGGCGTCACATTGAACATAATATGTTTTTCCCGCCAATGGCTGACTCAAAATTATACTTTCTGAGAATTGATTTTTTATCTCGTCAAAAGCACTTTGCATCTGCGCACTCCAGACGAACTTGACTCCAGACCGCAATAAATTGTACAAGGGCCGTGTCAACGTTCCAAAATTTTTTATAAACCTCCTAAAGTAATTTATGAACCCCAAAAACGCCCTCAATTGCCTGACAGTTCTGGGTGACGGATATAATTTAAGTGTTTCAATTTTGTCCGGGTCCATCTGCAAACCTTGTGTAGACAAAATGTGCCCCAATAACTTGACCCTTTTTTGTGCGAACTCGCATTTCTTTAGTTTGCACGTGAAGCCCGCGTCTTTCAATTTACTCAGAACCGTGTCCACTTGAGACAAATGCTGTTCGAAGTCACCCTCAGTTAAAATTGCCAAATCGTCAACAAAATTTAAACAATATGACCTAACCTCTGGCCCTAGAATTAAGTCCATCGCCCTCGAAAATGAACCCACACTGGTTTTCAACCCCTGAGGTAAAACGTTGTAAACATAACTTCTGCCTTGATATACAAAACCCGTGTATCGTTTAGATTCGTCTGATAATGGTATAGAAAAATACGCATCTTTGATATCAATAACTCCTATGTAATTTATCCGGCGCCCGGATTGCAATATCTCACTCATTAAAGGTGTGGTTTCAACCTCCCCGACCATTCCAGTGTTTAATTGTCGTGCATCTAGCAAAATACGGACCTCTCCCGTTTTCTTTAATGTACAAGTCAATGGACTGCTGAAATCCGTAGATTGCCTGCTAATAATACCTATCAATTCCATCTCTTCCAAACGTTTTGTTACTTTATCGCGATATGCGAACGGTATGGGATAGCTTCGTTTTACGAAAGGCGTTTCATCTCTCATTTTTATCTCATGTATATATTTATTTGTCCGACCTATCCTATCGCTAAACAACTCTGCATGTTTATTTAACACCGGCAATAACCTTGTTTTGTGTTCAACAGGTATTGATGAATTATTCACATATTCCTCTATCATATTTCTACTGGTATCTTGGTTCTGTACTCCCATTGTACAACAGCAAGAATCCTGATTAGGACCAGTACCTAATGGTATTTCACACATCCGCCCGGCGCTTCGTATAATTAGCCTCTTATTACCCTCACACATTAAACTGGCTCGCGTCTGTTGTATAAAATCAAACCCCAAAATTAAATCTTTAGGCACCCTTGTTAATACTAGCATTGGAGTATCGATAACGCATTCACCTATTGTTAATGGTAACGTTACTAATTTATCAACCTTTTCCTTACTGACTCCAAACGCACCTGTGATTCTCAAACTTGGAATCGGTATTTCCGTCGGTTTTCCCAATTGACTGCACACTTCTTCGTACACTCTCCGACTTATTACACTGATTTCGCTCCCCGAATCAATCAAACTCCTTACAACAATATTCCCAATACGCACATCTATCTCAGGTAATGTCAAAGTACTACATAACTCGCGCCCACACTCAGTCGAATCGTCGTCTCTGAATATCGTATGTAAACGTCTGTCATTTCGATCTCTATAATTCGATCTAGATTTTTCATCTAAACACACGGCATATCCGTGCGCTTTATGCGCTAATAATTGAATAAATTCATTCACACCCACGTTCGAATCCAAATTACACAAATCATACAGCCTATGCTTTTTCCCAATTCGATCGGCTGTCCACCCGAACCGTAATAAATATCTGAGCGCGAACGACCCGCGCGAGTCCACTAGTTTTTTGAATTCTGACTTATCGCATTATTCCTGTCACTTGAACTTTGCCCTGCCTCTGTATCTCCTGAACTATCATTGCCCCTCTGAAACTTTATTGCCTTGAAGCTAGGCCTAGGCTGCCTGCCTCTACCGCGAAAATAACCGCGACCACGCGTCCCAAATTCGTTTCGCCCCTTCGTTACCGCGTTATAATTATTACTACGACTTATCGCGTTATAACGTAACGTATTTACCCGCATAGCTCGATATTGCCCACGCATATAGCTATCCCGCCTCACGTTATTAGTATTCATTGTCTCAGAACCATGTATTGCACTTAATTCCCCATCGACATTCCGTTCTAAATGCCGAAGGAATTCGACCGCATCACGTATAGTCATAGTCTCCTTTCTAGCAAAAAACGCTACCTGAATATCACGCGGCAACTGTCTGAAAATCGTGTTGATTTTCTCCGTATCAGTAAACGGTATCGTAAGCTCATATATGCTATTCAATTGAGAGGCAAAGAATTCTTCCATACTTTGACCTTTCTTAGAATCAAACTTCGCAGTTAGGAATCTTTGCTTAATTAATTCCTGTTCATTATCACCCCAGAATACCTCTCTGAAATCTTTTTCAAAATCCGAATAGGTTCGCCATGAGTCTCTGTATATGCTCATTCGAACTTTCGCAATTCCTACCAAACTATCCGTTGCCCATATCAAAGCCCTAGAAGTATCTCCCGAGACTTTAATATAAGCCTTTAAATCTCTTAAGAAAATCATCGGATTTTCCGAATTCCGCCCATCGAATGTCGGCAACTTCTGTGTCATTTTCACAATGCACGATTGACGTTTTTCTACCGATTGTTCAAACGTCTCTAGTTCCTGTCTGTCAGTCTGTCTGTCCGAAGTCCTACTAGTATTGCTCGTGCTGGAACCCCTTTCCAAACTGTCTAATCTTTTCACTATTTCAGATAACAATTGCGTCACCTGCCCTGACGCCATTTCACTTGTGTGTGAAAGTGAATTTTGTGCTACCCGACTACCGTTTTTCCTAGGCCGGCCGGCCATTATTCCTATTAAACCGCCGTAGCTCGTACAAAGAATTGTGAAAACAATGCCCCTTTTTTGCTTATTTCTTATTTACAAACTGAACTGTTTAAAATCGTTTCTACGTTGTGTTATTTTTAAAAGTAACGCGTTAGACCTTGATTCTTTTAGAATATCTAGGAATATCTAGGTATCAGACTATCTAGGATATCCTTCCGTCTCGGCACCAAAAATCTGTAACGGCCCCAGGGCAAAGTCTGAGCCGCCGCTAACAGTAGCTATGATCGTCTATTCTATCTATCCCAAAATGAGAGGACCCGATTCAGCTGTAAGATTTGTAAGTAAGAATGATAAGTCTGAATTTCTCGTTCATCGAGAAATCTGTTAGGCGTACAATAGTCGAACGAAGCTTGGTTCGGAAAGTTTCAGTTTCAAGTTAGACAGAGAAAGCATATATGTCCGCGAGCCGGTAATTCGCATCAGTCAGCGGTGTATTGCGCCTTAACGATCGTTGTTATATTTTATGTGATGGCACCATCTGGTTTTTGTATATATGAGCGCATTGGAACATCTTTTGTTGTAATTTTAGTTTTAGTTTTAGTGATCGATCACAGTTATAGTATAGATATCCGTCGTAGTTTTACGACGTGAGTACTCAATTATATTTCATGTGCTCGCTCGTAGCGGCTTGTGGTGGTTCCAATTATATATTTTGTTCACGGCAATAACGATCCGAAAAGACCGGTTTACACAATTGCGATTTGAGTTCCGAAATGGGTTCTGAACTAGCGGTTACCTCAAAAGGTCCGTAACGTTTTGAAACCTTCAACTCTGCGCAATTTGAGCTGGATGTTATCGAAACGCAAGCATTATTGTTTTAGGATATCTAACCCACACCATAGCGAAGTGCATAATTCGATAAATACCGAACTATGAATTCCACTAGCCGCAGCACGTCCTGGGCTGAGCCAAATCATATATACCGACTCAACTTACACATTAGATATCCACCGAAATTTACATTTAATTTAAAAATGCAACTTGAATCCAATCTGACCCAAGGCAATGCAAAACACCTACCCGGACCTAAACAATGAACTTTAGACTGTAAATTGATCTCTTCGCGCGTCCCCGACAACACTCAAATGTCAAAATATCAACAGTACATGTTAACTGTGTTGACACCGGTTTAACTTTGTTCTGAATTTGTTATTTCCATCCGCGGAACCTCATCGATCAAACAGTCTCCCTATGCCCTGACAACCTAGGTTTAGCCGCAACTGAACTCCTGTCTAGCCTAGTCTAAAAACCTAGTGTTATACCACGTCCATTATCGACACCACTCGAAAATGGTTGAGTTTGATTTGAATGTGCTTGAATGTTTAACGACTGTGTGTGTGGGAATTACAAAACTCGCTACTCTAAAGGAATGAGGAGAGGATTAGCCCGCGAATATCCTAAGAGCCAATCCAGGAACCCTATGGTGAAGGAAAAAGGAATTTAGGGTCGCTCCAAGCCCAGACTCAGACTCAGAATAATTGACTTACAAGTTCTTTCCTAACGACCCAAGGATAGTTTTGGAATTAGGGGTAGGTTGATATAAAGGTAGGAACCGAGGTATATCTCGGCGCTTCAGACACTCACGAAAACCCACTGAAACTTCGCAATCACCAATTCGTATAGTTCTGACGCGTAACACGGCAGCCAAAACTGTTTAGAACTCGTGAAGACGACTGTCACAGCGGCTAGACGCAGAGACTGAATGAACTCCCCTCCCACGCTCTGGTATTTATATGCCCCACATGCGTCCTTTGCAAATACGCTCTGCCCAAGCGAAGCTTCTTATCACTAACTACACAGGGTCCAATTTCAACCATGCCATGCAGATCCGCCGTTCTACAAATTGTGTGTACGCATATTCACTATGATCAACCGTAGGTTATCACTCAAATCATTTGGTACTGCCGATACACAGAATCTGTTGATCGCTGACCAATAAAAGCTTGTTGCGATTAATTAAGCATTTCCCGACCGCTAGACGCGCGTGGCAAAGACCTCTAGAATGATATTCAAAATAGAGGTGTCAAACTCTCCATATCATACCTCAATCGCAATTGTATATTTGCAATCAACATAATAGCTTTCTCCGTTCCGTAATAATCTTTCATTATTTAGTTATTCATAATTTTATTCAACGCGCAGCCAAATCGGCTCTGATTTCTACACATCTCGCAGGAATGCGACAAAAAAACTTGGCCTGAAAACTTCCACGAATCAACCCACGCATCGGCTCTGTTTTTTTTTGCTAACTTTGCCAGTAAGCAACGCAAAACCCCCAAACGTTATCTGAACCGATTCTCGTATTCAAAACAGCGCGGCGTTGGGCTAGCCCTCTATCACGCAGAATGAAGTATCTAATGTACCGACTCTCGTGTACCATTACAAGTTATTCCCTTTTGTTTCACCATTGGAATCAGCGCATCAAGTTACAATACAATATAATATATCAAAAGGACTGTGTAAGTGTTATTCCGCTTTCTAGCTAGTGGCACTAAGACTGACTCACGCAAGCACCATGCTTACTTTTCATATTTTAGGAGAACTTATCACTTAAAGTTATTGTCACTTGTTTTCACCTCGGTCTGACGGATTGATTTTTATGCGGTTTTCGGCAAAAGGTAATAAGTAGACTTCCCTGCGATGGTTCTTAGAGATATTTTATTTAAATCGGCTTAGTTGTTCAAAAGCTTAAGGAATTACGTAAAAATATATACGCATAAAAGGAATACGCATGTAAACGAGAGACAACGTTAATACCTTCCACCTAAGAAAGAAAAGAGAGCACAAACAATGCGCCCGACTCAAACTAAAATAACATAATTTTTTTTTACAAATAAACTGCACTTTTTTGTCCAAAATATTTTCAAAGAGAGTTTGCGGATACATAATTACCGGCGTGAAAAAGTGTTCGAGTTCAGATAAAATGACGACTATAGACAACTGGTTTAGCCTAGCGGATAGTAACCCTGGCTACGGAGCCGACGATCCTGGGTTCGAATCCCGGTAAGAGCAAACATTTGTGTGATGAGCAGGAATATTTTTTTCCTAGTTGTAACATGGTTAGCTTAAAATTAAGTTCTACTTACTATTAAGTCATACTTAAGCATACAGGTTGTAGTAAAACTTCTTTTTATTTCATTTAACAACTTACTGGCTGACTAGCCTTCTGAAAAGCAAAGTTTCAGAATTCAAACCTGGAATTTCGTCTGGTAGCTCTTCGATTGTTTTTGACGCATACTTTCTTTGAGCTCTGAATAGCTAAAACGTATCCTCTACGTCAGTTTATTTTTACCACCTCAATTATGCCATAGTTGCAGCGATGGGCTAGTCCCTCATAATTGTTAATAGATGTTAGGCCTTTACTAGATGTTTTGTAATGATTGCTGACCCCACGCTTTGGTATGTATTCATTTGTATGGCTCGTAGCCCTTTCTATTTTCTGTGTATACAATTTAGTAAATGTTTTGTGTATCTCCATCCCTACTGCTACAACTCCGTCTGCAATGCCTCCGATAGTTAGGTTCCTATTCGGCTCTCCCACCTCGGCGAGCCTGTTGGAGCATTGCAGACAACCCTGGATCCTGGATTCTTTTCCGCTCCTCACGCTGTGTCCTCCGCAGGGTTCCACCTGTACACCCGCCTACCTACCCTCCTGCTCACACCACTGGACCTGAAACCCCTCCTCCAGACCGGAACCGGACTCCTCGCGGCCCTCTATAGGCCATTGTGTGCTGCCGCTCCTGCTACCGGACCTCATCAGGGGAGTCGCAGCCTCTACGCGCAAAGTCCGTCTAATCATTAGACGGACTTTGCGCGTATAGGCTCGGGTCGTGGGTCTGAACTCATTAGACTCTAATGAGTTCAGACCCACGACCTTGCTCTGTCTTCCCTTAAATAAATCTTTGTAAATGTTCTTAACTCTCCTTTCATTCAAGATATGGAGCCTTAACCGTTTCATAGTCTTGGATGTTTTCTATGTATCTACCTACATAAGTATTTATCTCTATTGAATATATCGTCGTCTAATATCCATAACACAAGCCTTGTTGAGCTTCTAGGGCCTATTTCGATTTGTGTAAGATTGGCATCTTATATTTTTAAAAGAAAAAATAAATAATGAACCTTTAGCCCATGCACATAAGCGTCACTGACAGTTCGATTCGCATACTTGTTCGACGCGTAATTATGCCTGCTTCCTACACAGTTTCAGAATTACATGATAGGGCTTTACGTCAGTCTACTCTACCGTTACATTTAAGAGCTCCGTGGTCTAGTTAAACACTCGCTTCTCACGCAGGAGAAGCAGGTTCGAATCCCGGTGCTGACCGTGTACCAACGAGTTATGAAATTTATCATAAGTAGATTATACGGAAGTCCTAACAGTGATGGAAAACTTCAATCTCGATAGCTGCGGCGATCGGCTAGCCCCCCGTCACGCAAAAAAGAGTACTTATTAAAGTAGACACGATGGCACAATTGTGCCTGCCACTCCGTATGGGAAAAGGGGTGACGCTATAATTGTTTTGTTTTTACTATGCTATAATCTTTCTTCTTCTTGCTCTTATCCACTTAACCTATTCATATACATATTTACCTCTACTCGGTCTGATTCCATCCAAGCAACTTTAATTCGTGATTCGCGAAAAATTTAGCCGCAATATCTGTAATATGAGCAAAGGGTCCTAAATTATTACTACCTTAGAGGTGAAGCCAGGAAAAATCTTGTTACATTTTCAACTGAAAAAATGGGCAAAAAACCACCTGTTCAGTCAAATGGACTGTCCAATAGAACTAGTGGGAATAAAGAAACTATAACTACCATCGCACATCCAGTAAACGGGCGTTCGATCAATTATTCAAATTCATTGATTGCTCAGCAAACCCAAGTCTAACTAACCCACCCACTACAGAAACTCATAGCCCACATATCTCCGAGAACGTTTTGAATATCGTTTCCCCAGGGATAGCACTCGGAGATCCCACACGGTCTTCTCGGTTACTCCTCGGCATAACACCGCCAATTACGAACACTATCAGACTGTGGAACGCACTTCCCTGCGCTGTTGGGGATAGTCCCTCAATTAAGAAAAGATTGAAAGTGCATTTCCTTTATTTTCCATAATATAACTATGTGATTCGAGGCGTCTATACATGGTCAATATCAATAATAGCAATGGTCGCCCAAATGTCACGTTCATAGTGTTGTGGGAATTACTGAATGAACTGCCGAGATCTGATAGAATTTATTGTTGAATGAATGAAATTTATTCAATACTATACAGAATGATCAATCCAAATGGGTCAGCAGGGAGAAGTCAGAAACTATGAGAGAAAGCGTCATTTATTCTTAGGAACTATGGCTTCGATTTTAGATTTAATAAAAATGGCATTAAATGTTTTTTCATCTCTCATACATAACCGGGAATCGAACCTGGTCGAAGACTCTGTAAACAATGTTAGGTATTAATTTTGCAAGTTTTCTCGTTCTTATTGCGAATCATAAGTCACAAAGAACACATTTTTATTATTGTTTAAGTAATTAAAAGAAAAACCCTACAATATGATAATTATTTTATTTCAGTAAATGTGATTGATTGATGTGATTCATATTAATTACGACATTTTGCAAATTATTTAAATTGTGGGCATTTCAGTCTAATGTTTACACAAGACTTCATGGCAAAAATTTGGTCCTTATACTTTCAGGATCAATTATACAAACAAATACTACACGCGATTACATAAAGAATATTGACCAGGTTCGATTCCCGGTTATGTATGAGAGTTTTAAAAAAAGTTTGAATGCCATTATTATTAAATCTAAAATCTACGCCATGGTTCCTAACAACAGATTTCCCTATCTCTTATATTTCTCTCTCTGACTTTTCCATTTCCATTTGGATTGATTACCTTTACGTAGACAGAGAATAGTCTATATTCCCTGTCTACGATATGAATGGTTTTTAGATTGATGAAGGGCTTAACTCTCTTTCGAAAATGTTATTTCGAGTACCTCCAATCGTGTGCAGTGTCGAAGTCCTTGAAAGGTAGCCAATAAGTCGTCAGTCTAGGAGAATGACAGAGACCAAATCACAGAGCAAAATAAAGTCCAGAAGAAAGCCAGGATTTTAAAAATCGAGGAACGTATAAGAGCACTCCCGTGACGTACGACATCGAGCAAAGCGCAAAAACGAATGAACCACAGAGATACTTTAGATTACATTTCATTCATTCGTTCTTTCATTCATATAAGTAATGCCCATCATTATTATTCATTATAACGAATTATGACACTTTTGCTTATCTGCGTGCAGATTTTCGTCGGAAGTAGAATTTTGGTAAACAATATTATTAGTTTTTAGTGAAATTTAGAGTATTTTTGTGTTTGAAGTAGTCTCTACAACTGAATGAGGTAACCAACATCGAGTGATCCCTTTGGAATATCGAGTTTTGCGATTACGTGACATTTATTTATATTATTGGCCTAGTTAGAACGCCCAAGCTATAGGTATATGTATGCTATATTATAGTTTATAAATTGTATGTGTGTGTACATTGTGCATGCTATATTTTGTAAAGTTGAGGTGTATATATTATTTATTAGGTATATTTTATATGAAAGTAATTTTCATACATACAGTTTTATTGTCGTGTTGCATAAACTCTCCTGTCTTGCCTAGGATTGCTAAAGAAATCTCTCTGTAGACATAAGCCTGCTTTGCTTATAAAAAATATTGTAACTGACTTAACCTTTATAAGTATTTTTTGTCTTAAAGAATCTGAAAAATAATTATGAATTATGAAAGTACGCACTTCACTATATACCTATCTATATCCTACCTATATACCTATATATATATATCACAATAACCACATTATTAATCCTATTTTTAGGGTAGTGAAGTTCTTAGTGGTCTAAGAACTTTACTACCCCAACACCAACATAATAGGTATAATCTATTGAAAGATCGAGACGATGAAATACCAATCTCGTTCAATTACCCTTCCTGGACTTTGTAAGGTGCTTTTCTAGCTTACTTAGCTTAGCTTTTTGATGAGTGGAATTAGGACTGCTTGCATTTTTTTTAACAGTTGCGCCGGACCAGAAGCATATGCAAACATAGATTTTAGTATAAAAACATGTTTTTAGGTAAGTTTAGTTTAGGTAAAATATCTCAAGAACCATACATATCCTAGACTTGGATATTTTACAGGAGGAGTTACTTCCCCCCCCCCCCCAACCTCGTACGACACTGTTGGAAAAATACCCTTTAAAGGTATTGTCGAAATATTTCTCTTTCATCCGGATTTGGAAATGGGTCGAAATGGGAATAATCTAATTAAGGTAACTCTACTTCATCAATGTTTTATAAATGATGATTGATCAGGATCACAGAAAAACGAATTGACCAGCAGGTGACATCCCGCCAAGAAAGCAGAGGCTTCCCAAAACGTGACCTTAGCGGGGGCGGCAAGGGGGTGAGGCGCGGGAATTTTGATCCGCGACGGGAAGAAATTGAAAACAGAGAGATTCAGTCAGTTCGCCGCGAGTAGCCGTGGCGCGTGTGCGTTAGTTGATTCTACGTCGCTCGCTCCTTATAACACGGGAGATATACGTTCGGGATCGTAACCTGTGATGTTCAACAGAATCACAGGATTTCGTGAGATTTTACTGTTGGTTATTTTAAAGTTGTTTTGTTGGTGGATTTGTTAAATCGCAGTTTTATTGTGACGGGCAGATGTGCCTGTAATTTGTGGTGGTGTTTATTTACTAAACCATACTAAACAGTGAACTGTGTTGTGTGTGAAACGATCGAATAAAATCAATTTGAAAGAAAGCAGCGGCTGCAGGCGTATTCTTGGATTGTTTCCGGGACTGCAATTATCTCAGACTGGGAATAAAGTACAGGTTAGTTTCATTAAGTTTTTAAAGCTGCTGTCGGGCGGAATAGCTCTAGGATCACAATTATGTATAGTTAAATTAAGTGTTTTATTCCGTTGGTACCTAAGGGTAATTCGCCTATGTTACGGCCTGAATATGAATCCAATCCGATTGACTTCCTATTGAAATTGCAAGTTACCTACTCTGGCAAGGACCTAGCTATTTTTACAATGTTACAGTATATATACTTGGTACATTTTGCTATAATACTTACTGCTAAATACCTAATGTTATTCCCATTTCACCTCAACATTTTATAGCTATGCGTAGCTAGCTACCTGGGTAAGTTGAATTGGGATTTCTGTCCACAGCATTTCGGGTTGAGTCGGGAATAACCCTCTATTTACTAGGTTCATGAATTAACCTCTCAAAACCTAAGTCAGTTGGGACAGGTCGCGATTTTGCATCTTATGCCATGGTAATAAAATTTATAAGGGAAAAGTGACGTTATCTAACGCCGGTGGTATTCAAGAGGTTAAGCTCTATCTCCCTTTTGTAGGTAGAGTTACCTATAGTCCATGTCAGTATGATGGTCAGAGGGAAACGAGGAAATCGCGGAGGCGGCGACACGTCCCGCACATCTCCCGCACACCCGCAAAGGCCCTGTCATCACAGTGCTTTGCAAGTCCCCATCGACCCTGTCTGTTTATCGATTCTCTTGCTTCTATGTATTTTCAAATGGCATTTCTGGCATCTCTCAGGGCATCGGCTCTCTTCGTCTATATGATAAGGTCCAATCCAATAATCCATTCTCAAGCACGAGAAATAGCTAGAAAAGTACGGAAAATTGTGAAATTTAACGGAAAAATATTTCGAAAAACATGTTCAGAAACTAGAAAATGCATACCTACCTACCCAGTGTCAAATGAATGACATAGGAATAGACAAAGAGATGGAAAACTTTATTAACAATAGCAGTCGGAGCAACCAGTGACGAATGAAGTTTTCTTAAGTATTTCTTGCGATGTTAGGTAGTACCTAATCAAATGTACCAAACAGGAGGGCATTAAAACTCGATAGTGGGTTTATGAAACGAGCTGAAGGAGAGTTTTAATGCCTAATTATGTACAGTTACATACACTAGTTAGTTTATATGCACATTTATGTACAGTTACATACAGTAGTTAGTTTATATGCACATCTATCATAATAAGCTCTCTTTGATGTGTTCAGGAACCGCATGCTTTGATAATTGCTGTGCACTTGTTTAGCTTGTGCAGTAGTACCAACGTCACAGACAAACTAAGGGCGGCACGCAGGCGGGCGTCGGCGTTCGAAATTTGAATGTCATAATTTGTCGAAAATTGATACATTATGGTCATAATGTATCAATATTCAGATAAGAAATGAGTTTTTACCAAGTAGTCTAGTATTATGCTGGTCGTAACGTGCGGTTTTTGGACGCAGTAAAGAGGGTTTATGATACGTGTATAGATAAAATACTTTATGATTTCAAATAGCAAACAACGCAATTAAATGCCATACCTACATCTACCGGGGCGTTGTCATGTCCCTAAAATACCTAAACTCAGATTTGTTATTCCGTACAATTCTGACATTTCAGATATCATAAGGTTCTCTATGAGGACAATTATTATTTTATTCATTTTGATTAGTGTAAAGTGCAGGTGTTAAGTTTGGCTGTGAAGTGTAAAATGCTAGCAACGTCCGAACAGCCAGTGTTAAATGTGAGTGATTACTAATCAGTAATCAGCGCAGTGAGGCAAATAGAAGTAGGTATATTCTATTTTTTTGCGAGTAGCCACATCCCCGGCGCCCCTCCTCCCCTTCAGCCTTCACTCGCTGTTTAGTTAACAGCGTCGGGACAGCAAATTCGACTGTTTCACGCTCAATAACCAGTTTCTACTAAACATCAGAGATGCTTCACACATTACGGCGCAAAACTGCCAATTTCTCACGAAGAATACTGTGGGAAAGTGCCTTGTGTATTAAAAAACTTCAAAGGCAAGTAATGCATCGGTACTGATTCGCGGCTGAGCGCATTGTATTTCAATGAAAGGGTATATTTAGGATTAAGTAATTAAATAGGCGGTGAATCGATTTACGATCAGATACTGTTTATCATAATTTGATGAGATTTGCTTATGTTATGAAGTGGTGTATCAGCGTTGATATCTCTGTATGTATCTGAGGGCACTATACATCAGGATGGTCTTCTGGAATGTCTTAATACCCTCCAAAGTGTTTGTTTCGGTCGTACGCCTCCAATCTTGAACAGAAACCACATTGTTGTAAATGAATTTCATCAATTTGAGGAAAATACGAAACTTTACCTCGAATTCTTAACATGTTTACCTTTCTATCAGATGAGCTTTTTTCCAGCTACTGATGCATTTCTCCTTCGAAGCTCAGTTTAAAGTTCCCGCACAGTCATCAGCGAATACATTTTGTGGTTTTATGTCGCAATTATAAGCACAAATTCGAAACCCGATACTTGATTCTGAAGTTGTATAACAAACAAACATAGCGTCACGCATTTTCCCGTAGGGCTTGGCGGTGGCACACTTGCGGCCTCGTTTAGCCGGTTGTTCAATAATCCACTTTGCACGAAAGGCGGCTAAACAAAGTGTCTAACATACTGTAAAACTTACTGCGGGTAGATGCCACGAAACTCTTGAAGGGGATATTTTTATCACAGAGAACACTCGGAAATGAAAAATGGCCACCTGGCTAAGTTCCGATAGAAATTGCACCGGGAAAACAATTCTGTAAAATGGTATAGCTTTATATTGAATTTTCAGTCCCAATACGGTCTCGTTTAAGGTACGTTCTTTTTAAGTTTCAGTACCCGAAGGGTGCCAAACGGGACCCTATTACTAAGCCTTCCGTCCGTCCGTCTGTCACCGGGCTGTATCTCATGAGCCGTGATAGTTAGACAGATGAAATATTCACAGATGATGTATTTCTATTGCCGCTGTAACAAAAAATACAAAAAATAAATCAAATAAATATTTATGGGGGCTCCCATACAACAATTCTTTCAATACCACATACAAACTTACATCCACCTGGTAACGTACTCATGGAGTGTGAACAGAGCACAAGAGACAGACTTTCTGTCTCCCAGAAAGAAGCGTCCTCGTGGTGTATCAATCAAATCGTCATCCTCGACAATGTGATTGATACAGTCGCAGACTCTTTAATAATTCATGTCAGCGATGATGATGATGATGAAGAAAGTGATATTAGTATTAAAGATGATTAGAGATTTTAATAAAAATATGTTTCTTTACTTGTAGTTTTTACTGTTTGTGATGAAAAGGGACGTAATTATCACTCGCCGTAAATCCCCTTTTTATTACGAGCGCCGCACTTAAAAAATGGATACATTCACTCAGATGTTCAGACTCGTATTAAAATTGAAAAATGTGCCCAGCCAAAAAGATTCGTAATGTCTGACATGTCAAAAAATGATAGCTGTCAGAATTCTACTGGATAAAACATCAGAGTTTAAGTCAAACCCATGTGCTAGTCAAACTTTGAGTTAGTACCTAGTTGTCCCTCCAGTTTTACCTTACCTACCAAAGACTATCAAGAACATCGGAACGAAAGGCCATCCCTTTGATAAAAGCAACAAGGCATATTTCTAGGAACTGAAGAGCTATATTGAGCAGCATTCCTGAATCGGCTTTGTATAATTTTGAAACTGGTCTTTGTGGAATTAAGAAAAGCCCAGGTATTCTGCATACGTATTCTACTCAACTACCTACCTACTTACTTTCTTGAATAGGAACCAGTTAGTTCATGTTAGGTAGAGTAAGAAATTACTAGCTAGTCCCACAGCCAACATGTACTTAGCCCGTGTCATACTACTACACAGGAGGTAAGTACTTACTATACAGTTTCAGCTAATAGGTTGACGTCATCGGTAGAGCGGCGCGGCGCGGGGTGGTGCGGCGGGACCCAATCCCAGCTGGGGAGGGAGAAAACCATTATCTCCAGGTCTTAGATATTTATTACGTCATTACGTACTTAGTTCTTATGTCTGTATGTATGTAACGTCGCTGTTTCTGATTCCCATGACACAGGGTATTAGAGTGTGGGGCCGGAAGCAATGTCTGTGTATGTTTATAAATGTTTGAGTCAACTTACACATTTGGGTTTCGGTCGTAATCCCTACCCTATGCTGAGGCCTTGGACGCAAGAAACAAGTGAAACCCAAAAACAGCCCATTATTGTATTGGCATCTGCATAATAACGTTCTCTGACGTAGGCGGGAAGCGGGTATTCGGATGGTTCTATTGGTATATAATCAAGTTGAGACAGTTCACAGATAACACACGATATGGAAAGCACGACCACAGATTCAAAACTATGCGATACAGAGCACAACACGTGTGGGCACTAAGTGGAGACCCATAACAAAGATTACATACTATAATAAAGTTACGAGACCATGACATAACTATGGAATCAAATTGCTCGATTATTACACAGGGAAATACATGATTTTAAACCACTTAGTATGCTTCCAGTTCCATACATATTTTTTGACAAAATCACTGTATGAAGTCGAGAATCCGTTTTAGTTTGCTCATCACGTTGATGGGCTCATTTCTTTCCTTTAAGCTATTTCACACAATCATTGATGTATAACGTAACAAAAGACTGTCAAAGAGATCTCCTAAGTAATTTAGTTTTTTCGTTATTAATAACTTTATTAAAAAAAAAAAATGAGTAAAGCATAAATTCCTTGAAACCAAACTTTTTTTGAACAGGAAATATCCTAAAGTTTGCTGGAAATGGGCTCTACTTAACCACTCACACACAATATAAATATGTATCGAATAACCAATCACTCTCTCTCTCTGTTTAGATACAACAGTGAACTGTTTAATTTCAACTAAGTCAACTTATTATTTCATTAAAATGCCTCAGCAAAATAAAATGTGCTATAAAACATAACAATTCAAGATAAGTAAAAGCTTTTTAATAAATACGCAAGCTTAAATAATTTACGTCACCACGATATCACCAACACAAGATATTTCAATATAATTTATTGCACGGTAAATAATTAGTACAAACAAATGAACACTTATGCGCAAAGGCGAGCTTATCTCTAAAAAGAGATTTCTTCCAGCGAACCTAGGCAGGACAGGAAAGTCTCTTGCTAGTAAGAGCAGGTGTATGTATAGCATATTTGTCGAAAATTTTACCAATTCATAACGATATTCGACATTAACACGCTGATACGCGTTCATCTTCATTTCATATTAAAATATATTCAAAGAACACAATGCACACATTCCCTGAGTAGTTTATTTAAATTATTCCCTTTGCACCCCATCCCATTAGTGGTATAAACATATTACCATTTCAACCCGTCCATTGTATTGTGCCTACCTATGCGTTGGGTAAAATAGCGAATAAAAGTATGTCATTAATTACACTTTGAGGAATGAAAATATGTGTTATATCCTGGTATCCTGTTTATTTTTAAACATATAAGGTGGAAGAGGCGTTTTAAAGTCACCCAATAACAAGGTCATACGAGTATCATTACTATATAACTCGACACCCAGCGACATATTACATATATTCGTTCATTTCAATTCTTATTTGACACCTTCGCCGAGGGATTACCCTATACCTACTTTAGCACAAAACGCTCAAAGATTAAAATCGCTTTCTTTTCCAACTTTTCCAGCAAGAAATTGGTTTCGATCTTTTTTTTGGGACAGCACCTTTAAAGCTCGCGTTATAGGGTAGAGATTGGGATGTTAGATTATCGGGGGTTGGGAGTCTTAAGTGGTAATGATAATACAGGAAGCTCGGGCAGATGGTTGTTAATGAAAAGTAACCTGTATGTGTATAAGGTCTTTCAAACATGGGAATCGAGATAAAGTCGTCTTGTGGAAGGAGTTTTTAAAATTCTTGATTAGCTAAATTGAGGTTTGTGTCTATCTTTATAAGTTATAGTAGAAAGGCCAAGAGGGGCTTTCGTGAGATACCCGGGTACACCCTGATTAGTAACTCCACCAGATCTATGCTTTCCATTGAAACCGCACGAGGGACATTTTAAAGCTTGTATATGTCAGATTTATTGAAATATACACTATCAGCACGTTATTAACTCAACATATCTTAGTGTGACGAGCTCGAGTAAATCCCAATTGAATGAACTTATTTTCAAACTTTTCCCGACTTCAAAAAGGAGGAATTTCTCAATTCGTCAGTTTTTTTCTGTTTGTTAGGCGATTACTCCGTCAATTATGAAATGATTTTAATCATTCTTGTTTTGATTGGTAGGCCATACTTCAGAAGAGCTTCCATATAAATGTTATGAAAATAAATTCTGCGCTTTTTGAAACAAAAAAAAAACAATCAAATTTTTGTTTGTGGTTCCGTGCAGCAAACGTTTTAAAGAGACATTTCATGTACAATACACTTCATTCGCATCCCGACCGGACAGGAAAAATAAGGCCTTGAAGTCGGTTTTTTGAAGTTTTTAACTTGGTGAATTATAGTTGGGTGGGAGTTACTGAACAAGGTGCAAGGCATGTCCTGTATCTGAATATGACGCGCTCGAGATACTCACGAATTAGCCTCGTCGGCCCCCTGCCATTATTGCTTGCGGCGCGTCTTATGCAAATAATCAGACGGTACAAGGATCACATAGCCTCAGATGATTAGCATTTGAAATATCTTATAAAGACATAATGTTCATCATACAAATGAGAATTCTTAAGTTTTTAGTGTTACAAATTTATTTCACGAAGGGCTCTGTAGTCAAATGGGTTTCACCCTTGCTTCTCACAAAGCAGACGCAGGTTCGAATCCTGACCATGTACAGATGTAATATTTCACGATGAAGGTTTGTCTTTAGTTGTTGTTAGCCGTGCACATGCACATTGTGTCAGTGTGCGTAGTCTCTGGAGCGGTCAGCCAGAACATCTGTACCAATGAGATCATTAATTTATCGTCGATCAGTGTTTCGGATGACATGTTAAGCTGTTGGTCCCGGCTACTATCGCTACGTGGTAGTGATCGTAAAACCCCTCCACCAACCTGCACAGAGCCAGGGTGGTGGAGTACGGCTTAATTTTACTCGTATCCGGGTAAAGGTTATATATATTTATAATTTTTTACCCAACATATCGCTCTTTGATAAAAATTAAGCAAGTCTATGAATAACTTTGCCTTCCTCTCTTCTACATCGCGTCAGGTCTAACTAGCTATGACTTGTGACTAGTCATGACGCGATGTAGTTTATCTACGCTTAAGGTTAAGGACTACCCTTGTAGAAGGGGGGAAAGGATTGGTTGACCCCAAACAAGTCGTTCGAGTGACAACTCAATGTTTGTCGGACACTTAGTCGTGCTGTCAATGTCTCTCGCCCGGAACTGACATGACAGCGCCAGTATGACATTTATCGGCCTGTTAAAGGAGGTGATTTTTGAAATGAATTTTGACATTCCGACCCAACCCCGGTGAAATGTGATTCGAATTCGCTTATCCTGCGTTTTTTTTTAACTAAACAAAAATAAATTATTTTAAAAGTTAATCATTCATACTACTAGTGGCTCTGTGAGCTACAGCTATAGACTTCACGAGCGATACAGGTTTGAGTTTTTTTTAATATTTTTCCACCCCTTACACCCCCGGGTTCTTCACCAACTCGATACAAGAGACTGGACACACATGTGTCCAGTTGGTGAAACTCAAAATTAGCCGACCCCTTCAAGTTTATCGAACGAACAAGCGGAATTATTGAAAATACAAATAGTCCTATGTCATTTTTACGATCTCCTTGTGGAGAGTATCTGGATTTGTATCCAGACGTTTGTGCTGTAGCGCTTTTTTAGAAGTTTCAACCCCATATCTCCGCCATTTTGCAAAATTGCCAAAAACTAAATCGACAAAAAATATATATTTAATTATCGAACACAATATTCATGAGAATCGGTTTTGAAATGCGGCTTGTAGAGGAGAACAACCGGACGCAGAACACACATCCAGTAATAGGAAAGCATTATTCCCAATCTTTAAACGGAGACTTCGCTCGTTTCGAACGCTCTGACAATTATGTAAATAATAATATCTCTATGTGAAGATTTTTTTTGCAAACAAACGAAATTACCTACAATTCCTCTTGGACCGAACATTATCGAACTACCCAAAAACCGGATAGTCGAATACGTCATCACACAATCCGCTGAAGCTGACACAATTAATTTATTTTTTGTTGGAGGGGAAAAAAAATGGAATTACCCATGCCCAGGAGTCAGACCTCCCTGCTATGTCCGGGTCCCCACATATTGAGCGGGCATCAGCTCGTGTGCTATACGGACTACAAACAACCCTTTTATGTTAGCAGTCTAAGACTTTACTGTGAGCCATGGCCTCGGTATATGCTGAAGGCTTTCTACCTGCAATTTGCCCTTTTGGGCGATATATATGTGTATATGATATATATGGGAGGAGTTTGCCTGCTTACCCGATTTTACGAGCGCTGACAGAAATCCTCCTTAAAAGAGCTTTAAATACCCCCTTCCTTAACAAGTGCTGATTGCAGTAGAAAGAGACGAGTATGTCGACTAAATTGTCGGTAATGTAGTGAGAGTGGGTAAGCGATATTGCGGCGTACGGCGAAGCAGGGGCGGTGAGACGGGAAGGGGGAGAGTCCGAGCACTCTGTACAACTTCTGTGCTCAGTACAGTACTGATACGAGAACGTCTGAAAGCTCTCATTAAAATACATGCGTTACAGATTCCGTACAGAACCGGTACCGAACCAAAAACATACCGACCCGGTTAGGAAGTGGCTTTAGCGTCACACCTTTTACCATGCGGGCGTAGGCCTAAGTCAATCCAGTTATTCAAAGTCAAAGTGCTTTATTACTTTAGATATTTACATATACTTAGCAAACGTCATTTTTTTCCCTCTTCTCTACATTGGATCACTATGGGAGAGTTTTTTTAAAATTGCTTGTGCTTAACTAATACCAATATTACAATATTAATTATTATGATTAATGAGCAGGAATAAATAATTACAAAACTATTAACAACAAGGTTGAGCTAGATTAACCCCATACAGTCCCGTCATTTAAGTAATCTTGAACAGGTACACCAATTTTACTCACGATATTTTCAATCACCTTCAGAATTGTAAAAAAATTACAAAGGCTGCCTCCTTTGAGTGAGTGTCGACGCTCTATAAAAGGAACAGGCATGCGGCAAGGCGGCGTGATCAAAGGTGACGCTAACAAAGTGAATAAACTATAACTGGTTAGCGCCGGGATTTAAACCCGTATCTCCTGCGTGACAGGCGGGCGTGAAACCACTAGACCACGGTTGTGCCAGTGTTTATATTCTGAAGTTGTATAACAAACAAACATAGCGTCACGCATTTTCCCGTAGGGCTTGGCGGTGGCACACTTGCGGCCTCGTTTAGCCGGTTGTTCAATAATCCACTTTGCACGAAAGGCGGCTAAACAAAGTGTCTAACATACTGTAAAACTTACTGCGGGTAGATGCCACGAAACTCTTGAAGGGGATATTTTTATCACAGAGAACACTCGGAAATGAAAAATGGCCACCTGGCTAAGTTCCGATAGAAATTGCACCGGGAAAACAATTCTGTAAAATGGTATAGCTTTATATTGAATTTTCAGTCCCAATACGGTCTCGTTTAAGGTACGTTCTTTTTAAGTTTCAGTACCCGAAGGGTGCCAAACGGGACCCTATTACTAAGCCTTCCGTCCGTCCGTCTGTCACCGGGCTGTATCTCATGAGCCGTGATAGTTAGACAGATGAAATATTCACAGATGATGTATTTCTATTGCCGCTGTAACAAAAAATACAAAAAATAAATCAAATAAATATTTATGGGGGCTCCCATACAACAATTCTTTCAATACCACATACAAACTTACATCCACCTGGTAACGTACTCATGGAGTGTGAACAGAGCACAAGAGACAGACTTTCTGTCTCCCAGAAAGAAGCGTCCTCGTGGTGTATCAATCAAATCGTCATCCTCGACAATGTGATTGATACAGTCGCAGACTCTTTAATAATTCATGTCAGCGATGATGATGATGATGAAGAAAGTGATATTAGTATTAAAGATGATTAGAGATTTTAATAAAAATATGTTTCTTTACTTGTAGTTTTTACTGTTTGTGATGAAAAGGGACGTAATTATCACTCGCCGTAAATCCCCTTTTTATTACGAGCGCCGCACTTAAAAAATGGATACATTCACTCAGATGTTCAGACTCGTATTAAAATTGAAAAATGTGCCCAGCCAAAAAGATTCGTAATGTCTGACATGTCAAAAAATGATAGCTGTCAGAATTCTACTGGATAAAACATCAGAGTTTAAGTCAAACCCATGTGCTAGTCAAACTTTGAGTTAGTACCTAGTTGTCCCTCCAGTTTTATCTTACCTACCAAAGACTATCAAGAACATCGGAACGAAAGGCCATCCCTTTGATAAAAGCAACAAGGCATATTTCTAGGAACTGAAGAGCTATATTGAGCAGCATTCCTGAATCGGCATTGTATAATTTTGAAACTGGTCTTTGTGGAATTAAGAACAGCCCAGGTATTCTGCATACGTATTCTACTCAACTACCTACCTACTTACTTTCTTGAATAGGAACCAGTTAGTTCATGTTAGGTAGAGTAAGAAATTACTAGCTAGTCCCACAGCCAACATGTACTTAGCCCGTGTCATACTACTACACAGGAGGTAAGTACTTACTATACAGTTTCAGCTAATAGGTTGACGTCATCGGTAGAGCGGCGCGGCGCGGGGTGGTGCGGCGGGACCCAATCCCAGCTGGGGAGGGAGAAAACCATTATCTCCAGGTCTTAGATATTTATTACGTCATTACGTACTTAGTTCTTATGTCTGTATGTATGTAACGTCGCTGTTTCTGATTCCCATGACACAGGGTATTAGAGTGTGGGGCCGGAAGCAATGTCTGTGTATGTTTATAAATGTTTGAGTCAACTTACACATTTGGGTTTCGGTCGTAATCCCTACCCTATGCTGAGGCCTTGGACGCAAGAAACAAGTGAAACCCAAAAACAGCCCATTATTGTATTGGCATCTGCATAATAACGTTCTCTGACGTAGGCGGGAAGCGGGTATTCGGATGGTTCTATTGGTATATAATCAAGTTGAGACAGTTCACAGATAACACACGATATGGAAAGCACGACCACAGATTCAAAACTATGCGATACAGAGCACAACACGTGTGGGCACTAAGTGGAGACCCATAACAAAGATTACATACTATAATTAAGTTACGAGACCATGACATAACTATGGAATCAAATTGCTAGATTATTATACAGGGAAATACATGATTTTAAACCACTTAGTATGCTTCCAGTTCCATACATATTTTTTGACAAAATCACTGTATGAAGTCGAGAATCCGTTTTAGTTTGCTCATCACGTTGATGGGCTCATTTCTTTCCTTTAAGCTATTTCACACAATCATTGATGTATAACGTAACAAAAGACTGTCAAAGAGATCTCCTAAGTAATTTAGTTTTTTCGTTATTAATAACTTTATTAAAAAAAATAAATAAGTAAAGCATAAATTCCTTGAAACCAAACTTTTTTTGAACAGGAAATATCCTAAAGTTTGCTGGAAATGGGCTCTACTTAACCACTCACACACAATATAAATATGTATCGAATAACCAATCACTCTCTCTCTCTGTTTAGATACAACAGTAAACTGTTTAATTTCAACTAAGTCAACTTATTATTTCATTAAAATGCCTCAGCAAAATAAAATGTGCTATAAAACATAACAATTCAAGATAAGTAAAAGCTTTTTAATAAATACGCAAGCTTAAATAATTTACGTCACCACGATATCACCAACACAAGATATTTCAATATAATTTATTGCACGGTAAATAATTAGTACAAACAAATGAACACTTATGCGCAAAGGCGAGCTTATCTCTAAAAAGAGATTTCTTCCAGCGAACCTAGGCAGGACAGGAAAGTCTCTTGCTAGTAAGAGCAGGTGTATGTATAGCATATTTGTCGAAAATTTTACCAATTCATAACGAAATTCGCCATTAACACGCTGATACGCGTTCATCTTCATTTCATATTAAAATATATTCAAAGAACACAATGCACACTTTCCCTGAGATTTTTTATTTAAATTATTCCCTTTGCACCCCATCCCATTAGTGGTATAAACATATTACCATTTCAACCCGTCCATTGTATTGTGCCTACCTATGCGTTGGGTAAAATAGCGAATAAAAGTATGTCATTAATTACACTTTGAGGAATGAAAATATGTGTTATATCCTGGTATCCTGTTTATTTTTAAACATATAAGGTGGAAGAGGCGTTTTAAAGTCACCCAATAACAAGGCCATACGAGTATCATTACTATATAACTCGACACCCAGCGACATATTACATATATTCGTTCATTTCCATTCTTATTTGACACCTTCGCCGAGGGATTACCCTATACCTACTTTAGCACAAAACGCTCAAAGATTAAAATCGCTTTCTTTTCCAACTTTTCCAGCAAGAAATTGGTTTCGATCTTTTTTTTGGGACAGCACCTTTAAAGCTCGCGTTATAGGGTAGAGATTGGGATGTTAGATTATCGGGGGTTGGAAGTCTTAAGTGGTAATGATAATACAGGAAGCTCGGGCAGATGGTTGTTAATGATAAGTAACCTGTATGTGTATAAGGTCTTTCAAACATGGGAATCGAGATAAAGTCGTCTTGTGGAAGGAGTTTTTCAAATTCTTGATTAGCTAAATTGAGGTTTGTGTCTATCTTTATAAGTTATAGTAGAAAGGCCAAGAGGGGCTTTCGTGAGATACCCGGGTACACCCTGATTAGTAACTCCACCAGATCTATGCTTTCCATTGAAACCGCACGAGGGACATTTTAAAGCTTGTATATGTCAGATTTATTGAAATATACACTATCAGCACGTTATTAACTCAACATATCTTAGTGTGACGAGCTCGAGTAAATCCCAATTGAATGAACTTATTTTCAAACTTTTCCCGACTTCAAAAAGGAGGAATTTCTCAATTCGTCTGTTTTTTTCTGTTTGTTAGGCGATTACTCCGTCAATTATGAAATGATTTTAATCATTCTTGTTTTGATTGGTAGGCCATACTTCAGAAGAGCTTCCATATAAATTTTATGAAAATAAATTCTGCGCTTTTTGAAACAAAAAAAAAAACAATCAAATTTTTGTTTGTGGTTCCGTGCAGCAAACGTTTTAAAGAGACATTTCATGTACAATACACTTCATTCGCATCCCGACCGGACAGGAAAAATAAGGCCTTGAAGTCGGTTTTTTGAAGTTTTTAACTTGGTGAATTATAGTTGGGTGGGAGTTACTGAACAAGGTGCAAGGCATGTCCTGTATCTGAATATGACGCGCTCGAGATACTCACGAATTAGCCTCGTCGGCCCCCTGCCATTATTGCTTGCGGCGCGTCTTATGCAAATAATCAGACGGTACAAGGATCACATAGCCTCAGATGATTAGCATTTGAAATATCTTATAAAGACATAATGTTCATCATACAAATGAGAATTCTTAAGTTTTTAGTGTTACAAATTTATTTCACGAAGGGCTCTGTAGTCAAATGGGTTTCACCCTTGCTTCTCACAAAGCAGACGCAGGTTCGAATCCTGACCATGTACAGATGTAATATTTCACGATGAAGGTTTGTCTTTAGTTGTTGTTAGCCGTGCACATGCACATTGTGTCAGTGTGCGTAGTCTCTGGAGCGGTCAGCCAGAACATCTGTACCAATGAGATCATTAATTTATCGTCGATCAGTGTTTCGGATGACATGTTAAGCTGTTGGTCCCGGCTACTATCGCTACGTGGTAGTGGTCGTAAAACCCCTCCACCAACCTGCACAGAGCCAGGGTGGTGGAGTACGGCTTAATTTTACTCGTATCCGGGTAAAGGTTATATATATTTATAATTTTTTACCCAACATATCGCTCTTTGATAAAAATTAAGCAAGTCTATGAATAACTTTGCCTCCCTCTCTTCTACATCGCGTCAGGTCTAACTAGCTATGACTTGTGACTAGTCATGACGCGATGTAGTTTATCTACGCTTAAGCGTTAAGGGTACGTACTGTTAAGGGTAGTCCTTAACCTTAAGGTTAAGGACTACCCTTGTAGAAGGGGGGAAAGGATTGGTTGACCCCAAACAAGTCGTTCGAGTGACAACTCAATGTTTGTCGGACACTTAGTCGTGCTGTCAATGTCTCTCGCCCGGAACTGACATGATAGCGCCAGTATGACATTTATCGGCCTGTTAAAGGAGGTGATTTTTGAAATGAATTTTGACATTCCGACCCAACCCCGGTGAAATGTGATTCGAATTCGCTTATCCTGCGTTTTTTTTTAACTAAACAAAAATAAATTATTTTAAAAGTTAAACATTCATATTACTAGTGGCTCTGTGAGCTACAGCTATAGACTTCACGAGCGATACAGGTTTGAGTTTTTTTTAATATTTTTCCACCCCTTACACCCCCGGGTTCTTCACCAACTCGATACAAGAGACTGGACACACATGTGTCCAGTTGGTGAAACTCAAAATTAGCCGACCCCTTCAAGTTTATCGAACGAACAAGCGGAATTATTGAAAATACAAATAGTCCTATGTCATTTTTACGATCTCCTTGTGGAGAGTATCTGGATTTGTATCCAGACGTTTGTGCTGTAGCGCTTTTTTAGAAGTTTCAACCCCATATCTCCGCCATTTTGCAAAATTGCCAAAAACTAAATCGACAAAAAATATATATTTAATTATCGAACACAATATTCATGAGAATCTGTTTTGAAATGCGGCTTGTAGAGGAGAACAACCGGACGCAGAACACACATCCAGTAATAGGAAAGCATTATTCCCAATCTTTAAACGGAGACTTCGCTCGTTTCGAACGCTCTGACAATTATGTAAATAATAATATCTCTATGTGAAGATTTTTTTTGCAAACAAACGAAATTACCTACAATTCCTCTTGGACCGAACATTATCGAACTACCCAAAAACCGGATAGTCGAATACGTCATCACACAATCCGCTGAAGCTGACACAATTAATTTATTTTTTGTTGGAGGGGAAAAAAAATGGAATTACCCATGCCCAGGAGTCAGACCTCCCTGCTATGTCCGGGTCCCCACATATTGAGCGGGCATCAGCTCGTGTGCTATACGGACTACAAACAACCCTTTTATGTTAGCAGTCTAAGACTTTACTGTGAGCCATGGCCTCGGTATATGCTGAAGGCTTTCTACCTGCAATTTGCCCTTTTGGGCGATATATATGTGTATATGATATATATGGGAGGAGTTTGCCTGCTTACCCGATTTTACGAGCGCTGACAGAAATCCTCCTTAAAAGAGCTTTAAATACCCCCTTCCTTAACAAGTGCTGATTGCAGTAGAAAGAGACGAGTATGTCGACTAAATTGTCGGTAATGTAGTGAGAGTGGGTAAGCGATATTGCGGCGTACGGCGAAGCAGGGGCGGTGAGACGGGAAGGGGGAGAGTCCGAGCACTCTGTACAACTTCTGTGCTCAGTACAGTACTGATACGAGAACGTCTGAAAGCTCTCATTAAAATACATGCGTTACAGATTCCGTACAGAACCGGTACCGAACCAAAAACATACCGACCCGGTTAGGAAGTGGCTTTAGCGTCACACCTTTTACCATGCGGGCGTAGGCCTAAGTCAATCCAGTTATTCAAAGTCAAAGTGCTTTAATACTTTAGATATTTACATATACTTAGCAAACGTCATTTTTTTCCCTCTTCTCTACATTGGATCACTATGGGAGAGTTTTTTTAAAATTGCTTGTGCTTAACTAATACCAATATTACAATATTAATTATTATGATTAATGAGCAGGAATAAATAATTACAAAACTATTAACAACAAGGTTGAGCTAGATTAACCCCATACAGTCCCGTCATTTAAGTAATCTTGAACAGGTACACCAATTTTACTCACGATATTTTCAATCACCTTCAGAATTGTAAAAAAATTACAAAGGCTGCCTCCTTTGAGTGAGTGTCGACGCTCTATAAAAGGAACAGGCATGCGGCAAGGCGGCGTGATCAAAGGTGACGCTAACAAAGTGAATAAACTATAACTGGTTAGCGCCGGGATTTAAACCAGTATCTCCTGCGTGACAGGCGGGCGTGAAACCACTAGACCACGGTTGTGCCTGTGTTTATATTCTGAAGTTGTATAACAAACAAACATAGCGTCACGCATTTTCCCGTAGGGCTTGGCGGTGGCACACTTGCGGCCTCGTTTAGCCGGTTGTTCAATAATCCACTTTGCACGAAAGGCGGCTAAACAAAGTGTCTAACATACTGTAAAACTTACTGTGGGTAGATGCCACGAAACTCTTGAAGGGGATATTTTTATCACAGAGAACACTCGGAAATGAAAAATGGCCACCTGGCTAAGTTCCGATAGAAATTGCACCGGGAAAACAATTCTGTAAAATGGTATAGATTTTTATTGAATTTTCAGTCCCAATACGGTCTCGTTTAAGGTACGTTCTTTTTAAGTTTCAGTACCCGAAGGGTGCCAAACGGGACCCTATTACTAAGCCTTCCGTCCGTCCGTCTGTCACCGGGCTGTATCTCATGAGCCGTGATAGTTAGACAGATGAAATATTCACAGATGATGTATTTCTATTGCCGCTGTAACAAAAAATACAAAAAATAAATCAAATAAATATTTAAGGGGGCTCCCATACAACAATTCTTTCAATACCACATACAAACTTACATCCACCTGGTTACGTACATGGAGTGTGAAAGTAGTAGTAGTACCAATAACTTTGTAAACAACATTTTGCTATGTAAAATCCAAACTATTCACTCCACATCATCCCTAACATTGTACGGTGGCACGGAACCCTTCCTGCGCAAGTGAGACTCACACTTGACCGGTTTTTTGTTATACACGAAATCTAATTATTGCAAACAAAAAATCAAAAGACACAATAATTCGTATATTGGTAACTATTCCTATATTTTTATTGCACATGAAAATTCACATTATAAGCTTAAAGAAATTATATTTCCAAAGGCAAGCTTATCTTTTATTATAGAGATTCGATGAAATTATTAAATATAAGTAAAAGTGTTAAATTTAATTTAATATACTGCCAAGAATTTTATCGGATTTCAATAATCACATTAAAAATCTTATCTGTTGTTTTGTGATTTTCAGGGTACCGCAGCTAGGATTTTTAGTTTTTAAAAATTACGTCATTTGTTCCTGCTCTTTAGTATATAATTATAAAAAATCCTACTTTCTAGGAAGTAACTCGACTTTGTCATTTCTAACGATGGCACCTATTTAGTGGATTCTAGTAGATAGGTAGGTGCAGGCCCCACCAATTTTCTCAGTTTTTAAAGTAGCTTTCTTTCTCGCATAGGGCAAGTGTTGCGTGAGAGAGAGAGAGAGGTATAGCTCTCTCATTCCCAGAGAAACCTGGCGCGACCTGTATTCTAGTCTGATATTGTTGATTCATCGACGACGAACTGTTGCCATATCGTAGACGTCTTTGTGATATTGGTTGGTACATGGTTTGCCGCCGCTCGCTCGTTCGATTGAAGCATTGAATGAATGTATGCCGACTAGTCGACGACAACGCAGTCCGTCGCCGAGTCGCCGCCGCCGCCGCCGGCGCTGCCATCCCTCCCGCCCCGCGCCCAGGCCCCCCACGCCGCGCCGGCCGCGCACCGGTGTGGGAGTGCATACTCACACCACGACATTAACTTTTGTTGATTGGCCCGCCCCTCAAGCATTTTGGCGAATGAGAAACGCAAAAACTATTTTAAATGTCTTTGATTGACCATTAGGGTGACTTCATTTGACAACTGCGTCGTGAAGTCGAAGCTTGTACAGTTTGAATTAAAATTGAACTAATTAATCAGAACAGCTGATCGATATTTTTTTTGGATTACTTACCAAAAAACAACACTTAGGAACATAAGTTCATAAGCAAAAGTTGTTCATATTAATGGGTACTATCATTTCCTAAAAAGTGGTCAGCTTATTAAAAGTCACCCTGTATAAATATAAAAAATCTGCCCCAATTAATTTTTTTTATGTCCCCACTGACACTACAGAGTCATCAACACGGATCTAATGGTGTATCATTTATCAACATCGGTCGGCAAGGCCACCGCTCATAACGTGTCGCGCGACGTATAACTGTCTCCCAGTAGCCCACCATAAATTTCATCATTGGTTGATATATAGCTTTATGCTTTTTCGATACGGGGTGGCAGAGGCACAGTTGTGCCCACTTTTAGATAATTAAGTCCATTTTGCATGACAGGGGGATAGCCCATCGCGGCCACTAAGGAGGTTTCCCCACGATGTCCTATGGAGATATGAAGGTTTCCTCACGATAAAACTTGGACTTTAATGGAGGAAAAACCGCTTTTTCGTAAACAAAACCAACACAGCAGAACAGCTGGTCAATAATTCCGCCATCTTGACAAACAAGACACTCACTAAACAAGCTTTCTCGGTTGCCTAAATTGATCACTTAATATAAGCCATGCCTATCTCTGCTAAGACGCTAAAATCAGTTTTGTGGTAACGATTTTTATAATCATGTGTTAAACAATGGTTGAAGTTTTTTGTGGTAAGACGGAGTATGTTTATCAGTTAAAAGCCACATTGAAGTAGCATGTGTCGAATTGGAGCGCATAATTGTAATAAGCGTTTACAGCCCATCATCAGGTTCATTTGATGTTTTTGAAAAAGTCATGAATGACATATTATTTAAAGTATCAAAATCTAATAAAACTCTTATGATATGTGGAGACTTCAATGTAAATTTATTAGAAACTTACTCCCTTAGTACGAGACTAACTAACTTATTTAACTCTCACAACTTAAAGCCACTTTTCATGGAATCACCTCGAATAACTGAAACCTCAGCAAATTGTATAGACAGTATATTTGCTTATCCAAATGAAAAAATTGTACTTAAAAAAAATATAAGTCATTTAAAGTCAGACCATTTAGGTCAATACATTAGACTAGAAATTCAACTTAAAAAAAGTTCTACAGGAAAGATACAATACATACCTATGACTGCACATCGGTTTGAAAGGTTTAAATTGAATTGGGATAGCAAACTACCTATCAATTACTCTAATAATAACCCTAATGAGTCAAATTGTATTATTTTTTACAAATTAAGCAATGCGTTCAATGCAGTATTTACTATCAGATCCATTGTGGTCTCAGACAAACTTAACTGTAGTAAGTGGGCCACGGTAGGTTTACTTAAAAGTAGACAAAATTTATATGAATTATATAGTGAAAAACAATGGAATCATAGTGAAGAGTTCATGGATAAAGTAAAAAAGTACTCAAAAATCTTTAGAAAAGTTTGTCAAATTGCAAAATCAAATTATATCAGATATAAAATAAGAAAACGTGATAACAAAATTAAATCAACTTGGGATATAATTAAAAGTGAGACTGGAAAGGTCAGTATTAAAAACAATGAATATGAATTAAACATTTATGATATTACTTTCAAAAATAATATTGATGTAGCTAAAGCGTTTTTTTTTTTACTGTGATCCCAATCTCTACTACAAAGTCTTTAGACTCTTCCAAAGTAGTCGCTGAATCTTTGCTAAAAGACTTACAGAAAATTGCAGACCTCTGGGATATTTCTGTTCATGATTTGAAGCCGTGACACAATCGCTGGCTTCTTCACACAGGAGTGAAGAAGCGAGCAACCGTATTCCGCGTGTCCAACGAGGTCATTTTCCATCCTCGCTCATGGTTTGGTTGGGAGTCTCTTATTGGGGCTTAACTGAGGTACATTTTTGTGAGAAAGGCGTAAAAACGAATGCAGTTGTGTATCAAAATACAGTCCTCAAGAACCTTGTGGAACCTGTTTCTCATACCATGTTTAATAACAGGCACTGGGTATTCCAACAAGATTCTGCGCCAGCTCATAGAGCGAAAAGCACACAAGACTGGCTGGCGGCGCGTGAAATCGACTTCATCCGGCACGAAGACTGGCCCTCCTCCAGTCCAGATTTGAGTCCGTTAGATTACAAGATATGGCAACACTTGGAGGAAAAGGTCTGCTCAAAGCCTCATCCTGATTTGGAGTCACTCAAGGCATCCTTGATTAAGGCAGCCACTGATATTGACATGGACCTCGTTCGTGCTGCGATAGACGACTGGCCGCGCAGAATAAAGGCCTGTATTCAAAATCGCGGGGGTCATTTTGAATAAACTTTATTACCATAAGAATCTATGTTTTATTAAGTTCATTTTGCTATATAAATGTTTACATAAATAATAAACATGTCTAAATTATTTCATATTGCACATGTGACAGAACTTATGACCTGACTATGTATGATAGGCACCTTTTTAATCGGAAAATACGGTCAAAAAGGTGTTTGTGTTTTGGCTGGTTGTTCATTTTGTCACTACTTAAACATAAAAAATAACGCAACTCACGGTGAGTAAACGTCAATCGAATAGTGATAATCGAATGCGACTCACTCGGACTGACACTCGCAAATACTCGATTGACACATTTCTCAGTGAATGCTCGATTAAAGCGATCGTAAAGTCATTCGATTGGCTCTCTGCAACTCCCACTAAGCATACTGATGACACTGTGAAACTAGAGTGTTCGTAACTCTCTTCCACATTGTTGTGTACACAGAACCCGCCTCGGTCCGATATTGGTACCCGCACGATCGTTTCCGAAGTGCGAATACCGCTAGGCCACGGACGCCCCGGAAAAAACTCTTATTAAAAACGGAAATCATAATAACCATCTTTGTTCACGCTTAGTGTGAATTTTAGCAAGGTAGCTAGTTTGATTTATTATGCGGTAAGTAAAAGTTTGTGGTCGGTCAGTTTTGAGTGCTAAATATAGTTTCTACTAGTATTTCAACTCACTCGGTCCACTCGGGGTTAGAGTTTGAATTTCGTACACATTCCCCGAAGTCGAAAATAGGAAATACGATTAAACACACATCAAAAATAAATATTAAAAATAACCGACTGCATTTTTACACTTTTTGGGAGTTGTAGCAAAATGGTTACTTAAATATGTTACCTAATATGGATGTTGGCTATTATGGAATGCATTTTATTGAAAAAGTCCCGCGATTCTAGGATCGCTCAATTTAGTGTTCTGATTATGGCATCGGATGTAGATTTACCAAAATTTAATAAAAATATCTATTATATATTTTTTTTACTGCCACATTGCCCCTCCTCTTTCACCCTACGTACATACAACTTTTACTTTTATGCATCCAAATAGTTATACAATCCTGGAATATCGGGATTAATTTTTAATTTGTTAGCCGCTTCCATACTCTGTAAATATATGCATCCGAATATCCGATCTCTAGTTATGTAAGACAAAAATATTTTTGTATATTTACTAGTTTTAACTTTATGTGATAACTTTATGTGTTTTATTAACTGCGGTTAATAAAACTGAAAGTACAACATTGTCGAAGATCTGATATTCTATCAAACGTTTCTTCGATGTTCTAATGGATTCTGCTGAGTAAAGGTTGGCTTTATGTCCTAATGTTGAGAAGAACTTAAACCTAACGCAGTTTTCTTATTATTTCAGAACAATTCTCTATCTACATTAGTGTTTAGTACCAGCCTAGACCAAACTAATACCATCTTCTCATCTTAGAACTACAGGCTTAAAGTTCAGTAGAACTTTAGCCTAGTACTAGGTTAGTAAACCTAGACCAAGTTCCTTACAGTGCATTTACAGATAGAGATTCCGGTTTTTATATTAGAGCAAGATTCGATTATTGCTGGAAGCTTACGGATTATTACGACTTAATGACATAAAAGCCTTAGAAACCACGAAAATAATCGGAAAATGATTATAATGTAATGAGCTAAAGCTTATTTCTGGCAATAATCGAGCTCTAAAGGCCCGGCCACATCAAACGCGGGGCGGGCGCGGGTCGGGCGCGGGGCGTCTCCAGCGCGACTGCCGCACGTTTACTCACGCGAGCAGCGACCCCGTCACACCGAAATCGCGGCTCCCGCGCTAGAGCCGCGGCGGGTCCGCGGCAGGCCCGCGCGGGGGCCGCGTTGCTGCCGCCGCGTTTCCCGCGCGCCTCGCTGACAACGATTTTGTTAGTGTGACTTACGTGTCGACGCGAGCAACATGTGGTACGATCGGACTCGGACGATGAAGAATTCCTCATGCTGGTTGCATTAAACCGCAGAAAAAGAACATGGGTACATGAGATAAATACCAAAAGAGAAGCATATGGAGAGTACCATCGCTTATGCCGTGAATTAGGATCACACGAAGATCATTTTTTTATGTACTTTCGAATGACAATAAGTACCTTTGAAGAATTGCATGAATTGCTGAAACCCTATATCGCAATGCTCGATACCAACTACAGAACTTCATTAATTCAAAGGCTTGCAATTTGCATACGGTAAGTGCAATGGTTACTCAATTGATATTATTCCCGACCCCTACTCTACGATATAATGCACTGGCTGGCAGTACTAGTGGCCTATTGGCACCTTATGAGCTATTATACGATTTTTGCGAAACCATGCGAAAGGTCTCTGGTTCGATCCCTGGCTGGGGATAAAGAAAAAAAATCCTAAGGTCTTTGATGTTTATCTGTGTATGATGTCGCTGTTTCTGGTTCCCACGACACTTGGTATCCTAGTGTGGGGCCAGGAGCAAGTATGTGCCTCTATGTAAATTTTATGTTTTTATGTTTTACATTTTAATAAGCTGGCCATATTTTGGGGAATGATAGTTCACAACATTATGAACAGCTTTCCCAAAGAAACATGGTCGCAATGAGAAAAAAAGCACGTTCCTATCAGTACATTGACCCGATTAGCTGATTACAAGTTTCTATGGGAGAGACTGTTTTTCGTTTGCGACCATAGTTTCTAAGTTGGTCATAATAATGTGTAGAATCATACCCCATGGCCAGTTAATTTAAATGTACCTAGTAGGTATAACTAAAAACAAACAAACATTTACATGGCTCGTGCTTTCTTTTATTTTCTTTACCTAGTACTGCGATTTATGACCTAATGGTGTTTTTTTGTTCGTTCTAGATATTTAGCAACTGGAGACTCCTTTCAAACGATCGCATTCTCTTTTAGAGTTTGACGCAGTACTGTATCAAAGATTGTGGGACAAGTATGCAGAGCTATTTGGAACAAAGTGCAACCGATATACATGCATGTGCCAACTGATGAGAAATGGAAGGAATCGGAAGCTGGATACCGCGAGTTGTGGGGTTTTCCTAACTTTGTAGGAAGTATTGACGGCAAACTCGTTAAAATAGTATGTCCCGCAAATAGCGGCTCTGAATACGTTTGCTAAAAATCATATTGCCTTCCATTATGTAGCAGTCACATAAACTACTAATAATTGTCATTATGACCACCGTTTTATGAAAATTTTACAATAACTTTACGAAAAACTGTAGCTAATTTACGTAGGTAGTAGACCTATTTATACATATAAATATGACATGTAATTGAAAAAAATATGAATAAATATCTTACATCTTATATCTTAAAAATTAAGTAAAGTAAAATTAAACACTATTCTTCATCACTCGAAGTGTCATTTCGATCGGTGTCATTTCCACTTGTATTTATAAATAGATATCTAAACAAATTCACTTGTGAGTGTACGCTCGACGCGGCTTCCCTTTCTGTGAAGCCTCTAAATGAGGCGTCGCGATTTTGAACATTTTGCTATGGCAATAAAGTTCAAAACCTATCAAAAAATTATTCCGGCTCCCGGCAGTTAGGTACACAGACGAGGTGGTGTCGGCGTTCTTTGAAGAGCCGGCACGTGGCAAAGCTGGGCGCAATGTGGGCGGGATTTTGGCTGATTTTGGCAGCCACATAGGAAATATTATTTAGTATATTACTCGTGTAGGAACTGGAATAAATAAAATAATAATCGCTCACTCAATTTTTTTTAAAAGGTAAAAAATAACAATCTATCTTTCAAGACCCTTTTGTCAGGAAGGCATGGAGGTATCAAGTTAAAATAAATATTGATTACCCCGGTCTGCAGTCCGTTAGAGATGTGAAAAAGTCGACGCAATCAAAAGATACGACCGTTTATGACGCTTCGCCAGATATTCTGGCCCTCGCAAGATAGTCAAAACCTATATGAATAGGGTACTTCCCGTCCATGAAAAGTTATCATGAAATTAAGCAAGGAGGATGGTCTTAGACTAGAAACAATTCCGAAATCCGTCAGTGAATTTGTAGTTACATCACGGACAAATATATAATATATTTACCAACTCCGACTCGCACTTGGCCGGTTAGTTTTAGTTTTGAACTCTTTATTTCTTCAAATCCCGGTAATTATATTCCAAAATGCATATGCAATTGTAACTTTGCTGGCAGTTTTAAGAAAGTTGATTTTTAACTGATTTAAAAAAAAAGTGCATCTGTGACCGCTTCATGGAATATGGTATGTCAAAAAATCTCTACAGCCGCAATTTTTTAGCTGTGTATCAATTAACTAAAGCTATATCAATAAGAAAAATTGACACTTAGAAGCCAAAGTGGCTATGTCCTCAAGAGTCAAAATCCCGCCCACTGTGTGGCGGTGCGATCAAAGGTGATTAGCAACCTTTGCGCTCCCGCCCGAAACATGAGTAAAGAAACTGAACAGAGACAAAGATTCATACTACCACGCCGTTCGTAGGTAACCTACTACCTACTACAAGCATACGGCGTATGTGTGGGTGTCATCAACCCCTGTGATAATTAATTGAGTGAAAATATTTTGCTGTTTGGTTTCCGAATAGTCATTTGCATATGCATATATTCATGGCTATATTCCCATAAAGGGGTAGCCAGAGCTGCAGGAACACATAATCAATCCTACAGCCACATTCAGCAATTTATTTTATTCTCTTTTGCCATCCCTACTAAAATAGGTACGAATTTAGCACGCTCACGCTCCTTCAAAGATTTGTCTCTGTTCCTATTCCCTATTCCTGTGTGCCCGAGCCGCGCCGCGGCCGCCCAGCGCTGCGCTCGACCCGCGCCGCGACCGCCCCGCGCCGCGCCCGACCCGCGCCGCGGCCGCCCCGCCGCCACCGATCTGTCGCGAGCCGCGCGGGAGCCGCCGCGGTTTGAGCGCGGGTCCTGCGCGATTTGCGCGCGGCTCCCGCGCCGCTTTCGGTTTGACGGGTTTCATTGGATTCCCTGTATTACAAATTCGTTGTTGCCGCCGCGGGCCCGCGCCGCGCCCGCCCCGCGCTCGCCCGTTTGGTTTGGCGAAGCCTTAACTGTAAAGGCACTCTACGTAGTTCTTATGAGTAAGAACATAAAGTTAATTTGCCGTTGATACTAACGCGTAAGTTGGTGAAATAAATGATGTGTCGCAGTTTCTAATTGAATCTGACAGCGGTGACAGGCTGTCAAATTAGATAGGGCGGGGGCGAGGGGGGGGGGGAATAGTTCCACTATTACAGTGGGGGAACTGTCTTGGAGGCTTTGCACAACACGACTCCTTAATTAGTGAAGAATATTTGGGTCGAATAGTTTAGATTAACTCTGCCACCCCGTACCCGTATGGGAAAAGGGGTCACGCTATGTTTTAGTTTAGACTAGTTCGAGACTACTACCCAAACGCAGGAAACGTTCGGAACTGTGCTAATACAGGAAACAGAAAACGCAAAATTGACCCTTCTAGCGGTAGCTGTTTTGTGTTAAGTTTTTTAAAAAATAATTCACCGAGTCGAAAACTTAAAAAACCGACATCAAGTTCATATAACCTTTTTCTTCCTCCCCGGTCGGGTTGACAATATTGTCTGTATCGAAAAGTCCTCATCAATACTTTTGCTGAAGGGAACCAAACCAAAACGTCATCTGTGTATATTTTTTTAGTGATTTTTTCAAAATGCGTAAGTAAGATCAAATTTGATATAATCTATATAATCTAATCACCTCTGAAATATGACCAACCAATCAGACCAAATCATCAAAATCTGTTCATAATTAACCAAATTATCGCGAAGTCGTGAAAGCCTGCTGTCTGCCCACTGCAAACACTTTCAAGACACTTAATAAAAACAACTGGCGAAAAAAATGTGGCGCAACAAAAGTAACCGACAGGGTCCTTTTCAGAAAGCAATAAGCAACGATTTTACAATTCTGAAGATCGGAGCCTAAGAACAAGGTGGCTGACGTGAATAAGCGCATAACATGATTTAGGTGGAAGTGGGGAGGACACTTGACTAGGCGGGAAGACAGATCGGTAACCGAGTGGTGGCCAAGAGGAGGCCAAGCTCAGTCAGCTGACCTCATTATTCATTATTTCATAATTTCTTTATTGCAGACAAATGATAAAAAAAGAATTACATAAAAATAGTGTACAAAGGCGAGCCTATGTCTAGCTTCTTCACACGTCTTTTAAATATTTTGAGAACAGGACTGTCCCTGATGGTGCCAGAGAGTGGGTTCTACAACCGAATGGCCCGGGGTCTAAACCCGTGCTCATAAGACGTGGCCTCTGGAGTTGTGAGCATAGAAAAAGCGTGAGTTCTCCGAGGCCTGCCGGAAGAAAGTAATTGAAAACTGTCTCGTAGGAAATTTGGATAGCGTGGAATCCGTAAAATATTTTAGAGATAATTGAGGATGTGAAAACGATTCGGCAGCCACTTTAACTCCTTGCGATGTTGTGATACATGGTCGTAATGGCGCAGCCCGAAGAGAAACCCAAGGTTTTTAAGTCGTTCGAGTTTTTTCAGTAGTTCTTCGTTAGAACTGACCCAGCATACATCCGCATAGTCAATGAGGGGTAGAAGGAGAGACTGAGCGAGGTGTCAGTTGGTCTGTCGGGGCAAAAAGTACTGAAGTCTCCTGAGAGAGTGAAAAGTCCCAAATACGCAAATATATGACCTCCTGCCAGATGGTCGGATGACATAGCGAGGATGGCAGGAAAACGATGGACGTGGGTTGAATGGGGTGTACATGAGGAGGCCTATACTCAACAGCGGGTTCCCTGACAGGCTGATGATGAAGAATCGGATCTCATGCACAGCCGAGGACTCAAAGCGTGACCGCATGAGCTCTTTTATGTCACTGACGCTCGCTCGTGACATGAAAGAGCATGACATTTGAACGGCACATTATTAAAGTTGTTTAAAAAAATAGGTTATGAACATTAAGTTAAAGGTTAAGCAGCAGTATGTGCAGTAGCAACACAGGGAAAAGTATATAGGTTTTTTTCAACAATATTGTCAGATTTGTAAAATAGTGATTTGTTTTTTTTAGAAGATCCACAACAGATGTCACGGAGGTCAAACTCTATTCAGCTTTTATGAAGGTTTATGCGATTTCGTTTTCGATTACAGACCAATGATGTAAATAAAATGTGTTATTTTTGTATCGTTCTGTGCAAATAAGTACATGTAATACGGTGGAAATTTTGCATTTATTTCTTGCAAAATTGGATTGTTCGCCTCGAGGCAGATGGAGAAACATGACACATGACTTCTTGAATACGTTGCAAATTGCCAACAGCATTTTTATAGTCCCATACACTATAAATTATGTTTTATTGGGCCTGACTACTGTTCCAGTCCTTTCGCTGAGTACTCTGCAAACGAAAAACGACAAATATGCTTCATGAGCGAAATGACCAACAAGCGTAGACCAAAAGATCACCTTATCGGTTCTATAACTCAGAACAAGATAAAATAGCCAATTTATTATTTCAATGCATACATTGTACGAAGCCAATAATAAGATGCAAGATAGCATCTTTTAATTTGATCGTGTTTGTTAAAAATATATTAAAAGCTGGTTCAGTAAGTGTAGGTTGTGATGGTTTACTGGTTTGTCTTGTAAGTCAAGCATAATTCACGTATTGCATTAGCAAACACTGCACTTGTGAGTTATATTACTCTGCTGGAGGTATAAGCGCTAAGGTGGTCTATAGGACATATTCCACCAACTCCTCATGAATTTGGAATGAGGTTTGGGTTGGTCTAGTCTAGCTAGAAAAGAAATTGGAAATCATGTCAACTATGCGAGTAAATACAAACTGTGCGACTAAAAGACTGACTTAGCGAAATTGTGGCTCAAGAGGCGTCTTGAATGATGTCAAAGAAACTATAGTAATATGGATCAATCTTACTATCCGGCTAAAGGCCTGTGCCCCTCGTGTGGAAATTTATGGGCTACATTTATTTATTTATTTAATTTTATATTGAAATACCCATAATCGCTCAAATAGACAAATAAAAAAAGATATAATCTTAGCCAGTAAATCACGCGCTGGTTGTTTGCCTTGGCCAAATTGACACGCATGGAAGAGGGAAGGTGATGGAAGCAATATTTGAAGTAAAAAATGCATATTTTTGTGTGTTAATTTGAGCAAGGCAAACAAGCAAAGCCGCGGGCGATCATTTCAACTACTTAGTTTTGAGTGCATAGTGTGAGTTGTTTGCGCGTTTCTCGACGACGACTTCGAATTAAAGCAAATGGCTGCCTGTCCCCGACTTAAAAATATCCACTATGTGAAGGTGTCCTGTACCTTGTTCGGCGAAGACAGGACGAGAAATATCACCCTGACAGTGTCGTGGAGACTGTCAAACATCCTCTGAAGATTATGGTATGGTCAGTTATCAGTGGAAGAGGTACAGGACGCCTTTACATAGTGGAGGGGATGATGAAACAGGAGCAGTACAAAAAAGTATTGGAGACAAGACTGATTCCTCAGATTAGTGAATGGTTTGCTGATCGAGCGGAATCATGCACTTTTATGCATGATTCCGCTCCTTGTCACAAAGCTAAATCAGTAACGGCATTCTTAGAGAAGAAAGCTATCAAAGTTTTGCCTTGGCCGGGCAACTCGCCAGACTTCCTGGGAGAATTCCTGGGAGCTCCTGAAACGGAAAATATCCAAAGAAAATACCAAAAACAAGCAAAGTCTCATAGAGGCATTGATTAAAGTTTGGCATCACGATGAAGAATAAAAAGAAAATGTAAAAAAATGTATTCAGAGCATGCCAAAGAGGGTTCAAGCTGTAATTGATACCAAAGGAGGATCTACTAAATACTTAGGGATTGTACTAAATATTTTGAATTTGTGACAGTTATAGATCTACAACTTAACTCTAATGTCATCAATCAGTGTTACCACAGCAATAAATGTTACAGAGTATTGTCAGGATTATATATAATACAAAAATATCTCGCAGGTGTAATAAATTTTTAGGTAGGTACATTAATAGTGTTTGAATATTAATTATTAAGAAAAACTACAGTGTAACTAATAATTTGGCCACCCACTGACCTATAGGCGTGCTACGCAGCGGCGGCGTGCGGTGAGGGCGAAGTAGCAACTCACGACCACTATTCGTTCAACCCAAGCGTCGTAACAAAAACAATTCATAAATGCAAACAACCCTGAGTACAGTGTATTTCTGAATGGGCTCAGCGTTTTCGTCGAGAAACTCATAAACATAACATAAACAAAAACTGTTACGTACAGGCACATACATTGCTTCTGGCCCCACACTAGGATACCCTGTGTCGTGGGAATCAGAAACAGCGACGTCACACACATTAACATCCAAGACCTGTTTTTTTTTAACCCCAGCCGGGGATCGAACCCGGTACCTCTCGCATGATAGGCGGAGCCAAAACCACTACACCACAGAGGTCGTTTAACTCGCCAAAATCTCACACTAGGCGAACTGATGTTTCTCGCATTCGCGGTCTCAGACCCTTGTTTGTCTGAAAACAGTTATTAGTGTGCCGCGGGAACCCTCCAGGCCAATTTCGACACTTTGTTTGCAGTTCATGGAAGTATCTCTTTAGCGCGGATGCCGAAGCAACTACTCATCTGATAGTATCTCAAAAACGTGCTATCACTGTCTCTCGCTCGGGAAATGACTGCGCCAATATAACATTTAAGTGGCAATTAGTTTGAGCCTGCAGCCTGCGTATTCGGCTATTTGTTTGCAGTTCATACAATTATAACTCTTTGACTTGCCGTTTTTTGCAGCGATGAGGTTTGCTACTGTTTGCTGTCTGCCTCTTTATGTGATTTGAGAAGAAAATACACATTTTACAGAGCTTTTGTGATGGCGGGAGTTGATGATAATTATAAGATAGTCTCTACAAACAAACCTAGACAGCCCGTCTAGGTTTGTTTGTAGAGACTGCGCCAGTAAAGAAGATTACTATGGATTTATATTTGTACGATATAACGTTACGACTAGGCAGATGCTCCCAGATAGAGGTATAACCTCTATAATCTGTTTTATAAACTACTCGACCTATGAATCTGTTAATTTGGCAGATACCTATATAGGAAGCTGAACAATACAAGCGCTCAGCCCAGTAAAAGATTTTCATAATTCTGGAGGAGACGTCTAAATAGCGACAGGACTGTATAAAGCGGGGGGAGGGTGTGAGGATGGGGGTCCTCCCCCTCAGGGAAGGGAGGGGCAGGAAGGGGGAGAGAGGAGGGAGGAGGAGGGGAGGTTCATGTTTGTATGGACGGGCTATTTTTACACGAGTTTGCGCGAGCGAGGCCGCGGATTGTAAGTATGTATATGCGCACCTTGATTTTAATCCAAACATTGGCATGTTATTAAATCTATGTAAACTTTTTTCTGGTTTTGAAGTGGACAAGGGTATTTTATTTGCGTACTAGGTATTTTTAGTTTTATGTAGTTTCGGATTTGGCTCTGTAGGCCCTTCTTCAAACGTCAACCGGTATAATGCATTAGGGGTTTAGGAGTTCTCTGAATCATGTGATTAAGACTGTAATTGCTTTATTAAGTCTAATTATTCCGAACGCTAGATTAATTGGATGCGCTGAAATTATTACTATTTTCAATTGAATCTCAATAACTTCATAGGTTGTGTCGCAAATTGTCAACTCTGTTTATAACACTGACCACTTTCCCACCTCACGTGAAACTGAACACAAATAAGAAAGAGATAGGATGCATCGTGTATGCATAAGTTGTTATCATTTAAAATATCATGGCATATAATAATAATATAATTTTATTTATCATAAGGCGTACAAAACACAGGTTTGAGTTTAATTAGTACAAAGCACTAATTAAATTTCAGTAAAACAGAGAACATCATGAACCTGAGCTAGTTGGTTAAACCTGTATTCCAGGATTCTAATCTACCCTAATGACAGTTTGCGTGCTAGACATTGCAGCAGATGAGAACCTGTTATTCATTGAATGTTCTTCATCTTGAGGTTATTATATAGAGACTTTATCACATCAATATGTCGTCAAAACCATACGATTTGTTATCTTAATAAAATAGTTACGAGTTGATCTCGAATTACCCTGAACATCGGTAGATCCTAAGTCGACTGCCTCACAGGATTTAATGTTGTCTATCATAATTAACCAAGTTCAAAACTTAAAAAACCGGCTTCAAGTTCAAGCCGTATTTCTTCCTCGCCGGTCGGGATGCGAAATAAAGTCTATGTATGTCCATGAAAAATCCTCGTCAAAACCACAAATCAAATTAATGTTTTTTTTAAAAGCTCTTTAAATCAATTTTGATAAAATTTATATAAATCGATTCATGATTGACGGAATAATCGGGTAAAAAACATACAAAAATACAGTCGAATGGAGATCCTTCTTCTTTTTATGTCGGTTGAAAATGACTAGAATACCATCATAATCAGCCTCTCAGGGTACCCACCGCTGAGCACAGGGCTCCTCATCTACAATGCCATTCAACTCGGTCCTGTGCAAATACGGTATAAGTAGCTTTTGTAGTCCAGTAAACTGTTTGCGCATTTAAATTAAAACAGGTTTTTTACCGCCATTATAAAGTACGAAGTTTTATAACCACAATCCTTACAGGGTCAAGGATATTGCTTATGTCTGAATTGAAGCTCTACACAACACTACCGTTTGGATAATGCTAGTGTAGTTGATTACCTAATTACATGAATTGGTCTAATCCGATAGGATACAACTATAAGGTGGAATGAAACATTCAAGGGTACTTCGCCATTGCTTTCCAGCATTCTCTTATTAATTAAATATAACGAATTTAGACCACTATGTGAAGGGATGCTCGCATCGATAATGTTAATATAACAAAACAGAAATGCTCGCGGTTAGGTACTTTGTAAACGATTGGTTCGTTCCTGGTGCAACTGTTTTAATTCCAATTTCTATGTATTTAGTCTCAATTGCATTTTGCTTGTTTCTGGTAAAAAAGCAAAGAACTTCGGGTATCAGTGTCGATGGGTCGACACTGATACCCGAAGTTCTTATGTGTAACAAGTTGTAAAAGGCGAATAAAGCCTGATCTAGTGTCAATCTACAGCAAGACAAAGTACTATCCGAAATTCGAATGAAGATACGAAGGTCGAAGACCTAGGCAAGGGATTAACGGAACTAAGGTGGAGATAGGCAAGACGATTGGCTAGACGGGGTCATGGAGGGTAGACGTTGATCTGACAAAAATTATGAATTCGACGGGATATCCTTGGATTAGTTGGTACAGGACCTTGAAGATTGGCGCTATAGCGATGAGGCTTTTGCCCAACAGTGGGTTCAGCGTGATGTTACTGATGATGATGATGACATACTTAACTTAAAGACCACAATCTCTGGCTTTTCATCTTGTGACCATATGATAAGGGTATCTGCATTTGAAACCCGGAGAAAATGCTTAGCGCCCGACCCCAGTCCTTTCCTTCGTGACGCTAATGTTCACGACGCCAGAAAGGTTAAACAACTCCAATTCGTATATTTGTCAAGCAGCAGTCGTTGTTTCTGTTACAATGGTGGGGCTCAGCCCTAACAACCGCTTCGTCTTATACTCCGTACTGATTACGTACCCGACGCCAGAAAGGGTTAACAGCTCCAATTTAACTATTTGTTCGGCAGCACTCGTTGTTTCTGTTTCAATGTAACCCTCCGTCCTTTCGTTCGCGCCGCTTTTATGTTCACGACGCTAGGAAGGGTTATAAGCTTTAATTTATCTATTTGACCACAAACTTGGAAAATAGCGTTTTTGGTGAGTTGTGACGTCGCTAGATCTTAATAATAATACCAAACTCATACAAAGTTAGCAAAACGCAATTTGGAAATTTAAGATATAAAGTATAAATCTTTAAATGTTGATAAAAAATCACTCGTCAGATATTGTTCAGGCTTCTCAGCACCTAATGACCTCGTAGGGGCCCATCAGCTACGAGGTAGCGTAACGATCAGTTGCCAAGAAGCGTGAACGTCGGCGATTCACCGAGCTGAAGTAATTGGTGTCGATCTAACCTGGTCTGTGCTTCGGTCCCGTCAACCTCCTGTCTCTCTGCAAGGCCCGGGTGCACCCTAGGCTCTTCTTGGTAGACAGGTTCTTCAGCCAACCTCCTATGACTGGCGGGCCAGCTTCAATGAGCACAGTGTTCCAACACAGGTTATGTTACGTGGTAAAAACCAATCGGCCACGTAAATGCGAACTTTATCTGGTTCGGGGAACCACAACACACTCAGCTATATAGACAATCCTGAGGGAAACCCGAATACATTCCAGATGGCTTGCGATTTAATTTCAATACCCTAACCAAAACGCGTTTACATTGCGAGGGCTTTCGTCTCTCAGTTGTCAAAAACTGCTAGGTTGGCAGCAACGTCAAATTCAAAATGGCCGTTCAGAAACCATCGATCGAATATCGATTTGTAATCGAACAATCACCCGCCCGGACAGGCACCCACCTGTCCCCTAATCTACGGGCAGCCGAGACAACGTTGCTACAGCTCGTTTTAGAACCGAGCCTCCTACTAGAACCTCTGCAGACCGGGGGGTCCCGTCCTTGCCAGGGAACAAGTTAACAATGCGCCCCCTGTGCCAACGTAGTGGCGGTAGGTTAGCATCCTTAACCAGAACGAGGTCACCAACACTAGGGGGGCTGGTTTTGTCAGTCCACTTAAGGCGCTGTTGTAAGATATGCAGATACTCGAGCGACCAACGCTTCCAGAAATTCTGAGTAAACTGCTGCAACATCTGATACCTTGACAACCGATACAATTTCACTCCCTCGAAGGGGTGCTCGGGCAACGCGTTAAGTGGCTGTCCTATCAAGAAATGGCCTGGGGTCAGAGCCTCCAGGTCATTTGGATCCGAGCTGAGCGGACACAACGGTCGCGAATTGAGAACGGCCTCGATATTACAAAACAATGTCGCGAGCTCCTCAAAAGTCAGCGCGGTCTGACTTACTATACGCCCCAAGTGCGTCTTAGCTGACTTAACTACGGCCTCAAAAATCCCACCCCAGTGGGGGCAAATCGGTGGGCTGAAGGTCCACTGTATACCCCGACGGGAGAGGGCCGTTCCAATATCCACTTTATTTACATTCAAAAAGTTGACTATCTCTCGTAAGTATCGTTCCGCACCGATGTAGTTAGTGCCGTTATCAGAGCGGATCAAAGTTGGAAGTCCCCTTCGAGAAACAAACCTATCCAAACAAGCAATGAAAGCCTCTGTCGAGAGATCAGCAACGAGCTCGAGATGTACCGCCTTGGTGGATAAACAAACAAACACACATAGGTACGCCTTGTATTGCTTAGCGGTACGCAATCGTGAACTTTTCACCATAAACGGTCCTGCAAAATCCGTACCAACACCTGAAAACGGTCTGACCTCATTCACACGATCAGGGGGCAAGTCCCCCATGAGAGGTTGCATCGTAGCAGCCTTAAGTCGATAACAAGGCATGCACCGAAACACGATGTTCCGTATGACACGGCGGGCAGATAAGATCCAAAACTCCCGCTGGAGCGTGGCCAACAACGCGTTACAGCCGGCATGCGCGTTTTTAATATGACGATCAGTCACCAGCAATTCAACTAACTGTCCCCCCTTGGGGAGCAGAAGTGGGTGACGAGCCGAATACGACAGATTCGCATTGCGCAATCTTCCTCCTACCCGAAGTAACCCGGTCGAATCAACAAAGGGGTTGAGACGCGCGGCTCCCTTCAATTTCGAACGTCCACTTCGTATAATCTCCAATTCTGCCCCAAACTTCGAGGACTGTACCAACCGGACCAAATTCAACAGCGACTCGTTTCGCTTTGCCGGAGTCAGAATAGGGTTCAACGTTCGCTGATCGCGAGGAGTACGACAATTTCGAGCGAATCTCCTAATCCAAGTGGACACGTTTATCAACTTGTCAAGTGAGCTATACCGGTCCAGCAGAAACCCGGCGTCAGGGTCCTCAGCCTTCTGGGTAACATGCACGGCCGCTCTGGGGCCATGATCCGAACATACTACTACATGGCTGTGGGGCCAGTCCGATTCTCTCTTGGCAAGCCAGGGTGGTCCCCACCACAAATGGTGTCTAACGAGTGCAGGAGCCCGACATCCCCTGGATGCACAATCAGATGGGTTCAATTCTCCTGGTACATGTCTCCAGGTCAGTGGGACCTCAGACGACACAATCTGGGAGACACGGTTCGCAACAAAAACCTCTAAGTTATGGACCGAAGCCTTCAGCCAGCACAAAACAATCTGGCTGTCCGTCCACGCGTACACCGTATCCTCCAAAACCACTGACCCACGCAACACTGTTAGAGTGTGATTCAAAAGTTTGGTCAAAAGAGCAGCCCCGGACAGTTCCAGTTTTGGAATCGTCATCCTTGTCCAAATAGGCGCTACCTTGCTTTTTGCCAAAACCAAACGCACGTCGACCTCCCCGGTGGAGGTGACGGTTCGCAAATAAACCGCTGCCGCAAACCCTCATTCAGAGGCATCACAAAACCCGTGAAGGGTTGCCCTGTAATCCCCAGCAGGGACCAATTTCCTCGGCAGCGATACATTATTTATGTCCGATAGCGAGGTGAACATTCGCGTCCAATCAGTCAACAAATCACCTGAGAGGTGGGTGTCCCAGGTCAACTGAGCCGCCCATAGCCTTTGCATAAAACATTTGAGAGCAAAGGTGACTGGAGAAATCCATCCATTCGGGTCGAACGTTCTCGCAATCGTTGACAGTACTGACCGCTTCGTCCAGGCCTTCGGTGTTTCTAAAACCACCCGATAGGTAAACTCATCATGGACGGGCCGGTACTGAATTCCAAGCACTGACAACATGTTAGGGTTGTCAGGATTCTCAAAAACGTGCGGGTCTTGTTGAAACTCATCTGGGAGACCAGCCATCAACTCAGGGGAGTTGGACATCCACTTGCGTAGTTCATAGCCGCCTCGTTCCAGCAATTGAATGAACTCGTCACGTCGGTCCAGAGCTTCCTCTACACTGGCTGCCCCTGTGCAGACGTCATCGACGTACAAATCTTGCTCCAGGATAGCGGCGGCTCTAGGATAGCTCACATGGTCACGCGACGCCAACTCCCGCAGGGTACGCATCGCCAAATACGGGCTAGACCGTAACCCATACGTGTTCGTGTTTAACTCATAGACCTTGACTGGCTCGGCCGTGGACTCACGCCAAAGTATCAACTGATACCTTCTGTCAGCCGGATGAATTACCGTTTGCCTAAACATCATCCGAATGTCTGCGACAAATACAATCTGGTGCCTCCGAAAGCTCGTGAAAATATCCGAAATATCACGACTCAACTTGGGTCCCGAATGTAGACACTGATTCAGGGACATCCCGTTCGACGTAGGTGCTGACCCATCAAAAACAACTCGAATCTTGCCGGTAGGGGTTCGTAGGACGGCATGGTGTGGAAGGAAACAATGATCCTCAGATCTCCAGTCCACACCCGATACCGACATGTGTCCTAACGACTCATACTCCCTCATGAAATCAACATATTTTTGTTTAAATACGGCGTCCCTTGTCATCCTACGCTCCATCGACATCAATCTCGTCTCAGCCATCTTCCTAGATTCTCCTAGTGGCGGTCGATCGGCCCTGAAAGGCAGTCGAGTTACAAAACGACCAGAACGAAGGCGAACAGTACTATTCTGGTAAAACAACTCGCACTCTTCTTCGTCTGCGTCGACTCGACGAGCGGTGGGAGGTTCCTCTATCTCCCAGAAACGTTGGATAGCGTCTGACAACACTGAGCCAATAAGTATGCCATCTGACTCGGCAGGCCTAACCATTGGCAATGCCGGACCCATGATCACGTGACCAAACTTAGTATCCACAGCAATCAACCCGTCCGGCTGAAGAACTCGCCGATCCGACAACAGAAACCTACCCAGAACGTCTGCTCCCAGTAGCAGGTCGACCGGGGCTGGAGTGTCAAAATCGGGATCCGCCAACTTGAGTCCTGATGTCAGGAATCGAACGGCCGGATTCAACTTCACCAAGGGGTGTCTGCCCATGACATGCGTCATTACTAAAGCTTGCACGGATGTTTTTGTCAAAATGTCATAACGTGGAGAGAACGTGATCACCGATTGACCAACTACATTCGTAACCGTAAAATTCCCCACGCCCCGTATTGATTTATTATACCTATTTACCTTGAGGCCCAACCATTTTGCTAAATCATTCGATACAATGCAGCCCTGAGCTCCAGAATCTAATAGGGCGCGAACGTATGTTGGGTTGCCCGCCAAATCCCAAACAAGCACAGAGGCGATCGGTAACACCACCGTCTCCGGTTGGGGGGCAACCAATGGTTGGGCCGCAAATCCCTAGCGAGGACCCCCGGGGCCCCACTGTGCCTGTAACCGATCAGGTATGCAGCTATACGCCAGAGGGTCCCATTGTACAAATGGCCCACGCGCCGGTTCCATTCCCAACCTACGATTCCCCGTAAAGGGGGGTGGGCGTGAATTCAACCGTGGCCGCTCCATGAGCGGGGGGGACATCACATGTGACCGACGAGGACGAGGCGACGACCGGGGCGACAACTGAGGCGGCGTCCGAACCGCAGCCGCATAGCTCGAAGGTGTCCCATGCCACCCGCCCGTTACGGCCTGCTCAACACACCCAATGTCCCGCTGGGTCGGATGCTGAGTCGCAACCGAAAACTCAGGGCCCCCCATGTAATGGTCCTGAGTGCGGCCCTGCACCCTGGTACTGCCCTGTGCACGTGGGGACGTTGGCCCCTGAGTTGCGCTCCGAGTCGCAAACGAATTCTCAGGGCCCCATGCCGTGTCACCCTGGGTACGGCCCTGTGGACGTGGGGACGTTGGCCCCTGAGTTGCGCTCCGAGTCGCAAACGAATTCTCAGGGCCCCATGCCGTGTCACCCTGGATACGGCCCTGTCGAGGCTGTTGGCCGGACCGGTTCATGCACAACAGATTGTTGTGGGCCCCACCACAATATCCGCACATTTTTGTGCGCGTGCAGTCCCTAGCCATGTGTGGCCCGAGGCACAGGAAACACCAGCTCCGCTGCTTGGCCATCCGGCGCCGTCCCTGAACCCTAAGTTCCCCGAACTTATTGCAATTGGCCACAGCAAGGCCAATCTGCCTACAACATGGGCAGGTCTCACCATGTGGGGTCAATTCACTCACAGTCCCATACGACTGCCGGTTGGTGCGGTCCTTCCTCGTCGGAGGGCCCCTACTCACAGCGCTCCCGGCAGCTCTCTGTGGCTCCGAAGGATGGGTGACCGTCAACCCCAAATTCTCTGCCCGTCGAGCCTCCTCTTCCAAGAATCCGACCAAGTCGGAGAAGGCGGGCAGGTTCTCGGCCGACCTCCCGTGAGACTGTTCGAAACGAGTCTGCACGTCAGCGGGTAGGCGGGAAAGTACAATGTACAACAGTAGGTACGACCATTCACCAACCGGAAGTCCAAGATTCTCTAGAGCCTTGGTGACGGACAACAATGGGTTCAAAACCTCCGTCTGTATGGCCCCGACCTTGTTCAAAACCGGGATGCTAAACAAACGGTTCAGTTGGGCATCGGCCAACCTCCGTTTGTTGTGGTAACGTCTGACCAACAATTGCCTGGCCGTTTCATAGTTACCCTCCGTAACTGTCAAATGAGCGACCAGCTCCCTAGGCTCACCCCTCAATGCTGCTACCTGCTGAGCCATCTTGACAGACTTGGTAATGTCCGATCGCATGTGCACCAAACTGTCGAATAGATTGATGAAGCTCATCCATTCACCGGACACTCCGTCAAAAGTAGGCATAGTTATGGCAGGTAACCTGGACCCCGAACCCTGAAGCGGCAGAGGTGCTTCAATGTCACCACCATGGCTGGACTCGCGCTGTCTACGTATGTCCGCAGCCTTCTGCGTGATAGCAGCTGCCATCTCCATAAATTGGTCGACATCCCCTATCAACCGTGACAGCCTGTCAGGTGCGCAACCATCAACTGATTCCGCCTGCGCGGACAATTCGAGCACCCTATTGTAACGTTCCTTAACGTCCATAGACCGCTCCAATACCACATCATGCCTATCTAAACGGTCTATCAGACCGTGTGCGGAGGAAAACCATCTGAGTTCCTTAGAAACACCCTTCTGGATTTCAGATAACGACATGATCGGAACGATACTTACTCACAATTTGCAGTAACTCAATTTTATTGGACCCTCCAGTCTACAACCCAAACGAGGGAACCCTAAACCACAACTTAAACAATGTTGTTTTCCTTAAACAATAGGAACCGAGTTTTATATCTATATAAATTCTGTAAATACAATTTAGTTTCCCTTTATCATTATAACACACACAGATAGTCAATATTAGTTCAAGTTATAAATTGCTATAAACTGAAAACAATGTAATAGCCTGCTATCAATAGATGTAACTACCTATGTTAACTAACTGGTTGACTAACTGGTAATTCAATGCAAATTTCAATTCAATATCTGTCTGTCTACTACCAGCAATAGACTTATAGCTTACAATACTACCAATCTATGTGGATATAGGAACAACCAAGTACCTAACCGCCTATACCTACAGATTGATAGTCCCAAATCGTGCCTTCCTGGAGCCCTTGACGGCTGCAAATCTCAGGAAGCCACGCTCTAGCTACCAAAATGTTCAGGCTTCTCAGCACCTAATGACCTCGTAGGGGCCCATCAGCTACGAGGTAGCGTAACGATCAGTTGCCAAGAAGCGTGAACGTCGGCGATTCACCGAGCTGAAGTAATTGGTGTCGATCTAACCTGGTCTGTGCTTCGGTCCCGTCAACCTCCTGTCTCTCTGCAAGGCCCGGGTGCACCCTAGGCTCTTCTTGGTAGACAGGTTCTTCAGCCAACCTCCTATGACTGGCGGGCCAGCTTCAATGAGCACAGTGTTCCAACACAGGTTATGTTACGTGGTAAAAACCAATCGGCCACGTAAATGCGAACTTTATCTGGTTCGGGGAACCACAACACACTCAGCTATATAGACAATCCTGAGGGAAACCCGAATACATTCCAGATGGCTTGCGATTTAATTTCAATACCCTAACCAAAACGCGTTTACATTGCGAGGGCTTTCGTCTCTTAGTTGTCAAAAACTGCTAGGTTGGCAGCAACGTCAAATTCAAAATGGCCGTTCAGAAACCATCGATCGAATATCGATTTGGAATCGAACAGATATTAATAAAATAAATAATAAACTTTGTTCCTAATTATGTTCTATCTACCTGTGGTGAAAACCGCATGAAAATAGAACAATCGGTTCAGTAGTTTTGACGTTGTTCTCGAACAAACAGACATAATTCGCTGATTTGTGTTCTATGGCTGTACTATAGTGAACCCCCTTTTAATTTTTGTTACTTATCTTCAATGTACAGAACAGACATATTGATTGCACTGTTTTTCATATGTAATGATTGATTGATCAAAGTTCACTCGAACACTCTAGATTAATTAGTGCCAAGCCGTTTTCTATTCGTCGGTCCTAAATCGGGTACACTCGGCTGTTATTAGTTTTTACTATTCACGTGCTTACACCATATTTCAACACAGGAAACAGAATAACAGCCCATAAAATATTTTGATCACTCTCACTCAAGTCACAGAGTATGTATTCCGTTGAAGACGGCTCCCAGTGGCCCACACCACATAGCCAACGAACAGAAATATTCAAATAGGCAAACAATCCTGATGATAAGCCTCGCTCCAGGTTTGGAGACCCGCAGATGTCAAACGAAAACCTTATTGTATACTAGAAGCTAGAAGTCTGGGATAAAAAATATCTGATCATTCTTGGACTGTTTTGGTATAATATACTGTCTAGAGAGAGACTAGATGCTTTTTAAGTAACAAATATGTGTTTCTTCTACTCCGAGCTGGAATATGCTTGAAAACTCTCATAAACACGTAAATACAGTGCCTGCACCTAAAAAATAGACTAGAGAAGTGGTTTCGTTTGTTAGTTTTGACCATTTAACGTCTTCAGACTTCCGCCGAATGATCGTTTAATTTCGATGTTATCAGCTTGTCACAATTCCAAAATTAATTAAAAACATATCCAACGGAACCCAGACAACCAATCCGTTAAACGCACTTGCCGGTATTTTTGCCGCATGCAAATCGTTTAGCCTCACATCACAGAAGGAAAATAAAAAAATGGGTCAGCTCATCAATCATCTATGTAACTCGAATGAATGAACTCCATCGTTCCCATTTAGCTTTTTACTTTGCGATATTGTGCTCACCGATAAGTTAGTTCGATTCATAGTTCGATAGATGGCTTAGCGGTACTGGCACATCGGAAACAATCGTGCAGTTTAAGCAACATTTGGCCGAGACGGGAACTAGATGGGTGTCCCGTCTCTATGCGGCATTTGTCTCGGCGCTTCCATGTTTCGGATGGCACGGCCGCAGGTTCCGGCTTCTATAGTTATAGTCGCAAAGCTGTGTCAGAGGCCTTAATAGGGCAGCTTCAAAACTTCTGACTGTCGGGTTGGCCACTAGCCCGACACCTCTCCATCAACCCGCACTGAGCCAGCGTGGTGGAGAATGACTCAATCTTACTCGCATACCGGTTAAAGGCCTGTGCCTCTCGGTGGGGACATTAACATCTATAGTATATAGGTAGATGGCAGAATGCACGAACTGCTGCGAAATATATTAGAATCCATGTATTCTATTCGTTCAACAAAAAGCACCGTATTTGGGTAACCATATTATCCCCATAGAATTAATTAATCCCTTTGTCGCTTACAAGTGATATCAGATTGTGGTTGTGGCTGCTCCATAGATACTACCGCCACTACTTTATAACATGTTTTCCATTTTATTAGCTTTAATTAGAGCTTGTTAGCGGAGAGCCTTCCATTACTTTGCCCGTTATCACGCTCGCGGCTTTTCTCGTGATTCCCGCCGTTTTTGGCACGACCCAGCTACAAGGATATAATCCGGGTAACATGGACTAAATGCCTAACTACTTTTTGACCTTAACTATTGTATGTAGATTTTTGCAGATGGTACATGGTTCAGAACTAAGATGACGGAGGAGCTTCTTCAGTGACGGTAAGGTCTACTACCCTTTCACGACCACGACCTTTCATACATTTTTACAGTTGCTAAATCAATTCAATGCTAAAGGTGATACGAAAAAAATGGGGTTTTTTCGAATTCAATTACTCCACTATAAAATCATCTACAGATTTGAGTTATAGGTTGAAGTTGGGTCAAGTATTTGAATAAGATTCTCACTGAAGGAAAACGCGATTGGATGAAATTTTCTTGTTACAATATACTTATGAAAAGACCTCTAAATTGTTTTATTCCCTGTAACTCTGAAACTCTAGCTAATTTCATTGCGGAACTGCATTTAAAATGTGGATAGTGTGTATTCGTAAACTCTACTCGAAAATCTTTTCAACAAAACAGCGTAGTTTATTTTTATACATTTTTTATGTGGTTTGGCGCTACTTTATTTTAGTTTGAGTCGAGCGCTTTTTTGCGCTCTCTTTTTTACAATCACGCCACAAGAAACAACAACGACTGCTGTATTCCGGAATTCCTCTGGATATTCAATATTCGGCTGACCGACGCCCATCACGCACACGACATTTTGTTTTGTTTTGTTTGTGTGTGCTCTATGAGTAAGTGTTGCCGTTAGGACAATCTAGTTTGTGGCTACATAAAATAAAAAAGTGGCCAATATTGTAACAAAAAAAAAAACTTTCGAAATTTGACTAAAAGTGATTAAATACCATAGTATTCGCCTTTAATATTCTATTACTATTGATAATACAATATTATTGCTATACAGGGATAGGGAAAATTGTATATAAATAAGTGGGTTTAACGTGTATCCGTCGCTTCTCTGCCTCAGTGAGCTGATGCGAGATGGTGATGCTGTCTCGTGACGTTCTCCCTTGTGAGGGACGGACCCCCAATGGCTGGGGTGAATAGTTGAAGACACGTGCGTGCACTGAGCTACTCCGACGAGGTCACTTAGTATCAGTTAGAAAGTCATCAGCTCCACAAGGAATAGCAGTCAAACGGGTGGACGGATTTTAAAGCGTTTTTTTAGCTGGTGGTAGAATCGACAGCGATATGGTTTTGAGATATGTTTTATTAAAATCGGTTCAGTAGTTCAAAAGTCATCTATCAGCTCATCAAGGAATAGCGGTCAAACGGGTGGACGGATGTTAATGCGTTTAAAAAAAAACACCTTAGTGGTTCAAAAATTACCAGCCTAAATAGGGAACAAGTGAACCAAATTTTAGCCTTACGTTATAAGTCGGATGTGTTTAATTTTTGATTTATAGTTATTCCATGTTGCCTTTTTTTGCACTTCAAACACAGATTTCTCACAAAGAACGTTTACGAAATTCGTAACTAAATACATACTTTTCATCTTCTTGTAGTGCCTCTCCACTACTGGAGGTCGGCGGTCAGCTCACCATACTCCTCTCTGTACGTTGCCAAGCGCATGAGCTGTTCTACGCTGGCCACTCCCGTCCATTGCCTTATGTTACGGAGCTACGAAATCCTCCTTCTACCAGCGCATATTTTCCCCTCTACCTTGCCCATTTCGATGACCTGAACGAGTCGGTATCGTTCGTGACTAACCACATGTCCCAAGTAACTTATTTTTTCTTCTTTATAAATACTTTTGATTGTTTTATTTACTCCATCGATGTTACATGGTCTTTAATATATAACGCGTAACTAACACGTTAGTTTATAAACGAACTGTTTTGACAATCTTATGGTAACATATATACTATGGGGACTCCTTTTATTCAATAAATCTCGCGTAGCTATTTGTTGCTGTAGCGGCAAGAGACACACATTCTCTGACAATTTCAACTCTCTACCTGTTACGGTTTATGAGATACAGCCAGCTGACGGACGGACGGACAGACGGACAGCGGAGGCTTAGTAATAAATAGGGTCCCGTTTGGCACCCTTCAGGTAAAGAACACAAAAATACGTCTATTGGATCAATATGTAAATAGTACTAACGAAATTTTCACTTTTTACTCTTTGACTGTATACCAAGACAGATAATTCAGCAGGTAAGCTGGTACTAAGTAGTTAGTTGATGTTAACCATTTGGAGTGGTGGATGTACAGTTACGCACACGTTGAGCCGTTATCCTTTTATTCAGAACAGATAACCAGATGAGGGTTCCTCATGAATATATCTAGTTGCAATGAATACATGATTATCGTGAGGTTTTCCATCCATCGTCAATTACCAAGTTTGGTGAGTAATACAACACTTATATGCAAGACAAGGAGTCAGCCTGTCGCCACCGCAATAACCTCACATTTCCTCATAGTTCTTAATCAAAACGAAAATGCAGAAAGGTAAAAAGAAAAAATAAGCGTTTAACTTCTTTTTAAAATACCCAGCTTTCTAGTAGTCGCATAATTAAAGTTGCAGCGCAAAGCAATTTAACTTTGAACTACAATTTAAATAAGTTGCCATTAACTTTCTACAAATCGAAGTTTTTATTTGTGTGCTGACCTCATTTGTATGCTTGTTCTACATATTGCATTCCGGCGAGATGCATCTTAATTTGACCGTGTTGTTATTGTAACTACACATCTGGAAATGCAACTTATCTCGACGAAATGCACTATGTAGAACAAGCATACAAATAATGGTCGACGAAACAACATTTTGAAAACCGTAAGGTTATATTATAATCTATAGGGTGACATAGTATATAGGTACTATCCATAAATTGGGATTCAACATAGATAAACTACCTACAATTTAAAGGATTGTTTATCGAAAGTTTATAATCTATCCATGTAAAACAGTACATTGTGAGTGAGACCGAGCGGGCACAAAAATGTTTCTTGTGCTCTCCTCTTACCATATGTCAATCTCATAGCGAAGCATAAAGGGGGCTTCGCTTCGCTCACCGCCTTCAGCCTTTACATACCCTGATCCACCACTTCGCCCTGATATTTCTTATGCAATTCAAGTTTAAACCATTCACAATGTCGAGTCGAGCTCGATTAGAGATCTTGGTGAGATACTTGACTCCAAGTTAAACTTCATTAACTACATAGATTAATGTCTGTAAGGAGAGCAATAAATAATAATAATAATAGTAATAATATTTTATTTATTTCAGACAATTAAGGTCCATAGTTAAATACTAGTTATTAAGATAATTTCAAAAATATTATGATGTTATAATCTGGGTATGGAGCTGCACCCAATGTCGCAGCATTGGGGAGTCCCACCTGTCTATAAACACATTCAGCATCCCGTTACTGCCGCCGCGCAGGCGGGCGAGTGCAGAGGCGCTCCGTTTTCTCATTATTGCGTAGAAGTCATCCGTACGCGCCTCTGCGAACATCCCCGAAGCACTGCATCTCCACGGCAGCCGCAACAGGACCCTGAATGCGTTATTATATTGGACACGTAGGTCGCTGTATGCCCGCTTTGTATAGTCGACCCACAGACTGCAAGTGTAATATGATTGGCAGTAGGCTTTAAAAGCATAATTTTGACTGCATTTGTAGGTACACTTTGCAAATCTGCGGGCCAACATATTACATCGGACAGCCAGCGACCTGCGTTCCCTCTCAATGTCCATGTTGTCTTTTAGATCGTCGGTGACCCAGTGGCCCAGGTATTTAAAACTATTCACTCTGCACAAAGGTGTACCGCAGAGAGATACTTCTGGTACATCAGAGTATGTTTTTGAGTAGGACTTAAAAGTCATATACTCACTTTTTTTAGAGTTATACCTTAGCCCATGTGCCACCGCATACGATTCACAAACATTCAGCAGACTCCTTAGAGCACCTACTGACGGGCTCAGCAGCACCATGTCATCGGCATAACTAATATTGTTCATACAAACTCCATCAATATGACACCCAACCTTGGTGCCGCTGAGCTCGCCGATCAGCTGGTTCATGTACAGGTTGAAGAGGCGGGGCGAGCTCAACCCCCCCTGCCTCACCCCGCACTCCAACCCGTACACGTCCGAGCTAGCTCTCGCCCACCGCACACTGTTCTGTTTATTACAATACCAATACCTAAACATTGAAGTAAGCTCGGGAGGCAATTTTGTTTCCTCATTTAGCTTTCGCCACAATACGTCATAATGTACAAAATCGAACGCCCTCGACAAATCCAAAAAACAGGCAAATACAGGCGTTTTCCTAGCAGTGTAATACTGGACCGTTTGCTTAAGGCACAGTATGGCACTCTCCGTTGACAGACCTGGCCTAAACCCAAACTGAGCGTCATGAAGTTCAGAGTGCATAGCCAGCTGTTTGTCAAGCAGACTATCCAGTACTTTGGCTACAACGGTAGCCAGGGAAATGGGCCTTTAATTAGACAAGTCGGAGGCGTCACCGGTTTTAATTTAATAAAATGTTAGGGTTTTTGAAAAGAGTAGGTAGTAAGCTTAAAAGAACTGAAAGCCTGATGACCCTGTATACTGCTCTGGTAGGGCCTCGACTCGAATACGCCAGCCAAATATGGAACCCCTATTATCAAGTACACTCTAACCGTCTCGAAAGAGTACAACACTCACTTGCTAGGTTCTTGGCATACAAAGACGGTATCAGCACCCTTACTGATTACGAGGGCAGACTGAACCACTTTAAGTTAAATACACTGAGCCTCAGAAGAAAATACTTAGTCATAACGTTCTTGAGCAAACTAGCAAACAACTCTGTGTCGGAACCGCTACTGTTGGAAAAGTTGAATATCTTATTCCCTAAACCGAACATTAGAAATACCCGTGTCACACCCACTTTTCAACTACCTTATGTTAGAACTAATATCGGCGACTTTGCTCCACTATATCGTTTACAAAAGGACAACAATATGTGCGAAAGTTCTCTGGATATTTATATATTTAATGATACTCCCGCCACATTGAAACGTAGAATGCTGCATCCTACTGTTATTCATAGTCAATCTTAGTTAATTACGTCAATAACCTAATTATTCATATATTTTGTACTTGTAATTGGTTCTTCATCGCAATCAAAATTAATTTTATCACATACTATTCTCTTATTTGCACTGAATAATTGATAGGCTAATATTTTTCAGATTTTTGTCATGTTTCTCTTATATTGTATGTTGGTAATTTCATGTTGTAATCTATTCACTACTTTACCTACTTACTATTGCAACTTTGTGAATGCTGTCGCACATTTGTAATTGAAGCGTAGGCGAGACCGTGTCTTAATTAAGTTTATGCTAAATGGAATGTCTATTGTGTTGTTGATGTGTCCAATATATAAAGAAATAAATAAATAAATGTAGCGGTTTGACATCAATAGATTATAAACTATTAAAAATGAATACGTTACATTGTAAACAAATTAGTCCACAGTCACAATTCTACGGTCTTGGATAGATTATTCTTTATTATCCATAATTAATACGTTATATTGTAACCAGTACGTTACAGTTCACAACACATCGAAAGTTTCCAATCTCTTGAGATAATAAAGTAACGGTGTTCATAATTATACGTTTTCACGTACATTGCTTTTTCATTATAAACAAATTGTTTTACCAATTACTTAAAAACATATGATGTCCTATGAATCCTTCTTGGTAGTCAGTTTAAATGCTGCTTTGACGGAAATGTCGGAAATCTTTTACCCCACTTGCCTAATAATAAGGAAATGGAAGAAGTAAGGCTAAGTAAACCTCATGGAATCTCAAAAATTTTGGACTTTCTCCGTCGTCGTTTTATTGAAAAGATTGCCGTCGGTAAATGGGTTGATGAAAAGATTTTGTTTTTCTTTTCGCTTAGAGACTCACTTTACAAAATAAAATGCCTTTCATGATTTTTTTTGTAACCCCCGACGAAAAAAGAGGTGATTTATAAGTTTGAAGCGTGTGTGTGTGTGCGTGCTTGCGTGCGTGTTTCTGTATGTCTATCCGAGTCTGTGTGTTCAGTTCAGTTTTTCGAATGTTATCAGCTTAATAAAGCAACAAGTCAGAACATTTTATCTTAACTTTTAATTCTTCCGAAACTGACTTCTAGTTCAGTTAAGCCTTATTTTTCCTCGCCGGTCGGGGTTGCGAATGAAGTTTATGTACATTAAAAGTCCTCATCGAAACCTTTCTGCATGGAACCACAAATCAAGACGTCATCTGTGTATATATTTTTTATTTGTTGATTTTTTCAAAAAGCGCTAAATACATTTAGCGCATACCTAAAACAAGAATTATCAAAATCGGTTAATAATTGACGGAGTAATCGCGTAACAAATACACAAAAAAAAACAGACCAACTGAGAACTGAGAACTGAGAACTGAAAAACGGCGTAAAATAAGCAAGATCAGGACGACGAAACGAAATGAGTGTCGGCTTCGTGAATACTAATAGGATATGGAGGGAGGAGATGCGTTTTCTAGATAGCGACTATAGGACAAAACAAAAAAAAAACACGGCCAAGTGCGAGTCGAACTTGCACTCGATATGGTTCAGTAACATCATAAAAGCATAAACGCAAAAAAACGTCTCATATTGTGACATCCTTTTTTAATGGAGAATAACGTTGTATTTTTTTCCTTTCCTATTCGTTGTTTACATCATAATATAATCGAAAACAATAAAAATACAGTTATAAACAATCATTTAACTATTGAAATCACATTTAAAATCACGTAGTAAATTTTAGCGGCTTAACCTCTCAAAAACCGAAGGGACGGGTCGCGATTTTGAACCTTAAAAATTTATAAAACTTATAAAATTTAAAACCTACAACGGAAAAGTGGCGTTATCTAACGCCGGTGGTATTCAAGAGGTTTAACGCCGCTATGTGTCGCAGCTGCTGCGGATGACGTCACATGCCACGCCACCCACCACACACCATGTTTATTTTGTTTATTACCGTGGCCGATTAGTTATTTCCAAATCACTTTTATTTTGGAGGCACTGGAAGAAGCTAAAAACCTTTTTTATAGGTATTGCATTATGCCAAAGTGCAATATCACAATTAGAAGTGCACCAGATAGAATGATTTTCAGGTTCCAAGTGTTCAGGAAATACGAACACAGTGGTGTAAAATAATGAGAAGAGATGAAGTATCGCCAAAATCATATTTGAGTTGTTGTGGAGATCACTTTAACGTAAGTATCTATAAGTTACATTTCTATAGTTAGCAAGGTGCGAATTCGTCGTATGGTCCGAAGTAAGTTTTGCGTAGGTTATACTTTGTTACCGGCTTAAAACCTAGTTTTACAACAAAACTTTCGATTTGATACGACTAAAAATGTCTTTAGAAGTATGCTTACAATTTATAGAACTGGAAACTGTATCTTGTCATCATTGAAGGTAGTATTATTTAATTTATTTCAAGTCAAGGAGGATACAGAAAAAATATATGGTAAAGTAACACTTCGGCTTAGGAATGGAGTTAGGTAAAGACACAGAATAATTAGTAGTACCTGCAAAGAATTTGATTCATCTGAAGCGGCGCGGCGCGGCGCCCTGGCCCCGGCCGTGGCATCTGACGTCACATCCCCTTTCGACCGATTGTGTGGCGTTTCGCAAATTTGAATTCCCTGTCCTGAATTTTGCAATTTTAATATACTATTTTAGACTTTAGATGGAGAATAAATAATAAAAGTATGTCATAGATAGGTTGTAAGGACGTTAAACATTGAGAAAAATATCATTTCAGACAATTTTAAACCACATCGATATTCCCTATTGCGTATTATTACAGAGTTACACATTCTATACATATTTCAACTCTCTAGCTATTACGGTTCATGAGATACAGACGGACAGACCGGCGGCCGGACAGACGGCTGGACAGACGGACGGTTAGCGAAGGGTGATTAATAGGATCTATTTGGAACTGATCCCACACTAGGATATCCTGTGTCATGTAAACCAGAAACAGCGACGTCACAGACAAACATCGAAGACTTGTTTTTTTTTTCTTCCAGCCAGGATTCGAACGCGGGTCCTCTCGCTTGGGAGGCAGAGCCTTCAACCGCAACTCCACGGAGGTCGTAAAATAAAAAGTAGGTATTTCAACAATACATGTTCCAAAACTAATTTAACTCAGGGGTTTCATTAAGAAGCTATTTTGTTTTATTGTCCTACAGTAATCTTGAACTCCATTTCCCATACAGGGTGCATCTGCCTCACAGTATGGGAAAAGGCGTGACGCTATGAATTGAGCTTGTAGCCGCCACTTACCACCGCCTACCCCTCTCGGCCGCTACGCCGCCCTTATCTGATGATATTAACGCTCGTCTCGCAAAGAACTCGGCTAAATTGATATGATGAATGCGATGCGAACATTTTTGATACTGATTCGGTTACGAGTCCTGTTTTTGGGGCATAGGAAAAATAGGGATAAATAATAAATGTTCCTGAGAAAAACAAAACAAATAAACTTAGCGTCAAGCCTTTTGCCATTCAGAGTGGCGGAGGCACAGTGGTGCACACGTTTTATATAGTCCATAAAAATATAAAGAAAAAAAGAGATTACGGCGCATTATGTCACTTCTAGAGTAAGAAAAATACAATTCTATGGTCATATCAAAAGAAGCGGTAGATACAGGTCGCGCCAAGTTTATCTGTATCTGAGTGCCGTGTGGGGGGATCTCTCTATCTCGTATTGGGTGAGACTTGGCACGACCTGTACCATTCCGCACCAATTTTCGAGTGGGCTGTGTAGGGGTGACAAAGAGAGAGAGGTGACAGCCCGCTCAGAGCAAAATAAACTTGGTTCGAACTGTACCTACCTACTTTTGAATCAATAATGTGGAAGAGTCTACTTTATAAGGACCACTTCTTGTTCCATAAGATATATATTTTTGGACGTTTACAAGAATTGCATCGTGGCCAGAAACGATAGCAAATATACAATGGCAACACTTACAGACTGCTGCGTGTCTTTTTAAATGAAATATTTGTGTTTGTGTATTAGAACACGCAGTAGTCCGGATAATATGTCACTTAAGTTACCGTCATTTATTCTATATAAATTCTCGCCAAGGCCTATCTACCACAATACCAAGAAAGGCCTAGTTTCATGAGCTTTTAAGATTGTTTCATTATTTCAAACAGAGTGGCAGAGGAACTATGTGCCCACGATTAGCCAGTTATTCAATACCCCATTTTGTATGACAGGGAGCTAGCCCATTTCCGCCGCTATGTAGATTGGAGGTTTCCTCACGATGTTTTTCATCACCGTTACAACGTCCGTTCCTTATTTACTTAAGATAAATAGGTACTACTTATCATATTTTTCTCTTTTTGTATTGGTTTTACGGATTCGGACCCGCAACTCCTGCGTGAGCGTGAAACCACTAACTAGACCACGGAGCTGAAATTAATGAGAAAACTAACTAATTAAAACATCGGTCAAGTGCGGGTCGGACTCGCACATGAAGGGTTCCGTACCATCTTACAAGAAAACTTGAGCACTGAAAATAACAAAACAAAAACTAAAAGAAAATAATATTATCTCCGAACGTGGATTCGAACCCAGAACTTAAAGATTGCTCAACCGATATCAAACCAATTGCGCCACCAACATGTTATAAACCACGATATCTACGATCATATTTGAATCAGGATTGATAAAAATTAAAACTTTATTAAAACATCAAAAAATCTAATTAATTGATTTAAATAGTCTTTATTTAATTCAAATCGTTTACTTTTTTACATTCTGATCTATTTCAGTTCGGAAGTCAGTTATTAATTAAAAGAATAACATATCTTTTGTAAATTTTATTAATAATTAAATCGACATATAATATAATATCATGAAATTATTATTAATCTAAAAGTAAAAAAACTGTAAATTTTGTCATAGAGAATTCAGGATTCAGTCACGAGTTTAAATTTCAGGAAATTCCCGACCTATGTATGTAGGTAAACATAGTATTGGACACGTTTGTGCGTGCCTAATTAAGCCGGGGGAACTCCCTTGACAATTTTTGGCTGATTTGGTCGGAATAAAAAGTATTGATTTAAATCAATGTTATTTTAAAAAAAAACACTTGGTTGAATCGCAATCTAAATCACTGATTTAAATTGTATGGGGACCCCTTTAAATTTATATAATCTCGGTTCGTTCGTTATTTGTTGCTGTAGCGGCAACAGAAATAATTCTGTGAAAATTTCGACTCTACCAATTCCTATACCGATTCACGAGACTCAACCAGGGAAAGCCCGGTGACGGACGGACAGACAGGCGGGCAGACGGACAGAAGGACAGCGGAGGCTTAATAATAGGATCCCATTTGGCACCCTTATACGGTAAGGAATCCTAAAAATGTATAGGTATGCTGTCGGATTTCAAACTGTCATTTTAGTTCCAGAAAGGTTAGACGAGCTCATTAGTCTAAAAGATAAGGTTTTTTACTAGCCACTAATGGATTGACCTTTATAGGTCAAGTGCTGCCAAGCTAAATTAATTTTCAATGGAGTTTATTTTATACAACCCTCAGTTGGGATTAAATAAGACTTTTAAATTCATTTCTTACCTGGACACATTTTGTTTGGTTAATTTATAATAATAATAATAATAATAATAATTTATTTACCAAAAAAGATTACAAACTCGCTAATAATAATAACTAACAAATGGTTGTGCAATTTATATGTAACAGGTGCGGAAAGGTCTTTTAAGTATACTGCCCCCTGCACTAGTTTTTATAAACTGTGTTGCAGCAGGGCATGTTAACAATTAACAATTTACACAATTGCAGTACAGACGTGTAGGTACTAACACTGAGGTTATCAAATAGTTTGTTTGTTCTTAATTAAAGTTATAGTTAAAGATCTAAAGGAATTATAAATATTACCTAACATAAAATAGAAATTGAAAATTTAAAATTGATATTAGCTTAGCTTTTTCACTACTGAGGTATGTATAATTGTGATTATACATGCACATATGCATATATGTTTATGTAGGCGTGCGATCAGTGAACTTATTTGTGTTTTCCAGTTTAGTTTCTGGTCCATCATTACACCCAGGTATTTTATGTATGGAGCTTGCGTTAAGACGTAGCAATTGCAGCTGGGTAGCCTAGGGTCACATGAGTGGGCACGGAGTGAGAAGTGGTCTGGTTGGGTTTTGTTTCTGATACTGAAGGTAAGAAATTTTGTTTTGTCTAGATTTGGTGTCAGTATGTTAGAATTCAACCAATTAAGAACCTTACTGAAACCTTCCTCTGCCAACATTTTAGCATTATCCCACGTTTTTGCGTCAAATAATAATACGATGTCATCTGCGAATGAAAATATTTTTCCCGAATTCAGTTTCATATCACATAGATCATTAATATAGATCAGGAATAAGGTTGGTCCTTGCACCAAGCCCTGGGGAACGCCGAAAGTAACGTTTACTTTGTTACTCTTGGCATCACCTATACGTAGGTACTGTCTGAAACCTGTTAGACAGGTAGTCTTTGAGAAGGTTCAGGGGTACACCGCAAACAACCGAACACTCAAGCTTACTCATTAGTATAGGGATGGAGACAGTGTCAAATGCCTTAGCAAGATCTAGGAATATTCCCACAAATTTGGAATGAGAATCTAGTACATGTCCTACGTGTGAAACAGGATCCTCTATGGCATCTGCAGTAGATAGTTTTGCTCTGAATCCATATTGATTTTTCGAAAAATAATTTTGTGCATTAAGGTAGTTTATTAGTCTAATGCTGATAACTTTTTCTAGTATTTTAGATAATGTAGGGAGTATCGAGATAGGTCGGTAATTACTAACACTGCCTTCATCCCCAGACTTATGTATAGGTATTATGGTTGATTCTTTTAACGAGTTCGGGAAAACACCAGTAGTTAGACAGAGATTGCATAAACGAGAAATTGGTTTTGTGATTATATCCACCACTAGTTTGACAAATACTGAGGATATACCATCCCATCCAGCAGAAGATGTGCTTTTTAAAGATAATCTTTCTTATCTCTTGTTCATCTGTTGGTAAGAGTGTGAGTGTGATTATCTTATAATTATAATACTTTAATGTTACGCTAATACTGTAGATAATAGTAGGTAATGATCTCATTGTTATAAAGTTAACTATTTTATGATATTTTATTATTGTGCAAGTTAGATGTAAGATATTGCAGTGCCCTCACTGGGTTCATTGTCGGTTCTTCAAATTATATATATATATATATCACCATATACCACCACAATGTCGCAATAAACGTTTTGAGTTTGAGTTTGAGTTTGAGAGATTGAAGTGGACCATTATTACTTTTTAATTATCTGGCAAGACCATCCTCCGCCCGGTCTCCCTTTCGGAGAATTTCATTAGCCAATGTTCGACCAACGTTCGTGAAAAAGTTATTGACGTTGTCCACTGATTCCTGAGGGGTTGGTTTAGCTCTGAGTAGTTCTCTTGGTTCTTAATAATTTTTATTTAAATAACATATTTGCCGTATTACTTTCCATGTGTTTTGTGTTGTTTTTATTTTTGTTTATTTCAGACTGTTCTTAAGACGTTTTGAGCTTATGGAGTAGAGTAGTGCAAAAATTCCTGTGTCTCTTATATATTATTTTTAGATTTAGGTCATTGGTTTTTTTTTTTGTTTAACTGTGTAGTCTGTCTCTAAACCGAATACATCTTATTAACCCCGGCGAAATTCATGGTTTGATGTTCGCTTTTCTGTTTGTTAATTTGTATGTAGTAGTGAATTTTTGTAGTATATCAGAGACCTTTGGTAAGAACATCGAAGTACTAATATTGGGATCATTACTATTTGAGATATTCATCCCAATCTATTTGTTTTAATTAATGTAGAGCTGTTAGGTAGTCAGTTTTAGTGACATGTTTTGGTCCAGTGGCTAGTTTACCTTTTTTTATATTTACCGAGAGAATGACACAGTTGTGATCAGTCACAGTACTTTTACAAACGAGCGTTGTACATTTGGTATTCGGTTTCGTAAAGAAATGATCAAGGCAGGTTTCTCTATGAGTAGGAAACAAATAAGCCGGTAATAAGCCTTGCATTGATAATTGGTTTAGGTAGGGACCTGATTTAGGGTCTTTATTCTCTTTCCTTATGTCACCCAGAATAAAGATTTGTTTTATTGACTTTAAACCCAATATCACGGTATCTGACGATAACTGGAAGTTCTCTATGTTATTAATGGAAGGAGTTCTGTAAATGCAGACAAATGCTAGTTCCTTGCCAATTTCAATGAACAGGCAGTCGGCATCGTTCATTGTAGGCTCACAGATTTTGGCTTGCACAGTATCACGAATATAAACTACCACTCCACTGTTTTGGTTAATGTGATTTTTGGTAGAGTAAGATGTACAATTTTGTTTAGATGGCAACACGCTAAGATGGGATAACTAGCATTCCGTGAAAACTATGATATCATATTTGATATTTATTCTCGTAAGTAAGACCTGAAAGTCACCAAAATTACGATTTATGCTACGAATATTTTGCATAACAATAGTTAGAGCATTTTTGTTATGTCTAGTTAGTATGGTTTTAATTGCACAGGCGTATCAACCAGAAAAAAATTCACCAACCTTGACATCATTGTCAATTTCGTTTATGACGTTTGTTAAGTCATCCATCATCAATTATTTTTGTAGTTCCACCACAAATAACCGTGGGAGATTTATTTTTAGTTTGATTGTTGGTTGATGCCCTGTGCTTCTAAATGTGACTGTCTGGTATATTCGTTCTGTGCGCAAGTGTACTGTGAGTAATTGCTCTTTCGTGGTAATACTCCAACGTAAATATAGATAATATATAGAAGATAAATAGATATATATGTATATATATATAAAGATATATAGGTTCAAAATATTAGATAATATTATGTAATATTGATAAAGATAATACAAATAATATGTATGATACACGTAGTAAATACTTTCATCATGGGATAACAACACAACCATCAGCCAACTGAAAAACTCGAACGAAGTCAGTGTCATTTTTTATATTGTGGCGTTTCATTCCATTTGCTCTTCGGGCAAATATCCTACCGTCACGAGTCCAGACATATTTCCACTTGGGCTCGTCTAGGTTGAACGCGCACTTGCGAGTCTTCATGAAGAGATGCCTGTTGAGTTTCGTGAGGCGTTCATTGACAAAGAACTTGGTCTCTGGCCCTGTGTGATTCATGTCAGCAGTAGTGGCGCCGCGGCGATCACGAGCAGCCTTCAGTAACTCGTCGCGTATGGCACGGCAGGCGAAGCGCGCGACGATGATGCGGGGCTGGCCTGGCTATCCATCCTCCTCACCTTTCGTTGCATCAACGCGCGACGTGCAGACGATGACCCTCTCCTCCAGCCTCACTCAAAGCTTGGTGGCTACCAGGTTCACAATGTGCACTGGGTTTTCTCCCTTCGTCTCAATGATCCCAGAAATCTCCACATCGTTCAGTATCAGCTCTTGATCGCGGTTGTTGATGCCTGCCTTCAGCTCTACAAGTTCAGACTCAAGCTTACTGACGTCCGTCTCCATCCGTTCCCCTTCTTGCTTTTCCAAGATCAAAACTCGAGCTTCTAGGGTGTCTATCTTTTTATTACAGTCCGTTATAGTTTGGTACAGTTTGGCCATTTCCGTTCGAAAGCCCAGCATTTCACTGCGCATGCCTCTCATTTCCTCCCTACACATGCGCAGCTCAGTGGCTAGGTCCAGGTTCACACTAGTATCGCGCGCTGTGTCACTTAATATTCATCGTTAGCTCTCTTGGTACAGTCTGAAGTGATGCTGCGAACGGGGGTGGAGCAATTGCCGGTTTTAGGTATTTTTTATTTACATTCTGGGCATTTCCATTCAACAGAAATATCCACGTTCATAGGAAGGCCCACACATGCTCAGTGGTGCTGTTCGATACAGGCGGCGCGCCCTATTCCATCAGCGAGGGACATGAACTTTCCACATGCTGTGCATTTGGACATTTTACCTACTATTCGACGATTTCGCTGGCACCCTCTACGATTTAAATTCGGAACTGTTGTTATTAATTAATTTGTAATTTGATGAAAATGTTGCTTGTTGTGAGGAATCGAACTTAGTGTCCTCTTGACGTTATCCAATCTGCTCTTAGCGTTTCGTTTCGTCAAGCAAAAAGGAAAAAGGAGCAGTTTGTCTGAGTTTCGAACCAGCATTCACACCGCCACCGTTTCAGTACAGGCGGCCTAACCAATTGAACCGTAGGAACGATAAGTGAAGTGACAAATTTAAGGTAAGGTTGTTGACAGCTTTAGTTTTTTTTTATTGTAATTTAATGAAATGAGACCGTTTGCACTAATTTGTTGATCCACCAACAGATAATTTTATGATGAGAATATGAACTGCAAATTTTTTCACTTAGGACACAGTTTTTGGTACTTTATCACTCATTCCTGCTATAACTTATTGATGTTTTATGAGGGTTGTAACTTTCGCTTTGTATTTCAAAAGTATCGCGATATGTACACATTATAAACTATTAAAACTGATTTGAAATCGGAGCGGAGTAAAAAAACACGTCTGCTTAGTACAGTAACCGATATGTATCTATCCGACAGTAACCGATTTATATGACAGCAATCACCTTTTATGCCACCCTCAGTTAGGACAAGATAATTTTTAAATAATTTTCATTGCCTGGATTAAAAAAAATATTGTTAATAACTAAATTGAAGGATAACAACCTTAATTTCTATCATAAATAACTTTTTTATGTCCCACTATTGGGCAAAGGCCTCCCCTTTCTTAGACCACTTATTCCTGTCAGTTGATGCCCCGGCCAAGTCTGGCAGGAACTTGTCCAGTCATCCCACCATCCTACCCCTTCGCCGGTGCCCGTCGCTTGGCACCCATTCGGTGGCAAGTTTCATCCAGTTCTGTGGGTGCATGCGGCAAACGTGTCCGGCCCACTTCCATTTTAGGCTAGCGGTCTTTGCGCCTACGTCAGCAATGCCAGTGATGCAGCGGAGCGTCATGTTCCTAACATGATCAGTAAGTCTTACATCTGTTATGCTGCGCTCCATCTCTCTTTGACAAACCTTGAGTCTGGAGTTCTGGTTCACCGTCAGCGATCATGTCTGAGCACCGTAGGTTAGGATAGGCAGAATACACATGTCGACGAGTTTCCGCTTCCGAGTGATAATGGAAGGTTGCCATCATTAAGCTGAACCGTCATTGAGCTCTTGTTCACCGGGCCGGCCCGGCCACGACCCGGCACCGACACGACAGTTTACAATCAAACGCTCGGCAATCCTCACAGAAAGGCGCGCGCTCGGCTGCACACACGCAGCTACATTCCGTTCCGCGTAAGTACAGGCCGCCACACGCTCACGTTGCTGAGATTAGGGGTGCACTGCGGGTGCGCAGGACCGGGTCAGACTTGCGATTGTGACTTGCGGCGCGCATATCGCTCACCGATAGCGATGGCAGCGTATAACAAATTTAATTTATATATATTTACGACGCCAAAAAATAATGTTATGAAAAAGTTTTAGGTGCACAATTTATTTTTCACACCTTTCATTCGGAAAAGTAAGTTTTGCTCCACGACGAGAGGGAGCAAAATGCTACTTTTCTGTTAAGCTACTTTTTTAATTTATTCATTGGCATGTAGCATTTATGCAATGTGCCAATAGAACACAGATCTTAATGAAATAATGGATTGTAATTAAATCGTAATCGATTAAAAACGAACACGTTTCAAGTTTCAACTTTAACAACGTTATATGAAAATTTAAGAATTTTTCGTAATATTAAAAAAAAACACATTAAATTATGTGTTTTACTGAAATCAAAAGTTATTGTGATGTAATGAATATTGATATCTGATACCATTGTAAAAATCGATTCGATTATTTTTACACATTGGTAAAAGTAGCACAGGAATATTTTATCTGTGGTGACTTTTCCCTAATCCTTCACAATCCGCCATTACATATATAAAAAAAAAAATTTCGTTGTTCGATTACTGTAAAAGTGTTGAAAGTATAATTCAAAGTATAGTTATTTTACTATTTTTAGAGCATTATATTTTAATTTTCCTCATAGTCGGTGTGAAAAATTGTATGTGTCACTCAGGAGCAAAAGTTTTTTCGTCTTGGGCGTCAACGCTTGAAACCTTCGTTACGCTCAGGATTCTAACTTAGAATCCCTCGCTACGCTCTGGATTCTATCGTAGAAGCCTTCGCTTCACTCTGGGTTCAAGGTACCGCCCTCGCCGTAAATACATCATTTTGCTCCCTTGTGACACAAATAACTATGAAAAACCTTGTCAAATCCCGTATGAAGCTTCCACTGACGTCGTTGTCGGGCCGGTCCGGCATTGTCGAACAGATGGATGGATTATCAGGCCTCCTAAATATTTCGAATTTTGCGATCACGTAGAGTGTTTTTTCAAGACCACTCAGGGACCTTAGGGCACTACACCATATTGTTGTTGGAGGGCCTAACCCTATCCGAAGGGTCTGACAAATCTAATTGATTTTTTAATACTGTTGGAAAAATACCTTTACCCGGCTACCCTTTTAAAAGGTACAACGCACTTGAGTAGAATCACATGCAAACTGTGTAATAAAGGTATGTGATGGGTAATGGAAAGGTATATGCAGAGCTCCGTGGTCCAGTGGGTTTCGAGCTTGCTTCTCACGGGTGAAGGTTCGAATCCCGGTGCTGACCGTGTACCAATGAGATAACTAATTTATCTCAACTGCATTATACGGACCTTTATTAGTCTATAGCTACGGGGATGGGCTAGACCTCTGTTACGCAAAATGGAATGTTAAATAACTGGCTATAAGTGGGCACAATATTGCCTCTGCCACCCCGTATGGGATAAGTCGAGACGCTATGTTATATTATGGAAAGGTATATATAACTCGACCCTTTTGCCAACTCAAAAGAAAGTGAGGAATTGTGACCAAAATCGAACCTATTGCAAATGGCAACTCTCTGACACCTATCATAACATAATACACCATTCATTTAAAATGCATGACGTTCTAACGGTGATGGAAAACATCGTGAGGAAACCTTAATTACTTCATAGCTACAGCCATGCGCTAGCCCCCTGTCACGCACAATGGAGTGTTGAATGACCGGCTCAAAGTGGGCACAATTGTGCCTTTGGCCCCCGTATGGGAAAAGGCGTGAAGCTATGTTATGTTGTCAAATGGGCGTTTCAACAACCAGAATGCCATTATCTTATTTCACAAGAACTGTCATTATAAGCGATTGTGATTTGAATTTGAAAGTTAATTGGGATATGTCATACAAACAAAGATTTACATACAGGCACATACATTGCTTCTGGCCCCACACTAGGATACCATGTGTCGTGGGAACCGGAATTAGCGACGTCACTCACATATAAACATCCAAGACCTGGGGTTTTTTTCTGTATCCCCAGCCGGGGATCGAGCCCGGGTCTTCTCGCATGGTAGGACGAGCCACAAACAGAGCGCAACAGAGGTCGTCAAGAAATACAGAATTGATCTACTGTTTTATTAGGTTGTTAGATGCCTTCAGAATTCAGCCACTGAATGCTAATTAGGAAACTGTAAATTATTCCCCACTCAAGTACCAGAAGTTTCAGAGGTTTTGTTTCTGAAGTCTGAAGTCTGAAGGCTGCGGCGTTGAAATCTGGAGCTAAACATTAAATTAAATGCAAACTTAGTCTTCAAGTTATCTCTCCCCTTTGTTAGTCTATAGAAGCAAATTAACTAACTGATTCAGCTTTAAGAGGTAAATGCTGTTGGAAAAGACAGTGCCGATAACTGACTGAAGTTACGTTTTTAATTCGGGTCTCAAGTCAGTTACACTCAAGTTCTTTATATATTTAGTTATGTTTAGAATTTACGAGTATGTTTTATAATATGTATGTGGGCACTCGTATATTTAGTTTATATTGTAGGCCTGCTCAGCAACCGACCTTTCTGATCCTAATTTGGTTTGCTGGAAGAGATCTCTTATTAGAGATAAGCTCGCCGTTGTACACTATTTTTAGGTGAGTATTGATGTCTGTTGTTAAATTCCACGCCTCAAACGACAGGGCGTGGAATCTTGGTAGGGTTGTTTTTCAGTGGAATGTCACAAAGCAGTACTGACCTTTGACGCCGTGGACCGGAATTCGAAAGCTCAATTCGAGGCAGGAGTACGGGATGAGGAACACGAGGGTGGGGTTTGATGGGAGTCGAATCTTACTCTCGTCGTAGCCCGAAGCTGCCGCCGTCGTGAGGCTTGCCGACACAAGGATCGCTATCCGAAAGCGACGACTGGATCACCGAATCACTTCAACCTTTCAAAGCACGAAGCACTCACTCCGATGACGTTAAATCTACTTATTTCCCGACGATTGTTCCGCGATTATTATAATTAACATTCAACCAAGCTTTCCGATGCTGGCGTTAGACATTTTCCATGTGCAAAAAAAGTAACCTCTAACTCGTCATCTCGGTTCTATACAAGTGACAGCTAGTGATGTCCCGATCACTCGCGGTCGATCTGCGCAACGAAAAAACCGGTGCGTTCCGAAGCATAAATATTAAACAGTCACCCGCCCGGACAGGCCCGAACCTGTCCCTAATCAATAGGAAGGCGAGAAAGTGTTGCGACCGCTCTCTTGAGGACCGAGTCCCCCACCTTGACTTCTGCTGATCGAGGCGTGCCATCCCGACCCGTGTACAAATTGACGATCCGTCCTCGTCTCCATCTCAATGATGGCAGGTTCGCATCCTTAATCAGCACCAAATCACCGACTTGAGGGGGGCTTGACCGGTCAGTCCACTTAAGGCGCTGCTGCAAGATGTGCAAGTACTCAAGGGACCACCGTTTCCAAAAATCTTGAGCCATCTGCTGCAACATTTGCCACCTAGTTAACCGACTTAACTTAACATCACCGAATGGGTATTCTGGCAGGGCGTTAAGGGGCTGACCTATCAGGAAGTGACCCGGCGTCAACGCTTCCAAATTATTTGGATCCGAACTGAGTGGGCACAACGGACGCGAGTTCAGTGTCATTTCAATTTTACAGAACAGCGTCGCAAGCTCTTCAAAGCGTAGAGAGGTCTCACCGATGATCCTCGTCAGGTGCGACTTAGCCGATTTAACCGCAGCCTCAAAAATTCCTCCCCAATGAGGACATCCCGGCGGACTGAAAACCCATTCAATCCCTCGTCGGGAGTAAGCCGTACCGATGGCGTCCTGGTTACCGTTCAGGAATTGAGTGACCTCCTGCAGATATCGCCTGGCTCCGACAAAATTTGTGCCGTTGTCCGAACGGATTAATGACGGGAGGCCCCTTCGTGAGACGAACCTATCCAGACATGCGATAAATGCCTCCGTAGTGAGGTCACTGACCACCTCCAAGTGGACTGCCTTCGTGGCCAAGCACACGAAGACGCACACTTCACTAATCTGGCGTTCCGTAGCTGTGAAGACTTGACCATGAATGGTCCCGCGAAATCCGTTCCGACACCCGCAAAGGGCCGGATTTCGTTAACCCTATCCGAGGGCAAATCGCCCATCTGGGGCTGCATCGTAGCCGCCTTGGCCCGATAACAAGGCAGGCACCGAAATACGACGCTACGCACTAAGCGTCTTCCCGATAGAATCCAGAACTCGCGCTGGAGAAACGCCATCAAGGCGTGGCTTCCGACATGCCCATTCCGAATGTGTCGATCCTGTATCAACAGTTCGACCAACTTCCCTTTCCTAGGGAGTAACAACGGGTGGCGAGCCGCATAAGGCAGGTTGGCATTCCGCAGCCGACCTCCTACCCTCAGCAATCCGTGAGGGTCAATAAACGGGTTGAGCCGAGCCACAGCTCCCTTCAGTTGGACGCGTCCGCGTCACAGAATTTCCAGTTCGGACTTAAAGTGCACCGTCTGCACGTTCCGTACCAATGCGAACAACGCATGGTTTCGTTCCCGTGGTGTCAGGACCTGTGTCCGCACCCGTTGCGCCTCAGAATTGCGACAATTCCGCGCAAATCGGAAGATCCAGGCGGTCACATTGACCAGCTTGTCGAGCGAGCTGTACCGTTCCAGCAGGCTGAACTCCTCTTCCGGCTCTGGTTGCGTCGTACAGACACCGACTGTCAAGGCGCCGTTCGCCGAGGTAACGCGTGGACTCATTGGCCAATCCGATTCGGCTTGAGTCAACCATTTTGGTCCCCACCACAAGAGATGTCCAACCAACTCCGGAGCGTGACACCCACGAGACGCACAGTCTGCTGGGTTCATTTCCCCTGGAACATGTCTCCAGATTAAGGGAACCTCCGAATTCAAAATCTGCGAAACCCGATTCGCCACAAAAATCTCCAGCTTGTGAACTGAAGCCTTCAGCCAGCATAACACGATCTGGCTGTCCGTCCAAGCGTAGACTGTATCTTCTAACGCTATTGACCCACGAAGAACCGTCATCGTGTGGTTGAGCAGACGAGTCAGGAGAGCCGCTCCCGAAATCTCTAACTTGGGAATGGTCAGGCGAGTGCGCAAGGGCACAACCTTGCTCTTGATAAAGAAATTGTGAATTATGAATCTTTTGAATCGACATTAAAATGGGAAATAATAAACCTACCGAATAAAAACTATTGAGCGAATGATCATGAACAGAAAAGTTTATGATAATGCCACCACCTATTCGCTAAATAAAATCCAACGCTCGTTTTGTATTTTATGTTACTCGAAGGACTTCAAGTTACTGTTTTAATATTTCTAGTCGCGCAATTTAGTAATTTTGTCAAACGAAACCAGTATTTCTAGTCTCGGTAAATTTTTGTCGCTATTCAGTAATAAAGTCATGCAAAACCAGGATTTCTGCCAAGCAAAAACTAGATTTACAATCATACGTTGAGAAACTACCCCTTTAAAATGTAATTGTTGTTACCACAAAATGGCGTGAGTAGACATCGAGAACTGGAATTGGAGGTCAAGGGGGATAATTTCGCCAAACTTTACTTTAGAGGGCACTGTATGTTTGTTTTACAAAAAGTTTTATTCATCAGAGGTTGGTACCTTGATAAACATTGTTAATAGCTACAAAACAATCATTTAAAAAAGGCTCTATGGATATCTCTAAATAAAAAAACTCTTTGCATAAATTTGCTTTACTCTGGGATTCATTTGTATGTAACCTCATGTGAACGGAAATCTTTGCTTACTTACTCTATAACAGTTATTAAACTTTTAGCACCCTCTGGAACTAGCTTGACAGTTTGCTTCCATATTTTATATACATACCTATTATAACTATAGAAGAACATAATGGAAAGAAAAACGGATCCAGGTGTGAAAAGGGATGACATTCTTCTCTTTTTTATGGTACTCACTCCATTTTACGGTACTTACTTTATTATTACACACTAGTACACTTACTTTATAGATATATTGCCGGTAACATATATGTATATGCTCAAGCGTTTTTGCCAAAAAAGCGGGAGGTAGTCAGAAAATAAGAAGCACCGCTTCCTAAAATCTTGGCCTGCGTCTCTCGCTTCATCACAATTCATACAACTCTCCTTGGTTACGGGTACATCTTTGTCGATTTAATTGTGTGGCATTGATTTACTTATTTAAAAAAGACGCTCCAACATTTCTTCACTTATCATTATTAATTTGATGCATCTGATTATACACTCCAACCTGAGGTTTTTCAGTATGATTTAACAGTTCACTAGGAATTTGCATCTTTAAAATCTTTGTTTCTTATTAAATTGATCCAAAGTTTTGCACCCTCAGATAATTCTACGGTATTTGATAAACTTGACTAGTTCATGGATTCTAACTAGTTTAGGTGTTTTACGTTCTTATTCTTGACTTACATATGTGGCTTTGGTCAGGGAACAAACTGGTTTAGATGCCCAACTTTAATATTGTCCTCAATTTAATTGGATAATGGCTTCGCTACCATAGGGTTTTTACAAAAAGTAATTTTTTGTAGTATTGATAATCGAAATCTTCGTAGCCGCGGCTGCTACGGAGCTACGTGGTGCCTCCGCACTGCGCGGTTGCCTGCTCCCCTTCTTGCCTCTGGCTCATAATAAACACTTTAGGGAGTAGCAACAAGACTGTCCAGGAAGGACTGCCCAGATGTCGGTTTGGTACCAACACTAACCTAATAGTAGCCACAAGACTGCCTAGTAAGCCCACTAGGCAGTCTTGTGGCTACTATTAGGTTTACAAATCAGTCAAATAAAACAGCCAAGTTTGCTATACTAGGTACACTACTTTATTCCACGTTCCATTTCACCCAACTTTACAATACGTTTTTGACATCATGAAATACGTATGGAAAGAGTAAAAATTGCGTTCCATTTCAGGCATACATATATTTTTTTTTTACATATTCTATATTGTGTCCCACTGCTGGGCAAAGGCCTCCCCATTTCGAGCCCACACATCTCTAGTCAGAGCTAGATTGACCCACTCTGTTTGGAACGTGTCCAGGTCCCCCCCCCCCCCCCCCCCATCTCCTTCTGGGCCTTCCTCTGCGCCGGTGTCCGTCTATAGGCCCATTCAGTGGCTATCCTCGCCCACCTGTCTGGGTGCATTCGACACACATGGCCTGCCCAGCTCCACTTCAGTTTGGCGGTCTGCACACCCACATCTGCGATGCCAGTTATGGAGCGCAGTACGGTGTTCTTAACGCGGTCTATTCGTTTTACACCTAAAATACTGCGCTCCATTGCTCGCTGGCAAACCTTGAGTTTGGACTTCTGTTGCTTGGTCGACGACGAAGTTTGTGCGCCGTAGGTTAGGATGGGCAGGATGCTCATGTCGACGAGTTTGCGCTTCAGGGACAAAGAAAGGCTGCCCTTCACTAGTTCTTTCATGGACCAGAAGCTCTTCCAGGCATTCGAAGTACGTCTTTCGATTTCCTTGTCCTGCCTGTTTTCGAAGGATACTATCTGGCCCAAGTAGATGTACTCGTCGACATGCTGAATCTCCCGCCCATCAATAACTAGCTTACGCTTTGCGCCGTTGTTCATAAGTTGAGTTTTTGACCGATTCATCATTAGTCCAACCTCAAGGCTTGCCGTGCTCAGTTCCTGTAGCAAAGTCTCCAGTTCCGCAGCCGATGGAGCAAACTGGACAATATCGTCGGCGTAGCGGAGGTTGTGTAGATATTATAAATCCAAAACAAGTTTCCGACAATTAAGACTACGATAAAAGGTTCAAGAATATAGTCAACTATCCTCCTAAATAACTCCAGTAATTAAAATCAGGTATCCGTGAACAAAACCCAAACCGGCAGAGCCACAACCGCCGCGCAATCACAGAGGTCGTCCAAATGTATTAAAGTTTCTATTATATAATACAATATTTTTGTGTTAGTGCTATTTCTAGTTACCACAACACAGTGTATCCTAGTGTGGGGCAAGAAGCAATCTATGTAAGTTGTATGTATTTTTATGTTAACGTATTAAAATTATTATGTTCTAATCACAGTAAACGCAAACAATTTTACGCATACGATACCCATCGAAAGGAAGCGTACGTCGGACGTTCCTTCTCGCATTACGGAGCGAAACTATGTAAATTCTGCGGAAAATCCAGTAACTTCACACTGCTACTCTTTGTATCAAGTACACTGTTGGGTATCAAGTTAAAGGGCTTCTTTAGCACATTGCAAAAAAATATATAGTACTAGCTCTTGCACGCGGCTTTGCTTGCATTTAGTCGTTTGAAGCGCATTGACCGCCCGGTGGCTATTCTTTAGATCGCGATGTTGCAGCAGGGCTGGTGTTTAACTATTGTATACTAAACTACGTAGTTGTCACCTCGCTCCGCTTCGCTTCGGCTCCAGGTTGTATGATAAAGTTTTGACCTAACAAACCTAACTTTGGTATTCGGACAGAAAGTAACTTAAGCAACCAATACGGTTCTGTAAAACTACAGGGGAGCACTAAATTTGGTGAACATTTAGTAAATTTGGTAGTCAAGTATTATATTGGTAAACAATATATTTATTGCCTTTTAGTAGTCGCATTTAAGTTTTTGTACTTATTGTCTTGAGTATGACAATGTATTTACCAGCTCTGGAGATATGAAGGTTTCCTCACTATATTTTGTAACTTATTATTATCGGACAATGTCAGCACCGGGGATCGAACAGGGCGTGATAGACGAGAATATAACCATTGAACCACGAATTCAATAACACGGATAAATATCTATATCTGAAAAAGAAAGTGTGGAGTGATTGTCAACAATTCACGAAGGGATAAAATGGCTGAGAATGGGTCTGTTACTAGATATCCAGGGATCAGGGCCGGGGTGAAGGGCAACCCTTAATGAGATAAGGGATTTGAGTGAAACCAGCGATGAGCGGACGAAAGATTTGTTTTGCAGAATTATTAGTTATTTTCGCCTAAAATATGAAATAAACATGCCAATGCCAATACATATGTATATGCAGTGTAGCATAGGCAGTTGGCTCGTATACTTACTTATTCTGGCCGCATTCAACATACTTATTGTTAAGGTGTTATTGGGGAATAATTTTGAACGACTCACTATAGGGCTGATTTGATCAGAGCAACTTTTGTTTAATATTTATGCTTCGGAACGCACCGGTTTTCGTTGCGCGGATCGACCGCGAGTAATCGGGACATCACTAGCGGAAACGGAACAACAGCTGTCACTTGGACAGAAACGAGATGACGAATTAGAGGTTATTTTTCTTGTCGTGAGAAACAAAATGTCGGCACATGGCGTCGGGCTTTGACTGTATGTTAGTGTAACAATTGTCTAACACAGGTGTCGGGCCTGGTCGGAGTGTTAATCATAATAATCGTCGGGAAATAAGTAGATTCACGTCAGCGGAGTGAGTGATTCGTGTTGTGAAGGTTAAAGTTGTACGGTCCCCAACTCGTCGTATTCGGACAGCGACTCCTCGTGTCGGCAAGCAACACGCCGGCGACAGCATCGGGCTACGACGAGAGTAAGATTCGATCCTCTCCCCCCACACCTTGTGCTCCTATCCCGTATTCCTGCCTCGAATTGAGCTTTCGAATTCCGGTCTACGGCGTCAAAGGTCAGTACCACTTGCGATTCTCCCCGTGCTGGTGAAAACCACCCCCTCAAGATTCCACGCCGTTCGGTTGAGGCGTGGAATTAAACAATTTGGTAGCAGAGCGTAGGAGTCACCAACGGGGTGACTGGGGTACCCGCGGACGGGACCCCCCCCGAGGGGAAGGGGGCAGCGCGGGAGGTAACATGCGGGATAGCCGGGGTTCGGTCGCCGCTGTCCAGGGTCAGCGAGGACTTCGGGCCGCTGGCTCACCGCGTGTTACGGGCGGGTGTCAGATGGCACCTATGAGTGGCGCGAAGGCTGGGAGCCCACCACCTTCTGCGCCACCCTGCCCGTCGCTCTGGGAGGCGAACAGGGAGGCGAACAGTCGGATGTCGCCCCCATTCCTAGAGCGCCCCAGGTTGGATCCGCTCTCCCCCCTCCATCCACGGTGGCCACCGGGCACACCGTACACAGTCCGGTATGGTCGGATAGCGGGACAGCGAGGGGCCTATTATGCGGGTTGGGACCCCCTGATGTACATACGGTCTGATATGCCACCGGCATATCAGCAGCCGAGTTACTCCACGGCCGACGGGGGTCCCAGCGGGTTCGGATCCCGCGGAGGTTCCCGCTAGGGACACGCCGCCCACTTACAGGGTGCCCCCACTCCACAGACGGTCATGCTCCCCACCGCCTCTGTGATAGCGTGGAGTTCGGACGGCAAATCTTGTGTGGCACGAGCACTATTGGACTCGGGGGCCCAGGGGTGCTTAGTCTTGTGCAACCTTGTAAGACGGTTGGGCATTTCGGTAAGGGAGTATCCACATTCCATTCGGGGAATTGGGAACACGGAAGTCGGTTCCGTTAAGGGAGTATGTCGGATTACTCTCTCGTCACGGGTGGATTCATCGGTGAATCTGACGGTCACGGCATTAGTCATGCCTAATGTGATGGGCTCACACCCTCACGTACGGTTGTCGCCCTCGGTGCGACAGTTGGTCGCTGGGTTGTCACTGGCTGACCCGGAGTTCGATATTCCGGGCCCAGTAGACATTTTATTGGGTGTCGATGCCTTGGGATACCTGTTAGTGCCAGGTGTCCACGTGTTGCAGGCGACTGGTCTGGTTTCGGTCAACACCAGACTGGGCCATGCGGTAATGGGTCCGGTCATGCCGGCTGCCCCATGCCTAGCGACTCGTAGTCCCTTATTCGGTTCTGTACTCTCGGAGGTGATACAGAAGTTTTGGGAGGTGGAGGAACCACCTACGGTCTGCCGGTTGGACCCGGTTGAAGAAGAGTGTGAACAGTTTTATCGGAACAATACTGGTCGCCTTCGGTCAGGTCGATTTCTCACACGTCTTCCATTCCGGAATGATCGCCCACCGCTGGGCAGTTCACACCATGCAGCCGAGACGTGGCTTCTGTCGATGGAACGACGCATGAAGCGTGACGGGATTTTCCGGCAGAAGTACTTCGACTTCATGCGGGAATACGAGTCGCTCGGCCACATGTCGGTTTCGGGTATCGAATTGAAGCGTGAAGACCACTGCTTCCTGCCCCATCACGCGGTCTTGAGGACCCCGGAGGGCAAAATACGGGTAGTGTTCGATGGATCGGCATCAACATCTAACGGCACGAACCTGAACCAGTGTTTGCATTCAGGGCCGAAGTTGAACCATGACATCGCGGATGTTATCACACGGTTCCGTCGACACAATGTTGTGTTTGTAGCTGACATCCGGATGATGTTTAGGCAGACGGTCATTCACCCTGACGATAGACGGTATCAGCTGATACTGTGGCGAGAGAGCCCAGATCAGCCCATCAGGGTGTACGAGCTGAACGCCAACACGTACGGGCTACGGTCTAGTCCTTATTTGGCGATTCGCACTCTGCGGGAGTTAGCGGATCGAGAACGGTTAAATTTCCCTAGAGGAGCAGCGATCCTGGAGCAGGATCTCTACGTGGACGATATCTGTACCGGTGCAGATTCCGTAGAGGAGGCGCTCGCTCGACGGGACGAGCTAGATGAGCTCTTACGGGGTGGAGGTTACGAGCTCCGGAAATGGATGTCGAACTCTCCAGAGTTACTGACTGATCTTCCGGATGACTACCAGCAGGATCCCCACATTTTTGAAAATTTGGAAAATCCAAATATGTTGTCGGTATTAGGCGTCCAGTACCAGCCGGTGTCAGACATGTTTTCGTATCGGGTCGAGTTGGACTCCCCGAAGGTCTGGACGAAACGGAACGTCCTTTCAACGGTGGCTAGGACATTTGATCCAAACGGGTGGATCACCCCGTAACATTTCAGCTCAAGTGTTTTATGCAACAATTGTGGTCTGCTGAGCTGAAATGGGACGACCCGATCGGCGGGTCATTGAGCTCAGAGTGAGACTCGTTCTTTTTGACCCTCCCTGGCATCAATCGGATTTCACTGCCACGGAGGTTGGTCCCCACCAAACGATACACCGCCACCCTGCATGGGTTTTGCGATGCCTCGGAGAAGGGCTACGGAGCTGCGGTGTATCTGCGTACGGTCGACTCCTCGGGGGAGGTTGATGTGCGGTTGGTCATGGCCAAGAGCAAGGTTGCGCCGTTGCGCACTCGCCTGACCATTCCCAAGTTAGAGCTTTCGGGAGCGGCTCTCCTGACTCGTCTGCTCAACCACACGATGACGGTTCTTCGTGGGTCAATAGCGTTAGAAGATACGGTCTACGCTTGGACGGACAGCCAGATCGTGTTATGCTGGCTGAAGGCTTCAGTTCACAAGCTGGAGATTTTTGTGGCGAATCGGGTTTCGCAGATTTTGAATTCGGAGGTTCCCTTAATCTGGAGACATGTTCCAGGGGAAATGAACCCAGCAGACTGCGCGTCTCGTGGGTGTCACGCTCCGGAGTTAGTTGGACATCCCTTGTGGTGGTTTCCAAAATGGTTGACTCAAGCCGAATCGGATTGGCCAATGAGTCCACGCGTTACCTCGGCGAACGGCGCCTTGACAGTCGGTGTCTGTACGACGCAACCAGAGCCGGAAGAGGAGTTCAGCCTGCTGGAACGGTACAGCTCGCTCGACAAGCTGGTCAATGTGACCGCCTGGATCTTCCGATTTGCGCGGAATTGTCGCAATTCTGAGGCGCAACGGGTGCTGACACAGGTCCTGACACCACGGGAACGGAACCATGCAAACTCAAACTCAAACTCAAACTCAAAACGTTTATTCTGTAAATAGGCCACAAGGGCACTTTCACATGTCATTTCATTTCATTTTTTACAGAACATTTGGTATTATTATTTGTATCATATTATCAGAAAAAAAAAAGTACTTAATTATTGTTTCTGAGAGATGTAAAGAGTCTCAAATGTCATAATAAAATAATTAAAATATAAATAACAGAGATGTATAGTCTCTTTAGTGAATAATACAATGATGATAGGAGATGTAAATGGTCCCCACAGTCAAGAGTTGTATAATTAAATTAATCTTTGGAGGTGTGAAAGGCCTCCAAGTGTCCAGTAAAAGAAACTCTGGCAGTGAGGATGCTTACAATTAATTAGAACAATTCAGACCCAAGCATTTTTATCGTCTATGTACTCTTTAATACTGTAGTAAGCTTTAGAAATAAGCCTTTGCTTGATGTATTTCTTGAACTTATTAATTGATTGATCTGTCAAAGTGCTTGGGAGTTTATTGTAAAATCTTACACAATTACCCTTGAACCAGTTTTTTATTTTATGGAGCCGAGTAGTGGGCACTGCAAGTTTGTCCTTGTTTCTAGTATTAAAGTTATGTATATCACAGTTTCTTCGAAAGTTAACAATGTTCTTATGGACATACATAATATTCTCGTAAATATATTGACTATGGACTGTCAATATATTTACTTCTTTAAACTTATTTCTAAGAGAATCTCTATTATTCATTTTATAAATCGCACGAACAGCCCGCTTCTGCAGCACAAAAATAGTATTTATGTCAGCAGCACTGCCCCAGAGTAGAATACCGTAGGACATAATACTATGAAAATAACTAAAATAAACTAATCTGGCTGTTTTTAAATCTGTCAAGTGACGGATTTTCCTGCATGCAAAAGCTGCAGAGCTCAGTCTGTTCGATAGCTTATCAATATGTGGACCCCATTGGAGTTTGGAATCCAACGTTATACCTAGAAACACTGTGCTGGTTACCAATTCCAATTCCTCATTTTTTATTGTTATACATGTCTGATTATTTTTAACGTTAGTAGTAAGAAACTTAACACATTTAGTCTTTTTCTCATTTAATAGCAAATTATTAACATTAAACCAATTTACCACTCTTGATATGGTATTGTTCACGTGATCATCATTAGCGTGTTGGTTTCGCTTTGTTTTAAAAATAAGTGAGGTGTCATCAGCAAACAGTACCATATCATGACAGTCCCTTCCTAGATAGGGTAAGTCGTTTATATAGATGAGGAATAGGAAGAGTCCCAATATTGAGCCCTGTGGCACGCCCAAAGAAACCAATGATCCTGGTGATCGTTCTCCGTTTACGTCTACCCTTTGTATTCTTCCGTTCAGATAAGATTTTAACAAATTCAATGACGTGTCTCTAACTCCATAATGATGTAATTTCCTGATCAATGTTTCATGACAAACGCAATCAAAAGCCTTAGATAAGTCACAAAAAATGCCTAGGGCATCTTGTAACTCTTCCCAGGCATCAAAAATACTTTCAATGAACTGACTTCCGGCATCTATTGTTGAACGACCGCGAGAGAATCCAAACTGTTTGTTATGCATTAGCTTATTTGATTCAAAATGACGTAATAGCTGTGATAAGATTATTTTTTCTCAAAAATTTTACTAAAAGTTGGTAGTATTGATATAGGTCTGAAATTGGTGGGGTCTTGAGTACTACCTGCTTTGAAGAGGGGAATGCGTTGTTCGCATTGGTACGGAACGTGCAGACAGTGCACTTTAAGTCCGAACTGGACATTCTGAGACGCGGACGCGTCCAACTGAAGGGAGCTGTGGCTCGGCTCAACCCGTTTATTGACCCTCAAGGATTGCTGAGGGTAGGAGGTCGGCTGCGGAATGCCAACCTGCCTTATGCGGCTCGCCACCCGTTGTTACTCCCTAGGAAAGGGAAGTTGGTCGAACTGTTGATACAGGATCGACACATTCGGAATGGGCATATCGGATGCCACGCCTTGATGGCGTTTCTCCAGCGCGAGTTTTGGATTCTATCGGGAAGACGCTTAGTGCGTAGCGTCGTACTTCGGTGCCTGCCTTGTTATCGGGCCAAGGCAGCTACGATGCAGCCCCAGATGGGCGATTTGCCCTCGGATAGGGTTAACGAAATCCGGCCCTTTGCGGGTGTCGGAACGGATTTCGCGGGACCATTCATGGTCAAGTCTTCACAGCTACGGAACGCCAGATTAGTGAAGGCATACCTGTGCGTCTTCGTGTGCTTGGCCACGAAGGCAGTCCACTTGGAGGTGGTCAGTGACCTCACTACAGAGGCATTTATCGCATGTCTAGATCGGTTCGTCTCACGAAGGAGCCTCCCGACATTAATCCGTTCGGACAACGGCACAAATTTTGTCGGAGCCAGGCGATATCTGCAGGAGGTCACTCAATTCCTGAACGGGAACCAGGACGCCATCGGTACGGCTTGCTCCCGACGAGGGATTGAATGGGTTTTCAGTCCGCCGGGATGTCCTCATTGGGGAGGAATTTTTGAGGCTGCGGTTAAATCGGCTAAGTCGCACCTGACGAGGATCATCGGTGAGACCTCTCTACGCTTTGAAGAGCTTGCGACGCTGTTCTGTAAAATTGAAATGACACTGAACTCGCGTCCGTTGTGCCCGCTCAGTTCGGATCCAAATGATTTGGAAGCGTTGACGCCGGGTCACTTCCTGATAGGTCAGCCCCTTAACGCCCTGCCAGAATACCCATTCGGTGATGTCAAGTTAAGTCGGTTAACTAGGTGGCAGATGTTGCAGCAGATGTCTCAAGATTTTTGGAAACGGTGGTCCCTTGAGTACTTGCACATCTTGCAGCAGCGCCTTAAGTGGACTGACCGGACGAGTCCCCCTCAAGTCGGTGATTTGGTGCTGATTAAGGATGCGAACCTGCCATCATTGAGATGGAGACGAGGACGGATCGTCAATTTGTACACGGGTCGGGATGGCACGCCTCGATCAGCAGAAGTCAAGGTGGGGGACTCGGTCCTCAAGAGAGCGGTAGCAACACTTTCTCGCCTTCCTATTGATTAGGGACAGGTTCGGGCCTGTCCGGGCGTGTGACTGTTTAATATTTATGCATCGGAACGCACCGGTTTTCGTTGCGCGGATCGACCGCGAGTAATAGGGACATCACTAGCGGAAACGGAACCGCAGCTGTCACTTGTACAGAAACGAGATGACGAATTAGAGGTTATTTTTCTTGTCGTGAGAAAAAAAATGTCGGCACATGGCGTCGGGCTTTGACTGTATGTTAGTGTAACAATTGTCTAACACAGGTGTCGGGCCTGGTCGGAGTGTTAATCATAATAATCGTCGGGAAATAAGTAGATTTACGTCAGCGGAGTGAGTGATTCGTGTTGTGAAGGTTAAAGTTGTACGGTCCCCAACTCGTCGTATTCGGACAGCGACTCCTCGTGTCGGCAAGCAACACGCCGGCGACAGCATCGGGCTACGACGAGAGTAAGATTCGATCCTCTCCCCCCACACCTTGTGCTCCTATCCCGTATTCCTGCCTCGAATTGAGCTTTCGAATTCCGGTCTACGGCGTCAAAGGTCAGTACCACTTGCAATTCTCCCCGTGCTGGTGAAAACCACCCCCTCAAGATTCCACGCCGTTCGGTTGAGGCGTGGAATTAAACAACTTTATAATGCACTTTCTCGAACTGGTCGGTTCAAAACGCGAAGATGTGAAACTGTGAAACAGAACTAAACGAAGCAATGACGTCACTTGGAAACAAAACACAAATTCTCATTTAATTGACTAAATGGAAAACTTCACAGAAAGATATTCATTCTTGATACGAGCTCCGTGGTCTAGTCTAGTGGGTTTCGATACGCGTTCGAATCCCGGTATTGACCATATACCATGAGTTAAGTAATTTTTCTTAAGTTCATTATGCGGACGTTCCAACAGTGATGGAAAACGTCGTGAGGAAACCTCCAATCTCCATAGCTGCAGCGATGGGCTAGCCCCCAGGCACGCAAAATTGAGTATTGAATAACTGGTGAAACGTGGGCAAAACTGTGCCTCGGCCACCCCATATGGGGAACGCTGATTTGTATGTTCACTAAACGCTCAATCTCTGCCTCCAAGCCCGCAACTTTCACGCGTAATCGAAAGTAAGCACTGCGGTATTGACACGATCTAGAATCTTATTACCATTTTTTGTCAGCCATTTTCTAGACCTTTTTTTACCTATGCTACTGGGCGATTCAGCTAGGGAAATAACTGCTCAGTGACAATGACGCGACGATGACTGACGTGGACAACTTTGGTCCATTTCAAACACAGTCAATACGATTGTGCGGCTCCTCTTTGAGTTTTGTGGAGGGTGTCGGTCGGGTGTAGCCAACCCGAACTGTCAAAAGTTTTCAAGCTGCCTTAGTAATGTACTAATAAACGACTAAGCCTCTGACACAGCTTAACGACTAATACCACCGAGTAGCGATAGTAGACGGGAACTACAGCTAAACGTGATATCCGAAACACTAAAGCGCTCGAAACAAATGCCACATAGAAACGGACGTCGGACACCCATTCGGTACCCGTCTCGGCCCGATGTTGCTACCCGCACGATCGTTTCCGATGTGCGGATGTCGCTAGGCTACGTAGGTACCCATAGCGGTAAGTATTTCCCAACAATGAAATAAATTTCACAATCGTCTGATAATGCACTAGTATTGTTGTCGTCTGAGTCAGTCTGTCATGTCAAGCTCAAATCAGTTCCGTGATAAAGTCGGTAGTTTTTATCAGATGTTCTCATTATCATCACCTGAGATAATTGATACCTAAAGTTTACCGTCTTTGTCACGCCATTATCACTGAACTGTCATTTAGTTAGCGGAATTGGGATGATTTTGTGCCCTTCCCTCGGGTAAGGGTGTGAAGATAAAATCGCAGATAAACGCTGATGCTACAGATTTTACAGACACCTTCCTTACTGAGTAAGTTCTATTTAAATAACCTAAAAGTAAAATATTCAATGAGTACGTAATTTGACAGATTTTCAGAATATGTAAAACGGATTATTGAGTAACTGGCTAAACGTGTGCATAGTTGTGGCTCTGCCACCCCGTATAGAAAAAAAGCGTGACGCCGTGTTGTTATGATTGTTACATTCAGCCATTCTATGAAATTCTCAGAAGTCTTCAAATCAAACAGCTGTTTTCCATTTATTTGCCATAGATTCTATTTTCAAACAGGCTTTTGGAGTTCCACCTGGAGGGTGCCAAACGGGACCCTATTTCTTTACCCTCTCAGTCTGCCTGTCTGTCTGTCCGTCAGCGGGCTATATCTCATGAACCTAAATAGGTAGAGGGTGCTGTGTACAGCAACAAATAGTTAACTAGACGTAATTTAAAACGATGAACGATGATACTGGACCCTACTTGTGTGGGTCCGAATCGCATTTTTCCGCTTTTTTAAGCAATTGTCTCCGGATTCTGAAATCAGCCTTGGTGTTTAGGTGGATTTTCTTTCTTTCATGTCTTCCTTGGTGTCTTCTAGATGTTTTCCCATGTTTATACAAACTAGTTTCTAAGTGTAAATTCATTCCTTCACCTGATTTATCGTAATTTACGCTAATATCCACCGTTTATTCCAACAGCAAACCTCTCGAAGGACTTCTTTGCAAAAAAAAAGTAAATAAAATAACCCTCGGCGTAGACATTTGGCAGGCTTTAGTCCATTTACTGATTAATCTAACTTCAGCGTAAGAGGCAATTCTAAGGTTGCCATTTTAGCCAAGAGATTTTTTAATATAAAAGTTCCAAAAACACCTATTCTTAACCTGAAAAAAAAAACGTGGCTATTGATTTTAAAAACAAGTAAATGAATAATGCTCCGAATTTGCAGTTGCCCTAAAAACGATTTAACTAATAGAACGAACTTTACATTTTTTTCATGAAAAAGTTAATGTTTCCAATATTTGAATTATAATCGTATCTTTTAGTATAGGTAACGAATGATTGTAGATTGAAAAGTTGAAAACAGAAAGTTTGACTTTGGAACTTTGTTTGGACCAGTCAGGAGACAAACATACTAAAACTCCCGACTCGTCTGAAGTGAGGCCTTGGGAGCACAAAGAAGATTCCGTATTTTGGTTTTTGGTTTACGTCTCGAAAACGACGCGTCATAGGAATTTTTGCAGTATAACTTTTTGAATGCTGATAAAATACTCTGCAATTTAGAGTTTATAGGTATTTAATTTTACCTTTTCCCAATCGTTGACTAGGATATGCTCTAGAGAGGGCCAGCTTTAAGCATGTTTCTAACTAGTCCTAACAAAGTACCGAAGTCAAGATAACGACTTTTTCATCTACACCCCCCTTGTGAGCACTCATTTACTAAGTTATATATGAAAACACTCTTCCCATTTAAAAAAAACCTTTCAAGTCACTGTGTTGCCGATAAAATTCAACTCCAAACTTAGTTTGTAAGTAGTGATGTACCGAGGAGAGAAGTTTATTAAGTTGCGGCTATAACTTGTTTCAAACTCCGGGCAGAAGGAATGTTTGCGGTAAGATGCCGGGCCAAGAATGTATCGTTTCTGGTTTCAAACTCACAACTCATCAGATCATCGGGAGATTGGCCCTAGTTGCTTGGAAATCTTTGTTTGTCAGTTATCCAATTTAGTTTTAATATAATCCTAATTTTAAAAGTTACAATTTTTTTAATGAAATGGTTGAGTGAGTTTTGTAGTACCGCACTTGATTGCGTACGATATCATGAGAAAACTTCGAAAGCTTCGCCACATTTCTCATTTTGCTTCCCTGTCAAATTTCAAAGTTCCAATTTCTTTATTTAAGTGTCATTTTTTGCCTGAAGAAACTGCTGCAGATAGATTATTGGGTCTCTTTAAAAAAAAAGTTGTGTTTAACTAGTACCAATATGACATATTAATTATAATAAATAATATGCAAGGCGGGTTCTATATTGAGTTTTTTTAATATCGCTTTTAGATAAAGTGGCTTTTACATGGTTTTTAAATTTGTTCAAATGGTAATTTAAACATCTCCAGAGGATCCTATTGTAGTAGAGAATGGATTGACCCTTGAAAGAATTTCTAACTTTCGCGGGTCTGGACTAGGGTGCAACTAGTCTGTGATTATTCCTTAGGTTAAAAATTACAGATATCTAATTCTGGAAATTATGTTTTTGGAAATAGTTTGACTTGCTACTGTTATTATATCAATTTCTTTACAAAAATATCTTAAGGAGGCTGTGCATTTTAAATTTAAAATTGGTGGTATAGCTCTTTAAAAATATATATAAAAAAGGACATGAAACTATGAAAGTAACTAATATAGACTACTCTATACTCACAAAGTAACTAATATAGCTGTAGCCACAACCGTGTTTTGTCTGATTTTAGCGTAAGCTGCAGAACATAATATAAAAGCTCATTTATTTATGTGGGGTCCCCGCTGCAATTTGCTATCAATTATTATTTGGTTATTCCAAGAAACTTCGTGTCATTTACTAATTATAACGTGTTGCTGTCTAACACTAAACTAACACCAGACATTTGGAAGTAAGAACTTGTTTTACCAGTGTTGATCAACAAATTACGGTAAACCAATTCAAGGTTAAAGACAATATAATATTAATATGATCAAATCTTTTGTCTTTCAATTTTGAAGACCAGTAAAGTATCATCAGCAAACAATACTATGCCAGTCAAATTCTCCACGATGAAAGACAGATAGTTAATCCTACATATATATACCATCAATGAGAAATGGCCTATATCAATAGAGCCTTGTGGAACGCCGATTTTTGCACCGTAATCGGTGGAAAAATCACCGTAGTCAAATATACAGCAAAAGATGACGCGTATCGCATTTTGTCGTCTGACCCCGTCTTTGGCCGAAAAATTGGACAAAACCGCTACATCACTACACGTTCGTGACATATACCATTACTAACATTTGGCCGGAATGCGAGAAATAGCCTAATGGCTGCCTTAATGTTAACTAATATGTATTATTCAGAAATATTAATTATTATAGTTACCTATACTCTACTCATGTAAGCGAGCAATTGAATTTGTATATTGGTTTGTGAATACGCAATAGATGTAAAATATTACTCCTAACAAGAATTTGAAAATCAAAGAACCCGAATGTATTTCAACGCTTTTTGATACAGAGAGTCAAAATATTTCAGTATATTTTTGGAATAGTCTATTAACTTGCACTATTTCATTTGACACCCTTGTTGTAATGTTCCTCATAAAGAAACAGACAGACAATGATCTTCATAATATTATCTAACATTAAAACTAGAGACTGTAAATTTACAATTTCAGACATACAATCTCATCAACAGATTAGATTGCTGACAATAATATCCTGAAATTACTGAATAGTTTCCGGAAAACGTAAACTATTTTATTACAAAGGTGTCAAAACTAAACTAATTAAGGGCTGAACATAGCTTTGTCTAATTTTCAATGCCAATGGCATTGAAAATTAGACAAAGAAAACAAATACCCGTCGCATCGCGTCGAAGCATACTGACGCATGCTCCCGCGCAGAGCCCCGCGGGGCAGCCCGAGCTCGGAGACCAAGAAAATTGTAGAAAATAATACAAAATTCCTGTAATAATAACATTAAAAATAAAATAAAACAACCAAAAATTTTCCCTTTTTTACCTATTTTTGCGTATAAGTTTCATATAGGAAACTGTTTTCGTCTCCGAGCGCTTGTTCATTTAGTTGAATAATAATGCATTGCGAAAAATATTTTTAGTATTAAATATAACAGATATCCGGTAATTTTAAAAGTCCATTCTTATTTCTAATAGACCTTTTATAATATATATTTCTCCTACATTTTTATGTTGTCTAGTTTAGCCTAGAATTGTAGCTAAAGATGCATTTCTGACCATATTTAATCCCATATCCAAAACCGGGGTTTTTTTTCTTTACCCCCAGCCGGGGATCGAACCCAGGACCTCTCGCAGGTAGGCAGAGCCACAACCGCTGCGCCACAGAGGTCGTCGAAGGACCCTCTCCTTTATGAAAGCTGGATCAGGCTTTCTCAATCTCAATGATTGTGTTTTCCTAATGTCTTGACAATAACATTGTCTTCAGTAGTGAGAGAGGTGGACACTGCCAGGTTGAAATTCGTCAGATGTTACCATAGGTTGTACTTTCGAAATCCAATTTTAATTAATTTACTAAGTTTGGTAGTAACCTTTCCGATATGGGTGGCACTTCTAGCCAGTTAATGGCAGGGCTGGTGTGGAGTGAATAGTTGTGGTTATACGTAGCAAAATGTTTTTACAAAGTTATTGGTGCGGCTACTTTCACACTCCATGTGCGTAACCAGGTGCATTCATTAGTTTGTATGTAGTTTAGAGATAAATAAATTATTTTATGCTGTTTTTTAGTACATACATACATCATCTGTCAAAATTTTAACTGTCAAACCATAACGGTTCATGAGATACAGCCTGGTGTCCAGACGGATGGACGGACGGACAGCGGAGTCTTAGTAATAGGGTCTTAGTAATAACCCTTTGAGTACGGAACTCAAAAAAATCAGGGTTCTAAATGTTTCCAGAGTCATTATTAGAATGTTCCTGCTTTTTGCCATAACTTACTTCATCTTGGGAAAAAGCATGGGCTCAGATTTCAATCCTTTCCTATCAGTCAAATAGTCAATGTGTCTAAAAAATACATCACAAAAGTCTCTCAAATTAAGTGAAATGGATAAGAAGTAACACACGCATCTCTTACCCTCGAGGGCTCATAAAAACAGATGGCGGTGCGGAGTAAGAATATATAGGAAACAGGGAAACTCGTTTTGATACACTCCGCAGTTCTTTGAGGAAATTGATGACGACATTTGTCGAGTGACGTGACAAACGGGTCGAGTGGCGTGACGCGTCAGTTACGTCACCCGTGTCATGTTGAAATGGGGCCATCCTGGGTCAGCGACACCCCTAGACAGCTGTACGGGGTGTGATGTGTCAGATAGATAAATAATTGTGATACAAATATATCTATCTATCTACATTTATTTATTAACAAGTGATACAATCTTCATCTTTTCAACCGACTTCAAAAAGGCGGAGGTTCTTGACTCGACATATATTTTTTTGGATTTTGTATTGTTTTTGTATGTTTGTTACGCGAATATTCCGTCAATTATGAATCGATTTTGATGATTCTTGTTTTATTACATAGACTGTATTCGCATCCCGACCGTGGAGGAAGAAATGGCTTGAACTTAAAATCGGTTTTTTAAGTTTTTACTTTGTGAATTATTATGTAGGATTGCTAATATCTTTTTAGGTTAGTTTTAAGTGTTTGAAAGTTCATCTGGATCTGTCCCCTTCGTCAGTAATTCAAATCGTCAGCGCAGCAAGCAGTAAGCGTCACATTGACGTTTATTGTATGGGAGAACTGTCACATTTCCACAGATTTCAGTCAATTTGAGTCGACTGAGTGCAAATTAACGTCTTGAGAAATAACCCAGGACAACGTGCAGGGTGATTGGATCCCCCTGGGAGCCCCCTGATATAATGTTAACTAATGACAAAGAGTGTCAAGTTGTTAGAGATAAGCTCGCCTTTGTACATGTTTTTTTGAATTGTTATGTGTCTGTCTATTATTTTTTTTGGGCAATAAAGTAAAGAAAGAAGAAGTCAATAAACTATATACGGTTTAAATAGGCTCATCATTATTTAATAACCTTCGTAAGGTAAAAATTATTCTATGGATCGCAAATAAATATGGCACTATCATTAAACGTGATGTTTATTTTATTTCAGGTAATAACTGCTGATGGTGGACATTGGTGGATTTGAGGACAAATAAATCAAGATTTTGTAAGTTAACGCACGCTCGAAAAATTTAGGCAATCTAGGCCTCTTGAAGCGAAATCGAACGCACGATATCAAATCGATTGCCGATTGAGATTGCTCTTAAGTTCGATATCGCCGCGCGGCTTCGGCGTTCGATATCGCTTCATGAAGAAAGACCCTTACTCGACAAGGTTGCCCACGCACTGATGCAATGTTACCCTTCTTCTAGCGCAGTCGGGTAAAACACTCGATGGTGGCAAAAATAACCATCAATTCACTGGAACCTATTTCTGTGGTGACTAAACATATTTTCCAATATCTTCCCGCAGTGCCCATACTGTGAAAAACTAATATTTCTTATAGGTTTATTCTGTTCCGCAACGTCCTCCGATCCCATTGAATGATACTCTCCAACCTTACACACTATTGGACACATTACTATATAAATTTGCAGTCAAAATCACAATCGCGACACCTTTCCAATGTGTCGGCATTGATGTCAAGAGATACAGAACCGAGGTGCTGGTGTACGAAGCACGTGCTAGGTCCGGTTTCGATTGGAGTATTGGAGCTTGCCTTCGCGTGCGGAGAGTCAGGGTGCTTTCATATTAGTGCTGCTTTTTTGGCTTTAAGTAAATAAATATTAAATATATAGGTCATAATTCCGCAATATAATGTAAAAATATAAAACTATGTTAACATTTGTGGACTACAGCGTGTTCTGCGTGTATATATCTATAGCTGCTGTAGGCCCAGTCCCACAAAATGGACTATGAATAACTGGCAAACCGTGGGTACAACTGTGTCTCTGCCACGCCGTATGGGAAAAGGCGTGACGCTATGTTTGTATACTTTATATGTTTGTATAACAAATAAATATTAGAGGACAATCTTACACAAATCGAACTAGACCTAGTTAGCTCAATAAGGCTTGTGTTATGGGTACTAGATGACGATGTATTTATTAAAAATAAACACTTATTTAAATACATAGAAAACATCCACGACTAATGTTAAATCCACGCCTTAACCGAAAGGGGTGGAATCTCGGTAGGGTTGTTTTTCATTGGAATGTCACAAAGCAGTACTGACCTTGACGCCGTGGACCGGCATTCGAAAGCTCAATTCGAGGCGGGAGTACGGGATGAGGAACACGAGGGTTGGGGGTGATGGGAGTCGAATCTTACTCTCGTCGCAGCCCTCTGCTGTCGTGATGCTGCCGACTACATGGGTCGCTATCCGAACGCGACAAATTGGTGACCGAACCACTTCAACCTTTCACAGCACGAAGCACTCACTCCGATGACGTGAAATCTACTTATTTCCCGACGATTGTTCCGTGATTATTACAATTAACATTCCGACCAGACCCCGATACCTGTCGTAGACATTTTTACCATGTGCAAAAGTGTGAGGTTAGCTAGTCATTTCGTTTCTATACAAGTGACAGCTAGCTAGTCATTTTTTTTCTATGCAAGAGACAGCTAGCTAGTGATGTCCCGATCACTCGAGGTCGATCCCCGCAACAAAAAACCGGTGCGTTCCGAAGCATAAATATTAAACAGTCACCCGCCCGGACAGGCCCGAACCTGTCCCTAATCAATAGGAAGGCGAGAAAGTGTTGCGACCGCTCTCTTGAGGACCGAATGCCCCACCTTGACTTCTGCTGATCGAGGCGTGCCATCCCGACCCGTATACAAATTGACGATCCGTCCTCGTCTCCATCTCAATGATGGCAGGTTCGCATCCTTAATCAGCACCAAATCACCGACTTGAGGGGGGCTCGTCCGGTCAGTCCACTTAAGGCACTGCTGCAAGATGTGCAAGTACTCAAGGGACCACCGTTTCCAAAAATCTTGAGCCATCTGCTGCAACATCTGCCACCTAGTTAACCGACTTAACTTAACATCACCGAATGGGTATTCTGGCAGGGCGTTAAGGGGCTGACCTATCAGGAAGTGACCCGGCGTCAACGCTTCCAAATCATTTGGATCCGAACTGAGCGGGCACAACGGACGTGAGTTCAGTGTCATTTCAATTTTACAGAACAGCGTCGCAAGCTCTTCAAAGCGTAGAGAGGTCTCACCGATGATCCTCGTCAGGTGCGACTTAGCCGATTTAACCGCAGCCTCAAAAATTCCTCCCCAATGAGGACATCCCGGCGGACTGAAAACCCATTCAATCCCTCGTCGGGAGCAAGCCGTACCGATGGCGTCCTGGTTCCCGTTCAGGAATTGAGTGACCTCCTGCAGATATCGCCTGGCTCCGACAAAATTTGTGCCGTTGTCCGAACGGATTAATGTCGGGAGGCCCCTTCGTGAGACGAACCGATCCAGACATGTGTTAACTACTCATAATTTAAAGAAATAGTCAATTCGTTTCGATCGATCAGCAAGTCACTCGATCCGAATTGAATGGTCTCTGACATCACTATTGACACAGAACATCTCTGCAGTTGTTGTATATGGTCTCGCTCTCTTCGGTTTTGCGCACAAGAAAACAAGAGTGTAGGATCTCGGTTAAATTTGTATATTAGGTTGCGTCTGAACAATTTGGCCAATATAGAAGATTCAGAAGTTAATACTATGTTTTTATCAGTCAGAAGCGACATAGTGACCCAAGGCCCACTGTTATAGTCATTGGTAAGTGTTTTTCTGGCTAACCTCTGGTGGCGGCGTCCTGTCCCGAGCGGTGATACCGTGATATCATCAAACGAAAAGTTGTAAATTACCATCAGAAGGAGCTGACCGGCTTTTACAGCAGTTGGATTACCTACTACCAAGCCTCTCAGACTATCAGATGATTCGTGCATCCAGGTCAGGTCCGCAATTAGTGACCTCTAAAACCTATCTTTCTGTGGAAAATTGTATCTACAGGCAACTGAATAGAAACTGTTGTTTATTTCTCGTGAACAGACTACCGTGAGACATATTTTTTCTGTTTCTGGCTTATGTTTTTGATTTCATGTAGCAGTGTGATTTTTACGCGATAGGTACCTACCATCAGGTCGCAAGCTCTTTGCGCAGCAATGTACCTAATCTGTCACCAAGCGCCATCTGGTAGCAGAATAGCATTATAGTCGATACGCGCTCGCTAGCGCCACTACGAGTGGTATTGTTGACATTTTTCGTTCCTAGATGGCGTGAGTAGTGTTGAAGCCACAACTTGTCTCAATGTTGACGTAACGTAAGAGTCTGACATTTGTGATTTGTAAACAATCTTATTCCCACGAAACATGAATGTACTTGATGAATACTAACGTTTAAATGAAAGGGTTTGAAGATGACGTGATTCACGTTATGTTGTTACGTGTTTGTTTACCGCCGTACTTCATTTGATTATGTATGAATAACATAATTATTGGATGACACATGAAAATACTGAACTCTAGTATTCTCTATATTGTATAGCCGCATTTTAATACTCCGCTACTAACCACGACATGAGGAGTAGGGTAACAATAAAGCACACTCCAAATACTTTTAATTTTATAACACTCATGTTTTTACATATTTTTAAAAATAAAATAAAAATAATCTTTGCAGAAGTAATAGATTACCTGGGATAGATTGAGGAAAGTGATAGTTAAAGAGAGACGAACATGGATCAATAAATGGATTCACACAAGCCGCTGACTGAGCTAATGCCCAAGTCAGGACTTCTTACCACTTTAGTTTGCTTCATCCGCTATTATATTACAGTAGTCCCATTGTGGGCAATCAATGGTTGACATGGGCAGAATTGCAACTGATATTATTCAACGGGAATAATAAAATTAAACATTTTTTGGTTTTATCACATTATTTACATATCATTTACCTATTTATGTAAATTTTAGGATTTAGGGGGGGGGGGAGAATAGCTGTGTTTTAAGCTTGATCATATGGGAAGGATATATATTAATGATCCGATTGACAATAGACCTCAAGTAACCGTTTCACGACTGGTTTAGCCTAACGGGTAGTGACCCTGCCTACGAAGCTGACTGTCCCGGATTCGAATCCCGGTAAAATGAAATATTTGTGTAATGAGCATGAATATTTGTTTCTTGTCTTGGATGTTTTCTATATTTTTACATAAGTATTTGTCTTTATTAAATATATCGTCATCTAGTACCCAAAACACAAGCCTTATTGAGCTTATAGTTCGATTTGTGTAAGATTGTCCTCTAATATTTATTTATTATTTATTTATGTATTATTATTATGATAACCACAGAAAATAATCGAGTTTAAATTATAAAAGTAAAGAGTAATCTATTCTATGCAGAGCAACATAGGACTGCCAACTACGGCAAGAGTATATTCAGCATGTCAACCCGAATATTTAACAGGCTTCCGCAGAGTTTTACTAATATAGAGAAGTTACATACTTTTAAAAATAAATTAAAAAGCTTGATGCAAATCAAGAGATTTGGATTGACTATTTAATAAAATAGAAATAGAAATCATTTATTTGCGTTGATGTAATACAGTCTTTTGAGTATTATAATAAAACACCACATTCAGCCCTTGATAAAGGAATATTTTACACAACAATTATTTTAAGAGTTGCTAAGGTCATTCAACCATTGTGTAATCAACGTTTTACACATAAATTATATTATTACACCGTTGATTTGCTAAGGGCATTCAACCCTTGAGTAATTACCATTTTACACAACAATGATATTATTACACTGAGTTGCTGAGGGCATTCAACCCTTGAGTAATGAAGATTGAGACAAAAATGATATTAAACTGAATGGCATTTAACCCCGGTGCAATTAAAGTTTAGACAACAATGATATTGCACTGATTGAGAGTTGCTGAGGGCAATGAAAACGTGTGCAATGAAAATTTTAGACAACAACGATACCAGTGTAACTGTTTGAGAAGCATTAAAGGCATTCAACCCTTGATAAATGAATATTTTACTCAACAATGATGTTATCACACTGATTAAGAGTTGCTGGGGGCATTCAACCCTTGAGTAATAGGAATTGAGACAACAATAATATTATACTAATTGAGAGTTGCTAAGGGCATTTAACCCTGGTGCATTTAAAGTTCAGACAACAATGACACTGATTGGGAGTTGTTAAGGGCAATGAACCTTTGTGCAATGAAAACTAGACAACAATGATACCAGTGTAACTGTTTTTGAAGTATTAAGGGCATTTAACCCTTGATAAATGGATATTTTACACGCGCTGCTTTGGGAATGTAACCCAGAAACAGCGTCTGTTGTGGAAAAAAAGGTATTTAACTAGAGATTTCACTGGCTAAGCGCTGCTCTGGGAATGTAACCCAGAAACAAGGTCTGTTTTGGAAAACATGGTATTTAACCAGAGATAACACTGACTAAGCGCTGCTTTGGGAATTTAACCCAGACACAGCGTCTGTTGTGGAAAACAAGGTATTTAACCAGAGATTTCACTGACTAAGCGATGCTTTGGGAATTTAACCCAGTAACAGCATCTGTTTTGAACAACCAGATATTACACTAAGTGCCGCTAAGTGCTTTCGGGAATTCAACCCATAACAGCCTCTATTTGCAACAACAAGGTATTGAACCAGAAATAATGCTGACTGGGTTCTATGGCAGCGGTGAGTTTACAAGGCAAGATATTAACCATATGCATATTACACCGATCAAGAGTTGTTGATAGAAATTGCTGAAGTTGCGAAACATTTTCAGAAGTCCATGATTTATTTAATTTTGGTTTAAAGTACGATACCTTCTTATTATTGTACTGAAAAATAGATGACCGGACAGAGTATCAATGGATTAAAGAAGAAAAATGGTAATGTTTATAAACTAAATACCTGATCATGAGGAATGCAATGAGAATTAATTTAAATTAAATGCCAAACTATCAGAAACTTTTATAAAATAGGCCCGAAGAATAAAATAAATTGAATTAACACAAACACATGAAATGAGATTATAGCAACATGGAACAATGGAAGTGCAAACCACACGAATGACAGAATTAAACAAATTGAACAAGTCAAACAAATTGAAAACAATCAACACTATATGAATCAGAAATTGAACTGCATTGCGTGTATATATGAATTTAAGCTATGAGCGATTAAGACAATACGGATTAGATATTAAATTGATTCGGAAGTGATTTGGGATGGAACTCAGGAATGTAATCACTGTCAAATTGTTTGCCTCCATTGCCAGACCATCAACAAAGCTCACAAAATCTAACGAAGTATGGACATGGGGGAATGAACAGGCTAAGGCCTTTGAAACGCTGAAAGAAATGTTAACACAGCAACCTGTCTTAGCGATATACAACCCGACATACGAGACGGAGTCACATACGGACGCGAGTGCCGCCGGATTAGGACGGATTTTGTTGCAGAGACCAGACTGCAAATCACCATTGCGACCGGTCGCTTACTTTAGTCGACAGACGACAACAGAAGAACAACATTTCCACTCTTATGAGCTGGAAACATTAGCAGTTGTCGCGTCACTAAAAAGATTTAGATTTGACCAAGAGAGACCTGATCCCAAGAATTGCTCGATGGTGGTTGCTCGTCCAAGAGTTCACTTTTTCTATATAGTATCGTCCGGGGGTGCAACTGGCGCATGCGGATGCGTTGAGTCGCAACTCGTTGCCGGCCCAGGCTGACAGGAATCCTAAGACATTCAGAACAACTACGTATTGAAAGACGGGAAAATATATAAACGGGTCGACGGAAAATTGCGCTGGGCAGTACCCAGAGACGCACGTTGGAAAATATGCCAATTTTACAGTCACCCGGTAGATAGTTTCACAAAATATATCATTTTAAAAACGATCAAAAACACGATACGATAAAAGCAGATGTAAGGCCAAGGAGTATGAACTGGGAGATCTAGTAATGGTACAGAAACAGAGCAAACTCACGGGGGAAAGTAATAAACTCGTAACATAGGTATTCTCACATGATAGATATGAGGTTAGTAGCGTAGAAGGGTATTCTAAAAAGAAATATCAGAATGTTTTTTCAGCAGACAAACTAAAACCATGGGTGAGATTTACTGAATCTGAATCAGATAGTGACGAATACTACCAAAGCGATTGAGATTATGATTAGATCATTTTCCGCCTATTTCAAGAGAAACATAGATACACACACACACGGGCATACACCCTCACACACACACACACTCCCTAACACCCTATTATATTGTATTAAATATGTAAACTTAATTCCCCAACAATTTCACTCTCCTCCCCTTCCCATCAAACTAACTTCATTGAAGACGAGTCAAGGGCGCTGATACTGGAACTTAACCAGTGAGCGCGGACAACAGAAAAATATCAACAAGATAACTCAAGATTTCACTGATTGAATGCCGCTACGGGAACTCAATCCTAGAATGGTAACGACATTTCACAATAAGATCCAACCCAGATATTTTATGAATTAATGCCGCTATGGGAACTTAACCCTAGAGTGGTAATGACACTACACTAACCCTGAGATTTCACTGATTGAATGCCGGTACGGGAACTCAACCCTAGAATGGTAACAAAATTTGACAATAAGATCCAACTCAGATATTTCATGAATTAATGCCGCTATGGGAACTTAACCCTAGAGTGGTAATGAAACTACACTAACCCAAATATTTCACTGATTGAACGCCGCTACGGGAATTCAACCCTATAGTGGTAATGACACTACTTAAGAAGATTTAACCCAGATACCTCCCGAATTCAACGCCGCTATGGGAATTTAACCCTAGAGTGGTAATGAAATTATACAACAAGATATAAATCCAATATTTCATTGATTTAGAGCCGCTACGGGAACTCAAACCTAGAGCGGTAATGATATTAAATAGATACAAACCAGCTAGTCCACTGATGAAACGCTGCGATGGGAATTCAACCCACGTACGGTTATAAGATTCTGATCATTCAGCCCAACGAGTCGCTATAGGAATTCAACCTATGAGCGGGTAAGCAAAAAAAAAAAAAAACTCCAGAAGAACAGATTGACCGATGAATACTTGATCAATCCAATTGACAGAGTTGAGAGAGAACGCTAAGAAGTAAGACTATATAATTACTGATTCAATGAAGAATGCGGTCATTCTTCTAATGCGGATGGCCGAGAAGGTCTCCACCGCTTGCACAAAGTCAGTAGAGAGCCAAGTAGCGGCTTCCCGCTCGAGCCAAGCTGCGACGAATTTTCCAAGCCAAGCCGTGTTGATTACATCAAAGCTCACCGCTACCCTTACGACACTAAAATGTAATATTCAGATGCGACTATTCAAGACTTAGATTATTAAATGTATAGTAAAGTAGGTTTTGTAACATTCTTGATAATAAGTGAAGTCCATAATAATAATGAAAATTGTATCAATAGCAGATATTCATCCATTATTGTTATATGCCTGGAATAGACGCAAATTCAATGATAATATTCAGACGCGACTGTTTAAGACTTAGGTTATTAAATGTATAGAGGTAGTAAATAAGGTTTTGTAAGATTCTTGATAATGATTGAAGTTGTTGATAATAATTTATATTGTATTAATAGCAGATATTCATCCATTATTGTTATATGCCTGGAATAGACGCAAATTCAATGATAATATTCAGACGCGACTGTTTAAGACTTAGGTTATTAAATGTATAGAGGTAGTAAATAAGGTTTTGTAAGATTCTTGATAATGATTGAAGTTGTTGATAATAATTTATATTGTATTAATAGCAGATATTCATACCATTATTGTTATGTGCCTGGGACAGACACAATTTCAGGATGGCCGACTGTTAACTACTCATAATTTAAAGAAATAGTCAATTCGTTTCGATCGATCAGCAAGTCACTCGATCCGAATTGAATGGTCTCTGACATCACTATTGACACAGAACATCTCTGCAGTTGTTGTCTATGGTCTCGCTCTCTTCGGTTTTGCGCACAAGAAAACAAGAGTGTAGGATCTCGGTTAAATTTGTATATTAGGTTGCGTCTGAACTATTTGGCCAATATAGAAGATCCAGAAGTTAATACTATGTTTTTATCACATGCGATAAATGCCTCTGTAGTGAGGTCACTGAACACCTCCAAGTGGACTGCCTTCGTGGTCAAGCACACGAAGACGCACAGGTATGCCTTCACTAATCTGGCGTTCCATAGCTGTGAAGACTTGACCATGAATGGTCCCGCGAAATCCGTTCCGATACCCGCAAAGGGCCGGATTTCGTTAACCCTATCCGAGGGCAAATCGCCCATCTGGGGCTGCATCATGGCCGCCTTGGCCCGATAACAAGGCAGGCACCGAAATACGACGCTACGCACTAAGCGTCTTCCCGATAGAATCCAGAACTCGCGCTGGAGAAACGCCATCAAGGCGTAGCATCCGACATGCCCATTCCGAATGTGTCGATCCTGTATCAACAGTTCGACCAACTTCCCTTTCCTAGGGAGTAACAACGGGTGGCGAGCCGCATAAGGCAGGTTGGCATTCCGCAGCCGACCTCCTACCCTCAGCAATCCTTGAGGGTCAATAAACGGGTTAAGCCGAGCCACAGCTCCCTTCAGTTGGACGCGTCCGCGTCTCACAATGTCCAGTTCGGACTTAAAGTGCACCGTTTGCACGTTCCGTACCAATGCGAACAACGCATGGTTCCGTTCCCGTGGTGTTTTTATCAAAAGATTATTTGGCTGATAAAGCATACTACTCTGTAGGTGAATATTTAGCATAGTGTTGACATGTTATATCTACTAAACTATTGCAATTGACATCTTTTTTTTTTTAATTTTTTTAAACACCTTTTACTAAATACAATTTTACATATGACATACAATAATAATATATTAGACATTTTTTTTTTTTTTTGACATCATTGTAATATTGTAATGGTTTAATGTATTGTTTGTTGCCTATATTTTTTAACTCACCTGTTGTTTATTTGGTTATTTGTATTATTTGTACGCCTCGCGGCTGGACGTAAGGACAAAACATACTATGTAACATCTACTTTAAACTACGTACCACAGTAAAATATCTAATATCTGATTTCTGATTTCTCAGAATTGCGACAATTCCGCGCAAATCGGAAGATCCAGGCAGTCACATTGACCAGCTTGTCGAGCGAGCTGTACCGTTCCAGCAGGCTGAACTTCTCTTCCGGCTCTTGTTGCGTCGTACAGACACCGACTGTTAAGGCGCCGTTCGCCGAGGTAACGCGTGGACTCATTGGCCAATACGATTCGGCTTCAGTCAACCATTTTGGACCCCACCACAAGGGATGTCCAACTAACTCCGGAGCGTGACACCCACGAGACGCACAGTCTGCTGGGTTCATTTCCCCTGGAACATGTCTCCAGATTAAGGAAACCTCCGAATTCAAAATCTGCGAAACCCGATTCGCCACAAAAATCTCCAGCTTGTGAACTGAAGCCTTCAGCCAGCATAACACGATCTGGCTGTCCGTCCAAGCATAGACCGTATCTTCTAACGCTATTGACCCACGAAGAACCGTCATCGTGTGGTTGAGCAGACGAGTCAGGAGAGCCGCTCCTGAAAGCTCTAATTTGGGAATGGTCAGGCGAGTGCGCAACGGCGCAACCTTGCTCTTGGCCATGACCAACCGCACATCAACCTCCCCCGAGGAGTCGACCGTACGCAGATACACCGCAGCTCCGTAGCCCTTCTCCGAGGCATCGCAAAACCCATGCAGGGTGACGGTGTATCGTTTGGTGGGGACCAACCTCAGTGGCAGTGAAATCCGATTGATTCCAGGGAGGGTCGAAAAGAACGATTCTCACTCTGAGCGCAATGACCCGCCGATCGGGTCGTCCCATTTCAGCTCAGCAGACCACAATTGCTGCATAAAACACTTGAGCTGAAATGTTACCGGGGTGATCCACCCGTTTGGATCAAATCCTAGCCACCGTTGAAAGGACGTTCCGTTTCGTCCAGACCTTCGGGGAGTCCAACTCGACCCGATACGAAAACATGTCTGACACCGGCTGGTACTGGACGCCTAATACCGACAACATATTCGGATTTTCCAGATTTTCGAAAATGTGGGGATCCTGCTGGTAGTCATCTGGAAGACCAGACAGTAACTCTGGAGAGTTCGACATCCATTTACGGAGCTCGTATCCTCCACCCCGTAAGAGCTCAACTAGCTCGTCCCGTCGAGCGAGCGCCTCCTCTACGGAATCTGCACCGGTACAGATATCGTCCACGTAGAGATCCTGCTCCAGGATCGCTGCTCCTCTAGGGAAATTTAACCGTTCTCGATCCGCTAACTCCCGCAGAGTGCGAATCGCCAAATAAGGACTTGACCGTAGCCCTTACGTGTTGGTGTTCAGCTCGTACACCTTGCTGGGCTGATCTGGGCTCTCTCGCCACAGTATCAGCTGATACCGTCTATCGTCAGGGTGAATGACCGTATGTTTAAACATCATCCGGATGTCAGCTACAAACACAACATTGTGTCGACGGAACCATGTGATAACATCCGCGATGTCATGGTTCAACTTCGGCCCTGAATGCAAACACTGGTTCAGGTTCATGCCGTTAGATGTTGATGCCGATCCATCGAACACTACCCGTATTTTGCCCTCCGGGGTCCTCAAGACCGCGTGATGAGGCAGGAAGCAGTGGTCTTCACGCTTCCAGTCGATACCCGAAACCGACATGTGGCCGAGCGACTCGTATTCCCGCATGAAGTCGACGTACTTCTGCCGGAAAATACCGTCACGCTTCATGCGTCGTTCCATCGACAGAAGCCGCGTCTCGGCTGCATGGTGTGAACTGTCCAGCGGTGGGCGATCACTCCGGAATGGACGACGTATGATAAATCGACCTGACCGAAGACGACCAAAATTGTTCCGATAAAACTGTTCACACTCTTCTTCAACCGGGTCCAACCGGCGGACCGTAGGTGGTTCCTCCACCTCCCAAAACTTCTGTATCACCTCCGAGAGTACATAACCGAATAAGGGACTACTAGTCGCTTGGCGTGGGGCAGCCGGCATGACCGGACCCATTACCGCATGGCCCAGTCTGGTGTTGACCGAAACCAGACCAGTCGCCTGCAACACGTGGACACCTGGCACTAACAGGTATCCCAAGGCATCAACACCCAATAAAATGTCTACTGGGCCCGGAATATCAAACTCTGGGTCAGCCAGTGACAACCCAGCGACCAACTGTCGCACCGAGGGCGACAACCTTACGTGAGGGTGTGAGCCCATCACGTTAGGCATGACTAATGCCGTGACCGTCAGATTTACCGATGAATCCACCCGTGACGAGAGAGTAATCCGACATACTCCCTTAACGGAACCGACTTCCGTGTTCCCAATTCCCCGAATGGAATGTGGATACTCCCTTACCGAAATGCCCAACCGTCTTACAAGGTTGCACGAGACTAAGCACCCCTGGGCCCCCGAGTCCAATAGTGCTCGTGCCACACATGATTTGCCGTCCGAACCCCACGCTATCACAGAGGCGGTGGGGAGCATGACCGTCTGTGGAGTGGCGGCACCCTGTAAGTGGGCGGCGTGTCCCTAGCGGGAACCTCCGCGGGATCCGAACCCGCTGAGACCTCCGTCGGCCTTGGAGTAACTCGGCTGCTGATATGCAACCGGCATATCAGACCGTATGCGCATCAAGGGGTCCCAACCCGTATAATAGGCCCCTCGCTGTCCCGGTATCCGATCATACCGGACGGTGTACGGTGTGCCCGCTGCGCACCGTGGATGAATTGGGGAGAGCGGATCCAACCTGGGGCGCTCTAGGAATGGGGGCGACCGACTGTTCGCCTCCCAGAGCGACGGGCAGGGTGGCGCAGAAGGTGGTGGGCTTCCAGCCTTCGCACTACTCATAGGTGCCATCTGACACCCGCCCGTAACACGCGGTGAGCCAGCGGCCCGAAGAGAAGCCGTCCGAAGGGCCTGACCGATTCAGGCACAACACTATGTGGTGCTTGCCACCACAGCACTCACAGGGGAACGCGCGCGAGCACTCGCTCAGCGTGTGCGGCCCCATACAACCGAAACACAATCGGTGACGGAAGACAATATTCCTGCGGGCAGCTACCCCGAGCGCCTTAAATTTGGCGCAACTGGTCACGTCATGACCTGCACTGTCGCAGTGCACACAGCCGTCACCCGACGGCGCGGCATTCAAAACGCCAAATTGTTTCGACCTCCCACCCCCCCGTGGGGGCGGGGGGCGCGGCCCCTCCCGTATCCGCGCGGGTTGGTGCTGCACACTGGCCTCCGTGTCCAGTGTGTCACATCGCCTGCATTCACCCTCCAAAAAATCTGTTAACTGGACAAGTGTGGGCAGTTCCGTGCTACTGCCCCCATGTAGCTGTTCAAACCGACTTTGAATAGCTGCAGGCAACCGTGACAAAACCATATATAGAACAATATATGACCATTGGTCTACCGGAAGACCAAGGTTCTGAAGGGCCTTAGTGGCCACCAGCACAGGGTTGAGCACCTGTACTCTGATGTCAACATCCCGGGTTACTCTAGGGATGCTAAACAGCTTCCCCAGCCAACCGCCGTTTGTATTGGTAGCGTTCAAACAATATGGACCTTGCTATCTCATAATTGCCCGCCGTGACCGTTAGGTGACCGACCAACTCCTTCGGTTCACCCCGCAGAGCCATCAATAGTTGGGCCAACTTGTAGGCGTTGTCCAGGTCGTCCCGACCGTGGACCAAACTATCAAACAAATTAATGAAGGCTGGCCACTCATCAATTGCCCCACTGAAGGCCGGAATCTCCAGGTGTGGCAGCCGTCCAACAACACCCTTCGGGGGTGGGTCTCCGTTACCCTCCCCACGGTCATTCCTTCGCGACCGCTTAATTTTCTCCGCGCGACGCTCGATGTCACCCAAGCAATCCATCACTTGGTCAGCATCCGCGCAAAGCTGTTTCACTGCAGCCACCGAAGCTTCATCAGTAAGCCCGAGAGCTTCAGCCTTCGCAGCCAGCCGACACACTTTCCCGACGCGTGTCATTGCGTCCTCCACACGCTTGAGCAGGACATCATCCATGTCCGGTCGCTCCACATACTTATGAGTATGGGCGAGCCATCTCATTTCCTCCCGGACACCATGCCGCAGTACCGTCAAGGATGAAGGTGCCATGTTACCGATTGAATGGATTCTGGTCCCATACTTCACAACCGAACTAAGTATAGCCAGAAACCAGCACTTGCCCGTCAGCGCTAGGCACAGAAATTAAAACTAAGTTGTCAAAACTGAGGCAACTACTAGAACAATTAAATCCTAAAAATATTTAATATGGTCGCCCTGTGGATATACACCTTATAACTATACACTCTAAATCAATTAGAGAATGCCACCATAAAGCACAATAAAAAATAACACACAAAATTTTATTATAAAAAAAGCTATTTTTAATATAATGTAGGTAGCCGTGAACCTTCTAGAAGTGGCCTTTCCGATATGACCTGCACTTCTACTGAGGTCAGCAAAATCAGCTTAATACCCCTTAAATAGCCTGACCCTGCTCTGTAAACCGAATTTGTCAATTGTCAATTGTAAGACGGGCTGGTTTCCGCAACTCGACGACGAAAGCGCCTATTTTGCGTGTGGGTGGGAATGCGACATCATTCGAGCCAACCCAACTCCTCCAGGAACGCCAGTAGGCCCTTTACGTTACCGACTATCCCTGGAAGGTCCCTCGATTGACCGAGGTGTTTAGCCCTGTAGTCCGCTACTCCTGTGCACTCCATGAGGACGTGAGCAGCCGTTTCTTCTGCCTCCAAGCAGGCTCTGCAAAGGGGGCTGTCGGTAACACCTAGGACATATAGATGTTTGTTAAAGAAACCATGGCCAGTAAGTGCTGCAGTTACCAGTCGCATGCGCGGCCTACTAAGTCGAAGCAAGGTCTTAGCCAGCCTAGCGCTAGGGGACGGCAAGGCCAGCCGTCTGTAAACCGAAATAACACTGCAGTACTATAGAACCCGACGTTCTACCGCAAGTAATACAATCTAGTTACTTCGCAGAATGACTGTTCAATCCTTTATTCACACAAACAGTAGTTTCCGACTACAATTTTATAATAATTGTTAACTAAATCGTCAATTATACGTTCACTAACCGAAAATGAACCTAAATTGTGGTATACCGACCACAAGACTCACTCACAAAATGATTGCCGACCAATCTGAGGTACCCTATCCCACTACAACGCAGCACAAAAAACAACCCTACAACCGTCCGTGAATCGATTTCCTACTAGGAAACCGCGCCTCTGCTACCAAAATGTTAAATCCACGCCTTAACCGAAAGGGGTGGAATCTTGGTAGGGTTGTTTTTCATTGGAATGTCACAAAGCAGTACTGACCTTGACGCCATGGACCGGCATTCGAAAGCTCAATTCGAGGCGGGAGTATGGGATGAGGAACACGAGGGTTGGGGGTGATGGCAGTCGAATCTTACTCTCGTCGCAGCCCGCTGCTGTCGTGATGCTGCCGACTACATGGGTCGCTATCCGAACGCGACGAATTGGTGACCGAACCACTTCAACCTTGCACAGCACGAAGCACTCACTCCGATAACGTGAAATCTACTTATTTCCCGACGATTGTTCCGTGATTATTACAATTAACTTCCGACCAGGCCCCGATACCTGTCGTAGACATTTTTACCATGTGCAAAAGTGTGAGGTTAGCTAGTCATTTCGTTTCTATACAAGTGACAGCTATCTACTCATTTTTTTTTCTATGCAAGAGACAGCTAGCTAGTGATGTCCCGATCACTCGCGGTCTATCCGCGCAACAAAAAACCGGTTCGTTCCGAAGCATAAATATTAAACAACTAAGAAACAAATATTCATGCTCATCACACGAATATTTGCCATTACCGGGATTCGAACCAAGGACCGTCAGTTTCGTAGGCAGGCTCAACACGCTAGGCTAAACAGGTCGTCAACTTTACAAACTTTACACTTGACTAAATTCTCAAAGCATCAAACAAAACTAACCATAAATTCTGTTTTCAAATTTTATCTTTTTAATTAGTTTATTTTTGAAGCCGGCGGCATCGACCGACTGACACTAAGGTACTTTCAGAGTATATTTTTTAAAAATCCCGAAATCCGAAGTTGAATAAAAAGGTAGGCACTTCTTCAGCGCCATCTATCGAATAAAAAAACACTTGCTCTGAAAGAATCCCATTGTTCATTATTTTATATACTTGGTATTTGCTGGTAAACACAGCCTTACCTCTTTAAAACTGGACACGTCCCCGCATCATGGCCGCCGAACGGATTGTTCAGATGTCATCGCAGTCCTGATTGCTGATTGTACTTTTTGATATCGCATCAATAGGACATGATTGCAGTCCAGCTAATGATTGGCAATGAGCTGGGCCCCTGTCATGCAAAGTGTTGAATGCCTAATTGACTATTCAAACTTTGGGGCCATTTTCCCACTGTAACTTGAAATGGGAAAATATGTGACGGGAGTCATGAAAAAAAAAAACAACAACGACAGATTCAATTATTTATGTAAAGACTATCATTCTTAATGTGTTATAAAGAATATATAAAATAAACCATATGGAACTAAAAATAATAAAACAAAAATATATGTCTCAACTTAGTTTCGATACCAGTTCTAACCGATTGCGGATCCGACGTCAAACCAAAATGGACGATGATAAATAAAATCACGTATTACTTTTTATTTTATTTAATGAAACTAGCCTTTTTTTTAACACGCTTTTATGAGGTTCACCTGTGACTAAGGAAGTAACTATGTGAACAAATCTTGCATGTCAATTGTTGACCCACTTCCCGGTTTCCGATTGAGCTAATATTGGAATAATTATTGGAAGTTCGGTGACAATGCAATATTATGATACCATTGAGCTGATCTGATGATGGATCCGGATGGTGGTCACACGAACTCCTATCGAGTTTAGGCTCTTCAGAATCGCCTCGGTAAGTTGTTGATAGATTAGTAAGAGTATCGAGCTGATCTGATGATGGAACCTGAAGGTGGATAGTGGAATTCTTCAACGGCTACTAGTAAACCCCCGAGTTTGGACTCGTTTGATTTGTTTTAACATGACAAATGGATGCGTATTGTAATGGTACACACATTGAATACAAGAGTCAGTTCATTTAATACTTCATTTTGCGTGACAGAGGGCTAGCCCTTCGACGCACTGCAATGGTACATACATTGAATACAAGAGTCAGTTCCTGTAACGCTTGGGTTATTCAGTGATTCGAAGTAAGTTGGCTAGAAAGGGGCCTGAGAACGTGGTTGGTTCGGGGAAGAGAGGTCGGGTCAGGTTTTTTTGTCGCATTCCTGCGAAATGTGTAGGGATCAGAGCCGATTTGGCTGCGCGCTGAATAAATTATGAATAACTAAATAATGGAAGGTTTATGGAACTATACGGAGAAAGCTAATGTGTTGACTGCAAATATACAATTGCGATTGATTATTACGTTGTGGTGAGTCTGACATCACAGGTTTGCGTATCTTTCCAGTGATCTTTATCTTAGACGCTAGCGATCGGGCAGGCTTAATTAATTGCAACCGCTTTATAGCCAGCGATCGACAAATTTTGTGTATCGGCAATACCAAATGACTTGAGTGATAACCGACGGTTGATTATAGGAAATATGCATACACAAAATTGTAGACAGCAGGCGTGCATGGCGTGTTTGATTGAAACTAGACCATGTGTAGTTAATGATAAGAAGCTTGCGCTTGGGTAGTGTTTACGGCAGGACGCCATCTCAACATGTGTGGCGGCCTATAAATACGAGCGCATGGGTGGGGAAGGCATTCAGTCTTTACGTCAAACCACTGTGGTACACGTGTCTTTCGGTAATCTGAACAGTTCGGTCTGCGGTTTGACGTGTCTGGAACTGGACGAGTTGTGATTGCGTGTTACAGTGGATTTTCGTGAGCGTCTGAAGCGCCGAGATATACCTCGGTTCCTATGCTCGGTTCCTGCCTTGGATCGTTTTGATTCAAGTTGCATTTTTTAATTAAATGTCAATTTCGCTGGGAGATCTAACGTGTAGATTGTGTCACGCATTTATTTTGCTGGGCTCAGTCGAGGCGAGTTGAGGTAAACGAGATACTTAAATCGGTATTTTCTGAAGTACGTAACTCGTTGTGGAGAGGGTTAGATCTCCAAAAGCACTAAAGAAAACGTTTTGATAACATCCAGCTCGAATTGCGCAAAGTCGAAGGTTTCACAACGTTTCGGACCTATTGAGGAAACCGCTAGTTCAGACCCATTTCGGAAAATCAAATCGCAATTGTGTAAACCCGATCTATTTGGGTCGTTATTGCCGTGAACTAATTATATAATTGGAGCCACTAAAGCCGCTACCAGCGAGCACATGAAATATCATTGAGTACTCACGTCGTAACACTACGACGAATAACCATACGATATCCCAAACAAATATTATAAATTGTGGTCGACCACGTGAAAGAAGCTCCAAGCGCTCATATATACAAAAAATAAATGGTACCATTACACAAAATATAACAAAGATTGATCCGGCGCAAAACACCGCTAACTGATGCGAAATACCGGCTTGCGGGCATCCGTGCTTTCTCTGTTTAACTTGAAACTCTTACTTCCTGAACCAATCTACCGTTCGACTTTTGTACGCCTAACGAACTTCTCAACAAACGAGAAATTCAGACTTATCATTCTTGATTTGACATTTTTCACAGCTGAATCGGGACATCTAAGTTGGGGGTAGATAGAATAGACGATCATAGCTTCTGATAGTGGTGGCTCGACCTTAGCTATTTATGCCGTTACAGATTCTTGGTGCCGAGACCGAAGGATATTTTAGACTACACTACCTAGATATTCTAAAAGAATCAAGGTCTAACGCGTTACTTTTTAAAAATAACACAACGTAGAAACGATTTTAAACAGTTCAGTTTTGTAAGTAACATAAATAAGCAACAACAAAAAAAAGGGGCATTGTTTTCACAATTCATCGAACAAGACGAAGGTTTAGTATTGAGAAATAATGGGCCGGCCTAAAAAAAACGTTAGTAGGGTTGTTCAAGACGATTCACTTTCGCAGACAAGTGGTTTTAATGATGGAATGGCGTCAGGACAGGTGACTCAATTGTTATCTGAAATAGTGAGCAGATTAGACAGTTTGGAACGGAGTTCAAGTGCAAATGCTAGTAGGACTTCGGATAGACAGACGGACCGACAGGAACTAGAGACGTTTGAACAATCGGTAGAAAAACGTCAAACATGCATAGTGAAAATGACACAGAAGTTGCCCACATTCGATGTGCGGAGTTCGGAAAATCAGATGATTTTCTTAAGAGATCTAAAGGCTTATATCAAAGTCTCGGGAGATAGTGCGAGGGCTTTGATATGGGCAACGGGTAGTTTGGTAGGAATTGCAAAAGTTCGAACGAGCATATACAGAGACTCATGGCGAACTTATTCGGATTTTGAAAAAGATTTCAGAGAGGTGTTCTGGGGAGATAATGAACAGGAATTGCAAAAGTTCGAATGAGCATATACAGAGACTCATGGCGAACTTATTCGGATTTTGAAAAAGATTTCAGAGAGGTGTTCTGGGGAGATAATGAACAGGAATTAATTAAACAAAGATTTCTAACCGCGAAGTTCGATTCTAAGAAAGGTCAAAGTATGGAAGAATTCTTTGCCTCTCAATTGAATAGCATATATGAGCTAACGATACCGTTTACTGATACGGAGAAGATCAACACGATTTTCAGACAGTTGCCGCGCGATATTCAGGTAGCGTTTTTTGCTAGAAAGGATCCAATGACGATACGAGACGCGGTCGAGTTTCTTCGACAATTAGAACGAAATATTGATGGAGGATTAAATGCGTTGCATAGATCGGAGACAATAAATACGAACAATGTAAATCGGAATAGCTACATGCGAGGACAATATCGTGCTTTGCGAGTAAATACGATGCGATATAACGCGGTGAGTCGTAGGAATAATTATAACGCGGGAACAAAGGCACGAAACGAATATGGGACGCGCGCTCGCGGTTATTTTCGCGGTAGAGGTAGACAGCCTCAGACTAGTTTCAAGGCAATAGAGTTCCAAAGGGGCAATGATAGTTCAGGTAATACAGAGGCAGGGCAAAGTTCAAGTGACATGAATAATGCGATAAATCAGAATTCAAAAAACTATTGGACTCGCGCGGGCCCTTCGCGCTCAGATATTTATTACGCTTTGGATGGACAGCCGATCAAATTGAAAGAGAGCATAGACTGTATGAATTGTGTAATTTGGATTCGAACGTGGGTGTGAATGAATTTATTAAATTACTCGCGCATAAAGCGCATGGATATGCCGTGTGTTTAGAGGAAAAAACGAGATTGGATTGTAGAGATCGAAATGACAGGCGTTTACATACGATACGATATTTACGATATTCAGAGACGACGATTCGACTGAGTGTGGACGCGATCTATGTAGTACATTGACATAACCTGAGATTGAGGTGTGTATTGGAAATATTGTTGTAAGGAGTTTGATTGATTCGGGGAGCGAAGTCAGTGTAATAAGTCGGGGAGTGTATGATGAAGTATGCAGGCAATTGGGAAAACCAACGGAAATACCGATCCCAAGTTTGAGAATCACAGGTGCGTTTGGGGTCAGTAAAGAGAAGGTGGATAAGTTAGTCACGTTACCATTAACAATAGGTTAATGCGTTCTCGATACTCCAATGCTAGCAATTAACAAGGGTGCCTAAAGATTTAATTTTAGGGTTTGATTTTATACAACAGACGCGAGCCAGTTTAATGTGTGAGGGAAATAAGAGGCTAATTATACGAAGCGCCGGGCGGATGTGTAAAATACCATTAGGTACGGAGCCCGATCAGGAAGCTTGTTGTTGTACAATGGAAGTACAGGACCAAGATACCAGTAGAAATATGATAGAGGAATATGTGAATAACTCATCAATACCTGTTGAACACAAAACAAAGTTATTGCCGGTGTTAAATAAACATGCAGAGTTGTTTATCGATAGGGTGGGTCGGACAAATAAATATATACATGAGATAAAAATGAGAGATGAACGCCTTTCGTAAAACGAAGCTATCCCATACCGTTCGCGTATCGCGATAAAGTAACAAAACGATTGGAAAAGATGGAACAGATAGGTATTATTAGCAGGCAATCTACGGATTTCAGCAGTCCATTGACTTGTGCACTAAAGAAGTCAGGGTAGGTTCGGATATTACTCGATGCGCGACAATTAAACACGGGAATGGTTGGGGAAGTTAAAACTACACCTTTAATGAGTGAGATATTGCAGTCGGGTCACCGGATAAATTACATAGCGGTCATCGATATCAAAGATGCGTACTTCTCTATACCATTATCAGACGAATCTAAACGATATACGGGATTTGTATATCAAGGCAGAAGTTACGTTTACAACGTTTTACCTCAGAGGTTGAAAACCAGTGTGGGTTCATTTTCGAGGGCGATGGACTTAATCCTAGGGCCAGAGGTTAGGTCATATTGTTTAAATTTTGTTGACGATTTGGCGATTTTAACTGAGGGTGACATCGATCAGCATCTGTCTCAAGTGGACACGGTTCTGAGTAAATTGAAAGACGCGGGCTTCACATGCAAACTAAAAAAATGCGAGTTCACACAAAAAAGGGTCAAGTTATTGGGGCATATTTTGTCTACACAAGGTTTACAGATGGACCCGGACAAAGTAGAAACACTCAAATTATATCCATCACCCAGAACTGTCAAGCAATTGAGGGCGTTTTTGGGGTTCATAAATTACTTTCGGAGATTCATAAAAAAAATTGGAACGCTAACGCAACCATTATCCAATTTATTACGGTCTGGAGTCAAGTTCGTTTGGAGTGCGCCACGTGCAGAGTGCTTTTGACGAGATAAAAAAAACAATTCTCAGAAAGTATAATATTGAGTCAGCCATTGGCGGGAAAGACGTATTATGTTGAATGCGACGCCAGTGCTATAGGAATTGGGGGTTACGTTTATCAGTTAGATGATTTGGGCCAGGAACGAATTATAGGTTTTTGTTCGCAAGCATTCCGAGGAGCTCAAACGAGATGGTCTGTAAGCGAACAGAAAATGTATGGGGTCATATATACTTTAAAGCGATTTGAGATATATTTGCGAGGAGAAAAGGTTGTTATTAGAACAGATCATAAGAGTTTGACGTTCATTCAGTCGTGGACTTTATTGGGGGCACGCGTAACTAGGTGGATTATGTTTTTGGAGCAATTAGATTACAACATAGAGTATGTGCGTGGGATTGACAATCAAATTGCCGACACGCTAAGCAGGCACATAGCGGGTCTTGGATGTATAAATGACAGTATAAATGTTCAGCCGGGAATTTTCTGGTTTCAGGCATCGAATACCGCAAGTGTTATTTCGATTTTACGGGACATTGCGAGATTACAAAGCGAAGATGAGCGGTTAAATCGAATTAGCGGTTGTATCAGACGTGGAGTGGTAGATGCGGAGACGAGAGGGTTTGATAATTACAAGCTAGTAGGTGATACGTTATATTTTCACGTGCCGAAGCAGAACGTACGGTTGTTAGTGATTCCGGAATCATTACAGGAGGAACTAATATTACACATACATGAAGAAATAGGTCACTACGGCAGATATAAAATATTAGCACTGATGAAGGACAGATATTACTTTCTTCATATGAGTAGGGTGATTAACACGGTGATAAGAAGTTGTGACATATGTCAAAAGGTCTAACCAAGTACTAACAATACCGTTGGTCCTTGTACACCGGTGTTGGCGTAAAAGTTGGGTGAGAAAGTTTTCTCGGACCTTTATGGGCCATTGCCCGTAGGTGAATTCGGATATCAATATATATACGTGATTCAAGACGTGTACAGTAAGGTAATAAAATTGTATCCAATGCGGAAAGCGACAGGTAGGAGCGTGCTCGCTTGTACAAAGAGATTTCATAGGGAAATACCTATCGAATCTATAATCACAGACTCAGGGCCGCAGTTCATATCGAAAGTTTGGGAATTTGGACTCAAACAGCTAGGGATTCTGGTCACTCATACGTCGGTGTATTGTCCAAATTCTAATAGCGTAGAAAGAGTGAATCGCGAGCTAGGTCTACTAATTAGAACCTATTACGGCGGAAGTAATCGAAGTTGGGTCGACGCGTTACCGGACATTGAAAATTGCTACAATAATATCGAACACAGGAGCACCGGATTCGCTCCTAATGAGCTGGCGTTTGGTGGGCGGGAACCGTTAACCATTGACAAAGAATTAGGCGATGAATGGTTATTAGGTCATAGTGTGCGAGATACGGAACAGGTACGGAAGGTAGCGATAGAGAACTCTAAAATTTCTAGTGAACGACGTAAGCGACAGGCAGACAAACGGCGTAAGTTAGAAGTCTATCGTATAGGTGATTATGTGAAAATTAAGACTTTTGTGCGTTCAAATAAAGAACATAAAATCATGCGGAAATTTTCATTGTTGTATAAAGGGCCTTATGTTATTTCGGCAGTGGTATATCCGAACTGTTATACTTTAGTAGATCCGGTTTCAAATGATATTGGGTAACTACAATACTATAAATCTAGCCAGGTATTATGTGAGGACGAATAAGGGCGTAGACAAATAAGATAGTGTATAAAAGTTATATAAGTAAGCTTTAGGCTGTAAATTTGAGTAACTACCTTGTAGATATAAGGATCTTGCATGGTTTAGAAAGGAAAAAAAAAATGTACATATAAATAATACGATCCGCAAGTTTATAAATTTCTTAATTTTTTTTCCGCAAGTTTATAAACATACTAACCTAACCTAAACTTACCTAACATAACCTTACCTAACCTAACCTAGCCTAATATAATCTAGAAGGAATTTTATAAATTTCCTAAGAAATTTATAAACTTGCGGATCGTATTATTTTCCGGTGACATATATATATATATAGTAATACGAATTAGGAGAAGGTGCGTGTGTGCGAGGTTGTATAGTTAAATAGATAAATAAGATAAGACAGGAGAGAGCTCAATCGAGTTGTGTAAATAATATATGCATAATTGACAGATTCATCGGTCTGTTTACATGATTTGAGATGTTCGTGCATATAGAGTAGATATGGACAAAGCATGGGTTAGCATTGTGGTAATGAGATCCTTGCGCCATGTTTAACTGAGATAAACAGTGTCTCAAGGTCTGGGAGGGGGCTGTAATGGTACACACATTGAATACAAGAGTCAGTTCATTTAATACTTCATTTTGCGTGACAGAGGGCTAGCCTATCGCCGCACTGTAATGGTACACACATTGAATACAAGTGTCAGTTCCTTTAATTGATTCGAAGTAAGTTGGCTAGAAAGGGGCCTGAGAACGTGGTTGGTTCGGGGAAGAGAGGTCGGGTCAAGTTTTTTTGTCGCATTCCTGCGAAATGTGTAGGGATCAGAGCCGATTTGGCTGCGCGCTGAATAAATTATGAATAACTAAATAATGGAAGGTTTATGGAAACGGAGAAAGCTAATGAGTTGACTGCTAATATACAATTGCGATTGATTATTACGTTGTGGTGAGTCTGACATCACGGGTTTGCATATCTTTCCAGTGATCTTTGTCTTAGACGCTAGCGGTCGGGCAGGCTTAATTAATTGCAACCGCTTTATAGCCAGCGATCGACAATTTTTTTGTATCGGCAATACCAAATGACTTGAGTGATAACCGACGGTTGATCATAGAAAATATGCATACACAAAATTGTAGAACGGCGGGCCTGCATGGCATGTTTGATTGAAACTAGACCCTGTGTAGTTAATGATAAGAAGCTTGCGCTTGGGCAGTGTTTGCGGCAGGACGCCATCTCAACATGTGTGGCGGCCTATAAATACGAGCGTGTGGGTGGGGAAGGCATGCAGGGAGTTGAGCCGCGATCATCCGCGCATACGGACCTACTGCAACGCTCCACTCAGCTGCTTGCGCGCCGTTTCATTGCGAAACGCCCGCGTCAACACGCGCCCGTGCGCGTCGCGTTCGCGCTACAACCGCGTCGCGAACTGCACGGAGGGGAAAACCTTCGGGGGCGGACGGACGTCGGCTTCGGCCTAAGGTCGTGCCAGATCGGAACCCCTTCCCGTGCCAGCTCATCCATAGCCAACCAGCGCTATGGATGAGTTCCACAGCCCTTCTCAGGGCTACGCTGCGCCGGACGGGAGCCCTCCACTGGGCGAAACCCCGAGGCGCACCATCCCCCGCCACCGCTTCAGATCGGCCTCCCTCGAGCGGCCCCTGGTTTTGTCGACCTCGACAGAATACGGGTCGCCGATCGTCCCGCGACCAGTCTCGCCGAGAGCAGAGCTCACGCTGGACGAATTGTATTTAATTCGTGCCCGTGACGCCAAACTGTTTTCGGCGGGACTTCTGCGGGCCATGGAGGCCTACCTCGTCGAGCGCCGCGCAGCCATGGAAGGCTGCCAGCTAGCAAGCATCGGCGACGAACTATTGGACGCCAGGCTGCTGGAGCAGGCCCGCTCGCAGCCCCTCATTCTGCCGCCGACCCGTGGGGGCAAACGACGACCCTCGGACGACTTGCAGCAGGAAGCCGCGAAGCGAGCGCTGCTGGAGCCCTCGCCGTCACCGACTCCCCCGCAACCCCGAGGCCTCGACATGCCGCGGCTATCGCCGGAGCCGCTGGCCACCTCGTACGCGGCGGCCGCGTCCGCATACGCGCCCATGCCCACCGCGCTGGCGACCGTCGCCAATCAGCCCGCCGCGAACGCGAGGCCCCCCCGCCCCATCCCGCACACACACGGAGTGCAGGCCGCGCCCGCGCCCCCCGTCGCGAAACTCGTCGCGCCCGCTAGCGCGCCCCCCACCGCGCCGCCCGCCGTCGCCCGCCGCCCGCCACCCGCCGCACCCCCCGCTGTGCCCGCTAGTGCGCCCCCTGCCGCGTCGCCTACCGCAGGCGCCCCGCCGCCACCCGGTGCCCCCGCTACGGGCGTGGCCGTCACGAAACCGCCCTCCAAGCCGCGCTACCCGCCTATAGTGGTGGAGACCCTCCCGAACTGGGTCCACCACTTCCGCGAAATCCAGCAGCGGCTGAAGAGGGCCCCGAACGCGCGCCCCTACCAAAAGGGTGTGCGATTTTCGCCTGCAGATGACGAGGAATACCGGTGCGTCCAGTCGTACCTCTCGACGTTGGAGAAGACCACAGGGGTGCACTGGTACTCCTACTCGCTTCCCGCCGAAAGGAGCCTGAAGATTGCCATCCGGGGGCTGCCGGCAAACACTGAGCCCGCGGAGATCACTTCCGCGCTGGCAGAGCGCGGCTACGAGGCCAGCTTTGTCAAACAGATTCGGGCACGGAAGGGCAGACCGGGCTGCATTTTCCACGCGCAGCTGAAGAAGACGCCAGGTATAACAGCCAGTCTGTACGATACAGACGAGCTACTTTTTATGCCCGGCGTGAAGATCGAGGCGTGGCGCGGGAAGAAAGGACCAGCTCAATGCCACCGATGCCAGAAGTTTAGGCATAGCAGCCACAACTGCCACCGCCCCCAGGCCTGCGTGCGTTGCGGAGGACCGCACCCCGCCGCGGACTGCGACCGGCCTAGAGAGATGCCGCCGACGTGTGCCAACTGCGGAGGCCCGCACACGGCAAACAACACGTCGTGCCCTGTATTCCGGCAAGAGAGCCGAAACAAGAAGGCCGGTCCAGCGGCCCGCACCGGTGGCCCCAAGACGCAGCCGCCCTCCCCCAAACCCCCAACTGTGCAGGAGTCGGCGCCCTCATCACTCATGGCGGAGGCCAACCCGGCCACCGCGCCAGGCGCGCCCCTACCCAAGCGCAAACGGAAGCGGGGGGGAAAGAAGAACGAAGTGCCGAGAGCGGCTGAGGAGAAAGGAGCCGCAGCACCACCACCTCCACCAGAGAACGAACCGCCGAGGGATCTTGTCGCAGCACTCATCAAAGCACTCCAAGATCCCGCAGTCCTAAGGAGTATCGCCGAACATCTGCCCTGATGGCTGACTCCTTAAGGATTGTGCACTGGAACGCCCAGTCACTCAAAGGAAAGAAGCAGCTGCTGAAAACCTTCCTGCGAGAGTACCGAGTCGATGTCATGCTGGTTAGCGAAACCCACCTCACCGTGAAGATGAAGCTCACCCTCCCCGGCTACACAACCTACCGCAAGGACGAGCGATCCCCGCAGGGGATTGCCTACAGAGGTCTGGCTATCCTGGTTAAAAGGAGTATCGTCCACCAACCCATCGACTTCGAGGAGCACACTACAATCTACGTCCTTGGCGTCGAAGTACAGGTCGCCGGCAACGTTGTGCGACTCTATGCCGCCTATCACCCCCCCGGTGAGAGACTCAATCCCAGGGAGCTCCGAGGACTGCTGGAGTCGCCGCAACCGACTCTCATCGCCGGAGACCTCAACGCCAAGCACCCACACTGGAACTCCTCGAAAGTGTGCGCCGCCGGACGCGCACTCCTCGCCGACTCCGTGAGCCACGACTACGATGTCATCGGACCCTACGAGCCGACTCACTACAACCCGGACGGCTCTGGGGACATCATCGACATCGTAGTCTACAAAGGAATCCGGACCCAGCCAAGCCAGGAAGTCCTGCCAGACCTTCCCTCGGATCACAGACCCATTCTCCTCGTCCTTGCGGATTTGCCAACAAGAGTCTCGCCACCAGCGCCCCGTCGACGGTACAACTGGGCCTCCTTCTCGGCCGCACTCGCCGAAAACCCCACCACCCGGACAGCCACACAGCCAGAAGACGTCGAAGCACTGACTTCAGAGTTGACTAGCAAGATCCAGGACGCGCTCGACACATCCTCGCACACCGTCTCTAGCCGGAGGAAACCCCAACCCCTCCCGGCGAAGATTCAGGCACTGATCTGCGAACAGCGCCGTCTCCGGAAGCTATGGCAACAAACCCGGTGCCCAACTCTGAAGTCCCGCCTCAACGCCATGACGGCCACCACCAAAAGATGCCTTGCCAACCACGCCGAAGAATCTTGGGAACGCCACATCGAGTCCGTAGGCGATCACGTCCCCTCCGTGCATCGCTTATGCCGGCAGCTGTCGGCCACCCCGGCTCCTGTTCGACCGCTGCTGGGCAGCGACGGCTTCCCGAGATTCAGAGCAAAAGACCGAGCTGAAATTTTCGCCGAATGCCTGGAGAGGCAGTTCAAGCCGAACCCCACCGACGACGCCGAACACGTAGCAGCAGTGGAGGAACACCTGCGGCACTACTTCGCGACGCCGATAGCTCCTGAAGAGGACCCCATCTTCTTCTCGCCCGGCCAAGTCCTGCGAACGATCAGGCGCACCAAGCCCAGGAAAGCCCCGGGCGCAGACCAAATCACCAACATGGCGCTGCGCAACTTGCCGCTACCGACTGTGGCGGCTATGACGCGCCTGTTTAACGGCATCATGCGCACGGGGCACTTCCCTACTACATGGAAGGAAGGCCTGGTCATAATGCTCCCCAAGCCGGGCAAGAATGTCAAGAAGCCCGAGAGCTATCGGCCCATCACCCTCCTGAGCACCATGTCAAAGGTGTTCGAGAAGCTGCTGCTAGGAAGACTGCTGCCACATATCCAAGCTCGCCCGGAACAGTTCGGCTTCAGGCCAGAGCATTCGACGACGCTCCAGCTCACCAGGGTACTGAACGACATGACGGTCTGTCGGAATAAGAAAGAATACACCGTCGCAGTACTCCTGGACATGGAGAAGGCGTTCGACAGAGTATGGCACGAGGGGTTGCTGTACAAGCTGTCGACGTCCCCAGCTCCACGACGAATCACCCGCGTCGTGGCCTCGTTCCTACGGAGTCGCCACTACAGAGTGGTGGTGGAAGACGCCGTGTCAGAAGCCCGCCCCATCGAAGCCGGCGTCCCACAAGGTTCCTGTCTTTCACCCGCCTGCTACTCCCGATACACGGATGACATCCCAGTTGGCCCTGGTGTACAGCTGGCCCTCTTCGCTGACGACGCAGCATACTATGCGTCGTCCTACAAAGCACCCCACGCCGCCGTCAAAATGCAACGCACGCTGGACACCCTGCCTAAATGGCTGGCCAAATGGAGGCTCTCCGTCAACGTCGGGAAGACGCAGGCGATGATCACCGGCCAGAGCAACCTGCCACCACCACTCCAACTCCAAGGGAAGGACATTGGGTGGCTGCACCAAGTGAAGTATCTGGGGGTCACCATAGACCGCCGGCTCACGATGAAGACCCACGTCGACAACGTCGTAATCCAGGTCCGGGCTGCACGGGCAAAACTTCGTCCACTCCTGGACTCCGGCCTCCCCCTGCGGTCGAAGCTCGGGATCTATAAAACGTACATCAGGTCCCGCCTCACGTATGCCTCGCCGGCATGGTACGCCCTCTGCTCGGAGTCCAACAAGAAGAGACTCCGGGCCCAAGAAAACCTCTCCTTGCGTACCATCGTCGGCGCGCCTCGCTACGTGAGAAACGCAACGATCGCAAGGGACCTAGGATTGGAGACACTGGACAAGTTCGTCCAGAGGCTGGCAACGAACATGTTCGCACGAGCGGACGGCTCTCAACACCCGCTCGTGCGAGACCTGGCGCCATACCACGCGCGCCCGCCTGACCGTCGCCGCCTACCCCGAGACCTGGTTGCCGAGCCGGCAGCACCCCTGGATTGAGGCCACACAACCCGAAGAAGAACACCTCAGCCACCCAATGACCTGGCCGTAGTCACGGCCAGCGGAAGACTCCGCGGAAGGGGGCCATTGCCCCGGGACCGCAACCCCGCACCCTGGAAGGGGTGTGAGAAGATCACCAAGCCGGAAGGCATGCAGTCTGTACGTCAAACCACTGTGGTACACGTGTCTTTCGGTAATCTGAACAGTTCGGTCTGCCGTTTTACGTGTCTGGAACTGGAAGATTTCTTTATTCTTTATTGCATAGATAGTATAAAGTTACAGACAATTAAAAGTAATGTAATAAGCAAAGGCGAGCTTATCTCTAAAAAGAGATTTCTTCCAGCAAACCTAGGCAGGACAGGAGAGTTTATTATACAGGAAAGTCCTAGTTCGCAATAACACTATACATACGGACGCAAATTACTTTCAAAATATATATAAACTATACCAAATATAAAATAAAAATATATATATATATATACTTCCACTACATAAAATAAAATGAACATACATAAACTATAATTAATCATACATATACCTACATAAATATGGTACCATTTACGGAAGAGAAAGGAAATGCACTTTCAATCTTTTCTTAAAAGTGAAAATTGAGGGACTTTCCCTAATAGCGCAGGGAAGTGCGTTCCACAGTTGCATTGCCCTTAACCTAAACGAGTGTTCGAAAGCGGCAGTGTTATGCCGAGGAGTTGAAAGGAGAGACACCGTGTGGGATCTAGGATTGCTATCCCTGGGGAAAAGAAAGTCAAAACGTTGGCGTAGATATGTGGTGTATCGGGGATTTCGCAAAATATTGAACAGATAGGAGAGAATGTGCATGTCACGGCTAAGACGGATCGGAAGCCACTCCAGCTCTTTGCGATACTGGGAGACATGGTCATACTTGCGCAACCCGTAGATAAACCGAATCCCGAGATTTTGAAGTCGTTCGAGTTTGTTCAGTTGTTCTTCGTTCGGGCTGGCCCAACAAACATCCGCATAGTCTATTAAAGGTAGTAGAAGGGACTGAGCAAGAGTGATTTTAGTCTGCCGTGGCAGGAAGTACTGCAATCTTCGGAGGGAGTGAAATGACGCAAAGATTCGTCTGCTGACCTCACAAACATGGGGCGACCAGGACAGCAAGTTGTCAAATATAACCCCAAGATTCTTAGCTTTCTCACTGTAATTAATTATGGTATACATACAATACAGGATCGACGGGCGAATTCTGTAGCAAGTTAAGCGAATGCCGTGTACCCATAATCATGGCTTGAGATTTTCCCGGGTTGACTTACAGCCCATATGAAATAGCCCATTTCCTGATGTTGTCGAGGTCAGCATTCAACGCCTCTACAGTCAGTTTCACATCACACGGAGAGAAGTGCCGATATATTTGGAGGTCATCTGCGTAGAGATGATAAGAAGAACTAAGAACGTCAGATATGGAGTTTATGAATACTGAGAAGAGGAAAGGAGAAAGGATACCACCCTGCGGGACACCCGTGGAGAGCTCACACCAGTCCGTGGAGATCTCCTCAGACTTAATGCGCTGCTGGCGGTCTCTCAGGTAGGAGTCAAACCAGCGAGCCGAGTGCGAGGATACTTTAAGCGACTTTAGAATTTCAACCAGGATATCGAAATCGACGCAGTTGAAGGCGCTACTGAAATCAAGCAGATTTGTGATTGCGTGTTACAGTGGATTTTCGTGTGTGTCTGAAGCGCCGAGATATACCCCGGTTCCTATCCTTTAAATCAACCTACCCAAATTCCAAAACTATCCTTGGGTCGTTAGATAAGAACTTGTAGGTAATAATGATCTGAGTCTGAGTCTGGGCTTGGAGCGACCCTAATTTCCTTTTTTCTTCATCATAGGGTTCCTGGATTAGCTCTTAGGATATTCGCGGGCTAATCCTTTCCTCATTCCCTTCGTGTAGCGAGTTTTGAAATTCCCACACACACACGTCGTTAAACATACAAGCACATTCAAATCATACACAACCAACTTCGAGTGGTGTCGATGATGGACGTAGTATAACACTAGGATTTTAGACTAGGCTAGACAGGAGTTTAGTTGAGGCTAAACCTAGGCTGTCAAGGCATAGGGAGACTGTTTGATTGATGGGGTTCCGCGGATGAAAATAACAAATTCGGAACAAAGTATAAACGTTGTCCACTCAGATAACCTCTCCTGTTGATATCTTTGAACTTTGAGTTTTGTCGGGGACGCGCGAAGAGATCAAATTACAGTCTAAAGTTCATTATTTTGGGACGGGTAGATAATTTTGCCTTGCCTTGGATCGTTTGAATTTTTAAATTAAATGTCAATTTCACTGGGAGATCTAACGTGTAGATTGTGTCACGCATTTATTTTGCTGGGCTCAGTCGAGGCGAGCTGAGGTTAACGAGGTGCCTAAATCGGTATTTTCTGAAGTACGTAACTCGTTGTGGAGAGGGTTAGATCTCCAAAAGCACTAAAGAAAACGTTTCGATAACATCCAGCTCGAATTGCGCAGAGTTGAAAGTTTCAAAATGTTACGGACCTATTGAGGAAACCGCTAGTTCAGACCCATTTCGGAAATTCAAATCGCAATTGTGTAAACCCGGTCTATTTGGGTCGTTATTGCCGTGAACTAACTATATAATTGGAGCCACTAAAGCCGCTACTAGCGAGCACATGAAATATCATTGAGTACTCACGTCGTAACACAACGACGAATAACCATACGATATCCCAAACAAATATTATAAATTGTGGTCGACCACGTGAAAGAAGCTCCAAGCGCCCATATATACAAAAAATAAATGGTACCATTACACAAAATATAACAAAGATCGATCCGGCGCAAAACACCGCTAACTGATGCGAAATACCGGCTTGCGGGCATACATACTTTCTCTGTTTAACTTGAAACTCTAACTTCCTGAACCAATCTTCCGTTCGACTATTGTACGCCTAACGAACTTCTCAACAAACGAGAAATTCAGACTTATCATTCTTGACTTGATATTTTTCACAGCTGAATCGGGACATCTAAGTTGGGGGTAGATAGAATAGACGATCATAGCTTCTGATAGCGGTGGCTCGACCTTAATTATTTATGCCGTTACAATGTGTTTTAGTTTTTTAAACTAACTATTTTATTAAGGTACTAATTTGAATATTTCGAGTAATAGGGCTTTCTGAGGTCTTTGATTTTTTATTGTAATTTAAATAATACCCTTCGTTACGACGGTTGATCAAATTTTTTGAAGGGTTACTTGCGGCTTGCTGTTTCTGAACGAAAAAATCCGTGTCACTATTGAACATTTATAACAACAAAACATTACAAAAAAATGACAAACGACGTTCAAAAATAACTCTTCACTACGTACTGATGGACTTATTACATTCTTTTACAGTTTAAACGTAGGTTAAGCGCAGGTTCCAAATAATATCCATTGTAAAATTATAGAACGATGAATTCTGCCGAAATGTAAGGTTTTTGTTGGCTTATTCTTCTCTCTAAGTAGACCTTGAACCTATTTATTACACTAGTCATGGTTGCCCCGTTCATATCTTTGTATTTCACTTTACACAAGACTTTATTATAGCAAAAATGTTGGACTACAAATGAACTCTAACAAGACCAAAGTGATGACAAACTCCGTTAAAACAGGCTGACGCGTAGATCAAGTAATTCACAAAATTTAAAATTATTAACCCCCTAATTTTAATAGCTAATTCGAAATTTGGTCGAGAGCTTAAGAGATTTTCATTTTACCATTTTCCAAAATTTTGAGTTTTTACATTTAAATAAATTTTTAAATCTTGAGTTTTTAAAAAAAAAAACATGAAGACATAATGGACCATGTTACCTTTGCCAGAACATAAAAAACGACACTGTCAAGGCTTTGTCTTTGCCTGTCCAGGAAAGTAAAAAAAAAACAAAGGCTGCGTTCGGTTTGAACATCTCAGTTGACGCCCGCCATGAGCCCACCTTACATGCTATCTCTTTTGCAGGCGTAGAACTAGTATAGTGATATTCTTCTGTTAGTTTTATGCGGCTGTTTCTTTCTGAAAACACAAAAACCGAACCGAAACGAGTGTCAGCTAGTATTTTTTTAATGCCAGGCAAAGGTATTTGTAGTTCTTCTGCCTTCATCCTCGATATCTGAATTATTTTCAAAGTATCTTTAAAAAGAATGAGTAGAAAAATATATTTAAATGTGTTTCTTATTCAAATATATCTCAATGGATATTAAATCTTTTCACATTAACAAAAATGAAATGATGTCAATTCTGAAATGTTGTTCATGATGGCCAGCTAATCTCACCAAATGATCAAACATCAAAATAAATAGAGATATGAATTGAGAAAGGGTGGAAGATTAACTGGTGCTTAAAGGAAATCATGACAGCACAAGCTCTGAGCTAGACAATGAAAAGAAGCAGATTAAATTTATGCTTAGGGCAGAAAGTATGAGTTGTAGAAATTAAATGTCTCACTTGTGGTTGCAAATCGAGGGCTGAAAGCCTCAACCAAATTCCAGAGAGAGAAGCTGGCTAAAGATCAATGGAGATATACATTACAGAAGTCAAACGACAGGATATTGTCAGAATGCCTATCTCAGAATGAAAACCAAGAGATCATTCTGCCCACTCACCTATTAGCTCGTTTCATAATAACATCGCAGGGTTTTAATGCCTATTTACGTACAGTTACATAAAATGCTTTAACTACCCACATTTTAAACACTCTATGATGAGTTCAGGAAACCCATGTTACGACCGGCATGCATTGACATTTAATTTCGAATAGAACGTCATCTCGAATGATATTAGAATTAAGTTAAAAATTCTTTTGTTTTTCAGAGATTTCAGAAATATGAATGTAATAAAAGCATAATTCGATGTTAATAAGAAGAAGTAATAACCAGTGATCGGAGTAGGCAGAGCTATTTTATGTACTTGCCATATGTAAGAATAACATGGATACTCCCCGAATCCCGGGATTTGCTTTACAAGTAGAAAAATAATAAAAAGCTATTTTCGCCTTAACGAGTAATAAAAGAAAACACTTCGTCTCCGACGGGTAAGTATAAGGACGGGCTTAAGGATGGTAAAATAAATAGCTAGAAACCTGATTCATTAAACCACATTTATGTTTAATGTAACAATTTCTTCGACGCTTACTTATACAAGACAACAATCATTTAACATTTTTATTCTGAAGTTGTACATACAAGAAAATACAAATTATTTTTTCCTCAAAAATCAAAATACAATCTTTACAATAGAACAATAAAACTCTTAATTAAAATGATCAACACGTTTAAACAACAATTTACTTATTTAAACAAAAATGTCATTGGTCTATTTCTTGGTCTGATTTGTTTTCAGCTTCACTAGAAAACTGAGTATGACCTAAGTTAAAATAAATTACCATTATTTTAAAAAAGAATCTAATTTTAGCCTATTTCTTTTTACATCTGACACCCATTTATATGTGGAAAAGGAGCGTTCGACATCTGTGGATGTTAGTGGAGCAAATTCATATGACAAAATTTCGTCATTTGCTTAATTTTTTGTCAATTTTTCTTCATATCTCTGAGGATATCAATGTCAGGATTCCTATCCAAAACTTTTTCAATTTTTATTTTTATTCTATCAGAATCACATTCATTTAAAGCAGCTCTAACATGATCTAAAGCCAAAAATGAGTCGCTTAATGCAAAATTTTGTTTCTGCAACTCTTTTAATGAAAATAAAATATCGTATAATGATTTTGTATATTAGGCCTGGACTCGGGTACGTACACCTACATCAGTGACGCTCACGGGTGCAGGAGATGGCTGGACCACTGTATGGTCACGCCGTCGGCGCTGCTTACTGTACAGAACATTAAGGTACACTATAGCAATGTTTTCTGGTCCGACCACTTACCCTTGGAAATTGTGTGTAAACTAAATACTGTAAGGTCAAAACAGTGCAATATTGATAAAAAGTGTAATAAAATTAAATGGGGATTTAGAAAATTTTGTGATATAGATAAATATTCGGAACTTTGTATTGATAATTTAAAAGACATGAACATGCCAGTTGATTTTTGCCTGTGTGATGATAAATTCTGTGATAACTCTGATCATAAAAAACTACTGGACAAACTGTACTTTAACATAGTCAACATTCTGCAGAGATCAGCTGTTGAATGCCTATCTGAATTAAAAAATATGAGATTGTTGGGTGGAATAATCAAATTAAGGGTCACACCAGGAGGCTAAAAACAAACGAAATATCTGGATTATGTATGGCAAACCCACATCGGGTCAAGTTTACGACAAAATGTGCCTTAGTAGCAAGGTATTTAAGTCTAGAGTTCAGTGGTTCCAAGGACATCAAGAGCAAATAAAAATGGATATACTCTCCCAGCATCGGTCTGATAAAAACTTTCGCAAATTCTGGCAATCGACAAATAAACTAAATATAAAATATTGATTGTCTGATGCGGTAGAAAACAAAGCGACCATAGCCAACTTATTTAAGGACCATTTCAGAGTAACTTCTCCCCTGGGGTTGGCCACGAGTGTAGTTAATGACAGTAAATTTACGGGTGCTTTAACAATGCTTTTTACCCCGAAGCAAGTAGCTCTTGTTATTAAAAACATGACCCGTGGGAAGTCGCCAGAGCATGATAATCTAAGTATTGAGCACCTACAGTATGCAGGGGAACATCTGCCTAGGATTCTATCTATGTTCCTAACATTATGTCTTAGCCACAGCTACTACCGGAAGACCTCACTAGAACGATTGTAGTGCCTATTGTTAAGTGTAGGACTGGTGACATAGCGGATAAAAATAATTATAGGGGCCGATATCGCTAGCGACCATCATGGCAAAAGTGCTTGGAAGTCTGTTAAATGGGGAGCTCGATAGGCATTCAGCTTCATGAGGCGCAGTTTGGTTTTCGACCGAGCCTATCCACTGAAACTGCGATCTTGAGATTAAAGAAGGTAGCCAGATGTTACACAGACCGGAAGACTCCAGTCTACACCTGCTTTCTGGATCTCTCCAAGGCTTTCAATTTAACGTCTTATGATAAGTTATTGGAGAAGATGGAGAGGCTGGGTGTGCCTGCGGAACTGTCTGCTATATTTAGGCACTGGTATGCCACTCAAGTAAACTGTGTCAGATGGGGGGCCAGCTTGTCTGATATGTATAGACTGAATTGTGGAATTAGGCAAGGTGGCTTATCTTCTCCAACACTCTTCAATCTTTACATGAATGAGCTGATTGAGAGGTTGAGTAGTATGCATGTCGGTTGCAACATTGGCGGAAAACGCATCAACAATATAAGCTATGCTGATGACATGGCTCTGCTCGCCCCCTCAGTCAGTGCGATGAGGAAAATGTTAGCTGTGTGTGAACAATACGCCGAGACTCATGGCCTCCGATGCGATGTGAAAAAGAGTGTCTATATGGTATTTCAATCTGGTACTAGGACCCCCAAATATGTGCCTCCCATCGCCCTAAATGGTGTTAATCTTGTAAGTTTCAACCATTTTAGATATCTTGGTCACATTGTATCGGAAGATCTTAAAGATGATCCCGATATTGAAAGGGAGCGCAGGGCGTTGGCAATCAGAGGTAATATGCTGGCCCGTAGGTTTGCAAAATGTTCGAGACAGGTGAAAGTCACTTTATTTAAGTCGTACTGTCAGACGTTCTACACCTGCAGCCTATGTGTTAGCTATAAGCTTGAGACTTACAATGCCCTGCGAATCCAATATAATAACATCTTCAGGATGTTGTTAGGGCTACCTCGGTTCTGCAGTGCTTTAACAATGTTTGCTGAGGCGCGAACAGATGATTTCTACGCGATCATGAGGAAACGCATTGTTTCGATTATCGGCATAGCCTGGGACAGCACCAATGAGATCCTGAGGGTGATCTCGAGAAGGTTTGACTGCAGAATGTACCAATATTGGGTAGTCAAGCTTATCTCGAGCATCAAATAGTTTTCTTGTTTTTCTTTTATGCTGTTTACTAACCATAGTTTTTATGTGTTACTAACTAAAAATGGATCATTGTTATCTTAAATAAATAAATAAATAAATAAATAGAATTTGAAAACAGTTTTCAAATTTCGGCCTGCAGACAACATGTATGCTTCACTATCAGTACATAATACTAAAACATTATGAACTTTTCTTTCAAAGTTGTCTTGCCAAATATTTTTTAAACATTCGATTACAAAATTTGAAATGGTTTGGCCATTGACCTCCTCGAGCATTTTACAGGCGGTTAATAAAGTCGACCAGAAAAGTTTTCATTTAATGCCTTTACTAAGAAATGTACAATATAACGACCTAAAAAGTTAGTTGTCTCATCAATCGATATCCAAAGTTTCTCATCTTTAAGGTTTTCATAGAGAGAGGCAATTTTATTTTTATAAAAATTGTCCAAATATATTTTTCGTAATGGTGACTCGTCAGGCACTTTTTTGCTATTGCAATAACAACAGCAAACACCACACATGTATTTTTGAAAAAGTCTTTGAAGGCATTATTTTTCATTTGCGACCAGGGGATGTTATATAACAACATATTTAGAGAAGTGGATATATTTACAAATTATACAAATATAGACTCTAGGTATACTAATATTGCAATGCTACTCCGCTTCACAAACCGTGGGATAAGACGATAAAGAAACGGCAAGAAAACTCAATCCGATTTGTTGTGTATTCAGTTCTTTGTCATTGAAGTATTTATTGATATCATAGTGCATTTTATGTTTTAAGAATTTAGTAACCGTTTTTTTTTTAAATGTAAGTCGAAAGTTTTATAGCACTTGGTATCGCGACATAGAAAACGCTATTTCTATATAGCACGCATTTACGAGAATATGGTTTTTATTACGTAGATTTCTTGTGTGAATTGTGTTTCGTTTTTTAAAACATTTGCACAGATAAGAAATGTGTTCTAACAAAACAGTTTTTCTAATTTGCGGTTTTTGAACGCATTATAGAGGCTTTAAGATATGTGTGTAGATACAATTATTAATATGTCCAGCAGTGGACACGAACATGCTGAAGAAGAACAAGTAGAAGAAGAACTATTAATAAAATATGATAAATAAAATAATTCAATATATAATTCTGTTTCTCAATTTCGCAGAATCAACCAAAAGTAATCTGAATTATGAAACTGTCTGTTTCACTTGTAGCCATATTGTTCAGCTTCGTGGAACGGATCAAAGGGATTTTCAACGACCTTTATCAATGATTTTACATGAAATATTAATTTGGAAATAAGGAGAAAGTTTCAGCTGTATTTTAATAAAACCGTCAAGGGCGAGTCTAACTCGCAAACAAAGGGTTCAGTGGCATCGTACAAGAAAAAACGCAAATACACACGTCAAATGTATGGGTACGTTCTATTTATTTATTTTTAATCGCGTGTGGTTAACACATTTGCGGCAACAGAAATACACATTTTGTGATATATATGTATATATATGTCGCAGTACCGGGGATAGGATCAGTGAGATGTGGGTATTCAGGGTCTTCGTCGGCCATGGTGGGTAACTCGAGCAATTTAATTAAGGCGACCACGAACTTTAGAGTAACTTTTATTGGTCATGAGAACACAAATGAAGACAATCAATGAAACAGACAAACAAGTGTTGTTCCGTCGGAGTCCGAGCCAATAATGTCCACACGGATCTCGGTTCTTCAACACGTGCATGTCCAAGCCCGCCATTAGGTTGGTAGCCCGCGCTTCACCGACCAATCAGAAGGCAGCAGCAGTGCTGCCAACATAGCGGACGTGACAACCAACGACTTCCGGTCGTTGAGCGTCTCTTCCGCTGCGACACGGCCATCACTGACCATCACCCGTCCTCGGGTGGCATCCTGTAGGACAAAACAAAGAAAGCACAGTACTGTTGCTTCGGCAATCCTGACCTTAACTCTATGTTGTCATAGTTTCAATAAAATCACAATGAAATCTTAATCCTTTTCTTTATTTTAGCAACAATATCACAATCAATAGCATCATCAATCAATCCAATATCAGCATACTACAAAGTATACCAGAGCAGCAAGTGAGAGTGTAAACTGCAAGTTTATCAATTAAATCATAAGCAGCCTTAAACAAAATCAAACTACTAGTCCATCGGCAGTATCACTGTATAACACAGTCCTTCGGTTATACAACACATCGATTACTAGTCCATCGGTAGCAATACAGTATGGCACAGTCATTCGGCCACACAACTGATAGACTACCAGTCCTTCGGTAGCGGTCTTAACGTAAACCAGTCCATCGGTTTACAAGTCATTTGAATCGGCTTGCTCAGTATCACTAGAGACATCATCAATTTGTTCTAACTCAGGTGGCAATTGCTGGTCGGGTACCCTTCTTACACGGTCATGAGGGTACTTGTAGGTTCGCTTAGATGTAAGAGACTTAAGAAGATACCTATCACCATCTAGCACTTCAATAATTTTAAACGGACCCCTAAACTTAGGATCTAGTTTGGTTTGGTTCCTCTCCTCATTTTCAATTAGAACGAAATCTCCAATGTTTAACTTTTTTAATGTAGCTTTAGTACTATCGTACCTTCCCTTATCGTAACTAGAGATCCTCTCAATGTTTTGTGTTGCTTGCTCCCTAATTTCTTCAAGATTTACTTCGGGCTCATCGTCAACAGTCATCAAACTCAATGGCCTAGCTACACGTCAGTAGGTAGATAATGACAGTTTAAATTCACTTCACGATCGTTCGGGCCTACGGGCTCGACAGATGGATCGAAAAACCTATCGACAGATGGATCGAAAAACCTATTGACAGTTCAAATTCACTTCACGATCGTTCGGGCCTACGGGCTCGACAGATGGATCGAAAAACCTATCGACAGATGGATCGAAAAACCTATCGACAGATGGATCGAAAAACCTATTGACAGTTCAAATTCACTTCACGATCGTTCGGGCCTACGGGCTCGACAGATGGATCGAAAAACCTATCGACAGATGGATCGAAAAACCTATTGACAGTTCAAATTCATTTCACGATCGTTCGGGCCTACGGGCTCGACAGATGGATCGAAAACCTATCGACAGATGGATCGAAAAACCTATTGACAGTTCAAATTCATTTCACGACGTAGAGCCTAAGTTCGGGGTCGGATGATTCTTGATCCAGAACCAGGCTGCTACACAATATAATGTTATTAATATTCGAAATATTTGTAGTCTTATGCAGATTTCCAAGTGAATCATACCGATTTCAATATGAAATTTTTAAAACAAAAAAGTACATTACACTTAGATAAATTATGTACTTCTGACTCAACTAAAATACTTCGCCATGGTAACCTGTTACCAAATTCCATACGATGTCTGATATGCGGGCCGTCAAACTGCGGGAAAACGAATCTGATGGTCGGTCTTCTATTACATGAAAACGGGCTCCACTTCCAGAATATTTACGTTTATTCAAAAACCTTACATCAACCAAAATACGAATTTCTTGAGAAGGTCTTAAGTTTAGTTCCGAGTATATCGTTCTTTAAATTCCATGCTAATCAGCAAGTACTCAGCACGGAGGAAGCGCAATCAAACTCAGTAATTATATTTGATGATGTCTCATGTGAAAATCAAAACAACATGCGTGATTATTTCGCAATGGGCAGACACAAAAATATTGATTGTTTTTATTTAAACCAGACTTATACTAAAATACCCAAACAACTTGTTAGAGACAATGCAAACCTACTTGTACTTTTTAAACAAGATGACATTAATTTACGACATATATATGATGAACATGTTAACACGGATATGACATGGAACGAATTTCGAGAAATGTGTTCAAAAATATGGAACGATTCTTATAGCTACTTGGTCATAAACAAAGATTGTGAAAAAAATAAAGGGTGCTATCGTAAACAGTTTGACACGTTCGTCGTTTTTACCTGAGTGAAAGTATATATAAATGCTGTTTTATTCGATAGCTTAGCACTTAGCTTAGAAGAGGACGAGCATACAAGATATTATTTAGATATGGAAAATAACTTAAAGGAAATCGTAACTGCTGCCGAAGCAGTAAAGAAAAAGTTTAAAAAAATGCGTAACGTTGAATCAGAATATGAAAGAGCTATAGGAAACGTGTTCAAACCAGTTCTTAGCCCCCTTAATAAAATTACTGATGCTATGAGGCAAACAGAGAGCAAAGAAACAACATGTCCTATCAAAAATGGAGAGACGAAATTTGAAAATGAAATCGACGATTCCATTGACTGGAGTGCAGCCGATGACACTTTACGAAATATAAGACGTTCTGATCAATTTATGACACCTACTCATAGCTTAGATCGTGCAGCGGAAATGGAAGGCGAAGATTCTGACAACGACTTTAATGAAGGACAAGAATCTGATATATCTCAAAATTCGATTGAGTCTGATGCAAACACTCAGAACCAAAATTGTTCATCATGGTCGCTTACATCGGAGTATTTAAAGAATACTCCTTTTGGAGTAAGAGTCGAAAGAGGAAAACTTTTGATGGGCTCAGCGAATGTAAATATCACCGATAAAACCATTACAATAGGAACATCTGATTACAATAAGACTCGAGGCTTGATGGAATTGCTAACCAAAAAATTACCAGACTTGGCAGATATAACAAAGGAAGACTTGGCAAATTACAAGTTAATGCTGTTGGAGACAAATGCACATAGGCGAGATTACGACTCAAATAAACCAGTAAAAAGCAACAAAGGAATAAAATACTTAAACATTATTAAACCGCTATTTAATAAACATGACAATAGTGAAAGCAATCAGGTTCAAGGTTCAGGTTTACCTGTACTAAAAAAATGGAAGAAAAATATAGACTATGTCTACTGGGATGATCCAAATGAGCTAGTGGATAGGTTAAAACTACTTATAGCATCTCGTGACGCTGGAAACACTGGACTTGATAATGAAATAATATCCATCATAGAAGAACTCAAAGAAAGTGGTTTGCTTGGTTAGAATAAATAATCATACTTAAATTATTTTGAGCACTTCATCTTCAACTCTCTACAAATAACTAGGGTAATCTACCTCAGTACTATGAATATTGATAAATTCGGTCACCATGTTCATAAACGTTTACGTTTATCTGAATTGTTTGATTTTACTGACAATGCGTTGACCAAAAACGAAGAAGGACTTTTTGATCTTCAGTCGTCACGATTAAAAGGTTTAAAGGCACCACAAGAGTCAGACGACGCCGTAAACAAGGAGTACGTTGATATGAAGAGTAAAGATTTACGGGAAGATTGTCAATTTCTACTGAACGAAGCAATTAAAGATATACAAGGAGTGCTGAATAACTTTATAAAGGATGTTTATACGAGGAGTGAATTAGATAATATCATTAAATCGTTGAACAAAGATGAAGCAGCAGGTGGTAAACGAAATACATAAAAATGCAAGAAAAAATTTTTCTCGTCGATCAGTGCTTCTCAAAGGAATTGATGATTTGTGGCAGGCAGATTTGATAGATGTTATTTCATTGAAAATTTATAATAAAGGTTATAAGTTTATTCTTGTCGTTATTGATTGCTTCTCAAAATATGCGTGGGCTGTACCTCTTAAAACTAAATCTAAACAAGAAATGTGTCAAGTCTTCGAAAGCATCTTGCAGAAAAGTAGAAGACAACCAAATAATCTACAGACAGATATGGGAACTGAATTCTACAACGATGAATTCAAAAGACTAATGAAAACCTACAAAATAAATCACTATTCTACATATTCAGTTAAAAAAGCATCCATAGTGGAAAGATTAATCAGAACATTAAAAGCACATCTCTATAAGAATTTTTCTTTTAAAGGTAGTTACAAGTGGCTAGGTAAACCATTAGAAAGTGTAGTTCATTCTTACAATCATACAAAACATCGTGTTACGCAAGAGGAGCCTGCAAAAGTAACAAAGTTAAATGCAAGCAAAGTATTAGACAATATCAAAAAGTTCCAGAGTAAAACTAATCACGTTAAGAAACCTAAATTTTGTGTTGGCGATAACGTAAGAATAAGTAAATACAAAAGCTGTTTTAAAAAAGGCTATACGCCTAATTGGTCGACAGAAATATTTCTTATCAAGAAGGTAAACAACACGATTCCTGTTACTTATTTGATTGAAGATAGTCGTCGTCAACCGATTTTAGGAAGTTTTTATGATCAAGAACTCCAGAAGACCAAATATCCTGATGTATATTTAATTGAAAAAGTCATAAGAAAAAAAGGGAATAAGTTGTTTGTAAAATGGTTAGGTTTAGATGAAACTCAAAATAGTTGGATCGATAAAAAGGCAATGGTATAAACTATAACCTTAGTCTATTATCAGTAATGCATGGCGGAGGTCTTATTAACAGTTTTATCAATAATTTACCGATCGAGCTACATCTACCTGGCTATAATTATTGTGGTCCTGGAACAAAGCTGGTGAAGCGTCTAGCACGTGGAGATAAGGGCATCAATCTATTGGACAACGCATGTATGCATCACGACATAGCGTATACGAAATTCTCTGATTTAGAAAACCGACATAAAGCTGATTTGGATTTACTGAATATGACAAAACAGAGACTACGATCAAAAGACGCTAAGCGTGGTGAAAAGATAGCTTCTTGGTTGGTTAATAAAGTCATGAAGACAAAACTTAAAACCGGGTCTGGGGTACGACGTTTTAAAGATATGGTATCTAAAATAAAAGGTCATCTTCAGAAATTAAAACCAAAAAATAGTAATAGTGCTATTAAAGTTGCTTATGCGGTCGCCAAAAAGTTAATTGATGTAGATACCAAACACAACATAAGGATACCACGAATTATTCCTCTCCCTAAAAGTGGAGGATTTCTTCCTTTAATACCTATCTTTGCTGGGTTGTCTGCTTTAGGAAGTCTTGCTGGAGGGGCAGCTGGAATAGCAAAAAGTGTTAATGATTATAAAGCTGCTCAAGAAAGTTTGCGAGAATCAAAACGTCACAATCAAAAGATGGAATCAATTTCAGTGGGTCGAGGCTTATACATCAAACCTTACAAAAAAGGTAGTGGCTTGTTTATTAAATCAAAAAACTAATAAACAGGCTGCCTAAGCGTGCTCTGACCAATTTAGATATCATCGAATATGCTAGAGAAATACCATATTTTCGTGGAGTTTACATGAAAGATGCTTTACCACGAAAACCAAGAAGTATAGAATGTGGTATTATAAATTTAGACGATTCGCACAATGCCGGAACACACTGGGTAGCCTACATAAAACTGAAAGACTATTATGAATATTTTGACAGCTTTGGAAACTTGAAGCCGCCGGTAGAAGTTGTGAAATATCTCAATACTCCTAATTTGTATTACAATTATACTCGATATCAGACTTATGAAAGTGTGAACTGTGGACATTTATGTTTAAAGTACTTGCAAGATTTTTGGAATAAACATATAAAGTATTGATGTTAGCGTTTATTTTCACCATTGTTAAAATGTCATTCACCCTATCAATAACAGGCAATACGTCGCTTTTAATTACGAATTATTCTCCTACATTACAACTAGAGGGAGAATATGAGTGCGCTCTGCTATACCTATCTACCTTTAATTCAATTCCAAACGTTGATAGTACAAATAACAAGTTTTATTACGGTGAAAATGATGTTATTGAAATTCCTGAAGGAACATACGAATTGCAAGATATAAACGACTACCTGAAAGGAAAATTGCAAGACATCAACTTTAATTTATCATGCAACAATAATACATTGAAAACGTACATTATCAGCAACAAAGCTATTCATTTTGAGAAAGAAAATAGTCTAGGAAATTTGTTAGGATTTGGTAATCAACCGCTTGAAGCTAATATATTACACGAATCACAATATCCTGTTAATATGCTTTCAACAACTGTGGTGAGAATAGAATGTGATATAGTGAGTGGATCATATATAAATGGCATATCAAGTCACATTATACATGAGTTTGCTCCTAACGTTCCACCAGGTTATAGGTTAATAGAAATACCAAAGAACGTTATTTATTTTCCCGTAAACCAAAATAACATAAGCACCATAACTGTAAGGATATTGGACATTAAGAATAATTTAATTAATTTACGTGGTGAAGAAGTTCAACTGTATTTACACCTTAAGAAAAAATGATTGATTTTAATAAAAACTTATCACGACTACCAAAAACGATTAGTCACACTTCAATCTCTCACAAGGAAAGGACTTGGAAGAAGAAGAAACTAACTGCAAAAAATATAAAATTCCTTAAACAAATTGGACTTTTATCATGAGTAACATTCTAGATATTTTGAGTGCGCCTGTCTATGATAATAGCATTGATGGTATTGAGATTCATTCGTATAAACCTTATGTCACTACATTCAATCGTAATGATGAAATTCGTATACCGATTAATCAACAAGATCTGTACATACTCCCATCGGCAAGCACGTTATATTTGGAAGGTGTCGTCAATGTTTCGAAGAACGCTGCAAAGGAAACGGTTGCTAGTGTGCAGTTTACAAATAATCCGCTGTTATACTTTTTTCAAGATATTCGTTATGAATTGAATGGAGTTGAAGTAGATAAGGTTAAAAACGCTGGAATTACTACTACAATGAAGTCACTGTTGTCTATGAATGATAGTGAGTCAAAGATGTCTAAAGCGTGGGGTTGGGATATCAATGGCACGAAAAACGTGCAATCAGGAAAATTTTCAGCGTCGATACCTCTGTGTAACATCCTAGGATTTGCAGAAGATTATAAGAAAGTTATAATCAACTGCAAACATGAACTTGTTCTTCTTCGCAGTAACACAAACCTGAATGCTCTAAAATTAAATACCGGTGAAGTCGTAGAAGACGTAAAAATTCATAAAATTATATGGCGAGTTCCACATGTAAAAGTGAGTGACGCGGAAAGAATCAATCTTCTACGATTGTTGGAAAAGGATAGATCTATCCAAGTACCATTTAGAAATTGGGATTTGTATGAATATCCCTTGCTGCCAAGAACTACAAAGCATACATGGTCAATCAAAACATCTTCCCAGATTGAAAAACCACGATATGTTATACTAGGGTTGCAGACCAATCGCAAAAACGACGCTCACAAAGACATGTCACAATTCGATCATTGTAATTTGCGTGATGTAAAAGTATATCTAAACTCAACCTACTTTCCGTACGACAATATGAACGTAAGTTTTACTAACGACAATATTGCTATATTATACGAGCAATACGTTAGATTTCAGCAGTCTTATTACGGCAGAAGAACTGAGCCATTGTTGAGTGCAAAAGAGTTCAAAGAGTTGGCTCCTCTTTTTGTTATAGACTGTTCAAGACAAAGCGATAATCTGAAATCTGGACCGGTGGTTAATGTACGCCTAGAGCTCGAGAGTGAAGTAGAAATACCTGATCAAACGTCGGCGTATTGTCTTATTCTGAATGAATGTTTAATTGAATATAAACCATTAAGTAATATTGTAAGAAAATTATCATGAATACAAAAACTTTATTTGTAGACGTACAAGGTTTTAAAAATGCTGAGAATGATTTCATTGTTAAAGAACTTGCGTTGGCTACAGCCGAATACACTCAAGTATTTCTCATCAAGCCTCCGTATCCTTATCGATATTTATCAGAAGTGGAAAAGAAACGTGTACAATGGATTGAAAACAATCTCGGGTACAGATGGGGTGAGGGACACGTTGATTTTCTGCAGTTCAAAAGTATTATCAAACCATATCTAGAGAACAAACTTTTAATAGTTAAAGGTTTAGAAAAGGTAAAATGGTTGAAAGAATTGTGTGAGAACTGTGCAATAATAAACATAGAAGAAAAAGGATGTCCAAATTTAAAACAGTTGTTTGAGATGTTTAAATCACATCTCAATGATTTCAGTTGTATAACTCACAAATCCAATTGTGCTCTAAGAAACGTATTATGTATTAAAAAATGGTTTAAAGATAAACAAATAACTATGTAATTATTTTACTTTTGTTTTATGAGTGTATGTGTTATCGATTAGTTTAAAAAATGATTAATAATAAATGTTTGTTTACCTAAATTATTGATTTTATTTCAGCATCCCTTTAAACTACACAAGGGTTAAAGACTTAAAGTACATAAATAAAACATCAAAATAAATTAATAGTGAATTTTATTTATTTAAATAGAATCATTGCATATTTTTTTACAAATTTTATTCACTAAATTCTCTGACAAGTCCATTATTTCATCTACTACTTCCGATTGTACGTACTGTACGCTTACAACACTATCATCTGTACAAGTCTGAGGTCCATTTAAGTCGTAAATTTCTATCTTAATCAAACGAAGAGGTCTTTTCGGGGCCTTTGTTATTACGTATGATGACAACACTGTCGGATTTAATTTATTTCTGTCCAATCTCATCTTTTTCTTCTTTTTCTTTTCTTTGGTGTCTTGACTGGGTGTAGAATCTTGCAGAACGTCGTCATAATTTTGAGGCTGAGCGTGTTGGAACCACAAGTCAGAGGGATCCATTGACTGTAAAACAAAAAACATGATGTAGTTTACTGCGAAAATAAACTTTATAATAATCATCCAAAAATAAACAGTATGTTTTACCTCGTTTAATATAGACATAATCTTGGAGTAATGAACCGCGTCCTCTTCTTAAGCTACCTTCTTTAGAAATGGTCATTATCACGTTGTAATAAAACAAATCACCTAATCTTGCATTTCTTAATAAAATTTTGCTTACGTTAATATGCACATATTGTTATATTTTTCAAATTGAGTTCATTGAACGCAACACGTGCAATATTCACGTTGCGATTAGTCATCATAATCATTTCAACGTTATCGCTTTCAAGCGATATGTTCCATCTTTTAGAAAACCATTCTAAAGTACCTAACCTCTACATACAAGTCCACTCCGGCTGATATCTGACATTAAGTAGGGTATGTTGTAACATTAAGCTTAAAAAGAAACACGAAACATAATCCGAGAACACATTTTTTATTTTAATATAACAATATTCACTTAAAAGCTATAGTTTAGAGTCTATGTTGATTCATATTTTATTTTTAAAACAATATTCACTAAGCACGATATTTTATTTTTAAAACAATATTCACTTACAAGCTATAGTTTAGAGACAAGTTATATTCATACATATACAGCTCAAAATGCTGATTCATGACCCCATGAAAGAGTTGATATTTTATTTTTTAGAATGATGCGCTTATCATCATTACTTGAGAGAGCTATTTTATTAAGCGACTGTGTAAAAATTTCATGTTTTAATGACCTGAATACCATATTTTTTTTCCTAACTAAATTATTATCTAATAAAACACCTTTATAGTCCTTAAAACTCAATGTTTTCACAACAGATTTTTTGGTTCCTTTAGCTTTTTTTAATTCAGTATCTTCAGTTTTTATGGAATAAAGTTTAGACCGTAGGCCTACAAATTCGACTATAAGCTGACCTCCTAGCTCATCTTTAAATAACCCAGGCACTTTTTTATTATGCCTCCTTATACCATACATATTATTACACGCGTAGTTGCTAGTGTCGAAGTATTGAGGGAAATGGTATTTTATGTCTTTGTAGACATCTTTCGTTGTTATGGAATACAGAAAACTGTCAGTATCTGTGTAACACATTTTTATATTAGGGCCATAAAAAGGTTTCATAACAGAATAGTGAAAGTCGTACATATGACTCTTAGATATTTCCAAAACAGAAAAACCAATGTAAATTGGTTTATCGAGAGTAATTTTTTCAGGATTCATCTGGACCGCTACAAAATTTTCAGTAAAAATAGTTGAGCTATGGTAATTAGGTCGAGCTATTAGTTGCTCTGCGCCTAAATGTTTTTTCGTTTTGTTATGTTTATCAGACCACTGATTTACTAATTTAACATTTAACCTTTTTTCCGTATCCTCAAGGGTTTTACCAAAAATGCTATTGTTTAATAATTTAAAAAAGTCTTGTTCAAATTGAGATTTAGCTTTTTGCCTCAATTCCGTATTTAAATCAATATATTGTTTCAAATATGGACCTTGTTTAAATTTAATAACTCTGTGTATGCTTTTTAATTTAAGTCCATGTTTCAGACACGTTTTCAAATGAATATAGTGCATAACATAATTATATTTGTCATACAAATTCGGTATCAGTTTACTCGTTTTAGATCCAGGCGGTACAAATTTTTGTGGGCAGAAAGGTAAATCGTTATGATGATCATGTAGAGATTCAGGATATTCTAGATCGACATCAAAAATGTAACCTACATCTGAATTGTCTTGTAAACAGAGAATGTCAGAAACTTGAAACACAGGATTTTCGATCAATTCGAAATCAGAGTGTGGTAAATAACTACACATAGCAAATCCGTACAAATTATTACAATCTATATACAATAAGTAATTATCAGGATTCGAGGGGTTGTAGTTCGAGAGGTACTTATTATTAGCACTGGCATAGCGAGTAGAACATAAACAAACACCTCCACGAATACCTTTTTGTATCATTCTGATAATTTCCAGATCATCTATTAATTCTAATTTTACTTCTGTTTTTAACAGCATTGCATCGAAGCTTAAGCTGGGAGCCGTTATGTAAAAGGCTGGGTCTAACCTATAATTAGTTTTACACGTCTTTCTAAAACTCTCAAAAATATCCGTCAACAGCATTACATCTGATTTTAAGTATAGATCGGTATATTGACCAAGGTTTGACAAATGGAATAAGCGCCACACACACTGTGCGTGAGCATAATCTGACTCTGAAATAACCTCATCAGTTAAACTGCTGTAGAAACACTCACGCGGAGGTAATTTATTTTCATCATAACGTTTCCATTTATTCATGTACTCGTAAGGATAAATACCTTTACGTCTCAATAAGTCGAATTGCTGTTTATCGGGGTAGCAACGAGAGAGGTGGATAAAATCTTCGATTACTAAATTTTCTGCAACTTTTTCTAAACTAGTACCTAAAAATGCGAATGAGTCAACAAAACGAACAGCCATATAGTCATTATTGTTAACAGGAAAGAACTTTGTAAAAGACACATAATTTTCTTTTGTTCTTGCGATAACATTTATGTTTCCGTGCATTTCACCTAGCTCTCGTATAAACAAATGACAGTCATAGCCTGACAGGTTGTGGAAAAAAATTGGGACGAAAGATTTAGGGAGCTTAAATCGAAGGTTACAATAATCATGAGCTGCCCCGCGGTAGCGTCCAGTCAAATGACAATGATCTTTAACCTTTCCTTCAAACATTAACTTATTACAGAGGTAACAATTTTTCGACTCTAAAAAGTTTTTCAGCTCATTTTCATTAAGGGGTAACATGTCGATAGGATCGTTTAGTATTTTACTTATCGTTTCAACGTCTTCGCCTAATATTTTTAAAAACTGTTGAATACAGTCCGGACCTCGGTATGATTGATATCGATTTAAAGACGCATCGTAGGAGCAAACAATATAATATCCGAACGCTACTGGAACGTGTTTTTGAATCGACTCCGTAAAATTCGAGTTTTTCTCCGAACAGGGTTGTAACATAGACTCAAAATCTGCGTAAATGACAAATGGCATATCATGCATGCGTTCGAAATGTTTGAACTGTATCAATGTCCCTTTATCAGGCAATGACGTTTTAACACCACTGCACACATGCTCATTACGCTTTTTATCATTAGAAAAAAATAACAAGCAATCATCACAAAAAAATATTCTACCATCATGTTTAGTTATCTGAGACCTTACAAGCCTACTCAAATCCTTAATAAGACAATAATGTGTTAGCGCACCCGATTCCAAAAACAATAAATTTATACGATGCTTCCGCCCCTTGTGAACAGATTTGTATAAAGGTCCTACAACAACAGACTTTTCACTGAGACCATAAATATTAATACTTATGTTATCGTTATTCTTTTCAAAAATCTTTACATCCCTGAAACCTGCTGGAAACTTCATGTTTTTTGTGTTAAGCACAGTATCGAAATGAGGATATGAACTCGTTCGGTGTGAATTTTGTTGTGCAGGAAATAAAGCGGCCATTATGCACCATAGAAAACAGAAATTATCTGAGTTCTGAATATTGACACACGCTCGTTTTAATTTAATAGGTCTAGGAAGATCGATAAACCTTGAACCTCTTAGTGGATTATATTTGTTGATATTGACTTCCAGATACGAATTTGCTACAAAACTCCAACCACTGTCTCTCTCCTGAAATTCATCGATTTTTGCAACAATCAAATTTACAGCGTTTTTGTAAATATCTTCAAAATCATAATGTTTGTGAATCACTTTATTGGGCGTGGCGAACGATTTAATCTCCCGTTCATCATTCTTAGGTAAGGAGAACTCAGCATACAGTTCAAAATTTACCTTAACGCTGTTAAAGGAGCCGATCCGCGCCTCTATCAGCTCACGTACGCGTGACCGCAGCGAGCGCAGATAGATGTTCGGAGGGCAAGCATTAGAGCCCGCGCCGCCCGCCGCCGCCCCCGAGTCCACGTTGCTTAGTCTGTACGTTGCGATTCGACTGCGGAAAGCACTGGATATCTTCTCAAGACCCTCACCCTTAATAACAGCATTATTATTTTTGTGTACAGTGCTGCGCAAATGAGCTGACAAACTTTTACTTTTTACAGAGACATCACAGGATGTACAATATACTAATCTATTATTAGACATCTTAATTATATGTAAGGACAAAACCTAAGAAATGATAAATAAAACCTATCTAAAGTCTCCACAATATAAAAGGGTCGGTAGCCCAAACTAAATTTAACCTTATTACGTCAGTGACACGGACGCTGTCACCGAGCCTTTTATTTTGTGAAGACTGTACCTAAGTTACACCTAATTTTTACTACCTACCTACCTTTCGTGGGGCCTACAATAAAGGATGCCTGCCTACCTAATAAATTATAAAGTAAACATAGTAAACTTATTAAATAAATTTTATTAACCAATAAATCTAATCTAAGTTTTTCTTATCACCGAAGAAAAATCCCTCTTCAGTAAAAGACGTCTTGCAGAGTTTTAAGAGCTCTCGCAGGAGTCCCAGTTGTGGTGAATTGAAGTCAGCTTGATACTTCAATGCCAGCACCGCCTTCTCGTAGCGTTTGCGAGGTTCCACGTCTTTGATATCCGCCACCTGGTAGAGTTTCAGGTCCAAGTAGAGGTCACCCTCCAGTTTAATACTTCGCCGCACGACGCCGTCGGCAACCCGCTTCGAGTATGAAGACCTCAGCTCTGGTTTCTTACAGATCACCTCGTCCTCGCTTTCGGAATCCAAAGCGCGCCAACTCTCTTCAGGCTTCTTAGTAACAACGCTCTGCTGCACCTTGCGTTTGGCTGGAGGCTTCAGGTCCTTTTGCGGTTTGCGTCTGTGAAACAAAACAAAAGTTATTTACTGGACGTCTAGATACCTAAATATTGACAGAAAAATATAGAAAGAGAGATTTTAGAATCCCTGTTAAAACTAAACACATAATATGTCGTGACATAGCCTTATTTTATTCATACTTGCTGCTCGGTTCGAACTAGGATTCATGTATTAAAAGTCACAAAAAATATTCACCTTTGTACTGTATCGTCGTCAGATTCGGCGGCACGCTTCGATGATGTCTGCTTAGCGGGAACCTTCCTTTTGTTCCTGAAAACATAAACATCACTGTAGCATATTGCAATTGTGTAGAATGTAATTATCAAAATCTATCGTTGAAAATAAAAACTTAATTACCTCACAATCTCCGATTCCTCATCCGATTCAGCTACACGCTTTGATGCCGTCGGCTTAGCGGGAACCTTCCTTTTGTTCCTGAAAACATAAACATCACTGTAGCATATTGCAATTGTGTAGAATGTAATTATCAAAATCTATCGTTGAAAATAAAAACTTAATTACCTCACAATCTCCGATTCCTCATCCGATTCGGCTACACGCTTTGATGCCGTCGGCTTAGCGGGAACCTTCCTTTTGTTCCTGAAAACATAAACATCACTGTAGCATATTTCAATTTTGTAAAATGTTATTTATCAAAATCTATAGTTCAAAATAATAAGTTAATTACCTCACAATCTCCGATTCCTCGTCCGATTCGACTACACGCTTTGTTGACTTTGTAGCGGCTTTCTTTTTGTTGCTGTTAACAATAAAATATGATAGTCTATGTGAGTACCAGGGTGACGTAATATTATGAGAGCATAATAAAGATATACGTATAGCTGGTATAATGATATTTACCATAAGAAAGCAGCCTCGTCGTCCGTTTCAAACGAGTTCCGCTTCTCATTAGTCGCAGCCTTCTTCGTGTAGTACTCAGTGTCCGACCTAAAAATAAAAATAAGTACATATGTAGGTAAATGAGAAAATAAAACTAGAATATAGCTTACCAACACTCTTGCAGTACCTAAGATTAATTAGTTACAATGTAAAAACGTAAGACATGGAAAGACTAGTAAGATATCAAATAATTACATGGTATAGGTATATTCGATTATTATAACCCATTTGATCCGTCTACCGGCTAATACAATGTAGTACCCATTTTACGTACTACACTTGCATTCAAACAGGTTATAAAGCTTTTCGAATAAGTTATAACTACTTATTTGGTCCGTCTTCCGGCTTATACCAGGTAGTTCTCCTTTTATGAACTACCCTAGTATCCAAACAAATAGTTATAAGCTTTGTACACCATCTATGCAAAACAAAAAACATACAATTAGTCAAGAACTATGTCTATAAAAATAACTTAAAAAACTTACTGACATGATTGTAACGCAGTGGATACGCAGCTTGCAGCAGGGATATGAAGACGGGGCGCGGTGGACCTGGAGCGCGAGCACTAGCGTGAACGTCTGTAGCTTGGTGTTACTACCAACAATGGTACAAAAGTAATTGATAATTTTTCTTTCGATTTTGGCAGTTTTATTGGAAATAAATGATGAGCATGCAAGTAATTTACAGGGTGTAATAATGAAGTCATTGTTTGTCGATACCTATTCAGTGGCGTGAAAAACTAGATTCATGAGAAAGTTTTATTAGCATTATCTATGCATAACATTTTAATTTTAACTATAAATATATTTTCCTGGTATGTATATTTACAAAACTTCACTGCGGTGTAATGAACAAATAATCATAAGAATAGTTAATTACTTACGTTTTACTCCTTACGTTTGATATAAGTAATCAACTCATAGGACAAGAAAAAAAAATAAAAAATAAAATAACTCATTTACGTTATCAGTTATACCTTCAGAAATCTTGTTCAGAATAAATACCTAACCTAGTAACAACAACCTATGCTGTTAGCAAAAATAAACTCAATTATATTTACAACATAATACTCATTTACACCCTGTATAAATTTGCACACTTGCGACTATGCAAAAAATAATAGAGGTAAAATAAAATCAATTAAATGTGATGACAAACAATACCGCCAGCGGGTAACGTGAGACCGGCATCCGTCATCGATTGCATTGTTATACGAAAGCAAATCACACTAGGGTTACCAGATACAATTTATTAAAACCGGCATTGGTAACTGTGGCGATGAGCTAGCCCTATCATACCTACGTCTAACATCACATAAAATGTGTCGTGTAAAAGCTATAATCATTAATGATATGTTACATTACGTACTTTACTTACATACGTTGTACTTACCATGGATATTATACGATTCAATGACTCGCTTTACCATGCGAAGTATATTTGATACTTGCAGCGTGCTAGTTGGTGCAGTTAACGTTACAAACTCACTTTAACATTAAAGTTTTGTTTTTGTATAGTCTCATTTCGATAAAAGTTGCAACAGTTAAGGAACATTTAGAAGATGGTAACACCAAATTTTACTTTAAATAATAGATTTTAAATTTATTTATGTGAAGTGAAGTTAGTGGACACATCGTGTGTTGTTAATCCTTTAAATTATGATCACCTTGATTACAAAACTCCCTGAAGAACCAGGCTTTCAAGAAAGACAAAGCAGATCTGGTTGGGATAAGTACAAAACGAACATATTTCTTGGATTAATACGCATTGATGGTCTCTGTGTTGCTGAAAACTAATGGTGTAGTTGTTTAGATACTAGGGTAGTTCATGAAAGGAGAACTACCTGGTATAAGCCGGAAGACGGACTAAACAAACATCTTATGTTTCAGCTTCCTTTCAGTTGTTATTTAGTATATATTTACATTGTCAAAGTGAAAGTGTAGAGTCATTTGTGTAGCTGAGCAGAAAAATGGTAAGTTAAAAATAGGATATTATATTGAAAATCTAAAATTACTTGTCTGGATGCAAGTGTAGTACGTAAAATGAGTACCACATTGTATTAGCCGGAAGACGGACCAAATGAGTGATTATAGGTTTCCGAAATTATATTGAAAACTAAAATTACTTGTCTGGATGCAAGTGTAGTACGTAAAATGAGTACTACATTGTATTAGCCGGAAGACGGACCAAATGAGTGATTATAAGTTTCCGAAATTATATTGAAATGAATTTGAACTGTCAATAGGTTTTTCGATCCATCTGTCGATAGGTTTTCGATCCATCTGTCGAGCCCGTAGGCCCGAACGATCGTGAAATGAATTTGAACTGTCAATAGGTTTTTCGATCCATCTGTCGATAGGTTTTTCGATCCATCTGTCGAGCCCGTAGGCCCGAACGATCGTGAAGTGAATTTAAACTGTCAATAGGTTTTTCGATCCATCTGTCGATAGGTTTTTCGATCCATCTGTCGAGCCCGTAGGCCCGAACGATCGTGAAGTGAATTTAAACTGTCATTATCTACCTACTCACGTCCTATCAGTAACTCAAGCGGGCTTGCTTTGGTGACTCTGTTTACCGTTGTTATTAATGCTAGTTGCACGTCACCGAGTGCATCCTGCCAGGTACGTTCCTTGCTTGTCTCTATAGCCGTCAACATGTTTTTAAGAGTGCTCATCACCCTCTCAACTTGGCCGTTGGCCCGCGCCGCGCCTGTTGCAACGAGATGCAATTCAATATTGCAAGACTCACAAAACGATGCGAATTCACGACTAGAAAAACACCGACCTTGATCCGCAATTACCCTACGCGGCGCACCGAATAACGTGATCATTGATTTCAACGCGCTCAAGCTACTGTTAGTGTCAATATTCTTGGAGTGATAAAGAAGCACGTATTTTGTAAAACCTTCTATAATGACAAATACGTACTCCTTATGATCGCTTTTACCACTCAATTTTCCGGAGGCATCAATATGAATCGTACGCCACGGAACATTGACCTTTGGGATCGGGTGTAATTCGGCCTGTATCTTGCCAGAGGGTTTCTTAGAAATTTTGCAGGTAATGCAACTGTCCACAAATTTGCGAACGTACTTATTCATGCCCTCGAACCAATAATGATTGTACAATTTTTCTAGCGTTTTTTCCCAACCCAAATGCATTATTGATTCGTGGACATTGTTTATAACGGACCACCGAAACGCTCTTGGCACGATACGACCATTACGCTGGACTTTACGGAAAAGGACATTAGACCTAATTTCGTATGTGTTACGCAAATCCTCCGATAAGGACTCATTTTGAATGTCAGAAACGATTTTGCTAATCTCCGGGTCTTTTTGCTGTACTACGCGCAACCAATCTTCCGATAACTCAGCTAAATCTACCCGTTTTTGTTCTACGCGTGTGTCCAGCGGCGCTTCTATTGGTAATGGATTTCTCGAAAGAAAATCGACGTGTTTCATCCGACTACCCTCGCGATAAACTATGTCGAAGTCGAACGACTGCAAATACGACCACCATCTCTGTGCTCGGGGAGAAAGTTCGGCCTTATTTTTTGATGCCTTAACAGAATTGCAGTCCATTACTAAAGTGAATTTACGACCTTTTAGGTACTGACTGAAGTGTTTTGTTGCATTTACTATGGCCAATGTTTCTAAGTCATAGGAATGATACTTAGCTTCCGCTGGTGAAGTCCTACGACTGTAATAGGAAACCGGGTGTTGCTTTCCTTCGATTTTATGAATCAGAATGGCTCCGTAACCCTCAGAGCTAGCGTCAGTGTGCAGTTCGATCGGGTGCTCGGGATTAAAAATCGTTAAAGCTGGCTCATGCGTTAGCAGAGAAATAATTTGCTGACGAATGGATTCGTGGCACGGCTGCCAGTCTAATTCTTTCGTTTTGTTGCTAGTTAGCCTGAACAATGGAGCCATGATTTCAGAAAATCGAGGGATAAACTGCCGAAAGTAGGAGGCTAAGCCTATAAACTGTCGAAGCTGCGTTATTGATGTTGGGGGTGAGAGTCTTGTCAGCGCTTGAAGCTTTCCTGGATTTGGTCTAATTTGCCCATTCTCAATTAAGTAACCCAAAAACTCTACGCGCGTTTTAAGAAAAGTGCATCTTTTAAGGTTGAACGTAAACCCAGCCTTTGTTAAACGCTCCAGGACAATCTGAAGTCTCTCAAGACCCTCATCCACATCTTTTGCTATCAGTAGGACGTCGTCGACATAGGAAATAACAAAACTGTGCGCGAGATCGCCTAATGCGCTATTTACTGCCGTTTGGAACACCGACGTCGCATTTTTAAGTCCAAATGGCATCGCGAGATATTCCCATTGACCATTCGGGGTCACGAACGAGGTCATCTCAACAGAATCGGGATGAACGGGAATTAAATGATACCCGCTACAAGCGTCGAGCGATACGAACCACTGTGCACCGCCTAAACGCGCAATGAGGTCATTAATCAGTGGCAGCGGATACCTGTCTGCTACGGTGTTGTCATTTAGCTGTCGATAGTCCACACACATGCGGTCAGAGCCGTCCTTCTTTTTGACTTAAAGTGCCGGACTAGAAAACGGAGAGCAACTCGGTCTAACCACACCCGCGCGCAACAATTCATTAACCTTATCACGCATAATAGCCTTCTCATCTTCACTGAGCCTGTAAGGACGCCTTTGAACCGTACGTGTGGGGTCTATAAGTCTAATCAGTAATTGCCCAGTAGAAACGCGCGACTCTGATACTCCATACGAAAAAGAATCGCGAAACTTTTCTAAAATCTGGAGCAATTGGGGTCTGTATTCGTCTGGAATATCAGTGTCGATGTTATCGAAAGAAACTAAAGTATCTGCGTTCCTGTCCGCTTGGCAGGCTAAAACTTGTTTAACACGCGATAAGGTGGCGGTATTCGAAGTCACTTTTGCCTCAAAACCATACTGCAAAACTTCGCGGCCTATCATAAGCGAGTGCTTGAGGTACTGATCCGGCAAAACATGAAATAGCACCTCCAATGTATAACCGTCAATCCTAACTTCGGACAAAATTTGCAAAACACTAGCTACGCTAGCCTGGCCGATGCCCGTTAATGTTACAACACTATGCACCCTCTTTCCCGGAAACGTTTTAGCCACACTGTCTTGAATTAGAGAGCATTCAGCACCAGTATCTAACACGTAGAGAAATCGCTCACCGTGATTTATCAGTTCGCCACGAGGACGGTCAAGGCTGCAGAGGTCCACTCGGTACTGCTTGGCAGCCGCAGGTCCGCTTCCGCCGCTGCCGCCACTGGAGCCGCTGCTGGAGGTCGAGGCGACTGGTCCTGAGCTCGTTGGGAGGCCACGGGGACACTTTGAAGCGAAGTGGCCCATGGCCCCGCATCGAAAACACACAATTTTGTCGGGTTGCCGTTGTAGGTGCCTGCCAGGCGTTTCTGTTGAAGTGGATGGTTGGCCTCTGCCGTCTCTGCGTGAGCGACAGTCGGGTGACTTGTGCCCCAGCTTGCCGCAGTAAAAACAGCGAGGCGTGTTGATAGGTGGTGATGGCTTGTACCGCTTGTGATCCACCTTGTCGCAGATATCTCCGAATGCGGAAGAGTTCCGCTTCAGATGCGAGAGCGCTTGTAGTTCTCGCTGTAAGGTGTCGCGAGTGTTGATTTCCATAGTAAAAGCCAGCCGTTGAAGTCGTGGTTCAAATCGTGATACATGGGAAAGAACTGTTGCCACCACGATTTGTTCTTGCGTCAGGTTTTGCAATCGCGACGTGAGGGTAGACGTAAGTCGAGCTGCATACACCGCTAATGACTCGTTTTCTTTCGGCCGGTGGTTCTGCAACTTGATGAGTGTCGCTGCAGGAGTTTTGACGTAGTCGTAGCGCGCAATGAACATAGCTTTGAATTGTTCCCAGGTCATTCCGGCGAAAGAAACTTGTGAAAGCCATTGTGAAGCACTTCCTTTCAGCGCACCGCTGATCGCTATCATGAGTGCTCCACCATGCAATGGATTTTCTGTGAAGCAGAGCTCAGCAGTGGTGCACCAAGCTCGAGGATCCGTCGAGTCTGGTTTGTCAGGATTGAACTCGGGCAGCTTGACACGAGTCCCGGACGGCGCCTGCTTCATCGCTTCAATTAGTTCAAGAGTGTTCTTCGTTTGAGAGTCGAGCAACATCTTCAGCATCCTCTCGTCCATGGTGAACCTTCGTTGAAAGTCCAAATCTGCTCGAGCTGATCCCACTTCTGATGTCGCAGTACCGGGGATAGGATCAGTGAGATGTGGGTATTCAGGGTCTTCGTCGGCCATGGTGGGTAACTCGAGCAATTTAATTAAGGCGACCACGAACTTTAGAGTAACTTTTATTGGTCATGAGAACACAAATGAAGACAATCAATGAAACAGACAAACAAGTGTTGTTCCGTCGGAGTCCGAGCCAATAATGTCCACACGGATCTCGGTTCTTCAACACGTGCATGTCCAGGCCCGCCATTAGGTTGGTAGCCCGCGTTTCTCCGACCAATCAGAAGGCAGCAGCAGTGCTGCCAACATAGCGGACGTGACAACCAACGACTTCCGGTCGTTGAGCGTCTCTTCCGCTGTGACATATATATATATATATATATATATATATATATATATATATATATATATATATATGGTATCAAGAGTTATAAGCCTGCTGACGGACGGACGAACAGGTGGACAGCCGAGGCTTGGTGATAGGGAGGATCCTTTTTGGAACCCTTCTGGTACGAAACCCTAGAAACGTAAACAAATTTTACTTTGACTTGACAATCTGTCACATTAACCTGACAAACGTAGTAATTATTTTCGAACTTGGTAGAATTATTTTCGTCATTTAATAGGTTTGCTGTGTAGTTATGTTTGATTTAAGTTGTGTATATGTCGCAACCATATCCGTATTACATACAGGCGCGCCGGATTGAAAAACGTCGCTAATTTGTAATGCGGCTACCTCAAGTTGAGCCGGATTGTAGTGGCGATACGTTCTACAAAGCGGCGTCCAACGTTTAGCTTTATTGTCAGCAAGAAGCAATGTAGGGTGACTATAAGTAATGACTATACCCCGGTACCGGCGGCGGCGGCGGCGGTGGTGCAATGTGGGCGCTGGACGTACTTGTGGATCAGAGACTATGTTAGAGATGGCTATAAATAATTTAGATATATAGCTATGTATGTCGATACTTTTATCCTAACATAATGAAAGGCTACAGGTTCCGTTATCAATACGTCAGTTAATTAGTTTCGCAATGTAAGATGTTTACTGAAAAATATTAATAAATCATTTTATAATCAGTCATCATGTTTTACAAAATAAACGCGTTTAATTTTTGTCTAAGATGAATGGTAAAGAAAAAGCATCGACAAACCATATAGCTATATCTCAATATTATTTATTACTATTATTATGTATTTATTATTTAGAAGCTGATGGTTGAACGTATATTATATTTATTTTGGAGCACCAACATCAGCTGCATTATTTGCGATTTGTATAAATATCTAGAATAGTAATAAGAAGTCAATATACAACAATACATTGACTGCTTATTACTATTCTAGATATTGGTAAGTAGTATATTATTTTTATTGACATTTTTTCCTCCTCATTCTAGGTTTGCTGGAAGAAATCTCTTGTTAGATACGTGGGGCGCACTGTAAGTTTCCGGAATGAATATGAAAAAATACTATTAAAGGTACAAAATTAATTTATTGTTTTTCAAAATAATCTCCCTTGGCGTCTATGCACTTTTTCATTCGATGAAACCAGTTTTGAAAACTTTTGTGCCACTCCTCTGTGGTGACCTCTGAAACGTGTTTTTCATACTCCTCGACAGCCTCTTCTGGTGATGAAAATCGTTGACCGCGTAATTGGTTCTTAATTTTTGGGAACAGAAAAAAGTCACAAGGTGCCAGGTCGGGACTGTATGCAGGATGACTCATGAGTTCTACATTTTTCGCCTTCAAAAAGTCGTTTGTCTGTCTGGCCGTGTGAGAACCAGCATTGTCGTGGTGCAGGATGATACGGCGTTTACGGTTATTTTTACGGAGTTCGTCAATAACTTCCGGCAAACAAATGGTCGTGTACCCGTCACTATTCACTGTACGACGATTCTCTAAAGCAACAGTAGCCACGTGTCCAGTTTTATTAAAAAAAGAAGCAATCATCCGCTTAGATGCACTTTTCACGCGCGCCACTTTGGTTGGTTTCGGCTCATCTTGAAAGACCCATACGCTCGATTGCTGCTTTGTTTTGGGATCGTAGCAATAAATCCATGTTTCGTTGCTATGTCCCACACCAAATTTGACGCACCTTCGTTGAATCTGGTAAGCATGGCACTGCACCAAGTGACGCGGTCCGTTTTTTGAGCCTCGGTCAAGTTGTGTGAGATCCACCGCGAGCACAGCTTTCTCACACCCAAATGTTTGTGTAGGATTAATTGTATTTGACTCATGCCTATTTCTAAGGATGCGCGAATTTCATGGTAGGTCACATGCCTGTCTGTTTCAATCATACGGCGCACAGCATCGATGTTTTTGTAGGTCACAGCGGTGGACGGCCGACCATCGCGAGATTCGTCACTGAGATTGATACGACCACGCTTGAATTCTGCAAACCAGCTATAAACGGTTGTCTTGCATGGTGCTTTATTGCCAAAAGCTGTTTCAAGCCGAGCGATGCTCTGTTGAGCTGTCAAATTACACTTAAAATCGTAGAAAATCATACTACGAAAATTTTCCCGAGTTAAATCCATGTTGATGCAGACACACAATTTTTTAAATGGCGCCACAAGGTAAAAACAAAAGGCAGTCAGATGAAACAAACTGCATTCTACAGCCAAAGAGTTCTTTTTTCAAATGTTGCAATACATTTTTAAATATTGTTTATGTAAGTGGCCAGTTCCGGAAACTTACAGTGCGCCCTATGTATAAGCTCACCTTTTTACATATTTTTTCATTTATATTAAGTTTTTGTATTCTCTGTTTTTTTGCAATAAAGAATATTCTATAGTACCAGAAGTGTTTCAGTGTGATGTCGTGCATGGGTGGAGCGGCGCGGGGTCGGCCCAGCGTGTAATGCCCCCTTCCCCCGCCCCCCGCCCCTCCCGCGCACTTCCGCTAGAACCTACTCGTTAGGCTGTTTCCTTTTAGCGTTTAATCAGCGGCAGAATATCATTTTTCTACTTAAATTTCAGTCAAATTTACATGGAAATATGGATTTCTGATGAATTTACATGGAAATAAGGCTTCTGAAGCCTTAAAAACGCTGAAGGTGAAGTTTTGTCTAACGAATACCTTACTTAATTTCTATTGTCAGTTTGATCGCTAAACGCTCTTATAAACTTCCGAAAATTGTTTCGCTAAGTTGCTGTTCTAAAGTGAAAGTTGTTAAACGGTGTTTAATATTCTAAGAAAGTTGTTTAATTTGTCTTTGTTAGTGTTTGTTTAATTTGTCTTTGTTAGTGTTTGTCGTTGGCTATTTTCGTAAATAAATAACTAAAGAGTTTGCTAAGTTTGCTTTACAAAATATCCAAAATTAATAATTCTGAATTCTATTGTTAATGTTCTGAGCACACCTTTTAACACGAAAGGTTCAGGGTAAAAGCGAAATTTATTATCTTTAACTAGACCTTCGGTGTTCCGCTAATTTGGATTATAATTTGGTTTGAAAACGCTTTTGGCCAAACGGTATTAATTAAATTAAGGTTGAATGACTTGTGGGGCCTGCATACAAAGTTACTTTTTAACAAAATTTTCTTGGGTAATGTTGTCCAACGAATTTTATCATTCCCCAAGATTGTTATGATATTTATGATGTGAAATCTAAAGGATTTACTTTTGAATTTGAAGTCCAATTTCAATTCGCTTCCTAGATCATAGTGCAGGAAACTTTTAACTTTGACCCGAACATTTGAAACATCCAAGCTCAAAATTGATAGAAATGACAAAGTATAGTGTTCTGGTTGATATCACAAAAAAATAACATCTTGGGGACTTACTGGACCTGGAATCAGAAATTGGGCAGATAGGAAGATGAAAGCTCCAGGACGTAAGTTCAGTAATTTTAATTTATTTCCCCCACAAGTGGGAATTGGAGAGATAAAGTTTGTATGAAAATCAGAATCAGTTTTACTAAGACAGTCGATTATCCCCAAGGTTGATTTTTCGGGAACCTTAGGATATCAAATGGAAGACTGTCTTCGACATTTCCACCAATATTTAGCTTGATGTTTCAAATTCGTTCGGTCAACTTTTTCTTCAATTTTCCTGCACTATTTTAACTCTGAGTGCCATTCAATGTGCCAAGACCATCTTTTTAATGACCAAAATCAGTCTACATCGGACAGGGAGTCGAATCAAGGTTGTCCATTCATAAATATTGTATTCCTTCTCAATAATAGGAATGCTGGCGCTCATTCCAACAACTTGATTCGTACACTGCGAAACCAAGTATTTCCCACGACCCATCACTGAGCTAGGCCAGTAAAATTCTTGTTACAATCCAAACCCGAAATAATGAATAGTTATCTAAAGTTGATCATCATCTCGTCCTTTTCACTGAGCCATTATTTTCTACCGGAACAGGGCTCCCGGAACTAGGGGAACTATGTGTATACGGGTTAGCACTGCGATAGCGGTCATTGATCCGACTGCGACTGCGAACCGAATCATACATGGAAACCTGGGTAACGGTCGGTAACCATGGAAACGATCGCGGACCGCTACTATGTTAAGCTAAACGACAGTAATTTCAAACGTTGCACGCAATAAGTAAGCAGCGGTAACCCAATCAAGAGCATACAGTGGTAGACAGGAGTCAATGACCGCTATCGCGAAATGACAGTAACAAACCGGAACAAATATGCAGTTATGTAACTGGAACTGAGGTTTATGCCGACTGTAAACTGAGGTTATTGCTTGAAGTGACTTCTCGTATATCCCAACTTGTGTCGATAGTCCGGAACATATCATGCTTAACACTTGAAATTGAAGCCATTCTTTGAAGATGATAGGGGTTGTTTTCAGTGAAAACTCTGTTATATCGACTTAACAACAACAATATTTGTTTTCCTGTACATACTGAGTAAACAAACATAAACATTGCTCTGGGCTCTGTCTCCACTATAGGATACCCTATCTACACCGATGAAAAATGGACATCAAACGAGAAATCGTTAGTCATTAAAACTCAAAACTCAAAACTCAAAACGTTTATTCTGTAAATAGGCCACAAGGGCACTTTCACATGTCATTTCATTTCATTTTTTACAGAACATTTGGTATTATTATCATATTATCAGAAAAAAAAAGTTTTTAATTATTGTTTCTGAGAGATGTAAAGAGTCTCAAATGTCATAATAAAATAATTAAAATATAAATAACAGAGATGTATAGTCTCTTTAGTCAATAATACAATGATAATAGGAGATGTAAATGGTCCCCACAGTCAAGAGTTGTATAGTTAAATTAATCTTTGGAGGTGTAAAAGGCCTCCAAGTGTCCAGTAAAAGAAACTCTGGCAGTGAGGATGCTCACAATTAATTAGAACAATTCAGTCCCAAGCATTTTTATCGTCTATGTACTCTTTAATACTGTAGTAAGCTTTAGAAATAAGCCTTTGCTTGATGTATTTCTTGAACTTATTAATTGATAGATCTGTCAAAGTGCTTGGGAGTTTATTGTAAAATCTTACACAATTACCCTTGAACGAGTTTTTTATTTTATGGAGCCGAGTAGTGGGCACTGCAAGTTTGTCCTTGTTTCTAGTATTAAAGTTATGTATATCACAGTTTCTTCGAAAGTTAACAATGTTCTTATGGACATACATAATATTCTCGTAAATATATTGACTATGGACTGTCAATATATTTACTTCTTTAAACTTATTTCTAAGAGAATCTCTATTATTCATTTTATAAATCGCACGAACAGCCCGCTTTTGCAGCACAAAAATAGTATTTATGTCAGCAGCACTGCCCCAGAGCAGAATACCGTAGGACATAATACTATGAAAATAACTAAAATAAACTAATCTGGCTGTTTTTAAATCTGTCAAGTGACGGATTTTCCTGCATGCAAAAGCTGCAGAGCTCAGTCTGTTCGATAGCTTATCAATATGTGGACCCCATTGGAGTTTGGAATCCAACGTTATACCTAGAAACACTGTGCTGGTCATTATAAAAACAAAAGAGTAAAGTACCCGATTGCAAATTCTAAATAGTTTGCGAGGAACATATTTTCAAAGTTTCAAAGTCAATGTGCATTTCTGAATGCTGCAAACTGCTTCAGTTTCATAGACCAGATAAAATAATCCTGGTTGTGCTATCAGTCGAACCACCAGGTCCAAGGGTATCACACTCTGTTACTTTCCACCCCTTATGGCTAAACTATAGAATAATAGCTTAAGATCTAGTCGCTATAAAATCAAATCCCAACTCGAAGTAACATAAACATTTACATACAAGCACATACATTGCATCTGGCTCCACACTAGGATACCCTGTGTCGTAGGAACCATAAACAGCGGTGTCACACACACATATAAACCTGTTTTTCTTTCTATATCCCCTGCCGGGGATCGAGCCACATGGTATGAATGCACCTCTCGCATGGTAGGTAAGGTAAGTTTAAGCACAAGGTAAGTTTAAGCATAATGCGTTGTCCACTGTTCGTTCGACATCTTGGGATTGGGTGTTTATGGGTGCGCTACAAATTGAGCGACTATGATCTCCACCTAGGTCGACCCCTTGGAATTTGACGACGACTGTTTATAACATCACAAATGGCCGATTCCACCTAATCTACTATAAATCCTTGGAATTTGACTAAACCTATCGCCAAAAGTCAAGTCAAATCAAAATTTCTTTTTTACTGTAGATATTTACATATGAGCTCCGTGGTCAAATGGGTTTCACGCTTGAATCCTGAACAATGAGATAATTTATATATCTCAAGTACTGTATCGGACATTCACTGTTTCTGACGACACATAAGCAGTAGGTCCCGGCTACTATAGCTACTTGGTAGTAGTAGTGGTAAAACCTCTCCATCAACCCGCACTGAGCCAGCGTGGTGGAGTATGGCTTTATCTTGCTCGTATCCGGGTAAAAGCTCGTGCCCCTCGGTGGAGACATTAATGGCCTGTATTAATTAATTTACAGATGCTTAGCAAATGTCATTTTTTGTCACTTCTCTACATTGGACCCCTCTGGGAGTAGCATGGCGAAGAAACTACCACAGATTGATTTTTAGAGCTCTTTAAAAAGTCGTTTTCGTCATATTCAGTCCACATCTACGCACTGCGGGGTGCAGGCCTCTTTTATATAGTGCTATTCCACTCGGTCCTTGTGCCCACAGTATCCATTGAGATTCTGCCGACTTGGTTACATCACCAGAACATGGTTAAGGTTGTCTGCCCACTGGCTGGCTCGCTCCTCTTGGCCACCACTCTGAGACTGCCTTGGTCCACCGTCCATCATCACGTCTAGCTAAGTGCCCTCCACACATCTACATCTTTATCCCCTTGGCTGGCACAGGCTTGCAGAATTTTTACTGGTTTTGGACTTCAGTCAGTTCGGCATGACTTTGAGTCTCCGTTAGAGTTTGAGTTGTCGGTTGTGCATCCGGTCAAAGTATTATGTTGAAATACCGAAAGATTATGAGCAACTACCACTATGAAACCTAATGTAAACAGCAGTGAAAAAGTGAAAGTTAAAGATTGTAAAGAAATTGTTCCTTTAAATCCCCCTTACCTGTCACCGCCTCCTTTTGCAGTGCAGTTTTTTTTTAAACCTGAAGTTGTATCGCCGCCTCGGCTTATGTTCGTGGCCGCAACCTTACACGAGTGACATAAAATAAATTCTCATAAATATATTACTTTGTATTGCCTCCAATAAAGTCGTCAGATAATCATAACTTAGTGGTTACATTTTAATCTTTATCTATGTGTGTGGTCTTAGTGATTTATTGGGTCCGATGGGGTTATTTACTACATTCATATCTCACGGATTAGATTTAATACAGGGTTATTTTTGAATTAACCAAAAGTAAATATGATTTATACCCTTTTCTCAAACATATTCGCATGATAGCTGTATGCTGAGAGTATGTGGCAGCAGCCGCTAGCGTCTCAATAACCATTTTATCTTCCGCACATTGGCCTGGACCGAAGCAAATTGGTCGATCTTCCAACTAGTGGGCAGCATCTGGCTACTTTGGCCAATACCATTTATGGCAAATTGCAGTGGGGACTCCACATGTCTAAATTAGCTGCTAAATTTAGTTCTGTGGCTAACGCTGTTATTAACATCAGATATAAAACGTATTAAACTGCAGCTGGGAACAATACAACGATGGTGAATGTGTCGACGATCGCGAGTCTAAAGAAGAGCCATCACGCAAAATGGAGGAATATCTGGCTAATCGTGGGTACACCTTTGCCTCTGCCACCCTGTATGGGAAAAGATAAAGATAAACATAACATACATTGCTTCTTGCCACTCACTAGGGCACCCTGTGTCGTGGGAACCAGAAACAGCGACACCACACACATATAAACATCTAAGCCCCGTTTTTTTTGTTCTTTATCCCCAGCCGGGGATCGAACCCAGGACCTCTGACATATTACAGTAGCCACAGAGGTCGTTCAATGTGATGGTAAATTTGTTTGTTAAATAGATGTCTCTGTTACATTATTTTTACCTTTAGACGATGCTCACGAAAACCACGACTAACCAAATAATCACACGGTAGGGTTTAAGGGCGTAAATATTGCTCAAATTATTATTCGGGAAAGTTTGCACTCCACGCTGGGTTGCCATATTGTTATACAAAATAAATAGATCCAGCCCATTAATATCCCCACCGAGGGGCGCACGCCTTGGCCCGGATACGAGTAATTCATAATTCATGATTTCTTTATTCCACACAAATAATTCGTAAAGAAAGGTTGCCCTTAAGAGGCTATTTTATATATATATATATATATATAATTATACTTACTAAAATAACAAAGCATTCGGTAAGAGTCAATTCTTCTTTGTTGTTGTATCAATAGTGGCGGCAACTGTCATGGGGAATCCTTCAAACCCAGAGCAGCGTCGATAGACTTTCCTCATGTCCAGCAAAATAAATTATTTAATTAGTGCCTTAACCTGGAATGCTAATTGTTTTACATTTTGAAATACCCATCCACTTTCCAATTCCGGCCGGGATTCTGGGGCCGAAAAAAAATCTGATATATCAAGACAAATCCCGACGTCTGGCAACCCTATCCACACCCATGTTTTTGTAAGGGATAGCATTACTAAAGTGAGTCAACAAGGAATAACAGCTTCTTGTGGTGCCTTCAAGTGACAAATTGTTTTATTTTGTATGGATAGCCTGAGGGAGTGGGACTAATAAACGCTGGGAGGGTCATTGCATTATGGGTGTTCGAGGATTTTTGTTTTTTTGGGTTGATATAATCGGAATCGAACTCAAAATCTACCATACTACGAAAACAAATTGGGTATTTGACTGAGTATTTAGTAAATTTAGTAAAAGAATGAGTCCTGTCTCATACAGACTTGTTTTGCTGGAAGAGTTCTCTTGTTGGAGATAAGCTCCCCTTTATACACGTTTTTATGTCAACTTTTCTGCAGGTACTGTATTATTATCATTATATCTGAAGTACAAAAAGGCTCGCGAATATCCAAGTCGTATAACAAAAAGAATGATAGTACACTTAAACCGTACAAAACAACTCCACGCCAAACAATACGGTTTCACTAGGGGTAAATCAACTACGGATGCAGGCATTGCGTTACCCTTATATCTCATATATTCTCTCCATGGGGGACCGCACAGGATGCTATCGGCGTTTTTTGCGATCTGTCAAAGAAATTTGATTGTGTTGATTATGATACGCTACGAATAAAATTAAATCATTACGTTAGTCATTACGGAGTTAGAAATAAAGGGTTGGATATACTAAGATTGAGAATTGAATTCGACGTTTTCATCATTAAAATCATGAACATTTTAAAAAACAAAGCAATTTGATTTGACTCAATTCTAATATCAGTCGAGATGACGTTCTATTCGAAATTTAATGTCTCTAATATCAGTCGAGATGACGTTATATGCGAAATTAAATGTCAATGCCGCAATGCCGGTCGTAACATACGGTTCCTGAACACATCATAGAAAGCTTATAATATATGTGTAGATAAAGCAGTGTATGTAACTGTACATATTTAGGCATTAAAAGACTCGTGTGCAAGGCGTGCCTTTTAAGTTCTGTCGTTTACATATTTGGCGCCGATATTGAATTTAGAACTGTTCAATATTAAAATTTGTTAGGATTAAGAATTTCAAAACAATTGAAAAAAATAAAATTAATGCATTTGTTCAGTCACAGCATTGTTTTGAAACTGTTAGGTACCACCGCTCGAAAATTAATCTTACCAAGAAAAATGTCCGAGCAATAATTTTCTATAACTTCCGAAGAGGCCTAACACGGCTTCAATGTTTCGAAGAGCTAACATGTTCCATGTTCCATGATGATTTCCCATGTCTGCGGACCGTCTAACGTTGGTATTTAGAATTCCAACGTGGGCATACCAGTCTTAGTTACAAATCTCGTGAAGGACGTCTAAAATCAGCCTTCATTGAAAATAACATCGTTGCTGTCAGACAACTAATCCTCGAAGATCGTCATGTGACATATCGGGAGATAGAGGCGTTATTAGGCATTTCAGGGACAACCATTCAAAAGATCTTGCATAAGGCGCTTTGTGTGAGAAAGCTAGTTTCCCGTTGGATCCCGCATTTGCTTTCCGACGATCAAAAGGCGGCCCGCGTCAGATGGTGTAAGAAAACTCTTCAAAGGTTCAACCGATGAGAGTCAAATCACGTCTACGATATCGCCAGTGGTGACGAATCTTGGATCTATGCCTACGAACCTGGTTCCAAACAACAATCCACAATCTGGGTCTTCCAAGACGTGCCAAAGCCGACTAAAGTTGGTCGCTCTCGAAGCACTTCAATGAAGATGGTGGCTACGTTCGTGGCGAAAACCGCTCATATTGCGACAATTGCATTTGAGGATTATAGAACGGTTAATGCAGAGTGGTATACCACAGTTTGTTTACACCATGACAATGCAAGCCCACACGCTCTTGTCAAACGTTTGAGTCTGAAGCAGGAAAACGAAGACATTGTTGACCATCTACCATACAGTCCTGACCTAAGCAATAACGATTTCTTTTCGACGCTTTTAAATCAGCCATATTAAACAACCCCACTTTGGAATGGAATAAATGTTTCAATAACTGGTTCGAGCGAATGGAAAAGTGTAATAGACTACTTGGTGAAGACTTTGAAAAACAAAAAAAGGGTCTAGTTGTTTTTTTGTTCTTCAAACGACAGAACTTAATAGGCACGACACACTCGTATTTTAAAGCCTTTCATTATGTAACATTTACATAAACTACATTTGGGTAAATATGACCAACATTTGATATCTAAATATTTTGACGTCACAAGGAAGTCAGTTTATAAAGATCGGTCAAGTGAGATTTGGACTCACACACGCAGGATCCGTACCATCGAACAAGAAAAATACGCAAAAAAATGCGCTTCTTTGTTTGGAGACCCCATTTAATTTTTGAAATTGCGTGTAGTAAATTATTAATTGCTGTAGAAGTAACAGAAATACACAGTCTGTAAACCTTTTAACTCGGATAAACTGTCATAGGAGAGCGTATGACAGTTTATCCGATAGAGCCCGCTGACGGTCAGGGCAGGCTTAGTAACAGGGCCCTTCGGGTACGGAACCCAGTAGTATATTCAGCAAGTGGCTTAACTTTTGACAGGTCGTGATGAAGGAATTTGTGATTTAATAATAATAATAATAATCTTTACGGCATTGGTTTGATTCCCATACCATTACCTCATCAGATTCACTACCTTCGAGTTTATTTTGGCTCGCTGGAGTTTCTCCCATAGTAAATTATAATTTAGCAGGTTGAAAGCTCTGCTCAAGTCCAAAATAAGGCATTCACAGATGTTTCTCGGGCAGTCTACAACTAGAAAGTGTGCTCTGAAGTGCAGATAACTCAAACACCTAACCCACGATAGTACCTGAGGAAATAGGCCTATGATTACGAAGTAACGACATATCAGCTGTTTTATTATTGGGGACTGGAACCGCAAACCGTTTTTATAAGTTTTTTAAGATGGTAATGGTGGTTTACTCAAGCACTGAACAGAGCAGTAACAGCATTAAAGGCTAAGGTCGAGCCACCGCTATCAGTAGCTATGATCGTCTATTCTACCTACCCCAAAAGAGATGTCCCGATTCAGCTGTGAGATTTGTAAGTTAAGAATGATAAGTCCGAATTTCTTGTTCTTTGAGAAGCTCGTTAGGCGTACAATAGTCGAACGTGGAGATTGATTAAGGAAGTTACAGTTTCAAGTTAGACAGAGAAAGCATATATGTCCGCAAGCCGGTATTTCGCATCTGTTAGCGGTGTATTGCGCCAGATCGATCGTTGTTGTATTTTGTGTGATGGTACCATTTATTTTTTGTATATATGGGCGCTTGGAACTTCTTTTAGTGGTCGACCACAATTTATAATATTTGTTTGGGATATCGTATAGATATCCGTCGTAGTTTTACGACGTGAGTACTCAATGATATTTCATGTGCTCGCTAGTAGCGGCTTGTGGTGGTTCCAATTATATAATTAGTTCACGGCAATAACGATCCAAAAAGACCGGTTTACACAATTGCGATTTGATTTTCCGAGATGGATTTGAACTAGCGGTTACCTCAAAAGGTCCGTAACGTTTTGAAACCTTCAACTCTGCGCAATTTGAGCTGGATGTTATCGAAACGTAGTCATTAGCGCTTTAGGAGATCTAACCCTCACCATAGCGAAGTGCATAGTTCGGTAAATACCGAATTATGAATTCCACTGACCTCAGCACGTCCTCAGCCAAGCAAAATCATAAATATTTGACTCAGCCTACACATTAGACCTCCAGCGAAATTTACATTTAATTTAAAGATGCAACTTGAATCCAAACTGACCCAAGGCAAGGCAAAACAATCTACCCGGTCCTAAACAATGAACTTTAGACTGTAATTTGATCTCTTCGCGCGTCCCCGACAACACTCAAATGTCAAAATATCAACAGGATAGGTTATCTGTGTTGACACCGGTTTAATTTTGTTCTGAATTTGTTATTTCCATCCGCGGAACCTCATCGATCAAACAGTCTCCCTATGCCCTGCCAACCTAGGTTTAGCCGCAACTAAACTCCTGTCTAGCCTAGTCTAAAATCCTAGTGTTATACCATGTCCATTATCGACACCACTCGAAAATGGTTGAGTTTGATTTGATTGTGCTTGTATGTTTAATGACTGTGTGTGTGGGAATTTCAAAACTCGCTACTCGAAAGGAATGAGGAGAGGATTAGCCCGCGAATATCCTAAGAGCCAATCCAGGAACCCTTTGGTGAAGGAAAAAGGAATTTAAGGTCGCTCCAAGCCCAGACTCAGACTCAGATCCGTTACCTACAAGTTCTTATCTAAAGACCCAAGGATAGTTTTGGAATTTGGGGTAGGTTGATATAAAGGATAGGAACCGAGGCATATCTCGGCGCTTCAGACACTCACGAAAAACCACTGAAACTTCGCAATCAAAATTCGTCCAGTTCCGACGCGTAAAACGGCAGACCAAACTGTTTAGAATTTGTTGAAAGACGACTGTCACAGTAGCTAGACGCTCAGACTGAATGCTCTCCCTTCCCCCGCAATCGTATTTATAGCCCCACATGTCTGAAAAAAAATGGCGTCCTTTGCGAACACGCTCTGCCCAAGCGAAGCTTCTTATCACTAACTACACAGGGTCTAATTTCAACCATGCCATGCAGATACGCCGTTCTACAAATTGTGTGTACGCATATTCACTATGATCAACCGTAGGTTATCACTCAAGTCATTCGGTATGGCCGATACACAAAATCTGTTGATCGCTGACCATAAAAGCTTGTTGCGATTAATTTCAGCCTTCCCGACCGCTAGCGCGCTAGACAAAGACCACTAGAATGATATTCAGACTCGCCATATCATACCAACCAAACGCAATTGTATATTTGCAGTCAACATAATAGCTTTCTCCGTATCGTTCCATAATAATCTTCCATTATTTAGTTATTCATAATTTATTCAGCGCGCAGCCAAATCGGCTCTGATCCCTACACATCTCGCAGGAATGCGACAAAAAAACCTGACCTGAACTCTGTTCCTGGAACCAAACCACGCGTCGGCTCATTGTTTTTTGCTATCTTACCCTGAGCTGCTCAAAACCCCAAACGTTATATGAACCGATTCTCGTATTCAAAACAGCGCGGCGATGGGCTAGCCCTCTGTCACGCAAAATGAAGTATCAAATGTACTGACTCTCGTGTACCATTACACCCCGCAAATAGGATGTGCTCGATACTGAGCCCGTCAAATCCCGGCGACTTCCCGCAAACCATTCGCCTGACAACCTGAGCCACATCCTTTGCCGTAAAGTTAATGGCGTCACCCCTGTCGCTCCCAGCGCTCGGCGCCGGAACCCTGCGCTCTCTTTTGTTTCTTATGTGGAAGTAATTAACGCTGTCACTTTCGTTTACATTCGTATTTCTTTTATATATATTTTTTGGTAGGTATGACCTTAATGTAGGAGTTTGAATCGGTGTCTTATTGGTATCATATTTTGCTCACTGTTTACCTACGACTAGGTTTCTTTATTTGTCGGGCTGGGAGTGCGAAAGCGTTCGACAACTTTGATCCTCATGAATTTACAATTAATGTTGCTGAGGAGTCAAGTTCGGATTTCCGTTCTGGTTTGGAATCTGACAGTGTGTACTTAATACTTCCAGTTTTAGGTACACACTGTCAGATTACCGATCTTGTGGATTAAAGTTAAAGAACGCTCTCTCATTACGTTCGGAAATACAATATGCAAAATATCAAATTTAAAGCAAAAAAATAAACGCGCCAGAAATGTAAGTATGAAAGTGCAGAGTTATTTGAACATAGGGCGCGCATAAAATTTAACTATGAAATTGTCGTTTTATTTAAATTTCGAACATGCATTGAATATAGTCACCAAAAATACACCATCACAAGGCAGTATCATCGAGTTACCTTTGGCTAAAAAAAAACCTACGAAAAAAATACCTACCATTGGCGGGAAAGCAAACTAAAAAATTAAAAAGAAAGTATTGTAGAACAAAAATTTTATTAAATAAATTATAATGAGTTCTTATGAGAGTGAAATGGAGATTGGAGATTAAGGGCGGAAGCCTAATTGGCCATGGAATATTTGTTACCTACGAAGTCCAGGGAAAGGTTATATAAAAGCTTACGAGAATTTCATGTCCTGGAGAATTTAAAAAGGTTTTTTTATAGAATTTTTATTTATTTCCTGGATTCTTTTTTGGATAAAAGCACCAAGCCTCGACGGATATGGAAATTGTCTGACTCGTATTATTCAAGTCCCCCCCCTGCGGCTCGGACTTCAAACTCGATGCTCGTCCTGCAATTGCAGACCTTCCCCGCCACGGCAGTAATGTACTATTAATCGCAATAAGCTAAGCTAAGTTCCCTCTTACAATTCCTTCCTGTTATAAATCGGTTGCAGCAATAACTCTCAAAAATTATTCCTTTCACGGGATCGCGCCGATAATTCCTTTCATTCATTCGAGAAGGGTCTGGAAAGGGCATTAATACTTATATGGAATCGTGCAAAGAACATAGCGTCACGCTTTTTCCTACGCGGGGTGGCAGTGGCACAGTTGTGCCGACATTTTGAATGACAGAAGGCTAGCGCATCGCCGCAGCTATGGAGATTATGAAGGTTTCCTCGGGATATCTGATCATTTCACTACTTTACCGTGTGTGCCAGTACCAGCCTAATGGACCCCTGAAGTTTCGAGAACTTCAATTAAATCGTTTATCGACTCGGTCAACTAACAAAAAGGCGGGAAAGGTCAAAACAGAAATCCCTTCAGCCGCAATAATCTGTTTATTTAAAGTTGACAATTGTGTGGTCGCTACATCCGAAATTAATTCGTGGACAAGAACAATTTTGGGCCATTACCAAATAAATTTTTACTATCACCAATACAGTCAGTAAGTCAAAACAGATTTGTTTTATCTTCGTTCACAATAAATAAAGCAGATTTCAAAATGTTACAGTTCGCGCCACCGTTGGCTCAGAGCGAGCTGTCACCTTTCTCTTTCTCCCACCCCATCTCACCCTATGCCAAAAAGAGAGATCACCACCCGTTCACAGCCAAAGATGTCTGGCGCGGTCTGTACAGCTTATTTTCAATACTGCTATTTGACCCTGCTTTTATTTTAGCCGTTTTAATATCATAGTGTGATATATAGGGTGTTTGGTAGATCGATGCAAAGTCTTAGATACAAAGATAGTATAGATAGTAGTACAGATAATTTAGAACCATTAGTCGTTTCGTTTTTATCGATGTTTTATTTTCGTTGACGAAAAAATCCGGAATTTTACAGTTGATTAGTAATAATTGCGATTTTGAACAAGAATTGATTTCTTTTTCAATAATTTCGTATAAGACAAAAGATTTGGTTTTTATATACTTTTGATGTGATAGAAAATCAACCAAACACCCTGTATGTATGTACTGAGACGTATGTCAGTACTTAGGGACTATACATAAAGAGTAAGTATCTATCTCTTCATAATACAATTACATTTATAACTAATTTCCATACGAATTTGCCAGTGTAAAGGCAGATATTTCGATTTTCATGATTTTCACAAATATGATTTAAAGCATTATATTAAGCATCACTCAAGATACTCCTTCGTCGTTGACGATAGATGATCAGAGCGAGGAATAGACAAAGACAAAAATAATAATAAAGACTCAAGAGTGAAAAAGCTGGCACAAATTCTGACAAGACAAGAATTTTTACGACATGTATCCTGATAAATTTGTTAGGAAATTAATGCGACTGGTGCAGTGCATAAGCACAGTGTCAACTAATGACATAATCCAGGATATTGCGCTTTTCACAGGTAATTTTTGTAATGTCCTAGCTCCATAATATACCCCAATTTTGTATGAAACATTTTTCAACAAGAATGAGCAAATCTTGCAATTGACGGTATAGGAAGTTAAAAAAAAACACAACAAATACCATGTTTCAATATTTTAAATACTAATCAACAGTCAAACATACATCTATGGGGTATAAATACATATTTTTAGGGGTTTATTACCGCCCAGGAATTCCATGCGAATTCCGCGTGCGAATGCGGCCGGCGGCATACTCGGCATAAACGTTTATTGCTGGCCAAGCACTCATGTCAGTATAAAATTAAATTCACCGTTAGAAAGCTGGAGAAATGCCGGATTTTTTAATGTAATTAGTTGATAACCTGTTTGGTGAACAAAGCGCCAAGAAGGATTACAAGTTGGCGATTCCTGAATTGTCCTCGGTTTCCAAACACGTTTGGCGGCCGCCATTTCGGGACGTTGGACGCTGGACTGGCTGAATACTCTACCTCTGTGTTTTAAAGGATGTTCCCTATAAGATATGACGTGACCTTCCGGGGTGAGGTCACGTAGGGTCAAATCGACCGTGATTGCTTCCTCTTTTGACCCTTACGTTAGCTTTAAAAGTCAGCGGCGGAACCTATTTGTATAGGTTCTATATCGTAATGGGAAACCCGGACTAGCTCTTTATGTGTGTCGTGTCGTCACATCCACCTGAAGTTATGGTTTTTGTAAACGTTAAAAAATACTTGTTATTTCACACTCATTCTTCCAACTTCCGATTTTCGCGCGTCTCCCTTGAGCCCCACAAATAAATCTTGTAACCTCATAAAACTCCCGCTTTCCCTTAACTTGCACTAAACGGGAGTAACGTCTGAACTCAAAGGGCTTGCCCATAAACAACCATCAGGCAGACCGATATGTCCTCATGTGCGAAGCACGGCTTTGTGGCAAGCTCCTCGAAAATGAGGTAGGCTTGTTAACAAAAAAGGTAGAGGGTCGCATTTGTATGATCTTTATGCCAGACCGGTAGCCATCTACAAAGTGTTGGGCAGCAGCTTTGTCGGCGGCAAGTTATGTGGTAACCACATGTGCTTGTTAGCAAAGAGGGGATATGCGAAATATTGAAATGGGAATACTGTAGATACCTTCGTACAGAGTTTGTGTTAATATCACACTGTCAATTTCCCAAAAGGCATAAAATCGAGAGTCACAGAGATCAGAAATAAAAATAAGGACTTATTTGAGCGCAAATACCTATAAAGAGGCCGAGATAAACTACGATAACATGGAGCCGGCCTGTGTCATTATTTATAAAAGCCATTTGTATTGTCATTTGCCTGCCATGTTATCGTAGTTTATCTCCAACGGCATATTAAACTCATTTTAATTAAATTCTTAATTACATTCATGCATTCAATTATCGGTCATCTTTTTCAACAACCAACCCTGATTTTGTCAAACCAAGTCAGGCAGTAACTCACTCAGCCACTGTGTGTGTGGTGATGGCACCGTGCCGCGATATCAGCAACGGAACTTATTTTGATTTCATGTCATTTTTCGTTTATTATGAATCGAGGACGACTTGCTCCTTCGCCTTTTTCACGTTGTGAGCCAATTGGTCCAAAGGAAGACATCTGATTAACTGATTTAAAAGATGCTTCGCTTCGAGGACATTCTGATCCTAAATGAATTATACTGTGTGCCTGTGCTACCACGATCGACACTTTTGAAGTTATTTTTCTGTTGTTCAAAAGAAGTCGCAAGTTAAATAAATTAGATAACAAATTTGGGACATTTTTCTAGATTTTGTGTTATCAGAAACGCGATTGGAGGAATTTCGCTCGATAGATTATTATTTCTGACAAATTGGAACAGCACGCAGACTTATTATTTAGATGGGTTTTGACCTTGAATATTTATTTAGATGGGTTTTGACCTGTTAACTATACCTAAATTATACGTCGCGCCACATGTTATGAGCGGTGGCCTTGGATGCGCGCAGTAGTGACTTTTTAATACCTGAACATATGCGCAGTAATTCCCGCTAACGTCGCCCAGCGCTCTTTATTCGTGGCGCGAGGTATATCTGTTAAGGAATATCCATAGCTTTTTTATTTAATTTTATATTAATTTGTAACAGACTTTTTGTCATTTTCCCTCGCCCCTCCCACACTGCGGGTCTTACCGCATGGAGTAACGGGGACCTTGGCAAGGAAGAGGTATCCCCTTAACCTATGTCTGAGTTGTTGAATACTTTATTGCACTACACAAGCTGACTCCGCGTACTTCATACTGCCTAACAATCAATGCTCAGTGAGTTGACAATGGCGGGAGATGGCGGAGTTCCAATAGTACATTGTTGCCCAGGTATAGAAAGTAAGCAATAGATGGACGAGTTAGTTCGCGGGCCGAGCCGCAGGTGAGGCCCGTTTAGATGCGAGTCCATCTATTGCACTTTCTACCGAGGCATTTACTATGTGCTTTTCACGCCTAATGTAAGGAAATAAAACAGGTTGAGTACACAGTATAATACACAGTTTAATTAAAAGTAATATTGATATTCGCATTAGGGCAGTTGTGGAATGACAAGGAAATCCCGCCTTTTCAAGCTTTTTTACTCACTAATTTGGTGTATGAATTTAGAACACACCAATATATTCAACCTACATCTCAATGCTATACAACCTCCTTGCACAAAAAATACTCGCAAATTCCTAGTGCAAAGAATACTAAACATATACAAACTTCTTGTAAAAACGCACGCACAAATGCAATGTTGCTCTAATAATTTTGTTATTTTCTGAACGAGTTACTAATGTCAAAAATAATCGACCAATAGCAGAGTAGAAAAGTAAAGAAGACCGCTAAACACTACATTTTACTTTGCAAATCTACATTGTTTGACTGTTTTTGAATTGTACTACTAAGAACTACTTTCTACTCTCATTTCAATCCATCTTTGGCCATATTTCCGAGCAGTGGCGTGAAAACTAATTTATTTAAAAACTATTTTCCTGTTTATTTTGTTTTCCGTCATTATTTAGGGTTCCGTACCCGAAGGGTGCCATAAGTGACCCTATTACTAAGCTCACGATGTCCGTCCGTCCGTCTGTCACCAGGCTGTATCTCATGAACCGTGATAGTTAGACAGATGTTTTTTTTTCAGATGATGCCGCTATAACAACAAATACTAAAAAACAGAATAAAATTAATATTTAGGGGGCTCCCATACAACAATTCTTTCAATACACATATGAATACTTATACTCTTGAATACTTGACTACTTTCACACTCCATATACGTAACCAGGCACGTATATGGAGTGTGAAAGTACCAATAACTTTGTAAACAACATTTTGTTATGTAAAATCCAAACTATTCTCTCCACACGGTATGGTGTACGGTGGTACGGAACCCTTCGTGCGCGAGTTAGGCTTGCACTTGACCGGTTTTTAATAGTTATTCTGCTATTCAGGGCGGAGACAAATCCAACAAATAAGAGATCATTAAAATCGTTGCTCAGTTATAAATGGTGCAACTATCCCAGCTATATATATTTAGTAAATAAAAAATAAACACTTACTTTTTTTAATACAGGCTGACATTTAATTAGATGGCCATATTTTGGGTAATGTTGGCTCCCATTATTATGAAAACTTTCCCCAAGAAACATATAGAGCTTATCTCTAAGGTCTCTTTCAGTGTCATGCGGGTTTCACGCGCACGTGGGATTTAGTGCGCTTTAAGTCTCGTGCCTTTAAAAAAAAAATGCGCTTTTACTTGTACGATGGAACCCGGATATTTAAACTTTTCTGAACGAAAGTTGTCACACACTAGCCTAAATCAGTTTTCATACGTCGTTCTTTCTACTGAATCCTGAATTGTCGACTGCAGTAAATCTTGTTCACCCTGAGCTCAGCTTGTAACATCTGCTTTCATTCTGAAATACGAAGTGGCCACTATATCATAAACCATTTTACACGTACCCCTTTATTTATTGCGCAGAAAAGCCGTTTGAAGCAGATTCTGAAGGTATGGTCTTTTTGAGATATCCTTGTGATTTTAGTTGTGATTGGTAAATAAAAATAAAAAAATAAATTGGTCTTTATTCCGGCCGGAGCCATATACAACATTCAAATTTACAAATTAATAAAATAAAATTACAAATTTACAAATTATTAAATTAAAATTACAAATATAACATAATGATATTATAATACAATTATTCTTATTATGAAAACGTAAGATGTACTCGCGTCCACGTCTCCTGTATAGGTCCGCGGAGTGCCAGAGCTGCCTGCAACATGGTGTTACCGGATCTGGCATACCGCTCCTGCGTGGACACTATCCGGTGCCTCATGAGACCGTGGAAGCCCGGGAGTCTCCTCTCCGTAAACATCTGCGACGCGCTGCAGTATCGTGGCAATCGACAGATGATCCTGAGCGCATTATTGTACTGCACTCTCATATCGTTGTAGTCAGCTTTTCTGTACCTGCACCATAGTTCACTCGTGTACAGGCCAGTACAATACGCGAGAAAGAGAGTAACTTTGACCGCTTCGCTACATCTGGTGAACCGACGCGCAATCATGTTGGAGCGCACACTGATGGCTCTTTGCTGTCGTTTGATGTCCCTGGCATCAGACATGTCGTCGGTAATAATATGTCCCAAGTACTTAAACTCTGCGACTGTCTCAACTTCTTTTCCGTCCAGGTATAACATATGTATAACAAGCTCTATGCTTTTTGCGAAAAATTTAATGTTTTTGACGATAATCAATACGGCTTCAGGAAATCGAGGTCGACAACACTAACGGTTTTCAAATACATAAATAACGTCTTACACGCATTAAACGATGGATAAAACGGAATAGGCATTTTACTAGACATGAGCAAAGCTTACGACCGGGTGCTATACAATATCTTGCTACAAAATCTATCAGGTATCGGCGTACGTGGCATAGCCCTCAAATGGTTCGAATCTTACTTAGACAATCGTACACAACATGTAGAAATAGACCATCACAACCACCTCACAGGTGAGATCGCCAAAGTCAAGTCTGAAACAGTGAATGTACACAAATCAATTCCACAAGGCAGTTCTCTAGGGTGCTTGCTGTTTCTGATATATATAAACGACCTTCCTAAAGTAATAGATAACTCATGCACTCTGTTCGCTGATGACACCTCAGTTTTAATCCCAGGCAATGACGCCCACATCCTAAACAACCATTTACACTCCACATTCAATACAATAGTAAATTGGCTTGAGGACCATAATCTAGACATAAACCTAAATAAAACTAAACTAATTCAGTTTCATCCATATCAAAGAACACCTTTAGAGATAAACTTTTCATTTAAAAATAAGCCAATTGAATGTGTATACCTACTGCCTCTTAGGAATTCACATAGACTCGTACCTAAACTGGAAACAACACATCAGCAAATTGAGCTCTAAATTATCTGGCTTTACCTACGCCCTATATGAAATAAAAAAGGCTACCGATTTAGAAACCGCCAAGAAGGCTTACTATGCCTACGCACATTCCCAGCTTCAATATGGCATCATACTATGGGGCAAGTGTGTTGACATACAAAAAATCTTTATCTTACAAAAAAAATGCATAAGAATATTGGCTCATATAGACCAAATGACCAGCTGTCGACCTTATTTCAAGATCTTTAAAATTCTCACCTTAACTTCAATATATATTTTGATATTATCATTATTTGTTAGGAAAAACCGACATATGTTCCCTATTCGAGAGCGCCCTGTAAATCTCAGACCCCGCCCAAGATTAGCTGCAACTGATTCTAACCTAGTATTAGTAGACACAGGCCCTTATAATATGTGTGTCAAAATATATAATCACCTACCACCTACTATAAAAGAAACAGAAAATTTTAAAAGGTTTCAGAATATTTTAAAGAAATTCTTGATAGAAAATGCCTTTTACAGCCTTCAGGAATTTTATGATTATGATTATGACCTATGCCCTTAATAATTTAATTTGAAATAAAATAAAATAAAATTTTACAATCATTGATTACTTACCTATATTTATTCGTATTATATAATTTTATTAAGTGAAATCTCAGAAAATTAGAAAATGTTTACCTATAACTGATATATATATAATAAAATATAATAGCCATGCCTTGATACCTTAGACCTAAGTAAAAAAGAATAATATTGCAATGCCCTTGCAGGGCGCATGTTCTGGGACTAAATTTAATCTTGACATCTTGTACTTGTACATATGTATACCACATGTAAGCGATGAATAAATGAAATGAAATGAAATGAAATGAAATGGTATAGCGGAGGTACACACGTCGGTCCATTTTTTGCTCTGAAGATCATCATCTTGGTCTTACTGACGTTATAGACTAGCCCATGCGTCTGTGCGTATTGCTCGCACGTGCTTAAGAGACCACGAAGAGCCTTAATCGAGGGTGCCAAGAGGACCATATCGTCTGCGTATGCAATGTGGTTGACGCATGTACCGGCCAGGTGGCATCCGATGTTACTATCTTGCAGTTTCTTGCTCAAGTCATCCATATATGCATTAAACAGCATCGGAGACATGGAACCGCCTTGACGGACGCCACATTGAAGTGGAGCAGGAGACAAGTATGAGCCACCCCATTGTACGACGTTCTGCTGCTCGCGATGCCAGGTCTTCAGCAACGAGATGATTGGGCTAGGTACTGCCCTCTCCTGCAACTTCGTCCAGAGCCTGTCATGTACGACTCGGTCAAATGCTTTGGACAGGTCAAGATAACAGGCGTATACGCTGGTGTCTCGTGTTACGTACTGCCCGATGGTCTCTTTCAGCGTAAATATAGCCATGTCGGTTGAGCTTTGGGGCTTAAATCCAAACTGAGCGTCAGTCGTGTGCAGTTTCGTGAATATTCTATGCAGTATTAATCGCTCCATTATCCTAGCACATATCGTAGACAGCGATATTGGTATGTAGCTAGCAGAAGACGATGAATCCAGCTGTCGGTTTTTTAATATCGGAACAACGACTGTTTTTGTGAAATCATGCGGTAAATGGTTTAAGTCGATCATGTTCTTAAATAGCTTTTCTAGAAGATCCGCAGAATATTGCAGGCAAACTTTATATGTTCGGCCGAGAGCCCATCGTGCCCTGGTGATTTGCCGCTCGGTATTGACTTGATTGCTCGAATGATGTCATCTCTTGTTAAGTCTGTCGAAGTATGATCTTGATCGGCGACAAATGGCAACGAATTGTCATAACTTTCCGGTGCAAGCTCCAAGAATACTTTTCTGAAGTTTTCCGCAATATTGGTGTTTTCAGTGCAACCGTCGATGTGTGTAGGTATAGTAGGTCTTGTATTTATCATGGCACCAGTTTTTGACCAGAACGAGCCAAACTTCTTGTCGTTTAATTCCTCGGCGATTACGTCCATTTTAATCTGTTCCTCGGCGTCCATGCAATCTTTAAGATGCTGTTTAAATATCTGTCGAGACTGTTTTCGTTCCTCAAATAGCGTGCCATGGTTCGGTTTGCCAGCCGATATCCATCTCAGAAAAGCTGCTCGGGAGTTTTCATAATGTTCCTTTACTCTGTAGTTCCAGCCTGGTATGATCCGATGTTTCCTTTGTGAGTTGGCACGTCCAGAGAAAGAATTAGTTGCAGCTCTTCGTATGGCGCAAATAATGTCGCCGTAGAGTTTATCTATATCCCTTATGCACATTTTGGTTTGTGATAAATTATTGTACGTGTTTATAGTCTTATTGAGATACTGTTCGAGACTTTTGCGGTACTTAAGGATATCCCTACGCCCTTTCGGCTTCCAGGAGGCGGGGTCCCTTGGTCTTTTGTTGTCCATAGTGCATTTCACAAGGTCATTAGCTCTAAGTTGTACATACATAGGTCGGTGATCAGTCAAGTCCACAGTGTAATCGATATGTATTTCTTCAATCAATTCCACAATTGATTCGCTAACAATGCAATGGTCTAGCCAGGAGGTCGTTGAGTGTGCGTCGCTGATATAAGTGTAGCTGTCAGCTGGGAGCTTCTCTAGATCCAGGATTCTAAGGTCATTTTCCATGCAGAATTTAGTTAGTTCTCTTCCAAAGATTGCGTCCGGGTCGGCATTAAGGTCGCCCATTACAATTGTGTTGGTGCATTGCTTTTCTTCAATAACAGCCAGAATATGCGAGAGACATTCCAGAAATTCGGGTAGTTCATCTGTATGGTCAACCGGCATATATACTGTGAAAATCATAAGGGCTGAGGTCTCTGATATTAATACCTCTATCGCACCGACTCTGGATGTATCGCAGGTCACGTGTCTCACTCGAAGGGACTTTCTTGTTAGTATGGCGACGCCGCCGTAGGGCCTTCCGCGTAGCGGACCGCTTGCTAGATCCACCGCAGAGTTATCCCAGGCTTGAAATTCTTCATGGACCGAGTCTAGTAGTCGTATATCTGCATCCAAGGCCCATGTCTCCTGAATAAGGACTATATCACACTCAGTGCAGATATCTCTGATAAATTTTAATTTCCGTTTCATGCCTCTGACATTAATGGTGCATATCTTAAGGGACTTATACATATTTGGATTTATTTGATTGTCGTGGTCCGCTGTTCGTGTGTATATATTTACGGTAGACAATGCGGGGCGGCCAGAAAGTTGCGCTCATAAAGATTTTAAGTTTGTCCGCATCGACTGTAACCACATACGTGTTAAAATTTGTAGGTCGATAGGGCTTAATGTACTCGATTTTTATGACAGATTCTCCTTTCTTAGCTATGTATTCGGCCAGTTTTTCTTCTGTAATATTTAGTCTGACTCTCGACAAATATATTGATGACGTGGTGGGGGCTGCCTGAAGTAAATAATTCTCCTCACCTTTCCCTCGCATATTTTTACGCATTGATTTTCTTTTTTGTCGTGTTACTAATGTAAACCCATCCTTATCTATATTTTCTGCATTTTGTTTTCGCTGAGGAGAGACGCATTTGTTCGCGGCTATGTCACGATAAGATGCGCGAAACTGTGACAGTTGTATCTCGCCGGTTTCGACGGGGGTCAACGCACTTGGTCCCCATACGTTCGGTTCCAGTCGGCCGGGTGACTCATGCGCGTCGTGCAAGGCGCTTGCTTGCGCCTGCGCTGTATCTAGGCGAGGGGGGGCGGCGGCGGCTGCGACGGCGGCGGTTGGCGCTCGCGCACTCGATAGCAAACTACCCGCAGAAAACATGATATCGTCGCGCTCTTCTTTTGTTGAGAGTACACCCTTGCAAAAAGGTTTCGGTATGCTATTTACTTCGGTTTTTATAATCCTTATTTCTTCTTTTATGCCAAGGATTTCTTCTTGACGCACCATCTCAGTTTTCAATGAAAAAATCTCCGACTTGAGTGTCACAAGTTCTTTTAGAATTTTAGTAACGTCCAGATGATCAAAGGTGATTGGCGGGATTTTATGCAGATGTTTTGCGACCAAAATCGGTAAGTTATTAGGTTCGGTTTTTTTCAAGATCTTAATAATATCTTGAACATGTTTTGCTGACCTTCCATCTCCTTTTCTTGCGGTGTTGCGGATGATAAGATGCCCGCAGATGATCGTCTTTGCTTCTTCGATTTCCTTTTCGGAGAAATTCGAGGTGCATATTCGGTTTATGATTGGTTCTTCAAGGACATCAATCCTATTCAACACGTAGCACAATACTTCGTTGATGATGATTTGGTTATCACCGTCACCCATTGTGAGGTAAAAGATGAACTTGTTTACCAGGGTGTATAGCCATTAGTGGCATCTAGAGAACGGGTAACGTGCGCTTCGTATCGCTGCGAGCGAGCTACTAAAGAGTAAAGCTGCGTAACTCTCACTTAAATGTAATATTGTGTAATAGTTTTTGTTTTTTTTTCTGATTGTTTAATACTACTAATTACTAAGATACGAGTATGTAAATACAATGCAGTTGTGGTTGATGTAAGCAACACACGCTTACCTAACCTGGCGACAGGGCCTGTTAGGCTCTCGCGTTTCAACTTGCAGCCGGCGGCGGCAGCGGCGGCTCCCTTGAACTTTTAGTCAACAAATTTCTTATTCGCGAAATGAATACCTAGTCTATATATTACCAATTCGAATTTTGATGTAGGACCAATGCTTATGATGACTAATTCGTAAAAGCGCTTTCCTAAACATCAGGTTACTTGGTGCTTTTAAAATAAAATTCTGTATTTCAAATTAGATCAGAATTTAAGTATGTTGGTCATTGTATAAATGGACATTTTACGAATTATTCAGTATAATAATTGGTCTATTATCGAATAGGACATGTCGCGAATTAAACTCTGATTTTTATACACTAGACTAACATGACATTTTCGCTCTTTTCTACTTTTAATGTAGCTTTACACGCCTATTGTTGTAAAAATAGATTCAGTAAAATCGAAGACATATCGATACAATTAGAAAAATATTATATTAGATTAATCGATCGATCGCGCAATAATTAATATAAGAATGGGTATTATTCGAATAATTGAAACGAATGAAATGACCAACTGTGACTACAACACTTTTTTTTCTTTCATAAAGCGGCAACCCACCAACTGTCACGTTGGTCTAGTGGTATATAAATTAGGGTTCAGTCATTTTAAGAATTGGTCATTTTGCGAATGATAATTTATAGACAGAGTAGTCATTTCGCAAATTAGGCATTTGTGGACTAAACGCCTCTAAACAGGTTTTTAAACGTGGTCACAATTCTGTGCCCCTGCCACAACGTATCATAAATGGCATGACGTTATTGTGGTCCCACTTTTTCATAGGTGCAGTATGCCCAACAGTCAAAGATGTCCTATAAAGAGGTTACATCACATCGATGACATCACAAAGTCGTATATGGTTTCCAATTTCAAAACGCAATTTAAGGCGAACCGTATTTTTTCCCGCTCATGTGTTGCCGCCATTTTCTACCGCTTCCAACTTTGCAACGTGATTTATTCGCTGAAATAGGAATTTATATTAAACACATTTCCATAGAGCTTAAACCGTATCGCGAATCCTTTTTTGAGGGATATCTTTTTTAAATGTGTTATGAAAGAGTTAACATTTCACACATCGTATTTTTCATTTACCATTGTAAACAAGTATAATCCGCAAAATTGCTATATTTTTCCAAAACATTAAGCAAGGTTTTATATATTTTTTTACAAAATGTGGACATCATTTGCACGATCGACCTTTTTCTAAACACTTTCTTGATAGATTATCACAGATATACTTATAAGTATATATACTATACATACAGTAATCATCAGTATGTATGTACGTTAATACCCGTTTTGCAAGCCCTATCACAGAATATCTAAATATTTTGCCCATCAACTGTTCCTCCATTTTTCCTAAATAAAATGCGATTAGGTTTTTAATTCTAATTTATTATTTACTCATTTCTTTTCAATTTCTGGCTCCCTACGTGTAATCTAAGTCACATATTAAATTCCGTTTTAGTGCCGTTCCCATTATTTCCAAAACGTTTGCTTATGAATAACCTTTCCTTAACGAAAACGTAATGTTACCCTAAAAATAATATTTACCCGAACATATCCTGATTTCTTTCGAGTGATCCCGCTTCGTTCAAAAAACCGCTGAATCACCGACATTTTTGCCATCTGTTATGCGACTCTGCGACAACTTTGGACCTTATATCGTACTTGTCAGGATGAATGTTGATTGTATGGTTCAAGAGGAAAAAAATCCTGCGGTATTTTTGCGGTATTTATTTCCACGTGACTTAGGCCACTATTGTTACTTAAGGTCCACTAATAGGAAGGCGAGTCAACACTATTTGAATAACTTTGACAATTCAATATAATATTGTATGGAGTTATCAAAGTTATTAAGAGAATAGTGTTTCGAAGTAGTTGGCCTTAGACATAGCACACAATTAATATGTATTCGTTTCTACAATAAATGAGGAAATATCGAAACGACGTCAAATAGACATGCTGAGCCCCTGCCTGATTGAGATTGCTCTCGGGTAAAGGCCTGTGCACACAGAGCATTATCTGTGCCTGTGCACCTAGACATTAAAGGGCTACATTTATTTTGCCTTAATCTACCGAGCGAGTGAAGCGAGCGATGCGTCTCCGTTCAACTTCGGCAAGAATGCTTTCGTATACCGGATTGCCGGCTGTTCTCCTCTACAGGTCGCATTTCTCAACCGATTCTCATAATTTTATAATATCTTTATTGCACACAAAACATGAAAAAACAAGAGTTACATACAAAGGCGAGCTTATCGTAAGAGATCTCTTCCAGCAAACCAAGATTCTCGTGAAATTTTGTGAGAAGATTTAATGTAATTTTGTCGATTCAGTTTTTGGAAATTTAAAAACCGGTCAAGTGCGAGTCTAAATCGCGCACGAAGGGTTCCGTACCACCGTTCAATGAAAGCGATGGTGTGGAGTGCATAGTTTGGATTTTACACAGCAAAATATTGTTTACAAAGTTATTGGTGCGGGTACTTTCACACTCCATGCACGTAACCAGGTGCATCCATAAGTTTGTATGTGGTATTGAAAGAATTGTTGTATGGGAGCCCCCTTAAATATTTCTTTTATCCTGTTTTTTAGTATTTGTTGTTATAGCGGCAACATAAATACATCATCTGTGAAAATTTCAACTGTCTAACTATCACGGTTCGTGAGATACAGCCTGGTGACAGACGGACGGACGGACAGCGGAGTCTTATTAATAGGGTCCCGTTTGGAACCCTTCGGGTACGGAACCCTAAAAATGGCCTACCTATAAGGATTACAAAGTTGTTGGTTACTTTCATTCTCAATGTACGTATCCGGGTGCAAAATCAGAAATGCAGTGGGGTTATTTGTTTTTATAAAAATTCCACTTAATAAACCGATAAACTTCAAGGAGTCGGGGGTTTGAGGGGATAGAAAATAATAACAACCGCACATTTCCAGTGTCGCTCGCTCGCACACAGAGCCACTAGTTCAGTTTATTCATGAGCCTATCCCTTGGTATGGGCATTGGGTCTGTCTTGTTCGTTTTATATCTTCAGATAAAGACAAAAGAAAAAGAAAATATTTTGTTTGTGAACAACAATAATCCATTTATAGATGTCAGGTCTTTTGGGCTAAGTGTTCTGCCTAGGGGCATACAAATATTATGATAGTCATGCGGTTACTTATTCAAATAAAACTAAAAAAAATGCCACGGAATTTAAAATATATATTTCAATTTAATAATATGTGAGCGACAGCCCCCCAAAAAGAGCGAACTAATGTGTGAATAAACCAATGCAATATAATCAGAAGACATCTCGATGTGAGTACTTTCGTACACATAAAGAAAAGTAATAGAAACGCCTCATATAACATGGCTCATATAGTTTTATTGTGCGTCGTCGACACTTTCGTTACGCGCACTTTATATGCTCAGTTGCTGCCATGCTAATTGGCCCACTCGAGTTTGCAAACAAGAAATCTTTTATGTAAGCACTTTTGTAAGATGATAATATATTATGAACCAAGGAATTTAAATAAACATTGTTTTTTTTAGGGTTCCGTCCGTCGTCGGTCCGCCAACGGGCTATCCCGTGACAGGGAGATAGTTTAAATCACAGAATAGCGTATTTGTTGCCGCTACAGCAACAAACAATCAACGAACGAAACGTAATAAAATAAAAACGAGACTTATTTTTTTTTCTTTACTATGTTTCACCCTTCGTGTTTGAGTACCACTCGTACTTGAGCGAAATTGTTTAAGCAATAATTCTGTACCACACTCTAGTATAGTATACCTATCTTATTAATAAAAGTACGCATAATTATTCCTCGCGTTTTCCCCCATTTTGTGGTTGTTCATTATATGTATATGTGAAGCTACAGTTCTGGTGCCATTATTATTTGAGTTCAGAGGCCACATCATACACGTTTGTCTTCCTCCCATGTGTACATGTAAGTATCTAAATATTTATGTTTATTAATCTTAATTTTCTTATTTCATCATCATTAATCGACATTGACTGAGAAGAAGTTCTATATATCCCGGCTGGGAAGGTTGAAAAGAAACCCTAGGTCTTGGATGTTTACATGTTTGTGCGCCGTGGGGCCAGAAGAAATGAATGTGCATATATGTAAATATTACATTATGTTTTATAGCGCCAATTCACACCTCACGGTCACCATGCCAACCGCATCCAGTGACAACACGATATAGAAGAGAGAGAAAAAAATATACATCCTTAGAGCATTTTTACACGTCGTATTTTGTTGTACGACGCGTGATTTTGTCAGGCGTCCACTGCGCGCATTCGTGTCGCGACAAACGCATATTATGCTTATACGCTCTGATAACGCGCGTAGTAAGCGCGTTTGTATAGCGACAAACGCGGGTTTGTTGCAATAGAAACGTGAAGGTCGTGTGCAAAGGTCACGACCTTGCGTTTTCTGAGCGTACTAATCACGTTGTCCGCACGTTTAGAATCCGCCGAGTGCAGACTTTTATGTTGGTCCATCGCAGCGACATTTACTGACTGAAAAGTGTCACCGCTGACCCTGTCTTCAACTACAAACACAAACAAGGTCACGCAGTATCGACAGACGCAACCAGAACTTTTTCAGTTCTATCGCGTATATACTTTCGCACTTGCCCCGAACCGGGATTGGAGTCAAAGCTTTGAACTTTTATCCATTCAGCGCATAAAGTTCTAATGAAGATCGTTTCGTCTGTTAGCTTTTGTTTTAGTAGTTCGGGTGACAAGTTGAGTTGTTGTGATAAGTTATCGTAAGTGTTTATGTTATTGTCCTAGCTCGTAATTTTATATTGGACTACATAAGAAAGAAAACAGACACATTATATTATCTATGACCTCTGTGCCGCAGCGGTTGTGGCGGTCTACCATGCGAGAGGTCCCGGGTTCGATCCAGATAATGAAAAAAAACAACCCCAGGGGTTGGATGTTTATATGTGTGTGACGTCACTGTTTCTGGTTCCCAAGACACAGGTTATCCTAGGGTGGGGCCAGAAGCAATGTATATGTGCCTGTACATAGTCAGGTCATAAGTTCTGTCACATGTGCAATATGAAATAATTTAGACATGTTTATTATTTATGTAATCATTTATATAGCAAAATTAACTTAATAAAACATAGATTCTTATGGTAATAAAGTTTATTCAAAATGACCCCCGCGATTTTGAATACAGGCCTTTATTCTGCGCGGCCAGTCGTCTATCGCAGCACGAACGAGGTCCATGTCAATATCGGCGGCTGCCTTAATCAAGGATGCCTTGAGTGACTCCAAATCAGGATGAGGCTTTGAGCAGGCCTTTTCCTCCAAATGTTGCCATATCTTGTAATCTAACGGACTCAAATCTGGACTGGAGGAGGGCCAGTCTTCGTGCCGGATGAAGTCGATTTCACGCGCCGCCAGCCAGTCTTGTGTGCTTTTCGCTCTATGAGCTGGCGCAGAATCTTGTTGGAATACCCAGTGCCTGTTATTAAACATGGTATGAGAAACAGGTTCCACAAGGTTCTTGAGGACTGTATTTTGATACACAACTGCATTCGTTTTTACGCCTTTCTCACAAAAATGTACCTCAGTTAAGCCCCAATAAGAGACTCCCAACCAAACCATGAGCGAGGATGGAAAATGACCTCGTTGGACACGCGGAATACGGTTGCTCGCTTCTTCACTAATGTGTGCGTACACCTTATCATTTTGTTTGTTGTAGCTCTCTTCCACGGTGAAAATTTTTTCATCCGAAAAAAGAATTTCCCGTTGCTTTTTTCCCGCGTACCGCTTCAACAAAGCGCGGCATCTCTTCAGTCTCACGTCCATTAAACGAGCGTCCAAACGATGTCCTGTTTTCTTCGATATGCCCTAAGCCCTAAGTCTTCATTTAACACCCTTTTCACCGTGGTCCTGCTAAACCCCATCTGAAGGGCCAACAGTTTCTGCTTACGTATGGGATTTCTTTGAATTCGCGCCTTCACAGCTTTTATCACTGCTGGAGTCCTAACAGAGCGAGGGCGACCACTTCTTGACCTGTCATCTACACTAGAGTCTTCATTGTATCGTTTTATGGTATGATAAACGAATCTTTTGGTTATATTCAAATTTTTCAGTAAGTCGAAAATCTGAATTGGCGCGTAACCGCAACGATGCAACGCAATAACTGCGACACGGTCTTCTTTAAGTGTCCACTCCATATTTAAAAATGAGGAAAATTCTAAAAAGTACACATTTTTATTTTCACGAAAAATTCGAAATTCGAATTCAATAAACTTTTTTGTGGCCAGCGATCTAAATTCAAAAGTTTTTATTGTGTGACAGAACTTATGACCTGACTGTGTATATTAATGTTTTTGTTTATGTTGTCATAATAGATACACCATGTACAAAGGCGAGTTTACCTCTAGCAAGAAATGTCTTTCAGCACACAATGGGAAAGGGGATTTATCTAGATGAGCGGGGGAAGGCCGGGGGAAGGCGAACAACAAAACTATATAATAATATGCACGGCGGCCCGCGGCTCCACATCCAACAAACTACACTTAACTAGAAGAAAAAATACTTTTATTTTATTTTTAAAAACAATTTGAACTGTTTGAACTTTGTTAACCGAGTTTCGAACCCGCCAAATGTGGTGCGATTGAAAGGCTTCATCATACAGATCATGTTTATCTAAGAAACGTAGCATCTTAAATAAACGTAAGTTATATCCGTGGGACATCCTGTATATATGCACATACCTGCTCATAACCCTAATTGCAATGCGCTGTACATCTCCTTAGCAACGCCGATGGGGTAGTCCTTTGTCACACAAACTGAAAAAAATGCAACTGAAAGAACCATTTTAATCTCTATAGGCATTGAAATGAGATCTGAAAAAACATCCAAAGGTAAAATCCGTAGCAACTCCGTAAATAACATTGCAGTACAATTTCACTCCACTATCACATGAAAAAACAGTCCTTGTTCTATCTACCATGAACAGTTTGACTAGTTCACAATGCCGCGCCCCTTTACTCTAACTATACATTCAAAGCGGGTGTCTTCAGGAGATGATCTGAATATAACAGAACGTTTTTCATTCAGAGTGTGGGCGGTATTTGCGTACAAATGTCGTGGGTAGTGGATAGGATCGGGTACAGAATCCCTGGAGGTCGATTCTGCTACAAAACAAACATGTCGTCAGGGTGGCAGGCCCCATACGAGGTGGCGAAAGCTTATAGGGCGCTTTTCAGTGTCTAGTGTGTGCAAACTCACGAAAAAAAGAATTAGTGTGTGTGTGTGTGTGTGTGTGTGTGGGAGAGGGTGTGCTTGTGTGTGTGCGTGCGTGCGTATGTATGTGATCATACAAAGGTATTTTCAATACGTTATGTGGAATCACGCCAAAGATGTCGGTCCATAATGTCCTTAATAAAAAGGGTTCCGCACATAAAGGAGGTCCACGCCTGCGAGTCATTGAGTTGAGTTATTTTCTCTCAGGTCTCGGTAATTCTCTGTTGCCCGGATGCACGACCGACCACTCAAAGATTGACGTACACTCAAAACCATGTTGTCAAATAAAATAAGTCAACGGAATTAAGGCGCGTGTATGGGTTAAATTTAGAACTCGAATTGTGGTGGTTGAAATTTTGGACAAAACTATATTAAAATAAAGTTCATAACAGCTCACACTGCAACACGGCTGTCACATCAGTCGCACCGCAAAAAAGTGCGAAAATAGTGTTTTTTTATTTATTTGTCAAAAACCACAGCTTATTGATATAATTTCAAACGTTTTAATATATTTTGACGCAAGAACCATATTATTATTCCTTTTGAATCCCAAGAAAGAAACACGTTTTAGGTGAAAAACATCTATTTCGTTTTTTTCTTCATATCATTTCCATTTACTAACCATGTTAATGGAAATTATATGAAGAAAAAACGAAATAGATGTTTTTCACCTAAAACGTGTGTATTTTTCAAATACTACGATTGAAGTTAAACGATGTCTTCGAGGGGTTAACATGTATATTCTGGATTTGGAAAGTGTCTCTTTTAGGAGGAACGCTTCAAATATGGGCATTTGACAATACCCAGGTCATGTCTTGACGACCTCTGTGGCGCTGAGCATGCCATGCGAGAGGTCCGATTTCGATCCTCAGCTGGGGATAAAGAAAAAAAACGTTTATATGTGTGTAACGTTACCGTTTCTGGTTCCGACGACACGGAGGATCCTAGTGAGGAGCCAGAAGCAATGTATGTGCCTGTATGTAAATGTTAATGTTTATCTTTAAGTATTTAAGGAACATATCATTCACGCCAAAGAAAAGAAAAGCGGCGACGAGTATGTTGTGGTTGCACCATCTTTGTATAAAACTTACGGCTCGCACTCGACTCGGTTTCATTTTTATTTTATTTTAAATCCCGTTCCATACCAATACCACCCACCGTCAGTCATCATTACCGGGCAAGCATAACCGACTGGAGACATCTTACAACCGCAAAACAAAAGTAATTTCTGGAATGAGTAAAGAGCTCCGTCAAATAGTAGAGAGCTCCCTGGTCACATTAAAAGCTCCGTGCTCAAGTAAAGAGCTCCGTGGTCTAGTAAAGAGCTCCGTGGTCTAGTAAAGAGCTCCGTGGTCTAGTAAAGAGCTCCGGGGTCTAATAAAGAGCTCCGTGGTCTAGTAAAGAGCTCCGGGGTCTAGTAAAGAGCTTCGTGGTCTAGTAAAGAGGTCCGTGGTCTAGTTAAGAGCTCCGGGGTCTAGTAAAGAGCTCCGTGGTCTAGTAAAGAGCTCCGTGGTCTAGTAAAGAGCTCCGGGGTCTAGTAAAGAGCTCCGTGGTCTAGTAAAGAGCTCCGGGGTCTAGTAAAGAGCTCCGTGGTCTAGTAAAGAGCTCCGGGGTCTAGTAAAGAGCTCCGTGGTCTAGTAAAGAGCACCGGGGTCTAGTAAAGAGCTCCGTGGTCTAGTAAAGAGCTCCGGGGTCTAGTAAAGAGCTCCGTGGTCTAGTAAAGAGCTCCTGGGTCTAGTAAAGAGCTAAGGGTCTAGTAAAGAGCTCCAGGGTCTAGTAAAGATATCCAATCTGATGCTGACCATATACCAATGAGATAATTAATATATCAGTACATAGTGGCTCTGTGAGCTGTAGGCCTCGCGAGCGATACAGGAAATTTGCATTTTCTTTCAATAATTTTCCACCCCCTCACACCCCGGACCCCTTGAAGTTATTAAGAAATTATTATAAATACAAATATTCCGACTCTAATTTCTTTCAATACCACAATTTATGAATGCACCTGGTAACGTACACGAGTATGAAAGAAGCCGCACCAATAACTTTGTAAACAAAATTTTGGTATCTGAAATCCTATTGACTTTTCGAATAATTATATTTAATTATCGAACCTGCTCTTCAAAATTCTCGAGAATCAATTGAAAAATGCGGCCTGTAGAGGAGAACAACCAGACACAAATCCGGGCATACAAAAGCATTTTTGTCCAATCCTGAAACGGAGACGCTTCCTTCGCTCGGTCAATTTTACGGTCATTCTAACTCTGATTGAAAACATCGTGAAGAAACGTTCAATCTCTAGAGCTGCGGCGTTAGGCTAGCCCCATAGCTCGTATTATCTATGTCATTGAACAACTGGCTAAAGGTGGGCACAATTGTGCCTCTGCCACCCCATATGGGAATGGGTGTGATGCAAAAACCCTTAAAAGGTCGTATAAACGACCCTGCTCCCACCCGGCAATACATGTTCATTCAATTTTAGATTGTGCCCAGTGGGTAAATATTTTCTGCCGAGTAGGAGCAGGGTTTCACAGGTAAGCGATGACCTTATATCGCTGTAATATCTAAGATGACCAGCGATGACCTTATATCCCGATTTCAGATGCACACATATATGGAGACCGTGTGGTTTATTACTCATGTTTTTATGACTTTACATCGACCGACAGGTAGTATCCGTTTCAATGTCACTTAAAACGAATTGTGTGTTTATTTTTCTGACTGAAACTGTAATTAGGGGCTACAGTTTGTGCCATTAAGCTTGCCAATTAAAAACAATGGTTTTGTTTTATCTGGTGGTGATAAAGCTGATTCTTACGGATATTTACACTTCAATTGAAGTGAGTAAGAACCGACTCAACTAAAGCGACCGATAAGCAAGAAGTAATCTGTTCAACTGGACTCAACAACTTCGTCGATACATGAGTGTTCCCGCTCTCAGAAAGCTTCATGACTTTTTCTTTACGGATTCAAGACAATATTTATACGAACAGTTCATCACAAGTTACACGAGATACCCAAGAAAAAATCCATGTCCCTTGGATAAAGTTGTTCAGAATTTTTGGAGAGTGCAGAATTCTATATGGGCTCTCGGCTTTATATTGCGCTGTTGTAATGCTGTAGATCAGAATCTATTTTTTATTGATATATTTATTATAATTCTAAAATACTTCAGTATAGGCCGAGTGATCATCTAAGTGACTTGACAAAAACGTATAGAAGTGGCACGTCATTTCGTGCCATGCCACGTCACACTCATAGATTAGTTGAAAGATCATGTGTCAACTCCGATGGGCGCGCTGCATTACACAAATAGAAATGTAGACCACCTCTGTGATGTTGTGCTTCGAAGCTCTGCTTCCCAAGCGAGAGACTCGTGATCGAACCCCGTAAAAACCCTGGTATTGGATGTTTATATGTGTGTGACGTCGCTGTTCCTGTTTCCCACGACACAGGGTATCGTAGTGGGTCCAGAAGCAAAATGTATTTAAACGATTATGTTAATCTTCACAAATCGCTACAGCTTATGCCTACGTCCCCCACCCATACTATATTTACACGGGTGTGGTCCGACACATTAAATTGATGTAATTTTCTGCCATTGTTAAGATTAATTGCGCTCATTTTACTAGCCCTTTGGAAACGTAAACAAAGAATGTCCTGCTTTTCTACGTGGTGTAATAAGTAGAGAATAAAATAATTCTCAACAACTTGCCGTGCAATTTACCCACTTATATATAACGTACAGTGTTAATTATTAACAAATTAGAAAGTAATTGATACGTACGTAGAGTAATTAACAGAGTTAGATTACATACTAAATTAGAATGCAGAATGGAAATCAGTTTCCCCTAGTGAGCGAAACTGGATTTTCAGCCGAAACCGAAACTTTTTAGTTTGTGGTGATGACGAAATTATTCTTAGTAAGACATAGTATTATAGTATCTGTGGTAAGACACACCGACCATGCTGCAACCATTTATTCAGAGTGTCCGGAGAGTACTTAAATATTGTAGATTGTGGTTGTAGGGCCAAGTCAGTGCATAGGCTATTCATTTTCCAGAACAAGCTTTTATCAATATGTTTAATTTCAGTATATTTTTCCTTTATACAGGTATTTACATTGCTTCTGGGCCCACACTAGCATACCCTGTGCCGTGGGAACCAGAAACAGCTATTTCAAAAACTTGTAAACATCCAAGAACTAATGATTTTTCTTCTTCTAAGAAGCTATGTTCCTCCGTCAAAATATATCCTTGTGATTAAGCATTTCGATCGAAATCGTAAAATTACAGTGATATTTCGTTCCACATTTGCTGCATGCGATTCCTGGTCAACACAAGCGATTAAAAAAAAACTTTCATTGCAGTTTAAATGTTTTTAAAAACAAAATAAATTGAGTAAAAATAAAGTCGCCCAAAAAAAAAAAACAGTGTTGGAAGCAGGAATAATTACGCCTCGAAAATGTATGTATGCAAATTGAACAGTCGGTGACTCCTATGTACAATAGCATAAGGTTCATTTTATCTGAACTCAAACACTTTTCCACTCTGGTAATCATTCCTTCTTGAGCCACAGGTCTCTTATATATATGAAAATGAAACGCCCGTTAATAACATCGTCTAGTTCATGATGTGTCGCTGTGTGTCACTGAAGTGCGGCAACACACAAAGTTGAAATTTACACACTTTGTGTAAATTTCAACTTTTTAGCTATTACGGTTCATGAGATGAGCCCGCTGACGGACGGACGGATAACGGAGGCTTAGTAGTAATGCGTTCCCGTTCGGGTACGGAACCCTAAACACTAGTTGGGCGAATGCCCCCTTGATGCTTCGTGTTAGGTTGAACAGGTTAGAATAGCAAAATCGAACGCTCTTATCTTATTTTATGTTGGTAAGGTTCTCAGGTTGCCGTTATTTTAGATTTCTAGTAAAATCAGTATTTTTGTCAATCAAAACCTGGATTAACGGGCATACGTTTAAGTTGAATGACAGGCAACTAGCCCATCGCCGCCGATGGTGATATGAAAGTTTCCCCACGAAGTTTTCCATCGCGGAACTTCCGTATAATTAGTGTACACTCAAGGAAATTAATGACCGACCCATTTCGTTAAAATGTCGTTAGACACTAACAAGGTCGAAAATTTCTGTTCGGTGCCCAATACCACAAAACTTTATAGACGAACCATTAGAAAGGTTTCAACAAAGTAACCAATCACAATTATAGCTATTATAAATTAGTTACTTTGTTGACACCTAAAAAGTTATACAGCTGTAAAGTTTTGTGGGGTACTCGTCTCTGGTTAGATCAAAAAGTGGCCCGTAATTTTGAACCTTTTTGCTTGATAATAAAGTTGAAAAATAATGAATCATCTGTTGATGGCCCCACAGCTGAGTATGAAATGTCAATAAATAATTTGTCATAATTTTCATATCAGTTGCCTAGTTACCCTTTGTGTAAGCAGTGCAAGCAACGTCGTCGTAGGTGCCTGTAATGAAGTGCTCTTATTGTGCCAGTTTGCTGGATACGATATTCAACCTTATAAATTACGCTGAATTATTCATGAGGGTGTGTTCAGAGTAAAGTTTACTTACTTACGTTTTTAACCCGTCCTCTTTTTGCAGAATGTATTTCGGTAAAAATATGAAGTATTTATTATTATTATCTTATATTATATAACTGGTTTAATGAGGGCGCCACTGAGCCCCTGCCACCCCGTATGGGAAATGGAGTGACGCTAGGTTTGCTTATTATGTACCTTAAGTACCTTCACAAAAAATATTGCTGCATATGAAAACCCTACTAAAATACTTTACGTTGTTTTTATAATGTTGTATGACTTATTTGTGTGTCTTGTTTTAAGAGCGATTTATCAATGGGACTAATAAAAAAATAATTGAAGTGAATAAGTCACATGTGAGCCCAGGAACGACGAATACCAAATAGTTGGAGCGGTCGCCGTGACCGAAATCGGTTGGACATAATAATAATCATCATCATCATCATCACCTTATGGACGGTACGGTACCGATACGGTGGATCTAACGGTATTGGAAAACATCTTGAAACTTTCAAATATATATAGTGCGATAGGTTAGGCACACGGACCACAAAACATGGCCACAAAACGCCCTGCGCTCGTGTGCGCTGCACACCCTGCACAGGTGAAGACGGCCCTGGACACATGCCACGCGTGCGATTAGCTCATCCCTCTCTCAACAACAGTCAACCCAGGCGAGGTCGTTCATGACACTACAAGCAGCGGGGTCAAATAGTAGTCGCTAACGACCACTTGTGGCGACCACTGACCACAAGTGACTGAAGCGCGTTTTGTGGCGACGTCTAGCTCTGCCCTGTCACGTGGAATGGAGCATGGGATTACCTAAACTTGGGTACAACTGTACCTCTGCCACCACGCATAGGAAAAGGCGTGACGCTTCTTAATGATGAAATTCAAGACGCGATGATTTTTCATTATTATTTTTACCGCATGAAGAAGATTGAATGTGTGAACCTATAATTTCCACCCATTTTTAGCCAGTCTTGGGCTGACCAAATAAGTACTCCTTTTTGTGACCTGATAAAATTGCTAATAAATTCGGTCAAGTGCGGGTCGGACTCGCACACGAAGGGTTCCGTTTCATCGTACGAGAAAACTAAATCACTAAAAATAATAAGACGAAAACAAAAATAGAATAATATTCTGTCCAAACATGGATTTGAACCCAGAACTCTAAGATTGCGAAACCGATATCAAACCTCAATCAAACCAATTACGCCACCACTACCATCTGATAAGCCGCGATATCTGCGATCATATTTGAATCATACCATCCTTTGCTATATCGCGGTGGCTTTAATTTATAAAATCTCGTGTAGTGCATTAGTTATTGCTGTTTCGGCAACAGAAATACACATTATGTGCAAATTTCAATTCTCTAGCTTTTTCGGTTCATCAGATAGAGCCCGCTGACGTACGGACGGACAGACGGACAGACCGACAGCGAAGGCTTAGTAATAGGGTCCCGCCCAGGTATGGAACCCTAAAAACGGAATATACCACATCTGCAAAGATAGATAAATGCCCTTAATATAAAATAGGACAAATAAATCATACATGATTTAATTTCAAGAAACTCAATCTCAAATCACGACATAAATCTTTATCGTTTTCATATAATGGCGGGATTTTTGTCATAAAATGTGGCGATATTTTAATCTTTTTACTGCGAACATGTGCTTGTAAGATGCCGACAAATGGGTTAGAACCTCGAGTTAAATGTAGCAGGAGAAGAGGTTCTTACCGGTTTCATGGAGTGGTAAAGGGTTTGACGACGCCTATGTTTGCCTCCCGGGTTCGACCGGCTCGGAAGGATGAAAAAATGCCCAGGTCTTGGATGTTTATGGGTGTGTGACGTCGCTGTTTTTGGTTCCCACGACACGAACATTGTCGTATCGTATTTAATCGCACATTAAATAGGTCCTATTTGTACACCAAAAATGTTCAATTCAATTAAATTTTCCCTTTTTATGTTTTATAGTGCATTACTGCTGACGCCGGGAACGAAGGGCTTGTCGGCTGAGTGGGAATAGACGGCTGACTGTAGGGAGGCCGGATAGGGATACGAAGCCAGAGGCATGTATAGTGCTTTTATCAAACATATGCAATAAAAAAAACACCACTCGAAAAATAAATTTACGTTTAAAAATACTACTATCGTAAGTTCCGTGCGCCCGTTGATGACTTTTGCTCTAAGCATAAAATAAAATAAAAAAAAATTCGCGGCCTATGCCTGCAAATGAGTAGGAATTTTCTTTTCCTATATACACATTTGCCTTATGAATATTTCCCTTATGGTATTAAGAGGCCAGACAAACTCTAACCATATTCACTATTTACTTGTTCTCTGGTATTTATCTATGTATTTTAGGAGGTAGATAATGTAGTTTTCGGTTCATCTAGATACATCAGGTCTACAAATGGTTTCCTATAGAAGTAGTTGGCAAGACGCTGATACAGCTGACGCTGACGCTGGTCACTGTCGAAATTAAGGATTCGCAACAGAAATAACCAAACCAATTTGTTATAACTGTTGCGAATTTCCATTCCTTGTTATCGACGTGCCCAATACGATACCCCCGGGGTGTCGTTGACAAAGGGCATAGCGGCGAGCGTGAAACCACTAGACTACGGAGCTCTTACACAGATTCTTTGACACAGAAATCATAAGTAAAAGAATTCATTACTTATTCATTTAATCGAAAAGAAAAAAAAAACAACTTCAAAGAACCCCTATTTAATTAGCAACCATTGAAGCCATCGCATCTCACCCCATTAAACACCCAGCATTGAGTAGTTCCGGAGGCAATCTTTAGACTTCATCAGCACTTCCACTTCACCAAGTCAGGCTTCTCTATACAACTGCAGTTTCCGATACAAACATCGCTATAAGCCTGCCTATAGTATTTGAAGAGTTCCTTCGATTTCTCCAGGATCCCGTCATCAGATCCTGACTTGACAAACATGGGACCAATCGGAAGCTAAACCTCTCGAACAAACCGGTGCATTCGTCTTGGGAGAATCGATTAACATACATTGTAAACCTCCTTTTGAAAAGTGGGTTAAAACAACTTCTCTCGCTATCCACCTCCTCGAGCTCAAGTAGCTACTTAAGTTTACAGTCTCTGATTTATCACGTCACTGCAGATGTATGTGTGTATGTGAAATATATTTTTCTGTCATTCTGTCACGTCTACTTTAAGTGCTAGTCGTGATTTCACATTCAATTCGAGCAGGAGAAGCTAAATGTGGATTTAAAATCGAGTTAGCTGGTCCTTTGAATGCATTTAATTGCTTACTGCAATATATATCCGAATACCTTTCATAGTGATTTGCGAAAACTTATCAGTAAAAAAAAGGTCAAGTGCGGGTCGGACTCGCATACGTAGGTTTATACAGGAAATTTTAAGAACAAAAAAACTAACTCGATTGCGGTACCAGTACCCTACTGATTGCTGATCCGCCGTCAAACCTGTAGAGCCGCGGACGATAATATCATCACATCTCTTGTATTGGGGATTAAAACACGTCTTTTGTGATGGGACACTATTTTTTTATAAAATTGTATGAAGTTCGTTATTTTTTGCTGTAGCGGCAAGAGCATTCATTACACATTCTGTGAAAATTACAACTCTCTAGCTATTACGGTTCATGAGATACAGTACAGCCCGCTGACGGACAGATGGACAGACGGACAGACGACAGAGTTATAGGGTCCCATTTGGCAACCTTCGGGTACGGAACTCTAAAAACCTGCAGTTTAGTTGGTTATAAATGTTCAGATGAACTCCATTCTTGTTTAATGGTGTTTGTATAGATCTAAATGTTATCCAAATACATACAAGTTCCAGGTTCTCTTTCGAGAAACTGGAAATAGTCTTGTAAAAATAAAATTTAAAACTGACTTTATGAATTTATTTATTTACCAGCTTTGGCAACCTGAAGCTTCATTTAAAACCTTCAAGGATGATGGGGAAAGGCGTTAGAGAGAAATCACTTACTATAATATAATATGTATAGGTGTAGTAAATACTTCATTGAAAACGACAAACATCTTTACATATTCGCGGCAAAATGTCAAATCGTTTTTTCATTCACATTCACATTCACATTTTCTGAGCGTCTCGAGTGATATAGTGAATGCTACTTGTGGTAAGGTCACTAGTGGAATCTTGTCTTTTTCTTCTTTATGTAGCCTGTACGATAGTGTCCCACTGCTGGGCAAAGGCCTCCCCCCTTTGAGTCCACACATCCCGGCTCTGTTCCACCTCCGGCCACCCCGGCCAAACCCCGGTCAAGGCCCCTACGCCGGAAGCCGTCATGTGGCATCCATCAGTGGCGATCTTCGCCCACCTGTCCGGGTGCATACGACTCACGTGTCGGGCCCAGTTCCACTTTAGCTTGGCGGCCTGCGCGCCCACATCGGCGATGCCAGCGCAGTGTTCTTAATGCAATTCGTTCTGCGAACAATAAGGATGCTGCGCTCCATTGCTCGCTGGCAAACCTTGAGTTTGGACTTCTGTAGTTCAGTCAGAGACCATGTCAGAGGAAGGTTGCCCTTAATTAGACCCTTCATGGACCAGAAACTCTTCCAGGCGTTAGAATTTCTTTCAATACCACCTACAAACTTATGAATCTTGTTACGTACAAGGAGTATGAAAGTAGCCGCACCAATTACTTTGTAATATTTTGCGATCTACTTTCATCCACTAAAAGCGACTTTTCATTTAAAGCCTATATAGCCTATGATACTCCCACAACTGAGAGGAATCCAACAACACTTCGTTCATTAAAATCCGTCAATCCGTTTGAGCTGCGTAGCTCGGCTAACGAATTGGACATACATACAAAAGCTCGAACAACATTACCCTCCTTCTTGTGCAGTCGGCTAAAAAGAATAACTCGCGAAATACTTTTTAAGCCGAACGGCCAAAGGATATCGTAAAGAATAAAAAGATTGAATCAAAGTTAAAGCTTAGAAATAACTCCCGAACGCCCGAGAATATGCCGACACTAGATGGCATACAATAGGTACTACAATTAGCTACGTATGGAGCCGTTACTGCGCCTTATTGCCGCTTTTGAGGTGCCAAAGCCACGGTAAGGGCAATTTATTTTGATGTTTGGACCCTGTCGACTGTAGTGTAATGACCCGGTGGGACTGAAGAATTGTCCTGGTGTATGGAGGCGTGGGAAAACGAGATAGTGAGGTTTGCGATAGTTATTTTTTGTAGACCAACGATGAAATAGAAAACATTTTATATATTAACGCCTTTGCCAAACTCACAAAATTTAAGAACTTTTAGCTATAAATCGCTATAGGTCCACTACGAACGCGCGACAACACTATGACCTGATTAAAGTTGCCAACTCTGCATAAAGGAGACGTATCAAATCCCATTTAAAAAAAAACAGGCCCGACGCGATCGAAATATATATCAAAATACAGAGTATAATTAGTAGAGTAATTCTAAAATGGAATTAATGTTTAATTCGATGGCTTTAGTGTTTTATACCTTCTGAAAATAGTAATAATAATTAGTAACAATAATTAAGATTTTATTTACTTAACTATTATAATTTATACGCCTGGAATAAAACACTGTTGCCGTCGAACTGGGCACTAATTATTTATAAGAATTCCTATACTAATCAGTCTTATTCTTTTGTTATGAGATACATTTAGTTGGCGCCGGGCCCGTTTTTTTTATACATATCTTTTGTATTGCTGCTTTTAAAGCAGTCAATGATTTTCTCTGAAAAATACCATATAAGTTATTCATAGAATAGTGTTGACTCGCATTCGAAGTAGTGGGCGTCAGAGTTTAAGTTTCTTTCATACGAAATTACCAATAATTGAATTAGTCCCTATATAGATAAATATTTAAATACAGGCACATACAATGCCAGATGCATTGTATGTAACCCCACAATAGTTGTTTGATCAAATAAATATGTTTATCTTTGTACCATTAGGCCAAACAACCAAGGGCCATGTGGTCCAATCCGCCATTTATTTAGCTCCCTCAAGACCCGCCCTGAGGAAAGAGCCTTAAGTTGCTTCAATTTTGCACAGTCACGCAGAAATTAGGTTAAAAAATACTTTTCAACGAAAATTACAAAAGTTTTTGATCTCCGCCGACCAGTCATTGAAAAATGGCGCGGAGACTTAATGCGGGCTGAACCTTTTTGGAGGGAAATTAAAAGTGTGTCATTATAATCGGCCCTCTAAGAAGGTAAGAAAGGTCTTGGGAAAAAACTGAGATTTTTGTTAATATAATTTCAACCCCGTTAGTTGGTTTATTACGGAAATTTTAGGACGCTGAGAATTTATATTCAACATCAAAGCTTTTCAGTAATACATAATAAACTAGTGGCTCTGTGAGCTGCAGACCTCGCGAGCTACACAGAATGTTTGCGTGTTTTTTTTTCATACATACACATCATTATTTTCCACCCCTCTGACACCCCCGGCCCCTTGAAGTTTATCGGATGAACAAATTGATTTTTCATAAAAAAACATACTCGACTGCATGTTCTTTCAATAACACATACAAACTAATGAATGGACCTAGTTACATGCATGGAGTATGAAAGCCGCACCAATAACTTTGTAATCCCGTGTCTCCGCAATTTTGAAAAACATTCAATTTAATAAATCGACAAAAAAATATAAGTATCATCTTAACTGCTCACAAAAGACGAGAATCGGTTGAGAATAGCGACCTCAGAGGAAAACATCCGGATAGACATACGAAAGCATTTCGATCTGAAACGGAAAAGCTGCGTCCACTCGCGGTACGCGCTCGCTCGGTCAATAATAATTATAGAAGTTTAAAAACCCTTTTGAAATCAATAGGTCCTTTTAAGACTACTCAATTGAGTCCAAACTTGATTGGTTTACAACAGCACAAGTCTTCCGTCTACCACCTCCCAGCTGCACTGTCAGACCAGCTCGATGGTACCATATTAATATATTGTCTGAACTACACAAAAATACCAAGTTTCGGAATGATAGTGATTTAGAAGATGGCGAAATTTCCATTCCCAGATTTGTAGCATGTCTGTTATTTAGTTACAGGTCGTACCTAATAAAAGAGAGCCTTACATCATAAACCTACACTTTTAGTAAAATGTGGGGAGTCAATCGAGGATATCTTCATAATAGCTGTGGCGTGGAATTCCCTTTATTTCTTCATGACCCCATCATCAGATCCTGAGCGACGTTTATACATTGTTGAGAAGCTCTCCTGGCACGTCACCATCACTTCCATTTCACCATGACGCGTGATGACGAGCATACATTACTGACCAGCCTTAATAAAGTTACCATACCGCAACCTGTTTTAGTCTACCTTGCATGGAGCAGTTCCGGTGGACATCTGTGGTCCTCGACATCAGTTCCACTTCACAAAATGATGCTTCCCGGCAGTAAATTCACGAGTTACTATGAAAATTACAAAATCGCTATAGGCCTGCCTATACATAGTCAGGTCATAAGTTCTGTCACACAATAAAAACTTTTGAATTTAGAACGCTGGCCACAAAAAAGTTTATTGAATTCGAATTTCGAATTTTTCATGAAAATAAAAATGTGTACTTTTTCGAATTTTCCTCATTTTTAAATATGGAGTGGACATTTAAAGAAGACCGTGTCGCAGTTATTGCGTTGCATCGTTGCGGTTACGCGCCAATTCAGATTTTCGACTTACTGATTTTTTTTAATATAACCAAAAGATTCGTTTATCGTACCATAAAACGATACAATGAAGACTCTAGTGTAGATGACAGGTCAAGAAGTGGTCGCCCTCGCTCTGTTAGGACTCCAGCAGTGATAAAAGCTGTGAAGGCGCGAATTCAAAGAAATCCCATACGTAAGCAGAAACTGTTAGCCCTTCAGATGAGGTTAAGCAGGACCACGGTGAAAAGGGTGTTAAATGAAGACTTAGGGCTTAGGGCATATCGAAGAAAAACAGGACATCGTTTGGACGCTCGTTTAATGGACCTGAGACTGAAGAGATGCCGCGCTTTGTTGAAGCGGTACGCGGGAAAAAAACATCGGGAAATTATTTTTTCGGATGAAAAAAATTTCACCGTGGAAGAGAGCTACAACAAACAAAATGATAAGGTGTACGCACACAGCAGTGAAGAAGCGACCAACCGTATTCCGCGTGTCCAACGAGGTCATTTTCCATCCTCTCTCATGGTTTAGTTGGGAGTCTCTTATTGGGGCTTAACTGAGGTACATTTTTGTGAGAAAGGCGTAAAAACGAATGCAGTTGTGTATCAAAATACAGTCCTCAAGAACCTTGTGGAACCTATTTCTCATACCATGTTTAATAACAGGCACTGGGTATTCCAACAAGATTCTGCGCCAGCTCATAGAGCGAAAAGCACACAAGACTGGCTGGCGGCGCGTGAAATCGACTTCATCCGGCACGAAGACTGGCCCTCCTCCAGTCCAGATTTGAGTCCGTTAGATTACAAGATATGGCAACACTTGGAGGAAAAGGCCTGCTCAAAGCCTCATCCTGATTTGGAGTCACTCAAGGCATCCTTGATTAAGGCAGCCGCCGATATTGACATGGACCTCGTTCGTACTGCGATAGACGACTGGCCGCGCAGAATAAAGGCCTTTATTCAAAATCGCGGGGGTCATTTTGAATAAACTTTATTACCATAAGAATCTATGTTTTATTAAGTTCATTTTGCTACATAAATGTTTACATAAATAATAAACATGTCTAAATTATTTCATATTGCACATGTGACAGAACTTATGACCTGACTATGTAATATTTGAAGAGTTCCCTCAATTTCTCCAGGAGCCGATAATCAGATCCTGACCAGATGGTAATGGGACCAACCGGAAAATAAACCCTTTCAAACAAAAAACAATTTGCCAAATCGGTCCACCCGCTTTGAAGAAATCGATGAATATACGCTTGAGAGCAATATATTGCTCTCAAGTGTACATAAAAGAAAAATATTGATCCCAACGAATTGTAAACCTCCTCTTTTTGTGAAGTCGGTTAAAAATGACGTAAGTATGTGTTGCCGCCGAAGCTCTACGCGATACCTTATTTATATGTACTAAGTACTACCCATTCAATTGGAGAAAGGTTCTGGCAATGGTGGCAATGCATTTTGGCGAGACGGGGCATAAAGGTGCATCGGCAGACGGTACGCATTATGGGCTAGGTGCAAACAGCAGCGCCGCCATTGAACGAGTTGGACCTTGGTTTGAAGGCTGATTATGCATAAAGGTAGTTTTCAGTGGTTTTACCTTTGAGGTTTGTTTTGAGAGGTCACCGAGTTGAAGTCGATTATTATGTTTTTAATAACTTAACACTGACAATTATTAAAGTAGGTAACATACAGGACGTAAAAGACAGATGTTTTTAAGGGGTTCTGAGGGACATAAATTCATTTTTGTGACCGTCCAATTAAACTAATAAACCTTTTTATTGTTTCAGGTTCATTCAGTGGCAGTGACATCACAGTGCAGGGTCAGTAAAGTGATAGTGTCATAATTAGTAGCACAACAAGTGTCAATAGTAGTCATAATTCGCATTTTTGCCAGATTAACGCGTGTTCAACGGCAACATAACGCGTGCAGGCTGCGAAATCACGCATTATTTAAAGACATCGGTAACGTCACGCGTGGCTTGTGCGTGTGTGTTAGGATGTGTTAGTGAGTGAGATATGTGTTTGTGAGGATGTGCTGACGAGTTACCATGCGGGTGTCACACTCTCGCGTTGTGACGTCACTGCTGGCGAGCTTGCTTCTGCAGTACTGCGTCGAGAGCCAGCAGGAAATACTTCTTGAGGAGTCAGGTCAGTTTACTTAGAGTATATTTTATCTCTGTTTCTTAAGTAAAGCCAACTAGGTATTTATAAGTATAATCATCTACAAACAGTCACAAGCATTACTTCTGGCCCCACACTAGGATACCCTTTATCGTGGGAACCAGAAATATCAGCGTCACACACTTGTAAACATCCACGACCTAGGGTATTTCTTTAGCCTAGCCGGGAATTGAACCCGGGACCTCACGGTTGGGAGCCTCGAGCCGCAATGCCACAGAGGTCGTCATCGAATGTATGCAAACGTGGCAGTTGCCGATTCCGCAGGCTTCAGTTCTAACGGTTTGACGCCCTGGGAATTTGGCCAAGTATCCAAGCCAAGTATTTACATTTCCTTGTTTATTATTTTTAAAGCCTACTTGCTTTCATAGTCCTATAAACTGGCAGAAACATTCACTGTGTAACATCAAGATGCAGTACTCAGAAAACTCCTTCGTTTGTTGTACGGCTTTATTTTGCAACGCGTTTCATTGTGATAAACTAGATACGGTTTTTTTTTTAATATAATTTCTTTATAAAATTCCGTCACTTCTCGATTAGGCATACTTCTGCCTTCCAGTTACAGAAAAAAATAAAGAAGCTACTCCGGCGCACTTTCTGTCACAATATATCAAAATTGCGCAGCCACGCGTCGTGGCGCTCGCAGACTTTCGGTTTCATAATAAACAGCTATTGACCACTGCGAATTGTTGTTTAGTAACTGCATTCAAAATTCAAAAAATTCAAAATTCAAAAAGAGTTCGTCTATAAGTTTTCACGTAATCTATCCGAATTTGGAGACGTATCACCCGTAATACATTGCGCAAGATACAGCTAGTGTTATTCGTATTACCTATGATACTATGCGTAACTACTAACAAAAATAGGTTGCATGGTATATGGTATGGGCTACAATGAGAGAGAACCAAGAAGATTCTGGCATTAACTCCTTCGCAAGGTGATTCATCCACGGGCTCATCAGCCTTATGACGATTATGTCATCAGCTTTCTGTTAGTTCTCCGTATACTCTGCAATGTAACATTTGATATAGTAGGTTTCTAAAAAACTAACATAACGGCATTGTTCATTTTTAAGGGTGCTAATCGGGACGCTATTACTAAGCCTCCGCTGTCCGACCGTCCGTCCGTCCGTCCATCCGTCTGTCACCAGGCTGTATCTCATGAACCATGATAGTTAGACCGATGTCATTTTCACAGATGATGTATTTCTGTTGCCGCTATAACAAAAAATACTAAAAAACAAAATAAAATAAATATTTAAGGAGGCTCACATACAACAATTCTTTCAATAGCACATACAAAATTATGAATTCACCTGGTTACGTGCATAGAGTGCTAAACTATAGCCGCACCAATAACTTTGTAAACAACATTTTTATATGTAAAATCCAAACTATTCACTTGACCGGTTTTTAATAATCGTTATTTACTATATCTATCTGTCGAGCAATAGGGTGCGACTGAAAATCAGCGTTTTCTTCCTTGGGAGTAAACTTATTGCTGAGTTCGTACCTTTTTCAAAGGGTTGTACACAATCACAATAACTTAGTCTTATTAAATTGTTATTGCTAGCTTAGACGTATATTAGTTATAAGTATAGTTTTATAAGCAATTGTTAAAATATTAAAGTCTATTTTTCTTACTTTGTGGCCCATAAGTCCTTTGATATGAAAAAAAATATATTAAAATAAAACTAATTACATTATGAATTATATTTTTATTTACCTAAAAAGCTTAAAAAACGGGAATTATTTTTTGAAAATAACATCTTCTAAATGTAATCCGTTGCGATCACGGCACTCTTGCAAACGACGTCTAAAATTGTCGATGACTGCGCGGCACGTCACTGCTGAAATGCTTGCCATTTCTCTGTTTTCTTTTAGGGCCTCAATTGAGCGCGTGTTTGTGTCGTACACTTTAGCTTTAAGGTTGCCCCACAAAAAAAAACCATCGGACTACGTGGAGGCCTGGAAATGTCTCCTCTCTTAGAGATCACTTTGCCAGGAAAAAGTTGACGGATAACGGGCATAGCAGTGTTAGAGGTGTGAGAAGTTGCCCCATCCTGCTGAAACCACGTCCTGGCATTAAAGCCTGAAAAGTTTTGCAATTCTGGTATGAAAAACTCTTCGATCATAGCCACATATCGCTCCGACGTAACAGTAACGCGCTTACGAGTTGACTGTGTCGGATTTTCGCGAATAGACTGTGTCACTGGGTCTATATTTTGTTCCGTACGTGACGTCCTTGGGCGACCCAACCGCGGTTTATCTAACGTCGAACCGGTCTCCTCGAACTTAGCAACCCAGTTCTTAATCGTTTGAAGAGTTGGAGTGTCGTCAAACTTGTGTAAACCTTTGTGTTCTCGAAATTTACGCCGCGCAAAGGTTGCTGAATTGTCGTTTTGATAAAACTCGCGCACACAAAACGCACGGTCCGCTCCGGTAAAACGCTCCATCGCGACTAAATTCCCAGAAACCGAAGTTACTCCCCCCGCTTCCCCTGCACCGCTCACGCCCGCCCTGTTCGTTGTGTTCAAATTTTACTTTTCAAAGGACTTATGGGCCACCCTGTATTTGAAGTACAGTTTTTTTTTTGTTGTATTGTCATATTACCATGTATTGTGTACAAAATTATGAAATAAACGTTTTTCTCTCTTTCTCTGTCTCTCTCTCTCTCTCTATATATATATATATATATAATTCGTATTAATTCCAAAAATAGAAAAAAAAAACAAATAAAATAAAAACTACATTGCGCTTTAAAGGGCTAGTATTGATTTATAAGAAAAGTCATTCGGACCATACAAACATATCTACATCTACTTATATATTTACAATATGTTGAATTCGATCAAAATGCTCAGTAGAAACTTTCATACCAAAACATTTGAAATTTTGAGATAACAGGAATCTCAAGTATTTATCTTCCTTAATTAAATTACGAAGAGGAATAAGTAAATAAGTAATAGTGAATAAACTTCGAGACTTATAAAAATAGGCGCTTACCAACGAAAATGGCGAATGTTCTTGTGATTCAATAGTTATTTCCATTATTATTTTTATTGTTTAATGGTAAATTTCAAATATTTACATCTACATATTAAATTTCTTTTAATTTTCATTTTGATAACTAAAATTTAATCTCCGGATTCAGTTCGAAGATTGGTAACATATTTTATAGCTGATACTTTTCAAAAATTAAATCAAATTTACTGTCACCTAAATGTTGTCTCATTCATACACAAAGATTTATAAAATTATAATTTATCATTCCTAAAAAAATGCAAATATGCTTGTACTGAAAATTGAGTTTTCTTATTTTTCTCCATACAAAACGCTGACTTAATAGGTAAGCACCTAATATTAATGATACCTTGTTGTTTAGGGTAATCAATACCCAAAGTTCTTAAATAAAGTTTCAATTCCCATCTTGGATTTCCCAGTTGTAACAGTATGCACGAGAAGCAATGCAACTAAAATACATTCAATACACATTTTTATGATATAAAACACTTGTATTACTAATTAATTTAACCTTCTAATAATGCGTTCAAAAACAGCAAATTATGACCTCTAAGCTGGTCGTAATTTAAACTGTTTTGTTAGAACACATTTCTTATCTGTGCAGATGTTATTATTACTTCCTAATAACATCGATTTACATGTCCTTATTACATTTAAATTTCGACCATCTGTGAAAAACAAAGCAATTTGATTTGACCTCAATTCTAAATATTAATCGAGATGACATTCTATTCCAAATGAAATGTCAATACCGCAATGCCGGTCGTAGCATGCGGTGCCTGAACCCATCATAGAGAGCTTATTAATATATGTGTAGATAAAGCTTTATACGTAACTGTACATAATTAGCTATTAAACAACCCTCGTGTGATGTTATTATGAAGCTCGCCTGTCCGCTCATTTCCTAAAAACCCACTAAGCCTTTCATTATAGAAAGAAAGAAAGAAAGAAAGAAAGAAAGAAAGAAAGAAAGAAAGAAAGAAAGAAAGAAAGAAAGAAAGAAAGAAAGAAAGAAAGAAAGAAAGACATTTATTACACACAAAAAACACACCTTACAGTAGGACAAAACAAAAAAGTATAATAAACAAAACGAAACATCTAAAAACACAACTAATTGTAAACAATTATTGACCAGGGTCAAGGTGTGTTCCTGCTGTGCAAAAGGCACTAACTCAGCATTGTGCTGGGGGTGGAGGCCCTCAGCGCTGATTTTCAGTTAGTGCCAGGTAGTGACCGCACGTGCCACAATTGCCGTGTAGTGTGCGTACAATACTTACATAATATTACTTATATTTAAATAAACTATGATCGGTGTGTATAAACAAGGCTGAGATAATATGCGCTGTGTGAATAAACTGAAAAATAAATAAATAAATAAATAAATAAATAATACAACAAATTAATAATAACTTAAAAATGTGTGACATAACACAACTGCTTTTTCTGATGCGATTACGTCGTCGTCGTCAAGATGAGTTGCGGCGAGTTGTTCAGACAGGGAAGGGAAGTTTCTGCTGTTCAAGCAAATATGCCTTGAGCTTTCGCCCAAAACCATATCTACTGAAAGCTTCGTGGACTGGGGGAGTAATATCATTCCAACATTTGGACGCCGCATACCTGAAACTACCCCGGAATGCCATCGTTCTATGCTGAGGGGTGACGATTCTCTCCTTGTGAACGCTACGCTGCCTGGTGGAAAACTGGAGCTTCTTGTATAGGTAGTTGGGAGCTTCAGTGCATATGACACCAAAAAGCAACATGGACAAATGGAGTTTTCGTCGGGCTTCCATGTTCAGGAGTTTTGCATTGTTCAAATGTGGAGTGACATGGGATCTGGGAGGGACCTTGAAGCAAAAATGTGCGCATGCGTTTTGAACACGTTGTATTAACTTTCTTGTCCGGGCAAGTATACAGCCATCACAATAGTTTAATCTTGATAATATAAGCGATTCACTTAGCCTGACACGCAAATCAGTGCTAAGGTAATCGCGTATATTATAGAGAAGTTTAAGGCGATAGAAGCAGTTGCTGACTACGTTGCCTATATGTTTTTCGAAACGCAGCTCTCCATCAATTAGTAAGCCGAGATTTTTTGCTTCTACAACCCTTTCCACTGGTTCCCCCATAATAGCTATATTATTGCCGGCAAGGGCTTGCACCGTATTATGGATTTGATTATGAGTACCAAGTACCATGTACTTTGACTTGCTGGGGTTCAGCACCAGACAGTTCCTGCCTGACCATGCCGCTATGCGATCGAGATCACTGTTGATCTGCCGTGCCGCAGCTACTGCATCTTCTGATGGTGTCGACAAGTACAACTGCGTATCATCCGCGTACCTACAAGTGGAAAGAGCAGTTTTTGATACATGTGACAATATCGGCGCTGTATAAAATAAACAGAAGAGGTCCTAATATGGAGCCTTGCGGGACCCCCCGCGTCAGCTGCTTTGTCGATGAAAACCGCATCGTACCATCATTCTTATGTATTACGACTGTTTGCGCACGGTCCGACAGGTAACTACCGAACCACCTAACCGTAGCATTATCGAATCCATAGTAAGACATCTTTGATAATAAGAGGGCAGTATTAAGACAATCGAAGGCTCTGGAGAAATCTAGCAACACCAAAATTGTGCTCCTCTTCTTGTCGAGCGCCGACAGCACGTTGTCCACGACGTCTAGCAACGCAGTAGCCGTCCCTCGACCCTTCCGGAACCCAGATTGCAATTCCGGTAGAATGCCATTTTCCTCCAGATACCTCGACAGCTGGTTATATACCGCCCTCTAAATTACCTTAGACATGCAAGGAAGAATGCTAATGGGACTTAGATCGGATATGTGGGCAGGATTAGGTTTCTTGGGGTTGGTGAAACTTTCGCAGTCTTCCAGTCAGTCGGAAAGATGTTCGTCAAAATGCTCCGATTAATAATCGCAGTGAGGGTCGGCAATGTCGTAGGTAGAGTCAGTATAACCATGTCTATTCCAATTCGGTCAACTCCTGTCGCATTGGTCTTGATAGACGTCAGTATTTTTGCAACAGTGTGTGCAGTGACGGGGTTCAGAAAAAAACTAGTAGCATTGTCGTGTCGGTTAAATTCAAAGTAAGTCAAGTCCGAAATGGTCACCTTAGTCGTTCCTGGTACATTCATGAAATGGTCATTAATGGCGTCGGCATTACCAAAGTGTGCGGGTAACTCAATATTTCGCCTATCCGGTAGAACAGTGTGTTTAAGGTTTTTCCACAGGCGCTTCGGATCTCTAGTGCAGCTGTTGATTTTTTGTTCAAAAAAAGCACGTTTTTCATTGTGTAGGGCGGTGATGACTAGGTGTTTGAGGTCTAAGTAGTAGTTTTTATGCACATCCAATTTAGACTCTTTGTACCTTTTACGTGCCTTATCACGAAGTCGCATCATTAAGCGAACGTTGCTTGTAAGCCACGGTTTAAGAGACTCCCGCACAACTTTAGTCCTGACCGGCGCATGTCTGTCAAAAAGTCCAGTAATTTGGTCATTGAACTGTCTTAGCATGTCGTCAACGTTATCTAGTTTATTAATATTGTCCCAGTCTATTGAACACAAGTCTTTGTCAAAACTGTCACGGTCTATGTCCTTAATTGGACGGAAAGTTATAGTCCTAGGGATGGGCTTTTGTTTTTTGACGTGAAGGTCAACAGTAACAAAACAATGATTACCTAGGTCCGGTATATGATGCACTTCGACACTACGTACCCGCGCATCCGTGCAAACAAGGTCAATCGTCGTTTCGCTATGGTCGGTAAAGTGGGTAGGTTTGTCAACAATTTGTCTCAACTTCAGTGAAGTTAAGAATTGCGTCAGACATCTAAATTTGTTGTCGTTGCAGTCAGTATAGTTAATGTTAAAGTCCCCTACCAGTATAATATTGTCGTAGTCAGTCATAGAAGTCAGTGAGTCGGTAATCGCATCAAAAAAAATGTCAGTACTCACCCATCGGGGGCGATAAGCCGTGCCAACTATAAGCTTCTTTCCAGCTACGTTGACTCGGAACCACATCTGCTCCACGGGAGGGGCGGGGGGGTGCACGCAGAGCCGCGCACTGACACCTCGCTTCACGTAGAAGCCCACACCGCCCCCGCAGTGCCGGAAGCCAGGCGGGCGCGGTACATGGCGCAGTCGGTAGCCGGGCACGACGGGCGCACGTCCATCCTCACCTTCACGAAGCCATGTTTCATTTATGGCTACTAAGTCGGCCGACAAATTTGTCATGGTGACAGTAAGCTCGTCATGACCTGTCCCTAGAGAACCGGCATTAAACAGACCAACCCGGAAATGTTTTGTTTTAGACATAGTTATAATAATACAAATTACCCACACTTCTATATAATATAAATAATATTTTAAATACTATACTGTGTAGTATATTTATGAATATACATTCAAATATATAGATATATGACAAATGAATAAACACAACGCAAACACCATCGGCACCAACCAGCACATTGACACACCGCGACCACGGCGCACGCACAACATTTAATCCTAGATTTAAACAAATTATTAGGCCATAAGGAAAATTACTTTTAGGCAGGCAATGCAAGGCTAACTTAGTCCGTTTTAAAAATATTAACAATATCTATCTCCTTTCGGATACGGTATCCGGGCTGCCCCTCCGCGCGTCGCACCTGCACCCGCCCATCCCTGGTCCACACCCATCTCCAGGCGTGAATGCGAGCTTGCTCCTTAGCCTTGGCAAATAGCTGCCTGTTCAGCTTGGTGAGCCGTTCGTTGACGTAGAAACGTCGCGGTACTCCACTGAGACCCATATCAGCGGTGGTTGCTCCACGACGCACGCGCGCCTCACGTAGCAGTGCGTCACGCGTAGCCCTCCGGGCCAGCCGCACCACCAGAGGCCGCGGCCTGCGGTCGTCGGCACCGGCTCCGAGTGGCCCTACCCGCACCGCGCTGACTACGTCGCGCTCGTCCATCGGCACACCCAGCTTCACCGCGATGAGCGACACCAGGTGTACAGGGTTCTCGCCGCGCTCCTCCGTGACATTGCTAAACTGTAGGTCGTTCGCCAGCATATCTTGGTCCCGATCATTCAGCTCCATCTGAAGGTTGGTAATGGCTTCCTCCAAGACCTTCTTCGTGACCCTCTTCTCGAGATCATCAACCCGCCGCTCCACCTCTTCAATCCGCTGATTGCATGCACCAAGCGTTGAGCGGAATTCATTGGTTTCGCGCCTGAATTCACGCATTTCATCCCGCATACCTTGCATTTCTTCTCTCAACAATCGCACCTCCAGCAACAAACTTTGCAACGGGTCGGCGTCATCACTATGTTCGAGTCGAGGTCGACGCAGCGTAATATTGCTTACATTAAATTAAATTATGTAACAGTCACATAAACTACTATTATAGTCTTCTTATTGCCTGCTTGTAGGCTGTGGAATTTAATTTTAAAAAATAAACTGAATTTTCCATTGACTGTAACATTGCTATACCGCGTCAAAATCTTCAGCACCTACTTATAGTCAATAGTCAATAGTCAAAGTACTTTATTACTGTAGATATTTACATATACTTAGCAAACGTCATTTTTTGCCTCTTCTCTACATTGGACCACTGTGGGAGAAGAAGGGCGTAGAAACTACCACAGATTGATTTTTAGATCTCTTTTAAAAATAGGTTGTGCTCTTAACTAATACAAATATGAAAAATTTAATTGTTATGATTAATAAGCAGGAACAAAACTATTAACAGCAAGGTCTGTGTTGAGCCAGATTAACCCCATACAGTCCTGTCATTTAAGTAATATTGAACATTGTAATATCCCTTTTTCGACAAAGTCGCTTTAACATGCTTTTTAAATTGCTCAAATGGCAATTTCAAAATCTCCAGAGGTATCTTATTGTAGTAGAGAATGCACTGACCCTTGAAAGAATTGCTAACCTTCGCGAGTCTAAAACGGGGCGCACATAGTCTGTGATTATTTCTTAGGTTAACATTACAGCTATCGCTAAGTTTGGAAAATGTTGTAAGGTTCTTGCATACATACATTATATTTTCGAAAATAAATTGACTAGCTACTGTTAGTATGTCAATTTCTTGAAAAAGCTCTCTTAGGGAGTCTGTTCGTTTTAAATTTTAAATTGCTCGAATAGCTCTTTTCTGTAAAATAAAAATAGTTTGAATATCCGCTGCTTTCCCCCACAACAAGATACCATAGGACATCACACTATAAAAGTAACTAAAATATACTAGCCTAGATGTAGCCACATCCATGCTTTGTCTGATGTTCCTAACAGCGTAAGCCGCAGAACTTAATTTACCAGCCAATTTATCTATGTGGGGTCCCCACTGCAATTTGCTATCAATGGTTATTCCAAGAAACTTCGTATCATTTACTAATTCTAACGTGCTGTTGTCTAACACTAAACTGGTCTCAACTTGCCTGACATTTGGAAGTGAGAATTTGATACACTTGGTTTTACCAGCGTTTAACAATAAATTATTAACTGTGAACTAATTCAAGGTTAAAGACAACACACCATTAACATCATCAAAATCTCCTTTTTGTCTTTCAATTTTGAAGACCATTGAAGTATCATCAGCAAACAACACTATGTCAGTTAATTTCTCCACCATGAAAGGCAGATCATTAATATATACCAGGAATAAGAAAGGGCCTAATATGGAACCTTGTGGAACGCCAATTTTAACACCCGATCCATCAGATTTTACGCCGTTAACTTCTGCCTTTTGAATTCTATTGCTTAGGTATGATCTTAGTAGATCCAACGCTTTATTTCTAACTCCGTAATGGTTTAATTTAATTAATAGGGTATTATGATCAACACAATCAAACGCCTTCGACAGGTCGCAAAAAACTCCGATAGCATCCTGTGCGGCCTCCCATGCAGAATAAATATGAGATATAAGGGTAATACCTGCATCCGTAGTCGATTTACCCCTAGTGAAACCGTATTGTTTGGCGTGGAGTTGTTTTGTACGGTTGAAGTGTGAGAGCATTTGATTGAGTATAATCTTTTCAAATATTTTACTTAGTGTTGGAAGAACAGATATTGGTCTGAAATTTGAAGGATCACCCTTATCTCCCGACTTGAACAGAGGTATCAGTTGTAGTGTTATGCTACTTACATGCTATTTTCCAGTCTGTTCAGCTGGATACTTGCTGAGCTGTATAGCTGTATATTTTGTATCACCTTTATTTTCATAGGACCCTGTAACGTTTTAAACCATAAGAACACAATAACAAATCATTTTCACTTCGTATTTTCACACTATCAGCACTTCTTAATCGATAGCGAAGGGGTTTACCTTTGGTGACCTTGTATTTGGCTTTCTCCGAAACTCTGCAATCTCGGGCTTCGTGCGCGCTGGTGCGCTACCTTTTTATCTTTCGCTGTTATGTAATTTTGGCTATGAGGACTTGTTGATTTCTCTATTACGAGCCTGAAACCAAAATCTGACATATTACTATGTTGTTGTTTATCTGGTTGTCATGGCAATGTCCATTCAAACTCGTTAGCGGTCTGATATGTTTGCTTCAATACTTTTACAAAAATACTTTTTCCCTCTTGGCCATTCACAAAAATTGCTTTTAATTTAAATAATTTTTAGAACTCTCCAAAAAGGGTATAAGAGCGGAACATTTCTGAAATTCGGGAGTCTCACTTCAGCTTTTGAGCAAGAAGCATCACCTAAAGACCTTATCCCGGGGCCGCACTGCCCCGGGATCCTGCGAGCCTCTGCTGCTACGTCTCCTGTCTTGGCGGGCCTCTACCCTGGCCAGCGCTTCGTGGGTCTCCACTTCACCTGCCCGTTCTCTACTTCACCTGCCCGTCGGTGACTTCAGGCCGACACGTTGCGGGCCTCTACCCTGGCCGGCGCATCACTACCAGGGCCACTACTTCTGCTGCCCGTCGGTGTCTCCAGGACACTGATGACCGATTGGCCGCCGGCCACGCTCTCCAACTGCAACTACTACATCGCCCACCAGTGCCTCCACTGACCGGTACGCCAGACGTCTGCTGCTCCTTCTGCTCCTACTCTCCGTGTCCTCCGCTTCCTTTTTTTTATCTGATACCTGTATTTTTTATAAAACCTGTCTCACTTCATCCACCCTCATCTTCCTATCATTTTTCTAAATAGTCATTGTATATACACCTAATAAACTGTCATTTCAAAATTTTATCCTGGTTGTTGTTTCTTGTTAGGTTCTGGTTAGGTTCATATCGTTACACGACATTTTGGCGCCCAACGTAAAAGTTCTTCTTCACCCTACACCTTTTCTGCGCCTTGTCTCTTTCCCTTTGATTTGCTTTCTCTTTCGCTCTTAAATCTTTATCTATTCATCCTTTTCATATTTTCCAAATTCTAAAACAAAACTTCATCTAGTTTTTCAACTCATCTGGATTATATTTAGGCCTACATTTAACTTGCATTACTTCACTTCACTTCACTTCACTTGACTTCATCACTTTAATATTTTTAACAATAGAAAGAGGTAAAATTTTCTAAACAATTCGAATCCTTGACTCCACCTTCAACTGCAAATGACTCTCCATCACTTGATCTTCCTGCTGATCCGACTGTCATGGAACCTCCTCTTGTTTCTCAAACTTCTGTCCTGAAGGTGATACGAAAGTTTAGCAATAAAGATATAAAATTTTTGCATGTAAGTAGCATAAATTTTCTTAACTTCTATTAACTGTTAATTTGTATATATGTATATTCTTTATTTCAGACACATCGCGTTGGCGATGTAGCTGATCTCTGGCTTCGAGCTCTACCGCTCTGGCCGTTCTTAACCTTTTCTTAAGGCAAAGCGACTAAAGCTACCTTAGGATTAATTTGTTTCTCTTTACCTCTACTTATTTTTTTTTCCACGCAGGAGCGGATGACAACTCCTTAAGTAAGCCTGAATGTCCTTTTGAAAACACACTTTTAGAGTGGTAGTCATTGAATGTGAACTCTACCCTTACCTGAATGAAGATGATGAATGTAAGAGATGGTATATCTGATTTTGCCTGGTGATGTCTGTTTCTGCAAAGCTGTGTTTTTATGGTTTATTTTAAAAAATGTACATATCAAAATTTTTGCTGAGTCAAAATTTTTTCCAGGGTCGGGGGGAAAATGTAGTGTTATGCTACTTACATGCTATTTTCCAGTCTGTTCAGCTGGATACTAGTGTTATGCTACTTACATGCTATTTTCCTGTCTGTTCAGCTGGATACTTGCTGAGCTGTATAGCTGTATATTTTGTATCACTGTCAAGGCTGACATAATTAAAATTCCCTTTAAATTGATGAACTGTTTATTATTAGGAATTTACAATATTTGGTTATAAATAAACCGAGCGTGCGTCGTACGCGAGTGTGGGTTGCGGAGTCTTGGCCACCTGAGCCGCCGGAGGGGAGGCGCGGGGCGCGGGGCGCTGCGCGCTGGCGCAGCGCGGTCCTATTACGCTGGCCGTCTTGGCTTTGGTGTACGCGTGTACATACTGGGGGGCGTTGAAAGCAACGCTTTCAAGTAAGATGTCAAGTAGACTCTGTCTGATGTTGATGTGAAGATGTTTTCAGTCTTGGTTGATTGAAGACGCCGTCGATGCTTCTTGATTGGGCTCGGGCTCTGGAGTGGTATTCGGTAAGACACACATTTTATTGAGGGCCCTTCTCATAATTCCCTTGGTAGTGAGGACATCGGCTACACGACTGATTCCATCTGGTCCTGGGTATAGTTTACTGATCCGCGCCAAACGCCATTGCAGTGGAGGGAGGTTATCTTCTTTTAGGATAACTAGATCACCGACACGAAGCTCTCGCTGACGCGTTCGCCACTTCGTACGTTGTTGTAGTTCGGCGATGAATTCGAGACGCCATCTCTCCCAAAAGTGTTGTCTGAGCTGTTCGATGCGCTGGTATCGGTTGGGGCGCTTCATGGTCATAGGCGTAGACGGCACCGAGGTTAGGGGTCGGCCGATCAGGAAGTGCCCAGGGGTAAGAGGAGTTGGATCATTGGAGTCGGACGAAAGAGGAGTGAGGGGACGGGAATTCAGGATTGCTTCGATCTGTGCGAAAAGCGTGGCTAACTCCTCGAACGTCAGGGACGCATTACCGGCTATACGTTTCAGGTGGAATTTCGCGGATTTGACGCCGGCTTCCCAGATGCCTCCGAAATGAGGCGAATAGGCGGGAATAAATACGAATTTAATTGCCTCATCGTTTGCAAATTGTATAATAGACTTACGACTGGACCTGAGAATCTTACTCAGCTCATTGTTTGCACCCTTAAAATTGGTGCCATTATCACAATAGATGGTGACGGGCTTGCCACGTCTCGAGACGAATCTTCGGAGTGACAAGATGAATGCTTCCGTACTTAGGTCGCTTACTAATTCTAAATGTACTGCTTTAGTAGTTAAGCACACAAATAAACACAAATAACATTTGGATATGCGATTACCTTTACCTTTACGACTCGATATCATGAATGGACCTGCCATGTCAACGCCACACGAATGGAAAGCATACGTTGGGATGCTTCTCACAGCTGGTAGATTACCCATCATAGGCTGTAGGGTTTTCCCTTTCAGACGCGTGCAAACTACACACTGCGAGGTCGTGCTACGTGCTAGTACTCTACCACCTATCGGCCAGAACCGTTCTCGAATGGAGGCGAGGAGCAGTTGTGGACCCGCATGAAACAAGCGAAGGTGTTCATTAGACATGATCAATTTGGTAAGATGGTGTTTCGAGTCGAGAATCATAGGGTGCTTTTTCTCATAGGGGAACTCAGATTGCTGGATTCGACCACCAACCCTGAGAATCCCGGCTGAATCTAAAAATGGATTGAGAGCTAGTAATTTCGAACCACGAGGTAGTTGCTTATTATTTTGTATAGCTTGAATTTCACTTGAGTAAGTTTCTAATTGACTATTTGTAATTATTAGTGTCATTGAGTTATTTATTTCATCTATGTTTAGAGGTCCGGTAAGTTTGGTTGAATTTACTTTACAGTTATTTATAAATCGATTCACATAGGCATATATTCTATACAGTTTATTGACATTGGAATGATCAGTGAATGGAATGAAATTATTATTAGTTTCTATATAGCACTGTACACTTTGTACAGGGGTTTTAGGTAGTTTTGTTTCAGGTAGGTCATTGAGTTTTTGCATGTGGGGCTGTTTTGGCCAGTTGCATTGGTCTGACTTGAGGTACGATGGTCCTTCCCACCAGAGCGAAGAAGACATCAATAGCTTAGGAGTTGTGCCTCTAGAAGCCAGATCAGCAGGATTCTCTTCAGTAGGCACATGATTGAATGTAAAATCATGTGCGAGTTCACATATTTCGTTTACACGATTGCAAACAAACGCTTTAAGATCTTTAGGTGTCGTTTTAATCCAACCTAACACTACAGTAGAATCCGTCCACATGAATTTACGCGATATTTCACACCGCAATGATTGCAAAACTTTTTGACATAATCGTGCGCCTAATAGAGCGCCACATAATTCTAGACGTGGTATTGTTAATGGTTTTATAGGAGCTACACGAGCTTTGGCACATAATAGCTGTACATGGATTTGATTGTCTTTCTTCGATAGGGAACGTAGGTACACGCAAGCCGCATAGGCTTGCTGTGAAGCGTCTACATAGCAATGTAGCTCAATGCTACTTGGATTGTCACAAAGGACATATCGTGAAATATTTATTTGAGAAAGAGTGGAAAATTCCTTTAACAGATTAGACCACACTTTGGTAAATGAATGGGGAACTGGATCATCCCAATCCAGCTTAGAGCTCCACAATTGTTGAAGCAGAATCTTGGCTACGATAATGCATGGACTAAGTAGACCGAGTGGATCGAAAACCTTACATGTAGTTGAAATGACTGTTCTTTTGGATATCAGTGGGCTAGGTTCTAACTCAGTTTGAAATTGTAGGGTATCAGCTTTTGGAGACCAATTAAGACCCAGAACTGTAGCTTCTTTAGACAATTCAAGGGGTTTGGATGTATCAATATCATCATCGAATAATTGTGGGCAATTAGTACGAAACTTTCGCAACGTTAAACATGCTGTTTCTAGAGCTTGGACTACGCCACGAACAATGTGTTGTAGGCCTCCTACCGTATCAGATCCTGTACTTAGGTCATCGACATAGAAATCATTTTTGATGACATTTGCTACGACTTCGTCGGAGCATTCTAAAGCCAGCTGTACGAGACATCTGGTGCTTAGAAACGGAGCTGATGCAGTTCCATAGGTTACTGTATTGAGCTGTAGAACATCAATAGGGGAATTAATCTCGTCGCGCCATAATATTAGTTGTAGGTTTCGCTGTGGCTGAGCAATTTCTATTTGGCGATACATTTTTTCTATGTCCGCGGTCACTACGTACTTATGTTCTCGGAAACGCAAAATAATCGATAGAAGGTCGCTCTGTACCACCGGACCTACCATCTGAACATCGTTCAGAGACTTCCCAGACGAAGACTTTTGTGAGGCGTTGAACACTACCCTAAGTTTGGTTGTTTCGCTCTTCTCCCTAACAACAGCATGGTGAGGCATGTAATACCCAGCAATTGGCATTGTGATTTTTGTTAGATGCCCTAAATCTGCATACTCTTTGAGGAATTCTTGGTATTTGGTTTTCAAATTGGGAAATTTTACAAATTTCTTCTCTAGACTTTCTAGACATCTCTTTGCTATATAGTAGGTATCACCTAGAGCTTGTTCAGGTGCTTCCTTCATAGGCATCTGAACAGAGAATCGACCGTTGGGCAAACGAGATGTTTTTTCTACGAAGTCGGTCTCACAGAGTTTTTCTTCGACAGAATAGGTTTTTATGGGTGACAGTTCGTTAATAGCCCAAAACTTCTCTAGTGAGTCTCGTATTTCTTGACTGAAATTGCAATGGACTTTGGACGGGGCCTGGATCGCACCGATAGGACCAGCCACTAACCATCCTAGCTTAGAGTCCAGTAGAATTGGATTATTGATACCTAACTTGATAGTACTGGATTTGATTAGGTTCCAGTAGACATCTGCACCTAGCAAGATATCTATCTCGGCGGGGCGATGAAAAGCAGGGTCAGCAAGTTTGACATGTGTAGGGACGTTTAAATTAGAAACGTCAACGCTTGAATTGGGTAGCAAACCGGTTATTTGCGGCACTACCAAACAATTGACTTGAAAAGTGAATGAATTGACTTTTGAGCCTAACTTAAGATGGCATGATTCTGATATATTGCAGGCTGCGTTGTTTATCCCGCAAATATTAAAAGGATTTGTATTTTTGCACAACAACCCTATCCTCTTCTTGAAGGCACTCGTTATGAAAGACGATTGGCTGCCCATGTCCAGTAGGGCTCGAGCTGTATAGGTGTTGTCATTGGCTACAACTTTAATAAGCGCAGTACACAACAAAACTTGACCTGTAGACACAGCTGAGAGCGAGACGTGTAAGGAGGACGTGGATGGTGTGTTTTTGGTTTCCTCAGTGGCTTGTGCGACGGTGTGTAAAAGTGTGTTATGTTTTTTCCTACAGATTCGACATAAACCTCTTAATTGACATTGGGCCGCGCTATGGCCGCCACGGAAACAATTGTTGCATAAATGCTTGGTTTTTATCTCATTGAGCCTATCCGAAATACTCATTAGTTTGAATTTTGGACATTGGTATATAAAATGGGTGTCGTCGCACACGACACAGGTGTTTTGTTTTGAAACTACAAAGCTCTTTGTTTGTTGGGTAAACTTATTATTATTATAGGACTTGGCTTCTCTAGTATTATTATAGGCAGTTTCGATCACGTCAGCACGACCTCGCAGGAAAGAATGAAAGTCATTCAAACTCGGCAACTCTTTAGAGTCGCATTTAAACTCCTCCCACTTCCTACTCGTATTGACATCTAGTTTAGTCGAAACCATGTAAATTATGAGGGCATCCCACTTATCAGTAGGTTGGCCTAAATTCTCAAGGGCACGCAGATGTTTAGAGACATGGTCAATAATATACCGTAATGCTTTATAGGATTCTTTTACCATAGACTCGATGCTAAATAGGGCTTTCAAGTGGTTGTTCATCAGAATGTTAACATTGTCGTACCGTTGGCATAACAGGTCCCAAGCTGTCCCGTAATTACGAGCGCTAAACTCGATTGATTTGATTACCAGACTTGCACTTCCTCCTAGAGATGAACGCAAATAATGGAACTTGTTTATAGGCGGTATTGCATCATTATTATTAATCATTGATTCAAAGGTATCCTTGAACTCCAGCCAAGCTAAGTAATTACCGTCAAACGTAGGTAAAGAGATGGTAGGTAATTTTATCGCATTATAATTGTTTGAGTGACAATTGGACACGGACGCTTGTTCGTCGTTACATGTCACATGATTTTGTTTGATTGGAGATGGATCATTAATTTCTCGAGCTAGTGACAAAAGCGAAATAAATTGATTTTCAATAACTTCCCTCTCCGATACTTGTTCATCTGAATCTGAATGCAAAATGTCGATATCGTTTTGTAACATATCATAGACGCTCATTAGAGACTGAAATGATTCTATTTTCATTTCCAGTTCTTTTTGTTTCTTTGTGTCAATTTCATCCGATCCCACTAAAGCAGACAAATAGTCACTAAATTTTGTTAGACGACCCTTTATAATGCCGCGTTGTTTTATCAATTTAGCCAATTCTTTAGCTTGATCGGGGTCATTCATCTTGTCAAAGCGAAACGTTGATCAGATGATATAGAACAATGAACTAATTAAGTAGGTAATAAATGTGCAAACTCAAACCCGTCTGCAGGGCGTAGGTAGATCCCAGGTCCAGTCGTAAACGCAGTCGCCACGAGGGTAGATGTAGCTCAGCTGTGGCCGAACACGTCAACCAGCGGGCGCCTGCGCTTGTGCGACGAGCAGAATGCAGCGTCGGGCGCCGCGATGCTCCCTGGAATAGTCGGCAAATACCGTTGAAACACTAGGCCCACTTTGTTTCGTCACACTTAGTAGAGGGTAAAATGAAATATTTTGTATGTTATCCAAGCAAAACGTTAAAATCCTTTGTCACTAGCTAAATTAATTTAATTGGTTAACTATTGGGTCTGTATGACCTTTCACGAAATAGGCGTGATGTACAAATATTGGAGGCAAATAATTTAGGTTGCAATGATAGGCCGTAAGCTAGGCAGGTAGATAGGTAATACTTTTAGGTTTACTGTGAACACTATTTAGACAGCAAACTTATACCTATTTGATTCTAGGATTTTATGTAATATAGGCTTGTTCAGAATACCTAGCTAGATTAGATAAGCTACAGTGCTAAATAGTCCTAACGCTGTTGAATCAAGCAAGCAAAATTGTATTACGTGTGATGACCTAATTATACACGTAATTTAGGCAATTTTAAATAAATTGAGCAATAAGCTTAGGTACGCAAGGCAAATGGCTAAAGTCTTACTAGTAAGCTTGATTAGGATAATAAATAGACCTAACGCTCGAGAAGCAAGTTAGCCGTGCGCACAGAACAAAGAAAATAGTAGGTAGGTATGTTGGCAATAATAGGGGAACTGGTAGGAAAATAGAAGGAAAATTGGGTGTACTTCCCTCGGGATAGACCTTCTGTCTGTGCATAAAGGTGCCCTGGCAGCAACACGGAGTCCTTGTTCCTTTGTCCCGAACAGTAGGTAGAATGTAGGTGACTCGCCAAATGTCCACGTAGTCTCGTCGTGATTTCACTTCGCCGGTCGTTTTGTTTCGAAATAGTCCGAAGATTTAACAGATTTACACGGTCGCCACTTATGTCAAGGCTGACATAATTAAAATTCCCTTTAAATTGATGAACTGTTTATTATTAGGAATTTACAATATTTGGTTATAAATAAACCGAGCGTGCGTCGTACGCGAGTGTGGGTTGCGGAGTCTTGGCCACCTGAGCCGCCGGAGGGGAGGCGCGGGGCGCGGGGCGCTGCGCGCTGGCGCAGCGCGGTCCTATTACGCTGGCCGTCTTGGCTTTGGTGTACGCGTGTACAATCACCTTTATTTTCATAGGACCCTGTAACGTTTTAAACCATAAGAACACAATAACAAATCATTTTCACTTCGTATTTTCACACTATCAGCACTTCTAAATCGATAGCGAAGGGGTTTACCTTTGGTGACCTTGTATTTGGCTTTCTCCGAAACTCTGCAATCTCGGGCTTCGTGTGCGCTGGTGCGCTACCTTTTTATCTTTCGCTGTTATGTAATTTTGGCTATGTGAACTTGTTTATTTCTCTATTACGAGCCTGAAACCAACATCTGACATATTACTATGTTGTTTTTTATCTGGTTGTCATGGAAATGTCCATTCAAACTCGTTAGCGGTCTGATATGTTTGCTTCAATACTTTTACAAAAATACTTTTTCCCTCTTGGCCATTCACAAAAATTGCTTTTAATTTAAATAATTTTTAGAACTCTCCAAAAAGGGTATAAGAGCGGAACATTTCTGAAATTCGGGAGTCTCACTTCAGCTTTTGAGCAAGAAGCATCACCTAAAGGCCTTATCCCGGGGCCGCACTGGCCCGGGATCCTGCGAGCCTCTGCTGCTACGTCTCCTGTCTTGGCGGGCCTCTACCCTGGCCGGCGCTTCGTGGGTCTCTACTTCACCTGCCCGTTCTCTACTTCACCTGCCCGTCGGTGACTTCAGGCCGACACGTTGCGGGCCTCTACCCTGGCCGGCGCATCGCTACCAGGGCCACTACTTCTGCTGCCCGTCGGTGTCTCCAGGACACTGATGACCGATTGGCCGCCGGCCACGCTCTCCAACTGCAACTACTACATCGCCCACCAGTGCCTCCACTGACCGGTTCGCCAGATGTCTGCTGCTCCTTCTGCTCCTACTCTCCGTGTCCTCCGCTTCCTTTTTTTATGTGATACCTGTATTTTTTATAAAACCTGTCTCACTTTATCCACCCTCATCTTCCTATCATTTTTCTAAATAGTCATTGTATATACACCTAATAAACTGTCATTTCTAAATTTTATCCTGGTTGTTGTTTCTTGTTAGGTTCTGGTTAGGTTCATATCGTTACACGACACAGTTTACTGTGTTTCATGAGGTCTGGGAAAGCCCCATCGTCAACACATTTATTGAATATATAAGCTAAGTGTGGGGCTATAACTAGAATTACTGAACCAATGACTTTGACTGATATACCCCACAGGTCTTCCGTATTTTTTAAGTTAAGTAATTTAAACGTCCTGGGGATATACATGATGAAATTTTAAATATACATTACTGACGCTAGTTTTATTTTTTAATAAAGTCTCTGCTTTATAAGGAGATGAATTATTTAGACGGTCGGTTGTGAGTAAGGGTACATTGGTGAAGAATGTTTCAAAAGCTCGAGCAACATCAGCGCTGGATTTAACTATATCATCACCTATCTTTAGGCAGAAATCATTGTCCCTTGGTATAACTTTGCCAGATTCGCGGTTTATTATTTGCCAAACTGTTTTCATTCTATTATTTGAATTGTGAATTTTTCTATTAATGTGTAAAGTGGAATGTGGACCCCTCAAACTTAATTCAATCTAATCAGAACTTCCACCAAACCTCTAAATTAATTTAAATTATTATCATACGGAACCGTTTAACTACCCGCATAGTGCGGACTTCCTTATTTATTACTACTAATCTTAAGTACAATCAACAGCACAACAGCTTATTTCTCACTTACGGAAAACTTTGATTCCGAAAATGAACTGAAAACAACTGAACATTGTGAGTGATTTCTGCAAATTAAAGTAGGTTACAAAACATACAGTTTTTCCGCCATAATAGAAGTTTATGTGACTGCTACATAATGGAGGGCATTAATACTCGAGAATTTATGAAACGAGCCGAAGGCGAGTTTCATAATAATATCACTCGAGAGTTTTAATGCCTAATTATGTACAGTTACATACACTAGTTTATCTACACACATATCATAAGCTCTCTTTAATGTGTTCAGGAACCGCATGTTCATACATGTTTAGCTTGTTCAGTAGTACCAACTTCACAAACAAAGTAAGGGCGGGCGACGGCGTCCGAAATTTGAATGTCATAATATTTAGAAGACCGTAGTGTAATGTGTATTTTTTCAGATAAGAAATGAGTTTTTACCAAGTAGTTTAACATTATGCTGATCGTAACGTGCGGTTTTTGTACGCAGTAAAGAGGGTTTATGATACGTGTGTAGATAAACGTTATCTAAGCTCACACAATGCCTCCAACGCTTCAAATAGGGCGTCATATTTTACTATAACAGAGCATCGCATACAAATAGAACGTTTAAAGGAGTTGGCCAAAAAAAAAACCAGAAACGCCAGAAATTTCATATATGCCGTTTTTATAGGCATAATATGTACATCAAAAATATATAATAAGTTACTGCTAAAACGACGTGGTTTACTAGATATTTTAGAATAATGAAACAATAAAAAAATGTTTTTGATATACCTTTTGATCTACAGAACCGATTTTGATACAACATGCACTAAGTCCTTTTTTAGAATGTAACAAATACTTTTCTGGAAAGCACATCAAACGGTTTAGTCGTACGCGAGATAATTGTCCGCGAAACATACTCGTACATACATACAAACATACAGGTCAAACTGAGAACCTACTTTTTTTTTTAAGAAGCCACGCACACATATATTTGACAGGAACAGAAAAGTGTAGTCATATTTTAGGGGGTTATTAGGGAGACCATTCTGAGCAACTTTTACTATGAAACCGATTTGATCAGAGCAACTTTATTTTTTATTCCTCCATACGTTTTGGTCCGGGCGTTCAGCTGATTTGTATAGATAGAGTAGTGAGAAATAAAGTTGCTCTGATCAAATCAGTCTCATAGTGAAATTTGCTCAGAATGATGTCCCTAACAACCCCCTTAAATATGACTACACCTTTCTGTTACACCCTGTATATTAAAGGGCATTAAAGTGACAGCGATAACATAAAAGTCAAGAAAAATAAATGTATAATATATAGTATCATAACTTCTATGCTACATCGTTTCGGGGGCTAATTTTAAAAAACATAATGGTTTGACTATAGTGAACCCATTTTTATACATTCCGTCGCTGGCGATTCTGGTTTTTTTTTCTATGACCTTTTGTCCAAGTCCTTTACGTTGTGTTCTAGCAATCAGTTAGTGAACCCAGCAAAGTTGTATATTTCAGTTCTGACAAGCAGAAACCGGCCTTAGTGTTCTCGAAATTGTGTCGTAATGGCCAGCATGACTAGTCGGTCGGTAATTCCTTGGAAAGCCGCCAGAGAGTTATTGTTCCCGGTAATTTCGTTTTAGTTGGCATCAATTCGCACTGAATACTTTTTTTCACTCGGATTAAAAATTAAATGAATATTAGACGGTATATTGTAAAAGAACTAGGGAAATTCGTTATTAAATTATGGATTTTTGATTTTCTCACCATGCTAAGGGCCTGTTTACTAAGCCTCCAGTGCGTGGACGTCACCAGACTGTAACTCATTTTTTTTGTTGGAGGGGAAAAAAAATGGAATTGCCCTTGTCTAGGAGTCAGACCTCCCTGCTACGTCCGGGTCCCTTAACGTTGAGCGGGCATCAGCTCGTGTAGTATACAGACTCAAAACAACCCCTGAGTGTGTGCAAAGCAGTTATCGTTAGGTGTGTTAGCCATGGGATCGCGAAATTTTGCCGAGAAAGGTGAGGGACACAGCTCTATACAGCGCATATCTCTGTCCTCCGCTTTCCCGCGTCATGACCCCGCGGGGCAGGCATGCTACGGGTGCTGCGGTAGTGTTTCGGTGCGGGAGGGGTTGATTATCGTGACGTCTGTATGGCGCGAGAGTTCAGTGCGGGGTCGGTATCATAGTATTAATAATAAATGCTAAGTTAACAAGACCCTTATTTGAAGGATACTTCCTAATCTTGCTCAAACATAAACATTTACATCAGGCACATACTTTGCAACTGGCCCCACACTAGGATTCCCTGTGTCGTGGGAACCAGAAACAGCCACGTCACACACATATAAACATCCAAGACCTGGGGTTTTCAATTACCCCCAGCCGGGGATCGAACCGCAGCCTCTCGCATGGAAGGCAGAGCCACATCCGCTGCGCCACAGAGGTCGTCAAGAATAGGGTTGTCGCTTAGCGCCGCCGCCCCATTCCATTGTCGCGCGCAAATCCTTCACTTCGAGAATGGTTTCCAACGGGGAAACAACTTTGCACCTGGAGCCCAATTCTGTATTGGAGATTGCACAGTTATCGCATCGCGACCGCTCCGAAGGGCGCCAAACGCCGCATTTGGCAGTAAGTCTCCCAACAAAATAGGTGCCGCCGACAAGCCAAATACGGCATTCCGCGCCCGCGATCGCGATTCCATCCCCAGTACAGAATTGGGCCCCTGCCGTCTGCCATTTGTTAAATAAGGAATGGGTTCATAGAGTGCGCTTGCAACACTGTTAGTCAGTCGCGTGACTGCCTGTCGACTGCTGCAGTCGTGCTGCACATTTAAACAACCTAATTAAATTGCTCAAATGACAATGTCCAATTCTTCAGACTTATCTTGTTGAGCTTCTAATAGCTTTAACTAATAAATCAAACGTAATCACCTACTAGATCCTTTTATACCCAAATTAATTTGGTTACTCCACAAATATTATGTAGAAGAAGGCCTAAATCCGAGGATGTTATAGAATGGAGACGCCGTACCCCTCGATATAACTACTATTCTAAGTTTTTCATTTCGGTAATAAATTCGATACCCATTTCGTTTAAATTTCGATAGACACACAAAATTATTTCAGATCGAAAATTCCAGTCATTAAAACCTCAGAATATCGAAACTATTTGTTTACTTATAAATTGTGGCCAAAATAGAGGGACAGTGCTGCTACGGCGTCATTGCTACGGTTGCAAAACCCTATTATTATTTTCAACATCATCACATATCTTTAAGCAGCAATAATTTGTGGAAGTTTCCTCGCACCTCTTCTCGTAGAGAAGTGGCAAAATAGGACGTTTTCTAAACATGTGTCAACATTTACAAAAAATAAAGAATTTAGAATTAGAATTTGACTTTGGTCCTGATTTGCCGCCACAGCTCAACGTTATATCATATTATATTACAGTAAAATTTAAAAGAGTAACTACTGTGTAATTTAGAAGTCACACGATATATTAAAAAAAAATACTTTTATCACACCGGACGGCATATTTTTCTGTAGGACATTTAATTAAGAAGCGCTCCCAGTCCTAGTTGTTCTAAGCTTAATAAACATCACAAATTGGCAAGTCGACCTTAGAATGTTTGAGGTAACCTTCTTTTGTGTAACTTAATTTGCGTGCCTGTTTGAGAGAGAGAGAGATAGAAGAACTAGAGAAGCTATTTTAGGGTTACATATCCTAAGAGTGCCAAACTGGACCCTATTACTAAAACTCCGCTGTCCGTCCGTCTGTCCATCTATCTGTCTGTCCATCAGGCTATGTCTCATTAACCGAAATAGGAAGAGAGTTGAAATTTTCATAGAATTTGTCTTTTTATTGCCGCTTCAGCAACAAATAATGAACTACACGCAGTTAAACAAATGAAAGGGTTCCCCTCCCCATACAAGAGACGTGTTTTCTGCGCTTTTTCTTTTACGGTGATATGGAACCGTTCGCGTGCGAGTGCGTCCTGTCACGCAGCCTTATGGCGTAACTCGTCTGAGCTATGAACTTCATATAGACTTTTACGTTTGACACCTTGCACCAGCTTCATCTGTCAAATTGGTTTCACGCAAGTAGCATCTTAAATGGAGGCCAAACCCAAACTCATTGAATGAACTAAATCTGTATGATTTGACGTAAATCGGTATCATGTAATGTTTCAAGCGAAACCCAAGCCCATATCCAAATGTCAAAAGAAGATGGGACCTACTTTGACGTTGGCTTTCCATCAGTGTTGCCGTTCTAGCCACTTTGTGGCTAGATCTAGCGGATTTTCAACGGTTTTAGCCAAAAATAATAAATTTTAGCTACCAAAACTAATTTTGGTAATTTTTAGATTATTACTGTTGAAAATCGAGCGAGTAAGTGATTTTAAATAAATTTGAGATTATCGCCTTTTACGGAATATCATATCATAATATACCTACCGAAACGATGACATTGTTTATGATAATAATATTATTTTATCAACAGTAATAGAATATAAGGTAGGCAAATAATACTATGATTTACTATTTAGCTACTTCTAGCCACATTTCGAAAGTGTTTTTTTTTTTTTTTACAAAACTGGCTACTTTTTTATTTTATGTAGCCACAAACTAGACTGTCCTAATGGCAACACTGCTTCGCATAAATCGGACACTGAATAATATTGAATAAATAGGACAAAAGCTCTTATTTTAGTGATTTTGGAACGTTTAAACAATAATATTTCGGTTGGTGATTATTGGGAATATTGTTTATCAGTAAAAAACCAAAGGTTATAGGAACCAAAGGTGAGGTTATGTTAGGATTATTGTTTTAGTTTTTGAGATGGCGTCGGCTGTCTTGCTGGCTGCAGCAGAGTAGGAACGCATCAGGTGTCTCCATAACGAGAAACGGAGGCTGCCGAGGGTCGCAAGTCAGAGGATAATGCTGCCGAAGGCTGAATTTGTTGGACTTTTCCGCCTCACAAAGGGAGCTTTCCGAATGATATCAGAGGAAATTTTACCTGTTGCCGGCAAGCCAGCGCACTAGCGCTGAGCGGCCAGACATTAGGGTAAGAAGATTTACTTACGAAATAAATCAATAATGAATACATGTGAAACTTTAAAATTCTTTTCGCACATCACATTCTCCGCCACAGAAGAGTAAGTATTGGGACTTAAGGTCTTCTCAATTTGGCAGTCTACAATGTCAGACTGTCCTAGGGATATGCTTTAAACCACCCATCCATTCTAGGGAAATATATTGTTTCCCATGTACCAGAGTGAATGAGACATCGTCTCAAGAAGGTAACTTTTTGTTGCAGGTTCATAGAATTGTCTTTTTCCCTGGAATAGTCGAGTGTATTGATGGCTCTGGCCATAATCCGGGCCTTACAGCAAGAGGCATACTACCTCAGGAAACAGTACCACTCTCCCAGCACTTTACTCGTAAGTAATGTATTCATTTACTTCCTTCTATCAGTACTCTTTGGAAATCCATAGCATTTCTTAGCTTATTTCATTACCTACTTGTAAATAATATACTGCCCTGTAAAGCAGACATGGAGAGTATGACTGCTGCTGGGGAAAGGTATGGCTCATGGGTATGTTAAAAAAATCAGTTACAAAACTAAATTTCTTATATTGCAGTGTCACAAAATGATAATTTTACTATTCTTTAGACGATTATGAGGCGTCCCCAGAGCATGACTGTTTTCTAAATGCAATGCTATTATTTCCAGTATCTGCGCGCCTCTTTCTTCGCTGGCCGCCGCCGCTAGTCTGTTCTCATTGATATCATCTGCAGTCACAAGAAAATGTTCTATTTTTATTACTTTTTTTATAATAAGTAATAAAACCTAATATTGCCGCCCGGTAGAGCATGAAGAGGCATACTACAACAGGAAACAGTACCACTCTTACAACACTTTACTCGTAAGTAATATTTATTTATCTTACTGTTTACTAAAGAGCTCGGTGGTCTTATGGGTTTCACGCTTTATTCTCACACAGGAGATGCAGGTTAGATTCCTGACCATGTACCAATGAGATCATTAAATACTCTTTGGAAATCCATAGCATTTATTAGCATAATTCATTACTTACTCTTAAGTAGTATACTGTGTTGGCTCATGGAAGCATGGGTATGTTAAAAAAACTGATTTTATAATATTTCAGTGTTACAAAACGATAATTTTACAATTCTTTAGGTGATTATGAGTATGCATGACTGTTTTCTTAACGCGTTGCTATTCTTTCCAGTGCCCGCACGCTCCTTTGTCTGCTGGCCGCAAATGCCGCAATGGATTTCGCATTTAGTTCTTCTGCCGCCAGTCTGCACTCATGGATGTCATCTGCAGTAAAAAGAAAATGTTCTATTTTTATTACTTTTTTTATCTTAACTTCTTAAAACATAATATTTCACATGAGCATGGAGTTTTATTTATTAACATTTTCTTGAGTAAAAATCAAAGTACTTTATTACTGTAGATATTTACATATACTTAGCAAACATCATTTTTTGCCTCTTCTCTACATTGGAACACTGAGGAAGGAGAGGAAGGGCGTAGAAACTACCACAGATTGATTTTTAGATCTCTTATAAAAATTGGTTGTGCTGAATTAATCCAAATATGTTTTTTTATCATTATTATAGTATATATATATATATATATATATATATATATATATATATATAAAATATTAAGCAGGAATAAATAATTACAAAATTATTGACAGCATGGTCTGTGTTAAGCTAGATAAACCCCAAACAGTCCCGTAGTAGGTTATCTCACCACATACCACTGAAACATTTCCATCATATTGAAGATATGAGACTGATGAATGAATTAGAGATTGAGTTTTTAGTAAATAGGTAGTCACCATCATCATCATGAACAGCCTATAAGTGCTGGACTAAAGGCCTCTCCCAAAAATGAGAGAATTTGCACAAAGTAATCACCATCCTGAGCAGACGGGTTGGTGATCGCAGTTCTGTAGAAGGTGGTTGTTTATAAGGGACGCTGCTGTCCATTCGCTGTTAGGTATATTCCCTTTGACGCCTCCTAATACACCCTCGGGAAGAGAAGGGGTGATGGCAATTTGTATTCTGCACAAGGCGAATATTATACAAATATGTAGTATGAGTTGCAAATAAGAAGCAAATGCAAACCTAATTCTTGCTGATATTATGTATAACCTCGTGACTGTTACCACAGGGTAATAATAACATAAACATTAAACTCACATCTCCACTCCTCTCTGTTTTATGCATTCCATCAGCTACCAGGTGCCCACTGCTCTAAGTCACGTTTCCCCTCCACGTACTCCAGCATCATCAGGAACTGCCCCTTCGGCACAACTCGGCGTGCTGGCATGCTGAAATTAAAACGAATTGAAGGTTTTTCAAGTAGGGTCAGTCGGCTCCTGTAAATCCGTCTCAGCGCAGCACAACTTACTGACTTACGCTATCATAGGGCGTGGGAAATGGGGAATTTCAACTACCTAATAAAATACCTAGTAAGCAAAAGCTATGCTTGAAATTAATTTAAGTTAAGTTTTTTTGGTTATGGCTTCTGTCACAATAATTTCACCAATGTCACCTGATGAGACCTGCACAATAGGAAAACACGTGTAACAGGTAATAAAAAGAGAACTTTAAGCTGAGACTATAATTTAATATTGTTGGTAGATATAAATTTGTTAAGTAAATTGACAGAGAATGGGTGAGATAAGGTGAGAAGGAAGTTACATTGACAGGACGAGGGAATTTCGGAGGGAGGAGATCGTAAAGGGAAGAATGATTGATAGGGCATTCAAAGAACAAATGATCAGGAGTACCGTCAGCCAGGCCACATTCACACAATGATGAATCCCTTATCCTAATTTTTGCGAGATGGACAGGAGTGCAGGAGTGTCCCAAAGAAAGACGACAGATGACAGAAGTGACCGATTTATCTAGGTCTCTAAACTTAAAGAACCAAGGACGTCTCAGAATTATTGGTTCAATGGTACCGTAGTGTTTACCTTTAAAAGTTTTTTAATATTCGCCATTTATGGTGCCAGGAATTGTCTAGTCGAGATTTAGCTACAGCAGCGAGATCATGAGAGTGGACCTTAAAATGAGAAGGATCACCGGTTCCCACAGCATTCCTTGCTAGCGAGTCACCCGCCTCGTTACCAACAATGCCAGAATGTCCGATACCAAGCAACGACAATATTGATGCCAAGAACATGACATCTGTATAACGCCTCACGGATCTTGAAAATAAAAGAATACTTTGATTAAGATTTAAATGGATTAGCGAAAATAGCATAAAGAATGCTTAGGAAGTGCTTATGCTTGAAATTGAACCTAATAATGTACTCTGTGACTTGAACTGTCACGTCAACATGGAAACAGTGTGCTTTTAGCGTTATCAAAACGCACTTGCAAACAATGTTTTTTTTAAGGCAAAACTTTTAGTATTTGACTGAATGAAACACAAAAAAAGGTTAACAAGATATAATAAAGGTTTATTTATATATTTAATTTCAATTCTTTCCTCAATATTTATGATAATCTATGCAACCGATTACATTACGCAACAAAACGCAACATCAAAACATTGCTCGTCGATGGACGTCCCTATTTAGTTCACACGAAGATCAGAGCTGTTAGAAGCCTTCGGTGATACCCCGCAATCGATGAAATTGTATGAGCATGAGATGAACCATAGACACACGCTCTGAACTTCAGAGAGTTACGCCATAAGGCTGACGGTCTCTCGCTCGGGAAATGACATGATAATCATGACAGAATGGTATTCCACCCGATTCCAAAGCATCACTACAGTAATTGAAAAAAATGGGTTTTAATATTATGATTTTTTTCAACAGTTTAGGATTAGAATATAGTTGAACCTGTGGCAACCAGACGAGAAAAGGATTTGAAGCTGTTAGTAAGACGCCTTCACAATATCACAGGTTCTCTAGTTAAAAACCTCTTGTGTGCTTTACGAATGTACGAGGAATAAAGCGCTACCAAAATTACTTGCCCTAGTCCCCTACAAATATTGACAATATCTTGCGCCTCTGCCGACTTATTCAATCGAAAACAGCCTCTATATCTTATCTGTCATAAAGTCTTGATTAAGTTTTGAGAAAGTTTTGGAGTTATTTTAAGTCTGCTTTGTTGGTTGAAGTTGCCTGCAAGTTGCCTATTAGGGCTGCAAGTTGCCTATTAGGGTTGCAAGTCGCCTATTGGGGTTGCAAGTTACCCATTTGGGCTTCAATTGACCTATTGGGTCTGCAAGTCGCCTATTGGGGTTGCAAGTTACCCATTTGGGCTGCAAGTTGCCTATTGGGGCTGCAAGTCGCCTATTGGGGTTGCAAGTTACCCATTTGGGCTGCAAGTTGCCTATTGGGGCTGGAAGTCGCCTATTGGGGTTGCTAGTTACCCACTTGGGCTGCAAGTGGCCTATTGGGGCTGCAAGTCGCCTTTTGGGGTTGCAAGTTACCCATTTGGGCTGCAAGTTGCCTATTGGGGTTGCAAGTTACCCATTTGGGCTGCAAGTTGCCTATTGGGGCTGCAAGTCGCATATTGGGGTTGCAAGTTACCCATTTGGGGTGCAAGTTGCCCATTTGGGCCGCTTACATTCGGACGCACAGAGTTTGTCAACTTATAGATCGGAAAAATGCTTGTAGCTCCTTCGTCATCACGCAATTACCTACTTGACATGGGAAGTCAACTTAGATAGTTTCATGATCTGTCTTAACGCTTTTATGTTCGTCCGTTTTAGGGAAACATTGTGATAAACATTGTCATAACACATTGTTGCCAAATGGTGGTCTTTGTTACACAAAATTATGTTTATAAAATATGACTGCTGAAACAAATCCGGTACAGATGACCCCTTTTGTTTATAATCCGCGGCGTGATTTTTGCATTTGTTAGAATACCCAGTCTAATAGCCAATTTGTTAGAAACCCTGTTTTCATTTATAATTATCAATTCTCCGCGAATAGATAGTCGCTTGTAAATGTCGCAGTAAGATGGTTTTAGAAAGGCGTTATTTAACCTCACAATGACCACGGACTGCAAAGTATCTTTCTCGTTAGAGGTTTTGAATTTTAAAACCATTGCATGAGGTTCAAAATCGCGACGCCTCTTAACGGAGTTGGTCGTTGAGAAGATAATGATATCCCTAGGGATATAATCCGTAATATACAACGTTACATTCTGTGTTCACGAGGGCCAATTTGTCACGGTTAAGCCCCTGTAGGTTGTTTGGGGCTAGAGTTGTGAGAAAACGTCGTTGTGAAAAAAATGGGGATAGTGAGTGTTCAGGCCTCTCGGCACCCAATGACCTCGCAGGGGCCCATAGCTACGAGGTAGCGTAGCGATCGGATGCCAAGAAGCAAGAACGTCGGCGGTTCACCGAGCTAAAGTAAATAGATTCTATCTGACCTGGTCTGTGCTTCGTTCCCGTCAAACTCCTGTCTCTCTGCAAGGCCTGGGTGCACCCTAGGCTCTTCTTGGTAGACAGGTTCTTCAGCCAACCAGGTATGGCTGGCAGGCCAGCTTCGACGCGCACAGTGTTACGTAAATACGAACTTTATCTGGTTCGGAGAACCACAATACACTCAGCTATAAGACAATCCTGAGGGGAGCCCGAATACAATTCCAGATGGCTTACGATTTAATTTCAATGCCCAAAATCAATACGCGTCACATTGCGGGGGCTTTTCGTCTGTCAGTTCTCAAAAAACTGCTCTGTTGGCAGCAACGTCAAATTCAAAATGGCCGTTCCGAAACCATCGATTCTGAATCGAACAATCACCCGCCCGGACAGGCACCCACCTGTCCCTTAATCTACGGGCAGCCGAGACAACGTTGCTACCGCTCGTTTTAGTACCGAGCCTCCTACTAGAACCTCTGCAGACCGGGGGGTCCCGTCCCTGCCAGGGAACAAGTTAACAATGCGCCCCCTGCGCCAACGCAGTGGCGGTAGGTTAGCATCCTTAACCAGAACGAGGTCACCAACACTAGAGGGGCTGGTTTTGTCAGTCCACTTAAGGCGCTGTTGTAAGATATGCAGATACTCGAGCGACCAACGCTTCCAGAAATTCTGAGTAAACTGCTGCAACATCTGATACCCTGACAACCGATACAATTTCACTCCCTCGAAGGGGTGCTCGGGCAACGCGTTAAGTGGCTGTCCTATCAAGAAATGGCCTGGGGTCAGAGCCTCCAGGTCATTTGGATCCGAGCTGAGCGGACACAACGGTCGCGAATTGAGATCGGCCTCGATCTTACAAAACAATGTCGCGAGCTCCTCAAAAGTCAGCGCGGTCTGACCTACTATACGCCCCAAGTGCGTCTTAGCTGACTTAACTACGGCCTCAAAAATCCCACCCCAGTGGGGGCAGCTCGGTGGGCTGAAGGTCCACTGTATACCCCGACGGGAGAGGGCCGTTCCAATATCCACTTTATTTACATTCAAAAAGTTGACTATCTCTCGTAAGCATCGTTCCGCACCGATGTAGTTAGTGCCGTTATCAGAGCGGATCAAAGTTGGAAGTCCCCTTCGAGAAACAAACCTATCCAAACAAGCAATGAAGGCCTCTGTCGAGAGATCAGCAACGAGCTCGAGTTCAGGAGCCCGACATCCCCTGGATGCACAATCAGACGGGTTCAATTTTCCTGGTACATGTCTCCAGGTCAGTGGGACCTCAGACGACACAATCTGGGGGACACGGTTCGCAACAAAAACCTCTAAGGTATGGACCGAAGCCTTCAGCCAGCACAAAACAATCTGGCTGTCCGTCCACGCGTACACCGTATCCTCCAAAACCACTGACCCACGCAACACTGTTAGAGTGTTATTCAAAACTTTGGTCAAAAGAGCAGCCCCGGACAGTTCCAGTTTTGGAATCGTCATCCTTGTCCGAATAGGCGCTACCTTGCTTTTTGCCAAAACCAAACGCACGTCGACCTCCCCGGTGGAGGTGACGGTTCGCAAATAAACCGCTGCCGCAAACCCTCGTTCAGAGGCATCACAAAACCCGTGAAGGGTTGCCCTGTAATCCCCAGCAGGGACCAATTTCCTCGGCAGCGATACATTATTTATGAGGCCCAACCATTGTGCTAAATCATTCGATACAATGCAGCCCTGAGCTCCAGAATCTAATAGGGCGCGAACGTATGTTGGGTTGCCCGCCAAATCCCAAACAAGCACAGAGGCGATCGGTGACACCACCGTCTCCGGTTGGGGGGCAACAAATTGTTGGGCTGCAAATTCCTAGCGAGGGCCCCCGGGGCCCCACTGTGCCTGTAACCGATCAGGTAGGCAGCCATACGCCAGAGGGTCCCATCGCACAAATGGCCCACGCGCCGGCTCCATTGCCACCCTACGGGTTGTGGGCGTGAATTCAACCGTGGCCGCTCCATGAGCGGGGGGGACATCACATGCGACCGACGAGGACGAGGCAACGAGCGGGGCGACAACTGAGGCGGCGTCCGAACCGCACCCGCATAGCTCGAAGTTGTCCCATGCCACCCGCCCGTTACGGCCTGCTCAACACACCCAATGTGCCGCTGAGTCGGATGCTGAGTCGCAACCGAGAACTCAGGGCCCCCCATGTGATGACCCTGAGTGCGGCCCTGCACCCCTGGTTGGCCGCGTGCTTGTGGCCCCATTGCCCGCTGAGTCGGATGCTGAGTCGCAACCGAAAACTCAGGGCCCCCCATGTGATGACCCTGAGTGCGGCCCCGCACCCTAGTACTACCCTGTGCACGTGGGGACGCTGGCCCCTGAGTTGCGCTCCAAGTTGCAAACAAATTCTCAGGGCCCCATTCCGTATCACCCTGGGTACGGCCCGGTGGACGTGGGGACGTTGGCTCCTGAGTTGCGCTCCGAGTCGCAAACGAATTCTCAGGGCCCCACGCCGTGTCACCCTGGGTACGGCCCTGTGGTGGCTGTTGGCCGGACCGGTTCATGCACAACAGATTGTTGTGGGCCCCACCACAATATCCGCACAATTTAGTGCGCGTGCAGTCCCTAGCCATGTGTGGCCCGAGGCACAGGAAACACCAGCTCCGCTGCTTGGCCATCCGGCGCCGTCCCTCAACCCTAAGTTCCCCGAACTTATTGCAATCGGCCACAGCATGGCCAATCTGCCTACAACATGGGCAGGTCTCACTATGTGGGGTCAATGCACTCACAGTCCCATACGACTGCCGGTTGGTGCGGTCCTTCCTCGTCGGAGGGCCCCTACTCACAGCGCTCCCGGCAGCTCTCTGTGGCTCCGAAGGATGGGTGGCCGTCAACCCCAAATTCTCTGCCCGTCGAGCCTCCTCTTCCAAAAATCCGACCAAGTCGGAGAAGGCGGGCAGGTCCTCGGCCGACCTCCCGTGAGACTGTTCGAAACGAGTCTGCACGTCAGCGGGTAGGCGGGAAAGTACAATGTACAGCAGTAGGTAGGACCATTCACCAACCGGAAGTCCAAGATTCTCTTGGGCCTTGGTGACGGACAACAACGGGTTCAAAACCTCCGTCTGTATGGCCCCGACCTTGTTCACAACCGGGATGCTAAACAAACGGTTCAGTTGGGCATCGGCCAACCTCCGTTTGTTGTGGTAACGTCTGACCAGCAATTGCCTGGCCGTTTCATAGTTACCCTCCGTAACTGTCAAATGAGCGACCAGCTCCCTGGGCTCACCCCTCAATGCTGCCACCAGCTGAGCCATTTTGACAGACTTGGTAATGTCCGATCGCATGTGCACCAAACTGTCGAACAGATTGATGAAGCTCATCCATTCACCGGACACTCCGTCAAAAGTAGGCATAGTTATAACGGGTAACCTGGTCCCCGATCCCTGATGCGGCAGAGGTGCTTCAAAGTCACCACCATGGCTGGACTCGCGCTGCCTACGTATGTCCGCAGCCTTCTGCGTGATAGCAGCTGCCATCTCCATACACTGGTCGACATCCCCTAGCAACCGTGACAGCCTGTCAGGTGCGCAACCATCAACTGCTTCCGCCTGCGCGGACAATTCGAGCACCCTGTTGTAGCGTTCCTTAACGTCCATAGACCGCTCCAATACCACATCATGCCTATCTAAACGGTCTATCAGACCGTGTGCGGAGGAAAACCATCTGAGCTCCTTAGAAACACCCTTCTGTATTTCAGACAACGACATGATCGGAACGATACTTACTCACAATTTGCAATAACTCAATTATATTGGACCCTCCAGTCTACAACCCAAACGAGGGAACCCTAATCTATAACTTAAACAATGCTGATTTCCCCAAACAATAGAAACCGAGTTTTATATCTACACAAATTCTGTAAACAACAATTTAGTTTCCCTATATCATATAACACACACAGATAGTCAATATTAGTTCAAGTTATAAATTGCTATAAACTGAAAACAATGTCCAAACATTCATTAGCATTACTAGACCACTAATAGATTGACTAACTGGTAACTGGTACTTCAATGCAAATTTCAATTCACCTACAATGTACCTGTAATGTAATTACTATTCTGAGTCACATCTCAGTACAACTGGTCATTTAGGGAAAACTGTTATATCTGTCTGTCTACTACCAGCAATAGACTTATAGCTTACAACACTACCAATCTATGTGGATACAGGAACAATACCAAGTTAGCTAATAACCGCCTATACCTACAGATTGATAGTCCCAAATCGTGGGTTCCTGGAGCCCTTGACGGCTGCAAATCTCAGGAAACCACGCTCTTGCTACCAAAATGTTCAGGCCTCTCGGCACCCAATGACCTCGCAGGGGCCCATAGCTACGAGGTAGCGTAGCGATCGGATGCCAAGAAGCAAGAACGTCGGCGGTTCACCGAGCTAAAGTAAATAGATTCTATCTGACCTGGTCTGTGCTTCGTTCCCGTCAAACTCCTGTCTCTCTGCAAGGCCTGGGTGCACCCTAGGCTCTTCTTGGTAGACAGGTTCTTCAGCCAACCAGGTATGGCTGGCAGGCCAGCTTCGACGCGCACAGTGTTACGTAAATACGAACTTTATCTGGTTCGGAGAACCACAATACACTCAGCTATAAGACAATCCTGAGGGGAGCCCGAATACAATTCCAGATGGCTTACGATTTAATTTCAATGCCCAAAATCAATACGCGTCACATTGCGGGGGCTTTTCGTCTGTCAGTTCTCAAAAAACTGCTCTGTTGGCAGCAACGTCAAATTCAAAATGGCCGTTCCGAAACCATCGATCGAGTATCGATTCTGAATCGAACAGTGAGTAACAAATAACATTGCATCACATCTTACCCCATAGGGTTGGCAGAAGTGCAGTTACGCTTTCGTTAAGCCAGTTATTCAATACTCAATTTTGCGTGACAGGGGACTAGCCCATAGCAAATTAGCAACAGATGTGGAGGGATATGTTACATGTTGAACTGAAACTTTCGAAGCTGTCATTCCCTGTAGCTTAACCTACAAGGTTTATTGGCTCTCGACGTCATATCCAGTTGCGACTCACAACGATGGACTAAGGTTGGGGTAATTATTTACTTATTTTTTACACACATAGGGAATGGAAACATTAGTTGAGAAATGGAAAATTGCTTTGGGAGACTTTCTAGAAAGCCGTAGTACCTAGAACCATACAGGTACAGACATAGTGATGAACGTGTTCAAACCGCGCCACGTCATCAAACCAAAGGAATTTCTCTACAAAAGTTTCCTTTGCCACAAAGGCGCCAAAATTAATTTGGAGCATAAATCAACAGACGTTTTAAACGCAACGTTTCTAATTAATCAAATGGAAGTATTTCAGTTAAGTAGGCCACGAATTTCGCCGAATGGCGGCTCTGCTTTGAATTACCAAATTACATCTTATTTAATCCGAAACACTTTAAAGACCGAAATTAGTTAGTTTATTATCGTGAGTGATTCTAAGGCCCTTATTAATAACAACTCTCAGAGTTAACACATCGCGATTTATATATTCTACAGTGTGAATCTTCAAAAAGTGCACATAACGATCTGGGTGGAAGAACATCGAAATCATCAACAACAAAAAATAAAAAAAACTCGTCCCTCCCAATTTTTATAGCCATTTTAATATTGAAATGCGCTATCTGGGTACCAACTGCAAAAAAATATTTAACTTCGGAATGGAAGGGTTTTTCGTAGAAAAATTTACTGATTCATTTTTCAACCAAATGTTGTGAAAATCTGCAATTACTAAAAAAACTCTCGAAAATATAGCTAGTATTTCATAAACAACGCGTAATTTTAGTTTAAAGTTACCACTTTTTCTGCAACGTTTTGTTACTGGCAGCACTACATGTTTCATCATCACGAATCAGTCAATTTGACTGAGAAAAATCCACTCATTCCGTAGTTTTTTCTTTATTTTGCAGTTGGTACCCAGATAGCGCATATCAATATTAAAATGGCTATAAAAATAGGGCAGGGATGAGATTTTTTTGTCGATGAATTTCGATGTTCTTCAACCCAGATCGTTATGTGCACTTTATGAAGATTCATACTGTATATACAAGCACAAATTTGCTTCTGGCCCTAAACTAGGATGCAGTCTCGTGGGAACCAGAAAAAGCGGCGTCACACACATAAACATCTAGGACCTGGAGATTTATTTCTACCTCCCCAGCCGGGATTTGAAACCGGAACCTTTCGCTTGGGAGGCAGAGCCTGGAACCGCAACGCCACAGAGGTCGTCATCATTGTCTTAACTATTATAATGACGGTTTTGCCATATCAAATCTCTTTCTATATTCGAAATAGCTTTTAGAGCTGAGTGCGGTTTATTAACGCCTAGTGACATCTTAAGATGTCATGTTCCCGTTATAAGTTTTGAATCTTATAACCATGGCATAAGGTTCAAAGTCACGATGCCCCATAACCAGATCCAGGCGTTGGGTACTTCGATCATATAAGCACGTTGTGTAGTTAGGCTTAGAGTGTCAAAACAAACTATCATAACTGCGTAAATGAATGGGTGTCCTGCGGTAGGGTTACGGTACGAGAGGGGTGTGTTTAGTGCAAGGTCAGCGTCTGACGTCACTCTTCCCGCACCGACACACTACCGCAGGGACCTACTCAGGTAAGCGCTGTCTATGACAATAATAAAACCCAACAACAACAAAGCTCGACAGACCCCTTTTTGGGCAGAGGGAAATGTATTCCCCCCCAAATATTTAATTTTGTGTCTTGGGGATAAAGTCTAAAACCAAGTTTTATTTATAAGTTTAGCCTCTCTTACTTTTTACCTCTAGTATTTTTTAGGTTGTCGCATCTGAATAAAGTTAGTTTCTTTCCTTTTTTTAACAAACAACCGAACAAGTTTAATCAGATTACAAAACACACATTTCGGCCATTGAGACATGTTCACTGTGGATCGAGTTAAGCATAGCGTTTTTGGAAGTATAGTGATGTGTGTCACGATATATCGAAAATTTTAATCTAAACGTGGGCACAAGTATGGGAAAATGCATGACGGTATGTTATGTCGTGTTGTTTAGTTTTCCAGTTCTTACAAATTAATTTATGACGTGTGCTACAACGCATTCAGGCAAGGACCGCAATAAACTACCTAATTTACTCGAATACACCACACACTAAAGTCAGCCGTGCTCGCGGCGGCTCCTCCGCTCGTCCGGTGTGGACGCACCATGTGTAAAGTGTCAATGTGACAGTATTTTTTTGCCAGATGACTTAAATCGATCCGTAAGTGTTGAATTAAAACAATAACATAATTGGCACGCTTTTTCCAATATGGTGCGTCGCATTGCAGGCTTATTTAGCCAGTTATTAAGTTTTATGGATTCAAACGTAAGTATTTTTTAGGTAAAAACAATGCTGATGACAATATCAAAAATAATCGGTTCATGTCTTTTTTAGTAAAAACTTATGTCAAGCACCAAAAGTAAATTCAGCCAGCTAGCCAATTTTTAGTTTTGAATCCAGGTAACAGCTTTCTCACAAATATCACTCACACGACATTAACTTGTAAACAAAACCCAGGACTCAAAAATCTTATCGAAAGAAAAAACACATAGATCACAGTTTGTCGACATCGAGAATCGATATATTTCCTCAGTCACGCACATCCCTACCGCCACACGTTATTCCACACGAGTATCATATTTCACACGAAACCGGCAGACTGAGAAGGAAGGGGGTATATACACTTAGAACAATTAAGATTGGAAGCGTCTTCCGAATAAAATCGAGACCGACTCTGTAAGTTTTGACAAATTATTCTATTAAAATTACAGTCGCTTTAATTGACAGCTTGTGTGAAATAATCGCGTTCAGATTAGTCAAACGACAATTTCACAAGCATCCTTCAGAACATCAATTTGATTTGGATTGAGATAGAAAATACTTGATGTCAGAGATACACAAGAGTCATTTAATTTTGTTGCGGGCCACGAAAAAGAAACACAACTACAGATGTAAACTAAATCTTATGTCAAACGCACACATTAAAAGACTGGGCAAAGCAATAATACATTTACGCGCACATGCAGATGAAGTGTGGCTAAACATAACACCATACATTCTGAGCAACTTTCACCGATCTGATCAGAGTTGCTCAGATCTAATCGGTTTCATAATGATTATGTCCCTAACAACCCCCTAAATATATGACTACACCTGTATACACATACATTGCTTATGGTCCCACGCTAGACACCCAGTTATTACAGTTATTATTGGAACCAGAATCAGCGACATCAAAAACATATAAACAATTTAGATTTTATTTTATCTTTTGGCTAGGATGAATTTCGGTAGGAGGGTTAGCGCAAGGACGGGGCATCTCCATTCCTAAGCCTCAGTGGGTACAACAAACCAAAGCATTAGAAATGTCATATTTCCGACTCCCTCCTTGTCTTGCATCAAGCGTGTGAATGAGACGGGAGGGAAGTCTTGAAGACGTGCAAGTGTTTTGTTCGCACTGATTTATAGGGCACGGGAAATAACTGAGACTGATCGTGTGGGTGGATCATTTAATAGTATGGAGATTCGTGAAGTTAGGTTAAATGGTAGGTATTCTATGTATGAATACGCACACACACAAATTCTTAACGTCACGCCTTTTCCAATACGGGTTAGCAGAGGTAAAATTATGTGCACGTTTAATTAATTCAGTACCCCATTTGGCGTGACAAGGGGCTCGCCCATCGCCGCAGCGATGCATCTATGACACCGGAAGATTGTCAAAACCGTTAGTAGGTAAACTAACGTTTTTTTTCTCGTTAGTTTGTCAACTATCGACAGATATTAAACTGTAGCGTACTGCTCACTATATGACGCGTTAGTTAATAAACTAACGGTTAAAACCGTTAAATAGTTTACTGGTTTGAACTTGAATTGCAAACGAAATACCAGGGCAAACACTGCGGTAGCTTATGTGAAGGCTAGAGGGGGCGAGCGCAGCGAAGCCCCCGAATAGTCTTCGTGTTAGGTTGACATGTATATAAGAATAAAAGAAACGTTAAATCTAAACCCTGTTGGTCTGGTTTACTATCTGTCGATAGTTGATCGACTAACGCGTTAGTTTATCAACTAACGGTTCTGACTATATTACGGTGACATCTATACTGTTTAAGAAACTAAAATTTATTCGACCGAGCTTTGCAACGGCCTACGGGACGAATTTCTGGCGCTTATGTAGATGCTGCAGTGAAACTATAACATAACATTTACATACAGGCACATTGCTTCTGGCCCCACACTAGGATACGCTGTGTCGTGCTAGCCAGAAACAGCAAAGTCACGTTATCGATCTTATATTCTGTCCAAGCCTATCTGTGATCAAAGATGAACAAAACGCGTTGTCCCAGTGATGAGACCTAGTTAGATCTATTTTCCGCCCCCAAAATCCCTAATAGCAAATTTCAAAGAAATCGCTAGAGCCGTTTTCGAGATCTCAAAACTACTGAAATATTGCACGTCATGTACGGGGTACAAAGTTTCTCCATAGTACTCCAAAAAATTAAAAAAGACAAACCTCAAATCCCATTTTTGTCTTTAAACAAGTGTTGAACTGGAGTTTATTTTTTGTAGTAAGACCCTCCATGTCTCAAGAAATCTCCAAATATAACTTATAACTTAATTCTGTTCGGCGTCGAAGGCGATTCAAATAAATTTATAATTAATATATTGCACATAAATAGGTCAAAAAAACATAACATATTTTTTTGTCTACAAAGGCGAGCTTATCTCTAGTAAGAGATCACTTCCAGCAAACCAAGTTTATAAATAAAGAGAAAATCAAAACTCAGCTTATCGGTTCATTGACGACGACGATTCCAAAGAGGATGACTTTTTATTTCTTAATGTATCACATTGTAACTCTCCACCTAGGGCTAATACCAAATGTACGGCCTACGGAATCCGTAGTACGGACCCGCGACACCCATCAAAGACTGTGTCTTCCCTAAGAAAAGCAGGAGATTTTCAGATCAAATTCCTTAAGCCATTAGGATTGGGCTCCTCGAGTTAGGATTATGTACGAGCCGACTTCAGTTGATTCCATACTAGGGTAACTATAAATTAATCTGAACTAATCTACAGATGGAAGTACGGTTGAAATCGAGGACTTACAAAATGGAATTTTGGGTAGTAAAAGGTATCATCAAATAACAATAAAAAATATTTCAGCCCATGATTGCAAACTTATTTTGTTTATAACTTACCTACCTTAGTTCGTTACTTTGGCTTTTGCCTAGCAGTTTACGTCATGCAGGCTAATTTTAAAATAACTTATTTTATTTCATAAAACAATAAAACCTTTAAAAAGATTATCAATTTCATCATAAAATTAAATAATTCGTAATGCAACCACATTTTGCAGAAAATAATAATTATGCAAATATTAAGCTAATTTAAACAGCAAAATTTCCAGAGGCCAGAATTATAATTTAGTTACGCTAAAAATAACATTTCGTTTTAAACGTTTTTAATACTTAACACACATCGCTGGCTGTAGGTAAACTGAATAAATGGAGTGAGGGTACACGGCATTATGTCTTACCTTATACAGCATGGTATAAATAAGTCTGCTGTACGAACCGTACAAGGAAGCGTGACAAATAGGACAGTAGCTCGCCATTTCTGGAATTAAGAATAATGTTATTATAACCCGGCCGGGTAGTGGATTAGAGGCTGGGTTTTTTCTTTATTTGTGCACAGTTATGCTCGCCTTTAATTATCTTCATTTAACCTCAGTGCAGGGATAAATCTATCGCCACAAAACCATCAATTACTCGTAGAACTGCCTTTCCAGTCTAGGTTTGCTGGAATATTTAAAGATAAGCTTGCCTTTACGCCATTGAGCTACTATGCCAGCGAATAGAGTCGCTATCGCAAACAGAAAACGTGTCGCAACTTGATGACAGGGTGGAGCGGGGGGCGGGGCGAGCGTGCCATGATTGAATACCGTAAAAGTGACACTGCTTTTGTAGGTACCTATAGAAGTTCATTTTAGTGCATACTCAATTTCAAACTATGGATTAAAGACTGGTAAAGCATATAATAAAATGACTTGTTATGCGTTTAGAATCATAATACACTAGTGGCACTGTGGGCAGTAGACCTCGCTAACAGGGGGACTGTGAACTAATTTACAGGTAACTATTTTAGATTCAATCAAAATCAAGTAGTAAAAGTAGCCGCACCAATAACTGTGTCAACTACATTTTGCGATTTAAAATACAATCTATTGACTTTCCACGAAAATAGTTATCGTCTATTTCACTCACTCTCATGTTCTGTATAGATCCTCTTTACTAATCCGTCTCCTACTTCGAGGAGATTATGAAATATTTTCAAAACATACCAAGTTTGGACTTGGTATGATTTGAAAATATTTCTTGGATATTTAGAAAACAGGCGGCTGAAAGGTAGTAGTGTAGTATATTTTTCGAACCGGCTCATGAAGCCCTTTAATTTGATACCCCCCACGATAGGTTTCGGAAAAAAAGAAAAACCTATACACAAAATTAATGAATCCCCCCCCCCCCCCCTCAAGGGAAAAATCAAGACAAGCTCTCGACAAAAAAAAAGAAAATGGTTTGCTGGAAGAGATCTCTTGTTAGAGATAAGCTCGCCTTTTTACACTATTTTAATATATATCTTGTCAATACCAATTATTTGTGTGCAATAAAGAAATTATGAAATTATGAAAATCAAGGAAAACGTGTGCCGAGTTTGGTGAGGATCGCTTGAAAACTGTGGCTCCTAGACCGGAACTGACAGAACACAGACATGGAGGCAGACGAAAGCAAAATCGGCCTCCTATCTTGTCCAAATGGAGCCCATTTATACATATATTAGTAGTTTATGTGACTGCTGCATAATGGAGGGCATTAAAACTCGAGAATAATATCACTCGAGAGTTGTAATGCCTAATTATGTACAGTTACATACACTATTTTATCTACACACATATCATAAGCTCTCTTTGATGTGTTCAGGAACCGCATGTTTGACCGGCATTGTGGCTCTGCAATTGTTCAACTTGTTCTGTAGTACCCAACTTCTCGCAGGCGGGCGCCGGCGTTCGAAATTTGAATGTCAGTACCAACTTCACAAACAAACTAGGGACGGCATGCGGGTGGGCGTCGGCGTTCGAAATTTGAATGTCATTATATGTAGAAAAACTACACATAATGACCATAGTTTTCCAGATACGAAACGAGTTTTTACCAAGTAGTTTAACATAATGCTGATCCTAACGTGCGTTTTTGAACGCAGTCAAGAGGGTTTATGATACGTGTGTAGATAAAAATAGTTAAGTACAGAAAGAAATGAATCCATCAACATTAATCTTCGAAATTCAAGCTACCAAATTCTAAAATTCATCAATTCAAGTTAACAAATAAATAAGATATTGTAAATTATTGTAAACAATTTGATTGACATAAACTCATAACTCTACATACATGACATACAAACAGAGTTACATACGATACAATCTATGACGTATGCACGCACAGCTTGAATGCTTTAATCCTGAATTAAACTAATTTTATTCAAGTTCATTACTTATTACGTATAGTGCAATAAGGCCTAACACAACACTGGCCTCCGCGGGGGGTCGAACCGAAACCGACCTTTTTAATAATGGTCCAAGTTTCTCTTAAAAATAATACCGTACCAAAGAACAATATCCTCACTTCACATCAGACCTTTTCGGGTAGAAAACCCAGCCTTTTGCACTCATATCAAAGCGCGTAGGTGTTGATTTATTTTTATTTATTTTTTTAAAGTGGCCACGAGAATTTGTTTGAACAGCCTATCAGTGAGAGTGAATACAGACCTACTTTCTTTGGTGGATAGACCGTTGAGTTAAAAAGAGTTGCGTGGTTTTATATACAGGCGCATTCATTGCTTCTGGCCCCACACTAGGTGTTTCGGTTAGGTTAAGTTAAATGTTTAGATGTTTGATTTAATTTGACAATTATAATATACCTGTTTATCAAGAAAAAAAATAAGTCATCGTTTCAGAACAGCACAACACATCACAGCCTGCCTACACAGTCCTTTTGAAAACGTTAACTATGAAAAATCTGTAAATGCTTAATTTAAAACTATGGTTATTAGTTATAACTTGTGCAAGATTAGTATATATTTCCGAACTCGCATTCTAAAGCCCTTTCTTTTGATCACCGCTCGAGATTTTTTAAGTTAAGTTTGAAAATGAACCAAAATCCGCCATTTTGGTTCATTTTTGTATGTACCCAATAACACTAGGGCCATCAAGATGAATCTAATGACGTATCATTTATCAAGATCGGTTGAGCCGCGTTGAGTTGTTATGATACATACATATATAGATACATGGTGATGATGTGGTCCGATCGATTTCTGTCACGGCGACCGCTTCTTTTCGTCTGTAGACGTCGCTAGTGGGCTCGCATCGCATGTGGCTTATGTAGCTACTCTACCTATATGTACATACATATATATGTCGCCGTAAGATTGTCAAAACCGTTAGTTTATAATGTAACTTTTTTTTCTCGTCAGTTTACACTATCGATAAATTGTAACGAACTGCTTAAGATATGACGATTTAGTTTACAATAAAACCGTTAAATTGTAAACATGTTTAAACTTGATTTGCAAACGAAATACCAGGGCAAACGCTGCGGTAGCTTATGTGAAGACTAGAGGGGGCGAGCGCAGCGAACTTTATGTTCGGTTGACATGTAAGAACAAAATAAACGTAAATTCTAAACCCTGTCGGTCTGGTTTACAATCTGTCTATAGTTTATAAACTAACGCGTTATTTTATAAACTAACGGTTTTGACAATCTTACGGTGACATATTCATACATGTCAATCACATAATCCTCCTCTTTTTCGCGTCGCTGCAGTTGGGTAAAACATGCAAGCTCGCTGTCGTTAAGGTTTTGTTCACTAATCACATTAGACTTCGTGAAGAATTTATATACAAAATTCGTATCCAAAGATACCAAAGAATGTAATGTCCTCTTTCATCTTTGTCGTGACGTCAGTCAAGAGGACAGGATAAAAGGCCCTTTGAAATTAAATAGACGCGACTTGACATGAGCGCGCTTATGATACGCCGCTTTGGTAATACGCCGGTTTAGATCAAACAAACATTTCGGGTTGCTCCGAGTCCATTTGAGGTGTCGGTGGTACTACGCGTGCAACACAACTAGGCGCATGACAGGACTGCGGTTTCGGCGCAAACGCTTGTACTTTCTATCATTCGGCCCTGGTCTCTCGATCAGTAACTGACAGCGTCTGACTCGACTTATATATCCCGCTTAGAACAGTGTTTCTGAATCAGGCGTCTTGCTTCATCCATCACATATGTAATACGCAACCAACACATTTAGGCGCAAGACAAAACTGCGGTTTCTGTGCCTATGCCCTATAAGATTAATTAACTAGATGTACATACCTGTACCTACCAGTCACTAGCATGTACTAAGTATGTACTATACGGTATGCATCACCGTTCCGGTGTTCCCTCCATTATTCCAATGAACGCTTAGCTGCGATGCGCCTAGTTGTGTTGGTCGCGTAGTACATCTACACATATTAAGGCCATTTTATGACTTGTCGATTCGGTGCAGTACAGAGTGTCATATCTCGGCAATGCTGATGTAATGGTACACACATTGAATACAAGAGTCAGTTCATTTAACGCTTGGGTTATCGAGTAATTCGTAGTAAATTGGCAAGAAATGAGCCTGAGAACGTAGTTGATTTCGGGGAAAAAAAGTCGGGTAAAGTTTTTTTTGTCGCATTCCTGCGAAATGTGTAGGAATCAGAGCCGATTTGGCTGCGCGCTGAATAAATTATTGATAACTAAATAATGGAAGGTTTTTATGGAACTATACGGAGAAAGCTAATGTGTTGACTGCAAATATACAATTGCGATTGATTATTACGTTGTGGTGAGTCTGACATCACGGGTTTGCATATCTTTCCAGTGATCTTTGTCTTAGACGCTAGCGGTCGGGCAGTCAGGCTTAATTAATTGCAACCGCTTTATAGCCAGCGATCGACAAATTTTGTGTATTGGCAATACCAAATGACTTGAGTGATAACCGATGGTTGATTATAGGAACTATGCATACACAAAATTGAAGACAGCTGGCGTGCATGGCATGTTTGATTGAAACTAGACCCTGTGTAGTTAATGATAAGAAGCTAGCGCTTGGGCAGTATTTGCGGGGTGGGACGCCATCTCGCCCATGTGGGCGTCCTATAAATACGAGTGCGGGGGAGGAGAAGGGGAGCAGTCCTTACGTCAAACCACTGTGGTACACGTGTCTTTCGGTAATCTGAACAGTTCGGTCTGCTGTTTAACGCGTCTGGAACTGGAAGATTTGTGATTGCGTGCTACAGTAGATTTTCGTGTGTGTCTGAAGCGCCGAGATATACATCGGTTCCTATCCTTTAAATCAACCTACCCAAATTCCAAAACTATCCTTGGGTCGTTAGATAAGAACTTTTAGGTAATTTTGATCTTAGTCTGAGTCTGGGCTTGGAGCGACCCTAATTTCCTTTTTCCTTCACCATAGGGTTCCTGGATTAGCTCTTAGGAAATTCGCGGGTTAATCCTTTCTTCATTCCCTTAGTGTAGCGAGTTTTGAAATTCCCACACACATAAGTCGTTAAACATACAAGCACATTCAATTCACACACAACCATCTTCGAGTGGTGTCGATGATGGACGTGGTATAACACTAGGATTTTAGACTAGGCTAGACAGGAGTTTAGTTGAGGCTAAACCTAGGTTGTCAAGGCATAGGGAAACTGTTTGATCGATGGGGTTCCGCGGATGAAAATAACAAATTCAGAACAAAGTATAAACGTTGTCAACTCAGATAACCTATCCTGTTGATATCTTTGACATTTGAGTGTTGTCGGGGACGCGCGAAGAGATCAAATTACAGTCTAAAGTTCATTGTTTAGGGACGGGTAGATATTTTGCCTTGCCTTGGATCATTTTGATTCAAGTTGCATCTTTAAATTAAATGTCAATTTCGCTGGGAGATCTAACGTGTAGATTGTGTCACGCATTTATTTTTCTGGGCTCAGTCGAGGCGTGCTGAGGTAAACGAGGTACCTAAATCGGTATTTTCTGAAGTACGTAACTCGTTGTAGAGAGGGTTAGATCTCTAAAGCACTAAAGAAAACGTTTCGATAACATCCAGCTCGAATTGCGCAGAGTTGAAGGTTTCAAAACGTTACGGACCTTTTGAGGAAACCGCTAGTTCAGACCCATTTCGGAAAATCAAATCGCAATTGTGTAAACCCGGTCTATTTGGATCGTTATTGCCGTGAACTAATTATATAATTGGAGCCACTAAAGCCGCTACTAGCGAGCACATGAAATATCATTGAGTACTCACGTCGTAACACTACGACGAATAACCATACGATATTCCAAACAAATATTATAAATTGTGGTTGACCACGTAAAAGAAGCTCCAAGCGCTCATATATACAAAAAAATAAATGGTACCAGTACACAAATTATAGCAAAGATCGATCTGGCGCAAAACAACGCTAACTGATATGAAATACCGGCTTGCGGGCATACATGCTTTCTCTGTTTAACTTGAAACTTTAACTTCCTGAACCAATCTTCCGTTCAACTATTGTACATCTTACGAATTCTCAAGAAACGAGAAAGTTAGACTTATCATTCTTGACTTGTCATTTTCACAGCTGAATCGGGACATCTCTTTTGGGGTTAGATAGAATAGAAGACATAGCTTTCTGACAGCGGTGGCTCGACCTTAGCTATTTATGCCGTTACACTGAGCAGATATGTAGATAGATAAATCAGTTTGTTCCCAGTTACCGCACACTGCGACGACCTCTGTGGCGTTGCGCTCTACCTCCCCGGGTCCCGGGTTCGAAACCCGGCCGGGGAAAAAAAACTCCAGGTCTTGGATGGATAATGACGGATGGATATCAAAACACTAGTTGTATGGTACATGGTATAAGTAATTCGGTATCTTTGTGTCGAAGGTATTCTCTGGTGTCATAATTTTCAAGGAGTTATTTTGGAATTAAATTTTAGGGTTATTTTGGAAACAGAAAAACTGGCTAGGTTCGAATCGATCTCTGGGTTCAAATCAGAGCCTCAATATAAGCTCATTTTGACACCGTCTGGGTAACTGATAAAGTACGACTCAGAATCAAAGGACACAAAGCAGAGCCTTAATATATGGCACCCTTAGGGTACAGAAACCTAAACCTTACCAAAATATAGCAAGGGCTTTCGAATTCCCTTTTCTTTCGTGTTTTATTCCCTTGTAACCCAACTTTGTGCCTGCTGGCGAGGTTTTAGTGCGACAACTTGTGCCCTGTCTCTCAAGGCGAGGCCGAGCCGATCAACGTTCGTAATCCTGAGAAAGAAAATAAATTAATCTTAGTTTATTTCTCGCTAAGAAAAGCGCGATCCGCTCGGAGTAATGTACAGTGAGAAATGGAATCGGCTAGGCCGGGTTCTATACTAATTTAGTATGTCGCCGGCCCAGCTTTTTCGTTTCTTATTGTAATGAAAATTGTGAGAAGTCACTTTTTTGTTTATTGCCATCGGAATAAAAAAACATTATTTGCGTATCATGATTTACATTTGGTCATAAATATCTAATTTCAGTTACACATGATATAACCTTAAATATATACCCTATGCAAATAATTTAGTTTCACATCTTTATTATTTAGTTATTTATTAACATATTTACATGAGGATAGTTAACTGTATAATTATTTCCTATAAAAGTTTTGGTTATTTATTATATTTTACCTTATTGTTAGTTTTTAGCCTACTAAGCCTACGCTGTCCGTCGTCCGTCCGGGACAGTTGAAATTTTCACAGAACCTGTGTTTCCGTTCCCACTACAGCAACAAATAATGGATTACATGAGATTTTACAAATTGAAGGGGTCCCCATATATGAGAAGTGTTTTAACATCAGCCGTGATATAACAAACCATATCATGATTCAAATATGATCGTAGATTTCGCGGCTAATCACTTGGTTGTGGCGGTGTAAGAAATCGTTTACGAAATCTTCAAGTTCTAAGGATACTTAATATAATTTTCTTTAGCGCTTAAGTTTTCTTGTCTGATGGAACCCTTCGTGTTCGAGTCCGACCCGTACTTGACCGATATTTTATTGGAAGACACTCCGTCAGTAATTGATTAGGTCTGATGGGCTCATTTATCTGCAGAGCTGCGGCAATGGTCAGGGCTGTCACTAAAAAAGGAAAAAGCCTGTTTTTTATTTAGACTACGTTTGAACATTTTATATACAGGCACATACATTGCTGCCCCATACTAAGATACCCTGTGTCGTGGGAACCACTAATAGCGACTTCACCCAAATATAAGCATCCAAGATGTTGGCTTTTTGTCTTCCTCCCCAGCCGGGATTCGAACCCGGGACCTCTCGCTTGGGGGGCACAGCCTCGAACCGCAACGCCACGCTCCACAGAGGACTATATTCTCAGTTTGTAAGACGAATACACAGGTTTTTAACATGGTATTTTGAATTCTAGCAATACACAATAAGGTGAACATAACTTTGTGAACATAACTGTATAACCTGAATAATAATAATAATAATAATAATACCTTGGACACCTTTTACACACATTGATCTAGCCCCAAACTAGGATAACTAAAATATAAGTATACTTATTATAATCTTTTACTTCTTGGATAGTAGGGTTGGTGTAAACGATATGTGAATCACTCAGTAGCCTTAAAACTATAGGATTCCGTAACCTAAGGAGGAAAATGACTTTTGTAATACAGACAGAACCCTAACCGCGCGAGTCCGACTCTTACTTAGGTGGGTTTTCTTAAGACAACAGAGAAGGGTATCCTAGGGATGAGAAGCATCGATGAAAGAATATATTTCAAACCACTGAACCGATTTTGATTAAACATAGTTAGGAACCATCGCAGTGACGTCTACTACCTATCAAAAATACGCAATTAAATCAGTCCACCGGTTAGAGCACCATGGTCGCACAGACACACGAGAGACAGACGTTTGTCTGGCTTAAATATACAAAATTCTTTATTTTTCGAAATACCAATTACAATTTCATAGTTCAACAAACTAGCATTTAAATTAAATTCAGCGGACGAAACACTAAGTCCCAATTATTTATTGTCCTCACAGGCTTGTTCAATAAGTCGAATTATTGTTCAGCTCCCGACTTATCTCCAGCGTCGTCTACTGATTTTTGGGTCGACCGCCAACAAAATAGTTTTGTAATGATATTTTTCGAGCAAATTGTTGGTTACTAATTAAGTCTCTGTAGTCTGTAAATGTCGTCTGAAATATTAAGAAAACTGTATTTATCATCGGATTGCTGTCAAAGGAAAATAAACATAGCGTCACTAATTTTACGGGATGGCAGAGGCGCAGTTGTACCCAATTTTAAGCAGCATTAAGTCAATTTTGATATGGGTGTGACAGTAATATGAGACTATTTGAGGTGTTGTTTTAGCTGCATGCAGGCCACTTGCAGTAAACTATTGACAGCCGCTTGTTGAAACGCAATATAAATACAACGTGGCAATGTTTAGTGGGAACCTGGCCGACAGACAATGTCCTTACCCTGCTTGACTACGTAACTTGTCCGCGTTGTATTGTTGAAACTCCATTTAGCAGCTGTAAAAAATCTGCTGCAAGACGGCTGTTATATTTTCTCTCCCTTTTATTTATAATTATTACTTAAGAGACTGAATCGGATAACCGAATTTAAGTATTTAGGGCACTATGACTCGTAGGGTGTTGGCAGTTAGAATTAATGTGCTGGCTCGCAGATTCGCTCGGTGCTCAATACCAGTAAAGATAACTCTTTTTAGAGCGTATTGCCAATCTTTTTACACCAGCACTCTGTGGGTCAGATATTCACAGAACACTTTCAGCTCCCTGCGAGTCCAATATGATAACGCCTTCAGGTGGTTGTTGGGGCTGCCTTCTGCAGTGCTTCAGCGATGTCTGCAGATGCGCGCACGGAAGGCTTCCACGTGATAATGAGGAGAAGAGCTGCATCATCGCTGGGCAGCGACAACGGTATCCTGAAGATATATTCAGAGAGATGGGATATCCCATTCACCTTCCATCGGGTAAAAATGTTAATTTAATTATAATTTTATAATATTTGTAAGGATCTTATAATCTGAAATAAATATTTAATAATATTAATAACTATTTTGTTAATTTATTATGGTCCTTATTACGTTTATATTATTGATAATCAGATAAATGAGCACAAATCTGCTTCAGTCACCTCTTATGGTTAAACGCCTAATGATAAGTTATGTTTAATATTCTTGCAACAGCCGGAGAGATGAACAGACCGCGGAGCCTTTGCAATACCGTCCCGTTGTCAACTTTTGGGTGCGGTACCCTAAAATGAGTTTTTGATATTTCGAGCTTAAATTAGTATTTTTTGCAATTCTATATTCTAAAGTTTCACTATCTGTGAATATTTGATGTCAACGCAGGCACTTGGAATAGAGAAGCGTCGGTTAAGATAGTTATCACATATAATAAAAATCACTTAAAAACATAAAGCCATCTTTTGCACGTTTTTATATAATTTAGTATTGATTTTCAATAACAATTATGAATTGAAAGTAACGTGAAACACAACTCATTTTAAAATACCCCATCAGAAGAAGTGACGTAATAGTTTTTATCAGAAAGGGACAGGGCCGTGAGTCAGTCTCCTTCTCCTTTTCTATATGATAAAATGAGAAGGACATCGATCCTTACTGACAACAACTATTACGTAACTTCCGCTGTAGGTCCGTTTTCGCGCCAAACCGTCAACTTTCGCGATTGTTTGCAATAAAATAAACTATTGTAATGTTTTAATATGCTCGAGTTCTATTCGACATGATATACGTGAAAATGAAAGCAAAAATAAAATCAATTTATTCCTATTAGACTTGTCATAAAAACTGAAAGATCTTGTTTCAATATCATCTCTTTATTGAGATCTGGGACCGTATTCCGCTAGGAAGATGGCGGCTCAGTGACAATGATGTGACGACGACACGGTTATGTTTTAGTTATCTATTATATTTATGTATTATGTGGCTTTAAGAGAATTTCTTTGTAGGCAATACTAAGTATAAATGAAGTACATTATAGGATGATATTACAGAAAAGTATTAAGTAAAAGTAAGATACCTAAAGTGAACTGCCATTGTCACGTCATTGTCAGCGAGTCGTCATTTGGTTAGAAAATCAAGGCTCTGGTTTATTGGGATATTCTGTTTCTTGGGCTTATTGAAACTCAGATTTCCACTGTACTTATATTTTCATTTCGAATTGAGATTGAAATAGCTGTAATTGATCCTTTGATTTCTATTGAAACATTGAAGATTGATTGCAAAATATCTGCCTAGGCTAGGACTGTAGCCTACTCATTAGTCTCACTGGCTGCCCGTCGTGGCGCAGTTTCGCACATGAACGTGTTTCAAGGAAATAGGGCGTTTGAAATGTTAGAGGAAAATACTGGATATTTGCACAAATAAAAGTAGTGAAAGAAGGTAGTTGTACTATTTTAAATTTCTCAGTGAAAATTAGCTCTGTTTATTTTCACGCCTTTTTTAATTCTTTAAGCCTAGCACACATATCACACTTCACACGCAAACTGTGTGTTACTCCATATGGCGGTCAGGTTGGCCAATCGAACGCATTGTAAATCTAGGTTTTACTTTTAGTAACTAGACAAGACCTTTGCTTGTGCGATTTAAAAAAACTAAAACTATGCGTAATGGAATTCCATACGTTTTCGCTTTGTGTTGGATATGTAGGTATGATAAAAATGCAGCGTTGTTAGTTGTTTCCCATACAAAACGGAAAAACGGAACTTTCGAAACTAAAGTGTTTCCGCGTCCAGAGACGAGTCTGTAGTCCGTCTAATTTCGGCTAAAACAACAACAAACAAAGATGGCAGTGCCCTCAATTATTTTCTGCTCTTGTATGTACTATCAAAAAAATATATATATATATCAATTTCAAAACAATAATCACAGCACTAGCGGTTACCTTAATCTTAGTGATTATTAATTTCACCGGTTTACACTGACTTTCTGAAAGGTCCACAAAACGTTAACGGGCGTTACGTCAAGGCGTGTAAACTCTCATGAACATTATATATTCAGAAATAAGAGTCATGTTTTTTCAAATATAAACCGGCCAAATGCGAGTTGGACACGCGCACCAAGGGTTCTGCATAAATCACATTTTTTGTGAAGGAACTCATATTTACCGATTCCAGATTTTTTCCTTTGCTTGTACTATAATAACCTTCTTCGTGCCTAATGTCGTGCTTGTATCATAGGTCAACTGGAAGTACCCTATAGGTTTTTATTCACTTGCGAATATCAATTAATTTCAGCCATATTGTGACATATATGGGGCGGTATCTTTTGATTACGTTGAACTATAAGTTAGATTTTCTCACAATTTTAACAAACCGCCGACCTGAGTATTTGATTTTAATTTCAAATTGATATTTTTACGCGTTCTTAAGAAAAAAGGTCCTGGCAAACAAACAGAAGGACGGCCATTAAAGTGAAGGCTTCTTTTTTTCTTTTTAAGGTACGGAACCCTTAAAAATAAAAAAATATGGGAATGACATACTTTTCCTTATCGCACACAAATAATTCAAATGACAAAGTATACATTAAAATAGTGTACAAAGGCCAGGTTGTCTCTAGTGAGAGATCTCTTTCAGCAAAGCAAGTCAGCATGAGAAAGGTTGATCGCTGAGCACGAGCTGAGCTGAGCTGTTGCGTGGCGTATTGTAATGAGAGAAGGGTAAAGGTGCAAGCTCATAGCCAACTGCACCTGCAGGCGACGTGTCGGTTGCCTAGCGAGTGAAAGAGATAGCAAGCGTAGTCGGTACCTACCGCTGTCTCGTTCCCTCGCCAAGGTGAAAACTTCTGATACAACCTGTATGTCTGTCTTAAATTATTAGTATCGTTTCTGTAATCCTTAGATGACCAAAGATAAAGCATCATCAAGTATAACAAATAGCCTCATCAAAGTAAAAAAAAAAAAAAACTTTGAATCTCATTAAATTCCGATTTCCGTTCGAGTATGTCCTTGTACAAAAAAAGGTAATAATAAAATTGTTATAACCTCCAAAACGAGGATCTATAAAAGCTTCTTTTATATCTTTTTTTGGTCTTAATTTAAACGTTTTAGATTCTTATGGGCGCATCTCCATTGCCCTTATAGAAACTTACTTATTGTTCTTGTATGGGGTTCTTTATGGGCGGATTATACAGTATGCGTAGCCACAATACAGGGTGTGAAAGAACAGGAGCATTACATGCAATTCTGACATCTAGGTATTTAAAAAAAATCTTTTGAAAAAATGACCAAAAATAACTCGATTATTTCACACGGGCTGTCTTTTTTTTTTTACTTTACTCGGTTTAAAAAAACATCTTCGTCTGCGTGGACTTTAAAATAGTAATTTATCGAGAAGTAAAGAAATCTATTTCGTATTTCAAATATACAAATCCGTTCAACCATTTTTGCATGATTGAATAACAAACATCTCGACCTTTTAATTTTTATATACAACTAGGCCAACATGACAGATGGTGGGTTACCGCTTTATGGTAGGAAAAAATAGTGATGTAGTCATAGTTGGCCAATTAATTCGTTATAATTATTCGAATAACACCCATTGCTATATTAATTATTTATCGATCGATAGATTAATCGACTTACCTACCAATTTTTCAAATTGAAATGTCTTCAATTGTACTGAATCGATTTTTACTATACTGTGAGTATATAACTTGCAACATTAAAAGTACTAATAAAACCGGTTAAGGGCGGTGACGGTGATTTTTAGGTTCATCGAAATATTATGTATGTAGTACTGAACTATGTACTCAGTTTAACGAAACTCTTTGCTCATTGAACCGGAAGTGGATAGAAATTGTGTTACTTATTTACAGAAATATGTTTTGAAACTTATTATTATTTATTAAAATTCGAATGCGCAATTATTAATCGTTTAATGACAAATAACTAAGCACAAAACTCAATAACCGCAAATAAACATCTTTTCCGATATGGAAGAGGCCAGCCCAGTCCACCTATAAACAAATAAAACAAACTGGCCAAAAAAAAAAATGCCCATACAAATAATCTCTTGTATGAGTACTACTTTTAATTCTTAAAAACCCGTATGTTTCATTATTTGTTATTATAGCGGCATTACAAATACACCCTCTGTGAAAATTTCAGCTCTCTTCCTATTTCGGTTGAACCGGTAGAGCCCGGTGACGGATGGACGGACGGACAGTGCAGGCATAGTTACTCTCCCGTTCGGCACCCTTCGGGTACGGAACCCTAGAAAAGGGTGAATCCAACAGGCATGTTGATTTAGTTGTAAAAACCGAGTTTAGTTGCGTTTATAATATTATATCCTAGTAAGATATAATGGCTATCTCTGTGGGTTTGTACCCAGGGTTGGGACAAAAATTACCTGTAGCTCTGTCTCTGTAAGGTATTTGACTCAGAATTTGATTGCAATTTTGAAATGACAACTGTCAAACTAGCGATTTAGTTCGTTCAAAAAGACAGTCGCAATCGTAATCAAAGTGTGCTCTGTAGGCTTCTGCCACCCTTCAAAATGACAATTTGATTGCGATGCGGATTGATGGCAGAGATAGAGCGTCAGGTCTTTCAAGTTTACAGTGACCTCTGTAGAGTAGCGGTCGAGGACCTGCCACACAAGTTAGGTCCTGGGATCGAATCCCACCTGGGGGTAAAATAAAAAAAAACCGTCTTGGGTTTTTACATGATTATCAACCGTTTGCCCGCGGTTTCACCCGCGTAGAGTTGTGTTAAAATGCCCAAGTCATACTCGAACACTAAGGCTGGCGTAGAAAGTTTTTTACGTTTTTACTTACGTTTTATGATTTACGTTTTTTCTTCTTTAACTATTAATTTCGTATTTATACGTCCCACCCTTGATACGGCCCTGTTGCAAATAATGCTCCTCCCCCTTTTCTCTGCTTTGGGCAACTATAAACTATCTATCTGCCAAATGTCAGATTAATAAATCAAGTTTTTTTTATACAAAATGTAACCCCTATTTCCCCCTTTAGGGGTTAAATTTCGCCCAATCCGCAGTACCCTCTACAAAGTTTGATGCCTCTAGGTCCACCTGGTTAGGCTGTTCGTTAACGTTTTATTAAGAGCCCCCAGCTGTTGTGCGCGCTCCAGATCACGCCCCAGTTCTATTTTCAAATGTTGGCGGAGGAGAGTGATATGTCCATTCTTCGTGAGGCCTCACCTGCTACTGACACGTCCCATATTAAACGGTTCCTAATTGTAATTTTAGTAAATATTTTGGAGCCTTAGTAACTATTTAGTAATCTGTGGCCTTACCGTAGTCACATTTTAGCTATTGTTGGTGATGGTGGTAATCTACATTGTCATGAAAAAAAATACTGTTTCATCGAAAATAAAATTAATTTCTTGCAACTGTATAAAGGTCGTACTAAAATGAATAAAGTAGACCGATTGAATCTTTTTTAAAATAAAGGCGTTTATCTTTATGCTGAATCTATATTTTCATAAGATTTTTATGATATTCACCGTACTACGAGGGTTCAAAATGTCGGTGAAAAACGAATCGAATCGCGTTAATACTGCTCAATTGGACATCACTATTGGGCAATTACCTAATATAGTATATTCATTAAAAATATAAATAAATTACCTATAGGATAGTGCCCATTGCATTTATGAGATTCATTAGTATCAGGCTTCACATAGATCTTGAAAAATACTATTATGCGTATAGCGCTTCCAGTGCCAATACGCTTGCTGTATTGGCACTGGAACGCAGTTTCTGTTACCCAGGATACATTTCATCCTAGTTGCCTAGCGTAGGGGTTAGCCCAGTGTGAGCAAAGGCAATGTTATGCCTGTATCTGAATGTGTGTTTACACCACTAATCGCCGGAGATCGTCTTAAAATTATTTACTTTCACCATGAATGAACATGCGATTACCGGAAGCACTGATACAATTGCCAAGATGCCGGATTTTCCTTAAAACCCTATAAAAAATGTTGACACGTGAAAGTAAGTTTTTTCCTCTTCTCTACCTCTTCCAAACTCAAAGAGGTCTCTTTTAAATATAGGTTTGGTTTGAATAGTCCAAATATAATATATTAATTAAATATTATGCAGGAATAAATAATTACAAAATCATTAAGCGAGCTCTGTGTTGAGTTAGATTAACGCCATGAACTCTTGTCAATTATGTAATCTTGAATATTGTAATATCCCTTTTAGATAAAGTGGATTTTGTATGGTACTAAAATTAATCTCCCTTCCTCCTCACTCCCCTTCCCTCTTCCCCTCCCCCTCCTCATCCTACCCATTGAAGGAAAATGATGTCTACATTAACATATATGTTTTCGGGAAGTGTATTTAAAGATGGGCATTTGACAACAACCAGCGCCATGGGTAAATCATAACCTAACCCATTCGTGACCCAAACAAAACGCAATCAGTTTCGGTTGAGTTCACATGAGCATAACACAATATCCTGCGGTTTCATGCTGCGACCCGGGGTCCCGTTCCGCTAACAACATGGCGGGTCAGTGTCAATGACGTTATGGAGACGGTTCGCTACATGATAGAAATTGAGGTTTCTTAATATTCACAAACGGGAAAGGTATAACGGATACTGTAACGGTCTACAAAAAAATCTGAATATGGCTACTTATATTGGACTGCCATTGTCACGTCACTGACGCAATTGGTTAGCAGGACCCAGGCCTCGGTCCGCCATACAATAGCATCATGGAATCAATTTCGGCGGACCATGCTAGAACGTTCAAATTGGATTCTATACGCAGTTCAGGATCATCAGTACTGGAAGAACTATACGTAGAATGTACTAAACTACATACTCATTCTAGTGGGAAAAAACGACTACTTTACAAGACTATTGTGTTTTTATGTTTTTCTTTTATTTTTCTGAGTGTCTGTGGTGATACAGTATACAAATGCTTTCTATTCTATTCTTATGTGATGATTTTACGAACACACCCAGCCAGCCTTATTTGTGACTTTCTGGTTTCCACGACTCTTGCTCTCCCAGTGTGGGTTACGAAGTAATATATCTGCATATACATAAAGGTTGCGTTTTACACCCACAACTATGAAACATTAAATATTGACAATGAATTATACATTGAAAAGTAATAAAAATATTAATAAAACGTATCTAAGAACCATCGCAGTGAACTCTACTACAAATTACAAAAAACGCATTAAAATCCGTCCATCCGTTTGACCGCTAGAGTACCACATACAGATACACGCATAAAGGGACCGAAAAACGCTGCAAACTTATAACACCACTCTTTTTTCGTCGGGCATTAAAATCATGACGTCTGAATAAACTTGTAATATGGAAAAAGGCATGGCGTCTCCATAATAAAAACCTCCTTGCCCCGCGATCACAGTTTTAACAGTGGTTATTTTCAAAGGGTTTATTTAAATCGGTATTGCGTCCGCGGGGAACAATGTGTTAGCAACTGATGTTAGGGATACCGAGTTTGCTTTAAAACGATATTTTTGTTTCCGAAACATGCTTCATAATAGTACCTAACCCAATAAAAAAAAAAAAAAAACGATTATATAGAGGTACATACAGTGCTTCTGGCTCCACACTAGGATACCCTGTGTCGTGGGAACCAGAAACAGCGACGTCATACATATAAAAAAAATCAAATACCTGGGAATTTATTTTATGCTTCCTCATCATCCGGGATTCGAACTCGTGACCCCCCGCTTGGAAGGCGGAGCCTCGAGCCGCAACTAAAAGATACAACACTAAAGACCGGCTCACCGCCATACCCAGAGTGGTTTGGTTAAGGTTAATTAAGGATTACTTAGTGAACTTCTCGGGGGAGCCTCACCCCTAGGGAACGCGTCCCCAGGTGGCGGATAGTGGGTGCTCGACAGGTTGTCCTTACGACACCTGCAGGGCTGGAGGGAAATAAAATACCTCCCGCGGACCAACAGGCCCCTTGCCTAGGGTTACAGGTGAAGACCTCAACGGCAGTAGCGGCGAAAAAGGTGGACTTTGGTACGGCAATGCTGGCGGAAGAGGCGATGGATCTGGATACTTTTAGGCGGACAGGTCACAGACCGAAAGGGGGCGGAATCCTCCCGCATAGCGCCTGAAGACTGGCTCGGCGCCGAAGGCAGCCCGACTACTGATAAGCAACAGTGGCTTGGCGGAGTCGGCGAGTCAGCAAGGCAGCGTGTAATGCCGAGGGCGTCAGTAGAGGACAAGGCAACTGGCGGCCATACACTGCATCCAAATTCTCCTCCAATCGTATCGATTCTTCGTTCCATTGGTCCAAGGAGGACGAGGACGAGAGGGTGCATCTGCATATGCGCGCCCGTTTATGCACCTAAATATATCCTGCGCACTTGACTGTTTCAGCAAATATAACGGACACTGACTTACATCAAGCCCTGTGGCGACAATGAGAGGCAGAGAGGTTCGGTATCGATGTAAGCCGGGCTTTGGCTTATCTTGCACACAGGCGGCTCAGAGAGAGTGGTCGCTTCTGCGTAGAACAAGGGATAACTTCGTAGATTCGGCAGCACTCTGTGCGACGAAGCAGCCTTATTCAGGGAAACACTGCTTCCCACGCCCAGCCGTGGAGGGGGCTAGAAAAGGTGCCCCAAACAAATGTTTATCCCAACCCAAATGGGAGGTAGCAACCGCGGCTGCCTGTGCATCCCAGACTCGCGGTCGAAACAAGAATAAAATTACGAAAATCCAACCATTGACTTTTGCCGCTTGGAATGTACGAACTCTACTCGATCGTGACACCAACCTATGCCCGGAGCGGAAAACTGCTATCGTTGCCCGAGAATTACGACGGTACAATATCGATATAGCCGCACTTAGTGAGACCCATCTAGCGGAAGAGGGCAAAATAGTAGAGCATGGAGGCGGCTATACATTCTTCTGGAAAGGAAACGCAGCATCAGAACCCCGTCGATCTGGTGTTGGTTTCGCAATTAAGAACGAGATAGTGCAAAGGTTGAATGAGTGTCCTGTTAACATCTCAGATCGTGTCATTTCATTGCGAATACACCTGGACAACGATAATCATCTGAACATCCTCAGCGTTTATTCCCCAACTTTGGATAAAGACGACGAAACGAAGGATGAATTCTACAAGGAACTTTCCGATGCTGTAGTGAAGATCCCCCAAAGAGAGCAGGTGCTTGTCCTTGGCGATTTTAACGCACGCGTTGGACGAGATCATGAAGCGTGGCCCAAGGTGCTCGGAAGACATGGCGTAGGCACCATGAATAGCAACGGAAATCTTCTGCTAAGTTTGTGTGCTCAGTATGAGTTGGCCATTACCAACACCTGCTTCAGATTGCCAGCTAAATACAAAACGACATGGATGCATCCAAGGTCTAAACACTGGCACCTGATTGACTATGCTCTGGTACGCCAAAAAGACCTATCTCAAGTGCAAATCACTCGAGTCATGAGAGGCGCTAACTGCTGGACTGACCACAGGTTGGTTGTTATCAAGATGAAACTGCGTCTCCACCCACCTTATCGCCGTGGAAAGACAACTAATGTCAGTCTGAACGTGCAGAAACTTCAAAGCCAAGAGACAAGAGCCGCCTTTGGGATTGCTCTGAACAACAGGCTGGCTACACGTAACACTAGCGATCAAGATTTAGAAGAGGCCTGGAAGTCTTTGAGCTCCGATCTTAAAGAAGCTGCTACCGAAACGCTGGGACTCAGGAAACTTGTTCGCGAGGACTGGTTCGATGACAATAACCAGGCTTTGGTAGAAGCTATAGAAAAACACCGGAAACTTTTGCGTACTCAAGAGCAGAGTGGCAACTTGAACCTACAAGACCAAATAAAAGTTAGCACCAGAGAACTGAGGAAACTTACACGAGAGACTAAGGACAAATGGTGGAAAGATAAAGCGCGCCATATAAAACTGCTTGCTGACTGTAAACAACTTGGCGCCTTTTACAGTGAAGTCCGGAATCTAATTGGCACTACTCAACATGTAAATGTGCCATTACGATCTCTCGATGGCTCGCAGAGATTAACGTCTAAGGACGAGGTTCTCCAACGCTGGGCTGAACACTTCAACAACCTACTCAACGTAGATCGTTCAGCAGATCTGGAACATATCCGGGGTACTACAAGCCTTGATGCAATGCCTAAGTTAAAAGAACCGCCAACCCTTACTGAAGTGATCGACGCTGTAAATCAGCAAAAGAATAATAAGGCGGTGGGCCTTGACAACATCCCGGCTGAACTACTAAAATATGGCACTGCAGAACTTCATAAAATACTCTGGAAGCTGTTTGTAAGGATGTGGAACGAGGAAAGGATCCCAGATGACTTCATCGCCTCGCGTATCTGCGCCCTATATAAGAACAAGGGTGACCGTTCCGACTGTAATGCTTACCGAGGAATATCTTTGCTATCTTCTGCAGGGAAAACATTTGCTCGTGTCCTGCTTAACCGCCTCATCCCTGTTTCTGAATCTTACTTGCCAGAAACCCAGTTTGGCTTCCGCCCGGAGAGAGGCACGTGTGAAGCTATCTTTTCTGTACGCCAACTTCAGGAGAAAAGTCGAGAACAAGGACAACCTCTGTTTCTCTGCTTCATTGATCTAGAGAAGGCTTTTGACTGTGTACCACGTGAAGCTCTCTGGATTCTACTGGCAAAGCTGGGCGGCCCTGAAAAATTCGTACGGATTATACGACTACTGCACGATGATATGAAGTGTTGTGTTAGCTTTAATGGTGAGCAATCCGAGTTTTTCTCCGTTACCTGTGGAGTAAAGCAAGGTTGCGTACTGGCACCGACTTTGTTTGCTCTCTACTTTGCTGCAGTCGTAAGAGAATCAATTGACGAATCGACATCTGGTATTCATATCCGCTTTAGAACAGACGGAAAGCTATTTAACCTCGCTCGACTAAAAGCATGCACTAAGACATCCTGCGATACAATTAGAGAGATTATGTACGCCGACGATCTTTGCTTTGTGTCAGATTCTGTGAAGGGACTACAACAGTGGATCACGGCTTTCGACGAGGTATGCCGCAAATATGGGCTCAAAATCAGTGTCAGCAAGACGGAGGTCATGGCGATGGACACTCAAAGAGTCGACAATTCGACCCTCGATATAAAGCTTGGCGCAGACTCACTGAAGCAGGTCGATAAGTTCAAATACCTTGGGAGCACTGTATCGTCGAAATACGATCTTGATCCAGAATTGAATGGAAGAATTAGCGCTGCTGCTGCAGCTTTTGGGAGGTTGGAGCGCAAAGTCTTCCGATCGCATGACATCAAGCTATCCACCTAAGTCTCCGTCTATATGGCCATAGTTCTTCCGAACCTTCTCTATTCCGCCGAGACCTGGTGTCCATACCGTAAACATATCAGCGCTTTAGACAGATTCCATCTAAGATGTATTCGAAACATTTTGAACGTCAAGTGGTCTGACCGTATCAGGAATACAGAGATATTACGACGTTCTAATGTTGGTGGGGTCGAAGCTTACTTGATGAGGCGTCAACTGCGATGGTGTGGCCACGTGCGACGGATGCCAGAGGAACGACTTGCAAAACGTCTCTTATACTGTGAACTACAGAACGGAAAACGCAAGCAAGGCGGTCAGTTCTTGAGGTTCAAAGACGTGCAGAAGCGACATATGAAGAGTTGCGGTATCGACCACTCCACGTGGGAGGAACTCACGGAAGACAAGGCAAAGTGGCGACATACGGTGCACACAAAGATCTTCGATTTCGAGGCCCAACGAAGAGCTACTCTTGATGCCAAGCGAGACAAACTACGAGGCAGAACACCTGCCGCAATACAGTACACGCACCAAAATGGCGTGCTGACGTGTGGCCAGTGCAATCGCACTTTTTCTAATAAAATAGGCTACGCAAGCCATATGAGGGCACACGAACGACACCTTCCCCAGCAGTTACAGTCGCCGTGACCGAACCCGGTCGGAGAACATCATCATCATCACTTAGTGAACGATTTTGTATGTAAATTCAAATTTGTAATCGGATTAATGGTTCATTAGATGACTCTGAGTTCGGCGAGTGTTATTCGGACTCCAATTATATCTGTAATATATGCTATTTCACACTCTGCGAAAAGGTTCTGTTCAAAAGGTAAAGCCCGGAGGCAGTCGAACGGACAGCGGAGCCTTTGCGTAAGGGACCCAAAAACACAAATAGGCCATGTAAAAAAAATAAAAAGGTACCAAACTGAGTAAAAGCATTAAGAGATAATTGTGTTCCTAACTGAATTCCGTTATTCCCATCAAAAAATATAACGAGATTACTGAAATATCCGTAAAAATCATAATTAATTTGTCTGCCTCTTCACCTGAGTGCCGCGTGATGGGGGTAAGCGGCGCATTGAAGCAAGAGAGATGCATACATGGGCGAGAGAGAGATAGTGACTTCGCTCATGCGCAAAGGAACCTGTCGATATCTGTACAAGCTTGTAGTAAATTGCGGATCACAATTAACATTAATTAATTCAACTGTAATTAATATCCGCCTGATCCTAATTACTGGAAGTACCTTTGATAATTCGATACTAAGTCGATTAACCTTAATGCGGCTCCCCGTCGATGCAACATGTGTAACCAATAAACATAGTTTAATTAAATCACCGCGAAAATGAGGAACAATTTAATAATTACTTCACCGATAATCCGTGAACATTTCATGAATAATGCATTCATTTCGTTGTTGCTTATACACGACCGAACAATTTCATTATAATCTTCGGTGTCCAGCTGCTAGGCTAAGGTCTCCCGGGTTCGAGCCCGAGCTTACCTTAATGCCTTGAACCTTATGCTATGGTAATATCGTGCAAAACCAATGAATTTGGCTGTGGATGTGTCTTTTTTCGATGTCATTCTCATCAAGCACTTATAAAATCTCGAATAATTCAGAATACATCGCAAAAGTTTCGTATGCCCATTTAATTTCTAATTATATCGTATGCAATGAAAAATATCTAACCTGAGGGGGTAAAATGAACCACACGATAAAATGGCGGATACCGAACGATTCCCTAACAAATCATCACTCGATATCGGGTGTCGATATCCGTTTTTATTTATCTTTGTGCAATAAAGAATTATGAATTATAATTATGAAGAGCCCTGAACTGGCACAAAATCATGACACAACATTCCATATCATAGCCCTACAAAAGGCTTTGTCACCTGTAGTCTAACCTCTACCGTGATATGTTGGACAAACCAATCCAACGGAAAGGCTCGTCGGTACATAGACATAGATAGGTTAGGCCATACATAGTGATGAGTTGACATTTCATCGAAACTGTGTGATAGAGAGATTGCAATAGCAAATTGGATTTAAATGTTAGTATATGATAGCCATTTTGATTTCATACAGCCACATACACGCCGCGCCAAGTATCTTTGGCTCTGAGTGAGTTGTTACCTCTCCCTCTCTCTCTCACCCCACCTTACCCTAAGCGAGAAAGAGAGGTACCAGCAGCATTTAAATTAGAACTTTTAAAATGCGGAGTTATGCGGCAATGAACCTTCTGTCACGCAAAATTAAATAAACAGACATTTCTAACGGATATCGTAAACCTAGTGAGGAATCCTTCATATCTCCATATCGGTGGCGACGGGCTAGCTCCCAACTGGCGAAACGTGAATGTTAAGTGCCTCTGCCATCCCGTATGGGAAAAGGTGTGACGCTTTGTTGTTGTTGTTTTTTCCCCAAGGGAGTTGGGTTTACCCCTTAATACGGCGGACCCGGGTTCGATCCCCGGCTGGGGATGGAGGAAAAAAAAACCCAAGTCTCGGATGTTTATATGTGTGTGATGTCGCTGTTTCTGGTTCCCAGGACCGGAATATACTAGTGTGGGGTCAGAGGCAATGTATGTGCCTTACACATATATAAACATCCAAGACCTGGGGGTTTTTGTTGTTTTACCCCCAGCCGGGGTTCGAACCCTCTCGCATGGTACGCAGAGCTACAACCGCTGCGCCACAGAGGTCGTCAATAATAGGGCCCCGCTTGGCACCCTTCGGGTAAGGTCCCTAGAAGTTAAACTAAACTTAGTTAAAAACTTCGCCTACATCGCTGCCGGGCGGTAGGGTCCCTAATATGCTGACACAAGGTAGAGAAGTGTACTGGGGATAACAAGTTGCGCAGCAATATTCGAGGATGCTGCTGACGTATGCAGAATATAGAACACGAACACAGTTAATGTCTGTAGTTTACTGACTCTTAGAATAAATTCTAAAAGCTTTATTTGTGTTATGTTCTATTGATCTTCAAAAGTAAGCTTGCTAGGCTGATAGTGAGGTTGAAGAAGTAGAAATAATTGGCTTGTGTTTAAACGATTACCAAAAATGCACCTATTTTACTACCAATTATTTCGAAATGACTGCCAGAATGGATAAATGTCCACCAAATTGTGTTTGAATAAATTATCACCAAACTTATTTTTATGTTTTGTGTACTTAATTTTATGTTTTAAGTATTTTTTGTTGTTCGTACATGTTCAACTTAACACGAAGGATAAAGGGGGCTTCGCTTCGCTCACCCCCTTTCCCCTTCACCTAAGCTACCGCAGTATTTTGCCCTGATATTTTTTGCAACTTTTGGTGTTCAATCATGCATTTTGGGTAGGAAAAAAATATTTTGGTGATCATTATATTTGTTGCCGAAATAATTCACTTCAAAACTTAAATACCCGACTTCCAGTTCAAGTCCTATTTCTTCCCCCCCGGTCGGGATGCGCATGAAGTCTGTGCACATGAACAGTCCTCATCAGAACTTGGAACCACAAACCAAAACGTCATTAGTGTATATGTTACCGGAAATGTATGAATTCTAGGAATTGTATACAAATCCTAGGAAATGTGTACATTTCCGAAGCTATTTAGGAAATGTATGAAATATTGTTTCAAAAACTATTTAATGCATATATATCCTAGGAAATGTGCACATTTCCTAGGAATTGTATACAATTCCAATTTGGTGTTAGGAATTGTATAAAAAGAATGCTTTCTGTAATAAAACACGTTGTTAAAATAAGAATAATAATTTTTATTATAACACTCATGTAACACACATATTATAACACACTGTAACACAAGTTTTTACTTTTAACATAATTATCACAAAATCAACTAAAAGGTGTTATTCTTATAAAGTAACATTTTTATTTGGTAAACAATCAGACTATTTAAGTAATTGTAAATATAACAATATTAGAGTAAGTTTTAATATTATACTTAATACTTCCTTAAATGTAAACGAGTCAGTCCATATGGCTATTTATTTTTGCAGGGTAAGCTTGAATGGCATTTGGAAGTTCACAATACTTTATTTTTAAAGCACAGACATCTTGCTGTATTACAGTCTTTCTTGCAAAGGCATTTTTTAAACCCCTGGCCGGTTCCAGTGGATTGTAGGCTGGCAACTGACCGTAGTGCAATCTCAGTACTCGGTATATCCTCTGCATCAAGAAGAACTCTTGGACACACATTAATCTGAGATCGAGCATACAATTGTTTTAAGATTCCGTTCTTAGTGCCAATTTGATAGAGCCCATCATCGTTTTTAGCCAAAACTACACCTATAATATTACGGGCATCACCACGTCCTCTAGCAACCTCTGGAACTGCAATTCGTACAGAAGTGCCAATAGGTACAGGGGCAAACTTTTTTTCACTTAATTTCAGCATTTTTTCAGCCTGTTTTTCTAGGTTTTTCTTAGCATTTTTACGATTATATAGTACATTATGTGTTTTTGAACATAATGGACACAAAACTTTTGATCCGAATCCTTCATCGGGTGATTCTTCAGCAACAGCGCATATAGCATGGATAGCACATCCACATTCTCTACATGTATGAGCTCCTGTAGTTTCTTGTGAACAGACGCAGCATTGGAGGGTGCAATTTTTGCGTGTTGGTTTCGTGTGGATCTGGATCGGTTTCAGAAACTTGACTTGCCTCTGCATCCGTGATCACCTTAGAGAGTTCACATGCAGTGACTATAAGATCTTCTTCCTTTTTGGTAAGGTCCTCTATGATTTTCTCCAAATATTCTTCAGTTTGAACATTTTGCGTGAAATCATTTGGTAACTGTAAACCAACTTTTACTTTACATCCAAAAAGCGCCTCATAAGGAGATTGCTTGATACCAGCGTGAAAAGCTCTGTTTTTCATGAGTTGCACAAATCTCAAACCCTCGCTCCAATGTGAATTATCATTATCTTGCATGCATGACCACGTGGTCAACATATTTTCAATATCCTGATTCGCTCTTTCCACACTGCCCTGACTTTGCGAATGCCTGGGTTTACCATGAATAATTTTCAAAGTAGGCCAATATGTTTTTAAATTCTCAATAATTCGGTTGGAAAATTCTCTGCCGTTGTCAGACTGAAGTATTGCAGGAGCACCAAGTAGAGTAAATATATCCAATAAAGTGTGAGCCACTTCCTCAGCTCGTTTTGTTTTAAGTGGTCTTAAAACAACAAATTTTGTTAAGTGATCTTGATACACCATAATAAATTTGTTATCACCGTCGGGCTGGGACTGAATATCTATCAGATCTACTTGGCATCTAGAGTTAAACTCTGACTATATAATAGGCTTTACAACAATACCTTTTTTATGTTTTTTTGCTTCTGTTGACATGGTTCACAAAGTTCAAGATAAGTTTCTATATCCTTCCGTGTTATGTTTTTGTAGTGACTCCATACTTCTTTCATCATACGATCTCTTCCACCGTGACCTATTCGAATATGTGCCTCTTGTAATATGTCGAATAACTCACTATCACATGCATAGTAAATAATAGTGCTTGTAGCTTCTTTAACAGGAAAAATAAGTTTACTTTTCTGGTCAATGTTAAGCACATCGTATCGTCGCAATAACCAATAATCACGAGAAGTCTTTCTAGCAGTTGTTTTTGCCACAGAAACTTCTTTAATTAACTCTTTATAATGTTCATCTTCAATATAAGCAGTGTTCTTAGCATTTGATAACATTCTCAATGACGATAATGAACTATAAAATCGCTCTTTCATAAGCGTGATGCGTGATTCGGCAGCCATGTTGTACCACAACGACGCGTACGAACGTACGCAATGACAGTTTACGCGACACTACTCACACAATCGAGCGATCGCAGGATCTGACGATCGATACCCTCCCCTCTTTCGTCCCGCTATGCCCGACACCCATCAATATTCCAAAATTTTATACATTTCCGATTGCCATTTAGGAAATGTTTAAATTGCCTAGGAAATGTGTCTATTATAATTTATTTCACACATTTCCGTGCGATTTTAGGAATTACATACATTTCCTAGGAATGACGGTTTGCACACATTTCCGGTAACATATATATTTTTTGTCATTGTTGATTTTTCAAAAAGCACTAAATAAATTTTGATTCAATGTATATTGGACCACCTCTGAAGTATGACCTACCAAACAAAACAAGAATCCTCAAAATCGATTCATAATTGAATAATCGCGTAACAAACATACAAAAAACCGGCCAAGTGCGAGTCGGACTCGCGCACGGAGAGTTCCGTACCATTATCTATATAAACGCCAAAAAATCATGTCTGTGGTATGGGAGCCCCCCCCCCCCCTTAAATATTTGTTTTATTTTAATTTTAATACTTTTATTTAAAGTAAAAAAATATTCTGTGAATATTTCAAGCGTGTACTTGTTGCCGTTATCAATAATGATCAAAAACGGGCAAAAAATCACGTTTGTTGTATGAGAGCCCCTTGAATATTTATTTTATTCTGTTTTTTTGTATTTGTTGTTATAGCGGCAACAGAAATATATCATCTGTGAAAATTTCAACTGTTTAACTATCACGGTTCATGAGATGCAGCCGAAAGCATAAAAGACGGATGGACAGCGAAGTTTTAGTAATAGGGTCCCGTTTGGCACCCTTCGGGTACGGAACCATAGAATTTGAATTGGGAACCTCCTCCTTTTTGAAGTCGGTTAAAAACAAATAAGGTCAATAGACGGAACCCACGCCATTTTGGCCTTCTTACATTTAACGGGCTATTTTCCTGATCTCATGTTCTTACCGATTTTGATACATGTCACGTAACTCTACCATTAATAATGTCCGGCGAATTAATCGATGCAGGCGGCTCGGCGAGCATCGAATAGTTATCTCGATTCACGATTAATCGATTTAGTAGTGTAAGTGGACGCGGTAACATGTCTGCCCTAAACCAAGTGATAAATTAGGAAAGTGTATCGATACTGCTACTCGGTTGATAACACTGTAGGATATACCATTCTCTTTGACAATATGATGAGTGTAAGTGAGTGACACAAATGCGACTGGATTGTCCAGCAACATCATCATCAGTTATTTTATTTTGAGAATCATTAGTTATTTTGAGAATGGGACGAATGAATAATTTTTGGAATTTGACATTTTAAGTCATTATTAGAGAATGTGGTCATTTTTAGATTCGGTCATTCTTCGACAAAACTTCGAGTTTCTTTGCATGTAATACAGTATATGAATATAGATTAATAATTATACAGTAGTGGGTGACACATTGATAAACTGCTGTTCAGAATCTAACGCTAACGAGTCGCGTCAAAGCAATCTGACACAATAAACATAAATTATAATCTAAATCGTGTCACCATTTGCGCCCCAATTCGTCGAATCCAACGCACGCAAGTGTAATTATGGCGTGCAATTGGATCCTGTATGTATTCTCGCCGGATGCAAAATTGTTGGAAATTAATCAACACGTGGGAGATCATGTTTACTCCATTTTACGTGACAAGGCGCTGGCCCTTCGCCGCAGCTAAGGAGATCTTACTCCCGTTTCTATATTTAATTAAGTGTACCAACCTTTTGTTCCCGCATGAGTTTTGCATACGAAGTGTTCATAATTGCAGTGAGGACGTCTGCGGACCAATCAGCACAATTTGCAGAACCGTCTTACTGAGCAATTACAAACGTGCTTCACTGTAGCGATAGCATGACTAGTGCAGTGTGCTTTTTATTTAAAGCGAAAAATCTCAAAATGGATAGATTGTTTAGATGAAAAATAAAATTAAGAAACACCTGAAGGAAACAGCCGCAAAAATTTAATATCTTTGCAGCTGAAGTTCACCCTTCGTTCATAGATGGCGTTGTTACCGGACCTTTTGACAGCAGCGCGATGCATAGAGCTATTATGCAAAGAGTTTCGTTAATTTGAGGCGCAATGTATATTATATCCAACAACCAGTCGATGTGGGCTGAGTATGAAGATGATAATCTTAAGACAGGTGCCTCTTAAATGAAGGACGAACAGTTTTCTTACTGGAAACTGTGTGAATACCAATAACAGATAAAGTGCAGGTCGGACTCCCACACGAAGGGTTCCGTACAGTCGTAAAAGGAAACTTAAAGACAAAAAATAATAAAACAAAAACAAAATGAGTATAATATTATGTCCGAACATAGATTCGAACCCAGTACCCTAAGATTGCGAAACCGATATCAAGCCAATTGCGCCACCACAACCATGTGATAAGCTGCGATAGCTACGATTATATTTGAATGATGTTATGGTTTGTTATTAATTTCGCGGCTGGTGTTAAAACACTTGCCTTGTATGGGGACCCCTTTATTATTATTTTTATTATTATTATTATTAGCCTACATCATCCCACTGCTGGGCAAAGGCCTCTCTTCCCCTCCTCCACTTTTCATGCCCCTGGGCTACCTCCCACCAGTTGTTGGTGTGGGGACCCCTTTAATTTATGAAATCTCTTGTAGTTCTTCTATAACTTGTTGCTGTAGCGGCAACAGAAATACACATTCTGTGAACATTTCAACTCTCTATCTATTACGGTTCTTGAGATACAGCGCGCTGATGGACGCATGGACGGACAGACGGACAGACGGACATCGGAGGCTTATTAATTGGCCGTTTGGCACCCTTCGGGTATGGAACCCTAACAACGAACTGGGTTTCGAGACTCGTCACTAGTCAGCAGCTAGTACTTTAAAAAAATGTTGCTATAGTCTATACGGGTACCTGTTGCTATAGCGGTCAATTACCCGATTGCCGTGAACCGAATCATACTCGTACATGGTAAATATGGTATCGGTCGGCAACCATGGTAACGATCGGCGACCGCTACCATAATACTTACGCTAAATGACAGTAATTTCGAACATTGCACGCAATATACAAGTATCGCTAACCCAATCCTGAGCGTTCAGTGGTTGTCAGGGGTTGATGACCGTTATTGCAACGCTAACCCGAAAAGACTGTGCCTCATAACCCTTTTGCGATGGAATCGTTCTAAATATCTTTCATGTCCTTCGGAATTCGTAACTTTTTTTGTACAAACTAAAAATACACAGAATTCTTTCTTACCTTTTCCTTTGAAGGCTCTCAAAGATTCCTAATCTTTGAGAGTATTTTTTACATATTTTTACATGTTGGACTGAGCAAAGGGGGCACTAATTTAAAATGGGGGGGGGGGGGGAATTTAAAATAAAATCGAATTAAATCGATAATAAAACATTTTTATACACACTCTTTCTTATCAGTGAGTAAAATTAACCGGCATTTGCAATAGGTACTTTCTAAGAACTTATACGAATTGAGTGCGGAACCTGTAGGTTAGGTTAGTTTAGATACAACCAGCGGAGCGAGCTTGCGACTGAAAGCAATATAAAGCCAAATAAGGCTACAATAAGTTATTATGGCTAAATTTTTATTGGGATAGATTAAATTAAAACCGGAGTGTAGCGAAGCGAAATATATTCAAATGACACAACATTTAATGAAGTTTATTCTGACCACGATTTCTTATACTTTTTTGCTATCCCTGCCTCAAAATGGCGATCACTCGATATCCGGACATCTCATTCAATATGCAAACCCCTTACTGAGGGCTTATCTATCACCAACAGTTAATTACACCAAATTCACCCTTGCCTGTAAGCTCATAAGTACTATATTCGCGTCAATCGGTTTTTTCACGTAATGCAGTCTGTACGTCTGCTTTCAGATCTGAGGGAAATGAATGCTGATGTATTAGTTCCACTAATTAGTTGGCCTTGTTGGGGTTCTTCTTTTACTCTTAAATGTCTTCGATATACATAATTAATGCGATGAATGCTCTTCAGTCAATAAATGGTAGAACTTGGTGAATCAGGTGCAGAGTTCTTTCAGGCCAAGAACTAAAAAAAAATCAGCGATTGTCTTTTGGAGGATACATAATAATTGATATTCATATTAAGACTCCTACATTCTTATGTTTACTTATATAAATACCTATTGAGGCAACTTTCGAAGCACAGCTACACTAAGGATCATGGCTCTCGACGATACAGGTTCCTCACCGAGTTCGCGAGACATTATTAATCATACTATCGCAATGAAGAAGCCTGCCTGAAGAATTTAACAAATGAAATATTATTATTAGTTATAAGATATTCTTGGCTCATTAAATCGTTTTAATTTTTCATTTTAATTGTTCTGCAAAAAACCCGGCTCCTAACAGTGTGAGTTCTTTCAGGCGATAAACTGTTCAGCGATGATTGTCTTTCTGTAAACAACCTGGCTCCTAAACGTGGCTATGGGGTACTTACTTATATTTAAAAATTTTACTCAACAGGCATATTTACATTATACACGGTGACTTTTTTTTCGTTTTGTTTACTTCGTGGAATTATAGTACCCATCAATGTAAACAACTTTCCCAAAGAAACATATGGTCGCAAACGAAAAAATATTGGGTCTTCCATAGTTTCTTATAATCAGCTGATGGTACCCCATGTACTGAGGAACGAATTTTTTTTTTCGTTTGCTATTGCATATTGATGAGTATTTAACAAGTAAACGAAATGAATAAAAAGTCACCGTTTATACGTTTCTTCTGACCCCACACTAGCATACCAGTTGGGAACCAGAAACGGTGACGTCACAAACATATTATCATTCACGAACCGAAATTGAACCGAAGCTTTTTTTCTTCCTCCCTGGCCGGGTCTCGAACCCGGGACCTCTCCGGTAGAACCTCGAGCGCTGCGCCACAGAATTATGTCATTCGAAAGCTGTTCGCCAACTTCATTTTGACGTTGACCAATCAGAACGCCATACGAGCTGTAATTTGACCCTACATATGGCATAAACATGCTTAATTTTGTCATTGACTTAATTACGAAGCCATAAGGTCGAAAATGTGGTGGGCAAATAGTGGACCGAGCCTCATAAAGCCTTATTTGAATTTGAAAGGGAATCTGGATTTGTCAACAAATATAAAATCAAGCTAGTGGCTGTATCTCATTTGTTATTTTCATACAATTCTAACTTACAATTTTATTGTTACAGGTAATATCATCGATTGATGAACTAATGGTTGGCTGCTCGGCCCAAAATGTACGTACAGTTCATAAAATATTAGAAGTGATATGACTTATAACCTAAAACTGCCTAAAGAACACTACTGTTGAACTACTAGAACATAACATAAACATAAACATTTACATACAGGCACATACATTGCTTCCGGCCCCACACTAGGATACCCTCTGTCGTAAGAACCAGAAACAGCGACGTCACACACATAACCTTCTTTTACCCCAAGCCGGGGATCGAACCCGAGAGCGTCTTCTGAAAAGCCCGTGCGGCGCAACGCTGGGCCGCGTTGTGCCCCACGGGCTTTTCAGTATTTCGAACCGAATCAAAAGCCAGTGCGCTACAGCGCGACGCTGCGTTGTACAACACGGGCTTTTCAGCGCTCACATTGACAAGTCATCTTCTGAATAGCCCGTGTGGTACAACGCGTACGATCTGCAACCCATGCATGCACTAGGCGAGACAGAGAAAGCGGATTAGTGCTCCAAGCGCATGCGGTGTGACGCATGCGCTAGACGTGAAGAAGATCATTGACACCTTATTGATGAGTGGAACAAAGAGATCTAATATTATTAGGCAGTTTTGGCAAACATGTGCGTTGCAAGGTCAATACTACTCACCGGTGATTTGTGGTCGTTTTGTTTTGATGCGGTTATTGTCAGTAAATGTCAGTAAAATGTCTATTACTAACAATCACACAAGGTTCATTAACGTAATTATCTATACCTAGGTAGAGATTTGCAATTTTCACAGAATTTTCTATTTCAGTTGCCGCTATAGGTAGCAGCAAATAATGAACTGGTCGGTAGGTTAACGAGATTTTATCAGTTCAAGGGGGAGACCCATACAAAGCAACTTGTTTTAATAGCCTGCAAATCACCATACTCAAATACCTACCTACATAACAACATAACATAGCGTCACGCCTTTTTCCATGTATAGGGTGGCAGAGGCACAATTGTGCCCAATTTTAGCAAGTTATTCAATACTCCATTTTGCGTGAAATGGGACTAGCCCATCGCCGCAGCTATCATCGCAAACGCGCCGACCACAACGTCTTTAAGATCTAGTTTCGAATCTAAAATTGGATCAGGCATGATATTATTTTCTTTTAACATAACATAACATAGCATAGCATCACGCCTTTTCCCATACGGGTGGCAGAGGCACAATTGTGCCCACTTTTAGCCACACTCCATTTAGCATGACAGGAGGCTAGCCCATCGCCGCAGCTATGGGGTAATGAAGGTTTACTCACGATTTTTTCCATCACCGTTAGATTATATAAAGATTGTCTGAGGATTGCAAAATCGGCCATAACTTGAACAAACTTGATCTATAAGAAGTATAAATTTAGAATTAATAATATTAGGAAATGCATAGGCTCGTTGTTGCGTTGAAGCGCTCCGGTTTTTTAACTAGAAGCTAGTGCTCGAAAAGCCAGAGGGACGCAACGCCCCAGGCGCTGTACCCCACGGGCCATTCAAACGATGAATTGTCAATGTGACCGCCGGAAAACCCCGTGTGGTACAAGGCAACGTCGCGCTGTAGCGCTCTGGCTTTTCAGGCGGTTCGAAATTCTGAAAAGCCCGTGGGGCACAACGCGGCCCACCGTTATACTCCACGGGCTTTTCAGAAGACGGAACCCGGGACCTCTCGCATGGTAGGCAGAGCCACAACTGCTGCGCCACAGAGGTCGTCAAGAAGAACTCACTTCACAAATGATTAAAGGGTGTATCGATTTATCTGATTAATTGATATTTTTAAGCAATACGCCCTCACTAACTGACCTATCCAACACCATGTTATCTTTTTCACACTGTAGAAGTGAACAGTTCTCTGTGACCAAGTAGATAAAGAAAGTTAGCTAACACACAGATTATTAAAGAGTTAGGGCTAACATCCTCAAACTCCCACTAAATCTTTCTACCGACTTAATTTTTGCCTCAGGGGTTATCCATAGCATACTGAGTGAGTGTCCTGCGGCAGCCTTTGGGTGCGGGAGGGGAGGGGAGGGGTGTGGTCTCGTGACGTCTGGTGACGCGCGACTTCAGCTGCGGCTGCGGGGTCGGCGTAGTATGTAATGTCCCCCCTCCCGCACCGAAGCCCTACCGCAGGGCCTCCTCAGTTCAAATAAAGCCTACAATCCCGTGACGGGTTGCAGTGATGTGTGAACTGAAATGCGGATTCGGGCCACTACGGCTCTAATGTAAAGGCCGCACCAACTAACGACGGAAATGAGGGGTTAACATTACAAAAATAATAAAGAAATAAAGCCTAGTAGTTACTTGTTGGGGTTCCGTACCCGAAGGGTTCCAAACGGCACCCTATTACTAAGCCTCCGCTGACCGTCCGTCCGTCCGTCTCCGTCTTTCAGTCAGCGCACTGTTTCTCATAAACCGTTCTGTTGCCGATATAGCATCAAATAATAAACAAAAGGCGCTACAAAAAAGTGTGTGCCCATACAAGCGACGTATAGTTTTCAATTCAATTCAAAATTCTTTATTGCACAGAATATTACAACAATAATTATACACAAAAATTAAAAGGCAAAGGCTACTTCTTTTTGTTTGTTTTTATTCTTATATTATGTTACGGAATTATTCTTGTGTAAGTCCGACTCGCACTTGGCCGGTTTACATTTATCTTACCTAGTGTTGAAATATATATTTTTTCAAACGATGTGGAAAAGACACAGATTTTCACTAGTGCTAATCTAACCAATTTTCCCTTCTGGGAATATGATTTTCAAGCCCATCAATCCCATCAGTCAGTATCGACTGGGCTTACTATATTAAACTGGATAAGATAAGTAATCTATCTTAAGTACATTATACGGACGGACGTTCCAACGCCCCCCCCCCCCCCCCCCCCCCTCCCCTGTCACGCATAATGGAGTATGAAATATCTGGCTAAACTTGGGCACAATTGTGCCTGTGCCACCCCGTAGGGGAAAGGCGTGAAGCTATGTATGAATGTGTGTATTTAACAAAAGCAAGGGACAATGTCTTAACTATGAATAAAAAAAAACCCGAAACATTACTGAAACCTTACGGCTAAAATTTGCTTCACTTGTTTCCTATTTGAGCCGATAATGTTCTTAATCGCTGAACCGATTTTAATTAAATATACCTAATAACCAACGCAGTATTTTCTACTAAAATACAAAAACCGCATTACGTTCCGTCCACCCGTTTGACCGCTATTTCTTTTTGAGCTGATAACTTTCGAACTACTGAACCGATTGTAAATAAACCTTTATAAGAATTATCGCAGAAATGTACTACCATCTACAGAAAACCGCAATAAAATCTGTCCACCAGTTTGACCGCTAGGGTGCCATGGACAGACATACAGACACACCGACACACCGACCGACAGACGCTTATAACTAATACTCCACACCGAAATCCATTCTATAGGATTTCATTTAATTAGATGCACTTTTTATGTATTTTGGAAACTTGGTGCATGTTTCTATTTGGGTCGAGTGTTCTAATAACCTCCAAATTAGAAAGTGGATCTTGGAATAAGGTCTGCCCGATCCTACCCTATAAAGCGTGGGGTCAGTCGAAAACATTCCAGTTTAATGTACGAATATGTATTGCCAAAATTGTCTGTCCCTTTAAATAACCGATTTAAACTGGTCACCCCAGTTTCCCTTAGTGGCCATAAATTACGATAAATTACTAAATGTCCTGAAGTCATAATTTGTGGGGCGACCATGTGCGGGAATAATTGTGGATTTGCAATTAGAAAAGTAACCGGCAGATGAAGATTTGCTTTGGATGTTTCAACTAGCTGACCAAATTTCGAACTATCGAGCTTTTGGTCGCAAAAGAAATATATATTTGGGTCTACCATAATAATTAAAATAAATATTAAATGTGGCCTTGGTACCAACAGTAAGTAATATCCCCAACGAGGGGAAAAGGCCTTTACCCGGATACGAGTAAGATATTCCAGCACGCTGGCTCGGTGCGGGTTGGTGGAGAGTGTCGGGCTGGTGGCCAACCCGAATTTCAGAAGTTTTCAAGCTGCCCTATGAGGGCCTCTGACAGAGCTTTATAATAACTAAAAAGAACCAGAAACAGCGAAATAACAAACAGGGAAAAATCAAAGACCTGGCGATTTCGTTTTGTTCCACCCCGGCCGGGATTCGAACCTGGGTCCTCTCGCTTGGGAAGCACAGCCTTGATCACAACACCACATAGATTGTCAAAAGTAGCGATAGTAGCCGGGACCTACAGCAAGGCTACCATAATAGTTAGTATTTAATCGCACAGCAAAATACTGATTCTCTCAGCAAAAATACTTTTTATGTTTTAAGTAAGTTTGTTGTTCTTACATGTTCAACCTAATACGAAGGATAAAGGGGGCTTCGCTTCGCTCACCCCTTTTACCCTTCACCTAAGCTAACGCAGTAATTTACCCTGATATATTATATCAAATAAACGTATGAAAAGAAATGAAATTAAGTATAATGAACATTATTTAAAATGAAACAAAAATTTCAGCTTGATGCACCGCTCACTGTACTTAATTGGGAAATTTCGTTCTATAGTTATGGGCCGACTATCCAGAGAGTATAATCCTATAATTCCAAAAATCCTGAGGATTATGGTCAGTGGATTATTAAGATCTATTGACGGTCGTAATTTGTTTTAAGAACTATCATTTGGAGTTTACAGTTTCTGTCAAACTTGTTCCCACTTTTTTTCTTAGCTTGTGAATTCCAATCGCGGAAGTAGGTTTTACGTTTTAAATAAGATTGCAGCGACGATGAACCTGTCATATATAAAGCATATAAAGCATTGAGTAGGCTAAAAGAGGGCGCAACTGTGCCTATGCCACCCTAGGTGGGATAACTATAAATAAAAAGAAATATAACACGTTATTGAAAAAGGTTCATTATCTCTATTTAGGCTAATAACTTTTGAAACGCTAAACCGATTTCAACAATATATATATCAATAACCGGTCAAGTGCGAGTCTAACTCGCGTACGAAGGGTACAATGGTAGGGATGGCGTGAGTGAATAGTTGGATTTTACATAGCAAAACGTCGTTTACAAAGTGATTGGTGCGGCTACTTTCACACTCCTTGTACGTAACCAGGTGCATTCATACGTTTGTATTTGGTATTGAAATAATTATTGTATGGGAGCCCCATAAAATATTCATTTTATTCTGTTTTTTAGTATATGTTGTTATAGCGGCAACAGAAATACATCATCTGTGAAAATATCATCTTTCTAACATTCACGGTTCATGAGATACAGCCTGGTGACAGACGGACGGACGGACGGACAGCGGAGGCCCCCGTTTGGCACCCTTCGGGTACGGAACCCCAAAAACCATCGCAGGAAAGTTGACTACCAAATTGAAAAAACCGCATTAAAATCCGTCCACCCGTTTGAGCGCTAGAGTGCCACGGAAAGACAGACAGACACACGGACAGACGATTCAAACTTATAACACATTCTTTTTCGTCGGAGTTTAAAAAGGCGCGAGGCTGTTTGTTTTGTGGTATAACTTATGTATTCGTGTAGATAGCTTCTGATAGATCTTACGGATGGACCGATTTTTATGTAGATTTTGGTTTGAAAGTTGAACTGAACTATAGGTTACATTAGCAAAGCATTTTGCTTGTCGCGTTGTCTATCGTAGCACAAGATGACGTCACATTTCTTAGCAAATCGCAGCGTTGGACTGCGCTTGGGTGAAATGCTACGAAAATCTGTTGCTACCCAAATCCTCAGCAACTAAAGGAGAGCCTTATCGAGATAAGCTCAACTTTGATCAATTTCTTTCCGTAAACGATCTTCTACCGTGTCTTGTTTTCAAGTGGCCAATATTGAAATAAATTGGTAGGCTCAATACGATTATTATTTCTTTACCGCTTGACAGTTCTCGGTTTATCGGCACAGATAGAAGAAAATATCCGTTGCTGCATATTAATCACAATACTACTTAGCTTATACTAAAACAAAAGTAATGTACTGAAGTCACGTTTTGTAGGAGTAGCCCTACGAATTACATATGTGTCACTCGCACATTATTAGAATTGAGGTCAAATGAAATTGCTTGGTTTTTCATAGATGTTCGAAATTTGAATGAAATAACAACATCGAATTCAATATTATTATAAAACAATAATAACATTTTCACTTTTTAAAAGTGTTCTACAAAACAGTTTATTTTTACGCTGGTCGTAATTAGCGGTTTTTGAACGCATTATAGAGGGTTTAAGATATGTGTGTTGTTAAAATGTATTAATCCCCTGTTAAACAAAACTTTTATCATAATGGCCAATTCATATGGTTTGAGCACAGCATTCTTGAATTTGACCCTCAGTAGGATCCAGAACGCCCTCGCCTCAGGCACAGAACAAAAATCGTCTTTTCTTTACACCCAAGAAACAATATATTCATCCCGTGGACACAGGGAGCTAACCCACGCCGTAAATTATAGCCTCCGACACCGTAATACCCCTTTGAAAATGTTAATTCAGTTATTATAATATGTTTAATTTCTCTATTGTTTATGGTTGCAAAATAAAGGGCCTCTTACTGTAGATTTTTTAAAGGGCTTGTTAGATTTTTTGTCCTTTTGTATCTGTGGGAAGGTTTTCGCTTAATTAATTAACTGGTGAATGGCCAGGTATGTCCAGGCATTTAAGAATTGTATTTGAGAGTATAAAACCTAAAATTCGTCAAAGCGATTGGAATAACACCACGTGGGCATACGTATGCCTTTGTCACCGTGTACGGGAAAAGGCGTGACGCTATGTAATTTTATGTGTGTTGTTAAAGTACTTCTTAGAGCTGGTCCCTTGAGCGGGCCCATAAGACTTTGGAGATCTAATTCCTCGCCCTGAGAGTTCTTTAACGATGGTGTTATACCGCGTACTTGTCTGAATAACTAAAAAACCTGGTGTGTGTCCAGCGGTGGTGACGACCTCCTTCCCAGCGAGATACCGGACGCGCACTACGGTATAACTCCAGTTCTTCGCTGACGGAGCTTCTCGGCGTCTACTTGCCGACCGCTAGAGCCTCACTGTTCCACTTAATCCTAAAAGCACGGACCTCCCGGCGAGGTTTTGATCGCACGTGCGACACTAAGGATCAGTTGCTTAGTCTAACTAGTGTGGTTCCCTGCGGAACTCAAGTCACACTCAACGGGCTAGCGCGGCGTCCCTCAGCGAGACCGTCGACCACGCGCGACTATTTGATCTGGCCAAAATATATCACCGAAACCAATGACGACTCCGCGGAGGCCCGACATTGACCACCAAACACGCCTATTGGGAATGGATTACCACAATACTACTTGATTTCCATAACAAATCTCCAAATTCACTCGACATTATCGCAGGCGACCCGATCGAGACGACAATGCAATGTCAGTCCAACCTCAAAACGTCATTTTTTATGCAGGCTCCACACATCGCGCGCGACGTCGCACGAGGTTCGCGCCGCGACGTCACGGTGCGACATACTGCCCTTTCCACACTCGCAGCCGTTCACAGTCTAGGTCGCGTTCGTTGCGGACTCCTTTGTCGCGGGCAAAAAACCGATAACTTGCGGAAACAGCCGCGACTGCGACAATAACACGCGAACGGCATCCACACTCACGTTTCGCGGCTTCGCGCGCGACGTCGCGCGCGAGTGTAGAGCCGCCATTACACAACGAAAGAAAAAAAGGTGCGTTCCGAATTGCACTAACGAGTACGTATGTACCACTGCGTTTGGTTCCGAACATGTGTACATACATTTACACCTACCCTACTCTAAGCATGTTACAATAAAAATTCTCCACTAAGTCAGCTTTTACTACAATTCGAGTAAGATTGTTTTGTTTTTAAAAGATCTTTATTTACTTGAGACTGTAGTGTAGATTTAATACTAGGTTATAGCTAGTACATAAGTATTAACAGATGTTTAGCAGGCTAAAACTAACCTCTTAAAACTTATATCATAAATGAAATCAAGACATAATTGTAATTCGAGTAAGATTGAGTCGTACCTGCTGGCTCGTGAAAGGCAGAGGCCTTTCACGAGCCAGCAGGTTTACAGAGACACAGGTCTCTCGGTGGGAACATTACACATACATACACACATACATTAGACGACCTCTGTGGCGCAGTGGTTGTGGCTTTGCCTACCATGCGAGGAGTCCCGGGTTCAATCATCGGCTGGGGGTAAAGCAAAAAAAAAACTCCAGGTCTTGGATGTTTTTATGTGTGTGACATCGCTGTTCTGGTTCCCACAACACAGAGTATCCTAGTGTGGGGTCAGAAGCAATGTATGTGCCTGTATGTAAATGTTTATGTTTATGTTTATAAAGCTGAGTCTGGCCGTTTTCCTGTCGCGGCTTGCGCTCTCGGTGGAGCCTTAACCCTAGAGAGCGCATCCCCAGGTGGCGGATAGGGGAATGCCCGTCAGGAAAACTGAAGGGTAGGAGGGAAGTAATATACCTCCCGCAGACCACAAAGGCCGGAGAGAAAACTTCGTAAACAAACTTAGCCGTCGAGCTTCTTCGACATATTCGATTCAGAGGTCCGGGGCTGTGATGGACACCCAGGTCGAGGTGTTCATTAAAGTGGCGCTGAAGCATCTGCATAGGTTATCGGCGGCGCTTAAGTCTTCCAAGAAGATTACGACCTTGGTGTCAGGTGGCAACCGACCGTTAAACAATAGCCAATTTTTATACCAATCATGTAACGACACAATTACAAAGAAACGATAACTGCTAGGGCGTCCCCCTCAATCGACGACGAATATGGAGCTGCGAAGAGTTCTAGGGCGTCCCCCTCAAGCGACGATCACAAACATAAAACTGCAAGGAATACTGGGGCGTACCCCTTGAGCGCCGGGAAGACAAATCAACGCCACATGGTGACAATGTCCGAGATGCGAGTCGCAACCTGGAACATTGGCACCATGACCGGACGCAGTGCTGAACTAAGCAGTATCCTAGAACGACGACACATAAATATCTGCTGTGTGCAAGAAACAAAATGGAAAGGTGCAAAATCGCGACAAATAGGAAGGGGCTACAAACTTATCTATAACGGCACAGAAAATTCAAAAAATGGGGTTGGGATAATTTTGGACAAATACCTTAGTCAAAACATAGTGGAAATGAACAGGATAAATAATACCTTGGACACCTTTTACACACATTGATCTAGCCCCAAACTAGGATTCCCTGTATCTTGGGTACTAGACAACGATATATATACATATATAGATAAATATTATACTTAGATAGATAAACAACCATGACTAGGGTACAAACATCCGTTCTCATCAAACAAACATTTGCCCCCACCGGGACTCGAACCCGGGACCCTTGGTTTCGTAGGTAGCGTCACTGCCGACTCGGCCATTCGGGTCGTTATAAATGATCGTATCATCACTGTAAAATTGGCCCTAGAAAAGCAGCAGTGCATGAATATCGTCTCTGTCTATGCCCCACAGACCGGATGTACGGAAATAGAAAAACAACAATTCTGGGAGGAGCTAAATGTACACCTAAAAGCTATAACGGCATCAGAACAAAAACTAATATGTGGTGATTTAAACGGCCACGTGGGTACGCTTAAAGAAGGTTTTGATGGACATCATGGTGGCTTCGGATACGGACAGAAAAACAGCGAAGGAACAACAATATTAGAATTCGCAGCATCACTAAACTTAGCAATAGCGAATACCTACTTCAAGAAAAAGGACGAACACCTCATCACGTATAAAAGTGGAAAAGGAAAAACGCAAATAGACTACATTTTAACAGATAGGAGAAATCTTAAACAGGTAAAGGAGTGCAAAGTGATACCCGGGAAACCTTTGACATCGCAGCATAGACTATTGCTGGCTGCTGTGAAGCTAATGAAACCAATTAAGAAGAAAAAAGATACAACAGTAAAAATAAAATGGAATAATTTGAATACCAAAAAGGGAAACGACTTCATAAACGACATCACAGATTACATAAGTAAAAACCATCTTGGAAGCAATTTCGCCAATACCACCTGGCTTCAATTTGAAAACTTTTGTGTTGCTACTGCAAAGGATCGACTTGGAATCAGCAAAGGAGCTCTGCACAATGGAAAAGACATGAAGTGGTGGAACACCTTCGCCGAAGAAACTGTGGCCGAAAAGAAAAGACTGTTTAAGAACTGGCAGAAAACACACTCTGATGATGACTTGAATGCTTACAAGGGAGGGTAAAAAGGCAGCAAGAAGAACAGTTGCGACTGAAAAAGACAAAGTTGAGCAAGATCTGTATAAACGACTGGACCAAGCAACGGACAGCGAAATATATAAAATAGCAAAACACAGACACAACTACACAAAATATTTTAAAACCACGAAGTACATCAAAGACAGTAAGGGCACGCTGCTCACCGATGATAAGGACATATGTGACAGATGGTATAAATATTATCAACAGCTACTTAATAAGGAGTTCCCCCGACACCAAGAAGCAAGACAACCATCAACACAAGGACCCGCAAATCTGATTACACCAGCAGAAGTTAAAAGAGCTATCTCCAAAATGAAGAACCATAAAGCAACCGGCCAGCATGAAATTCCTGCTGAGGTATGGAAAGCAGAGTACTGTGGCATACGGACCTTTTCAATAACATCAAAATGAATGGAAATATGCCAGACTCCTGGAGAAACAGCATACTGGTGCCATTTTATAAGAACAAAGGAGATGTCCGCAGTTGCGAAAATTTTCGGGGGATTAAACTCACGTCGCATACCCTAAAGATTTGGGAAAGAGTCCTGAGTGAGCGCCTAACAAATCTGATTACTCTAACAGAAAACCAGTATGGATTTACAGCAGGAAAAGGAACCACGGACGCTATTCATGCTATCAGAACAGTTATGGAAAAAGCACGGGACAACAAACAAAACCTATGGCTGGTATTTATTGACCTGGAAAAAGCCTTCGATCGAGTGCCAAGAACAATCATATGGCAGGCCTAAAGAGCACATGGAGTCCCCGAATGCTACGTGACACTTATTATTGACATGTATAATAACCTACAGACCTGCGTCAAAACCGCAGCTGGGAAGTCCAAAAGCTTCGACGTAAGAGTTGGTGTACATCAAGGAAGCGCTCTTAGCCCGCTATTATTTAACTGCGTCATGAATTATCTAACAGCAAAAATTCAAAAACCAACTCCGTGGAATCTTTTATACGCTGACGATGTTGCACTCATTTCACATAACCCTCAAGAAATCCAAGAAAGCTTAGAACAATGGAGAGAGTCCTTAGAACTAAATGGCCTACGCATTAGTAGGACTAAAACTGAATATATGTTTTGTAACTTTAACCCCAGCGATACCGTAAGCGACGACAACAAACTTGGCGACACCGCACTACCCAGAGTGAAAACCTTCAAATACCTAGGATCAGTAATCTCGGATGATGGATCAATTGAAGCGGATATAACCCACAGAACAAAATCGGGATGGAACAAATGGCGAACACTAACAGGAGTCCTATGCGATGCAAAAATGCCAATAAGAACCAAAGGCAAAGTATATAAAACGGCCGTTAGACCAGTATTGCTGTATGGTAGCGAGGCCTGGGCGAAAAAAAAAGACTTATGAGCAAAAACTCCATGTAACAGAAATGCGTAAGTTGCGATGGGCTGGAGGAGTTACCCTGATGGACTTGTCAATCCTTGGTGCGCAACGAACATATAAGGGGAAGCTTCAAAGTTGCAAACATAACAGATAAAATAAGGGAATCCAGACTGTGATTGTACGGTCATATCCTACGAAGAGAAGATGACCATGTCGTGAAAAAGTGCCTATCCATGGCTACAAACAAGAGGGGAAGAGGAAGACCTCAAGCCACCTGGATATTGAACGTCCAGAGAGACATGAAGGAGAAGGGCCTTCAAGCAGAAGACGCACTAGATCGGTGCAAGTGGCGGCGCATGATTGGGAAAGCCGACCCCGTATAACGGGACAAAGGCAAGGAGAAAGAAGAAGAAGAAGCTTGTGCACACGGCTACAATGCCACACTAGACCTGGGCCCCGATGGCTTGCTAGCACTAGCTAGACTAGCCTCACACAAGCCTATCGCAGGCTCGGAAGTCATGTTTCATCGAGTCGGGAGAGAGAGAGAGATAGCGCGAGCCTGCGATAGGCTTGTGTGAGGCTTGTGCTTAGTAGCATAGAGGGCCTGACACCCCCTTTATTATTATACACACACAATAAAATAGTAAGTTTATTGTGTGAGTGTGTACTGAACAGCGAATAAACGTACATTCTATTCTATTTTACATACTAATGTTTAAGTAGAAATGCATGAGTGAGTATGAGTTGTATTTGATACAATATTAAATCATTACACATCAAACAAACACATCGTGTAGAATTGGAAAAAGCGAGTAACAAAGATAAAGTCACAGTTATCAAAAGAATAGAGCGGCCTCAAATAATAAATAAAGCAGTTTGACATAATGTTACAATACATTCAAGACTTTATCAAAAGCCTTCACACATTAAAATGGGACCCATTCAACCTACATCAAAAGAGAAACCTAGTCCTAGACATAAATAACCTCGAAAATTCCCACAAAGCAAATCCCGCCGAAAAAAACACTTTCGTTTTTTCTGATCGGCCTTGTCAATAATGGCATTATGCCACATATAATGATTTGATTTTAGAGTCGTCCTCGATTATCCCTCGTTCTCGGAACGATCTCTCGGTTATGCCGGAATCGTCTCTTTATAAGTCGCGGTCTGTTTGTGTGCCTGTACAGATTTGAAACACCTGGCGTGGGACGGTAGTGTTAGTGAAGGGATTGGATTGATTGTTTGTTTATCGACATCGGTGATACTACACTGCACTTGTTATTAAACTGAGTGCGAGGTAACAAAGATAAACATTTTTTTACCTAAACGTGGTCCCAACTGCGCCACTGCCGCTCCGTTTGGGAAAAGACGTAATGCGTTGTTCATGTTGTAATAGTTAACGTTTTCGCTGTAATTATGATCTTCGGTCTTTATTTGTGCATTGTTTTTTGATAAGTCGTGCCTTGTAACAAGGTGTAATAAAAAATTGTCCTAAGATACTATTTTAATGGTTCTAAGTAAAATATAATAAATTAATGTAAGTGCTTAACATATTTTAGGATTATTTTTTTGAGAAAGGATTTTCTTAGAAAAAAATTTAAAAACCACTAGACTAGACGCTTTTTCTTTTCAAATTAAAAGTAAATAAACATGCCGTACGAGGATTAGGAGGCATAATAACTATAGATGTACCCTAGTTAATGTGTTTGAAGTTAACACATTCATAAATTCTGGTTTGGTTTATCACTTCGTTTATATCACTATGGTCTTTGATAGTCAATATTCGGATTCAAATGCATTTTTAATCCTTCCGAAATCCTTGTGATTTATTACTTTTTATCGGTAATTGAGACGAGTTTGTATAGTTAATATGTAGGTATTATTTAAAGCATAAAACAATAATGTTTTTTACTTATTTTTTTTGTTTTTCTCTTTATTTGGTTCACTAACAATTTGAACATTGGTTACTTACATAAATAGGACTTAGGACTAAACAGAGCTTAATGCACAAATTAATTATAAGTGAACACCACATTCTTTATGTGTATCTGTGAACTTACTTATAAATTTTACATAAAAAATTATAGAAACAGTCAAAGAATTGAAATAAAACACCGAAATTATGTGATTTTTTGCTAGATTGATTGAAAAACCGCGTGCATATTGGTTTATCCATCTAACAGCTAGGCGTCATAGGCACAGGGGCTTCGAACGTATTCTGACATCCTTACTTGTAAGTCGGGGATGAAAATTTAATCAATCTAACTACTTCCCTTCAGAGATATAAATTAGCGCAAAAACATTATGTAAGAGCTATATTTAAATGGCTGCGCGGGAGGGGTGACATTACATGCTACGCGGACCCCGCACTAAAGTCTTGCGTCGACGTGTCGCGGCTAGTCGCGAGACGTCTGAGTGAGCTGTAAATGTCACCCCTCCCGCACCGATTCAACGATTCGTCGATTCACCGATTCATCGATTCACTACCTCAAGTAGTTTTTTTATACAGTTCGCGCCAAGTTTCTTTGGTTCTGAGTGACTTGTCGCTTCTCTCTCTCTCTCACCCCACATTACCCTATGCGATAAAGAGAGTTTTCAGTTCGCGCAGAGCCAAATAAACTTTACGGGGCCTGGTAGCTGTGTACATGTTATTATTATATAATATTCAATGTTCTGTGTTGTTATACTAATTGCCTACCTCTCCCGCAGCGGCGCAGACGTCCCCCCTGCAGGGCGCGGCGGGGGGAGGCGCGGCGCTTCCCTGTGACGTCGCGCCCGTGCTGCCCGACGACCGACTCGCGCTCGTCATCTGGTACAAGCAGGGCCACAGTGCACCAATATACACGTGAGTAGCAACTCCGTTATTCGTTCATTCATTCATAAATAAATTTATCAATCATTGATTCAGTAGAAAAACCATACTCTTATTTAATATTCATTTATTGGCTCAAATTGTACCTTATCCTAGTTTAGTCATTATTTCAGTTGGAAAACTAAGCTTATTTGACACAATAAATAATATAATCACTATGTGTTCATTCGGTCCACTGTTCTTTACCTCACTAGATGAATCGCTCAATTACAAGTTCACTTACTTATCTATAAGTACAAACAGGACCACAGCGCGCCCATTCACACTTGAGTAACATCCGTTCATTTATTTACTTTGTTAATTTACCATCACTACATAATTGGTTCTTTTTCAGTTGAGTATTCTCGCTCACTACATGCGAGTGTCGTTCGGTTACTAGTTCACTCACTCATTTGGATATGTGCAACAAAAAACATACTTGTAACCACTAGGTCTTAGCAAGTGCACAAATTATCTACGGTCTCCACTCCCCTAAGTGTTGCATAATTAGGCCTGGGTGAATAAATTAGTACTTTATGCTGTTATATTATTTTATAAGAATTTTAAATGAAAGAGCGACGTGCACTTTGAACTTCGTATATTTGGAGAGAGAGTTGCCAGGTCAAAAAATTAATAATTAGAGAAATTAATATTTCCAACATACTCCTAACAACGACAAAAAATATACTTAGGTATTTAAGTATTATGTTTATCAACAATAAGATATGTAAAATAATTGCAATTTGTACCATACAAGCCAAACCTCAGTAGGAGTGGACTGTAGTTTGATAGGTTTTAAAATTTTAGAATAATTGATATTGATAACTCAATATGTTTAGCTAACGTAGTACAAAACGCAATTGCTTTTCACAATGTTTACCTAAGTTATTATTATAAAAAATACGGTTTGCAAAAAGGTACATATTATTATAAGGTAAGTATGTATCTACTTAGTTTAAAATTAAACTTTAGGAAGTAAGTAAGTCACTTGGTACCTATTGAAAAACATGGTTTTAATTAAGTACATTACTTACATATCTATAGGTAAAATACAAACTTTAGTAATAGAAGTTCTATGACATTTTCCATTAGACTTTTTTACTTCCAAGGCCCTAACTTTGCCATCTTGCCCTGGGAACACCTGGGTAACTCGGGCCATGGGCCATGTCATAGGAGGGGTATCAATTTCCCTTAAAATAACAAGAGTACCTATACTTATATTAGGCAAATTGTCCTTCTACTTTGGACGGTTTTGTAAGGCATTAAGGTACATTTTAGACCAATATCTCCAAAATTGCTGTTTTAGAGCAGTACATTTTTTCCAAAAACTTAATCTGTTTGCTGGAATATCAGAAGTATTTTGTTCAGGATAACAAGTGAGTGGCGCACCAGTTAAGAAGTGTCCTGGAGTCAAAAATGATAGGTCTTCAATATCAGATGACATTGGAGTTATTGGCCTCGAGTTCAAAATAGCTTCTATTTGATACAGCACTGTTCATAAGTTAACACATGAGATCCTAACACCCTTTTCAAATGATGCTTGACGCTTTTCACTGCTGCCTCCCACAGGCCAGCAAATACTGGTGAATAAGCTGGAATGAAGTGAAATGTAATACCTAACTTTGAGCCTTGGGTTTGGACTTCATTCTGATGAGCGTTGGATTTGTTTAGTCTATAAAGTTCTGTTAACTGAGTATTGGCTGCCTTAAAAGTACTGGCATTATCGCAGTAGACTTCGCTCGGTACATTCCTTCTGCTGATAAAGCGCTTAAAGCTGGCTAGAAAGGCTTCAGTAGTTAGGTCGGACACTAACTCAAGGTGTACTGCTTTGGTAACAAAGCAAACATAGACTGCAATGTAACTTTTTGTGGTGATGACACTTCTAACCCTCGACTGCTTGACCATAATGGGCCCGGCGAAATCTATTCCAGTCTTTTCGAATGGACGAGCAGCATGAACTCTGTCTGCAGGCAGAGAGCCCATAAGTTGTTGTGCTGTAACACCTTTGAATCTAAAGCATGTAACACACTTATAAATTAGTTTTTTAACTAATCTCAAACCATTTATTATCCAATAGAATTGGTTTAAATTGCACAAAACATGTTTTTGCCCAGCATGAAACAATTTTAAGTGTTCATTTTCAATTAGTGAATGAGTAAGTCTTGACTCTTTGGGAAGAATGATTTGATGTTTGTGACTATATGGTAAGGCTGAATGTTGAAGCCTACCTCCTACTCTGAGGATAGATTCTGCATCTAGAAAGGGATTGAGACCTTTTAAGGTAGAAGATACCTGTGTGCCCGCTTGCAATGCAGCTATATCCTTGCTGAAATATTTATTTTGTTCTTCTTTAATAAACCAATGTAACGCCTGAGTGCGTTCAGCAAATGTTACAAAATTGTGTTTTATTTTTTGAGAACTTGGCTTAGCATTTTTACAAAATCTTAGAATGTAAGAAAGTACCCTAGTGGCTTTATTAATGTCAGAATATTTCTGAAGCAAACTAGAAATAAATGAAACCTTCCTATTTTGTGATGCTGCACATACCACCTCGCCACACTTCAGTTTGGATATTTTGACCTCGGGTAAGTCTGTTGGTAAGTTTGTGTTATTACAAAAATCATTGTAATTGTAGTCTGAATTATGCATACATTCAGGGCCAGACCAACAAAGCTCAATATTTTGCAGCTCACATGGATTAATACCTCTACTAAGACAGTCTGCTGGATTCTGATCTGTCCTGATGTAAGACCATTGACAAGACTTTGTGTATTGATTGATAATTCTGACTCTATTTGCAACATATGCGTTCAGTTTTGCTGGGTCAGTCTTTAGCCAGGCCAATACTACCTGGGAGTCACTATATAGATGCACACTTTGAAAAGGTATTTTTCTAGTCAAAGTATCATAAACTTTGGTGCATAATTTTGCTAAAAGCAACCCTGAATTGAGCTCTAACCGGGGAATAGATAACTTGTTATCTTTTGGGGCTATTCTTGATTTCGAACAAAGAAGTGACATAGTCACCCTTCCTTCTTTATCGACAACTCTCAAATACATTACACAGCCATATGCCATGATTGAAGCGTCTGAAAACCCAATTAGTTGGGCTGATTCTTGTTCAGAAACACATACATTTCTTTTAATTGAAACTGGTGGCATTGTTATTAAATTATTATAAAAATGTAGCCATTCTTTTTGCAAAAGGGAAGGGGGAACTGAATCCCATTCTACATTGGACTGCCATAATTTTTGCAATATGGACTTGGCCTGGACAAGGACTGGACCAGCAACACCCAGTGGATCGTAAAACTGACTCACAAAACTTAAAATTTCTCTTTTTGTGGCAGGTACTTTTTCAGGGACAGGACAGGAAAATTTAAAACAATCATTTTTAATATCAAATTTAACGCCTAACGTTTTAATGTCTTTTTCAAGTTCCAAGTCACCAAAATTTTGCTGCTCCACCGGAATATGTGCCAAGATTGTTTTGTCGCTTGCAGACCACTTGTGTAAGTTGAAGCTACCTTTTGCAAGTAATTGAATCAATTCAATTTTAGTTTCAATTAATTTAATGCTATCATTTTCTGTGTGTAAGATATCGTCTACATATGTCGAATTTAGAATTACATCGGATGCTAGGGGGTATTCATGTTGGTACCTAGTAGCTAGTTCTTTTAGACATCTAGTGGCCAAGTAAGATGAACTTTTGAGACCGTATGTAACGGTATTTAATTGAATGCATTTAATTGGTTCATTTACATTATCTCGCCAGAGAATATTCTGTAGAGATCTCTCAGCTTCTGTCACTAGAATGTTTCTGAACATACGTCTGATGTCGCAGATAAAGAAGTGTTCATGTAATCTAAATGACAATAATATATCAAACAGCTCTTGTTGTACGGTGGGTCCATTTAACATTATATCATTGAGAGAAATTTTAGTATTCGTTCTCATGGAGCCATCGAACACAACTCTTAGTTTCGTACTGATTGAATCTTCCCTAATTACAGGGTGATGGGGTAGAAAATAAACTGCATCTTTTGAAAGATCATATTGAGAAATATCAAAGTAAGTTGCGTGGCCTAAGGCGACGTATTCATCAATGAATTGTTTGTATTTCTGGAATAAATCTTGATCTTTTTGAAATCTTTTTTCAAGATTAATAAATCTTTTCAAAGCTTGGCTAAGTGAGTTTCCTAGATTATTGTTCACATCATAGATGGGGATCTTTAAGGGAATTGATACTTCAAATTTGTTGTTTTCTAATTTAACAGACTCTGTAAAGTACTGTTCACAAAATTGCTGCTCAGACGTGTGTTCTTTAAACAGTTCTGGTACAGATTCTGTCTTCCAGAATTCGCTAACTGAATTATTAATACTTGCAGTACAATCTTGGCAAAAAAGTGTAACAGTAGAATCCCGGTGAGGAGCAGAGGTGAGTGTGGCGCCGGCGGCTACGTATCCAAACTGAGTGTGGACGAGACTGGGCTGGGCAGCATCACGACGCTGAAGCTTCTCAGGCTGCGGCAGCAACGCCTGGAAGAAAATATCGGCAGCTATTAAAATATCAATTTCACTTGTGATGTGAAAGGAGTCATCGGCCAACTTTATATTTTTGGGGATAGAAAACCCTGACAAATCAATTTCTTTTTGAGGCAAATTGGTGGTGATCTTATCAACCACTAAGCAGTTGGTTTGTACCTTGAATGGGTAAACACATGAAAAGATATCTAAAGGCAATGAATGCTTGACATTCTTTTCAGTATTGGCTATGCCAATTATGTCAGTAGAATTGGGCATGAGCGGTTTACCTATTTTTCTTGCTAGATTGGAGGTGATGAAGGAAGACTGGCTTGCTGAATCAAGCAAAGCCTTGACAATATATTCCTTGCCATTTTTGCCTACAATTTTGACCTTTGCCGTTGGCAACAGAACTTGAGATTGGTTACCAGGAATTGTTTTGGACAAAAGTGAGACATTTTTGTTCCCTTCCTTCGCTTGGTCACTGTGACTACCTCCTTCATTGTGCAATAAAGTATTGTGAGATTGTTTGCACTCTTGACATTTAAAAAAGAACTTGCACCTATTTTGGTGATTGTTGAGGCAAATATTGCACTCAAAGTTGGCAACTCGAACAATGAATTGATATGCTCAGAGACTATTTTAAATTTGTTATCATAGCGGTCTTTGAGAATGTCCAAGGCCTCTTGATAACTTGACCCTACTATAGGAAGGTTTTTTATTAAATCATATGCTTCTCCTTTTAGATAATGTCTCAAATAAAAGAACTTTTGGATGTCCTCAACATTTTTGTCATTGTGGATGAGGGCATTGAACATTTCAATAAAGGACTGGTAGTCTACATACTTCCCATCAAAGGGATTAATTTCTACATGTGGCAATTTTAATTTGGACACTGATCCTGCACTTGGGCCTGTCTTTTTCTGGGATAATAGGGCGATTTAGGTACGAATTTTATCTAGACACTGAAAGTATAACTCTTCGGTTTTAGTAGGATCTTCATCGTCATCTATTTCGATGTTAAGCTTTTCGTACTCACTGAAGTTTTGTTGCACTCTCTCCTCAAGCAGTAGCAGGACTTGAAGCGAAGCAGTTTGTAAAAACTCAGGCTCGAGTTTAGCTGCAACTCGTGTTATTGCGCCCTTGAAGCCCGTGCGCTGTCTTTTAGGGTTTTTCGGTGTTTCTTCCGACATTTTTTAAAGCGTCCCTAATTAAAAAACAAAACCAACAACGGTCAGAATAAAGCCCAAACCATGAGAAAAAAAACGTGCTTGAAATTATTGTAGAAAGGGGAGTTAGTATCGATACTTACACAGCAAACAGCGAGTACACTTGTTATAATTGTCGTACAAACGAAAACCAACGTAATAATATAAGTGTTTGTTACCGTTCCGCAAATGTTCACTGCCGATCGAAATTACACCACCATCAAAGGTAATGTTTATAGACGCGAAAATTTTTCTAAGCGTGGTTGTGTAGGTAATAGTTGGCTCCAAAGGTTGGCTCGACGCTTGACTTGACGCTCCGTCGTTTGGCGCGAGCGTGGCGCTGTTGTCGCTTGATTGATTGTTATTGGCAATCTTGGCGTAAAATTAACGCAGCAAATAACAATGGCGGAAGCCACATCCAAACAAAATGTCTCCTGTTTTTGCGATGAATTTCAGCCCATATATTAGTGAAGCAGAGAAATACCTTGATGTGTCGTATAATTTGTGGAGGTTGTAATCCTGCAGCTCTCTAGCAAACCCGCGCAGTGTTGTTGCAGTCCGCTGACGATGTTGTCGTGAGAAAATGTAGCAACTATGGCCGCCCAAACTTCGTCCCACGATGTTGCACACAATGCCAAAAGGCTTTTTGGTCGTTCTTGTCGTTTATTTAACTTGATTCTATATTATAACTGTAGCACTTTTACCGGCCTTCATGAACCATGAATAAATTAGTACTTTATGCTGTTATATTATTTTATAAGAATTTTAAATGAATGAGCGACGTGCACTTTGAACTTCGTATATTTGGAGAGAGAGTTGCCAGGTTAAAAATTTAATAATTAGAGAAATTAATGTTTCCAACACTGGGAGGTCTGACTTCCAAAGTGTTGTGCCTATATTTGTAGACTAATGTGATATGTTTACTGTTCGCACTCAAAAACTTTATTATTGTCCTCATGATACTACTTTTAGTACTCTGGGTTGTAACAAGTTAAAGTAAAAAGAAAAGTTATGTATGTTTTTTAAGGTTTTTCTAACTATAGATATGGTGAGATATTTATATTTTTCAACAAATATAATCTAAAAGTGACATAAAATGCAATGAAAAACGTTTATTGTTCTTCGTACATCCTAATTATTGAGATGGCCCTTACTTCCAAACTAGGGTGCCCTGTGTGTCAGGAGCTAGAAGTCTAACAGAACACAGTCTTACAGATTATAGCTATATAGGACATTCTTACCGTTACGTCTAGTAAATATAATTAATTATACGATTAGTAAATCTAATTACTTAATTAATTATTAACAATTACCATTTATTGGCAATAAGGCAGAAGGGAGGATACATTTGTGATGGAAAACTTCGAAAGAAAACCCTAACATCACCTTAGATGCAGCGAGTGGCGGCCTCATGCCACTCAATATGTCACCAAGTTACGAACTTAAAAAAAACCCGACTTCATGACCTTTTTCGACCTCCGCGGTCGGGACGCGGTGATATGACAGTTAACTCCACACATATTACGCAACATACAAGCATACGGTACTTAAAGCCAGAATTAAACTTAAGACAACGACCGCAAACACCACTGATAAGTCACAGGAAAGCAATTACTCAATTTCGTTTACATGGATGACGTCATAATTCCATACAACACAACCTAAGGACATAAAAATAAAACAAAAGAAGGTGATATCTGAACTAACTTTCGAACCCAGCACCACCCCCCTACCATGATTGCAGATCCGACGTTGATAGCATACCATGCCTACCATGATGTTGATAGCCTACCATGGTAGCAGATCCGACGTTGATAGCATACCATGCCTACCATGATGTTGATAGCCTACCATGATAGCAGATCCGACGTTGATAGCATACCATGCCTACCATGATGTTGATAGCCTACCATGATAGCAGATCCGACGTTGATAGCATACCATGCCTACCATGATGTTGATAGCCTACCATGGTAGCAGATCCGACGTTGATAGCATACCATGCCTACCATGATGTTGATAGCCTACCATGGTAGCAGATCCGACGTTGATAGCATACCATGCCTACCATGATGTTGATAGCCTACCATGGTAGCAGATCCGACGTTGATAGCATACCATGCCTACCATGATGTTGATAGCCTACCATGGTAGCAGATCCGACGTTGATAGCATACCATGCCTACCATGATGTTGATAGCCTACCATGATAGCAGATCCGACGTTGATAGCATACCATGCCTACCATGATGTTGATAGCCTACCATGGTAGCAGATCCGACGTTGATAGCATACCATGCCTACCATGATGTTGATAGCCTACCATGGTAGCAGATCCGACGTTGATAGCATACCATGCCTACCATGATGTTGATAGCCTACCATGATAGCAGATCCGACGTTGATAGCATACCATGCCTACCATGATGTTGATAGCCTACCATGATAGCAGATCCGACGTTGATAGCATACCTTGCCTACCATGATGTTGATAGCCTACCATGATAGCAGATCCGACGTTGATAGCATACCATGCCTACCGACGTTGCGGCACCAAAGCGAATAAAATGAGACGCGAAATTAAATATTGAAACAGGTCTCCATATGGCCCCTTTCATTTATAAAATGTCGTTGTTTCCATTATTTGTTGCCGTAGCGGCAACAGAAATACACATTCTGTGAAAGTTTCAACTCTACCTATTCAAAGTCAAAGTCGAAGTACTTTATTACTGTAGATATTTACAAATACTTAGCAAACGTCAATTTTGCCTCTTCTCTACATTGGACCACTGTGAGAGAAGAAGGGCGTAGAAACTCCCACAGATTGATTTTTAGATCTCTTTTAAAAATAGGTTGTGCTTAACTATTACAAATATGAAAATTTTAATTATTATGATTAATTAGCAGGAATAAATAATTACAAAATTATTAACAGTAAGGCCTGTGTTGAGCTAGATTAACCCCATACAGTCCTGTCATTTAAGTAATCTTAAACATTGTAATATCCCTTTTTTGACAAAGTCGCTTTAACATGCTTTTTAAATTGCTCAAATGGCAATTTCAAAATCTCCAGAGGTATCTTATTATAGTAGTGAATACACTGACCCTTGAAAGAATTGAGTCTAATAAGTATAGGGCAATAGGGTCCCGTAAAACACCCTTCGGGTAGGGAACCCTAGAAAATCAGACTACTGGACAGTCAACTTACAAAAAAACGGTTCATAAATAATACCAGTTTCGAGGAAACAAACATTAAAGATGAACATAAAAGTATATCTGAACTGAAAACTTCCTCCTTGTTTTGAAGTCAGTTTAAAATGAGTGAGCAACTGTGCGCCTGCCGAGCAACTCGTGTGGGACCTCAAGTCAAGTTGCATTCTTGAACCGTGAAAAATGTAACTTGTTTTTTATAAAAATAACTGTGAACTTCGTTCCAAGCATCTGAATATTTCCTCTGGTTACAAATTATATAGGTAATAGAATGTTTCAGAGTACAGTTCTTTGCAGTTTCCCTAAGACAATAGTCGTAAAAAGGCGTACGTGTACAAAAACAACAAAATGCAAGAATACTGGGAGCGTGTTATCTATTAAAATGTTTTCAACAGCAGCCCTTTAAAAACTTCACAACAGAATTCATTTCAAAAGAATCCGTAACATACATACATTCATACATATGCCTATTTCCCGGGAGAGGGGTAGGCAGAGACCAAAGACCTCCACCTGCTACGATCCTGGCTTGAGGAAGCGAGAGATGTATATCTCTCGCTTCCTCAACATTCATAAGTCTCTTCATGCATGCTCGCCGGTTACGGGTACTTCGTATTTGCCCCTTCACTTAACTGATTGCCGATTTGGTCTTTATAGGACCTTTTTATTATTCCGTAACATAAAAAGGAAAAACAGAACCACTAGAGATCATTCGTGTGTTGAAAGGTCACATTATATTATTATATATATAAGTACTTATGTATTTCTATAATAATTAATATATTATATTTATATATTAAGGTAATTACACATAATTAGGTTGTGACCTAAACACAACACGTTTGTATTTAGGTCACAACCTAAACACTAACGTGTTGTGTTACGTAAGCAAATAATAAAAAAATACATTGGCAATTATGGGACTGCCGATAGAAGTGAAAACTTAGAACGTTTAGTATTAAAACGCGGGCATGTCGGTGACGCGAACCCATAAGATTTTCCCCTACCAAAAAGTGCCCAACGCGGGCATGTCGGTGACGCGACCACATAAGATTTTCCCCTAGCAAAAAGTGCCCAACGCGGGCATGTCGGTGACGCGAACACATAAGATTTTCCCCTACCAAAAAGTGCCCAACGCGGGCATGTCGGTGACGCGAACACATAAGATTTTCCCCTACCAGAAAGTGCCCAACGCGGGCATGTCGGTGACGCGAACCCATAAGATTTTCCCCTACCAAAAAGTGCCCAACGCGGGCATGTCGGTGACGCGAACACATAAGATTTTCCCCTAGCAAAAAGTGCCCAACGCGGGCATGTCGGTGACGCGAACCCATAAGATTTTCCCCTACCAAAAAGTGCCCAACGCGGGCATGTCGGTGACGCGAACACATAAGATTTTCCCCTACCAGAAAGTGCCCAACGCGGGCATGTCGGTGACGCGAACCCATAAGATTTTCCCCTACCAAAAAGTGCCCAACGCGGGCATGTCGGTGACGCGAACACAAAAGATTTTCCCTGCAAAAAAGGGCACGGGCGTTATTAAACTGCGTATTACATTTTTAAGAATTTACTAACTTTGTCTCGACGTTTCGTCTTCTTCAGTTTTAGATTAGCTTTTAGCCTACATTATCCGAGCTTTTTCCCCGTTTTCTTTTTAGTGTAATTAGCTTTTGAATAAAGACTTTTAGGATTACTTGAGCAAACCCTGTATTTCGCTCTGTTTGCACAAAAAAATATATCCCAGTGAGAGATTACAATGTTGCCTGTTTGATTCGGTTTTATTGCAACATTCCTTGTTAAAAAATTTGCATTTCGTTTTTTCGAACAGGTTCGATTTTAAAGAGAAACAAAGCTACAAACAAATTACAAATGAAGACACTAAATGTGGACACAGGTGACCAGGCCACCCCGTATATAATAAGGTTACTTATAAACATTTATATACAGGCACATAAGTACATTGCTCTTGGCCCCACACTGGGATACCCTGTGTCGTGGGAAGCAGAAACAGCGGCGTCACACACATATAAACATCCAAGACCTGTTTTTTTCTGTATCCCCAGCCATGGATCGAACCCGGGACCTCTCGCATGGTACGCAGAGCCAAAACTGCAGCGACACAGATGCTATCAAAAGGTGTTACTTATGTATTACTCGCATAAACAGTATTTAGTGAAGTAACACTCTTTTTTCAGTAGAGATTGATAAACTATTTACGGCCGATTTTTCCATTCTCAGATAACGTTTATCAGACTGTTTGTCTGAGGAATTTGGCAGAAATTGTACGTGTGAAATGTCAAATAAAGTTATTTGCCTGTTTGTCTGAGGAATTTGACAGGAATTGTACGTGTGAAATGGCAAATAAAGTTTTCTGCCTGTTTATCTGAGGAATTTGACAAGAATTGTACGTGTGGAATGGCAAATAAAGATATTTGCCTGTTTATCTGAGGAATTATACAGGAATTGTACATGTAAAATATAAAATAAAGTTATCTTACTGTTTATCTCAGGAATTTGACAGGAATTGTACGTGTGAAATGGCAAATAAAGTTATCTGCCTGTTTATCTGAGGAATTTGACAGGAATTGTACGTGTGAAATGGCAAATAAAGTTATCTGCCTGTTTATCTGAGGAATTTGACAGGAATTGTACATGTAAAATATCAAATAAAGTTATCTGACTGTTTATCCGGGGATAGAACTCGCTAGTTAGTCGTAAAAAACACTTATAACTGAAATCAGTATGGCGCCAAGTCTGACCTTATTCTGTAACAAAAAACAGTTTTGTAAAGAAACGCGAGCCTCAGTCACATCTTCTCACTCACTGCAGCTAAGTGATATTAATGAAGGCGGTAGTTGATGGAGAAATGATACTCGTTCATTACTCATCGAGATATTGAAACCGTATTCTCGTAACGTTAAGTACAACTGCTGTAAAGTTATGTAGAATGTCTTCGAAAATCTTTATTTACTTTCACTAACAATATATATGCTACGGTCAAGATAATGATTCGGTTAATATGCATACTAAGCGGCTATTATTCATACTTACCAATATCGATGTTTTTTTTTTTTTTGTTTATTTGGAGATAAAACAATGAAAGGTGACATAACATAAGAAATGGACTAACAACATAACACAAAACCTGACATCTTAAACATTTCTCACTAGGTCATAACACAAGACCAGTTATTTGTATTTACTTTGTTTACACAATTCACGATCGAAGTTACAGTTTAGGGAAGGATATAGAATTAGGGATAGCTTATAGATGAGATAAAGTACAGATGATACATATCCTAAATCGACACCGATAAATTTTATGAGAAACATCTGAAATATCAACCTGATCATTAATTATTAATTAACCCACACAGCAAATCGCACATAGCAAAAGGAATTAAGGAATTAATACAGCAAGATTAATCACATTAACTGCTTAGTATATATAATCACTACACATCCATGGTGAATATGATTAATACTGATCTGAACAACTAATATCAGGGCAAAACGCTGCGGTAGCCTAGGTGAGCTAGGAAGAATAAAAAATTCTTAAAACATAAACTCGAAGTACGCATCAAATATTGTAAATATACTAATATAATAAACATCCTGTGCAATAATGTGATTTATAGACAGACTATATCAAGAAAAATTACCTATTTGTTGCATTTACTTGGTGAGTATTTATAATATCCAGTTAAAGTAGTTAATCGGACTGATTTTGGCTATATTTATTACATATATTCATGAATAATTTGGTTAATTCACCAAAATCAGTGGTTAATATGAATACTTACCGGCAATTATGTAGACTAAAAGATTTATTGAGATATCCGCAACATATAAATTTATCGAATAATCTATTCGAATTTAAGTTAGCAATCAATGTCCATATTCGTATAATATGATATTGATTGGCTTGTTGCGACGATTCTTCGCTCTCGGTATAATTATATCTCGATATAAAGAGTTACGGTCGAATGTTCATAAAACATAAACATCAACATTTTACATATTATTTTATTTTTGTAAGGGGTCGTACAGCAGCATTAGCACCTCGATTACACAGGAATTGTCATTTTATAATATCACGTCCGACATTGTCATCATGTATAAGTACTTAGTATTTACGCTAGGATTACAATCAAATAGATAGAAATCAACTAAGCAGGCAGTGACAAGCCTAATGTTACTCTCCCGACGGTTGCCTCTGTCGGCAACAACACATAAGCACATACTTGCTTCTGGCCCCACACTTGGAAACCTTGCGTCATTGGAGCGATATAGAAACAGCGACGACACAAACATATCAAGATATAAATGAAGACTTTAAGTCCTTTCCTCCGTCGCGCGGGAGTATTCCAAAAAGATGGAAAACTGAATTCGATACATAAAAAAGTTATGCCGTAAAGTCAGTTTGCACATATTTATGTTCCAGACGAAACTTAGTTATTTCTTAGGCTCTGAATTTAGACTTTGTAGTTAATTAAGCGCTAAAGTACGGAAGGTCCTAGTGAGTCAAAAAAGATACTTTCTAGCCGTCTTCGCCAGAAGAAGGGTAATGTTTTCTAGGCAACGGCGTCGCTGGCATCAATGGCACACGAAGGTCATTTCATACGGGCGACTTTAGTTATCTGTTTGGCCGTCGGGTAAGTGTTGCAGGTCTGCTGTTTTTTTTCAATTATCTCTATGTCTAAGAGCTCCGTGGACTAGTGGGCTTCACTCTTGCTTCTCACACAGGAGATGCAACTCGAATCCCGGTGCTGACCATGTGCCAATGCGCTGAGTAATTAAGTTCTTAAGTACATTACAGGGACGTTCTAATCTAACGGTGTAACACGAAAACATCCTTAGGACACCTCCATTTCTTCATCTGCATTAATGGGCTAGCCCCTGTCATGCAATATGGAGTATTGAATAATTGGCTAAAAGTGGGCACAATTATGCCTCCCGTATGGGAAAAGGCATAACCCTATATGTATTTTTCTACCTATCTATAAGCATCAAATAAAGTGACATTTAGTTTTAATTATAGGTCATGGCAGACCGATAAGGATCTCAAGAGCTCATTGCAGATGGCACTAGCGCAGTTGTAGGCTGTCTATCTTTCGAAGTTGTCAAATTCTGTTGGCCTCTTATAATGTATGGCGTGCTGACCTCATTTGAGATTAATTTTGCCAGTGACTTGTGTATTTGGAAGATCACGTGACGTGCTTTTGAAGCTAACCTTAGATGAATGAACCTCTTCCAACTACGCCAGCGCCACCAAGTGGGAGAAAACGTGCACATAGCTGCCATTACGAAGCCAAGGGTCCCGGGTTCGAGTCCCGGTGGGGGCAAATATTTGTTTGATGAGAACGGATGTTTGTACCCTTGTCATGGTTGTTTATCTATCTAAGTATAGTATTTATCTATTTAAGTATGTGTATCGTTGTCTAGTACCCAAGATACAGGGAATCCTAGTTTGGGGCTAGATCAATGTATGTCAATAGTGTCCGAGGTATTATTATTATTATTATTATTATTATTATTATTATTACCATCAATTTAGAACATCAGCTCTAATAAAAGTTATAACAATAACGACTCCATCTCAAGCGGCATATTTATGAGGCGATTATCTCCCAATTCTGAGCTGTCACTCAAACACTTTAAATCACATGAGTCACTCAACGCTCGTATAATGGTCACTTAACGAACTGGCTAGTTCAAGTTATTTGTGGTCGCCCTGTATAGCTCACAAAGGTGCCGCTTCCAGCGGCGACGCACACTGGACCAGATTTGAGGAGCCGAGGAATTTTAACCGTATAAAAGTCAAATTCAATGTTCTTTATTAGTGAAGATATTAACAATATTCTTAGTACACGCATGTTTTTGGGTCTTCTCTACGTTGGACCACTGTGGGAGTTAAACGTGGCGACAAATGTGCCTCTGCCACTCCGTATGGGAAAAGGCGTAACTATGTTTGCGTTTATTCAAAAAGTTTACAATTCGGAGCATATATATTCTTCTTTATTTTTTTTTTTTTAATGTAAGGCATTTTTTTGTTAAACCATAAGCATAAACATTTACATAAAGGCACAGACATTGCTTCTGGCCCGACACTAGGATATCCTGTCTCGTGGAAACCACAAACTGCGACATCACATATAAACTTCCAAGATTTGGGTTTTTTTTCTTTTATCACCATCCGGGTATCGAACCCGCGAGCTCTCGCATTGTAGGCAGAGCCACTACATCGGCACAGAGCACAGCGGTTGTAATAAACATCTGAAAAGATGCCAATGATTATGATTTAGTAATTATTGACAACTCAGGCAAGAAAAGATGATTTGTAAATGTTTTGTTTTCGTTTTTGTACCAAGAAACCTACTTCTTCGTTACGTTAAAATCTTCTTATTCGGTTCTCAGTATACGCCGCACCTTATCTCACCAAAGAGGGCACTTAGACAGTATTTTTAAATTCTTATTATTTTTAATCCGGCCATCACGCTCCTCAGATTAGGCCCGACAGATTGAACGCGAGTTAACACTATTCTCGGAATTACTTTGACAACTCCACGCAAAGAACATCGGCGAATTTTTATCTCATATATTCGAAACTTCTAAATGTAGAATAATTCCATTACTTTTGTGTTTCTATTTGAGTCATGCTACAAGTTTACAGATACCTCTATGTCCAGTCCAGTGAGGATTTCACTGGACTGGACATAGAGGTATCTACTACACATACACTACGCCATTATAGAGTTGCCATTTAAAGAGCATTGCTGTAATTGGCAACTCTGTAGTAGGGTGGATTGGTTGTGCCATTTGAGTGATTTAAAAATAAAGCGACTTTTTCGAACAAGGGATATTACAATGTTAAAGATAACTCAAATAACGGGACTGTATGGGGTTAATCTGGCTCAACACAGACCTTGCTGTTAATTATTTTATACTTTTTTATTCCTGCTTATTAATTATAATAATTAATATTGTAATAATGTATAAGTTAAGCACAACCAATTTTTAAAAGAGATCTAAATATCAATCACCAGTTCCTACACCCTTCTTTACCCATTACGTTTGCTATTAATATGTAAATATATATCTACAGTAATAAATAAATTTGACTTTGACTTTGATTCGGCAGTACTGGACCGCTATACCCAAGCTTTACCAAATAATATTTTGAATACATGCGTGACTTTTTTCTATCGTTTAGGCCATTAAAAATATTGATGTTAATTTATTTTGAGGCTATTTTGAACTGACAAAGCTTTTGGCCAAATAGTTTAGTTTTTTTTCCTGTGGTGATTTGTCCACACTCTTTGTCGGTTCAAAATAGCCTCAAAATAAATTAACATCAATATTTTAAAATGGCCTTAAGCTACAAATTAACTTACAGTTGCTTATATTTGTTCATAAGGTAATAACTTGCAGTTATTACCTTATGAACAAAACATCAATCTAATAGGGCGATTCTGATAGGTCGACGCTTCATGTATGGGCAATCGCCGGTGTTCCGGGAGATCAAAATTATTCAGAGAGTAGTGGTTATGTCGCGTTCGAAATAGTCGCACTAAGACGGTAAATACAAAACAACTTTAGGCGGGAACCAAAGAAACCGTTTGATAAAGACTTGATGCGTAATTGACGTCTTTATATACTTTTAACACAAACACAAGGGATCGGTAATGGGAAGGGAGAAAGCACTTCGTGTAAGCAACTAACCATTGAACCTTACTTCACTTCTGTGGAGTGATATCGTGCTTGCTCTAAGTTTTCGTTCCGGACACATTGATGTCAACGAATTTGGCCATTTAATGGGGAAAGTGGAATCCCCTAATTGTGAGGAGTGCGACACCACGCCGTCGTCCATGTGTCCGGATGCGGGCATTCAGCCTTTACCACAATTACCAGACTTATAAATCTCAAGTTACGCAATATTTAGTTATTTCTTAATAGAGTCTGTTTATAATTTAAATAATCTTATACTGGGTAAAACAGTGTGTACTAGAAATTTAAGCTTTGATATTTTTAATTATTGAGACTGGCACTCGGAAAATAAAAAATTTGGTCGCCATTCAAGTATACTAAGTACTTGGTATATCCTGGCAAGAATACCAAGAAAAAAAATGAGGGCGCTACTTTTTCCACACGGCAACATTTAGGTAAATGCAACTCTATATTTTTTACATTAGGCAACTCTACATGAATTTGATACTTGCTTTTCTTGAACTATGTAGGTTTGAAATGGGCATGATTTATTTTAAGCTTACAATTTTGAAGCTCACAAAAGTTTTTCATAAAAAAAATAACAATTTTGCACCGGATTTAAATTTATGTACTTTTTCTTGTTATGTATTTAATAGTTATAAAACATATTATGAAGAATGAAACAAGAAACAATGAAACAGTTATGAAAATGTAAGTAAAAGTAAGCTGAAGCTGAAATTCTAAGTACCGCTGGGGTGGTGCCAAGCCCTTATATAAAGGTGTGGGAGGCTGTAACATAATTATGGATTCCCTGACCTCTGAGTAAGCCAGAATGCTGTAAAAATTAGCCAAAATGTATTGAAAACTCAGGGTTTAATTAGTTAATTGCTGTCAATAGGTTTCGTACCCGTAGGGTGTCAAACGGGACCCTATTATACTTACGAACCCTGCGCTGTCCGTCTGTCCGTCAGCGGGCTGTACAGCATCTTGAAATGTTCACACATTTTATAAATTGAAGGGGACAATGGTACAAGAGACTTGTTTTAAGGGATTAAATATGGCCTGAAATGCATCTTTAGCTTCAATACTAGGCTAAACTAGACACCATAAAAATGTAGGATAAATATATGTTATAAAAGGTCTATAAGAGATAAGAATGGACTTTTAAAATTACCGGATATATGTTATATTTAATACTTAAAAATATTTTTCGCAATGCATTATTATTCAACTAAATGAACAAGCGCTCGGAGACGAAATCAGTTTCCTTTATGAAACTTACACGCAAAAATAGGTAAAAAAAGGGAAATTTTTTGGTTGTTTTATTTTTAATTTTTAATGTTATTATCACAGGAGTTTAGTAATATTTTCTATGATTTTCTTGGTCTCGGAGCTCGGGCTGCCCCGCGGGGCTCTGCGCGGGAGCATGCGTCAGTCTGCTTCGACGCGATGCCACGATTATTTGTTTTCTTTGTCTAATTCTCAATGCCATTGGCCTTTGTTCAGCCCTTAACACCTCCTGCGATATAACAAACCATATCATGATTCTTTTTTGTGAAGGAACTACAATGTTACGGTATTCAGAATTTTCCTTTACTTGCTTCGTGCCAAATTTCTTGTTGATAGGTCCACTGGAAATATGCTATAGGCATTGATTCTCTTGCAAGCACCAAGCAAATTCAGCAAAATTTTAACGTCAACGGAGATATCTTTTGATCGATAACTCTGGTTTTTTCACAACTTAAAGAGACTACAGATTTGCGTTATCAATATCAATTTCAACTTGATACCACCACGCGCTCATAAAAAAAGGGTCTTGACTGACGGACAGACAAACAGACAGAAATAAATTTATAGTTTTCGGATTTATCCTTTCACTTGTGCTATAGCCCTTGCTTCATGCCAAACTACATGTTTTTAGGTCAACAGGAAGTACCTTATATGATTTGATTCCCTTGCCAATTCAATAAATTTCAGCAAAATTATGGGATATATGGCGGTATCTATTGATTGCTTTACCCTCTTGAATACGACCGGCGTTAGATAACACCAGTTTTCCGTTATAGGTTTTCAATTTTATTACCATGGCATAAGGTTCAAAATCGCGACCCGTCCCATCTTCCCTCGGTTTTAAGAGGTTATCTACCTAACGTTAACACCTATAAGTTTTTTTTTCACAACTTCAAGAGACGACAGACCTTTTGAACCCATTAGGGCACGGGACCCTAATAAACCGGATGCACGGCCGACAACTCACAGTCGACGGAAAGTCACTGTCTGGCTGTCACTGCCCCTCGAGATAGTTATGATATTTAAGCGGCACTTTATTTGAGTAGCAGTCTAGACATGCAGGCAGAAGTAATTGTACTTAATTCAACGATACTATCACAGACATTGTCGAAGATTGTAACGGTGAAGGAAAACATGTGAGGATACCTTAACATCCCCATAGTGGTGGCGATGGGCTAGCCCCCTGTCACGGAAAATGGAGTATTGAATAACGCGGGCACAACTGGCATATTCTATGGAAATCCTGTTAATACATGTTATTTACTAGTGAGTTCTGTTAGCTGTTGTGACCTGGCGAGCGACGCAGGAAATTTGCGCTTTTTTCTATTATTTTCCACCCCCCCACATCCCCGACCCCTTGGAGATTATCGGATGAATAAGTGGAATTATTATAAAAACAAATAATCCGACTATATTTACTTTCAATACCACATACACACTTATGAATGCCCTGGTTATGTACATGGAGTATGAAAGTACCAATAACTTTGTAGCTCCATAGACCGCCATTTTGTTTTTTTCCAAAAACTGTATCGACAAAATTCCATATAATTATCGAACGTGCTTGTAACATTTCACGGTTAAGAAATGCGACCTGTAGTCAAAGTCAAAGTCAAAGTTCTTTATTACTGAAGATATTTACATATACTTAGCAAACATGATTTTTTGCCTCTTCTCTACATTGGACCACTGTGAGGAGAGAGGAGAACATCCGGACAGCCCGACAGAATAGGAAAACCATTTTTGCCCAAGCTCAAACGGAGAGATTTTGTTAGCGCTACGCGCTCGCTCGGTCAATTAATTAGGTGATTTATCCTTTAATGAATATATATTTCTCCATACAAGACAATACTGAACTAAATTTTTCTTATAAATAATCTTCCCAGCTAACCATGACCTTGCTCTTCACAGACTGGACACGCGTGAAGGGGTTACGACCCACTGGTCAGATCCCGACACCCTCGGAGCCCGGGCCACATTCAGGAGCGATTCGGAGCCTGCTGTGCTGTTCATCATGAGGCTAAGGTGAGGCTTCATCGTCATTCATCAGCATCATCTATTTATCAAGCTCATTATTGGATATTGTGTTATAATTTATGCTTCAAGGCCCCCTTTTCCTTCCGTATAGGGACAATAAAAAGTCTATTCTAAGAGCTCAAAATCAAAGTCAAAGTCAAATTGTCTTTATTACGGTAGATATTTTACATACTAACAAGAAATTGACATACTAACAGTAGCTAGTCAATTTATTTTCGAAAATATAATGTATGTACGCAACAACCTTACAACATTTTCCAAACTTAGCGATAGCTGTAATGTTAACCTAAGAAATAATCACAGACTGTGTGCGCCCCAATTTAGAATCGCGAAGGTTAGCAATTCTTTCAAGGGTCAGTGTATTCTCTACTATAATAAGATACCTCTGGAGATTTTGAAATTGCCATTTGAGCAATTTAAAAAGCATGTTAAAGCGACTTTGTCAAAAAAGGGATATTACAATGTTCAAGATTACTTAAATGACAGGACTGTATGGGGTTAGTCTAGCTCAACACAGGCCTTGCTGTTAATAATTTTGTAATTATTTATTCCTGCTTATTAATCATAATAATTAATTTTTTCATATTTGTAATAGTTAAGCACAGCCTATTTTTAAAAGAGATCTAAAAATCAATCTGTGGGACTTTCTACGCCCATCTTCTCCCACAGTGGTCCAACGTTGAGAAGAGGCAAAATTGACGTTTGCTAAGTATATGTAAATATCTACAGTAATAAAGTACTTTGATTTTGACTTTGACTTATACATAATATTTTTTTTGCCTCTTCTGCATGGGACCGCTGTGGGAGACAGGGCGAGGAAACTCCCATAGAATAATTTGTAGATCTCTTTTAAAAATAGGGTGTATTTGTAAATACAATCTGCTTATGGAGCCCCTGTTCAAAGTTTCATGCTTCCAGGTCCACTAGTTTTAGCTTAGCGTTGTCTGACAGTCAGTCAGTCATTCAGCGTAAGGTGTTTTATTGCGTAGATTCTGAAGCTCCATGCTCTATACCTGAAGGCGTCACCATCCTTAAATATTGTCATTTGACAAATTGACAATTTTGAATTGTAATCGCGACTGTTTTTGGCGAATTTGAATTAACCGAGTCGACAATTGACGTTTCTGTCAAAGATAGAGAAACGAGACAAGAAGCGTTTATTAACGCAACATCCAAAAAACGATCGCCTAGTAACTTCTTCCAAAAGATAAAAAAACATGACATCGCATCATGTGATATCTACCCCCTAAGATACTCTCTGATTGAATCATTTATTCCCCTTGGAATATGTTATCTATTGAGTTTGATATTTGGAACTTGATATTTCCATTTTTACCTTCTATTCAATTCTCTTCAAACAAAATTATACAGGGTGGATTTCTTTGATATTATATACCAGAAAACAATACGGTTGACAACGGAATTGAATTCTGAAAGCATCCAATCTATCATAACTCAGTCCTCTGAATGGCTTTACTTTTGACAGCTCACAACTGTAATGAAAAATATTGCATATTATGTACGCAAAGGAAATGTCAAAAGAAAATTAAAAGGATGAGACAAAGTGACAAAGACTAAGGAACTAAACTGGCAGCTTGAAATCCGTCGACTCCTGTGCGATTGACATAGGTTCTATTCATCGTATTTAGTGCTCCCATGTAGTTTAACAAAACTGTGTTGGTTGCTATAGGTCATTTTCTGTCCGTATACTAAAGTTGGGTTTGTTAGATCACAACGTTATAATACAACCTGGAGCCGAAGCGGTTCGCATTGTATAAAATAGGGAGTACAATTTCAATGAGCATTTCGTAACATTGGGATGAAAATGTATTTATTCGGATATTACTTTCAGTAAATTTAATAAACAATATCAAGAACATTAACAAGCTTGCATCACGCCTTTTCCCTCTTGGGGTGGCAGAGGCACAAAATTGCCCACTTTTAGCCAAGTTATTCAATACTTGATATGATCATAATGCCCCTAGAATCAGTATATGTGTTTATGTTATGGATATTTGTTTCGATCGGTACATTATATATTTGGACAGATATCTTATCCCTTCTAAGAAACGGGTTTAGGGTGTCAATTCATTTTTTTACATGCAAAAATGACAGAAAATAAATAAGGTTTTGTGTGAATATTTTTGGGTGAAGAAAGAATTCCATAAATGTCTATTACACTATTTGTGATATTCATAGTACTTTGAATACATTTTCTTGAAATCAGAAACATCGAAAGTTATAGCAATGGATTACCGATAACTTCTGTATGTATACTTACAGAAGTTATACTTTATGGGTTACTTCGTATTTTACGAGGTAATCCAGAGAAGAAGAAGCATTTACTAAGCAGAGTATGCCAAGGGAACAAGAGGACTTGAAGCAGGCGATGAGCTAGAAACTTATCTATCCCATCCCTGATAGCTTTTTTATATCTGGCTATGAAATTATTGCTGAACATGGGTTGTTACCTTCCACCTGTCGGCTCGTTTCATTATGTAACAGTCACATAATAATAGTATAAAAATCTGTTGCGTAATGTGAAAAGGCGACTTTTAAAAGTGTTATGTGCAGTTTCATATACCACTTTATCTCCTCTCACAAATTGGTATCGAACCTTCTAAATATACGATGAAAGTTTAAAGAGTATATAATGACTTTAACATTGAGTAATTGGACCATAACGCTTGAACGTTAGACGTTTTTCAAAAACGAAGTAGTCTTTTTTTGCATTTTATATTCCATAATGTCTTCAGAGCATTTATCATCTAATTTTCTCGACTTTGCTGGTAATAGATTATGTATGAGTCATTTCCTTTGCCCCATTTAAAATACGAAATCAAATTTTCTTCACAATCACTGCTAAGGGACAAGCATTAAGCTTGTTAAGCTAAAATAACATTATTGCCACGAAATTTAGTAGGTACATAAAACGTATGTGTTTATAAAGTATGTCAATAAATTAATTTTGCAGTTTGTGAATCTGTTTGTAAATATTACGAGAGAAGATAAACAAACTACTTTTACATGTAATATTAATCAAGCCCATAAACTACTTGGGCGCTTAATTTCATTTAACTCCGTTCGGCCGTTTGTGCGTTATTTTTAACCGACTTCAAAAAAGGAGTCAATTCGTCTGTTTTTAGGGTTCGGGACCAGAAGGGTGCCAAACGGGACCCTATTACTAAGCCTCCACTGTCCGACCGCCAGTCCGTCACCGGACTCTATCGGATCAACCAAAATATCAGCTGAAATTTTCACAGAATGTGCATTTCTGCCGCCGCAACAGTAACAAATAATGAACTACAAGCAATTTTGAAAATTAAAGGGGTCCCCATAGAAGCGACTGGTTTTTTAAAATCCCTGCCCCTGCGAAATACCTCATAACATCCTGATTCAATATCACCATAAATTTCGCTGCTCTTAAAAACTTTGCGTTGGCTCATTCGGTTTCGTATTGATTTCGCAATTTTGAAGTTCCGGGTTCGATTCCCAGAGAACACATATATTTTTTCTTTTTGTTTTGGTTTTATTATTTAGGAATTTAATGTTTTTTTTTCTTGTACGACGGTACGGAACCCATCGTGTGCGATTCGACCCGCACTTGACCGTTTTTTTTGTTTGTTACGTGATTACTCCGTCAATTATGAACCGATTTTGATATTTTTTTTCTTGATCGGTAGGTCACTTCAGCGGTGGTCCCATATAAATTTTATGAAAATTGAAATAGCGCTTTTTGAAAAAATCAACAAATGCTAAAAATATAAACACCGGTGAAGTTTTGGTTTGTGGTTCCGGGCAGCAAAAGTTTTGGCGAGGTCTTTTCATGTACAAAGACTTTATTCGCATACTGACCGGGGAGGAAGAAATATGGCTTAAACTCGGAATTGCTTTTTTTTACGGCCTCACTTATAAAAAAGGAAATTCACCGTTTAGTTTTTAACTTGGTAATCCAACACCTTAACTTTCACTTCCATAGGATTAATTGGATTTATTCCGATTAACGATCATAGACAAAGCGACATATCAGAGAGATTCATCTCATTTCCCCACATTGTCCCCAGGCCGGAGGACAGTGGACAGTACAGATGTCGAGTGGACTTCATCAAGTCCCCCACTAAGAACACCCGGCTCAACCTGACTGTGCTGAGTGAGTATTCGTATGAACTATCGTCGTTGTGACAAGCTCCGCCAGGTTTCTTGGCCCGTGAGCGAGATCTCACCTCTCTCTCTTGCGCCCATGTAAGCACTACTTTTGTATCCATGCGGCGCTACTCCTTCCAGGCGGCATTCTGGAGCTAAGAAACCTAGGGCGGGCGGTATATGTAGTCTTCATTATCATTTATTGACATTATCATCTTAATCGCCTTCATCATAATTGTAGTCATCGTTGTCAATATCTTTAACAATTACATCTCCATTTTCAGCATCTTTAATTGCTATGATCCTTGATTCATTGATCATTGATTGATTGATTGAGAATGTTGTCTCTAATTATAAAGAAATAAACCCCCTACTCTTTGAACACTTCTGTGGCGCTGCGGTTGTGGCTCTGCCTACCATGCGAGAGGTACCGGGCTCGATCGCCGGCTGGGGTTAAAGAAAACAAAAACGCAGTTCTTGAATGTTAATATGAGTATGACGTCGCTGTTTATCCATCGACACAGGGTATCCTAGTGTGAGGCCAGAAGCAATGTATGTGCACACAGAAGAGAAGTAAGACGCGGGCGCATCGCAGATGTGGCGCCCCATTAATTTACTTTCATCAATCAAATCAGGTAGTCTTCTCACGCACCCATTCTGGGGCGTGGGGGAGTCAGGGTCAGATCATCGGATCTCTTCCTGAAGAAGCGCCTCTGTCCACTCCTATGGACAGGTCATCGGGGGGCCCTCGCAGGCGGTGGAGATCTTCCCACTTGAGGTATTCCATTGGTTGATCGCCGGCTAGGCAACTAGGCCGCGTGGCAGGCGGCGGCGGTCGGGTGGGCGCGCGTGGTACGGCGCCATGTCGCGGATATGCGGGTGTTGAGAAGCATCCGCACGCGCGAACATGCCCTTCGCCAGCCTCTGGACAAACTGGTCCACGGATTCCCATCTGAGGTCCCTCTGGATCGTCGCGTTCCTCACGTAGCGGGGGGCGCCGACGATGGTACGCAAAGAGAGGTTTTCTTGGGCTCGGAGTCTCCGTTTGTTCGTCTCTGAGCACAGGGCGTACCATGCCGGGGCCGCGTAGGTGAGGCGGGATCAAACGTAGCACTTGTAGATCCCGAGCTTCGCCCTCAGAGGGAGGCTGGAGTCGAGAAGTGGATGCGTCTTGGCGCGTACCACCTTGACCTGGTTGACGACGTTGTCGACATGTTGCTTCATGGTGATCCGGCGATCGATGGTCACTCCCAGGTAGGGAGACCTGCGGAGACCACACGATGTCCTGTCCTTGGAGCTGGAGTGGTGGTGGAAGGGGGGACTGGCCTGTGATGAGCGCCTGCGTCTTCCCAACGTTGACGGACAACCGCCACTTGGCGAGCCAGTCGGGCAAGATGTCCAGGGTGCGCTGCAGTTTGACGGCAGTGTGCCGAGCCTGGATCGACGACGCGTCGTAGTCAGCGTCGTCGGCGAAGAGTGCCAGCTGGGCACCCGGCCCGACGGGTATTTCATCCGTATATTGGGAGTAGCAGGCTGGAGACAGGCAGGACCCCTGAGGGACGCCGGCTGCAACGGGGTGTTCGTCGGAGACGGCGTCTTCCATCCCTCGGAAGCGGCGATTTTTCAGGAAGGAGGCGATGATCTGGACCAGTCTTCTTGGGGCTGGAGACGTTGACAATTTGTACAGCAACCCCTCGTGCCATACTCTGTCAAACTCCTTCTCCATGTCCAGGAGTACTGCGACTGTGTAGTCCTTCTTGTTTAAACAAACCTTTATGTCATTCAGTACTCTGGTGAGCTGAAGCGTCGTAGAATGCTCGGGCCTGAAGCCGAACTGTTCCGGGTGCGGCTGGATGTGGGGTAGTAGCTTCGCCAGCAGGAGTTTCTCAAACACCTTTGAGATGGTACTCAGTAGAATTATCGGCCGATAGCTCTCAGGCAGCTTGTTGTCCTTGCCCGGCTTGGGCAACATGATGATCAAGCCCTCCTTCCATTGGGTTGGGAAGTGGCTCGTGCGCAAGATACCGTTAAACAGGTGCGTAACGGCCGCCACAGTACGTGGCGGCAAATGTAGCAGCGCCATGTTAGGTATGCGGTCTGCGCCCGGGGCTTACCTGGGCTTGGTACGTCTGAATGCATGCATGATCTGGCCGGGCGTGACGACGGTGGGGTCCTCTTCGGCAGCTATCGGCGAGGCGAAGTACTCTTGCAGGTGTCTCTCGACTGCTGCGACGTGCTCCACATTATATCTCTAAAGATCGCCGGACGGTCTTGGGCTCGAAATCTTGGTAGGCCGTCGCTGCCCAGGATTGGTCGGACGGGAGTTGGAGTAGTCGACAAATCCCGGCATAGGCGATGCACGGAGGGGACGTGGTCGCCCATGGACTCGACGTGGCGTTCCCAAGATTCTTCGGCGTGGAGATCAAGTCGGCGCTTCAGCTCTGCCGTCATGGCGTTAAGCCTGGTCTTCATCGTTGGGCAGCGGGTTTGCTGCCACTGCTTCCGGGCGTCAACAAATCAAATCAAATCAAATCAAATCAAAAATCATTTATTTCCATAGGATGTTGTTACATCACTTAGATCCGTCATTACATTTTTTTGGGTGAGTTCACTAACACCATGGCGGAATCTGTGGAGAAGAGCTCACCGAAGAAACTCCACAGTCGTCGCATCTTTTGCGTTTCCTTTTTTAAATAAAATATTGTCAAATTACAAAATGAATGCTAATTATATATCGAAACAGCCTGTTACTCAAACAATCTATTCCCATGGACATCTGTCCTCTAAGTAATCAGATATCCTATAGTAACCTTTTTTATACAATTTCTGTTTTATTATTATTTTAAACTTGTCTAAAGGTAAGTTTTTAATATCAGTAGGGACCTTATTGTTATAGCGTATACAATTGCCTTTAAAAGAATTACTAATTTTATGTAGTCGGCTTACATAAGCAACCAACTTGTCTTTATTTCTAGTATTAAAATTGTGTATATCACTGTACTTCTGAAAATTAGTTATATTTCTTTTTACATACACAAGATTGTCATAGATATATCGAGACACAAATGTCAGAATATTGATTTCTTTAAACTTTTCCCTCAGTGACACTCTAGGCCCTAATCTATAAATTGCACGAACAGCCCGTTTCTGCAGAATAAATATACTATTAGCATTCGCAGCGTGACCCCACAATAAAATACCATAGGTCATTAGACTATGAAAGTAACTAAAGTAGACTAGTCTAGCGGTGTCTACGTCGGTAAGAGCTCTAATTTTTTTAACTGCGAACGCTGCCAAACTCAGTCTGTTCGACAATTTATTTATATGAGGATCCCATTGTAGTTTGGCGTCTAAAGTAATGCCCAAAAAGACAGTCGACTGCACAAGGTCCAATCTCTGTACTTTTATAAATATGTCTGTAGTTACCGGGTTCACATTGGGTAACACGAATTTAATACATTTAGTTTTCTTTTCATTAAGTAATAAATTGTTAACAGTAAACCTATACTAGAGATAGCATTGTTTACCTCGTCATAATTTGATTGCTGTCTTTTAACTTTAAATATCAAAGAAGTATCATCGGCAAACAATACTAACAAGGTAAGGTAAATCATTAATATATACTAAAAACAAGAAAGGACCAAGAATTGAACCTTGCGGTACGCCCATACTTATTGAAGATCCAGGTGATCTTTTCCCATTAACATCGACCATCTGAACCCTATCTGTTAGATATGACTCCAGAAGGCCAAGTGCCTGATCTTTTACACCATAATGGCGTAACTTCCTGACAAGAGTGTCATGATGGACGCAATCAAAAGCCTTGGATAGATCGCAGAAGACACCTATTGCATCCATTGCGTCTTCCCAGGCATCAAAAATATTGTCGATTAGTTCAACACCAGCATCGGCTGTTGAACGACCCTTTGTGAAACCAAACTGAGCAATATGAATTAAATTATTGAGATAAAAATGACTTTGCAATTGATTAAGTATGAGTTTTTCAAATATTTTGCTTTTCGAGCTGGTGGACGATTTTCCTGCCGACGATGACTGCCAAGCATCAAAAGGCCCGGCCGCTGGTGGACTTCTCGTCATTGCGGTAGACGAAGTAGCCGGGCAGCGACAGCTTGTCGCTTCCGGCTAGGAATGTCTCGCTGATGAGCATCACGTCGACGCCGTAGTCCCTCAGGAGCACGTGGAGCAGCCGCTTCTTCCCTGTCAGCGACTGCGCGTTCCAGTGGACGACCCTGAGCGGCTCATGCATTACGGAGCAGAGCGATGAGTCTGCCCAGGGCAGTGGGGTCGCTGAGGAGAGCGAGCAGGGCTGTGAGGTTCCCCAAGTCCTGCTTCCCTATCGCCGCAGCCGGAGTGGCGGCGCCAGCGGCGGCCGCAGTCTCGCTAGCGGCGAGAGTAGCCACCGCGGCGCCGGCGGCAGGTGAAGCCGTCGCCTTCTTCTTCTTCCCCCCCTGCTTCGTCTTCTGCCTGGGGACTCCGACGTTCGCCTGCGCCATAAGCGAGGCGGGCGCCATTTCTTCCTGCAGATCGGGACGTGACGGAGGGGGAGGCTGCATCTTCTTTGGCCCAGGCGCGTTGGTGAGCGCCACAGTGCCGGCCTTCTTGTTCCGCGCCGGAACTGCTGGCACCTGTGGCACTGGGCCGGGCTCTGCTTGGAGCGCCAAGCCTCGATCTTCAACCCCAGCATGTATATCCTCCTCCACTAATTTCGCGTCAAGGAGTCGACGCCCACGCCGATGCAAGCCGCAGGCTTGCCCGACAGGGCAGCGCGGCTTGTGGCGACGTAGGTCTCCATGGCACGAAGAAGGCCCGCCGAAAACAGGTTGGCTTGAGCGGCCCGAATTAAATATAATTCGTCCAGCTCAAGCTCTGCTCTCGGGGACACAGGACGCCGCACCACGGGCGACCCCTTGCTCCGTCGACGTGGAGATAGGGAGCAGGCGGTCTAACGTCGGTGCGGGGTTTCACCCAGCGGTGGGCTCGCGGTCACTACGGCACTTTCACTGTCATTATCATTGTCACTAGCACTGTAGCCCTGAAAAGGGCTTTTGAACTCGTCCATAGCAGCGGGCTATGGACGAGTTCAAAAGCCCTTTTTTTAAATCACAATTGCTCAAAAACAAAGCGTAATTTTAGTAAGTATTTAACACGTTTTCAGCATTTTTTGTAACTGGCAGTACTGCCTGCTCTTCATGATTACAATCCAGTTGATTTGACCATGACAAACCCTTTTAGTCCGAAGTAATTTTTTTTTTGCAATTGGTGCATGGTTCACGATAATTTATAATCAAATGGCTGTAAAAAAAATAAGTTGGTTGGGATTTTTTAAACATTTTTTTGTCTACTGTCCAAACACTTTAACCCTATTTTATATGTCCAGTTTATGAAGAATCACACTGTATATCAGATATACGTCGAATGGCAGAAAATGACCACTTAGATTTATTAGAGAGTTTTATTGAGTTTAATTGTGTTTTTATTAAGGTTAAAGCCCTTCAAGATTATGTCACTTATAAAACTTTCTATATTTTTTTTCTAGCCATTAAGGTGTCCCACTGCTGGGCAAAGGCCTCCCTCTCTTTCGTCCACACTTCCCTGGTCTGTGCCACCTCCGGCCACCCCGGAAAAAACTTGTCGAGATCGTCCCGCCATCTCCGTTTAGGCCTGCCTCTACGCCGGTATCCGTCCTGTGGCACCCATTTAGTGGCGATTTTCGCCCATCTATCTGGGTGCATGCGACTTACGTGGCCGGCCCAGTTCCACTTTAGCTTAGCGGTCTGTGCATCCACATCAGCGATGCCAGTTAAGGAGCGCAGTGTGGTGTTCCTTATGCGGTCCGTCCTACGAACACTTAGGATGCTGCGCTCCATTGCTCGCTGGCAAACCTTGAGTTTGGACTTCTGAAGTTCGGTCAAAGACCATGACTGAGCGCCGAAGGTTAGGATAGGCAGGATACGCATGTCGATGAGCCTTCGCTTGAGGGTCAGCGGAAGGTTACCCTTCATAAGCTCCTTCATGGACCAGTAGCTCTTCCAGGCGTTAGAAATGCGTCTATCGATTTCTTTATCCTGCCTGTTTTCGAAGGAGGCTATCTGGCCCAAGTAAATGTACTCATCGACATAATGTATTTCCTGCCCATCTACCTCGACCCTACGTTTGACACTGTTAGTCATGGCCTGGGTTTTTGAACGATTCATCTTCAGTCCAACCTCAAGGCTTGCATTGCTGAGTTCCTGTAATATACGCTGGAGCTCGGGTGCAGATGGGGCAAACAGGACAATATCGTCGGCGAAGCGAAGGTTACTAAGTCTTCTGCCACCAACGTCAATGCCTCGGTGTGCCCACGGGACCGCCAGCTTCTTGAAGATTTCCTCGAGGGTGCAGGTAAACAGCTACGGAGATAGCGGGTCTCCCTGTTTGACGCCTCTCTCTATGGGGAATGATGGTCCGGCTAGATGTAATTTTATATCGGCTGTACTATTTTGGTAAATACTTTCCAGAATGCTAATGTAAGTGTGGTGGATATTTTGGTTATAAACCTACATTTTATTTATTTCATGTGGAACCAAACGGATTAGAGCAGTGAAAGATTCAAAGTTCTTCTGATCAAAGAGGCTTCACAGTGAAAGTTGTTCAGAATGATGCCGCTAACAACCCCTTATAATATGACTACAACTTTCTGTTAAACTTTCTGTCCCCCAACACAATAAATAAACCATTCAAATATTCCATACATTTTTACGACTTATTATAGCATCATCATCAAAAGCAAATAAGAGTTAGAAAGGATCTTGTAGAAGCTATACTCTATCCACCGAAACGAGTTAATAGAGCATTGTCTCTGTCGCACAATCCCTTACAAAAGATAAGGACACAAAAAGGTGAGTGGGCGTCAACTATACTGATAAAAAGTTAAGGTGTGTTCATATGCGATGATTTTGTGCGCTCAATAGTAAGCACTAAAACCACTTAAGTATTTTGTATTGAACTTAGAGAAAGAAAGAAAAATATTAAGACAATGTTTTAAAATAAAATTATGTATATTTAAATAGTTTAACATATACAATTAATTAAATTATTCCGACGTATCACTACTGTCGCTGTCACTTCCCACGTTTATTATGAATGTTTCGGTCATTGTTTCCACATTTCTGTCCAAGGCATTCATTTTCGGTTCTACTATCTCTTCGACATGTTTTATGCATTTTTTCCATTTTGCAGCGTCAATATTTTGAATTGAGTTGTTTAATAAAATTTTTAATTCTGCCATCTTGTATGTTTTGTTGCGGGATGCGACATGTCCTTTAACTTGAGCCCAGATCAACTCTATCGGATTTAATTCGCAGTGATACGGCGGAAGTCGTACCACAGTTTTATTTTTAGCTTTCGCCATTTCGTCTACGACACGCGCCTCGTACTGCTCCTTATGATTTTTTACGATATTCAGTAGCTCTCGTTTTAATAAATCATCCTGAAAGGGGATTTGTTTTTCTTTCAACCAATTAATTATCTCTTGTTTTTTATTTTTTTCAGTCGGAATTTGCTCTACTTTTCTTGAGTGGTACGAAGCGTTGTCCATTACAATAATACAATTATCATGTAACTTTTCAAGAATATTTTTGAACCAATTCTCAAACACTTCGGCATTCATATCTTGATGGTAATCTCCTTGCTTTTTTGACTCGAACACGTGTAAGCCCCCTTCTACAAATCCATCATCACTTCCAATATGAGTAATTATTAACCTTTTTCCTTTTCCTGGAACAATAAAAAATTGTATTGAATGATCTGATACAAAGTTAACGCTCACACAGTTTAAGATAACATAACAAACAATAAGTGCCGCCAATTAAGGATCGCTCAGGTACATTCAAACCTTTTCAAAGAATTGCATTAATGACAAAGACAGTTTTAACAATGGAATTATGTTAAAGAACTTACCGGAAGGATTTTTTAATCCAGTTGTCAGGCCATCAAGGAATGCGTCGCGTTTATTTTTCACATTTGTATCAGTCCATACGTTTGTAGTAGTATGGCCTTCATTGAGCCAAGTCTCATCCAAGTAATATATTTTTTTCTTTTCTTCTCTTGCCATTTTCATTGTCCGCAAATAATTCCTCCGCCAAAAAAATATGTCGTCACGATCAATCAATAAGCTGTTCCTGCATCTTTTAATGTACCTAAATCCAATCATTTTAAGGATTTTATGAAGTGTTGATCTTTTGAATGTCCCCAAAGTACCATCTTCATTTATTGAATTCATTATTTTGTCCAATGTCGGTATCTCATTTCGGGAAAATAAATCGTGAACTTTTCTTCTTATAGCACATTTAGTTAAGTCGTCGATTGTGTCTACAATGAAAGTACGTTTTCTTGTTTTTTTGGGTGAATTTAAAACATTTTTAGTTTCTTTCTCTTTCAGAATTCTATAGATGGACATCCAATGAACACCCATAGATGATGCAACAGCTTTCATGACGTCATTGTTTGAAGGGGATTCCATGGAACTCCTCATAGATTGATACATGTTCCATATCATTGTTTTTTCAGTCGAGGAAAAGGCTCGTCGTCGCCTTTTTTCCACAGAGTTACCTCCATGTAAACTGTCGGCCATCTCACTTAGGCAAATCGACAGTAAACTCAAAAAGTCCGTTATACAAGCGCCAAGTCTTTAGGAATGCAATCAATCACAAAGCCGGGTCACACGTAACAAAATTATCCAGAGTCCAAATAACAAGCCGAGTCAAAAAATAAAATAATAGATTGCACTAGCACAGTGAGCACGTCTGAACAGTACGAGTCGCACGAACAAACTAAAAAAACTCGCGCTGTGAACACAGCCTTAACGTCATTGTTCGACCAATCACATGCCAGTTCATTTTTCCCCTATTAACTCGTTTCGGTGGATAGAGTATAGTTACATATATCTTCAGTTGAATGGAACCCTCTTAGCTGATAGTGATATAAGCGTGGTAATAAATCTGTCGACGAATGTCGGGATTGCGTTAATGAAAGGATCGACTATCTGGTTTTTTGTTCTTTAATGGTTTACTTTTATTCTCGAAGAAGAAACGGTTTTTATTTATTCGAGGTTCTAGGTTATTATAGTAGTTTATGTAACTGCTACATAATGGAGGGCATTAATACTCGAGAGTGGGTTTATGAAAAGAGCCGAAGGCGAGTTTCATAATAATATCACTCGAGAGTTTTAATGCCTAATTATGTACAGTTACATACACTAGTTTATCTAAACACATATCATAAGCTCTCTTTGATGTGTTCAGGAACCGCATGTTTGACCGGCATTGTGGCTCTGCAGTTGTTTAGCTTGTTCTGTAGTACCAACTTCACAGACAAACTAGGGGCGGCACGAAGTCGAGTATCGGCGTTCGAAATTTGAATGTCATAATATGTAGAAAAACTACACATTATGGTCATAATGTGTAATTTTTCAGATAAGAAATGAGTTTTTACCAAGTAGTTTAACATTATGCTGATCGTAACGTGCGGTTTTTGTACGCAGTAAAGAGGGTTTATGACACGTGTGTAGATAAACATGTTCATATTATTAATATCTATTGATTAGATATCATACAGCTTAATAGTTCTTCTGGTGTAAAAAAAAGTTTTGTCTTGTAGGCGTCGTGACGAGATATGATGAATCTCACAAAGGCCACGTGTGCACGACATGCTCTTTTGGGTACCCAAAAAGCGAGATTTGCCGTCTTACCACAAAAAACTTTAACCACTGTTTATCACATGTTTACAAAAAACGTTACGTATTAGGGATAGACATGGCTAAACTATTTAATCAATATAGGCAACCGAGAAAGCTTGTTTAGTAAGTGCCTTGTCTGTCAAGATTGCGGAATTATCGATCAGCTGTTCAACCGTGTTGGCTTTATTTAAGCAAAAGGAGTTTTTACTCCATTTTGGTCCAAGTTTTGTCGTGATTCATATCTCAATAAGAGATCGCGAGGAAACCTCCTTAGTTGCGGCAATGGGCTATCCCCCTGTCATGCAAAATGGACTTTTGAGTATATGGAAGTGGGCACACCAATGCCTCTGCCCATCCAGTATCGAAAAAGTTTCACGCTTTGTATCGTCCAATGATGAAATGTGTGTTAGACTATTGGGACACACTTGTACATATGCTACCGGTGTGCCATCCACTATAGAAACCAGACTAGCCGCAAGCCGCAGCAATCATGTGATGGCATGTGATATAATGTATTGTGTATTAAGATGCAATATACACGAAGCACTGGCACTGTGAGACTTTCAGCCAGTACTGGCCTCGTGTAAACATAGCTAGCTATTCACCCCGGCACTGGCCGCCAGCTGGCTTGGCTTGATTTTACAAGGCTAATACAAGGTTTACAACACCAAGCCAGTGAGAACTGGCAGCCAGCACTGGCCTCGTGTGAACCCATCTTTAGAGCACAACGGGCTAAAACAAAAAGAATGACAATATTCATTTTACACCTTGAGATGTATATATCAGATTATATACCATAGTGAAAAGCTCTATTCACAAAAGCCCATCTCAAACCTCTGGAATGAAATGAAACAAATAATAACACAACATTTTGATATCAACATTTTTAATTTGTTTAATAAAAGTTTCATTCAATGTTATTTCAAAATTTCTTTAATATCTCCAATTCGATGTTTATTGTCATTATCAATTATTAATGCCAGCCACAATTACTTCGTGTTCATCTTCTATTCCATCACATTTGTAGGTTTTTATATTAGATTCTGTATGGCAGCTTTTCTGGTGCTGAAAAGTCAAGATTTCAATTAATTTATACCAAACTACTAAGGTAGAGGTGAGCGAAACCCTTGGTTACCCGGGATGACGAAGGTTGGACTTAAGCAATAGGTAACACCACTGTGTACAAGAGGGAAGATACGGATCAAGTCAACATCTCTCTGCATGCGGTTGGCATAGAACTTTGGAGACTAGCGCTATATAATAGACTTGACTCACCGACCAAGAGGCCTATGCCCAGAAGTGGGTTGATATGTGTTGACAACGATTATATAATGATGATTTTTTACCTTTCCTGTTTCGAAATCCTGGAAAAATAGATTTTATGTTGCTCGTCATCACTACCCAGGGTAAGTGCACGGCGGGAGGTAGGAACCAACAATTTCCATTCCTGAGCATTTATCCCCCACCAAAAACCAATAAATTGTCTGACGAATCGGTTAAAAAGACTTTCAGTTCAGTTCCGTTCCCTTTCGCTGCTTATTGTTTCGACTTTTTTGATAAAAGTACTGAAATTAACGGTTTTTCAATAAAAAAAATAGTGTATTACCTAACTATGTCACTATTACTATGTTCGAAATTAAATTAAGCACACACTTATCCATCAAATTATGTATATGAATTCTTTAGTTATTCGCGTAAAATGGAACTGATGAACTTTTTTATATTTTTTAAATAGGATAATGTTTTAATTTAGACCTTTTAGGATAGTTCAGGAACGAACGAAATTAACTGAATGCGTTAGCCGCTCTTTAGTATATACTCACTAAACACTTTTTAGTGGTAGCGAAATTTAGAAGCTTGTTTAACATTTGTTTACTGATAAATGTTGATTTTGTTCGATTCCAAATCGATATTCGATCGATGGTTTCGGAACGGCCATTTTGAATTTGACGTTGCTGCCAACCTTGCAGTTTTTGACAACTGACAGAAAAAAAGCCCTCGCAATGTAAACGCGTTTTGGGATAGGGTATTGAAATTAAATCGCTAGCCATCTGGAATGTATTCGGGTTCCCCTCAGGATTGTCTATATAGCTGAGTGTGTTGTGGTTCCCCGAACCAGATAAAGTTCGCATTTACGTGGCCGATTGGTTTTTCCCACGTAACATAACCTGTGTTGGAACACTGTGCTCGTCGAAGCTGGCCTGCCAGTCATACCTGGTTGGCTGAAGAACCTGTCTACCAAGAAGAGCCTAGGGTGCACCCGGGCCTTGCAGAGAGACAGGAAGTTGACGGGACCGAAGCACAGACCAGGTTAGATCGACTCCATAAGTATTAGCTCGGTGAATCGCCGACGTTCACACTTCTTGGCATCTGATCGCTACGCTACCTCGTAGCTGAATGGGCCCCTGCGAGGTCATTAGGTGCCGAGAGGCCTGAACATTTTGGTAGCAGAGCGTGGTTTCCTGAGATTTGCAGCCGTCAAGGGCTCCAGGAACCCACGATTTGGGACTATCAATCTGTAGGTATAGGCGGTTATTAGCTAACTTGGTGTTGTTCCTGTATCCACACAGATTGGTAGTATTGTAAGCTATAAGTCTATTGCTGGTAGTAGACAGACAGATATAACAGTTTTCCCTAAATGACCAGTTGTACTGAGATGTGACTCAGAATAGTAGGTACTCAACTTAGGTACATTGTAGGTGAATTGAAATTTGCATTGAAGTACCAGTTAGTCAATCTATTAGTGGTCTAGTAATGCTAATGAATGTTTGGTTAACATAGGTAGTTACATCTATTGATAGCAGGCTATTACATTGTTTTCAGTTTATAGCAATTTATAACTTGAACTAATATTGTCTGTGTGTGTTATAATGATATAGGGAAACTAAATTGTTATTTACAGAATTTATATAGATATAAAACTCGGTTCCTATTGTTTAAGGAAATCAACATTGTTTAAGTTATAGTTTAGGGTTCCCTCGTTTGGGTTATAGACTGGAAGGTCCAATAAAATTGAGTTACTGCAAATTGTGAGTAAGTATCGTTCCGATCATGTCGTTATCTGAAATACAGAAGGGTGTTTCTAAGGAACTCAGATGGTTTTCCTCCGCACACGGTCTGATAGACCGTTTAGATAGGCATGATGTGGTATTGGAGCGGTCTATGGACGTTAAGGAACGTTACAATAGGGTGCTCGAATTGTCCGCGCAGGCGGAATCAGTTGATGGTTGCGCACCTGACAGGCTGTCACGGTTGCTAGGGGATGTCGACCAATGTATGGAGATGGCAGCTGCTATCACGCAGAAGGCTGCGGACATACGTAGACAGCGCGAGTCCAGCCATGGTGGTGACATTGAAGCACCTCTGCCGCTTCAGGGTTCAGGGTCCAGGTTACCGGCCATAACTATGCCTACTTTTGACGGAGTGTCCGGTGAATGGATGAGCTTCATCAATCTGTTCGACAGTTTGGTGCACATGCGATCGGACATTACCAAGTCTGTCAAGATGGCTCAGCTGGTGGCAGCATTGAGGGGTGAGCCTAGGGAGCTGGTCGCTCATTTGACAGTTACGGAGGGTAACTATGAAACGGCCAGACAATTGTTGGTCAGACGTTACCATAACAAACGGAGGTTGGCCGATGCCCAACTGAACCGTTTGTTTAGTATCCCGGTTGTGAACAAGGTCGGGGCCATACAGATGGAGGTTTTGAACCCGTTGTTGTCCGTCACCAAGGCTCTAGAGAATCTTGGACTTCCGGTTGGTGAATGGTCGTACCTACTGCTGTACATTGTACTTTCCCGCCTACCCGCTGACGTGCAGACTCGTTTCGAACAGTCTCACGGGAGGTCGGCCGAGGACCTGCCCGCCTTCTCCGACTTGGTCGGATTCTTGGAAGAGGAGGCTCGACGGGCATAGAATTTGGCGTTGATGGTCACCCATCCTTCGGAGCCACAGAGAGCTGCCGGGAGCGCTGTGAGTAGGGGCCCTCCGACGAGGAAGGACCGCACCAACCGGCAGTCGTATGGGACTGTGAGTGCATTGACCCCACATAGTGAGACCTGCCCATGTTGTAGGCAGATTGGCCATGCTGTGGCCAATTGCAATAAGTTCGGGGAACTTAGGGTTCAGGGACGGCGCCGGATGGCCAAGCAGCGGAGCTGGTGTTTCCTGTGCCTCGGGCCACACATGGCTAGGGACTGCACGCGCACAAAAATGTGCGGATATTGTGGTGGGGCCCACAACAATCTGTTGTGCATGAACCGGTCCGGCCAACAGCCACCACAGGGCCGTACCCAGGGTGACACGGCATGGGGCCCTGAGAATTCGTTTGCGACTCGGAGCGCAACTCAGGGGCCAACGTCCCCACGTCCACAGGGCCGTACCCAGGGTGACACGGCATGGGGCCCTGAGAATTCGTTTGCGACTCGGAGCGCAACTCAGGGGCCAACGTCCCCACGTGCACAGGGCAGTACTAGGGTGCAGGGCCGCACTCAGGGTCATCACATGGGGGGCCCTGAGTTTTCGGTTGCGACTCAGCATCCGACTCAGCGGGCAATGGGGCCACAAGCACGCGGCCACCCAGGGGTGCAGGGCCGCACTCAGGGTCATCACATGGGGGGCCCTGAGTTCTCGGTTGCGACTCAGCATCCGACTCAGCGGCACATTGGGTGTGTTGAGCAGGCCGTAACGGGCGGGTGGCATGGGACACCTTCGAGCTATGCGGGTGAGGTTCGGACGCCGCCTCAGTTGTCGCCCCGCTCGTCGCCTCGTCCTCGTCGGTCGCATGTGATGTCCCCCCCGCTCATGGAGCGGCCTCGGTTGAATTCACGCCCACCCCCCTTCGGGGGGCGTCGTAGGTTGGGAATGGAACCGGCGCGTGGGCCATTTGTACAATGGGACCCTCTGGGGTATAGCTGCATACCTGATCGGTTACAGGCACAGTGGGGCCCCGGGGGCCCTCGCTAGGAATTTGCGGCTCAACAATTTGTTGCCCCCCAACCGGAGACGGTGGTGTTACCGAGCGCCCTATTAGATTCTGGAGCTCAGGGCTGCATTGTATCGAATGATTTAGCAAAATGGTTGGGCCTCATAAATAATGTATCGCTGCCGAGGAAATTGGTCCCTGCTGGGGATTACAGGGCAACCCTTCACGGGTTTTGTGATGCCTCTGAACGAGGGTTTGCGGCAGCGGTTTATTTGCGAACCGTCACCTCCACCGGGGAGGTCGAAGTGCGTTTGGTTTTGGCAAAAGGCAAGGTAGCGCCTATTCGGACAAGGATGACGATTCCAAAACTGGAACTGTCCGGGGCTGCTCTTTTGACCAAACTTTTGAATCACACTCTAACAGTGTTGCTTGGGTCAGTGGTTTTGGAGGATACGGTGTACGCGTGGACGGACAGCCAGATTGTTTTGTGCTGGCTGAAGGCTTCGGTCCATAACTTAGAGGTTTTTGTGGCGAACCGTGTCTCCCAGATTGTGTCGTCTGAGGTCCCACTGACCTGGAGACATGTACCAGGAGAATTGAACCCGTCTGATTGTGCATCCAGGGGATGTCGGGCTCCTGAGCTCGTTAGACACCATTTGTGGTGGGGACCACCCTGGCTTGCCAGGAGAGAATCGGACTGGCCCCACAGCCATGTAGTAGTATCTTCGGATCATGGCCCCAGAGCGGCCGTGCATGTTGCCCAGAGGGCTGGGGACCCTGACGCCGGGTTTCTGCTGGACCGGTATAGCTCATGTGTGTTTGTTTGTTTATCCACCAAGGCGGTACATCTCGAGCTCGTTGCTGATCTCTCGACAGAGGCTTTCATTGCTTGTTTGGATAGGTTTGTTTCTCGAAGGGGACTTCCAACTTTGATCCGCTCTGATAACGGCACTAACTACATCGGTGCGGAACGATACTTACGAGAGATAGTCAACTTTTTGAATGTAAATAAAGTGGATATTGGAACGGCCCTCTCCCGTCGGGGTATACAGTGGACCTTCAGCCCACCGATTTGCCCCCACTGGGGTGGGATTTTTGAGGCCGTAGTTAAGTCAGCTAGGACGCACTTGGAGCGTATAGTAGGTCAGACCGCGCTGACTTTTGAGGAGCTCGCGACATTGTTTTGTAAGATCGAGGCCGTTCTCAATTCGCGACCGTTGTGTCCGCTCAGCTCGGATCCAAATGACCTGGAGGCTCTGACCCCAGGCCATTTCTTGATAGGACAGCCACTTAACGCGTTGCCCGAGCACCCCTTCGAGGGAGTGAAATTGTATCGGTTGTCAAGGTACCAGATGTTGCAGCAGTTTACTCAGAATTTCTGGAAGCGTTGGTCGCTCGAGTATCTGCATATCTTACAACAGCGCCTTAAGTGGACTGACAAAACCAGCCCCCCTAGTGTTGGTGACCTCGTTCTGGTTAAGGATGCTAACCTACCGCCACTACGTTGGCGCAGGGGGCGCATTGTTAACTTGTTCCCTGGCAAGGACGGGACCCCCCGGTCTGCAGAGGTTCTAGTAGGAGGCTCGGTTCTAAAACGAGCGGTAGCAACGTTGTCTCGGTTGCCCGTAGATTAGGGGACAGGTGGGTGCCTGTCCGGGCGGGTGATTGTTCGATTCCAAATCGATATTCGATCGATGGTTTCGGAACGGCCATTTTGAATTTGACGTTGCTGCCAACCTAGCAGTTTTTGACAACTGACAGAAAAAGCCCTCGCAATGTAACGCGTATTGATTGGGGTATTGAATTTAAATCGCAAGCCATCTGGAATGTATTCGGGTTCCCCTCAGGATTGTCTATATAGCTGAGTGTGTTGTGGTTCCCCGAACCAGATAAAGTTCGCATTTACGTGGCCGATTGGTTTTTCCCACGTAACATAACCTGTGTTGGAACACTGTGCTCGTCGAAGCTGGCCTGCCAGTCATACCTGGTTGGCTGAAGAACCTGTCTACCAAGAAGAGCCTAGGGTGCACCCGGGCCTTGCAGAGAGACAGGTGGTTGACGGGACCGAAGCACAGACCAGGTTAGATCGACTCCATAAGTATTAGCTCGGTGAATCGCCGACGTTCACACTTCTTGGCATCTGATCGCTACGCTACCTCGTAGCTGATGGGCCCCTGCGAGGTCATTAGGTGCCGAGAAGCCTGAACAGATTTAGTTAAACAAGTGATAATATTTTGTTTTTATTATTTTTTGTAGTAAGATGGTAAAGTCTATTCCTTCCACTATCTATCTTACTTTATTTATTTCACTGTATCACTGTTTTCCACAACACACAGGTTTCGCCATCTTGGTACTCAGCTGTCATATTAGGACACTGACAACTCGAAGCGCGGGAATATTTAAATTGGAAGAGTCTTAGAACTCTTTACATTCATATAAATTTTAAGTGTCGGAAAACTCAATGAGAAAATCTATCATATTAATACCGTAGCCGCCGCGGATGGGATTTGCGATATCACGCAAATTGACAAATAGAACAACTAACAAAACGTCGGCTCAAACGCTTCTGCCGTGCCATATTGGAACAGCAGAGATTTGTTCATTTGTAATAATGGCTGTTTTCCCCCCAGTTCCCCCGGAGCGCCTGCTAGTATTGGACCACGACGGAGGTGAGGTGCGGGGCGGGGTCGCGGGGCCCTACGACGAGGGGGCGGAGGTCAATCTCACGTGCGTCGCTGTTGGAGGTAATCTACATCATTATACTCTGCTCACATTGACCCACTGCTGGACATAAGCCTTTTGTTAGCTTAATGGTTAATTTTATTTTATTATCATGATAAGTCCTCTACATTTGCGGGTATCCATTTCTGGATATAGACCTCCTCCATAATGTACCAGATCTTTCTGGATTATACTAGCCCAGTCCAAGTTTTGCCGGCAACACCTACGATGTCGTCGCTCCACCTTCTGCGTTGCCGGCCGGGGGGTCTCTTGCCGTCTCGTGGGCACCATCGTTTGTCAGTATGTCTTGCTACGTGTCCAGCCCAATTCCACTTCAGTGTCGCTGCTGTTTGTCGTGCATCCTCGATCTTCGTATATTCGCGAATGTCACGACTCTTTCGTCTCTTGTTGTATGCTACACACTTCTTTTGGCAGCTTTTGGCATGCTCCTGAGCTTCTTTTTGGTTTCCTCTGCGGTAGACCATCTTTGGCATCCGTATTATTGGTAATATTTGGGAGTCCATTAACCTCTTTTTAAGTGGTTATTTACTGTAATGCAATGATTGAGCGACGTAATGACGTCATAAATCTAGGTGTACAGATATTGTGACTGTGTATTAGTACATAATAATATAACTCTGTTTTTAAAAGTTAAATTTGTAATAAACACATTATTTCATTACAAACAAAGGAGACGTCTCGAATCCAATTAAAAGAACCCAGGCCCCAGCTTTAATGAAATGTATCTCAAAATGAAGTGTATTCTCTCGCTTAAAATCTTAAATATAAGTACATTATTTATCAAAATGGATTAGTACGATAATCGTCGCTACAGTTGTGTTTTTGCATCACAAGATTTTTCGTAAATTGCCGATTTCTCGGTAAATACCCTCTGGTCAGATTATTTGGTTTCAAAATAATTTTATGAACTTGTGATTTTTGTTCTGTGAAAAATATATAACATTAGAATAAAAATTATAGTTACAAAATTGTGCACGTCTGAACAGGTCAGCACCTGACTGCACCTGTCGCTACCTGCACCGTGGGGGTGTTCCTGACTGTGGGATTCTACGGGATGTCCTCGCCAAATGAAAGTCTTGATCTTGCAGTAGTTCCGTATCCCGGAGTAGTTGCTTGTTCCATTGGTCGCCGCGCAAAAGAGGCCGATTTCTCTTCTTCTTCTTCTTCATAATCTTCTCACGCACCCTTTCTGGGGCGTGGGGAGTCGGGGTCAGGTCGACGGACCTCTTCCCGAAGAATCGCCTCTGTCCACTCCTGTGGACAGGTCATCGGATGGCCCCTGCGGGCGGTGGTCTTGATGTGGCGCTGGTATGCAGTGGGTGATCGCCGGCTAGGCAACCAGGTCGCGTGGCAGGCGGCGGCGGTCGGGTGGGCGCGCGTGGTGCGGCGCCAGTTCGGCGATGTGCGGAAGATGTGAAGCATCCGCATGCGCGAACATACCCTTCGCCAGCCTCTGGACAAACTGGTCCACGGTTTCCTATCTTAGGTCCCTCTGGATTGTCGCGTTCCTCACATAGCGGGGGGCGCCGACGATGGTACGCAGAGAGAGGTTCTCTTGGGCTCGGAGTCTCCGTTTGTTCGTCTCCGAGCACAGGGCGTACCATGCCGGAGCCGTGTAGGTGAGGCGGGATCTCACGTAGGTCTTGTAGATCCCAAGCTTCGCCCTCAGAGGGAGGCTGGAGTCGAAAAGTGGACGCAGCTTGGCGCGTGCCACCTTGACCTTGCTGACGACGTTGTCAACGTATTGCTTCATGGTGAGCCGGCGATCAATGGTCACTCCCACGTACTTCACCTGCGAAGACCACTCGATGTGCTGTCCCTGGAGCTGGAGCGATGGTGGAAGGAGACTCTGGCCTGTGATGAGCGCCTGCGTTTTCCTAACATTGACGGACAGTCACCACTTGGCAAGCCAGTCGGGCAAGATGTCCAGGGTGCGCTGCAGTTTGATGGCAGCGTGCGGAGCCTGGAACGACGACGCGTAGTAGGCTGCGTCGTCTGCGAAAAGTGCCAGCTGGGCACCCGGCCCGACGGGGATGTCGTCCGTGTATCGGGCGTAGCAGGCGGGAGACAGGCAGGAGCCCTGGGGGACGCTGGCTGCGACGGGATGTTCCTCGGAGACGGCGTCTTCCACCATCACTCGGAAGCGGCGATTCTTCAGGAAAGAGGCGATTGTCTTGACCGTTCTTCTTGGGGCAGGGGACGTCGACAGCTTGTACAGCAACCCCTCGTGCCATACTCTGTCGAACGCCTTCTCCATATCCAGAAGTACTGCGACAGTGTATTCTTTTTTGTTCAAACAAACCGTCATGTCATTCAGTACTCTGGTGAGCTGAAGCGTCGTAGAATGCTCGGGCCTGAAGCCGAACTGTTCCGGGCGCGGCTGGATGTGGGGCAGTAACTTCGCTAACAGGAGCTTCTCAAACACCTTTGAGATGGTGCTCAGTAGGGTGATCGGCCGATAGCTCTCAGGCAGCTTGGTGTCCTTGCCCGGCTTGGGCAACATGATAACCAAGCCCTCCTTCCATTGGGTAGGAAAGTGACCCGTGCGCAAGATACCGTTAAACAGGCGCGTAACGGCTGCCACAGTGCGTGGCGGCAAATGTAACAGCGCCGTGTTGGGTATTCGGTCTGCGCCCGGGGCTTTCCTGGGCTTGGTACGTCGGAATGCACGCAGAATCTGGCCGGGCGTGACGACGATGGGGTCCTCTTCGGGAGCTATCGGCATGGCGAAGTACTTTCGCAGGTGTCTCTCGACTGTTGCGACGTGCTCCACATCATCCGTTGGGTTCGGCTTGAATTGCTTCTCGAGGCATTCGGCGAAGATCTCCGCACGGTCTTGGGCTCGGAATCTTGGTAGGCCGTCGCTGCCCAGGATTGGTCGAACAGTAGCAGGAGTGGTCGACAAAGGCCGGCACAGGCGATGCACGGAGGGGACGTGGTCGCCTATGGACTCGACGTGGCGTTCCCAAGATTCTTCAGCGTGAAGATCAAGTTGGCGCTTCAGCTCTGCCGTCATGGCGTTGAGCCTGGTCTTCATCGTGGGGCAGCGGGTTTGCTGCCACTGCTTCCGGAGAGCGCGCTTATCGCAGATGAGTGCGCGTAGCTCAGCAGGAAGAGGATTGGGCTTCCCCCCGCGAGCTACGGTATGCGATGATAGGTCGAGCGCGTCTCGGATCTGGGTAGTTAGCAGCGATCGACGTGATGCTGGCGGAGATACCCGGGTGGGCAGATCCGCCAGAACGAGAAGAACAGGCTCGGCGGTGTCCGGAGACCTCTGACGACCACGACGTCGATGATGTCCCATCCGGCCCGCGTGTCGAAGTGGGTGGGCTCGTCGGGACCGATGACGTCTGTTCAGGCCTCTCGGCACCCGATGACCTCGCAGGGGCCCATAGCTACGAGGTAGCGTAGCGATCAGATGCCAAGAAGCAAGAACGTCGGCGATTCACCGAGCTAAGTAATAGATTCTATCTGACCTGGTCTGTGCTTCGTTCCCGTCAAACACCTGTCTCTCTGCAAGGCCTGGGTGCACCCTAGGCTCTTCTTGGTAGACAGGTTCTTCAGCCAACCAGGTATGGCTGGCAGGCCAGCTTCGACGCACACAGTGTTCCAAATACGAACTTTATCTGGTTCGGAGAACCACAATACACTCAGCTATAAGACAATCCTGAGGGGAGCCCGAATACAATTGCAGATGGCTTACGATTTAATTTTAATGCCCAAAATCAATACGCGTCACATTACGGGGGCTTTTCGTCTGTCAGATGTCAAAAAACTGCCCTGTTGGCAGCAACTGTCAAATTCAAAATGGCCGTTCCGAAACCATCGATCGAGTATCGATTTTGAATCGAACAATCACCCGCCCGGACAGGCACCCACCTGTCCCTTAATCTACGGGCAGCCGAGACAACGTTGCTACCGCTCGTTTTAGTACCGAGCCTCCTACTAGAACCTCTGCAGACCGGGGGGTCCCGTCCTTGCCAGGGAACAAGTTAACAATGCGCCCCCTGCGCCAACGTAGTGGCGGTAGGTTAGCATCCTTAACCAGCACGAGGTCACCAACACTAGGGGGGCTGGTTTTGTCAGTCCACTTAAGGCGCTGTTGTAAGATATGCAGATACTCGAGCGACCAACGCTTCCAGAAATTCTGAGTAAACTGCTGCAACATCTGATACCTTGACAACCGATACAATTTCACTCCCTCGAAGGGGTGCTCGGGCAACGCGTTAAGTGGCTGTCCTATCAAGAAATGGCCTGGGGTCAGAGCCTCCAGGTCATTTGGATCCGAGCTGAGCGGACACAACGGTCGCGAATTGAGAACGGCCTCGATCTTACAAAACAATGTCGCGAGCTCCTCAAAAGTCAGCGCGGTCTGACCTACTATACGCCCTAAGTGCGTCTTCGCTGACTTAACTACGGCCTCAAAAATCCCACCCCAGTGGGGGCAACTCGGTGGGCTGAAGGTCCACTGTATACCCCGACGGGAGAGGGCCGTTCCAATATCCACTTTATTTACATTCAAAAAGTTGACTATCTCTCGTAAGTATCGTTCCGCACCGACGTAGTTAGTGCCGTTATCAGAGCGGATCAAAGTTGGAAGTCCCCTTCGAGAAACAAACCTATCCAAACAAGCAATGAAAGCCTCTGTCGAGAGATCAGCAACGAGCTCGAGATGTACCGCCTTGGTGGATAAACAAACAAACACACACAGGTACGCCTTGTATTGCTTAGCGTTACGCAATCGTGAACTCTTCACCATAAACGGTCCTGCAAAATCCGTACCAACACCTGAAAACGGTCTGACCTCATTCACACGATCAGGGGGCAAGTCCCCCATGAGAGGTTGCATCGTGGCAGCCTTAAGTCGATAACAAGGCATGCACCGAAACACGATGTTCCGTATGACACGGCGGGCAGATAAGATCCAAAACTCCCGCTGGAGCGTGGCCAACAACGCGTTACAGCCGGCATGCGCGTTTTTAATATGACGATCAGTCACCAGCAATTCAACTAACTGTCCCCCCTTGGGGAGCAGAAGTGGGTGACGAGCTGAATACGACAGATTCGCATTGCGCAATCTTCCTCCTACCCGAAGTAACCCGGTCGAATCAACAAAGGGGTTGAGACGCGCGACGGCTCCCTTCAATTTCGAACGTCCACTTCGTATAGTCTCCAATTCTGCCCCAAACTTCGAGGACTGTACCAACCGGACCAAATTCAGTAGCGACTCGTTTCGCTCTGCCGGAGTCAGAATAGGGTTCAACGTTCGCTGATCGCGAGGAGTACGACAATTTCGAGCGAATCTCCTAATCCAAGTGGACACGTTTATCAACTTGTCAAGTGAGCTATACCGGTCCAGCAGAAACCCGGCGTCAGGGTCCTCAGCCTTCTGGGTAACATGCACGGCCGCTCTGGGGCCATGATCCGAAGATACTACTACATGGCTGTGGGGCCAGTCCGATTCTCTCCTGGCAAGCCAGGGTGGTCCCCACCACAAATGGTGTCTAACGAGTTCAGGAGCCCGACATCCCCTGGATGCACAATCAGACGGGTTCAATTCTCCTGGTACATGTCTCCAAGTCAGTGGGACCTCAGACGACACAATCTGGGAGACACGGTTCGCGACAAAAACCTCTAAGTTATGGACCGAAGCCTTCAGCCAGCACAAAACAATCTGGCTGTCCGTCCACGCGTACACCGTATCCTCCAAAACCACTGACCCACGCAACACTGTTAGAGTGTGATTCAAAAGTTTGGTCAAAAGAGCAGCCCCGGAAAGTTCCAGTTTTGGAATCGTCATCCTTGTCCGAATAGGCGCTACCTTGCTTTTTGCCAAAACCAAACGCACGTCGACCTCCCCGGTGGAGGTGACGGTTCGCAAATAAACCGCTGCCGCAAACCCTCGTCCAGAGGCATCACAAAACCAGTGAAGGGTTGCCCTGTAATCCCCAGCAGGGACCAATTTCCTCGGCAGCGATACATTATTTATATTGAGGCCCAACCATTTCGCTAAATCGTTCGATACAATGCAGCCCTGAGCTCCAGAATCTAATAGGGCGCGAACGTATGTTGGGTTGCCCGCCAAATCCCAAACAAGCACAGAGGCGATCGGTAACACCACCGTCTCCGGTTGAGGGGCAACAAGTTGTTGGGCCGCAAATTCCTAGCGAGGGCCCCCGGGGCCCCACTGTGCCTGTAACCGATCAGGTAGGCAGCTATACGCCAGAGGGTCCCATTGTACAAATGGCCCACGCGCCGGTTCCATTGCCACCCTACGACGCCCCCCGAAGGGTTGTGGGCGTGAATTCAACCGTGGCCGCTCCATGAGCGGGGGGGACATCACATGCAACCGACGAGGACGAGGCGACGAGCGGGGCGACAACTGAGGCGGCGTCCGAACCGCACCCGCATAGCTCGAAGTTGTCCCATTCCACCCGCCCGTTACGGCCTGCTCAACACACCCAATGTGCCGCTGAGTCGGATGCTGAGTCGCAACCGAGAACTCAGGGCCCCCCATGTGATGACCCTGAGTGCGGCCCTGCACCCCTGGGTGGCCGCGTGCTTGTGGCCCCATTGCCCGCTGAGTCGGATGCTGAGTCGCAACCGAAAACTCAGGGCCCCCCATGTGATGACCCTGAGTGCGGCCCTGCACCCTTGGGTGGGTGCGCGCTTGTGGCCCCATTGCCCGCTGAGTCGGATGCTCAGTCGCAACCGAAAACTCAGGGCCCCCCATGTGATGACCCTGAGTGCGGCCCCGCACCCTAGTACTACCCTGTGCACGTGGGGACGCTGGCCCCTGAGTTGCGCTCCAAGTCGCAAACAAATTCTCAGGGCCCATTCCGTATCACCCTGGGTACGGCCCTGTGGACGTGGGGACGTTGGCTCTTGAGTTGCGCTCCGAGTCGCAAACGAATTCTCAGGGCCCCATGCCGTGTCACCCTGGGTACGGCCCTGTTGTGGCTGTTGGCCGGACCGGTTCATGCACAACAGATTGTTGTGGGCCCCACCACAATATCCGCACAATTTAGTGCGCGTGCAGTCCCTAGCCATGTGTGGCCCGAGGCACAGGAAACACCAGCTCCGCTGCTTGGCCATCCGGCGCCGTCCCTCAACCCTAAGTTCCCCGAAATTATTGCAATCGGCCACAGCATGGCCAATCTGCCTACAACATGGGCAGGTCTCACCTGCACCCCTGGGTGGGGTCAATGCACTCACAGTCCCATATGACTGTCGGTTGGTGCGGTCCTTCCTCGTCGGAGGGCCCCTACTCACAGCGCTCCCGGCAGCTCTCTGTGGCTCCGAAGGATGGGTGACCGTCAACCCCAAGTTCTCTGCCCGTCGAGCCTCCTCTTCCAAAAATCCGACCAAGTCGGAGAAGGCGGGCAGGTCCTCGGCCGACCTCCCGTGAGACTGTTCGAAACGAGTCTGCACGTCAGCGGGTAGGCGGGAAAGTACAATGTACAGCAGTAGGTAGGACCATTCACCAACCGGAAGTCCAAGATTCTCTAGGGCCTTGGTGACGGACAACAACGGGTTCAAAACCTCCGTCTGTATGGCCCCGACCTTGTTCACAACCGGGATGCTAAACAAACGGTTCAGTTGGGCATCGGCCAACCTCCGTTTGTTGTGGTAACGTCTGACCAGCAATTGCCTGGCCGTTTCATAGTTACCCTCCGTAACTGTCAAATGAGCGACCAGCTCCCTGGGCTCACCCCTCAATGCTGCCACCAGCTGAGCCATTTTGACAGACTTGGTAATGTCCGATCGCATGTGCACCAAACTGTCGAACAGATTGATGAAGCTCATCCATTCACCGGACACTCCGTCAAAAGTAGGCATAGTTATAACGGGTAACCTGGTCCCCGATCCCTGATGCGGCAGAGGCGCCCCAATGTCACCACTATGGCTGGACTCGCGCTGCCTACGTATGTCCGCAGCCCTCTGCGTGATAGCAGCCGCCATCTCCATACACTGGTCGACATCCCCTAGCAACCGTGACAGCCTGTCAGGTGCGCAACCATCAACTGCTTCCGCCTGCGCGGACAATTCGAGCACCCTGTTGTAGCGTTCCTTAACGTCCATAGACCGCTCCAACACCACATCATGCCTATCTAAACGGTCCATCAGACCGTGTGCGGAGGAAAACCATCTGAGCTCCTTAGAAACACCCTTCTGTATTTCAGACAACGACATGATCGGAACGATACTTACTCACAATTTGCAGTAACTCAATTATATTGGACCCTCCAGTCTACAACACAAACGAGGGAACCCTAATCTATAACTTAAACAATGCTGATTTCCCCAAACAATAGAAACCGAGTTTTATATCTACACAAATTCTGTAAACAACAATTTAGTTTCCCTATATCATATAAGACACACAGATAGTCAATATTAGTTCAAGTTATAAATTGCTATAAACTGAAAACAATGTCCAAACATTCATTAGCATTACTAGACCACTAATAGATTGACTATGCAAACTTCAAACTGCAAACATGATATGACTTCAATGCAAATTTCAATTCACCTACAATGTACCTGTAATGTAATTACTATTCTGAGTCACATCTCAGTACAACTGGTCATTTAGGGAAAACTGTTATATCTGTCTGTCTACTACCAGCAGTAGACTTATAACTTATAATACTACCAATCTATGTGGATACAGGAACAAAACCAAGTTAGCTAATAACCGCCTATACCTACAGATTGATAGTCCCAAATCGTGGGTTCCTGGAGCCCTTGACGGCTGCAAATCTCAGGAAACCACGCTCTTGCTACCAAAATGTTCAGGCCTCTCAGCACCCGATGACCTCGCAGGGGCCCATAGCTACGAGGTAGCGTAGCGATCAGATGCCAAGAAGCAAGAACGTCGGCGATTCACCGAGCTAAGTAATAGATTCTATCTGACCTGGTCTGTGCTTCGTTCCCGTCAAACACCTGTCTCTCTGCAAGGCCTGGGTGCACCCTAGGCTCTTCTTGGTAGACAGGTTCTTCAGCCAACCAGGTATGGCTGGCAGGCCAGCTTCGACGCACACAGTGTTCCAAATACGAACTTTATCTGGTTCGGAGAACCACAATACACTCAGCTATAAGACAATCCTGAGGGGAGCCCGAATACAATTGCAGATGGCTTACGATTTAATTTTAATGCCCAAAATCAATACGCGTCACATTACGGGGGCTTTTCGTCTGTCAGATGTCAAAAAACTGCCCTGTTGGCAGCAACTGTCAAATTCAAAATGGCCGTTCCGAAACCATCGATCGAGTATCGATTTTGAATCGAACAACGTCGTAGTTGTGGCTCACGGAGTCGGCATGGATGGCGCGTCCAGCTGGGCACACCCTGGTGGAGTTCCAGGCGGTGTGCTTGGCGTTGAGGTCGCCGGCGACAAGTGTCGGGTGCGGCGACTGTAGCAGCCCCCGTAGCTCGGCGGTGCGGATTGGTGTACTGGGGGGCTTGTAGGCGGCGTAGAGTCGCAGCACCTCGCCGGCGACCTGGAGGTCGACGCCCAAAGCATACAGGGATGAATACTCCTGGGCGTCGACGAGCTGGTGGACGATCTTCCTGCCGACGATGACTGCCAAGCCTCGAAAGGTTCGGCCGCTGGAGGTCTTCTCGTCCTTGCGGTAGACGAAGTAGCCGGGCAGCGACAGATTGTCGCTTCCGGCTAGGTGTGTCTCGCTGATGAGCATCACGTCGACGCGGTAGTCCCTCAGGAACACGTGGAGCAGCCGCTTCTTCCCTGTCAGCGACTGCGCGTTCCAGTGGACGACCCTGAGCGGCTCATGCATTGCGGAGCAGAGCGGTGAGTCTGCCCAGGGCAGTGGGGTCGCTGAGGAGGGCGAGCAGGGCTGTGAGGTGCCCCAAGTCCTGCTGCCCTATCGCCGCAGCCGGAGTGGCGGCACCAGCGGCGGCCGCAGTCTCGCTGGCGGCGAGAGTAGCCGCCGCGGCGCCGGCGGCAGGTGGAGCCGTCGCCTTCTTCTTCTTATTCCCCCCCGCTTCGTCTTCTGCCTGGGGGTTCCGTCGTTCGCCTGCGCCATAAGCGAGGCGGGTGCCGTTGGTTCCTGCAGATCGAGACGAGGCAGAGGGGGAGGCTGCACCTTCTTGGGCGGGCGCGTTGGTGAGCGCCACAGTGCCGGCCTTCTTGTTCCGCGCATTATTTGCCGTGTGCGGGCCATCGCAGTTGGCGCACGTCGGCGGCTGGTCTTTCGGGCGGGGGCATTCCCGCGCCGAGTGGGGACCGCCGCAACGTACGCACGCTAGGGGGCGGTGGCACATATGCGACGAATGCCGGAATTGCTGGCACCTGTGGCACTGGGCCGGGCCCTGTTTCGAGCGCCAGGCCTCAATCTTCACCCCCGGCATGTACAAGAGCTCCGTGATCTCGTACACAGCGCCGGGGGCACGGTCTGGGTTCTTCTTCAGGTTGGCGAAGAAGATGCAGCCGGGTCGTCCTTTGCGCGCCCGGATCTGCTTACAGTACTCGGCCTCCACACCGAGTTCTGCAAGCGCCGCGACTATCTCCTCCGGCGCGGTGTTAGAAGGCAGCCCTCGCCACCTTCTGGGTCTTGTCGGCCGGCAACGAGTATGAGAACCATCTCACACCCTGGTCTTTCTCCAGCCTGCACAGGTAACGCTGCACAAGCCGGTACTCGTCTTCGGCCGTTGGGGTGAAGCGCACACCCTTTTGGTAGGCGCGCGCGCTGGGAGCCCGGCCGAGCTCGCTGGCTATCGCCCTGAAGTGGTCGGCCCAGTTGGGTAGGACCTCCACAATAAGGGGCGGATAGCGCGGCTGGCGGGGCTGCTGTGGCGCAGCGCCTCCCGATGGGGCGGCGGTGGTGGTGGCGATCGCGGCTGTGGTTTGAGTGGCGGCAGTGGCTGGCGGCGTTGGGCGGGCGGGCGGCATTGGGCGGGCGGGCCCTATCGCGGGTGCGGCGGCGTGCGGGTTCGCAGGCACAGCGGCGGGGTGTGTAGGGCGGGCGGGAACAGTCTCGGCGGTGGGTGGGTTCGCGGGCGCGGCGGCGGGTCGCGTAGGGCGGGCGGGCACTATCACGGGCGCAGCGGTGGAGCGCGTGGGGTGGGCGGGCACTCGCGACTTGGTCGCCGACGGGGCGGGCGGACGCGCGGTTGGCGGCACCGGGTGCCTCACTGGTCGGGGGGGGTCGCGGTGCTGGGGCGCGGTGCCCCAGACACGGGAATTGCGGTCGCGGCCGCCGCGGCAAACGACACTGTGGGAGAGCACTTAGTATGTAAAACACTCGTACCTTTCCTTTCCAGTGTTGAAGCGCTCTCACTGTCTCTTTCACTCGCGGCGGTCGGTTCGTGGGCGGGGGCGGACCCGGATGCCTGGGGCTCGCCCGGCAGGGGCGAAAGCCTTGGCATGTCCAGGCCAGTCTTCCTAGGTGTAGGTGGACGGGGCGGGGGGGATGGCGAGTCGGCGAGCAAGGCCCGCTTTCCGCTACCCCGTAGTACCTCGTCGGATGGGCTTTCGCTGCGCGCCCGCCTCGTCCCGCTGGGCGGTGGCGGCAGTATGAGGGGCTGTTCACGCGCCTGCTCCAGCAGTCTCGCGTCCAGAATTTCCTCGCCGATGCTAGCCGCGTAGGCGTACCCTCCGGGGCAGCGCGGCTATCGGCGATGTAGGCCTCCATGGCGCGTAGTAGTCCCGGCAAAAACAGTTTGGCTTGAGCGGCCCGGATTAGATATAATCCGTCCAACTCAAGCTCCGCTCTCGGCGAAACCGGACAACGCACCAAAGGGGACCCATATTCCGTCGACGTTGAGACGGGGAGCAGGCGGTCGAGGGATGTTGATGATGTGAGGCGACTACGGCGCGGGGTGGCCCCCAGCGGCGGGCTGCTCGTATCATCAACATGGCGTTCACATGGCGAGGCCGATTTGCTCCCGGCACCTGTTTATATAGGTGAGGGAGGGGGTCGGACGCTATGCTAGGCTACGATTGGACGATGCACGGTAGTGCCCCATTTTATTCTGTAGGTGGCGCTACCGGGCAAGAGCTAACTAAACCGTAATACTGATTTATTTATTTACAATAATACCTATACAAATGACAAGCTGTTCTGAATACTAATTATAATACTATCGGACTATGTTTCTTATTTGCTATTCTGCTTTCTATATGTTCCTATCAGTTATCTTTATTTACCATTTATCTTTATTTCAATAAGGACACACACGAAACAGTTCTTTTATTGTCTTATACTATAACTTATATACTACGACTATGTAAAATGGCCTATACCTAATCGCGGATATCTATTCTGTCGCGAACATTACTCCCGCCGTGTATTGCCCACCGGGGCAATGCAGTCTTCTGTGGCGTGAGCGACGTCGTCGAGGCCCGCTGTGACGATGACCAGCTTCTTGGTGGGCCGGCGCAGCGTCGTACCTCTGGTGAACACGTCGGCTGCTCGTACGACTCCATCTGCTCCTGGGTATGTCGCCGTCACCTTCCCGAGTGGCCACACATTGCGTGGCAGAGTGTTGTCAGCAATGATGACGATGTCTCCCAGTTTGAGCTCTGGGCCACGTCCTCGGGGCTCCCGCCGGTTTTGGAGTGACGGCAGGTACTCTCTGAGCCATCTCTCCCAGAAGATGTCGGCCAGGCGTTGTGATGCTCTCCAGTGTGTGCGGCCAATCAGGTCGCTGTCATCGAAGGTCCACACCACGGGAACATGCGCCGACCCATGCAGTAGGAAGTGGTTTGGGGTCAGCGCCTCGGGGTCAGCCGGGTCCACGGAGACGTGTGTGAGTGGGCGGCTGTTGACTGTCAGCTCCACTTCGGCGAGCAGTGTAGTTAGGACATCTTCCATCGGGTGGCGCTCGTGTAGTGTCGCCGCCAGTGCTGTCTTCACGCTCCGCACCATGCGCTCCCACGCGCCGCCCATGAATTTCGCGCCAGGAGGGATAAAGCGCCATTTGATGCCTCGCCTCGCCGCCTCGCCTGCTGTGGCCGCATCCATGGCTCGACGCAGCTCCTTGTCTGCGGCGCGCAGATTAGTTCCATTGTCGGACCACATCTCCGTGGGGCAGCCGCGGCGCGCTATCATGCGCCGCACCGCCATCACCGCCGATTCGACGCTCAGGTAGGCTGCCATCTCGAGGTGGATGGCGCGCGTCGTGAGGCACGTGAACAGCGCCACATAGCGCTTCTGTCGGGTTCGGCCGGCTGTGATGCTCAGCGGGCCGAAGTAGTCAACCCCTGTAAAGGTAAAAGGGCGATTATGGTGCCCCACCCTAGTGGGCGGGTGGTTTCCGGTAGGTGGCGTCGGCGGCGCTGCCCGGCGGATTCTGCACGCCAGGCACCTGCTGATGATGCCCTTCGTTGTCGGTCGCAAGCGCAGCACCCAGAAGTGTTGTCGGCACTCATTGATTGTGCTTTCCGTCCCGGCGTGATGCAGCTTTCTGTGTACGTGTGCGATGTACAGCTGTGTCGCATGGTCCCCACCGTCGATGACTGGCGGCCTCATCTGTCGCTCGCCGATGTCCCGCGTTCCGCCGATTCTAGTTTTTAGTATGATAGTGCCATTTAACAATTCCACCGCTAGAGGGCGCAGTCGACTACGCGGCGTTGGTGCGAGACCTCTTGTCAGCTGTTCGATGTCGTCTGCGAAGGCGCGCTGTTGGCTGGCTCGTATTACCAGTTTTTCTGCGTCTCGTAGTATCTCGGCGCTGAGTGGCAGGAGGTGGCGCGTCGCTGTGGCCGCCTTATGTATCGGCGGCGGCGCCGCGGTTTTCTTAGCTCCCTTCGTCGTCCGCCAGTCGCCATCCTCTTCACTGCGGCGTTGAGTACGTTTGTAGTTGACCCGCTCGGTGCGGCCGCGGCACACCTGTATGAATTGTAGTAGGCGCGAATCAACCTCTCCCATCTCGAGAAGCGTTCCGGTAGGGGCGTGGCTTCGGTGAGCGGCGATCGACGTTTTTCTGTAATGTTGTGTACTTTTTCCTCGCCCGTGTTGGCGATGATGGCGGGCTCGTCGCACGGCCACTCTTCCTCGGGTCGCCGCAGGAACTCTGGACCTGTGTACCATCGGTGAGTACTGTTGAAATCACGTGGCACTGCTCGTGTCGCGTCGTCTGCAACGTTCAATTTTGTCGGTACCCACCGCCACTCCTTGACTGTGCTGTGCTCCTCCACGGCGGCGATGCGATGCGCGACGAACGGTAGGTACGTTCGTGCCCCCTTCTTGAGCCACGTCAGTACTGTCCTGCTGTCCGACCAAAATACCTTACTCTATGGTTTCCGGTTGTGTTCATCAACGACGGCGCACGCCATGCGACTTCCCATCGCGGCCGCTTGCAGCTCGAGGCGTGGTATCGATTTCACCGTGAGTGGCGCCACTTTCGCCTTGGCAGTGATGAGCGATGTGTGTACCGCCCCGCTGCTATCCGTGGCGCGCCAGTACAACGCGGCTGCGTATGCTGTCTCGCTGGCATCTACAAATATATGTAATTGTAAGTTAGTGGCGTCGCTGTAATGTAGGTAGCAGCGATCGATTCTGACGTCATGCAGCGCTGTCAGGTGACTCATCCATTCGTGCCACTGTGCTGCCAGGTCGCGGTCGATCTTAGTGTCCAAGTCGGTACCTCTGCGCCATACCTCCTGCAATATTTGTTTCGCGCCGATGGTTACTGGAGCTGCTAGGCCTAGCGGGTCGAAAACGGACATAAGTATCTTCAAGATGTCCCTCTTGGTAGGTTCCTGCCGCTCCAATATTGCCGTCGGTAGCCGCTGCAGGTTCAAGTTGAACTCGAGGACGTCTGCTGTGGGTCTCCATATGAGGCCAAGGACTCGTTCTGTGGGCGCTGCTCCGTCGAGACCGACTGTGGGTGCCTGTTCTGTCGCATCGAGTGACTGTAGTACAACCTGTGAGTTTGACATCCAACGCGTGAGCTCGTAGTGGGCACCTCTGTGTATGTCCCGCACCTGGCGGGCTATGTCGGCGGCCTCCTGTTCAGTCTTGTAGCTCGCGAGATAATCGTCCACGTAGTGATTGCGAATGATCGCAGAGACGGCCTCCGGATGCGTGGCTGCGTGTCGCTCGGCATTCCTGTTCTTCACGTAGATTGCTATTGCCGGCGAGCATGTGGCGCCGAAGATCAGTGAAGTCATGCGGTACTCGTCCGGCGGCGCGTTGTCTCGGCGGTCGCCTCTCCATAAGTAGCGCAGTGCGTCGCGGTCCTCGTCGCGTACCTTGACCTGCATGAACATTTCGCGGATGTCCGCGCATACCGCTACTCGATGTTGCCGGAAACGCATCAGGACTCCCGGGAGGGACTGCAGCAGGTCGGGTCCAGTCATCAGGTGGTCGTTGAGGGAGACTCCTCGCGTCTTGGCAGCTGCGTCATGTACCACTCTCACCTTATCGGGCTTCATAGCGTTGATTACTGCGAAGTGGGGCAGGTACCACGATCGCGGCTATTTCGTCGGTGGTGCTGGCTCAGCATACCCCTTCTTGATGAGCGCATCCATCTCGCCGTGGTAGCGCCTCCTGAGCTCGCTGTCTCTGTCCAGCTTCTTCTCCAAGCTGTGAAGTCGTTGGAGAGTGTTATTGTAATTTGGGGGCATGACTGTATCCGCAGATTTCCACAACAGTGGTACCGTATATGTTCCGTCCCTCTCGCACACTCTTTCTTCGAGGATTGCCAGTGAGCGCGCGGTCGCGTCGGTACGGGGCTGTTTGGGTTCAATTAACAAACTTTCTAATGCGAAATACCTTTTCAGCTGTATGTCCATACTCTGTTCCGTACTGATGTGGTTGATCGTGGCAATCTCGCGGCCCATTGACCGCGTAGCACCCATCCGAGTGCAGTGCGCGACGCGACCGGCTGGCACGGCGTCCCTTGCCGCGTCTCTGTAGCTGTGAGCAGGTTCCATTGGTCCTGTCCGATGAGTATTCGTGGCTCAGCATTGGTGTAGACGAGGCCCCCGAGGTTGCGCAAATGCTCGCAGTCCCGGATGTCTCGCGCGGCTACTGTCTGTGTGGATAAGTGCAAGTTATTTATCGTTCGGGCCGAAATGTCATAACAGTCGCCCGATGCACCCTTCAGCCGCAACGTCACTCGTCTAGAGTTAGCCGTCAACCGCGTCTCTCCAATCGCCTGAATGCTCAACTCGCCTGTGGGCCCATCCGCGCAATTTAGCAACTTGTGGTGCCATCTCCCGCAACCGTCTCGCTCGCACGCGCGACGCTTGCATCTGTGCGTCCTGCTGCGGTGTCCGAGGCAACTGAAACATAAGCCATTTGATTTTGCAGTATCCTACCTTTCATCGATCGTAGCATCCTTAAACTGTACACAACTATCTGTCTTGTGTGGTTCCGAACACAGGGGGCACTTGATATTTGCATTGTTGTTGTTATTGTTGCCACCGGAAGTCGCGTACACTTTCTGCTGAGCGGGTTGCGGTCGATAGGGCGTGGCTTGACGCGGCTTTCCTCCCGCCGGTTCTGTAACTGATGCTTCCGGTTGGGCATATGGGCCGCAACGCTCGGCCTCGCGCTGCAGGAACTTCGCTAGCTTGATCAGGTCTGCATCTTCTTTTGACGCGTCGGCGGCGAAGTCGAACCATCGGTAGCGCAGCGTCGGTGTCAATTTGTCGACCACTACCTTTGCTGTTTCGGGGCTGTATAGGTAGTGGGCGCGGTCGAGCGCCTTCAGCGTCGCGACGGCGTTGGTGAGGCGACTGGAGAACGTGCAGATGTCGCGCGGCGCGTCGGTCGGGCGCGCGAGCGCGCGCAGTCGTTCCAGCTCCGATAGCGCGATCGTGTCGGGTCGTCCGAAGCGTGCCTCCAATGTCTGCATTACCTCTGTTGTGTTGGCGCTGTAGATGAGTAGATTCTCGACCGCTTCCTTGGCTTTCCCTTTGAGAGCCCTCCGTAGCCGCGCCATGTTCTCGACCTCGGTGAACAACGTAGTAGTGTCGTAGTATGACGCCTTGAAAGCAAACCATTCATGGTGCGAACCGCTGTATGCCTGTAGTTCTGTGATGTATCTCGGGTTCATCGGCGGGCGCGCGCTGCGTGCGGCGAGCGTGATGGCCGCCGCTGACTCTGCAATGCTGTTGTTGGGTAGCGCGACGCTATTGTCTGCGTATGCGCCCCCACTGTTCTGTGACTGTACTGGAACGGACAGGATCGGACACGCTGGCGGCATGTCAGTACGTGTCTGTACGGGCGCCTGCGGCGGTGCGGGCGGCTGTGCGGGACGCGCGGGGGGTTCCTCCCTGTGAACCTCTGCATGCTGTACCGGCTGTACTGTGGGTGGTACCTGTAGCAGAGGAGGCGGAGGCTCCTGACGCGGCGTCTCGTGGGGTTCGTGCGTTATTGCGAGAATCTGGTTTCCGTCCAACCATTCTCCGACTCGTCGGGCTATAGCTGTGGCGGAGTACACGGATACGTTGTCATCGGCTTCGTCACCTGTGTCCTCCGCTTCTAAAACTGCGACGCGGGCCGCGGCCAGCTCTAACTGTAGCTGTGCCACCTGTTCCCTCGCCTTCGCAAGTCGTAGGCTGCGCCGTTGCTTGACGGTGCTGACTCGCGATCTGGCAGAATCGCGGCTGGCGTCCTGTCGAGCCGACGCCGCCGCCTGTTCCTGCCGCTGTGTGTCCTTGGATGCCTCCGTCGAGCAGCCTGTAGTGTCTGTAGTTTGCTGCGATGACGGCGTGGCATCAGTTGAGGACTCTGTAAAAGTACCTGTTTCTGTATCTTAGGCTGTGACTGTGGCCTCGACCGACGGGGCTGCGGCAGCGGCGGCTTCGGCGTTGGCTAGAGGCGCGGGCTGCGTCCCTTCTTGCTCTTCACACGTAGCTTTCTTCGGTTGCTTCTTGGGCGGCATCGTCGTAGGTATCCGGCTCGAAGGACCAAAATGTGCACGTCTGAACAGGTCAGCATCTGACTGCACCTGTCGCTACCTGCACCGTGGGGGTGTTCCTGACTGTGGGATTCTACGGGATGTCCTCGCCAAATGAAAGTCTTGATCTTGCAGTAGTTCCGTATCCCGGAGTAGTTGCTTGTTCCATTGATCGCCGCGCAAAAGAGGCCGATTTGCTCCCGGCACCTGTTTATATAGGTGAGGGAGGGGGTCGGACGCTATGCTAGGCTACGATTGGACGATGCACGGTAGTGCCCCATTTTATTCTGTAGGTGGCGCTACCGGGCAAGAGCTAACTAAACCGTAATACTGATTTATTTATTTACAATAATACCTATACAAATGACAAGCTGTTCTGAATACTAATTATAATACTATCGAACAAAAATTAACAATAAAAAACAAACAATAATAACTACAAACTAATAGAATAAGCCGCCCCGGGCCGCGTCTTCTGAAGAGTAGTAGTTTATTGTTTCCCACATCTCTGTTATGTATGATACTAACAATAACTGCATCAAAATAAAATGACCACAAATCACCGGTGAGATGTTGTGACCTTGCATCGCACGCGCTTGGTGCGCTAATCCACTTTCTCTTTCACGCCTAGTGCATGTGTTCGATTCTAAATCGATATTCGATCGATGGTTTCTGAACGGTCATTTTAATTTGACGTTAGCTGTCAATCTGGCAGTTTTGACAACTGACAGACGAAAGCCCTCGCAATGTAAACGCGTTTTGGTTAGGGTATTGAAATTAAATCGCAGGCCATCTGGAATGTATTCGGGATTCCCTCAGGATTGTTAATACAGCTGAGTGTGCCGTTGTCTCTCGAACCAGATAAAGTTCGGATTTTCGTGCCCGATTTGTATTTACCACGTAGAACATAACCTGTGTTGGACCACTGTGCACATTGACGCTGGCCCGCCAGTCATACCTGGTTGGCTGAAGAACCTGTCTACCAAGAAGAGCCTAGGGCGCGCCCGGGCCTTGCAGAGAGACAGGAGGTCGACGGTTCCGAAGCACAGACCAGGTTAGATCTACCCCACATAACTTTAGCTCGGTGAATCGCCGACGTTCATCACTTTTTGGCACCTGATCGTCACGCTACCTCGTAGCTGATGGGCCCCTACGAGGTCATTAGGTGCTGAGAAGCCTGAACATTTTGGTGGCTAGAGCGTGGGTTCCTGAGATTTGCAGCCGTCAAGGGCTCCAGGAACGCTTGATTTGGGACTATCAATCTGTAGGTATAGGCGGTTAAGTAACTTAGTTGTTCCTGTATCCACATAGATTGGTAGTATTGTAAGTGTTCGATTCCAAATCGATATTCGATCGATGGTTTCGGAACGGCCATTTTGAATTTGACGTTGCTGCCAACCTTGCAGTTTTTGACAACTGACAGACGAAAAGCCCTCGCAATGTAACGCGTATTGATTAGGGTATTGAAAATTAAATCGCAGTCCATCTGGAATGTATTCGGGGTTCCCTCAGGATTGTCTAGATAGCTGAGTGTGTTGTGGTTCCCCGAACCAGATAAAGTTCGCATTTACGTGGCCGATTGGTTTTTCCCACGTAACATAACCTGTGTTGGAACACTGTGCTCGTCGAAGCTGGCCTGCCAGTCATACCTGGTTGGCTGAAGAACCTGTCTACCAAGAAGAGCCTAGGGTGCACCCGGGCCTTGCAGAGAGACAGGAGGTTGACGGGACCGAAGCACAGACCAGGTTAGATCGACTCCATTTACCTTAGCTCGGTGAATCGCCGACGTTCACACTTCTTGGCAACTGATCGCTACGCTACCTCGTAGCTGATGGGCCCCTACGAGGTCATTAGGTGCCGAGAAGCCTGAACATTTTGGTAGCAAGAGCGTGGTTTCCTGAGATTTGCAGCCGTCAAGGGCTCCAGGAACCCACGATTTGGGACTATCAATCTGTAGGTATAGGCGGTTATTAGCTAACTTGGTGTTGTTCCTGTATCCACATAGATTGGTAGTATTGTAAGCTATAAGTCTATTGCTGGTAGTAGACAGACAGATATTACAGTTTTCCCTAAATGACCAGTTGTACTGAGATGTGACTCAGAATAGTAGGTACTCAACTTAGGTACATTGTAGGTGAATTGAAATTTGCATTGAAGTACCAGTTAGTCAATCTATTAGTGGTCTAGTAATGCTAATGAATGTTTGGTTAACATAGGTAGTTACATCTATTGATAGCAGGCTATTACATTGTTTTCAGTTTATAGCAATTTATAACTTGAACTAATATTGACTATCTGTGTGTGTTATAATGATAAAGGGAAACTAAATTGTATTTACAGAATTTATATAGATATAAAACTCGGTTCCTATTGTTTAAGGAAAACAGCATTGTTTAGTTGTGGTTTAGGGTTCCCTCGTTTGGGTTATAGACTGGAGGGTCCAATAAAATTGAGTTACTGCAAATTGTGAGTAAGTATCGTTCCGATCATGTCGTTATCTGAAATCCAGAAGGGTGTTTCTAAGGAACTCAGATGGTTTTCCTCCGCACACGGTCTGATAGACCGTTTAGATAGGCATGATGTGGTATTGGAGCGGTCTATGGACGTTAAGGAACGTTACAACAGGGTGCTCGAATTGTCCGCGCAGGCGGAATCAGTTGATGGTTGCGCACCTGACAGGCTGTCACGGTTGCTAGGGGATGTCGACCAATGTATGGAGATGGCAGCTGCTATCACGCAGAAGGCTGCGGACATACGTAGACAGCGCGAGTCCAGCCATGGTGGTGACATTGAAGCACCTCTGCCGCTTCAGGGTTCAGGGTCCAGGTTACCGGCCATAACTATGCCTACCTTTGACGGAGTGTCCGGTGAATGGATGAGCTTCATCAATCTGTTCGACAGTTTGGTGCACATGCGATCGGACATTACCAAGTCTGTCAAGATGGCTCAGCTGGTGGCAGCATTGAGGGGTGAGCCTAGGGAGCTGGTCGCTCATTTGACAGTTACGGAGGGTAACTATGAAACGGCCAGACAATTGTTGGTCAGACGTTACCATAACAAACGGAGGTTGGCCGATGCCCAACTGAACCGTTTGTTTAGTATCCCGGTTGTGAACAAGGTCGGGGCCATACAGACGGAGGTTTTGAACCCGTTGTTGTCCGTCACCAAGGCTCTAGAGAATCTTGGACTTCCGGTTGGTGAATGGTCGTACCTACTGCTGTACATTGTACTTTCCCGCCTACCCGCTGACGTGCAGACTCGTTTCGAACAGTCTCACGGGAGGTCGGCCGAGGACCTGCCCGCCTTCTCCGACTTGGTCGGATTTTTGGAAGAGGAGGCTCGACGGGCAGAGAATTTGGGGTTGACGGTCACCCATCCTTCGGAGCCACAGAGAGCTGCCGGGAGCGCTGTGAGTAGGGGCCCTCCGACGAGGAAGGACCGCACCAACCGGCAGTCGTATGGGACTGTGAGTGCATTGACCCCACATAGTGAGACCTGCCCATGTTGTAGGCAGATTGGCCATGCTGTGGCCAATTGCAATAAGTTCGGGGAACTTAGGGTTCAGGGACGGCGCCGGATGGCCAAGCAGCGGAGCTGGTGTTTCCTGTGCCTCGGGCCACACATGGCTAGGTACTGCACGCGCACAAAAATGTGCGGATATTGTGGTGGGGCCCACAACAATCTGTTGTGCATGAACCGGTACGGCCAACAGCCTCCACAGGGCCGTATCCAGGGTGACACGGCATGGGGCCCTGAGAATTCGTTTGCGACTCGGAGCGCAACTCAGGAGCCAACGTCCCCACGTCCACAGGGCCGTACCCAGGGTGACACGGCATGGGGCCCTGAGAATTCGTTTGCGACTCGGAGCGCAACTCAGGGGCCAATGTCCCCACGTGCACAGGGCGGTACTAGGGTGCAGGGCCGCACTCAGGGTCATCACATGGGGGGCCCTGAGTTTTCGGTTGCGACTCAGCATCCGACTCAGCGGGCAATGGGGCCACAAGCACGCAGCCACCCAGGGGTGCAGGGCCGCACTCAGGGTCATCACATGGGGGGCCCTGAGTTTTCGGTTGCGACTCAGCATCCGACTCAGCGGGACATTGGGTATGTTGAGCAGGCCGTAACGGGCGGGTGGCATGGGACACCTTCGAGCTATGCGGATGCGGTTCGGACGCCGCCTCAGTTGTCGCCCCGCTCGTCGCCTCGTCCTCGTCGGTCGCATGTGATGTCCCCCCCCGCTCATGGAGCGGCCACGGTTGAATTCACGCCCACCCCCCTTCGGGGGGCGTCGTAGGGTGGCAATGGAACCGGCGCGTGGGCCATTTGTACAATGGGACCCTCTGGCGTATAGCTGCCTACCTGATCGGTTACAGGTGCGGAAGGGCCCCGGGGGCCCTCGCTAGGAATTTGCGGCCCAACAATTTGTTGCCCCCCAACCGGAGACGGTGGTGCTACCGATCGCCTCTGTGCTTGTTTGGGATTTGGCGGGCAACCCAACATACGTTCGCGCCCTATTAGATTCTGGAGCTCAGGGCTGCATTGTATCGAATGATTTAGCACAATGGTTGGGCCTCATAAATAATGTATCGCTGCCGAGGAAATTGGTCCCTGCTGGGGATTACAGGGCAACCCTTCACGGGTTTTGTGATGCCTCTGAACGAGGGTTTGCGGCAGCGGTTTATTTGCGAACCGTCACCTCCAACGGGGAGGTCGACGTGCGTTTGGTTTTGGCAAAAAGCAAGGTAGCGCCTATTCGGACAAGGATGACGATTCCAAAACTGGAACTGTCCGGGGCTGCTCTTTTGACCAAACTTTTGAATCACACTCTAACAGTGTTGCGTGGGTCAGTGGTTTTGGAGGATACGGCGTACGCATGGACGGACAGCCAGATTGTTTTGTGCTGGCTGAAGGTTTCGGTCCATAACTTAGAGGTTTTTGTTGCGAACCGTGTCTCCCAGATTGTGTCGTCTGAGGTCCCACTGACCTGGAGACATGTACCAGGAGAATTGAACCCGTCTGATTGTGCATCCAGGGGATGTCGGGCTCCTGAACTCGTTAGACACCATTTGTGGTGGGGACCACCCTGGCTTGCCAGGAGAGAATCGGACTGGCCCCACAGCCATGTAGTAGTATCTTCGGATCATGGCCCCAGAGCGGCCGTGCATGTTACCCAGAAGGCTGAGGACCCTGACGCCGGGTTTCTGCTGGACCGGTATAGCTCACTTGACAAGTTGATAAACGTGTCCACTTGGATTAGGAGATTCGCTCGAAATTGTCGTACTCCTCGCGATCAGCGAACGTTGAACCCTATTCTGACTCCGGCAGAGCGAAACGAGTCGCTACTGAATTTGGTCCGGTTGGTACAGTCCTCGAAGTTTGGGGCAGAATTGGAGATTATACGAAGTGGACGTTCGAAATTGAAGGGAGCCGTCGCGCGTCTCAACCCCTTTGTTGATTCGACCGGGTTACTTCGGGTAGGAGGAAGATTGCGCAATGCGAATCTGTCGTATTCGGCTCGTCACCCACTTCTGCTCCCCAAGGGGGGACAGTTAGTTGAATTGCTGGTGACTGATCGTCATATTAAAAACGCGCATGCCGGCTGTAACGCGTTGTTGGCCACGCTCCAGCGGGAGTTTTGGATCTTATCTGCCCGCCGTGTCATACGGAACATCGTGTTTCGGTGCATGCCTTGTTATCGACTTAAGGCTGCCACGATGCAACCTCTCATGGGGGACTTGCCCCCTGATCGTGTGAATGAGGTCAGACCGTTTTCAGGTGTTGGTACGGATTTTGCCGGACCGTTTATGGTGAAGAGTTCACGATTGCGTACCGCTAAGCAATACAAGGCGTACCTATGTGTGTTTGTTTGTTTATCCACCAAGGCGGTACATCTCGAGCTCGTTGCTGATCTCTCGACAGAGGCTTTCATTGCTTGTTTGGATAGGTTTGTTTCTCGAAGGGGACTTCCAACTTTGATCCGCTCTGATAACGGCACTAACTACGTCGGTGCGGAACGATACTTACGAGAGATAGTCAACTTTTTGAATGTAAATAAAGTGGATATTGGAACGGCCCTCTCCCGTCGGGGTATACAGTGGACCTTCAGCCCACCGATTTACCCCCACTGGGGTGGGATTTTTGAGGCCGTAGTTAAGTCAGCTAAGACGCACTTGGGGCGTATAGTAGGTCAGACCGCGCTGACTTTTGAGGAGCTCGCGACATTGTTTTGTAAGATCGAGGCCGTTCTCAATTCGCGACCGTTGTGTCCGCTCAGCTCGGATCCAAATGACCTGGAGGCTCTGACCCCAGGCCATTTCTTGATAGGACAGCCACTTAACGCGTTGCCCGAGCACCCCTTCGAGGGAGTGAAATTGTATCGGTTGTCAAGGTATCAGATGTTGCAGCAGTTTACTCAGACTTTCTGGAAGCGTTGGTCGCTCGAGTATCTGCATATCTTACAACAGCGCCTTAAGTGGACTGACAAAACCAGCCCCCCTAGTGTTGGTGACCTCGTTCTGGTTAAGGATGCTAACCTACCGCCACTACGTTGGCGCAGGGGGCGCATTGTTAACTTGTTCCCTGGCAAGGACGGGACCCCCCGGTCTGCAGAGGTTCTAGTAGGAGGCTCGGTTCTAAAACGAGCGGTAGCAACGTTGTCTCGGCTGCCCGTAGATTAGGGGACAGGTGGGTGCCTGTCCGGGCGGGTGATTGTTCGATTCCAAATCGATATTCGATCGATGGTTTCGGAACGGCCATTTTGAATTTGACGTTGCTGCCAACCTAGCAGTTTTTGACAACTGACAGACGAAAAGCCCTCGCAATGTAACGCGTATTGATTAGGGTATTGAAAATTAAATCGCAAGCCATCTGGATTGTATTCGGGTTCCCCTCAGGATTGTCTATATAGCTGAGTGTGTTGTGGTTCCCCGAACCAGATAAAGTTCGCATTTACGTGGCCGATTGGTTTTTCCCACGTAACATAACCTGTGTTGGAACACTGTGCTCGTCGAAGCTGGCCTGCCAGTCATACCTGGTTGGCTGAAGAACCTGTCTACCAAGAAGAGCCTAGGGTGCACCCGGGCCTTGCAGAGAGACAGGAGGTTGACGGGACCGAAGCACAGACCAGGTTAGATCGACTCTAATTACTAGCTCGGTGAATCGCCGACGTTCACACTTCTTGGCATCTGATCGCTACGCTACCTCGTAGCTGATGGGCCCCTGCGAGGTCATTAGGTGCCGAGAAGCCTGAACAGTAAGCTATAAGTCTATTGCTGGTAGTAGACAGACAGATATTGAATTGAAATTTGCATTGAATTACCAGTTAGTCAATCTATTAGTGGTCTAGTAATGCTATTGAATGAATGTTTTGGTTAACATAGGTAGTTACATCTATTGATAGCAGGCTATTACATTGTTTTCAATTTATAGCAATTTATAACTTGATCTAATATTGACTATATAGATATAATATTTGATAATTGGCTATATAAATATAATTTATATAGATATAAAACTCGGTTCCTATTGTTTAAGGAAAACAACATTGTTTAAGTTATAGTTTAGGGTTCCCTCGTTTGGGTTATAGACAGGAGGGTCCAATAAAATTGAGTTACTGCAAATTGTGAGTATGTATCGTTCCGATCATGTCGTTATCTGAAATCCAGAAGGGTGTTTCTAAGGAACTCAGATGGTTTTCCTCCGCACACGGTCTGATAGACCGTTTAGATAGGCATGATGTGGTACTGGAGCGGTCTATGGACGTTAAGGAACGTTACAATAGGGTGCTCGAATTGTCCGCGCAGGCGGAATCAGTTGATGGTTGTGCACCTGACAGGCTGTCACGGTTGATAGGGGATGTCGACCAATGTATGGAGATGGCAGCTGCTATCACGCAGAAGGCTGCGGACATACGTAGACAGCGCCAGTCCAGCCATGGTGGTGACATTGAAGCACCTCTGCCGCATCAGGAATCGGGGTCCAGGTTACCTGCCATAACTATGCCTATCTTTGACGGCGTGTCCGGTGAATGGATGAGCTTCATCAATCTGTTCGACAGTTTGGTGCACATGCGATCGGACATTACCAAGTCTGTCAAGATGGCTCAGCTGGTGGCAGCATTGAGGGGTGAGCCTAGGGAGCTGGTCGCTCATTTGACAGTTACGGAGGGTAACTATGAGACGGCCAGGCAATTGTTGGTCAGACGTTACCACAACAAACGGAGGTTGGCCGATGCCCAACTGAACCGTTTGTTCAGCATCCCGGTTGTGAACAAGGTCGGGGCCATACAGACGGAGGTTTTGAACCCATTGTTGTCCGTCACCAAGGCTCTAGAGAATCTTGGACTTCCTGTTGGTGAATGGTGGTACCTACTGTTGTACATTGTACTTTCCCGCCTACCCGCTGACGTGCAGACTCGTTTCGAACAGTCTCACGAAAGGTCGGCCGAGGACCTGCCCGCCTTCTCCGACTTGGTCGGATTTTTGGAAGAGGAGGCTCGACGGGCAGAGAATTTGGAGTTGACGGTCACCCATCCTTCGGAGCCACAGAGAGCTGCCGGGAGCGCTGTGAGTAGGGGCCCTCCGACGAGGAAGGACCGCAGCAACCGGCAGTCGTATGGGACTGTGAGTGAATTGACCCCACATGGTGAGACCTGCCCATGTTGTAGGCAGATTGGCCATGCTGTGGCCAATTGCAATAAGTTCGGGGACCTTAGGGTTCAGGGACGGCGCCGGATGGCCAAGCAGCGGAGCTGGTGTTTCCTGTGCCTCGGGCCACACATGGCTAGGGATTGCACGCGCACACAAATGTGCGGATATTGTGGTGGGGCCCACAACAATCTGTTGTGCATGAACCGGTCCGGCCAACAGCCACCACAGGGCCGTACCCAGGGTGACACGGCATGGGGCCCTGAGAATTCGTTTACGACTCGGAGCGCAACTCAGGGGCCAACGTCCCCACGTGCACAGGGCAGTACTAGGGTGCAGGGCCGCACTCAGGATCATTACATGGGGGGCCCTGAGTTTTCGGTTGCGACTCAGCATCCGACTCAGCGGGACATTGGGTGTGTTGAGCAGGCCGTAACGGGCGGGTGGCATGGGACACCTTCGAGCTATGCGGGTGCGGTCCGGACGCCGCCTCAGTTGTCGCCCCGCTCGTCGCCTCGTCCTCTTCGGTCACATGTGATGTCCCCCCCACTCATGGAGCGGCCACGGTTGAATTCACGCCCACCCCCCTTTACGGGGAATCGTAGGGTGGCAATGGAACCGGCGCGTGGGCCATTTGTACAATGGGACCCTCTGGCGTATAGCTGCATACCTGATCGGTTACAGGCAGAGTGGGGCCCCGGTGGCCCTCGCTAGGAATTTGCGGCCCAATCATTTGTTGCCCCCCAACCGGAGACGGTGGTGTTACCGATCGCCTCTGTGCTTGTTTGGGATTTGGCGGGCAACCCAACATACGTTCGCGCCCTATTAGATTCTGAAGCTCAGGGCTGCATTGTATCGAATGATTTAGCAAAATGGTTGGGCCTCAAGGTAAATAGGTATAATAAATCAATACGGGGCGTGGGGAATGTTACGGTTACGAATGTAGTTGGTCAATCGGTGATCACGTTCTCTCCACGTTATGACATTTTGACAAAAACATCCGTGCAAGCTTTAGTAATCACGCATGTTATGGGCAGACACCCCTTGGTGAAGTTGAATCCGGCCGTTCGATTCCTGACATCAGGACTCAAGTTGGCGGATCCCGATTTTGACACTCCAGCCCCGGTCGACCTGCTACTGGGAGCAGACGTTCTGGGTAGGTTTCTGTTGTCGGATCGGCGAGTTCTTCAGCCGGACGGGTTGATTGCTGTGGATACTAAGTTTGGTCACGTGATCATGGGTCCGGCATTGCCAATGGTTAGGCCTGCCGAGTCAGATGGCATACTTATTGGCTCAGTGTTGTCAGACGCTATCCAACGTTTCTGGGAGATAGAGGAACCTCCCACCGTTCGTCGAGTCGACGCGGACGAAGAAGAGTGGTTTTACCAGAATAGTACTGGTCGCCTTCGTTCTGGTCGTTTTGTAACTCGACTGCCTTTCAGGGCCGATCGACCGCCACTAGGAGAATCTAGGAAGATGGCTGAGACGAGATTGATGTCGATGGAGCGTAGGATGTCAAGGGACGCCGTATTTAAGCAAAAATACGTCGATTTCATGAGGGAGTATGAGTCGTTAGGACACATGTCGGTATCGGGTATGGACTGGAGATCTGAGGATCATTGTTTCCTTCCACACCATGCCGTCCTGCGAACCCCTACCGGCAAGATTCGAGTTGTTTTTGATGGGTCGGCACCTACCTCGAACGGGATGTCCCTGAATCAGTGTCTACATTCGGGACCCAAGTTGAGTCGTGATATTTCGGATATTCTCACGAGCTTTCGGAGACACCAGATTGTATTTGTCGCAGACATTCGGATGATGTTTAGGCAAACGGTAATTCATCCGGCTGACAGAAGGTATCAGTTGATACTTTGGCGTGAGACCACGGCCGAGCCAGTCAAGGTCTATGAGTTAAACACGAACACGTATGGGTTACGGTCTAGCCCGTATTTGGCGATGCGTACCCTGCGGGAGTTGGCGTCGCGTGTGAGCTATCCTAGAGCCGCCGCTATCCTGGAGCAAGATTTGTACGTCGATGACGTCTGCACAGGGGCAGCCAGTGTAGAGGAAGCTCTGGACCGACGTGACGAGCTCATTCAATTGCTGGAACGAGGCGGCTATGAACTACGTAAGTGGATGTCCAACTCCCCTGAGTTGATGGCTGGTCTCCCAGATGAGTTTCAACAAGACCCGCACGTTTTTGAGAATCCTGACAACCCTTACATGTTGTCAGTGCTTGGAATTCAGTACCGGCCCGTCCATGATGAGTTTACCTATCGGGTGGTTTTAGAAACACCGAAGGCCTGGACGAAGCGGTCAGTACTGTCAACGATTGCGAGAACGTTCGACCCGAATGGATGGATTTCTCCAGTCACCTTTGCTCTCAAATGTTTTATGCAAAGGCTATGGGCGGCTCAGTTGACCTAGGACACCCACCTCTCAGGTGATTTGTTGACTGATTGGACGCGAATGTTCACCTCGCTATCGGACATAAATAATGTATCGCTGCCGAGGAAATTGGTCCCTGCTGGGGATTACAGGGCAACCCTTCACGGGTTTTGTGATGCCTCTGAACGAGGGTTTGCGGCAGCGGTTTATTTGCGAACCGTCACCTCCACCGGGGAGGTCGACGTGCGTTTGGTTTTGGCAAAAAGCAAGGTAGCGCCTATTCGGACAAGGATGACGATTCCAAAACTGGAACTGTCCGGGGCTGCTCTTTTGACCAAACTTTTGAATCACACTCTAACAGTGTTGCGTGGTTCAGTGGTTTTGGAGGATACGGTGTACGCTTGGACGGACAGCCAGATTGTTTTGTGCTGGCTGAAGGCTTCGGTCCATAACTTAGAGGTTTTTGTTGCGAACCGTGTCTCCCAGATTGTGTCGTCTGAGGTCCCACTGACCTGGAGAAATGTACCAGGAGAATTGAACCCGTCTGATTGTGCATCCAGGGGATGTCGGGCTCCTGAACTCGTTAGACACCATTTGTGGTGGGGACCACCCTGGCTTGCCAAGAGAGAATCGGACTGGCCCCACAGCCATGTAGTAGTATCTTCGGATCATGAAGATGCAGAAGGCTGAGGACCCTGACGCTGGGTTTCTGCTGGACCGGTATAGCTCACTTGACAAGTTGATAAACGTGTCCACTTGGATTAGGAGATTCGCTCGAAATTGTCGTACTCCTCGCGATCAGCGAACGTTGAACCCTATTCTGACTCCGGCAGAGCGAAACGAGTCGCTACTGAATTTGGTCCGGTTGGTACAGTCCTCGAAGTTTGGGGCAGAGTTGGAGATTATACGAAGTGGACGTTCGAAATTGAAGGGAGCCGTCGCGCGTCTCAACCCCTTTGTTGATTCGACCGGGTTACTTCGGGTAGGAGGAAGATTGCGCAGTGCGAATCTGTCGAATTCGGCTCGTCACCCACTTCTGCTCCCCAAGGGGGGACAGTTAGTTGAATTGCTGGTGACTGATCGTCATATTAAAAACGCGCATGCCGGCTGTAACGCGTTGTTGGCCACGCTCCAGCGGGAGTTTTGGATCTTATCTGCCCGCCGTGTCATACGGAACATCGTGTTTCGGTGCATGCCTTGTTATCGACTTAAGGCTGCCACGATGCAACCTCTCATGGGAGACTTGCCCCCTGATCGTGTGAATGAGGTCAGACCGTTTTCAGGTGTTGGTACGGATTTCGCAGGACCGTTTATGGTGAAGAGTTCACGATTGCATACCGCTAAGCAATACAAGGCGTACCTATGTGTGTTTGTTTGTTTATCCACCAAGGCGGTACATCTCGAGCTCGTTGCTGATCTCTCGACAGAGGCTTTCATTGCTTGTTTGGATAGGTTTGTTTCTCGAAGGGGACTTCTAACTTTGATCCGCTCTGATAACGGCACTAACTACATAGGTGCGGAACGATACTTACGAGAGATAGTCAACTTTTTGAATGTAAATAAAGTGGATATTGCAACGGCCCTCTCCCGTCGGGGTATACAGTGGACCTTCAGCCCACCGATTTGCCCCCACTGGGGTGGGATTTTTGAGGCCGTAGTTAAGTCAGCTAAGACGCACTTAGGGCGTATAGTAGGTCAGACCGCGCTGACTTTTGAGGAGCTCGCGACATTGTTTTGTAAGATCGAGACCGTTCTCAATTCGCGACCATTATGTCCGCTCAGCTCGGATCCAAATGACCTGGAGGCTCTGACCCCAGGCCATTTCTTGATAGGACAGCCACTTAACGCGTTGCCCGAGCACCCCTTCGAGGGAGTGAAATTGTATCGGTTGTCAAGGTATCAGATGTTGCAGCAGTTTACTCAGAATTTCTGGAAGCGTTGGTCGCTCGAGTATCTGCATATCTTACAACAGCGCCTTAAGTGGACTGACAAAACTAGCCCCCCTAGTGTTGGTGACCTCGTTCTGGTTATGGATGCTAACCTACCGCCACTATGTTGGCGCAGGGGGCGCATTGTTAACTTGTTCCCTGGCAAGGACGGGACCCCCCGGTCTGCAGAGGTTCTAGTAGGAGGCTCGGTTCTAAAACGAGCGGTAGCAACGTTGTCTCGGCTGCCCGTAGATTAGGGGACAGGTGGGTGCCTGTCCGGGCGGGTGATTGTTCGATTCCAAATCGATATTCGATCGATGGTTTCTGAACGGTCATTTTAATTTGACGTTAGCTGTCAATCTGGCAGTTTTGACAACTGACAGACGAAAGCCCTCGCAATGTAAACGCGTTTTGGTTAGGGTATTGAAATTAAATCGCAGGCCATCTGGAATGTATTCGGGATTCCCTCAGGATTGTTAATACAGCTGAGTGTGCCGTTGTCTCTCGAACCAGATAAAGTTCGGATTTTCGTGCCCGATTTGTATTTACCACGTAGAACATAACCTGTGTTGGACCACTGTGCACATTGACACTGGCCCGCCAGTCATACCTGGTTGGCTGAAGAACCTGTCTACCAAGAAGAGCCTAGGGCGCGCCCGGGCCTTGCAGAGAGACAGGAGGTTGACGGGTCCGAAGCACAGACCAGGTTAGATCTACCCCACATAACTTTAGCTCGGTGAATCGCCGACGTTCATCACTTCTTGGCACCTGATCGTCACGCTACCTCGTAGCTGATGGGCCCCTACGAGGTCATTAGGTGCTGAGAAGCCTGAACAGCATGCATGGGTCGCAGCGTTGTTCCCCACGGGCTATTCAGACGATGAATTGTCAATGTTAGCGCTGGAAAACCCCGTGTGGTACAACGTGTAGCACTCTGGCTTATCAAGTGGTTCGAAATTCTGAAAAGCCCAAGGGGCACAACGGGGCCCAGCGTTGTACCCCACGGGATTTTCAGGAGACGCCCCCGGGCCACATGAGACGCAAAGGTCCCTATTACGCGTACTTATATTTATCCAGAGAAGACTTTTTTGACTTTCAATTTACTCCGTAGATTTTCATGCAACGTTACTCGATGTCGCAACATATCACCTCACAACTTCGTTACGTGTTTAGATAACAAATTGGCGACGAGTACAAATAAAGAAAAGCAGATAAGTTTACGAGAAACACGGGAGAAAATAAGAACCATGATTGTAGTAAATGTAGGTAAAGAGGTTGATTTCTGTGGCTTCTCACTCATAATTTCATAATTTCAATATAGCACACAAATAGTTATGTTGACAAGATATACATTAAAATAGTGTACAAAGGCGAGCTTATCTCTAACAAGAGATCTCTTCCAGCAAACCATGTCAGGATGAGATAGGTTAATCACTTTGTTTTGTTCCTTTGTTTTCCCATTTTTTATGACAAAAAATACATTAGTTATCTACGCAACGAGCTCTAAACAACGATGCCCCACTCGATGGGGTAGGTCAATTATTTTTTCGCGCCCCCCTTGAAAAGGAAATAAATTCACTATTTGTATGGGGCTTTGGGTCAACAAGATGAAGACTGAGCATATTTTAAGACTGTAGCTTACGAGTAAGGAAACGTATTTACATTAAGGTGTAAGGTGACATTTGCCGGGATGCACAACCTTAAAATCAATGTTGGACGGACACATCTTCGCTCGGGTAAGGACACCCTCAATACATTGGAATTTTCATGGATTTTGCACGCTATTACCATAGCTTACGCTTGATATTCGCGATGCATTTTTCAAGGTTTGCGAGCGAAACTCATGCTATGATTGTCTCATCGGGAAATAAGAGCCCCAGTATTAAAAGGCTCGTGTACCGGTAAAATTAGCAACTCGATTCGTGGTGGTTAAAAATTTGGACACAACCATTATAGAATAAAGTTCATAACAGCTCACACTGCAACCCGGGTGGCTGTAACGTGAGTCGCTGCGGCAGAACATTGCGAAAATTGTGTAGATTTATATTTCTTTCTTTCAAACCACTTATTATTTCTTAATTTCAATCACTCAGTTTTAAGATATTTTGAATACCTTTTTGACGCAAGAAACACATCAATATTATTTATATAAAAAAATAGAAAGTTTTAGGAGAAAAACATCTGAAAAGTATTTTCATGTAGTTCCCATTGACATATGATGTCAAACACACAGATTAAAGAAAAGGTATATCTTCCATATATTTTTTCGGGATTTGGAAAGTATCTCCTTTTGGAGAAAAAGCGGCTCAAAAGTGGGCATTTGGCCGAATTTGACATTACCCAGCGTCTTAAACGTCACTCAATTTGAGCAGCAGTTAGCACTATTCTCGGATTAACTTTGACAACTCCTTAAACTCCGTGAAGAGTCTCTCAATAACAACTCACAAAGCATAGTTCTCTTTTGGCCATTAATTCTGAGGACAGAAACAGGGAAACTCGTAAAATAATTTCAAACTTAGTTCCCATCTTATAAAACATGGTCTTTCGTCGTTGACGACAACTTCATGCTCCAGTTAATTTTTTGTTTTCCTACTTCCATAATTACGTAGAAGACCTAAAGTTCAAACAGGACGTAGATTTTCCATGTTTTTATTATGGTTTGAAAACGGCAACGGCGAAAACGTAGGCTTAGCTCAATTGAGGTGGTTCCTGCGGTAGTGTTAGGTGCGTAGTGTTACATGCCATGCCCATCCCGCACTGAAGTCTCGCGCCACGAAAACACATCACAGTGCTCATGCCTTCTTCGCAGTAAAGGGGTAGGCAGAGACTAAAGACCTCCACTTCCTATGAGCTTGTCATACATTCTTGTTTCTTAATAATCAACAAGCGCAAACTTCTCTTCTACATAGATACTACTAAAGAAGTTCAAACTTCTGTTGTTTAGGTACCTCAAAATTTCGAATCCTGACCGACGGTGATAATTTCCCCTTTACCTACCCTGCCTCACCACTTCGCCCAGACAGTCTTTATTGAGCCAATAAGCGTTGGCTAAACCATTTAGTATTCTGATAATTCCGCTGTTCACGTTCAATTAGTTTCTCATTCTCTCGTTTAATTAATCCAGAAATGAAATCACTAGACCAGAGTGATAAATTCACCAAAAAAAAAAGATATTGAAAACAAGTTACTTGTTCTGAGCTTTCCCTTCAGCCAGTAAACACGTGTTACAGCCCTTAAAATCCATTCAAGCTCTTTTTGACATGGGTCCCTTGCGTCCCTTTTTTTATATATTTTTTATGAACTCAGTATAAGCCCTTTGTGTGTTGTTTCGCCATTTCCGGATACTTTCGGGGTTAGCGAGATTTCGCTCTTTGTTATCGCGGCAGGAATGTTTGGGACGCTAGAGTTGGACTGACATGTTTTGGCCATTTCGGCTGATATCCCGAGAGCTTGGGAAAATGCATGGCTTTAGTTGGATGTTTCGAACCCTTGACTGGTGATCGGAACAAGCGAAGTCAAATATAAGTAAATAGCAAAGAAAATTTGCAATAGTGATTCAAAATTATTTGTTGCTAGCGGTATCGGAAGCGGAAACAATCGTGCATCTGCAACATCTGGCTGAGATGGGTGTCCGTTTCTATTGGCTTGTCTCGGACGTTTCCGTGTTGCGGATGACACGTTAAGCTGCAGTGCAGGTCCTGGCTACTATCACTACTCGGAGGTAGTTGTCGCAAAGCTGTGTCAGGGGCCCTAATAGGGCAGCTTGATAACTTCTGTCCGTCGGGTTGGTAACTAGCCTAAACCCTCCGTAAGCCCGCACTGAGCCACGTGCTGGAGCATGGCAACATTTTACTTGTGTCTGGGTAAAGGCTCGTGCCCCTCAGTGAGCATATTAAAGGGCTATATTTTTTTATTAGTTTGAGTACAACACAAGTCCTAGGAATCCCCTGTTAAGACGATATTACTTGGAAAAAATGTTGATTGCCAGCAAAGCAGCTACCCTTTTACCCCTGTTGGAAAGTTCTGGCAGAACTTTCTGTGATTTTTTGCATACAAATATTTACACCCATAGTGCTTAATTAAGTTCCTGCGGAAGTTGCGGTGCGGGCGGAGTGACATTACACCACAGTAGACTTATAATGAGTACGTAAACAAGGCCCCCTGTCCGAATGTTTTTTTTTTTTTGAAGGCGAAAAAATGGAATTATCCGTGCCCAGGAGTCAGACCTCCCTGCTATGCCCGGGTCCCTACACATTAAGCGGGCATCAGTGTAGTAAACGGACTAAAAAAAACCCCTGTGCTGTGTGAAGCAGTTATCGTTAGATGTCACTGCTAGCCATGGCATCCCTATCCGGATGATAACTACCTACTGTAGCTTAACCGGGTACGACCGACGCGGGCTAGTGTTGTCGTTCCACTCTGGCGTCTGGCGAGCGTGCGAATGCGAGGGCTCTAAAAAGAGCAAGATACAAGACAAGTGCACATCACAACTCGAATCAATCGAGATCTTTTCTATATGTAGATTACCGGGCGTGATTGATTACATGATATGCCGACCCCGCACTGAAGTGAAGTCTTGCGCCATACAGTCGTCACGGTAACACACCCCTCCCCCGCACCGAAACACTACCGCAGGAACCTCTTGTCTTAATACAGTGCAGTTTGTGCAGTTTGTCACATCTCTCTCTTCCCTACCTTACCCTATCCGAGAAAGAGAGGTCACATTTCACTCAACCACGAAGAAACTTGGCGCGAGCTGTACCAACGATGCGGCTTTGGCCGAAAGGTAAAGCATACTCATATAGGCTCTACGCTGTATGAGATGAGGTGCGAATTTTCTGATACACCAGTCGTATTAGTGGGGGCTATGACGGGCTCATCCCCTGAGAATCGTTACGCGAGTATCTCATACCTTTATTTTACCGGATTGTAGGCTCCTAATTAGCTAGCCTTTATTGGACAAATGGTTTATTTGATGTAATTAAACATGTACATTCCATTCTGGTTTCTTGGAAGCAACTAACCTCTTCCAAGAGATAGACTCGAAGGTTCGCAAGCACCGACGTGTAAACAGCTTGCGGGAATAGCATACAATTGAAGTTTGCCGGGGCTTGTAGCTGGGAGTTTGGCAAACCTTAGCTTGTACTGTACATATATTAGGTGGGGTAAAAAGTTTCTTCGTATTTTATATGAAAACATAAGATATATTTTTTCAAAGTTTATTTACATTTAATTACAGTATGTATGTACCATTTTGTTCAATGACTTTCTGCCATCTTGTAGGTATTGAAATGATCCCGTTGCTGTAGAAATGTTGGCACTTCTCATCAAAAAACTGCGACAAGTAGTTTTGGCAGTCTTCTCTTGATGTTAACCTAACTTTGCCTAAAGAATTCTGAAGAGAGCGAAACAGGTATAAATCTGAAGGTGCAAGGTCAGGGCTATAAGGCGGATGCATTAACGCCTCCCAGCCAAACTCGGTTAATTTTTGCTGAGTAATTAAAGCTGTGAGTGGCCTACCGTTATCGTGATGAAAGACGACCTTTTTCTCAACTTCTTGCTGTACTCTCATCAGTTGTTGGCAGTAGAGACCCGAATCGATGGTTCTGCCCGGCGGTAAAAGAACATAATGAACAATGCCCTTCCAATCCCACCATACTTAAATAAATAATTAAATTAAGTTCCATCCACCTTTATTTGTAAATGGTCTGGAAGAGACTAGACCTCACGATACAGGGAATCCTAGTGTGGGGCCTAGGACCTAACCGAAATGTAAATCTTTTTAATGGAAATAAAGAAATTCATTCATTCATTCATTCATACACACTGTATAACCTTATTGCGAGTTAACCCGGGTTTTGCCACAGTCTGTGAAGCCTGACCGACCTTTGACCACGATCTTTTTCGCACGTTCCTGTCGTACGTGATCTACTTTTCATCACCGGTTATCAATCTCCTCAAAAACGGTTCAGTTTCGTTACGTCTCAACAAAGAATCGAAAATTTGTATACGGTTCATTAAATTTCTTTCAGTGAGCTCGTGTGGCACCCATATATCGAGCTTTTTTGTGTACCCACCTTTGTTTAAATGGTTCAAAACAGTTTTGTGAGTAATCCTCAGTTCTTCAGCTATGTCGTGACTACTGATATGCCAATCTTGCTCCACTTTTTCGAAAATGGCGTCCATTTTTTCCGTGACTGGGCGACCAGAGCGAGGTGCATCTTTGACTTCAAAATTCCCGCATTCAAAACGCTGATACCAACTTTGTGCTACTCTCACCGACACTGTATTTGGTCCATAAACGTCACAAATTTTTTTCGTGGCTTGCGTTGCATTTTTCCCTTTTTTGTAATAAAACTATAAAATGTATCGAATTTCTTCATTTGATTCACTCATTTTGTCAGAAAGAAAAACAAATGAAAAATAGCTTGAAACAAAAATTTTCTATGTTTGTTCTTTTTTTTAAATTTCAACTTTTTAATGGCATCAAAACCAGCCAGGTTCAAATAACACAGCCAAAGAAAAGAAAGCCAAATACGAAAAGACTTTTTACCCGACCTATTACATTATGCAATATTTGAGTTTTTGTTTTTGACAAATAAGAATATATGTATGTACATACTATGGGTGTAACAAAAAGGTGTAGTCATATTTAAGGGGGTTGTTAGGGACATAATTCTGAACAACTTCCACTACTAAACCCATGTGATCTGAGCAACTTTAATTTTGACTTCTCCACACAGACTGGGCCGGGCGATCAGCTGTATTGTATAGAAAAGTGAACAATAAAGTTGCTCTGATCAAATCGGTTTCATAGTGAAAGTTTTCAGAATGATACCAATAACAAACTCCTAAAATATGACTACACCTTTCTGTAACACCCTGTAAACTAGTCCCGAGCAGAAAATTTGCCGATAATTTTATAGACGGTTGTTTATGTCACCCTAAGATAGTCAAAACAGTCAGTCGATCAGCTAACGGTTTTTTTCTCGTAAGTTAGTCAACTATCGACTGATAGTAAATTTAGCGTACTGCGTACTATATGACGCGGTTAAAACCGTTGAATAGTAAACTGGTTTAAACTTGAATTGCAACCAAAATACCAGGACAAACACTGCGGTAGCTTAGGTGAAGACTAGAGGGGGCAAGCGCAGCGAAGCCCCCGTATAGTCTTCGTGTTAGGTTGACATGTAAGAACAAAAGAAACGTAAATTCTAAACCCTGTCGGCCTGGTTTACTATCTGTCAATAGTTGATCAACTACCGCGTTAGTTTATCAACTTACGGTTTTGACTGTCTTCCGGTGACATATACATAGGTACCTTGGCAATTTAAAGAAGAAAAAAAATACAACCTTTGTAACATGTAAGCGGACTCCTGCGTGTGTTATTAGACAGACAACCGAATGTTGCCGACATTTATTTTCCATACTAATTTGCTTAGGTATATGCAGGAGCTCCGTGGTCTAATGGGTTTCACGCTTGCTTACATTATCGGACGTTCAGTGTTTCGGATGACTCATTAATAGGTCCCGGCTACTATCGCTACGTGGAAGTGATCGTAAAAACCCCTCCATCAACCCGCACTGAGCCAGCGTGGTGCAATATGCCTTAATCTTACTCTTATCCGGGTAAAGGCCTGTGCCTCTTGATGGGGACATTAATGAGCTACATTTATTTATTTATTATTATTTTATTTATTATTAGTCATTGTCTCACCTTGCGTGCGACTACTACGAATGTGTCGTTGAACTGTATATCATGTTCATTTTCTATGCAAAGAACAACATTTACAAATTGCCGAACACTAACGCGTGACCTCCCTCCACAGGACGCCCACCAGCAAGAGTCTCATGGTGGAAAGCTCACGCTTTGCTGGCCAATTCGGAAGCTCGGGCTACAGTCACATTCCGAGTACAGAGGGCTGACTTCGGGACTGACATCACTTGCCAGGTATCTTCACCATCATCTCTCATCATCAGTACTCAGCCCACATCGACTCACTGTTGGGCATAGTCCTGTTCTCTATAGCGCTAATCCTCAGTCCTGGTGCCAACTGCTTCCTACTGGATACCGTCCACTTGATACGAGTATCGTCGGACCATCGGGCATTGATAGGTACTGTAGTGCTCCTAGCACTTATGTAGTGATCCTAACCACCTCTCAGCAATTACAAAGACTTGTATTTTGTTGGCTTGTGTTTTATTTTATTCATCATGAATAGTTTATTTACACTTTTGTATAAAAGGGATCCACGACTGGCTCGATAGCCATTAAGCTATCCTAACTATACAATTTAGATCAGTCACTGGCCGAAGCCTACGGTGAAGTGTGTCACATTGAATTCTAACATCCAAGCCTCTTTCTTTTAAAAATTACAAAATAAGTAACAGTGTTAAAGTGACATCCACTCTAAAGAGGCCCGTATACAATATAATCGCATAAACAAATATCGAACCTTACAGTACTGTCAGAGTCTGTAGATGTTGTCGTGTTAACCCTTAGCGCCCTTAGTAACTGAGTAGGTTTCTTCGGAACCTAGTGGAGCGATTCCGAGGAGGTGGCATTACGTTGTCCAAACGTCCCGAAAGTATAAAAATAACCGTCGCCGAACGTATGTTATCCCCGCGAACTATATTGACTGTAAGCAATGAAAAGGAGAGAATATAATACGCCAGAGTAACAAATTACTGAAGTACTTGAACTTAGTCTCTCTGTTAATAAAAGCGGCACTCATAAAGCACCTTTTTTCGTTTAAACGTGGCAACACCATTTAAAAATACGGATGTGATTGTATTTTGTTATTCTGGGATTTTCTGAGCGAGAAGTCGCAAAATAATTTGTGTTTGAAGTGAGTTTTACTACTTACTGATATCATTACGATCAATTTGAAACACAATTAACCTAGAAAAGTTAATTGCATATCAAATTGATCGTGATGATATTGCCTGCAAGATTCTAGCATAATTTTCTCATTTTTCAACTAATAGATACACTTCCTTGAAGTAGACAACAAACAAAATCGAGGAAAATTCAGGAATCGCCAAGTTTAAATTACCGCTTTCTAACAATGCATTTCATTTTATGCTGGCATGAGTACTTGGCCAGCAATAAACATTTTTGTCGAGTAAGCCGCCCCGCCGGGATTCGCGTGCGGAGTTCGCGAAAAAACCCTGATTGACTGATTAAGTACATCCATATACGTACATTCTATGATGCTGAATGACATCTCGCGTATTACAGAACGAAACAACACACATCACAAACGCAGGAACCTTCTCAGTTACGCGATATGCATGTCATTAATTATCTTTAATGGTCTTTTCTATTGCAACATTCAGTATTTTTTCAGGCGGTGACCGATCCATCTCTAACGCCGATGTCAGAAACTCTCTCCATCGATGTGAATCGTGAGTATTTTTTATAACTACCCTTCTAACCTAACCGAAATACTAAATTGCCACTGTTGATCTAACCGATCCTCAGACCGTCGAGCGACTTAAGGCTCTATCGGTATTTTAGTTGCTTGGTTTATTTATAATTTTCCCATTTATAATTTGTTAAAAAAGAAAGGAGGTTTTACTAAGTCTATAAACTGCATTATTAGGACCCTTTCACTTCTCTGCTGGCCGGAAAAGGAAAAACTGACCAAAAAATTAATGAAAATTTTGTGGTACCCACCCAAATGCCCACAATAGAATATTCAGTATTCTAGATGACGTCTGTCAAAAAAGTCCCTTAATAGGTGCTGTGCGTCTCTATGGGTTGTGACGGGAAATCGGCACAACTAATAAGGTCTAATACCACATATACATTTCACCGAAGTGGGCAGGGAATGGGGCAGGAAAGTGAGCAGGAGCATAATCTTAACACTTACTTCTCCTGCTGCTCATCATGTTATTGATGAGCGGCAGTTATTGCCCGCTTACCGTGCTCCCTCCGTCGTTGGCGGTTTTTCGTGCGGGAGTCGAAGGGCCGGGCAGCCGCATGTGTGTGTGAGTGAGAAGTTTATAGGTGTTGTCGGTAAAATGTAAACACTCATTCCCATCGACATTGTCGCGTCGAAATTTTGAGAAATATTTCCGGTGGCTGATGCAGCAGCGGGCAAGGTGTGATGTAAACCAGGCATATCGCTGAGCTGTGGCGGGAAATCGGCACAACATGATTTTCATTGATCAGAAAAAAAGTATGAATGTAAATGACCTGCAGGAAACGCAGCGCCACAGGTCGTCTTATTAAAATAACATCTTAGAGAGCTCTAGAGCCGATTTACGAAATCTTCTTAAAATGTCTGATGAGAAATTAAAGATTGAAAAAAGGTTCTACAAAGCCTATAAACTGCATTCTTAGCTAAAAAAGGTATAATCACGTTCGGCGAAACTCTTATTATTTACCGCAAATCATGATTTGCTTTGAATATCATTGTCGGCAAAAACACGCTAATTTGAGAGCTTGTTATCTTAACTACAGCCTTACAATCCTGCTATAGGTAATATATTTTATAAGATTACCAAGCTATACATGGTGTAACAGAAAGGCGAAGCCAATTATATTCAGTATCGTGCTGTGGACTCAACGCAAATCAGTTGTAAGAGTTTTTAGACCCGTTACGGACATCGCTCTTGTCTGAACAACTTTCACAATCGAACAGATTTGATCAGAGCAATGTTATGTTTTACTTCTCCGTATATTTGAGGCCGAGATGCGACTGATTAATAAAGAGAAGTGAATAATAAAACTGGTTTATTTAATCGGTTTCATAGTAAAAGTTGTTCGATTGACGTCCCTAACAACACCTTCATACACTCTATGTCATACCCTGAGTATAAGCTGAGAGTTAATACTATTTCTGGAGATATACTCATGTTCGCGTGCGGCTAACCACAGATCGTGTTCAAATCAGTTGAGATGACCGCAGAAGAACTAGGATAACATGGTCATATTATCTTTGCAATTGACCACTCCCTCACTACTTACATAGACTAGACACTATACCTGTGCCACGTGTGATGAATGGATGTATAAGGCAGACTATCCCGACCCAGTGCACCGGGCTCTTTCTTGTCTATTGAAAGTCATGTGAATGTTTTCCCAGTGACACCGGACCGGACAGTCTACTCTATCCTATCTGCAATAAGGGACAGGATGGAGTTAGCGCCCCCCCTCCCCTTAAGTATAGAATACATACAAAAAAAGTCCATTATACGGACCTTCTTCCTGTGAAGATCATAATAGCTTGGACGATGGACAAGCACCGTATCACGCAAAATTAAGTATTGCATAACTGGCTACACATTTGCGCATCTGGACCTCTGCCACGCCGTATTGGAAATAGCGTGACGCTATGTCTGTGTTGTTTCGTTAGATAAATTGGGAACAAATGGAGCAAAATGTCGAGGAACATCACCCAACAACTACTTGGAAAGTCCCGAGACTCAAGACGGAGCAGAAGCAAGCAACGTGTCTCGCGTCACGAAAATAGGCCATGTAAAAAACAAAGGTACCAAACTCCGTATTCCGTTATTCCCATCAAAAAATACCTCAGGATTACTGAAATATCCTTAAAAAATTTACTTCATTTGTCCTCTTCGGCGTAGTTGTTGTTGGCTGTAGTTGGCTGTTCTGTAAAACTGTCAAGTATCAACAGTTTTTTTGTCAGTCGATAAGGAAGATGTCAGCCGGAACAAAAACAAATGTTTATGTTACAGTTTTTAGTTTTATAATCGGAAACAACCAGCCTCAAGTACAACAGTTGCAAAACTGTGAGCGAGTGAAGTCACGAGGGGTGTTATTTTAAAAATTATTAAAAAAGTAATAAGACATCCATTATCCGGAATATTTAAATAATTATCATGAAACAGCCTTACTTTTTACAAAATAAAGTAATAAGTTTTTTTAGTATGGCCCATTGTCGGGGGGCATGTTTCGGGACAATGTGCAGCGTTACCGCGTCATTGCGCGACATTTTGTGGGACATTTTATCCCCTAGTGTGACGACCTCTGTGGCACTGCGGTTGTCCCGTGTTCGATCCCCGCCGGCTCCGGCCCGAGGGATAAAAAGAAAAAAAACAGGTCTTGGATGTTTGTGTGTATGTCTGTGATGTCGATGTTTCTGGTTCCCACGCATATCCTAGTGTGGGGTCAGACGCAATGTATGTGCCCGTATATAAATGTTTATGTTGAATGTTTGGATACACTTAAGGCTTCGGCCGAAAGTCACTACTCGTGTTAGGACGGCAACATGAAGCTATCACAACTCTACAAATTCTTCTGGCAAGACTTGATTCACGCCATATTTGGAAGCGGTATTTTGAATCTGGTCTTAGGTTGATTGTAATCTGTTTTGACTTTGATGACTGTTATTCTTTATTAGGTAGGAAATAGCATTTGACTGTCGCTTTAAGTTGCGGCAAGAGCCATAAGTCGGATTAGTTGAGGTAGCCTTAGACCAGCACTTTGAACTCAATTCAACACAACTCTCTGAATAACTTTGACAATTTCATATTTTATATTTAAAGTCAGAAAACACTGTTGACTCGCCTTCATAGACTGAGTTCTTAACACTTGTTTGTACTGGCCGCTGTGCACTCTCGCGCGAGGCGACCCGAGGCTGATGTTGCGTGTTGTCGCGCATGCATCTCTCTTGTACCCATCATCCTGCGCCACTACTCCCTCCAGGCGGCATTCAATAGCCAACAAAATTGGCGTTACGTGTATCTTTAGAAATATTGCTCGAACGCAGAATCTTACATACATATATAAACAGCGTCACGCTTTTTCTCATACGTGGTGGCAGAGGCACTGTCATAATTACTTCCATGTTTAGCCGGTCATTGACGACCTCTGTGCGCAGCGGTTGTGGCTGTGCCTACCATGCGAGAGTTCCTGGGTTCGATCCCCGGCTGGGGATAAAGAAAAAAACCCCAGGTCTTGGATGTCTACCTAAGTGTGTGTGACGTCGCTGTTTCTCGTTCCCACGACACGGTATTCTACTGTGGGGCCAGAAGCAATATATGTGCGTGAATGTAAATGTTTATGTTTATTCTATCTTAGATTAATCAAAATCTCCTACTACATGTTAGCATATAAACATAAATAAATAGATAAACATTTACATACATATTACTTCTGCCCCACACTACCACATACCCTGTCTGTATCGTGGGAACCATGAACATCGATACATATAAATATCCAAGATCTGGAGGTTTTTTTTTTCAATATTCGACGACATTTATCTTAGTGTGGGGCCAGAAGCAATGTATGCGTCTGTATAAAACATTTGCACTTCGCCGCTCGGTATCACATAATCATCCAAACATGCAACGCCTTATCTCTCACGGGAGCTGAAAGTTCCGACAAAACTTAGTTCCAAAAAGAACAAAGAACTATCAGCACAAAATGTATTATGGATATCGCAAAACCTAACAAACTTTCACAATATTTCATGGGCGCGCTAACAGCGGAAAGTTTGACAGCATCTTTTTTTGGCGAGGCAAAGATTTCGCGCATTCAGCCGGATGAACCGAGGTGGTCTATGTTTGAATGGGTGTTTTTTTTTTTTTTTTTGTTGGAGGGGAAAAAAATGGAATTACCCATGCCCAGGAGTCAGACCTCCCTGCTATGTCCGGGTCCCCACATATTGAGCGGGCATCAGCTCGTGTGGTATACGGACTAAAAACAACCCCTTTGTTTTTTTTTAACAGTTGTCTTAATAAGAATTAACTGTGAGCCATGGCTTTAACTGTGAGCCATGGCATGGGTGTCATTTGGATCCTTTTGTGGCTTTTATATAGACCGTAGAAAAGTTGTTTTACGACGATGGATTTAACTGTCTACTTGTGAAGGCTGAATGGTTCAATTAGAGTTCGGTCATTGTCTTTTGAAGACGCTAGTAAAGTTAAAATCAAATAAACTGGCTACTCTGCTATTTTCGAAACGCCATCTTAACCGAACTTTTTAATCTTTTTTTATGTCGGCTGCTCTTAAGGCGAAGTAGTATGTCAATGCAGCCTTTTGTAAACCTCAAGGTACGTAAAATATAGGGGCATTAATCTCTCACATTCTTCATTATTTGTTCAATATCTTGAAAAATCCGAGCTACCCCAACTACCTCCGAGACCCTCTTGAGTATCTCTTTTTGGGAGATCGGAGCCGGAGATCTCACAATGTCTCACTTTTAGCCACTCCGCGGCATAGCAACGCTGCGTATAAACACTCCTTCAGGTTGCGGGCAGTCCGACTCTGGAACGCACTTCCTTGCACTATAAGAGAAAGTCCCACTCTTTTCTCTTTTAATAAACGTATTAAAAAGCACTACCTCTCTCTTTCGTAAAAGTTATTGTATTTATATTATTATATGTAAAGTTTATGTATATATCGGTAATTATTTTGTATTTCCTATCTGTATTTTATAGGTATTTAATTTATTCCTAGGCATTTTATTTATAGTATTTATTGTGCCTACCCTTTTATGATACCAATTCCTATAATGCCTTGGTTTGCTGGAAGAAATCTCTTTTTCGAGAGAAGCTCGCCTTTATACATGCATTTTCTTTTACTGTAACTTTTTAAAATATTTGTGTGAAATAAATAATTATGAATTATTTATTTATACTAGCTTGTTGATGATTTGAGAACATATAAAAGTAATTTCATTATTTTTGTTCGATAGAAAATTCTCCCGAAGTTATCACAAAATTTGTACACAAATTGAAATCCGGTGCGAAATTATAAAAATATGTGTTTTTTTTAATTTCTCACCGGATTTTAATTTGTTTAAATATTTATAAAATACAATATTTTGCGTAACTTGAGATGTACAAGCGTTTTGGCCTACTGCGTCGTCATGTAAAATGCCATATAGGTCACCGGTGACCTCACCCAGACTAAAAAACTATAAGAAAAAAACTTTTTCGAAATTGGCGTTGAACCGTTAATAACAAAGCGTAAGTGATCTCGTTCGAAACTCTATTAATTGTCTTAGAGCGGTATCAAAAAAACGTGTTTACAAGTATTATTAGGGTTCCGTACCTTAAAAGGAAAAAAGGAACTCTAATAGGATGTCTTCGTTGTCCGTCTGTCAAGGAACTTTTCCTCAAGAACGCGTGGAGATATTATAGATCAATATCTCATGTCTTTGGTCTCAAACTTATAATTTTCTGAAAAATCAAACTTATAGGTCAACCCAATCAAAAGATACATTGAAGTAACAATTTTGCTGAAACTGTATTCGGTATTCGCAAGGAAATCAAAACCTATAAATTTCCCGTTGACCTAGAATTATCAAATTTGACATGAAGAAAGGTCTTATACTAGTAGCATATTAAAGGAAAAAATCAGAAAACTGTAAATTTCTGTCTGTTTGTCAGTTTGTCCATTTGTCAATAACATTTTCCTCAGGACCACGTGGAGGTATCAAGTTTAAATTAATATCAATTACTCAAGTCTTTTGTCTCTTGCATTTGTGACTAAAAGAAAGGGCAATGAAAGGATGCCGCCTTTATGTCACCATTCTGCAGAATTTGCTTGATATCACGGGAATCAAAATCTATAGGGTACTTCCTCTTTACCTAAAATCATGAAGCATGGTCTTATAGCACAAATAAAGAGAAAAATCCGAAAAATGTAAATTTGCACTATACACAAACATACATAACACACAAATTTGGTGGCAATACGTACATAGCTATACATACTGTAAAAGCGTAAGCGTCTGTAAGAGCATGATGGACAAACCATTTAAATATACTAACATACATACGTATACAAAACCCATGGTGCGCGAGTCAGACAGACCGTTATTCCACAAATAACACCTTTCATCATATGGGTAAACGAGGGTTAAACTTCCTTTGTTTGTTTGTGTTTGTCAGAGGTGAAAGTATTTTGATTGACGTTTAGATTGTTTGCGCCCTTCATCCTGTTATCGTTACATTTAAAAGCTGGTTGCTCCGTGAAAACACATTGTTACGGAATTGATTCTGCGAACGGCCAGATGTTTCTCTTGCCAGAATGCTACCGCGTGTCTCGCCGCTAGCAGCGCTGGTATGGCGTGAGGTCTTCCAATATAGAAGGAACTGATAACCTCATCTCTTTTTGAAATCGGTTACATTTTAACAGAAACTTCATACTTTAGGACCTTACTCGCCAGTGACTCGATCGACAAAACGGTAACCCTCATTTAAAACAAATAATTTGAGAGGAACCACTTATTTAAGAAAGAGCTGCAGCTAGAAATATTGCGCTTTTTAATATAAAAGTCGCAAGCACCTGAATCGTAAGCCAGCGTCGTAAATGACTGTACCAAGTTATTTCAAGGCGCGTGTATCGATGAAAATTGGCTACTCGATTCGTGGTGGTTGAAATTTCGGACACAATCATATTAAAATAGAAATCATAACAGCTCACCTACAGCATGGCTGTTATGTCATTCGCTGCGGCAGAACAGTGCGAAGATTGTGTATCACCATCAAGTACTACCTACGTCAAAGACAATTCAAAGTCAACGTTATTTATAACTGTTGATATTTACATATACTTAGCAAACGTCATTTTTTGCCTCTTCTCTACATTGGACCACTGTGGGAGAAGAAGATCGTAAAAACTCCCACAGATTGATTTTTAGATCTCTTTTAAAAATTGGTTGTGCTTAACAAATACAAATATGAAAAAATAATTATTATGATTAATAAGCAGGAACAAATAATTACAAAATTATTAACAGCAAGGTCTGTGTTGAGCTAGATCAACCCCATACAGTCCCGTCATTTAAGTGATCTTTTACATTGAAATATCCCTTTTTCGAAAAAGTTGCTTTAACATGCTTTTTAGGGTTCCGTAGAGAAACAAGGAACCCTTATATTTTCCTCAAGTTTTTCTGTCCGTCCGTCCGTCCGTATGTCACAGCAACTTTATGCAGAAACTATTAAGACTACACAGTTGAAACTTTGTATGGAAGTGAATTCAATAAACCGCTTTGAGATTTTATACAAAATTTAAAAAAATAAAATAACTAAAGGGGGGGCTCCCTATATATGGAATTGAAACCAATTGTTTTTTTCATCACACCTATATCTGTTGGGTGTCCATAGATAGGTCTTTAAAAATGACGTTCAGGTTCCTGAAATCATTTTTCCTCAAAGTAAATCGTTAAAGAGACAAAATGTGAAAGTGGAAAAGTGGAAAAATGTGTGTCTTCCCCCGTCTAACTTTTAAAGTAAGAGAGTGAAAAATCTACAAAAAATATATGCTATGTGTCTCAATACACACTTTCAAAGAAAATTGGTTTGAACAAAAGAAAATAAGCTGTTTTTAAGTAATAAAACATTTATTAAAAACCGCAAAGATAATTTTGTCATTCATTCAAACACTATGAAAAAAAAAAGTTACAACACAAACATCCAGTCACATAATTACTTGCTACAAAGGAACCCTTCATGGGTGAGCCCGAGTCGCACTTAGTCACTTATTAAATTGCTCAAATGGCAGTTTCAAAATCTCCAGAGGTATCTTATTGTAGTAGAGAATGCACTGACCCTTGAAAGAATTGCTAACCTTCGCGAGTCCAACCTGGGGCCCAACAAGTCTGTGATTATTTCTTAGGTAAACATTACCGTTATCGCTAAGTTTGGAAAAGGTTGTAAGGTTCTTGCGTATGTACGCAATTATATTTCTAATTCAATTATATTATAGTTTCGAAAATAGGTTGACTAGCTTCAGTTAAAATGTCAATTTCTTTAAAAAGCTCTCTTAAGGAGTCTGTTCATTTTAAAATATAAATTAATCGAATAGCTCTTTCTGTAAAATAAAAATAGTCTGAACATCCGCTGCTTTCCCTCACAACAAGATACCATAAGACATAACACTATGAAAGTAACTAAAATATTCTAGCCTAGATGTAGACACATCCGTGTTTTGTCTGATGTTCCTAAGTTCCTGAGAACTTAATTTACCAGCTAATTTATTTATGTGGAGTCCCCACTGCAATTTGCTATCAACGTTTATTCCCAGAAACTTCCTATCATTTTTTAATTCTAACGTGTTGCTGTCTAACACTAATCTGGTCTCAACTTGCCTCACATTTGGAAGTGAGAATTTGATACACTTGGTTTTACCAGCGTTTAACAATAAATAATTTACTGTTAACCAATTCAAGGTTTAAGACAATACACCATTAACATCATCAAAATCTTCGTTTTGTCTTTCAATTTTGAAGACCATTGAAGTATCATCTGCAAACAACACTATGTCATTCAATTTCTCCACCGTGAAAAGCAGATCGTTAATATATACCAGGAATAAGAAAGGGCCTAATATGGAACCTTGTGGAACGCTAACTTTTATACCCGATCCATCAGATTTAACGACGTTTACTTCTGCCTTTTGAATGCTATTGCTTAAGTACGAAGGGTTCCGTACCACTTCCGTACAATGGTAGGGATGGTGTGAAGTGAATAGCTTGAATTTTACATAGCAAAATGTTGTTTACAAAGTTATTGTGGTGCGGCTACTTTCACACTCCATTTACTTTACCAGGTTCATTTATTTATGGTATTGAAATAACTGTTTTATGGGAGCCCCCTTAAATAATTATGTTATTCTGTTTTTTAGTATTTGTTTGTTATAGCGGCAACAGAAATACATCATCTGTTAAAATTTCATCTGTCTATCTATCACGGTTCATGAGATACAGCCTGGTGACAGACGGACAGACAGAGAGACAGACGGACAGCGGAGTCTTAGTAAAAGGTTCCCGTTTTCACCTTTTGGGTACGGACGCCTAAAAAAAAAAAATATAACCAAATTGAAATAGGTTAAAAAGAAGTCTGAATAGATTTTGTTCGGGTTCAACATCCGGTACTGGAAAAATATCTTAAGTTTTTTTGTAATAAGTCTCTAGGCTTTTAACTTTTAGCTTTAGCTAAGACAATACCCAGCGTTTTATTAGAGATCGAAATAGTTAGAGCCTTTTTTGCTATTATGTCAACGAACTACCCTTCATTCCCCATATCAACAATATTACCAAAAAAGCAGCTCAAATGATGGGTTTCATCAGAAGAAATTCCAATGGCTTTAGCGTTCAATCGAAAATACTATTGTACGACTCTCTTGTCCGAAGTCACCTGGAATATTCCTCCTCAGCTTGGAACCCATCTTACGCTCTTCATTCCCAACACATTGAAAGTATTCAGAGATTATTTACTAGGCATCTGGCCTTTATTTCAAGCGGAATATCCCACAGATGCCCGTAGGAACAACGCCTTAGTTTTTTCAATATGGTCTCATTAAAAAGTCGTCGTACCCTTCGTGACCTTACGTTCCTACATAAAGTTATGAATGGCAACATCCTATGCAGTGACATCCTGGAACGCGTTTTCCTGACAGTACCTTATAATTATCCAAGACAGCCTATTTCTAAAACTCTACATGGTCCAATTGGTAAAACCAACTTACTCAGTCACTCTCCTATAAATAGAATGTGTCAAAGCTATACCAACTTACTTTCCAAAGATCCAGGTATAGACATGTTTTCCAATTCACTTAACATCTTTAAAAGTTACGCTAGAAAAGTAAATTGTTAATATTATTATTGTTGTTATGTTTGGTACGTTAAATAAGATTAAGAAGTTTAAAAACGGTTATAAAGATGTATAATATGTCATTTATTATTCCATAGTTTAGGTTAATTATAAACTGTGTTGTTTCTAGGCAAATGCTGTATACATGTATTTGGGTGCACACCAGATATATCTCTAAACTGTACCTTAACTATAATAATGTAATATTAAGTGTGTAACCCTGCTCATGTATCTTTATATAAATAAATAAATAAATAAATAAATAAACTACGCTCGACAATGCAAAAAGAACGGGAAGCTGGAAATAACTTGCAAAATGAAATTAAAAAATGTCTCCTCATATAGTAATCACATTCCAGGGTTGTAATAGTAGTTTATGCGACTGCTACATAATGGAGGGCATTAATTCTCGAGTGTGGGTTTATGAAACGAGCCGAAGTTTCATAATAATATCACTCGAGAGTTGTAATGCCTAATTATGTACAGTTACATACACTAGTTTATCTACACACATATCATAAGCTCTCTTTGAACCGCATGTGCGACCGGCATTGTGGCATTGATCATTGCTCTGGAGTTTTTAGCTTGTTCAGTAGTACCAACTTCACAGACAAACTGCGGCACGCAAGCGGGCGTCAACATTCGAAATTTGAATTTATAAGTTGACAAATTTTGGTATTTTGATCATAATGTATCGATATTCAGATAAGAAATGAGTTTTTACCAAGAAGTTTAACAATATGCTGGTCGTAACTTGTGATTTTTGGACGCAGTAAAGAGGGTTTATGATACGTGTGTAGATAATAGTAGTTTATGTGATTGCTACATCATGCCTAATTATGTACAGTTAAATACACTAGTTTATCTACACACATATCATAAGCTCTCTTTGATGTATTCACGATCCGCATGTTTGACCGGCATTGTGGCATTGATCATATCTCTGCAGTTGTTTAGCTTGTTCTGTAGTACCAACTTCACAGACAAACTAGAGGCGGCACGCAGGCGGGCGTGGCCGTTCGAAATTTGAATGTCATAATTTGACAAATTTTTGTACATTATGGTCTTAATGTACAAATTTTCAGATAAGAAATTAGTTTTTACCAAATATTTTTACATTATGCTGGTCTTAACGTGCGGTTTTTAGACGCAGTAAAGAGGGTTTATGATACGTGTGTAGATAAAATATAAAAAACTACATTCGTCGTATTTCTTCAGTCAAGCGTCAAGCTGTCAAGCTTATGTGATGTATTGTAAGCAATTCTACAGAGGTTTATACAAAATATAGTGGTTTTGGTTTAATCTGAGAAATGCGTTTGTGTAACTGATACATATGTGGTATATGATGTTAGGGTTGTGTACCCGAAGGGTGCCAAACGGCACCCTATTACTAATCTTCCGCTGACGGTCTGTCTGCCCGTCACCGGGCTCTGTCTGTCTGATGAAGCGTAATACTTTTTAAAGAATGTGTATTTCTGTTGCCGCTTCAGCAATAAATGATGAACTACACGAGATTTTAGAAATTCAAGTGACGTATGAAAAATTTCATTATCACTGCCCTTTCCGAATTCCAAATCATCGTCATTCACTGCGAATTCCAAATCATCGTCATTCAAATGTAATCGATAATTCGCGTCATCGATCGTTGCGGTTGCGCAATTGGGTTGACATCGGATCCGGGGGTCAGGTTCATTGTTAGGGGAGGGGACTAAGTTCGAAACCTATTTGTTTTTTTTTTTGCTCCTTGATTTGTCTTGTACGATAATACAAAACCCTTTGTGTACGAGTCCGACCCGCACTTGTCCCTTGGGACAGGTGAAACTTACTAAAAGCTTCGTCGGTTTGTCGCCAAAGTCCTACGCGATACACTCGTAGTCTCTATATCAGTTTTAATAAAAACAGTCAAAAATGCGGAAGAACAAAGAGTCAAAGGCACATGATGTATGACGTATATTTTATTATACCCTGACGAGTATTGATTGATGTTTAATATATGTATGGGATCTGATCCGTGCGGGTATTTTGATATTAATTTTCTCTTATGGAGTACACGACATGCCTGGGAATTGAATATGGGTTAAGGTTGCGTGGTGTATTGAAAACCTCTTTTTTAATAAAATAATTAAGTTAAGATTGGGGATTTGGGGTATTCCTTGGAAAAAAGGAAATAAGGACACACATCACCCTGCGTTGCGAGTTACTTTTCTCTGTATCTATGTGGGGCGCAATAATTAGAGCTCTATTGTTAAATCTATTTTTTCAGTGATTCGCATCACATGCCGTCGCGTTGTAGCGCCAATCCTCACTGTCATGTGACAACCGAATCCAGCGATAAAGAGTCGATTTGAGAATGTTGTCGGATCATACCTTATTGAATAATCAAGAAAAAAACCTACAGAACCCACAAAGTAAATTTCGATATTTAGGATATTTAGGGTCCTTGAGATATTTACAGTTACTGTGAGGCATAGGGTGTAGGGTACGCTAGGTACCCTTAGATCTTCCGATACTGAGGATACTTAGGGTTCTTCACATATTTTGGGTTCTTAGGGTCCATGAGAAACTTATGATACTTAAAAACCTTGTGGTACATTAGACCCTTTATAATCTTATTTATTTATTTATTTTATTATCTTAAAAAAATCCACAGCTAAATATATGCATGATCAAACAGCGAATTAAACCTTAACTTAAGCCAATAATGGATTTAAATTCCTTAAGCTTAACATCATGACATTATACTAAGGTGGTTAAATAAGTATATACACAAAGAGAACAGTAAAATATGTTACTAAAAACAAATTCAATTATTAAATTATAAATTTTGAATGTGAATGCACGGGTAAAATGTGTAGTGTGCAGTGTAGTATAGTGTGGTGGTGTACGCCCCTGCTTAGCCCTATGACCGTAGTCTTGGGATCGGATCTTTGGCAGCATTTACCACTAAGCAGGGTGCATTGGTTTCGGGTCAGAAAATAATTGTGTCCTAAAGGCCTGTTTGGAAGAATGAAAAATGTCTACTTCCCTTTCCTTCAAAACCCCATTATAATTAGAAAGAATTCTATTTATAATGGAGTTTTGTGCATAGTTAGATCGGGTTCGGGGGACGTGGAAAAGAGATGTGTGTCTGGTTCTCTTAGTTGGAACGTTCAGACGTAGCGCAGAGGCAGTTAGCTCCGGTGAGTCGAGACGTCCATTGCAGATGTCGTGGAGCAGCAACATATCCAGGAGACTCCGTCTATCCTCAAGTGTCTGCAGCTTGTGATGATCCAATAAGGTAGTGTAATCACTATGACCATTACAGTTAGCGGTACGATAGTGAAGATGTTTGACGAACTTACGTTGTATACTTTCAATTGATTCAGAGTAGGTTTATACTGTGGTCTCCAGATTGGGCTACAATACTCAAGAACACTACGTACGTAGGAGTAGTATAGTACTTTTAGACATAGTGGGTTAGTGAAAGCCTGGCTAGTTCGGAGGACGAAGCCTAAGTTCTTATAGGCCTTATTTATTATAGCATCTTTGTGATATGAGAAGGTTAACTTTGAATCGAGCAGAATTCCAAGGTCTCTTATTGTGTCAGCCTTCTCGATAGGGGTGTTCTTAAGATCATACTTAAGATCATTGGTTATATTTATGTATTTATTTATTCAGGGGTTACAATAGGACCAGTTACAGTACAAAAATAAAACAGAGGATTAATATAAAATAACCTAAAATCTAACTAATCCCTCAGAGTATCCCTCTTAACTCACAGGTGGGATACCTGTGAGTTAAGTGAAAAATAGTGTAAAATGTGCAACATATGGACAGATATTCCCACTATAAACATATGTAACTTTAATACTTGTGTGCAATAGAGAATTATGATTTATGTTCGTCGACTACCTAACCACTCATGATACTTAAAAACCTTGTGATATATTAGACCCTTTATAAACTTAAGATCATTGGTTACATTTATTTATTTATTTATTCAGGGGTTACAATAGGACCAGTTACAGTACAAAAATAAAACAGAGGATTAATACAAAATAACTTAAAATCTAACTAATCCCTCAGAGTATCCCTCTTAACTCACAGGTGGGATACCTGTGAGTTAAGGGAAAAATAGTGTAAAAAGTGCAACATACGGACAGATATTCCCCCTGTATACATATGTAACTTTAATACTTGTGTGCAATAGAGAATTATGATCTATGTTCGTCGACTGCCTAACCCGGTTGTCTCCCCCAGTGCCCCCGCTGTGGGTCCGTCTGCTGGGCGGCGCGCGCCCCCTGGTGGCGGGGCGCAGCACGGAGCTCACGTGCCAGGCGGTGGGCGCGCGGCCCAAACCGGACATCTCCTGGTGGCGGGGCAACACAAGGCTGAAGACTGCGAGAGAATCTGTGAGTATCACCTCAAATATCTGTTAGCCTTGCTCATGCCATATTGGCGCTGTCATTTTCTTAATGACAGATAACATGGCTTTGACTGAGAGAAGAACTTAATTTTTGCCTCTTCTCTTCATTGGACCACTGAAGAAGTAGGGCGTTGAAACTTCCACAGATTGATTTTTACATCTCTTTTAAAAATAGGTTGTGTTTAACTGATACAAATATTAAATTATTAACTGTTACAAATAATAGTTTTTTTTCTAACATTGACTTCTATGTTGAGTTAATTTAACATCATGCAAAACCGATTCCAAATTTGAATTTACCTCGTTTAAAATCGTTCATATTCATATTCATATTCTTTATTGCACAGAAAACATAGATAAACAGACAGTTACAATAAATTTTATAGGCAAAGGCGAGCTTTTCTCTAAAAAGAGATTTCTTCCAGCAAACCTAGGCAAGACAGGAGTGTTTATGAAAAAGGACAGTCCTAGTGCGCAATAAAACTGTATACATACGCACGAAAATTACTTTTAAAATATAAATAAAATATACCAAAAAAATATATATATATATCTCAACTATATAATACACTAGATAGCATGCACATATATAAACTACAAAATATCATACATATACTTACATAAATATGATACCAATTACGAAAGAGAAAGGAAATATGCTTTCAATCTTTTCTTAAAAGGGAAAATTGAGGGACTATCCCTAATAGTGCAGGGAAGTGCGTTCCACAGTCGGATTGCCCTTAACCTAAAAGAGTGTTTGTAGGCGGCAGTGTTATGCCGAGGAGTTGACAGGAGAGACACCGTGTGGGATCTCCGATTACTATCCCTGGGGAAAAGAAACTCAAAACGTTCTCGAAGATATGTGGGGTAGCGGGGATTTCGCAAAATATTGAATAGATAAGAGAGAATGTGCATATCACGGCGAAGACGGATCGGAAGCCATCCCAGCTCCTTGCGATACTGGGAGACATGGTCGTACTTGCGCAGCCCGTAGACAAACCGATGCGCCCTGTTTAACGATGTCAATCTGCAAATTGCATTAATTTCGGAACGATTCTTGATTTTTCCTCTTACGAGTCTTAATATTTATTCATTTTCTTTTCTTGTGGTCTAACCATTATAGGTCGGCAGTAAAATGAAGTTGACGGTCGTTGTCGGATCCTTTTCCCACGTAATAACATCATCCGAAAGAATCCTTAATGAAATCAAACAAATCATAAAGATACTTTAGTCATTCAAATCAGCCTTTTGCTTAAAATCGCTTTGTCCTAAAGCCTCATCATAGCCCAATTTGCTTACAAGTTTTACATTAGCTTTTGTATTAAGTTCTAAATGATTTGCAGTTTATGAGTCTGGACACAGTTAAATCAAGAAAAGCTTGCAATTTTATCTGCGCTCCTTCGGCAGTAACAGTTTAATGTTGTTTTGAGGGATAACAATCCAGTTTTGCTTGTCCAACTTTGAAATATGAAGGAAACAGAAAAAAAGCAATTCAATGGCTGACTCATGTATTGCCACTTTACGTTTGATATACATTTTTTTTCATTTAATCTGGAGTGAACCTTATAGATATCATCAAGATGTTTAATAAGATGGTCCAAAATTTTGCTATCGTCTTCATTACTAAAGTCCTTTAAAGTCTACTCTTGACTTTAACAGTTCCTCTGGAATCAAGGAATTGCTTAAAGTTTCAATACGTCTTCTTTTTTTGTTGAGATCAGTTCTTAGAGTGGTTTCCTCGGAGTTAAGGAAGTGGAAGCTTCATGTACACTAGGAGGTAGATTTTCTATATTGTCAGATGTTTCACCGTCAACAACATCAACTTGTTCTCCTTCAGAAGCGAAGAAACTGGGCCATACCATGGGACTTTCTAACCACTTTTCGTTCTTTTCATGAAAATGATTGTAAGATTGATTAGCAGCGGTCCATCTGCGTTTCATATTAGAAGTACACTTCCGGCAAAATTCTGAGAATATCACAGTGTTTTCTTCATTGAATTGTAAGCCAAGCTCCTGTTTTAAATGTCCACAAAATTTTACACTATCTGAAAAAAAATTCAGCTTCTTTTTTAAAAGCATAAATGAGTCGATATTATTTACAAAATGTTGTATATCGATCGCGAATATTTAAGAATTGCAAATAACGATAGCTCTGTTAGTGAACACTTGAAATTATTTATAAAGGCCATAACTAAATCCTCCTTCTAGGCTTGAAATAATTAAATAATTTGCTGTTGTAAATTCGTCTAAATGTAGAGTAAATTCAACTCTATCAGTGTAGTAGGTTATATAACCTACTACACTGATATAGAACAATAATACCTAAGATCAGCTTCGTTTATCTGGAGAACTAGGAAGTCCGGAGCCATGTTATGTATGTGGAATTGTAGATTAGCCCTACATAAACCAGCTTGAGCACTTTTAAGACTTCTTACTTATAGAGCAAATTAGATATCACTCCATACATTATTTTTAATAAATCAATTTTTCCCGCAAATTATAACTTTTACTAATAAGAAGTGTTCTAAAAACATATGATTGCCTTAATTAGGAATATCCATTACCATAAATAAAATAATGGTATGTAACAAAAAAACGTAAGTCCGCAATTTCGAAATCCGTCCCCCTGTGCGCCCGCACGCGTCAAGAGAGATAGCGATTTGTCGAACGAACATTGGCGTTCGCCTCATATTGCACTCCGTCTCGGAAATGTCAGCGCCAGTATGATAGCAGTCGGGAAAAGCTTTGAGACTTAAATCCGGGCCTACAAAGAACTTAAAACCTTACCTACATATTTGTATTCTCATTGAATTAAAAGAGCTAAAAACAAAAATAAAGCCCCCAATTTTTCAATTTAAACTGTGGTCTTCGGAGCTCTTTTTTACAAAGTAGTAGTTGGCTTCTTCTTTCCGATAACCTCAGCCTCCTCCATGGTATCAGGCAGCTTGGTGCCGAGTGTCTCCGGAGTTGGGAACACCAGGGACCCTGAGAGGAACGCGAAACTGCCGAACATGATTGATGGCAGCGCGTGCCATACTTCTTGAGCCTGGAACGAAGCAAGTAAATCACATGATTCAGGCTTTAACGAAAATGTATGGATAGTGCAGGCGGTGTATCTGTGCCTGCGCCACTCCGTATGGGAAAAGGCGTGATGCTGTGTTGTTTTCTGGTCCTGAGCGTGATTAGGGGTAGTTCTTTGGATACCTACTCCAATATATACATTGGTGATAGACTAGTCTCCAATACTCTAGATTTCTTACCTAGCTCCCGTCTTTTCAGATCACAAAGCTTTCGTTTGGTTTAATTCGAGGAGGTTTCCGTGATTCCAAGTACCTTCTATGTCATAGATCTCAGCTAATTAGATCGAATGCGAGATTAACCATTTACCAAGAGTTATGATATTAGATTTGCCCATAGATATACAAAGAGGCACAAACCAAAGCAGGTGTCATCGGTGCAGTGATGGATCCAATACGACCAATCATTGAAGAGAAGGCTAATAGACTGTGTCGGTACTTGGTGGGGTAGAGTTCTGACGTGTAGACATACACTGACGTCATCACCACAGCTATGCTGAACTTGCCGATGAGATAGATAGCCATAGAGGCGCTGTGGTTACCTACAACACAAATTAAAATTATCGGTAGAAACCGGCTAAAGTTAGGCACAACTGTGCTTCTGCCACCCCATATGATAAAAGAGAATAGGGTGGCAGTAAGTATTAGTATAAATTTCATGGCCGCGAAATCCCAATAAACTTCAGGAGAAATTTTGAGAACCAGCAGAAGTTACAGACGAAAGTCAATTTACAGAAGCAGAACTAATAGACAAACCTGAGGAAATGATTCAAGCAAGTCCTCAAACTCCTATCTGACCGTATATCTGATGGTGTATGTAATGTATGTTCTTATTAATAATATGGTGCATGTACATATAATTTCTTAATTAAAAGTAGTGGCAAAACCTGTAAGTTAGTTATTGTATTAAGCAAAACATATTTACCTGCAGGCATAAAAGCAAACCCAAATTGGCAAGCCCCACACAAAAAGTAAAAGAAAATTAACACTGGTTTCCTTCCAATTCTGTCCAACAAAGCTATAGCAGTCCAGTACCCAGGAATCTCAATTGCGGCCACATATACATAGTTTAGATACGAGTTTCCGGAGATGTTCACTGCGTTTATATTCATCCCGTAGTAAACCAGCGTGTTTGTGATCCACCATATTGGGACCACAAAGCAACGGAGCAACACAATCTTGTGTTTAAACACAAGAAGCGGAAGCCATATTTCTTTTGGCTTCTCTGTATTTTTTTCCTCTTCCGCTGAAGCTCGAAGTGATTCCATCGACTTTTCTGATAACTCTTTCTTATTGATTCTCGGCACCTTTTTTAAAACAGCTTCTGATTCTTCATATCTTCCTTTGCTGATAAGCCATCGGACAGATTCTGACATGATCCAGAAGTATGAAACCACAAGTATTTGAGGGGCATATAGGACTTGGGTGAGGGTTCTCCAAGGCCGGATTCCCCAGGCGATGAGGCCAAGCAGAACTTGACCAACTGCGAACATTGTTGAGATCATCGCTCCTGCTGTTACTCTATGTTTGGGGCCGACGAGCTCGGTTACTGAAAACGTGAACGTGAATTAAAAATAAACGTGGATGCCATTTGCCACGCCCCGTATCACAACGCTATACTCTCACAACGGTATACGCTAAAAACAGAAGAAGCTACAGAAGATAAAGGACAATACTGGAATGTACGCACCCTGGTTTTATAAATACTTTAGATAGTCTAGATAATTGGTACAGACCTGAACATTTAATTTCATTGTGCTTTTTTACTTCTCATTATTTCTGTGAGATGAGCAATACTCTGCCTGCGTACAGTCTCGCACTAGTACGGAGTATCTCATTAAGTACGTACTTGTTTTTGTAAATAAAAAGACTTATTTTTATGACTTTTTGTTATTGTTAACTAGACTATTTTTTTGGGCTATTATTTAATCGCACATCAAAAATACTGATTTTTACAGCAAAAAAGGATCAACAAAATCTCTTTTTATGTTTTAAATATTTTATGTGTACTTAAGTTTATGTTTTAAGTATTTTTGTAGTTCTTAATGTTAAACCTAACACGAAGGATAAAGGTGGCTTCGCTTCGCTCACCCCCTTTACCCTTCACCTAAGCAGCATCCGCAGCATTTTGCCCTGATATTTGCTGTAGAAATCAGTATTTTTATGTGCAGTTTAATATTTCCCTTTTTTTGTATGAAATTAAAATATTTATATTTCTATTTATATAAGTATTAGTTTTGAGATAGTTTAAAATGAACATACCCAAAATATGACACGAAGAGAACGCCCCAGCTCCAATAGTCGACTCCAATACTTCGAGAAACAGGAAAGACTCGTAGCTATTAACAAAAGACCGGACCAAACCCAGCCATGCAGTGTTGAAGGCGTTGATGGTCAGCGCTACCCGCCTTCCCCATCGGTCGGAGATGTAGCCGGTGATGGGGAGGACTAGGAGGGTACCAATCGTTCGTATGGATCCAATTTGGGATCGACGCCATTCGTCGCAGGCCAGGCCGAACTAGGAAATTTGGTATATTTCATATAAAAACATGGTGGTTATAAGCGGAACTGGGAAGGGGTCAGTGATATCACTGACCCTACTGTGATACCTATTGATTTATAGAAGATGAGACATCGCATGTAAATCACAAGCACTATTCAGTGATCTTAATGATCTTTAAATATAGATAGTGGTTTGATACGAAAGTCAGAGGATCGCATACTGTGGGTTGCTGTGTGACTACGAAAGTGTAACGATTATTACAAAAGAAAGAAAGGAAACAATAGATTATCCGGTATAACTGACGCTGATAAAATTCGTATGTGAAAAAACCAAGAACTGACATCGTACACAACAGTGTCAGTATTCTCATACACATAACTCTCGCAAGGAATGGTCTCGCTCTGATCGAAGAGCTGTGCAGGACACTGACCGACTATTTCTGGTTCAGATATATTGGTCAAGTTGGAAAACCGTTCGCATTGGTCGAATGAGTCCAGCGACGTTCCGTTGATGGCGGTGAGAACCCAGCTTGCTGTGTACTCGGGGTTTGGGCTATCGCACTCCGGTATAGCACATCTGGAAATTAAAAGTAAGTATTATCATCATGTTATCGTCTTGTCAAAGTGGGTCAAAATCATACATTTAACTTGGGCGGAGGAGAGGTTCAATGGCTGCTTATAGTTTTAGAAAGATGTCAATTCAAAATTGATGAGTCTTGGGAGCGACATAGCGTCACACCTTTTCCCGTACTGGTTGGCGGAGGCACAGTCGTCCCCACGTATAGCCAGTTATCTTGAAATGTGGTAGCATATCCGTGGATGATATTAGTTTTAATATTGGAAATGAAAGAACATACTTCGATACATATTTAGGGTTAGGCCTACGCAGAGGTCCAAAGTTTTGTGGGAACCAAAGTCAAATAACTGACTGACTGTAGTGGCCCCTGTCATGCAAAATGGAGTATTTATAACTGGCTAAACGTGGTTGTCTTTATAACTTTGTTATGTCGTATGGAAAAGGGCACTAACACTATAATATATCATAACTGACGTATAGTGGTTATGCCTATAATGGTGATAAGGTGAACTGACCTGGTAGGTATTCTCGCCACTGTGAAAATATACTCTCCAGAAGCGAAAGCTGAGAAGATCACTGACAAAAAAGAAGCCAATGCCAGCATCATCCACTGGTACCGTCCCCACTGCCCCACCTCATCCCTCAGTATATCGTCCAGGTCGAATTTGGACCACTTCTGCCCCCCACCGCTTCCTGCCTTCACCCCTCCCCCATTACTTTTGGTCTCTGATTCAATTTTCTCTTCACTGTTTCCTTCCTCGGCGTTGGACATGATCACCAGCTTCACTGTTATATAGCACTAGAGTCCCTGACACTTGAGCCCTAGACTCTTGAGCCACTTTTAGTGTTGACTCAACAGTGGTTGAGCCATGTGTAAATAATGGCTACTATTTTGATGTTTGTCCTAGACCCCTACACTCATTTATTCAAACCGGTTACTGCGACGTGTGATGTCTTATCACAATAAATTAAAAGTGTACTGTCCATGATAATACTAATTACGTTACTTTTACAAATGCAATAATGTAAGTTAATAGTCTGGTAATCAAATTAAGTGCACAAAAATGCTATATGAGTTGACTCATAACAATTTATGAGTTTATTTTTCCGCTGCGAGATTAAGCCATGAATCACCACTTGAAAGCGAAATTTCCTTTTCACTCATTAGTGTAGTTAATTTATTATATATTTATATCCATGTGTTTGTCTTGTAAAAGTGCATTATTTTTGCCTACTTGCAATAAATGATTCGCGTTTTGAGTTTTGTCACAATATGCTATGGGAAATGCTGTATTCCTAATACCACTTCAGAGCCGGGAGCACAAATATTTGTCAGATCGAATAAGTGTTCGAGTTGAGATGAAACATTATGTCATTGTAGATAAGAGTCACTGACAGTTCAATTCACATTTTTTTTCGATGCGTATTCTCTGCTGCCGGCTCCAATAAGATTCTTCAGTAAATCGTCATCATGATCATCAGCCATCACATGGTACCGCCACTGCTCCGTGGTTTCCAACGCGTCTATTTGTAAGTTTTCTTTTCTCTAATTTCTTAATCAATCTAGGCATAGCGGAATCGCATCAGCTGTTTCACGCTGGCCACTCAAATTCCTTCCGAGAAATAAGAAAAAATAATAAATATGCAAATTTATTTTCGTTTCATGGTTTACATTTGGTCTTATTTAATTCGCTGAATATACTATTCATATTTATGAATAGTATATTCAGCGAATTACTTAACTTTTGACAGCTCCAAAGCTATATTTTTTTTACATCTGCAATGAAAAATAGTGCTTATGTACGCGATAAGGAAATGTCAAAAGTCAAATAAAGGATTGTACGCAATATAATGAAGTTGATGTTGGTCTTAAATATGAACATTTTAACCCAAAATGTAAAATACCCTAAAATAGTTTTAACTGAAATAGGGGCCTTGACAGGACTCAGGAAAAGAGTTTATCATAATCTTTATCCATTTTAATTCGTTGTTGATAAATACTTTTATTTATCTTAATATTAATAGCTGATATCAATTCGACATAGATAAGATACTTATAATTGGCTTAGTTATTCTGATAACATTACCTAGGCTAACTGAATAATTAACAGAGAGGGGCTACAACAACAATGTCATAATGTAATTCTTCAGCATTTTGAAATACGACGTCACAGTTATTCATGATTTGTTGTTTCTGATGTGTGATTTGACAATAGAAATACCCGCTCTGTGAAAGTTCCAACTCACTCACGTGAAAGAGAAAAATATACATAAAAAGCAATAAAGGATAAATGTGCTAACGAATATAAACAGACGTCGCTGTTGCTGGTTCTGGCGAAGGGAAACCTAGTGTGGGGCCAGAAGCAATGTATGTGCCTATGTACATAAATGTTCGTGTTCATGTTCATGCCGCTGTCTATGGTTCCCACGACACAGAGTATCCGAATGGTACAGAAGCCTGTTTCTCACCAAAAACATAAATGTGAAAATTGGAGCCAAGTTCAATATTAACAATATCGTGGCTGTCGACTTCATCGACAAAAGATTTGAGATCTAAATGAATGCCAAGTTCTGTAACTATGATAATCCTGAAAGTCTATCGTTACACAAAGTTGATAACTTAACACAAATTGAAGCTATTATGAACAACATTCACTATAAAACCGATTTGATCAGAGCAACTTGATTTTTTTACATCACCATACCTTTTCGGCCGGGCGGTCAGCTGATTTCTATGCAGCTCTGTACAAATAGGTTTTATAGTGAAAATTGCTCTGAATAATGTCCTTAAAAACCCTCTAAAATTTTAGTACACCCTATTTATATAGAGCCTGCGTCGACGAGCTGGTCCGCCAGGCAAAAGATCATGCATGAGGCATATTCGGAGCTGACCGCCAACATCCAGTAGTGGCGAAGCTATAGAAGAAAGAGAAGAAATAGTAAATAAATGTTTGTTTGTTTGTCCGCAGACATCAGTGGACGGCAATGTCACGAGCAGCGTGCTGCAGTTCACGCCGGCCATAGAGGACGAGGGGCGCGTGTTGTCGTGTCGCGCGGCACAGCACACCTCGATAGGGGACAACGCACAAGCACGGGAGACGAGTGAAGACGGGTGGAAGATGGAGGTGCAGTGTGAGTGTTGAACACTAATAAGAAAGGGTAATAAATGTTGCCAATCAATGTCCCCACCGAGGGGTTCAAGCCTTTACACGGATACGAGTAAGGTTGAACCATACCACGCGGGCTCAGTGCGGGTTTATGGAGGGGTTTTACGACTACTGCTACCAAATCGCGATAGTAGCCGGAATAACAGCTAAACGAGTCATCAGAAACACGGAATATCCGATAATAATATACGGTAAATCTCATTGGTACATGGTCAGCATCGGAATCGAACCTGCATCTCTTGCGTGAGAAGCTAGCGTGAAACCAATACCACCTCTACCACCACGGAGCTCTTTTTATTTACCATAATCCACCTAAGGTCGTTCGAAGGTGGACTGCAGTGTGTCCAATCTGAGAATAAAGAGGCAGTCCAAAGGCTGCTCAAGTTTTTACCCATGTAACGAAGATGCTATCGAAGGCTGAATGAAACATCATCATCTTCGGCAGCTTGTTTCCGCCTACTACTGTATAAGGCTCCTCCTTTTTGTGCCAACTTAGCCGGTAATGCTATCTACCCATCTTCCAAGCTGCTGTCTTTTTACTTGTTTCGGCTTCTACCATCTAGTGATCATCAGATCCTCCTGTCAAACTAATCGGCTATTCAAGTGCTTCAGTTAAACCGATTGACAAACATTATTCTCGGTCCTGAGCAACTCGGGTGCAATTAGCAGTCCCTCACCGGAATATCATCGCCATATTTTAATCTTATATATCATTTAGTCTTGATGATGATGATGATGAGGTGGGACGCCCGCTGAACCACAGGCGGGTGATCAGTCCTCTATCGTGACTATTTCACCCAATTCCCAGTGTTTGGGCACTGGTTACTGTTAGATCAACAGATGTTTCTCCCCAAATGTTCTTGTTCACTTAATGAATTCTAGGATGTTGCTAAACTTTAAGTTTGACTAATCATCTGCTTTAATGTTATCCATCCCTAGTGTTCGCCATCTTATTTTTGAATACATTACGCATTCTCCCAAGAAGTGCTGGCTACTTTCCTCCAAGCCACAGTGAGGGCATGGTGTGTCCTGTAAGAGCCTTAATAATGATAGGTACTATTTAGTTTGCAGTGACCTGTCACCACACCTACCAGTATTGCTAAGTTTTCCCTACTAAGATTACATAAATACTTAGCCTTTTTAGGGTCTTTCATTAAGATAAACATATTAGACTGCCTACTGTCTTTAGTGTTCTTCCATTCTTGGTTTGCATCTCGCGTAGCTATCATGTTGAAGATGTTCTTTGTGACAGTCGCTGATATAGGTTATCTTGGTTATGGTCCAATAAAACGCTCATTAGTGCTGTTTCTTGCCAGCTCATCTGCTTTTTCGTTACCGTGTATCCTTTCATGGCCGGGGACCCATACGATAATTATTTCTGATGTTCTTCCCAAAGAGTCAAGACTCGCCTTACACTCTTTGACTAGTGCAGATTTATTCATTGGTTGCCTAAGCGCCTTTAAAGCTGCCTGACTGTCAGAATAAATTAGTCCATGATGCAAAAACCAGCACCTGCTAGTTTTTTGCTCTCTCTTCTTGAGCCATCCGTAAAGCAAGTTACAACCAGTTGGTCTGTTTCTATTTCCCAACTTTATCTTGTTTCTATATGGATTCGGTATTTCTAATCGAATCGTATTTCCTTCTTTATCAGATCGTTGTTTGCCAATAGTATAGCCAACCTTCCACCTGACGTTTCTACAATGGAGGCATTACCTGTGTCTATACAGTTGCCTTTCCATTCTTTGTTCATTTTCAATCTGTACCATTGTTCAGTAGCTGTCCTTTTTACTTCTACATGCAATGGATTTAGATTGAGCATTGTTAGTAAGGATGCCGTAGGTGTTGACCTCATGGCTCCTGTAATCATAAGACATGGCAATCTTTGTACCTTGCCAAGCTCTTTTTCGTCGTTGCTAGTTCTGTTCTTTTCCACCATACAATTGATCCGTATAGAATCCTTGGTAGAATGATTGCCGTGTAGATCCAATGGACGATCTCTGGCTTAATTCCCCATCTGTTCCCTACAGCTCTGCATTGGAATAAGACTCTAATGGCATTAGCGCACTGTGACTTTACATGAGTGTCGAACTTCATTCTCCAGTCAAAAGTCACTCCTAGGTATTTAATCTCACGAACTACATCTTTTAGTCTTAATAATTGTCATTAAAATTTTGGTTGGGAAGCGAAAGGAACAGCAGGAGGGGTATTGCTAGCTTTGGGATTGATTGTATTGATTGGGATGACGTATATATATATATATATATATATATATATATATATATATATATATATATATATATATATCTTTATCTATTGTATGTAACTTTTCTTGTATATCCAGACTATCCAGTGAGCAAATTGGAGCTGGGAGCAAACTTGGACGCGCGGCAAGTGCTTGAGGGATCCGACGTGTACTTGGACTGCAGAGTGCGGGCCAACCCGACACATACACATGTGTACTTCACCCACAACGTGAGTACATACACACATACGGTACAGAACAACACACGTGTATTTTAAGCATAACATGAGTACAATCTACCACTATTAATTCCGTAAGTCCCCATGACTCCATCTGAGGCTCATCGTTCATGCAAGCCATAAGTGCTTTCTCTCCTATGGGAAATGAAGAAAGACGAAGTCTATCATATAGTTGACAGTCCCCGGATTAGTTGTGGAAGCACTCCGGTAGGTACTTAAAGTTGTTGTTTAGAACACTTATAGAATGCGAACTACTCCAATTTTTATCGGCGTCAAGTACGAGGCATTATTCTATGCCAATTTGCTAATAGTAGAATAGGGGCCCTGGTCACGACCAAGTGTCTTCCTTCTAGTTTGTTGACGCTGTTGTTTTATCTATTCACGTCCTGTTTTGTCTTATTATGTCCTGTTGATGCCGTGATACTAGTGCTATTTGGAACTCTTCCTGGCTCTTCCACTAAGACTATATACTTTAACATTAGCATTCTATTTTGACACTACCTTCTTTCTCGGCAGAGTGTTATAGTGAAGCCAGGTCCCGGCGTGCTGTTAGCGAACCAGTCTCTAGTCCTGCAGCGCGTGTCGCGTGTGGCGGCCGGCGCGTATGTGTGCGTGGCGAGGAACGCGCTGGGAGAGGGGCAGAGCGAGCGGCTGATGCTTGATGTCAAGTGTGAGTAGCTCCATTGCTGCTTTGTACTCCTGGTGCTTCATTGTTTCTTCTTGTTCCTAAGAAACCTGGAGGGGTGAGTGCATGTGTGATGAGTCTTACTAAGCTGGGATGAGACACGAGAAATTCAATGCTGCTAATAGAGGGCTGAATATATTTTGGCATACAGCGTACAGCTATTCAGAAAATCACTCTACCTTGCCTGTATTCTCGAAAATTAGTTACAGGCCGCACCATGTTTATTTGACTCTGAGTGAGCTGTGACCTCTCTTTCCCGCCTAGGCAGTATAGCCAAGGAAACTTGGCGCGAATCAAGAGGTGTGGATCACTAACATTGTTGTGTTACAGTCGCGCCTAGCTGCCGCGGGGCGGTGCCGGCGCTGCTGCGAGCAGCGCGCGGTGAGCTGCTGCACATACAGTGCGACCTCGTCGCCAATCCGCAGGTGAGAACACACTCCAGGCAGACATCTTCTCATCATCATCATCATCGTCATCATCATCATCATCATCATCATCGTCATCATCATCATCATCATCATCATCATCAACATCATCATCGTCATCATCATCATCATCATCATCATCATCACCACGTTCAGCCTAAGTTCACCCACTGCTGGGTACAGGCCTCTTCTTACCACGCCATCTTCTCTGGTCCCGAGTCTCCCACATCCACTGCGAAAGTTTCTTTGTCGATATTCAGTCATGTTCAATAGTAATCATGATCTATCATGATATTTCTGCTTAATTGTTTATGAAGAATCAAGGTCTTCTTCACAGCTAATACTCTGGACCAGCACTTCAGATAGATTTTTCTCAAGTAGAAATGAAGGGTGATCATAATTTAGGATGAGAGGATCATGGATGTTAGTTGAGAATATTTTGTGTTTGTCTACAGGAAGACATGTTGTATCACTGGTGGTTCAACAGTTCTGCTCACACGAAGCACGAGCTTTATACCAGCAGCCTCAATGCTGCACAGAACCTTCCAGGTCAGTTTATTTATAGATACATCGGTATCCTCACACCTTTTCCTTGAAGAAAGGCTGGCAGAGAGATCCTCCACTTGTTCTCTTGACATAAATCTCTCACTTCTTCAACATTCATAATAATAACGTAGTGTGTTGTAATAGTAGTTTATCTACACACGTATCATAAACCCTCTTTACTGCGTTCAAAAACCGCACGTTACGATCAGCATTATGTTAAACTACTTGGTAAAAACTCGTTACGTATCTGGAAAACTACACATTATGGTCATTATGTGTAGTTTTTCTACATATAATGACATTCAAATTTTGAACGCCGACGCCCGCCTGCATGCCGCCCCTAGTTTGTCTGTGAAGTTGGTACTAACATTCAAATTTAGAACGCCGACGCCCGAGGTTGGTGCTAAAGAACAAGCTAAACAACTGCTGAGCCACAATGCCGGTCAAGCATGCGGTTCCTGAACACATCAAAGAGAGCTTATGATAAGTGTGTAGATAAACTAGTGTATGTAACTGTACATAATTAGGCATTAAAACTCTCGAGTGATATTATTATGAAACTCGTCTTCGGCTCGTTTCATAAACCCACTCTCGAGTATTAATGCCCTCCATTATGTAGCTGTCACAAAAACTACTATTATGAAACTGTTGCTTAATGAGGAGTATTAAAATATGACGAGCCGAGGCGAGGTTTTTAATAGTATCACACGAGTGTTTTAATACATAGTTATGTGTCATACACTATTTTATCTTCTCTCATACCCTGTTGTTGAACCTGCTAAATAAAAGATGAAAGTTGAGAGTAATAAAATAGTTCATTTAACATCGAGAGCCATAATAAGGAACGCTTGAACTTCTCAGACAATTCTTGAATAGAACATTAGTACGTTTTCCAAAAAGGAAGTAGCATTTTTGCATTTACATTCACATACACAATACATACGTACGTACTTGTAGATAAGGTTGTGTTCACAGATCATAGATTGAGATAGACGACTCATACATGGTGAAATGTATGGGAACCAAGCGTGTATTTTTTTTTCTTTGCCGGTAACATAGACTTGCATATTACATGGTGGGTGTTACATACAAGCATAAGATTTTTAATTTGCTGTGCTTTGCGATGTTTTTTAGGCTAGCCAGATTCTAGGCAGAGAAGATAGGTATATCATTTATTCTTTAGTAAGTCTATAGTAAACAGTTGCTCAACGATCTTTTGGCGCGTGAGTGATGTTTTCAGGGGGGTGCCAGTTCTGCGTAACTTAATGCACTGAAACAGTCGAAAAGCATTAGTTCCACCTATTACCGGAAGCCAAAAGATACGCAAAGCTGTACTCACGTTAGGCTGAAGGCAGAATGTTTGAATAGTAGGCTAAATGATAGGTAATCCTAAATCACGTGACCGAAAAAGTTACATTGCCTGTATACAGTATCAAGAAACGCGTATGCAGGACCAGTGCTACAGACAGTGAGTCAAAAATAACAACAAAAATAAATCTAAATTTAAGATAGACAGAAATTTACAGGTATCAGATTTTTCCATTTACTTGTGCTATAAGACCTTGCTCTGCCCTGCCAGTCCAAATTCACGGTCGTATCGTTTGATTGCGTTAACTTAGAAGTTTAATTTTTCACAGCTTCAAAGGACCACCGACCTGAGTAATTGATATGAATTTCAACTTGAAGTTCCCGACAAAAAGGTCTTGACTCACGGACAGACGGACAGACGGACAAACGGACAGACCGACAGACGGACAACGAAGTGATCCTATGAGGGCTCCTTTTTCCTTTGAAGGTACGGAACCCTAATCATGATGAATGAAAGTAATTTTCGTCCCCTATCGCCCAGGTACTTTAGCGTACATGGTGAACACGTCAGCTGACTACGGCTGGGTTCAGTGTTCCGGCGCCAACAGTGTCGGCAGACAGACCAAGCCGTGCCTGTTCCACATCCTGCCAGCAGGTAACTACGCTCGGATTCGGCCAAGATGACTGCCAAATGTCACGGGTTCAACATTTTAACCTATATCTCAGCTGAGTGACTGATCAGTACACTAAGATGAAGTTTAATATAAATCAATAGAAAATTAATGGGGACCCACGCTGCCCCTAACATGCCGCTATCTCCCCTAACATGCCGCTATCATCCCCTAACATGCCGCTATCATGCCCGTTGACTATGAGCTGATGTCCGCTCATAAAATCGGGTAAGCAGGCAAACTCCTCCCATATATATCATATACACATATATATTGCCCAAAAGGGCAAATTGCAGGTAGAAAGCCTTCAGCATATACCGAGGCCATGTCTCACAGTAAATTCTTAGTAAGACAACTGTAAACAGAAAGGGGTTGTTTTTAGTCCATATAGCACACGAGCTGATGCCCGCTCAATATGTGGGGACCCGGACATAGCAGGGAGGTCTGACTCCTGGGCATAATTCCATTTTTTTCTCCTCCAACAAAAAAAAATTCAAAAATGGGACCCACGCTGAACAAAACGGGTGATTGGACGTATATTGTGACTATTTCAATATTATAAATAGAAAGTTGAAGAGCTAAATACCGTCATCTGATACATCTGCTTTTGATATGCCACATGGCAAATGCAGAGGGCATTTAAGGGTTTTGAACACCAGATTTCTAACATTAGCAGATGTCTCTCCACAAAGTTTGAGGGTCTGTGAAGTTGGCAGTAGTTTCCAGGGAATTTTGTGTTCAAGTTAGCTCTCAAGTTACGAAGTTTCGGATTTTGAGCTCATGTGGTTTGTTTTGGTGTTATAGATAAGCCGTCTCCGATGAAGGCGTGCGAGGTCACGAACGTCACATACGACTCTCTGACGCTGAACTGCACGCCGGGGCACGACGGAGGGATCCGGCAGACTTTTGTACTGGAGGTGAGTCCAAAAAACTGTGCCTCTTTCACCCCGTATGGAACAAAGTGTGACGCTATGTTTGTTTTGTTGTATTTTCACATTTAAAGACTGTATAGATAATATTTCCAAAATAACCTATTCCCAGTATTTTTGGTTCCATTTGCGTTTATACCGTTATATACTTAAAGGCGCTTGATGTCTTCATTTTTTTTTCATAGCTGCGGTGAAGTCATCAGGGGGCTACCCTGTTGACCCAAATTTGACTGTGGCATAGCAGCACTCAATATTACATCTTTATGATTTTTTACAGATGTCACTAAAATTGACAGGTGTCACTAATTTTGTCAGGTTTCACAAATATTGGCAGGTGTCACTGATTTTGACAGGTGACACAACTGGCGATTTCATTTCCTGAGCGCGGGACAGGGACAGCATGGCTATGTGTCTGTCAAACTTTGAGTTGTCTGTTGTATTTCCGGGCCAAAGATAATAAAATGATATCACCTTGTACAGCTGTAATAATAAAACTAATAGGTACAGCGTCTTTTCCCGTACGCGGTAACAAAGGCACAGCTGTGCCCACGTTTAGCCAGTAATTACATTTGATCTGCATGCGATTTAAGATGCATTTCACTTAAGTATCATCTTGTGAAATCGGCCGTAAGAATGCTAACTTCTTGATAACTTACGTTTATGTTGGCAGTTAGCATATCAAGTGAAAAGTAAATGAGATTCTCAACTACGCAGAAAGCTTTTAACTCCTTGTATTAAAAGCTTCCTGCGTACTACTTTGAACAAAAGTCAAGTCATTCCACTTCAGAATTTCTCTCAGAAGCCAAAAATCTAATTTCATTCAAAGCCATATTTTCCTAGCTGTATATCAGTTTCTCTTCAGTTGTATGACGCGAGCACCGGGCAGCTCCTCACGAACGTCTCAAGCGAGAGTGCGGAGTTCGTGGTGTCGGGGGTATCGGCGAGCGGTGCGCTCACAGTAGCGGTGCGGGCGATCAATAAGAAGGGGGCGAGCAACCCCTTCACACTGAGCAGCAGTCTGCTCAAGTACCCAGAGAGACATACAGGTACTCATCTAACAAGTACATTCGGGCTCACGTTAGTGATGCGCGTGGTCAACAAGAAGGGAGCGAGCAACCCCTTCACACTGAGCAACAGTCTGCTCAATTATCCGGAGAGAAAAACAGGTACTGAGCTAACATTAACAGTAGCGGTACGCGCGATCAACAAGAGGGGTCTTATTCTATCTTCAAACAACAAAATAAATACCAGTTGGAGCATAGCAAACAAAACTATTAAAGGGAATGCTCAGAGTCTTGTGGGCCTTATTGATGGTTTAAAGTCGAAAGGTCTATCTATCTTAAGCCTTTGATCATGTAAATCATGCGGTTTTAACTTGTATTCTTGAATGCTATGGCATCAGGGGGTGTGTGCTGGTCTGGTTGAAGTCGTACTTGGGCAATCATATTCAAAGGGTAATGTTGCCACACATAGATAATCGTTCAAAAACATTAAATAGTATTGAATCTAGTAATACTGAAATACATATAGCGGTGCCACAGATTACCGTGCTGGGTTCAGTATCATTCATCTTGTACATAAACCACATGCCGGAACTTATAAGCAACAAAATCACCATGTTTGCTGTGCATGTGCGCCATGTATTTCTAGAGCCGACTAGAGTTACTGATAACAGCCAAACTTGCTTAGATAACGTTTTTTGTGACTATGCATTCACAAGTTAAAATATAATTAACTGCTTACCCTCCGATCACAGTGGTCAAACAGTCTCCTTCCCAAACGCTAGTAAAAATAAAACTGATCCATCATTTTATAGGCCTATTACAACCCATAGATTAGAGACGTATACGAAAAACTTAGATATTTTGCTGGTACCGGATTTTAATGAACAAACAAAATCTACTCAAACTTCTTCAAAATTATTCAAACAGAATTCAATAAAGTTTTAAGATTAATGAAAGTCAGTGTGTTGTAAACAACTACAACGGTAAATCTAAATTTAATGACTGGGCAACGTTTGGAGTTCGTAAAAGTAGAGTTATCTTGTATGACCTTTATGAACAAACCTATAACTTTGAAAGACAATTTCATGACTATGTTAAAAATACTCCAAAACTTTCAAGTTGGTTTGCAGAACTGCAAAAACTTTACATATTGAAATAAAATACAAAATTCAAATAACAGAAAGAAAACAGTTTGGCTAATAATAAACCGTGAAACTGGCAAAGTTATACCAAGGGACAATTATTTCTGCCTAAAGATAGATGATGATGTTGTTAAATCCAACTCTGAGGTTACTCGAGCTTTCGAAACATTCTTCACCAATGTACCCTTACTCACAACAGAGCCTCTAAATTCATCTCCATATGAAGCAGAGACTTTATTAAAAACCAACACTAGCGTCAGTAATGTATATTTAAAATTATTCATGTATTTTTATTTTAAAATCCTGCAAATTTATCAGCCCACAAGCAATCATTACAATTTGATCCAAGTAGCCTAAACAAAACTGCGAATAATTCTTGAAATATTCTGCATTCACTTGACGACACTATTCTTCTTGCAGACGTTATAGAATTGGTACGAATAATAAATCCGGGTTATCACTCCTGTTTGAACATTATGGGACGAAACACTCTTTGCTTCCCATTATGAAAAACAATTATTTTTTTAAAATCATATCACGATAATAATCAATAATTTCATTTTAGTCAGGTTAGTACTGACGTGAGTGACGTGATGTTTGTTTGACAGTTGACTTTACTCATATACTTGGCACTCTTTGGTTGACTTGACTACCACTTTTTTTGTGGTAGGCAAAGAAACTGATCCTAATACGTCTCTTAGTGACGTGACGTTTACTTTTGGCGGGTAAACTTTTAGCTTTGTTTTTTAAATAGACGCAGTGAATAAATCCTAAAAATATTTAAGTCACTTTCTTATAATGGTCTATTCAATTAAATTCAGTTCAATAACGTTTATTTCGGATAACAATAGGATCCATAGACATAGAACACATAAATAAAATACACACAGAAAATATTTACTTTTAAAACATTAGACATCACACAATAACAATATATCGTAAATAAATAAGCGGACGGTTAAGGCAGATTATCCGACCACAGTGCAACGGCTTCTTTCTCTCTTATTTGAATTCAAGTGAATTGTTTCCCAACGGCTCCGGACAGTCCACCCTGTCAGAAATAATGGACAGGATGGTGTTGACGCTGCCGCGCACACGGTATATCAGGGATGCTGTTCTCGCTCTTAGCATGGCGTAAACGTCTGACGCACGCTCCTCAGCAAACATCCCGATACACTGCAAGAACGCGGCAGCTCCAACAACATCCTGGAACCATTGTTATACGCGAAGGGCGTCGTCGACTTCTGCTTGTATCTGACCCACAGAGCACACGTGTAAAGCCTTAAATAAAGTCACCTTGACAGCCCTCCCACAACACGCAAATCTGTGGGCCAACACCCTTCGCTCCCTTTCTATATCAAGGTCATCTAATTTTCAAAATAAAATTAAAAAAATATATATGTCTGAGAAAAATGAAGGAATGAAGGAAGGGAGGAATGAAAAATGAGGCCTACCTATCGTCTTTTCGCGTCCACTCCATTTTTGAAAATTCAGTTTCTTAATATGTATATTCGTATTCCGGATGCTCATTTTTTTTTGTTCGAGTTCTAACTTCGAAGTTTGAGGTATGTGACAAAACATATGTCCCGACCTATGTATATATTTAGTTGCCGAACCTGCTCACAAAAAATCACGAGAATCCGTTGAGAAATGCGCCCTTTAGAGGAAAACATCCGGAAATACGAAAGCATTTTTGCCCAATCCTGGAACAGAGCCGTTCGCTCGCTTTGTCTATTCACCAAAACACGTGACATTGGCCCTTTTTCCATTTGCCGTTAGTAAATTTTTGTCAGACTGCTTTATACATTTAAAAAACGGTCAAGTGCGAGTCCAACTCGGGTTCCGTACCACCGTACAATGGTAGGGATGGTGTGGAGTGAATAGTTTGGATTTTACATAGCAAAATGTTCTTTACAAAGTTATTGGTGCGGCTACTTGTTCATAAGTTTGTATGAGATTTTGAAAGAATTTTCGTATGGGAGCCCCCTTAAATATTAATTTTACTCTGTTTTTTTAGTATTTGTTGTTATAGCGGCAACAGAAATACATCATCTGTGAAAATTTCAACTGTCTCACTATCAAGGTTCATGAGATACAGCCTGGTGACAGACGGACAGACAGACGGACAGCGGAGTTTTAGTAATAGGGTCCAGTTTTTACATTTTGGGTACGGAACCCTAAGAAGAATCGCATATAATTGAATCGTCATCTTTCTCCAGCGCTAGTCCCTGTGCGAGTGGAGCTGTCAGTTGTCCTCCTGGTGGTGGTGGCGGCTGTGGGTATAGTGCTGCTCATCACCTCCATGTCCGCCGCAGTGTTCTGTTGCCGCCACTGCAAACACAACAATAGTAAGTTATCTTTGTTGATATATAGGTACTTATTTTGTATATTTCTGACGCCGCTGTTGACGATGAAATAAGATAGACTCGGGCAAAAAGCTGAGACGTTCAAATATTTCGATGCGCTCGGCTCACACTCGTCAGATCGTAAGTATGGGGTTGCCATGCTGAGTTTCATTTAAAATTTTGGCGCTCGTTCTCAGCTTTCGTATGCCAGAGTCTAGTTAGCGTTAACGTCACGATACCTACACATGTTTTTGACCCAGTAATGTTCGAGATTACTTAAATGAGAGGACTGGGGTTAATCTCGCTCAACACAGACCTTGCTGTTAATAATTTTGTAATTATTTATTCCTGCTTATTAAATAAAAAAAATCATATTTGTATTAGTTAAGCACAACCTATTTTTAAAAGAGATCTAAAAATCAATTTGTGGGAGTTTCTACGCCCTTCTTCTCCCACAGTGGTTTAATGTAGAGAAGTGGCAAAAAATTACGTTTGCTAAGTATATGTAAATATCTACAGTAATAAATAAAGTACTTGACTTTGACTTTGACACAAAATACAGGTTTGAGGTTTGTTTCTGCTTCCCACGAGATATGAGGGTATTTTAGGTTTAGGTCGGAAGCAATGAATGGTTTAGTTTGTTTCTGTGGATCATATTCCTTATATAATCCACCTTAGACTTGACCAGAGCGGTGTAACTCAATGATGACTTTTTGAAAGCTTGCTGGCAATCGCTAACAGGAGAATATCCTTACAGCTTCTGTCACATCCCTGTCACTCTCGTGGTTGTTTCAGATAAGAGTGAGAAGGACAAGCGGCGACAGGATGAAACTTCGAATGTTCCGCTGACGGGCACCAAGGAGTCTCAGAGTGTCGACAGTTTAGGTTAGCGTCTGTATATTTTGCTTTCATCAGTCATTTTATTAAGGGTAGTATTTAAACGTCTAACCAGATATCCGGTTTTTGATTGTCAAAGGGACTGATTTTGCCTGACAAAATTTTTAATTGCGCGACAAGCTGAGCTCGTCTAGAAATACTATTTTTGTCTGGAAAATTAACGAATTACGCGACTAGAAATCTGAAAAACAGCAACTTGAAAATTTCAATTCGAATAGGGTAGAAAAACAAAACGCCCGTTGGATTTTGTTGTTTTTACATGAGTAACCTAACACGAAGGATAAAGACGGCTTCGCTTCGCTCACCCTCTTTATCCTTCACTTACCTGACCCACCACTTTGCCCAGACATCAGTCAGTCTTTATTTAGCCAAATTAAGCGAAAAAAATATTAGCCAACGCAAACCAGTTAATATTTTTTTCGCGCAATGTATTTTTCGCACAATTCAGTATTTTTTTCGCTTATTTCAGATAATTCCAGACTCAGAATTACCTCCTTTCCTTTCCTTGACAGGGTATCCTATATGGTGCCAGAAGCCATGTTGTGCCTATATATGTCACCGTAAGATTGTAAAATCCATTAGATTATGAACTAACGCGTTAGTTTGTAAACTATCGACAAAATTAAATTTAAATTTATTTAATTTAAATACTTTTTAACCTTTTATATCGTCGAGCATGGCTCAGTCTCGCAGGAACTATAAAACAGATGGCAATAAGTAGCTGTTGTCCCCAGACAAGAACCCGGACATAATCCCGCTGGATAGCAAGTTGAGCGACAATAGCTCGCTCAAGTCAAGCGACTACAGCACGCGACCGCTCATCTCGTGCAGTGCGGCAGACAAGTATGGTGCGGGAGACAAGTACGACTCGCTGCGCCCGGACTCTGCCGAGCGGTTCGCGTGCGAGCGGCCAGGCGACCACTGCCAGTACATGCAAGTTAGGCCGATGGAGTACAGGTACACTTTATTTAAACTTTTAGCTAACATAATTATGTATATAATTTTATTATTTCTTGTATCTCGAGCTAAGTTTACGAGAATTTAGGTCTTTATTTTGTCCAGACCATGATGAATCGTATACGTGAGCCATGCCACCTTCGACCAGTGGTAGTGTTGTTTCTAATGCTCATTCGGTAATCCATAACCGCAGCCAAATCTTCGCAATTTATCGTCGTCTTGATGACAGTCTAATAAGGGTCTATTATAATTGTTTTCAACCTGGAACTCGGTTCTGAAGTCACTATTGTTTCAGGATACATCCCTCATACCAACCGTCCAACATCCTTCCCATGCGTTCACACGCGCCGAGCCCACAGAGTGTGGTGCCGCCACCAACATTGGCGCCTTTCCAAAATCTTTCTAACGTTGGTACCGACTGCCAGTTCCCGCGGCCGCCGTCAACGTTCGCGCACTTATCCAACGTTGGCACTGACTGCCATCTTCCGCGGCCACCGTATGACAACGTTTACGAAGATTGGCTCAAGTATAAAAACGCTCTGCCGTTGAATACTAACGGACTGGTGAGTTGTTTTGTTTTTATTATTCTATAGCACTTTTACCTGATAAAATCGTTTAAACTCCAAGCATAAAACTTGAGAACGGTGCCCTTTGCGGAAGTTTGTGCTTGCCGCCGATCCGCAGTCGTGTCGGTTTTATGGCAGTTATCAAAGAGGTGTGCGCTTGCGTTTGTGTAGCGTTACCACGTTTGCGAGTCCATTTCCACATTTGTCTGACCACACTTTGGCTTGTAGTATTACTACTAATGAAATTAAATCATTAAAGGGTTAGAAATAAAGCTTTGGATTTACTAAGATCATACTTAAGTAATAGAATTCTAAAGGCAATTGCAAAAGGCGTCAACGACGTTAAATCTGATTGATCGGGTGTAATAATTGGCGTTCCACAAGGTTCCATATTAGGCCCTTTCTTATTCCTGGTATATATGTATTAACGATCTGCCTTTCATGGTGGAGAAATTGACTGTTATAGCGTTGTTTGCGGATAATATTTCGCTGGTCTCCAAAATTGAAAGACAAAAAAAAGATTTTGATTATGTTTATGGTGTATTGTCTTTAACATTGTAATGGTTCACAGTTAATAATTTAATGTCAATCGCTGGTAAAACCAAGTGTATCAAAGTCTAACTTCCCAATGTCACGGTAATATTGCGCATCAGCCTAAGCCTAAGACGTTGTGGTAACCCCTCTGTACCTTTGTTTTTGACCTCATTTTCTCGTTCACGTCACACGGTTTACGTCTCGGCGTTGACGACCTCTGTGGCTTTGCGGTTTGAGGCTCTGCCTCCCCAGCGGGAGGTCCTGGGTTCGAATGCCGGCTAGGTAGGAAGAAAAAATATCCCCAAGTCTTAGATGTTTATATGTGTGTGACGCCGCTGTTCCCACGACACAGAATATCCTAGTGTGGGGCCACAGGCAATGTATGTACCTTTTTATAAATGATCCGTTACGTATTTTCTGTAGCTACCAGCGGAACAACTGATGCCGCCAGAGCTGCATTCGAGCTCATTGTACAGTAACCCGCGACACAATCTGACCCAAGTGACCCATCCAGACCCGCAGAGCTGGGTCACGCAGAACCCACGACATGATCCGAGGTGAGTACAGATATCGCAAGGTTTCTTGTTGTCTTCGAGGCCATCATCTCTCTCGCCCATGCGTGTGTCACCGTAAGATAGTCAAAACCGTCAGTTGATCAACTAACGGTTTTTTTCTCGTAAGTTGGTCAACTATCGACAGATAGTAAACTGTAGCGTACTGCGTACTATATGACGCGGCAGTTGATCAACTAACGGTTTTTTTCTCGTAAGTTGGTCAACTATCGACAGATAGTAAACTGTAGCTAGCGTACTGCGTACTAATGACGCGATAGTTGAACAACTAACGGTTAAAACCGTTAAATATTAAACTGGTTTGAACTTGAATTGCAAATGAAATACCAGGGCAATCACTGCGGTAGCTTAGGTGAAGACTAGAGGGGGCGAGAACAAATGAAACGTAAATTCGTCGGTCTGGTTTACTATCTGTCGATAGTTGATCAACTACCGCGTTAGTTGATCAACTGACGATTTTGACTATCTTCCGGTGACATATGCATCTCTCTTGTTCCCACGCGCCGCTACCCCTCCATGCGGCACTCTGGCGCCAAACAACTTAGCTTCAGGTGTACCTGGGGTTGGTTGTTAGGTGTTATAAGAAAGTCAATGAGAAGCATTTTAATTCTAAATCTACCTGTTGGTTTGACAGCTGTATGACAAGTTTTAAAGTTGTAACTTTTGAAGCTGTTTATTTTTCGCTGTCAGGTCTCATAGCTTGACATGACAGGTCTCATATCTTGACAGCTGTCATAGGCCTCATAACTTTTCACTTTATAGTCATATCAAAATATATATAGAGTCATATCAAAACATTTGACAGCTTTCACAGCTTTGGACAGGTCTAATAATTATGACAAGTGTAACATGTGGCAAGTGTTAAAAGTTTTGACAGGTGTCATAACTGCTGACAGGTGTCGCAGTCCGCCGCCACTGCGGGTAGACGCGGGGGGCGGCGCCGTCTACTACAGCCGGGGGGGCGTGGGGAGGGGCGGCACGCTGCCCACACTGCACGGTGATAGGGGGAGCGGTGAGTTCAGACACAACGCGGATGTGGCTACATCTAGGCTAGTCTATTTTAGTCAGTTTCATAGTGTCATGTCATGTCCTACGCTATCTTGTTGTGGGGGAAAGTAGCGGATATTTTTATACTACAGAAAAGAGCTGTTCGAGCAATTTTCGACTACCTAAGTGAACTTTTATAAGAAATTGACATAGTAACTGAAACGAGTCAATTTATTTACGAAAATATAATGTATGTACGCAAGAACTTTACAACATTTTCCAAATGTAGAGATAGTTGTAAATGTAAACCTAAGAAATAATCACAGTCAAGTTGCGCCCAGTACCCACACTGTACTGTGTTGTACAGTGTGGGTACTGGGCGCACACCCACAAGATAACTCTGGAGATTTTGAAGTTGCTATTTGGGCAACGTAAAAACGAGTTTGTCTCCAAAAGGATATTACAATGTTCAAGATTACTCAAATGACGAGACAGTTTGGGGTTAATTTTACTCAACCCCTATTTAATCCTGCTTATTATTATTATTATTATTATTATTATTATTATTTAACTAGCCCATAACGTCCCACTCCTGGCCAAAGGCCTCTCTCCCCTTCCTATAATTAATATTTAAATTTTTGTATTAGTTAAATACATGTTTTAAAGAGGCCTAAAAACAGTCTTTGGGAGTTTCTTCGCCCTGTATCTCCCACAGTGGTCCAATGTAGAGAAGAGGAAAAAAGTGTCATTTGCTAAGAACATGTAAATATCTAAATTGTAATAAAGAAATTTTGACTTTGAGTTTGTCGTTTAGCAGTATCTTCTAATCTTCCAATTCCGATTGGGTAGAAACATGTCACGCGCATGCCACGTCACGTAGGTGGGCACTTGGCGTAAGGCCTATAACGCATTAGTGGCCTTGATGCGACGTTACGGCACTATTTTATATGAAAACGCAGGACGGCTGGCCACAAGTCAATGCGCTGATATTATGCGGTTTCATATTACATCGCGTGGAGTTGGGTAAAAATGCATTAGCGAATGCAGACGTTGTTGACAAGAAATTTAAAACTAAAGAAGAATCTTTAGTTTAAAATTTCTTGTCTTTAATCCCACCATTTATGCGTCGTAAATACTCCCCCTCGTAAATTTTAGACTTTACGATGCAAGTTGATCCCCATTGCCCTCCCACCACCCCCTTAGTGGGGGAAAATTAAAAAAAACTTATTAATACACGTCTCACACCTGTCAACTGTGGACTGCAAAATTTTAGCTTCACAAGTCAAGTAGTTTTACTTTCATACAAACTGTAATCCCCCTTTTCCTCTCCTTAGGGGATGAATTTCGCCAAATCCCTTTTTAACCTCTTGAATACCAACTGCGTTAGCAAACGCCACTTTTTAGATGTTTTAAAATTTATTACCATGTCATAAGGTTCAAAATCGCGACCTGTCCCAACTACCCTCGGTTTTTGAGAGGTTAATGCTACCCTACGCTGCATAAGGAACCCCTGTACAAAGTTCCGTGACTCTAGTTCCACCGGTTTAGGCTGTGTAATAGCATTTTATTAAGTTGATGGAACGTTCGGTTTGCCTTAGCACATTTAATAATATCTACAGCACTAAATAACTTTTGAATCTTGTAAAGAAGATTTTTTTCTGATAGCAATTCGCTGTTTCTCATGAACCATAATAGGTAGAGAGTTGAAATTTTCACAGAATGTGTATTCCTGTTGCCGCTATATAGCAGCAGCAAATATTGGGTGCTTACCTATGAAATTGGCGAATTTTTCTTCCAGATTCAGGAGTTCATAATTCGAGTAATTCAATAGCTATTTTCAGTTTTTTTTAAAATTAATTTCTATATTTTTATTTAAAATTAATTTCTATATTTTACATCTACTTATTAAATTTTCTTTTAATTTTCAGTTTGATAACTAAAATGTTATCTTCAAAATCAGTGCCTCCTAAATGTCATTCATTTTCATGATAATATTCGTAATATTTTTTTACAGCTGACACTTTTCAAAAATTATATTAAATTTTCTGTTAGCTAAATGTTGTCTCATTCATAAGTTTATAAAATTAGGATCTGTCATTCCTAAAAAAATACAAATATGTTTGTACTGAATATTGAGTTAACTTCAATTTCTCCATACAAAACGCCAATTTCATATGTGAGGACCTAATATTAGCAGAAAATAATGAACTACGCCCATTTAAAAAATATTAAGGGGGTCCCCATGCAAGAGACGTTCCTTTTTACGATTTATTGTACGTTGTGGGACCTTTCGTGTGCGAGCCTGACTCATACCTCACCGATGTTATTATCAGTATACTCAACGATTACTAAAGGCGGCTATACTTTTATCATTCAAATGTTACTTTATATTCCAAGATGCCCGTTTTAATAGTTTTCTGATTTGTACACATTGTTACAGGATCATCAATGTCTCAACACCTCGGGGGTTCGAACCTGAACCTCTCACATCCGAACCCCGAACCAAACGAGCCGAGGACGTCCAACAACCAACAGGCCACGTGAATGTGAGCCATCAAGGGCGGAGCTAAACGACGCCAGTCCATAACGATACCTGACTACCACCGTAGACTAGGAATAAACCGCTACAACGGACTCGGACCATGCCCGTTGGGTAGGAAGCGAAACGACGCAACTCCTTAAATACTTCTGGCCTAACATTAGTTATATCGTGTTCATTTATTGTAAAGTCAGCAGAAATGTATTTCATATTGCAGAAACTTTTGAAGAACCAAAGTGTTGATGTTAAAAGTGTGTTGTCGCTGTGTATTGTGCGCATGTTAAGCCTGGTCAATTAACCCCTGGGATTCTCAGACTTATGATACGATGCGTAACTCGCGTGAGCGAGAAATCAGTCCCGTCGACATATTGACCAGGTTATACCGAACTTTGGTAGCCAGAACCAATGTAATCAGTAATTATTTTTTTGTGTTGACAGTAAGTGGACAAAAAGCAAGTGCGTAACAATTTTGTACTGAAAGGACTGATTAAAATTATTTAGCGGACAAAGTGAATAAATGGTTTCTGTGTGACACAGACTTTAGTTTAAGATGACTGTTTTTATAAAATAGTTGGTGAGTTTTAAAAGTAATTTGTAAAAAAGTAAATTATACTAAATTTTTTTTTTGGTTTTTGATTTATCTTCTCGTAAATGTCTCCTATGGAAATCACTAGTAGAGTGCGTTTCAGCTTTAATTTCACTTCGCCATTAAGTTGGTAGCAACGAAATAGGTGTTGCTAGCTTTCGAAAAATGTATTACCCAAAAGGCCAAAAGTTAGAGGGAATATATCATAACTCACTCATACTGTAAATGTTCATATACGTTGACGATACTCAAAGATATCGTTTGTATATGTCACCGTAAGATTGTCTAAACTGTTAACTAGACCGACAGGGTTAAGAATTTACGTTTCTCTTGTTCTTTCATTTCAATCTAACACGAAGACTATTACTAGGTTTGTCCTGTTTGTCCTTTGCAATTTAATGGTTTTGTTATAAACTAACGCGTCATATCTTAAGCAGTACGATACAGTTTACAATTTATCATAGTTGTTAAACAAACAAGAAAAAAACTTTAGATTATAACTAACGGTTTTGACAATTTTCCGGTGACATATATGATTGACCGGCCGAGCGAAACTTCCAGCTTCGAGATTGGCCAAGAATGATTTTGTCCGTCTGTCTGTTCTCGCCTACAGGTCGCATTTTTCAACCGATTTTGACAGAAATTGGCACATTTTTACAAGCTTTTATTTAGTTTCACCTGTCCCGTTGTCTGTCTGTCTGTCTGTAATCAAATCTTGCAAGTTAAATTTGATCCACTTCCCTGTTTCCGATTGAGCTGAAATTTTGCATGCATGTATAAATCAGACGACAATGCAATATTATTATGACATAGAGCTGATCTGATGATGGAGCTGGAAGGTGGCCATAGAAACTCCGTCATTAAACGATGCAACCTCATCGAGTTTGGGCTCCTTTAATTTGTCTTGACGAGTACTTTGATATTAGATGGTAACCAGGGTCTGATGATGGAACTCCATAATGAAACGACGCAACCCCATCGAGTTTGGGCTCGTTTAATTTGTCTTAACGAGTACTTTGACACTAGATGGTAACCAGGGTCTGATGATGGAGCTGGAAGGTGGCCCATAGGAACTCCATAATTAAACGACGCAACCCCATCGAGTTTGGGCTCGTTTAATTTGTCTTGACGAGTACTTTGACACTAGATGGTAACCAGGGTCTGATGATGGAGCTGGAAGGTGGCCCATAGGAACTCCATAATTAAACGAAGCAACCCCATCGAGTTTGGGCTAGTTTAATTTTTTTGACGATTACTTTGATACTAGATGTCCGACCCCAAAGCCGAGTTAAGTCTTTAGCAGGGCAGTTACAAATAAATAACTGGTGATACCATAACTAATTTAAACGTTATTTTACCTTACTACAAATATGTAAAAAAATACATATATAAATAAATAAAATACATAGACTTTAGGTGCTCAAAGCAGCACATATTATGTGAACGTACTACGGACTACATTACGGAAACACGCTACTACGTGCTACGAACTACGTCGTAGTAAATCTCGATTTAAAAATACTAAAAAGTTAAAAATAAAAATACAGAAAAAAAACCTTTTTTAAAAACAAGCTTTTATTAAAAATGAACTTAAAAGTTTAAAATAAATTAACTCCAATAACAAATATATCACTTTATAAGTTCATTGTAACCTTTAACGATAATTAAGCTTCTTCGTCTACGACAAAATAATTACATACCGTACATAATTATATATTTTTAACATTAAAACCTTACATTTTGATGGTATGATTAAGAACATTTAGCACCTTCTTTTCCTCTCGCTATCACAATGTAACACGCTATTATTTATAAAATTGGGACTGTGTTCAAAACGGGAAGATTTAACAATTAAAGTGTAAAGGTTTTAATGTTAAACATATATAATTAGGTACGGTATGTAATTATTTTGTCGTAGACGAAGAAGCTTAATTATCGTTAAATGTTACAATAAATTTATAAAGTGATATATTTTTATTAGAGTTAATTTATTTTAAACTTTTAAGTTCATTTTTAATAAAAGCTTGTTTTAAGAAAAAAAAAACTTTTTTTAGTCGATCGCTATTTTTGATTGGGTGGAACTAGGAGGGAAATTTTCAATCAAATTTAAGAGGAACACTAAGGACTTCATTCTACACAAGATGTTTCGAAAAAAAAACAAAAGGGGGAAGTGAAGCGGGAAAAAAGGGGGGTAGTTTTCTGTAGCGATATGGACGGATTTCATTTTTTGAATTGAAGCGAGGTCTACTGTTTTTAAGGAACCACTAGCTTACTTATTTCGTGTTGTGCAAGGTTGTAGGTAAACTACATACCTCCTACCTTATTTATGGAAGCGGGGAATCGTAATGAGAAGCTGGCAACCGGATATTGCTTTTGCCCATTTTTTTCGTGACAGTTGACAGTTGCGCATTACAGCCAAATTAACGGCGAAGGAAATCAGCTGAAACATATCACGTTACTAAGGGTTGGGGTGAATAGCCCCCCGTAACGGAAGCCTAAAGAAAGTAATTTAGAGTGTAGGTCCTAAAAGAAATGAAAGAAAGAAATTAGAATGAGTTCGTTTGGGTAGGATTTAGAGTCCTTTGGCAGGAGCAGGGGGGTAAAAGGGGTTAAATCTGGTAGGGGCTGGCTCCCTTATTATAACGCTACCACTCTTATTACAATGTAATGCAAATTCATCGAGTTATTAATCAAAATAGTTTCTGACCTCAAATCAGATAAAAAGCGATAACAAAACGTAAAAATGGGCAATTGAAGACTAAAATGGTGGTGTTAAACAGTCAGTGGGCTAAAATGTCACGCAAAATCAGAAGTAGAAGCACAATTCTGGTGTTGCTAGATTTCTCCCGAGCTTTCGACTGTCTGAGCGCGCCCCTCTTATTATCAAAAATGTCATATTATGGATTTGACAGTACCACGGTGAAGTGGTTTGACAGCTGTGCTCTCGGGCCGTGGATTGAAAAAAAGCGATAGTACTATGTTGTTTTCCTCGACAAAGCGCTTAACAAGGGGTGTGCCTCAAGGGTCGATATTAGGCCCCCTTTTATTTATTCTTTACACAGCAGAGATATTTTCTGCCGTGGAGAGCAGCATGTGCCATCTCTACGCAGATGATACCCAGTTGTATATATCATCCGTTCCTTCCGACATCAACACTGCAGTCCAATCCATAAATAACGATCTAGAGCGGGTGGCGTCATGGTCTGAGAGGAGCTGTCTAGTGCTAAATCCTAGTAAATCTAAGTACATGATCCTTGGTACAAAATGTCAGATCCATAATACTGTCCAAGCCCTAGCCCCCAATGATATAGCTATCAGGAGCGACCCAGTGGAAAGGGTTGTAGAAGCAAAAAATCTTGGGTTATTGATGGACGGTGAGCTTCGATTCGAAAATCATATCAGAAACGTAGTCAGCAATTGTTTATACCGCCTTAAGATTCTTTATAATATACGTGATTACCTTAGCACTGATTTGCGTGTCAGGCTGAGTGAATCATTGATATTATCTAGATTAAACTACTGTGATGTCGTATATGGTAGCTGTATACTTGGTCGGTCGAAAAGGTTAATTCAACGTGTGCAAAACGCATGTATACGTTTTTGTTTCAAAATTCCTCCTAGATCCCATATCTTGGATGCAGAAAAACTTCTGAACATGGAAGCTCGTCGGCATTTATACCTAGCCAAACTACTCTTTGGTGTTATACACACGGAAACCCCACCCTACTGTACAAGTCTACTTGGTGTACAACCAAGATAGAATGGGCGACAAGGCAACGTGGCGTGCACAAGGAAAGAATTCTTACACCGGCGCATCGAACGGCGACTTTCCGCGGGAGTTTCAGATTTGCGGCATCTAAGTGTTGGAATGATATTCCCCCTCCAGTCCGTGAAGCGGCTAGTAGGTGTGCCTTTGGGCGAAAACTCAGGGCACATTTGCTAGATCAGCAAGACTACTCCTCCCCTCCGTACCAACTTCACGCCGCAATAAGACTTGAGTCGCTCCACAGAGTCTGTGGTCTGAGAGTCTGTGCCACAGACCATATCTGGTCTGTGGGTCGCTCATTGCCAGTGGGACCTGTATGGGCCGTCAGGTCTTGTTGCCGCAGCCCGTTGCTTCGTTCGTTAGGGGTAGGATAGTTGTAGTTACATCCAGCTAGTTTAATAACTGACGTTTATTATCAAGTAATACAAAAGAAGAACGCTGATGTGGTTCGGTTCTGTTCACTAGTAGTTGATGTAAGTAAGTGGCAGTTAGGTATAAGAGATTGCTAAATTTATACAATAATAATTGCTAAGTAAGTAATGTGCAAGGCGTTGGCCTGTACATGCTCCCGATAGCAGCTACAGAACATAACAGTTATAATGTAAGTAATGTACCTTAGTTATTAATGTAATTAAGCTAAGTACATGCTGCAACTTGATTCTCGCATATCACTCGAAGTTGACACGATCCGCAACAAGTGAACAGCCATATGTTTTGTTGATGTAATTTGATCCATTTGTCGGTGCAAGGAACTTGTTCGACCTTTGGATTCCAGTCTGGTGACTTATAATTTTTGCTGCGCATAGTATTTTGTTTCCGTTTGTGTTGTAGATGGGATGGTATGCTTGACATAAAAGGTTATTATTTTTAGATGTCATACATTGTTGGATGTCCTCTTCTTTCAGGTTTATGAATGTGTTCTTCATGATGTTTGTAGCGATGTACTTTGGCGATTGCTTTACGGTGATATAGGTATTGTTCCTCTTCATCGTAATAGGTATCGCGCGATATAATTTGTATTCGTCATCGCTTATAAGCGGTAAGTGTTACTCGAAGAATAGGTAGTTGTCATATATTCTTGCTTTTACGTAGATAAGTTTGTACATTTCTTTAATGTTTTGCTGAAAGTTCTTGACGGATAGAAATAGTCGTTTTGTGATTCTAGTTGATATGTGATTGAGTTGCTATATCAGCTGAGCTGGAGTGAAGAGCTTAATATTTGATCGATGTAGAGTTTGATGTTTTTTTTTGTGTTCCAATATGATGTGAGGTCGTAATAAACCAGTAGAGTCCACTTGTCGTATATCAGTTGTATGTTGCCGATTTCATCGAAGTAGATCGGTCGATTCCCGTCTATTGGGTTAATGCTGTAGGCTGTTGATCTTGTAGCGGCGCTACTGATTGTTACGGTTAGCAGCGTTAACATGATACATGCCATGAAGCTGGTGATTTTGCTTCCTCTGGTTCGAGACTCCTTCATTGTTGGGGTTGGCTTCTTTTGCTCTTCTTGGGAATCCAGCTTGACTTCTGGTTCTAAAGTGTTGCTCGGTAGTGGGGCCAGTTTGTTGATAGGTCGTTTCAGTGTACCACCCTTAGCTTTCAGAGTGACGACCCGCGTGTTGCCGTCGCTTCCCGGAAATAGGTCTATCACTTTTCCCATAGCCCATTTTCCAGGTGGCAGGTTTGATTCCTTTATTAGTAAAAGATCGCCTTTTTTCAGGTTCTCTCGTTTCTGTTGCCATTTTGTTTGAAGTTGTAGTTGATGAAGGTATTCATTGGACCATCTTTTCCAAAAGTGTCGATGCATCATTTCTGTTAATCTCTATCTGTTCCTGAGATCGATATGTTTAATGTCACTGTGGTCATCTTGGTACAGTGACATGATGGGACTTCCCGTTAGGAAGTGTCCTGGCGTTAAGTACTCGATGTCATCTGGTTCTTCTGAGATAGGACAAAGAGGGAGGCTGTTTAAACAGGCTTCGATTTGGTGCAGTAGTGTCGAAAACTGCTAAAATGTCAGCTTTTGATCTCCAAGGACCCTCTTCAGGTGATGTTTTGCTGATCGTACTGCAGCTTCCCATAGTCTTCCTGCTTTTGGAGCCAGTGGTAGATTGAAGTGCCACTGTATCTCTAAGGAGTTGATTTCTCTACAGAATTCTGAGGACATCAGCGTCTTGAAGGACTTGAATTCTTGTCGTAGGGCCCTTGCCGCCCCTAAAAAGAGCCATTATCTGAGTACATATGTTTTGGGGTACCCCTTTTGGCACACATTCTCTTCAAAGCCGCGAGGAATGTTGATGACGTCATATCCGACACGAGTTCTATATGGACGGCTTTCGTGACCATGCAGATGAAGATGGCTATGTAGCCTTTGCTAGTCTTCACTCCTCTGCCTTTGTTTATTTTTATCTCCACGTGCCCGGTGAAATCTACCCCTGTGTGAGTGAAGGGGAGCGACGGTGTTATTCTTACACTCGGCAGATTTCCCATGATCTGTTCGGTCTTGTTAGATTTGTATCTACGGCAAGGATACAAAGCCGGAGTTGTTTTTTCACAGCTCTATTTCCTCCAACGACCCAATACCGGTGCCTTAATTTGGTTAACGTTAGGCGGGGACCGCCGTGCAAAGTTTGCTTGTGGGTCAGCTCGATGACCAGTTCAGTTAGGCGGCTGCTGTGAGGTAGAATAATAGGATTTTTCGTAGTGTAGTGTAGCGCTGAAACTTGTAAACGTCCTCCAACTCTCAGTATACCGTTGTCGTCTATGAAGGGTGACAGTTGCAGAAGTTGACTTTTCTTGCTAACGGATCCAGTTTTCTTTATGTTTTCCAAGTCATCTCCAAATTCTTCCGTTTGGGTGGCCTTGATGACAATGTTTCTTGCTTTTTCAAGTTCTTGCAGTTCCAGATAGTTTTCAAATGTTCGTTTCGAAGTTCTTTTTTCTTTAAATCTCAGCAACCAACTGATTATTCTTGTAATATGCTCTAACGAACTGCGCGACGCAAGCAATGTTTTGATGACCGATATTGAATTCGTCGCCTCGATATGTGTTTGTGTAGATATCGCTGACACACACGTTTGGTAGACTTCGAGTTCGTTAATTGTAGATTTAGAACTAATTTCCGTTTTTTCCTGTTTATTCCAGTCAGGTAACCATTGAAGTCCAACCCACCATAAGTTGAAGGTTTTTAGTTGTGTGGGTAGGACACCTTTGGTTGCACAATCAGCTGGATTTTCTCCCGATTTCACGTACCGCCATTCTGTTACGGGCGTGATTTTCTTGATTTGTTCGGTTCTGTTTCCGATGATTTTTTCTCATCTGGCTTCATTTCCCCATAGCCATGCTAGGACCACTTGGGAGTCTGTCCAACAATAAATTTGCAGTGGTACTTCAGTTAAGGAATTTTTGACCTTCTGCATTAGTTTCGCTAATAGGACGGCACCTTCCAGTTCAAGCCTCGGTAGAGTTACTTTCTTCCTAAGTTATTAAGTTAATTAGGATTATGCTGCTTTTTCCAGTTTCAGATACGGTTTTGCTGTAGATGACGCTTGAAATAGCCTTTTCGCTGGCATCGCAATATCCGTGTAGTTGTACGACTGCCTTTGGGTTTTTCCAATTAATCCATCGTTGTAGTTTTATGTTTTTGATGTTAGGTAGATCGGAGCGCAATAACTCCCATTCTTTTATTATTTCGTTAGGCAGGCATTCGTTCAATGTGAAATTATCCGTCCATAGTTTTTGGAATATGATCTTAGCTTTGATCACCATGGGGGCCAACCATCCCAGTGGGTCGTATAGTTTGCTTATTTCGGACAGCAATATACGTTTTGTCAGTTTTCCGTTGCTTGTTGGGACCTCCCAGTTGAAGAAAAACACGTCGTTATTTGTCATCCAGCTGAGACCCAAAGTTTTCGTTGATTCTTCTTTTTTGAAGTTGAAAGTATTCTGATCAGTTTTGTATTTTTGGTGTAGATTTTGTATAATAGCGGGCTCGTTGCTCGCCCACTTCCGTAGGGTGATCCACCCTTTCGAAGTAGTTTGCCCAGCTGTAACTGAAGTTCCTTCGCATCATCGATTGAGTTTCGCCCAGTTATGACGTCATCCATTTAGAATTCATGACGTAGAGCTGTTTCTGCATCTGGATATGTCCTTTCTTCATCATCAGCTAGTTGTAGAGTGCGCATAGCGAGAAAAGGCGCTGCCTTCGTTCTATACGTCATAGTGCATAAATGCATTTCCTGGAGCGGCTCTGATGGTGATGATCTCCAGATGATCTTGTGTAAGGCTTGCTGATCTTCGTGCACGTAGATTTTCCGGTACATTTTTTCCACATCCGCTGTCAGTGCGAATTTGTACTTTTTACAGTTGATAATAAGGGCTGAGATGTCCTTTTGGAGGTTAGGACCTTTTTCCATGCAGTCGTTGAGGCTAAACTTCATATCGGTTTTCATTGACGCGTTAAATACTACTCGTAGTTTGTGTGTACTAGACTCTTCTCTAATGTCACCGTGGTGAGGTAGGTATGTTTGTAGTTGCGAATTTGTTGATCTTTTTGCCGGTTTCATATGACCCAGTGCCTTGTATTCTTTTATGAATTCTTTGTAGCGTGTTGTTGTTGTTTAGCCATTCTTCTCTCTAATTGTAACAATTGAGAGACGGCCTGAGGCTTTGATTGCCCTAGTTTTGTTGTGATGTCGTCCTTCAATGGCATCTTGACTATGTATCTGCCGTCGCACCGCCGTTCCGTTGTTTCCACAAAGTACTTTTCGCAGAAGTCTTCATGAGGGGTGCTGTCGGTTGTTATTTCTTCAGTTTCCCAGAAGCGCGTGATATCGTCTAGCTCATTGAGGGTGACGAAGAAATTCAGGGTGTTCATCTTAATGTTTCCGCACAGGATCCATCCTAGTTTGGTCTGTTGCGCTATTGGTGCGTTGTTGTTTTCCTGTTTGAAGAGGCCGCCCATGATAATTTCGGAGTAGTAGTCCGCCCTTAACAGCACGTCGATAGGGCCAGATATGTGGTAAGATGAGTCAGCTAGTTTGATGTTCTCGAGATGATCAAAGTTCTCATGTTTCAAATTGGTGATCGGCAAATTGTTTATCAGTTTTCTCATTATCAGCGCTTTCGCTACAAATTCGAAGTCGGAATGAATAGATCTGCATTCCATCCTGACGGCTCCTTTGCTGTTTCCTAAGGATGCGCCAACTCCAGACATTACTGCGCTCAGTTTTCTCCTCGGAAGTCGTAGCCGTTGTGTAGCATTTTCGGTGATCAAAGTTACTTGAGAGCTTTGATCAATGAGTGCTCTCAGTTTCACGTAGTCGCCGTCAGCATTTTTCACCTGTAGTTGGGTAGTAGCCAAGAGCACCTCGTTGCCATCCTCATTTATGTGATTTACTGCCTTTAGTCCTGTAGAAGGTCCTGCGATTGATGTCCGTTGAGCGCGATAGTTATGATCATGTAACATTGTATGATGATATTTGTCGCCCATCTTGCATGTTTTCTTTGACTCGCATTTTTTCGTGCCATGACTAAACAGGCGGTTCTTGCAGAGTTGCAATTTCACAAAATTGATGATTCTTGCTTCGACGGCCATGTCTTGAAATGTAGGACAGTTCATCAACACATCAAGTGATAAGTTTTAGTCCACGGTTTCGACTTATTCTCGTTCGATCTTTAGTTATTATATTTGTTTGAAGACTTGGCCGATCCGCTTGATATGGATTGTTGATGTTTTTGGATATTCTTATCGTTGGACATGGTTTCAAGCGCCATGAACGTTGACTCCAAAAAGCATAAGAACTCTTCTAAATCCGGAAAATCTCTTGGATTTTTCAAGTCGTGGATATAGTCGCTGTATGTTGAGGGATCCTATTTCTTCAGTTATAGTTGCACGAGGATTGGGTCCCAAGTGTGCGTATTCGGGCCTATATTATTGAGTGCGTTCAGGCATGCGAGTGTGACGTCATGAAGCTTCTTGATGCATTTGGCGGTTGGTTCAAGCATTTCTGGTTGATTTAGCAGAGTGTTGACGTATAATGAGAAAAGAAGTCTTTTGATATCGTAGCGGTGATATATTAATTCCCAGGCGGAGTCGTTGTTTTCCGCACTCACGCTGAGATGCTGAATAAGCTTTTTTCAGCTTCGTTTTTCAGCTTAGTTCTCAGGTGTTGCATCTTCTGTGCTTTGGATAGTAGCGGATTTGCATGAATAGTATCCGTAAACAGGTCCTCAAAGGATACCCATTTAGTATAATCTCCGTTAAAATTCGGCAGATCTATTTTCGGAGTTGACTTCTGGAAGTGTTGAGACGACCACATTTTTCGGTTTAGTTCTGTCTTGTATTCTTCATAGGTAGATTCCCACTTGTTGAATTCATCCACGTATCCCGCGTTCGCACCTTGTAGTAGGTACTCGAGCTCCCAGTGTATTTTCTCAATTGCGCCCCATTTAGCTTTCAATGTGGCGAGCTTATCCTCTAAGACCCATTTTGCGGTGCTTGAGGAGATGTTGATTTTCGAAACAGCTCTTTCGAAGGCGTTAAAGTTGAAGCGTTGCTGACGCAACAGAGTTTCGGCCTTGTTGCTATCAATGTTAGCTCCCGGGGTTGCTTGCGCTCTTTCCGGCGGTTGCGTTCCCGATGTGCTCGCGATGGCGGTAGGAGTATGGGAGTGTTGCTGTTGCATCCATCCCTCCGTAGTTAATAGTTGTTGTTGCGGTGGTTGCTGTTGTAGTTGTTGACTGTTTTGCTTCGTTTCTTCGTACAAGGCTCTGGTTTTCGTGTAGACGTCTCTCACGAAGTACTCGTTGCTTTTGTCTTCGACTTGCAAAAGTATTTTGTGGTTGATTTCGAACTCCAGCCAGTAGGAGTCCAGAGCATTGGATCGTTTCTCCAAGTACTCTTGAGTTTTGCAAGATGCGGAGTCCTTCTTGAAGTTTTGACAGATTGACAGAGTTCTTCAACCTCTGCATTGCTGAACATTTTGGTAGTTGACGGGTTTTCCGTAGGCTTTAGGTTCTTGAGACCCCAACGTTGTCGATGACCACCATAGTGGACCACCATAGTGGAAACTGAAGACAGTTTCCACTATGGTGGAATTCCTCGTAGAGTTGAGGTCAGTTAGGGCGACTTCTTACGTACAAGCACACGATATTTGCTTGATAGGTAGCTTGCACCGTAGAGTTGGACGACTTGAGGTCTGATGTTGAAGGTTCGAAGGACCAATTTGATGTATGGGCCGTCAGGTCTTGTTGCCGCAGCCCGTTGCTTCGTTCGTTAGGGGTGGATAGTTGTAGTTAAATCCAGCTAGTTTAATAACTGACGTTTATTATCAAGTAATACAAAAGTAGAACGCTGATGTGGTTCGGTTCTGTTCACTAGTAGTTGATGTAAGTAAGTGGCAGTTAGGTATAGGAGATTGCTAAATTATGTACAATAATAATTTCTAAGTAAGTATTGTGCAAGGCGTTGTCCTGTACAGGACCGAAAACCCAACACTTAAATTTATTGAAAAATGGATTGAAAAGCGCGGGCCATGTTTATTTATTTAACTTTATGTATGTATCATATATAACAGCCATATCTATATTTACCATTATTGTTACCTATTTTTTATATATTCTTTATATTTATGTATTTATGGATTGTACCACGCCGCGGTCTGGGACGCTCGCGAGGTAACACTTGGCGCTGACTAAAAATCAGCGTTGAAGGCCTGGCCTTCAACATAATGCTGAGTCAGACGCCATTTATAATGACATTGGCACACTACGACTGTCATTTCATTCATCATGTGTCATTGCTATTTTTCATCTCTGTGTTTTGTTTCTTTGTTGTAATTGTAGTGTGTTCACTGTCTTTATAAACGTTTCTTTCTTTTTTTTATTTCTTTGTTTCTCAATCGATGAATCGGAATGTAAAAAAAAATATTCCCCATTTGCGTTTTGCCAGAGGCAATTATAAGGGGAGTAACATCTTCGGGAGTAAGGTAAAAGGCTTGAGATGCGCGCAAATACGAGACTAAACTAGACTATTTTATTATAGGAAATCCTAGCTTATATACTAGGTTGGTACATGTTATTGATGACGTGCATAAGACATAGTACGTGATGAGATATTTCCGCATATCTGTGGCGGGCGTACGTGCCGGCACAGATACTCCCCCCTTTAGGGAAAATAAATAAATGAATGTACTTATAACAATGAACAAAAATCTAAGTTAGAATCAAATAATAACCTTAAATGAATCGAATTAACTTTAGAAATGTGTATACCATAACAAACTTATATCAACTGCAATAATAACTAGTAGTATTTTAATAAACATAAAACCAGATCTTAATTGTGCATACTTTAACTTAATCTATTTTTATATATAAGGAAAGTTATTGTTAAATAAAACTAGACAGTAATAGAGCATATTTCAACTTAATCTAAAGGTAACTCTTACACGAATTAGGAAAATAAATGAACTACGGTTATGTGAATTCTACATAAGTTTAAAGAATAACATAATATTTACCTACAGGCGAGTCTTGTGTCTGGCCGCACACTTCATAAAATAAACTAAAAACTGGAAAACAGAAAAACACTAGGAAAATGGGGCTTCGCGGTTAGTAAACTAACCTAACCTATAACTGGAAAAGATCCGTAGGAGAGTCGTCTGATGCTGTAGCCGCCCGTTGTTCAGGAATCGATGAGTCAATTTACATCGCACGTCGTTGAAGTTGTAATCACTGTTTGTTTATAATTGCGACCGTACCTACAAAAGGATGATTGTGCTGAATCAGCGTCAGCATTAAATCTGTAACCTTGGCTGTAGGCAGTCAATGATCTCGTACGTCATATGTACGTGCGTGCTCTTCACTCATGTCGACTGATGAAATTTGTGTGCCTAAAAACCTTGGGATTTGGCAACATAGGGCACATCTTGTACACCAATCGTTTATATATATATATATATATATCTCTCTCTCTCTTCAGTGATTTGATTATTCTTCGTGCGATGTTATTCCTGGATGATTTCAATATTCGTTGAATTAGGTATATAGATGATGTTTCAATACTCTTCTGGGGGCTGGAACGGCTTCCTATGTCTTGAACTTGAAATGCTGCTTGCTGTGAATGAATTTGCCGACGCGTTTGTTTCTGCTGGTGCGAGCTCCATTTTGATAAATCAGCAATCGGCTGATTATCGGTTCATTATTCTTGCGGTATCTTGAGTTCGATGCGGGAAATCTTCAGTTGAAATCTTTTGGCTTCTGGTCCGTTATGGCTTGCTTGATGTCGTCTTGGTTTGGGTGGGGTCTTGATTATGGATTTCTGCAGCGTGGTTTGAAATATGTATGCAAAAGTCGGGGCTCGGCGATCTTGGACGAAGTGCTTCTAAGGTGGCAGCACACGGAGTTTTCTTCGCGGCTGGGTCCATGCTGCTATTACCGAAGGTTGCTGATGTTCAGACGTCGGGGTCACCACTTTGCCAGAGGCAATTATAAGGGGAGTAACATCTTCGGGAGTAAGGTAAAAGGCTTGAGATGCGCGCAAATACGAGACTAAACTAGACTATTTTATTATAGGAAATCCTAGCTTATATACTAGGTTGGTACATGTTATTGATGACGTGCATAAGACATAGTACGTGATGAGATATTTCCGCATATCTGTGGCGGGCGTACGTGCCGGCACATGCGTCATGTGTCATCATCATTCATGATCATTAGTTTTCGTTCATTCCGTTTCTTCACGAGTTTCGTGAATGTTTTTGTTGCGTTTCGTTTTGGGATAGAAAACCCGAATCAGGGTACCTCACTCCCTAGGCAGTCTTGTGCCTAGACTCTAGAGTGTTTTTTAGCCGGTGGCACGGAGGGGCGCAGGGGACCGCGCACTGCTGCGCACCAAGTGAGACGAGGCTGGCCGGCTGCCAACCAGCCTCGGCCGCTCCGTCTGCCAAGGCTGCGGAGGAAAGCGTGGGTGCACCGCAGTGCAGGGGCGTCTCCGCAACCCCGTAGTAGCCGGAACTAAGGTGATTTCGAAATATTAATTCGAAAAAGGTCACTTTCGAAGCGAAAATTATGTAAACCTAACCTCAAAAATGAGGTTATAAAGTTATTTTTCTCAAGAACGGTGCATTACCTTTTTTTGGGAGTGGTGTCAGGGGACTTCTCCCCTTCCCCTCCCCTAACCCGCCACCCCCTCCTCTTACCAAAGGATACTAAATTCTAACCGTCCGTTTTCAGTTATACAAGTTTTCCTACTTTATACTAAAGCTTCCTACCCACCTAACTATTTACTTTATACTAAACCTACCTACCTAACTATTTACACAAAAATCTAGAGACTGAGCCCTGGGCGTCGTGGTGATTGGAGCAGTCCACTAGATGGGGGGGGGGGAACCTTCGTGAGGCCCGGAGACGGTGGTGGGCAACTATTATCCGGGTCCTGGCCGTGTAGTGGTGCGATGGTGAGGGGTGATAGAATTCACCGTGAAGAGTTCAGTTATCAGGTTAAAACATCGTCCAATAGACGCACAGTATTGATTTTTTTGGTTTATTTGGACGCACAATAAACTTTTTGAGAGAGAGAGAGACGAGTCTCGCCTCTTACTTGTTCCCCCTTCAGAGAGCTGCAGAAAGACCCTTCTTTTGGTTTTTCCATTTCTCTGAAAACCTCTGGTCAATTCCAATAGTCGATGCTTCAAACATGTTTTTTGAATTTGACGTTTTTCATCCCAAGGGGCCAGCAAAACCATAAATAAGGATTATATGGAGCGTTCAAAAAGGCATAGATAAGATAGAATGTTGTCAAAATACTAAATTGAAGAAAAATATAGCATAACATGACTTAGCTTCACGCCTTTTCAAATACGGGCTGGCAGCGGCACAATTGTGCCCACTTTGAGCCAGTTATTCAATACTCTAGCTAATCGCCGCAGCTATGGAGTAATGAAGGTTTCCTTACGATGTTTTCGATCACCGTTAGACCGTACGTAAATGTACTTAAGATAAATTAATTATCTCATTGGTACATGGTCAGGAATTGAACCTGCATCTCCTGTAAGAAATGCAAGCGAGAAAACCCATTAGACCACAGAGCTCTACAAGAAAGCATAATGCCATAAAATATTCCTATAAACTAAATTGGAAATCAAGTCTAATACATAAGTCGTTTGCAAGGTTGTACTATCTAGCAGACGATATAACTTAAGTGCAATTTCAGGCCTTTAAAACGTGAGAAGGATGTCACATGTGATAAAGTTTGATTTTGGATTTTTGGATCCTGATTCCTTCCAATTTCAATTCCGAGTAGCTTTAAGCGACAGCTCACGGCCTTTGCTAGTGTGCGGGATGTCACTCCCTCCGTGATTTCCTCTTTCCCCTCTGGCCATCAATCCTGACATGGAATATAGGTATTGACCGAATCACAGACGAGTCCTCAACGATTGCGTCGTCCCATTTGATAACATAGGAAGTCACTCAAAGTAACAGAGTTTCAAGAGAGTAGGTATAGTTCGCGACAGGTTCGGATGGCAATCAGGGAAGACATGGTACAAATGTGTTTGCCGTCCTCCGATGATAGGACAGCCCCAACTGGATATAACTAACTAAAAATGGATATAATTAAAGATATCGCGAAACAAATACAAGTTACCTACAACCCGGCAAAGTGCCAATTATACTACCGTAACGTCAATTGGCTTACCCCGACGAAAGATCTCCCATCTCAGCAATATTCCTCTATGATTTATTATAAGAGACGACGGGTTCGGACCTCAAGGTTGGATAACTTTAGGGTCTGAAGGGATTCAGAATTTCGGAATTTAAGTTAACAATACCTCAGTTACTAAGTACTCCATGAGCCGGAACCGAGTACCGTAACAATAGGTATAGGTAGGTATTAGTGCTTTATTTCCTGGCAGGTAATTGACAGTTCCAAGCCGTTATATACAGGTGACATTAAATCAGCCGACCATATTTAAGGGAATGATAATAATCATTATGAACAGTTGTTCATAATGATTGGAAAAGTTTTCCCCGAAAAACGTATGGTCGCTAAATAAAAATGTTTTGGGTAACTTGTAATCAGCTGATCGGTTCAATGTACTGAGGGACATTTTCCATTTACGACCAGCTGTTTTTTGGGGAAAATTGCTCATAATCCTAGGTTCTACCATTCCCCAAAATATGGTCAGCTAATTAGATAGATAGATAGATAGATTAATAGATAGTCGGTTGGTAAAGAATGTTGTCTGTCACTCAAAAGCTCAAAACTTTAGGGTGTTGATACGTTACCTCTTTACATCATCAGAGCATCAGGAGACAAGTAAGTAGGAGCTGAGAAGGGAAACAAACAAATAGTCCCTTATCTTACCTATACTATAAAAAGTAGACATGTATGTCTGGGCGACAGAACATGAGTTATTGACAAAGGAAATCCTTGTTGAGCTTGGAATGAAAGCAACTTGCAAGCGTAGTGTCTTCGACATTTCACCGATAACCCGACAGCAATATGAAGCGTCGAAGAAAGCATTATTGAAAAAAAAATTGCGAAAATTATAACATTTCCGTAATAAGACTTGAACCCGCCCCGCCACCCCTGCTTACACGACAATCCAAATGAGCTATCGAGGAAATAGAATGTATAAAGTACTATATTCAATGCGATTGTATTATTCTCAATTTCTGACATCATCGATCGCTTTCAAATTGATGTTTTGTAGCATGTTCGCCAAATTCAAAATTGACATTTGACCAATGAGAAGCGATTATTATTTCACACGAGCTGTCGTATAAAGCGACTTTGATTTGAATTTAAAATTAATGAGGATTTGCCCCGAGATACGGAATAATAATAATTATAATGTATTGTTAAAAATAACGTTGTTTACTTATTAAACGTACCTGCCTCCCAAAGTAGGAAAACCTGTATCATGGGACACAGTCACTTTCCAGTGGGTGCAGATTTTTTTTGTGTAATACTAGTCGAAGAATTAAGCAACAGATACAACAATCTGCTGGTTTAACGCCACCTCGTGGTTTTTCCTCTCATTTTTGTGTTCATTCTATTCATAATATTGAAGGATGTTAAAGAGTTTCGAAGTCATATGGAGAGGTAGTTATTCTAAACAAATTCATAAATAACTTTTATCTACACACGTATCATAAACCCTCTTTACTGCGTCCAAAAACCGTACTACGATCAGCATTATGTTAAACTACTTTGTAAAAACTCATTCATTATCTGAATATTGAACATTATGACCATAATGTGTAAACTTTCTACATACCTATTGTTGGTAGTGGTATAAGTGAAACGAAAGTTTACACTCCTTGATAGGTCTTTATTGGACAGTGGTCAAAATAATACTACAATTCGACAATCAATCAAGAAATCATCTCACGCACCCATTCTGGGGCGTGGGGAGTCAGGGTCAGATCATCGGATCTCTTCCTGAAGAAGCGCCTCTGTCCACTCCTATGGACAGGTCATCGGGGGGCCCTCGCGGGCGGTGGAGATCTTCTCACGAGGGGTGTTCCATTGGATGATCGCCGGCTAGGCAACCAGGTTGCGTGGCAGGCGGCGGCGGTCGGGCGGGCGCGCGTGGTGCGGCGCCATGTCGCGGATATGCGGATGTTGAGAGCTATCCGCACGCGCGAACATGCCCTTCGCCAGCCTCTGGACAAACTGGTCCACTGGTTCCCATCTGAGGTCCCTCTGGGTCGTCGCATTCCTCACGTAGCGGGGGGCGTCGACGATGGTACGCAAAGAGAGGTTCTCTTGGGCTCGGAGTCTCCGTCTCCAAGCACAGGGCGTACCATGCCGGGGCCGCGTAGGTGAGGCGGGATCTCACGTAGCACTTGTAGATCCCGAGCTTCGCCCTCAGAGGGAGGCTGGAGTCGAGAAGTGGACGCAGCTTGGCGCGTGCCACCTTGACCTGGTTGACGACGTTGTCGACATGTTGCTTCATGGTGAGCTGGCGATCGATGGTCACTCCCAGGTACTTCACCTGCGGAGACCACGCGATGTCCTGTCCTTGGAGCTGGAGTGGTGGTGGAAGGGGGGACTGGCCTGTGATGAGCGCCTGCGTCTTCCCAACGTTGACGGACAACCGCCACTTGGCGAGCCAGTCGGGCAAGATGTCCAGGGTGCGCTGCAGTTTGACGGCAGCGTGCCGTGCCTGGATCGACGACGCGTAGTAGGCAGCGTCGTCGGCGAAGAGTGCCAGCTGGGCACCCGGCCCGACGGGGATGTCGTCCGTATATTGGGAGTAACAGGCTGGAGACAGGCAGGACCCCTGAGGGACGCCGGCTGCAACGGGGTGTTCCTCGGAGACGGCGTCTTCCACCATCACTCGGAAGCGGCGATTCTTCAGGAAGGAGGCGATGATCTGGACCAGTCTTCTTGGGGCTGGAGACGTCGACAATTTGTACAGCAACCCCTCGTGCCATACTCTGTCAAACGCCTTCTCCATGTCCAGGAGTACTGCGACAGTGTATTCCTTCTTGTTTAAACAAACCGTCATGTCATTCAGTACTCTGGTGAGCTGAAGCGTCGTAGAATGCTCGGGCCTGAAGCCGAACTGTTCTGGGCGCGGCTGGATGTGGGGCAGTAGCTTCGCCAGCAGGAGTTTCTCAAACACCTTTGAGATGGTACTCAGTAGAGTTATCGGCCGATAGCTCTCAGGCAGCTTGGAGTCCTTGCCCGGCTTGGGCAACATGATGACCAAGCCCTCCTTTCATTGGGTTGGGAAGTGGCCCGTGCGCAAGATACCGTTAAACAGGCGCGTAACGGCCGCCACAGTACGTGGCGGCAAATGTAGCAGCGCCATGTTAGGTATGCGGTCTGCGCCCGGGGCTTTCCCGGGCTTGGTACGTCTGAATGCACGCATGATCTGGCCGGGCGTGACGACGGTGGGGTCCTCTTCGGGAGCTATCGGCGAGGCGAAGTACTCTCGCAGGTGTCTCTCGACTGCTGCGACGTGCTCCACATCATCCGTAGGGTTCGGCTTGAACTGCTTCTCGAGGCATTCGGCGAAGATCTCTGCACGGTCTTGGGCTCGAAATCTTGGTAGGCCGTCGCTGCCCAGGATTGGTCGGACGGGAGTTGGAGTAGTCGACAAATCCCGGCATAGGCGATGCACGGAGGGAACGTGGTCGCCTATGGACTCGACGTGGCGTTCCCAAGATTCTTCGGCGTGGAGATCAAGTCGGCGCTTCAGCTCTGCCGTCATGGCGTTGAGCCCGGTCTTCATCGATGGGCAGCGGGTTTGCTGCCACTGCTTCCGGAGAGCGCGCTTATCGCGGATGAGTGCGCGTAGCTCAGCAGGAAGAGGATTGGGCTTCCCCCCGCGAGCTACGGTGTGCGATGATAGGTCGAGCGCGTCTCGGATCTGGGTGGTTAGCAGCGATGCCAGGCGGTCAACGTCTTCCGGCTGGTTGACTGGACATGTGGTCGAAGACTGGTCGAGGGCGGCGGTGAAGGCGCCCCACTGGTATCGTCGGCGTGATGCTGGCGGAGAGACCCGGGTGGGCAGGTCCGCCAGGACGAGAAGTACTGGCCTGTGGTCCGATGGGAGGTCAGGGAGAACCTCCTGGTTCGGCGGAGTCCGGAGACCTCTGACGACTACGACGTCGATGGTGTCCCAACCAGCCCGCGAATCGAAGTGGGTGGGCTCGTCGGGACCGATGACATCGTAGTTATGGCTCACGGAGTCGGCAAGGATGGCGCGTCCAGCTGGGCACACCCTGGTGGAGTTCCAGACGGTGTGCTTGGCGTTGAGGTCGCCAGCGACGAGTGTCGGATGCGGCGACTGTAGCAATCCCCGTAGCTCGGCGGTGCGGATTGGTGTACTGGGGGGCTTGTAGGCGGCGTAGAGTCGCAGCACCTGGCCGGCGACCTGGAGGTCGACGCCCAAAGCATACAGGGATGTATACTCCTGGGCGTCAACGAGCTGGTGGACGATCTTCCTGCCGACGATGACTGCCAAGCCTCGAAAGGCCCGGCCGCTGGTGGACTTCTCGTCCTTACGGTAGACGAAATAGCCGGGCAGCGACAGCTTGTCGCTTCCGGCTAGGAATGTCTCGCTGATGAGCATCACGTCGACGCGGTAGTCCCTCAGGAACACGTGGAGCAGCCGCTTCTTCCCTGTCAGCGACTGCGCGTTCCAGTGGACGACCCTGAGCGGCTCATGCATTGCGGAGCAGAGCGGTGAGTCTGCCCAGGGCAGTGGGGTCGCTGAGGAGGGCGAGCAGGGCTGTGAGGTGCCCCAAGTCCTGCTGCCCTATCGCCGCAGCCGGAGTGGCGGCGCCAGCGGCGGCCGCAGTCTCAATTCGACTTAAAAACTAGCTTATATTTATACTCGGGGCTAGCGGTCGGTCCATTGTTCTCTCCGTGTTGGTCGCAGGGATCGTGACTCCTAGTTCAAAGTCGACGCATGCGGTCCCTGTCGGCGCGCTGCTCCATTTCGCTCGCACTTCCAGTCGGTCAGTCGGCCGGTTGCGCTGGCCGGGGCTCGCTGTCCGTAACATCCTCCCCCCGGCGCAGACTCGTCGTAGCCTCCTCTTCCACGCGTAGGACGGCGAGTTTCCTGGTAGGTCGCGTGAAGACTCCGCCTTTTGTTCGTATGTCGGCGCTGCGCACGTCGTTGTCCGTACCGACGTGTATGCGCTTGACGATGCCGCGCGGCCATGTGTTGCGCGGCAACCCGGAGTCCACCACGACGACGAGGTCGCCCACTCGCAGTGGTCGTTGGAGATCCGCTGCGCTGCTGCGTGGCACCAGGGTGGGAAGATATTCCCTGATCCATCTTCTCCAGAATTGGTCAGCCAGTCCTTGGGCTGCTCTCCACTTGCGCCGATCAGCTGGGTCGCAGGGGCCGGTCTGGGGCAGGCCGCTCGATGTCCCGATCAGGAAATGATTAGGCGTCAGCGCCTCTGGGTCCGCCGGGTCCACCGACACGTGGGTCAATGGGCGCGCGTTCACGGCGTACTCAGCCTCCAGCAGCAAAGTCAGCAGCACCTCCTCCTTAGGCACCTGCTCGTTCAGGGTGGCTTTGAGGGCGGTTTTGATGGACCGCACCAGTCGCTCCCAGGCGCCTCCCATGTTCGGCGCCCCGGGTGGGATGAAGCGCCAGTCCACGCGCTGCAGGTGCGCGTAGTCTCGCAGTGCTGGCGCCCACTCCTTGTAGGCGGCTCGTAGCTCGTTGTCAGAACCTCGGAAGTTGGTCCCGTTGTCGCTCCAGATCTGGCGCGGCCATCCGCGGCGCGCAGCCATCCTCCTCAGGGCCATGATTGCTGCGTCAACGTCGAGGCTGCCCACCAGCTCGATGTGGACAGCTCGCGTCGTCAGGCACGTGAAGAGCGCACCCCATCTCTTCTCTCGCCGGCGCCCGACTGCTACCAGCATCGGGCCGAAGTAGTCGACCCCGCAGTTGGTGAAAGGCCGGCGGTTGGTTTTCAGGCGGGCCGGTGGCAGGTTCCCTAGCGGCGGGACTCGGGGCGTCGATCGGCGCACTCGGCAGAGTGCGCAGGATCGGGACACCGCACGCACAGTGGGACGTGCGCGCAGTATCCAGTAGCGTTGCTGCAGGTCGTTCAGCACGCGTTCGTTGCCGGCGTGTCCGGCGGCGGCGTGCTCCCTCAGCACGATCAGCCGAGTCAGCGGGTGGTGGCCATCCATGATGAGTGGCTGCTTGGCTTCTGTCGGTACGCGTGCGGCATTGATTCGCCCGCACACGCGTAGCAGGTCATCCTGCATCATCGGGTCCAGCTTGTGAAGACGGCTGGAGGCTGGCAGTGGTCGGCCGGCTTGTAGCCGTGCGATCTCCTCCCCGAAGCTGTCCCGCTGCGCCTTGGCCACCCATAGCTGCTCTGCTCGTTCGAGGTGGCGCAGCTCCAGGCGCTCAGTCTTCTTCTTGCATCTGTCGATGAAAGCCAATATAGTAGCAGTGGCCCGAATTAACCGCTCATATGATGAGAAGCGGCTGATATCCGGCAGGCCATCCGCTCCCCCCGTGTTGGATGCGTGGTGCGTTGCCTCGACATCCTCTGGCTCGTGGTTCGATGCTCGGGGCCAGGCGTCCTCAGGCTCGTAGAGGAAGGCCGGGCCGATGAACCACCGGTCGTGTGGTCCTTGTGGCATGTTCTCCGGGCGCGTCGCGTCGTCTGCCACGTTGTGCTCGGTTGGCACCCATCTCCATTGGCTGGGCTCGGTCGACTCAGCTATCTCGCCGAGCCGGTGCGCTACGTATGGGGTGTAGCGCCGCGCGTCGGTGCGAATCCACTGGATCACGGTGCTGGAGTCGCTCCAATAGACGACTTGTTGTGGCTGCCAGTGGTGTTCTCGCTTGATCATGTCTGCGAGTCGTACGCCAATCACTGCAGCCTGCAGTTCAAGGCGCGGGATCGTCTGGGGCCGCAGTGGGGCCACCTTTGCTTTGGTGGCAGCCAAAGCGATCGTGATGCGGCCGTCGGCGTGCTCAAGGCGCCAGTACGCCGCTGCGGCGTATGCTTGCTCGCTGGCGTCCACGAAGACATGAAGCTGTCGCTCTGGCTCTGCAGTGTCCTCTTCGTTGTAGCGGCGTGGGAGTCGCAGCTGGGCCATGTCGTTCAGTACCCCCAGCCAGCGGTCAAAGCGTTCGGCGTATGCCGATGGCAGGGTCTCGTCCCAGCCCATGCTGATGCGCCACAGGTCTTGCAGCAGGATCTTCGTCGTGATGGTGTAGCTGCTGAGTAGGCCCAGCGGGTCAAAGATTGACATGACCGTTGCCAGTGCCTCTCGCTTGGTCGGTGCCCGCTGCTGCATCCGGACTGGGTCAGGGACGCGGGCCAGGGTGGTGTTGAACCCCAGCGCGTCGCTCGTTGCGTCTCACAGCATCCCCAGGGTCTTCTCGTTCTTGACCTCGTTGGAGCCCAGGGTTGTAGGGCACCGGGCTCGTAGCTCCTCAGGGATGGTGTCCAGCAGGCGCGGGCAGTTAGAGTTCCAGCTTCTGAGGGTGAAGCTGGCCCCGGCGTGTACCGCGATGACTTCGTCGACTGCTCTCTGGGCCTCCTCCGCTGTGTCAAAGCTGTGGACCAAATCATCCATGTAATGACTGCGGGTGATCAGTGGAAGTGCCCTGGGGTGCGTGCTGGCGTGGTCGATCGCGTTCTGATCGCGCACACTGTGTGCCAGGAATGGTGAGCTGTTCGCGCCGAAGATCATCGACGTCATCTTGTAGTGGTCAGGCGGACGGGTTCTGTCGCCGCCTCTCCAGAGGAACTGCTGCGCGGGTTGGTCCTGGCTCCGGACCTTGATGCGCAGGAACATCTCCGCGATGTCGGCAGTCACGGCGATCGGCCTCTCTCTGAAGCGGAAGAGGATGCCCGGCAGCGATTGCAGCAAGTCCGGGCCCATCAGCAGCTTATCGTTCAAGCTGGTGTTGTGTGAGCGGTGCGCAGCGTCGAAGACCAGGCGTACCTTGCCCGGCTTGCTGGGGTTCTTCACCGCGAAGTGTGGCAGGAACCATTGTATGGGGCTTCGCTGCTCGCTCCCGTCGCATCTCTTCGCGTACCCCTTGTCCAAAAGGTTCTGGATCTGCTGCGTGTACTCGACCTTAATTTGGGGGTCGCGGTCGATCTTCCTCTCGTTCCCATGTAGACGCCTCAAAGCGTCGGCGTAGTTCGACGGCAGCACGATGTCGTCCGTGCGCCATGGCAGCCCAACCTCGAAGTGGCCGTCGACTCGACGGGCCGTCTTTTTGAAGATATCAATGGCGCGCTGATGTTCCGGCGATGTCTTCACACGGAGAGACACACCCAGCGCGTCCACCTCGAAGTGTTGCTTCACCAGCTCGTGAAGGCTCTCGTCGTCCTCGAAGCGGCGTTCTGCCGCGTGGACGTGCAGCACGGCGTCCTCGTCAGTGCGGCGCAGCAGTCGTGGCACTGTCCCGTAGACGACCCACCCTAGGTCGGTCTTGGAAGTGGCGGGCTCGTTCCGTTTGCCGGTCCGCATCTGGTGTGATACGATCAGGTGCCAGTGGTCGGCACCGATCAATATCTGGGGCTTCGCGTTCTCGAAGCCGTGGTCTGCCAGATGTCGCAGGTGGCGGTAGCGCAGCACATCCCGTGACACGCTCTGTTGCCGCAGGTCGAGGTTGCGGACGGTTCGGGCCGCTATCTCGTGATGTGCGCGCTCCTGATGCCCTCTGATTTGGACAGTGACTCGTCGACTGTCCGTGTGTGGCTGCACTGCGTTCACCCCGCGCAGGTTCAGTGGCGCGAGGTCTCCCGTGGCACCGACAGCGTCAGCGAGGTCCTTGCTGATCAGGGTGACGCTCGATCCCTCGTCCAGCAACGCGTAGGTTAACGTCTTCCCCGCAGGCCCAGTGACTTCAACTCTGCAAACCTTTAAGAGCACAGCATGGTCGTTAGTGTTCGCAATTGACATTACCGCTTCAGCTCCCTGATCGTTGGCGGGCTCGGTGCTCACGGTCGGCGTCTCCTGGGCCTGGCGGCTGCTCCCCTCGTGCAGCAGCGGGTGGTGTGGACGGCGGCAGCCGTTCGTGTTACATCCCTTGGCTCTTGTACGGGACACCGCACATTTTCCCTATTCAGCAGTCCTGCGCGGCCGCTTGTCGTTCCACTCAAATCAGTTCACGTTCGGACAGCAAGAGCTCCGCGTGGCTCACTGCAGTCTATCATTTATCATAGCATTTCTGTAATTGTTCTAAATCAATATAAAACCTTTACACTACAAACTCTTATCAATTATCAATCATCATCAATAACAAGAGCGTACGGTTAAAACCCGTACATCTTTATGGTCCTTCGAGCCGGATATGAACCAGTGACCTATGGATACGTACGCATACGTTGCGGCGGTGCCTGGACTCCATGCACTTGAAGCACAGGCGTTCTGACCTGGCCCACTCCCAGCGGGCATCGGTGGTCATGTTCAACAGCTTGCGGCATCTGTTGATTGGGTGCTCGTTGCCACCGCAGCAAAGACAGGTCCTGCGATCTGCAGGTCTTCGCTCCTCTTCCGCGGTAAGCACCTGGGCGGTGCGCGCTGTGGCGCGCGGCAGACGGGGGATGACTGGCTTAGCGCCGCCGTATGTCTTCACTGGAGCGGGGGCCACGGGCGTGATTGACGGGCCTGGTGGGTGAACAAATGTTACCATATCCCTCGCTGCTTCCTTCAGAAAGCGTGTCAGACGTACGAGCTCTGGTTCTCCCTGGTTCGCTGTCTGCCTCGCGGACGTAGCCCAGTTGCACTTCATGTAGTCGGGCAGCTTGCTCACCACCTCTCGTACCAGGAGAGCGTTCTCCAGCCATTTCTCGGCGTGCAGGTCTTCCAGCCCGAAGACCACGTTCTCCACCTGTGAGGCAAAGACACTAGGAGTTAGTGTCATCTCGTCTGGGCGCCGGAATCTGATGCAGCATCGTCAGGGAGTTGTAGATGAGCAGCTCTGGTCGGCCGTAGAGCTCCTCCAATGTCTGCATGATCCGATCTGGACGCCTTGCTGTCCCAAACTGGTTGATCACGCTGGCTCTCGCTTTCCCTTGCAGCGCGATTCGGAGTTGGTTCACGTTCTCCTCGGGGTCGATGTGGTATTTTCTCGTGGTGCTCTCCATCGAGGATTTGAACGATACCTAATCGCCCGGATCGCCTGATAAAGTAGGTAAGTTCAAGTTAGGTTTATAACGGTGAGGTCGATCCAACTTCTGCTCTATCCTCTCGAATCGCTCTGCGAGTAGTCGTCCCGTCGGCGTGGGTGAGCGAGAGCGGCGCCGCGCTCCATACTCTCGCTGTGGCGCGTCCAGCTGCAGCTGCTCATGTCTGAAGGTGACATGAGGTCTCTCCCCCCGTCGTTCAGGCGGGGTATGGCGTCGCTCGGCTTCGGTCCCCGTAGCTGTTGTTGTTGCGGCGGTCGGGTAGCTCGTCGACCGAGCGTCGGCGATGGGGTAGCTCGTTGTCCCGGCGGCGGCAGCTACTGGGCCCAGCCAGGCACTCATCCGCTCACGATGAGAGCCGGACACGTCGCTCGCTTGTTCGTCGACAGCTACACTCTGCATCTGTAACTCAAGCAACCTTTGCGCGTTTTCGAGGTCGAGATCGACCTGCCTCTTCTCGAGCTCTAAGACCCGACGTCGCATCTCGTTCATACGTGTTTGGGCTTCGATCTGAAGATGTATGCGCCGCTGAGTCACGGCGCTGGATGTAGACCGCACGGAGTTCGCTCGTCGCACGTTCTCCTCGGTCAGCGGAGCCAATCTCGGGCAGTGTGCTGGCAGAACGAATCCTGCCTGACCCATTGACGGTTGCTCCGACGGGGACCGGGGCGGCACGACGTGGTGTATGGTCTGTAAAATGCTGCTTCCATCCTCGGCGCTGGCCCGGGCTCCGGCGCGGGCATTGGCGGCGGCAAGGGCTTCTGCAGCTTCGGCGGCGGCCGCTTCGGCGGCCTCCATGCGTGCACGCATCTCCGCTTGGGTGGACTCGACGGCGGCGGCGGCGGCTTCAGCAGCCTTGACGCGGGCCAGCATCTCGGCTCGGGCGGCCTGGTCCGCGCTCGCGGCGGCGGCCGCAGCGGCGGCGTCTGCGTCTGCCTTTGATACCATCTCGTACCGATCTGATACGGTTCTGTACTTTGAACGGAGTGACACTCAACGCTCTAGGTACTTGTACTTTCGAACGGAGTTGTCACTCAACGTTCTAGGTACGAATAATCGGAGTCAGGCTCAACGATCCTTTCCACCTATCGGCACTGATCGGAGTTAGACTCAACGATCCGGCTCGAAGGACTAAAATGTTGGTAGTGGTATAAGTGAAACGAAAGTTTACACTCCTTGATAGGTCTTTATTGGACAGTGGTCGCAATAATACTACAATTCTTGTTGGTGATCTTCTCACACCCCTTCCAGGGTGCGGGGTTGCGGTCCCGGGGCATTGGCCCCCTTCCGCGGAGTCTTCCGCTGGCCGTGACTACGGCCAGGTCATTGGGTGGCTGAGGTGTTCTTCGGGTTGTGTGGCCTCAATCCAGGGGTGTTGCCGGCTCGGCAACCAGGTCTCGGGGTAGGCGGCGACGGTCAGGCGGGCGCGCGTGGTATGGCGCCAGGTCTCGCACGAGCAGGTGTTGAGAGCCGTCCGCTCGTGCGAACATGTTCGTTGCCAGCCTCTGGACGAACTTGTCCAGTGTCTCCAATCCTAGGTCCCTTGCGATCGTTGCGTTTCTCACGTAGCGAGGCGCGCCGACGATGGTACGCAAGGAGAGGTTTTCTTGGGCCCGGAGCCTCTTCTTGTTGGACTCCGAGCAGAGGGCGTACCATGCCGGCGAGGCATACGTGAGGCGGGACCTGATATACGTTTTATAGATCCAGAGCTTCGACCGCAGGGGGAGGCCGGAGTCCAGGAGTGGACGAAGTTTTGCCCGTGCAGCCCGGACCTGGTTTACGACGTTGTCGACGTGGGTCTTCATCGTGAGCCGGCGGTCTATGGTGACTCCCAGATACTTCACTTGGTGCAGCCACCCAAAGTCCTTCCCTTGGAGTTGGAGTGGTGGTGGCTGGTTGCTCTGGCCGGTGATCATCGCCTGCGTCTTCCCGACGTTGATGGAGAGCCTCCATTTGGCCAGCCATTTAGGCAGGGTGTCCAGCGTGCGTTGCACTTTGACGGCGGCGTGGGGTGCTTTGTAGGACGACACATAGTATGCTGCGTCGTCAGCGAAGAGGGCCAGCTGTACACCAGGGCCAACTGGGATGTCATCCGTGTATCGGGAGTAGCAGGCGGGTGAAAGACAGGAACCTTGTGGGACGCCGGCTTCGATGGGGCGGGCTTCTGACACGGCGTCTTCCACCACCACTCTGTAGTGGCGACTCCGTAGGAACGAGGCCACGACGCGGGTGATTCGTGATTCGAATACTATAATTCGACAATCAATCAATCAATCAAGTATTCTTCTCACGCACCCATTATGGGGCGTGGGGAGTCAGGGTCAGATCATCGGATCTCTTCCTGAAGAAGCGCCTCTGTCCACTCCTATGGACAGGTCATCGGGGGGCCCTCGCGGGCGGTGGAGATGTTCTCACGAGGGGTGTTCCTTTGGATGATCGCCGGCTAGGCAACCAGGTCGCGTGGCAGGCGGCGGCGGTCGGGCGGGCGCGCGTGGTACGGCGCCATGTCGCGGATGTGCGGATGATGTGAGCTATCCGCACGCGCGAACATGCCCTTCGCCAGCCTCTGGACAAACTGGTCCACTGGTTCCCATCTGAGGTCCCTCTGGATCGTCGCATTCCTCACGTAGCGGGGGGCGTCGACGATGGTACGCAAAGAGAGGTTCTCTTGGGCTCGGAGTCTCCGTTTGTTCGTCTCCGAGCACAGGGCGTACCATGCCGGGGCCGCGTAGGTGAGGCGGGATCTCACGTAGAACTTGTAGATCCCGAGCTTCGCCCTCAGAGGGAGGCTGGAGTCGAGAAGTGGACGCAGCTTGGCGCGTGCCACCTTGACCTGGTTGACGACGTTGTCGACATGTTGCTTCATGGTGAGCCGGCGATCGATGGTCACTCCCAGGTACTTCACCTGCGGAGACCACGCGATGTCCTGTCCTTGGAGCTGGAGTGGTGGTGGAAGGGGGGACTGGCCTGTGATGAGCGCCTGCGTCTTCCCAACGTTGACGGACAACCGCCACTTGGCGAGCCAGTCGGGCAAGATGTCCAGGGTGCGCTGCAGTTTGACGGCAGCGTGCCGTGCCTGGATCGACGACGCGTAGTAGGCAGCGTCGTCGGCGAAGAGTGCCAGCTGGGCACCCGGCCCGACGGGGATGTCGTCCGTATATTGGGAGTAACAGGCTGGAGACAGGCAGGACCCCTGAGGGACGCCGGCTGCAACGGGGTGTTCCTCGGAGACGGCGTCTTCCACCATCACTCGGAAGCGGCGATTCTTCAGGAAGGAGGCGATGATCTGGACCAGTCTTCTTGGGGCTGGAGACGTCGACAATTTGTACAGCAACCCCTCGTGCCATACTCTGTCAAACGCCTTCTCCATGTCCAGGAGTACTGCGACAGTGTATTCCTTCTTGTTTAAACAAACCGTCATGTCATTCAGTACTCTGGTGAGCTGAAGCGTCGTAGAATGCTCGGGCCTGAAGCCGAACTGTTCTGGGCGCGGCTGGATGTGGGGCAGTAGCTTCGCCAGCAGGAGTTTCTCAAACACCTTTGAGATGGTACTCAGTAGAGTTATCGGCCGATAGCTCTCAGGCAGCTTGGAGTCCTTACCCGGCTTGGGCAACATGATGACCAAGCCCTCCTTCGATTGGGTTGGGAAGTGGCCCGTGCGCAAGATACCGTTAAACAGGCGCGTAACGGCCGCCACAGTACGTGGCGGCAAATGTAGCAGCGCCATGTTAGGTATGCGGTCTGCGCCCGGGGCTTTCCTGGGCTTGGTACGTCTGAATGCACGCATGATCTGGCCGGGCGTGACGACGGTTGGGTCCTCTTCGGGAGCTATCGGCGAGGCGAAGTACTCTCGCAGGTGTCTCTCGACTGCTGCGACGTGTTCCACATCATCCGTAGGGTTCGGCTTGAACTGCTTCTCGAGACATTCGGCGAAGATCTCCGCACGGTCTTGGGCTCGAAATCTTGGTAGGCCGTCGCTGCCCAGGATTGGTCGGACGGGAGTTGGAGTAGTCGACAAATCCAGGCATAGGCGATGCACGGAGGGGACGTGGTCGCCCATGGACTCGACGTGGCGTTCCCAAGATTCTTAGGTGTGGAGATCAAGTCGGCGCTTCAGCTCTGCCGTCATGGCGTTGAGCCTGGTCTTCATCGTTGGGCAGCGGGTTTGCTGCCACTGCTTCCGGAGAGCGCGCTTATCGCGGATGAGTGCGCGTAGCTCAGCAGGAAGAGGATTGGGCTTCCCCCCGCGAGTTACGGTGTGCGATGATAGGTCGAGCGCGTCTCGGATCTGGGTTGTTAGCAGCGATGCCAGGCGGTCAACGTCTTCCGGCTGGTTGACTGGACATGTGGTCGAAGACTGGTCGAGGGCGGCAGTGAAGGCGCCCCACTGGTAGCGTCGGCGTGATGCTGGCGGAAAGACCCGGGTGGGCAGGTCCGCCAGGACGAGAAGTACTGGCCTGTGGTCCGATGGGAGGTCAGGGAGAACCTCCTGGCTCGGCGGAGTCCGGAGACCTCTGACGACTACGACGTCGATGGTGTCCCAACCGGCCCGCGAATCGAAGTGGGTGGGCTCGTCGGGACCGATGACATCGTAGTTGTGGCTCACGGAGTCGGCAAGGATGGCGCGTCCAGCTGGGCACACCCTGGTGGAGTTCCAGACGGTGTGCTTGGCGTTGAGGTCGCCAGCGACGAGTGTCGGATGCGGCGACTGTAGCAACCCCCGTAGCTCGGTGGTGCGGATTGGTGTACTGGGGGGCTTGTAGGCGGCGTAGAGTCGCAGCACCTGGCCGGCGACCTGGAGGTCGACGCCCAAAGCATACAGGGATGTATACTCCTGGGCGTCAACGAGCTGGTGGACGATCTTCCTGCCGACGATGACTGCCAAGCCTCGAAAGGCCCGGCCGCTGGTGGACTTCTCGTCCTTGCGATAGACGAAGTAGCCGGGCAGCGACAGCTTGTCGCTTCCGGCTAGGAATGTCTCGCTGATGAGCATCACGTCGACGCGGTAGTCCCTCAGGAACACGTGGAGCAGCCGCTTCTTCCCTGTCAGCGACTGCGCGTTCCAGTGGACGACCCTGAGCGGCTCATGCATTGCGGAGCAGAGCGGTGAGTCTGCCCAGGGCAGTGGGGTCGCTGAGGAGGGCGAGCAGGGCTGTGAGGTGCCCCAAGTCCTGCTGCCCTATCGCCGCAGCCGGAGTGGCGGCGCCAGCGGCGGCCGCAGTCTCGCTGGTGGCGAGAGTAGCCGCCGCGGCGCCGGCGGCAGGTGGAGCCGTCGCCTTCTTCTTCTTCTTCCCCCCCCCGCTTCGTCTTCTGCCTGGGGGCTCCGTCGTTCGCCTGCGCCATAAGCGAGGCGGGCGCCGTTGGTTCCTGCAGATCGGGACGAGGCAGAGGGGGAGGCTGCACCTTCTTGGGCCCGGGCGCGTTGGTGAGCGCCACAGTGCCGGCCTTCTTGTTCCGCGCCTCCTGGCTGAACACGGGGCACGTCGCATTATTTGCCGTGTGTGGTCCACCGCAGTTGGCGCACGTCGGCGGCTGGTCTTTCGGGCGGGGGCATTCCCGCGCCGAGTGGGGACCGCCGCAACGTACGCACGCTAGGGGGCGGTGGCACATATGCGACGAGTGCCGGAATTGCTGGCACCTGTGGCACTGGGCCGGGCCCTGCTTCGAGCGCCAGGCCTCGATCTTCACCCCCGGAATGTACAAGAGCTCCGTGATCTCGTACACAGCGCCGGGGGCACGGTCGGGATTCTTCTTCAGGCTGGCGAAGAAGATGCAACCGGGGCACTCCTTGCGCGCCCGGATCTGCTTGCAGTACTCGGCCTCCACACCGAGTTCCGCAAGTGCCGCGACGATCTCTTCCGGCGTGGTGTTTGAAGGCAGCCCGCGGATTGCCACCTTCTGGGTCTTGTCGGCCGGCAGCGAGTAAGAGAACCACCGAACTCCGTGGTCCTTCTCCAGCCTGCACAGATAGCGCTGTACAAGCCGGTACTCGTCGTCGGCCGTGGGGGGTGAAGCGCACACCCTTTTGGTAGGCGCGCGCGCTGGGAGCCCGGCCGAGCTCGCTGGCTATCGCCCTGAAGTGGTCGGCCCAGTTGGGTAGGACCTCCACAATAAGGGGCGGATAGCGCGGCTGGCGGGGCTGCTGTGGCGCAGCGCCTCCCGACGGGGCGGCGGTGGCGGTGGCAATCGCGGCTGCGGTTTGGCCGGCGGCAGTGGCAGGCGGTGTTGGGCGGGCGGGCGGCATTGGGCGGGCGGGCCGTTTCGCGGGTGCGGAGGCGTGCGGGTTCGCAGGCGCAGCGGCGGGGCGCGTAGGGCGGGCGGGCACTATCGCGGGCGTATTATAGCGCGTGGGGCGGGCGGGCACTCGCGACGTGGTCGCCGACGGGGCGGGCGGACGCGCGGTTGGCGGCACCGGGTGCCTCACTGAACGGGGGGGGGGACGCGGTGCTGGGGCGCGGTGCCCCAGACACGGTGGATGCGGTCGCGGCTGCCGCGGCAAACGACACTGTAGGAGTGCACTTATTAGGTAAAACACTCGTACCTGTTTGAGTTGAAGCACTCTCATAGTCACTCGCGGCGGCGGACAGTCCAGGGGCGGGGGCGGGTGCCTGAAGCGCGCCCGTCCAGGGCGACAGCGACGGCATGTCGAGGCCCGTCTTCCTCGGCGGCGGCTGGTTCGTCGGTGGCGGGGTCGGCGAGTCCGCAAGCTGGACTCGCTTTCCATCTCCTCGGAGACGCAGCTCGTCGCTCGGGCTTTCGCTACGCGGGCGCCTCGTCCCGCGGGTTGGTGGCAGCACCAAAGGCCGCGTTTTTGCCTGCTCCACTAATTGTGCGTCGAGGAGCTCGGCGTCGATACAAGCCGTGGGCTTGCTCGAAAGGGCAGCGCGGCTTGCGGCGACGTATGCCTCCATGGCACGAAGTAGGCCCGCCGAAAACAGGTTGGCTTGAGCGGCCCGAATTAAATATAATTCGTCCAGCTCAAGCTCTGCCCTCGGGGACACAGGACGCCGCACCACGGGCGACCCGTACTCCGTCGACGTGGAGATAGGGAGCAGGCCTTCCAGTGATGCCGATCGCTGCGCGCGGCGCCGACGCGGGGTTTCACCCAGCGGCGGGCTGTTCACATTCACGACATCGTCACTATCACTAGCACAAACTCGCACAATGTCACTGGCACTATAGCCCTGAGAAGGGCTTTTGGGCTCGTCCATAGCGGCGGGCTATGGACGAGCTGGCGTCACAGAAAGGGTTACACACCAGGCACGACCTTAGGCAGAGCCGGCGTCCGTCCCGATGTGATAATCCCCTCCGTGAACACTCGCGGCGCGGGTATCGCGATCGCGGCGCGCACGGGCGCGTGTTGCACACGTTCGCTTCGCACGAAGCGGCGGGTGAACTGCAGCGGGACGGCGAAGTGGAGATCCGTGTGCGCGACGGTCGAAACTATCCTGTACAATTCGACTTAAAAACTAGCTTATATTTATACTCGGGGCTAGCGGTCGGTCCATTGTTCTCTCCGTGTTGGTCGCAGGGATCGTGACTCCTAGTTCAAAGTCGACGCATGCGGTCCCTGTCGGCGCGCTGCTCCATCTCGCTCGCACTTCCAGTCGGTCAGTCGGCCGGTTGCGCTGGCCGGGGCTCGCTGTCCGTAACACCTATTATGACATTCAAATTTCGAACGCTGACGCCCGCCTGCGTGCCGCCTATACTTTGTTTGTGAAGTTGGTACTACAGAACAAGCTAAACAACTCAATGCCACAATGCCGGTCAAACATGCGCTTCCTGAACATATTAAAGAGAGCTTATGATATGTGTGTAGATAAACTAGTGTATGTAACAGTACATAATTAGGCATTAAAACTCTCGAGTGATATTATTATGAAACTCGCCTTCGGCTCGTTTCATGAACCCACTCCCGAGTTTTAATGCCTTCCATTATGTATCAGGCACATAAACTACTCTAATACGATAAACAAATACTCTTGAGTTCCGGAAATGACATGGACCACTGTCTAGTGTCAGACAATACGCAGTCTGTTTATCTGCGTAAACCTGCACTACCCATTACCTCAAAGCCTAGCCTGTCTACGTCTAGGACAGTTATACTTGCACTAATGTGTCTGTCTCGCAGCTGACTGCTGACTGCAGTATGCAACCCTCCGTCATTCATCACCTATGTTAGATGTGGGTGCGGTTAGGTCTAGTCTTATTGTTCAAGTAAGGCGGCGATACTTTCGTGTCTCAAACAAATTTAATATTGCGTTTTGCGTTCAAGCATATCATACCCAACACAACAATATTGTTGCACAATATTTGCACACCAACTTCTAGATGGTGAATAAGTTGATATTTATGCTTACCAATGTTTTATGTAACATCTCACCGACCCAATCCTTTTTCAGGCATCGCGATTTATAACGGGAAAATAACTTACCGGTAAGACATGATTCGGTGTGAATTTAAGATCTTATGTATATGTTACCGGCCATACCCGATTTCAGGACAAACTAGTTTTGCCTAGGATAAACTATTATTTATCACTTTGGCCAGACATTATTTTGCCATTTGGGTTTCGAGCAATGTTATAACACAGATACTATCAGGGAAAACACTGCGGTAGCTTAGGTGAAGGGTAAAGGGGACGAGCGAAGCGAAGCCCCCTTTATCCTTCGTGTTAGGTTGAACATGTAAGTACAACAATATTATCATAGGGCAGCAGAGTACCAATGAAAATAAACTTATCCTAGGCAAAACTAGTTTGTCCTGAAATCGGGTTTGGCCGGTAACATATACATATTTTATGGCAAATATTCAATTTGATTTGATTTGAACAATTACGAATGTTTCAATGAATGTAGCCTTTTAAGTAACTTTTATAGTTAGAAACAACACAACCCAGTGGTGTAGCTATGTACTGTGCTGTAGGTTTCAACACTCCAGATAGACCAGAAGGTCTTTGAGAGTGGAAAAACTTAATTAAATTGTAAATTTATGATTTTGAATAAACGAGAAAAAAAAAGGTATCATCAGGATGAAATAGTACTACACTACAGTTAATACTTTTCTCGATTTCTTTATTATGTTGTACATGGTTTTATTGGGTATTCTGAGCTGATCTGGCGGAGAAACATCGAAAATGCAACTGGTTTATGAAATCACAATGAGTATGGGGTTCCTTAGGGTAATAGTACAATCCAATCTGGTGATCAATACACCAAGAACGAAACAAGCATCTTGCGAATTTTCATCAAGGTTAATCCTAAAATAACTAAAGTGTATGTATGTACATCAAATATGTTTTCTTATCGAATTATTGATATAAATGTTTCACACGCTTAGGGGTCCCGGAGACGATCAATCTTGCATGACATGCATGCATGATTCATGCAAAATTGACCGTTTACCGCGTAGGCATGACGCTACAATCATGCATTCTGCTGCATGACGGAGATTGACAGAAATTTTGATTGACGGGGCTGATTGATGCGCTTGCATGACGGCCCATCATGCGGCATGACGAGTTTCGTTCATTTGCGGGCGCAACGTTGAAGATGGCGGACGAACGTGAAATAGGCTAGGCATAATTACTGAGCGAGACTTTGTTTATTTTGGTAATATCTTTATACAGGGATTTCCCCTCACTTTGGAAATCCAAAACAAACGAATATGCAAATAAAATTAAAGATATTATTAGAATATTTTCTTTTAATGCATGGATAGCCTCACACGTCTCCATTATTATTATACCCAAAATACGAGGAGCTCCCAAGTACCGCAGAGTTATCGAGAGCCTTTAACTAGTGGGAATAGCTTGTCGCATATTAGTGTCTTGCTTTTAAATTTTGGGTCGAATCAACTTCAACAATGTTTCAAAAGAATCATTGTTCATTCGAAGAAAAAAAATATAATCGTCCGGCTCAGTTTCATGAATAGTTCTTTGAAAGTTCATGAGTAAATCGATATCTCAATTTATATCTGCGTATTAAGGCAGATATATTATTATGGCATTCTTTGATATATATTAATATGTCAAGGAATGCCATATCTGCATTGGAAATCTTTTTCATTCCTCTTTTTTACAATCATTTATACACGAGAGTACACGACTTTCTTGGCAACGATCTGAAGGCAACTGTGACGTGCGGCATGATGGGCCCGTTAAGCATCCCATTAATCAAAATTGATATCATGCATGCATCCTCTCCGGGACGCTTTACAAGCATTATTGTCAAAATTTGTAAAACACAGAATGCTATGATTTAGGAAAAATACACGCACACAACCGTCCCGGAGACGATCAATCTTGCATGACATGCATGCATGATATCAATTTTGATTGATGGGATGCTTGACGGGCCCATCATGCCGCACGACACAGTCGCCTACCGATCTGCATCAAGTGCGCACATCACAGTTGCCTATGGATCGTTGCCAAGAAAGTCGTGTACTCTCGTGTATAAATGATTGTATAAATGATGAATGAAAATGATTTCCAACGCAGATATGGCATTCCTTGACTTATTATTATATGTCAAGGAATGACATAATAATATATCTGCGTTAATATGCAGATTAAAATTGAGATATCGATTCACTCATGAACTCTTGCAAAGAACTCTTCATGAAACTGAGCCGGACGATTATAATTTTTTTCTTCGAATGAACAATGATTGTTTTGAAACATTGTTGAAGTTGATTCGACCCAAAATTTAAAAGCAAGACACTAATATGCGACAAGCTATTTCCACTAGTTAAAGGCTCTCGATAACTCTACGGTACTTGGTTGCTCCTGTATTTTGGGTATAATAATAATGGAGATGTGTGAGGCTATAATCCATGCAAATAAAATAAAATATTCTAATAATATCTTTTATTTTTATTTGCATATTCGTTTGTTTTGGATTTACAAAGTGAGGGGAAATCCCTGTATTAAGATATTAGAAAAATAATCAAAGTCTCGCTCAGTAATTATGCCTAGTCTACTTCATCTTCGTCCGCCATCTTCAACGTTGCGCCCGCAAATGAACGAAACTCGTCATGCCGCATGATGGGCCGTCATGCAAGCGCATCAATCAGCCCAGTCAATCAAAATTTCTGTCAATCTCCGTCATGCAGCAGAATGCTTGATAGTAGCGTGAAGCCGACGTGGTAAACGGTCAATTTTGCATGAATCATGCATGCATGTCATGCAAGATTGATCGTCTGCGGGACCCAATACATTTCAGGGCCTGTAAACACTGGGTCCTGGGATAGGTCACAATTTTACTATTCTATCTAAAATATTATCATAAGTACGTTAGTAAGCTTCAATATACATAAAAACCGGCCAAGTGCGAGTCGGACTCGCGCACGAAGGTACCATTATCTATTAAAACAGCAAAAAAATCACGTTTGTTGTATGAGAGCCCCCCTTAAATTTTTTTTTGTATTATTATTTATTTATTTATTTTAAAAGTGAATATATTACTTAATAATCTGTGAATATTTCAAGCGTTTACCTGTTACCGTTATCAGTATCGAGCAAATACGAGAAAATATATACGTTGGTTGTATGGGAGCCCCCTAAATATTTATTTTATTATTTTTTATTATTTGTTGTTATAGCGGCAACAGAAATACATCATCTGTGGAAATTTTAACTGTCTAACTATCAGGTTCAATAATATACAGCCCGGTGACAGACGGACGGACGGACGGCCTGACGGACGGACGGATGGACAGCGGAGGCTTAGTACTAGGGTCCCGTTTGGCACCCTTCGGGTACGGAACCCTAAGAAGCACATAAGTAAGGAATGCTGGCTTCTTTAAGCACGATTTATTCATATTCCCTGCGACATTGGCGTCTCCCGATAATTCACATCATAGGTTCAATTTTGACCCTACGTGTTCAGGCTTCTCGGCACCTAATGACCTCGTAGGGGCCCATCAGCTACGAGGTAGCGTAACGATCAGTTGCCAAGAAGTGTGAACGTCGGCGATTCACCGAGCTGAAGTAATTGGGGTCGATCTAACCTGGTCTGTGCTTCGGTCCCGTCAACCTCCTGTCTCTCTGCAAGGCCCGGGTGTACCCTAGGCTCTTCTTGGTAGACAGGTTCTTCAGCCAACCTCCTATGACTGGCGGGCCAGCTTCGATGAGCACAGTGTTCCAACACAGGTTATGTTACGTGGGAAAAACCAATCGGCCACGGAAATGCGAACTTTATCTGGTTCGGGGAACCACAACACACTCAGCTATATAGACAATCCTGAGGGAAACCCGAATACATTCCAGATGGCTTGCGATTTAATTTCAATACCCTAACCAAAACGCGTTTACATTGCGAGGGCTTTCGTCTGTCAGTTGTCAAAAAACTGCTAGGTTGGCAGCAACGTCAAATTCAAAATGGCCGTTCAGAAACCATCGATCGAATATCGATTTGGAATCGAACAATCACCCGCCCGGACAGGCACCCACCTGTCCCCTAATCTACGGGCAGCCGAGACAACGTTGCTACCGCTCGTTTTAGAACCGAGCCTCCTACTAGAACCTCTGCAGACCGGGGGGTCCCGTCCTTGCCAGGGAACAAGTTAACAATGCGCCCCTTGCGCCAACGTAGTGGCGGTAGGTTAGCATCCTTAACCAGAACGAGGTCACCAACACTAGGGGGGCTGGTTTTGTCAGTCCACTTAAGGCGCTGTTGTAAGATATGCAGATACTCGAGCGACCAACGCTTCCAGAAATTCTGAGTAAACTGCTGCAACATCTGATACCTTGACAACCGATACAATTTCACTCCCTCGAAGGGGTGCTCGGGCGACGCGTTAAGTGGCTGTCCTATCAAGAAATGGCCTGGGGTCAGAGCCTCCAGGTCATTTGGATCTGAGCTGAGTGGACACAACGGTCGCGAATTGAGAACGGCCTCGATCTTACAAAACAATGTCGCGAGCTCCTCAAAAGTCAGCGCGGTCTGACCTACTATACGCCCCAAGTGCGTCTTAGCTGACTTAACTACCTCAAAAATCCCACCCCAGTGGGGGCAAATCGGTGGGCTGAAGGTCCACTGTATACCCCGACGGGAGAGGGCCGTTCCAATATCCACTTTATTTACATTCAAAAAGTTGACTATCTCTCCTAAGTATCGTTCCGCACCGATGTAGTTAGTGCCGTTATCAGAGCGGATCAAAGTTGGAAGTCCCCTTCGAGAAACAAACCAATCCAAACAAGCAATGAAAGCCTCTGTCGAGAGATCAGCAACGAGCTCGAGATGTACCGCCTTGGTGGATAAACAAACAAACACACATAGGTACGCCTTGTATTGCCTAGCGGTACGCAATCGTGAACTCTTCACCATAAACGGTCCTGCAAAATCCGTACCAACACCTGAAAACGGTCTGACCTCATTCACACGATCAGGGGGCAAGTCCCCCATGAGAGGGTGCATCGTGGCAGCCTTAAGTCGATAACAAGGCATGCACCGAAACACGATGTTCCGTATGACACGGCGGGCAGATAAGATCCAAAACTCCCGCTGAAGCGTGGCCAACAACGCGTTACAGCCGGCATGCGCGTTTTTAATATGACGATCAGTCACCAGCAATTCAACTAACTGTCCCCCCTTGGGGAGCAGAAGTGGGTGACGAGCCGAATACGACAGATTCGCATTGCGCAATCTTCCTCCTACCCGAAGTAACCCGGTCGAATCAACAAAGGGGTTGAGACGCGCGACGGCTCCCTTCATCCTATGCTCCATCGACATCAATCTCGTCTCAGCCATCTTTCTAGATTCTCCTAGTGGCGGTCGATCGGCCCTGAAAGGCAGTCGAGTTACAAAACGACCAGAACGAAGGCGACCAGTACTATTCTGGTAAAACAACTCGCACTCTTCTTCGTCTGCGTCGACTCGACGAGCGGTGGGAGGTTCCTCTATCTCCCAGAAACGTTGGATAGCGTCTGACAACGCTGAGCCAATAAGTATGCCATCTGACTCGGCAGGCCTAACCATTGGCAATGCCGGACCCATGATCACGTGACCAAACTTAGTATCCACAGCAATCAACCCGTCCGGCTGAAGAACTCGCCGATCCGACAACAGAAACCTACCCAGAACGTCTGCTCCCAGTAGCAGGTCGACCGGGGCTGGAGTGTCAAAATCGGAATCCGCCAACTTGAGTCCTGATGTCAGGAATCGAACGGCCGGATTCAACTTCACCAAGGGGTGTCTGCCCATGACATGCGTCATTACTAAAGCTTGCACGGATGTTTTTGTCAAAATGTCATAACGTGGAGAGAACGTGATCACCGATTGACCAACTACATTCGTAACCGTAACATTCCCCACGCCCCGTATTGATTTATTATACCTATTTACCTTGAGGCCCAACCATTTTGCTAAATCATTCGATACAATGCAGCCCTGAGCTCCAGAATCTAATAGGGCGCGAACGTATGTTGGGTTGCCCGCCAAATCCCAAACAAGCACAGAGGCGATCGGTAACACCACCGTCTCCGGTTGGGGGGCAACCAATGGTTGGGCCGCAAATTCCTAGCGAGGACCCCCGGGGCCCCACTGTGCCTGTAACCGATCAGGTATGCAGCTATACGCCAGAGGGTCCCATTGTACAAATGGCCCACGCGCCGGTTCCATTCCCAACCTACGATTCCCCGTAAAGGGGGGTGGGCGTGAATTCAACCGTGGCCGCTCCATGAGCGGGGGGAACATCACATGTGACCGACGAGGACGAGGCGACGAGCGGGGCGACAACTGAGGCGGCGTCCGAACCGCACCCGCATAGCTCGAAGGTGTCCCATGACACCCGCCCGTTACGGCCTGCTCAACACACCCAATGTCCCGCTGGGTCGGATGCTGAGTCGCAACCGAAAACTCAGGGCCCCCCATGTAATGGTCCTGAGTGCGGCCCTGCACCCTGGTACTGCCCTGTGCACGTGGGGACGTTGGCCCCTGAGTTGCGCTCCGAGTCGCAAACGAATTCTCAGGGCCCCATGCCGTGTCACCCTGGGTACGGCCCTGTGGTGGCTGTTGGCCGGACCGGTACCTGCACAACAGATTGTTGTGGGGCCCACCACAATATCCGCACATTTGTGTGCGCGTGCAGTCCCTAGCCATGTGTGGCCCGAGGCACAGGAAACACCAGCTCCGCTGCTTGGCCATCCGGCGCCGTCCCTGAACCCTAAGTTCCCCGAACTTATTGCAATTGGCCACAGCATGGCCAATCTGCCTTCAACATGGACAGGTCTCACCATGTGGGGTCAATTCACTCACAGTCCCATACGACTGCCGGTTGGTGCGGTCCTTCCTCGTCGGAGGGCCCCTACTCACAGCGCTCCCGGCAGCTCTCTGTGGCTCCGAAGGATGGGTGACCGTCAACCCCAAATTCTCTGCCCGTCGAGCCTCCTCTTCCAAAAATCCGACCAAGTCGGAGAAGGCGGGCAGGTCCTCGGCCGACCTCCCGTGAGACTGTTCGAAACGAGTCTGCACGTCAGCGGGTAGGCGGGAAAGTACAATGTACAACAGTAGGTACGACCATTCACCAACCGGAAGTCCAAGATTCTCTAGAGCCTTGGTGACGGACAACAATGGGTTCAAAACCTCCGTCTGTATGGCCCCGACCTTGTTCACAACCGGGATACTAAACAAACGGTTCAGTTGGGCATCGGCCAACCTCCATTTGTTATGGTAACGTCTGACCAACAATTGCCTGGCCGTTTCATAGTTACCCTCCGTAACTGTCAAATGAGCGACCAGCTCCCTAGGCTCACCCCTCAATGCTGCCACCAGCTGAGCCATCTTGACAGACTTGGTAATGTCCGATCGCATGTGCACCAAACTGTCGAACAGATTGATGAAGCTCATCCATTCACCGGACACGCCGTCAAAGATAGGCATAGTTATGGCTGGTAACCTGGAACCCGAACCCTGAAGCGGCAGAGGTGCTTCAATGTCACCACCATGGCTGGACTCGCGCTGTCTACGTATGTCCGCAGCCTTCTGCGTGATAGCAGCTGCCATCTCCATACATTGGTCGACATCCCCTATCAACCGTGACAGCCTGTCAGGTGCGCAGCCATCAACTGATTCCGCCTGCGCGGACAATTCGAGCACCCTATTGTAACGTTCCTTAACGTCCATAGACCGCTCCAATACCACATCATGCCTATCTAAACGGTCTATCAGACCGTGTGCGGAGGAAAACCATCTGAGCTCCTTAGAAACACCCTTCTGGATTTCAGATAACGACATGATCGGAACGATACTTACTCACAATTTGCAGTAACTCAACTTTATTGGACCCTCCAGTCTACAACCCAAACGAGGGAACCCTAAACCACAACTTAAACAATGTTGTTTTCCTTAAACAATAGGAACCGAGTTTTATATCTATATAAATTCTGTAAATACAATTTAGTTTCCCTTTATCATTATAACACACACAGATAGTCAATATTAGTTCAAGTTATAAATTGCTATAAACTGAAAACAATGTAATAGCCTGCTATCAATAGATGTAACTACCTATGTTAACCAAAACAAACATTCAATAGCATTACTAGACCACTAATAGATTGACTAACTGGTAATTCAATTCAATATCTGTCTATCTACTACCAGCAATAGACCTATAGCTTACAATACTACCAATCTATGTGGATATAGGAACACAACCAAGTTACCTAATAACCGCCTATACCTACAGATTGATAGTCCCAAATCGTGCCTTCCTGGAGCCCTTGACGGCTGCAAATCTCAGGAAGCCACGCTCTAGCTACCAAAGTGTTCAGGCTTCTCGGCACCTAATGACCTCGTAGGGGCCCATCAGCTACGAGGTAGCGTAACGATCAGTTGCCAAGAAGTGTGAACGTCGGCGATTCACCGAGCTGAAGTAATTGGGGTCGATCTAACCTGGTCTGTGCTTCGGTCCCGTCAACCTCCTGTCTCTCTGCAAGGCCCGGGTGCACCCTAGGCTCTTCTTGGTAGACAGGTTCTTCAGCCAACCTCCTATGACTGGCGGGCCAGCTTCGATGAGCACAGTGTTCCAACACAGGTTATGTTACGTGGGAAAAACCAATCCGCCACGGAAATGCGAACTTTATCTGGTTCGGGGAACCACAACACACTCAGCTATATAGACAATCCTGAGGGAAACCCGAATACATTCCAGATGGCTTGCGATTTAACCTTACAATCCCCCAAGCCTCATATGACGCTCGCCTCGAGTACCGTCCGTCCCCCAAGCGTCATATGACGCTCTCGCTCCCGCGCTTTTTTAAACCGGTATATTTTGGCCAATTTTTGTCATGTTGGTACTGTTAAAGATTTTCCAGACGCTCAATAAGACAAAGTCTATAATCCGATACAATTGTCTATGGTCATTCATAGAAAAAAATATTCCAAACGTGCCTCAAAAAAAACACTTTTTCGATTTCCGTATTTTTGGAAAATTTCAAACGCTGAAATATTGAACAGTTTATATAAGAACACACTAATGTTTTTATTGTTTTGAAAGGGTAATGTTATTTAGATTACGTAGGTATCAAATAACATGTATATGTTGTTGATGTTTTTCTCATGTCTGCTAGATTTGTGTCGAGAAGGACCATTTTCATAGATGTCTGTGATTCTCATGTCGGTACAATAATAAAGGTAGGTCACTGTGACATTAGTTTTGCATTGACTAAGAGAGGGTTTCATTAGCTACTCATATTTAGCACTCTCATAGTTCTAAGAGTTACCATTTCAACATAATCACTTGATACGTCAGTCAAGTGTCGCGCGCCGCGCGGGCTTAAGTGTGCCTGGGGGACGAGCTGTGTCGGCGCCAAGTGGCTGGGGGTGCGAGGGGTTAATTTCAATACCCTAACCAAAACGCGTTTACATTGCGAGGGCTTTCGTCTGTCAGTTGTCAAAAAACTGCTAGGTTAGCAGCAACGTCAAATTCAAAATGGCCGTTCAGAAACTATCGATCGAATATCGATTTGGAATCGAACACTATGAGTGTAGTAGATTTCATGTTTTCAGTAAGAAAATAGGTAATTATTCATAGTCATGTTCACATCTCGTTTGTGACATAACCATGACAGTACAGTTGTGCGACTTATTTGGAAGGATATCTTTGTTGTCAGACTAACGCAACAAACGAGTACTACTTAATTTGGCAGAGCAATAATCTAGTTATAAACATTCTTCTACATAAGCAAGAGTTTGAGGTTCGCTTTTAATCTGAGTGGTTATTGGCGATCGACATTGTACATAACTGTGCATGTGCAACATCTGTGCATTTTGAGTTGTCCAACAAGTATGCCGAATAAGCAAAGAGTTTCGTTTATCTGAGCTGTCGAATGAAACAATAGAGCACAGTCCCTCGTAGAAAATTTAAAATTGACCGAGCGTGCGATGCGAAGGGTCTCCATTCCAGATTCCATTGCGATTTTTATCCGGCTGTTTTCCTCTTCAGTTCGCATTTCTCAATCGATTCTCGTGAATTTTTGTGAGCAGGTTCGATGTAATTGTTGGTCTATTCAGTTTCTGAATTTGTTTTAATGTCGGAGATTTGAGGTTGAAAATGTAAAAAAACCTCAACAGCTCAAACTGCTTGATTTTAACAAATGAGGTGTCCTTGGATTCGTGGAGACCGTGATAGTAATGTAGTCTACTTAATTTTAGTGAAAAGTCAATAGGTTGACGTAGAGGCATGCGTGAGCAGAGACACCTTTCATAACTATATTTGTCTGTGGATTAACTTTTTTTTACTGTTATCAGTTTCTTAACTATATGGGGTTGCTTATAATTAGCTGATAGTTAATAGATACCATGATAGATACCATAGTGTTAAACAGTTTGATAGCTGTAAGCTTCCCATGAAAACAATTGAGTAAATATTTAATATGAGCGCATTTTGTTGCTCCGTTTTCCATGCCGTAGTTACCGATTTTACTTTTTCTGCGTACAACGGATAAAAATCAACAGTCCCAAATTTATTGGCAACACCGATGACGAACGATTAAAAAATGCAGAAAATCAACGTCATGCAAATTGTAAGTCGAACGTGACATAAGTCGCATTCGATATATTATTTCACACGAGTGACTCAAAAATAGAGCTCCTGGGCTCTTTACCACTAGTCCTTGTCGTGTTCCCTCAGCTCGCAACTCCAGCGCCTCCTGGGACGACCACGTACTCATTTTGCATTTAGGATCCAGAATATTGCGCTTCATATTCCGCTGGCAAACTTCAAGTCTGTCTCTTGGATGTCATACAAAGACCAAGTTTTAGATCCGTAGGTAAGGTCAGATTCACTAGTGTGGTTATTTTTAACTCTATGGTCAAACCTTTGTTATTATATTGCCAGGTATATACAATTCATGCGTCCAAACATGATCCATTTTCGAAGTATTTCAACCAATTTGTTTTTGTTGGTTGGTGGATAAAAAGACACCAGTATTTTGAGTATAAAATATCATTGTGGTTTTTAATTTGTCGCCAGTAAAACCAGATAGCACCAGGAAAAACCAATATGGTTTTTCCGGTTCGTTCTAATTACCCCCAGTTTCTGAAAGAGTGGTCAAATGTAACAAGTAATTATTCAGATAAATCAAAAGTTAACTCTAAATAGCGGCAGGTAAATAGCTGTAACAATTTTAACAAGTTTTCGCAGCAACATACCTTTCGTTTCGGAAACCTGGCGTTTGTCACGGATGCGGGGCCGACAACTCAAAGTTTGACAGACGCTCAAAGACATGCTGTCACTGTCTCTCGGGATAGGACAGCGGACATATAAGCAGCACTTATATGAGCAGCTTTTCAAACCCACTTATGCTGAGCTTAACCCGGAGCTGAGATCTACACACGTAACGAGATGATTAAGGGCTGAACAAAGGCCAATGGCATTGAGAATTAGACAAAGAAAACAAATACCCGTCGCATCGCGTCGAAGCAGACTGACGCATGCTCCCGCGCAGAGCCCCGCGGGGCAGCCCGAGCTCCGAGACCAAGAAAATTATAGAAAATATTACTAAACTCCTGTAATAATAACATTAAAAATATAATAAAACAACCAAAAATTTTCCATTTTTTATACCTATTTTCGCGTGTAAGTTTCATATAGGAAACTGATTTGGTCTCCGAGCGCTTGTTCATTTAGTTGAATAATAATGCATTGCGAAAAACATTGTTAAGTATTAAATATAACAGATATCCGGCAATTTTAAAAGTCCATTCTTAACTCTAATAGACATTTTATAACATATATTTATCCTAAATTTTTATGTTGTCTAGTTTAGCCTAGAATTGAAGCTAAAGATGCATTTCTGGCCATATTTAATCCCTTTAACTTATGTTGTCTTAGACTCGCAACAAAACAACTACTCGGCTGTGCTTAAGCACAATGGAAGAAAAGAGGTTGCAATTTATGTTATTGGACGGATCGGAAAAGGCTGAAATGGGAATAACCCCAAAGCGTGTTATTTTCATTTTGTTTCAATGTTTTCAGCTGACTGGTTACGACAACTATATTCATTTGTTTGTTTTAATTTATTTAAATACATACAGACCGTTCATAGATATTTTACCTCTGACATGTCTCTTCAAAACACGGGATGTAAGAGACAGAGCTGAGCGTCAATCTCCTCGTCCTTCTTCCGCTGAAAAAAGGAAATGGAGACTGACTGACTCTGAACGATAACGAATGTTTTAGTTATTGTCCTGCGCTGACTGACATAGGACTGACACATAACTCTTACTTCCTGTATTTGATGACCCATGTCGGAGGTAAAATAACTGTGAACGGAGTATACATAGGTACTTTCAGCTGTACCCCTCAGCAAATGTATGTCAGCGGCCGATCGCCAAATTCGGCACATCATGATGTGCCTCGGCAATACTCAGCATATCATGAAATGGCGGCATTTCTTGATCTGCCATCTTAAACCCGCCGTATGGTTTCAAGACCAACGTTCCGCGATCTGCCAGCCTATAACTCGGCAAATCGAAAAATGGGGTGACAATAAATTTAGCTCGGTAGGTTGGGTTAGGTTAGAACGTGTAAGTGCAACCAGCGAAACGAGCTTGCGACTGAAAGTATTAAAAAGTCAAACTTATCCAGAGTAGGTTATTGTGGCTAAATTTCAGGTTCGAACTTAAAAGAAGCAAAACCGGAGCGGAGAGAAACATGCAATCATAAACATCATTTATTAATGAGTATGCTATAAGTCTCTAAAATATTATACGCGGATACCCAATAGTAGTCCACCGAATCCCGTCTGATGGTCATCCTACTTTTCTTGATTAAAAAATATTCAACTAGATTACGTGTAACAACAAAAAGATCATTGTCAAATAAAATTGATTTGTTTATTCGTAAAATTCGAATTATTTTACGATGTGAAGTTTTATCCTTTGGCCATATCATGATATGGGCATATGGACAAACGTTTGGTGCTCATCGATCTACCCGATATTGGTTTGGGCACATCATGATGTGCCCCATAGACAACGGCGTATTTCAGGAAACGCCGCCATTTCCTAATATGGCGCGGCACATCATGATGTGCTCAATTCTACAATCGGCCGCCGACATGTGTACAAGTAGTCTGTATTTATCTCGAGCCAAGACTCAGAGAAGTGAAAAAAAAAATATTGATCATATCGGCTTCACACTGTTTCTCTTCAAAGGGCTCTGAATAAGGCCGAAATTGTTTACTGGGTATACCTTTATATTACATCCTTTTAGTTTGTTGAGTAAGAAATAACCGATTCGCATTGATGCAATTCAATGCGAGTCGTCTGGTCGAAGTCAAAACAAATGTCTGGAAAAGTAAACTGTAGCAAGCAGGGTTATTAACAAATTTTCAAATATCGAAATTCTTTATTTTCTGTAAATCCCTTCTCTTTCACTAGAAGTAATTAGCCTTACCGATATGCCGTAAACACGAGCTGTCATGGCAGGTGCGAAATTACTCGCCGATGTTTGCTAATTTACTTGAAAAATTATGAGAATTATATAATATAATTGTAGCCCTATAATGTCCCCACCGAGGGTCATAGGCCTTTACCCAGATACGAGTAAGATTAAGCGATACTCCACCACGCTAGCTCTGTGCGGGTTGGTGGAGAGGTTTTACGACAGCTACCACGTAGCGATTGTAGCCGGGGCCTACAGCTTAACATGTCATCCGAAACACTGAACGTCCGATAATGTACTTAAGATAAATTAATTATCTCATTGGTACATGGTCAGGATTCGTGAGAAGCAAGCGTGAAACCCATTAGACCACGAAGCTCCAAAGAGCGAATAAAAATTATAATATGAAGTAAAATAAAACCAGAAAAATGCTATATGCTGAAAAGGTGGGTATTTATTTAGCGATTGTTCGCTAGCGTCTTCGTTGCAAAGGCGGCAGCCGGAGCAGCCATTGGAAAACTTCTTCGTCAGCGGAATGGACCCTTTGCAGTCCGCCCTCAAAGAGCCTAAAGGACTTTCTTCATAGATGGTTAAAGAACACTTACACAAACAAAGATTTACTAGTAATATGGTAGGTACCCTAAAGTGTCACGTTAGCGAGATTGGAAGTAAAGAATCGAGTGTTCTCACACATCGATACCACGGTGAATGCATCGCGCGTGTAAGGAAATAAATCCGGAGGGGGAAGATATGCCAGACTTCCATACAAAAAGCTTTGAACTGCCCAAAATATACAGTAATCGGATAACAAAATACCGTGTCTTAGAAGCCCTCTTGTGAGTATAAAATAAATCGGAATTTCAAGCTCCTTAATTTATCCAAGCATTCATTTTCATCCGTGGTCACCAGAAAATAATAAAAGAAATACATACTATTCCGCAGCATGAAATAAATATATATAGAACGTTACTTAGAGCGTCGTCGCTTGCAATCGAAACGAAAATCTATCAATTTGAGTACCTATTGTAGTAGAACTGTGGGACTGATATATTTTTTGATGAAAAATGGAACGGGTTCCGCTTTTCTGCATATTTTCCAGCAAAGATGAGAAATAATTAATATTTCCTATCAATAGTTTTGCATGATTTTGTGTTGAGCCGGTGGATCTTTTCCTTATGTTTAATCACTTATATTTATAATGGTTGACGATCTTAACAGCATTCAACATAAACAGAGTTATATTTTACGATTCTTTATCATCTGTAAACGTGAAACGAAATCTGTAAAATAAGTTATTTTTCAACATTATCAATGCCTAAGTGCCTATCCCTCGCGCGCCTGTCTAATTGTATTATTTTGAGAAATAAATATCTCAAACCATAACCATATAAGAAAACTAAGACAGAAACATGGAACCCTAGTAGCCCATCGAAATATTAACGAAGTTACCCAAAAAAAAACTACTTACGTATCGGCTCCCCAGTTTATCATGTAATACGAGCTCGTTTATAACAATTTGAGTGACGTATGTACATAACGAATTGTCATTATTTACACAAATATTAGTTTGTCGTTCAGCGAGTACGAGTAAACTGGATTATGTCCTTTACAAAGTACATTCTTCTTGTGACAAATCAGTGAATGGGTGTGTAAATAAACAGTGATTTATATGTTCGTGTATTGAATCTGACACCAAAAAAGTTATTTTTACTGATCATGTCCATATAAATTTATATTCTTTAAAGTGATAATTTATATTCTTTAAAATAATTGCTAATTATTCAGTTATTCTTAATAAGGCATCTCGGAAAATTCTGTCAGTCGGGTCGGCCACTAGCCCGACACCCCTCCACCAAACCATGCTGAGCCAGCGTGGGGGAATAAGGTTCAAACTAACTCTGAGTAAAAGCCAATGCCCCTCGGTGGGGACAATAATGGGCTACATTTATTTATTTATTTTATTCAGATAGAATCGATCGTTATTCACTATCACATCACTATTTTACTGATATCCATTGTCTATGGTTGTGGTGGTCGGTGATCGCACCGTGTTTTGGTATTCATGCGTCGACTTTCATTGACCGGTTTTTCCTTTCATCAAAGTCAAGCGCCATCGTAGCAAAGTATCTTCATAGCGTCACGTCTTATACCATGTATCTTATATCGCCGCAGCAATGGAGATATGTAGGTTTCCTCTCTTTATTTTCCATCACCACGGACGTACACACACACAAATCTCTGAGCCCAATCGCTTATATCTCCTCCGTTCCGTACCGTCCGTCGTACGTAAAAATTGTAATTACCAGCTGCCTGGGCTAACTGTTATTAAGTATCTGCATACTAACCTTTTTAATAGAAAATTAATACATTATGACCATAATGTATCAATTTTTGACAAATTATGACATTCAAATTTCGAATGCCGACGCCCGCCTACGTACCGCCCCTAGTTTGTCAGTAAAGTTGGTACTACTGAACAAGCTAAACAAGTGCAGAGCAATTATCAATGCCACAATGCCGGTCGAACATGCGGTTCCTGAACACATCAAAGAGAGCTCATGATTTTACAGGGTATCCTAGTGTGGGGCCTGAAGCTATGTATATAAATGTAAATGGAAATGTTAAATATGTGAAAGAGCTCTAAGCCGCTTATCGGGGACTTCTCGAAAAGGGGACTTCGCAAAATGGGGACATCAGTACGTGCGTACGATGAAATGAAGTGCCTGAATAGTATAATGCTAAATTATTTAAGAAGACGAAATAAGTCCATCCTGTAGGCGAACTCTATCCACAGCAGCCTCCGCGGCGGGGCGTCAATAACATTCGCAATAACGGCACAGATATTGGAAGTTCCACCCCTCGTCGGTGGTATCCATACGAAACAAAAAAATGAAATAAATGCAAAAAAACAGTGCGGGCGAACAAGAAACTTCCGGTTTGTGGAGTTCCGCAGGCAGCAAGAAATGCAAAATGATATTAAAAAGGTATTAAATTAACGTATTAAAGGCTAATATTAGGTATTTAATATCTTGCCGAATTATCTCAAATTGTGTTTATCGGCTCGGCAACTCGGTTTTTTTTTATTTTATTATATGCACCTACAGAGCCACAAACATATCTGACCCAGTGGCCAAAAAGAGAACTAAAGTCACTAGTATGAAATGTCTCCATGTTTATATGCCAATGACGCTAGCGACGCCGTCACTGGGTCAGTTTAGTTAGTTATGTTGTTTCTTGAGCCCCGATGCATAACTCATAGTTTGACGTCTTAATACTGCCGGTTACACTCGTTAGGGAAATGTCAGCGCCAATATGATATTTAACTTATTTTAGTTCGCGCGCATGTAATTAAATGGAAGTTTTCAGACCTGGTTGTTTCGGTATAGATTCTGTACCGAGCGCACATGCGGCTCTGCGCAGAATTTGTATGGTGAACGCACACTTATCAGCAGCATCCGCACCGGAAGCACCGGACGGATCGGATTTTAGAATTATTTATATGAAGTCCTGTGAAACCTCACACACCTACCCGTGCCGGTATCGTCGGAAGCTGGATAGCCACAGAAATCCTGATGACGTCATCAGATTCAGGGCGGTTGATGTGGAAGAATGCAGAGCAACGCGCGAATGTTCCGGAGCAGCGAGGAAGATTCCTGCGGACAGTGCGTGCGGTGCGGACGGTGCGTCCGGTGCTTGCCGACGCCAGTTAGTACAGTTCACCAGTACAGACTACAGAGTGGTGGCAGTCGTCCCATGACCTGAATCCCCCCGCTTTTGCCCGCTCACACACAATATCGTTTACTCACTCACTCACTCACACACAGCCAGTGAGAAAACGATTCTCGGCGGAAAATTTCTGCTATAAAAGTCATTCTATTTACCCCTGCATCTCTACTCACCCCATTTTACGGTTCCAATTGATGCATAAAACAATTTGGAAAAGAATTTAAACACTGCGGAACCCTTATACCGGACTTCCTAAACATACTTTTTCGCTTTCTCGACGACTTGGAATGCGAAGCATTGCGAAAGCGAAGCGAAACGTACTGAGTAAAGTTTATTTGTTGTACAAACACCAATAAAACTGTTCAGTTGAAACATTTCTCATACAGATATTACCACAGATCTGGATATTACTGTACCAATTTGTGTAAGAGATCCATTCGGGGAGATTTGCCAAATCAACAATCTTTTTGGTGGTCCATTCGGGGAAAGCTGCCAAAACATCATTCAGTATCCCTTGCTTGACAAAATATGACAGTTGGTTAAAATGACAGCTCCAGACACCGGTGATCGCGCTCTGGTTGGTCAAACTTCAATTTGAATTTCATCTTTCAAAATATAAATTTGACAGGGATTGCGATCGAAAATTCTAGATGTCAGAGATAGAGAATAGAGCTACAGAGTTTTGACAGGCGCTAAATACATTTTAAATACAACTTATCACTATTTGCGTCTAATGCTATATAATAAGTCATTTGATCAACTGTTGTGAACGGAACTTCTAAATAATTCGCATTTCCATTGAAGTTATAGGTAGCGCTTCCATACGTACCATAGACCAATTTTGTTCCGCATATCAACCGACGAGAGGTTAAGAATATGTGACGGACTAACAGTTAAAGGCTTTTTTTAAAAGCGCATTGATTTTTAAAACATTTTTTAACATGGCAGATTATAATGATATTAAAGTCCTAATAAAGAACGTTAATTAGACAAAGAAAAAGTTAATTAATCAATGAAGTAATTTTATTTTAATGAATTCAAGTTCGAAATACACCAAACAAAACAAGTGTGCCTTTTATGTTTATTTTTATACTAGCTTTTTCCCGCGACTTCGTCCGCCATCCGCGTTGACTTAGCTCAGGATAATTAAAACACCTATGAGTACATAACTAAAAAGCATTTTTTTTATTTTCGTCCAACATAACCATTCATGACACTTGCACAATAGTTATAAACAACGAAGGAGTTTCTTGAGTGATGACGAAGGAGTTTCTTGTGTGTGAAAAAACTATGATGATAAATAGGTGCTTCTCATGCAGTAACAGCCTGCCCCCATCATGACGGCAGCGGCGCCGCTCCGTGGTGAAGGAGCCAGGTCCTGAGTCTTAAAGTACTATAGGTTATTTAACAAAAAAAATAATAGGTAACATAACATTAAGTTTTGAAGTTCACAAGGATCGAGATCGAGGGCTACAAATATAAGTTACCTAATTCAATATATTTCTATAGACTACATTACCTAGGCAGCGGCGCCGCGCTGTGGTGATGGGGCCAGGCCCTGTCTTAAGGTTATTTATGGTTTAAAAAAATGAAACAGGTAATATAACAAAAAAAATAGAGCTCATCGAGGTCGAGGATTATTATAATTATAAATTACCTAACTCAATATAACTTCTATAGACTACATCATATGATTTATTATTTTCCGCCAATACGTGTAAGTTTCGCGCACTTGACACCCTCGAACATCCAACATAAAGTTGCCCATGAGAAAAGCATGGGGTGCTCAAATGGATTCCTGCCACTTTCAGTGTTTGGCCCTGTGATTTATTAATTATCATGGTGAATGACGCAACTTCAAAGGAAATTGCAGCCTCTTGAACTGAAATGCCCCCCATTTCAGTTCAAGAGTTGCTTGGGATGATTGGAATTCGGGGCATCAGAACGCTCTCTCCTTTATCAGGTCCTGTAAGAATCGTGGCCTGAACAATGTTCCTTCCCAGCTCTGTGATACGTAGCCTGGTGCCATTGCACCATCTCGGTGCATCAAGATTGCGCATCAACAACACTGGGACGCCAACCTTTACGTCCAGTTTATGAGAAGGCACGTCTGTTAATTCCAATCTGTCAATTTAATAGCAGTATCTATTGATGAGTATGATTTCAATTCGGTGACTAACCTTTTTCCAATATTTTTTTGTTTAGTTATTGACGGACTCATTTTTGGGGGATAGCACTGCCCTCTCGCACAACAACTGTTATTATATATTATATTTGACTGTTAGTTTGGAAACACCTCTTAAATTAGTTCATCCTCGGGCGTCATTGTATCCATCCACGTCTGTTTCGAGTTGCCCTCTATTTCCTTTAGACTGTCTATGCAGACACCTGATTCCAAGTCATTAAAAAGCTGAACACGCATATTGAACGTAAGATGGAGCTTTTTTACTTTAGATCGACAGTGTCGACGCCTTCAGACACGCATTCATTTCATCCGCCGGTGAACCCCTCTCAATGACAGGCAGTGTCTGTCTAAAATCACTTGCGAGAAATACTACAACATCAACAACAAATTTCTCAACTAAGCTTGGTTGCCGCGGAGATCTTGCAAACTGCGGTTCAAAGCCTCTACCGCACGCTTATGCGACATAGTGCATTCGTCCCACAAAATTAACATGCACTGTTGCATGAGAGAGTCGCGGTTTCTACTTTTGCTAATGTTGCACGTGGGGGCTTCTGCGCTAATATAAATCATAAACACGTCGTTGTTGGGGAAGTAAACGTGGTTCCATTTCATTTACATATGTTTCTAAGACTACGGTATCGTAATTAAGTTCTCTAATGACATCATTTGACATATCTCCCCTTCGTTGTGGCGTGTGCAAACATAAATCCGCACCATTATTTTGCCAGAGAAGTCTACAATTTTGTCCTCTATTAATTTGAGAGCCTCTTTGATTATCAAATCATTTTGCATGCCCTCCTAGCCTGTGTGCGATATCTTTTGACAGTTCGGCCTTATATATTTCCCACAACTGGAGAGGGTTAGAGAGTCCGCAAGTGCTTATTAAAATTGATACCAGCTCTCTGAGTTTCAAGTAAGGTAATGGTTGTCGTTTTCTAATAGTCCACGTGCTTCACATGCTTCCCTGAACGTCGCTCGCTCTAACCCAACAACTGTTTTTAGTTCCTGAAAGTTTGTCGGTCCTCGCACTTAATTGAGCAACATGCGTAGACATAGCATTCAAATTGGCTAACGTGCACCGTATACAGGCGACCCAGTGCATCTCCAACCTTCACTCGTGGCCAGTCCTCTACAGGTATCCGCTGCACACGGCGCTTCCATGCTTTCCTCGATGCGTTCCAGGTGTAGTATCTCGGCACTTCAGTTTATAATATAGTTTTTGCGAAGTTGTCAGTTTGGCACAACTCGAAAAAAGAAGTTAGTGTTGTCTTCGGAGGTGTCACTACTCTGTGGTGAAAATTGTCTCCGTGAAATAAACGCGCTTGCCATTGAGGAGGTGAACTGTTAGGTGAGTGACAATGATGTCGTTAGATTTGGTAAGAAGGGGAGAATAAGGCACAACCCAACTGTTATCCACCTGGACAACCTGACCACCGCGAATTGTAAGATTAGCTGTGAGACCACCATCATGAAGTGCTCTTCGCCGGTAAAGAGGGTTTCCATTTTCGCTGGTGAGCGTGTCCTTCAGTATCGCCCGCAGGTACTTTTTGGCACACTTTTCGTATTTCATGCACGGAGATAGCATATTTAATGCACCGCATGGTTCATGGATCATATTTTTTACATCGGTGTCATGTAGTTTTTTGTCAACGTTGGCATCAAGGAATTCTGCACTAATTATATCGTCTATTTGGCTTGGACGCAATTTCTCTTTAAGCCACGATAAGAGGTGTACATGTCACTTTTGCCACTCAATAGAATACATGACTGAATTTCTCCATATATTCTTCCTTTTGTTAGTACAGCGACTAACTTCTGTACTTTTATTTTGAATACTCTTGCAATTATTTCATGTCTATCAGTTGATTTTTGGCCAGGCATGAGTACAGCGATAATCTCTGCCCATGCTGGGTTGCATGTTAGTTTGACAAACAGATTAGGGTGGCCATAGTCCCGTACGTATGCAAACGCATCCTGCGTATAATCATGGAGATATCTTGAGCTGTTCACAACTGAAGAGGGGAGTATAACGATTAGCCCAACATCACTGACATTAACTTGCGCATCGTTCCTTACAGCGTCTTGCAAATTGATGTAGTTTTCTGCACGCAACTTGCTTTGGTTCAAGGAAATGTACCTCAAACGCTCACCTTCAATTATTACATACATTTCAACTAAAAACTGGTGCAGAAGTTGCTTGCAGCGCAGCAGGTTAAAGTCATTGTTAAGCACCATAATATGATAAGCATAGAAGTCCATGGAGGAAACTTTTTTGTCAGGTGTTGGTTGTCTAGCCTGCGGATTCGTCTGTGGTATCTCAAAATTATACCCTTCCTGGCCTTCCCAAAATATATATACCGACGCTACAGGGAAGCGAGAACGAAGATTAAAATCCCTAGCTAGGTTAGATAATATTTTGTGTGTGTTTTTATTATAAATTATGTATCTCTAGTTGTAAGGTATTTATTAATAGGGGTTTTTGTTAACCTGAAATAAAGATTATTATTATTATTATGAGTTTTATTTTATTTTATTTTATTTTATTTTACATTTTTAGGAGAGCTTTTATCTTTATATTTAGCTTTACCCACTAAATACAAAACACTATATTAACTAAAGAGCTAATAATAACCTCCCACAATTATTTTACTACACGCAAAACGTTCTTGCGTTAAAGTTTTAAATTAATGTAAAGAATCACACAAAGAATTTGTAAAAATACACATAACTTTTTAGTCAGAACTATACGCTGAAATACAATTACGTGATTTAGGAAAATATCTACTTACAGCAGTATTAACAAATAATAATATGAAGATATCATTATTCATTAAACAGTAATACAATCGACTGTCAAACACACCACTACTTCACCCAGCATTGTAAAAGATGTTAAAAATTTACGAATCATATGAGCCCTTAATGTTTGCGCACTGCTCCAGAATATATCAATGTCATCATTATCATCGTCATCAACACCGTCAGCACCGTTGTCGCCACTGTCACCGAGACGGTTAAAAGTAGAACACGCTCTTATCAAGAAGGAGTTCTCTCTGAATCAAATCAAATCAAATCAAAAATCATTTATTTCCATAGGATGTTGTTACATCACTTAGATCCGTCATTACATTTTTTTGGGTGAGTTCACTAACACAATGGCGGAATCTGTGGAGAAGAGCTCACCGAAGAAACTCCACAATCGTCGCATCTTTTGCGTTTCCTTTTTTAAATAAAATATTGTCAAATTACAAAATGAATGCTAATTATACATCGAAACAGCCTGTTACTCAAACAATCTATTCCCATGGACATCTGTCCTCTAAGTAATCAGATATCCTATAGTAACCTTTTTTATACAATTTCTGTTTTATTATTATTTTAAACTTGTCTAAAGGTAAGTTTTTAATATCAGTAGGGACCTTATTGTAATAGCGTATACAATTGCCTTTAAAAGAATTACTAATTTTATGTAGTCGGCTTACATAAGCAACCAACTTGTCTTTATTTCTAGTAATCAAATTGTGTATATCACTGTACTTCTGAAAATTAGTTATATTTATTTTTACATACACAAGATTGTCATAGATATATTGAGACACAAATGTCAGAATATTGATTTCTTTAAACTTTTCCCTCAGTGACACTCTAGGCCCTAATCTATAAATTGCACGAACAGCCCGTTTCTGCAGAATAAATATACTATTAGCATTAGCAGCGTGACCCCACAATAAAATACCATAGGTCATTAGACTATGAAAGTAACTAAAGTAGACTAGTCTAGCGGTGTCTACGTCGGTAAGAGCTCTAATTTTTTTAACTGCGAACGCTGCCGAATTCAGTCTGTTCGACAATTTATTTATATGAGGATCCCATTGTAGTTTGGCGTCTAAATTAATGCCCAAAAAGACAGTCGACTGCACAAGGTCCAATCTCTGTCCTTTTATAAATATGTCTGTAGTTACCGGGTTCACATTGGGTAACACGAATTTAATATTTTAGTTTTCTTTTCTTTAAGTAATAAATTGTTAACAGTAAACCAGTTCACTATACTAGAGATAGCATTGTTTACCTCGTCATAATTTGATTGCTGTCTTTTAACTTTAAATATCAAAGAAGTATCATCGGCAAACAATACTAACCCATGTTTTGCTTTAACAAGGTAAGGTAAATCATTAATATATACTAAAAACAAGAAAGGACCAAGAATTGAACCTTGCGCTACGCCCATACTTATTGAAGACCCAGGTGATCTTTTCCAATTAACATCGACCATCTGGACCCTATCTGTTAGATATGACTCCAGAAGGCCAAGTGCCTGATCTTTTACACCATAATGGCGTAACTTCCTGACAAGAGTGTCATGATGGACGCAATCAAAAGCCTTGGATGGATCGCAGAAGACACCTTTTGCATCCATTGCGTCTTCCCAGGCATCAAAAATATTGTCGATTAGTTCAACACCAGCATCGGCTGTTGAACGACCCTTTGTGAAACCAAACTGAGCAATATGAATTAAATTATTGAGATAAAAATGACTTTGCAATTGATTAAGTATGAGTTTTTCAAATATTTTGCTAAGCGTTGGTAGTATCGATATGGGTCTAAAATTGGTGGGGTCTGATGTACTACCAGCTTTGAATAAAGGTATAACTTTACTTAGTTTCATCAAGTCAGGAAACACACCATTATCTATACATTGATTAAATATACAACAAAGGTGAGGTGCAATACAATCTACAATGGAACTAATAATTTTTACTGATAGACCATGGGCGTCAGCTGTCTTTTTCATTTCCAGGGATTTAAACGCTTTTACAATGTCTTCATTATTTACGTGCCTAAATTTAAAATCTGTTTTAAAATCCTCAAAGTTTTGTTTAAGTATAGATTCAGCAGCAGCGGGAGATGAATTTTAAGAATTGGTTGTTGAAATTGGAATGTCCGTAAAGAAATTTTCGAAAGCTTTTGCTACTTCTTGGTCTGTACATAGCAATTGATTATCTATCTTAAGCTTGAAGTTATTATGTGTAGCATTGGCCTTTCCAGTCTCTCTGTTTATAATTTGCCAAGTCGTTTTCATTACATTGCTACTAGATTCAATTTTGTTTTTAATGAAATTAGATTTAGCTACGGCTGTAATTGAATATCGCACGAGAGGCAATTGGAACAACGGTCGTCTACGAACGTTACGACTAGGGACCTTAAACTTAATTTTAACAAGCAGCGATGGACAGTCAACAGTTCCCTTAACTATTTTCATCAGGAACACCATATCTGAGATATCCCTGCGAAGTTTCAGTGGTAACAAATGTAAACGTGCACAGCGATACTCATAGCTGAGCTTGGGCAACTTGAACTTAAAGCCGATAAATCTTGTAAGTTGTTTTGTAGAGCATCGTAGAACCTGTGTGTACCGGCAATGCGAGATAGCTGTCCATCGTGCGCGCACAGCACAATGTCCCTGCCGGCAGTGGAATAACTAAAAAGTTCAAAATGGCGGCGACTTTTTAAAAATCTGACCACAGAATTATGATTGGACTCCAACCGGATACCCAAATATCGTTTTTGAAGCAAATTGGACCAGTTACTAAAAAGTTCAAAATGGCGCTCACTTTTTCAAAATATGACTTCAGAATCATGATCGGGCTCCAACCGGATCCTCAGATATCGATTTTGAAGCAAATCAGACCAGTAACAAAAAATTTCAAAAAGGTGGCAACTTTTTCAAAATCCGACTTCAGAATCATGATCGGGCTCCAACCGGATCCTCAGATATCTATGTTGAAGCAATTCAGAACAGTAACTAAAAAGTGCAAAATGGCGGCGACATTTTCAAAATCTGACTTCAGAATCACGATTGGATCCCAACCAGATTCCCAAATATCGATTTTGAAGCAAATCAGACCAGTAACTAAAAAGTTCAAAATGGCGGCCATACACAACTTCATCCCCCATTTCATTCCTTCGAGGGTGATATTTTCAAGAACGCTGAGAAGACGTATTCATTAATTTGAATCTTCAGTCTAAACACAAAATTTGAAGATCCGGTTCTACGGACTTTCATACAAAAAAATACCCCCTATTTTACCCCCTTAGGGTAAGAATTTCCAAAAATCCTTCCTTAATCCTTTTCTTCATTATAAATGGAACATCTTTGCAAAATTTCAGCTTTATTGGTTCAAGGGTTTGGGCTGGGCGTTGACGAGTATCATAAACCGAGTAAACATTACCTTCCTTCTGGTGTAGTCAGATTAAAAGTATCCCATATGTTAATCTAGCTCATAAACTATCTCTGTGCTAAATTTCATTCAAATCCGTTCAGCCGTTTTAGCGTGATTGAGGCACAAACACACAAACATCCAAACATCCCAACATCGCTACTTTCACATTTATAATATTAGTTAGATTCTCTTTCTAACTGGATAGGCCAAAGACTTCCGTTTTCTGGTGGTTCTTTTCTTTTCTGCGGCAGCAAGCAGCAAAGCCTAAAAGGAGGTTTATTATCTTCTGCCTCAGACAACAAATATTCTGAGCACGATTTTTAGGGTTCCGTACCCAACGGGTAAGAACGGAACCCTATTACTAAGACTTCGCTGTCCGTCCGTCCGTCCGTCTGTCACCAGGCTGTATCTCAAGAACCTAGCTAGCTAGAGAGTTGAAATTTTCACAGATTATGTATTTCTGTTGCCGCTATAACAACAAATACTAAAAAACCGGTCAAGTGTTTTTAGGGTTCCGTACCCGAAGAGTTCCAAACGGGACCCTATTACTAAGACTTCGCTGTCCGTCCGTCCGTCCGTCCGTCCGTCTGTCACCAGGCTGTATCTCAAGAACCTAGCTAGCTAGAGAGTTGAAATTTTCACAGAATATGTATTTCTGTTGCCGCTATAACAACAAATACTAAAAAACAGGATAAAAGAAATATTTAAGGGGGCTCCCATACAACAATTCTTTCAATACCATATACAAACTTATGGATGCACCTGGTTACGTACATGGAGTGTGAAAGTAACCGCACCAATAACTTTGTAAACAATATTTTGCTGTGTAAAATCCAAACTATTCACTCCACACCATCGCTTCCATTGAACGGTGGTACGGAACCCTTTGTGCGCGATTTAGACTCGGACTTGACCGGTTTTTTAATTATTGTGATAGAACTTTACAGATGTTTTTCTTTACTTGTGAGACCTTGCTTCTTTTCTTATATGATTCTTGGTCAACGGGAAGTACTCTATATTAGGTTATGATTTTCTTGCAAGTATCAAAGGAATATAGTGAATTTGCACCTTAAGCGGCGTATTTTTTGATGGCGTTGACCTAGAAGTTTGATTTTGTCACGACTTTATGAAACCACCCGAGTAATTGATATTAATTCATACTTGCTACGTCTACGTGTTAAAGAGTCTTGTAGACAGACAGACGGACAACGAAGTGATAAGGGTTTGCCTTTTTCTTTTAAGGTACGAAACCCTAAGTATATATTTAAAAAAAGTTACTCCCACATTTCTACAGCAATCCATCTTAACGATTAAAATGAGAGAACAATTTTCTTTTTCATCAAAGTTATCTTAACGATTTACAGATTACTTTAGTTTGATCCATCGTCGATAATTCTTCGCGTCGCCGAACAAAATTGTCGAAAAGTCAATTTTAACTTTCTAAAATTGATATTTATTAAGCTCTTTGAAATAAGGCTTTTGTTAATCTAAAGTTTCGTTCGGTCCGGTGGACTTATTCTACTAATTGTCAAAATTCTAACTAACCAACCTAAATCCATGATCCAAAAACATAATATTTGCTGGAAATTTGTGTAATAATGATTTCGTTCTTTCGTTTCCTTTCGTCCGACGTTCTAACAGTGATGGAAAACGTTGTGAGGAAACCTTCATTTCTCCATGGTTCCCGGACGATGGGCTAGCCCCCTGCTACGCAAAATGAAGTATTGAATAACTGGCTAAAAGTGGGCACAACTGGGAAAATGTGTGACGCTTGATTTTTTACCTTAAGTTATGTAAATTAAACATTAAAATTTATTATAGCCTCATAATAAAGCTCCACTTAACAACAAACAGTTTATGATAAGAACAGATCGTTACAAGGATGGGGCTTTACTTAACATCGCTTTGCAAACTTATAATTTAGCGAATTAAAGTGTCATCAATCGCTTTTAGAAGACGGACAGTACTTATTATTGTTGGTTAGGGTGACCACGCGCTCAAATTGGTACATTCATAAACACTCAGATAAGTGGTCATATTGGGAAGTGTTCAAATTGGGAACTTGTCATTAAGAACCTTGTCTTAATGAAAGCTTGTCTAATTACTAAAAGAAAAACCTGACGAAAGGGTCTTCATGGACATTGGAACAGTTAAGTTAGTTACGACTGTTCCTATACGAGGTGGTAGAGGTACAGTATTACCCACGTTCAGCCAGTAATTCAAGACTCCACTTTGCGCTCAGGGGGTTATCGCCGCGTGTACAGTCGCTTTACTGAGTTGTTCCTCGCGGTAGTGTTTCGGTGCGGGAGGGGTGACATTACATGCTTTGTCGATCCCGCACTGAAGTCTCGCGCTACGCAGATGTCTCAATAATGACACCTTCCGCATCGAAATATTACTGCAAGAACTTCTTCAACAGAGTCTTGCTCATCGCCGCAGCAATGGTGAAATTAAGGTTTCTCAATCAATCTATATATATGTATAAATTAATCGTCAAATGTGTTGGTGAGCGCAAAATTAGGCAAACTGCGGGTCCTGTTCTCACATTGCGTCACGCTGCGTTCACATTCTCTCTTATCCATTCAATATTTTGCGAAATGCCCGCTAACCCACATATCTTCGAGAACGTTTTGAGTTTCTTTTCCCCAGGGATAGTAATCGGAGATCCCACACGGTGTCTCTCCTATCAACTCCTCGGCATAACACTGCCGCTTACAAACACTCATTTAGGTTATGGGCAATCCGACTGTGAAACGAACTTCCCTGCCCTATTAGGGATAGTCCCTCAATTTTCACTTTCAAGAAAAGATTGAAATCGTATTTCCTTTCTCTTCCGTAATCGGTGTCATATTTATCTAAGTAAATGTATGATATTTTGTAATTTATATATGTGCATGCTATCTATTGGAATTTATAAAGTTGAGATATATATTTTATTTATTAGGTATATTTTATTTATATTTGAAAAGTAATTTTCGTACGTATGAATACAGTTTTATTGCGTACTAGGGCTGTCCTGTTTCATAAACACTCCTGTCTTGCCTAGGTTTGCTGGAAGAAATATTTTTTTAGAGATAAGCTCGCCTTTGCAATGAAGAATATGACCACAGATATCGAGAGATAGGCCCTTGGCGCTAAGCTTGTATCGGAACCAGTGTCGCCGAAAACTAAGAACACGCATACATCTACACCACTCGTACATCAATGCCTCCGCTTTTATTGGTCAGTGCAGTGTCATGCATTTATCGTCCGAATACACCCACACTACCGCAGGTATACTAGCTAGTCGAGCTAGTGTTGGGATAATGCAAGGACAGCGTGTATCATCGATCGATTATAATTTATAGACACTGGTATAGACAGTCGTATACAATGCCGGGTTCTATAAATAAAATAGTAAATTGTTTGTAAATACGACATATTTATGCGACATACGACATACGAGACCCCTTTGCCTCTCTTCTTTTTTTCAACAGAATCCTTACAGCTAGAAAGAGAGGCAAAGAGGTTTCTGAAGGTAGAATAACTGTGAACTCTTCGGACCTGACTGAAAGCATCGGAATTTCCGATCAATACTTATAACACCCAATTATCCTTCGTCGGGCGAGGTTTTAAACAAACTTAAAATCTAAACTGCCTGTTTGGCAATCATTGGAATAACTAACAATAAACTACGTATTATGAGCAATAAAATAACTATATTATTACATTAACTATATTAGTAATTGCGGAATGATAAAATCTATCGATTCAAAAACATAATTCTCCTATCACTATCCCCATCATTATATGTCGTCTCTGTGTGCGTGTAACAGTTCGCCTCCGTATCACGATGCATCTTTGCTTTCGTACTTAGATAAGTGTGAAATATTCATTGCGTGTTAGCTTGGCACTAAGTAGTGAAATTAAGATACAAAACAAGCAATGTATAGTAAACTTAGCGAGAACAACATGACATTGTCACTTTAATGTCAATTCGTGACGAATTTTCCGCGAATGATTTATTTTCGTAATAATGTTTATTTATTGTGTTTTAAGAAGAAATAATAGTTGGAATGAGACTTACAAGTGATATGTGACACCGGCGTTCTTGGAGTTCACAATCTCGCTTCTATTTTTGCACGTGAGTATTGCACAGGTCGGCATTTTCGAAAAACAACGGAAATGAATTCGTCACTGCGGTCGCCCGGTGACTACCGAGAATTTTTAATATCTAACCTGTCGGAGCTACATATGTTCGCACGTGCCACGCCCCTCAACCTATCTCTCGATATCTGTGAATATGACTATATGACTGTGACCAATTTTGATGTTTTTTTTTAAAAACTATTTGTCGATGTCTTAGAAAAGTTCTTACGGAGTATAACATTTGAAAAACCTAAAGGAAACTGTAGAAAATCCAAAAATCCCTCTTCAATCGATGTCTTTGGTAGCGAAGTCTTATCAAAAAAGATTTCCCAAAATCTCCCTAAAACTATACGCACCCCGTCTGAAGGCAAAACACATCAACCATCAATTCTGTGTAACCACAGCTGAGTAGCGTACACGAGCGTTTATTGATTAAAAAATACACACTTTGCCACCACACGCAGTATGTTTATGACAGCTCGCGTTTTGATGTGAATTGATACGATTTTTTTTCCCATTTTTTCTTCTTTATTTGACTGCAAAAGCGGATAGGCGTGCGTGCCTGTTAAAGTAAAACTAAACTGCCTGGATTATTTTTCCTCAATTTTTTCTTTCTGCATTAAAAAAGTACCCTAAAACTAAAAAGTACTTGAATTCGATTGAGGATTAATAACCTCCATAGAGCGGAAATCCTTTTCCCATATCGGGTCGCAGAGTAGCCAGTTATTCAATACTCCATTATTAACCTCCACCCTAGAGAATTCTAACACAAAGTGGCCAGGTACATTGTTGAAAAAGGAGGTGTTTTATGATCACAATCCTCTTTTAAAGCACCGGTCGTTTACACCTTATTTCTCGTGAGCTCTCCTTTAAAGGCAACAATTTAGAGCCGTTTAAATGTTGGCAAAAGGCAAATGGTTGTTTGACAAGTACTCGTATTCAATGCAGTTTAAACATAATTTAAGATTAAAACAAGAGGTTCAAAACATTTCTACCAAATGAAATTCAGGTGATACACTTTTGACATAAATACTCCGTTTACATACATTTAAATTACAACGGAATGAAAAAATAAAATACAATGGGCGTGAAATTATATATTCTCTTTGTTGTCCAGTAATTCAAGCTTAGGTACTTTAATAAAATACAACAACTTTTAGATACATCCTGTATTCCGTGAGCCGTTGAACACTACACAATTATAAGTGTCCAGAAACAAAAAAAAAAGTAATTTTAAATGTTTGACTGCATTGTAGTTCTTTCACGGGAAGGTATTTTTAAAACGTATTTTGCAGTAAATTCAGTTTAAATTGTAAGAAAATATTTGTTTTAGAGTATAGACTTTATTTTGTAGGGACTAACTAAGGAATATAAGTATTGAGCCACAGGGAATATTCTCATGTTTGGGAATTATACTATACACCCGTGGAAATCCCCGGTTCTTGCTAAAAAAACGTTACGCTACTTTATTACGGTCCCACTGAGAAGTTCTAGATACAAATGTTCCTTAGTTTTATTGTCAGGAAATGTACTTCCTTTGTTATAAAAAACCGGTCAAGTGCGAGTCTAAATCGCGCACGAAGGGTTCCGTACCACCGTTTAATGGAAGCGATGGTGTGGAGTGAATAGTTTGTATTTTACCCAGCAAAATATTGTTTTCAAAGTTATTGGTGCGATTACTTTCACACTCCATGTACGTAACCAGGTGCATCCATAAGTTTGTATATGGTTTTGAAAGAATTGTTGTATGGGAGCCCCCTTAAATATTTCTTTTATCCTGTTTTTTAGTATTTGTTGTTATAGCGGCAATAGAAATACATAATCTGTGAAAATTTCAACTCTCTAGCTAGCTAGGTTCTTGAGATATAGCCTGGTGACAGACGGACGGACAGCGAAGTCTTAGTAATAGGGTTCCGTTCTTACCCGTTGGGTACGGAACCCTAAAAAACGGCCAAGGGCGAATAGGAAGAGACAAGCGATAATTCTGTAGATACATATCAAACAAACGGATGGTAAAAAATAAAGGTATTTAGGGGTTTATTTTTATGATTATCATTATATTTAAGATTGTTTGTAAATTAAAGCGGAAGCCGGAAGCGACAAGCTGCCTGCCTACTTCATCTACCGCAAGGACGAGAAGTCCACCAGCGGCCGGGCCTTTCGAGGTTTGGCAGTCATCGTCGGCAGGAAGATCGTCCACCAGCTCGTTGAAGCCCAGGAGTATACATCCCTGTATGCTTCCAGGTCGCCGGCCAGGTGCTGCGACTCAACGCTGTGTACAAGCCCCCCAGTTCCTCGATACGTGACTCCGGGCTACGGGGGCTGCAACAGTTGCCGCATCCTACACACGACGCCGGCGACCTCAACGCCAAGCACACCGTTTGGAACTCCATCAGGGTGTACCCAGCTGGACGCGCCATCCTTGCTGACTCCGTGAGCCACAACAACCATGGGCAACCACATCCCCTCCGTGCATCGCCTATGTCGGGATTTGTCGACTACTCCAGCTCCTGTCCGACCAATCCTGGACAGCGACGGCCTACAAATATTCCAAGCCCAAGACCGTGCGGAGATCTTCGCCGAATGCCTCGAGAAGCAGTTCAAGCTGAACCCTACGGATGATGTGGAGCACGTCGCAGCAGTTGAGAGACACCTGCCTATACACATTGCTATCTATATAGCGCTTAACTTTTATGTAAATATTTATATGAAATATTTTATTCGCTGTATTTGATTCGACTGAAATCTCGAAATGAATGACACCTTGTCGACTTATTTGATACGTAGTTCAATACAAAATATCTATGGACTTGCCATAGATATTTTGTATTGAACATCATCGTTGACCAGAGATTACGGGCCTTTGTCGTACAATGTAAAAGTGGGGATTAGAGCCAACCCAGCCCAGATTAATATTCTAAAGACAGAATTTGAACATCGGGTTTTCTTCAAAGGGGCCGGAATGTCACAAAATATCTCATTTTCACGAAAAGTCAAACCTCAGGGCGGCCATTTGTAATAAACTTATCTTCGACAGAAAAACATACCCGAAATCAGGAATTTTCTGAGGTTGTCAAACTTTGCTAAGGTTAGGTACGACGTAATTGCCTGAAGGTACTTTTATCTTATCTTCTATTCATATATTTTATATTATGGGTATATAGTTATTATTCTACGGCATGCATTTGATATTGTAGGTGTGTAGATAAAAACTCTCGGCAGACTGCATTACACATTACGTAATGTCTTTGTCTAAACAGGGTGACGGAAGCACACATAAGCATTCTCCAAAATGGCTAGTCACATATGAATTTGTAGTTTTTACATTTTTGGTTAGGAACCAAAAAGCCAATTAGGGCTGCTTTAATAAAGCGTCCTTGCTACCTTCATTTATATTTAATGAAACTCAACTTAGTATTGCATCAAAGCCGATAAAATATCTTTATAATTATCTACAAAAATACCGCATCCAAATATGGCACGTATCAATTCTTGCCTCGGATTGATTACCCTTGATGTTCAGTAGAGTTCTATATCGGTTTGACTTTCGGCCAAAGCCGGTAAGAAATAAAACTTATTTGGGAAATAGCCAACAACGATATCAGGTCAGACTGAAAAATAAGTATGAATAGTTTTCAATCGCCGAACATCGCAAGAAATAAAACATGTAACAGAAATATGAAGGTCAAATTTTAAAGGCCATCATCAATAATTTGGAACAACTGCTAGTGTGAAGTGAATTAAAAAAAACGGTCTAAATCGCGCACGAAGGGTTCCGTACCACCGTTCCATGGAAGCGATGGTGTGGAGTGAATAGTTTGGATTTTACACAGCAAAATATTGTTTACAAAGTTATTGGTGAGGTTACTTTCACACTCCATGTACGTAACCAGGTGCATCCATAAGTTTGTATGTGGTATTGTTGTATGGGAGCCCCCTTAAATATTTATTTTATCCTGTTTTTTTGTATTTTTTGTTATAGCGGCAACAGAAATACATAATCTGTGAAAATTTCAACTCTCTAGCTAGCTAGGTTCTTGAGATACAGCCTGGTGACAGACGGACGGACGGACGGACAGACGGACGGCGAAGTCTTAGTAATAGGGTCCCGTTTGGAACTTTTCGGGTACGGAACCCTAAAAAATGGTTTATTTCTTCCCTTAAACGAAGAAATACACTTCACGTTTTCTTTTCCTCCTTCTTTCCCTTTTCTTTATTTTTTTTTGTGACGTCGCTGTTTTTTTTCCCAAGACCCTCGGTATCCTAGTGTGGGGCCAGACGCAATGTGTTTGCATTTATATATTATTGTTAATGTTTTACTTTTTCTTACTGAGAAGCAGCTCTATATAAAACCTATTAGTCAAACAACAACCAAAGTGTATTAAAACGCACGAAAGCCGAAAGAGCCGAAAACTATCACTGAAACTTAATCCAACCCTACCTTACCGATACAATGTTTCTCAAACTGTCAATTAACGTTCATAGATTAACATCTCGTCCGAACATCGCAATTTATGGGGAGATTATATCGCCTCAATATATTTATCAAGCAAGTTTTGTTGCAACAGGGTTCCGCAGCTAAAAAAATTGAGTTAAAACATCAAAAATTACACTTTATAAAGAGTAGCCACTACTGATTAACACTCTCTTGAATTTAATTTGACGAAAAACAATTTGGTTTGTATTTCATGATGTATTCTGTATAGTCAAAGCTATAAAACCACGAAAAACAATTGTCGCACTCGGGACATAGAGGGTGAAGGAGCGAAATGAAAAGGCCGAAATTGATACGTGCGTTGTATTGGACGGTTGCAAGGCAAAGAGACAGAAATTCCTTATGTCTACCAATTTATAGCACAGTTAGTAGGCGGTTTAGACTACTAGCGCCATCTATCATAAAATGCTTCAAGCTTATACATGTCTAACGTGTGATCAGTCAGATCAAGGTCAATTTGTAATGCAAATAATATACAATGAAATCTATAGATGGCGCTTTTCCAAATAACAGTAATAAATTATACAGGTATACTCTATACAGGTACATATGTTAAGTTTTGGACTCAACATATCCTGCCCCCATTGAAATGGAATATTTCAATAATAATGAAAGGGATGGAACTATATAGATTTATAGGTACTGACTAGGAGAACTAATATACTATGTTTATGTACTAATTTCATTTTCAAGGGGAGCAGAACTAGCTAGTGTCCATGCTAGTGTCTGCAGTTGAACTGATAAGTTAACAATGAATGAAACTGTTTATGCCTACTCTGCTTATTATGGAATGAAACGACAGTAGGGACATGTTTTATTATAACTTCTTATATAACAGTGGCAATTAGGTATGTAATTAATGGTAAGTATGGTAAGTATTAAATAATAATGAAACCTTAGTATAAATTGTTAGTTAGCTTAACTAAAAGTAGGTAATACTGAAAGGTAGGTTTTAAATTAACTAAGTTTTAGCTTCAATCAACGTTCGATAGCGGTAGCGGACATATGTTGTTAAACGCGCGTTTGATCGTTCCTTTCGCGGTTTTTATGATAGCGACGCGAGCGATGCCGTCGCTCCCAGGCTGCGTTGCGACGATCTTCCCCATCTTCCACTGGCAGGGTGGTAAGCGTTCTTCTCGTACCAGGACGACGACCCCTGCGGCGAGGCCCGGACCACGGGCGCTCCTCCACTTTGTCCGCTCCTGCAGCGTGTTGATATAGTCGCGTGACCATCTTCTCCAAAAGTTTTGTGTGATCTTGGTAGGATCGGACGTGGTTACCATGGTCTTCCTTGAAGGCGTCGCGGCTGGATTGCCGCTTCCGCCGGCGTCGGTTCGCTCAGCTGATCCTGTAGTTTCAAGCAGGTCAGCGCGGTCCCTCAAGAAAGCCTTGAATTCCCTTTTGATGACGATGCACGTGCCCACTAGGCTCTGGATGCCTTTTGATGATGCAGCACGTGTCGACACGCACTCTGGATATCTTCCGCCTTCTCGGAGTAAGTACCACGGTGCCACACACACGTGGCAGTGGTTTGGTATGGCCGTCGTTCAATGTTGCGTAGACAAGTTTCGTTATCTCGCTAGCTCTCAGGCCACCTTTCACCCTTCTTCTTTGTTTCTGAGCTTATGCCTGTCGATCTTGACCGATGAGGTGGCTTAGTCTACCACGTTACGAATTAAACGCTAAGTTGAAGGTAGACACCGGGCGATCTTCGGGGCGCGGTTGCGCAATTCGTAGCAAGTATCGTTGCCGCTGAATTTTACTAGCGCGGATCCCTTCCAGGCTAATTAATACGAAGACTCAAGCGTGTACTATTAGGGGTCACCATATTTCCAGAGTGCGTGTCGACACGTGCTGCATCATCAAAAGGCATCCAGAGCCTAGTGGGCACGTGCATCGTCATCAAAAGGGAATTCAAGGCTTTCTTGAGGGACCGCGCTGACCTGCTTGAAACTACAGGATCAGCTGAGCGAACCGACGCCGGCGGAAGCGGCAATCCAGCCGCGACGCCTTCAAGGAAGACCATGGTAACCACGTCCGATCCTACCAAGATCACACAAAACTTTTGGAGAAGATGGTCACGCGACTATATCAACACGCTGCAGGAGCGGACAAAGTGGAGGAGCGCCCGTGGTCCGGGCCTCGCCGCAGGGGTCGTCGTCCTGGTACGAGAAGAACGCTTACCACCCTGCCAGTGGAAGATGGGGAAGATCGTCGCAACGCAGCCTGGGAGCGACGGCATCGCTCGCGTCGCTATCATAAAAACCGCGAAAGGAACGATCAAACGCGCGTTTAACAACATATGTCCGCTACCGCTATCGAACGTTGATTGAAGCTAAAACTTAGTTTCAATCAAGTTTCAATCAGTTTGAGTCCAAAACTTAACATATGTACCTGTATAGAGTATACCTGTATAATTTATTACTGTTATTTGGAAAAGCGCCATCTATAGATTTCATTGTATATTATTTGCATTACAAATTGACCTTGATCTGACTGATCACACGTTAGACATGTATAAGCTTGAAGCATTTTATGATAGATGGCGCTAGTAGTCTAAACCGCCTACTAACTGTGCTATAAATTGGTAGACATAAGGAATTTCTGTCTCTTTGCCTTGCAACCGTCCAATACAACGCACGTATCAATTTCGGCCTTTTCATTTCGCTCCTTCACCCTCTATGTCCCGAGTGCGACATATGGTGACCCCGAATAGTACACGCTTGAGTCTTCGTATTAATTAGCCTGGAAGGGATCCGCGCTAGTAAAATTCAGCGGCAACGATACTTGCTACGAATTGCGCAACCGCGCCCCGAAGATCGCCCGGTGTCTACCTTCAACTTAGCGTTTAATTCGTAACGTGGTAGACTAAGCCACCTCATCGGTCAAGATCGACAGGCATAAGCTCAGAAACAAAGAAGAAGGGTGAAAGGTGGCCTGAGAGCTAGCGAGATAACGAAACTTGTCTACGCAACATTGAACGACGGCCATACCAAACCACTGCCACGTGTGTGTGGCACCGTGGTACTTACTCCGAGAAGGCGGAAGATATCCAGAGTGCGTGTCGACACGTGCTGCATCATCAAAAGGCATCCAGAGCCTAGTGGGCACGTGCATCGTCATCAAAAGGGCAAGTGAGCTGGCAATTCCCACCCATTCCATTATATTCCCATTTAATATTGCTAATCGCTTAGTTAATCTTAGTTAGATAGATATTCGAAATAACCTCTCGTTTCCTTTATCTTTATCTTTTTATAATGGACGTTTCCAGTAATTTGAAGGACCTTAAGTCCAAACGAGGTGTAGCGAAGAGAAAATTGACTCTTTTCAAAAAATATATAGACTCCATTAACCCAGCAGCATTAACGGCAGAATCAGTTATCGATATTAAGTTGCGAATGGAGAAATTACCCGATCTTTATGAGGATTTTTGCAGGACACAGGATTGTATAGATACTATGAGTCAGGATGAGGATCTTGACACCGAGATGTCGGAGAGGGAGACCTTTGATCAAGTCTTTTACAGGCTATCTGCAAAGGCTAAGGTGTTGGTAGCAACCAAAGACACCAAGCCAAGGCATGAGGGGCAACCGCCTCCGCCTCCACCGCCTCTTGTGGACAGTGAGTCGATTAAATATCCAGAAATCAGCTTACCCACCTTCAGTGGGGACGTAAGGCAGTGGTTGGAGTTTCGAGACACTTTTGACGCGTTAGTTAATCAGAGTAAAATGCAACCAATAATAAAGTTTAAATATCTTCGCAGTTGTTTACAGGGCAGCGCGTTAGAGGTCATAAGTTCGCTCGATTATACCAGTGAAAGCTACACGCTGGCGTGGCAATTATTGTGCGAACGCTACAATAACCCACGAGTTCTAGTTTTCAATCATTTACAGGCTCTTTTTGATATTAATACAGTATCAACAACCGCATCATCATTGAGAAATCTCCATGATAATATTTCCAAGCATGTTAGGACCCTCCGCTCTTTGAACGTGCCCGTAGAAAATTGGGATTTGATAATCATTTATATCTTGCAGAATAAACTAGATACCAAATTAAAATTTAAATGGGAAGAAAAAAATAATTCTAGGAAATTGCCAACGTTACAGGAATTCAAGGCTTTCTTGAGGGACCGCGCTGACCTGCTTGAAACTACAGGATCAGCTGAGCGAACCGACGCCGGCGGAAGCGGCAATCCAGCCGCGACGCCTTCAAGGAAGACCATGGTAACCACGTCCGATCCTACCAAGGTACAATCCAAATTTAATTCTAAACCTAACCAATGTCCCGTATGTTCGGGATCACATTTTATAACCCAGTGCCAAAAGTTCCAAACGCTAGATGTGGGCGCTAGGATACGTACCGTAAACAAACTTCGTTTATGTTTCAATTGTCTTTCCAGTACACATATATTTTCTAACTGCAGGGCTAGTACCTGCCGTCTGTGTAAACGCAAGCACCACACGCTTTTACACAGATCAGATGATACCAATCAAACAACAACCACAACGTTTACCAAGGAACAACCTCCAAATCAACCAAGTACTAATAACAACCAACTAGTAAACACAACTCAAACCAGTAGCATACAAAATAACACTTACTCTCAGTCTGTTCACCCCCAACCAAAACCAGTTTTATTATCCACAGCACAAGTATTTATCTTAGATAAACACAACCAGCCACAACGGCTAAGAGCCCTTTTAGACTCGGGCTCTCAGTCTAATTTCATTACGGAAGATGCGTGCAATAAATTGCAACTTGATAGGAAATCATTTAATATGCAAGTAATCGGTTTCAATAATAGTGTGTCAAACGTACAACATTATTGTGACATTAACTTGAATTCATTGGACAATACCTACCAAACAAATATGACCTGTTTTATTGTGCCTACTATTTGTAGTTTGAACGTAATATTACCAGAAAAAAATTGTTTACGAATCCCATCGCGTTATCAGCTAGCCGACAGCGGCTATTGTTCGCCGGGCGAAGTAGATTTAATTATAGGTGCCGAACAATTTTATAACTTAATGTGTATCGGTCAACATAAGCTCGGGGTAGGGTTACCAACATTACAACGTACACGCTTGGGATGGGTGATTTCGGGTTCGGTAAATAGCATATTAGAAACAAAATCAGTGCGATGCAACTTTGTAATTGAAAATCAGTTACAAAGATTTTGGGAAATAGAAGAAGGTTCCGTACCTTGTTTACCGGGTGATGAGACACAATGCGAGGAGATTTTTTTAAAAACTCATACACGCAACTCTGACGGTAATTTCGTCGTTGAAATCCCACTCAAGTTACCATCCCGCGAGTTAGGTAAATCTAGACATATTGCTTACAGGAGGTTCAAAGCATTAGAATCAAAGTTTCAACGGAACCCTTATTTCAAACAAAAATACGTAGAATTTATGCAAGAATTCGAACAAAGCGGCCATATGATTAAAATAAATAATAATTATGAAAATACCTACAACTTTTTACCACATCACGCCGTGACACGAGAATCACCCACCACCCCCATACGTGTAGTTTTTGACGCATCGTGTAAAACAGATAGCGGTTTGTCACTAAATGACCTCCAATATAAGGGCGCGATACAACAGGACGATTTGATAGACATATTGTTACGTTTTAGAACTTACAAATATGTTATAAATGCAGATATAGAGAAAATGTATAGAAAAATTTATTTGTCTCCTGAACAACACCAGCTGCAATGCATTTTCTGGCGTGAAAACACCAATCAGAAGTTACAAGTTTATGCACTAACAACCTTAAGTTTCGGTCTTAAGGCTGCACCACACATAGCAACAAGATGTTTGTTGCAATTAGCATATGAAAACCAAAATACATTCCCAATAGCTGCGGAAACCATTACGTCACAGTTCTACATGGACGACTTACTCTATGGGGGAACTGATGAGCAGCAGGTAGCAACAGTAGCAAAACAAGTGGATGACATTCTGCGAAAGGCAAATTTCATTTTACGAAAATGGAAATCCAATTCAGAAACTATCTTGAATAGGGTAGGTGTAGGTAAATCGGAAAACACGCATCAAACCACTAAACCTACCGACCTACCTACCGAATTAGGGGACAAAATCCATAAGGTACTAGGTTTGGCATGGTGCGATAATTCTGACCAGTTTATGTACACGATAAAAAAGGACCAAAGTACTAACCCATTAACAAAAAGGAAGGTGCTATCAATTATTTCATCTATTTTTGATCCATTAGGGTTAATAGGTGCCGTGATAGTGAAGGCAAAAATATTTATTCAGCAACTTTTCAAAACCAAGACAGATTGGGATGCGCAACTGTCACCAGAACTAACAGAAGAATGGAAGAAATTCTATTCCGAGATCTCATTTTTGCAACAATTAAGAATACCAAGATTTACACTCCTTTCAAATTGTATAAAAATTGAAATCCATGGATTTTCTGACAGCTCTAACAAGGCATATGGTGCCGTTATCTATCTTAGATCTATGGATGAAGTAGGTAATATCCAAGTTCACCTACTGTATACCAAGTCAAGGGTCGCGCCAATAAAAAGTCAAACTATACCCAGATTAGAACTTTGCGCAGCCCTACTACTCGCAACTCACATAGATAGGGTAAAAAAGGCTCTTAAATGTGATATAAAAAACATTTACCTATGGTCAGATTCAAGCATCGTACTAGCATGGCTAAAAAACGATAGCTTAAAACCTAACTGTTTTGTAAACAACAGAGTTGCACAAATACTTGCAATCACAAACAAAACAGACTGGAGATGGGTGTCGTCAGAAGACAACCCAGCTGACCTTTTGTCACGAGGAGTGGATCCAAGTAAACTAGGAAATACGCGTATGTGGTGGTGTGGGCCATCATGGTTGAGTCAACAAAATAGTACTTGGCCGGTGCGTAGTGAGCCATTGTTGTCGAACCATGACTCAAGGCTTGAAGATACTACAACAACTAGTAGTTTCCCTACTCAAACTTATGCAAACCCCACCTTCCAGTACCTATTTCACAAATGGTCTAGTGACACGAAGATAGTACGTGTACTTGGTTATGTATTGCGTTTTATACATAACCTGAAGTGCAAGGTACGTACGTCCCAGCCGGATAATAGATTAGTAGGTCCATTATCGGTAAAAGAAATTAGTAATTCCTTACACACATTAATTAAACAGTCTCAAATCGAATCCTACCCACAGGAATATAATCTCCTATTAAAAAATAACCCATTGCCAAATACATCTAAATTATTATCGTTACAGCCATTTATTGTTGACGGATTAATTCGCGTGGGCGGGAGGATAACTCACTCACAATACTCATATAATAAAAAACACCCTTTATTACTTCATCATGAACACATTCTTACCAACCTTATTATGCAAGGCGAACATGTAAGATTGTTCCATGCAGGACCCCAATTATTACTAGCCACCATTCGCGACCGTTTCTGGCCCACAAAGGGAAAAATGATGGCTAGAAAAATAGTAAATAAATGCGTCACATGCTTTAGAGCTAAACCTAAAACGACTACACCAGTATATGGGTAACTTACCTGCATCAAGGTTAAACCCAGCGCCCCCATTTAGTAGCACTGGGTTGGATTATGCTGGGCCCTTTAATATACGGGACAGGAGAGGACGTGGTTACAAGGTAAATAAATGCTATATCGCGGTATTTATTTGCCTAGTAACAAAGGCCGTTCACCTGGAATTAATTACAGGACTCGAGTCGGCCGCATTCATGGCAGCGCTTCGTAGGTTCATAGCACGAAGAGGTAAACCAGCAGAATTGGTGAGTGACAATGCCACTACATTCCATGGCGCGAACAATGAAATTAAAGAATTGTTTACCTTCTTAAAGGAAAAATCGAGCGAATTATCATCTCAATGCGCAGACGAGGGTATAGGTGGAACTTTATTCCTGTTTACGCTCCCCATATGGGAGGTCTGTGGGAGGCAGCCGTCAAAAGCTGCAAGTATCATATGAAACGAGTTTTGAGTCAGGCTTTGTTGACATATGAAGAATTTGTTACCATTATAGTTCAAATAGAAGCAATATTAAATTCCCGTCCCTTGTGTCCCATTTCTAATTCTGAACCTATACCTATCCTAACGCCAGCTCACTTTTTGGTCGGCAGATCACTGACATCGCTACCAGAACAGGACTATACCGATGTGCCTCAAAATAGGCTAACACACTTTCAACAACTTCAACAGATCACGTCGGGGTCACCATATGTCGCACTCGGGACATAGAGGGTGAAGGAGCGAAATGAAAAGGCCGAAATTGATACGTGCGTTGTATTGGACGGTTGCAAGGCAAAGAGACAGAAATTCCTTATGTCTACCAATTTATAGCACAGTTAGTAGGCGGTTTAGACTACTAGCGCCATCTATCATAAAATGCTTCAAGCTTATACATGTCTAACGTGTGATCAGTCAGATCAAGGTCAATTTGTAATGCAAATAATATACAATGAAATCTATAGATGGCGCTTTTCCAAATAACAGTAATAAATTATACAGGTATACTCTATACAGGTACATATGTTAAGTTTTGGACTCAACAACAATCCTGCTGCCGTCGAAAAATCGCGGCTGGGGAGGCATAAACAATCGCCAGGTTTTGAATGTTTACATATTAGTGACGTCGGCGTTTCTGGTTCCCACGCAACAGTATGTTTCCTAGTTTGGGGCCTGAATCAATGTTTTTTTTTGAGAGGATAATCTTACACAAATTGATCTAGGCCCTTAGTCAATAAGACTTGTGTTATGGGAACTATACAACGATATATTTAACAGAGAAAACATCCAAGAATAAAAAACAAATATTCGTGCTCATTACACAAATATTTTCCAGCTGTCAGCTTCGTATATAGGCAGGGTCACTATCCGGTAGTATGATCGTCTATTCTATCTACCTCAAAAAGAGATGTCCCGATTCAGCTGTAAAATTTGTAAGTTAAAAATGATAAGTCTGAAATTCTCGTTCGTTGAGAAGTTCGTTAGGCGTACAATAGTCGAACGGAAGATTGGTTCAAGAAGTTAGAGTTTCAAGTTAGACAGAGAAAGCATGTATGCCCGCAAGCCGGTATTTCGCATCAGTTAGCGGTGTTTTGCGCCAGATCGATCTTCGTTAAATTTTGTGTGATGGTACCATTTATTTTTTTGTATATATGGGCGCTTGGAACTTCTTTTCGTGTGGTCGACCACAATTTATAATATTTGTTTGGGATATAGTATAGATATCCGTCGTAGTGTTACGACGTGAGTACTCAATGATATTTCATGTGCTCGCTAGTAGCGGCTTGTGGTGGTTCCAATTATATAATTAGTTCACGGCAATAACGATCCAAATAGACCGGGTTTACATAATTGCGATTTGATTTTCCGAAATGGGTTTGAACTAGCGGTTTCCTCAAAAGGTCCGTAACGTTTTGAAACCTTCAACTCTGCGCAATTTGAGCTGGATGTTATCGAAACGTTTTCATTAGCGCTTTTGGAGATCTAACCCACTCCACAGCGAGGTACATACTTCGGAAAATACCGATTTATGCATCTAACTAACCACAGCTCTTCCTCGACTGGGCCCAGCAATAAATACTTGACACAGCCTACACGTTAGAATCTCCAGCGAAATTTACATTTAATTTAAAGATGCAACATGAATCCAAACCGATCCAAGGCAAAGCAAAACGATCTACCCGTTCCTAAACAATGAACTTTAGACTGTAATTTGATCTCTTCGCGCGTCCCCGACAACACTCAAATGTCAAAAAAATAACAACGTGATAGGTAATCTGAGTGGACAACGTTTATACTTTGTTCTGAATTTGTTATTTTCATCCGCGGAACCACATCGATCAAACAGTCTCCCTATGCCTTGACAACCGGTTTAGCCGCAACTAAACTCCTGTCTAGCCTAGTCTAAAATCCTAGTGTTATACCACGTTCATCATCGACACCACTCGAAAATGGTTGAGTTTGATTTGAATGTGTTTGTATGTTTAATGACTGTGTGTGTGGGAATTTCAAAACTCGCTACACGAAGGAAATAAGGAGAGGATTAGCCCGCGAATATCCTAAGAGCCAATCCAGGAACCCTATGGTGAAGGCAAAAGGAAATTAGGGTCGCTCCAAGCCCAGACTCAGACTCCGATCAAATTACCTACAAGTTCTTATCTAACGACCCAAGGATAGTTTTGGAATTTGGGGTAGGTTGATTTAAAGGATAGGAACCGAGGTATATCTCGGCGCTTCAGACACTCACGAAAATCCCACTGTAACACGCAATCACAAGTCTTCCAGTTCCAGACGCGTAATACGGCAGACCGAACTGTATAGAATTCCCGAAAGACGTGTGTCACAGTAGTTTGACGCAGAGACTGAATGCCCCCCCCCCCCCCCACCCACGCACTCGTATTTATAGGCCTCACATGTCTGAAAAAATGGCGTCCTTTGCGTGACACACGCTGCCCAAGCGAAAGCATCTTATCCCTAACTACACAGGGTCTAATTTCAATCAAACATGCCATGCAGGCCTGCTGTCTACAATTTTGAATGCATATTTTCTATGATCAACCGTCGGTTATCACTCAAGTCATTTTTTATTGCCGATACACAAAATTTGTTGATCGCTGGCTATATAAGCGGTTGCAATTAATTAAGCCTACCCGACCGCTAGCGTCTCAGACAAAGATCACTAGAATGATACTCAAACCCGTGATGTCAAACTCACCACATCGTACCAAACAAACGCAATTGTATATTTGCAGTCAACACATTAGCTTTCTCCGTACAGTTTCATAAGAAACCTTTCATTATTTAGTTATTCATAATTTATTCAGCGCGCAACCAATTCGGCTCTGATCCCTACATATTTCGCAGGAATGCGACAAAAAAACCTGACCCGTCCTCACTTCTCCGAACCAACCACGTTCTATGGCCCCTTTTGTCACCTTACTTCGAATCACTCAATAATCCAAGCGTTAAAGGAACTGACACAGCTAATTCCGATTCTCACTGTACACTGATTGCATTCGTTAAGCGATGTTCCATTACAACGGACGGTGATATAAAACATCATCAGGAAACCCGTAGGAGTTTCACCTTTTCCCGTAGGAGGTTAAATGCGTCACGACGAAGGAGTTCCTTCAGTCACACAATCTATAGCTGGCTGTGCCCATATCTAACTCAGATAAACGAAACGCTTATCTAACCTGTTCATCAATAGTCTCAAAATTTTATGCTAAATGGTTTACCATTACGATTAGGGTGTCGATTCAATTTGATTATGCATTGACTATTTATCGGCGAATGTGATTTGAATGGCGGCCAATCCGTGGTTAGTCATGCGTTAATAATAGTTGTCGTATCCGCAGCCGATTGATTAAATTCAGGACTAATTGACTCTTTAGGAGCCAAACGGGACCCTATTACTAAGCCTCCGCTGTCCGTCCGTCGGTCCGTCAGCGGGCTGTATCACATGAACACCGTAACAGGAAGAAATTACAGTAGAAATTTTCACAGATTACTGTTGCCGCTACAGCAACAAATAATGAACTACACGTAATTTCAAAAGTTCAATTTGGTACACATACAAGCGACGTGTACGATATCATACGTTGTACGATAGTACTGAACCCTTCAAGTAGGAGTCGGACTCGCACTTGACCATTTTTTATATTTTTCATTTGGAAACCGAGTTGATCAGAACTACTTTTTTTAATATCCCTACAAATTGATTGGCCAAACGTGGCGGTAATGACATGTCAGATCAGATGGCACTTGGCAGTGGTAATACGGTGATGACATCTGAGGTTCCATAAAATGGAGTGAATAGAGAATGTGGAAAATAAAAAAAGGCTCTTAAACCTAAGAGCGGGCGCGGTCAAGCATCTTGTGTCACGGTAACTAAAAAGTCTGTCACTGTGACGTCATGGAGTGCGTGCACTAAGGGTAACAGTGACGCAACTTGTAATGGTCAGAGCTATAGTTTAAAGCGTACAGCTCTTTCCCTCACATTCCCTTGACACACAACACGGTACCACTTTATTATTAAAGCAGCCAATGACGAGGCGAATGACCATTTTGTCACCGGGGCGTGCCCGGCGACAAAATGTCACTCAACTGTCGCATTCGCTTTGTGCGCGCGCCTCCAAACATATCCATGGACTTGATAGGGTGACGAAACAGTCACGGTGACAAAAATCACTGGTGCGCGCCCACTCTAAGGATTTTTTAATTCTCCCGTTAATCTCTATTCACTCCATATTACGGTTTAGATTGTCGTGGCAGATGTTTAGTTGTGCCCATGTTTTGATAGTTATTTAATACATACTCCATTGTGAATGACAGGGAGCTAGGTCATCGCCGCCGGGGTGAAAAATATCTATCGAATCGGACTATAAAAGCACATTTAAGTCGATACTACTATCTGTTTTAGCAAAATCCAAACGCAAAGCCTCAATCAAAACACGATCTCTGTTTTAAAAATGGCGGTCTTCTTTTTTCAAGTTGGCGGCAAAATGCGACGGGATATTTTTTTTATTTTTTTTTTGTAATGTTTTTTCCTTTATGGAAAAGGCCAAGAGCTTAAGTCCATACCGCCTGGTCTTATTTTAATTTCTTTTCTTCTCTTCATATTGATTGAGGCTAAAAGCCTTGTCTTTCCGTAGGTATTTTCTTCAGTCTTTATTATATATTCGAGGCACATAGCCTAGGTCAATCCGTGTTGTCAAATCAGGTATCAATTTTCCTCCAGTATTTATAGGTCACATCCGAGTTGTCAAATCAGGTGTATTATTATTCCGGTGTATTATTATTTTTCAAATAACTCCAATGGTACTCTTGATAAAATTATAAATAGGGTAAAATGCTTCTATATTCTTAAGGCGATGATAGAATAAAAATGCGCTGTCGAGTGGAAGTGAGATGCAATAATTACTCGCGAATAAGAAAAAGTGGGATGCCAATAATGCACTCGCGACGCAACGTAAGCGCCAAAACGTAAAAAAAAAACATAAAAAATAAACTATTTCAGGGAATTAACTTTCAAATTGAAAATCGTTAGAAATAACAATTGTTCATACATTGCAATTATCACACAGTCATATTCACTTACTACTGCGGTGTAATAGGATAAAACCATAAAAAAAGGGTTGACTTTGTATTTATTTTCTATCGAGAAAATTTTATCCAAACATGTTTTCCAATTAAGAATCTCTAGATTATATAGTCAAATTACATATACCAGAAATTAATTACGATAAGCCCAGTATTTCCTGAAAAACGCATGAAAAAACACCCCATATTTATTTAATCAGCGTCTGGAGATCCTGAATAGAGCGCGGGACATCCAGGGCTTCTTTGTAAATGTTCAATAAGCTGTCAATGAATACACTAGTCTTTGTATATTGAATTGAGGGCAATCAAAAAATATATGATTTAGAGATTGGTTTTCAGAATTACAAAATGTACAATTTGGGGAAGGAATCATTTTCAATCTTTGTAAATATTCATTAAATCTGCCATGTCCAATTCTCACACGACAAATTCTTGTGTAAAAGTTTCTATGTAGATATTTTCCGACGATAAACCATTTTCCTTTTATTTATGTCGTTTCTCTCCAATGAAGCATCCATTGATGTTTAATATTCGTTCTAATGTCGGTTTTGCAATCTGAAGCTGGCAACTTAATGTTCTTGACAGGTATTTGGTGAATATTGGGGTTTTTTATTATAGAGCTGGCAAGTTTATCAGCGAGTTCGTTGCCAGAGACGCCAATGTGAGATGATGTCCAAAACAAACTTATTTCTCTATCTTGATTGAGCCAAAGCCTACTAATTTTCTGCCTTATGTTATAAATAATATAGCTTGTGCTACCATTGTACGTGGGATTTGACAGTGCCATTAAAACGCTCATGCTGTCCAAAATTATCAAACATTTCTTGAAACTGAGATTAGTTGATTCTATATATTCTAAAGATGCATAAATGGCTTGAGCTTCTGCTGTGTATATACTTGCATTTGATGGCAATCTGAACCCATGTCCCAATTTAGTGACAGGATCATAGTAAGCCATGGAGACGTTTTCGTTACATTTCGAGCCATCTGTATAAATTTGTCTAAATTCTCTGTGTTCATCCAATTTATTGTAAACTGCATATTTATCACTCAGTGTCCTATCTATGTGAATATTTAACCCACAGAATTTGCTCTCATATGATCCTTCATAACAAGGCACAAGGCAAGGTATTGTAGATATTATATTTACTCTTATAAGTTAAAGTTTCTTGAATGTCACAAGTTAAAAAGTTATTAGAGTTAAGCATTAGTAGTTTAGAAAGAAGGAGATTGCCATCTTCAGACAACAACTTGATAATGAAATTAAGTTTGAAATTATTGAATCTGATCATTAATGGACACAAGTTACACTCAACCTGTATTAATTGGAGAAACTAAAGCTATGTCAATATTATTTTCATTCAAAAATTAAGTAAAAATATGACGATTACATAACAGACTTTGAGCATTCCACTGTACTATCTTTAATTTGACTGTGAATTGTAGTTGAAAAAATCGCTTAAAACATCTAACACATTTTTAGAGGATATTGGGGTATCTTGTGTCTTATTTAATGTTATAATTTTCATAATGCACTAAGAGATTCAGTGCCTTGTCATTTGATTTTTGTTGCGTGCCGGGTGCTGCGCTGCCGAAATCGGGCTCTGGCGTGGTCAGGGACGATAATATAGAAAATACTTCAGTAATCAATGGAGTTGTGTATTTCGTTCTTGCTTGAGACAAAAGTGCAAAGTCAAGTGACAGTTTCAAGGCAATGTTGCCACACACGAAAAATAATAAGTTTGGACAGATGGCGCCACTAAATGTTGCCAGTAAAAACCTTTTTATTTGACTGATCGATCGTTATCGCTACTCAACACTAGGTGGCGCCACTTACAGATCATGTAATGCTTAACATATTCCCGCCTTTGAAAGAGGTTTCAAAGACAACTTCCTTATTGTCTAAATCTATCTAATGCTCAGATCTATCTAATGTCTAGATCTAATGATATCCATTCTACCTAGGTTGACTCCACCGCCCAAGCTGCTATCCTGCTGGCTTGTGCGTTGCTATCAACCACACCTTTGAAGTGCGCACCCTCTTAAATAAATTATTAGTTGAGAATGTTTATGAAGTTAAGTTAATAAAATGGTGCGCACCTCAAAGTTAAACCTCCCCCTACCTGAAGAGCTATCCTAGCATGTCTAGCTATCCTATTCCCCTGAATAAATCAACACAAGAGAATTTATTTGGACTTACAAAGTGAATAAACTTACAAAGTGAATAATTACTTAAAAAATTAATTCTTATTTAAGAAACTAAATACATATGGGACTTCTAGTCTTCATTCTTGATTGGGAGTGGGCATATGTTGTTGAAGGCCCTTTTGATGATGCCAGTCGCAGTCTTGATAGACGCGACCCGTGCTATGTTGTCAGGTCCTCGATGCAGTTCGAGGATTCTCCCCAAGCGCCATCGTGTCGGCGGCAGCTGCTCATCGCGTATAAGAACCAGGGAGTCCGCAGTCAGGCTCGAACTTTTCGTGCTTCTCCACTTGACTCGCTCCTGCATGAGCGTAAGATAGTCCCTTGACCACCGGCGCCAGAAATCGTGCTGGATCTGTTGGAATTGTTGGTGCAGCTTTAACTTGTTGCTAGGCGTATTTTGACAATCGTAATCGGGTAAGGCTGTCAAAGATCTACCTATTAAGAAGTGGGCTGGCGTTAAGATGGGAAAATTGTCTGTATCTGACTTAGGTATGGGGCAAAGAGGCCGTGAATTTAGGATTCCCTCTATCTGGGTTAGAACCGTCGAGAACTCCTCGAAGGTGAGCATAGCATTCCCTAAGACCCTTTTTAAATGTAATTTACATGCCTTAACAGCAGCCTCAAATAACCCCCCAATGTGTGGTGAGTAAGGTGGATTGAATTTCCACGTGATGCCTTCATTCGTACATAAATCTATTATTTCGCTAGAATTATCCCGAAGATATTTGTAAAGCCTTTTTATTTCATTGTCTGCCCCATGAAACGTGGTGCCATTGTCACTCACCAGCTGACTGGGCTTACCCCTTCGAGCTATGAACCGTCTTAGTGCAGCCAGGAACGCTACGGTTTCCAGGCTGCTAACAAGTTCTATGTGAACCGCCTTGGTGCTGAAACAGACAAATAGGGCGACCCAACATTTAGAGAACCGGCAGCCGCGACCACGTCTATCCCGCACATTGAATGGCCCTGCATAATCAACGCCCGTAGTATCAAATGGTGGTGCTGGTGTCACACGTTCCCTTGGTAAACTTGCCATAATTGGGCTAGTTGTAACAGGCTTGGCTCTGAAGCAGATAACACAATCTTTGATTACCTTGTTTGCTAGTGATTTGCCATGAATTGGCCAGAAGCGCTCCCTCATTGTGGACAGGAGTAGCTGAGCGCCTGCATGCAGTAACCTTCGGTGTTGGCTCTGCATGATGAGCTTTGTAAGTGTGTTGTTTTGTGGAAGTATGATTGGGTGTTTTTTGTCCTGTGGACATTCGGATAATTTTAGTCTCCCGCCTACTCGGATTAGGCCATCCTGTATAAAGGGATCTAAACTATTAATTGTTGATCTTGGTGAGATCGATTTATTTCTACTAAGTAGGTCGTATTCCTTCTCCATTGTTTGTACTTGAACGTACTTAATCAGATGATTCAATGACTTGTTTAATTCCTCGACTGATAACCTCTCAACTAACTTGTTGTTCGGGTATTTTATGTTATGTATGAACCTTTTTACATAGGCAAGTGTTCGAATTAATTGTGTGTCGGTATTATATCTACCAATTAGTGTTTCTAATACTTGGTTACCCGAGTTTGTTGTTACTAAGTTACATACTTTAATTGGTTTTTCTGATTTCATCTCGGGTAACTGAGTTGTGTTGTGTGGTAGGACCTCCTTTGGCCACTCTGTGTTAGGTTTACTGAGCCACTTGGGTCCCTGCCACCACAGAGTGTTATGAATAAGATTTTCTGCCGGTGTGCCCCTAGATAACAAGTCCGCCGGGTTGTCATTAGTGCTTACCCAGTGCCAATGAGATTTATCGGTAATTTCCCTTATTTCCTTGACTCTATTGCTAACATAGCAATTTAATTTGTGAGGCTCTGTATTTATCCAAGCTAATGCAACAGTCGAGTCTGACCATAGATTTATTTTATCTATTTTATGTCGTAGGATGGTTTTGAGTTTTTTAACTAGCCTTGCTAATAGGAGGGCAGCCTGAAGTTCTAGTCTAGGTATCGTCTCCCTTCCTGCAATCCTCGACTTGGCGGTCAGAAGACTGGTAAATATATTTCCTTCCTGATCGACCGATCTGACATAAACTGCTGCTCCGTATGCACCTTTTGAACTATCGGAGAAGCCGTGTAGTTCAATACTGACTGAATTTCTAATCACTACATTTCTTTTTATTTTAATTTTCTTTATGTTATTCATTTGATTCCAAATCTGACTCCATTCTAAGTGTAATTCTGCAGATAATGTTTCATCCCAATCTAATTTTAATATAACTAGTCTTTGGACGTACATCTTTGCAGTAATTATGATAGGACCTAATAGGCCCAATGGATCAAATACAGAGGACGCACTTGACAAGACCTTTCTCTTTGATAAAACCCTTGGCACCGGATCGAGCTCTGATGGATACAGTAACTCATCGTCTAAATCTGACCATGCCAGGCCTAACACCTTATGTGTTGTGTTACCTATTTCTGTGACAGTGTTTGTATGTGTTTGTGTGGTTCTACTCACTGATTTCAGGATTTCAGGCGAGTTGGACTTCCACTTCCTCAGTGTGAAACCACTTTCTTGTAGCAGCTGCTCGACCTGGATGACCGTTTGGATTACCTCCTCCTTGCTGCCCCTTCCATAGAGCAGGTCATCCATCAGGAAGTCGTTGGCCAAAGCCATTGCTGCTTCTGGGAATCTATGTTTATTTTGATTAGCTATCTCCTTCAGACATCTGGTTGCAATGTATGGTGCGCATCTCAGACCAAAACTTAATGTGGTTAATTTATAGGTTTTAAGTGCGTCCTGCGGGTTTTCCCGCCACACTATACATTGCAACCCTTGCTGGTGAGGTGTAACATGTATTTTTGTGTACATTTTCTCAATGTCTGCACTTACTACGTATTGGTGCATTCGAAATCTAATGATGATATCTGTGAGATCATCTTGCATAATGGCCCCTTTATATTGAATGTCATTTAATGATATGCCTGTGCTAGTTGGACATGAGGCGTCTATGACCACCCTGAGGGGAGTGCTTGTTTTCTGCATGTTTACCACAGCATGGTGTGGTAAGTATACCCTAGCCGATGTGTCCCTGTCAGTCTGTTCCTTCATGCATCCGTTACTTTTAAATTTTCGCATAAAATCCACATACATCTCCTTGTATACTGGATCTCGTTCAAATTTTTTCTCTAGGGTCCTCATTCTTTTATAAGCAATGTTCCTGGAGCTACCTAGAGATTCGACTGGCATTTTCAGAGGCAACTCTACCACAAAATTACCTTCCACTGCCCGTGAATGACGGTTGAACACTCTCTCACACTCGGCAAGTTCGCAGTCTTCTACCTTTGGTTTACTGAGACTGTCGTTCTCCCAAAGTCTATTCATCTGGGAGTTAATGATGAAGTTACAGTGCACAGTTCTAGATACGGGGGCTTTCACCGCCCCTGATATCACCCAACCTAACCTGGTTTGTTGGAGAATTGGCTGTCCCTCCCCCAGTTTCCGTTGGCCTGTGCATATTAGGTTATAAAATAGTTCCGCCCCGATTATCATGTCTATCCTCCCGGATTCATAAAACCTTACATCGGCTAATTTCAATCCGCTCGGTAATTTAATATTTTGGATATCGTTATTATTATGGTGCGGTAATTCGCACAATGTTGGAACAATGAGACAGGAGATTTTGGTGTTATAATTTTCCACCTTGGACTCAATTTTGACTGTGCAAAAATGATTTATGTTGGTCTGGATGCCATTAAAGCCTATGACTTCCATATCTATCTCTGATTTCCCTAATTGGAGCTTATCAAACGCTTCCTGGGTAATGAAATTGGATTGTGCCCCTGAGTCTAGTAAGGCTCTTAGAGTGTGGGCTTTATTATTTTTATCAAATGCTTTAATTTGCGCGGTAGACAATAGCACTGACTTGGGTTGAGTAGACTGCTCACTGTTTGTGACTGCAGTGTTTATTATTTGTTGATTATGTACTCTCGGAGTAGTCGTTTCAACGGCCGGTGGATTATGCATAGTACTGGGACTATTGGAGGAGGCACTGCCAACATTTGTGTAGTGTAGTAGTGAGTGATGCTTACCTCTACATGTGCGACAGGTCGTGGCACGACAGGTTGGCATGGAATGCGAACCTCTCAGACAGTTTGTGCAGAGCTTTAATCTGCGTACCATCTTGTTTCTATCCCCTACATTCATAGCCAAGAATTTACCGCACTGTGTTATGAAGTGTCTTTGATCACATACTGGGCATTGATTATGTGGTGCAGGGGTACCTACTGACTGGGCGTTTGTGGCTGGGTGTAGAGTGGCTACGTTGCAGGTCCTCCAGTTGGTCGCTCGAGATGTTCCAGCACCAAGGCTGCTCAGACCCGGAGCCTCAGGGTCACTCCCCGAATTGAGAGTCTCCATCAGGTCTGCTCGGTTGCGAAGGAAGCTCTTGAATTCCTGTAACGTTGGTAAATCTTTTGAATTGGACCGCTCTTCCCATTTTTTTAAAATGTTCTTATCCAATTTACTAGACAGAAAAAATATTATTAGTACATCCCAGTCTTCTGTCGATACATTTAACCCCTTTAGGGTCCTAAGATGCTTGGATATGTTATCTACTAATCCCCTTAAGCCACTGGGAGTGTTGGGCACCTCACTGATATGCAGGAGTGCACGCAGATGATTGTTTACTAGAAGTCTCGGATTGTTATAGCGTTCGCATAGGAGTTGCCACGCTATACTGTAACTCTCCTCCGAATACTCGAGAGCACCCACCACTTCCAGGGCGCCGCCCTTTAGGCAAGATCTCAGGTATTTATATTTTTGTATCTGCCTCAATGCACCCTTGTTAATCAGGGCATCAAAGGTGTCCCGGAATTCAATCCACCTTGAGATATCCCCACTAAATTCCGGAAGCGGAATATCTGGATACTTTATTGAATCTAATACTGGCTCAGATGAAGCAGTTGACTGTCGGGAGGCTAGCCCCGGCAATCCGACTTTACCTGATTTTGAAAGGCCTGCTTCTGCCTTGGCTACACACTCATAATATGTATTTTCATAGGACTCCCTATTACTAAGCTCATCTTCGACGTCGCTACTTAGGGTTTCAATCTCAGTTTGAACTGAATCAAACTCTTCAAAGCTCTTTTTGATACGGTCGGTCCGTAGTCGTAAGTCTATGATTTGCTCCGCTGTCAAGCTTTGCAAGTTAATTTTGCTAATGTTTTTATTAAACAAGGTTAATTTGGCCTTCAGCGTGCCTCTAATTTTCTTTAACCTTTTGATGGCAGAGCTTTGAAGTTCCACAATTGTATTACCAGACTCACCGTCTGTATCAGACATGATGATTATTGGATGCTACACTACACCCTGAAGAGCACACGGCGGTTCCCCCCCCTGTTTGATAGAGGGTTAGGATAACTTAATACAAGGAGCGAGCCCACCTCTTTTCAGTCGATCTCTGCGTACTGCCCGTCCCCATGTGACTGCAATGTTTGCCGCAATGACTACAGTTGCTGCCGCCGCTCGTCTTCAGATCTTCGTGCGCCCGTGGATCTTGTGTCTTGCCTGCGTACGCCCATCTATCTTGCTGATCTTCGTCCGTTGATACTAGGCAGCCATTGATTCACACCAACCAGGATTTACATCTGACCGGATCCGTCGCCCATGGCTGCTTTTTTCGGGAATTCTTGACCGACGTTGCTTGATAGATGTTATTGTATGCCGCAAGCTTGATAATTTACTGTTTCGCTATATTATGTCTTCGCGAAATCTCCCGACCACGCCATCCGTTTTTCAGCTTGGACCTCTTCGGGAGTTTTACCACGGGTTCTTTATCACGTCGGGGTCACCATGTTGCGTGCCGGGTGCTGCGCTGCCGAAATCGGGCTCTGGCGTGGTCAGGGACGATAATATAGAAAATACTTCAGTAATCAATGGAGTTGTGTATTTCGTTCTTGCTTGAGACAAAAGTGCAAAGTCAAGTGACAGTTTCAAGGCAATGTTGCCACACACGAAAAATAATAAGTTTGGACAGATGGCGCCACTAAATGTTGCCAGTAAAAACCTTTTTATTTGACTGATCGATCGTTATCGCTACTCAACACTAGGTGGCGCCACTTACAGATCATGTAATGCTTAACAATTTTAATAATGTCAAGAAATCAAGAGGCTTCTTAGGGCCGAGAGGTGGGAAATTTCCATTTTTGAATATGTCAGCGAATGATGGTGTCTGAACTTTTTGTCTGTTTTCTTGTATTTTCTTTTGCTTAATTGGACACTGAGCTGAAATGCTAACGTGATTGCCATCGCAATGGAAGCATTTAGCCTGTTCGATCGGAGTTTTACAAACTTTATATGAGAGGTCTTCTTTACAGATGGAGCAGCGCTCAGAGTTCTTGCAAAACTTTTCTAAATGGCCATACCTGAGACACCGGAAACATTGTTTGACTGGTGGAACATACGCTGAGATGTCATGCCGCCAACCGTCCAAATCTACGTAGTCTGGAAGAACTGATGTCGCGAAGGTGATGGCTACTGTCTGCAGCGGCTGTTGAATGAAGTTATCATCAACTTTGGTCCTTTTTGTGAATCTTCGAACAGATATTATTTTCTTGTAACTTGATAGCATTGTGAATATATTTTTGTTTGCCAAGTTGGTGGGTACATTTTTAATTATACCAGTAATTTCAGTGATTGAAGCTGGTATATTGGCCTTAAATTGGTAGTCTTTTAAAAATGTAGCATTGTTCAAGAAGGCATTAGCAAGGCTGGCTTTTTCGAAGTATATGGCAATTTTGAACTTGTTCATTGACCTAAGATATTTGATTCCTTTATTAAACCTTTAGATACAGCTAGATATGGACATTAGGTCTCGGGTTCTTATAGGTGTATCCGCATTGGAAGACTCTACGAATACTACAAATTCTGTAGTATTCTGTATCGTCTCTTATAATCTGTTACCAGATAAGGTTTGCAATTATCTGCGCTATCGACCTCTGACTCGGACGACGACGTGGAGTCTGCTTCACGTTTCTCTTCAGCCTCATCTTTTTTTCTCTTTCTTGTTCGCACCTTCCCCATGATTGGTTTATTTTTATTTGTCTCCAGACGCCTTTTATTTCTAAAAACCCCGATTGATACACGAGTAATCCATGAAATTAATAAAAACTTCGAAAATCCCGCCTGGTTATTTCAATGGTTTCCCGCGCTTTTTCTTTTTTTCGGGATATTTTTGTTCTATTTTCAAGTCGGGCCTGACAGTTTTATGAAAAAAAGACAAATTGGTTTGTAGGTTGCATCGCTGAGCTAACTTTTTGCAGCAAAACCTCTGGCAGAAAAGGCACGTTATAAATATGAACGATAGGCGAAGATTTTCGTCATTTGTGTTCTGTTGTTAAAGTTTTAATATCGATTACGTTAATTTATGTTATGATAACTTATCAAAAGCAATTTATTGTGGTTCAGAATAAAAATACCGAACCATTTTCCAGGGTTACTTCAAAATATGTCTACTTTTGTAAAAGAAGGTAGGTAATATAAAAGAGTGATACTTACACCGGTGCCGATGAGGGATCTGTCTGCCTGTAATAAAATAAAATAATTCGAATAATCTAGAAACTATGTATTTTGATTTACACATTGGTAACGTTTTATACATGCTATTCAATAACGATAATTTCACAATATTATTATGTTTTCGATTTATTACATGATGTTTTTTTTACACATAGGTACAAAACGTTACTGGTAAATATTAAATATATGCATGGGGGACCTAAGTCCACCACGAATGTTTTTGTGTAGGCTGGAAATAGCGAGTGGTGCTAAGGGTTAACTATTTACTCAATTCTCTAAACATTTAAACAGCCATACATATTCTCGATATATAAATGCATTTTCATATGTTCCCATGCCTGTCACGCAAAAGAATGCAGAAACGAAAAAAACTAAAACGTCGAAAGGCGTGATGCTATTTTCAGGGTTCCGTACCTTAAAAGGAGAAAAAGGAATACTTGTAGGACAACTTCGTTGTCCGTCCGTCTGACAGTCCGTTTGTCCGTCTGTCAATACACTTTCTCTCAGGATCGCATGAAGGTAACGAGTTAAAATTTATAGTTATTACTTAAGTCTTCGTCCCAAAAGTTAATATAAATCACTCAATTATATGGTCCCTTTCAGTTGTAAAAAAAACTTCTTAAAAATGCAATAAAAAGCTGAATTTGCGTGACACTCGCAAGGGAATCAAATCCTATAGAGAACTTGCTGTTGTCCTGGAATCATGCAATTTAGTAAGAAGCAAGGTTTTAGGTTAAGGAAAAATTACGTATTGTAGTTCCATTACAAAAAAAATATAATGTATGCAGAACCCGCGGTGCGTGAACCTGACTCGCATTTCGTCAGTTTTTTATAATCTCACTTCTCAATCCTTGTAAGAATTACTTTACGGGTACTTGTGGTCCACTGCAATATGCCAGGTAACAACTAATGTTTATTCCGAACGCGTCACAATCGCGCCCGCCCAAGGGACCACAAGAGCGTTCGTGGCGAATCGTTAGGGCGGGCGGCGAGCGATAGGTCGGGTGAAACTTTTTTACGTGCCTTTTTGGCTCCCGGTGAAAGAACATTTGTGAGGAAACCTGCAAACACTTCATACTTAGAGAGAGAGGCGATTAGCTAGGGCACACAAGCACTCGTAAACACAATAAATGGCCATTTGGCTCGCATGGTTCCGTTTTAATTAATAGGTTTTAATTAATAGCCCCTATTTAAAGTATACAATTATCATTAGTTTCCCTGAAATATGTTAGAAAATAACTATATTTTACCAAAATTATTTTATAGCTTTTTTATAAAAAAAAATAAAGGATTAGTTGAATCACTTGCAATATGGTTCCGGATTAATCAAATATAATGAGTTTTTGCGATATAGGACCGACGGACAGTCAGACAGCGAATTGATCCTGTAAAGAGTTTATTTTTTTCCTTTTGAGGTTCCGAACTCCAAAAATAAAGGAAATCAATACCGCCGGTTTTCCAGTGAAAGTACTAATACCTAATAAGATTATTTAGGTACTTTCTCCTAAATAATAACATTAATTCACTTAAGCACTTTAAATGCACTTTAGTATCAAATCAATTTATAATTCTGTTACTTCGGTAACTGGGCGTGTTTCCATTCTAAACTTCGTATTTGGGATCGTCTGGTCTTACATTCTGATAAACCTGTCTGTAGGATTATACTAATCAGAAGCTCGAGTCTGTAGAATAATAAGAATATAGAATAGAATAATTTTATTGTTCAAAATAACAGGGTTAACATATTTGAGGTCCCTGCCTCCCAAAGTAGGAAAAACCTGTATCATGGGAGATACCTCTTGATATCTTTCCCGATACCCTTGAAAGATATTGTGATTGTGAATACGACTAAATTTATTAATACGAATGTCAAATAATAGGCCATGCTAAAAAACATACCGTGTTACCACGAAAAATATGAAACAGCGTTTAACCTCAAAACAAACGTCAAATTATATATACGTTTGTTTTTAAACAAGTGTTGAACAGCAGTTTTTTTTTGTGGTAAGGCCCAAAAATTTTTATAAAACACATTTTTTTTATTTTAGCCTAATTTATAAAACTACATAATTTGAATATTTCGTGTAGTGTCTTATTCTTTTTTATTACAAAAATCGTGATGTCAACAGATCATAGTTTTGTAGGTTTTACTTGAGGCTGGTAGTTTCTGACTACAAAATCAAAGAACTTATATATCAACATTTGTTATGGTCCGACTGACAACTGAGTTATCGACTAACATGAAAACTGTTGACACTTGACAGGTTTAATGGTCAACCAACTAAATGGCGTAGGGAAATTGAACAAACTACGCTGTAGCGGGCAAAGTCAAAGTCAAATTTCTTTGATACTGTATTTTTTTTTATTATTACATGATTATGTTACTATTTATTAGAAAGTAAATGTATTTTTTTGACTTTTCTATACATTGGACCACTGTGGAAAAAAAAGGGCGACGAAATTTTCATAGATTTATTTTTAAGATTAGTTTAAAAAAATGTTGCGTTTAACTACTACAAATATTGCTATATTAATCATTATAAATAATATGCAGGAAAAAAATATTAACTGCTAGGTCTCGAGGTTCGATTAACACTATGTCCTATTGTCATTTATGTTATCCTGAATATTGTTATATTCCTTTTTATTCAAAAACAAATTTTTTCATGATTTTCATCAATTCAAAAAAGTTGTTGTACTCGTAGCAGAGGATGCACTGACTCCTTAAAGAATGTGAAGAATTAGGGACATTACGTGTTTTAAGTAATACTGTAATAATTTTGGAAGTTTTCTCAGTTTGCCTTTGAACTTTTTTACATGGCGATTGTGCTTTGAAATTGACGAATATCATTCAAAGTGTCAATTTCAAAGGCATCAAGATGGTCTTTATGGTAAAGAATTAGCCAACTAGGTTTTTTATATACTACATTTTTAGATCGATGATTTAGAAAAGTCGAATGACTTGCTGATTGTTTTTGCCAAGGGGCGAGAATGTTGACCTCAATCATTTATTAATTTATTTAATATACAAGTATGATATACAACATTACAGGTATACACCCAATGCGCTGTACAAAGTCAAATAGTTATACAATGTCAGTATCAATTTAGGTAAGTCGATTTCACAGGTAGGGACCAAAGGGTACAAATTCGTTGAAAATACTACATATTAAATTATATTAAACATTAAATTCAGTTCAAATTCAAATAGTATTAAACATTATTAGGTATGTCAAGGGTAATGAAATAATATTTCAATGCAAAAAATAATAATAATAATATTTCCAAGACAACACTTCCATACACTGCCACATTCTCGCACACTATGCCTCCACGCATCATCAAACAGATCAGTCAGTGGTGCTGCAGCCATCAGAGCATTGAGGCTATCCCGCGGCCTCCCCAGCGGAGACTGCCCTGCGGTGCCTGCCGCCCGCTAACAGCTGGTTCCTACACGCTCGGAGATATCTTTCGGGCAAGTATAGTGCGCATACCGTACCGACAAGCACGGCGCAGTCACTGTCGCCTCGCAACAATCGACACACAGTCAGAAACTCGGTGTCACGTCTGACCTCTAGTGAGTTATATCCGAGCATTCCCAATATAAAAGCTGATGGATAAATATAAGGGTAGTATCCAAATTTCCTCTTATATAGGTATCGTAGGAAAGCTTTGTGTACCTTCTCGAGCCAAAGATAGTAGGAGCTTTCGTGCGGATTCCAAACCACCGAGCTAGATTCAAGTTTGGTTCTCACTAGGGCCATGTAGAGAAGCTGGACCACGCCCAGGTTATGGAATCCCTTACAATTCCGTATTACAAAGCCCAATCTTTTGAAGCATTCCTTTTCCAATGTGCTCATGTGCTCATGGACTGTAAGGTTAAGGTCGAAAGTAACACCGAGGTCCCTAATCGAATACACTCGAGTCATAGACTCCGTACCGAGAGTATATAACGCGCTTATAGGATGAGAAGAGCGCGTAAAGGACATTAGATAGCACTTGGCAGTATTGAAGAGGAGTTTGTTGGTTTGTTGTTCACACTCCACCTATGAACCGCGGCTAGATCTTCCTGCAGTAAACTACAATAATACTCTGAACTCACGGGAAGTATATATACCTTAAAGTTCTGAACAAAATCATCAACGAAATCATAAGAAATTGCCTTTTTTGTCAGAATATTCCTGAATTTGCTTGGTATTCGGAAGGGAATTAAAACTTATAAGGTACTTCCCATTGAACTAGAATTATGAAACTATGAGCACAAAGCAAGGTATTACAGACAAAAAGGAAAAAATCTGAAACCGCTAATTTTCTAGTTCCTTCACCAAAAAAAGGCTAATTCGCACTTGGCTTATTATTTTTCCAAATCACCCCAAGAATCTTCAGTCGAAAGGTACATGGGCTGAGCGATATCCTCTGGGCCAGAAAACCCCAGAGCGGTTGTCATGTTTGTTTTGATCAGAAAATTCGTGTTAGTAAAATCAGTCAGTTACATACCGTTCGCGGTAATGTAGGCACAGTTGCGCCCAGTGAGGAAGATTACGCATATATTTGTGGTATATAAAATTGGTTTACTTACTTTTACTCTATGATTCGTTTTTAATTACCTTAGATGAACGAAACTCTTTGATTACTTATACCGTGTACTTACTTCGCCATTAAGTTGGCTGTATATGTGTTGGGTAACACATTTTTCAAAAGCTAGCAACACTGGTTGCATTCCTAACAACTTAACGATGAAGTTAGCTGAAACGCATTCTACAAACTTTTAGCGCATTCTACGTGGAACGAATTTGACAGATTGTTTCACTCCATATTTGTGTCGGAGGGATAGCCCATTGCCGCAGCCATTATAGAGATATGACATTCCGTTATGGAAAATGGACAATGACCGCCACTAAATGCATTCGGACTACCGAATGCATTTAGTGGTGGTCATTGTCCATTTATTTACACCCGATTTCAGTCGGCGTTTTTGAGCTCGGATCAGATTATTTTCGTAAGTAGGATCAAGTAGGCTCGTTTGAACAATTAAAGATAGATCGTCAAGAGACAAACGGGGATTGCGTTGAGGAATTATTGTTATCTCTTAATGTGATTTCAATGTTAAGAAGTGTCGGGGTGTCTGAGTGATTTTGTTGTAAACTTTGTTTTGTTGATGATTATGTTATAGTGATAGCAGCCCCGATGCACATTGCACATTGCACTTTTTTAACTAAAAACTACCAAGTTAAATATTTTATGATCATTGGTCATTTACAAACGTTTCTTACAATTGTATACATGAGAATAAGAACGGTGAAAACGTCCAAAATTGCACATCATTAGGACGTTTTCACCATTCTTTGCCTTATTGGTACAGCCGATTGTACCATTCAAGTATGCAGAGCGTTCAGTTAAATGAAGTGTGGGATAATTCGAAATTAAAAAAATATTTGAATATTTACTTTTACAACTACATAGCGGAGGCCGAAAAGGAAAATTACCTACGGTTGAAAACTGAGTAATACTTTATCACGATTTTTGAAGAAAAACCAATTGGCCAGCGCTATTAGCTAGTTTTCTTTACTAAAATTTAGGTAAGTATGTACATAGTAAAAAATAAAATCACAACAGGATTTTAGCCATTTAAATGTAATTGCAACTCATTTACAAAGCTTATAACATTCATTAATTTTTTAAATAACGTAAGTCGTTAAATGTCGTAGTAATAGTAAAAAATAAAATCACAACAGGATTTTAGCCATTTAAATGTAATTGCAACTCATTTACAAAGCTTATAACATTCATTAATTTTTGAAATAACGTAAGTCGTTAAATGTCGTAGTACTAAGCCAGACATTGTAGCCACATATAGTAGCAGTGAAGAACGGATTTTCAAAGAGTTCTGAAAAATTCAAACACGTCTCGTAATCACATTTACAATTAACAGGAATCAGAATCTTTTAGAAAAAGAAAAATCGTCAGATGCGAGTCGAATTACGTTTTTAATAAAGCACTGTGTAGTGTTAATCCTTCCTTTAGTAAGTAGGAAGTCTTAATCCTATCGCTATACGAAATGATTTATTATTAGCTTGAAGAGATCTTTTGCTATTCTTACATTTATCAACAGACTTTTTATTGAATCATTCGAAGGATGTGCGGCCTACTCAACCGATCACCCAATGTATTCAGTCTTATGAGTTAAACTCATTCAATTATTAAGAGAACAAAATTGCAGTCGCGGTTCTGAATACGCAATTTCTGTTTGATATTAAAAACGCTTTTTACGTGTTCTAGTACCGCATTTTATGTAAGACTGTACTGCCTTGTACTCAATAGGCGCAAACTGTCATGTTAAATGAGACGCCGCAACCTAGTGATATCATTGATACACCCTTCTTGAAAATGTTAATGATTGTAAATATAACTTAACAATGCTGATAATCGAAACGGTTTTCATTCGTGGATTTTGTCCAAACCACAGATATCTCAATATAGTACATCTAATATTAAATGCTCTGTGTTCCAAACATATTTCAATTGACACCTTTTTCGAGACGTAAATGTAACTTGTGAACGTATCAAGGTATGTACGAATCTTGCAGTGTTGTCATTCATATTTGTTATGATATTTGTTTTTGGTTTTATAACGAGAGAAAATATCGCAAGAATACTGCGTGGTCAGAAAATCTTCCAAAACATACATATTCAAGCCAATAGCCTCGATACAGAGAAACATAAGTATCAATAGTCACGCTTTTTCCCATACGGGGTGGCAGAGGCACAGTTGTCTAATATATGTAGAGTACAGCAGTAACATATCCGGACTGTTAGGTATGGTGGCTGAAATTAATTTACACTTTTTATTTCTAATCAGTAGCTACGCGAATCCTTAAAAAGTTATCGCTGAATTCAGAATTCTTAATAATTAAAAATCTAAAGCGACAAGCGTCACAGGTGCTGCCTATTTCAATTAACGCAACAGCTTTCGACATAAATTGAAAATTGCTCACTGAAACAATTAACTAGTAAGAATTGAAAAAAAAAACATCGTCAAGTGCGATTTGTTTTTGCTATCTATGAAAGACTGTAGTCTGGTAAAATATCTCTGACACTGACACTAGACACATTAAACGAATTATGTTTCGACGAATACATACATTAAAATGACCGAATGTTATTTTTTTTTCAATTTTACAGCTTTTCTCCTTCGACTAGGTACTCATACTAGATGAATGAACGAAAGTTAATGAGGTGATGTTTTGTAAAACTTCGCTCGGCTTGCGGCTGGAGTAATGTGTACTCCTTTTTTAGATACCAAAAATAAATCTTTGTGGAACATGACTCATCCTTCGAGTTTTATTGCATAAGGCTCAGCCTTCAGCATCGACTCTCTTTTCTCACTAAATGATTGAATGAATTAACTAATAAATGAAGGAGTGAATTACAGATGGTTAAATGAATGAAAATTTTATAGAATTAATGGATGAATGAATAAATGAATGATTGAATTAATTAATTATTGAATAAATTAATGAATAAATTAATCAATGAAAAAAAAATGAACGAACGATTTAATGAACGCACGAACGAAATAACGAAAGAACTAGCGAACGCATTAATAAATAAATAAAACTATCACTGGAATCCTATTTCCAAATATAAAATACAAAAAAAAATGTATGGACTGCAATGCAATTATTTCTAATATCGAATTGGTGTTTTTGTACATATGAATAAATGAATAAATTAATAAATGACGATTAATTGAATATATGACGAATAAGTGAATGAATGAATGGGACAGAGCAAATGAAGAACAACTGAGCAAACTTGAACGACTTTAAAATTTCTGGTTTCAGTTCATATTCGGACTGCGCAAGTATGACCACGTGTCTCAGCATCGCAGGAAGTTGAAGTGGCCAACTTAACGCCCCTTTCTCCTATCACAATCTTATTTACCTCTCTTATAAGATAAAGCCTCCCAAGCGTGCAGCTAAATTCCTTGACATTCGTAGCTTCAAGGGCATGGATATAACCTCCCTTAATTCAGACGCCTCTTCTGTCGACTGGTCGCCTGTCTACGGTAGTGAGACCATTGATGACAAAGTACGGATCTTCAACTCTATTGTCCTGAGCTTGTTTGATAAGCATGCTCCGGTCAAGAGGGTTAGAGTTAAGCATCTTCTTGTACCATGGCTTACTGACACCATTAAGGGTCTGATGGCTAAGAGAAACCGTGCCAAGTCTAGATATAAGAGGGATCCGACCGATGAGAATCTTTTAATTTTCAAACGCCTCCGTAATCGTTGCACTCGCCTGTGTCGTGATTCTAAATGCCGTCATATCTACGAATGTATCGAGAGCTATACTCCAGCACAGGTCTGGAAGTTCCTTAAGACCCTTGGTGTTGGTAAGTCCCAGGACTTGGCAGCCGGAAATGTCGATCTCCGGGGTCTCAATAGTTTCTTTGCAACTCCCCCTGTCGTGATGGACCCCCTCGTCAAGGATGCAACCCTTCGTAACCTACGGTCCAAGGCAACAGCCCTCAACTCAGCATTTAATTTCATCCCTGCCGGAATCGGCGCAGTTAGGAGGGCAATACTAGCAATCTCGTCGAAGGCCAAAGGTGAGGACAAGATCTGTTCTCAGATGATAACAACTATCATTGATGTTCTGTTACCTCTCATCACCCACATAATTAATGTGTCGCTTGACCAATGTGCTACCCCAGCCAGTGGAAATTGGCACTTGTGATTCCCCTCCCCAAAATGTCCAATCCCGCCTCCTTTAAAGATTTCCGTCCCATTTCTATTCTGCCTATCCTCTCCAAAGTCATGGAATCAATTATTCACTCCCAACTCTCCTCCTACCTTTCCTCAAAAATGTTACTGAATCCCCACCAATCAGGTTTCAGGCCGGGTCACAGCACTAACACAGCACTGCTCAAAGTCACTGACGACATTCAATTAGCAATTAGGATCAAAAGCAGCTTACGGTCCTTACACTGCTTGATTTCAGTAGCGCCTTCAACTGCGTCGATTTCGATATACTAGTTGAAATTTTAAAGTCACTTAATGTCTCATCGCACTCTGCTCGCTGGTTTGACTCCTACCTGAGAGACTGCCAGCAACGCATTAAGTCTGAGCAGATCTCAAAGGACTGGTGTGATCTCTCCGCAGGTGTTCCGCAGGGAGGCATCCTTTCTCCTCTCCTCTTCTCGGTATTCATTAACTCCATCTCTGACGTTCTTACCTCTTCTTATCATCTGTACGCAGATGACCTTCAAATATATCGGCACTTCTCTCCGTGTGATATGAATCTGACAGTAGAGGCGTTGAACGCTGATCTCGATAACATCAGGAAATGGGCTACCTCATATGGTCTGCTTGTCAACCCGGGCAAATCGCAGGCCATGATTTTGGGTACTCGTCACTCTCTTAACCTAGTTCAGAAAATGCCCGTCGACCCTATAGTGTATGATGGTAACATAATTTCATACAGCGAGAAGGCCAAGAATCTTGGGGTTGTATTTGATAAATTGTTGTCCTGGTCGCCCCATGTTTGTGAGGTCAGCAGACGAGTCTTTGCGTCATTTCACTCCCTACGGAGATTGCAGCACTTCCTGCCGCAGCAGACTAAAATCACCCTTGCCCAGTCCCTCCTACTACCTTTAATCGACTATGCGGATGTTTGCTGGATCGGTGCGAACGAAGAACAACTGAACAAACTCGAACGACTTCAAAACCTCGGGATTCGGTTTGTCTTCGGGCTGCGCAAGTATGACCATGTCTCACAGTATTGCAAGAAGTTGGGGTGGCTTCCGATCCGCCTTCGTCGTGATATGCACGTTCTCTCCTATCTGTTCAACATTTTGCGAAATCCCCGTTACCCCTCATATCTTCGAGAACGCTTCGAGTTTATTTCCTCCAGGCATAGCAACCGGAGATCCCACACGAAGTCTCTTCTTTCTACTCCTCGGCATAACACTGCCGCTTACAAACACTCGTTTAGGTTAACGGCCATCCGACTGTGGAACGCACTTCCCTGCGCTATTAGAGATAGTCCCTCAATTTTCACTTTTAAGACAAGATTGAAAGAGCATTTCCTTTCTCTTTCGTGATAGGTACTTTTATATATGTATATATAAGTATATATATATACATATATAAATTTTATTTTATTTTTTTGCTTTTGTATTTTATTTAGTGTAAATCATTTATTACATCATTTATTTTATTTTCATTCATTCATTTTTTTTATTATATCATTTATTTTGTTTTAGTTGTAAACAATTAGATGTGAACAGTTTTATTGCGCACTAGGACTCTCCTGTTGCACAATTTTTCCTGTCTTGTCTAGGTTTGCTGGTAGAAATCTCTCTTTAGAGATAAGCTCGCCTTTGCTCATAAAATGTTTTGTTACCTTACTATTAAGATTTCTGTGCAATAAAGAATAAAGAAGTAGCTACAGATTTGGCTTCGACGGGAATCTCATATCTTCTGTTCCCTTTATAAAAAATTGTCGAACCCTCGTTACCCTTACTTCCTGCGTGATCTCGTGAATCGATAACAGCCAACGGACATCGAGCTATAATTCGATGTTTTTTGGCTGTTTGCGATTTCGCCAATGTCACATATATTGCTTTCGATTTTAAACTCGATTGCAGTATGTATATGTGCTATTAAATTCCAAATACTGAGCTTATTTTATTCTATCTCCTAGACATTCTAGTCCTAGTCCAAACCGATACGATACGGTGCGCGCGCGCCAGTCTAGACGTGATCGCGGCATGCACAGGACAGAGTCCTAACTCAGGGTAGATTTCTCAGATAAAGGGGATTTTTTCTTATTTATGTTTTTTCTGGGGATAAAATTCTTTAGGGGTTTTTTAAGGGTAAAAATATACAAGAAATTAATCAATTTCTCGAAGTCACTTGGTGAGATGCGAGTGAAATTTTCGTATTTGCCATTTGTACCTTGAAATTATAAATCTCTCATCAATACTCTTACGCCACATGTTTCTCTGTATTTAAACAATTGCAACGTCCACCAACGGCAACGTCGTTTTTTTTTTTTAAAATTTTTCGTTGTATGGTTATGAATAACAATGAATCACGCGCAAGAAATCGCTAAATTCTCATAGACGACATGGTCAGACGACGCTTGACATAGAAATGAACACGCGAACGCAGCGATGCCAGCGAACGGAGTGACGTTCGGAGGTAAGGGCTTGTCGTTACGGGGCTACGGGCTCTTTTACTTCGCGTTCAGAGTTTTTGGATCGCGTCGCTGATAAGATACGGAGCTATGTTACGGACAAAAGAACATGTCTGGACCCACCTTAAAGTAGAATCACGAACAAGAAGGTTTTGCTGCGAGTAAAAAGTGTGCAAAGTTGCCTTTTTTCTCACTGAGTGAGACAAAGTAGCTTTTGAATTTTGAATACCGCGCGCGTAGGTGAAATCGCAATCAGGCAACGGGCATCGAGTTATAATTCGATGTTTTTTGGCTGTTTGCGATTTCGCCAATGTCTCATGTCCAGATCTATCTATTTTTAACTTGATTGCAGTATCTGTGAGATTAAATTCTAAATAATCGACCTTAAAAATAAGGTCGGTCACTTCATTCCAAAAGCTCTCCATATATTCTCGTGGCAATATTTCACGTTGAAAAGACGAAGTAATCTGCCATCTATCTGTCAGAGTCCCGGGGACAAGCGGGGTGAGAGACGGAGATGGCGAATGTAATTTTAAGGTGCAGTTTACAATGCGCTTACGAGCGCTATTTGCGTTGTTAGCGCGCTGTAGGTCGGTTCATAATGTCAACAATTCACACAGAGTGAACGTTGTGACCTCATGAGTGACGTCATTATAGCGCGCGAACAGCGCTCACAATATAGAGGTAGTGCAGTGGCTGTTGTGAAATTTTAATTTAATTGAGAAATTCTTGGAATATATTAATTAATTTAATTTAATTTTAACGTAGCGCGAGAGGTGGTAAAGTACTGCAAAGTAGAGGATAAGCAATTTCTATTGTTGGAGGGTGACATGGCATATGACAGTTGACAGATGGATGACGTAAGCGCGCTTTCGCCGGTTTATAATGAACGCGGAAGTGGGGGGGCTATTTGCGTGCTTATAATGTTAATTAGGGAGAATACAAAGATTGCAGTGTGCGTACCAAATGCGCATTGTAAACCGTACCTTATGTATATGATCGCTATCATCTGTTTGGTGCGCAAAAATATTTTCCGAAATAGTTTCCGAATGTCAGTGTACAGTACTTATTTCTTGATATCAACATAATCAGCCTTTCAGGGAACCCCCTGCTGAGTTTTTTTTTACTGTAGATATTTACATATACTTAGCAAACGTCATTTTTTGCCTCTTCTCTACATTGGACCACTGTGGGAGAAGCAGGGCGTAGAAACTCCCACAGATTGATTTTTAGATCTCTTTTAAAAATAGGTTGTGCTTAACTAATACAAATATGAAAAATTTAATTGTTATGATTGTTTGTTTGTTTTTAAAAGATCTTTATTTATTTGAGACATAAAATGATACAACCCAGTGTAGATTTAATCCTAGGTTATAGCTAGTTCATAAGTATTAACAGATGTTTAGCAGGCTAAAACTAACCTATTATGAAATCAAGACATAATTGTAAAAGGATTAAGTATTTAAATGTAACAGAGTTATTTTGCAAACTTCGTTTTAGCTTACAATCTTTTCCATCGGTAGTAAAATATTATTTATAAAGAGGCTACCTGAGGGTAGAAAACACAGATCATACAGAAGAAATTTGTTATAGTAAAGTTGTTAATTACTGTCTTAACATAATACATAGGGTGAATTTATGGAACACATAATAAAGTTAACATAATAGGAGACAATCATGCGTATTACATAATCAGGTGCGAGCAATGCGAGCTGCCGCTGCGCTGCCGGTCGACTGGTCGGTCAGTGGAGTGAGTCGTCATTTGTGGTAGGGCGTAGTGATGTGGGAGCCTTGTTATGTATCGATATCGATGTTTTTTGCCGAGTGGTCTAGACGTGCCAATTTTCGCTATTAGTTTATCTGTATGGTTGCTGTTGGAGTATTTATAGAAGTTTTTAGTTAGTTTTATGATGAAATCAAAAAGTAGGGGGAATTTAATTCGCTCATGTAATTTGATAAGGTTAGTTCGAAAAGGAGTGTTATAAGAAATTTTTATAGCACGATTTTGGATAACTTGGAGTTTAAGGTGGTTCGTGTTTGACATACTGCTCCACACTGGGCATCCGTAAGTGAGGCAAGGTCTTATTGATGTAGTATTGATGGCAAGCTTGGTTTTGGAGCTCAAATTTTAACGTCTATTCAGCAGTGGACTGAGCACATTAAAGGCTTTTATGCCTTTCTTCCTAATAAAGGATACATTATCGTTCCAGTTTAGGCCTTTGTCAAGAATTAGGCCTAGATATTTAACTGAATTACTCCAGGGAATTTGGTGGACCCCAATTTCAATTGTTCTGTAGGGTTTTTTTTTCCTACGTGTAAAGATAATTGCCTCAATTTTTGATGCATTTAGTTTCAGTTTCCACTTCGTGAAATAATCGCATAGACGGTCTATAGACAGCTCTAAACGGTCGTCGGTCAAGGTCCGTGGATGTAGTAAAGCAGGCCGTGTCATCCGCAAAGCAGGCTAAGCTTGTTCTGGTCTGGATCGGGATATCGTTGATATAAATTAAAAATAAATAGGGCCCCAGGACAGATCCTTGGGGGACGCCGGCAGGAACTGAACGGTATTTGGATATTGTGTCTGTGCCCATGTGAACTCTAAATCTACGGTCAGACAGGTATGAATCGATCATTTTAACTAGGGATGGAGGGGTCTTGATTGCAATGAGCTTATGAATGAGGCCTTCATGCCAGACTGTATCAAAGGCCTTTTCGATGTCTAACAAGAACATGCCTGAAGACTCATCTTGATTAAGGCCTTGGACAACATTATCTGCGAGCCTAGCCAACTGTTGGATTGTAGAATGAGAGTTTCTGAAACCGAATTGTTCGTCAATGATGACCGAGGTAGTGGCTTTGAGGAGTCGAATATTTATAATTTTCTCGAAAATCTTGCCAATGATAGGTAAAAGGCTAATTGGCCGATAGCTTAATGCGGATGAGCAGTCTTTTCCAGGTTTCTTTATAGCTATAACTTTTGCTGTTTTCCATGTTGTTGGGAAGTACGCTAATTACAGGCATGCATTAAACACTTTACTTAATAAAATCAAGGCCTTTTGGGGTAGGCTCTTTATCAGACAAGTAGTAATTTGGTCAGACCCTGGGTGTTCGATTCAAAATCGATACTCGATCGATGGTTTCGGAACGGCCATTTTGAATTTGACAGTTGCTGCCAACAGAACAGTTTTGACAACTGACAGACGAAAAGCCCCCGCAATGTGACGCGTATTGATTTTGGGCATTGAATTAAATCGTAAGCCATCTGGAATTGTATTCGGGCTCCCCTCAGGATTGTCTTATAGCTGAGTGTATTGTGGTTCTCCGAACCAGATAAAGTTCGTATTTACGTAACACTGTGCGCGTCGAAGCTGGCCTGCCAGCCATACCTGGTTGGCTGAAGAACCTGTCTACCAAGAAGAGCCTAGGGTGCACCCAGGCCTTGCAGAGAGACAGGAGTTTGACGGGAACGAAGCACAGACCAGGTCAGATAGAATCTATTTACTTTAGCTCGGTGAAACGCCGACGTTCTTGCTTCTTGGCATCTGATCGCTACGCTACCTCGTAGCTATGGGCCCCTGCGAGGTCATCGGGTGCCGACAGGCCTGAACATTTTGGTAGCAAGAGCGTGGTTTCCTGAGATTTGCAGCCGTCAAGGGCTCCAGGAACCCACGATTTGGGACTATCAATCTGTAGGTATAGGCGGTTATTAGCTAACTTGGTATCGTTCCTGTATCCACATAGATTGGTAGTGTTGTAAGCTATAAGTCTATTGCTGGTAGTAGACAGACAGATATAACAGTTTTCCCTAAATGACCAGTTGTACTGAGATGTGACTCAGAATAGTAATTACATTACAGGTACATTGTAGGTGAATTGAAATTTGCATTGAAGTCATATCATGTTTGCAGTTTGAATTTTGGATAGTCAATCTATTAGTGGTCTAGTAATGCTAATGAATGTTTGGACATTGTTTTCAGTTTATAGCAATTTATAACTTGAACTAATATTGACTATCTGTGTGTGTTATTTGTTGTTTACAGAATTTGTGTAGATATAAAACTCGGTTTCTATTGTTTGGGGAAATCAGCATTGTTTAAGTTATAGATTAGGGTTCCCTCGTTTGTGTTGTAGACTGGAGGGTCCAATATAATTGAGTTACTGCAAATTGTGAGTAAGTATCGTTCCGATCATGTCGTTGTCTGAAATACAGAAGGGTGTTTCTAAGGAGCTCAGATGGTTTTCCTCCGCACACGGTCTGATAGACCGTTTAGATAGGCATGATGTGGTGTTGGAGCGGTCTATGGACGTTAAGGAACGCTACAACAGGGTGCTCGAATTGTCCGCGCAGGCGGAAGCAGTTGATGGTTGCGCACCTGACAGGCTGTCACGGTTGCTAGGGGATGTCGACCAGTGTATGGAGATGGCGGCTGCTATCACGCAGAGGGCTGCGGACATACGTAGGCAGCGCGAGTCCAGCCATGGTGGTGAATTGGGGCGCCTCTGCCGCATCAGGGATCGGGGACCAGGTTACCCGTTATAACTATGCCTACCTTTGACGGAGTGTCCGGTGAATGGATGAGCTTCATCAATCTGTTCGACAGTTTGGTGCACATGCGATCGGACATTACCAAGTCTGTCAAAATGGCTCAGCTGGTGGCAGCATTGAGGGGTGAGCCCAGGGAGCTGGTCGCTCATTTGACAGTTACGGAGGGTAACTATGAAACGGCCAGGCAATTGCTGGTCAGACGTTACCACAACAAACGGAGGTTGGCCGATGCCCAACTGAACCGTTTGTTTAGTATCCCGGTTGTGAACAAGGTCGGGGCCATACAGACGGAGGTTTTGAACCCGTTGTTGTCCGTCACCAAGGCCCTAGAGAATCTTGGACTTCCGGTTGGTGAATGGTCGTACCTATTGCTGTACATTGTACTTTCCCGACTACCCGCTGACGTGCAGACTCGTTTCGAACAGTCTCACGGGAGGTCGGCCGAGGACCTGCCCGCCTTCTCCGACTTGGTCGGATTTTTGGAAGAGGAGGCTCGACGGGCAGAGAATTTGGGGTTGACGGCCACCCATCCTTCGGAGCCACAGAGAGCTGCCGGGAGCGCTGTGAGTAGGGGCCCTCCGACGAGGAAGGACCGCACCAACCGGCAGTCGTATGGGACTGTGAGTGCATTGACCCCACATAGTGAGACCTGCCCATGTTGTAGGCAGATTGGCCATGCTGTGGCCGATTGCAATAAGTTCGGGGAACTTAGGGTTGAGGGACGGCGCCGGATGGCCAAGCAGCGGAGCTGGTGTTTCCTGTGCCTCGGGCCACACATGGCTAGGGACTGCACGCGCACAAAATTGTGCGGATATTGTGGTGGGGCCCACAACAATCTGTTGTGCATGAACCGGTCCGGCCAACAGCCACCACAGGGCCGTACCCAGGGTGACACGGCATGGGGCCCTGAGAATTCGTTTGCGACTCGGAGCGCAACTCAGGAGCCAACGTCCCCACGTCCACAGGGCCGTACCCAGGGTGATACGGAATGGGGCCCTGAGAATTCGTTTGCGACTTGGAGCGCAACTCAGGGGCCAGCGTCCCCACGTGCACAGGGTAGTACTAGGGTGCGGGGCCGCACTCAGGGTCATCACATGGGGGGCCCTGAGTTTTCGGTTGCGACTCAGCATCCGACTCAACGGGCAATGGGGCCACAAGCACGCGGCCACCCAGGGGTGCAGGGCCGCACTCAGGGTCATCACATGGGGGGCCCTGAGTTTTCGGTTGCGACTCAGCATCCGACTCAGCGGGACATTGGGTATGTTGAGCAGGCCGTAACGGGCGGGTGGCATGGGACAACTTCGAGCTATGCGGGTGCGGTTCGGACGCAGCCTCAGTTGTCGCCCCGCTCGTCGCCTCGTCCTCGTCGGTCGCATGTGATGTCCCCCCCGCTCATGGAGCGGCCACGGTTGAATTCACGCCCACAACCCTTCGGGGGGCGTCGTAGGGTGGCAATGGAACCGGCGCGTGGGCCATTTGTACAATGGGACCCTCTGGCGTATAGCTGCCTATCTGATCGGTTACAGGCACAGTGGGGCCCCGGGGGCCCTCACTAGGAATTTGCGGCCCAACAATTTGTTGCCCCCCAACCGGAGACGGTGGTGTTACCGATCGCCTCTGTGCTTGTTTGGGATTTGGCGGGCAACCCAACATACGTTCGCGCCCTATTAGATTCTGGAGCTCAGGGCTGCATTGTATCGAACGATTTAGCAAAATGGTTGGGCCTCAATATAAATAATGTATCGCTGCCGAGGAAATTGGTCCCTGCTGGGGATTACAGGGCAACCCTTCACGGGTTTTGTGATGCCTCTGAACGAGGGTTTGCGGCAGCGGTTTATTTGCGAACCGTCACCTCCACCGGGGAGGTCGACGTGCGTTTGGTTTTGGCAAAAAGCAAGGTAGCGCCTATTCGGACAAGGATGACGATTCCAAAACTGGAACTGTCCGGGGCTGCTCTTTTGACCAAACTTTTGAATCACACTCTAACAGTGTTGCGTGGGTCAGTGGTTTTGGAGGATACGGTGTACGCGTGGACGGACAGCCAGATTGTTTTGTGCTGGCTGAAGGCTTCGGTCCATACCTTAGAGGTTTTTGTTGCGAACCGTGTCTCCCAGATTGTGTCGTCTGAGGTCCCACTGACCTGGAGACATGTACCAGGAGAATTGAACCCGTCTGATTGTGCATCCAGGGGATGTCGGGCTCCTGAACTCGAGCTCGTTGCTGATCTCTCGACAGAGGCTTTCATTGCTTGTTTGGATAGGTTTGTTTCTCGAAGGGGACTTCCAACTTTGATCCGCTCTGATAACGGCACTAACTACATCGGTGCGGAACGATGCTTACGAGAGATAGTCAACTTTTTGAATGTAAATAAAGTGGATATTGGAACGGCCCTCTCCCGTCGGGGTATACAGTGGACCTTCAGCCCACCGAGTTGCCCCCACTGGGGTGGGATTTTTGAGGCCGTAGTTAAGTCAGCGAAGACGCACTTAGGGCGTATAGTAGGTCAGACCGCGCTGACTTTTGAGGAGCTCGCGACATTGTTTTGTAAGATCGAGGCCGATCTCAATTCGCGACCGTTGTGTCCGCTCAGCTCGGATCCAAATGACCTGGAGGCTCTGACCCCAGGTCATTTCTTGATAGGACAGCCACTTAACGCGTTGCCCGAGCACCCCTTCGAGGGAGTGAAATTGTATCGGTTGTCAGGGTATCAGATGTTGCAGCAGTTTACTCAGAATTTCTGGAAGCGTTGGTCGCTCGAGTATCTGCATATCTTACAACAGCACTTAAGTGGACTGACAAAACCAGCCCCTCTAGTGTTGGTGACCTCGTTCTGGTTAAGGATGCTAACCTACCGCCACTGCGTTGGCGCAGGGGGCGCATTGTTAACTTGTTCCCTGGCAGGGACGGGACCCCCCGGTCTGCAGAGGTTCTAGTAGGAGGCTCGGTACTAACGGGAACTTAGGGTTGAGGGACGGCGCCGGATGGCCAAGCAGCGGAGCTGGTGTTTCCTGTGCCTCGGGCCACACATGGCTAGGGACTGCACGCGCACAAAATTGTGCGGATATTGTGGTGGGGCCCACAACAATCTGTTGTGCATGAACCGGTCCGGCCAACAGCCACCACAGGGCCGTACCCAGGGTGACACGGCATGGGGCCCTGAGAATTCGTTTGCGACTCGGAGCGCAACTCAGGAGCCAACGTCCCCACGTCCACAGGGCCGTACCCAGGGTGATACGGAATGGGGCCCTGAGAATTCGTTTGCGACTTGGAGCGCAACTCAGGGGCCAGCGTCCCCACGTGCACAGGGTAGTACTAGGGTGCGGGGCCGCACTCAGGGTCATCACATGGGGGGCCCTGAGTTTTCGGTTGCGACTCAGCATCCGACTCAACGGGCAATGGGGCCACAAGCACGCGGCCACCCAGGGGTGCAGGGCCGCACTCAGGGTCATCACATGGGGGGCCCTGAGTTTTCGGTTGCGACTCAGCATCCGACTCAGCGGGACATTGGGTATGTTGAGCAGGCCGTAACGGGCGGGTGGCATGGGACAACTTCGAGCTATGCGGGTGCGGTTCGGACGCCGCCTCAGTTGTCGCCCCGCTCGTCGCCTCGTCCTCGTCGGTCGCATGTGATGTCCCCCCCGCTCATGGAGCGGCCACGGTTGAATTCACGCCCACAACCCTTCGGGGGGCGTCGTAGGGTGGCAATGGAACCGGCGCGTGGGCCATTTGTACAATGGGACCCTCTGGCGTATAGCTGCCTATCTGATCGGTTACAGGCACAGTGGGGCCCCGGGGGCCCTCACTAGGAATTTGCGGCCCAACAATTTGTTGCCCCCCAACCGGAGACGGTGGTGTTACCGATCGCCTCTGTGCTTGTTTGGGATTTGGCGGGCAACCCAACATACGTTCGCGCCCTATTAGATTCTGGAGCTCAGGGCTGCATTGTATCGAACGATTTAGCAAAATGGTTGGGCCTCAATATAAATAATGTATCGCTGCCGAGGAAATTGGTCCCTGCTGGGGATTACAGGGCAACCCTTCACGGGTTTTGTGATGCCTCTGAACGAGGGTTTGCGGCAGCGGTTTATTTGCGAACCGTCACCTCCACCGGGGAGGTCGACGTGCGTTTGGTTTTGGCAAAAAGCAAGGTAGCGCCTATTCGGACAAGGATGACGATTCCAAAACTGGAACTGTCCGGGGCTGCTCTTTTGACCAAACTTTTGAATCACACTCTAACAGTGTTGCGTGGGTCAGTGGTTTTGGAGGATACGGTGTACGCGTGGACGGACAGCCAGATTGTTTTGTGCTGGCTGAAGGCTTCGGTCCATACCTTAGAGGTTTTTGTTGCGAACCGTGTCTCCCAGATTGTGTCGTCTGAGGTCCCACTGACCTGGAGACATGTACCAGGAGAATTGAACCCGTCTGATTGTGCATCCAGGGGATGTCGGGCTCCTGAACTCGAGCTCGTTGCTGATCTCTCGACAGAGGCTTTCATTGCTTGTTTGGATAGGTTTGTTTCTCGAAGGGGACTTCCAACTTTGATCCGCTCTGATAACGGCACTAACTACATCGGTGCGGAACGATGCTTACGAGAGATAGTCAACTTTTTGAATGTAAATAAAGTGGATATTGGAACGGCCCTCTCCCGTCGGGGTATACAGTGGACCTTCAGCCCACCGAGTTGCCCCCACTGGGGTGGGATTTTTGAGGCCGTAGTTAAGTCAGCGAAGACGCACTTAGGGCGTATAGTAGGTCAGACCGCGCTGACTTTTGAGGAGCTCGCGACATTGTTTTGTAAGATCGAGGCCGATCTCAATTCGCGACCGTTGTGTCCGCTCAGCTCGGATCCAAATGACCTGGAGGCTCTGACCCCAGGTCATTTCTTGATAGGACAGCCACTTAACGCGTTGCCCGAGCACCCCTTCGAGGGAGTGAAATTGTATCGGTTGTCAGGGTATCAGATGTTGCAGCAGTTTACTCAGAATTTCTGGAAGCGTTGGTCGCTCGAGTATCTGCATATCTTACAACAGCACTTAAGTGGACTGACAAAACCAGCCCCTCTAGTGTTGGTGACCTCGTTCTGGTTAAGGATGCTAACCTACCGCCACTGCGTTGGCGCAGGGGGCGCATTGTTAACTTGTTCCCTGGCAGGGACGGGACCCCCCGGTCTGCAGAGGTTCTAGTAGGAGGCTCGGTACTAACGGGAACTTAGGGTTGAGGGACGGCGCCGGATGGCCAAGCAGCGGAGCTGGTGTTTCCTGTGCCTCGGGCCACACATGGCTAGGGACTGCACGCGCACAAAATTGTGCGGATATTGTGGTGGGGCCCACAACAATCTGTTGTGCATGAACCGGTCCGGCCAACAGCCACCACAGGGCCGTACCCAGGGTGACACGGCATGGGGCCCTGAGAATTCGTTTGCGACTCGGAGCGCAACTCAGGAGCCAACGTCCCCACGTCCACAGGGCCGTACCCAGGGTGATACGGAATGGGGCCCTGAGAATTCGTTTGCGACTTGGAGCGCAACTCAGGGGCCAGCGTCCCCACGTGCACAGGGTAGTACTAGGGTGCGGGGCCGCACTCAGGGTCATCACATGGGGGGCCCTGAGTTTTCGGTTGCGACTCAGCATCCGACTCAACGGGCAATGGGGCCACAAGCACGCGGCCACCCAGGGGTGCAGGGCCGCACTCAGGGTCATCACATGGGGGGCCCTGAGTTTTCGGTTGCGACTCAGCATCCGACTCAGCGGGACATTGGGTATGTTGAGCAGGCCGTAACGGGCGGGTGGCATGGGACAACTTCGAGCTATGCGGGTGCGGTTCGGACGCCGCCTCAGTTGTCGCCCCGCTCGTCGCCTCGTCCTCGTCGGTCGCATGTGATGTCCCCCCCGCTCATGGAGCGGCCACGGTTGAATTCACGCCCACAACCCTTCGGGGGGCGTCGTAGGGTGGCAATGGAACCGGCGCGTGGGCCATTTGTACAATGGGACCCTCTGGCGTATAGCTGCCTATCTGATCGGTTACAGGCACAGTGGGGCCCCGGGGGCCCTCACTAGGAATTTGCGGCCCAACAATTTGTTGCCCCCCAACCGGAGACGGTGGTGTTACCGATCGCCTCTGTGGTTGTTTGGGATTTGGCGGGCAACCCAACATACGTTCGCGCCCTATTAGATTCTGGAGCTCAGGGCTGCATTGTATCGAACGATTTAGCAAAATGGTTGGGCCTCAATATAAATAATGTATCGCTGCCGAGGAAATTGGTCCCTGCTGGGGATTACAGGGCAACCCTTCACGGGTTTTGTGATGCCTCTGAACGAGGGTTTGCGGCAGCGGTTTATTTGCGAACCGTCACCTCCACCGGGGAGGTCGACGTGCGTTTGGTTTTGGCAAAAAGCAAGGTAGCGCCTATTCGGACAAGGATGACGTTTCCAAAACTGGAACTGTCCGGGGCTGCTCTTTTGACCAAACTTTTGAATCACACTCTAACAGTGTTGCGTGGGTCAGTGGTTTTGGAGGATACGGTGTACGCGTGGACGGACAGCCAGATTGTTTTGTGCTGGCTGAAGGCTTCGGTCCATACCTTAGAGGTTTTTGTTGCGAACCGTGTCTCCCAGATTGTGTCGTCTGAGGTCCCACTGACCTGGAGACATGTACCAGGAGAATTGAACCCGTCTGATTGTGCATCCAGGGGATGTCGGGCTCCTGAACTCGAGCTCGTTGCTGATCTCTCGACAGAGGCTTTCATTGCTTGTTTGGATAGGTTTGTTTCTCGAAGGGGACTTCCAACTTTGATCCGCTCTGATAACGGCACTAACTACATCGGTGCGGAACGATGCTTACGAGAGATAGTCAACTTTTTGAATGTAAATAAAGTGGATATTGGAACGGCCCTCTCCCGTCGGGGTATACAGTGGACCTTCAGCCCACCGAGTTGCCCCCACTGGGGTGGGATTTTTGAGGCCGTAGTTAAGTCAGCGAAGACGCACTTAGGGCGTATAGTAGGTCAGACCGCGCTGACTTTTGAGGAGCTCGCGACATTGTTTTGTAAGATCGAGGCCGATCTCAATTCGCGACCGTTGTGTCCGCTCAGCTCGGATCCAAATGACCTGGAGGCTCTGACCCCAGGTCATTTCTTGATAGGACAGCCACTTAACGCGTTGCCCGAGCACCCCTTCGAGGGAGTGAAATTGTATCGGTTGTCAGGGTATCAGATGTTGCAGCAGTTTACTCAGAATTTCTGGAAGCGTTGGTCGCTCGAGTATCTGCATATCTTACAACAGCACTTAAGTGGACTGACAAAACCAGCCCCTCTAGTGTTGGTGACCTCGTTCTGGTTAAGGATGCTAACCTACCGCCACTGCGTTGGCGCAGGGGGCGCATTGTTAACTTGTTCCCTGGCAGGGACGGGACCCCCCGGTCTGCAGAGGTTCTAGTAGGAGGCTCGGTACTAAAACGAGCGGTAGCAACGTTGTCTCGGCTGCCCGTAGATTAAGGGACAGGTGGGTGCCTGTCCGGGCGGGTGATTGTTCGATTCAAAATCGATACTCGATCGATGGTTTCGGAACGGCCATTTTGAATTTGACAGTTGCTGCCAACAGAACAGTTTTGACAACTGACAGACGAAAAGCCCCCGCAATGTGACGCGTATTGATTTTGGGCATTGAATTAAATCGTAAGCCATCTGGAATTGTATTCGGGCTCCCCTCAGGATTGTCTTATAGCTGAGTGTATTGTGGTTCTCCGAACCAGATAAAGTTCGTATTTACGTAACACTGTGCGCGTCGAAGCTGGCCTGCCAGCCATACCTGGTTGGCTGAAGAACCTGTCTACCAAGAAGAGCCTAGGGTGCACCCAGGCCTTGCAGAGAGACAGGAGTTTGACGGGAACGAAGCACAGACCAGGTCAGATAGAATCTATTTACTTTAGCTCGGTGAAACGCCGAAGTTCTTGCTTCTTGGCATCTGATCGCTACGCTACCTCGTAGCTATGGGCCCCTGCGAGGTCATCGGGTGCCGAGAGGCCTGAACACTGGGTCTTTTCGAATTTTGAGACTTCTGATGATACGCCGTCCTTCACATGGTTTGACCGGACTGAACTTGTTGTGTGTGAGGTATTGTTCAAGAATTGATATCGATGAACCAACTTCAAACTCCGCATCCTCGTTTGACCAGTTTTCGGTAAGGAGCATGTTGTCGCAAAAGGCTGACGCTAGTACTTCGCATTGTTCTTGTGGATTGGAGGACAAAGAACCATCATTAAGTTTTAGTGGTGATATTGCAGTGGAGTTGTTAGGGCATTTTAGAAATTTCGCTAGCCTCCAGAGGTCTGGATCTGGATTGTCAACCTTGAGAGGCTTCTTGTTCCACAGTTTGTCATTGTGGTCTTTTATACCTTGGTTAATGTTTTTATCGACAAAGTTTATTTGATTCCGAATAATTTTAAGGCTCAGGCAATTGGTCTCTTTTTGATCGTATCTCCTCAGGCGGTTTTTAAATTTGATAAGTCGTTTCACTTTTCGAGGAAGAGTACTTGGGTTTTTATCGGCCCAAAACGTACCTGTGATATATCAAAAATCAAGTAGCTCTGATCAAATCGGTTTGAAACTTAAACTTTTTCAGAATGATGTCCCTAGCAACCCCTTTAACATTTTAAAGCCCACGGAATTTTAAAGGAATCGCGATTTTGATCCTCATGCCATGGATATAAAATACAAAACCTTTAACGGGAAAATGGCATCTTTAGATGTCCGTGGGCGTAAACCAGTACGATTAGGTTGAATTGCGAATTAATGTATAGATTGTTGTAACTACCTTAGTTTGATTGGAAAACAGGTTGAGTTAGGAGGAACCCCACAAAATACGCATCGCCGAATACAATGACGGACAGGAGGCGGCCCAGTGGCGCGTGTAAGTGCATTGTTCTCCGCAAAATTGGGTGAATGAACTTTGCGCACCATAAACCCTACAAGAGGGGAGGGTACGGCGTCGAATCTAAACTGACATGTGAAAACTTAGAGCCACCTCATTATTAATATATATTTTCACATGCGGGGTGGCCGAGGCACATTTGCGCCCTCGTTTAGTTATTCGATGTTGAGTGAAGGCTGAGCTGGACCATCGCCGCAGAGATGGAGATAGGAAGGTTTATTCAGGACGTTTGTCGTGACGTCTAGACCTGTAACTTGACGAAAGATGTCTTTGATAAAAAAACAGACACCTTCGTCGTTTCTAGTTCTACGTCCTATCGTATCCTATGCCAGGAGAATTTCAGTGTCTAATTCTTAGGTAACTACGATCTATATATTATTTTTTACTCCTGTCATATTAGTATGTAAAGCTTTTTCCAATGTGTGTCTAGTGTTTCGAGCCGAGAATAGTGTTTCGTTGCCATCTGTTTATGTGGCGTAGGAAGAAAGGAAAACTTCCTGTATTATGGCCACATGACAATGGCCGGCCTTATGACTGTGACTCAGAGATAACGATTTTAAAAATATGTCTCAGAAAAAATATTGTTGGTAACATCCCAAGCGACGATTTCGGAGAATTTTTGAATGAACGCCCAAATCAATGTTTGACTTTTTGGAGCTGATGTGATACAGAGCAGCTGACGTAGTCTGATGGATAGGACCCTCCATGTCATCGCTGACTTACACAACCCCGCCCCCACTCGGCAAAAAATATTCATCCAAATATGGATTTTAGGTTTTATTCTGAAGATATACAATGGAGTGGTACGTTTGCGGAAAACTCGCTAACAGCGAGCTGTTTTCTAAGTCATGTCAAAAATAAAGAGTATTCTTACAGAGCACAACCTAAAATCCATATTAGAAAGTACATTTTTTGCCGGGTCGTTTAAGTCAGCGATGATCTGAAGGGTCTATCTCTCCGTCAGACTCCATCAGCTGCTGTATATCAGGAACATTAATAGGTAGAGAGTTACAATTTGCCCAGATTGTATTTTTATGCTGACCCTACACTACAGCAACAACAACAACACCAATACTACACACAAATTTAATACCACACCTTACATTTCAATACAGGCACATTCATTGCTTGTCCCACGCTAGAACGCCTTGTGTCCTGGGAACCTGACGTCATAAACATGTAAACATCCAAGACCTTGGGTTCTTTTCTTCCTTCCCGTTCGGATTGGGACCCGGGACATCTCGTTTGGGAAGCACAACAGAGGTTGTCATATAGTAATACTTAATTGAAGGGTTCCCCGTACAAGAGAAATGATTTTTCTGCGCTTTTTCAGATATGGTACGGAATCCTTCGTGTTTGAGTTCGACTCGCACTTGACCGTTTTTTTATTGTTTTGTTGTGACTCCTCTAAAATCTGCATCACTATCTAATTCGTGGACTGTTCTAGATCTAGACAATTGCTATTTATTAGAACTAACTGACGCACCCAACTGTGATGAATATGAATATGAATAATTCTGACTACAGCTACTTAAATTGAGTTAGTCATGGTGCATTCATTGTGACTTTTCAGGAGAACAGTCGTGATCTTCTGGCCAGATTTCCGATGAACGCTTCTCAGATCAAATCAAATAAAAGTGCTTTATTACAGAAAATTCTTACAAATATGCTTAGTTCACGTGATTTTGCCTCTTATCAACATTTGGCCACTGTGGCACCAGTGCAGAGAAACTCCTTCAGACAGATTTTTAGATTTAATTCAAAATATTTTATGTTCAAATTGTAATAGGTGTTAATTATTTTATCAATAGTATGCTAGCTTCTGACTCTTTATCTCTTAATCATCATCGGTCAATATATTTGCATAATTAGACATCAAACATCATAAGGTAAGTTCATTTGATTCTTAATTATCTCATTGGTATAAGGACAGGATTTTAACCAGCCTTTACTGTGTGAGAAGCAAGTGTGAAACCCATTACACCATGGAGACCTATGATAGAATATAATTACAACTAAATACATTATTACAGAACGACTGCGCTATAGTTGCAACTTCTACCTATGTAATACATTTAAATATTTCAAACAGTGAAGTCGTGAAAACCAAATATGGAAAGACAGAGCTCAGTGTGTCCAGCCCACCCTAACAGCTAGAGGAGAGATAATATAATAGTAATAATAATACCTTGGACACTATTTACACACATTGATCTAGCCCCAAACTAGGATTCCCTGTATCTTGGGTACTAGATAACGATAATCGGCCATTCGGGTCGTTAAAATAACCGTAAACGGTATGTAAAGTCTGTGAAGTTGACCCTAGCAAGTAAGTGTGTGAGTATTAATTGATCGCATACCTATAAATGAAAGCCATGGCGAATCAACGCCATCAATCACATTTTTTCATTTATTTATCTGAATAACCAAACTTTTTTCATTCATTTTGCTTAACTTTCTTATACTTTGTGATTCATTTGTAAGTATCATCAGATGAACGAAACTCTTAGCTTACTTACTCTATATTTAAAAACGGTTTCACAACTAGTTTCATTGTCCAACACGAACGCCAGGCCGATACCGGCGGCACCGGAATGCTTTCCTGCGATTTGAATTTTGCATTTCAGTTGCAAACATGGAATCGAAATGGAGCTGAACGGAAAATACTGAGGCTGGAAAATGTGAAATTCGGGCAAACTATCTGGGTCGGAATAATATGAGAAGCTACATGTTAAGTCGCACACAGAAGCTTTGCCGATGACCATTAGTGAAAAGTCTGAGTACTGAGTGACGTCAATAACATTATGTTTGAAAACAATGTCGCTTTTCACATAGCATTTGTGATCAAAAATGTGATATAGTAAAACTAGCTTGGTTAAAAGGACGCCATGTTTTGACAGTAGGATGAACTGAACAAATTATTTTAAAATTTTCTGCTGTTCCTTTTGCGTTTTTTCCTATTTTTCTTATTACCTTCAAGACTTCAACAAAAAGGTCATCTCAATCGGTCCAGCCGTTTGCGAGATTCACGCTTAAAACTATATATTTAGCTATCCATTTTAATATACACATAGTATATAGTAGATAGCATATATATATAGCATTCATTAGGGAAATAGGGCGCCGCCTGAGGGACCGTGGCTATGACCGCCGCTCCGGGTCCTATCTTATGCAGAGGATCTCCCTCGCAGTGCAGCGCGGAAACGCCGCCAGCGTGATGGGGACCTTTGCATCTGATATGGTCCGGGGTGCTTTATTTTCTTAGTGTGTTTGTGTGTGTGTGTATGTTTTTGCATATTTAAGTTTTGTACAAAGTATTTTTAAATGTATGTACATCTCATATTACGTCTTAAGTAGATAGTAAGAGGAGAAGAATATAAATGGATAAAGACGGGTTTAACATGCATATTCTAACCTCGTTCTATATCACAAGACGTCTTTGTTTCCCGTAGATGCATCGGCGCACAACATCGAGTAGTTTGAATCGTGACCGGAAGCTCTCGAGCGCGATTTATGGCGCCCCGGGCAGAAATGGCCGCGGCGGCGGGCTGGAGAATGAGTTACATGACCATGAAGATGATGACGTCACGGCGACTGTTTCTTAGGATTCAGTTCGGTTTGATATAGGGGTGTTGGGCTAGTGGCCAACCCGACTGTAAGACGTCATCAAGCTGCCATGTTAGGGCCTCTGACACAGCTTCACGACTACTACCGAGTAGTAGTGGTGAAGTTGTGTCAGAGGCCCTAAAAGAGTAAAGTAGATAGTAGCCGGGACCTACAGATTAATGTGTCATCCGAAATACGGAAGCGCCAGAAACAAATGCCATATAGAAACGAACACCCATCCAGTTTTTATGAACATCGTCTTCCTTGCACAATATTATCGGATATTTCACTGCTGCATCAACGTAAGCGAATGGATAGTACCTATATTTTGTTATCCAGTGGAGTTTTACATCGAGCATTTAATTTGAATCGAGAACGGAAGCATATTATAATAAGCAAGAGTAAGCTACCAAAGTTCAAACCCTTTATAAACTGTTCGCAATAACAATACTGAACAGAATTTTAAACACTCAAGACGAACAGCAACCCACAGAACAAGCTGAATTTAGAAAAGAATATTCGACCGCAGACCACATATTCACGTAACAAAAGTAATTGAGAAATATAAGGATTACAGCAAACCTTTAAACCTGGAATTTATCGATTATACAAAGGAATTTGACTCCGTCTTCCACTCAAGGTTTTAAGACCGTCTCCAAGAGTCCGATAACCTTGTTGTAACCCAAATCAAATATGTTAATCTTCTGAGGTCCATATATAAAAGATACTCAGCTAAAATAAAACTGGAAAAAGTAGGAAAGCCGTTCCAACTAGACCGTGGAGTGAAACAAGTAGACCCAAACTCTTCCCAACAATGCTTGAATTCATATGTAGGAAACTCGATTGGCAAAACACGGGACTGAATGTAAATGGAGAGATGCTGAATCACTTACGATTTACGGATGATATTGTCATGGTATCGGAAAGATATAAAGACATAATGAACGCGTTACAAACACTGAATTGCAAGAGTTGAAGGATGGGTCTACACAGGAACCCAACAAAAACTAAAATAATGACAAACGCAGAATGTAGACCCATAACAATATCATCAGGTACAGTCGAATATGTATCTGAATACATTTACCTCGGCCAAACAATACCATTCGAAGATTCCATGAACTGAGAAGTAGATAGGAGAGTTGCTACAGTATGGAAGAAGTACTGGGCAAACAAAGTTTTATTCAAAAGCAGTCTAGATATATACTTAAAAAGCAGTACAATTCTTCCGTCTCTATTATATGGATATCAAATTTGGGCCCTTACAAAAGACATCAGAAACAAATTGAGAACTTTCCAATGAGCAACAGAAAGATCCATGCTAGGGCTAAAGCTAAAAAACCCAGTGAAGAGTAAAACATACGAGTACAGACTCAGGTAATTGACGCGATCCTTATGATTTTCCAACTAAAATGGAATGGCGGGTCATGTCGCCAGAGCTACAGACTGACGTTGAAGTGAACGCATGTTACATTGGATGCCTAGAGATGGAATTAGATCACGCCGGCGCCCAAAGAGACGTTTGTTGGATGACTTAATAGAGGCGGCTGGACGTACCTGGACAGCCTGAGATCTCGAGCACTGGAAAATGCTGGAGGCCTTTACTCAGAAATGTGTAACGAATTCGATTAAAATATAACAATATTCATATTGAAAGAATGCATGCTTATATAATTAATATTGATCTAAATTTCATGATTGATTGACTTAAATATTTGGAATAAAGGCTATATTTATCTTTATCTTTAAGTTACCAAAGCTCCTGTTCGAAAGATGTGGCTACCTACTCTGGCTTAAACATCTAGGGCTGTCGTTCTCGGAGGGTGAATGCTAAAAAGAGCAAGATGCAAGACAAGTTCACACCAAAACTCGAATGTATGTACTTACTCGAGTGCAGCCGGCCGGCACCGGGGCACCAAAAATTCACCCCGAAACCGGCAATGTGGATATGCAAGCGCGCGCGCTCTTTGGGAGTGCGATTATGGCCGCACTGGGCAGACATGCCCATCGTGGCCGGCTGAGGAATGAGGTATCCCATGATGATAATGTTGATGGAAGCCTAAACTCAACATTGGGTTCCCTGACAGGCTGATGGGTACCAGATACATTCCCATAAGGAGCTTCTTGAGTGATCTATTATGTTGTAGATGTCTGCCAATCCTGTGATGTCTGTGAAGGTAATATCAGAAAAGTGTAGTCAAATTAAAAATAGACAAATCAAGGCCCCAGTTTTAATAGGTACCTAGGATAAGGCATAACTTATAGTCTAGAATTAATTATGCCCGATATGTTGGAGCTTAAAAGGTTCAAATAAATCTAGATTTAAGTAGGTAATAGCTAGAGTTCTAGCAAGGATAAGGAGACGGTCTGGATGCACAGAGCCTTACATCGGTGAAATGTCTGAATTTAAACAAGCATCACACGCACGCAAACACGCAAACACGTCACGCCTTTTCTCATACGGGGTGGCAGAGGCTAAGTTGCGCCCGTGTTCCGCCAGTCATTTAGTACAGTTTGAACGGGTAAGCTCAGCGATAGCGGTCATTGACCCAACTGCCACTGCATACCGAATCATACACGGTAACCATGGTAACGGTTGGTGATATAATCAGAATCAGAATCAAATGTTTTTATTTCTGTAGATATTTACATATACTTAGCAAATTTAATTTTTTCCACTTCTCTACATTGGACCACTGTGGGAGAAGCCATTAATAATTAACCTCCTACAATAGTCTGTTGCCCTGGTACTTTAAATGTTAATTTCGATCTAATGATACATTGGACCACTGTGGGAGAAGCCATTAATAATAATCTTCTTGCAATTGTCTGTTGCCCTGGTACTTTAAATGATACATAGGAACAGTCGGTTGTTATGTTTATATCGAGCACGCTCATTAAATCTCAATATTTGTGCTATTATGAATAAAAATCTTTGAGCTTGAACTTTAACGCAAGCTACATTCTATCTAGCGACACTGTAGATAATCGTTAGATCCAACTTTTTTTAAAATTATAACATAGTATCTAGTGACAATACATAATCATTAGCTCTAATTTCTTTATTAACAATAATGGTATACCTATATACAAGTACATTAAAATATAACACACCTATAATTTGTAAAGTACACAAAAGTAAAATTAATAAAACCTATGTAGGTATTTCTGTTTTAGGAGATCAAGCTGTCACCAAAGTATTCCAGCTCCATCTTCGCATTGAAAAGCCCTGACATGTTTTCTCGTGCCTCTTACTCTCATGGAAACTGCTCTTATAACTGAGATTTGTATTTTTACTTTCAGCCAGTACACTATTTGAGAGTACGCTTTTCCCCATTTCTCGTTAAGCTTTGATGCGGTTTTTTTTAGAAAACTGTTATATTCAGTTCCTAGGTCTCCATCGCATGAAATAACTAGTGGGGTGAACGAGGCTCTTAGGTCTTCAGCTGCTCGGTCGTATTTTGTGTGTTTCTCTCGGCTATGTCTCTGTGCTGTTTTTTGCCAGGTGAGGTTGCTGTAAGAGGAAGCGTCAGCATTTACTATGCGTACGTCGAAGAACGCTTTCCTTGCAGGTTCCCAAACACTGTTTAGTAACAGATCACCTATAAGTGCTGGTTGATTTCTATTTGCATCTTGCATTATGGGTTCTATTGTGATAGTTCCCCAGGCTAGTTCAGCCCAATTTTTACAATCATCTCTGTGTTGATCATGTCCTTTTTTTATTAATCCTTCTTTCTTGCAGTTTAATGCGTGGTTTAAGTCGAAATTACTCTCTCCACATCCGTCGCAGGCCTGAGGGAGGTTTGCAGGTTCATGGGCGTATCTAATAGCTAAAGCATCCCTAAACTGGGTAGCTGTGAGATCAGTATCATTTGCGGTGGTCGGGATGATAGTTAGCCATTGTGAAGAGTTCGTTTCAACGACTCTTTGGAGACATCTTTTCATTTTATTTGTTAGTTTACATATTATGACATTACTTTTTTCAGCGTCTCTCTTTTGCCGCGATAGTTTTTCTTCTTTGATAATATTTGTAGCATGAGTTTGATGGGCTAGTAAGTCTAGATTTTCGTCAGATCTGATGGCGTGCGTTAGTATACTATTTGATTCTATCGATGTTTTATAACAGTCGTTGTTATTCATTGGGTCGTTAATGCCTAGCCCGCCAAGTTTCACCGGTAGGCTGAATAGCTCATGTTCTAGTGACGTTATTTCTCTGTCTAAGATTGATGGTATCAGTGTTGTCATGATGGTTTGTTTTAAAGTGTGAAATTCCTCACAAGTGTTATCCATGACTGTTTGTAAATATCTCCATTCGCATTGGAGTGATTTTGTAAAGGCTGTATGTACAAGTTGTGGGTGTTTTTTACTAGCTTTTGATAGTAGTCTTATACATTCATCCATTCGTTAACCTTTTCTTTGATGTATTCTTTTCTTCCATTCTCGTCTCCGATGACACCACCCAAAAACCGATGTGAAAGTACAGTCTTCACTCCAAGGTTCCCAAAAAGTTGGTGAGCTTCTTCGGTTGTTTTATTTTTGACTATGATATAGCTTTTTGAAGGTTCTGGGAAATAACCGTATTTTGGACCTAGTTTCATCAGTTTTTATAGTCATTCTTTTATATTTTTTAGTTTTCCAAAACAGGCGGAATCATCAGCATACCACTTTTGTACATATTTTCCAGGGTCTTTGCAGCTTTGGATTAGGGGTAGAATACCGACTGCATACATTAGCATTGCTAATGGATCACCCTGTGTTGTTCCTTCCTTGCTTAAGATGAAATCCTTTGAGCCTGATAGGCAAATGACTGCGTAACCTCTATAAGTGTTGAAATTAGCTTAGCTCTAATTAATTTTTACTTTATTGAAAATAGAAACATTTTCGTCAGATCTAGTTTCTAACAAAACATATTGTAAAAATAAACTCTCATTAGATCCATTATGGATCTGGTCAATGGATCTACTGAGAGTGATCGATATAATTTTAGTGAAAAGTCAATAGGTTGGGTTTAAGACCACAAAATGTAGTTTGCAAAGTTATTGGTGAGTTATTTCATGCTCCATGTTCGTTACCAGGTACATTCATAACTTTTGTATGTATTACGATTAAGTCATACTCCACCACGCTGGCTTGGTGCGGGTTGATGGAGGGTTTTACGACCACTACCATAGTGGATAGTAGCATGGGACCTACAGCTTATCGTGTCAACCTAAAACTGAACGTCCGATACTGTGCTTAAGATAAATTTATTATCTCATTGGTACATGGTAAGGTGTCGAACCTGCATCTCCTGTGTGAGAACTAAGCGTAAAACTCTAAGACCACGGAGCTCTCCCTCACAGAGTAGAACAGGAAATACAATATTAATTTCTCAATGTTACTCAGTCCGAGAAGCGCGCCCTCAACTTTTCTGGATTAATTTTACTTGATATCTTGAAAGCAATGTATCCGCCGAGAAAGGAGTAGAAATATTTTTAACCACGACTGACGGAATGGAATGGACGCGGTATATGCGTTTGGCGTTAGAGGTTGTTTCTATGTGTATATGTATTCGTGTCTGTCACCATTTTCCTTCAAAACTTCTAGACCGATTTCGATGCCTTTTTTTACTTCACTGCGATGGTTCTAAACTACATTTTATTTATTTATTTATTTATTTATTTATTCATTTATTTATTTAGATACAAACGGTCATGTACATTATTTTTAAGTTGAAATATAGTATAGAACATATAGACCTATAGTATCCTTAACTAAATAAAAACAATACTTAATCCGAAATAAAATTTAGAAAGTACATTAGATATTATTTGAAGCCAAATTGGTTGAATCCGTCAATACGAGAAATATCTACAACAGAGATGTGAAGAGAATATAAGCACGCATGACCTTGTCGCCGCTGTCGATACAAGCATTAAAAGGTCCAACCAATTCAATCACAATTTGCAATCTGCTTTTTGAAAGTAAACAAAGATTTGTCAAATAAATCAACATGACTAACATTGATTTTGTAAGATTTACAACTCCGCCTAATATAACTATTGGCCACGTAACAACTCCCGCTACTCTTAATTGAGAAAAGTGACTTCTTTATAAAACTGCGTTCATTCCTGCTAGGTACTCTTAAATACAATTTTGAGAGAAGATCTGGAGCATCAGTATAGTTCTGAAGTAGTTTATATAAAAAGAGTAAATCCGCACGCTGACGACGATAGACTAGCGAGGTAACCTTATGACGTTTTGAAGACGTGACGTAATCAGAATATGCAAAACCAGTCCGAAAGTCCAAAGACTTTACAAACTTTTTTTGTAAGTTTTCAATCCTATTGATATATTTCTTAAAGAAGGGATTCCACACAGTACTCGCGAATTCAAGATTGCTACGAACAAAGCAGTTGTACAACAATTTGTAGGTGGAAGCCTTTTAAAACGGTTTTCCCACTCGCAAAATAAATCCTAACTGCCTATAAGCCTTATTTAATATTTCTTTAATGTGTGGTGCAAACGTTAGCTCTGAGTCCATTAATACACCCAAGTCACAGGTCTGTGTAATACGAGTAAGCTTTACGTTACATAAAGAGTAATCAATTATTACAGAATTCTTTTTTCTGCTAAATGTGATGATGTGACACTTATCAGCATTAAGAAATAATTTATTCGTATGACAAAACTGCTCAAAATTAGCAAGGTCAGCTTGCAGAACTTCACAATCTTCAGTATTACGAATGATCGAAAATATTTTTGTATCATCAGTATAGAGCAGCGTTTTTGAGTTAATAATGCTGTTACTTAAGTCGTTCACATAAATAATAAATAGCAATGGCCCTAAATGGGACCCTTGCGGTATACCAGACGTCGCAACCTTATACTGTGAGCAATATCCGCCTAAGACAACAGCTTGACATCGATTTTTTACATAGGACTTGATCCATCTAAAAAGGTCCATCCATGCACGCCAAGTCGCCAGAGCTTGTTTAAAAGAGTGTCGTGGCAAATTTTATCAAAAGCCTTGGAGAAATCTGTGTATATCACGTCCACTTGACATTTGTTATCCATTGCGTCTAATGTATACCCAGTAAGGCTCAAAAATTGGAATCAACACTTCTCCCCCTGTAAAAACCATGTTGTGAGGGTGTAATATGTTGCCTTACAACAGCTGTTAATTGATTTGTTACAATTTTTTCTAGAATTTTGCCAAATATACATAATTTTAAGATGGGGCGGTACTTTAGTATATCATGAGATACAATGCCTTTAGGTATAGGAGTTATCCAGGCTCTCTTCCAAATATTGGGCACACACCCATTATTTATAGACATGAGATAAATTAAAGTTAGCGGTAAAGATAATGCAGAAGAACATTCCCTAATCATCAAAGGGTGTACCCCATCAGGGCCCGCGCCCTTATTGACATTGACAGATTTGAGATGTTTCAATACATTATTATATGTTATCTCAATAGTGCTTATATCCAGTACAGCATCATTAGGAGGCAGGAGGTCACCAACATCAGCAACCGGATTCACAGCACAGTGATCCGCGTATACACGAGGCAAAAGTCAGTTTTCTAAACATATAATAATATTTACAATTATCGCATGACAAATACGCACGACACTGATAGAGCGCCTACTCCCAGTATGCTTAAAGCTCAAACTAAAAGTTCTAATCATACCCATTACAAACATTACATTATCTCCATACATTCGTTTCATCATCCACTCGACTTGTTATCTAAGTGCTTTAATTTCACCCATCAAAACGCTTATACCTCACGTCTGTCCGCCCCTCTGGTAATTTTCTTAGTCAGATCAAAGACCAGAGTTAATGGATCTCTGTTCCGCGAAATGCTAATTGTGATAATGCAAATGGCTTGGAGATTACTTTTTGGTAGTATGTGTAAAAGTTCGAAGGAAGAAATATCAGTAGGACTTATTTATGTGAAAAACATGGGCACAACTGTAATTCTTTCACCACATAAATAAGTGATGTCTGTTTTATAAAAATCGGTTAAGTGCGGGTCAGACTCGCACACGAAGGGTTCCATTCCGTTGTAAACTAAAGGAGAGAAAAAAAAATGCCTGAATTCGATTTCGATGCCTTACAGATTGGGGAACTGACGTCAGACCATCGAGAACTATGAAAAAGCCGCGATATTGTGATGATATTAGACTAATGCAGACATCAAGGCACGTCTCTTTCATAGGGACCCCATAAACATAACATATCATGATCCGGAAAGGTATTGCGATTGCCATTCTGGCTGTAATCTTCTAAAGGATGTAACAGAAAGGTGTCGTCATATTTTAGGTAACCGATATGATCAGAGCAACGTTATTTTTAACTTCTCCATACAAAACAGCTGATCGCCCGGCCCAAACTGAATGATAAAGTGAAGTTATAGTTGCTCTGATCAAATCGGTTTCGTTGTGAAAGTTGTTCAGAATGATGTCCCTAAAGACCCCCTAAAATATGACTACACCTTTCAAATTTTGTGCTCAGATTGTGTGTGAACACAATCAGCCTACCGTAATAATGTAGATAACTTATACTTAATATGCTGATTTTACGCCAAAATAAATCGCACAGTCGTCCGGTTGCACTCGCCGCGGTACTACGTTCGTCTATACCATAGCTGATAAATTTAACCGACGCGTTCAAATAACCTTATTCTCAAGTGTTTATCTACTGTAATTTAAGTGAAAGTACAAGTATTTACCTGCGATAATGTCCAATACTCCTAATAAGTGTGTGAAGTGTTGCAAAAATGTGTCTACGAAAGACGGGCAGTTTAAATGTAAAAAATGCCTTAAAGTTTATCACAAAACATGCATCAAGGTCAGCCGTGGTGTTTGTGAAAACTGTGTACTAGACACTCCTACCATAAGCCCAGCTCCAAAGGTATTTCTGGACCTTGATCCCAAAAATGTAACGGTCGAGTCATTGCTGCACGCTTTAAACGAAAAAATGAAGGTAGTTTTTAAAATCAAGGAGGACACTGGTTTCTACGCAGAAAAGTATGATGAGATGTTGCTGAAGCAAAATGAAATACTTTCTGCAATGAAAAAACAGCAAAATATAATAGATGATATAACCAACAGATGCAAACACTTTGAAAAACTGACCCAGGCCTTAGAGCAAAGAGTACAAGCTATAGAACAAAAGGATAAAAGTAAAAACATAGAACTGGTTGGCGTTATTTTAAAAGAGAACGAAAATATAAAGGAAACAGTGGGGAAGGTAGCCATGCAATTGGGAGTAGATATAAAAGATGTGGAGAAAGCCTGGCGTGTGGGGCGCGCCGTGCCCGGCCGCCGCCCGCCGCCCATTATCGTGCGCCTGTGCCATGAGAGTGATCGAGACCTGTGGATGAGCAAGAGAGGCCTACTCCGAAGCAACAAGGTCTTGTTTCCGGGTGAACCTGAAGACACGCCTATCTACGTGAACGAGGATCTCACTAAGTACAATAGAGAGCTCCTTTGGAATGCGAAGCAAAGCCTACGAGGAATCTTCAAGTACGTATGGGTGAAGAAAGGGCGAATCCTATGTAAAAAAACGGATGACTCGAGGACGCTGAATATCACCATCCGAGCAGACCTAGAAGCTGTTGCAAAATCTTGAAGTATGTATACCTATTTACTTATCTCACTACTACATAAGCCTACATGTGTGACCTTTAGTCGCTAAAATTCAATGATCAAGATGATTATATGCAGGAAAAACATACCAAAACCTATGAAAACCCAAAACCATGGATAAATGTCTTATCTGATAACAGAACTACAGATGTTAATATCGCACATTTAAATGTAAGATCGGTTAGGAAAAACTTTACTGAGATAATAACTAAACTACGGGATGCCTTAATACATCTAGATGTACTTATTTTCACCGAAATTAACCTTAAAAAGGACCTGGTATCTATGTACCAGCTGCCGGGGTTCGAGATGTTCGCTGCATGCCGGGAGAACAGAAGAGGGGGTGGCATATTGATGTATGTGCATGAGGACCAAGTCTTCCTGCGGGAATCTACCTTCTTCACGTCGTGCGAGTCGCTGGCCGGCATTTTGCAGGTGCGCGGTGTGCGGCTGCAATTGCTAGCAGTGTATCGACCGCCTACTTCTGTAAAAGCCCAGTCTAAAGTGCCAGTGTTTGTACGTGAGCTCGCAAGTGTAGTGAATTCGGTCCCGCGTGACCGAGACCTTGTGATCATTGGTGGCATAAACATAAATACGCTCATAAAACGACATACGGACACAGTGTTGTATGAAGACACATTAAGCGAGTGTGAACTCTTAAACACTATATTTGGAGTGACCAGAGAAGAAATTAGGGACTCTCGATTAATTGTATCATGCTAAGATCATATTCTAGTACGACAAAATAAATTGTATAACTTTAAATCAAACATAGTTAGGTGTGGTACCTCTGACCATCATCTTGTATACATAGGTTTATCTATAAACTCAATAAGACAACAAGTTAAAAAGACAAAACTAATATTTGATAACTCTTCTATAAAACAAGATTTAAAAAATACAGACTGGTCGGAACTACTACAATTTCAATGCCCCTTATTAATGTATGAAAAAATATGTAAAATATTTGAAGTTGTATATAACGAAAACATAAAATCAATTAAAATTAGAAATAATAAATTGGATGCATGTCCGTGGCTAACTAAAGATATAAGAAACTTTATTATTCATAAAGATAATCTGTATAAACAATGGAGAAGTTGTCCAAATGATATGGCCAAAAGATTTGAATATACGAGACACCGTAACAAAACTTTTAAATTATTAAATAAGTCTAAAAACCTTCATATGAAAGAATTATTAAAACAATGTAAGGGTAACAGTAAAAAAGTATGGGAACATATAAATAATTGGTTAGGACGTAATAAGAAATCCTTAGATGAGGTTATTATGCAACATATGGGCACCAAATTGGATATACAGTCTATATGTGCTAACTTTGCCCACACCTTTGCTACGGAGGTTGTGCAATTGAAAGCAGAACATAATTGTAACACGAAGCTGTTAAATAGACAAAATTATAGTAAGACTGTAAATGCTTCCATGGGCTTCACTAGGGTTACCGCTTCTCAAGTGATAAAAATCATAGAACAACTTGATATCCATATGTCCCCTGGATTTGACCAACTAAGGCTATCTGATTTAAAAGACATAAAGACTGCTATTGGGCCATTAATTGCGAAAATGATAAACCTTTTTGTACAACAATGTAAGTATCCTGACCATCTGAAAATTTCAATAGTAAGACCAATCTATAAAAGTGGTAGCCATAGTGAAACCACGAACTATCGGCCTATTGCGATCTTATCATGTATCAATAAAATAATTGAAAAAGCCTTAACTGGACAAATCCATCGTTTCTTATCTAAGCATGACGTCATCGCACATTCCCAGTTTGGATTCCAAAAAGGGAAAAGCACGTCCTCACTGTTGTCTAATTTTGCTAATGATATAAATAATTATTTAAATAATAAAATCATGTCGGTGTTATCTTCATAGACTTCAGGAAGGCATTTGATACGCTAGATCATGATGTCCTTCTGAAGTCTATGGAGACCTGTGGAATTCGGGGCAAACTGAACGCTTGGTTTAGAGAATATTTGTCTCAACGGAAACTAACAGTTAAAGTTAATAATTACACGGGAAGGTGCGAGGACGCCCGTTATGGTGTGGCAACCGGGTCAGTGACCGGTCCCGCCTGTTATATTATGCACGTTAATAGCATGCCTAATGTGATAAACCATTGTAAAATATATATGTTTGCCGATGACACATGTCTTTTATATAGTCATAAGGATCAAAATGTAATTCAGCAATGCTTACAGGACGATTTTGACAACATAACTCGCTGGGCACATGATAATAGCATCATACTCAATGTCAAAAAGACAAATGTTATGTGTATTTCTTCTACCCAAAAAAAAGGACCCTAACACTAAAATAATAATTAAAGGCTATGATTGTCTCCACATGAATCATTTGAACTGTAAATGTCCCTCGATTACTCAAGTTTATGAATGCAAATATCTTGGCACTATTATAGATAGTAACTTTAACTTTAAAAAACATATTTGCTGTCTAACTGATAAATTAAGAATATTATTAAGGAAATTTAACCAATTAAAATATTTTGTACCCCGATCAATCCCTTATTGTCTATACTTTGCCTTGGTAGACTCGTTGATATCATATGGCATTGTTATTTATGGCTCATCTTTTAAAACCTACATAAACAAAATAAAACAACTTCAACTCCGCTTTCTAAAACTGTTAGTTGATAAACACATTAAAAATAAGTTTAGAGATAATTATGAAGGCCTATTTAAACATTGTAAGATATTACCAGTAGATAAAAAATACCTTTTTGAAATAGCGAAAGAGGAGTATTGGTCAACTACATATAAAACACAATTCATAGGCAAGAAAAAAACTAGGCAAGCAAGCAAGGCAAAGTTTTTTGTACCTAAAGTAAATAACAATTATGGGAAAAGAACAAAACAATATATAGTACCTATAATTTTCAACAGAATGAGTGATGTAACTTAAAGTGTCATACCATATAAATTTGTAAAGATGAAAAAGTTGCTTAAAAATAATTTCTTAGAACAATTGTAAACTGTAATAATTAAACTTACTAATTAATTAATTAATTACCTACCGTTAATTACCTTCTCTTTAGTACAATACCTACTGTTTAGCGTTAATTTGTTTGTTGATTAGCTTTGTTTATTTTTATAATGTGTAAGTGTTAACTAATCTCATCATTGTCATTTTGTAATTATTGGCTTTGGTATTGTTAGGTACTTATAATTATCTATAAAAGAATCCTACCCCGAGAAATAGCAATGCTGTTTGGGGTGCTCTGTATAGTGTAGTTTTTAAGTTCTTATGAATAAAAGTTTTTCAAACAAACAAAACAAATGGAATTCGGAATCTACTCAAATATACATGCTTCCCGTGTTTTCTTTTTTAAACCATTTATTAATCCCAACTATTAGCGTCCGTGGGCTAGTGGCATTCGCCCATCGGAAAGAAGCGTCCATGGCCCAGCGGTATTCGCCCATCGGAAACGATCGTGCGGGTGGCAAAATCTGGCTGAGACGGGCACTGAATGGGTGTCCGTTTCTATGTGGCAGTTGTTTCAGGCGCTCCCGTGTTTCGGATGACACGTTAAGCTGTAGGTCCCGGCTACTATTGCTACTGGGTGGTAATAGTTGTAAAGCTGGTCAGAGGCCTTATTAGAGCAGCTTGAAAACATCTGACAGTCGGGTTGGCCAATAACCCGACACCCCTCCATCAACCCGCACTAAGCCAGCGTGGTGGAGTATGGCTCAATCTTACTCGTATCCGGATAAAGACCCGTGCCCCTCGATAGGGACCATAATGGGCTACATTATTATTAATCCCAATTACATTATAACTAAATGCTATCTAGCCACTATGTAAAACAGTAGTTTATATTGAATTGAATTTGGATTCTGGATTCTGATGACATAAAGTTGAACAGGACATTACTTAAATACAGATATAGAAGAAATAAGCGCGAAAAATACATTCTTTTTCGCAATCCGGTAAACAAGAATCTTAAAACCACTCAAACTACGAGCGGGAAAGTGATATTTTCACTCAGAACATCCAAGCTATCGTTAAAACAAAGTAAATATTTACCCACACATAAAATTTAAACACAACGGAATTAAAAATAGCAACGCATAAAACGAATTTAGAGTTCCTTGGGCAAGGCGAAGGCGTTTGATTGTGTTGATCATAATACGCTTATAATTAAATTAAATCATTACGGAGTTAGAAATAAAGCGTTGGATCTACTAGGATCATACCTAAGCAATAGAATTCAAAAGGCAGAAGTAAACGGCGTTAAATCTGATAGATGGGGTGTAAAAATTGGCGTTCCATAAGGTTCCATATTAGGCCCTTTCTTATTCCTAGTATACATTAATGATCTGCCTTTCATGGTGGAGAAATTAACTGACATAGTATTGTTTGCTGATGATACTTTGATGGTCTTCAAAATTTAAAGACAAAAAGGAGATTTTGATGAGTTTAATGGGTAATGATGGTCCTTGAATTGGTTCACAGTTAATAATGTATTGTTCAACGCTGGTAAAACCAGGTGTATCAAATTCTCACTTCCAAATGTCAGGCAAGTTGAGACCAGTTTAGTGTTAGACAACAGCACGTTAGAATTAGTAAATGATACGAAGTTTATTGGAATAACCATTGATAGCAAATTGCAGTGGGGACCCCACATAGATAATTTAGCTGGTAAATTAAGTTCTGCGGCTTACGCTGTTAGGAACATCAGACAAAGCACGGATGTGGCTACATCTAGGCTAGTATATTTTAGTTACTTTCATAGTGTCATGTCCTATGGTATCTTGTTGTGGGGGAAAGCAGCGGATATTCAAACTATTTTTATTTTACAGAAAAGAGCTATTCGAGCAATTTATAATTTAAAACGAACAGACTCCTTAAGAGAGCTTTTTAAAGAAATTTACATACTAACTGTAGCTAGTCAATTTATTTTCGAAAATATAATGTATGTACGCCAGAACCTTACAACATTTACCAAACTTAGCGATAGCTGCAATGTTAACATAAGAAATAATCACAGACTGTGTGCGCCCCGATTTAGACTCGTGAAGGTTAGCAATTCTTTCAAGGGTCAGTGCATTCTCTACTATAATAAGATACCTCTGGAGATTTTGAAATTGCCATTTGAGCAATTTAAAAGCATGTTAAAGCGACTTTGTCGAAAAAGGGATATTACAATGTTCGAGATTACTTAACCTTTGACTGGTGACATGGTTTTTGTGTAACGTAACTGGTGACGAGGGGCCTGAGAGGCCCACTACGGTATCTAGTATAAATCATAGAAATTAAGTGTGGTAGCTAGCCAAAGTATGTAAAAACTGTGTTATCATATATAAATGGATAAAATAAAACAAATAACTATACTCTGAATATATTTTTTTGTTATGATCTTGCAATTTTAATGTATGTCGTCTTAATAATCAAAGAATTAGAGATGAGATCACAAATTACATAAGCAAAAAATTTATCAACATATTTTGACAAAAAAACACTATTTTCTATAATATTGAAGAAATAATAAATTAAGAAAAAAACAACTAAAATCAAAAATGTATTTTCACGAAATTGGTAATGGTCGAACTTTGCCAATTTTTATATGCAGTCTGGGCATAATTTTTTTGCACACTGCAAGCACACACGTTTCGGACACGATTCAAACTGGTAATTTGATTGGCGCTTTTATCGAGGAAGACAACTGGCTCCTGCTTTCCTGGAGTTTTGATTGTTCTCGGTTAAAAATGTGAAAAAACAATACAACAAAATTACGTAAAAAATTACGTAAGTGGTGACATGGGGTCTGAGAGACCCCTGCCGAACTTTACGCCGATGTAAATTACCGATTTGAGCCTGTCCGACACATCTATCCCCTTCTACGGCATGGACGCAAGTAAACTCGAAGCTACTCAGGTGATGAGCCCAAGGAAACCCGGAGAAGGTGTCAAAATGTTGTTTTACTGACGCCGCTGGGCCTGTAAGACCCCTTGTCACCAGTTAAAGGTTAAATGACAGGACTGTAGGGGGTTAATCTAGTTCAACACAGACCTCGCTGTTAATAATTTTGTTATTATTTATTATTGCCTGCTTATTAAATTAAAAAAATCATAATTGTATTAGTTAAGCACAACCAATTTTTAAAATCAATCTGTGGGAGTTTCTACGCCCTTCTTCTCCCATAGTGGTCCAATGTAGAGAAGAGGCAAAAAATGACGTTTGCTAAGTATATGTATATATCTACAGTAATCAAGTGCTTTGACTTTGACTTTGACAAGTAGAAAAATATATCCCTCCTATACGAGTACTTTCTCGTTACCTATTTACCTAACCTAACATTTAATAGTTTGTAGATTAACAAATGAACGCTACACGGTCTATTTTCTAATAACTATAGGTACATGATTTGAAGGAAGGGATTTTTTTGTATCATGTTTTTTATGTTGTTTAAGGTTTCTGTATGGAGTGTGCCAAGAAGTTGCGAAAAACTTAGCTAGAAAAAACATAATGATAATAGTTGTAGTTGTTGTACGTCACTGTGTACAACAACTACTCTGTATTAAATGCTTAAGCATAAAATCTTAGGGATTGTAAATCCTCCGATCGATATTAGGTAATTTAACAACAATAACTGTATGACTAGGAGCTGCGTAACAAAATAATGTACGTAATTAGAAACAGGGTTAGTTAATTTTGCTTGCTTACTTTCATATAATTAGTTTTAAAAGATCAAAAACATAAAATAGGTGCCTAGAAAAACTTCGCAAGAAAACTAACATTCCAAAAATAATTAAACTATCTTATGCTCTTCTTATAAGATGTTCAGCGTTTATATAATCGAAAGATTAAACCTAACCATTTAATAATACAGCTATTTCATATTGAAAATAGACCTACAGAACCATAACACTACAATCGGCGTCGCACTTTATTTGTTTCTCTTCCGCGGAATATTTCCCAACGCCCAACGAGGGAGGACGTGTTTTTTATTTCTCTTGGCGACTAAAAGTTAACTTTGTCACGTACATCGCCCACATGGGCGTGTGGGCCAAAGCTTAAGGGAAGGCAGAGGTAGAGTGGTTGCTCACGTCCGCAGGAAATACTTGGATCCCACTGCCCGGCACGGTCGCCCTGGGCGGGCGAGCAAATTTTCCAGGTTCTCAATACAGAACTTCAAATAATAATAAAACCTTGGACACTATTTACCCACATTGATCTAGCCCCAAACTAGTATGCCCTAGTATGCCCTGTATCTTGGGTACTAGACAACGATACACATACTTATATAGATAAATATTATACTTAGATATAGATAAACAACCATGACTTGGGTACAAATATCCGTTCTCATTAAACAAATATTTGCCCCCACCGGGACACGAACCCGGGACCCTTGGCTTCGTAGGCAGGGTCAATACCCAAAGTCTAATTTAAATATTTAATATTGGCGAAATTAGACCTAGTGGGAAACTAGAATTAGTGGAATTGTAGACCATTTTTAAGACTGAGGTCCACGTGCACGACATTTATTAAACACGTTTATCGATTTAAAGATTAAATTTAAATCAATTTAGCATCGCTAAACAAATTTAGCGAATATATGGATCTAAGACGATTGTTTCAGTATTTCATTTTAATCTACCAAATCTCGTCGCTTGCACCACGCCCCGGCTTCCCTCGTAAGTTCAAGGCTTGCGGGGCCCGGCGGAATACAAAAATGCTACAACTCGCTTTTCGGTACACCAGCGTTACCAGTGCGAGGTTTAACGCTGAGCCGTAGTTACTGTGGACAATAATAACTCAAATCTGTAGTGAAGTTTTATTAGAAAATTATAAATCTATTAATTAAAATTCTGACTGGCCACTAATCGCAAAATCGCTTTGGCTAGTAAAAGCTAAACCCAGCTTCATAAATTGGCTCAGGTTTGTGCTTATCAATCAATCACAGAAGTTCATCCCTTAATTGAGTTTCTTCGAACTTGAGTTACTTGAAACGTGTTTGCAACGGAACAAAACTTGTATTTTCTGCTTTACGTTTATTGGTGTTTGATGCCTTATTCAATTGTACTGTATGATTGACTCGCATTATCCATAACAATGTCTCTAGGTTCCTTAAACTAGCTATCAATTTCTCCCGTAACAATTTATTGAAACTTAAAAAAAAAAAAAAACAGTTCAACACTTGTTTAAAGACAAAAATGTATAGGATTTGACGTTTGTTTTGAGGTATGTGTAACATTTTTTGTAGTAACACGGGAAGTATTCGTGTCATGGTGATCATGAGCTTTAGTTGATTTTGAACTGAACAACAATAATGCGTTAGATACAGAACCATTTTCTAATGCAGGATGAACGATAATAAACCTTTTTCCGCAGGAGGTATTATATATAACACCTTGCGCACAGAGGAATAAATAGGAACAGTGAGAAAGGTTCTAAGGAGCCTGCAAAATGCATACCTATATTAGCAGGGTTGGCAAAAGAGAAAAAAAAAATAACAAACCTGTTTTTCTTGACCGAGCGATTTTATTATCTTATTCTTAGGACTAATACTTAGGTATCTAATACAGTTTGTCACATGAGGTCACCCACTGATCATCTCAACTACTCATCATGGAACATCAATATTAGAACAACAATAATCGAAAGGTGCACGATGAAAACGTATATGACCTAAAATGATGGCAAAGAGCGACCCTATGCGATAGCGGAATAAAAGTGAGCAGTAAAAAAAATATTTTTTTGAAAAAATAGACAACTCTAAAAATATGAGGCAAAAAGACTTCAAAAAATCTGGCGCCCCCTTACCTACACCTTGACCCAACATTCATAAACTCACGGCTATATTTCCTTAAAGTGGTAGCCCAGAGCTGCAATTGCGATAACTTTACTATACCTACTTTATTATTTCACATATAATAATTAAGCTTGTGAATGTAAACTGTTTTAACAAAAGTAAACGATTCGGTAACATCATCATCATCATCATCGAAAACATCAGTCGCTCGGCAGCGCTTACCGATGATCGACGTGACATCTGTGCTAAACTCTCGAGCTAACATATCAATCTACCCGCGACGCGATGGGCAAGCGCAATTTGCACCAAAACGGTTACAAAGAAAAATCCCGGCTTACAATGCTCTAAGTGCATCAAGTGGATGCATGGTAGCTGTGCATCAATTAACAATGATCAGTTACATGCACTATTTTCAACTGATTCTCTCGAATGGCAGTGTAAAGCCTGTTCAGATAAATCAAAGATAAAACGGTTATCGTGCATATTACCCGACACCGAGGACGAAGGTAACACCGACGCGGACGAGATGCCCCCTGCTAGAATGTCGAAGCAGTGGGTGAAGGACATCAAGCTGGAGATTCAATCTACCATCAGGGAAGAAATCCAGACGACCATAAGAGATGAGCTTCAACGTTCTCTTCAGTATTTTTCTGATAAAGTGGATGACTATGAGAAGTTGCAGCACGCAACTAATCAAAAACTGGCCGTGATGGAGAAGAATGTCAGTACGCTTTCTAACACTTCTACCTATCTCCAGAAGTACACCAGCGCGCTCGAACAGAAAATACGAGACTTGGAGCAAAACGCTAAAAGGTCCAACATTGAAATAGTAGGTTTGGAACAGCTACCTCAAGAAGACCCCAAAAATCAAATTATCAAGCTAGGTGATGTGCGTCAGGGTCAGTACGAAAGAAATTGAGATGGCTACGAGGATAACTTCTAGGATAAACTCTAAACCATCTCCAATTGTGGTAAAATTTCACGAGTCTGGATCTTCTGCACGCAATGAGTGGTTAAAGAGCCGCCAAAATATCCGTAAAATTACCAGTGACATGATAACAGGAGGTACCCAGCAAAGTAACATCTTTATAAATGAAGACCTGATTAAAGAGACCCGCGAGCTTCTGTGGAGGGCCAGATCTGAGCTACGTGATGACTTCAAGTATATTTGGGTGAGCGACGGCTGTATCCTGGCTAAAAAAGCAGACGGGGCCAAAATAGCAAGAATCAAATGTGCGAGTGATATAAGTGAGCTCAAAGCCAACAAAGGCTAGTGTTTTTGTTATAAATCTAGGTACAAGCTATATTATGTGTAATTAGTGTTTACATCTAATATATATAACTCGCTTTCAACAAGGACCTGGATGTAGTAAACAACTGAAACTCTGAAGTGAGTACAAATAATTTAAAATCGTGGATCTCAACCCTAAGTGAGCAGAAAGACTTTTATTTATTTCATGTAAACATTAGATCATTAAAAAAGAATTATACTGAACTTATAGTTACCTGTAAAGATTACCTATACCTACTCGATGTCATTATCATAACAGAACCAAATGTACCGTTTTACCTATTGGATATTTATAATATCCTTGGCTTTGATCTTAATAGTTACACTAGACAAAATAGAAAGGGTGGTGGGGTGCTTGTTTATACACAAACGGGTCTAGCGGCCTCTGTGCGAGACCCACCCTTTATAATGAAAACTGCTGAATGTGTCCTTGTAAATATAAGGAAAAATAACCAAGACATACTTATTCTAGCTATTTACAGACCACCTAAAATTAACCAAATAAACAAACTATTACAATTTCTTGATGAACTCAAGTTGTTATTAAAATACTTATCTAACTCTAACAAAGTGGTAATTTGTGGTGATATTAATATAAACTTATTGGACACATGTAATAAACAAGTTTTATACTACGAGGAGATAATGGCTGAATATGGTTTCTCTAGATGTATCAGCAAAGTAACTAGAAGAGAAATAATAAAGAGTAAAATTGTAGAATCTTGCCTAGATCATATTTTTGTCGGACTTCCTTCTTTTGCGCTGTATTCAGGTGTTATTGAACATAAAATGGCGGATCACTATTGTGTCGTTTTAGCCGCTAGCGGCGCCGGGGGGGCGACGGGTGCCCTCGCCGCGTTGCCGCCTGGGGGCGGGGGCGGCCCGCGGCGGGGTAACCCGCTCTTTGAATCCCGCCGCGTACTCAATAATACATTAGTTTATGAAAAGCTCGGCTCCATTTCGTTCGATTCTCTATTGTCCATAAATTGTCCTGTGAAATTGTATAACGAACTGCACAATACATTTATATCAGTGTATGAATCTTCTCACCAGATCAAAAAGATTAAAGTAAGTGGAAGAGATAACAAGGGATGGGTAAATGTCAAGATGAAGCGTATGATACAAGAAAGAGATAGATTGTTTTATGTATGGTACACAGATAAAAATAATAGTAATAAAAAATTAAATTATACGAAATTTAGGAATAAATGTACAAAATTTTTCTCTAAAACCAGGAATGAATTTGAGAATCGAAAAATTGTTGAATGTAATGGCAATGTTAAAAAAATTTGGGAAAATATTAATGAAATGTTAGGTGTTACAAAAAAATCGACAGACGAAAGTATCTTACGTCATATGAGAGATAAAAGTAAACAAGAAATTGCCGATAACTTTGCCAGTTCATTCAAGGATGACATTAATTGCATTATACATGATTGTAAGATAACATGTTTGGACCGTAATGACTATGTTAAGGAAGCCAACGTATCAATGAGGTGGAGAAAAGTAACTAGAGGGGAAGTACTGAACGTAATTAATAAAATGAGCAGTAACAAATCTCCAGGATCAGATAATATAAGAATGCGGGATCTTAAATTCATAGGCGATAAAGTAAGCTCGGTTATGGCACACCTTGTCAACCTTTGCTTGACACATTCTACATTCCCCTCTAAACTTAAAGAAGCTGTGGTTAGACCTATCTATAAAAAGGGTGATCATAAAGTCTATGGAAATTATCGGCCTATAGCTATATTGTCTAGTATTGAAAAGGTTGTTGAAAAGTGTATCATTAACCAGCAAAACAAGTTTCTCCAGTCATATGGTATAATTAACGAATGTCAACACGGCTTTCAAAATGGCAAAAGTACTTCGACACTACTTACAAAATTTACAGATGAAATTAACGGCTATCTTAATGACAAGAAATTTATAGTTACTGTGTTTTTCGATTTTAAAAAGGCCTTCGATACCCTTCGGCACGACACGCTACTAAGAGCGATGGCGGAATGTGGCATCGGCGGGCCTCTCAACAACTTGTACCGAGATTACCTCACGGACCGCTCCTACCGAGTGAAGGTAGGTGAGGAGTACAGCTCACCACCCACAGGGACAGATCGCGGGGTGCCGCAGGGGTCGGGCAGTGGTCCATTGTGCTATTTGATGCATGTAAATAGCCTGTGCAACGTAGTCCGCCATTGCTCAGCGTACATGTTCGCGGACGACCTGTGCACGCTGCGGGCCGGCCGCGACATGGACGAGGTCTCGCGTCTCGTGCAGGAGGATATCGACAGTATCACTCGCTGGGCGCATGACAATGGTATTGTAATCAATTCAGATAAAACGAACCTACTTGTTATTCAGTCTCCTTACTCATGTATCCCTAAGGTATCATGCGGATTGGTTGCTCATGGCTTCTCTTGTATACATAATAATTTTTTAAATTGCAATTGTCAGACTATTACAAGAGTACCACAAGTAAAATACCTCGGCATGTTTATCGATGAAAATATGGGTTGGATAAGTCATGTGGATTATATTGTAGGCAAGCTTCGCATATTGCTATGTAAATTTAATCAGCTTAGTTATAAAGTTCCTAAATTTATGTTAAAAACTATTTATCTTTCGTTGGTTGATTCCATTGTTAGTTATGGTATTGAGTGCTATGGTTCGACTTTCAAAACTCATTTAGACAAAATTGAAACTTTACAAATTAAATTCCTAAAACTACTGGTAAACAAAAAATCTAAAGCCAAACTAAATCATGATTATGGAAAGCTGTTTAAGATATGCAATATCCTTCCAGCATCGTTAAAATATAAACACGCTGTAGCCGTAAGCAACCATGGCAGTCAGAACCATAAATTACCCAAGCAGCACGGTCTCAATACAAGATTTGTAGCTCAAGGAAAATTTGAAACTTTAAAAGTAAATAACTACTTCGGTGGTAGAATGCTAAAAAGACAGATTCCTAGAATAATGAATGAAATGTCATCTCTTATTAGATTTGAGATGAATAGAAACAAATTTTCAGTCATATATAAAACAAACCTTCTAGATAGTATCCTGAGTACCTAATTGCCTGGCTAGATCTTCAATGTATAAGTTCCTACTTAGTTGACTACCATCATAGTTACCTATATTGTTATCATAAATTGTTTTCGACTATTTCTGTGTCTTAAGTAATTCTTAATATGAAGTGCGACTCCCGAACCACAGACAAACCATACTCAAACTTGGTTTTGTGGGATGTATATTTAGCCCATAAGTATTTTTTATGCAATAAACTCATTCATTCATTCATTCATTCATTCAACAGCAAAATATTTGTAGGGTAATATATAATACGGTAATATATAAATATATAATAATTTAATAAAATAACACGGTTTGTGCTACCTACTTTAACAATTTAAATAGGTCTGGTATTCATTTGCTTACCTAGTAGACTCCTTGGGATAGTTAAAATATGAAATGTCTTTTCTGTTTCTATTATTATTCATACAAACAGTACAGTACACCATTTTGAAAGTCCAAAACGTATACTTAAACACTTTAATTTACAGTTTATTCAACATAAAACAATTCGATAAGTTAGGTGACAACAACTAAAACCTGCTTTGTGAAGGCCCTCCTTTTGGGCACTGGCTGAACGAGCGTAAACCGGTTTTATCCAGTGGCGGCGCGTACAGCGGCCAGTGCTCACTCACACAAGCGCAGTATGCTTGTAGTAGGTTACCTACGAAGGCGTGGTTCTATGAACCTTTGTCTCTGGTCCTTTCTTCTTCTGTGGTTGAAGGTCGCGGCCAGCCATGACTGTATTTTTGAACTTGTGATATCGCAGCGTGGCGACATAGGTACTTGCGGAAGATATGTTCAAAACGACAAGAAAAAGGGTAGAAAATAGTATATTTAGAGACACATATTCATCCGCGCGTTGCGATTGTTTCAGGACAAATGTCTCACGGCAATTTGTGAATCGGAAAGAAAAACGTTTTTTTTTTATTACAAGTGATACGTAAACTGTCGCCCTGAATATTCAAATAAACATATATATAAATATATGTACTAACTATACTAACTATATATATTACTAAAGAGATAGGAAATGATTAACAAAGTTATCGGTGCGGCTACTTTCATACTCCATGTACGTAACCAGTTGCATTAATAAATTTGTATGTTAGAAGTTCAGCTTGCCACCAAGTTCACTAAACTGAAAAAAAAATAAAACTGCGACCTAATACATCAAGCTCAAACTCAGATATAATAGTGTAGTCAGGCAAAAATATTGCACTTTTACAAGTAATACACATAAATATGGAAAAAAAACAAATATGATCAACTAAACTAATGAGTAACTGATTATGGTTTGAGTTTGAAATTTCCCATTCAAGTGGTGATTCATGGCTGAATCTCGCACAGGAAAAGGAAACTATATAAACTCTACCATTGCTTCGGAAATAAGCTCGTCCGAGCAGATAACACCAAGAAACTCTACGTTCATGACATTTTAAAAATTATACATTTTTTCATGTTACAACGTTAAAATAATCTAATCTTATGACAATATACCGCATTTATAAGTGCCAATAAGATGACTCAAAATACAAATTTTACAAAAGAAAAAAAAACAATTTATTTTTATTTTTCTATTTACACCCATTTTTATTTAGTATTTCAATACAAAATTAATAAATTCCTAGTGAATTACGTGTATAAAGTTACAAACCCTGATAATGGACGACGAAGACGCCGACGGAGGAGACTTTGCTGACATATCATCATCACAGGCCCAATTTTTATCCATGCGACAAATACCAATAAAAGAATCATGCCTGGTTTGTGCACAGAAATACAAAAAACGAGGTCTAAAGAGATAATAATAATATCTTGGACATTATTTAGACACATTGATCTAGCCCCAAATTATGATTCCCTGTATCTTGGGTACTAGACAACGATACACAAACTTATATAGATAAATATTATACTTAGATAGATAAACAACCATGACTAGGGTACAAACATCCGTTCTCGTCAAACAAATATTTGCCCCCACCGGGACTCGAACCCGGAACCCTTGGCTTCGAAGGCAGGCTCACTGCCGACTCGGCCATTCGGGTCTTCAGATATATCCTCACTTCACAGATTACTTACACCCACCCACCACTCCTGTTCAAAATATGAGCCAAACCACTGGGCAAATACAAGACGAAACAATCCATGAACCCATAAACCAATCACAAACACCAGAAACCATTCAAAACTTTTTCCTAAAAGGATTCAATGCAAGATTAATTAATAGCGAAGGTGGCCCAGACTCAATCTGGAGAGAACGCTGGAAAAAAACTTTTAAATTTTCGTAGTAAGCAAAATAGTATCCCACAAGGAAACATAGGCAGACAACTAACAACACTCCTTACCACAGAGATAAAAGAACTCTCAAACAACCTACCAGGAGAAGGAAACTCTGAAAAAATATTCATCTTATGTAGTACAATATTACATAGAGACAATTTGGTTAAATCAGGCCAGGATATTAGGCGAACACTTCAAAGAAGATTGGAGATATGGAAATCAGGTCATTATGATGAATTAATTGCAGAAACTCTAATGTGCATCTCAAAGCTAGCTTCAAAAAACAAACAGAAACAAGACGCTGATCATACTGCCCAAATATTTGGCCGCCTAATGTTACAAGGAAAAATTACACAGGCAAATAGATGGATAACGGAAAGATCTGGGGGTGGAATCTTGGACCCATCTGAAAAAATAGGAAATAAAACAGTACATCAAATATTTAAAGACAAACATCCTCACCAAGTAACCCCACATCTATCAGATTTTATAGACCAACCTGACCTCCCGATTATAGTCAATAGTCAAAGTACTTTATTACTGTAGATATTTACATATACTTAGCAAACGTCATTTTTTGCCTCTTCTCTACATTGGACCACTGTGGGAGAAGAAGGGCGTAGAAACTCCCACAGATTTATTTTTAGATCTCTTTTAAAAATAGGTTGTGCTTAACTAATACAAATATGAAAAAATTTATTGTTATGATTAATAAGCAGGAATAAATAATTACAAAATTATTAACAGCAAGGTCTGTGTTGAGCCAGATTAACCCCATACAGTCCTGTCATTTAAGTAATCTTGAACATTGTAATATCCCTTTTTCGACAAAGTCGCTTTAACATGCTTTTTAAATTGATCAAATGGCAATTTCAAAATCTCCAGAGGTATCTTATTGTAGTAGAGAATGCACTGACCCTTGAAAGAATTGCTAACCTTCGCGAGTCTAAAACGGGGCGCACATAGTCTGTGATTATTTCTTAGGTTAACATTACAGCTGTCGCTAAGTTTGGAAAATGTTGTAAGGTTCTTGCGTACATACATTATATTTTCTAAAATAAATTGACTAGCTACTGTTAGTATGTCAATTTCTTTAAAAAGCTCTCTTAAGGAGTCTGTTCGTTTTAAATTAAAAATTGCTCGAATAGCTCTTTTCTGTAAAATAAAAATAGTTTGAATATCCGCTGCTTTCCCCCACAACAAGATACCATAGGACATCACACTATGAAAGTAACTAAAATATACTAGCCTAGATGTAGCCACATCCGTGCTTTGTCTGATGTTCCTAACAGCGTAAGCCGCAGAACTTAATTTACCAGCCAATTTATCTATGTGGGGTCCCCACTGCAATTTGGTATCAATGGTTATTCCAAGAAACTTCGTATCATTTACCAATTCTAACGTGCTGTTGTCTTATACCAAACTGGTCTCAACTTGCCTGACATTTGGAAGTGAGAATTTGATACACTTGGTTTTACCAGCGTTTAACAATAAATTATTAACTGTGAACCAATTCAAGGTTAAAGACAATACACCATTAACATCATCAAAATCTCCTTTTTGTCTTTCAATTTTGAAGACCATTGAAGTATCATCAGCAAACAACACTATGTCAGTTAATTTCTCCACCATGAAAGGCAGATCATTAATATATACCAGGAATAAGAAAGGGCCTAATATGGAACCTTGTGGAACGCCAATTTTAACACCCGATCCATCAGATTTTACGCCGTTAACTTCTGCCTTTTGAATTCTATTGCTTAGGTATGATCTTAGTAGATCCAACGCTTTATTTCTAACTCCGTAATGATTTAATTTAATTAATAGCGTATTATGATCAACACAATCAAACGCCTTCGACAGGTCGCAAAAAACTCCGATAGCATCCTGTGCGGCCTCCCATGCAGAATAAATATGAGATACAAGGGTAATACCTGCATCCGTAGTCGATTTACCCCTGGTGAAACCATATTGTTTAGCGTGGAGTTGTTTTGTACGGTTGAAGTGTGAGAGCATTTGATTGAGTATAATCTTTTAAAATATTTTACTTAGTGTTGGAAGAACAGATATTGGTCTGAAATTTGAAGGATCGCCCTTATCTCCCGATTTGAACAGCGGTATAAGTTAACTGTGTTTCATGAGGTCTGGAAAAGCCCCATCGTCAACACATTTATTGAATATATAAGCTAAGTGTGGGGCTATAACTAGAATTACTGAACCAATGACTTTGACTGATATACCCCACAGGTCTTCCGTATTTTTTAAGTTAAGTAATTTAAACGTTTTGACAATGTCCTGGGGATATACATGATGAAATTTTAAATATACATTACTGACGCTAGTGTTATTTTTTAATAAAGTCTCTGCTTCAAATGGAGATGAATTTAGACGGGCCGTTGTGAGTACGGGTACATTGGTGAAGAATGTTTCAAAAGCTCGAGCAACATCAGCGTTGGATTTAACAACATCATCACCTATCTTTAGGCAGAAATCACTGTCCCTTGGTATAACTTTGCCAGTTTCGCGGTTTATTATTTGCCAAACTGTTTTCATTTTATTATTTGAATTTTGAATTTTTCTATTAATGTGTAAAGTTTTTACAGTTCTACAAACCAACTTGAAAGTTTTGGAATATTTTTTAACATAGTCATGAATATCGATATCACCTCAATTCACATAGAAAAAGTTGCGAGACAACTGTCTGGCGGAGCTGGACCAAGCGGCACCGACTCAGAACAATGGAAATCACTTCTACTTCGCTTTGGAAACCACAGCTCAGAACTGAGAGAATCAGTCGTAGCACTAACTAGAAAACTCAGCAGTGAAATTGTCGATTGGGACTGCATAAGAGTTTTATTAGAAGAGGTATAGCACTGGATAAATGACCAGGAGTCCGCCATGTTGGCATAGGTGAAATACTACAACGCATCATTGCAAAAGCCATGGCAACCACAACAGGGCTAGATGTTCAACTAGCATGTGGCTATGATCAGCTATGTGCAGGTATGAAATCGGGTATTGAAGGAGGGATTCATGCCATGACCAAATGTTTTAATGAAGGTGAAGATGATGAAGACCTCCTACTAATAGATGCCGCGAATGCCTTCAACGCGCTGAGTCGCCCAATCGCTCTTTGGAATGCTAGAATCTACTGGCCGCGCTGTGCAATATTTCTTTTCAACACATATAGAGGTTACGCAGTCATTTTTGCCTATCAGGCTCAAACGATTTCATCTTAAGCAAGGAAGGAACAACACAGGGTGATCCATTAGCAATGATAATGTATGAAGTCGGAATTCTACCCCTAATCCAAAGCTGCAAAGACCCTGGAAAATATGTACAAAACTGGTATGCTGGTATGATTCCGCCTGTTTTCGTAAACTAAAAAATGTAAAAGAATGGCTAGAAAAACTGATGAAACTAGGTCCAAAATACGGTTATTTCCCAGAACCTTCAAAGAACTATATCATAATCAAAAATAAATCAACCGAAGAAGCTCATAGACTTTTTGGGAACCTTGGAGTGAAAACTGTACTTTCACATCGGTTTGTGGGTGGCGTCATCGGAGATGAGAATGGAAGAAAAGAATACATCAAAGAAAAGGTTAACGAATTGATTGAATATATAAGACTACTATCAAAAGCTAGTAAAAACACCCACAACTTGTACATTCAGCCTTTACAAAATCACTCCAATGCTCTTACAGCAATCTCACCTGGCAAAAAAACAGCACAGAGACATAGCCGAGAGAAACACACAAAATACGACGAAGCAGCTGAAGACCTAAGAGCCTCATTCACCTCACTAGTTATTTCATGCGATGGAGCCCTAGGAACTGAATATAACAGTTTAAAAAAAAGCATCAAAGCTTAGCGAGAAATGGGGAAAAGCGTATTCTCAAATCGTGTACTGGCTGAAAGTGAAAATACATATCTCAGTTATAAGAGTAGTTTCCATGAGAGTAAGAGGCACGAGAAAACATGTCAGGGCCTTTCAATGCGAAGATGGAGCAGGAATACTTTGGTGACAGCTTGATCTCCTAAAACAGAATTACCTACATAAATTTTATTTATATTTACTTATATATACTTTACAAATTATAGGTATGTTATATTCTATGCCTACTCGTATCTTCTAAGTTCTAATTGGTGTATTATTTGTATTGAATAAATTATATAAGGATACTTACAAAGAAATAAGAACAAACAAAAACGAAACCAGACAAGACCAGTCCTCCCAAGCAACAACCGTTCACGATTATGACTTATGCACCAGCCATCATCCCCTGTCCATCTGTATCCTACCGTGCTTCAGCGTGATGTTGTTTGCGATGCGCCGCCGCAACGTAAGTGTTATCTGAAATCTTTCTGTTACATCATGTTTAGCATTTGATGTGTATAGCATTTTTCTAAAAATTCGCTTACAAGTAAATCACCCCACTACAATATTCAACCGATTGATGCATGAAATACCAGCAGCACAAAGTACAAAGCTGTAGGTGGCCTAGAACACAGCTGAGCACTAGATTCGTCTTTATGCTGAAAATGATTTGACCCAGGTCACAGTGAGATCGCTTCGACGCAGCCGTTACCCCGTGAAGTAAAGCTATACTTAAACCTAGTAAAAAGTGTAAGCAGAGTCGGATTGAATGAAAAGAAGAGGTATTCCTTGCTTCTCCCACAGTGGTCCAATGTAGAGAACGGGCAAAAAAATTACGTTTTTTAAATATGTTAATATTTACCGAAAATAAAGAATTTTGAACTTTTAAATTTTGATGTTATTTTGATAGGGCACCATGATTTTTAGTGGACCACGTTTGTGGACATCATGGTTTTGCTCACGCCTATTGTGCCAACTGAGCCTCCACCACGTGATAAGGGGCTAGCCAATCGCCGCAGTTATGTAAATATGAAGGATTCCTCTCGATGTTTCGCGACATCGTGAGGCAGGAAATACAGGATTGCAACATCAATATGATATTTATATGGGAAAAGAAATCGTTGTAATCACATTGGTCGAATACACATACTCGTGCTCAAATGAAGATCAGCTTAAAATTCATATTTATGTTGACAGTCTGTCAAACTTCTCCTCTCAACGCACCTTGACATCTATAGATGCCATTTTACCATTATAGGTTTTGAGTTCTAATACCATGGCATAAGGTTCAAAATCGCGATGCCTCAAAACAACCTGGGGCTTTCAGAGCTCATATCTGTGTCATATAAATATAACAACAAAAATTTCGTCCATTGATATCCTCCTCCCTGAGTCCGGCACTGCCTTTCAGTACAGTCACCGGCAAAGGCGAAGGAAACGTGCCGCTGCTTCCGGCCACTTGACCACTGGAGTGTACATGTGAACTTGGCGGTACTTTGATATTTATACGAGAAGTGGTCGCCACTTGCATCGTAAAGGCATTATTATTAAAGTTAATACGTTCAGGGAGATGTTGGAAATCCTTTAATAAAAAGAAATAAAAAAACATCAAACCTCCTTGAGTTGAAAGTTGCAAGGTACCTATTTTGATGTACACTTAAACAACATACGCCAATCGATATAGAAGATAATTACAAGCCATAAATACTCTTTGACAAAATGTCCAAATGATACACTTTCTGAAATAGGTATGTATGTCTGTTTGAAGATGTGAAAAAATTATATAAACTGATATATGTATGAAGGTATACAAAGTATGTAATTTACGACATTTTGCCATAGAGTATTTGTTGTTTGTAATTATTTTCTCTGTCGATTGGCGTATGTTTCATAGGAGTTCCCCAAAATACGTCATTTTAGGTAATTGCAACTTAGGTAGGTAAGCCAGGCTCCATACAAAAACGTTCGAAGTCCTAAGACTTTATAAAATGTCAAAAGGCCTCCTTACAAGAAACGTATTTCTATGGTTTTTGCTCAATCTTGGCACGGAACCCTTTGTAAGCAAGTCCGTATAGCACTTAGCCGATATTATTTCCGTGAGAATTAAAACAACAAAGCGGTAGGTACGCCTTTCCACATGTACGACGTCTGTGGTGTTGCGGTCCTGGCTGTGCTTTCCAAGCGAGTGGTCCCGGGTTCGACTACCGGCTGGAGAAGAAGGAAAAAGAAGTCACCTTTTTTGGTTCCCATGCCAAAGTGTAACCTAGTGTGGTGCCAGAAGCAATGTGTGTGCCTGTATGCAAATGTTAAGAAGTTAAAATAAATACAGTGAGCGAAGTGTGAGTTTTCAATAAAATTGACTTCACTATCGCGTTGCCGTGAAACGCCAGTTTTGTATAGCGAGTTTGCGGCTTTTTACTGGCGTTTTAAGGCAACGCGATAGTAAAGTCAATTTTATTGAAAACTCACAATGGGTCGGAAGCGGCACAATTGTCCCCACGTCGGGCCAGTTATTCAGTGCTCCATTTTGCACATTTACAAACGGCAATATGGAAAATAAATTCCACAGAGACTCAACAAACATAGATAAGAGAGTTTCAATCAAAAGCTACATAGCAAATACCACTAACCCACAATTCCCAACATAATTACAAAATTTAAACCCACAAACAAGTTTACCGGAAAATCATGAACAGCCTCTTTCATCAGTTCTGCCAAAATGTTCAGGTCAAGCTACCCCAAAAGCATACAATTGTAGTCCTTAGGACATATGGGATAAGGGAGGTAAGGTTATGTGTAACCGGATGAGTAAGATCCCTTGAGGAAGAGCAACTTATTATGAAACTCCGAATTCTTCAAAAGACGATTCATATATCTATAAGGATTTCTTTATGTGGATCCAGTGTTGCTAGGAGTTGGCGAGTGGCGGAAAATATATATTATTAGATCGAATATTTAATAAAATAGGTCAAGTGCAAGTCGGACTTGTTCATGACGGGTTCCGTACCATCGTAGATAAATAAACGCAAAAAACACATCGCTTTTATCAGGGACCTTCTTTAATAAATTAAATTTTGTAATTGATTATATCTATTGTTGCTGAAGGGGCAACAGAAATTCCAATTCGGGACAATCTCAACTCTCTACCAATTATAGTTAATTAGATACTATGGTTAGTTAACTGTAACAACCCCCCTTTCTATTCTTTCACCCCTCCTTTTAAAACGCAGTCTCTTATTAATTGTGATGGCCAAATAAAATAGATCGTCTAGTAAATTAGAACTCCTACTACTTGTGAAACCAGTAACCCTAATTCTAGAGGTATGAGTAAGAAGTGCTGTCAACTTTGACAATAGATTTTAAACAAGGAATGTTTTAAATTGAATATTTAGTCATTTTAAATTTCAATAAAAGGTATATACTTAAATATGTCCCCACTAACAAGAATGATACAGATTAATATCCATTAAATGATTAATAACCTTATAAAGCAGATTCAAATAATAAAATGTCATAGTATATTTTTAATAATTGACTAAAATGAAATAAAAATTATAAATATTAAAATAATAAAAGGAAAATTTGATATTCATAAAATTTTGGGGAAGAAACCCCTACCACTTGATTCGATCTTCTACCCAGATAATTCTACGAAACCAATTAATTTGTAGTTCTGATACTCGTTTATAAAAAGAGTAGCGTATAAGTCTGTGGGTCCCGTGAAAAGGGGTACAACTCGTATTTCTTGACTTTTCAGGAGAGCCAAAAAACGTTTTTTGTTCGTAAAAAAAAATCATAAAAGTTTTACTACTCAAGCTATTGATGCAACTGTTCCTGCAAATGAACAATAAAACAATTAGTCATCACTCGTTTAACAAATATGAGCTCTGGTATCTTGTTTTAAGAAGCTATTCTATTTTAAAGTGACTTGAGTCGTTATTCACAATGTAAATTGATACGATATTTTTATGAAAAAGGATCTAATTCAAGTTAAACCATTGTGCACCAAAATATTTGTATATTTTTGTTGGTGAAAAAAGGCTTTGTCACAATTTTTTATATGCTGTCATTGAGTTGATTAAATAAAGGTAAGATCAAAGATGTAATCATTACTTTCAGTTGCTTCAGTTACACTATTATCTCTCTTCATAAAGTCAAGAAATGCAAGGATAAATAAGCCAAGAACAATTTTGGAGTTGTACCCTTATTCACAAATTTTTAAACCACAAACGGAATGTGAATAGTGCTATAACTCGCTAAAATAATGAAAGTGCTTTCAGAAAATTTTCAAAATATCCCCTCAATAACTGCAATGGGTGGTAAAATAATCCATGACTAGTCATCACAATAGTTTCTGATGCTATTAAAGTAAAAACACTATAGGAATAAAGAGCATAGATATTAAAATTATATTTTTCCAGTATATTAGATACTTCAACTAGATAAATTCTCACTTTTCAGGTAGTTAACTACTTTCGACTGTTAAAAAAACAACTAAATTCGTGGTATAATCATATATTTATTATTAAACTTTGAAATTTTACTTTGTAATTGACAACAATTCTGTATTTTTATAAAAATACGAGATCACAAAGAATAAAATATGCTAAGGCAAACAATTCAAATACGAGATCACAATGAATAAAATCTGCTAAGGAAAACAATTATTCAAATAATTACTCTTATCACTATTTATTAAACCTTTATTCATTCATTCATTCGCCTATTCTTTCATCATTATAATAATATTCTGAGTTGCTGTAGCTGCTGAAAATACGAGATAAGAATTAATAAAATCTGCTAAGGAAACCATTCAAATAATTACTCTTATTATTCTTCACTAAAACATTCATTCCTTCATTCATTCATCCATTCTTCATCATTAAAATCAATTATTGGTATAAAATTCTGAGTTAAACAGCTGCTGAAAATACGAGATCACAGTTATGAAAATCTGCTAAGGAAACAATTCAAATAATTACTTTTATCTATATTTACTAAAATATTAATTCATTCATTCATTCATTCATTTATCTATCCATTCATTTATCATTATTATAAAATCAAACATCAGTATAATATTCTGAGTTAAACAGCTGCTCCTCCAAGTCTGGGTCAACGTTTTGAACTTGGCCAGAAGCGAGGAGATTTCTATAAAAATCTCTGACACTTTCATCAATGAGATCAAGAAGAGACATGAGATCTTTCTTTTTCTCAGCTGAGATAGTTAGATAACCGCTGGTGTAGGACAAATCTTTCGAAATTGGCTGATTGTATGTTACTCTGAATCGCTTACAATCAAGAATATCAAAGTTATTGTCATCAATCAGATCTGCTTTATGTTTCAGATTTGGAAAGGATTCATAGTTGTACCTCATCCATTTCACGTCTTTGAAATAGAACCTTTCCTGGTTGACATTTGACTTTCTTATGTTAAAGTAGTTTTTATTCAAGGACGAGAATTCAAAAAACATACTTTGGGTAATGACCCAAAAATCAAGTAGTTGAAATGTCAACTACTTGTTTTTTTTTTGATGTGGACCGCACCAGTTGGTACCAGTCTCTTGGGTGATGGATTTGGCAATTTGTTTTGGACTTCGCTTTTTCAATTGCAGCATGAACGTTGTCACAATCCATTCGAGTGTGACCTGGGACCAAAAACTTATGGTCAATCTTTAGATGTGGAAATTCCTTTATAATCAATAAAAACATTGCCATAATGTGCGTGTTTTTGTTCTGTCCCGGACAACTATCGGAATAGCATATTAATTGTTGCACAGTCGTTGGCATAAACGTGTGTACACAGTACACAGGAAGCTACTTGGTTTGCGCCTCTGGCTGCAATTGCTTCATGCCACATATAACAATATGCTTTCTTATTCGTCGAGTTGTAAATTGTCAAATTGTATGTGTACAGTTGTATTTTGTAGAAAGTCGTTCCAGCTGTAAGGTTAGGGGTAGGCAAGCATTGTTGCAGGTCAAATGTGAGATGAAGCACTGTACCATTGGAACAGCGGGATAAATTTTTGTCAGCAGTTTTCATGTCATATGCCCTTGCGGCTTCATTATGGTGGTCCCTTTGTAATGGCGTAAGAGCAAGCTTTTCTTCTTCACTCTTTGCTACATTAAGTTTGTGCAGCAATGTGTCACATTTGACACATGTATCCACTTTGGGAGTTTTGAACGATATATTCTGGGCATCAAATATTTTTGCATAAGCCGTTTTATTGATATTGAATTGTGTTTTATTTGCATAGTCTTTGTACATTGTATTTTATTTCTTAAATCATGTCTGTCTTTTCTATCCTGTCTTCTTTCTTTCATTGATTTTCGTGGTTTCCTTTTCTTTTCATAAGTAAATCCTTCTCTATCCCAAAACTCATCTGTAGTTATATTGTGGTTATTATCATGGCATCCCAAGCTGCCCGGTTCATGTTCATGTTGAATTAATTCTTCTACATTTTCTTGTATATCCTCAAATATGACTTCTTGTATGTTTTTTTGTACTGCAGGTGGTTCGTTTTCAATAGCATCGAAATTAATCTCATTTGTCACCGGAATTGTTATTTGGGAACGGCTGTTTTTTAACCCCGGTTGCTTCGCTTTTGGTAAGTTATGCAAGTCTACGTGTACAGTGACAGATCGCTGCAGTATGTCTTCATTACTATCACTAGAGTTATATGCTCTGATCTTGGTGATTCCGATCGAGTAACTCTGCAGCAAGCACCGACGACGGCCCCAAAAACATAAGCTGGTAATCTTCGATGTCTGGAGAACCACTTATATGTACTGGTTTTGATCTCTTAGAATATGCGTCATTGTCGGAGGATGAACTTGTTTTTTCTTCATCACTATCAGGAATGTATTCTTCAGAAGACGTTCCCGAGAAATCAGTTACAGATCGATGCATCACGTCTTTATTACTGTTAATAGAGTCATTTGATATGCCCATATCTTGGTGAGTGCGATTGAGTACCTCTGTAGCAGCTGTAGCAAGCACTGAAGGAGATCCTGACAACATCTGGTCATTTTCGATGCCTGGAGAAACACTTTTACGTACAGGTTTTGAATTTGTGTCATTATCAGATGATGAAAACATGATTATGTCTTCGTCACTATCAGAAATGCAATCTTTTGCAGATGTTCCTGAGATGTCACTTGTTTTTTTGATATCTTGATGGCTTGCCTCTGAAAAAAAAAAGGATTGTAAGGATTGTAAAGCGCTGTAAGTGGTCGTAATTGTCGTCAATTAAACAGTAACTATTGTTTTATTTTATTATATACCAGTGAGAATCAAATTAATGTTAAACCTTCTATTCTATGAACATAATGATTTGTTTTCTTATTTATTTAGATTGCACAGAATCTTCGGATCTTGAGCTATGATAATAGCCAGCGATCGGAAAAAAGGATGTTATTATTATTTATGACTTGATCAAGAAATCCGATTCGGGGAGGCAGTCGGCCTTCACGTCCTTCCCGAGTAGTGCTAACGAGCGACAAATTATCATCATCATCTCAAGACATTAATTTATAGGTTCTTAAATGAGAACCTAACACTTGAGACTGGCAAAATAAACCTCAAGAGGACGCCATTAATATAAAAAAAAGAAGAAGAAAAATCCGATTCAGACTTGGCTATTCCTTTTTGAAGAATAGGTATATTGGCTCCCGAATTTTCCTTCCCCGACCAGAATTGCAAATCACAGTGTAGTAAATTAGTAATACGTGGGTAAAACGTAGGTATGTTCCGTAAATCAGCGTAGTTTCAACCAGATGTCCCACATTCACAGAAATAAACTCGTTCCTACCTTCAGGTAAGTCTACATTTTGTGCACCAGCAAAACTTCTAAGATTTACTTCTCGCACATCTAATCTAGTATTTTCTTCGAGCTTCTTGTTCCCCTTGTTTTCCTCAAGAATTTGAAGAATCCTAGCTGCTCTTGACCTCCTCATGCTAAAAAAAATATAAGAATCAAAAGTGTGATGCGCGTTTGTTACACATTTTTCATGGAACATACACTTTACAGTACACATTTGATTTTTGTTTTATTTTACACTAGACTGTAGTCACTGCAAAACGTGCCCGCAATTTTCAGTTTGACAAGGGGTTTTTTATCTTTTGGTAGTGTACATATGTTATGTATGTATCAGTGGCGAGTGTTCGAACGTGCTTATAGCACAGCTTACCGTATGCCCCCAGCCTTATAATCTTCATCTAGGTAGGTAATACAAACAATAAGTACACAACTACTAAATAAATAGGTACATATACCGCGCGTACCGAAAAGCGCACGCACAATACTCATACACATACCTATAAAAATCTAGCCTAGTACAGTCTCATCTGGGAAAATGCAGTCCTTTATGTTAACTTTATTGCAAAATAGCATAACTGTCTAGTCTAAATAAAGATACCTACTTTAACTAGCTAATGGCCTGAGTTGTTGAGTATTTTGCATGCCCTATAGGAAAATTCTTTGCTTGCCATTGTAAAGGCTTAGAATACATATAGTGATAACTGTTATTTAAGTTGTCAAATTACTTACTTGAAACGAGATAAAATTGTGTCACGGGAGCTCCGCGATGACGTGTAGGTGCACGTTGTCACTAGAGGAACTGAGACGCGTCCGCGCAGTGTTTGCGTGGTGGGAAAACCCCCCGCATCCCATTCACACCCCCCAACCGTTCAAGTTATCCCAATTTGCACGAAAATTAGGAAGAAATTTTTGTGCACAGTATCATAACTGAAGTTAAGCTTATTTACACGAATAGAAAAACAAAAAAAAATGTGTTTAAAGATTTAACAGCAGTTATATCCATGTTCACCAAAATAATCGAGTGATTTTTTGGTGCACTAAGACATAACTCTACTTATATCTATGTTCACGAAAAAATAGTGTGTTGTTTTTGGTTCACTTATGCTTAACCGTAGTTAAATCCATAAACACGTATTTTTTTCATTTTTTCTAAAATATAACTCGACTTGTGTCGATATACCCCAATTTTATCTTTGAGCTACGTGAAAACGGGTCAGACCATTCGATAGAGAAAAAAAAATGCTACAAGATGCATTAATAACATCATTTTCGATTTAAGTCGACTTGTACCCCTTTTCACGGGAGACACAGAAGTATTCTGAATTGGATTTAGTCATAGATTCACCGAATTGGGATGGGGTATGACCGATCAGGATGGGATTATAGTTTGTGAATGACATTCAACTGTCTCATCAGTCAATATCTGATATTTATGTAGTAAGATTATATTAGATATTCTTCCACATATAGAAAACTATAAACATACACAATGAAGTTTCACTGGTTGTTTATGTTACACGTTATGTGTTTCAATAAAGAAATGAAATGAAATGAAATGTGTTTATTTGCATAAAATATGGTACATACAATATAGATGGTAGAAGGTAATAGGTTCAACATATTTCGTCACATAGTGGCATGCAAATTTTCGATTTCTAAGATAAATTACAATCATAAAATTAATATAAGTATGTTATTTATAAAATGTCTGATAAATTGTAAAATTATTATATTATATATCTCTGTTTAGAACCGTGCCTTACAATTAAAAAATTCTTTGATATTGTAGAAACACTTTTTTACTAGCCATTTTCTCAGCTTATGTTTAAATATGTCAAATGGAAGGTCTTGTAACTCTATTGGAATATAATTAAAAATTTTGATCGCCATCCAGTGGCAGTTTCGCTTCAACAGTTCTGTGCGCGGCATTGGTATGCTCAGCTTATTGGGAAACCTTGTATTGAAATTACATGTTGTTGATTTTCTTGTGAATAGGTCCATATTTTGCTTAACAAATACACAGATTTCTAATATGTAGATCCCTGTTATGGTGAGGAGATTTAGTTTTTTAAAAAGTGGTCTACAAGATTCAAGAGGGCTCACTCCGCATATTGCGCGCACACATTTCTTTTGTATAAGAAATAAATTTCCGACTTCCACTGCGTTGCCCCACACAACTATGCCGTATCGTAGGGCAGACGCGACATGGCCATGATAAGAAAGCATTGCTGTTTCATGTCCTGCAACTTTAACCAACCTGTAGAGTACAAACACAAACCTATTGATTTTTTTAATTATATTTTTAATATGTGCCCCCCATGATAGTTGCGAGTCAATCGTAATACCTAAGAATTTCATTTCATTGGATTCCTTTAATTCTGAATTATTATATTGGACTGTCACATTGATGTCAGGCTTAATTTTATTATAAAATGTCATATAGGATGTTTTGTCAATATTTACACAAAGATTGTTTATTTCTAGCCAGTTAACTATTTTCCTAAGCGTATTATTTATGTCAGTTTCAAAATTAATAGCATTATTATATTTAATTATTATGGATATGTCGTCGGCAAATAGAGTACATTGGTGGTCTGTTGCATCTGGAAGATCATTTATATATAAGAGAAATAGAAGTGGCCCCAGAACGCTTCCTTGTGGTACTCCAAATCTATTCTCTCTCAGTTTTGAGTGTGAGGCTTCCATTGTTAGTTCTTGATTTAATTTACTAATTTCAACTATTTGTGTACGTCCTTTTTAAGTATGATTCGATCCAGTGATATGCTGGACCGCGGATTCCGTATTTTTGACACTTTGTTAATAGAATATCGTGATGGACGAAATCAAATGCCTTAGTCATATCAAAAAATACTGTTAGGGTAGGGATCTTTGAGTCAATACTTTCTGCCAGTATTTTTACCATATTGAAACAAGCCAGTGTCGTAGATTTGCCTTTTTGAAAGCCATTTTGTTCCTTTTTAATGATGTTGTGTTTTGTTATGAAGCCGATCAGTCTATTATAGAATATCTTTTTGAAAAATTTTGATAAGATTGGTACTAGTGTTACCGGTCGATATTTGCTCATGTTTTCCTTGTCGTCTTTTTTGAATATTGGTTTGACGACGGACATTTTTAGTTCAGCAGGGAATTTTCCTTCTTCCAGTGATTGATTTGTCAAATGTGTAAGGATCGGGGCTAGTTCTGTTGTGGAAAATTTAAGGATTTTTGTGTCAATTTCGTCATATCCAGTTGCAGTTGTGTTGTTCAAAGACTGTATGATCCTAAGTGTTTCTTTTTCATAGCATGGGGTTAGAAATATGCTAGAATTTTGATAAGCCATATTTGATATAGATACTGAGTTGTTTTGTAGACTTAGGGTTTGATATGTGTTTGTTATTGTGTCTATGAAGTAATTATTAAAAGCTTCAGCTATGTCATTGGGATTGTTAATAATATTGTCATTAATTTTTATTTGTTGGATTTCTCCCGTTTGTGGTTCGTTACTGTCTTCGTTTTTAATTAACTGCCATTAAGCTTTACATGTATTTTTTGAGTTTCTAACAAAGTTTTTGTTGTGATTTTTTTGTGACCATTGTATGCATCTACGAAGAGTTTTACTGTACTTGTTGTATTTTGATTTATTTGTAACTGTCTTGTTTCGGTAGTATTCAAATCGTAGGTTTCTTTTTGTTACGCATGATCTTTTTAGTCCCTTAGTAAGCCACTTAAGTTTACCGTTCGAGTTACCTCTACTCAAAATCTTATATCTTGGGAAGCAGAGTTTATAGAACATTGTAATGTTTTCATGGAATATTGCAAAACTTTCTTTAAAGTTTTGTGCATTATAAACCTCAGTCCATGTGAGACTTTGGAGGCATTCCCTGAATTTCGCAATGTTTTCTAAACTATAGTCTCTTTTATATGTAAACCACTGCTTAACAGGTAGCTTCTTTTTTGTCGTTGGAAGAGTGAGAACTTGTGCTGTGTCGTGATCTGAGATTTCTAAACGGTGTGTTTTTCCTTGGGCCCCTTTGATGTTGCTGGCTATGTTATCTATGCAGGTATTTATTCTGGTAGGAGTATTAATGTGTAATTTTAGTCCATAATTTTCCAAAATACTACGTAGTTGTCTTGCCCTGGGGTAGTCAATCATAGTGTCTATGTTGTAGTCACCTGCTATAATTACTTTATTATTCTTAATTTTGTGACGCAATTTGTATAATAGTAAGTCTAGCCTATCCAGAAATGCTGTCTTATCTGTTTTTGGTATTGTGTATAAACATATTATTATGCAGTCATATTCTAGAATTTCAACACCGCAACATTCGAAGATAAATGGGATTGATAAATCTGCTACAATTTTAAGCTCCTTTGCTTCTATATAGTTTTTACTTAAAATACAGACACCTCCACGGTTTTTATTAGTACGGCAGTATGAGGCATCTAATTTAAACCCTTTAATCTGAATATTCTTTTCACACCCTCTCTTTATAAATGTTTCAGATAGGCAGATTATATCAATATAGTTATCCATTTCTTCAAGTTCCTGCAAAGCTATCTGTAAGCTATCTTTTATGCTTTTAAATCCCTGTATATTTTGATGAAGTAACTTTACATAGTACTTATTGACGAAAAAACTTTTTTGACATCTTCTCCGACGGTTTATTGGCCGTATTACTTTGCATTGCATCAAAGTAATAGGGTATTGTACCTTTTCTTAATCTAGAATTAGTGTTTACAGACATCGTTTCATTTACTTTTGTTTGGCTTTTTACATTCTTGTTTTTTAACCTGCTTATGTATTCACTGATGTTAATGCGGATTGCTTGATTTAACACGGATTTTGGTAACTTTTTAAATGATTCTACAAATGTACAAGTACTAAAATTATTGCTTATTAACTTAAGACGTTGATTTAGTGCAAATTCGTTTAGGTATTGGCTCATCGCTTTGCCAAGTATGATAACTCTCACATTAACCTTTTGTAGTGTCTTTAGGATAGAACTAAGTTCCACAGTTAGCTTAGTCGGGTTGTCGTCATGTTGGCCAAGGGAGAGAACCACTATGTCTTCTTCCGTCATTATCTTACTATCAATTGATTCCACGATATTTTCGGCTGGAGCAAACGGTTTGACGAAGGAATTAATTTGATACTCCTCCGAAACCTCTTTACTATTCACTAGTTCTGTGGCAAGTCCTACACATTGCTTTCCTCCATATATGTATAAGTTTTTGCGTTTATTGTTTTCTTTATGTCTTACAATCTTAGGTGCGTTGTTGTCTTTGGAGTCTTCTTCTCCTGTTGTGTCTTGGGTCGTGATTTTTTCATCTTTGGTTATTTGTTGCTCTCTTCCGCTGTTGTTATCCAAACTCTGGTCACTTTTGTCACCCTTTGGTATAGTGGGTGTCACTATAGTGACATTATCTTTCGGTTCATAACAGTCGAGGTCAGCAGCGTGTGTTAGGGATTTGTTTCCGTCCTCAGACATTTCTAAGCGTTTAGCACGAATGCGCCGAGAAGAGGAAAAGGAAGACGCCGTCAGTAATTTCTTGGAAGACGAAGATGTTTGGTCCTGTATGTATTTTTCTTAATAACTCATATTTTTTCTCTTGTTCTTGCAGTTTATTTCTAGTTAAATGGTTTTCTTCTAATAACAGTTCGATTTCTATGTGTGCGCTTTTTAACTCTTGCTGGAAATTATCTAAAACGCTTTTAAGTTCTTCTACTTCTTCGTTATGTGCACAGGTGGAGAGATCTGGTAAACTCGATGCCTTTATTGAAGTTGGCGTCGATTCCAGTGAGTTAAATTTGTCTTCGTCTAGGGAGTTATTATTTTTTTTTTGTTTTCTTATAGTTATGTTTTCCATTTTTCTCTGCTAGTCATACAGTAGATTAAAGTATATTAAAAAGAAGTTAAAAAAAGAATTAAAAAAAAAAAAAAACCTGTAGGATTTGAACCAGTGTCGTTCAGGGGGATTCGGGTCAGCCAGTTGATAAAAATGAATCTTTTTGTTCTTTCCAAGATTTGAACCATGGACCTTCTGAATGAGAATCGACGGTCTTAAAAATCACGCCATTCGAGCTGTTAGTAATACCTGCGAATTTGACGTACCGTATCGTCGATGTTGTCCAAGTAAGAGTTGATGTAGATGGCGTTGCTTATGCTGTTGTCCTTGATGCGTCATATGAATTTGGTTCTCAACGGATTATAGATGTGTTTTTTGGTTAATTTATTGTTGTTTATTTGGTTATTCTCACCGAAATTTATATTTATGTCAATGAATCCGTTGGTATTCAATCAAATACACTTTATTTATAACTGGTTATACTGCAGTTGTTGATTTATTTTCGTTTATAGCTTCAGATATTTTTGGCACTGATATTGATGTAATTATCACTTCTACCGTCGAGATAACACTCACGTAGGTCTATTGTCACTTGCACTTTGAATATAGAATAAATGTTGAGGTAAATTCAGTAGAATTGTATTTTAATTTTGATTTAATTGTAGATAGTTTTAGAACTGCTTGTTTACGTCGCAGTGGCGCCCTCTGTTCTTTTTTGTCTAGAGACTAATATAAAGACTTATTTGTCTTTTAGTAATGCACCATAGCATAGCATGAAGTATTAAATATTTCTGCACATCCATAGAAGTGTGTAAGTAGCATGATTCATTTTAAGGTTAATGAATTGACCTTCAATCTACCATCAGCAGATCCAAACATGATATTGTTACTTCGTAAAGTGCGAAGATATAAGTATATGTATCCGTATAGTAATATAAATATGCACATCTGAATAGAGCATAACTGTGAATTTCCGTACTTCTATAGCTTCATTCTGGCGTTATGTGAACATTGGCGGTGGCTTTGCGACGGCTTATTCCATAATTTGATCAAAGGTAATTAATTAATAACTATTGTATTAATAAAATTAACCATGACCGCCTTCCATGATTGCAATACAAGGTCTAGGGAAATTGAACCTTTATCATCATTCAGTTAAGACGAGAATTGCAGGTTTGTTTAGTTAAATTCTGAATTCTCGACATCGAGTCGAACATATCAAATTTAAAACGTTGTTGCAGAAATTAGTCAACTCAGTAACTACTTTCAATAAGTTTATAGTCTCATTGACTCCAAATACTACAAAGTAGTGCTATATTAATATTTCAAACTTCATTCCACGACGCTGGAATAACCACAAATTGAATATTAATTCAAACTCTCAATTTCATTCAACATAAATATGAATAATGTGACAGTTGACTGACTTTATCTAGGATTAAGGTAAAAATAGAGTATATAAGGACAGATATTACTTAATACAAGAAGTAAATAAATTCCTTTAAATAACAGACATTAACAGGGAGAGGGATAGGAGTAAATAAATAAGGAATAAAATGTTAGTAAAACATAAGTATACTCTATTGAGAACCGCATAATATTCTATTTTTTTATTACCTAGTTATTTATATATAAATATATATATATATATATATATAATTATTTCAACCAAATATTTTCTATTACCCTGGTGGATTTAAAAAACTGATTCCCGCCTGTCCTGAATATATTGATTACCGTGTTGTCCGAAATGGTTTTCCCCTTTTTATAATAGAAAATCAAGAGTTTAAGAAACCCAATAATCGCTGCATAGTAGGTAGTTAAAACTCGACAAAACACAAAACCTTCCTGCAACCTCAATCAAAATAAAACAGTAAAAGTTTCTAGAAAACACAGTTCAAATAACGTTGAAATTAATCAATTAAAGAATCTAGGAAACACAATAATTATCTGGTTACCGCCTGTCCTGAATATAATGGTTACCGTGTTGATGGAAATAGTTTTTCCCGTTTTATAATGGAAAATTAAGAGTTTATGAAACCCAACGATTGCTGCATAGTAGGTAGTTAAAACCCGATAAAACACAAAACCTTCCTGAAAAATCAAATTAAAATAAAACAGTAAAATATTCTCGAAAACACCGTTCAAATAACCTTGAAATTAATCAATTCAAGAATCTAGGAAACACAATTATTATCTGGTTACCGCCTGTCCTGAATATAATGGTTAACGTGTTGATTGAAATAGTTTTCCCCGTTTTATAATGGAAAATTAAGAGTTTATGAAACCCAATGATTGCTGCATAGTAGGTAGTTAAAACCCGATAAAACACAAAACCTTCCTGAAAAATCAAATTAAAATAAAACAGTAAAAGATTCTAGAAAACACAGTTCAAATAACGTTGAAATTAATCAATTAAAGAATCTAGGAAACATAATAATTATCATTTAAATCAACCAGTAGAAGATTCTAAAAAAAACACCAAACACACTGTAACTACCCTCCCCCTCGAGGTTTTTGAAATAATATGAATAAACCCTACGAGTTAACCGAACGATTCTATGAATAGTAAATTTAAAGATATAACCAGCTAACCATTAATTTAATGTCAGACGGAATTTAACCCTCACGCATTTTTATTGGAATATTTCTCCAATTGGAAGATTCTAATACCAACGATTGCGAGTATCTTATTTAGATGATTTGGCCAAAGTAGTGGATGATCGTCTATGGGTAGGATTGCAGACGTTGTGATAGTAATAACCTAAAGTTCTTTTTAGAGTGGTTTTGGTTAAACAGTATCGTCATGAGGTTCCCCAGCCAGTGATGAATATAAGTGACATAAAAATATTGATAAGTATCGAGTCCATGCTTATTAGAATAAATTCCAAGTAAATAACCATTTTTAAAAGGTATTTCGATTACATGTGTTTATAAAGGAGGGTTTGTGCTAGAGCTCACGTCCAGAAGGGACACGGGCCCTAAGGTCAAGCCCCTTAACCCCACCCGACGCCAGTGGAGGTCAACCGATTTCTACGGACCCAAGACAGACGAAGTTAGATTTAGCTAAGCAAAATAAGCTTAAATTTTATAAAATAATGCTTACAACCACTCAAAATTGTAAACACAATTTATAAATAAACATAGGGTTAACTATGTGTTCATTAGCACGCTTTTGGCGTTATCTTTCACCTGTTTTGGGGCCATCCTCCTCCCACTCATTCCCATACACAATCTACGTGACTGCATTATTTTAAGACTGCTGAAGACCTGGAATTAGCCAACTGAATACACCAGCACCTAGAGACCGCCTGAACCTACTCAAATCCCTCTCGAGTTAGTTTACCTGCCAATCAACTACATATAGACTAGTTGGGTTATATTTTTTTATATGATTTTATATTGTGATATCTCTCATCCATCAGTCCAACATGTTTGTTGATCGGTTACGGGATATTTTTATTTGCACCTACCCGTCTCTTAAGTTTTATTCCGTAACCATGTTGATGTTTATCCAGATATTTTATATACAAATTAGTTTTGAGACATGTAAATTCAGCGTAACTACTTAGGTCACTAGATTGATAATGTAGCGTGTGTGTAGGTTTGATTCTATCGGATTTCAGGCCATCCACAGGCATTCTACAGCGAAGTAAACTTCACTCTAAACAGGGGCGACGAGCGTCCCTGAATGATGCGACCAGGGTCTATACTACAATGTCAAATCAATCCGAATTGTACAAATCCATCTTTTAATCGGGGTATGCGTGTAGTTCTCCAGTCCATGAGTAAGAAGAAGTCTAGGCACTACGTGCCTACGACAAAGGTATGAACCAGATAGTACTCAAAGCAGTGACAGCCTTTGGAAAATGGAAAGCACAAGTTCGTTCGAATTCCAATGCAGTAAGAATGATCGACCTTCTGAATCGGAGGCGTTTCAGAAGGGGAGAATGACTGCTAATAAACCTTAGGCCGGGTAGAATCTAGTAGAGTGTTCTTATAGTAATGTCAGCTTCTTGTAGAGTAAATTTGTATGTCTGTGTTCTGTGAATGACCAAGTAACCACGTTAATCTACATGCTATATGGAATTAGAATATGTTTGTCATTTAATGTAAAGTTAGGTAGGCCAACCAACATGATATACGGTCAAGAAAAGAAAGATCAAAACAGCCACAATCAAAACAATATTAAGTTTGTTAGATAGTTTTATAAGTATTTAGGTATTTCAAGAGTAAGAAGGAATTAACGTAATTATTTGTAATCATACGAATTTCAGATACTTGTTTGTTACATAAACCTAAATAATCGTGTTTGTCTCCCTAACTACATAACCTCGACAACCTAGGTTTAACCGCAACTAAACTCCTGTCTAGCCTAGTCTAAAATCCTAGTGTTATACCACGTCCATCATCGACACCACTCGAAAATGGTTGAGTTTGATTTGAATGTGTTTGTATGTTTAATGACTGTGTGTGTGGGAATTTCAAAACTCGCTACACGAAAGGAATGAGGAGAGAATTAGCCCGCGAATATCCTAAGAGCCAATCCAGGAACCCTATGGTGAAGGAAAAAGGAAATTCGCTCCAAGCCCAGTCTCAGACTCAGATCAATTACCTATAAGTTCTTATCTAACGACCCAAGTATAGTTTTGGAATTTGGGGTAGGTTGATTTAAAGAATAGGAACCGAGGTATATCTCGGCGCTTCAGACACTCATGAAAATCCACTGCAACACGCAATCACAACTCTCCCAGTTCAAGACGCGTAAAACGGCGAATCGAACTGTATAGAATTCCCGAAAGACGTGTGTCACTGTAGTTTGACGCGGAGACTGAATGGCTCCCCCTCTGAGTCTTAACTCACACTTCACTCGACGACCAGCAACAAAAATCCCCCTCTCATCTCGACCCATCCCTTTTATATTTCCTCTTCCCACCAACACGTCCTACCCCAGGCATGCTCGCCAAACCACCATCTCAAACTCCGCTAGTCATTCTCATTGGTTCGTTTCGTTTCCTTTCGAAACTCAGTGCTCTGATTGGTAACTGGTCTACACCGTATACACACTTTATATTTTAGATCACACAATTCAACTAGAAATAGACTCTATAACATCATAAAATAATCTAAATAAAATAATACTCATTTTTTTTTCTATATAAAACATCTTATTGCAGGTATAGTGAATAAAGTTCTAATTTGAGTTAAACCATCTGGAATTTAAAGGCGATCGACCGCCACCTGTATTTCCATCATTGAACTAACTACGCATCTGTTTGACCTACCAAACTATATCGTAATTAAACACCCTTACGTATGAGTTTCGATTGAATGAGCCATGGTAAATGCGACATTTCAAAACAACATCACAAATGTGTAAAATGGTCATAATTCGATATCCACTGAAAGCAACGGTGAAGTTAAACCATATTCATTTTAAATTTATGATTCATAACTTATTTCATAGCTCTTAAAGTTTATCCACATTTTGGAGATTGTTTAAACAAATATATTTCTACCTACTGAGAAATAAACCAAATGTTTGTTTCGTCACAACACACAACACAAATAAAACAATTAAAATAAACATTATAGATTCTAGACTAGATAAATAATGACGATTATAGAAGTAATAGGCAATTACTGTGACGACATATTCAGTAGTTTAAACAAGGTAGAAAACATTTACAAAGATGCATGATAAGCAATTAACTTCTAGGACTTAAATTTAATTAGCACAACCCGACACTCCCGAATAGCTATTCAGAAAGGACCCACAAATTAATAACCCAAATCCAAAAGTAAAATAGAAAAAGAAAAGTTGACAACGGAGAATCGAACCTCGAACCTTAATATTTCAAGTCTGGTAACAACGCGATGAGCCACTTGAGCTTATATGAGGCCTTGTGAAATTTGCGATGCCTTCGATAACCACTAATCTCCATATTTATGTTTATACCAAATTTATCTTGCCGCTTAATTGAGCATTGGTCAACACCAATCTTACATCACCGTTATTTGTTTGGTTTAAAAATATTTGGCTTCTCTTTTTGCAGTTCATAGTTAAATCATTAAATCGCGTTGCCCAAACCTGCCAACGCTTGCCAACTTTTTATAGCAAATAAAAAAAATGTGTCTCAGATCTTTACATTTCCGTTACATAACCAAAGCTGCCACGTTTACAGTATTCACACTAAAGCACTTACTTCACTATATAATATGTTTAAAAATGAATGATTTTATTCTAATCACAATAACGCAATTTGACACATGACACGAATGCAAGAATCACACTATATTATAAGCATTAACAAAACTAAAACAATAATTGCCTCCTTTAAACTCATGAGTTTGACCGCGCGTGAGAGAGACAGACAGACTATTCTTGATGCCCATGCAGTGCAACATCGCACGCCGCGCTCTTATTCACAGACACTACACAAGCGGACGTGTAATTGTGTTGAAGATGCCAGCTCTAGTTATCCGACCTGGGGGGTTACCACAATCTTTAAAAAGTCAGACCAAATGTCGTCCAACCCAAACTTGGGCACTAATTTGATCGACAAAATTTCGTACCATGACCGCCCTAAATTAGGACTGCTTTTGATTCGTGGCGTGAGTGAATGATGAATAAAAAAAAAAATTGTCTCTGGTCCGTAATTGGAAAAAGGGAAATTCTGTGAACACTAACCAAACAATTACCAAAAACGACATTCAGAAGTTGTATTAATATTTCCACGTAAACTACAATAAAGGTGTTAAATTTACTATACGATATTGTCTTGCTATTTTTTACATTAAAACAATCTTAAATTACAATTTTCTGTGGTTTCAAACAAGTTTTCGTGAATTTGAGAGAAATTTAATTTTTAAGCAGTCTGGTAACAATTCGTTTTATCAAGAATTCTGAACGTACATTACTTGAAGCGGAAAAAAAAGAGTTGAGTTTGACATTTAGAACCAAAGCGGTAAATTATTTTTGTTTAAAAAACTTGTAAAGTTTTGTGGAGAAGTGCATTAAGCGTAAAATCTGCAGAAAATACTATGTCGTAAGTATCCTGTAGAAATAAGAGTTAAAATAAACTTTCAGGAACAAATCTTTTGTTCCTGAAATAGTGAACTCCGGACCTAACTATCTCAGCTCGTGAAAAATAGTTTTATAACATATTACTTTGATTTTCCAGTGGAAACAATGGTCGGAAGGTGACTCACAGGCAACTTGAAAGCCTATGGGAAATACTAATAGCTAACAAAAGCCTGGCTACAGGCTTCAACAAAGATGCTCAAGCCAGGGAAAAATCGAGAAACCTGTGGCGTAACGCGGAGCAGATATTGAACGCACACGGTGATGGCGCAGTCAAAGACTGGAAGGGCTGGTCAAAGGTATTTATGTACCTACTTCGCGGAGATAGCTGGAAACTAATAATTATTTTAACCCAAGCCAAAATCTGTATAGAAAAGTAATGTCTATTTTATTAATTGTTTCAGTATTGGTCAGATTATAAATGCCGAATTAAAGCTAGAGTTGCTAGCGTGCGGACTTCCAATAGCCGCACTGGTGGTGGCCCAGCTGACGTCAAGCCTCTGATGGAAATTGAACTTAAGTTTCTGCAAATCCTTAGAAAGAAAGAAAGAAAGAAAGAAAGACATTTATTACACACAAAATCCTTGGTCAGGACTTTGGCGTTGGGTTGCCTGGAGCAAGGGTTGATCCATTTCTTGAGGTATGTAATGTTTTTGCTGTCTTGATTAAATAATGCCAATGATAAATTTAGATATTTTTGCAAAAACTCATTCCCTAGATAAGGTATCCATCAAAGTTTGTGAAATATTTGCACCACTTTAATTGCGGCCCCACGAGGGTTATCTAAGTATCAAAATTTTGATTTCAGGAACCTCCTATAGAGGCTTCGGCCGCCTTGGAGAACTTGTATGGAGAGAGTTCTGTTCCGGAGTTTCCGCCGACCCTCCGTTTTGGAGAGGTCTCCGAGCCAGTAGAAATCGGAGAGTCAGCGGAACTTGGAGATCTGGTGGAACAGGGAGAGCTAGTGGATCTGAGCGAGCCAGTGGAACCGGCGACAACACTAGCCACCTCTACTACCGCTCCGCTGCTCGCACTGAGTATAGCTAGACCAGCGACAGAGCCCGCTTCAAGACCGTCGGTTATAGCGCCGCGCTCTCCAAGGAGGATACGAAGGAGAACCCCTATAATGATGCAAGAAATGGCGCGACAAGAGTTGGTGGAAATTTCCAGAAGAAGGGAGCAGACTGATAGGGAGAACTTAGAAGTGATGAAAGGAATTCTAGCAGAGCTAAAAGAAATAAAAAGCAGGTTGGTTTGTAAAACATAAATTTTAATCCACTATGTAAAAAGTAAACAAAATGTAGCTCTCTAATGTCCTCACCGAGGGGCACAGGTACGACAGGTACCCGGATACGAGTAAGTTTGAGCTATACTTCACTATGTACACTCCTTACAATTATGTATTTAATTTCAGACTTCCCGGACCGCCGCCGCCGAGAGCCGAGTGACCTGTGATTGACGTGTAGCCAATCCGATACTAAGGGCCTGACTCCCGGCTTCGGCCATGACACTCTCCGGCTCCGGCAACACCAAATCTTCGCCCGTAATTTCTTCAGGCAACGCCACATTATTCGTATTGCAGATGTTATGCAATATTACACAGGCATTTACTAATGATGCAGCCACCTCAGGTCTGTAGTGAAGCACTCGATGAGATAAAAGGCAGCGAAATCTCGCCTTTAAAAGGCCTATCGTCCTTTCGATTATGCAACGAGTCTTCACATGCATCTTTGTGTAATTTTCTTCTGGACTGCCCGGTGCAGCATCCAGTATAGGGGTCATCAAGTATTTACGCAGGGGATACCCAGAGTCACCTAAAAATTATTTCTTTCAATACATATTTGTTACCATTATAGTAGTTTATGTGACTGCTACATAATGGAGGGCATTAATACTCGAGAGTGGGTTTATGAAACGAGACGAAAGCGAAATATCACTCGAGAGTTTTAATGCCTAATTATGTACAGTTACATACACTAGTTTATCTACACACATATCATAAGCTCTCTTTGATGTGTTCAGGAACCGCATGTTTGACCGGCTCTGCAGTTGTTGAGCTTTTTCTGTAGTACCAACTTCACGCAGGCGGGCGACGGCGTTCGAAATTTGAATGTCAGTACCAACTTCACAGACAAACTAGGGGCGGCACGCAGTCGGGCGTCGGCGTTCGAAATTTGAATGTCATAATATGTAGAAAAACTACACATTATGGTCATAATGTGTAATTTTTCAGATAAGAAATGAGTTTTTACCAAGTAGTTTAACATAATGTTAAACTACTTGGCTGATCGTAACTTGCGGTTTTCGTACTTAGTAAAGAGGGCTTATGATACGTGTGTAGATAAAATAATATATTTACTAACGTTTGATCAGGACGAATCAGGAAAACGCACATTAGGAAATGGTTATTACGATTAGTTACTATAATAAAAGCAACTAGAAGTCTCTTTTTAAAAATTGTTAAGATTTGTAACTGCTGTTACTACCTATGTTAATTATAATAATTTTTATTGTATTCCTTTGATATTTTAATAGTGTCTATATTGTTTTGCACAACTTGTTTACAGTTAACTGAGCAGGGTTGTCTTTTTGAGTAATATAATTTTATAATTAATAATTTGTTTTGTTTGAATTTGGTGTCAATAATAAAAAGGTGAATTTATTTGTTACCAAGCAGCCAGGTGTTCTCATTTAAATTTTCTAGGTGTCCCTTTACAGGATGGCTATTCCATACAAATGAATTGTGGCTGCTGCCTCCATGACTGGCATCAACACTTGTTATCTGCATGTTGGAATCACAGATCTAAAACAAATGTATATATTTTGATTATTATCTTATTTTCTCATGTTATTTTACTCACTGAATTTAATTAATTATGGTTGGTACATACCAATTGCACATTAAGAGAATGGTAATGCTTCCTGCAGAAGTAACGTTCTTCATGTTGAACAGGCCGCACAATTGCTACATGTGAGCCATCAATGCAGCCCAATACCCCCGGAATTCCAAATTTGTTGAAAAAGCTGTAAATAATATACCTGTTTAAGTAACATCTATCTAATATAGATCTGATTATTGCCAGACTAATGATTGATTGAATTCACATACCCTTGCCTTATGGCATCCCTTTCTGCCAAGCTTTGAGGAAAGACTATATATTTCCTCCTCATTCCTACTGAGTCTAAGTTCGCTGTGACTTCTGCAATCACCGATGAGACCGTTCGTTGAGCCATTGAATGCCCAACAATCCCACCAATAGGTCGTTGATACGATCCGGTACCATAGAATGATAATGCTGTTAAGACCTAAAATAAAAGGTAAAAATTGTAGTGTTAGTTAATAGTGGGGTGGAGTATGGCTCTTACTTGCATCCAGGGAAAGGTCCTGGTACCCTCCTTAGGGACATTAACGGGCAAATTTTATTTTATGCTAAGTAGGTGCCTGCGTAGGCAGCTTACCTTGGTTTCTACGGATAAGTCAGTATGTTTATTTGGTTCTCGGAACTTGGGCCTCAGTTCTTCGCACAATTCACGGGCCAGATTTTTTGTTAAGCGATATTCCTTGACAAACTGACTCTTCAAGCAGAAAAGGGTCCAGTTCATCCCTTAATTGCGCCCTAAGCCTTTTTCGGAGTTGAAATGTTTGAATGTCATTCTCCAATAATTCAAAAGCAACTAATTTGTCTGACATGATTAGTTAATAAAAGCAAAGGCACAGCTACGGATACAAACACAGTTATAGGGGAAATTTTCCAGCGACCACGTTCCCGCCAAATTGTATAAAGTTTTTTTACGGTAGGCCGCCTGTTTTTTCGTACTCCAAGAATCTAATTTATTAGTCCGAAGGGTGTCCCGTCACACGGATAAGTGATTATGCTGCTGTAACAAAGAAAAACCACAAAAACGAAAGCATAAGCGACGTCACTGGAAGAACTTGAATTTATTAAGTCGCATCCCGAGGAACTTTGTTTGGTTTGCTTTTTTTGACGTTTGGTCGATGCAGATCAAGTTTGTTTGCTGTCAAATGGCACCTTGTGATACGAATTGAATGAATGTTTTCAGCTGAACCGCTAGAATAATGTCAAGACTAATTAGGTTCTTATTTGTGAGGTTGGAGTACGAAAAAACGTTGTGGTACTTATTAAGCCTTGATTTTGACTCGGAATATTAGATTGGAGTAACCCTCCTGTACAGCCCACTGACGGACACACTGACGGACGGCGGAGACTTTGTCACCCTCCGGGCACGGAACCCTGATACCTCAACCTCGTAAAGCTTGTTGGAAGAAGTCTCTTAAAAGTGACACGTATTTTCCATTTTAAATACTGAATATTTAATTTACTTTAAATATTCATTATATTCATAAGAAAGAAAATTATCTAAAGTAAATTATGGGGACGTTCTAACAGTGACGGGAAACCTTCATATCTCCATAGCTGCGGTGATGGGCTAGCCCCTTGTCACGCAAAATGGAGTTTTGAATAACGTTGGCACAATTGTGCCTCGGCTACCTCGTATGGGAATTGGCGTGACTATGCTTGTTTATTTTGGCGACCTCTGTGCGCAGCGGTTGTGGCTCTGCCTACCCTGAGAGAGGATCCGGGTTCGATCTCCGTCTGGGAAAAACAAACATGTCTTGGATGTTTATATGTGTGTAATGTCGCTGTTTCTGGTTCCCACGAAAGAAGGTATCCTCTTGTGGAGCCAGAAGCAATGTATGTGCTTGTATGTAAATGTAAATATAAAACAAGATTCCTGTAAAAAAAAAATTTTAGACATTTAAAGCTTGGACAGGCTCTATCAGATTATCTCTGGCTGTCCAACATTAAGATTCCCTGGGCAAAGAAAATCTTCTTCGTGAAACTACGCCATTTCGTTCAATTAGAATTGTGTATTTATTCATATTTCTTCGTTTACTTATGTATAACTGCGAACTCAACTCCAAAAAGCGATAGGTATCTACGGCGCGACTAGTCGTAAAAAGTAGACGCACATAAAATCATTCCTTACAGCCACTTTACCTATCTACTTCAAAGCTGCCGTTTAGTCCCTAATTCGCATGTAATAAGAAAGTTACGAAATCAAAAAGGCGAAACTTATCAAGACTCTATTAAATATCTGTGAAATCCATGCCGATCGCTTTAAAATTGATATTTTGAAAGCTTTTCGCTAGTTTCAAATTGACCTTGAACATCCTTATTTGAGTACCTTTGTGGCGCAGCCGTTGTGGCTCTGCCTGCCATGCGAGAGGTTTCGGGTTCAGTCCCCGGCTGGGGACAAAAAAAACTCCAGGTCTTGGATATTTATATGTGTGTGATATCGCTTTTTCTGGTTCCCACGACACAGGGTATCCTAGTGTGGGGCCAGAAGCAATGCATGTGCCTGTTTATAAATGTTATGTTATGTTGTTATATTATTCACTTACTCAAATCCACCAATGCAATTAGTGTCACATTGACGTTTAGAGTATGGGTGACCCTGAGAGTATGGGAAAATTTATATAATTTCACAGTTTTCGATCGATTTGAGGTACAATAAATTTGGGAATGTTGATTTTTATCAGTTGCACGCAGAAAAAGCAAAAACCGATGAAACCGGTAAATACCGCTTGGGAAACGGAACGTTCTCTCATTATAATCTGGTTGATAGAAAATTGTCTTTTGCTTATTTAAGCTTGCTTGCCTTGTAATTGTCATATCAAACTTATCAAAGAAAATCTTCCTAATTTCCAAACAATTTTGTAAGAAGTTATATGAAATGAATCGTCGACAGACTGACACTTTAAATTGGGTTGACACTGTTGACAGTAGCTTTGACATATTTGACGTTTGGTTCTACTGACCACACGTTACAGGCCAATGACTGAAAATTATGAAATTACGGTGGTCGAAGGAAAATCTGCAGAAAAGAGCGAATGTCCCGCGAGCGTTTAAAAAACAGACGTTCTGTCATTTAAAGCAGTTGTAATTTGAATTTAAACAAAAACAAGTCCCGTTTCAGTTTAAACTCAAATTACAACTGCTTTTAATGACAGAAGCTCTGTTTTTAAACGCACGTCAAGAGCTACAGAATCAATCTTCTGGGTGGGTTTTTAACAAATATTTTGCAGAAGGCGCCAGGATGTAAGGCGCTGATATGTGAACATTCTTAAGCTCTCGTGTGACTGCACTTGACTTAGCTAATGGTTTCCCTCAAGTTCTTCGCTCTCGCTCTGCACTGAATTATATACCGTAAGAAATGGAATTGCCTGGGCTAGACTGCATACTGATTTAGTATCTAGGCTGACGTAGCTAGCTCCGTTTTTAGGGTAGTCAGTAAGATTAGTCATACCAAAAAAATATAAACTCATATTGAACACTTGGTTAAAGACAAAAATGTATAGAATTTAATGTTTGTTTTGAGGTCAAACTATGTGTAACATTTTTTGTAGTGAAAAGGTGAATATTTAGCGACGGTCAAAAGTATGGTGGATGTACAGACATACAGCTCGCTCGGACTCGCGCCAAACATCTACATTTGTTTTGAGGTTAAACTACTTTGAGTATTTTTTGCAGTAACACGGCTAGTTTTCGTCATTGCGACGCGGCCACTTCAGGAGGCCTACCATGACCTTATAAGAAACTGCTCTTAATCCAGGCAGTTCAGTTAAAGTACTTAAACTTAACGACTTAATTTCGTACCATGACCTCATAAAAGGTGAATGACTTCTGAGCTGCTTATTTGATAAGGTGAATAGTTTATTGTCTCTGGCTAGTTAACTTACATCCATGTAAGAACGAGAAGGGAATATACAGGATTCCTTATGAAAGAACTACTCATCGCATTGTCTGGAGGACCGTTCCTAACCAACGTTTATTGTTTATACGGTATTTACCGGTTTTTTTTATTATAAGGATATCTTATATTATAATTTGTTTTATTATTTAGGAATGGTACTTTGAAAAAATGAAAGCTTAAAATTAATACGCGCATATTACTATTTAATGCAATTTGTGATAAAACTTAGTAACTTATGCTTTGTTTTTTATTGATCGTTCAAATTATATTGAGCATTTTGAACGCAACTCATGACTGTCAAGTGGTTCATGTGTTTGTTTACAATATTTAACGATTTATTTTAGGTACTTTTGTGTGTTGATTTAATTACATATTATTAAGTAATATACATTCTTTCTCGTTCGCTACGCTACAAACAACAAGGCATACTCATTTAACAAACATAGCATTGGCCTCGCTGGATGGCGGATCGAAATTGTAAAATAATATTTTACATATAATTTCTAATTAAAATCTGACTCCGTGTAATTTTAAAATATGTCGTATGCTGAACATATAATTATTGATACTCCTTTTTATGTAAGCTTTTCATTCATTACATAGGTGTATTAAATTTATATTTACTTGCAGTAATTTGGTTGAATTGCCTATACGACGACGCCCCCATCGTGTATCATACGAACAATTGGGGCTCTATGTGTTTTTTTAAATTCACACAGAAACATAGTCTTGGGCTATAATAAGTCCTCTCAGCCATCTGTACCCTAAGAATGTGGCAGAGAGTTGCCCAGCAATGTAACTAGATGGGTGAAGGTGCATTCAAAGATAGGAAAGGATGGTCATCGGTTATTAATCTAACTAATAATGTAGACTCGAATGTTTGTGGTTGAGAGGATGGATGTTTGTTACTCTTTTGCGTGAACTGCCTGATGGAATCAATTTAAATAGGCTATCTTCTCTGATGGGCGTATATCCGAAGCACTGGCATAGTTTATGGAGTCTCCTTTATCTGTGCGAGATTCAGTATGTACTCATTAGTTTTGTTGATCATATTTGATTTATTTTATCTAGTGTTTCACTTGTACAAAAGTGTATTAATTTTACCTACTTACTTTATTTGAGTTTGGAGTTTAAAATAAAAATAATTACATACACAAGTATACTCAATAGTTAAGTCAAAGTTAGATTTTTTATTCAAAATTACATGTATGATGATGTCTTTAAAAAGTGACAAAGAAATCAGTGCTACAGTATAGTATTATAGTATCTGCGGTGCTTCTAAATTATGACTGTCTAAATATGTATGTATAGAAATTTACATACATGCATATTTATCTTATTACATTAAATCTTTATTTCAATTCAATTTCTTTATTTCAGGTTATAGACCCATACATTACAAAATTAAAATTACAATTAAATTAAACACAAGTCATATACACAAATTAATAAATTAAATAAATTAATAAATTAAATTAAATTAGATTAGATTCAAATTAGAATTAATGAAAAATTAAGAATAAGGAATGGGATTCCACACTGCTAGGACAGACAGGTGTGCAGACGTTCCCAGTGCCCCAGCAGCGGTTAATCCCATCTGTCCGCAAACGTGCACAGAATGGAGTTGGGACTACCACAGATGCGGGCCTTTAACGAGGCGCAGCGTTTTCTAAAAGCGTTTTATAAAACAAAAACATTGTAACTTAAAAAACAACAAAAACTATGCCACACAATTTTAACATAAAACTTAAATGAAGACTGTTTGATGCTTGCAATAACTGTATAATTACATTTCTAGTTTTGACATGGCAATTAATGTAGTAGGCTTCAGGTGAGCCTTCTGTTGCATCCAATAAAAGGATAACCAGAGTCACCTGCAAATAAAACTATTATATTAGACACCTATTATTATTGTAATTAAAACTATTATACTTTATTAATCATCATAGCAGCCTATAACAGCTCACTGCTGGCTTTCTGACTGAGTGCGCCACAGACCTCTTTAAAACTTACTTTATTAAATAGATAAAATATTTATGTGAATAGTGAATGTTTTATTATTAATTTTGTTGTTATGTTAAGTTAGCTAAACATCATCATCAATCGGCACACATTCTTTACCACTCCCTCTACTCCGGTCCTGAGCCTGCCGCATCCACTGCCTTACAGTTATACATACTCTAGTTCTTAGTGTTACTTGACAACACAAATAAGAATGCTACTTGTCTGCATCTCGTAACCTACTGCTAGTACTAGTGCGGGAGATAGGGGCATTCTTATTAGGTTTGTATGATTGTAAGAAATGGAATTTTTTAACTTTATAAACTATTATTATAATAATTCAGAAATAAGTAGCATACTTATTTGTAAATTTCTGTTTGTTTACTAAATAAAATAATTGTAAGAAATGGAATTTTTTAACTTTATAAACTATTATTATAATAATTCAGAAATAAGTAGCATACTTATTTGTAAATTTCTGTTTGTTTACTAAATAAAATAATTCTGATTAATATGGATACCAGTTTTATTTTGATAGTCGGTGTACTGTAGGCAGGTATGCCAACAAAATAATCCATTCTTAGAAATACATTTAGAACAGCTTACCTAAAAGCCTTTATTATTACTGAGGCCTTTGAAATAGTTTTGAAGTAGATGGACTGATCATCTAAATGAGTCATGTGTGGATCCACCATAACTAGCATCAACATACAATTACATAAACATTAACATTTATGTACAGGCACTTACATTGCTTGGCCCCACACTGTTGTGTTGTGGGAACCAGCAACAGTGACATTACACACACATAAACATCCAAGACATTTGTCCAATTTTTCATTTATTTATCCCCAGCCGGGGATCGAACCCGGGACCTCTCGCATGGTAGGCAGAGTCATAATAACCGCAGCGGCACAGAGGTCATAATAATTATCATTGATTAATCTTACCAATTGAACATTAAGAGAATTATAGCCCTTCCGACAGATATACCTCTCCTCTCCTTTTGGGCTTACAATAGCTACCTGTGTCCCATCAATACAGCCAATAACATCACTCCAAATTTTTCATTACACCTGAAATTAAAAAAGTTTTAATTATAAATAACCTTTTCAAATTAGCGACTGTTTAGAACTGGTATCTGACAGCTACATAATTAAAGCTATGGTATCAATTAAAAATTCACCTTATTATATTCATAGGTACAACATTCTTCTACAGTTTGTGTGCATTCTTCATAGGTATTTCCCATTTCTAATGAGTTGGTTGCTGCAGTGACCTATGCCCAGTAGGTACTGCTGACATGGTTTGTTGCGCAATAGATAAGCCACGGATCTTACCTGTTGGCATTTGATATGTTCCATAGCCATAAAATGATAAAGCTGTAAGACCCTGCAACAGAAAAGAGTAGGTATTTAGATGTACACTGTCTAGATCCTTGACTAGAAATTACCTAAGTCTCTTGACAATAAAACTAATGTATTTCCATAAACTCTTACTTTTGTTTCTATGGTGGAATCCGACGATTTACTTGGCTGTGGTTTACCACTCGTCGCCAGTTCCTTGCACAAACTTTGAGCCAAGTCGGGAGTAAGCCGATATTGTTCGACGAATTTGTCGTCAGTTAAATGAAAGGGATCATACATTTCCCTTGTAAGGCGGTGGCGATTTCTTTTTAAATTGTCATTCAAGTTTTGTCCGTTTCAAAAAATTCAAACAAAACCTGTTTACTCACTTGCCATTATTATAAAGAAAATAACTAAAAAGCACTTGAACAATCGCAAAGCGTCTACTAAACTATCAACAACAACACAACAATTCACATAAAGTTAATCTCTGAGCAACTTTTTAAACATTGCTTACTTTGACAGTTGAGCGTTTCAGTAATCGCCGAGCGCTTGTCAAATGCCACGTCATGGTACGATTTTAGGAGGAAAAAAAAGGTGAACTGCATGAAAACGCTGGACGTAATAAGGGCTTAAACTGCCTTGCTTTTTAGAGGTCATGGTACGAATTAGCAATGCAGTTCAGTTTAAGGCCTTAAACTGAATAGATTTAAGAGGTCATAGTAGGCCTCCAGAGCTATTTAGATATTTGACGCGAGCCTAGGGATAAAGAAAAATTAATGTCATGTCTTGGATGTTTACATGTCAGTGACGTCGCCATTTCTGGTTACCACTGAGTATCCTAGTGTGGGGATAAAAGCAATGTATGTTCCTGTATATAAATGTTACATAACGTCATGCGGTTTCCCATGCGCAGTGGCAGAAACATTGGCAATTTAGGCCAGATCGATGAAATGCGGGTTAGCACTTATCTCGGGTTTACTTTGATATTCCATACTTTCTATGAATTGTCAAAGGTTACTCGAGTTTAGTGTTTACTAGCGGTCCATCTGTTGGTGTCAAGTTATTCAATACTCCATAGATTTATATTTATCAATAATTTCTCCGGAAAAATTGTTCTCTTATATGATTCTCTATTCTTCTACGGTTTGAACAGTCACCATTATAATAAAAGCCGAGCTGTTTGCAAAACTCAGACCGCGCCCTGGCGGTGGAGGACATATTATAAACGGACTGGGTAAGCATGAGAGTTTCCTCATAACCACACTGACACTACAGAGGCGTTCGGAGCAGAAACAGTGTAATCCGTGAATCTTGTGAAGTCTAGCCTTTCGTATATTTTTATTGCACATGAAAATTCACATTACAAGCTTATAGAAAAGATACTTACAAAGGCAAGCTTGAATAAATCTCTTGTTAGATACAAGAGATTTATTCCAGCAACCCAAGATGAAAAGGATAGATTCATCGGAATCGAACCTTATAAATGTTAAAATCACCTGACATTATGCGCTTCCATTCAAAATAAATTGATAGTCACTTTAAATGACAGGTAACGTTAAATAAACGCGTTGAGTAGCCCTATCATGTAATTCTGATATCTAGGAATTCGGTGTTTGATAAGATTGTCCTATTGGACATTTTCATTCAATGGGTCTGAAGCTGAACCTATTTCAACAAAAACATTTGACAATATCAGAATTGTATATTTTCAGCATTCATATTATATTATATTTAAAAGACAGCATTTGACTATGATGACACATGCTGGTATATCATAGAACTCGTGAACAAAGTTACCGTTTTGGCCATTTCCTAAAAGTATCTATTTTGACAGTCAAATACTGTATTCCTTGTTTATATTTGTTTTTTCTTTCTCAAAAAATTTCCTTTAAAAAATAATTGTGGTTGTATGGGGTTATGCATTTATTCATTGACAGGTTGTATATGCAAACATTATACGGACGTTCTAACGGGGATTGAAACATCTCGAAGAAACCTTTATAATCTTCAACGGTGCGGCGCTTAGCCACCCCGTATTGGAAACTGTGTTGTTTTTCTATATTTCCAAGATACGTAAGTTTGCCACCGCACGTCGACTGCGAACGAGGCTGCAAACGCTTCAACTATATCAAATGAGCTACGCTTATAGCGAATGGCCTTTGGCAATGTTGGTTTTAACTTTTTATATTAATTTAATTAAGTTTCTACTATATTCTTGCAATTTAATTTCCGCTTTGCGGCTTGCGGGTTATTTTAATACCGTTTTGGTTTAAACCCCTTGAGCTCAGTGTGATTCTGTAAGATATACATAAATACTACTTATATTGTACATGTACATAAATATTATTTAACTAGCTAACCGTGGCGCGGCTTCGCAACGCATTTTTCGTATTGTCACAGTTCCCCGCCATTAAACTATTCTTTCGTGTAACATTTTAGTGGCACTTTCCGTCCTTCTCGGTTTCTGAAATCGATGTCGATATTATCGGCCCGTTGTTGAGCTTTCGTTCTCTTTCTGTCTCGGTTTCGGTTCAGTTCTAATTGTAATTCAGTTTTGGTTCGGTTCAATGAAATTCGGTATCGCGCTAAAGTTTAAGTGTTGAACAAAATATAATTGAAACTGAACCTTAACTGAGCCATTGTTACAATCAAAACAGTAGAGGTGTGTATTTGTGTGTGTGTGTGTGTGTGTGGATTTGTGTGTATACACATCAATTGTGCATAAGCGATCATCGAATTAGCATTTCTGTAAATAGCAACTCTAGTTTTGACAGTTTTTGGGTGGGAATTTCGTGGAATTTGATTTTCACGAGAGCTGAACGAAGAATTTAAGTTGTATTTGAAATGTTTCGTTCAGCGTGATGCAAGTGGATTCAAGTGGTTACAAATTAAGCTCTAATAGAAAGTGTCCTTTCAATATTATGGGTGTGAATACGTGTATTAGCTTGACCAAATCTAATCCCATCATTGCATTTCATATACAATAAATGGTAAGTACTGGCAAGTGATGACCTATACTCCTCAATATAACTGAAAACCTGCAAGCCAGTCCGGTAAGGCACAAGGCACTTCAAAATTAAATGTATTTTTTTCTTTTTTGAAAGTATTTAGAGACAGTGACAGATGTTGCTGGTTGTATGGAAAATGCCAACAAATCCCAACAGGGGCGCTTTTTTGATACCAAACTAGTTCGAAGGTAAGAAGGGTATCCTTCCATTTATATCGATGACTAAGTCCAACACAACTTGTCCGTGCAAGGTATATTTTATAACTCTGTCAAAACCATCACATTTTTCCCAATCCCTTCAGCAAAATGGACGCCACAAGAAAGCAATACGCGGTGAGAACTACGGTAACTTTACTGGAAATATAAACCGACAAGGTGTAATGGATTCGGGTTTTGAGGGTTCTGTAGGTCACTTAAGCTCGAAAGTAAGAATGAGAGTTGAGTTTTATATGTTCCGTCAAAGTTGAGATTAGTGCTGTTTTTCTATATTTCGGCCAGTTCACAATATCTATTGGGGTACAAAGACAATGGTTTCTGCTCCTGCGGAGCCATTCAGAACACGGACCACCTCACGAACGACTCTCCTCTACGGTAGATCGAGGTCAGACTGCGGAAGGTCCACTCCGCTGACGAATACATTGTCCTTCCTGTGTATTTGCGTGCAAGTTAGCACCAAGTTCAAGTTCAAGTTCAAGTTCAAAGATTTTTATTCATAATAGCACAAAAATTGAGACTTAATGAACGTCATACTTATCCCTTTACAACCGACTTGATATGATAGTGAGAGTTGATTTACAAAAATTCTGGCGTCTACGAATATCAATTTTTCGGGATGCAACCGGCCTCGATCGATCGTGAGACTATCATTTTGCCTAGAAAAAATATGCCTGACCCCCTTGCAAACAGGATTGAACCTGTTAGTCGCTCGTAATCACAGTGAACGATGGCTGCGTTTTTTGGCGCGTGAAGTCGCCCGGGTAAGTGTACATTTTTAAATATATTTATGCAATTTTTATTGTTTTGTTTATGTAGTTTACTGATATAAGTGTTGTTTTACACCCGTTAGTAAGTAACTTGAACGTAACATGCTTACTTAGGCGTATATTGTCACCCAAAATTAAGGACGCACGATCGTGTAGGTTAGGTGATTCGTACTAAATAGATATTCATACATTTTTTGTACCTAAACAAGATTTTCGTGTATGTATGATTGTCTAACAAGTGTTTTTCTTCATTTAAGGACAACCTCTCAGGGATGACCAAGTCGAACAAATATTAGGACAGGGAAATGACTCGGAAGTTGAGGAATTTGCCGATGATGACGAAGATATTGTGCCGAGAGTCTTAGATCACCTAGAAGACAGTAGATCTGGTTCTGACGATGAGTCCCCCGAAGCGGATGAGGCACCACCACCTACCCCAACAACATCCAGAAGCAGGGGATCGACCAGAGGCAGATCAGGCAGGTCAAAATCAAGGGGACTGGCTAGTACAAGAGGTTGTTCAAGAGGAGCAGCAAGTACAAGAGGTAGAGGGCGGGTTACGAGAAGAGGACAGGCTAGAGGAAGAGGAGGGACAGGTGAGAGAGTGTGGGTGGAAACTGACTATCCAAATAAAGCTCATGATTTCACTTCGCTTCCGGTAAATCGAGTTCGATCTCCGATTGATTACTACCGTGACTATTTTGATGATTCGTTCCTGGAAGAAGTTGCTAGGTGCACGAATCTATACCACTTGCGCAAAACCGGCATTGAACTCAAGACTACCAGACTGGAAATAGCGAAACTCTTTGCTGTTCATCTGATCATGGGCTGTATTCCCTTTCCTAGACTACCTATGTACTGGAAAACTGGAATAAAACTGGGATTGGTCAGCGACACCATGACCAGAGACAGGTTTTTAACTCTACGCAATGCACTTCACGTTGTCGACAGCGACACGCCAGCAGAAGCTGAAAAGGACAATTCTCTGTGGAAAGTGCAACCCATGATCAACAAGGTCAAAGACACGTGTAACCGATTGGAGAGAGCCCCTGGATACTACTCCATAGATGAGCAAATGATACCCTTTACTGGCCGATGCAAACTCCGCCAAGTAGTCAAAAATAAACCAAGGCCAGTAGGGTTGAAAAACTTTGTTCTAACAACCAGTGAGGGCCTAATGCTGGATTTTTCCATCTATCAAGGGGCTAAAACAATGTTCTGCGCCACAACTCTTAGGTTGGGCCCGTCTGTAATACTCCATCTTTCTCAGAGTATACCACCTGGCAGTTGTGTGTACCTTGACAGATATTTCGCGACAGTTCCTTTTTCTGAAGAAATGCTGAAGCGAAACCTCCACAGCACTGGCACAATAATGCATAATCGGATTCCTGATCGTGCCACGATCGATTTCAAAAAAGATAGCCAGATGGCTCGTGGCGACACACATCAGTTCGTCTGCAATGACATTGCAATCGTCAAATGGAAAGACAACAAGTCATTAATTTAATTTTCATTTAATATCAAAAAACCCCCAACCTAGACAAAACTCACTATCACTAAGTCCCACGCTCGTGAGGGTACTCACATCTCGAGCTAACACCTAAGCCCCACGCTCGTGAGGGTAAGTTTTCAGGAAAATAGAGACTTCAGGATTTTTTTATTTATTTTTTTCACGATACTTAGACACCTATGAAAAAGTCCTGTCAATTTAAAAACAAACTGAGTTAATTACTTTCTTCGGTTGTAAAGGGTTATAACATTATCAAGCAAGCATAATAAAACATTATGTAGGCCTTATTATTAGTACATAATATATCGGGTGTAATACGGTTTAAAACCAGATCAATGTTAAAAAGTCATAAATTTTGTAGTAGACCTTTGTGCACAAAGTGTGCTTTACACATTTTTTGAATCGAGCTTCAGTTAAGTGTTGTATTTCTTACGAAATTTTATTGTAGATATACAGGGTCCCATAAAAGTACTACTTTGACGATATATTTTTTCCTACACTACTCTTCAAAAAATTACATCAATTGGAGTCACAATCACGTTCAGCAATAACAGTAACTAAAAACAAAACTATAACCGTGTTACTACAAAAAATATTGCACATGGTTTAACCTCAGAACAAACCCCAAATCCCATACATTTTTGTCTTTAAACAAGTGTTGAACATGACTATATTTTCTTGTGGGCGACACGGGACACACACTTAGGTAGGTAGGTACGTAGAAAGCTAGCGGTGCTATCGGTAATACATATAAAGCATAGAGGTGCGGTGCGGTGCGGTGGAGAGGGAATGGGATTTTTTTTATGTTTTAACGGTCAGCCACGGCAAACTTGAAATGAACGGGTAGTAGACTTGTCCCAATTTGGAGGTACTGCAGGATCACTTAAATATTCTAAAGCCTTGTTTTGTAACATATGAAATGGCAGGTGCTATTAAGCAGCGGATATTCAAACAATTTTTATATAACAGAAAAGAGCTATTTGATCAATTTATTACTTAAAACGCAGGCACTCTTTATGAGATTTATTGAAAAAAATTGACAAACTAACTGTAGCCAGTCAATTTAACATAAATAACAAAAGATAGCGTCACGCCTATTCCCATACGGGGTGGTAGAGGCACAATTGTGCCCACTTTGAGCCTGTTATTCAATAGTCAATTTTGCGTGACAGAGGGCTAGCCCATCGCCGCAGCTATGGAGTAATGAAGGTTTCCTCACGATCTTTTCCATCACCGTTAGAACGTCCGTATAATTTACTAAAGATAAATTAATTATCTCATTGGTACAAGGTCAGGAATCGAACCTGCATCTCCTGAGTGAGAAGCAAGCGTGAAACCCATTAGCGTGAAACCTCACAAATTTTGCGATAGTTGTAATGTTAACCTAAGAAATAATCATAGGCTAGTTATGCCCTGTTTAAAACTCGCGAAAGTTAGCAATTATTTCAAAGGCTCTTTGCATTCTCTACTACAACAAGATACTTCTGGAGATTTTGAAATTGCCATTTTAATAATTTTAAGCTATATAAAAGTGACATTGTATAAAAAGGGATATTGAAAGTTCAAGATAACTTAAATGACGGGACTGTATGTGGTTAATTGAACTCAACACGTAACTCGCTATTAATCATTTTGTTATTATTTATTACTGCTTACTATTTATAATACTTAACCACAACCAATTTTTAAAAGCGATCTAAAAATCAATCTGAGCGAGTTTCCTCGCCCTTCTCCCCCACAGTGGTCCGATGTAGAGAAGAGGCAAAAAATGACGTTTGCTAAGTATATGTAAAATATGTACGGTAATAAAGAAATTTTGATTTTGATTAGCGAGAATAGTTGGTAGCTTTCACCTTTAGGGTTATTTTAATAACCCCTTCGGCCGCGTATGTCTACATCAGGCAAGATTGAACCATAATTTTTTGACGAACTCTGTGGCGCAACAGTTGTGGCTCTGCTTATCATGCGAGAGGTCCTGGGTTCGATCCCCGGCTGAGGGTAGAGAAATAAAACCCAGGTCATGGATGTTTATGTGTGTGACGTCGCTGTTTCTGGTTCCCACAACACAGGGTATCGTAGTGTGGGGCCAGGAGCAATGTTAATAATAGCTAAATTGCAGTTTGAGCATGTCAGGCAACTCGTCCAACCCGAATCTGAAAATTTTTCAATTTAGATTAGATTGAAAACGTTCACCAGCAGCTGAGAATATATTACAATTTATGTTGAAATATGGCTACTGCAGAAAATTTCATCGCGTTTCTGCGAGATTTCCCACTTCCTGCGGTACCCCGAAAATGAGTAATAGTCTTGCCATTGACACTACCCACTTCAATCCTTAACTCAAGGCAGTAAGAGCTATTATGTTCCCATACCAAATTTTCCCCTATTTTCAAGGATTCCTTACTATATAAAGCGTGAAAGCCAGCCTCTTACCACTTCTCTAAGGCTCCGCTGTCCGTCCACAGGATATATAGACAACAAGACTTTCCATACATTAAAACAGTGTACAAAGGCGAGGTTATCTCTAATAAGAGATCTATTTCAGTAAACCACATTAGGATGAGAAAAGTCGATTGCTGAGCAGGGGGAGACCATGTGTACAACAACATAATTTACCTAGTACGTACCTAAATAAATGATATAAAACAATATAAACTAAATAAATAAATGCCCTAAATATACATTCTAACCATAAATACATAATACCGATTCTTACTTAGATGTTTTTTACGTCTAACCGTCTAGTTTCATGCGGGTCGCCTCCGTGACGTCATTTCCCGTGTAGACTCACGGACAGTAAAATGGGCGGGAAACAGGTAAACGCTGGATGTGACAGAAATGGTTGACAATTTTAAGACATTTTTGGTAACGTCTTTCTGAACAACTTGCAAAGCACGGGATGTGGGTTCGGATCCGGGAATGACCATGTACCAATAAAGTGACTAAGTACATTCTAAGGACGTTCTAACGGTGATGGAAAACATCGTGAGGAAAACTTCAGTGTTCATAGGTGCGGCGATGCGCTAGCCCCCTGTCATGCAAAATGAATAATTGGCTGACACGGGCGCAATTGGGAACAAAAAAGCGTGATGCTACGTAATAATTCACTATATATATATATTTATGTTGTATATTTACAATGTATGTGTCATCGGCTTTGTCTGGTAGTGGTAGTGATTCTTCTCCTACAGTGGTCAAATGTAGAGAAGAGACAAAAATGACGTTTGATAAGTATGTGTGAATATCTACAGTACTAAAAAGTTTTACTTTGACTTTGACTTTGACTTTGAGTGGCAGAGAACCAGATACAGACATTAGACATGTGAATAAGTGTGGAGTCAGCAACAATGTAGGTGCCGGCCCGAATCGTATGAAGGAGTGAAAAATTAACTTGATCTGATCGATCCGGCTTCATAGTGAATGTTGTTCAGAATTATGTCCCTAACAACCCCCTTTAAACACGACGACCTCTGTGGCGTTGCAGTTCGTGGTTCTGCCTCCTAAACGAGAGGTCCCATCTTCGAATCTCGACTTGGGAGGAATTTCAATTTCCAAGTCTTGGATGTTTACGTGTGTGTGACGTCGTTATTTCTGGTTCCCATGACTCAGTCTCAGTCAGATTTCTGGTACCCTTATTGTGGGGCCAATAGCAATGTATGTGCCTGTTTGTAAATGTTTCTACACATTTCTATAACACTCTGTGTAATAATATTGTCCCGTAATTCCTAGTACCATTAAATATATATATATATATATACATTAATTTGCCGAACTTATTCCTAAGTCCTAACTTACTCCAAGTAATCCTAGTAGCATAAGTTAAATCTGCGAGACACAGAGCCGCCATCACTGTATATCTGAGTTCGAGTTTAATATAGAAAAAGGTCCGCAAAGCTACGGAATCCGTGTAATTAGGTTAAGTGAGCCCGTATGGTCTCCTGGGATTTTATGGCGGCGGTGGGCGTTTCCTTTACGGGCCCCTAATTCGGTCTTACGGGCAGAAACAAGGTAAAAGTTTCTCATAGCTACAGGAAAGGAATCCCACATCAGCCGTGTTTAGAAAAATAAAGGAGTCATCGCGCTGATACCTCCATAGCTGTGGCGATGAGCTAGCCCCTCTCAGGCATAATGGAGATTTTAAACTGGCCAAAAAAGGGCTCTACTGTGCCTCTGCGGCTCTCTCTCTCTCCAACCAATATGATAAAAGCTGTGACGTTGTGTTAGTTGACCCCTGCACCGTTGTACTGTCCGTCATCGAGCTGTATCTCGTGTACCGTAATAGGAAGAGAGTTGAAATTTTCACAGAATATGTATTTCTGATGCCGCTTCAGCAACAAATAATGTACTGCACTGAATTTTAATAATCAAAGGTGTCCCCATGCTAGAGGCGTGTTTTTTGGTGTTTTTTCTTGTACGATGGTACGGCACTCTTGGGGTGCGAGTCCGACTCGTTCTTGACCGTTTTTTTTCTGTTCTTGTAGTCTCTTCTGGACTGTGCTCATGACAGTTCTCAATAAGAAGTTCCCAGAATGCATCGGGGAAGAAATACAATTCACGGAAAGTTTTAATAATAAAAAAAGAGCGCGTATTTCGCTTCCCGTTCAGCCGAGGCAGTGCAGCATTTCCGACACTTATCGCAATGATAACTGTCACACAAAATAATAGATCACCCGGATTTGTAAATCTAAAAGCAGTTTCATCATCATCATCATCATCTTTACTTTGTTTGAATTTCCTCGCATTATTTGAGAAAATGCTCTATACAAGCCTTGGCCACAACCCGTCATTGCAGGACTTTGATGTTGGGCTTCGGCTCGTGATCTTGTTGTTGTTGTTGCTGGCCGCTGCAGTAATGCACTATTGAATACCTATTTTGTGACAAGAGCCACATCAATATTCCGTTTAGACCCCAAGAAATAACACACGTTTTAGGTGAAAATCATCATCTATTTTGTTTTTTTTTATGTACAGTTCCCATTTAAATAGTTTTCAAACAAACGCATTGAAGGAAAGGATTTCTTGATAACATATTTTTTTTCTGGATTTGGAAAGTTAAACTCGCCAAAACCGAGGGTAGTTGGGACGGGTCGCGATTTTGAACCTTATGCAATGGTAATAAAATTAAAACCTATAACGGAAAAGTGGCTTTATCTAACGCCGGTGGTATTCAAGAGGTTAAGGAGGAATAATGCTTCAAAGATGGGCATGTCACAATAGCATGTATATTGTCTGTACAATATACGGACTTTTGTCACTGTGATGGAAAACATAGTGTGGGAACCATCATAATACCTACCTTGCCCCAGTCGTGCTAAATTGAGTATTGAATAACGGCAACAAACATATTGTTTACCAATTTTTGAATACCAAATAAGTTCAATGTTCACCGGAGATTAAACATTTTTGTATGGCCAGTGTAGCAGGTGCAATCCGCCATTTTGTTATTTTTTCCAAAATGGCGGCCACAAATAAAAACTTTCATACATCGATAGTCAACATCATTAAAGTTTAGAATGGCAAAATCCCGTAAAACGTCACGTTTCCGCGTTATAAGCTGTCAAAGATGTACAAGTGGCGCCACAGATTTCCTTTTTTTTTTCTTTTTTTTTATATAAGTATATTAATAAACAATAACATAATACGTCCTCAATTAAAGAAACTGAATATTGATTTTTACCTTTTTATTCATTCCCATGATGCTATCACGGAATCATTCCGATACACTTTCATGGCATCTACTGATAAAGTTTTATATTTTGATAGTTAATATTATCATAAATAAAAGATAAAGATAATTATTGATGTTTTACGACCACTACCACGTAGCTATAGGTACCGGGACCTACAGCTTAACGTGTCATCCGAAATACTGAACGTCCGATACTGTAGTTAAGATAAATTAATTATTAATATTACCAAGTTAAAAACTTAAAAAAACCGAATTCAAGTTCAAGCCCTATTTCTTCCTCTCCGGTCGGGATGCGAATGAAGTCTGTGTACATGAAAAGTCCTTATCAAAACTTTTGCTCCACTGAACCACAAACCAAAACGTCATCTGAGCATATAATTTTTTGTATTTGTGGATTTTTACAAAAAATTGATGAATCAATTTTAATTAAATTAATATGTGGCCACCTCAGACAATCAAAACAGGCATCATCAAAATAGGTTCGTAATTGACGGAGTAATCGCGTAACAAACAAAAAAAACAGACGAATTGAGAAAGTAAAAGATATTTATTTCCAATTATACATTTGCTACTTTAGACAGAAAATAAATAACACAATTACAAGATGAATGATGTATCTTAACCTGTCAGAGTGTGACTCTTTGGGAATATCTATATTATTTTAAAAATATAGATATTCCCAATTCCCAATATTAATAAATATAGCCCATTAATTTATCGATTTCTGTAGGTTTTATGAGTGGCCGCCATTTAAAATAAAAAATCTAAATGGCGGATGGCAACTGGTATAAAAGGTACAAAGCCCAGTGCCCCCACATATAGTTTCACAGAACCTTATTGTTTGCCAAAAGTCATTTCCTGACCGAATACTATAGTTAGGATGGTCAGGTGACAAGTTTAATACAACCTGGTGCCGAGGCGAAGCGGAGCGGTGTGAGGCAACCCGATGTCATTTAGTATAAAATAGGATGTTCATTTTTGGTGAACATTTAGAAAATTTGGGATGCATTTTTTTATATGTAACTTTTTACTCAATTTGGTAAGCACTTAAACATAAATAAGCATTGAATGATTGGCTTCACGTGGGCACAAATGAGCCTCTGCCATCCCTTATGGGAAAATGCGTGATATTATACACTGATGGTTGTATGCTTAAGCATAAGAAAATTTTAAAAGATATCTAAAAACCAATCTGTGGGTGTTTCTACACCCTTCTCCTCCCACAGTGGTAGAGAAGAGGCAAAAAATTACGATTGCTAAGTATATGTAAATATCTACAGCAATAAAGAGATTTGATTGATTGATTCATTAATCCTTTCTTAAAATAAAGAAATTCGCCAAATGTCGTTTTAATTAAAACACACTAGCAGAGCCGACGAGGCTACTTTGTGAGTAACTCGAGTGCGTCAGATTGAGATATGGGAGATACCTTACACCCAACGTTACGCTGAAATCGTCAGATTTATTGAAATCTACATTTATCAGCACGTTATTAATTCACGCGCTCGAGTAAATCCCACGTGTATGGACTTATTTTTTTTACCCTAATCTCGCGGCTCTAGGCGGAGAGCTTAGATCTGGTGAAACTACTAAACAAGATGTTACGAATCTCCCATCTGACGCGGTCGAGTAAATCCCACCTGTAAGGACTTTTTTGTCCTAACCGCGCGGCTCTAGATAGAAAGCTTAGATCTGGCGGACTTACTAAACAGGGTGTTAGGTATCTCTCATATAACGCGCTTGAGTAACTGACGAAATCCCCTCTTGACTTGACCTACCCTACAATCCCCTACAATCCACAAAGCTACACCCTATCGTATGGAAAACTTTTGGCATTTAAATTTCGCCAGAATGAAAAAACTTTTATCGGGATCCAAAAATAAATGGAATAAGTAAAGTTGAAACAACATTAGACGTCCTGTTAACAGAAACGGTTTTGTGCGAAGCTTATGTTGTTTTGAGGGTTCCGTACGATTAGAATACTTCTGCTATCTTTAGAGTTCTATCTCCTAAGATACAATTGGAAATCGGCAGTTAGAGTAAAGCCAAGGCAGCTATTTAGAATCATAAAAACAAATCTAACAGTCAGCCGATTCTGCAGGCTTAACTAAACTAACAAAAAAAAAACTCATTGTGGTAACCCACCCCGGGTGCTGCTGCTGACTCAGCAGCGCGGCAGAAGTGCATCAGATACGTGCAACTATTGGGAAGATATCTGTTTGTATCATTGGCCGTCGAGACCTTTGGGGTTTGGACTTCGCAGGGCAGGGCATTCATCAAGGACATTGGGCGTCGCTTGAGGGACCGAGGATTCGACTACACGCACTGAGGCTTTCCTGGTAACGCAGCAGTGAGATGGGCACCTTTGGGCCGGGCGATTCCTGGGGCGGTTTGTTTGTGTAATGTATTGGTATGATTTGTATTATTTATTTCGTTCAGACGATGCGTTGCGCGGATTTTCGACGTTGTATTTTATTTACAAAAACCTCAGTTTGAATATAGAACCTTTTCCAATAGTGCGCAAATCTTCGGGAGACGTAATAAAAAGCGTGTCACAGCATGCTTAGTTCATATATATCTGTTTCATTGGGATGAAATCCTAGCTTATTATGTTACTTACTACGTTGGTCCATGTCGGACGTGATATTTGACAGAGCGGGCAAAGTCCAGCTTAGAGATTGGTTAAAAATTCCTTTGTCCTTATGTCAGTACTCGCCTACAGGTTGCAATTTTCAACCTATTTAGTTCCTTATTTATTTTTTTTCAAACGCGTTTTTTGACTCGGGGGAAAATAGAGGGGGAAAAGGGGGAATTTTGCTGTAGCGTTATTTAAAGACAGATTTCAATCACATTTGAGAGGCACACTAAGGACTTCATTCTACACAAGATTTTGCAAAAAAATCAAAAGGGGGGAGAAGGAAGGGAAAGCACTTCGGGGTATTATCGACCCCTGTAACTATGTTGTAGATAAAGCTAGATACCCGAATTCTCTGTCATTAATAGGTCATAATTTAAATAGGAAAATTCCTAAAATTCAGACCATTTCAACCAATAATATACGGTTCCGTCATTTTGACACTGACTGACTCATCATCCATCATCAAAATTCTTGAAAAAAGCATGAAATTTTAAACAAGCGAGGTCTGCTGTTCCCACGGTTCCACTAATATAAATTGAAACTTCCAGTGTCGCCGACGTGCTATTGCCACTGTATGTTGGAGGCCGGCACAGAACTGCAACTTGACAACACTGTCGGATTTCTAGCTATCTGGGGGCCCGATTCTCTTATGAAACACGAATAGCAATTGTGAATCGATTTATCCCAAAAGTACAAAAAAAATACATGTGAAACCAAAGGAATTTGCGCCCTTGGGTGCAAACAATAGACTATTCCTTCTTCAGTTGTGGCCACGTTTAGCCAGTTATTCAATTCTCCACTTTGCGTTACAGTGGGCTAGCTCATCGTAAGAATGGTGATTAAAATTTTCTACAAAATGTTTTCCCTCACGTTAGAACATCAGCTAATGCAAATTTTAAAACGTGTTTTTGTGTGCCTGCGAAAAACCTTTTTTTATCAGTTTTCTATGAAGTGTTTTCGTTTTGATAAAATCTATTTTTGTCACGAGAATCCAGTACATGCTTGGGAAATCAAAATTGAAAAGAAAAAATATAAACCGCCAAACTTGCTTGTGTTGGCGTTGCGTACAAAAACCGCACGTTAAGATCAGCATAATGTTAAACTACTTGGTAAAAACTTATTTCTTATCTGAAAATTTACACATTATGACCATAATGTGTAATTTTTCTACATATTATGACATTCAAATTTCGAACGCCGACGCCCGCCTGCTTGCCGCCCCTAGTTTGTTTGTGAAGTTGGTACTGACATTCAAATTTCGAACGCCGACGCCCGCCTGCGTGAAGTTGGTACTACAGAACAAGCTCAACAACTGCAGAGCCACAATGCCGGTCAAACATGCGGTTCCTGAACACATCAAAGAGAGCTTATGTTATGTGTGTAGTATAAACTAGTGTATGTGACTGTACATAATTAGGCATTAAAACTCTCAAGTGATATTATTATGAAACTCGTCTTTGGCTCGTTTCATAACAAATAAACCCACTCTCGAGTATTAATGCCCTCCATTATGTAGCAGTCCCATAAACTACTATTATGTGTACTTAAGTTTATGTTTTAAGTATTTTTTGTTGTTCTTACATGTTCAACCTAACACGAAGGATAAACCTAAGCTACCGCAGCATTTTGGCCTGATATTTGCTGTGCAAATCAGTATTTTTGATGTGCAGTTTAATATTTCCCTTTCAGAAATATTTGTTCCGAGGGTTGAGAAAGTATTGGATGTCGCTAAGTTAGAAAGGGGAGTGGAAATTCCGTGCGATATTTTAGTTTTAGTTTTAGAATAAGAAAACATTTGTGATAAGCTTAAATATTTAATATAATTCCGATAGGCCCAAACCAAACTGCTCGCATAAGTTTAGTACCTGCCCTGCCTGCACTCGCAAGCTTAACCGAGGGGTTCAGGAAAGTCGCGTGCCCGAGCGAAAATACTCTCCACCACCCTCTGACGTAACAATTCGTGGACTGCGTGTTTTAAAAGTAAGCTAAAGAGCGAATGCTCCATCAGGTAAAATGTAGGCTCCATTTAAAATGTTTTGTCTTACAGTTCATAAATCTTAGAAATGATTTGACAGATAACCTTATGAAATTTTGCCCCCTCCCCCTTTTCAGAGGCACCAACTTTAAGTACATAATCTCCCACATTCGCAGTCGCGTCAAAACAAATAAAAAATATTTTGATACAAGTGCTATCTATCTCTGTAAATTAAAACCATTTATCTTTGTATTTCACTGCCAATAAACAAATCCCCAATAGTTCGGGGTTCAATGTGATCAGTTACCGAAGCGCAATACACACTGCTACCCCATAAATAACGGGCTTGAAGATAAAAATATGCGATGAAACATGCACGCCATTCGTTTTGGTTTATATTCTCGTATATTATTACCTATATTGAACGACTACAAAATCTTTCAGCGTTGTACGGAAAAAGTAATAATTTATTATTTAAACAACTGCAGTATTTTTGCAGAAACCGCATGGTAGGCGTCAAGCGTGACGCGAAATAACGGTCAAGTGCGAGTCCTCGCGCACAGAGAGTTCAGAGCTTGTTTTACTATACAAACATTCTTTGTAAAACTAGCCTACCTAAAAATAAAAGTTTTTACAAAATTGAGCCATCCAGGCCGACTCTTGCTCTTTAAACTTATTTCCCTGAATTTTTGGCTCTGTTGAAAAAATATCATCCGGAAATCTCTTCAATAATTACTTACAGTTTGGGGTGACCACCCATGCGTGATTTCCCGAAAACGGCTCGAAGGATCAAATAGAGATCAATCAAACCCCTCCCACTGATGTAAAAAAAATATCAAGAATGTAAACATAGAACATACAAGAAACATAGAAGATATAAAAATATTTAAAAATACTAAATAGCGAGCCTATGAAAAGATATTTTACGTATCCAGGTAACTAAGGCATAAACATTGTCATTGTAACATTGTTATTTCTGGACAGTTTTTTATCGCAGAGGTGATGAAAGTTTCGTTACTTGACATTTAAAAAAAAACTTTCTGAGGATTCGTCTTTTTGCAGAGGATGGCAACCCTGCCCAAACTTCTTCCCGTCCGGAGGTAAGTTACCCGACTCATCAATTAACCGAATTATAATTTGTTTCAAAGATGAATTGCACCTGACGCATATTATAATTTGTCTTCGAGGGAATTATAAAAGTAACTAAGCCTTGGAACCACGTTCAGCTAGTTATACACTAGAAATGGCGTCTACGAGTAAAACTTTCCTGCCCGCCTAGACAATGTTTATTAACACTAGATTAACCAGTCGTATACGCTCGACGACAGAAATATGCGATTTGACATTTGTCGCGAAAAGCCGCGTGATCAAAACAGAACTTGCTGTTAATAATTTTGTAATTATTTATTCCTGATTATTATTTATAATAATTAATATTGTGCTTCATGCTCCGAGCTCTGTGTGGTCTAAAAGGGGATGCGGGTTCGAATCCTGACCATATACCAATGAGATAATTAATTTGTCTTAAGTACATTAGTACCCCTCCACCTACCAGAACTGAGCCAGAGCGTGGAGGAGTATGGCTTAATCTTACTTGTATCCGGGCAAAGGCCTTTGCCCCTCGGTGGGGACATTAATGAGGTATTTACTATTTTTAATTTTAATACTATTATACTTATATTAGTTAAAAACAAACATTTTTAAAAGAGATCTAAAAACTAATCTAGTTCTTCGCCCTCTTCTTCTACAGTGGTCCAATGTAGAAAAGGGGCAAAAAATGACGCTTGCTAAGAATATGTAACTATCTACAATTATAAAGAAATTTTGATTTTGATCAATTTAATTGGAAAATGTTGTGGTTGAGCGTATACGAGAAAAACGTTGCATGAGTGTCCGGCTTCAAGCCTTCATGCCGCTGTACTCTCTACACTGTAAGTAGGTGTGCACGCACGCAATCGTAATAAATTATCAGGTCTCGCTTTTTTTGCTCATCAAGTTACAACTATAGTTAGTGTTATGTCATTATGTCTAGGGGGGCTGAGCTAATCGGTACTATTTGATACCGTGTCTCGGTAGGCTCGAAAAGCTTACCGAGCGCTTATATTTCAGTGAGCGCTTCCCGTAACATTTGGTTACGTGGGTCATTGTTTCCTGTGTACAAACACAGCTTTATGAGGGGGTGCCAAGAGATTAGAAGGCTTAGAAAGCAATACATAATACCAATGGACCAATTTTAATGTTTTTTAAAAACTATTCCATGAAGTTATTCCTCTGAGAGGCCTTGGTGACACTCGAATGCACAGCTCAGAGCTGATGGTGTTGCTTTGCAGGGCAAACTGCTTTACTGCCGGATAGCATGCGGATAGGGAAATTCTTTACGTATCTTTCTGTGATTGCTGTAGTAGCCATTATGATGCCCATACTCGGCTTGGAAGACGGTGTTGTGGGCACCTAATGATGTTGATTTCCTTGTGTTTAGATTTTCTGAGAATGCCTCGGCGCCTGTACCTGAGTTTGTTTTGGAACCGTCTGTTGATAAATAGGTTGCTATTCACTTTGATATCCGAACCGATGAAAATAAACTCCTGTCATAGATTAGACGGGGTCGATGTGTTAATGAGAGATGGGGAACAGTTGTTCACGTCAGCAGGAAATACTCGTGTCCCCTGGGTAGTGCTCAAGAGCAACAAAGCATTTTCATTGACCGAGCGAGCGAAGCTGCTCCATTCAGGATGGCGTAAAAATGCTTTCGTGTGTCCGCATTTTGCCCGGATGCTATCCTCTTCAGGTCGCATTTCTAAAATTATTCTCGTGATTTTTTGTAAACAAGTTCGATAATTAAATAGATATTTTTCGTCGATTTTTTTTTGGAATTTTTTCATATCTTAAGTCATTTCTGTTCTTAAGTTCCTAATCTATAATCCGCTCTTCAAGCGTCAGTCTTATGCAACTTTTTGTATAATCTCTCGTTTCCTGGTATCTTGTGATCAGGAGTTTTAATCTAAAAAGGGGGAAGGAAGTTTTCGCAATTTATACGTAGTGAAGTGGTGATTCCCGGATGAAGTCGCCGCGTTAGTCTAGGAAAGAAAGAAAATGCGAGAAAGAAGACAAGAAACTGTTATTTTAATGGATTTATGGAGATCTACGTACTGTCAAAATCAAAAATGTTTATCAAAAATTTTTGATTTGATCTACGTACTGTAAAACGATTGAAATGATTGTGGAGCATATTTTAATGTGATGCTCTTATGCGGGTTCCGTAAAGGACACTCGTTTAGATAGTGTCGCTACACCCGCACGCAATTGTGTTCGGCACTTCCCTGTCTTACCAAAGATTACACGTAGCAGAGGCAACAAAAGCAACTTTCACTACGGCACTAAACTCCAAATTCACTTTCGGGTTTATGCTTGAAGTGACTTTCATTGAGTGAGTGTCGGCGTTCTTTGAAAAGAGTCAGCATACGCCAAGGCGGCGCGATAAAAGGTAACTTTGAAAAAACGAATGAGCTATACGAGGGGTATCGCACAAATCGCATTTTTGTGAAGGAAATACAAATTTATGGTTTTCAGATTTGTTCCTTTATTTCTGTTATAAGACCTTGCTTCGTGCCACATTTCATGATTCTAGGTCAGGGGAAATACCCTATCGAATATGCGAATATCGAGCAATTTCAGCAAAACTGTGACATACTCTTATATGGCGCTATCTTTTGATTGCGTTTTAACAACTTTAACAAATCACAGATCTGAGTATTCGATATTAATTTCAGTTTGAAATCTTTACGCGTTGCTAAGGAAAAGGGTCTTGACAGACGGACAAACAGACGGACGGACAGACACAAGGACTGACGGAGAACGATATAGGATTGCTTTGTTGTCAATCCGTCTGTAAAGGCCCTTTTTTCAGGAACGCGTCGAGGTTTTAAGCTTAAATCAATAAATAACTTAGATTGGTAGTCCCTTCATCATCATAATGGATGGCTTGTACATAGGGTTTTAAGGATTCCAACTTCCTGTGTAAGTTTGTCTACAGTTCTTTTTAACTCATTGTTCTCAATGATGGTGTTTTCTAACTCATTCTGGGTAGTCATCAATTCGGAGGTTAGTGTAGTAATCCGGTGTTGTAGATCCTGAGTGCTGCTAATACATGATCGTTCTTCCATACTGTTAGATAGTTGGCCAGGGGGGGAGCATTCATAGCGGGTACTGCCATCTGATAGTAAACTGGAGTCTAGAGAATATGAGTTACCTACGACAGTTTTAGAATGGGTAGAATCCATGTTACTTGGTGTTTCCGATGGAACAAAGCTTGTAGTCTTGTTGGGGATAGTCCCTCAATTTGGAAAAGATTGTGAGAGCATTTCCTTTATTTTCCATAATATAACTATGTATTCGAGGCGTCTATACATGGTCAATCTCAATAACAGCAATGGCCGCCCAATAATGTGTCACGAGTGTTGTGGGAATTACTGAATGAACTGCCGAGATCTGATATGATTGATTGTTGAATGAATGAAATTTATTCAATACTACATAATGATCAATCCAAATGGGTCAGTATGGAGAAGTTGAAACTATGAGAGATAGCGACATCTATTTGTAGGAACTATGGCTTCGATTTTAGATTTAATAAAATGGCATTCATTTGTTTTTATATCTCATACATAACCGGGAATCGAACCTGGTCAAAGTCTCTGTAAACAATGTTAGGTATTAATTTTGCAAGTTTTCTCGTTCTTATTGCTGATGGTGCGAATCATAAGTCACAAGGAGCACATTTTTATTATTGTTTAAGTAATTAAAAGAAAAACCCAACAATATGATAATTATTTTATTTCAGTAAATGTGATTGATTGAGGTGATTCATAATGATGACCGATTCATATTAATGACGACATTTTGGGCATTTCAGTCCAATATTTACACAAGATTTCATAGCAAATTTGGTCCTTATACTTATACTTTCAGGATACAAACAAATATTAAAGAATATTGACCAGGTTCGATTCCCGGTTATCTATGGGAGTTTAAAAAAGTTTGAAAGTCATTATTATCATTTCTAAAATCGACGCCAAGGTTCTTGAGAACAGATTTCGCTTGGATTGATCACCCTGTATACTACGTAGGCAGTGAATAGTCTATATTCCCTGTCTACGATATGAATGATTGTTAGATTGATGAAGGGCCTAATTCTTAGAACAACGGCTGGTTTACTGGGCGCTGATTAAGTCAACAATTTGGCTTAACTGATTTGAGCCAATCACGATATTCAAAATAGCGGTACGTGATTGGCTGAAATCAGTTTAACCAATTTGTTAACTTAGCCAGCGCCCAGCCGGCGTCGTCGCGACGGCGGGAAACCGGCCGCTAGTTATTCAAATCAAATATTTAAAACTATTTTTATATCAAACAAATGAATTTCGACCAGTAAGGTATCGTTAGATAATTATAAAAAAATACTTGTACTAAACAGGAAACGAAATAGAAACAACTTCAGGGGCCATTTTTTTATTGTATTATTATAATAAAAATGTTTGGATACTTTTTGAGCAGGTTTTTTCAAAATACAATAGATGGCGCTATGGTCGCCCCAAATAGTTTTTTTTCTTTGGTTCATAATGATTATGGCAAATAGAGATGTAGTTTAAATGATTTGAAAGTGCGTGATTGTGTTGCAAATGCGAGATGTACTTGTCCAAGTGCCTCGTACATGCCGAAGATCAAGTTGTTCTTACTAGTAGGTGGATCAGTTGCAGGAGATGGGAACTTTTATGAACGAATCAGTTCAGAAAACAATATATAAATACATCAATAAATAAAATTAAAATAAAAAAATCTTAATTTTAATGGCGGTCTAACAGCGAGGTTAATTTTGCCAAAGTCACGTGTTTTTATAGATGTCACTGTATTTGGACAGGTTGTCTTTCGAGAAGCTGGAAACTTTAGTGTTTACTTGTTGCTCCTTAGCACTACCCGGGAGGACGTGAAGGGCTGTAGGTTCCAAGTATCTCCTTCGGACGTGAGCAACTGCCTCCTGTAATAAAAATAATATCAAAAATAGTGACAGCTGTCAAAAATTGTGATAGCTGATAAATAAGTGACAATAGTAAAAAGTTTCATGAAGGTAGGATGGTACGAATATATTTTGTGCCACCCCATCTGAGAAAAGACATGTTATTATTAATGACATGCATGACTTTGCTGTCCCTCTGCCACCCCATCTGCTCCTTCCATAGACTAATGTTTGAACCCATTATCTTGCCGACCGCACATAGCCGTGTGTAAAAACCTGTCTTTTTCCATTTCTGACGACACTACGAATCTGACCTAATCAGAAATTAACTAAAACTGACAATGACATAGATCTGTATCAAACTATAGATTTTGACTTCGCCCAAAAGCAAAGTAAAATTGTAAAATGTAGGACTTACTTTCCAAATTTTTATTTCGAGTAGCTCCAATCGTGTGCATTGTCGAAGTCCTTGAAGGGTAGCTAATAAGTCGTCAGTCGAGGAGAATGAAAGAGGCCAAATCACAGAGCAAACAAAACTACAGAAGAATGCCAGGTTTTTCAAAATCGAGGAACGAATCGAGAAATGGGAATAATCTATTTTAACTCTACTTCATCAATGTTTTATAAATGATGATTAATCAGGATCATATAAAAATGAATTGACCAGCGGGTGACATCCCGCCAAGAAAGCAGAGGCTTCCCAAAACGTGACCTTAGCGGGGGCGGCAAGGGGGTGAGGCGCGGGAATTTTGATCCGCGACGGGAAGAAATTGAAAACAGAGAGATTCTGTCAGTCAGTTCCCCGCGAGTAGCCGTGGCGAGTGTGCGTTAGTTGGATCTACGTCGCTCGCTCCTTATAACACGGGAGATGTACGTTCGGGATCGTAACTTGTGATGTTCAACAGAATCACAGGATTTCGTGAGATTTTACTGTTGGTTATTTTAAAGTTGTTTTATTGGTGGATTTGTTAAATCGGAGTTTTATTGTAACGGGAAGATGTGTCTGTAATTTGTGGTGGTGTTTATTTACTAAACCATACTAAACAGTGGGTTGTGTTGTGTGTGAAACGATCGAATAAAATCAGTTTGAAAGAAAGCAGTGGCTGCAGGCGTATTGTTGGATTGTTTCTGGGACTGCAATTATCTCAGACTGGGAATAAAGTACAGGTTAGTTTCATTAAGTTTTTAAAGCTGCTGTCGAGCGAAATAGGATCGCAATTATGTATAGTAAAATTAAGTGTTTTATTCCGTTGGTACCTAAGGGCAATTCGCCTATGTTACGGCCTGAATATTAATCCAATTCGATTGAGTGCCTATTGAACTTGCTAGTTACCTAACTCTGGCAAGGACCTAGATATTTTTACAATGGTACAGTATAGATAGTACATTTTGCTATATTACTTAATTACCTACCTACTCTATAGTCACTGAATTATTCCCAATCCAACACATTTTTTTAAATAAGCCCAATCGAAAAATGACACAATAATTACCTACCTACTGTTATTCCCAATGCACCCCAACATTTTATATGCGTACCTACCTGGGTAAGTTGAATTGGGATTTCTGTCTACAGCATTTTGGGTTAAAACGGGGATAACCCTCGATTTACTAGGCACATGAATTAAGCTCTATCTCCCTTTTGTAGGTAGCTAGTTACCTATAGTCCATGTCAGGATTGAAGGCCAGAGGGGAAAGAGGAAATCGCGGAGGGGGCGACGTCCCGCACATCTCCCGCACACCCGCAAAGGCCCTGTCATCACAGTGCTTTGCAAGTCCCCATCGACCCTGTCTGTTTATAGATTCTTTTGCTTGTATGTGTTTTCAAATGGCATCTCTGGTATCTCTCATGGCATCGGCTGTCTCTCCGTCTATATGATAAGGTGAAATCCAATAATCCATTCTTAAGCACCAGAACTAGCCAGAAAAGTACTGGAAAACTGTGACATTGAACGGAAAAATATTTCGAAAAACATGTTCAGAAACTAGAAAATGCATACCTACCTTACCTACCCAGTGTCAAATAGGATGGAATTACATAGGAATAGACAAAGAGATGGAAAACTTTATTAACAATAGCAGTCTTAGCAACCAGTGACGAACAAAGTTTTCTTAAGTATTTCTTGCCATGATAGTACCTAATCAAATGTACATTTGGTACCAAACATTTGATTTTGAGGGAGAGCATTAAAACTCGCGAGTGGGTTTGTGAAACGAGCGAGAGTTTTAAGGCGATACCTCGTCCGTGCAAAGGTCCCCGTTACTCCAGGCGGAAAGACCAGCAGTGTGAGAGGGACGGAATCGGAAAAAAATTAAAAACCGTAGCGCTAAACAACAGAATAATTGTTTAAAATAAACTACTCTATTTTGTTAAAAAGTTTTTTCAGGAGATTTTGCGAATACATAATATCTACATTTTGAACGCAGTTCCACAATGAAATTAGTTAGGATTTCAGAATTACAGGAAAAAATAATATAATTTAGAGGTGTTTTCGTAATTAAATTCTATCGAGAAAATTTCATCCAATCGCGTTTTTGTTTTGGTCAAAATCTTAATCAAATACTCAATAAACGTTTACCCAAAAATCAAATCTGTAGATGACTTCATGGTGGAGTAAATGGATTCGAAAAAAACCCCATTTTATTTTCGTAGCACCTTAATGTCTAATTATGTACAGTTATATTCACTAGTTAATAGTTTATCTACACACATATCATAAGCTCTCTTTGATGGAACTGCATGTTCGACCGGCATGGTGGCATTGATAATTGCTGTGCACTTGTTTAGCTTGTTCAGTAGTACCAACTTCACAGACAAACTAAGGGCGGCACGCAGGCAGGCGTCGGCGTTCGAAATTTGAATGTCATCATTTGTCGAAAATTGATTCATGATGTATCAATATTCAGATACTTTGTAAAAACTAATTTCTTATCTGAATATTGAAGATTATGACCATAATGTTTATGACATTCAAAATTCGAACGCCGACGCCCGCCTGCGTGCCGCCCCTACTTTGTCTATGAAGTTGGTAACTACAGAACAAGCTAAACAACTCAATGCCACAATGCCGGTCAAACATGCGGTTCCTGAACACATCAAAGCGAGCTTACGATACTATTTATATGACAAAATAAATACTGAATACTGAATGATGATATGTGTGTAGATAAACTAGTGTATGTAACTGTACATAATTAGGCATTCAAACTCTCGAGTGATATTATTATGAAACTCACTTTCGGCTCGTTTCATAAACCCGCTCTCGAGTTTTAATGCCCTCCATTATGTATCAGTCACATAAACTACTAGGTATTATGATTTCAAATAGCAAACAACGTAATTTAATGCCATACCTACCTCTACTGGGGCGTTGTCATTTCCATATTTCATACCTAAGTCAAAACCCATGACTGAGTGCTAGTCAAACTTTGAGTTACTTAGTAGTTGTCCCTCCGGATCTAACTCCTCCAGCTCTACCTTACCTACCTATCTACTTAGATGTTGGGAAACTTCAAGCAAAGACTATCAGGACATCGGAACGAAATTCCCATCCCTTTGATAAAAGTGACAAGGCATATTTCTAGGAACTGAGGATAGCTATATGAATATAATATAACTGAAGATAGATAGATGTATTGAGCAGATTCCTGAATCGCATTTGTATAATTTTGAAACTGGACTTTCTGGAAGTAAGAACAGTATTCTGCATGATACATATTCTACCCAACTACCTACCTACTTACTTACTTGAATAGGAACAGTTAGTTTATGTTAGGTAGAGTTAGAAATGACTATCTAGTCCCACAGCCAACATGTACCATATCCATGTCACATAAGTACTGTACAGTTTTAGGTTTACCTCGCGCCACGAATTAAGGCCCAAGATCACACAAAACCACTGAAGAGAGCTTTGGAAAAAAAAAAAACAATAAATTCATTGGTCTCAAAAAATTATATGTTATTCACAAAGAGTTAATCTAGTTTAAATACTATGTCGCTACGCGGTTGGATTGATTTGGCTCGATCGTAAAAAATCCTGAACATAGTCTATATTTAAAAGGAGATTCAATAATTTTAATATAAAATTACTGATTTTTCTCATAATTTTTATACCTAAATTTTCCTCTTTTATAGCCCCGTATTATCCTTAAATTTTATCAATTAGCTTATGTCCGTTTTTCAGTAAATTCGAGAAATCACCTAATTTTTTAAGTATCCGGGCGGCTCGATGCTATTCCGCGCCGCCCGCTACCCCGCAAGTTCCGCTACCCCGCCAGAAGACGACGGGCGAATGCGGTGCCCGCCCCTCACCTCAACAGCCAGAACTGGGCCAGAGCTCTCTGGGCGACGTTCAATCCGGCTGGGGAGGAAGAAAAAAAAACCCCAGGTCTTAGATGTTTATATGTGTGTTATGTCGCTGTTTCTGATTCCCAAGACACAGGGTATTAGCGTGTGGGGCCGGAGGCAATTGGGTTTCTGTTGTAATCCCTACCCTACGCTGAGGCCTAGGACGCAAGAAACAATTGAAATGACCCATACAAACCTATAAAACAGTCCATATTGTATTGGCATCTGCTTAATGGCGTTCTCTGACGTAGGCGGGAAGCGGATGATCGCATGGTTTTATTGGTATATAATCAAGTTGAGACAGTTCACAGATAACACGCGATATGGAATGCACGACCACAGATTTAAAACTATGCGATACAGCAAAATACGTGTGGGCGCTAAGTGGCGACTCATAATAAAGATTACAAAATATAATAAAGTTGCGAGACCATGACATAACTATGGAATCATATTGCTAGATTATTATCCTGTATAATAATATTATTTTAAACCACTTTATACGCTTCCAGTTCCATACATATTTTTGACAAAATCACTGTATGAAATCGAGAATCCGTTTAAGTTTTCACATCACGTAAGTGGATGGGCTCACTTCTTGACTAGGAGCTATTCCACACAATCATTGATGTCTGGGTCTAAAGTGGTAATGATAATACAGGAAGCTCGGGCAGATGGTTGATAATGATAAGGGACCTGTATGTGTACAAGGTCTTCCAAACATGGCAATCGAGATAAAGTCGTCTTGTGGGAGGATTTTTAAAAATCTTCATTAGCTCAATGAAGGTTTGTGTCTATCTTAATAAGTTATAGTTGAAAGGCCAAGATACACCCTGATTAGTAACTCCACCAGATTTATGCTATCCATCGAGACCGCACGAGGGACTTTTTAAAGTTTATATGGTATCAGATTTATTGAAATATATATTATCAGCATGTAATGAACTCAACATATCTTAGTGAGAAAAGCTCGAGTAAATCCCACTTGTATGAACTTATTTTCAACCGACTACAAAAAGGAGGAGGTTCTTAATTCGTCTGTTTTTTTTGTGTTTGTTACGCGATTACTCCGTCAATTATAAACTGATTTTGATGATTCTTGTATTGATTGGTAGCCCATACTTTACAGGAGGTTCCGTATAAATTTTAACAAAATGAATTTTGCGCTTTCTGAAATAAATCAACAAATACAAAAAAAAATACAAATTACGTTTTGATTTGTGGTTCCGTGCAGCAAAAGTTTTGATGAGGACTTTTCATATACATACACTTATGTATATTATGAATATGATTATATTTAATTCGTATCCCGACCGGGAAGGAAGAAATAGGGCTTGGACTTGAAGTCGTTTTTTTTTGTTTTTAACTTAGTGACTTATTGTTGGCCCAACGGCGCGGCTCAAGATGGGACTAAACAAATTTGTTACTAAACAAGGTGCAAGGCATGTCCCGTATCTGAATATGACGCGCTCGAGATACTCACAAATTAGCCTCGTCGGCCCCCTGCCTATTGGCAGGGGGCCGACGAGGCTAATTTGTTTGTGGCTAAGAACGCCGCAAGCAATAATTTGCTTGCGGCGTTCTTAATGTTCATCATACAAATGAGAATTGTTAAGTTTTTAGTGTTACATATTTATTTCACGAAGGGCTCTGTAGTCAAATGGGTTTCACCCTTGCTTCTCACGAAGCAGACGCAGGTTCGAATCCTGACCATGCACAGATGTAATATTTCACGATGAAGGTTTGGCTTTGGTTGTTGTTAGCCGTGCACATGCACATTGTGTCAGTGTGCGTAGTCTCTGGAGCGGTCAGCCAGAACATCTGTACCAATGAGATCATTAATTTATCGTCGATCAGTGTTTCGGATGACATGTTAAGCTGTTGGTCGCGGCTACTATCGATACGTGGTACGCACCAACCTGCACAGAGCCAGGGTGGTGGAGTACGGCTTAATCTTACTCGTATCCGGGTAAAGATTAAATATATTTATAATTGTTTACCCAACATATCGTTCTTTGATAAAAATTAAGCAAGTCTATGAATAACTTTGCCTTCCTCTCTTCAAGGTTAGAAGAGAGGAAGACAAAGTTAAAAAACCGGATAGTCGAATACGTCATCACACAATCTGCTGAAGCTGACACAATTTATTAATTTTTTGTTGGAGGGAAAAAAATGGAATTACCCATGCCCAGGAGTCAGACCTCCCTGCTATGCCCAGGAGTCAGACCTCCCTGCTATGTCCGGGTCCCCACATATTGAGCGGGCATCAGCTCGTGTGCTATACGGACTAAAAACAACGCCTTTATGTTTGCAGTTATCTGTCTAAGACTTTACTGTGAGCCATGGCCTCGGTATATGCTGAAGGCTTTCTACCTTCAATTTGCCCTTTTGGGCGATATATATGTGTTTATGATATATATGGGAGGAGTTTGCCTGCTTACCCGATTTTACGAGCGCTATGACGAGTATGATATTGCGGCGTACGGCGAAGCAGGGGCGGGTGAGACGGGAAGGGGGAGCACTCTGTAAAACTTCTGTGCTCAGTACAGTACTGATACGAGGCCGTCTGAAAGCTCTCATTAAAATACATGCGTTACAGATTCCGTACAGAACCGGTACCGAACCAAAAACATACCGCCCCGGTGAGGAAGTGGCTTTAGCGTCACACCTTTTACCATGCGGGCGTAGGCCTAAGTCAAACCAGTTATTCAAAGTCAAAGTGCTTTATTACTTTAGGTATTTACATATACTTAGCAAACGTCATTTTTTGCCTCTTCTCTACATTGGACCACTATGGGAGAAGTTTTTTAAAAATTGCTTGGGCTTTTAACTGATATCAATATTACAATATTAATTATTATGATTAATAAGCAGGAATAAAGAATTACAAAACTATTAACAACAAGGTCTGTGTTGAGCTAGATTAACCCCACACAGTCCCGTCATTTAAGTAACGATTATCAAGATTACAATATTACAATATCAATATCACAATGTTCAAGATTACTTGAACATTGTAATATCCCTTTTTCGACAAAGTCGCTTAAACGTGCTTTTTAAATTGCTCAAATGTTAATATTCAATAGGTACATCAATTTTACTCACGATATTTTCCATCACCTTCAGAATTGTAAACAAATTACCTTATTTATTGCCATAGCGGCTGCCTCCTTTGAGTGGGTGTCGACGCTCTTTAAAAGGAACAGGCATGCGGCAAGGCGGCGTGATCAAAGGTGACGCTAACAAAGTGAATAAACCATAACTGGTCAGCGCCGGGATTTGAACCCACATCTCCTGCGTGACAGGCGGGCGTGAAACCACTAGACCACGGCTGTTTATTTGTTTATATTCTGAATTTGTATAACAAACAAACATAGCGTCACGCATTGTCCTTTACGGCGTGGCGGAGGCACACTTGCGGCCATGGATAGCCAGTTATTCAATAATCCACTTTGCGTGAGGGAGGGGGCTAGCCGAGGTGTGTAACATACTGTGAAACTTACTGCGAGTAAACTTAGCCACGAAACTCTCGACGGGGATATTTTTATCACAGAGAACACTAGGAGATGAAAAATTGCCACCTGGCTATGTTCCGGTGGAGATTGCACCGGGAACACAATTCTGTAAAATGATAAAGCTGTTTATTGAATTTTCAGTCCCAATACGTCTCGTTTAAGGTGCCTTCTTTTTAGGGTTCCGTACCCGAAGGGTGCCACACAGGAGCCTATTGCTAAGCCGTCCGTCCGTCGGTCGGCTGTATCTCACGAGCAGTGCTAACTATCTCAAAATTGATTGATTGCCGCTATAACAAAAAATACTAAAAACAGAATGAAATAAATACTTAAGGGGGCTCCCATACAACAATTGTTTCAATACCACATACGTACGGTTACGTACATGGAATGTGAAAGTAGCCGCACCAATAGCATTGTAAACATCATTTTGCTATGTAAAATCCAAACTATTCACTCCACACCATCTAACATTGAACGGTAGTACGGATCCCTCCGTGGGCGAGTGAGAGTCGCACTTGACCGGTTTTTTGTTATACACGAAATCTAATTATTGCAAACAATATATCAAAGGATACAATAATTCGTATATTCGTATTCCTATATTTTTATTGCAAATGAAAATTCACATTACAAGCTTAAAGAAAATACATTTGCAAAGGCAAGCTTATCTATTATTATAGAGTTTCGATAAAATTATTATAGTAAAAGTGATAAATTTAATTTACTTTAATATACTACTAACAATTTTATCGGATTTCAATAATCACGTTAAAAGTTTTATCTGTGGTTTTGTGCTTTTCAGTGTACCGCAGCTAGGATTTTTAGTTTTTAAAATTACGTCGTTTGTTCCTGCTTTTAAGTATATAATTATAAAAATGTGCCCCAGTCTTATAAGTTTTTATGTACCCAGTGACACTACAAAGTGATCAACACGTATCTAATGATGTATCATTTATTAACATCGGTTTGGCCGTTTAGCAGTTTTATATTTATTTATTGCATGCAGGGTTACAAGCAGGGCAAGTTACAATATAAGACAAATACACAATCAATTAAAATCTAACTTAAACCCAAGGTATCCCACTTGTAGGTCAAATAGTGGAAAAATATGAGCTCCGAGTGAGCAACAAGCTCAAGTTGTGACGAGGGGACACAGGGACAGACATACATTATACGAGCGCTTAAACATACAGGTCAAAAAACATAATAAATAACCCTCCTCTTTTCCACTTCGCTAAAGTTCGATAAAAAAAATAGTACCTTTTGCATAAATGGCTACTCATAGGCACGAATGTGCCTCTGCCACCCCATGTAGGAAGATATGGTGTTGTACCTAATACGTACATCATAATTTTCCCATACGTACTTACGTTATAGTGAAACGTAATCTCCAAACGGAATGAATCACAGAAGACTTATGTTAACAGAATGAGAGTCTTAGGGTTTCTAGGGGTCTTGTCGACACCTTTGTTTTATAGGGTTGAATGAGGGTAGTACGTTCACCCTTGTATTGCAGTGAGTTGTGTTTTGAGGGGAAACGCGTTTTTACGAACACGCTGTATATTAAAGTGTATTTTATGATGAATATGAGGAAGTGCCGTGACAGCACGTGAATTATAAATTACAGAAATTTCTGTAATTTATAATTCACATTTTTATTTAAAATAATGCGTTTCGCAAACGAAGTTCTTGTTACGCAAAAGGTTGAGTGAGAGAAAGTAAAACCAAGTCGCCTGCTTTATGAGCAACTATTTAAGGAAGCATCAATCCGATTTTGTCATATTTTTATCTAATTAATTAGCAATTAACACATTTTAAAGCGAATGTATACAAATTAGACATCTATATTTCTTTAATTAATTTAATTCATTATACATTATATTATATTCTGAGTGGAATTGAATAGCTTCGCAACAAGACAGCAAAATCCTTGAATATCAGAGCAACATTTCAGCAACCCTTTTCAATACTTCAAAGAACACCAAATCCATACAATTAAACCGACATAATTCTCGGTCATTGGTGGTTCTCAAACTTTTTCAATTTATTTACGATAAAAGTAACTTTTAATTACTTTCGCCTCGCAGATAGTGGCTGGTGTTAATCTGATGGAAATGGCGGCAGTATCGAGCCTTATCTTAAATAGAGTTTTTGTTTGGAAATCGACGGTTTTTTCTTAAATATTTTTTAAAATTGAAATAGAAGGCCGTACCATGTTTCATTCAAATGAAAGAAAAATGTTTCTATCGTAAGCTAGAAAAAATGTCATTATAATGGTATAATAATGGAGCACAGTACGATTACTTTCCGCTCAAATCCCCAGCTTGTTTTAAGGCATCGCGATTTTGAACCTTATTCCATGGTAATAAAATTCAAAACATTGTGGATTGGCATCATATATGCCATGGGGCCTTGAGGGATTAACTTTACCGTTCGACGCTTCTCGGTTTTAGTCGCTGGAAGTGATCAAGTTGTCCTGGAAACTTGATATTTGGCACAGAGGTGTATCATAAAGATTATATTAAAGGAAAAATTCTGAATACCGTTAGTTGATTTACTATCAAAAACATTAATAATAAATCTTAAAGCCAAGAAGTGTCGAGCGGTAAAGATAAAATAATCTAACTGTACCTACTGGGAACTTGATATTTGGCACAGAGGTGTATCATAAAGATTATATTAAGGGAAAAATTCTGAATACCGTTAGTTGATTTACTATTAAAAACATAAATAATAAATCTTAAAGCCAAGAAGTGTCGAGCGGTAAAGTTAAAATAATTAATAACTGATAACACTGTGAAACTAGATAAAGCGTTCGTGACTCTCTTCCAGATTGTTGTGTACACACCGCAGTACCCGTCTCGGTGAGATGTTGTTACCCGCACGATTGTTTCCGAAGTCCGCTAGGCCACGGAAGCCCCGAAAAAAGCTAAGTGTGAATTTAGCAACTAGCTACGTTGTTAAAATTCACACTTAGCTTTTTCGTTTGATTTATTATGCGGTAGGTAAAAGTTTGTGGTCGGTCAGTTTTGAGTGCTAAATATAGTTTCAGCTAGTATTTCAACTCACTCTGTCCGACTTATTTGAGAATTTGAATTTCGAACTCATTCGCTGAAGTCTAAAATAAGAAATTTGATTAAACACACATCAAAAATAAATACCAAAAATAGCCGGCTGCATTTTTACGCTTTTTAGGTGTTGTGGAAAAATAGTTACTTAAATATGTTATGTAAAGAGATCGGATAATCGGATGTATATTTTTCTAAAGTTGAGGTGTGGGATATTATGAAATGCACTTTTAATTGAAAAAATCCCGCGATTCTGGGATCGCTAAACTTATTGTTGTGATTATAACATCGGATGTATATTTACCAACATTTTATAAAACTATTTATTATGTTATTTTTTTCACTAACACACATTGCCCCTCCTATTACACCCTACACACATACAACTTTTACTTTTATGCATCCAAATAGTTATACGATCCCGGAATATCGGGTTTTTTATTTATTTTTTTATAAGAGCCGCTTCCATACTTTTTAGCCAAATAATAACTTTAGGTTAAATATAATATATGCATTTGAATATCAGATCTCTAGTTTTGTATGACAAGAATATTTTTGTACATTTACTAGCTTTAACTTTATGTGATAACCGCGGTTAATAAACTGAAATTACAACTTTCTTCTTCTTATGGATTCTGAGTAAAGGTTGGCTTTATTTCCATGTTGAGAAGCACTTAAATTTAAACTTAACGCATTTTGATATTACCATTTCAGCACAATTAGACACATTAGTGTTTAGTTCTAGTTCTAGCCTAGACCAATACTAATATCACCTTCTTATCTTAGGACTTCAGGCATAACGTTACAGTTAGAGTTGAGTTCGGAGTTTATTTTAGAGCAAGCTTCGATTATTGCTGGAAGCTTACGGATTATTACGACTTAATTACATAAAAGCCTTAGAAAACCACGAAAATGATCAGAAAATGTTTATAATGCAATGATCTAAAGCTTATTTCTGGCAATAATCGAACTCTTACTGTAAAGGCACTCTACGTAGTTCTTAAGTGCAAGATCATACAGTTCAATTTGGCGTTTATATTACTCGTAAGTTGGTGAAATAAATGATGTGTCGCAGTCTTTAATTAAATCTGCCAGCGGTGACAGGCTGTCAAGTTAGATAGGGCGGGGGTGAGGGGGTGAGGACGTGTCTTGGAGGCTTTGCTCAACGCGACTCCTAATTAGTGACGAATTTTTTATTTATTTATTTATTTCTTAAAGAAACAAACAGTCTTACATAGTTTTAAGTAATACATAAAAATTCTTATAAATAGTAGACTTACAGTTTCCTAACAATAATATTACAAACCAAAACATTTAAAAAATATATATCTATATATGAAAGAATTGCTATTGTGCATGACAACTTAAAAGGTACTTAAAGGCGATTTTTAATTTAATTTAATTTTTGATGTTTAAAATCTAAAATAAGGGGATACAAAATTAAAATGCTACATACAACTAACATACGTACATGTATGTCTAGATGTAAATATGTGTATGTACGCCCATGAACACTTCATTAGGTGCCAATTTCCGAATAACACTGAGATACACTTATTATATAATCACTATAAATCACTATACAACACACTTTTGATGCACTCTAGAAAGCTGTAAATCAACAACTGTATAGGAACTAGCAAGAATATGTCTAAATCCCTCTGGAATGTCATTAAAACTGAAACATGTAAAAATAGGGCAGCGAGTGATCCACTAGACATCATGCGAGGCAAAATACAATTACCTAATAAAACGGCATGCGATGCGTTGCTCGCAAACCGTTTTAATGAGTACTATATCTCAATAGTCCGTGATACCCAACTCAGACCCAACCTAACACAGGCGATAACCCTACTCCGCGAAACAATTCCAATGTCAAAGTCATCTATGTTTTTTGCTCCGTTTAGACCCACAGAGCTAATTAAATTGATCAAATTGATAAAAAGTAAACCCACAAAAGACATATACGGATTCCCATGCAGTCTATTACACCAAATACCTATAAACCTGATAAATATTCTTTGTAGTCAATTTAATCACTGCATTGCAGAATCAACTTATCCTAAATCATTAAAACAAATTAAAGTAACACCTGTGTATAAAGGTAAGGGGGACAAAGGGGAGACTAACAAATATAGACCCATATCAATAGTACTAGCCATATCTAAGATATTGGAGATGGGGCTCTGCAATAGACTCAATGATTTCCTATGTAGTAATAATTCTCTCTGCGAACATCAGTTTGCATATCAGGCCGGCCGATCTACGATTGGTGCAGCGCGAAGTTTGGTGCAGGAGGTGATCCAGCAGTTAGATCAAAGGTCAGGTCGGCGGGTTGCAACTGTCTTTTGCGATCTTTCACGAGCATTTGACCTTGTGGATCACAACTTGATCCTAGCCAAACTAGAACACTACGGAGTACGGGGCCCGGCGCTAGGATTATTTCAATCATTTTTATCTGGACGTACACAAACAACTGTCGTCGGAACAGAAAACTCCAATCCTAGTTTAATCGAAGATAGGTCAGTTCCCCAGGGATCAAATGTAGGTAACAGCCTGTTTTTGGTATTGATGAATGACTTACCTGGCATCACTCAACTGGCTAGTTTTGTTATGTACGCGGATGACATATGTGCTACTGTAACTGGAGACACTCAGACTGAATTGACTGATAAACTGGAACAAGTTGTGCTAAAATTGGTTCACTGGTTTAGTAGCAATGGCATGTTACTAAACCTTGACAAAACGCAAGTTATGCAGTTCTCAATAGGTCCGCGCAAACCAGAACCGCTGTGTGTGAGTATCGCCGGGGTTAGCCTGCCCGCCGTCGATGCTTGTCGGTTCGTGGGGTTCACACTAGACTCAGGTCTACAGTGGCACGAACACATTGACGCACTTTGCAAAAAACTAAACAAGGCCTTCTATGCAATATGTAGGCTTACGCCCACCCTCACCAGGGACAACTTGTTAAAGGCTTATTATGGCTATTTCCACTCTCACATCAACTACGGAATAGACCTATGGGGCCTGTCGGTTGACAGGGACAGACCGTTTATACTGCAGAAGAAAGTGGTTCGCCGCATTCTTAGAGTACCATGTGATACACCAGCGAAACCACTTTTTATTGAATTAGGAATACTTACTGTCCCTTCGCTATACATATTTGAGGTAGCAAAGTATGTTAAGTTTCACAAAGAAGCATTCCCAGATCTAGCATCAAGTGGTTACCGGTACAGCTCAAGGAGGATGAATCACATTCCCTGTCCTGGGCACCGTCTGGCAAAAACAGGTCACACTATGCATGTAATGGGACCTAAAATATTTAACAAAATACCAGGTGTAATAAAGGATATACAATCCAATCAATTATTCACGCACAAATTTAAACAATTCCTACTTAAGAAGGCGTACTACTCAGTAAGCGAATGCCTTGCGGAAGCAAATGTGTCATAATCCCAAAAATAACAATAATTATAACTATTAATAAGTTAAATTAATTTATTGAATTTACAATGTTGACATGATTGAAATATACTACTTATAAATTTTATATACATTGGGTATGTAGATTTAAATAATTAATTAACTACTATTATACTAGTTCTATAATTATAGTGTAATGAATGACCTGTAACTTATGTTATCAAATAAATGATATGATATGATATGATATGATAACACAAATGAAAAACAAAAATAAAGTATATATATATGACACAGCCTAAATTGATTCATAAGTAATGGTTAGTTTTTTGATTTTACTTAACTTACTGCTAAAAATATCTAAATGTACAAACTTATCATTATACAGCCTGCATGCCCTCTTAATGAAACTATTACCTGCATAAGAAGTACGACTGCGAGGGATATAAAAAAAGAGTTTTTTTTTTACAAGCTCGCTCACAGCGTCGGGGTACTCTAAAATTAAGTGACTGTAATAAAATAGGGGCATCAATATGATTGTTAACAGTTTTGAAAAGGGTCAAAAAATCAATACGATCGCGACGATAACTTAAATAAGTAAAGTTAAGTATTTTTAAAGCGGTGGAATAATCTGAGTATTTATTTATTGTACGATACTCTATTGCCTTTACAAACTTTTCCTGTACTTTCTCTATTCTATCACTGTGTCCTTTTTACAATGGATTCCAAACCGCACTTGCAAATTCCAATCGACTACGGACATAACTATTAAATAATATCTTGTACGTTAGTCTTTTGAAAGGTTTTCCTACACGCAATATAAAGCCGAGTTGTTTAAAAGAGTTACGCAAAATGGCATCGATATGAGAAATAAAAGTTAGTTTTGAGTCCATTATTACACCAAGATCACGGATCTGGCTGACACGAGTTAGCTCTCTATTACAATGATTATAATTGAAATCGATATTTCTTCTTTTCCTACTAAAACTTATAACAACACTCTTATCTGGATTAAGGAATAAATTATTTGAGACGCAAAAGGTCTTAAAGTTATCTAGGTCGTTTTGTGGGGTATTACAATCATCTGTGTTTCGAGTAACTCTAAATATCTTTGTATCGTCAGCGTATAAAAGTCGAATAGTTTAGATTTACTCTGGTATTCCGTATGGGAAAAGGGGTGACGCTATGTTTTAGTTTAGACTAGTTCGAGATCACTACCCAAACGCAGGGAACGTTCGGATTAGCACAGGAAACATAAAACGGAAAATTTACCCATCTGTTTTGTGTTCATTTTGTTAAAAATAAATAAATACACCAAGTTTAAAACTTAAAAAAATCGACTTCAAGTTCAAACCCTGCTTCTTCCTCCCCGGTCGGGATGACAATGTTCTCTGTATACACGAAAACTCCTCATCAAAACTTTTGCTGAAGGGAACCAAAACAAAACGTCAACTGTGTGTATATTTTTGATTTTTGATGATTTTTTCAAAATGCACTAAATCTAATTTGATATAATTTATATAGGAACACCTCTGAAATATGACCTACCAATCAATCCAAGAATGATCAAAATCTGTTAATAATTGACGAAAAACTCGCGTAACAGACATGCAAAAAAAGCAACCTCATCCTTTTTGAAGTCCGTTAAAAAGTAGAACTCAATTCTGTGTCTCTTCACTTGATATATCCCGATTTCTTAAAAATTCACATTACAATACTGATTGGTCAACGTCAATTTGAAGTTGGCCAACTGCTCAGGACTCACCTCCCATGGCATTTCTAGAAATGCCATTACCCTTAAAAGGTTTTGAATTTTATTACCAAGGCATAAGGTTCAAAATCGCCGATGCTTGCGCGTAGGCTTGCGCGGTAATGGACCGGTTAAAACATCGATTTGAAAGCTATTGGAATTGATTTGACTATACAGAATAGAGCTACGGAGCCTCAAGTGCGTCATTTCAATAACCGTAGTAATTTTTCATCGCTGGTCCTCACTGGTCATTTCTTAATTGAAAAAAAAAATGTACAAAGTAGAATGATATTTTTTAAATTATTTTGATAATAAAATAATGAAACAATTCGTGTCACTAAGGAGCTAATAATTTTGCTCCTTAGTGACACATACAACTTTTCACAACGACTATGAGGAAAATTGAAATGTAAATCTCTAAAAAGAATGAAAAAGAAAAGAATTTGTGAGTCCAAATTATTAAGGCAAATACGCACAAAGTCTGGAGTTTATGTAAGCCTGCTGTCTGCCTTCTGCAAACATTTTCAAGACACTTAATAAAAACAAATATGTAGTGAAAAAAATGCGGAGCAACGACAGTAACCGACAGGGTCCTTTTGAGAAAGCAACAAGCAACCATTTTACAATTCTGAGGATCGGAGCCTAAGAACAAGATAGCTGACGTAAGTAAGCGAATAACACGGTTTAGGTGGAAGTGGGCAGGTCACTTGACAAAGCGAGAAGACTGATCGGTAACCGAGTGGTGGCCAAGAGGAGGCCAAGGTCAGTCAGCTGACCGGCTGCCAGATAGTCTGATGACATAGCGATGATAGTAGGAAAACGATGGACGAGGGTTGAATGGTGTGTACATGAGGAGTGCACCGCGAGTAACCCGCACAACCCTCAACACTGGGTTCCCTGACAGGCTGATGATGAAGAACAAATCGCATGCACAGCTGAGGACTCGAAGTGAAGCTGTCACTGTGCTCGCTCATGAAACTAAAGATAATTTAAACGGCACATTATTAAAGTAGTTTAAAAAAATAGGTTATGAACCTTAACATAAAGTTAAGGTTTAAGCAGCAGTCTGTGCAGTGGCAATACAGGGAAAAGTGTATAGGTTTTTTAACAATATTGACAGATTTGTAAAATAGGAATTTGTTGTTTTTTAAACAGATCCACAACAGAAGTCACGGAGGTCAATCTCTATTCAGCCTTTGTGAAGATTTACGCGATTTTGTTTTCGATTACAGACCAATAATGTAAATAAAATGTGTTATTTTGGTATTGTTCTGTGCAAATAGGTATAATCCGGTGGAAATTTTACATTTATTTCTTGGCAAATTGGACTGTTCGCCTCGAGCCAGACGGAGAAACATGATTCAAGACTTCTTGAATGCGTTGCAAATTGCCAACAGTATTTTTAAGGTCCCATACACTATAAATAATGTTTTTATTGGGCCTGGCTACTGTTCCAGTCCTTTCGCTGACTACTCAGCTTACGAAACCACAAATTCGCTTCATGAGCGAAATGACCAACAAGCGTAGACCAAAAGATCACCTTATCGGTTCTGTAACTCAGAACTAGATAAAATAGCGAATTTATTATTTCAATGCATACATTGTACGAAGCCAATAATAACATGCAAGATAGCATCTTTTAATTTGATCGTGTTTATTAAAAAAAAATGAAAAGCTGGTTCAGTAGGTATAGGTTGTGATGGTTTACTGGTTTGTCTTGTATGTCAAGCATAATTCACGTATTGCATTAGCAAACATGGTTTACTGGTTTGTCTTGTATGTCAAGCATAATTCACGTATTGCATTAGCAAACATGGTTTACTGGTTTGTCTTGTATGTCAAGCATAATTCACGTATTGCATTAGCAAACATGGTTTACTGGTTTGTCTTGTATGTCAAGCATAATTCACGTATTGCATTAGCAAACATCCAGTTGTGAGTTATATTACTCTGCTGGAGGAATAAGCATTAGGGGTGGTCTATAGGTCATATTTCACCACCACCTCATGAATTCAGAATGAGGTTTGGGGTGGTCTAGTCTAGCTAGAAAAAAATGGAAATTTTACATTTATTTAATTTTATATTCAAAAACAAATGATCGCTCAAATAAAAACATAAAAAAAAGTCTTATAAAAAGTAAAACACACGTTTGCCTTGCCAAATTGACACGCATGGAAGGGAAGGTGATGGAAGGAATATTTGAAGTATAAAATGCATATTTTTGTGAGTCAATTTGAGTAAGGCAAACAAGGAAAGCCGCGGGCGATCATTTCAACTATTTAGTTTTGAGTGCATAGTGTGAGTTGTTTGCGCGTTTCTCGACGACGATTTCGAATTAAAGCAAATGGCCGCCTGGCCCCGACTTCTGTGATATCACGATAAATTACGCATCAAGGAAGTAAGCGAATCGGGATATCGGTGATGCTTATGTCGACTAAAATTACAAAAAGAGACAACAATAGGATCATTCCCGAATGGTAAAAGTATTCGACGGCTTCTGCTGACCAAAAATCTAATTGTTTTATTACAAAGGAGGTTGAAGTCTGCTAAGTCTTCGTAGCTAGGACTTAAACCCGCTTTAATTCAACTTTACTACTCTGTAATACGGTTATCAAACAGGATAATTTGTCACTGAGCATATATCCCAGGCACGTAGGCTTGCTAGCTACGCGGCGGCGCGGCGGCGTGCGGCGAGGGCGAAGTAACAACTCCTGATCACTCTACGTTCAACCCAAGCGTCGCAACCATAGATATCTCAACATACAAAGCTCTGTGGTCGCAACAAAAACAATTTTAAAATAACCATGAGTACAGTGTGTTTCTGGAAGCGCAAAGCGTTTTTGTCGAGAAACTCATAAACATAAACAACAATATACTGGCAAATAAATTTTCTGGCCCCACATTAGGATACCCTGTGTTGTGGGAACCAGAAACAGCGACGTCACACACATATAAACATCCAAGACCTGGGTTTTTTTAAATCCCCAGCCGGGGATCGAGCCCGGGACCTCTCACATGGTAGGCAGAGCCACAATCGCTACTCCCCACAGAGTCCGTCAAACTCGCCAAAATCTCACATTGGGGCGCACTGATGCTTCTCGCATTCGCGGTCTCAGACCCTTGTTTGAAAACAGTTATTAGGGTACCGCATACCGCGGGAACCCTCCAGGCCAATTTCGACACTTTATTTGCAGTTCATGGAATTATCTCTGGCGCGGATGCCGAAGCAACAACTCATCTGACGGTATCTCAAAGTCGTGCTCTAACTGTCTCTCGCTCGGGAAATGACTGCGCCAATATATCTCTTAAGCGGCACTTAGTTTGAGCCTGCAGCCTGCGCATTCGGCTATTTGTTTGCACTTCATACAATTATCACTCTTTGAATTGCCGTTTTTTGCAGCAATGAGGTTTGATACTGTTTGCTGTCTGCCTCTTTCTGCGATTTGAGAAGAAAATACACATTTTTCCAGAGCTTTTGTGATGGCGGGAGTTGATGATAATTATATGAAAGGGCTGTCTAGGTTTGTTTGTAGAGACTGCGCCAGTAAAGAAGGTATTACTATGGATTTATATTTATACGATATAACGTTACGACTAGGCAGATGCTTCCAGATACAGGTATAACCTCTATAATCTGTTTTATAAACTAATTTATCTACGAAACTGTTAATTTGGCAGATATAGGAAGTTGAACAATGCAGGCGATCAGCTAAGTAAGAGATTTTCAAAATTCTGGTGGAGACGTCTAAATAGCGACAAGACCGTATGATGAGGATGGGGGTCCTCCCCCTCAGGGAAGGGAGGGGCAGAAAGGGGGAGGGGGAGAGAGGAGGGAGGAGGAGGGGAGGTTAATGTTTGTATGGACGGGCTATTTGTAAAAGAGTTTGCGCTTTCGAGGCCGCGGAGTATAGGTAATGCACCTTGATTTTAATCCAAATATTGGCATGTTATTAAATCTATGTAATATTTTCTCTGGGTCTGAAGTGGATAATTTTTGCGTAGTAGGTATTTTAAGTTTTGTGTAGTTTCGGATTTGTCTCTGTAGGCCCTACTTCAAACGTCACCCTGTAGGCATTACGAGTTCTCGGAATCGTTTGATTAAGCCTCAATTTAATTTATTAACGGCCGCTTTTTCCAAACTCAGATAAGTCTTATCTCCCTGTTTATCTGAGGAATCAGAGTTTGTACGTGTCAAATGTCAAATATAATTATTCGACTGTTTATCTGGGGATGGAACAATCGCCTATAAGTCTAATTAATCCGAACGCTAGATTAATTGGATGCGGTAATATCGGTCCTTTTGAAATTCTTTCATCTTGTCTCATTTTTTCAATAGAATCTCAATAACGTCACAGGTTGTGTCGCAAATTGTCAACTCTGTTTATAACAATGATCACTTTCCCACCTCACGTGAAACTGAACAGAACACAGATAAGGACGAGACAGGATGCATCGTGCGTTGTTATCATTTAAAATATCATGGCATATAATAATAATTATATTTTATTTATAATATGAGGTACATAACACAGGTTTGAGCTTAATTAATACAAAGCAGCGATTACATTTCAGTAAAACAGACAACGTCATGAACCTGAGCTAGTTGGTTAAGGGCTGAACATAGGCCAATGGCATTGAGAATTAGACAAAGAAAACAAATACCCGTCGCATCGCGTCGAAGCAGACTGACGCATGCTCCCGCGCAGAGCCCCGCGGGGCAGCCCGAGCTCCGAGACCGAGAAAATTATAGAAAATATTACTAAACTCCTGTAATAATAACATTAAAAATAAAACAAAACAACCAAAAAAATTCCCTTGTTTTTACATATTTTTGCGTGTAAGTTTCATATAGGAAACTGATTTCGTCTCCGAGCGCTTGTTCATTTAGTAGAATAATAATGCATTGCGAAAAATGTTTTTTAGTATTAAATATAACAGATATCCGGTAATTTTAAAAGTCCATTCTTATCTCTAATAGACCTTTTATAACATATATTTATCCTACATTTTTATGTTGTCTAGTTTAGCCTAGAATTGAAGCTAAAGATGCATTTCTGGCCATATTTAATCCCTTAAACCTGTATTTCAGGATTCTAATCTAGCCTAATGACAGTATCCGCGCTAGACATTGCAGCAGATGAGAACCTGTTATTCATTGAATGTTCTTGATCTTGAGGTTATTATATAGAGATCAAGTAATACCATATCACATCAATATGTCGTCAAAAACGATACGGATAACGGCGAATTACCCTGAACGTCATAAGGTAGATCGCAAGTCGACTACCTCACAGGATTTTATGTTGTTTGTTTATCATAATTCACCAAGTTCAAACAAAACTTAAAAAACCGGGATCAAGTTCAAGAAGTCTATGTACATGAAAAGTCCTCGTCAAAACCACAAATCAAAACGTCATCAGTGTATGTATTTTTTGGTTTAAATGCTTTTTTTAAAAGCGCTAAATCAATTTTGATAAAATTTATATCAATCGATTCATGATTGAAGGAATTATCACGTAACAAACATATAAAAAAATAGTCGAATGGAGAACCTCCTCCTTTTTTATGTCGGTTGAAAATGACCAGGACATCATCATCATCAGCCTCTCTGGGAACCCACCGCTGAGCACAGGGCTCCTCATGTACAATGCCATTCAACTCGGTCCTGTGCAAACTGCGTGCTTGTGTTGCTGCTATCCTCGCTACGTCATCGCACCATATTTAATGATTTTTAAAGGAAATTGATGTTTTGGGAATCATACATGACGGGTACGGATTTTTTGGGAAAGAGATATCTTGTGCCGAAAGCATGTATTCCTGCACCCGCAGCATACTCCATGCAACTCCCGTTTATCGCGCATTTTTTCGCGTGTGAATGTCAAAATTCGAATATCCTTCAAGCTGTAATCCTTACATTTTTATATCTTCACGAAATTTAATTTTGACACTGCTAATAATAGTCATGAAATAAACATAATTAGTCACGATTTTCAAAAACTAAACACTTCTAGTTTCGAAGTTATAGCTATAGGTTGGTGAGGATTACGCCTTGGCGTCAAGCTGTCATCTTCATCTCTTGTGCAAGCAAGCAACATGTAACATAGACGCCGTAATATCCGTGGTGGACGCGTGTCGCGCGGGGCATGCTACGGTGGTTGGTGTTAAAACGACAATGTAGGAAACGGGCTAGATTTAGATAGCATTATGTCCGAGGACGCGTGCATCGCATGGATTCAGGGTTGACATGATTAAAACAAGTTGTTTTAAAACACGTGTTTAAACAGTTTGAAATAAAACCATATTTTTTATTAAGTGTTTCAATCACAGTTTCAAATCATGTTTTAAACGTTGTTTAAAACATGAAAAAATAAGACAGGGTTAGAACATGTGCTACATTTCTGGAAGTGTGGCTCCATTCTTTTCACAAGTCCAATTAGTTCTTTCTTGCATTTTCTGCAACGCACCCTATTGCTCTTCAGTGTGGTATTTTCTTGAGGAATCGATATGAATTGTTCCCGAATTGCATGCTGTGGTATTATTCAGAATCATACTACTCGATAAGTATATTCTTCATGACCAGGTAAGTACAAGTAGTTTTTCTAGTCCAATAAATTGTTTGCGCATTTAAATTAAAACCGTTTTGTACCGTCGTTATAAAGTACGAAGATTTTTAACCACAGTCCTTACAGCGTCAAGGAAATTGCTTATGTTTGAGTTGAAGCTCTACACTACCTTTTGGATAATGCTAGTGTAGATGATTACCTAATTACACGAATCAACATTATGTATACAAGATGGAATGAAACATTCAAGGGTGCTTTGCCACCGCTTTCAGGCATTCGCTTATAAATGAAATGAAATGTAAAGAGTTATTGCTCGCACAGAAATGCGCGCAGTGAGGAAATTCATAGCTGGAACTTTGTAAACAATTGGTTCGTTCCAGTTACATCTGTTTTCATTTCAATTTCTATGTATTTAGTCTAAATTGCATTTTGCTTGTTTCAGGTACAAAAGCAAATGACGATGACACTGATGCCCGAAGTACTTATGTATAACAAGTTGTAAAGGGCGAATCGAGCCTGATCTCGTGTCGATCTACAGCAAGGCAAAGTACTATTCGAAATTCGAATGAATGGCAAGGGACTAACGGAACTAAGGTGGAGATAGGCCGGACGATTGGCTAGACGGGGTCATGGAGGGTAGATGTTGATCTGACAAAAATGATGAAGTAGACGGGATATCCTTGGATTAGTTGGTACAGGACCTTGAAGATTGGCGCTATAGCGATGAGGCTTTTCCCAACAGTGGGTTCAGCGTGATGTTACTGATGATGATGATGAAATACTTAACTTAAAGACCACAATCTCTGGCTTTTCATCTTGTGACCATATGATAAGGGTATCTGCATTTGAAACCCGGAGAAAATGCTTAGCGCCCGACCCCAGTCCTTTCCTTCGTGACGCTAATGTTCACGACGCCAGAAAGGTTAAACAACTCCAATTCGTATATTTGTCAAGCAGCAGTCGTTGTTTCTGTTTCAATGGTGGGGCTCCTCAGCCTACACAACCGCTTCGTCTTATACTCGGTACTGATTACATTCCCGACGCCAGAAATGGTTAACAGCTCCAATTCGACATTTGTTCGGCAGCACTCGTTGTTTCTGTTTCAATGTAACCCTCCGTCCTTTCGTCCGCGCCGCTTTTATGTTCACGACGCTAGGAAGGGTTATAAGCTTTAATTTATCTATTTGACCAGAAACTTGGAAAATAGCGTTTTTGGTGAGTTGTGACGTCGCTAGATCTTAATAATAATACCAAACTCATACATAGTTAGCAAACCGCAATTTGGAAATTTAAGAAATAAAGTATAAATCTTTAAATGTTGATAATAAAACACACGTCAGATTTTAATATTTATTTTATTTATATTTATATATTTTATTGACACAGCCAACAGGTATTAAGCACAAAAATACAGAGTTCTTATGCTATGTGGTTCTTGTCTAGCCTAATACCCAATAACAGGCGTGCAACAGCATTCAATACATTTTTGAAATTATAACTTATTGTAAATAATTGACAGAGCAGATTATTAGACAAATTACATTAAAGTGAACAGTTACAATTATTATTTTACTTATATTATATATTATAAATTTTATTTATTATCGGCGGGACTTGGTTGCAGCATTTTTGTTTTCCACTGACCAATGTGATCAGCAAATATATCCAGTTCCATTGGCCTTTCGAGAGAATTGTAAAGAGTTTGAAGTCTATGAAGAGGTGCCGATTTACCTAGATTTGTGCGTACAGCGCTGGGTTGGAATGTGGAAGCCCTGGACAATCGGGTGTTGGGGCGAGGTACAAAAAAGTTTAATTTTAATTAATGAAACATATACTAAACTTTATTCCTAATTATGTTCAATCTACCCGTGGTGAAAACCGCATGATAATCGTTTTGACGTTGTCTCGAACAAACAGACAGCAAACAATAAAAAAACGCTGAATTGTGTTCTATGGCTGTTCTGTGAACCCCCTTTTATTTTTTATTACTTGTCTTCAATATATAGAACAGACATCAGTTGTACTGTTTTTCATATATATTGATTGATTGATCATATCAAAGTTCACTCGTTCACTCTAGATTAATTGGTTCCAACTAGTTTACTATTCGTCGGTCCTAAATCGGGTACACTCGGCTGTTATTAGTTTTTACTATTCATGTGCATACATACACCATATTTCCACACAGGCAACAGAATAACAGCCAATAAAATGTTTTGATCTCTCCCACTCAGGTCACAGAGTATGTATTCCGACCACGACTGCTTCCAGTGGCCCACACCACATAGCCAACGAACAGAAATATACAAATAGGAAAACAATTCTGATGATAAGTCTCGCTCCAGGTTTGGAGACCCGCAGATGTCAAACAAAAACCTTATTGTATACTATAAGCTAGAAGTCTGGGATAAAAAATATCTGATCATTCTTGGACTGTTTTGGTATAATTTGCTGTCTAGAATACTAGATGCTTTTTAAGTAACAAATATGTGTTTCTTCTACTCCGAGCTGGAATATGCTTGAAAACTCTCATAAATACGTAAATACAGTGCCTGCACCTGAAAAATAGACTAGAGAAATGGTTTCGTTTGTTAGTTTTGACCATTTAACGTCTTCAGACTTCCGCCGAATGATCGTTTAATATCGATGTTATCAGCTTGTCACAATTCCAAAATTAATTAAAAACATATCCAACGGAACCCAGACAACCAATCCGTTAAACGCACTTGTCGGTATTTTTTGTCGCATGCAAAACGTTTAGCCTCACATCACAGAAGGAAAATAAAAGAATGGGTCAGCTCATCAATCATCTGTGTAACTCGAATGAATGAACTTTATCGTTCCCATTTAGCTTTTTACTTTGCGATATTGTTCTCATCGATAAGTTAGTTCGATTCATTGAGATTGATATAGAATATTCTATTATAGATGGCTAAGCGGTACTGGCACATCGGAAACAATCGTGCGGTTTAAGCAATATTTGGCCGAGACGGCAACTGATGGGTGTCCCGTCTCTATGAAAGCGCCGAGACAAATGCCGCACATTTGTCTCGGCGCTTTCATGTTTCGGATGGCACGGCCGCAGGTTCCGGCTTCTATAGTTATAGTCGCAAAGCTGTGTCAGAGGCCCTAATAGGGCAGATTGATAACTTCTGACAGTCGGGTTGGCCACTAGCACTACAGATTTGATTTTTGGGTTGACGTTTGAGTATTTGAGTAAGATTCTCACTGAAGGAAAACGCGATTAGATGAAATTTTCTCGATAGGATTTAATTATAAAAATACCGTAAAGTAATTCTGAAATCCTAACTAATTTCATTGCATTGAATATGTGGATAGTACGGATTCGGAAACTCTCCTTAAAATATTTTCAACAAAATAGCGTAGTTTATTTTTAAACAATTTTTATGTGGTTTGGTGCTCCGTTATTTTAATCTGAGTCGAGCGTTTTTTTTGCGCTCTCTTCTTTTTAGATTAACGCCTCAAAAAACAATAAGATTTTAAAATTCCAACGTGCTTGGTACTTACAAAACAAAGACTGCACTATTCCTGAATTCCTCTGGATTTTCAAGATTCGGCTGACCGACGCCCATCACGCCCACGACATTTTGTTTGATTTTGTTTTTTTTTGTTTGTGTGTGCTCTGTGAGTAAGGGTTGCCGTTAGGAAAATCTAGTTTACAGTAAAAAGTGGCCAGTATTGTAAAAAAAAACACTTTCGAAGTGTGACTAGAAGTGGCTAAATATCATAGTGTTTCGCCTACTTTAATATTCTATCACTATTGATAATATAATATTACTGTTACTAGGGATAAGTGGGTTTAACGCGGGTCGCTTCTCTGCCTCTGTGAGCTGATGAGATGGTGATGCTGTCTCGTGGCGTTCTCTCTTGTGAGGGAGGGACCCGCAATGGCTGGGGTGAATCGTTGAAGACACGTGCGTGCGTCCACTGAACTACTCCGGCGAGGTCACTTAGTATCAGGTCGAAAGTCATCAGCTCCACAAGGAATAGCAGTCAAACGGGTGGACGGATTTTATAGCGTTTTTTTAGTTGGTAGTAGACTTTACAGCGATATGGTTCTGAGATATGTTTTATTAAAATCGGTTCAGTAGTTCGAAAGTCATCTATCAGATCATCAAGGAATAGCGGTCAAACGGGTAGACGGATGGATGTTAATGCGTTTTTTTAATTAAAATCGGTTTAGTGGTTCAAAAGTTATCAGCCTACATAGGAAACTAGTAAACCAAATTTTAGCCGTAATTCAAGGAATAGCGGTCAAACGGGTAGACGGATGGATGTTAATGCGTTTTTTTTTATTAAAATCGGTTTAGAGGTTCAAAAGTTATCAGCCCACATAGGAAACAAGTAAACCAAATTTTTGCCGTAATTTATATGCTGGATACGTTTTATTTTTTTATCTATACACGTATCATAAACCCTCTTTACTGCGTCCAAAAACCGCACGTTACGATCAGCATACAGTTAAACTACTTTGTAAAAACTCATTTCTTATCTGAATATTGAACATTATGACCATAATGTGTAAATTTTCTACATATTATGAAATTCAAATTTTGAATGCCGCCCCTACTTTGTGAAGTTGGTACTACAGAACAAGCTAAACAACTCAACGCCCCAATGCCGGTCAAACATGCGGTTCCTGAACACATTAAAGATAGCTTATGATATGTGTGTAGATAATTATACAACACTTCTATGCAAGACAAGGAGTGAGGCTGTCGCCACCGCCATGATAACCTAACATATTATCACAGTAATCAAAACGCAAATGCAGCAAAGTGAAAAGAAAAAAAGCAGCATTTAACTCTTTTTAAAATACCTACCCAGCTTTCTAGTAATCGCGTATTTAAAGTTGCAGCGCAAAGCAATTTAACTTTTGTTTCTGTTTTTAATGTCTCTACAAATCGAACTTTTTGTTTGTGTGCCGACCATTATTTGTATGCTTGTTCTACATATTGCATTGCGGCCAGATGCATCTTAATTTGACCGTATTGTAATTGTAACTTCTGCAAATTTTTTAAAACCGTTAGGTTATAATTTATCGCGTGAGATTATAAATTATCGATGAATTGTGAGTTAACTTAACATCTTTTTCAAATACACAGCTTTCTAGTAATCGCATAATTAAAGATGCAGCGCAAAGCAATTTAACTTTTGAACTACAATTTAAATAAGTTGCTATTAAGTTTTCTACAAATCGAACTTTTTATTTGTGTGCCGTTCATTATTTGTATGCTTGTTTTACATATTGCATTGCAGCCAGATGCAACTTAATTTGACCGTATTGTGCAACATTTTGAAAACCGTTAGGTTATAATCTTTCGCGTGAGATTATAAATTATCGATAAATTGTAAGTCAACATATGTAAACTGCTTACAATTAACGGCATTAATAATCGAAAGTTTATAATGTATCCATCTAAATACGTAAATCGTGAGTAACACCGAGCGGCAATAGTTTCTTGTGCTCTTACAATAAGTCACCCTCACATCGAAGGATACATGGGGCTTCGCTTCGCTCAACGCCTTTAGCCTTCGCCTACCCTGATCAAACATTTTGCCCTGATATTTCGTATGCAATCCAAGTTTAAACCAGTTCACAATGTAGCGGTTTTACACCAATAGATTATAAACTATCAAAAATTAATACGCTACATTGTAAACTAATTCGTACAGTTACAATTAAACGGTTTGTAATGGATGAATTATTCTCAATTATCCATAATGAATACGTTATAGCAGTAGGGTGTTCACAATTATCGACAGTTTCTAAGCTGGCGAGATAAATCTCGTGAGATTATAAACTAAGTGGTCACAATTATACGTTTTCATATACATCGCTTTTGCATTTTAATCAAATTTTATTAATAAATACATATGACATACACTGACTATACATATGTTGTTTACTAGTCCTACAAATCCTTCTTGGTAATCAGTTTAATGTGATGACGAAAAAATGGGGTATATTTTGATTACATTTACACCACTATAAAGTCATCTCCAGATTTGATTTTTGGGTTAACGTTTATTGCGTATTTGTTTAAGATTCTCACTGAAATAAAAAGCGACTGGATGGAATTTTCTCGAAAGAATTTAATTACGAAAAGAACTCTAAATTGCTTTATTTGTTCCTGTAATTCTGAAATCCTAACTAATCTCATTGCAGAATTACATTAAAAATGTGGATATTATGTATACGTAAACTCTCCTTGTTTTTTTTTTTGAAAACATTGCGTTGTTTATTTTAAAACAATTTGTATGTGCTTTGGCGCCACGTTATTTTAGTTTGAGTTGCGCTTTCTTTTCTTTCTTATGTGAAAGTAATAAATGCTTTTGTTTACATCAGAATTCCTTTTATATGTATTTTCACGAAACGTCGGAAATCTTTTACTCCACTTGCCTAATAAACGAAATTGAAGAAGTAAGGCAAAGTAAATCTGATGGAATTGCATCTGTTATTGTGCCTGTTTTAAATTTTAAAATGTGATTTGAGTTACTGGTACTAGATCCCAAAATTTGTGCATTGTGACGATTTTCAATAATTAATATTAATTTTAACAACATGGCATGTTGTTAAAATTAATATAGTTATAATATAGTTGTATAAATGACGTAACGAAGAATATTTTATCCCAATAAAGATAGTTTTTTTCTTAATTAAAAATTTTCTTGGGTAATACTATAAACAGCTCCAATTGAATAACTTAAAGATAAAAAATGTCGTGTCAAGATAAGCAAGGAGAGCACGACGAAACGAAACGAGGTTCGGCTTCGTGAATACTAAGAGGTTGAGGAGGGGGGAGATGGGCTTTCAGGATGGCGATTAGTTCTATTATTTTTCGTTTCTAGTACGTGGTCCTACTGCCTCTCCTCTTTAATAGCTATCTAACACACGTTTTCTCAGAATGGGTGGCAGAGACATAGCATAGCCATCTCAGTCACAAAAACATGTCTTTTCTCAGATGGGGAGGCAGAGGCAAACTTTCACAAAATATAACAGCTTTCTGATTATTCTCTTAGGTGTCACTATTTCTGACTGGTGTCACTATTTTTGACAGGTGCTGCTATTTTTGACAGGTTTCATACTTTTTAACAGCTGTCGTGAGTTTGGAAGATAAAACAAATTTTGACAAGTCACGATTTTCACAGGTTTCGTAATTTTCACAGGTGAATTGATTTTGACAGGTCTCATTTTTTTGTCGGCTATCAAAGTCAAAGTCAAAGTCAAAGTACTTTATTACTGTAGATATTTACATATACTTAACAAACGTCAATTTTGCCTCTACTCTACATTGGACCACTGTGGGAGAAGAAGGGCGTAGAAACTCCCACAGATTGATTTTTGATCTCTTTTAAAAATAGGATGTACTTAACTATTACAAATATGAAAAATTTAATTATTATTATCTTTGACAGCTTACTTGTAAGAAAAATCATATGTTGTTATATCATGATAATTGTGCCCCTGCTACCCTATCTGAGAAGACATGTTATAGTGGCTGACATGGCAGTGCTGTGCCTCTGCTAGTCCTTCTGAGAAAACGTGTGTTACATAGCTATAAAAAACGTCGTCGGTCTTTTCAATTGGTTGGGTTACATTAGATAGATACCACGGGCAATAACAGTATTTTATGCAATTGGTGAATAAAAGACGGATTTAAATCGAGGGCCATAGATGAATCATGAACAAGTGAAGGATTCTAACGACTGAATCACGACCCACGAGTGATTCATGATGATTGAATCAAGAGCGTAGCTTGTTGCAAAACTCAGTTGCAATAGGCACGGGGGTCAAATTAAGAAGCAATTTTGTTTTATTGTCCTACAGTAATCATGAAATCCCATACTGGGTGCATCTACCTCACCGTATGGGAAAACAAGTGACGCCTTGACTTTAGCTTGTGGCCTCCACTTACGGGTTCTTCACCAACTCGACACAAGAGACTGGACACACATGTGTCCAGTTGGTGAAACACAAAATTATTATCACTTATTATGTCGTCATCTGGACACGCCAAGTTTTTTACGCGTATCCACACACGTTCGCATTTTACCCGAACTTATGACAAAGTACAGTCACGCAGATTAATGTTTTATGTCACAATCATCATCGGCCACTCAACGTCCCACTGCTGGGAACGGGTAATTTTGTTGTTAAATTATTCACGATTGATGCATTTATAAGGGAATATATTTTTGATACTGTTAGTATACAAAAGTCATTATCTCTATGCATTTGGACACATGTGTGTCCGGTATAATGTTTACCTTACAAAGTCGTTGTAAAATGTTGTCCATGCCACTTTTACCGATTGACGCACAATCAGATGCCTAGTTATATATCATGGCGGAATGCACAAACAATGAAGCTGCAACAAAATTTAACGACTATCTTATGGGCCTTGGAAGCCTGATAATAAACGATTATTTAATTTAATGTATCAAAACGTGGCTTGATGACAATTCCGATTATGCAAACACATACAACTGCCATATAGAACATCATCGCACTAATAATTCTGTAGAGGCATGGAATGCCGGAATAGACAGAAAATTGAAACGGAAACCAAATGTGGTACAGTTTTTGGTCGCGATCAAAAGAGACATGAATGATTTTTGGCGCCGGGTTATGATGGACGGACCTATATCAAGAAAAAAAAATGAAACTATTAGAATGCTGCGATCGCGACCACTATTAGAGAGTTTGAATTATTAGAAATTAGCATCGGTCACTGTTTCGAAAAAAAATAAGTAAATAAAGTATCTTTATACTTTCTTATAATAATATTCTAATATTCTATGTTGATTTTATTGATCTTTATATTATCTTAGTATTAGTAAAATGATTTTGATACAATTACTTTACATATTACTGAAATACTCTATTTACAAAGTGTCAAATATTGTGTTGTTACAGAGTTAAGTTGAATGATTATTGTTTACATTGTGATTTTGGAATGTTATAGGAGTGGAGTGTATTTTTCAAGGTTAAAAAGTCAAAGCGTTTATCCTTGAAAAATTCAAAAATATATTTTGCTGAGTTAAATTATATTTGTCCTTATTTGATTTTTCCGTGATACTTGAAGTGATGATTTTGTTAAAATAGTATTTTTTGTACACTGGTAACACCTAATAAACAGTCTCTTGTCTTTGGATCTCATACCGTATTTCACTATCTAAGAGATTATGGGCCTTCCTAAAATAAAATAAAATAGTTATAATAGCATTCTTGCCGGTTTTTCTAGTGAAATAAAGAAAGTGAACTCTGAATTTCACGTGACAGTGAAGGCAGTATCGTGGGACAGTCGAAAGTGAGTTTTATTGGACACAGTGGGTCGGCGTCTCGCCGCGTGGAAAATAAAACATGGCGTCTACAAACATGTACAATTACCTAGTCACAGTGCCAAAACTGAAAGGGCGAGAAAACTATAGCGAATGGGCGTTTGCAGCAGAAAATTACTTGATCCTGGAAAATATGCTTCATTGCATTAAGCCAGATGGGGACAAGAAGATTGAGGTTGCAGATGACGCCAGGACAAAAGCGAAATTGATTTTGACTATTCATCCGTCGTTGTACGTTCACGTAAAAGAAGTGAGTTCGTCAAAAAGTCTTTGGGACAAGCTACAGACATTATTCGATGATTCGGGGTTTACAAGACGCATCAGTTTACTCCGAAACTTGATTTCGATTCGTCTAGAATGCAGCAGTTCAATGACCACATACGTGACGCAGATTGTAGAAACCAGCCAAAAATTGAATGCGACGGGTTTCAAGATTACAGTTGAATGGGTTGGAAGTTTGTTGCTAGCCGGGCTAACGGATAAGTACATGTCTATGATAATGGCGATAGAGCATTCCGGCATAGCAATCACAACGGATAGTATCAAATCAAAATTGATGGACATGGAGGAGAATTCCGATCACTCAGAATTGAATGAAGTTAGCGGCACAAGCGCTGCATTCTTCAGCAAAGGCCAGCACAGTAGGCAGAAAAAAAGTAATGTTGGCAGCCGTGCAACTGCGAGTGAAAATAATCATGGCGGCGGATCGTCAAATGTCAACAACAACAAAAGCAAATCCGACAAGTCGAAAATCAGGTGCTTTAGGTGTAATGAATACGGACATTACAAAAATCAGTGCAATAGCAGTTCGCCGATTGCTAAAAAGTTATCACACGCATTCTCAGCTGTTTTTCTCAGCGCAAATTACGAGAAAAGTGACCGGTATTTGGACAGTGGAGCGAGTGCTCATATGACGCACGATGAAAACGAGATGAAAAATACAGTGTTATCGCCAAGAATCAAGGAGATAATGGCAGCGAATCAAAGCAGCATGCCAGTTTTGTGCTCTGGTGAAGTGAACATTGTAACCGTGACTCCAGAGTACCATTATGACATTACGCTAAAAGATGTATTGTGTGTGCCTAACCTCGGTACGAACTTGATTTCGATCAGCCAGTTAATAAGAAACGGCAACAGTGTGCAATTTGAAGAGAATAGTTGCAATGTTTACAACAAGAAAAATGAATTGGTTGCCGTGGCGGACTTGGTCAATGGAGTTTACAAGTTGTGTTTGGAACAAAAACATTGTTTGTTGACAACTTACGCAGAAGTCAACAGTGAAATATGGCATAGAAGAATGGGCCACTTGAACATGGCAGACTTGAATACAATGAAAGGAGGAGCTGTCACAGGAGTACATACATGGACAAGTATATAATTGGCAAAAATACCTACAAGATATGTTGTGAGGGAAAGCAATCTCGCTTAACTTTCAGAAATGCTGGGACAAGAAGCAGCAAAGTCTTGGAAGTCATTCATGCTGATGTCGCAGGACCAATGGAAACAACATCCCTCGGAGGAGCCAGGTACTTTCTGATTTTTGTGGACGATTATAGCAGAATGGTGTTCATTTACTTTCTCAAAGCAAAGAGTGAGGCTTTCAAATATTTCAACGAGTTCAAAGTGATGGCAGAAAACCAACAGAGCAGTAAAATCAAGAAATTCAGGACAGATAATAGCATGGAGTTTTGTAGCAAGGAATTTGAGAAATTTTTGAAGGATGCTGGTATAATACATCAAAAAACAAATGCTTATACTCCGGAACAGAATGGTTTGAGTGAGAGAACAAACCGAACTATAGTTGAATGAGCACGTTGCTTGTTGTTTGATGCGGGCTTAGACAAACAGTTTTGGGCGGAGGCTGCAAATACCGCCGTTTATCTAAAGAACAGATCAGTTGCATCAGGATTAAACAATAAATCACCGTTCGAGATGTGGAGTAATACAAAACCAAATTTAAGCCATGTCAGAATATTTGGTAGCGATTTAATGGTTCATGTACCAAAGGAGAAGCGACTTAAGTGGGATGCAAAGTCGAAGAAACATATCCTAGTTGGTTTCCCAGAAAATGTAAAGGGATACAGGATATATGACCCAATCACAAGACGTGTGACAACAAGCAGAGATGTGATTATTCATGAGAACACTGAGAGTAAATGTACAGATGACATAGTATCAGTTTCAGTCGGGGATACTAGTAAAGAGCTCAGTCATGAGAACACTGAATGTGAATGTTCCGATGACACAGTATTAGTTTCAGTCGGGGATACTAGTCAAGATAAAGAATCAGAAAGTCAGCAACAAGTTGCAGTGATTGATAGTGAACCTGATTCAGTTCAGAACATTCCAGCAGATTCAGAAAATAAGAATGCGACATCAGACTTGATGGTTCAGAAACAACCTGGAAATCAAGTGGAGCCAGATCAAACTAGTACAGAAGTCAAAACGAAACGGGTCAGGAAACGACCAGATTACTATGGGTTTAATAACCTATGTATGTCAACAAGCACAGAATGCGTTCGGGATCCAGAAAGTATTGAAGAGGCTCTGAATAGTCCAGACAAGCATCTATGGACTGAGGCAATACAGGATGAGCTGAAAGCGTTCAAAGAAAATAAAGCGTGGTTGCCGGTCGACAAGTTACCTGCTGGCAAAACAATAGTACAGTGTAAATGGGTGTTTAAAGTAAAAGTTAACAGTGACAAAACTGTGCGGCACAGAGCGCGTTTGGTGGCAAAGGGTTTCACCCAGAGGCCAGGAATAGACTATGATGATACATTCTCGCCTGTGGTAAGGCATTCAACGTTAAGACTCTTATTTGCTTTAGCAGTACAAATGAACTTGGAAGTGACTCATCTGGACGTTAAAACAGCTTTTTTGAATGGTCTTCTCAAGGAAGATATTTACATGTATCAACCAGGTATTGCTTGTTATGATAATAAGAAAAAGGTTGTTGTAAAACTTAATAAAGCTATCTATGGGTTAAAACAATCATCCAGATCTTGGTACGAGAGAGTGGAGCAATGTTTATATGAATTAGGATTCAGAAAATGTAAATTAGAGCCTTGTGTGTTCACTAAAATGTATAATGATGTCAAAATAATCATCACATTATATGTGGATGATATCTTTGTTTTTTCTAACAGTGCGAAAGAGACAGAGAATTTGATTACTGTATTATGTTCTAATTTTCAGATTAAAAATTTAGGACAAGTGCAACAATGTTGAGGCATGCGTGTTAGAATAGATGAGAAATGTAATCACATTAGATCAGGAAAAATATGTGGAGAAGTTATTGTATAAATTTAATATGCTAAATTGTAAAGATACCACAACTCCTATGGAATGTAAATTAAGTATTGAAAAGTGTGAAACTTATGATAAAAAGATCCCTTATCAACAATTGATTGGGAGTCTTATGTACTTATCAGTATTGACACGACCTGATATAGCCTTTAGTGTCAGTTTTCTTAGTCAGTTCAATAACTGTTATAATAATGTTCATTGGAACTATGCGAAAACAATTCTTAGATATTTAAAGGAAACTAAAAGTTTTTGTTTAAGTTATGTAAAAGAAAAAGTTGAACTCGTTGGCTACGTTGACGCAGATTGGGCGAGTAACGTTATAGACCGTAGATCTTATACAGGCTTTTGTTTTCAAATGTCGGGTTCAGCCATTTCTTGGGAAAGTAGAAAACAGCGAACAGTGGCTTTATCCAGTATGGAAGCAGAATACATGTCAATAGCTGAAGCGTGTAAGGAAGCTATGTATTTGAGAGCTTTGCAATGTGAGATTACAGGTAATGATATCTGTACTGTATCTCTGTTTAATGATAGTCAGAGTGTGCAGCGGTTAGTGGCAAATAATGTTCTTCATAGGAAAAGTAAACATATTGCTAAAAGATATCATTTTTTGAAGGATGCTGTAAATAATAAAGCTATTTATTTAAGGTTCTTGGCAACAAGCGCTATGCCAGCTGATGTTTTGACTAAATCCCTTTGTGTTAATAAACATTATAAGTGTTTAGATGGTCTGGGAATTAGTCAGATAGATAGTAAGAAATTAAACACAATGTAATTTCAGAATTTTAGTTTATTAGCTGTAGTCGGGGTGTTAAAATAGTATTTTTTGTCTCTTGTCTTTGGATCTCATACCGTGTTTCACTATCTAAGAGATTTTAAATTATTAGGTATACTTAGATTATATTGAATATTATTACGCTACATGTCGCCATATTAATGAATGATGATTATATTTGATTGTTATATATCAGTTTTATTTCAAAATGCCTTTAATAGAAGCTGATAGGGTTTTTCAAGCAAAAAAGTGAGGCAGCTCTTTCATGAAACCACCTTGTTCATTATTAATTAATTAAATGAGCTAGGCGATTAATAACCTGACTGTACCCTTTTTTGGCAAAAAAGCTGCATGTGTCCAGTTGACGAAAACATAAAAGTGATATAATTTAAGTTTCACTATGTGGACACGCGTAAAAATCTTGGCGTGTCCAGATGACGACATAATAAGTGATAATAATTTTGAGATTCACCAACTGGACACATGTGTCCAGTCTCTTGTGTCGAGTTGGTGAAGAACCCCCACTTACCACCGTCACTGCCTACCCCTCTCGGCCGCTACGCCGCCCTTATATGATGATATTAACCCTCGTCTCGCAAAGAACTCGGCTAAATTGATATGATGAATGCCATGCGGATTTATTCGATACTAATTCTGTTACGAATCCTGTTTTCGGGCATAGAAAAAATGGAAATAAATAATAAAAGTTCCTGAGAAAACCAAAACAAACAAACTTAGCGACTTACTCAAGCCTATTACCATACATGGTGGCGGAGGCACGGTTGTGCACACGTCCCAAGTAACACATCAAAGCATTATATCAGCCGACTAACAACATTTCTGTATCGTTTTAGCATTTTGAGTTGGTTGTATAGCAGCATTATAAACGTTTATACGGCTACTTAAGTGCTTTTTTGGGCACAAATTATACAGCTTTAGATCCTAAATAGGTTCACATATAGTTGTTTAGTAGCATTACAGGCGCGTTATATTAGCATTATTGTAGTCAAGGAAGGTACCAATCGCATTATAGAAGCATTATAATGGTCAATGACGTTGCCAATCGCATTAATGAAGCATTATTACGGTCAATGAAGTTGCCAAAGGCATTAGAGAAGCACCATACTAGCATTATTATTAATATTGAAAGTGCTTTTAGCATTACAAAAGCATTAGACTGGTATGAGAATCTGGTAAAAGCACGACTAGAGCTACTTAAGCGTTCACGGTTAGAAATGAAATAAACTTTACATCATTGCAAAAGCATCTCTAATACTATGTATAAAACGTTATTCATTTGCGTTATAGTTTAACTACTGCCTCGGAATATCAATGGACACGGATTTGTTTGCATATGACTGACTATGAGTGAGACATAACTCAACATTTTTGTAATACTGGGTAATTTTTTGGATCTTTTATTAGTTAATGCCTTCAAATATTACTGCGCAGTATAGTTTACTGTTAATGTCTATACAAGTGTTATTGAAAATTTTCACGCGCCTTCGATATTTTGTGGTTTTGATATAAAATGTCATTTATAGATATGTGTGAAATATCCAAATCATTGATGCGTTCCTAGTATAGAACATTTTTTGCATAATTTACCTATAAGTATTGGTTGTGCAGTATGAAATTAAATGTCATCATTATTATATAGGTCTGTTGCTGTTATAAATAGGTCCGAATATTAATATTTTTAGGTTATAAAATATTTCCAAAATGGTGCTGTTCTATTGCAGCCCGCAGAACCTTTAAAAGGCTAATTAATTCCACCAACAGTATATACACTCACACGTGAACAATTTTTAAGCCAAAGGCCAGAGTGAAGACTTCTGGTGAACCACTGTAGTGCCATAGTCTTTAAAGTAGATATAGACATAGACATAGACATAGACATCATTTGTTAATAATATTCATTATAAGTCGTGCAAGGGAAAATAAATTATACATGAACTCATAGTGTAGTATTACACAGGATTCATAAAATTATTAAAATATCTTAATTTATGTCATAAAATTGATTAATTTAAATTGAATAAATTGTAAATTACCATGTAATTGGAAATATATTAAATTATAATAAAAATATATTCAATTAAAATAATAAATTACGCTTTTATTACGCTAAATAATGTCACATTTATGGAATATAGGTATGTCAAACACATAGTAACGGTGTCATCGTTCTGATCATTATAGTAACGGTGTCATCGTTCTGATAATTATTCATTTAGTTTTAGAAATTCATCGTAGCTGTAGAAGGTCTTCTCGGTAAGCCATCCTTTCAACCTCAGTTTAAAGATGGGCATACTCGGTGCACTAGTGATAGCTTCAGGTAACTTGTTGTAGACTACCGGACTCATAACATGGATCGTGTTGCTTGTTTTAGCAAGCTTGTGCTTACTTGTAGCCAGCTTGTTGGAGTTGCGTGTCTCATATTTATGCCAATCTCCAAGTCGTTTGAATTGGTCTATATTCTCACGCACATAAATGGCCACTTGGAAAATCAGAAGGCTAGGTAGTGTGAGAATTCATAGATGTTCGAAGTGCGGTCTCGCAGATTCGTCAGTGGGTACTCTCGCCAGCAGCCGCACGGCCCGTTTCTGTGACACGAACACGCGGTGCCACTGCGCGGCGCGCCCCCACAGCTCCACGTCGTACTGCGGCAGCGAGTGTACCGTCGCGTAGTAGCATGCGCGCATTGACTCTTCTGGGAGCCTAGATGACAGCCGACTTAGCGCGAAGCAAGCGCTGGCTAGTTTGCTACACAGTTTGTCTATGTGTTCGTCCCAAGTTAGCGCTTAATCTACCTGAAAACCCAGAAATGGTGCAGTGTGGACTTGCTCAATTTGAACGCCGTCCACTTCGACAGCCAAGTTAGGTCTTTGATGCCCGGAAAGATCAAATTTAATCAATTGTGTTTTGGTCGCATTCAATAATAACCCATTTTGGCAAAACCAGCGACACATCCGGCTGGCCACTAAGTTAAGTTCTATTTCCAGCATTGCTATTGCCGGTGCAGTCACTACCGCGGCTACATTATCGGCAAATAAAAAAAAATCGGCCAAGTGCGAGTGGGACTCGCGCACGAAGGGTTTCGTACCACCGTTAAATGGAAGCGATGGTGTGGAGTGAATAGTTTGGATTTTACACAGCAAAATATTGTTTACAAAGTTATGCCCATATATAGCCCGTAGTGGGCTATATATGGGTTCACCGGTATGCCATGCATAATTATTGTTATAAAAATACAGTAAGTGCATGTTTATACAGCTAAACGCATTACAATAACTCACATGTATTTAGTTAAACAGCTATTAGCTGTGCAACAAAAGTCTTGTGATCTTTAAAAATGCAAGCATTAAATTGATTCACTTTTATGCTGTTTAGCAGCAATAGGCATTTACTTTCTACTTCAAAAAGCTATTATACAACAAAGAGCACTAATACCAGCTCAAAGCTACATAACAGAATTATGATGGTACAGGATCATGCTATTAGGCAGCGTTAGGCATTACATTATTGCTTAAAAATGCTATTGTAGACCCTAAAGCACTTCAAACAGCTGAAAGTCGTATAGCGGATTAACGTGGCATTATAATGTTTCTTGTTTAAGCTATTATATGGCCTTAAGCATTTATGTATCTTTTAAAATTGCTATTATAGTTCCAAATGCACTAAAATCAGCTGTAAGCTCTACAGTTGCTTTGTAATTTGCTGCAGTAAAACTAAAGGCTTTACAAATGCATTTTGATATGCCTCTGTTCAACCGTTATACGGTGTAAAGCATCGTAATGGTTTTGAAATGCCAATATAAAGCATCAAGATGCTCGGTGAATGTTTATAATAGTCTGTACGGACCTTAAGTTCTACATAGGTTTACTATTCGTTCCTTAAAATGCTTTCTGTGTTACTTGGGGTTTCATAAAGTCCACAAATAAATATAAAGGAATAATAGAGATTTGGGCGCAAAATATTCCTATAGTCGTATCAAAAGAAGCGATAGATACAGATCGCGCGATGTTTATCTGTCTCTGAGTGCCGTGTGGAGGGGGTAAACTCTCTTTCTCGTATTGGGTGAGACTTGGCGCGACCTGTACATTTGCGGCTTTGAAATCTGAAGCTAAACATTAAATTAAATGCAAACTCAGTCTTCAAGTTATCTGTCCCCTTTGTTAGCCTATAGAAGCTTATTAACCAACTGTTTTACCTTTAAGAGCTAAATGCTGTTGAAAGAGTCAGTGCCGATAACTGACTGAAGTTACGTTTTTAATTCGAGTCTAAAGTCAACTTCTTTATATTATATGTATTTATGTTTGGCTTGTACGAGTAAATATATAATATTTATGAAGGCACTCGTATATTTGGTTTAAATTGTTTTATAATATTTATTTAGGTATGTAATAGATAAATTATCAAATCAAATCAAATCAAAACTTTATTGCACCATAATGTATAAATAAGGTCTTAAAATTTAATAACAGTCTCTATTATGGACCCTTTTCGGGTAATGCAAAAACACTTATCAAATGGAATGTATTAAATCTTAACTAATAACAATTATTTAAGCACTTATAGCTATTTCTAGGTTTACAATTTATTGAAGCTAATCCTCAATTGTGTATGGACACATATTAATAAGGTATTGTTTAAGCCTTTTAGTGAATAGTGGCTGGTTTTCTATATTTTTTATATCAATAGGTAATTTGTTAAAGAGTCTAATTGCCATGTAGTACGGGCTACAGTTGAGCATTTTTATTCGGGATTGTGGTTGATTTAATCTTTCTTTATGTCTTGTATTAAAATTATGTGTGTCTTTTACTTGGGGAAATATTCGGTGGTTATTAAATACGAATAAACATGTATCGAATATATACATGGCAGGAAGTGTCATTAATTCATATTTTTTGAAGTAGGGTTTACAGCTTTGTTTGTTATTAATTTTTGCAAGTATTCTGACCATTTTCTTTTGAATTATAAATATTTGTTTTGCATGCACACTGTTACCCCATAGCATTATTCCATACTTCAACCAGGAGTATGCGTAGGCATAGTATGCTGTTAATGCAGTTTCAGTATTTGTGCTTAGTTTTAAGTGTAATAGAGCGTAAATAAATTTGGATAATTTGGCTTTTACGTGGTTTACGTGGTCTTTCCAATTTAGGTTTGCATCGATTTGTATGCCTAATAAGTTAAATGTGTTTACTTGTTCTATAATGTTATTTTCAAATTTTATTGCAATCTTTAATGGTGGTTTATTAAGTGGTCTAAATTCTATTATATTAGTTTTTTTGAAGTTGATTTCTAGGTTATGATCACGAAGCCAATTTGATACTACCGAAATTGTATTTACCATTTCATTTGTTGGGTCTGATTTTTTATCTAACTTCATGAGTATTGATACATCATCTGCAAATAATACAGGTTGAGTAATATTACTATTGAGCACCTTTGGCAAGTCATTTATGTAGATAAGGAAGAGCACACATCCTAGTACACTTCCTTGGGGTATTGAATTATTTTGCTGTTTTTCGTCGGATCGTATGAGTTCTATGTTATTTTTTTCATTATTTAGCTATTCTATTTGCACAATTTGTTTTCTGTTTTGTAGGTAAGATTGGAACCATTGGTGTGCTTGTCCTCGTATGCCAGAATTATAGATTTTTTCCAGTAAGATTTTGTACAATACTTTGTCATACGCTTTTGTCATAACTAGGAGAAGGCCTAGGGCGTATTTTTTATCCTTTATGTGTTGTAGTGCCATTTGTATATATTTGTAAACAGCAAGAGTTGTGGATCTATGTTTTCGAAACCCGTGTTGGCTCTCATCGAGGATGTTATTTTTTTCTAAGAAATTATACAATCTATTGCACATTGCTTTTTCGTAAATTTTGGAAAAACAAGGTAACAGGGCTATTGGTCTGTAGTTGCTAGAGGTCATTTTATCATCTTTTTTATGAAGTGGTTTAACTAGGGAAATTTTTAATTGATCTGGAAATATTCCTTCTTCGAAGCTTTGGTTTATTAGAGTTGCTAGTGGTGCGCATAGTTCTTCTGCGCATTGTTTAATCAAAATTGGGGGTATCTCATCTATACCATGACTGTGTTTGTTTTTAATTGTCTTTATTATGTTTAGGATTTCTTTACTGTCAACTGGACAAAGGTACATTGAGGAAGATGGGGGATTTATTACTGGACGCCCTTGGGCAATGTTATTTTGTCCAATTTCACCTATCGATAAAAAATATTCGTTAAATTTATTAGCTATTTCATTAGGACATTTCTCAATTTTATTGTTTATATTTAAGTTTATATTTTTTACCTTGGTATTGTTTATTTTACCAGTTTTATTTTTTATTATTTTCCACATAGTTACAGTTTTATTGTCCGATTTTGCCATTTGTCTGATATAGTCTAATCTTTTTGACAACTTCACAATGCGTTTTAAGATATTACTATATGTTTTGTAATATGTCTTTAATACTTTGCTATTGGTTTCATTTAAAATAATCCGAAGTATTATCTTGTGTATGCACGCTTTTTTTAAACCTGTTGTTAACCATCCTTTTTTCTGTACATTTTTTATTTTTATTACTTGTTTTGGAATATGATTGTCTAAATGTTTGGATATTATTGTATGAAATAGCTCATATCTTAGATTTGCGTTTTTGGTGTTGTGGAAAATTGTGTCCCAGTTTATTTCTTGTAAGGATTTTTTAAATGCTTGAATTTTACTATTTGAGAATATTCTCCTTTCAGTGTATAGGGTTTTATTTTTCTGGTCTTTAATATTTATATTTGCGTTTACTGATTTATGATCGGACAGGCCATGATCCTCTACGTAGGACTTTTTTATGAGCGGTTTGTAAATTGTGAATAACAGGTCAATGCAAGTTGAGCTTGTAGGTGTAACACGTGTTGGTTCATTTATTAATTGTGTTAGATTAAAGGAGCGCATTGTGTTTAAGAGCTCTTGACTTTGTTTGTTTTTAATATCTAGTATATCTATGTTAAAGTCTCCCCCTATTATCACATGTTTGCTTTTTTCCTTATTGTTTAAGTGGGAGAGAATTCTCCGTATTTGTTCATAAAATATTTCTATTTGACGATCTAATCTATGTAATCCTATAATTATACAATTTAACTTTGGTATTTCAATTGCACATAACTCGAATATATATTCTATTGAAAAGTTAATAATATCTGTTCTATTAATAAATTCAATATCATCTTTAATTAATATACCTACTCCTCCGCCTATATGGTGTTGTCTACAAAAAATCGATGCCACTTGGTATCCTGGGAAAACCAGTGCATTACAGAAGTTTCCATCTCTCCAGAGTTCACATAATGCTAGTACTGCAATATTAGACTTATGTAGTAAATTTTCTATTAGATGTACTTTGTTTCCTATACTTTGTATATTTTGGAATTTTATAACTAAATCAGTAACGAAATGTCTGTTCTTGTTGTCTTGGGATATTAATATTGTTTCGGTTGTTATTTTCTTTGTATCTATTTTGCCTGTTTTTGGATGTTGTTGGGAGCTCTCGTTGTTAGGTGATGGATTTTTTGTTTCTTCATTTGCTGGTACTGACACATTCTCTATTGTATTTGTTGTGTTGTTCTGCATTTTACTGTCAATATCTTTGAGTTCTGTGCCATCAATGTAAAGTTTATTATTAAGTATGTGAGCTCGGTGGCCTTCCCGTCGCGATTTTATTAAGATTTCAATTAATTTTCTTCTGTACTCTCGTGATTCTTCGTCAAGGCATTCAAAGATGGTAATGCCTGTATTTTTGAAATAATGGGCTCTTTGTAAAATTTGTTTAGTCATGTTCTTGCTTAGTAATTCAACCAGTATTGTTCGTCTGTTTCTCCTTTTACCTATTCTTTGTATATCCTCGATGTGACCGGTAAGATCTATGTTTAGAATTTCTTGAAATGCATCAACGATTCGGTTGTATAGTTCGTTTTGGTCCTCCCAGGGGTGTTCTTCGAAACCGTATAAGACAATTTTCTTTTTGATATCGGTGTCAGGGAACATATTTATTGGTTGGTTTGCAGTTTGTTTTTGGTGGTTGACGGCTTTTTGGAGTTCCTGTATCTCTGCTTTCAGCTCAGCTTTTCGTCTTTCAAGGCAGGTGATATTGTCATCAATCGTTTGCTCTATTTTTTGCTTGACGGAAGGATTGTCATAACCTATTTGTTCTGGTTTTTGCACTAGTTTAGACTGGTCTTGGTCTTTTTTTTGGTGTATTTCTTTGTCATTTAGTTTGCCTGTAATTGCTGTTCGTAATTCTGTTAGTTCGCACTTTATATCACTAAATTCTTTGGCAATCGCCCTCTCCATATCTCTGCGAAAATTCTTAAGTAGTTTGCCAACATGGTCTAGTATGGATATTTGGGCGTCACCATCAGGAGTGTTGTTCGGGAATCTTGGTTGTTCATCGTACATGATGTTGTTTGTTGCGATGTTTTTCTGTGATGAAGATTCGTCATGGATTATAGTATCCTCTATAGGTTCTTGAAGTGTGTCCCCAACAATGCTTTGGTTAGAGTCCGTTAGGATGGAGTCTTCCAATGTCATCATTGGAGCTTTTTTTCTGAAGGTAACGTTCATATTATTTAGAGATGTATCGTTCTGGATATCGTTCGTGGGGAATAGTTGATGTTGACGTACTGGGGTGTTGATATTGCTCGTCTTTGGCAATTTACATCTACAGTATTGGCAAAGCCATTTTTTCTTGCGTTCTGGAGACATTGTGTTATAGAAGCGTTTTATTGACACGTTAGCACAGTCGAGGTCGTATGTTTCGTTGCATAAGAAACAGGTAAGATGTAGCCTGTCTAGGATAATTTGTAAACATCCTGCACATTTAATTAGAGCATGTGACTGTTCCATGGTTATTCAGGTTGAACTACACGTAACTCCCTCTAGTGGTAGGTAGCGAAACTACTTTTATCGTGTTGCCTGAGTTTATATATTCAGGATAACTACACGTAACGCCCTCTAGTGGCAATTAGCGAAACTACTCTAATCGTGTTGCCTGAGTTCTTGTAGGACGGTTGTGTAATCTTGACAGGTGCGACACGGTGATGCAGTGGCGATTATGGGAACTTTGATTGTTTATGTTTGGGATTTGAAATGATGACACTGGTAACGGATACTATTGAAATTGTGTTTAGGAGGTTAAATTCTCTATTTTTTGAGCGAACTGTTGATCAATGGTTTATTAGGAATGCTTTAGGAATGTGGTGACTGTGAGCGGTGTGTTCACTGTTTGATTTGGTGGCTTTTTATTGGAATTGTCTGCGGCTTGTTTGGAAGTCGATTTCAATTGAGAGCACTGATAGTTCTTTGTAGATAACACTGTCACTACTAGTTTGTGTTTATCTGAACACTTTTTGATGGTTTTTCACTGTTTCAAATTAGTATTTTACGTGAAAAACATTTATTTTGAGAAGTAACTTGCGCGGTTTTACTCATGAGGTTTTACATGTAAGAAAAAGGGGGGATCATATGGATAGGTATAACTAACCAAATCTGCTATTACTACTATAATTCTTGTCCTATAACCATCTACTAAATTAAGGGGTAAGCTAGTTGTCTAGTACAATAGTAAGGAGATTGTGAAATAAGAAAGTTAATTGAACAACAAGTTAATATTTTATTTGGATATCGTACAACGTTAAACACACTGGAATATATTTAGTAACGATAAGCTTATTGTCAACATCTACACTTAATTCAATATAAACGTTCAGAAGAAACTAACATCAAACACAATAGAAAATACTCATCTTTGGAAAATAGGCCGATAGGGGTGGAGATGCTTCTCAACTGAGATCACCAGCAAAAGTGTTGTACTCATGGTCTAGCCCTGCTCAGCGACCGACCTTTCTCATCCTAATTTGGTTTGCTCTTATAAGAGATAAGCGCGCCTTTGTACACTATATTTAGGTAAGTCTTGTTGTCTGTATCTTTTGATTAGACTTTAAAATGTGAAATAATAAAACGACCGAATAAAAAATATTGAGCGAATGAACATGAACAAAAAAAATATATGATGAAGCCACCACTTATTATCTTAATAAAATACAACGCTCGTTTTGTATTTTATGTTACTCGAATTTAGGACTTCAAGTTACTGTTTTAATATTTCTAGTCGCGCAATTCAGTAATTTTGTCAAAGGAAGCCAGCCGCGCCATTTCTAGTCGCGGTAATTTTTGTCGCTATTTAATTAAGTCATGCAAAACCAGTATTTCTGCCTAGCTAAAACTGTATTGACAGTCATACGTTTCGATCCCTTCAAAATTGAATTGTTGTGCTGGCCCCCTGTCACTCAATAATTAAGTATATAAACATAATACAACATTTTTACATACATATATATGCTCACGCCTATTTCCCGGAAGAGGGGTAGACAGAGACCAAAGACCTCCACTTGCTACGATCCTGGAATACATCTCTCGCTTCCTCAACGTTCATAAGTCTCTTCATGCAAACTCGCCGGTTAGGTGTACTTCGTATTTGCCCCTTCACTAACAAATCGACGATTTCGTCTTTAAAGGACCTTCTTGGGCGTCCCCGTCCAACGGCTCCTTTCACATCCGGCTGTATAAATATGTTGCGTCAATCTCCTTTCATTCATCCTTTCAACGTGACCAAACCATCTAAGCTGGCCTTTCTCTATCCTTGACACTATATCTTCTTTCAATCCACAGCGTTCCCTTATAACTCCATTTTTCAATCTATCTTTAAATGTTACTCCACACATACTCCTCAAAGACCTCATTTCTATAGCGTTTATCCTGCTTTCATGCTTTTTTGTGTTAGTATTTTGTCTTGCCTTTCATTTGAAAGGAAGAAAAATAACCCTACTTGAATATTTATGTGGGTGAAGACGACGCTGTTTCTAGTTACCACGACATAGTGTATTCTAGTGTTGGGCCAGAAGCAACCTATGTATGTTAACGTAATAACATTATATTCTAATCACAGTAAACGCAAACAATTTTAACCCGATACCCATCGAAAGGAAGCGTACGTCGGACGTTCCTTCTTGAATTACGTAGCGAAACTAAATTCTGTGGAAACTCCAGTAACTTCTCACTGCTACTCTACTCTGTACCTGGAAATTTCATCTCAACAAAAGTTGCAACGATGGCTGCAACGTTGGATCCAATGTCCGTGCCGCACTTTGATGTATTATTCAGCAAAGGGTGTCAATTTTCACCGGCATTGACCGCATTAAGACCTAGGGTCTAATTCTGGCCCTATTCTGGTAGCACAAAGGCGATACAATTCAGTGACAATGTTGCGACGACATGGCAGTCGACTATAGGTATCCATTATATTACATTTTGCAGTAATGTATGCGCCTATATATGTATAAATGTAAAATAGATATAGCGTAGCACCTTTTCCCAATTCGGATGGCAAAGGCACAGCTAATCCCACGTTTAGCCAATTATTCAACTGCCCATTTTGCGTGAGGACTATAGCTAATCGCCGCAACAGTCGTTCAGGTCACAAAAAAAACTTAACCCTGCATTACCAGCAAACAATTACAGGCCCTCTCCGATCCGACCCAAACGACCCAAAAAAATATACGGATGTCAAAGTCAGGATAGTCTGGGATTTTGTGAGCGACTTTTCGAGAAAGAAATAGTATTTGAATTAAGTTTTACTACTTAATTCTAGCATAATTGCTTATAAAATTGATCGTAATGATATTTCCTGCAAGATTTCAAGCATAATTTTCTCATTTTTCAACTGATATCCTTCCTGGAAATGGCCAATAAAATAGTCGAGGAAAATACAGTAATCGCTGTGCCGGCACATACGCCCGCCACAGATATGCGGAAATATCTATTTCCACGTAATGTTAAGATAAGCTGACGACCGTCACAGATAAGGTATATTTATATTCATCACGTAGTTTTGTAGTATATTGTATATAAGCTCAGTATATCCTATAATAAAATAGTCTAGTATATTCTGGTATTTGCGTGCACCTCAAGCCTTTTACTTTACTCCCGAAGATGTCGCTCTCCTTATAATTGCCTCTAGCAAAGTGCAACCTTCGGTAATAGCAGCATGGACCCAGCCGCGAAAAAAACTCCGTGGCTGCCACCTTAGAAGTGCAAGCAAGAAGCACTTCGTCCAAGATCGCCGAGCCCCGACTTCGGCAACCAAGACGACATCAAGCAAGCCATGACCGGACCAGATTTGAAAACGGACCAGAAGCCAAATAATTTCAACTGAAGATTTCCCGCATCGAACTCAAGATACCGCAAGAATAATGAACCGATAGTCAGCCGACTGCTGATTTATCAAAATGGAGCTCGCACCAGCAGAAACGAATGCGTCGGCAAATTCATTCACAGCAAGCAGCTTTTTCAAGTTCAAGACATAGGAAGCCGTTCCAGCCCCCAGAAGAGTATTGAAACATCATCGATATACCCAATTCAACGAATATTGAAATCATCCAGGAAGAACATGGCACGAAGAATAATCAAATCACTGAAGAGAGAGAGAGATATATATATATTTATATATAAACGATTGGTGTACAAGATGTGCCCTATGTTGCCAAATCCCAAGGTTTTTAGGCACACAAATTTCATCAATCGACAACTTAATATTCACTCAAGAGTGAAGAGCACGCACGTACATATGACGTACGAGATCATTGTCTGCCTACAGCCAATGTTACAGATTTAATGCTGACGCTGATTCAGCACAATCATCCTTGTGTAGGTACGGTCGCAATTATAAACAAACAGTGATTACAACTTCAACGACGTGCGATGTAAATTGACTCATCGATTCCTGAAAAAAAATATGGGCGGCTGCAGCATCAAACGACTCTCCTGCGGATCTCTTCCAGTTATAGGTTAGGTTAGTTTACTAACCGCGAAGCCCCATAACAATAACTTTCCTTATATATAAAAATAGATTCAAGTTAAAGTATGCACAATTAAGATCTGGTTTTATGTTTATTAAAATACTACTAATTATTATTGCAGTTGATATAAGTTTGTTATGTTATCTAACTTAGATTTTTTTCCATTGTTATAAGTACATTCATTTATTTTTTTCCCTAAAGGGGGGAGTATCTGTGCCGGCACATACGCCCGCCACAGATATGCGGAAATATCTATTTCCACGTAATGTTAAGATAAGCTGACGACCGTCACAGATAAGGTATATTTATATTCATCACGTAGTTTTGTAGTAAGTTGTATATAAGCTCAGTATATCCTATAATAAAATAGTCTAGTATATTCTGGTATTTGCGCGCACCTCAAGCCTTTTACTTTACTCCCGAAGATGTCGCTCTCTTTATAATTGCCTCTGGCAAAATCGCCAACTTCTAATTCTTCTTGGCGCTTTGTTCTTCAAACAGGTAGTTCACGTATTAGTTCCGCATTTCTTCAGCCTTCTAACAATGCATTTCATTTTATATTGGCATGAATACCTGGCCAGCAATAAACGTTTTTGTCGAGTAGGTCACTGCCGGGATTCGCAAAAAAATGGACGCGTGGCTGGATCAAATTAAAACCCAACATTGCACAATTCACTAATAGTGAGTTCTCGTCCTCTTCAATCCGACTCAGAAGACCCATGGTAATTGGCCCATGTACTCAAGTATGAACAATATGCCATACATATCTATCAATTTGTTTGGGTCAACGAGTGAGGGGCATTGTACTGTCCGCATTATGACTCAAGATACCCTGCTAGGACTTGTCCACACGGTTAGTAAAAAAATACGTAAAAAAAAAATCTTAAACCCCAAATGCACTGGTACACATTTTTTTTATTAAACCGCCTTCATTTCAATTTAATTAAGTGTAACACAGAACTATCACGTCGAATCTGAATAATTACGTTAAAGGCTTCGCCAAACCAAACGCGGGGCGGGCGCGGCGCGGGCCCGCGGCGGCAACAACGAATTTGTAATACAGGGAATCCAATGAAACCCGTCAAACCGAAAGCGGCGCAGGAGCCGCGCGCAAATCGCGCTGGACCCGCGCTCAAACCGCGGCGGCTCCCGTGCGGCTCGCGACAGATCGGCGGCGGCGGGGCGGCCGCGGCGCGGGTCGGGCGCGGCGCGGGTCGGGCGCGGCGCGGGTCGGGCGTGGCGCGGGTCGGGCGCGGCACGGGGCGGTCGCGGCGCGGGTCGAGCGCGGCGCGGGTCGAGCGCGGCGCGGGTCGAGCGCGGCGCGGGGCGGCCGCGGCGCGGGTCGGGCGCGGCACGGGGCGGTAGCGGCGCGGGTCGAGCGCGGCGCGGCTCGGGTACACAGGAGTAGGTGCTAAATTTGTACCTATTTTAGTAGGGATGGCAAAAGAGAATAAAATAAATTGCTGAACGTGGCTGTAGGATTGCTTATGTGTTCCTGCAGCTCTGGCTACCCTTTTATGGGAATATAGCCATGAATATATGCATATGCAAATGACTATTCGGAAACCAAACAGCAAAATATTTTCACCCAATTAATTATCACAGGGGCTGATGACACCCACACATACGCTGTATGCTTCTAGTAGGTAGTAGGTTGCCTAAGACGGCGTGCTTGTATGAATCGTTGTCTCTGTTCCCTTTCTTTACTCATGTTTCGGGCATGAGCGCAAAGGTTGCTAATCACCTTTGATCGCTCCGCCACACAGTGGGCGGGATTTTGACTCTTGAGGACATAGCCACTTTGGCTTCTAAGTGTAAATTTTTCTTATTGATATAGCTTTAATTATATAATATATAATAATAATAGTTAATTGATACACAGCTAAAAAAGCGGCTGTAGAGATTTTTTGACATACCATATTCCATAAAGCGGTCTTTTGATTGCGTCGACTTTTTCACATCTCTAACGGACTGCAGACCAGGGTAATCAATATTTATTTCAACTTGATACCTCCATGCCTTCCTGACAAAAGGGTCTTGAGAGATAGATTGTTATTTTTTACCTTTTAAAAAAAAATTGAGTGAGCGATTATTTTTTATTTATTCCGGTAGCTACACGAGTAATATATTAACTAATATTTCCTATGTGGCTATATCCTCTACAGCCAAAATCCCGCCCACAATGCGCCCAGCTTTGCCACGTGCCGGCTCTTCAAAGAACGCCGACACCACCTCGTCTGTGTACCTAACTGCCGGGAGCCGGAATAATTTTTTCATAGGTTTTGAACTTTATTGCCATAGCAAAATGTTCAAAAACGCGACGCCTCATTTAGAGGCCTCACAGAAAGGGAAGCCGCGTCAAGCGTACACCCACAAGTGAATTTGTTTAGATATCTATTTATAAATACCAGCGGAAATGACACCGATCGAAATGACACTTCGAGTGATGAAGAATAGTGTTTAATTTTACTTTACTTAATTTTTAACATATAGGATGTAAGATATTTATTCATATTTTTTTCAATTACACGTCATATTTATATGTATAAAGGTCCATAACACCATTAGGTCATAAATCGCAGTACTAGGTAAAGAAAATAAAAGAAAGCACGAGCCATGTAAATTTTTGTTTGTTTTTAGTTATACCTACCAGGTACATTTAAATTAACTGGCCATGGGGTATGATTCTACCCATTATTATGACCAACTTAGAAACTATGGTCGCAAACGAAAAACAGTCTCTCCCTAGTCAGCTAATCGGGTCAATGTACTGATAGGTACGTGCTTTTTTTCTCATTGCGACCATGTTTCTTTGGGAAAGTTGTTCATAATGATGTGAACTATCATTCCCCAAAATATGGCCAGCTTATTAAAATGTAAAACATAAACATTTACATAGAGGCACATACTTGCTCCTGGCCCCACACTAGGATACCAAGTGTCGTGGGAACCAGAAACAGCGACGTCACACACAGATAAACATCAAAGCCCTTAGGATTTTTTTTCTTTATCCCCAGCCAGGGATCGAACCAGAGACCTTTCGCATGGTTTCGAAAAAATCGTATGATAGCTCATAAGGTGCCAATAGGCCACTAGTACTGCCAGCCAGTGCATTATATCGTAGAGTAGGGGTCGGGAATAATATCAATTGAGTAACCATTGCACTTACCGTATGCAAATTGCAAGCCTTTCTCTTGAACGAATAGAAGTTCTGTAGTTGGTATCGAGCATTGCGATATAGGGTTTCAGCAATTCGTGCAATTCTTCAAACGTACTTCTTGTCATTCGAAAGTACACAAAAAGCGATCTTCGTGTGATTCTAATTCACGGCATAAGCGATGGTACTCTCCATATGCTTCTCTTTTGGTATTTATCTCATGTACCCATGTTCTTTTTCTGCGGTTTAATGCAACCAGCATGAGGAATTCTTCATCGTCCGAGTCCGATTCGTACCACATGTTGCTCGCGTCGACACGTAAGTCACACTAACAAAATCGTTGTCAGCGAGGCGCGCGGGAAACGCGGCGGCAGCAACGCGGCCCCCGCGCGGCCGCGATGCTACGGAGCGCGCCGGTAGCGCGGGAGCCGCGATGCTACCGCCGCCGCCGCGCTCGCCCCGCTTTCGGTGTGACGGGGTCGCTGCTCGCGGGAGCCGCGCGGCAGCGCGCTGGAGCCGCCCTGCGCCCGACCCGCGCCCGCCCCGCGTTTGATGTGGCCGGGCCTTAAGTCATATCTGCATGTTTTTTGCTTTTTAGTGTAGATGCTTAGTTTAAAACCAAAGTGTATTATTTATAGCTTTCGCAATATTTGTATATATGTATTTGCATACTGGCCTTTTAAATCCATTTATTTAAAAACCCCTCGAAGGTCTTAAAAAAATTGTGTTCACCCCGCGCACAAAATTCGCCATTTTTATTTTGTTTGAATTTTACATACCCAGTGAGACTCGCGCCATCAAAAAATGTAAAATGATTTATCATTTATCAAAATCGGTTGAGCCGTTTAGTAGTTTCGAGGGCACATAGGAACGAACAGTCGGCCATAGATACGGGTCAAACACATAAACATCGTTTAGGGCTTCGCCGCAGTCGGGTAAAAATATAGCATCACGCCTTTTCCCACACGGGGTGGCGGAAGCACAGTTGTTTCCAGGTTCTGCCAGATATTGCTTCGGGCCCCAGTAGGTTCGAGGCTTTGCCTCCTAAGCGAGTGGTCCCGGGTCCGAATCCTGAATGGGGTAGAAAACAAAATCCTTGTCGCTGTTTCAGGTTCAAACGACACATGGTATCCTAGTGTGGGGCAAAAAGCTTGTATTGAAACACAATTTGCAGTGAATCCAGCGAGCCTTGTAAACGGAGCCTAAAAGTCTTTACAATGCATTTATGTGAGAAAACACTCCGAATAAAAGAAACGAGGGAACCGGAACGACTTCGCGGTAAGATATTAGAACAGGCGGGCTCTTATTGTCACTGGCTGGGGGTTCGGGAAAAAGGAAAAACTGTGGACGATTTCTAAGCCTAACGAAGTAAGAAAGACAAATTAATGGGAGTTACACTGATAGGGTGTGTATAAGGGTGACTAATACCGGTCGATTTACTCGTCGGCCGGTCGTCTAAATGGCAATTCATCTAAGCCGCAGGTGGCTAAAGTTGAAAACCCGAAAGTAGACTAGCATTCGACTTTCGCCGTGCAGCGGCCGGCCGCATGCGGCTGGTGACTACAATCGACCGTGAAAAGGGTCAGTCGCAGTAGTTGTAGTTTATAGTTGGCGCTGGGCTCGCTCACTCTCTCCAGTACGCAGTGCGACTGTTTTTGTCGACATTTTGATTAATTGTCCAAGATACCTGCAATTTTGATCGACCCGTGTAAATTAGGGGCGATTCGATTTTACTGGTCGATGCGACTGGTGACTTGCCGGCGAAAATCTACCCGTCTAAATACCTCGGAGTAGGTTCCTACGTAGGGTGTTTTCGTCATATGTACCTGTTATGACACGTGTATGCTTGACTGTAATCCACCTGTTCCCCTTTAGGCCCAACGGTTCGAACGCGATTCAACTATCTCTGAATATATATGATAACATAACGTAACGTCCCAATTGTGGCCACTTTTAGACAGTTTCTATGTTCCATTTTGCGTGACAAGGGGCTAGCCCATCGTTGCAGCTATGGAGAAGGTTTCTTCACGATGGTTATACAGTATACATTACTTTAGATAATTCACTTATCTGATCCGGTCAGCACCGGGGCTAGAATCTGCATCTCCTGCGTTAGAAGCAGGCGTGAAACCCACTAGACCACGGAGTTAACATTGACAACTCCATAAAAATTGCGGAGACATTTAAAAAATATCCCTACGCTGCAAAAGTAACCCTTGTAGTGTAGAACTGTCATGATTGGTTAGGGCTAATGCGTTATCAACTTATCAGTTAGAATTGTCATGTTTGAAACCTAACCCATTGGAGTTGGTAAACATCAATTAGTTACTAACACATGGTACGTTTCTAAAATTGTCTAATTTACCTTAACCACCGGCTGTTTGCTGTCATTTGTCATAATGTAATATGGGTTAGTGGTTTTACTTGGCCTAATTGAATAACAACATAACATAAAGGCACAGTGGTGCACATTATTCTATATTTTTACCCGACTACCCAACATGAAAGCTAAAATTAGGGTTATCTGTTTGACATTTGTACCAGCACATCCAAATTACCAAAAAATTCGAAAATTTACTACCAATAAATTCGAAATGACTGCCAAAATGGATGGATGTCCACCAAATTGTGTTTGGATAATTGATCACCAAACTTCTTTTTATGGTTTGTGTACTTAAGTTTAAGTTTTAAGTATTTTTTGTTGTTCTTACATGTTCAACCTAACACGAAGGATAAAGGGGGCTTCGCTTCGCTCACCCCCTTTACCCTTCACCTAAGCTACCGAGGTATTTTGCCCTGACATTTTCTGCAACTTTTGGTGGTCATTTAGCCATTTTGGGTAGGAAAAAAATATTTTGGTGGTCATTATATTTGTTGCCCATCCAAACTATATATCAGATCTTGACAAATGAGGTATCAATAGAAGCGTATTGATCGTCGCCTGGTTATAGAATTTATAATATATAATATAAATAGAAATTGTGACGTCACGCTAAATTAAACATGGCGCCATCTAAAGGGTATAAAGTATTTATTTTTTATTTTTGCACAGGTTTAAACAACATTTATATACAGGCACATACATTGCTTCTGACCTCACACTAGAATACCGTGAGTACCAGAAATAGCGAGATCACATACACATAAACATTCAAGTCCTAGGTTTTTTTTACATTATCCCCAGCCGGGGATCAAACCCGGGACCTATCGCATGGTACAACCGCTACGCACACAGGTCGAAGTGTTGGGTATCAAGTTAAAGAGCTTCTTTAGCACATTGCAAAAAATTATATAGTGCTATCTCTTGCACGAGGCGTTGCTTGCATTTAGTCGTTAGAAGTGTATTGACCGCCCGGTGGCTATTCTTTAGATCGCGATGTTGTAGCAGGGCTTGTGTTTAACTGGCTACCGAATGGAGTAAAAAGTTACATCTTAAAATTGTTGTTCAACCCAAATTCACTAAATATTCACCAAAATTTCACACCCTATTGTTTACTAAACTTCGAAGGGGTCGCCTCGCTCTGCTTCGCTTCGGCCCCAGGTTGTATTACAAAGTTTTGACCTAATAAACTAAACTTTAGTATTCGAACAGAACGTGACTTAAGCAACCAATACGGTTCTGTAACACTACAGGGGAGCACTAAATTTGGTGAACATTTAGTAAATTTGGTAGTCAAGTTTCATATTGGTAAACAATATATTTATTGCCTTTTAGTAGTCGCATTTTAGTTTTTGTACTTATTGTCTTGAGTATGACAAGGTATTTAGCAGCTCTGGAGATATGAAGGTTTCCTCACTATATTTTGTAACTTATTATTATCGGACAATGTCAGCACCGGGGATCGAACAGGGCGTGATAGACGAGAATATAATAATTGGACCACGAATTCAATAACACGGATAAATATCTATATATAAAAAAAAGTGTGGAGTGATTGTCAACAATTCACAAAGGGATAAAATGGCTGAGAATGGGTCTGTTACTAGATATCCAGGGATCAGGGCCGGGGTGAAGGGCAACCCTTAATGAGATAAGGGATTTGAGTGAAACCAGCGATGAGCGGACGAAAGTTTTGGTTTGCATAATTGTTAGTTATTTTCGCCTAAAATATGAAATAAACATGCCAATGCCAATACATATGCAGTGTAGCATAGGCAGTTGGCTCGTATACTTATTTATTCTGGCCGCATTCAGCATACTTATTGTTAAGGTGTTATTGGGGAATAATTCTGAACGACTCACTATAGGGCTGATTTGATCAGAGCAACTTTATAATGCACTTTCTCGAACTGGTCGGTTCAAAACGCGAAGATGTGAAACAGAACTAAACGAAGCCATGACGTCACTTGGAAACAAAACACAAATTCTCATTTAATTGACTAAATGGAAACCTTCACAGAAATATATTCATTCTTGATACGAGCTCCGTGGTCTTGTCTAGTGGGTTTCGATGCGCGTTCGAATCCCGGTACTGACCATATACCATGAGTTAAGTATTTTTTCTTAAGTTCATTATGCGGACGTTCCAACAGTGATGGAAAACGTCGTGAGGAAACCTCCAATCTCCATAGCTGCGGCGATGGGCTAGCCCACAGGCACGCATAATGAAGTATTGAATAACTGGTGAAATGTAGACACAACTGTGCCTCGGCCACCCCATGTGGGGAACGCTTATATGTATGTTCACTAAACGCTCAACCTCTGCCTCCAAGCCCGCAACTTTCACGCGCAATCGAAAGTAAGCACTGCGGTATTGACACGATCTAGATTGTTATTACCAGCAGATTTTTGTCAGCCATTTTCTAGACCTTTTTTTACCTATGCTACTGGGCGATTCAGCTAGGGAAATAACTGCTCAGTGACAATGACGCGACGATGACTGACGTGGACAACTTTGGTCCCTTTTAAACACAGTCAATACGATTGTGCGGCTCCTCTTTGAGTTTTGTGGAGGGTGTCGGTCGGGTGTGGCCAACCCGAACTGTCAAAAGTTATCAAGCTGCCTTAGTAATGTACTAATAAACGACTAAACCTCTGACACAGCTTAACGACTAATACTACCGAGTAGCGATAGTATTAGTCGTTAAGACTTAACGTGATATCCGAAACACGGAAGCGCTCGAAACAAATGCCACATAGAAACGGACACCCATTCGGTACCCGTCTCGGCCCGATGTTGCTACCCGCACGATCGTTTCCGATGTGGGGATGTCGCTAGGCTACGTAGGTACCCATAGCGTTATTTATTGAAATAAATTTCACAATCGTCTGATAATGCACAAGTATTGTTGTCGTCTGAGTCAAAGTCTGTCATGTCAAGCTCGAATCAGTCAAAGTTCCGTGATAAAGTCGGTAGTTTTTGTCAGATGTTCTCATTATCATCACCTGAGATAATTGATACCTAAAGTTTACCATCTTTGTCACGCCATTGTCACTGAACTGTCATTTAGTTAGCGGAATTGGGATGATTTTGTGCCCTTCCCTCGGGTAGGGGTGTGAAGATAAAATCGCAGATAAACGCTGATGCTACAGTTTTTATAGACACCTTCATTACTGAGTAAGTTCTATTTAAATAACCTAAAAGTAAAATATTCAATGAGTACGTAATTTGACGGATTTTCAGAATATGTAAAACGGATTATTGAGTAACTGGCTAAACGTGTGCATAGTTGTGGTTCTGCCACCCCGTATAGAAAAAAAGTGTGACGCCGTGTTGCTATGATTGTTACATTCAGCCATTCTATGAAATTCTCAGAAGTCTTTAAATCAGACAGCTGTTTTCCATTTATTTGCCATAGATTCTATTTTCAAACAGGCTTTTGGAGTTCCACCTGGAGGGTGCCAAACGGGACCCTATTACTTTACCCTCTCCGTCTGCCTGTCTGTCTGTTCGAAGGCGGGCTGTATCTCATGAACGTAAATAGGTGGAGGGTGCTGTGTACAGCAACAAATAGTTAACTAGACGTAATTTAAAACGATGAACGATGGTACTAGACCCTTCTTGTGTGGGTCCGAATCGCATTTTTCCGCTTTTTTAAGCAGTTGTGACACCTCCGGATTCTGAAATCAGCCTTGGTGTTTAGGTGGATTTTCTTTCTTTCATGTCTTTCTTGGTGTCTTCTAGATGTTTTCCCATTTTTATACAAACTAGTTGCCTGTGATAGATTCTACGTGTAAATTCATTCCTTCACCTGATTTATCGTAATTTACGCTAATATCCACCGTTTATTCCAACAGCAAATCTCTCGAAGGACTTCTTTGCAAATAAAAAGTAAATAAAATAACCCTCGGCGTAGACTTTTGGCAGGCTTTAGTCCATTTACTGATTAATCTAACTTCAGCGTAAGAGGCAATTCTAAGGTTGCCAATTTAGCCAAGAGGTTTTTTAAATAAAAATTCCAAAAACACATTAACCTACAACCATTCTTAACCTGGAAAAAAACGAGAACTCAGAATTTGAAGTTGGCGTAAAAAAGATTTAACTAATAGAACGAAAATTACATTTTTTTTTCACGAAAAAGTTAATATTTCCAATATTCGAATTATAATCGAATCTTTTAGTTTAGCCAACGAATGATTGTAGATTTAAAAGACGAAAACAGAAAGTTTGACTTCGGAACTTTGTTTGGACCAGTCAGGAGACAAACATTCTAAAACCCCCGACTCGTCTGAAGTGAGCCCCTGGGGGCACAAAAAAGGTTCCGTATTTTGGTTTTGGTTTACGTCTCGAAAACGACGCGTTATAGGAATTTTTGCAGTACGACTTATTGAATGCTGATAAAATTCTCTGCAATTTAGAGTTTATAGATATAAAATTTTACCTTTTCCCAATCTTTGTCTAGGATATGTTCTAGAGGGGGCCAGCTTTAAGTATGTTTCTAACTAGTCCTAACAAAGTACCGAAGTCAAGATTGCGACTTTTTCATCTACACCCCCCTTGTGAGCACTCATTTACTAAGTTATATATGAAAACACTCTCCAAACTTAGTTTGTAAGTAGTGATGTACCAAGGAGAGAAGTTTATTAAGTTGCTGCTATAACTAGTTTCAAACTCTGGGCAGAAGGAATGCTTGCGGTAAGATGCCAAGGGGCCAAGAATGTATCGTTTCTGGTTTCAAACTCACAACTCATCAGATCATCGGGAGATTGGCCCTTGTTGCTTGGAAAGCTTTGTTTGTCAGTTATCCAATTTAGTTTTAATATAATCCTAATTTTAAAAGTTACAATTTTTTTAATGAAATGTTTGGGTGATCGACAAGTCCACAGATTATAAGGTCACCCTTCATATTGGGTGTTTTTGTAGTGCCGCACTTGATTGCGTACGATATCATGAGAAAACTTTGAAAGCCTCGCCACATTTCTCATTTTGCTTCCCTGTCAAATTTCAAAGTTCCCATTTCTTTATTTAAGTGTCATTTTTTGCCTGAAGAAACTGCCGCAGATAGATTATTGGGTCTCTTTAAAAAATGTTGTGTTTAACTAGTACCAATATGACATATTAATTATAATAAATAATATGCAATTCTATATTGAGTTTTGTAATATCGGTTTTAGATAAAGTGGCTTTGACATGGTTTTTAAATTTGTTCAAATGGTAATTTTAACATCTCCAGAGGATCCTATTGTAGTAGAGAATGCATTGACCCTTGAAAGAATTTCTAACTTTCGCGGGTCTAGACTAGGGTGCAACTAGTCTGTGATTATTCCTTAGGTTAAAAGTTACAGATATCTAATCCTGGAAATCATGTTTTTGGAAATAGTTTGACTTGCTACTGTTTTTATATCAATTTCTTTACAAAAATCTCTTAAGGAGGCTGTGCATTTTAAATTTAAAATTGGTGGAATAGCTCTTTAAAAATATATATAAAAAAGGACATGAAACTATGAAAGTAACTTGTTTAATTTCCCACGCCTACCGAACGGCGTGGGATCATGAGGGGGATGTGCCTTTGCCACGTGAGAGAAAAGAAGTGATGAATTTTGTATTACCTTGTCACCGTAGACAGGAGATCGAAGGCTCGATTCGAGACGGGAATTCGGGAAAGGGGCACAGTTTAGGATAGGATAGGAGTCGAATCACTATCGTTGCTGCCCGACGCTGTTCGCCGGCGTGCTGATGCCGACACGTGGAGTCGCCGCTACCGATACGACGAGTTGGAGACCGTACAACTTCAACCTTCACCACGAATCACTTGACCGCTGACGCGAATCTAATTACAATCAATAGCCCGACGCTATGAGGTAGATTTACACTCTGACCAGGCCCGATGCCTGTATGATAATTGGTACACCGAAATACCATCAATGCCACGGGGCCCGAGCCGCCATGTTATTCTCCCGATGAGACCAGAACCAAGAGAAAAAATAAAGATAACCTCCAATTTTACTTCTCGTTCCGGTACGAGTGACAGCTGCTAGTCCGTTTTCGCTAGTGATGTCTCGATTACTCGCGATCGATTCGCGCAACAAAAAACCGGTGCGTTTCCGACGCATAAATATTAAACAGTCACCCGCCCGGACAGGCCCGAACCTGTCCCTAATCAATAGGAAGGCGAGAAAGTGTTGCGACCGCTCTCTTGAGGACCGAGTCCCCCACCCTGACTTCTGCTGATCGAGGCGTGCCATCCCGACCCGTGTACAAATTGACGATCCGTCCTCGTCTCCATCTCAATGATGGCAGGTTCGCATCCTTAATCAGCACCAAATCACCGACTTGAGGGGGGCTCGTCCGGTCAGTCCACTTAAGGCGCTGCTGCAAGATGTGCAAGTACTCAAGGGACCACCGTTTCCAAAAATCTTGAGCCATCTGCTGCAACATCTGCCACCTAGTTAACCGACTTAACTTAACATCACCGAATGGGTATTCTGGCAGGGCGTTAAGGGGCTGACCTATCAGGAAGTGACCCGGCGTCAACGCTTCCAAATCATTTGGATCCGAACTGAGCGGGCACAACGGACGCGAGTTCAGTGTCATTTCAATTTTACAGAACAGCGTCGCAAGCTCTTAAAAGCGTAGAGAGGTCTCACCGATGATCCTCGTCAGGTGCGACTTAGCCGATTTAACCGCAGCCTCAAAAATTCCTCCCCAATGAGGACATCCCGGTGGACTGAAAACCCATTCAATCCCTCGTCGGGAGCAAGCCGTACCGATGGCGTCCTGGTTACCGTTCAGGAATTGAGTGACCTCCTGCAGATATCGCCTGGCTCCGATAAAATTTGTGCCGTTGTCCGAACGGATTAATGTCGGGAGGCCCCTTCGTGAGACGAACCGATCTAGACAAGCGATAAATGCCTCTGTAGTGAGGTCACTGACCACCTCCAAGTGGACTGCCTTCGTGGCCAAGCACATGAAGACGCACAGGTATGCCTTCACTAATCTGGCGTTCCGTAGCTGTGAAGACTTGACCATGAATGGTCCCGCGAAATCCGTTCCGACACCCGCAAAGGGCCGGATTTCGTTAACCCTATCCGAGGGCAAATCGCCCATCTATAGAATAGAATAGAATAGAATAAACTTTATTTGGCACATAAAAATACAATAGAATAAATTAACTTAAAATTATTACAGTCTTATGTACGAGTATTATGCACCAAAAAGGTCTCCACTCAGCCTTATGCCATGGTTGGGCTACGGCGCTGATTTTCAGTGGATGCCTTACACTTAAATATTAAACGTATTGGAACCATATGAAAACAGTGCAGATATTAAAGTATTATGATGCATCACTATCACATTTAGCTGAAGCTCAGTCTCAGTATTTATGTAAGTACGATTTATTACAACTGGATCTTAGCATTACATGCGCAGAAAAAATATAATTAAAACCACAACAGCTTATGTAACACTATAACAGATAATTTAGAACAAACAGTTGATAATGGGTATGAAACAACTTTACTTTAGGCCTTTTTGCTTAGTAAGTAGATATTTCTTATATTTTAATTTAAAACTGCCTATTGAAGGGGACTGTCTAATAGGGGGAGGGATATTGTTCCAGCATTTCGTGGCGCAGTAACGGAAGCTTCCCCGAAATGCTGATGAATGGTGGGATGGGCAGACCATTCTTATGAAATATGAGACTGATGATTACAAAATTTTGACTTGTTGTATAAGTATGAAGGTTGCTGCTTCTGAATCACACCGAAAAGTAGACTTGCAAAATGCAGGGCTCGCCGTGACTCCATATTGAGTAAGTTGTTACTATTTAAGTAAGGGGTAATGTGCGCTCTCCGTGGGATAGTGAAACAGAACCTTGCGCATGAATTCTGAATTCTCTGTATAATTTTTTTAGTTCTTACCAGCAGACAGCCCCCAATAACAGTATCAGCATAATTTAGCTTAGACAAAATAAGGGATTCACAAAGATGGATCCTCGTATCTACATCTAGGTAGTTACGTATTTTATAGAGAACACGAAGTCTATAAAAACAGTTTCTAACAGTTTCAAGTACATGCTTTTCAAATTTTAAACCATCATCCATCAGCACACCCAAATTCCGCGCTTCTGTTACCTGTTCGATTTTTACGCCTCCTAATTTGAGCTCAATATTGTGACTGTTAATTTTCCTTATTTGCGTTTTAGTACCTACCAATCGCAAGAAACTTAGTTTTAAGAGGATTTAAAGCTAGACAATTTTTTCTGGACCATTCTGATATTTGATCTAGTTCTTTATTAAGTTTTGCAATTTCCTCCGTCGTTTCTGAGGGATTGAAAGATCTGTAAACCTGCAAGTCGTCAGCATAAATATGATATTTACTGTCGTTCACAATATTTGCTAAATCAGCAGAGTAAAGGATATAAAGTATAGGTCCCAAAATAGAGCCCTGGGGGACACCTTTATTTACTACCTTTATTTACCATCTGGGGCTGCATCGTAGCCGCCTTGGCCCGATAACAAAGCAGGCACCGAAATACGACGCTACGCACTAAGCGTCGTCCCGATAGAATCCAGAACTCGCGCTGGAGAAACGCCATCAAGGCGTGGCATCCGAAATGCCCATTCCGAATGTGTCGATCCTGTATCAACAGTTCGACGAACTTCCCTTTCCTAGGGAGTAACAACGGGTGGCGAGCCGCATAAGGCAGGTTGGTATTCCGCAGCCGACCTCCTACCCTCAGCAATCCTTGAGGGTCAATAAACGGGTTGAGCCGAGCCACAGCTCCCTTCAGTTGGACGCGTCCGCGTCTCAGAATGTCCAATTCGAACTTAAAGTGCACCGTCTGCACGTTCCGTACCAATGCGAACAACGCATGGTTCCGTTCCCGTGGTGTCAGGACCGGTGTCCGCACTCGTTGCGCCTCAGAATTCCGACAATTCCGCGCAAATCGGCAGATCCAGGCGGTCACATTGACCAGCTTGTCGAGCGAGCTGTACCGTTCCAGCAGGCTGAACTCCTCTTCCGGCTCTGGTTGCGTCGTACAGACACCGACTGTCAAGGCGCCGTTCGCCGTGGTAACGCGTGGACTCATTGGCCAATCCGATTCGGCTTGAGTCAACCATTTTGGACCCCACCACAAGGGATGTCCAACCAACTCCGGAGCGTGACACCCACGAGACGCACAGTCTGCTGGGTTCATTTCCCCTGGAACATGTCTCCAGATTAAGGGAACCTCCGAAGTCAAAATCTGCGAAACCCGATTCGCCACAAAAATCTCCAGCTTGTGAACTGAAGCCTTCAGCCAGCATAACACGATCTGGCTGTCCGTCCAAGCGTAGACCGTATCTTCCAACGCTATTGACCCACAAAGAACCGTCATCGTGTGGTTGAGCAGACGAGTCAGGAGAGCCGCTCCCGAAAGCTCTAACTTGGGAATGGTCAGGCGAGTGCGCAACGGCGCAACCTTGCTCTTGGCCATGACCAACCGCACATCAACCTCCCCCGAGGAGTCGACCGTACGCAGATACACCGCAGCTCCGTAGCCCTTCTCCGAGGCATCGCAAAACCCATGCAGGGTGGCGGTGTATCGTTTGGTGTGGACCAACCTCCGTGGCAGTGAAATCCGATTAATGCCAGGGAGGGTCGAAAAGAACGAGTACCACTCCGAGCTCAATGACCCGCCGATCGGGTCGTCCCATTTCAGCTCAGCAGACCACAATTGCTGCATAAAACACTTGAGCTGAAATGTTACCGGGGTGATCCACCCGTTTGGATCAAATGTCCTAACCACCGTTGAGAGGACGTTCCGTTTCGTCCAGACCTTCGGGGAGACCAACTCGACCCGATACGAGAACATGTCTGACACCGGCTGGTACTGGACGCCTAATACCGACAACATATTTGGATTTTCCAAATTTTCAAAAATGTGGGGATCCTGCTGGTAGTCATCCGGAAGACCAGTCAGTAACTCTGGAGAGTTCGACATCCATTTCCGGAGCTCGTAACCTCCACCCCGTAAGAGTTCAACTAGCTCGTCCCGTCGAGCGAGCGCCTCCTCCACGGAATCTGCACCGGTACAGATATCGTCCACGTAGAGGTCCTGCTCCAGGATCGCTGCTCCTCTAGGGAAATTTAACCGTTCTCGATCCGCTAACTCCCGAAGAGTGCGAATCGCCAAATAAGGACTAGACCGTAGCCCGTACGTGTTGGTGTTCAACTCGTACACCCTGATGGGCTGATCTGGGCTCTCTCGCCACAGTATCAGCTGATACCGTCTATCGTCAGGGTGAATGACCGTCTGTCTAAACATCATCCGGATGTCAGCTACAAACACAACATTGTGTCGACGGAACCGTGTGATAACATCCGCGATGTCATGATTCAACTTCGGCCCTGAATGCAAACACTGGTTCAGGTTCATGCCGTTAGATGTTGATGCCGATCCATCGAACACTACCCGTATTTTGCCCTCCGGGGTCCTCAAGACCGCGTGATGAGGCAGGAAGCAGTGGTCTTCACGCTTCCAGTCGATACCCGAAACCGACATGTGACCGAGCGACTCGTATTCCCGCATGAAGTCGACTTACTTCTGCCGGAAAATCCCGTCACGCTTCATGCGTCGTTCCATCGACAGAAGCCGCGTCTCGGCTGCATGGTGTGAACTGCCCAGCGGTGGGCGATCACTCCGAAATGGAAGACGTGTGAGAAATCGACCTGACCGAAGGCGACCAGTATTGTTCCGATAAAACTGTTCACACTCTTCTTCAACCGGGTCCAACCGGCGTACCGTAGGTGGTTCCTCCACCTCCCAAAACTTCTGTATCACCTCCGAGAGTACAGAACCGAATAAGGGGCTACGAGTCGCTAGGCGTGGGGCAGCCGGCATGACCGGGCCCATTACCGCATGGCCCAGTCTGGTGTTGACCGAAACCAGACCAGTCGCCTGCAACACGTGGACACCTGGCACTAACAGGTATCCCAAGGCATCGACACCCAATAAAATGTCTACTGGGCCCGGAATATCGAACTCCGGGTCTGCCAGTGACAACCCAGTGACCAACTGTCGCACCGAGGGCGACAACCGTACGTGAGGGTGTGAGCCCATCACATTAGGCATGACTAATGCCGTGACCGTCAGATTCACCGATGAATCCACCCGTGACGAGAGAGTAATCCGACACACTCCCTTAACGGAACCGACTTCCGTGTTCCCAATTCCCCGAATGGAATGTGGATACTCCCTTACCGAAATGCCCAACCGTCTTACAAGGTTGCACGAGACTAAGCACCCCTGGGCCCCCGAGTCCAATAGTGCTCGTGCTACACAAGATTTGCCGTCCGAACTCCACGCTATCACCGAGGCGGTGGGGAGCATGACCGTCTGTGGAGTGGCGGCACCCTGTAAGTGGGCGGCGTGTCCCTAGCGGGAACCTCCGCGGGATCCGAACCCGCTGGGACCCCCGTCGGCCTGGTAACTCGGCTGCTGATATGCCACCGGTGGCATATCAGACCGTATGTACATCAGGGGGTCCCAACCCGCATAATAGGCCCCTCGCTGTCCCGGTACCCGACCATACCGGACTGTGAACGGTGTGCCCGGTGGCCACCGTGGATGGAGGGGGGAGAGCGGATCCAACCTGGGGCGCTCTAGGAATGGGGGCGACATCCGACTGTTCGCCTCCCTGTTCGCCTCCCAGAGCGACGGGCAGGGTGGCGCAGAAGGTGGTGGGCTCCCAGCCTTCGCGCCACTCATAGGTGCCATCTGACACCCGCCCGTAACACGCGGTGAGCCAGCGGCCCGAAGTCCTCGCTGACCCTGGACAGCGGCGACCGAACCCCGGCTGTCCCGCCTGTTACCCCCCCGCGCTGCTCCCTTCCCCTCGGGAGGGGTCCCGTCCGCGGGTACCCCAGTCACCCCGTTGGTGACTCTCGTTGCCCGGAGGGGGACTGGGTCCGGCCCTGGTTGGGCCCTGTGATCGACCAACCTGAGTCCGGCCCTGGTGACCGTCCGATGGGCCTGACCGGTTCAGGCACAACACGACGTGGTGCCTGCCACCGCAGCCCTCACAGGGGGACGCCCGTGAGCACTTGCTCAGCGGGTGCGGCCCCAAACAACCGAAACACAATCGGTGGCGGAAGACCATCTTCCTGCGGGCAGCCACACCGAGCGCCTTAAAGTTGGCGCAACTGGTCACCTCATGACCGGCACTGTCGCAGTGCACACAGCCGTCACCCGACGGCGCGGCACTCAGAACGCCAAATTGTTTTGACCGACCACCCCCCCGTGGGCGTGGGGGGCGCGGCCCCTCCCGCATCCGCGCGGGTTGGCGCTGCACACTGGCCTCCGAATCCATGGTGTCGCATCGCCTGCATTCACCCTCCAAAAACTCCGTTAATTGGACGAGCGTGGGCAGTTCCGAGCTACTGCCCCCATGCAGCTGTTCAAACCGACTTTGAACAGCTGCAGGCAACCGTGACAAAACCATATATAACACAATATATGACCATTGGTCTACCGGCAGACCAAGGTTCTGAAGGGCCTTAGTGGCCACCAGCACAGGGTTGAGCACCTGTACCCGGATGTCAACATCCCGGGTTACTCTTGGGATGCTGAACAGCTTCCCCAGCTGCGCATCAACCAACCGCCGTTTGTGTTGGTAGCGGTCAAACAATATGACCCGGGCAATCTCATAATTGCCCGCCGTAACCGTTAGGTGACCGACCAACTCCTTCGGTTCACCCCGCAGTGCCATCAATAGCTGGGCCAACTTGTAGGCGCTGTCCAGGTCGTCCCGACCGTGGACCAGGCTATCGAACAAATTGATGAATGCCGGCCACTCATCGATTGCCCCACCGAAGGCCGGAATCTCCAGGTGTGGAAGCCGTCCAACCACACCCTTAGGGGGGGTCTCCGCTACCCTCTTCGCGGTCATCCCGACGCGACCGCTTAATTTTTTCGGCGCGACGCTCGATGTCGGCCAAGCACTCCATCGCTTGGTCAGCATCCGCGCAGAGCTGCCTCACTGCAGCCACCGAGGCCTCATCCGTAAGCCCGAGGGCTTCAGCCTCGGCAGCCAGCCGACACACCTTCCCGACGCGTGTCATTGCGTCCTCCACACGCTTGAGCAGGACATCGTCCGTGTCGGGTCGCTCCACATACTTGTGAGTATGGGCGAGCCATCTCATCTCCTCACGGACACCATATCGCAGTACCGTCAAGGGCGAAGTTGCCATGGTTACCGATTTAATTGTTCCTGGTCCTATGCTTCACTGTCGAACTAAGCTCAGCCAGATACCAGCACTTTCCCGTCAGCGCTGGGCACAGAAATTAAAACTAAGTTGTAAAACCCAAGGCAACCACTAACCAATTAAATCATAAACAATATTTAATATGGTCGCCCTGTGGACATACACCTTATAATATACACTCTAAATCAATTAGAGAATGCCACCATATGGTACAATATAAATAACACACAAAAGGTTATTATAAAAAAAACTATTTTTCTAGTAGTGGCCCCTCCGATAGGAACCACACTTCCTTTGAGGTCAGCAAAATCAGCTTAATACTCCTTAAATAGCCCGACCCTGCTGTGTAGACCGAAATAACACTGTAGGACTATAGAACCCGACGTTCTATCGCAAGTAATACAATCTAAGCTTCGCAGAATGACTGTTCAATCCTTTATGCGCACAAACAGTAGTTTCCGACTACAAATTTATAACAACTGTTAACTAAATTGGCACTTATACTTTCACTTACCGAAAATGAACTTTAATCGTGGTATACCGACCACAGACTCATTGCCGACTTGAGCCAATCTGGGATATTCTTTTCTCCCAACTACAATGTGACAAAGGCAACCCTACCGTGAATCGATGATTTCCCACTAGGAAACCGCGCTTCTGCTACCAAAATGTTTAATTTCCCACGCCTACCGAATGGCGTGGGATCATGAGGGGGATGTGCCTTTGCCACGTGAGAGAAAAGAAGTGATGAATTTTGTATTACCTTGTCACCGTAGACAGGAGATCGAAGGCTCGATTCGAGACGGGAATTCGGGAAAGGGGCACAGTTTAGGATAGGATAGGAGTCGAATCACTATCGTTGCTGCCCGACGCTGTTCGCCGGCGTGCTGCTGCCGACACGTGGAGTCGCCGCTACCGATACGACGAGTTGGAGACCGTACAACTTCAACCTTCACCACGAATCACTTGACCGCTGACGCGAATCTAATTACAATCAATAGCCCGACGCTATGAGGTAGATTTACACTCTGATCAGGCCCGATGCCTGTATGATAATTGGTACACCGAAATACCATCAATGCCACGGGGCCCGAGCCGCCATGTTATTTTCCCGATGAGACCAGAACCAAGAGAAAAAATAAAGATAACCTCCAATTTTACATCTCGTTCCGGTACGAGTGACAGCTGCTAGTCCGTTTTCGCTAGTGATGTCTCGATTACTCGCGATCGATTCGCGCAACAAAAAACCGGTGCGTTTTCGACGCATAAATATTAAACATAACTAATATAGACTACTCTATACTCACAAAGTAACTAATATAGCTGTAGCCACAACCGTGTTTTTTCTGATTTTAGCGTAAGCTGCAGAACTTAATGTAACTGCTCATTTATTTATGTGGGGTCCCCACTGCAATTTGCTATCAATTATTATTTGGTTATTCCAAGAAACTTCGTGTCATTTACTAATTATAACGTGTTGCTGTCTAACACTAAACTGGTCTCAACTTGCCAGACATTTGGAAGTAAGAACTAGTTTTACCAGTGTTGATCAACAAATTACGGTTAACCAATTCAAGGTTATATATAATATAATATTAACATGATCAAATCTTTTGTCTTTAAATTTTGAAGGCCAGTAAAGTATCATCAGCAAACAATACTATGCCAGTCGATTTCTCCACGATGAAAGGCAGACAGTTAATCCTATATACCATTAATGAGAAATGGCCTATATCAATAGAGCCTTGTGGATCGCCGATTTTAGCACTGTAAACGGTGGAACAATCACCGTAGTAAAATATACAGCAAAAGATGACGCGTATCGCATTTTGTCGTCTTACCCCGTCTTTGGCCGAAAAATTGGACGAAACCGCTACATCACTACACGTTCGTGACACAGACCATTACTGACATTTGGCCGGAATGCGAGAAATAGCCTAATGGCTGCCTTAATGTTAACTAATATGTATTATTCAGAAATATTAATTATTATAGTTAACTATACTCTACTCGTGTAAGCGAGTAATTGAATTTGTATATTGGTTTGTGAATACGCAATAGATGTAAAATATTACTCCGAAAAAGAATTTGAAAATCAAAGAACCCGAGTGTATTCCAACGCTTTTTGATACTTAGAGTCAAAATATTTCAGTATATTTTTGGAATAGTATATTTACTTGCACTATTTAATTTGAAACCCTTGATGTAATGTTCCTTATAAAGAAACAGACAGACAATGATCTTCATAATATTATCTAACATTAAAACTAGAGACTGTAAATTTACAATTTCAGACATACAATCTCATCAACAGATTAGATTGCTGACAATAATATCCTGAAATTACTGAATAGTTTCCGGAAAACGTAAACTACTTTATTACAAAGGTGTCAAAACTAAACTAATTAAGGGCTGAACATAGGCCAATGGCATTGAAAATTAGACAAAGAAAACAAATACCCGTCGCATCGCGTCGAAGCATACTGACGCATGCTCCCGTGCAGAGCCCCGCGGGGCAGCCCGAGCTACGAGACCAAGAAAATTGTAGAAAATAATACAAAATTCCTGTAATAATAACATTAAAAATAAAATAAAACAACCAAAAATTTTCCCTTTTTTACCTATTTTTGCGTATAAGTTTCATATAGGAAACTGATTTCGTCTCCGAGCGCTTGTTCATTTAGTTGAATAATAATGCATTGCGAAAAATATTTTTAGTATTAAATATAACAGATATCCGGTAATTTTAAAAGTCCATTCTTATTTCTAATAGACCTTTTATAACATATATTTCTCCTACATTTTTATGTTGTCTAGTTTAACCTAGAATTGTAGCTAAAGATGCATTTCTGGCCATATTTAATCCCTTAATGGACACTGCCAGGTTGAAATTCGTCAGATGTTACCATAGGTTGTACTTTCGAAATCCAATTTTAATTAATTTACTAAGTTTGGTAGTAACCTTTCCGATATGGGTGGCACTTCTAGCCAGTTAATGGCAGGGCTGGTGTGGAGTGAATAGTTGTGGTTATACGTAGCAAAATGTTTTTACAAAGTTATTGGTGCGGCTACTTTCACACTCCATGTGCGTAACCAGGTGCATTCATTAGTTTGTATGTAGTTTAGAGATAAATAAATTATTTTATGCTGTTTTTTAGTACATGCATACAACATCTGTCAAAATTTTAACTGTCTGACCATAACGGTTCATGAGATACAGCCTGGTGTCCAGACGGATGGAGGGACGGACAGCGGAGTCTTAGTAATAGGGTCTTAGTAATAACCCTTTGAGTACGGAACCCTAAAATTCAGGGTTCTAAAAGTTTCCAGAGTCATTATTAGAATGTTCCTGCTTTTTGCCATAACTTACTTCATCTTGGGAAAAAGCATGGGCTCAGATTTCAATCCTTTCCTATCAGACAAATAGTCAATTTGTCTAAAAAATACATCACAAAAGTCTCTCAAATAAAGTGAAATGGATAAGAAGTAACACACGCATCTCTTACCCTCGAGGGCTCATGAAAACAGATGGCGGTGCGGAGTAAGAATATATAGGAAACATGGAAACTCGTTTTGATACACTCCGCAGTTCTTTGAGGAAATTCATGACGACATGACGTGACGCGTCAGTTACGTCACCCGTGTTGTAACGGCATTAAAGGCTAAGGTCGAGCCACCGCTATCAGTAGATATGATCGTCAATTCTACCTACCCCAAAAGAGATGTCCCGATTCAGCTGTAAAATTGTAAGTTAAGAATGATAAGTCTGAATTTCTCGTTCGTTGAGAAGTTCGTTAGGCGTACAATAGTCGAACGGAAGATTGATTCAGGATGTTACAGTTTCAAGTTAGACAGAGAAAGCATATATGCCCGCAAGCCGGTATTTCGCATCAGTTAGCGGTGTATTGCGCCAGATCGATCGTTGTTGTATTTTGTGTGATGGTACCATTTGTTTTTTTGTATATATGGGCGCTTGGAACTTCTTTTAGTGGTCGACCACAATTTATAATATTTGTTTGGGATATCGTATAGATATCCGTCGTAGTTTTACGACGTGAGTACTCAATGATATTTCATGTGCTCGCTAGTAGCGGCTAGTGGTGGTTCCAATTATATATGTAGTTCACGGCAATAACGATCCGAATAGACCGGTTTACACAATTGCGATTTGATTTTCCGAAATGGGTTTGAACTAGCGGTTACCTCAAAAGGTCCGTAACGTTTTGATACCTTCAACTCTGCGCAATTTAAGCTGGATGTTAGCGAAACGTTGTCATTAGCGCTTTAGGAGATCTAGCCCTCACCATAGCGAAGTGCATAGTTCGGTAAATACCGATCTATGAATTTCACTGACCTCAGCGCGACCTCGGCCGAGCCTAATCATATATATTTGACTCAGCCTACACATTAGACCTCCAGCGAAATTTACATTTAATTTAAAGATGCAACTTGAATCCAAACTGACCCAAGGCAAAGCAAAACAATCTACCCGGTCCAAAACAATGAACTTTAGACTGTAATTTGATCTCTTCGCGCGTCCCCGACAACACTCAAATGTCAAAATATCAACAGGATAGGTTATCTGTGTTGACACCGGTTTAACTTTGTTCTGAATTTGTTATTTCCATCCGCGGAACCTCATCGATCAAACAGTCTCCCTATGCCCTGCCAACCTAGGTTTAGCCGCAATAAACTCCTGTCTAGCCTAGTCTAAAATCCTAGTGTTATACCACGTCCATTATCGACACCACTCGAAAATGGTTGAGTTTGATTTGAATGTGCTTGTATGTTTAATGACTGTGTGTGTGGGAATTTCAAAACTCGCTACTCGAATGAGGAGGAGAGGATTAGCCCGCGAATATCCTAAGAGCCAATCCAGGAACCCTATGGTGAAGGAAAAAGGAATTTAGGGTCGCTCCAAGCCCAGACTCAGACTCAGATCAGTTACCTACAAGTTCTTATCTAACGACCCAAGGATAGTTTTGGAATTTGGGGTGGGTTGATTTAAAGGATAGGAACCGAGGTATATCTCGGCGCTTCAGACACTCACGAAAATCCACTGAAACTCGCAATCACAATTCGCCCAGTTCTGACGCGTAAAACGGCAGACCAAAACTGTTTAGAACTGCTGATAGATGACTGTCACAGTAGCTTAACGCCGAGACTGAATGCTCTCCCTTCCCCCGCAATCGTATTTATAGACCCCACATGTCTGAAAAAAAAATGGCGTCCTTTGCGAACAGGCTCTGCCCAAGCGAAGCTTCTTATCACTAACTACACAGGGTCTAATTTCAACCATGCCATGCAGATCCGCCGTTCTACAAATTGTGTGTACGCATATTCACTATGATCAACCGTAGGTTATCACTGAAGTCATTCGGTATTGCCGATACACAAAATCTGTTGATCGCTGACCATAAAAGCTTGTTACGATTAATTTAAGCCTTCCCGACCGCTAGCGCGCAAGACAAAGATCACTGGAATGATATTCAGGCTCGTGATGTCTAACTCGCCAAATCGTACCAAACAAACGCAATTGTATATTTGCAGTCAACATAATAGCTTTCTCCGTATCGTTCCATAATAACCTTCCATTATTTAGTTATTCATAATTTATTCAGCGCGCAGCCAAATCGGCTCTGATCCCTACACATTCCGCAGGAATGCGACAAAAAAAACCTGACCTGTAACCTTCCTCGAACCATCCCACGCGCCCGGCTCACTGTTTTTTGCTAACTTACCCTGAGATACTCAAAACCCCAAACGCTTTATGAACCGACTCTCGTATTCAAAACAGCGCGGCGATGGGCTAGCACTCTGTCACGCAAAATGAAGAATCAAATGTACTGACTCTCGTGTACCATTACAGCGTCATGTTGAAATGGGGCCATCCTGGGTCAGCGACACCCCTAGACAGCTGTACGGGGTGTGATGTGTCAGATAGATAAATAATTGTGATACAAATATATCTATCTATCTACATTTATTTATTAACAAGTGATACAATCTTCATCTTTTCAACCGACTTCAAAAAGGCGGAGGTTCTTTACTCGACAATTTTTTTTTGGATTTGTACTGTTTTTGTATATTTGTTACGCGAATATTCCGTCAATTATGAATCGATTTTGATGATTCTTGTTTTGTTACATGGACTTTATTCGTATCCCGACCGGGGAGGAAGAAATAGGGCTTGAACTTGAAGTCGGTTTTTTAAGTTTTTACTTTGTGAATTATTATTTAAGATTGCTAATATCTTTTTAGGTCAGTTTTAAGTGTTTGGAAGGTCATCTGGATCTGTCCCCTTCGTCAGTAATTCAAATCATCAGCGCAGCAAGCAGTAAGAGTCACATTGACGTTTATTGTATGGGAGAACTGTCACATTTCCACAGATTGCAGTCAATTTGAGTCGACTGAGTGCAAATTAACGTCTTGAGAAATAACCCAGGACAATGTGTAGGGTGATTGGATCCCCCTGGGAGCCCCCTGATATAATGTTAACTAATGACAAAGAGTGTCAAGTTTTTAGAGATAAGCTCGCCTTTGTACATGTTTTTTTTTAATTTTTATGTGTCTATTTTTTTTTGTGCAAAAAGTAAAGAAAGAAGAAGTCAATAAACTATATACGGATTAAATAGGCTCATCATTATTTAATAACCTTCGTAAGGTAAACATTATTCTATGGATCGCAAATAAATATGGCAATATCATTAAACGTGATGTTAATTTTATTTCAGGTAATAACACTGTGCTGATGGTGGACATTGGTGGATTTGAGGACAAATAAATCAAGATTTTGTAAGTTAACGCACGCTCGAAAAATTTAGGCAATCTAGGCCTCTTGAAGCGAAATTGAACGCACAATATCAAATCGATTGCCGTATTAGATTGCTCTTAAGTTCGATATCGCTGCGCGGCTTCGGCGTTCGATATCGCTTCATGAAGAAAAACCCTTACTCGACAAGGTTGCCCACGCTCTGATGCAATGTTACCCTTCTTCTAGCGCAGTCGGGTAAAACACTCGATGGTGGCGAAAATAACCATCAATTCACTGGAACCTATTTCTGTGCTGACTAAACAGATTTTCCAATATCTTCCCGCAGTGCCTATACTGTGAAAACTAATATTACCTATAGGGTTATTCTGTTCCGCAACGTCCCCCGATCCCATTGAATGATACTCTCCAACCTCACACACTATTGGACACATTACTATACAAATTTGCAGTCAAAATCACAATCGCGACACCTTTCCAATGTATCGGCATTGATGTCAAGAGATAGAGAACCGAGGTGCTGGTGTACGAAGCACGTGCTAGGTCCGGTTTCGATTGGAGTATTGGAGCTTGCCTTCGCGTGCGGAGAGTCAGGGCGCTTTCATATAAATGCAGATTTTTTGGCTTTAAGTAAATAAATATTAAATATATAGGTTATATTTCCGCAATGTAATGTAAAAATATAAAACTATGTTAACATTTGTGGACTACAGCGTGTTCTGCGTGTATATATCTATAGCTGCTGTAGGCCCAGGCCCACAAAATGGACTATGAATAACTGGCAAACCGTGGGCACAACTGTGCCCCTGCCACGCCGTATGGGAAAGGGAGTGACGATATGTTTGTATACTTTATAATAATAAACAAATAAATATTAGAGGACAATCTTACACAAATCGAACTAGACCTAGTAAGCTCAATAAGGCTTGTGTTATGGGTACTAGACGACGATGTTATTAATAAAGATAAACAGTTATTTAAATACATAGAAAACATCCAAGACTAAGAAACAAATATTCATGCTCATCACATGCATATTTGCCCTTACCGATATTCGAACCCAGGACCGTCAGCTTCGTAGGCAGGCTCAACACGCTAGGATAAACAGGTCGTCAACTTTACAAACTTTACACTTGACGAAATTCTCAAAGCATCAAACAAAGCTAACCATAGATTCCGTTTTCAAATTTTATCTTTTTAGTTTAGTTTTGAAGCCGGCGGCATCGACCGACTGACACTACGGTTGAGATACTTTCAGAGAAGATTTTTTAAAAATCCCGAAATCCGAAGTTCAATAAAAAGATAGGGACTTCTTCAACGCCATCTATCGAATTAAAAAAACACTTGCTCTGAAAGTATGCCATTGTTCATTATTTTATATTCTTGGCTTTACTATAGTTGCTGGTAAACACAGCCTTACCTCTCTAAAACTGGACACGTCCTGGCATCATGGCCGCCGGACGGATTGTTCAGATGTCATCGCAGTCCTGATTGCTGATTGTACTTTTTGATATCGCATCAATAGGACATGATTGCAGTCCAGTTAATGATTGTCAATGAGCTGGGCCCCTGTCATGCAAAGTGTTGAATGACCAATTAACTATGTAAACTTTGGGGCCATTTTCCCACTGTAACTTGAAATGGGAAAATATGTGACGGCGGTTATGAAAAAAATTAATTATAAACAACAACGACAGATTCAATTATTTATGTAAAGACTAACATTCTTAATGTGTTATAAAGAATATATAAAATGTACCGAAAGGTTCCGTACCATCGTACAAGAAACCATATGGAACTAAAAATAATAAAACAAAAAATGTATGTCTCAACTTGGTTTCGATACCGATTGCGGATCCGACGTCAAACCAATGGACGATTATAAATAAATTCACGTAGTACTTTTTATTTTATTAAATGAAACTTTAGCCTTTTTTTAGCACGCTTTTATGAGGTTCACCTGTGACTAAGAAAGTAACTACTATGTAAAAAAATCTTGCATGTTAAATTTGACCCACTTCCCGGTTTCCGATTGCGCTAAAATTTGGAATAATTATCGAAAGTTCGGTGACAATGCAATATCGTGACACCATCGTGCTGATCTGATGATGGAGCCGGATAGTGGTCACAGGAACGCTGCAATAAAATAACGCAATCCTAGCGAGTTTGGGCTCTTTAGAATCGTCTCGGTGAGAAGTTGATGGATTATTGAAGGTATCGAGCTGATCTGATAATAATAATACCTATAATACCTTGGACACTATTTACACACATTGATCTAGCCGCAAACTAGGATTCCCTGTATTTTGGGTACTAGACCACGATACACATACTTATATAGATAAATATTATACTTAGATAGATAAACAACCATAACTAGGGTACAAACATCCGTTCTCATCAAACAAATATTTGCCCCCACCGGGACTCGAATCCGGGACCCTTGGTTTTGTAGGCAGGGTCACTGCCGACTCGGCCATTCGGGTCGGCAAATGATGATGGGACCTGGAGGTGGATAAGATAACTCTTCAACGGCTACTAGTAAACCCCTCGAGTTTGGACCCGTTTGATTTGTTTTAACGTACCAAATACATGCGAATTTTTTAGTGTTTAAAAGTAACTATTTTATTAAGATACTAATTTGAATATTTAAATTAATAGTGGTCTAATATATTTTTTATTGTATTTTAAATAATATGACGCCTATTGATCAACATTTTTTAACGGTTACTAGCGACTGGTTATTTCTAAAATAAAAAATCAGTGTCACTTTTGGACATTTTGAGATATAAAAAACAACTCTTCACTACATAATGATGGACTAATTACATTATTTCACAGTTTCAAGGTATATTTACCGCAGGTTCCAAATAATATCCATTGTAAAACTATACAAAACTAAAGATGAATTCTGCCGAAATATTTAAGGTTTTAGTTGGTTTATTCTTCTCTTCAAATATACCGTGAACCTATTTATTACACTAGGCATGCTTGCCTCGTTATTATCTTTGGATTTCAGTAAGACTTTACTATGGCAAAAATGTTGGACTGCAAATAAAGTCTTACAAGACCAAAGTGATGACAAACTCCATTAAAACAGGCTTATATCAAGAAATTCTGAAATATGTTGATGATTACAACTACCTGGGCCAGCAAATCTCCCCAAATGATCAAACAGCAAAAGAAATAGGAATAAAAATTTACACAGGATGTAAGATTAACTGGTCCTTAAATAAAATTATGAAAACGCAAGCTCTGAGCTCGACAATGAAAAGAAGCAGATTGAATTCATGCTGAGGGCAGGAATATGAATTGTAAAATTGAAATATCTCACTTGTGGTTGCGAATCGTGGGCTGAGAGCTTCAACCAAACTCCAGAGAGAGAAGCTGGCTGAATGCACAAAGAGCAATGGAGATATACATTACAGAAGTCAAACGTCAGGATAGTGGCAGAAATGCCTATCTCAGAATGAAAACCAAGAAACCGTTCGCCCCACTCACCTATCAGTTTTTATGTACATACAATTATTTATCTACACCCCTATCATAAACCCTCTGTACTGCGTACAAAAACCGCACGTTACGATCAGCATAATGTTAAACTACTTTTTAAAAACACTTTCTTATCTGAATATTGAACATTATGACGATAATGTGTAAATTTTCTACATATTATGACATTAAATATTTCGAACGACGACGTCCGCCTGCGTGCCGCCCCTAGTTTGTCTGTGAAGTTGGTACTACAGAACAAGCTAAACAACTGCAGAGCCACAATGCCGGTCAAACATGCGGTTCCTGAACACATCAAAGAGAGCTTATGATATGTGTGTAGATAAACTAGTGTATGTATTACACTGTACATAACTCAAAACTCAAAACGTTTATTCTGTAAATAGGCCACAAGGGCACTTTCACATGTCATTTCATTTCATTTTTTACAGAACATTTGGTATTATTATCATATTATCAGAAAAAAAAGTACTTAATTATTGTTTCTGAGAGATGTAAAGAGTCTCATGTCATAATAAAATAATTAAAATATAAATAACAGAGATGTATAGTCTCTTTAGTGAATAATACAATGATAATAGGAGATGTAAATGGTCCCCACAGTCAAGAGTTGTATAATTAAATTAATCTTTGGAGGTGTAAAAGGCCTCCAAGTGTCCAGTAAAAGAAACTCTGGCAGTGAGGATGCTCACAATTAATTAGAACAATTCAGTCCCAAGCATTTTTATCGTCTATGTACTCTTTAATACTGTAGTAAGCTTTAGAATTAGGCATTAAAACTCTCGAATGATATTATTATGACCCACTCTCGAGTTTTAATGCCCTCCATTATGTATCAGTCACATAAACTACTATTGTCTACCCACATTATAAGCTCTCTATAACGTGTTCAGGAACCGCATGTTACGTCCGGCATGGCGGCATTGACATTTAATTTCGAATAGAACGTCATCTCGACTGATATTAGAATTGAGGCTTTTCAGAGATGTCCGAAAGTTGAATGTACATATTAAGAATATAATTCGATGTTATTTATGACGCAATAATAACATTTGCACAGAAGAAATGTGTTCTAACAAAACAGTTTTTTTTTAGCTGGTCGTAATTTGCGTTTTTGAGCGCATTATAGAGGGTTTAGGATATGTGTGTAGATAAAATTATTAATATAGCCAGCAGTGGATACGAACATGCTGAAGAAGAACCAGTAGAAGAAGAACTATTAATTAAATATGATTCAAGAAATAATTCAATGAATTATTCTGTTCGTCAAAACTCAAAAAAAAAACTCAAAAAACTCAAAACGTTTATTCTGTAAATAGGCCACAAGGGCACTTTCACATGTCATTTCATTTCATTTTTTACAGAACATTTGGTATTATTATCATATTATCAGAAAAAAAAGTACTTAATTATTGTTTCTGAGAGATGTAAAGAGTCTCATGTCATAATAAAATAATTAAAATATAAATAACAGAGATGTATAGTCTCATTAGTCAATAATACAATGATAATAGGAGATGTAAATGGTCCCCACAGTCAAGAGTTGTATAATTAAATTAATCTTTGGAGGTGTAAAAGGCCTCCAAGTGTCCAGTAAAAGAAACTCTGGCAGTGAGGATGCTCACAATTAATTAGAACAATTCAGTCCCAAGCATTTTTATCGTCTATGTACTCTTTAATACTGTAGTAAGCTTTAGAAATAAGCCTTTGCTTGATGTATTTCTTGAACTTATTAATTGATAGATCTGTCAAAGTGCTTGGGAGTTTATTGTAAAATCTTACACATTTACCCTTGAACGAGTTTTTTATTTTATGGAGCCGAGTAGTGGGCACTGCAAGTTTGTCCTTGTTTCTAGTATTAAAGTTATGTATATCAAGTTAACAATGTTCTTATGGACATACATAATATTCTCGTAAATATATTGACTATGGACTGTCAATATATTTACTTCTTTAAACTTATTTCTAAGAGAATCTCTATTATTCATTTTATAAATTTTATAAATCGCACGAACAGCCCGCTTCTGCAGCACAAAAATAGTATTTATGTCAGCAGCACTGCCCCAGAGCAGAATACCGTAGGACATAATACTATGAAAATAACTAAAATAAACTAATCTGGCTGTTTTTAAATCTGTCAAGTGACGGATTTTCCTGCATGCAAAAGCTGCAGAGCTCAGTCTGTTCGATAGCTTATCAATATGTGGACCCCATTGGAGTTTGGAATCCAACGTTATACCTAGAAACACTGTGCTGGTTACCAATTCCAATTCCTCATTTTTAATTGTTATACATGTCTGATTATTTTTAACGTTAGTAGTAAGAAACTTAACACATTTAGTCTTTTTCTCATTTAATAGCAAATTATTAACATTAAACCAATTTACCACTCTTGATATGGTATTGTTCACGTGATCATCAGTAGCGTGTTGGTTTCGCTTTGTTTTAAAAATAAGTGAGGTGTCATCAGCAAACAGTACCATATCATGACAGTCCCTTCCTAGATAGGGTAAGTCGTTTATATAGATGAGGAATAGGAAGGGTCCCAATATTGAGCCCTGTGGCACGCCCAAAGAAACCAATGATCCTGGTGATCGTTCTCCGTTTACGTCTACCCTTTGTATTCTTCCGTTCAGATAAGATTTTAACAAATTCAATGACGTGTCTCTAACTCCATAATGATGTAATTTCCTGATCAATGTTTCATGACAAACGCAATCAAAAGCCTTAGATAAGTCACAAAAAATGCCTAGGGCATCTTGTGACTCTTCCCAGGCATCAAAAATACTTTCAATGAACTGAATTCCGGCATCTGTTGTTGAACGACCGCGAGTGAATCCAAACTGTTTGTTATGCATTAGCTTATTTGATTCAAAATGACGTAATAGCTGTGATAAGATTAATTTCTCAAAAATTTTACTAAAAGTTGGTAGTATTGATATAGGTCTGAAATTGGTGGGGTCTTGAGTACTACCTGCTTTGAAGAGGGGAATTATCTTACTTTGTTTCATTAAATCAGGAAATTCACCGCAGTCTATACAATTGTTGAAAATGACCGCTAGGTCAGGTGCAATTAATTCGATCAGGGATTTAACGACGTGAACAGAGAGTCCCCAAAGATCATTCGTTTTCTTAACATTTATCAATTTAAATGCCTTTACGACATCTGAACTTGTGACGTGCTTAAAATTCAAGTATGAAGCACACTCTGAGACATTATCTTTTAATATTGCAACAGCAGACAAAGGTGACGAATTTAAATACTTAGTCGTGGAAGCCGGTGCATTAGTAAAAATGATTCAAATTCAGTTGCAACTTCTAAGCTAGAACTCGTAAGCTGTCCATTGATTTTTAGTTCGTAATCGTGTCTCGCTTTTTTACTACGACCGGCCTCCTCATTAATTATTTTCCAAGTCGTTTTTATAACATCGGAACTATTCTTAATTTTACTACTCAGAAAATTACGTTTAGCTGTATGACAGTCTAATTTAAATTGTTTGGAGAACTGTTTGACTTGTTCTTTAAATTCGTCACTCATGTTGAACCGTCGTTCCTCATACAATGCATACAATGCTTGCCTGCGTTTATGCAACTCTGCAGTAGCCCACGTACTAAAGTCATTTGAACCACTAACCACAACCGATTTTGAAGTGAATATCGCGCTGTACTGTTTCATAAAGGTTTCAAAGAATAAGTTATACATTATATTAGGAGACTGTTCAGCAGCCAAAAACGGTAGTTCCTGGGCTAAAGAGTATCTCATTCTTTCTAACCGGTCAGCAGTTATTGGCACAAACGAAATTTTCTTTTTAATGACAGGTTCTCTAATAGAATCAAATTGAAATAATTGACCTAAATGATCTGAATCCAATTCACTGATAACACTTTTACTGATTGGAATAACATCAGTAAAAATGTTGTCAATGCATGTAGCACTAGTAGCAGTCACTCTTGTTGGCTCCATAAATAAATGGCTAAGCCTAAATGATGAGAAAAGATTTATTAATCTAACGCTGAGAGTAGTTCTTTCTAACAGATTAACATTAAAGTCACCACATATAATTAATCGTTTCGTACTGTGTGATGAAATAGTTAGGACGGATTCCATTATTTTCTCGAACATTTCAAAGTCGCTCAAGGGTGGCCTATAGACACATATAACGATGAACTGTTCTAATTCCACAGCTGCAAGTTCTATAGTTCGTTCAACAGATAAGGAAACAATGTCCTTACGTTCCTTGAATTTGATATGATTGTTTAGTATGATTAATGCCCCACCATGTATTGAATTAAGTCTGGTGAACGAACTACCAACCTGGTGATCTTTAAAGCTAAACATAATTTCATTAATAGTTAACCAGTGCTCTGTTATGCACAAAATGTCAATTTTATTACAATTTAAAAATAACTCTATTTGTAGATCTTTGCCTCTAATACATTGAATATTCTGATGAACCAGGCTTATATACTTAGCATGTGAGCTTCCCTTATTCTTAGGGTTTTCTAATATACTAGAACATGTTGCCAGAGCCTGGGTCCTCTGTTGTCCTATGAACTAATTTAAATGCATCCTGTTATTCTGGTCTGATACCAGATTCATATTAGGCTGCTCAGTAAAAGCAGAGTTAGAAGCCAAATTTTTGGCTGTAATGTCATATAAATATAATAGTGACATAGCTATTTGTCGTTTACAATAATTTGAAAGGTAAAATGTACCTTTAGTCATAGTAAAATAATTACTAACATAATTGTTAGTGTCAATAATATCAAACTTATTATTATATGTACATAAATTGTACATATTTATATTCATATTATGTCTATATACATTTTCATTTTGTGTCAATTGGTTGCAGTAGGGAAATGTGAACAATATAATTTTTTTCACACTAAGACCATTCAATGTTTCATAAAATTTTATTAAATTTTTTTTGTTCACATCTCCCCTATTGCCCATGAAAATTATCAGTGTGGCACTGGCTGTGATAGTGCTGTCATTCAAAATTTGATTTATAATATTATCTACAGTGCTAAAAGGTGAGCAATTACTAATAACACTATGTCCCTTAGAGTATGAGTGGAGTGCTGAGCCCATGCCACTTCCAATCTCATCACAGTACATTATAATATCAGGTGTTGTGGTCATATCAGACTTGGCAGAACTATTATCAGTAACACCTTGTGTTGGTAAACTGTCACACAAGCCCGGAGAGTTGCCCGCTGTCAAACAACCACCTTTCTGCTCACAGCGACAAGTATGGTTGTTGGTCAGCGACTCAAACCGCTCACAATTATGGTTCATTTCTTGAATTAAATCATCCATAGCCAATGAGTATTCCTTTATAACTTTCTCAGAGTTTAAATATGCACTGTTTAGTGATCTCAATGAATCCTCCAAGCTTTGGATTTTCAAATGTAAGTTTTGTGTGATAGTTTCATACATCAACTTAGTACTTTCTAATTCTAATACACACATATTCAAATCATGTAATAAGTTTACATTTTTCTTGCTTACTTTTAAGTTTTTAGTACACAATTTATTATGTTTTATTAATTTCTGAGTTTTCCGTATATACCTATTTATTTTACCTAGTTTGTTATTGCTGCAACTTAATAACCTTGATGTGGGCAATGTGTCATTAGTTAAATCAATGACATCATCAAGGCTTCCAGTTGCAACAGTAACCAGCTGCGGGCTGATCCCTACGACTTCACTGTAGAGGCTCTGGGTCTGCAACGCTGCGGTGTTTTCCTTCTCCTCCTGGAGTGCATGTATTTGTTCATGGGCATCGAACAATGCTTTCTCCAGGGAATCAATCGATTTCAGGGCTTGCTCGTACTCTGCACTACATACAGTGAAGCTATCTACGGTGACCTGCAGCTTGTCCCGCTCAACAATTACATCACTACATTCTTGTTCTAATACACATAATTGTTTCTTTAGCTTATCTCTACTTTCAAGTACTGATAATAGCTCTTTCTCATTTTCCTCCCTTTCACAGAGTAATTCGGTGACCATTTCCTTTGATTTTTTTAATTCTAGTAAGGTAACTTTGAGCTTGTCATTTTCCTGCTGTCGGGAGGCGACAGCAGCAGCTCTGCGGGTCATCATGGTTACAGTTGAGATAAGAATCAAGGAATTGCACACCAAAACAATGCGAAATTACTTACGTGGAATAGTAACGTTTTTCAGCGTTTGCACATCACTAATTGCTATGAAATATATTTTAAACGTTGTTAAATATAATAATTTAACAATAAGGTAACAAAAAGCGCCGAAAGTGTACGGAAATAACAAATACTTTTAAATTTATAACCTGCAACGGTCACAAATTTAACATGTTTCGAGACACTAGTAAACGTCACTAAAACACACTGCAAACAATAGAAATACTTAACATTACACTATAATCCTAAAATAACACTAAATTGGGCTCAGAATTACACTAAATCATATTAAAATATAAATTTTTCTAGGGACGTAGTGAAATCAGCTGTTTGCCGTTTGACAGCCAGTGTTGTCGTCCATTTTTCCGTCGTCCAATTTCGCAGAATCAACTAATAGCGATCTGAATTATGAATCTTTACTTGTAGCCATATTGTTCAGCTTTGTGGAACGGATTAAAGGGATTTTCAACGACCTTTATCAATGACTTTACATGAAATATTAATTTATAAATAAGGAGAAAGTTTTGCCCGGAGTAGGTTTTTTATTAAACCGTCAAGTGCGAGTCGAACTCGCAAACGAAGGGTTCAGTGCCATCGTACAAGAAAAAACGCAAATACACACGTCAATTGTATGGGTACGTTGTTTTTATTTATTTTTAATTGCGTGTTGTTCATTATTCGTTGATGTAGCAGCAACAGAAATACACATTCTGTGATACACGGACGGATGGACAACCGAGGCCTTGTGATAGGGAGGTTTCCGTTTGGCACCCTTCTGGTGCGGAACCCTAGAAACGTAAACAAATAACCTGGTAAACGTAGTGATTATTATTGGTCGAATTACTTACGTTCCTTTACTTCTTATAATATAATGTTTGCTGTACAATTATGTTTGATTTAAGTTGTGTATATGTCGCAGCCATATCGTAGAACACGCCGTATTACATACAGGCACGCCGGATTGAATAACGTCGCTGTTTCACAATGCGGCTACCTCAAGTTGAGCCGGATTGTGTTGGCGATACGTTGTACAAAGCGGCGTCCAACGTTTATAATAATAATAATAATAATAATAATAATAATAATACCTGGGACACTATTTACACACATTGATCTAGCCCCAAACTAGGATTCCCTGTATCTTGGGTACTAGACAACGATACACATACTTATATAGATAAATATTATGCTTAGATAGATAAACAACCAAGACTAGGGTACAAACATCCGTTCTCATCAAACAAATATTTGCCCCCACCGGGACTCGAACCCGGAACCCTTGGCTTCGTAGGCAGGGTCACTGCCGACTCGGCCATTCGGGTCGACAAAGCTTTATTGTCAGCAAGAAGCAATGTAGGGTGACTATAAGTAATGACTATACCCCGGTACCGGCGGCGGCGGCGGCGGTGGTGCAATGTGGGCGCTGGACGTACTTGTGGATCAGAGACTATGTTAGGGATGGCTATAAATAATTTTGATATATAGCTATGTATGTCGATACTTTTGTCCTAATATAATGAAAGGCTACAGGTTCCGTTATCAGTAGGTCAGGTAATTAGTTTCGCAAGGTAAGATGTTTACTGAAAAATATTAATAAATAATTTTATAATCAGTCATAGTGATGCCATGTTTTACAAAATAAACGCGTTTAGTTTTTGTCTAAGATGAATGGTGAAGAAAAAACATCGATAAATCATATAGCTATCTCAAAATAATTTATAACTTTTATTATATATTTATTATTTAGAAGCTGATGGTTGAACGTATATTATATTTATTGTGCAGCACCAACATCAGCTGCATTATTTGCGATTAGTATAAATATCTAGAATAGTAATAAGAAGTCAATATACAACAATACATTGACTGCTTATTACTAGGTATTCTAGATATTGGTAAGTGGTTTATTATTTTTATTGACATATTTAATGTTGTGCACATAGTTCCACCCGTAGTTTCTTTTTTCCTCTCCATTCTAGGTTTGCTGGAAGAAATCTCTTGTTAGAGATAAGCTTTTTACATATTTTTTTCTTTATTTTGTATTCACTGTTTTTGTGCAATAAAGAATATTGTATTGTACCGGAAGTGTTTCAGTGTGATGTCGTGCGTGGGTGGAGCGGCGCGGGGTCGGCGCAGCGTGTAATGCCCCCTTCCCCCCGCCCCCTGCCCCCTCCCGCGCACTTCCGCTAGAACCTACTCGTTAGGCTGTTTCCATTCAGCTTTTAATCAGCGGTTGAATATCATTTTTCTACATAAATTTCAGTCAAATTTATAAGGAAATATGAATTTCTGCCGCTAAAGCCTTAAATTTAAAGCGCTGTAGGTGAAGTTTTCTCTAACGTATACCTTACTAAATATCTAGTGTCAATTTGATCGCTAAACGCTCTTATAAACTTGCGAAAATTGTTTCGCTAAGTTGTTGTTCTAAGGTGAAAGTTGTTAGACGGTGTTAAAAATTCTAAGAAAGTTTAAAGCTTGTTTTATTTCTCTTTGTTAGTGTTTGTCGTTGGCTATTTTCGTAAATAAATAACTAAAGAGTTTGCTAAGGGGCTGAGCACACTGCGAATTGTCTCCTGTACATAGATCGACTATTATGTATAATGGCCCTGCCACACACTGCGCTATTAATCCGACGTCCGATGTGGCTGTTGGTCGATGCTGCCGCCGATATTGCCGGTCCTTTGACTCGTGCTAATAAACTGACAAAACAGGAAGCGCTGGGCAGAACGAGGAGCATGACGAGTAACCTGGCCACACTACGTCTCTGCCTCCTTTCCTCGTTACTTCCCACGCTACTCGACGAGTGTGTGGTAGGGATATAGGGTCAGTTTACATTGAATTATGTTTATATATATAAGCATACATACGTACGTTCATAATGATATGCGATCACCATACAATCAAACCAATAGCTGCGGCGCTGGGTTTGCCCCCTGTCACGCAAAATGCAGTATGTTATAAACCGCTGAACATGGGCGCAACTGTGCCTCTGTGCCTGCCTGTTTTATTTTATTTTTATAATGGCACATACATTGCTTCTGACTCCACAGTAGGGTACCCTATTGTGGGAACCAAAACAGCGACGTCACAAACATGTAAACATCCAATAACTGGGGACTTTTTTCTTCTTCCCCAGTCGGGTTTTGGTTTTTTATATAGGCAATTAAGAAGTGTTATTAGTAATTGCTCACCTTTTAGCACTGTAGATAATATTATAAATCAAATTTTGAATGACAGCACTATCACAGCCAGTGCCACACTGATAATTTTCATGGGCAATAGGGGAGATGTGAACAAAAATAATTTAATAAAATTTTATGAAACATTGAATGGTCTTAGTGTGAAAAAAATTATATTGTTCACATTTCCCTACTGCAACCAATTGACACAAAATGAAAATATATATAGACATAATATGAATATAACTATGTACAATTTATGTACATATAATAATAAGTTTGATATCATTGACACTAACAATTATGTTAGTAATTATTTTACTATGACTAAAGGTACATTTTACCTTTCAAATTATTGTAAACGACAAATAGCTTTGTCACTATTATATTTATATGACATTACAGCCAAAAATTTGGCTTCTAACTCTGCTTTTACTGAGCAGCCTAATATGAATCTGGTATCAGACCAGAATAACAGGATGCATTTAAATTAGTTCATAGGACAACAGAGGACCCAGGCTCTGGCAACATATGTTCTAGTATATTAGAAAACCCTAAGAATAAGGGAAGCTCACATGCTAAGTATATAAGCCTGGTTCATCAGAATATTCAATGTATTAGAGGCAAAGATCTACAAATAGAGTTATTTTTAAATTGTAATAAAATTGACATTTTGTGCATAACAGAGCACTGGTTAACTATTAATGAAATTATGTTTAGCTTTAAAGATCACCAGGTTGGTAGTTCGTTCACCAGACTTAATTCAATACATGGTGGGGCATTAATCATACTAAACAATCATATGAAATTCAAGGAACGTAAGGACATTGTTTCCTTATCTGTTGAACGAACTATAGAACTTGCAGCTGTGGAATTAGAACAGTTCATCGTTATATGTGTCTATAGGCCACCCTTGAGCGACTTTGAAATGTTCGAGAAAATAATGGAATCCGTCCTAACTATTTCATCACACAGTACGAAACGATTAATTATATGTGGTGACTTTAATGTTAATCTGTTAGAAAGAACTACTCTCAGCGTTAGATTAATAAATCTTTTCTCATCATTTAGGCTTAGCCATTTATTTATGGAGCCAACAAGAGTGACTGCTACTAGTGCTACATGCATTGACAACATTTTTACTGATGTTATTCCAATCAGTAAAAGTGTTATCAGTGAATTGGATTCAGATCATTTAGGTCAATTATTTCAATTTGATTCTATTAGAGAACCTGTCATTAAAAAGAAAATTTCGTTTGTGCCAATAACTGCTGACCGGTTAGAAAGAATGAGATACTCTTTAGCCCAGGAACTACCGTTTTTGGCTGCTGAACAGTCTCCTAATATAATGTATAACTTATTATTTGAAACCTTTATGAAACAGTACAGCGCGATATTCACTTCAAAATCGGTTGTGGTTAGTGGTTCAAACGACTTTAGTACGTGGGCTACTGCAGAGTTGCATAAACGCAGGCAAGCATTGTATGCATTGTATGAGGAACGACGGTTCAACATGAGTGACGAATTTAAAGAACAAGTCAAACAGTTCTCCAAACAATTTAAATTAGACTGTCATACAGCTAAACGTAATTTTCTGAGTAGTAAAATTAAGAATAGTTCCGATGTTATAAAAACGACTTGGAAAATAATTAATGAGGAGGCCGGTCGTAGTAAAAAAGCGAGTCACGATTACGAACTAAAAATCAATGGACAGCTTACGAGTTCTAGCTTAGAAGTTGCAACTGAATTTGAATCGTTTTTTACTAATGCACCGGCTTCCACGACTAAGTATTTAAATTCGTCACCTTTGTCTGCTGTTGCAATATTAAAAGATAATTAATGTCTCAGAGTGTGCTTCATACTTGAATTTTAAGCACGTCACAAGTTCAGATGTCGTAAAGGCATTTAAATTGATAAATGTTAAGAAAACGAATGATCTTTGGGGACTCTCTGTTCACGTCGTTAAATCCCTGATCGAATTAATTGCACCTGACCTAGCGGTCATTTTCAACAATTGTATAGACTGCGGTGAATTTCCTGATTTAATGAAACAAAGTAAGATAATTCCCCTCTTCAAAGCAGGTAGTACTCAAGACCCCACCAATACTACCAGACCTATATCAATACTACCAACTTTTAGTAAAATTTTTGAGAAATTAATCTTATCACAGCTATTACATCATTTTGAATCAAATAAGCTAATGCATAACAAACAGTTTGGATTCACTCGCGGTCGTTCAACAACAGATGCCGGAATTCAGTTCATTGAAAGTATTTTTGATGCCTGGGAAGAGTCACAAGATGCCCTGGGCATTTTTTGTGACTTATCTAAGGCTTTTGATTGCGTTTGTCATGAAACATTGATCAGGAAATTACATCATTATGGAGTTAGAGACACGTGATTGAATTTGTTAAAATCTTATCTGAACGGAAGAATACAAAGGGTAGACGTAAACGGAGAACGATCACCAGGATCATTGGTTTCTTTGGGCGTGCCACAGGGCTCAATATTGGGACCCTTCCTATTCCTCATCTATATAAACGACTTACCCTATCTAGGAAGGGACTGTCATGATATGGTACTGTTTGCTGATGACACCTCACTTATTTTTAAAACAAAGCGAAACCAACACGCTACTGATGATCACGTGAACAATACCATATCAAGAGTGGTAAATTGGTTTAATGTTAATAATTTGCTATTAAATGAGAAAAAGACTAAATGTGTTAAGTTTCTTACTACTAACGTTAAAAATAATCAGACATGTATAACAATTAAAAATGAGGAATTGGAATTGGTAACCAGCACAGTGTTTCTAGGTATAACGTTGGATTCCAAACTCCAATGGGGTCCACATATTGATAAGCTATCGAACAGACTGAGCTCTGCAGCTTTTGCATGCAGGAAAATCCGTCACTTGACAGATTTAAAAACAGCCAGATTAGTTTATTTTAGTTATTTTCATAGTATTATGTCCTACGGTATTCTGCTCTGGGGCAGTGCTGCTGACATAAATACTATTTTTGTGCTGCAGAAGCGGGCTGTTCGTGCGATTTATAAAATGAATAATAGAGATTCTCTTAGAAATAAGTTTAAAGAAGTAAATATATTGACAGTCCATAGTCAATATATTTACGAGAATATTATGTATGTCCATAAGAACATTGTTAACTTTCGAAGAAACTGTGATATACATAACTTTAATACTAGAAACAAGGACAAACTTGCAGTGCCCACTACTCGGCTCCATAAAATAAAAAACTCGTTCAAGGGTAATTGTGTAAGATTTTACAATAAACTCCCAAGCACTTTGACAGATCTATCAATTAATAAGTTCAAGAAATACATCAAGCAAAGGCTTATTTCTAAAGCTTACTACAGTATTAAAGAGTACATAGACGATAAAAATGCTTGGAATTGAATTGTTCTAATTAATTGTGAGCATCCTCACTGCCAGAGTTTCTTTTACTGGACACTTGGAGGCCTTTTACACCTCCAAAGATTAATTTAATTATACAACTCTTGACTGTGGGGACCATTTACATCTCCTATTATCATTGTATTATTGACTAAAGAGACTATACATCTCTGTTATTTATATTTTAATTATTTTATTATGACATTTGAGACTCTTTACATCTCTCAGAAACAATAATTAAGTACTTTTTTTTTTCTGATAATATGATAATAATACCAAATGTTCTGTAGAAAATGAAATGAAATGACATGTGAAAGTGCCCTTGTGGCCTATTTACAGAATAAACGTTTTGAGTTTGAGTTTTGAGTTTGAATTGTATATTTTTTTTTTGTATTTAATGAACACTAGCCCGACACCCCTCCAGCATCGCGCACTGAGCCAGCAGGTGGGAGTATGGCTTAATCTTACTTGTATTCGAGTAAGGCCCGTGCCCCTCGGTGGGAAGGAAGAAAAAAACTCAGGTCTTGATATTTAAATGTGTGTGACGTTGCTTGACGTTGCATTTTAGGGTTCCGTACCCAACGGGTAAGAATGGAACCCTATTACTAAGACTTCGCTGTCCGTCCGTCCGTCCGTCCGTCTGTCACCAGGCTGTATCTCAAGAACCTAGCTAGCTAGAGAGTTGAAATTTTCACAGATTATGTATTTCTGTTGCCGCTATAACAACAAATACTAAAAAACAGGATAAAAGAAATATTTAAGGGGGCTCCCATACAACAATTCTTTCAATACCACATACAAACTTGTGGATGCACCTGGTTACGTACATGGAGTGTGAAAGTAACCGCACCAATAACTTTGTAAACAATATTTTGCTGTGTAAAATCCAAACTATTCACTCCACACCATCGCTTCCATTGAACGGTGGTACGGAACCCTTCGTGCGCGATTTAGACTCGCACTTGACCGGTTTTTTCTAGTTCCCACGACCCAGGGTATCCTAGTGTGAAGCCTAAAGCAATGTATGTGCCTGTTATAAAAGTTTATGCAGGTATATGTTTATTTTTTTGTTTTCAATTTGTATTATATTTACTTATACATAACTATTCCTATTTGTGTTCTTTCTTCCCCACAGCAAAAACCTCCGACAACATCATTCATTCCAAGCCTTCCGTTAAAACTCTATTTCGTTGTACCCTCAATCTAGATTGCTTCCAATATCTCTACAGTTTGAACGAGTTCTGAAAATGTTGTTCCATTAAAGTACCTTTCTTATTTCTGAGGTAATTCCGTTGAAGATTGAAGAAGGAGCGTTTATTTAGATAACTATTTCTATAGAAAGAAATACCGACTGGAACATTAACTTCATATTAGTAGATACTGCGTTTGTGGACATTTGTTTAGAGATAGACCCGGCTTTATTTAATATTCTTGTGGTAATTTATGTGCAAGTATGCAGTCGTTCTGAGGATGATGGCAAACGTCGTGAGGAAACCTCATATAATTGTGGCGAGGAGCTAGCCCCATGTCACGCGAATTTGACTATTGCTACCAAAAAGTGTGCGCATCTGTGTTTCAGCTACCTCGTACATTTCAGTAAACAAAAACTGTCACTTTCAAAGTACTCACACTAATGCAATTTCACCATATAGTATGTTTAAAAATGAATTATTTTATTCTAACCTCGAAATAGGTAAACAATCACAATAACGGGAGTCAATTAACACGTGACACGAATGCAGAAAAGATCTTCATAGTTCTTCATAAGTTTGACCGCGCGCGAGACAGACAGGCAGACTATTCTTGATGTCCATGCACTGCAACGTCACGCCGTGCGCTTATCCACAGACACTACACAAGCGCAACGTGTTAAATGTGTTGAACGCGCCAGCTTTAGTTAACCGACCTGTACTTGACGCTCAGTTTGACATAAAGAAGCTCATTAATGTCTCCACCGATGGGCAAGGCCCTTTACACGAATTTGAGTTTCAGTGTAAGTGTCCGTATGCATCTCGATAACCAAATACGCACGATACTAAAAGCACACTCAGTGTCGTGTCAATTCCATAGTGACGGCTGTTTCAGTGTCGTGCGGGTTTCATCACGCACGCGGGATTTACTATGGGATTGACCCCTCTCGCGGGTTTTGCCAGTATGGCGCCCCGCGTCCTGACAAATACTCACGACACAGAAAGAGCGCTAAATGCCGCGTGCGCGACGAAACCGCATACACTGAAAAGGCCTTAAGATCGAGTTTTATCGGTGTAGGAGGGGTGTAAGCTAGTGTTGCTAAACCCGACGTTGCAAAGATTACGAGTATTATATAAGTATATTGACGACTTCTGTGGTGCTGCGCCAGTGGCTCTGCCTCCATGCGGGAGCTCCCGGATTCAATCCCCGGCTGGGGATAAAGAAAAAACCCCATGTCTTGGATGTTTATATGTGTGTGATGTCGCTGTTTCTGGTTCCCACAACACAGGCTATCCTAGTGTGGAGTCAGAAGCAATGTATGTTCCTGTAGGTAAATGTTTAAAATTATGCCTATGTAGGTTTAGGTAGATTTTTTAAGGGAAATATTAAACTGCACACCAAAAATACTGATTTGCACAGCAAATGTCAGGGCATAATGCTGCGGTAGCTTAGGCCAAGGGTAAAGAGGGTGACCGAAGCGAAGCCCCCTTTATCCTTCGTGTTAGGTTGAACATGCAAGAATAACAAAAAATACTTAAAACATAAACTTGAGTACACATAAAATATTTAAAACATAAAAAAGTGTTTTTGCTGATCTTTTTTTGCTGTGCAAATCAATATTTTTGATGTGCGATTAAATACTAGCCGAATTATTATATCGCATCTGTGCTCTGCGCCTTCAATTTTCACAACAATCGTTAATATGCTGAGCACACCTTTAACACGAAAGGTTCAGGCTAAAAGCGAATTTTATTTAGTATCTTTAACTAGACCCTCGTTGTTTCGCTAATTTGGATAATAATTTGGTTTAAAAACGCTTTTGGGCAAAGGGTATTAATGAAATTATTGAGGTTGGGGCCAGAAGCAATGTTATAAAGCCTGCATACAAAGTTACTTTTTAGCTAAACAACAGTTTCATGGGTAATGTTGTCCAACAAATTATGGTACTGTTTTAGCTAACAGCATACTCACAAAATACCACAATTAACTGACACCCTAGACAGTTCAGGTGGGTCAGAGATAAAAGAATTTGGGGTATGCACTGCAGATGAACCGCTACCATGATAAGCTAAACGACATTAATTTCAAACGTTGAACTTATTAGTCTATGGTTCCACGCAATAAGTAAGCATCGGTAACCCAATTACGAGCATACAGTGGTCGACAGGAGTCAATGACCGCTATCGCGAAATGACAGTAACAAACCGGAACAAATATGCAGTTATGTAACTGGAACTGAGGTTTATGCCGACTGTAAACTGAAGTTATAGCTTGAAGTGACTTCTCGTATATCCCAACTTGTGTCGATAGTCCGGAACATATCATGCTTAACACGTAGGTACTTGAAATTGAAGCCATTCTTTGAAAAAGATAGGGGTTGTTTTCAGTGAAAACTCTGTTATATCGACTTAACAATAACAATACTTGTTTTCCTGGACATACTGAGTAAACAAACATAAACATTGCTCTGGGCTCTGTCTCCACTATAGGATGCCCTATCTTCACCGATGAAAATTGTCAATAAAACGAGACATCGTTAGTCATTATAAAAATAAGAGAGTAAAATACCCGATTGCAAATTTTTAATAGTCCACTGTTCGTTCAACATCTTGCGAGTTAGATTAATGTGTGTTTAAGGGTGCCGCTCGAAATTGAGCGACTATGATTTCGACCTAACCTACCGGGGTTAGGTCGAACCCTTAGAATTTAACGACACCTCTGTATTACATTATACATGGCCGATTCCACCTACTTAGGTTGAGTCAAATTCCAGGGATTTATAATCTTTGGACCTATCGTCAAAAGTCAAGTCAAATCAAAATGTCTTTATAACTGTAGATATTTACATATGAGCTCCGTGGTCAAATGGTTTTCACGCTTGCTTCTCACACAGGAGATACAGTTGAGTACTGTATCGGACGTTCAGTGTTTCGGATGACACGTTAAGCTGTAGGTACGACCCGGCTACTATAGCTACTTGGTAGTAGTAGTGGTAAAACCTCTCCATCAACCCGCACTGAGCCAGCGTGGTGGAGTATGGCTTTATCTTGCTCGTATCCGGGTAAAAGCTCGTGCCCCTCGGTGGGACATTAATGGGCTACATTCATTAATTTACAGATGCTTAGCAAATTTCATTTTTTGTCTCTTCTCTACATTGGACCACTGTGGGAGAAGCATGGCGATGAAACTCCCTCAGATTGATTTTCAGATCTCTTTAAAAAAAATCGTCATCATCATACTCAGTCTACATCTACCCACTGCAGGGCGCAGGCCTCTTCTATGTAGCGCCATTCCACTCGGTCCTGTACCCACAGTATCCATTGAGATTCTGCCGACTTGGTTTCATCATCAGACCATGGTCCAGGGTGTCTGCCCACTGGCTGGCTCGCTCCTCTTGGCCACCACTCTGAGACTGCCTTGGTCCACCGTCCATCATGCCGTCTTGCTAAGCGCCCTCCACACATCTACATCTTTATCCTCTTGGCCGGCACAGGCTTGCAGAGTTTTCACTGGTTTTGGACTTTAATAGGATTGAAAATACGGTGGTGTATATGTCCACTGACAGCTAAGGAGTTACAGCATAAATGGGAGTTCAGCATGAGTTTGAGTGTCTGTTAGAGTTTGAGTTGTCGGTTGTGCATCCGGGCCAAAGTATTATGTTGAAATACTGAAAGATTATGAGCGACTAGCACTATGAAAGGAAGTGTAAGCAGAAGTGAAAAAGTGAAAGTTAAAGATTGTAAAGAAGTTGTTCCTTTAAACCTCTTACCTGGGTAGCTACCTATCGCCGCCTCCTCAAGTACCAGTTTCTTTTTTAAAAACCTCAAGTTGTAATTGCTGCCTCCGCTTATTTTCGTGGCCGCAGCCTTACACGAGTGACAGTAAAATAAATTCTCATAATGATATTACTTTGTATTGCCTCTAATAAAGTAGTCAGATAATCGTAACTTAGTAGTTAAATTTTAATCTTTTATTTATTTATGTGTGTGGTCTTAATGATTTATTGGGTCTGATGTGGTTATCAAATTCATATCTCACGGATTAGATTTTATACAGGGTCATAGTTGGGCCCCTAGCCAAAAGTAAATATGGTTTATACCCTTTTCTCGAACATATTCCCATGATCGCGGTATGATGTGAATAAATAAACGGTAGCAGTCGCTAGCGTCTCAATAAACATTTTATCGTCCGCACATTGGCCTGAACCGAAGCAAACTGGTCGATCTTCCCACTAGTGGGCGGCAACACAATACTCTGGCTACATTGGCCAATACCACTTATGGCAAATTGCAGTGGGGACAATGCAACGTGAATGTGTTGGCGAGCCTGAAGATCAGCCATCATGTAAAATGGAGCATTATCTGGCTAATTGTGGGCACACCTGAGCCTCTGCCACCCTGTATGGGAAAAGAGAAAGATAAACATAACATTAACATTTGTATGCAGGTAAATACATTGCTTATTATATATTGTATCCTAGTGTGGGGCCACCACACTAGGATACAATATGTCGTGGGAACCAGAAATATCTAAGATCTGGGTTTTTTTTTCATTATCCACAGCCGGGGATCGAACCTGGGACCTTTCGCATGGCAGGCAGAGCCACTAACGCAGCGCCACAGAGGTTGTCACATGTGAGGGTAAATTTCTTCGTTAAATTTATTTCTCTGCAATATTATTGATTACGTCTGATTGATTGAAACGTCTATACGTTGGCCACGAAAATCACGACTAACCAAATAACCACACGGTGGGGTTTAAGGGCGTAAATATTCCCCAAACTATTAGTCGGGATGGTCTACACCACACAGGGTTGCCAGATTACAATAAAACAAAATAAATAAATCTAGCCCATTAATGTCCCCACCGAGGGGCGCACGCCTTTGCCCGGATGCGAGTAATTCATAATTCATAATTAATTTAATACACACAAATAATTCGCAAAGAAAGGTTGATCGCTGAGCACAAGTTAGGTTGAACCAGATTATAAAACTTTAAAATGCTGATTTCTACTTAAAATACTGGCATGCAAAAAGTACCCGTACGTGGCTATTACTTATTAAAATCAATGTTTTTTTTTGTTGTAACAATAGTGGCAGAAACTATCATGGGGAAACCTTCATACCCAGAGCTGCGTCGATGGGCTATCCTCTTGTCCAGCAAAATAAAGTATTTAGTTAGTGCCTGGAATGCTAATTCATTTACATAGATTATTTTGAAAACCCCCATCCACTTTTCAATTCCGGCCAGGATTCTGGGGCCGAAAAAAAATCTTACATATCAAGACAAATCCCGACGTTTGGCAACCCTATCCACACCCATGTTTATGTAAGGGATAGCATTACTAAAGTGAGTCAACAAGGAATAACAGCTTCTTGTTGTGCCCTCAAGTGTCATCTTGTTTCATTTTTGATGGATAGCCTGAGGGAGTGGGAATAATAAACGTTGGGAGGGTCATTGCTTTGTAGGTGTTCGAGGACTTTTATTTTTGGGGTGTATGAATAGAAAATCCACCATACTACCAAAACCAATTGGGTATTTGACTGGGAAATTTGTCAATTTAATATTAGAACATGTCCTATCTCATCCATACTTTTGATGCTGGAAGAGTTCTCTTGTTAGAGATAAGCTCGCCTTTATATATGTTTTATGTCATAACTTTTCTGTAGGTACGATATTATTATCATTATGTCTGAACTACAAAAAGGCTGGAGAATATCCTAATCGTATAACAAAAAAGAATGCTAGTACACTTTAACAGTACAAAACAACTCCACGCCATACAATACGGTTTCACTAGCGGTACATCAACTGCGGATGCAGGCATTACCCTTATATCTCATATATTCTCTGCATAGGAGGCCGCACAGGATGCTATCGGCGTTTTTTGCGATCTATAATAATAATAAGGTATCTTGGACACTATTTACACACATTGATCTAGCCCCAAACTAGGATTCCCTGTATCTTGGGTACTACACAACGATACACATATGTACTTATGTATATATATATATTTATATGTGACTCAATTCTAATATCAAGTCGAAGTCGAAATGACGTTCTATTCGAAATTGAATGTCTCTAATGTCAGTCGAGATGACGTTCTATTCGATATTAAATGTCAATGCCGCAATGCCGGTCGTAACATGTGGTTCCTGAACACATCATAGAAAGCCTATAATATATGTCTAGATAAAGCAGTGTATGTAACTGTACATAATTAGACATTAAAATACTCGTGTGATCTTATTACAAGGCGTGCCTTTTAAGTTCTGTCGTTTACATATTTGGCGCCAATTTTGAATTTAGAACTGTTCAATATGAAAATTTGTTAGGGTTTAGAATATCAAAACAATTGAAAAAAATTAAATTAATGCATTTTTTCAGTCCCAGCCTTGTTTTGAAACTGTTAGGTCACGAAAACGTAGACATTGTTAACCATCCACCATACAGTCCTGACCTAAGCAATAACGATTTCTTTTCGGCGCTTTTAAATCAGCCATATTAAACAACCCCACTTAGCAGTGGAATAAATGTTTTAATAACTGGTTCAAGCGAATGGAAAAGTGTAATAGACTACATGGTGAATACTTTGAAAAACAATAAAAGGGTCTAGTTGTTTTTTTGTTCTTCAAACGACAGAACTTAATCAATCAAAAGGCGGCCCGCGTCAGATGGTGTAAGAAAACTCTTCAAAGGTTCAACCGATGAGAGTCAAATCACGTCTACGATATCGCCAGCGGTGACGAATCTTGGATCTATGCCTACGAACCTGGTTACAAACAACAATCCACAATCTGGGTCTTCCAAGACGTGCCAAAGCCGACTAAAGTTGTTCGCTCTCGAAGCACTTCAAAGAAGATGGTGGCTACGTTCGTGGCGAAAACCGGTCATATTGCGCCAATTGCATTTGAAGATTATAGAACGGTTAATGCAGAGTGGTATACCACAGTTTGTTTACACCATGACAACGCAAGCCCACACGCTCTTGTCAAACGATTGAGTCTTTGAAGCAGGAAAACGTAGACATTGTTGACCATCCACCATACAGTCCTGACCTAAGCAATAACGACGGCAATTTCTTTTCGACGCTTTTAAATCAGCCATATTAAACAACCCCACTTAGGAGTGGAATAAATGTTTTAATAACTGGTTCGAGCGAATGGAAAAGTGTTATAGATTACGTGGTGAATACTTTGAAAAACAATAAAAGGGTCTAGTTGTTTTTTGTTCTTCAAACGACAGAACTTGACAGAATAGGCACGTATGAAACTCGCCCGTCGGCTCGTTTCATTAAAACCCCACGCTCGTATTTTAAAGCCTTTCATTATGTAACATTTACATAAACAACATTTGTGTAAATATGACCAACATTTGATATCGAAATATTTTGACGTCACAAGGAAGTCAGTTTATAAAGATCGGTCAAGTGAGAGTTGGACTCACACACGCAGGATCCGTACCATCGAACAAGAAAAATACGCAAAAAAATGCGCTTCTTTGTATGGAGACCCCATTTAATTTTTGAAATTGCGTGTAGTTAATTATTTATTGCTGTAGAAGTAACAGAAATACAAAGTCTGTAAACCTTTTAACTCGGATAATCTGTCATAGGAGAGCGTATGACAGTTTATCCGATAGAGCCCGCTGACGGTCAGGGCAGGCTTAGTAACAGGGCCCTTCGGGTACGGAACCCAGTAGGATATTCAGCGAGTGACTTAACTGTTGACAGGTCGTGATGAAGGAATTAGTGATTTCCTAATAATAATAATAATAATAATAATAATAATAATAATAATAATAATAATAATAATAATAATAATAATCATTACGGCATTGGTTTGATTCCCATACCATTACCTCATCAGATTCACTACCTTCGAGTTTATTTTGGCTCGCTGGAGTTTCTCCCATAGTAAATTATAATTTAGCTGGTTGAAAGCTCTGCTCAAGTCCAAAATAAGGCATTTACAGATGTTTCTCGGGCAGTCTCGTGTGCTCTAAAGTGCAGATAGCTCAAACACCTTACCCACGATGGTACCAGATGGAATAGGCCTATGATTACGAATTTAAGTAACGACATATCAGCTGTTTTATTATTGGGGACTGGAACCGCAAACCGTTTTTATAAGTTTTTTAAGAAGGTAACGGTGGTTTGCACAAGCACTGAACAGAGCAGTTAACACACGATATATTTTATCCTCCGCAAATAGGATGTGCTCGATACTGAGCTCATCAAATCCCGGCGACTTCCCGCAAACCATTCGCCTGACAACCTGAGCCACATCCTTCGCCGTAAAGTTGATGACGTCACCCCTGTCGCTCCCAGCGCTCGGCGCCGGAAGCCTGCGCTCACATTTCTTTCTTATGTGGAAGTAATTAACGCTGTCACTTTCGTTTACATTCTTATTTCTTTTATATATATTTTTTGGTATTACCTTAATGTTAAATCGGTGTCTTATTGTTATCATATTTTGATCACTGTTTACCTACGACTAGGTTTCTTTATTTGTCGGGCTGGGAGTGCGAAAGCGTTCGACAACTTTGATCCTCATGAATTTACAATTAATGTTGCTGAGGAGTCAAGTTCGGATTTCCGATCTGGTTTGGAATCTGACAATTCATTAAAATATAATCTAAGTAGGTAGGTACATATGTACCTAATACTTCCAGTTTTAAAACTTTAGTATAAGCCTAAACGTTTATTTTCGATTCATTAATTTTCGGCGGATACACTAAATTCAAATTACCGATCTTGTGGATTAAAGATAAAGAACACAATGTCATTGGCCAGAACAAAACCGTTGACTTTCATCTTTATTTTTTTTTTCGATCTGGCCATTTGTTTGTTTACCTTGTATCAAGAAGATTGGAAATACGAGTTTGTAAACTCGACCACATCACTGGGTACGATAGAATGTACCTGTCCGATGCATCTCGCAAAACTTGATGATGAGTTATCGTATTTTAATAATAGTTGGAACCATGCAAGGCATTTTATTGTATTTTCTCAAACATGCGCGGCAATTTTCTTATTAGATTCGGAAATACAATACGCAAAATATCAAATTTACAGAAAAAAATAAACGGGCCAGAAATGGCATGAAAGTGCATACTTATTTGAATTTCTAACATAGGGCGCGCAAGAAATTTAATTATGGAAATGTCGTTTTATTTAAATTTCAAACATTAATTGAATATAGTACTTAGGAATAAAACACCTACCATCATTACCGGGAAAAACAACTAAAAAGCTAAAAAGAAAGTTTTGAAAACAATTTTTTTAACAAATAAATTATAATGAGTTCTAATGAGAGTGAAATGGAGACTGAATGTACCTACTCCGCCAAATTTAAGACCGGAAGCAAAATTGGCCATGGAAGAATTGTTACCTAAGACGTCCAGGGAAAGGTATACAAAAGCTTCCGATAATTTATTGTCCTGGAAAATAAAGGTTTTTTATAGAATTTTCATTTATTTCCTTGCATTTTTTTGACAAAAGCACCACACAAGGCTCGCCTCGGCTGCGGCTCGGACTTAAAACTCGACACTCGTCCTGCAATTGCCGACTTTCCCCCACACGGCAGTAATGTACGGGATCGGGCTGATGATCCCTTCGTTCGTTCGAGAAGGGTCTGGAAAGGGCATCAAGATATCTGATATGGAATACAAATTCCAAATTCCAAATGTCTTTATTACTGGAGATATTTACTTTTACTTAGCAATCGTCATTTTTTGCCACTTCTCTACATTGGACCACTGTGGGAGAAGAAGGGCGTAGAAACTCCCACAGATTTATTTTTAGATCACTTTTAAAAATTGATTGTGCTTAACTAATACAAATGAAAAATAATAATTAAAAAACGTACAATTAACATAGCGTCACGCTTTTTTCCATACGGGGTGGCATTGGCACAGTTGTGCCGATATTTTTCATGACATTCTAGCCCATCGCCGCTTGTCGATTATGAAGGTTTCCTCGGGATATCTGATAACATCGGCTTCACTTCACTATAACTTTACCGTGTGTGCCAGTACCAGCCTAATGGACCCCTGAAGTTCTGAGAACTTCAATTAAATCGTTTATCGACTCGGTCAACTAACAAAAAGGAGGGAAAGGTCAAAACAGAAATCCCTTCAGCCGCAATAATCTGTTTATTTAAAGTTGACAATTGTGTGATCGCTACATACGAAATTAATTCGTGAACAAGAACAATTTTGGGCCATTACCAAATATATTTTTAACATCAGCAGTCAGTAAGTCAAAACTTATTTGTTTTATATTAGTTCATAATAAATAAAGCAGCTTTCAAAATGTTACAGTTCGCGCCACAGTTGGCTCAGAGCGAGCTGTCACCTTTCTGTCTCTCTCGCCGCATCTCACCCTATGCGAAATAGAGAGATCACTGCCCGCTCAGATGTCTGGCGCGGCCTGTACAGCTTTTTTTCAATGCTGCTATTTGACCTGCTTTTAATTTAGCCCTTATAATATCTTTAGGGTGTTTGGTAGATCGATGCAAAGTCTTAAAACGAAGATAGTAGTACAGATAATTTAGAACCGTTTAGGCCGAAATTGTGTTAGCAGAAGTATCACCGTTTCGTATTTATCGATGTTTTATTGCTTTGACGAAAAAACCCGGAATTTTACAGTTGGTTGGTAATAATAGCGATTTTGAACAATCATTGATTTCTTTTTCAATAGTTTCTAATTAAATACTGTTTTTGACATGAGATTTGGTTTTTGTATACTTTTGAAGTGATAGAAAATCTACCAAACACCTGTATGTACCTACTGAGATGTATATCAGAACTTAGGGACTATATGAAAAGAGTAGGTAACTATCTCTTAATAATACAATTATATTCCTGTAATACACACACATGTATTATGCATTCAAGTCCCACTGACAGTCACATATACCCAAGATGGTGTGATATTGAGACCGGCCCAGCTACATCCTTTTATTACAAGATGAATTACTCATGATTGTAACATTTTCTGAGGGAAATGGACTTACCTGTCATTATTATTACTATCATCATTATTTAGTTGCTATGGGTGCAAGATCTGATAGCTTAACCACTTGAATATTAAATCTGTTGGTTGCAAAGTACAAAATGAGTTAATTCTTACTGTGACAATTTGTGAGTAAGTATTGCAGGTTCTAGATCCACATTGTCATCTGTTCTTAACCAATTCACTCTATCATTTACTGCTTCTAGTTGTTATTAACAGATTTCCGTCTGGGTAGTCATAGTGATAGTGTCAACTGTTGACATTATCCAGGATATTACGCTTTTTACAGGTAAATAATTGAAAATATTTCAAAATGTCCTCGCTTTTTGTATGAAACATTTTTCAAAACCTTTACCGAGCATAAACAATGAGCAAATCTTGCATTTGACGGTATAGGCAGTTAAAAAAACACAACAAATGCCGTGTTTCAATATTGACAATATTAATCAACAGTGTAACATCTATGGGGTAAAAATACATATTTGTAGGGGTTTATTACCGCCCAGGATTTTTATGCGAATTCTGCGTGCGAATGCGGCCGGCGGCATACTCGGCATAAACGTTTATTGCTGGCCAAGTACTCATGTCAGTATAAAATTAAATTCACAGTTAGAAAGCTGGAGAAATGCCGGATTTTTTAATGTAATTAGTTGATTACCTGTTTTGGTGAACAAAGCGCCAAGAAGGATTACAAGTTGGCGATTCCTGAGTTGTTCTCGGTTTCCAAACACGTTTGGCGGCCGCCATTTCGGGACGTTGGACGCTGGACTGGCTGAACACTCTACCTCTATGGTTTAAAGGTTGTTCCCTATAAGATATGATGTGACCTTCCGGGGTGAGGTCACATCGACCGTGATTGCTTCCTCTTTTGACCCTTAAGTGACTAGCTTTAAAAATCAGTGGCGGAACCTATTTGTATAGGTTCTATATCGTGATGGGAAACCCGGACTAGCTCTTTATGTGTGTCGTGTCGTCACATCCACCTGAAGTTATGGTTTTTGTAAACGTTAAAAAAACTTGTTATTTCACACTCATTCTTCCAACTTCCGATTTTCGCGCGTCTCCCTTGAGCCCCACAAATAAATCTTGTAACCTCATAAAACTCCCGCTTTCCCTTAACTTGCACTGAACGGGAGTAACGTCTGAACTCAAAGGGCTTGCCCATAAACAACCATCAGGCAGACCGATATGTCCTCATGTGCGAAGTACGGCTTTGCTGCAAGCTCCTCGAAAATGAGATAGGCTTGATAGCAAAAAAGGTAGAGGGTCGCATTTGTATGATCTTTATGCCAGACCGGTAGCCATCTACAAAGTGTTAGGCAGCAGCTTTGCCGGCGGCAAGTTATGTGGTAACCACGTGTGCTTGTTAGCAAAGAGGGGATATGCGAAATATTGAAATGGGAATACTGTAGATACCTTCGTACAGAGTTTGTGTTAATATCACACTGTCAATTTCACAAAAGGCATAAAATCGAGAGTCACAGAGATCAGAAATAAAAATAAGGACTTATTTGAGCGCAAATACCTATAAAGAGGCCGAGATAAACTACGATAACATGGAGCCGGCCTGTGTCATTATTTATAAAAGCCATTTGTATTGTCATTTGCGTGCCATGTTATCGTAGTTTATCTCCAACGGCATATTAAACTCATTTTAATTAAATTATTAATTACATTCATGCATTCAATTATCGGTCATCTTTTTCAACAACCAACCCTGATTTTGTCAAACCAAGTCAGGCAGTAACTCACTCAGCCACTGTGTGTGTGGTGATGGCACCGTGCCGCGATATCAGCAACGGAATTTATTTTGGTTTCATGTCATTTTTCGTTTATTATGAATTGAGGACGACTTGCTCCTTCGCCTTTTTCACGTTGTGAGCCAATTGGTTCAAAGGAAGACATCTGATTAACTGATTTGAAAGATGTTTCGCTTCGAGGACATTCTGATCCTAAATGAATTATACTGTGTGCCTGTGCTACCACGATCGACACAATCGACACTTTTGAAATTATTTTTCTGTTGTTCAAAAGAAGTCGCAAGTTAAATAAATTAGATAACAAATTTGGGACATTTTTCTAGATTTTGTGTTATCAGAAACGCGATTGGAGGAATTTCGCTCGATAGATTATTATTTCTGAAAAATTGGAACAGCACGCAGTCTTCAAAAATATTTATTTAGATGGGTTTTGACCTGTTAACTATACCTAAATTATACGTCGCGCCACATGTTATGAGCGGTGGCCTTGGATGCTCAGTAGTGACTTTTTAATACCTGAACATATGCGCAGTAATTCCCGCTAACGTCGCCCAGCGCTCTTTATTCGTGGCGCGAGGTATACCTGTTAAGGAATGTCCATAGCTATTTTATTTAATTTTATATTAATTTGTAACCGAGTTTTTGTCATTTTCCCTCGCCCCTCCCACACTGCGGGTCTTACCGCATGGAGTAACGGGGACCTTGGCAAGGAAGAGGTTTCCCCTTAACCTATGTCTGAGTTGTTGAATACTTTATTGCACTACACAAGCTAACTCCGCGTACTTCATACTGCCTAACAATCAATGCTCAGTGAGTTGACAATGGCGGGAGATGGCGGAGTTCCAATAGTACATTGTTGCCCAGGTATAGAAAGTAAGCAATAGATGGACGAGTTAGTTCGCTTCGTTTAGATGCGAGTACATCTATTGCACTTTCTACCGAGGAATTTACTATGTGCTTTTCACGCCTAATGTAAGGAAATAAAACAGGTTGAGTACACAGTATAATACACAGTTTAATTAAAAGTAATATTGTTATTCGCATTAGGGCAGTTGTGGAATGACAAGGAAATCCCGCCTTTTCAAGCTTTTTTACTCACTAATTTGGTGTATGATTTTAGAACACACCAATATATTCAACCTACATCTCAATGCTATACAACCTCCTTGCACAAAAAATACTCGCAAATTCCTAGTGCAAAGAATACTAAACATATACAAACTTCTTTTAAAAACGCACGCACAAATGCAATGTTGCTCTAATAATTTTGTTATTTTCTGAACGAGTTACTAATGTCAAAAATAATCGACCAATAGCAGAGTAGAAAGTAAAAAAGGCCGCTAAACACTACATTTTACTTTGCAAATCTACATTGTTTGACTGTTTTTGAATTGTGCTACTAAGAACTACTTTCTACTCTCATTTCAATCCATCTTTGGCCATATTTCCGAGCAGTGGCGTGAAAACTAATTTATTTAAAAACTATTTTCCTGTTTATTTTGTTTTCCGTCATTATTTAGGGTTCCGTCCCCGAAGGGTGCCAAAAGTGACCCTATTACCTAGTTACTAGTTATTATTCTGTGCTATTACTAAGCTCACGATGTCCGTCCGTCCGTCTGTCACCAGGCTGTATCTCATGAACCGTGATAGATAGACAGATGATTTTTTTTCAGATGATGTATTTCTGTTGCCGCTACAACAACAAATACTAAAAAACAGAATAAAATTAATATTTAAGGGGGCTCCCATACAACAACTCTTTCAATACACATATGAATACTTATACTCTTGAATACTTGACTACTTTCACACTCCATATACGTAACCAGGCACGTATATGGAGTGTGAAAGTACCAATAAATTTGTAAACAACATTTTGTTATGTGAAATCCAAACTATTCTCTCCACACGGTATGGTTTAGATAAACTATGGGAAATACCATACAGTGACGATCCAAATTTGTTGTACAACTCAGTATTTAACCTTGTCAAAAATGAATATGATACGGTATTTAAATCAAAAACTATAAAAGTTAATAACAAAGCTTTGTTTAGTGATTGGGCGACAGTTGGAATTCATAGGAGCAGACGAAGATTATATGAACTCTATGAAGAGAAATCATATAACAAAAATACGGCCTTTCTAGATTATGTTCGTAGTTATTCAAAAATGTTTAAACGCGTTTGTGCCGTAGCTAAATCTAATTTCATTAAAAACAAAATTGAATCTAGTAGCAATGTAATGAAAACGACTTGGAAAATTATAAACAGAGAGACTGGAAAGGCCAAAGCTACACATAATAACTTCAAGCTTAAGATAGATAATCAATTGCTAATTACAGACCTAGAAGTAGCAAAAGCTTTCGAAAATTTCTTTACGGACATTCCAGTTTCAACAACCAAGTCTTTAAATTCATCTCCCGCTGCTGCTGAATCTATACTTAAACAAAACTTTGAGGAATGTAAAACAGATTTTAAATTTAGGCACGTAAATAATGAAGACATTGTAAAAGCGTTTAAATCCCTGGAAATGAAAAAGACAGCTGACGCCCATGTTCTATCAGTAAAAATTATTAGTTCCATTGTAGATTGTATTGCACCTCACCTTTGTTGTATATTTAATCAATGTATAGATAGTGGTGTGTTTCCTGACTTGATGAAACTAAGTAAAGTTATACCTTTATTCAAAGCTGGTAGTACATCAGACCCCACCAATTTTAGACCCATATCGATACTACCAACGCTTAGCCAAATATTTGAAAAACTCATACTTAATCAATTGCAAAGTCATTTTTATCTCAATAATTTAATTCATATTGCTCAGTTTGGTTTCACAAAGGGTCGTTCAACAGCCGATGCTGGTGTTGAACTAATCGACAATATTTTTGATGCCTGGGAAGACGCAATGGATGCAATAGGTGTCTTCTGCGATCTATCCAAGGCTTTTGATTGCGTCCATCATGACACTCTTGTCAGGAAGTTACGCCATTATGGTGTAAAAGATCAGGCACTTGGCCTTCTGGAGTCATATCTAACAGATAGGGTTCAGATGGTCGATGTTAATGGGAAAAGATCACCTGGGTCTTCAATAAGTATGGGCGTACCGCAAGGTTCAATTCTTGGTCCTTTCTTGTTTTTAGTATATATTAATGATTTACCTTACCTTGTTAAAGCAAAACATGGGTTAGTATTGTTTGCCGATGATACTTCTTTGATATTTAAAGTTAAAAGACAGCAATCAAATTATGACGAGGTAAACAATGCTATCTCTAGTATAGTGAACTGGTTTACTGTTAACAATTTATTACTTAATGAAATGAAAACTAAATGTATTAAATTCGTGTTACCCAATGTGAACCCGGTAACTACAGACATATTTATAAAAGGACAGAGATTGGACCTTGTGCAGTCGACTGTCTTTTTGGGCATTACTTTAGACGCCAAACTACAATGGGATCCTCATATAAATAAATTGTCGAACAGACTGAGTTCGGCAGCGTTCGCAGTTAAACAAATTAGAGCTCTTACCGACGTAGACACCGCTAGACTAGTCTACTTTAGTTACTTTCATAGTCTAATGACCTATGGTATTTTATTGTGGGGTCACGCTGCGAATGCTAATAGTATATTTATTCTGCAGAAACGGGCTGTTCGTGCAATTTATAGATTAGGGCCTAGAGTGTCACTGAGGGAAAAGTTTAAAGAAATCAATATTCTGACATTTGTGTCTCAATATATCTATGACAATCTTGTGTATGTAAAAAGAAATAGTAAATAGAAAAATCGTGCGCGAGTTAGGCTCGCACTTGACCGGTTCTTAATAGTTATTCTGCTATTCCGGGCGGAGACGAATCCAACAAATAAGAGATCATTAAAATCGTTGCTCAGTTATAAATGGTGCAACTATCCCAGCTATATCTATTTAGTAAATAAAAAATAAACACATATTTTTTTTTATACAGGCTGACATTTTATTAGATGGCCATATTTTGGGTAATGTTGGCTCCCATCATTATGAAAAACTTTCCCCAAGAAATAGAGCTTATCTCTAAGGTCTCTTTCAGTGTCATGCGGGTTTCACGCGCACGCGGGATTTGGTGCATTTAAGTCTCGTGCCTTTTAAAAAAAATAAAAATGCACTTTTACTTGTTCGATGGAACCCGGATATTTAAACTTTTCTGAACGAAAGTTGTCACACACTAGCCTAAATCAGTTTTCATACATCGTTCTTTCTACTGAATCCTGAATTGTCGACTGCAGTAAATCTTGTTCACCCCTGAGCTCAGCTTGTAACATCTGCTTACGTTCTGAAATATGAAGTGGCCACTATATAATAAACCATTTTACACGTACCTCTTTATTTATTGCGCAGAAAAGCCGTTTGAAGCAGATTCTGAATGTATGGTCTTTTTGAGATATCCTTGTGATTTTCTGTCTAGTTGTGATTGTTAAGTAAAGCTGCGTAACTCTTTGTGTTTGCTTATGATGGTTGTCTTATTTACTGTTGGTTCAAGAAATGCCTGAATCCCTTAGAACCTTTGTCATTTGAAGGGGCCAATCCAAAGTAGGTATTTTTCCCATGTAGCTACCCTCTTCATTGTCTCTGTTTCTGGTATTGATGATTGCTGGTTCAGCAAATGTAATATATTGTGTAATAGTTTTTGTTTTTGTTTTCTGATTGTTTAATACTACTTATTACCAAGATACGAGTAAGTAAATACAATGCAGTTGTGGTTGATGTAAGCAAGATACGCTAACTAAAGGATAGGATAACTACTACCTGGCGACAGGGCCTGTTAGGCTCCGCGTTTCATCTTGCAGCTGGCGGCGGTGGCGGCGGCTCCCTAAAACTTTTAGTCGACAAATTTCTTATTCGCGAAAGGAATACCTAGTCTATATATTATCAATTCGAATTTTGATGTAGGACCAATGCTTATGATGACTAATTCGTAAAAGCGCTTTCCTAAATGTTAAATCCACGCCTTAAACGAAAGGGGTGGAATCTTGGTAGGGTTGTTTTACAGTGGAATGTCACAAAGTAGCACTGACCTTGACGACGTCGACCGGCATTCGAAAGCTCAATTCGAGGCAGGAGTACGGGATGAGGAACACAAGGGTGGGGGGTGTTGGGAGTCGAATCTTACTCGTGTCGTGGCCCGCTGCTGGTGCCGTCTTAATGCTGCCGACTACAAGGGTCGCTATCCGAGCGCGACGCATTGATCACCGAATCACTTCAACCTTTCACAGCACGAAGCACTCACTACGATAACGTGAAATCTACTTATTTCTTGACGATTATTCCGAGATTATTACGATTAACATTATAATATATAATCAGCACCAAATCACCGACTTGAGGGGGGCTCGTCCGGTCAGTCCACTTAAGGCGCTGCTGCAAGATGTAAAAGTACTTAAGGGACCACCGTTTCCAAAAATCTTGAGCCATCTGCTGCAACATCTGCCACCTAGTTAACCGACTTAACTTAACATCACCGAATGGGTATTCTGGCAGGGCGTTAAGGGGCTGACCTATCAGGAAGTGACCCGGCGTCAACGCTTCCAAATCATTTGGATCCGAACTGAGCGGGCACAACGGACGCGAGTTCAGTGTCATTTCAATTTTACAGAACAGCGTCGCAAGCTCTTCAAAGCGTAGAGAGGTCTCACCGATGATCCTCGTCAGGTGCGACTTAGCCGATTTAACCGCAGCCTCAAAAATTCCTCCCCAATGAGGACATCCCGGCGGACTGAAAACCCATTCAATCCCTCGTCGGGAGCAAGCCGTACCGATGGCGTCCTGGTTACCGTTCAGGAATTGAGTGACCTCCTGCAGATATCGCCTGGCTCCGACAAAATTTGTGCCGTTGTCCGAACGGATTAATGTCGGGAGGCCCCTTCGTGAGACGAACCGATCCAGACATGCGATAAATGCCTCCGTAGTGAGGTCACTGACCACCTCCAAGTGGACTGCCTTCGTGGCCAAGCACACGAAGATGCACAGGTATGCCTTCACTAATCTGGCGTTCCGTAGCTGTGAAGACTTGACCATGAATGGTCCCGCGAAATCCGTTCCGACACCCGCAAAGGGTCCAGATTTCGTTAACCCTATCCGAGGGAAAATCGCCCATCTGGGGCTGCATCGTAGCCGCCTTGGCCCGATAACAAGGCAGGCACCGAAATACGACACTACGCACTAAGCGTCTTCCCGATAGAATCCAGAACTCGCGCTGGAGAAACGCCATCAAGGCGTGGCATCCGACATGCCCATTCCGAATGTGTCGATCCTGTATCAACATTTCGACCAACTTCCCTTTCCTAGGGAGTAACATCGGGTGGCGAGCCGCATAAGGCAGGTTGGCATTCCGCAGCCGACCTCCTACCCTCAGCAATCCTTGAGGGTCAATAAACGGGTTGAGCCGAGCCACAGCTCCCTTCAGTTGGACGCGTCCGCGTCTCAGAATGTCCAGTTCGGACTTAAAGTGCACCGTCTGCACGTTCCGTACCAATGCAAACAACGCATGGTTCCGTTCCCGTGGTGTCAGGACATGTGTCCGCACCCGTTGCGCCTCAGAATTGCGACAATTCCGCGCAAATCTGAAGATCCAGGCGGTCACATTGTCGAGCGAGCTGTACCGTTCCAGCAGGCTGAACTCCTCTTCCGGCTCTGGTTGCGTCGTACAGACACCGACTGTCAAGGCGCCGTTCACCGTGGTAACGCGTGGACTCATTGGCCAATCCGATTCGGCTTGAGTCAACCATTTTGGACCCCACCACAAGGGATGACCAACTAACTCCGGAGCGTGACACCCACGAGACGCACAGTCTGCTGGGTTAATTTCCCCTGGAACATGTCTCCAGATTAAGGGAAACTCCGAATTCAAAATCTGCGAAACCCGATTCGCCACAAAAATCTCCAGCTTGTGAACCGAAGCCTTCAGCCAGCATAACACGATCTGGCTGTCCGTCCAAGCGTAGACCGTATCTTCTTACGCTATTGACCCACCAAGAACCGTCATCGTGTGGTTGACCAGACGAGTCAGGAGAGCCGCTCCTGAAAGCTCTAATTTGGGAATGGTCAGGCGAGTGCGCAACGGCGCAACCTTGCTCTTGGCCATGACCAACCGCACATCAGGAGTCGACCGTACGCAGATACACCGCAGCTCCGTAGCCCTTCTCCGAGGCATCGCAGAACCCATGCAGGGTGGCGGTGTATCGTTTGGTGGGGACCAACCTCCGTGGCAGTGAAATCCGATTGATGCCAGGGAGGGTCGAAAAGAACGATTCCCACTCGGAGCTCAATGACCCGCCGATCGGGTCGTCCCATTTCAGCTCAGCAGACCACAATTGCTGCATAAAACACTTGAGCTGAAATGTTACCGGGTGATCCACCCGTTTGGATCAAATGACCTAGCCACCGTTGAAAGGACGTTCCGTTTCGTCCAGACTTTCGGGGAGTCCAACTCGACCCGATACGAAAACATGCCTAACACCGGCTGGTACTGGACGCCTAATACCGACAACATATTCGGATTTTCCAGATTTTCGAAAATGTGGGGATCCTGCTGGTAGTCATCCGGAAGACCAGACAGTAACTCTGGAGAGTTCGACATCCATTTCCGGAGCTCGTAACCTCCACCCCGTAAGAGCTCAACTAGCTCGTCCCGTCGAGCGAGCGCCTCCTCTACGGAATCTGCACCGATACAGATATCGTCCACGTAGAGATCCTGCTCCAGGATCGCTGCTCCTCTAGGGAAATTTAACCGTTCTCGATCCGCTAACTCCCGCAGAGTGCGAATCGCCAAATAAGGACTAGACGGTAGCCCGTACGTGTTGGTGTTCAGATCGTACACCTTGATGGGCTGATCTGGGCTCTCTCGCCACAGTATCAGCTGATACCGTCTATCGTCAGGGTGAATGACCGTCTGCCTAAACATCATCCGGATGTCAGCTACAAACACAACATTGTGACGACGGAACCGTGTGATAACATCCGCGATGTCATGGTTCAACTTCGGCCCTGAATGCAAACACTGGTTCAGGTTCATGCCGTTAGATGTTGATGCCGATCCATCGAACACTACACGTATTTTGCCCTCCGGGGTCCTCAAGACCGCGTGATGAGGCAGGAAGCAGTGGTCTTCACGCTTCCAGTCGATACCCGAAACCGACATGTGGCCGAGCGACTCGTATTCCCGCATGAAGTCGACGTACTTCTGCCGGAAAATCCCGTCACGCTTCATGCGTCGTTCCATCGACAGAAGCCGCGTCTCGGCTGCATGGTGTGAACTGCCCAGCGGTAAGCGATCACTCCGGAATGGAAGACGTGTGATAAATCGACCTGACCGAAGGCGACCAGTATTGTTCCGATAAAACTGTTCACACTCTTCTTCAACCGGGTCCAACCGGCGGACCGTAGGTGGTTCCTCCACCTCCCAAAACTTCTGTATCACCTCCGACAGTACCGAACCGAATAAGGGACTACTAGTCGCTAGGCGTGAGGCAGCCGGCATGACCGGACCCATTACCGCATGGCCCAGTCTGGTGTTGACCGAAACCAGTCCAGTCGCCTGCAACACGTAGACACCTGGCACTAACAGGTATCCCAAGGCATCAACACCCAATAAAATGTCTACTGGGCCCGGAATATCAAACTCCGGGTCAGCCAGTGACAACCCAGCGACCAACTATCGCACCGAGGGCGACAACCGTACGTGAGGGTGTGAGCCCATCACATTAGGCATGATTGATGCCGTGACCGTCAGATTCACCGATGAATCCACCCGTGACGAGAGAGTAATCCGACATACTCCCTTAACGGAAGCGACTTCCGTGTTCCCAATTCCCCGAATGGAATGTGGATACTCCCTTACCGAAATGCCCAACCGTCTTACAAGGTTGCACGAGACTAAGCACCCCTGGGCCCCCGAGTCCAATAGTGCTCGTGCCACACATGATTTGCCGTCCGAACTCCACGCTATCACAGAGGCGGTGGGGAGCATGACTGTCTGTGGAGTGGCGGCACCCTGTAAGTGGGCGGCGTGTCCCTAGCGGGAACCTCCGCGGGATCCGAACCCGCTGAGACCTCCGTCGGCCTTGGAGTAACTCGGCTGCTGATATGTAACCGGCATATCAAACCGCATCAAGGGGTCCCAACCCGTATAATAGGCCCCTCGCTGTCCCGGTATCCGACCATACCGGACGGTGTACGGTGTGCCCGGTGCGCACCGTGGATGAATGGGGGAGAGCGGATCCAGCCTGGGGCGCTCTAGGAATGGGGGCAACATCCGACTGTTCGCCTCCCAGAGCGATGGGCAGGGTGGCGCAGAAGGTGGTGGACTCCCAGCCTTTGCGCTGCTCATAGGTGCCATCTGACACCCGCCCGTAACACGCAGTGAGCCAGCGGCCCGAAGTCCTCGCTAACCGTGGACAGCGGCGACCGAACCCCGGCTATCCCGCATGTTACCCCCGCGCTGCCCCCTTCCCCTCGGGAAAGGTCCCGTCTGCGGGTGCCCCAGTCACCCCGTTGGTGACTCCCGTTGCCCGGAGGGGGACTGGGTCCGGCTCTGGTTGGGCCCTGTGGCCGACCAACCTGAGTCCGGCCCTGGTGACCATTCGAAGGGCCTGACCGATTCAGGCACAACACTATGTGGTGCTTGCCACCACAGCACTCACACGGGAACGCGCGCGAGCACTCGCTCAGCATGTGAGGCCCCAAACAACCGAAACACAATCGGTGACGGAAGACTATCTTCCTGCGGGCAGCTACCCCGAGCGCCTTAAATTTGGCGCAACTGGTCACGTCATGACCGGCACTGTCGCAGTGCACACAGCCGTCACCCGACGGCGCGGCATTCAAAACGCCAAATTGTTTCGACCTCCCACCCCCCCCGTGGGGGCGGGGGGCGCGGCCCCTCCCGCATCCGCGCGGGTCGGTGCTGCACACTGGCCTCCGTGTCCAGTGTGTCACATCGGCTACATTCACCCTCCAAAAAATCTGTCAATTGGACAAGCGTGGGCAGTTCCGTGCTACTGCCCCCATGCAGCTGTTCAAACCGACTTTGAACAGCTGCAGGCAACCGTGACAAAACCATATACAAAATAATGTATGACCATTGGTCTACCGGAAGACCAAGGTTCTGAAGTGCCTTAGTGGCCACCAGCACAGGGTTGAGCACCTGTACTCGGATGTCAACATCCCGTGTTACTCTGGGGATGCTTAACAGCTTCCCCAGCTGCGCATCAACTAACCGCCGTTTGTGTTGGTAGCGGTCCAACAATATGGACCTTGCTATCTCGTAATTGCCCGCCGTGACCGACCAACTCCTTCGGTTCACCCCGCAGAGCTATCAATAGTTGGGCCAACTTGTAGGCGTTGTCCAGGTCGTCCCGATCGTGGACCAAACTATCAAACAAATTAATGAAGGCCGGCCACTCATCAATTGCCCCACTGAAGGCCGGAATCTCCAGGTGTGGCAGCCGTCCAACAACACCCTTCGGGGGTGGGTCTCCGTTACCATCCCCACGGTCATTCCTTCGTGACCGCTTAATTTTCTCCGCGCGACACTCGATGTCACCCAAGCATTCCATTGCTTGGTCAGCATCCGCGCAGAGCTGTTTCACCGTAGCCACCGAACACCGGTTTCATCAGTAAGCCCGAGAGCTTCAGCCTCCGCAGCCAGCCGACACACCTTCCCGACGCGTGTCATTGCGTCCTCCACACGCTTGAGCAGGACATCATCCATGTCCGGTCGCTCCACATACTGATGAGTATGGGCGAGCCATCTCATTTCCTCCCGGACACCATGCCGCAGTACCGTCAAGGGTGAAGTTGCCATGTTGACCGATTTAATAGATTCTGGTCCTATACTTCACTACCGAACTAAGTATAGCCAGAGACCAGCACTTGCCCGTCAGCGCTGGGCACAGATTAAAACTAAGTTTTCAAAACTAAGGCAACCACTAAAACAATTAAATCCTAAAAATATTTAATATGGTCGCCCTGTGGATATAAACCTTATAACTATACACTCTAAATCACTTCGAGAATGCCACCATAAAGCACAATAAAAAATAATAATATTATAAACAAAAACAATTTTTAATATAATGTAGGTAGCCATGAACCTTCTAGAAGTGGCCTTTCCGATATGTCCTGCACTTTTACTGAGGTCAGCAAATTCAGCTTAATACCCCTTAAATAGCCTGACCCTGCTCTGTAAACCGAAATAACACTGCAATACTATAGAACCCGACTGCAATACTATAGACCGACCAAATGACTGTTCCTTATGCACACCGCAGTGGTTTCCGACTACAAATTTATAATAATCGTTAACTAAATCGTTAATTATACGTTCACTAATCGAAAATGAACCTAAATTGTGGTATACCGACCACAAAAGACTCACTCACAACAAAGATTGCCGACCAATCTGAGCTACCCTCTCCCAACTACAACGCGGCAAAAAAAACAACCCTACAACCGTCCGTGAATCGATTTCCTACTTGGAAACCGCGCCTCTGCTACCAAAATGCCATAAAAAATAAATCCACGCCTCAACCGAAAGGGGTGGAATCTTGGTAGGGTTGTTTTACAGTGGAATGTCACAAAGTAGTACTGACCTTGACGACGTCGACCGGCATTCGAAAGCTCAATTCGATGCAGGAGTACGGGATGAGGAACACAAGGGTGGGGGGTGTTGGGAGTCGAATCTTACTCGTGTCGTGGCCCGCTGCTGGTGCCGTCTTAATGCTGCCGACTACAAGGGTCGTTATCCGAGCACGACGCATTGATCACCGAATCACTTCAACCTTTCACAGCACGAAGCACTCACTACGATGACGTGAAATCTACTTATTTCTTGACGATTATTCCGAGATTATTATAATTAACATTCCGCCAAGGCCCCGATGCCTGACGCCGACAATTTTACCATGTGCAAAGTGACAGCTAGCTAGTTATGTTTTTTTTCTATGCAAGTGACAGCTAGCTAGTGATGTCTCGATCACTCGCGGTCGATCCGCGCAACAAAAACCGAGGTGCGTTCCGAAGCATAAATATTAAACACTAAACATCAGGTTACTTGGTGCTTTTAAAATAAAATTCTGTATTTCAAATTAGATCAGAATTTAAGTATGTTGGTCATTGTAAAAATGGTCATTTTACTAAATATTCAGTATAATAATTGGTCCATTATCTAATAGGACATGTCGCGAATTAAAATCTGATTTTTATACACTAGACTAACATGACATTTTCGCCCTTTTCAACTTTTAATGTAGCTTTATACGCCTATTGTTGTAAAAATAGATTCAGTAAAATCGAAGACATATCGATACAATTATAAAAATATTATATTAGATTAATCGATCGATCGCGCAATAATTAATATAAGAAAGGGTATTATTCGAATAATCGAAATGAATGAAAATACCAACTTTCTTTCATAAAGCGGCAACCCACCAACTGTCACGTTGGTCTAGTGGTATATAAATTAGGGTTTAGTCATTTTAAGAATTGGTCATTTTGCGAATGGTAATTTATAGACAGAGTAGTCATTTCGCAAATTAGGCATTTGTGGACTAAACGCCTCTAAACAGGTTTTTAAACGTGGTCACAATTTTGTGCCCCTGCCACAACGTATGATAAATGGCATGACGTTATTGTGGTCCCACTTTTATATAGGTGCAGCATGCCCAACAGTCAAAGATGTCCTATAAAGAGGTTACATCACATTGATGACATCACAAAGTCGTATCTGGTTTCTAATTTCAAACGCAATTTAAGGCGAACCGTATTTTTTCCCGCTCATGTGTTGCCGCCATTTTCTACCGCTTCCAACTTTGCAACGTGATTTATTCGCTGAAATAGGAATTTATATTAAACACATTTCCATAGAGCTTAAACCGTATCGCGAATCCTTTTTAGAGGGATATCTTTTTTAAATGTGTTATGAAAGAGTTAACATTTCACACATCGTATTTTTCATTTACCATTGTAAACAAGTATAATCCGCAAAATTGCTATATTTTTCCAGCACATTAAGCAAGGTTTTATGTACCTTGAAACAGGGAATATATATTTTTTTACAAAATCTGGACATCATTTGCACGATCGACCTTTTTCTAAACACTTTCTTGATAGATTATCACAGATATACTTATAAGTATATATACTATACTTTTAGTAATCATCAGTATGTATGTACATTAATACCCGTTTTGCAAGCCCTATCACAGAATATCTAAATATTTTGCCCATCAACTGTTCCTCCATTTTTCCTAAATAAAATGCGATTAGGTTTTTAATTCTAATTTATTATTTACTCATTTCTTTTCAATTTCTGGCTCCCTACGTGTAATCTTAAGTCACATATTAAATTCCGTTTTAGTGCCGTTCCCATTATTTCCAAAACGTTTGCTTATGAATAACCTTTCCTTAACGAAAACGTAATTTTACCCTAAAAATAATATTTACCCGAACATATCCTGATTTCTTTCGAGTGATCCCGCTTCGTTCAAAAAACAGCTGAATCACCGACATTTTTGCCATCTGTTCTGCGACTCTGCGACAACTTTGGACCTTATATCGTACTTGTCAGGATGAATGTTGATTGTATGGTTCAAGAGGAAAAAGAATCCTGCGGTATTTTTCCGTATTTATTTCCACGTGACTTAGGCCACTATTGTTACTTAAGGTCCACTAATAGGAAGGCGAGTCAACACTATTTGAATAACTTTGACAATTCAATATAATATTGTATGGAGTTATCAAAGTTATTAAGAGAATAGTGTTTCGAAGTAGTTGGCCTTAGACATAGCACACAATTAATATGTATTCGTTTCTACAATAAATGAGGAAATATCGAAACAACGTCAAATAGACATGCTGAGCTCCCTGCCTGATTGAGATTTCTCTCGGGTAAAGGCCTGTGCACACAGAGCATTATCTGTGCCTGTGCACCTAGACATTAAAGGGCTACATTTATTTTGCCTTAATCTACCGAGCGAGTGAAGCGAGCGAAGCGTCTCCGTTTGACTTCGGCAAAAATGCTTTCGTATACCGGATTGCCGGCTGTTCTCCTCTACAGGTCGCATTTCTCAACCGATTCTCATAATTTTATAATATCTTTATTGCAGACAAATCATGAAAAAACAAGAGTTACATACAAATAGTGTACAAAACTTATTGTAAGAGATCTCTTCCAGCAAACCAAGATTCTCGTGAAATTTTGTGAAAAGTTTTAATGTTATTTTGTCGATTCAGTTTTTGGAAATTAAAAAAATGGCCTACCTATAAGGATTACAAAGTTGTTCGTTACTTTCATTCTCAATGTACGTATCCGGGTGCAAAATCAGAAATGCAGTATGGTTATTTTTTTTATAAAAATTCCACTTATTCAACCGATAAACTTCAAGGGGTCGGGGGTTTGAGGGGATAGAAAATAATGAAAACCGCACATTTCCAGTGTCGCTCGCTCGCACACAGAGCCACTAGTTAGTTCAGTTTATACATGAGCCTATCCCTTGGTATGGGCATTGGGTCTGTCTTGTTCATTTTATATCTTCAGATAAAGACAAAAGAAAAAGAAAATATTTTGTTTGTGAACAACAATAATCCATTTATAGATGTCAGGTCTTTTGGGCTAAGTGTTCTGCCTAGGGGCATACAAATATTATGATAGTCATGCGGTTACTTATTCAAATAAAACTAAAAAAATGCCACGGAATTTAAAAGATATACATATTTCAATTTAATTATACGTGAGCGACAGCCCCCCAAAAAGAGCGAACTTATGTGTGAATAAACCAATGCGATATAATCAGAAGACATCTTGATGTGAGTACTTTCGTACACATAAAGAAAAGTAATAGAAACGCCTCATATAACAAGGCTCATATAGTTTTATTGTACGTCGTCGACACTTTCGTTACGCGCACTTTATACGTTCAGTTGCTGCCATGGAAATTGGCCCACTCGAGTTTGCAAACTAGAAATCTTTTGTGTAAGCACTTTTGTAAGATTATTAGTAGTTTATGTGACTGCTGCATAATGGAGTTTTAATGCCTAATTATGTACAGTTACATACACTAGTTTATCTACACACATATCATAAGCTCTCTTTGATGTGTTCAGGAACCGCATGTTTGACCGGGATTGTAGTTCTGCAATTGTTTAGCTTGTTCTTTAGTTCCAACTTCACGCAGACGGGCGTCGGCGTTCGAAATTTGAATGTCAGTACCAACTTCACAGACAAACTAGGGATGAAAAAACGTGATAAAATAAAAACGACACTTATTTTTTTCGTTTTTTCTTTACTATGTTTTAGTACTTGAGCGAAATTGTTTAAACAATAATTCTGTACCACACTCTAGTATACCTATCTTCTTAATAAAACTAAGCATAATTCCTCGCGTTTCCCCTCATTTTGTGGTTGTTCATTATATGTATATGTAAAGCTACAGTTCTGGTGCCTTCAGCATAGGGCATATTATTTGAGTTCAGAGGCCATATCATACACATTTGTCTTCCTCCCCTGTGTACATGTAAATAGCTAAATATTTATGTTTATTAATCTTAATTTTCTCATTTCATCATCCTTAATGCTTAGTCCACATCGACTGAGAAGAGGTTCTATATATCCCAGCTGGGAATGGCCACAAGAAATGTGTGTGCCTGTATGTAAATATTACGTTATGTTTTATAGCGCCAATTCACACCTCACGGTCACCGTGCCAACCGCATCCAGTGACAACCCGATAAAGAAGAGAAAAAGAAATAGACATCCTTAGAGCATTTTTACACACCGTATTTTGTTGTACGACGCGCGATTTATGACACATATTATGCTAATACGCTCTAGAAAGCGCGTTTGTATAGCGACAAACGCGGGTTTGTTGTAATAGAAACGTGAAGATCGTGTGCAAAGGTCCTTGCGTTTTCTGAACGTACTAATCTCGTTGTCCGCGCGTTTAGAATACGCCGAGTGCAGACTTTTATGTTGGTAGATCACAGCGACATTTACTGACTGAAAAGTGTCACCGCTGACCCTGTCTTCAACTACAAACACAAACAAGATCACGCAGTATCGACAGACGCAACCAGAACTTTTTCAGTTCTATCGCGTATAAACTTTCGCACTTGCCCCGCACCGGGATTGGAGTCAAAGCTTTGAGCTTTTATCCATTCAGCGCAAAAATTTCTAATGAAGCTCGTTTCGTCTGTTAGCTTTTGTTTTAGTAGTTCGGGTGACAACTCAATGTTGTGATAAGTTATCGTAAGTGTTTATGTTATTGTCCTAGCTCGTAATTTTATATTGGACTACACAAGAAAGAAAACAGACTCATCATATTATCTATGACCTCTGTGCCGCAGCGGTTGTGGCGGTCTACCATGCAAGGGGTCCCGGGTTCGATCCAGGTAATGAAAAAAAACAACCCCAGGTGTTGGATGTTTATATGTGTGTGACGTCACTGTTTCTGGTTCCCAAGACACAGGTTATGGGGAAGGTACAGGGGAAGGCCTGTGCGTACAACAAAACTATATAATAATATACACGGTGGTCCGCGGCTCCACATCCAACAAAGTACACTTAACTGAAAGTAAAATTTATTTTATTTTATTTTTTAAAACAATTTGAACTGCATTCAATTCTTTTTTTAATCGCTTTATTAACCGAGTTTCAAACCCGCCAAATGTGATGCGATCGAAATGCTTCATCATACGGATCATGTTTGTCTAAGAAACGTAGCATCTTGTGTACATCTCCTTACCAACGCCGATGGGGTAGCCCTCTGTCACACAAACAGAAAAAAAATGCAACTGAAAGGACCATTTTAATCTCTATAGGCATTGAAATGAGATCGGAAAAATCCCTCAAAGGTAAAGTCGAAAGTATAATATAATAGTATAATATAACATTGCAGTACAATTTCACTCCACTATCACATGAAAAAACAGTCCTTGTTCTATCTACCATGAACAGTTTGACTAGTTCACAATACCGCGGCTCTTTACTCTAACTATACATTAAAAGCGGGCGTCTTCAGGAGATGATCTGAATATAACAGAACGTTTTTCATTCAGAGTGTGGGCGGTATTTGCATACAAATGTCGTGGGTAGTGGATAGGATCGGGTGCTGAATCCCTGGAGGTCGATTCTGCTACAAAACAAACATGTCGTTAGAGTGTGTGTGTGTGCGCGCGTGTGTGTGTGTGTGTGTGTGTGTGTGTGTGTGTGTGTGTGTGTGTGTGTGTGTGTGTGTGTGCGTGTGCGTGCGTGCGTGCGCGCGCGCGCGTGTGTGTGTGTGTGTGTGTGTGTGTGTGTGTGTGTGTGTGTGTGTGTGTGTGTGTGTGTGTGTGTGTTGTGTGCTTGCGTGCGTGCATGTATTTGACTATACAAAGGTATTTTCAATACGTTATGTGGAATAGCGCCCCAACGCTAAGAATGTCGGCCCATAATGTCCTTAATAAAAAGGGTTCCGCACATAAAGGAGGTCCACGCCTGCGAGTCATTGAGTTGAGATATTTTCTCTCGGGTCTCGGTAATTCTCTGTTGCCCAGACGCACGACCGACCACTCAAAGATTGACGTACACTGAAAACCATGTTGTCAAATAAAATAAGTCGTAATATCGGAATTAAGGCGCGTGTATGGGTTAAATTTAGAACTCGAATTGTGGTGGTTTAAATTTTGGACAAAACTATATTAAAATAAAGTTCATAACAGCTCACGGCTGCAACACGGCTGTCACATCAGTCGCACCGCAAAAAAGTGCGAAAATAGTGTTTTTTTATTTATTTCTCAAAAACCACAGATTATTGATATACTTTCAAACGTTTTAATATATTTTGACGCAAGAACCATATTATTACTCCTTTTGAATACCAAGAAAGAAACACGTTTTAGGTGAAAAACATCTATTACGTTAACATGGTTATGTTTTTCAAATACTACGATTGAAGTAAAACGATGTCTTCGAGGGGTTAACATATATATTCTGGATTTGGAAGGTGTCTCTTATAGGAGGAACGCTTCAAATATGGGCATTTGACAATACCCAGGTCTTGTCTTGACGACCTCTGTGGCGCTGTGCATACCATGCGAGAGGTCCCGATTTCGATCCTCGGCTGGGGATAAAGAAAAAAAAACACTGGTCTTGGACGTTTATATGTGTGTGACGTTGCCGTTTCTGGTTCCCACGACACATGATATCGTAGTGAGGAGCCAGAAGCAATGTAGGTGCCTGTATGTAAATGTTAATGTTTATCTATACTACTATTTTAGGAACATATCATTCACGCCAAAGAAAAGAAAAGCGGTGACGAGTATGTTGGTGGTTACCCCATCTTTGTATAAAACTTCCGGCTCGCACTCGACTCGGTTTCTCTATTTTATTTTAAATCCCGTACCATACCAACACCACCCACCGTCAGTCATCATCACAAGCCAAGCATAACCGACCGGCGACATCTTACAAAAACATATTACCTACTTCTAACATCAGTTACAACCCGGTCATAATATCATTGCACCTTACTGGAATGAGTAAAGAGCTCCGTCAAATAGTAAAGAGCTCCCTGGTTTTAAAAAAGGTCCGTGGTCAAGTAAAGAGCTCCGTAGTCTAGTAAAGAGCTCCGTGGTCTAGTAAAGAGCTACGTAATCTAGTAAAGTTATCCAATCCGACGCTGACCATGTACCAATGATATAAATAATATACCTTAAGTAAACTAGTGGCTCTGTGAGCTGTAGGCCTCGCGAGCGATACAGGAAATTTGCATTTTCTTTCAATTATTTTCCACCCCCTCACACCCGGACTCCTTGAAGTTATTATAAATACAAATATTCCGACTGTATTTTCTTTCAATACCACATACAAATTTATGAATGCACCTGGTTACGTACATTAAATATGAAAGAACCAACCCAACCAACCAATAACGTTGTAAACAACATTTTGGTATCTGGAATCCAACATATTGACTTTTGGAAAAATTATATTTAATTATCGAACAATCGGAAAATGCGTTGAGAAATGAGACATGTAGAGGAGAAGAACGGGACACACAAAACTATTTTTGTCCAATCCTGAAACGGAGACGCTTCGCTCGCTCGGTCAATTATACGAACGTTCTAACCCTGATTTAAAACATCGCGAAGAAACATTCAATCTCTATCGCTGCGGCGTTAGGCTAGCCCCATAACACGTATTGTCAATGTAGTATTGAACAACTGGATAAACGTGGGCACAATTGTGCCTCTGCCACCCCGTATGGTAAAGGGCGTGACGCAATAACCCTAAAAGGTCGTATAAGTCAGCGACTAAACGACCCCGCTCCCATTTTCATTCAATCTTAGGTTGTGCCCAGTAGGTATATATTTTTGCCGAGTAGGATTAGGGTTGCATAGGTCAGCGATGACCTTATAGCGCTGTAATGTAGTCCCGAATTCAGGTGCACACATATATAGAGACCGTGTGGTTTATTATTACTCATATTTGTATGACTTTACACCGACAGGCAGTATCCGTTTCAATGTCGCTTAAAACGAATTGTGTGTTTCTTTTTCTGACTGAAACTGTAATTAGGGGCTACAGTTTGTGCCATTAAGCTTGCCAATTAAAAAACAATGGTTTTGTTTTATCTGGTGGTGATAAAGCTGATTCTTACGGATATTTATACTTCAATTGAATAGAGTAAGAACCGACTCAACTGAAGCGACCGATAAGCAAGAAGTAATCTGTTCAACTGGACTCGACTACTTCGTCGATACATGAGTGTTCCCGCTCTCAGAAAGCTTCATGACTTTTTCTTTAGGGATTCAAGACAATATTGATACGAAAAGTTCATCACAAGTTACACGAGAGACCCAAATAAAACCCATGTCGCTGGGTTAAAGTTGTTCAGAATTTTAGGAGAGTGCAGAATTCTATATGGGCTCTCGGCCTTATATTGCGCTGTTGTAATGCCGTAGATCAGAATCTATTTTTTATTGATATATTATTATAATTCTAAAATACTTCAGTATAGGTCGAGTGATCATCTAGGTGACGTGACAGAAACGTATAGAAGTGGCACGACATTTCGTACCATGCCACGTCACGCTCATAGATTAGTTGAAAGATCATGTGTCAACTCCGATGGGCGCGCTGCATTACACAAATATAAATGTAGACGACCTCTGCGGCGCTGTGCTTCGAAACTCTGCTTCCCAAGCGAGAGACCCGGGATCGAACCCCGTAAAAACCCTGGTATTGGATGTTTATATGTGTGTGACGTCGCAGTTCCTGGTTCCCACGACACAGGGTATCGTAGTGGGGCCAGAAGCAAAATGTATTTAAACGATTATGTTAATCTTCAGAAATCGCTACAGCTTATGCCTACGTCCCCCACCCATACTATATTTACACGGGTGTGGTCCGACACATTAAATTGATGTAATTTTCTGCCATTGTTAAGATTAATAGCGCTCATTTCACTAGCCCTTTGGAAACGTAAACAAAGAATGTCCTGCTGTTCTACGTGGTGTAATAAGTAGGGAATAAAATAATTCTCAACAACTTGCCGAGCAATTTACACACTTATATATAAAGTACAGTGTTAATTATTAACAAATTAGAAAGTAATTGATACGTACGTAGAGTAATTAACAGAGTTAGATTACATACTAAATTAGAATGCAGAATGGAAAATCAGTTTCCCCTAGTGAGCGAAACTGGATTTTCAGCCGAAACCGAAACTTTTTAGTTTGTGGTGATGACGAAATTATTCTTAGTAAGACATAGTATTATAGTATCTGTGGTAAGACACACCGACCATGCTGCAACCATTTATTCAGAGTGTCCGGAGAGTACTTAAATATTGTAGATTGTAGTTGTACGGCCAAGTCAGTGTATAGGCTATTCATTTTCCAGAACAAACTTTTATCAATATGTTTAATTTCAGTATATTTTTTCCTTTATACAGGTACTTACATTGCTTCTGGGCCCACGCTAGCATACTCTGTGCCGTGGCAACCAGAAACAGCTATTTCAAAAACTTGTAAACATCCAAGACCTAATGATTTTACTTCTTCTAAGAAGCTATGTTCCTCCGTCAAAATATATCCTTGTGATTAAGCATTTCGATCGAAATCGTAAAATTACAGCGATATTTCGTTCCATTTGCCGCATGCGATTCCTGGTCAACACAAGCGATTTAAAAAAAACTTTCGTTGCTGTTTAAATTATTTTTAAAAACAAAATAAATTGAGTATAAATAAAGTCGCCCAAGAAAAAACGCAAAATATCAGTGTCGGAAGCAGGAATAATTACGCCTCGGGTTCAAGGTAAGGTAATAAGGTTCATTTTATGTGAACTCGAACACTTTTCCTCTCTGGTAATCATTCCTTCTTGAGCCACAGGTCTCGTATATATATGGAAATGAAACGCCCGTTAATAATAGCGTCTAGTTCATGATGTGTCGCTGTGTGTCACTGAAGTGCGGCAACAGAAATACACACTTTGTGTAAATTTCACCTTTTTAGCTATGACGGTTCATGAGATGAGCCCGCTGACGGACGGACGGACGGATAACGGAGGCTTAGTAGTAATGCGGTCCCGTTCGGGTACGGAACCCTAAACACTAATTGGGCGAATGCCCCCTTGATCCTTCGTGTTAGGTTGAACATGTAAGAATAACAAAATCGAACGCTCTCCTATTATTTTATGTTGGTAAGGTTCTCAGGTTGCCGTTTTTACAGATTTCTAGTAAGATCAGTATTTTTGTCAATCAAAAACTGGATTAACGGGCATACGTTTAAGTTGCATGACAGGCAACTAGCCCATCGCCGCCGATGGTATATGAAAGTTTCCCCACGAAGTTTTCCATCGCCGTCAGAACTTCCGTATTATTATTGCACACTCAAGGAAATTAATTATAGACCCATTTCGTTAAAATGTCGTTAGACACTCACAAGGTCGAAAAATTCAGTTTCGTGCCCAATACCACAACACTTTATAGACGAACAATTAGAAAGGTTTCAACAAAGCAACCAATCACAATTATAGCTATTATAAATGAGTTACTCTGTTGACACCTAAAAAGTTATACAGCTGTAAAGTTTTGTGGTCCACTCGTCTCTGAGTAGATCAACTAATGGCTCGCCATTTTGAACCTTTCTGCTGGATAATAAAGTTAAAAACATATGAAAAAATTGGCATGCAATTTGCTATAACAGATTTGTCACCTTTTTTGTGAATCAAATGATTAATACTCGAGAGTGGGTTTATGAAACGAGCCGAAGGCCAGTTTCATAATACTATCACTCGAGAGTTTTAATGCCTAATTATGTACAGTTACATACACCAGTTTATCTACACACATATCATAAGCTCTCTTTAATGTGTTCAGGAACCGCATGTTCGACCGGCATGGTGGCATTGATAATTCCTCTGCACTTGTTTAGCTTGTTCAGTAGTTCCAACTTCACAAACAAAGTAGGGGCGGCACGCAGGCGGGCGCCGGCGTTCGAAATTTGAATGTCATAATATGTAGAAAAATTACACATTATGGTCATAATGTGTAATAGTTCAGATAAGAAATGAGTTTTCACCAAGTAGTTTAACATTATGCTGATCGCAACGTGTGGTTTTTGTACGCAGTAAAGAGGGTTTATGATACGTGTGTAGATAAATAATATTAGAGTGACAAACTCGTTTTGGAAGTTTGCCGGTGTAAATGATAGAGTTGCAAAGGTTCGTTAAATGAGGTAGCAGAACTTGTTTTCCCGCCTTTAGTGCCTCCGTCGTTATACCATCTTCTCCTGGACTTCATACTTGACGCAGCACTATGGACTTCAAGACCATTTATTGAGGAGATAGTATCTGAAGTAGGACGGGGGCACTCTGCAGTGGAGCAAGTTTTTAATGTATCAGAATAGATGTTTTTATATAATTTTGTAGAAAAGTCCATGATTTTGTACCTGGTTCCCTGTCTTGTGCCTTGTTCATCCATGAAGCTTGTGATACAAGTTTTGTGGTTCTGAATGCATTGTTTGGCTGTTCGGAGCGATCGGTTGTTCACTATTGCTATTTTTATCAGATTTATATCAACATCTCGAAGAAGAAATAGTGATCTCTAATAAGAAATCTCTTCCAGCAAACCAAATTAGGATGGGAAAGGTCGATTGCTGAGCAGGGGTACACCATGTGTAATTTTTATTTATTGCAGTAGCGGCAACAGAAATACACATTATGTGCAAATTTCAACTCTCTAGCTATTTCGGTTTATCAGATAGAGCCCGCAGAGGGGCGGAGGGACAGACGGACAGACCGACAGCGGAGGCTTAGTAATAGGGTCCCGTCCTGGTACGGAACCCTATTACCAGGTGCCCTTAATATAAAATAGGACGAATAAATCATATACGATTTAATTTCAAGAAACACAATCTCAAATCACGACATAAATCTTTTATCGTTTTCATATAATGGCGGGATTTTTGTCATAAAATGTGGCGATATTTTAATCTTTTTACTGCTAACATGTGCTTGTAAGATGCAGACAAATGGGTTAGAACCGCGAGTTAGATGTAGCAGGAGAAGCGGTTCTTACCGGTTTTATTTAGTGGTAAAGGGTTTGACGACGCCTGTGTTTGCCTCCCGGGTTCCACCGGCTGAGTAGGATGAACTAAAATCCTCAGATCTTGGATGTTTATGTGTGTGTGACGTCGCTGTTTCTGGTTCCCACGACAAAGGTTATCCCAGCGTGGGGCCAAAAGCAATGTGTATTAATTTATAAGGCACATATTTGAATACGTTTATCCAGCAACATTATCGTATGGGTCTAGTATTAGTAGCTACAGATATTGTTGTTTTAGTTTAAATAGACAGGAAGACCAACAATCCCTAAGATACAGGTTCTTTACCTAGTTTAGGGGTTAGGAGTTCGACTATAACGATGTCACTGTGTACAACAACTTCACTAGATTTTTTCTTTAGGCATTAAAATGTAGTACAAAAATAAAAATAAAAATTTGAGCTAATCTTATCTTATCTAATTATTTAATAGCACATCATAAATGTCCTATTTGCACAACAAAATGTTCAACAAAATCTTTTTTATGCTTTATATTACATTACTGCAGACTCCGGAAAGAAGGGCTTGCCGGCTGAGTAGGCATAGAGTAGTGATACGAAGCCGGCAAGCCCTTTTCACGGCCAGAGGCATGTAGAGTGCTGTTCTCAGACATATGCCATCAAATAAAAATACACCAATCAAAAAACAAATCCAAGTTTAAAAATACTACTGATCGTAAGTTCTGTGCACCCGTTGATGTCTTTTGCTCTGAGCATAAAATAAAATAAAAAATACTCCCCGGCCTAGGTCTGCAATTTTGTATGAAGTTCCTTTTCAGTTCTCTCGAGTTGTGCGGCCCGATCGTGATACTCCCAAGCCTGTTATAACGTTCGTAATGACGACATTTCATTGCATGTTTGAGAAAATATTTATGTATTCTCAAATTGTATCTTTCTTTTAGAGGTCTGTACGTAATTCTTCATGTTAGGTTGACATGTAAGTAAGCAAACTTACATGTCAACCTAACATGAAGAATAAAGGAGCTTCGCTTAGCTCACCCGTTTTATTCTTCTCCTACCCAGACCCACCACTTTCCCTCATCGTATCAAGAGGCCAGACAAACTCTAACCATATTCACTATTTATTTCTTCTATACCTGGTATTTATCTAGGAATTTTAGCAGGTAGATAATGTAGTTTTGGTTCAGCTAGATACAAATGGGTTCCCGCAGTAGGAAAGGCACTGATTCAGAACCGTCAATGACGGAATTATGAATTCGCAACAGTAATAACCAATCCAATTAGTTATAACTGTTGCGAATTTCCGTTCTTTGACATCGACGCCCCCAAAACGTTACCCACGGGATGTCGTTGTCAAAGTCAAAGTACTTTATTACTGTAGATATTTACATATACTTAGCAAACGTCATTTTTTGCCTCTTCTCTACATTGGACCACTGTGGGAGAAGGAGGGCGTAGAAACTACCACAGATTGATTTTTAGATCTCTTTTAAAAATAGGTTGTGCTTAACTAATACAAATATGAAAAATTTAATTGTTATAATTAATGAGCAGGAATATATAATTACAAAATTATTAACAGCAAGGTCTGTGTTGAGCCAGGTAAACCCCATACAGTCCTGTCATTTAAGTAATCTTGAATATTGTAATATCCCTTTTTCGACAAAGTCGCTTTAACATGCTTTTTAAATTGCTCAAATGGCAATTTCGAAATATCCAGAGGTATCTGTAGTAGAGAATGCACTGACCCTTGAAAGAATTGCTAACCTTCGCGAGTCTAAAACGGGGCGCACATAGTCTGTGATTATTTCTTAGGTTAACATTACAGCTATCGCTAAGTTTGGAAAATGTTATAAGTTTATTGCGTAGACAAATTTTTGCGTTGCGTTGCGTTGAGAAATGGCATAGCGGCGAGCGTGAAACCACTAGACTGCGGAGCTCTTAAACAGATTCTTTGCCACAAAATCATAAATAAAAGAATTAATTACTTATTCATTTAATCGAAAAGAAAAAAAACAACTTCAAAGAAACCCTATTTAATTAGCAACCATTGAAGCCATCGCATCTCACCCCATTAAACACACAGCATTGAGTAGTTCCGGGGACAATCTGTAGACTTCATCAGCACTTCTACTTCACCAAGTCAGGCTTCTCTAGAACTGCAGTTTCCAACAACAACAACCGCTATAAGTATGCCTATAGTATTTGAAGAGTTCCTTTGATGTCTCCAGGATCCTCTGACCTGACGAAAATGGGACCAATCGGAAGCAAAACCTTTCGAACAAATCAGTGCATTCGTCTTGGAGGAATCGATAAACATACATTGGAAACCTCCTTTTGAAAAGTGGATTAAAAACAACTTCTCTCGCTATCCACCTCCTCGAGCTCAAGTAGCTACTTAAGTCTTTGATTTATCACGTCACTGCAGATGTATGTGTGTATGTGAAATATATTTGTCTGTCATTCTGTCACGTCTGCTTTAAGTTCTAGTCGTGATTTCACATTCAATTCGAGCAGGAGAAGCTAAATGTGGATTAAAATCGAGTTAGCTGGTCCTTTGAATGCATTGAATTGCTTACTGCAATATCTATCCGAATACCTTACACAGTGATGTACCTAACCTCTGCGAAAACTTATCAGTAAAAAAAACGGTCAAGTGCGGGTCGGACTCGCACACATAGGGTTCCGTACCACCGTACACGAAAATATAAGGACAACAAAAAACGAAGTGGATTTCGGTACCAGTCCTTACTGATTGCAGATCCGCCGTCAAACCTATAGAGCCACGGACGATAATATCATCACATCTCTTGTATTGGGGATAAAAACAGGTCTCTTGTGATGGGACACCCCTTATTTTATAAAATAGTATGTATGTAGTTCGTTATTTTTTGCTGTAGCGGCAAGAGAAATACACATTCTGTGAAAATTACAACTCTGGTACAGCCCGCTGACGGACAGACGGAAAGACGGACAGACAGAGGGACGGACAGTTGAGGCTTAGTTATAGGCTCCCGTTTGGCAGCCTTCGGGTACGGAACCCTAAAAACCTACAGTTTAGTTTAGTTAGTTACTTTAGTTCTCTTTCAAGAACCTGGAAATAGTCTTGTAGAAATTAAATTAAAAACTGACCTCATTACCAGCCTTGGCAAGCTGAAGCTTCATTTAAAACTTTTCAAGGATGTTGAGGAAAGGCGTTAGAGTGAAATCACTTACTATTATAATATTGAAATCATCGTTTTGTGTGGAGATATTGAAGGAAACTAAATTTTCAGTACAAACATTTTGGCATTTTTTTAGGAAAGACAAATCCTAACTTTATAAAACTTTGTGTGTATGAATAAGACAACATTTAGCACATAGCAATTTTAATTTAATTTAAGAAAAGTGATAGCTGTAAAATTAAATTACGAATCTCAACATGAAAATGGATGACATTTAGGAAGAACTGATTTTGAAGATTAAATTTTAGTTATCTAACTGAAAATTAAAAGAAAATTTAATATGTAGATGTAAAAATTTGAAATTAACTTTTATGAATTGAATTAAATGAATTATGAACTCCTGAGTCTGTAAGAAAATTTCGCCTTTTCATAGGTAAGCACCCAATATAATATATATTAAGGACTTCATCGAAAACGACAATCATCTTTACCTACTCACGGCAAAATGTCAAATCGCATACATTTTCTGAGCATCTAGCTAGAGTGATAAAAGTCTCACTAAAAGTTTAAGGAACTGTCCACTTACATTAACAATATTTAAAAAGTAATTACAACATTTGAAAATGGAACCCTTTGGCTGTAGAATGCAGTTTGTTTCATCTGATTGTCAAATATTTTTACATTGTGGCGCCATTTTAAAAATTGCGTGTCTACATCAAAATAAATTTAACTCGGGAAAATTTTGGTAGAATGATTTTCTACTATTTTAAGTGTAATTTGACAGCTCAGCAGAGCCTTGCTCGGCTTCAATCTGCTTATGGCGATGAAGCGACTATTTATAGCTGGTTTGCAGAATTCAAGCGCCGTCGTGTCCATCTCAGTGACGAATCTCGTGATGGTCGCCCGTCCACCGCTCTGAACAACAAAAATATCGATGCTGTGCGCCGTATGATCGAAACAGACCGGCATGTGACCTACCATGAGATTCGGGCATCCTTAGACATAGGCATGAGTCGAATACAATCAATCAATGAGCTGTGCTCGCGGTGGATCCCACACAATTAGACCGAGGCTCATAAAACGGACCGTGTCACTTGGTGCAATGCCATGCTTACCAGATTAAACGAAGGTGCGTCAAATTTGGTGTGGGACATGGTAACAGGTGACTGAACTTGGATTTATTGCTACGATCCCAAAACAAAGCAGCAATCGAGCGAATGGGTCTTTCAAAATGAGCCGAAACGGCTCATTTTGAAACGGCCAAAGCGGCGTGCTAAAAAGTTCATCTAAGCGCATGATTGCTTCTTTTTTAATAAGACTGGACACGTGGCTACTGTTGCTTTAGAGAATCGTCGTACCGTGAATAGTGACTGGTGCACGACCATTTGTTTGCCGGAATTTATTGACGGACTCCGTAAAGATAACTCCACTTTCATCCACTAAAAGCGTCTTTTCATTTAAAGGCTAAATAACCTTTGTCGCTCCCACAACTGAGAGGAATCCAACAACACCTCGTTGAAATGGACATACAAACGCTCGAAAAACATCACCCTCCTTCTTGTACAATCGTGTAAAAACAATGCGCGACATTCGTTTTATTATGGAATTAAAAGATTATATCAAAGTTTAACTTCGAAAATAATTCCCGAACATCCAAGAATATTCCGACACTAGATTGCATACAATAAGTACTACAATTAGCTACGCATGGAGCCGTAACTTTAGCACATTGCCGCTTTTGACGTGCCAAAGCCACGGTAAGGGCCATTTATTATGATGTTTGGACGTAGTTGACTGTAGTGTAATGACCCGGTGGGACTGAAGAATTGTCCTGGTACATGGAGGTGTAGGAAAACAAGTTTGTGAGGTTTGCAATAGGTTTCTTTGGCGAACAACGTAAAAATAGAAAACATTTTATATATTACGCCATTGCCAATCTCACAAAATTTAAGAACATCAAACTATTAATCGCTATAGGTCCACTACATCGAACGCGCGACATCACTATTCTCTGAATAACGTTGCCAACTTCAGATAAAGGAGACGGGTCAAATCCCATTTAAAAAAATCTGGCCTAAAATAAAGAGTATAATTAGCAGAGTAATCCTAAAATTAATTATTGTTAAATTAGATGGCTCAAGTGTTTTTTTTACCATCTCAAGATAATAATAATATTTAACAATAGTAACAATAATTCAGATTTTATTCATTTAGTGACAACTCCATATAAATTTGTATGGAGTTGTCAATGTTTGCTCGAGTTAAGTCTTATTCCGCCTTCTAACTGCAATACTTCTGAAGGCCGAAAAAAAAACACTTGCTATGGAATTGGGCTCTAATTATCTTTAGAATTCCTTTACTAATTAGTCGTACTCTTTATTTTGATACACATTTCTTACGTAGAAATCTTTTGTATTTCTACTTTTAAATCTTTATATTTTTCAACGCGAGTCAATGCCATTCTCTGAAAAATTCCATATAAGTTATTCAAAGGACAGTGATGACTCGTGTTCGGAGTACTCGCACTCGCATTAGATCGACGGCCTCAGAGTTTAAGTTTCTTTCATACAAAATAACGAATGTTTGAATGAGTCTGAAAGTACATAAACAGGCACATACAATACATCGCATCTAATCCCACAATAGTAGTTTGATCAAATAGATAATGTTTCCGTTTGTAATATTAGGGCATACAACCAAAGGCCACTCGGTCCAATCCGCCTTTCATTTAGCTTCCTCAAGACCCGCCCTAAGGAAAGGGCCTTAAGTTGCTCCAATTTTGCACAGTCACGCAGAAATAAGGTTAAAAAAATTTCAACGAAAATTACAAAAGTTATTTGATGTCCGCCGACGAATCATTGAAAAATGGCGCGGAGACTTAATGCGTGCCGGACCTTTTTGGAGGGAAATTAAAAGTGTGTCATTATAATCGGTCCGCTAAGAAGTTAAGAAGGAAACAATGGTCTTTGAAAAAAATTGAGCGATTTTTGCTAATAGAATTTCAACACCGTTAATTGGTTTATAATGGAAATGTTAGGACGCTGAGTAGCATACTTTATTTCTCCATAACCCCAACATCAGATCCTGACCGACCTTGATATATTGTTGAGAAGCTCTCCTGGTACGTCACCATCACTTCCATTTCACCATGACGCGTGATGACGAGCATACATTACTGACCAGCCTTAATAAAGTTACCATACCGCAACCTGTAGTCTACCTTGCATTGAGCAGTTCCGTTAGCCATCTGTGGTCTTCGACATCAGCTCCACTTCACAAAATGATGCTTCCCGACAGTAAATGCACAAGTTTCTATGAAAATTACAAAATCGCTATAGGTCTGCCTATAATATTTGAAGAGTTCCCTCAATTTCTCCAGAAGACGATCGTCAGATCCTGACTAGATGGTAATGGGACCAACTGGAAGGTAAACCATTTCAAAGAAAAAACGATTTGGCAAATCGGTCCATCCGTCTTGTAGAAATCGATGAACATACATAAAAGAAAAACTTAGATCCCAACGAATTGTAAACCTCCTCTTTTTGTGAAGTCGATCAAAAATGACGTAAGTATGTGTTGCCGCCGAAGCTCTACGCGATACCTTATTTATATGTACTTCGTACAAGCCATGCAATTGGAGAAAGGTTCTGGCAATGGCGGCAATGCATTTTAGCGAGACGAGGCATAAAGACCGTCGGCAGACGGTACGCATTCCTGGACCTTGGTTTGAAGTCTGATCATGCATAAAGGCTGTTTTCAGTGGTTTTACCTTTGACAGCTGTCCATAATTGAACGCGTTAGATTTGTTTTGAAACGTCAACGAATTGAAGTCGATTATTATATTTTTAATTATTTAACACTGACAATTATTAAAGTATATATATATATATATATATATATATATATATATATACATATAAATACTGCACGTAAAAGACAGATGTTTTTAATGGGTTCTGAGGGACATCATTTCATTTTTGTGACCGCCCAAATAAACTAATAAACCTTTTTATTGTTTCAGGTACATTCAGTGGCAGTGACATCTCAGTGCAGTGTCAAGTAAAGTGATAGTGATGTGACGCGTGGATAACGATGCCTCTATTCACGCGTGTATGACGTCACAATTCGCATTGTTGGCAGCTTAACACGTGTTCAACGGCAACATAACGCGTGCAGGCTGCGAAATCACGCTTTTTTTGAAGACACCGGTAACGTCTCGCGTGGCTTGTGCTTGTGTGTTAGGATGTGTTAGTGAGTGAGATATGTGTTTGTGAGGATGTGCTGACGAGTTACCATGCGGGTGTCACACTCTCGCGTTGTGACGTCACTGCTGGCGAGCTTGCTTCTGCAGTACTGCGTCGAGAGCCAGCAGGAAATACTTCTTGAGGAGTCAGGTTAGTGTACTTAGAGTATATTTTATCCCTATTTCTTTAGTAAAGCCCAGTAGGGAGTGGCGTTTGTGTTGCCGGACCGAACGGACGTCCCCTCCCCGAGATCTCCCAAACGCATTTAAACAAACAATAGTTTTCATCCCTGGCGCGCGCCTTTTGTTCTGCCTCCGGAGGCCCGAAAACGAGCCTGGCTTATACCGCGTGTTACTGTAAGGGTTACCTGGGGAATGTGCGTGATCCATCTAGGCACCCCATCTGTGCAATACCACGCATTTCAGTGATTGTGATGATACTAGTGCGGTCAAGTGTAATGAATGCCCAGAGAACTGCGCGATACTCTTAGGCATCCCATCTGTGCAAGCCCTAGAATTTATTCTAGGCCAGGTGCACGTCTGAGCCACGCAGCGACAGGCCGGCAGCGAGCGACGTCTACGCAACACACCCTCAACGCTACTGCCTCCACCACCACCGCCGCTAAACACACCAACCTGGTGAGATCATTCCGATTAGGACATCATTGATAGTGATTACCTACCTCTAACTTTATTTCTCTCAGGACCACTCGCCGCCTGACAATAATAAACCACCACTTACCGCGGCCGCGGTCGCCCCTATTGACTAAGACATAATCACATTTATAGGTGCGTCATAGGCAGGATATAACAATTCCCTACCTACGCAATATCAAAATCAGCTAATAAAACATTATTACAATAGCTACATATACTTATATTGCTTTGCCTGAAAATAAATTCGAGATAATTCTCCTCGAGATTTATTTTCTCCTCATCTTCAAAAGACCATTCAAAACAGTCATTAACAATAACCATCCACTAAACCCTGAAACTCAGTGAATAAGCCAACCCAAAACTTAACAATCCTAGAATTATTTTTATGTAGCTAAACTGCAAATATACTAAACCCGACAATAAACAAAAACTAAACAAGTGCAGGCCATAAAAATGCCATCTCACCAAACTCCCAGAAACTAGACAAAACAATTGACTGCTATTTAGGAACAATTGAAAAAGCTTCGAAGCACAAAAGGCTCACAACGTTCCCTCACACATCTGGCACCCATTCTATGGTGTCAGCCCATCTTGGAAATACCGGGAAACATATGAATAAAAATAGATCGTAAAAAGCCAAACAGCGTCTCTCATCATACCGGCCGTACACCTCTTAGAAACAACCCACACACACACATTCATATTAGCTAAAATACCACGAGGCTTTCTCCTGTAGTAATATCTCACAATCTAAACTCTACCAATGCCCAGAGATGGAAACTGCCTGTTCCATGCAATTGCAGACAAAATCAACCATCTGTTTGGAGCGCCATTCAACCATACCCACATCAGAAGCGACTTAGCTAGATACGTGGAAGCTAACAGCAATTATCCACGCATCAAACATGCGATCGACGCACCAAACGCAGAAGCTTTCACTGAGTACATAAAAAATCTCCACATACAGGGCACGTGGGGCGGTGAATAAATTATCATAGCAGCCGCGGAGTTCTACATAATAAGTGTAGCGATCCATCATACCTAAATACAAAACTAAGCAGGAACCTACCCAATAATAGTAAAACAAAACATAACCATTTCTAACTTTATCCGGTCCGACAAGCCCACAAAAATAAAACAATAATGCAAGCCCGTCTACTACATAACTGCATATTCTGAGAAATAGCGAGAAACAGCCAACAATTGCACATCATAAAAGGATCATTTCACCATCTTCCAGAAAACAGGCAATTAACAAAAGACTTCCACTGATGAACAATAACAACAATAAAATCGGAGACTTTTTGTCCTAAGCGGCTCTCTACCGAGAATAAGGGCGCACGAAGATACGCACAAACTTTGACAATCGCAACCCGTACGATCTGTTAATCGTATACAAAGGTAGTTCAAATAAATCACGCTATATCTAAGTTCTTTCTTTCAACAACATCCCAAGAACATAACCTAATGGAAGCCTTACCAACGCTGAGATGGTAACTGCCTATTCACCGCAATTGCTGACTAAATTAATCACCTATGTCAATTAACATGCAACCACACTCACATTCGTAAGGACCTAGTTAAATATGTAGAAGAAAACGGCGATGAACAGAACAAAGCTCGCAATCACTGAGCCTGAAATCCTTAACAACTCACCACTGAAAATCTACGCAATTACGGTACTTGGGCTGGAGAGGAGATTATAATACCAGCTGCCGAATACTTTCTACTTAACGCAACAATCCACCAGCAAAATACACCATCGCTCACATTCACGCCCAAGAATCCAGCGGATGCAGTGAAATCTATCAACCTCAACGTCACAGGACACCACTACGACAGCGTTTACTTGCTTGAATCGCCAAATTTACCCACGGATCAAGCAACCGATAACCAAACTGATAACACCATACTTTCGCCGATACTTAATGCAACACCCATGACCTCCTCAGGGTCAACCATAACATCAACAGAAGACATCCCAGACAACACCGGATATACGATGATACGAAACAGCCCCATATTTAAACCACAAGTCACATGCGAGCGTATGCGCATTGCTACTTGGAAGGTTAGAGGATGCGCCGAAATAACTAAAAGACTCAACATTGACGCGGAATTGACTAACAAAAACAAACACATAGCCTATATACAGGAAACAAACATGATACATATGTCAAAACACTATCTCTGGTATCTGTATGCTCGCATCGGACAAGACGCTATAAAGAAATACAGGAAAAAGGGAATTATAGGAACAAACCTCCTTCACAATATTGCACACAAATATTTTAAAAGTTACATCAAAAGAAAATGCATGTACAAGGGCGAGCTTGTCTCTGAAAAGAGATTTCTTCCAGCAAAACAAGGCATTACAGGAATTGCTATCATGAAAGGGTAGGCAGTGCACGATAATTACTATAACTAAAATGCCTAGGAATAAGTTAAAATATCTGTAAAATACAGATAGCAAATACGAAATAATTACCGATATATACATAAACCTTACATATAATAAAATAAATACAATAACTTTTACGAAAGAGACATGTAGAGCTCTTTAATATGTTTCTTAAAAGAAAAAAGAGTCGGACTGTCTCTTATAGTGCAAAGAGGTGCGTTCCAGAGTCGGACCGCCCGCATCCTGAAGGAGCGTTTATACGCAGCGCTGCTATGCCGCGGAGTAGCTAAAAGTGAATAATTAAATATCATCGGAGAACTGCTCATGGCAAACTTAAAAGTAGAAAGACGAAAATTCTTATAAGAGACCCCATAAACAACCAGTGAATTGGACGTAGTTCCAATACGAACCGTAAACGAAATCAAATATCTCGGCACATATATTACGGCAGGACATAGGACCCAATAAAAAAGAGGTGCCGGCAAGCCATATGCAATTCCAAGGCCCTAATGCATTTTATAAAGAAATCCAACATAGACTGAAATATAGTGCGCCTGATTTACAAAATGGTCACTGCACTGTTTATAAAATACGGACAAAAAGCGGCAACCCTCACTAAAGCAAACAGTTGACAGTCAGTATATGAACGCCTGATCCTCAGAGACATGTTTGAGTACGCCAGAAGCTATCCAAGATACCACAAAATTCATGACTGACTACAGGACAAAACGATATCCAAACGAATCAAAAACCACCGGATATGTTACTATACATATTCTGCGACGCCCACAACAGCACTTAATACACGCTCCATTCAAATACGAAGCAAGGAAGAAGAAAGCCGGCCGACTTATATACACCTGGAAAGATTTCCTTAAGCATGACATCAAACATCAAACACAGTTACTGGACAGAATCATCACACAACAGGGACGATGTCAGGATGGCCTAGAGGCAAATATACCGTATCCCAGAAAAAGACAGCAAAAGCGAAACTGGGAACTTACCGGATAACCCAAACGAACACGACTCAGGAAACTCAACTATTAACAATAACTGAAAATAGAAGGAAAACAAGAACTTGAAGAAAACAACAGCTGCTCTCCAAATCCCACATCCTCCCCATTCCACATATCCTATATTGGCTTCAGGCTGAAGAGTCCGTCGACTGAATTCACTATCCTTCCCTTCCTACAGAGCAGGTCATTCCGCCCCCCCCTCAAAACTTGTGCCCTCTGGTATGCCGGCCGAAAGACCGGAACAGGCTTAGAACCCTGGCTGGAGAAGCACCATTCATTCATTCATTCATCATATTTCTTTAGTAAAGCCCAGTAGGTATTTAAAAGGATAAACATTTACAAACAGGCACAAACATTGCTTCTGGCCCCACACTAGGATACCCTATATCGTGGGAACCAGAAATATCGACGTCACACACTTGTAAACATCCACGACCTGGGGTATTTTTTACCCTAGCCGGGAATCGAATCCGGGACCTCGCGCTTGGGATCTTCGAACCGCAATGCCACAGAGGTCGTCATTGAATGCATACAAACGTGGCAGTAACCAATTCAGTACTAACTTGATTTTGAAAATGGAATCTATGGTTAGGTTTGAAGCCGTGGAAATTTAGCCAAGTATCACTCTTAATTACATTTCCTTGTTTATTATTTTAAAAGCCTTCTTGCTTTTATAGTCCTATAAACTTGACTCACCAACCGAGAGGCCTGTGCAGCTAGGAGTGGGTTGATGTGTGCTGAGCATCATCTTAGTCGTGATGATGATATCTTACCTTTTCTGTTTCGAAATCCTGGACAATCAGGTGTTGTTATGTCGCCCGACATGACATCACTACCCAGGGCCGACGGTGGGATCCCAGTATTTCCTTTCCTGAGCAACTACTAACAATGTATCCCCAACCAAACGATAACAAACAAATAAACTGTCTGGCGAGCTTTCAGTGACTATTCATGACTGCAGTGTTCTATTCCGTTTCGTTGCTGATTTTTTAGACGTTTTTGACAAAAGTACTAAAATGAACGAAATAAATAATAATAACATAAATAAAGTAAATAATAATATAAAGTAGCACACTTTACTTAACAATGTTCTATTACTAATTAGTTTTTATGTCGTTGGAATGAAATGAAGCATGAAGTCTTAAATCAGATTATGTATTTATTCTTAAGTTATACTCGTAAAATGGAACTGATGAACGTTTATTTTTATTTTGTGTGTTTATGGCTCTGGAAATTTAGTCCTTTTAGGCGATATAGATAGACTTATAATAATAGGCGCTTATCAATGAAATTGGCGAAAGTTTCGTACAGATTCAGGAATACATCATTCTTGTAATTCAATAGCTATTTCTATATGGATATTTGAAAAAAATGTTTAAAAGTTCATTTCAAAGATTTACATATACACATTAAATTTTCTTTTAATTTTAATTTTGATAACTAAAATTAAATTTTCGAAATCAGTTCGTCCTAAATATCATCCATTTTTATGATAAGATTCCTTACATTTTTTTACTGCTGATACTTCCCAAAAGTTTAATCAAATTGCTGTCAGATTATGTTGTCTCATTCATGTATACAAAGTTTTATAAAATAAGGATTTATCATTCCTAAAAATACAAATATGCTAGCTAATGAAGAAGCTCAATTTTCAGTACAAGACTGAAAATTTAGTTTTCTTCATTTTCTCCACACAAAATGCTGATTTAATAGGTAAGCACCTAATGTTAATGATACTATGCTCTTTTGGGTAATAAATACCCAGTTCTGAGACAAAGTTGCAATACCCATCTCGTGACTAACATTTAACTGCAACTCTTAGTTCTAAATTCCCAGTTATAAGTGTATGCACGGGAAGCAATGCAACTGAAATACATTAAATACACATTTTTATGATAGTAAAATCATTTATCTACACACGTATCATAAACCCTCTTTACTGCGTACAAAAACCGCACTTTACGATCAGCATAATGTTAAACTACTTGGTAAAAACTCATTTCTTATCTTAAAAATTACACATTATGACCATAATGTGTAATTTTTCTACATATTATGACATTCAAATTTCGAACGCCGACGCCCGCCTGCGTGCCGCTCCTAGTTTGTCTGTGAAGTTGGTATTGACACTCAAATTTCGAACGCCGACACGCCCGCCTGCGTGAAGTTGGTAGCACTACAGAACAACCTAAACAACTGCAGAGCCACAATGCCGGTCAAACATGCGGTTCCTGAACACATCAAAGAGAGCTTATGATATGTGTGTAGATAAACTAATGTATGTAACTGTACATAATTAGGCATTAAAACTCTCGAGTGATAGTATTATGAAACTCGCCTTCGGCTCGTTTTATAAACCCACTGTCGAGTGTTATGCCCTCCATTATGTAGCAGTCACATAAACTACTATTGTAATACTATTTAATATAACCTTCTATAATGCGTTCAAACACCGCAATTTACGATCAGCGTAGAGGTAAACTGTTTTGTTAGAACATATTTCTTATCGGTATTTTTTTTATTATTGCTTAATTATATCATAGATTTACATGTCCATATTACATTTAAATTTCGAACCTGTCTCTTTGATTTGACCTCAATTCTGATAAGAGTCGAAATGACGTTCTATTTGAAATTAAATGTCAATGCCAGTCGCAGCATGCGGTTCCTGCACTCATCATAGAGAGCTATTATATGTGTGTAGATAAAACATTGCACATAATTAGCCATTAAAACACTCGTGTGATGTCATTATGAAGCTCGCCTGTCCGCTTATTTCATAAACATCCACTCGTATTATAATGCCTTTCATTATGTAACAGTCACATAAACAACTATTAAAGTCTTCTTATCGCCTGCATTTCGTAGGCTGTGGAATTTAATTTCCATAAATAAACTGAAATTTCCATTGACTGTAATATTGCTATACCGCGTCAAAATCTTCACTTAAGAAACCCCTCAAACTTATTCAATCTAATCAGAACTTCCACCAAACCTCTAAATTAATACCAATTAACTAACCGCATAGTGCGGACTTCCCTATTAATTACTAATGATCTTAAGTACAATCAACAGCAAAACAGCTTATTTGTCACTATGGCGACAGACAGCGGCTGACTGTTCCGTTTCCTATAAAAGACTGAAGAATGCCCCCGAAAAGTATAATGATGTACCTGGCGATGCAGCGATGCGCAATTGTGGATGGCTGAAATATCAGTGTTTCATGTTGCAAAAGTTCCGGAACCTTTTCAGATTCTCACAATTCTGAAAATAAAATCGCAAAACTCCTGTGAGAGAAAGTGTTTATTTATTTTCACAGTCGTTAAATGGCAAATTAATTTTTAAAAATGGGGTCAAAAAAGTAAAAATAATAAAACTCTTTCAATAATAATAATAAGAACTTAAATATATATCTGCCTATATAACCTAATTTTCCATTGTTTAAAGTAATTTATTAATTTCAATTTGAAACACGATAATTGGCGCGAGAGCTAGCGTCCACAAGCTTCTCTGACTTGTCACTACTTGAACAGTCGCGTATATTTTCAAACACAAAATCACGGAAATAGCCGTAGTTTGCGTGCGAAAACTCTCTAGAAAAGGCAGGCACACATGAATGTTCAATCTGTGATTGTGTGCGTTCAAATGCTCCTACGCATATGAGATGGGAAACATTTCTGGGATTGCAGTACTTCTTTTTACACATTTAAAAGAAAAACATGGCAGTACCCGTACTGCCATACCCTACAACAAAAAATAACATAAAACATAAACTTAAAAAATCTACGGCATATGCCGTGCGATGCCCCGAGCGTCCTGCACCGTGTTAATTAGTTGCAATGTTAAATGTGTAAAAGAATACGTCGAGTCGAAAGTTATCGTTTGCAGTTATTTAAGCATTTTAATTTATAATTTCAATGCTATGTCGGCTTATTGGTTTCAAATGAAGCATACTTTCATACATAGTGCAATATATATAGGTAAATATTCTCATACTTACGCATTTTTCCCGGAAGATGAGTATGAAACAAATATGAAGTAAAAAGGTGGTAAATTAATTGTAAATTCGGACAGACTAAAATCAGGCGATAAGCTAGCCAAATATATTATTAAATATAGATAAACTTTTGGTTCTTACGAAAAACTTTGATTCCGAAAAAGAACTGAAAACAACTGGACATCGTGAGTGACTTCTGCAAATTAAAGTAGGTCGCAAATAAATACAGTTTTTCCGCCATAAACTTTCTTTCAGCTCACACAGTGCGTCCAACGCTACAAATATGGCGTCATATTTTACTATAACAGAGCATTCTAGCAATCAGTTAGTGAACCCAGCACAGTTGTATATTTCAGTTTTGACAAGCAAATACCGGCCTTAGAGTCAGAGTCAGAGTCATTTTTTTATTGAATATAAATAAATAAATTATCTTATTCAACGTCAAAATTATACTTACTTATAACTACAAGTAGTTTTTTTTTATATATAAAAAAAGACTACACCGTTTCGGAAGGTGGGCCTCGGGGTTAAGAAGAAACGGCAAGAAACTCCCCCATACCTTTTTTTTTAAAAAGTGACTTTACAACAGGTACTGGTTTCGGTCTAAGGAAATTCGCCGGCGAGTGATAGACTTGATCCATCGCCCCTCGTCGAATTTATGTGCGCTGAGATGGTATGGACCATGCAGTTTTGTCATCTAAGTATTCCTTAATACTATAATAGGACTTTCTTATCAGCTCATTTTTAACATAGTTTTTGAACCTCTTTTCAGGAAGGGTCAATGATTCCTGTGGTATTTTATTGTAGAAGCGAATACAGTGCCCCATGAATGATGTGCCTACTTTACTTAGTCTAAATAATGGTAGTGCTAACCTATTTTTATTTCTAGTGTTAATTGTATGGCTATCACCTACAATTTTAAATAAAGCTATGTTTTTTCTTACATGCATGATATTCTCGTATATATATATTGACAGGTAACCGTAAGTATATTAATTTCTTTGAATTTTTCTCTTAATGATTCTCTAGCATCTAATTGATATATCGCCCTGATCGCCCTTTTTTGTAAGAAAAATATCGTATTTATATCTGCTGCTCTCCCCCAGAGCAATATTCCATAAGACATAATACTGTGAAAATAACTAAAATAAACCAATCTGGCAGTTTCAAAATCTGTAAGGTATCTGATTTGTCTGACCGCAAAAGCGGCTGAGCTAAGTCTTCGTGCGAGATTAGTTATGTGAGGACCCCATTGAAGTTTCGAATCTATACTGATTCCGAGAAAGATTGTGTCTTCAACGAGGTCCAATCTTTCAGATCCTATTCTAACACTGCTTTCAACCTGTCGTACATGGCAAACAAAATTTGATACATTTAGTCTTCTTCGAGTTTAATAACAGGTTGTTTACATTGAACCAACTTAACACATGAGAGAGTGTACTATTTGCGTCGTCTAGAATTTAAGTGTTCTCGAAATTGCGTCGAGATGACCAGCATGTGAAGGACAGTCCGTCGTAATCCCTTGGAAAGCCGCCAGAGAGCGCCACTATTTCAAGATGGCGGAATTATTGTTCCCAGTAATTTCGTTTTTGTTGGCGTCAATAAGCACTGATGCCCTGTTGCCATGGATTAATAATTAAGTAAATATTAGACGGTGTATTTTAAATCCCATAAAAACGTAGGGAAATTAGTTATAAAATTGCGGAGTTTTGATTTTCGCACCATGTTCAGGGCATGTTTACTAAGCCTCCGCTGTGTGTCCGTCAGCGGACTGTTACTCATGAACTGAGGTAGACATTTAAAATATGAACTCGCCGCATTTTTTAAAATTAAATATTAACTTAAAGAGAATTTCGTCCGACTCGCACTTGACCGATTTTTGTTCACTTTGACATGGCGTTCACAGACGCTTTGATGATGTCACGGATCTTAACGTAAATATTTTTAAAACTTAGGTTTTAAAAATATTTACGTAGCCTATTTAGCCTAAGAACCTTATCCTAAGAAATAATCACGATCTAGTTGCTCCCCGGTTTAGACTCGCGAAGGTTAGCAATTCTTTCAAGGGTCAGTGCATACTCTACTACAATAAGATACCCATATAGATTTTGAAATTGCCATCTGAGCAGTTTAATAAGCAAGTTAACTTTGTCGAAAAAGGGATGTTACATTGTTCAAGATTACTTAAATGATGGGACTGTATGGGGTTAATCTAGCTCAACACAGACCTTGTTGTTAATAACTTTGTAATTATTTATAATTAAATATGCTGCGGTAGTGTTTCGGTGCGGGAGGGGTGGGTTCTTGTGACGTCCGTATAGCGCGAGAGTTCAGTGCGGGGTCGGTATCATAGTATAAATAAGAAATAGTAAGTTCACAAGGCCTATATTTGAATGATAATACATACTCTTGCTCAAACATAAACATAAACATTTACCTACAGGCACATACATTGCTACTGGCCCACACTAGGATACCCGGTGTCGTGGGAACCAGAAACAGCCACGTCACGCACATATAAACATCGAAGACCTGGGTTTTTTTTCACCCCCAGCCGGTGATCGAACCGTGGCCTCTCGCATGCTAGGCAGAGCGACAACCGCTGCGCCACAGAGGTCGCCTAGGCTAGGGTTGTCGCTGAGCACCGCCGCCATTCCACTGTCGCGCGCAAATTATATCAATCATGTCTTGTGTCCGACTCGATCCTCTAAAACACGGCAATGTGTGCGTGTGTCGGCGCCGCCGTGTGCTCATGCGGAACGCAATGTGGCTGTGTGGGTTCGGCCGCGCTCGCTGTTTGGTTTGAAGTGAACCTGGCGTGGCGTAGCCTGGTCGGTGGTGGATATTCCACGACTGTTTTCATACTAGGTAGGGCGGCAGTCGCACATGCATTCACATGGCACTGCAGCCGCGCGACGCGAGGTGGCACGCTTCACTTCGAGAGTGGTTTCCGACGGGGAAACATCATTGCACCTGCTGTCAGCCAATTGTTCAATAAGGAATGGGTTCATAGAGTGCGCTTACAACACTGTAAGTCAGTCGCGTGACTACCGCGCTGCTGCACTTTTTAACAACCTTTTTAAATTGCTCAAATGACAATTTCTAAATGTCCAGAGGTATCTTGTTGAGCTGCTAATAGCTTTGACTAATAAATCAAACGTTATCCGACTAGATCCTTTTATACCCAAATTAATTTGGTAACTCCACAAATACAGTGTAGAGGAAGGCCTAAAGCTGAGGATGTTATAGAATGGAGACGCCGAATAGGCTGGATCGAATTTCGATTTTTTTGATTTTAGTTTTTGTGCACTGCGGGATGGATGCTCTATGTCAATACGATCTTAAGTCAATATAAGTGTCGCTTGACCAATGTTGCTACCCCAGCCAGTGGAAATTGGCACTTGTGATTCCCCTCCCCAAAACGTCTAATCCCGCCTTCTTTAAAGATTTCCGTCCCATTTCTATTCTGCCTATCCTCTCCAAAGTCCTGGAATCAATTGTCCACTCCCAACTCTCCTCCTACCTTTCCTCAAAAATGTTACTGAATCCCCACCAATCAGGTTTCAGGCCGGGTCACAGCACTACCACAGCACTGCTCAAAGTCACTGACGACATTCAATTAGCTATGGATCAAAAGCAGCTTACGGTCCTTACACTGCTTGATTTCAGTAGCGCCTTAAACTGCGTCGATTTCGATATACTAGTCGAAATTTTAAAGTCACTTAATGTCTCCTCGCACTCTGCTCGCTGGTTTGACTCCTACCTGAGAGACCGCCAGCAACGCATTAAGTCTGAGGAGATCTCAACGGACTGGTGTGATCTCTCCGCAGGTGTTCCGCAGGGAGGCATTCTTTCTCCTCTCCTCTTCTCGGTATTCATTAACTCCATCTCTGACGTTCTTACCTCTTCTTATCATCTGTACGCAGATGACCTTCAAATATATCGGCACTTCTCTCCGTGTGATGTGAATCTGACAGTAGAGGCGTTGAATGCTGATCTCGATAACATCAGGAAATGGGCTACCTCTTATGGTCTGCTTGTCAACCCGGGCAAATCGCAGGCCATGATTGTGGGTACTCGTCACTCTCATAACCTAGTTCAGAAAATGCCCGTCGACCCTATAGTGTATGATGGTAACATAATCTCATACAGCGAGAAGGCCAAGAATCTTGGGGTTGTATTTGATAAATTGTTGTCCTGGTCGCCCCATGTTTGTGAGGTCAGCAGACGAGTCTTTGCGTCATTTCACTCCCTACGGAGATTGCAGCACTTCCTGCCACAGCAGACTAAAATCACCCTTGCCCAGTCCCTCCTACTACCTTTAATCGACTATGCAGATGTTTGCTGGATCGGTGCGAACGAAGAACAACTGAACAAACTCGAACGACTTCAAAACCTCGGGATTCGGTTTGTCTTCGGGCTGCGCAAGTATGACCATGTCTCACAGTATCGCAAGGAGTTGGGGTGGCTTCCGATCCGCCTTCGTCGTGATATGCACGTTCTCTCCTTTCTGTTCAACATTTTGCGAAACCCCCGCTACCCCTCATATCTTCGAGATCGTTTCGAGTTTATTTCCTCCAGGCATAGCAACCGGAGATCCCACACGATGTCTCTTCTCTCTACTCCTCGGCATAACACTGCCGCTTACAAACACTCGTTTAGGTTAACGGCGATCCGACTGTGGAACGCACTTCCCTGCGCTATTAGAGATAGTCCCTCAATTTTCACTTTTAAGACAAGATTGAAAGAGCATTTCCTTTCTCTTTCGTGATAGGTACTTTTATATATGTATATATAAGTAGTATATGTTTGATATATATAAAAATTTTTGCTTTTGTATTTTATTTAGTATATATCATGTATTAAATTATTATGTTTTAGTTGTAAACAATTAGATGTACAGTTTTATTGCGCACTAGGACTCTCCTGTTGCACAATTTTTCCTGTCCTACCTAGGTTTGCTGGTAGAAATCTCTCTTTAGAGATAAGCTCGCCTTTGCTCATAAAATGTTTTGTTACCTTACTATTTCTATAAGATTTCTGTGCAATAAAGAATATGAATATAACAGCAACAATGACATATGAGTAGAAGTACTGCCCCAAGGGACTTGAAGTTTGGGGAAAATGCTAAAAAGTGGGTTCGGTTCGTCATGGAATAAAAGTACTTTAATTAAATTAAAACAACAGTATAATTATTTTAATATATATTTCAGTTAACAAACAAGTAATCAAAAACCCAATAACACAAAATAAACGTCAACAAAGAGCTTACAGTGAGTTTAAAGATATCGACATTTTACCCTATTTTGTAATTTTTCTTCGACTCGAAGATAGGCATTATTCGGCATGACTCCAATTTATTTCTTATCCACCCTTCACGACGCTCTGGACCACAGACAGCAGAAGATGATTCCGTTACCAACTTTATGCACCTTTCAGTAGCTTGCGTGTGACAAGGTATGCGATGGAAGTCCAAAGATATCCTAGCATTTATGGTATCGAGGTCCAAAATGGCCTCGGAAATGACGGTGGTTGGAATTTGCATAGTGAGAGGTGGTTCAGAAATCACTTTCCAGTCTATCAAATCAGTATAGTCGTTTGCTTCAAAATTTAACGAGGGCACTTGAAATACTCTCTTAGGTGTGAACGCCGACCTGTCCCGCACCTTTAGAATTCGTCTGAGAGCGAGTTCACGAATGTGCCGTCTTTCATCATGTAGCATTGCTATCAGAATGTTTTCACAGTGCCCAAAATATCCATTCCGTTGTATGACAGGATCTACTACCTTCTTCAACTCTTCAGGCAGGTAACGTGACACCTTAATGCTTTCGAAGACGTGTTGCGCTCCATTTATGCAGTGAGGTCTGGTCTTTATTTGAAACCACATCGGAGCATACACCTTGATCACAAATTCAGCTAATGTCACAAGATTTTCCGACGGCGACGCAGTGGAAACATAAACCCTTAGAATTCTGTTCGCTGTTGTTAACCAGCGTGAGTGACATATTTTCCCAGGATTGCGTTTAGCTAATTTTGGGTCGCATTGGCCGTCGTTGATCGCACGACAAATCTCTAGCAAATATAGCTGGTCGGTGCTAAGGTCTTCCCGGGATTTCGTTATAGTCGGTAATCTGCATTCGATTGGATGAAAAGCTATGACCGGGAGAAGTTCGCAGTTGTTCAGACTTCGTCCTACCTTGCCGCTGAAACTTTTTGGTCCTGTTGTTGTTCCATCTAGATGCTCGAAGAGATGCCTCAAAGTGAGTTCGTTGGCGTGCAGTTGACATACGAACCATTGAAGTGGATGTTGTAGCTTGCCTTCGAGTAGCCGGATAATACCCGATTTGTAGCCGGTATTCACGGCGGTTCCGTCACAGCTAATTGCCCTGATTTTCTTCAAAGCAATACCTTTTGCTATAAAATAGGCAAACATCTTACGTGCTATTGTTTTTGCATCACCTGACTGGGTCGGAATGTGGCCCAAGTAATTCAATCCTGGTTCTGTGAGAACACAGATGTGTTTTTCCGTCTTGATTTTCCGGCGCATGTCTTCATAAAAAAGGGTCTTGTCCTTGCGCCCATCAAATGAGATGCAAATAGTATCTGGCGAGCACTTTGTCAGTTGATTACTAGCAGCAATCGTCGCGGTTCTTGTCTTATCACGCGCTCGACGGATTTTGTTGCGATCGACAACATTTGAAGTGTCATTTTCCGTCACTAGCCCAATATCTTGTAACGTAGCGGAGACTATGGCGGCTCCTGCTCTATCTGATATTCCAAAGCGATCTAAGGTTCTGGCTACTACAGGGTAGTCATTTTGTGGATTTGTGGCGGTACAAGGCAGGGGGGGTAAGTCCTCAACCTCAAGGCTCGAAACAGTGTTCGAATTTTCGCGATTCGAGGCTGCTAAACGTTGAGTTTTCTTTTGATTTGTCTGTGTTTGGTTGTCGGTGGATTTTGACTTTTCTTCATACAGTTTCCGTTTCAACATCCTTACATTGTTACTCATCTTTTTATATGTGGTCTTTATATCTAGCAAACCAATCATCATTTTCCTTTCACCCCTTTGATCGGTTAAAAAAGCCCTTTCTTTCTGTGGTACTTTGCGTGATGGTACACAAACACAACATTCAAACGAACTACACTTGCAAGTAGCAATATCAAATAGCGATTGACTCTCCCGTCTGAATTCGTCCATTTTCTTAATGTAGTTGGCATTATTACATCTGCCTTTGTACGGCTTCAGAAGAGCCCTATATTTACCGTGATATTTTTTAAATAACTGCACGATATTTCTGTGGTCTATCGTGGGTAACAAAGCCTTCTTCCACAGATTTTCTACGTCGGTAACGACGATTTCACTAATAACTTTCACAGAGTCCTGAAACGGATTTTCCAATGTTTCAGATACTAAAATAAAATGCTTCATCACATCTTCTTTTGTCGGTAACATACTATTTGGTAGCGCTTTTCCCGCACCAAATATAGGACAGATTTTATCCTTGCTACGTAAACTCATAGTGAGTTTTGATCGCGCACGCGAACGGGATTATTGAATAAAACAATACGTGCACTCCGGAATGCAATCAATTTGTCACTGATTCTAAATCACGGCGATTTATTTGAAACAAAAAATAGTCTCTCACTCACGCGGGGGTGCTCCTCTAGGCGGGGCAAATTCACGAAAATGGGCGCTAACAGGTGAAACATTTCGGCGCGTTAGTTTGAATATCTTATAATTTTATGGTTTTATATGGTCAAAAATATCTTAAGCTATTGTTTTAAATCAGTTTCAGTTAAAATATTATATATTGTATGATTAAAAAACGAGAAGTACAAAACCTAGTTTTTCGTAATTTCTGAAATTTTTAGTGGCTCGGGGGCAGTACTTCTAAAACTACGACCCTAGTCCATATTTGGTGTACTTATTAGGTAGGCCTTAGAGCATTCATTCCGCAGTACACGAAAAGAAAATTCGAAAAAAAAAAAAACCATACAAGCGTGATCCGGCCTAACGCCGAACTCCTCGAAGTAACTACTATTCTAAGTTTTTATCTCGGTAATAAATTCGCTACCCGCTTCGTTTAACTTTCGATAGGGTTGTCGCAAAACTAGAGGGACAGAGCTGTTACGGCGTCAATGCTACGGGTGCAAAACCCTATTATTTTTTTCAGCGTCAGATTTAACAACATCATCACCTATCTTTAAACAGCAATCATTTGTGGAAGTTTCCTCGCTCTGTTTCTCCCACAGTAGTCTAATGTAGAGAAGTGGTAAAATATGACGTTTTCCAAACATTTACAAAAAATTAAGAATTTTGAATTTGAATTTGATGTTGGTCCCGATTTGCCGTCACAGCTCTACGTTAGATCATATAACATTAGTTAGGCTATCAGTGACAGTAAACTTCAAAAGAGTAACTACTGTGTAATTTTAAATTCACACCTTCTGTTCAAAAATATATACTTTCATCACAGCGGACAGTTCTGCAATCAGCAAGGCGTATTTGCTGCAGGACATTTAATTTAGAAGCGCTTCCAGTCCTAGTTGTTCTGAGCTTAGTAAACTGCACAAATTGGCAGGTCGGCCTTCGAACGTTTGAGGTAACCTTCTTTTGTGTAACTTAATTTGCAATCTTGTGTGAGAGAGAGAGAGAGAGGGAGAGAGAGAGAGAGAGAGAGAGAGAGAGAGAGAGAGAGAGAGATGAACTAGAGAAGCCATTTTAGGGTTACAATACAAGCAAACAAACAAATTGGACCCTATTACTAAACCTACGCTGTATGTCCGTCCGTCCATCTTTTATCTGTTATTCCATCAGCGGGCTGTGTCCAAGAACCGAAATAGGTAGAGAGTTGAAATTTTCATAGAATTTGTATTTTTGTTGCCGCTACAGCAACAAATAATGAACTATGTCAACATCATCAGAGTTAACTTGGATGTTGACATAATTTTGAAACATTGGCTGTGTAGATATATCTGATTTTTTACGATGTGTATATCTTTTTGAGTAGCTAACCTGCTCACATATATCTGATGCTGACTGTACTATTAAGTATGCTGTGTCTGCGTGTAGTTCATTATTTGTTGCTGTAGCGGCAACAAAAATACAAATTCTATGAAAATTTCAACTCTATTTCGATTTTCGATATTCTGATTTTTTAAATGTGTAGATCTTTTTGAGTAGTTAACCTGCTCACATTTATCTGATGCTGACTGTAATTTGTATTTTTGTTGCCGCTACAGGAACAAATAATGAACTACACGCAGTCACAGCATACTTAATAGTACTACATATAGAAAGATCACTCCGCAAATGCCCTTAAATAAATAGCTACTCTCGCTGCGCGATAATAAAGCGCAATCTAGCTCGCACCTGCGCTACGTATAATAATCGCTAAACACCTACAGAATCAGTTGCCCCGCCCGTGCAGGCTAGATTGCGCCGCATTACTACGCCTGAGAGTTTCTTTTACTCTAACGTCACAAGGTCGTCCTGTAAACTCCTGTCTCGCTTGATCACGGTAGGGTTACTACTTGTACGTGCGATTTGTGTTTGTGAATTTAAGTCCTCTCTGTGTAAGAGAAGTGTTATCAATACTTACTCAGGCTATTGGCAAATTCTAAGGCTAGGTAGGTACCTACCTCCTTACTTTTGTAATTGTAATTTGTTTTATACTAGGTCTAATGTGTTTACTTTTAGGTAAACAAAAAGGTATTCAATTAAAAAGGAATCGAATTTTATTTGAGAACAATTCCTTTAGACACCCTAAAATGTTAGGTACTTAAGTCATTGTTGTTGCAAACCTCACATAAAAGTTGCTTATGAGGAGCGGCTAGCGCGCGACGTGACTGCGAGCCAAGCGAGCGGCAACCTTATTGAAATCCTGCACGTCGGGTTGGCCGGTCGATCGTACCTAAACTGTTGAGTGAGACCCGCTGACGCAGTTAAACAAATGAATGGGTTCCCTTCCCCATACAATATACGAGTTTACTGCATTTTTTCTTGTAGAACCGGAACCGTTCGTGTAAGAGTGCGACCTGTCACTGTCTCCCACTCGGTCAATGATATGATAATCATGACTGAATGGTATTCCACCCAATTCCAAAGGCATGACTAAAGTAATTGAAAAAATCTGTCAAGCGCGAGTCGGACTCGCACACGAAGGGTTCCGTACCATCGTACAAGAAAAAAAAAACACTACATATTAATAAACCCAAAACTAAAAGAAAAAATGTGTTTTCTGGGAATCGAACCCGGAACTTCAAGATTGCGAAACCGACTGAGCCATCTCAAAGTTATCACGAGCAGCGAAATTTATGGTGATATTGAATCATGGTGTTATGGTGAGTTTCGCAGGGGCAGGGATTAAAAAAAAAACAGCCGCTTGTATAGGGACCCCCTTTAATTTTCTAAATTGCGTGTAGTTCATTATTTGTTGTTGTTGCGGCAACAGAAATGCACATTCTGTGAAAATTTCAGCTCTCTACCTATTTCGGTTGATCCGGTAGAGCCCAGTGACGGACGGACGGACGGACGGACAGCGGAAGCTTAGTAATAGGGTCCCGTTTGGCACCCTTCGGGTACGACACCCTAAAAAGAGTGTTTTAATATTAAGATTTTGTTCAATCAGTTTCGAATTAGAAATATAATTGAACCTGTGGCAACCAGACGAGAACAGGATTGATTGATGAAGCTGTTAGTTTAGTGCCTGGTTAGTCAGTTTAGACGCCTTTACAATTTCACAGATTCTCTAGTTAAAAACCTCTTGTGTGCAATAATGTACGACTAATAAAGCGCTATCAAAATTACTTACCCTAGTCCCCTACAAATATTGGCAATATCTTGCGCCTCTGCCGACTTATTCAATCGAAAATAGCCCCTATATCTTGTACCATAAAGTCTTGATTAAGTTTTGAGAATGTTTTGGTGTTATTTTAGGTCTGAGTTGTTGGTTCTATAGCCTATGCGAGGAGAGATTTTAAGTACTGTGACGGGCATTTCTTAAATTTTATTTTGTTTTATTGGAAGCGAAATCATTGGAATTACCCGTGCACAGGAGTCAGACCTCGCTGATATGTCCGGGTCGCTACAAATTGAGCGGGCATCAGCTCGTGTAGTATACGGCCCCTATGTGTGTGCGTGTGTGTGTTTGTGTGCGTGTGTGGTTAAGTAGTTATAGTTAGATGTCCCTGCTTGGCATGACCTCGGTATATGCTAACGGCTTTCTGCCTGCAAGTTTCTGTGGGAGTTTCTACGCCCTTCTTCTCCCACAGTGGTCCAATGTAGAGAAGCGGTAAAAAATGACGTTTGCTAAGTATATGTAAATATCTACAGTAATAAAGTACTTTGACTTTGACTTTGTTGCCCATTGGGGCTGCCATTTGCCCATAAGGGCTGCAAGTTGTCCATTGGGGCTGCAAGTTGCCCATTGGGGCTGCAAGTTGCCATTGGGGCTGCAAGTTGCCCATTGGGGCTGCAAGTTGCCCATTGGGGCTGCAAGTTGCCCATTAGGGCTGCAAGTTGCCCATTGGGGCTGCAAGTTGCCCATTGGGGCTGCAAGTTGCCAATTGGAGCTGCAAGTTGCCCATTGGGGCTTCAGGTTGCCCATTGGGGCTGCAAGTTGCCCATTTGGGCCGCTCACATTCGGACGCACAGAGTTTGGTGGCATGAGGATCACAAAGACGTTGTCAAGTTATATATCGGAAAAATGCAAATAGCTACTTCGTCATCACGCCTACTTGACAAGGGCAGTCAACTTGGATAGTTTTCATGATCTGTCTTGTCGTCGTTTAGTTCGACCGTTTTAGAGAAACATTGTGATGTGACGTCATTCCACATTGTTGACAAATGGTGTTTTTTTCATCCACGGCGTGATATTTGCATCTGTTAGACACCCAGTCCAAAAGTCAATTTGTTAGAACCCCTGGTTTTATTTATAATATAATAATTATCAATTCTCCCCAAATAGACAGTCGCTTGAATATGTCGCAGCAAGATGGTTATAGATAGGCGTTATTTAACCTCACAACGACCACGGACTGCAAAGGCAGTCATTTTCCCGTTAGAGGTTTTGAGTTTCATAACGGGGTTGGGTCGTTGAGAAGATAATTATATCCCAAGGGATATAATCCGTAATATACAAAGTTACATTCTGTGTTACACGAGGGATCACAATTTGTGTCGGTTAAGCCCCTGTAGGCTGTTTGGGGCTAGACTTGTCAGAAAACGTCGTTGTGAAAAAAAATGGGAATAGTGAGTAGGATATAACATTGCGTTACATCTTTCCTCATTCGGTTGGCAGAGGCAAGGTTACGCTTTCGTTAAGCCAGTTAATCAATACTCAATTTTGCGTGACAGGGGGCTAGCCCATAGCAAGTTAGCAACGGATGTGGAGGGTTATGTTACATGTCGAACAATACGAAACTTTCGAAGCTGTCATTCCCTGTAGCTTAACCTACAAGGTTTATCGGCTCTCGACGTCATATCCAGTTGCCACTCACAAAGATGGACTAAGGTTGGGGTATTTATTTACTTATTTTTACACAAATAAGGAATGGAAACTTTAGTTGAGAAATTGCAAATTGCTTTGGGAGACTTTCTAGAAAGCCGTAGTACCTAGAACCATATAGGCATAGTGATGAACGTGATCAAACCGCGCCACGTCATCAAACCAAAGGAATTTCTGTACAAAAGTTTCCTTTGCCACAAAGGCGCAAAAATTAATTTGGAGCACAAATCAACAGACATTTTAAACGGAACGTTTCTAATTAATCAAATGGACGTATTTCAGTTAAGTAGGCCACGAATTTCGCTGAATGTCGGCTCTGCTTTGAATTACCAATTTACATGTTATTCAAACCGGAATACATCAAAGACCGAAATTAGTTAGTTTTTATCGTGAGTGGTTCTAAGGCCCTTATTAATAAACAGCTCTCAGAGTAAACATAACGCGATTTATATATTATACAGTGTGAATCCTAATAAAGTGCCCATAACAATCTGGGGTTGAAGAACATAGAAAATCATCAACAACAAAAAAAATTAAAAAAACTCGTCCAGTTTAAATAACCATTTTAATATAGAAATGCGCTATCTGGGTACCAACTGCAAAGAAAATATAACTTCGGAATGGAAAGGTTTTTCGTAGTGAAATTTACTGATTCGTGATGATGAAAGACGTAATTTCAGATTTCCACAAGATTTGCTTCCCAAAATGGATTTTTTTATAACTGAATATTATTTTTCATTTTGTTAGCTTTCTGACGACACCATGCAAAATAATGTTTCTACATAATAGGCTTTTTTAAATCATTACTTGATATCTATTTTCACTTTTTGGAGCTAAGCTTAATCATAAATAAGACCTAGAGATTAGTGATATACTGTAAATTCATAAGGTAGTAAATAAATAGGAGTAGGCAGAGGTCCTCTTTTGGATCCATGCCGGCATGACGCATTTCGGCACGTTGTCCACATCTTTGTGGAGATGTTGCACTCGTTGATAGTGGCACGGGTGAAAACCCTCTTTCCTTAAAATTCGCCAGACAGTTCTCTGAGAGACGCCATGTTGTGTAGCCAAACGTCTTTTGCTGATGCCTGGATCCGCATATAAACTCCTTAAGATTGCTTCTTACAAGGACACATTGATTGTAACTCGTGGTTCTCGACGATCACGATCTAATACGAATTGATGTCGGCTATTTTAACAGGAGAGAATTCAGTCAAACTTGGCATATCCAAAAAAAACTTGAGCGGAAGAAAACTTTGAAAACCTATTAGGGCGACTGACTTAACTTTTCTCCATTTTTCGGAGAAAAACTAATTCAAAACAAAAAAAAAACACAAAAAAAGATTGCTTGTCGCCAGTACTTACTCGTAGCAAAGAGGTTGGTTGTATTTGGTCTAAAAACTCAAATAAAAAAAGTTTACTGTTGTGAAAATGGTGTTTGGCTCAGCCTGTGCCTTTAACTACAAGTGTGTGTTTGCTTCGAAATACTGATTTATTGATCTGTTTTTATTGTATAAACGTTACTTAATTTGTCTGTAAGTATTCCTGTTAGTTGAATTAATTTAATAATCAAGATTTTTTTATAGCCAGTTTAATTATTTATTATCTTCGCCCATCAACCCGCACTGAGCCAGCTTGATGAAGTATGCCTCAATATTACGCATATCCAGTAGTAGTAGCCTGTGCCTCTCAGTAGGGAATTTAATGTGGGCTACATTTATCCAACCTTTTGTTACTAGCAGCACTACGTGTTTCATCATCACAAATCAGTCAATTACTCTACGAAAACCCCTTTCATTCCAAAGTTTTTTTTTTGAAGTTGGTACCCAGATAACGCATTTCAATATTAAAATTAAAATGGCTATAATATTTTTTTTGGTAGGGATGAGTTTTTTTTTTGTCGATTATTTTCGATGTTCTTCAACCAAGATCGTTTTGTGCACTTTATGAAGATTCACACTGTATATACAAGCACAAATTTGCTTCTGGCCCTACACTAGCTTACCGTCTCGTGGGAACCAGAAAAAGCGGCGTCACACACATAAACATCCAGGACCAGGGGTTTTATTTGCTAACTCCCCAGCTGGGATTCGAAACCGGGACCTTTCGCTTGGGAGGCAGAGCCTGGGATCGCAACGCCATAGAGGTCGTCATCATTGTCTTAACTGTCATAATGACGGTTTTGCCATATCAAATCTGCTTTTTTTTTCGAAATAGCTTTTAGAGCTGAGGGCGGTTTATTAACGCCTAGTGATGTCTTAAGACGTCATGTTCCCGTTAGGTTTTGAATCTTATAACCTTGGCATAAGGTTCAAAGCACGATGCCCTATAACCAGGTGTAGGCGTTGTGTACTTCGATCATATAAGCACGTTGTGTAGTTAGGCTTAGAGCCTCAAAACGAACTATCATAACTTCGTAAATGAATGTGTGTCCTGCGTGCGGTAGTGTGTCGGTACGGGAGGGGTGTGTTTAGTGCGGGGTCAGCGTGTGACGTCACCCCTCCCGCACCGACACACTACCGCAGGAATCTACTCAGGTAAGCGTTGTCTATGACAACAATAAAACCCAACAACAACAAAGCTCGACAGACCCCTTTTTTGGCAGAGGGAAATATATTCCCAACAAATATTTAATTTTATATCTTCGGGATAAAGTCCAAAACCAAGTTTTATTAATAGGTTTATAGCCTCTCTTTAGTGCTTTTTAGGTTGTCGCATCTGAATAAAGTTATTTTATTTCCTTTTTTTAACAAACAACCGAACAAGTTAAATCAGATTACAAAACACATATTTCGGCCTTGTTTGAGTGAGATTGAGACATGTTCATTGTGGATCGAGTTGAGAGTTTGTGGAAGTATGTATAGTTATGTGTTTCACGATATATCGATAATTTTAATTTAAACGTGGGCACAACAGTGCCTCCGCCACCCAGTATGGGAAAATACATGACGGTATGTAATGTCGTGTTGTTTAGTTTTCCAGTTCTTTCAAATTCATTTATGACGTGTACTACAAACCAATCAGGCGAGGACCGCAAGGATAAATACATCACCAATTTACTCGAACACCTCACAATAAAGTCAGCCGTGCTCGCGGCGGCTCCTCCGCTCGTCCGGTGTGGACGCGTCATGTGTAAAATGTCAATGTGGCAGTATTTTTCGCTAGATTTCTCATAAATTGATCTATAAGTGTTGGATTAGAAAAACAATATCATAGTGTCACGCGTTTTCCAATCCGGTGCGTCGTATTGCCGCTACGTGGTAATTTTGTGCCCTTATTTAGCCAGTTATTAAGTTTATAGATTCTAACGTAAGTATTTTTTAGTTATAAACAATGCTGATTACATTATCAAAAATAATCGGTACATGATATTGTTAGGAAAACTGATGTCGAGCACCAAAGAGTAAATTCAGCCAACTAGCCTTATTTTAGTACTGAATCCTTATAACAGCTTTCTACTAATATCACACACACGACATCAACTTTTGAACAAAACCCAAGACCTGAAATCCTATTTGAAAGAAAGAAAGAACACACAGATCACAGATTGTCGAGATATATCTCCTCCGTCGCGCACATCCCTACCGCCACACGTTATTCCACACGAGTATCACATTTCACACGAAACCGGCAGACTGAGTAGGAAGGGGGGGGGGGTAATACACTTAGAACTATTAAGATTGGAAGCGTCTTCCGGATAAAAATCCATTAGCTCGACTCTGTATCTTTCGACAAATTATTCTACAGTCGCTGTTCAAATTGTATTTACAGTCACTTTACATGACAGCTTGTGTGAAATAATCGCGTTCAGATTAGTCAAAGACATTTTTTAAGTTTGCAAGCATCCCTCGGAACGTCAATTTGATATGGATTGCGACGAAAAATCCTTGAAGTCTGAGATACACAAGAGTCGTTTAATATTGTCGCGGGGCTCGAGATTTCGCACCTACAAAGAAACACAACTATAGATGCAACCTAAATCTTGTGGCAAACGACTGGGCAGCATAATAAAACATTAAAAGACTGGGCAGCGTATTAATACTAGATACCCCCAGATAGGCCCCACGCTAGATGCACAGTGTTATTAGAACCAGAAACAGTGACATCAAAAACAATCAAGATTTTATATTATTTTTTGGCTAGGATAAATTCCAGTAGGAGGGTAGGCGCAAGGACGGGGCATCTCCATTCTTAAACATCAGTGAGTACAACAAAGCAAAGCACTAGAAATGTCAGATCGCCGACTCCCTCCTTGTCTTACGTCAAGCGAGTGAATGAGACGGGAGGGAAGTCTTAAGGCGTGTTTTGTTCGCACTGATTTATAGGGCACGGGCAATAACTGAGACTGATTGTGTGGGTGGTTAATTTTTAATAGTATGGGAATTCGTGAAGTTAGGTTAAATGTTAGGTAGGTATTCTATGTACCAATAAACACACACACAAACACACACACACACACCCTCACACACACACACACACACACACACACACACACACACAAACACACACACACACACACACACAACCTCACACACACACACACACACAACCTCACACACACACATACACGCGCACACACACACATACACGCGCACACACACGCACACACACACACACCCACACACACACACACACACACCCTCACACACATACACATACATAAATAAATATAGTCTACAAAGTCGAGCTTATCTCTAGTATGAGATCTCTTCCAGTAAACCAAGTTTATAAATAAAGAGAAAATCAAAACTCAGCTTATCGGTTCATTGATGACGATTCCAAAGAGGATGACTTTTTATTTCTTAATGTATCACATTGTAACTCTCCACCTAGGGCTAATACCAAATGTACGGCCTACGGAATCCGTAGTACGGACCCGCGACACCCATCAAAGACTATGTCTTCTCTAAGAAAAGCAGAGATTTTCAGATCAGATCACTTAAGCCATTAGGATTGGGTTCCTCGGGTTAGGATTATGGAGAGCTGAATTCAGTTGATCCCACACTAGGGTAACTATAAATTAATCTGAACTAATCTACAGTTGGGAGTACGGTTACATTCGAGGACTTTATTGGAGCAAAGGCAGTTATGACATTATGACTTATTTATTACAAAATCTATTTTTAGGTAGTAAAAAGGATTATCAAATAACAATTAAATTTATTTCTTTGTTTATATATCCACCTTAGTTCTTAGTTGGCCTTTGCATAGCAGTGCGACGCCATGCAAGGCTAATTAAGAAATAACTTATTTTTATGTCATAAAACAAAAACCATTAAAAATATTATCAATTAATTTCATCATAAAATAAAATGATCCGAAATGCAACTACATTTTTCAGAAAATAATATGCAAAATTAAGTTAATTTAAACAGCAAAATTTCCAGAGGCTGAAATTATAATTTAGTTACGGTAAAAATTATATTTAATTTTGAGCGTTTTTAATACTTAATACACATCGCTGTAGGTAAACTGAATAAATGGAGTGAGGGTACTCGGCATTATGTCTCACCTTATACAGCATGGTATAAATAAGTCTGCTGTACGAACCGTACAAGGAAGCGTGACAAATAGGACAGTAGTTCGCCATTTCTGGAATTAAGAATAATGTTATTATTACCCGGCCGGAGGCTGGCTTTTTTCTTTAGTTGTGCACAGTTATGCTCGCCTTTAATTATCTTCATTTAACCTCAGTGCAGGGATAAGTCTATCGCCACAAAACCATCAATTACTCGTAGTACTGCCTTTCCCGTCTAGGTTTACTGGGAGGAATTTATATTTGAAGATAAGCTCGCCTTTACGCCATTGAGCTACTATGCCAGCGAATAGAGTCGCTATCGCAAACAGAAAACGTGTCGCAACTTGATGACAGGGGGAGCGGAGGGAGGCGAGGCGAGCATGCCATGATTGAATACCGTAAAAGTGACACTGCTTTTGTACCAATAGAAGTTCATTTTAGTGCATACTCAATTTCAAACTATTGATTAAAAACTGGTAAAGCATATAATAAAATGACTTGTTATGCGTTTAGAATCATAATGCCTACACTAGTGGCACTGTGGGCAGTAGACCTCGCTAACAGGGGGGACTGTGAACCAATTTACAGGTAACTATTTTAGATTCAATCAAAATCAAGTAGTAAAAGTAGCCGCACCAATAACTTTGTAAACTACATTTCGCTATTTAAAATAGAATCTATTGACTTTCCACGAAAATAGTTATAGTCTATTTCACTCACGTCTGTATAGATCCTCTTCTAATCCGTCTCCTACTTCGAGGAGATTATGAAATATTTGCAATGTTATGACTTGGTATGTTTTGTAAATATTTCTTGGATTTTTAGAAAACAGGTGGCTGAAAGGTAAAAGTGTAGTATGTTTTTATATTTTTCGAACCGGCTCATGAAGCCCTTTAATGTGATACCACACACGATAGGTTTCAGAAAAAAATGTGCCGAGTTTTGTGAAGATCGCTTGAAAACTGTGGATCCTAGACCGGAACTGACAGAACACAGACATATAGACAGACGAAAGCAAAATCGACCTCCTATCTTGTCGAAATGGAGCCCTTCGCTCGCTCGGTCAATAAGAAATCAAATAAATTGGTCTCGTATAGGTAGTGAATGATTAAATAAGCTTTTTTTAAACCTGGATTATTATTTGAATTGCCTCATTCCGATTTGTTACTGCTCACTCGTCGATCGTACGTAACTTTAAATGCAACAAAGAATATATAAAAATTGAAGTACAGAAAGAAATGAATACATCAACATTAATCTTGGAAATTCAAGCTAGCAAATTCTAAATTTCATCAATTCAAGTTCATAAAAAAATAAGATATTGTAAATTATTGTAAACAATTTGATTGACATAAACGCTACATACATGACATACGAACAGAGTTACATACGATACAATGTATGACGTATGCACAGCTTGAATGCTTTAATCCTGAATTAAACTAATTTTATTCAAGTTCATTACTTATTACGGCATTTGTAATTCTCGCAGCAATATAGTACAATAAGCCGTAGCACAACATTGGCCTCCGCGGGGGGTCGAACCGAAACCGAGCTTTTTAATAATGGTCCAAGTTTACCTTAAAAATAAAACCGTACCAAAGAACAATTCACTCACTTCACATCAGACCTTTTCGGGTAGAAAACCCAGCCTTTTGTACTCATATCAAAGCGTGTAGGTGTTGATTTATTTTTTAATTTCTTTTTTTTTAAGTGGCCACGAGAATTTGTTTGAACAGCCTATCAGTGAGAGTGTATACATAGTTACATACTTTCCGTGGTGGATAGACCGTTGAGTTAAAAAGAGTTGCTTGGTTTTATATACAGGCGCATTCATTGCTTCTGGCGCCACACTAGGTAAATACCTAGTGTGGCGGTTAGGTTAAGTTAAAAGTTTTGATGTTTGATTTAATTTAACAATTATAAAATACCTGTTTATCAGAAAAAAATATTAGTCATCGCTTCAGAACTGCACAACACATCACAACACTGCACAGTAATTTTGAAAACGTTGACTAAAAAAAATCTGTAAATGCTTAATTTAAAACTATGGTTATTAGTTATAGCTTGTGCAAGATTAGTATTCCGAACTCGCATTCTAAAGCCCTTTCTTTTGATCACCGTTCGAGATTTTTTAAATTAAGTTTGTTTAGCCCGCATATTAAAAAGCATAAAATCCGACATTTTGGTTCATTTTAGTATGTACCCAGTGACACTAGGGACATCAAGACGAATCTAATGACGTATCATTTATCAAGATCGGTTAAGCCGCGTTGAGTTGTTATGATACATTCATATATAGATGATGATGTGGTTCATATATAGGTGATGATGTGGTCTGATCGATTTCTGTCACGGCGACCGCTTCAACTTTTCGTCTGTAGACGTCGCTAGTGGGCTCGCATCGGTTGTGGCTTATGTAGCCACTCTACCTATATGTACAAACATATATATGTCGCCGTAAGATTGTCAAAACCGTTAGTTTATTATGTAACTTTTTTTTCTCGTCAGTTTACAAATTATCGATAAAATGTAACGAACTGCTTACGATATGACGATTTATACTCCACACCGAAATCCATTCTATAGGATTTCATTTAATTAGATGCACTTTTTATGTATTTTCGAAACTTGGTGCATGTTTCTATTTGGGTTCTAATATGTCGAGTGGTCTAATAACCTCCAAATTAGAAAGTGGATCTTGGAATAGGGTCTGGCCGACCCTAATCTATAAAGCGTGGGGTCAGTCGAAAACATTCCAGCTTAATGTACGAATATGTATTGCCAAAATTGTCTGTCCCTTTAAATAACCGATTTAAACTGGTCATCCCAGTTTCCCTTAGTGGCAATAAATTACGATAATTGACTAAATGTCCTGACCTGACGTCATAATTTGTGGGGTGACCATGTGCGGGATTAATTGTGGATTTGCAATTATGAAAGTGACCGGCAGATAATGATTAACATTTTGCTTCAGATGTTTTAACTAGCTGACCAAATTTCGAACTATCGAGCTTTTGGTCGCAAACGATATATATATGTGGGTCAACCATAATAATAAGATAAATAATAAGTGTGGCCTCGGGACGAATAATAAGTGATAATAAAAAAATAAGTAATATCCCCACCGAGGGGAAAATGCCTTTATCCGGATACGAGTGAGATATTCCAGCACGCTGGCTCAGTGCGGGTTGGTGCAGAATGTCGGGCTAGTGACCAACTTGACTTTCAAAAGTTTTCAAGCTCCCTATTAGGGCCTCTGACACAGCTTTATAATTACTATTACCAAGTTATATAAAAAACCTAACATAACATTTACATATATACACTTGCATTGCTTCTGGCCCCACACTAGGATATATCCAACTGATGAGAACCAGAAACAGCGAAAATGACAAGCATGTAAATATCAAAGACCTGGCGATTTCGTTTTGTTCCACCCCAGCCGGGATTCGAACCCGGGACGTCTCGCTTGGGAAGCACAGCCTTGACCGCAACACCACAAACATCGTCAAAAGCAGCGATAGCAGCCGGGACCTACAGCAGAGAGTACCGTAATAATTAATAACCAGTAAATCAGCTGATTGGGCACACCCCATGCACTAAAAGGGCATTAAATGGTTTTAACCATTTCCCTATTGAAAGTTGTTCATAATAAGTCATTATTTCTATATTGCACACAAATTATATAAAAAACCGGTCAAGAGCGAGTCTAAACCGCGCACGAAGGGTTCCGTACCACCGTACAATGGTAGGGATGGTGTGGAGTGAATAGTTTGGATTTTACACAGCAAAATGTTGTTTACAAAGTTATTGGTGCTGCTACTTTCACACTCCATGAACGTGACCAGGCGCATTCATAAGGTTTGTATGTGGAATTGAATGAATTGTTGTATGGGAACCCCCTTAAATATTTATTTTATTCTGTTTTTTTAGTGTTTATTGATATAGCGGCAAAAGAAATACATCGTCTGTGCAAATTTTATCTGTCTAACTATCAATTCTATTCAGTTCATGAGATACAGCCTGGTGACAGACGGACGGATGGACGGACGGACGGACGGACAGCGGAGGCTAAGTAAAAGGGGCCTGTTTGGCACCCTTCGGGTACGGAACCCTAAAACAACAGTTACATGAAAATAGGGTACAAAGCCAAGCTTATCTCTCGTAAGAGATATCTTCCAGCAAACCAGGTTAAGATGGGAAAGGTTGTTTGCTGAGCAGGGGTAGACCCATGTGTACAACAATATGTATGAGGAAATAAATGAGTACTTACAAATAAAAAAAATATATAATTATTGTAATAATATACTACTAATACTATTATGTACTAATAAATACTTACATGCATACTACCTATTATTCTAAAGAGAGAGGTAATGTTGTTGTTCATATTTATTGGGACTGGAATTCCGCAAGGTTAACTTGTTAAAAGACAAACACAATCGTATATGTCATTATCAAATAAACGTGTGAAAATAAATGAAATTAAGTATGATGAACATTATTCAAAATGAAACAACAATTTCAGCTTGATACACCGCTCACTGTACTTAATTGGGATATTCGTTCTATAGTTATGGGCCGACTATCCAGAGAGTATAATCCTATAATTCCCAAAATCCTGAGGATTATGGTCAGTGGATTATTAAGATTTATTGGCGGTCGTAATTTGTTTCAAGAACTATCATTTCATGTTTACAGTTTCTCTCTCAAACTTGTTCCCACTTTTTCTTAACTTGTGAATTCCAATCGCGGAAATAGATTTTACGTTTTAAATAAGATTGCAGCGCCGATGGACTAGCCCACTGTCATGCAAAATAAAGCATTGAGTGGGTTAAACGAGGGCGCAACTGTGCCTATGCCACCCCACGTGAGATTACTATTAATAAAAAAATGTAAACACTTCTATCACCATTCATGAAATAGGTTCATTGTCTCTATTTAGGCTGATAACTTTTGAACCGCCAAACCAATATGCATCAAAAATCATCGCAGTAAAGTTTACTACCAAATTGAAAAAAACGCATTAAAATTTGTCCACCCGTTAGCGCTAGAGTGCCACTGAAAGACAGATAGACACACGGACAGACGAATACAACTTTAATACGAGTACGAATACGAGTTTAAACAAACAGCCTCGCGTTTGTTTTGTGGTATAACTTATGTATTCGTGTAGATAGCTTCTGATAGATCTTACGGATGGACCAATTTTGATGTAGATTTTGGTTTGAAAGGTGAACTGAACTATAGGTTACAATAGCATAGAATGCTTTGCTTGTCACGTTGTGTGTCGTAGCACATGATGACGTCACACTTCGTAGAAAATCGCAGCGTTGGACTGCGCTTGCGTGAAATGCTACGAATATCTGTTGCTACCCAATTCCTCAGCAACTAAAGGAGAGCCTTATCGAGATAAGCTCAACTTTCATCAATATATTTCCGTAAATGATCTTGTACCGTGTCTTGTTTTCAAGTGGCCAATATTGAAATCGTATTGTGCCGACCTTTGTCGGCACAATACGATTATTATTTACTTACCGCTCGTCAGTTCTCGCTTTATCGGCACATCTAGAAGAAAATATACGTTGCTGCATATTCGTCACAATACTACATAGTCAGGTCATAAGTTCTGTCACATGTGCAATATGAAATAATTTAGACATGTTTATTATTTATGTAAACATTTATATAGCAAAATGAACTTAATAAAACATAGATTCTTATGACAACAAAGTTTATTCAAAATGACCCCCGCGATTTTGAATACAGGCCTTTATTCTGCGCGGCCTGTCGTCTATCGCAGCACGAACGAGGTCCATGTCAATATCGGCGGCTGCCTTAATCAAGGATGCCTTGAGTGACTCCTAATCAGGATGAGGCTTTGAGCAGGCCTTTTCCTCCAAGTGTTGCCATATCTTGTAATCTAACGGACTCAAATCTGGACTGGAGGAGGGCCAGTCTTCGTGCCGGATGAAGTCGATTTCACGCGCCGCCAGCCAGTCTTGTGTGCTTTTCGCTCTATGAGCTGGCGCAGAATCTTGTTGGAATACCCAGTGCCTGTTATTAAACATGGTATGAGAAACAGGTTCCACAAGGTTCTTGAGGACTGTATTTTGATACACAACTGCATTCGTTTTTACGCCTTTCTCACAAAAATGTACCTCAGTTTTAAGCCCCAATAAGAGTTAAGCCCCAACCAAACCATGAGCGAGAATGGAAAATGACCTCGTTGGACACGCGGAATACGGTTGCTCGCTTCTTCACTGCTGTGTGCGTACACCTTATCATTTTGTTTGTTGTAGCTCTCTTCCACGGTGAAAATTTTTTCATCCAAAAAAAGAATTTCCCGATGCTTTTTTCCCGCGTACCGCTTCAACAAAGCGCGGCATCTCTTCAGTCTCAGGTCCATTAAACGAGCGTCCAAACGATGTCCTGTTTTTCTTCGATATGCCCTAAGCCCTAAGTCTTCATTTAACACCCTTTTCACCGTGGTCCTGCTTAACCCCATCTGAAGGGCCAACAGTTTCTGCTTACGTATGGGATTTCTTTGAATTCGCGCCTTCACAGCTTTTATCACTGCTGGAGTCCTAACAGAGCGAGGGCGACCACTTCTTGACCTGTCATCTACACTAGAGTCTTCATTGTATCGTTTTATGGTACGATAAACGAATCTTTTGGTTATATTCAAATTTTTCAGTAAGTCGAAAATCTGAATTGGCGCGTAACCGCAACGATGCAACGCAATAACTGCGACACGGTCTTCTTTAGGTGTCCACTTCATATTTAAAAATGAGGGAAATTCTAAAAAATACACATTTTTATTTTCGTGAAAGATTCGAAATTCGAATTCAATAAACTTTTTTGTGGCCAGCGTTCTAAATTCAAAAGTTTTTATTGTGTGACAGAACTTATGACCTGACTGTGTACTTAGCTTATAGTAGAACAAAAGTAATGTACTGAAGTCATATTTTATAGAGTAGACCTACTACAAAATACAAATGTGTCACTCGCACAATCAATAGGGAAAAAAACTCCCACAATCAAAAAAACCCATGGATGAATGACATTCTTTGCTTTACTTACTTACTCTGTGTCAAAACCCGATAAACATCATTTCATAAACCATAGTTTAAATCGGCTAGTATTTAATCGCACAACAATGACGCAAAAACAATTTTTATGTTATACGAATTTTTGTTGTTCCTACATGTTCAACCTAATACTTCACCTAAGCCACCGCAGCCCTGATACTTGCTGTGAAAATCAGTATATTTGGTGTGCAAATCAGTATTATTGATGTTCAGTTTAATATACCCCGTTTAAATCTGTCTTGGTTTAAGCACAGCCTTCGTGAATTTGATCCTCAGTAGGATCAAGAACCCCCTCGCCTGAGGCACGGAACATGAAAACGTCTTTTCTTTACACCCAAGAAATAATATATTCATCCCGCGGGCACAGGGAGCTAACCCAAGCCGTAAATTATAGCAACCTCACCGTAATACCTCTTTGAAAATGTTTATTTAGTTATTATACTATGTACAATTTCGCTTTTGTGTATGGTTGTAAAAATAAGGGCCTCTCGTTATTGATTTTTCAAAGGGCTTGTTAGATTTTTTGTTGTTTTGTGCCAGTGGGAAGGTTTTCGCTTAATTAATTAACTAGAGAATGTCCAGGCATTTATGAATTATATATGAAGGTAAAAAACCTAAAATTTGTCACAGCGATTGTAATAAATAACACAACGTGGGCATACTTATGCCGTTGCCACCGCGTACGGGACACCGCGTAAGGCGTGACGCTATGTTATGTTATTATGTTATACATGGGTATCCCCCTAACCTATCGTATGTAACATGTAACAATCAAACAACTTCATTATGAAAGCTTTTACTACAATTCGAGTAAGATTAAGTCGTACCCCATCATGCTGGCTCATTAAAGGCCTGTGCCTCTCAGTGGGGACATTATGCTAAGTCTTGGCCGTTTCCATGCGCACACGGCAACAATGCCACACTAGACCTGACGCCCACTTTGTTAATACCTACTAGTTTATTGTGTGAGTGTGTGCTGATACAAAAAATAAACGTACATTATATTCTATTCTACAGACCTACTACTTTTGAAGAATTTGTAGAATGCATGTGTGATGTGAGTATGTGTGCAAGTTTTATTTGATATACAATATTATCTATTATTATGTATAATATCAAATCATTTCATTGCATATCAAACACATCATGTAGAATCGGAATATGAGAAGTAACAAGGATAAAGTCACATTTAACACAAGAATAGAGCGTTCTCAAATTAAAATGGCGCCATTCAACCTACATCAAAAAAGAAACCTAAAGTTCAAAACATAACCTCGAAAACTTCCACAAAGCAAATCCCGCCGAAAAAAACAAGTTTTTTTTTTCCTGATAGGCCTCGTCAATGGCATCTCATTATTATGCCACAAAATAATCGATTTTAGAGGCGTCCTCGATTATCCCTCGTTCTCGGAAAAATCTTTCGGTTATGCCGGAATCGCCTTTTTATAAGTCGCGGTCTGTGTGTGTGTCTTTACAGATTTGAAACACCTGGCGTGGGATGGTTGTGTTAGTGATGGAATTGGATTGATTGATTGATTTATCGACATCGGTGATTTTGCACTGCACTTGTTATTAAACTGAGTGCGAGGTAACCAAGATAAACTTTTTTTTATCACACCTGCTCTGAAAATACATACTAATTATACCAATTAGAGGGAGAAACGCCTTTATCCCGCCCTTTAAATCCTTTCATCCCAAGGTATGGAAGTTTGTATGAAAATCCTTCCGACCCAAGGGTGGGAAGTATGTATGAAATTCCATTACATACCCGTTTTTTTTTTTTTAATTTGTCAGCAGTCATACTGCAAAGAGACTTTAACTGTCTACTAATTAAATTTCAAGTAAATTGTTACTGGCCACATACAGTTTTTTTTTACCAGTTACCAACCTCCTTGGTGCATACAGAAAATTAAAAACGAAATTATTTTTGTATATAAAACGCGCGGAATCACGGAAGAAGTGGCTGCATGACCTTATGATCTTAGCCTACTCCAGAAACGGGCGAATAAAAAAAGGAAAAGCCCGCGCATTTTCGCAAAAACTTCGATTGATTTAGCATTTATCTTTGTGTTTTTTGTAAAATATGGATACTTCGAGCGACAGTGATGATGTTATCCCTAACACACCGCCAGAACTATTAGAGACGGCCCAAGAAATTGTTGATAATCTGTTGCCGGAAAAATCTAAATGCAGATACAACAGTACTTATGAAAATTTCATACGTTGGCAAAAGGAAAAGAAAACGACTTCATTTTCTGAAAATGTATTGCTCTCGTATTTTAGTAAGAAAGCAAAACAATATAAGCCGAGCACGTTATGGGCTATGCATTCTATGCTAACAACCACGATTTTAACAAAAAATAACATCAACATAAAGGAGTACCCGAAACTGACCGCATTCCTTAAAAGGAAATCTGAAGGATTTCGCAGTAAAAAGTCAAGAGTGCTGACTGCAACAGAAATTGATAATTTCTTACAAAACGCCCCTGATGACTAATACTTGGGACTGAAGGTAAGTCCTGGCTTTTACCTGTTTATGATTTCCTTTTGCATTCATACATACATACATACTTACCTAATTCTTGTCTATAATTTTACAGGTCGTCTTGATTTTAGGCGTAAATGGTGCCTGTCGTTGCGAAGAACTGACCAACATATCTACAGATGACCTCGAAATTCATGGAAATGTTATGCTAGTGAAGATACCAGACACTAAAACAAAAATTCAGAGATCTTTTGTCATTGGTGACAATTTTTATACCATCGTAAGGAAATATAGAGAACTACGACCTGATAATTTGAGTACCAAGCGCTTTCTTTTGCAGTACAGAAATAACCAATGCGTAAGACAAGTTATGGGCAAAAATAACATTAGTCAAATCCCGAAAATAATCGCTACGTTTTTAAATTTGCCTAAACCAGAAGAATACACCGGACACTGCTTCCGCAGGACTTCTGCCACATTACTAGCTGACTCGGGAGCTGATTTAACCACGATCAAGCGGCACGGTGGATGGAAATCGAGCACAGTCGCCGAAGGCTATATAGAGAACTCAATAGGAAATAAAAAACGGATCAACGAACAAATAACAGAATCAATAGCTTTCACTAATAATCCAGCTTCATCATCGCTTCAGCCTCAGCCGAGTACAAGCGCGACACTAATGCCCTTACCAGTGGTTCCTCGTAGCTCATCACCGCAGCCTTCTTCAAGCCTTCAACTAACAACTCAAGATGTAAACATGTCTCAAAATATCAAGATACCCGGACAAAATGTAACATCTTATAATAGCTGCACTTTTAATAATTGTATTTTTAACTAAATATAAACATTTCTATGCATTTATGTCTATAATTTTCCTCGTAGGTGTAATAAAAAGCACTATACATACCTCAGGATAAAGTACAGTTCCATACCTCAAATGGTTTGCGCCCCTCGCAAGCTCGTGGCGCAAATGCCATAATCTCCGTATGGAACTGTCACTTTCTTCCCTCTGAAGTAATGTACTATTACCTAAACGTGGGCGCAACTGCGCCACTGCCACACCTTTTGGGAAAAGATGTAATGCGTTGTTTATGTTGTGTTTAGTTAATGTTTTTCTCACGTGTTTCCATAAATTTCTTTCCCTCTAATTATTATCTTCGGTCTTTATTTGTGCATTATCTTTTGATATGTCGTTCCTTCTAATAAGGTGTGATAAAATAATTGTCCTAAGATACAATTTCAATGGTAATAAGTCAAATATAAATTAATGTTAGTCATTTAAATATAAATAATTAATTTTTCGAGAAAGGATTTTCTTAGAAACAAATTTTAAAACTACTTTCAAATTCAAATTCAAAAAGAGTTTATTTCCATAAGAAACACATAGGTAACATTTGTAGAATGTCAAATCTTAAACTAACACACGTATAAGGTACAGAGAAATATAGAACTCAATTTGAATTCCGTCACCTCAATGTTTTAGATGCTGGAGGCAAAGAGGCGACTAGAAACCTCCAGCTTTATACGTTATTTTTTACAGAATTGGAGCAAACACCTGTTTAGACTAGACGCTTGTTCCCTTTTATTTACAATTAAATAAACACGCCTTACGAGGATTAGGAGGAGTTTTAACTATAGATGTACCCAGTCAACGTGTTTGACGTTAATAAATTCTGGTTTAGTTTAACACTTCGTTTATATCACTGTGATAGTAAAATTTAGGATTCTAATGCATTTTTAATCCTTCCGTATTCTGTGGTTTATAACTTTTAAACGTCATTGAGACGAGTTTATTTAGTTCATGTGTAGGTATTATTTAAAGCATTAAAAACAATATGTTTTTTTCAATGAACCTGATTTTTTGGAATATACCTCTTATAAAATTTACATCGAAAGAAAGAATTAAGAAAAAATAAAGAAACTGTCAAAGATTTTAAATAAAACACCAAAATAATGTGACTTTTTGCTAGATTTATTGATTGTCCAAATTGGTTTATCCATCTAACAGCTAGGCGTCACAGGCACAGGGGCTTCAAACGTATTTCTGACATCCTTAGTTGTACGTCGGGGATGAAAATTAAATCAATCATCAGGGACTGTAAAATGTCGAAGGACCCCCTTAACCTCATGAATGTAATAATTTGATACAAGAGTAATTTCCCGAGAGAATTCAGACTAAATGAGATATTCATGACAATAAATTGGCTTGTTCTTTCAAGATTAGCCGGAAAATATGAATAAAGTTACATTGCAATGCCAAATGGGTACTTTATGAATTTGCGTAAGTCATGACTTCTTTCTGAAATGGTTGCAGTCTTTGTTGAAACTAGATTTTCGTATGTTTTTATTGTATCGCGTTTTTGCACTCTCAGCTTGGGTTACAGCAGGTACGGTTCCCATTCTAACATCTATAAATATCGTTACTTTTTTTTCATCCTCCCATTTTCCTATCTGGGATGGCACCGACACAGCCACCATGAGGCTAAGTGTTTTGACAGTTAAAGTTACTGTGATAGCTTCGACAGCTACATCAAACATCGTTGCCATGATCGATAGAATCCCATCACTACTCTACCACCTACGATAGACTTGTCCGATCGTAAAGTGTAACACCTGCATTCATGATAAGCTCACCCTTCCTTCTTTCCTTATTTCATAAATAGTAAGGTCTAAATTCGGACAGTCATGCAAGGTGTACCTGTCCAACAATGGAATTCCTTACCGCGACCGCTCGCTGAGTGGTACTGATTTTTTAGGGCTTTTCCTGACTCTACTGATTTTCGAGTCGGACTCGCAACATCTTACAAAAAAATACGAAAACGCACTACCATTTTATGGGGACCCCTTAATTAATAAAAACACATATGGTTCATTATTTCTTGCTGTAGCGGCTACAGAAACACACGTTCTGTGAAAATTTCAACTCTCTACCTATTACAGTTCATACGATCAGCCTGCTGACGGACAGACGGACAGCGGACGCTGAGTAATAGGGTTCCGATTGGCACCCTTCGGGTACGGAACCCTAAGGATCCAGACTTGCATCCCCAATATTTTATCTCATTCTTAATTTTACCGAACATTAACTATAGTTCAGTTAATTATTATAGGCAACAAATATAATGACCACCAAATTTTTTTTTTCCTACCCAAAATGGCTTAATGACCACCAAAAGTTGCAGAAAATATCAGGACAAAATACTGCGGTAGCTTAGGTGAAGGGTAAAGGGGTGAGCGAAGCGAAGCCCCCTTTATCCTTCGTGTTAGGTTTAACATGTAAGAACAACAAAAAATACTTATAACATAAACTTAAGTACACAAAACATAAAAAGAAGTTTGGTGATCATTTATCCAAACACAATTTGTTGGACATCCATCCATTTTGGCAGTTATTTCGAATTTATTGGTAGTAAATTTTCGAATTTTTTGGTAATCGTTTAAACACAAGCCATTATTATATCAGACTGCCAATAACCTTGCCGTGCTTGACTACGTAACTTGACTGTGTTGAAGTTATTTATGACAATCTGTAGAGAATTTCAAGCTTTAAGGCCTTTTGACCTTCAATAACTTAAGACGCGGACACATGATGCATTGTACTCTTGGGACAACATGAAGGATGCCAACATATAGGGTTTATGCAAGTTTCCAGCTTCTTACGCCACATTCCGAGGTTGACGCTATTGGCAACCTTTTTTTCCTGCATTAGTAGGGGAACTTGTCCTGGCTTTCCATCCACCGGCTTCTGGAACATTTTTATTCACGAGCGAGCGAAGCGAGCGATTATACATGTCGACACGAGTCGGAAATGATTTTACTCGCGTGTATCATACAAAGTTTTACTATATATGCATTGCTTGAGGAAATAAAATAAACATACTGTTATGGCCTGAATTAATCTTCCTTTGTTGACCCGTAGATGACATTAGGGGTAATCAGGGTGTAACAAAAATGTGTAGTCAAACGAGACTGTCATACCATTTTTTTTTAATTCTTGATATTTGCGGCCAAAGATGAAACCGATGTCCATCGATAGATTTAATTATTGAAACACATGTGTGTAATTATGAATCCCACCAAAAACATTCTGTAAAAAACTAGCCAAGTCTCGATGGAGCTGCTTTATCTCTAAAAAATAATGAAATCTAGACAAAATCGTGCCAAGTCTAGAGTTCCTTACTGCGATTTCTTTATTATTCTAGTTAATGTTGTGTGACTTGGCCGTTGAACATTCTTTATACGTTAGTGGGTACAAGTCAATTTTGCTAACACGTAATGTCATATCTGTTGTAACTACCTATGTTATATCTGTTAATCTCAATGTCAATAAAAAATAAGTCATGGCAAAGTTATTTTTATTTTACATACTAATTTGCTTAAAATAGAATTCATTTGTATACCCTTAACGAGCAGCATAAAACGATCACGGAAGGTACCTGCAGTCATTTTCTAATATTTCATAATGTGTCCCTATCAGGAAACTTGCAGCTTGTAATTTATTGTAATTAAATACGACGCAGTTCAAAATTGACTTGTACCCACTAACGTAAAAAAATGTTCAACGGCCAAGTCACACAACATTAACTAATAAAGAAATCGCAGTAAGGAACCTTAGACTTGGCACGACTTTTTCTAGATTTCATTACTTTTTAGAGATAAACAAGCAGCTCCATCGAGACTTGGCTAGTTTTTTACAGAATATTTTTGGTGGGATTTCATTTCTTTTTGTAGAAACGTGGGCATATTGATTTATTTTATTAGATTTTCGGGAGATATCCCGGAGATGTGAAAACGGTATACACTGAATCTATACCAAGAGAAAACCAAGCTCTTGTGTTTTCTAATCAGGGTCACCAGGTACTCCAGATCTTCGATTATCCTAGTTTTTATAGTTTTTCCTTTATGTGGCCCTTAAACCCTAACTCTGTACCAAATTTCAGCTCTCTGAGTTTATGGGAAGTACTAGTTCTATTCTGATGATCATGAGTGAGTGAGTGAGTGTCATAAATGCGAAACTTTGCTTTCGCTTAACTTCGGAACTAAATGACCTACAGACTTGAAATTTTGGATTTTAAGTATGTGATTATAGCTTACTGAATGATGAAAATTTCTGCGTTCTGGTCTTATCCAGAGGTTCTCAAATAGGGGCCTGAAAATGCGGCGAAATGGTTCCAGTAAAGGATGGTACAGCAGTGTTTGCGTCGCGCTCGACTTGGCGGGGGCACTACCGTGCCCCCCGATTTCTAAAACGATATCCTTTGCGAGAAATCTGAGTTCAAAGTGCAAAAAAGTTGTTTTTATCGCCCTTTGAAGTCAGATTTCTCTACACTCCACTAAAACTACTCTACTGATCGACAGCCGTTCCATCCCTGGCTGCAGAAATCCTTGATGATTTTTCGACAGTTAGTATGCCAAAAATGTTACATGCCGTTTCTAAAACGATATCCTTTTCGAGAAATCTGACTTCATCAAGATTTTATTAAAAACGGCATGCCAGTCTCCATACAAAAATGTTAGAACCCTTTTATAATAACACACATTTGTTTATAAAAAAATACTGTATCGATCGACATCCCTTTCATCACTGGCTGCAGAAATCATGATTTGTCGACAGTTAGCATGCCAAAAACGTTACATGCCCTTTAGGGTGTTGGTATGAAACCGATTCGATCAAAGCAATTTTGGGCGATCAGCTGGTTTGTATGGGGAAGTGAAATATAAAGTTGCTCTGATCAAATCGGTTTCATAGCGTAAACTGTTCAAAAATATGTCTATAATAACGTAAACGTAACGCAACGTAAAATATGACCATACCTTCCTATTACACCCGAACTTTAATTATTTTGGTTTGGGCATTAAATTAATTGCGTTTTCAGCGGGCACGAATATTAGACGAATCGAAAAAGTCAGCGTTTGGAGTTGAGATCATAATTTATTTGTACAGAAACGGGTATCGATACGCTTACTCACTCATGCATACATTTTCTGACTCACTAGATTGTTTTATTGAAATACAGAAACAATTAGTATATCTATGACAGCCCAATTATCAAAACAGCTCGCCAGATGATGTTGTATGAAGTGGTGTTTCACCACAGGGTGCAATATCATTGTGGTCTGTGACCTCAGTCTGTGACATTTCATATTTGTACTGTAGTCTGAATAGTGCAAGAACCTAAGCTCGCGCTAACTCATTCTATTCATTTCGGAACGTAGGGTTCCCATTACTAAATCACATGTCAACTCTAAACACAAAATTCTGTCACGCCCTCTAGCGAGCTATTTGTTTTTATTTGAAAACTCTTCTGCAATATTCATCTAAAGGAATTGCATTGTGTTTTTAATTATATTTAATATTTATTTTAACTTTTGCGCGGCAAACAGCAGCCCCGATGATTTCGATCAATTACATAAATTACATTCGCCATCTCTATCCCTCATCGCAGTTGGCCTCGGGCGCGACTCTGACAGATAGATGGCAGATAACCACGTCTTTTTAACGTGAAATATTGCCACGAGATTATACGGAGAAGGCTACTGGAATACGTGCGAATGTTGTCGAAATTACTGGTGTCGAGATAATCTTTTACATCAGATTATAAGTATGCTAAAAGGGATGAAAAATAAAAATAGGACGCCCAAAAGCGATTTTAAAATGTGAAGTGATTACTGCCTACTTCATTATAATCTTCCCCTTGTTTCCCCCTTTCTCAGTCATTGCCCCTTTCTCTACCGAGGCAGAAACACCATTATGATTATGAATAACTTCCCCTCAGAAGTATATTACCGCAAAAACATTATGTAAGAGCTATATTGAAATGGGAGGGGTGACATTACATGCTGCGCGGACCCCGCACTAAAGTCTCGCGTCGACGTGTCGCGAGACGTCTGAGTAAGCATGTAAATGTCACCCCTCCCGCACCAATTCACTACCTCAAGTAGTTTTTTATACAGTTCGCGCGCTCTCTCTCTCTCTCTCTCTCTCTCTCTCTATCTCTTGCCATAAAGAGAGTTCTCAGTTCGCTCAGAGCCAAGGAAACTTTACGGGGCCTGGTAGCTTTTATACCATATACCATATTATACTAATTGCCTACCTCTCCCCGCAGCGGCGCAGACGTCCCCCCTGCAGGGCGCGGCGGGGGGAGGCGCGACGCTTCCCTGTGACGTCACGCCCGCGCTGCCCGACGACCGACTCGCGCTCGTCATCTGGTACAAGCAGGGCCACAGCGCGCCAATATACACGTGAGTAGCATTCCGTCATTCGTTCATTCATTCGTAAATTAATTTATCAATCATTAATTCATTAGTACATTCATTCGGTAGAAAAACCATATTATTATTTAATATTCATTTATTGACTCAAATTGTACCTTATTCTAGTCTAGTCATTATTTCAGTTAGAAAACTAAGCTTATTTGGTACAAAAAATAATACAATCACTTTCTGTGTTCATTCGATCCTCCGTTCTTTCCCTAACTAGATAAATCGCTCAATTACAAGTTCACTTATCTATAGGTAAAAACAGGACCACATCGCGCCCATCCACACTTAAATAAATTCCGTTTTATTTATTCAGTTAGTTAATTTACCATCACTACATAATTCGTTCTTTTTCAGTTGAGTCAAAGTCAAAGTCAAAGTACTTTATTACTGTAGATATTTACATATACTTAGCGAACGTCATCTCTTCTCTACATTGGACCACTGTGGGGGAAGATTTACCATCACTACATAATTCGTTATTTTTCAGTTGAGTCAAAGTCAAAGTCAAAGTACTTTATTACTGTAAACATAACATGCAAATGGATAACTAGAAAGATAACCTCTGAATGCTCAAAGAGAGATAAACTTTTTATAAAACTAAAAAAAGATCCCAATAATAAAATACTAAAACTAGAATACATTACACACAGAAACAACACAAACAAACTTATAGATAAATCAAGAAACAATTTCTACAAAAAACAAATCATAGATAATAAAGCGGACCCTAAAAAACTATGGCAAATACTGAACAACATAACAGGACGCATTGTGAGATCGGTTGGTGAAGTAATAACTAAAGCTATCTGTGTTGACCAACTTGATCACATCGCCGTATCAAATAATTTCGCTAAGGAATTCGTAAAAAATGTTACAGACATAGTACCAAGCTGTGATGTACCACTGCTAAATCAATCACAATACACAAACATATCAGACAAATCAACACTCTTCAAAAAAGCCACAAATTATAAAATAAAGAAGATCATTAATAACATCTGTATACGCAAATCACCGGGACATGACCAGATTCGACCAATCGATGTAAAGATTGCGGGAGACAATATGGTATCCGCTATCACAAACCTAATTAACACTAGTGTTATATCAGGTATATATCCGAACGGCCTAAAACAAGGAATTGTCAGACCAATCTATAAAAAAGGAAAGGTCGATACCTATTCGAACTATAGGCCAATAACAATATCGCCGATATTAGACAAAATCTTCGAAAAATACATAGCTGGTATGTTACACAATTACTATGAGGATAACCAAGTCTTAACTGATACCCAATATGGATTTAGACAAAATAAAAGCACAACTATGCTTCTTTCAAAATTTACAAATGAAATTAATACATATCTCGATAAAAAACAACATGTCCTACTTGTATTTATCGACTACAGTAAAGCTTTCGACACTCTGCGACACGATCAACTAATAAACAAATTAGAAAATACAGGCATTCGAGGTCCGCTCCTAAATTGGTGCAGAGATTATCTAAAAAACCGTAGTTATAGGGTCAGAGTAGGCGACTCATACAGCGACCAATGTTGATGTCTCGATCGGAACGGCGCAGGGGGTGTATGTAAATGACGTCATCAATGTAATTAGACACTGCTCCTTGTATCAATTTGCAGACGACACATGCCTCATTGCTAGTGATACCAGTATGACTAGGGCAGTACAAAAGCTCCAACACGATTTCACAGAGCTATGCAAATGGTCACACGACGCAGGTCTCGTTCTCAATGCACAAAAAACTCAGATGATGCATATACGATCAAGTCATAATCGCAGTAACGAGATGGCTAGGCTACTCGCTCACAGTCACGACTGTCTGCACTCAAGGAGTATGAACTATGTTGACTGCATTAATATTGACCAGGTTAGACATGCTACGTACGTACCTTGGAGTTACCATCGATGACAGGCTCAACTGGGGGCCGCATATCGATAAAATATGCAACAAACTTCGCGCCTTACTTGCCAGGCTTAATGTAATCAAATACAGGATACCCTAGGACGTATTACGTAATATTTATATGGCACTTGCAGAATCCACAATCAAATCAAAAACAAAGTTATGGTCGTACATTCAAAACTAACCTAGATAAAATATATACACTACAACTTAGAATACTTAAATCAATAGTCCATAGAAATATCAAATTATCGTGTAACGGCAACTATGAAAAATTATTTAAGCATTGTAAAGTCTTACCAATATACGACATGGTAAAATTCGCGTTGATAGTGGAACAATACCACAAAAAAGATATTCTTCAACCAATAAATCATAAAATCGGCACGAGAAAAGTCATCAACAAAGTTATTGCAACATCTAGCTTCACAAACACTTACGGACGAAGAACCGATAAATACATATTACCCCGATTAATAAACGAACTACCCCCATGTCTCAAGGAATCATTAAATACATCAAACCTTAAATACAAAATAAAAAATCACTATTTGCAACTATACTGATAAAAGGAATAAAAGCAAAACCAATCAACTATCATCACACAAGAAGAACCCATAACATCCCCACCGCTCAGAACAAAAGAACCGGTACTAAGGGCAACTACACAACAACTATTATTTAATCTGTGACACAACACACAGTAGCGAGCGATCGAGTTGCTTTCTTGGGCATGCAGCATATAATAGTATCTATACATGTAGGTATGCTTAGGTTCGATGGATGTGAGCTCGTTTTTTATGTGTTTTTGAGGCTATGAACGCGCGTAAAAATACATTGTGATTGTGAACTATAATTACTTAACAGTACCTACCGACTATATTGTACTACCGCATTAAAACCACTAATGAAATGTACCTAGATAAACCTCAGTGGTTTTTAGAGTATATTACTTTGATATGTAATGTTATTTAAAAAAAATTGAAATAAACAATAAAAAAAAAAAACATTTACATAAACTTAGCGAACGTCATTTTTTGCCTCTTCTACATTGGACCACTGTAGGAGAAGAAGGGCGTAGAAACTCCCACAGATCGATTTTTAGATCTCTTTTAAAAATAGGTTGTGCTTAACTAATACAAATATGAAGGCCCCACACTTGGATACCTTGCGTCATTGGAACGATGTGGAAACAGCGGCGACGACACAAACATATCAAGATATAAATTAAGACTTTAAGTCCTTTCCTCCGTCGCGCGGGAGGATTCCAAACAGATGGAAAACTGAATTCGATACATAAAAAAGTTATGCCGTAAAGTCAGTTTGCACATTTTTATGTTCCAGACGAAACTCAGTTAATTGTTGGGTTCTGAATTTAGACTTTGTAGTTATTTAAGCGCTAAAGTACGGAAGGTATTAGTGAGTCAAAACAGATTTCTAGCCGACTGCGCCAGAAGAAGGGTAATGATTTCTTGGCAACGGCATCGCTGGCATCAATGGCACACGAAGGACATTTCATTCGGGCGACTTTAGTTATCTGTTTGGCCGTCGGGTTAGTTTTGTTGGTCTTTTATTTATTTATATTATCTCTATGTCTAAGAGCTTCGTGGTCTAGTGGGCTTCACTCTTGCTTCTCACACAATAGATGCAAGTTGAATCCCGGTGCTGGCTATGTGCCAATGCGATGAGTAATTTGTATTAAGTACATAACAGGGACGTTCTAATCTAACGGTGAAACCTTAATTGCATCATAGCTGCGTAATGGCTAGCCCCCTGTCATGCAATATGGCGAATTGAATAAATGGCTAAAGGTGGGCAAAATTATGCCTCCCGTATGGAAAAAGGCATGACCCTATATGTATTTTTCTACCTATCTATAAGTATCGAACAAGGTGACATTTTGTTTTAATTCTACTGTGACACCAATGGCACCTAATATCAAAGCTCATTGCAGATGGCACTAGTGCAGTTGGAGGCTGTCTATCTGTCAAAGTTTCAAATACTGTTGATCTCTTCTTTAAATTTATGGCGTGCTAACCTCATTTGAAATTAATTATGCCAGTGTCGAGTGGTTTTTGAAAGATCACGTGACATACTTTTGAAGCTAACCTCAGATGAATGAAACTCTTTGCCTCCACCTACACCAGCACCACCAAGCGGGAGCAAAGGCGGACATAGTCGCCGTTACCAGCAATTTAGAACTGCAGTTCTAATAAAAGTTATAGCAATAACGACTCCATCTCAAGCGGTATATTTATGAGGCGATTATCTCCCAATTCTGAGCTGTCACTCAAACACTTTGAATCACATGAGTCACTCAACGCTCGTATAATGGTCACTTAACGAGCTGGCTAGTTCAAGTTATTTGTGGGCGCCCTGTATAGCTCTCAAAGGTGCCGACTTAAATCTCAGCGGTGACGCACACTGGACCAGATTTGAGGAGCCGAAGAATTTAACCGTTCAAAAGTCAATGAATGTTCTTTATTAGTGTAGATATTAACAATTTTTCTTGGTACAAGTATTTTTTGGGTCTTCTCTACGTTGGACCACTGTTGGAGATTAAACGTGGCGACAAATGTACCTCTGCCACTCCATATGGGAAAAGGCGTGACTATGTCTGCGTTTATTCAAAAAGTTGACAATTCGGAGCGTATATATTCTTCTTTATTTCATTGTTTTTAATGTAAGGCATTTTTTTGGTTAAACCATAAACATAAACATTTACGTAAAGGCACAGACATTGCTTCTGACCCGACACTAGGATATCCTGTGTCGTGGAAACCACAAACAGCGACATCACATATAAACTTCCAAGATTTGGGTTTTTTCTTCTTTTATCACCAGCCGGGTATCGAACCCGCGAGCTCTCGCATGGTAGGCAGAGACACTACTACAGCACCACAGAGGTCGTGTTGTTACCATTACGGTGCCCTAATGCTGGGCAAAGACCTCCTCTCATTGAGTCATCTCAAGACAATAAAAGTAAAATTCAACTTGAAAAGCCGCAGTTCCTGCAACAAAACCAGTTCTCCAAGTATCGACCTGCTCGTTCCTGGGGTGAAGCTGGAGATGTCGGGAGAGGGATATAGATCCTGGGTGAGCCTTAACTGTGTCCCAGGCGATACAGCGCTTGTGGAGAGGTCACTTCACCTGTGCCAGGCACGGAAGCCAACCTCACAGAATGCACAGCGGCTGTTGTAATAAACATCTGAAAAGATGCCAATGATGATGATTTAGTAATTATTGACAACTCAGGCAAGAAAAGATGATTTGTAAATGTTTTAATTTTGTTTTTGTACCAAGAAACCTACTTCTTCGTTATGTCACAATCCTCATATTCGGTTCTCAGTATACGCCGCACCTTATCTCACCAAAGAGGGCACATAGACAGTATTTTAAATTCTTATTATTTTTAATCCGGCCATCACGCTCCTCATATTAGGCCCGACAGATTGAACGCGGGTTAACACTATTCTCGGAATAACTTTGAAAACTCCATGCAAAGAACAACGGCAAGATTTTTTATCTCATATATGAGAGGTTTTCTTTGATATAGGTGGTGTTCATAGACGCTCCGAATATATTCGGAGCGTCTATGAACACCACCTATATCAAAGAAAAACTATTTTCTAACTAATATGCAATTGTTCATAGTAGAAAGAAAGACATTAAGGCCAGATAAAATATATGGTAAAATTGGTAATGTAGAATAATTCCATTACTTTCGTGTTCCTATTTGAATCATTGATACAAGTTTACAGATACCTCTATGTCCAGTCCAGTGACATCCACACTACGCCATTATACAGTTGCCAAAGTCAAAGTCAAAGTACTTTATTACTGTAGATATTTACATACACTTAGCAAACGTCATTTTTTGCCTCTTCTCTACATTTGGACCCCTGCCATTTAATGACCACTGTTGAAAGTGGCAACTATGTAGTAGGGTGGATCGTGAGTGTCATTTGAGCAATTTAAAAAGCATGTTAAAGTGACTTTGCCGAAAAATGGATATTACAATGTTCAAGATTACTTAAATTACGGGACTGTATGGGGTTAATCTAGCTTAACACAGACCTCGCTGTTAAAGAGATCTAAAAATGAATCTGTGGGAGGTTCTACGCCCTTGTTCTCCCACAGTAGTCCAATGTAGAGAAGTGGAAAAAATGACGTTTGCTAAGTATATGTAAATATCTATAGAAATAAATAAATTTGACTTTGTCTTTGATTCGGCAGTACTGGCTCGCTATACCCAACTAAGCCATTTTGTCAGACGCTTTGTCGGTTGAAAATAGCCTCAAAATAAATTAAAATCATATTTTTTGAATCATATTTTTTTATTATCATAAAAATCAATCGAATTAGACGATTGTGATAGGTCGACGATTCACGTATGGACAATCGCTGGTGTTCTTTATATGGAGCTGTCAAAATTATTCAGACTGTAGTGGTTATGTCGCGTTCGCAATAGTCGCACTAAGACGGTAAATACAAAACAACTTTAGGCGGGAACCAAAGGAACCGTTTGTTGTCAAATTCAGTTTAATTACGCTTCAAGGCTTTGTAGCCTTGAAGTGTAATTGACGTCTTCATATACTTTTAACACAAGGTATCGGGAAGGGAGAAAGCACTTCGTATGAGCAACTAATCATAGAACCTTGCTTCACTTCTGTGGAGTGATATCGTGTTTGCTCTAAGATTTCGTTCCAGACAGATTGATGTCAACAAATTTGACAATTTAATGGGGAAAGTGGAATCCCCAAATTGTGAGGAGGGCGACACCACGACATCATACATGTGTCCGGATGCGGGCACGCAGCCTTTACCACAATTAAGACACCGCAGTAGGCCAAAACAGACTTTTATAAATATCAAGTTACGCAATATTTAGTTATTTCTTAATAGAGTCTGTTTATAATTTAAATAATCTTATACTGGGTAAAACAGTGTGTACTAGAAATTTTAGCTTTGATACTTTTAATTATTGAGACTGACTCGGAAAATAAAAAATTTGGTCACCATTCAAGTTTACTAGTACTTGGTAAATCCTGGCAAGAACACCAAAAAAAAAAAGAAGGCGCCATTTTTTCCACATGGCAACATTTAGGTAAATGCAACTCTATTTTTTATACGTTAGGCAACTCTAAATGAATTTGATACTTGCTGTTTTTCTTTAACTATGTAGGTTTGAAATGGGCATGATTTATTTTAAGCTTACAATTTTGAAGTATAGCTCACAAAAGTTTTTCACAAAAAAAATAACAATTTTGCGCCGGATTTAAATTTATGTACTTTTTCTTGTTATGTATTTAATAGTTATAAAACATATTATGAAGAATGAAACATGAAACAGTTATGAAAAAGTAAGTAATAGTAAGCTGAAGGTGAAATTCTAAGTACCGCTGGGGTGGTAAGCCAAGCCCTTATTTAAAGGTGTGGGAGGCTGTAAAACAATTCTGGATTCCCCGACCTCTGAGCACGCTAGAATGCTGTAAAAATTAGCCAAAATGTATTGAAAACTTAGGGTTAATTTGTTGCTAATTGGTTCCGTACCCGAAGGGTGTCAAACGGAACCCTATTATACTTACGAACCCTCCGCTGTCCGTCTGTCCGTCAGCGGGTTGTATTGCATCTTGAAATGTTCACAGATTGTATAAATTGAAGGGGACCTGATACAAGAGACATGTTTTAACACCTCCTGCGATATAACTAACCATATAATGATTCTTTTTTGTGAAGGAACTACAATGTTACGGTTTTCAGAATTTTTCCTTTACTTTATTCGTGCCAAATTTCACGTTGATAGGGAAGTATACTATAGGCATTGATTCTCTTGCAAGCACCAAGCAAATTCAGCAAAATTTTAACGTCAACGGAGATATCTTTTGATCGTGTTTACTTATACCTCTGGTTTTTTCACAACTTAAAGATACTACAGATTTGCGTATTCTATGTCAATTTGAACATGATACCTCCAAGCGTTCCTAAAAAAAGGGTCTTCACAGACGGATATCAGGCAGACAGACAAACAGACAGAAATAAATTTACAGTTTTCGGATTTTCCCTTTTACTTGTGCCATAAGCCTTACTTTATGTCATTTCATGGTTCAAGGTCAACAGGAAGTACCCTATAAGTTTTGATTCATTTGCCAATATCAAGCAATTACAAAAAAAAATGTGAGATAAATGGCGGGGCGGTATTTTTTGATTGCTTTGACCTATAATTTTTTTTTGTTCACAGTTTCAGGAGATCACAGTCATGATTAATCGAGTTTAATTTCAACTTGGAATTAAAAATAAACCCATATCATATCGGATTTCTTCATTCTAGATCTGTCCGACTGTCAAAAAAAGTCTTGACAGACTTTTTTTGAGAAAAAAGATCATGACAGACAGACTGTGCCGGTCGACTATGTTAGTCATATTTCCACGTAATGTTAAGAAAAGTTTCAGTCAGCAGCGAGCTGCCGTGGCGAGTAGTCATTGGATCCGTTCCTTCCTACGCGAGCGCTCGGTACACGTAGTTACATAACTGCGCAATTACTGATTTTTATGTACGTCGATCGGTTACGAAAATGCCTCCTAAATTCGCTATGGCGGCTAATTGCCATGTGTGTTGTGAAACTATTCATACTGGAGATGGTATTCTATGCTCCCAATGCAAATCTTCAAGCCATTTCTACTGTGAAAAGATGGTCGAAGGTTTGTTTCGAAAGATGCGAGCTGACGCCAAACGCAAGTGGAAATGTAGCCAATGTGTCACTAATGGGACAACCACTGTGGACTCGGAGATTACTCAGGAGCCTAACGAAGATATCTCTGAGAATGCTGATGATTTAGGAACCACCTCGGCGATGGAGTCGCTAAAGTCGCTGGTCGAAGTAAACAATCTGTCGGAGCTTCTTTTTCTCTTGAAGCAACATATTGACGATTCTGTCGCAGGATTAACTAAGGAAGTTCGTCAAATTAAAGCCAGCTGCTTACTGATTCCATCAATTGACGACCGCACCAAACATCTGGAGTTAAAAGTCGCATCCCTTGAGGCAACAATAGAAAAGAATGACCAGTTTCAGAGAATGAACAATATTGAAATATCAGGTATTCAGCCAGGAAAGGGAGAAAACCTTTACTCCATCTTCGGCATATTTGTACCAAGCTAGGTGTGACGCTTCGTGATTCGGATGTTGACACCATTCACCGGGTTCGGCGATTTGATCAACCAAATGATGACACGGGCAAACCCAGGCCCCCTGCTATAGTCTTCAAAATGACTCAGCGTCGACGCAAAGACGAAATACTATCGGCGATTCGAGTGCGCCGAGGCATCCAGACCTCGGACTTTGGACTTCGCGGGCCATCGGCAGATGTTTACATCAATGACCATCTAACCCCGGCGAACAAGTTGCTGCTGAAACGTGCCCGCGAAATAAAGAAAGCTTGTGACATCAAACATCTTTGGGTCAGAGATTGCAAAATCTTCATGAGAAAAACTGACACAAGTAAAGCCGTACGAATCTGCAATGACACTGATTTTAACAAATTTAAGTGACGGTGCTTGTTTTTTTGCGATAGGTATTGGTGTTTCTTGTGTGTTTACCTTAAATCAACTGAATTTTGCAGCATTCAAAATTTACTTTGTGTGAGTCATCTGTTACTAAACAACGTCAAATTTATCATCACATTTCTGTTCTCATGTTTGCTACAAAAATTGCTTCATTTGCTGTATTCAAGTTACTATTTTCCATGTGAAGATATCTATCATCAATCCGCAATAATTAATATAATATTAATGTGTTTCTGCTATAATTGTGCAACATATCTGCCACTACCAGTATCTAACAATGCTTATAAATCTATACACGCTTATCTTTTATTATCAATGCGCATCGTTAGTGAAGCGAGCAGTAAATTCAGAACTACTCTGCTTACCGCTTTTTACTTATACTTTATGCTTAATAAATGCCAGCCTTAAATGAACTTAGCATATATTATCAGAATGTGAGGGTATTGCGCACAAAATCACATACTTTCTTTCCCGATGCTCTTCAATGTGGCTATGATATCATATGTTTGACCGAAACATGGTTGTCTTTGAACTTTAATGATGCGGAATATTTCTATAGCAACTACGTAGTGTTTCGGCTTCATCAAGAGACGCCTAAGTCAAATACCTATAGACCGTCCGTCCGTCACCGCCGCCGCCGCCGACCGGTGAAGGACCCCGCGGGTGGTGGGGTGCTGATTGCCGTGCGCCGAGGAATCTTGGCGCGGCGACGTGACGAGCTACGGAGTACGCCGACTGCCGAGGAACTATGGGTTACCATCGACCTTGACGGTGGTGGCACTAAGCACTCTCGAGTCAGCTGTGATCATTCCTTTTCTAAACTGCACTCAGTGGCTTCTTACTCCCCTCACAATAACAAACACCACGAATCACTTAAAAATTTCTTCGATTACTCTTCTGACCGTGTTGTAAACAGTACAAACGATTTGTTCTTATTTCTTGGTTACTTTAATGTATCTTATGCAACGTGGGAAATTGCCAACACTCATAATTCAAACTTTCTTGATATTAATACAAATAATAATAGTGTGGCAACCTGACTTTCGGAATTTATGATGTTGACTAATTTGAAACAGTACAACTGGTGAACGAACGTTAAACAACACATCCTTGATTTGGTTTTGAGTAACACTGCTTGTTCCGTGGTACCGTGCGCCCATCCCCTTGTTCCTGAGGACCCGCATCATAGATCTTTAGAGATCAATATTAGTGTTCCTGGTCTGTTCTTACATAAGCAAAAGCCTCGTTTGAAACTCGTGTATCATAATGCTGACTTCGTGGCGATCAATGGGCGGTTATCCGACTATGACTGGAACTGTCTACATAATATGAATACGGATGATGCTACCAATCATTTTTATAGTCAGATAAATTGTGTTATTGACGAACATGTTCCCAAACAGTCGGTATCATCTACCCCAAATAGTGGATACCCACAATGGTACTCTAGTTCCCTCATTAAATTAATTCGCGAAAAACTCAAATATCACAAGATATGGAAAATCTATGGTAATCCACTAGATTATGATGCTTTTAAATTACTCAGGCATAGGGAGAAGAAGTTGGAACCTCTTTGTTTTGAATCTTTTGTGAAGAGAGCCGAAGAACGAATTGAACATTGCCCTAAATATTTTTGGAGTTATATAAAAACTAAATTTTCTTCAAATGCTTTACCCGAGCGTATGGTTTATAATGGTAAATCCTCTTCAGATTGTCATTCAATCAGTAATTTATTTAATGAATATTTTAATTCTTTCTTTGTAAAGGATACTAATGACAGTTTAATGGATCCCATTTTTGGTTTGGATTATAATTCATCCGATGCCCCGATAGATATTTCGTCAGTAAGAATTACCCGTAAACTAATCTTGACACATTTAGGTAAAGTAGATGTTAATAAGGGGGCAGGTAACGATGGGATTCATCCCATTTTTATCTCGAAATGCTCGTCCTCACTTTCCATACCGCTTACTATCATCTTTAAAAAGTCACTAAATGAGGGATGTTTTCCAAATATTGGGAAAACCGCAATAGTAACGCCAATACATAAGGGAAGTGAGAGGTGTGACGTAAAACAGTACAGGTCTATATCAAAATTATGTATATTTGGTAAAATATTCGAAAAACTTGTAACACAAGAACTATCTCAAACACTATCACGTCACATCTCTCAATTCTAACATGGTTTTTTTAAGGGTCGTAGTGTCGACACAAACTTAGTCACTTTTACAGATTTCGCAATTAATGCTATGGACGCTGGATGTCAGGTTGATACCGTGTATACCGATTTTTAAAAAGCATTTGATAAAATTAATCATAACACACTCCTTTCCAAACTTCTGAAGATCGGTATACATGGTGATCTGTTTAGATGGTTGAAGTCCTACATTAGCAACAGAAGTCAAGCAGTCTCACTAAAAGGATACACATCTGACTTTCTCTCCATTGGCTCTGGCGTACCCCAGGGTTCCCATTTGGGCCCATTTTTGTTTACTCTATACATTAATGATATCATGAATATTTTCTCAGACTCATGTCATTTGGTATACGCGGACGATACTAAGATTTTTAAAGTAGTCTCAACCCCAGAAGACTGCACTTTACTTCAATCAGATCTAAACATTTTCACAACTTATTGTGCCCGTAATCAGTTATTACTTAATGTAGATAAATGTTATACGATAACATTTACTCGGAAATTTAATCCAGTATTAGCTGATTACAACCTCAATGGTATTCAAGTGAAAAGGGTAACGCAGGGACCTGGGGGTGCTGCTTGATTCTAAACTTCATTTCAATATACATATCGACCATATCATCGCTCGAGCCTACCAAAAACTTGGTTTGATTCTGCGTCTATCAAAACCCTTTAAGCGAGCAAAAACCATCATAACGCTATACTACGCATATGTGCGTAGTATTTTAGAATTTGGTTGTGTAGTGTGGAATCCCAACTATGCGGTACACGTTGCTCGTCTTGAGAAGATTCAGAATAATTTTTTTAAATCATTAGACTACAGGACCGGCACTAACTATAATGATAATAAAAGGCTGTGTGATAAGTTCAATATTGCCTCCCTAGAAAGCAGACGCACTTTTTTGGATGCCTCATTCCTATATAAATTATTAAATGATCATATGGTCAAGTAAACATGCCAAATCTATATAGATTCGGCATGTTTACTTGAGAAGGTAAACTTGTTTATTAACCGCATCTCCTCACGTTCAAAGAAAACATTTTATTCTACCCTATGTAGCACAAACTATGCAAAAAACACATTCTTTCGACGCTCTTTCGAAACTTATAATTAATGGTACTCCAGGTCTTTATGTAAATAGTCAATCAATCCATGTTTAGTAAGTGACTGTTTGTTATCTGAATAAAATAAAATAAAATCAAATAAAAATAAAAAATAAAAGTTGACGACCGTCACAGATAAGGTATATTTATATTCATCACGTAGTTTTGTAGTAAGTTGTATATAAGCGTTTAGTATTCCCTATAATAAAGTAGTCTAGTCTAGCATTTGCGCGCATCTCATCCCTTTTACTTTACTCCCGAAGATGTCGCTCTCCTTATAATTGCCTCTGGCAAAGTGGTGACCCGACTTCTGAACATCAGCAACCTTCGGTAATAGCAGCATGGACCCAGCCGCGAAGAAAACTCCGTGTGCTGCCACCTTAGAAGTGCAGCAAGAAGCACTTCGTCCAAGATCGCCGAGCCCCGACTTCGGTTTGCATACCTATTTCAAACCACGCTGCAGAACTCCATAATCAAGACCCCACCCAAACCAAGACGACATCAAGCAAGCTATGACCGGACCAGATTTGAAAACGGACCAGAAGCCAAATAATTTCAACTGAAGATTTCCCGCATCGAACTCAAGATACCGCAAGAACCGATAGTCAGCTGACTGCTGATTTATCAAAATGGAGCTCGCACCAGCAGAAACGAACGCGTTGGCAAATTCATTCACAGCAAGCAGCTTTTCAAGTTCAAGACCTAGGAAGCCGTTCCAGCCCCCAGAAGAGTATTGAAACATCATCGATATACCTAATTCAACGAATATTGAAATTATCCAGGAAGAACATCGCACGAAGAATAATCAAATCACTGAAGAGAGATATATATATATATATATATATAAACGATTGGTGTACAATATGTGCCCTATGTTGCCAAATCCCAAGGTTTTTAGGCACACAAATTTCATCAATCGACAACTTAATATTCACTCAAGAGTGAAGAGCACGCACGTACATATGACGTACGAGATCATTGACTGCCTACAGCCAAGGTTACAGATTTAATGCTGACGCTGATTCAGCACAATCATCCTTGTGTAGGTACGGTCGCAATTATAAACAAACAGTGATTACAAGTTCGACGACGTGCGATGTAAATTGACTCATCGATTCCTGAAAAACATGGGCGGCTGCAGCATCAGACGACTCTCCTGCGGAGCTTTTCCAGGTTATAGGTTAGGTTAGTTTACTAACCGCGAAGCCCCATTTTCCTAGTGTTTTTCTGTTTTCCAGTTTTTAGTTTATTTTATGTAGTTTGCGGCCAGATACAAGGCTCACCTGTAGGTAAATATCAAGTAATTCTTTAAACTTACGTAGAATTCACATAACCGTAGTTCCTTTATTTTTCTAAATCGTGTAGGTAAAATTTACCTTTAGATTAAGTTGAAGTATGCACGATTACTATCTGATTTATGTTTATTAAAATACTACTAGTTATTATTGCAGTTGATATAAGTTTGTTATGGTATCTAACTTAGATTTTTTCCATTGTTATAAGTACATTCATTTATTTTTTGCCTAAAGGGGGGAGTATCTGTGCCGGTCGACTATGTTAGTCATATTTCCACGTAATGTTAAGATAAGATGACGACCGTCACAGATAAGGTATATTTATTTCATTTCATTTCATTTCATTTATTAATTTGCAAACATGTACAAAACAATAGTGGTCTTAAAATACAGCAGTAGGTGAGTACATGTACCCTGTTAGGGCATCGCAAACAGCAGTGCAGGTTTCACACTGTTAAAAACGTTAATTGTAATAAAGTAGTGCATGCAATTTAAATGTCGACTTTGAGATTAATTTATAATAACATTTACAATATAGGTATGGGTACATTCAATACAATTTTCACATAGTCATACAAAATTACGATAGATCAAAATTAAATGGTTTGGGAAAAGTATAATTGTAAAATGCCAAGAAAATATTATGTTACATTATTTATCAAATTTATCATTAAGGAATTCATTGACGGAATAATAACATTTGGATACAAGAAACTTTTTTAATTGGTTGTAAAAAGGTTTGAAACTAGATTCAGCTTTGATAGAATTGGGTATTTTGTTATAAATTTTGGCAGCTTTGTAATTAGGTCCGTTTTTAACTATTTGCATATTTGATTTTGGCAGTTCTAGTAGGTGATTTCGCCTTGCGCTAGTACAGAGATCATATTGGCACAGATTTTTCCTAACAAAGACTGATGCCTCAAGTATGAATATAGCCGGCAACGGTAGAATTTTTTCTTTTAGGAAGTATGGTCTGCAACTATCTCTTGGTTTTATATTGAAGAGAATACGTATGCATTTTTTCTGTAGCACGAAGACGTCATGCGCACTGGTACTATCGCCCCACAGCAGAATGCCATATCGCAACCACGCATAGGTGAGTCGAGAGGCAGGGCCACGGGGCAACCCGGTGCGCGGAGCCATTCGACAAACATCGCCGAGCATTTCGCCAGCGCCTGGACGACGGTTGGTCGAAAGGGTAAACCACCCAAGCAATCTTTGCAAGGGAAGGGCCCATCGACTAAACGTCCAGATACGGTGCAAACCGGACCAGGGCGTAAGGCGAATCGTCGGTGGAAGAAAAAACAGCGTTTGGCTGCCACATCGGCCGCTGCCGGCGTAGATGGGGTTCCATCTGCCACGGTGACGACCGATGGCGGTCCCGCTGTTAATACAGCTGGAGCTGCGGGTAAGGTGACCGGCTCCCGTGGTGTCAAAGGGGCAACCCTAGACTCAAACGGGGCTAAACCTACCGTAGCGTTCTCTGGTGGTCCAACTTCTAACAAGAAGTTGAAATCTGCCAAGAGATCCGGCAAAAACGAGCGCGCGGCTGCTAAGAGGGCTCGACTAGAGGACAGTATTTCTCCTCGAGTGGAGCCTAAAAAGCAGTGCACGGAAGCGCGCAGAGCTGGGGTCACCTATGCTCAGAAGGTGAAATCTGACCAGTACATCGCCGTAACTGACGTCGCTACTGGTCATATTTCGCAGGATCTATCAACGCTCATCCTCAACGAGATTGATGACAAAATCTTGAGGGAAGCGTTGGCGGATCCGAGCAAGGAAAACCCCAAATTCGGTGGCAAGCCTCGTTACGAGGACGGCCACCTTAAACTGTTCGTGGAGGACGAGTACTCCCTGAACTGGCTGCGGGAGTGTGTCTCCGGTGTGTCTACACCATCCAACGTACAGTTGGTGGTGAAACGCCAATCGGAGATGGTCCGCAGGGTTCGATGTGGGGTGCTCATACCCAACGAACGAGGCAAGTGGAAGTCTGCGCCCGACGTCGGCGTAGTCCTCCACTATATGAACAAGTGGGCACAGGTTGACCGATGGCTCCTCCAGAAAGTGGATGAGCAGCAGGACAACCTGTTTCTCATCACAGACGTCCCTGAAGATGTGGTGCCGACCCTGCTGGGAAGGGGCAGACAGCTCCTTTTTGGTAGTGGTTCGGTCTACCTAAAATTTCAGGGACCCGGTGGGAAATTTGTGAAGGAACCACCGGTGGTAGCGCAGACCAGCTCTAAGCTGGTCATCACTGGGGTTTCTTCAAGAACAGACAAGCCCCAGAGTTCCACTCCAGAGCGGCAGCAAACAGGCCCCGATGCAGTCGGGGAAAGTTCTGCTGCTCAACCGCAGGACGAGCACGCGCACTGGGAGGCCATGCTGCTTGGTGAAGGCGATGAGCCAGAACCAGCAGTGGTGCCCTCTGAGGGCGAGGAGCTGTCCATGCGGCTGGAGGAGGAACTCGTCTTGGAGGTGCAGGAGGGGTTGACCAAAAATGGCGTCCCTCTCCCGCGATTGTAAAATCCTCCAAGCCAACCTCCAACACAGCCAAACTGCAACGGCCCAGTTAAGACGCTGGTTGGGGGCAAACAGCACTGCCGTGGCTCTGATCCAGGAGCCGTGGATCAACCGCGGTAGCATTCGAGGGCTCGCCAATTTGAGAGGTAAGCTTTTCGGTACAACTGATCACGATAACCCTAGAACGTGCATCATAACTACTAACAACATCCCAGCACAGCCATTAACAGAGTTCTGTTCCAGGGACCTGTGTGCCATAAGGCTGCAACTGCCCGACACAGCTAGGTGCCGCGAGCTCGTGGTGGCCTCCGCCTACATGCCTGCGGAGGACAACCCGCCTCCACACGACCTGTGCCGGCTGGTGGACCACTGCGAGAAGTCGGGCCTTCAACTCATCGTTGGGGCCGACTCGAACGCGCATCACCCACTGTGGGGCATGCCAGATATGAACAGCAGAGGTAAGACACTTGTTGAATACCTATTTACTACAAACCTCAATGTGCTTAACATAGGTTCTGAACCAACTTTTGTTACCAAGCGAAGCAGAACTATCGTTGATATTACCCTGGCAACGGCGGACATATCCGACGACGTTGGGGGCTGGCATGTGTCCAACGAGGCGTCATGCTCTGATCATCGATGGATACGCTTCGAGATCAACGCAGCGTTCTCCCCAACTGTCCCTAAGAGAAACCCACGCAAGACTGACAGAACCAGGTACAGAGCTATCCTAGGTGAAAGACTTGCTTGGGCTGAGACTCTACCAGATCCGGAGGGACCCGAACAAATCGAACAACAGGTAACAGATTTTACAAATACTTCAATAGACTGCTACCATTCAACTTGCCCGCTTAGCACACCAGCGCCTACCAACATCAAGGGGCAGCCTTGGTGGGGTCCTGATCTAGATAGGATGCGTGCTAAGATCAGAAGACTGCTAAACAGGGCGATGAACACCAGTGCTGATGAGGATTGGGACAACTATAAAGATGCCAAATCCAAGTACAAGAAACGACTACGGTTCAAAAGCAGCAACTCATGGAGGAAATTCTGCAGCGACATTGAAACCGTTGATCAAGCAAATCGGGTAAGGCAAATACTAGCTCAACAAGGCAACTCCAGGCTAGGGTCGCTTAAAAAACCCGATGGAACATATACCTCTTCCACCACAGAAACACACAGTCTCTTGTTGGAAACTCACTTTCCCGGAAGTAGAACTATTCAAGAGATTGTGTGGCCGGAAGAGGTTCACCATGAAGCTGTCGACCACTTAGACATAACTAATAATATTATCACTGCTGACAAGGTAAGATGGGCCATTAATAGCTTTAAACCTTTTAAATCAGCAGGACCAGATGGAATCTTCCCAGCACTTCTACAGTGGGGTGGGGAACCCGTCATCAATATAATGGTCCGAATCATGAAAGCATGTCTTAGATTCGGATACGTTCCCAAAAGGTGGAGAGTAGTAAACGTAATTTTCATACCGAAGCCAGGAAGGAGCGACTACACTAACGCTAAATCTTTCAGGCCGATTAGTCTCACCTCGTTCTTGCTTAAAACTCTCGAACGTTTGTGCGAGAGACACCTGAGAGATGGAGCGTTAAAACATATACCCTTACACAAGAATCAGCATGCATATAGTTTGGGTAAGTCTACTGAATCGGCTCTCCATGCAGTTGTATCCACAATTGAAGAGGCGATTCAAAACAAATGCATCTGTCTTGGAACTTTTATTGATATAGAAGGTGCCTTTGACAAGACGCAGTATAGCAGTATAAGTGCATCTCTAACAAGGCATGGGGTGTCAACAGCTGTAAACAACTGGGTCACAAACATGCTTAACAAACGTATCGTGCGTCTAGCTGGAGAGTCCCTATCGGCGGAGGTAGTACGGGGATGCCCGCAGGGAGGAGTGCTCTCCCCGCTTCTGTGGAATCTGGTCACTAACCGCTCAGTTGATATCGCCTCCGGAAATTATCATGCGTCGATTGCCAGCGGCGCGGCAAAAAAAAAACCGTCGATTGCCATAAAAAACACGTCATCGAGGGCCCGCCCGCTGCGCGGCGGCTCGCTCTACAAAAACATTATTTATGACTATGGGTTCTTGAGAATACCGCTTGAAGTGTTGTTATTGTTAGTGCTCGTAAACTAAACATTCTAATGGCATACGTGTTGATTGAATTTGATACTCTTGTACAATCATACATAGCTGTAAACATAGACTTCAAGCGTAAAATCGACTAGGGTCAATGTAAAAATATATATCTGAAAAAGTAAAGCGATAACCTACTTATTTTATTTATTTAAAATATTCCTGTATTAATATTACACATGGAAAAAAAATAAACTCGCAATATGTAGATAAAAAATATTTATTTATATGTTTTTAAACTTTCGCTAGCGGTTGCTAGCGCCCCGTGGTTAATCACCCGGATTAAAAATGTGTATGTTTTCAACTGTAGTTGAGGGTTTTTCTACAATGTTTTTACAGAAAACGAGTGTTGAACAATAGTTTTTCAACATATAAGCTTCTTGTGGGCTTAAAACACGAAACATTCACCATAAATAGAGGAAACATTTCGACATTTCGGTTGAACAAACCTGTGTTGACAAAACTTGTGAAACATTGCACGAAATCTGGTTTTGAGCAAATGTTTTTTGTTTGGGCAGTAGCGGAAGGAACTAATCTATATGAAAATGAACAATTATCAGCTAAATACTCACATAATTATTTAATATCACACCACAAATTCCACAACACACAACACTTGACACTGGAGTGAACGGAATGAATTGCATCATTCTTTTTCCATCGCTGGGATTGTTTAAAACGTTGTCGTATCTCAAAATAAAGGTTATTTAACCGAGAACGAGATGGAATACGATCCTTACTGAATTAATCATTAGTGTGACAGAGACAATAGGTTTTGTCACATAGTCCGTCACAAAATGCCTATGGGTAGTAGTACTACCCATTTGCAATCTACGGTAAAAAAATGCTTGGGTAGTAGTACTACCCATTTGCAATCTACGGTAAAAAAATCCATGGGTAGTAGTACTACCCATTTGCAATCAAGCGGTTAACGACCTGATTACCAAGCTTAACGCTAATGGATACTACACCGTAGGATACGCCGACGATTTGGTAATCCTCATCACAGGTAAATTTGCGAGCACAGTGTGCAACCTTAAACAAACAGCTCTTCGCATCGTGGAGCGCTGGTGTTTAGAATATGACCTGGCGGTTAACCCAACAAAAACGGTAATGGTCATGTTCACTAACAATAGGGCTCTTGGTAGGTATACCCTACCTAAGCTCTTTGGAACGGAACTCCAGCTAGCAACTGAGGTGAAGTACCTGGGCATAACCTTGGACAGCAAGCTCAACTGGAGTAGCCACATCGACAACAAACTAAAGAAGGCGAGTATTGCTTTCTGGCAGTGTCGGAGAATGGTGGGGAAAAAGTGGGGACTTTCTCCCAACATCATTCTTTGGCTGTACGTAACGGTGATCCGTCCTCTTGTCTGCTACGGAGCTGTGGTGTGGTGGACCAGGACCAAACTAACCACAATGGTAAGCAAACTCCAAAGCTTCCAAAGGCTGGCCTGCATGGCTATCACAGGTAGTATGAGAACTACTCCAACAGCAGCAATGGAGGCCATGCTGTGTCTTCCGCCACTCCAGCTATATATTAAGCAGGAGGCCGCGTCATCTGCGGTGAGACTCAACACCTTAGGACTTTGGAGGAAAAACAGGACCTCACACACCGCCATCCTAGGGGAAGTTTACAAAAAATTTCCCATCTCTATGGCTTGCAGTGACAGAATCCCTAAACAATTTGTTTTTGACAAAAAATACAACATACAGTTACATGAAGACCATCGGGTTGAGGGGCTCGACGTTAAAGAGCTCAGAATTTTTACCGATGGTTCAAAAACTGAAGCAGGCACTGGTTCAGGCACCTTCTCGGAGGACCTAAACATCAAGATGGCCATTCCACTGGGTGCCCATAATACTGTCTTTCAAGCTGAATGCATGGGCATCATCTCGGCCGCTAATGCCATAGCATCGAGAAAGGTAAGAGATTCCTCCATTCGAATCCTCTCGGATAGCATGGCCGTCCTACAAGCCCTAAATAGCAACACTATTAACTCAGGGCTAATCTACGAGTGTCACAAACGACTAATGGAGGTATGTCAACACAACCGCGTAATCCTTCAATGGATAAAAGGACACAGCGGATCAAGAGGTAACGATGCAGCGGATGAGCTGGCGCGTAAAGGATCTAGCTTGACAGCGTATGGTCCCGAACCTATCATCCCTCTTCCCTTCAAGATGGTACGCTCATTTCTGAGAGAGTCGACCAGGAATGATCATGCCACTCTTTGGACAAACCATAAGGAGTGCAGGCAGGCTAAGCTGGCCTTGCCGTCCCCTAGCGCTAGGCTGGCTAAGACCTTGCTTCGACTTAGCAGGCCGCGCATGCGACTGGTAACTGCAGCACTTACTGGCCATGGTTTCTTTAACAAACATCTATATGTCCTAGGTGTTACCGACAGCCCCCTTTGCAGAGCCTGCTTGGAGGCAGAAGAAACGGCTGCTCACGTCCTCATGGAGTGCACAGGAGTAGCGGACTACAGGGCTAAACACCTCGGTCAATCGAGGGACCTTCCAGGGATAGTCGGTAACGTAAAGGGCCTACTGGCGTTCCTGGAGGAGTTGGGTTGGCTCGAATGATTCGCATTCCCACCCACACGCAAAATAGGCGCTTTCGTCGTCGAGTTGCGGAAACCAGCCCGTCTTACAATTGACAATTGACAACCACGCATAGGCGTAGGCATAATACGCGGACAGGGCCGCTTCTAGATGCGTTACAGTTTTGAGAGTAGCTAGTGCGTAAGTAAGTTGTGAAAGTTTAGTTTTCACTTGCTGAATGTGATTTTCCCACGTTAAATGCGTATCAATAGTAATCCCTAACAGTTTGTATTCATTAGTTTCGTCAATACCTAGATCCTCTGTAACCGGTTTTAAATTCAATCGTGCCTTTTGTCGGGGTCTTAATTGCATCAATTTTGTTTTTTTAAGGTTTATTTCCAGGTTGTGGTCCTTTAGCTATTGTTCTACTATTCTAAATGTTTTTATTATATTTTTTCGGCTTTCGCTATCGTCATGACATTTAAATAACAAAGAAACGTCATCCGCGAATAATACGCACGGGGAATTAATTATAGAAGGGAGGTCATTTATGTAAATGATAAAGAGGAAACATCCTACTACGCTTCCCTGCGGGATAGACCAATTCGTACATTTTAAAGATGATTTAACCAGTTCGATCTCCATAGTCTCTTTATTGTGATATTCAATTTCTACATATTGTTGTCTATTATTCAAATAAGATTTGAACCGTCCTAGTGGTTTCCCCCGAATACCTATGTCATATAACTTAGATAACAGTATAGAATGGGAAATTTTGTCATATGCTTTTGTCATATCTAACAGTATACTAACAGCGTAAGATTTATCTTCGATGTATTTTAACGCCTCTTGTGTGTATTTTATTACGGCTTGTGTAGTGGAACGTTCCTTACGGAAGCCAAACTGGCTTGCATTTAGTAAATTATATTTTTCTAAAAAGTTACAAATTCTTTTAGTCATTGCTTTTTCAATTATTTTTGAAAATACAGGCAGCAAGGCAATCGGCCTATAATTACTCACGTCGTCTCTTTTCCCGCTCTTTTTATAAATAGGTTTAATTTTAGCAATTTTTAGTACTTCCGGGAAGCATTCCTCGTCAAATGATTGATTAATAAGCAAAGTTAAAGGGTATACCAAATCGTCAATACAGTATTTGACCAAAATATTAGGTATTTCATCATGTCCGTAGCTAAATTTGCTTGGGAGTTTTTTTATAATTTTGCGGACTTCCTGTTCCGTCACTGGTGTAAGGAAAAAAGATCTCTCTGCGTGTACTCTGCCTGCCGGCCGGCAGCCGGGGCTCGGGCCTGCATACCGTTTGGATGACTCACCGATAGATGCAAAGTAATCATTACATAGATTAGCAATATTTAAGGGGCATTCTTCTGGTTCTTTGTCTGATTGTGTTAGGGTTATTGGATCTAATTTTAATTTTCTATTATTATTTGTAACCTCGTTAACGATATTCCACATAGATTTCATTCTGTTTGATGATTTTTTCATTATTTTTGAGTAATTATTCTTTTTTGATAATTTGACACATTTTTTAAGCATTTTTTTATATTTATCGTAAAATGTTTTTATTATAGCGTTGTTAGTTTGGTTTACTATAGTTTTCAGTAGTCTCTTATGTTTGCACGATTGTTTTATGCCTTCTTTCCAGGCCCTATTCTGATTCTTTTTTTAGGAATCGTTTTGTCTAAAATTGCTTTCAAATTTGTTTCAAATAAATTATAATTCTGATTTATATCATTGTTGTTATTTAATAAAATGTCAGTCCAGCGGATTTTTGATATTTAAGATTTAAATTATTGCATATTTTTGTTTGTAAATATCCTTTTATTTGTGTACAGCGTTTGTGTTTTAAGTATATTCCCCTTAATTGGAAAACTATATAGTAAACTTTTATGATCAGAAATGCCGTTATCAATTACTGATGTAGCAGAATTTTTACTGTTAGTAAACATGAAATCTATACACGATTTTGTAGTTTTAGTTACTCGCATTGGTTCATGTATTTTCTGGTGTAAGTTACATTTTAAGAGACAGTCACATAATTTATTATATTGTTTTTTCTGTTTCTTGCAATCAGCATGGATATTAAAATCCCCAGTAAATATCACATGCTTATTCGTACCAAACCTTTTTACTTTTTCTACAATTTTTTCTAGTATACTAAAAATATATCAATATGGCGATCTAATCTATGAATACTTATAATTATACAGTTATGCTCTGGTATTTTTATGGCGCAACACTCCGTTACATTTTCTACACTTAACTTAGCGAAATCATCCAGTTCTTTATAGACTACTCCTTCACGTGTTAAGATTGCCACTCCGCCGCCTTTCTGATAACTTCTGTTGAATGACGCAGCAAAAGTGTAATTATTTATCTTCATAAATTGCATTCTTTCTTCCCGTATCCAGGTTTCTGATAAGCATACTACGTCATACTCGAAGTCTTGTAATAAGTCTTCTATGATGTGTGTTTTGTTATGAATACTTTGTAGGTTTTGAACAAAAATTCTAAATTTATCTTCGAAAGGTGTTGGTGTTGGAGGCTCGAAATAAGGTGGTTTGATCTTCTTGTCTCGACGACCTATTGGGGTCCCGGAGGTCTTCATGGGTTTCCTGTTCCTCGTGGTGCCGTTGTTGTAAGAGGAATTCCTTGCCGTCGATAAGCAATCTATTGTCCCTTATTACAGCGTGTCTTCCCTGTTTCCTATGCTCGTGCAGTATTTCTCGCAGTTGCTTCCTTTTTCGGATGGCAGTATCGTCCAAAATTCTTGATATAGATATCCCCGTGTTTTTGAAATGTGTACTATGCTGAAGTATATATTTAGTCATTTTTTTACTGATGAGTTCTATGATAATTGGCCTTCGATTCCCTTTTTTCCCAATTCTTCTAGTTTCTTCTATATAGCCCAGTAAATTTATATTGAGTACATCCTGAAAGATGTAAATGATTCGGTCATGAAGATCCTGTTCACATTCCAGGTTGTCTTCCTCTAGGCCGTATAGGACCAGCTTTTTTGTAATGTCGTGGTTACAAGCGGCGCTATTATTATTATTTTCCTTTTTTGTAGACAGTATACTTTTTTCCAAACTTATCACTTGGTTCTGTAGGGTCTCTTTTTCTTTTTGTAATATATTTATTTTATCATTCACTTTCTTGAGTTCAATTTTCAAATTATTTTGTTCGGATTTTATATTTCTTGCATTGTTTTCCATCTCAGTTTTAATATTATTAATCGCTGAAGTGATTTCCTGCTGCACATAAGATTTTAATGTTGTCATTTCAGACATTATGTACCCAGTTAGATAATTAGTATTGGTTTGTAACTTTTCATCCAATAATATCGCAATTTGTTCGAGGGTAGGTGTACCAGTGGTTTTTAATGTAGTAGCATGTTGTGGGGATGTCTGATTCAGGTTTGTTTGTATGCTATCCCTGTTTAGAGTATCCCCCATTATACTGTGATCTTCGATAATATGCTCATCAGTTGACATGGTAGTTTCATCGAAAGGTAATTGTGAAATCTTTACAGAATTGTCGTCGCGCTTTATTAGTTTCGCTATTTTGGCACACTCTGGACATAACCATAATCGATGTAAATCCTGCAGTTTGTTTACAAATTGTGCTCTGGTTATGTTTACACAAAGATAATGATAGTTTCCATTACATTTGGTGCATTCAAGCAATTCCGTTATACCTATGTGCTTGCTACATGTCCCACAGGATCTCATTTTAGCTCAATTTGATGATAAAGTATGCAATAAATCGTTATTGATTGATTCGATCGTTCATTTACTCACTGCGCAGGTAGGTAGATACAATTATCAGCGCGTCGACGAAAGCAGCTGAGCGCGGCGTGAGTCACTCGACTTGAGCCATTATGGCCGTTTTCTGTGTTCACTTTAAATGCTAAGAAATCACAATTGTTTGATATTGTAAGGTTTTAAATACATCACTAACACTTTGGCGAGCTATTAAGCAGTACTTTAGTATGAGTTTTGGTATGGAAAATTCACAATTTCTATGACTTTTGAATAAAAACATAAGAGCAACGCAAAAACACTTCCGTGCGCGTCCGCGTCCCCCCCACTCCTCCCGTATTATATTCATCACGTAGTTTTGTAGTAAGTTGTATATAAGCGTATAGTATTCCCTAATAAATAAAGTAGTCTAGTCTAGTCTATTCTAGCATTTGCGCGCATCTCAACCCTTTTACTTTACTCCCGAAGATGTCGCTCTCCTTACAATTGCCTCTGGCAAACAGACAAATGGACTACGAATTGATCCTATATGGATTCCTTTTTCATTATGGCACGGAACCATAACGAACAGGATGCACGGCCGACAGCTCACAGTTCGACGGCAAGTTACCATCTTGCTGTCACTGTCCCTCGAGCTACGTACGACAGCGCCTTAATGATATTTTATCAACACACGTTTCACTATTTCATAAACCTTCTTTACTGCGTCCAAAAACCGCACGTTATGACCAGTAATTATATACTACTTGATAAAAACTCATATCTGAATATTGATTCATTATGACTATAATGTATCAATCTTTCGACATATTATGACATTCCAATTTTTAACTCCGCCGCCCACCCGCATACCGCCCCTAGTTTGTCTGTGAAGTTGGTACTACTGAACAAGCTAAACAAGTGCAGAGCAATGATCAATGCCACAATGCCGAACATGCGGTTCCTGAACACATCAAAGAGAGCTTATGATATGTGTGTAGATAAACTAGTGTATGTAACTGTACATAATTAGGCATTAAACCTCTCGCGTGATATTATAATGAAACTCGCCTTCGGCTCGTTTTATAAACCCACTCTCGAGTTTCAATGCTGCGTTATTATTGCTATATAATTAAACTGTGCCACTGCCAGGCGTGAAGCTATTCTATTGAAATCCTGTTAATACATGTGATTTACTAGTGAGTTCTGTGAGCTGTACACCTGGCGAACGACGCAGGAAATTTTTATTTTTTTAAAAACCGTATCGACAAAAATCCTTATAATTATCGATCTTGCTCACAAAAATTCACGGTTAAGAAATGCGACCTGGAGAGAAGAACCTCCGGACAGCCCGACAGAACAGGAAAGCATTTTTGGCCATACTGAAACGGAGAGGCTTTGTCCGCGGTACGCGCTCGCTCGGTCTATTAGTTCGGCGATTTATCCATTAACTAATCTAAATCTCTCCATACAAGACAATAACTGAACTGAATTTTTCATCTAAATAATCTTCCCAACTAACCATGACCTTGTTCTTCACAGCATGGACACGCGTGAAGGGGTTACGTCACACTGGTCAGATCCCGGCACCCTCGGAGCCCGGGCCACATTCAGGAGCGATTCGGAGCCTGCTGTGCTGCTCATCACAAGGCTAAGGTAAGGCTTCATCATCATTTATCAGCATCATCTATTTATTAAGCTCATAATTAGATATTGTGTTATAATTTATGCTTCAAGGCCCTCTTTTCCCTCCTTATAGGGACAATAAAAAGTCTATTCTAAGTGCTCAAAATCAAAGTCAAGGTCAAAATGTCTTTAATACGGTAGATATTTTACATATACTTAGTATTTTTTTTGCCTCTTCTCTACGTTGGACTGCTGTGGGAGACAGGGCGAGGAAACTCCCACAGAAAAATTGGAAATCTCTTTTAAAAATGGGTTGTGTTTGTAAATACAATCTGCTTAAGGAGCCCCTGTTCAAAGTTTCATGCTTTTAGGTCCACTAGTTTTAGCTCTGCGTTGTCTGCCAGTCAGTCAGTCAGCGTAAAGGTGTTTTATTGCGTAGATTCTGAAGCTCCATGCTCTTTATCTGAAGGCGTCACCATCCTTAAAAATTTACATTAGAGAAATAACAATTGACAATTTTGAATTGCAATCGCGACTGTTTTTGACACAGATATCGAGAGATAGGCCCTTGGCGCTAAGCTTGTATCGGAACCAGTGTCGCCGAAAACTAAGAACACGCATACATTTACACCACTCGTACATCAATCCCTCCCTTTTATTGGTCAGTGCAATGTCATGCACCTATCGTCCGAACACACCCACACTACCGCAGGTATACTAGCTAGCCGAGCTAGTGTTGGGACAATGCAAGGACAGCGTGTATCATCGATCGATTATAATTTTTAGACACTGGTATAGACAGTCGTATACAATGCCGGGTTCTATAAATAAAATAGTAAATTGTTTGTAAATGCGACATATTTATACGACAGTCAGAGCTACATTTGTTTTTGACGAATTTGAATTATACAAGTCGACCGTTAACGTTTCAAAATTCATATCAAAAAATCGAAACATCGAAAGTTATAGAGATGGATTTCCGATAACTTCTATATGTATATGGATTTCCGATAATTAAATATACTTTATGGATAATTTCGTATTTTACGAGGTAATCCAGAGAAGAAACATTTATTTAGCAGGGGAAAAAGAGGACTTTATACAGGCGATAAGCTAGAAACCTGATAACTTTTTATATTTGGCTACGAAAAATTTGTCGAACATGGGTTGTGCCTCTCGCCTTTCGGCTCGTTTCATTATCTAAAAGTCACATAATAATAGTATAAAAATCTGTTAGATAATGTGACCTAGACATATGCGACTTTAAAAAAAATAGCTTACGATTGTTTTAATACCTAGTTATGCAGTTTCATACACCACTTTATCTCCTCTCACACATTGTTGTTGAACCTACTAAATATAAGATTAAAGTTTAAAGAGTAAGAAATCATTTCGTTAACATTATTTAGACCAAAATGAGGGACGCTTGGACTTGTCAGACAATTCCTGAAAATAGGCCATTAGCATATTTTCCGAAAATTAACTAGTCTTTTTTTGCATTTTCCGTTCCATAAAATCTTCAGAGAATTTATCATATAATTTTTTCGACCTTGCTGGTAATAGATTATGAGTGATTTCTTTCGCCGCATTTAAAATACGGAGTCAAGTTTTCTTCACAATCAGTGTTATGGGACATTGTTAAGCAAAATTAACAATATTTTCACGAAATTCAGTACAACAAAACGTATGAATGGTGCCAAAACCGTAGCACCACGCATGCGCGAAAGTGGGCGCTACCACAGATAAGTTAAACTGTATCGTAATGAAAAATATATATATAATAGTAGTTTATGTGACTGCTGCATAATGGAGGGCATTAAAACTCGAGAATGGGTTTATGAAACGCCTTCTCGCCTCTCGCCTTCGGCTCGTTTCATTATAATATCACTCGAGAGTTTCAATGCCTAATTATGTACAGTTACATACACTAGTTTATCTACACCACTGATCACCCCCAATAGATACCGTATACAATGCAAGCGACGCGCACCACGCATTAGCTCAATAGGTATTATACGAAACAAAGCTTGAATGCGCTTCTTCAGCGCGACCAAGTGTCAGACCTGTGCATATTGTCAAAAATTAAACTTAAAAAAAAAAAAAAAACGAAAAAAACAAACATTTTAATGCCGTTTTGTACCAAGACTTCAAACTTCCAAAAAGATGGTATAACATTCCACTGGTAAGTAAAATCCTCAAAAAATAATTTTATTTTGCCAGTGAAGCAAAGTTCAAAATACAACGGTTCATAATATTCAATAATTAATAGAACTTGCGATACCCGTTGATGTCTTTTGAAAATGTCTCTTTCTCACTTGTGGTGATGAGAATTACTTGTCTTTTTTTAGCAAAATCATGCGATATCACTAGTGTTGTGTAGTTTGTAGTTTCGCGCTCAAGTTTGTATCGATCTTTTTATATAAATGATGTTGGGATTTCGCCAAGTAAATTATCTTAGTTTGAAAGTGCTAGATTAATGCGAAATAATTGTATTCTTTTGTGTTATTAATACCTTTATGGCACAGCGATTCTGGCTCTTCCTACCATGCGGTACTCAGATCTCATATTACGTAAGTTGAGAATAGCTACTAATATGTATCTTTGTACTCTCAAAATATTATCTACACAGTTATTTTAGGTGTGTTTTTGAATAATTGTGTAAATAAATTGCTGAATAAAAATTTTTTTTTTTACTTTCTAGCATACAATTTATTTGATTTTTTTAACATAACTTATACTATTATATATAAATATAATGTTAAATCTGTGACTTTAATTGTGGTTCAGAAAATTGTAGGTCTTATGTCGGAATTGATTCAATGTCACTGACTGACACCGTATGTATCGATAAGTGGCTATTTCAGTAATTTCGATGTCGCATCGGGGGTGATCTGTGATCTACACACATATCATAAGCTCTCTTTGATGTGTTCAGGAACCGCATGTTTGACCGGCATTGTGGTTTTGCAATTGTTTAGCTTGTTCTTTAGTACCAACTTCACGCAGGCGGGCGTCGGCGTTCGAAATTTGAATGTCAGTACCAACTTCACAGACAAACTAGGGACGGCACGCGGGTGGGCGTCGGCGTTCGAAATTGGAATGTCATTATATGTAGAAAAACTACACATAATGACCATAATGTGTAGTTTTCCAGATACGAAACGAATTTTTACCAAGTAGTTTAACATAATGCTGATCGTAACGTGCGGTTTTTGAACGCAGTAAAGAGGGTTTATGATACGTGTGTAGATAAAACCTATTTTGTTTGAAAAAAAGTGTTATAATTTTATTAAATTTTTAAATTTCGGTAGTGTTTGTTTGTAAAGTATGTCAATATAAATTGGTTTTGCAGTTTGTAAATCGAATTTTACGATATGAGAGAAGATAAAAAAACTACTATTACATGTAATATTAATCAAGCTACAAACTGCTTGGGCGCTGAATGTCATTTAACTCCGTTCGGCTGTTTATGCGTTATTTTTAACCGACTTCAAAAAAGGAGAAGATTCTCAATTCGTCCGGTTTTAGAGTTCTTCACCCAAAGGGTAAAAACGGGACCCTATATAACTAAGACTCCGCTGTTTGTCCGTCTGTCACCAGGCTGTATATCACCGGTGATAGTTAGATAGTTGAAATGTTCACAGATGATGTATTTCTGTTGCCGCTATAACATCAAATATTAAAAACCGTAATAAAATAAATATTTAAGGGGGCTCCGATATAACAATTCTTTCAATACCTTATAAAAACTTATGAATGCACTGTGTTACGTACATGGAGTGTGAAAGTAGCCGCACCAATAACTTTGTAAACAACATTTTGCTTAAAATCTAAACTTTTCACTACACACCATCCCTACGATTGTACGGGGGTATGGAACCCTTCGTGCGCGAGTCCCACTCGCACTTGGCCGTTTTTTTGTTTGTTTGTTAAGCGATCACACATTTTGATAATTATTTTTTTGATTAGTAGGTCATACTTCAGAGGTGGCCCAATATAAATTTGGCTAGTATTTAATCGCACAGCAAATATACTGATTTTCACAGCAAAAAAGGATCAGCAAAAACACTTTTTATGTTTTAAGTATTTTCGTTGTTCTTACATGTTCAACCTAATACGAAGGGTAAAGGGGGCATCGCTTCGCTCACCCCCTTTACTCTTCACCTAAGCTACCGCAGCATTTTGCCCTGATGCCCAGCTCCTAGCAGAAAAAACTAAGAAAATTGATTTATATAAAGCTGTGGGTCTAGAAGACTCGATACCCGCACACAAACCATACCTAAAATTCTACTCTCCTCAGTATCGCAAAATACAAATGGGATCTGCACGGAAAACACCGCTTATATACACCAGTCTCGTTGCACAGCCAGACCCCAAAGAAAAATTCACGAAAATACTGCCGACAAAAGACTCAAAGCTTAATCATAACAGGCCAGAAAGTTCACCAGGCAATACCATAGAGTCTCGGGCCAAAAATGAATTAGAGTCAATACAAATATCTGCTAAGAAGAAAACGCAATCATTGCACATGCATCGAATAATGATCCTAGCTGATGAACAGGGCAGGGGTCTACGTGAACGTCTGCAAAAACTCTTGGGAGAAAAATTCAGCGTAGAGTCTGTTATCAAGCCATACGCCACAATGGACCAGGTGTTGAGATCATGCTCTACACTATGCAAAGATTATGGCGAAAATGACTGCATTATCATATTAGGGGGCTCGAATGATAAGGATCCCGTTAGGCTAAAATCTTTGCTTTATTATAATTTGAGCATGCTTGGAAAAACTAAGATAATACTTTGTAATGTTCGTAACAATATGTATTTGAATGAGAACAAAGTTAACTACACTTACAGACATCTGTGTTCTCGATTTGCCAACACCACTTTCTTAGACCTAAGTGACGAAGAATATTTTAATAGAGAGAGGTTTAACAAGCTATATGTATGTAGAGTTATGCTGCGGGAAATTTTAGGTATTAGATACGCACAAAAGATTGCGCAGTATGCAAAATCACGACAGAATTTGTCAGGGTTTGGTAGAACCCATTTAATGACCAATACCCAAACTTGTATGTTTACTTTGGCAGATAAACAGACACAAACAGATTCAATGGCGTCTGCGGATACAAACGCAAAAATTGAGTTTTTTCGTTCTGAATAAAGACAACGCAACTAGCAGTAAAGTGAGCCAATATAATGTAATAAAACAAACAATAAATAACGCTATTGATAAATCTCAATATAACGAAAAAGTCAAACCTAGCAATCAGAAAGTAATACAGGACAAAGTCACAATTTTCCATCAAAATATAGCGGGCATACTTAATAAACAAGATATTGTAAATATTACACTTGACGAATTTAATAATAATGGTAAACATATTGATATCATCTGTCTCTCAGAAACATTCATAAAGTCTGGAGATGAAAACAACCTAGTTTTAAAAGATTATAATTTGGTTTCATTTTATTCACGAACTGATATAAAACGTGGAGGAGTCTGTATACTAATAGATAAACGTATAAATTGTACAAACTTGAGTATTACAAAAGATTTTACTATAAAAAGACATTTTGAGTGCTGTGGTATAGAAATAATAGATAATAAACTGGTAATATTGTGCATTTATAGAGTTCCAAAGTCTGACGTAGATATATTTTTTAACAAATTAGATGAATTATTACAAATTTTGACAAAGAAAGATAGGAAGAAAATAATAATAACAGGAGACTTAAACATAGATATCTTAAAAACAAACAGTTTCTCGATAAGGCTTAAACAATTACTACAACAATATAACTTGAAATCTCATATAATAGAGGCAACGAGACAAAAATCTTGCATAGATCTCATTGTCAGCAACATTAACTCTGCGACAGGTACCGTACATAACCTTGGCCTCTCAGACCATAACACAGGTCAAACCTTGGAAATACCGATGAAATTAAAAACCGTAAAGAGTTTTTGGTTCGAAGAAAAAAGGGATTTTAGTGCAGAAAATGTAGAGAAGTTCATAGATTGCATATCATCACTCACATTCTATGAAGTTTGGGAATGTAATAAGGCAAATGAGGCATTCGATAAATTTCATGAGATTCTCATATTATTCTATAATCTCTGTTTCCCAAAATGTATAGCTAAAATAACTACAAAATCGAACAAAACCAGATGGATTACTAAAGGTATAAAAAAGTGTAGTGCAAATAAACGAAAGTTATATTTCCAATATCAGATGGCGAAAGATAATAAAGTAACGTATAAAACCCAGTACAAAAACTATTCTAACATACTTAGAAAATGTATTTTACAATCACAAAGAATAGGCAACCAGAACTTCATTTTGAATACAAATAACAAAATAAAAGCTATTTGGAATCTCATCAAAACACATGTATTTAAACAAAACTTAGGCAATAATGACATTGAAGAAATTACTCATAACGATGTAAAATATACTAACCCCTTTGACATTGCGACCGCATTTAATAATTATTTCATTAATCTTACAAAAATAGAGAATCCTAAAAGAACAAACAAACCAAACATCAAAAATCACAACTCCAATATATTTCTTCAACCAACCGACCCCGACGAGATAAAGAAAGTAATAATGTCCATCAATAATACAAATTCGGTGGGTTATGATGAATTATCAACTCGTATTTTAAAAAAATGTGCAGTTCATATTATACACGCCTTAAGTCACGTTATAAATCTCTCCCTCAGTCAAGGTATCTTCCCAGAAAAACTTAAACACTCTATTGTCAAGCCACTATTTAAACACGGAGAAAAAACAAACCCAAACCAATACAGACCAGTAACGCTCATACCAATTATTTCAAAAGTTGTAGAAAAGGTTTTCTTAAAACGACTCAATGGTTATCTGGAGAAATATAATATTATAAGACCAGAACAAAACGGTTTCCTTAAAGATAAATCAACCACACTAGCAAATTTCCAATTAGTAAAATCTATAACCGAATGTATTGACTCAGGAACACCTGTCGTTGCACTCTTCTTTGATATGAGCAAAGCTTTCGACTTTGTGCACCATGGTCTGCTCAATGAAAAACTAGAAAAGTACGGAATCAGAGGTATAGCAAATGAATGGATAAAAAGCTATTTAAAAGATAGATGTCAATGTACAGAAATTTCGAGATTTGATGAAAATAATAAACTGAAGAAATATAAATCTTCATACGAACGAAATGAATATGGAGTTCCTCAGGGAAGTATTTTGGGACCAAGTTTATTCCTGTTATACATTAATGACTTGCCTGATGTTACGATTAATGAGACTATCCTATACGCAGATGACACAACCGTGATTATTAAAGGTGACGACTTAGGTAACTTTGAAGCAAACATTAATAACACAGTGACTGAAATAATAAATTGGCTTAATCAAAATAATCTAAATGTCAATATCAATAAAACGAAGATGATGCAATTTCACACTGAAAAAAGACAACCACTTAAATTAAATATTTCGTACGATAACAAGGAAATAGAAGAAGTCAGCTCCACAAAATTTTTAGGTCTCTATTTGGACAAATTCTGCAAATGGAAAATTCATATAGACGTAATCTCTACAAAATTAAACAGATTCGTATTCGCTCTCCGCCGTCTCAAAGATACAATCTCGGAGCAAGTCGCACTGAACGCTTACCACGCATATGTCGCGTCCATTCTACAATATGGACTGATATTATGGGGTAACTCGACAGAAATAGAAAAACTTTTTAAAATACAAAAGAAATGTGTGAGAGTTATCTCAGGAGCCCATGCTAGAGACACTTGCAAGCCATTGTTCATCAAATTTAAACTACTGACATTGCCATGTCTATATATCAAACAAATAGTAATTTTTGTTAGAAAACATCCTACATATTTTCCTAAAAATAAAGAAATGACAATTCGAACCCAGAGAGAAAACATTGGAGAGAGGTTATTTGTTCATAAATGCAAACTAACTTCAGTGCAGAAAAATGTCTTTCATATGGCAATAAAAATATACAATGCCCTACCAACAGAATTGAAAGATCTACGATTTAATTTGTTTAAAACTAAATTACATGATTGGCTCATCTGTCGTTGTTTCTATTCTATCAATGAGTATTTTAATAGAGACAAATAATGTCAACTCAGAAATAGTGTACCTAATTACAATTATTTATAGAACTATAATTTACTTACTTATGACATTGAAGTGTGAATTATGTATTTTTCTGATGTTATAATTTAATTGGATAATGTGATGACCTAAAATTAATTTATTATTATCAATATTTGTACGCCTGAAAAGGCAGATTTTTGCGATTAAAATGTATAAAATTAAGATCCAATATTGTTACCAAAAATCATGCAAATAAACTTATTTGATTTGATTTGATTTGATTTGATCTGATATTTGCTGTAAAAATCAGTATATTTGCTGTGCAAATCAGTATTATTGATGTGCAGTTTAATATTTCCAAATAAATTTTATCAAAATGAATTAGCGCCCTTTGAAACAATAATCAAATGCAAAAAATATAAACGCAGATGACATTTTGGTTTGTAGTTCCGTGCAGCAAATGTTTTGATGAGAACTTTTCATGTACAAACTTCATTCGCATACTGGCCGGGGAGGAAGAAATAGGTCTTGAACTCGGAGTCGATTTTTTTTAGTTTTTAACTTGGTAATTATGTAACAAAGATCCAAACATCTTAACTTTCACATTCATAGTACTAATTGGATTTATTCCGATTAATGGTCATAGACAAAGAGACATCAGAGATTTTACCCGACTGCACAAGAAGGAGGGTAATGTTTCTTCGTTAGCACTGCTTGACAGATTTGATTAAATGAGGTGTCCTTGGATTCGCCTCAGTTATGGGAGTGTCATAGGTGCTATACACAGACCAGATATCGAGATAGACGCAGCAAACACGGTCGAATGTATGAGAACCAACCGTGTAACTTTTTCACTACCTACTGTGACGTCACGAGCGCCTTTTGATGGGTTGGCATGTTAATCGTGAAACAGAGTCAAAGGCGCGCCGCCAAATTGATTCAAAATGAGCGCTGCTGCGGGAATCCCTTATCTACCACGACCACGTACCTACCGCGTTGCCTTTTTGTCAGAAAGCCGGCAGTGTTTCGAGCGGGAGATCGTATCGTAGGATCGCACCCGGATGTCACATCATAGAGTGTTAAAGTATGTATTTGTCTGTAGTACCTATTTACCTTTTATTATTCATGTGTAAATCCGTCCAGCCCCCTTATTCAGTAACTCGAATCGATCTTAAACTGTGGAATAGTATCAGATTTCCCATATACTAAAATATAGATTGCAATGAAAATGCAACTCAGAATTATCATTCTTCCGTCAACAAAATCGAATCGTCCAGCGATTTTGCAAGAATCGTCGCATTGTACAACACTATCTGATTAATTCGACAGAAATATGAGCAAATCGACTGTACCATGCAACTGTAAGGTTAACGAAAGTATAGTTTGCTTCACATTTCATTGAGGGCTATGAAAGAGATATCCATGAATTGTGTAAAGTGGAAGCAGCAGTGAATCAAGTCCATGGGAAATATACGCTATGGTTCAGCCTATCTCAGTAAAAACGGGAGACGCTACTCGAAATTAAAAATAATTGATTATTAAATAAATTAGGCTGATTTCAGAAATAAAATTACTTACGTATGAAAGGTAACGCCGTCGTTTTCCTTGGAAACAACATTGCTTGAGTTTTTGCAATTCACAACGGCACAGTAAGGCATTTTTATGTTTATTAGGCTTACATTCGAACAGCCAGAGAGCGACTGAGCCGGGATGAGCGGAGTCCGCCTATTAAAAACACGCGAAGTAGGTAGACTTTCGCTGTCTATCTCGATATCTGGTCTGTGGTGCTATATATATAATGTTAGTGAAAATTAATATTTTAAATCGCAAAATGTATTTTACAAAGTAATTGGTGCGGGCTACTTTCCTACTACATGTACGAAACCATAGGTTATTATGTGGAATTAAAAGAAATGCAGTAGGATTATTTGTTTTTTAATGATACTTTTACTCTATAGTCCTAAGATAACGCTTCAGGATGTATGTGAGTGTTTGTAAACATGACCCACATTGTCCCCAGGCCGGAGGACAGTGGACAGTACAGATGTCGAGTGGACTTCATCAAGTCCCCCACCAAGAACACCCGGCTCAACCTGACGGTGCTGAGTGAGTATTCGTATCATCATAGTCATTGTTACAGGCTCCGCCAGGTTCCTTAGCTCGTGAGTGAGATCTCACCTCTCTGTTTATCAGTTAAACAAAGTTTTTAATTTTAATGGTTTGAAAGTTACATTTCAACACCTACTCTAATAATTAAAACTACACTCCACACTCTTACCTGTAAAACAAAGAAACGACATTTGCCGCCTTACCACAAACAACTTCAACCACTGTTTATCTCATGTTTACAAAAAACGTTACCACAGAACTGAGTTTTACGTTGTATTAGGGATAGAAATGGCGTAAACAATGTAATCAATTTAGGAAACCGAGAAAGCTTGTTTAGTCAGTGCCTTCTCTGTCAAGATGGCGGAACTATCGATCAGCTGTTCAACCGTGTTTGTTTTATTTAAGAAAAACAAACACGGTCGGAGGAGTTTTTACTCCATTATGGTCCAAGTTTTGTCGTGAGGTAACCTTCATATCTCCATAAGAGATCGTGAGGAAACCTCCATAGTTGCGGCAATGGGCTATCCCTCTGTCATGCAAAATGGACTTTTGATTATATGTAAGTAGGCACAACTGTGCCTCTGGAACCAGTATCGAAAAAGCTTCACGCTATACATAGCGTGAAGCTTTTATACATCATTTTATATATACATCATCGGACGATACATCGTCCGATGATGAAATGTGTGTTAGACTTTGGGACACACTTGTACATGTGCTACCACCGGTGTGACATCCAAAATAGAAACCAGACTACTCGCAAGCCGCAGCAATCTTGGGAATAGTCTCATCTCCTCAGAGCTACTCAACCATCCAAGCTGGTCGATCAACCAACTCAAGCTGGTGCAGGAGATGGGATGGCTGAAATAGACGAGTTTTCGTGAAGGAGATAAGCCGGCTTTTCACTTTGGCATGGGATATAATGTATTATATATTAAGATGCAGATACACGAAGCCAGTGGCACTGGCGCTAGTAAGAATTTCAGCCAGTAATGGCCTCGTGTATACCTAGCTAGTTGGGCGCTCTAATCACTCCTGCCCTGGCCGCCAGCGCTGGCTTGGCTCCATTTTACAAGGCTTAATACAAGACTTACAACACCAACCCAGCCTCTGCCATGCCATATTGGAACAGTAAAGATTTGTTCATTTGTAATAATGGCTGTTTTCCCCCCAGTTCCCCCGGAGCGGCTGCTAGTTTTGGATCACGTCGGGGGTGAGGTGCGGGGCGGGGTCGCGGGGCCCTACGACGAGGGGGCGGAGGTGAACCTCACGTGCGTCGCTGTTGGAGGTAATCTACATCATTATACTCTGCTCACATTGACCCACTGCTGGACATAAGCCTTTTGTTAGCTTAATGGTTAATTTTATTTTATTATCATGATAAGTCCTCTTCTTTTGCGGGCATCCATTTCTGAATATAGGCCTCCTCCATAATGTACCAGATCTTTCTGGATTGCGCTAGCCGAGTCCAAGTTTTGCCGGCGACACCAACGATGCCGTCGCTCCACCTTCTGCGTTGCCGGCCGGGGGGTCTCTTGCCGTCTCGTGGGTACCAGTGTAGTACACAATGGCTCCATCGGTTGTCGGTATGTCTTGCTACGTGTCCAGCCCAATTCTACTTCAGTGTCGCTGCTGTTTTTCGGGCATCCTCGATCGTCGTGTATTCGCGAATGTCACGACTCTTTTTGCTCTTGATGTGTATGATGCTACACACTTCTTTCGGCAGCTCTTTGGCATGATCTTGAAATTGCCATTTGAGCTATTTAAAAACCAAACCTTTTTCGACAAAGTCGCTTTGACTTTGTCGAAAAAGGGATATTACAATGTTCAAGATTACCACTTTGTACGGCTCTGTCCACTATATTGCCACCCTATTTTCAACCTTAAGGAATGGTAATAAACTCTAAAACCAATGAAAAATTATTTATCTTATGCCTTATAAAGGGTTAAATGACGGGACTGTATGGGGTTAATCTGGCTCAACACAGACCTTGCTGTTAATAGTTTTGTAATTATTTAAGCCTACTTATTAATTCAAAAATTTGTATTAGTTAAGCACAAGCAATTTTTAAAAGAGATCAAAAATCAATCTGTGGGAGTTTCTACGCCCTTCTTCTCCCACAGTGGTCCAATGTAGAGAAGAGGAAAAAAATGATGATTGCTAAGTATATGTAAATATCTACAGTAATAAAGACATTTGGAAATTGATCCTGAGCTTCTTTTTGGTTTCCTCTGCGGTAGACCTTCTTTGGCATCCGTATAAAAGACTTGGTAATATTTGGGAGTCCATTAACCTCTTTTCTAGTGGTTATTTACTTTTATATATTTATTTTTAGGTCCTCTGAATAAGGCTGGTTGCAATGCAATGATTGAGCGACGTAATGACATCACAAATCTAGGTATACAGATATTGTGACTATGTATTAGTAACTTTTACTCTATTGTTATCAGGTGTCCCTGGGCTCTGGACACATAATGGAATCCTACATAATACTACTACTCTGTTCTTTAATATTAAAAGTTAAATTTATAATAAACACATTGAGTCATTTCAGTGCTTATTATGACTTCATTACAAACAAAGGAGACGTCTAGGATCTCATTAAAAGAACTCGGCCCCAGCGTTAATGAAATGTATCTAAAAATGAAGTATATTCTCTCTCCTAAAATCTCAAATGTAAGTACATTATTTATCAAAATGAATTAGTACGATAGTCGTCGCTAAAGTTGTGTTTTTGCATCACGGGATTTTTCGTTTCGAAAAACATCTGAAAAGTTTTTCATACAGTTCCCATTAACATATGATGTCAAACACACATATTAAAGAAAAGGCATATCTTCCATATATTTTTTCGGGGTTTGGAAAGTATCTCCTTTTAGAGAAAAAGCGGCTCAAAAATTGGCATTTGGCCGAATTTTACGTTACCCAGCGTCTTAAACGTCACTCAATTTGAGCAGCAGTTAGCACTATTCTGGGATTGACTTTAAACACCTTAAAGTCTGTGAAGAGTCTCTCGAGAACAACTCACTTTGCATAGTTCTCTGTTGTCCATTAATTCTGCGGACAGAAACAGGGCCACTCGTAAATTAATTTCAAACTTAGTTCCCATCTTAAAATACTTGGTCTTTCGTTGTTGACATCAACTTCATGCTTTAGTTAACTTTTTGTTTCACAACTTCCATAATTACGTAAAAGACTTAAAGTTCAAACTGGACGAAGATTTTCCATGTTTTATTTTGGTTTGAAAACTGCAACGACGAAAACAGATGCTAAGCACAACTGAGTAGGTTCCGGCGGTAGTGTTAGGCGCGGAAGGGGTCACACTACATACTATGCCGATCCCGCTCTGAAGTCTCGCGCCACGAAAACACATCATGCCTTCTTCGCAGAATAGGGGTAGGCAGAGACTATATACCTCCACTTCCTATGAGCTTGTCATACATCCTTGTTTATTAATAAGCAACGAGCGTACTTACGTACGTACGCAACTTCTCTTCTACATAGATAACGTTAAAGAGGTTCAAACCTCAGTTGTATAGAGGTATGTTCCTGAACATGTCATAAGCACAACATATATTTTTTTTTTTTTTTAATCTTATTTATTTTATAAGCCATACATCTTATGATTAAGTCAGCTTAAAAATAATTAACAAAGTTACAGTGCTTACAGTATTACTTTAACAAAAGAAAATAAAATTAAATAAATCTAAAATTGGTCAGTTACGTAAGTATTTTGTAGTGTTCCCATCTGAGATTCAAAGAGGTTATCAAGAAACTTAAGAATCTGTTACTATACTCGACAGTGAACTCTGAGCTTAGATTTCGATGGAAAAGGAAGAGAAGATCCCCCTCAGAGCACCGTGTTTCTTCGAGGAGGTCCAGCCTTGGTTGTTCATTTATTTTACACTCGAGAACTAAGTGAAGGAGGTCCTCCTCCCTCTCACATCGGGTACAATTAGGGTCGTCTCTTTTATTCATAATGAAACTAAAGTTGTTAAGTGGGATGTGGTAAGTTCGGGTTCGGAAGCAAAGAACTAGTTCTCTTCTGTTGAAGCTTCGTGAGGCAAACCAAGGTACGCGAGGTGGTTCGTCTACAACGGTTCAGTACCAGATGCCTCTGTTTTGAGAGCAGTCATTGAAATAGGATTTAAATCTAAAGTAGTTGTCGAATTTCAATTTTGGAAGATGGTCGGTGTAGTGCGGTTCCTTGTCGAGAGGTATGCCGTTCCGAAGAGCCTCGGATGCAAGTGAGTCTGCTATCTCATTACCCTTGATGCCCACGTGTGAAGGAATCCATTGTAAACGAACTTCAACCCCGTTACGTATCATTCTATGGATACATATAATAATGAGGTAAGTTTCGTGTCTACCGACGATACTGCCCTTAGCACATCCCACTAAATGTTGTAGACTGCTCTTAGAATCTGTGAAAATTACAATTTTATTACTTGTGGTCGACTCAAGGTAGTGTACTGTTTCTTTAATTGCTGTTAGTTCAACCCCCATTATCGGTATACATGGATCTTCAATTAGAAACTTCACCCCAAAATTCTCAGCTTCATCATAAAATGCGCAGCTAGAGCCGTGTCTAGTTTTGGATCCGTCAGTATATATTTTAGAATGGTCTGAGTACTGCATGTTTATCATATCTTCGCTAAGTTGTTTAAGGTCATGAGTGGGTAGTTGAGCTTTAGGTTTAATAATAGTGTCCACTCTATGCAATATGATTTTGTCCCAAGGGAGAGTCTTAATGTCGTGAGAAAGTAAGAATTGGGGTAAAATCTCAGATTTTGACACAACTAGGTTGGAGTACTTTCTGAAACTTTCAAGCAAAAGAGGAAGTTGGTTTTTACGCCAATAGCTAGCGCCTGTATTTAATGTGTTGTCAAAAACTTCTAACTGTTTTCTCAAGGGGTCGGATGCTCTGGAAGAGAGTTTCAGAAAGTATTTGTTACTTAAATAGATTCTTCTCAAATTTAAGGGTAAGATACAAAGTTCGCTTTCCATGGCAAAAATTGGGGTGTCTCGAATGAAACTTCCACAAAGGCGAAGACATTGGTTTTGGATGACGTCTAACCTTTGCAAAAGTCTTGAGTTGGCGTTGCCATAAATAATGCATCCGTAATCGAGTCTAGATCGTACCAGTATTAAATACAGTCTTCTTAGGTGGATCGGATGAACACCCCACATATAATGTTTGTAACCTTAAAATTTCCGCCACACAAAACACCCGCGAATGTTTTTGACAAGCATTTTTAGCACGAAAATTCAGAAAATATGTAGAAATAAATCCGATGTTATTTTACGGCAGATTTTCTGGTTTACATTACTGATCAAACACGATGTGAATTCCCAGTACATTTAACATTTGTAATAGGTGTAAAGATTTCCTCTATTTTTGAGAGGTAAATAAAAGAACGCGCGAAATAAACTGAATAGCGCGCAAAAATTACTGAATAGCTTAGCCAACTATCGCTTATTGGCAAAATAAAATCCAACGCCGGTTTTCTACTTTATGTTACTCGAATTATGGATTTCAAGTTGCCGTTTTTTCAGATTTCTTTTCAGCTATTATGTCAGTCACAACCAATATTTATGGTCGTGCTCAGTTTGTCGCGCAATTCAGTAATGTTATCAGGCAAATGCAAAATCAGTATTTTTGTCAACTAAATCCTGCATTTACGGCAATAAGTTTACAACACTACCCATTGTATTGTATACTGGGTCGAAGAACGTCCGTGCTGGTGGTGGTGGTGACATCGCCCGTCTGGCACGCTTCAAATCCCGTTGCTAACCATCTACCAATGAGATGAGGTATTTATCATGTACATTATAAGGATATTATATCGGTGATGGAAACCACCGTGAGGAAACCTCTGTATCACCAGAGCGGTGATGGTGAATGGTATCGCCATTTGCTAGGGTTGAATGAATCCGCCACGTATGTGATAATTTTAAACCAAAAACATTTCAGTAAGACTGGACTGCAATAAAACCCTATTTGAAACAAATCATACCGTGTCTTCATTCATTAAAGGGTTTGCTCTATTTCTCCATGATCCCAACATGAGATCCCAACCAACGTTGATAATTTCGTAAACGCAATAAACGTTGGCGAAACCAATCATTAATTTTTGCCCATTTCAGTCATTTTGTCGCGCAATTCAATTTTTTTCGCTCATTTCTGGTAATTTGGTTAGTTAATTAATTTTCATTCGCTTAATTTGTTTTTCATTCTCTCGTTTAATTAATCAATAAATCAAATCACTAGACCAGACTGATAAATGCACCAAAAAAAAAAGATATTGAAAACAAATAACTTGTTCTGAGCTTTCCCTTCAGCCAGTCTACACGTGTACAGCCCATAAAAATCCAAGCAAGCTCTGTTTGACATGGGTCTTTTGCCTCCCTTTGTTTTACACATTTTTTATAAACACAGTAAAAGCCCTTTGTGTGTTGTTTCGCCATTTCCGGATATTTTCGGTGTTAGAGAGATTTTGCTCTTTGCTATCGCGGCAGGAATGTTTGCGACAATAGGGTTGGACTTTGATTGTTTCGGCCATTTCGGCTGATATCCAAGAGAGCTTGGGAAAATGCATGTCTTTAGTTGGATGTTTGGAACCTCGGGACACTTGACTGGTGATCGGAACAAGCAAAGTCAGATATAAGTTGATAGTAAAGAAAATTAGCAACAATAATTCAAAATTATTTATTTCTACCGGTATTGAAAGCCGAAACGATCGTGCGGGTAGCAACATCTGGCCGAGATGGGCGTCCGTTTCAATTGGCTTGTTTCCGACGTTTCCGTGTTGCGGACGACACGTTAAGCTGCAGTGCAGGTCCTGGCTACTATCACTATTCGGAGGTAGTTGTCGTAAAGCTGTGTCAGGGGCCCTAATAGGGCAGCTTGATAACTTCTGTCAGACGGGTTGGTAACTAGCCAAAACCCTCCGTAAACCCGCACTGAGCCAACGTGGTGGAGCATGGCAACATTTCACTCGTATCTGGGTAAAGGCTCGTGCCCCTCAATGAGGACATTAAAGGGCTAAATTTTTTAAATTTGTTTGAGTCAAGTTACAACACAAGTCTAGGATTCCCCTGTTAAGACATAATATTGCTTGGAAAAAATGTTGATTGCCAGCAAAGCAGCTGCCCTTTCACATATACATAGGGCGCACTGTAAGTTTCCGGAACTGGCCACTTACATAAACAATATTTAAAAATTTATTGCAACATTTGAAAATAGAACTCTTTGGCTGTAGAATGCAGTTTGTTTCATCTGACTGCCTTTTGTTTTTACCTTGTGGCGCCATTTAAAAAATTGTGTGTCTGCATCAACATGGATTTAACTCGGGAAAATTTTCGTAGTATGATTTTCTACGATTGTAATACGAAGTGTAATTTGACAGCTCAACAGAGCATCGCTCGGCTTGAAACAGCTTTTGGCAATGAAGCACCATGCAAGACAACTGTTTATAGCTGGTTTGCAGAATTCAAGCGTGGTCGTATCAATCTCAGTGACGAATCTCGCGATGGTCGGCCGTCCACCGCTGTGACCAACAAAAACATCGATGCTGTGCGCCGTATGATTGAAACAGACAGGCATGTGACCTACCATGAAATTCGCGCATCCTTAGAAATAGGCATGAGTCAAATACAATTAATCCTACACAAACATTTGGGTGTGAGAAAGCTGTGCTCGCGGTGGATCCCACACAACTTGACCGAGGCTCAAAAAACGGACCGCGTCACTTGGTGCAGTGCCATGCTTACCAGATTCAACGAAGGTGCGTCAAATTTGGTGTGGGACATAGTAACAGGTGACGAAACATGGATTTATTGCTACGATCCCAAAACACAGCAGCAATCGAGCGTATGGGTCTTTCAAGATGAGCCGAAACCAACCAAAGTGGCGCGCGTGAAAAGTGTATCTAAGCGGATGATTGCTTCTTTTTTTAATAAAACTGGACACGCTTTTCTTTTTTTAATAAAACCGCTCACAATTATGAACCATAATTGTGAGCGGTTTGAGTCACTGACCAACAACCATACTTGTCGCTGTGAGCAGAAAGGTGGTTGTTTGACAGCGGGCAACTCTCCGGGCTTGTGTGACAGTTTACCAACACAAGGTGTTACTGATAATAGTTCTGCCAAGTCTGATATGACCACAACACCTGATATTATAATGTACTGTGATGAGATTGGAAGTGGCATGGGCTCAGCACTCCACTCATACTCTAAGGGACATAGTGTTATTAGTAATTGCTTACCTTTTAGCACTGTAGATAATATTATAAATCAAATTTTGAATGACAGCACTATCACAGCCAGTGCCACACTGATAATTTTCATGGGCAATAGGGGAGATGTGAACAAAAATAATTTAATAAAATTTTATGAAACATTGAATGGTCTTAGTGTGAAAAAAATTATATTGTTCACATTTCCCTACTGCAACCAATTGACACAAAATGAAAATGTATATAGACATAATATGAATATAACTATGTACAATTTATGTACATATAATAATAAGTTTGATATTATTGACACTAACAATTATGTTAGTAATTATTTTACTATGACTAAAGGTACATTTTACCTTTCAAATTATTGTAAACGACAAATAGCTATGTCACTAATATATTTATATGACATTACAGCCAAAAATTTGGCTTCTAACTCTGCTTTTACTGAGCAGCCTAATATGAATCTGGTATCAGACCAGAATAACAGGATGCATTTAAATTAGTTCATAAGACAACAGAGGACCCAGGCTCTGGCAACATATGTTCTAGTATATTTGAAAACCCTAAGAATAAGGGAAGCTCACATGCTAAGTATATAAGCCTGGTTCATCAGAATATTCAATGTATTAGAGGCAAAGATCTACAAATAGAGTTATTTTTAAATTGTAATAAAATTGACATTTTGTGCATAACAGAGCACTGGTTAACTATTAATGAAATTATGTTTAGCTTTAAAGATTACCAGGTTGGTAGTTCGTTCACCAGGCTTAATTCAATACATGGTGGGGCATTAATCATACTAAACAATCATATGAAATTCAAGGAACGTAAGGACATTGTTTCCTTATCTGTTGAACGAACTATAGAACTTGCAGCTGTGGAATTAGAACAGTTCATCGTTATATGTGTTTATAGGCCACCCTTGAGCGACTTTGAAATGTTTGAGAAAATAATGGAATCCGTCCTAACTATTTCATCACACAGTACGAAACGATTAATTATATGTGGTGACTTTAATGTTAATCTGTTAGAAAGAACTACTCTCAGCGTTAGATTGATAAATCTTTTCTCATCATTTAGGCTTAGCCATTTATTTATGGAGCCAACAAGAGTGACTGCTACTAGTGCTACATGCATTGACAACATTTTTACTGATGTTATTCCAATCAGTAAAAGTGTTATCAGTGAATTGGATTCAGATCATTTAGGTCAATTATTTCAATTTGATTCTATTAGAGAACCTGTCATTAAAAAGAAAATTTCGTTTGTGCCAATAACTGCTGACCGGTTAGAAAGAATGAGATACTCTTTAGCCCAGGAACTACCGTTTTTGGCTGCTGAACAGTCTCCTAATATAATGTATAACTTATTCTTTGAAACCTTTATGAAACAGTACAGCGCGATATTCACTTCAAAATCGGTTGTGGTTGGTGGTTCAAACGACTTTAGTACGTGGGCTACTGCAGAGTTGCATAAACGCAGGCAAGCATTGTATGCATTGTATGAGGAACGACGGTTCAACATGAGTGACGAATTTAAAGAACAAGTCAAACAGTTCTCCAAACAATTTAAATTAGACTGTCATACAGCTAAACGTAATTTTCTGAGTAGTAAAATTAAGAATAGTTCCGATGTTATAAAAACGACTTGGAAAATAATTAATGAGGAGGCCGGTCGTAGTAAAAAAGCGAGTCACGATTACGAACTAAAAATCAATGGACAGCTTACGAGTTCTAGCTTAGAAGTTGCAACTGAATTTGAATCGTTTTTTACTAATGCACCGGCTTCCACGACTAAGTATTTAAATTCGTCACCTTTGTCTGCTGTTGCAATATTAAAAGATAATGTCTCAGAGTGTGCTTCATACTTGAATTTTAAGCACGTCACAAGTTCAGATGTCGTAAAGGCATTTAAATTGATAAATGTTAAGAAAACGAATGATCTTTGGGGACTCTCTGTTCACGTCGTTAAATCCCTGATCGAATTAATTGCACCTGACCTAGCGGTCATTTTCAACAATTGTATAGACTGCGGTGAATTTCCTGATTTAATGAAACAAAGTAAGATAATTCCCCTCTTCAAAGCAGGTAGTACTCAAGACCCCACCAATTTCAGACCTATATCAATACTACCAACTTTTAGTAAAATTTTTGAGAAATTAATCTTATCACAGCTATTACATCATTTTGAATCAAATAAGCTAATGCATAACAAACAGTTTGGATTCACTCGCGGTCGTTCAACAACAGATGCCGGAATTCAGTTCATTGAAAGTATTTTTGATGCCTGGGAAGAGTCACAAGATGCCTAGGCATTTTTTGTGACTTATCTAAGGCTTTTGATTGCGTTTGTCATGAAACATTGATCAGGAAATTACATCATTATGGAGTTAGAGACACGTCATTGAATTTGTTAAAATCTTATCTGAACGGAAGAATACAAAGGGTAGACGTAAACGGAGAACGATCACCAGGATCATTGGTTTGTTTGGGCGTGCCACAGGGCTCAATATTGGGACCCTTCCTATTCCTCATCTATATAAACGACTTACCCTATCTAGGAAGGGACTGTCATGATATGGTACTGTTTGCTGATGACACCTCACTTATTTTTAAAACAAAGCGAAACCAACACGCTAATGATGATCACGTGAACAATACCATATCAAGAGTGGTAAATTGGTTTAATGTTAATAATTTGCTATTAAATGAGAAAAAGACTAAATGTGTTAAGTTTCTTACTACTAACGTTAAAAATAATCAGACATGTATAACAATTAAAAATGAGGAATTGGAATTGGTAACCAGCACAGTGTTTCTAGGTATAACGTTGGATTCCAAACTCCAATGGGGTCCACATATTGATAAGCTATCGAACAGACTGAGCTCTGCAGCTTTTGCATGCAGGAAAATCCGTCACTTGACAGATTTAAAAACAGCCAGATTAGTTTATTTTAGTTATTTTCATAGTATTATGTCCTACGGTATTCTGCTCTGGGGCAGTGCTGCTGACATAAATACTATTTTTGTGCTGCAGAAGCGGGCTGTTCGTGCGATTTATAAAATGAATAATAGAGATTCTCTTAGAAATAAGTTTAAAGAAGTAAATATATTGACAGTCCATAGTCAATATATTTACGAGAATATTATGTATGTCCATAAGAACATTGTTAACTTTCGAAGAAACTGTGATATACATAACTTTAATACTAGAAACAAGGACAAACTTGCAGTGCCCACTACTCGGCTCCATAAAATAAAAAACTCGTTCAAGGGTAATTGTGTAAGATTTTACAATAAACTCCCAAGCACTTTGACAGATCTATCAATTAATAAGTTCAAGAAATACATCAAGCAAAGGCTTATTTATAAAGCTTACTACAGTATTAAAGAGTACATAGACGATAAAAATGCTTGGGACTGAATTGTTCTAATTAATTGTGAGCATCCTCACTGCCAGAGTTTCTTTTACTGGACACTTGGAGGCCTTTTACACCTCCAAAGATTAATTTAATTATACAACTCTTGACTGTGGGGACCATTTACATCTCCTCTTATCATTGTATTATTGACTAAAGAGACTATACATCTCTGTTATTTATATTTTAATTATTTTATTATGACATTTGAGACTCTTTACATCTCTCAGAAACAATAATTAAGTACTTTTTTTTTTCTGATAATATGATACAAATCATAATACCAAATTTTCTGTAAAAAATTAAATGAAATGACATGTGAAAGTGCCCTTGTGGCCTATTTACAGAATAAACGTTTTGAGTTTGAGTTTTTGAGTTTGACACGTGGCTACTGTTGCTTTAGAGAATCGTCGTACAGTGAATAGTGACTGGTACACGACCATTTGTTTGCCGGAAGTTATTGACGAACTCCGTAAAAATAACCGTAAACGCCGTATCATCCTGCACCACGATAATGCTAGTTCTCACACGGCCAGACAGACAAACCACTTTTTGAAGGCGAAAAATGTAGAACTCATGAGTCATCCTGCATACAGTCCCGACCTGGCACCTTGTGACTTTTTTCTGTTCCCAAAAATTAAGAACCAATTACGCGGTCAACGATTTTCATCACCAGAAGAGGCTGTCGAGGAGTATGAAAAACACGTTTCAGAGGTCACCACAGAGGAGTGGCACAAAAGTTTTCAAAACTGGTTTCATCGAATGAAAAAGTGCATAGACGCCAAGGGAGATTATTTTGAAAAACAATAAATTTAATAGTATTTTTTCATATTCATTCCGGAAACTTATAGTGCGCCCCACGTACTAGCTGACCCGGCGAACTTCGTACCGCTTAACAGTCAAATAAATATCGTGTTAACTTTAGCTAAACTTAATTTAGGATTTCAATAAGGTGATAACATTAATACAATTTTTTATTACAAATGTTTTATTGCTTGCCATTGCAAAATTTAGATGTTAAATATTCACAGTTTTAAATGGCAATACCTGGTATGTGTACTACATAAAATACAATAAATAAAATAAAATAAATGTGTACTAAGTATACAATAATCTTATTTAAACATCCTGAGCTTAATAGTTAGGTACCTGTACAGTAACAATAAAAATTAAGTAAATGGTGGTCATTTTTACATTTTTTTACATTATTTTTTTTTGTTGGAGGGGAAAAAAATGGAATTACCCATGCCCAGGAGTCAGACCTCCCTGCTATGTCCGGGTCCCCACATATTGAGCGGGCATCAGCTCGTGTTGTATACGGACTAAAAACAACCCCTTTGTTTTTTTTAACAGTTGTCTTAATAAGAATTAACTGTGAGCCATGGCCTCGGTATATGCTGAAGGCTTTCTACCTGCAATTTGCCCTTTTGGGCGATATATATGTGTATATGATATATATGGGACATTTTTTTACATTTTACAGATTAGGCCTCTTCTCTGTACCGCCAATATTACGATACTGCATTTTAAAGCACTTTCTGATATACAACATTTTTTGTTTTATTATCCGGCGCAAGAACAAATAATGCAGATGGTTTGCCGACACGTGAACATGCCACATACAATTGACCATGAGAAAAACATGCATTTTCTTGATTTAGACCACAAACACTCAAGGATTGTCCTTGTGCCTTGTTAATCGTCATGGCGAATGCAAGACGGATCGGAAATTGAATTCGCTTGAACTCAAAGGGTAAATCGGTTGGGATCATCGGAATCTTCGGAATGAGAACTTCCTCACCTTTGAATTTTCCTTTGAGTATCGTCGCGTGTATCACATTCACCATCAGTTTTCCAATCACCAAACGCGTACCGTTGCATAATTTCGGTTGGTTTAGATTTCGTAGCATGATGACTACTGAGCCAACCTTAAGTCGTAGATTATGCGGTGGTAAGCCAGGCACATCCAAGGAGGAGCTATCAAATTGCATTGCGACTGTGGCGCCACCGGTTGATAGTAGTAGGTTTCTTTTATAAAAATATGCGTAGTTTTGTCAACAGATGGCATCACATGCTGTTTGCATTCGTAAAATTAATTAATTTATTTATTGTTATTCGATAACTTATCCGATATTTTATTACTTATTCTGCTATTCGGAGCGCAGTAGAATCCACCAAAAAAGAGAAATCTAACATCGGTCCAGCCGATCTTGAGTTATAAGTGGTGTAACTAACACGACTTTGTTTTATATATATAGAAGATAGATAGAGATGTTGGAAAGTTCTGGCGGAACTTTCTGTGACGTTGCGTACAAATATTTACACCCATAGTGATTTACTGAGTCAGTTCCTACGGGACTTGTGGTTCGGGGCGGGGGGCGGGGGGGGCGGGGTGACATCACACTATAGTACACTTGTAATGACTTCGTAAGCAAGGCCCCTGTCCGAGTTTCCGAATTTAATTAGCCATGCCCAGGAGTCAGTCCTCCCTGCTATGCCCGGGTCCCTACACATTAAGCGCGCATCATCAGCTCATGTAGTAAACGGACTAAATACAACCCCTACTCCGAGATAGAGAGGTCACAGCTCTCTCAAACACGAATAAACTTGGTGCGAACTGTACCAACGATGCGGCTTTGGCCGAAAAGTAAAGCATACTCATATATTTACTATACGCTATAGGCTATACGCTGTATGAGGTGCGAATTTTCTGATACATTAGCCGTATTAATGGTGGTTATGACGGGCTCATCCCCTGAGAATCTTCGGATTGTAGGCTCCTAATTAACTAGACATTGGACAAATGGTTTATTTGATGTTATTAAATATGTACATTCCATTCTGGTTTCTTGGTAGCAATTAACCTTCTCCTAGAGATAGACTCACTTTTTTACATAGTACTTTCCAATTGACATGCTAAGGCTGATTTGCCAAGGTTCGCAATCACCGCCGTGTAAACAGCTTGCGAGAATATGTTATGTTTGTTGCCATACAATTGAAGTTTGCCGGGGCTTGTAGCTGGGAGTTTGGCAAACCTTAGCTTGTACATATATACATTATGCAATATTTGAGTTTTTGTTTTTGAAAAATAAGAATATATGCACATACTATGGGTGTATCGAAAAGGTGTAGTCATATTTAAGGGGGTGGTTAGGGACATCATTCTGAACAACTTTCACTATGAAATAGATTTGATCTGAGCAACTACCAATAACAAACTCCTAAAATATGAGTACACCTTTCTGTTACAGCCTGTAAACTAGTCCCGCGCAGAAAGTTTGCCGATAATTTTATAGACGGTTGTTTATGTAACCGTAATATAGCCAAAACCGTCAGTCAAAAGAACAACAAGTTCAAATTACAGAATCAGAATCAGAATATTTTTTTTTTGTGACTATAAATAAATAAATTATATTATTCAACGTCAAAATTGTACTTACTTATAACTACAAGTATTTTTTTTATATAAAAAAAGACTACACCGTTTCGGAAACCGAACCTGACTGAACACTGAACCGTGACCTCCCTCCGCAGGACGCCCTCCGGCAAGAGTCTCGTGGTGGAAAGCTCATGCTTTGCTGGCCAATTCGGAAGCTCGGGCTACAGTCACATTCCGAGTACAGAGGGCTGACTTCGGGACTGACATCACTTGCCAGGTATCTTCACCATCTTCTCTCGTCATCAGTACTCAGCCCATATCGACTCACTGTTGGGCATAGTCCTGTTCTCTATAGCGCTAATCCTCAGTCCTGGTGCCAACTGCTTCCTACGAGATACCGTCCACTTGATACGAGTATCGTCGGACCATCGGGCATTGATAGGTCAAAATCAAAAAATAAAATCAAAATCAAAAATCATTTATTTCCATAGGATGTTGTTACATCACTTAGATCCGTCATTACATTTTTTTGGGTGAGTTCACTAACACAATGGCGGAATCTGTGGAGAAGAGCTCACCGAAGAAACTCCACAGTCGTCGCATCTTTTGCGTTTCCTTTTTTAAATAAAATATTGTCAAATTACAAAATGAATGCTAATTATATATCGAAACAGCCTGTTACTCAAACAATCTATTCCCATGGACATCTGTCCTCTAAGTAATCAGATATCCTATAGTAACCTTTTTTATACAATTTCTGTTTTATTATTATTTTAAACTTGTCTGAAGGTAAGTTTTTAATATCAGTAGGGACCTTATTGTAATAGCGTATACAATTGCCTTTAAAAGAATTACTAATTTTATGTAGTCGGCTTACATAAGCAACCAACTTGTCTTTATTTCTAGTATTAAAATTGTGTATATCACTGTACTTCTGAAAATAAGTTATATTTCTTTTTACATACACAAGATTGTCATAGATATATTGAGACACAAATGTCAGAATATTGATTCTTTAAACTTTTCCCTCAGTGACACTCTAGGCCCTAATCTATAAATTGCACGAACAGCCCGTTTCTGCAGAATAAATATACTATTATCATTCGCAGCGTGACCCCACAATAAAATACCATAGGTCATTAGACTATGAAAGTAACTAAAGTAGACTAGTCTAGCGGTGTCTACGTCGGTAAGAGCTCTAATTTTTTTAACTGCGAACGCTGCTGAACTCAGTCTGTTCGACACTTTATTTATATGAGGATCCCATTGTAGTTTGGCGTCTAAAGTAATGCCCAAAAAGACAGTCGACTGCACAAGGTCCAATCTCTGTCCTTTTATAAATATGTCTGTAGTTACCGGGTTCACATTGGGTAACACGAATTTAATACATTTAGTTTTCTTTTCATTAAGTAATAAATTGTTAACAGTAAACCAGTTCATTATACTAGAGATAGCATTGTTTACCTCGTCATAATTTGATTGCTGTCTTTTAACTTTAAATATCAAAGAAGTATCATCGGCAAACAATACTAACCCATGTTTTGCTTTAACAAGGTAAGGTAAATCATTAATATATACTAAAAACAAGAAAGGACCAAGAATTGAACCTTGCGGTACGCCCATACTTATTGAAGACCCAGGTGATCTTTTCCCATTAACATCGACCATCTGAACCCTATCTGTTAGATATGACTCCAGAAGGCCAAGGGCCTGATCTTTTACACCACAATGGCGTAACTTCCTGACAAGAGTGTCATGATGGACGCAATCAAAAGCCTTGGATAGATCGCAGAAGACACCTATTGCATCCATTGCGTCTTCCCAGGCATCAAAAATATTGTCGATTAGTTCAACACTAGCATCGGCTGTTGAACGACCCTTTGTGAAACCAAACTGAGCAATATGAATTAAATTATTGAGATAAAAATGACTTTGCAATTGTTTACGTATGAGTTTTTCAAATATTTTGCTAAGCGTTGGTAGTATCGATATGGGTCTAAAATTGGTGGGGTCTGATGTATTACCAGCTTTGAATAAAGGTATACTACTTTACTTAGTTTCATCAAGTCAGGAAACACACCATTATCTATACATTGATTAAATATACAACAAAGGTGAGGTGCAATACAATCTACAATGGAACTAATAATTTTTACTGATAGACCATGGGCGTCAGCTGTCTTTTTCATTTCCAGGGATTTAAACGCTTTTACAATGTCTTCATTATTTACGTGCCTAAATTTAAAATCTGTTTTACATTCCTCAAAGTTTTGTTTAAGTATAGATTCAGCAGCAGCGGGAGATGAATTTAAAGACTTGGTTGTTAAAACTGGAATGTCCGTAAATAAAATTTCGAAAGCTTTTGCTGCTTCTAGGTCTGTACTTAGCAATTGATTATCTATCTTAAGCTTGAAGTTATTATGTGTAGCTTTGGCCTTTCCAGTCTCTCTGTTTATAATTTGCCAAGTCGTTTTCTACTACTAGTACTACGGTACTGTCAGAGTCTGTAGATATTGTCGTGTTAACCCTTAGCGCCCTTAGTAACTGAGTAGGTTTCTTCGGAACCTAGTGGAGCGATTCCGAGGAGGTGGCATTACGTTGTCCAAATGTCCCGAAAGTACAAAAATGACCGTCGCCGAACGTATGTTATCCCCGCGGACTATATTGATTGTAATCAATGGAAAGTACGGATTTGATTGTGTTTTGTTAATCTGGGATTTTACGAGTTTTCGCGAAATAGTCTTTGAAGTGAGTTTTACTACTTACTAATTTGATTACGATAAATTTTTGCCATTAACCTAGATATGTTAATGGCATATCAAATTGGTCGTAACGATATTGCCTGCAAGATTCAAGCATAATTTTCTCATTTTTGAACTATATACTCTTCCTTGAAATAGACAATAAAAAAAATCGAAGAAAATTCAGAAATCGCCAAGTTTTCATCCCAGCATTGCAATGCATTTCATTTTATGCTGACATGAGTACTTGGCCAGCTATAACGTTTTTGTCGAGTAAGCCGCCCCGCCGGGATTCACGCGCGAAATTCGCAAAACCCCTGGTTGACTGATTAAGTACATACCATATACGTACATTCTGTGCTGCTGAATGACATCTCGCGCCTTACAGGACGTAACGACACACTTCACGACCGCAGGAACCTTCTCAGTTATGCGATATGCATCACATTAAATCTTTGATGGTCTTTTCTATTGCAACATTCAGTTTTTTTTTCAGGCGGTGACCGATCCATCGCTAACGCCGATGTCAATAACACTCTCCATCGATGTGAATCGTGAGTATTTTTATAACTACCCTACTAACCTAACCTGACCGGAATACAAAATTGCCACTGTTGAACTAACTGATCCTCAGCCGTCGAGCGACTTGAGGCTCTGTCGGTATTTTAGTTGCTTGGTTTATAATTTTCCCGTTTATAATTTGTCAAAATAGAAAGGAGGTTCTACTAAGTCTATGAACGTTTTCCCAGTGTGACCGTATCTGACAGTCTATCCTATAGGCAATAACGGACAAAATAGAGTTGGCACCCATTAATAAGTACAAACAAAAGCTATAATGAACATAACTTATGAGAAACCCGCCTGGACCATTCCCCCATGCAGCACCCGTTCCTGTGTAGAAATGTAATGTGTGTGCCGGTATATAAATGTTTGGATACAGACAGACACTTCGACCGAAAGTCACTACTCGTATTAGTACGGCAACATCAAGCTACTACAACTTCACAAACTATTCCGGCAAGACTGATCCACGCCATTTTGGACGTGGTATTTTGAATCTGGTCTTAGGTTGATTGTAATCTGTGTTGACTTTGATGACTTTTATTCTTTACTAAGTAGGAAATAGCATTTGACTGTCGCTTTAAGTTGCGGCAAGAGCCATTAGGCGGATTAGTTGAGGCAGGCTTAGACCAGCACTTTGAACTCAATTCAATACTACTTTCTGAATAACTTTGACAACTTCATACTTTATATGGAACTCAGAAAACACTGTTGATCTCGCCTTCATAGTCTAAGTTCTTAACACTAATTTGTTCTGGCCGCTACGCACTCTCGCGCGAGGCGACGCGTATATCCGTTGTATATAAGGCCATTACGCGCCCAAAGCGTACTGCTCGTGTATATTTCGGAATGCTGATACTCACATCTGCAACTACAAAAGATACAAGAATTTTGCGAACTACTCGTGTATGGTTTGTAATGAATGCGTACGAAAGTTTAGTTCCAAACTATACAGATACGCACGCTATCAAAGGTATTATTTACTAGAACATCAAAAATACTGATTTGCACAGCAAAAAAGGTTCAATAAAAACAATTTAAATATTTCATTTGTCCTTAAGTTTGTATTACGTATTTTTTTTTGTTCTTACATGTTCAACCTAACATGAAAGATAAATGGGCTGCGCTTCGCTCATCCCCTTTACCCTTGACCTAAGCTACCGCAGTGTTTTCCCTGATATTTGCTGTAAAAATCAGTATTTTTGATGTGAGGTTTAATATTTCTCTTAAACTCTGATATTAATCGCTGATATATAAACTTAAATACACATACAATATTTATTTAATACCACGAGTATTTACATTGGGAAATAGCGCAGTACGATTGCGGCGTAGTGCTGAAGTATAGTTCAGAAGGCGTAAGTGAAAATATTGCGTTCCAAAGTATACGTGATAATTTACAGACCCCTGGGTAATGGGCTTGTATATTACGGAAACACGCCGAGGCGACCCAAGGCTGATGTTGGGTTTTGTCGCGCATGTGTCTCTCTTGTACCCCTGCGCCGCGATTCCCTCCAGGCGGTATTCAAAAGCCAACAAAATTGGCGTTACGTGTATCTTTAGAAATATTTCCCGAATGCAGAAACTTACATACATACATACATACACAGTGTCACGCTTTTTCCCATACGGGGTGGCAGAGGCCCTATCATAATTAAGCCCACGTTCCGGTTATTGACGACCTCCTGCACGACACGGTATTCTAGTGTTCTAGTGTGGGGCCAGAAGCAATGTATGTGCGTGTATGTAAATTTTTATGATTATCAGAATCTCTTACTACATACTAGCATATAAGCATAAATAAATAGATGAACATTTACATACAGGCCTACATATGACTTCTGGTCACTTGGATGGTCTGTATCTTGGGAACACATATAAACATTCAATATCTGGAGGTTTATTTTTCAATATTCGACGACAGTTTTCTTAGTGCGTGGCGAGAAGCAATGTATGCGTCTTATTTGTGGTATTTGCAGTTCGCCGCTCTGTTTCACAGCCTCCCCATAATCATCCAAACATGATAAAACATGCAACGCCTTATCTCTCACGGGAGTCGAAAGTTCCGACAAAACTTGTAATTTTTTATACATATACCTATATACCGGAAAAGAACAAAGAACTATCACCACAAAATGTTTTATGGATATCGCAAAACCTAACAACAAACATGGTTGCCGAAAAGTAACTAAACTTTCACAATATTTCATGGGCGCTAACAGCGGAAAGTTTGACAGCATCTTTTTTTGTGGCAAGGCAAATATTTCGCGCATTCAGCCGGATGAAGCGAGGTGGTCTATGTTTGAATGGGTGTCATTTGGAACCTTTTGTGGCTTTTCTATAGACTGTGGAAGAGTTGTGTTAACGACGATGGTTTTTAACCGTCGACTTGTGAAGGCTGAATGGTTCCATTTGAGTTTCTCGTTCGGTTCTTGCATTTTGAAGACGCTAGTAAGGTTAAAATGAAATAAACTGGCTACTCGACTATTTTCGAAACGCCATCTTAACCGAAATTTTTAATCTTTGTTTTGTGTCGGTTACTCTTATGGAGAAGTAGTAGGTCAATGCAGCCATTTGTAAACCTCAAGGTACGCAAAATAGGAGTTTTTAAAGCAGTTAATTCTTTATCTAGCTTGTTGAGGATTTGTCAACATATTATTAGAAATTTCATTATTTTTGCTCGATATAAAAGTCTCCCGAAGCTATCACAACATCTGTACTCAAATTGAAATCCGGTGCGAAATTATAAAAATATATAAGTCATATTTTTTTTAAATTTCGCACCGGATTTAAATTTGTTTAAATATTGATACAATACAATATTTTGCATAACTTGAGATGTACAAGCCTTTTGGAAGATGTACAAACCCTACTGCATCGCCTTAATAACAATGCGTGAGTGATCTCGTTCTAAACCCTATTAATTGTCTTAGAGCGGTTTGTAAAAAACGTTTTATAAGTATTTTTAGGGTTTCGTACCTTAAAAGGAAAAAAGGAATCCTACTAGGATGACTTCGTTGTCCGTCTGTCAAGACACTTTTCCTCAAGAACGCATAGAGATTTTATATATCAATTACTCAGGTCTTTGGTCTCAAACTTATAAATCTTTGTGAAAAATCAAACTTATAGGTCAACCCAATCAAGAGATACAGCCATTGAAGTCACAATTTTGCTGAAATTGCTTAGTATTCGCAGGGAAAGCATCTTCCATGATGAACTGCAAATTTGACATGAAGAAAGGTCTTATACTAGTAGCATTTGAAGGAGCTTTCCGCACATGTGGCCCTTACAATTCTGCGGAATTGTTTGTCCCAGCCAAGGTTGACTTATTCATTGCGTACGGCTCCGGTTTGGCTAGCCAGAGTGGAGGCAGATTCATATGACGATACATTGAGACATTTTCTGGAAAACATTTTGAATGTTAAACTGTCTCCCTCTCAGTGGTCTCAGGCTGCACTACCCATCAGGTTCGGTGGTCTCGGCGTTCGTCGCCTACAGGACACGGAACTCCCTGCTTTCTTGGCCTCTTCGCATGGGGTGTTTAAACTTGTCACTCGCATTTTGAACAGTAATGGTGACAATTTGAACATTCCGTTTGCGGCCGAGGCTTTGCGGCTGTGGCGGGTCCGTTGCCCGGGGAGAGATGAGCCAGAAAAGCATTCATTCAGCGAGCCTAGGATGAGGAGCTATGCAAGTCATCCCTTGACGGGCTGGTGGAGCAGAGCATGGGAGCCGAACATGCTCGCTTTCTTGCAGCATCCCAACCAGAGTTTGGCGCCTGCAAACAAAAAAACAAGTACCTACAATTAAAGCCCTGAAGTCCAAGTTAACTGAAGCCATAAATTTTAAGGGATGTGACTTGACGCTAAGAAAAATTCTTAGAAAAATGGGATTTCGGTATAAAAAAGTTGAAAACAACAGAAAATTACTTATCGAGAAAGATGATGTTCGTTTAAAAAGAGTAAATATTTTAGCCGCGATAAAAAAGTACAGATTGCAAGGGAGAGAGATTGTTTATATGGATGAAACATACATCCATACCTCACATTTGGCAGGTAAAAGCTGGGCTGACTCGTCAGAAAACGGAGTGAAACAGTTAATTTCTAAAGGACAACGTCTTATAATAGTGCACGCTGGTAGTAGAAAGGGGTTTATACCTGGGGCATTGTTAATGTATCAGTCTACTGATAAAACAGGTGACTATCACAACGCAATGAACAATGAAAACTATGAAAAATGGCTTCGTAATCAACTCATTCCAAACTTAGCTCCACATTCGGTATTAGTAGTAGATAATGCAGCATATCATAATAAGTACGTAGAAAAACCTCCTAATTCAAATACCAAGAAGCAAGACATGATTGATTGGCTATCCAAACATAACGTTCCGATTGATCCGTCATTAACAAAACTTGAAATACATGAAATTATTTGCAAGTACAAACAAGACTTTGTAGAATACTCTATAGATAAACTTATGAACGAATATGGACACAGCGTACTAAGATTGCCACCATATCATCCTGATTTCAATCCGATTGAAAACATATGGTCTCAAATAAAGGGATACGTATCCAAAAGAAACATCAGTATGAATATGACTACTGTAAAACAATTGGTACAGGAAAAGGTTAATATGATTGGTTCCGATGTTTGGGCCAAAGTATGTGACCACGCCATCAAATGCGAAAACGAGTACCGAAAACACGAACCTGAGTTGGAAAATTATATGACTAGTTTTGTAATCACCGTTCATGAAAACTCTGACGATGATACACCAGAAAATAGTTCTGATTCTGACTGTGATATGGAAGTTGGAAGTATTGTTTCGCATCACACTGTCCACCCCGCTCCTCCTCTTATCCCGCTGTCATAATCGAAGTCGTTCATCCAATCAGAAAATCATATTTATTTATATTAATTTCTCTGCTGGTTTGTTTTGTTTTATGTTGAGGTGTCTTTTTTGTTATGTCATAGTATTTTTAATTAATTACAAAAATTTATTGTTATAAAAAAGGTCTGCAAAATCCTACTGTAGTTTTGACTTATATTTAGACTTTTGGGGTTCCAATCCTTATAGAATCATTAGATCATCCCAACCGGAATTTGGTTTTTATCAGTGCGTTTTATTGAAATAAAACGTCCTCAGTAACTAGTTATATTTTTGTTTACCTAACGAATTCTTTATATGATAGAATCGTGGTGGTTTTAACATCTCAGTGTAATATACGTCAAACGATCAATTTGACATTTGACATTGATAAATAAAGTATGCGATTTATTTGATACCTACACGTAATTTAATAATACAGTAATTTAATAATATTCATAGACACATCGGCACCATTCGGGTGTTATCGTTGTTCCGAGTTTTGCCGATAGGAAAGGATTATTCACTACATCTGTAATATTGATAACAGTTTCTTCTCATGTTCTTCAAGTGATGACTATATTAGTGCGGAGAGCGATAACTCCCTTGTGGAGAGACCGCTATCCGTCGAACTTACGTCTGTCTTTGCGGGCCTGGGGAATAATTTTAATATTGTTCATATTAATGCCCAGAGCATTCACTCCAGTTATCCGGACCTACTCGAGTCGTTCAGTAGCAAAAATGTAGATGGTATTCTTGTATCTGAATCTTTTCTCAAGCCGACTTTACCATCCACTATGTACTCACTGCCTGGATACCAGCTCTATCGGAACGACAGAGTTGGGAAAGCGGATGGCGGTGTAGCTATTTACCTTCGCTCGGATATCCCGTGCAGTGTTATAAGTGCCTTCCCGAATGAGTACTCCGAATCAGCAGAACATCTCTTCCTTGAAATCTGTCTTCACCATAGTAAAGATCTGCTCGTAGTCCTCTACAGTCCCTCACTTCGTATTGATTACTTTGACTCTTTTGAGACTTTGGTTAATGAGCTGACTCCTCTTTATAATGATACCCTGATTCTCGGCGATTTTAATACATGTCTTCTTAAAAATGATTCCCGCTCTGCTAAATTACAGTCCATTGTAAATTCTTTCAATATGCATATTCTTCCTCTCAACGCTACTCATTTCCAACCACATTGCACTCCCTCTCTTCTTGATCTCATGATAGTTTCTAATTTGGACAAAGTTGCGACACATGGACAACTTAACTCCCCTTTTTCCTATCATGACCTGATTTACCTCTCATATAAGATTTAGCCTCCCAAGAGCAATGCAAAACTTACTTACATTCGTAGCTTCAAGGGTATTGATTCTGCATCCCTTAAATCAGATGCCGCGTCGATTAACTGGACACCTATTATTTATTTATTTATTTATTTATTTATTTATTTAGGTAAACCTTACAGCTTTTATATACAAGTGACATTATAAGATATTACGCCAATTACAAGGTACTCAAATATACAATTCAATACAGCAGTTTTAAAGAATGCTAGTTACTTATGTCTAATGTTATTAAGTTATAGTGAGTGGGTATTTAAATTAAGATTGTAAATACTATTTTTATTATGTACTTGTCCATATTTCATGACGTAGGAGGAGGGGGGAGGGGGGAGGGTGGCGGGCGGGTGAAGGAATGGAGTAGGGTAAAGTATCTTTATAAGCGATAAACGATGAAAGTCATTCATGTAAGTTAATGAGAGACAGAATTTTACTTTTAAATGTGTTACGTGATAGGCCAAACAAATCAATAGATGAGAATTTTTTATTGTAAAGTGTGGGTAAGCGAATAAATGGGGAGTTTTGAGCGTAGTTTGTTGTGAATTTGGGCACGTACAAAAGTGGTGTACGACGGGTTCGTTTGTTGGGTATATTGAACCCCACATGTTTGAGTAAGTCACCGCAGTCAAATTTACAATTTAATAGGTCTAACAAAAACATCATATCGATGAGATCGCGCCTGTCCTCTAATGACATTACCTTGTGACGTAAGCAAGATTCAGCATAGTCGTTAGATAGAAACCTAGCTTTATAGTTGAGGTGCTTCACGAACAGACACTGGATACGCCCTATTTGGGTGCGATGTTGGGCGTAGAGTGGTCGCCAGACAACGGCACCAAACTCTTAAACACTTCTGACATACGCATAATAAAGAGCTTTGAAGCAGTGTACGTCCTTGAATGGGAGACTACTCCGAATAACAAAACCCAATGACTTGAATGCCTTGCTGGTGATATGTTCGACATGTTCATTAAACGTAAGTTTATGGTCAAGCATTATTCCCAAATCACGTACTATATTCGTTCTTGGTATAGCTTCCTTACTAATCATATAGTTATATTGTATTGTAGTATGTTTTCGTGAAAACGAAATCACCTGGTATTTACTTGTATTAACACTGATTCGATTTTGAGAATAGTATTTTGAAAGATTGTCGAGATCAGATTGAAGTAAATTGCAGTCATCTATGGTTTCTATTCGTCTAAATATCTTCTTGTCGTCGGCGTATAATAAATAATTAGAATTTTTGAAACATTGAGGTATGTCGAAGAGGTATATATTATAAAATAAGGGTTCTAAATGCGATCCTTGAGGAACGCCAGATGTCACTGCCATTATCACTAGTGAGACCGTTTATTATAAGATCCACCACTTCAACGCAATTATTCTGGGACTATTTGACAAGCATGTACCGGTCAAGAAGGTTAAGGTAAAACACCTTCCTGCACCCTGGCTCACCGACGTTATCAAACGTTTGATGGCTAAAAGGAACAGAGCCAAATGCCTGTACAAAAAGGAGCCTACAGCCGAGAACCTTGCCACTTTCAAACGCCTCCGAAACCGCTGTAATCGCATGTGTCGTGATGCCAAGCGCCGTCATATATTTGAGTGTATCGAAAGATACACACCTGCTCAAGTATGGAAATTCCTTAGAACGCTTGGTGTCGGTAAGTCTCAGGATCAAGCGGCTGGCATTGTTGATCTCAACGGTCTCATTTTTTTTTCTGCTCCCCCTGTCGTCATGGATCCCACCGTAAAAAATGCCACTCTGTGTCACCTGCGCTCGAGGTCTGCTCCCACCTCCACTCCATTTGACTTCAGACTTGTCGGAATTGATGCGGTTAAGAAAGCAGTTCTCTCCATTTCCTCCAAAGCCGCGGGTGACGATAATATCTGCTCCAAAATGATTAGCAACGTACTTGACGAGCTTCTTCCACCTATCACACATATAAAAAACTTCTCTCTCTCCAATGGTTCCTTCCCTAATGTGTGGAAAAAAGCCTTAGTTATCCCATTACCCAAAACATCAAATCCGTCCTCTTATAAAGAGTTTCGTGCAATTTCCATTCTGCCTATCCTATCCAAAGTCCTTGAATCCATTGTCCATTCTCAGTTATCCTCCTACTTATGCTCAAACAACTTGCTGAATCAACTGAAATCCGGTTTTAGGCCCAATCATAGCACTGTCACGGCCTTGCTTAAAGTCACCGATGACATCCAGCATGCGATGGACGAGAAACAGCTCACTGTGCTTGCACTGCTGGACTTCAGCAGCGCCTTTAACTGCGTTGATTTCGATATCCTCGTTGAGACCCTGAAGTCCTTGAATGTGTCCTCCGTCTCTGCTGCTGGTTCGACTCTTATCTGAGAGGTCGCCAGCAACGTATTAGATCGGAGGTGACTTCAACGGAGTGGTGTGACCTCGTTGCGGGGGTCCCTCAGGGTTCTCTCTCCTCTTCTTTTCTCCGTCTTCATAAATTCCGTCTCGGATGCTCTCTCGTCATCATACCATCTTTACGCAGACGATCTCCAGATTTATCGTCATTTTACTCCCTGTGATATGGTGTCTGCTGTAGGGATGTTAAATGCCGATCTCGAGCGAATTAGGGACTGGGCCACTTCTTTTGGACTACAAAACCTCGGGATTCGGTTTGTCTTCGGCCTGCGCAAGTATGACCACGTCTCGGAGTATCGCAGGGAGTTAAAGTGGCTCCCTATCCGTCTTCTTCGGGATTCTCATACCCTCATCTGCCTCTATAACATCTTATTTAATCCCCGCTATCCTGTCTTCTTACGAGATGGTTTTGAATTTTTGTCATCGGATAGGCCTCGGAGATCTAACGCTCGGTCACTGCTTATAACTCCGCAACACAATACAGCCGCATAAAAAAATAAAAACTTGCGTAAACCCTATTTATTTTTTTTAATTATTTAAATTGGTTTTAGGAAATGAGGCGAGCTATCTTCCCTTTACCGTTGGTCCATTACTTACGGGACACCCTGTATAGCTTAAGTACGAAGGGTTCCGTACCACCGTAAAATGGCAGGGATGGTGTGGAGTGAATAGTTTGGATTTTACATAACAAAATGTTGTTTACAAAGTTATTGATGCGGCTACTTTCACACTCCATTTACTTAACCAGGTGCATTCATTAGTTTCTATGTGGTATTGAAATAATTGTTGTATGGGAGCCCTTAAATATTTATGTTATTCTGTTTTTTAGTTTTAAATATTTTTGTTATTCTGTTTTTTAGTTTTAAATATTTATATTCTAAAAAATATTCTGGTTTTTAGTATTTGTTTTTAAAGCGGCAACAGAAATACATCATCTGTGAAAATTTCATGTGTCTAACTATCATGGTGAGATACTGCCTGGTGGCAGACGGACAGATGGACAGACAGACAGACATACGGACAGCGTAGTCTTAGTAATAGGGTCCCGTTTTTACCCTTTGCTTACGGAACCCTAAAAAATAAGTAAATACAGCCGAATTGAAGTAGATTAAAAATAAGTCTGAATAGTTTTTGTTCGGGTTCAACATCCGACACTTTAAATTTTATATCTATGTTTTTCGTAATAATTCTCTAGGCTATATAGGCACAATACCCAGCGTAATATTAGAGTTCGAAATAGCTTTTTTGCTATTATGTTAACGAACTACGCTCGACAATGCGAAATGAACGGGAAGCTGGAAATAACTTTCAAAATGAAATTAAAAAATGTTTCCTCATAAAGTAATCACATTCCGGGGTTGTAAAATAAAAACTATTTTCGTCGTATTTGTTCAGTGAAGCGTCAAGCCGTCAAGCTTATATGATGTTTCGCAAGCAATTCTACTGAGGTTTGTACAAATTAAAGTGGTTTTTGGTTTAAGCTAACGTCTGGTATGTGGTTTTAGGGTTCTGTACCCGAAGGGTGCCAAACGGGACCTTATTACTAATTCTCCGCCGTCCGTCTGTCTGCCCGTCACCGGGCTCTATCTGATGAAGCGTAGTACTTTTCACAGAATGTGCATTTCTGTTGCCGCTTCAGCAGCAAATGATGAACTACACGAGATTTTATATATTCAAACTGTTACTTTTCTCTGTATCTATGTGGGGCGCAATAATTAGAGCTCTATTGTTAAATCTATTTTTTAGTGATTCGGATCATATTCCGTCGCATTGTAGTGCCAATCCTCACTGTCATGTGACAACCAAATCCAGCGATACAGAGTCGATTTGAGAATGTTGAGAATCATACCTTATCGAATAATCGAGAAAAAACTTACAGAACCCACAAAGTAAATTTCGAATTCACAAATTACCTCGTTCGGTTTCGTAAATATGTTGAAATTACATTAGCGCGTCGGAAAATGTGTTTCCGGTTCAGTAGTTCCTGGTTTTGTGGGGCCTCTGAATAATATTACTCGTGTTCTTCTGAGAAATTCTGCAGAACTTTATATACTGGGACATACATTGCTTCTGGCCCCACACTAGCTAGGATGGGTAATTACAGTTTTGCCGCATTCGCCCTGTGTAGTGGGAACCAGAAACAGCGACGTCACATATACACACACATATAAACATCCAAGACTTGGGGATATTTTTTTAAGCTTTATGATGTCGAAGATATACAAACATAATATGATCTAAAGTCCGACTTCATTACGGCGGGCTCTAAAGGCTTACGCACATCTAAATACCTAACATAAAGTTACTTAAAGTAAAGGGGGTCATCAACATTAATATCATGCCTGACTCTCTTACTGGACAAGCTGCTGAATATGTAGATCTTATGGCCGCTTTTGGACTTAGACAAGGAGTTGATCGACCAACCCACCAAAAAACTTGCTTGGATAATTTTATGGTAAAATCGTGTAATAAGGCATACACAGTAGTATTCAATAAGTTTACAGACCACTGTCCAATTATGCTCATCATAGATAACAATGAAATAAAGAAAAATAAAACTTGTCATGAAAAGGTCCGTATAAATACTGAGGGCATAGGTCTACGCCTGAGGGATCATACATGGAATGAGCTTTTGGCTACTACTGATGCTAATGTAGCAGCTGAGCTCTTAGTCGAAACTTTAAAAAATATTATTGAGGATAACACCACTGTTACTAAGGTATCTAAACGTAGAAAGCCACTGAAGCCACGGATTACGATAGGAGTAATAAAATCAATTAGGAAAAGAGATAAACTACATAAAAAATCTAAGAAAGACACAAATAATGAGATTATAAAAAAAAGTATACAACCTACAGAAATATTTGTAACAAAATAATAAAAACAACTCAAAAAAGAATATTACGAGCAAGAATTTAGCAAACACTCTGGAAATTCTAAGGAAACCTGGAGGATTATTAAAGAAATCTGCTCACTAAATAAGACAAATGTTTGTACTTCTGATTTGCTCAATATAAGACCGACCTATGTAGAGTCGCTGGAGGAAGTCAATAACTACTTTACCACAATAGGTAACAAACCGGCAAAGGGCACCCTTACTAGGCTTAATAAAACTGAAGCGGATCTTGCATACCTAGCGTCCTCTAGAATTACATCAGCAAATTCTATGATGCTTTATCCTACTGACCCAACGGAAATATTGCAAACTATAGCAACGCTAAAAACCAATAGTGCGCCTGGCTGGGATAACATACCTACTACTATAATTAAAACATTTTGTCATCTATTGGCTTCACCACTATCACACATGTGCAATTTGAGCTTGGCTAATGGTACCTTTCCTACTATTTTAAAAAAAGGAATAGTCTGCCCAATTTTCAAAGCGGGGGATAGAAAATTGCCAACCAACTATAGGCCCATAACCTTGTTAACCACGATTTCTAAAATAGTTGAGAAGGTAATGAATAAAAGATTGGTCAGCTATCTGGAATCAAAAAATCTATTGTCAGGCAACCAATTCGGGTTCAGGTCGGGAAAGAGTACAGAGGATGCGGTGATGAAGCTGACGTCGCTTGTAACTGAACACGTCGACAGAGGTGAAAAATGTGTGGGCGTATTCCTCGACTTACAAAAAGCGTTCGACGCAGTGTGCATTCCTATCCTACTAGCGCGCTTAGAGAACATGGGTGTGCGTGGCTCCCCCTTAAGATGGTTTAGTGACTACCTAACTAAACAAGCTGTGCACATAAAAAAGCTCTTGAGTGGGAGTGCCTCATGCATGTATGGTGTACCACAAGGCAGTACGCTGGGGCCGACCCTATTTTTGGTATACATCAATGAACTCTGTAAACTGGATATGATAGGAGCTGACCTGATAATGTTTGCTGACGATACGGTTATTCCCTTCCATGAGACAAATTGGACCAAAGTGCAACGTCTAGCTGAGACAAGACTAGCTAAGGTGACATGTTGGCTGGAGGACGGTCTGTTATCGCTTAATACGATGAAGACCAAATATTTGTGCTTCAGTAAAACTGCTGCTGGAAGTCCAGAACAAAACTTCAACTATACACACGTATCCATGCAACAGAGAATTAGCGGAAGGTGTTATGTGCGGCTGTGAAACTCCGCATGAGGGTGCCCAGCATAAAGTACCTTGGTGTCGTTGTAGATGATAAACTACACTGGGGTCCGCACATTACAGCGACAGCTAAAAGGATACTTAAGCTCATATTTGTATTCAAGCACCTCCGTTTATATGCAAATAGAACTCTGCTTTTACAGACTTATAGCGCCTTATGCCACTGCGTTATTGAGTACTGCATCTGTGCTTGGGGAGGTGCTCGCAAAACTATTCTACTGCCGTGCTTAAAGTTCTTCTGTACGCGCCCTGGCGGCACCCCACCACGCTTGTGTATAAAGAATCCAATGTGCTTACCATCAGCCAGACCTTTATATTAAAATGTATTAGGCGATATCATAGTCGTACAGTCCCGCTCTTAGCTGTAAGTACCAAGAGGATTTATCGATTTCCAGTTCCACGTGCCATAAGTGCTTTTGCGCGTAGGCACTACAACTATGTAACACCTCGCTTGAACAGTACTATACACAATACATTAAATATCAAAAAGAAAGAAACTACACTTTAAAAAAACAGAGTCTACACCTGGCTGAGATCCCACGATTATGAGGGCACCGAAAGCCTAATGGACTCTGCCTACTAAAACCATTAAGATACGTATATACTTACATTCACCACACTGCACTCACTACAAGCCTAACACACACCTACACTAACAACTACACCTACACTACACTTGATAACTCTGGTTAATTATTATAATTTTTAAATTTTCTGTCTACTATATAAAATCTTTTTGTTTTTGTAATTAATGTACATGCTTAACTACTTTATTAATTTCACAAACATTGTGACTATAATCGGGAAGAACTGTTTCCCTAGATACAGTTTAAACTAGTTTAATATAAAGGTCTGCATGGCATGCAAGGTAGCCTTTCATGGTGGAGAAATTAACTGACATAGTTTTATTTGCTCATGATACTTCAATGGTCTTCAAAATTGAAAGACAAAAAGCAGATTTTGATGATGTTTATGGTGTATTGTCTTTAACCTTGAATTGGTTCACAGTTAATAATTTATTGTTAAACGCTGGTAAAACCAAGTGTATCAAATTCTCACTTCCAAATGTCAGGCAAGTTGAGACCAGTTTAGTGAGACAACAGCACGTTAGAATTAGTAAATGATACGAAGTTTCTTGGAATAACCATTGATAGCAAATTTCAGTGGGGACCCCACATAGATAAATTGGCTGGTAAATTAAGTTCTGCGGCTTACGCTGTTAGGAACATCAGACAAAGCACGGATGTGGCTACATCTAGGCTAGTATATTTTAGTTACTTTCATAGTGTGATGTCCTATGGTATCTTGTTGTGGGGGAATGCAGCGGATATTCAAACTATTTTTATTTTACAGAAAAGAGCTATTCGAGCAATTTATAATTTAAAACGAACAGACTCCTTAAGAGAGCTTTTTAAAGAAATTGACATACTAACAGTAGCTAGTCAATTTATTTTCGAAAATATAATGTATGTACGCAAGAACCTTACAACACTTTCCAAAATTAGCGATAGCTGTAATGTTAACCTAAGAAATAATCACAGACTGTGTGCGCGCAGATTTAGACTCGCGAAGGTTAGCAATTCTTTCAAGGGTCAGTCTATTCTCTACTATAATAAGATACCTCTGGAGATTTTGAAATTGCCATTTGAGCAATTTCAAAAGCATGTTAAAGCGACTTTGTCAAAAAAGGGATATTACAGATTACTTAAATGACAGGACTGTATGGGGTTAATCTAGCTCAACACAGGCCTTGCTGTTAATAGTTTTGTAATTATTTATTCCTGCTTATTAATCATAATGATTAAATTTTTCATATTTGTAATAATTAAGCACAACCTATTTTAAAAGAGATCTAAAAATTAATCTGTGGGAGTTTCTACGCCCTTCTTCTCCCACAGTGATCCAATGTAGAGAAGAGGCAAAATTGGCGTTTGCAAATTTATATGTAAATATCTACAGTAATAAAGTACTTTGACTTGACTTGACTTGACTTGAAAGTTAGGGAGGTTATCCACCAATATGGAATTAGGATTTTTTGTGAATAAATAATTTTTATTTTCTTTCTTTTCTTTTCTTTACTTAAGGTTGAGATACTTAGGATACTTAGGATCAATGAGATACTTAGGATCCTTGTGTGGTACTTAGAGTACATGGTTAACTAAGGTTACTAGGGCCCTTGTGATGTTTAGGATATTTAGGGTCCTTGAGATATTTAGTGTTACTGTGAGGCATAGGGTGTAGGGTACGCTAGGTACCCTTAGATCTTCCGATACTGAGGATACTTAGGGTTCTTGACATATTTTGGGTTCTTAGGGTCCATGAGAAACTCATGATACTTAAAAACCTTGTGATACATTAGACCCTTTATAAACTTAAGATCATTGGTTATATTTATTTTTTTATTTATTCAGGGGTTACAACAGGACAGTACAAAAAAAAAACAAAGGATCAATGTACAATAACTTAAAATCTAACTAATCCCTCAGAATATCCTTCTAAACTCACAGGTGAGATACCTGTGGGTAAAGTGAAAAATAGTGTAAAAAGTGCAACATATGGACAGATATTGCCCTATAAACATATGTAACTTTAATACTTGTGTGCAATAGAGAATTATGATTTATGTTCGTCGACTACCTAACCCGGTTGTCTCCCCCAGTGCCTCCGCTGTGGGTCCGTCTGCTGGGCGGCGCGCGCCCCCTGGTGGCGGGGCGCAGCACGGAGCTCACGTGCCAGGCGGTGGGCGCGCGGCCCAAACCGGACATCTCCTGGTGGAGGGGCAACACAAGGCTGAAGACTGCGAGAGAATCTGTGAGTATCACCTCAAATATCTATTAGCTTTGCTCATGCCATATTGGCCCTGTCATTTTCTTAATGACAGATAACATGGCTTTGACTGAGAGAAGAACTCCATTTTTGCCGCTTCTCTTCATTGGATCACTGGAGAAGTAGGGCGTTGAAACTTCCACAGATTGATTTTTACATCTCTTTTGAAAATAGGTTGTGTTTAACTGAAATAAATATTAAATTATTAACTGTTACAAATAATAGATTTTTTTCTAACATTGACTTCTATGTTGAGTTAATTTAACATCATGCAAAACCGATTCCAAATTTGAATTTACCTACAAAATCGTTCAATAGGTAATCAATCCTTAATAAATCATTGAATTCTCTGAGAGTAGCAGTAAGTTCCACTTGCACGACATTAAGTAAATCAGTTTAGTTTGCTAAATTGTTTTAAATTTGTGATTAAATTAATTAATTTAAGACACTAAACGTGTTTAGTGATGTCGCGGAGGTTGACTTTAGTTTGACGGACACTTAAGAACACTAATGAATTTTTAATACAAACTTAATACCATACTAATTTTCTATTCGAGAATATTTCAACGAATATAATATGATGTTATTCGTAATAAGACAGTATTTACCTGGGTTCCTTTTCACACATTTTTCTAAATATATTTATCTACCTAAAAATACATGCGATTAAACTTCATACATTTGTAAACGTCGTATTTTCCACCTGTTTATATTGTATTAAAAACTATATCATTCATACTGTTATTATAGTAGAACCACGGCTTATATTGTCAATTTGCAATGTCACGTCACAAAGAAATTTAAAATAAAATCAAGTTTCATTCATCATTTTGGTATTCACGGAACATCACCAAATTCTCTTTATTTTTGTACGGCTATCTTGCTGTCTCTGTCGGCATGGGGCGACGGCGGCGGCGGGGCGCACAGTGGCGCGGAATTCGAAATTGTGGACTTTGTTTTTTTGTTACATATCATTTTTTTATTTATGGCAATCGATAGTCCTAATTAAGGCAATTATATATTGTCAGAGCAGTTTTTGTTGTAATTGTTATAATTTGCGAGAAAAATTTGCTCTATAAGTACCAAATCGTAAAAGTACTCAAGCTGGTTTTTAAAGGCTATACAGGTATTGGTGTATTACGGCACCTATTAATATCATCAACAGGGTCGGAAGACAACGCATACTCATTTGTCGCATACCTGCTCACTTTTTTGGAATGTCCTTCTCCATATTTTCTAAGTATGTATAAGTATCATATAGACGCTAGCAGGAATATTATACCACGGGTATAGATTTACAAAAACAGCTTCTGTTTCTCGGCAAGCAGAACAAAACTGAGAAAATTTAGGAACATCTAAATGATCTCCATATGCTATATGATGAAATCTTCATTAATGTGTAGCAGCATCGACTCGTCGACTCACTGGACGACGCATGGCGTGCTACTGAAACCCGAGCAGAGCAGCGCAGTCTTTCTTATCATATACCACGAGACAGCCTGTTACCCGTTTTGCTCACACGCTCCATATAACTGTTATCGCGCGGTTTCGTTCTAGATTGTTTGGCTTATTTGTACATATATTTGATTTATTATTGAATAAAATATCTCAGTTCTGCATTACTGTCTCATTGATTAGCTACAGCCTCCTACCTCAAATAAAGGCCTGCAATACGTGCAGTTATTTTACTATCTCCGAAAAACATTCTAGCCATGTTGCCATCATTTGTTGTTCCACGACGCCCTGTTTAACGATGTCAATCTGCAAATTGCATTAATTTCGTAACGATTCTTGATTTTTCCTCTTACGAGTCTTAATATTTATTTATTTTCTTTTCTTGTGGTCCATTGTTTGAAATCTAACCATAATAGATCGGCAGTAAAATGAAGTTGACGGTCGTTTTCGGATCCTTTTCCCACGTAATAACATCATCCGAAAAAATCCTTAATGAAATCAAACTAATCATAAAGATTCTTTAGTCATTCAAATCAGCCTTTTGCTTATAATCGCTTTGTCCTAAAGCCTCATCATAGCCCAATTTGCTTACAAGTTTTACATTAGCTTTTGTATTAAGTTCTAAATGATTTGCAGTTTATGAGTCTGGATACAGTTAAATCATGAAAAGCTTGTAATTTTATCTGCGCTCCTTCGGCAGTAACAGTTTAATATTCTTTTGAGGGATAACAATCCAGTTTTGCTTGTCCAACTTTGAAATATGAAGGAAACATAAAAAAAGCAATTCAATGGCTGGCTCATGTATTGCCACTTTACGTTTGATATACATTTTTTTCATTTAATCTGGAGTGAACCTTATAGATATCATCAAGATGTTTAATAAGATGGTCCAAAATTTTGCTAACGTCTTCATTACTAAAGTCCTTTAAAGTTTACTCTTGACTTTAACAGTTCCTCTGGAGTCAAGGAATTGCTTAAAGTTTTAATACGTCTTCTTTTTTTTGTTGAGCCCAGTTCTTCGAGTGGTTTCCTCGGAGTTAAGGAAGTAGAAGCTTCATGTACACTAGGAGGTAGATTTTCTATATCGTCAGATGTTTCACCGTCAACAACATCAACTTGTTCTCCTTCAGAAGCGAAGAAACTGGGCCATACCATGGGACTTTCTTACCACTTTTCGTTCTTTTAATGAAAATGATTGTAAGATTGATTAGCAGCAGTCCATCTGCGTTTCATATTAGAAGTACACTTCCGGCAAAATTCTGAGAAAATCACAGTGTTTTCTTCATTGAATTGTAAGCCAAGCTCCTGTTTTAAATGTTCACAAAATTTTACACTATCTGAAAAAAAATCAGCTTCTTTTTCGAGTTGATATTATTTACAAAATGTTGTATATCGATCGCGAATATTTAAGAATTGCAAAGAACGATAGTTAGCTCTGTTAGTGAACACTTGAAATTATTTATAAAGGCCATAACTAAATCCTCCTTCTAGGCTTGAAATAATTAAATAATTTGCTGTTGTACATATGTCTAAATGTAGAGTAAATTCAACTTTATCAGTGTAGTAGGTTATATATACAATAATACCTAAGATCAGCTTCGTTTATCTGGAGAACTGGGAAGTCCGGAGCCATGTTATGTATGTGGAATTGTACACAGATACCCGCAGATTAGCCCTACATAAACCAGCTTTAGAGCACTTTTAAGACTTTTTACTTATATAGCAAATTAGATATCACTCGTATATTTCGTATTTCGTATATATTTATTGCACATAAAACAACATAAGATATAATAAACAGAAAGGACATCTACAAAGGCATGCTTATCTCTAAATAGAGATCTCTTCCAGCAAACCCAAGGTTGATAAGAATAATTTAATATACAGGATAGACCTATGTGCTCTGATAAGATACATACATATATTACGGAACTATTGAACTAACTGCTAGATACACTACATACACAAGTACATAACAGACCATACATACAGACCTCAAACGAAATGAAGCGCTGACATGCTCAATGTGTAAAAATCTAATCTGCCTCATTTGCAGCAACATAAGCGATAAGTTGTATTGTCTCAAGACCAAGGAAAGCAAAGAAAAATGGAAATGCATTAAATGTCTCTCCCAAGGAGCCACAACGAGCAGCACTCCATCACCACTAAGAGAAGAATATGTTACAATCAGGAGGAAAAACCCAGTGATGTCGCCTACAGAATCCACCTCAAGCTGCCAGTCTTTTTCCGACTACGATACTACGAGTTTGCCTGACTTGTCAACTTACCATTGTGCAACCGAAATCGAAGACCTTAGACAACAAGTACTCGAACTAAAAATACAGCTACAGAGTGCAAATGACGAAGTAGAGAGACTTACCTTAGAAAATGATCAGTTGATGTCAAAAACAAGGGGAAATGAATTCAGGATAAACACACTTAAAAAAATCTGCAACGAAAATATAAAAACAGCAAAAAAACAAGGAAAATCGGCAAGGAGACAAAAAATTAAACAAAAGAAAATCGACTTCACACTGGACACTGAAGAATTTCATATGAGCCAAATACCATCTGAGATTGACGACAACCACTCGGAAACTATCGTGGACCAAACGAATCCGGAAACAAATAGTTTGTTGGGGAACTTCTCTAGAAAACCACTCTGCCAAGAAACCTCTCCTAAAGAAAAACCCCGAAAAATTATATTTTTTGGTTCACAACAGTGCAGAGGGTTGGCCAAAGCGACGAGTATACGAGTAAATAGAGCACATAATCCACTATATGAGAAGTATAGAGTCTCGTCCTTTCTCAAGCCGAACGCGCAGTCGGAGGATGTCGTCAGCACCATGAGAAGCCATAACTTCGAAAAGCAGGACACCGTGATTCTATGTTTGGGTGAAAACGACTCAAACCCAACAAAGGTAAAGAGCGCACTCAACTACGCTCAAAAACTCTGCAAAAATTGTCATTTATTAGTGCTGAGCGTGAATAACAGTACTCACCTAAACAAATCTGTATTAAATAACACTTTGAAAGCATTCTGCAACAGCTCAAAAAAAAGTAAATTTATTGAGACTCTATCAAACAACCACGATAGAAAATCGTACCTCATTCAGACTGCAAAAGCCATTAATTTTGATATAGACTGTAGAGACTATGATGAGAGATTCATTAAAAATATTAAAATAGAAATACAAAAAAGAAGGACACCAACAATGAAATATGACACAATTAGAAATAATTTAACCATAAATAATATTGACAAAGCAACAATGACCACTCCCTTCCAAAACATTCTAAATAAAAACATTTTTTTTCGTCTCTCCTCCACAATGTAAACCAAAAAGTAGTATAACGTGCTTTCACCAAAACATTGCGGGAGTATTACGCAAACGAGAACTCCTAGAAATCTTTCTCCATGAACTTAAGGCACAAAACCTATCAAACGACATCGTCTGCCTAAGCGAGACGTTTCTTAAACAAGGCACGGAAAAAAATGCCCATTTGGCGGGATATAAGCTGAGCTCTTTCTTTTCACGCAAATCACAAAAGAGAGGAGGAGTTTGTATTTTCACAAAAGCTGATATACCGGTAAAAGAAGTTACTTTTATTAAAGAGTTTGCCATGGAAAGATTTTTCGAATGCACGGCTATAGAAATATCTCAAATACAGTGCGTAATAGTATGTTTATACCGTACACCTAAATCGAACATAAAGTTGTTCTTTACCCAGCTAAAATGTCTTGTTCAAAAATTAAGCAGTTTAAACAAAAAAAACATAATCTTATGTGGTGACCTCAATATAAACACACTAAAAAATACTATAGAAACAAAAGAACTAATATCCGTACTTGAAAACTATAACATGCAATTACATATAACAGGGCCAACTAGACAAAGAACATGTATTGACCATATTGCGAGCAACATACGGGGCATAGAGCTATCTAAAACTATACAAAGTGGGCTATCGGACCACAATACCTGCCAAATTGTGACGTTCCCTACTGGAAAAAATATTAAATTAAGTAATTTCTATTTTGTAAAAAAGAAGGATTACAGTAATGAAAATCTTGAGAAATTCCAGATGTGCTTGAGATCATTATCTTGGTCAGAAATACTTGAAATAGAAGAGGCGGACCGAGCATTTGATAAATTTAAAGAATACTTCGATTTATTTTACTCGCTTTGCTTCCCAACTATACGGGTAAAAATTAAGGCGAACATCAATGGCTTAAAATGGGTAACACCGGGTATAAAATTATCGTGTAAAAAAAATAAACAACTAAGATATAAATACTACTGTACAAAAAACATAAACGACAAAAACATATACTTAAACTATTCAAAAGCGCTAAGAAAATGTATAAGTTTGGCGCAATCTAAAACAAACAGACTCTACATATCGCAATCAAAAAATAAATGTAAAGCCATTTGGAACATAATCAAGGACAATAGTAACACCAGCATACCAAATAAGATAGAAGAAATAATATTTAATGACCAAATCATCACTAGCCCAGCAAAAATAGCTACCGCATTCAACAATTTTTTTTTAGATAAAGAATCAAAAAGTAAACAACAATATAACAATAATAACTATAAAAAATCCAGAAATCCAGTATCAATGTTTATTCAGCCCTGTGACCCGAAAGAAATAATAACAATAATTAAATCTTTAAAGTCGACAAACTCGGTCGGTTATGACGGGATTCATACTAAAATCCTAAAACATTGCTGTCAGGACATAGCTAATATCTTAAGCTATTTAATCAACACATCTTTTGCAACGGGCTGTTTCCCTAAAGCCCTAAAACCATCGATCGTAAAACCTCTGCATAAAAAAGGTGATGTGACTGACATAAACAACTATCGGCCCATTTCCCTTGTAAGTATTTTTTCAAAAATTTATGAAAAAGCTATGCAAAGGAGAATAATTAAGTTTTTAGACAAACATAAAATAATAAAGCATGAGCAAAATGGTTTCCAAAAAAATAAAACCACGAGCCTAGCAGGTTATCAATTAATAACAGAAATTATAGAGTACGTGGACAAAGGCAAGCCGGTGGCCGTTATATTCTTTGATATGACTAAAGCGTTCGACTATGTCCCACATACTTTGTTATTAGACAAATGTGAACGGCTGGGTATCAGAGGCCTAGCATGGGAATGGCTGAGTAGCTATCTCTCTGACCGCCAACAAATGGTAGAATTATCCACACTATCACGCGATAAAGAACTACAAATACATAGGTCTCCTCCTGAGATAAATACCTACGGCGTTCCCCAAGGTAGCGTCCTATCGCCGCTACTCTTCATATTATACATAAATGACCTGCCAGATGTTACTAATAACAAATGTGTATTATTTGCAGACGATATTTCAATGATTATTAAATGCACCGACGACAGCAAATTTGAATCAGAGGTAAATGCTAGTATATGCAAAATCGCTGGGTGGCTCGAGGCCAATAATCTATTGGTCAATGAAAAAAAAAACCAAATATATTCAATTTAGAAATAATAAAATGGCTCTACAAAATATCAATGTAAAATGTAATAACATATCAATAGATCGTACCCCATCCACCACTTTCCTAGGTATAGTCATAGATGAGCATTGCTCATGGCTGCAACACATTGAGAAAGTGTGTAATACGCTGAACAAACAGGTATACGCTCTGCACAGATTACAGCGAACCTCTGACATGCACACAGCTTTGATGGCATACCACGGATATGTTGCGTCTGTGTTAAGGTATGGCCTTATTCTATGGGGGAATGCTAGAGAGATTAACAAAGTTTTTATTTTGCAAAAGAGATGCATCAGAGCAATCTGCCATGCACATCCGCTAGATTCATGCAAGCCTCTATTTAAAAAATTAAACATCTTATCGTTACCAAGTCTCTACATATTCGAAATGGCGTGTTTTGCTTATAGTCAGCCAAATATTTTTATAAAAAACAGGGATTTAGTCTCTTTCAACACAAGATACCCGGATAAAATTGTGAACCCGTCATGCAGAACAGAATTTTGTAAGAGAAGCTGTTACAGAATGCTAATAAAAATATACAATAACATCCCACAATCAATTAAGATTTTGTCATTGACTCAATTTAAGGCTACACTACAAAGGTGGCTGATAAAAGAATGTTTTTATAGTGTAGAGGAGTACTGTAATCTTAAAACAATTAATATAGTACAAGACATATAGCATTGCGGAAATAATAATAATAATGTATAATAATAATAATGTGTAATGGAATTATGACATCTTTTAGATTTAAGTAAACAAATTTTGCATACCTGGACAGGTGAAATGTGTATGAGCTATACATTACGATTACCACCTTACTGTACCACATTTCAGGCAAATAAAACATTTCATTTCATTTCATTTCATTTCATTTCATTTCATAAATATTATATAAAAATATAAATACACCTAAATAAACTAATATATACAAAGCTCAAATCTAGGATAGAGAAAGATAATGCTCCTTCAAACGATTCTTAAAGACGGGCAGAGATGGACTATCTCTGATAGTGCAGGGAAGCGAGTTCCAGAGAGTGATCGCCCGCAATCGAAAACAGTGCTTGTATGCGACGGTGTTGTGATGAGGTATAGAGAGCAGGGAAGCCGTGTGAGTTCTACGTGGACGAGCCGAAGGGAGAAATTGAAAAAGCTCACGGAGAAAGCTAGGGTATCGAGGGTTGGTTAAGATGTTGAATAGAAGAGTGAGGATGTGTGTGTCCCGACGAAGACGGATCGGCAGCCATTTTAACTCCTTGCGATACTGCGAGACGTGGTCGAACTTGCGCAGTCCGAAGATAAACCGAATCCCGAGATTTTGAAGTCGCTCGAGTCTGTTCAGTTGCTCTTCGTTGGCGCTAGCCCAACAAACATCGGCATAATCGATCAAGGGGAGAAGAAGAGATTGAGCAAGAGTAATTTTTGTTTGATGGGGCAGAAAGTTCTGAAGCCGTCTTAGTGAGTGAAAGGTGGCAAAGACGCGCCTACTGACCTCGCTGACATGGTTAGTCCAGGAGAGTTGTCTATCAAACATGACACACAGGTTTTTGGCCTTGTCACTGTAGGCGATTAGAGTACCGTCATAGGTAACCGGCGGTATGGGCAATTGTTGTAATACGTTTAAGGAGTGTCTAGTACCTATAATAATCGCCTGGGATTTACTGGGGTTCACCAGCAATCCGTATGACAAAGCCCAGGTTCTGATGTTCTCAAGGTCAGCGTTTAGTGTGTCTATAGCCAGGTTCACATCACTAAAGAGGAAATGACGATAAATCTGAAGATCATCAGCATAGAGATGATATGGGGAGGAGATAACATCGGAGATGGAGTTGATGAAGACAGAGAATAAGAGAGGGGAAAGAATACCACCCTGAGGAACTCCCGCCAAAAGATCGCACCACTCAGTAAAGGTCTCCTCAGACCTTATGCGCTGCTGGCGATCTCTAAGATAAGAGTCAAACCAGCAGGCCGAGCGAGACGAGACATTAAGGGACCTTAATATTTGAGTGAGAATGTCAAAATCAACACAGTTGAAGGCGCTACTGAAGTCAAGCAGTGCTAGCACAGAAAGCTGTTTGTTATCCATAGCGAACTGGATATCATCCGTGACCTTTAACAAAGCCGTTGCGGTGCTGTGACCTGACCTGAAGCCGGATTGGAAGCGGTTGATCAAATTATTTCTGGATAGATAGGAAGAGAACTGGGTATGGACAACGGATTCAAGAACTTTGGAAAGGAGCGGTAGGATGGAGATGGGACGAAACTCTTTGAAGGAGGAAGGATTGGATGTTTTAGGCAAAGGGATGACATGTGCCTTCTTCCATACTTTGGGAAAGGAACACTCTGATAAAGAATAGTTAATTAAATGAGTGATTGCAGGAAGCAGCTCGTCGAGCACGCTCCTGATCATTCGAGGACAAATTTTGTCATCTCCAACAGCTTTAGAAGAAATTGCCAGCACTGCCTTCCTAACAGCATCGACTCCAACCGGGCTGAACTCGAAAGGAGTAGTAGTAGCAGCAGGTCTTAACCGGAGGCTACGCAGGGTGGCTTCCTTGACGATAAAGTCCATCACGACAGGGGGGGCAGAGAAGAATCTATTGAGACCGTTGAGATCGATATTACCGCCTGGCAGATCCCGGGACTTACCGACGCCAAGAGTACGTAGAAACTTCCACACCTGAGCAGGAGTGTAGTTCTCGATGCACTCGTATATGTGGCGGCGCTTAGCGTCACGACACATACGGTTGCATCGATTACGGAGAGATTTGAATGTGTGAAAGTTCTCGTTAGTTGGGTCTTTCTTGTAGCGGCATTTAGCTCGGTTCCTCTTGGTCATTAGGCGTTTGATAACGTCGTTAAGCCAAGGTGCGGGCAGGTGCTTCACCCTAACTCTCTTCATCGGAGCGTGTTTGTCAAACAACCCCAAGATAATTGTGTTGAAGTTGTTGACTTTGTCATCAACGGTCTCGCTAGAGATGACGGGGGACCAATCAATAGAGGAGGCATCAGCTTTAAGAGAGTCAAGATCCAATTTTTTAAAGCTGCGAATATCTAAGAATTTAGCTCTACTCTTGGGAGACCTTATCTTGTATGATAGAAATATCAGATCATGGTAAGAGAAAGGGGTATTGATTTGACCGTGAGCAGCTACCTTGTCAGGATCGGATGTTATAATCAGATCAAGGAAGGAGGGTGTACAATGAGGCTGAAAGTGAGTAGCATCGAGGGGAAGAATATGCATATTCAAGGAGTCAACAATCGACTGGAGTTTATCAGAGCGGCAGTTATTTTTGAGAAGACAGGTGTTAAAATCACCAAGAATAAGAGTATCACTATACAGTGGGGTCAATTCATTCAAAAGGGATTCGAACGACTCAAAGTAGTCTATACGAAGAGAAGGGCTGTAGAAAACACCTAGAAGAACCTTATGATGGTGAAGACAGATTTCCAAGAAAAGATACTCCGCAGATTCGGAGTATTGACTCGGAGAAGCACTGACTACTTTGCACGGGATATCCGAGCGCAGGTAGACAGCAACCCCTCCGTCAGCCTTCCCAACTCTGTCATTCCTATACAGCCTGTATCCTGGAAGACAGTACATAGAAGAGGGCAGGCTAGGCTTAAGGAATGATTCCGACACAAGAATGCCGTCTATAGATTGCTGATTAAAAGTGTCTACAAGGTCAGAATAACTCGAGTGTATACTCTGGGCATTAATGTGAACTAGGTTCAAATTTTTCCCCAGACCATTCCCAAAAACATTTTTCAGTTTGATTGAAAGAGAGAAAAGAGATCACTCCATACATTATTTTTAATAAATCAATTTTTCCCGCAAATTATAACTTTAACAAATAAGAAGTGTTCTAAAAACATATGATTACCTTAATTAGGAATATCCATTACCATAAATAAAATAAGGGTATGTAACAAAAAAACGTAAGTCCGCAATTTCGAAATCCGTCCCCCTGTGCGCCCGCACGCGTCAGGAGAAATAGCGATTTGTCGAACGAACATTGGCGTTCGCCTCATATTGCACTCCGTCTCGGGAAATGTCAGCGCCAGTATGATAGCAGTCGGGAAAAGCTTTGAGACTTAAATCCGGGCCTACAAAGAACTTAAAACCTTACCTACATATTTGTATTCTCATTGAATTAAAAGAGCTAAAAACAAAAATAAAGCCCCCAATTTTTCAATTTAAACTGTGGTCTTCGGAGCTCTTTTTTACAAAGTAGTAGTAGGCTTTTTCTTTCCGATAACCTCAGCCTCCTCCATGGTATCAGGCAGCTTGGTGCCGAGTGTCTCCGGAGTTGTGAACACCAGGGACCCTGAGAGGAACGCGAAACTGCCGAACATGATTGATGGCAGCGCGTGCCATACTTCTTGAGCCTGGAACGAAGCAAGTATATCATGTTCAGGCTCAGGTTCAGACCTCGTAGGGGCCCATCAGCTACGAGGTAGCGTAACGATCAGTTGCCAAGAAGTGTGAACGTCGGCGATTCACCGAGCTGAAGTAATTGGGGTCGATCTAACCTGGTCTGTGCTTCGGTCCCGTCAACCTCCTGTCTCTCTGCAAGGCCCGGGTGCACCCTAGGCTCTTCTTGGTAGACAGGTTCTTCAGCCAACCTCCTATGACTGGCGGGCCAGCTTCAATGAGCACAGTGTTCCAACACAGGTTATGTTACGTGGTAAAAACCAATCGGCCACGTAAATGCGAACTTTATCTGGTTCGGGGAACCACAACACACTCAGCTATATAGACAATCCTGAGGGAAACCCGAATACATTCCAGATGGCCTGCGATTTAATTTCAATACCCTAACCAAAACGCGTTTACATTGCGAGGGCTTTCGTCTGTCAGTTATCAAAACTGCCAGGTTGGCAGCTAACGTCAAATTCAAAATGGCCGTTCAGAAACCATCGATCGAATATCGATTTGGAATCGAACAATCACCCGCCCGGAGAGGCACCCACCTATCCCCTAATCTACGGGCAGCCGAGACAACGTTGCTACCGCTCGTTTTAGAACCGAGCCTCCTACTAGAACCTCTGCAGACCGGGGGGTCCCGTCTTTGCCAGGGAACAAGTTAACAATGCGCCCCCTGCGCCAACGTAGTGGCGGTAGGTTAGCATCCTTAACCAGAACGAGGTCACCAACACTAGGGGGGCTAGTTCTGTCAGTCCACTTAAGGCGCTGTTGTAAGATATGCAGATACTCGAGCGACCAACGCTTCCAGAAATTCTGAGTAAACTGCTGCAACATCTGATACCTTGACAACCGATACAATTTCACTCCCTCGAAGGGGTGCTCGGGCAACGCGTTAAGTGGCTGTCCTATCAAGAAATGGCCTGGGGTCAGAGCCTCCAGGTCATTTGGATCCGAGCTGAGCGGACACAACGGTCGCGAATTGAGAACGGCCTCGATCTTACAAAACAATGTCGCGAGCTCCTCAAAAGTCAGCGCGGTCTGACCTACTATACGCCCCAAGTGCGTCTTAGCTGACTTAACTACGGCCTCAAAAATCCCACCCCAGTGGGGGCAAATCGGTGGGCTGAAGGTCCACTGTATACCCCGACGGGAGAGGGCCGTTCCAATATCCACTTTATTTACATTCAAAAAGTTGACTATCTCTCGTAAGTATCGTTCCGCACCGACGTAGTTAGTGCCGTTATCAGAGCGGATCAAAGTTGGAAGTCCCCTTCGAGAAACAAACCTATCCAAACAAGCAATGAAAGCCTCTATCGAGAGATCAGCAACGAGCTCGAGATGTACCGCCTTGGTGGATAAACAAACAAACACACATAGGTACGCCTTGTATTGCTTAGCGGTACGCAATCGTGAACTCTTCACCATAAACGGTCCTGCAAAATCCGTACCAACACCTGAAAACGGTCTGACCTCATTCACACGATCAGGGGGCAAGTCCCCCATGAGAGGTTGCATCGTGGCAGCCTTAAGTCGATAACAAGGCATGCACCGAAACACGATGTTCCGTATGACACGGCGGGCAGATAAGATCCAAAACTCCCGCTGGAGCGTGGCCAACAACGCGTTACAGCCGGCATGCGCGTTTTTAATATGACGATCAGTCACCAGCAATTCAACTAACTGTCCCCCCTTGGGGAGCAGAAGTGGGTGACGAGCCGAATACGACAGATTCGCATTGCGCAATCTTCCTCGATTCTCCTAGTGGCGGTCGATCGGCCCTGAAAGGCAGTCGAGTTACAAAACGACCAGAACGAAGGCGACCAGTACTATTCTGGTAAAACATTTCGCACTCTTCTTCGTCTGCGTCGACTCGACGAACGGTGGGAGGTTCCTCTATCTCCCAGAAACGTTGGATAACGTCTGACAACGCTGAGCCAATAAGTATGCCATCTGACTCGGCAGGCCTAACCATTGGCAATGCCGGACCCATGACCACGTGACCAAACTTAGTATCCACAGCAATCAACCCGTCCGGCTGAAGAACTCGCTGATCCGACAACAGAAACCTACCCAGAACGTCTGCTCCCAGTAGCAGGTCGACCGGGGCTGGAGTGTCAAAATCGGGATCCGCCAACTTGAGTCCTGATGTCAGGAATCGAACGGCCGGATTCAACTTCACCAAGGGGTGTCTGCCCATGACATGCGTCATTACTAAAGCTTGCACGGATGTTTTTGTCAAAATGTCATAACGTGGAGAGAACGTGATCACCGATTGACCAACTACATTCGTAACCGTAACATTCCCCACGCCCCGTATTGATTTATTATACCTATTTACCTTGAGGCCCAACCATTTTGCTAAATTATTCGATACAATGCAGCCCTGAGCTCCAGAATCTAATAGGGCGCGAACGTATGTTGGGTTGCCCGCCAAATCCCAAACAAGCACAGAGGCGATCGGTAACACCACCGTCTCCGGTTGGGGGGCAACCAATGGTTGGGCCGCAAATTCCTAGCGAGGACCCCCGGAGCCCCACTGTGCCTGTAACCGATCAGGTATGCAGCTATACGCCAGAGGGTCCCATTGTACAAATGGCCCACGCGCCGGTTCCATTCCCAACCTACGATTCCCCGTAAAGGGGGGTGGGCGTGAATTCAACCGTGGCCGCTCCATGAGCGGGGGGGACATCACATGTGACCGACGAGGACGAGGCGACGAGCGGGGCGACAACTGAGGCGGCGTCCGAACCGCACCCGCATAGCTCGAAGGTGTCCCATGCCACCCGCCCGTTACGGCCTGCTCAACACACCCAATCTCCCGCTGGGTCGGATGCTGAGTCGCAACCGAAAACTCAGGGCCCCCCATGTAATAGTCCTGAGTGCGGCCCTGCACCCTAGTACTGCCCTGTGCACGTGGGGACGTTGGCCCCTGAGTTGCGCTCCGAGTCGCAAACGAATTCTCAGGGCCCCATGCCGTGTCACCCTGGGTACGGCCCTGTGGACGTGGGGACGTTGGCCCCTGAGTTGCGCTCCGAGTCGCAAACGAATTCTCAGGGCCCCATGCCGTGTCACCCTGGATACGGCCCTGTGGAGGCTGTTGGCCGGACCGGTTCATGCACAACAGATTGTTGTGGGCCCCACCACAATATCCGCACATTTTTGTGCGCGTGCAGTCCCTAGCCATGTGTGGCCCGAGGCACAGGAAACACCAGCTCCGCTGCTTGGCCATCCGGCGCCGTCCCTGAACCCTAAGTTCCCCGAACTTATTGCAATTGGCCACAGCATGGCCAATCTGCCTACAACATGGGCAGGTCTCACCATGTGGGGACAATTCACTCACAGTCCCATACGACTGCCGGTTGGTGCGGTCCTTCCTCGTCGGAGGGCCCCTACTCACAGCGCTCCCCGCAGCTCTCTGTGGCTCCGAAGGATGGGTGACCGTCAACCCCAAATTCTCTGCCCGTCGAGCCTCCTCTTCCAAGAATCCGACCAAGTCGGAGAAGGCGGGCAGGTCCTCGGCCGACCTCCCGTGAGACTGTTCGAAACGAGTCTGCACGTCAGCGGGTAGGCGGGAAAGTACAATGTACAACAGTAGGTACGACCATTCACCAACCGGAAGTCCAAGATTCTCTAGAGCCTTGGTGACGGACAACAATGGGTTCAAAACCTCCGTCTGTATGGCCCCGACCTTGTTCACAACCGGGATACTAAACAAACGGTTCAGTTGGGCATCGGCCAACCTCCGTTTGTTATGGTAACGTCTGACCAACAATTGCCTGGCCGTTTCATAGTTACCCTCCGTAACTGTCAAATGAGCGACCAGCTCCCTAGGCTCACCCCTCAATGCTGCCACCAGCTGAGCCATCTTGACAGACTTGGTAATGTCTGATCGCATGTGCACCAAACTGTCGAACAGATTGATGAAGCTCATCCATTCACCGGACACTCCGTCAAAAGTAGGCATAGTTATGGCAGGTAACCTGGACCCCGAACCCTGAAGCGGCAGAGGTGCTTCAATGTCACCACCATGGCTGGACTCGCGCTGTCTACGTATGTCCGCAGCCTTCTGCGTGATAGCAGCTGCCATCTCCATACATTGGTCGACATCCCCTATCAACCGTGACAGCCTGTCAGGTGCGCAACCATCAACTGATTCCGCCTGCGCGGACAATTCGAGCACCCTATTGTAACGTTCCTTAACGTCCATAGACCGCTCCAATACCACATCATGCCTATCTAAACGGTCTATCAGACCGTGTGCGGAGGAAAACCATCTGAGTTCCTTAGAAACACCTTTCTGGATTTCAGATAACGACATGATCGGAACGATACTTACTCACAATTTGCAGTAACTCAATTTTATTGGACCCTCCAGTCTACAACCCAAACGAGGGAACCCTAAACCACAACTTAAACAATGTTGTTTTCCTTAAACAATAGGAACCGAGTTTTATATCTATATAAATTCTGTAAATACAATTTAGTTTCCCTTTATCATTATAACACACACAGATAGTCAATATTAGTTCAAGTTATAAATTGCTATAAACTGAAAACAATGTAATAGCCTGCTATCAATAGATGTAACTACCTATGTTAACCAAAACATTCATTCAATAGCATTACTAGACCACTAATAGATTGACTAACTGGTACTTCAATGCAATTTTCGATTCAATATCTGTCTATCTACTACCAGCAATAGACCTATAGCTTACAATACTACCAATCTATGTGGATATAGGAACACAACCAAGTTACCTAATAACCGCCTATACCTACAGATTGATAGTCCCAAATCGTGCCTTCCTGGAGCCCTTGACGGCTGCAAATCTCAGGAAGCCACGCTCTAGCTACCAATTTGTTCAGGCTTCTCAGCACCTAATGACCTCGTAGGGGCCCATCGCCTACGAGGTAGCGTAACGATCAGTTGCCAAGAAGTGTGAACGTCGGCGATTCACCGAGCTGAAGTAATTGGGGTCGATCTAACCTGGTCTGTGCTTCGGTCCCGTCAACCTCCTGTCTCTCTGCAAGGCCCGGGTGCACCCTAGGCTCTTCTTGGTAGACAGGTTCTTCAGCCAACCTCCTATGACTGGCGGGCCAGCTTCAATGAGCACAGTGTTCCAACACAGGTTATGTTACGTGGTAAAAACCAATCGGCCACGTAAATGCGAACTTTATCTGGTTCGGGGAACCACAACACACTCAGCTATATAGACAATCCTGAGGGAAACCCGAATACATTCCAGATGGCCTGCGATTTAATTTCAATACCCTAACCAAAACGCGTTTACATTGCGAGGGCTTTCGTCTGTCAGTTGTCAAAACTGCCAGGTTGGCAGCTAACGTCAAATTCAAAATGGCCGTTCAGAAACCATCGATCGAATATCGATTTGGAATCGAACATATCACATGATTCAGGCTTTAAAGAAAATGTGTGTATAGTGCAGGCGGTGTATCTGTGCCTGCGCCACTCCGTATGGGAAAAGGCGTGATGCTGTGTTGTTTTCTGGTCCTGAGCGTGATTAGGGGTAGTTCTTTGGATACCTACTCCAAGATACATTGGTGATAGACTAGTCTCCAATACTCTAGATTTCTTACCTAGCTCCCGTCTTTTCAGATCACAAAGCTTTCGTTTGGTTTAATTCGAGGAGGTTTTCGTGATTCCAAGTACCTTCTATGTCATAGACCTCAGCTAATTAGATCGAATGCGAGATTAACCATTTACCAAGAGTTATGATATTAGATTTGCCCATAGATATACAAAGAGGCACAAACCAAAGCAGGTGTCATCGGTGCAGTGATGGATCCAACACGACCAATCATTGAAGAGAAGGCTAATAGACTGTGTCGGTACTTGGTGGGGTAGAGTTCTGACGTGTAGACATACACTGACGTCATCACCACAGCTATGCTGAACTTGCCGATGAGATAGATAGCCATAGAAGCGCCGTGGTTACCTACGACACAAATTAAAATTATCGGTAGAAACCGGCTAAAGTTAGGCACAACTGTGCTTCTGCCACCCCATATGATAAAAGAGAATAGGGTGGCACTAAGTATTAGTACAAATTTCATGGCCGCGAAATCCCAATAAACTTCAGGAGAAATTTTGAGAACCAGCAGAAGTTACAGACGAAAGTCAATTTACAGAAGCAGAACTAATAGACAAACCTGAGGAAATGATTCAAGCAAGGCCTCAAACTCCTATCTGACCGATGGTGTATGTAATGTATGTTCTTATTAATAATATGGTGCAAGTACATATAAATTCTTAATTAAAAGTAGTGGCAAAACCTGTAAGTTAGTTATTGTATTAAGCAAAACATATTTACCTGCAGGCATAAAAGCAAACCCAAATTGGCAAGCCCCACACAAAAAGTAAAAGAAAATTAACACTGGTTTCCTTCCAATTCTGTCCAACAAAGCTATAGCAGTCCAGTACCCAGGAATCTCAATTGCGGCCACATATACATAGTTTAGATACGAGTTTCCGGAGATGTTCACTGCGTTTATATTCATCCCGTAGTAAACCAGAGTGTTTGTGATCCACCATATTGGGACCACAAAGCAATGGAGCAACACAATCTTGTGTTTAAACACAAGAAGCGGAAGCCATATTTCTTTTGGCTTTTCTGTATTTTGTTCCTCTTCCGCTGAAGCTCGAAGTGATTCCATCGACTTTTCTGATAACTCTTTCTTATTGATTCTCGCCACCTTTTTTAAAACAGCTTCTGATTCTTCATATCTTCCTTTGCTGATAAGCCATCGGACAGATTCTGACATGATCCAGAAGTATGAAACCACAAGTATTTGAGGGGCATATAGGACTTGGGTGAGGGTTCTCCAAGGCCGGATTCCCCAGGCGATGAGGCCAAGCAGAACTTGACCAACTGCGAACATTGTTGAGATCATCGCTCCTGCTGTTACTCTGTGTTTGGGGCCGACGAGCTCGGTTACTGAAAACGTGAACGTGAATTAAAAATAAACGTGGATGCCATTTGCCACGCCCCGTATCACAACGCTATACTCTCACAACGCTATACGCTATAAACAGACGAAGCTACAGAAGATAAAGGACAATACTGAAATGTACGCACCCTGGTTTTATAAATACTCTAGATAGTCTAGATAATTGGTACAGACCTGAACATTTAATTTCATTGTGATTTTTTACTTCTCATTATTTCTGTGAGATGAGCAATACTCTGCCTTCGTACAGTCTCGCACTAGTACGGAGTATCTCATTAAGTACGTACTTGTTTTTGTAAATAAAAAGACTTATTTTTATGACTTTTTGTTATTGTTAACTAGACTATTTTTTTGGGCTATTATTTAATCGCACATCAAAAATACAGATTTTTACAGCAAAAAAGGATCAAAAAAATCTCTTTTTATGTTTTAAATATTTCATGTGTACTAAAGTTTATGTTTTAAGTATTTTTGTAGTTCTTACATGTTAAACCTAATACGAAGGATATAGGTGGCTTCGCTTCGCTTACCCCCTTTACCCTTCACCTAAGCAGCATCCGCAGCATTTTGCCCTGATATTTGCTGTAGAAATCAGTATTTTTTATGTGCAGTTTAATATTTCCCTTTTTTTGTATGAAATTAAAATATTTATATTTCTATTTATTTAAGTATTAGTTTTGAGATAGTTTAGAATGAGCATACCCAAAATATGACACGAAGAGAACGCCCCAGCTCCAATAGTCGACTCCAATACTTCGAGAAACAGGAAAGACTCGTAGCTATTAACAAAAGACCGGACCAAACCCAGCCATGCAGTGTTGAAGGCGTTGATGGTCAGCGCTACCCGCCTTCCCCATCGGTCGGAGATGTAGCCGGTGATGGGAAGGACTAGGAGGGTACCAATCGTTCGTATGGATCCAATTTGGGATCGACGCCATTCGTCGCAGGCCAGGCCGAACTAGGGAATTTGGTATATTTCATATAAAAACATGGTGGTTATAAGCGGAACTGGGAAGGGGTCAGTGATATACTGACCCCCTGCTGTGATACCTATTGATTTATAGAAGATGAGACATCGCATGTAAATCACAAGCACTATTCAGTGATCTTAATGATCTTTAAATATAGATAGTGGTTTGATACGAAAGTCAGAGGATCGTTTACTGTGGGTAGACTACGAAAGTGTAACGATTACTACAAAAGAAAGAAAGGAAACAATAGATTATCCGGTATAACCGACGCTGATAAAATTCGTATGTGAAAAAACCAAGAACTTACATCGTACACAACAGTGTCAGTATTCTCATACACATAACTCTCGCAAGGAATGGTCTCGCTCTGATCGAAGAGCTGTGCAGGACACTGACCGACTATTTCTGGTTCAGATATATTGGTCAAGTTGGAAAACCGTTCGCATTGGTCGAATGAGTCCAGCGACGTTCCGATGATGGCGGTGAGAACCCAGCTTGCTGTGTACTCGGGGTTTGGGCTATCGCATTCCGGTATAGCACATCTGGAAATTAAAAGTAAGTATTTTATCATCATATAACCGTCTTGTCAAACTGGGTCAAAATCATACATTTGACTTCGGCGGAGGAGAGGTTCAATATATATAGTTTTATAAAGATATCAAATTCAAAATTGATGAGTCTTGAGAACGAAATAGCGTCACACCTTTTCCCGTACGGGTCGGCGGAGGCACAGTCGTCCCCACGTTTAGCCAGTTATCGTAAGATGTGGTAGCATATCCGTGGATGATATTAGTTTTAAGTCCAAAGTGTGGGAACCGGAGTCAAATAACTGACTGACTGAAGTGGCTCCTGTCATGCAAAATGGAGTAATTAATAACTGGCTTAACGTGGGTGTATAACTATGTGATCTCGTATGCTTTCCCATACGAGATTACATAGTTAAATAGACAAATAGGGCATAACACTATAATATATCATAACTGAAGTATAGTGATTATGCCTATAATGGTGATAAGGTGAACTGACCTGGTAGGTATTCTCGCCACTGTGAAAATATACTCTCCAGAAGCGAAAGCTGAGAAGATCACTGGCAGAGAAGCCAATGCCAGCATCATCCACTGGTACCGTCCCCACTGCCCCACCTCATCTCTCAGTATATCATCCAGGTCGAATTTGGACCACTTCTGCCCCCCACCGCTTCCTGCCTTCACCCCTCCCCCATTACTTTTGGCCACTGATTCAATTTTCTCTTTACTGTTTCCTTCCTCGGCGTTGGACATGATCACCAACTTCACTGTTATATAGCACTAGAGTCCCTGACACTTGAGTATTAGACTCTTGAGCCACTTTTAGTGTTGACTCAACAGTAGTTGAGCCATGTGTTGCCGCTGAATAATGGCTACTATTTTGATGTTTGTCCTAGACCCCTACACTCATTTATTCAAACCGGTTACTACGACGTGTGATGTCTTATCACAATAAATTAAAAGTGTACTGTCCATGATAATACTAATTAACGTAACTTTTACAAATGCAATAATGTAAGTTAATAGTCTGGTAATCAAATTAAGTGCACAAAAATGCTATATGAGTTGACTCATAACAATTTATGAGTTTATTTTTCCTCTGCGAGATTAAGCCATGAATCACCACTTGAAAGCGAAATTTCCTTTTCACTCATTAGTGTAGTTAATTTATTATATTTTTATATCCATGTGTTTGACTTGTAAAAGTGCATTATTTTTTCCTACTTGCAATAAATGATTCGCGTTTTGAGTTTTGTCACAATATGTTATGGGAAATGCTGTATTCCTAATACCACTTCAGAGCCGGGAGCACAAATATTTGTCAGATCGAATAAGTGTTCGAGTCGAGATGAAACATTATGTCATTGTAGATAAGAGTCACTGACAGTTCAATTCACATTCTTTTTCGATGCGTATTCTCTGCTGCCGGCTCCGATAAGATTCTTCAGTAAATCGTCATCATGATCATCAGCCATCACATGGTACTGCCACTGCTCCGTGGTTTCCAACGCGTCTATTTGTAAGTTTTCTTTTCTCTAATTTCTTAATCAATCTAGGCATAGCGGAATCGCATCAGCTGTTTCACGCTGGCCACTCAAATTCCTTCCGAGAAATAAGAAAAAATAAGAAATATGCAAATTTATTTGCGTTTCAAGGTTTAAATTTGGTCTTATTTAATTCGCTGAATATACTATTCATATTTATGAATAGTATATTCAGCGAATTACTTAACTTTTGACAGCTCCAAAGCTATCATTTTTTTACATCTGCAATGAAAAATAGTGCTTAAGTACGCGATAAGGAAATGTCAAAAGTCAAATAAAGGACTGTACGCAATATAATGAAGTTGATGTTGGTCTTAAATATGAACATTTTAACCCAAAATGTAAAATACCCTAAAATAGTTTTAAAGAAGAAGAAGAAAGAAAGAATATCAATTTATTCGGACTACGCCATAACACACACAACATAAAATACACGATAATTATGAGAGGACAAGAAAAAAAGTGAAACATACAATTGAAGAAGAAAGTAATCACAACCAATATCGCAGACAATAATATACACACGCGTCACAAAAGTAAAAGTACATACCACACAGTAACTTATATGTATAGTACATACACAAGACAACAAGAAATAAATAAAAGCAAAATACAATTTTGTAGCGACGAGTAGACAGTAACGTCGTGAAGTGTGTGCCTAGGCGGCGAATAGGTTCCGACTCAGCATGTGCCACAGAACCTGCAAGAGGTCCTGCAACGCTGGTATTCTGTCGGCACCTTATCAAGGAGGAGAAGATAAAGGGTGGGTGTTAATAAACAATTAAAAACTACACACACACAAAAACTGAACATAATAAAAAACAAAATACTAAACAGGTTTATTTGTTTAGTATTTTGTTTTTTGTGTTTTGTTGCCCCAGGACATGCCCGACCCAAAGGTACCCATCACACTGGCAGCATTACCGCGCTGCACGGCGAGTGAGATCCTTTGGATCAGGAAGCATAGAAGAATAAACTACTTTTTATTAAAACTGCATATATAACCCTCGCTGCCATCCTCATTGTATTCCCTTCCAGGTTACAGGCTGTACAGGAACGACAGAATCGGTAAGGCCGATGGGGGCGTCGCTATCTATCTACGTGCGGAAATTCCGTGCAAGGTGATCAGTGCGTCCCCTAGTCAATACTCCGAGTCTGCTGAACATCTCTTTCTCGAAATCATTCTTCACCACAACAAGGTCCTCCTCGGTGTTCTTTATAGTCCCTCTCTTCGCATCGATTATTTCGATTCCTTTGAATCACTCCTCAATGAACTGACACCACTTTATAATAATTCCCTCATTCTTGGTGATTTCAACACCTGTCTCCTTAAACACAATCCACGGTCTGCCAGACTCAAGTCCATGGTCGACTCCTTTAATCTGCATATTCTGCCGCTTGATGCCACCCATTTCCAACCTCATTGCTCTCCCTCGCTTCTCGACATTGTGATCATCTCCAATTTGGACAAGGTCGCAATACACGGTCAGCTAAGTTCTCCTTTCTCTTATCATGACCTCATTTATCTCTCTTATAAGATAAGGCCTCTCAAGAGCAGAGCGAAATTCCTTTATATCCGGAACTTTAAGGATATCAACCATGAGTCCCTTTTGTCTGATGCCATGTCTATTGACTGGTCCCCTGTCACTACCAGTGAGACTGTTGATAATAAAATCGCCAATTTTAATTCTATAGTCCTGGGTCTCTATGACAAGCACGCACCTTCAAAAAAAGTGAGGGTTAAACACCACCCTGCCCCTTGGCTAACAGACACTATTAAGTGCCTAATGGCCAAGAGGAATAGAGCCAAGTGTAGATACCGCAAGAATCCGACAGATGATAATTTCCTCTCTTACAAATGTCTTCGCAACCGTTGCAACCGTCTCTGTCGCGATGCTAAACGTCGGCACATACACGAATGCATTGAGAACTACACTCCAGCTCAGGTGTGGAAATTCCTGAGAACGCTTGGTGTAGGTAAGGCCCGGGACCTACATGCTGGTAATGTAGATCTCAACGGTCTCAACCAGTTTCTTTCTACCCCGCCTGTTGTGATGGATCCCACTGTCAAACAAGCCACGCTTCAGAGCCTGCGCTCTAAGTCCTTACCCAACACCACACCATTCAACTTGAGTAATGTTGGAATCGATGCGGTCAAGAAGGCGCTATTGGCAGTCAATTCGAAAGCTGTAGGCGATGACAAAATTTGCCTTAAAATGCTACTGACAATCCTTGACGAACTATTACCAGCAATAACACACGTTATAAACTTTTCTTTAGCTAATGGTGTCTTCCCCACAGTGTGGAAGAAAGCTCTAGTCATCCCACTACCCAAAACCTCCAGTCCCACCTCCTTTAAAGAGTACCGTCCCATTTCAATCCTGCCCATCCTCTCCAAAGTCATTGAGACCATTGTCCATAACCAGCTTTCCTACTACCTCTCCTCATACAACCTGCTAAACACGTTCCAGTCAGGATTCCGACCGGGTCATAGCACCGTCACGGCTCTGCTGAAAGTCACAGATGACATCCAGCTAGCCATGGACCGCAAACAGCTTTCCGTGTTGGCTTTACTTGATTTCAGTAGTGCCTTCAACAGCGTAGATTTCGACATTCTCGTTGAGCTTCTCAGATCCCTGAACGTCTCTTCCTTCTCTGCCAGCTGGTTCGACTCTTATTTGAGGGATCGGCAACAGCGAATCAGGACGGAAGAGACATCCACTGAATGGTGTGACCTCCTGTCAGGCGTCCCTCAAGGTGGTATTCTTTCTCCTCTTCTATTCTCGATTTTCATAAACTCCATCTCGGACATCCTGTCTTCTTCATATCATCTTTATGCTGATGATCTCCAGATTTATCGCCACTTCTCTCATAACGATGTAAACTCTGCTGTGGAGGCATTGAACGCTGATCTGGAGGGGGTGAGAAGCTGGGCTTCATCCTTCGGACTCCTGGTTAACCCGAGCAAGTCCCAGGCCATGATTATAGGCACCAGACAATCTCTTAACTTGTTGCAGCAACAGCCCATTCCACCTGTCACTTTTAATGGTACCACAATCGTGTATAGCGATAAAGCTAAAAACCTGGGTCTTATCTTCGACAACCAGCTGTCCTGGTCATCGCATGTCAATGAGGTCAGTCGACGAGTATTTGCTACTTTTCACTCTCTCAGGAAACTTCAGTACTTTTTGCCTCGACAGACCAAAATCACTCTCGCTCAGTCTCTCCTTCTACCTCTCATCGATTATGCTGATGTCTGCTGGGTCAGTGCTAACGAAGAATTACTGAACAAACTCGAACGACTTCAAAATCTCGGGATTCGGTTTATCTTTGGGCTGCGCAAATACGACCATGTATCACAGCATCGCAAAGAGCTGAAGTGGCTGCCAATACGTCTTCGTCGGGATTCTCACATCCTCAACATCCTCTACAACATTTTACGCAATCCACGCTATCCAACCTTCTTACGAGACCGTTTTCCATTTCTTTCTTCCAGCAGGCCTCGGAGAACTCACGCGCTTTCGATGCTCACAACCCCACAGCATAACACAGCGTCCTATGAGCATGGGTTTAGATTCCGGGCCATTCAATTGTGGAATGCACTCCCCTGCACTATCAGAGACAGTCCTTCTCTTAATATATTTAAAAGTCGCGTGAAGAAGCATTACCTTTCTCTTTAGAAATATAGGTAGTATGTATGTATTTATTAGTATATTTATTTAAAAATTATATATATTTATATAGTATTTATGTTTAGCATGTACGAGTATATTATATGATATTTATGTAAGCCCTCGTATATTTAGTTAATATTGTTTTATATTAGTTATTTAGATATAACATATATCTAACCATATGTTAGTTATTTAGATATGTACTAAATTATATTGTTGTACACATTGTCACCCCTGCTCAGCAATCGACCATTCCCATCCTAATTTGGTTTGCTGGAAGAGATCTCTTATTAGAGATAAGCTCGCCTTTGTACACTATTTTTATGTAAGTCTTGTTGTCCATATATTAGTTGTGTGCAATAAAGAAATTATGAATTATAAAGAAATTATATAATTGATATGAAAATAAATAAACTATAGGAAAAAATTAGGAAAATTTAGTGGATGGATAAGCTAAGTAGGAGACGAATTGACATCAGAAATATAATTATATTTAATAAATAATACATTAAAAAACACTAATTGCATAAATAGTTGAGAGTATAAGGGATATTAAATATTGTATACTATAGATTGTTCAGTGACTTAACCGATTCACATAAGTACATTAAAAAGACTTAGCTTTAAGATAATATAACTAGCAAACGCGGGGATTCACTGGGGCAGAATCAGGCATCTGACTTCTGCAGGTGCAGAAGGTGTTTTCTACATGCAAGTTTGAAACTGGCAATAGAATTGTGAACTCGGATTGGTGGTGGCAGGTTGTTCCAACACTTCGTCGCCAGATACCTGAAACTGCTCCGAAAAGTAGCTGATCGATGTCGAGGGATTGTTAAAATGCTGGTTGTAGTCCTGTTGATGTAGTGACGAGATACCCGCCATTTAAGCTTTTCAAATAAATACTCTGGTGTTTGTTGCCTTATCACACCAAATAAGAGGGAGGCAAGATGTAGTTGCAGCCTACCATTGATATTGAGCATGTTAGCCTTGTTCAGGTAAGGAGTAATGTGACTACGAGAAGGGATGGTAAAGCAGAACCTGGCGCATGCGTTCTGAACTCTTTGCAGCAGCTGAAATAGGGGCCTTGACAGGACTCAGGAAAAGAGTTTATCATAATCTTTATCCATTTTAATTCGTTGTTGATAAATACTTTTATTTATCTTAATATTAATAGCTGATATCAATTCGACATAGATAAGATACTTATAATTGGCTTAGTTATTCTGATAACATTACCTAGGCTAACTGAATAATTAACAGAGAGGGGCTACAACAACAATGCCATAATGTAATTCTTCAGCATTTTGAAATACGACGTCACAGTTATTCATGATTTGTTGTTTCTGATGTGTGATTTGGCAATAGAAATACCCGCTCTGTGAAAGTTCCAACTCACTCACGTGAAAGAGAAAAATATACATAAAAAGCAATAAAGGATAAATGTGGTAACGAATATAAACAGACGTCGCTGTTGCTGGTTCTGGCGAAGGGAAACCTAGTGTAGGGCCAGAAGCAATGTATGTGCCTATATACTAAATGTTCGTGTTCATGTTCATGCCGCTGTTTATGGTTCCCACGACACAGAGTATCCGAATGGTACAGAAGCCTGTTTCTCACCAAAAACATAAATGTGAAAATTGGAGCCAAGTTCAATATTAACAATATCGTGGCTGTCGACTTCATCGACAAAAGATTTGAGATCTAAATGAATGCCAAGTTCTGTAACTATGATAATCCTGAAATTCTATCGTTACACAAAGTTGATAACTTAACACAAATTGAAGCTATTATGAACAACATTCACTATAAAACCGATTTGATCAGAGCAACTTGATTTTTTTACATCACCATACCTTTTCGGCCGGGCGGTCAGCTGATTTATATGCAGCTCTGTACAAATAGGTTTTATAGTGAAAATTGCTCTGAATAATGTCCTTAAAAACCCCCTAAAATTTTAGTACACCCTGTTTATATAGAGCCAGCGTCAACGAGCTGGTCCGCCAGGTAAAAGATCATGCATGAAGCATATTCGGAGCTGACCGCCAACACCCAGTAGTGGCGGAGCTCTAGAAGAAAAGAAGAAATAGTATATGAATGTTTGTTGGTTTGTCCGCAGACATCAGTGGACGGCAACGTCACGAACAGTGTGCTGCAGTTCACGCCGGCCATAGAGGACGAGGGGCGCGTGTTGTCGTGTCGCGCGGCACAGCACACCTCGGCACGGGACAACGCACAAGCACGGGAGACGAGTGAAGACGGGTGGAAGATGGAGGTGCAGTGTGAGTGTTGAACACTAATAAGAAAGAGTAATACATGTTGCCAATCAATGTCCCCACCGAGGGGTTCAAGCCTTTACACGGATTCGAGTAAGATTGAACCATACCACGCGGGCTCAGTGCGGGTTTATGGAGGAGTTAACGACTACTGCTACCAAATCGCGACAGTAGCCGGAATAACAGCTAAACGAGTCATCAGAAACACGGAATATCCGATAATAATATACGGTAAATCTCATTGGTACATGGCCAGCACCAGAATCGAACCTGCATCTCTTGCGTGAGAAGCTAGTAATAATAATAATACCACCTCTACCACCACGGAGCTCTTTTTATTTACCATAATCCACCTAAGGTCGTTCGAAGGTGGACTGCAGTGTGTCCGATCTGAGAATAAAGAGGCAGTCCAAAGGCTGCTCAAGTTTTTACCCATGTAACGAAGATGCTATCGAAGGCTGAATGAAACATCATCATCTTCGGCAGCTTCTTTCCGCCTACTACTGTATAAGGCTCCTCCTTTTTGTGCCAACTTAGCCGGTAATGCTATCTACCCATCTTCCAAGCTGCTGTCTTTTTACTTGTTTCGGCTTCTACCAGCTAGTGATCATCATAGCCTCCTGTCAAACTAATCGGCTATTCAAGTGCATCGGTTAAACCGATTGACAAACATTATTCTCGGTCTTGAGCAACTCGGGTGCAATTAGCAGTCCCTCACCGGAATATCATCGCCATCTTTTAATCTTATATATCATTTAGTCTTGATGATGATGATTATGAGTTGGGACGCCCGCTGAACCACAGGCGGGTGATCGGTCCTCTATCGTGACAATTTCACCCAATTCCCAGTGTTTGGGCACTGGTTACTGTGTGATCAACAGATGTCCCTCCCCAAATGTTCTTGTTCACTTAATGAATTCTAGGATGTTGTTAAACTTTAAGTTTGACAAATCATCTGCTTTAATGTTATCCATCCCTAGTGTTCGCCATCTTATGTTTGAATACATTACGCATTCTCCCAAGAAGTGCTGGCTATTTTCCTCCAAGCCACAGTGAGGGCATGGTGTGTCCTGTAAGAGCCTTAATAATGATAGGTACTATTTAGTTTGCAGTGACCTGTCACCACACCTACCAGTATTGCTAAGTTTTCCCTACTAAGATTAAGTAAATACTTAGCCTTTTTAGGGTCTTTCATTAAGATAAACATATTAGACTGCCTACTGTCTTTGGTGTTCTTCCATTCTTGGTTTGCATGTTGAATATGTTCTTTGTGACAGTCGCTGATATAGGTTATCTTAGTTCTGGCCAATAAAACGCTCATTAGTGCCGTTTCTTGCCAGCTCACCTGCTTTTTCGTTACCGTGAATCCTTTCATGGCCGGGGATCCATACGATAATTATTTCTGATGTTCTTCCCAAAGAGTCAAGACTGACCTTACACTCTTTGACTAGTGCAGATTTATTCATTGGTTGCCTAAGCGCCTTTAAAGCTGCCTGACTGTCAGAATAAATTAGTCCATGATGCAAAAACCAGCTCCTGCTAGTTTTGTGCTCTCTCTTCTTGAGCCATCCGTGAAGCAAGTTACAACCAGTTGGTCTGTTTCTATTTCACAACTTTCTCTTGTTCCTATATGGATTCGGTATTTATAATCGAATCGTATTTCCTTCTTTATCATATCGTTGTTTGCCAATAGTATTGCCAACCTTCCACCTGACGTTTCTACAATGGAGGCATTACCTGTGTCTATATAGTTGCCTTTCCATTCTTTGTTCATTTTCAATCTGTACCATTGTTCAGTAGCTGTCCTTTTTACTTCTACATGCGATGGATTTAGATTGAGCAGTGTTAGTAAGGATGCCGTAGGTGTTGACCTCATGGCTCCTGTAATCATAAGACATGGCAATCTTTGTACCTTGCCAAGCTCTTTTTCGTCGTTGCTAGTTCTGTTCTTTTCCACCATACAATTGATCCGTATAGAATCCTTGGTAGAATGATTGCCGTGTGGATCCAATGGACGATCTCTGGCTTCATTCCCCATCTGTTTCCTACAGCTCTGCATTGGAATAAGACTCTAATAGCCTTAGCGCACTGTGACTTTACATGAGTGTCGAACTTCATTCTCCAGTCAAAGGTCACTCCTAGGTATTTAATGTCACGAACTACATCTTTTAGTCTTAATAATTCTCATTAACATTTTGGTTGGGAAGCGAAAGGAACAGCAGGAGGGGTATTGCTAGCTTTGGGATAGATTTATACCCAGCGTAGGCTGTACCTTAAAAAAGTCTTGTATGTCCAGACTATCCATTGAGCAAATTGGAGCTGGGAGCAAACTTGGACGCGCGGCAAGTGCTTGAGGGATCCGACGTGTACTTGGACTGCAGAGTGCGGGCCAACCCGACACATACACATGTGTACTTCACCCACAACGTGAGTACATACACACATACGGTACAGAACAACACACGTGTATTTTAAGCATAACATGAGTACAATCTACCACTATTAATTCCGTAAGTCCCCATGACTCCATCTGAGGCTCATCGTTCATGCAAGCCATAAGTGCTTTCTCTCCTATGGGAAATGAAGAAAGACGAAGTCTATCATATAGTTGACAGTCTCCGGATTAGTTGTGGAAGCACTCCGGTAGGTACTTAAAGTTGTTGTTTAGAACACTAATAGAATGCGAACTACTCCAATTTTTATCGGCGTCAAGTACGAGGCATTATTCTATGCCAATTTGCTATTTGTAGAAAAGGGGCCCTGGTCACGACCAAGTCTTCCTTCTAGTTTCTTGACGCTGTTGTTTTATCTATTCACGAAGTTTGCATTTGCCTCCAGGGCGTGATGGGTTATGTCCTGTTGATGCCGTGATGCTAGTGTTATTTGGAACTCTTCCTGGCTCTTCCACTAAGACTATATACTTTAACATTAGCATTCTATTTTGACACAACCTTCTTTCTCGGCAGGGTGTTATAGTGAAGCCAGGTCCCGGCGTGCTGTTAGCGAACCAGTCTCTAGTCCTGCAGCGCGTGTCGCGTGCGGCGGCCGGCGCGTATGTGTGCGTGGCGAGGAACGCGCTGGGAGAGGGGCAGAGCGAGCGGCTGATGCTTGATGTCAAGTGTGAGTAGCTCCATTGCTGCTTTGTACTCCTGGTGCTTCATTGTTTCTTCTTGTTCCTAAGAAGCTTGGAGGGGTGAGGGCATCTGTGATGAGTCTTACTAAGCTGGGATGAGACACGAGCAACTCAATGCTGCTAATAGAGGACTTAATATATTTAGACACAAACTACATAGGTAAACTTCAAATAAATGCTTAGGTCTAAAGTAGACTGGCCTAGTTTACAAGACTTAATTTCTGTTTACATAAGTAGGTACATATAGGTACCACCTCAAAAATTATTGCAGTCTTCTGTTGCACCCTTATACTATTTTGTTATAGCGGTATCTCATGTGTTTTCCTAGGAAGCCCAGATCTTGGAGACAAGGCTTTGTAGCTTGAAAGAGTTAGGCAGCGATTTCCGTTCTCACAACACTCAAATAAAATACCCACACAACTTACCATCTATCCTTTGGGACAAGTATATTAGATATATCTAACGGCGTACAGCAACTCAGAAAATTACTCTACCTAGCATCCTCGAAACTTAGTTACAGGCCGCGCCATGTTTATTTGACTCAGAGCGAGCTGTGACCTCTCTTTCTCGCCTAGGCCAGTATAGCCAAGAAACTTGGCGCGAACTATATACCAGGAGCGTAAAGCAAGACAAAAATGACTACCCACAAGTCTCACAACATAAGATTAAACCCTTTTGAGTCAAAGAACTAGGTAGTTGAGTAAAGTCAATGTAGCTACAAGGAGCTTCCATTTACCCAGGAGGTGTGGATCACTAACATCGTTGTGTTGCAGTCGCGCCGAGCTGCCGCGGGGCGGTGCCGGCGCTGCTGCGAGCGGCGCGCGGTGAGCTGTTGCACATACAGTGCGACCTCGTCGCCAACCCCCCGGTGAGAACACACTCCAGACAGACATCTTCTCATCATCATCATCATCATCATCATCATCATCATCATCGCTACGTGCAGTCTAAATTCACCCACTGCTGGGTACAGGCCTCTTCTTTACCACGCCATCTTCTCCGGTCCCGAGTCTCCCACATCCACTGCGAAAGTTTCTTTGTCGATATTCAGTCATGTTCAATAGTAATCATGATCTATCATGATATTTCTACTTAATGGTTTATGAAGAATCAAGGTCTTCTTCACAGCCAATACTCTGTACCAGCACTTCAGATAGATTTTCTCAAATAAAAATGAAGGGTGATCATGATTTAGGATCAGGGGACCATGGATGTTAGCTGAGAATATTTTGTGTTTGTCTACAGGAAGACATGTCGTATCACTGGTGGTTCAACAGTTCTGCTCACACGAAGCACGAGCTTTATACCAGCAGCCTCAATGCTGCACAGAACCTTCCAGGTCAGTTTATTTATAGATACATCGGTATCCTTACACCTTTTCCCTGAAGAAAGGCAGGCAGAGAGATCCCCCACTTGTCCTCTTGGCATACATCTCTCTCTCACTTTCTCAACATTCATAATAATTACGTAGTGTGTCGTAATAGCTTATGAAACTGTTGCATAATGAGGGGTATTAAAATACGACCATGTGTTTTAAAACCGAGCCGAGGCGAGGGTTTTAATACTATAACACGAGTGTTTTAATACATAGTTATGTGCAGTTTCATACACTATTTTATATTCTCTCGTACACAGCTGTTGAACCTACCAAATAAAATATATAAAATATATTATATATAATAAATTATTCATTTAACATAGATTATTTAGACCATAATAAGGAACACTTGAACTTGTCAGACTAGAAAAGAACATTAACACGTTTTCCAAAAAGGAAGTAGCATTTTTGCATTTTACATTCCATAAAGTCTTCATAGCATTTGCCGTATAATTTTCTCGACTTTGCTAGTTTTATGAGTCATTTCCTTCGCCGCATTTAAAATATCGGGCCGAGTCAAATTTTCTTAACTATCACTGCTATTGGAGATTTTTAAGCTAAGATAACAATATTGCCACGAAATTTAGTACGTACAACAGAACGTATGAATGGCGCCAAAACCAAGCATATCATCGCGCATGCGCTAAAGTGGCTGCTGACATAGAAAAGTAAAACTGTATCTTAATGAAAAAAAATATTAAATTTAAATTTTTTTGTTTGAGAGAAAGTGTAATAATTTGATTATATTTTTGAATTTCGGTAATGTGTTTATAAAGTATGTCAATATAAATTCGTTTTGAAGTTTGTATTTCAAATTTTACGATATGAGAGCAGATGAAGTATGTTATTACACAGTCACCTATAAAAGGTAAAGCCAACGGATCAACGGACTTTGATATGGTAGCATTGTTATATAATTCTGATATAAATCCTAATTGAAATAAACGATCAAGTGCGAGTTGGACTCTCCCACCAAGGGTTCCATACATAGTTGTAGATAAGGCTGTGTTCACGGACCATAGATTAAGACAGACGACTCATACACAGTGAAATATATGGCAACCAAGCGTGTATTTTTTTTACTTTGCCGTTAACATAGACTAGCATTATAAATTGTGTAACATACAAGCATAAGATTTTTCTAATTCACCGCACTTTAAGATGTTTTAGGCTACCCAGACTCTAGGCAGAGAAGATAGGTATATCATTTATTCTTTAGTAAGTTTATAGTATACAGTCTTTCAACGATATTTTGGCGCGTGAGCAACGTTTACAGGGTGGTGCCAGTTCTGCGCAACTTAATGCACCGAAACAGTCGAAAAGCATTAGTTCCACCTATTACCGCAAGCCAAAAGATCCGCAAAGCTGTACTCACGTTAAGGCTGAAGGCAGAATGTTTGAATAGTGGCTGATATATAGGTAAGCTTAAATCACGTGATCGAAAAAGTTGCATTGCCTACATACAGTATCAAGAAACGCGTATGCGGACCAGTGCTACAGACAGTGAGCCAAAAATAACAGACAGATTGACAGAAATTTACAGGTTTCAGACTTTTCCCTTTACTTGTGCTATAAGACCTTGCTCTGTACCAAATTTCATGATACTAGGTCAACGGAAAGTACCCTATAGGTTTTGGTTCCCTTACGAGTACTATGAAAATCCAATTTTTTCAGCATTACCTAGGTAAAAATATCTTGACAGACGGACAGACGGACAACAAAGTGATCGTATAAGGGTTCTTTTTTTTCCTTTTAAGGTACGGAACCCTAAAAATGATGATGTATATCTACATAGAGTTGTGCATGATATGTTTGTGACATCGTTAATTCTAACTGCCCATCTCCACAAGGTGTCCTTGCTTCCTTGTCCAGGAACAATTTAACTGTACGTGAATGAAAGTAATTTTCTTATCTTATCGCCCAGGGACGTTCACGTACATGGTGAACACGTCAGCTGACTACGGCTGGGTTCAGTGCTCCGGCGCCAACAGTGTCGGCAGACAGACCAAGCCGTGCTTGTTCCACATCATGCCCGCAGGTAACTTCCCTCGGATTCGGCCAAGATGACTACTCTGTGAGGTTCCTGTTTATTTGTCTTTGGTATGATCATAGAGAAACAAACCAGGGACCTCACAAAGCTGTAGCCGTGGCCAAATACGGCTTCGAAGGCATCCTCGATATCATCATCATCATCACCAAAACCACCTCTGTGGCGTCGAACGTCGCCAAATGTCACGGGTTCAACGTTTAAACAGACTGGATCAGTAGACTAAGATGAAGTTTAATATAAATCGGGAGATCGATCCTAGATTGTGACTATTTCAATATTATAAATAGATAGTTTAAGAGCTAAATATAGTCATGTGGTTCATTTGCTTTTGATATGCCACATGCCTCTACATTTAAGGGTTTTGAGCACCAGATACTCTAACATTAGCAGATGTCTCTCCACAAAGTTTGAGGGTCTGTGAAGTTGGCAGTAGTTTGCAGGGAATTTTGTGCTCAATTTGAGCTCCCAAATAACGAGGATTCTGATTTTGAGGTCATGTGTTTGGGTAATTTTTAGGTGCCTGTAGTAGTGTGAGTAACAGAGTTTTGTTTTTTCAGATAAGCCGTCTCCGGTGAAGGCGTGTGAGGTCACGAACGTCACATACGACTCTCTGACGCTGAACTGCACGCCGGGGCACGACGGAGGGATCCGGCAGACTTTTGTACTGGAGGTGAGTCCAAAAAACTGTGCCTCTTTCATCCCGTATGGAAAAAAGTGTGACACTATGTTTGTTTTGTTGTATTTTCACATTTAAAAACTGTATAGATAACATTTCCAAAATAATCTATTCCCAGTATTTTTGGTTCCATTTGCGTTTATACCGTTATGTTACCAGTAGTTACATTTTCTACACGTTTAATTTCCACGGGTACTTTTTGCCAGGCAGGTATGTTCTATGCATATTTATTCTCAACCCGTATGTTTCACATGCCTATACTTAAAAGCGCTTGATGTCTTCAATTTTTTTTCATAGCTGCGGTGAAGTCATCAGGGGGCTACCCTGTTGACCCAAATTTGACTGTGGCATAGCTGCACTCAATATTACATCTTTATGATTTTTTACAGATGTCACTAATTTTGACAGGTGTCGTTAATATTGACAGGTTTCATAAATTGGCAGGTGTCACTTATTTTTACAGGTGACACATAATTGGCGATTTCATTTCCTGAGCGCGGGACAGGGACAGCATGGCTATGTGTCTGTCAAACTTTGAGTTGTCTGTTGTATTTCCGGGCCAAAGATAATAAAATGATATTACCTTGTACAGCAATAATAAAACTAATAGGTACAGCGTCTTTTCCCGTACGCGGTAACAGAGGCACAGCTGTGCCCACGTTTAGCCAGTAATTACATTTGATCTGCATGCGATTTAAGATGCATTTCACTTAAGTATCATCTTGTAACATCGGCCGTAAGAATGCTAACTTCTTGATAACTTACTTATTTTGGCAGTTATCATATCAATTGAAAAGAAAATGAGATTATCAACTACGCAGAAAGATTTTAACTCCTTGTATTAAAGGCTTCCTGCGTTCTACTTTTAACAAAAGTCAAGTCATTCCACTTCAGAATTTCTCTCAGAAGCCAAAAATCTAATTTCATTCAAAGCCATATTTTCCTAGCTGTATATCAGTTTCTCTTCAGTTGTATGACGCGAGCACCGGGCAGCTCCTCACAAACGTCTCAAGCGAGAGTGCGGAGTTCGTGGTGTCGGGGGTATCGGCGAGCGGTGCGCTCACAGTAGCGGTGCGGGCGATCAATAAGAAGGGGGCGAGCAACCCCTTCACACTGAGCAGCAGTCTGCTCAAGTACCCAGAGAGACATACAGGTACTCATCTAACAAGTACATTCGGGCTCACGTTAGCGATGCGCGTGGTCAACAAGAAGGGAGCGAGCAACCCCTTCACACTAAGCAACAGTCTGCTCAATTACCCGGAGAGAAAAACAGGTACTGAGCTTACTAATAACAGTAGCGGTACGCGCGATCAATAAGAAGGGTTTTATTCTATCTTCAAACAACAAAATAAATACCAGTTGGAGCATAGCAAACAAAACTATTAAAGGAAATAAAAAAGGGAATGCTCAGAGTCTTGTGGGCCTTATTGATGGTTTAAAGTCGAAAGGTCTATCTATCTTAAGCCTTTGATCATGTAAATCATGGGGTTTTAACTTGTATTCTTGAACGCTATGGCATCAGGGGGTGTGTGCTGGTCTGGTTAAAGTTGTACTTGGGCAATCATATTCAAAGGGTAATATTGCCACACATAGATAATCGTTCAAAAACATTAAATAGTATTGAATCTAGTAATACTGAATTACATATAGGGGTGCCACAGGTTACCGTGCTGGGTTCATCTTGTACATAAACCACATGCTGGAACTTATAAGCAACAAAATCACCATGTTTGCTGTGCATGTGCGCCATGTATTTCTAGAGCCGACTAGAATTACTGATAACAGCCAAACTTGCTTAGATAACGTTTTTTGTGACTGTGCATTCACAAGTTAAAATGTAATTAACTGCTTACCCTCCGATCACAGCAGTCAAACAGTCTCCTTCCCAAACGCTAGTAAAAATAAAACTGATCCATCATTTTATAGGCCTATTACAACCCATAGATTAGAGACGTATACGAAAAACTTAGATATTTTTCTGGTACCGGATTTTAATGAACAAACAAAATCTACTCAGACTTCTTCAAAATTATTCAAACAGAATTCAATAAAGTTTTAAGATTAAAGAAAGTCAGTGTGTTGTAAACAACTACAACGGTAACTCTCAATTTAGTAACTGGGCAACGTTTGGAGTTCGTAAAAGTAAAGTTATCTTGTATGACCTTTATGAACAAACCTATAACTTTGAAAGACAATTTCATGACTATGTTAAAAATACTCCAAAACTTTCAAGTTGGTTTGCAGAACTGCAAAAACTTTACATAGTGACATAAAATACAAAATTCAAATAACAGAAAGAAAACAGTTTGGCTAATAATAAACCGTGAAACTGGCAAAGTTATACCAAGGGACAATTATTTCTGCGTAAAGATAGATGATGATGTTGTTAAATCCAACTCTGAGGTTACTCGAGCTTTCGAAACATTCTTCACCAATGTACCCTTACTCACAACAGAGCCTCTAAATTCATCTCCATATGAAGCAGAGACTTTATTAAAAACCAACACTAGCGTCAGTAATGTATATTTAAAATTACATCATGTATTTTTATTTTAAAATCCTGCAAATTTATCAGCCCACAAGCAATCATTACAATTTGATCCAAGTAGCCTAAACAAAACTGCGAATAATTCTTGAAATATTCTGCGTTCACTTGACGACACTATTCTTCTTGCAGACGTTATAGAATTGGTACGAATAATAAATCCGGGTTATCACTCCTGTTTGAACATTATGGGACGAAACACTCTTTGCTTCCTATTATGAAAAACAATATTTTTTTTAAATCATATCACGATAATAATCAATAATTTCATTTTAGTCAGGTTAGTACTGACGTGATGTTTGTTTGACAGTTGACTTTACTCATATACTTGGCACTCTTTGGTTGACTTGACTACCACTTTTTTTTTGTGGTAGGCAAAGAAACTGATCCTAATACGTCTCTTAGTGACGTGACGTTTACTTTTGGCGGGTAAACTTTTAGCTTTGTTTTTTAAATAGACGCAGTGAATAAATCCCAAAAATATTTAAGTCACTTTCTTATAATGGTCTATTCAATTAAATTCAGTTCAATAACGTTTATTTCGGGTAACAATAGGATCCATAGGCATAGAACACATAAATAAAATACACACAGAAAATATTTACATTTAAAAAATTAGACATCACACCATAACAATACATCACAAATAAATAAGCGGACGGATAAGGCGACTATCCGACCCCAGTGCAACGGCTTCTTTCTCTCTTATTTGAATTCAAGTGAATTGTTTCCCAACGGCACCGGACAGTCCACCCTGTCAGAAATAATGGACAGGATGGTGTTGACGCTGCCGCGCACACGGTATATCAGGGATGCTGTTCTCGCTCTTAGCATGGCGTAAACGTCTGACGCACGCTCCTCAGCAAACATCCCGATACACTGCAAGAAAGCGGCAGCTCCAACAACATCCTGGAACCATTGTTATACGCGAAGGGCGTCGTCGACTTCTGCTTGTATCTGACCCACAGAGCACACGTGTAAAAGCCTTAAATAAAGTCACCTTGACAGCCCTCCCACAACACGCAAATCTGCGGGCCAACACCCTTCGCTCCCTTTCTATATCAAGATCATCTAATTTTCAAAATAAAATTTAAAAAATATATATGTCTGAGAAAAATGTATGGCCTACCTATAGTCTTTTCGCGTCCACTCCATTTTTGAAAATTCAGTTTCTTAATATTATCGTATTCCGGATGCTCATATTTTTTTTGGTTCGAGTTCTAACTTCGAAGTTTGAGGTATGTGACAAAACATATGTCCCGACCTATGTATTTAATTACCGAACCTGCTCACAAAAAACACGAGAATCCGTTGAGAAATGCGCCCTTTAGAGGAAAACATACGGAAATACGAAAGCATTTTTGCCCAATCCTGGAACAGAGCCGTTCGCTCGCTTGGTCAATTCACCAAAACACGTGACATTGGCCCTTTTTCCATTTGCCATTAGCAAATTTTTGTCAGACTGCTTTATACATTAAAAAAACGGTCAAGTGCGAGTCCAACTCCGGTTCCGTACCACCGTGCAATGGTAGGGATGGTGTGGAGTGAATAGTTTGGATTTTACATAGCAAAATGTTCTTTACAAAGTTATTGGTGCGGCTACTTGTTCATAAGTTTGTATGAGATGTTGAAAGAATTGTCGTATGGGAGCCCCCTTAAATATTTATTTTATTCTGTTTTTAGTATTTGTTGTTATAGCGGCAACAGAAATACATCATCTGTGAAAATTTCAACTGTCTCACTATCAAGGTTCATGAGATACAGCCTGGTGATAGACGGACAGACAGACGGACAGCGGAGTCTTAGTAATAGGGTCCAGTTTTTACATTTTGGGTACGGAACCCTAAGAAGAATTGCATATAATTGAATCGTCATCTTTCTCCAGCGCTAGTCCCGGTGCGAATGGAGCTGTCAGTTGTCCTCCTGGTGGTGGTGGCGGCTGTGGGTATAGTGCTGCTCATCACCTCCATGTCCGCCGCAGTGTTCTGTTGCCGCCACTGCAAACACAACAATAGTAAGTTATCTTTGTTGATATATAGGTACTTATTTTGTATATTTCTGACGCCGCTGTTGACGATGAAATAAGATAGACACGTTCAAATATTTCGTCGCGCTCTGCTCAGACAAGTGTCCGTACGCCACACTCGTCAGATCGTAAATATGGGGTTGACATGCTTTTGGCGCTCGTTCTCAGCTTTCTTATGCCAGAGTTTAGTTAGCGTTAACGTGACGATACCCACACATGTTTTTGACCCAGTAATGTTCGAGATTACTTAAATGACAGGACTGTATGGGGTTAATCTCGCTCAACACAGACCTTGCTGTTAATAATTTTGTAATTATTTATTCCTGCTTATTAAAAATATTTTTTTATATTTGTATTAGTTAAGCACAACCTATTTTTAAAAGAGATCTAAAAATCAATCTGTGGGAGTTTCTACGCCCTTCTCCTCCCACAGTGGTTTAATGTAGAGAAGAGGCAAAAAATGACGTTTGCTAAGTATAAATAAATCTACAGTAATAAAGTACTTTGACTTTGCCTTTGACACAAAATACAGGTTTGAGGTTTGTTTCTGCTTCCCACGTGATAGGCTATTTTAGTTTTAGATCGGAAGCAATGAATGGTTTAGTTTGTTTCTGTGGATCATATTCCTTATATAATCCACCTTAGACTTGACCAGAGCGGTGTAACTCAATGATGACTTTTTGAAAGCTTGCTGGCAATCGCTATCCTTACAGCTAATATCCTTACAGCTTCTGTCACATCCCTGTCACTCTCGTGGTTGTTTCAGATAAGAGTGAGAAGGACAAGCGGCGACAGGATGAAACCTCGAATGTTCCGCTCACGGGCACCAAGGAGTCTCAGAGTGTCGACAGTTTAGGTTAGCGTCTGTATATTTTGCTTTCACCAGTCATTTTATTAATGGTAGTATTTAAACGTCCAACCATATATCTGGTTTTTGATTGTCAAATTGACTGATTTTGCCTGACAAAATTCATTAATTGCGCGACAAGCTGAGCTCGACTAGAAATACTAGTTTGGTCTGGAAAATTAACGAATTACGCGACTAGAAATCTGAAAAACAGCAACTTGAAAATTTCAATTCGAATAGGATAGAAAAACAAAACGCCCGTTGGATCTTGTTGTTGTTACATGTGTAACCTAACACGAAGGATAAAGACGGCTTCGCTTCGCTCACCCCCTTTATCCTTCACTTACCCTGACCCACCACTTTGCCCAGACACCAGTCAGTCTTTATTTAGCCAAATTTAGCGATAGTTTGTAAACTATCGACAAATTGTAAACCAGACCGACAGGATTTAGAATTTACGTTTCTTTTATTCTTACATATAAACCTAACCCGAAGACTACTCGGGGGCTTCACTGCGCTCGCCGCCTCTAGTCTTCACCTAAGCTACCGCAGTGTTTGCCCTGGTCTTTACTTTGCCATTCAAGTTTAAACCAGTTCACAATTCAACGGTGTTATTATAAACTAACGCGTCATATAGTAAGCAGTACCGTACAGTTCACAATTTTTCGATAGTTTGTAAACTAACGAGAAAAAACGTTAGATTCTAAACTAACGGTTTTGACAATCTTACGGTGGCATATACAGGTGTCTCATTGAAATCGGTCAGTATGGGAAAGTCTGAAACTATAAGACATACGAAGATCTGTTCGTAGGAACTATGTCATCGATTTTAATAAGATGAAAAACTGCATTCATACATTTTAAAAAAACCTTTACTCGGCTCGGGAATCGAACCCGGTGGTTTTGAAAAAAAAAACTTAGACTATTTCTGTTTAGATATCGATTGTTTAGGTCTTAAGCAGTAAAAGGCTCTATGAAACATGATGTCTAAAATGAATAAAATGCATTGTTTTCACATACTTTAATTTATTTAATTTTTTTTTTGCTCAGTCGTGAAGAAAGAGGATTTTCTATCGGCGGTGAAGTCCTTCAACAAGGACAAGGATAGAGACCACAAATTAAATACTACTCTTCTGAAAACAAATACAGAGCAAAAACCTGTTTATGTCTCTGAGTACAAACATATACAACATATACATATAAACAACGAAGAATCTTCTATCAAGCCAGACTTTTTGCTACGGACAACGGATTTGCTTTTTGTTGGACATCTCGAGGCGTGACTTACTTAAAGAAGAAAGAGGGAGCCCCTTTCATACGTGTGAATAACGAAACGGACCTATCTAAAATTAAAACAAGAGCCTGACTATTTTTCAGATATAGTAGCTTTATAATGCTTTTCTACTTATTTGTTAGAATTATTTACTTAACCCATGAAACACTTATACATCAATTTACACTCACTCATAAATACTTTACACATTTTATATACATTTACATTACATACACACGCTTAAACACCCTCATTTCAAACAAACAGTGCGCTCCTCAAGGAAATGAAAGATATGTCATGATTTGTTCAACCTTTATTGAATCTCATAAATATTATTTAAAAATTATATTACTAAATTATTGCAGTAGTCTCATATGGTCGTGGTCTCCTTTTATCAAAATGATTTCAGTAAATGGACAGTTTATCTTTTATTAAAGATATTGACAATCATTCGATATCAAATGCCTATGAATGTGAACCACAAAACTGTAAAAAATATGTGACACCACATGGCTTAAAGATTTTTACACAAAACATTCGAAGTATTGGTGAAGCAACTCGCTTTTCCGATTTAATACTGTTGCTGACTTCTCTCACGTTCGAGTGTGATATACTGGTTCTGACGGAGTGCTGGTTGCTTCATTGCCCTCAGCTACCTGACTTAAATGGTTACAGTAAAGCGGCTACCACACTCAATCGATATCAGAACGATGGAGTCGTTGTCTACTTCAGAGATAATCTTACTGTTTTTGTCGAGGAGCTTAGTACTTCCAGATGTAATTGTCTTTTGATAAAGTTGGATAAGTTTATTATTTTTTCTATACATCGTGCACATGCTTTCGATGCAAATGAAGTTACGAAGCAACAAAACATTGATGCTTTTATTTTTGAACTAAATGATATTTTGCAAAAACATAGTGATTATCGAGATGTTATCTTGATTGGCGATTTAAATATAAACATAGCACCCGGTAGTAGTGATCCGAACTACGAAAAGTATTTAAATATCCTGGCATACAATGGTCTTATAGCGTGTCATAACTTTGTCACTCGTGATGCAAGCGGCTCATGTTTGGATCACATATTTATCAACTCTAATTGTAACTCAAATACTATCGTACTATCAAGTACGATCACTGATCATAAATCAGTTTTAATGGATCTTGAATTAATGTCGCCACGATCAAAGCCGGTATCACTTCGCACAAAAGTTGATAATAAAGCAGTGTACAAAGAACTTGAATCATTCGACTTCAACCCACTTTTACAAAGCGACGATCCAGCTTTTGGGATACAGTACTTAATTGAATCAATACAAAGTATTCTGGACAATAACTCAAAAACTTATAAAATATCAAACCGTAAAGTAATATCCCTGGATGACACAGGGTCTCTTAAGATGTCAACAAAACAAGGATAACTTACACAAAAAACATAAACAAGATCCACACAATGAGATACTTAAAACTACGTACACAAGGTACAAAAATTTTTACTTCAATTTAATAAAAAGCCTAAAAAGACAGTATGATAAAGATCTCATAAATAAGGCAGGGAAGAATCCTAGGCTTCTGTGGCAGGCAATAAAATCGATTACAAGTGGGAACCAGAAGGACAGTAGCTCTCATCAATTACTAACCGGTCATGATGATACAAAAACGGTAAATGAGATAAACAGATATTTCGCCGATGTAGGTAAAAATCTCGCAGAGCGAATACTCTCACAACAGGTATCTTCAGATCGAGAAACAAATTCATCTGTGAAATCTCAATTACATTCCCTTGTCCTAGAGCATATAGACGTAGACGAGATTGATATACTGATAACTGGCCTAAAGAATGAATGCTCAATAGGATGGGATAAAATTTCCAACACGGTACTCAAACAGATGAAGCACGTTTTGGCACCCCTACTCGTTCACATTTTTAATCTTTGTCTGGAGCAAGGTATTTTTCCTCAACAACTCAAGAAGGCAATACTAGTTCTTGTCTATAAGTCCAGGGATAGAGGCGGTGTAAGTAACTACAGGCCAATTTCCATATTACCTGCCTTATCTAAGATACTGGAGAAGGTCTTAAATAATAGGCTTATTGGATTCTTGGAAAAAAATAAGATTCTCTCACAAAACCAATATGGCTTTCGAAGAGGTCGATCTACAGCTGATGCCGTTCATCATCTAACTCATTATATTTCTACCAAGCTTGATGAAAAAAGAAGGGTGATTGCTGTCTTCTTAGATCTGGCCAAAGCATTCGACACCGTCTCTATCCCCTTTCTACTGGATAAACTGGAAAGAGTGGGTGTACGTGGAATACCATTAAAGATTTTCACGGATTACTTGAGTAATAGGTACCAGAGTGTCAACATTGGAAGGTATGTTAGTGATGATTTGTCGGTATCCTTTGGTGTCCCGCAGGGCAGTATCTTGGGACCCACCCTATTCTTGTTATATATAAATAGTCTGACTAACCTAGATATTGGAGGGGAAATACTGTCCTACGCTGATGATACGGCACTGATATTTGAGGGTGATTGTTGGGACAGTGTGTTTGCAGCGGCACAAGCTGGTCTCGACAAGGTTAGAAGCTGGTTGGCCAAAAATGTGTTGACGCTAAATAGTGATAAAACAAAATACATCACCTTCTCTATAGTCAGCACCACGCAGCCACCCGTTTCAGAGAGTCTTGTGGTTCATCTGCCCCAGTGTACTAATCCTAACCAATGTACATGTGATCGACTGGAAAGGTGAACAAGCATCAAATATCTGGGGGTTATTGTGGATCAGCACTGTAAGTTTGGTCCACATATCGGTCAAATCAGTGCTAGAGTAAGAAAACTGATGCACGTGTTTAAGAATATCAGACATGTTTTGCAACCATAACTCCTAAAACGCGTTTATCATGCCCTCTGTCAATGTTTGCTAACATACTGTGTTACATCGTGGGGTGGAACCCACAAAACAATAATTAAAAAACTTGAGATCTCCCAGAGGGCGCTGCTGAAGGTCAGTACATTTAAACCTTTCAGGTATCCGACCACCAGTTTATACGAATATTGTGGAGTGCTGTCAGTCCGTAAGCTTTTTATTATAGCCACATTAATGAAACAGCATGAAAACACACCCCTGATTGACCCGACACAGATGCGACGTGGGAGATCTCGTGTTTGTACTTTTCCAAAATGCAGCACTAAACTTACCTGTAACTTCTTTAATTTCCTGGGACCATATCTTTACAATAATGCAAATAGAATATTGAACATTCACGAACTAAACCCTTACGACTGTAAACACAAGATAGCCAAGTGGCTGTCCGGCTTGACGTATGAAGAAACGGAGGCACTGTTGAAGGTTGATGAGTGACGTGTTGTTTTAAATGGGTTCATGATACTTTACACTCTCATGCATACACACACACACATACACACATACACACACACACATACACACACACACATATACACACACACGCCCTAACACAATGCTTATAGAGTTAAGTTACTATGCATGCCCCTATAAGCATGTTTAAATTAATTTTAAAAATATTTGTTTTATTTTTTCTTAATTTGTGTATACTTCATTAACTAAAACATACTAGTTCACCGGAGGTCACCTAAAATGATATATAGGGTTGAGACCTACTTAACCTAAATCTACAGGGCTTTAGCCCTTTTTTGGGGAGTAGTGTACTTTATTTGAATTTTGTATCAACTTTTTGGTAAATAAAGATTTAATATTATTATTATTATTATTATTATTTTAGTAGGTGTTCGAAGTGACCACCGTTTTTTCAATACAATATTCAACACGTTTAGGTAACGATCTTACAATTGCATTTTGTATTTTCATGTGATGAATTTGCGTTAAAATTGTCTCTATGGTTGCTTTTACGTCTTCAACGGTGTTATAGCTTATTTTGTACACTTCATCCTTAACGTAACCCCACAAGAAATAGTCAAGAGGCGTTAAATCACACCTACTAAAATAAATTTCCCATTCAGTAATGACGTCATATTTTTTTTGTATAGGACAAAAAATTTATGACGTGATTACTGAATGTATTAAAGTATGTGAAAACAATGCATTTTATTCATTTTAGATATCATGTTTCATAGAGCCTTTTACTGCTTAAGACCTACACAATCGATATCTAAACAGAAATAGTCTAAGTTTTTTTTTTCAAAACCACCGGGTTCGATTCCCGAGCCGAGTAAAGGTTTTTTTAAAATGTATGAATGCAGTTTTTCATCTTATTAAAATCGATGACATGGTTCCTACGAACAGATCTTCGTATGTCTTATAGTTTCAGACTTTCCCATACTGACCGATTTCAATGAGACACCACAGGGTGGAATTTATCAATCTTACGGTGGCATATACAGATATGCCACCGTAAGATTGATAAATTCCAAAACCAATGACAAGATCTGCTTGCCTCAACCACACGAGGGGTTAACCAGTGGTCAAACCTTCCGAGAGAGAGTTCCTTCTCTGTCTGCATCGGGTTGGATCCCCGATCGTTCGCATTGCATCTGTTTCTACTGTTTTACATTTTATTTCGTCGAGCACGGCGCACGGCTCAGTCTCGCAGGAACTATAAAACAGATGGCAATAAGTAGCTGTTGTCCCCAGACAAGAACCCGGACTTAATCCCGCTAGATGGCAAGTTGAGCGACAACAGCTCGCTCAAGTCAAGCGACTACAGCACGCGACCGCTCATCTCGTGCAGTGCGGCAGACAAGTATGGTGCGGGAGACAAGTACGACTCGCTGCGCCCGGACTCTGCCGAGCGGTTCGCGTGCGAGCGGCCAGGCGACCACTGCCAGTACATGCAAGTTAGGCCGATGGAGTACACGTGCACTTTATTTTGACTTTAACTTTAACTAACATAATTATGTCTAGTATTTCATAATTTCTTGAGTTTACAAGAATTTAAGTCTTTATTTTGTCCAGACGATGATGAATCGTATACGTGAGTGTCATGCCACCTTCGACCAGTGGTAGTGGCGTTTCTAATGCTCATTCGGTAATCTTTAACCGCAGCCAAATCCTTCGCAATTTATCGTCGCCTTGATTTATGAGTCTAATTAGGCTCTATTTTCATTGTTTGCAACCTGGAAGGTTCTGAAATCACTATTGTTTCAGGATGCGTCCCTCATACCAACCGTCCAACATCCTGCCCATGCGCTCCCTCGCGCCGAGCCCACAGAGTGTGGCGCCGCCGCCAACATTAGCGCACCTTTCCAACGCTGGTACCGACTGCCAGTTCCCGCGGCCGCCGTCTAAGTTCGCACACTTATCCAACGTTGGCACTGACTGCCATCTTCCGCGGCCACCGTATGACAAAGTTTACGAAGATTGGCTCAAGTATAAAAACGCTCTGCCGTTGAATACTAACGGGCTGGTGAGTTGTTTTGTTTTTATTATTTTATTATATCGTTTAAACTCCAAGCATAAAACTTGAGAACGGTGCCCTTTGCGGAAGTTTGTGCTTGCCGCCGATCCGCAGCCGTGTCGGTTTTATGGCAGTTATCAAAGAGGTGTGCGCTTGCGTTTGTGTAGCGTTACCACATTTGCGAGTCCATTTCCACATTTGTCTAACCACACTTTGGCTTGTAGTATTACTACTAATGAAATTTAATCATTACAGGGTTAGAAATAAAGCTTTGGATTTACTAAGATCATACCACCGAATGGCCGAGTTGGCAGTGACCCTGCCTACGAAGCCAAGGGTCCCGGGTTCGAGTCCCGGTGGGGGCAAATATTTGTTTGATGAGAACGGATGTTTATAACCTAGTCATGGTTGTTTATCTATCTAAGTATAATTTTTATCTATATAAATATATGTATCGTTGTCTAGTACCCAAGATACAGGGATTCCTAGTTTGGGGCTAGATCAATGTGTGTAAATAGTGTCCAAGGTATTATTATTATTATTATTATTATTCTTAAGTTATAGAATTCTAAAGGCAGAAGACAACGACGTTAAATCTGATTGATTGGGTGTAAAAATTGGCGTTCCACAAGGTTCCATATTAGGTTCTTTCTTATTCCTGGTATATATTAACGATCTGCCTTTCATGGTGGAGAAATTGACTGACATAGTGTTGTTTGCTGATAATATTTCGCTGGTCTCCGAAATTGAAAGACAAGAAGATTTTGATCATGTTTATGGTGTATTGTCTTTAACATTGAATTGGTTCACAGTTAATAATGTATTGTCAATCGCTGGTAAAACCAAGTGTATCAAATTCTAACATCCCAATGTCAGGCAAGCTGAGACCAGTTTAGTGTTAGACAGCAACACGATAGAATTAGTAAATTACACGAAGTTTCTTGGAATAACCATTGATAGCAAATTGCAGTGGGGACCCCACATAGATAAATTAGCTGGTAAATTAAGTTCTGCGGCTTACGCAGTTACGAACATCAGCCAAAACACGGATGTGGCTACATCTAGGCTAGTATATTTTTATTAATTTTATACTGTCATGTCCTATGGTATCTTGTTGTGGGGGAAAGCAGCGGATATTCAAACTATTTTTATTTTTCAGAAAAGAGCTATTCAAGCATTTTATAATTTTAAACGAACAAACTCCTCCTCCTTGAGTAATAAGAGACCATTTGATCTGATCGATCAACGCCTGCCATGAAATTGTTATAAATAGCAATTTCTTCGGGTTTTGTCATCTTCTTGCCATATCTATTGGAAGTTTCTACCAGTTTAGGTTGGTTCAAAGTACTTATCATAAGCACAGGACGTTTGTCTTGCCATTTTGAGACATATACTTTTCCTTTGCGTGCCCAAAAGAAGTCATTTCTTTTTAATTTACTATTGCAAAGAAAAACTGGGTTTCCTTTTCTGTTTGCCCTCAGTGTGCCATTAGAATGCGTTCTGAAGTCAAGCAATTTTTTTGACAACTCAACCGAATTATAGAAATTATCCATAAATAGGGAGTGGCCTTTCAGTAAGTAAGGCCTCATCAGTCTCAACACCAGTGTTTCAGTTTTTTTACCCACCTGTTCAAGTTCTGAATTCTTTTTTCCGGTATACATCCCATATTTGGCTTTTTTACCCTTGATGTATTGCCTGAAATATAATCTGCCTCGAAACAGCAACAGAGATTCATCAAGAGATAATTCTTTTCCCGGACTGAAGACTTTCCTAAAATTTATCGTCATTTGGTCGACAAATTTTACAATTTTTTCTTCTCCCTTTGAGTCTAAATCAGATACGCATAAACAACGCAAAATCTGTTCGAATCTCCGAGCTGACATGGTATACGGAAAAATTGGGTGGTAGTACAGAACATCAGAATAAGTGAATAATTTCCGCCTTTTGTGTACTTTCATCTGTCCTTGTAAAAGACATAAACCCAAAAACTTTAACATCTCTTTCGCATCTATTTCCTTAAATGTTAAAGCACGCTTCCTTCTTGTTGCCCGTCCAGCCGATTCACAAAGAGCTTTCCCATATTTGTTCGTACAATCCACGATGTAATCTAATATTCCCGGTGGAAACAGTTTATTGAACATATCAAGGGTACTGACATGATCCCCAACATCGATTTTAGGACCTGCAGAACTGGTATCGAAGTTGAATTCAGGTATTTCTTTAGTAGATGATTGCCAATTTTCTTCTGAAGAATCTTCTGGTCTAGATATACTGGATAAACCAGAGGGTAATGCAGGTGGTAATGTTGGGGGTTGTAGTGAATCATGGCTATGAAATGCCTCAGTACTCGTATTATTTGCATCTAGTATAGATGGACTAACGGATGTTGGAGGTACCTCAATTTCAGCTTCAAGTTGGTGAGAAGATCGCGCTGTAGGTACGGAGGGCGCAACTGCATGTCTTTTTTGGGATACAGGTGTATGAATAGTTGCGGTTGTTACAACAGTGCTGTGTACGGCCTCTTCAGAGCTATCAACTGATGTATCATAGTCGATTCTGTTGCGCTGGCGTGGTGCTGGAGCACTTTGTATCATCGCGGTATTAAACGACGAATCAGAAGACCAGGAGTCATCATTCTTAGGTTCAAAGTTAGAGTCAGAACCGTACTCACCATCGTTGTCGCTGAAAGGATCATGATTCGAGCTCTCTGACGATGATATTCCGCCTGAAGATGTGTCGGTAACTTCTTCAAACAATTTCTCGATACGCGATCTTTCTTCATTATACCTGTCCATATATGAACGTAAAAAGAGTAATTTTAGCTTTTTACTACTAAGTAAGACTATGGTAAACATATTACAAATAAACGGTTATATAAAAGTACTTACATTTGAAGATAATCTATCCCGAAAACGTGAATGTTTGGCGCGGCCGCACGAACAAACGTGCGTCCCGTTAGGTAAGCACTGGGTCACTGAAGTGCGGGGGAGCGGAACAAAATGATCGTTATATGACGTTGTGTGTGTGTGAGTGCCATCTTGTTTGTATGTGTGAGTGTTTTGTTAACTTAGTGATAAATTCGCTCATAGACGCACTACGAATTCGGTGTCTTACCAAAGTTAAGCACAATATTTGATCGTAATATAAAATATATGGTGAGTTTGCCGGGGTTCAACGTTGTGACTTTTTCACTGTTCAAAGCCGACCGTTTAAAGACGTTGTTCGACAACACAAAGAACAAAAATAACCGTCAATTGCTCTTGCTCACACGAACGTGTTAAAGAAATTGACATACTAACTGTTGCTAGTCAGTTTATTTTCGAAAATATAATGTAAGTAATATTACTTAAATGACAGGTCTGTATGGGGTTAATCTGATTCAACACAGACCTTGCTGTTAATAGTTTTGTAAATATTTATTCCTGCGTATTAATTATAATAATTAATATTGTAATATTGGTATTAGTTATGCACAACCAATTTTTAAAAGAGATTTAAAAATTAATCTGTGGTAGTTTCTACGCCCTGCTTCTCCCACAGTGGTCCAATGTAGAGACGAGGCAAAAAATTATGTTTGCCAAGTATATTTTAATATCTACATAACGTTAAGAATTTTGAGTATTGACTTGTCTATTTGTGGGTTTGAAGCTTTCCGCCCATGTCTAAATGGGAAATTATGGGTCGATATATCAGTCACTCTCGCACAGCAACACTTTTGCAGCCACAACTTCATCTGTTGAAAAGTCCACGGGTCTTTTTTGTTATGTACAGTTCGCGCCAAGTTTCTTTTTTCTCTGAGGGAGCTGCCACCTCTCGCATTTCACCCTACCTTATGCGAGAGAGAGAGGTCATAGCTCGCTCAGAGCCATACATTGCGCGACCTGGGGGGTTACCACAACTTTTTAGCGATTCAGATTAGGTTCAAAACAAGAACATTACCATGGTAAGCCCATCAGCCTAAGCCTAAGACGTTGTGGTAACCCCTCTGTACCTTTGTTTTTGACGTCATTTTCTCGTTTACGTCACACGTTTTACGTCTCGGCGTTGACAACCTCTTTGGCGTTGAGGTTTGAGGCTCTGCCTCCCCAGCTAAAGGTTCTGGGTTCGAATCCCGGCTAGGTAGGAAGAAAAAAATATCCCCAGGTCTTGGATGTTTATATGTGTGTGACGCCGTTGTTCCCACGACACAGAATATCCAAGTGTGGGGCCACAGGCAATGTATGTACCTTTTTATAAATGATCCGTTACGTATTTTCTGTAGCTACCAGCAGAACAACTGATGCCGCCAGAGCTGCATTCGAGCTCATTGTACAGTAACCCGCGACACAATCTGACCCAAGTGACCCATCCAGACCGGCAGGGCTGGGACACGCAGAACCCACGACATGATCCGAGGTGAGTACAGATATCGCATGGTTTCTTGTTGTCTTCGAGGCCATCATCTCTCTCGCCCATGTGTGTGTCACCGTAAGATAGTCAAAACCGTCAGTTGATCAACTAACGGTTTTATTCTCGTAAGTTGGTCAACTATCGACAGATAGTAAACTGTAGCTAGCGTACTGCGTACTATATGACGCGATAGTTGAACAACTAACGGTTAAAACCGTTAAATATTAATCTGGTTTGAACTTGAATTGCAAATGAAATACCAGGGACCAGGGCAATCACTGCGGTAGCTTAGGTGAAGACTAGAGGGGGCGAGAACAAATGAAACGTAAATTCGTCGGTCTGGTTTACTATCTGTCGATAGTTGATCAACTACCGCGTTAGTTGATCACTGACGATTTTGACTATCTTCCGGTGACATATGCATCTCTCTTGTTCCCACGCGCCGCTACCCCTCCATGCGGCACTCTGGCGCCAAACAACTTAGCTTCAGGTGTACCTGGGGTTGGTTATTAGGTGTTATAAGAAAGTCAATGAGAAGCATTTCAATTCTAAATCTACCTGTTGGTTTGACAGCTGTATGACAAGTTTTAAAGTTGTAACTTTTGAAGCTGTTTATTTTTCGCTGTCATAGCTTGACATGACAGGTCTCATATCTTGACAGCTGTCATAGGCCTCATAACTTTTCACTTTATATTCATATCAAAATATATATAGAGTCATATCAAAACTTTTGACAGTTTTCATAGCTTTGGACAGGTCTAATAATTATGACAGCTGTAACATGTGGCAAGTGTTAAAAGTTTTGAAAGGTGTCATAACTGTTGACAGGTGTCGCAGTCCGCCGCCACTGCGGGTAGACGCGGGGGGCGGCGCCGTCTACTACAGCCGGGGGGGCGCGGGGAGGGGCGGCACGCTGCCCAGGCTGCACGGTGATAGGGGGAGCGGTGAGTTCAGACACAACGCGGATGTGGCTACATCTAGGCTAGTTGTTTTTAGTTAGTTTCATAGTGTCATGTCATGTCCTATGGTATCTTGTTGTGGGGGAAAGCAGCGGATATTTTTATACTACAGAAAAGAGCTATTCGAGCAATTTTCGACTACCTAAGTGAACTTTTAAAAGAAATTGACATAGTAACTGAAGCTAGTCAATTTATTTTCGAAAATATAATGTATGTACGCAAGAACTTTACAACATTTTCCAAATGTAGAGATAGTTGTAAATGTAAACCTAAGAAATAATCACAGTCAAGTTGCGCCCAGTACCCACACTGTACTGTGTTGTACAGTGTGGGTACTGGGCGCACACCCACAAGATAACTCTGGAGATTTTGAAGTTGCTATTTGGGCAACGTTAAAACGAGTTTGTCTCCAAAAGGATATTACAATGTTCAAGATTACTCAAATGACGAGACAGTTTGGGGTTAATTTTACTCAACCCCTATTTATTCCTGCTGCTTATTATTATTATTTAATTTGCCCATAACGTCCCACTCCTGGCCAAAGGCCTCTCTCCCCTTCATATAATTAATATTTAAATTTTTGTATTAGTTAAAAACATGTTTTAAAGAGGTCTAAAAACAGTCTTTGGGAGTTTCTTCGCCCTGTATCTCCCACAGTGGTCCAATGTATAGAAGAGGAAAAAAGTGTCATTTGCTAAGTATATTGTAAATATGTAAATTTTAATAAAGAAATTTTGACTTTGAGTTTGTCGTTTAGCAGTATCTTCCAATCTTCCAATTCCGATTGAGTAGAAACATGTCACGCGCATGCCACGTCAAGTAGGTGGGCACTTGGCGTAAGACCTATTACGCATTAGTGGCCTTGATGCGACGTTACGGCACTATTTTATATGAAAACGCAGGACAAGAAATTTTAAACTAAAGAAGAATCTTTAGTTTAAACTTTCTTGTCTTTAATCCCACCATTTATGCGTCGTAAATACTCCCCCTCGTAAATTTTAGACTTCACGATGCAAGTTGATCCCCATTGCCCTCCCACCCCCTTAGTGGGGGAAAATTAAAAAAACTTATTAATACACGTCTCACACCTGTCAACTGTGGACTGCAAAATTTCAGCTTCACAAGTCAAGTAGTTTTACTTTCATACAAACTGTAATCCCCCTTTTCCCCTCCTTAGGGGATGAATTTCGCCAAATCCCTTTTTAACCTCTTGAATACCAACTGCGTTAGCAAACGCCACTTTTTAGATGTTTTAAAATTTATTACCATGTCATAAGGTTCAAAATCGCGACCTGTCCCAACTACCCTCGGTTTTTGAGAGGTTAACGCTGCATAAGGAACCCCTGTACAAAGTTCCGTGACTCTAGTTCCACCGGTTTAGGCTGTGTAATAGCATTTTATTAAGTTGATGGAACGTTCGGTTTGCCTTAGCACATTTATTAATATCTACAGCACTAAATAACTTTTGAATCTTGTAAAGAAGATTTTTTTCTGATAGCAATTCGCTGTTTCTCATGAACCATAATAGGTAGAGAGTTGAAATTTTCAGAGAATGTGTATTCCTGTTGCTGCTATATAGCAGCAGCAAATATTGGGTGCTTACCTATGAAATTGGCGAATTTTTCTTCCAGATTCAGGAGTTCATAATTCGAGTAATTCAATAGCTATTTTCAGTTTTTTTTATTGTTTTAAAATTAATTTCCATATTTTACATCTACTTATTAAATTTTCTTTTAATTTTCAGTTTGATAACTAAAATGTTATCTTCAAAATCAGTGCCTCCTAAATGTCATTCATTTTCATGATAATATTCGTAATATTTTTTTACAGCTGACACTTTTCCAAAATTATATTAAATTTTCTGTTAGCTAAATGTTGTCTCATTCATACATACAAAGTTTATAAAATTAGGATCTGTCATTCCTAAAAAAATACAAATATGTTTGTACTGAATATTGAGTTAACTTCAATTTCTCCATACAAAACGCCAATTTCATATGTGAGGACCTAATATTAGCAGAAAATAATGAACTACGCCCATTTAAAAAATATTAAGGGGGTCCCCATGCAAGAGACGTTCCTTTTTGCGATTTATTGTACGTTGTGGGACCTTTCGTGTGCGAGCCTGACTCATACCTCACCGATGTTATTATCAGTATACTCAACGATTACTAAAGGCGGCTAAGCTTTTATCATTCAAATGTTACTTTATATTCCAAAATGCCCGTTTTAATAGTTTTCTGATTTGTACACATTGTTACAGGATCATCAATGTCTCAACACCTCGGGGGTTCGAACCTGAACCTCTCACATCCGAACCCCGAACCAAACGAGCCGAGGACGTCCAACAACCAACAGGCCACGTGAATGTGAGCTATCAAGGGCGGAGCTAAACGACGCCAGTCCATAACGATACCTGACTGCCACCGTAGACTAGGAATAAACCGCTACAACGGACTCGGACCATGCCCGTTGGGTAGGAAGCGAAACGACGCCACTCCTTAAATACTTCTGGCCTAACATTAGTTATATCGTGTTCATTTATTGTAAAGTCAGCAGAAATGTATTTCATATTGCAGAAACTTTTGAAGAACCAAAGTGTTGATGTTAAAAGTGTGTTGTCGCTGTGTATTGTGCGCATGTTAAGCCTGGTCAATTAACCCCTGGGAGTCTCAGACTTATGATACGATGCGTAACTCGCGTGTGCGAGAAATCAGTCCCGTCGACATATTGACCAGGTTATACCGAACTTTGGTAGCCAGAACCAATGTAATCAGTAATTATTTTTTTGTGTTGACAGTAAGTGGACAAAAAGCAAGTGCGTAACAATTTTGTACTGAAAGGACTGATTAAAATTATTTAGCGGACAAAGTGAATAAATGGTTTCTGTGTGACACAGACTTTAGTTTAAGATGACTGTTTTTATAAAATAGTTGGTAAGTTTTAAAAGTAATTTATAAAAAAGTAAATTATACTAAATTTTTTTTTGTTTTTGATTTATCTTCTCGTAAATGTCTGCTATGGAAATCACTAGTAGAGTGCGTTTCAGCTTTAATTTCACTTCGCCATTAAGTTGGTAGCAACGAAATTTAAAACTCTGTAATTTGATAAATAAATAAAAATAAAAAAAAAAAAATTAAATAAAATAGGTGTTGCTAGCTTTCGAAAAATGTATTACCCAAAAGGCCAAAAGTTAGAGGGAATATATCATAACTCACTCATACTGTAAATGTTCATATACGTTGACGATACTCAAAGATATCGTTTGTATATGTCACCGTAAGATTGTCTAAACTGTTAACTAGACCGACAGGGTTAAGAATTTACGTTTCTCTTGTTCTTTCATTTCAATCTAACACGAAGACTATTACTAGGTTTGTCCTGTTTGTCCTTTGCAATTTAATGGTTTTGTTATAAACTAACGCGTCATATCTTAAGCAGTACGATACAGTTTACAATTTATCATAGTTGTTAAACAAACAAGAAAAAAACTTTAGATTATAACTAACGGTTTTGACAATTTTCCGGTGACATATATGATTGACCGGCCGAGCGAAACTTCCAGCTTCGAGATTGGCCAAGAATGATTTTGTCCGTCTGTCTGTTCTCGCCTACAGGTCGCATTTTTCAACCGATTTTGACAGAAATTGGCACATTTTTACAAGCTTTTATTTAGTTTCACCTGTCCCGTTGTCTGTCTGTCTGTCTGTCTGTCTGTCTGTAATCAAATCTTGCAAGTTAAATTTGATCCACTTCCCTGTTTCCGATTGAGCTGAAATTTTGCATGCATGTATAAATCGGATGACAATGCAATATTATTATGACATAGAGCTGATCTGATGATGGAGCTGGAAGGTGGCCATAGAAACTCCGTCATTGAACGATGCAACCTTATCGAGTTTGGGCTCCTTTAATTTGTCTTGACGAGTACTTTGATATTAGATGGTAACCAGGGTCTGATGATGGAACTCCATAATTAAACGACGCAACCCCATCGAGTTTGGGCTCGTTTAATTTGTTTTAACGAGTACTTTGACACTAGATGGTAACCAGGGTCTGATGATGGAGCTGGAAGGTGGCCCATAGGAACTCCATAATTAAACGACGCAACCCCATCGAGTTTGGGCTCGTTTAATTTGTCTTGACGAGTACTTTGACACTAGATGGTAACCAGGGTCTGATAATGGAGCTAAAAGGTGGCCCATAGGAGCTCCATAATTAAACGAAGCAACCCCATCGAGTTTGGGCTAGTTTAATTTGTTTTGACGATTACTTTGATACTAGATGTCCGACCCCAAAGCCGAGTTAAGTCTTTAGCAGGGCAGTTACAAATAAATAACTGGTGATACCATAACTAATTTAAACGTTATTTTACCTTACTACAAATATGTAAAAAAATACATATATAAATAAATAAAATACATAGACTTTAGGTGCTCAACGCAGCACATATTATGTGAACGTACTACGGACTACATAACGGAAACACGCTACTACGTGCTACGAACTACGTCGTAGTAAATCTCGATTTAAAAATACTAAAAAGTTAAAAATAAAAATACAGAAAAAAAACCTTTTTTAAAAACAAGCTTTTATTAAAAATGAACTTAAAAGTTTAAAATAAATTTACTCTAATAACAAATATATCACTTTATAAGTTCATTGTAACCTTTAACGATAATTAAGCTTCTTCGTCTACGACAAAATAATTACATACCGTACATAATTATATATTTTTAACATTAAAACCTTACATTTTGATGGTATGATTAAGAACATTTAGCACCTTCTTTTCCTCTCGCTATCACAATGTAACACGCTACTATTTATAAAATTGGGACTGTGTTAAAAACGGGAAGATTTAACAATTAAAGTGTAAAGGTTTTAATGTTAAATATATATAATTAGGTACGGTATGTAATTATTTTGTCGTAGACGAAGAAGCTTAATTATCGTTAAATGTTACAATAAATTTATAAAGTGATATATTTTTATTAGAGTTAATTTATTTTAAACTTTTAAGTTCATTTTTAATAAAAGCTTGTTTTAAGAAAAAAAAAAAATTTTTTTGTCGATCGCTATTTTTGATTGGGTGGAACTAGGAGGGAAATTTTCAAACAAATTTAAGAGGAACACTAAGGACTTCATTCTACACAAGATGTTTCGAAAAAAAAACAAAAGGGGGAAGTGAAGCGGGAAAAAAGGGGGGTAGTTTTCTGTAGCGATATGGACGGATTTCATTTTTTGAATTGAAGCGAGGTCTACTGTTTTTAAGGAACCACTAGCTTACTTATTTCGTGTTGTGCAAAGTTGTAGGTAAACTACATACCTCCTACCTTATTTATGGAAGCGGGGAATCGTAATGAGAAGCTGGCAACCTGATATTGCTTTTGCCCATTTTTTTCGTGACAGTTGACAGTTGCGCATTACAGCCAAATTAACGGCGAAGGAAATCAGCTGAAACATATCACGTTACTAAGGGTTGGGGTGAATAGCCCCCCGTAACGGAAGCCTAAAGAAAGTAATTTAGAGTGTAGGTCCTAAAAGAAATGAAAGAAAGAAATTAGAATGAGTTCGTTTGGGTAGGATTTAGAATCCTTTGGCAGGAGCAGGGGGGTAAAAGGGGTTAAATCTGGTAGGGGCTGGCTCCCTTATTATAACGCTACTACTCTTATTACAATGTAATGCAAATTCATCGAGTTATTAATCAAAATAGTTTCTGACCTCAAATCAGATAAAAAGCGATAACAAAACGTAAAAATGGGCAATTGAAGACTAAAATGGTGGTGTTAAACAGTCAGTGGGTTAAAATGTCACGCAAAATCAGAAGTAGAAGCACAATTCTGGTGTTGCTAGATTTCTCCCGAGCTTTCGACTGTCTGAGCGCGCCCTTCTTATTATCAAAAATGTCATATTATGGTTTTGACAATACCACGGTGAAGTGGTTTGACAGCTGTGCTCTCGGGCCGTGGATTGAAAAAAAGCGATGGTACTATGTTGTTTTCCTCGACAAAGCGCTTAACAAGGGGTGTGCCTCAAGGGTCGATATTAGGCCCCCTTTTATTTATTCTTTACACAGCAGAGATAGTTTCTGCCGTGGAGAGCAGCATGTGCCATCTCTACGCAGATGATACCCAGCTGTATATATCATCCGTTCCTTCCGACATCAACACTGCAGTCCAATACATAAATAACGATCTAGAGCGGGTGGCGTCATGGTCTGAGAGGAGCTGTCTAGTGCTAAATCCTAGTAAATCTAAGTACATGATCCTTGGTACAAAATGTCAGATCCATAATACTGTCCAAGCCCTAGCCCCCAATGATATAGCTATCAGGAGCGACCCAGTGGAAAGGGTCGTAGAAGCAAAAAATCTTGGGTTATTGATGGACGGTGAGCTTCGATTCGAAAATCATATCAGAAACGTAGTCAGCAATTGTTTATACCGCCTTAAGATTCTTTATAATATACGTGATTACCTTAGCACTGATTTGCGTGTCAGGCTGAGTCATCATTTCAGCCTGTTAATGTCCACTGCTGAACATAGGCCTCTCCAATCGCACTCCAGCGTGACCGGTCCGTAGCCACCTGCATCCAACGAGATCCAGCGATCCTCACCAGGTCGTCGGTCCATCTCGTAGGTGGGCGACCCACACTGCGCTTGCCAGTACGTGGTCTCCATTCAAGGACCTTTTTGCCCCATCGGCCATCCGATCTTCGCGCTATGTGGCCTGCCCATTGCCACTTCAGCTTGCTTATCCTACGGGCTATGTCAGCAACTTTGGTTCTTCTACGGATCTCCTCATTTCTGACTCGATCTCTTAGAGAAATACCAAGCATAGCCCTTTCCATAGCTCGTCAGGCTGAGTGAATCATTGATATTATCTAGATTAAACTACTGTGATGTCGTATATGGTAGCTGTATTCTTGGTCGGTCGAAAAGGTTAATTCAACGTGTGCAAAACGCATGTATACGTTTTGTTTCAAAATTCCTCCTAGATCCCATATCTTGGATGCAGAAAAACTTCTGAACATGGAAGCTCGTCGGCATTTATACCTAGCCAAACTACTCTTTGGTGTTATACACACGGAAACCCCACCCTACTGTACAAGTCTACTTGGTGTAAAACCAAGATAAAATGGGCGACAAGGCAACGTGGCGTGCACAAGGAAAGAATTATTACACCGGCGCATCGAACGGCGACTTTCCGCGGGAGTTTCAGATTTGCGGCATCTAAGTGTTGAAATGATATTCCCTCTCCAGTCCGTGAAGCGGCTAGTAGGTGTGCCTCTGGGCGAAAACTCAGGGCACATTTGCTAGATCAGCAGAGACTACTCCTCCCCTCCGTACCAACTTCACGCCGCAATAAGACTTGAGTCGCTCCACAGAGTCTGTGGTCTGAGAGTCTGTGCCACAGTCTGTGGGTCGCTCATTGCCAGTGGGACCTGTATGGGCCGTCAGGTCTTGTTGCCGCAGCCCGTTGCTTCGTTCGTTAGGGGTAGGATAGTTGTAGTTACATCCAGCTAGTTTAATGACTGACGATAATAATCAAGTAATACAAAAGTAGAACGCTGATGTGGTTCGGTTCTGTTCACTAGCAGTTGATGTAAGTAAGTGGCAGTTAGGTATAAGAGATTGCTAAATTTATACAATAATAATTGCTAAGTAAGTATTGTGCAAGGCGTTGGCCTGTACATGCTCCCGACAGCAGCTACAGAACATAACAGTTATAATGTAAATAATGTACCTTAGTTATTAATGTAATTAAGCTAAGTTCATGCTGCAACTTGATTCTCGCATATCACTCGAAGTTGACACGATCCGCAACAAGTGAACAGCCATATGTTTTGTTGATGTAATTTGATCCATTTGTCGGTGCAAGGAACTTGTTCGACCTTTGGATTCCAGTCTGGTGACTTATAATTTTTGCTGCGCATAGTATTTTGTTTCCGTTTGTGTTGTAGATGGGATGGTATGCTTGACATAAAAGGTTATTTTTAGATGTCATACATTGTTGGATGTCCTCTTCTTTCAGGTTTATGAATGTGTTCTTCATGATGTTTGTAGCGATGTACTTTGGCGATTGCTTTACGGTGATATAGATATCGTTCCTCTTCATCGTAATAGGTATCGCGCGATATAATTTGTATTCGTCATCGCTTATAATCGGTAAGTGTTACTCGAAGAATAGGTAGTTGTCATATATACTTGCTTTTACGTAGATAAGTTTGTACATTTCTTTAATGTTTTGCTGAAAGTTCTTGACGGATAGAAATAGTCGTTTTGTCATTCTAGTTGATATGTGATTGAGTTGCTATATCAGCTGAGCTGGAGTGAATAGCTTGGTATTTGATCGATGTAGAGTTTGATGTTTTTTTTTGTGTTCCAATATGATGTGAGGTCGTAATAAACCAGTAGAGTCCACTTGTCGTATATCAGTTGTATGTTGCCGATTTCATCGAAGTAGATCGGTCGATTCCCGTCTATTGGGTTAATGCTGTAGGCTGTTGATCTTGTAGCGGCGCTACTGATTGGTGCGGTTAGCAGCGTTAACATGATACATGCCATGAAGCTGGTGATTTTGCTTACTCTGGTTCGAGACTCCTTCATTGTTGGGGTTGGCTTCTTTTGCTCTTCTTGGGAATCCAGCTTGACTTCTGGTTCTAAAGTGTTGCTCGGTAGTGGGGCCAGTTTGTTGATAGGTCGTTTCAGTGTACCACCCTTAGCTTTCAGAGTGACGACCCGTGTGTTGCCGTCGCTTCCCGGAAATAGGTCTATCACTTTTCCCATAGCCCATTTTCCAGGTGGCAGGTTTGATTCCTTTATTAGTAAAAGATCGCCTTTTTTCAGGTTCTCTCGTTTCTGTTGCCATTTTGTTTGAAGTTGTAGTTGATGAAGGATTCATTGGACCATCTTTTCCAAAAGTGTTGATGCATCATTTCTGTTAATCTCTATCTGTTCCTGAGATCGATATGTTTAATGTCACTGTGGTCATCTTGGTACAGTGACATGATGGGACTTCCCGTTAGCCTTTGGACCGGCAAACGCCCGCAGCGGGCAAGACTTCAAAATGCGTCAACCGGCAAGCGACCCGCAGCGGGTGGATTTCCGGTCGTATAGAGATGGGCGCTTTTAAACTAAAAATATAGGTTGGGAGCCGCGTTTGTACTTACAGTTGGTCACCCCATACACGAACGTATCTGTGGAGCTATCAAAAACCAGTCCGTGCATAGGAAAAAAATAAGTTCTGACCCAGTTTATCGGAACGATTTCTCGCGCGCTTTCACCGCGTTTTGATTGAATCGCGTTTCACATGTTTTTCGCTAGAAATGTATTATTTTTAATTGATACTAAGGTTGGTGTTGTACATATTGTATAAATAAAACAGAAAGTTAGTAAAAATGTGTTTAATTTAATTTTTATTAATTTTATTAATTAATAAAATAATTAATTAATCAATTTAATTTAAATGCTATGTGTCCTGGCGTTAAGTACTCGATGTCATCTGGGTCTTCTGAGATAGGACAAAGAGGGAGGCTGTTTAAACAGGCTTCGATTTGGTGCAGTAGTGTCGATAACTGCTAAAATGTCAGCTTTTGATCTCCAAGGACCCTCTTCAGGTGATGTTTTGCTGATCGTACTGCAGCTTCCCATAGTCTTCCTGCTTTAGGAGCCAGTGGTGGATTGAAGTGCCACTGTATCTCTAAGGAGTTGACTTCTCTACAGAATTCTGAGGACATCAGCGTCTTGAAGGACTTGAATTCTTGTCGTAGGGCCCTTGCCGCCCCTAAAAAGTTGGAGCCATTATCAGAGTACATATGTTTTGGGGTACCCCTTTTGGCACACATTCTCTTCAAAGCCGCGAGGAATGTTGATGACGTCATATCCGACACGAGTTCTATATGGACGGCTTTCGTGACCATGCAGATGAAGATGGCTATGTAGCCTTTGCTTGTCTTCACTCCTCTGCCTTTGTTTATTTTTATCTCCACGTGCCCGGTGAAATCTACCCCTGTGTGAGTGAAGGGGAGCGACGGTGTTATTCTTACACTCGGCAGATTTCCCATGATCTGTTCGGTCTTGTTAGATTTGTATCTATGGCAAGGATACAAAGCCGGAGTTGTTTTTTCACAGCTCTATTTCCTCCAACGACCCAATACCGGTGCCTTAATTTGGTTAAGGTTAGGCGGGGACCGCCGTGCAAAGTTTGCTTGTGGGTCAGCTCGATGACCAGTTCAGTTGGGCGGCTGCTGTGAGGTAGAATAATAGGATTTTTCGTATCGTAGTGTAGCGCTGAAACTTGTAAACGTCCTCCAACTCTCAGTATACCGTTGTCGTCTATGAAGGGTGACAGTTGCAGAAGTTGACTTTTCATGCTAACGGATCCAGTTTTCTTTATGTTTTCCAAGTCATCTCCAAATTCTTCCGTTCGGGTGGCCTTGATGACAATGTTTCTTGCTTTTTCAAGTTCTTGCAGTTCCAGATAGTTTTCAAATGTTCGTTTCGAAGTTCTTTTTTCTTTAAATCTCAGCAACCAACTGATTATTCTTGTAATATGCTCTAACGAACTGCGCGACGCAAGCAATGTTTTGATGACCGATATTGAATTCGTCGCCTCGATATGTGTTTGTGTAGGTATCGCTGACACACACGTTTGGTAGACTTCGAGTTCGTTAATTGTAGATTTAGAACTAATTTCCGTTTTTTCCTGTTTATTCCAGTCAGGTAACCATTGAAGTCCAACCCACCATAAGTTGAAGGTTTTTAGTTGTGTGGGTAGGAGACCTCTGGTTGCACAATCAGCTGGATTTTCTCCCGATTTCACGTACCGCCATTCTGTTACGGGCGTGATTTTCTTGATTTGTGCGGTTCTGTTTCCGATGATTTTTTCCCTTCTGGCTTCATTTCCCCATAGCCATGCTAGGACCACTTGGGAGTCTGTCCAACAATAAATTTGCAGTGTTACTTCAGTTAAGGAATTTTTGACCTTCTGCATTCGTTTCGCTAATAGGACGGCACCTTCCAGTTCAAGCCTCGGTAGAGTTACTTTCTTCCTAAGTTATTAAGTTAATTAGGATTATGCTGCTTTTTCCAGTTTCAGATACGGTTTTGCTGTAGATGACGCTTGAAATAGCCTTTTCGCTGGCATCGCAATATCCGTGTAGTTGTACGACTGCCTTTGGGTTTTTCCAATTAATCCATCGTTATAGTTTTATGTTTTTGATGTTAGGTAGATCGGAGCGCAATAACTCCCATTCTTTTATTATTTCGTTAGGCAGGCATTCGTTCCATGTGAAATTATCCGTCCATAGTTTTTGGAATATGATCTTAGCTTTGATCACCATGGGGGCCAACCCAGTGGGTCGTATAGTTTGCTTATTTCGGACAGCAATATACGTTTTGTCAGTTTTCCGTTGCTTGTTGGGACCTCCCAGTTGAAGAAAAACACGTCGTTATTTGTCATCCAGCTGAGACCCAAAGTTTTCGTTGATTCTTCTTTTTTGAAGTTGAAAGTATTCTGACCAGTTTTGTATTTTTGGTGTAGATTTTGTATAATAGCGGGCTCGTTGCTCGCCCACTTCCGTAGGGTGATCCACCCTTTCGAAGTAGTTTGCCCAGCTGTAACTGAAGTTCCTTCGCATCATCGATTGAGTTTCGCCCAGTTATGACGTCATCCATTTAGAATTCATGACGTAGAGCTTTTTCTGCATCTGGATATGTCCTTCCTTCATCATCAGCTAGTTGTAGAGTGCGCATAGCGAGAAAAGGCGCTGCCTTCGTTCTATACGTCATAGTGCATAACTGCATTTCCTGGAGCGGCTCTGATGGTGATGATCTCCAGATGATCTTCTGTAAGGCTTGCTGATCTTCGTGCACGTAGATTTTCCGGTACATTTTTTCCACATCCGCTGTCAGTGCGAATTTGTACTTTCTCCAGTTGATAATAAGGGCTGAGATGTCCTTTTGGAGGTTAGGACCTTTTTACATGCAGTCGTTGAGGCTAAACTTCGTATCGGTTTTCATTGACGCGTTAAATACTACTCGTAGTTTGTTTGTACTAGACTCTTCTCTAATTACACCGTGGTGAGGTAGGTACGTTTGTAGTTGCGAGTTTGTTGATCTTTTTGCCAGTTTCATATGACCCAGTGCCTTGTATTCTTTTATGAATTCTTTGTAGCGTGTTGTCGTTGTTTAGCCATTCTTCTCTCTAATTGTAACAATTGAGAGACGGCCTGAGGCTTTGTTTGCCCTAGTTTTGTTGTGATGTCGTCCTTCAATGGCATCTTGACTATGTATCTGCCGTCGCACCGCCGTTCCGTTGTTTCCACAAAGTAATTTTCGCAGAAGTCTTCATGAGGGGTGCTGTCGGTTGTTATTTCTTCAGTTTCCCAGAAGCGCGTGATATCGTCTAGCTCATTGAGGGTGACGAAGCAATTCAGGGTGTTCATCTTAATGTTTCCGCACAGGATCCATCCTAGTTTGGTCTGTTGCGCTATTGGTGCGTTGTTGTTTTCCTGTTTGAGGAGGCCGCCCATGATAATTTCGGAGTAGTAGTCCGCCCCTAACAGCACGTCGATAGGGCCAGATATGTGGTAAGATGAGTCAGCTAGTTTGATGTTCTCGAGATGATCAAAGTTCTCATGTTTCAAATTGGTGATCGGCAAATTGTTTATCAGTTTTCTCATTATCAGCGCTTTCGCTACAAATTCGAAGTCGGAATGAATAGATCTGCATTCCATCCTGACGGCTCCTTTGCTGTTTCCTAAGGATGCGCCAACTCCAGACATTACTGCGCTCAGTTTTCTCCTCGGAAGTCGTAGCCGTTGTGTAGCATTTTCGGTGATCAGAGTTACTTGAGAGCCTTGATCAATGAGTGCTCTCAGTTTCACGTAGTCGCCGTCAGCATTTTTCACCTGTAGTTGGGCAGTTGCCAAGAGCACCTCGTTGCCATCCTCATTTATGTGATTTACTGCCCTTAGTCCTGTAGAAGGTCCTGCGATTGATGTCCGTTGAGCGCGATAGTTATGATCATGTAACATTTTATGATGATATTTGTCGCAGATCTTGCATGTTTTCTTTGACTCGCATTTTTTCGTGCCATGACTAAACAGGCGGTTCTTGCAGAGTTGCAATTTCACAACATTGATGATTCTTGCTTCGACGGCCATGTCTTGAAATGTAGGACAGTTCATCAACACATGATTTTTACTGCATAGTGGGCATGTCCAAACGGACAAGTGATACGTTTTAGTCCACGGTTTCGACTTATTCTCGTTCGATCTTTAGTTATTATATTTGTTTGAAGACTTGGCCGATCCGCTTGATATGGATTGTTGATGTTTTTGGATATTCTAATCGTTGGACATGGTTTCAAGCGCCATGAACTTTGACTCCAAAAAGCATATGAACTCTTCTAAATCCGGAAAATCTCTTGGATTTTTCAAGTCGTGGATATAGTCGCTGTATGTTGAGGGATCCAATTTCTTCAGTTATAGTTGAACGAGGATTGGGTCCCAAGTGTGCGTATTCGGGCCTATATTATTGAGTGCGTTCAGGCATGCGAGTGTGACGTCATGAAGCTTCTTGATGCATTTGGCGGTTGGTTCAACCATTTCTGGTTGATTTAGCAGAGTGTTGACGTATAATGAGAAGAGAAGTCTTTTGATATCGTAGCGGTGACATATTAATTCCCAGGCGGAGTCGTTGTTTTCCGCACTCACGCTGAGATGCTGAATAAGCTTTTTTCAGCTTCGTTTTTCGGAAATGACATGGGCCACTGTCTAGTGTCAGACAATACGCCGTCGGTTTATCTGCGTAAACCTGCACTACCCATTACCTCAAAGCCTAGCCTGTCTACGTCTAGGACAGTTATACTTGCACTAATGTGTCTGACTCGCAGCTTGCTGCTGACTGCAGTATGCAACCCTCCGTCATTCATCACCTATGTTAGATGTGGGTGCGGTTAGGTCTAGTCTTATTGTTCAAGTAAGGCAGCGAAACTTTCGTGTCTCAAACAAATTTAATATTGCGTTTTGCGTTCAAGCATATCATACCCAACACAACAATATTGTTGCACAATATTTGCACACCAACTTCTAGATGGTGAATAAGTTGATATTTATGCTTACCAATTTTTTATGTAACATCCCACCGACCCAATCCTTTTTCAGGCATCGCGATTTATAACGGGAAAATAACTTACCGGTAAGACATGGTTCGGTGTGAATTTAAGATCTTATGTATATGTTACCGGCCATACCCGATTTCAGGACAAACTAGTTTTGCCTAGGATAAACTATTATTTATCACTTTGGCCAGACATTATTTTGCCATTTGGGTTTCGAGCAATGTTATAACACAGATACTATCAGGGAAAACACTGCGGTAGCTTAGGTGAAGGGTAAAGGGGACGAGCGAAGCGAAGCCCCCTTTATCCTTCGTGTTAGGTTGAACATGTAAGTACAACAATATTATCATAGGGCAGCAGAGTACCAATGAAAATAAACTTATCCTAGGCAAAACTAGTCTGTCCTGAAATCGGGTTTGGCCGGTAACATATACATATTTTATGGCAAATATTCAATTTGATTTGATTTGAACAATTACGAATGTTTCAATTAATGTAGCCTTTTAAGTAACTTTTATAGTTAGAAACAACACAACTCAGTGGTGTAGCTATGTACTGTGCTGTAGGTTTCAACACTCCAGATAGACCAGAAGGTCTTTGAGAGTGGAAAAACTTAATTAAATTGTAAATTTATGATTTTGAATAAACGAGAAAAAAAAAAGGTATCATCAGGATGAAATAGTACTACACTACAGTTAATACTTTTCTCGATTTCTTTATTATGTTGTACATGGTTTTATTGGGTATTCTGAGCTGATCTGGCGGTGAAACATCGAAAATGCAACAGGTTTATGAAATCACAATGAGTATGGGGTTCCTTAGGGTAATAGTCCAATCCAATCTGGTGATCAATACACCAAGAACGAAACAAGCATCTTGCGAATTTTCATCAAGGTTAATCCTAAAATAACTAAAGTGTATGTACATACATCAAATATGTTTTCTTATCGAATTATTGATATAAATGTTTCACACGCTTAGGGGTCCCGGAGACGATCAATCTTGCATGACATGCATGCATGATTCATGCAAAATTGACTGTTTACCGCGTAGGCATGACGCTACAATCATGCATTCTGCTGTATGACGGAGATTGACAGAAATTTTGATTGACGGGGCTGATTGATGCGCTTGCATGACGGCCCATCATGCGGCATGACGAGTTTCGTTCATTTGCGGGCGCAACGTTGAAGATGGCGGACGAACGTGAAATAGGTTGGGCATAATTACTGAGCGAGACTTTGTTTATTTTGGTAATATCTTTATACAGGGATTTCCCCTCACTTTGGAAATCCAAAACAAACGAATATGCAAATAAAAATAAAAGATATTATTAGAATATTTTCTTTTAATGCATGGATAGCCTCACACGTCTCCATTATTATTATACCCAAAATACGAGGAGCTCCCAAGTACCGTAGAGTTATCGAGAGCCTTTAACTAGTGGGAATAGCTTGTCGCATATTAATGTCTTGCTTTTAAATTTTGGGTCGAATCAACTTCAACAATGTTTCAAAAGAATCATTGTTCATTCGAAGAAAAAAAATATAATCGTCCGGCTCAGTTTCATGAAGAGTTCTTTGAAAGTTCATGAGTAAATCGATATCTCAATTTATATCTGCGTATTAAGGCAGATATATTATTATGGCATTCTTTGATATATATTAATATGTCAAGGTATGCCATATCTGCATTGGAAATCATTTTCATTCCTCTTTTTTACAATCATTTATACACGAGAGTACACGACTGTCTTGGCAACGATCTGTAGGCAACTATGACGTGCGGCATGATGGGCCCGTTAAGCATCCCATCAATCAAAATTGATATCATGCATGCATCCTCTCCGGGACGCTTTACAAGCATTATTGTCAAAATTTGTAAAACATGGAATGCTATGATTTAGGAAAAATACACGCACACAACCGTCCCGGAGACGATAAATCTTGCATGACATGCATGCATGATATCAATTTTGATTGATGGGATGCTTGACGGGCCCATTATGCCGCACGACACAGTCGCCTACCGATCTGCATCAAGTGCGCACGTCACATTTGCCTATGGATCGTTGCCAAGAAAGTCGTGTACTCTCGTGTATAAATGATTGTATAAATGATGAATGAAAATGATTCCCAACGCAGATATGGCATTCCTTGACTTATTATTATATGTCAAGGAATGACATAATAATATATCTGCGTTAATATGGAGATTAAAATTGAGATATCGATTCACTCATGAACTCTTGCAAAGAACTCTTCATGAAACTGAGCCGGACGATTATAATTTTTTTCTTCGAATGAACAATGATTGTTTTGAAACATTGTTAAAGTTGATTCGACCTAAAATTTAAAAGCAAGACACTAATATGCGACAAGCTATTCCCACTAGTTAAAGGCTCTCGATAACTCTACGATACTTGGTTGCTCCTGTATTTTGGGTATAATAATAATGGAGATGTGTGAGGCTATAATCCATGCAAATAAAAGAAAATATTCTAATAATATCTCGCTCAGTAATTATGCCTAGTCTACTTCATCTTCGTCCGCCATCTTCAACGTTGCGCCCGCAAATGAACGAAACTCGTCATGTCGCATGATGGGCCGTCATGCAAGCGCATCAATCAGCCCCGTCAATCAAAATTTCTGTCAATCTCCGTCATGCAGCAGAATGCTTGATGGTAGCGTGAAGCCGACGTGGTAAACGGTCAATTTTGCATGAATCATGCATGCATGTCATGCAAGATTGATCGTCTGCGGGACCCAATATATTTCAGGGCCTGTAAACACTGGGTCCTGGGATAGGTCACAATTTTACTATTCTATCTAAAATATTATCATAAGTACGTTAGTAAGCTTCAATATACATAAAAACCGGCCAAGTGCGAGTCGGACTCGCGCACGAAGGTACCATTATCTATTAAAACAGCAAAAAAATCACGTTTGTTGTATGAGAGCCCCCCTTAAAAATTTGTTGTATTATTATTTATTTATTTATTTTAAAAGTGAATATATTACTAAATAATCTGTGAATATTTCAAGCGTTTACCTGTTACCGTTATCAGTATCGAGCAAATACGAGAAAATATATACGTTGGTTGTATGGGAGCCCCCCTAAATATTTATTTTATTGTTTTTTATTATTTGTTGTTATAGCGGCAACAGAAATACATCATCTGTGGAAATTTTAACTGTCTAACTATCAGGTTCAATAATATACAGCCCGGTGACAGACGGACGGACGGACGGCCTGACGGACGGACGGATGGACAGCGGAGGCTTAGTACATGGGTCCCGTTTGGCACCCTTCGGGTACGGAACCCTAAGAAGCACATACGTAAGGAATACTGGCTTCTTTAAGCTTCGATTTATTCATATTCCCTGCGACATTGGCGTCTCCCGATAATTCACATCATAGGTTCAATTTTGACCCTACGAGTGTAGTAGATTTCATGTTTTCAGTAAGAAAATTAGGTAAATATTCATAGTCATGTTCACATCTCGTTTGTGACATAACCATGACAGTACAGTTGTGCGACTTATTTGGAAGGATATCTTTGTTGTCAGACTAACGCAACAAACGAGTACTACTTAATTTGGCAGAGCAATAATCTAGTTATAAACATTCTTCTACATAAGCAAGAGTTTGAGGTTCGCTTTTAATCTGAGTGGTTATTGGCGATCGACATTGTACATAACTGTGCATGTGCAACATCTGTGCATTTTGAGTTGTCCAACAAGTATGCCGAATAAGCAAAGAGTTTCGTTTATCTGAGCTGTCGAATGAAACAATAGAGCACAGTCCCTCGTAGAAAATTTAATATTGACCGAGCGTGCGATGCGAAGGGTCTCCATTCCAGATTCCATTCAAATCAAAATCAAAATCAAAAATCATTTATTTCCATAGGATGTTGTTACATCACTTAGATCCGTCATTACATTTTTTTGGGTGAGTTCACTAACCCAATGGCGGAATCTGTGGAGAAGAGCTCACCGAAGAAAATCCACAGTCGTCGCATCTTTTGCGTTTCCTTTTTTAAATAAAATATTGTCAAATTACAAAATGAATGCTAATTATATATCGAAACAGCCTGTTACTCAAACAATCTATTCCCATGGACATCTGTCCTCTAAGTAATCAGATATCCTGTAGTAACCTTTTTTATACAATTTCTGTTTTATTATTATTTTAAACTTGTCTAAAGGTAAGTTTTTAATATCAGTAGGGACCTTATTGTAATAGCGTATACAATTGCCTTTAAAATTATTACTAATTTTATGTAGTCGGCTTACATAAGCAATCAACTTGTCTTTATTTGCGATTGCGATTTTTATCCGGCTGTTTTCCTCTTCAGTTCGCATTTCTCAATCGATTCTCGTGAATTTTTGTGAGCAGGTTCGATGTAATTGTTGGTCTATTCAGTTTCTGAGTTTGTTTTAATGTCGGAGATTTGAGGTTGAAAATGTAAAAAAACCTCAACAGCTCAAAATGAGGTGTCGTTGGATTCGTGGAGACCGTGATAGTAATGTAGTCTACTTAATTTTAGTGAAAAGTCAATAGGTTGACGTAGAGGCATGCGTGAGCAGAGACACCTTTCATAACTATATTTGTCTGTGGATTAACTTTTTTTTACTGTTATCAGTTTCTTAACTATATGGGGTTGCTTATAATTAGCTGATAGATAATAGATACCATGATAGATACCATAGTGTTAAACTGTTTGATAGCTGTAAGCTTCCCATGAAAACAATTGAGTAAATAATTAATATGAGCGCATTTTGTTGCTCCGTTTTCAATGCCGTATTTACCGATTTTACTTTTTCTGCGTACAACGGATAAAAATCAACAGTCCCAAATTTATTGGCAACACCGATGACGAACGATTAAAAAATGCAGAAAATCAACGTCATGCAAATTGTAAGTCGAACGTGACATAAGTCGCATTCGATATATTATTTCACACGAGTGACTCAAAAATAGAGCTCCTGGGCTCTTTACCACTAGTCCTTGTCGTGTTCCCTCAGCTCGCAACTCCAGCGCCTCCTGGGACGACCACGTACTCATTTTGCATTTAGGATCCAGAATATTGCGCTCCATATTCCGCTGGCAAACTTCAAGTCTGCACTCTTGGATGTCATGCAAAGACCAAGTTTTAGATCAGTAGGTAAGGTCAGATTCACTATTGTGGTTATTTTTAACTCTATGGTCAAACCTTTGTTATTATATTGCCAGGTATATACAATTCATGCGTCCAAACATGATCCATTTTCGAAGTATTTCAACCAATTTGTTTTTGTTGGTCGGTGGATAAAAAGACACCAGTATTTTGAGTATAAAATATCATTGTGGTCTTTAATTTGTCGCCAGTAAAACCAGATAGCACCAGGAAAAACCAATGTTTAATATTTATGCGTCGGAAACGCACCAGTTTTTTATTGCGCGAATCGATCGCGAGTAATCGAGACATCACTAGCGAAAACGGCACTAGCAGCTGTCACTCGTATCGGAAACTAGATGTAAAATTGGAGGTTAATCTTTCTCTTGGTCTGTCTCATCGGTGAGAATAACATGGTGGCTCGGGCCCCGTGATGGTATTTCGGTGTACCAATTATCATACAGGCATCGGGCCTGGTCAGAGTGTAAATCTACCTCATAGCGTCGGGCTATTGATTGTAATAAGATTCGCGTCAGCGGCCAAGTGATCCCTGTTGATTGGACATCGTCGCATCGGTAGCGGCGACTCCACGGTCACGGCAGGCAGCACTCCGGCGACTGCGTCGGCAGCAACGATAGGTTTCGATTCACTCCATATCCTATCCCAAACTGTGCCCTTTTCCCGTATTCCCGTCTCGAATCGAGCTTTCGATTTCCTGCCTACGGAGACAAGGTCAGTAACCAATTTCATCACTTCTTTTCTCTCACGTGGCAAAGGCACAACCCCTCAGGATTCTCACGCCGTTCGGTAGGCGTGGGAAATTAAACATTTTGGTAGCAGAGCGTGGTTTCCTAGTGGGAAATCATCGATTCACGGTAGGGTTGCCTTTGTCACATTGTAGTTGGGAGAAAAGAATATCCCAGATTAGCTCAAGTCGGCAATGAGTCTGTGGTCGGTATACCACGATTAAAGTGTTCATTTTCGGTAAGTGCCTATATAAGTGCCAATTTAGTTAACAGTTGTTATAAATTTGCAGTCGGAAACTACTGTTACCAGCGCATAAAGGATTGAACGGTCAATCTGCGAAGCCTAGATTGTATTACTTACGGTGGAACGTCGAGTTCTATAGTCCTACAGTGTAATTTCGGTTTACACAGCAGGGTCGGGCTATTTAAGGGGTATTAAGCTGATTTTGCTGACCTCAAAGGAAGTGTGGTTCCTATCGGAGGGGTCTACGTCTAGGACAGTTATACTTGCACTAATGTGTCTGACTCGCAGCTTGCTGCTGACTGCAGTATGCAACCCTCCGTCATTCATCACCTATGTTAGATGTGGGTGCGGTTAGGTCTAGTCTTATTGTTCAAGTAAGGCAGCGAAACTTTCGTGTCTCAAACAAATTTAATATTGCGTTTTGCGTTCAAGCATATCATACCCAACACAACAATATTGTTGCACAATATTTGCACACCAACTTCTAGATGGTGAATAAGTTGATATTTATGCTTACCAATTTTTTATGTAACATCCCACCGACCCAATCCTTTTTCAGGCATCGCGATTTATAACGGGAATATAACTTACCGGTAAGACATGGTTCGGTGTGAATTTAAGATCTTATGTATATGTTACCGGCCATACCCGATTTCAGGACAAACTAGTTTTGCCTAGGATAAACTATTATTTATCACTTTGGCCAGACATTATTTTGCCATTTGGGTTTCGAGCAATGTTATAACACAGATACTATCAGGGAAAACACTGCGGTAGCTTAGGTGAAGGGTAAAGGGGACGAGCGAAGCGAAGCCCCCTTTATCCTTCGTGTTAGGTTGAACATGTAAGTACAACAATATTATCATAGGGCAGCAGAGTACCAATGAAAATAAACTTATCCTAGGCAAAACTAGTCTGTCCTGAAATCGGGTTTGGCCGGTAACATATACATATTTTATGGCAAATATTCAATTTGATTTGATTTGAACAATTACGAATGTTTCAATTAATGTAGCCTTTTAAGTAACTTTTATAGTTAGAAACAACACAACTCAGTGGTGTAGCTATGTACTGTGCTGTAGGTTTCAACACTCCAGATAGACCAGAAGGTCTTTGAGAGTGGAAAAACTTAATTAAATTGTAAATTTATGATTTTGAATAAACGAGAAAAAAAAAAGGTATCATCAGGATGAAATAGTACTACACTACAGTTAATACTTTTCTCGATTTCTTTATTATGTTGTACATGGTTTTATTGGGTATTCTGAGCTGATCTGGCGGTGAAACATCGAAAATGCAACAGGTTTATGAAATCACAATGAGTATGGGGTTCCTTAGGGTAATAGTCCAATCCAATCTGGTGATCAATACACCAAGAACGAAACAAGCATCTTGCGAATTTTCATCAAGGTTAATCCTAAAATAACTAAAGTGTATGTACATACATCAAATATGTTTTCTTATCGAATTATTGATATAAATGTTTCACACGCTTAGGGGTCCCGGAGACGATCAATCTTGCATGACATGCATGCATGATTCATGCAAAATTGACCGTTTACCGCGTAGGCATGACGCTACAATCATGCATTCTGCTGCATGACGGAGATTGACAGAAATTTTGATTGACGGGGCTGATTGATGCGCTTGCATGACGGCCCATCATGCGGCATGACGAGTTTCGTTCATTTGCGGGCGCAACGTTGAAGATGGCGGACGAACGTGAAATAGGTTGGGCATAATTACTGAGCGAGACTTTGTTTATTTTGGTAATATCTTTATACAGGGATTTCCCCTCACTTTGGAAATCCAAAACAAACGAATATGCAAATAAAAATAAAAGATATTATTAGAATATTTTCTTTTAATGCATGGATAGCCTCACACGTCTCCATTATTATTATACCCAAAATACGAGGAGCTCCCAAGTACCGTAGAGTTATCGAGAGCCTTTAACTAGTGGGAATAGCTTGTCGCATATTAATGTCTTGCTTTTAAATTTTGGGTCGAATCAACTTCAACAATGTTTCAAAAGAATCATTGTTCATTCGAAGAAAAAAAATATAATCGTCCGGCTCAGTTTCATGAAGAGTTCTTTGAAAGTTCATGAGTAAATCGATATCTCAATTTATATCTGCGTATTAAGGCAGATATATTATTATGGCATTCTTTGATATATATTAATATGTCAAGGTATGCCATATCTGCATTGGAAATCATTTTCATTCCTCTTTTTTACAATCATTTATACACGAGAGTACACGACTGTCTTGGCAACGATCTGTAGGCAACTATGACGTGCGGCATGATGGGCCCGTTAAGCATCCCATCAATCAAAATTGATATCATGCATGCATCCTCTCCGGGACGCTTTACAAGCATTATTGTCAAAATTTGTAAAACATGGAATGCTATGATTTAGGAAAAATACACGCACACAACCGTCCCGGAGACGATAAATCTTGCATGACATGCATGCATGATATCAATTTTGATTGATGGGATGCTTGACGGGCCCATTATGCCGCACGACACAGTCGCCTACCGATCTGCATCAAGTGCGCACGTCACATTTGCCTATGGATCGTTGCCAAGAAAGTCGTGTACTCTCGTGTATAAATGATTGTATAAATGATGAATGAAAATGATTTCCAACGCAGATATGGCATTCCTTGACTTATTATTATATGTCAAGGAATGACATAATAATATATCTGCGTTAATATGGAGATTAAAATTGAGATATCGATTCACTCATGAACTCTTGCAAAGAACTCTTCATGAAACTGAGCCGGACGATTATAATTTTTTTTTTCGAATGAACAATGATTGTTTTGAAACATTGTTGAAGTTGATTCGACCCAAAATTTAAAAGCAAGACACTAATATGCGACAAGCTATTCCCACTAGTTAAAGGCTCTCGATAACTCTACGATACTTGGTTGCTCCTGTATTTTGGGTATAATAATAATGGAGATGTGTGAGGCTATAATCCATGCAAATAAAAGAAAATATTCTAATAATATCTCGCTCAGTAATTATGCCTAGTCTACTTCATCTTCGTCCGCCATCTTCAACGTTGCGCCCGCAAATGAACGAAACTCGTCATGTCGCATGATGGGCCGTCATGCAAGCGCATCAATCAGCCCCGTCAATCAAAATTTCTGTCAATCTCCGTCATGCAGCAGAATGCTTGATGGTAGCGTGAAGCCGACGTGGTAAACGGTCAATTTTGCATGAATCATGCATGCATGTCATGCAAGATTGATCGTCTGCGGGACCCAATATATTTCAGGGCCTGTAAACACTGGGTCCTGGGATAGGTCACAATTTTACTATTCTATCTAAAATATTATCATAAGTACGTTAGTAAGCTTCAATATACATAAAAACCGGCCAAGTGCGAGTCGGACTCGCGCACGAAGGTACCATTATCTATTAAAACAGCAAAAAAATCACGTTTGTTGTATGAGAGCCCCCCTTAAAAATTTGTTGTATTATTATTTATTTATTTATTTTAAAAGTGAATATATTACTAAATAATCTGTGAATATTTCAAGCGTTTACCTGTTACCGTTATCAGTATCGAGCAAATACGAGAAAATATATACGTTGGTTGTATGGGAGCCCCCCTAAATATTTATTTTATTGTTTTTTATTATTTGTTGTTATAGCGGCAACAGAAATACATCATCTGTGGAAATTTTAACTGTCTAACTATCAGGTTCAATAATATACAGCCCGGTGACAGACGGACGGACGGACGGCCTGACGGACGGACGGATGGACAGCGGAGGCTTAGTACATGGGTCCCGTTTGGCACCCTTCGGGTACGGAACCCTAAGAAGCACATACGTAAGGAATACTGGCTTCTTTAAGCTTCGATTTATTCATATTCCCTGCGACATTGGCGTCTCCCGATAATTCACATCATAGGTTCAATTTTGACCCTACGAGTGTAGTAGATTTCATGTTTTCAGTAAGAAAATTAGGTAATTATTCATAGTCATGTTCACATCTCGTTTGTGACATAACCATGACAGTACAGTTGTGCGACTTATTTGGAAGGATATCTTTGTTGTCAGACTAACGCAACAAACGAGTACTACTTAATTTGGCAGAGCAATAATCTAGTTATAAACATTCTTCTACATAAGCAAGAGTTTGAGGTTCGCTTTTAATCTGAGTGGTTATTGGCGATCGACATTGTACATAACTGTGCATGTGCAACATCTGTGCATTTTGAGTTGTCCAACAAGTATGCCGAATAAGCAAAGAGTTTCGTTTATCTGAGCTGTCGAATGAAACAATAGAGCACAGTCCCTCGTAGAAAATTTAATATTGACCGAGCGTGCGATGCGAAGGGTCTCCATTCCAGATTCCATTCAAATCAAAATCAAAATCAAAAATCATTTATTTCCATAGGATGTTGTTACATCACTTAGATCCGTCATTACATTTTTTTGGGTGAGTTCACTAACCCAATGGCGGAATCTGTGGAGAAGAGCTCACCGAAGAAAATCCACAGTCGTCGCATCTTTTGCGTTTCCTTTTTTAAATAAAATATTGTCAAATTACAAAATGAATGCTAATTATATATCGAAACAGCCTGTTACTCAAACAATCTATTCCCATGGACATCTGTCCTCTAAGTAATCAGATATCCTGTAGTAACCTTTTTTATACAATTTCTGTTTTATTATTATTTTAAACTTGTCTAAAGGTAAGTTTTTAATATCAGTAGGGACCTTATTGTAATAGCGTATACAATTGCCTTTAAAAGAATTACTAATTTTATGTAGTCGGCTTACATAAGCAATCAACTTGTCTTTATTTGCGATTGCGATTTTTATCCGGCTGTTTTCCTCTTCAGTTCGCATTTCTCAATCGATTCTCGTGAATTTTTGTGAGCAGGTTCGATGTAATTGTTGGTCTATTCAGTTTCTGAGTTTGTTTTAATGTCGGAGATTTGAGGTTGAAAATGTAAAAAAACCTCAACAGCTCAAACTGCTTGATTTTAACAAATGAGGTGTCGTTGGATTCGTGGAGACCGTGATAGTAATGTAGTCTACTTAATTTTAGTGAAAAGTCAATAGGTTGACGTAGAGGCATGCGTGAGCAGAGACACCTTTCATAACTATATTTGTCTGTGGATTAACTTTTTTTTACTGTTATCAGTTTCTTAACTATATGGGGTTGCTTATAATTAGCTGATAGATAATAGATACCATGATAGATACCATAGTGTTAAACTGTTTGATAGCTGTAAGCTTCCCATGAAAACAATTGAGTAAATAATTAATATGAGCGCATTTTGTTGCTCCGTTTCCATGCCGTATTTACCGATTTTACTTTTTCTGCGTACAACGGATAAAAATCAACAGTCCCAAATTTATTGGCAACACCGATGACGAACGATTAAAAAATGCAGAAAATCAACGTCATGCAAATTGTAAGTCGAACGTGACATAAGTCGCATTCGATATATTATTTCACACGAGTGACTCAAAAATAGAGCTCCTGGGCTCTTTACCACTAGTCCTTGTCGTGTTCCCTCAGCTCGCAACTCCAGCGCCTCCTGGGACGACCACGTACTCATTTTGCATTTAGGATCCAGAATATTGCGCTCCATATTCCGCTGGCAAACTTCAAGTCTGCACTCTTGGATGTCATACAAAGACCAAGTTTTAGATCAGTAGGTAAGGTCAGATTCACTAGTGTGGTTATTTTTAACTCTATGGTCAAACCTTTGTTATTATATTGCCAGGTATATACAATTCATGCGTCAAAACATGATCCATTTTCGAAGTATTTCAACCAATTTGTTTTTGTTGGTCGGTGGATAAAAAGACACCAGTATTTTGAGTATAAAATATCATTGTGGTCTTTAATTTGTCGCCAGTAAAACCAGATAGCACCAGGAAAAACCAATGTTTAATATTTATGCGTCGGAAATGCACCGGTTTTTTGTTGCGCGAATCGATCGCGAGTAATCGAGACATCACTAGCGAAAACGGCACTAGCAGCTGTCACTCGTATCGGAAACGAGATGTAAAATTGGAGGTTAATCTTTCTCTTGGTCTGTCTCATCGGTGAGAATAACATGGCGGCTCGGGCCCCGTGATGGTATTTCGTTGTACCAATTATCATACAGGCATCGGGCCTGGTCAGAGTGTAAATCGACCTCATAGCGTCGGGCTATTGATTGTAATAAGATTCGCGTCAGCGGCCAAGTGATCCCTGTTGATTGGACATCGTCGCATCGGTAGCGGCGACTCCACGGTCACGGCAGGCAGCACTCCGGCGACAGCGTCGGCAGCAACGATAGGTTTCGATTCACTCCATATCCTATCCCAAACTGTGCCCTTTTCCCGTATTCCCGTCTCGAATCGAGCTTTCGATTTCCTGCCTACGGAGACAAGGTCAGTAACCAATTTCATCACTTCTTTTCTCTCACGTGGCAAAGGCACAACCCCTCAGGATTCTCACGCCGTTCGGTAGGCGTGGGAAATTAAACAACCAATATGGTTTTTCCGGTTCATTCTAATTACCCCCAGTTTCTGAAAGAGTGGTCAAATGTAACAAGCAATTATTCAGATAAATCAAAAGTTAACTCTAAATAGCGGCAGGTAAATGGCTGTAACAATTTTAACAAGTTGTCGCAGCAACATACCTTTCGTTTCGGAAACCTGGCGTTTGTCACGGATGCGGGGCCGACAACTCAAAGTTTGACAGACGCTCAAAGACAAGCTGTCACTGTCTCTCGGGATAGGACAGCGGACATATAAGCAGCACTTATATGAGCAGCTTTTCAAACCCACTTATGCTGAGCTTAACCCGGAGCTGAGATCTATACACGTAACGAGATGATTAAGGGCTGAACAAAGGCCAATGGCATTGAGAATTAGACAAAGAAAACAAATACCCGTCGCATCGCGTCGAAGCAGACTGACGCATGCTCCCGCGCAGAGCCCCGCGGGGCAGCCCGAGCTCCGAGACCAAGAAAATTATAGAAAATACTACTAAACTCCTGTAATAATAACATTAAAAATATAATAAAACAACCAAAAATTTTCCATTTTTTATACCTATTTTTGCGTGTAAGTTTCATATAGGAAACTGATTTTGTCTCCGAGCGCTTGTTCATTTAGTTGAATAATAATGCATTGCGAAAAACATTGTTAAGTATTAAATATAACAGATATCCGGTAATTTTAAAAGTCCATTCTTATCTCTAATAGACCTTTTATAACATATATTTATCCTACATTTCTATGTTTTCTAGTTTAGCCTAGAATTGAAGCTAAAGATGCATTTCTGGCCATATTTAATCCCTTTAACTTATGTTGTCTTAGACTCGCAACAAAACAACTACTCGGCTGTGCTTAAGCACAATGGAAGAAAAGAGGCTGCAATTTATGTTATTGGACGGATCGGAAAAGGCTGAAATGGGAATAACCCAAAAGCGTGTTATTTTCATTTTGTTTCAATGTTTTCAGCTGACTGATTACGACAACTATATTCATTTGTTTGTTTTAATTTATTTAAATACATACAGACCGTTCATAGATATTTTACCTCTGACATGTCTCTTCAAAGCACGGGATGTAAGAGACAGAGCTGAGCGTGAATCTCCTCGTCCTTCTTCCGCTGAAAAAAGGAAAGGGAGACTGACTGACTCTGAACGATAACGAATGCTTTAGTTATTGTCCTGCGCTGACTGACATAGGACTGACACATAACTCATACTTCCTGTATTTTGATGACCCATGTCGGAGGTAAAATAACTGTGAACGGAGTATACATAGGTACTTTCAGCTGTACCCCTCAGCAAATGTATGTCAGCGGCCGATCGCCAAATTCGGCACATCATGATGTGCCTCGGCAATACTCGGCATATCATGAAATGGCGGCATTTTTTGATCTGCCATCTTAAACCCGCCGTATGGTTTCAAGGCCAACGTTCCGCGATCTGCCAGCCTATAACTCGGCAAATCGAAAAATGGGGTGACAATAAATTTAGCTCGGTAGGTTGGGTTAGGTTAGAACGTGTAAGTGCAACCAGCGAAACGAGCTTGCGACTGAAAGTATTAAAAAGTCAAACTTATCCAGAGTAGGTTATTGTGGCTAAATTTCAGGTTCGAACTTAAAAGAAGCAAAACCGGAGCGGAGAGAAACATGCAATTATAAACATCATTTAATAATGAGTATGCTATAAGTCTCTAAAATATCATACGCGGATACCCAATAGTAGTCCACCGAATCCCGTCTGATGGTCATCCTACTTTTCTTGATTAAAAAATATTCAACTAGATTACGTGTAACAACAAAAACATCATTGTCAAATAAAATTGATTTGTTTATTCGTAAAATTCGAATTATTTTACGATGTGAAGTTTTATCCTTTGGCCATATCATGATATGGGCATATGGACAAACGTTTGGTGCTCATCGATCTGCCCGATATTGGTTTGGGCACATCATGATGTGCCCCATAGACAACGGCGTATTTCAGGAAACGCCGCCATTTCCTAATATGGCGCGGCACATCGTGATGTGCTCAATTCTACAATCGGCCGCCGACATGTGTACAAGTAGTCTGTATTTATCTCGAGCCAAGACTCAGAGAAGTGAAAAAAAATAATATTGATCATATCGGCTTCACACTGTTTCTCTTCAAAGGGCTCTGAATAAGGCCGAAATTGTTTACTGGGTATACCTTTATATTACATCCTTTTAGTTTGTTGAGTAAGAAATAACCGATTCGCATTGATGCAATTCAATGCGAGTCGTCTGGTCGAAGTCAAAACAAATGTCTGGAAAAGTAAACTGTAGCAAGCAGGGTTATTAACAAATTTTCAAATATCGAAATTCTTTATTTTCTGTAAATCCCTTCTCTTTCACTAGGAGTAATTAGCCTTACCGATATGCCTTAAACACGAGCTGTCATGGCAGGTGCGAAATTACTCGCCGATGTTTGCTAATTTACTTGAAAAATTATGAGAATTATATAATATTATTGTAGCCCTATAATGTCCCCACCGAGGGTCATAGGCCTTTACCCAGATACGAGTAAGATTAAGCGATACTCCACGCTAGCTCTGTGCGGGTTGGTGGAGAGGTTTTACGACAACTACCACGTAGCGATTGTAGCCGGGGCCTACAGCTTAACATGTCATCCGAAACACTGAACGTCCGATAATGTACTTAAGATAAATTAATTATCTCATTGGTACATGGTCAGGATTCGTGAGAAGCAAGCGTGAAACCCATTAGACCACGGAGCTCCAAAGAGCGAATAAAAATTATAATATGAAGTAAAATAAAACCAGAAAAAAGCTATATGCTGAAAAGGTGGGTATTTATTTAGCGATTGTTCGCTAGCGTCTTCGTTGCAAAGGCGGCAGCCGGAGCAGCCATTGGAAAACTTCTTCGTCAGCGGAATGGACCCTTTGCAGTCCGCCCTCAAAGAGCCTAAAGGACTTTCTTCATAGATGGTTAAAGAACACTTATACAAACAAAGATTTACTAGTAATATGGTAGGTACCCTAAAGTGTCACGTTAGCGAGATTGGAAGTAAAGAATCGAGTGTTCTCACACATCGATACCACGGTGAATGCATCGCGCGTGTAAGGAAATAAATCCGGAGGGGGAAGATATGCCAGACTTCCATACAAAAAGCTTTGAACTGCCCAAAATATACAGTAATCGGATAACAAAATACCGTGTCTTAGAAGCCCTCTTGTGAGTATAAAAGAAATCGGAATTTCAAGCTCCTTAATTTATCCAAGCATTCATTTTCATCCGTGGTCACCAGAAAATAATAAAAGAAATACAAACTATTCCGCAGCATGAAAAAAATATATATATAGAACGTTACTGAGAGCGTCGTCGCTTGCAATCGAAACGAAAATCTATCAATTTGAGTATTGAAGTAGAACTGTGGAACTGATATATTTTTTGATGAAAAATGGAACGGGTTCCGCTTTTCTGCATATTTTCCAGCAAAGATGAGAAATAATTAATATTTCCTATCAATAGTTTTGCATGATTTTGTGTTGAGCCGGTAGATCTTTTCCTTATGTTTAATCACTTATATGTATAATGGTTGACGATCTTAACAGCATTCAACATAAACAGAATTATGTAGGTTTAGATATTTTACGATTCTTTATCATCTGTAAACGTGAAACGAAATCTGTAAAATAAGTTATTTTTCAACATTATCAATGCCTAAGTGCCTATCCCTCGCGCGCCTGTCTAATTGTATTATTTTGAGAAATAAATATCTCAAACCATAACCATATAAGAAAACTAAGACAAAAACATGGAACCCTAGTAGCCCATCGAAATATTAACGAAGTTACCCAAAAAAAAAACTACATACGTATCGGCTCCCCAGTTTATCATGTAATACGAGCTCGTTTATAACAATTTGAGTGACGTATGTACATAACGGATTGTCATTATTTACACAAATATTAGTTTGTTGTTCAGCGAGTACGAGTAAACTGGATTATGTCCTTTACAAAGTACATTCTTCTTGTGACAAATCAGTGAATGGGTGTGTAAATAAACAGTGATTTATATGTTCGTGTATTGAATCTGACACCAAAAAAGTTATTTTTACTGATCATGTCCATAAAAATTTATATTCTTTAAAGTGATAATTGCTAATTATTCAGTTATTCTTAATAAGGCATCTCGGAAAATTCTGTCAGTCGGGTCGGCCACTAGCCCGACACCCCTCCACCAAACCATGCTGAGCCAGCGTGGTGGAATAAGGCTCAAACTAACTCTGAGTAAAAGCCAATGCCCCTCGGTGGGGACAATAATGGGCTACATTTATTTATTTATTTTATTCATCACATCACTATTTGGAGACTGACATCCCTAGCATTGTCTATGGTTGTGGTGGTCGGTGATCGCGACGTGTTTTCATTGACCAGTTTTTCTTTTCATTAAAGTCATGCGCCATAATAACAACTGTCTAAAAAAAATTAAAGGTAAGAAGGTTATATTATGTGTTGTTATGTGTGTGAGAAAACACAGTTTGTTGTGACTTGTATGGTCTTGTCATGCCTCTGCCACCCTATCTAGGATAAACATACTACTTTATGTCTCGTCCCTCCCTCCCCTCTGATCGTCGAACCAGCAGGAAATTAAAGTACTGGTGCTTGGACTGCCGCACCACCCGGTCACAAGGGTGAGGTGAACCCAACAACCCGAATATAAACTACGAGTCCTTTTTTTTTGTTTTATATGTAGTCCGTTTATGACATATTACACTAGTTTATTGGAGGGTAGATTAGAATTCGACATGCGTGCTTACGCGTCGCTGTGTTCTACAGGGTGAAACATCAGGTATTTTTCTTCCAGAAGAACACACATGGTGATGCCAATAGACGGGGTAAGCATTCATCTTTCACATCCTGAACTTTCTAAAAGTATCTTGATAGCGTCACGTCATATACCATACGGGGTTGCGGTGGCACAGTTGTTCCCACGTTTAGTCAAATATTCAATACTCCAGTTTGCGCGACAGGGTGCCAGCCTGTCGCCGCAGCAATGGAGATATGTAGGTTTCCCCTCTTTTTTTTTCCATTCCACGGACATACATGCAAACACACAAATCTCTAAGCCTAAACGCAAATATTCCCTCCGTTCCGTACCGTCCGTCGTAGGTAAAAATTGTAATTAACAGCTGTCTGGGCTAACTGTTATTTAGTATGCAGGCCCTGCTCAGCTTATTCCTAATCTTACTATAACTACTTACTTATGACACAAATTACTCATTGTATCTGGTTCCTACGATACAGGGTAATGTATACCGCATTTCATACCCGTGGTACTACCGGTGGTACTTCTGGTACCAAGGGGATGATTTTTTCCCGTAGTACTATACTATCCAAGCTGATAGAACCACGCGGTATTACCCCCTGGTGCTACTTATCGATATATAATATCAATATAAATTTAACATATAAATATTACAAACGTATTCGAAGTATGCTTATGCTAGATTAATTGAGGTCGTTAAAAGCCTTTACAACTCTTTCCAAATAGGCGTTTTGATCGTGCGAGCTAGTCTTAGCGTAAACGCCGGGTAGTCGCATGCGATGCGATCTTTCGGTGTTAGACCAGTGTTGCGAACGCATGCGCAGTAAGTTTCAAATTACATTCGCCAAGTTCGATACCGATAAATTTTAACACGAAATTCAATCTGGACCTGCCTTGTGGAATCCAAAAGGCGATGATGCTTCTGCAGCGCGACAAACGCTAGCGTCTGCAGGGCGACAAAAGCTAGCGTCGGCAGCGCGGCAAACGCTAGAGACAGCTTCGCCACTGAGACGCCATGCAGACGTGAATAATGTGAAGGGCCTCCGCTGCAGTGTGTCTGTCGCGCAACTTAACCTGTCGTCTCGCGTATGAACAGATAGGTATGGATTTGCATTAAATTTTTATTTATTTTTATAAAATAATTACTACTAATCACTACTATTTTTAGTACTGACAATACTTACCGGAAATGAGGATAAACGTACCTTCTCTCCGGTATCTCACACTTGATTGGTCGACTGACTAAATGAAAAAAAAAAAGGTAATGTTGCTGGCGGCCATGACAATTTGGCTTTTTATAGCCATGTTTTTTTTTTTTATGGCTATTGATAGGGTAAAACGCTTATAATATATGTATATTAGACGACCTCTGTGGTGCTGCGGTAGTGGCTTTTCCTACCATGCGCGGGTTCGATCCCCGGCTGGGGATAAAGAAAAAAACCTCAGGTCTTGGATGTTTATATGTGAGTGATGTCGCTGTTTCTGGTTCCCACAACACAGGGTGTCCTCCTGTGGGGACAGAAGAAGTATGCGCCTATATTTAAATGTAAATGGAAATGTAAAATATTTGAAAGAGCTCTTAAGCGCATAACGGGGACTTCTGGAAAAGGTGACTTCGCCAAATGGGGACATCTGTACGTGCGTACGATGAAAAGAAGTGCCTGAATAGTATAGTGTTAATGTTTATTCAAGAAGATGAAATAAGTCCACCTGAAGGCGATCTCTTTATACAGCAGCCTCCGCGGCAGGGCGTCAATAACATTCGCGATAACGGCACAGATATTGGAAGTTGCACCCCTCGCCGGTGGTGTCCATACGAACAAAAAAAGCAAGTAAATACAAAAAACAGCGCGGGCGAACAAGACAGTTCCGGTTTGTGGAGTTCCGCAGGCAGCGGGAAATGCAAAATGCTATCTTATTAAATAGGTTAGGTATTTAAAATCTTGCCCAATTTTATAAAATGGCTTTTATCGGCTCGGTTACCATATTGGCATGGCATTCATATTTTTATTATTATATGTTTCTACAGAGCCACAAAAATATTTGACCCGGTGGCCAAAAAGAGAACTAAATTCTCTAGTATGAAATGTCTTCCATGTTTATATGCCAATGACGCTAGCGACGCCGTTATTGAGTCAGTTTAGTTAGTTATGTTGTTTCTTGGGCCCAGATGCATAACTCCCATATCAAAGTTTGACGTCTTATTACTGACGCTGACTCTCGTTAGGGAAATTTCAGCGCCAGTATAATATTTAACTTATTTTGGTTATGTACCAAATCTGTACGGATTCTTTACCGCGCGCATGTAATGAAATGGTCGGAAATTTTTCAGACCGGGTCGTTTCGGTATAGATTCTGTACCGAGCGCACATGCAGCTCTGCGCAGAATTTGTATGGTGAACGCACACTTATCAGCAGCATCCGCACCGGAAGCACCGGACAGATTCTAGAATATTTTTTTAAGAAGTCCTGTGAATCCTCGCACACCTACCTGCGTCGGCATTATCCGAAGCTGGAGAACCTCTGAAATCCTGATGACGTCATCAGATTCGGGGCGGATGATGTGGTTGAATGCAGAGCAACGCGCGAATGTTCAGGAGCAGCGATTAAGATTCCTGCGGACAGTGCGTGCCAATGGCAGTAAGTACAGTTCACCAATACAGAGTGGAGGCAGCCTTCCCCTGTCCTGTCTTCCCCTGCCAGCTCCACCACGCTTTTGCCCGCTCACACACAATATCGTTTACTCACTCACTCACACACAGCCAGTGAGAAAATGATTCTTGGCGGAAAATATCTTCTATAAGAGTCATTCTATTTACCCATGAATCTCTACTCATCCCATTTTACGGTTCAAAATTATGCATAAAGCCATTTGTACAAGAATTTGAATACTGCGAAACCCTCATACCGGAATTCCAAAACATACTTCCTCGCTTTCTCGACGACGTGGAATGCGAAGCATTGCGAATCTGTGTAATATACAGAGTACGGTTTATTTGTTGTACAAACTTCAATAAAAACTGTTCAGTCAAAACATTGCACTTCGTTCGGTCAAAATATTGCTGTACCAATCCTAGGCCGACTTGCACCAGAGTTTTAAAGCCGCTAAAATAAAATTAAACACAACTAAATACAGTACGGTTGCGTTAGTGGGGACCTGTATCTCGATTCAGTATCTGTTAATCCAAATTACCACATTAAATTGTAACGGATCGATACTAATGACGACCGATCGATTGTCATCACTGCACCATCTCTTTGCCCATATACATCACTAAATCTTTTATTCTTTTCTTTCTCTTGCCAGACACTGACGTAGCGATCGGTCGTGTATATTGTTGTAATCTCAGTTGTCAACGCGGAGTGCGTGACTTTCATTTATCATAATTGTACAGAGCCCTTGTTTCAATAAAGTAGTGAATCCAGTACACTAAAGTCCGTGTTTGAATTCGTCAACATCAAACTTCAACCAGCCCCTTTGGAAGAGGCAGGCCGCGTGGCGCGGCACTAGATTTGCTTCGTAGACGAAGGTTGTGGCCCGTCTGTCAAGCGTCCAATTGCGGCCACCGTCGGGCTGGGAGCTCAGGTCTGGCTGTCACTGGACCCCTTTCATTTGCAGCCATCCGTGGTTTTGGAGCGGACGGAGCCTCGTGCAGCAGCCAGTTTGGGAGTTCGGCGTTTGGGTGTCAGAGAACCATTCGCGGAGATTTGCCACATTATCAATAATTTTGGAAGTCCATTCGGAGAAAGCTGCCAAAACATCATTCAGTATTCCTTGCTTGACATAATATGATTGTCTGTTTAGATGACAGCTCCTGACACCGATAATCGCGCTCTGATTGGTCAACTTCAATTTGCAGTAAGCATCTTTCAAAATATAAATTTTACAGGGATTGCGATAGAAAATTCTAGATGTCAGAGATAGAGAATAGAGCTGCAGAGTTTTGACAGGCGCCAATATTCAGTTTGAATACAACTTATCACTAATTGCGTAAATTTCTATATAATTAGTCATTGGATTGACTGTTGTGGACGAAACTCTGCAGAATTCGCATTTTCATTGCAGTTATAGGTAACGCTACTATTTGTGTCACTATGGGTACTTCTACAGGTCGGATAGTGTCATACATATTAGACCATTTTTGAACACAGAAAAAATAGCAAAGAGCAACCGAGACAGAAGATAGTTCTGGCTCGCTTGCTCTTTCAGTTTATTCTATAGCATTCGTGTCAAAATTGCATACTCAATTGTACCTGCAAATGAACACGACTTCTCTGGCATTTAAATTTTAGTGTCCAATACGTACTCGGGTATCACGTTTTGGGCCCCCATTTGATTACCGTCTGCGAAAGAGTTAAATACAACACGGCTACATTAAGTGCGAACCTGACAAGCAAGTAACTTGCCGTGCTTGATTAAAACTTTGTTCTTTCGTATACAAGGTGACATTTAATTAGCGGGCCATATTTTGAGGAATGATAGTACCCATCATTATGAAGAACTTTCTACAAGAAACATATGGTCGCGAAGGGAAAAAAATATTTGTCCCTCAGTACATTGACCCGATCAGCTGATTACAAACTGCCGCGTTAGTTTATAAACTAACGGTTTTGACAATCTTACGGTGACATATATGTGTATAGTAATAGTTTATTACGGTTTACCTTATATACTTATTAATCGTTTTAAAAAGGGCATTGTTAAAATGAAAGCGGAGGAAGTCGTGTGTAACGACAGCGTCTATCAAAAGTCTGCTGCACAAGGCCTGCAGTCGCCCTATCGCGAGAGTTAGAATGGGTGGATCCGTTTTATTATTCTTTCAAGCTAAAACTACTGAGTGCAAGTCCTGTGCCTTATGTGAGAAAAAGCCGTGACGGTATACCACAAGTCGTCACACTTATGACTCAGATACTACGTTAACAAAGTATACCTAAATACCAAGTACCAGTACCAAAGAAATGTTGACTTTGACATTGCTACACTAAATATAGGGACCCAAGCGGTCACCCAAACGAAGTGACGAGCACGACCACAATGTCAAGAGTGATGTGATAAATATAAACATTTATATACCGGCACATACATTGCTTCTGGCCCCATACTAGGATACCCTGTGTCGTGGGAACCAGAAACAGCGAACACATAAAAGACCAGGGGATTTTTTTCTTCTTCCCCACTAGGGACAAAATAGCTTCCAAAATGTCGCTGCAGTATGTCGCTGCAACGTGTAGCTGCAACGTTGCACAGTGTGGAATTATTTAATGTCGCGGGACATGTTCCGGGACACTGTTCAACGTTGCAGCGACATATTGAAGGACATTTTTACCCTACAGTGACTGTGTATATAGCCTTTATTCACCCAAAACTGAATTATACAAATCTGTGAAAATGAAGGAAATTATAGGAAACAACAGGCCGAAAATAATAAAAAAATGCTAAGTGCAAGTCGGACTCGCGCACCGAGAGTTCCGTACATTTTTTTAAGTTAACTTCTTAGGTGGCGCGAGTCGTGAATATTTGACCCCGGGGGTAAATTTAGTTAACTTCTCATCAGTGGGTTATTTATAAAATTGCATTTCAATTGATATCGGTGGCTTCCACCGACGAGGGGCTAGGAATATGTGACGGACTAACAGTTAAGGGCTTTTTTTAAAAGTTTTTTAACATGGCAGATTATAATAATATTAAAGTCCTAATAAAGAACTTTAATTAGACGGAAAAAGTTTATTATTCAATTAAATAATTTTATTTTAATTAATTTAAGATCGAAATACTCCGAACGAAACAAGTGCCATTGTACTCGTATGTTTATTTTTATATTATTTTTCTTACTGAATAGGTCAGAAGTCTTTGGCCTTTACAGTAAGAAAAATATTTGGGGCAGCAAGCAGCAAAGCCTACAAGGAGGTTTATTATCTTCTGCCACAGACAACAAATATTCTGAACACGATTTTTTATTTTACTTATGATATAAGACCTTGCTTCTTTTCTTATCTGATTCTTGGTCAACGGGAAGTACTCTATATTAGGTTTTGATTTTCTTGCAAGTATCAATGGAATATAGTGAATGTGCGGCTAAAACGGTGTAACTTTTGTAGGACTTGACTTAGATGATTGATTTTTCACGACTTCATGAAACCACCCGCGTAATTGATATTAATTCCTACATGCTACGTCTACGTGTTAAAGGGCCTTCTAGGCAGACAGACGGACAGACGGACAAAGTGATAAGGGTTGCCTTTTTTCTTTTAAGGTGCGGAACCCTAAAAATATATTTAAATAAAAGTTACTCCCACATTTTTGCAGCAATCCATCATCTGCCGATAACGATTAAAATGAGAGAAAAAAAATCTTTTTTCATCAAACCGTTCAGGTTTAGAGATTACTTTTTGTTGATCTATCGTCGATAATTCGTCGCGTCACCGAGCAAAAATTGTCGAAAAATCAATTTAAACTTTAGATAAGGCGTTAATCTAAAGTTTCAAAATACTAACTAACTTACCCAAATGCTGTTAAATCCATGATCGAAAACATAATATTAGCTCGAAATTTGTGTTTTAATTTATATATTTATTTTTTTTTTTTTTCTTTGATTTCGGTCTTTCGTTAGTCTTGAGTACATTATACGGACGTTCTAACGGTAATGGAAAACATCACGAGGAAACGTTCAATATCTCCATGGCTCCGCCGATAGGCTAGCCCCCTGCCACGTAAAATGAAGTTTGGAATAACTGGCTAAATGTGGGCACAACTGTGCCATAGCCAACCCATATTGGAAAAGTGTGACGCTAGATTTTTTTCCTTTGACTACTGGCATACTTCAGATACTGTAACGTACTACCTCTTTGACCATATTGGCTACTGGCGGATTAGCCAGATAAAAAGTACAACTATAGAAATTCGGAAATTCGGGTCTGGAATCTCGTCTGGCAGCTGATTGTTTTTTTGACGCAGACATTGTTTGAGCTCTGAAACGTGAGGTTGTATCTTCTGCATCAATAATTTTTAAGTCACGCCTTTAGTTGCGGCGATGGGCTAGTCCCTTTAGTACTGTTATTCCTTTTAGTACTGTAATGGAGCTGAATGTTTAGTTGCTGTAAAGTGCAGTTGTTGATATGAAACTTCCCTACTATTCCCAATCCATGGGTAAGCATTGGTTCGTAGTTAGTCTTTCTTATTTTCGTGTATTTTATACTCTCTATGTATTTCCCTTTTCTATACAGTGTCTATTGGACTGCGGCACTCTTAGTTCCTAATTACCCTAGGGCCCTCGTCGGAAGTCTCCGTGTGGGGAGCCGTCGCCTGATAGCTGGGCGCTGTTGCGCTTTTGTATTCCTATCATTCACACTGGTCTCTTTCCAGGGTTCCACGCCGAGGAGTAATATCCTCCTGGCGCTAACCGCAAAATCACTTGTTGACGTCTGGAGAAGTGGACCAGTTGGATTGAGTCTACCAAGGAGCTGAAGTCTACAAATTCCCGGCGAGTCCCTAACCAGCGTTTCAACTATATCACCAATATTCAACTCACGACCCTGTGATTAATAAACGTATCTTGAGCCTGCCAACAATCTCTTTTGGTCAGGTTAGAGTCTCACTGTTTCAATGGCGCCCGGATTAAGGGAATATTGGTGATAGAGTTTTATGTCTGGTCAGGGTAGTTAGGCCATAAGAGCGCCGTAGAACGCTAGATTTCTTTCGTAGCTTGTATATTTTGTTGTTTATTTTTGTCTGACAGGAGTATATTTGATCGTTTATCTGGGTACCTACCTCATTTCTACATTATTTATGGTCGCAGTCTGACGGCCGTTGTCATATTATAATTGTTGATAAATATTTTCCTCCAAATTCTCAGTACGAAAAATAAATTAATAAATTGTGAAGATTTTAGTAGGGAAACTTTTCAGACTATTAAATAATAAATAAGGTTAGTGTTTAACGGCCGATTTCTCGTACATTTAATCTGTTGTTGACAGTCCTTTATCAATTTCAGCTGTCAAAACGCTTGATCAATGGCTTGATTTTGTACCAGAAACCGGGCGTTAGTCGTGTAGGTACTCTGCTTACTTTCATGTAAATTTGTACAGTTTACTAGATAGGTAGTAAACATGACGTTTCCTATAAAATATCTGTCGCTAAATAAGGCTGAATTGGAGTATGAGGTTGAGCTTCGAGGAGGTACACCGGGTACTGTTCTGAACCTCAGGAAACAAATAGTTCCCCTGGCAGAAAAATCACCAGCTGATGATATCTCGGTATCGCATTTGAGTGCGGAAGTAGATCTTCTGGGAGCCAATACGCCCGCTACCGTTCCTGCATCGACGATTTCAATAACATTTACAACAACAAATACGCCCGCTACCGTTCCTACAATGACGATTTCAACAACATCTACAACAACAAATACGCCCGCTACCGTTCCTACAACGAAGATTTCAACAACATCTACAACTACAAATACGCCCGCTACCTTTCCTACAACGACGATTTCAACAACATCTACAACAACAAATACGCCCGCTACCGTTCCTACAACGACGATTTCAACAACATCTACAACTACAAATACGCCCGCTACCGTTCCTACAACGACGATTTCAACAACATCTACAACAACAAATACGCCCGCTACCGTTCCTACAACGACGATTTCAACATCTACAACTACAAATACGCCCGCTACCGTTCCTACAACGACGATTTCAACAACATCTACAACAAATACGCCCGCTACCGTTCCTACAACGACGATTTCAACAACATCTACAACAACAAATACGCCCGCTACTGTTCCTACAACGACGATTTCAACAACATCTACAACAACAAATACGCCCGCTACCGTTCCTTCAACGACGATTTCAAAAACATCTACAACTACAAATACGCCTGCTACCGTTCCTACAACGACGATTTCAACAACATCTACAACAACAAATACGCCCGCTACCGTTCCTACAACGACGATTTCAACAACATCTACAACTACAAATACGCCCGCTACCGTTCCTACAAGGACGACTTCAACAAGACCTACAACAACAAATACACCCGCTACCGTTCCTACAACGACGATTTCAACAACATCTACAACAACAAATACGCCCGCTACCGTTCCTACAAAGACGATTTTAACAACATCTACAACTACAAATACGCCCGCTACCGTTCCTACAAGGACGACTTCAACAAGACCTACAACAACAAAAACACCCGCAACCGTTCCTACAACGACGATTTCAACATCTACAACAACAAATACGCCCGCTACCGTTCCTACAACGACGATTTCAACAACATCTACAACAACAAATACGCCCGCTACCGCAGCAGCAGGCTGGTGGTATCCCGGAAAGGGCTGGGGGTAAAAAAGCTCAGTAGGCGGACACAAGACGGCAGGCCAGCGGCGGGAAGATAGAAAAACCCTTGTTTCATAATACTTCTTCATAGCCAGCTTTCCATCTGGAAATACAATCCTGTTTGATAACCAGGGACTTCGGCAGGGATAGCCTGCTTTCCTATTAGAAAACTGTTTATTGTTGTTCATGGTAAAACTGTTGGCTAACAGTTATTATTTTAGACAGCTGGCACAATTTGGACAGCTGTCACTACTGTTTCTATTTTTGGCAGCTGTCTTTAATTTTGACAGACAAATTTTTCAGCTGTCGATATTTTTTAATTTATGACTGGTGTCAAAATAAATATTCTTTTATTGTCAAGTGTAGGAACGGTAGATGTGTATGGAGGGAGGTAAAACGATAATTTTATCCTACTTCCTACTAATATTATAAACTCTAAAGTTTGTGGGTATGGATTTGTTTGATACTATTACGCAAAAACTACTTAATGGATTTTAATGAAATTTAACAATAATGTAGCTCGGAATAACACTTAAGCTATAATTTATAAATATATTGTGTGAATTGTCCAAAATATACTAGTATAAGTAGGAAAAAAATCTGCCATATCCTACTAATATTATACACGCGAAAGTTTGTGAGTACTGCTAATAAAATAAACGCGAAAGTTTGTGAGTATTTTTACGCGTTTTTATCTTAAGTAGTTAATTTGGTAAGTTAGTTTAGTTTAGTTAGTATCTTAGCGGATTTTATCAGGTAAAATCCTACCCAAACAAGACGGGTATGTAACGTACTACCTCTTTGACCATATTGGCTACTGGCGGATCAGCCAGATAAAAAGTACAACTATAGAAATTCGGAAATTCGGGTCTGGAATCTCGTCTGGCAGCTGATTGTTTTTTTGACGCAGACATTGTTTGAGCTCTGATACGTGAGGTTGTATCTTCTGCATCAATAATTTTTAAGTCACGCCTTTAGTTGCGGCGATGGGCTAGTCCCTTTAGTACTGTTATTCCTTTTAGTACTGTAATGGAGCTGAATGTTTAGTTGCTGTAAAGTGCAGTTGTTGATATGAAACTTCCCTACTATCCCCAATCCATGGGTAAGCATTGGTTCGTAGTTAGTCTTTCTTATTTTCGTGTATTTTATACTCTCTATGTATTTACCTTTTCTATACAGTGTCTATTGGACTGCGGCACTCTTAGATCCTAATTACCCTAGGGCCCTCGTCGGAAGTCTCCGTGTGGTGAGCCGTCGCCTGATAGCTGGGCGCTGTTGCGCTTTTGTATTCCTATCATTCACACTGGTCTCTTTCCAGGGTTCCACGCCGAGGAGTAATATCCTCCTGGCGCTAACCGCAAAATCACTTGTTGACGTCTGGAGAAGTGGACCAGTTGGATTGAGTCTACTAAGGAGCTGAAGTCTACAAATTCCCGGCGAGTCCCTATCCAGCGTTTCAACTATATCACCAATATTCAACTCACGACCCTGTGATTAATAAACGTATCTTGAGCCTGCCAACAATCTCTTTTGGTCAGGTTAGAGTCTCACTGTTTCAATACATTAAAGTTATTTAAATTAAATATGATTATTTACAGCCTCTTAATAAAGCTACACTTAAAAACAACCAGTTTATGATAAGTACAGATCGTTGCAAGGATGGGGGGTATACTTGACGTCGCTTTGCAAACTTATAATTTAGCGAATTAAAGTGTCATCAATCGCTTTTAGAAGACGGACAGTACTTATTATTGTTGTTTAGGGTGACCACGCGCTCAAATTTATACCTTCATAAACACTCAGATAAGTGGTCCAATTAGGAAGTGTTCAAATTGGGAAGTTGTCATTAAGAACCTTGCCTTAATGGGAGCTTGTCTAATTAGTACAAAAAAAACTGACGAAAGGGTACTAACCCACGTTCAGCAGGGATTCAAGACTCCACTTTGCGCACAGGGGCTAGGTTATCGCCGCGTGTACAGTCGCTTTACTGAGTTGTTCCTCGCGGTAGTGTTTCGGTGCGGGAGGGGTGACATTACATGCTTTGTCGATCCCGCACTGAAGTCTCGCGCCATACAGATGTCTCAACAATGACACCTTCCGCATCGAAATATTACCGCAAGAACTTCAACAGAGTCTTGCTCATTGCCGCAGCTATGGTGAAATGAAGGTTTCTCAATCAATCTATATATATGTATAAATTAATCATCAAATGTGTTGGTGAGCGCAAAATTTTGCAAACTGCGGGACCAATTTTGATGTTTTTTTTTCAAAACTATTCGGCGAAGTCTTAGAAAAGTTCTTATGGAGAATAAAATTTGAAAAACCTTAAGGAAACTGCCGAAAAATCCAAAAAATCCCTCTTCAGTCTTTGGTAGCGGAGTCTTATCAAAAAAGATTTCCCAAAATCTCCCTAAAACTATACGCACCCCGTCCGAACGCAAAACACATCAACCATCAATTCTGTGTAACCACAAGTAGCGTACACGAGCGTTTATTGATTAAAATTACACACTTTTCCACCACACGTTGTGTGGTTATGTTTATGACAGCTCGCGTTTTGATGTGAATTGATTCGATATTTTTTTCTATTTTCCTATTTTACGTCTTTATTTGACTGCAAAGGCGAGCGTGCCTTTTAAAGTAAAACTAAACGGCCTGGATTTTTTCCTTATTTTTTTCTTTCTGCGTTAATATTTTTCCTTAAAATTAAAAAGTACTTGAATTCGATTAAGGATTAATAACCTCCATAGAGCGGAAATCCTTTTCCCATATCGGGTGGCAGAGTAGCCAGTTATTCAATACTCCATTATTCACCTCCACCCTAGAGAATTCTAACACAAAGTGGCCAGGTACATTGTTGAAAAAGGAGGTGTTTTATGATCACAAACCTCTTGTAAAGATCCGGTCGTTTACACCTTATTTCTCGTGAGCTCTCCTTTAAAGGCAACAATTTAGAGCCGTTTAAAAGTTGGCAAAAGGCAAAAGGTTACAGTTTGATAAGTACTCGTATGCAATGTAGTTTAAACATACATAATTAAAGATTAAAACAAGGGGTTCAAAAACATTTCTACCAAATGAAAATCTCGTGATACATTTTAGTATGTATTCAATACTCCGTTTACATTAATTAATTTAAATATCTACCTACATAGTTGTTGAATTGGGATTTTGTCCAAATGGGAACTTTTCATTATGAGCATTGTCATAATGGGAAGGAGTCCTTATGGACTTAGGCACGTAATAATAAAACGTTCTCAGCTCTGAGAGTTGCCTCAGCAATGTCACGATGACGGTTCAGCCATATCAAATGTGTCATTTTCACGCGCTTGAGATAGCTCTCAGAGTTGAGAGTGATTTATTGTAACGGGCCGCACTCTCGCACTCGGCGTCGCCGGAAAATCGTTTAGTTCTAAGTCATAAAACGTTATGCTACTTTATTACGTCCCCACTGAGAAGTTCTTGATACAAATTTTCCTTAGTTTTATTGTCAGGATTCGTACTGCTTACTGCTATTTACAACAGAGCTTAGCAATAAACTAATTAAAATTTCACTCTGGAACGCGGGCTCGCTGAATACTGGGCATGATGAGTTCACGGTAGCTATGTTGCAAAGATCGCCCGATATTGTAGCTATTAACGAAACTTGGCTCAGGGACGGGGAGGTGGGGCGCGCGCCGACAGTGCCCAGATACAGACTGCGCCATGTAGCTCGCTCAATGGAGGTTAGACGCGCGCGAAGTTAAGGTATTGCTTTTTACATTAAGTTAGGTATGAAAGCAAAAATCTACCCTCATCCGCTATCTGAGTTCAAAGTCGAGCAAATGTGGCTTTCTTTGAATATTAAATCAATAAAAATCATAGTCGGAACTGCCTATCGTCCTCAGTGGATGGCTGTGGATGACTTTTTGGATGCACTGACTGACTCAATATCTACGTTTTCAAAGTTCGACCGCATTGTATTAACTGGTGACTTTAATATTGATTTGACTGGTCCGGGGAATGCTATGACACATAAGTTGCAGCAATTCCTTGACTATACTAAGTTAACAAATTATGTAGCCGAGCCAACACATTTCACCGATACCAGCGCAACGCTTATAGACCTTTTCTGCACTAATGCCGGTGTAACTCAAGTCTGTGTGGATCATATTCCTGACCTCGGTGCACACGCGTTTGTAACTGTTACAATAAAGGTTAAAAGGGAGAAATATATACCACGTAAAATTCTGTACAGGCCGATCAAAAATATAAACCTGCAGTCGTTTGACATTGACCTGCATAAAATTAACTGGGATTCTGCTCTGGAGCACGAAAACGTTGATGACATACTTAGAGCGTTCGAAGTAACAGTCCTGGAATTATTTGATAAACATGCACCCATAAAAATTACCACCATTAAAGAGAAAACTACGCCTTGGCTGACAAGTAATTTACGGCACATAATGCACCTCCGGGATAATGCTCACAAGACCTACAAAGTGTCAAAATTGCCTGCTCATCGCCAAGAGTACAAATATTTGAAGCATTTTGCGAATGCCAGTTTGTACGCAGAAAAAAAAGCTTATTTTGAACACCACATAAACAAAAACATAAATAAACCTAAACTGTTGTGAAAAAATCTAAGAGAAACTGCAATACATAACGTTAAGAAATCCATAGATATCCCTGATAACTTCGCTAAATCCGATGAAATGAATGCACACTTTATTTATGTTCCTGGGGACAACTCTGTAACAATATCGGATCTTTCTTTCTTCGAATTTCATAGACATAGTCCGGCTGTTTTCCAGCTTCGTTCAAGCGAGTACGACATCGGAAAGATCATTTGTGGAATGGGATCTGACTCCTGTGGATCGGATAACATTACCATGAGCATGATAACTCTGACGCTACCACACACTCTTAAAATAATCACTGAAATAATTAACAGATCGATTTCTACCAGCACCTTTCCGACCCCTTGGAAAAATGCCATTATACGACCTTTTCCAAAAACTAGTAATCCTCAAACCGTATCGAATTTACGTCCAATTAGCATACTTCCCTTTTTGTCTAAGATTTTGGAGAAAGTCGTTTACAAGCAGGTCGTCTTGTATGCTGAAAAAATATCTATTCTGCCCAAATTTCAATCAGGATTTAGAAAGAAAAGGAGCACAACATCAGCCCTTCTTGATGTTGTTTCAAACTCAAACTCAAACTCAAACTCAAAACGTTTATTCTGTAAATAGGCCACAAGGGCACTTTCACATGTCATTTCATTTCATTTTTTACAGAACATTTGGTATTATTATCATATTATCAGAAAAAAAAAAGTACTTAATTATTGTTTCTGAGAGATGTTAAGAGTCTCAAATGTCATAATAAAATAATTAAAATATAAATAACAGAGATGTATAGTCTCTTTAGTCAATAATACAATTATAATAGGAGATGTAAATGGTCCCCACAGTCAAGAGTTGTATAATTAAATTAATCTTTGGAGGTGTAAAAGGCCTCCAAGTGTCCAGTAAAAGAAACTCTGGCAGTGAGGATGCTCACAATTAATTAGAACAATTCAGTCCCAAGCATTTTTATCGTCTATGTACTCTTTAATACTGTAGTAAGCTTTAGAAATAAGCCTTTGCTTGATGTATTTCTTGAACTTATTAATTGATAGATCTGTCAAAGTGCTTGGGAGTTTATTGTAAAATCTTACACAACATACAACAACATACAACAACATACAACAACATACTCGCGGCGCAGGACTCCGGAAATGGAACAATCCTTACACTCCTGGATTATTCTAGAGCCTTCGACTCGATCAATGTTAGTCTGTTTCTGTCCAAGCTGAGCTACTACGGCTTTGATGTTGCCGCGGTGCGATGGTTTCAAACCTATCTTAGGGCTCGTAGTCAGCAGGTGGTACTAAGGAAGGCCGATGGTAGCTGCGATCAATCACAAACTGTTAGTACCGACAGGGGTGTCCCCCAAGGTTCAATCTTAGGGCCACTTTTATTTATCATCTACAGCGCCGATGTCACAAAGTGCATTAATCATTGTCATTACCATATTTATGCAGATGACCTGCAGATTTATACTAGTCTAAATAAAAACAACTTTCTCGACTGCGTTAGACGTATTAACGATGACTTGGATAGAGTGAACAACTGGTCTACGAGGAACGCCTTGGTCTTAAATCCTATTAAGTCCAAATACATGGTATTAGGGTCAAAAAATCAGATAGAGACATTTACTAACCTAAATCCACAAGTAACTATTGCAGGTGTCCCTATTGAACGTGTATGTGAGGCCCGAAATCTTGGTATTATCATGGATAACCAATTACGTTTCGAGAAGCATGTTCTTGACGTAGTCAAAAACTGTTTCTATAGACTAAATATATTGTATAGGATCCGAAATTATCTGAGCGAACAAATGCGCATACTACTGTGTGAGTCATTGGTTCTCTCAAAATTAAATTATGACATTACAGTATACGGGCCCTGTTTGCTCAAACGCACTCACCGGTTGCTGCAAAGAGTTCAGAACGCATGCGCCAGGTTCTGCTTTACCATCCCTTCTCGTAGTCACATTACTCCTTACCTGAACAAGGCCAACATGCTCAATATCAATGGTAGGCTGCAACTACATCTTGCCCCCCTCTTATTTGGTGTGATAAGGCAACAAACACCAGAGTATTTATTTGAAAAGCTTAAATGGCGGGTATCTCGTCACTACATCAACAGGACTACAACCAGCATTTTAACAATCCCTCGACATCGATCAGCTGCTTTTCGGGGCAGTTTCAGGTATCTGGTGACGAAGTGTTGGAACAACCTGCCACCACCAATCCGAGTTCACAATTCTATTGCCAGTTTCAAACTTGCATGTAGAAAACACCTTCTGCACTTGCAGAAGTCAGATGCCTGATTCTGCCCTAGTGAATCCCTGCGTTTGCTAGTCATATTATCTTAAAGCTAAGTCTTTTTAATGTACGTATGTGAATCGGTTAAGTCACTGAACTATCTACTATAGTATACAATATTTAATATCCCTTATACTCTCAACTATTTATGTAATTAGTGTTTTTTAATGTATTATTTATTAATTATAATTATATTTCTGATGTCAATTCGTCTCCTACTTAGCTTATCCATCCACTAAATTTTCCTAATTTTTTCCTATAGTTTATTTATTTTCATATCAATTATATATGCAGTTTTAATAAAAAGTAGTTTATTAACACTCACCCTTTATCTTCTCCTCCTTGATAAGGTGCCGACAGAATACCAGCGTTGCAGGACCTCTTGCAGGTTCTGTGGCACATGCTGAGTCGGAACCTATTCGCCGCCTAGGCACACACTTCACGACGTTACTGTCTACTCGTCGCTACAAAATTGTATTTTGCTTTTATTTATATCTTGTTGTCTTGTGTATGTACTATACATATAAGTTACTGTGTGGTATATACTTTTACTTTTGTGACGCGTGTGTATATTATTGTCTGCGATATTGGTTGTTATTACTTTCTCCTTCATTTGTATGTTTCACTTTTTTTCTTGTCCTCTCATAATTATCGTGTATTTTATGTTGTGTGTGTTATGGCGTAGTCCGAATAAATTGATATTCTTTCTTTCTTCTTCTTCTTTCTTTCTTACTTACTTTGTTATAAAAAACGGTCAAGGGCGAATAGTAAGAGACAGGCGAGGATTCCGTAGATAAATACCAATTAAACGGATGGTAAAAAATAACCCTTAAATGCATCTTGATGGAAATTTCCATCAACCCACTTCGCAGGGGAGAACACCTACCATAGGATACGGGGCTGTACATTTTTGGGTGTAGTAACATTTAAGAAGGATAAACTAACCTTTCGGAACGCAGCCACAAAAAAAAATAAACGTCATCTGTCAGAAACGACAACAAAAAGTTCACGCGGCTGCATAATTTTGGTTTCGTGTACGTTGGTGATTTTGTCAATCGAATTTTTGCTGATAATTTCTAATATATTGATACAAAAATACACATCTGGAGAGATTCAAGGTTAGTCTTTCGATATAAACTTTCATAATGGTAAAAAAAACAAGATAAATATTAAAAAAATGATGACAATTGTTTGATGTAAATTTTCATCATTATGTTATGACGATCACTCATCTAGTATGAAACATCAAATGTGAATAAATGTAAGTTTTGATTAGTTTCTTTTTGTTTTCAGGGCTGTATTAAATATTAAACATGAAAGAAAAAGACATAGAACAATATTTAGCAGCTTTAGAAGGTGGATGGATGTCGGAAGATGACTTAGAAATTTCTGATAACGAAGAGGAAAGGTTGGAACAAATTCACGATGGAGAGATGTTACTTGGGGATGTCTTAGAAGAAGAAAACGGAGAAGATTCTCAAGATGATGAAGATGATCCACCTCTAGTTGAAGATGAACTGCCAGATCATCCGGCACTGGAACCTAATCTGATCCCAACGGGTAATGTGTTTGCAGGATTACTAGACAAAAGAAAGTTGATATGGAAGAAAAGAAATATGGAGTTTCGCGAGTCTAAAGTCACTTTCAAAGGTAACTCTGACTTTGGACCAGAATTATCACAGCTAGATAGTCCATATGCATGCTTCAGCTACTTTTTTAATGAAAACTTCATGCAGAACATAGTCGAACAAACCAATCTTTATGTTACCCAAAAGAATCCTGAAAAGCTAACTACTTACACTGTAAGGGATCTGAAAAAGTTCTTTGGTGTGCTTTTGTACATGTCAGTGCAACAATTTCCAAGTGTCAGATCATACTGGTCAGATCGTACTTTGTCCAAATGGGAACTTTTCATTATGAGCATTGTCATAATGGGAAGGAGTCCTTATGGACTTAGGCACGTAATAATAAAACGTTCTCAGCTCTGAGAGTTGCCTCAGCAATGTCACGATGACGGTTCAGCCATATCAAATCTGTCATTTTCACGCGCTTGAGATAGCTCTCAGAGTTGAGAGTGATTTATTGTAACGGGCCGCACTCTCGCACTCGGCGTCGCCGGAAAATCGTTTAGTTCTAAGTCATAAAACGTTATGCTACTTTATTACGTCCCCACTGAGAAGTTCTTGATACAAATTTTCCTTAGTTTTATTGTCAGGATTCGTACTTACTTTGTTATAAAAAACGGTCAAGGGCGAATAGTAAGAGACAGGCGAGGATTCCGTAGATAAATACCAATGAAACGGATGGTAAAAAATAAAGGTATATGAGTTTATTTTTTTAAGATTGTTAGTCAAATTAATAAAGTAAAATAATAATGACAATAAATACTCTATTAAGAACATCGTTCTGACCAATTTGGTTTTTAAATCGCTTTCATCCTTCCTCCATTCAAATCGGTTGGCATCATGGGCACTACCAACGGTGACTCTGTCGTATAACATTTATATACCGATACTTACATTGCTTCTGGCCCAACACTAGGGTGCCGGCCAAGTTCAATTCGGACTAAGGGTTTCTTGCCATAGCCCAAAAACAAACAAGGTCCCATGTATGGAGAACCTCTTTAATTTTTTAAATTGCGTCTAGTTCATTATTTTTTGCTGTAACGGCTACAGAAATACACATTTTGTGTAAATTTCGACTCTCTGTCTAAAATGGTTTATATGATAGAGCGTACTAACAGGGTCCCCTTTGGCGTCCTTCGGGTACGGAACCATGAAAATAGAAAAGGAAACGGCTTGACGCTTAATTTGTAATTTTTGACTTATGGGGAAATCTAAAATAATTAAGAAAAGGTGTTTAAAAATTATGTGTATTATATATATGGCTTATTAAATTCAGTTCCTAATACTAATAGTCTAATGTGTTTATCGTTTAAATATAGTTATATTCATATTATAGTGTATATTAATATTTACAATATTATACTCAGATTTGAGAATTTTATATTTGCGGATCCCTCCAACCACATAAAATGAGAGTTACCCCCTAAGTGTACGATTTATTTCAGTTGTTCAACTTAAATTTTAAATTGTTTTTATTTCCCGATTGCAAATAAAAGATTAAAATAAAATAAAATAAAATTTACTTGCAGTTGCTCCAGATTTTGTTTCTTCCGCTCTACTGGAATGTTGTCCTTGGACAGCAGAAGTGGAACTAACTACAAATAACGTAGCATTGTTCTCTTAAACTAGCTTTATAACCTAGAAATGTATAGTAACGCCACGCAATATGATGTTTATGTGTAATTAGAAGGAAGGTGGAATTCAAATTCAAAAAATTCAAATCATTTATGGCTTCATTATAAAGATGTTCCAACTGGAGGTCCCGACAACGAACGCTGTTAAGGCACTGCAATTACTTACAAACCCCCTTACAGTCACGGGACTTTTATAAAATCGATTATAATGATAGAACGGCTTATTAACCTGAAATACAGACCCATTACAGAAGGCGTCACAACACAACTAAATTACAACGTTGAATTCAAGAATAACATAATATAACATAAACATTAAACTTACAGGCGAATATAAGCCGTAACAAACGGATGGTACAGCTTAAAGATTTTAGGGGTTATAATTGTGATGGTTATTATTGTATTTAAGATTGTTACATCTGTTTGTCAAATAATAATAATAATAATAATAAATACTCGATAAGGGACTATTTTGTTTTTGAAAAGTCATCTTTCCTCCATTAAAATCGGTTGGCATTTCGTAGGAACCAAAACAGCGACGTCACACACATATAAACATCCAAGACCTGGGGAATAGTTTACTTTATCCCCAGTCGGGGATCGAACCCGTGACCTCTCGCATGGTAGGCAGAGCCACAACCGCAGCGCCACAGGCCAAGAATAACCGTTCATGTGTTAGTAAACATCGAGAGGAAACCTGCCATCTCCATAGCTGCGGCGATGGGTTAGCCCCCTGTCACACAAGCTCTTTCACCCCGGATGGGAAAAGGCGTGACGCTTTATTATGTTGGCCAAGATACCTGTATAGTATTGATGATAGGTTTGACTTTTTGATTTTCGATTTAATAATAAATAAACTTACTTTTCTAATTGCAGTGCCTTCTCTAGTAGCCAACTAAACTCAATGAAAATACTTAAACAATAACCAAATCTCAAGCCTTGTTAAATCAACCGTAAAAAACAAAACCTTGTTGTGCATATCGAGGAAGCAACAAATTAGAAAACCTCTGGCTAGAAAAAAGGACGAAATCAATAAGTACAAAAAAGAATTGAAGCGGGAGTCGCTTCGTTATCGGATACCGATGTCGGTCGCACATCAATCGTGTCGATTCTATCGGCATATAAATCGATTAAAAGAAGAAACAAAAAGGATTACATCCTTACCGCTTTTTACAAAGGGTATATTGCTTATGAGGAGGATCAATTCAGGCTGTGGGATCTTAGATCCTGTATACATAAACTGCAGATTTTATTAGATTTTTAGGGTACCGTACCTTAATAATTCAAGTTTTAAAAAAAGTACGAAGGTAGCTGGAATAAAAAGTCTTTATTAGGGCATCCTAATTCAGTTAGACGATACATTTCGAGGAAAAAAGAAAAAGTGTTTCATTCGGTAACTTTGTTAAAATCAGCGTAAATCAGCGTTACGTCAGTCATTCTAAAAAGTAACTATATAGTTTTCCATAATAAAATTATTATAAATAAATGAAGCCCATTGATGTCCAAACCGAGGAGCACGGGCCTTTACCAGAATACGAGTAAGATTTAGCTATACTCCACCACACTGGCTCAGTGCGGGTTGATGGAGGATTGTCGGGCTTGTGGCCAACCCGACACCGTCAGAAGTTATCAAGCTGCCCTATTAGGGTCTCTGACACAGCTTTAAGCTACTTCCACCAAATAGCGACAGTAGCTGGGACCTACAACTTAACGTTTCATCCAAAACACGGAAGCGTCCGAAACAAACGCCACATAGAAAGCACACCCATCCAGTGTTTGTCTCGGCCAGATGTTGCTACCCGCACGATCGTTTCCGATGTGTGAATACCGTTAGGCCACGGACATTTCCATAACATTTTTCCAAAACGCCGACACACTTTTCCGTGCTTTCTGAATACCGATTATGGATTCAGATTTATACTGGCACGAGTACTAGGCCAGGAATAAACGTTTTTGTCGAGTAGGTTGCCCCGCCGGGATTCGCGTCGGACTTCGAAATAAAAAGCAGCGGACATTTGAGCTCACCCAAGTCAGCGGTACATGAGCACGTATTGTGTATTTATTTATTTCCAAAAACTTATGTGTATATTTTAGGTATAAGTGCTCTTAAACCACTGAGGCACAGGCACTTGAGGGCACAAAATATATTCTTGGATGTATCAGAGTTGTACATAAAATGTTAGGTAGTTTGTAGTTAAAATAATTAAATTTACATCGATTTGGCTTAAGTATTCCATCACTGCACAGCACAAAATTGGTTTATAAATCCAAAATGTTCGGGCGCACACGCATCTACTTTTTATTTATACACATATCTACTTTGGATGATTGTCACAAGTATTGCATGGTGTAGTATGATGAAGGATTGTGTATTTAGTTACCTAGCCTACAACTACATAGGTGTTTCAGGGCACGGTGTGCGTACGTAAAATATCTAACTGGCGTTAAAAAATTAAAAAAAAAAAAAAAAAAAAAATTTATTTACCAGAAAGTTATGTAACAGTCTAATATTATGCTTATGACCCACACACTAGGTATAACCTGTATCGTGGAGGTCTATAATGAAATTTCAATGTTGTGTTGTCCTGAGTTTGGGATAGCAACAGCAATAAAATAAAAAGTAATTGTAATTAGGGAACTCTTACATACCAAGGTGACCAAACCCTTCCAGACCACTGAAATAGTAATATAAAATATACTACACACATAAACAATATATATCTATATATAATTATGGATAAGGATAGATAAATAAGTAAATAAGCAAATTTTGAATTTGTTTTAGAAAGAGAAGTTTTAGACTAGAAGCGCTTCAGTGGAATCATAATCTAATGTCACTAGCCACTTCAAGAGCTTAACCCTTAACTCGCGTACAGTGGTAGTTTTGACTTCGTTGTGCTTGCATATTGTATTGTATAGGTGTGGCAAAGCGAAGAAACTGAACCTTTTCGCAAATGTCGTGTTCACTGCTGGCAGCTGCACCCTATAAATTCTTTTTTCCAAGAGACGGGGGAAATCCTCTGCATTAATTGAAATACTGTGCTGGAGAAGTGATGCCCTGAGAATGTAAAGTTGGCGTACTGAAAGTACATTGCATTCGCTGAGGATTGATTTTGTGGGGTAGCGGAACGGTTTCCTCGTCATCACTTTTAGGATCGATCGCTGTGCTCGTTCCAGAGTTATGAGCGTGGTTTTGTGTGTGGCTCCCCATGCTGTGATGCAGTATACAAGCAAGGACTGACAGAAGGACAGGTAGACCAGCCTCAAAACTTCCGGATCAGCTCCCTGTCGCAAGTGCTTAAATATTGGGATTAGTTTGCGTACCCGGCTCGCCATACTAGAGACATGAGGTGCAAAAGTCAACTTCTCGTCCAGGATAACTCCCAGATACTTAATCTGCGCCACTCTAGATATGCCGGGACAGTCGCATGTATGAGAATCAGTCGGGCAAGAGTGTAGCATAACAGTTTCGAATTCGGGGGGTGGTTGGGATGCGGCTGTCTTATGAAAACTGATAAATTTTGTTTTGCTGGTGTTTAATGTCAGTAGACTATTCTGAAGCCAGTTATTGACATCGCGCATGCAGGTCGTAGCCAGTTTGTGAGTCTGTTCCCATGACTCTCCGCAGCATATCAGAGCAGTGTCATCGGCGTAACAGAACACGTCCACTTCCTTTTTATGTCTGAACAAGTTGCAGATTTCATTGATGTAAATTAGGAAGAGGGTCGGGCCGAGGACGCTACCCTGCGGCACACCAAATGGTATGCTGCTCCATGGGCTGATGTGTTGACCAACTTTGATACACTGGGTTCTGAGGTTTAAGTAGCTGGAGAACCATTCCAAGGCGATCCATCTGATGCCAATGCGTTGAATGGTTAGAATTACATCCCTTGATACCAAATTCACAAAAGAAACGATGTATTACGTATTACCGTCCATCACTAATATATTACCTTCATACAAAGTTGACCTGAAGTCTCTGTACATTCCATGCGATGTTATCTTAGCTGACCCTAAGTTTTACCTACCAGCGAAAGTTGATCTATTGATTGGTGCTGATGTCTTTTGGGACTTACTGGGAACTGGCAAGATAGACCTGTGTCGAAACAAACTCACCATGTTGGTTATGTATGGTTGGTGTCTTGCTTCTGTCCGTTCCAAAATACATCTCATAGCCCACCAGTACAGTGTAATTTTGTCAAAGTTAACGAGGACTCAATACCAGCAGACCTTACCCGCTTTTGGCAACTGGATGAGACTACTATCAAACCAGAGGCACTACACCTCAGAAGAAAAATCTTGTGAAGAACACTTTGTTAAACATACCAGAAGAATGCCGCGTAAGTTCTGTGTGAAGTTGCCTTTATAAGACAGCCCTACCAAACTTGGGAACTCATGCGAACGAGCTAAACAGTGCTTTTTTCCATGGAACGTAAGTTACAACGCAAGGATACACTAAAATCAATGTACATCTACTTCATGGAAGAATATGAGTCATTGGGTCATATGTAAAGTCAACAAACCTCTCTCTGGATACTTTTTCCCACGTCATGGCGTTCTCCGCATGAACAGCCTAACTACCAAACTAAGGGTGATGTTTAATGCAAGCGCTCCCACCTCTCTCAATGATATACAATTTGTAGGGCCGACGATTCAAGATGACATAGTTTCCATTCTGCTCAGGTTTCGCATGTACACATACGTATTCTCATACGTGACTGGCTAAGTAAGCAGGTGATCACTTTGGCGTGAATCCGTGACAGCTGTACGACCTCGCATAAGTTTTTCACAAGTAAAAGGCCCGGGGAACCCCATCAAACAGCCAAAAGTCGCATCAAAAGTTATGATTCGCTCGCGACTTTCGATTCGTTATTTTGTAGTAACGAAACTTTGTTTCCGTCTCAGTTAGGGTTGTGCTTATAAAAAAAAAGTGCAATCCATCATTTCCGTGATGGGGGCAACCCTACTCGATTACGTTTTGTGAAAAATCGATATACAGGATGTAACAGAAAGGATTATCTGAAGCGTTTTGAGGGACTTCAATTAATCCGTCATTTTTAATGTAATTCCTTCCTAATAAAGAAAGTACTGTTCCCTCGATAGCTCTGTCCCTGTTGCTGATATCCCAGGTGTGATGATGTGGAATGAGAACGCCGTTGTTTACTCAATTTCGACCTTTAATTATAACTTTACAAGGTAAGGTGCGTATCCTCGTATGTATCGAATGCGTATGATCAAGCTACGTAGCTAAACCCGATCCTGTTGGTCCATTGCGTGATGATGTGATCAGCGACCAATCAACGTTGCGCCTGATGGCGAGATGCGAAGCTAATTACAGCAGACGACGTCACAATAAATACCATACAGGTAATTGTATAACGATCCCTTGTGCTTTGGGAAAAAGAAACAACGGCATTGCAAATATATTTGTAACCGTCAAAGTTAGCCCATGGAAACCGAACAATGAAAGGGACTTCATCACATACAACACTGAAAACAAATCAGAACTTCCTCATTTAGTGCAAGCCATTTCTATGTATTTAGTGTGCTTTTGTATTGCCTCCACCAGAAAGGACGCGCGACACTGGGTGGCACGCTTCGTTTCACAAATGGAGTCCAACGGTGCAACAAGATAAATGCTCGTTGTTCCTGCTTTGATGGTAGTCTTCCATTTGTTGAATAAGTATTGGGTGCATAAGTGCGCTTGCAACACATAAAGTGTATCGTGCTGCGAGTGTAAAAGCACAAAAACCCAGCACAAGAACTTATCATTTTACAAGTAGGTAAAGATAAGCTACGACAGATTCGCGCCTGTGTTATGAAATGAACCTTGAGTTATTGTTCATAAGAGTCATTTACGCGCAATTTTATCGTAGTTTGTCTCTACGGTAATGTGTTCCGTCTTCAGTTTCCCGATCCGGGTATTGGAGGCCCACATTTGTGCCAACTTTAAGGCGTCGCAGTAAGCCAAGTTAAGCAAAATAGTAGTATTAAAGCAGTTAAGGCCCAGTTCTGGCTGTTGAGGTGAGGGACGCCGCATTCGCCCGTCGTCGTCGTCGTCGGTGGTGGTCGTGGTTTTGTGTGATCTTGGGCCTTGTTTTCTTACATTAGCTTGTTGATCATGAGTGTCAGCTTACATTCCTGACTGTTTACATAATTTGATTATTTTTGCTCTATTTAAAAGTATCCCGAAGTTATTGCAAAATCTGTTTATCACGATATATTTATTTACAATTTCGTACTGGATCTGAATTTATGTATTTGATATTTATTTGTTAGTGACATCGCTGAATAGCAATTGATGAACGATTTTACCGATTTGATCAGATTTACATTATTTTTGAGCTCTTTTCTATGCATTTGGTCCTGTGTGTACTGTGCTGTATTATTTTATTAGTAATGAAAAGTCTAAAAGAAGCCCTGGTCTTATGAAATCCGTTTCATATCGGAGATGTTCAGAATAATGTCCCGAACAACAACAATAACAACACAGCGTCACGCCTTTTCCTATATGTGGTGGCAGGGGCATAATTTGTACCCCAAACAACGTAAAAAACTTCATCTTTCAGATAACTGAAAGGTAAATCGAAACCTTCTACATTCTGTTAAATTCAAGAAATTTTATTAAGTTCCTGTGACTTGGGTTTGGAATAACTTTTAATTACAAATTAACTTAGAAAATATAAAAAAAAAAAATTTACAACTCTCTGGGACGAGTACTCTTATCAAGAGTTACGTTCAACAAAATAGGTAATGCATAGCTACCTCATTTTTAGAGCTACAATTTTAGCCCCCGACAAAAAAGTGGGTTTTCATAAATTATAGAAATCAAGTCAAAATTTCTTTATTACTGTCGATATTTATATATACTTAGCAAATTTCATATTTTGCCTCTTCTAACATTAGACCACTATGAGAGGAGGGCGAAAAAACTCCCACAGATTGTTTTTAGATCTCTTCCAAAAATCGGATGTGATTAACTAATACAAATATTACAATATTAATAATTGTAATTAATTACCAGTAATAAATAGTTAGAAAATTATTAATAACGATTGCTTAATGATCTCACCATGTTTAATCGATCTTAATAATACCAAGATAACTACATGACAGAGTTAACAAGTCGGCCGAACAACTTTAGATGAAAATAAAGGTTGATCCGATCAAATCAGTTTAAAAAATATATAGAATTGACCATTTTCTGCCTGTTTTGCCTACTTTTTATTGTGACTCTTATTTGAATAATCCGAAGGATATCTTTTACGTTGCATAGTAGGCAAAGTGCATTCCACTTAACTATTCCCTTAGCCGTCTAATTGTTACAATTGCAACCAGTATTGCGAGCTTTAAAAAATGTGCTATCCAAAGGTAAGGGGATTTTTTTATAGATACTCGTATAAATAGAATACCTACCACAAATTATCGATCAAAACTATATATATACTATCTAATAAAACCAAGAAGTAGTTCCAAAGTATGAAAACAATATTGACAGCCAGCTAACTGTTGTGTAAATTCTTCAAGAGAAACTAAAAAAAGAAACGTTTATGGGATGGTGTAGGGCATACCCCATGTCAAAAGGGACGGAAAATCGATCCTTTTAGGATGATCTGATAAACACATACCCGCTATCTTATTTTCATATTCATTTACTGTCGAGCTTTCTCACCGAATACAGTGTTGTCTATCGCGCTAGACATTAGAGGTTACCGGTTCTCGCGGTGTCGTAGGGAGTAAGGATGGAACACGTATCGTCCGCCGATTAAATCGATATCGATATTGTTGACGGACCCTAAACGACTATCATATTGATAAATACATGATCAGAAGCACTTCTACCTCAAGCCTCATCAGCAAAAAACGCGATAAAGAAGACCAAGAAGGTTGGAAAGCCGCCAAACGCCCAGCTATCCAGAGGTAAAGACGCTGGTAACCCCAGAGTTTCGACATTCTACCGCTTTAACAGTCTATATGTTGATTATACCAGCCAGCAGTTGTATGAATGGCTATGGACTGCGATATTACCAAGAAAGAATCCTAAAATAATTCCACCAATAATCATCCGGATACAGGACAGCTGGAATCATGGTACAGTGAAGAGCCTCATCGAAACATTTGGTAAGAATTGCCAAAACTGACTGTCAATCTGTGGTGTCAATTGAGTGTTACTCACATTCTCAAGAAATGACGAAGGGGTGTCGAAAGTCGTGATTAAGGGTTAACTTGCTTACTTCAAAGACACAATTGCCGGAAAACTTAAGGAAATTGGCTTTGAAGCAATTACTCCATCCATCCATCCATCCATCCATCAACATAATGTGTATGTGTAGATAAATTTGTAATACACTTTCAGGGTGCATGTACCCTACATACATTTCGCACCTGTAATCACATCACTGTACATGTTATATGCAAATAAATGAATATGAATATGAACCTCCTTTGTGTCCCCCTTTTCTGGAGTACTACCAGCTCCAGCTGGTAGTTCTGACATATGGAAGTAGATTAAATACATAGACAACTGTGCCGTAGACATTTGCAGATATAAGTCAAATAAGTGGAATACATTCATGTATGTAGACTTTGAGTTAATATTGAATTTGTGTTATAAAAGGAACAAAATCATTTGGTTTTGCTAATAAAACAACTTATTAACATTCGTTATCAAATCAGATTGTACACTCAATAATGTGCATGACTGAAGAAATGTGATTGATTAATGATTAGCTTAGAAATCATAATATAGTTGTCGCAATAGTTATGACTGTCGTGTTTGAATAATAAACGCATGCTGCCTTGTAAAACTCGAGTTAACCGTTGTTTGTAGTATTGCACCATTATTTTCATTACGCTTTGTGGATTCAAGTTACTGACACAATTGGATATGCATATGTGATGGGATATTTTGGACTCAGCTATAGAAAATACCACCCTGCATCTACATCTATATCTATAGTCACGTACATTGCTTCTACACTAGGATACCCAGTATCGTGGGTACGAGTACCAGCGATGACGTGACGTTCCATCATTGTGTATAACTTTTTCATCGAAAAACTTGGTCGCAAACGAAAAAATATTGGGTCTCCCATAATATCTTATAATCAGCTGATCGGGTCAATGTTCTAAATGATGTATTTTAGGGTTCCGTACCCGAAGGGACCCTATTACTAAGACTCCGCTGTCCGTCCGTCCGTCCGTCCGTCTGTCACCAGGCTGTATCTCAAGAACCTAGCTAGCTAGAGAGTTGAAATTTTCACAGATTATGTATTTATGTTGCCGCTATAACAACAAATACTAAAAAACAGGATAAAAGAAATATTTAAGGGGGCTCCCATACAACAATTCTTTCAATACCACATACAAACTTATGGATGCACCTGGTTACGTACATGGAGTGTGAAAGTAACCGCACCAATAACTTTGTAAACAATATTTTGCTGTGTAAAATCCAAACTATTCACTCCACACCATCACTTCCGTTGAACGGTGGTACGGAACCCTTCGTGCGCGATTTAGACTCGCACTTGACCGTTTTTTTTTTCTCATTTGTGATGATATGCGTCCTTCGGAAAGTTGTTCATAAAGTTCCAAATACTCGTTTCAAATACTACTGGTTTCAAATACTCGCCAAAATTTGGGCAGCTAATTTAAACGCACCCTGTGTACAAGACCTAGTTTTTTTGTTCCTCCTCAGCCGGGATGTGAACCTGGAATCTCCCGCCTTGCAGGAAGAGCCTCGAACCGCAACGCCACAGAGGTGGCCATGGTATGTACCCGTCCTGTATATCTCCTTTCCCCGCCTCTCGCAATAACTCCGTAGTCGCTCTATACGCCTTACGTCTAACAATCTTCTAAAAGGTTCTGCCCAAAGTGAAGAAGCCTAAAGCTTGAAGAGCTGATTAATTCAATTTACTTCCCATTTAATTACAGCCATTTCTGACCGACGCTTTGACTTTTTATTTTTAAAGCCTATTTTTGTTATTATTGGGCACGACCTCTGTGGCGCTGCGGTTGGGCTCTGCGAGGCCCTGAGTTCTGAGAGGTCCCGGGTTCGGGTCCTAGCTTGGGATAAAGAAACAAAAAAAACAGGTCTTGGACGTTTATATGTGCGTCATGTTGCTATTTCTGGTTCCCATGACACAGGGTATCTTAGTGTGGGGCCAGAAGCAATGTATGTGCCTGGATATGCTTATGTTTATGTTTTATGTTTACGTTTAGTTGGAGTTTTCTTACAGTACAGGGTTTTTACACAAAAACAACACAATACAATAAACAAAAACAAAACAGATCACGCTTTTCCCATATGGTGTGGCAGGGGCAGAGAGAGAGATAGACTTAGAGTGTGTGTGTGTGTGTGTGTGTGTGTGAGAGAGAGAGAGAGAGAGAGAGAGAGAGGAAGAGAGAGATAATTAAATTCACAGCGTTATATGTAGGTTCTAGGGCTTGCATTAGCAATGGGAAATCCTTAGCGTAGTTGTTAAAAGACTATAAATAAAAATACATGACAATATATTGCTTCTGGCCCCACACTTGGATACCCTCTGTCGTGGGAGTCATGAATAGCGACGTTACGCACACATATAAATCCAAGACCTGGGGATATTTTTTCTTCCTCCCCAGCCATGGTTTACAATACAATATTGTCGTGTATCACTTTTTAATTTTTGGTTTTCACCTTCGCTCCTTGTATCTAAAGTTTATCTGCCTTTGTAAGTTGTAGGTCTTTTAAAAGGTCAATCGTGTGTTGACAGATTTGTTTTCTTCACTTTAACACGGCAACGAACCTTTGTTTAAACTTCAAGGAAAGTCGCGATTTCATGCTGTCTTTTGAAAGAGTATTTGTTCTTTCAGTGTCTGCTGAGTCTAGTGTAGGTAGTCTGATAAAAATAATGAGGGATCAAGAAACAAAAAAAAAACTGGCAAGACAATCGATGACAATAGCCCACTAGCGATAAAAAAATATATTCTTTATCATCCATTAAGGGCTTATAGTTCAAACGAGGATTTCGAATCGTCATTTTTCATGATTTGTGTTGTTTTTTGACGGCGGCGATGGTTTTTAAATGCCCGTGTTCATATAAAACACGAATCGTGAAAAATGATGATTCGTCGTCCTCATGTGAATAAACCCTCCGAAGGTGATGGCCGTCTCTACTGTCGATCTTAGGGTGCGGGCGGCGCGGCGTTCTTCTATGAGAAGTATCTGCTTTTGGAACGTACTACCTAGTATTAAATGAATGACGTGCTCTAAGAGATATGTAATCACACAACAGGATAAAGAATATTTTCATTATTGACTGATGGATTTTATATTATAGACTAGTACTTATTTAGAATTGATTAGATAATATAATGAATAGAAAATACAATTCAAAACTATCTGGGGGCACGGTAGTGCCCCCGCCAAGAAGAGCGCGAAGCACTGGGGTACTACCCACCTTTTCTCGTAACGCTTCGTCGTTATTTTGAACTCTCAGAACTTGGGTTTGGATTATACCAGATCGACGAAATTCTTGAGACATGATGTCAATAGTAGACACATTAAACCCAAAAAGTTTCAGGTGCATAGCTCTTATACTTTAGATTTTATTGCTATCAAAAAAACCCCGATTTCATCACTGACTTACTCATTCACTGTCGATCAACAAAACTTTTAGGGCACTTCCTGAAGTCCTAGAAAGCTGAAATTTGGTATGTAGGCTAGTATTAGAACATAAACAACCGCAAAATCTTAAAACTTGGAATTTTCACCCCTCTACCCCCTAAACTAGGGGTTGAATGTTAGTAGTATCGAACTAAATATTACATTGCATTTTAACAGTTAATATGAGACTTCCGCAAATTTCGAAGCTAGAGGTCAGAAAATTTATACAGTGACTGCTTATTATAAATACTAACTTTACATAACCTTCAATACTCCATAACTGCAGCGATGGGCTAGCCCCCTGTCACGCAAAATGGAGTATTCAAACACTGGCTGAAAATGGGCACATTTGTGCCAATGCCACCTGCCGTATGGGAAAAGGCGTGACGCTTTATTATTATGCTCTCATTGATATTGGGTCATCCACTTTCTCATGTGGGCAAGCTTATGGTAGCATTCTCTAGAGTGACTAGTTTGCAAGGTGTCCACCTTATAAATATTGACTTTAGTAGCATTAAAGCACAACAGTCAGCTATAGTCGAATGTAATCGCCTAAGAGTCAAGTATCGCCCTGATCTATTGCTTATAACAAACTGTAAACCGACGAAGAAAAAAGGCGAAGACAGTCAGTGGGCTATGAAAAAAGGCACATCTGAAATAAATCCCAAAAAAAGAAAGAGAAAATGAACAAAGTAAAAAATATTATCTTTAGTACTTACAAAAACAAGTGAAATCACACCAAAACCATTTGAATGCAAAAAAAAAAGCCACGATGAGAGAAAATGTTATCAGGGTGTCAAGTCTGGTAAATCCCATTGCTATGTTTATACAGCAAAGCTACAGCATAAAAGGTGTAAGACAATTACGCTGTACTACATCTGTACTGCATCTGTATTAACAGTTGTTTCAGTTTTGACATCTGTCATTTCACATACAAATAGTAACTTGTTGTGCTCTGAGTTAAGCACTGTGTTAATACAGATACAGATGCAGTACATATACAGTAGTACAGCGTAATTGTCTTACACCTTTTATGCTCCATCTGATGCTGTCAAATAAAAACAAATACACTGTGACTATAGCCTTTGCATTTTTACTCGGAATAATATCGAAGAAATAAATTTGATTTTCCAATTAATTCAATGTGGGTTTTTATGCCTTCCATAATAATATTAAAAATCATACTGAAATTAATAGTATTCTTTGGTATAGGTGGTTTTCATATACACGTTGGTAAGATGAGATGTCTTTTCCCCGGAGTCCTTTCGTCTAGGTTTCAGGGCATACAATCAGATACCCAACAACTTATCAGTGGCCTCTAATGCACCGCACTCGCTCTTTGTAGACTTCCCTTATCAATATGCATCCCGGATCTTATGCAACTAACAAAAAGAAATGAAATCCCACCAAAACATTTTCATGTAAAAAATGTAGCCAAGAAGAGGGAAACAAAAAGTTATCAGATCTCTTGAGATCTAGAGAGATAGAGCCAAGCTACTAACTCTACACGCCCTAACTGTACAGCCCTAACTTCACAAACTCTAACACCTTACTCAAAATATATGGCTTGGCCGTTTCGTTGCTTGCATTTTCCAATTTAAGCACATATGACGGTAAGGAAACGGCCAAGCCACATATTTTGAGTAAGGTGTTAGAGTTTGTGAAGTTAGGGCTGTACAGTTAGGGCGTGTAGAGTTAGAAGCTTGGCTCTATTTGAGATCTGATAACTTTTTGTTTCCCTCTTCTTGGCTACATTTTTTACATGAAAATGTTTTGGTATATAGTTACTACTATAGTGACCTATATATACTTTATTAATTTTTATTTATTGATTTTACCACAATTTTATCGCAATTTTACTCTTTGAGCTTCAAAATGGAATGTCTAAGTTGAACCGAGATTAATTAGTATAACTATTTTCCATCGCGATCTTTCAACCGTGATTGAAAATCTGTATTGATGATCTGATTGCTACTTTGCTATAGAATACGATTATTTTTAAACGAGTTGCCCTTTATAGCGATAATCATTGGACTATTTGTCAATTTAATACTGAAGGTGACTAAAACCTTTCAAAATGACAATTTGAGTATGATCCGGATTGATGCTAGATATACAGAACCAAGATACTGGAATTCAGCTCCTTCGCCGAACTACAAACTTCTCAGTAAGATCTACGAATATTGTTCGCAGCCTTCTTCAAAAACTGAAGACCCAGAACAATCAGGCCTGCAATCGAAATGTACAACTTATAGAAAAAGACGGTAATATTTGAGAGGAAACACAACAACAAAAAAAAAGTCATACGGCATGCAATAAACGCAACATTATAAGACTGTACAATTACATCTACTTCTACGCACACACGATAAAGACTGGTGACTAAACATATTCTAATATGATAAAAAATATGCCCACAAAAATATCTATTTCCATAAAGATGACCTCTTATCACAGTATCCAATAAGATCTAAACATCCACTTCCCGCCTAACTCAATTAACGCAACTCAATTAACGAAATTATTCTTGATTCTTAGGAAATAACATTAAAAAGAAACCAGGCAAGTCTCAGTTGGACTCGCGCACCGAGGATTCCTCACAAATTGTATTTTTTGTGAAATAAGTTCACACTTACTCCCTGTTACGCCACACAGAAGTTTAATATAAACGTCACTGTTCCTTTCACAATGCAAAAACTTAACACTTTAGTATTCTAACAGAAAGTAATCTATAGCTAGCAATTCGGTTCTATGAAGCTGTATGAGGTCGCCTCACTTTGCTCCGCTTCGCTCGGCTACCGGTGGTTCTCAACCACCCTCTCCCCAATGTATGCCCATCCGTAAATTTTTCTTCGAAACACAACTCACGAACTTATGCGCGGGACGAGGCGGCTTAGAGAGCTGTGATTGGTCAGCTCAAGTTCAGTATTTGATACCTAATATTTGTAGTGGTGTCAAACAATTGAAACGACAAAATTATTGCTATGAAGGCTTGTGTTAAATAAGTTTTTCGGGCTTAATTTAACAAAAAATAAGTATAAGTATAAGTGTAAGCTTTTTATGTGCAAATCTTTATAAACAAATTCTTATTAAATGATCTTTCATTTGAGATATTACTGACATAGATATCTCACATATTCTTGAATTTATGACATAGTAACCAGTTTGAGAGAGAAAAATATACTTTTTAGACAGTCTTTTTAATTAATTAAATTTATCTATTCATGCATGAAATGAGATCCTTGCTTCCTCACACAGACATGAGCCCATCTTCGGACTTCTGTGGTCGTGATTTTGAGCATCATTTCATCTTTCATGGTGTCGAAAACCATTCTTATTTTTGAAATAAACATTTCTTTTGTGTTGATGGCTACGTTTGATTAGACAAGATCTTTGGCCCTGCCTCACACAACATAGTCCATTGGGGTCAGGTCTGGTTAACGGGCAGGCCTAAGAATATGGCCGTCTCTGCCGATCCAGCAATTGGGAAAACAGTCGTCAAGATAGCTTCTCAACGCCTTATGCATCTCCTATGCACTAAACAGCCTACGAAATTGAAATGAATTGGATTGAACTAAATTAATATTGAGTGGCGCTGATGGTTGGATTTGATTCTTTCAAAATTGAGTGGCGCTGATGGCAACACTGTGGACCGGCCGGGCAGTTCGGACACTCAGGTGGTTCGGACACACTCGCACATTTCCGAGCAGGAGGTGTTTGACGTCTAAAAGGCCATGTCTCTGAGTGAAGCCGTGGGACATGACAACACCAGCATGTAAAACCTACGTTTTGGTAGACTGTGGGTGGTGGTGCTCCTCTCTGTGCTATTTAACGCATGTCTGAGACATTTGTACCTGTCCACGGAGATGCATCGAACATTTATTAAAAGAAAAACTGTAAATGCTTCACTTAATTCCAATTATCGACCCATTTCTCTGGCTACAACTTTTTCAAAACTATTAGTCTCACAAAATTTGAAGGAATAAGTGAAGCTCAGTTTAGTTTTGAAAGTAAAAGCTCAACGGATCTTGCTATTTTCACTCATTTTGAAGCAGACCGTGGAATATGTCTCAAGAAAAACCCCCGTATATGCAGTCTTCCTTGACTTAAGCAAGGCGTTTGATCGGGTCAAATACAGTCTGCTTTGGGGGAAGTAAGTGCATCATGGAGTACCCTCGGATATTGTTAGAATCCTGGCGGCATGGTACAAGAGTCAGATGAACGTCGTAAGATGGTGTAATGCCTCGTCAGACGAGTTTGTAGTGTTCTGCGGTGTGAGACAGGGAGGGACATCTCCTCTACTGTTCAAGTTGTAAGTCGAGGCGCTGAGCGAGGGGCTCAACGGCATTGGCATCAGCTGCCATGTTGGAGGCAAGTGTATCAATAAACTGAGAGCGCTGGGTAACGAGCAACATGTGGGATGATCTCGACATGGACAGGGAGAGACGAGCTATGGCCGTCAAGGCCAACATAATAGGGCGCAAATTCTGCAAATGCTTGCGTGACTCAAAGCTTGTTCTATTTAGGACGTATTGCCAAACGACACGCCTCAGCTCTGGTGCAGTGATTTAAATAGAGTTATCGCAGATTCAAGGTGCAATATAACTACACTTACTGCATCTTGTGCCGTCTGCCGCGGTGGTGCAGCGCGTCTACAATTTTCGTAGAGGCGCTGATTCCATGCGCTGACGCAGTGATAAGATACAGGGTGGCTAATTTTAGGCATAATTTGCATTTTTTGACGACTAATAGTATAGTAAAGATGGTTTATGAGGTTAGTCACGGCCTGCGCAGGTTCTGGTCGAATCTACTTCGTCCATAAATTGCGTGGGTCGGTGGCTAAAATAATTATGAGTGAGTATATATTTTAATAATTCCACAAAACATTTTAATTAATATGGTGTATTAATGACTTCATTTAAATCTAATTTAATTTATTTTGACATGTATTTGCCATTAAAGACGCTTGCGTCTGAATAAAGATTATTCTTATTATTAAAACATCTCCTTTATTATTTGTGTGCAATAAAGAAAACTAATTAATATAGATCTTATATCGATTCTCACTTGGAAGGTTTTGCGGGGCCCGTTCTCGTCGTCGTTTATAAATAACCCAGCGTTATCTTATCTTAGCTTTCCGCTGATTTGCCCTTCCAGTTCTAAAACGACCCTTATCTCCTAGTGAGCATTGAAAAACCTTGGCACACCTAGAGCCGTGTTTATTAATCCAGAAGGGCTGTCTGTAACTTGTTTTGTGACAAAATAATGTGAGCGTCGGAACGGCCATTTGCATGAAGCGACTGGCACTGAAGATGGATTCAGACTGCGGGATATATCTCAAAATTTAAAATATTATCGCTCGCCATACTCTTACTATGGTCCTATTCATACTTCACATTGTTAACTAGTGGCTCTGGGAGATGTAGACCCCGCAAGTAAACATACAAACTTATAAATGCACCTAGTTACGTACATGGAGTATGAATGTAGTCGCAAAAATTACTTTTTATACTAAATTTTGCAGTCTTAAACCCAACCTATTGATTTTTCACTAAAATTATATAGCCTGTTCCTCCACGGTCGATATCAATCCAACGACACCTCATTTGTTAAATCCGTCAAGCTGTTTGAACTGTAGCGGTATTTCGAAATTATAAAACTCCCACATCTCGGCCATTTTGAAAAAAAAAAAACAATAAAAACGAGTCGACAAAAAATCTATTTGATTACCGAACCTACTCAAATCTCGAGAAACAGTTGAGAAATGCGGCCTGTATAGGATAATATCCGGACATTCGAAAGCATTTTGGCGCAATCCTGAAACGAAGACGCTTCGCTCTCTCGGTTAATTACACCATAGAAAAAGTACGTACACCATTCAGGTTAAGTAATATTTTGCTAGGGATGTTATTTACTTATTGACTATGGACTTATTTGGAAATATATATACCTACTATTCAAACACAAAAGTGAGGGCGGCCATATATGTCCCAAATCACTACAAAGCTACCTTAATAACACACCTCTGCTCCCCGGATCTCACCTCTCTCGGCATACCAGCCAGGCGAAGGGGAGATACCTACGGAGGAACTGGAGGTGCTAGTCAGAGATTGTGAAGAAAATGACATACCCCTCGTAATAGGAAGCGACGCCATCGCGCACAGCACCGTATGGGGGCGGAAAGGACATAAACAAAAGAGGTAAGGATCTCATGGAATTTCTCTCAAAATATGAACTGTCGACACTAAGTAGAGGATCAGAACCCACATTTGTCACAAGAAAGGCACAAACAATACCAGGCATAACAATTGCACACTTTTTGGCTCTAGACCTTATATCGGGATGAAGAGTTTCATCAGAAGCATCGTGTTTGGATCACAGATGGATCACCTTCGGCCTGAAGAACATAAAGTTAAAACCTAGGCAATTTCGTAACGCTAAAAAAACCAACATAAGTGATTATACTCAGCACCTTGAGACACACTTATCTGGAACTGAGTGCAACAACAAACTGGAGACAATGGAAGAAATAGAATTAGCGGTCATTCAAGTTAAAGGGGCGATACATTAAAGCTACAACAAATCCTGCCCTCTAATGACAGCAAACCCATCTAAATACAGCTGGTGGTACGAGAAACGGGAGAGAATGCTGGATATTATGGGAAAGCTTATAAATCATGCCATCAATTTGAAGGCAGAGGACGACTGGAAAGCTTTTCAAAAAGCACGTAACCAGTTTAAAAAACAAACTAGGTGCAATTTTAGAGAATCGTGGAGAAATGTCTGCAGCTCGATAAACAACGAGTCGCAGGCCTCACGAATCAAAAAGCCCGAAAGGCGAAAGAAAAAAAAAATAGGTAAAGACCCCACAAAACCATCCTGGTTCGATAAAGAAACCGAATGGAGCATACACCAAGAGCAAAGAAGAGCTCTGTAGTGTATTGCTACAAACGCATTTCCCGGGGTGTACAATCCTACTCGCAAAAGAGGTAGAGACACCGACGGAAACACCAAGCTCCTCGCAAACATTAACACCCCCGCCGGAAGCATGGGTGGAAGTAAAAATCCTGAAAGATGAAGAGAAGGTGAGATGGGCGATCAGCTCTTTCCTTCCATATAAATCACCAAGACCAGCTGGCGTAATACCAGCCCTACTGCAATGGGGAGCAAAGCTCATTATACTAAGTCTCGTAAAAATATTTAAGGCATGTCTAGCACTCGGCTACATGCCCAGGATCTGGAGAGAAGTGAAAGTAGTCTTCCTGCCGAAACAAGGCATGGACGACTATACTGAGCCTAAATCCTTCAGACCTATAAGTCTCACATCATTCATTCTGAAAACGTTAGAAAGAGTGTGTGATAGATTTATAAGGGACTGTCCCATGAGAACCAACCCTATACACCCAAACCAACGTGCGTACCAAGCGGGAAAATCCACAGAGACCGATTTACACGCAGTGGTCAGAAGGATAGAAAGCTCAAAAATTCAAAAAAATCATAAAAACAGTTTATTTCCATAAGAAACACATAGGTAACATTTGGAGAATGTCAAATCTTAAACTAATACATGTATAAGGTACAGGGAAATATAGCGTCACCTCAATGTTTTAGATGCTGGAGGCAAAGAGGCGACTAGAAACCTCCAGCTTTATACGTTATTTTTTACAGAATTGGAGCAAACACCTTCCCAAGCTTTCTTGTCTTCTACATAGTCTGATATTTTGTAGTAACCTTTTTTACATAAGTGATTTTTAACAACATTTTCAAATTTATTTACAGACAATTCTTGTAACTCAGTCGGTATTTTGTTGTGAAAGCGAATATATTGTCCTTTAAAAGATACATTAACCTTATGGAGCCTAGTAGTAGGTATAGCTAGTTTATTCCTATTTGTAGTGTTGACATTGTGCCTGTCGCTTTTCTTAGTAAATTTATCAATATTTTTGTGGACGTACATTAGGTTTTCATAAATATACTGACACGGCACTGTCATAATGTTAATTTCCTTAAATTTACAACGCAGTGACTCTCTGGGACCCACATTGTAGATTGCACGAACAGCCCTCTTTTGCAGCACAAATATCATGTTAATGTCTGCAGCGTTCCCCCAAAGCAGTATGCCGTAAGACATAATGCTATGGAAGTAGCTGAAGTAAACTAGTCTAACTGTTTCCACGTCCGTAAAAAGACGGATTTTTTTAACTGCATAAACTGCGGAACTGAGTTTTTTTGATAGCTTATCTATGTGTGGGCCCCACTGAAGCTTATTATCTAAGGTGATTCCTAGGAATACCGTGCTATCTACAATTTCTAAATTTTCACCTTTAACATTAACATTAGCCGAGACTTGTTTAACATTGGGGAGTTTAAACCGAATACATTTAGTTTTGTTATTGTTCAGTAAAAGATTATTAGCACTAAACCAATTGACTACCTTTGAGATTGCATTATTCACATCATCAAAGTTCAAACTGCGTCGTTTCATTTTAAACAAAAGTGAAGTGTCATCTGCAAACAGTACAATCTCATGATTATCTCTGACATGATGTGGCAGGTCATTAATATAAACCAAAAACAGGAATGGCCCGAGTATGGAACCCTGCGGTACACCCATAGTAACAACAGACCCTGGAGATCGTTTTCCATTAATGTCAACTCTCTGTATCCTGTTATTTAGATAAGAAGAGAGAAGATCTAAAGAGTTATCCCTAATTCCATAGTGATGTAATTTCCTGATCAATGTCCCATGGTCAACGCAATCAAAAGCCTTAGACAAATCGCAAAATACTCCTAGAGCATCATGCGACTCCTCCCAGGCATCATTAGGTATATGTGATATTAACTCAATACTGGCATCAGTAGTTGATTTGCCTTGTGTAAAACCAAATTGTTTACAGTGGAGCATGTTGTTGGTGTTAAAGTGTGTAAGAAGTTGATTGAAAATTACTTTTTCAAATACTTTAGTAAATGTAGGCAATACCGATATCGGTATGAAGTTAGAAGGGTCATATGTACTACCCGATTTAAACAAAGGTACTATTTTACTGTGTTTCATTAAATCAGGAAACACGCCAGATTCAATAGATGCATTAAATATGAAAGCTAAATCAAGTGCAATAACATTTATTAGGGGCTTCACAACATGAACAGAAATATCCCAGAGGTCTGCAGTTTTCTTAACATTTATTGATTTAAAAGCTTTAATAATAACTTTATCATCTACATAATTAAACGAGAATTGATTTTCACATCTAGGTACTTAGTCTTTTAGCAAAGATTCAGCGACTACTTTGGAAGAGTCTAAAGACTTTGTAGTAGAGATCGGGATGTCAGTAAAAAAAAAACGCTTTATGATATTGAGTTCGCTACATCAATATCATTTTTGAAAGTAATATCATTATTTTTTAATTCATATTCATTGTTTTTAATATTGACTTTTCCAGTCTCACTTTTAATTATATCCCAAGTTGATTTAATTTTGTTATCACTTTTTCTTATTTTAGATCTGATATAATTTGAATTTGCAATTTGACAAATTTTTTTAAAGATTTTTGAGTACTTTTATACTTTATCCATGAACTCTTCACTATGATTCCACTGTTTTTCACTATATAATTCATATAAATCATCATCTTTACGCTGATGATCTCCAGATTTATCGCCACTTCTCTCTCAACGATGCACACTCTGCTGTGGAGGCACTCAACGCTGATCTTGAGGGAATAAGAAGTTGGGCTTCATCCTTCGGACTCCTGGTTAACCCGAGCAAGTCCCAGCCCATGATAATAGGTACTAGACATTCTCTTAACTTGTTGCAGCAACATCCCATTCCATCTGTCACTTTTAATGGTACCACAATCGTATATAGCGATAAAGTTAAAAACCTGGGTCTAATCTTTGACAACCAGTTGTCCTGGTCATCGCATATCAATAAGGTAAGTCGCCGAGTATTTTCTACCATTCACTCTCTCAGGAGACTTCAGCACTTTTGCCTCGACATACCAAAATCACTCTTGCTCAATCTCTCATTCTACCCCTCATCGATTACGTTGATGTCTGCTGGGTCAGTGCTAATGAAGAACTACTGAACAAACTCGAACGACTTCAAAATCTCGGGATTCGGTTTATCTTCGGGCTGCGCAAATACGACCATGTGTCACAACATCGCAGGGAGTTGAAGTGGCTGCCGATTCGTCTTCGTCGGAATTCACACATTCTCAATTTCCTCTACAACATTTTACGTAATCCACGCTACCCAACTTTCTTACGAGACAGTTTTCAGTTTCTTTCTTCCAGCAGACCTCGGAGAACTCACGCAGTTTCCATGCTCACAACTCCACAGCATAACACCGCTTTCTATGAGAACGGGTTTAGAGCCCGGGCCATTCGGTTGTGGAATGCACTCCCCTGCACCATCAGGGACAGTCCTAATCTGAATATCTTTAAAAGTCGTGTGTAAATCTAAATTTAATGACTGGGCAACATTTGGAATTCGTAAAAGTAGAGCTATCTTGTATGATCTTTATGAACAAAAAACCTATAACTTTGATATAAAATTTCATGACTATGTTAAAAAATATTCCAAAACTTTCAAGTTGGTTTGTAGAACTGCAAAAACTTTACACATAAATAGAAAAATACAAAATTCAAATAATAGAATGAAAACGGTTTGGCAAATCATAAACCGTGAAACTGGCAAAGTTATACCAAGGGATTATGATTTCTGCTTTAAGATAGGTGATGATGTTGTTAAATCCAACGCTGAGGTAGCTCGAGCTTTTGAGACATTCTTCACCAATGCACCCTTACTCACAACACAGCGTCTAAATTCATCTCCATATGATGCAGAGGTTTTGTTAAAAAACAGCACTAGCATCAGTAATGTAGATCTTAAATTTTATCATGTATGTCCCCAGGATATTGTCAAAACGTATAGATTACTTAACTTAAAAAATACTGAAGACCTGTGGGGTATGTCAGTCAAAGTCATTGGTTCAATAATACTTGTTATAGCCCCATACCTAGCTTATATATTTAATAAATGTGTTGATGATGGAGCTTTTCAAGACCTCACGAAACACAGTAAACTTATACCTCTGTTCAAGTCGGGAGACAAGGGTGATCCGTCAAATTTCAGACCAATATCGGTTCTTCCAGCACTAAAGTAAATTTTTTGTAAAGAATATACTCAATCAAATGCTCTCACACTTCAACCGTACAAAACAACTCCACGCCAAGCAATACGGTTTCACTAGGGGTAAATCGACTACGGATGCAGGTATTACCCTTATATCTCATATTTATTCTGCATGGGAAGCCGCGCAGGATGCTATCGGTGTTTTTTGCGATCTGTCGAAAGCATTTGATTGTGTTGATCATGACACGTTACTAATGAAATTAAATCATTACGGAGTTAGAAATAAAGCGTTGGATCTACTAAGATCATACCTAAGCAATAGAATTCAAAAGGCAGAAGTCAACGGCGTTAAGTTTGATGGATCGGGGGTTAAAATTGGCGTTCCACAAGGTTCCATATTAGGCCCTCTCTTATTCCTGGTATATATTAACGATCTGACTTTTTTGGTGGAGAAATTGACTAACATAGTGTTGTTTGCTGATGATACTTCACTGGTCTTCAAAATTGAAAGACAAAAAGAAGATTTTGATGATGTCAATAGAATTATCTTTAACCTTGAATTGGTTCACAGTAAACAATTTATTGTTAAACGCTGGTAAAACCAAGTGTATCAAATTCTCACTTCCAAATGTCAGGCAAGTTGGGACCAGTTTAGTGTTCGACAGCAATACGTTAGAATAAGTAAATGAAACGAAGTTTCTTGGAATAACCCTTGATAACAAATTGCAGTGGGGACCCCACATAGAAAATTTGGCTTGTAAATTAAGTTCTGCGGCTTACGCTGTTAGGAACATCAGACAAAACACGGATGTGGCTACATCTAGGTTAGTATATTTTAGTTACTTTCATAGTGTCATGTCCTATGGTATCTTGTTGTGGGGGAAAGCAGCGGATATTCAAACTATTTTTATTTTACAGAAAAGAACTATTTGAGCAATTTATAATTTAAAACGCACAGACTCCTTAAGACAGCTTTTTAAAGAAATTGACATACTAACTGTAGCTAGTCAATTTATTTTCGAAAATATAATGTACGTACGCAAGAACCTTACAAAATTTCCCAAACTTCGCGATAGCTGTAATGTTAACCTAAGAAATAATCACAGACTACTTGCGCCCCGGTTTAGACTCGCGAAGGTTAGCAATTCTTTCAAGGGTCAATGCATTCTCTACTACAACAAGATACCTCTGGAGATCTTGAAATTGCCATTTGAGCAATTTAAAATCCATGTTAAAGCGACTTAGTCGAAAAAGCGATATTACAATGTTCAAGATTACTTAAATGATGGGTCTGTATGGGGTTAATCTGGCTCAACACAGACCTTGCTGTTGATAATTTTGTAATTATTTATAGAAGCATTACCTCTCCCTTTAGAGTTATAGGTAGTATGCATGTGAGTATGTATTATTATAGTGTATAAAATAGTATTTGTAGTATATAATAAGAATTTAGTATATTATTATTGTTATTATTTAATTTAATTTATTTATTATTTTATATATTGTACACATAGGTCTACCCCTGCTCAACCATCAACTTTTCCCTTGTTTGCCTGGTTTGCTGGAAGAGATCTCTTATTAGAGATAAGCTCGCCTTTGTACACTTTTTTTATGTAACTCTTGTTTTTTGTATGATTTGTGAGCAGTAAAGAAATTATGAAATAAATTTTGTCTACTTTTAAATATACCTACTGTGGCCCACTTACTAAAGTTAAGTTTGTCTGAGACCACAATCGATCTGGTAGTAAATAATGCATTGAACGCATTGCTGAATTTGTAAAAAAAAATACAATATGACTCATTAGGGCTATTATTAGTGATTAATTTCCCACGCCTACCGAACGGCGTGAGAATCCTGAGGGGGATGTGCCTTTGGCCGCACGTGATAGAAAGAATTGATGAATTTGTTATAACCTTGTCACCGCAGACAGGATAGATTGAAGGCTCGATTCGAGACAGGGGAATGCGGGAGAGGAGACAGTTTTGGAATGGGGGATGGGATCGAACCCTTGCCGTCGCTGTCCGACGCCGTCGCCGGCGCGCTGCTGGCGGCACGTGGAGTCGCCGCCGATACGACTATGTGCTTCACAACACAATGCACTTGACCGCTGACGCGAATCTAATTACGATCAATAGCCCGACGCTATGAGGCAGATTTACACTCCGACCGGGCCCGATACCTGTATTACAATTGGTACACCGAAATACCATCAATGGCCCGATGCCTTGATAGCCATGTTATTCTCCCGATGAGACAGACCAAGAGAAAAATTAACCTCCAATTTTACATCTCGTTTCCGATACGAGTGACAGCTGCGGTTCTGTTTCCGTTCCGAGTCGCGCAACAAGAGGAGGTGCGTTCCGAAGCACAAATATTAAACAGTCACCAGCCCGGACAGGCCCGAACCTGTCCCTAATCAATAGGAAGGCGAGAAAGTGTTGCGACCGCTCTCTTGAGGACCGAGTCCCCCACCCTGACTTCTGCTGATCGAGGCGTGCCATCCCGACCCGTGTACAAATTGACGATCCGTCCTCGTCTCCATCTCAATGATGGCAGGTTCGCATCTTTAATCAGCACCAAATCACCGACTTGAGGGGGGCTCGTCCGGTCAGTCCACTTAAGGCGCTGCTGCAAGATGTGCAAGTACTCAAGGGACCACCGTTTCCAAAAATCTTGAGCCATCTGCTGCAACATCTGCCACCTAGTTAACCGACTTAACTTAACATCACCGAATGGGTATTCTGGCAGGGCGTTAAGGGGCTGACCTTTCAGGAAGTGAACCAAAGTCAACGCTTCCAAATAATTTGGATCTGAACTGAGCGGGCACAACGGACGCGAGTTCAGAGTCATTTCAATTTTACAGAACAGCGTCGCAAGCTCTTCAAAGCGTAGAGAGGTCTCACCGATGATCCTCGTCAGGTGCGACTTAGCCGATTTAACCGCAGCCTCAAAAATTCCTCCCCAATGAGGACATCCCGGCGGACTGAAAACCCATTCAATCCCTCGTCGGGAGCAAGCCGTACCGATGGCGTCCTGGTTACCGTTCAGGAATTGAGTAACCTCCTGCAGATATCGCCTGGCTCCGACAAAATTTGTGCCGATGTCCGAACGGATTAATGTCGGGAGGCCCCTTCGTGAGACGAACCGATCCAGACATGCGATAAATGCCTCCGTAGTGAGGTCACTGACCACCTCCAAGTGGACTGCCTTCGTGGCCAAGCACACGAAGACGCACAGGTAAGCCTTCACTAATCTGGCGTTCCGTAGCTGTGAAGACTTGACCATGAATGGTCCCGCGAAATCCGTTCCGACACCCGCAAAGGGCCGGATTTCGTTTACCCTATCCGAGGGCAAATCGCCCATCTGGGGCTGCATCGTAGCTGCCTTGGCCCGATAACAAGGCAGGCACCGAAATACGACGCTACGCACTAAGCGTCTTCCCGATAGAATCCAGAACTCGCGCTGGAGAAACGCCAACAAGGCGTCGCATCCGACATGCCCATTCCGAATGTGTCGATCCTGAATCAACAGTTCGACCAACTTCCCTTTCCTAGGGAGTAACAACGGGTGGAGAGCTGCATAAGGCAGGTTGGCATTCCGCAGCCGACCTCCTACGCTCAGCAATCCTTGAGGGTCAATAAACGGGTTGAGCCGAGCCACAGCTCCCTTCAGTTGGACGCGTCCGCGTCTCAGAATGTCCAATTCGGACTTAAAGTGCACCGACTGCACGTTCCGTACCAATGCGAACAACGCATGGTTCCGTTCCCGTGGTGTCAGGACCGGTGTCCGCACTCGTTGCGCCTCAGAATTCCGACAATTCCGCGCAAATCGGCAGATCCAGGCGGTCACATTAACCAGCTTGTCGAGCGAGCTGTACCGTTCCAGCAGGCTGAACTCCTCTTCCGGCTCTGGTTGCGTCGTACAAACACCGACTGTCAAGGCGCCGTTCGCCGAGGTAATGCGTGGACTCATTGGCCAATCTGATTCGGCTTGAGTCAACCATTTTGGACCCCACCACAAGGGATGTCCAACCAACTCCGGAGCGTGACACAATCGACCTGACCGAAGGCGACCAGTATTGTTCCGACAAGACTGTTCACACTCCCCCTCAACCGGGTCCAACCGGCGGACCGTAGGTGGTTCCTCCACCTCCCAAAACCTCTGTATCACCTCCGAGAGTACAGAACCGAATAAGGGACTACGTGTCGCTAGGCGTGGGGCAGCCGGCATGACCGGACCCATTACCGCATGGCCCAGTCTGGTGTTGACCGAAACCAGACCAGTCGCCTGCAACACGTGGACACCTGGTACTAACAGGTATCCCAAGGCATCGACACCCAATAAAATGTCTACTGGGCCCGGAATATCGAACTCCGGGTCAGCCAGTGACAAGCCAGCGATCAACTGTCGCACCGAGGGCGACAACCGTACGTGAGGATGTGAGCCCATCACATTAGGCATGACTAATGCCGTGACCGTCAGATTCACCGATGAATCCACCCGTGACGAGAGAGAAATCCGACATACTCCCTTAACGGAACCGACTTCCGTGTTCCCAATTCCCCGAATGGAATGTGGATACTCCCTTACCGTAATGCCCAACCGTCTTACAAGGTTGCACGAGACTAAGCACCCCTGGGCCCCCGAGTCCAATAGTGCTCGTGCTACACAAGATTTGCTGTCCGAACTCCACGCTATCACCGAGGCGGTGGGGAGCATGACCGTCTGAGGAGTGGCGGCACCCTGTAAGTGGGCGGCGTGTCCCTAGCGGGAATCCCCGCGGGATCCGAACCCGCTCAGACCTCCGTCGGCCTGGTAACTCGGCTGCTGATATGCCACCGGTGGCATATCAGACCGCATGTACATTAGGGGGTCCCAACCCGCATAATAGGCCCCTCGCTGTCCCGGTACCCGACCATACCGGACTGTGAACGGTGTGCCCGGTGGCCACCGTGGATGGAGGGGGGAGAGCGGATCCAACCTGGGGCGCTCTAGGAATGGGGGCGACATCCGACTGTTCGCCTCCTTGTTCACCTCCCAGAGCGACGGGCAGGGTGGCGCAGAAGGTGGTGGGCTCCCAGCCTTCGCGCCACTCATAGGTGCCATCTGACACCCGCCCGTAACACGCGATGAGCCAGCGGCCCGAAGTCCTCGCTGACCCTGGATAGCGGCGACCGAACCCCGGCTATCCCGCCTGTTACCCCCCGCGCTGCCCCCTTCCCCTCGGGGGGGGGTCCCGTCCGCGGGTACCCGAGTCACCCCGTTGGTGACTCCCGTTGCCCGGAGGGGGACTGGGTCCGGCCCTGGTTGGGCCCTGTGACCGACCAACCTGAGTCCGGCCCTGGTGCCCGTTCGATGGGCCTGACCGGTTCAGGCACAACACGACGTGGTGCCTGCCACCGCAGCCCTCACAGGGGGACGCCCGTGAGCACTCGCTCAGCGGGTGCGGCCCCAAGCAACCGAAACACAATCGGTGGCGGAACACCACCTTCCTGCGGGCAGCCACACCGAGCGCCTTAAAGTTGGCGCAACTGGTCACCTCATGACCGGCACTGTCGCAGTGCACACAGCCGTCACCCGACGGCGCGGCACTCAAAACGCCAAATTGTTTTGACCGACCACCCCCCCGTGGGGGTGGGGGGCGCGGCCCCTCCCGCATCCCCGCGGGTTGGCGCTGCACACTGGCCTCCAAATCCATGGTGTCGCATCGCCTGCATTCACCCTCCAAAAACTCCGTTAATTGGACGAGCGTGGGCAGTTCCGAGCTACTGCCCCCATGCAGCTGTTCAAACCGACTTTGAACAGCTGCAGGCAACCGTGACAAAACCATATATAACACAATATATGACCATTGCTCTACCGGCAGACCAAGGTTCTGAAGGGCCTTAGTGGCTACCAGCACAGGGTTGAGCACCTGTACCCGGATGTCAACATCCCGGGTTACTCTTGGGATGCTGAACAGCTTCCCCAGCTGCGCATCAACCAACCGCCTTTTGTGTTGGTAGCGGTCAAACAATATGACCCGGGCAATCTCATAATTGCCCGCCGTAACCGTTAGGTAACCGACCAACTCCTTCGGTTCACCCCGCAGTGCCATCAATAGCTGGGCCAACTTGTAGGCGCTGTCCAGGTCGTCCCGACCGTGGACCAGGCTATCGAACAAATTGATGAATGCCGGCCACTCATCAATTGCCCCACCGAAGGCCGGAATCTCCAGGTGTGGAAGCCGTCCAACCACACCCTTAGGGGGGGTCTCCGCTACCCTCTTCGCGGTCATCCTGACGCGACCGCTTAATTTTTTCGGCGCGACGCTCGATGTCGCCCAAGCACTCCATCGCTTGGTCAGCATCCGCGCAGAGCTGCCTCACTGCAGCCACCGAGGCCTCATCCGTAAGCCCGAGGGCTTCAGCCTCGGCAGCCAGCCGACACACCTTCCCGACGCGTGTCATTGCGTCCTCCACACGCTTGAGCAGGACATCGTCCATGTCGGGTCGCTCCACATACTTGTGAGTATGGGCGAGCCATCTCATCTCCTCACGGACACCATACCGCAGTACCGTCAAGGGCGAAGGTGCCATGGTTACCGATTTAATTGTTCCTGGTCCTATGCTTCACTGCCGAACTAAGCACAGCCAGATACCAGCACTTTCCCGTCAGCGCTGGGCACAGAAATTAAAACTAAGTTGTAAAACCCAAGGCAACCACTAAACAATTAAATCATAAACAATATTTAATATGGTCGCCCTGTGGACATACAGCTTATAATATACACTCTAAATCAATTAGAGAATGCCACCATGTGGTACAATCAAAATAACACACAAAAGGTTATTATAAAAAAAAACTATTTTTCTAGTAGTGGCCCCTCCGATAGGAACCACACTTCCTTGAGGTCATCAAAATCAGCTTAATACCCCTTAAATAGCCCGACCCCGCTGTGCAAACCGAAATAACACTGTAGGACTATAGAACCCGACGTTCTATCGCAAGTAATACAATCTAGTTACTTCGCAGAATGACTGTTCAATATTTTATGCTCAACAACAGTAGTTCCGACTACAATTTTATAACAACTGTTAACTAAATTGGCACTTATACTTTCACTTACCGAAAATGAACTTTAATCGTGGTATACCGACCACAGACTCATTGCCGACTTGAGCCAATCTGGGATATTCTTTTCTCCCAACTACAATGTGACAAAGGCAACCCTACCGTGAATCGATGATTTCCCACTAGGAAACCGCGCTTCTGCTACCAAAATGATTAATTTCCCACGCCTACCGAACGGCATGAGAATCCTGAGGGGGATGTGCCTTTGGCCGCACGTGAGAGAAAGAATTGATGAATTTGTTATTACCTTGTCACCGCAGACAGGATAGATTGAAGGCTCGATTCGAGACAGGGGAATGCGGGAGAGGAGACAGTTTTGGAATGGGGGATGGGATCGAACCCTTGCCGTCGCTGTCCGACGCCGTCGCCGGCGCGCTGCTGGCGGCACGTGGAGTCGCCGCCGATACGACTATGTGCTTCACAACACAATGCACTTGACCGCTGACGCGAATCTAATTACGATCAATAGCCCGACGCTATGAGGCAGATTTACACTCCGACCAGGCCCGATGCCTGTATTACAATTGGTACACCGAAATACCATCAATGGCCCGATGCCTTGGTAGCCATGTTATTCTCCCGATGAGACAGACCAAGAGAAAAATTAACCTCCAATTTTACATCTCGTTTCCGATACGTGTGACAGCTGCGGTTCTGTTTCCGTTCCGAGTCGCGCAACAAGAGGAGGTGCGTTCCGAAGCACAAATATTAAACAATTAGAGTAATTGATAGGTAGTTTGCTATCCCAATTCAATTTAAACCTTTCAAACCGATGTGCAGTCACAGGTATGTATAGTATCTTTCTTGTAGAACTTTTTTTAAGTTGAATTTCTAGTCTTATGTATTGACCTAAATGGTCTGACTTATAATTACTTATAATTTTTTTAAGTACAATTTTTTCATGTGGATAAGCAAATATATTGTCTATACAATTTGCTGAGGTTTCAGTTATTCGAGTAGGTTCCATGAAAAGTGGCTTTAAGTTGTGAGAATTAAATAAGTTAGTTGGTCTCGTACTAAGGGAGTAAGTTTCTAATAAATTTACATTGAAGTCTCCACATATCATAAGGGTTTTATTAGATTTTGATACTTTAAATAATATGTCATCCATGACTTTTTCAAAAACATCAAATGAACCTGATGGTGGACTGTAAACGCTTATTACAATTATGCGCTCCAATTCAACACATGCTACTTCAATGTGGCTTTCAACTGATAAACATACTATGTCATTACGATTTTTGAACTTTATGTGTTTATTTAGAAATATTAGAGAGCCTCCACGAGCAGCATGTGATCTGCAAAAAGAACTACCAACCTGTTGGTTACTGAAATTGAACATGAGCTCATGGCTTTTTAGCCAATGTTCTGTTAGACATAAAATATCATTATTAAAAGAGTTCATGTACAATTCCAACTCTAATAATTTACTGCTAATACCTTGAATATTTTGGTGGACCAGATTAGTAAACTTTGCATTTATTTTACAATATAGAATTTTTCTCTTTTTATTATGTACTTTATTATTATTATTTGACGGGCTAGAGACTTCCTCTATTGTCGTTGTATCTGTCGTTGTCTTGGAAAAGCTTCCAAGGTTTTGTTTGAAACATCAGTATAATGCTCAATAGAGGCATTATGTGTAGCCAAATTTTTGGCTGTAATATTAAAATAATAGGACAGCGAATTTGCTACTTGTTTTTTGTATTAACTAGGAAGGTAATATTTAATAATATTTATTTCTACTAACTAAGCCAACAAGTTAATACTAAGCCAACAGTCGTGCCTGGCGGTATTTATGGACATCGAAGGAGCTTTTGATAAAACAAACTTCAGTAGCATCGGAACTGGATTGGAGAAACTAGGCACCAACCCTAACATAATAACTTGGATAACAAAAATGCTGGAATCAAGAATAATCTCTCTGGAAATCAGCGATAAAATCAAATGCAAATGGTGGCCAAGGGTTGTCCACAGGGAGGTGTGCTATCACCACTACTGTGGGTACTAGTAGCTAATGACCTGGTGACACAACTTAACACAAGAGGAATCTACTCAATAGCATACGCCGATGACGTGACAATACTCGTGAACGGCCTTTTTATTAACACGATATTTGACCGCATGTAAATAGCACTACGGTACATAGAACCATGGTGCAAAAATAACGAACTCTCAGTAAACCCCGCTAAAACTGAGATGGATGATTTACAAAAAAGATAAACCACGGCAGTTACAGGCTGCCCAAACTCTTTAATAAAACACCATCAAAAGACGTGATTATTGAGGTGTATGGCTTGACCACAAATTAAGTTGGAGCAAGCACATGAAAGCAACACTAAAGAAAGCCACCATATCGTTCTTCTAATGTAGGAAGATGGTAGGGAACGGATGGGGACTCCAGCCCAAAATTTGTCGATGGATGAATATGGCTGTGGTGAGACCCATCATCACATACGGCTCCCTGGTATGGTGGCAACGAACAACACTATGCACAACTGCAACACAACTACAGCAGTTCCAGAGAATGGCATGTGTAGCTAAGACAGGCTGCATGAGGTCGGCGCCATCAGCGGCACTAGAAATCATGCTAGGCATACCACCATTGGACTTATTCGTACAGAAGGAGGCCAAATCGGCGGCCATAAGGCTATACAGTACTGGTCAATGGAAAGGACAAATAGCAGATAAAGAACACTGCACAATTCTAGAAAAAGCATTCGGGGAGTGCCGGAAGCTATTATTGAAATTTATCGCATAAAAACAAAATTCATATTCGGTAAAAAATATGAAATTACAGCCAAGGGCTTGGAAACACCAACAATACTAAATCACAAAAGCATAACAATATACAGTGATGGCTAAAAAAAAGCAGGAAAACAGGTGGAGGTCTTTTCTCGCCGGAGCTTGACATTAAACTTTCCCTAATGTTTAATATTTATGCTTCGGAACGCACCGGTTTTTTGTTGCGCGGATCGACCGCGAGTAATCGGGACATCACTAAGCGGAAACGGACCGCAGCTGTCACTCGTACCAACGAGATGAAAAATTGGAGGTTATCTTTTCTCGTCGGGAGAACAAACATGTCTGCTCAGGCATCGGGCCATTGATTGTAATTCGGTGTAACAATCGTGTAATACAGGCGTCGGGCCTGGTTGGAGTGCTCATCATAAACATCGTCGGGAAATAAGTAGATTCGCGTCAGCGGTTGAGTGATCCGTGTTGATTGGACATCGTCGTATCGGCCGGCGACTCCACGTGTCAGCAGGCAGCACGCCGGCGACAGCGTCGGGCAGCGACAGCGAAACGATAGTGATTCGGTTCCTATCCTATCCCAATTGTGCCCTTATCCCGTATTCCTGTCTCGAATCGAGCTTTCGATTTCCGGTCTACGACGACAAGGTAAGGTAACAATCAACTTCTTTTCTCCCGTGCTGGCAAAAACCCAGCCCCCTCAGGGTTCCACGCCCTGTCGGTTGAGGCGTGGAATTAATCATTTTGGTAGCAGGCGCGGTTTTCCTAGTGGGAAATCATCGATTCACGGTTGTAGGGTTGCCTTTTGCCACATTGTAGTTGGGAGAAAAGAATATCTCAGATTGGCCGGCAATCTGTTTGTGAGTGAGTCTGTGGTCGGTACACTACAATTAAAGTTCATTTTCGGTTAGTGAAAGTATAAGTGTCAATTTAGTTAACAATTATTATAAATTTGTAGTCGGAAACTACTGTTTGTGTGCATAAAAGATTGAACAGTCATTCTGCGAAGTAACTAGATTGTATTACTTGCGGTAGAACGTCGGGTTCTATAGTACTGCAGTGTTATTTCGGTTTACACAGCAGGGTCGGGCTATTTAAGTGGTATTAAGCTGATTTTGCTGACCTCAAAGGAAGTGTGGATCATATCGGAGGGGCCACTTCTAGAAAAATAGTTTTTTTATAATACCTTTTTGTGTGTTATTTGTATTGTACCATATGGTGGCATTCTCTAATTGATTTAGAGTGTATAGTTATAAGGTGTATGTCCACAGGGCGACCATATTAAATATTTTTAGGATTTAATTGTTTTAGTGGTTGCCTTGGTTTTTACAACTTAGTTTTAATTTCTGTGCCCAGCGCTGACGGGCAAGTGCTGGTCTCTGGCTGTGCTTAGTTCGGTAGTGAAGCATAGGACCAGAAACAATTGAATCGGTAACCATGGCACCTTCGCCCTTGACGGTACTGCGGTATGGTGTCCGTGAGGAGATGAGATGGCTCGCCCACACTCACAAGTATGTGGAGCGACCTGACATGGACGATGTCCTGCTCAAGCGTGTGGAGGACGCAATGACACGCGTCGGGAAGGTGTGTCGGCTGGCTGCGGAGGCTGAAGCCCTCGGGCTTACGGATGAGGCCTCGGTGGCTGCAGTGAAGCAGCTCTGCGCGGATGCTGACCAAGCGATGGAGTGCTTGGGCGACATCGAGCGTCGCGCGGAAAAAATTAAGCGGTCGCGTCGGAATGACCGCGGGGAGGGTAGCGAAACCCGCCCCTAAGGGTGTTGTTGGACGGCTGCCACACCTGGAGATTCCGGCCTTCGGTGGGGCAATTGATGAGTGGCCGGCATTCATCAATTTATTCGATAGTCTGGTCCACGGTCGGGACGACCTGGACAACACCTACAAGTTGGCCCAACTATTGATGGCACTGCGGGGTGAACCGAAGGAGTTGGTCGGTCACCTAACGGTCACGGCGGGCAATTATGAGATTCATCATTTCATCATTTCAGCCCGTTAGTGTCCACTGCTGAACATAGGCCTCTCCAATCGCACTCCAGCGTGACCGGTCCGTAGCCACCTGCATCCAACGAGATCCAGCGATCCTCACCAGGTCGTCGGTCCATCTCGTAGGTGGCCGACCCACACTGCGCTTGCCAGTACGTGGTCTCCATTCAAGGACCTTTTTGCCCCATCGGCCATCCGATCTTCGCGCTATGTGGCCTGCCCATTGCCACTTCAGCTTGCTTATCCTCCTCCTCCTTATTATGAGATTGCCCGGGCCATATTGTTTGACCGCTACCAACACAAACGGCGTTTGGTTGATGCACAGCTGGGGAAGCTGTTTAGCATCCCAAGAGTAACCCGGGATGTTGACATCCGGGTACAGGTGCTCGACCCTGTGCTGGTGGCCACTAAGGCCCTTCAGAACCTTGGTCTGCCGGTAGACCAATGGTCATATATCGTGTTATATATGATTTTGTCACGGTTGCCTGCAGCTGTTCAAAGTCAGTTTGAACAGCTGCATGGGGGCAGTAGCTCGGAACTGCCCACGCTCGTCCAATTAACGGATTTTTTGGAGGGTGAATGCAGGCGATGCGACACATTGGATTCGGAGGCCAGTGTGGCCCCCACGTGGGGTGGGCGGTCAAAACAATTTGGCGTTTTGAGTGCCGCGCCGTGGGGTGACGGCTGTGTGCACTGCGACAGTGCCGGTCATGAAGTGACCAGTTGCGCCAACTTTAAGGCGCTCGGTGTGGCTGCCCGCAGGAAGGTGGTCTTCCGCCACCGATGGTGTTTCGGTTGTTTGGGGCCGCACCCGCTGAGCGTGTGCTCACGCGCGTCCCCCCGTGAGTGCTGCGGTGGCAAGCACCACATCGTGTTGTGCCTGAACCGGTCAGGCCCTTCGGACGGTCACCAGGGCCGGACTCAGGTTGGTCGGTCACAGGGCCCAACCAGGGCCGGACCCAGTCCCCCTCCGGGCAACGGGAGTCACCAACGGGGTGACTGGGGTACCCGCGGACGGGCCCCCCCCGAGGGGAAGAAGGCTGCGCGGGGGGTAACAGGCGGGATAGCCGGGGTTCGGTCGCCGCCGTCCAGGGTCAGCGAGGACTTCGGGCCGCTGGCTCACCGCGTGTTACGGGCGGGTGTCAGATGGCACCTATGAGTGGCGCGAAGGCTGGGAGCCCACCACCTTCTGCGCCACCCTGCCCGTCGCTCTGGGAGGCGAACAGGGAGGCGAACAGCCATATGTCGCCCCCATTCCTAGAGCGCCCCAGGTTGGATCCGCTCTCCCCCCTCCATCCACGGTGGCCACGGGGCACACCGTTCACAGTCCGGTATGGTCGGGTACCGGGACAGCGAGGGGCCTATTATGCGGTTTGGGACCCCCTGATGTACATACGGTCTCATATGCCACCGGTGGCATATCAGCAGCCGAGTTACCAGGCCGACGGGGGTCCCAGCGGGTTCGGATCCCGCGGAAGTTCCCGCTAGGGACACGCCGCCCACTTACAGGGTGCCGCCACTCCACAGACGGTCATGCTCCCCACCGCCTCGGTGATAGCGTGGAGTTCGGACGGCAAATCTTGTGTGGCACGAGCACTATTGGACTCGGGGGCCCAGGGGTGCTTAGTCTCGTGCAACCTTGTAAGACGGTTGGGCATTTCGGTAAGGGAGTATCCACATTCCATTCGGGGAATTGGGAACACGGAAGTCGGTTCCGTTAAGGGAGTATGTCGGATTACTCTCTCGTCACGGGTGGATTCATCGGTGAATCTGACGGTCACGGCATTAGTCATGCCTAATGTGATGGGCTCACACCCTCACGTACGGTTGTCGCCCTCGGTGCGACAGTTGGTCGCTGGGTTGTCACTGGCTGACCCGGAGTTCGATATTCCGGGCCCAGTAGACATTTTATTGGGTGTCGATGCCTTGGGATACCTGTTAGTGCCAGGTGTCCACGAGTTGCAGGCGACTGGTCTGGTTTCGGTCAACACCAGACTGGGCCATGCGGTAATGGGTCCGGTCATGCCGGCTGCCCCACGCCTTGCGACTCGTGGTCCCTTATTCGGTTCTGTACTCTCGGAGGTGATACAGAAGTTTTGGGAGGTGGAGGAACCACCTACGGTCCGCCGGTTGGACCCGGTTGAAGAAGAGTGTGAACAGTTTTATCGGAACAATACTGGTCGCCTTCGTTCAGGTCGATTTCTCACACGTCTTCCATTTCGGAGTGATCGCCCGCCGCTGGGCAGTTCACACCATGCAGCCGAGACGCGGCTTCTGTCGATGGAACGACGCATGAAGAAGCGTGACGGGATTTTCCGGCAGAAGTACGTCGATTTCATACGGGAATACGAGTCGCTCGGCCACATGTCGGTTTCGGGTATCGACTGGAAGCGTGACGACCACTGCTTCCTGCCCCATCACGCGGTCTTGAGGACCCCGGAGGGCAAAATACGGGTAGTGTTCGATGGATCGGCATCAACATCTAACGGCATGAACCTGAACCAGTGTTTGCATTCAGGGCCGAAGTTGAACCATGACATCGCGGATGTCATCACACGGTTCTGTCGACACAATGTTGTGTTTGTAGCTGACATCCGGATGATGTTTAGACAGACGGTCATTCACCCTGACGATAGACGGTATCAGCTGATACTGTGGCGAGAGAGCCCAGATCAGCCCATCAGGGTGTACGAGCTGAACACCAACACGTACGGGCTACGGTCTAGTCCTTATTTGGCGATTCGCACTCTGCGGGAGTTAGCGGATCGAGAACGGTTAAACTTCCCTAGAGGAGCAGCGATCCTGGAGCAGGATCTCTACGTGGACGATATCTGTACCGGTGCAGATTCCGTAGAGGAGGCGCTCGCTCGACGGGACGAGCTAGTTGAGCTCTTACGGGGTGGAGGTTACGAGCTCCGGAAATGGATGTCGAACTCTCCAGAGTTACTGACTGGTCTTCCGGATGACTACCAGCAGGATCCCCACATTTTTGAAAATTTGGAAAATCCAAATATGTTGTCGGTATTAGGCGTCCAGTACCAGCCGGTGTCAGACATGTTCTCGTATCGGATCGAGTTGGACTCCCCGAAGGTCTGGACGAAACGGAACGTCCTCTCAACGGTGGCTAGGACATTTGATCCAAACGGGTGGATCACCCCGGTAACATTTCAGCTCAAGAGTTTTATGCAGCAATTGTGGTCTGCTGAGCTGAAATGGGACGACCCGATCGGCGGGTCATTGAGCTCAGAGTGGGACTTGTTCTTTTCGACCCTCCCTGGCATCAATCGGATTTCACTGCCACGGAGGTTGGTCCCCACCAAACGATACACCGCCACCCTGCATGGGTTTTGCGATGCCTCGGAGAAGGGCTACGGAGCTGCGGTATATCTGCGTACGGTCGACTCCTCGGGGGAGGTTGATGTGCGGTTGGTCATGGCCAAGAGCAAGGTTGCGCCGTTGCGCACTCGCCTGACCATTCCCAAGTTAGAGCTTTCGGGAGCGGCTCTCCTGACTCGTCTGCTCAACCACACGATGACGGTTCTTCGTGGGTCAATAGCGTTGGAAGATACGGTCTACGCTTGGATGGACAGCCAGATCGTGTTATGCTGGCTGAAGGCTTCAGTTCACAAGCTGGAAATTTTTGTGGCGAATCGGTTTTCGCAGATTTTGCATTGGGAGGTTCCCTTAATCTGGAGACATGTTCCAGGGGAAATGAACCCAGCAGACTGTGCGTCTCGTGGGTGTCACGCTCCGGAGTTGGTTGGACATCCCTTGTGGTGGGGTCCAAAATGGTTGACTCAAGCCGAATCGGATTGGCCAATGAGTCCACGCGTTACCACGGCGAACGGCGCCTTGACAGTCGGTGTCTGTACGACGCAACCAGAGCCGGAAGAGGAGTTCAGCCTGCTGGAACGGTACAGCGCGCTCGACAAGCTGGTCAATGTGACCGCCTGGATCTGCCAATTTGCGCAGAATTGTCGGAATTCTGAGGCGCAACGAGTGCGGACACCGGTCCTGACACCACGGGAACGGAACCATGCGTTGTTCGCATTGGTACGGAAGGTGCAGACGGTGCACTTTAAGTCCGAATTGGACATTCTGAGACGCGGACGCATCCAACTGAAGGGAGCTGTGGCTCGGCTCAACCCGTTTATTGACCCTCAAGGATTGCTGAGGGTAGGAGGTCGGCTGCGGAATGCAACCTGCCTTATGCGGCTCGCCAACCGTTGTTACTCTCTAGGAAAGGGAAGTTGGTCGAACTGTTGATACAGGATCGACACATTTGGAATGGGCTTATCGGATGCCACGCCTTGATGGCGTTTTTTCAGCGCGAGTTCTGGATTCTATCGGGAAGACGCTTTGTGCGTAGCGTCGTATTTCGGTGCCTGCCTTGTTATCGGGCCAAGGCGGCTACGATGCAGCCCCAGATGGGCGATTTGCCCTCGGATAGGGTTAACGATCCAGCGATCCAGCGATCGCTGGATCGCGAGATTGACCGAAGAATCCAGCTTTCTTGGGGAGCATTCGGAAAGCTCAAGGACGTCTTCCACTCCAAGATCCCTCAATCGCTGAAGACTAGAGTCTATAACCAGTGTGTTCTCCCGGTAATGACTTATGCTTGCGAGACATGGACGCTTACTGCCGGGATGATGAACAAACTTAGAGTCACACAAAGAGCGATGGAAAGGTCGATGCTCGGAGTGTCCCGCCACGACATGATAAGAAACGAGCTCATCCGCCAGCGCACTAAAGTTACCGATATAGGAAAACGAGTCGCACGACTTAAATGGCAATGGGCTGGACACATCTGTCGCAGAAATGACGGAAGATGGAGCTCTAAAGTTTTGTTCTGGAGACCACGCACAGGAAAAAGAAGCGCTGGAAGTCCTGCGACACGGTGGTCCGACGACATAAAGATCACGGCCGGCCTATCCTGGACGAGAATGGCCGCGGACCGCACAAGATGGAGGACAACTGGGGAGGCATATGTCCAACGGTGGACGGTGAAATGCTGAAGAAGAAGAAGAAGAAGGGTTAACGAAATCCGGCCCTTTGCGGGTGTCGGAACGGATTCATGGTCAAGTCTTCACAGCTACGGAACGCCAGATTAGTGAAGGCATACCTGTGCGTCTTCGTGTGCTTGGCCACGAAGGCAGTCCACTTGGAGGTGGTCAGTGACCTCACTCAGAGGCATTTATCGCATGTCTGGATCGGTTCGTCTCACGAAGGGGCCTCCCGACATTAATCCGTTCGGACAACGGCACAAATTTTGTCGGAGCCAGGCGATATCTGCAGGAGGTCACTCAATTCCTGAACGGTAACCAGGATGCCATCGGTACGGCTTGCTCCCGACGAGGGATTGAATGGGTTTTCAGTCCGCCGGGATGTCCTCATTGGGGAGGAATATTTGAGGCTGCGGTTAAATCGGCTAAGTCGCACCTGACGAGGATCATCGGTGAGACCTCTCTACGCTTTGAAGAGCTTGCGACGCTGTTCTGTAAGATTGAAATGACACTGAACTCGCGTTCGTTGTGCCCGCTCAGTTCGGATCCAAATGATTTGGAAGCGTTGACTCCGGGTCACTTCCTGATAGGTCAGCCCCTTAACGCCCTGCCAGAATACCCATTCGGTGATGTTAAGTTAAGTCGGTTAACTAGGTGGCAGATGTTGCAGCAGATGGCTCAAGATTTTTGGAAACGGTGGTCCCTTGAGTACTTGCACATCTTGCAGCAGCGCCTTAAGTGGACTGACCGGACGAGCCCCCCTCAAGTCGGTGATTTGGTGCTGATTAAGGATGCGAACCTGCCATCATTGAGATGGAGACGAGGACGGATCGTCAATTTGTACACGGGTCGGGATGGCACGCCTCGATCAGCAGAAGTCAAGGTGGGGGACTCGGTCCTCAAGAGAGCGGTCGCAACACTTTCTCGCCTTTCTATTGATTAGGGACAGGTTCGGGCCTGTCCGGGCGGGTGACTGTTTAATATTTATGCTTCGGAACGCACCGGTTTTTTGTTTCGCGGATCGACCGCGAGTAATCGGGACATCACTAAGCGGAAACGGACCGCAGCTGTCACTCGTACCAACGAGATGAAAAATTGGAGGTTATCTTTTCTCGTCGGGAGAACAAACATGTCTGCTCAGGCATCGGGCCATTGATTGTAATTCGGTGTAACAATCGTGTAATACAGGCGTCGGGCCTGGTCGGAGTGCTCATCATAAACATCGTCGGGAAATAAGTAGATTCGCGTCAGCGGTTGAGTGATCCGTGTTGATTGGACATCGTCGTATCGGCCGGCGACTCCACGTGTCGGCAGGCAGCACGCCGGCGACAGCGTCGGGCAGCGACAGCGAAACGATAGTGATTCGGTTCCTATCCTATCCCAATTGTGCCCTTATCCCGTATTCCTGTCTCGAATCGAGCTTTCGATTTCCGGTCTACGACGACAAGGTAAGGTAACAATCAACTTCTTTTCTCCCGTGCTGGCAAAAACCCAGCCCCCTCAGGGTTCCACGCCCTGTCGGTTGAGGCGTGGAATTAATCACCTAAGCTTCGGAATGGAGACGACAGTGTTTCAAGCTGAAACACTGAGTCTCCTACACGGGGCAATGCACTTGATAAATGATGCAGAGGGGAATGAGATTACCTTTAAAACGGACTGCGCAGCCTTACCTCACTAAAAAGTCCTTTGACAAAATCAAAACTTATACTAGAATGCCACAAGGCACTCAACTGGCTAGGTGAGAAAAACAAGGTCACAGTCCAGTGGGTCACCAAGGGAGGCAGACAAGCTAGCAAAATTAGGGGCAGAAAGGCCAGCAATTGGCCCTCCATCATTCTCGCCCTTATTAGCGGAAGCTCTACGAAAAAGGCTCAGAGAAGTCACAGTACAGTAACAAAACCTATTATGGTCTAGCAGAGAAGACTGCAAAACAAAAAACTTTTTATAAATAAGTATAACCATAAATTTACGAATAACCTCATGAGACTGCCACGCAGTAAAATAAAAATACTAACAAGCCTTATTACACGCCATTGTACACTAGATAAACACTTGACAATTACAGGTGCAACACGTTGGGGGTGCATGGAAGTGGATGAAACAGTAGAGCACATGCTTCTGGCATGTCCATCTACAACATCCAGGATGGCTATCCTAGGACACAATAAACACCCACGAGCTCCTAGAACACCCAGGCCTCCTTCTCCAGCTAGTGCAGGAGTTGGGATGGCTGAAGTAGATGTGCAGGCGAAGGGGACATGCACAAAGACCCCGCTCAAGTGGGTCAGCTTTTAGAAGATAGAATAAGAAGATAGGGCTGTTATATATATAGTCCCATAGTCTGAAGCCACCTTGACCCTGACGCTCACAAAAGAATGACAGTCGATTGAATTGAAGTGAATGTAGCATATATTTTTTTGTAAATTCAGCAGGTCTTTACACCTTTTCCATTATCAATATGAACTTAGACCTTATTCACTAACTCAAATGTAATGCAATTTTTGGAAAAAACGACCTTCTGACTGATTCCAGAGGCGACACAACTGAACTAGTTAAAAAGTCTTCGGATATAGAACCTTTGGCATCCATACAGGAGCCATATTTTGGTTTGATAGTTCATAATTTCTTTATTGCACACATATGACATAAAAAAAGAGTTACATAAAAATAATAGTTCGTACTGACGCTTTCTAAACAACAATCCCAAATATCAACTTGACAAAAAACTGCTTGTGAATTAGGGGAAATATTTGATCTCTAGGAGTGGAATCCAGTTTCGTTGCTTTACGCTGACCCCCCTTAGTTCCCCATCTACAATCTTACATCTGCGGAGCAAGCTTGGTTGGTCAGGCTGTAACGGTTTAGTTTCGGTTTTAGAAATCCTTATCAAATCAAATTGGGTACTATTATGACTGGAATTGGAAAGTTTGACGACTGACTGATCTAATATACTGCTCCCGTCAGCGACGGAGTCGCCAAGCGGCCCGCTGTCGCTTTTGTTAACCAGACGTACTTTGCCCACCCGACAACTCAGAACATAACGCGAGTAGTTACTATTTAGTACCATAACCTAACCAATTTTCGTGCTGTAAAATAACATTATTTTTAAGTAAATTTTTGCATATTTCGAATTCGGCACTGCCGACCAAAAAACTGTTTAATGCTTATTATATTTCGCTGCATTAAGCGATAAATGTTCAACAAAAATGGCCCAGTATTCGTAACCCTACACTACCTCGTGAGTGTAATGGGATATTTTGTTACATCTTATATGTGTCGTAACCATGTCGTAGAATTGACTTTATGATAAAATAGCCAGCCATGGTTGAATTAGAACTTTCATTGAACGAAGAAACATTTTAGGGCAAAACACTGCGGTAGCTTCGGTGAAGACTAATGGGGCGAGCGCAGCAAAGCCCCCGAATAGCCTTCGTGTTAGTTCGACATGTATAACACAAAAACACCACGTACTATTGAATACAAATGCTTTTAAAAAGACATGTCGTGAAACTCAACCGTTTCTGAGCATTTTATGAAATAATTGACTATGTCATTAAATGGTTGGCTGTTTTATGAAATGATCAAATTTTACGGTATACCGTAAAATAAGCTAGCTATAGCTACGACATATACATGGTTTAATCCTGCAAATGACTGTTTAATATTGAAATTATGAAATATTACTTTTACAACAGATTAAATAATTTCACTCTGCTATAAATAATTATCTCTCAAAGCAACATGACTGAAATGTCAATGTTTATTCATAGCATATTTTGTAACACAAATACAGACAAGCAAAAGCTCTTGGAAATGCTGAGTCTGTATTAAAGAAAAACTTGCAACTACGCAAATGAATAACAAATATCCAGCTTTTGTTTACTAGCAGCAATTTTAATTATAAAAAGGCATTATCTGTAATTGAGTTTGAGTCTCCAAATAAAAATAAGTTAAGTACTGATAATATAAGTGGTAAGAAACATGAATTTATTAATTTTAACAACTTGATTTCGTCTTTGTTTGAGGCAATAGTACATTACTGTCGTGGTCTGTAATGACTGCGTTACTGGTCGCACTGTTGGTAGCCGAAAGTGCAGCACAGCGCAGCTCAAGGCCTACACATCGCGATCAGCTCTGCAGCCTTTGATGGACAAGCTGGAATAAATGCCGAGAGCGAGGTCGAGGCTTTATAGCGCGGACATCAAAGGCTGCAATGGTGACCAAGCTTATAGGCCGAGAGCGTAGCTAAGCTAAGCTCGAGGCCTTCATAGTGTGGCCAGCAGTGCAGTCATTGCGGACCAAGGCTTGTATAGAACTTTACTCAAATAATGCGAGTAATTATATAAAACCAGCTTATTATACCTAGTAATCATTTATTTAATAAAAATTACAATTTGTAAATGTACAGTTACTAAAATTTGACTACAATTGTTTTGGCACACAACAAAATATTGGAAAGGAAATTGAGAGTGGTAAGAAGATCTCCCGCTCTTTTTTTTTGTCACACATAACCAAATTCTGAATAAAGCCTTTTTGCACTACCTTTTTTTGCCATTTTTGAAACAAGGCTCGATAATCATGGATTTTTTACAGGAAATTGCCGGTCGCTAAAACACGATAGTAATGGATTTTTACAGGAATTGCCGGCACCTTTTCTGGCTCCTCCAAGTAGAGCGGCAATGTCGACTTTTCTCAAAGAAGGTTGTCAAAATAATGAGCACATTACTTGCTTTGTTTGAGTAAATGTATTATTTTACTTGCCCTGTGTTATGTAACGTGAACATTATGTAACGTACTAATGAAGAGATTAATTTCTTTGTCTATCTATCTAACTCCGACGCATATACTGCCCACCCGCCAGTAAAACGGAGTAATGAACAAAAAGCACATCTGAGTAAAACGCGTTAAAAGTTTGAAATAAAATAAATACTTTTGATTTGAATATTTAAATTTTGTCGTTGCATTTTTTTGGATACTATCATATTGTTTGAAATAATTAATTGCCTAATAAATCAAATAAATAAATTTCCCGACCCTTTACTGCGTAGTAACTTATGTATTTATCAGACTAAAATGCAGTAACATGAACATTGAATGGCGTTCAGCTATAATATTAAAGTTTGAACTGCGTTTTAGATAGTTTAAAAATATATATAATTGTTGTTAGAATGTTGAGTAAGACTAAAATACTGCATCAGAGCTTGAAATGCATGTTAGTCTGTTTTTTAATCAACACCTAAGCAATTACTGCACATCGCGCTGCATTTTACTGGCATTACACCAGATTTTCCGGATCTTACTGCGTTTGGGTCGTTTTTGGGCACCATTTCTAAATGTCATAGGAAGAAAAGGGTAGAACAGAAAAATATAGCGAAAATCGCAGGTCTAGAATCTGTATTTTACTCCATTTGACCCAAAATGGTAATTACTGCGTTTAACTTGAGGGTGGGCTTTATTGTTCTGTAGCCATAAATTCCATTTGACAGTCTGTTCTGAGAATTGCAGGGAGTAATAAGGAAAGCTTTTTGGCGAATATACAAAACTTGCAAACTCAAAACGACTGTAGCTCAACTGTACCAATAATTCTTTCACATTATCCATGGTTGTTCAGGCTTCTCAGCACCTAATGACCTCGTAGGGGCCCATAGCTACGAGGTAGTGTGACGATCAGGTGCCAAGAAGTGATGAACGTCGGCGATTCACCGAGCTGAAGTTATGTGGGGTAGATCTAACCTGGTCTGTGCTTCGGTCCCGTCACTTCCTGTCTCTCTGCAAGGCCCGGGTGCACCCTAGGCTCTTCTTGGTAGACAGGTTCTTCAGCCAACCAGGTATGACTGGCGGGCCAGCTTCAATGAGCACAGTGTTCCAACACAGGTTATGTTCTACGTGGTAAATACAAATCGGGCACGAAAATCCGAACTTTATCTGGTTCGAGAGACAACAACACACTCAGCTATATTAACAATCCTGAGGGAATCCCGAATACATTCCAGATGCCCTGCGATTTAATTTCAACCCCTAACCAAAACGCGTTTACATTGCGAGGGCTTTCGTCTGTCAGTTGTCATAAACTGCCAGATTGACAGCTAACGTCAAATTAAAAAGACCGTTCAGAAACCATCGATCGAATATCGATTTGGAATCGAACAATCACCCACCAGGACAGGCACCCACCTGTCCCCTAATCTACGGGCAGCCGAGACAACGTTGCTACCGCTCGTTTTAGAACCGAGCCTCCTACTAGAACCTCTGCAGACCGGGGGGTCCCGTCCTTGCCAGGGAACAAGTTAACAATGCGCCCCCTGCGCCAACGTAGTGGCGGTAGGTTAGCATCCTTAACCAGAACTAGGTCACCAACACTAGGGGGGCTAGTTTTGTCAGTCCACTTAAGGCGCTGTTGTAAGATATGCAGATACTCGAGCGACCAACGCTTCCAGAAATTCTGAGTAAACTGCTGCAACATCTGATACCTTGACAACCGATACAATTTCACTCCCTCGAAAGGGTGCTCGGGCAACGCGTTAAGTGGCTGACCTATCAAGAAATGGCCTGGGGTCAGAGCCTCCAGGTCATTTGGATCCGATCTGAGCGGACACAACGGTCGCGAATTGAGAACGGCCTCGATCTTACAAAACAATGTCGCGAGCTCCTCAAAAGTCAGCGCGGTCTGACCTACTATACGCCCCAAGTGCGTCTTAGCTGACTTAACTACGGCCTCAAAAATCCCACCCCAGTGGGGGCAAATCGGTGGGCTGAAGGTCCACTGTATACCCCGACGGGAGAGGGCCGTTCCAATATCCACTTTATTTACATTAAAAAATTTGACTATCTCTCGTAAGTATCGTTCCGCACCGATGTAGTTAGTGCCGTTATCAGAGCGGATCAAAGTTGGAAGTCCCCTTCGAGAAACAAACCTATCCAAACAAGCAATGAAAGCCTCTGTCGAGAGATCAGCAACGAGCTCGAGATGTACCGCCTTGGTGGATAAACAAACAAACACACATAGGTACGCCTTGTATTGCCTAGCGGTACGCAATCGTGAACTCTTCACCATAAACGGTCCTGCAAAATCCGTACCAACACCTGAAAACGGTCTGACTTCATTCACACGATCAGGGGGCAAGTCCCCCATGAGGGGTTGCATCGTGGCAGCCTTAAGTCGATAACAAGGCATGCACCGAAACACGATGTTCCGTATGACACGGCGGGCAGATAAGATCCAAAACTCCCGCTGGAGCGTGGCCAACAACGCGTTACAGCCGCCATGCGCGTTTTTAATATGACGATCAGTCACCAGCAATTCAACTAACTGTCCCCCCTTGGGGAGCAGAAGTGGGTGACGAGCCGAATACGACAGATTCGCATTGCGCAATCTTCCTCCTACCCGTAGTAACCCGGTCGAATCAACAAAAGGGTTGAGACGCGCGACGGCTCCCTTCAATTTCGAACGTCCACTTCGTATAATCTCCAATTCTGCCCCAAACTTCGAGGACTGTACCAACCGGACCAAATTCAACAGCGACTCGTTTCGCTCTGCCGGAGTCAGAATAGGGTTCAACGTTCGCTGATCGCGAGGAGTACGACAATTTCGAGCGAATCTCCTAATCCAAGTGGACACGTTTATCAACTTGTCAAGTGAGCTATACCGGTCCAGCAGAAACCCGGCATCAGGGTCCTCAGCCTTCTGGGTAACATGCACGGCCGCTCTGCCATGATCCGAAGATACTACTACATGGCTGTGGGGCTAGTCCGACTCTCTCTTGGCAAGCCAGGGTGGTCCCCACCACAAATGGTGTCTAACGAGTTCAGAAGCCCGATATCCCCTGGATGCACAATCAGACGGGTTCAATTCTCCTGGTACATGTCTCCAGGTCAGTGGGACCTCAGACGACACAATCTGGGAGACACGGTTCGCAACAAAAACCTCTAAGTTATGGACCGAAGCCTTCAGCCAGCACAAAACAATCTGGCTGTCCGTCCACGCGTACACCGTATCCTCCAAAACCACTGACCCACGCAACACTGTTAGAGTGTGATTCAAAAGTTTGGTCAAAAGAGCAGCCCCGGAAAGTTCCAGTTTTGGAATCGTCATCCTTGTCCGAATAGGCGCTACCTTGCTTTTTGCCAAAACCAAACGCACGTCGACCTCCCCGGTGGAGGTGACGGTTCGCAAAAAAAACCGCTGCCGCAAACCCTCGCTCAGAGGCATCACAAAACCCGTGAAGGGTTGCCCTGTAATCCCCAGCAGGGACCAATTTCCTCGGCAGCGATACATTATTTATGTCCGATAGCGAGGTGAACATTTGCGTCCAATCAGTCAACAAATCACCTGAGAGGTGGGTGTCCCAGGTCAACTGAGCCACCCATAGCCTTTGCATAAAATATTTGAGAGCAAAGGTGACTAGAGAAATCCATCCATTCGGGTCGAACGTTCTCGCAATCGTTGACAGTACTGACCGCTTCGTCCAGGCCTTCGGTGTTTCTAAAACCACCCGATAGGTAAACTCATCATGGACGGGCCGGTACTGAATTCCAAGCACTGACAACATGTTAGGGTTGTCAGGATACTCAAAAACGTGCGGGTCTTGTTGAAACTCATCTGGGAGACCAGCCATCAACTCAGGGGAGTTGGACATCCACTTGCGTAGTTCATAGCCGCCTCGTTCCAGCAATTGAATGAGCTCGTCACGTCGGTCCAGAGCTTCCTCTACACTGGCTGCCCCTGTGCAGACGTCATCGACGTACAAATCTTGCTCCAGGATAGCGGCGGCTCTAGGATAGCTCACACGGTCACGCGACGCCAACTCCCGCAGGGTACGCATCGCCAAATACGGGCTAGACCGTAACCCATACGTGTTCGTGTTTAACTCATAGACCTTGACTGGCTCGGCCGTGGTCTCACGCCAAAGTATCAACTGATACCTTCTGTCAGCCGGATGAATTACCGTTTGCCTAAACATCATCCGAATGTCTGCGACAAATACAATCTGGTGTCTCCGAAAGCTCGTGAGAATATCCGAAATATCACGACTCAACTTGGGTCCCGAATGTAGACACTGATTCAGGGACATCCCGTTCGAGGTAGGTGCTGACCCATCAAAAACAACTCGAATCTTGCCGGTAGGGGTTGGCAGGACGGCATGGTGTGGAAGGAAACAATGATCCTCAGATCTGAGGATCTCCAGTCCACACCCGATACCGACATGTGTCCTATCGACTCATACTCCCTCATGAAATCGACGTATTTTTGTTTAAATACGGCGTCCCTTGACATCCTATGCTCCATCGACATCAATCTCGTCTCGGCCATCTTTCTAGATTCTCCTAGTGGCGGTCGATCGGCCCTGAAAGGCAGTCGAGTTACAAAACGACCAGAACGAAGGCGACCAGTACTATTCTGGTAAAACAACTCGCACTCTTCTTCGTCTGCGTCGACTCGACGAACGGTGGGAGGTTGCTCTATCTCCCAGAAACGTTGTATAGCGTCTGACAACGCTGAGCCAATAAGTATGCCATCTGACTCGGCAAACCTAACCATTGGCAATGCCGGACCCATGATCACGTGAGCAAACTTAGTATCCACAGCAATCAACCCGTCCGGCTGAAGAACTCGCCGATCCGACAACAGAAACCTACCCAGAACGTCTGCTCCCAGTAGCAGGTCGACCGGGGCTGGAGTGTCAAAATCGGGATCCGCCAACTTGAGTCCTAATGTCAGGAATCGAACGGCCGGATTCAACTTCACCAAGGGGTGTCTGCCCATGACATGCGTCATTACTAAAGCTTGCACGGATGTTTTTGTCAAAATGTCATAACGTGGAGAGAACGTGATCACCGATTGACCAACTACATTCGTAACCGTAACATTCCCCACGCCCCGTATTGATTTATTATACCTATTTACCTTGAGGCCCAACCATTTTGCTAAATCATTCGATACAATGCAGCCCTGAGCTCCAGAATCTAATAGAGCGCGAACGTATGTTGGGTTGCCCGCCAAATCCCAAACAAGCACAGAGGCGATCGGTAACACCACCGTCTCCGGTTGGGGGGCAACAAATGGTTGGGCCGCAAATTCCTAGCTAGGGCCCCCGGGGCCCCACTCTGCCTGTAACCGATGAGGTATGCAGCTATACGCCAGAGGGTCCCATTGTACAAATGGCCCACGCGCCGGTTCCATTGCCACCCTACGATTCCCCGTAAAGGGGGGTGGGCGTGAATTCAACCGTGGCCGCTCCATGAGCGGGGGGGACATCACATGTGACCGACGAGGACGAGGCGACGAGCGGAGCGACAACTGAGGCGGCGTCCGAACCGCACCCGCATAGCTCGAAGGTGTCCCATGCCACCCGCCCGTTACGGCCTGCTCAACACACCCAATGTCCCGCTGAGTCGGATGCTGAGTCGCAACCGAAAACTCAGGGCCCCCCATGTAAAGATCCTGAGTGCGGCCTCGCACCCTAGTACTGCCCTGTGCACGTGGAGACGTTGGCCCCTGAGTTGCGCTCCGAGTCGCAAACGAATTCTCAGGGCCCCATGCCGTGTCACCCTGGGTACGGCCCTGTGGTGGCTGTTGGCCGGACCGGTACCTGCACAACAGATTGTTGTGGGGCCCACCACAATATCCGCACATTTGTGTGCGCGTGCAGTCCCTAGCCATGTGAGGCCCGAGGTCTTGATTGCGAACCAAAAGCAATATATTCAACAGCAGTTGTGTTTATTAAGGGCAATCTAGAATCTAGACTAGATCTAGATTTCTAGGCTTCGTTGGAAGTTGCTGGTTCTGTTAAATGTTTATTCGATAGACTAATAAAAATCTAAACGGTAATGATAAGTTTTAATCATTTGTACATAGTATCACATACATAGTGTTTGGACTTGTAAAATTATTTTGCCTATTTGCAATAAATGATTTGTTTTGATTTGATTTCTACCAAGTATCTAGACTACAGTAATAAACGGTAGAAAGGTCGCCCCAAAACAAGTGGCGATGGACATTGGAGAAAGTGGCCGCCACTGTGAGATCAGATTGGGCGGAGCTGGAGCGACGAACCTAGATTAGGACAAATGGAAATCTGTACTGATAGTTCTATAGCCCTGATAAGGGGTGAAAGGACGTGATGACGATGGTGATGATGATGAAGTATCTACATTAATGACTTATTATTATGAACATCGACTTTATCTTATACAGGGTACAGATAAGTATAATAATAATAGTTATATGTTATTTACAATGAAATCAATATAAAAAGATTATTGCTAAACATAAAAAAGAAACAAAAATTTAAAATATTTACGAAGAAAAAAAGAGCCAGATCGCTGCCGCCGTCACTGGTAAAAGTGCCCAGCAGGCTGGCGGCGAGGCTCCAAGGTAGGCACTAGCTCTCCGGGCGTTAGAGGCGACAACCAGGCGCAAGGAAAGTTCTTTGAAAAGCGCTCGCGCCCCTGGACCCTGTGAAACACATGTCTCACCCACGATACGCGGGGCTTAATTAATATAAAAAATAAATTAGATGAAAATAGTACCTTGTTTGTTGGTATCTATCACTGCAATCCGATTTTGATAACTCCTGGCGGCCTCTCCTTCAGTGTACTGAGATGCACTAAATGTTCCCTAGTCCGTTATTATGACGGGAATGAAAAAATATATATAATAGATCGTCAAAAGCCATTCAAACCGAATATTCCGTATTATTTGTCAGAGAGCGTTTCGAGAACCACACGTAAACGAAAGCGACATTGAAAGATGAGTGGAAGATATAACCGAAACACCTTTATGTAATATCCTAGTGCGACACCACAGTCGGTAAGAGTACAGTTTAGTCATAACATAGCTACGTGTCCTTTTATAAGAGCAATCTTTTGTGATATTCGGGTGGCGCATCTGTACCACCGTATTACAATAAGCACTGATATTTTATTTTATGTGCTACGTGCTTGGCCGCTTATGGCATTCTATTCTAGTTGTATAATGCTTTAGAATATGGCGTAGTTTTGGTGAAAATTTTGAAATACAGTAGTGAATAATGATTGTGCCTCTGCCACCCAGTAGTACCCACCCAGGAAATATGATAGTGATAATGATGGGAGCCGTTTGATGATTCTACTTACTTAGTCAATGATTTTGTAGGTAAAATGAAATTCGGAATCGGATGAATAGTTCATTAAATGACAGTGGAGTATGGCGGGTAGTTATTTAAAAGAAAGTAATTGCGTGGAAATGAAACGCGTATAAATTTGCCATTTAACAGGAAAAGATGATGTGAGTGAGAAATTAAACTTACCCACAGGGTCAAAACATTAGACGATTATTGATCCACTGGTCCAATGGATAATTTACCAAGTTGTAAAGTGGAGGAATTCACTCAATACCAGAAGCCATTCCTCGAGAGAAACGAGGCTTGATAAAACTCAATTAAAGTGATATAAAGGTGACTGGCGAACCAAATGGCCGAGTCGGCAGTGACCCTGCCTACGAAGCCAAGGGTCCCGGGTTCGAGTCCCGGTGGGGTCAAATATTTGTTTGATGAGAACGGATGTTTGTAACCTAGTCATGGTTGTTTATCTATCTCAGTATAATATTTATCTATATAAGTATGTGTATCGTTGTCTAGTACCCAAGATACAGTGAATCCTAGTTTGGGACTATATCAATGTGTGTAAATAGTGTCCAAGGTATTATTATTATTTTATTAGCTGACAATTATTTTTGGGAATGTAGTTTATTTTATTTTCGACTGTATACATCTTGGGGAATGATGTTCATAAATTTGGGTATACCATTCCCCAAAATATGCTAGGATTTTCATCGGCTACTAGCAACGATAAGCTGAAAACACAATCCAACTGCATTCGTAATTTCGAAATTTTGTTTATTATACTAACAAAACAAAGGCGAGCTTTTTTCGTAACAAGAGATTTCTTCCAGCAAAACATGATGTTTAAAAGAAGCGATGGATAGGCGGGGGACGATATACGCATATAATAATACTATCATACGAGTCATATATATTACTACTTATATTATAAAGCCTACTAGAGAATGTATATCACATTCATAAAGTAAAAAAATAATAGAACCTCCACGGTAATATTTTTTTAAGTCAGTTGTAAAGTTTGCTAACGTGCTACTTATTTCATATACTTAAAAAAAAAAATGGTGGCAGTATACCACGTTTAAAGAAGCGTATAGGTAAAATTTTCCTTTCTCAGTCCAGAGATACAATCATAAAGCTGTTTGCATTTCTCACTCGACACGTGTCGTTGTGCCTCGTATCGCAATCACGACTTGTCACGGGAACTCAACTTGAACAAATATTGGGTGATACGAACGAGTATAACAGAAATATTTCGGAACTTATTTTGTGGGAATATAAATTTACAAAATATAGAGTGGGCAACTTGGAGGTATACAACATTTTTTGCCGTCATTTTTTTTTGGCGGTAAAAATATGAGTCAAATACGATATTGCAGCTTTATTTTACCTCTAATGTACGCTCCAACACAATATCGCTCCTATCCTGACGCGTTACCAAGGCATGAGAAGATGTAAAACATATATGTTCCCTGCTCATCTCTTTCTGAAACTCTGTCAGAGACATACTTACAAACTATAGGACCCCATCGTTAATGTTCCATTCAAGAGAACCCTAATTTACACTTAGAATAACACGGGGTCCAAGAAACAATTGAATTTATGTTTCACTTCACATAATAATTTTCAGTGGGTGTGTTGCGACGTCTGTGACTTCAGTGCGACGCCGGGATAACGTGTCATGCTCGAGCTCATTCAATAAAGATAATTTTGAATAAACTTTGCGACCTTTTTAGGGTTCCGTAGAAAAAGAGAGAACCCTTATAGTTTCGTCAAGTCTGTCTGTCCATCCGTCCGTCCGTCCGTCCGTCCATATGTCACAGCAACATTATACAGAAACTATTAGGACTACACAGTTAAAACTTAGTATGTAGATGTATTCTGTTAAAAATTTAAATAAATAAAGGGTGCTCCCCATACATGGAACTGAATTCAAAAAATATATTTTTCATAACACCTATTTGTGGTATATCTTTAGATAGGTTTTTAAAAATAACGTTAAGGTTTCTGAACCCATTTTTCCTCTAAGTAAATCGTTAAAGAGACAGACCCTTCCAAAGTGGGAAATTGTGTGGCTCCCCCGTCTAAGTTTTAAAGTAAGAGAGTGAAAAATCTAAAATATATATATGCTGTGTATCTCAATACTCACTTTTAAAAAACTTAGTTTAAACAAAATAAAATAATCAGTTTTTAAGATATAAAATATTTATTAAAAACCGCAAAGATAACTTTGTCATTCATACAAATACTATGAAAAACAAAGTTACAACACAAACATCCGGTCACATTTACTTACTACAACGGAACCCATTGTAACGGCACAAAGGCTAAGGTCGAGCCACCGCTATCAGTAGCTATGATCGTCTATTCTATCTACCCCAAAATGAGATGTCCCGATTCAGCTGTAAGATTTGTAAGTTAAGAATGATAAGTCTGAATTTCTCGTTCGTTGAGAAGTTCGTTAGGCGTACAATAATCGAACGAAGTTTGGTTCAGGAAGTTACAGTTTCAAGTTAGACAGAGAAAGCATATATGTCCGCGAGCCGGTAATTCGCATCAGTCAGCGGTGTATTGCGCCAGATCAATCGTTGTTATATTTTATGTGTGATGGTATCATTTGGTTTTTGTATATATGGGCGCTTGGAACTTCTTTTAGTGGTCGACCACAGTTTATAATATTTGTTTGTGATATCGTATAGATATCCGTCGTAGTTTTACGACGTGAGTACTCAATGATATTTCATGTGCTCGCTAGTAGCGGCTTGTGGTGGTTCCAATTATATATTTGGTTCACGGCAATAACGATCCGAAAAGACCGGTTTACGCAATTGCGATTTGATTTTCCGAAATGGGTTCTGAACTAGCGGTTACCTCAAAAGGTCCGTAACGTTTTGAAACCTTCATCTCTGCGCAATTTGAGCTGGATGTTATCGAAACGTAGTCATTATTGCTTTAGGAGATCTAATCCACACCATAGCGAAGTGCATAGTTCGATAAATACCGAACTATGAATTCCACTAGCCGCAGCACGTCCTCGACTGAGCCAAATCATATATACCGACTCAGCCTACACATTAGACCTCCAGCGAAATTTACATTTAATTTAAAGATGCAACTTGAATCCAACCTGACCCAAGGCAATGCAAACCACCTACCCGGATCTAAACAATGAACTTTAGACTGTAAATTGATCTCTTCGCGCGTCCCCGACAACACTCAAATGTCAAAATATCAACAGGATATGTTATCTGTGTTGACACCGGTTTAACTTTGTTCTGAATTTGTTATTTCCATCCACGGAACCTCATCGATCAAACAGTCTCCCTATGCCCTGCCAACCTAGGTTTAGCCTCAACTAAACTCCTGTCTAGCCTAGTCTAAAAACCTAGTGTTATACCACGTCCATTATCGACACCACTCGAAAATGGTTGAGTTTGATTTGAATGTGCTTGTATGTTTAATGACTGTGTGTGTGGGAATTTCAAAACTCGCTACTCGAAAGGAATGAGGAGAGGATTACCCCGCGAATATCCTAAGAGCCAATCCAGGAACCCTATGGTGAAGGAAAAAGGAATTTAGGGTCGCTCCAAGCCCAGACTCAGACTCAGATCAGTTAACCTACAAGTTCTTATCTAACGACCCAAGGATAGTTTTGGAATTTGGGGTAGGTTGATATAAAGGATAGGAACCGAGGTATATCTCGGCGCTTCAGACACTCACGAAAAACAACTGAACTGACGCGTAACACGGCAGACAAAACTGTTTAGAACTCGTGAAAGACGACTGTCACAGTAGCTAGACGCTGAGACTGAATGCTCTCCCTTCCCCCGCCATCGTATTTATATACCCCACACGTCTGAAAGAAAAAATATTGCGTCCTTTGCGAACACGCTCTGCCCAAGCGAAGCTTCTTATCACTAACTACACAGGGTCTAATTTCAACCATGCCATGCAGATCCGCCGTTCTACAAATTGTGTGTACGCATATTCACTATGATCAACCGTAGGTTATCACTCAAATCATTTGGTACTGCCGATACACAGAATCTGTTGATCGCTGACCAATAAAAGCTTGTTGCGATTAATTAATCCTTCCCGACCGCTAGGCGCGCGAAGCAAAGACCACTAGAATGCTATTCATACTAGTCGTGTCAGACTCTCCATCTCATACCTCAATCGCAATTGTATATTTGCAATCAACATAATAGCTTTCTCCGTATCGTTCCATAATAACCTTCCATTATTTAGTTATTCATATTTTATTCAGCGCGCAGCCAAATCGGCTCGGATCCCTACACATCTCGCAGGAATACGACAAAAAAACCTGACCTGTAACCTTCCTCGAACCATCCCATGCGTCGGCTCATTGTTTTTTGCTAACTTGCCCTGAGCTACGCAAAAACCCCAAACGTTATATGAACCGATTCTCGTATTCAAAACAGCGCGGCGATGGGCAAGCCCTCTATCACGCAGAATGAAGTATCAAATGTACCGACTCTCGTGTACCATTACAGCATCATGGGCGAGTCTGACTCGCACTTGGCCACTTTTTAAATAAGAATCCCTTCCAAATACTACATAAGGTATGTGACAAACGTTAATAGGGATAACTGTTTTTTTCCATTCATTTTGGGATCACAGGTCGAACTATAAAACACTAAGAAGAGATGGAGTGATGAGTTCGGTCCATGGGACTACAACTGGAGGGAGACCTCTCTGGATCGAATAGAGTGGAAGGGGGGGAGATAGGCCTTTGCATAATAGTAGGACATAGCCCATACAATTCTCAGGCAGCAGCGGCGCCGCACCGCGTTGTGTAGCCTCGCTCACCCTTACTCACGAAATAGCATCGGGGCCTCTCGGACTATTAGAGGGAGGAATGGCTCAAGATTCTACAACAAGCAGACGAATACGAACATACATGACGTCACACCTTTACCCATACCGGGTAGCAGAGGCCCAGTTATGCCAACGTATGGCCAGTTATTCAATAGTCCACGTACATAAACAAGGCATATATTGATAAACTTTTTATCTTTTAGGTCAAAATGGTGATTTGGTTGCCTTTTAGTTTTATAAATAAAAATGAAGGTTGTCTTTTCAATTTGGTTCGGTTATAAAAATCTGCTAGATGCACACCGGTGTGCATTGAAGTTTGCAACTAAATAAAATACGAATTAGTCCATTATAAGCCAAACTATGCTTGAATGGAAAACCATCATTGAGTATTATTAGCACAGAAATATCGCAAAAGCAATGATATAGAGAGCGATACAATTCAGTTCATCGCTTAACGAGAGCCTATTGCGCTGTCTGTCTTTACTAGTGCTATGGTCAAGAATAACTCGAGTAACCGGGTTTTCATTAATCTACAGGTCAACGTTAAAGGGTATCCGTCAAAGTTGAGTAGTTTAGTATTTTCAGAGTGATAAACACAAATACCATGTTGTTTGGTATTTTGAGTAGTTTTTTTTTAACCGACATAAAAACGAAGGAGGTTTTCAAGTCGACGCGTATATTTATTTTTTATGTATGACCAAGCGTAACTTTTTACAGAGTAGTCCAAATTTCATAATTCTTCTTTTCTTCTTTGTACTAACTTACTTAATTTGGAAAAAAACCTACCCTAAGGATAGGAAAATATGGGTGATTTATTGTTCACTCATAGTTTTGTGTATTACTAATTGTGTATTTATTATTATAAATAAAATAAATAATTTAATAATAATAACTTTTTTATTTTACCTTAATAATAAAATTCTTAAAATAATGTAAGTATTCCTAAGTATGTATTTTATAAAAACTTTTTTTAAGTTTTTAATTAACAGTATTTATTAACTTTGAGTCTTCGCCAATCAAGCAAATTAATTAATTACGGAAAGCGGAAAGCGTGATACGCGGCGGCGCAAAATTACTTATGTATACTTATATTAATTTAAGAACTTAGTTGTTAAGGTTAATTAAAAACTCAAAATATTTACACAAATATACACTTACACTAGTTTAAGAACTTAGTTATTACGGTTGAATAATAAGGTTTATTATTTTTTGCTTTTCAGTTTTTTCGGCGGTTTATTTTTTTTGTTAATTGAAGAAAGATTTAATTAAAGAATTGCCACAGAATACTTAATAATACCTTATTGCTTCACTTTCGCTAAGTTTCTGAACTGCAAAAAAACCTGGTGACTTTATAACATTAGTGGCATGTTACATCATCATCATCATAGCCAAGTCATTTATCCTTGAAAGTCGTAACGTATACAGAAAATTGGGTGCGGGTACTCGATTTCCCGAGCCCCGATTCGTCGCAACCACAGATATCTCATGCTCTGTGGTCGCAAACCTAATCTTTACGGAACGGGTTCCTATTATATAGAGTTTATTAAAATAACCGGGTGAATAAGTATGGTTTAGTCAAACGAATGCTAGATATCCCACTGAATTTCACGGCACAATAACTTAAGTGGGATGTTCACCCTTATTCCGATACACCTAGCATATATTTGACGTGACCAAAGGACTGGGTTAAGTAATGATAGGTTACAGTGGTATTTTTAGAACCTTTGAAAAAGTGGGGTATTATAAGCTTTAAGCATCTGCATGCTGTGGCGCTTTAGCGCTCAAACGGGAGAACGGATTTTTGTTGTTTTTTTTTAACTATGCTGACTAACTTTGTAACAAATGTAGCTTTGTTTTACTCAACTGTTAGCTAACAGGCCAACAAGGAAACAAGTGAACCAAATTATGGATTTTTTATGGTTTCATTAATGTGTCGGAGCTTTTTTAATTGTACATATGTTGTGTTAAAAGTAGTAAAAGTTTATGATTGTAGAAAGTATGGAGAGCTATTTATAGGTTTAAATCATGCTTGAAGGCATTGTTAGTACCTACTGCCTATAGTCAGGGTATTATTTTGTAAAGCTGCGCCCGTCTCAGGGACGATAGATTACCTATCACTTGTAATAAACAAATTGATTTTATTTATTCCTCGCATAACTTTGATTCACAAATTGCCATGTTCAATTTGTCCTGAAATAACTACAACGTGTGGTCCCGCCCGGCCAGAACACCAAGCACGTCAAGTTTCCGATATTGCTTGTATGTCGTCGGGAACCTACTGTTGCCTATAGGCCTCGATAAACTGCGTCCACTGTTTTCCTGTTATCCTCGCTGAGTCATTGTATCCTCTAGCAGGTGGTCTACAGACTTATCTTTCTTTGCCATCACTCGGCTACCGATCTGGTCCATCTGCCGTCTTCTCGCATTACCAAGTCTCCTTCCACCTTCCACATGCGCCGTGTTATCCTCTTACCGAGCCACCTTAGTTTGGCTCACAGTTTCTCTCGCAGTCTGCAGCCTTGTGTTGCCCTGCCACCAGAAGATGAACTGTTTGGGCCGCACGCCCACCGCCTGGCACATGAACTCCGTGCCGCACCCCGCCACCAGGGGGAGCGCGATGCCCAGCAGACGGACCCACGGGGGTGCTGTTTTTCCCCTATCTACCCACTGAGCAGATTATAGATAGGGTAGGAGGTTAGACATTTTTAACCAGGCTTGAAGCAACTATAGGACGACACTTGCTCCACAAATAAGTATAAAGAGTAAAGCACGGAGGAAGTCTTTATAATTAAGATTTTGTTATTTGATCTAATAGATAGAGGATATAGAGCACCTCTTGTAAACAGATGTTTACTTGGTTATAACTACAACTAAGTATAATATAACGCGCATAAAATAAGAAAACTACAAGCCCTCAGTCACTGGAAAAGGGATTTTTTGGGGGGACATCTCAGTCCATGCTTTAAAAAGTTACCTCGCCTGAACGACGAGGCCGAAACCGAAAACCTAGAAGAAAATTAGGCCGAAAACCGAGCGATCAGCCATTGTTGTGGTTACCAAAGTATCCCAGAGTAGTGTAAATTTGGGCTTTGTGTAAAAAATGCTTCCTAGGTATAAAGACACAGAGATAGAGAGACGGACGAATCCATAAATACTCGCAAACCGATAAATCAACTGCACAGTTTTGACTCCATAAATAATATGTAATAAATTCAGAGCGGGATGTTTGTTGAACTAACTCAAAGAATCAAATGGTATCAAATTATACACAAAAAACCTTGTTTTTAGTATTGTGTTATCAGAAGTAAGAATCTTTTTCATAAAACCCCAAATTAAATTTCGTAAACGAACTGACTAACCACCCTTTCTTAAAACAACAATACCAATAAAAGAGCGACCCCTGTAATCATAAAATTCAATCATAACACCTTTGCCACTCAAACACAAAAAAAGTTTAACCCTACCATTGTAATGGCGTTATTTGAACAAAACGCAAACGGTATTCAATGGAGTTCTAAAAGACCCTTATTCGAAACCACTTAGAAGACAATAAGCGGGTTCTTCTCGAACTCACTTCATTGTGTTCAAAATTATGGGGGTTGCGTGGTTTTTATTCAAAATAATTAACGAATAACGAGTGTGAAAGTAACACCCCCTTTTAGGATGCAGACTAAACTGCAATTTTAAAACAATGCCATTTAATTTTTGCAGAGGCACAATTGTGCCCACGTGCAGCCAGCTTTTCAATTGTAAATTTTGCGTAACAGGAGCATAGCCCATCGCCGCATCTATGGAGATAGATTAAATGGAATAGAAGGTTATCTCACGGCGTTTTTCTTCATATTTTTTAATTTACCTTTATCAGACATTCAACTATATAATATTTATATAACAATATTTTAAATATGAAAATAGCGATGTTTAGATGTTTGGATGCTTGGATGTTTGTGTGTTTATAAAGATAGATAAAGTAAAAGATAAATTTATCGGTGTTTCCTTAAAACTAAATACAATTATTTATGTAGCGCTAGTATAAACTGTGTTGCATAGCCCAGTGTCTTCCTTTGGAGTCTTTTAATATTTTACATAATATATTTGCTTAGATATAAGTTAAGTAACAGTAGTACTATAATATTAATTTTGTCAAGAGTTAAGCAAAGTAAAATTTTGGATATAACTTATACTTAGAAAAATAATTTTTATGTTGATTAAAATAATTAAATGTAATAAATAAAATAAACAGAACACTAACTGCACCTAGAACACACATGATTTTATTAGGTAGTTATTTTTTATCTATCATTGTAGTGGGATTAAAAAATCTTCCAACTCGTCGTATGTAAAGGAAAGGAACCAGTCTGTGTTTTTGTGTTTGAGCAAATTTGAATTAGGATTGTATGTACCGAGAATCTTATTGACTTTATTGTAAATTTGAGGTCCCTTGAATGTTGTTCCTTTTTGGCCGAATTTGGTCCGGATTCTCGATAAATCGATGATGTGGTAATGTCTTCGTTTTATCAATAGATTGGGCTCAAAGATCGCAAGTCGATTTTGTTTTATGTGTACACTTTTAACATAGAGTTTACGTTTACCAGCCCTATCTACCTGTATAACTTTGAATAAGGCACGCTGGGCCCTTTCTACGCTGATTAAGTTGGTTTTGCAGATCCCCAGACCGAGATACAGTAGGATAGCACTGATTGACTAATCGCATAATATACCATCTTAGCCAGTGCAACATCTACATCAATTTTCGGGTACGTGTGTGGTCGCCAAGAAAGCCTCTCATCGATCAATACTCTTAGATATTTTGTTGTTTCTGTTCGTTCGAGTTCGGGACGATGGCAGAAACGGTCAAACCCATTGTCTCTGGTCCAATTGTGTATTTTTATTTTGACATTGACAGCATGTATGTTAGCCTTTGAGACATCGAGGTTTAACAAATTGGACTGCAGCCAGTCTGATATTTTTGCAAGACCTAACCCAGCAGTTTCCTGGACAGAGTCCCAAGTTTTTCCAGTGAAAACAATGGCAGTATCAATGAAATAATTGTCCATTATTTAGCAAGATGTTGCAGAGGTAATTGATGTAAACAAAAAAGAGTAGGGGGCCATGGACCATACCTTGTGGTACGCCGTACGTCATTCTTGTAAACAGGTATATAACATAACATAAACATAACTTTATTTAGGAAAAATATATACAATTACAATGTACACTACTCCTTAAAAAAGGGCAAGCCCTTTGGCATAGGATGAGTAGTTGCTTCCCAATAGGTGGCACAATTTAACAATATTATCTTTTGCGTAGATATTTGATAAATTACAATATACATTTTTAAGACATAGTTATTGAGATTAATTGGAATTAAGAATTTAACGTCAAATTATTATTAGAATTTCAATTTAAATTTAAATTTTAACTTAATGATGTGAGTTTGAGAGTGTTGGTGAAATAGAGAAGATGAAAAGTGTAATGTATGAATGATTTGTTGTAGTGAGTAGTGAATGAATGTGTTGGTTGATTAGATATTTATATTTTTTTTACAAATTATTTTTGAACTATATTTTATTTTATTATTATTACATATTTTTATATTAATATTATTTATTAATTTATTATTATTAACAACGAATATGTTTTTTTATGGCTTATTAATTTCTTATTTGAATAGATATTAGGACAAAACTGTTAAAATGTTTTCAGTTTCCTCATACGTGAGAGATCTCAGCCATTTGTATATAGTTTTCTTATTTTCAAATACTGTGTTTGTATAAATTTCAATGTGTTCGCTAATTGTATTACAGAGATAAGCTCCAAGCAAAATCTTTGCATAAAGCATGTCCACACCTTTACAGTTTGGCACACTTTGTGTTTTCTTCTTTTTGTTGTTATTGTTATACTAGGATAACTTTATACAGTTAAGAAAACTTGTGTAAATAAATCGGATTAATTCAAATTTCTCTATTTCATTTATTTCTGTGCATCAAATAAATTATGAATTATGAGGAAAATTATAGCCCTTTTTCACTTTTCGGAGCTAATATCTACTAATCTACTAATAATAAGGTAAAAGATAAATAAATAAATGTAGTCCACTACTGTACTAAATATTATATAAAATGCATATTAAAATATTGAGTTTTTTTACATATATTTTTTAAACCTGTTCAATGTGCACTTTATCAAGACTCAGTAAAAGACTCAGCTACTAATCAAGTAAAATTACAACCTTAGAACACTCCGACCTGTGCATCTTGCAGAATATCCGAAAAATCAAGTCTCGCGAAACAAGTTTTGATCTAAATTGCCACATTCATAATTAATTTGTAGTCAATATTTCATGTCCGGGATTCCGTTAAAAACTGTAATTAGGTAGGTATAATTATGTATACAGTGAGTAGATAGTTTTGCGGTTTCGTCCCGTTAGATAGCGTTCATGTTTCACCTATGCTTCATTTCATTACGTATCTTGTATACATGATGTATTGATGTAAATACTTGTGACATTTAAGCATGGTGAGGTCGGTTGTCTATTTATTTACGAGATGACAATAGTTTTATCGTATAAAATACGAATAGTGCCGCTTTAATACTAACTGAGCCACTAGCTGCTTAAGACCCCATGGTTCAGTAGGTAGCAAAACAATTTATTCGGTTATTAGGTGTCTGTGTTTCGGTTAGGTTATTTATGTTCGGCGGTCACCCGCAAAATGTTGACCGCCAAAACGTCATACCAAAGTAGGTATATCAGACCCACGATAAACATTGTGTTAACCCAATATTAAAGACTTGTAAACCCACGAATTGGCCGCGGTGTTCTATTATAAATAAATAAGTGTATGTAAAAAATATATTTTCTTTTCTTATAGGCCCAATCTACTACGGTATGTATGTAATGATTCCTTTCTAAAGTATATTCATTCTTTATTTTGGCGCGCAAAATATTTATGGCAGGGTGACAGATAAGGATCAAATTATAATATTTAAATAACTTTGTATGGCCACGGTAGACACAGGACTACGTAATTTACTTTTTAATCTGATAAATAGCCTCTCACTTTTGTGAACTGGATACTGAAATTTGCTTTAATATTATAGTCTCGAGAATGGTTCGTACTATCTCCCATTTCTTTACACATCTTGTCTCTCCTCTTTAATCATAAAACTAGCGAAATGCTTATTGGTTTTTTGCCAATATTATAAGATTAGGGTTGGGTCTTATATAGGACACATTGAAATTTGAAGATTGGAGTACTTAGGTGGTTAGGGAGGGTCCTTAGCTATCTTCTGATACCATTTTCTGATTTAGGAAACATCATTTTAGCACTTTAATTATATAATATTTTTACGCGATTTTTACAACTTGGCCAATCTCGGATCGACAAATGTCATACACAAAAGCTCCAACGTTGGATATTGGTACATGATTTTAGTACAAATTACAAGATTTTGTTGTAATGGTTAAAATATCAGGGCAAAACACTGCGGTAGCTTAGGTAAAGGGTAAAGGGGGTGAGCGAAGCGAAGCCCCCTTTATCATTCGTGTTAGGTTGAACATGTAAGAACAACAAAAAATACTTAAAACATGAACTTCAGTACACAAAATATAAAAAGAAGTTTGGTGATCATTTAACCAAAAACAATTTGGTGGACATTCTTCCATTCTGGCAGTCATTTAGAATTTATTGGTAGTAAAATAGGTGCGTTTTTGGTAATCGATTGAACATAACCCCGAATTGGTAGCTATCCTCCTACTCTGACCCCTTACTCCTGGCAACCCCCCTTCCAATCCCTCTTCCCTTCCAACTTCCCCTAAAAATGCAAAAAAAGTAGTCATTTTCTTCAATCTTTGGACCTCCATAACATAAAAACTAATGGTTTCCTAAAAGGGGGGGTAGGTGGGGGAATCCCCCCCCCCCCAAATTTAATGTGTCTTATACAAGTACTTACCCTAAGATTATTTTAATAATTTATTTTAACATAAAAATAAATATAAATATGCAGGCAATTGCTTTTGGTCCCACACTAGGATTCCCTGTGTCATGGGAACCACAAATAGCGACATCACATAATTTAATAAACATCCTAACAATAAAAACTTAAACATCAAATATGGCACTAACTTTGGCACTAATGAGTCTCTTGGTTAACTGATTTTAGTAACTAAATAATAGAGATCAATAATTCGTTTATTTATTTATTTATGTTACACATTTTATTTGCATGCAATATTTTATAGTTTCTACCCGCGACAACATTTTCTGGTCAATCTGGAGTGGTGGGATCGTTCATAATATAATAATGTTTTAATTTGAAGAAGTATTTCTTATTATATGTGTATTTTTTTTACATAAATATTTGCATACAGGCACATACATTTGAAAAAAAAGGAACGGCCTTCTAGATTATGTAACCATCATTTACATTACCTAGATATAATAATACTTATGGAATCAGAACATAGATGTACTTTTTGCGAGATATGGTCAACATACTTCCAAACGATCTTCAACATTTACATGTAAGTAGCGATAGCAATGAGTTTTCTGTACCCCCAGTCGGGGAACAAACCCAGGACTTCTCGCATGGTAGGCAGAGCCATAACCGTTGCGCCACAGAGGTCATCGTATAAGGTTATTGGGTGTATCATTCCTAATATCTGGTAACAATTTGTATATGTGATCCAATAACATAAATTGTCTTCCTTAGACCCGATAGATAGAAAGGGAGAGTACTTACCTCAACCCAAATAGGCCTGAGTACGCCTAAAATTTGCATAAATAAAACTAAACTGTCTTGCATTTCGCTACAACACATATTCATTTGACACAGGAAAATAAGGAATCTGTACCGAGCGAGAGCCCAGTGTATATGTAAATTATCTATGTAGGTACAAAAATAACCTAAAATAAAAATAAAACAAAAATAAATATAATAACAAAATTAAATTAGGATAATCTTTCTATTATATTAACAAATCAAAAATGTACTGTGCGCGCCAAGTCTATTTGTCTCTTGCCATCGCTCAGAGTCAGATAAGTTAGGTGCGGGCTAAACTATAATCTAATAGACAGATGAATAAAGAAATAACGTGATGTTTATTTAGTTTTGAAATATTTAGTGAAGAAATGATAAACATCGTTACGAACAAAATTTTATTTTAGCTTTCATATGTATGCACCCCCGCACGCATGTCAGTCCCTTTGCGTGTGGGGTGCGGGTGAGAGCAGTGGGAGGCAACGGAACTCGAAGCGAACGGCTAGTGCTTATGTTTTAAGTAAATATTTGGATGAAATCATTTATTCGCTGAATTCGATTCGACTGAAGTTCCTAAATGTATGACATCTTGTCGGCATGTTTTTTTGTTAACCGTACTCAGTCCTGTTTAGCGCATGTCCATGGACGTATTCCATGGATGGACATGCCATAGATATTTTGTATTGAACATAATCGTTGACCAGAGATTAAGGGCCTTTGCCGTACAATGTAAAAGTGGTGAATAGAGCCAACCCAGATTAATATCCTAAAAGCACAGAACATGAACATCGGGCTTGCCTCAAAGGGGCCGGAATATCACAGAATATCTCAATTTCATGAAAAGCCGAACCTCAGGGCGGCCATTTGTAATAAGCTTATCTTCGACAGAAAAATCTACCCAGAATCGGGTTTTTTTTTCTGAGGTTGTCAAACTTTGATATGGTTAGGTACGACGTAAGTGCCTAAAGGTATTTTTTTACGGCCTAAATTTCATATTATAGGTATATAGTTATTATTCTACGACATGCATTTGATATTATAGGTATGAAGATAAAAACCCTCGGCAGACTGCATTACACATTACGTAATGTCTTTGTCTAAACAGGGTGACGGAAGCACACACAAGCATTCTCCAAAATGGCCAGTCACATATGAATTTGTAGTTTTCACCGTTTTGGTTAGGTACCAAAATGCCAATTAGGGCAGCATAAACAAAGCGTTCTTTGCTACCTTCATGTATATTAAATTAAACTCAACTTTGTATTGCATCAAAAACGATAAGAAATCTTAATAATTATCTACCAAAATACCGCATCCAAATATGGCACGGATCAATTCTTGCCTCAGATTGATTGCCCTTGATTTTCAATAGCGGTTTGACTTGAATTGAAAGAGGTTTGTAGGAGTAAATAGATGTTTATTGTACTGAAGTTTGGATAGCAGAGCGTCTAATTATCCGCAGTATAATCTTATATAGTCTTACAAATAAGGAGTCACACATGCAGTGATACATCTCTATGTCGCTATGTCCGCACACTTCACCTCCCACGGAAATTTAAAAAAAATACATGATTATATTTTTTTTCTAAAACTATATCTAAATATTTCATATTGCTTGTATGTACGGTTTCGTTCTATTTTTATGAAATTTAACAATTTAGAACACATGACAAGAATATCATCAAAACATCAATATTCGATTCCAAATCGATATTCGATCGATGGTTTCGGAACGGCCATTTTGAATTTGACGTTGCTGCCAACCTTGCAGTTTTTGACAACTCACAGACGAAAGCCCTCGCAATGTAAACGCGTTTTGGATAGGGTATTGAAATTAAATCGCAGTCCATCTGGAATGTATTCAAGGTTCCCTCAGGATTGTCTATATAGCTGAGTGTGTTGTGGTTCCCCGAACCAGATAAAGTTCGCATTTACGTGGCCGATTGGTTTTTTACCACGTAACATAACCTGTGTTGGAACACTGTGCTGATCGAGGCTGGCCCGCCAGTCACACAGGACGTTGGCTGAAGAACCTGTCTACCAAGAAGAGCCTAGGGTGCACCCGGGCCTTGCAGAGAGACAGGAGGTTGACGGGACCGAAGCACAGACCAGGTTAGATCGAACCCAATCATTTTAGCTCGGTGAATCGCCGACGTTCAGCACTTCTTGGCACCTGATCGTCACGCTACCTCGTAGCTGATGGGCCCCTACGAGGTCATTAGGTGCTGAGAAGCCTGAACATTTTGGTAGCTAGAGCGTGGCTTCCTGAGATTTGCAGCCGTCAAGGGCTCCAGGAAGACACGATTTGAGACTATCAATCTGTAGGTATAGGCGGTTATTAGATAACTTGGTTGTGTTCCTATATCCACATAGATTGGTAGTATTGTAAGCTATAGGTCTATTGCTGGTAGTAGACAGACAGATATTGAGTTGAAATTTGCATTGAAGTATTGTACCAGTTTTTTTTTTTTTTAACTGTAGATATTTACATATACTTAGCAAACGTCATTTTTTGCCTCTTCTCTACATTGGACCACTGTGGGAGAAGAAGGGCGTAGAAACTCCCACAGATTTATTTTTAGATCTCTTTTAAAAATAGGTTGTGCTTAACTAATACAAATATGAAAAATTTAATTGTTATGATTAATAAGCAGGAATAAATAATTACAAAATTATTAACAGCAAGGTCTGTGTTGAGCCAGATTAACCCCATACAGTCCTGTCATTTAAGTAATCTTGAACATTGTAATATCCCTTTTTCGACAAAGTCGCTTTAACATGCTTTTTAAATTGCTCAAGTGGCAATTTCAAAATCTCCAGAGGTATCTTATTGTAGTAGAGAATGCACTGACCCTTGAATGAATTGCTAACCTTCGCGAGTCTAAAACGGGGCGCACATAGTCTGTGATTATTTCTTAGGTTAACATTACAGCTATCGCTAAGTTTGGAAAATGTTGTAAGGTTCTTGCGTACATACGTTATATTTTCGAAAATAAATTGACTAGCTACTGTTAGTATGTCAATTTCTTTAAAAAGCTCTCTTAAGGAGTCTGTTCGTTTTAAATTATAAATTGCTCGAATAGCTCTTTTCTGTAAAATAAAAATAGTTTGAATATCCGCTGCTTTCCCCCACAACAAGATACCATAGGACATCACACTATGAAAGTAACTAAAATATACTAGCCTAGATGTAGCCACATCCGTGCTTTGTCTGAGTTAGTCAATCTATTAGTGGTCTAGTAATGCTAATGAATGTTTTGGCTAACATAGGTAGTTACATCTATTGATAGCAGGCTATTACATTGTTTTCAGTTATAGCAATTTATAACTTGAACTAATATTGACTATCTGTGTGTGTTGTAGTGATAAAGGGAAACTAAATTGTTATTTACAGAATTTATATAGATATAAAACTCGGTTCCTATTGTTTAAGGAAAACAACATTGTTTAAGTTATAGTTTAGGGTTCCCTCGTTTGGGTTATAGACTGGAGGGTCCAATAAAATTGAGTTACTGCAAATTGTGAGTAAGTATCGTTCCGATCATGTCGTTATCTGAAATACAGAAGGGTGTTTCTAAGGAACTCAGATGGTTTTCCTCCGCACACGGTCTGATAGACCGTTTAGATAGGCATGATGTGGTATTGGAGCGGTCTATGGACGTTAAGGAACGTTACAATAGGGTGCTCGAATTGTCCGCGCAGGCGGAATCAGTTGATGGTTGCGCACCTGACAGGCTGTCACGGTTGCTAGGGGATGTCGACCAATGTATGGAGATGGCAGCTGCTATCACGCAGAAGGCTGCGGACATACGTAGACAGCGCGAGTCCAGCCATGGTGGTGACATTGAAGCACCTCTGCGGCTTCAGGGTTCAGGGTCCAGGTTACCGGCCATAACTATGCCTACTTTTGACGGAGTGTCCGGTGAATGGATGAGCTTCATCAATCTGTTCGACAGTTTGGTGCACATGCGATCGGACATTACCAAGTCTGTCAAGATGGCTCAGCTGGTGAAAGCATTGAGGGGTGAGCCTAGGGAGCTGGTCGCTCATTTGACAGTTACGGAGGGTAACTATGAAACGGCCAGACAATTGTTGGTCAGACGTTACCATAACAAACGGAGGTTGGCCGATGCCCAACTGAACCGTTTGTTTAGTATCCCGGTTGTGAACAAGGTCGGGGCCATACAGACGGAGGTTTTGAACCCGTTGTTGTCCGTCACCAAGGCTCTAGAGAATCTTGGACTTCCGGTTGGTGAATGGTCGTACCTACTGCTGTACATTGTACTTTCCCGCCTACCCGCTGACGTGCAGACTCGTTTCGAACAGTCTCACGGGAGGTCGGCCGAGGACCTGCCCGCCTTCTCCGACTTGGTCGGATTCTTGGAAGAGGAGGCTCGACGGGCAGAGAATTTGGGGTTGACGGTCACCCATCCTTCGGAGCCACAGAGAGCTGCCGGGAGCGCTGTGAGTAGGGGCCCTCCGACGAGGAAGGACCGCACCAACCGGCAGTCGTATGGGACTGTGAGTGCATTGACCCCACATAGTGAGACCTGCCCATGTTGTAGGCAGATTGGCCATGCTGTGGCCAATTGCAATAAGTTCGGGGAACTTAGGGTTGAGGGACGGCGCCGGATGGCCAAGCAGCGGAGCTGGTGTTTCCTGTGCCTCGGGCCACACATGGCTAGGGACTGCACGCGCACAAAAATGTGCGGATATTGTGGTGGGGCCCACAACAATCTGTTGTGCATGAACCAGTCCGGCCAACAGCCAACACAGGGCCGTACCCGGGGTGACACGGCATGGGGCCCTGAGAATTCGTTTGCGACTCGAAGCGCAACTCAGGGGCCAACGTCCCCACGTCCACAGGGCCGTACCCAGGGTGACACGGCATGGGGCCCTGAGAATTCGTTTGCGACTCGGAGCGCAACTCAGGGGCCAACGTCCCCACGTGCTCAGGGCAGTACAGGGGTGCAGGGCCGCACTCAGGGTCATCACATGGGGGGCCCTGAGTTTTCGGTGGCGACTCAGCATCCGACCCAGCGGGACATTGGGTGTGTTGAGCAGGCCGTAACGGGCGGGTGGCATGGGACACCTTCGAGCTATGCGGGTGCGGTTCGGACGCCGCCTCAGTTGTCGCCCCGCTCGTCGCCTCGTCCTCGTCGGTCACATGTGATGTCCCCCCCGCTCATGGAGCGGCCACGGTTGAATTCACGCCCACCCCCCTTTAAGGGGAATCGTAGGTTGGGAATGGAACCGGCGCGTGGGCCATTTGTACAATGGGACCCGCTGGCGTATAGCTGCATACCTGATCGGTTACAGGCACAGTAGGGCCCCGGGGGTCCTCGCTAGGAATTTGCGGCCCAACCATCTGTTGCCCCCCAACCGGAGACGGTGGTGTTACCGATCGCCTCTGTGCTTGTTTGGGATTTGGCGGGCAACCCAACATACGTTCGCGCCCTATTAGATTCTGGAGCTCAGGGCTGCATTGTATCGAACGATTTAGCAAAATGGTTGGGCCTCAAGGTAAATAGGTATAATAAATCAATACGGGGCGTGGGGAATGTTACGGTTACGAATGTAGTTGGTCAATCGGTGATCACGTTCTCTCCACGTTATGACATTTTGACAAAAACATCCGTGCAAGCTTTAGTAATGACGCATGTCATGGGCAGACACCCCTTGGTGAAGTTGAATCCGGCCGTTCGATTCCTGACATCAGGACTCAAGTTGGCGGATCCCGATTTTGACACTCCAGCCCCGGTCGACCTGCTACTGGGAGCAGACGTTCTGGGTAGGTTTCTGTGGTCGGATCGGCGAGTTCTTCAGCCGGACGGGTTGATTGCTGTGGATACTAAGTTTGGTCACGTGATCATGGGTCCGGCATTGCCAATGGTTAGGCCTGCCGAGTCAGATGGCATACTTATTGGCTCAGCGTTGTCAGACGCTATCCAACGATTCTGGGAGATAGAGGAACCTCCCACCGTTCGTCGAGTCGACGCAGACGAAGAAGAGTGCGAGTTGTTTTACCAGAATAGTACTGGTCGCCTTCGTTCTGGTCGTTTTGTAACTCGACTGCCTTTCAGGGCCGATCGACCTCCACTAGGAGAATCTAGGAAGATGGCTGAGACGAGATTGATGTCGATGGAGCGTAGGATGACAAGGGACGCCGTATTTAAACAAAAATATGTTGATTTCATGAGGGAGTATGAGTCGTTAGGACACATGTCGGTATCGGGTGTGGACTGGAGATCTGAGGATCATTGTTTCCTTCCACACCATGCCGTCCTACGAACCCCTACCGGCAAGATTCGAGTTGTTTTTGATGGGTCAGCACCTACCTCGAACGGGATGTCCCTGAATCAGTGTCTACATTCGGGACCCAAGTTGAGCCGTGATATTTCGGATATTCTCACGAGCTTTCGGAGGCACCAGATTGTATTTGTCGCAGACATTCGGATGAAGTTTAGGCAAACGGTAATTCATCCGGCTGACAGAAAGTATCAGTTGATACTTTGGCGTGAGTCCACGGCCGAGCCAGTCAAGGTCTATGAGTTGAACACGAACACGTATGGGTTACGGTCTAGCCCGTATTTGGCGATGCGCACCCTGCGGGAGTTGGCGTCGCGTGACCGTGTGAGCTATCCTAGAGCCGCCGCTATCCTGGAGCAAGATTTGTACGTCGATGACGTCTGCACAGGGGCAGCCAGTGTAGAGGAAGCTCTGGACCGACGTGACGAGCTCATTCAATTGCTGGAACGAGGCGGCCATGAACTACGCAAGTGGATGTCCAACTCCCCTGAGTTGATGGCTGGTCTCCCAGATGAGTTTCAACAAGACCCGCACGTTTTTGAGAATCCTGACAACCCTAACATGTTGTCAGTGCTTGGAATTCAGTACCGGCCCGTCCATGATGAGTTTACCTATCGGGTGGTTTTAGAAACACCGAAGGCCTGGACGAAGCGGTCAGTACTGTCAACGATTGCGAGAACGTTCGACCCGAATGGATGGATTTCTCCAGTCACCTTTGCTCTCAAATGTTTTATGCAAAGGCTATGGGCGGCTCAGTTGACCTGGGACACCCACCTCTCAGGTGATTTGTTGACTGATTGGACGCGAATGTTCACCTCGCTATCGGACATAAATAATGTATCGCTACCGAGGAAATTGGTCCCTGCTGGGGATTACAGGGCAACCCTTCACGGGTTTTGTGATGCCTCTGAACGAGGGTTTGCGGCAGCGGTTTATTTGCGAACCGTCACCTCCACCGGGGAGGTCGACGTGCGTTTGGTTTTGGCAAAAAGCAAGGTAGCGCCTATTCGGACAAGGATGACGATTCCAAAACTGGAACTGTCCGGGGCTGCTCTTTTGACCAAACTTTTGAATCACACTCTAACAGTGTTGCGTGGGTCAGTGGTTTTGGAGGATACGGTGTACGCGTGGACGGACAGCCAGATTGTTTTGTGCTGGCTGAAGGCTTCGGTCCATAACTTAGAGGTTTTTGTTGCGAACCGTGTCTCCCAGATTGTGTCGTCTGTGGTCCCACTGACCTGGAGACATGTACCAGGAGAATTGAACCCGTATGATTGTGCATCCAGGGGATGTCGGGCTCCTGAACTCGTTAGACACCATTTGTGGTGGGGACCACCCTGGCTTGCCAGGAGAGAATCGGACTGGCCCCACAGCCATGTAGTAGTATCTTCGGATCATGGCCCCAGAGCGGCCGTGCATGTTACCCAGAAGGCTGAGGACCCTGACGCCGGGTTTCTGCTGGACCGGTATAGCTCACTTGACAAGTTGATAAACGTGTCCACTTGGATTAGGAGATTCGCTCGAAATTGTCGTACTCCTCGCGATCAGCGAACGTTGAACCCTATTCTGACTCCGGCAGAGCGAAACGAGTCGCTACTGAATTTGGTCCGGTTGGTACAGTCCTCGAAGTTTGGGGCAGAATTGGAGATTATACGAAGTGGACGTTCGAAATTGAAGGGAGCCGTCGCGCGTCTCAACCCCTTTGTTGATTCGACCGGGTTACTTCGGGTAGGAGGAAGATTGCGCAATGCGAATCTGTCGTATTCGGCTCGTCACCCACTTCTGCTCCCCAAGGGGGGACAGTTAGTTGAATTGCTGGTGACTGATCGTCATATTAAAACGCGCATGCCGGCTGTAACGCGTTGTTGGCCACGCTCCAGCGGGAGTTTTGGATCTTATCTGCCCGCCGTGTCATACGGAACATCGTGTTTCGGTGCATGCCTTGTTATCGACTTAAGGCTGCCACGATGCAACCTCTCATGGGGGACTTGCCCCCTGATCGTGTGAATGAGGTCAGACCGTTTTCAGGTGTTGGTACGGATTTTGCCGGACCGTTTATGGTGAAGAGTTCACGATTGCGTACCACTAAGCAATACAAGGCGTACCTATGTGTGTTTGTTTGTTTATCCACCAAGGCGGTACATCTCGAGCTCGTTGCTGATCTCTCGACAGAGGCTTTCATTGCTTGTTTGGATAGGTTTGTTTCTTGAAGGGGACTTCCAACTTTGATCCGCTCTGATAACGGCACTAACTACGTCGGTGCGGAACGATACTTACGAGAGATAGACAACTTTTTGAATGTAAATAAAGTGGATATTGGAACGGCCCTCTCCCGTCGGGGTATACAGTGGACCTTCAGCCCACCGAGTTGCCCCCACTGGGGTGGGATTTTTGAGGCCGGAGTTAAGTCAGCTAAGACGCACTTGGGGCGTATAGTAGGTCAGACCGCGCTGACTTTTGAGGAGCTCGCGACATTGTTTTGTAAGATCGAGGCCGTTGTCAATTCGCGACCGTTGTGTCTGCTCAGCTCGGATCCAAATGACCTGGAGGCTCTGACCCCAGGCCATTTCTTGATAGGACAGCCACTTAACGCGTTGCCCGAGCACCCCTTCGAGGGAGTGAAATTGTATCGGTTGTCAAGGTATCAGATGTTGCAGCAGTTTACTCAGAATTTCTGGAAGCGTTGGTCGCTCGAGTATCTGCATATCTTACAACAGCGCCTTAAGTGGACTGACAAAACCAGCCCCCCTAGTGTTGGTGACCTCGTTCTGGTTAAGGATGCTAACCTACCGCCACTACGTTGGCGCAGGGGGCGCATTGTTAACTTGTTCCCTGGCAAGGACGGGACCCCCCGGTCTGCGGAGGTTCTAGTAGGAGGCTCGGTTCTAAAACGAGCGGTAGCAACGTTGTCTCGGCTGCCCGTAGATTAGGGGACAGGTGGGTGCCTGTCCGGGCGGGTGATTGTTCGATTCCAAATCGATATTCGATCGATGGTTTCGGAACGGCCATTTTGAATTTGACGTTGCTGCCAACCTTGCAGTTTTTAACAACTCACAGACGAAAGCCCTCGCAATGTAAACGCGTTTTGGATAGGGTATTGAAATTAAATCGCAGTCCATCTGGAATGTATTCGAGGTTCCCTCAGGATTGTCTATATAGCTGAGTGTGTTGTGGTTCCCCGAACCAGATAAAGTTCGCATTTACGTGGCCGATTGGTTTTTTACCACGTAACATAACCTGTGTTAGAACACTGTGCTGATCGAGGCTGGCCCGCCAGTCACACAGGAGGTTGGCTGAAGAACCTGTCTACCAAGAAGAGCCTAGGGTGCACCCGGGCCTTGCAGAGAGACAGGAGGTTGACGGGACCGAAGCACAGACCAGGTTAGATCGAACCCAATCATTTTAGCTCGGTGAATCGCCGACGTTCAGCACTTCTTGGCACCTGATCGTCACGCTACCTCGTAGCTGATGGGCCCCTACGAGGTCATTAGGTGCTGAGAAGCCTGAACAATCAATCTATAAAATATTAATACAAAATTAACCACTATAAAATGAATCATTTGTGTAAAAATACCATTATAAAAAAACTGTGTAAATCTAACAATTTGTAAATATCCTTTTAAAAATAAATACTTTCATATAGTTTCATATAAAACAATTTTAAAAGCCAAGTCAAATAAATTGATGATCTATCACAATTTTAATTATTACAAAACATACACTTGTCTGTTATTCATTAAAAAAATATATGCAAAAGAAACGCTATAATGTTTCTTAATTTCTGAAGTATGTTTATCTATAAAGTAGACGATTACATAAAAATATCAGGTTATATACTAGTACCCATTTTCTAGACACACGAAATAATAACTAACTGTTTTAGATGTAGGGTTGACGACATAAATTTATCTTTATTTTCATACAAAAAATTCAAATTCACAATATTTACTGATTGCAATACATGTTTATATTTCTCATTCCTTCTGTAAGTCTCCTTCTTTTCTCCCTTTATTTATTTATTCAATTCTTATTCCATTAATGCAAACTACTTTATTTTTATTTTCCATAACAAGTCTACCTTCTCAAAACTCACATCACAATGTTCTTAAATATAAATCATTGGGTATATATCTTCATTCCAAACTAACAAAATATTCTCTCTTTTCTTATACAAACGCTATCAATCAAAGTCTCTTTTTTTTCTCTTCCACTTCATATAGGTACTTTTTAGGGGTATCCGGATCCCATGTTATTTCACATTATAGTGAGTGCACTTTTAAAGGTACTTTTATTATTTATTTATTTATAGACGTCTTATGGTACTTTTATTATTATAACAATACTTAAATACATATACTACTAGTACGTGATTCCAGGTCTACCTGCCTGAGCCTGCTCGCGAGCTTATTAGGTCATCGATATCCCACGTTCTCACAGAGGAAACTCGTTCACGTCATGATCGAAGCGAAGGATTCGTGCCTTGTACCTTTGAGACTGCTGAAAATACAATGACATATCGGACTCGCCAATAGTCACGTATCCTACTAAAACATAACTTAAACACAATCCATATGAATCCTTCGAATTTTAAGACATTCCGTAAAGATTGGATGATCAGTCCAACTTTTCTCAAAAACTTAACAAACGAAGTGTTCCCAACTAACTTGCTCTGTGGCCTAGAGTAACAATCCCGCACATTCCACACCTTCTCTAAAATTCATACTTTTTATTCCTAACGACAACAAAAACCAACATTCCCAAATCCAAACAAAAATCAACTTTCCTATGTAATACTATCATAAAACTCAAAAATTTCAAATATGAAATAAACCTTCATAACAACGATTAACTTTTAATTTCATTCAATTTCCATACTTTTCAACTCTCAATATCATACAAGAAGAAGTGACCATATCCGCTGGTCAGACTATAATTTTATTAATAGACTCGATTGCAATCTGTAAAATAAAATAAACGTAAATGCAATCTTGAAACAAACTGTTGTATTAAACTAACGTAAGTGGTTCCGTCGTTAGTAATGTATTTTAAATCTGAGGTTAAACTACTTTATCTGTAAATTATTCTGAAAAACTAATGAAACATAACAATCTGAACACACAAAAAAAAATAACTCAAGTTATCTTCTTTCTAAGACATACTTATTTAGCGTACTAAATATTTATTACACACATTCAACTGATTTTCATACTTACTCATACTATTAAAATTAATTTCATACTGTAATTTAAAAAATGGTTCCAAACTTTATCTCTTTGTGGTACCCTAAGCTTGCTATCAATCATTCATCACCTTTTACATATCTCCCATATAAGTCAACTGAAACTAAAATCTTTCGCTCCATACAAGTCGAGCTGTAGTAACATGAACTTATAATAACAATTATTTTACGTCTGTAATCGAAACAAGTGTTCTACCTCATTTGGATTCTTCTGCAGTGTTGCATGGTCATTTGGAGTAAATTTGAATTATGAGGCAATTATTTAATAAAATATTAGAACGGCTATAAAACAACAAAACTTTTATCTTCCTACTTCACATATTAAACCACATTCTTCCCATATTTCTCAAAATCGTCTCCTCCAAAAATAAACTACTATCAAAATCCTCATCCAAAATAACTCGTGTCAAACTAATTCAATTTACTGAACGGCCTTCATAAATATCTCCATTCCCAAAAAAAAAACAGTTATCAAACATTTATTCATACTTCTCTTGCTAACTGTACTGTACTACCTACTAACTTTTCATTGTATGTATTCTTCCAAATATTCTTTACTTTATGCAATCTTCCTCGGAAAAAAAAAATGGTATATCTATTGATATTGTTTTGTATCGTCAACCCTATGTCAAAAATCTACCTAGCGTGATTTTAAATCGACAATTAATAAAAATTACTTATATATTACACCTATAAAGAAACCCATTGTCCAAAAACCACATCTTATATCGAGTCACCACGACGTCGCCGATCGCCGCAGCTCGCTTGGAGTCAGCTCACCTTGGGACCCGTACCATCTCCCGGCTGCTCCTCACTTGACCCGTACGGTTACGCCCGGCGCCCGGCTTTCCACATCACTTAGGCTTGAAATTCGCCCGGCACCCGGCAGCAAAAATCTTCTGTACTTATATTTATTTTTCTCTCTTCTTTGACTTTACTCTTTCTTCTTTAATTGATTTCTGTCTTCTATATTGTCATCTTCTTTATTCTCCATCTTCCTCTTCTGGCTGCTATCTGGTCTTAAGGGTGGTCGCGTCGTGATTTCTTGTAGTCTTCAGGTTCTTATTCTTAAAATTTTCTTCATACTTTTTAATTTTCCACATTCCATTTTTAGGTATTTCCATTCATTTTCCATTTGGCACAGCACTACCTCGCGAGAGGTAGGCTGGCCTGGCAAGGTCGCCATGAATTGAAAGAGGTTTGTAGGAGTAAATAGATGTTCATTGTACTGAAGTTTGGATAGCAGAGCGTCTAATTATCCGCAGTATAATCTTATATAGTCTTACAAATAAGGAGTCACACACACAGTGATACATCTCTATGTCGCTATGTCCGCACACTTCAGACTTTCGGCCAAAGCCGCAAAGAAATAAAACTAATTTGGGAAATAGCCAACAGCGATATCGGGACAGACTGTAAAATAAGTATGAATGGTTTATGTTAAAATACAAGATATAACAGAAATGTAAAGCTCAAATTTTAAAGGCTATCTAATCTAATCAAGATCATCAACCGTTTGAGATAACTTTTATTGTGAAGTGAATTTCATCAAATTAGTTTATTTAACTTTTACAAAGAAACACTTTGCACGTTTTCTTTTCCTCCTTAGTTAGGAAAGAAAGGAAAAAAAACGTTTATTCGCAGCTGATTGAGGCGCATACATTAAACAAGTTCAACCGCATACTTTTGGTATGAGACGTATTTTCGCTAAGGCGAAAATACGTCTCATACCAAAAGTTGCAAAATGGCAGCTGACTCAGCACAATGCTAAGATGAAAACGCCTTAGCTTTGGTTTTCAGTCAGTGCCAGCGGTGACCCACAAGCGTTGTCAACCTTTCTTATCTTCTTTCTTTCTCTCTTCTTTTCCATTTCTGTATTTTTTGCTTTTATATCTTCGCTGGTTTTGGTTCCCAAGACAGTGAGTTTTCTAGTGTGGGGCCCGACGCAATGTATTTGCCTTTATATTATATATTCATGGTATTGTTTTACTTTTACTTACTGAGGAGAAGCTTCATACAAAACGTATAAGTACAAACAACAACCAAAGTCATTTTAACGCTCAAAAACCGAAGTAGCCGAAAACTATCACCGGAACTTTAGCCAACCCTAGCTTACCGAAATAATATTTTCTCAAACTGTCAATTAACGTTCAGAGATTAACATCTTGTCCGAACATCGTAATATAGGGAGAGATAATATCGCCTCAATATATTTGTCAAGCAAGTTTTGGTGCCGACACAGTAGTTGGGTTCCACAGGAAAAAATGGAGTTAATAATCGTGGTTCAAAACATCTAAAGCTTTTTATAAACAGTAGCCGCTTCTGATTGGTACCCAAGTGAACTTAATTTTACGAAAAACTATTTTGTTTCTATTTCAAGATGTTTTCTGTATAGTCATAGCTACAAAACTGCGGAAAAAAAACCTGCTTCCGATGAAATATCAAATCAATCGAACTGAAGTCAGAGCAATTGGCGATCTTTGTGGTGCTGTAGTCGAGGCTGTGCTTCCGAAGCGAGAGGTTCCGGTTTCGAATCCCGGCTGGGGAAGAATAAAAACATATCGCTAGGTTTTAGATGTTAACATACTTGTGACGTCGCTGTTTCTGGTTCCCACGCCACAGGGTACTGTGGGGCCAGATGCATGTGCCTATATGTAAATGTTATATTATCGATTCAACATTCAAGCCCTAGTTAAACTAGTAACAAGCTTAGCACTGGAGCCTTGGTCTCTTAGTTGCGCCTTAGGCCACCTACTTCATCACGCCTCACGCCGCGTGACATTGCTTGCTATAGAAATATACTGTGCAGTCATCATCACACGTCGGCGTCAATGACGAGACGTTGTACACTATTATTACGTCATTAACGTGTTGACGCTGAACACGCAGCCACCGCTGCGTACAACGTAAATTAAGAAACCAACTAAGGCCTTAGGTAGGCATAGAGAAGTGCTGTTATAACTAACTGATATTTGGGGTCAACTAGATTTGCCCTCGGGTGGTCATATTCAATTTGACAATTGTGATTAGACGCACATTTTCCTAGTGAAACAAGACTATGCCCCTTTTATGCCTTTAGCTGGGGGCACGGTAACGCACTGCCAACACGACCACAGCGAAGCGCAAGGCCACAACTACCTTTTCTCGAAGCGCTTCGTCGTTTTTTTGATAAGATAAATTATATATTTAAATTTATATCCACGAAATGTGAATTTTGTGAATTTGTGAATTTAATGTTTGTTGTTACTAAAAAACTAGTTTATCTACGGAACCTTTTCCTTCCTTGTTTGAAAAATAATAATCTTGTCATGAATTAGTCTGTTGACATGTTTGACAGCATTAGGCGCGGCGGCGGCTTTTTAAACATTTTTTTTCGCAGAACATAATGTTTCGTGTGTCTCCAATGTATCGAATTAAGATTTTAGATTAAGATTACTTAGTTTCAACACCTAATTTATTGTGTGAACAGTAATGGGCTAAGAATCGCTATGTGAATTATCAGTGAGAAATCTTTGCTTTAAGTTTTTTATCTACACACGTATCATAAAGCCTCTTTACTGCGTACAAAAACCGCACCGTACGATAAGCATAATGTTAAACTACTTGCTAAAAAGTCATTTCTTATCTGAAAAATTACACATTATGACCATAATGTGTAATTTTTCTACATATTATGACATTCAAATTTCGAACGCCGACGCCCGCCTGCGTGCACCCCCTAGTTTGTCTGTGAAGTTGGTACTGACATTCAAATTTCGAACGCCGACGCCCGCCTGCGTGAAGTTGGCACTACAGAACAAGCTAAACAACTGCAGAGCCACAATGCCGGTCAAACATGCGGTTCCTGAACACATCAAAGAAAGCTTATGATATGTGTGTAGATAAACTAGTGTATGTAACTGTACATACTTAGGCATTGAAACTCTCGAGTGATATTATTATGAAACTCGCCTCCGGCTCGTTTCATAAACCCACTCTCGAGTATTAATGCCCTCCATTATGTAACAGTCACATAAACTACTATTATGACATGAAAGGAATATGGTAATGTATTTAAGTAGTCACACTAATAATGTATCAAATAAGTGCGAACTATAATTCACACTAGTAGCAACATATTTTTTTTCTAATATTACATAAACTATCCGTTATTTCGCCCTGCTTGTAGCTGGACAACTAATTAGAAACATGTCTGTGACTTGTTCTGACATCAAAATTTGAAATTTTAAAAAGTGTAGGGTATTCTACCTATGATAATGGGTTTTTGGCGCCATTAACAAATATTATTTCATTGCATAGTACGTTGTATTGTGCTTATTTCTGTATAAAAATGGCTAAAGCCAAGAGCTGCGAGAAAAATACCAGAAAAATAACGGTTAGATTACATTTACATCGCCATTGGACATATAGAAAGATTTCTGATCACTTGGGGTGATCCGTGAAGAAAGTATTTAACACCGTAAGACATTATAATAGTAGTTTATGTGACTGCTACCTAATGGAGGGCATTAATACTCGAGAGTGGGTTTATGAAACGAGCCGAAGGCGAGTTTCATAATAATATCACTTGAGAGTTTTAATGCCTAATTATGTACAGTTACATACACTAGTTTATCTACACACATATCTTAAGCTCTCTTTAATGTATTCAGGGACCGCATGTTTGGCCGGCATTGTGGCTCTGCAGTTGTTTAGCTTGTTCTGTAGTACCAACTTCACGCAGGCGGGCGTCGGCGTTCGAAATTTGAATGTCAGTACCAACTTCACAGACAAACTAGGAGCGGCAAGCAGGCGGGCGTCGGCGTTCGAAATTTGAATGTCATAATATGTATAAAAATTGCACATTATGGTCATAATGTGTAATTTTTCAGTAAGAAATGAGTTTTTACCAAGTAGTTTAACATTATGCTGATCGTAACGTGCGGTTTTTGTACGCAGTAAAGAGGGTTTATGATACGTGTGTAGATAAACAACATAATACACCAGAAAATATTCTTAGAAGATGTCGCTTAAGGAAAACCACACCGCGTGAGGACATGATGATTGTACGTTTGGCTAAACTTGGCCCTTTTATAGGGTCAAATGACATGAGAAAGGAAGTGTTCTACCATTATCATTGGAATGTATCCGCAAAACTAGTCCGCAGGCGATTAGTCGAAAAAAACTATTCGGAAGAGTTTCCATAAAAGTCCCAAGCCGCATAGAAAAGCTCGATTGGCTTGTGTCTAAAAATATTCCGCCTGGACAATTGATCAATGAATCGTCGCCAGGTGGCGTTTGCTGTTCAGAATGCAAAGGCATCTATCACAAGAAATGTGTATCCCTGTCCCCAACTGCAGTCCCCAGCGACTGGGTTTGCCCGTGCCGCATCAGCAAGAGAGGGCGGGTAAACGCCAGTGCCAACACCCTCGTGGAAGGAAAAACTGAGAAAAGGGCACCACCACCACAAATAACAACACCGCAGAGCTCAGACACGGGAAGACCAGTCTACCTGGAATCCACCATACCTGTAGGAGATATTGCGCCCGCCGCTCTACCGGAATCAGCCCCCGAGGGAGAGCAAGTGCAAGCTGACCAGGATCAGAGCACTCCGATCCTTTCCGAGCTGCTGTCGGAACTGCGTCTTTTCCGTTCGGACATGGTAACAATGCGGGAGGAAAAGTCCGTCTTCCGGAATGAGATCCTTACACTCCAAACGAGCATCACATCATGCAGGGGTGACCTTGCTGCAGCACGAGAGTTGACAGGGTTGAGGAGTGCGTAGCCGAAATAAAATCGCTCATCAATAAAAAGACGATACAATAAAAGGTTTACGCGCTGATAACGTCAAACTAGCCAACATCAGCAAGGAACAGGAAGCGCGGCTCGTGACCTTGGAGAGGGAACACCACCAGCAGCAGCACTGGACTCGCCTGTAGAATATTGAGATCACCGGGGTGCCAGAAACTGAGCGAGAGTCGACCTTCAGCATCGTGCAGAAAGTTGCCAGGATCACCGGAGTGGAGTTAGTGCCGACGACGACGTGGTGTTCGCGCACCGAGTGCAACCGCTGCGGGCGAAGGCCGGCCAACCGCGCGCGCTAGTGCGCATCAGGCAGCGCGCCACAAAGGACAAGCTCACAAATGTAAAACATGCAATTGACATCTTATATGGACAACAACTACTATTACCTGTAATTTTATTATTTTGTAGGACTTGCTTAATCTAATTTGACATTTGTATTATTGTATAATTTGACATTCCATAAACATTATTTTCATTATTTTTTGCCTATTTTAAATTGACATACATCATCAATAGACATTATAATTGTAACTAATAACTGATCTCTCGATGTGGCTTTTTCATATTTCTATTTTATAATTGTATTTTTCATAATATTTGCACATCCTTATAGGATAAAATATAGTTAAGTTCACAAATTGTACCTAACATCATAAGCACCTATGTTTGCAAATAAATATCTTTGACTTTGACTTTTTGACTTTCATCGCCGCCGCACGTAAACTCCGCGACGACCTGTACATCTCGGCGTTGGGCGTACAAGGCGAACCCAAGCGCATCTACATCAACGAACATCTAACGGTCGCCAATAAGAAGCTCCTCCATGAAACCAGGAAGAAGGCCACAGAACAGGAATACACATTTACGTGGCCAAAAAATTGTCGTATATTTGTAAGGAAAAATATACAGTCCCCCCTCATGGCATCTGTGACAGACCTAAAGAAACTGATATTATACCAATTTCTGCTTACAGTTTATACCTAACCTTACCTTGTATAACACTGTCCGTAATATCGTTTTGCCTCTATCTTATAATAACTAAAATTGTTTTAAATAATAATATGTTCCCACTATATCCTGTCCCACATAGGCATACATACGCTCACTCAATCACACTACACAATACACATGCCAACACACACACCTACCCTTGCTTAGTGGCTCGTTGCTTAATATCCGATCCCAAGGCCGTAATGGTCGTAGGGCTAAGCAAGGTCATACTGTACACTAAACACGCACCAATAATAGAGAGAACATTTCACCGCAGCGGTTGTTGTACATTTGTCATAATGCGTCACCTGCTGGGTATTTTCGACCACAACTTTATAAGTTTCAGTAGCCCTGTAAAGAATCGGCCGAAATTCAGTAAACTACGTATCTTTTACAAAAATGTTAACGGGCTACGTACAAAGATTCTCACCCTCTATGATGGTATTGGTGCACTCGACCATGAGCTTATCTTTCTCACGGAAACTAAGTTGTGTGAAGGTTTCCTAAACGCGGAAATATGCGACCCGGACCGCTACGTCATACTTCGACGTGACCGTGCATCCACTACGGCTGGCGGCGGGGTAATGGCGCTGTGCGCGCGTGGTCTGCGGAGTGTGTTCTCGCGCGGAGCGCGAGAACCACTACGGTTGCGGGGTCGAGGACTTATGGTTGCCTCATGCCCGCGGCGTCAACTCGGGGGGTAACGTCCCCCCCGGTCTTGGGTGGCCCCTACTTGTCGGGGGTCTTGCGTGGCCTTCGTTGTGCTGTGCTTTCGCCGTCTATTGGCATACACTGGCGACAACGGTGCGGGAGCTTCTTCTCTTCACTGTGCTGTGCTTTCGCCCTCTTCTGCGGGCTTACACTGGCGACAGTGGGATGAGCAGCAACTCTCTTGGGAGTGGTCTGCCTTCAGGCGGTCGTGCGTGATGCGGAGCAATGTCGTGGAGATGTGCGTGGCGGCTGTTGTCGGCGCAGTCGTACATGCGCCGTGCCAGCCGCGCGACGAATTTCTCCACGGTGGGCATCGGGTATCCCTCATGATGGTGGTGTTGCGCACGTACCGCCCAGCTCCTGTGATCACCCGCAGGGAGATGTTCTGGAACCGCTGCAGCCGTGCCTTCTGGGTCTTCGACAGCAGGGCGTACCATGCTGGAGCCGCGTAGGTGAGCCGCGAGCGCACATAGGCCTTGTACACCCGCAGCTTGGCTCTCAGAGGCAGGCTGGACGACAGGACAGGCCGGAGCATTGCCCGCGCGGCTTTGGCCCCGTTGATGCAGTGTTGCACCATCGGGACCATGCGCAGCAAGCAGTCGATGTTGCAACCGAGGTATTTCACCGTCGATTGCCACTCGATGTCCCGGCCCCTCAACTGTAGCGGGGTCGGACGGCGGGAGCGGGTGGTCAACAGGGCTGTTGTCTTCCCGACGTTCACCGCGGTCCGCCACTTGTCCAGCCAGGGCGGCAGCAGGTCCAGGAGTCGCTGCATCTTCCTGCAGGCGAGCTCAATTTTGCGCGACGACGCGAAGTAGGCGCTGTCGTCTGCGTAGAGGGCGAGCACAACGTCTTCCACCCCCTCCTCGAGATGGCCCTCGAGTGTGAGGATGTCGTTGGTGTAGAGCGCGTAGAGCACCGGCAAAAGGCAGCTGCCTTGCGGGACTCCTGCGCTGATGGTCTTCGTCTGGGAGTGTGCATTCTCGACCGAGACGAAGAACCGCCGGTCTTCCAGGAAGGAGGCCACGATCTGCCCGATCATTGGGGGCACACCTGCGTCCAGGAGCTTGAAGAGGAGCCCCTCGTGCCACACTCGGTCAAAGGCCTTCTCGATGTCAAGAAAGACCCCGACGGTGTATCGGCCCCTGTTCAGCTCCGACGCCAGGTAGTGCAGGACTCTCGCCAACTGGTGCGTCGTGCTGTGGCTGTCACGGAAGCCATGTTGCTCTGCCCTCAGCTGGATGTGGGGCAGGATTCTCCGTAACAGCAGGCGCTCAAACAGCTTGGCGATATGAGGCAGCAGGGTGATCGGGCGGTAGCCTCCCGGGTGTCTTCTGTCCTTCCCCGGCTTGGGGATGACGATCACCTTGCCCTCCTTCCAGAGGGCGGGGAAGTGACCGGTGCGCAGGATGCCGTTGAACAGCTGCGTCAGCGAGACGACGGCTTTCCTTGGCAGCTGTACTAGGGCCCCCGTGACGACTCCGTCCGGGCCCGGGGCTTTCCGCTGGTTCAGCTTCAGGGCCACCTTCCGGACTTCGCGGGGCGACATGAAGTAGTCGCCGGCGAGGGGAGGCGCGGGGACCGCCAGGAAGCGCTCTACGCGCTCCACAACAGCGGCGTTGTGCTCGTAGTCGGCGATTGGGTTGGGCTGGAACTGCCCGGCGAAGTGGTCCGCCAGGATGGCGGCTCGATCTCGTGCGGCGTAGCGGCGCCTGCCCGTGTGATCAAACATGGGGCAGACCGGCTCGGGAGTTGACGTCAGGCTGCGGTTCAGGCGGTGAAGGGCGGTGTCATCTTGGGAGGCCTGGTCAATGGTGCGCTCCCAGGACTGTCCCCTCAGCTCGATGATGCCCGCGCGCAGTTCTTCTCCGAGCCGGTTGATCTCCGCCCTGATCACGGGGCAGCGCGTGTGGTGCCAGGTTCGACGAAGACGGCGCTTGAGGTCCAACTTCTTGCGGAGGTGTGGAGGGAGCCTCTCCTTCCGCAAGACCGGCGGTGGCTTGGTGGTGGTGGCTGCGGCTTGAGCGGTGGTGATGGCTGTGGTGATGGCCACTGCCGCGGCTTCTACCTCTTCCTTGGTAGAAACACCGCCGGGGAGCTGCGTTGTGTTCAACTCCAGCTGGTATTTGTGCCAGTCCGTCTTCTTTCTTGGACGCGGTGCCGACATGAGATCGACCTCCACCCCGAGGACCAGCAAGATAGGCAGGTGGGGGGTGTCGATGTCGTACAGCTCCCCGATGGCGATGGGGAACTGTACGTTCTTGACCAGGGCGACGTCTAGTACATCCGGGCGATGCATGGGGTTCGTCGGGTAGTGTGTCGGGGCCCCCGGGCTGAGAACTTCGTAGTTGGAGTTCTCAGCATCTTCCTGTAGGGCCCTTCCGGCGGAGTTGATGATGTGGGACCCCCACTGGTGGTGCTTGGCGTTGAGATCGCCTGCGACCAGTGTGGGGGTCGCTCCTTCCATCATCGCTCGGATGTCTTCCGGGTAGAAATGGTGGACGTCGCCGGGAGGCTTGTAGGCTGCGAAAACTTTGAGCTCCGTGTCGGCCGTCTTCAGACGGACGCCTATGGACCGCGTCGTCTTGAAGGCGGGCAGCTCCAACTCTTCGTGGACTAGGTCCCGTCTCACGAGGACCGCCGTGCCTCTGTATGGCACGTCCCTCGGAATAATGATAAATTGAATTTAGTAAGGAAGGGATTTAGTATATACGGAACATAGATTATTTACAAACATGAATTTAGCAACATATCAATATAATTTATTGAGAAAATTGGGATAGCTTTGGTAACCTTAACTTTCCTCGTCAGTACTTTTCCCTCTTTACACGAAACATATTGGAAGGTAGGACGCAGTCTTTGACCGGCTAATACAGTAAAGTCTTGGTGTGATGGGACAGGGCTTCTGTGATATAAACACGTTCTACAGATGATCATGTTGGTGCAGATGAAGCGAGGATCTTCTCCACCGTCAGCTCCTTGTCCTTGCCACGCTTCACCCAATGGTCGGCTCTCAAACGCATCTCGACGAGGATAGCTCCAGGTTTCTGCCCGATACTTACTCCTTGATACGACACTGCGAGTGCCGGTAACTATTTATCGTGCGATGAACAATACGTGTATTCGGTGCGAGAGCCCGACGGTGAATGGATATGAAAATAAAATAAAATTGCTAGATCGTCATAAAATGGACGACTTTCCGTCCCTTTGCACATGCGGTTTACCTACCCCAAGCCATAATGGTTCCATTTTGGTGCCTTTAGTTACTCTTGACGAATTTACACAACAGTTAGCTGACTCGTTATATTGTTTTCATTATTGTATATGCCTACTTGGTTGAACTAAATATATAGATTGTTTTGATGCCTTGATAATTTGGGCTAGGTTTATTTCTATTTAAAATATTTTTTTAACTTTTAGGTAACACAATTTTTTATAGCTAGCAATACTGGTTGCAATTTTACCAACTTTACGGCGAAGGGGTTAGTTATGTGGAATAAACTTCACCTACTATGCATCGAAAAGGATATCTCTCGATTATTCAAATAAGTGAACTCAAAACAGGCAGTAGATGGAATTCTAATGTATTTTTTATGATTTGATCAACCATCATTTTCAGCGTAAAGTTGATCGGCCGAACTTTCAACCCTGTAATGTACTTGTATTAAACATGGTGCGAACATTTGTCAATCGCAGTTACTATTTTTGTAATTATTTATTTTTGGTTATTATTTATAAACACCGTATTAGTTGAATACAACCTACTTTTAAAAGAGATCTAAAAATCAATCTGTGGGATTTTCTTCACCCTCCTCCCACAGTCGTCCAATGTAGAGAAGAGGCAAAAAATGACGTTTGCTAAGTATATGTAAATATTATATATAGTAAAATAAATTTCGTCTTGACTTGACTTGACTTGAATAATTCTTAAACTTAGACGTTTTTGGGACATTCCATTATTTATAAAAATCCCTCTTTTTCCTCGCTGAAAACGTAAATCGTAAAATGAGGTAGCAATGCATTACCTATTTTGTTGAGCGATATATTATGGCAACTCTGGGTAAGAGTGCTCGTCCCAGATCCTCACAATTCACAGAGTTGTTAAATAATTTTCTTAAATATTTTAAGGAAATTAATGTGGTTAATTTGTAATTAAAAGTAATTCCATTAGTTTCTGTAATGATGTTATATTCTATGCCTTCTTGTCGTATCTTCTGAGTTATGTTTTGTCTATTATCCGAATAAACTCATTTCATCAAAAAAAAAAACAAACCATAGGAATTTAATAGAATTTCTTGAAGCTTTACAAAATTTAGAAGGTTTCAGTTATCTGAAAGTTTTTTTTATAATGTCGTTTGGGACACAAAGTGTGCCTCTGCCACACATATGGGAGAAGGCTTGACGATCTGTTGTTGTTCAGGGCATTATTCTGAACATATTCGATATGAAACAGATTTCATAAGACCAGGGTTTCTTTTTCACTCCTTCAATTTATTAGTAATGACTAATAAAATAACACAGCCACGGGCCAAATTAATAGAAAAGATCTCGAAAATAAAGTTCGAACTTAAACATTTCTTATGCAAATCTAGTGGCCGGCCCGAATCAACCACAGCCAAGCCAAGCCAAGCTAATTAGAACATTTACTCTCAAACTAAGCTGAAAAGCAAGATCGCCTCGTAGAACAAATGGTCTCCCTGATGAGACTTGACCACACTTGTCTCTAAACTTGTTCCATGAATGGCGGCTCTAAGGATTGCTGCATGGAATGTTTAATGGTCTACTAAGTAATAAGGACGAAGTTAAGACACTTATTCATATTCATATTCTTTATTGCACAGAAAACATAGATAAACAGACAGTTACAATAAATTTTATAGGCAAAGGCGAGCTTATCTCTAAAAAGAGATTTCTTCCAGCAAACCTAAGCAAGACAGAAGTGTTTATGAAAAAGGACAGTCCTAGTGCGCAATAAAACAGTATACATACGTACGAAAATTACTTTTAAAATATAAATAAAATATACCTAATAAAAAATATATATATCTCAACTATATAAAACACTAGATAGCATGCACATATATAAACTACAAAATATCATATATATACTTACATAAATATGATACTAATTACGAAAGAGAAAGGAAATACGCTTTCAATCTTTTCTTAAAAGTGAAAATTGAGGGACTATCCCTGATAGTGCAGGGAAGTGCGTTCCACAGTCGGATTGCCCTTAACCTAAAAGAGTGTTTGTAGGCGGCAGTTTTATGCCGAGGAGTTGACAGGAGAGACACCGTGTGGGATCTCCGATTACTATCCCTGGGTAAAAGAAACTCAAAACGTTCTCGAAAATATGTGGGGTAGCGGGGATTTCGCAAAATATTGAATAGATAAGAGAGAATGTGCATATCACGGCGAAGACGGATCGGAAGCCATCCCAGCTCCTTGCGATACTGGGAGACATGGTCGTACTTGCGCAGCCCGTAGACAAACCGAATCCCAAGGTTTTGGAGTCGCTCGAGTTTATTCAGTTGTTCTTCGTTCGCACAAGCATCCGCGTAGTCTATTAAAGGTAGTAGAAGGGACTGAATAAGGGTGATTTTAGTCTGCCGCGGCAGGAAGTACTGCAATCTCCGTAGGGAGTAAAATGACGCAAAGACTCGTCTGCTGACCTCACAAACATGGGGCGACCAGGACAGCAAGTTATCAAATATAACCCCAAGATTCTTAGCTTTCTCGCTGTAGGTGATTATCGTACCCTCATACATCACAGGATCGACGGGGATATTTTGTATTGTGTTAATTGAGTGCCGTCTCAAGATTTTGCCGGGTTGACAAGCAGCCCATATGAAATTGCCCATTTACTGATGTTATCGAGGTCAGCATTCAACGCCTCTACGGTCAGATTTACATCACTAAGAGAGAAGTGCCGATATATTTGGAGGTCATCTGCGTAGAGATGATAAGAAGAAGTAAGAACGTCGGAGATGGAGTTAATGAATACTGAGACGAGAAGAGGAGAAAGGATACCACCCTGCGGAACACCCGCGGAAAGATTACACCAGTTCGTTGAGATCTCCTCAGACTTAATACGCTGCTGGCGGTCTCTCAGGTAGGAGTCAAACCAGAAAGCCGAGTGCGAGGAGACTCTGAGCGATTTTAGAATTTCAACCAGGATATCGAAATCGACGCAGTTGAAGGCGCTACTGAAATCAAGCAGTGTCAGAACCGTAAGCTGCTTCTGATCCATGGCTAATTGAATGTCATCGGTGACTTTAAGCAATGCCGTGGTAGTACTGTGACCCGGCCTGAAACCTGATTGATATGGATTTAATAAGTTTCTAGAGGAAAGGTATGAGGAGAGCTGACAGTGAACAATTGATTCTAGGACTTTGGAAAGGATAGGCAGAATAGATATGGGACGAAAATCATTAAAGGAGACGGGATTGGACGATTTAGGTAGGGGAATCACAAGTGCCTTTTTCCACTGAGAGGCGAAGCAACATTGTTCAAGCGATACATTAATTATGTGAGTAATGATCGGTTACAGCTCCTCAATGATACAGGTTATCATCTGAGAACAGATCTTGTCCTCACCAATGGCTTTCGACGAGATCGCTAAGATTGCTCTCCTTACTGCGCCGATTCCGACACGCTTGAAGTTGAAGGGTGAGTTGTGGGCTGCGGTCTTGGACCGTAGGTTACGAAGGGTAGCTTCCTTGACGAGGGGGTCCATCACGACTGGGGGATTAGCAAAATAATTGTTGAGACCGTTGAGGTTGACATTTCCAGCAGCCAAGTCCTGGGACTTACCTACACCAAGAGTCTTCAGGAATTTCCAAACCTGTGCTGGAGTATAGCTCTCAATACACTCGTAGATATGACGACGTTTGGCATCACGACACAGACGAGTGCAACGATTGCGGAGGCGTTTGAAAAATAAAAGATTCTCGTCGGTCGGATCCACCTTATATCTACTCTTGGCACGGTTTCTCTTGGCCATCAGGCTCTTGATGGTGTCAGTAAGCCACGGCGCAGGAAGGTGCTTAACCTTAACCCTCTTGACCGGAGCGTGCTTATCAAACAAGCTCAGGACAACAGAGTTAAAGTTTTGGACTTTGTCTTCAACGGTCTCGCTACCAACAATAGAGGACCAGTCGACGGAGGCGGCATCTGATTTAAGGGAGTTAAGATCCATGCCCTTGAAGCTACGTATGTCGAGGAATTTAGCTGCACGCTTGGGAGGCCTTAACTTGAATGAGAGGTAAATCAAATCGTGATAGGAGAAGGGTGCGTTAAGTTGGCCATGCACAGCAACCTTGGATAAGTTAGAAGTAATCATCAGATCTAGAAGAGAGGGGGTGCAGTGTGGTTGAAAGTGGGTGGCACCCAGGGGAAGGATGTGTAAGTTTAATGAACTTACAAGAGATTTGAGCTTTGCCGAGCGAACGTTATTTTTGAGAAGGCAAGTGTTAAAGTCGCCGAGAATCAGGGTGTCGCTATAAAGAGGAGTCAGATCATTGAGAAGGGTTTCAAATGAGTTAAAATAGTCAATGCGAAGAGAGGGGCTATAATAGACACCCAGGAGGACTTTATTGTGACGCAAGCACATCTCCAAGAACAAGTGTTCGGCGGTACCAGAGTACAGGCTTGGCGACTGGCTGATGACTTTGCATGGAATATCGGCACGTAGGTATATAGCTACACCGCCATCAGCCTTGCCCGTCCTATCATTCCGGTAGAGACTAAACCCTGGCAGAGCATACATGGCAGAAGGAAGTGATGGTTTGAGAAAAGATTCCGAAACAAGAATACCATGTATGTTCTGATCGCTAAAAGTAACAAGGAGGTCAGCATAGCTGGTGTGAATGCTTTGTGCATTAATATGCACAACTTTTAAGTTTGTACCCAGGTTTGAAAACACCCTCTTCAAGTTGTAGGGCAGCGAGTCATCCGCTGATGACGACCCATCACTTACCGCACTAACGGAAACATCACTATCAGAGCAAGAGAAGTAGCTATCATCAAAGTTGTAGGTATCCATAAACTAGATAATATAATAAATATAAATAAGAAATAAATACTTAAATGAAATTAACCTAAAAGTTAATACCAAAAAAATCAGATAATTTAGCCTGAACCCAATACACTGGGTTTGCTGGGATACTCTTATTACACTACACCATCTGGATGTATTACTAAGGCAACAAATATAATGATCACCAAAATATTTTTTTCCTACCCAAAATGAGTAAATGATCACCAAAAGTTGCAAAAAATATCAGGGCAAAATGCTGCGGTAGCTTAGATGAAGGGTAAAGGGGGTGAGTGAAGCGAAGCCCCCTTTATCCTTCGTGTTAGGTTGAACATATAAGAACAACAAAAATACTTTAAACATAAAATGAAGAGCACAAAACATAAAAAGAAGTTTGGTGATCATTTATCCAAACACAATTTGGTGGTGATTTACTAATTCTGGCGGTCGTTTCGAATTAATTGGTAGTAAAATAGGTGCGTTTTTGGTGATCATTTAAACATAAGCCTGTTACTAATAAGCGACTCTCACTTGACGACCCGAATGGCCGAGTCGGCAGTGACCCTGCCTACGAAGCGATGGGTCCCGGGTTCGAGTCCAGGTGGGGGCAAATATTTGTTTGATGAGAACGGATGTTTGTAACCCATAGTCATGGTTGTTTATCTATCTAAGTATAATATTTATCAATATAAGTATGTGTATCGTTGTCTAGTACCCAATATACAGGGATTCCTAGTTTGGGGCAAGATCAATGTGTGTGTGTCCAACGGCATTATTATTATTATTATTACTTGAGTGGTAATAATACTTTCGCACTTAATGACCATTGTGTCTATGCATGGGAGGACCGAACGAAAGTTGTCTAAAAAAAGTTGCAAATCTTATCATATCTGTAAAATCGGTCATCAATTAACAAAAATGAGGTTGTACTGATCAAATTATTTTTCTACCTAACAACACCCCGTCCCTGTTACACTCAGTATAGTACAATCAAAGTTCAAAAACAGGACAATCTGTGTCGACGAAATATTTAGGGTTGACAACTGAAGTTGTCGGGCGCAAAGTTTAAATTACTAACTTACTCTTTGGATACTTCATGAGACGAAGGGTATTTCTGGTTTCATCATAACGTAGGAAGTTAGTCTAGAGCAACATATGGGTATATAATTAATTGGCTTATGACTGGGCACCCTTCATCTTGAGCTTACTTTTAGAGAAATATGACTGAACGGTTAAAAAAGGCTTTACAGCAGTGTTTAGGGGACTTACAGAGTAATATAACGTGTTCTTACTATTAAATTACTATCAAATACATAAATTCAGATCCGGGGCGATATGGTAAAAAAATATAGCGTGATAAACAGATTTTGCGATAACTTCGGATACTTTTCTATATTGCAAAAAAAAACGAATTATGTAAACGTTCAGAAATATAAGCTGAAACTTCACTGATCAACAAACTAGTGTAAGAAAACAAATACTACTATTTTGCTTAACTTGAGATTTACAAAAGCCTGTTTTGGCCAACTGCGACGCCTTAACGTTGACACAAATGTGGGCCTCCAATATCCGGATTGGAAAAATTGAAGACTGAACACATAATACCGCAGAGATAAAGTATAATAACATTGCGCGTAATACAAATGACTCTTATGAACAATACACAAGGTTCATTTCATAACACAGGCGCGAATCTGTCGTAGCTTATCTTTACCTACTTGTAAAATGATAAGTTCTTGTGCTGGGTTTTTGTGCTTTTACACTCGCAGCACGATACACTTTATGTGTTGCAAGCGCACTTACGCACCCAATACTTATTCAACAAATGGAAGACTACCATCAAAGCAGGAACAACGAGCATTTATCTTGTTGCACCGTTGGACTCCATTTGTGAAACGAAGCGTGCCACCCAGTATCGCCCGTCGTTTCTGGTGAAGGCAATACAAAAGCGTACTTAATACATAGAATTGGCTTGCACTAAATGAGGAAGTTCTGATTTGTTTTCAGTGTTGTATGTGATGAAGTCCCTTTCATTGTTCGGTTTCCATGGGCTAACTTAGATGGTTACAGATATTGCAATGCCGTTGTTTCTTTTTCCCAAGGCACAAGAGATCGTTATACAATTACATGTATGGTATTTTCTTTGTAAGGTAGTGTCTTACAATAAAAATGACGGATTAATTGAAGTCCCTCAAAATCCTTCAAATAAACCTTTCTGATACATTCTGTATATCGATTTTTCACAAAATGTAAGTCGAGTAGGGTTGCCCCCATCATCGGAAATGATGGATCGCACTCGTCTTTTGATAAGCACAACCCTAACTGAGACGGAAACAAAGTTTGATTACTACAAAATAACGAATCGACATCGAAAGTCGCGAGCGAATCATAACTTTTGATGCGACTTTTGGCTGTTTGATGGGGTTTCCGGGCCTTTTGCTTGTGAAAAACTTATGCGAAGTCGTTCAGCTGTCACGGTTTTGCGCCAAAAGTGATCATCTGCTTACTTAGCCAGTTACGTGCTCATGTACCGCTGACTTGGGTGAGCTCAAATGTCCGCTGTTTGATCGATTGAATATGAATCTATAATCGGTATTCAGAAAGTACGGAAAAGTGTGTCACCGTTTTGGAAATGTCCGTGGCCTAACGGTATTCGCACATCGGAAACGATCGTGCGGGTATCAACATCTGGCCGAGACAAACACTGGATGGGTGTCCTTTCTATGTTGCGTTTGTTTCGGACGCTGCCGTGTTTTGGATGACACGTTAAGTTGTAGGTCCCGGCTACTGTCGCTATTTGGTGGAAGTAGTCTTAAAGCTGTGGCAGAGACCCTAATAGGGCAGCTTGATAACTTCTGACGGTGTCGGGTTGGCCACAAGCCCGAAAATCCTCCATCAACCCGCACTGAGCCAGTGTGGTGGAGTATGGTTCAATCTAACTCGTAGTACCCGTAAAGGTAAAGGCCCCTGCCCCTCGATTGGGACATTAATGGGCTACATTTATTTATAAGAATTTTATTATGGAATACTTTACAGTTAGTTTTTAGAATAACTGACGTTCATAACGCTGATTTACGCTGATTTTATCAAATTAACCCAATGAAACACTTTTAATTTTTTCCTTGAAATGTTTCGTTTATCTTAGACGTTAGTTTATCTTAGACGAAACGTTTCGTTTCGTCTAAGATAAACTGACTTTTTATTCCAGCTACCTTCATACTTTTTTTTAATACTTGAATTATTAAGTATTACTATTTACTAACAATCTAATACAATCTGCAGTAGTCTGCTAATTTGTAATTGCTCCCACAGCTTCAATTAATCCTCTTCAAAGATTTGACATAAGAAATATACCCTTTGTAAAAAGCGGTAAGGATGTAATCCTTTTTGTTTCTTCTTTTAATCGATTTACTTGTCAATAAAATCGACTCGATTGATGTGCGACCGACATCGGTATCCGATAACGAAGCGAGGAGCGGGAGCGCTTCAATTCCTTTTTTGTATTTATTTTGTCCTTTTTTCTTGCCAGAGGTTTTCTAATTTGTTGCTTCCTCGATATGCACAACAAGGTTTTGTTTTTAGGGTTCCGTACCCAACGGGTAAGAACGGAACCCTATTACTAAGACTTCGCTGTCCGTCCGTCTGTCACCAGGCTGTATCTCAAGAACCTAGCTAGCTAGAGAGTTGAAATTTTCACAGATTATGTATTTATGTTGCCGCTATAACAACAAATACTAAAAAACAGGATAAAAGAAATATTTAAGGGGGCTCCCATACAACAATTCTTTCAATACCACATACAAACTTATGGATGCACCTGGTTACGTACATGGAGTGTGAAAGTAACCGCACCAATAACTTTGTAAACAATATTTTGCTGTGTAAAATCCAAACTATTCACTCCACACCATCGCTTCCATTGAACGGTGGTACGGAACCCTTCGTGCGCGATTTAGACTCGCACTTGACCGGTTTTTTGACGGTTGATTTAACAAGGCTTGAGATTTGTTTATTGTTTTAGTATTTTCATTGAGTTTAGTTGAGTAGAGAAGGCACTGCAATTAGAAAAGTAAAGCTATTTATTATTAAATCGAAAATCAAAAAGTCAAAACTACCGTTAATACTAGGTATCTTAGCCAACATAATATAGCGTCACGCCTTTTCCCATATGGTTGGAAGAGTTTGTGTGACGGGGGCTAACCCAACGCCGCAACCCTATGGAGATTGCAGGTTTTCTCTCGATGTTTTACTAACACATGAAGGGTTATTCTTGGCCTGTGGCGCGATTCAATCCCCAACTGGGGATAAAGTAAACTATTCCCAGGTCTTGGGTGTTTATATGTTTGTGACGTCGCTGTTCTGGTTACCATGACACAGGGTTTCCTAGTGTGAGGCCAGAAGCAATGTAAGTGCCGGTGTAAACGTTATATGACAGAGTCACAGTTGTTTGTGCCCGCCCATGGTGCCAACCGATTTGAATGGAGGAAAGATGAACGTGAGGAACGTGTTACATACGTACTTTCCACGGATACTGCCAACCATGACGATGAACTGATATTCGTGCCTCGTGTAAGCCAAGACGGCTGACGGTGCATTTAACGTGTGATACCGCCGACCATGACGATGACCTGATATTCGTGCCTCGTGTAAGCCAAGACGGCTGACGGTGCATTTAACGTCACGTAGCTACTTTTTAGAATTTAGGTTTTTCCATTGTATAGAGTCACTTTATATCTTACATCGATTGAAGTCGCAACTCTGTAGAATTAATTAATAAAATAAGTCAAAAGCATTTTGATTTTTTTTGGATCCTTCGTTGCGACCAAACGTAATTGGCGCAGCCGGTAGGATAGCTGAGTCAGTGCTTCCTGGTTCCTGCCAATCCTGGTTCCTGTGGCCCGGGAAACGTCGTCAGCTATCCCGAAACCTACAAATAAATCACGTCGGTCAGCCAGCGGAGGAGTATCCAGACATTGATACGCCCAGAGATACCAAGATGCTAATGTGAGTACACTTGATTCTTTCTTGTGATTGCTCATCCCCTATTTTAATCCTATTTTTAGCCCTGTATAATATAAATTTTCCAAAATTTTCCACCCACGCGTCCAACGACGACAATCGGCGACTTACTACCCCAGTAGTGTAGTAGGGAACCGTAGAGTAGCCCAAGATTTTCTTAGACGAATAGACGAAGTGGAGGAAGACGAACAAGTACAAAGTCATAGATCACGTAGAAGAATGGAAAACACAGGCGTAGATACCATTTACAAGGCCTTAAGGCTCCTTCCCGAATTTGACGGCAACCCCAATGTACTAACTAGGTTCATACAATTATGCGACCAGCTAGTTAGTGTATATGTGAAACCAGGCCCTGATAATGAGTTAGCGAATTTATGTCTGCTGAATGGTATTTTAAATAAAATCACCGGTGCCGCAGCACGAACGATCAATTCCAACGGCATTCCAAATAGTTGGATAGGTATTAAAAGTGCCCTTATCAATAATTTTGCCGATCAACGAGACGAGACCGCACTTTACAATGACATGTCCCTCCTATCACAAGGCCAAGGTACCCCACAAGATCTCTATGAGCGATGCCAAAGTCTTTTTAGTACCATAATGACCTATGTAACATTGCATGAGAGTGTCGCCACAACGGTCGAAGCGAAACGAGAGTTATATAAAAAACTTGCATTGCAATCTTTCATCAGAGGACTGAAAGAGCCGCTAGGTTCCCGTATTCGGTGTATGAGACCCGAAACTATCGAAAAGGCTTTAGAATATGTACAGGAGGAAGTGAACGTCATGTACCTTCAAAATCGAAATGAGTCCCTATCTGATCGAAAAGACCCCCATTATCAGCCCATTATAAAAATGAGCCCTATCCATAGTGCCCCTTCTGTGCCACCTATGCCGATGGCACAACGTCACAACTTCGCTAACCCGTTGCCCAATTGGCAACAGCGCCCTGGTACCGTGCCCTTATGGAAACCGAATAATAATTATTCTCATCCCCAATTCAGTGCACCCCAACGCATGGCTAATATGCCCACGCGCACGCAACAAATGTTCCGAGCGCCACCACCGAATTATAACCCTCACAGTAATGTCTTCCGTATGCAACCGCGGAACCCTAATCATTTTGGTGCAAACCATAATACCGCACCAAAACCTATGAGTGGAGTTGTCCCTTATGTACCTAAACCATTGCCACCCTCCGGTCATGATTGGACCCGACATGGCAATCCACCTCCGAATAATTATTTTAAATCGCGAGAGACTAACTTCAATGAGTGCTATGGCTATGATGACTATGAATATGGCCCCACGTATGTCGTAGATTATTTCCCGGAACAGAGCAACGACTACTATGAGTACAATCCTTATCTCTCAGGCGAGCCCGAGTCAAGTTACTCTTATCAACCTGTCCCCGAGGTGAACTCCAATACCGATGATATGTTTCCACAGCCTTCATCCTCCATACCTGAGGATTTTCCCAAATCATCCAAGTCAGACAGACTAAAATAGAAATTAATTTACAGACCCAACGGCAACTACCGTTTATTCAGATCGCGAACCCCCCACTTAAATTATTAATAGACACTGGTGCCAATCAGTCGTTTATAAGTCCTGAAACTATTGAAAAATATTTTCAGCACATTCCACTGAACTATGATCCATTCGAAGTAACTAATGTGCATGCTACTAGCCGCAATGACTATTCTATAACCCTGCCAAGTTTCCCCGAATTCAATGACAGAAATGATATCACGTTCTTCGTATATAAATTTCATAATTATTTCGATGGTCTTATAGGATCAGATTTACTGACCAGTTGGGAATGTAACATAAATTATAAAGACAAATTTCTTGAAACACAAAGTACTAAAATTCCCATTATCATGTACGACTCATGCAACGTGAACCTCTACGAAGATATCATTCCAGCGCATTCATCAAAATTGGTGCGAATACCGGTCAACATGCATGACGGTGATGCAATTATTTCACAGCAAGTAATATCTAATTGCATTGTAGGTGATTGCTTGACATCAGTTATAAATCGTCGTGGTATTTTAGAAGTAACTAACCCGAGTCCAAATGACGTCATCTTTTCTATGTATCAACCCGTTCACGGTGAAATTTATAACAACGAATGCGAACGGTCCCAGCAATTATCGCCGCGATCGAAAGAAGTACTTTCTCGCTTACGGACGAGTCATTTCAACGCGGAAGAACGCGCTAACTTAGAATCACTTTGTTCTCAGTACGCCGATATATTTTATATCGAAGGCGAACCGCTAACGTTCACAAATAAGATCAAGCACTGCATTAGAACTACAGATGAGGTCCCAGTTTACACAAAAAGCTATCGATATCCGTTTGTTCATAAGCAGGAAGTTAGTGACCAGATTGGAAAAATGTTAGAACAAGGGATAATTCGTCCTTCGGACTCCGCATGGAGCTCGCCAATCTGGGTCGTTCCCAAAAAGACAGATGCGTCTGGCAAAACGAAATGGCGCATTGTTGTAGACTTCCGGAAAGTGAACGAGAAGACCATAGACGATAAATACCCCATACCTAACATAACGGATGTCCTTGATAAATTAGGCAATTGTCAATACTTCACCACCCTAGATCTCGCCAGCGGATTTTATCAGGTGGAGATGCAGGACGAGGATATCCCAAAAACAGCTTTCAACGTGGAGCATGGGCACTTTGAATTTCTGAGGATGCCCATGGGTCTCAAAAATAGTCCTTCTACCTTCCAGCGAGTGATGGATAATGTCCTCAGAGGCCTCCAAAACGTCATCTGCCTGGTTTATCTTGATGATATAATAGTTTTCAGCACATCCCTTCAGGAGCATATTGTTAACTTAGATAAGGTTTTTCAGCGATTGCGTGAATCGAATTTTAAGGTTCAAATGGATAAATCGGAGTTCTTGAAACTTGAAACAGCTTATTTAGGTCATGTGATAACTCGAAATGGCATCAAACCTAATCCTGAAAAACTAGCAGCTATTGAGAAGTACCCCATTCCTAAAACTCCTACTGAAATTAAGCGATTCCTTGGACTTCTCGGTTATTACAGAAAGTTTATTCCAGACTTTGCCAAGATAACCAAACCTCTCACGCAATGTCTGAAAAAAGGTTCAAAAATCAGATTAGATGAAAATTATGTATCCTGTTTCGAAAAATGTAAAACACTTCTGATCAATGATCCGATTCTCCAGTATCCGGACTTCTCGAAAGATTTCATCTTAACAACTGACGCGTCTAATCTAGCCATTGGTGCTATTCTCTCCCAAGGTCCCCTAGGTTCAGATAAACCTATCTCTTACGCATCTAGAACACTGTACGGTAGTGAGATAAATTACGGTACCATCGAAAAAGAACTCCTAGCCATCGTATGGGCAACAAAGTACTTTCGTCCCTATTTATTCGGCCGCAAGTTCCAAATTGTAACTGACCATAAACCTCTTCAATGGGTTATGACGCTAAAAGAGCCAAATTCACGTTTAACCCGATGGAAAATGAAATTAAGTGACTATAACTTTACCGTTGTGTATAAGCAAGGTAAAGCTAATACGAATGCAGATGCATTATCCCGAATAGAAATCAATAATGAGGAAATCAGTTCAGTTGTAGCTAACCCATCAGAGAAACCACCTTCAATTTCTGGGTCAACTACAGCAACAGCTCACACCAGCCAGGAAAACCCCATTCTAGAAGTCCCAATAACCGACGAACCCCTCAATAAGTTCAATAGACAGATTTGTTTCAAATTAGTTGGTGATATTAAAGGTCGTACTACAGTAACTAAGCCTTTCGACACACATACTCGAACCACTATCCAAATTTCAGAATCTAATCTTGAGGAAGATGTGGTTAGTGCTATTAAGGAATTCGTTAACCCTAAAGTTAAAACCGGTCTTATTATTCATCCACCCTTGGCTATGTATTCGATCATCCCCATCATACAGGAAAAATTCAAAAGTTCAGCAATGACTATGGTCTTAACTAAAGTCGAACATGAAAATGTAAAGGAATATTTACGTCAACAGGAAATCATTCAGAGATACCATGAAGGTAAAACTAACCATCGAGGCATTTCTGAATGTTACTTAGCTCTGTCTAATAAATTTTACTGGCCAAAAATGAAAGAACACATAACCAAGTATATTAATGAATGTTCTATCTGTGGTCAAGCTAAATATGACCGCAGTCCTATCAAGCAACGTTTTCACATTGTTCCACCCCCTTCTAAACCATTCGAGATCGTTCATCTAGACCTCTTCACTGCTCAAAATGAGAAATACCTTACCATAGTTGATGCTTTCTCGAAATATGCTCAAGCATATCATCTCAGAGACGGTACCGCAGTTAGTGTGATTCAGGCCCTCTTAAACTTCTGTACTCATCACGGTATGCCCCTGGTAGCAGTAACAGATCGTGGTACTGAGTTTACTAACCAGTTATTCTCAGAATTCATTAGACTCCATAAAATACAGCATCATAAGATCTCAGCACACACCCCTAATGAAAATGGAATGGTTGAACGTTTTCATTCAACTTTATTAGAACACTTACGTATCTTAAAATTAAATCAGAAAAACGAATCCGTCGTCAATCTCATGCCGTATGCTATTCTAGCTTATAACAGCTCAATCCATAGTTTCACTAAATGTAGACCCCTAGATATTATAACAGGACACTTCGATCCTCGTGATCCTCTCGATATAGATCTTTCTGAACACTTACTCCAACAGTATACCCAGGAACATCGTAGCAAAATGTCTAAAGTCTATGAGATGATAAACGAGACATCCCTTAGCCGTCGTACCGAGCTAACGGAAGCTCGAAATAAAGATCGTGAGCCGGAAGTAGAGCTTATACCTGAACAGCAGATATTCATTCGAAACCCATTAGCAGCTCGCCAGAAACTAGCTGCCCGCTATGCTCAAGATACAGTCCTTGCTGACTTGCCTATTCATATCTATACTAAAAAGAAGCCTTGCCCAGTAGCAAAATCACGCCTTAAAAGGGTCCCTAATAGTGCACAATTGTTGCAGTACACTATTGATTCTGCTACTTCACCAGACCCACGCACAAGAGATAACACTTGACTCCTTAGAAGAAGGACCTGGACTGCTTCCCTTTAAACTAGGACCAACCCGAGTAATATCTCACTATCACTCATTCGTACAAAGTATAAGTCTATCGGATATTCACTCTAAAGTCGATTTAGTTAAAAGTCAAATCGATAGTTTTAGACCTCAGCTAAATAATAGGACCTTATCTCTATTTGAGCCCCACCTTGATTATCTCAGTAGTAAGCTAGGTAAAGTAGCTGAACAATTATTAACTTTCGAACCCAGTCGAGCTAAAAGGGGACTCATTGATGGTTTAGGTTCCATTATCAAAAGTATAACAGGAAATCTCGATTACACAGATGCTGCTTATTATAACAATGCTATTAAAGTATTACAAAATAACGAAGATAAATTAGCTTCAGAAATTAATAATCATATTACGATCAGTAAAGAATGGATGTCCCAGCATTCAGTTATTTTAAACAGTATCATAGAAAACCAAGAGAAAATTAAAAACGTCCTTAATAACGTAATGAAAGGAGAGAGCTACCAATCAGCTGATTTTGTTAGCTATGCCCATTTAGCACAGCTTCTTTTAATCTTAGGAGATAATATAGATAGTTTAACAGAAGAATTGATTAAGTTAGAAACTACTTTAGCCTTCATTCGTGCATCGAGCACTTATCATTCGGCTTTAACCATAGGTAGTTTAAAATATATGTTAAGTAGGTTAAGATATATATATCAGAAGGATAAACTTAGAGATATAGATTTGAGGGAATATTACGATATAATAAAAACAGGCTCATATTACAGTAACAAGGAAATTGTCATAGTCTTCAAGTTACCGATTGTCGTATCCAAAATCTATTCCCTTTATAAATTATCTATTGTACCCAATAAAAATCACGAGTCCCTTATTCCTACATCCCCTTACATAGCAATTCATGAGAAAGATTTCATGTACATAGAGACAGAATGTCCGAAGACCACTGTATGGTATCTCTGCGAGGAACAATTCAACTACCAGCTTCGAGACCAACCAGATTGTATCCAGCAACTTATTACGGCCCAGCGAATCGACGAGTCCTGCAAGCCGACCACCATCAGTCTCACCAAAGAAGCACTTGAAAAACTCGACGATAAGCACTACACCCTAAGTTTCCCGAAACCTACCAAAATTCAGACGTCCTGCGGACAGAATAAATACGAAACACTCCAAGGCAGCTATCTCGCAGTTTTACCACATGGCTGTTTCCTCCAGACTCCAGAATTCACCATAACTAACAGTCACGACCGTACCAGAGGACAAGTATTGAAGATAACTGAATTACCGTCCAGAAATGAATTAACCAGCACTGCAGGGTTGCAGTCGCATACACTTTTGGAATTGAACTCTATCAACTTGGAAAATCTACACGCTAGCAGCACGAAGATATCCCTACAGTCACCAGTACATTTGAAGAAGGCTACAGATAATAGTCTGTACCATACTACAATACCCATCTATACGATACTATTCAGTGCATGTGCACTCGTTATAGCAGTCATAATTCGGAAATATTACACCAAGACGGTCAATATTAAGAAACAAGTTGGCAAAGCAGAGTCCGATAAACCTAAAGAGATATATTCTGAGATTTCAGAAAGAACAAGATTTGATCCTAATCTTGTCTCAGCAACATTTTCGAAGATACCTCTCAAATAGTTCCTGATCTTCGGTGGGAGGTGTTACATACGTACTTTCCACGGATACTGCCGACCATGACGATGAACTGATATTCGTGCCTCGTGTAAGCCAAGACGGCTGACGGTGCATTTAACGTGTGATACCGCCGACCATGACGATGACCTGATATTCGTGCCTCGTGTAAGCCAAGACGGCTGACGGTGCATTTAACGTCACGTAGCTACTTTTTAGAATTTAGGTTTTTCCATTGTAATGAGTCACTTTATATCTTACATCGATTGAAGTCGCAACTCTGTAGAATTAATTAATAAAATAAGTCAAAAGCATTTTGATTTTTTTTGGATCCTTCGTTGCGACCAAACGTAATTAACGATGTCCCGTATAGAGTATTTATTATTATTATTATATGAACAACAGTTGTAACAATCTTAAATACAATGATAACCATCACAATTATAACCCCCTAAATACCATTAGGCTGTACTATCCGTTTGTTTGATATTTATCTACGGAATCCTCGCCTGTCTCTTTCTATTCGCCAATATCTTAATGTTTATGTTATGTTATTCTTGAACTCGATGTTTTAGTTTAGTTGTGACGTGACGCCTTCTGTAATGGGTCCGTTCGTATGTCCGGTTAATACGCCGTTCTATTATTATTATCGTTTTTAGGATTCCGTGCCCGAAGGGTGCCGAACGGGGTCCTGTGTTATTACTTAGCCTCCGATGTCCGTCCGTCTGTCCGTCTGTCACCAAGCTGTATCTCAAGAACCGTGATTGATAGACAGATTAAATTTTCCCAGATGATGTATTTCTGTTGCCGCTATAACAACAAATACTAGAAAACAGAATAAAATAAATATTTAAGGGGGCTCCGATACAACAGTTCTTTCAATACCACATACAAACTTATGAATGCACTTGGTTACGTACATGGAATGTGAAAGTAGCCGCACCAATAACTTTGTAAACAACATTTTGGAATGTAAAATTCAAACTATTCACTCCACACCACCCCACCATTGTACGGTGGTACGAAACACGTTGTGTGTGAGTTAGACCCGCACTTGGCAGATTTTATAAAAGTTCCGTGACTTTAAGTAAGTTTGTAAGACATTGCAGTGCCCTAGCAGTGTTCATTGTCGGGACCTCCAATTGTAACATCTTTATAGCCACAATGAAGCTATAAATAAATTGAATTTCAATTTGAATTTGAATTTACCTTCCTTCTAACTACACTTAAACATCATATTGCGTGGCATTACAACACATTTCTAGGTTATAAAGCTAGTTTAAGAGAACAATGCTAGGTTATTTGTAGTTAGTACCACTTCTGCTAACCAAGGACAATGTTTCAGTAGACCGGAAGAAGCAAAATCTGGAGCAACCGAGTAAATGGGGCTTTTTTTTTAATCGGGAAATAAAAACAATTTACAATATAAAAGTTGAACAACTGTAATAAATCGTACACTTAGGGGGTAACTCTCATTTTATGTGGTTGGAGGGTTCCGCAAATATAAAATTCTCAAATCTGAGTGTAATATTCTGCACATTAAACACATTTACTATAATTATAAAGGAACTGAATTAAAACAGCCATATGGCTTACATATAACCATCTTGTCTTAATAATGTTAGGTTGTCCCAGAAGTCAATACAAAAACAACAAATTTTGCATCAAGCCATTTCCTTTACTTTTTTAGGGTTTCGTTGCAGGACCCTTTTACTAAGCCTCCGCTGTCTGTCCGTCCGTCTGTCTGCCTGTCCGTCAGAAAGCTCTATCTCATGAACCATATTAGACAGAGATTTTAAATTTACACAGAAAGTGTATTTTTTTTGCCGCTACTGCTAAAAAATAATGAACTAGACGCAATTTAAAAATAAAAAATACATACCTACATATATATTAAAGGGGGCCTCTTTTATATATATGTATGTATGTATTTGACGTCTGTATTTTTGGACGATGTTAGGAAACCTTAAGTTTTCGACACAGTGTACCCTAGTGTTGGGCAGGAATGTGTGTGCTGGTGTATAAATGTTTTACGTCAGAGTCTCAGTTGTTTGTGGCCATGGTGCCAAGCGATTTGAAAGGAGGAAAGATGACAGCGCATCAAAAACCAAATTGTTCAGAACGATATTACTAATAGAGTATGTGGTACTATTACTATTATTATTTGACAAACAGAGGTAACAATCTTAAATACAATAATAATAATAATAATACCTTGGACACTCATTGATCTAGCCCCAAACTAGGATTCCCTGTATCTTGGGTACTAGACAATGATACACATACTTATATAGATAAATATTATACTTAGGATAGATGAACAACAATGACTAGGGTACAAACATCCGTTCTCGTCAAACAAATATTTGCCCCCACCGGGACTCGAACCCGGGACCCTTGGCTTCGTAGGCAGGGTCACTGCCGATAAAATAATAAACCCCTAAATACCTTTATCCGTTTGTTCGATATTTATCTACGGCATTCTCGCCTGTCTATTCCTATTCGCCCTTGACCGTTATTTTATAACAAAGGAAGTACATTTCCTGACAATAAAACTAACTTGTGTCTAGAACTTCTCAGTGGGACCGTAATAAAGTAGCATAACGTTTTATAACTTAGAACTAAACGGTTTTCCGGTGACGCTGAGCGCGAATTAAACCTTAGGGCCCGTTACAATAAATCGCTCTCAGCTCTGAGAGTTACCTCAAGCGCGTGAAAATTACAGATTTGATATGGCGGAACCGCCATCGTGACATTGCTGAGCTGTAGTGGTCAACAGCTCACGGAATACAGGTGTATCTTACAGGTGTAATATTTTATTCAAGAACCTATAACTTCCTTAACTGGATAAAAAAGAAAATATATAATTTCACGCCCATTATACATTTATTTTATTTTCGTAGCTAAATATTTTAGTAGCTTTTTAAATATATTGATGTAAATGGAGTATTTATACTCTCTAAAGCGTATCACGTGATTTTCATTTGTTAGACATGGTTTTTTTAACCATGTTTTAATCTTAAATTATGTTAATCTGCAATGAGGACGAGTACTTTTCACTGCCTTTTGCCAACTTTTAAATGGCTATAAATAGTTGCCTTTAAAGGATGCACTCCATTAAAGGCAACAATTTATAGCCGTATTTATAGCACGAGAAATAAGGTGTAAACGATAAGTGCTTAAAAAGAGGTTTTTGATCATTAAACACCTCCTTTTTCAACAATGTACCTGGCCACTTTCTGTTAGAATTCTCTTGGGCAGAGGTGAATAATGGAGTATTGAATAACTGGCCACACGTGCGCGCATCTGTGCATCTGACGCCCGCTATGGGAAAAGGATTTCCGCTCTATGGAGGTTATTAATACTTAATCGAATTCAACATTTATACGTGTCAACTCTGGACAACTCTGGACTATGTACACTCGTAAATCCCACGATGCACTTAGAGTAATAATAATAATAATATAATAATACCTTGGACACTATTTACACACATTGATCTAGCCCCAAACTAGGAATCCCTGTATATTGGGTACTAGACAACGATACACATACTTATACAGATAAATATTATACACAGTCAGGTCATAAGTTCTGTCACACAATAAAAACTTTTGAATTTAGAACGCTGGCCACAAAAAAGTTTATTGAATTCGAATTTCGAATTTTTCATGAAAATAAAAATGTGTACTTTTTAGAATTTTCCTCATTTTTAAATATGGAGTGGACACTTAAAGAAGACCGTGTCGCAGTTATTGCGTTGCATCGTTGCGGTTACGCGCCAATTCAGATTTTCGACTTACTGAAAAATTTGAATATAACCAAAAGATTCGTTTATCGTAACATAAAACGATACAATGAAGACTCTAGTGTAGATGACAGGTCAAGAAGTGGTCGCCCTCGCTCTGTTAGGACTCCAGCAGTGATAAAAGCTGTGAAGGCGCGAATTCAAAGAAATCCCATACGTAAGCAGAAACTGTTGGCCCTTCAGATGGGGTTAAGCAGGACCACGGTGAAAAGGGTGTTAAATGAAGACTTAGGGCTTAGGGCATATCGAAGAAAAACAGGACATCGTTTGGACGCTCGTTTAATGGACCTGAGACTGAAGAGATGCCGCGCTTTTTTGAAGCGGTACGCGGGAAAAAGGCATCGGGAAATTCTTTTTTCGGATGAAAAAATTTTCACCGTGGAAGAGAGCTGCAACAAACAAAATGATAAGGTGTACGCACACAGCAGTGAAGAAGCGAGCAACCGTATTCCGCGTGTCCAACGAGGTCATTTTCCATCCTCGCTCATGGTTTGGTTGGGAGTCTCTTATTGGGGCTTAACTTAGGTACATTTTTGTGAGAAAGGCGTAAAAACGAATGCAGTTGTGTATCAAAATACAGTCCTCAAGAACCTTGTGGAACCTGTTTCTCATACCATGTTTAATAACAGGCACTGGGTATTCCAACAAGATTCTGCGCCAGCTCATAGAGCGAAAAGCACACAAGACTGGCTGGCGGCGCGTGAAATCGACTTCATCCGGCATGAAGACTGGCCCTCCTCCAGTCCATATTTGAGTCCGTTAGATTACAAGATATGGCAACACTTGGAGGAAAAGGCCTGCTCAAAGCCTCATCCTGATTTGGAGTCACTCAAGGCATCCTTGATTAAGGCAGCCGCCGATATTGACATGGACCTCTTTCGTGCTGCGATAGATGACTGGCCGCGCAGAATAAAGGCCTGTATTCAAAATCGCGGGGGTCATTTTGAATAAACTTTATTACCTTAAGAATCTATGTTTTATTAAGTTCATTTTGCTATATAAATGTTTACATAAATAATAAACATGTTTAAATTATTTCATATTGCACATGTGACAGAACTTATGACCTGACTATGTATATACCACGTAAAGTTCTGTACAGGCCGATCAAAAATATAAACCTGCAGTCGTTTGACATTGACCTGCATAAAATAAACTGGGATTCTGCTCTGGAGCACGAAAACGTTGATGACATACTTAGAGCGTTCGAAGTAACAGTCCTGGAATTATTTGATAAACATGCACCCATAAAAATTACCACCATTAAAGAGAAAACTATGCCTTGGCTGACAAGTAATTTACGGCACATAATGCACCTCCGGGATAATGCTCACAAGACCTACAAAGTGTCAAATTTGCCTGCTCATCGCCAAGAGTACAAATCTTTGAAGCATTTTGCGAATGCTAGTTTGTACGCAGAAAAAAAAGCTTATTTTGAACACCACATAAACAAAAACATAAATAAACCTAAACTGTTGTGGAAAAATCTAAGAGAAACTGCAATACATAACGTTAAGAAATCCATAGATATCCCTGATAACTTCGCTAAATCCGATGAAATGAATGCACACTTTATTAATGTTCCTGGGGACAACTCTGTAACAATATCGGATCTTTCTTTCTTCGAATTTCATAGACATAGTCCGGCTGTTTTCCAGCTTCGTTCTATTAGCGAGTACGACATCGGAAAGATCATTTGTGGAATGGGATCTGACTCCTGTGGATCGGATAACATTACCTTGAGCATGATAACTCTGACGCTACCACACACTTTTAAAATAATCACTGAAATAATTAACAGATCGATTTCTACCAGCACCTTTCCGACCCCTTGGAAAAATGCCATTATACGACCTTTTCCAAAAACTAGTGATCCTCAAACCGTATCGGATTTACGTCCAATTAGCATACTTCCCTTTTTGTCTAAGATTTTGGAGAAAGTCGTTTACAAGCAGGTCGTCTTGTATGCTGAAAAAATATCTATTCTGCCCAAATTTCAATCAGGATTTAGAAAGAAAAGGAGCACAACATCAGCCCTTCTTGATGTTGTTGACAACATACTCGCGGCGCAGGACTCCGGAAATGGAACAATCCTTACACTCCTGGATTATTCTAGAGCCTTCGACTCGATCAATGTAAGTCTGTTGCTGTCCAAGCTGAGCTACTACGGCTTTGATGTTGCCGCGGTGCGATGGTTTCAAACCTATCTTAGGGCTCGTAGTCAGCAGGTGGTACTAAGGAAGGCCGATGGTAGCTGCGATCAATCACAAACTGTTAGTACCGACAGGGGTGTCCCCCAAGGTTCAATCTTAGGGCCACTATTATTTATCATCTACAGCGCCGATGTCACAAAGTGCATTAATCATTGTCATTACCACATTTATGCAGATGACCTGCAGATTTATACTAGTCTAAATAAAAACAACTTTCTCGACTGCGTAAGACGTATTAACGATGACTTGGATAGAGTGAACAACTGGTCTACGAGGAACGCCTTGGTCTTAAATCCTATTAAGTCCAGATACATGATATTAGGGTCAAAAAATCATATAGAGATATTTACTAACCTAAATCCACAAGTAACTATTGCAGGTGTCCCTATTGAACGTGTATGTGAGGCCCGAAATCTTGGTATTATCATGGATAACCAATTACGTTTCGAGAAGCATGTTCTTGACGTAGTCAAAAACTGTTTCTATAGACTAAATATATTGTATAGGATCCGAAATTATCTGAGCGAACAAATGCGCATACTACTGTGTGAGTCATTGGTTCTCTCAAAATTAAATTATGGCGTTACAGTATACGGGCCCTGTTTGCTCAAACGCACTCACCGGTTGCTGCAAAGAGTTCAGAACGCATGCGCCAGGTTCTGCTTTACCATCCCTTCTCGTAGTCACATTACTCCTTACCTGAACAAGGCCAACATGCTCAATATCAATGGTAGGCTGCAACTACATCTTGCCTCCCTCTTATTTGGTGTGATAAGGCAACAAACACCAGAGTATTTATTTGAAAAGCTTAAATGGCGGGTATCTCGTCACTACATCAACAGGACTACAACCAGCATTTTAACAATCCCTCGACATCGATCAGCTGCTTTTTGGGGCAGTTTCAGGTATCTGGCGAAGAAGTGTTGGAACAACCTGCCACCACCAATCCGAGTTCACAATTCTATTGCCAGTTTCAAACTTGCATGTCGAAAACACCTTCTGCACCTGCAGAAGTCAGATGCCTGATTCTGCCCCAGGGAATTCCCGCGTTTGCTAGTTATATTATCTTTAAGCTAAGTCTTTTTAATGTACGTATGTGAATCGGTTAAGTCACTGAACAATCGTATATAGTATACAATATTTTATATCCCTTATACTCTCAACTATTTATTCAATTAGTGTTTTTTAATGTATTATTTATTAATTATAATTATATTTCTGATGTCAATTCGTCTCCTACTTAGCTTATCCATCCACTAAATTTTCCTAATTTTTTCCTATAGTTTATTTATTTTCATATCAATTATATATGCAGTTTTAATAAAAAGTAGTTTATTAACACCCACCCTTCATCTTCTCCTCCTTGATAAGGTGCCGACAGAATACCAGCGTTGCAGGACCTCTTGCAGGTTCTGTGGCACATGCTGAGTCGGAACCTATTCGCCGCCTAGGCACACACTTCACGACGTTACTGTCTACTATAGTATACAATATTTTATATCCCTTATACTCTCAACTATTTATTCAATTAGTGTTTTTTAATGTATTATTTATTAATTATAATTATATTTCTGATGTCAATTCGTCTCCTACTTAGCTTATCCATCCACTAAATTTTCCTAATTTTTTCCTATAGTTTATTTATTTTCATTTCAATTATATATGCAGTTTTAATAAAAAGTAGTTTATTAACACCCACCCTTCATCTTCTCCTCCTTGATAAGGTGCCGACAGAATACCAGCGTTGCAGGACCTCTTGCAGGTTCTATGGCACATGCTGAGTCGGAACCTATTCGCCGCCTAGGCACACACTTCACGACGTTACTGTCTACTCGTCGCTACAAAATTGTATTTTGCTTTTATTTATTTCTTGTTGTCTTTTGTATGTACTATACATATAAGTTACTGTGTGGTATGTACTTTTACTTTTGTGACGCGTGTATATATTATTGTCTGCGATATTGGTTGTTATTACTTTCTCCTTCAATTGTATGTTTCACTTTTTTTCTTGTCCTCTCATAATTATCGTGTATTTTATGTTGTGTGTGTTATGGCTTAGTCCGAATAAATTGATATTCTTTCTCTTTCTTCTTCTTTTACGTAGATAAGTTTGTACATTTCTTTGATGTTTTGCTGAAAGTTCTTGACGGGTAGAGATAGTCGTTTTGACATTCTAGTTGATATGTAATCACATATCAACTAGAACTCAATCGAGTTGCTCGATCAGCTGAGCTGGAGTGAAGAGCTTGGTATCTAGATGGCCTCTGTAGACGTCTGTTAGGGCGTCCGCCAGCATTTCTTGATTTCTTTGTAAATTCGATATTAACAGGCTTGCAGTTGTTACGGAAGAGGTGATGTCATTCATGATGTTGGCCTTGTATACTTTTATGAATTCTTTGTAGCGTATAGCCTTGTTGTTGTTGTTTAGCCATTCTTCTCTCTAATTGTTAAAATTGAGAGACGGCCTGAGGCTTTGATTGCCCTAGTTTTGTTGTGATGTCGTCCTTCAATTCCAAATTCCAAATGTCTTTATTACTGTAGATATTTACATATACTTAGCAATCGTCATTTTTTGCCACTTCTATACATTGGACCACTGTGGGAGAAGCAGGGCGTAGAAACTCCCAAAGATTGATTTTTAGATCTCTTTTTAAAAATTGCTTATGCTTAACTAATACAAAATATAATATTTAGTCATTATCATAATTAATAAGCAGGAATAAATAATTACAAAATTATTGACAGCAAGGTCTGTGTTGAGCCAGATTAACCCTATACAGACCCATCATTTAAGTAGCCTTGAACATTGTAATATCCATTTTTCGACAAAGTCGCTTTAACATGGATTTTAAATTGCTCAAATGGGAATTTCAAGATCTCCAGAAGTATCTTGTTGTAGTAGAGAATGCATTGACCTTTGAAGGAATTGCTAACCTTCGCGAGTCTAAACCGGGGCGCAAGTAGTCTGTGATTATTTCTTAGGTTAACATTACAGCTATCGCTAAGTTTGGGAAATTTTGTAAGGTTCTTGCGTTCATACATTATATTTTCGAAAATAAATTGACTAGCTTCAGTTAGTATGTCATTTTTTTTTTAAAAAGCTGTCTTAAGGAGTCTGTGCGTTTTAAATTATAAATTGCTCGAATAGCTCTTTTCTGTAAAATAAAAATAGTTTGAATATCCGCTGCTTTCCCCCACAACTATCAACCATAGGACTTGACACTATGAAAGTAACTAAAATATTCTAGCCTAGATATAGCCACATCCGTGTTTTGTCTGATGTTCCTAACAGCGTAAGCCGCAGAACTAAATTGACCAGCCAATTTTTCTATGTGGGGTCCCCACTGCAATTTGTTATCAATGGTTATTCCAAGAAACTTCGTGTCATTTACTAATTCTAACGTATTGCTGTTCAACACTAAACTGGTCCCAACTTGCCTGACATTTGGAAGTGAGAATTTGAAATATTTGGTTTTACCAGCATTTAACAATAAATCGTTAACTCAAGGTTAAAGATAATACTCTATTGACATCATCAAAATCATCTTTTTGTCTTTCAATTTTGAAGACCAGTGAAGTATCATCAGCAAACAACACTATGTTAGTCAATTTCTCCACCATAAAAGGCAGATCGTTAATATATACCAGGAATAAGAAAGGGCCTAATATGGAACCTTGTGGAACGCCAATTTTTACCCCCGATCCATCAGACTTAACGCCGTTGACTTCTGCATTTTGAATTCTATTGCTTAGGTATGATCTTAGTAGATCCAACGCTTTATTTCTAACTCCGTAATGATTTAATTTCATTAGTAACGTGTCAATGGCATCTTGACTATGTATCTGCCGTCGCACCGCCGTTCCGTTGTTTCCACAAAGTACTTTTCGCAGAAGTCTTCATGAGGGGTGCTGTCGGTTGTTATTTCTTCAGTTTTCCAGAAGCGCGTGATATCGTCTAGCTCATTGAGGGTGACGAAGCAATTCAGGGTCTTCATCTTCATGTTTCCGCACAGGATCCATCCTAGTTTGGTCTTTTGCGCTATTGGTGCGTTGTTGTTTTCCTGTTTGAGGAAGCCGCCCATGATAATTTCGGAGTAGTAGTCCGCCCCTAACAGCACGTCGATAGGGCAAGATATGTGGTAAGATGGGTCAGCTAGTTTGATGTTCTCGAGATGATCGAAGTTCTCATGTTTCAAATTGGTGATCGGCAAATTGTTTATCAGTTTTCTCATTATCAGCGCTTTCGCTACAAATTCGAAGTCGGAATGAATAGATCTGCATTCCATCCTGACGGCTCCTTTGCTGTTTCCTAAGGATGCGCCAACTCCAGACACTACTGCGCTCAGTTTTCTTCTCGGAAGTCGTAGCCGTTGTGTAGCATTTTCGGTGATCAGAGTTACTTGAGAGCCTTGATCAATGAGTGCTCTCAGTTTCACGTAGTCGCCGTCAGCATTTTTCACCAGTAGTTGGGCAGTAGTCAAGAGCACCTTGTTGCCATCCTCATTTATGTGATTTACTGCCCTTAGTCCTGTAGAAGGTCCTGCGATTGATGTCCGTTGAGCGCGATAGTTATGATCATGTAACATTGTATGATGATATTTGTCGCAGATCTTGCATGTTTTCTTTGACTCGCATGTTTTCGTGCCATGACTAAACAGGCAGTTCTTGCAGAGTTGCAATTTCACAACATTCTTTGCTTCGACGGCCATGTCTTGAAATATAGGACAGTTCATCAACACATGATTTTTACTGCATAGTGGGCATGTCCAAACGGACAAGTGATAAGTTTTTGTCCACGGTTTCGGCTTATTCTCGTTCGATCTGTAGTTATCATATTTGTTTGAAAACTTGGCCGATCCGCTTGTTGTGGATTGTTGATGTTTTTGGATATTCTTATCGTTGGACATGGTTTCAAGCGCCATGAACTTTGACTCCAAAAAGCATATGAACTCTTCTAAATCCGGAAAATCTCTTGGATTTTACAAGTCGTGGATATAGTCGCTGTATGTTGAGGGATCCAATTTCTTCAGTAATAGTTGCACGAGGATTGGGTCCCAAGTTTGCGTATTCAGGCCTATATTATTGAGTTTCAGGCATTCGAGTGTGACGTCATGAAGCTTCTTGATGCTCTTGGCGGTTGGTTCAAGCATTTCTGGTTGATTTAGCAGAGTGTTGACGTATGATGAGAAGAGAAGTCTTTTGTTATCGTAGCGGTGACATATTATTTCCCAGGCGGAGTCGTAGTTTTCCGCACTCACGTTGAGACGCTAAATAATCTTTTCAGCTTCGTTTTTCAGCTTAGTTTTCAGGTGTTGCATCTTCTGTGCTTTGGATAGTAGCGGATTTGTATGAATAGTATCCGTAAACAGGTCCTTAAAGGATACCCATTTAGTATAATCTCCGTTAAATTCCGGCAGATCTATTTTCGGAGTTGACTTCTGGAAGTGTTGAGACGACCACATTTTTCGGTTAAGTTCTGTCTTGTATTCTTCATAGGTAGATTCCCACTTGTTGAATTCATCCACGTATCCCGCGTTCGCACCTTGTAGTAGGTACTCGAGCTCCCAGTGTAATTTGTCAATTGCGCCCCATTTAGCTTTCAATGTGGCGAGCTTATCCCCTAAGTCCCATTTTTCGGTGCTTGAGGAGATGTTGATTTTCGAAACAGCTCTTTCGAAGGCGTTAAAGTTGAAGCGTTGCTGACGCAACAGAGTTTCGGCCTTGTTGCTATCAATGTTAGTTCCCGGGGTTGCTTGCGCTCTTTCCGGCGGTTGCGTTCCCGATGTGCTCGCGATGGCGGTAGGAGTATGGGAGTGTTGCTGTCGCATCCATCCCTCCGTAGTTAGTAGTTGTTGTTGCGGTGGTTGCTGTTGTAGTTGTTGAATGTTTTGCTTCGTTTCTTCGTACAAGGCTCTAGTCTTCGTGTAGACGTCTCTGCGTTGCTGAACATTTTGGTAGTTGACGGGTTTTCCGTAGGCTTTAGGTTCTTGAGACCCCAACGTTGTCGATGTCTTCAGTTTCCACTATGGTGGACTTCCTCGTAGAGTTGAGGTCAGTTAGGGCGACTTCTTGCGTACAAGCACACGATGTTTGCTTGCTAGGTAGCTTGCACCGCAGAGTTGGACGACTCGAGGTCTGATATTGAAGTTTCGAAGGACCAATTTTATGTATGGGTCTTGTTGCCGAAGCCCGTTGCTTCGTTCGTTAGGGGTGGATAGTTGTAGTTAAATCCAGCTAGTTTAATAACTGACGTTTATCATCGAGTAAGACAAAAGTAGAACGCTGATGTGGTTCGGTTCTGTTCACTAGTAGTTGATATAAGTAAGTGGCAGTTAGGTATAAGAGATTGCTAAATTTATACAATAATAATTGCTAAGTAAGTATTGTGCAAGGCGTTGGCCTGTACATGTTGAGAACGGATGTTTGTACCCTAGTCATGGTTGTTTATCTATCTAAGTATAGTATTTATCTAATAAGTATGTGTATCGTTGTCTAGTACCCAAGATACAGGGAATCCTAGTTTGGGGCTAGATCAATGTGTGTCTATAGTGTCCAGAGTATTATTATCGATGTTTGACTGCTTTGATACTCTTCTGTAGAGATGTCATCGGGGTCAACGTTGCTAATAGTCGATCGTTCGATTGGTACTAATTCCAAAAAGGAAAACAACTTAACATAAGTATTAAATTTAGATCTTGGCTTTTTAGGTGCTGCAGACCCAGTCCCACTCTTGCGCTTGTGACGTGAATATGTATCTTTTAGGTTTTTCCATTGCGACAGGAGAGACGTATAAATCCCTGTCATTTGCCTAACGGATATCAGATTGCTATATTTCAACAATCATACGAAAAGTCCTGAGGCTGCTTAGGCAAAGATTAATGCCGATTGCAATGCCACCTTCAACACCAGAGGATTTCAAACGAATTGAAAAAGTAATGTGGGAGGAATGGGTATGTGGCCAAACTATGTATCTAGCATAGATGGTAAACATGTTCGTATAAAAGCACCAAAGCATAGTGGCTCCCTTTATTTTAATTATAAAGACTATTATTCTATTGTTATGCTGGCCTTGGTTGACGCTGACTTCAAGTTTGTAACTGTTGATGCTGGATCATATGGAAAAGAAGGCGACAGCAGCATATATAGGAAGTCAATGATTGGAAAAAAGATTGCAAGAAACTATTTTAATATTCCTGAATCTAAGGTTTTGCCAGGAACCACCATTAATTTGCCTCTTTTTTTGATAGGAGATGAGGCATTTCCTTTGGACAGGAACATGATGAAACCTTATACCAGAAGATCCGGAGTTGATCGCCAAATGGAGGTTTTTAACTATAGATTGTGTCGTGCTCGTCGCGTGGCAGAAAATGCATTCGGGCTCCTGAGCCAAGTATTCAGAGTATTTTATACACCAATAGCGATTGCACCGGATACTTGCACAGACCTCATATTAGTGGCGTGTTGTTTTCATAATTTGTTACGCGATGGTTACTTGGAAGTTAATAATAGGGCGTACTACATTCGCGATGAAAACCAAAATCCCACAGACAACATGATTAATTTAGCAGCTGCTACAAATACCCAACACGAAGGTATTTATGTCAGAAACGAATTGAAACTGTTCTTTACCTCCCAAATCAGTCAAGTATCCTGGCAAGACAACCATTGTTAAAAAATATAGTAAACCGATTAATAAAAGCAATTACCTGTTTTATTTAATTTTCCCCCAATTTCAGACCAGATTTTGTCTTTCTTTCTGGTATTCCTGTATTCATCCAAGCTTGTATCATACAAAATGCGGTTCTGAGACACCAGTGTAATAAAAATTTCATCATCTTCTTCGGTATAACCTCAAAATTGACGACCCGAATGGCCGAGTCGGCAGTGACCCTGCCTACAAAGCCAAGGGTCCCGGGTTCGAGTCCCGGTGGGGGCAAATATTTGTTTGATGAGAACGGATGTTTGTACCCTAGTCATGGTTGTTTATCTATCTAAGTATAATATTTATCTATATAAGTATGTGTATCGTTGTCTAGTACCCAAGATACAGGGAATCCTAGTTTGGGGCTAGACCAATGTGTGTCAATAGTGTCCAAGGTATTATTATAAATACAGCGACGCTGCAAGCGCGGCCTTGCGTCTGACGCGGGCGTCTGACAACGCGGTCACAGCGGCACTGACGCCGCGTTAGTGTCGCTGCGTTCGAATGGTGTTTTTTTCTAATTTCATACAGCATAGAACGTCGTTCGAAATGTCGCTCTGTCGCGGCGTCACAGACGCGGCGACAACTGACGCTATAGACGCTTGGTTCGAACGGCTACCTAAGACTAGCTCGCAGTGCTACAAACGCACGACTAAAACGCCTAGTTGGAAAGAGTTGTAAAGGCGTTTAACGGCTCAATTTATCTAGAATAAGCATGCTTCGAATACGTTTGTAATATTTAAATGTTAAATTGATATGATAAGTAGCACCAGAGATATTGCAAAATAGCGCGTGATACTACCAGACAGGATAGTATAGTACTACGGGAAAAAATCATCCCCTTGGTACCAGAAGTACCACCGGTAGTACCACGGGTATGAAGTGCGGTATGCATTACCCTGTATCGTAGGAACCAGAAGCAACGAGTAATTTATATCGTAAGTAAGTAGTTATAGTAAGATTAGGAATTAGGGCCTGCATACTAAATAACAGTAAGCCAAGGCAGCTGATGATTACAATTTTTACCTACGACGGAAAGTACGGAACGGAGGAGATATTTGCGTTTGGGCTTAGAGATTTGTGTGTGTGTCTATGTATGTCCGTGGTGTCAGGCTGGCACCCTGTCACGCAAACTGGAGTATTTAATATCTGTCTAAACGTGGGGACAACTGTGCCGCCGCAACCCCGTAGACGTGACGCTATGAAGATACTTTTAGAATGATCAGGAAGTGAAAGATGAATGCTTACCTCGTCTATTGGCATCATCATGTGTGTACTTCTGGGAGGAAAAGACCTGACTGTTACACCCTGTATAGCAACAGCGACGCGTGAGCACGCATGTCGAATTATAATCTACCCTCCAATAAACTAGTGTGGTATGTAATACACGGACGACATATAAAACTTAAATAAATGGACTCGTAGTTTACAGACGGGTTCCTAACACCGACTGGATTGTTACTACATGGGGCACTGAACTGTCCCCTTTCATCTTCTTTGATTGCGTCAAGGGTTTACCTCACCCTTGTGACCGGGTGGTTCGGCAGTCGAACCACCAGGACTTCATTTTCCTGCTGGTTCGACGATCAGAGGAAGGGAGGGACGAGATATAAAGTCGTATGTTTATCCTAATTGTGGTGGCAGAGGCATGGAATGGCCATGCAAGTCACAACAAACTGTATTTTCTCACACACATAACAACACATAATTATAATTTTCTTACCTTCAAAATTTTTTAGACAGTTGTTATTATGGTGCATGACTTTGATGAAAGGAAAAACTGTTCATTGAAAACACGTCGCGATCACCGACCACCACAGCCATAGACAATGCTAGGAATGTCAGCCTCCAAATAGTGATGTGATGAATAAAATAAATAAATAAATGTATCCCATTATTGTCCCCACCCAGGGGCATTGGCTTTTACTCAGAGTTAGATTGAGCCTTATTCCACCATGCTGGCTCAGCAAGGTTTGGTGGAGGGGTGTCGGGCTAGTGGCCGACCCGACTGACAGAATTTTTCGAGATGCCCTATTAAGAATAACTGAATAATTAGCAATTATCACTTTAAAGAATATTAATTTATATGGATATGATCAGTAAAAATAACTTTTTTGGTGTCAAATTCAATACACGAACATATAAATCACTGTTTATTTACACACCCATTCACTGATTTGTCACAAGAAGACACCAGTTTACTCGTTCTCGCAGAAGGACAAAGTAATATTTGTGTAAATAATGACAATCCGTTATGTAAATACGTCACCCAAATTGTTATAAACGAGCTCGTATTACATGATAAACTGGGGAGCCGATACGTAAGTAGTTTTTTTTTTGGGTAACCTCGTTAATATTTCGATGGACTACTAGGGTTCCACGCTTCTATCTTAGTTTTCTTATATAGTTATGGTTTGAGATATTTATTTCTCACAAATAATACAATTAGACAGGCGCGCGAGGGATAGGCATTTAGGTATTGATAATGTTGAAAAATAACTTATTTTACAGATTTTATCTACACACGTATCATAAACCCTCTTTACTGCGTACAAAAACCGATCGTTACGATCAGCATAATGTTAAACTACTTGGTAAAAACTCATTTCTTATCTGAAAAATTACACAGTAAGGTCATAATGTGTAATTATTATTATTATTATTATTATATTATTATGAAACTCGCCTTCGGCTCGTTTCATAAACCCACTCTCCAGTATTGATGCCCTCCATTATGTAGCAGTCACATAAACTACTATTGTTTCACGTTTACAGATGATAAAGAATCGTAAGATATCTAAATCTTAATAATTCTGTTTATGTTGAATGCTGTTTAGAACGTCAACCATTATAAATATAAGTGATTAAACATAAGGAAAAGATCCAACGGCTCAACACAAAATCATGCAAAACTATTGAAAGGAAATATTAATTATTTCTCATCCTTGCTGGAAATATGCAGAAAAGCAGAACCCGTTCCATTTTTCTTCAGAAAAAAATTCAGTCCAACAGTGTTGCTTCATTACTCAAAATTGATAGATTCTCGTTACGATTGCAAGCGACGACGCTGTAAGTTACGTTCTATTTATATTTATGTCATGCTGCGGAATAGTATGTATTTCTTTCATTCTTTTCTGGTCACCACGGATGAAAATGAATGCTTGGATAAATTAAGAAGCTTGAAATTCCGATTTCTTTTATACTCACAAGAGGGCTTCTGAGACACGGTATTTTGTTATCCGATTACTGTATATTTTGGGTTAGAGAAACTTCATTTCAAGCAGTTCAAAGCTTTTTGTATGGTAGTCTGGCATATCTTCCCCCTTCGGATTTATTTACTTTCACGCGCGATGCATTCACCGTGGTATCGATGTGTGAGAACACTCGATTCTTTACTTCCAATCTCGCTGACGTGATACTTTAGGGTACCTACCATATAACTAGCAAATGTTTGTTTGTATAAGTGATCTCTAACCATCTATGACGAAAGTCCTTTAGGGTCTGTTGAGGGCGGACTGCAATGTGTTCATCTACTCCGCTGACGAAGAAGCTGTCCAATGGCTGGCCACGCTGCCGCCTTTGCAACGAAGACGCTAGCGCAGAAAATTTTACTTCATATTATAATTTGTATACGCTCTTAGGAGCCCCGCCGTTGTCTATGGGGCACATCGTGATGAGCCCAAACCAAAATCGGGCAGATCCATGAGAACCAAACGTTTGCCGATGTTCCCAGTAAACGCTTCGCCACATCATGATTTGGCCAAAGGATCGTAAAATCGTAAAATAGTTCGAATTTTACGTTAAATCGTAAAATTCGAACTATTTTATTTAAGAATGTTTTTTTGTTGTACACGTACGCTTGTTGACTATTTTGTTTGCTTTTAAAATAATTATCCATTTTTTTTTTGTAATAAACCAAATCAAGAAACAGGAGTCGGTGGACTACTATTGGGTATCCCCTTATTTTAGAGCCTTTGCACATACACGTTCTAACCTAACCCAGCCTACCGAGCCAAATCTATTGTCACCCTATATTTCGATATGCCGTGTTAGGCTGGCAGATCGCCGAACGTTGGTCTTGAAACGATATGGCGGGTTTAAGATGGCAGATCAAGAAATGCCGCCATTTCATGATATGCCGAGGCACATCAAGATCATCCGAATTTGACGATCGGCCGCCGACATACATCTGCTGAGGGGTACAGCTGTAAGTACCTATGTATACTCCGTTCACAGTTATTTTACCTCCGACATGGGTCAGCAAAACACAGGAAGTAAGGGTTATGTGTCAGTCCTATGTCAGTCAGCGCAGAACAATAACTAAAGCATTAGTTATTGTTCAGAGTCAGTCAGTCTCCCTTTCCTTTTTTCAGCGGAAGAAGGACGAGGAGATTGACGCTCAGCTCTGTCTCTTACATCCCGTGTTTTCAAGAGACATGTCAGAGGTAAAATATCTGTGAACGGTCTGTATGAATTTAAATAAATTAAAACAAACAAATGAATATAGTTGTCGTAACCAGTCAGCTGAAAACATTGAAACAAAATGAAAGTTACACGCTTTGGGGTTATTCCCATTTCAGCCTTTTCCGATCCGCCCAATAACATAAATTGCAGCCTCTTTTCTTCCATAGTGCTTCAGCACAGCCGAGTAGTTATTTTGTTGCGAGTCTAAAACAAAATAAATTTAATCATCTCGTTACGTGTGTAGATCTCAGCTCCGGGTTAAGCTCAGCATAAGTGGGTTTGAAAAGCTGCTCATATAAGTGCTGCTTATATGTTCGCTGTCCTATCACGAGAGACAGTGACAGCATGTCTTTGAGCGTCTGTCAAACTTTGAGTTGTCGGCCCCGCATCCGTGACAAACGCCAGGTTTCCGAAACGAAAGGTATGTTGCTGCGACAACTTGTTAAAATTGTTACAGCCATTTACCTGCCGCTATTTAGAATTAACTTTTGATTAATCTGAATAATCGCTTGTTACATTTGACCACTCTTTCAGAAACTTGGGGTAATTAGAATGAACCGGAAGAACATATTGGTTTTTCCTGGTGCTATCTGGTTTTACTGGCGACGAATTAAAAACCACAATGATTTTTATACTCAAAATATCTTCTTATCCATCAATCTTTTTATCCACCAACCAGCAAAAACAAATTGGTTGAAATACTTCGAAATTGGATCATGTTTGGACGCATGAATTGTATATACCTGGCAATATAATAACAAAGGTTTGATTATTGAGTTAAAAATAACCACACTAGTGAATCTGACCTTATATACCTGCGGATCTAAAACTTGGTCTTTGTATGACATCCAAGAGTGCAGACTTGAAGTTTGCCAGCGGAATATGAAGCGCAATATTCTGGATCCTAAATGCAAAATGAGTACGTGGTCGTCCTAGGAGGCGCTGGAGTTGCGAGCTGAGGGAACACGACAAGGACTAGTGGTAAAGAGCCCAGGAGCTCTATTTTTGAGTCACTCGTGTGAAATAATATATCGAATGCGACTTATGTCACGTTCGACTTACAATTTGCATGACGTTGATTTTCTGCATTTTTTAATCGTTCGTCATCGGTGTTGCCAATAAATTTGGGACTGTTGATTTTTATCCGTTGTACGCAGAAAAAGTAAAATCGGTAAATACGGCATGGAAAACGGAGCAACAAAATGCGCTCATATTAATTATTTTCTCAATTGTTTTCATGGGAAGCTTACAGCTATCAAACAGTTTAACACTAAGGTATCTATCATGGTATCTATTATCTATCAGCTAATTATAAGCAACCCCATATAGTTAAGAAACTGATAACAGTAAAAAAAAGTTAATCCACAGACAAATATAGTTATGAAAGGTGTCTCTGCTCACGCATGCCTCTACGTCAACCTATTGACTTTTCACTAAAATTAAGTAGACTACATTACTATCACGGTCTCCACGAATCCAAGGACACCTCATTTGTTAAAATCAAGCAGTTTGAGCTGTTGAGGTTTTTTTACATTTTCAACCTCAAATCTCCGACATTAAAACAAATTCAGAAACTGAATAGACCAACAATTACATCGAACCTGCTCACAAAAATTCACGAGAATCGATTGAGAAATGCGAACTGAAGAGGAAAACAGCCGGATAAAAATCGCAATCGAATCTGGAATGGAGACCCTTCGCATCGCACGCTCGGTCAATTTTAAATTTTCTACGAGGGACTGTGCTCTATTGTTTCATTCGACAGCTCAGATAAACGAAACTCTTTGCTTATTCGGCATACTTGTTGGACAACTCAAAATGCACAGATGTTGCACATGCACAGTTATGTACAATGTCGATCGCCAATAACCACTCAGATTAAAAGCGAACCTCAAACTCTTGCTTATGTAGAAGAATGTTTATAACTAGATTATTGCTCTGCCAAATTAAGTAGTACTCGTTTGTTGCGTTAGTCTGACAACAAAGATATCCTTCCAAATAAGTCGCACAACTGTACTGTCATGGTTATGTCACAAACGAGATGTGAACATGACTATGAATAATTACCTATTTTCTTACTGAAAACATGAAATCTACTACACTCGTAGTGTTCGATTCCAAATCGATATTCGATCGATAGTTTCTGAACGGCCATTTTGAATTTGACGTTGCTGCTAACCTAGCAGTTTTTTGACAACTGACAGACGAAAGCCCTCGCAATGTAAACGCGTTTTGGTTAGGGTATTGAAATTAAATCGCAAGCCATCTGGAATGTATTCGGGTTTCCCTCAGGATTGTCTATATAGCTGAGTGTGTTGTGGTTCCCCGAACCAGATAAAGTTCGCATTTCCGTGGCCGATTGGTTTTTCCCACGTAACATAACCTGTGTTGGAACACTGTGCTCATCGAAGCTGGCCCGCCAGTCATAGGAGGTTGGCTGAAGAACCTGTCTACCAAGAAGAGCCTAGGGTGCACCCGGGCCTTGCAGAGAGACAGGAGGTTGACGGGACCGAAGCACAGACCAGGTTAGATCGACCCCAATTACTTCAGCTCGGTGAATCGCCGACGTTCACACTTCTTGGCAACTGATCGTTACGCTACCTCGTAGCTGATGGGCCCCTACGAGGTCATTAGGTGCCGAGAAGCCTGAACACTTTGGTAGCTAGAGCGTGGCTTCCTGAGATTTGCAGCCGTCAAGGGCTCCAGGAAGGCACGATTTGGGACTATCAATCTGTAGGTATAGGCGGTTATAAGGTAACTTGGTTGTGTTCCTATATCCACATAGATTGGTAGTATTGTAAGCTATAGGTCTATTGCTGGTAGTAGATAGACAGATATTGAATTGAATTACCAGTTAGTCAATCTATTAGTGGTCTAGTAATGCTATTGAATGTTTGTTTTGGTTAACATAGGTAGTTACATCTATTGATAGCAGGCTATTACATTGTTTTCAGTTTATAGCAATTTATAACTTGAACTAATATTGACTATCTGTGTGTGTTATAATGATAAAGGGAAACTAAATTGTATTTACAGAATTTATATAGATATAAAACTCGGTTCCTATTGTTTAAGGAAAACAACATTGTTTAAGTTGTGGTTTAGGGTTCCCTCGTTTGGGTTGTAGACTGGAGGGTCCAATAAAGTTGAGTTACTGCAAATTGTGAGTAAGTATCGTTCCGATCATGTCGTTATCTGAAATCCAGAAGGGTGTTTCTAAGGAGCTCAGATGGTTTTCCTCCGCACACGGTCTGATAGACCGTTTAGATAGGCATGATGTGGTATTGGAGCGGTCTATGGACGTTAAGGAACGTTACAATAGGGTGCTCGAATTGTCCGCGCAGGCGGAATCAGTTGATGGCTGCGCACCTGACAGGCTGTCACGGTTGATAGGGGATGTCGACCAATGTATGGAGATGGCAGCTGCTATCACGCAGAAGGCTGCGGACATACGTAGACAGCGCGAGTCCAGCCATGGTGGTGACATTGAAGCACCTCTGCCGCTTCAGGGTTCGGGTACCAGGTTACCAGCCATAACTATGCCTATCTTTGACGGCGTGTCCGGTGAATGGATGAGCTTCATCAATCTGTTCGACAGTTTGGTGCACATGCGATCGGACATTACCAAGTCTGTCAAGATGGCTCAGCTGGTGGCAGCATTGAGGGGTGAGCCTAGGGAGCTGGTCGCTCATTTGACAGTTACGGAGGGTAACTATGAAACGGCCAGGCAATTGTTGGTCAGACGTTACCATAACAAATGGAGGTTGGCCGATGCCCAACTGAACCGTTTGTTTAGTATCCCGGTTGTGAACAAGGTCGGGGCCATACAGACGGAGGTTTTGAACCCATTGTTGTCCGTCACCAAGGCTCTAGAGAATCTTGGACTTCCGGTTGGTGAATGGTCGTACCTACTGTTGTACATTGTACTTTCCCGCCTACCCGCTGACGTACAGACTCGTTTCGAACAGTCTCACGGGAGGTCGGCCGAGGACCTGCCCGCCTTCTCCGACTTGGTCGGATTTTTGGAAGAGGAGGCTCGACGGGCAGAGAATTTGGGGTTGACGGTCACCCATCCTTCGGAGCCACAGAGAGCTGCCGGGAGCGCTGTGAGTAGGGGCCCTCCGACGAGGAAGGACCGCACCAACCGGCAGTCGTATGGGACTGTGAGTGAATTGACCCCACATGGTGAGACCTGTCCATGTTGAAGGCAGATTGGCCATGCTGTGGCCAATTGCAATAAGTTCGGGGAACTTAGGGTTCAGGGACGGCGCCGGATGGCCAAGCAGCGGAGCTGGTGTTTCCTGTGCCTCGGGCCACACATAGCTAGGGACTGCACGCGCACACAAATGTGCGGATATTGTGGTGGGCCCCACAACAATCTGTTGTGCAGGTACCGGTCCGGCCAACAGCCACCACAGGGCCGTACCCAGGGTGACACGGCATGGGGCCCTGAGAATTCGTTTGCGACTCGGAGCGCAACTCAGGGGCCAACGTCCCCACGTGCACAGGGCAGTACCAGGGTGCAGGGCCGCACTCAGGACCATTACATGGGGGGCCCTGAGTTTTCGGTTGCGACTCAGCATCCGACCCAGCGGGACATTGGGTGTGTTGAGCAGGCCGTAACGGGCGGGTGTCATGGGACACCTTCGAGCTATGCGGGTGCGGTTCGGACGCCGCCTCAGTTGTCGCCCCGCTCGTCGCCTCGTCCTCGTCGGTCACATGTGATGTTCCCCCCGCTCATGGAGCGGCCACGGTTGAATTCACGCCCACCCCCCTTTACGGGGAATCGTAGGTTGGGAATGGAACCGGCGCGTGGGCCATTTGTACAATGGGACCCTCTGGCGTATAGCTGCATACCTGATCGGTTACAGGCACAGTGGGGCCCCGGGGGTCCTCGCTAGGAATTTGCGGCCCAACCATTGGTTGCCCCCCAACCGGAGACGGTGGTGTTACCGATCGCCTCTGTGCTTGTTTGGGATTTGGCGGGCAGCCCAACATACGTTCGCGCCCTACTAGATTCTGGAGCTCAGGGCTGCATTGTATCGAATGATTTAGCAAAATGGTTGGGCCTCAAGGTAAATAGGTATAATAAATCAATACGGGGCGTGGGGAATGTTACGGTTACGAATGTAGTTGGTCAATCGGTGATCACGTTCTCTCCACGTTATGACATTTTGACAAAAACATCCGTGCAAGCTTTAGTAATGACGCATGTCATGGGCAGACACCCCTTGGTGAAGTTGAACCCGGCCGTTCGATTCCTGACATCAGGACTCAAGTTGGCGGATTCCGATTTTGACACTCCAGCCCCGGTCGACCTGCTACTGGGAGCAGACGTTCTGGGTAGGTTTCTGTTGTCGGATCGGCGAGTTCTTCAGCCGGACGGGTTGATTGCTGTGGATACTAAGTTTGGTCACGTGATCATGGGTCCGGCATTGCCAATGGTTAGGCCTGCCGAGTCAGATGGCATACTTATTGGCTCAGCGTTGTCAGACGCTATCCAACGTTTCTGGGAGATAGAGGAACCTCCCACCGCTCGTCGAGTCGACGCAGACGAAGAAGAGTGCGAGTTGTTTTACCAGAATAGTACTGGTCGCCTTCGTTCTGGTCGTTTTGTAACTCGACTGCCTTTCAGGGCCGATCGACCGCCACTAGGAGAATCTAGAAAGATGGCTGAGACGAGATTGATGTCGATGGAGCATAGGATGAAGGGAGCCGTCGCGCGTCTCAACCCCTTTGTTGATTCCACCGGGTTACTTCGGGTAGGAGGAAGATTGCGCAATGCGAATCTGTCGTATTCGGCTCGTCACCCACTTCTGCTCCCCAAGGGGGGACAGTTAGTTGAATTGCTGGTGACTGATCGTCATATTAAAAACGCGCATGCCGGCTGTAACGCGTTGTTGGCCACGCTTCAGCGGGAGTTTTGGATCTTATCTGCCCGCCGTGTCATACGGAACATCGTGTTTCGGTGCATGCCTTGTTATCGACTTAAGGCTGCCACGATGCAACCTCTCATGGGGGACTTGCCCCCTGATCGTGTGAATGAGGTCAGACCGTTTTCAGGTGTTGGTACGGATTTTGCAGGACCGTTTATGGTGAAGAGTTCACGATTGCGTACCGCTAGGCAATACAAGGCGTACCTATGTGTGTTTGTTTGTTTATCCACCAAGGCGGTACATCTCGAGCTCGTTGCTGATCTCTCGACAGAGGCTTTCATTGCTTGTTTGGATAGGTTTGTTTCTCGAAGGGGACTTCCAACTTTGATCCGCTCTGATAACGGCACTAACTACATCGGTGCGGAACGATACTTAGGAGAGATAGTCAACTTTTTGAATGTAAATAAAGTGGATATTGGAACGGCCCTCTCCCGTCGGGGTATACAGTGGACCTTCAGCCCACCGATTTGCCCCCACTGGGGTGGGATTTTTGAGGTAGTTAAGTCAGCTAAGACGCACTTGGGGCGTATAGTAGGTCAGACCGCGCTGACTTTTGAGGAGCTCGCGACATTGTTTTGTAAGATCAAGGCCGTTCTCAATTCGCGACCGTTGTGTCCGCTCAGCTCAGATCCAAATGACCTGGAGGCTCTGACCCCAGGCCATTTCTTGATAGGACAGCCACTTAACGCGTTGCCCGAGCACCCCTTCGAGGGAGTGAAATTGTATCGGTTGTCAAGGTATCAGATGTTGCAGCAGTTTACTCAGAATTTCTGGAAGCGTTGGTCGCTCGAGTATCTGCATATCTTACAACAGCGCCTTAAGTGGACTGACAAAACCAGCCCCCCTAGTGTTGGTGACCTCGTTCTGGTTAAGGATGCTAACCTACCGCCACTACGTTGGCGCAAGGGGCGCATTGTTAACTTGTTCCCTGGCAAGGACGGGACCCCCCGGTCTGCAGAGGTTCTAGTAGGAGGCTCGGTTCTAAAACGAGCGGTAGCAACGTTGTCTCGGCTGCCCGTAGATTAGGGGACAGGTGGGTGCCTGTCCGGGCGGGTGATTGTTCGATTCCAAATCGATATTCGATCGATGGTTTCTGAACGGCCATTTTGAATTTGACGTTGCTGCCAACCTAGCAGTTTTTTGACAACTGACAGACGAAAGCCCTCGCAATGTAAACGCGTTTTGGTTAGGGTATTGAAATTAAATCGCAAGCCATCTGGAATGTATTCGGGTTTCCCTCAGGATTGTCTATATAGCTGAGTGTGTTGTGGTTCCCCGAACCAGATAAAGTTCGCATTTCCGTGGCCGATTGGTTTTTCCCACGTAACATAACCTGTGTTGGAACACTGTGCTCATCGAAGCTGGCCCGCCAGTCATAGGAGGTTGGCTGAAGAACCTGTCTTCCAAGAAGAGCCTAGGGTACACCCGGGCCTTGCAGAGAGACAGGAGGTTGACGGGACCGAAGCACAGACCAGGTTAGATCGACCCCAATTACTTCAGCTCGGTGAATCGCCGACGTTCACACTTCTTGGCAACTGATCGTTACGCTACCTCGTAGCTGATGGGCCCCTACGAGGTCATTAGGTGCCGAGAAGCCTGAACACGTAGGGTCAAAATTGAACCTATGATGTGAATTATCGGGAGACGCCAATGTCGCAGGGAATATGAATAAATCGTGCTTAAAGAAGCCAGCATTCCTTACTTATGTGCTTCTTAGGGTTCCGTACCCGAAGGGTGCCAAACGGGACCCTAGGACTAAGCCTCCGCTGTCCATCCGTCCGTCCGTCAGGCCGTTCGTCCGTCCGTCTGTCACCGGGCTGTATATTATTGAACCTGATAGTTAGACAGTTAAAATTTCCACAGATGATGTATTTCTGTTGCCGCTATAACAACAAATAATAAAAAATAATAAAATAAATATTTAGGGGGCTCCCATACAACCAACGTATATATTTTCTCGTATTTGCTCGATACTGATAACGGTAACAGGTAAACGCTTGAAATATTCACAGATTATTAAGTAATATATTCACTTTTAAAATAAATAAATAAATAATAATACAAAAAAAAATTTAAGGGGGGCTCTCATACAACAAACGTGATTTTTTTGCTGTTTTAATAGATAATGGTACCTTCGTGCGCGAGTCCGACTCGCACTTGGCCGGTTTTTATGTATATTGAAGCTTACTAACGTACTTATGATAATATTTTAGATAGAATAGTAAAATTGTGACCTATCCCAGGACCCAGTGTTTACAGGCCCTGAAATGTATTGGGTCCCGCAGACGATCAATCTTGCATGACATGCATGCATGATTCATGCAAAATTGACCGTTTACCACGTCGGCTTCACGCTACTATCAAGCATTCTGCTGCATGACGGAGATTGACAGAAATTTTGATTGACGGGGCTGATTGATGCGCTTGCATGACGGCCCATCATGCGGCATGACGAGTTTCGTTCATTTGCGGGCGCAACGTTGAAGATGGCGGACGAAGATGAAGTAGACTAGGCATAATTACTGAGCGAGACTTTGATTATTTTTCTAATATCTTAATACAGGGATTTCCCCTCACTTTGTAAATCCAAAACAAACGAATATGCAAATAAAAATAAAAGATATTATTAGAATATTTTATTTTATTTGCATGGATTATAGCCTCACACATCTCCATTATTATTATACCCAAAATACAGGAGCAACCAAGTACCGTAGAGTTATCGAGAGCCTTTAACTAGTGGAAATAGCTTGTCGCATATTAGTGTCTTGCTTTTAAATTTTGGGTCGAATCAACTTCAACAATGTTTCAAAACAATCATTGTTCATTCGAAGAAAAAAATTATAATCGTCCGGCTCAGTTTCATGAAGAGTTCTTTGCAAGAGTTCATGAGTGAATCGATATCTCAATTTTAATCTGCATATTAACGCAGATATATTATTATGTCATTCCTTGACATATAATAATAAGTCAAGGAATGCCATATCTGCGTTGGAAATCATTTTCATTCATCATTTATACAATCATTTATACACGAGAGTACACGACTTTCTTGGCAACGATCCATAGGCAACTGTGATGTGCGCACTTGATGCAGATCGGTAGGCGACTGTGTCGTGCGGCATGATGGGCCCGTCAAGCATCCCATCAATCAAAATTGATATCATGCATGCATGTCATGCAAGATTGATCGTCTCCGGGACGGTTGTGTGCGTGTATTTTTCCTAAATCATAGCATTCTATGTTTTACAAATTTTGACAATAATGCTTGTAAAGCGTCCCGGAGAGGATGCATGCATGATATCAATTTTGATTAATGGGATGCTTAACGGGCCCATCATGCCGCACGTCACAGTTGCCTTCAGATCGTTGCCAAGAAAGTCGTGTACTCTCGTGTATAAATGATTGTAAAAAAGAGGAATGAAAAAGATTTCCAATGCAGATATGGCATTCCTTGACATATTAATATATATCAAAGAATGCCATAATAATATATCTGCCTTAATACGCAGATATAAATTGAGATATCGATTTACTCATGAACTTTCAAAGAACTATTCATGAAACTGAGCCGGACGATTATATTTTTTTTCTTCGAATGAACAATGATTCTTTTGAAACATTGTTGAAGTTGATTCGACCCAAAATTTAAAAGCAAGACACTAATATGCGACAAGCTATTCCCACTAGTTAAAGGCTCTCGATAACTCTACGGTACTTGGGAGCTCCTCGTATTTTGGGTATAATAATAATGGAGACGTGTGAGGCTATCCATGCATTAAAAGAAAATATTCTAATAATATCTTTAATTTTATTTGCATATTCGTTTGTTTTGGATTTCCAAAGTGAGGGGAAATCCCTGTATAAAGATATTACCAAAATAAACAAAGTCTCGCTCAGTAATTATGCCTAGCCTATTTCACGTTCGTCCGCCATCTTCAACGTTGCGCCCGCAAATGAACGAACCTCGTCATGCCGCATGATGGGCCGTCATGCAAGCGCATCAATCAGCCCCGTCAATCAAAATTTCTGACAATCTCCGTCATGCAGCAGAATGCATGATTGTAGCGTCATGCCTACGCGGTAAACGGTCAATTTTGCATGAATCATGCATGCATGTCATGCAAGATTGATCGTCTCCGGGACCTTTAAGCGTGTGAAACATTTATATCAATAATTCGATAAGAAAACATATTTGATGTACATACATACACTTTAGTTATTTTAGGATTAACCTTGATGAAAATTCGCAAGATGCTTGTTTCGTTCTTGGTGTATTGATCACCAGATTGGATTGTACTATTACCCTAAGGAACCCCATACTCATTGTGATTTCATAAACCAGTTGCATTTTCGATGTTTCTCCGCCAGATCAGCTCAGAATACCCAATAAAACCATGTACAACATAATAAAGAAATCGAGAAAAGTATTAACTGTAGTGTAGTACTATTTCATCCTGATGATACCTTTTTTTTTCTCGTTTATTCAAAATCATAAATTTACAATTTAATTAAGTTTTTCCACTCTCAAAGACCTTCTGGTCTATCTGGAGTGTTGAAACCTACAGCACAGTACATAGCTACACCACTGAGTTGTGTTGTTTCTAACTATAAAAGTTACTTAAAAGGCTACATTCATTGAAACATTCGTAATTGTTCAAATCAAATCAAATTGAATATTTGCCATAAAATATGTATATGTTACCGGCCAAACCCGATTTCAGGACAAACTAGTTTTGCCTAGGATAAGTTTATTTTCATTGGTACTCTGCTGCCCTATGATAATATTGTTGTACTTACATGTTCAACCTAACACGAAGGATAAAGGGGGCTTCGCTTCGCTCGTCCCCTTTACCCTTCACCTAAGCTACCGCAGTGTTTTCCCTGATAGTATCTGTGTTATAACATTGCTCGAAACCCAAATGGCAAAATAATGTCTGGCCAAAGTGATAAATAATAGTTTATCCTAGGCAAAACTAGTTTGTCCTGAAATCGGGTATGGCCGGTAACATATACATAAGATCTTAAATTCACACCGAATCATGTCTTACCGGTAAGTTATTTTCCCGTTATAAATCGCGATGCCTGAAAAAGGATTGGGTCGGTGAGATGTTACATAAAAAATTGGTAAGCATAAATATCAACTTATTCACCATCTAGAAGTTGGTGTGCAAATATTGTGCAACAATATTGTTGTGTTGGGTATGATATGCTTGAACGCAAAACGCAATATTAAATTTGTTTGAGACACGAAAGTATCGCCGCCTTACTTGAACAATAAGACTAGACCTAACCGCACCCACATCTAACATAGGTGATGAATGACGGAGGGTTGCATACTGCAGTCAGCAGTCAGCTGCGAGACAGACACATTAGTGCAAGTATAACTGTCCTAGACGTAGACAGGCTAGGCTTTGAGGTAATGGGTAGTGCAGGTTTACGCAGATAAACAGACGGCGTATTGTCTGACACTAGACAGTGGTCCATGTCATTTCCGGAACTCAAGAGTATTTGTTTATCGTATTAGAGTAGTTTATGTGCCTGATACATAATGGAAGGCATTAAAACTCGGGAGTGGGTTCATGAAACGAGCCGAAGGCGAGTTTCATAATAATATCACTCGAGAGTTTTAATGCCTAATTATGTACTGTTACATACACTAGTTTATCTACACACATATCATAAGCTCTCTTTAATATGTTCAGGAAGCGCATGTTTGACCGGCATTGTGGCATTGAGTTGTTTAGCTTGTTCTGTAGTACCAACTTCACAAACAAAGTATAGGCGGCACGCAGGCGGGCGTCAGCGTTCGAAATTTGAATGTCATAATAGGTGTTACGGACAGCGAGCCCCGGCCAGCGCAACCGGCCGACTGACCGACTGGAAGTGCGAGCGAAATGGAGCAGCGCGCCGACAGGGACCGCATGCGTCGACTTTGAACTAGGAGTCACGATCCCTGCGACCAACACGGAGAGAACAATGGACCGACCGCTAGCCCCGAGTATAAATATAAGCTAGTTTTTAAGTCGAATTGTACAGGATAGTTTCGACCGTCGCGCACACGGATCTCCACTTCGCCGTCCCGCTGCAGTTCACCCGCCGCTTCGTGCGAAGCGAACGTGTGCAACACGCGCCCGTGTGCGCCGCGATCGCGATACCCGCGCCGCGAGTGTTCACGGAGGGGATTATCACATCGGGACGGACGCCGGCTCTGCCTAAGGTCGTGCCTGGTGTGTAACCCTTTCTGTGACGCCAGCTCGTCCATAGCCCGCCGCTATGGACGAGCCCAAAAGCCCTTCTCAGGGCTATAGTGCCAGTGATATTGTGCGAGTTTGTGCTAGTGATAGTGACGATGTCGTGAATGTGAACAGCCCGCCGCTGGGTGAAACCCCGCGTCGGCGCCGCGCGCAGCGATCGGCATCACTGGAAGGCCTGCTCCCTATCTCCACGTCGACGGAGTACGGGTCGCCCGTGGTGCGGCGTCCTGTGTCCCCGAGGGCAGAGCTTGAGCTGGACGAATTATATTTAATTCGGGCCGCTCAAGCCAACCTGTTTTCGGCGGGCCTACTTCGTGCCATGGAGGCATACGTCGCCGCAAGCCGCGCTGCCCTTTCGAGCAAGCCCACGGCTTGTATCGACGCCGAGCTCCTCGACGCACAATTAGTGGAGCAGGCAAAAACGCGGCCTTTGGTGCTGCCACCAACCCGCGGGACGAGGCGCCCGCGTAGCGAAAGCCCGAGCGACGAGCTGCGTCTCCGAGGAGATGGAAAGCGAGTCCAGCTTGCGGACTCGCCGACCCCGCCACCGACGAACCAGCCGCCGCCGAGGAAGACGGGCCTCGACATGCCGTCGCTGTCGCCCTGGACGGGCGCGCTTCAGGCACCCGCCCCCGCCCCTGGACTGTCCGCCGCCGCGAGTGACTATGAGAGTGCTTCAACTCAAACAGGTACGACTGTTTTACCTAATAAGTGCACTCCTACAGTGTCGTTTGCCGCGGCAGCCGCGACCGCATCCACCGTGTCTGGGGAACCGCGCCCCAGCACCGCGTCCCCCCCCCGTTCAGTGAGGCACCCGGTGCAGCCAACCGCGCGTCCGCCCGCCCCGTCGGCGACCACGTCGCGAGTGCCCGCCCGCCCCACGCGCTATAATACGCCCGCGATAGTGCCCGCCCGCCCTACGCGCCCCGCCGCTGCGCCTGCGAACCCGCACGCCTCCGCACCCGCGAAAGGGCCCGCCCGCCCAATGCCGCCCGCCCGCCCAACACCGCCTGCCACTGCCGCCGGCCAAACCGCAGCCGCGATTGCCACCGCCACCGCCGCCCCGTCGGGAGGCGCTGCGCCACAGCAGCCCCGCCAGCCGCGCTATCCGCCCCTTATTGTGGAGGTCCTACCCAACTGGGCCGACCACTTCAGGGCGATAGCCAGCGAGCTCGGCCGGGCTCCCAGCGCGCGCGCCTACCAAAAGGGTGTGCGCTTCACCCCCACGGCCGACGACGAGTACCGGCTTGTACAGCGCTATCTGTGCAGGCTGGAGAAGGACCACGGAGTTCGGTGGTTCTCTTACTCGCTGCCGGCCGACAAGACCCAGAAGGTGGCGATCCGCGGGCTGCCTTCAAACACCACGCCGGAAGAGATCGTCGCGGCACTTGCGGAACTCGGTGTGGAGGCCGAGTACTGCAAGCAGATCCGGGCGCGCAAGGGGCGCCCCGGTTGCATCTTCTTCGCCAGCCTGAAGAAGAATCCCGACCGTGCCCCCGGCGCTGTGTACGAGATCACGGAGCTCTTGTACATGCCGGGGGTGAAGATCGAGGCCTGGCGCTCGAAGCAGGGCCCGGCCCAGTGCCACAGGTGCCAGCAATTCCGGCACTCGTCGCATATGTGCCACCGCCCCCTAGCGTGCGTACGTTGCGGCGGTCCCCACTCGGCGCGGGAATGCCCCCGCCCGAAAGACCAGCCGCCGACGTGCGCCAACTGCGGTGGACCACACACGGCAAATAATGCGACGTGCCCCGTGTTCCGCCAGGAGGCGCGGAACAAGAAGGCCGGCACTGTGGCGCTCACCAACGCGCCCGGGCCCAAGAAGGTGCAGCCTCCCCCTCTGCCTCGTCCCGATCTGCAGGAACCAACGGCGCCCGCCTCGCTTATGGCGCAGGCGAACGACGGAGCCCCCAGGCAGAAGACGAAGCGGGGGGGGGAAGAAGAAGAAGAAGGCGACGGCTCCACCTGCCGCCGGCGCCGCGGCGGCTACTCTCGCCACCAGCGAGACTGCGGCCGCCGCTGGCGCCGCCACTCCGGCTGCGGCGATAGGGCAGCAGGACTTGGGGCACCTCACAGCCCTGCTCGCCCTCCTCAGCGACCCCACTGCCCTGGGCAGACTCACCGCTCTGCTCCGCAATGCATGAGCCGCTCAGGGTCGTCTACTGGAACGCGCAGTCGCTGACAGGGAAGAAGCGGCTGCTCCACGTGTTCCTGAGGGACTACCGCGTCGACGTGATGCTCATCAGCGAGACATTCCTAGCCGGAAGCGACAAGCTGTCGCTGCCCGGCTACTTCGTCTATCGCAAGGACGAGAAGTCCACCAGCGGCCGGGCCTTTCGAGGCTTGGCAGTCATCGTCGGCAGGAAGATCGTCCACCAGCTCGTTGACGCCCAGGAGTATACATCCCTGTATGCTTTGGGCGTCGACCTCCAGGTCGCCGGCCAGGTGCTGCGACTCTACGCCGCCTACAAGCCCCCCAGTACACCAATCCGCACCACCGAGCTACGGGGGTTGCTACAGTCGCGGCATTCGACACTCGTCGCTGGCGACCTCAACGCCAAGCACACCGTCTGGAACTCCACCAGGGTGTGCCCAGCTGGACGCGCCATCCTTGCCGACTCCGTGAGCCACAACTACGATGTCATCGGTCCCGACGAGCCCACCCACTTCGATTCGTGGGCCGGTTGGGACACCATCGACGTCGTAGTCGTCAGAGGTCTCCGGACTCCGCCGAGCCAGGAGGTTCTCCCTGACCTCCCATCGGACCACAGGCCAGTACTTCTCGTCCTGGCGGACCTGCCCACCCGGGGCTCTTCGCCAGCATCACGCCGACGCTACCAGTGGGGCGCCTTCACTGCCGCCCTCGACCAGTCTTCGACCACATGTCCAGTCAACCAGCCGGAAGACGTTGACCGCCTGGCATCGCTGCTAACAACCCAGACCCGAGACGCGCTCGACCTATCATCGCACACCGTAGCTCGCGGGGGGAAGCCCAATCCTCTTCCTGCTGAGCTACGCGCACTCATCCGCGATAAGCGCGCTCTCCGGAAGCAGTGGCAGCAAACCCGCTGCCCAACGATGAAGACCAGGCTCAACGCCATGACGGCAGAGCTGAAGCGCCGACTTGATCTCCACACCGAAGAATCTTGGGAACGCCACGTCGAGTCCATGGGCGACCACGTCCCCTCCGTGCATCGCCTATGCCTGGATTTGTCGATTACTCCAACTCCCGTCCGACCAATCCTGGGCAGCGACGGCCTACCAAGATTTCGAGCCCAAGACCGTGCGGAGATCTTCGCCGAATGCCTCGAGAAGCAGTTCAAGCCGAACCCTACGGATGATGTGGAACACGTCGCAGCAGTCGAGAGACACCTGCGAGAGTACTTCGCCTCGCCGATAGCTCCCGAAGAGGACCCAACCGTCGTCACGCCCGGCCAGATCATGCGTGCATTCAGACGTACCAAGCCCAGGAAAGCCCCGGGCGCAGACCGCATACCTAACATGGCGCTGCTATATTTGCCGCCACGTACTGTGGCGGCCGTTACGCGCCTGTTTAACGGTATCTTGCGCACGGGCCACTTCCCAACCCAATGGAAGGAGGGCTTGGTCATCATGTTGCCCAAGCCGGGTAAGGACTCCAAGCTGCCTGAGAGCTATCGGCCGATAACTCTACTGAGTACCATCTCAAAGGTGTTTGAGAAACTCCTGCTGGCGAAGCTACTGCCCCACATCCAGCCGCGCCCAGAACAGTTCGGCTTCAGGCCCGAGCATTCTACGACGCTTCAGCTCACCAGAGTACTGAATGACATGACGGTTTGTTTAAACAAGAAGGAATACACTGTCGCAGTACTCCTGGACATGGAGAAGGCGTTTGACAGAGTATGGCACGAGGGGTTGCTGTACAAATTGTCGACGTCTCCAGCCCCAAGAAGACTGGTCCAGATCATCGCCTCCTTCCTGAAGAATCGCCGCTTCCGAGTGATGGTGGAAGACGCCGTCTCCGAGGAACACCCCGTTGCAGCCGGCGTCCCTCAGGGGTCCTGCCTGTCTCCAGCCTGTTACTCCCAATATACGGACGACATCCCCGTCGGGCCGGGTGCCCAGCTGGCACTCTTCGCCAACGACGCTGCCTACTACGCGTCGTCGATCCAGGCACGGCACGCTGCCGTCAAACTGCAGCGCACCCTGGACATCTTGCCCGACTGGCTCGCCAAGTGGCGGTTGTCCGTCAACGTTGGGAAGACGCAGGCGCTCATCACAGGCCAGTCCCCCCTTCCACCACCACTCCAGCTCCAAGGACAGGACATCGCGTGGTCTCCGCAGGTGAAGTACCTGGGAGTGACCATCGATCGCCGGCTCACCATGAAGCAACATGTCGACAACGTCGTCAACCAGGTCAAGGTGGCACGCGCCAAGCTGCGTCCACTTCTCGACTCCAGCCTCCCTCTGAGGGCGAAGCTCGGGAACTACAAGTTCTACGTGAGATCCCGCCTCACCTACGCGGCCCCGGCATGGTACGCCCTGTGCTCGGAGACGAACAAACGGAGACTCCGAGCCCAAGAGAACCTCTCTTTGCGTACCATCGTCGACGCCCCCCGCTACGTGAGGAATGCGACGATCCAGAGGGACCTCAGATGGGAACCAGTGGACCAGTTTGTCCAGAGGCTGGCGAAGGGCATGTTCGCGCGTGCGGATAGCTCACATCATCCGCACATCCGCGACATGGCGCCGTACCACGCGCGCCCGCCCGACCGCCGCCGCCTGCCACGCGACCTGGTTGCCTAGCCGGCGATCATCCAAAGGAACACCCCTCGTGAGAACATCTACACCGCCCGCGAGGGCCCCCCGATGACCTGTCCATAGGAGTGGACAGAGGCGCTTCTTCAGGAAGAGATCCGATGATCTGACCCTGACTCCCCACGCCCCATAATGGGTGCGTGAGAAGAATACTTGATTGATTGATTGATTGTCGAATTGTAGTATTCGAATCACGAATCACCCGCGTCGTGGCCTCGTTCCTACGGAGTCGCCACTACAGAGTGGTGGTGGAAGACGCCGTGTCAGAAGCCCGCCCCATCGAAGCCGGCGTCCCACAAGGTTCCTGTCTTTCACCCGCCTGCTACTCCCGATACACGGATGACATCCCAGTTGGCCCTGGTGTACAGCTGGCCCTCTTCGCTGACGACGCAGCATACTATGTGTCGTCCTACAAAGCACCCCACGCCGCCGTCAAAGTGCAACGCACGCTGGACACCCTGCCTAAATGGCTGGCCAAATGGAGGCTCTCCATCAACGTCGGGAAGACGCAGGCGATGATCACCGGCCAGAGCAACCAGCCACCACCACTCCAACTCCAAGGGAAGGACTTTGGGTGGCTGCACCAAGTGAAGTATCTGGGGGTCACCATAGACCGCCGGCTCACGATGAAGACCCACGTCGACAACGTCGTAAACCAGGTCCGGGCTGCACGGGCAAAACTTCGTCCACTCCTGGACTCCGGCCTCCCCCTGCGGTCGAAGCTCTGGATCTATAAAACGTATATCAGGTCCCGCCTCACGTATGCCTCGCCGGCATGGTACGCCCTCTGCTCGGAGTCCAACAAGAAGAGACTCCGGGCCCAAGAAAACCTCTCCTTGCGTACCATCGTCGGCGCGCCTCGCTACGTGAGAAACGCAACGATCGCAAGGGACCTAGGATTGGAGACACTGGACAAGTTCGTCCAGAGGCTGGCAACGAACATGTTCGCACGAGCGGACGGCTCTCAACACCTGCTCGTGCGAGACCTGGCGCCATACCACGCGCGCCCGCCTGACCGTCGCCGCCTACCCCGAAACCTGGTTGCCGAGCCGGCAGCACCCCTGGATTGAGGCCACACAACCCGAAGAACACCTCAGCCACCCAATGACCTGGCCGTAGTCACGGCCAGCGGAAGACTCCGCGGAAGGGGGCCATTGCCCCGGGACCGCAACCCCGCACCCTGGAAGGGGTGTGAGAAGATCACCAACAAGAATTGTAGTATTATTGCGACCACTGTCCAATAAAGACCTATCAAGGAGTGTAAACTTTCGTTTCACTTATACCACTACCAACATTTTAGTCCTTCGAGCCGGATCGTTGAGTCTAACTCCGATCAGTGCCGATAGGTGGAAAGGATCGTTGAGCCTGACTCCGATTATTCGTACCTAGAATGTTGAGTGACAACTCCGTTCGAAAGTACAAGTACCTAGAGCGTTGAGTGTCACTCCGTTCAAAGTACAGAACCGTATCAGATCGGTACGAGATGGTATCAAAGGCAGACGCAGACGCCGCCGCTGCGGCCGCCGCCGCGAGCGCTGACCAGGCCGCCCGAGCCGAGATGCTGGCCCGCGTCAAGGCTGCTGAAGCCGCCGCCGCCGCCGTCGAGTCCACCCAAGCGGAGATGCGTGCACGCATGGAGGCCGCCGAAGCGGCCGCCGCCGAAGCTGCAGAAGCCCTTGCCGCCGCCAATGCCCGCGCCGGAGCCCGGGCCAGCGCCGAGGATGGAAGCAGCATTTTACAGACCATACACCACGTCGTGCCGCCCCGGTCCCCGTCGGAGCAACCGTCAATGGGTCAGGCAGGATTCGTGCTGCCAGCACACTGCCCGAGATTGGCTCCGCTGACCGAGGAGAACGTGCGACGAGCGAACTCCGTGCGGTCTACATCCAGCGCCGTGACTCAGCGGCGCATACAGCTTCAGATCGAAGCCCAAACACGTATGAACGAGATGCGACGTCGGGTCTTAGAGCTCGAGAAGAGGCAGGTCGATCTCGACCTCGAAAACGCGCAAAGGTTGCTTGAGTTACAGATGCAGAGTGTAGCTGTCGACGAACAAGCGAGCGACGTGTCCGGCTCTCATCGTGAGCGGATGAGTGCCTGGCTGGGCCCAGTAGCTGCCGCCGCCGGGACAACGAGCTACCCCATCGCCGACGCTCGGTCGACGAGCTACCCGACCGCCGCAACAACAACAGCTACGGGGACCGAAGCCGAGCGACGCCATACCCCGCCTGAACGACGGGGGGAGAGACCTCATGTCACCTTCAGACATGAGCAGCTGCAGCTGGACGCGCCACAGCGAGAGTATGGAGCGCGGCACCGCTCTCGCTCACCCACGCCGACGGGACGACTACTCGCAGAGCGATTCGAGAGGATAGAGCAGAAGTTGGATCGACCTCACCGTTATAAACCTAACTTGAACTTACCTACTTTATCAGGCGATCCGGGCGATTAGGTATCGTTCAAATCCTCGATGGAGAGCACCACGAGAAAATACCACATCGACCCCGAGGAGAACGTGAACCGACTCCGAATCGCGCTGCAAGGGAAAGCGAGAGCCAGCGTGATCAACCAGTTTGGGACAGCAAGGCGTCCAGATCGGATCATGCAGACATTGGAGGAGCTCTACGGCCGACCAGAGCTGCTCATCGACAACTCCCTGACGATGCTGCATCAGATTCCGGTGCCCAGACGAGATGACAATAACTCCTAGTGTCTTTGCCTTACAGGTGGAGAACGTGGTCTTCGGGCTGGAAGACCTGCACGCCGAGAAATCGCTGGAGAACGCTCTCCTGGTACGAGAGGTGGTGAGCAAGCTGCCCGACTACATGAAGTGCAACTGGGCTACGTCCGCGAGGCAGACAGCGAACCAGGGAGAACCAGAGCTCGTACGTCTGACACGCTTTCTGAAGGAAGCAGCGAGGGATATGGTAACATTTGTTCACCCACCAGGCCTGTCAATCACGCCCGTGGCCCCCGCTCCAGTGAAGACATACGGCGGCGCTAAGCCAGTCATCCCCCGTCTGCCGCGCGCCACAGCGCGCACCGCCCAGGTGCTTACCGCGGAAGAGGAGCGAAGACCTGCAGATCGCAGGACCTGTCTTTGCTGCGGTGGCAACGAGCACCCAATCAACAGATGCCGCAAGCTGTTGAACATGACCACCGATGCCCGCTGGGAGTGGGCCAGGTCAGAACGCCTGTGCTTCAAGTGCATGGAGTCCAGGCACCGCCGCAACGTATGCAGAGCCAAGGGATGTAACACGAACGGCTGCCGCCGTCCACACCACCCGCTGCTGCACGAGGGGAGCAGCCGCCAGGCCCAGGAGACGCCGACCGTGAGCACCGAGCCCGCCAACGATCAGGGAGCTGAAGCGGTAATGTCAATTGCGAACACTAACGACCATGCTGTGCTCTTAAAGGTTTGCAGAGTTGAAGTCACTGGGCCTGCGGGGAAGACGTTAACCTACGCGTTGCTGGACGAGGGATCGAGCGTCACCCTGATCAGCAAGGACCTCGCTGACGCTGTCGGTGCCACGGGAGACCTCGCGCCACTGAACCTGCGCGGGGTGAACGCAGTGCAGCCACACACGGACAGTCGACGAGTCACTGTCCAAATCAGAGGGCATCAGGAGCGCGCACATCACGAGATAGCGGCCCGAACCGTCCGCAACCTCGACCTGCGGCAACAGAGCGTGTCACGGGATGTGCTGCGCTACCGCCACCTGCGACATCTGGCAGACCACGGCTTCGAGAACGCGAAGCCCCAGATATTGATCGGTGCCGACCACTGGCACCTGATCGTATCACACCAGATGCGGACCGGCAAACGGAACGAGCCCGCCACCTCCAAGACCGACCTAGGGTGGGTCGTCTACGGGACAGTGCCACGACTGCTGCGCCGCACTGACGAGGACGCCGTGCTGCACGTCCACGCGGCAGAACACCGCTTCGAGGACGACGAGAGCCTTCACGAGCTGGTGAAGCAACACTTCGAGGTGGACGCGCTGGGTGTGTCTCTCCGTGTGAAGACATCGCCGGAACATCAGCGCGCCATTGATATCTTCAAAAAGACGGCCCGTCGAGTCGACGGCCACTTCGAGGTTGGGCTGCCATGGCGCACGGACGACATCGTGCTGCCGTCGAACTACGCCGACGCTTTGAGGCGTCTACATGGGAACGAGAGGAAGATCGACCGCGACCCCCAAATTAAGGTCGAGTACACGCAGCAGATCCAGAACCTTTTGGACAAGGGGTACGCGAAGAGATGCGACGGGAGCGAGCAGCGAAGCCCCATACAATGGTTCCTGCCACACTTCGCGGTGAAGAACCCCAGCAAGCCGGGCAAGGTACGCCTGGTCTTCGACGCTGCGCACCGCTCACACAACACCAGCTTGAACGATAAGCTGCTGATGGGCCCGGACTTGCTGCAATCGCTGCCGGGCATCCTCTTCCGCTTCAGAGAGAGGCCGATCGCCGTGACTGCCGACATCGCGGAGATGTTCCTGCGCATCAAGGTCCGGAGCCAGGACCAACCCGCGCAGCAGTTCCTCTGGAGAGGCGGCGACAGAACCCGTCCGCCTGACCACTACAAGATGACGTCGATGATCTTCGGCGCGAACAGCTCACCATTCCTGGCACACAGTGTGCGCGATCAGAACGCGATCGACCACGCCAGCACGCACCCCAGGGCACTTCCACTGATCACCCGCAGTCATTACATGGATGATTTGGTCCACAGCTTTGACACAGCGGAGGAGGCCCAGAGAGCAGTCGACGAAGTCATCGCGGTACACGCCGGGGCCAGCTTCACCCTCAGAAGCTGGAACTCTAACTGCCCGCGCCTGCTGGGCACCATCCCTGAGGAGCTACGAGCCCGGTGCCCTACAACCCTGAGCTCCAACGAGGTCAAGAACGAGAAGACCCTGGGGATGCTGTGAGACGCAACGAGCGACGCGCTGGGGTTCAACACCACCCTGGCCCGCGTCCCTGACCCAGTCCGGATGCAGCAGCGGGCACCGACCAAGCGAGAGGCACTGGCAACGGTCATGTCAATCTTTGACCCGCTGGGCCTACTCAGCAGCTACACCATCACGGCGAAGATCCTGCTGCAAGACCTGTGGCGCATCAGCATGGGCTGGGATGAGACCCTGCCATCGGCATACGCCGAACGCTTTGACCGCTGGCTGGGGGTACTGAACGACATGGCCCAGCTGCGACTCCCACGCCGCTACAACGAAGAGGACACTGCAGAGCCAGAGCGACAGCTTCATGTCTTCGTGGACGCCAGCGAGCAAGCATACGCCGCAGCGGCGTACTGGCGCCTTGAGCACGCCGACGGCCGCATCACGATCGCTTTGGCTGCCACCAAAGCAAAGGTGGCCCCACTGCGGCCCCAGACGATCCCGCGCCTTGAACTGCAGGCTGCAGTGATTGGCGTACGACTCGCAGACATGATCAAGCGAGAACACCACTGGCAGCCACAACAAGTCGTCTATTGGAGCGACTCCAGCACCGTGATCCAGTGGATTCGCACCGACGCGCGGCGCTACACCCCATACGTAGCGCACCGGCTCGGCGAGATAGCTGAGGCGACCGAGCCCAGCCAATGGAGATGGGTGCCAACCGAGCACAACGTGGCAGACGACGCGACGCGCCCGGAGAACATGCCACAAGGACCACACGACCGGTGGTTCATCGGCCCGGCCTTCCTCTACGAGCCTGAGGACGCCTGGCCCCGAGCATCGAACCACGAGCCAGAGGATGTCGAGGCAACGCACCACGCATCCAACACGGGGGGAGCGGATGGCCTGCCGGATATCAGCCGCTTCTCATCATATGAGCGGTTAATTCGGGCCACTGCTACTATATTGGCTTTCATCGACAGATGCAAGAAGAAGACTGAGCGCCTGGAGCTGCGCCACCTCGAACGAGCAGAGCAGCTATGGGTGGCCAAGGCGCAGCGGGACAGCTTCGGGGAGGAGATCGCTCGGCTACAAGCCGGCCGACCACTGCCAGCCTCCAGCCGTCTTCACAAGCTGGACCCGATGATGCAGGATGACCTGCTACGCGTGTGCGGGCGAATCAATGCCGCACGCGTACCGACAGAAGCCAAGCAGCCACATCATGGATGGCCACCACCCGCTGACTCGGCTGATCGTGCTGAGGGAGCACGCCGCCGCCGGACACGCCGGCAACGAACGCGTGCTGAACGACCTGCAGCAACGCTACTGGATACTGCGCGGACGTCCCACTGTGCGTGCGGTGTCCCGATCCTGCGCACTCTGCCGAGTGCGCCGATCGACGCCCCGAGTCCCGCCGCTAGGGAACCTGCCACCGGCCCGCCTGAAAACCAACCGCCGGCCTTTCACCAACTGCGGGGTCGACTACTTCGGCCCGATGCTGGTAGCAGTCGGGCGCCGGCGAGAGAAGAGATGGGGTGCGCTCTTCACGTGCCTGACGACGCGAGCTGTCCACATCGAGCTGGTGGGCAGCCTCGACGTTGACGCAGCAATCATGGCCCTGAGGATGATGGCTGCGCGCCGCGGATGGCCGCGCCAGATCTGGAGCGACAACGGGACCAACTTCCGAGGTTCTGACAACGAGCTACGAGCCGCCTACAAGGAGTGGGCGCCAGCACTGCGAGACTACGCGCACCTGCAGCGCGTGGACTGGCGCTTCATCCCACCCGGGGCGCCGAACATGGGAGGCGCCTGGGAGCGACTGGTGCGGTCCATCAAAACCGCCCTCAAAGCCACCCTGAACGAGCAGGTGCCTAAGGAGGAGGTGCTGCTGACTTTGCTGCTGGAGGCTGAGTACGCCGTGAACGCGCGCCCATTGACCCACGTGTCGGTGGACCCGGCGGACCCAGAGGCGCTGACGCCTAATCATTTCCTGATCGGGACATCGAGCGGCCTGCCCCAGACCGGCCCCTGCGACCCAGCTGATCGGCGCAAGTGGAGAGCAGCCCAAGGACTGGCTAACCAATTCTGGAGAAGATGGACCAGGGAATATCTTCCCACCCTGGTGCCACGCAGAAGCGCAGCGGATCTCCAACGACCACTGCGAGTGGGCGACCTCGTCGTCGTGGTGGACTCCGGGTTGCCGCGCAACACATGGCCGCGCGGCATCGTCAAGCGCATACACGTCGGTACGGACAACGACGTGCGCAGCGCCGACATACGAACAAAAGGCGGAGTCTTCACGCGACCTACCAGGAAACTCGCCGTCCTACGCGTGGAAGAGGAGGCTACGACGAGTCTGCGCCGGGGGGAGGATGTTACGGACAGCGAGCCCCGGCCAGCGCAACCGGCCGACTGACCGACTGGAAGTGCGAGCGAAATGGAGCAGCGCGCCGACAGGGACCGCATGCGTCGACTTTGAACTAGGAGTCACGATCCCTGCGACCAACACGGAGAGAACAATGGACCGACCGCTAGCCCCGAGTATAAATATAAGCTAGTTTTTAAGTCGAATTGAGACTGCGGCCGCCGCTGGCACCGCCACTCCGGCTGCGGCGATAGGGCAGCAGGACTTGGGGCACCTCACAGCCCTGCTCGCCCTCCTCAGCAACCCCACTGCCCTGGGCAGACTCACCGCTCTGCTCCGCAATGCATGAGCCGCTCAGGGTCGTCCACTGGAACGCGCAGTCGCTGACAGGGAAAAAGCGGCTGCTCCACGTGTTCCTGAGGGACTACCGCGTCGACGTGATGCTCATCAGCGAGACATTCCTAGCCGGAAGCGACAAGCTGTCGCTGCCCGGCTATTTCGTCTACCGCAAGGACGAGAAGTCCACCAGCGGCCGGGCCTTTCGAGGCTTGGCAGTCATCGTCGGCAGGAAGATCGTCCACCAGCTCGTTGACGCCCAAGAGTATACATCCCTGTATGCTTTGGGCGTCGACCTCCAGGTCGCCGGCCAGGTGCTGCGACTCTACGCCGCCTACAAGCCCCCCAGTACACCAATCCGCACCGCCGAGCTACGGGGGTTGCTACAGTCGCCGCATCCGACACTCGTCGCTGGCGACCTCAACGCCAAGCACACCGTCTGGAACTCCACCAGGGTGTGCCCAGCTGGACGCGCCATCCTTGCCGACTCCGTGAGCCATAACTACGATGTCATCGGTCCCGACGAGCCCACCCACTTCGATTCGCGGGCTGGTTGGGACACCATCGACGTCGTAGTCGTCAGAGGTCTCCGGACTCCGCCGAACCAGGAGGTTCTCCCTGACCTCCCATCGGACCACAGGCCAGTACTTCTCGTCCTGGCGGACCTGCCCACCCGGGTCTCTCCGCCAGCATCACGCCGACGATACCAGTGGGGCGCCTTCACCGCCGCCCTCGACCAGTCTTCGACCACATGTCCAGTCAACCAGCCGGAAGACGTTGACCGCCTGGCATCGCTGCTAACCACCCAGATCCGAGACGCGCTCGACCTATCATCGCACACCGTAGCTCGCGGGGGGAAGCCCAATCCTCTTCCTGCTGAGCTACGCGCACTCATCCGCGATAAGCGCGCTCTCCGGAAGCAGTGGCAGCAAACCCGCTGCCCATCGATGAAGACCGGGCTCAACGCCATGACGGCAGAGCTGAAGCGCCGACTTGATCTCCACGCCGAAGAATCTTGGGAACGCCACGTCGAGTCCATGGGCGACCACGTCCCCTCCGTGCATCGCCTATGCCGGGATTTGTCGACTACTCCAACTCCCGTCCGACCAATCCTGGGCAGCGACGGCCTACCAAGATTTCGAGCCCAAGACCGTGCAGAGATCTTCGCCGAATGCCTCGAGAAGCAGTTCAAGCCGAACCCTACGGATGATGTGGAGCACGTCGCAGCAGTCGAGAGACACCTGCGAGAGTACTTCGCCTCGCCGATAGCTCCCGAAGAGGACCCCACCGTCGTCACGCCCGGCCAGATCATGCGTGCATTCAGACGTACCAAGCCCGGGAAAGCCCCGGGCGCAGACCGCATACCTAACATGGCGCTGCTACATTTGCCGCCACGTACTGTGGCGGCCGTTACGCGCCTGTTTAACGGTATCTTGCGCACGGGCCACTTCCCAACCCAATGAAAGGAGGGCTTGGTCATCATGTTGCCCAAGCCGGGCAAGGACTCCAAGCTGCCTGAGAGCTATCGGCCGATAACTCTACTGAGTACCATCTCAAAGGTGTTTGAGAAACTCCTGCTGGCGAAGCTACTGCCCCACATCCAGCCGCGCCCAGAACAGTTCGGCTTCAGGCCAGAGCATTCTACGACGCTTCAGCTCACCAGAGTACTGAATGACATGACGGTTTGTTTAAACAAGAAGGAATACACTGTCGCAGTACTCCTGGACATGGAGAAGGCGTTTGACAGAGTATGGCACGAGGGGTTGCTGTACAAATTGTCGACGTCTCCAGCCCCAAGAAGACTGGTCCAGATCATCGCCTCCTTCCTGAAGAATCGCCGCTTCCGAGTGATGGTGGAAGACGCCGTCTCCGAGGAACACCCCGTTGCAGCCGGCGTCCCTCAGGGGTCCTGCCTGTCTCCAGCCTGTTACTCCCAATATACGGACGACATCCCCGTCGGGCCGGGTGCCCAGCTGGCACTCTTCGCTGACGACGCTGCCTACTACGCGTCGTCGATCCAGGCACGGCACGCTGCCGTCAAACTGCAGCGCACCCTGGACATCTTGCCCGACTGGCTCGCCAAGTGGCGGTTGTCCGTCAACGTTGGGAAGACGCAGGCGCTCATCACAGGCCAGTCCCCCCTTCCACCACCACTCCAGCTCCAAGGACAGGACATCGCGTGGTCTCCGCAGGTGAAGTACCTGGGAGTGACCATCGATCGCCGGCTCACCATGAAGCAACATGTCGACAACGTCGTCAACCAGGTCAAGGTGGCACGCGCCAAGCTGCGTCCACTTCTCGACTCCAGCCTCCCTCTGAGGGCAAAGCTCGGGATCTACAAGTGCTACGTGAGATCCCGCCTCACCTACGCGGCCCCGGCATGGTACGCCCTGTGCTTGGAGACGAACAAACGGAGACTCCGAGCCCAAGAGAACCTCTCTTTGCGTACCATCGTCGACGCCCCCCGCTACGTGAGGAATGCGACGACCCAGAGGGACCTCAGATGGGAACCAGTGGACCAGTTTGTCCAGAGGCTGGCGAAGGGCATGTTCGCGCGTGCGGATAGCTCTCAACATCCGCATATCCGCGACATGGCGCCGCACCACGCGCGCCCGCCCGACCGCCGCCGCCTGCCACGCAACCTGGTTGCCTAGCCGGCGATCATCCAATGGAACACCCCTCGTGAGAAGATCTCCACCGCCCGCGAGGGCCCCCCGATGACCTGTCTATAGGAGTGGACAGAGGCGCTTCTTCAGGAAGAGATCCGATGATCTGACCCTGACTCCCCACGCCCCAGAATGGGTGCGTGAGATGATTTCTTGATTGATTGTCGAATTGTAGTATTATTTTGACCACTGTCCAATAAAGACCTATCAAGGAGTGTAAACTTTCGTTTCACTTATACCACTACCAACAATAGGTATGTAGAAAGTTTACACATTATGGTCATAATGTTCAATATTCAGATAATGAATGAGTTTTTACAAAGTAGTTTAACATAATGCTGATCGTAGTACGGTTTTTGGACGCAGTAAAGAGGGTTTATGATACGTGTGTAGATAAAAGTTATTTATGAATTTGTTTAGAATAACTACCTCTCCATATGACTTCGAAACTCTTTAACATCCTTCAATATTATGAATAGAATGAACACAAAAATGAGAGGAAAAACCACGAGGTGGCGTTAAACCAGCAGATTGTTGTATCTGTTGCTTAATTCTTCGACTAGTATTACACAAAAAAAATCTGCACCCACTGGAAAGTGACTGTGTCCCATGATACAGGTTTTCCTACTTTGGGAGGCAGGTACGTTTAATAAGTAAACAACGTTATTTTTAACAATACATTATAATTATTATTATTCCGTATCTCGGGGCAAATCCTCATTAATTTTAAATTCAAATCAAAGTCGCTTTATACGACAGCTCGTGTGAAATAATAATCGCTTCTCATTGGTCAAATGTCAATTTTGAATTTGGCGAACATGCTACAAAACATCAATTTGAAAGCGATCGATGATGTCAGAAATTGAGAATAATACAATCGCATTGAATATAGTACTTTATACATTCTATTTCCTCGATAGCTCATTTGGATTGTCGTGTAAGCAGGGGTGGCGGGGCGGGTTCAAATCTTATTACGGAAATGTTATAATTTTCGCAATTTTTTTTTCAATAATGCTTTCTTCGACGCTTCATATTGCTGTCGGGTTATCGGTGAAATGTCGAAGACACTACGCTTGCAAGTTGCTTTCATTCCAAGCTCAACAAGGATTTCCTTTGTCAATAACTCATGTTCTGTCGCCCAGACATACATGTCTACTTTTTATAGTATAGGTAAGATAAGGGACTATTTGTTTGTTTCCCTTCTCAGCTCCTACTTACTTGTCTCCTGATGCTCTGATGATGTAAAGAGGTAACGTATCAACACCCTAAAGTTTTGAGCTTTTGAGTGACAGACAACATTCTTTACCAACCGACTATCTATTAATCTATCTATCTATCTATCTAATTAGCTGACCATATTTTGGGGAATGGTAGAACCTAGGATTATGAGCAATTTTCCCCAAAAAACAGCTGGTCGTAAATGGAAAATGTCCCTCAGTACATTGAACCGATCAGCTGATTACAAGTTACCCAAAACATTTTTATTTAGCGACCATACGTTTTTCGGGGAAAACTTTTCCAATCATTATGAACAACTGTTCATAATGATTATTATCATTCCCTTAAATATGGTCGGCTGATTTAATGTCACCTGTATATAACGGCTTGGAACTGTCAATTACCTGCCAGGAAATAAAGCACTAATACCTACCTATACCTATTGTTACGGTACTCGGTTCCGGCTCATGGAGTACTTAGTAACTGAGGTATTGTTAACTTAAATTCCGAAATTCTGAATCCCTTCAGACCCTAAAGGGATCCAACCTTGAGGTCCGAACCCGTCGTCTCTTATAATAAATCATAGAGGAATATTGCTGAGATGGGAGATCTTTCGTCGGGGTAAGCCAATTGACGTTACGGTAGTATAATTGGCACTTTGCCGGGTTGTAGGTAACTTGTATTTGTTTCGCGATATCTTTAATTATATCCATTTTTAGTTAGTTATATCCAGTTGGGGCTGTCCTATCATCGGAGGACGGCAAACACATTTGTACCATGTCTTCCCTGATTGCCATCCGAACCTGTCGCGAACTATACCTACTCTCTTGAAACTCTGTTACTTTGAGTGACTTCCTATGTTATCAAATGGGACGACGCAATCGTTGAGGACTCGTCTGTGATTCGGTCAATACCTATATTCCATGTCAGGATTGATGGCCAGAGGGGAAAGAGGAAATCACGGAGGGAGTGACATCCCGCACACTAGCAAAGGCCGTGAGCTGTCGCTTAAAGCTACTCGGAATTGAAATTGGAAGGAATCAGGATCCAAAAATCCAAAATCAAACTTTATCACATGTGACATCCTTCTCACGTTTTAAAGGCCTGAAATTGCACTTAAGTTATATCGTCTGCTAGATAGTACAACCTTGCAAACGACTTATGTATTAGACTTGATTTCCAATTTAGTTTATAGGAATATTTTATGGCATTATGCTTTCTTGTAGAGCTCTGTGGTCTAATGGGTTTTCTCGCTTGCATTTCTTACAGGAGATGCAGGTTCAATTCCTGACCATGTACCAATGAGATAATTAATTTATCTTAAGTACATTTACGTACGGTCTAACGGTGATCGAAAACATCGTAAGGAAACCTTCATTACTCCATAGCTGCGGCGATTAGCTAGAGTATTGAATAACTGGCTCAAAGTGGGCACAATTGTGCCGCTGCCAGCCCGTATTTGAAAAGGCGTGAAGCTAAGTCAGGTTATGCTATATTTTTCTTCAATTTAGTATTTTGACAACATTCTATCTTATCTATGCCTTTTTGAACGCTCCATATAATCCTTATTTATGGTTTTGCTGGCCCCTTGGGATGAAAAACGTCAAATTCAAAAAACATGTTTGAAGCATCGACTATTGGAATTGACCAGAGGTTTTCAGAGAAATGGAAAAACCAAAAGAAGGGTCTTTCTGCAGCTCTCTGAAGGGGGAACAAGTAAGAGGCGAGACTCGTCTCTCTCTCTCTCAAAAAGTTTATTGTGCGTCCAAATAAACCAAAAAAATCAATACTGTGCGTCTATTGGACGATGTTTTAACCTGATAACTGAACTCTTCACGGTGAATTCTATCACCCCTCACCATCGCACCACTACACGGCCAGGACCCGGATAATAGTTGCCCACCACCGTCTCCGGGCCTCACGAAGGTTCCCCCCCCCCCATCTAGTGGACTGCTCCAATCACCACGACGCCCAGGGCTCAGTCTCTAGATTTTTGTGTAAATAGTTAGGTAGGTAGGTTTAGTATAAAGTAAATAGTTAGGTGGGTAGGAAGCTTTAGTATAAAGTAGGAAAACTTGTATAACTGAAAACGGACGGTTAGAATTTAGTATCCTTTGGTAAGAGGAGGGGGTGGGGGGTTAGGGGAGGGGAAGGGGAGAAGTCCCCTGACACCACTCCCAAAAAAAGGTAATGCACCGTTCTTGAGAAAAATAACTTTATAACCTCATTTTTGAGGTTAGGTTTACATAATTTTCGCTTCGAAAGTGACCTTTTTCGAATTAATATTTCGAAATCACCTTAGTTCCGGCTACTACGGGGTTGCGGAGACGCCCCTGCACTGCGGTGCACCCACGCTTTCCTCCGCAGCCTTGGCAGACGGAGCGGCCGAGGCTGGTTGGCAGCCGGCCAGCCTCGTCTCACTTGGTGCGCAGCAGTGCGCAGTCCCCTGCGCCCCTCCGTGCCACCGGCTAAAAAACACTCTAGAGTCTAGGCACAAGACTGCCTAGGGAGTGAGGTACCCTGATTCGGGTTTTCTATCCCAAAACGAAACGCAACAAAAACATTCACGAAACTCGTGAAGAAACGGAATGAACGAAAACTAATGATCATGAATGATGATGACACATGACGCATGTGCCGGCACGTACGCCCGCCACAGATATGCGGAAATATCTCATCACGTACTATGTCTTATGCACGTCATCAATAACATGTACCAACCTAGTATATAAGCTAGGATTTCCTATAATAAAATAGTCTAGTTTAGTCTCGTATTTGCGCGCATCTCAAGCCTTTTACCTTACTCCCGAAGATGTTACTCCCCTTATAATTGCCTCTGGCAAAGTGGTGACCCCGACGTCTGAACATCAGCAACCTTCGGTAATAGCAGCATGGACCCAGCCGCGAAGAAAACTCCGTGTGCTGCCACCTTAGAAGCACTTCGTCCAAGATCGCCGAGCCCCGACTTTTGCATACATATTTCAAACCACGCTGCAGAAATCCATAATCAAGACCCCACCCAAACCAAGACGACATCAAGCAAGCCATAACGGACCAGAAGCCAAAAGATTTCAACTGAAGATTTCCCGCATCGAACTCAAGATACCGCAAGAATAATGAACCGATAATCAGCCGAATGCTGATTTATCAAAATGGAGCTCGCACCAGCAGAAACAAACGCGTCGGCAAATTCATTCACAGCAAGCAGCATTTCAAGTTCAAGACATAGGAAGCCGTTCCAGCCCCCAGAAGAGTATTGAAACATCATCTATATACCTAATTCAACGAATATTGAAATCATCCAGGAATAACATCGCACGAAGAATAATCAAATCACTGAAGAGAGATATATATATATATATATATATATATATATATATATATATATATATATATATATATATATATAAACGATTGGTGTACAAGATGTGCCCTATGTTGCCAAATCCCAAGGTTTTTAGGCACACAAATTTCATCAGTCGACATGAGTGAAGAGCACGCACGTACATATGACGTACGAGATCATTGACTGCCTACAGCCAAGGTTACAGATTTAATGCTGACGCTGATTCAGCACAATCATCCTTTTGTAGGTACGGTCGCAATTATAAACAAACAGTGATTACAACTTCAACGACGTGCGATGTAAATTGACTCATCGATTCCTGAACAACGGGCGGCTACAGCATCAGACGACTCTCCTACGGATCTTTTCCAGTTATAGGTTAGGTTAGTTTACTAACCGCGAAGCCCCATTTTCCTAGTGTTTTTCTGTTTTCCAGTTTTTAGTTTATTTTATGAAGTGTGCGGCCAGACACAAGACTCGCCTGTAGGTAAATATTATGTTATTCTTTAAACTTATGTAGAATTCACATAACCGTAGTTCATTTATTTTCCTAATTCGTGTAAGAGTTACCTTTAGATTAAGTTGAAATATGCTCTATTACTGTCTAGTTTTATTTAACAATAACTTTCCTTATATATAAAAATAGATTAAGTTAAAGTATGCACAATTAAGATCTGGTTTTATGTTTATTAAAATACTACTAGTTATTATTGCAGTTGATATAAGTTTGTTATGGTATACACATTTCTAAAGTTAATTCGATTCATTTAAGGTTATTATTTGATTCTAACTTAGATTTTTGTTCATTGTTATAAGTACATTCATTTATTTATTTTCCCTAAAGGGGGGAGTATCTGTGCCGGCACGTACGCCCGCCACAGATATGCGGAAATATCTCATCACGTACTATGTCTTATGCACGTCATCAATAACATGTACCAACCTAGTATATAAGCTAGGATTTCCTATAATAAAATAGTCTAGTTTAGTCTCGTATTTGCGCGCATCTCAAGCCTTTTACCTTACTCCCGAAGATGTTACTCCCCTTATAATTGCCTCTGGCAAAACGCAAATGGGGAATATTTTTTTTTACATTCCGATTCATCGATTGAGAAACAAAGAAATAAAAAAAAGAAAGAAACGTTTATAAAGACAGTGAACACACTACAATTACAACAAAGAAACAAAACACAGAGATGAAAAATAGCAATGACACATGATGAATGAAATGACAGTCGTAGTGTGCCAATGTCATTATAAATGGCGTCTGACTCAGCATTATGTTGAAGGCCAGGCCTTCAACGCTGATTTTTAGTCAGCGCCAAGTGTTACCTCGCGAGCGTCCCAGACCGCGGCGTGGTACAATCCATAAATACATAAATATAAAGAATATATAAAAAATAGGTAACAATAATGGTAAATATAGATATGGCTGTTATATATGATACATACATAAAGTTAAATAAATAAACATGGCCCGCGCTTTTCAATCCATTTTTCAATAAATTTAAGTGTTGGGTTTTCGGTCCTGTACAGGACAACGCCTTGCACAATACTTACTTAGAAATTATTATTGTACATAATTTAGCAATCTCTTATACCTAACTGCCACTTACTTACATCAACTACTAGTGAACAGAACCGAACCACATCAGCGTTCTACTTTTGTATTACTTGATAATAAACGTCAGTTATTAAACTAGCTGGATTTAACTACAACTATCCACCCCTAACGAACGAAGCAACGGGCTGCGGCAACAAGACCTGACGGCCCATACATCAAATTGGTCCTTCGAACCTTCAACATCAGACCTCAATTCGTCCAACTCTACGGTGCAAGCTACCTATCAAGCAAATATCGTGTGCTTGTACGTAAGAAGTCGCCCTAACTGACCTCAACTCTACGAGGAATTCCACCATAGTGGAAACTGTCTTCAGTTTCCACTATGGTGGTCCACTATGGTGGTCATCGACAACGTTGGGGTCTCAAGAACCTAAAGCCTACGGAAAACCCGTCAACTACCAAAATGTTCAGCAATGCAGAGGTTGAAGAACTCATCAACAAGCAGAGCGCAGCCTTCGAAAATATCAAGACAATCTGTCAAAACTTCAAGAAGGACTCTGCATCTTGCAAAACTCAAGAGTACTTGGAGAAACGATCCAATGCTCTGGACTCCTACTGGCTGGAGTTCGAAATCAACCACAAAATACTTTTGCAAGTCGAAGACAAAAGCAACGAGTACTTCGTGAGAGACGTCTACACGAAAACCAGAGCCTTGTACGAAGAAACGAAGCAAAACAGTCAACAACTACAACAGCAACCACCGCAACAACAACTATTAACTACGGAGGGATGGATGCAACAGCAACACTCCCATACTCCTACCGCCATCGCGAGCACATCGGGAACGCAACCGCCGGAAAGAGCGCAAGCAACCCCGGGAGCTAACATTGATAGCAACAAGGCCGAAACTCTGTTGCGTCAGCAAACGCTTCAACTTTAACGCCTTCGAAAGAGCTGTTTCGAAAATCAACATCTCCTCAAGCACCGCAAAATGGGTCTTAGAGGATAAGCTCGCCACATTGAAAGCTAAATGGGGCGCAATTGAGAAAATACACTGGGAGCTCGAGTACCTACTACAAGGTGCGAACGCGGGATACGTGGATGAATTCAACAAGTGGGAATCTACCTATGAAGAATACAAGACAGAACTAAACCGAAAAATGTGGTCGTCTCAACACTTCCAGAAGTCAACTCCGAAAATAGATCTGCCGAATTTTAACGGAGATTATACTAAATGGGTATCCTTTGAGGACCTGTTTACGGATACTATTCATGCAAATCCGCTACTATCCAAAGCACAGAAGATGCAACACCTGAGAACTAAGCTGAAAAACGAAGCTGAAAAAAGCTTATTCAGCATCTCAGCGTGAGTGCGGAAAACAACGACTCCGCCTGGGAATTAATATATCACCGCTACGATATCAAAAGACTTCTTTTCTCATTATACGTCAACACTCTGCTAAATCAACCAGAAATGCTTGAACCAACCGCCAAATGCATCAAGAAGCTTCATGACGTCACACTCGCATGCCTGAACGCACTCAATAATATAGGCCCGAATACGCACACTTGGGACCCAATCCTCGTGCAACTATAACTGAAGAAATTGGATCCCTCAACATACAGCGACTATATCCACGACTTGAAAAATCCAAGAGATTTTCCGGATTTAGAAGAGTTCTTATGCTTTTTGGAGTCAACGTTCATGGCGCTTGAAACCATGTCCAACGATAAGAATATCCAAAAACATCAACAATCCATATCAAGCGGATCGGCCAAGTCTTCAAACAAATATAATAACTAAAGATCGAACGAGAATAAGTCGAAACCGTGGACTAAAACTTATCACTTGTCCGTTTGGACATGCCCACTATGCAGTAAAAATCATGTGTTGATGAACTGTCCTACATTTCAAGACATGGCCGTCGAAGCAAGAATCATCAATGTTGTGAAATTGCAACTCTGCAAGAACCGCCTGTTTAGTCATGGCACGAAAAAATGCGAGTCAAAGAAAACATGCAAGATCGGCGACAAATATCATCATACAATGTTACATGATCATAACTATCGCGCTCAACGGACATCAATCGCAGGACCTTCTACAGGACTAAAGGCAGTAAATCACATAAATGAGGATGGCAACGAGGTGCTCTTGGCTACAACTACAGGTGAAAAATGCTGACGGCGACTACGTGAAACTGAGAGCACTCATTGATCAAAGCTCTCAAGTAACTCTGATCACCGAAAATGCTACACAACGGCTACGACTTCCGAGGAGAAAACTGAGCGCAGTAATGTCTGGAGTTGGCGCATCCTTAGGAAACAGCAAAGGAGCCGTCAGGATGGAATGCAGATCTATTCATTCCGACTTCGAATTTGTAGCGAAAGCGCTGATAATGAGAAAACTGATAAACAATTTGCCGATCACCAATTTGAAACATGAGAACTTTGATCATCTCGAGAACATCAAACTAGCTGACTCATCTTACCACATATCTGGCCCTATCGACGTGCTGTTAAGGGCGGACTACTACTCCGAAATTATCATGGGCGGCCTCTTCAAACAGGAAAACAACAACGCACCAATAGCGCAACAGACCAAACTAGGATGGATCCTGTGCGGAAACATTAAGATGAACACCCTGAATTTCTTCGTCACCCTCAATGAGCTAGACGATATCACGCGCTTCTGGGAAACTGAAGAAATAACAACCGACAGCACCCCTCATGAAGACTTCTGCGAAAAGTACTTTGTGGAAACAACGGAACGGCGGTGCGACGGCAGATACATAGTCAAGATGCCATTGAAGGACGACATCACAACAAAACTAGGGCAATCAAAGCCTCAGGCCGTCTCTCAATTGTTACAATTAGAGAGAAGAATGGCTAAACAACAACAACACGCTACAAAGAATTCATAAAAGAATACAAGGCACTGGGTCATATGAAACCGGCAAAAAGATCAACAAATTCGCAACTACAAACATACCTACCTCACCACGGTGACATTAGAGAAGAGTCTAGTACAAACAAACTACGAGTAGTATTTAACGCGTCAATGAAAACCGATATGAAGTTTAGCCTCAACGACTGCATGGAAAAAGGTCCTAACCTCCAAAAGGACATCTCAGCCCTTATCAACTGTAAAAAGTAGAAATTCGCACTGACAGCGGATGTGGAAAAAATGTACCGGAAAATCTACGTGCACGAAGATCAGCAAGCCTTACACAAGATCATCTGGAGATCATCACCATCAGAGCCGCTCCAGGAAATGCATTTATGCACTATGACGTATAGAACGAAGGCAGCGCCTTTTCTCGCTATGCGCACTCTACAACTAGCTGATGATGAAGAAAGGACATATCCAGATGCAGAAACAGCTCTACGTCATGAATTCTAAATGGATGACGTCATAACTGGGCGAAACTCAATCGATGATGCGAAGGAACTTCAGTTACAGCTGGGCAAACTACTTCGAAAGGGTGGATCACCCTACGGAAGTGGGCGAGCAACGAGCCCGCTATTATACAAAATCTACACCAAAAATACAAAACTGATCAGAATACTTTCAACTTCAAAAAAGAAGAATCAACGAAAACTTTGGGTCTCAGCTGGATGACAAATAACGACGTGTTTTTCTTCAACTGGGAGGTCCCAACAAGCAACGGAAAACTGACAAAACGTATATTGCTGTCCGAAATAAGCAAACTATACGACCCACTGGGATGGTTGGCCCCCATGGGTATCAAAGCTAAGATCATATTCCAAAAACTATGGACGGATAATTTCACATTGAACGAATGCCTGCCTAACGAAATAATAAAAGAATGGGAGTTATTGCGCTCCGATCTACCTAACATCAAAAACATAAAACTACAACGATGGATTAATTGGAAAAACCCAAAGGCAGTCGTACAACTACACGGATATTGCGATGCCAGCGAAAAGGCTATTTCAAGCGTCATCTACAGCAAAACCGTATCTGAAACTGGAAAAAGCAGCATAATCCTAATTAACTTAATAACTTAGGAAGAAAGTAACTCTACCGAGGCTTGAACTGGAAGGTGCTGTCCTATTAGCGAAACTAATGCAGAAGGTCAAAAATTCCTTAACTGAAGTACCACTGCAAATTTATTGTTGGACAGACTCCCAAGTGGTCCTAGCATGGCTATGGGGAAATGAAGCCAGATGAGAAAAAATCATCGGAAACAGAACCGAACAAATCAAGAAAATCACGCCCGTAACAGAATGGCGGTACGTGAAATCGGGAGAAAATCCAGCTGATTGTGCAACCAGAGGTGTCCTACCCACACAACTAAAAACCTTCAACTTATGGTGGGTTGGACTTCAATGGTTACCTGACTGGAATAAACAGGAAAAAACGGAAATTAGTTCTAAATCTACAATTAACGAACTCGAAGTCTACCAAACGTGTGTGTCAGCGATATCTACACAAACACATATCGAGGCGACGAATTCAATATCGGTCATCAAAACATTGCTTGCGTCGCGCAGTTCGTTAGAGCATATTACAAGAATAATCAGTTGGTTGCTGAGATTTAAAGAAAAAAGAACTTCGAAACGAACATTTGAAAACTATCTGGAACTGCAAGAACTTGAAAAAGCAAGAAACATTGTCATCAAGGCCACCCAAACGGAAGAATTTGGAGATGACTTGGAAAACATAAAGAAAACTGGATCCGTTAGCAAGAAAAGTCAACTTCTGCAACTGTCACCCTTCATAGACGACAACGGTATACTGAGAGTTGGAGGACGTTTACAAGTTTCAGCGCTACACTACACTACGAAAAATCCTATTATTCTACCTCACAGCAGCCGCCTAACTGAACTGGTCATCGAGCTGACCCACAAGCAAACTTTGCACGGCGGTCCCCGCCTAACGTTAACCAAATTAAGGCACCGGTATTGGGTCGTTGGAGGAAATAGAGCTGTGAAAAAACAACTCCGGCTTTGTATCCTTGCCGTAGATACAAATCTAACAAGACCGAACAGATCATGGGAAATCTGCCGAGTGTAAGAATAACACCGTCGCTCCCCTTCACTCACACAGGGGTAGATTTCACCGGGCACGTGGAGATAAAAATAAACAAAGGCAGAGGAGTGAAGACTAGCAAAGGCTACATAGCCATCTTCATCTGCATGGTCACGAAAGCCGTCCATATAGAACTCGTGTCGGATATGACGTCATCAACATTCCTCGCGGCTTTGAAGAGAATGTGTGCCAAAAGGGGTACCCCAAAACATATGTACTCAGATAATGGCTCTTTTTAGGGGCGGCAAGGGCCCTACGACAAGAATTCAAGTCCTTCAAGACGCTGATGTCCTCAGAATTCTGTAGAGAAATCAACTCCTTAGAGATACAGTGGCACTTCAATCTACCACTGGCTCCAAAAGCAGGAAGACTATGGGAAGCTGCAGTACGATCAGCAAAACATCACCTGAAGAGGGTCCTTGGAGATCAAAAGCTGACATTTTAGCAGTTTTCGACACTACTGCACCAAATCGAAGCCTGTTTAAACAGCCTCCCTCTTTGTCCTATCTCAGAAGAACCAGATGACATCGAGTACTTAACGCCAGGACACTTCCTAACGGGAAGTCCCATCATGTCACTGTACCAAGATGACCACAGTGACATTAAACATATCGATCTCAGGAACAGATAGAGATTAACAGAAATGATGCATCGACACTTTTGGAAAAGATGGTCCAATGAATACCTTCATCAACTACAACTTCAAACAAAATGGCAACAGAAACGAGAGAACCTGAAAAAAGGCGATCTTTTACTAATAAAGGAATCAAACCTGCCACCTGGAAAATGGCCTATGGGAAAAGTGATAGACCTATTTCCGGGAAGCGACGGCAACACACGGGTCGTCACTCTGAAAGCTAAGGGTGGTACACTGAAACGACCTATCAACAAACTGGCCCCACTACCGAGCAACACTTTAGAACCAGAAGTCAAGCTGGATTCCCAAGAAGAGCAAAAGAAGCCAACCCCAACAATGAAGGAGTCTCGAACCAGAGGAAGCAAAATCACCAGCTTCATGGCATGTATCATGTTAACGCTGCTAACCGTAACAATCAGTAGCGCCGCTACAAGATCAACAGCCTACAGCATTAACCCAATAGACGGGAATCGACCGATCTACTTCGATGAAATCGGCAACATACAACTGATATACGACAAGTGGACTCTACTGGTTTATTACGACCTCACATCATATTGGAACACAAAAAAAAACATCAAACTCTACATCGATCAAATACCAAGCTCTTCACTCCAGCTCAGCTGATATAGCAACTCAATCACATATCAACTAGAATCACAAAACGACTATTTCTATCCGTCAAGAACTTTCAGCAAAACATTAAAGAAATGTACAAACTTATCTACGTAAAAGCAAGAATATATGACAACTACCTATTCTTCGAGTAACACTTACCGCTTATAAGCGATGACGAATACAAATTATATCGCGCGATACCTATTACGATGAAGAGGAACAATACCTATATCACCGTAAAGCAATCGCCAAAGTACATCGCTACAAACATCATGAAGAACACATTCATAAACCTGAAAGAAGAGGACATCCAACAATGTATGACATCTAAAAATAATAACCTTTTATGTCAAGCATACCATCCCATCTACAACACAAACGGAAACAAAATACTATGCGCAGCAAAAATTATAAGTCACCAGACTGGAATCCAAAGGTCGAACAAGTTCCTTGCACCGACAAATGGATCAAATTACATCAACAAAACCTAAGGCTGTTCACTTGTTGCGGATCGTGTCAACTTCGAGTGATATGCGAGAATCAAGTTGCAGCATGTACTTAGCTTAATTACATTAATAACTAAGGTACATTACTTACATTATAACTGTTATGTTCTGTAGCTGCTGTCGGGAGCATGTACAGGCCAACGCCTTGCACATTACTTACTTAGCAATTATTATTGTATAAATTTAGCAATCTCTTATACCTAACTGCCACTTACTTACATCAACTACTAGTGAACAGAACCGAACCACATCAGCGTTCTTCTTTTGTATTACTTGATAATAAACGTCAGTTATTAAACTAGCTGGATGTAACTACAACTATCCTACCCCTAACGAACGAAGCAACGGGCTGCGGCAACAAGACCTGACGGCCCATACAGGTCCCACTGGCAATGAGCGACCCACAGACCAGATATGGTCTGTGGCACAGACTCTCAGACCACAGACTCTGTGGAGCGACTCAAGTCTTATTGCGGCGTGAAGTTGGTACGGAGGGGAGGAGTAGTCTTGCTGATCTAGCAAATGTGCCCTGAGTTTTCGCCCAAAGGCACACCTACTAGCCGCTTCACGGACTGGAGGGGGAATATCATTCCAACACTTAGATGCCGCAAATCTGAAACTCCCGCGGAAAGTCGCCGTTCGATGCGCCGGTGTAAGAATTCTTTCCTTGTGCACGCCACGTTGCCTTGTCGCCCATTCTATCTTGGTTGTACACCAAGTAGACTTGTACAGTAGGGTGGGGTTTCCGTGTGTATAACACCAAAGAGTAGTTTGGCTAGGTATAAATGCCGACGAGCTTCCATGTTCAGAAGTTTTTCTGCATCCAAGATATGGGATCTAGGAGGAATTTTGAAACAAAAACGTATACATGCGTTTTGCACACGTTGAATTAACCTTTTCGACCGACCAAGTATACAGCTACCATATACGACATCACAGTAGTTTAATCTAGATAATATCAATGATGCACTCAGCCTGACACGCAAATCAGTGCTAAGGTAATCACGTATATTATAAAGAATCTTAAGGCGGTATAAACAATTGCTGACTACGTTTCTGATATGATTTTCGAATCGAAGCTCACCGTCCATCAATAACCCAAGATTTTTTGCTTCTACAACCCTTTCCACTGGGTCGCTCCTGATAGCTATATCATTGGGGGCTAGGGCTTGGACAGTATTATGGATCTGACATTTTGTACCAAGGATCATGTACTTAGATTTACTAGGATTTAGCACTAGACAGCTCCTCTCAGACCATGACGCCACCCGCTCTAGATCGTTATTTATGGATTGGACTGCAGTGTTGATGTCGGAAGGAACGGATGATATATACAACTGGGTATCATCTGCGTAGAGATGGCACATGCTGCTCTCCACGGCAGAAAATATATCTGCTGTGTAAAGAATAAATAAAAGGGGGCCTAATATCGACCCTTGAGGCACACCCCTTGTTAAGCGCTTTGTCGAGGAAAACAACATAGTACTATCGCTTTTTTTCAATCCACGGCCCGAGAGCACAGCTGTCAAACCACTTCACCGTGGTACTGTCAAATCCATAATATGACATTTTTGATAATAAGAGGGGCGCGCTCAGACAGTCGAAAGCTCGGGAGAAATCTAGCAACACCAGAATTGTGCTTCTACTTCTGATTTTGCGTGACATTTTAGCCCACTGACTGTTTAACACCACCATTTTAGTCTTCAATTGCCCATTTTTACGTTTTGTTATCGCTTTTTATCTGATTTGAGGTCAGAAACTATTTTGATTAATAACTCGATGAATTTGCATTACATTGTAATAAGAGTGGTAGCGTTATAATAAGGGAGCCAGCCCCTACCAGATTTAACCCCTTTTACCCCCCTGCTCCTGCCAAAGGACTCTAAATCCTACCCAAACGAACTCATTCTAATTTCTTTCTTTCATTTCTTTTAGGACCTACACTCTAAATTACTTTCTTTAGGCTTCCGTTACGGGGGGCTATTCACCCCAACCCTTAGTAACGTGATATGTTTCAGCTGATTTCCTTCGCCGTTAATTTGGCTGTAATGCGCAACTGTCAACTGTCACGAAAAAAATGGGCAAAAGCAATATCCGGTTGCCAGCTTCTCATTACGATTCCCCGCTTCCATAAATAAGGTAGGAGGTATGTAGTTTACCTACAACCTTGCACAACACGAAATAAGTAAGCTAGTGGTTCCTTAAAAACAGTAGACCTCGCTTCAATTCAAAAAATGAAATCCGTCCATATCGCTACAGAAAACTACCCCCCTTTTTTCCCGCTTCACTTCCCCCTTTTGTTTTTTTTTCGAAACATCTTGTGTAGAATGAAGTCCTTAGTGTTCCTCTTAAATTTGATTGAAAATTTCCCTCCTAGTTCCACCCAATCAAAAATAGCGATCGACTAAAAAAAGTTTTTTTTTTCTTAAAACAAGCTTTTATTAAAAATGAACTTAAAAGTTTAAAATAAATTAACTCTAATAAAAATATATCACTTTATAAATTTATTGTAACATTTAACGATAATTAAGCTTCTTCGTCTACGACAAAATAATTACATACCGTACCTAATTATATATGTTTAACATTAAAACCTTTACACTTTAATTGTTAAATCTTCCCGTTTTGAACACAGTCCCAATTTTATAAATAATAGCGTGTTACATTGTGATAGCGAGAGGAAAAGAAGGTGCTAAATGTTCTTAATCATACCATCAAAATGTAAGGTTTTAATGTTAAAAATATATAATTATGTACGGTATGTAATTATTTTGTCGTAGACGAAGAAGCTTAATTATCGTTAAAGGTTACAATGAACTTATAAAGTGATATATTTGTTATTGGAGTTAATTTATTTTAAACTTTTAAGTTCATTTTTAATAAAAGCTTGTTTTTAAAAAAGGTTTTTTTTCTGTATTTTTATTTTTAACTTTTTAGTATTTTTAAATCGAGATTTACTACGACGTAGTTCGTAGCACGTAGTAGCGTGTTTCCATAATGTAGTCCGTAGTACGTTCACATAATATGTGCTGCTTTGAGCACCTAAAGTCTATGTATTTTATTTATTTATATATGTATTTTTTTACATATTTGTAGTAAGGTAAAATAACGTTTAAATTAGTTATGGTATCACCAGTTATTTATTTGTAACTGCCCTGCTAAAGACTTAACTCGGCTTTGGGGTCGGACATCTAGTATCAAAGTAATCGTCAAAAAAATTAAACTAGCCCAAACTCGATGGGGTTGCTTCGTTTAATTATGGAGTTCCTATGGGCCACCTTCCAGCTCCATCATCAGACCCTGGTTACCATCTAGTGTCAAAGTACTCGTCAAGACAAATTAAACGAGCCCAAACTCGATGGGGTTGCGTCGTTTAATTATGGAGTTCCTATGGGCCACCTTCCAGCTCCATCATCAGACCCTGGTTACCATCTAGTGTCAAAGTACTCGTTAAGACAAATTAAACGAGCCCAAACTCGATGGGGTTGCGTCGTTTAATTATGGAGTTCCATCATCAGACCCTGGTTACCATCTAATATCAAAGTACTCGTCAAGACAAATTAAAGGAGCCCAAACTCGATGAGGTTGCATCGTTTAATGACGGAGTTTCTATGGCCACCTTCCAGCTCCATCATCAGATCTGCTCTATGTCATAATAATATTGCATTGTCATCTGATTTATACATGCATGCAAAATTTCAGCTCAATCGGAAACAGGGAAGTGGATCAAATTTAACTTGCAAGATTTGATTACAGACAGACAGACAGACAACGGGACAGGTGAAACTAAATAAAAGCTTGTAAAAATGTGCCAATTTCTGTCAAAATCGGTTGAAAAATGCGACCTGTAGGCGAGAACAGACAGACGGACAAAATCATTCTTGGCCAATCTCGAAGCTGGAAGTTTCGCTCGGCCGGTCAATCATATATGTCACCGGAAAATTGTCAAAACCGTTAGTTATAATCTAAAGTTTTTTTCTTGTTTGTTTAACAACTATGATAAATTGTAAACTGTATCGTACTGCTTAAGATATGACGCGTTAGTTTATAACAAAACCATTAAATTGCAAAGGACAAACAGGACGAACCTAGTAATAGTCTTCGTGTTAGATTGAAATGAAAGAACAAGAGAAACGTAAATTCTTAACCCTGTCGGTCTAGTTAACAGTTTAGACAATCTTACGGTGACATATACAAACGATATCTTTGAGTATCGTCAACGTATATGAACATTTACAGTATGAGTGAGTTATGATATATTCCCTCTAACTTTTGGCCTTTTGGGTAATACATTTTTCGAAAGCTAGCAACACCTATTTCGTTGCTACCAACTTAATGGCGAAGTGAAATTAAAGCTGAAACGCACTCTACTAGTGATTTCCATAGGAGACATTTACGAGAAGATAAATCAAAAACCAAAAAAAAAATTTAGTATAATTTACTTTTTTACAAATTACTTTTAAAACTCACCAACTATTTTATAAAAACAGTCATCTTAAACTAAAGTCTGTGTCACACAGAAACCATTTATTCACTTTGTCCGCTAAATAATTTTAATCAGTCCTTTCAGTACAAAATTGTTACGCACTTGCTTTTTGTCCACTTACTGTCAACACAAAAAAATAATTACTGATTACATTGGTTCTGGCTACCAAAGTTCGGTATAACCTGGTCAATATGTCGACGGGACTGATTTCTCGCTCACGCGAGTTACGCATCGTATCATAAGTCTGAGACTCCCAGGGGTTAATTGACCAGGCTTAACATGCGCACAATACACAGCGACAACACACTTTTAACATCAACACTTTGGTTCTTTAAAAGTTTCTGCAATATGAAATACATTTCTGCTGACTTTACAATAAATGAACACGATATAACTAATGTTAGGCCAGAAGTATTTAAGGAGTTGCGTCGTTTCGCTTCCTACCCAACGGGCATGGTCCGAGTCCGTTGTAGCGGTTTATTCCTAGTCTACGGTGGTAGTCAGGTATCGTTATGGACTGGCGTCGTTTAGCTCCGCCCTTGATGGCTCACATTCACGTGGCCTGTTGGTTGTTGGACGTCCTCGGCTCGTTTGGTTCGGGGTTCGGATGTGAGAGGTTCAGGTTCGAACCCCCGAGGTGTTGAGACATTGATGATCCTGTAACAATGTGTACAAATCAGAAAACTATTAAAACGGGCATCTTGGAATATAAAGTAACATTTGAATGATAAAAGCTTAGCCGCCTTTAGTAATCGTTGAGTATACTGATAATAACATCGGTGAGGTATGAGTCAGGCTCGCACACGAAAGGTCCCACAACGTACAATAAATCGCAAAAAGGAACGTCTCTTGCATGGGGACCCCCTTAATATTTTTTAAATGGGCGTAGTTCATTATTTTCTGCTAATATTAGGTCCTCACATATGAAATTGGCGTTTAGTATGGAGAAATTGAAGTTAACTCAATATTCAGTACAAACATATTTGTATTTTTTTAGGAATGACAGATCCTAATTTTATAAACTTATGAATGAGACAACATTTAGCTAACAGAAAATTTAATATAATTTTTGAAAAGTGTCAGCTGTAAAAAAATATTACGAATATTATCATGAAAATGAATGACATTTAGGAGGCACTGATTTTGAAGATAACATTTTAGTTATCAAACTGAAAATTAAAAGAAAATTTAATAAGTAGATGTAAAATATAGAAATTAATTTTAAAACAATAAAAAAAACTGAAAATAGCTATTGAATTACTCGAATTATGAACTCCTGAATCTGGAAGAAAAATTCGCCAATTTCATAGGTAAGCACCCAATATTTGCTGCTGCTATATAGCGGCAACAGGAATACACATTCTGTGAAAATTTCAACTCTCTACCTATTATGGTTCATGAGAAACAGCGAATTGCTATCAGAAAAAAATCTTCTTTACAAGATTCAAAAGTTATTTAGTGCTGTAGATATTATTAAATGTGCTAAGGCAAACCGAACGTTCCATCAACTTAATAAAATGCTATTACACAGCCTAAACCGGTGGAACTAGAGTCACGGAACTTTGTACAGGGGTTCCTTATGCAGCGTAGGGTAGCATTAACCTCTCAAAAACCGAGGGTAGTTGGGACAGGTCGCGATTTTGAACCTTATGACATGGTAATAAATTTTAAAACATCTAAAAAGTGGCGTTTGCTAACGCAGTTGGTATTCAAGAGGTTAAAAAGGGATTTGGCGAAATTCATCCCCTAAGGAGAGGAAAAGGGGGATTACAGTTTGTATGAAAGTAAAACTACTTGACTTGTGAAGCTAAAATTTTGCAGTCCACAGTTGACAGGTGTGAGACGTGTATAAGTTTTTTTTAATTTTCCCCCACTAAGGGGGTGGTGGGAGGGCAATGGGGATCAACTTGCATCGTAAAGTCTAAAATTTACGAGGGGGAGTATTTACGACGCATAAATGGTGGGATTAAAGACAAGAAATTTTAAACTAAAGATTCTTCTTTAGTTTTAAATTTCTTGTCAACAACGTCTGCATTCGCTAATGCATTTTTACCCAACTCCACGCGATGTAATATGAAACCGCATAATATCAGCGCATTGACTTGTGGCCAGCCGTCCTGCGTTTTCATATAAAATAGTGCCGTAACGTCGCATCAAGGCCACTAATGCGTTATAGGCCTTACGCCAAGTGCCCACCTACGTGACGTGGCATGCGCGTGACATGTTTCTACCCAATCGGAATTGGAAGATTAGAAGATACTGCTAAACGACAAACTCAAAGTCAAAATTTCTTTATTACAATTTAGATATTTACATGTTCTTAGCAAATGACACTTTTTTCCTCTTCTCTACATTGGACCACTGTGGGAGATACAGGGCGAAGAAACTCCCAAAGACTGTTTTTAGGCCTCTTTAAAACATGTATTTAACTAATACAAAAATTTAAATATTAATTATAGGAAGGGGAGAGAGGCCTTTGGCCAGGAGTGGGACGTTATGGGCTAGTTAAATAATAATAATAATAATAATAATAATAATAATAAGCAGGATTAAATAGGGGTTGAGTAAAATTAACCCCAAACTGTCTCGTCATTTGAGTAATCTTGAACATTGTAATATCCTTTTGGAGACAAACTCGTTTTTACGTTGCCCAAATAGCAACTTCAAAATCTCCAGAGTTATCTTGTGGGTGTGCGCCCAGTACCCACACTGTACAACACAGTACAGTGTGGGTACTGGGCGCAACTTGACTGTGATTATTTCTTAGGTTTACATTTACAACTATCTCTACATTTGGAAAATGTTGTAAAGTTCTTGCGTACATACATTATATTTTCGTAAATAAATTGACTCGTTTCAGTTACTATGTCAATTTCTTATAAAAGTTCACTTAGGTAGTCGAAAATTGCTCGAACAGCTCTTTTCTGTAGTATAAAAATATCCGCTACTTTCCCCCACAACAAGATAGCATAGGACATGACATGACACTATGAAACTGACTAAAATAGACTAGCCTAGATGTAGCCACATCCGCGTTGTGTCTGAACTCACCGCTCCCCCTATCACCGTGCAGTGTGGGCAGCGTGCCGCCCCTCCCCACGCCCCCCCGGCTGTAGTAGACGGCGCCGCCCCCCGCGTCTACCCGCAGTGGCGGCGGACTGCGACACCTGTCAGCAGTTATGACACCTGTCAAAACTTTTAACACTTGCCACATGTTACACTTGTCATAATTATTAGACCTTTCCAAAGCTGTGAAAGCTGTGAAATGTTTTGATATGACTCTATATATATTTTGATATGACTATAAAGTGAAAAGTTATGAGGCCTATGACAGCTGTCAAGATATGAGACCTGTCATGTCAAGCTATGAGACCTGACAGCGAAAAATAAACAGCTTCAAAAGTTACAACTTTAAAACTTGTCATACAGCTGTCAAACCAACAGGTAGATTTAGAATTAAAATGCTTCTCATTGACTTTCTTATAACACCTAACAACGAACCCCAGGTACACCTGAAGCTAAGTTGTTTGGCGCCAGAGTGCCGCATGGAGGGGTAGCGGCGCGTGGGAACAAGAGAGATGCATATGTCACCGGAAGATAGTCAAAATCGTCAGTTGATCAACTAACGCGGTAGTTGATCAACTATCGACAGATAGTAAACCAGACCGACGAATTTACGTTTCATTTGTTCTCGCCCCCTCTAGTCTTCACCTAAGCTACCGCAGTGATTGCCCTGGTATTTCATTTGCAATTCAAGTTCAAACCAGTTTAATATTTAACGGTTTTAACCGTTAGTTGTTCAACTATCGCGTCATTAGTACGCAGTACGCTAGCTACAGTTTACTATCTGTCGATAGTTGACCAACTTACGAGAAAAAACCGTTAGTTGATCAACTGCCGCGTCATATAGTACGCAGTACGCTACAGTTTACTATCTGTCGATAGTTGACCAACTTACGAGAAAAAAACCGTTAGTTGATCAACTGACGGTTTTGACTATCTTACGGTGACACACGCATGGGCGAGAGAGATGATGGCCTCGAAGACAACAAGAAACCTTGCGATATCTGTACTCACCTCGGATCATGTCGTGGGTTTTGCGTGACCCAGCTCTGCGGGTCTGGATGGGTCACTTGGGTCAGATTGTGTCGCGGGTTACTGTACAATGAGCTCGAATGCAGCTCTGGCGGCATCAGTTGTTCCGCTGGTAGCTACAGAAAATACGTAACGGATCATTTATAAAAAGGTACATACATTGCCTGTGGCCCCACACTAGGATATTCTGTGTCGTGGGAACAGCGGCGTCACACACATATAAACATCTAAGACTTGGGGATATTTTTTCTTCCTACCTAGCCGGCATTCGAACCCAGGACCTCCCGCTGGGGAGGCAGAGCCTCAAACCGCAAAGCCACAGAGGTCGTCAACGCCGAGACGTAAACCGTGTGACGTGAACGAGAAAATGAGGTCAAAAACAAAGGTACAGAGGGGTTACCATAACGTCTTAGGCTTAGGCTGATGCGCAATATTACCGTGACATTGGGAAGTTAGACTTTGATACACTTGGTTTTACCAGCGATTGACAATAAATTATTAACTGTGAACCAATACAATGTTAAAGACAATACACCATAAATATAATCAAAATCTTTTTTTTGTCTTTCAATTTTGGAGACCAGCGAAATATTATCCGCAAACAACGCTATAACAGTCAATTTCTCCACCATGAATGGCAGATCGTTAATACATATATACCAGGAATAAGAAAGGGCCTAATATGGAACCTTGTGGAACGCCAATTATTACACCCGATCAATCAGATTTAACGTCGTTGACGCCTTTTGCAATTGCCTTTAGAATTCTATTACTTAAGTATGATCTTAGTAAATCCAAAGCTTTATTTCTAACCCTTTAATGATTTAATTTCATTAGTAGTAATACTACAAGCCAAAGTGTGGTCAGACAAATGTGGAAATGGACTCGCAAACGTGGTAACGCTACACAAACGCAAGCGCACACCTCTTTGATAACTGCCATAAAACCGACACGACTGCGGATCGGCGGCAAGCACAAACTTCCGCAAAGGGCACCGTTCTCAAGTTTTATGCTTGGAGTTTAAACGATTTTATCAGGTAAAAGTGCTATAGAATAATAAAAACAAAACAACTCACCAGTCCGTTAGTATTCAACGGCAGAGCGTTTTTATACTTGAGCCAATCTTCGTAAACGTTGTCATACGGTGGCCGCGGAAGATGGCAGTCAGTGCCAACGTTGGATAAGTGCGCGAACGTTGACGGCGGCCGCGGGAACTGGCAGTCGGTACCAACGTTAGAAAGATTTTGGAAAGGCGCCAATGTTGGTGGCGGCACCACACTCTGTGGGCTCGGCGCGTGTGAACGCATGGGCAGGATGTTGGACGGTTGGTATGAGGGATGTATCCTGAAACAATAGTGACTTCAGAACCGAGTTCCAGGTTCAAAACAATTATAATAGACCCTTATTAGACTGTCATCAAGACGACGATAAATTGCGAAGATTTGGCTGCGGTTATGGATTACCGAATGAGCATTAGAAACAACACTACCACTGGTCGAAGGTGGCATGGCTCACGTATACGATTCATCATGGTCTGGACAAAATAAAGACCTAAATTCTCGTAAACTTAGCTCGAGATACAAGAAATAATAAAATTATATACATAATTATGTTAGCTAAAAGTTTAAATAAAGTGTACCTGTACTCCATCGGCCTAACTTGCATGTACTGGCAGTGGTCGCCTGGCCGCTCGCACGCGAACCGCTCGGCAGAGTCCGGGCGCAGCGAGTCGTACTTGTCTCCCGCACCATACTTGTCTGCCGCACTGCACGAGATGAGCGGTCGCGTGCTGTAGTCGCTTGACTTGAGCGAGCTATTGTCGCTCAACTTGCTATCCAGCGGGATTATGTCCGGGTTCTTGTCTGGGGACAACAGCTACTTATTGCCATCTGTTTTATAGTTCCTGCGAGACTGAGCCATGCTCGACGATATAAAAGGTTAAAAAGTATTTAAATTAAATAAATTTAAATTTAATAAATTTGTCGATAGTTTACAAACTAACGCGTTAGTTCATAATCTAATGGATTTTAAAATCTTACGGTGACATCTATAGGCACTACATGGCTTCTGGCACCATATAGGATACCCTGTCAAGGAAAGGAAAGGAGGTAATTCTGAGTCTGGAATTATCTGAAATAAGTGAAAAAAATACTGAATTGTGCGAAAAATACATTGCGCGAAAAAAATATTAACTGGTTTGCGTTGGCTAATATTTTTTTCGCTTAATTTGGCTAAATAAAGACTGACTGATGTCTGGGCAAAGTGGTGGGTCAGGTAAGTGAAGGATAAAGAGGGTGAGCGAAGCGAAGCCGTCTTTATCCTTCGTGTTAGGTTACTCATGTAAAAACAACAAAATCCAACGGGCGTTTTGTTTTTCTACCCTATTCGAATTGAAATTTTCAAGTTGCTGTTTTTCAGATTTCTAGTCGCGTAATTCGTTAATTTTCCAGACAAAAATAGTATTTCTAGACGAGCTCAGCTTGTCGCGCAATTGAAAATTTTGTCAGGCAAAATCAGTCCCTTTGACAATCAAAAACCGGATATCTGGTTAGACGTTTAAATACTACCCTTAATAAAATGACTGATGAAAGCAAAATATACAGACGCTAACCTAAACTGTCGACACTCTGAGACTCCTTGGTGCCCGTCAGCGGAACATTCGAGGTTCCATCCTGTCGCCGCTTGTCCTTCTCACTCTTATCTGAAACAACCACGAGAGTGACAGGGATGTGACAGAAGCTGTAAGGATATTCTCCTGTTAGCGATTGCCAGCAAGCTTTCAAAAAGTCATCATTGAGTTACACCGCTCTGGTCAAGTCTAAGGTGGATTATATAAGGAATATGATCCACAGAAACAAACTAAACCATTCATTGCTTCCGACCTAAACCTAAAATACCCTCATATCTCGTGGGAAGCAGAAACAAACCTCAAACCTGTATTTTGTGTCAAAGTCAAAGTCAAGTACTTTATTTATTACTGTAGATATTTACATATACTTAGCAAACGTAATTTTTTGCCACTTCTCTACATTAAACCACTGTGGGAGAAGAAGGGCGTAGAAACTCCCACAAATTGATTTTTAGATCTCTTTTAAAAATAGGTTGTGCTTAACTAATACAAATATGATTTTTTTTATTTAATAAGCAGGAATAAATAATTACAAAATTATTAACAGCAAGGTCTGTGTTGAGCGAGATTAACCCCAGTCCTCTCATTTAAGTAATCTCGAACATTACTGGGTCAAAAACATGTGTAGGTATCGTGACGTTAACGCTAACTAGACTCTGGCATACGAAAGCTGAGAACGAGCGCCAAAATTTTAAATGAAACTCAGCATGGCAACCCCATACTTACGATCTGACGAGTGTGAGCCGAGCGCATCGAAATATTTGAACGTCTCAGCTTTTTGCCCGAGTCTATCTTATTTCATCGTCAACAGCGGCGTCAGAAATATACAAAATAAGTACCTATATATCAACAAAGATAACTTACTATTGTTGTGTTTGCAGTGGCGGCAACAGAACACTGCGGCGGACATGGAGGTGATGAGCAGCACTATACCCACAGCCGCCACCACCACCAGGAGGACAACTGACAGCTCCACTCGCACCGGGACTAGCGCTGGAGAAAGATGACGATTCAATTATATGCGATTCTTCTTAGGGTTCCGTACCCAAAATGTAAAAACTGGACCCTATTACTAAAACTCCGCTGTCCGTCTGTCTGTCCGTCTGTCACCAGGCTGTATCTCATGAACCTTGATAGTGAGACAGTTGAAATTTTCACAGATGATGTATTTCTGTTGCCGCTATAACAACAAATACTAAAAAAACAGAGTAAAATTAATATTTAAGGGGGCTCCCATACGAAAATTCTTTCAAAATCTCATACAAACTTATGAACAAGTAGCCGCACCAATAACTTTGTAAAGAACATTTTGCTATGTAAAATCCAAACTATTCACTCCACACCATCCCTACCATTGTACGGTGGTACGGAACCCGAGTTGGACTCGCACTTGACCGTTTTTTAAATGTATAAAGCAGTCTGACAAAAATTTACTAACGGCAAATGGAAAAAGGGCCAATGTCACGTGTTTTGGTGAATAGACAAAGCGAGCAAACGGCTCTGTTCCAGGATTGGGCAAAAATGCTTTCGTATTTCCGGATGTTTTCCTCTAAAGGGCGCATTTCTCAACGGATTCTCGTGATTTTTTGTGAGCAGGTTCGGCAATTAAATATATACATAGGTCGGGACATATGTTTTGTCACATACCTCAAACTTCGAAGTTAGAACTCGAACAAAAAAAAATGAGCCTCCGGAATACGAATATACATATTAAGAAACTGAATTTTCAAAAATGGAGTGGACGCGAAAAGACGATAGGTAGGCCTCATTTTTCATTCCTCCCTTCCTTCATTCCTTCATTTTTCTCAGACATATATATTTTTTTAATTTTATTTTGAAAATTAGATGACCTTGATATAGAAAGGGAGCGAAGGGTGTTGGCCCACAGATTTGCGTGTTGTGGGAGGGCTGTCAAGGTGACTTTATTTAAGGCTTTACACGTGTGCTCTGTGGGTCAGATACAAGCAGAAGTCGACGACGCCCTTCGCGTATAACAATGGTTCCAGGATGTTGTTGGAGCTGCCGCGTTCTTGCAGTGTATCGGGATGTTTGCTGAGGAGCGTGCGTCAGACGTTTACGCCATGCTAAGAGCGAGAACAGCATCCCTGATATACCGTGTGCGCGGCAGCGTCAACACCATCCTGTCCATTATTTCTGACAGGGTGGACTGTCCGGAGCCGTTGGGAAACAATTCACTTGAATTCAAATAAGAGAGAAAGAAGCCGTTGCACTGTGGTCGGATAATCTGCCTTATCCGTCCGCTTATTTATTTACGATATATTGTTATTGTGTGATGTCTAATGTTTTAAAAGTAAATATTTTCTGTGTGTATTTTATTTATGTGTTCTATGTCTATGGATCCTATTGTTATCCGAAATAAACGTTATTGAACTGAATTTAATTGAATAGACCATTATAAGAAAGTGACTTAAATATTTTTAGGATTTATTCACTGCGTCTATTTAAAAAACAAAGCTAAAAGTTTACCCGCCAAAAGTAAACGTCACGTCACTAAGAGACGTATTAGGATCAGTTTCTTTGCCTACCACAAAAAAAGTGGTAGTCAAGTCAACCAAAGAGTGCCAAGTATATGAGTAAAGTCAACTGTCAAACAAACATCACGTCACTCACGTCAGTACTAACCTGACTAAAATGAAATTATTGATTATTATCGTGATATGATTTTAAAAAAATAATTGTTTTTCATAATGGGAAGCAAAGAGTGTTTCGTCCCATAATGTTCAAACAGGAGTGATAACCCGGATTTATTATTCGTACCAATTCTATAACGTCTGCAAGAAGAATAGTGTCGTCAAGTGAATGCAGAATATTTCAAGAATTATTCGCAGTTTTGTTTAGGCTACTTGGATCAAATTGTAATGATTGCTTGTGGGCTGATAAATTTGCAGGATTTTAAAATAAAAATACATGAATAATTTTAAATATACATTACTGACGCTAGTGTTGGTTTTTAATAAAGTCTCTGCTTCATATGGAGATGAATTTAGAGGCTCTGTTGTGAGTAAGGGTACATTGGTGAAGAATGTTTCGAAAGCTCGAGTAACCTCAGAGTTGGATTTAACAACATCATCATCTATCTTTAGGCAGAAATAATTGTCCCTTGGTATAACTTTGCCAGTTTCACGGTTTATTATTAGCCAAACTGTTTTCTTTCTGTTATTTGAATTTTGTATTTTATTTCAATATGTAAAGTTTTTGCAGTTCTGCAAACCAACTTGAAAGTTTTGGAGTATTTTTAACATAGTCATGAAATTGTCTTTCAAAGTTATAGGTTTGTTCATAAAGGTCATACAAGATAACTCTACTTTTACGAACTCCAAACGTTGCCCAGTCATTAAATTTAGATTTACCGTTGTAGTTGTTTACAACACACTGACTTTCATTAATCTTAAAACTTTATTGAATTCTGTTTGAATAATTTTGAAGAAGTTTGAGTAGATTTTGTTTGTTCATTAAAATCCGGTACCAGCAAAATATCTAAGTTTTTCGTATACGTCTCTAATCTATGGGTTGTAATAGGCCTATAAAATGATGGATCAGTTTTATTTTTACTAGCGTTTGGGAAGGAGACTGTTTGACCACTGTGATCGGAGGGTAAGCAGTTAATTATATTTTAACTTGTGAATGCATAGTCACAAAAAACGTTATCTAAGCAAGTTTGGCTGTTATCAGTAACTCTAGTCGGCTCTAGAAATACATGGCGCACATGCACAGCAAACATGGTGATTTTGTTGCTTATAAGTTCCGGCATGTGGTTTATGTACAAGATGAATGATACTGAACCCAGCACGGTAATCTGTGGCACCGCTATATGTATTTCAGTATTACTAGATTCAATACTATTTAATGTTTTTGAACGATTATCTATGTGTGGCAACATTACCCTTTGAATATGATTGCCCAAGTACGACTTCAACCACACCAGCACACACCCCCTGATGCCATAGCATTCAAGAATACAAGTTAAAACCGCATGATTTACATGATCAAAGGCTTAAGATAGATAGACCTTTCGACTTTAAACCATCAATAAGGCCCACAAGACTCTGAGCATTCCCTTTAATAGTTTTGTTTGCTATGCTCCAACTGGTATTTATTTTGTTGTTTGAAGATAGAATAAGACCCCTCTTGTTGATCGCGCGTACCGCTACTGTTAATGTTAGCTCAGTACCTGTTTTTCTCTCCGGATAATTGAGCAGACTGTTGCTCAGTGTGAAGGGGTTGCTCGCTCCCTTCTTGTTGACCACGCGCATCACTAACGTGAGCCCGAATGTACTTGTTAGATGAGTACCTGTATGTCTCTCTGGGTACTTGAGCAGACTGCTGCTCAGTGTGAAGGGGTTGCTCGCCCCCTTCTTATTGATCGCCCGCACCGCTACTGTGAGCGCACCGCTCGCCGATACCCCCGACACCACGAACTCCGCACTCTCGCTTGAGACGTTCGTGAGGAGCTGCCCGGTGCTCGCGTCATACAACTGAAGAGAAACTGATATACAGCTAGGAAAATATGGCTTTGAATGAAATTAGATTTTTGGCTTCTGAGAGAAATTCTGAAGTGGAATGACTTGACTTTTGTTCAAAGTAGTACGCAGGAAGCTTTTAATACAAGGAGTTAAAAGCTTTCTGCGTAGTTGAGACTCTCATTTACTTTTCACTTGATATGCTAACTGCCAACATAAACGTAAGTTATCAAGAAGTTAGCATTCTTACGGCCGATTTCACAAGATGATACTTAAGTGAAATGCATCTTAAATCACATGCCGATCAAATGTAATTAATGGCTAAACGTGGGCACAGCTGTGCCTTTGTTACCGCGTACGGGAAAAGACGCTGTACCTATTAGTTTTATTATTACAGCTGTACAAGGTGATATCATTTTATTATCTTTGGCCCGGAAATACAACAGACAACTCAAAGTTTGACAGACACATAGCCATGCTGTCCCTGTCCCGCGCTCAGGAAATGAAATCGCCAGTTGTGTCACCTGTCAAAATCAGTGACACCTGCCAATATTTGTGAAACCTGACAAAATTAGTGACACCTGTCAATTTTAGTGACATCTGTAAAAAATCATAAAGATGTAATATTGAGTGCTGCTATGCCACAGTCAAATTTGGGTCAACAGGGTAGCCCCCTGATGACTTCACCGCAGCTATGAAAAAAAATGAAGACATCAAGCGCCTTTAAGTATATAACGGTATAAACGCAAATGGAACCAAAAATACTGGGAATAGGTTATTTTGGAAATATTATCTATACAGTCTTTAAATGTGAAAATACAACAAAACAAACATAGCGTCACACTTTGTTCCATACGGGGTGAAAGAGGCACAGTTTTTTGGACTCACCTCCAGTACAAAAGTCTGCCGGATCCCTCCGTCGTGCCCCGGCGTGCAGTTCAGCGTCAGAGAGTCGTATGTGACGTTCGTGACCTCGCACGCCTTCATCGGAGACGGCTTATCTATAACACCAAAACAAACCACATGAGCTCAAAATCCGAAACTTCGTAACTTGAGAGCTAACTTGAACACAAAATTCCCTGGAAACTACTGCCAACTTCACAGACCCTCAAACTTTGTGGAGAGACATCTGCTAATGTTAGAGATCTGGTGTTCAAAACCCTTAAATGCCCTCTGCATTTGCCATGTGGCATATCAAAAGCAGATGTATCACATGACGGTATTTAGCTCTTCAACTTTCTATTTATAATATTGAAATAGTCACAATATACGTCCGATCACCCGTTTTGTTCAGCGTGGGTCCCATTTTTGAATTTTTTTTTGTTGGAGGAGAAAAAAATGGAATTATGCCCAGGAGTCAGACCTCCCTGCTATGTCCGGGTCCCCACATATTGAGCGGGCATCAGCTCGTGTGCTATATGGACTAAAAACAACCCCTTTGTGTTTACAGTTGTCTTACTAAGAATTTACTGTGAGACATGGCCTCGGTATATGCTGAAGGCTTTCTACCTGCAATTTGCCCTTTTGGGCAATATATATGTGTATATGATATATATGGGAGGAGTTTGCCTGCTTACCCGATTTTATGAGCGGACATCAGCTCATAGTCAACGGGCATGATAGCGGCATGTTAGGGGATGATAGCGGCATGTTAGGGGAGATAGCGGCATGTTAGGGGCAGCGTGGGTCCCCATTAATTTTCTATTGATTTATATTAAACTTCATCTTAGTGTACTGATCAGTCACTCAGCTGAGATATAGGTTAAAATGTTGAACCCGTGACATTTGGCAGTCATCTTGGCCGAATCCGAGCGTAGTTACCTGCTGGCAGGATGTGGAACAGGCACGGCTTGGTCTGTCTGGCGACACTGTTGGCGCCGGAACACTGAACCCAGCCGTAGTCAGCTGACGTGTTCACCATGTACGCTAAAGCACCTGGGCGATAGGGGACGAAAATTACTTTCATTCATCATGATTAGGGTTCCGTACCTTCAAAGGAAAAAGGAGCCCTCATAGGATCACTTCGTTGTCCGTCTGTCGGTCTGTCCGTTTGTCCGTCTGTCCGTCTGTCCGTGAGTCAAGACCTTTTTGTCGGGAACTTCATGTTGAAATTCATATCAATTACTCAGGTCGGTGGTCCTTTGAAGCTGTGAAAAATTAAACTTCTAAGTTAACGCAATCAAACGATACGACCGTGAATTTGGACTGGCAGGGCAGAGCAAGGTCTTATAGCACAAGTAAATGGAAAAATCTGATACCTGTAAATTTCTGTCTATCTTAAATTTAGATTTATTTTTGTTGTTATTTTTGACTCACTGTCTGTAGCACTGGTCCTGCATACGCGTTTCTTGATACTGTATACAGGCAATGTAACTTTTTCGGTCACGTGATTTAGGATTACCTATCATTTAGCCTACTATTCAAACATTCTGCCTTCAGCCTAACGTGAGTACAGCTTTGCGTATCTTTTGGCTTCCGGTAATAGGTGGAACTAATGCTTTTCGACTGTTTCAGTGCATTAAGTTACGCAGAACTGGCATCCCCCTGAAAACATCACTCACGCGCCAAAAGATCGTTGAGCAACTGTTTACTATAGACTTACTAAAGAATAAATGATATACCTATCTTCTCTGCCTAGAATCTGGCTAGCCTAAAAAACATCGCAAAGCACAGCAAATTAAAAATCTTATGCTTGTATGTAACACCCACCATGTAATATGCAAGTCTATGTTACCGGCAAAGAAAAAAAAATACACGCTTGGTTCCCATACATTTCACCATGTATGAGTCGTCTATCTCAATCTATGATCTGTGAACACAACCTTATCTACAAGTACGTACGTATGTATTGTGTATGTGAATGTAAATGCAAAAATGCTACTTCCTTTTTGGAAAACGTACTAATGTTCTATTCAAGAATTGTCTGAGAAGTTCAAGCGTTCCTTATTATGGCTCTCGATGTTAAATGAACTATTTTATTACTCTCAACTTTCATCTTTTATTTAGCAGGTTCAACAACAGGGTATGAGAGAAGATAAAATAGTGTATGACACATAACTATGTATTAAAACACTCGTGTGATACTATTAAAAACCTCGCCTCGGCTCGTCATATTTTAATACTCCTCATTAAGCAACAGTTTCATAATAGTAGTTTTTGTGACAGCTACATAATGGAGGGCATTAATACTCGAGAGTGGGTTTATGAAACGAGCCGAAGACGAGTTTCATAATAATATCACTCGAGAGTTTTAATGCCTAATTATGTACAGTTACATACACTAGTTTATCTACACATTTATCATAAGCTCTCTTTGATGTGTTCAGGAACCGCATGCTTGACCGGTATTGTGGCTCAGCAGTTGTTTAGCTTGTTCTTTAGCACCAACCTCGGGCGTCGGCGTTCTAAATTTGAATGTTAGTACCAACTTCACAGACAAACTAGGGGCGGCAAGCAGGCGGGCGTCGGCGTTCAAAATTTGAATGTCATTATATGTAGAAAAACTACACATAATGACCATAATGTGTAGTTTTCCAGATACGTAACGAGTTTTTACCAAGTAGTTTAACATAATGCTGATCGTAACGTGCGGTTTTTGAACGCAGTAAAGAGGGTTTATGATACGTGTGTAGATAAACTACTATTACAACACACTACGTTATTATTATGAATGTTGAAGAAGTGAGAGATTTATGTCAAGAGAACAAGTGGAGGATCTCTCTGCCAGCCTTTCTTCAAGGAAAAGGTGTGAGGATACCGATGTATCTATAAATAAACTGACCTGGAAGGTTCTGTGCAGCATTGAGGCTGCTGGTATAAAGCTCGTGCTTCGTGTGAGCAGAACTGTTGAACCACCAGTGATACAACATGTCTTCCTGTAGACAAACACAAAATATTCTCAACTAACATCCATGATCCTCTCATCCTAAATTATGATCACCCTTCATTTCTATTTGAGAAAAATCTATCTGAAGTGCTGGTCCAGAGTATTAGCTGTGAAGAAGACCTTGATTCTTCATAAACAATTAAGCAGAAATATCATGATAGATCATGATTACTATTGAACATGACTGAATATCGACAAAGAAACTTTCGCAGTGGATGTGGGAGACTCGGGACCAGAGAAGATGGCGTGGTAAGAAGAGGCCTGTACCCAGCAGTGGGTGAACTTAGGCTGAACGTGGTGATGATGATGATGATGATGATGATGATGACGATGATGATGTTGATGATGATGATGATGATGATGATGACGATGATGATGATGATGATGATGATGACGATGATGATGATGATGAGAAGATGTCTGCCTGGAGTGTGTTCTCACCTGCGGATTGGCGACGAGGTCGCACTGTATGTGCAGCAGCTCACCGCGCGCTGCTCGCAGCAGCGCCGGCACCGCCCCGCGGCAGCTAGGCGCGACTGTAACACAACAATGTTAGTGATCCACACCTCTTGATTCGCGCCAAGTTTCCTTGGCTATACTGCCTAGGCGGGAAAGAGAGGTCACAGCTCACTCAGAGTCAAATAAACATGGTGCGGCCTGTAACTAATTTTCGAGAATACAGGCAAGGTAGAGTGATTTTCTGAATAGCTGTACGCTGTATGCCAAAATATATTCAGCCCTCTATTAGCAGCATTGAATTTCTCGTGTCTCATCCCAGCTTAGTAAGACTCATCACACATGCACTCACCCCTCCAGGTTTCTTAGGAACAAGAAGAAACAATGAAGCACCAGGAGTACAAAGCAGCAATGGAGCTACTCACACTTGACATCAAGCATCAGCCGCTCGCTCTGCCCCTCTCCCAGCGCGTTCCTCGCCACGCACACATACGCGCCGGCCGCCGCACGCGACACGCGCTGCAGGACTAGAGACTGGTTCGCTAACAGCACGCCGGGACCTGGCTTCACTATAACACTCTGCCGAGAAAGAAGGTAGTGTCAAAATAGAATGCTAATGTTAAAGTATATAGTCTTAGTGGAAGAGCCAGGAAGAGTTCCAAATAGCACTAGTATCACGGCATCAACAGGACATAATAAGACAAAACAGGACGTGAATAGATAAAACAACAGCGTCAACAAACTAGAAGGAAGACACTTGGTCGTGACCAGGGCCCCTATTCTACTATTAGCAAATTGGCATAGAATAATGCCTCGTACTTGACGCCGATAAAAATTGGAGTAGTTCGCATTCTATAAGTGTTCTAAACAACAACTTTAAGTACCTACCGGAGTGCTTCCACAACTAATCCGGGGACTGTCAACTATATGATAGACTTCGTCTTTCTTCATTTCCCATAGGAGAGAAAGCACTTATGGCTTGCATGAACGATGAGCCTCAGATGGAGTCATGGGGACTTACGGAATTAATAGTGGTAGATTGTACTCATGTTATGCTTAAAATACACGTGTGTTGTTCTGTACCGTATGTGTGTATGTACTCACGTTGTGGGTGAAGTACACATGTGTATGTGTCGGGTTGGCCCGCACTCTGCAGTCCAAGTACACGTCGGATCCCTCAAGCACTTGCCGCGCGTCCAAGTTTGCTCCCAGCTCCAATTTGCTCACTGGATAGTCTGGATATACAAGAAAAGTTACATACAATAGATAAAGATATATATATATATATATATATATATATATATATATATATATATATATATATATATATATATATATATATACGTCATCCCAATCAATACAATCAATCCCAAAGCTAGCAATACCCCTCCTGCTGTTCCTTTCGCTTCCCAACCAAAATTTTAATGACAATTATTAAGACTAAAAGATGTAGTTCGTGAGATTAAATACCTAGGAGTGACTTTTGACTGGAGAATGAAGTTCGACACTCATGTAAAGTCACAGTGCGCTAATGCCATTAGAGTCTTATTCCAATGCAGAGCTGTAGGGAACAGATGGGGAATTAAGCCAGAGATCGTCCATTGGATCTACACGGCAATCATTCTACCAAGGATTCTATACGGATCAATTGTATGGTGGAAAAGAACAGAACTAGCAACGACGAAAAAGAGCTTGGCAAGGTACAAAGATTGCCATGTCTTATGATTACAGGAGCCATGAGGTCAACACCTACGGCATCCTTACTAACAATGCTCAATCTAAATCCATTGCATGTAGAAGTAAAAAGGACAGCTACTGAACAATGGTACAGATTGAAAATGAACAAAGAATGGAAAGGCAACTGTATAGACACAGGTAATGCCTCCATTGTAGAAACGTCAGGTGGAAGGTTGGCTATACTATTGGCAAACAACGATCTGATAAAGAAGGAAATACGATTCGATTAGAAATACCGAATCCATATAGAAACAAGATAAAGTTGGGAAATAGAAACAGACCAACTGGTTGTAACTTGCTTTACGGATGGCTCAAGAAGAGAGAGCAAAAAACTAGCAGGAGCTGGTTTTTGCATCATGGACTAATTTATTCTGACAGTCAGGCAGCTTTAAAGGCGCTTAGGCAACCAATGAATAAATCTGCACTAGTCAAAGAGTGTAAGGCGAGTCTTGACTCTTTGGGAAGAACATCAGAAATAATTATCGTATGGGTCCCCGGCCATGAAAGGATACACGGTAACGAAAAAGCAGATGAGCTGGCAAGAAACAGCACTAATGAGCGTTTTATTGGACCAGAACCAAGATAACCTATATCAGCGACTGTCACAAAGAACATCTTCAACATGATAGCTACGCGAGATGCAAACCAAGAATGGAAGAACACTAAAGACAGTAGGCAGTCTAATATGTTTATCTTAATGAAAGACCCTAAAAAGGCTAAGTATTTATGTAATCTTAGTAGGGAAAACTTAGCAATACTGGTAGGTGTGGTGACAGGTCACTGCAAACTAAATAGTACCTATCATTATTAAGGCTCTTACAGGACACACCATGCCCTCACTGTGGCTTGGAGGAAAGTAGCCAGCACTTCTTGGGAGAATGCGTAATGTATTCAAAAATAAGATGGCGAACACTAGGGATGGATAACATTAAAGATTAGTCAAACTTAAAGTTTAGCAACATCCTAGAATTCATTAAGTGAACAAGAACATTTGGGGAGAAACATCTGTTGATCTAACAGTAACCAGTGCCCAAACACTGGGAATTGGGTGAAATAGTCACGATAGAGGACTGATCACCCGCCTGTGGTTCAGCGGGCGTCCCACCTCATCATCATCATCATCAAGACTAAATGATATATAAGATTAAAATATGGCGATGATATTCCGGTGAGGGACTGCTAATTGCACCCGAGTTGCTCAGGACCGAGAATAATGTTTGTCAATCGGTTTAACCGAAGCATTTGAATAGCCGATTAGTTTGACAGGAGGATCTGATGATCACTAGATGGTAGAAGCCGAAACAAGTAAAAAGACAGCAGCTTGGAAGATGGTTAGATAGCATTACCGGCTAAGTTGGCACAAAAAGGAGGAGCCTTATACAGTAGTAGGCGGAAACAAGCTGCCGAAGATGATGATGTTTCATTCAGCCTTCGATAGCATCTTCGTTACATGGGTAAAAACTTGAGCAGCCTTTGGACTGCCTCTTTATTCTCAGATTGGACACACTGCAGTCCACCTTCGAACGACCTTAGGTGGATTATGGTAAATAAAAAGAGCTCCGTGGTGGTAGAGGTGGTATTGGTTTCACGCTAGCTTCTCACGCAAGAGATGCAGGTTCGATTCCGATGCTGACCATGTACCAATGAGATTTACCGTATATTATTATCGGATATTCCGTGTTTCTGATGACTCGTTTAGCTGTTATTCCGGCTACTATCGCGATTTGGTAGCAGTAGTCGTAAAACCCCTCCATAAACCCGCACTGAGCCCGCGTGGTATGGTTCAACCTTACTCGTATCCGTGTAAAGGCTTGAACCCCTCGGTGGGGACATTGATTGGCAACATTTATTACCCTTTCTTATTAGTGTTCAACACTCACACTGCACCTCCATCTTCCACCCGTCTTCACTCGTCTCCCGTGCTTGTGCGTTGTCCCCTGTCGAGGTGTGCTGTGCCGCGCGACACGACAACACGCGCCCCTCGTCCTCTATGGCCGGCGTGAACTGCAGCACGCTGCTCGTGACGTTGCCGTCCACTGATGTCTGCGGACAAACAAACAAACATTTATTTACTATTTCTTCTCTTTCTTCTATAGCTTCGCCACTACTGGATGTTGGCGGTCAGCTCCGAATATGCCTCATGCATGATCTTTTGCCTGGCGGACCAGCTCGTCGACGCAGGCTCTATATAAATAGGGTGTACTAAAATTTTAGAGGGTTTTTAAGGACATTATTCAGAGCAATTTTCACTATAAAACCTATTTGTACAGAGCTGCATAGAAATCAGCTGACCGCCCGGCCGAAAAGGTATGGTGATGTAAAAAAATCAAGTTGCTCTGATCAAATCGGTTTTATAGTGAATGTTGTTCATAATAGCTTCAATTTGTGTTAAGTTATCAACTTTGTGTAACGATAGAGTTTCAGGATTATCATAGTTACAGAACTTGGCATTCATTTAGATCTCAAATCTTTTGTCGATGAAGTCGACAGCCACGATATTGTTAATATTGAACTTGGCTCCAATTTTCACATTTATGTTTTTGGTGAGAAACAGGCTTCTGTACCATTCGGATACTCTGTGTCGTGGGAACCATAGACAGCGGCATGAACATGAACACGAACATTTATGTACATAGGCACATACATTGCTTCTGGCCCCACACTAGGTTTCCCTTCGCCAGAACCAGCAACAGCGACGTCTGTTTATATTCGTTAGCACATTTATCCTTTATTGCTTTTTATGTATATTTTTCTCTTTCACGTGAGTGAGTTGGAACTTTCACAGAGCGGGTATTTCTATTGTCAAATCACACATCAGAAACAACAAATCATGAATAACTGTGACGTCGTATTTCAAAATGCTGAAGAATTACATTATGACATTGTTGTTGTAGCCCCTCTCTTTTAATTATTCAGTTAGCCTAGGTAATGTTATCAGAATAACTAAGCCAATTATAAGTATCTTATCTATGTCGAATTGATATCAGCTATTAATATTAAGATAAATAAAAGTATTTATCAACAACGAATTAAAATGGATAAAGATTATGATAAACTCTTTTCCTGAGTCCTGTCAAGGCCCCTATTTCAGTTAAAACTATTTTAGGGTATTTTACATTTTGGGTTAAAATGTTCATATTTAAGACCAACATCAACTTCATTATATTGCGTACAATCCTTTATTTGACTTTTGACATTTCCTTATCGCGTACATAAGCACTATTTTTCATTGCAGATGTAAAAAAATTATAGCTTTGGAGCTGTCAAAAGTTAAGTAATTCGCTGAATATACTATTCATAAATATGAATAGTATATTCAGCGAATTAAATAAGACCAAATGTAAACCATGAAACGAAAATAAATTTGCATATTTATTATTTTTTCTTATTTCTCGGAAGGAATTTGAGTGGCCAGCGTGAAACAGCTGATGCGATTCCGCTATGCCTAGATTGATTAAGAAATTAGAGAAAAGAAAACTTACAAATAGACGCGTTGGAAACCACGGAGCAGTGGCGGTACCATGTGATGGCTGATGATCATGATGACGATTTACTGAAGAATCTTATTGGAGCCGGCAGCAGAGAATACGCATCGAAAAAAAATGTGAATTGAACTGTCAGTGACTCTTATCTACAATGACATAATGTTTCATCTCAACTCGAACACTTATTCGATCTGACAAATATTTGTGCTCCCGGCTCTGAAGTGGTATTAGGAATACAGCATTTCCCATAGCATATTGTGACAAAACTCAAAACGCGAATCATTTATTGCAAGTAGGCAAAAATAATGCACTTTTACAAGACAAACACATGGATATAAATATATAATAAATTAACTACACTAATGAGTGAAAAGGAAATTTCGCTTTCAAGTGGTGATTCATGGCTTAATCTCGCAGCGGAAAAATAAACTCATAAATTGTTATGAGTCAACTCATATAGCATTTTTGTGCACTTAATTTGATTACCAGACTATTAACTTACATTATTGCATTTGTAAAAGTAACGTAATTAGTATTATCATGGACAGTACACTTTTAATTTATTGTGATAAGACATCACACGTCGCAGTAACCGGTTTGAATAAATGAGTGTAGGGGTCTAGGACAAACATCAAAATAGTAGCCATTATTTACACATGGCTCAACCACTGTTGAGTCAACACTAAAAGTGGCTCAAGAGTCTAGGGCTCAAGTGTCAGGGACTCTAGTGCTATATAACAGTGAAGCTGGTGATCATGTCCAACGCCGAGGAAGGAAACAGTGAAGAGAAAATTGAATCAGAGACCAAAAGTAATGGGGGAGGGGTGAAGGCAGGAAGCGGTGGGGGGCAGAAGTGGTCCAAATTCGACCTGGACGATATACTGAGGGATGAGGTGGGGCAGTGGGGACGGTACCAGTGGATGATGCTGGCATTGGCTTCTTTTTTGTCAGTGATCTTCTCAGCTTTCGCTTCTGGAGAGTATATTTTCACAGTGGCGAGAATACCTACCAGGTCAGTTCACCTTATCACCATTATAGGCATAACCACTATACGTCAGTTATGATATATTATAGTGTTAGTGCCCTTTTCCATACGACATAACAAAGTTATAAAGACAACCACGTTTAGCCAGTTATAAATACTCCATTTTGCATGACAGGGGCCACTACAGTCAGTCAGTTATTTGACTTTGGTTCCCACAAAACTTTGGACCTCTGCGTAGGCCTAACCCTAAATATGTATCGAAGTATGTTCTTTCATTTCCAATATTAAAACTAATATCATCCACGGATATGCTACCACATTTCAAGATAACTGGCTATACGTGGGGACGACTGTGCCTCCGCCAACCAGTACGGGAAAAGGTGTGACGCTATGTCGCTCCCAAGACTCATCAATTTTGAATTGACATCTTTCAAAAACTATAAGCAGCCATTGAACCTCTCCTCCGCCCAAGTTAAATGTATGATTTTGACCCACTTTGACAAGACGATAACATGATGATAATACTTACTTTTAATTTCCAGATGTGCTATACCGGAGTGCGATAGCCCAAACCCCGAGTACACAGCAAGCTGGGTTCTCACCGCCATCAACGGAACGTTGCTGGACTCATTCGACCAATGCGAACGGTTTTCCAACTTGACCAATATATCTGAACCAGAAATAGTCGGTCAGTGTCCTGCACAGCTCTTCGATCAGAGCGAGACCATTCCTTGCGAGAGTTATGTGTATGAGAATACTGACACTGTTGTGTACGATGTCAGTTCTTGGTTTTTTTACATACGAATTTTATCAGCGTCAGTTATACCGGATAATCTATTGTTTCCTTTCTTTCTTTTGTAATAATCGTTACACTTTCGTAGTCACACAGCAACCCACAGTATGCGATCCTCTGACTTTCGTATCAAACCACTATCTATATTTAAAGATCATTAAGATCACTGAATAGTGCTTGTGATTTACATGCGATGTCTCATCTTCTATAAATCAATAGGTATCACAGTAGGGGTCAGTGATATCACTGACCCCTTCCCAGTTCCGCTTATAACCACCATGTTTTTATATGAAATATACCAAATTTCCTAGTTCGGCCTGGCCTGCGACGAATGGCGTCGATCCCAAATTGGATCCATACGAACGATTGGTACCCTCCTAGTCCTCCCCATCACCGGCTACATCTCCGACCGATGGGGAAGGCGGGTAGCGCTGACCATCAACGCCTTCAACACTGCATGGCTGGGTTTGGTCCGGTCTTTTGTTAATAGCTACGAGTCTTTCCTGTTTCTCGAAGTATTGGAGTCGACTATTGGAGCTGGGGCGTTCTCTTCGTGTCATATTTTGGGTATGTTCATTTTAAACTATCTCAAAACTAATACTTATATAAATAGAAATATAAATATTTTAATTTCATACAAAAAAAGGGAAATATTAAACTGCACATAAAAATACTGATTTCTACAGCAAATATCAGGGCAAAATGCTGCGGATGCTGCTTAGGTGAAGGGTAAAGGGGGTGAGCGAAGCGAAGCCACCTTTATCCTTCGTGTTAGGTTTAACATTAAGAACTACAAAAATACTTAAAACATAAACTTAAGTACACATAAAATATTTAAAACATAAAAAGAGATTTTGTTGATCCTTTTTTGCTGTAAAAATCAGTATTTTTGATGTGCGATTAAATAATAGCCCAAAAAAATAGTCTAGTTAACAATAACAAAAAGTCATAAAAATAAGTATTTTTATTTACAAAAACAAGTACGTACTTAATGAGATACTCCGTACTAGTGCGAGACTGTACGCAGGCAGAGTATTGCTCATCTCACAGAAATAATGAGAAGTAAAAAAGCACAATGAAATTAAATGTTCAGGTCTGTACCAATTATCTAGACTATCTAAAGTATTTATAAAACCAGGGTGCGTACATTCCAGTATTGTCCTTTATCTTCTGTAGCTTCTTCTGTTTTTAGCGTATACCGTTGTGAGAGTATAGCGTTGTGATACGGGGCGTGGCAAATGGCATCCACGTTTATTTTTAATTCACGTTCACGTTTTCAGTAACCGAGCTCGTCGGCCCCAAACATAGAGTAACAGCAGGAGCGATGATCTCAACAATGTTCGCAGTTGGTCAAGTTCTGCTTGGCCTCATCGCCTGGGGAATCCGGCCTTGGAGAACCCTCACCCAAGTCCTATATGCCCCTCAAATACTTGTGGTTTCATACTTCTGGATCATGTCAGAATCTGTCCGATGGCTTATCAGCAAAGGAAGATATGAAGAATCAGAAGCTATTTTAAAAAAGGTGCCGAGAATCAATAAGAAAGAGTTATCAGAAAAGTCGATGGAATCACTTCGAGCTTCAGCGGAAGAGGAAAAAAATACAGAGAAGCCAAAAGAAATATGGCTTCCGCTTCTTGTGTTTAAACACAAGATTGTGTTGCTCCGTTGCTTTGTGGTCCCAATATGGTGGATCACAAACACGCTGGTTTACTACGGGATGAATATAAACGCAGTGAACATCTCCGGAAACTCGTATCTAAACTATGTATATGTGGCCGCAATTGAGATTCCTGGGTACTGGACTGCTATAGCTTTGTTGGACAGAATTGGAAGGAAACCAGTGTTAATTTTCTTTTACTTTTTGTGTGGGGCTTGCCAATTTGGGTTTGCTTTTATGCCTGCAGGTAAATATGTTTTGCTTAATACAATAACTAACTTACAGGTTTTGCCACTACTTTTAATTAAGAAATTATATGTACATGCACCATATTATTAATAAGAACATACATTACATACACCATCAGATATACGGTCAGATAGGAGTTTGAGGACTTGCTTGAATCATTTCCTCAGGTTTGTCTATTAGTTCTGCTTCTGTAAATTGACTTTCGTCTGTAACTTCTGCTGGTTCTCAAAATTTCTCCTGAAGTTTATTGGGATTTCGCGGCCATGAAATTTATACTAATACTTACTGCCACCCTATTCTCTTTTATCATATGGGGTGGCAGAAGCACAGTTGTGCCTAACTTTAGCCGGTTTCTACCGATAATTTTAATTTGTGTTGTAGGTAACCACAGCGCCTCTATGGCTATCTATCTCATCGGCAAGTTCAGCATAGCTGTGGTGATGACGTCAGTGTATGTCTACACGTCAGAACTCTACCCCACCAAGTACCGACACAGTCTATTAGCCTTCTCTTCAATGATTGGTCGTATTGGATCCATCACTGCACCGATGACACCTGCTTTGGTTTGTGCCTCTTTGTATATCTATGGGCAAATCTAATATCATAACTCTTGGTAAATGGTTAATCTCGCATTCGATCTAATTAGCTGAGATCTATGACATAGAAGGTACTTGGAATCACGGAAACCTCCTCGAATTAAACCAAACGAAAGCTTTGTGATCTGAAAAGACGGGAGCTAGGTAAGAAATCTAGAGTATTGGAGACTAGTCTATCACCAATGTATCTTGGAGTAGGTATCCAAAGAACTACCCCTAATCACGCTCAGGACCAGAAAACAACACAGCATCACGCCTTTTCCCATACGTAGTGGCGCAGGCACAGATACACCGCCTGCACTATCCATACATTTTCGTTAAAGCCTGAATCATGTGATTTACTTGCTTCGTTCCAGGCTCAAGAAGTATGGCACGCGCTGCCATCAATCATGTTCGGCAGTTTCGCGTTCCTCTCAGGGTCCCTGGTGTTCACAACTCCGGAGACACTCGGCACCAAGCTGCCTGATACCATGGAGGAGGCTGAGGTTATCGGAAAGAAGAAGCCAACTACTACTTTGTAAAAAAGAGCTCCGAAGACCACAGTTTAAATTGAAAAATTGGGGGCTTTATTTTTGTTTTTAGCTCTTTTAATTCAATGAGAATACAAATATGTAGGTAAGGTTTTAAGTTCTTTGTAGGCCCGGATTTAAGTCTCAAAGCTTTTCCCGACTGCTATCATACTGGCGCTGACATTTCCGAGACGGAGTGCAATATGAGGCGAACGCCAATGTTCGTTCGACAAATCGCTATCTCTCTTGACGCGTGCGGGCGCACAGGGGGACGGATTTCGAAATTGCGGACTTACGTTTTTTTGTTACATACCATTATTTTATTTATGGTAATGGATATTCCTAATTAAGGCAATCATATGTTTTTAGAACACTTCTTATTAGTAAAAGTTATAATTTGCGGGAAAAATTGATTTATTAAAAATAATGTATGGAGTGATATCTAATTTGCTCTATAAGTAAGAAGTCTTAAAAGTGCTCAAGCTGGTTTATGTAGGGCTAATCTACAATTCCACATACATAACATGGCTCCGGACTTCCTAGTTCTCCAGATAAACGAAGCTGATCTTAGGTATTATTGTACTATATCAGTGTAGTAGGTTATATAACCTACTACACTGATAGAGTTGAATTTACTCTACATTTAGACAAATTTACAACAGCAAATTATTTAATTATTTCAAGCCTAGAAGGAGGATTTAGTTATGGCCTTTATAAATAATTTCAAGTGTTCACTAACAGAGCTATCGTTATTTGCAATTCTTAAATATTCGCGATCGATATACAACATTTTGTAAATAATATCGACTCATTTATGCTTTTAAAAAAGAAGCTGAATTTTTTTTCAGATAGTGTAAAATTTTGTGGACATTTAAAACAGGAGCTTGGCTTACAATTTAATGAAGAAAACACTGTGATATTCTCAGAATTTTGCCGGAAGTGTACTTCTAATATGAAACGCAGATGGACCGCTGCTAATCAATCTTACAATCATTTTCATGAAAAGAACGAAAAGTGGTTAGAAAGTCCCATGGTATGGCCCAGTTTCTTCGCTTCTGAAGGAGAACAAGTTGATGTTGTTGACGGTGAAACATCTGACAATATAGAAAATCTACCTCCTAGTGTACATGAAGCTTCCACTTCCTTAACTCCGAGGAAACCACTCTAAGAACTGGGCTCAACAAAAAAAGAAGACGTATTGAAACTTTAAGCAATTCCTTGATTCCAGAGGAACTGTTAAAGTCAAGAGTAGACTTTAAAGGACTTTAGTAATGAAGACGATAGCAAAATTTTGGACCATCTTATTAAACATCTTGATGATATCTATAAGGTTCACTCCAGATTAAATGAAAAAAAATGTATATCAAACGTAAAGTGGCAATACATGAGTCAGCCATTGAATTGCTTTTTTTCTGTTTCCTTCATATTTCAAAGTTGGACAAGCAAAACTGGATTGTTATCCCTCAAAACAACATTAAACTGTTACTGCCGAAGGAGCGCAGATAAAATTGCAAGCTTTTCTTGATTTAACTGTGTCCAGACTCATAAACTGCAAATCATTTAGAACTTAATACAAAAGCTAATGTAAAACTTGTAAGCAAATTGGGCTATGATGAGGCTTTAGGACAAAGCGATTTTAAGCAAAAGGCTGATTTGAATGACTAAAGTATCTTTATGATTTGTTTGATTTCATTAAGGATTCTTTCGGATGATGTTATTACGTGGGAAAAGGATCCGACAACGACCGTCAACTTCATTTTACTGCCGACCTATAATGGTTAGACCACAAGAAAAGAAAATGAATAAATATTAAGACTCGTAAGAGGAAAAATCAAGAATCGTTCCGAAATTAATGCAATTTGCAGATTGACATCGTTAAACAGGGCGCATCGGTTTGTCTACGGGCTGCGCAAGTACGACCATGTCTCCCAGTATCGCAAGGAGCTGGGATGGCTTCCGATCCGTCTTCGCCGTGATATGCACATTCTCTCTTATCTATTCAATATTTTGCGAAATCCCCGCTACCCCACATATCTTCGAGAACGTTTTGAGTTTCTTTTCCCCAGGGATAGTAATCGGAGATCCCACACGGTGTCTCTCCTGTCAACTCCTCGGCATAACACTGCCGCCTACAAACACTCTTTTAGGTTAAGGGCAATCCGACTGTGGAACGCACTTCCCTGCACTATTAGGGATAGTCCCTCAATTTTCCCTTTTAAGAAAAGATTGAAAGCCTTTCCTTTCCTTTCTCTTTCGTAATTGGTATCATATTTATGTAAGTATATGTATGATATTTTGTAGTTTATATATGTGCATGCTATCTAGTGTATTATATAGTTGAGATATATATATATATTTTTTTGGTATATTTTATTTATATTTTAAAAGTAATTTTCGTGCGTATGTATACAGTTTTATTGCGCACTAGGACTGTCCTTTTTCATAAACACTCCTGTCTTGCCTAGGTTTGCTGGAAGAAATCTCTTTTTAGAGAAAAGCTCGCCTTTGCCTATAAAATTTATTGTAACTGTCTGTTTATCTATGTTTTCTGTGCAATAAAGAATATGAATATGAATATGAACGATTTTGTAGGTAAATTCAAATTTGGAATCGGTTTTGCATGATGTTAAATTAACTCAACATAGAAGTCAATGTTAGAAAAAAAACTATTATTTGTAACAGTTAATAATTTAATATTTGTATCAGTTAAACACAACCTATTTTTAAAAGAGATGTAAAAATCAATCTGTGGAAGTTTCAACGCCCTACTTCTTCAGTGGTCCAATGAAGAGAAGAGGCAAAAATTAAGTTCTTCTCTCAGTCAAAGCCATGTTATCTGTCATTAAGAAAATGACAGCGCCAATATGGCATGAGCAAGGCTAACAGATATTTGAGGTGATACTCACAGATTCTCTCGCAGTCTTCAGCCTTGTGTTGCCCCGCCACCAGGAGATGTCCGGTTTGGGCCGCGCGCCCACCGCCTGGCACGTGAGCTCCGTGCTGCGCCCCGCCACCAGGGGGCGCGCGCCGCCCAGCAGACGGACCCACAGCGGGGGCACTGGGGGAGACAACCGGGTTAGGCAGTCGACGAACGTAGATCATAATTCTCTATTGCACACAAGTATTAAAGTTACATATGTATACAGGGGGAATATCTGTCCGTATGTTGCACTTTTTACACTATTTTTCCCTTAACTCACAGGTATCCCACCTGTGAGTTAAGAGGGATACTCTGAAGGATTAGTTAGATTTTAAGTTATTTTGTATTAATCCTCTGTTTTATTTTTGTACTGTAACTGGTCCTATTGTAACCCCTGAATAAATAAATAAATAAATGTAACCAATGATCTTAAGTTTATAAAGGGTCTAATATATCACAAGGTTTTTAAGTATCATGAGTGGTTAGGTAGTCGACGAACATAAATCATAATTCTCTATTGCACACAAGTATTAAAGTTACATATGTTTATAGTGGGAATATCTGTCCATATGTTGCACATTTTACACTATTTTTCACTTAACTCACAGGTATCCCACCTGTGAGTTAAGAGGGATACTCTGAGGGATTAGTTAGATTTTAGGTTATTTTATATTAATCCTCTGTTTTATTTTTGTACTGTAACTGGTCCTATTGTAACCCCTGAATAAATAAATACATAAATATAACCAATGATCTTAAGTATGATCTTAAGAACACCCCTATCGAGAAGGCTGACACAATAAGAGACCTTGGAATTCTGCTCGATTCAAAGTTAACCTTCTCATATCACAAAGATGCTATAATAAATAAGGCCTATAAGAACTTAGGCTTCGTCCTCCGAACTAGCCAGGCTTTCACTAACCCACTATGTCTAAAAGTACTATACTACTCCTACGTACGTAGTGTTCTTGAGTATTGTAGCCCAATCTGGAGACCACAGTATAAACCTACTCTGAATCAATTGAAAGTATACAACGTAAGTTCGTCAAACATCTTCACTATCGTACCGCTAACTGTAATGGTCATAGTGATTACACTACCTTATTGGATCATCACAAGCTGCAGACACTTGAGGATAGACGGAGTCTCCTGGATATGTTGCTGCTCCACGACATCTGCAATGGACGTCTCGACTCACCGGAGCTAACTGCCTCTGCGCTACGTCTGAACGTTCCAACTAAGAGAACCAGACACACATCTCTTTTCCACGTCCCCCGAACCCGATCTAACTATGCACAAAACTCCATTATAAATAGAATTCTTTCTAATTATAATGGGGTTTTGAAGGAAAGGGAAGTAGACATTTTTCATTCTTCCAAACAGGCCTTTAGGACACAATTATTTTCTGACCCGAAACCAATGCACCCTGCTTAGTGGTAAATGCTGCCAAAGATCCGATCCCAAGACTACGGTCATAGGGCTAAGCAGGGGCGTACACCACCACACTATACTACACTGCACACTACACATTTTACCCGTGCATTCACATTCAAAATTTATAATTTAATAATTGAATTTGTTTTTAGTAACATATTTTACTGTTCTCTTTGTGTATATACTTATTTAACCACCTTAGTATAATGTCATGATGTTAAGCTTAAGGAATTTAAATCCATTATTGGCTTAAGTTAAGGTTTAATTCGCTGTTTAATCATGCATATATTTAGCTGTGGATTTTTTTAAGATAATAAAATAAATAAATAAATAAGTTTATAAAGGGTCTAATGTACCACAAGGTTTTTAAGTATCATAAGTTTCTCATGGACCCTAAGAACCCAAAATATGTGAAGAACCCTAAGTATCCTCAGTATCGGAAGATCTAAGGGTACCTAGCGTACCCTACACCCTATGCCTCACAGTAACTGTAAATATCTCAAGGACCCTAAATATCCTAAATATCGAAATTTACTTTGTGGGTTCTGTAGGTTTTTTTCTTGATTATTCAATAAGGTATGATCCGACAACATTCTCAAATCGACTCTTTATCGCTGGATTCGGTTGTCACATGACAGTGAGGATTGGCGCTACAACGCGACGGCATGTGATGCGAATCACTGAAAAAATAGATTTAACAATAGAGCTCTAATTATTGCGCCCCACATAGATACAGAGAAAAGTAACTCGCAACGCAGGGTGATGTGTGTCCTTATTTCCTTTTTTCCAAGGAATACCCCAAATCCCCAATCTTAACTTAATTATTTTATTAAAAAAGAGGTTTTCAATACACCACGCAACCTTAACCCATATTCAATTCCCAGGCATGTCGTGTACTCCATAAGAGAAAATTAATATCAAAATACCCGCACGGATCAGATCCCATACATATATTAAACATCAATCAATACTCGTCAGGGTATAATAAAATATACGTCATACATCATGTGCCTTTGACTCTTTGTTCTTCCGCATTTTTGACTGTTTTTATTAAAACTGATATAGAGACTACGAGTGTATCGCGTAGGACTTTGGCGACAAACCGACGAAGCTTTTAGTAAGTTTCACCTGTCCCAAGGGACAAGTGCGGGTCGGACTCGTACACAAAGGGTTTTGTATTATCGTACAAGACAAATCAAGGAGCAAAAAAAAAACAAATAGGTTTCGAACTTAGTCCCCTCCCCTAACAATGAACCTGACCCCCGGATCCGATGTCAACCCAATTGCGCAACCGCAACGATCGATGACGCGAATTATCGATTACATTTGAATGACGATGATTTGGAATTCGCAGTGAATGACGATGATTTGGAATTCGGAAAGGGCAGTGATAATGAAATTTTTCATACGTCACTTGAATTTCTAAAATCTCGTGTAGTTCATCATTTATTGCTGAAGCGGCAACAGAAATACACATTCTTTAAAAAGTATTACGCTTCATCAGACAGACAGAGCCCGGTGACGGGCAGACAGACCGTCAGCGGAAGATTAGTAATAGGGTGCCGTTTGGCACCCTTCGGGTACACAACCCTAACATCATATACCACATATGTATCAGTTACACAAACGTATTTCTCAGATTAAACCAAAACCACTATATTTTGTATAAACCTCTGTAGAATTGCTTACAATACATCACATAAGCTTGACAGCTTGACGCTTGACTGAAGAAATACGACGAATGTAGTTTTTTATATTTTATCTACACACGTATCATAAACCCTCTTTACTGCGTCTAAAAACCGCACGTTAAGACCAGCATAATGTAAAAATATTTGGTAAAAACTAATTTCTTATCTGAAAATTTGTACATTAAGACCATAATGTACAAAAATTTGTCAAATTATGACATTCAAATTTCGAACGGCCACGCCCGCCTGCGTGCCGCCCCTAGTTTGTCTGTGAAGTTGGTACTACAGAACAAGCTAAACAACTGCAGAGATATGATCAATGCCACAATGCCGGTCAAACATGCGGATCGTGAATACATCAAAGAGAGCTTATGATATGTGTGTAGATAAACTAGTGTATTTAACTGTACATAATTAGGCATGATGTAGCAATCACATAAACTACTATTATCTACACAGGTATCATAAACCCTCTTTACTGCGTCCAAAAATCACAAGTTACGACCAGCATATTGATAAACTTCTTGGTAAAAACTCATTTCTTATCTGAATATCGATACATTATGATCAAAATACCAAAATTTGTCAACTTATAAATTCAAATTTCGAATGTTGACGCCCGCTTGCGTGCCGCAGTTTGTCTGTGAAGTTGGTACTACTGAACAAGCTAAAAACTCCAGAGCAATGATCAATGCCACAATGCCGGTCGCACATGCGGTTCAAAGAGAGCTTATGATATGTGTGTAGATAAACTAGTGTATGTAACTGTACATAATTAGGCATTACAACTCTCGAGTGATATTATTATGAAACTTCGGCTCGTTTCATAAACCCACACTCGAGAATTAATGCCCTCCATTATGTAGCAGTCGCATAAACTACTATTACAACCCTGGAATGTGATTACTATATGAGGAGACATTTTTTAATTTCATTTTGCAAGTTATTTCCAGCTTCCCGTTCTTTTTGCATTGTCGAGCGTAGTTTATTTATTTATTTATTTATTTATTTATATAAAGATACATGAGCAGGGTTACACACTTAATATTACATTATTATAGTTAAGGTACAGTTTAGAGATATATCTGGTGTGCACCCAAATACATGTATACAGCATTTGCCTAGAAACAACACAGTTTATAATTAACCTAAACTATGGAATAATAAATGACATATTATACATCTTTATAACCGTTTTTAAACTTCTAAATCTTATTTAACGTACCAAACATAACAACAATAATAATATTAACAATTTACTTTTCTAGCGTAACTTTTAAAGATGTTAAGTGAATTGGAAAACATGTCTATACCTGGATCTTTGGAAAGTAAGTTGGTATAGCTTTGACACATTCTATTTATAGGAGAGTGACTGAGTAAGTTGGTTTTACCAATTGGACCATGTAGAGTTTTAGAAATAGGCTGTCTTGGATAATTATAGGGTACTGTCAGGAAAACGCGTTCCAGGATGTCACTGCATAGGATGTTGCCATTTATAACTTTATGTAGGAACGTAAGGTCACGAAGGGTACGACGACTTTTTAATGAGACCATATTGAAAAAACTAAGGCGTTGTTCCTACGGGCATCTGTGGGATATTCCGCTTGAAATAAAGGCCAGATGCCTAGTAAATGATCTCTGAATACTTTCAATGTGTTGGGAATGAAGAGCGTAAGATGGGTTCCAAGCTGAGGAGGAATATTCCAGGTGACTTCGGACAAGAGAGTCGTACAATAGTATTTTCGATTGAACGCTAAAGCCATTGGAATTTCTTCTGATGAAACCCATCATTTGAGCTGCTTTTTTGGTAATATTGTTGATATGGGGAATGAAGGGTAGTTCGTTGACATAATAGCAAAAAAGGCTCTAACTATTTCGATCTCTAATAAAACGCTGGGTATTGTCTTAGCTAAAGCTAAAAGTTAAAAGCCTAGAGACTTATTACAAAAAAACTTAAGATATTTTTCCAGTACCGGATGTTGAACCCGAACAAAATCTATTCAGACTTCTTTTTAACCTATTTCAATTTGGTTATATTTTTTTTTTTTTAGGCGTCCGTACCCAAAGGGTGAAAACGGGAACCTTTTACTAAGACTCCGCTGTCCGTCTGTCTCTCTGTCTGTCCGTCTGTCACCAGGCTGTATCTCATGAACCGTGATAGATAGACAGATGAAATTTTAACAGATGATGTATTTCTGTTGCCGCTATAACAAACAAATACTAAAAAACAGAATAACATAATTATTTAAGGGGGCTCCCATAAAACAGTTATTTCAATACCATAAATAAATGACCCTGGTAAAGTAAATGGAGTGTGAAAGTAGCCGCACCACAATAACTTTGTAAACAACATTTTGCTATGTAAAATTCAAGCTATTCACTTCACACCATCCCTACCATTGTACGGAAGTGGTACGGAACCCTTCGTACTTAAGCAATAGCATTCAAAAGGCAGAAGTAAACGTCGTTAAATCTGATGGATCGGGTATAAAAGTTAGCGTTCCACAAGGTTCCATATTAGGCCCTTTCTTATTCCTGGTATATATTAACGATCTGCTTTTCACGGTGGAGAAATTGAATGACATAGTGTTGTTTGCAGATGATACTTCAATGGTTTTCAAAATTGAAAGACAAAACGAAGATTTTGATGATGTTAATGGTGTATTGTCTTAAACCTTGAATTGGTTAACAGTAAATTATTTATTGTTAAACGCTGGTAAAACCAAGTGTATCAAATTCTCACTTCCAAATGTGAGGCAAGTTGAGACCAGATTAGTGTTAGACAGCAACACGTTAGAATTAAAAAATGATAGGAAGTTTCTGGGAATAAACGTTGATAGCAAATTGCAGTGGGGACTCCACATAAATAAATTAGCTGGTAAATTAAGTTCTCAGGAACTTAGGAACATCAGACAAAACACGGATGTGTCTACATCTAGGCTAGAATATTTTAGTTACTTTCATAGTGTTATGTCTTATGGTATCTTGTTGTGAGGGAAAGCAGCGGATGTTCAGACTATTTTTATTTTACAGAAAGAGCTATTCGATTAATTTATATTTTAAAATGAACAGACTCCTTAAGAGAGCTTTTTAAAGAAATTGACATTTTAACTGAAGCTAGTCAACCTATTTTCGAAACTATAATATAATTGAATTAGAAATATAATTGCGTACATACGCAAGAACCTTACAACCTTTTCCAAACTTAGCGATAACGGTAATGTTTACCTAAGAAATAATCACAGACTTGTTGGGCCCCAGGTTGGACTCGCGAAGGTTAGCAATTCTTTCAAGGGTCAGTGCATTCTCTACTACAATAAGATACCTCTGGAGATTTTGAAACTGCCATTTGAGCAATTTAATAAGTGACCAAGTGCGACTCGGGCTCACCCATGAAGGGTTCCTTTGTAGCAAGTAATTATGTGACTGGATGTTTGTGTTGTAACTTTTTTTTTTCATAGTGTTTGAATGAATGACAAAATTATCTTTGCGGTTTTTAATAAATGTTTTATTACTTAAAAACAGCTTATTTTCTTTTGTTCAAACCAATTTTCTTTGAAAGTGTGTATTGAGACACATAGCATATATTTTTTGTAGATTTTTCACTCTCTTACTTTAAAAGTTAGACGGGGGAAGACACACATTTTTCCACTTTTCCACTTTCACATTTTGTCTCTTTAACGATTTACTTTGAGGAAAAATGATTTCAGGAACCTGAACGTCATTTTTAAAGACCTATCTATGGACACCCAACAGATATAGGTGTGATGAAAAAAACAATTGGTTTCAATTCCATATATAGGGAGCCCCCCCTTTAGTTATTTTATTTTTTTAAATTTTGTATAAAATCTCAAAGCGGTTTATTGAATTCACTTCCATACAAAGTTTCAACTGTGTAGTCTTAATAGTTTCTGCATAAAGTTGCTGTGACATACGGACGGACGGACGGACAGAAAAACTTGAGGAAAATATAAGGGTTCCTTGTTTCTCTACGGAACCCTAAAAAGCATGTTAAAGCAACTTTTTCGAAAAAGGGATATTTCAATGTACAAGATCACTTAAATGACGGGACTGTATGGGGTTGATCTAGCTCAACACAGACCTTGCTGTTAATAATTTTGTAATTATTTGTTCCTGCTTATTAATCATAATAATTATTTTTTCATATTTGTATTTGTTAAGCACAACCAATTTTTAAAAGAGATCTAAAAATCAATCTGTGGGAGTTTTTACGCTCTTCTTCTCCCACAGTGGTCCAATGTAGAGAAGAGCCAAAAAATGACGTTTGCTAAGTATATGTAAATATCAACAGTTATAAATAACGTTGACTTTGAATTGTCTTTGACGTAGGTAGTACTTGATGGTGATACACAATCTTCGCACTGTTCTGCCGCAGCGAATGACATAACAGCCATGCTGTAGGTGAGCTGTTATGATTTCTATTTTAATATGATTGTGTCCGAAATTTCAACCACCACGAATCGAGTAGCCAATTTTCATCGATACACGCGCCTTGAAATAACTTGGTACAGTCATTTACGACGCTTGTTTACGATTCAGGTGCTTGCGACTTTTATGTTAAAAAGCGCAATATTTCTAGCTGCAGCTCTTTCTTAAATAAGTGGTTCCTCTCAAATTATTTGTTTTAAATGAGGGTTACCGTTTTGTCGATCGAGTCACTGGCGAGTAAGGTCCTAAAGTATGAAGTTTCTGTTAAAATGTAACCGATTTCAAAAAGAGATGAGGTTATCAGTTCCTTCTATATTGGAAGACCTCACGCCATACCAGCGCTGCTAGCGGCGAGACACGCGGTAGCATTCTGGCAAGAGAAACATCTGGCCGTTCGCAGAATCAATTCCGTAACAATGTGTTTTCACGGAGCAACCAGCTTTTAAATGTAACGATAACAGGATGAAGGGCGCAAACAATCTAAACGTCAATCAAAATACTTTCACCTCTGACAAACACAAACAAACAAAGGAAGTTTAACCCTCGTTTACCCATATAATGAAAGGTGTTATTTGTGGAATAACGGTCTGTCTGACTCGCGCACCATGGGTTTTGTATACGTATGTATGTTAGTATATTTAAATGGTTTGTCCATCATGCTCTTACAGACGCTTACGCTTTTACAGTATGTATAGCTATGTACGTATTGCCACCAAATTTGTGTGTTATGTATGTTTGTGTATAGTGCAAATTTACATTTTTCGGATTTTTCTCTTTATTTGTGCTATAAGACCATGCTTCATGATTTTAGGTAAAGAGGAAGTACCCTATAGATTTTGATTCCCGTGATATCAAGCAAATTCTGCAGAATGGTGACATAAAGGCGGCATCCTTTCATTGCCCTTTCTTTTAGTCACAAATGCAAGAGACAAAAGACTTGAGTAATTGATATTAATTTAAACTTGATACCTCCACGTGGTCCTGAGGAAAATGTTATTGACAAATGGACAAACTGACAAACAGACAGAAATTTACAGTTTTCTGATTTTTTCCTTTAATATGCTACTAGTATAAGACCTTTCTTCATGTCAAATTTGATAATTCTAGGTCAACGGGAAATTTATAGGTTTTGATTTCCTTGCGAATACCGAATACAGTTTCAGCAAAATTGTTACTTCAATGTATCTTTTGATTGGGTTGACCTATAAGTTTGATTTTTCAGAAAATTATAAGTTTGAGACCAAAGACCTGAGAAATTGATCTATAATATCTCCACGCGTTCTTGAGGAAAAGTTCCTTGATAGACAGACAACGAAGTCATCCTATTAGAGTTCCTTTTTTCCTTTTAAGGTACGGAACCCTAATAATACTTGTAAACACGTTTTTTTGATACCGCTCTAAGACAATTAATAGGGTTTCGAACGAGATCACTTTCGCTTTGTTATTAACGGTTCAACGCCAATTTCGAAAAAGTTTTTTTCTTATAGTTTTTTAGTCTGGGTGAGGTCACCGGTGACCTATATGGCATTTAACGCGACGCAGTAGGCCAAAACGCTTGTACATCTCAAGTTACGCAAAATATTGTATTTTATAAATATTTAAACAAATTAAAATCCGGAGCGAAATTAAAAAAAAACACATATTTTTATAATTTCGCACCGGATTTCAATTTGTGTACAAATTTTATGATAACTTCGGGAGAATTTTCTATCGAACAAAAATAATGAAATTACTTTTATATGTTCTCAAATCATCAACAAGCTAGTATAAATAAATAATTCATAATTATTTATTTCACACAAATATTTTAAAAAGTTACAGTAAAAGAAAATGCATGTATAAAGGCGAGCTTCTCTCGAAAAAGAGATTTCTTCCAGCAAACCAAGGCATTATAGGAATTGGTATCATAAAAGGGTAGGCACTAAAAATACTATAAATAAAATACCTAGGAATAAATTAAATACCTATAAAATACAGATAGGAAATACAAAATAATTACCGATATATACATAAATTTTACATATAATAATATAAATACAGTAACTTTTACGAAAGAGAGAGGTAGTGCTTTTTAATACGTTTATTAAAAGAGAAAAGAGTGGGACTGTCTCTTATAGTGCAAGGAAGTGCGTTCCAGAGTCGGACCGCCCGCAAAGGAGTGTTTATACGCAGCGTTGTTATGCCGCGGATTGGCTAAAAGTGAGACATTGTGAGATCTCCGGCTCCGATCTCCCAAAAAGAGATACTCAAAAGGGTCTCGGAGGTAGTTGGGGTAGCTCGGATTTTTCAAGATATTGAACAAATAATGAAGAATGTGAGAGATTAATGCCCCTATATTTTACGTACCTTGAGGTTTACAAAAGGCTGCATTGACATACTACTTCGCCTTAAGAGCAGCCGACATAAAAAAAGAAGGTGATATGTAAATAATAAATCAAAGCTCGAGGGGCGTGGTTTAACCAAGAACGCGGGGAGCGCCCCCCGATGAATACATCGCAAGCGGTCAGCGAGCCGGCAAGGCGGCGCGGCAGGCCGGCGGTGTTTCAAAGCTTTAGAATAGAGGAAATAGAAATAGAAATAGAAATAGAAATAGAAAATCTTTATTTGTAAAACATAGGTTACATAAAAAGGTCTTAGCAATATATTTAGGTGGTATCTCTATGCTTGGCGCAGTGTTTTCTATTACTTAAATAAGATTTGATGAGGTCATACGCGTTACCCCTAACACCATATGAGTATAGTTTATTTAAAAGTATATTGTGGTTAACATAATCGAAAGCCTTTGTTAAATCCATAAATAGAGACGTAACTGGTTTATCACTATCAATATTCGTCATGATTTTGCTTAGAAATTCGTATATCGCCATATTAATATTTTTGCGTCTCCTAAAGCCTTTTTGTTCTTCTACCAATATGTTATGCTTTTCAAAGTAAATGTATAGCCTATCATAGATGGCTTTCTCAATTATTTTAGAAAATATTGGTATAAGTGCTATAGGCCTATAGCAGTTCATATCTTCCCTATCGTCTTTTTTGAAAAGTGGTTTAACAATAGAGGTCTTAAGGCGATCAGGGAAGACTCCGTGTTCCAGGCATAAATTCGTCAAGTGGGAAAGAATCGGAGCAATATTAATGCTCACAGTTTTGACAATTTGTGTATTAACATCATCGTTACCAGTACTGTTGGTATTTTTAAGGCTTTTTATATGTTTCAAAATGTCAAGAGGAGATGTGGGAGTCAAAAATATAGAATCAATTTGTAGTGTCAGTGTTAGTTTATTTGTTTTAGTAGTGTTAGTATTTGGTTGTACTTGGTCAATGAAATGATTATTAAAAGCTTGTGCAATTTTATTGGGCTCTTTTATTGGTACTCCAATGTATTTAATTATGCTTATGTTGTTTTTTGGTACATTGTTTTTAGCTTTATTAATTACACTCCATGTTGCTTTACATTTGTTAGATGATGTTTTGATAAAGTAGTCATTTTGCGACTTTTGTGTAAGATTTAGAACTTTCTTCAGTCGTTGTGTGTATTGTTTGAACTTATTTTTATTTTCATCGCTTGGGTTTCGTCTACATGTCCATAAAAGTTCCCGTTTTCTTTTGCAACAACGTTTGATACCTTTAGTTATCCATTTAGATTTAGCCATTACATGTCTTTTTATCTTTTGCTCAGGGAAGCAAAGGCCATAAAACATTACAAACGTATCATGAAATAAGTTAAATGCTTCATTCGGATTATTACATTCAAATACCTCAGAAAAACTCAATTGAGTAATATAAGTCACGAATTTACTTATGTTCTCTTCACTGTAGTCTCGTCTTTTGATGAAATAGTATTTTAGAAGACAACTTTTTTTGACAGGGCATTTAAGAATTTGTGCAGAGTGGTCTGACATGGCGAGTTCTATTACCTCACCATTACTTCTTTGCACATTGTGGGCAAAATTGTCAAGGCATGTACCACTGTCTGGACGAGTTGGTTCTTTTATTTGTAGTTTTAGGTTATAAGCTGATAGAAGTTGTTCAAAAGTTTTTGTAGCATTAGAATTTGTTAACGTATCAATGTTAAAGTCCCCTGCTATTATAACTTTTTTATTTCTGTAACATGTCTGTCTAAGTATTTTATCTAGTATTTCGAAAAACCTGTCCAAATTGTCCTTCCTATTATTTTGAGTAGGTACCCTGTACATAGATATAATTATAATCTTATGTTCTATTATTTCTATACCACAACATTCAACTATATTTGATATACTGCATTTCTGTATCTCTTTAATTTCCTTAAATTCATGATGTTTACTTATTAATATACAGGACCCCCCATTTCTGTTATTTCTACAGAAGTGTGTTGCTACGATAAAGTTCGGTATCTTTAATTGAGCTGTGTCTGCCGACACCATATTATGTTCGGTGATACATATAACGTCTATAGCCTTATTTTCATTTTTTAGTCGGTCTAATTGCACTGTGAGATAATCGGACTTGTTAATTAATCCATTTATGTTTTGGTGCAGAATATGAATGTTGTTATACACGAAAAAGATTATTGCTTGCTGCATTGTCATTCGTGTTTGTGCTACTGTCGATTTTGTTCAAGTCATTATTTCCTAAATTAACATTATTAATAGCATTAATTAAATTATCATTTCTATCATTGTCATGAATTAAATTATCATCAATATTATTATTAGTTATGTCAGTATTCGTGCCAATATCCATTGTATTATTTGTATTCAGAGTAGGGTCATTCTGATTTTGATCCGTTTGTACATATTTATCTACCATTTGTTTGTCATGTGTATGCGTGTTGACTGAGCGAATGTATGCAGTTCTTTGTGTGGCGTAGTCAAGTTGGAGAAGTTTTCTCAGCAACAGTCTACTCAATATTCTTGTGAAGAGTGGTCCTCTCGGGAGAAATCGGTTGTAATTCATGTCTAGGAATGATACATTGTCGTATTTACCGCATATAAATCTAAGTTCATAATTAAGTTTGCGTTTTTGTAGTTTGTTACAATACGGAATTTCGCAAACTATTAAGTTGACACCTTTGTTTGACTGGAGCCACACTATTAGGCTCGACGTGAACTCGAATGGATCAGCTTCATTGATACCGCCCATCAGCACTACGTAGTCGTCCTTGGTGAGTGTTGCGATTGCTGCCTTTTCTGTCGTAGTTACGTCGCTGAGTCTTGCACCTTGTTTCCAGAAGCTTGTGACTAGGTAGTTGGAGCCCACCAGTATTTGGAGAGCGTTTCTGATGCCTCTCGCTTGTTGGTCCCCGATTATTACGATTCTTCGTCTTGATGTTTCTGTTTTGTTTTCATTATTGGTTTGAATAGTAATAGGTGGATGTGTGGTTGGTGTTTGACTGTTAGTCTCGTCACGAGTGGTCTCGATGGTGGTTTTCTTCGAATCAATAGAAGTCTCTATCACTGTCTTGCTGTTACTTTCTTCTGGGGTCTTGATGGCGTTTGACACTTGATCACATTCTGTGTGATTGGTTTTTTCGCTTTGCTCCGGTATAGCACTCTCATCACCATTTTTATCAGTGTTTTTGATGTCATCTTTAATAAGGAATTGTATTTTTCTATTCGGGTTACTGTGTGAAGGTGATTTCTTGGGTTTTTTCCTTCGTCTTGCAGTTAAGGGAGTCATGACTGTCTCAGAAAACCTAAATGTTTTATATACCTCAATTAGTTTGTTAGATTTTTCTATTTCCTTTTGAAGTCTCTGGTTTTCAGTGAGAAGATTTTCAATTTCCTGGTTGGCTGAATCAAGGTCATTTCTAAGTTTCTCAAGTTGTTCATTTGTATTTGAATTGTGGCTGATGTCGCACGATGTGTTCGGAAGACTTCTATTTAGATCTTCAAATAAGGATGAGCTTGATTCATCACCACATGAATTGCTTCGGTGCCTGTATTGAGTTCTAAGTGTTACATAGTCGTTGTGATCCATGATACTTTGATCCATGAGAATTTATTTTACTTCCAGTTGAATTAATTTGTGGTAGAAATCATGAAATTATATTGAGTACACTACTAGATCCCGTACAAATTCATTTGATATATTTTCCGTGTGGTCTTACGTGAAACGGAACGTGCTCCAGCATATCGCTTAGTTACGTCACTCCACTCGTTGGTCTATTTTGAAACGCGCTTTCACTCCGTGACGTTGGTAGCCGTGCGGAATGTTATTTGTTTTGTTGTGCCAAGCAGCTGTTTATTTTGGAATGTGGGTGTATCAAATTAGAAAATTTGCGATTTAGCCGTTTAATTGTACTTTTAAATTGTGTTGATGTTTTTATAGTTATGCTTCTATATGGTGTCCCGATTCCTTTATCCAGATTTTCTTATTTATCAGGCTATGATGTTGAATATTGGATTTGTGTACTCACAGTTTGAGGTTAGTTGAGTGGTTTTATTTAGTTATTTCTCCTTTTTCTGTTGTTTTTAGCACTGTTTCTTATATTTTTGGCTAGAGCCCTTTGTTTACGTGTTGTTGACAGCTGTCAAGTCAAGAGGAGGCATGGAGTCGCCAAAAATATAATAGGTTTAGGTTAGTATTCCCGCTAATTAAATTTAATTATTATTAGCAAACTTTATTTAGTTTTTTGCTTTATTTAGTAATGATAACATAAATAAAACTCTCGAGCTATATATGTTGTTATAAAAATGTTTATATTTTATGACACGCTTCTGATGGGGCATTTTGCAAACGAGCAAAAATATAAACAAGTATACTTGTACGGTAAATTTCCCTATTCTCAGAATAAATTCTTGTATACCACCTACACTACTGAACCAATCTGGCCTATATTACACATATATATCGCTTGTTTCTTATAATTTAGTAGTTGTAGTGATTTAGAGGCTCGAAAATCGCGATATTCGACACCTATGAGACCCTAGGCCCTAGATACGAATTTGAGAGATGAAGCAAGGGAAGGGTTAAGAGAATATCTGACAAATTTAATTTTGCTATGAATTTTTCTTTCAAATAAAAAACAGCGTTTATCATAATTATAATTTATATAATATAATTTATTTAAAAGTCACTAAAATCTATAACAATCCTACTTTTTTCTGAAGCTACAGTAACAGTTCTCTCGTCTTCATTAAATTGTTCATCTGAAACATTTGCGCTGCATGATTTATTCTCTTTGCTCGGAACATTGCCATTAGTTTTTTTGATTACGTATTCTGGATCACGGATCGTCTGATTTCTTGTATACCGTGGATCCACCAGTTCTGGTAAGAGGCAGTCTAAATAAAAAGACAATAACTTTGGCTCCATTTTATCTTTCCAAAACTTGTCATCCTTGCAAATTGTATGTGTTTTTATTTTGTTTTTTCCATACCAAACTGCCAACAAGCATTTGTATCTTTTACATATATGCATTTGCCCTTGGGCTTGTATATACCAGTCAGATTTTTCATTGACTTCTACCTGTCCTGTTTTTTTATTACAACGCCAGAAATTCATTTTCCCTTCTTGAATTGCAGCTTCAATTCCTATTTTGAATGGTGCTATGAGACTTTGAATTTCTATCAGCATTTCTTCTGTGATGCCTTCTGGCGTTGCACCAAGAAATGGGTAGGTTTCGTCGATACTTGTTCGATGTTACTTCTCATTCATCAAAAACCTCATCTTGGGCTTTTTTGTATCTATAACTAGTCATGGCTGGTAAATCAAGAGATGCCGATACTTGATTCAGTTGAGCATTACCACACCGCCGCTATCATCCCCGAAACTGCCATTTTATTTAACTTTTCTGATGAATTCTTTATGGTGAAATCTTTTTTACCTATTTAAAAAAGATAACTTACTATTAAGCATACAAATAAAAAATTGAGAGAAAAAAATATGTCAATTATTCTGTGACCGCTCACACTGCTGTCTATTACATCCTGAAACAAGATAAATAACACATATTTAATTCGGTAATTTTTTTTTTTTTTATAATTATACTTAACTACAGAACAAAATAGACCAGTGATTGACCACAATTGACCACAGATGTGATAGATGACAAAAAAACAGATTCCTGATCATGATTCAATCTTCGAAAAATCATAACTCACATCATTATTTTCAGTCTCTATTTCATATAGTTGAAGCCTACCATCGTCGCTGACTTCCACTGAGTGCTCGATGTTATCGTCATGTGGTCTCTTCCTCGAAATAATGCTTAACCTAAAAATAAATAAAACGGTAACTATTGAAAGCAAATTACTTATTATGAATATTTTATATTTTTTACTAGGTATTTGAATTGCAAAAAATCTAAGTGGGACCATAGGCATTCCACAATCTGTAAGCTGCTGAATTACGTAAAATTATTTTTATGTGTCTGACTTTCACCCAGGTAGCTGTTAAGGCAAAGACTGAGTGTTTAAAGCTAAGATTGTGCAGTGCTACATTCCTTTTGCCAACACTTATAATCCTTGAATGCTCTTCTCTTTATAAATTGGCAAGAAATTCGCAATTTTCCACGATACTTAAAATAAGTTACAAAATAATTTACTCACCTTTTTTTTCCAATAACTTGGTAGTTGGAAATTGTTGATCGTCCAAACTTAAATATGACATTGGCGCATCTATATTTTGTTCTTCTGTTGCTGATATTTCGCATGTATACGAAGTCAGCTCTGGTGCTGTGATTTTGTCGGATTGGTTTGCGCTGTAAAATAAAATTTGTATCTAAATATTCAATGAAAACCAAAACGAAAGTAGCAATGTAAGAAATAATTAAAACCTACAAAAAATGCTACATACATGATAAGGTTTGAATTGTTTTTTTTTTATTGGTTTCCTATCTGAAATATATTTTCCATGAAGATGCTTTATTAAACTTATTCGCACATGTGATAATTACAAAGTCATTGACACTTAATTAATTCATAATTCTTTATTGAACACAGTTATTTAAAAAGATACATTAAGTGAAAACATATGTACAAAAGCGAGCTTATCTCTAAAAAGAGATTTCTTCCGGCAAACCAACGCATGACTCACGGAACATTTATCAAGAAATTTTATTTTACGAGATTAATTAAGGGATATAGTTTGCTTACCCATTTTTTTCCAAAAAGTTGGTAGTTGGACATTGTTGGTCGTCCAAATTTTAATATAACAATGGCGACTCCATCGTTTTGTTTTCCATCGCTGCTGTTTCGCATGCATGCTCTAATGTCAGTCCTGGAGCTGTCATTTCGTCGGACTGATTTGTTCTGTAAAATAAAATTTGAATCTAAATATTCAACGCAAACCAAATCACTAAAGGTTTTTAGCAAGATTTGACGCAGACGCGACAAAGTTCAAAATATTTATAATTTACAGAATCAGTTTCTACATTTAAATTATTTTTTCCACGAAAATACCTACGCTCACAAAGTCAATTCCATAGACCATATTTTTTGGAACCAACCATGAAAACGCGAAAAAAATACCAGCTCTTCATTACATTTCCGCCCATTAGGTAGGTATGTATTGCACTTCTCTATGAAACAGCTGATATTTATTACGTGATTTCGAGGTTTGCCCTAAAGAAAAATATGTTCTATGATGTAGGTCTCTTCAAATATCTCTACCTACACGTTTTATGCATCGAACATGGGATGAATATAAAGACATGAATACTTACTTTTTATTTTCCCTCATTTGACGAGCACCTTCTCTTAGATGTTTCAAGTGGTTGGTTTTGTTTACTTTTCGTTTTATTCTGTTTCTATTCCCCATATCGGCAATGTAATTAAAACCTGAACGTTATTTATTCACTTATTAAAAACTTCCGAGTACCGATTATCGACACAGGACTATCTCGGACAGAGGTCACGGGCTAACTGGGTGGGAATACGAATCTAAACGAAAGTGACAGCGTTAATTACTACCACATAGGATAAAAAGAGAGCGTAAACAATGCGCTTGACTCATACTAAGATAACGTGGCGCCAAACCACATAAAAATTGTTTTAAAATAAACCACATTACTTTTTCAAAAATATTTTTCGGGAGAATTTACGAATACATAATACCTACATTTTGAATGCAATTCCGCAATGAAATTATTTAGGATTTCAGAATTACAGGAAAAAATAAAACAATTTAGAGGTATTTTCGTAATTAAATTCTATCGAGAAAATTGTATCCAATCGCGTTTTCCTTTTGTGAGAATCTTAATCAAATACTCAATAAACGTTAACCCAAAAATCAAATCTGTAGATGACTTTAAAGTGGAGTAAATGGATTTGAAATAAACCCCATTTTTGTTTTGTATCGAAAATAGCCGAGTAGCCAGTTTATTTGATTTTAACCTTACTAGCGTCTTCAAAAGACAATGACCGAACTCTAATTGAACCATTCAGCCTTCACAAGTAGACAGTTAAAAACCATCGTCGTAAAACAACTTTTCTACGGTCTATATAAAAGCCACAAAAGGGTCCAAATGACACCCATTCAAACATAGACCACCTCGGTTCATCCGGCTGAATGCGCGAAATCTTTGCCTCGCCAAAAAAAGATGCTGTCAAACTTTCCGCTGTTAGCGCGCCCATGAAATATTGTGAAAGTTTAAGTTAGGTTTTGCGATATCCATAATACATTTTGTGCTGATAGTTCTTTGTTCTTTTTGGAACTAAGTTTTGTCGGAACTTTCGACTCCCGTGAGAGATAAGGCGTTGCATGTTTGGATGATTATGTGATACCGAGCGGCGAAGTGCAAATGTTTTATACAGACGCATACATTGATTCTGGCCCCACACTAAGATAAATGTCGTCGAATATTGAAAAAAAAACCTCCAGATCTTGGATATCTATATGTGTCGATGTTCATGGTTCCCACGATACAGCCAGGGTATGCAGTAGTGAGGGGCAGAAGTAATATGTATGTAAATGTTTATCTATTTATTTATGTTTATATGCTAGCATGTAGTAGGAGATTTTGATTAATCTAAGATAGAATAAACATAAACATTTACATTCACGCACATATATTGCTTCTGGCCCCACACTAGAATACCGTGTCGTGGGGACGAGAAACAGCGACGTCACACACACTTAGGTAGACATCCAGGTCTTGACCTGGGTTTTGTTTCTTTATCCCCAGCCGGGGATCGAACTCGGGACCTCTCGCATGGTAGGCACAGCCACAACCGCAGCGCATAGAGGTCGACAATGACCGGCTAAACATGAGAGTAATTATGACAGTGCCTCTGCCACCACGTATGAGAAAAAGCGTGAAGCTGTGTATATATGTATGTAAGATTCTGCATTCGAGCAATATTTCTAAAGATACACGTAACGCCAATTTTGTTGGCTATTGAATGCCGCCTGGAGGGAGTAGCGACGCATCAGTACAAGAGAGACGCATGCGCGACAAAACGCAACATCAGACTTGGGTCGCCTCGCGCGAGAGTGCACAGCGGCCAGTACAAACTAGTGACAGGCCCACTACTATGAAGGCGAGTCAACAGTGTTTTCTGACTTTAAATATAAAATATGAAGTTGTCAAAGTTATTCAGAGAGTTGTGTTGAATTGAGTTCAAAGTGCTGGTCTAAGGCTACCTCAACTAATCCGACTAATGGCTCTTGCCGCAACTTAAAGCGACAGTCAAATGCTATTTCCTACTTAGTAAAGAATAACAGTCATCAAAGTCAAAACAGATTACAATCAACCTAAGACCAGATTCAAAATACCGCGTCCAAATATGGCGTGGATCAAGTCTTGCCAGAAGAATTTGTAGAGTTGTGATAGCTTCATGTTGCCGTCCTAACACGAGTAGTGACTTTCGGCCGAAGCCTTAAGTGTAACCAAACATTCAACATAAACATTTATATACGGGCACATACATTGCGTCTGACCCCACACTAGGATATGCGTGGGAACCAGAAACATCGACATCACAGACATACACACAAACATCCAAGACCTGTTTTTTTTCTTTTTATCCCTCGGGCCGGAGCCGGCGGGATCGAACACGGGACCTCTCGCATGGTAGGCAGATCCACAACCGCAGTGCCACAGAGGTCGTCACACTAGGGGATAAAATGTCCCACAAAATGTCGCGCAATGACGCGGTAACGCTGCACATTGTCCCGAAACATGCCCCCGACAATGGGCCATGCTAAAAAAACTTATTACTTTATTTTGTAAAAAGTAAGGCTATTTCATGATAATTATTTGAATATTCCGGATAATGGATGTCTTATTACTTTTTTAATAATTTTTAAAATAACAGCCCTCGTGACTTCACTCGCTCACAGTTTTGCAACTGTTGTACTTGAGGCTGGTTGTTTCCGATTATAAAACTAAAAACTGTAACATAAACATTTGTTTTTGTTCCGGCTGACATCTTCCTTATCGACTGACAACAAAACTGTTGATACTTGACAGTTTTACAGAACAGCCAACTACAGCCAACAACAACTACGCCGAAGAGGACAAATGAAGTAATTTTTTAAGGATATTTCAGTAATCCTGAGGTATTTTTTGATGGGAATAACGGAATACGGAGTTTGGTACCTTTGTTTTTTACATGGCCTATTTTCGTGACGCGAGACACGTTGCTTGCTCCCGCTCCGTCTTGGGTCTCGGGACTTTCCAAGTAGTTGTTGGGTGATGTTCCTCGACATTTTGCTCCATTTGTTCCCAACTTATCCAACGAAACAACACAGACATAGCGTCACGCTATTTCCAATACGGCGTGGCAGAGGTCCAGATGCGCAAATTTGTTACCAGTTATACAATACTTAATTTTGCGTGATACGGTGCTTGTCCATCGTCCAAGCTATTATGATCTTCACAGGAAGAAGGTCCGTATAATGGACTTTTTTTGTATGTATTCTGTACTTAAGGGGAGGGGGGGCGCTAACTCCATCCTGTCCCTTATTGCAGATAGGATAGAGTAGACTGTCCGGTCCGGTGTCTCTGGGAAAACATTCACATGACTTTCAATAGACAATAAAGAGCCCGGTGCACTGGGGTGGGATAGTCTGCCTTATACATCCATTCATCACACGTGGCACAGGTATCTATAGTGTCTGTGTAAGTAGTGAGGAAGAGGACAATTGCAAAGATAATATGACCATGTTATCCTAGTTCTTCTGCGGTCATCTCAACTGATTTGAACACGATCTGTGGTTAGCCGCACGCGAACATGAGTATATCTCCAGAAATAGTATTAACTCTCAGCTTATACTCAGGGTATGACATAGAGTGTATGAAGGTGTTGTTAGGGACGCCAATCGAACAACTTTTACTATGAAACCCATTAAATAAACCAGTTTTATTATTCACTTCTCTTTATTAATCAGTCGCAACTCGGCCCCAAATATACGGAGAAGTAAAACATAACATTGCTCTGATCAAATCTGTTCGATTGTGAAAGTTGTTCAGACAAGAGCGATGTCCGTAGCGGGTCTAAAACTTTTACAACTGATTTGCGTTGAGTCCACAGCACGATACTGAATATAATTGGCTTCGTCTTTCTGTTACACCATGTATAGCTTGATAATCTTATAAAATATATTACCTATAGCAGGATTGTAAGGCTGTAGTTAAGATAAGAAGCTCTCAAATTAGCGTGTTTTTGCCGACAATGATATCCAAAGCAAATCATGATTTGCGGTAAATAATAAGAGTTTCGACGACGTGATTATACCTTTTTTAGCTAAGAATGCAGTTTATAGGCTTTGTAGAACCTTTTTTCAATCTTTAATTTCTCATCAGACATTTTAAGAAGATTTCGTAAATCGGCTCTAGAGCTCTCTAAGATGTTATTTTAATAAGACGACCTGTGGCGCTGCGTTTCCTGCAGGTCATTTACATTCATACTTTTTTTCTGATCAATGAAAATCATGTTGTGCCGATTTCCCGCCACAGCTCAGCGTTATGCCTGGTTTACATCACACCTTGCCCGCTGCTGCATCAGCCACCGGAAATATTTCTCAAAATTTCGACGCGGAAATATCGACGGGAATGAGTGTTTACATTTTACCGACAACACCTATAAACTTCTCACTCACACACACATGCGGCTGCCCGGCCCTTCCACTCCCGCACGAAAAACCGCCAACGACGGAGGGAGCACGGTAAGCGGGCAATAACTGCCGCTCATCAATAACATGATGAGCGGCATGAGAAGTAAGTGTTAACATTATGCTCCTGCCCACTTTCCTGCCCCATTCCCTGCCCACTTCCGATTTCCCGTCACAGCTTAGCATTAGACCCGAGCCGATGAGTCCAAACGTATTACTCCTGTAGAGACGCACAGCACCTATTAAGGAACTTCTTTGACAGTCGTCATCTAGATTACTGAAGAATCTATTGTGGGCATTTGTGGAGGAACAACAAAATTTGCGCGTCGGACTCGTGGTCACACCGTTTTGCTACACTGGTGTGACTACGAGTAATTTCTTTTACTCGTGGTTACACTACTCTGAAAAGGATCGTACTTGAAAGATTCATAGAGAGTTAATGAAGTGCTCGAGTCGATAGATAAGGTCGATTCTAGTACTTTCATACTCCATGGTAGATACATACTCCTTGTACTTAGGTATATTATTGGCACTTGATTAGTCAGATTCTGTGATTCTCAGTCAGATTGTTATTGTTTACGGTACATTGATATATTTCGGATATATTACGGTATTTTTATTATTACTGAAAATGGGAACAAGAATTAAAAGAAAACGTGGTGAAGTCCTTTTAAGCGATGGATACCAATACCATAAACACAAAGTTTATGCAAACCAAACCATTATATGGTTTTGTAGTCAACGCCGAAAACTAAAATGTACGGGTTCGGTAACGGTCACTGCCAAGGTAAGAAGCAGTTCAACAGCTACCTTCTTCACTTTCGCATTCATAGCACTTCTTTGTCATATTAAGATTAGTGGTATTCTCCGAATACGAACTCGCGAGGGTTCGGTGAAGTCATGTCCGATCAATCTTAATGGAATTTGGTATATGGGTAGTATTGGGTAGGTATTCGCTCGCTCGTTTAATAAAACATCTAGCTACTAGTAACTCACCGTTTTTTTTCAGGATGATCAAATTTTAAAACATGTCGACCATATCGAGGAGTGTATGCCGAATCACGCTAAAAATGAGTTAGCGATGTCTATAGTCCATATGAAGGACGAAGCCAGTACTTCATCGGATTCTATGCCTGTTATCTACAAAAATAATGTAAAATCTCTATATGACAAAGGCATTCACTTAGTCACTGATGTACCTCCGTTTAGCAGTGTAAAGTGCAGCTTATATTCTGCGAGGAATCGCACACTGCAAATGGACAAAACTGTTTTTAAAAAGCCGAGCGATGTGAAAGTTCCTGCACCATTTGAAAATTTCAAAGTGGCTGATTATGACTACGAGGATACCAGAATATTGGTATTTTGTTCAGATGAGGCCAAACAGTTATTAGGAGAAGTGAAAGAATGTTTTTGCGACGGCACGTTCAAAAGTGCACCCAAACCATTTTATCAGCTATTTATTATTTACGGTGATTTAGGAAGTTCATCGGCAACAACTAATGTTGTTCCTCTTTTTTTCGTCCTAATGAGTGACAAAAAAGAAAGTACGTACTCGGCGTTGTTTGATGTGTTGCATGCCAGATTTCCCGAATGGAAACTGGAAAAGATCCACCTAGACTTCGAAGTAGCAACTTCAAATGCTCTAAGAATAATTTTCCCAAACATCAAAATTAAAAAGTGCTACTACCATTTTACGAATAGTTTATGGCGCAAAGCTAAATCTCTAGGCATAAAAACAAAGCTTTATCGCCGCATAGTAGGTTTGTGCACTGCTCTCCCACTGTTGCCCGAGAGCCATGTCAAAGGGGGTTGGGATTATATACAATTGCAATGTGCTGATCTAAAAAACAATAAAATTAACACTTTTATTGCTTACATGAAGAGAACGTGGCTTAAAAGTGATACGTGCATCAGAGAGTGGTGTGTCAGCAACGAGCGCCATCGCACTAATAATGTCGCAGAAAGCTACAATTCTGTAATAAACAGAAAAATTAACAAGAGTTATGTCACAATAAATAAATTACTCCATGTTTTACGGGATGATATAACAGTAGACCTGACTAATAATAGAACAGCTAATTTCAGCTTAAAAGAACGAAAACACTCGGAAATAGAAAAAGACAATGTTATTTTGAATACACAGATGCAGCTTCTTCATAATCAAATAACTATTGGCCATTTTTTGGAAATATTACGTTAGTTTTGAATGATACCTATTTTTCATCTTAAATATAATAGTAATTGTTTCCCGACACTAGCAGGGTGACCACGAGTCTTTTATTTTAATCATTTACTGTTGATCACACCACACAGTGTAACCACGAGTAAAAGAAATTACTCGTAGTCACACCAGTGTAGCAAAACGGTGTGACCACGAGTCCGAGGTCAATTCTTGCTATATGGCTGCACTTGTATGCTTATCTTAGAGTTGAAAATCGCTTACATTTCCAGTGTTTTGTTACTTTTTAAAGTTTTAAGACAGGAGTTACCGTTTTAACAAGCTTGCTTGTTTCGGCGGTTCAATATCTTGATGTTAACTTGACTTATCAATGGAGAAAAGATATTCATTCATAAGGAAGGCATTTTAAAATGTGGCTAAAAAGAAGTTGATAAAATCATTATCAACTTTCGGGATCTTCTCCTTCGGGATTTCGTATTTCAAGGTTAAATATTTGTATGGAGAGTCTTTTGAATGATCAGTAAGGGAAATATGTTTGCCAATATCGTAGCAAGTGGGGGTCCTTAGTCTCTGTCCACGACTGTGGAACACGCGTTATCTTGTTTTGTAAAACATTAAGATACCTTACTATACAAAACAGTAACTTATGTGTCACAAATGTACTTACAAGTGGGATACCCTTAGGGATTAGTTAGATTATAAGTGATTATGTATTTATCCTCTATCTATTTTGTCCCGTAACTTGTGATTGCTAAATAATTTAATAAACATGATCCACCGTAACGTTGCATGTAAATCATGACCCATTTTGTCAACGAAACGGTTTTAGGTTGAAAAAAATGGAGATAAAAGATATGGCTTTTTAATGTCAAGTTGATTTGTCCACTTATGAGAAAAACAGTTTATTCCTTTCTGAATTCAATATAAGGAAGCATACACAACAATCCATTAAACGTATAGGTCTTGATTTAAAACGCATGAAAAGAAAGTTGCTCGTGAGGATATATCTTAACTTCGACCTCGGACTCGTGGTCACACCGTTTTGCTACACTGGTGTGACTACGAGTAATTTCTTTTACTCGTGGTTACACTGTGTGGTGTGATCAACAGTAAATGATTAAAATAAAAGACTCGTGGTCACCCTGCTAGTGTCGGGAAACAATTACTATTATATTTAAGATGAAAAATAGGTATCATTCAAAACTAACGTAATATTTCCAAAAAATGGCCAATAGTTATTTGATTATGAAGAAGCTGCATCTGTGTATTCAAAATAACATTGTCTTTTTCTATTTCCGAGTGTTTTCGTTCTTTTAAGCTGAAATTAGCTGTTCTATTATTAGTCAGGTCTACTGTTATATCATCCCGTAAAACATGGAGTAATTTATTTATTGTGACATAACTCTTGTTAATTTTTCTGTTTATTACAGAATTGTAGCTTTCTGCGACATTATTAGTGCGATGGCGCTCGTTGCTGACACACCACTCTCTGATGCACGTATCACTTTTAAGCCACGTTCTCTTCATGTAAGCAATAAAAGTGTTAATTTTATTGTTTTTTAGATCAGCACATTGCAATTGTATATAATCCCAACCCCCTTTGACATGGCTCTCGGGCAACAGTGGGAGAGCAGTGCACAAACCTACTATGCGGCGATAAAGCTTTGTTTTTATGCCTAGAGATTTAGCTTTGCGCCATAAACTATTCGTAAAATGGTAGTAGCACTTTTTAATTTTGATGTTTGGGAAAATTATTCTTAGAGCATTTGAAGTTGCTACTTCGAAGTCTAGGTGGATCTTTTCCAGTTTCCATTCGGGAAATCTGGCATGCAACACATCAAACAACGCCGAGTACGTACTTTCTTTTTTGTCACTCATTAGGACGAAAAAAAGAGGAACAACATTAGTTGTTGCCGATGAACTTCCTAAATCACCGTAAATAATAAATAGCTGATAAAATGGTTTGGGTGCACTTTTGAACGTGCCGTCGCAAAAACATTCTTTCACTTCTCCTAATAACTGTTTGGCCTCATCTGAACAAAATACCAATATTCTGGTATCCTCGTAGTCATAATCAGCCACTTTGAAATTTTCAAATGGTGCAGGAACTTTCACATCGCTCGGCTTTTTAAAAACAGTTTTGTCCATTTGCAGTGTGCGATTCCTCGCAGAATATAAGCTGCACTTTACACTGCTAAACGGAGGTACATCAGTGACTAAGTGAATGCCTTTGTCATATAGAGATTTTACATTATTTTTGTAGATAACAGGCATAGAATCCGATGAAGTACTGGCTTCGTCCTTCATATGGACTATAGACATCGCTAACTCATTTTTAGCGTGATTCGGCATACACTCCTCGATATGGTCGACATGTTTTAAAATTTGATCATCCTGAAAAAAAACGGTGAGTTACTAGTAGCTAGATGTTTTATTAAACGAGCGAGCGAATACCTACCCAATACTACCCATATACCAAATTCCATTAAGATTGATCGGACATGACTTCACCGAACCCTCGCGAGTTCGTATTCGGAGAATACCACTAATCTTAATATGACAAAGAAGTGCTATGAATGCGAAAGTGAAGAAGGTAGCTGTTGAACTGCTTCTTACCTTGGCAGTGACCGTTACCGAACCCGTACATTTTAGTTTTCGGCGTTGACTACAAAACCATATAATGGTTTGGTTTGCATAAACTTTGTGTTTATGGTATTGGTATCCATCGCTTAAAAGGACTTCACCACGTTTTCTTTTAATTCTTGTTCCCATTTTCAGTAATAATAAAAATACCGTAATATATCCGAAATATATCAATGTACCGTAAACAATAACAATCTGACTGAGAATCACAGAATCTGACTAATCAAGTGCCAATAATATACCTAAGTACAAGGAGTATGTATCTACCATGGAGTATGAAAGTACTAGAATCGACCTTATCTATCGACTCGAGCACTTCATTAACTCTCTATGAATCTTTCAAGTACGATCCTTTTCAGAGTAGTGTAACCACGAGTAAAAGAAATTACTCGTAGTCACACCAGTGTAGCAAAACGGTGTGACCACGAGTCCGACGCGTTAACTTCATATATCTAAGATCATTTTTGTAAACGCTCGCTGGTGACAAATTTAATAGTTCATTCTAATTATTTAAATTGTCTCTTTACTTGTTTCGAACATAACTCCAGGGCCCGGTAACAAAAAGCTTCACAAGTGTACAATTCCACAAAAGTGACAATTTACAACAATATCACAATTATAACTATTTACATACCTGTATGAGTTTAAACTTTGCAAATATGTAGCATTTATCCTTTGTGTTGCCCATAGGCACATGCATATAGGTAGTTTATAATTTCTTTATTGCACACAAATAATTACAAAGAAAAAGAAATATTCCACCAAATCAAGTTGGGATGAGAAAGGTTGATTGCTGAGCAGGTGAACAAAGGTGTGCAATACTTGTGGTTAATACTAAATTGTCACATGTATAATTGTATTTATAAGTTTTATTAACCCAGATGTTACTACTGTTTGATAAAAGGAACACCTCATAAATAAAATTCTAAAGCAAAATGAGGGTACTTTTAAAATGTTATTCGAAGTGCTACAGTTTATTAGTCTCAGTACGAAACTGTCAGAAGTGGTTTGAGTTGATTACTGTGCAACGTATTTTTTCAAAGCGAGTTGATAATTTGTGATTTTACAAAATGGATTTGTCAAGGTATGTAATGTAGTTGAAATATGTTTGTTATCATATTTGTTTATAAATATATCGTAGGATTTGGCTTGCTTTACCGATAGGTAAAACAAAATGTAGTTATATACTTAGTTTTGTCAAGTTATTTGTGTACATAAAGTGCCGTTCCTTTTATCAAACAGTAGTAATATCCATTTGTTTGTTTGTTTTAGGCGTCGTCAGACTAAAGGATTGTCTTTGAACGAGATTATTGAGGAGCTGGAACGTAATGAAGAACAAGATTTTCCTGATTCCATCACTATTTTCCCCCCTGAAAATTATTGTGCAGAAATTACCGATGAAGACTCCGGAGATGAAAACGTAGTGTCTCTTCACAACTTACCTGGTTCGCAACTGATAGCTCCAGCTGAAATAATGTACCCGGAATCATCATCAGACTCTGATGCAAGTGAGGATTACGTAGTTTCACTTGCTGAATTATCCAAACGAAGACGACTTGCTCCTAGTACAAGATCACAACCTCAAAGTGTTAGTTCTTCACCAGAACCATCGACTTCTCAAGGACCAGTGGTTAGAGAAACGGTACCTAAGTCAAAATTGTATAATTGGCAATCCCGTGATAACCAGCCCGCATTCAGCACTTGGTATCCATATGTATCAGCTCCACACAAGGAAAACCCAATATACTTTTTTGAATGCATGTTCGATGAGTGTGTTATAAACATGCTGGTGCAATATACCAATACTTATGCTTCTCAAAGAAACAAAGTTGGAAATGTTACTGCTCATGAGATGAGGAGCTTTATCGGAATATTGTTGTTTAGTGGCTATGTAGTGGTACCAAGAAGGTACATGTACTGGGAAAATAGCACTGATAGTGGGATGCCACTCATTTATAACGGCCTATCTCGGGACAGATTCACATTTATCATGTCACACCTCCATTGCTGTGACAATACAAACTTAGACGCCAATGATAGATTTGCAAAACTCCGTCCACTATTCGATTTGCTCAATAAAAACTTTGTCGAGTTTGCTCCTTATGAAGAAAACCACAGCATCGATGAAGCGATGGTGCCTTATTATGGTGGCCATCCTTGTAAGCAGTTCATCCGTGGTAAACCAATCAGATGGGGATATAAACTATGGGTAGGGGCTACGCGACTTGGATATATTATTTGGTTCCAACCCTATCAAGGGAAATCTGGTGATGATGATTCAACCTATAAGAAGCTAGGTTTGGGCGCCAGTATAATTTTACAATACTCTGATATTCTCCGAGAACATATTGACAAAGAAGCTCCATTCCACTTGTTTTTTGACAACTTTTTCACATCGATTCCACTCATCGATGAGTTGCGTGAAAGAGGTTTGAAAGGCACTGGAACAATTAGAGATAACAGACTATCTAAATGCCCTCTGCCAAAAAATAAGGAGTTGCAGAAATCTGAACGTGGCACTATCAAATACAAGTCGACCAGAGCTGAAGAAATTGTTGTGTGTAAATGGAATGATAACAGTGTGGTTACCGTGGCTTCAAATGCAGTTAAAGTTCAACCAACTGTAAAAACTAAAAGATTTTCGCAAAAAGAAAAAAAATATGTACAAATTGATCAGCCAGCTTTGATAAAAACCTATAACGAAAACATGGGTGGTGTGGATAGGTCAGACCAAAATATTAGTCTGTATCGCACTTCCATCCGTGGGAAAAAATGGTATATACCATTGATTTTTCATTGCCTTGACATGGCTGTTCATAACGCTTGGCAGTTGTATAAAATCAACGGAGGAGCTTACGACCACCTCAAATTCCGAAGGAGCATTGCCACTGCTTTTCTGGAAACTTACAACAAGAGCGCGCCTCGCAAACCTGGCAGAGTGTCGCAAAGTCACCATGAAAGTTCTCGGTATGATAACATTGGTCACATTATAAAATACCGAGATGAGCAATTACGATGTGCGATTTGTCACAAAAATGCAAAATTTTTTTGCAAGAAATGTTGTGTTACTCTTCACCCAAAAACATGTTTCGAAGCTTATCACGTTCCGTGTGCTGAATAAAGTCTTTGTCGTCGGTCATAAGTATAAATCAATGTAATAAATAAAGTATAACTTCTTTTTTTATCATTTATAGTGTCCCTTATTAGTGCCTGCTTCATAGTAGTAGTACATTTTACTAGCGTTCCTTTTATCAAACACCATTTTCCGGGTTTTCCCTACTTGAAAACTTTTTTTAAATATTTTTCATTTATTATTCAGGTCATTACTACCCTATTTACAAAAAATCGTAATGATCTGACACTAAAAGGTATATCCGTAATAACTGGGTTAAGGCCAGGTAGGAATTGGTAATTTAGAACTTGAAATCCTGCTCTAATTCAAATTCAAATCATTTTCAAACTTGTCAAACTTTTCTTTGTGTAAAGTTGAATTTTAGTCTGATTTGAAAACTTTTCCGGAAATGAATCGATCTTCTGTAGAACAGTTTTTAATTTATAAATTAAGATTTTCATCGAATAATTATTATTAATTTGTAACTTTGAATTTCGAGTTCGAACATAACATCTACTGGCAGAAAGCGCAGCTTTGTAAGGGCTCAAAAGATTGTACACTTCGTAGGTAAAAAATGATTTTATCGAAAAAAAACAACCCTCGTTACGCATTCAATTAATTTATTACCCACTATTTACTAAAAGGGGAAAATTCTAGCAATTATACATATACAAATTCACACAGGATTCATTTCAGCAGATGAAATAAGATAAGATATATCAATCTTATTTTTTTTTCTTATTATTGTCGACACAAAAGCTATGTAAATGAAAGCTAAAACTTTGGACTTGTATGCACTTTTCATTTGAAAATAATTTTTATCTGACCTCGTTATATTTCACTGATGTCATGAAGGTATAATCATTTCATCATAAATGGTACTAAAGGGTTTCCCGGGTTGTGGCGGGAACTAGTGATTTCGTTTTCGTTTCCGGTTTCGATCCCCGGCTGGGGTTAAAAGAAAAAACAACATTTATATTTGTTCCATAAATAAACATACAAATTTAGCGTCACGTCTTTTATCATACGGGGTGGCAGAGGCTCAGTTTCGCCCACATTTGGCCAGTTCCCGAGGCAATACTCTATTTTATTTTACAGAAGGCTAGCCCATCGCCCTAGCTCTGGAGTTATGTGTTTATTTCTTCTATAGCAGTGTTTTTGAGATAATCTATTCCTAATGTAGCTACGGAAACACATAATGATCCCACAACCACGTTTTGTTTCCCACACGGGGTGGCAGTTGCACAGTTGTGCCCACGTTTAGCCAGTTAGGGGCTAGCCCATCGCCGCAACTATGAAGATATGAAGGTTTCCTCACGACGTTTTCCATCACCGTAGAACATTCGCACTTAAGACAAATTACTTAACACATTGGTTTAAAGGACAGCACCGGACTCAAACCCACAAATCCTGTGTGAGGAGCGAGCATGAAACCACTACACCACCTCCCTTAGATATTTACCGACTAATAAAATAGGGTAACCATAGCCAGAGGCTACAAGAAGACATAAACACCCCACAGCCTCGCTCATCAAGATATAATAAATTAATATCTTACCTCCCCAATGGCAAAACGGTATCGTATACAGCATGATAATTTATCACTTGCCAGTCCTGCGCAGCAGAGCACGGTATCGGAATGTCGAATACACCCCCTGTAAAGGCGGTTCAGTAAGGCCGCTTTTTGTGGAGGTCGCATCTGATTGCCTATTCCGCTTAACGTATGCCTTCAAGATCAGCAGGCGACAGACAATTGAGAGCCTATTCAGATTCTACTAACAAAAGATAGATACATTGCGCACACGATTACCCAGATTTGCCAGATATGCAATACAGCAGGGGGCAAGCCTATCGAAGCAGCTACTCCGTGTGAGTATTATTTTTGTAAATTAGTAGAATTATTCATTGAAAAATAATGCAAACCGCCGCCTCTTTGCGACGGGTGTTGCCCGCACGCTCGCCACGCGCACGCGCCCACCTTCTATGTATTCATATCATAGGCGTTGACACTACTCAATGCGTGAGCCGCTCAGCGCTCAGAGGAGTTGGATATACACAGTCAGATCATAAGTTCTGTCACACAATAAAAACTTTTGAATTTAGAACGCTGGCCACAAAAAAGTTTATTGAATTCGAATTTCGAATTTTTCATGAAAATAAAAATGTGTACTTTTTAGAATTTTCCTCATTTTTAAATATGGAGTGGACACTTAAAGAAGACTGTGTCGCAGTTATTGCGTTGCATCGTTGCGGTTACGCGCCAATTCAGATTTTCGACTTACTGAAAAATTTGAATATAACCAAAAGATTCGTTTATCGTACCATAAAACGATACAATGAAGACTCTAGTGTAGATGACAGAAAAAGAAGTGGTCGCCCTCGCTCTGTTAGGACTCCAGCAGTGATAAAAGCTGTGAAGGCGCGAATTCAAAGAAATCCCATACGTAAGCAGAAACTGTTAGCCCTTCAGATGGGGTTAAGCAGGACCACGGTGAAAAGGGTGTTAAATGAAGACTTAGGGCTTAGGGCATATCGAAGAAAAACAGGACATCGTTTGGACGCTCGTTTAATGGACCTGAGACTGAAGAGATGCCGCGCTTTGTTGAAGCGGTACGCGGGAAAAAAGCATCGGGAAATTCTTTTTTCGGATGAAAAAATTTTCACCGTGGAAGAGAGCAACAACAAACAAAATGATAAGGTGTACGCACACAGCAGTGAAGAAGCGAGCAACCGTATTCCGCGTGTCCAACGAGGTCATTTTCCATCCTCGCTCATGGTTTGATTGGGAGTCTCTTATTGGGGCTTAACTGAGGTACATTTTTGTGAGAAAGGCGTAAAAACTAATGCAGTTGTGTATCAAAATACAGTCCTCAAGAACCTTGTGGAACCTGTTTCTCATACCATGTTTAATAACAGGCACTGGGTATTCGAACAAGATTCTGCGCCAGCTCATAGAGCGAAAAGCACACAAGACTGGCTGGCGGCGCGTGAAATCGACTTCATCCGGCACGAAGACTGGCCCTCCTCCAGTCCAGATTTGAGTCCGTTAGATTACAAGATATGGCAACACTTGGAGGAAAATGCCTGCTCAAAGCCTCATCCTGATTTGGAGTCACTCAAGGCATCCTTGATTAAGGCAGCCGCCGATATTGACATGGACCTCGTTCGTGCTGCGATAGACGACTGGCCGCGCAGAATAAAGGCCTGTATTCAAAATCGCGGGGGTCATTTTAAAAAAACTTTATTACCATAAGAATCTATGTTTAATTAATTTCATTTTGCTTTATAAAGGTTTACATAAATAATAAACATGTCTAAAATTATTTCATATTGCACATGTGACAGAACTTATGACCTGACTATGTATTTGATATGCTCTTGGAAATAGCTGTGATGTCGACGAGTTTTGCGTATTCCTAGGAAGTATCATTTACCGAGATAACGTTACCCTCCTTCTGGTGTAGTCGGATAAAAAGTATACTTTATGTTAATGGGATTGAAAGACGCTTCGGATTAGGGTAGGCTGCTTTCGGGAAACTAAATGATGTCTTCAAATCCCCACTCCCACAATGCCTGAAAATCAAGTTGTACAACCAATGTGTCTTGCCCATCCTCCACATGGAGCCGAAACATGGACGCACACAAACCATAATGTGCTATAAAAGTAGCACAAAGAGCGATGGAGCGTTCCATGTTGGGTATCTCTCTCGTTGACCGTGTGCCAAACGTCGAAATTCGACGGAAAACGCAGGTCGCAGATGTAGGCAAACGAATGACGAGATTGAAGTGGAGATGGGCGGGACACTTGGCTAGACGGGAAGACGGACGGTGGACCAAAGTACTCACAGAGTGTTGCCCGCGGGGAGCGACAAGGCCAGTGGGCAGACCACCAGCCCGATGGTCCGACGATATCATCAAGTCGTCGGGATCCCACTGGGTGCGATTGGCAGAGAACCGGGAAGATTGGCGCTTTAGAGAAGAGGCCTATGCCCAGCAGTGCATCCATGTGGGCTGATGATGATGATGATGATGTTAATCTAGCTCATGAACTATCTCTGTGCTAAATTTCATTTAAATCTGTTCAGCCGTTTTTTCATGACACACAAACATACAAAAATCCAAACAATCAAACATTTCTATTATATTTCGCTACTTTCACACTTATAATATGAATTTGACTAGTTGGATTTCGTGGATTCTTTCACGCGTTTTAGTCTTGTATCGTAAATGCGCCTTGTATTTAAAATAATTCTTGTGAATCTTTCAACTTTTAAAGTAAGCACGGTAAAGACGTGGGCGCAACTGCAGCTCTACAACTGCGTATGGGAACTTGGGTGACGCTCTGATTGCTTAGTTTTCAGTTTTGTGAAAGAAGTAAAACATTAACAATATTTTAGTTCAATAAAACAGTATGGTCTACCATCTCATTTTACAACTATAACTATTTAATAATTATTGTACAATGTAATTCTCACGTCTCCCCATTGGTGTCTGAGCTCTGAGCGCGTGGCTGACCAACTTTTTGCTTGTTAAAATTCCCGCTGTGAACCGACGACGTGAGCGGAATGACTGAATGATTTGAATGAATGAATGAAACGTCCCGGCGAGGACATCGGCTCAATTAGGTTTTTGCGGTGGAGAGATAAATGATGTAAAGACGTCTTAAAATGGAAGTGGAACTGAGTCCGTCTTTAGTGGTTGGCGATGAGGGTTTTTGGGATTGAAATATGTTAGTTAGTCAAATGAAGTAGTAGGTTGGTATATATAGGGAAATTGGAATTGAAACTGTATTTAAAATGACCGAGTGCACAGAGTGCTGCTTAAATTAAATGCCGCTTAAATGTTATTATCATTTTTAGTTTTTCTACAAATTAATGATAGGATTGTTTATTGTATTAGTACATTACTGCAGAGACCAGTAATTAAGCCTTCATAGACGAGTATGATTTAGCCGGACGAGCCGAAGGCGAGGTCCGGCTATAATACAAGGCCAGGTGGCACTTATGGTCGAAGCGTGCTTTTCTCAAAAATAAAGCCATTTGTGTTTATTGAGAATATTTTATTTTATTCTTCTTTTTCTTCTGTTAGTATCTAAATCCTAATTAGTATCAAAATAGTAAAAAATACGAATTATCTGAGTATTCCGCCATTTTACATCGTGCAATATAAGTGCGATTCGGACTCGTCAACGTCTATGGTACCTCCTTTTTATGAAAGGCCCTGAATATGAATAACCTCCTTAGCTTATCTTTGAAAAAAAAAAATACTATATTAAAATATTATGATATTTAATGGGATTTCATACTTACTTACTGGACATTTTTGCGTTTTCCTGGACACTTCTAAAAATTGTCCAGGATGAGTCACTTTGGGATGATATCTTCACAGATGTTTTGGGAACATTTCATATAATTTTTGAGAAAAGATACATAATTGGTACCATAGTTTCTTTAATTAACTCTTTAGTTTTAAAGGGGGAATACCTGTGCCGATAATTCTTAAATCGACACAAACAAGTTAATTTTATTATCTCAAATCTCTGACAGAAAGAACATGTATTCGACTAGTATATAAGATATGTGTTCATTTTAATAAATCAGACTTTAACTGAGTACGCTGTTACATGCTTTTTATTACGTCTCCAAAAGAAGGGTGTTGTAAGTTTGAAGCCTCTGTCGGTGTGTCGGTGTGTCTGTATGTACGTACATACCGTGGCACCCTAGCGGTCAAACAGGTGGATGGATTTTAAAGCGGTTTTCTGTAAATGGTCGTTGACTTTGCTGCGATAGTTCTTAGATATGTTTTGTTAAAATCGGTTCAGCAGTTCGAAAGTTATCAGCTTCAAAAGGAATGGCGGTCAAATGGGAGGACTGATTTTTGTAGTTGATATAATAGTAGACTTCCGTCGACCTCTGTGGTGTCGCGGTCGAGGCTGTGCTTCGGTTTTTTGTAGTTGGTAGTACTTTACTGCGTTGGTTCTTAGATTAAATAAATTTTGTTAAAATCGCTTCAATACCTCGTTCTAAAGTTTTTTTTTAATTTTCTAAAGTATTTCAAATTTAAAATGTATTGTTATCGGAGTGTCAAACTTTGAGTTTAGCTGTTATTTAAATATGAATGTGTACAGGATCATATAGAATAAGTTCAGCCGGCGTGTATACAATATTAGTATGTATATATAATATATGTAAGTTCAGCCAGTCCCGTAAATTTAATTACTGTTTAATGCAGTTTCCCTCCCTATGTTTCCTAACGTGGTTCCCTGCAGCGTTGACTACTACAATGTAATTTCTTTTTCTTAATATGCGTGCGTGCCGTTGCATCCGCCCCCGCATACGGAAATGTTATGAATAAGAATTGCGTGGATTGGGAGATATTCTAGATACTCTATGGGAGAGGCTTCTCAGCACCTTATGACCTCGTAGGGGCCCATCAGCTACGAGGTAGCGTGATGATCAGGTGCCAAGAAGTGATGAACGTCGGCGATTCACCGAGCTAAAGTTATGTGGGGTAGATCTAACCTGGTCTGTGCTTCGGACCCGTCAACCTCCTGTCTCTCTGCAAGGCCCGGGCGCGCCCTAGGCTCTTCTTGGTAGACAGGTTCTTCAGCCAACCAGGTATGACTGGCGGGCCAGCGTCAATGTGCACAGTGGTCCAACACAGGTTATGTTCTACGTGGTAAATACAAATCGGGCACGAAAATCCGAACTTTATCTGGTTCGAGAGACAACGGCACACTCGGCTATATTAACAATCCTGAGGGAATCCCGAATACATTCCAGATGGCCTGCGATTTAATTTCAATACCCTAACCAAAACGCGTTTACATTGCGAAGGCTTTCGTCTGTCAGTTGTCAAAACTGCCTGATTGACAGCTAACGTCAAAATTAAAATGACCGTTCAGAAACCATCGATCGAATATCAATTTGGAATCGAACAATCACCCGCCCGGACAGGCACCCACCTGTCCCCTAATCTACGGGCAGCCGAGACAACGTTGCTACCGCTCGTTTTAGAACCGAGCCTCCTACTAGAACCTCTGCAGACCGGGGGGTCCCGTCCTTGCCAGGGAACAAGTTAACAATGCGCCCCCTGCGCCAACGTAGTGGCGGTAGGTTAGCATCCTTAACCAGAACGAGGTCACCAACACTAGGGGGGCTAGTTTTGTCAGTCCACTTAAGGCGCTGTTGTAAGATATGCAGATACTCGAGCGACCAACGCTTCCAGAAATTCTGAGTAAACTGCTGCAACATCTGATACCTTGACAACCGATACAATTTCACTCCCTCGAAGGGGTGCTCGGGCAACGCGTTAAGTGGCTGTCCTATCAAGAAATGGCCTGGGGTCAGAGCCTCCAGGTCATTTGAATCCGAGCTGAGCGGACACAACGGTCGCGAATTGAGAACGGCCTCGATCTTACAAAACAATGTCGCGAGCTCCTCAAAAGTCAGCGCGGTCTGACCTACTATACGCCCTAAGTGCGTCTTAGCTGACTTAACTACGGCCTCAAAAATCCCACCCCAGTGGGGGAAAATCGGTGGGCTGAAGGTCCACTGTATACCCCGACGGGAGAGGGCCGTTCCAATATCCACTTTATTTACATTCAAAAAGTTGACTATCTCTCGTAAGTATCGTTCCGCACCTATGTAGTTAGTGCCGTTATCAGAGCGGATCAAAGTTGGAAGTCCCCTTCGAGAAACAAACCTATCCAAACAAGCAATGAAAGCCTCTGTCGAGAGATCAGCAACGAGCTCGAGATGTACCGCCTTGGTGGATAAACAAACAAACACACATAGGTACGCCTTGTATTGCTTAGCGGTACGCAATCGTGAACTCTTCACCATAAACGGTCCTGCAAAATCCGTACCAACACCTGAAAACGGTCTGACCTCATACACACGATCAGGGGGCAAGTCCCCAATGAGAGGTTGCATCGTGGCAGCCTTAAGTCGATAACAAGGCATGCACCGAAACACGATGTTCCGTATGACACGGCGGGCAGATAAGATCCAAAACTCCCGCTGGAGCGTGGCCAACAACGCGTTACAGCCGGCATGCGCGTTTTTAATATGACGATCAGTCACCAGAAATTCAACTAACTGTCCCCCCTTGGGGAGCAGAAGTGGGTGACGAGCCGAATACGACAGATTCGCATTGCGCAATCTTCCTCCTAACCGAAGTAACCCGGTCGAATCAACAAAGGGGTTGAGACGCCCGACGGCTCCCTTCAATTTCGAACGTCCACTTCGTATAATTTACAATTCTGCCCCAAACTTCGAGGACTGTACCAATCGGACCAAATTCAACAGCGACTCGTTTCGCTCTGCCGGAGTCAGAATAGGGTTCAACGTTCGCTGATCGCGAGGAGTACGACAATTTCGAGCGAATCTCCTAATCCAAGTGGACACGTTTATCAACTTGTCAAGTGAGCTATACCGGTCCAGCAGAAACCCGGCGTCAGGGTCCTCAGCCTTCTGGGTAAAATGCACGGCCGCTCTGGGGCCATGATCCGAAGATACTACTTCATGGCTGTGGGGCCAGTCCGATTCTCTCTTGGCAAGCCAGGGTGGTCCCCACCACAAATGGTGTCTAACGAGTTCAGGAGCCCGACATCCCCTGGATGCACAATCAGACGGGTTCAATTCTCCTGGTACATGTCTCCAGGTCAGTGGGACCTCAGACGACACAATCTGGGAGACACGGTTCGCAACAAAAACCTCTAAGTTATGGACCGAAGCCTTCAGCCAGCACAAAACAATCTGGCTGTCCGTCCACGCGTACACCGTATCCTCCAAAACCACTGACCCACGCAACACTGTTAGAGTGTGATTCAAAAGTTTGGTCAAAAGAGCAGCCCCGGACAGTTCCAGTTTTGGAATCGTCATCCTTGTCCGAATAGGCGCTACCTTGCTTTTTGCCAAAACGAAACGCACGTCGACCTCCCCGGTGGAGGTGACGTTTCGCAAATAAACCGCTGCCGCAAACCCTCGTTCAGAGGCATCACAAAACCCGTGAAGGGTTGCCCTGTAATCCCCAGCAGGGACCAATTTCCTCGGCAGCGATACATTATTTATGTCCGATAGCGAGGTGAACATTCGCGTCCAATCAGTCAACTAATCACCTGAGAGGTGGGTGTCCCAGGTCAACTGAGCTGCCCATAGCCTTTGCATAAAACATTTGAGAGCAAAGGTGACTGGAGAAATCCATCCATTCGGGTCGAACGTTCTCGCAATCGTTGACAGTACTGACCGCTTCGTCCAGGCCTTCGGTGTTTCTAAAACCACCCGATAGGTAAACTCATCATGGACGGACCGGTACTGAATTCCAAGCACTGACAACATGTTAGGGTTGTCAGGATTCTCAAAAACGTGCGGGTCTTGTTGAAACTCATCTGGGAGACCAGCCATCAACTCAGGGGAGTTGGACATCCACTTGCGTAGTTCATAGCCGCCTCGTTCCAGCAATTGAATGAGCTCGTCACGTCGGTCCAGAGCTTCCTCTACACTGGCTGCCCCTGTGCAGACGTCATCGACGTACAAATCTTGCTCCAGGATAGCGGCGGCTCTAGGATAGCTCACACGGTCACGCGACGCCAACTCCCGCAGGGTACGCATCGCCAAATACGGGCTAGACCGTAACCCATACGTGTTCGTGTTTAACTCATAGACCTTGACTGGCTCGGCCTAGGTCTCACGCCAAAGTATCAACTGATACCTTCTGTCAGCCGGATGAATTACCGTTTGCCCAAACATCATCCGAATGTCTGCGACAAATACAATCTGGTGTCTCCGAAAGCTCGTGAGAATATCCGAAATATCACGACTCAACTTGGGTCCCGAATGTAGACACTGATTCAGGGACATCCCGTTCGAGGTAGGTGCTGACCCATCAAAAACAACTCGAATCTTGCCGGTAGGGGTTCGCAGGACGGCATGGTGTGGAAGGAAACAATGATCCTCAGATCTCCAGTCCACACCCGAAACCGACATGTGTCCTAACGACTCATACTCCCTCATGAAATCGACGTATTTTTGTTTAAATACGGCGTCCCTTGACATCCTACGCTCCATCGACATCAATCTCGTCTCGGCCATCTTCCTAGATTCTCCTAGTGGCGGTCGATCGGCCCTGAAAGGCAGTCGAGTTACAAAACGACCAGAACGAAGGCGACCAGTACTATTCTGGTAAAACAACTCGCACTCTTCTTCGTCTGCGTCGACTCGACGAACGGTGGGAGGTTCCTCTATCTCCCAGAAACGTTGGATAGCGTCTGACAACGCTGAGCCAATAAGTATGCCATCTGACTCGGCAGGCCTAACCATTGGCAATGCCGGACCCATGATCACGTGACCAAACTTAGTATCCACAGCAATCAACCCATCCGGCTGAAGAACTCGCCGATCCGACAACAGAAACCTACCCAGAACGTCTGCTCCCAGTAGCAGGTCGACCGGGGCTGGAGTGTCAAAATCGGGATCCGCCAACTTGAGTCCTGATGTCAGGGATCGAACGGCCGGATTCAACTTCACCAAGGGGTGTCTGCCCATGACATGCGTCATTACTAAAGCTTGCACGGATGTTTTTGTCAAAATGTCATAACGTGGAGAGAACGTGATCACCGATTGACCAACTACATTCGTAACCGTAACATTCCCCACGCCCCGTATTGATTTATTATACCTATTTACCTTGAGGCCCAACCATTTTGCTAAATCATTCGATACAATGCAGCCCTGAGCTCCAGAATCTAATAGGGCGCGAACGTATGTTGGATTGCCCGCCAAATCCCAAACAAGCACAGAGGCGATCGGTATCACCACCGTCTCCGGTTAGGGGCAACAAATTGTTGGGCCGCAAATTCCTAGCGAGGGCCCCCGGGGCCCCAATCTGCCTGTAACCGATCAGGTAGGCAGCTATACGCCAGAGGGTCCCATTGTACAAATGGCCCATGCGCCGGTTCCATTGCCACCCTACGATTCCCCGTAAAGGGGGGTGGGCGTGAATTCAACCGTGGCCGCTCCATGAGCGGGGGGGACATCACATGTGACCGACGAGGACGAGGCGACGAGCGGGGTGACAACTGAGGCGGCGTCCGAACCGCACCCGCATAGCTCGAAGGTGTCCCATGCCACCCGCCCGTTACGGCCTGCTCAACACACCCAATGTACCGCTGAGTCGGATGCTGAGTCGCAACCGAAAACTCAGGGCCCCCCATGTAATGATCCTGAGTGCGGCCCTGCACCCTAGTACTGCCCTGTGCACGTGGGGACGTTGGCCCCTGAGTTGCGCTCCGAGTCGCAAACGAATTCACAGGGCCCCATGCCGTGTCACCCTGGGTACGGCCCTGTGGTGGCTGTTGGCCGGACCGGTACCTGCAAAACAGATTGTTGTGGGGCCCACCACAATATCCGCACATTTGTGTGCGCGTGTGGCCCGAGGCACAGGAAACAAAAGCTCCACTGCTTGGCCATCCGGCGCCGTCCCTGAACCCTAAGTTCCCCGAACTTATTGCAATTGGCCATAGCATGGCCAATCTGCCTACAACATGGGCAGGTCTCACCATGTGGGTCAATTCACTCACAGTCCCATACGACTGCCGGTTGGTGCGGTCCTTCCTCGTCGGAGGGCCCCTACTCACAGCGCTCCCGGCAGCTCTCTGTGGCTCCGAAGGATGGGTGACCGTCAACTCCAAATTCTCTGCCCGTCGAGCCTCCTCTTCCAAAAATCCGACCAAGTCGGAGAAGGCGGGTAGGTCCTCGGCCGACCTCCCGTGAGACTGTTCGAAACGAGTCTGCACGTCAGCGAGTAGGCGGTAAAGTACAATGTACAACAGTAGGTACGACCATTCACCAACCGAAAGTCCAAGATTCTCTAGAGCCTTGGTGACGGACAACAATGGGTTCAAAACCTCCGTCTGTATGGCCCCGACCTTGTTCACAACCGGGATACTAAACAAACGGTTCAGTTGGGCATCGGCCAACCTCCGTTTGTTGTGGTAACGTCTGACCAACAATTGCCTGGCCGTCTCATAGTTACCCTCCGTAACTGTCAAATGAGCGACCAGCTCCCTTGGCTCACCCCTCAATGCTGCCACCAGCTGAGCCATCTTGACAGACTTGGTAATTTCCGATCGCATGTGCACCAAACTGTCGAACAGATTGATGAAGCTCATCCATTCACCGGACACGCCGTCAAAGTTAGGCATAGTTATGGCAGGCAACCTGGACCCCGATCCCTGATGCGGCAGAGGTGCTTCAGTGTCACCATCATGGCTGGACTCGCGCTGTCTACGTATGTCCGCAGCCTTCTGCGTGATAGCAGCTGCCATCTCCATACATTGGTCGACATCCCCTATCAACCGTGACAGCCTGTCAGGTGCACAACCATCAACTGATTCCGCCTGCGCGGACAATTCGAGCACCCTATTGTAACGTTCCTTAACGTCCATAGACCGCTGCAATACCACATCATGCCTCTCTAAACGGTCTATCAGACCGTGTGCGGAGGAAAACCATCTGAGTTCCTTAGAAACACCCTTCTGGATTTCAGATAACGACATGATCGGAACGATACTTACTCACAATTTGCAGTAACTCAATTTTATTGGACCCTCCAGTCTATAACCCAAACGAGGGAACCCTAAACTATAACTTAAACAATGTTGTTTTCCTTAAACAATAGAAACCGAGTTTTATATCTATATAAATTATATTTATATAGTCAATTATCAAATATTATATCTATATAGTCAATATTAGTTCAAGTTATAAATTGCTATAAATTGAAAACAATGTAATAGCCTGCTATCAATAGATGTTACTACATATGTTAACCAAAACATTCATTCAATAGCATTACTAGACCACTAATAGATTGACTAACTGGTAATTCAATGCAAATTTCAATTCAATATCTGTCTGTCTACTACCAGCAATAGACTTATAGCTTACAATACTATCAATCTATGTGGATACAGGAACAACCAAGTTACTTAACCGCCTATACCTACAGATTGATAGTCCCAAATCGTGCCTTCCTGGAGCCCTTGACGGCTGCAAATCTCAGGAAGCCACGCTCTAGCTACCAAAATGTTCAGGCTTCTCAGCACCTAATGACCTCGTAGGGGCCCATCAGCTACGAGGTAGCGTGACGATCAGGTGCCAAGAAGTGATGAACTTCGGCGATTCACCGAGCTAAAGTTATGTGGGATAGATCTAACCTGGTCTGTGCTTCGGACCCGTCAACCTCCTGTCTCTCTGCAAGGCCCGGGCGCGCCCTAGGCTCTTCTTGGTAGACAGGTTCTTCAGCCAACCAGGTATGACTGGCGGGCCAGCGTCAATGTGCACAGTGGTCCAACACAGGTTATGTTCTACGTGGTAAATACAAATCGGGCACGAAAATCCGAACTTTATCTGGTTCGAGAGACAACGGCACACTCAGCTATATTAACAATCCTGAGGGAACCCGAATACATTCCAGATGGCCTGCGATTTAATTTCAATACCCTAACCAAAACGCGTTTACATTGCGAGGGCTTTCGTCTGTCAGTTGTCAAAACTGCCTGATTGACAGCTAACGTCAAAATTAAAATGACCGTTCAGAAACCATCGATCGAATATCGATTTGGAATCGAACAGCGTTCATAAGATGTAACGGCATTAACGGCTAAGGTCGAGCCACTGCTATCAGTAGCTATGATAGTCTATTCTATCTACCCCAAAAAGAGATGTCCCGATTCAGCTGTAAATATTGTAAGTTAAGAATGATAAGTCTGAATTTCTCGTTCGTTGAGAAGTTCGTTAGGCGTACAATAGTCGAACAGAAGATTGATTCAGGAAGCCACAGTTTCAAGTTAGACAGAGAAAGCATATATGCCCGCAAGCCGGTATTTCGCATCAGTTAGCGGTGTATTGCGCTAGATCGATCATTGTTGTATTTTGTGTGATGGTACTATTTTTTTTTGTATATATGGGCGATTGGAACTTCTTTTAGTGGTCGACCACAATTTATAATATTTGTTTGGGATATCGTATAGATATCCGTCGTAGTTTTACGACGTGAGTACTCAATGATATTTAATGTGCTCGCTAGTAGCGGCTAGTGGTGGTTCCAATTATAAAATTGGTTCACGGTAATAACGATCCGAATAGACCGGTTTACACAATTGCGATTTGATTTTCCGAAATGGGTTTGACCTAGCGGTTACCTCAAAAGGTCCGTAACGTTTTGAAACCTTCAACTCTGCGCAATTTGAGCTGGATGTTATCGAAACGTTGTCATTAGCGCTTTAGGAGATCTAACCCTCACCATAGCGAAGTGCATAGTTCGATAAATACCGATCTATGAATTCCACTGACCTCAGCACACCTCGACCAAGCCCAATCATAAGTATTTGACTCAGCCAACACATAAGACCTCCAGCGAAATTTACATTTAATTTAAAGATGCAACTTGAATCCAAACTGACCCAAGGCAAAGCAAAACAATCTACCCGGTCCTAAACAATGAACTTTAGACTGTAATTTGATCTCTTCGCGCGTCCCCGACAACACTCAAATGTCAAAACATCAACAGGATAGGTTATTTGTGTTGACACCGGTTTAACTTTGTTCTGAATTTGTTATTTCCATCCGCGGAAGCTCATCGATCAAACAGTCTCCCTATGCCCTGCCAACCTAGGTTTAGCCGCAACGAAACTCCTGTCTAGCCTAGTCTAAAATCCTAGTGTTATACCACGTCCATTATCGACACCACTCGAAAATGGTTGAGTTTGATTTGAATGTGCTTGTATGTTTAATGACTGTGTGTGTGGGAATTTCAAAACTCGCTACTCGAAAGGAATGAGGAGAGGATTAGCCCGCGAATATCCTAAGAGCCAATCCAGGAACCCTATGGTGAAGGAAAAAGGAATTTAGGGTCGCTCCAAGCCCAGACTCAGACTCAGATCAATTACCTACAAGTTTAAGAACTTAACTTGGGTCGTTAGATAAGTCTAACGACCCAAGGACAGTTTTGGAATTTGGGGTAGGTTGATTTAAAGGATAGGAACCGAGGTATATCTCGGCGCTTCAGACACTCACGAAAATCCACTGAAACTCGCAATCACAATTCGTCCAGTTCCGACGCGTAAAACGGCAGACCAAAACTGTTTAGATTTGCTGAAAGACGACTGTCACAGTAGCTTGTCGCTGAGACTGAATGGCTTCCCTTCCCCCGCAATCGTATTTATAGACCCCACATGTCTGAAAAAAATGGCGTCCTTTGCGAACACGCGCTGCCCAAGCGAAAGCTTCTTATCACTAACTACACAGGGTCTAATTTCAACCATGCCATGCAGATCCGCCGTTCTACAAATTGTGTGTACGCATAGTTTCTAATCAACCATTGGCTATCACTCAAATCATTTGGTACTGCCGATACACAGAATCTGTTGATCGCTGACCATGAAAGCTTGTTGCGATTAATTAAGCCTTCCCGACCGCTAGCGCGCTAGACAAAGATCACTAGAATGATATTCAGACTCGTGATGTCAAACTCGCCAAATCGTACCAAACAAACGCAATTGTATATTTGCAGTCAACATAATAGCTTTCTCCGTATCGTTCCATAATAACCTTCCATTATTTAGTTATTCATAATTTATTCAGCGCGCAGCCAAATCGGCTCTGATCCCTACACATTCCGCAGGAATGCGACAAAAAAAACTGACCTGTAACCTTCCTCGAACCAACCCACGCGCTCGGCTCATTGTTTTTTGCTAACTTATCTTGAGCTACTCCAAACGTTAAATGAACCGATTCTTGTATTCAACGTGTGAAACTATACAGCGCGGCGATGGGCTAGCCCTCTGTCACGCAAAATGAAGTATCAAATGTACTGACTCTCGTGTACCATTACAAAGATACGTTGTTTACTTAGATTTTTCGAAAATTTTTGATTCAAGAAAAAACTACAGATTTTAACGATATTTAAAGATATTAACAATATTTATTGTACATTTTTTTCGAAAAACTTACTAAAGGATGGAGAATTAAGGATTCTCTGTGCAAAGTAACATTCGCATAAATCAACTATTATAACACTTTCGGCTGGCTTGATCCGATAGGTTCGAAATTGCGACTTAGTAGGCGCCCGGCCTCTTCGGCACTCGAAAAAAAAATCCCATTTAATTTTTCCTTGCTCATCGGGCACAAAAATAAATCACAGGGAGCTAAATCAGGACTGTAGTATGTGGATGGGGCATGGTTTTAAAGCCGGATTCCTCAAGAAACGCCTTTATTCTGAGGGACATATGTGACGAAGCGTCGTCGTGATGCAGCATGATTCCTCGAAGCCTGGTGCTTGGTCTCCTCTCTCGCAGAGCTTGGAAAACTATCGGCAATGCTACTTCTGTTAACCATTCCGAGTCAACAGATCTATGATTTTCCAACATTTTTTTCGACACATGCCCGCTGCGAGGAAAAAAACTAGCCACCAGCAACTTTCCTTCTGAAAAGACCCATACTGATAAATCATCATATTGATAAATCCACGTTTCGTCGCCTGTGATGATTTCCGAAACATGTCTTGAAACTCCGTTTTTATATCATAGAAGCATTTCTCGGCCCTTCAATAAAAAGACCTTTTAGTGATTTGACTCTAAAACTTTAGAAATAATTTCATAAATTTCATAAAATTCAACTCTAATAGTAGTTTATGTGACCGCTACATAATGGAGGGCATTAATACTCGAGAGCGACACGAGCCGAAAGCGAGTTTCATAATAATATCACTCGAGAGTTTTAATGCCTAATTATGTACAGTAACATACACTAGTTTATCTACACACATATCATAAGCTCTCTTTGATGTGTTCAGGAACCGCATGTTTGACCGGCTTGTGGCTCTGCAGTTGTTTAGCTTGTTCTGTAGTACCAACTTCACGCAGGCGGGCGTCGGCGTTCGAAATTTGAATGTCAGTACCAACTTCACACACAAACTAGGAGCGGCACACAGGCAGGCGTCGGCGTTAGAAATTTGAATGTCATAATATTTAGAAAAACTACACATTATGGTCATAATGTGTAATTTTTCAGATAAGAAATGAGTTTTTACCAAGTAGTTTAACATTATGCTGATCGTAACGTGCGGTTTTTGTACGCAGTAGAGAGGGTTTATGATACGTGTGTAGATAAAATTATGAAGAGAGTTTTTGGAGATATAACTTATAAAATCGAATGAAAGTTATGAAAATTGCCACCACAACACTATGTGGGATTAGGAAAACGCTGAAGACGTCACGTTAAAATTAAAAAAATCTAGGATCAGAGTACTTGTCAAGACGAATCAAATGAGCTCAAACTTGACAGGGTTGCGTCGTTTTATTACAGAGTTTCCATGGCCACAAAATGATTTATTTAATAGATAATGACAAAATTGCTTAACGGGTAATTTTTTGCCACTTCTCTTTGTACCACTGTGGGAGTAAAAGGGCGAAGTATAAAAATAAACTCCCATCGATTGCTAAGTATATGTAAATATACTTAGCAAACGTCATATGTAAATATACTTAACAAAGTATATGTAAACGAAAGTGACAGCGTTAATTAGTTTCAAAGGAAGGCAATATCTATAGTAATAACCGGCCAAGTGCGGGTCGAACTCGCACACGAAGGGTTCCGTTCCATCGTACAAGAAAACTTAACCACTAAAAATAATAAAACAAAAACAAAAATAAAACAACATTATGTCCGAACGTGGATTCGAACCCGGAACCCTAAGATTGCGCAACCGATATTTAACCAATTGCGCCACCACAACTTTGTTATAAGCCGCGTGCTACAACACGTCTCTTGTATGAGGACCTCTTAAATTGAATATATCTCGTGTAGTTCATATACACAATCTGTGAAAATTTCAACTCTATAGCTACCTATTATACCTAGCGCCACGAATTAAGAGCGCTGCGCGACGTTGGTGGGAATTACTGCGCATATGTATACGTCGCTCCACACGTTATGAGCGAAGGCCTCGAATGCGCAGTAGTCACTTTTCAATACCTGTACATATAAGCGGTAATCCCCGCCAACGTCGCCCAGCGCTTTTAATTCGTGGCGCGAGGTATAAAGGTATTGAAAAATGACTACTGCGCATTCGAGGCCACCGCTCATAACATGTGGCGCGACTTATACGATTCATGAGATACAGCCTGCTGACTGAAGGACCGACAGACGGACAGCGGATGCTTAGCAATAGGGTACGGAACACTAATAAGGTAAGCCTGTGTTCGTAGCAGTCCTTATGATAAATAGGTATCTGTAGATATAAAATCAAGTTGCCGCGTAAAGGATTTCTGAATGAACTCTAATCTCTCCACATTAATATTGTACTCAAAGACTGGGTTCCAAACGACAATGGCAAATTTTAGAGCATTAAATGGGCACATTTGTCTTGTTCGCTTAAAAACTTTTAAATATTTCTACGATATACTAAAACACTTTAGACAACACTTAAAACATTTAAAAAATATTATAGCGTCACACCCTTTCCTATACGGGGCGGTAGAGGCACATTTGTGTTCAAGTTTATTTATAACACTATTTTGCGGATAGGGGTCTAGCCTATCGCCGCATCCATGGAGATTTTATTCTTTCTATAGCCGTTAGAGCGTCTGTTGTAATTAAGGCGATACCTCGTCCGTGCAAAGGTCCCCGTTACTCCAGGCGGAAAGACCCGCAGTGTGAGAGGGACGGAATCGGAAAAAAAATGAAAAACCGTAGCGCTAAACAACAGAATAATTGTTTAAAAATAAACTACTCTATTTTGTTAAAAAGTTTTTTCAGGAGATTTTGCGAATACATAATATCTACATTTTGAACGCAGTTCCACAATGAAATTAGTTAGGATTTCAGAATTACAGGAAAAAATAATATAATTTGTGTTTTCGTAATTAAATTCTATCGAGAAAATTTCATCCAATCGCGTTTTTGTTTTGGTGAAAATCTTAATCAAATACTCAATAAACGTTAACCCAAAAATCAAATCTGTAGATGACTTCATGGTGGAGTAAATGGATTCGAAAAAAACCCCATTTTATTTTCGTAGCACCTTAGAACCCTATCACAATATCTTAATTACAACGGACGCTCTAACGGCGATTGAAAGAATAAAAGTCACAACCTTACTTACATTTTCTCTGTATTGAAGAGAAAATGTAAGTAAGGTTGTGACTTTTTCTATAAAGTTTAATGTTTTTATTTCTTGGTTACCATTACATTTATTTTCATCTTTGATCTTCGCTATTTTACTTACTATTTTAGCATACTTATATTCAGACAGAGGTTGAGAGGATGACCATAGCACTCATATCCTGCAATTCGACATATCTCCGTCTTGAACATGATTTGGTATTCAGGCCAACAGTTGTGTCTAGACTTTCTAGAGTTCCACAAAGCGTAAACGTGTCTAGAATTAGACATTATGAATTGACCTAGCTTTTATGATTTTTGGAAATAGTACACCCACCCACCCAAAAAAATAAGGCAATAGTATACTAGATATATTCCCTCGACACCAACTTTAAAGTAAACATAAATACATACAGGGTGGAACAACTAAATGTAGTCATATAACTGTGGTGTGAGTATTTCATTAAAAACCGTTTGCTGAGAGCAACTTCTAATAGAGTATGGAGACTTGCATCATTGTGCTTGCTATACAGGATAATATGCCGTAACACACAGGCCATTCTGATTAGATCACTGATCAGTGAACCAAAACATTACCAAACATAATGAAAACATTACCAAACCACATAATAAATAATGGTACCAAACCTATGCTTAAATCATTTGAAACGATCAATTTTACTGTTCATCCAACTGAGGTCGTTGTCTCTGAGTGATAATACTAGAGAAGCAAATTAAATAGGTATAGTGAACATTACAGTACTCCAAAACTGATAATGTGCTGAAAACACCCGAATCATCTAATTGCAATTTGTACCTTGTTCGAAAGATTTAGGAGTCAATGTCATGCGTCCTTAGTGAATGTATCTCAGCCACCTTTTATGGGAAACGGCTTATGAGGCTTCTTCTCCCAGGTTTTTTTGTAAATCTCAAGTTTCGCGAAATAGGAAGCTATAAACAGTTGTTTCTTTATACTAGCTTATTGATCATGAGCAAGGATTTGTGAACGTACAAACGCAATTTGATTATTTTTGCTCGACAGAAAAGTCTCTCGAAGTTACAACAAAAAAGAACATAATAAAGAATATACGATTTTGTACCGGATTTGAAATTATGTCTTGATATTTATTTAATCGTTCTATCAATATTAAGTTATCTTGCTCTGTTAGTCCCATAAATATCGATGAAGAGCCTTTTTATTAGTATCCAATTCCTCTAATAAAGGCTAAAATTGCAATTCTAAGTTAAAGTCAAAGTCAAAAGTCAAAGTCAAAGTACTTTATTACTGTAGATATTTACATATACTTAGCAAACGTCATTTTTGCCTCTTCTCTACATTGGACCACTCTGGGAGAAGAAGGGCGTAGAAACTCCCACAGATTGATTTTTAGATCTTTTAGGGAAACATTATGTTACATTACACACCAAAGCCGCCAACCCCGGAGAGGATCTGATTCATCAATCGAATAGTACATCACGCTACAAGGGAAGTAAGTGACTAACTTTTAAAAATAGGTTGTGCCTAACTAATACAATATTATGTTTTTTTTTTATTTAATAAGCAGGCAATAATAAATAATTACAAAATTATTAACAGCGAGCGAAAATTATTAAGTTCCACCAGCCCAGCCTTAACACTTTCGCGAACAGTAGATAAATTTTAAAACTAAACACTATATATACACTGACGAGCAATGAAAAATTTTCACCCACAAAATGGCGACAAACACCCATCCAATTTTTTAAAACATTTAATTTAAAATTTGAACACAATAATGACGTTTATACTTGGTACTATTCTGATGCGCTGTTAAATGTACTTCAATATTGCAGACGGCGTCATTAAGCTAACTTTCCCGTTTAGGAGTAATTTGGTACTATCTCACTGGAACTTTTTCATTGCTCGTCAGTGTTCTATATATACCTATAGGAACGTCAAAAATGCATAGCTCAAGCGAGGAAGTAGAGAGCTTGTTTCTACTTAAGACTAAATATAATAAAATGACCTGTGGAAATACCAACAGTGACACAAAGGGAAGTTAGGTCTATGGCACGTCTGGCCACAGCCACTTATGCAATTGCTTATTACACTTAAGCAAAGAAATCAGCCATCAATAGAGGTAACGACTTCACTCGTTTAAGGCAGTCAGCTGATTTGTATCGGTTGATTTGTAACAAAAATATGCCTTTTACACACGAAAGCCTTTATCCAGTGGGTTATTGTCGGTGCACAGTTTAGTATAAGCCGGGTAAAATCGTCGGCGGCTTTGGTGTGTAAAGGCCTTATATTATGTTATATTACATAACCAAAATGCAACCGGGCAAAGTATGAAATTCTTACGAAAATTTCAAGGTCCATACACAGTTAAAAAGTATATGATCATGACCCATATGAAAATGTGAAGAGCTGAATACAAATCTGTTCATGCGTCTGACAAATTCAGCCTGACAAATTCCTTTGGTAACTTAAGACGGAGTTTCTGGAGTCGAAAAGAGTAGTGGTGACAGTAACTTTACATCTGCCTTGCTCGTAAAGACCTACTTACTTACGTTCAAAGAGTGAATGTAAGTTAGTCTTTACGTCATTCATTCATTGTCTGCATTGAAAACTACGTTCCATTTTCAAATTACTTTGCAGAACAAGCAATGCTTGATATGTAATGGATTTTCATACAACTTTACAGTTACCAACAGAAAAAAAAATAAAAAATTGGCGATATTATTTGAAGTTTGATAAAGTTTATCTCAAATTAATTACCTAAATATTGGGAAAGTATGTAACTTTATTAAAATTTACATACTTTCCCAATATCTAATTCAGAAATTACACACACAACTTTTTATTAAAATCACATTAAAATTAATATGTAGGTACCTCATTCGTTTTTTGATATGAATTTAAATTACATTGTTTTATTTTATTTGTTGTGTTTTATTTTCCTCGCAAGAAAGGTGTAAAATAGTATACTTCTCTCGGGTTGTAAGTAGCTATTGCACCCTCGAACTATATCCGCCCTTGCTCGCTTCGCTCGCTCGGGCGTCTAAATATCTCGGGTGCACTCGATCCTTAGAGCCCTTTGCGAGCGAAGCTCGCACGGGCACCAAATTGCATCTCGTCCCGTAATAGCTCACTTACTTCCCTTGTAGCGTGATGTACTATTGTTACCTCGATTGATGAATCAGATCCTCTCCGGGGTTGGCGGCTTTGGTGTGTAATGTAACATAATGTTTCCCTAATTTATTATTCTTATGACACTATAACGGGTGCGCCAAAGTTGACCTAAAATTTCTACCTCGATTATTGTAACTCCGAAATTTTTTTCACTACAATTTTTCATCCTAACAATCACTATTAATAACTACTCTGTTCCTAATGTTATTAATTCCTTAAACTTCATAATGTCGGTAACAATAACATCTATTGTACTACTATTTGTTTTCGTATATTTTCTCAAAATAACTATTTTTTACGCAATTATTCGAAATCATATATTTGTTAGAATTGTTTTTATTCTAAAATTTGCAGATGAAAGATAATTGCAATTAATTACGTCAATGTCGCTACCGAAATCGAAATCTTGGCAGTTGGTAGGTTAGGTTAGGTTAGAACATGTAAAAACAACAAAAACTGCTATAAAAATACTACTTTGGAACTAAACATACCAACCAAAAGTCAAATTATGGTACTGTTAGGTCAGTGCTGCTACCGAAATCAACATCTGGGCAGTAGGTAGGTTAGGTTAGGTTATAACATGTAAAAACTACAAAAAACACTAATTTTGTACAAAACATACCAACCAAAAGTCAAATGGTACTGTTAGGTCAGTGTTGCTTATGCTATAACAATATTATGAAAAACATGTTTATGAATGACAACGTTATGATAAAAAACACTTAGGAGTTTAGATCACTTTCAGTAGTAATATTAGTAATAAAACATTTCGGAAATGGTGTTATGGTCTTCGTCTGTAGTACTAGAATTGTATGAACGAAAAAAATATGCATCAACACTTTCGGAACTTAGACTTTAGATGAGCCAATATGGACCCCCCTATAACAACTCCTCAAAAGACACACCTTACACCTTTCAGCGAAAACCTGTATAAGAAGAAGATAGTAATCGAGTTCGAGTTTACAAAATCTCGTTTGTACATGTAGGTAAAGTAAGACGATGCTCTAGGCTTCACGCTCCTATCTCCATATTCTAAACACCGTGAAATGTCTCCGGTTTTACTGCCTCCGCAGTCTCCGCTGAACCTTATAAGAAGATTTTAATTATCACAATTATTGTCTACATGGACTTTCTTAGAATGCACACGTGCAAATAATATCTGGGGCCGATTCCGCTGTAAAAATTACGACTCAGTGGCAATAACACTACGACGTGCATAGGTCCACTTTAAGTAACAGCTATTTTGCGTTGGGGGAATCTTAATATAGGTAATTCATGGTAAAGCCTCTGCCACCTGAAAAGGCTTGATTTCTTCTCCTTTTAATTTGGTGTACTTATCTCTTTTGAGGTTAACTTTGCCAGTGTCAAATGTATGTGGAAGATCACAATTTGGTCAGGTTATCTATCGAGGACCTGGGAGTTAATGTCTTGAGAAAATTTAGGTGCTCCTTAGCACTACCCGGGATGAAGTGAAGGGCTGTAGGAACCAAGTGTTTCCTTCGGAAGGGCTGGACGCTGTGTTGTAGATGTAATGATGAAAATTAAGATGATTACTAATTATCTATATTAGTTATTAATCAAATGGAAAACGATGACCTCTGTGTTGTTGCGGTCGAGGCCATGCTTCCCAAGCGAGAGTTCCCGGGTTCGAATTCCAGCTGGGGAGAAAGAAAAAAATCTCCAGGTCTTGGATTTTTACATGTTGGTGACGTCGCTGTTTCTGGTTCCGACGACACAGGGTAACCTAGTGTGGGGCCAAAAGCAATGTATCTGTATGTAAATGTTATGTTATGATTACAGATACATTAGATAGGTTTCATAACTGACCAGCTATTTGTTACTTCATTGTCCCTGCCATTCAGCTACCAGAATCGGGACCCGGGTTGTGAAATCACTTTTGTAAGAGTAAGGGAAAGTAATGATAAAGGAATATGTCTCATTATGACTAAATATAGATCTGCAAGAGTCTATTGGCATATCTATAAGGGTTTGTTTAGCAATGCCTGCGTAACCGATTTCTTAGGCCTATTTCGTCGCTAATGCACTCTATTGTCTGAATAACTTTGATAACTGCAAACGAAAGGGTTCGAACATTATTTTAGGGCTATTGGCGTACGTTACGCCAAGATAAATCTAGTGGCACTGTGAGCTGTTGGCCCCGCGATCGACACAAGAAATTCGCATATTTTTTCATTATTTCCGTGCCACGAGCCAAAGAGAGTACAGACCTCGTCCCCCGACCAAGCAGTAGTAAAGGTACGTGCTGGTAGATTAAGTAATTTTTTATCAAAATTGGCAAACTAATAATAGCAATAGAATGTTCAATCAATCTTTTGTTCCTTTTAATTCTCTCTGTAACAAAGCAAGTTTTTTCAATTTTCGATAATCAATTTATTACGTCAACGTTACTGGCGCCAAAACGAAATGATGAAAAGTGCTTCTGATGAATTTTTGGAACACCAGAAGTCGGTTTGCTGGAAGAGATCTCTTATTTGGAGATAATTACGCCGTTATGCGCTGTTTTGTCTTCAATGTAACTTTGCTTAAAATTTTGTGTGCAATAAAGAAATTATGAAATGAAGTAATTGGCCTTAGAAAATAACAACCAGAATTACGAAGCTAGGTTTAAATTATCTCGGGTCGCTTTACAGGATCTGCATTGCTGGTATTTAAATGTCTTGAATGCATCCAGTCCTCTGCGCATGTCGGATTTCAAATTATATTTCTATAGAGACGCCTTAAGGGATTAAATATGGCCAGCGCCAGGGGGCGCGAACAAAGAAATGCATCTTTAGCTTCAATTGTAGGCTAAACTAGACAACATATAAATGTAGGATAAATATATGTTATAAAAGGTCTATTAGAGATAAGAATGGACTTTTAAAATTACCGGATATCTTTTATATTTAATACTTAAAAATATTTTTCGCAATGCATTATTATTCAACTAAATGAACAAGCGCTCGGAGACGAAATAAGTTTCCTATATGAAACTTACACGCAAAAACAGGTAAAAAAGGGATTTTTTTTATTTGTTTTGTTTTATTTTTAATGTTATTATTACAGGAGTTTAGTAATATTTTCTATAATTTTCTTGGTCTCGAAACTCGGGCTGCCCCGCGGGGCTCTGCGCGGGAGCATGCGTCAGTCTGCTTCGACGCGATGCGACGGGTATTTGTTTTCTTTGTCTAATTCTCAATGCCATTAGCCCTTGTTCAGCCCTTAAGAACGGGCTGGGGTGAGACTGTAATGGCGAACGGACGCACGGAGGTTGCGCGAGTTTCCTATAAACTGCTTGCAATTACTCGCTATTTTCTTAGGTGTTGCTTCGCTCGCAACAAATCACATTATTCAAATTTGTTGCATGCGGATAACACGATTGTCATCAGCTACATCAAAAGAATGGGTGGCATTCACTACCTATATTTGAATAACCTAACAGAGTGATCTGGGACTGGTGCGAGGAGCGAAAAATCTGGCTTTTAGCTTCGTATGAAACACCAAAGATAACTACGAAGCTCACAAAGAATCCGGGATAGTCAATTCAGATATCGAAGGGGACCTTTCGCTAGCTGCGTTCCATAACATAACTGAAAAACTGGGAGAGTCAGTGGTAGACTTGTTCGTTTCTCGAATCAACACTAAGTGCGTCTCTTTTATGTCGTGGAAACCAGACCTGGACGCCATTTACATTTATATAATAATAATAATAATACCCTGGACACTATTTACATACATTGATCTAGCCCCAAACTAGGATTCCCTGTATCTTGGGTACTAGACAACACATACTTATATAGATAAATATTATACTTTGATAGATAAACAACCATGACTAGGTTTCAAACATCCGTTCTCATCAAACAAATATTTGCCCCCACCGGGACTCGAACCCGGGACCCTTGGCTTCGTAGGCAGGGTCACTGCCGACTCGGCCATTCGAGTCGTCGTGTATGCGTACACAATTAACTGGAGATCATTTTACTTTTGCGCTTTCTCCCCATTCGCTTTAATTTTAAAATGTCTACATAAGATAATTTCAGTATTTCTTAGTAACTTTCTTGACAGAAAAATTTAACAAAGGAGTATCTTACGGAACCATGAATATTCATCATCCGGCACTTTCATTTTTTCTAGGAAATGCCATCGGTTCAGAAGACATGGTCAAAAGGTCATCGATACCGAAATGTTCTTCTTCATGGGATCCCCAAATTGCATAAAACCACATTGGGTTATGGTTCCCGAATACGAATACTCATCTTACCTTAGAAAAAAATATAAAGAAATTGGTAGTATTATTTAGCTTTGTGTAAAGACCATCGCATACAAACATTCAGTTTCAATTAAACCATATGATTTCATCTGGAGTTATAATCTGTATTAAGGATATTATTAAAACGTCAGCTCCTGGTCGGGACAAACCAGTGTTATAGCTCCCTAAATTTACAGATAATCTATGTCCTGTAAAAGTCATTCTCTCTTTTACAGGAGAATTAAGGCCATAATCTTTGGAGAACCCTCTGATTAAATTTAAGCGACCACACAGACCTGTAACAGCACAGACTGTGAGCAGATGGATCAAGCAGGTACTCGCGGAGAGCGCGGTGGAGCCGCAACGCCGCTAGCCTCGCGGGAGTTTCCGAAGACGTGATAAGGAAGACCACGCGGCTCCCAAACTCTCGCCAGGTTCTATCATCGTGAGGTATATTACCCGATGTAGGACACCTTCTCAAAATCAGTTTGCTGACTTGGGTATGGTATGAATTATTAAGAAAATAAATACCAATTCTTTTGTTTCATTATGAATTAAGAAAGAAAGAATAAGAAAAAAACCTGACCTCCCAAAGCAAAAGCAGCCCAATATGAACTGAAAAGTTTTGCATTAACTCTAAAGCAATGAGCCCTAGTGTCGGGAGCTGCGCTAGGGCCGGAGTGGAGAAGTGAGGTAGAAAACTTATTAATTCTAAAATACGTGCAAGGGTTGCCTGTAGGATTACGACACTATCTGGTTATATGTATATCTTCGAATGAAGCAACTCATATAATATTGATCGAATATTACTTGTGAAGTTCTTTTGATCACATGTTATAATTGTTATGGTATCTATCTATGTACATATATGTATAGGCTGTAACAGAAAGGTGTAGTCATGTTTTAGGAGGTTGTTGTATGCATTATTTACTTATTTTTCACTTCTCCGTACAAAACAGCAGACCGCCTGGCACAAACTGTATGGAGAAGTGAAGATTAAACTTGCTCAGATCAAATCCCTAACAGCACCCTTTAGTATGAATACGCCTTTTTGTTACACCTGGTTCATCTTAATATTAATTAGCTGACCATATTTTTTCATTTGCGACCAGATTTTACTTGGGGAAAGTTGTTCATAACGATCAGTATCATTTTAGCCAATTAAATGTCACCCTGTATAAATAAAAATTCATCTAAAAAAATGGTAAGCGTGATACTCGCATAAGTATGGACGGTTTTTTTTAAACTACTGAAAAAACTGAAAAATCATTTTGTATGGGGTTTTTCTCAGAGAATTTAAAAACGGCGGCGGACGGTGGAGGGCCGAGGTTCCGCGCATCCAATTCGAAATTGAAATTTAGTTTTGTCCTATATAACGGTCGGTTATCTTGAAGCGAGTTTGCACGTAGTAGGTAGTAGGGCAGCTAGTAAATATAAAAACATAATATAACACAGCGACAGACATTTTCCCACACGGGATGGCAAGGCACAATTGTGTCCACGGTTGCAAAACGGTTGCTGCGGTTGTGGCTCTGCCTACCATGCGAGAGGTGCCGGGTTCCATCCCCAACTGAGGATAAAGAAAATAAACCCTGGGGTCCTGGGTGTTTATATGTACGTGACGTCGCTGTTTCTGGTTCCCACGGCAAAGGGTATACGGGTAGCTTGAGGCCAGTAGCAATGTATGTGCCTATACATAAATGCAAATCTAAATATTTAGCCAGTTGTAGCCACGTAACACGGAGATAGCCGTATACATTTATTTCGCTGATGTTATTTTTGCTTACTACCAACACTTATTCTCATAAACATATGATGTATCTATCTTTAGTTAAGTTTATATAACATGAAACTGTACCTTTCTTATTATGTATTCTTTTGTCATTTTTGTAATTTTTTGTGAAATGTTTATTGAAAAAAATAAATAAATCAATTATTTTAGGGCTTCCAAACAACAAAACGATTACAATTTCTGACGCTCGACTAAAATCCGGTTAAAATTAATTGTGACGTGATAACATCATAGACTAAACCAATTAAGTGCTATCAGCTTCATACGGTCATCGATAATGGTATTATTTTAATTACTTACATGTTCATTTTAGCTAGTTAAAGGCCACACACAAAGTTGTTAATATAATAAGGGTGGTTCCACACCGCAAGCATAATGCCTGTAATTTTACAATCAAAGATCTGATTTTAGTCATGGAAATAAACTTACAGTAAATATAATGTTTGGTTATCGTTATGTTATGTATATATGTTAGGATTGTCTATCCTCATCGTATCATCTTTACGCAGATAATTTGCAGATTTACCGTAATTTTTCTCCTTGTGATGTGGTATCTGCGGTTGGGCTGTTAAATGCCGTTCTCGAGAAAAACAGGTCCTGGGCCACTTCTTTTGGACTACTTATAAACCCTAGTAAGTCGCAAGTTTTTATAATTGGTTTCAGGTTTTCCCTTAACTTGTTACAGCATCTGTTCATTGCCCATGTAACCTATGATGGAACTACATCCTCATGCAGTACTTAGGGCAAAAGTCGAGGCGCTTTCGTCAGTAACCAAATGTCCTGGTCAGCTCATGTCAGCGAGGTCAGTAGGCGTGTCTTTGCCACTTTACACTCCCTCAGGCCAACTGGGTACTCTATACCATCCCTATGAAATGTATACATTACCTAGATAAAGTATGTAATGGACATTAATATATTATACATTGCCTGCACGCCCCAGGTATTATATATGTCACATATATGTGTTATATATGTCAAAACAGTTAGTTGATAAACTAACGCGTTAGGTGATAAACTATCGACAGATAGTAAACCAGACCGACAGGCACAGACTTGTATATGTTAATGTTGAATTAATGCCGACAGTGTTTATAATTTACGTTTCTACATGTCAACCTAACACGAAGACTATTCGCGCTCGCCCCCTCTAGTCTTCACTTAAGCTACCGCAGTGTTTGTCCTGGTATTTCATTTGTAATTCAAGTTTAAACCAGTTTACTATTTAACAGTTTTAACCGTAAGTTCATCAAATAACGCGTCATTTAGTAAGCAGTACCCTACTTTTTACTATCTGTCGATAGTTGACCAACTAACGAGAACAAACACGTTAGTTTATCAACTAACGGTTTTGACAATCTTACGGTGACATATACATTGGCTAGGTATTGAATAGAATACCTGCGTTATACAGATTGCAGGTAACAGCTACATAGTTTTGTTTGTTATAATTAACTCTATCGATTGACACAGGTTTCATTTCGGACCTCAAAAATTCAAGATTTTTCAAAATGGCCAATGGGTATGCCAGTCTCCATACAAAAATGTTCTAGCGGTCTGGTAGCTCACAAAAAATAAATAATAAGCAAAATAATAAATTGATCAATTAAAATAAAAATTTGTTTGTAATAATATCGTTCCGACAAATCTGTCGACAAATGTTTCTGTGATAGCGTAATGAGGCTTTGGTAATTATCGGAAATATGGAAAGTTTTCAATTTATCATGCTTGGCTATACCCATAAAATTAAACAGCCAACCACTCGGAGATGTACAAATACCTATATAATAAAATATCTATATACCTTGGCAGGAAATGCTATGACGGCGACATTTGCAGACTACTACGTGTTATTAGAGAACCTCTGTGGCGCTGCGGTTGTGGCCCTGCCTACCATGCGAGATGTCCCGGGTTCGGCGCCCGGCTGGGGATTAAGAAAAAATCCCCTGGTCTTGTATGTTTATATGTGTGTGAAGTCGGTTCGGTTTGCGTATTAGAACACGCAGTAGTCCGCTAATATGTCACGTATGTTCCCATAATTTACGTAAAATAACGTCACGCCTTTTCCCGTGTGGCAGAGGCAAAATTATGTCCACTTTGTGCCAGTTATTCATAACTCCATTTTGCCTGACATGGGGATAGCCCATCGCCGCAGCTATGGAGTAATGAAGGTTTCCTCACGATGTTTTCCATCACCGTTAGAACGTCTGTATAATGTACTTAAGATACATTTATTATATCATTGGTATATAGTCAGTAATCGAAGCTGCATCTTCTGTGTGAGAAGCAAGTGTGTAACCCATTAGACCACGGAGCTCTCACCATCATCTCACGCCATCATTTATTTTCGAGCATTTCCTGCCATGGTGTATGTAGTGACTTACTTAAAATGTAATTGTGACTGTAACTTTTAAAATGAAATGTTATGTTATGTTAATATATACATATCACACAAACAAAAAAGCATAGCGTCACGCCTTTTCCCATACAGGGTGGCAGAGGTACAGTTGTGGCCACGTTTAGCCAGTTATTTAGTACTCCATTTTGCGTGACAGGTGGCTTGCCCATCGCCGCAGCTCCCTAGATTACATCATTCCTCACGATGTTTGTCATCACCATTAAGGGCTACACCGTGTATAAAATGAAGATTTAACACCTTACGAAAGCAATCACCATTGTTAAGAACTGTTTTTACTTGAAATAAAAACAAAGCAAAGTAATTTATCCAAGTGTTGTCTGTCTACTTCTTAACCTCCCAAGACTAAAGGGTGGGCGTCGAAGCGTCACTAAGTGGCTAGTTTATCGCTGAGGGTTAATTAACTTAATAGTGACAGCAAAAGTGACAAGAAATACCGGTCTAATTGTATTGTTTAACCTTTTTAGAAATTGTAGCGAGGAAGGTACAGCAACATGTTACATAACAACCTCTGTGGTGTTACGGTCGAGGCTGTGCTTTCCAAGCGGGAGGTCCCGGGTTCGAGTCCCGGCCGGGGAGGAAGAAAAAATGTCCCCAGGTCTTGGATGTTTACATGTTTTTGAATTCGCTGTTTCTGGTTCCCACGACACACGGTATCCTAGTGTCGGGCCAGAAACAATGTATGTGCCTGTGTGTACATTTTTATGTTTATGTGTAGGTTTAATAATCTGATTAAATAGCACTCATACCTCTCTTATAACTCTTGATTTAGCGCCTGTTATTTGCTGGGAAGGTATTTACGTGCTTTACAGTTCTATCAAAAACTCGTCTTTTCCCGTAACATCTCTTTATAGCCCTTAAAAAGCTACTTAATACTAAAGTCTCCCTACGCATCGTTCATTTAGGCTTCATAAGTGAGCTTCGTAACACAATATTCATAAAACTTTTATAACCGATAAAAACCGGAAACAGGCCATTTTTCATCGTAAAACAAAGTACTATATCATGTTTACTTCGGTTGATCGGAAGCTATTGAACGGTTTAGGATTCCTCATGACAACAGTATGGTTTACTTGCGCCAAGGAGCAACCCGGAGTTAATCGGGAAATATGATATTTTGACTGATTCGTTCATCATACTTTGGCCCGGCTGCACAACCGATATAATAAAGTTTAACGGCAACTCAAAATCAATTAACTAATTTCTTAATTAATGGCGGTCTTACAACTAGATTTCATTGGACTGGTTCTCTTTCCATGGCATTCAACGCATTTTTTTATCGAATGACCCGCGCTTTTCAGTTTTGACTCGACACAGTGCCGACTCCAGAACCAATGGTTAAATGCCACTGGTTAAATAAGTAGGTAGATAATGACAGTTTAAATTCACTTCACGATCGTTCGGGCCTACGGGCTCGACAGATGGATCGAAAAACCTATCGACAGATGGATCGAAAAACCTATTGACAGTTCAAATTCATTTCACGATCGTTCGGGCCTACGGGCTCGACAGATGGATCGAAAACCTATCGACAGATGGATCGAAAAACCTATTGACAGTTCAAATTCATTTCACGACGTAGAGCCTAAGTTCGGGGTCGGATGATTCTTGATCCAGAACCAGGCTGCTACACAATATAATGTTATTAATATTCGAAATATTTGTAGTCTTATGCAGATTCCCAAGTGAATCATACCGATTTCAATATGAAATTTTTAAAACAAAAAAGTACATTACACTTAGATAAATTATGTACTTCTGACTCAACTAAAATACTTCGCCATGGTAACCTGTTACCAAATTCCATACGATGTCTGATATGCGGGCCGTCAAACTGCGGGAAAACGAATCTGATGGTCGGTCTTCTATTACATGAAAACGGGCTCCACTTCCAGAATATTTACGTTTATTCAAAAACCTTACATCAACCAAAATACGAATTTCTTGAGAAGGTCTTAAGTTTAGTTCCGAGTATATCGTTCTTTAAATTCCATGCTAATCAGCAAGTACTCAGCACGGAGGAAGCGCAATCAAACTCAGTAATTATATTTGATGATGTCTCATGTGAAAATCAAAACAACATGCGTGATTATTTCGCAATGGGCAGACACAAAAATATTGATTGTTTTTATTTAAACCAGACTTATACTAAAATACCCAAACAACTTGTTAGAGACAATGCAAACCTACTTGTACTTTTTAAACAAGATGACATTAATTTACGACATATATATGATGAACATGTTAACACGGATATGACATGGAACGAATTTCGAGAAATGTGTTCAAAAATATGGAACGATTCTTATAGCTACTTGGTCATAAACAAAGATTGTGAAAAAAATAAAGGGTGCTATCGTAAACAGTTTGACACGTTCGTCGTTTTTACCTGAGTGAAAGTATATATAAATGCTGTTTTATTCGATAGCTTAGCACTTAGCTTAGAAGAGGACGAGCATACAAGATATTATTTAGATATGGAAAATAACTTAAAGGAAATCGTAACTGCTGCCGAAGCAGTAAAGAAAAAGTTTAAAAAAATGCGTAACGTTGAATCAGAATATGAAAGAGCTATAGGAAACGTGTTCAAACCAGTTCTTAGCCCCCTTAATAAAATTACTGATGCTATGAGGCAAACAGAGAGCAAAGAAACAACATGTCCTATCAAAAATGGAGAGACGAAATTTGAAAATGAAATCGACGATTCCATTGACTGGAGTGCAGCCGATGACACTTTACGAAATATAAGACGTTCTGATCAATTTATGACACCTACTCATAGCTTAGATCGTGCAGCGGAAATGGAAGGCGAAGATTCTGACAACGACTTTAATGAAGGACAAGAATCTGATATATCTCAAAATTCGATTGAGTCTGATGCAAACACTCAGAACCAAAATTGTTCATCATGGTCGCTTACATCGGAGTATTTAAAGAATACTCCTTTTGGAGTAAGAGTCGAAAGAGGAAAACTTTTGATGGGCTCAGCGAATGTAAATATCACCGATAAAACCATTACAATAGGAACATCTGATTACAATAAGACTCGAGGCTTGATGGAATTGCTAACCAAAAAATTACCAGACTTGGCAGATATAACAAAGGAAGACTTGGCAAATTACAAGTTAATGCTGTTGGAGACAAATGCACATAGGCGAGATTACGACTCAAATAAACCAGTAAAAAGCAACAAAGGAATAAAATACTTAAACATTATTAAACCGCTATTTAATAAACATGACAATAGTGAAAGCAATCAGGTTCAAGGTTCAGGTTTACCTGTACTAAAAAAATGGAAGAAAAATATAGACTATGTCTACTGGGATGATCCAAATGAGCTAGTGGATAGGTTAAAACTACTTATAGCATCTCGTGACGCTGGAAACACTGGACTTGATAATGAAATAATATCCATCATAGAAGAACTCAAAGAAAGTGGTTTGCTTGGTTAGAATAAATAATCATACTTAAATTATTTTGAGCACTTCATCTTCAACTCTCTACAAATAACTAGGGTAATCTACCTCAGTACTATGAATATTGATAAATTCGGTCACCATGTTCATAAACGTTTACGTTTATCTGAATTGTTTGATTTTACTGACAATGCGTTGACCAAAAACGAAGAAGGACTTTTTGATCTTCAGTCGTCACGATTAAAAGGTTTAAAGGCACCACAAGAGTCAGACGACGCCGTAAACAAGGAGTACGTTGATATGAAGAGTAAAGATTTACGGGAAGATTGTCAATTTCTACTGAACGAAGCAATTAAAGATATACAAGGAGTGCTGAATAACTTTATAAAGGATGTTTATACGAGGAGTGAATTAGATAATATCATTAAATCGTTGAACAAAGATGAAGCAGCAGGTGGTAAACGAAATACATAAAAATGCAAGAAAAAATTTTTCTCGTCGATCAGTGCTTCTCAAAGGAATTGATGATTTGTGGCAGGCAGATTTGATAGATGTTATTTCATTGAAAATTTATAATAAAGGTTATAAGTTTATTCTTGTCGTTATTGATTGCTTCTCAAAATATGCGTGGGCTGTACCTCTTAAAACTAAATCTAAACAAGAAATGTGTCAAGTCTTCGAAAGCATCTTGCAGAAAAGTAGAAGACAACCAAATAATCTACAAACAGATATGGGAACTGAATTCTACAACGATGAATTCAAAAGACTAATGAAAACCTACAAAATAAATCACTATTCTACATATTCAGTTAAAAAAGCATCCATAGTGGAAAGATTAATCAGAACATTAAAAGCACATCTCTATAAGAATTTTTCTTTTAAAGGTAGTTACAAGTGGCTAGGTAAACCATTAGAAAGTGTAGTTCATTCTTACAATCATACAAAACATCGTGTTACGCAAGAGGAGCCTGCAAAAGTAACAAAGTTAAATGCAAGCAAAGTATTAGACAATATCAAAAAGTTCCAGAGTAAAACTAATCACGTTAAGAAACCTAAATTTTGTGTTGGCGATAACGTAAGAATAAGTAAATACAAAAGCTGTTTTAAAAAAGGCTATACGCCTAATTGGTCGACAGAAATATTTCTTATCAAGAAGGTAAACAACACGATTCCTGTTACTTATTTGATTGAAGATAGTCGTCGTCAACCGATTTTAGGAAGTTTTTATGATCAAGAACTCCAGAAGACCAAATATCCTGATGTATATTTAATTGAAAAAGTCATAAGAAAAAAAGGGAATAAGTTGTTTGTAAAATGGTTAGGTTTAGATGAAACTCAAAATAGTTGGATCGATAAAAAGGCAATGGTATAAACTATAACCTTAGTCTATTATCAGTAATGCATGGCGGAGGTCTTATTAACAGTTTTATCAATAATTTACCGATCGAGCTACATCTACCTGGCTATAATTATTGTGGTCCTGGAACAAAGCTGGTGAAGCGTCTAGCACGTGGAGATAAGGGCATCAATCTATTGGACAACGCATGTATGCATCACGACATAGCGTATACGAAATTCTCTGATTTAGAAAACCGACATAAAGCTGATTTGGATTTACTGAATATGACAAAACAGAGACTACGATCAAAAGACGCTAAGCGTGGTGAAAAGATAGCTTCTTGGTTGGTTAATAAAGTCATGAAGACAAAACTTAAAACCGGGTCTGGGGTACGACGTTTTAAAGATATGGTATCTAAAATAAAAGGTCATCTTCAGAAATTAAAACCAAAAAATAGTAATAGTGCTATTAAAGTTGCTTATGCGGTCGCCAAAAAGTTAATTGATGTAGATACCAAACACAACATAAGGATACCACGAATTATTCCTCTCCCTAAAAGTGGAGGATTTCTTCCTTTAATACCTATCTTTGCTGGGTTGTCTGCTTTAGGAAGTCTTGCTGGAGGGGCAGCTGGAATAGCAAAAAGTGTTAATGATTATAAAGCTGCTCAAGAAAGTTTGCGAGAATCAAAACGTCACAATCAAAAGATGGAATCAATTTCAGTGGGTCGAGGCTTATACATCAAACCTTACAAAAAAGGTAGTGGCTTGTTTATTAAATCAAAAAACTAATAAACAGGCTGCCTAAGCGTGCTCTGACCAATTTAGATATCATCGAATATGCTAGAGAAATACCATATTTTCGTGGAGTTTACATGAAAGATGCTTTACCACGAAAACCAAGAAGTATAGAATGTGGTATTATAAATTTAGACGATTCGCACAATGCCGGAACACACTGGGTAGCCTACATAAAACTGAAAGACTATTATGAATATTTTGACAGCTTTGGAAACTTGAAGCCGCCGGTAGAAGTTGTGAAATATCTCAATACTCCTAATTTGTATTACAATTATACTCGATATCAGACTTATGAAAGTGTGAACTGTGGACATTTATGTTTAAAGTACTTGCAAGATTTTTGGAATAAACATATAAAGTATTGATGTTAGCGTTTATTTTCACCATTGTTAAAATGTCATTCACCCTATCAATAACAGGCAATACGTCGCTTTTAATTACGAATTATTCTCCTACATTACAACTAGAGGGAGAATATGAGTGCGCTCTGCTATACCTATCTACCTTTAATTCAATTCCAAACGTTGATAGTACAAATAACAAGTTTTATTACGGTGAAAATGATGTTATTGAAATTCCTGAAGGAACATACGAATTGCAAGATATAAACGACTACCTGAAAGGAAAATTGCAAGACATCAACTTTAATTTATCATGCAACAATAATACATTGAAAACGTACATTATCAGCAACAAAGCTATTCATTTTGAGAAAGAAAATAGTCTAGGAAATTTGTTAGGATTTGGTAATCAACCGCTTGAAGCTAATATATTACACGAATCACAATATCCTGTTAATATGCTTTCAACAACTGTGGTGAGAATAGAATGTGATATAGTGAGTGGATCATATATAAATGGCATATCAAGTCACATTATACATGAGTTTGCTCCTAACGTTCCACCAGGTTATAGGTTAATAGAAATACCAAAGAACGTTATTTATTTTCCCGTAAACCAAAATAACATAAGCACCATAACTGTAAGGATATTGGACATTAAGAATAATTTAATTAATTTACGTGGTGAAGAAGTTCAACTGTATTTACACCTTAAGAAAAAATGATTGATTTTAATAAAAACTTATCACGACTACCAAAAACGATTAGTCACACTTCAATCTCTCACAAGGAAAGGACTTGGAAGAAGAAGAAACTAACTGCAAAAAATATAAAATTCCTTAAACAAATTGGACTTTTATCATGAGTAACATTCTAGATATTTTGAGTGCGCCTGTCTATGATAATAGCATTGATGGTATTGAGATTCATTCGTATAAACCTTATGTCACTACATTCAATCGTAATGATGAAATTCGTATACCGATTAATCAACAAGATCTGTACATACTCCCATCGGCAAGCACGTTATATTTGGAAGGTGTCGTCAATGTTTCGAAGAACGCTGCAAAGGAAACGGTTGCTAGTGTGCAGTTTACAAATAATCCGCTGTTATACTTTTTTCAAGATATTCGTTATGAATTGAATGGAGTTGAAGTAGATAAGGTTAAAAACGCTGGAATTACTACTACAATGAAGTCACTGTTGTCTATGAATGATAGTGAGTCAAAGATGTCTAAAGCGTGGGGTTGGGATATCAATGGCACGAAAAACGTGCAATCAGGAAAATTTTCAGCGTCGATACCTCTGTGTAACATCCTAGGATTTGCAGAAGATTATAAGAAAGTTATAATCAACTGCAAACATGAACTTGTTCTTCTTCGCAGTAACACAAACCTGAATGCTCTAAAATTAAATACCGGTGAAGTCGTAGAAGACGTAAAAATTCATAAAATTATATGGCGAGTTCCACATGTAAAAGTGAGTGACGCGGAAAGAATCAATCTTCTACGATTGTTGGAAAAGGATAGATCTATCCAAGTACCATTTAGAAATTGGGATTTGTATGAATATCCCTTGCTGCCAAGAACTACAAAGCATACATGGTCAATCAAAACATCTTCCCAGATTGAAAAACCACGATATGTTATACTAGGGTTGCAGACCAATCGCAAAAACGACGCTCACAAAGACATGTCACAATTCGATCATTGTAATTTGCGTGATGTAAAAGTATATCTAAACTCAACCTACTTTCCGTACGACAATATGAACGTAAGTTTTACTAACGACAATATTGCTATATTATACGAGCAATACGTTAGATTTCAGCAGTCTTATTACGGCAGAAGAACTGAGCCATTGTTGAGTGCAAAAGAGTTCAAAGAGTTGGCTCCTCTTTTTGTTATAGACTGTTCAAGACAAAGCGATAATCTGAAATCTGGACCGGTGGTTAATGTACGCCTAGAGCTCGAGAGTGAAGTAGAAATACCTGATCAAACGTCGGCGTATTGTCTTATTCTGAATGAATGTTTAATTGAATATAAACCATTAAGTAATATTGTAAGAAAATTATCATGAATACAAAAACTTTATTTGTAGACGTACAAGGTTTTAAAAATGCTGAGAATGATTTCATTGTTAAAGAACTTGCGTTGGCTACAGCCGAATACACTCAAGTATTTCTCATCAAGCCTCCGTATCCTTATCGATATTTATCAGAAGTGGAAAAGAAACGTGTACAATGGATTGAAAACAATCTCGGGTACAGATGGGGTGAGGGACACGTTGATTTTCTGCAGTTCAAAAGTATTATCAAACCATATCTAGAGAACAAACTTTTAATAGTTAAAGGTTTAGAAAAGGTAAAATGGTTGAAAGAATTGTGTGAGAACTGTGCAATAATAAACATAGAAGAAAAAGGATGTCCAAATTTAAAACAGTTGTTTGAGATGTTTAAATCACATCTCAATGATTTCAGTTGTATAACTCACAAATCCAATTGTGCTCTAAGAAACGTATTATGTATTAAAAAATGGTTTAAAGATAAACAAATAACTATGTAATTATTTTACTTTTGTTTTATGAGTGTATGTGTTATCGATTAGTTTAAAAAATGATTAATAATAAATGTTTGTTTACCTAAATTATTGATTTTATTTCAGCATCCCTTTAAACTACACAAGGGTTAAAGACTTAAAGTACATAAATAAAACATCAAAATAAATTAATAGTGAATTTTATTTATTTAAATAGAATCATTGCATATTTTTTTACAAATTTTATTCACTAAATTCTCTGACAAGTCCATTATTTCATCTACTACTTCCGATTGTACGTACTGTACGCTTACAACACTATCATCTGTACAAGTCTGAGGTCCATTTAAGTCGTAAATTTCTATCTTAATCAAACGAAGAGGTCTTTTCGGGGCCTTTGTTATTACGTATGATGACAACACTGTCGGATTTAATTTATTTCTGTCCAATCTCATCTTTTTCTTCTTTTTCTTTTCTTTGGTGTCTTGACTGGGTGTAGAATCTTGCAGAACGTCGTCATAATTTTGAGGCTGAGCGTGTTGGAACCACAAGTCAGAGGGATCCATTGACTGTAAAACAAAAAACATGATGTAGTTTACTGCGAAAATAAACTTTATAATAATCATCCAAAAATAAACAGTATGTTTTACCTCGTTTAATATAGACATAATCTTGGAGTAATGAACCGCGTCCTCTTCTTAAGCTACCTTCTTTAGAAATGGTCATTATCACGTTGTAATAAAACAAATCACCTAATCTTGCATTTCTTAATAAAATTTTGCTTACGTTAATATGCACATATTAATAATAATAATAATAATAAATCTTTATTTCAGGATGTAAAATCCCATATCGATAGATACCTTAAAACTAGACATAGATATAAAATATAACAATAGTAACTCTAGCCTAGCTAGGGATTTTGGTCTTCGGTCTCGCTTCCCTATAGCGTCGGTAGACAATGCCCTCCGGCCAGTAATCTTTGGCCAGGAACATTGTCTTGAGATCGGCCGGCACCCGAAGTTTGAAGGACAGAAAGTCCTTGGGTCTATCTGACTCCAAAAGATCAATCTGCACCGTCGAAACCTCTGTCGCCTGCTTGGGACTGCGCGGCGGATTCTTCTTCAGCCTTTCCAGGATGTGACGCTCGATGTCCTGGCAGGTCATGTTCACGTCGAGCCGGGAAAGGTAGATTAGGGCCGTGGGAGCGGCAGCTTTGAGGCTGCACTCATCGGCGGGGGCGGTGCCACGCTGATTGCGGCTGCGTCTGGAGCGGCGCTTCCTGGTTTGAACCAGGATGAAACCTTCCCCATCAACTGTCGCGTTCGGCGGGCCACGAGCGGGCCTGGCCGGCTGCGCGCGCGGCGCAGCCTGCAGCTTCTGTTGTTCGGCGGCGGGCGGTGCGGGGCGCGGGCGGCGGCGGCAGGCACGGCGGGACACAGCAGCATACGTTTCTTTTTGGGCTTCCAGTGATTTGGATGAACCAGAAGAGACCGCATTCGGTGCTGGTCGGCATGGCTTCGTGACGTCACGAAGCGGTGCGGTGTTCGTCAACGCGGGCTTAGCAACCCGCGTAACTGGGTCAGTCGCTTGTTGGGCATTTTTGCTGACCGTCGCGTTGTCGTCGCGCGCGTCGGCTATTCGCTGCGTCGGCAGCGAGGTATTGGCCTGACGCAATACTAACAACTCACGTTTTAGTTCAGTGCAAATGCCTTCCGAAGTCTCCAACTTGCTCCGGATGTCGGTGACGTCAGCCTGTAGTCGCACGATATCCTTCAGCAGCCGGGTGGCGTCGACGTGGTCGAATGTCACCGGCGGCAGCTTGTTCAGGTCGCGGGCCACGTAGGTCGGGACGTCATCGGGTTCGGTCTCCTTGAACACCCGGAAGATGTCCTGAAGATCCTTCTTCCCGCTTGCAGCACCCCTCCGCGCGACAAGGCGCACAGTGGTGATGGCGGTTTCTTGCAGCACAGTCTTGGCGGCGGCGATCTCAACCTCCTTGAAGCTGGTCGAGCAGATCTGCTCCAGGGAGACCTCGTCCATCACGTCCAGCTTCTGTTGTACGAAGGCGAGCAGCTCGTTCACCAAGATGGTGTCCGCGCGCTTGGCTGGTACAGCCATGGCGTAACGATATTGCGAAAACTAGGTTGTCGCTAATTTACGGGGCATCGTCGCGTACGCTGCTAGGAAGCGTCCGTTCGTGCCGGTGTCACAGTAGCGAACATATTGTTATATTTTTCAAATTGAGTTCATTGAACGCAACACGTGCAATATTCACGTTGCGATTAGTCATCATAATCATTTCAACGTTATCGCTTTCAAGCGATATGTTCCATCTTTTAGAAAACCATTCTAAAGTACCTAACCTCTACATACAAGTCCACTCCGGCTGATATCTGACATTAAGTAGGGTATGTTGTAACATTAAGCTTAAAAAGAAACACGAAACATAATCCGAGAACACATTTTTTATTTTAATATAACAATATTCACTTAAAAGCTATAGTTTAGAGTCTATGTTGATTCATATTTTATTTTTAAAACAATATTCACTAAGCACGATATTTTATTTTTAAAACAATATTCACTTACAAGCTATAGTTTAGAGACAAGTTATATTCATACATATACAGCTCAAAATGCTGATTCATGACCCCATGAAAGAGTTGATATTTTATTTTTTAGAATGATGCGCTTATCATCATTACTTGAGAGAGCTATTTTATTAAGCGACTGTGTAAAAATTTCATGTTTTAATGACCTGAATACCATATTTTTTTTCCTAACTAAATTATTATCTAATAAAACACCTTTATAGTCCTTAAAACTCAATGTTTTCACAACAGATTTTTTGGTTCCTTTAGCTTTTTTTAATTCAGTATCTTCAGTTTTTATGGAATAAAGTTTAGACCGTAGGCCTACAAATTCGACTATAAGCTGACCTCCTAGCTCATCTTTAAATAACCCAGGCACTTTTTTATTATGCCTCCTTATACCATACATATTATTACACGCGTAGTTGCTAGTGTCGAAGTATTGAGGGAAATGGTATTTTATGTCTTTGTAGACATCTTTCGTTGTTATGGAATACAGAAAACTGTCAGTATCTGTGTAACACATTTTTATATTAGGGCCATAAAAAGGTTTCATAACAGAATAGTGAAAGTCGTACATATGACTCTTAGATATTTCCAAAACAGAAAAACCAATGTAAATTGGTTTATCGAGAGTAATTTTTTCAGGATTCATCTGGACCGCTACAAAATTTTCAGTAAAAATAGTTGAGCTATGGTAATTAGGTCGAGCTATTAGTTGCTCTGCGCCTAAATGTTTTTTCGTTTTGTTATGTTTATCAGACCACTGATTTACTAATTTAACATTTAACCTTTTTTCCGTATCCTCAAGGGTTTTACCAAAAATGCTATTGTTTAATAATTTAAAAAAGTCTTGTTCAAATTGAGATTTAGCTTTTTGCCTCAATTCCGTATTTAAATCAATATATTGTTTCAAATATGGACCTTGTTTAAATTTAATAACTCTGTGTATGCTTTTTAATTTAAGTCCATGTTTCAGACACGTTTTCAAATGAATATAGTGCATAACATAATTATATTTGTCATACAAATTCGGTATCAGTTTACTCGTTTTAGATCCAGGCGGTACAAATTTTTGTGGGCAGAAAGGTAAATCGTTATGATGATCATGTAGAGATTCAGGATATTCTAGATCGACATCAAAAATGTAACCTACATCTGAATTGTCTTGTAAACAGAGAATGTCAGAAACTTGAAACACAGGATTTTCGATCAATTCGAAATCAGAGTGTGGTAAATAACTACACATAGCAAATCCGTACAAATTATTACAATCTATATACAATAAGTAATTATCAGGATTCGAGGGGTTGTAGTTCGAGAGGTACTTATTATTAGCACTGGCATAGCGAGTAGAACATAAACAAACACCTCCACGAATACCTTTTTGTATCATTCTGATAATTTCCAGATCATCTATTAATTCTAATTTTACTTCTGTTTTTAACAGCATTGCATCGAAGCTTAAGCTGGGAGCCGTTATGTAAAAGGCTGGGTCTAACCTATAATTAGTTTTACACGTCTTTCTAAAACTCTCAAAAATATCCGTCAACAGCATTACATCTGATTTTAAGTATAGATCGGTATATTGACCAAGGTTTGACAAATGGAATAAGCGCCACACACACTGTGCGTGAGCATAATCTGACTCTGAAATAACCTCATCAGTTAAACTGCTGTAGAAACACTCACGCGGAGGTAATTTATTTTCATCATAACGTTTCCATTTATTCATGTACTCGTAAGGATAAATACCTTTACGTCTCAATAAGTCGAATTGCTGTTTATCGGGGTAGCAACGAGAGAGGTGGATAAAATCTTCGATTACTAAATTTTCTGCAACTTTTTCTAAACTAGTACCTAAAAATGCGAATGAGTCAACAAAACGAACAGCCATATAGTCATTATTGTTAACAGGAAAGAACTTTGTAAAAGACACATAATTTTCTTTTGTTCTTGCGATAACATTTATGTTTCCGTGCATTTCACCTAGCTCTCGTATAAACAAATGACAGTCATAGCCTGACAGGTTGTGGAAAAAAATTGGGACGAAAGATTTAGGGAGCTTAAATCGAAGGTTACAATAATCATGAGCTGCCCCGCGGTAGAGTCCAGTCAAATGACAATGATCTTTAACCTTTCCTTCAAACATTAACTTATTACAGAGGTAACAATTTTTCGACTCTAAAAAGTTTTTCAGCTCATTTTCATTAAGGGGTAACATGTCGATAGGATCGTTTAGTATTTTACTTATCGTTTCAACGTCTTCGCCTAATATTTTTAAAAACTGTTGAATACAGTCCGGACCTCGGTATGATTGATATCGATTTAAAGACGCATCGTAGGAGCAAACAATATAATATCCGAACGCTACTGGAACGTGTTTTTGAATCGACTCCGTAAAATTCGAGTTTTTCTCCGAACAGGGTTGTAACATAGACTCAAAATCTGCGTAAATGACAAATGGCATATCATGCATGCGTTCGAAATGTTTGAACTGTATCAATGTCCCTTTATCAGGCAATGACGTTTTAACACCACTGCACACATGCTCATTACGCTTTTTATCATTAGAAAAAAATAACAAGCAATCATCACAAAAAAATATTCTACCATCATGTTTAGTTATCTGAGACCTTACAAGCCTACTCAAATCCTTAATAAGACAATAATGTGTTAGCGCACCCGATTCCAAAAACAATAAATTTATACGATGCTTCCGCCCCTTGTGAACAGATTTGTATAAAGGTCCTACAACAACAGACTTTTCACTGAGACCATAAATATTAATACTTATGTTATCGTTATTCTTTTCAAAAATCTTTACATCCCTGAAACCTGCTGGAAACTTCATGTTTTTTGTGTTAAGCACAGTATCGAAATGAGGATATGAACTCGTTCGGTGTGAATTTTGTTGTGCAGGAAATAAAGCGGCCATTATGCACCATAGAAAACAGAAATTATCTGAGTTCTGAATATTGACACACGCTCGTTTTAATTTAATAGGTCTAGGAAGATCGATAAACCTTGAACCTCTTAGTGGATTATATTTGTTGATATTGACTTCCAGATACGAATTTGCTACAAAACTCCAACCACTGTCTCTCTCCTGAAATTCATCGATTTTTGCAACAATCAAATTTACAGCGTTTTTGTAAATATCTTCAAAATCATAATGTTTGTGAATCACTTTATTGGGCGTGGCGAACGATTTAATCTCCCGTTCATCATTCTTAGGTAAGGAGAACTCAGCATACAGTTCAAAATTTACCTTAACGCTGTTAAAGGAGCCGATCCGCGCCTCTATCAGCTCACGTACGCGTGACCGCAGCGAGCGCAGATAGATGTTCGGAGGGCAAGCATTAGAGCCCGCGCCGCCCGCCGCCGCCCCCGAGTCCACGTTGCTTAGTCTGTACGTTGCGATTCGACTGCGGAAAGCACTGGATATCTTCTCAAGACCCTCACCCTTAATAACAGCATTATTATTTTTGTGTACAGTGCTGCGCAAATGAGCTGACAAACTTTTACTTTTTACAGAGACATCACAGGATGTACAATATACTAATCTATTATTAGACATCTTAATTATATGTAAGGACAAAACCTAAGAAATGATAAATAAAACCTATCTAAAGTCTCCACAATATAAAAGGGTCGGTAGCCCAAACTAAATTTAACCTTATTACGTCAGTGACACGGACGCTGTCACCGAGCCTTTTATTTTGTGAAGACTGTACCTAAGTTACACCTAATTTTTACTACCTACCTACCTTTCGTGGGGCCTACAATAAAGGATGCCTGCCTACCTAATAAATTATAAAGTAAACATAGTAAACTTATTAAATAAATTTTATTAACCAATAAATCTAATCTAAGTTTTTCTTATCACCGAAGAAAAATCCCTCTTCAGTAAAAGACGTCTTGCAGAGTTTTAAGAGCTCTCGCAGGAGTCCCAGTTGTGGTGAATTGAAGTCAGCTTGATACTTCAATGCCAGCACCGCCTTCTCGTAGCGTTTGCGAGGTTCCACGTCTTTGATATCCGCCACCTGGTAGAGTTTCAGGTCCAAGTAGAGGTCACCCTCCAGTTTAATACTTCGCCGCACGACGCCGTCGGCAACCCGCTTCGAGTATGAAGACCTCAGCTCTGGTTTCTTACAGATCACCTCGTCCTCGCTTTCGGAATCCAAAGCGCGCCAACTCTCTTCAGGCTTCTTAGTAACAACGCTCTGCTGCACCTTGCGTTTGGCTGGAGGCTTCAGGTCCTTTTGCGGTTTGCGTCTGTGAAACAAAACAAAAGTTATTTACTGGACGTCTAGATACCTAAATATTGACAGAAAAATATAGAAAGAGAGATTTTAGAATCCCTGTTAAAACTAAACACATAATATGTCGTGACATAGCCTTATTTTATTCATACTTGCTGCTCGGTTCGAACTAGGATTCATGTATTAAAAGTCACAAAAAATATTCACCTTTGTACTGTATCGTCGTCAGATTCGGCGGCACGCTTCGATGATGTCTGCTTAGCGGGAACCTTCCTTTTGTTCCTGAAAACATAAACATCACTGTAGCATATTGCAATTGTGTAGAATGTAATTATCAAAATCTATCGTTGAAAATAAAAACTTAATTACCTCACAATCTCCGATTCCTCATCCGATTCAGCTACACGCTTTGATGCCGTCGGCTTAGCGGGAACCTTCCTTTTGTTCCTGAAAACATAAACATCACTGTAGCATATTGCAATTGTGTAGAATGTAATTATCAAAATCTATCGTTGAAAATAAAAACTTAATTACCTCACAATCTCCGATTCCTCATCCGATTCGGCTACACGCTTTGATGCCGTCGGCTTAGCGGGAACCTTCCTTTTGTTCCTGAAAACATAAACATCACTGTAGCATATTTCAATTTTGTAAAATGTTATTTATCAAAATCTATAGTTCAAAATAATAAGTTAATTACCTCACAATCTCCGATTCCTCGTCCGATTCGACTACACGCTTTGTTGACTTTGTAGCGGCTTTCTTTTTGTTGCTGTTAACAATAAAATATGATAGTCTATGTGACGTAATATTATGAGAGCATAATAAAGATATACGTATAGCTGGTATAATGATATTTACCATAAGAAAGCAGCCTCGTCGTCCGTTTCAAACGAGTTCCGCTTCTCATTAGTCGCAGCCTTCTTCGTGTAGTACTCAGTGTCCGACCTAAAAATAAAAATAAGTACATATGTAGGTAAATGAGAAAATAAAACTAGAATATAGCTTACCAACACTCTTGCAGTACCTAAGATTAATTAGTTACAATGTAAAAACGTAAGACATGGAAAGACTAGTAAGATATCAAATAATTACATGGTATAGGTATATTCGATTATTATAACCCATTTGATCCGTCTACCGGCTAATACAATGTAGTACCCATTTTACGTACTACACTTGCATTCAAACAGGTTATAAAGCTTTTCGAATAAGTTATAACTACTTATTTGGTCCGTCTTCCGGCTTATACCAGGTAGTTCTCCTTTTATGAACTACCCTAGTATCCAAACAAATAGTTATAAGCTTTGTACACCATCTATGCAAAACAAAAAACATACAATTAGTCAAGAACTATGTCTATAAAAATAACTTAAAAAACTTACTGACATGATTGTAACGCAGTGGATACGCAGCTTGCAGCAGGGATATGAAGACGGGGCGCGGTGGACCTGGAGCGCGAGCACTAGCGTGAACGTCTGTAGCTTGGTGTTACTACCAACAATGGTACAAAAGTAATTGATAATTTTTCTTTCGATTTTGGCAGTTTTATTGGAAATAAATGATGAGCATGCAAGTAATTTACAGGGTGTAATAATGAAGTCATTGTTTGTCGATACCTATTCAGTGGCGTGAAAAACTAGATTCATGAGAAAGTTTTATTAGCATTATCTATGCATAACATTTTAATTTTAACTATAAATATATTTTCCTGGTATGTATATTTACAAAACTTCACTGCGGTGTAATGAACAAATAATCATAAGAATAGTTAATTACTTACGTTTTACTCCTTACGTTTGATATAAGTAATCAACTCATAGGACAAGAAAAAAAATAAAAAATAAAATAACTCATTTACGTTATCAGTTATACCTTCAGAAATCTTGTTCAGAATAAATACCTAACCTAGTAACAACAACCTATGCTGTTAGCAAAAATAAACTCAATTATATTTACAACATAATACTCATTTACACCCTGTATAAATTTGCACACTTGCGACTATGCAAAAAATAATAGAGGTAAAATAAAATCAATTAAATGTGATGACAAACAATACCGCCAGCGGGTAACGTGAGACCGGCATCCGTCATCGATTGCATTGTTATACGAAAGCAAATCACACTAGGGTTACCAGATACAATTTATTAAAACCGGCATTGGTAACTGTGGCGATGAGCTAGCCCTATCATACCTACGTCTAACATCACATAAAATGTGTCGTGTAAAAGCTATAATCATTAATGATATGTTACATTACGTACTTTACTTACATACGTTGTACTTACCATGGATATTATACGATTCAATGACTCGCTTTACCATGCGAAGTATATTTGATACTTACAGCGTGCTAGTTGGTGCAGTTAACGTTACAAACTCACTTTAACATTAAAGTTTTGTTTTTGTATAGTCTCATTTCGATAAAAGTTGCAACAGTTAAGGAACATTTAGAAGATGGTAACACCAAATTTTACTTTAAATAATAGATTTTAAATTTATTTATGTGAAGTGAAGTTAGTGGACACATCGTGTGTTGTTAATCCTTTAAATTATGATCACCTTGATTACAAAACTCCCTGAAGAACCAGGCTTTCAAGAAAGACAAAGCAGATCTGGTTGGGATAAGTACAAAACGAACATATTTCTTGGATTAATACGCATTGATGGTCTCTGTGTTGCTGAAAACTAATGGTGTAGTTGTTTAGATACTAGGGTAGTTCATGAAAGGAGAACTACCTGGTATAAGCCGGAAGACGGACTAAACAAACATCTTATGTTTCAGCTTCCTTTCAGTTGTTATTTAGTATATATTTACATTGTCAAAGTGAAAGTGTAGAGTCATTTGTGTAGCTGAGCAGAAAAATGGTAAGTTAAAAATAGGATATTATATTGAAAATCTAAAATTACTTGTCTGGATGCAAGTGTAGTACGTAAAATGAGTACCACATTGTATTAGCCGGAAGACGGACCAAATGAGTGATTATAGGTTTCCGAAATTATATTGAAAACTAAAATTACTTGTCTGGATGCAAGTGTAGTACGTAAAATGAGTACTACATTGTATTAGCCGGAAGACGGACCAAATGAGTGATTATAAGTTTCCGAAATTATATTGAAATGAATTTGAACTGTCAATAGGTTTTTCGATCCATCTGTCGATAGGTTTTCGATCCATCTGTCGAGCCCGTAGGCCCGAACGATCGTGAAATGAATTTGAACTGTCAATAGGTTTTTCGATCCATCTGTCGATAGGTTTTTCGATCCATCTGTCGAGCCCGTAGGCCCGAACGATCGTGAAGTGAATTTAAACTGTCATTATCTACCTACTTAAATATCAATGTAATAGTTTTCTGTAATAATATTTGCACAAAGTGAACACTGCACAAAGTGAGCATAGTTTATTTTTATTTCATACATCAGTAAGGGGTAAAAAAAACGAGTTAACGTTATAACCAAAATCAAATTAAAACAATATTTCCATGCAAATTTCAGTGTTGATTTGGCGCTCTAGCGCTACCCATGAGGAACGTGCAGGGCTGTGGGAATCAAGTATTGCCCGCGGACGTCAGAAACTATTCACCCCGGGTGTCACTGTCTCTCGCTCGAGAAATAACAGAGCAGCCGACATGAGCAGCAGTCTGTTCATTAGAAACTTGACGGCCAAGTGCAAGTCTGACTTGCACACGAAGGGTCCCGTAACATCGTATAAGATCAATCGCAGAAAAAAAAACGTATCTTGTAGATGGGGCACGTTTTAATTTTTGAAATTGCGTATAGTTCTTTATTGTTTGCTGTAGCGGGAACGAAAATACACATTGTGTCAAAATTTAAACTCTCTAGCTATTACGGTTCACGAGATACAGCCCGCTGATAGACAGACGGACGGACGGACAGCGGAGGCTTAGAATTAGGGTCCCGTTCAGAAGCATTCGTTAGAAATAAAGTATTATCTCATTCAACGGAAAGGCACCAGAGGGTATCTACGAGTAACTGATTTCTGAGTTCGACGGTAACATTGTAAAAAATTGTTTCTTATATACTATCTGCCAAATAACCTGGCAATAGAATCATTCACCCAATGGAGGACCTTCATATCCAATTTATTTATTGATAATTCTGTCGCTTACCATATAGGCCTACCACAAACTGGCATCACCAGAATCTCGTAGTAGCAGTAGCTTCGTAGCTTTCTAGTAGGCCTTGCACCACGGTAGCTACCGATACCACTTTTGCGATGGGTTTGTATGGTAAGCGACAGAATTAGTGATATTTTGGTGAATTAGATTTTGGTGAAGGTCCTCCTTTGTGTCGATTACTTATATTGCCACATTATTTGGCAGATAGTATAGTCCGTAAAACAGACCAGATATCGAGATAGACAGCGAAAGTCTACCTACTTCGCGTGTTTTTAATAGGCGTACTTCGCTCATCCCGGCTCAGTCGCTCTCTGGCTGTTCGAATATAAGCCGTGTACTAATAAACATAAAAATGCCTTACTGTGCCGTTGTGAATTGCAAAAACTCAAGCAATGTTGTTTCCAAAGAAAACGACGGCGTTACCTTTCATACGTAAGTAATTTTATTTCTGAAATTAGCCTAATTTAATTAATAATCAATTATTTTTAATTTCGAGTAGCGTCTCCCGTTTTTACTGAGATAGGTTGAACCATAGCGTATATTTCCCATGGACTTCATCCACTGCTGCTTCCACTTTACACAATTCATGGATATCTCTTTCGTAGCCCTCAATGAACAGTGAAGCAAACTATACTTTCGTTAACCTTACAGTTGCATGGTACAGTCGATTTGCTCATTTTTCTGTCGATTTAATCAGATAGTGTTGTACAATGCGACGATTCTTGCAAAATCGCTGGACGATTCGATTGTGTTGACGGAAGAATGATAATTCTGAGTTGCATTTTCATTGCAATCTATATTTTAGTATATGGGAAATCTGATACTATTCCACGGTTTAAGATCGATTCGAGTTACTGAATAAGGGGGCTGGACGGATTTACACATGAATAATAAAAGGTAAATAGGTACTACAGACAAATACATACTTTAACACTCTATGATGTGATATCCGGGTGCGATGCTACGATACGATCTCCCGCTCGAAACAATGCCGGCTTACTGACAAAAAGGCAACGCGGTAGGTATGTGGTAGGGGATTCCCGCAGCAGCTCTTATTTTGAATCGACTTGGCGGCGCGCCTTTGACTCTGTTTCACGATTAACATGCCAACCCATCACTAAAAGGCGCTCGTGACGTCACAGTAGGTAGTGAAAAAGTTACACGTTTGGTTCTCATACATTCGACCGTGTTTGCTCTCGATATCTGGTCTGTGGTCCGTAACTTATATTAAACACTATTTCAAACATATTTCAGCAAAAATAAAAGTTTAGTTAGAAAAATAAAAGATTTTAGGTTTCAAGTTACAAATTCCGTCGAAAACGCACAAGAGTGTCATGGGGTTAGTTCACACCGATCCCGGGATCAGATCAAAGTAGTAACTGATTCCGACGATTAGTTCACACTGATCCCGGGATCAGATACTACTTATAAAATATTATATTTTGGTGTTAATTGATCCCGATGTACAGAGACACGAAATATATAACAGTATTTCATCGATGCTGGTTTCTTTACATTATATTATTTTCATCCCGTCTAAGCAAAAAGAACTAGCTACTTTAGTCCCGGTAAACACGGACTAAAGTAGCCTTTTAGTCCCTAGGGACAAAAAAAGTTTTTATTCCTTGGGGACTAAAAGTAACTTTAATTTCGTAACGACACATTTAAGACGATAAATGATCTATTTAAAATCGGCGAAGTGTGAACTGATTTCCAAACAAAATCGTAACTTTTTTATTTTTCACTTTTTTGAAAAAAGAAAAAAAAATATACATAGATTTGATATTTCTATACAATAAAAATATAAAAAATTGCAAAAAAAGTTTTTATTTTTTTTATTTTTGTGTTTTTTTTTTAATTTTCTCCAAAATTATTAAACTTCAATTGTTTTTTTCAAATTATCCAAAATAAAGTTTATACGCGTGTTTTGACACCCAAAATTTTTCGGCCAAGTGTAAACTGATTAAAAATAATACAATGTTTTTATTTATCAGTTTTCTGATAAAATAAAAAGATATACACATATTTTCGAATTTTCTATAGAAAAAAAATATAAATTTGCAAAAAAAGAAAACAAAAAAATACCGTGATTTTTGAAATTTTCTCCAAAACTTTCTAACTTTCCAATATATTTTTTCAAATATAGAGATTGATATCAAAACACGGACCAACTAATGAAAAGTTGTAGAAAATTTAGAAAACTACGCAAAATGAATTCCTTTGTATATTTAATTTCGTAAGCTGTTATTAACTAATAACTGTACTTACTTTATTCATAATTACTCCTTTTCTCATGAAATGATGAAAAGTAGAGTGTGCACCTCGGGAGTAAAAACGGGAGTGATGTACATTGAATCCCTCGCTCCCTCAGGATTCTACTTATGAGTCCCTCGTGAACCCCTCGGTCGCTCAGGATTCAAAAAACACTCTCGCCCTAAAAATAGTTCTTTACGCCCTTGGTAAACAATCTACTATTATTTCGTGTTTCTTTACAACGGGATCAGTTAACACTACTACATTTTATTGTGGGGTCAACTGATCCCACCCGGGATCAGTGTGAACTAATCGTCGGGATCAGTTACTACTTTGATCTGATCCCGGGATCGATGGGTGTGAACTAACCCGTGTCATGGCGTCACTTGTGACGTCATGATTTTGCAAACGATTAAAGAAAGCAATCAATCAATCAAAATTTCTTTAAATATTGCCATATTATGTCAGACTCTTCTCTACTTTGGAGCACTGTGGGAGGGCGAGTCAAGAAAATCTACAGATTGAAATTTAGATCTCTTTTAAAAATAGGTTGACTTCAACTATTATATATATTTTGGCAGTTTTGCCCGCCACCCACGCCTGGCAAGCAGATCTGTCGCGTAAATACGTGCGTATATCATCATCCAACTAATAATATAAATGTGAAAGATTATGTGTTTCAATGTTTGTTACCCAATCACGCAAATTCGGCTGATCGGATTTGAATTAAATATAGCACTTTACAAAATATAATACGTTTCATCCACGGCTGAACGGATTTGAGTGAAATTGGATTTTGTCCCGATGAATGATAATTCCTAAGACCACGCAGATGACGATGCTAGCCACAGCTAGTTAAAATATTATATGTTCCTGTAGCTCTTTGAGTTTCTGTAGTCTGAGTACAACGTACAGAATCATTTTCTTGGTAGGTGAACGAACTATGCCTCCAACAACATGCCTTTAACAAAAGCAACCAAAATTCCTGGTAATAACGACCGCGATGGATTGCGTCATAGTTTCGTAAATAAGCAACATCACCGCTGGAAGATCCCAGTCATTTTACTAATCACGCGAATTAGAAATGTACATTGAACTTGATCCTCAAAAGGTTGTTCCTCTTTGGTGTCAAAGTGGTCATTGTATGTATGTGTGAGCGCAAAAAATCATCAAAGTGGAATTCATCTATGTCGGTTTTAAACATATTTTTTACTAGTACTAAGTATTCTGTGACGGGACTTGATAATTGTGATTGTGTGCGTGCTCAAGACTGGCCAATGACGAAATTTTCAGGAAAACGTCTCACACTTCATCGAAGTCAAATACGGATGGAAAAACTCATACGAACGCATTTCTCTACCAAAGTTTAAATTTCCAGCAGCTCTAAAGAAAGGCTCATTATTCTTTCAATGGGAAATTGAATTTCGACATGAAGTGATATTAAAACGGTACTTTAGAGTTCAAATTGCCTTGTTATCTATGACGGTGCCAGAAAAGCGCAATATATTGTGACCATCGAGGATATCTTCTTACATTTAGCTAGACAATTTGATTTAGGAATCACTAGACCACAACCCAGCAAACCATTTGATGGAACTTTTTCTCCGATAGGTTTGATCTTTGACATGAGTGATGCAATTTCATGTTATTTCATTTATACTGTGTGCTGTACATACTTGGCCAATTTTTAAGCTTTAGGGACTTTTACAGAGCAATTTTCATCCACATTACCATTCCTTTTTGGGGAAAAATTACATTTATATTTTACAAATAGGAAAATGTATTGCTTCTGGCCCCATACTAGGATACCCTTAGTCGTGGGAACCAGAAACAGTGACGTCACACACATATAAACATCCAAGACCTGGGGATTTTTTTTCCTTATCCCCAGCCGTGGATCGAACCCGGGACCTGTCGCATGGTAGGCAGAGCCACAACGGCAGTGCCACAGAGGTCGTCAATAAAAAGCCCCCCTAAAGTTTAAACTATTGGCACATACATGAACAGAGTACAGATACATATGTGTCGACGATTATTGAAATCATACCGTGTTACTACAAAAAATCTTAAACATAGTTTAGCCTCAAGACAAACGTCAAATCCCATACATTTTTGACTTTAAACAAGTGTTGAACTGGAGTTTAATTTTATATTTAAATAATCGCTGGATTTTTCCTTTAATTCAGTTAATCGGGAAATGAAATTATGTTTATTTGCTTGAAATGTAGTACAATGGTGGTGTATGGTGGTAAATGTAAAAAATGTAAAAATGCTCAGCACATTTCACCTGTCCAGGTATGCAATTTTTTTTACCTAAATATAAAATATGTCAATTGAAGTCTATTTACATTATATTAATATGTCATTCCTTAGATATCAATAATTTTAAGATTAAGGTATTCATCTACATTATAGAAACATTCCTTCAAGAGCCATCTTTGTAGTGTGGACTTAAATAGTGTCAATGGCAACGTTTTAATTGACTGTGGGACCTTATTGTATATTTTTATTAACATTCTGTAACAACTTCTATTGCAAAATTCGGTCCTGCATAGTGGGGTTACAATTTTATCAGGATATCTTGTGTTAAATGTGTATGAATCCTTATTTTTTTTTTAAATATTTGGTTGACTGTGAGCAAAACATGCCATTTCAAATATGTAGAGACATGGCAACGACAAGATTTTAAGTTTAATGAATAGAGGCTTACATGACTCTAAGGGCTGTGTATGGCAGATTGCCACATAACCGGCCACATAACCGTGGTATGCCATCAAGGCTGAATGCACGTCAGAGGTTCTTTGTAGCCTGTGTAGAGCGTATACATATTTGTTCAGTTTTTTGCACACTTTTTCAATATGTGGTAGCCGTGAACAGTGCTCATCTACGACAATACCTAGAAAAGTAGTGGATGATGTTGGTTTAATTGGAATATTATTGCATTTTAGATCGATATTTTTAATGTCATTTTATTATTTCTAAATTGTATATATTTTGTTTTATTCTCATTCACCAGTAGATTATTTGCTTCCAACTATTCTGAGACCTCTTTTATGCCAGTATTGACATCTGATTCAAACCTGTTGTCGTCGATGCATTTAATTGTAATTGAGATAACGTCAGCGAATAATACACATTTATTTTTAGTAATCTCTGGGAGGTCATTTATATATAATATGAAAATTAATGGTGGTAGGACACTGCCTTGAGGAACTCCATAGGTATTTATCTCAGAAGGATAATTCTAATTCATTGTCATGTGAGAGAGAACATATTTCCACCATTTGTTCGCGGTCAGAAAGATAGCTGCTTAGCCATTCCCATGCTGGGCCTCTGATACCAAATCTTTCACATTTATCTAACAACAAAGTATGTGGGACATAGTCTTAGTCATATCAAAAAATATAACAGCTACAGGTTTTCCCTTGTCTACATACTCTATAATTTCTGTTGTTAATTGAAAACCTGCCAGACTCGTCGATTTATTTTTTTGGAAGCCGTTTTGCTCAATTTTTATTATGTTATGTTTTTCCAGAAACTTATTTATTCTATTTTGCATGGCTTTTTCATAAATTTTTGAAAAAATACTAATTTGGGCAATCGGGCGATAGTTATTTACGTCAGTCCTGTCACCTTTTTTATTTAGAGGTTTTGTAATAGATGGTTTTAGGGCTTTAGGAAATCGTCCCAATTCAAAAGAAGTGTTGATTAAATAGCATAGAATGTTTGCTATGTCATGGCAGCAATGTTTAAGAATTTTAGTATTGATACCATCGTAGCCGACGGAACTTGTTGATTTTAATGATTTTATTATGGATATAGTTTCTTTCGGATCACAGGGATGTAGGAACATGTACTTTGGATTTCTGACTTTTTTACTTGTATTATTATTGAGATGTTTACTTTTTGATTTGATGTTCTATATTTTTTTTATTGAATGCGGTAGCTATTTCTTCCGGGTTTGTGATAATTTGGTCATTTATTATTATTTTTTCTATGTTGTTTGGTTGTGTAGTGTTGTTGTTGTCTTTGATAATATTCCAAATAGCTTTACATTTATTTTTTGATTGTGATATGTAGCGTTGGTTTGTTTTAGATTGAGCTACGTTTATGCATTTTTTTAATGATTTTGAATAGTTTAAATATGTGTTTTTTGTCGTGTATGTTTCTTGTACTGTAGTATTTATACCTTAATTGTCTATTTTTTTTGCACGATAGTTTTATACCTGGCGTTAGCCATTTCAAGCCGTTGATGCTTGCCTTAATTTTTACTCTTATCGTTGGGAAACATAGTGAGTAAAATAACATAGGTTGTAACAAATAGTAAGTGGAGTTTAACGCGTAACAAGAGCTGTTTTCACTGAGCTTTCTGCTAGTGGTATGGAGAGTTCATGGTCTATTGGCTAAACGCTTGCGTTCTAAGCAATAGATTCGGATTGGATCCCGTGGCTGACCACTCATAGATTATGTTCTTTCTAAACTTAATGTTGAGATGAAGGTTCTTGACATATTTTTGGATCTCAGTTCTGCTTTTGATTTGGTTGACCATACTATTCTAATAAGAAAACTAGAACATAATGGCATCCGTGGTGAGTTTCTGAAGCTACTAAGATCATATTTAAAACACAGAAAGCAATATGTTGAATTAACATCGTGGGAAAATGGTAAAGAAGCGAAACATCGGTCAAAAATTACCAACGTCGAGAGAGGTGTACCACAGGGTTCGATTCTGGGTCCAATACTGTTTATTGTCTTTACAAATGACTTGGTAGAATATATTTCACGAAATCTGTTAGACACTCAGCTAGTTGTGTTTGCTGATGATACAAATGATGTCATTCACGCAGAGCACCTCAGCACTCTTGAGGAAAAAGCTAATGCAGGTTTATTTTCATTCCACCAATGGTTTGACTCAAATAATCTAAAGTTGAACAGCAATAAGACCTGTGCAATACTGTTTAAAACAACAGCGGCTAATAATGATAGGGTTAATCTGGAAATGCTTGGAGAGGGTATTCATTTGACAGACACAGTAAAATTCTTGGGCGTTCAAATAGATGCTAACTTAAACAGGAAAGCTGAACTGCAAGCCATCGAAAGTACTCTAAGCTCAGCTTGTTATGCGTTGCGAAGTCTACGAGATGAGCTAAAAATTTACAATTTAAAAGCAGTATATTATGCCCTGGTAGAGTCAAAACTGAGATTCAGTATAAAGTTTTGGGGAAATGGTTACGATTATAATGTCAAAAAAGCGTTCATCCTCAAAAAGGGAGCCATAAGAGTAATGGTACGAATACCACAGGTTATATCGTGTCGTGATTTTTTTTATCAAATTAGGTATCCTCACAGTTCCTAGTCTGTTCATATTAATTCAGTCTGTAAGCGATTAAATAAAGTAGAGTCTGAGGAAGAACGGGATAGACGATTGAACACAAGAAGGAAACACCTAGAGAGTTTCACTGTACCAAGACTGAATGTAGTTCAACACTCATCTAGGTATCAGGCGATAAAAATTTATAATATGTTACCAATAGAATTTAGACAAATTACGAGCCCTAATATACTTAAAAATAAGCTTAAAACATTCCTTTTGAACAAGTGTTACTACAGGGTTGATGAGTTTATTGAGGACAAAAGTTGACTGAATTGATATTATTTATTGTTTTATTTTATTAAATTTGTCAACAATACAAATTTATTATTATATAAGGTATTATTTTGAAATTTTGACATTTTATAAGTAATTAATTTGATAAATGTATTTGTTGACATTGTTATTTTTCATAGTGAAATGTATATTGTATTGTTTTAATTGCATGATTTGTTAATTAATTATTTTATGTTTTAGTCTGTAAGCCATTTCAAATACAATTTTATATTGTTCATGAATAAATAAACTGAACTGAAAGCATATCGCACATTTTCCCACTCGGGTTGGCAGAGACACAGTTGTTCCCAAGTCTAGCCAGAAATTGAAATTCTCAATTTTGCGTGGAGTTCAGTCGTTGAATTTGATTTCCGACCGAGATAAGGTAGAATATAGTATGTCAAATTGGAACCATACGAGCTACGCCATACGTACGCGTATGTTGCTATGACGTTGGCAGTATTATTTAAAAGCAACTAAAAATTATGTCTGTCATTGAAAAAACTCTTTTTTAACTGATAACTTTTCACAAAGAGCTCATAGCTCTATGTAAATGCAAAAAATAAATTAATTTGTTTCGGGAATATGGGTTGATGTATTTTAAGTGTACCAAAATTCCAACGAAATGGCCTACCCATTTCGTTGGAATTTCAGTACATAACATATTTGATATTATTTTTGGGATTGACATTGAATGTTCGATCAAGGTGCGCCCTAAGAGCCGCCATCTTTCAACTGACAAGATATGGGATTAGGGTTCCGTACCTAATGAATTATGAAACCCAAAGCCACTGGCATTAGCAGCAAGTCCAGATGATTGTCTAACTATATGTATGTATCTAATAGAGTAATTTAGTGATTTATTCATTCACAATGTTACATATATGAGCTCCCCTCACTATATACTACGGGTACGATGAATAAAGTACCCACAAAAGTCAAAGTCAAAGTCAAAGTACTTTATTACTGTAGATATTTACATATACTTAGCAAACGTCAATTTTGCCTCTTCTCTACATTGGACCACTGTGGGAGAAGAAGGGCGTAGTAACTCCCACAGACAAATTTTTAGATCTCTTTTAAAAATAGGTTGTGCTTAACTATTACAAATATGAAAAATTTTATTATTATGATTAATAAGCAGGAATAAATAATAACAAAATTATTAACAGCAAGGCCCGTGTTGAACTAGATTAACCCCATACAGTCCTGTCATTTAAGTAATCTTGAACATTGTAATATCCCTTTTTTGACAAAGTCGCTTTAACATGCTTTTTAAATTGCTCAAATGGCAATTTCAGAATCTCCAGAGGTATCTTATTATAGTAGAGAATACACTGACCCTTGAAAGAATTGCTAACCTTCGCGAGTCTAAATCGGTACTGAAGTTTCCTAAGAGAGTGAAAAGTCGCTAATACTCGGCGACTGACTTCATTAACATGCGAAGACCAGGACAGCTGGTTATCAAAGATAAGACCCAGGTTTTTAGCTTTATCGCTATATATGATTATGGTACCATTGAAAGTGACAGGTGGAATGGGCTATTGCTGTAACAATTTTAACAAACAATTGTACATTAATGTAAATACAATGCACAATTATTGGTGACTTGACAAGGAAATTAAAATAACATGTTTGAAGAATAAATTGTATGGACTGCTAGTATTTTACTGTATGAGTAGTGCCTGGAAAACCTCATTAGGCCAATAAGCTGCGGTTTCTACTTAAAATTTTGAATTATGTGCTCTACTTCAGAGCACAATTATTTGAGACGAGCTGTCATTCAAAGCGATTTTGTTTGCGATTTGGACTGTTTTTTAAGAATTTGAATAAACTAAATCACTAGTTTGACATTGTAATTTCATAAATTCAAGCACATTCCGAATCGCAATATTTGTCAGAGATATTAAATTTAGCTACAGGTCTTCTTTCAGTGATTTTGGTACACCCTGTATAGTCCAAGTATACACAAATTTTTTTTTTCAACATCTAGAAAATATCATATCTATGCCCACTAATAAAACCAGAGTTATAAATACCGTCTCTGAAAAACATTTCGGTGCTGTCTCCGAATTTCACAGCTTTAGTAAATTACTAAGTTGCTCTTTGTATAGGTCAACCAACTCAGTTCATGGAAGTTACTCCACTAAATATGAAGACATCCCACGTTTTTTTATCAAACGATCGTGAAACTTAAATAATAGTAGGTAGTTTGAAAAAAATAAAACACGCATGTATTGTTACGGTAAAACCAATCAAACGAGTCCAACTCGAGGGGTTTCCAAGGAGCCGTTGAAGATTTGCACTATCCACCTTCAGGACCCATCATCAGATCAGCTCAATAATCACACTGATCCATCAACTACTCAACAAAACGTTACTCAAGAGCCCAAACTCGGTAGGATTGCGTAATTTTGTTACAGAGATTCTGTGACCACCATCCGGCTCCATCATCAGATCAGCTCGATGGTATCATAATATTGTATTGTCACCAAACTTACATAGTTATTTAAACTTTAAGCTCAATCAGTAACCGGGAAATGGGTCAAATTTAACTTGCATAGTTTGTTTACATGGTTACTTCATTACATAAGTACTTCCTTAGTTACAGGTGAACCTAATAAGAGCGTGTTAAAAAAGAAACCTCTTTCCCATTTGGGGTGACAGTAGCATAGTGGTGCCCACGTTTCTTTGCCTCTCAGTGAGCAAAATCAAAATCAAAATCAAAAATCACTTATTTCCTTAGGATGTTGTTACATCACTTAGATCCGTCATTACATTTTTTTGGGTGAGTTCACTAACACAATGGCGGAATCTGTGGAGAAGAGCTCACCGAAGAAACTTCACAGTCCCGCATCTTTTGCGTTTCCTTTTTTAAATAAAATATTGTCAAATTACAAAATGAATGCTAATTATATATCGAAACAGCCTGTTACTCAAACAATCTATTCCCATGGACATCTGTCCTCTAAGTAATCAGATATCCTATAGTAACCTTTTTTATACAATTTCTGTTTTATTATTATTTTAAACTTGTCTAAAGGTAAGTTTTTAATATCAGTAGGGACCTTATTGTAATAGCGTATACAATTGCCTTTAAAATAATTACTAATTTTATGTAGTCGGCTTACGTAAGCAACCAACTTGTCTTTATTTCTAGTATTAAAATTGTGTATATCACTGTACTTCTGAAAATTAGTTATATTTCTTTTTACATACACAAGATTGTCATAGATATATTGAGACACAAATGTCAGAATATTGATTTCTTTAAACTTTTCCCTCAGTGACACTCTAGGCCCTAATCTATAAATTGCACGAACAGCCCGTTTCTGCAGAATAAATATACTATTAGTGTTCGATTCCAAATCGATATTCGATCGATGGTTTCGGAACGGCCATTTTGAATTTGACGTTGCTGCCAACCTTGCAGTTTTTGACAACTGAGAGACGAAAGCCCTCGCAATGTGGGCGCGTGTTGGTTAGGGTATTGAAATTGAATCGCAAGCCATCTGGAATGTATTCGGGTTTCCCTCAGGATTGTCTATATAGCTGAGTGTGTTGTGGTTCCCCGAACCAGATAAAGTTCGCATTTACGTGGCCGATTGGTTTTTCCCACGTAACATAACCTGTGTTGGAACACTGTGCTCATCGAAGCTGGCCTGCCAGTCATACCTGGTTGGCTGAAGAACCTGTCTACCAAGAAGAGCCTAGGGTGCACCCGGGCCTTGCAGAGAGACAGGAGGTTGACGGGACAGATGCACAGACCAGGTTAGATCGACTCCATTTACATTAGCTCGGTGAATCGCCGACGTTCACACTTCTTGGCAACTGATCGCTACGCTACCTCGTAGCTGAAGGGCCCCTACGAGGTCATTAGGTGCCGAGAAGCCTGAACAGTTTTGGTAGCAGAGCGTGGTTTCCTGAGATTTGCAGCCGTCAAGGGCTCCAGGAACGCACGATTTGGGACTATCAATCTGTAGGTATAGGCGGTTATTAGGTAACTGTTGTTCCTATATCCACATAGATTGGTAGTATTGTAAGCTATAGGTCTATTGCTGGTAGTAGATAGACAGATATTGAATTGAATTACCAGTTAGTCAATCTATTAGTGGTCTAGTAATGCTATTGAAGAATGTTTTGGTTAACATAGGTAGTTACATCTATTGATAGCAGGCTATTACATTGTTTTCAGTTTATAGCAATTTATAACTTGAACTAATATTGACTATCTGTGTGTGTTGTAGTGATAAAGGGAGACTAAATTGTATTTACAGAATTTATATAGATATAAAACTCGGTTCCTATTGTTTATGGAAAACAGCATTGTTTAAGTTGTGGTTTAGGGTTCCCTCGTTTGGGTTGTAGACTGGAGGGTCCAATAAAATTGAGTTACTGCAAATTGTGAGTAAGTATCGTTCCGATCATGTCGTTATCTGAAATCCAGAAGGGTGTTTCTAAGGAACTCAGATGGTTTTACTCCGCACACGGTCTGATAGACCGTTTAGATAGGCATGATGTGGTATTGGAGCGGTCTATGGACGTTAAGGAACGTTACAATAGGGTGCTCGAATTGTCCGCGCAGGCGGAATCAGTTGATGGTTGCGCACCTGACAGGCTGTCACGGTTGCTAGGGGATGTCGACCAATGTATGGAGATGGCAGCTGCTATCACGCAGAAGGCTGCGGACATACGTAGACAGCGCGAGTCCAGCCATGGAGGTGACATTGAAGCACCTCTGCCGCTTCAGGGTTCGGGGTCCAGGTTACCTGCCATAACTATGCCTACTTTTGACGGAGTGTCCGGTGAATGGATGAGCTTCATCAATCTGTTCGACAGTTTGGTGCACATGCGATCGGACATTACCAAGTCTGTCAAGATGGCTCAGCTGGTGGCAGCATTGAGGGGTGAGCCTAGGGAGCTGGTCGCTCATTTGACAGTTACGGAGGGTAACTATGAAACGGCCAGGCAATTGTTGGTCAGACGTTACCACAACAAACGGAGGTTGGCCGATGCCCAACTGAACCGTTTGTTTAGCATCCCGGTTGTGAACAAGGTCGGGGCCATACAGACGGAGGTTTTGAACCCATTGTTGTCCGTCACCAAGGCTCTAGAGAATCTTGGACTTCCGGTTGGTGAATGGTCGTACCTACTGTTGTACATTGTACTTTCCCGCCTACCCGCTGACGTGCAGACTCGTTTCGAACAGTCTCACGGGAGGTCGGCCGAGGACCTGCCCGCCTTCTCCGACTTGGTCGGATTCTTGGAAGAGGAGGCTCGACGGGCAGAGAATTTGGGGTTGACGGTCACCCATCCTTCGGAGCCACAGAGAGCTGCCGGGAGCGCTGTGAGTAGGGGCACTCCGACGAGGAAGGACCGCACCAACCGGCAGTCGTATGGGACTGTGAGTGCATTGACCCCACATAGTGAGACCTGCCCATGTTGTAGGCAGATTGGCCATGCTGTGGCCAATTGCAATAAGTTCGGGGAACTTAGGGTTCAGGGACGGCGCCGGATGGCCAAGCAGCGGAGCTGGTGTTTCCTGTGCCTCGGGCCACACATGGATAGGTACTGCACGCGCACAAAAATGTGCGGATATTGTGGTGGGGCCCACAACAATCTGTTGTGCATGAACCGGTCCGGCCAACAGCCACCACAGGGCCGTACCCAGGGTGACACGGCATGGGGCCCTGAGAATTCGTTTGCGACTCGGAGCGCAACTCAGGGGCCAATGTCCCCACGTGCACAGGGCGGTACTAGGGTGCAGGGCCGCACTCAGGGTCATCACATGGGGGGCCCTGAGTTTTCGGTTGCGACTCAGCATCCGACTCAGCGGGACACTGGGTGTGTTCAGCGGGCCGTAACGGGCGGGTGGCATGGGACACCTTCGAGCTATGCGGATGCGGTTCGGACGCCGCCTCAGTTGTCGCCCCGCTCGTCGCCTCGTCCTCGTCGGTCGCATGTGATGTCCCCCCCGCTCATGGAGCGGCCACGGTTGAATTCACGCCCACCCCCCTTCGGGGGGCGTCGTAGGGTGGCAATGGAACCGGCGCGTGGGCCATTTGTACAATGGGACCCTCTGGCGTATAGCTGCCTACCTGATTGGTTACAGGCACAGTGGGGCCCCGGGGGTCCTCGCTAGGAATTTGCGGCCCAACCATTGGTTGCCCCCCAACCGGAGACGGTGGTGTTACCGATCGCCTCTGTGCTTGTTTGGGATTTGGCGGGCAACCCAACATACGTTCGCGCCCTATTAGTTTCTGGAGCTCAGGGCTGCATTGTATCGAACGATTTAGCAAAATGGTTGGGCCTCAAGGTAAATAGGTATAATAAATCAATACGGGGCGTGGGGAATGTTACGGTTACGAATGTAGTTGGTCAATCGGTGATCACGTTCTCTCCACGTTATGACATTTTGACAAAAACATCCGTGCAAGCTTTAGTAATGACGCATGTCATGGGCAGACACCCCTTGGTGAAGTTGAATCCGGCCGTTCGATTCCTGACATCAGGACTCAAGTTGGCGGATCCCGATTTTGACACTCCAGCCCCGGTCGACCTGCTACTGGGAGCAGACGTTCTGGGTAGGTTTCTGTTGTCGGATCGGCGAGTTCTTCAGCCGGACGGGTTGATTGCTGTGGATACTAAGTTTGGTCACGTGATCATGGGTCCGGCATTGCCAATGGTTAGGCCTGCCGAGTCAGATGGCATACTTATTGGCTCAGCGTTGTCAGACGTTATCCAACGTTTCTGGGAGATAGAGGAACCTCCCATCGGGTGGTTTTAGAAACACCGAAGGCCTGGACGAAGCGGTCAGTACTGTCAACGATTGCGAGAACGTTCGACCCGAATGGATGGATTTCTCCAGTCACCTTTGCTCTCAAATGTTTTATGCAAAGGCTATGGGTGGCTCGGTTGACCTGGGACACCCACCTCTCAGGTGATTTGTTGACTGATTGGACGCGAATGTTCACCTCGCTATCGGATATAAATAATGTATCGCTGCCGAGGAAATTGGTCCCTGCTGGGGATTACAGGGCAACCCTTCACGGGTTTTGTGATGCCTCTGAACGAGGGTTTGCGGCAGCGGTTTATTTGCGAACCGTCACCTCCACCGGGGAGGTCGACGTGCGTTTGGTTTTGGTAAAAAGCAAGGTAGCGCCTATTCGGACAAGGATGACGATTCCAAAACTAGAACTGTCCGGGGCTGCTCTTTTGACCAAACTTTTGAATCACATTCTAACAGTGTTGCGTGGGTCAGTGGTTTTGGAGGATACGGTGTACGCGTGGACGTACAGCCAGATTGTTTTGTGCTGGATGAAGGCTTCGGTCCATAACTTAGAGGTTTTTGTTGCGAACCGTGTCTCCCAGATTGTGTCGTCTGAGGTCCCACTGACCTGGAGACATGTACCAGGAGAATTGAACCCGTCTGATTGTGCATCCAGGGGATGTCGGGCTCCTGAACTCGTTAGACACCATTTGTGGTGGGGACCACCCTGGCTTGCCAGGAGAGAATCGGACTGGCCCCACAGCCATGTAGTAGTATCTTCGGATCATGGACCCAGAGCGGCCGTGCATGTTACCCAGAAGGCTGAGGACCCTGACGCCGGGTTTCTGCTGGACCGGTATAGCTCATGTGTGTTTGTTTGTTTATCCACCAAGGCGGTACATCTCGAGCTCGTTGCTGATCTCTCGACAGAGGCTTTCATTGCTTGTTTGGATAGGTTTGTTTCTCGAAGGGGACTTCCAACTTTGATCCGCTCTGATAACGGCACTAACTACGTCGGTGCGGAACGATACTTACGAGAGATAGTCAACTTTTGAATGTAAATAAAGTGGATATTGGAACGGCCCTCTCCCGTCGGGGTATACAGTGGACCTTCAGCCCACCGAGTTGCCCCCACTGGGGTGGGATTTTTGAGGCCGTAGCTAAGTCAGCTAAGACGCACTTGGGGCGTATAGTAGGTCAGACCGCGCTGACCTTTGAGGAGCTCGCGACATTGTTTTGTAAGATCGAGGCCGTTCTCAATTCGCGACCGTTGTGTCCGCTCAGCTCGGATCCAAATGACCTGGAGGCTCTGACCCCAGGCCATTTCTTGATAGGACAACCACTTAACGCGTTGCCCGAGCACCCCTTCGAGGGAGTGAAATTGTATCGGTTGTCAAGGTATCAGATGTTGCAGCAGTTTACTCAGAATTTCTGGAAGCGTTGGTCGCTCGAGTATCTGCATATCTTACAACAGCGCCTTAAGTGGACTGACAAAACCAGCCCCCCTAGTGTTGGTGACCTCGTTCTGGTTAAGGATGCTAACCTACCGCCACTACGTTGGCGCAGGGGGCGCATTGTTAACTTGTTCCCTGGCAAGGACGGGACCCCCCGGTCTGCGGAGGTTCTAGTAGGAGGCTCGGTTCTAAAACGAGCGGTAGCAACGTTGTCTCGGCTGCCCGTAGATTAGGGGACAGGTGGGTGCCTGTCCGGGCGGGTGATTGTTCGATTCCAAATCGATATTCGATCGATGGTTTCGGAACGGCCATTTTGAATTTGACGTTGCTGCCAACCTTGCAATTTTTGACAACTGAGAGACGAAAGCCCTCGCAATGTGGGCGCGTGTTGGTTAGGGTATTGAAATTGAATCGCAAGCCATCTGGAATGTATTCGGGTTTCCCTCAGGATTGTCTATATAGCTGAGTGTGTTGTGGTTCCCCGAACCAGATAAAGTTCGCATTTACGTGGCCGATGGGTTTTTCCAACGTAACATAACCTGTGTTGGAACACTGTGCTCATCGAAGCTGGCCTGCCAGTCATACCTGGTTGGCTGAAGAACCTGTCTACCAAGAAGAGCCTAGGGTGCACCCGGGCCTTGCAGAGAGACAGGAGGTTGACGGGACAGAAGCACAGACCAGGTTAGATCGACTCCATTTACATTAGCTCGGTGAATCGCCGACGTTCAGACTTCTTGGCAACTGATCGCTACGCTACCTCGTAGCTGATGGGCCCCTACGAGGTCATTAGGTGCCGAGAAGCCTGAACAATAAGCATTCGCAGCGTGACCCCACAATAAAATACCATAGGTCATTAGACTATGAAAGTAACTAAAGTAGACTAGTCTAGCGGTGTCTACGTCGGTAAGAGCTCTAATTTTTTTAACTGCGAACGCTGCCGAACTCAGTCTGTTCTACAATTTATTTATATGAGGATCCCATTGTAGTTTGGCGTCTAAAGTAATGCTCAAAAAGACAGTCGACTGCACAAGGTCCAATCTCTGTCCTTTTATAAATATGTCTGTAGTTACCGGGTTCACATTGGGTAACACGAATTTAATACATTTAGTTTTCTTTTCATTAAGTAATAAATTGTTAACAGTAAACAGTACTAGAGATAGCATTGTTTACCTCGTCATAATTTTATTGCTGTCTTTTAACTTTAAATATCAAAGAAGTATCATCGGCAAACAATACTAACCCATGTTTTGCTTTAACAAGGTAAGGTAAATCATTAATGTTCAGGCTTCTCAGCACCTAATGACCTCGTAGGGGCCCATCAGCTACGAGGTAGCGTAACGATCAGTTGCCAAGAAGTGTGAACGTCGGCGATTCACCGAGCTGAAGTAATTGGGGTCGATCTAACCTGGTCTGTGCTTCGGTCCCGTCAACCTCCTGTCTCTCTGCAAGGCCCGGGTGCACCCTAGGCTCTTCTTGGTAGACAGGTTCTTCAGCCAACCAGGTATGACTGGCAGGCCAGCTTCGATGAGCACAGTGTTCCAACACAGGTTATGTTACGTGGGAAAAACCAATCGGCCACGTAAATGCGAACTTTATCTGGTTCGGGGAACCACAACACACTCAGCTATATAGACAATCCTGAGGGAAACCCGAATACATTCCAGATGGCTTGCGATTTAATTTCAATACCCTAACCAAAACGCGTTTACTTTGCGAGGGCTTTTATCCGTCAGTTGTCAAAAACTGCTAGGTTGGCAGCAACGTCAAATTCAAAATGGCCGTTCAGAAACCATCGATCGAATATCGATTTGGAATCGAACAATCACCCGCCCGGACAGGCACCCACCTGTCCCTTAATCTACGGGCAGCCGAGACAACGTTGCTACCGCTCGTTTTAGAACCGAGCCTCCTACTAGAACCTCTGCAGACCGGGGGGTCCCGTCCTTGCCAGGGAACAAGTTAACAATGCGCCCCCTGCGCCAACGTAGTGGCGGTAGGTTAGCATCCTTAACCAGAACGAGGTCACCAACACTAGGGGGGCTGGTTTTGTCAGTCCACTTAAGGCGCTGTTGTAAGATATGCAGATACTCGAGCGACCAACGCTTCCAGAAATTCTGAGTAAACTGCTGCAACATCTGATACCTTGACAACCGATACAATTTCACTCCCTCGAAGGGGTGCTCGGGCAACGCGTTAAGTGGTTGTCCTATCAAGAAATGGCCTGGGGTCAGAGCCTCCAGGTCATTTGGATCCGAGCTGAGCGGACACAACGGTCGCGAATTGAGAACGGCCTCGATCTTACAAAACAATGTCGCGAGCTCCTCAAAAGTCAGCGCGGTCTGACCTACTATACGCCCCAAGTGCGTCTTAGCTGACTTAACTACGGCCTCAAAAATCCCACCCCAGTGGGGGCAAATCGTTGGGCTGAAGGTCCACTGTATACCCCGACGGGAGAGGGCCGTTCCAATATCCACTTTATTTACATTCAAAAAGTTGACTATCTCTCGTAAGTATCGTTCCGCACCGATGTAGTTAGTGCCGTTATCAGAGCGGATCAAAGTTGGAAGTCCCCTTCGAGAAACAAACCTATCCAAACAAGCAATGAAAGCCTCTGTCGAGAGATCAGCAACGAGCTCGAGATGTAACGCCTTGGTGGATAAACAAACAAACACACATAGGCACGCCTTGTATTGCCTAGCGGTACGCAATCGTGAACTCTTCACCATAAACGGTCCTGCAAAATCCGTACCAACACCTGAAAACGGTCTGACCTCATTCACACGATCAGGGGGCAAGTCCCCCATGAGAGGTTGCATCGTGGCAGCCTTAAGTCGATAACAAGGCATGCACCGAAACACGATGTTCCGTATGACACGGCGGGCAGATAAGATCCAAAACTCCCGCTGGAGCGTGGCCAACAACGCGTTATAGCCGGCATGCGCGTTTTTAATATGACGATCAGTCACCAGCAATTCAACTAACTGTCCCCCCTTGGGGAGCAGAAGTGGGTGACGAGCCGAATACGACAGATTCGCACTGCGCAATCTTCCTCCTACCCGAAGTAACCCGGTCGAATCAACAAAGGGGTTGAGACGCGCGACGGCTCCCTTCAATTTCGAACGTCCACTTCGTATAATCTCCAATTCTGCCCCAAACTTCGAGAACTGTACCAACCGGACCTAATTCAATAGCGACTCGTTTCGCTCTGCCGGAGTCAGAATAGGGTTCAACGTTCGCTGATCGCGAGGAGTACGACAATTTCGAGCGAATCTTCTAATCCAAGTGGACACGTTTATCAACTTGTCAAGTGAGCTATACTGGTCCAGCAGAAACCCGGCGTCAGGGTCCTCAGCCTTCTGGGTAACATGCACGGCCGCTCTGGGGCCATGATCCGAAGATACTACTACATGGCTGTGGGGCCAGTCCGATTCTCTCTTGGCAAGCCAGGGTGGTCCCCACCACAAATGGTGTCTAACGAGTTCAGGAGCCCGACATCCCCTGGATGCACAATCAGACGGGTTCAATTCTCCTGGTACATGTCTCCAGGTCAGTGGGACCTCAGACGACACAATCTGGGAGACACGGTTCGCAACAAAAACCTCTAAGTTATGGACCGAAGCCTTCATCCAGCACAAAACAATCTGGCTGTACGTCCACGCGTACACCGTATCCTCCAAAACCACTGACCCACGCAACACTGTTAGAGTGTGATTCAAAAGTTTGGTCAAAAGAGCAGCCCAGGACAGTTCCAGTTTTGGAATCGTCATCCTTGTCCGAATAGGCGCTACCTTGCTTTTTGCCAAAACCAAACGCACGTCGACCTCCCCGGTGGGGGTGACGGTTCGCAAATAAACCGCTGCCGCAAACCCTCGTTCAGAGGCATCACAAAACCCGTGAAGGGTTGCCCTGTAATCCCCAGCAGGGACCAATTTCCTCGGCAGCGATACATTATTTATGTCCGATAGCGAGGTGAACATTCGCGTCCAATCAGTCAACAAATCACCTGAGAGGTGGGTGTCCCAGGTCAACTGAGCCGCCCATAGCCTTTGCATAAAACATTTGAGAGCAAAGGTGACTGGAGAAATCCATCCATTCGCGTCGAACGTTCTCGCAATCGTTGACAGTACTGACCGCTTCGTCCAGGCCTTCGGTGTTTCTAAAACCACCCGATAGGTAAACTCATCATGGACGGGCCGGTACTGAATTCCAAGCACTGACAACATGTTAGGGTTGTCAGGATTCTCAAAAACGTGCGGGTCTTGTTGAAACTCATCTGGGAGACCAGCCATCAACTCAGGGGAATTGGACATCCACTTGCGTAGTTCATAGCCGCCTCGTTCCAGCAATTGAATGAGCTCGTCACGTCGGTCCAGAGCTTCCTCTACACTGGCTGCCCCTGTGCAGACGTCATCGACGTACAAATCTTGCTCCAGGATAGCGGCGGCTCTAGGATAGCTCACACGGTCACGCGACGCCAACTCCCGCAGGGTACGCATCGCCAAATACGGGCTAGACCGTAACCCATACGTGTTCGTGTTTAACTCATAGACCTTGACTGGCTCGGCCGTGGACTCACGCCACAGTATCAACTGATACCTTCTGTCAGCCGGATGAATTACCGTTTGCCTAAACATCATCCGAATGTCTGCGACAAATACAATCTGGTGCCTCCGAAAGCTCGTGAGAATATCCGAAATATCACGACTCAACTTGGGTCCCGAATGTAGACACTGATTCAGGGACATCCCGTTCGAGGTAGGTGCTGACCCATCAAAAACAACTCGAATCTTGCCGGTAGGGGTTCGTAGGACGGCATGGTGTGGAAGGAAACAATGATCCTCAGATCTCCAGTCCACACCCGATACCGACATGTGTCCTAACGACTCATACTCCCTCATGAAATCAACATATTTTTGTTTAAATACGGCGTCCCTTGTCATCCTACGCTCCATCGACATCAATCTCGTCTCAGCCATCTTCCTAGATTCTCCTAGTGGCGGTCGATCGGCCCAGAAAGGCAGTCGGGTTACAAAACGACCAGAACGAAGGCGACCAGTACTATTCTGGTAAAACAACTCGCACTCTTCTTCGTCTGCGTCGACTCGACGAACGGTGGGAGGTTCCTCTATCTCCCAGAAACGTTGGATAACGTCTGACAACGCTGAGCCAATAAGTATGCCATCTGACTCGGCAGGCCTAACCATTGGCAATGCCGGACCCATGATCACGTGACCAAACTTAGTATCCACAGCAATCAACCCGTCCGGCTGAAGAACTCGCCGATCCGACAACAGAAACCTACCCAGAACGTCTGCTCCCAGTAGCAGGTCGACCGGGGCTGGAGTGTCAAAATCGGGATCCGCCAACTTGAGTCCTGATGTCAGGAATCGAACGGCCGGATTCAACTTCACCAAGGGGTGTCTGCCCATGACATGCGTCATTACTAAAGCTTGCACGGATGTTTTTGTCAAAATGTCATAACGTGGAGAGAACGTGATCACCGATTGACCAACTACATTCGTAACCGTAACATTCCCCACGCCCCGTATTGATTTATTATACCTATTTACCTTGAGGCCCAACCATTTTGCTAAATCATTCGATACAATGCAGCCCTGAGCTCCAGAATCTAATAGGGCGCGAACGTATGTTGGGTTGCCCGCCAAATCCCAAACAAGCACAGAGGCGATCGATAACACCACCGTCTCCGGTTGGGGGGCAACAAATGGTTGGGCCGCAAATTCCTAACGAGGACCCCCGGTGCCCCACTGTGCCTGTAACCGATCAGGTATGCAGCTATACGCCAGAGGGTCCCATTGTACAAATGGCCCACGCGCCGGTTCCATAGCCACCCTACGACGCCCCCCGAAGGGGGGTGGGCGTGAATTCAACCGTGGCCGCTCCATGAGCGGGGGGGACATCACATGCGACCGACGAGGACGAGGTGACGAGCGGGGCGACAACTGAGGCGGCGTCCGAACCGCACCCGCATAGCTCGAAGGTGTCCCATGCCACCCGCCCGTTACGGCCTGCTCAACACACCCAATGTGCCGCTGAGTCGGATGCTGAGTCGCAACCGAGAACTCAGGGCCCCCCATGTGATGACCCTGAGTGCGGCCCTAAACCCCTGGGTGGCCGCGTGCTTGTGGCCCCATTGCCCGCTGAGTCGGATGCTGAGTCGCAACCGAAAACTCAGGGCCCCCCATGTGATGACCCTGAGTGCGGCCCTGCACCCTAGTACAGCCCTGTGCACGTGGGTACGTTGGCCCCTGAGTTGCGCTCCGAGACGCAAACGAATTCTCAGGGCCCCATGCCGTGTCACCCTGGGTACGGGCCTGTGGAGGCTGTTGGCCGGACCGGTTCATGCACAACAGATTGTTGTGGGGCCCACCACAATATCCGCACATTTGTGTGCGCGTGCAGTCCCTAGCCATGTGTGGCCCGAGGCACAGGAAACATCAGCTCCGCTGCTTGGCCATCCAGCGCCGTCCCTGAACCCTAAGTTCCCCGAACTTATTGCAATTGGCCACAGCATGGCCAATCTGCCTACAACATGGGCAGGTCTCACCATGTGGGGTCAATTCACTCACAGTCCCATACGACTGCCGGTTGGTGCGGTCCTTCCTCGTCGGAGGGCCCCTACTCACAGCGCTCCCGGCAGCTCTCTGTGGCTCCGAAGGATGGGTGACCGTCAACCCCAAATTCTCTGCCCGTCGAGCCTCCTCTTCCAAGAATCCGACCAAGTCGGAGAAGGCGGGCAGGTCCTCGGCCGACCTCCCGTGAGACTGTTCGAAACGAGTTTGCACGTCAGCGGGTAGGCGGGAAAGTACTATGTACGACAGTAGGTACGACCATTCACCAACCGGAAGTCCAAGATTCTCTAGAGCCTTGGTGACGGACAACAATGGGTTCAAAACCTCCGTCTGTATGGCCCCGACCTTGTTCACAACCGGGATACTAAACAAACGGTTCAGTTGGGCATCGGCCAACCTCCGTTTGTTATGGTAACGTCTGACCAACAATTGCCTGGCCGTTTCATAGTTACCCTCCGTAACTGTCAAATGAGCGACCAGCTCCCTAGGCTCACCCCTCAATGCTGCCACCAGCTGAGCCATCTTGACAGACTTGGTAATGTCCGATCGCATGTGCACCAAACTGTCGAACAGATTGATGAAGCTCATCCATTCACCGGACACGCCGTCAAAAGTAGGCATAGTTATGGCAGGTAACCTGGACCCCGATCCCTGATGCGGCAGAGGTGCTTCAATGTCACCATCATGGCTGGACTCGCGCTGTCTACGTATGTCCGCAGCCTTCTGCGTGATAGCAGCTGCCATCTCCATACATTGGTCGACATCCCCTATCAACCGTGACAGCCTGTCAGGTGCGCAACCATCAACTGATTCCGCCTGCGCGGACAATTCGAGCACCCTATTGTAACGTTCCTTAACGTCCATAGACCGCTCCAATACCACATCATGCCTATCTATACGGTCTATCAGACCGTGTGCGGAGGAAAACCATCTGAGTTCCTTAGAAACACCCTTCTGGATTTCAGATAACGACATGATCGGAACGATACTTACTCACAATTTGCAGTAACTCAATTTTATTGGACCCTCCAGTCTACAACCCAAACGAGGGAACCCTAAACCACAACTTAAACAATGTGGTTTTCCTTAAGCAATAGGAACCGAGTTTTATATCTATATAAATTCTGTAAATACAATTTAGTTTCCCTTTATCATTATAACACACACAGATAGTCAATATTAGTTCAAGTTATAAATTGCTATAAACTGAAAACAATGTAATAGCCTGCTATCAATAGATGTAACTACCTATGTTAACCAAAACATTCATTCAATAGCATTACTAGACCACTAATAGATTGACTAACTGGTAATTCAATGCAAATTTCAATTCAATATCTGTCTGTCTACTACCAGCAATAGACTTATAGCTTACAATACTACCAATCTATGTGGATATCGGAACAACCAGTTACTTAACCGCCTATACCTACAGATTGATAGTCCCAAATCGTGCCTTCCTGGAGCCCTTGACGGCTGCAAATCTCAGGAAGCCACGCTCTAGCTACCAAAATTGTTCAGGCTTCTCAGCACCTAATGACCTCGTAGGGGCCCATCAGCTACGAGGTAGCGTAACGATCAGTTGCCAAGAAGTGTGAACGTCGGCGATTCACCGAGCTGAAGTAATTGGGGTCGATCTAACCTGGTCTGTGCTTCGGTCCCGTCAACCTCCTGTCTCTCTGCAAGGCCCGGGTGCACCCTAGGCTCTTCTTGGTAGACAGGTTCTTCAGCCAACCAGGTATGACTGGCAGGCCAGCTTCGATGAGCACAGTGTTCCAACACAGGTTATGTTACGTGGGAAAAACCAATCGGCCACGTAAATGCGAACTTTATCTGGTTCGGGGTACCACAACACACTCAGCTATATAGACAATCCTGAGGGAAACCCGAAAACATTCCAGATGGCTTGCGATTTAATTTCAATACCCTAACCAAAACGCGTTTACTTTGCGAGGGCTTTTATCTGTCAGTTGTCAAAAACTTCTAGGTTGGCAGCAACGTCAAATTCAAAATGGCCGTTCAGAAACCATCGATCGAATATCGATTTGGAATCGAACAATTAATATATACTAAAAACAAGAAAGGACCAAGAATTGAACCTTGCGGTACACCCATACTTATTGAAGACCCAGGTGATCTTTTCCCAGTAACATCGACCATCTGAACCCTATCTGTTACATATGACTCCAGAAGGCCAAGTGCCTGATCTTTTACACCATAATGGCGTAACTTCCTGACAAGAGTGTCATGATGGACGCAATCAAAAGCCTTGGATAGATCGCAGAAGACACCTATTGCGTCCATTGCGTCTTCCCAGGCATCAAAAATATTGTCGATTAGTTCAACACCAGCATCGGCTTTTGAACGACCCTTTGTGAAACCAAACTGAGCAATATGAATTTTAAATTATTGAGATAAAAATTACTTTGCAATTGATTAAGTATGAGCTGTGATCTCTCTTTGTCGCATAGGGTAAGGTGGAATCTCGTAATCTCCATTTTACGAGACATTGAGGTTGACCATCGCCACATCTATGGAGATTATAGTTTTCTCACGTTGCGGCAAGCAGAAGTATCTTACAACTAGTTCGACAAGGTTCTATACCACACCGTTTTCCCTCCAGTATTGGGGTTAAACTGAAAGTGTTTAGAGGCGATTTTATGCCAATTACCCGGAAGTCTGCTCATAAAACTACTCGTAAATATCCGGAAGGGGACGCTGGCAGCATTTACGAATCTTTTGGCAAAGAATATTGTTTACGGCAACCCCAATTTTGCCATTGATGTGGAATATATAAAAGTGCTGTACCATTTTTTAATCATATACCCACAGTGGGGAGGTTTTAAGGCTCAGATACACCAGGGACCAGTGAACCCCAACTTGTCGCTGCAACGTGATGATGATGATGATGATCTACACATCAAACTATAATAGAATATCGCGGAGCATGTTTCGGGAAAATGTGTAAAATTGCAGCGAAATTTTGGGGGAAATTTGTACCCTAGTGTATCTTTTGCCTTGATGCTATGTTCTTATTACGACTTGCAGTTTGCGCCGACTGTATCGCTTCAATATATATTTGACACTATGTATATGGAATGACAATCTGCGCAGACTATCAGCCATAATGTGAACATAGCCTTGCAAAAAATCAATAAGTACTATCCGCCAAAGTTACCTTGGCACCTCGCTCTGATGACGTCATAGACATCCGTCTCTGTCCTACTGACGCGTCGAGGTCTAGAGCGAGCGAGAGAGGGAGGGGAGTTCGCATTCCTTGCGGGTGTCAAGTTAACTTTCTCAGGCAGTGACATAATCACATGTTCTGTCTGCTGCTGTCATGAATGCTAATAGGTGAGTTCACAACTGTACCTTATATTTAGGGTTCTTTACCAAAGTACGGAACAATCACTCACGTGTCTTTGCTGATTGTCTGTAAAAGATAGCATGGTCCTTGTGACAGCTGTCATCAAAATCACGCTTATCAAGTTCCGTATTTTGAATTTTCCGTGAAATGTACAGGAGACAGATTTCATACTTTATTGCTGGGAGCACGCGAATAGAGATGTCCTCTGGTCATCGTGCAACAACAGACAAGTTATCAGTCTTGAAACTAGTGAAATCAATAAAAATAAACCTAACCCGACTGCATTTTATTTCAATAACACAAAAACTTATGTATTAATTATGCACGTACATTAATTATGAAAGTTATTATTTTTTATTTGAAAATGTAGACCTACATTTTCTTAAATTTACTTCGGTAAAGAACTATATTATATGCTGTTTGAAAATTACCACATATTTCTTCAATCCGGCAACATTGACTCGACGACATGTATGACGGGCGGGAGCCTCACCGCCGCCATCTTGTTTGATTCATTAAGCGCCGACGCCTTGTAAATACGCCGCGTGGTTCCGATTTTCGTTCCATTGTTTTTAACGACAGTAATTTGTTGTGTTTTGCTGTGACCTGTTTGTTAAGTTTGTTTTATTTTTGGATACATAATGCCAAAAATAACAAAGAAACTGTATTAAATAGAGAATGCCGCGAGTTTGAAATTCGCTTGCGTGAATATTTTGAAAGCGAGAACCAAAATGGCGGTCCGCTGCTGCCATTAAATTAATGAATAAATATTAGAGGACATCTTTCACAAATAGAACTAGGGCCATACTAAGCTCAATAAGGCTTGTGTTATGGGTACTAGACGACGATATTTTTAATAAAGATAAATAATTATGTATAAAGAAACAAATATGCTCATCACACAAATTTTGCCATACCGGGATTTGAACCCAGGACCTTCACCTTCGTAGACAGGTTCACTACCCGCTAAGCTAAACCGGTTGTCTTAAGTCCGTAACAATAATTACAATAATAAATATATAAATATAAAGATGGACATTTGACAATACCCAGCGGCTTAGAATAAAAAATCAAAACAGATTCATTCGTTTGTGTGCTACTTAACTTAAGGGGTACTTAACTTTAGAGCCCTATTTGTATTCGGCCAAATGCAATACAATAGACAAAGTTCAGTTAAAATATTTATCATATTTGCTAATATTTTGACACCAAAGAACAAAATAGGTATTTTCCACGTTTTCATTTTATTTAGTAGGTACCGAATTCAACAAAATATACGAATTTAAAATACCGTGAAATGGATCATGATTTAAAAAACCCATCAGAATACTCCGCGCCACCACTGAAGTCCTCTGGATTATAGCATATTGATTCTTATTGCAGAGACAATAAAGACTTTGACGCGGGACTTCAGTGGTGGCACGGAGTCTATGACGTCACATCAGCAAAGTTGTCAATACACAACACAACACACTTCCATGTGTCAGTCTCCCTTTCATGTTCTATGCTCAACACATGCGTCATCAGAACTGTAGGTCCGTTTTCGCGCCAACTGTTAACTGTCAGTTTGAACCTGAGATTTTTGGCAATAAATTGTATATATTTTTTTTATTATGCCCGTCGTCTATTCGACATAATATTCGTGAAAATGTAAGCAATAATAAATAAATCAGATTCTGTATTTCACATATGCGAAGAACCAAAATCCCCAATTCGATAGTGTCTCCCAGGAAAATATACGGCCGCAAGATTGGCAATATATTTTTTCTATCACCAAAATGTTTAGTTGGTGTCTGATTTATACTTTTCCTTACAAATAGAATATCGTATATTTTCCCCGTTTTTTTCATCAATGCTGTTATTGAATGTGTTATGTGTAATTTACGTGGCTGTAAACATGTTCGTAAAATATACTTTACAACTTGGGGTAAATCCTGTAAATCCTAGCCTCCTGGAGCATTGTATTACTGACTAAACGTGGGCTCAACTGTACCTCTGCCACCCCGTTTGAGAAAAGGGGTGACGCTAGTTTGTTTGTTTTGATAAATATTTACAATCCGTTGTAATGCTGGGTTGGCAAAAAAGTTTTTTTAAAACCCAGACTTACATACTCGTTGAGTAGATAAATACTGTACAAAGAATTGAGAAGCCACCAAAGACAGCTTTTTTACATAATTTTATTCCTTAATAATTGGAAATTATGATTATTACTACGTATTTTTACCGTTATCAATCAAATCAGATTTATTTCTTCAAAATTCCCTCATTTTTAGACTTATATTCTATATTTGTTACGGAACCCTAAATGTGCCAAGCAAAATGATGTTAATAATATTTAGTGCTTGAATTATGTATGACCCGTCTGATGCGACGAGTCTTTTTAATGGGGTATATCGTCGAAATCGACACTTTTTGAATCCCAAGACATGAACTAACAAGTTATATATTAGTATATCAGTTTTGAGACCTTTTTCTTGATGTTGTGTTATCATAGCATTCCGACACGCGATGGGAGGAATTTCACTGGATAGAAATAATTATTGAAATTAGATCTACACTTAGCGTACAGACATTTCAGATTATTTATTCAGTTGATTTTTAACAATATCTAAATAACTGGTTATGGAATTTTTCATAGTTAGTTAATTTCGTAGGCGTATTTTAGTTAACATTGTATTTAAAACCAATTTTCTGACCATTTTTCCCGATTCCGTCCCTCTCACACTCTTCGGGGGCAACTCGGCCCTCACACTGCTCAGCCCGCAGGCTCAGTTGACCAATACTGTTTATATTGGGGGCGACTCGGGCGACTAGGTCAACTCAGCCCGCCGCGGGCTCAATTAACCACTGTCTATCGTTATAGGGATCTCAGCCCGCGGGCTCAATCGATCACAGTCTATCGCCATAGCATCGACTCAGCCCATTTTGTTTTAAGCTAAAGGTTTTTTTTCTTCAACTGATTAAATTGTCTTTGGAAAAATACACTGACTTGACGTTGTCAACGTCCATGTCCCGTCCGTCCCGTCTTTGAAATGACATTGAATTCTTGTTCATCTTTTATAATCAAATGAGTAATTTAACATTTAAATTAATTTTGAACAGCGAAAATGTACCTATATCCGTACAAACCAAGTGCATCCGCGTCTTCCAGTTCAGATGCCATTGATTTCATAACGTCGCAACGTGGAAGGCGTGTAATGATAAAGTCGGTTCACCGATACCGCATCAAGAGGAAAAACAAGGATGAATCAACTTTATGGAGATGCGTAAAATGCAAGTGTTATGCTGTCATCAAAACGGTCGGTGATAACTCAGTCGTTGTTCACGAGACAGGACGCAACCACGATCCTGATTTTCCTGATAACGGGATTAAAAAACATATTGACAGCCTGGACAAACGGGTACTTAACTTTAGAGCCCTATTTGTATTCGGCCAAATGCAATACAATAGACAAAGTTCAGTTAAAATATTTATCATATTTGCTAATATTTTGACACCAAAGAACAAAATAGGTATTTTCCACGTTTTCATTTTATTTAGTAGGTACCGAATTCAACAAAATATACGAATTTAAAATACCGTGAAATGGATCATGATTTAAAAAACCCATCAGAATACTCCGCGCCACCACTGAAGTCCTCTGGATTATAGCATATTGATTCTTATTGCAGAGACAATAAAGACTTTGACGCGGGACTTCAGTGGTGGCACGGAGTCTATGACGTCACATCAGCAAAGTTGTCAATACACAACACAACACACTTCCATGTGTCAGTCTCCCTTTCATGTTCTATGCTCAACACATGCGTCATCAGAACTGTAGGTCCGTTTTCGCGCCAACTGTTAACTGTCAGTTTGAACCTGAGATTTTTGGCAATAAATTGTATATATTTTTTTTATTATGCCCGTCGTCTATTCGACATAATATTCGTGAAAATGTAAGCAATAATAAATAAATCAGATTCTGTATTTCACATATGCGAAGAACCAAAATCCCCAATTCGATAGTGTCTCCCAGGAAAATATACGGCCGCAAGATTGGCAATATATTTTTTCTATCACCAAAATGTTTAGTTGGTGTCTGATTTATACTTTTCCTTACAAATAGAATATCGTATATTTTCCCCGTTTTTTTCATCAATGCTGTTATTGAATGTGTTATGTGTAATTTACGTGGCTGTAAACATGTTCGTAAAATATACTTTACAACTTGGGGTAAATCCTGTAAATCCTAGCCTCCTGGAGCATTGTATTACTGACTAAACGTGGGCTCAACTGTACCTCTGCCACCCCGTTTGAGAAAAGGGGTGACGCTAGTTTGTTTGTTTTGATAAATATTTACAATCCGTTGTAATGCTGGGTTGGCAAAAAAGTTTTTTTAAAACCCAGACTTACATACTCGTTGAGTAGATAAATACTGTACAAAGAATTGAGAAGCCACCAAAGACAGCTTTTTTACATAATTTTATTCCTTAATAATTGGAAATTATGATTATTACTACGTATTTTTACCGTTATCAATCAAATCAGATTTATTTCTTCAAAATTCCCTCATTTTTAGACTTATATTCTATATTTGTTACGGAACCCTAAATGTGCCAAGCAAAATGATGTTAATAATATTTAGTGCTTGAATTATGTATGACCCGTCTGATGCGACGAGTCTTTTTAATGGGGTATATCGTCGAAATCGACACTTTTTGAATCCCAAGACATGAACTAACAAGTTATATATTAGTATATCAGTTTTGAGACCTTTTTCTTGATGTTGTGTTATCATAGCATTCCGACACGCGATGGGAGGAATTTCACTGGATAGAAATAATTATTGAAATTAGATCTACACTTAGCGTACAGACATTTCAGATTATTTATTCAGTTGATTTTTAACAATATCTAAATAACTGGTTATGGAATTTTTCATAGTTAGTTAATTTCGTAGGCGTATTTTAGTTAACATTGTATTTAAAACCAATTTTCTGACCATTTTTCCCGATTCCGTCCCTCTCACACTCTTCGGGGGCAACTCGGCCCTCACACTGCTCAGCCCGCAGGCTCAGTTGACCAATACTGTTTATATTGGGGGCGACTCGGGCGACTAGGTCAACTCAGCCCGCCGCGGGCTCAATTAACCACTGTCTATCGTTATAGGGATCTCAGCCCGCGGGCTCAATCGATCACAGTCTATCGCCATAGCATCGACTCAGCCCATTTTGTTTTAAGCTAAAGGTTTTTTTTCTTCAACTGATTAAATTGTCTTTGGAAAAATACACTGACTTGACGTTGTCAACGTCCATGTCCCGTCCGTCCCGTCTTTGAAATGACATTGAATTCTTGTTCATCTTTTATAATCAAATGAGTAATTTAACATTTAAATTAATTTTGAACAGCGAAAATGTACCTATATCCGTACAAACCAAGTGCATCCGCGTCTTCCAGTTCAGATGCCATTGATTTCATAACGTCGCAACGTGGAAGGCGTGTAATGATAAAGTCGGTTCACCGATACCGCATCAAGAGGAAAAACAAGGATGAATCAACTTTATGGAGATGCGTAAAATGCAAGTGTTATGCTGTCATCAAAACGGTCGGTGATAACTCAGTCGTTGTTCACGAGACAGGACGCAACCACGATCCTGATTTTCCTGATAACGGGATTAAAAAACATATTGACAGCCTGGACAAACGGGTACTTAACTTTAGAGCCCTATTTGTATTCGGCCAAATGCAATACAATAGACAAAGTTCAGTTAAAATATTTATCATATTTGCTAATATTTTGACACCAAAGAACAAAATAGGTATTTTCCACGTTTTCATTTTATTTAGTAGGTACCGAATTCAACAAAATATACGAATTTAAAATACCGTGAAATGGATCATGATTTAAAAAACCCATCAGAATACTCCGCGCCACCACTGAAGTCCTCTGGATTATAGCATATTGATTCTTATTGCAGAGACAATAAAGACTTTGACGCGGGACTTCAGTGGTGGCACGGAGTCTATGACGTCACATCAGCAAAGTTGTCAATACACAACACAACACACTTCCATGTGTCAGTCTCCCTTTCATGTTCTATGCTCAACACATGCGTCATCAGAACTGTAGGTCCGTTTTCGCGCCAACTGTTAACTGTCAGTTTGAACCTGAGATTTTTGGCAATAAATTGTATATATTTTTTTTATTATGCCCGTCGTCTATTCGACATAATATTCGTGAAAATGTAAGCAATAATAAATAAATCAGATTCTGTATTTCACATATGCGAAGAACCAAAATCCCCAATTCGATAGTGTCTCCCAGGAAAATATACGGCCGCAAGATTGGCAATATATTTTTTCTATCACCAAAATGTTTAGTTGGTGTCTGATTTATACTTTTCCTTACAAATAGAATATCGTATATTTTCCCCGTTTTTTTCATCAATGCTGTTATTGAATGTGTTATGTGTAATTTACGTGGCTGTAAACATGTTCGTAAAATATACTTTACAACTTGGGGTAAATCCTGTAAATCCTAGCCTCCTGGAGCATTGTATTACTGACTAAACGTGGGCTCAACTGTACCTCTGCCACCCCGTTTGAGAAAAGGGGTGACGCTAGTTTGTTTGTTTTGATAAATATTTACAATCCGTTGTAATGCTGGGTTGGCAAAAAAGTTTTTTTAAAACCCAGACTTACATACTCGTTGAGTAGATAAATACTGTACAAAGAATTGAGAAGCCACCAAAGACAGCTTTTTTACATAATTTTATTCCTTAATAATTGGAAATTATGATTATTACTACGTATTTTTACCGTTATCAATCAAATCAGATTTATTTCTTCAAAATTCCCTCATTTTTAGACTTATATTCTATATTTGTTACGGAACCCTAAATGTGCCAAGCAAAATGATGTTAATAATATTTAGTGCTTGAATTATGTATGACCCGTCTGATGCGACGAGTCTTTTTAATGGGGTATATCGTCGAAATCGACACTTTTTGAATCCCAAGACATGAACTAACAAGTTATATATTAGTATATCAGTTTTGAGACCTTTTTCTTGATGTTGTGTTATCATAGCATTCCGACACGCGATGGGAGGAATTTCACTGGATAGAAATAATTATTGAAATTAGATCTACACTTAGCGTACAGACATTTCAGATTATTTATTCAGTTGATTTTTAACAATATCTAAATAACTGGTTATGGAATTTTTCATAGTTAGTTAATTTCGTAGGCGTATTTTAGTTAACATTGTATTTAAAACCAATTTTCTGACCATTTTTCCCGATTCCGTCCCTCTCACACTCTTCGGGGGCAACTCGGCCCTCACACTGCTCAGCCCGCAGGCTCAGTTGACCAATACTGTTTATATTGGGGGCGACTCGGGCGACTAGGTCAACTCAGCCCGCCGCGGGCTCAATTAACCACTGTCTATCGTTATAGGGATCTCAGCCCGCGGGCTCAATCGATCACAGTCTATCGCCATAGCATCGACTCAGCCCATTTTGTTTTAAGCTAAAGGTTTTTTTTCTTCAACTGATTAAATTGTCTTTGGAAAAATACACTGACTTGACGTTGTCAACGTCCATGTCCCGTCCGTCCCGTCTTTGAAATGACATTGAATTCTTGTTCATCTTTTATAATCAAATGAGTAATTTAACATTTAAATTAATTTTGAACAGCGAAAATGTACCTATATCCGTACAAACCAAGTGCATCCGCGTCTTCCAGTTCAGATGCCATTGATTTCATAACGTCGCAACGTGGAAGGCGTGTAATGATAAAGTCGGTTCACCGATACCGCATCAAGAGGAAAAACAAGGATGAATCAACTTTATGGAGATGCGTAAAATGCAAGTGTTATGCTGTCATCAAAACGGTCGGTGATAACTCAGTCGTTGTTCACGAGACAGGACGCAACCACGATCCTGATTTTCCTGATAACGGGATTAAAAAACATATTGACAGCCTGGACAAACAAGTCGTCGAAGACGTAACTACGCCCATCTCACACATATATGACAACATTAATGATAAAATTAAAGTTGCAGGCTTGGACAAGAAAATATCTAGTTTTGAAAATATAAAGAAAAAATTATATCGTAAACGATACAAATCTTTAGGGATAAAAAACTGTACTTTTAACAACGCCGTTGACGTTGTCATACCACCAAGATTTTCGCATGTATTGTTCGCTGACTATACATACAATAGCACAAGAATATTGATATTTTCATGTGATGAACTCCGGAATTTATTACCACAATGCAAATAATTTTATATTGATGGCACATTCAAGTCGTGCCAAAGAAACTTTTGCCAGCAAATATCAAAGTTATGCCAGTGTTGTATGCGTTATTACCCAACAAGCGTAAAGAAACGTATGATATTCTGTTTCAATTAATAAAAAGCCAAGTTCCAGATTGGAACCCAACAAGCGTTAAAGTGGATTTCGAAAAGGCTCTGATATCGGCTTTAATTAATACTTGCCAGGGTATTCAAATACAAGGATGTTTTTACCATTACACTAAATGCCTGTGGAACAAGGCAAAGGTTTGTGTTCTAAGCAAAACAAAACTAGGCAAGGTTCATATTAGGTGTTTATCAGCCTTGGCACATTTGCCATTAGAGCAGTTATTAGACGCTTGGCTGTACGCTGTGGAAGAAGGTCCTAAAACGAAAATTGCAAAAGACTTCAATTCATACTTTTTCAATAATTGGATGAATCCAAAATCCATTTACTTTGGTCGGTGGATATGCTACCGACAATTTAACCGTACTAATAATGCAGTTGAAGGCTGGCATGCCAAAGTAAACAAGCTTTTGAAACCCAAACCTGATATTTTAAAACTTCTGGAAGTGTTACAACGGCTAATGAGAACAGATGTAAACAAATTAAGAGAAAATAACTTTAGAAAAAGAAAAAATGAAGTAATCGATGTTAATAACAGAATTAATGAAATATTAATGGATCTAGAAAACAATAAAAAAAGTTTAGCGTTATGTAACAAACATTTATGATTCTAGATTCATATGTAACGTGTTGTTCGTTGACTAATACACGAACTCACGAAGAAGGAGTTATCATTTTATTTGAATTAAGATTAATTATTTTTGTTAAGTTTGTCAGATTGATTAAATAATACATATCCATTACCATAGTTTTCGTGTAATGAAGTAGAAAATTCCAAGCCCCTTCTCACTGCCTTCCTGTACTTTCCTGAACTTTCCTGAACATATTTCGCCTTAATGGTAGTCGGCCAAATCCAATCGGGCTGAGTAGACCATACAGCGTTAAACTGTTGTCTACTGAGCCCGCGGGCTGAGTAGACAACAGTTTTACTCCGCTCCGCTTTCTCTCCGTCCGTCCGTTTGTTACTGGGTTGCTTTGGAACAGTTAGAGCTACCTGAGGCACCTGTAACATTTGAACATTTTACAGAGTATATTTGATGATGATGATGATATTTGATGAGTATCACAAAAAAATGTACAAAAAGAAACAATCTCTTATTCTATACAAAGTGGCAGAGGCACAATTATGCCCACATAACGGTGGGATAAAGGTACATACGATACGGAACCCTTCGTTAACCAGATCCGAATGACACTTGCCGGTTTTGTTTGTTCTCTACACACCACGGGAACCATACATCTTCAGCCTAATTGACATTATCTGGAGTCAGGTTCACTGCGTTATTTCTTTTCCCTCTATTCTTCATATCATGCGGCGGTAGAGGCTCAACTCGGATGATAACAAGGCTGGCTGGTTTCATTCAAAGGGAAAACATTAATTAAAAAATACTCAGATAGTTTTGTTGAATTGAATTGTTTTATTTTGCATCGTCTTGAGCACTGTGAACTACCATTAAAACCTAATTATTTCTTTGCTTTCTTTTGCTTTCTTTGCTACATTTTAAAGTCTGTTCATTCCAGTCGGTCTGTTACTGGTACTAGTCTTTGTCTCCGGACTCGATCAACTTCATTATAAAGTGACCAATCGCATGACAGTTTAGATTATCCAACGATTCTGCGCGACGACAGCTACATTGATATTTTTACGCAACCCTCTTCGACAGATCTTTTTCCGAGAAATATTACCTACTATCGAGTAGTAGATTCACAATATGCTTAGTTTCAGCCGAGGAAAATCTTTCATACAGAAATCTTTGTTGGACGTAGACATTTATTTTGTATACCTATATATAACTCAAACACGTTTAGTTGTGGGAAAGAAACTTGGCCGTCATATGCCAGCTTATGTATTAGCTACATTGAAACATTCGTCATAAAAAATTATATTAAGGAAACTTAACTAACCTATGCTAAGCTTGGAAATATAAAATTCTCCTCAAGAGGTTTCCACCATCGTTAGAACTAAACTTTTATATAGAGGCACATACATTGCTTCTGGCCCTACAATAGGATACCCTGTATCGTGGAACCAGAAACAGTGACATCACTCGTGTATAAACATCCAAGACCTGGGTTTTCTTTTGGCAACAAATATAATGATCACCAAAATATATTTTTCCTACACAAAATGGATAAATGAACACCAAAAGTTGCAAAAAATATCAGGACAAAATACTGCGGTAGCTTAGGTGAAGGGTAATGGGGGTGAGCGAAGCGAAGCCACTTTATCCTTCGTGTTAGGTTGAACATGTAAGAACAACAAAAAATACTTAAAAAATAAACTTAATTACACAAGACATAAGAAGAAGTTTGGTGATCATTTATTCAAACACAATTTGGTGGACATTTATCCATTCTGGCAGTCATTTCGAATTTATTGGTAGTAAAATAGGTGCGTTTTTGGTAATCATTTAAACATAAGCCTTTTTTTTTCTTTATCTCGAATGGTAGGCAGAGCCACTACCGCAGCGCCACAGAGGTGTACGTCTGTTTACTGAACATAAGGTTGTACTTATCTCAAAGATCAAAAACGGGATTTGATCCAGCATTTCCTGCATGGCGGACGAGAGTGTTAACCGTTAAGCCGCCGACGTTTTTAATAACCACTGCAGTCTTTACATTTTCTATTATTTCATACATACTAAATTAATTCACATTGCATGACATTAGCATTACATAGCTTAACCGGAAACGCTGACAAACGCGCGGTCTTGCGGCGGCGGTCGGTCACGTAACGCCGTAACATTTCTTGTTTCCGGCCGCACCGGAAGCTGCATCGGAGACCGCTGAACATCCGGTTCGTTGACCTTCTAGATTTAACTTAACAATGGATAGATAAAATTGATAAATTATATTATTCACTCAACATGTTGACCTTCTAGATTTAACAATGGCTAGATAAAATTGATAAATTGTATTATTCACTCAACATGTTACGTAATAGGATATTTTTAGCTACATTCTGTTAAACGTTTGCTTGGGTTATTTTTATTTCATCTCCTTTTTATGGTACTTCTCCAATACTCGAAGTCGACAAAACACCTCGAGAAAACGGTAAACTTACAATGAATAATTCAACACCACACTAGTTTCCCAGGTGGTGCGAAATGCACTCGATTTAAAATTTAATTTGGCTGCGGTACCAAGTTGCCACAGCATCTTCTTAAGGTTCTGCAGGTTCTATTAAATATTTATTCCTGCCTATTATTTATTGAAAATCTAAAATCTCAATAGATCTAAAAGAAATGGGGAGGTTGAAGTTAGTATGAAAATCTAAAATGAATTGACTTGAACCTACAATTTTGCAGGTAGGCAGTTTTTAGGAAAGAGACGTCTACCAAGGAAGTAGTTTTTTAAATTTAGTCCCACTAAGGGAGGGACGGAGGAAAGAACTTTGTATGGACATAAAAAAACATTTCTCGGTATTAGTCGAGAAAATCCGAGAAGTGTTTTGATAACTTTCTCATAAATCACTCTTCCCATGAAAAAGATAAGTAATTCCAGGCAACAAGGCACGCAGTATTCAAATACCGTTCGCACTTGACCGGAATAGTGTTTTTTTTATTATTTAATCATGCGTAGGTTTTTTGGCCAACATCCAAAAAGCCTGAACTTGTCGTTACTGCAGGGTTTCCATGATAAATGGGGAAACTAACATCACTTTATACAATCTGTTAAGTAGTGTCTGACACAAAGCTACAGATTTGCAATGTAGACCACCACGTTTATTCATTTACCCGAATCAAGAGAAAGAAGTCCGTGTTTCAAGAACTTTCTGAAAATTTCGAACAAAGTAACTAGGTATCCATCCATCCTCTAGCAAATTTTAGACGTAAATTTTTAATTCCCATTTTCTTTTGAAAAGCGGTAAAATGCTTCTCTCCTCTGCCTATACCACCCAAAAAAGAACAGAACCTACCGTAATTAAAACGAAACGAAATTACATTAATAACTCTCATCTGTGAAGAAATTAAAAATAAATTATCGCGGGAAACTTAATGCCCACCGAAAATGAAATGGCGGCGTTTTGTATTATTACCACGGTTGTACATTGTTCAGTCTCTTTTATTCAGCCTCTTAATTAATGCAATCCATTGTTTTGTTGGCTTTTTATGTTAGAACAATATTAACAGTTGTTGGGATATTTGATTAAGTTTAATTAAGAATTCACTGTTTGTGCGCAATAAAATATGTAAGCAGTTTGTATTTTTGCAGGCCTTTATATTTATTACGTACGTACGTATATTTGATACGTACAAGTCACTAAGTACACTTAGCTACATATTCTGCTCAGAGATGTCGCATTACTCATCAACGATTCAATCATATAAAAACGTTTTGGCACTCGAAAATGTTTGTATGATGTCAATTAACACAGTTTCAAGAATTGGCATGAATCAGCGAACAAATCACTAGATTTGCAAAAAAATAAAGTGAGCGAAAATGCGATACGCACGCGTTACATTTATTTATTAGAAAATACCGCTGACTTTGGTTAAAATAAGATATTTCTACTTGAACAACACAAATCAAAGCGAGTGTTCTAGGTAGGTCTCAGTTTATTTTGTCATATGAAAAATATTGAGCCTGTAAGTAAGATACTGCAGGAAGTATGAGATACGCCGCGTCGCTCCCAGGAATAACCCTTGATGACCCGTGTAATTGTTTTTATCTACACACGTATCATAAACCCTCTTTACTGCGTACAAAAACCGCACGTTACGATCAGCATAATGTTAAACTACTTGGTAAAAACTCATTTCTTATCTGTTTTTTTTATTAGCCTAAATGGTGTCCCACTGCTGGGCAAAGGCCTCACCGGTTCGAGCCCACACATCTCTATCTGAAGCTTTATCTGTCCATCCTGGAAGGAACCTATCCAGGTCATCCTTCCATCTCCTTCTGGGCCTGCCCCTACGCCGGAATCCGTCTATAGGCATCCATTCAGTGGCTGCTTTCGCCCATTTGTCCGGATGCATTCGACAGATATGTCCAGCACAGATGTGCCCACGTCTACAATGCCAGTTTTGGAGCGCAGTATAGTGTTCCTAACGCGGTCTATACGTTTAACACCTAGAATACTGCGCTCCATTGCTCGCTGGCAAACCTTGAGTTTGGACTTCTGATGGTAAGTGACCACGTTTGTGCGCCGTAGGTGAGGATGGGCAGGATGCACATGTCGACGAGTTTGCGCTTCAGGGTCAATGGTAGGTTGCCCTTCATTAGCTCCTTCATGGACCAGAAGTTCTTCCAGGCGTTCGAAACACGTCTTTCGATTTCTTTGTCCTGCCTGTTTTCGAAGGAAACTGTCTGGCCCAAGTAGATGTACTCGTCGACATATTGTATGTCCTGCCCATCGACCACTACCTTACGTTTTGCGCCGTTGGTCATGAGTAGGGTTTTTGACCGATTCATCTTCAGGTCAACCTCAAGGCTCGCAGTGCTCAGTTCTTGGAGCATTAGTTGAAGTTCGGATGAGGTTGGCGCAAACAAAACAATATCATCGGCAAAACGAAGGTTATGTAGCCTTCTATCGCCGACGACAATGCCTCTGCTGTGCCACGGGACCGCTAACTTTTTGAAAACTTCTTCGAGGGTACTGGTGAATAGTTTAGGAGATAGAGGGTCTCCCTATTTCACCCCCCTCTCCCTATTGTGAATGATGGACCTGGGTGTTGTAATTTAATATTTGCCGTGCTATTGTTGTATATTGCCTGAATTATACTAATATATGTGGGATCAACATTTTGATTGCGAAGTGCGGTAAATATTGACGATTGTGTGATTCTGTCGAAAGCTTTTGAGTAATCAACAAACGCTAAGTAGAGAGGCTTGTTGAACTCATTGTATTTTTCTATTATCCGATTAAGTGTGTGCAGGTGGTCCATAGTAGAGAATTCGGGGCGGAAACCTGCCTGTTCAGGCGGTTGGTAGGAATCTAATTGTCTAAATGAATTGAATTGAAAAAAATTATGACATTCAAATTTCGAACGCCGGCGCCCGCCTGCGTGCCGCCCCTACTTTGTTTGTGATGTTGGTACTACTGAACAAGCTAAACAAGTGCAAAGAAATTATCAATGCCACCATGCCGGTCGAACATGCGGTTCCTGAACACATTAAAGAGAGCTTATGATATGTGTGTAGATAAACTAGTGTATGTAACTGTACATAATTAGGCATTAAAACTCTCGAGTGATATTATTATGAAACTCGCCTTCGGCTCGTTTCATAAACCCACTCTCGAGTATTGATGCCCTCCATTATGTAGCAGTCACATAAAATTTTATTAAAAACACGAAGATATAGTGGCCAGCATTATTATTATTGGCATAATATTCCCAACCAGTGAGCCTTTAATGAAAACCAACCTGAAAGCAATAAATTTATATAGGATATAACTTTTTTTAATGTCGCAGGTCAAGGTTGTAATGTTACTTCTTTGTCTAGGAACAGAAGCAGAACAGAAGCTAATTTCTTTTTTTTTTAAACAAGTTCATTCTTAAGGTTCGGTACCCGACGGGTACCCAACGGGACTCTATTACCAGACTGTATCTCGTGAACCGTGATAGAAAGACAGTAAGTTGAAATGCCCACAGATGATGTATTTCTGTTGCCGCTATAAAAAGAGAATAAAATAAATATTTAAGGGGGCTCACATACAACAAAAGTGATTTTTTTTGCTCGATATTGATAACGGCAACAGTTGGATGCTTGAAATATTCATAGAATATGTAGTTATAAATATTTATTTTTTAAATAAAGAATTAAATTAAAATAAAGCAAAAATCTAAGTGATGCTCCCATACAACAAACGTGTTTTTTGCCGTTTTTATAGATAATGGTACGGAACCCTTCGTGCGCGAGTCCGACTTGCACTTGGCCGGATTTTGATTCTTACCATGTTTGAGACCGTTATTCAAATTATGGTCATAACGATACAGTGTCAGGTCTTCACTGCAGGAGATTATGCAAAATTCCATTAAATTGAGTTATCAAAAAATATATTTTGAGAGATGAATGTATGTAAATAAAATTGAGTAAAAAGGTATTTTATAAAATAAAATAACAGGCTTCTTTAATAAGTGTAGATTTATGAGCAGTTCGAAGTTTACATTTTTGCATACTCCCGTTTAAATAAAATGCATGTGATTATGCAACATGTTACTCTTCATTGTTGTTAATAAATAACGCACGAAATGAATATGAAGCAGGTTGGGCAATATAACAAAACCTAAGTACCAATAGACTAGGTTTATTTATTTATATTTCGGGGCTTAAAAAAAACATCATGTAGAGTTTGGCGAGGTTCTACTTTACAAACCAGAGTTATTTTTTTCCTTATCTTAGATATAAACATAAACATTTTGGACCCACACTAGGATACCCTGTGTCGTGACAACTAGAAACAGCGACGTCACACATATATAATCATCCAAGACCTGAAGTTTTTTCTTCTTTTACCCCCAGCCGGGGATCGAACCCGAGACCTCTGGCATGGTAGACAGAGCCACAACCGCTGCGCCACAGAGGTCGTCATATATGTCAGTGACGTCGGTTACAGGTTGTCCACAGTTGCCAACCCAAATGTGTGGCCATAGACAATCAAATATGGCATTATGGCCATAGGCAATGTCTTTTGATTATTTTAGCCGACTACGGCGAAGACAAAAGAGGGTTATGATTTCAGTCGGTATTCAGAAGGTGTCGTCTGTCTTATTCAGTCTTACTTGAATCCGGGTAAAGGCCTGTAATTGTATCTCACAAAAACTTATTAAATTCCGAGTATTCGCATAGCCTCATTCGGCACAGCGGTCCCTAATAAGAGAACGTGTGGCTGTCGAATTATGTTTATCGACACAAAGGCCCCGCGGCGAAGGTTACACGTCGCTGCGCTACAAGCAACCCGCCCACTGTTTTACATACTACATAAAAGGAAAGGTGGTTGATTAAGCTGTGGGATTGATTTCTCGCTCCCTCCCTGGTCTCTCACTGATCTTGGCTGGATCAGGGAGGGTTTTTTATAGACTGTTCCCTGGATTTGACATTTTGGTCGTATCACAAAGTTTGCAACCCAAAAAAAAACAATATGCTTTCCTGCCGGCAGGTCAAATAAATTATGTATTTTCCATTTTGGTGTGTGTTTGAAAGAGTTGTTTTATGAGCTAAAAACTATTCAAGCACCTATAGAAGTATTCGACTTCATTCACCTTGAACGCATAGTATACTTTACTTTAAATACAAAGAGAAAGAACCGTCACTAAAACCGGTGGTGACCGGTACCTAGGTCTTATAATAAGTTATTTATTTTTTATCTTATTTCTAAGGTGTCACTAACATAGATTAAGAAATTATTTTTACTCTGTTTTCTGAAAATAAATATTTATTATTAGTACTATTAAAAGTTGTGCATCGACTAATCCCACTTATCACTTTATAATAATATAAATGTTAAAGTTACAATGCTTGGATGTTTGTTACTCAATCGCGCAAAAAACGACAAAAAGGCACAAATATTGTATACAACCTAAAAACATAGATTACTATTTACCCGACTGCGTCTGAAGCAGGGTGGTATTTTCTTAGGTAATCATTATTCAAAAGGCTTTGTAGACGAAGATGAGGGCACAAGTCAGCAGTAGTGTATCTACACTGTTTGACGCTCCAGCTCCATAGAATTCAAGAGATCCTCACGCACCGCTACCTAGCCTAACCTACTCGTAAATCCGCTTCATGAAACTTCCCAAACTCGTCCATCCAATATCCGGAAACCCTCTAACAGGAATCGAACTGGCTATAACAAGCTCAGTAATATGACAGACGTAGTCCGTACTCGACACATTTCCATACTCTCGGGTAAAAATAACCGTTCTCGAGATCTAGAGTGAGGTCTTGCAAGATGTGGGGGGCTTGAATGTGTTCGGGGGTTTGTAGGGTGGGGGCAGTGTTGCGTTTCTAGTTTTTCCTTAAAACAATTGCATCCCCTTACGTGCGTCCAACTTGTATGGAGAGGTGAAAAATAAAGTTCCGCTGATTGAGTTGGATGAGATATAGTGAATGTTGTTCAGAACTATATCGCTTACAAAACTTTTAAATTTATCTGCACCTTGATACAATGTATTTTTTATGAGAATCGGTTTGGCTGTTTCGATGTTTTAAATTAATTTGAGGTTGTCGCTACCTCTACGGCCTTCCTTATCACTTATGCGACCTTTATTCTCGAAACATCTTGTGAAGGGCTGAGTGCACTTTCTTCTCACTACAACAGTCTAGGTGAAGCGCAAAGGACCAATAAGGAAATTACGACCTTTCTCAAAATCCACTTAACTTTGTACCATATGTGTATGTATGTGTATGTACTGTACTGTACAAGTTCCAGCTTGGATATTATGTCAGAAATCGAATTAGAAGATGTTGCTGATAGTACAAGAGACGAATATAGATATGGTTAATTTTGGTTGTACATTTTCAATTCAGAATATAACAGAAAGTTGAAAAATTGTGATATAGACAATATACAGATTATTATATTGAATATTCAATATATACACAGTCAGGTCATAAGTTCTGTCACACAATAAACACTTTTGAATTTAGAACGCTGGCCACAAAAATGTTTATTGAATTCGAATTTCGAATTTTTCATGAAAATAAAAATGTGTACTTTTTAGAATTTTCCTCATTTTTAAATATGGAGTGGACACTTAAAGAAGACCGTGTCGCAGTTATTGCGTTGCATCGTTGCGGTTACGCGCCAATTAAGATTTTCGACTTACTGAAAAATTTGAATATAACCAAAAGATTCGTTTATCGTACCATAAAACGATACAATGAAGACTCTAGTGTAGATGACAGGTCAAGAAGTGGTCGCCCTCGCTCTGTTAGGACTCCAGCAGTGATAAAAGCTGTGAAGGCGCGAATTCAAAGAAATCCCATACGTAAGCAGAAACTGTTGGTCCTTCAGATGGAGTTAAGCAGGACCACGGTGAAAAGGGTGTTAAATGAAGACTTAGGGCTTAGGGCATATCGAAGAAAAACAGGACATCGTTTGGACGCTCGTTTAATGGACCTGAGACTGAAGAGATGCCGCGCTTTGTTGAAGCGGTACGCGGGAAAAAAGCATCGGGAAATTCTTTTTTCGGATGAAAAAATTTTCACCGTGGAAGAGAGCTACAACAAACAAAATGATAAGGTGTACGCACACAGCAGTGAAGAAGCGAGCAACCGTATTCCGCGTGTCCAACGAGGTCATTTTCCATCCTCGCTCATGGTTTGGTTGGGAGTATCTTATTGGGGCTTAACTGAGGTACATTTTTGTGAGAAAGGCGTAAAAACGAATGTAGTTGTGTATCAAAATACAGTCCTCAAGAACCTTGTGGAACCTGGTTCTCATACCATGTTTAATAACAGGCACTGGGTATTCCAACAAGATTCTGCGCCAGCTCATAGAGCGAAAAGCACACAAGACTGGCTGGCGGCGCGTGAAATCGACTTCATCCGGCACGAAGACTGGCCCTCCTCCAGTCCAGATTTGAGTCCGTTAGATTACAAGATATGGCAACACTTGGAGGAAAAGGCCTGCTCAAAGCCTCATCCTGATTTGGAGTCACTCAAGGCACCCTTGATTAAGGCAGCCGCCGATATTGACATGGATCTCGTTCGTGCTGCGATAGACGACTGGCCGCGCAGAATAAAGGCCTGTATTCAAAATCGCGGGGTCATTTTGAATAAACTTTATAACCATAAGAATCTATGTTTTATTAAGTTCATTTCGCTATATAAATGTTTACATAAATAATAAACAGGTCTAAATTATTTCATATTGCACATGTGACAGAACTTATGACCTGACTATGTATACATTTCCAGGATCGAAGTGAAAATGACCTGCGGGGACGTTGAACGTCACATCCTGGAAAAGCTGAAGAAAAATCCGCCGTCTGGTCTCAAGGAGACGAAGGTACAGGTCCTCAAGACGATGTTCCTGCCCAAAGATTACTGGCCGGAGGGCATCGTTTACCGACGGTACAAGGAAAGGAGAACGAAGGATAAAATCCCTAGCTAGGTTGGTAATATAAATGCATATTGTTTTTGTTTTTATAATAAATTTCGTATCTCTAGTTGTAAGGTATTTATAGTTATGGGTTTCTGTTAACCTGAAATCAAGATTATTATCATTAATAATATATTATATTTTATTCTTTGAATTTGAATTCTAAAGTACCTACGTTTTGTATCAGCTTTACTTTCAGTTGTTCCAAAGAGGCTCATTAACGACTGAAACCAATGCAACTACACAACCTTTTGTTTGACAAAATCACTTGTTTGATAAGCAATAACAGGATTCTTCATATCATTTAATCTACAAATTGGCCGACTCATAAATAAAAAGCCGCTCCTCCGCTCATATTTAATCCGTATAAATTACTCGGGACAGAACAAAAAGGTTATAAAAGTCGCAAATACACGAATGGTTGCTCCTGTCAATTACCTTACGCCAGAGGTTGGTCTCAATGATTTTAAAAATAAACAAAAGAAGATGGCGGCTCTCGGTGCATTCCGGCCAAACTATTGACACTATATATAGAGTATGAAATGGCGTCGGATGTCAATTTATTCGACAAGTTTTTCGAATAAAGAACTGACTCCATTTAATTTAAAAAATATATATTCAGGGAGGGAATGCCTTTAATACAGGATATATAATAATTTTATTGTTATGCAAAAAGAATCTAGGTTAACTCTAGTAATCAGCTCCCGTCACTTTTTCATACTTTTTAGTTAAGTACCTATGTAGTTTAGGGATTGAGTTAGCGAAATGAAATACAAAGTTATTAGAATCATTCACTTTAAAAACAAATATTTACCTTTTTGGTGAAATTTTCTTCCTAACCGACAAAGAGGTCGCCCTCTTTTGAATAAAAGTGGGCGACCCTAATAAGTTTCAATTGAGTTAGCGAAGAGTTGTATTTGAAACAAAAGCTTTCAACTTTTACTCACTTCCACAAGTTCTGTGCCGATTCAGCTAATTTAATATCAAGATATTGATTTGGTTTGACAAGGGCCTTACATTGTTACCCCATTCTTTGGGGATAGATGTACAACCAGAACAACTTAAGTTCGGTTTTGATAAATAGGTTTTTGATTAAGTTATTTTATGTTCTAACAGAAACATACAGGTTTTAGTCATATTATACGAGATTGTTAGTAACATCATTTCGACAAAATTTCACTATGAAGCTCTTTTTAACCGACTGCGGCAAAGCGCAAAAGAGGAGGGTTATGTTTTGACCTATATATTTGTATATATGTGTATATATATATATATATATATATATATATATATATATATATATATATATATATATATATATATATATATATATATATGTAAATGCCTGTTCCTGTGTCTGCTCATAACAACTCAACGGCTAAACCAATTTTGATAAATGTCACTGGGTACATTAAATTAAATACAAGAAATAAAATAGCGTATTTTTTTAGCACGTACCTTAAGCGGGCAAAATACTAGATTATGCCCCAAGGAAGCACTGTTTTAGGTCACGGGCGCGATGTTGAATACTGTACGTAAAGAAAGACTCCAGGTTTAACTCCGGAACAAAGCGAGGGAATTAAGACTGAGTCCTGAGTGCAGTGAGAGATTCAAGCGTGCCTAAGACTAAAAAGCTTTATCCCCGAGAAGTATACTCAATTTTTCGCACCTTCTGTGAGAAAATATAAAAAGAAAGGCTACTGAAAACAGCATTTTATTAATGTTAATTAATGTCAAAAAATATGTTTGAGACATTGGTCCAGTCCAGACGCTGCAGTCTTGCAAAAATCGTGGATTTAGAGTTATTTAAAATGTGTTCGATTTTCGAATAAGTTTGAGCCACGCCACGCTCCGCCGCCGCATACCGCCGCCACGCATCGCCACCGCTTGGGAGCGGGGCTGTGTGCCCCGTGCATGTTTCACAAAATTAAATTTTAAGTCCGTAGCATTAAGAACTACGAGAAGTGAAAATATTTTAATCCTTGGAGTGATCTCGGTTGTGACATAACTACCTACTTACATTTGTATTCCATCACATAAAAACACTGCTTCTGGCCCCACACTAGGATACCTTGCGGCGTGGAAACCCGCCCACTTATAATCTATTTCCAACTTGAATCCCCATCACATTAAAATTGATGTTTGACCAATAACAATCGCCAAAAATAACAGCAATTTCGGAGAAAAACCATGTACGATTTTCATGTAATCCTTGATTTTTATGCTTATTTGTTATTAAAATAAATAAACTATGAATTGATTATTTTTTTCCATACAGTTCCCATTAACATTATAATGATTTCAAACACTACGATTGAAGGCAAGGATATCTTCTTAACATATATTTTTTCTGGTTTTGGAAAGTGTCTCCTTTAGGAGAAATAACGCTTCAAAGATAGGGCAATTCACAATAGCCCTAGTCTTAAGGTCCGGCGCTCTTATAAATGATATGGCAGAAGCATAGTTATACATATAGGAGTGGCACGTCATATCGTGTCATGCTACGCCACGCCTATAAATTACTTGACAAAACACTTGTCACTTAGTTGGGGGCCCAGGCTAAGACTACGCCTTTCTATGACACCCCGTGTATGTATCGAAAATGTATGAAATCCCTCGGGAAATACAGTTCAAGTGGAGCAAGTAATTCAGAAACGGACAGAAAGCCAAATTGGCTCCGTTCGGATTGCGTACTCCAATAACAAAAGTATTGGAGGCTTTGTTTGAAATTATCACAACTGTTACATTTTGTTCGGATTTGGAGTCCATAGTTTTCATCGAACTTTGTACAGTCTCTTGTACAATCCTTGTATACTATATTAGCAGAATATAAAATACGCTATTTTGCGCCCTTGGGAATTAATTGCGAATTAAGTGTAATTGGGGGCTCGCGTTATCCCAACGCCCAATTATGGTCCCTGTAATGACCGCAACAAGTATGGTAAAAAGTTCTGCTGCAAATGGTGTAAAAACGCGAATTTCCCTCACTTGCTTCGTGCGTTATATGGTCCACAGTATCCTTAGCAATGAAAATGAAAATTATTAAGGAGACCTCTGTGGAGTTGCGGTTCGAGGTACCTCCCAAGAAAAAAGTCCGTGGTTTAAATCCCGGCTGGGTTAGGAGGGGAAAAAAAACCAGGTCTTGAATGGTTATATACGTGCGACGCAGCTGTTTCTGGTTCCCCACCACAGAGAATACCCTAGTGTGGGGATATAAGCAATGTACGTTTTTATATAAATATTAAATGTTACGAGAACTTATGTTAAATGTTTTGTAATCACAAGAAGTTCACTCAACTTCTTGTGATTACATAACATAACCCAGCCGAAGTTAGGATTATACGAGTTCAAAACAGTATGGCAAAATTATATATATCATAAGTTTCGAACACATACGTTTCATCTTTCGAACATCGATTTAAACTTAACGGCCACTTAGAGAGTCTTCGGTTCGGTAGAGATGTTCGGTAAGTTCGGAATCATACAGGGTATAACAGAAAGGCGTAGTCATATTTGGGGGGGTTGTTGAATGTTCACTCTCCATACAGTTAGCGCCGGCCGGCCGGGCGATCAGCTGCGGCGTTAGAGTTTGTATGAAAATCAAAAACCACTCGCGAAGTTGCTAATCAGCTAGGAGGTATGTACAGCGTAGACGTCTGAATGGCTAATGGAGGTTCTAGCGACAGGATGGTATTAAGGGGGGTGGCGTTTAAAGTTACTAAAAACTAGTAATTTTTACATGACTTTTGGCGAGCGAAGCACAACAAAGTAAAGAAGGATGTAACTTGTTTGATTTGTATTTTCGTAGAAAGGGTCAGTGTTTATCAGTAAAATAGATATGTTCTATTATAAATCTAAGTATCCAAAATTTTGAGCTCGAGAGCGATTCGCCCTTGGCGATTCTTACACTACTCCAGCGAGCGAAGCCGCGGACAATGGTTAGTATTAAATAACTTTCCCTCCAAATATTTATTATACCTGTGTGTGACACTCCAGGACAATGTCCAATGTCCAATTCCCAATTATTTCTTGACATAGCCAACTATGGTTGAATTAGAACTTTACTTGAACAAAGACATATTTTAGGGCAAAACACTGCGGTAGCCTCGGTGAAGACTAAAGGGGGCGAGCGCAGCGAAGCCCCAGAATAGTCTTCGTGTCAAAAAATAACACGTAGTACTGAATAAAAATGCTTTTAAAATACATGTTTCGTAAAATTAAACGCTTTCTGATCATTTCATAAAATAATTGACTATATCATGAAATGATTGGCGATTTCGTGATATAGTCATTCGTGGTTGGCTATTTCAGGAAATAACTCTACGATATAGCTTCGACATATATAAAACAAAAAATGCCCTGTAGTATATTGTCTTAAAGTGTCTAGTTTGTGAGCTATCAAATTAAACATAATGAAATCACTTGACCACCTTAAATATCGCATATTTGACACTTTAGGACATTACATAACATTTTCAAACCAAGTATTTTTTAATGTCGGAATAAATGTCGACTCCACAAATTCCCAGTATTTGGGCTCTATTTCCCTCAGTTTAAGATGAATACGATATTAAGATCCGGGATTCATATTTACGAACTAAACTAAATACCCTATATAAAGCTATATCCATCGGGTAAATTGAAAATACCTTCTATTTGCCCGTCGGGTGGAAATAAATGGGAATTAATATACCCCTTAAAACACCCATTTATAGGTATTGCCCATCTATATTCGGAATCTATGTATTATTTATAAAATAAAGTTAACGAAAAGCTTAGCTTTTCAGCGTTCTCAGCTTTACTTGTAAGGACTAGAGCAGGGGCAGCGGCAACCTGTGGCTACAGGTCTTTCGTGGTAATAATGCGACTCTCTAGTTCCATGGGTATTTTACTTATATAATTTTATAAACTAAACCAACCAATGTATTATTTGATAACCCACTCATTTTATTATTATTAAAAACCTAAATTTAAAAGAAATCTAAATATTAATCTGTGGTAATAGTTTCTACGCGCTTCTTCTCCCACAGTGTTCAATTCAATTTTGAATATTAATTCCTTAGGTCAAAAGTATTTCTAAGGTAATCTTTTTATCTATATCTATATCGTATCTATACATATAACTATAGAAATCAACGTCCAGTTAATAACACCACCTAAAAATAGAGAACGGCTGGACAAATTCCCGTGAGGTACCAGATTCGATCCCCGGCTGGGGATACAGAAAAAAACCCCAGGTCTTGGATGTTTATATGTGAGTGACGTAACTGTTTCTGGTAGAAGCAATATATATGTGCCTGTACGTAAATGTTTATGTTGGATTCGTCTCTGCCCTATCATAGCCACTCCGCTATAGCGGAATAATTATTAAAATATCGAAAAATCTGACGGGGCAAAAATATATGCAGAAGTATAATTTTTACAATAAATAACTTTGAAACTCCGCCATCTTCCGCAAATGACAGCTCACTCATCAATTCATCATTGACTGTTAGGCGAGGCGAGGTACGAAGCTCGCAGATATTAATATATCTGCGAGCTTCGTACCTAATGGTATTTTCGACACGGAACCATCATGTTCCTTACTTAAACAGGCTGTATCTACCAACAATATAACTATAGATAATAGAACAATACGCGCCTATTTATAAATATCTCAAAGGGCCATTAACTTACACTATTGTATCGCAGGAAATAAAAGCTTATCTCTGAAAACACATTGCATATTCGGCTAATGTAGCCAAAGTATCGTTGCGGCCGATTTTAGTGGTTTAATGAAAACATTATAAACGTCTAAATGGGTTTATCCAGATTATGTGAGGAGGCTAATAGAGGATATAGCTGGGAAGATATAATCTCGGATTTGGTTAGAGATCTAATAAACTTAACTTGCGTCACAAAGTCACAAGTCATGTTAACTCTCAGAAGATGCTCTTTAGTTATAATTTCGGAGCAGTATTTTTTTTCAAAGTCCTATTGATGTTGCTGAATTGGCTTTTTTTTTTCATGTGGTAAATATGGATAGAGTAAAGCTAAACAAGCAAAACTTTTTCGGTTGCATATCACCAATATATTTTTGTTTGTTCAGGTTTACTCCATCCACAAGCCAAAGGAAAAAACGGAAAAGCCATTTTAGCGCCGTCTGTTGGATTTTAAAAAACCTGCTATAAAAGTATAACATTATGATCTTCCGTACGTGGTTAAAACCAAAGAGGTCAACGACGAAGTAATTTCTGGAGTATCTATGGTTACGACAACCGCTCGCCTGTCACGCAGAAGATGCGAATTCGAATCCCGAAATGACCCCTAACCAATGAGACAAGTATTGTTTGTCTTTGCACGGTAAATAAAAGGTAAAGTTCTACGAAAACATTCACGCAAGGCAAAATTTCTTCAAGCAACCTGACAGGTCAGGAACATTTGCGATTCTTATTTACATATATATCGTCAATGTGTCATTGTCAATCATCATGTTTACTTACAGGCATGTAAATGTTAATGTTTTCTTACAAGATGACCATAAATTAACAAACCATATTTATTTCGGGGAATGATAGTACTCATCATTATGAACAACTTTCCCCAAGAAACATATTGGGTCTCCCGTAGTAGCTTGTATTCAGCTGATCGGGTCAATGTACTGAGGGTCAAAAGTTTCCTACCTGGGTTTCCTAAATGGGTACCTACTATCGTTCCCCAAAATATGGTAAGCTAATTAAATATCAACCTGTATACCTATAGATATAGATAGATACTACTCAACCGAACCAGACACCAGACAGGTCAGGCGGAAGATGCCTGATAGGAGTCTAGTCGGCTTGGTGTAGTAGTATCTATCTTTTCACGGTGGACCAACATAAGGACCAACCAATTGGCATCGTAGGTCAGCAGGATTAATGGAATTAATGAAATTTTAATAAAGAACGTACGTGTTTATGATCACTGCGTGATCACAGCCCTATTATTATTTGGGAAATATTAAAATGAAAAATACTGATTTCCACAGCAACTATCCCTTATATTTGCTGTGGTAGCTTAGGTAAAGGTGTCACGTTCAACATATAAGAACAACAACAAATACTTAAAACATAAACATAAGTACTCATTAAATATTTGAAACATAAAAAGTGTTTCTGCTGTTCCTTTTTTGCTGTGCAAATCAGTATTTTTCATCTGCGAATAAATACTAGCCTTATTATTTTAAACATACACCTTTTTAACTCAAACTGCCAAAAGAATGCACACCTACTAAGCTATCATATCTATAGCATCGTTCTCGTAAATTATTTTCCCGCTGAAATTTTTTCCTGTCGCCGCCCACATTTATTTGTAAAATCATAGCGGATGTGTTAGGCTCGACCAAGCAAAACTTAAACAAATTGGAACGGATACAAAAGTCAGAAATACCGTACAACACATACTTTAAGTATGTCGCAATTCCGCTTAAACACAGGGAAATGTTTCAGCCCATTATCAATGAAATAAATGGAAATAAAAACAGAAGTCGCAAAGGTATCCCTTATAACGCATAGCGACACCAGATTTTAATTTTATAATACGTTTTTTCCGGTATGATAAAAGGCAATGTCAAACCATAGACAAACAAAACAGACATCCGATGCAGACGATAAAGGCATTTACTTTTGACATGTGAATCGATTCAAATAACAAATTGAAACAAGCTAATCAATGCTTACACTAAAACAAACTTAAAAAATTCTAAAAAGGTATTTTGACGCACGCGATTCAGCACGCGCCGTGATTTAAATACGTAATAAATACCCGAGAATATAATTGGCCTAGGGAGTAGCAGAAAATTAGAAGAAAGTTACTCCTATCCATCTCAGCAGGTGATCTCAGCCGATCCCAAATAGGATTCTAGCGGCAAATGGCGGCAGATCTAACTGCACAAGTTTCGTCGTTCGATATCGATCAGATTTGTAATGGATTTGTAGCACTGTGCTGTGTGGGCGACGAGAATTAACAATCTGGGTTGCAGCTGTCAATATTTGGAGATATTCGCGTTCACCAAGTTTAGTGTTCAACTCGAAATATTGTTAAATGGTATTTTCTTCCCGAAATATTTGTATTTCTAATGTAAACCTTGGGATTCCTACGTTGCAACGCATATAATGATAGGCAAACTTCGTTTTGGTACGCGGTAATCTTTAAAAGCACCCGTTGAATTTTAGACAAGAAAGATTAGTAAGGCGTTCTGATGAAATCAGTGTTAAATAGAAAATGAGGATGATGAATTGATGACTAATGTGATAAATCAAAATTAATTAAGATTTTCGACATCTGGACGAAACGCTCATTTTTTTTCGCAGAATAAAGAATTACAATTTACAAAATTGAAATAGAACTCGGAAATGGACCCGTTCGGCTTGTATTATTTGTATCATGTTTAAAGCATTTGCGTCCGGAGGAGGAGTAGGTAAAAAGAAAATCTGGAAAATCGCAAAGAAACAGTCGTACAATCGAAAAATATTTTGTATCGAAAGTTCAGGTTTTTCCAGCAGATGGCATTGGTATCGGAATCAGATTAACGAAACTCTTAACTTACGTTCTCTATGGCAGCGAATCTTATGTCTGACAGCTGCGCACCCACCAGAAACAGGACGTCACACCCACTCCCCAACCTGAATTCGAACCCGGGAACTCTCGCTTGGGAGGCAGCCTCAAGCCGCAACGCCTTAGAGGTCCACTTTATAAAGGTATTTCTCGAAAATCAAATTTTGAAATAGTTTAACCTAGCCCCACCGAACACCCTTGAGTAACAAGTAGCTCAGTCATTATTTTAGTGGACTGATTAGTGAGTGACAGGAAATGCTAGAAAATGAGTGATAGAAACATTTGCAGACTACTGCTTGTTTCTTAACCGAAATATTTGGTGTGACTATTACACGCACACGAACACGCACTAGTCCGTTTATGTTGCCATCATTTTCGAACATTTCCTGCCAAGGCGTGTTTAAGTAAATCAAAATATCATACTCCACAGAGGCCATGTTTGAATATTAATTTTTAATATCCTTTGATTAACAAATGGCCGCCGCTTTGTCTTGCTCCCAGTTTCAGAGTAGCCCGCTTAAGATAATCCATCCATCAAGTTATTCCCAAAGTCCAATAAAATTATTGATTTTACTTTCGTTTTTGGGCCAACTACAGTGATATCCAAATAACAGTGGGATTCTCAAAGACGCCATCTTTTTAACCCCCGACGACCAAAAGCGTTATAAGTTGGAAGCGTCTGTCGGTGTGTCTGTGTGTCTGTATGACTGTATGTGGGAGCCTAGCGGTTAAACGTGTATATATTGTAATAGACTTGCCTGCTTTAGTTCTTAGATATGTTTTCTTCAAATCGGTTCAATAGTTCTAAAGTTATCAGCTTAACAAGGAATAGCGGTCAAACGTGTTGACGGATTTGAATGCGGTTTTTTTGTAACAGATTAACAAGAAAACGAGTGAAACAAAAATTCGACTTTTTTGGTCTCATCAATGGGGATGTTTTCTTTTGTAGTTATTTTATAATTGGTCTATCAATTGCTGTGGCGATGAGCTAGACTCCTACCACTGCGTGATAACGTAAAATGAAAAAGGCGAGACGCAATATTATTGATGAATTAAAACAGTGGTAGTGTTAAACCGCTTGTTGATCCAACAGAGAATCAGACCCGGAAAATGAAGATGAAAATCTAACATTATTGATATTTTCAGCTTCCTTGAGTACAATATTCAGAAGAATCTTTTCACTTATCCGAAAACGCACCTAAATTGGTAATGAAAGTATATCTCTTAGAGAATCAACATCAAGAAGGCCATACGTATTCTGGTCATTTGCCAAAAACCCGATATGTTAATGGCCTACAACAAGATGTTGTGTGGTCCAAGATTAGTGTGTTATGTTTTCCTGTACTTAGTTTTCTGGAGAAAATTGCCTTATCCCGTCGAGTCCCTAATTGCCTTATCCCGTCGAGTCCCTAATTGCCTTATCCCGTCGAGTCCCGAATTGCCTTATCCCGTCGAGTCCCGAATTGCCTTATCCCGTCGAGTCCCGAATTGCCTTATCCCGTCGAGTCCCGAATTGCCTTATCCCGTCGAGTCCCGAATTGCCTTATCCCGTCGAGTCCCGAATTGCCTTATCCCGTCGAGTCCCGAATTGCCTTATCCCGTCGAGTCCCGAATTGCCTTATATCGTCGAGTCCCGAATTGCCTTATCCCGTCGAGTCCCGAATTGCTTTATCCCGTCGAGTCCCGAATTGCCTTATCCCGTCGAGTCCCGAATTGCCTTATCCCGTCGAGTCCCGAATTGCCTTATCCCGTCGAGTCCCGAATTGCCTTATCCCGTCGAGTCCCGAATTGCCTTCTCCCGTCGAGTCCCGAATTGCCTTCTCCCGTCGAGTCCCGAATTGCCTTATCCCGTCGAGTCCCGAATTGCCTTATCCCGTCGAGTCCCGAATTGCCTTATCCCGTCGAGTCCCGAATTGCCTTATCCCGTCGAGTCCCGAATTGCCTTCTCCCGTCGAGTCCCGAATTGCCTTCTCCCGTCGAGTCCCGAATTCCCGTTACGAGGCGATTTTGAACCTCATGCCATGGTAATAAAATTCAAAAACGAGAAATGTCATGTCGATATGAAATTGGGGCTGGAGAGGTTATAAGTAGGATAAGCTCGTCACATTGCCTCGCGCTTTTTTTCCATTCGGGATGACAGATCCACAGTGCCCCCACTATTAGCAGCAATCTACAATTAATCAAAGTTAATTTCAAAAGCGCAAATCTCGCAAACGGCTGAACCGATTGCAAGCACTTTTTAAAACTATTCATTGAAGTCTCAGGAAGGTTCTTACGGAGAGAGAAAAATGGACAACGCAAAGGGAACAGCCGGAATATCCAAATTAAAACAAAGTCAAGTGCGAGTAGGACATCGGACCCTCACACGAAGGGTGCCATGCCATTGCACATGGAAAAAAAGTAAAACGACAATCTTTTGTACGAGTATAACTTTTTAATTTTTAATAATAAATTATTAAATACTAGGTAGGACTACATTCAAGGCCGTACATAGAAACGTAGAAAAAGAGTTTTGTGAATGTTAAATGTAAGTATTGAACTATGTACTCAGGTTAAGGAAACTCTTTGCTCATTGAAACCGGAAGAGGATTATTATATATAAGGATAAAAATTGCATAACTTATGTAAAACTTAATATTATTTATTATTAAATTAAACTTAATATTGTTAATGTATCTTTTAAATGCAATGTATTCGCTTTTACAACAAAATCCCAACTGAGTTCCAAGAATTGTCTGTAAATAAATTTAAAAATGTTGTTAAAAATCACTAATGTAAAAAGGCTTACACAAAATATCAGATTATGTAGAAGACAAGAAAGCTTGGGACGGTGTTTGCTCCAATTCTGTAAAAAATAACATATAAAGCTAGAGGTTTCTAGTCGCCTCTTTGCCTCCAGCATCTAAAACATTGAGGTGACGGAATTCAAATTGAGTTCTATATTTCCCTATACATTATATATGTGATAGTTTAAGATTTGACATTCTCCAAGTGTAACCTATGTGTTTCTTATGGAAATAATTCATATTCTTTATTGCACAGAAATCTTATAGAAATAGTAAGGTCACAAAACATTTTATGAGCAAAGGCGAGCTTATCTCTAAAGAGAGATTTCTACCAGCAAACCTAGGTAGGACAGGAAAAATTGTGCAACAGGAGAGTCCTAGTGCGCAATAAATCTGTACACATCTAATTGTTTACAACTAAAACATAATAATTTAATAAATGATATATACTAAATGAAATACAAAAGCAAAAAATATTATATATATCAAACATATACTTCTTACATATACATATATAAAAGTACCTATCACGAAAGAGAAAGGAAATGCTCTTTCAATCTTGTCTTAAAAGTGAAAATTGAGGGACTATCTCTAATAGCGCAGGGAAGTGCGTTCCACAGTCGGATCGCCGTTAACCTAAACGAGTGTTTGTAAGCGGCAGTGTTATGCCGAGGAGTAGAGAGAAGAGACATCGTGTGGGATCTCCGGTTGCTATGCCTGGAGGAAATAAACTCGAGACGTTCTCGAAGATATGAGGGGTAGCGGGGATTTCGCAAAATGTTGAACAGATAGGAGAGAACGTGCATATCACGACGAAGGCGGATCGGAAGCCACCCCAACTCCTTGCGATACTGTGAGACATGGTCATACTTGCGCAGCCCGAAGACAAACCGAATCCCGAGGTTTTGAAGTCGTTCGAGTTTGCTCAGTTGTTCTTCGTTCGCACCGATCCAGCAAACATCTGCATAGTCGATTAAAGGTAGTAGGAGGGACTGGGCAAGGGTGATTTTAGTCTGCTGTGGCAGGAAGTGCTGCAATCTCCGTAGGGAGTAAAATGACGCAAAGACTCGTCTGCTGACCTCACAAACATGGGGCGACCAGGACAACAATTTATCAAATACAACCCCAAGATTCTTGGCCTTCTCGCTGTATGAGATTATGTTACCATCATACACTATAGGGTCGACGGGCATTTTCTGAACTAGGTTATGAGAGTGACGAGTACCCAAAATCATGGCCTGCGATTTGCCCGGGTTGACAAGCAGACCATAAGAGGTAGCCCATTTCCTGATGTTATCGAGATCAGCATTCAACGCCTCTACTGTCAGATTCACATCACACGGAGAGAAGTGCCGATATATTTGAAGGTCATCTGCGTACAGATGATAAGAAGAGGTTAGAACGTCAGTGATGGAGTCAATGAATACCGAGAAGAGGAGAGGAGAAAGGATGCCTCCCTGCGGAACACCTGCGGAGAGATCACACCAGTCCGTTGAGATCTCCTCAGACTTAATGCGTTGCTGGCGGTCTCTCAGGTAGGAGTCAAACCAGCGAGCAGGGTGCGAGGAGACATTAAGTGACTTTAAAATTTCGACTAGTATATCGAAATCGACGCAGTTAAAGGCGCTACTGAAATCAAGCAGTGTAAGGACCGTAAGCTGCTTTTTATCCATAGCTAATTGAATGTCGTCAGTGACTTTGAGCAGTGCTGTGGTAGTGCTGTGACCCGGCCTGAAACCTGATTGGTGGGGATTCAGTAACATTTTTGAGGAAAGGTAGGAGGAGAGTTGGGAGTGGACAATTGATTCCAGGACTTTGGAGAGGATAGGCAGAATAGAAATGGGACGGAAATCTTTAAAGAAGGTGGGATTAGACGTTTTGGGGAGGGGAATCACAAGTGCCAATTTCCACTGGCTGGGGTAGCAACATTGGTCAAGCGACACATTAATTATGTGGGTGATGAGAGGTAACAGTACATCAATGATAGTTGTTATCATCTGCGAACATATCTTGTCCTCACCTATGGCCTTCGACAAGATTGCTAGTATTGCCCTCCTTACTGCGCCGATTCCGACAGGGATGAAATTAAATGCTGAGGTGAGGGATGTTGCCTTGGACCGTAGGTTACGAAGGGTTGCATCCTTGACGAGGGAGTCCATCGCGACAGGGGGAGTTGCAAAGAAACTATTGAGACCCCGGAGATCGACATTTCCGGCTGCCAATTCCTGTGACTTACCAACACCAAGGGTCTTAAGGAACTTCCAGACCTGTGCTGGAGTATAGCTCTCGATACATTCGTAGATATGACGGCGTTTAGAATCACGACACAGGCGAGTGCAACGATTACGGAGGCGTTTGAAAATTAAAAGATTCTCGTCGGTCGGATCCCTCTTATATCTAGACTTGGCACGGTTTCTCTTAGCCATCAGACCCTTAATGGTGTCAGTAAGCCACGGTGCAGGAAGATGCTTCACTTTAACCCTCTTGACCGGAGCATGCTTATCAAACAAGCTCAGGACAATAGAGTTGAAGTTCCGTACTTTGTCATCAATGGTCTCACTACCGTAGACAGGCGACCAGTCGACAGAGGAGGCGTCTGAATTAAGGGAGGTTATATCCATGCCCTTGAAGCTACGAATGTCAAGGAATTTAGCTGCACGCTTGGGAGGCTTTATCTTATAAGAGAGGTAAATAAGATTGTGATAGGTGAAAGGGGCGTTAAGTTGGCCATGCGCAGCAACCTTAGACATGTCAGAAGTAATCATTAGATCTAGAAGAGAGGGGGTGCAGTGTGGTTGAAAGTGAGTGGCCTCTAGAGGAAGGATATGCATGTTAAATGAACTGACAAGAGAATTCAGCTTCGCTGAGCGACCGTTATTCTTGAGAAGGCAAGTGTTGAAGTCGCCGAGAATTAGGGTGTCGCTATAAAGAGGAGTCAAGTCACTGAGAAGGGTTTCAAAAGAGTTAAAATAGTCGATTCGAAGAGAGCGGCTATAATAGACACCCAGGCGGACTTTGTTGTGACGCAAGAATATCTCCAGGAACAGGTGTTCAGCAGAACCAGAGTACAGGCTTGGCGACTGGCTGATGACTTTGCATGGGATGTCAGAACGTAGGTAGATAGCAACACCGCCATCAGCCTTGCCTATCCTGTCGTTCCGGTAGAGACTGAACCCTGGCAGAGCATACATGGCAGAAGAAAGAGATGGCTTGAGAAAAGATTCCGAAACAAGAATGCCATGTATGTTCAGATCACTAAAAACTACAAGAAGGTCAGCATAGCTGATATGAATGCTTTGAGCATTAATATGAACAACGTTGAAGTTTGCACCAAGGTTTGAAAACACCCGTTTCAAGTTATATGACAGCGAATCATCCGCTGTTGACCCAACACTTCCCGCGCTAACAGAAATATCGTTATCACAAGATGAGAAGAAACTATTACTAAAGTTGTAGGTATCCATAGTCTAAAATAAATATACTAATAAAATGAATACAAATATATATATATATATATATATATATATATATATATAATAAATAAACCCAATAATCGATATTACCCTAAAAAAAATATATTCAAATTAATATAAATAAATAGCCTGAACCCAGTCGTACATACACTGGGCTTTTCGGGGGAAAATTCAGAAAAATATTTCATCCTAAACATTGAGGAAGAATAATACACATAAATGGACTAATTTCACGAAAACGGGACACATTGTGGAACAATCACTAATACACAGAGCATTTAGGTAATATGGAACACTAACATTATTTTTGTATCGAATTAACATTAATTTATATGGAACACGCCCTGCGTTCCGTCCGACAATACAGCAACAACAGCTCAACGTTGGATGAACGTTGGGGCAGTGTTGGAATAAAAGGATGACATAATTGACACAATGACATTGAATGTTGACTTCAGACAGGAGCATGAAACAGAAACCGAAAAATAAATACACATATTATTGAAGGTGAACAAAAATAAATGAATAAAATAAACTACCTTGTTGGGAAAATGAGTATTACCCGTCCAAATTGTGATAGCGTGTACGGAAAAGATGTTTATTTCTTGGCTTTAGTCGGACCAGCGCGCCTGATTTGACGCTTGGCAGTGCCGGGCGCCGAAGAGGCAGCCACTGCACTTGAAGCAACCCCAGCCGCCTTTGGAGCAGATATCTTAGCAGGTTCCGACTGCCCAACAGAAGGAGGGAGCTTGCTGGTGTGAACCAGAAGCTCCAACATACGCTCCACCTTCTGTCTGGATTTGTCAGGAAGCAGCAAGACGATCCTGCCATCTGTAGTCCAGCAATTCTGCATACCAAAGTGCTTCCTGGCAGCCATAAACACCTCATGCCTTGTCTTTGTTAAAAACTCGGTTACTGTGACTCTGGATCCCTTCAATGCAGTCTTGCCTTTCCAGGCCTCTGAGCGAGCACTAAAGGTCGAGAACCTCACCATCAACGGACGGGGATGCGACGGCTTCTTCATGGATCCTAGTCTATGCACAACACTGATGTTGGACACACACTCCGGGGACAACTTCATTTGGTCGGACAATACTGCACGCCCAATGTCAACGGAGTCCTCATTCTCCACTTCAGGAACACCATGGAGAAGAAGCACCTTCTGTCTGGACGCCATCTCGAGACGGTCCTGGCCAGCAAGCAGCAACTCCATCTGTGCGCGCAGCAAGTCAAGGCAGTTCCAAGTGAATGCCTTAAATTCCACAAACTCGCTGGCGATGGTGTTGAGATCGGGTGGGCTGCTGGACGAGGACATGGTGGCGGCCTCCCGAAGGTCCTTCTCATACTGTGACATCCTGGAGTTGAAAGTGGTCACTATCTTCTCCATATTGTTGTTCAGTTTAGTGTAGAGCTCCATTGTTATATGATTTCCAGGTATGTATATGGAAAATGTGATTTGCCCAGTGATGTTAGGGGTCCAGGCCTAGATTTATAATAAAATTACTGACATTAAACTTTTATTTTAATTGAAATTAATTTAAAATAGATAGACAGACTTTTTAAATGTTGCTTGCTAGGCTACCCTCCAAAAAAAAAAGCAAATAAACTCTTTTTGAGTTTTGAATTTTATAATTAGAATCAGCAATTATTAATCGTATGATGACAAATAACTAATCACAAAACTCAATACCTGCAAAGATCTTTTCCGATAAGATCGGGAGAGTCCAGTTTTCACCGATGAACAAATAAAACAAAATGGCTATGAAATGCTATATATTTTCTTGTATGGGTACCTCTTTTAATTCTCAAAAACCGGTATGTTTTATTATTTGTTGTTATAGCGGCAATAGAAATACAACCTTTGTGAAAATTTCAGCTCTCTATCTTTTTCGGTTAATCCGGTACAGGTACGGTGACAGATGGACAGACGGACGGACGGACAGCGGAGGCTTAGTAATAGGGTCCCGTTTGGCAACCTTCGGGTACGGAACCCTAAAAACAATAGTATGTGGATTTTCTATGAGAATTCAAGACGACGACGGCGGCGGCGGACGACAGGGTTTCGCATCCAATTCCAAATATAAAAAATTAAGCAGCCAGTAGTATATCTCTTCTAGTGACGGGAACTATTAGAATTCAGCAGCTAGCTTCAAATAAATAATTAAGATTTTTTTCGCGATTTTACAGAATTTTACAGTTATCACACTTATCAACAAACTCTCTATGATTGGCAAACACATGTAATAGAAATGTGTGCTCATAGTTAGAGTGTTAGCGCGAAAATAATGGAACTACCCATGCCCAGGAGTCAGACCTCCCTGCTATGTCCGGGTCCCTACACATTGAGCGGGCATCAGCTCGTGTAGTCTACGGACTAAAAACAACACCTTTGTTGTATAAAACAGTTATCATAAGCTATTACTGTTAGTTATATAGCTATTACTGTAAGCCATTGCCTTGGTATATGCTGAAGCCTTTCTACCAGCAAGTTGCCCAATTGATGGAAACCTATAATTGGCTGTAATAAATAAGTAATTTAATTAAGGGAGTTAAACTGCAATGCCGTTGGTTTTCTAAATAAATAAAATAAAATAAAATAATTGTTGCCAAAAGTTGTCAAGCAACCTATTGGCCGGCCACGGCCATATGCACGAAAAATATCGCAATTCTCAGGTCTCGCCTTCTTGCCTGTACACCAATATCAAGAAACTGTCTGCTACGACACATTACATCTATTCAGCGAATGCCTTAACTTTTGAAACTTTTAAATGCTGCTTTGACAATTGCAATGAAAAATATTGCTTATTATGTACGCAGTAAAGTTATTTAAGGTGATACGAAAAAAATGGAGATTTTTTAATCCATTTACGCCACTATAAAGTCATCTACAGATTTTATTTTATGCTAACGTTTATTAAGATTAAGTATTGATTAAGATTCTCACTGAAGGAAAACGCGATTGGATGAAATTTTCTCGATTCAATGTAATTACGAAAAGACCTCTGAATTGTTTTCTTTTTTCTGTGATTCCGAAATCCTAACTTATTTCATTGCGGAACTACATTCAAATGTGGATATTGTGTATTCGTAAACTCTCCTTGAAAATATTTTTAACAAAATAGCTTAGTCTATTTTTTTACAATTTGTATGTGGTATGACGCTAAGTTATTTTAGTTTGAGTCGAGCGCATTGTTTGCGCTCTCTTTTCTTTCTTATGTGTAAGTAATTAACGCTGTCACGTTCGTTTACATTCGTATTCCTTTTATATACTAATATTTTTTCGTATCACCTCAAAGGAATGAGCAGAGTATAGCGCCGCACCATTTCCCACACGAGTTGTCAAAGGCAAACACTGACTGAAATTAAGATAAAATTTTAGGTCAAAGTCAAAGTATTTTATTACTGTAGTTTATTACTGTGAAACATAATCAAGTTGCATTTATACGTTCACGAATCCCTGCTGACACTCATTATCAATAAGCTAGTATAAAGAAACAACTGTTGTAATACTCTTATTTTGCATAACTTGAGATTTAAAAAATGGCTGTTTTAGCCTACTGCGCCGTCTTAAGCGAATTATTAGAACAGCAGTCTTTGAACTCGGGCGTAAGGGGGGCCAAAGAGAGAGTGGGTGTGTGGAATATATTCTAAATGGATTTGTGCAAACACGAGTGAATCCTAGTGTGAGGCCGTAGCCTTGATCCGGTTAAACATAGCGAACGAATGTCGGGATTCATTGTGTGGATTATGTACGGTGTGCAGAAAAACGGCGAACTGCGGAGGAAAATTTCCTCGCGATGTTTTCCACCATCTTTATATACAGACAGTACTAGGAAGGTATAGTCATATTTTAGGGGGTTGATAGGGGGCATCATTCTGAACAACTTTCACTACGAAACCGATTTGATCAGAGCAACTTTAATTTTTCACTTCTTCATACATTTTGGGCTGGGCGGTCAGCTGATTATTTTATTTATCAATTTATTTCAGATATAAATAATCCATATTTTTACACAACATATACAAAATAAAATTTTAATTTTAGCATAATTAAATTAATAGGCATACACACATACAAACATACCCTCACACACATATCTCTACCCTCACACACAACCACTTTACACACACGTATTACACATCATTATTTACATGAAGCAATCAGGAAAAACACAGTTAGGTACATCATTTTTTATTAGGAGCTAGATGTACACCTACCCAGTGTCTCATAATAGGGCTGTCGATCCTATTTACCAACGTATCGAGAATTGTATTCGGGCTGCCGCGTGTACGAATCATTATTGAAGCGATTCTTTTTCGCAGAATCGCAAAAAAGTCGGCGACTTTCGCCTCTGCGAACATGATTGAGGCGCTACAGAATCGCGGCAGCCCCAACACAATCCTCAACGCGTTATTGTATTGAACACGCAGAGCGCTGTAGGTCCTCTGCTTGTAGCTAACCCACAGGCTGCAGGTGTAGAAGGGTTGACAGTACGCTCTGAACAATGTGAGTTTCACTTCTCGAGTGGACCGTGCAAACCTGCGAGCCAGCATGTTACATCGAACCGCCAGCGCCCTGCGCTCCCTTTCCATGTCCAGGTCATCTGTGAGCCTGTCCGTGACCACATGGCCCAGGTACTTGAACTGCGTGACCCTGACTAAAGGAATACCACAGAGCCGGACAGGTGGCACACACGATGGTACTTTACTGCCGGCCCTAAATATTAGCAGCTCACTCTTTTTAGCATTGAACCTAAGACCATGTGATTCGGCATATGACCCACAGATCCCCAGCAGCTGCCTAAGCGCTCTGATTGAAGGGCTCAGGACTACCATGTCATCAGCATAGCTAATATTATTGACCATGACGCCGTCAACCGAGCACCCTACCATGGCGTTGTTGCTGAGTTCCCTAATCAGTTTGTCTATAAAAATATTAAACAATTTAGGAGACGTCAGCCCACCTTGCCGTACTCCGCAATTAAGCCTATATTCCTGACTTAATGAGCCGGCCCACCTGACAGCGTTGCGTTGATTTTCATACCAGTATTTAAACATAAAAATAAGCTCATCACGTAAGTCGGTCTCCTTTGTCAGCTTGTCCCAAAGGATCTCGTAATTAACGAAGTCAAAAGCCTTAGATAGGTCAAGAAAACAGGCGTATACCGGCGTCTTTCTATCTGTGTAGTACCGGACAGTCTGCTTGAGACACAATATTGCACTCTTTGTGGACAACCCGGCCCTAAACCCGAATTGTGCATCATGTAAATGTAGAGATGCAGTAAGTGTTTTGTCAAGCAAACTGTCCAGCACCTTCGCTATAGTAGTTGCCAAAGAAATAGGCCTATAATTACCCTTATCACTGGCATCTCCTGTCTTATTTTTTATTATAGGTACTACAATAGTTTTCATTAAATCCTCAGGTAGATAAGAGTGTCCAATACAGGCATTAATAAACATTTTGAGAACTCTGGGGAGATGCACACCCGCATGTCTTAAGTGCTCAACACTCAACCCGTCCCGGCGACTTTCCACGTTTCATACCGCGTATGGCCATCTCTACGTCTTTTATAGTGAATCTGTGATTAGTATGGAGATGGATTGATATGGAGATGTGAAAAATAATGTTGCTTTGATCAACTAGGTTTCATAGTGAAAGTTGTTCAGAATGACGTCCCGAACAACTCCTTTAAATATGACCATACCTTGTTATTACACCCTGTACAATGTGTACTTAAGATAAATAACTCATTTCATTGAGACACGGTCAGTACCGGGATTCGAACTCGAAAAAAGCGCATATTTAAGTACTAACTAAACATTATAAATAACTTCTAAACCATGAAAAAGGTCCTATTCTTCTAGGCTCTGATACAGATTTACAATTATACTACCACCAGGTAGTGATAGGTTGCATATTTACCTTATTAGAGATAAGCTCGCCTTTGAACATGTATTTTTCCATTTTTAAAGGCCGCTAATACGATTTGTGTATATCCCTGTAAAATAGTCGTGGGATATTTACGTCACTTATGTCACTCTACACCTACAAACAAATGCAATGAAAATACGCAAAGGAAAAAACACATAAATGCAAACGAAAAAATAGAAATATATACATCAATTTGCAGCAGGAATGATTATTGTCATAGCAGGTTAGATAATTGTGTCTTTGTAGAAGGAATCTCATTGCATCTGCTATTGCAAGAGAATTTATTTTAGGCGTGCTTGTAGAAGCTTCATCTCGATTTGTTTTGTGTGTAAGAAAGATATAAAGTAAAGTATAATTGGCAAAAACGAATAGTTTTTAAAACTATAAAACATTGTGTTTACTTATTGTTGGTCTGCACTTCGTCTATCCCTACAGTGCACTCTAATGACATTGTGATGACATTTTGACCGCACAATGCGCTGCTACGATCCGGTAGCTCGCGTTGCTCTGTACAATGTTACATGCTTTATTAAAGTAATTGTGACTGTGATGTTTAGTGTGCAGCGTCCTTTATTGTTGCATAATCAATTGTAGACAGAACAAAAATATAGCGTCAAATCTTTTCCCATACGAAGTGGCAGAGTCACGACGTTTATATAAAAAGTTGGTAGGTAGTTTATTTAAAACAATGAAAATAAATTAAATGCATAGAGTGGCACTTTTCGAAATTCCCATGTCATCAAATATGAATTTATCTAAGCCTCGGCATACTCGGACCACAAAAAGCTGCCTGTCCCCCTATTTACTGTACTCTTCATACATTTTAATGGACTCGCCGCACACGGTACACGCTGGTGGTCGCTACACGCTACAAATCGCCGCTGCTCGCTTCTTGTGGCGCCATAAAACGTTCACAGATGCCATCCCTCTCTCCCTTCATTTCAGCCAAACCTGGCGAAGTCGTTAATGACACTAGAAGCAACGGGGTAAAAAAGTAGCGGCCACGCACCCCTTGTGGCGACCACTGATCACAAGTGAAGCTCGCTTGAACCACTTGTGGTCAGTGGTCAGTGGTCACCACAAGAGGCGGCAAATTGTTGTCCGTGTGCGGCGAGTTGGTTTTAGTTACTAATCTTTTATTACTTTTAAAGCTTGCGGAATCAGCACACGTCACGTTTGTTTACACTATTTCTAACACCTACTTGGCTTTATTGGCTTGGCTTTAAATAAGCGGCCCCCTGATTATAAAAAAGCTCGGTTCCCGGTAGCCGACTGAAATCTCTTGGTATTTTACCTGTGCAGCGACAATATAATCGAACCAGTGCTGCGCAATCTGCAGTCACTGCATAACGAGTTTAAGAGTTTGAGTTTGAGAGCGGTTATGTCACGGCCAATTAGTGGCCATATCAACAAAAATATCATTTGATAAGGCTGTAGGATGTGGCCGACAATTTCATGAAATGGTCAGAAATGGTTGAATTTCATGAAAATATGTCTTTTTATTCAGCACCTACGTAGTGTTTTTTATACATACATGTTGAACCAACACGACGACTATTCGGGGTTTTCGCTGCGCCGGCCCTCTTTAGTATTCACCTAAGCTACTGCGGTGTTTTGCCCTAAAAGATTTCTTCGTTCAATAAAAAAAAATGAAATGGTAAATTTATTGTTTAGGACAATTATAATTCACATAAAAATTGGCATCGTTATAATATCTTTAACCATTTGAATTTCATAGCTATTAAATTAATTAAATAAAATACTAGGCGACGACTAAGAACTTTTTTACAGCCTGTTAAAAACGGATGTTATAGAGTGTTTCTTGATGCACTGCTATGCAGTTTTTAAGCAGTACTTTATGCTCTTCAAATAAAGTACTGCTTAAAATCATACTGTCATTACTCGAATGAGAGACAATTGACAGCACGACTTGAGTGTCCGTTAATCTACGTATTGCCAGTTGCGCTTCCGGGCCATGGAAATATATTGAACAAGTATATTGATTACGTTACTAGCGATACACTCGTTTGTACAGATAGTTTAAGTTGCCGGAATATAACTTGGCCAGAATTAGTGAATGAATTGAGAATCAAATAATTAATTATAAAAACACATGAAAATATCTATAATAATACACCAAGTCAAAAACTTACAAAACAGACTTCAAGTTCAAGCCCTATTTCTTCCTCCCCGGTCGGGATGCGAATGTGGTGTACCTTTGTACACAAAAAGTCCTCATCAAACCTTTTGCTGAAGGGAACCACAAACCAAAACTTCATCATGTATATATTTTTTTATTTTGTTGATTTTTTCAAAAAGCTCTTAACCAATTTTTTATAAAATTTATATGGACCACCTCAGAAGTTTGAGCTACCAAAGGAAAGAAGAACTATCAAAATTTATTCACACTTGATGGAAAAATCGAATTACACACATACAAAAAAAACAGTCGAATTGAGAACCTCCTCCTTTGTGATGTCTGTTAAAAATTTAAATAATTGTTAAACATTGTTGGGATCTCAAAAATGTTTAAAATATTTTCAGCTATATAGACATCTCATGTGTTTTTAGAATTGGTTATTTTAATCTCAACTCATTCACTCATTCTGGCCAAGTTATAATCCGCCAACTGTAATACAGTTAAAAAGCATCGTTGACGAAGTTACGATTTTGTTCTTAGAACTTCTTAATCCATCCGCCATGAAGGCAGTGAATCACTGCCAGTGATAGTGTAATCTGACTGAAAGAAGATTTTGTATAGCAATGAAAACTGGGTAGATAAATAAATAAAAATATATTTAAGGTACGTTCACAAAAAATGGTTAAGTATAATTGACTGGCTAAATAAACATAAATATGTATAAACATTAATACAGGCACATAAATTATTTCTGACCCCACACTAGGATAACCTGTGTCGTGGGAAGCAGAAACAGCGACATCACACATCCACTACTTGTTTTTTTTTCTGTATGCCCAGTCGGGAATCGAACCTGGGACCTCTCGCATGGTAGGCAGAGCCACAACCGCAGCGCACAACTGTGCACACTCCCACCCTGTTTGGAAAAACACGTAAGTAATCTGACCTGAACACGACTGTACCCGATTCCAAAGTACAGTTAGCGTCAAAACTCGATCATATTTATGAAACTGCTTCGCAAGCCAGGTTCGTAATTTTAACAGATTCACTTTACCTAGTAGAAAGTAGGAACTGTCAAAACGGTATTTTTTTTCACGAGTTCTATGAAATACTAGCATGTAAAAGTCATAATCAAATGCTGTCTTTTTAACAACAAATTGAGTTTATAAAATACAAATGCTGGAAATATATAATTCTGATATAGTCAAACGTTTTTGTTGAAAAAGGTTCAACTTGAGACAAGTTTCTAGATTTATTGGACTACCTTGTTAAATATCGTATCAAGCGATACCTTGATACTAGAGATACCTTGCGACAAGAGATGGATGAAATGAATGAACGAACGCTTGTTTCAGGCACTATTACACCTCACACATATACACGTCCTTTCGTAAATCGAAAAATCACACGTTGACATACCTATACACACACACACACACACACCCACACAAAAGAAACAAAATAATGAATCATTATCAGGCACAATGGCGTGCTGTTGTGTTTATCTCTATGTGGGTATTTCTTCTACAAAATCAAGCAAGTAGTCAATGTTCCCATAGCAATTGACTGACTTCTCTTGTTCCACAGCTCTGCGGCATTTTAATAATTCCCGCATAGCTACCTGAATCCGTACCACAAATGACCCGTGAGAATCAATTTTATAGAGAAGTCAATATCGATACATTTTCATAAACTCTCCTAACATAGGCAGGCACTTAAGTAATGATGTTCATATATTTATTAACCTGTCGCAGTTTTATTTATGTTTCTGCGCTCGCGCTCAAAGTTGTATTTGTTCCGTGGGAAATGGCGATGTGAGGAAAATTTCAATGCTGCAGCGATGGGCTAGCCCCCGGTGGCGACAGGCGACCTCTGTGGCGCTGCGGTTGTGGTTCGAAAGGGTGGGAGGGTGGAGGGGTAAGAGTTGTATGAAACTCAAAATGCATGTCAGGTAGGTATAGAGCAGTCGTCGAAATGGAATAATATTTGTTTTATTTTGTTTATACATATATATTATTCACATTATATGTTTGCACCATTACAGCAAATGTCTAATCGACAAAACATACATTAGAAAATATTTACAAGATCCAATTACAGTATAAATACAGATACAGATTCCAATTAAAATTCAAAATAATATAACACACATATATTCAGTTCCATAGACATAATTCAATTGCAATATTCCAGGGACAACACAATCATATCTTCCTCTCACAGAACCTGCCACATCCTCGCACTTTATCCCTCCATGCATCACCAAATAGATTCAATGGTGCTGCCGCCAACAGTGCGTTGAGGCTGTCCCGCACCCGCACTAGCGAATACTGCCAGCGCGCCAACGTGCAGTGCGTGCCGCCCGCTAGCAGCTGGTGCCTGCGCGCGCGTAGATATTGTCAGGCATATATAGTGCGTACACCGCACTGACAAGCGCGATATTATATACATTTGTCGTAGATATATCATAGGATTTGCTGATTTCATGAAATAGCCAACTATGAACTGATCATTACATGAAATGGCCAACCATAATATTGAGATGGTCACAAAGGATTGAATTTCACGAAAAAGTGAACTTTTAAAAGCATTTGTATTGAGTACTACGTCGAGATTGTTGTGTTATTCATGTCGAACTAACACGTAGACTATTCGGGGGAATCGCTGCGCTCGCCCCCTATGGTCTTCACCGAAGCTACCGAAGTGTTTAGCCCTAAAATATTTCTTCGTTCAATGAAAGTTCTAATTCAGCCATGGTTGGCTTTTTCATGATTTATTCAATTCTACGCTATGGTTACAAAAATACATAGGAATATAATTCAACACCTCGTTTTTTGAAGTCGGTTAAATGAGACGCGAAGACACGCAGAGAAAATTGAAAAATTATCGCTTTCAATAAAAAGTATAAGCTCCGAACTTTCAACTCTGTCATCTGGCAGACGTTCATACAATTTACTTAGAACACGTTTTTTGCGTAACATTAACTTTTCTATCAATTTCTGACACCTCGAAACTTGAGTTTTTTACAACGCTGTTACGTCGTTTCTGCAGACACAGATTTAGCCTTGAATTACTAAATAGCTAAAGGTAAATTTCTGCCACCCCATATTAAATGAGTCGTAAGAATCTGAGTGAGCTTAGTTACCTATGGCGAGTGAGCGAGACAGCTGGGACTGCGCTCGCTGTCAAACTAACTGTTGCTGTTTACTACGAACTTGGACCTTAACACAACACCACAATAAAACGAAGTTACAGTAAATGTAGCCAATTATGGCCCAAGATGACACAATAGTAGTTTATGTGACTGCTACATAATGGAGGGCATTAATTGCAGTTGCAACTGTGACACCGGCACGTACGGACGCTTCCTAGCAGCGTCCGCAACAATGTCCCATAACTCAGTGTCGACCTAGTTTTCGCAATATTGATACCGCCATGGCTGTACCAGCCAAGCGCGCGGACACCATCTTGGTGAACGAGCTGCTCGCCTTCGTACAACAGAAGCTGGACGTGATGGACGAGCTCTCCCTGGAGCAGATCTGCTCGACCAGCTTCAAGGAGGCTGAGATCGCCGCCGCCAAGAAAGTGCTGCAGGAAACCGCCGTCACCAGCGTGCGCCTTGTGGCGCGGAGGAACGCGAGCTGGAAGAAGGATCTCCAGGACATCTTCCGGGTGTTCAAGGAGACCGAACCCGATGACGTCCCAACCTACGTGGCCCGCGACCTAAACAAGCTGCCACCGGTGACATTTGACCACGTCGACGTCACACGGCTGCTGAAGGACATCGTGCGGCTGCAGGCTGACGTCACCGAAATCCGGAGCAAGTTGGAGGCTTCCGAAGGCATCTGCGCCGACCTGAAACGTGAGTTGTCGGTATTGCGTCAGGCTGATACCTCTTTGCCAACGCAGCGAATAGCCGACACGCGCAACAACATTACGCCGGTAAGCAAAAATGCGGTTACTGCAGCTGACCCAGTTCCACGAGTCAAGCCGGCGTTGATAAATATCGCACCGTCTCGTGACGTCACAAAGTTGAGTCGACCAGCACCGGATGCGGTTTCTTCTGGAACATCCAAAATACTGGAACCCCAGAAGGACACGTATGATGCTGTGTCCCGCCGAGCCCGCCGCCGCCGCCCGCGCCCCACACCGCCCGCCGCCGAACAACAGAAGCTGCAGGCTGCGCCGCGCGCGCCGCCGGCTAAACCCGCCCGTGGCCCGCCGAACGCGACAGTTGATGGGGAAGGCTTTATCCTGGTCCAAAACAGGAAGCGCCGCTCCAGACGCAGCCGCAACCTGCGTGGGACAGCCCCCGCCGGTGAGAGCAGCCTGAAAGCTGCCGCTCCCACCGTTCAGTTATACATTTCCAGGATTGAAGTGAAAATGACCTGCCAGGACGTTGAACGTCATATTCTGGAAAAGCTGAAGAAAAATCCGCCGTCTGGTATAAAAGAGGCGAATGTACAGATCGAAGTTTTGGAGTCAGAGAGACCCAAGGAGTTCCTTTCCTTCAAACTTCGTGTGCCGGCGGACTTCAAGACGATGTTCCTGGCCAAAGATTTCTGGCCGGAGGGCATCGTTTACCGACGCTACAGGGAAGCGAGAATGAAGAAGAAAATCCCTAGCTAGGTTAGATTATATTTAGTGTGTTTTTATATTACATTATGTATCTCTAGTTGTAAGGTATTTATAGATATGGGTTTTTTTTGTAAGCCTGAAATAAAGATTATTACTATTATTATTATTATATTAATACTCGAGAGTGGGTTTATGAAACGAGCCGAAGGCGAGGCTTTTACTCGAGAGTTTTAATGCCTAATTATGTACAGTTACATACACTAGTTTATCTACACACATATCATAAGCTCTCTTTGATGTTTTCAGGAACCGCATGTTTGACCGGCATTGTGGCTCTGCAATTGTTTAGCTTGTTCTATAGCACGAACTTCGTCGGCGTTCGAAATTTGAATGTCAGTACCAACCTTATAGACAAACGAGTGGCGGCACGAGGCAGGCGTCGTTCGAAATTTGAACGTGTAGAAAAATTACACATTATGGTCATAATGTGTAATTTTTCAGACAAGAAATGAGTTTTTACCAAATAGTTTAACATTATGCTGATCGTAACGTGCGGTTTTTGTACGCAGTAAAGAGTGTTTATAATACGTGTGTAGATAAAACCTCTAAAGAGCGTTTTAAAAAAAAAAACACTAAATTCATACGTGTTAAGACCACTAACACGTAGCGACAGTAGCCGGGACGCGTCTTCTGAAAAGCCCGTGGAGTACAACGCTGGGCCGCGTTGTACCACACGGGGGTTTCCAGCGCTAAAATTGACAATTCATCGTCTGAATAGCCCGTGGGGTACAACGCTGCGACCCATGCATGCACTAGGCGTGACAGAGAAAGTGGATTAGCGCACCAAGCGCGTGCGGTGCAAGGTCACAACTTCTCACCGGTGAATTGTGGTAATTTTGTTTCAATGCAGTTATTGTTAGTATCGTAACAGAGATGTGAGAAATAATAAACTACCTATATACGATAAGATTTGACGATGACAATAGTCGAGAATAAATTTTCTCGTGCGGGTTGCGGTGGATCCTGAAAAGCGAATGTTACGAAAAACAGTGTGATAAGTTAATCAAAATATTATCTGCCAATACCCACACCAACTGGATAACGAGGAGACGATATTCTAACCCAATGCGATACGTTGTCAGAAAATAATACGTGTGTCAACGTGCACATATCAACAAGGCAGGTACCTACCTACCTATAATTTTATTATTATTTGTATATTTCACTTGTTTTTGTTTAAATAGCCCTACCTATTTCTTATGTAAACTACGATAACTTTGTCGTAAATGACAGTAAAAATGTCTCTCACGAACAATCCCACAAGGTTAATTTTCGTTATTTGATAGAGATTTGTAATTTTCACAGAATGTCCTATTTCGGTTGCCGCTATAGGTAGCACCAAATAATGAACAAGGTAGGTAGTTAGGTAGGTAGGTAAACGAGATTTTATAAATTTAAGGGCGGGAGACCAATAAAAAGCGATGTGTTTTAATAGCCCCTACCAAATCACCATTATTCAAATACCTACCTACCTAACAACATAACATAGCTTCACTTCTTTTCCCATATATGGGGTGGCAGAGGCACAATTGTGCTCACTTTAAGCCAGTTATTCAATACTCCATTTTGCGTGACAGGGGGCTAGCCCATCGCCGGAGTTATCATCGCAAACGCTGCCAATCACAACGTCTAAAATATTTAAGATCTTATCCAAGATTAGATCAGACATGATATTATTTTCCTTTAACATAACATAACATAGCGTCAAGCCTTTTCCCTACGGGGTGGCAGTGGCACAATTGTGCCCACTTTTAGCCAGTTTATCGTTACTCCATTTTGCAAGCCAAGAGGCTACCCCATCGTCGCAGCAATTGGGTAATGAAGGTTTTCCAACACCGTTAAATTATATAACGATTGTCTGAGGATTGGAAAATCAACCGTAACTTGAACGAACTTGATCTATAAGAAGTACACATTTTAAATTACTAAAATTAGGAATTATATAGTAGTTGTTTTTTAACCAGAAGCTAATTTATGAAAAGCAGGCTCTGTACTCCACGGCCTATTCAGACGATGAATTGTCAATGTGACCGCTGAAAACCCCGAAAACAACGCAGCGTCGCGCTGTAGCGCTCTGGCTTTTCAAGAGGTTCGAAATTCTGAAAAGCCCCTGGGGCACAACGTAGCCCAGCGTTGTACCCAACGGGCTTTTCAGAAGTCGCAGCCGGGATCTTCAGCTTAACGTGTCATCCGAAACAAAATATTGTTGCCAAATAAACTCCGTAATTTTGTCAAAAATATTTTCAAGGACAGTTTACGAATACATAATATCCACATTTTGAATGCCATTCCGCAATTAAACTAGTTATATTTAAGAATTAAAGTTCGGAAAAAACAAAACAATTTAGAGGTTATTCTTAATTAAATTAAAACAAAAATATACGTCCGAACTGAGTCGACTTGACGACCTCTGTGGTGTGGCGGGTCGAGGCTGTGCTTGCCGAGCGAGAGGTCCCGGGCTCAGATCCCGGCTGGAGAGGAACCAAAAAAGCCTCCAGTTCTTGGATGTTTACATGTTTATGACGTCGCTGTTTCTGGTTCCTACGACACAGGGTATCCCAGTGTGGGACCAGAAGCAATGTATGTAATGTTATGTTATGTTAAGTTATAATACAGATTGCGGATCTGATGAGAACCCATTGCGCCACCGGCGACAATGATATATGAATCTTGAAAACATGGTAATTCCATGGGGACCCCCTTTAATTTTTAGTTATAAAAACTCGTGTAGTATTTCTTACTGTAGCGACAATAGAAATACATACAGAAATATGCCGTTCATCTGATACTGCCCACTGATGGACGGGCACACAGACATACGAAATGACAGACATTCGGGACAGAACCCTAAAAAAGGTGTGTTGCTAATTTGCTAAGTCCAACTTTTACAATTAAAGGTTAGTCTTGTCCATGGCACTATTGTAACTTTTCTACTATTTTTGTTAGGTGCGGTGCGAGGGTGGAATAAGTGGGCAGCTCTCTTTCAAGTACCAACAAAATAAACATTTACATTTACAAACAGGCAAATACTTTGATTCTGGCCCCACACTAGAATGACCTGTGTTCTGGGAACCAGAAACAGCGACGTCACCCGCCTATAACCTCAGTCGAGACCTCTGTGGTGCTGTGTTTGTGGCTCTGCCTACCATGCGAAAGGTCCCGGGTTCGATCCCCGGATGGGGATACACAAAAATAAACCCCAGATCTTGGATATGTATGTGACATCGCTGTTTCTGGTTCCCACGATACAGGGTATCCTAGAGTAGGGCCAGAAGCAATGTTTGTGCCTGTATGTAAATGTTTGTAAAATAAAAGACATCCAATACCTGGGGTTTTTTTTCGGGGATCGATCCCGGGACCTCTCGCATGGTATATAGGCAGAGCCACAATCGCAGCGCCGCCGCAGAGGTTGACGAAAATGTCGTGGTCGCCCTGTAATTTCATTTCTAAAACGTCAACTGAAGATTCAACAGCTATTTAAAGTTACTTTAAATCTTACTGGATTAAAATTTAAAGAGAAATTCTGTCAGTAAAGAAAGTAATATTATTAGTAACAACAAAAAGCCTTTATAGCAAGATTTATTAACATGTGCACCTGTCACGCACAAATGTTACTTTTCAACGGAGCTATAAAACTAATACTAGGTATAGTATAGACGCGTACGTACCATTTGATCAATTAAACATGTAAATAAACAAATAAATGTAGCCCATCATAGTCCCCACCGAGGTTCACAGGCCTTTACCCGGATACGAGTAAGATGAAGCCATACTCTACCGTGCTGGCTCGATGCGGGTTGATTGAGGGTTTTTACGATCCCTACTAGTAGGTACCCTACCTACCTACCCTACCTAAAGCTTAACATGACATCCGAAATACTGATCGTCCGATACTGTACTTAAGATAAATTCGTTACCTCATTGGTACATGGTCAGGTTTCTTTCTCCTGGGTTAGAAGCAAGCCTGAAACCGACTAGACCAAAGAAGATTTAAAAAAAAACATGTTCTTACGAATATAAAAAATTCACAAATTAAAATTGTTTAATTTAACGAAACTAAACAATTTTGAAAATAGAGTACCTACAAAAATGGACAGAACAAGAATTGCAGGATTAGTTGGAGATAAGTTGCCACTTTATAGTTAGATAGTTTTGAAACGAGGTCAAAATTAACTAACGTTTGATTTAACATCCTTTTAAAAACTCCGTAGATAGTATATTAACATAGGCCGCTGAGAAGGGTTAATTTCTACTTAACTACATGGTTATTTTTTTAGTTTGTTGAGCAACGATATAATAAGCACTTTTTTCATCAAAACATCAGCGAGCTTCTACACTAGATATTAATCACCGTGTACGAGATATATTGAAAGAAACACAGTTACATACGAACCTGTACGAAATAAACAGAACAATTACGAACTGAAATGGAGGAAATAAAAAACCCCAACACCATGTAATTGTTCCGTTCAGAAACAGTAAAACATTTCACTGCTTTTAAACACTATCTTCAAACGAATGACTAAGAAATTAAAAGCCAGAAAAGCGATTGGGCGAGGTTGGTTCCGTTGATCTTATTTTTATCCTGTTTTAATATCTGAAATAATATATGTATGTACTATTTGATTTTAGTGTGGAACTTATAAATAATTTTAACAATAACATGTAAATTTTGTTTTAAATGGCTCGGAGGCGGACCGAGAACTTAGAATTTGACGGACACTAAGGCTGGATTCACACGGCATTGTCCCGCACGTTTTTATTTATGCGTTTTTTTAACGTACAGTCACTAGGGTGTTCATACGGTAGATTTTCATTCGTGAAAAAAACGAATAGCCGCAGTATTCAAACAGTTCTCACAGTGAGTAGACGTCAGTGATGGATCCACGCTTGGTTGTGCTTTTATATTGGTGGCGCCAACGGATTCGCCGCCGACAAAGAAGAAGGTTTTGGGTACATCCTATAAATGAAGAATCAGGGCGTACTAAACTATTTGAGAAGTTATACGATAAACTTAGAAACGATGACAAGAAGTTTTTTAATTACTTTCGGATGTCCGTCGAAAGTTTTGAAAACTTACTACAACGACTGGAAAATTCAAGCCTACCAAAAACAAATACGAATATGCGGAAGTGCATCAGTACTAAAATGAAATTAGCCATCTGTTTAAGGTTAGTACACAAATAAAAATACACAGGTTGAATTTATTAAAGTTTTATTAATGTAATTTTTTTTAAATTATTAAACGAAAGTTTTATTTAGCCAATACAGGGTGTAACAGAAAGGGGGTTGTTAGGGACATCTTTCTGAACAACTTTCACTATGGGACCGACTTGATTTTTCACTCTTCCATACAAATCAGTTGAGTGCTCGGCCCGAAATTTACTGAGACGACAAAAATATGTAAAGTTGCTCTGTTTATGTTGGTCCCATAGTGTAAGTTGGTTAAAAGGATGTCCCTAACAAACCCCTTTGGCTTGTAATCTCTTTTTTGTTACACCTGTATAATGTCATCGTATTTTGTATTAAAAGTCACTAAAATCAATTTCTGTGACAGAAGGGGAATCGACAGAGATCGGACTTTGCAGCGAAGCTGTTGCATAGGTTGGGGATACATTTGTAGTTTGTGTTATTGTATTATAATTTTGGTATTCCTCGGTCGGAAATCCGCCGCGTCCATATGACGTTGATGCGAGATTGGAAGACGACGACTCAAGGCGGCAGCGACTACTTTTAATCTTTTTCAATAATTGCATCACTCCCATTTGAAAATCTATGACTTCATCGTCGTCGAACTTGTCGAGTGTTGGTATTATCCCATTAAAAAATGAAGCATGTCGATTCATTGGTTTAGGTTCATTATTTGCATAAGAATCCATAAATTTCATTATCTTCGCATCTAGAGGACTAACTGTATTCTTCATAGGTCTTTTAGGTATTGGCTTCATTGTCGCCTTATTTTTTTGTGTCTGTATAGAGTTTGCTTCCGATGTTTCGTTTTCTTCAGAATAATTTTTCTTGTTTTCGGATTCGTGTTGTCGTTCATCTCTGTTGTTATTTTCGGTGATAACATTGCTTATGGTCTCTTTAGGTTGCATTACTTTCTGCAGAAAAGATAACTGTTGACTGTAAACATAAGGCTTTGCTGTTTTGGCGCCACTTCCAGACCTCTTTTGATCTTTTATCTTGTCATATGACCGTTTATAATTATCTCTTATATGGGTCCACCTCTGAATAATCAGTTTCGCTGAAAAAGAGAAAATATTAAGGTGTTAATATTAGCGTGTTTTTTTCCAGGTATTTAGCATCAGGGTGTTCCATGAAAGATTTACACTATGCGTATAAAATTGGAGTATCGACTATAAGTGGGATCATCTGGGATGTTTGCTGGACGCTGTGGGATGTTCTTCAGGGAGAATATCTTCAAACGCCTTCTTCAGAAAATGAATGGATGAAAATAGTGAAAGGTTTTGAAAGGAAGACTGATTTCCCTCATTGTCTAGGTGCCATTGACGGGAAACATATAAAAATCTTAAAGCCTGCTCATAGTGGATCGATGTACTTCAATTATAAAGATTACTTTTCCATTGTGCTACTTGCAGTGGTTGATTCTGAATACAGATTTATATATGTCGACATAGGATCATATGGTAAAGAGTGTGATTCAACCATTTTGAAAAACTCCGTGTTATGGAAAAAAATTAATGATGGTTCGCTGCATATACCCAAACCAAGACCATTATTAGAAGGTGAAGACAGTATGCCTTATGTATTTATTGGTGATGAGGGATTTGCTCTACATAATAATTTACTACGTCCTTTTGGAGGAACACATTTGGATTTACGTAAAAAAATCTTTAATTACCGCCTGAGCAGGGCAAGAAGATACGTGGAGTGTGCTTTTGGTATCTTAGCAGGAAAATGGAGAATCCTACATAAGGCTATTGATGTTTCGCCAACTCTAATGATAGAAATCGTAAAAGCATGCATCGTATTACACAATTATGTGCGTGAACATGATGGACACAATTTTGAAGATAATAATATGGCAAATCCTCTATTATTTGAAAATCTTCAAAGTATGTCAATTCGAAACGTTCAAGCGAACAGCGTAAGATCTACTTTTAGTGACTACTTTTTATCAAATGAAGGTTCTGTCCCATGGCAAAACGAATATATTTAGAACTAAGTGAAACATAAATAGACAATAAAACATGTTGTAAAACAATTTGATTAATAATACCTAATAAAAGATACATACCGAAGGCTTGTCTCCTTTTTTCTTCCTTTTCCTCGAAATTTGGATCTATTATTATCAAGATTTCCTTCCAAGCCGCTTGAGTTGCGACGCGATTTTTATAAAGATCCATATTTTTATCCCACAAAATAGGCTTTTGTTCCACTAAAGAAATCAATAATTCGTTATCTACAGAAGATTCGTCAACCATTTTGACAAAAATACGCGCAACCTCTCCAAACGACGCTCAGACGCACACTGCGCTTGTTTGTTCGGTTGCTATTCGATGAAAAACGTATAATCATCGTGCCGTGTGAACGAGACAGAGCTTCACTATGAGCCACTGCAAACCGAATACGTTACAGTTCATCCGTTTTGCTTGACAAGTCCGTTGAGTATCCGTTTAAACGTATAAACGGTATACGTTTTTTTGCGGTACAGACGTCGTGTGAATGGTTCTATGTACGACGTATGAGCCACTATTTATCCGTTAGCCGTTATACTACAAAAAAACGTGCAGGACAATGCCGTGTGAACCAGGCCTAAGTGCCACTAGCTATAAAGAGGTATAAGACTTAACTCGAGTAAACTTTGACAATGCCATATAAATTTGTATGGAGTTGTCAATGTTTACTCGAGTTAAGTCTTATTCCGCCTTCTTGCTAGTCGCCCTAAGGCCTGTATGTAAAAACCACTACCACACTAGCTCTGAGAGCTGAGACAGCTCTCAGAGCTAAGAGCGGCTGATTAGTACGGGCCCAGAAGTCATGTCACTGTCTCTCGCTCGAGAGCTGCCATCGCCTAAATGACATTTAAGCGGCATTTTCTTTGTACAGCAGTACGTGCATTCCTCCAGTATAATATGTTACATAAACATAAACATTAATATATAGACACGTACATTGCTTCTGGCCCCACACTAGGATACCCTGTGTCATGGAAACCAGAAACAGTGACGTCACACACACATAAACATACAAGACCGGGTTTTATTTCTTTATCCCCAGCCGGGGAATCGAACCCAGAACATCTAGCGTGGTAGGCAGTGCCACTACCGCAGCGCCACAGAGATCGTCGTATACCTATTGCTTATGTTTCTAACTTTACGAACTTAATAGGTAAATATATTTTTTTAAATATGTAAGCTATTTTTAGTTGTAAAATTGGACGAATAAATACGGAACCCTAAAAATAAGAAACTAATCTAGGACCAGAACACTTGTCAAGACAAAGCCGTCGAGCCCAAACTCGATAGGGTGATGTCGTTTCATTACAGAGTTCCCATGGTCACCCTCCGGCTCCATCATCAGGTCAGCACCATGTCAAAAAAAAAATTGCATTGTTATCTGATTTAAATATACATGCAAAATTTCCAGCTCCATCGGAATCAGGGAAGTGGGTCAAATTGAACTTGCAAGTTTTGACGACTTATGGACAGAGCCTGGGACAGGCACCTAAATACTAGCACAGTACGATTAATTTAATTGCTTGACACTTCTCGGTTTTTTTTCGGCAGATTTTGCTCTTAATATACTCTTCATGATACACCTCCGTGCCAAATTTCATGTTTGCAGGACATCTTGATCACTTTCAGCGACGCAAGCCGAGAAATGTCGAGCGGTGAAGTTAAAATAATTGTCCGAGCGAGCGAAGCGAGCGAAGGGTTCCATTTCGACAAGATAGGCTGATTTTGCTTTCGTCTGTCTCTACTCTCTATATATGTCTGTCAGATCCGGTCTAGGAGCGACAGTTTTCAAGCGATCCTCATGAAACTTGGCACACGTGTACCTTGAATTAAAATATTTTTTTGTCGAGAGCTTTTTTCGATTAGGGGGAAAATGGGGGCAAAAAGGGGGGGAGTTTGTTGTGGCGTTATTTATGAACGGATCGAGACCATTTTTGGATGAAATGTTAAGTATTATATTCCTCACAGGTTGTTGTGAAAATAATTCCATAAAAATAGGGAGAAGGAGGCCAATTGGGGCAAAAAGAGGGAATGCCTCATTTTTTTACCATTTCTTACGGAGTGTAACACAGACTTTCCGTGAATAAAAATATTTCTGTTGTCGAGAGCTAATTGACACAAGTTTGCAATTCCTGTTCCGCCCGTGGCACACTAAATGTTTTTCATCACACTCACATCACACAGACGAAAGGGGAAAAATGAAACAGACCAAACTCGAGAGCGGCTGGACCGATTTCGCTGTTATTTGTATTGACATGTTCGTAAAAGTGCCGGGGTGTCGGGAAAATGAGAAAACAAGGAATTTCTATAGTTTTATTTTTCGTTTATTTTCTTTGTTGGTTGTCGAAGAAGGATGCTCTTTGCTTGCTTGTCACAGATAAATATTGTCTATGCATCTCACTCGTAATGGAGAAATAGAAAGACAAATTATTTAAAACGTTGTTGCTTTGGACTCGTTTTGGACCTAAAAACGCTTGGCGACGCCTGACTATTGGCATTTCTTTAGCAACACCTGTTTCAAAATCTCTGCGTTTCTTCTGCAATCTTGGACCTGGAAATCACCAATCACCTGCACCAAAATCACTGCGTATTGTGTTTGTTCTATTTTCTTCTTGGAGCTGGGAATTCTCATCTTTCTTTAACTAGGTATCTTGGCGTTGAGTAAGTTAAAATAAGAACCTATAAAGAAGCGATGGTTTGGGAGGGTGCACCTTTAAAAACGCCTAACAAGCGTAGCATAGTACCTCCTGGGTGAGCGTGGAAACCCATGCAATCAGTTTTAAATAAACCAAGATTTAAAATGAAAATACCTATAAATTGGTTCACGGTCCTCCTTGAGCGAGGTCTACTGCCCGCAGGGCCACTAGTAGTAATAACCTACAGAAGTTTGTCCGCGTTCAAACTGCTCAGGTAACTGTAGCCAACATCGACAGTCAGTATTCATAGAAATATTATAAAGATACGTTACATCCACTCAGCTCTGGGGCCATCAACAGATGATTGATTATTTTTCATAGGTTTGAACTTAATACGAAGCCATAAGTCTCAAAATCGCGGGCCATTTTTTGATCTACCTACAGACGAGTTTGCATGCGACATTTCAATTTAGTTGAAAAGCCGCCTCGTTCTGTAAATCTATCTCTATCGAATATTTCAAATTGACACATCGGCCCATTTTAATCGCTGCAAAAGGCAGTCGTAATAATCGAAGATTCTTAGATGTCAGAGATGACGTAATAAGGCTACTCGTAAAGTAGCTCGTTTGACATTTGGAAGGGCGGTAGACGCCCTAGCACATTTTGATTGTGATTGCGACTGTTTTTGACAGATTTGAATGAACTTAACCGCTAGTTTGACAAGTTGAAATTTCATGGTTGCAATTATGTTCGGAGTCGCAATGCCTGTCTTGTTAGCCTTTCATAACATCCTACACTGCAACATAGCTGTTACGTCAGTCGCTGCCGCGGAACATTGCGAAGATTGTGTTTTTTAGTTATTTCTTCAAAACCACAGATTATTTCTGAATTTCAAACACACAGTTCTGAGATGTTTTGATCACCTATATTTGACCATATCAATATTCCTTTTTAGATCCCAACAAATAGCAAGTTTTAGCAATAAAATTGAAATAGTAATTATTATTTTTTCATGTAGTTCATATTGACATATGAAGTTTTCAAGCACACAGATTTAAGAAAAGGTTCGTACTATATTTTTTTGGTGATTTAGGAGGGGATTTAGGTGTCGTTTAGGAGGAAAAGCGCCTCAAAGATTGCCATTTTACCGAATTTAACGTTACCCCGCGTCATAATATTCAACTAACAAAAAATGCGTTTGATAAGGTGGGGTGAGAGAAAAAGCGGTGTCAGCGTGCTGAGACTGAGAGCGAAAGAAACATGATGCGAACTGCAGTCAAGCTGTTATTATCTGTACTTCATTATGATCGCGGGGAAAATCTGGTTTCGATTGCCACAAGACCGGGATAAGTTGGCCCAGTATAGTTACTGGGCCAACTTATCCCGGTCTTAACTATTAAAAAACATCCCGACACAATATTTAACTGACCTGTTTTCTTGTAAAGCTGATAACTTACAAACCGTTGATCCGATCTTAATAAAACATAGCTAAAAACCATAGCAGTAAAATCTGATAACATTTCCAGAAACCAAAATTTAAATCCGTCCACCCGTTTGAACGCTACAGACAGAGAGACAGACGCTTCAAACCTCTACCGCCTCTTTTCTACCCAGCAGTGGATGGAGACATCTATGCTTAATAAGACAGATAATGTATAACACCTGGTTCCATTAAGACAATTCACAGCTGAACCCTTAAACAGAAACCAGAAACTATGCACCGCTGCCGTGTCGACAGGAAATTGCCTGCGGTAGTAATCCGAAATAGTTGTCGACAGTTCGGCATCGGGGGTTAATTTCATCGGGCGATTAAAGGTTTAGTGGAAGCAAACTCATTTAAATATAACTCCGCGCGGTTGGTTAATTTAGTGTTGCTAGGTTTAAGGGTTTAACTGTAAAATGTAGAGATCGGCTATGTTCTCTCTCATTGCTCAGTTAGCGGCCTACTGTTTGCTTTCCATCTGAATTTGATATATTGCGGCGATTACTGCCAGCCGTAGTGAGAGCAGCCTAAGAGCTGGTTTCCGTGGTCGCTTCGCTCGCATCTCATCTCTATGAGCTACCATGTAAAAATGAGATTATTTATCCTAAGTACATTGTTCGGACGGTTGGGAAACATCGTGAGGAAACCTCCATATATCCGTAGCTGCGGCGATAGGCTGGCCCCTGTAAAGCAATTTGGAGGATTGAGCAACTGACTAAGTTGCAACAACAATATAGTATCAGATATTGTTAATAAATCAATCAATATTTTTTTATATATTAATCCAACTTCCAACTAATATTATAAATGTGAAAGAAGCGATGTTTGGATGTTTGTGTGTTTGTACCTCAATCACGCTAAAACTGCTGAAAGAATTTGAATGAAATTTAGCAAAGAGATAGTTTATGAGCTAGATTAACATATAGGATACTTTTCACCCGACTGCACCAGAAGGTGGGAACGTTGTCTCGGTAAATGATGCTTTTTAGGAAGACGCAGATGAAGTTGCGGGCATCAGCTAGTTTTTATTAAATATTTATCTACTCTAATCGCTTACTTGATATAAGCTTGATATAAGATATATAAGATGTTTTGAGCAATATATATGGGGCGAGACGGGAATTTCGGAAACTCTTACATAAACATGACTTGTAATTTCACTTGTAATTCACTTGTAATTGTAACATACTTTCGGAAACTAGGACAAACTGGTGGTACAGCTCTATCCGTGAAAGTTCTAAATTCTAAATTAGGCTAGTATTAATAAATTTATTTATTTAAGTGGACGCGTAAACTTTGTTCTCTCAATATAAATAGCAATGCGGCTTTCATGTCCGAAACTCTAATGAGACTTTTACAATACCTAGTACAAGTTGCTCTATTCTGTACTGTATGTATCCTGGAAATTTCAGTTTACTTACTCTCATCGATAAAAATTTAAAGACGCACCTTCTTGACAACTTCGATACAAATAGCGCCCCTGTTGGAATTTGTTAGCACCAAGTCTAAGCCAAAATTGAGACAGCGAGCTATTTTGCAATAATTAATAGTTATATTAGCAGACATCGATAAAAATCTAAGAATAGGTATTCCATTTCGCTTAGCATGCACGTTTTGATTTTCTGTCGACGTCGAGTGAGAGATTTAACCTCTTGAATACCACAGGCGTTAGCTAACGCCACTTTTCCGTGATAGGCAGAGATCGGATATTCGGATGCATATTTACCTAAAGTAAATTTTTGGCTATAATATTATGGAAGCCTTTTCTTATATTATTATTTTATGGAAGCCGTTTCTTATATTTTTGAAAAATAAATCTCGTCATGCCATGAAATCCGGGAATGCATAACGCCTATGGACATACAGATATGCAAGAAAGAAAAGTTACATAATTTCACTAATCACAATAATTTTTAATATTTTTTTCCATAGATACATGAATTATTCTAAATATAGTTGTAAGCTTATCCTGACAGTGTGTGTTATGCCAGTTTGGTAACTATCTACTTTACAATATAAGAAAGGCAAATATGCATCCGATTCTATCTATAGTGAGAAAAACACAAAATTTGTCGATTCTGTGAATTGCTGGATTTTTATCACATCCAACACCTGAACGTAAACAAATTTACATCCGATTCTATAATCAGAACACTAAATTTTATCGATCCCGGAATCGCGGGATTGTTCAACAAAAAAGTGCATTCCATAATAGCCAACACCTCAACATTAGGTAAATATGCATCCGTTTATCCGATCTCTGGTTATAGGTTTTTAATTTTATTACCATGGCATAAGGTTCAAAATCGCGACCCATCCCAACTACCCTCGGTTGTTGAGAGGTTAAGGGCCAAGGTCACACATGATTAGATTCCTATGATTAATCAATATTTTTAAGCAATATCCCCTCACTAACAGGCTATGGGCTACTAGCTAGAAGGCAGAATAAGACTTAACTCTAATAAACTTTGACAACTCCATACTTTATATGGAATTGTCAAAGTTTACTCGCATCCGGGTAAAGGCATGTGAAGGTTTAGCGAGTTAAGTGTTATTTTGCTTTCTAGCTAGTGGCACTAAGACTGAGACACGCAAGCACCATGCTAACTTTTCATATTTTAGGAGAACTTATTACTTAAAGTTGTTGTCACTTGTTTTCACCTCGGTCTGACGGATTGATTTTTATGCGGTTTTCGGCAAAAGGTAGTAAGTAGACTTCCCTGCGATGGTTCTTAGAGATATTTTATTTAAATCGGCTTAGTTGTTCAAAAGCTTAATAAGGAATTACGTAAAAATATATACGCATAAAAGGAATACGCATGTAAACGAAAAACAGCGTTAATACCTTCCACCTAAGAAAGAAAAGAGAGCACAACCAATGCGCTCGACTCAAACTAAAATAACATAAAAATTGTTTACAAATAAACTACACTTTTTGTCCAAAATATTTTCAAAGAGAGATTCCGGATACATAATTACCGGCGTGAAAAAGTGTTCAGGTTCAGATAAAATGACGACTATAGACAACTGGTTTAGCCTAGCGGATAGTAACCTTGGCTACGGAGCCGACGGTCCTGGGTTCGAATCCCGGTAAGAGCAAACATTTGTGTGATGAGCAGGAATATTTTTTTCCTAGTTGTAACATGGTTAGCTTAAAATTAAGTTCTACTTACTATTAAGTCATACTTAGGCATACAGTTTGTAGTAAAACTTTTTTATTTCATTTAACAAGCTAGTAAGCTTGTGTAAGTAAGGCTAGTCAGCCAGTAGGCTGACTAGCCTTCTGAAAAGCAAAGGTTCAGAATTAAAACCTCGAATTTCGTCTGGTAGCTCGTCGATTGGTTTTGAAGCATTCTTTCTTTGAGCTCTGAATAGCTAAAGCGTATCCTCTACGTCAGTTTATTTTTACCGCCTCAATTATGCCATAGTTGCAGCGATGGGCTAGTCCCTCATAATTGTTAATAGACATCATTTTGTAAATAACTTGTGTTGTGTAACTAGAAGGCCTTTACTTGATGTTCTGTAATGTTTGCTGACCCCACGCTTTGGTACGTATACATTTGTATGGCTCGTAGCCCTTTCTATTTTCTGTGTATATAATTTAGTAAATGTTTTTTGTATCTCCATCCCTACTGCTACAACTCCGTCTGCAATGCCTCCGATAGCTAGGTTCCTATACGGCTCTCCCACCTCGGCGAGCCTGTTGGAGCATTGCAGACAACCCTGGATCCTGTATTCTTTTCCGCTCCTCACGCTGTGTCCTCCGCAGGGTTCCACCTGTACACCCGCCTACCTACCCTCCTGCTCACACCACTGGACCTGAAACCCCTCTGCTGAACCGGACTCCTCGCGGCCCTCTATAAGCCATTGAATACATCGTCGTCTAGTACCCATAACACAAGCCTTGTTGAGCTTCTAGGGCCTATTTCGATTTGTGTAAGATTGGCATCTAATATTTTTAAAAGAAAAAATAAATAATGAACCTTAAGCCCATGCACATAAGCGTCACTGACAGTTCGATTCGCATACTTGTTCGACGCGTAATTATGCCTGCTTCCTACACAGTTTCAGAATTACATGATAGGGATTTACGTCAGTCTACTCTACCGTTATATTTAAGAGCTCCGTGGTCTGGTTAAACACTCGCTTCTCACGCAGGAGATGCAGGTTCGAATTCCGGTGCTGACCGTGTACCAACGAGTTATGAAATTTATCATAAGTAGATTATACGGAAGTCCTAACGGTGATGGAAAACTTCAATCTCGATAGCTGCGGCGATGGCCTGTAACGCAAAAAAGAGTACTTATTGAAGTAGAAGCGTTGGCACAATTGTGCCTGCCACTCCGTATGGGAAAAGGTATATAATAAAGGCTATAATTAATTTGTTTTTACTATGCTATAATCTATCTTCTTGCTCTTATCCACTTAACCTATTCATATACCTATTTACCTCTACTTGGTCCGATTCCATCCAAGCAACTTTAATTCGTGATTCGCAAAAATTTTAGCCGCAATATCTGTAATATGAGCAAAGGGTCCTAAACTACCTTAGAGGTGAAGCCAGGAAAAAGCTTGTTACATTTTCAACTGAACAAATGGGCAAAAAACCACCTGTTCAGTCAACTGGACTGTCCAATAGAACTAGTGGGAATAAAGAAACTACCATCGCACATCCAGGAAACGGGTGTTCAATCAATTATTCAAATTCATTGATTGCTCAGCAAACCCAAGTCTAACTAACCCACCCACTACACAAACTCATAGCCCACATATCTCCCAAAACGTTTTGAGCATCATTTACCCAGGGATAGCACTCGGAGATCCCACACGGTCTTCTCGGTTACTCCTCGGCATAACAAGGCCAATTACGAACACTATCAGCCTGTGGAACGCACTTCCCTGCGCTGTTGGGGATAGTCCCTCAATTTAGAAAAGATTGAAAGTGCATTTCCTTTATTTTCCATAATATAACTATGTGATTCGAGGCGTCTATACATGGTCAATATCAATAATAGCAATGGTCGCCCAAATGTCACGTACATAGTGTTGTGGGAATTACTGAATGAACTGCCGAGATCTGATAGAATTTATTGTTGAATGAAAGAAATTTATTCAATTCTATATGCCATTTTTATTAAATCTAAAATCGAAGCCATAGTTCCTAAGAATAAATGACGCTATCTCTCATAGTTTATGACTTCTCCCTGCTGACCCATTTGGATTGATCACCCTTTATATTACGTAGACAGAGAATAGTCTATATTCCCTGTCTACAATATGAATGGTTTTTAGATTGATGAAGGGCTTAACTCTCTTTCGAAAATGTTATTTCGAGTACCTCCAATCGTGTGCAGTGTCGAAGTCCTTGAAGGGTAGCTAATAAGTCGCCAGTCGAGGAGAATGACAGAGACCAAATCACAGAGCAAACAAAAGTCCAGAAGAAAGCCAGGTTTTTAAAAATCGAGGAACGTATAAGAGCACTCCCGTGATGTACGACATCGAGCAAAGCGCAGACACGAATTAACCACAGAAAAACTTTAGATAACATTTCATTCATTCGTTCTTTCATTCATATAAGTAATGCCCATCATTATTATTCATTATAACTAATTATGACACTTTTGCTTATCTGCGTGCAGATTTTCGTCGGAAGTAGAATTTTGGGAAACAATATTATTAGTTTTTAGTGAAATTTAGAGTACTTTTTGTGTTTGAAGTAGTCTCTACAACTGAATGTGGTAACCAACATCGAGTGATCCCTTTGAAATATCGAGTTTTGCGATTACGTGACATTTATTTATATTATTGGCCTAGTTAGAACGCCCAAGCTATAGGTATATGTATGCTTTATTATAATTAATAAATTGTATGTGTGTGTACATTGTGCATGCTATATTTTGTATAGTTGAGGTGTATATATTATTTATTAGGTATATTTTCATACATACAGTTTTATTGTCGTGTTGCATAAACTCTCCTGTCTTGCCTAAGACTGCTGAAGAAATCTCTCTGTAGACATAAGCCTGCTTTGCTTGTAAAAAGTCTTGTAACTGACTTAACTTTTATATTTTCTGTCTTAAAGAATCTGCAAAATAATTATGAATAATAGTACGCACTTCACTACCCCAAAAATAGGGTTAATAACCACATTATTAATCCTATTTTTGGGGTAGTGAAGTTCTTAGTGGTCTAAGAACTTCCCTTTCTGGACTTTGTAAGGTGCTTTTCTAGCTTACTTAACTTAGCTTTTTGATGAGTGGAATTAAGACTGCTTGCATTTTTTTTAACAGTTGCGCCGGACCAGAAGCATATGCAAACATAGATTTTAGTAGAAAACATGTTTTTAGGTTAGTTTAGTTTAGGTAAAATATCTCAAGAACCATACATATCTTAGACTTGAATATTTTACATGAGGGGTTCCCCCCCCCCCCCAAACTTTGTACGACACTGTTGGAAAAATACCCTTTAAAGGTATTGTCGAAATATTTCTCTTTCATCCTGAACTTTATTTTTTTTGATTGGTCGAACATGTATTTGTATTTGGAAATGGGTCGAAATGGGAATAATCTAATTGGGGTAACTCTACTTCATCAATGTTTTACAAATGATGATTGATCAGGATCACAGAAAAACGAATTGACCAGTAGGTGACATCCCGCCAAGAAAGCAGAGGCTTCCCGAAACGTGACCATAGCGGGGGCGGCGAGGGGGTGAGGCGCGGGAATTTTGATCCGCGACGGGAAGAAATTGAAAACAGAGAGATTCTGTCAGTTCGCCGCGAGAAGCCGTGGCGAGTGTGTGTCAGCTGGATTTACGTCGCTCGCTCCTTATAACACGGGAAATATACGTTCGGGATCGTAACTTGTGATGTTCAACAGAATCACAGGATTTCGTGAGATTTTACTGTTGGTTATTTTAAAGTTGTTTAATTGGTGGATTTGTTAAATCGGAATTTTATTGTAACGGGAAGATGTGTCTGTAATTTGTGGTGGTGTTTATTTACTAAACAATACTAAACAGAGGGCTGTGTTGTGTGTGAAACGATCGAATAAAATCAGTTTGAAAGAAAGCAGTGGCTGCAGGCGTATTGTTGGATTGTTTCTGGGACTGCAATTATCTCAGACTGGGAATAAAGTACAGGTTAGTTTCATTAAGCTTTCAAAACTGCTGTCGAGCGAAATAGGATCGCAATTATGTATAGTAAAATTAAGTGTTTTATTCCGTTGGGACATAAGGGCAATTCGCCTATGTTACGGCCTGAATATTAATCCAACTCGATTGAGTGCCTATTGAACTTGCTAGTTACCTACTCCGGCAAGGACCTAGATATTTTTACAATGGTACAGTATAGATAGTACATTTTGCTATATTACTTAATTACCTACCTACTCTATCGTCACTGAATTATTCCCAATCCAACACATTTTTTAAAATAAGCCCAATCGAAAAATGACACAATAAATACCTACCTACTGTTATTCCCAATGCACCCCAACATTTTATATGCGTACCTACCTGGGTAAGTTGAATTGGGATTTCTGTCTACAGCATTTTGGGTTAAAACGGGGATAACCCTCGATTTACTAGGCACATGAATTAAGCTCTATCTCCCTTTTGTAGGTAGCTAGTTACCTATAGTCCATGTCAGGATTGAAGGCCAGAGGGGAAAGAGGAAATCGCGGAGGGGGCGACGTCCCGCACATCTCCCGCACACCCGCAAACGCCCTGTCATCACAGTGCTTTGCAAGTCCCCATCGACCCTGTCTGTTTATAGATTCTTTTGCTTGTATGTGTTTTCAAATGGCATCTCTGGTATCTCTCATGGCATCGGCTGTCTCTCCGTCTATATGATAAGGTGAAATCCAATAATCCATTCTTAAGCACCAGAACTAGCCAGAAAAGTACTGGAAAACTGTGACATTGAACGGAAAAATATTTCGAAAAACATGTTCAGAAACTAGAAAATGCATACCTACCTTACCTACCCAGTGTCAAATAGGATGGAATTACATAGGAATAGACAAAGAGATGGAAAACTTTATTAACAATAGCAGTCTTAGCAACCAGTGACGAACAAAGTTTTCTTAAGTATTTCTTGCCATGATAGTACCTAATCAAATGTACATTTGGTACCAAACATTTGATTTTGAGGGAGAGCATTAAAACTCGCGAGTGGGTTTGTGAAACGAGCGAGAGTTTTAATGTCTAATTATGTACAGTTACATTCACGAGTTAATAGTTTATCTACACACATATCATAAGCTCTCTTTGATGGAACTGCATGTTCGACCGGCATGGTGGCATTGATAATTGCTGTGCACTTGTTTAGCTTGTTCAGTAGTACCAACTTCACAGACAAACTAAGGGCGGCACGCAGGCAGGCGTCGGCGTTCGAAATTTGAATGTCATCATTTGTCGAAAATTGATTCATAATGTATCAATATTCAGATACTTTGTAAAAACTAATTTCTTATCTGAATATTGAACATTATGACCATAATGTTTATGACATTCAAAATTCGAACGCCGACGCCCGCCTACGTGCTGCCCCTACTTTGTCTATGAAGTTGGTAACTACAGAACAAGCTAAACAACTCAATGCCACAATGCCGGTCAAACATGCGGTTCCTGAACACATCAAAGCGAGCTTACGATACTATTTACATGACAAAATAAATACTGAATACTGAATGATGATATGTGTGTAGATAAACTAGTGTATGTAACTGTACATAATTAGGCATTCAAACTCTCGAGTGATATTATTATGAAACTCACTTTCGGCTCGTTTCATAAACCCGCTCTCGAGTTTTAATGCCCTCCATTATGTATCAGTCACATAAACTACTAGGTATTATGATTTCAAATAGCAAACAACGTAATTTAATTCCATACCTACCTCTACTGGGGCGTTGTCATTTCCATATTTCATACCTAAGTCAAAACCCATGACTGAGTGCTAGTCAAACTTTGAGTTACTTAGTAGTTGTCCCTCCGGATCTAACTCCTCCAGCTCTACCTTACCTACCTATCTACTTAGATGTTGGGAAACTTCAAGCAAAGACTATCAGGACATCGGAACGAAATTCCCATCCCTTTGATAAAAGTGACAAGGCATATTTCTAGGAACTGAGGATAGCTATATGAATATAATATAACTGAAGATAGATAGATGTATTGAGCAGATTCCTGAATCGCATTTGTATAATTTTGAAACTGGACTTTGTGGAAGTAAGAACAGTATTCTGCATGATACATATTCTACCCAACTAGCTACCTACTTACTTACTTGAATAGGAACAGTTAGTTTATGTTAGGTAGAGTTAGAAATGACTATCTAGTCCCACAGCCAACATGTACCATATCCATGTCACATAAGTACTGTACAGTTTTAGGTTTACCTCGCGCCACGAATTCAGGCCCAAGATCACACAAAACCACTGAAGAGAGCTTTGGAAAAAAAAAAAAAAACAATAAATTCATTGGTCTCAAAAAATTATATGTTATTCACAAAGAGTTAATCTAGTTTAAATACTATGTCGCTACGCGGTTGGATTGATTTGGCTCGATCGTAAAAAATCCTGAACATAGTCTATATTTAAAAGGAGATTCAATAATTTTAATATAAAATTACTGATTTTTCTCATAATTTTTATACCTAAATTTTCCTCTTTTATAGCCCCGTATTAATCCTTAAATTTTATCAATTAGCTTATGTCCGTTTTTCAGTAAATTCGAGAAATCACCTAATTTTTTAATTATCCGGGCGGCTCGATGCTATTCCGCGCCGCCCGCTACCCCGCCCGCTACCCCGCCAGTTCCGCTACCCCGCCAGAAGACGACGGGCGAATGCGGTGCCCGCCCCTCACCTCAACAGCCAGAACTGGGCCAGAGCTCTCTGGGCGACGTTCAATCTGGCTGGGGAGGAAGAAAAAAAAACCCCAGGTCTTAGATGTTTATATGTGTGTTATGTCGCTGTTTCTGATTCCCAAGACACAGGGTATTAGCGTGTGGGGCCGGAGGCAATTGGGTTTCTGTTGTAATCCCTACCCTACGCTGAGGCCTAGGACGCAAGAAACAATTGAAATGACCCATACAAACCTATAAAACAGTCCATATTGTATTGGCATCTGCTTAATGGCGTTCTCTGACGTAGGCGGGAAGCGGATGATCGCATGGTTTTATTGGTATATAATCAAGTTGAGACAGTTCACAGATAACACACGATATGGAAAGCACGACCATAGATTTAAAACTATGCGATACAGAGCACAATACGTGTGGGCGCTAAGTGGCGACTCATAATAAAGATTACAAAATATAATAAAGTTGCGAGACCATGACATAACTATGGAATCATATTGCTAGATTATTATCCTGTATAATAATATGATTTTAAACCACTTTATACGCTTCCAGTTCCATACATATTTTTGACAAAATCACTATGAAATCGAGAATCCGTTTAAGTTTTCTCATCACGTAAGTGGATGGGCTCACTTCTTTACTATGAGCTATTCCACACAATCATTGATGTCTGGGTCTAAAGTGGTAATGATAATACAGGAAGCTCGGGCAGATGATTGATAATGATAAGGAACCTGTATGTGTAGAAGGTCTTCCAAACATGGCAATCGAGATAAAGTCGTCTTGTGGGAGGATTTTTAAAAATCTTCATTAGCTCAATGAAGGTTTGTGTCTATCTTAATAAGTTATAGTTGAAAGGCCAAGATACACCCTGATTAGTAACTCCACCAGATTTATGCTATCCATCGAGACCGCACGAGGGACTTTTTAAAGTTTATATGGTATCAGATTTATTGAAATATATATTATCAGCATGTAATGAACTCAACATATCTTAGTGAGAAAAGCTCGAGTAAATCCCACTTGTATGAACTTATTTTCAACCGACTACAAAAAGGAGGAGGTTCTTAATTCGTCTGTTTTTTTTTGTGTTTGTTACGCGATTACTCCGTCAATTATAAACTGATTTTGATGATTCTTGTATTGATTGGTAGCCCATACTTTACAGGAGGTTCCGTATAAATTTTAACAAAATGAATTTTGCGCTTTCTGAAATAAATCAACAAATACAAAAAAAAAATACAAATTACGTTTTGATTTGTGGTTCCGTGCAGCAAAAGTTTTGATGAGGACTTTTCATATACATACACTTATGTATATTATGAATATGATTATATTTAATTCGTATCCCGACCGGGAAGGAAGAAATAGGGCTTGGACTTGAAGTCGGTTTTTTTTGTTTTTAACTTAGTGACTTATTGTTGGCCCAACGGCGCGGCTCAAGATGGGACTAAACAAATTTGTTACTAAACAAGGTGCAAGGCATGTCCCGTATCTGAATATGACGCGCTCGAGATACTCACAAATTAGCCTCGTCGGCCCCCTGCCTATTGGCAGGGGGCCGACGAGGCTAATTTGTTTGTGGCTAAGAACGCCGCAAGCAATAATTTGCTTGCGGCGTTCTTAATGTTCATCATACAAATGAGAATTGTTAAGTTTTTAGTGTTACATATTTATTTCACGAAGGGCTCTGTAGTCAAATGGGTTTCACCCTTGCTTCTCACGAAGCAGACGCAGGTTCGAATCCTGACCATGCACAGATGTAATATTTCACGATGAAGGTTTGGCTTTGGTTGTTGTTAGCCGTGCACATGCACATTGTGTCAGTGTGCGTAGTCTCTGGAGCGGTCAGCCAGAACATCTGTACCAATGAGATCATTAATTTATCGTCGATCAGTGTTTCGGATGACATGTTAAGCTGTTGGTCGCGGCTACTATCGCTACGTGGTACGCACCAACCTGCACAGAGCCAGGGTGGTGGAGTACGGCTTAATCTTACTCGTATCCGGGTAAAGATTAAATATATTTATAATTGTTTACCCAACATATCGTTCTTTGATAAAAATTAAGCAAGTCTATGAATAACTTTGCCTTCCTCTCTTCAAGGTTAGAAGAGAGGAAGACAAAGTTAAAAAACCGGATAGTCGAATACGTCATCACACAATCTGCTGAAGCTGACACAATTTATTAATTTTTTGTTGGAGGGAAAAAAATGGAATTACCCATGCCCAGGAGTCAGACCTCCCTGCTATGCCCAGGAGTCAGACCTCCCTGCTATGTCCGGGTCCCCACATATTGAGCGGGCATCAGCTCATGTGCTATACGGACTAAAAACAACCCCTTTATGTTTGCAGTTATCTGTCTAAGACTTTACTGTGAGCCATGGCCTCGGTATATGCTGAATGCTTTCTACCTTCAATTTGCCCTTTTGGGCGATATATATGTGTTTATGATATATATGGGAGGAGTTTGCCTGCTTACCCGATTTTACGAGCGCTATGACGAGTATGATATTGCGGCGTACGGCGAAGCAGGGGCGGGTGAGACGGGAAGGGGGAGCACTCTGTACAACTTCTGTGCTCAGTACAGTACTGATACGAGGCCGTCTGAAAGCTCTCATTAAAATACATGCGTTACAGATTCCGTACAGAACCGGTACCGAACCAAAAACATACCGCCCCGGTGAGGAAGTGGCTTTAGCGTCACACCTTTTACCATGCGGGCGTAGGCCTAAGTCAAACCAGTTATTCAAAGTCAAAGTGCTTTATTACTTTAGGTATTTACATATACTTAGCAAACGTCATTTTTTGCCTCTTCTCTACATTGGACCACTATGGGAGAAGTTTTTTAAAAATTGCTTGGGCTTTTAACTGATATCAATATTACAATATTAATTATTATGATTAATAAGCAGGAATAAAGAATTACAAAACTATTAACAACAAGGTCTGTGTTGAGCTAGATTAACCCCACACAGTCCCGTCATTTAAGTAACGATTATCAAGATTACAATATTACAATATCAATATCACAATGTTCAAGATTACTTGAACATTGTAATATCCCTTTTTCGACAAAGTCGCTTAAACGTGCTTTTTAAATTGCTCAAATGTTAATATTCAATAGGTACATCAATTTTACTCACGATATTTTCCATCACCTTCAGAATTGTAAACAAATTACCTTATTTATTGCCATAGCGGCTGCCTCCTTTGAGTGAGTGTCGACGCTCTTTAAAAGGAACAGGCATGCGGCAAGGCGGCGTGATCAAAGGTGACGCTAACAAAGTGAATAAACCATAACTGGTCAGCGCCGGGATTTGAACCCACATCTCCTGCGTGACAGGCGGGCGTGAAACCACTAGACCACGGCTGTTTATTTGTTTATATTCTGAATTTGTATAACAAGCAAACATAGCGTCACGCATTGTCCTTTACGGCGTGGCGGAGGCACACTTGCGGCCATGGATAGCCAGTTATTCAATAATCCACTTTGCGTGAGGGAGGGGGCTAGCCGAGGTGTGTAACATACTGTGAAACTTACTGCGAGTAAACTTAGCCACGAAACTCTCGACGGGGATATTTTTATCACAGAGAACACTAGGAGATGAAAAATTGCCACCTGGCTATGTTCCGGTGGAAATTGCACCGGGAACACAATTCTGTAAAATGATAAAGCTGTTTATTGAATTTTCAGTCCCAATACGTCTCGTTTAAGGTGCCTTATTTTTAGGGTTCCGTACCCGAAGGGTGCCACACAGGAGCCTATTGCTAAGCCGTCCGTCCGTCGGTCGGCTGTATCTCACGAGCAGTGCTAACTATCTGAAAATTGATTGATTGCCGCTATAACAAAAAATAGTAAAAACAGAATGAAATAAATACTTAAGGGGGCTCCCATACAACAATTGTTTCAATACCACATACATACGGTTACGTACATGGAATGTGAAAGTAGCCGCACCAATAGCATTGTAAACATCATTTTGCTATGTAAAATCCAAACTATTCACTCCACACCATCTAACATTGAACGGTAGTACGGATCCCTCCGTGGGCGAGTGAGAGTCGCACTTGACCGGTTTTTTGTTATACACGAAATCTAATTATTGCAAACAATATATCAAAGGATACAATAATTCGTATATTCGTATTCCTATATTTTTATTGCAAATGAAAATTCACATTACAAGCTTAAAGAAAATACATTTGCAAAGGCAAGCTTATCTATTATTATAGAGTTTCGATAAAATTATTATAGTAAAAGTGATAAATTTAATTTACTTTAATATACTACTAACAATTTTATCGGATTTCAATAATCACGTTAAAAGTTTTATCTGTGGTTTTGTGCTTTTCAGTGTACCGCAGCTAGGATTTTTAGTTTTTAAAATTACGTCGTTTGTTCCTGCTTTTAAGTATATAATTATAAAAATGTGCCCCAGTCTTATAAGTTTTTATGTACCCAGTGACACTACAGAGTGATCAACACGTATCTAATGATGTATCATTTATTAACATCGGTTTGGCCGTTTAGCAGTTTTATATTTATTTATTGCATGCAGGGTTACAAGCAGGGCAAGTTACAATATAAGACAAATACACAATCAATTAAAATCTAACTTAAACCCAAGGTATCCCACTTGTAGGTTAAATAGTGGAAAAATATGAGCTCCGAGTGAGCAACAAGCTCAAGTTGTGACGAGGGGACACAGGGACAGACATACATTATACGAGCGCTTAAACATACAGGTCAAAAAACATAATAAATAACCCTCCTCTTTTCCACTTCGCTAAAGTTCGATAAAAAAAAAAAATAGTACCTTTTGCATAAATGGCTACTCATAGGCACGAATGTGCCTCTGCCACCCCATGTAGGAAGATATGGTGTTGTACCTAATACGTACATCATAATTTTCCCATACGTACTTACGTTATAGTGAAACGTAATCTCCAAACGGAATGAATCACAGAAGACTTATGTTAGTCGCGTGGACACCGTCGCTGTCGCAGGACGTCTGTTGGTTCTTTCGTAAACAAGCTCCTCGCGGCTGGTTTTTTTTTCCGCTCAACTTACTCGTGCGATGGTAACTCTTGTTGTAGACAATGGGGGATAATGGTGATTCAAATCAAGGGGATAACGTGAATAATTCGTCTAACGGTGCAAACCAAACTACAAATATGATCGCGAGTGCAATACAGGATGAAGGTACTGGTAATCTGAGTCTAACCCAATTATTAGAGAATGGAAAAAGAGGCCGTGATATGGACAAAACAGAGTGGACAACGGTGAGCAAAAGGGGTAAGAAGTTGGAAAGTGATAGCTGCCTTAATGACAAAACAACCTACATAGAAGCAAATAATATAACTGAGATTTGTATGACAGGGAAAGGCAAATTACCTAAACAGATCGGATTGGCAAGGATTTTCAAGGCAGAAAAGATTGAAGATATTATAAAAGTGAAGTATGTAAATTCGTACAAAATTGTTATTCAATTTAAGAACAATCCTAGTGCTGAAAAACTGATGCAATGCCAATACTTTATTGAAAACGGCTTTCGATGTCAAAAGACCTTTGAAGTGGGCGTATCTTATGGACTAATTAAAGATATAGATCTGGAGTTGATTGATGAGGATGTGTTAAGTAGCTTGAAAAGTGACATCGAAATATTATCTGTGAAGAGACTACAGCGTAGAAATTTTTACGATGACAACAAATGGGAACCCAGCGAAGTTATAAGGGTGAGCTTCAAGGGGGCAATGCGACCTCCTTATCTTCATATTCATGACTTGAGAGTTGCTGTGGAACCTTATGAATTTCCGGTTACACAGTGTTCACGCTGTTGGAAGTTTGGACACACATTGAAAGTATGTCCATCTAATAGAATTGTATGCCCTAAATGCAAACAAAACCACCCCAATTGCGAAGCAACGAAATTTGTATGCGCCAACTGTTCTGGTAACCACATGGCTCTCGCTAGGATCTGTCCTATATATTTGAAAGAAAAAAGACTTCGACAATTAATGGCTGACTTTAACTGTACATACAAAAGAGCACTAACGATCTATGTTCCACCGTCTCCGCCAATAGCAACAAGTACTCGGGTTCGACCGCAGGCGCATACAATTACAGGGAGCGAGCGCACCGACAATATACTGCGACGCCCGGCAGATGACTCACCACGTTACATCGCACCTACACAGCCACAGTCTTTGGCTTATGTGAATGATTCTGACATGGATAGATCCCCGACTTATGCTGAAGTATTAACAACAAATGCCCAGATAAACACTTCTGGTCCAGTCCGCAATGCAACCTCCGGCCAACGGGGAAAGTCATCAAAAAATAAACATCGTTCGTCGGCCGATAAATCACGATATGAGTACAATGTAGGCACGGATGGCAACCAACAATGGGAAAGTATGTCAGTTTTGTCGGAAACAGAAGAAAGTGAAATACATGTAGAGGAAGAGATGCCAAAACAAAAGAAGAGTCGAGATTCCAGATGGTGGGAACTATTTCATAAATTAAAATATACAATGTTGGAAAAGAGTAGTACTATTGAAGATAAAATCAAGCTGTGTGGGTCTATAATCCTAGAATGGTCGATAAACTATTTTGTAGATAATTATCCGGACTGGTCTATTATAAAATCTATAACTGGGATATTTAATGGATAATTCACCTCTAAAGAAGAGTGCAGTAAATATCTTACAATGGAATGCTCAAAGTATACGCCCAAAACGATTGGAGTTTGATCAAATTTTGACCCAGGAAAAAATTCATATTGCCCTGATAAGTGAAACTTGGCTGGAACCTGAGAGCAGTTTAAAGATAAGTAATTATAACATATTCCGACAAGATAGAATTGACTCGTATGGTGGCGTGGCTATCATGACTCACCCGTCGATCAAGTCACAAATGAGCCCGATCCATAGTCCTAACCCAGGTATCGAGATCATTCTTGTTAAACTATTTAACTGTACCCACATTGAAAATATCATATGTATTTATTGCCCCTCTTCAGTTACTACTGCTCAAAGTGATTGGGATTTCTTATTTTCTCTATTTAAAGATAAAACTATTATCGGAGGCGATTTTAACGGACATCACCCTATGTGGTCCACCAAAACTGATTCTAGAGGTATGAAATTGTTCGATTGTTTGAATTATAATAATTATGTTACCCTAAATGATGGATCCCCGACACGCATACAACTTGTTAATGGTGTTCTCCGGAAAACGGCACCTGATATTACTATGGCTACACAGGATATTGTACTCAAATGCAATTGGAATGTAACTAATGAGACATTGGGTAGTGACCACCTGATCGTGAAAATCAGCTCGGATGTTTGTTTTAAATCAGAATTTAGAAGACTCAGGAATCTAAAGAAGGCGGACTGGCAAAACTACACAAATGATTTGGAGGAGGCTTTTTCAACATTTACACCATCAGATGATACACAAATTACCTATGATAGATTTTTAGATTGTATTAATAAAGTTGCTGATAAACATATTCCTGTAGTGAAGCTGTGTGAAAACCCTTTAAGACAAGAAAAGTTTAGACCAAAACCATACTGGAATACAGAATTATCACATGCTATAGCACAAAGAAGACTCGCCTTAGTCAATCTGAGGGATAACCCTACGCCTCAAAACCTAGAGATACTACAATCAAAGATTTCTACAGCTCAGCGCCTTATACGAAACGCCAAAAGCTGTGCCTGGAAGAAGGTTTGTGATAACCTGGATAGTACAGTGTCGCCCAGCGAAATGTGGCGTAGAATGAAGTGGCTGAAAGGTTATAAGGGTCCTAGAGTGCATATGGATAAGGAGAAAGCTAACTCTATTTTACACAGCCTTACACCAGATTATGTAACCCCCCCAGATTTCATATTTAATTCAAGTAATTCTCAATTGTCATCCAAAATCTCGATTCAAGAACTAAACAATTCAATTAAGACTACAGATACGGCACCCGGTGTTGACGGTATTTCATTTTCCATGATAAAGAGATTACCAAAGAATGGAAATGATATTTTGATTGATATTTATAACAAAGTACTGTCTACCGGTTGTGTTCCTAATCAGTGGCGTGATATAAAAATAGTTGCTGTCCCTAAGCCTGGTCGAAATACCCAAACAATATCTGATATTCGACCTATCTCTCTTATGTCATGTCCATGCAAGATTTTTCATGCAATAATTAATAAAAGGTTAGAGTGGTTCCTTGAAAAAAATACAATGTTTTCTAGAGAGATGGTAGGTTTTCGAAAAGGTAAATCATGTCTCGATAGTTTAACTAGGGTAGTATCTAAAATACAAACGGGTTTTAGTAAGAAACAGCTGACCCTAGGTTGTTTTATAGATATTGATAGCGCGTACAACAATGTTAATATTGGAAGTCTTTTGTCTACTTTGAACAGTATTGGTGTGGGATCCCATGTTTGTAATTATTTATGGAATTTTCTAAAGAATAGGCAATTAAAAGTAGATGTTAATTCAACTTCTTTAAGTAGGTCTACTGGGTTAGGTATTGCTCAGGGTGACCCTTTATCACCATTATTGTTCAATGTAGCAACCATGCATATTTGTCATAGATTAGGTGTTAGCTTTAATGTATCGCAATACGCTGATGATTTTGTTGTATATATTACATACAAAAAAGTATCTAGATGTATTTCTATGATTCAAATTGCTGTTAATACAATGTGCTTGCTGGTTAATGAGTTAGGTTTAAGTATATCTAGTAGTAAAACTAAATTATGTTTGTTCAGCAGAGGGTCCAATAGACAAGTGATAAATGTTAAAATAGATGGAACTACCTTACAATTAGAACAGAACATCAAATATTTAGGCTTGTGGTTGGATAGTTCGCTAAGATAGGGCAAACACATAAATGAAATCAGTGCGAAATGCATGAAATTCCTTAACATCCTTAAAGTATTGACAGGGTCAGGATGGGGAACCCATCCTAAACATCTTAGACGAATTTACATAGCTCTTATTCGTAGTCGGTTAGATTACGCTAGCTTTTTGTATGACACCAGCGCTAAAAGCCACCTGTATAAGTTAGAAAAGGTACAAAATCAAGCTATGCGGGTGATAGGGGGATTTATTAAGTCAACACCAATTCATGTAATGGAAAGTGAATTGAGTCTCCCGCCTTTACACATCCGTCGCCGATATCTAGCTGGTAAATTTTTAATAAGAGCAAGATCTTTGAATGACAATCCAACCATAAATGTTGTAGAGGAGCTATCAATATCATGCCATTGTAGCTACTGGAGAACTAAGAAGAAACCTTTATTAACTTTGGTATTTGATCAAATAAGAGAAATTCCTATGCATTCCAGTCCAATGTTGGATTTATTTACTTTGGACACTTGGATCAGTAACATAGATCTATCGAACATAATTTTCAGTAGTATAAATGGGCTGGAATCAGCTAAACGATTGTGTAATCCTGCAGAATTAAAATCTAAATGTGATACAATGTTAAAATTGCAATATCCAAATTTTTATCAGCTTTACACAGATGGTTCTAAAGATAGAAACAGTAGTAGTGGTGCTGCTGTATATGACCCACAGATCAAAAGTTCCATTAAATTCCAAATAGATGTTAGTGTGTGTATAATGTATATAGAATTATTCGCTATTTCTGAAGCACTGGCTTATTGTAAATCTTTGGCCTCGAACAAAATTGTAATCTTAACAGACTCAAAAAGTTCTTTACAACATTTGGCTCGTTGCACCTCGAATTGTCGAGGCACCCCGATAGCCTTACAGCATTTTAGGTACAATTTTGGAATTAAGGGCTAAGGATATTCAAATACAGTTACAGTGGATCCCATCTCATGTAGGTATAGAAGGAAATGAGATAGCTGATTCACTTGCCAGCCTAGCATCTACCGATGGTATATTGGTGCGGTGCCGGCCCTTCTTTACTGATGTATTTACCCAAATTCGTGCCCAATGCCAGTCACTCTGGAAAGAATATTTCGATCAGAGATCTTTGGAGAAGGGTATTTGGTATCGCACCATTCAAGGCAGCCCCATCCACAGACCTTGGTTTGAAAATTGCTCTTTGGGGAGAACAGAGCTTGTTACTGCTTTCAGGCTTCGTTCGGGACACATTCCACTAAATAAATTTGCTTTCTTGATGAGAAAAGTCCCGTCTCCGAACTGTACTGAGTGTGACCTATTAGAGGATGTCTATCATATTATGGTGGAGTGTGTCCGGAACGAATCTCGGAGGAGACAAATTTATAACAATAGCTTGTTTTTCGATGTGGGTGGCTGCAACAACGTTCTGGCTTCACCTGTGTCTGATGAAGCCAGGTTATTATATGGTTTAGTTAGGTTAGGAATTAGACTAAGAAACAATGTTGTGCCTGTGAATTAGTTTACGTAAGAATATTAGTTGACCTTAACGAGGGCGACATAGTCATTTTTTGTACTAAGACCTCAATAAATAATAAACAGATAAAAAAAAAGACTTATGTTAACAGAATGAGAGTCTTAGGGTTTCTAGGTGTCTTGTCGACACCTTTGTTTTATAGGTTGAATGAGGGTAGTACGTTCACCCTTGTATTGCAGTGAGTTGTGTTTTGAGGGGAAACGCGTTTTTACGAACACGCTGTATATTAAAGTGTATTTTATGATGAATATGAGGAAGTGCCGTGACAGCACGTGAATTATAAATTACAGAAATTTCTGTAATTTATAATTCACATCTTTATTTAAAATAATGCGTTTCGCAAACGAAGTTCTTGTTACGCAAAAGGTTGAGTGAGAGAAAGTAAAACCAAGTCGCCTGCTTTATGAGCAACTATTTAAGGAAGCATCAATCCGATTTTGTTATATTTTTATCTAATTAATTAGCAATTAACACATTTTAAAGCGAATGTATACAAATTAGACATCTATATTTCTTTAATTAATTTAATTCATTATACATTATATTATATTCTGAGTGGAATTGAATAGCTTCGCAACAAGACAGCAAAATCCTTGAATATCAGAGCAACATTTCAGCAACCCTTTTCAATACTTCAAAGAACACCAAATCCATACAATTAAACCGACATAATTCTCGGTCATTGGTGGTTCTCAAACTTTTTCAATTTATTTACGATAAAAGTAACTTTTAATTACTTTCGCCTCGCAGATAGTGGCTGGTGTTAATCTGATGGAAATGGCGGCAGTATCGAGCCTAATCTTAAATAGAGTTTTTGTTTGGAAATCGACGGTTTTTTCTTAAATATTTTTTAAAATTGAAATAGAAGGCCGTACCATGTTTCATTCAAATGAAAGAAAAATGTTTCTATCGTAAGCTAGAAAAAATGTCATTATAATGGTATAATAATGGAGCACAGTACGATTACTTTCCGCTCAAATCCCCAGCTTGTTTTAAGGCATCGCGATTTTGAACCTTATTCCATGGTAATAAAATTCAAAACATTGTGGATTGGCATCATATATGCCATGGGGCCTTGAGGGATTAACTTTACCGCTCGACACTCCTCGGTTTTAGTCGCTGGAAGTGATCAAGTTGTCCTGGAAACTTGATATTTGGCACAGAGGTGTATCATAAAGATTATACTAAAGGAAAAATTCTGAATACCGTTAGTTGATTTACTATCAAAAACATTAATAATAAATCTTAAAGCCAAGAAGTGTCGAGCGGTAAAGATAAAATAATCTAACTGTACCTACTGGGAATTTGATATTTGGCACAGAGGTGTATCATAAAGATTATATTTAGGGAAAAATTCTGAATACCGTTAGTTGATTTACTATTAAAAACATAAATAATAAATCTTAAAGCCAAGAAGTGTCGAGCGGTAAAGTTAAAATAATTAATAACTGATAACACTGTGAAACTAGATAAAGCGTTCGTGACTCTCTTCCAGATTGTTGTGTACACACCGCAGTACCCGTCTCGGTGAGATGTTGTTCTCCGCACGATTGTTTCCGAAGTCCGCCAGGCCACGGAAGCCCCGAAAAAAGCTAAGTGTGAATTTAGCAACTAGCTACGTTGTTAAAATTCACACTTAGCTTTTTCGTTTGATTTATTATGCGGTAGGTAAAAGTTTGTGGTCGGTCAGTTTTGAGTGCTAAATATAGTTTCAGCTAGTATTTCAACTCACTCTGTCCGACTTATTTGAGAATTTGAATTTCGAACTCATTCGCTGAAGTCTAAAATAAGAAATTTGATTAAACACACATCAAAAATAAATACCAAAAATAGCCGGCTGCATTTTTACGCTTTTTAGGTGTTGAATGAATGAATGAATGAATGGTGCTTCTCCAGCCAGGGTTCTAAACCTGTTCCGGTCTTTCGGCCGGCATACCAGAGGGCACAAGTTTTGAGGGGGGGCGGAATGACCTGCTCTGTAGGAAGGGAAGGATAGTGAATTCAATCGACCGACTCTTCAGCCTGAAGCCAATATAGGATATGTGGAATGGGGAGGATGTGGGATTTGGAGAGCAGCTGTTGTTTTCTTCAAGTTCTTGTTTTCCTTCTATTTTCAGTTATTGTTAATAGTTGAGTTTCCTGAGTCGTGTTCGTTTGGGTTATCCGGTAAGTTCCCAGTTTCGCTTTTGCTGTCTGTTTCTGGGATACGGTATATTTGCCTCTAGGCCATCCTGACATCGTCCCTGTTGTGTGATGATTCGGTCCAGTAACTGTGTTTGATGTTTGATGTCATGTTTAAGGAAATCTTTCCAGGTGTATATAAGTCGGCCGGCTTTCTTCTTCCTTGCTTCGTATTTGAATGGAGCGTGTAGTAAGTGCTGTTGTGGGCGTCGCAGAATATGTATAGTAACATATCCGGTGGTTTTTGATTCGTTTGGATATCGTTTTGTCCTGTAGTCAGTCATGAATTTTGTGGTATCTTGGATAGCTTCTGGCGTTCTCAAACATGTCTCTGAGGATCAGGCGTTCATATACTGACTGTCACCTGTTTGCTTTAGTGAGGGTTGCCGCTTTTTGTCCGTATTTTATAAACAGTGCAGTGACCATTTTGTAAATCAAGCGCACTATATTTCAGTCTATGTTGGATTTCTTTATAAAATGCATTAGGGCCTTGGAATTGCATATGGCTTGCCGGCACCTCTTTTTTGGGTCCTATGTCCTGCCGTAATATATGTGCCGAGATATTTGATTTCGTTTACGGTTCGTATTGGAACTACGTCCAATTCACTGGTTGTTTATGGGGTCTCTTATAAGAATTTTCGTCTTTCTACTTTTAAGTTTGCCATGAGCAGTTCTCCGATGATATTTAATTATTCACTTTTAGCTACTCCGCGGCATAGCAGCGCTGCGTATAAACGCTCCTTCAGGCTGCGGGCGGTCCGACTCTGGAACGCACCTCTTTGCACTATAAGAGACATTCCGACTCTTTTTTCTTTTAAGAAACATATTAAAGAGCTCTACATGTCTCTTTCGTAAAAGTTATTGTATTTATTTTATTATATGTAAGGTTTATGTATATATCGGTAATTATTTCGTATTTGCTATCTGTATTTTACAGATATTTTAATTTATTCCTAGGCATTTTAGTTATAGTAATTATCGTGCACTGCCTACCCTTTTATGATAGCAATTCCTGTAATGCCTTGTTTTGCTGGAAGAAATATCTTTTCAGAGACAAGCTCGCCCTTGTACATGTATTTTCTTTTGATGTAACTTTTAAAATATTTGTGTGCAATATTGTGAAGGAGGTTTGTTCCTATAATTCCCTTTTCCTGTATTTCTTTATAGCGTCTTGTCCGATGCGAGCATACAGATACCAGAGATAGTGTTTTGACATATGTATCATGTTTGTTTCCTGTATATAGGCTATGTGTATGTTTTTGTTAGTCAATTCCGCGTCAATGTTGAGTCTTTTAGTTATTTCGGCGCATCCTCTAACCTTCCAAGTAGCAAGTTGTCTGGGATGTCTTCTGTTGATGTCATGGTTGACCCTGAGGAGGTCATGGGTGTTGCATTAAGTATCGGCGAAAGTATGGTGTTATCAGTTTGGTTATCGGTTGCTTGATCCGTGGGTAAATTTGGCGATTCAAGCAAGTAAACGCTGTCGTAGTGGTGTCCTGTGACGTTGAGGTTGATAGATTTCACTGCATCCGCTGGATTCTTGGGCGTGAATGTGAGCGATGGTGTATTTTGCTGGTGGATTGTTGCGTTAAGTAGAAAGTATTCGGCAGCTGGTATTATAATCTCCTCTCCAGCCCAAGTACCGTAATTGCGTAGATTTTCAGTGGTGAGTTGTTAAGGATTTCAGGCTCAGTGATTGCGAGCTTTGTTCTGTTCATCGCCGTTTTCTTCTACATATTTAACTAGGTCCTTACGAATGTTAGTGTGGTTGCATGTTAATTGACATAGGTGATTAATTTAGTCAGCAATTGCGGTGAATAGGCAGTTACCATCTCAGCGTTGGTAAGGCTTCCATTAGGTTATGCTCTTGGGATGTTGTTGAAAGAAAGAACTTAGATATAGCGTGATTTATTTGAACTACCTTTATCTACGATTAACAGATCGTACGGGTTGCGATTGTCAAAGTTTGTGCGTATCTTCGTGCGCCCTTATTCTCGGTAGAGAGCCGCTTAGGACAAAAAGTCTCCGATTTTATTGTTGTTATTGTTCATCAGTGGAAGTCTTTTGTTAATTGCCTGTTTTCTGGAAGATGGTGAAATGATCCTTTTATGATGTGCAATTGTTTGCTGTTTCTCGCTATTTCTCAGAATATGCAGTTATGTAGTAGACGGGCTTGCATTATTGTTTTATTTTTGTGGGCTTGTCGGACCGGATAAAGTTAGAAATGGTTATGTTTTGTTTTACTATTATTGGGTAGGTTCCTGCTTAGTTTTGTATTTAGGTATGATGGATCGCTACACTTATTACGTAGAACTCCGCGGCTGCTATGATAATTTCTTCACCGCCCCACGTGCCCTGTATGTGGAGATTTTTTATGTACTCAGTGAAAGCTTCTGCGTTTGGTGCGTCGATCGCATGTTTGATGCGTGGATAATTGCTGTTAGCTTCCACGTATCTAGCTAAGTCGCTTCTGATGTGGGTATGGTTGAATGTCGCTCCAAACAGATGGTTGATTTTGTCTGCAATTGCATGGAACAGGCAGTTTCCATCTCTGGGCATTGGTAGAGTTTAGATTGTGAGATATTACTACAGGAGAAAGCCTCGTGGTATTTTAGCTAATATGAATGTGTGTGTGTGGGTTGTTTCTAAGAGGTGTACGGCCGGTATGATGAGAGACGCTGTTTGGCTTTTTACGATCTATTTTTATTCTTATGTTTCCCGGTATTTCCAAGATGGTCTGACACCATAGAATGGGTGCCAGATGTGTGAGGGAACGTTGTGAGCCTTTTGTGCTTCGAAGCTTTTTCAATTGTTCCTAAATAGCAGTCAATTGTTTTGTCTAGTTTCTGGGAGTTTGGTGAGATGGCATTTTTATGGCCTGCACTTGTTTAGTTTTTGTTTATTGTCGGGTTTAGTATATTTGCAGTTTAGCTACATAAAAATAATTCTAGGATTGTTAAGTTTTGGGTTGGCTTATTCACTGAGTTTCAGGGTTTAGTGGATGGTTATTGTTAATGACTGTTTTGAATGGTCTTTCGAAGATGTGGAGAAAATAAATCTCGAGGAGAATTATCTCGAATTTATTTTCAGGCAAAGCAATATAAGTATATGTAGCTATAATAATGTTTTATTAGTTGATTTTGATATTGCGTAGGTAGGGAATTGTTATATCCTGCCTATGACGCACCTATAAATGTGATTATGCCTTAGTCAATAGGGGCGACCGCGGCCGCGGTAAGTGGTGGTTTATTATTGTCAGGCGGCGAGTGGTGCTGAGAGAAATAAAGTTAGAGGTAGGTAATCACTATCAATGATGTCCTAATCGGAATGATCTCACCAGGTTGGTGTGTTTAGCGGCGGTGGTGGTGGAGGCAGTAGCGTTGAGGGTGTGTTGCGTAGGCGTCGCTCGCTGCCGGCCTGTCGCTGCGTGGCTCAGACGTGCACCTGACCTAGAATAAATTCTAGGGCTTGCACAGATGGGATGCCTAAGAGTATCGCGCAGTTCTCTGGGCATTCATTACACTTGACTGCACTAGTATCATCACAATCACTGAAATGCGTGGTATTGCACAGATGGGGTGCCTAGATGGATCACGCACATTCCCCAGGTAACCCTTACAGTAACACGCGGTATAAGCCAGGCTCGTTTTCGGGCCTCCGGAGGCAGAACAAAAGGCGCGCGCCGGGGATGAAAACTATTGTTTGTTTAAATGCGTTTGGGAGATCTCGGGGGGACACGTCCGTTCGGTCCGGCAACACAAACGCCACTCCGCATTTTTACGCTTTTTAGGTGTTGTGGAAAAATAGTTACTTAAATATGTTATGTAAAGAGATCGGATAATCGGATGTATATTTTTCTAAAGTTGAGGTGTGGGATATTATGAAATGCACTTTTAATTGAAAAAATCCCGCGATTCTGGGATCGCTAAATTTATTGTTGTGATTATAACATCGGATGTATATTTACCAACATTTTATAAAACTATTTATTATGTTATTTTTTTCACTAACACACATTGCCCCTCCTATTACACCCTACACACATACAACTTTTACTTTTATGCATCCAAATAGTTATACGATCCCGGAATATCGGTTTTTTTATTTATTTTTTTATTAAAGAGCCGCTTCCATACTTTTTAGCCAAATGATAACTTTAGTTTAAATATAATATATGCATCTGAATATCAGATCTCTAGTTTTGTATGACAAGAACATTTTTGTACATTTACTAGCTTTAACTTTATGTGATAACCGCGGTTAATAAACTGAAATTACAACTTTCTTCTTCTTATGGATTCTGAGTAAAGGTTGGCTTTATTTCCATGTTGACAAGCACTTAAATTTAAACCTAACGCATTTTGATACTACCATTTCAGCACAATTAGACACATTAGTGTTTAGTTCTAGCGTAGACCAATACTAATATCACCTTCTTATCTTAGGACTTCAGGCATAACGTTCTACTTACCTATGCCAATTTCCTTACAGTGCATTTACAGTTAGAGTTGAGTTCGGTGTTCATTTTAGAGCAAGCTTCGATTATTGCTGGAAGCTTACGGATCAATACTACGACATGAAAGCCTAGGAAAACCACACCACTAATCAGAAAATGATTTAATGCAATAACCTAAGCTTATTTCTGGCAATAATCGAACTCTAACTGTAAAGGCACTCCACGTAGTTTGTTCGATTCCAAATCGATATTCGATCGATGGTTTCTGAACGGCCATTTTGAATTTGACGTTAGCTGCCAACCTAGCAGTTTTTTGACAACTGACAGACGAAAGCCCTCGCAATGTAAACGCGTTTTGGTTAGGGTATTGAAATAAAATCGCAGGCCATCTGGAATGTATTCGGGTTTCCCTCAGGATTGTCTATATAGCTGAGTGTGTTGTGGTTCCCCGAACCAGATAAAGTTCGCATTTACGTGGCCGATTGGTTTTTACCACGTAACATAACCTGTGTTGGAATACTGTGCTCATTGAAGCTGGCCCGCCAGTCATAGGAGGTTGGCTGAAGAACCTGTCTACCAAGAAGAGCCTAGGGTGCACCCGGGCCTTGCAGAGAGACAGGAGGTTGACGGGACCGAAGCACAGACCAGGTTAGATCGACCCCAATTACTTCAGCACGGTGAATCGCCGACGTTCACACTTCTTGGCAACTGATCGTTACGCTACCTCGTAGCTGATGGGCCCCTACGAGGTCATTAGGTGCTGAGAAGCCTGAACAATTTGGTAGCTAGAGCGTGGCTTCCTGAGATTTGCAGCCGTCAAGGGCTCCAGGAAGGCACGATTTGGGACTATCAATCTGTAGGTATAGGCGGTTACTAGGTAACTTGGTTGTGTTCCTATATCCACATAGATTGGTAGTATTGTAAGCTATAGGTCTATTGCTGGTAGTAGATAGACAGATATTGAATTGAATTACCAGTTAGTCAATCTATTAGTGGTCTAGTAATGCTATTGTGTTTTGGTTAACATAGGTAGTTATACCGGGCGCCACGACTAAAGAGCTTTGTCCTTGAATGCGCAGTAGTCACTTTTCACAAGTGTTTGGCGCGGGGAAGTGAGGAGCGACGGGGGCGGTAGTCAGCGCCGGCACCTGATTCGTTGATCAGTCGCTTCCCGATGCCCGCACCGAAAGCACGTCTCGAAGCTTCTTGAGTACAGTCGCATACAATATTACCCAACGTTATCTTTCGCCCCGGTCGAATTACAAATTATTAGTCAGCGGGAAGAAAAGAGTGTGCAGGACTATTACTACAAGTATCTTTATTCACTAGGCCCTAGTGACTAGGGGCATTCTATGCTAGGGGGTTATTTATATATAGGTTTCAACCTTGACGTTAACAAATGTTGTCAATAGAGAGTACCTATAGTTTATTTGACACAAAGTCCATTATTTACATCGGCTAATATCCCAATCAACAAAATATCAAACAGAGAAAAAATAGAAGTGAAGAAAGTCCTGAACACTCATTCCTTCACACTAACCCTAAAAACGCACTTCGGAATTATGCTGCGACTGTGCACATGCGCAGTAATCCCCGCCAGTTTCTCCGAGAGCTCTTTATTCGTGGCGCCGAGTGTACATCTATTGATAGCAGGCTATTACATTGTTTTCAGTTTATAGCAATTTATAACTTGAACTAATATTGACTATCTGTGTGTGTTATAATGATAAAGGGAAACTAAATTGTATTTACAGAATTTATATAGATATAAAACTCGGTTCCTATTGTTTAAGGAAAACAACATTGTTTAAGTTGTGGTTTAGGGTTCCCTCGTTTGGGTTGTAGACTGGAGGGTCCAATAAAATTGAGTTACTGCAAATTGTGAGTAAGTATCGTTCCGATCATGTCGTTATCTGAAATCCAGAAGGGTGTTTCTAAGGAACTCAGATGGTTTTCCTCCGCACACGGTCTGATAGACCGTTTAGATAGGCATGATGTGGTATTGGAGCGGTCTATGGACGTTAAGGAACGTTACAATAGGGTGCTCGAATTGTCCGCGCAGGCGGAATCAGTTGATGGTTGCGCACCTGACAGGCTGTCACGGTTGCTAGGGGATGTCGACCAATGTATGGAGATGGCAGCTGCTATCACGCAGAAGGCTGCGGACATACGTAGACAGCGGGAGTCCAGCCATGGTGGTGACATTGAAGCACCTCTGCCGCTTCAGGGTTCGGGGTCCAGGTTACCTGCCATAACTATGCCTACTTTTGACGGAGTGTCCGGTGAATGGATGAGCTTCATCAATCTGTTCGACAGTTTGGTGCACATGCGATCGGACATTACCAAGTCTGTCAAGATGGCTCAGCTAGTGGCAGCATTGAGGGGTGAGCCTAGGGAGCTGGTCGCTCATTTGACAGTTACGGAGGGTAACTATGAAACGGCCAGGCAATTGTTGGTCAGACGTTACCATAACAAACGGAGGTTGGCCAATGCCCAACTGAACCGTTTGTTTAGTATCCCGGTTGTGAACAAGGTCGGGGCCATACAGACGGAGGTTTTGAACCCATTGTTGTCCGTCACCAAGGCTCTAGAGAATCTTGGACTTCCGGTTGGTGAATGGTCGTACCTACTGTTGTACATTGTACTTTCCCGCCTACCCGCTGACGTGCAGACTCGTTTCGAACAGTCTCACGGGAGGTCGGCCGAGGACCTGCCCGCCTTCTCCGACTTGGTCGGATTCTTGGAAGATGAGGCTCGACGGGCAGAGAATTTGGGGTTGACGGTCACCCATCCTTCGGAGCCACAGAGAGCTGCCGGGAGCGCTGTGAGTAGGGGCCCTCCGACGAGGAAGGACCGCACCAACCGGCAGTCGTATGGGACTGTGAGTGAATTGACCCCACATGGTGAGACCTGCCCATGTTGTAGGCAGATTGGCCATGCAGTGGCCAATTGCAATAAGTTCGGGGAACTTAGGGTTCAAGGACGGCGCCGGATGGCCAAGCAGCGGAGCTGGTGTTTCCTGTGCCTCGGGCCACACATGGCTAGGGACTGCACGCGCACAAAAATGTGCGGATATTGTGGTGGGGCCCACAACAATCTGTTGTGCATGAACCGGTCCGGCCAACAGCCTCCACAGGGCCGTATCCAGGGTGACACGGCATGGGGCCCTGAGAATTCGTTTGCGACTCGGAGCGCAACTCAGGGGCCAACGTCCCCACGTCCACAGGGCCGTACCCAGGGTGACACGGCATGGGGCCCTGAGAATTCGTTTGCGACTCGGAGCGCAACTCAGGGGCCAACGTCCCCACGTCCACAGGGCCGTACCCAGGGTGACACGGCATGGGGCCCTGAGAATTCGTTTGCGACTCGGAGCGCAACTCAGGGGCCAACGTCCCCACGTGCACAGGGCAGTACTAGGGTGCAGGGCCGCACTCAGGACCATTACATGGGGGGCCCTGAGTTTTCGGTTGCGACTCAGCATCCGACCCAGCGGGACATTGGGTGTGTTGAGCAGGCCGTAACGGGCGGGTGGCATGGGACACCTTCGAGCTATGCGGGTGCGGTTCGGACGCCGCCTCAGTTGTCGCCCCGCTCGTCGCCTCGTCCTCGTCGGTCACATGTGATGTCCCCCCCGCTCATGGAGCGGCCACGGTTGAATTCACGCCCACCCCCCTTTACGGGGAATCGTAGGTTGGGAATGGAACCGGCGCGTGGGCCATTTGTACAATGGGACCCTCTGGCGTATAACTGCATACCTGATCGGTTACAGGCACAGTGGGGCCCCGGGGGTCCTCGCTAGGAATTTGCGGCCCAACCATTGGTTGCCCCCCAACCGGAGACGGTGGTGTTACCGATCGCCTCTGTGCTTGTTTGGGATTTGGCGGGCAACCCAACATACGTTCGCGCCCTATTAGATTCTGGAGCTCAGGGCTGCATTGTATCGAATGATTTAGCAAAATGGTTGGGCCTCAAGGTAAATAGGTATAATAAATCAATACGGGGCGTGGGGAATGTTACGGTTACGAATGTAGTTGGTCAATCGGTGATCACGTTCTCTCCACGTTATGACATTTTGACAAAAACATCCGTGCAAGCTTTAGTAATGACGCATGTCATGGGCAGACACCCCTTGGTGAAGTTGAATCCGGCCGTTCGATTCCTGACATCAGGACTCAAGTTGGCGGATCCCGATTTTGACACTCCAGCCCCGGTCGACCTGCTACTGGGAGCAGACGTTCTGGGTAGGTTTCTGTTGTCGGATCGGCGAGTTCTTCAGCCGGACGGGTTGATTGCTGTGGATACTAAGTTTGGTCACGTGATCATGGGTCCGGCATTGCCAATGGTTAGGCCTGCCGAGTCAGATGGCATACTTATTGGCTCAGCGTTGTCAGACGCTATCCAACGTTTCTGGGAGATAGAGGAACCTCCCACCGCTCGTCGAGTCGACGCAGACGAAGAAGAGTGCGAGTTGGTTTACCAGAATAGTACTGGTCGCCTTCGTTCTGGTCGTTTTGTAACTCGACTGCCTTTCAGGGCCGATCGACCGCCACTAGGAGAATCTAGGAAGATGGCTGAGACGAGATTGATGTCGATGGAGCGTAGGATGACAAGGGACGCCGTATTTAAACAAAAATATGTTGATTTCATGAGGGAGTATGAGTCGTTAGGACACATGTCGGTATCGGGTGTGGACTGGAGATCTGAGGATCATTGTTTCCTTCCACACCATGCCGTCCTACGAACCCCTACCGGCAAGATTCGAGTTGTTTTTGATGGGTCAGCACCTACCTCGAACGGGATGTCCCTGAATCAGTGTCTACATTCGGGACACAAGTTGAGTCGTGATATTTCGGATATTCTCACGAGCTTTCGGAGGCACCAGATTGTATTTGTCGCAGACATTCGGATGATGTTTAGGCAAACGGTAATGCATCCGGCTGACAGAAGGTATCAGTTGATACTTTGGCGTGAGTCCACGGCCGAGCCAGTCAAGGTCTATGAGTTAAACACGAACACGTATGGGTTACGGTCTAGCCCGTATTTGGCGATGCGTACCCTGCGGGAGTTGGCGTCGCGTGACCGTGTGAGCTATCCTAGAGCCGCCGCTATCCTGGAGCAAGATTTGTACGTCGATGACGTCTGCACAGGGGCAGCCAGTGTAGAGGAAGCTCTGGACCGACGTGACGAGCTCATTCAATTGCTGGAACGAGGCGGCTATGAACTACGCAAGTGGATGTCCAACTCCCCTGAGTTGATGGCTGGTCTCCCAGATGAGTTTCAACAAGACCCGCACGTTTTTGAGAATCCTGGCAACCCTTACATGTTGTCAGTACTTGGAATTCAGTACCGGCCCGTCCATGATGAGTTTACCTATCGGGTGGTTTTAGAAACACCGAAGGCCTGGACGAAGCGGTCAGTACTGTCAACGATTGCGAGAACGTTCGACCCGAATGGATGGATTTCTCCAGTCACCTTTGCTCTCAAATGTTTTATGCAAAGGCTATGGGCGGCTCAGTTGACCTGGGACACCCACCTCTCAGGTGATTTGTTGACTGATTGGACGCGAATGTTCACCTCGCTATCGGACATAAATAATGTATCGCTGCCGAGGAAATTGGTCCCTGCTGGGGATTACAGGGCAACCCTTCACGGGTTTTGTGATGCCTCTGAACGAGGGTTTGCGGCAGCGGTCTATTTGCGAACCGTCACCTCCACCGGGGAGGTCGACGTGCGTTTGGTTTTGGCAAAAAGCAAGGTAGCGCCTATTCGGACAAGGATGACGATTCCAAAACTGGAACTGTCCGGGGCTGCTCTTTTGACCAAACTTTTGAATCACACTCTAACAGTGTTGCGTGGGTCAGTGGTTTTGGAGGATACGGTGTATGCGTGGACGGACAGCCAGATTGTTTTGTGCTGGCTGAAGGCTTCGGTCCATAACTTAGAGGTTTTTGTTGCGAACCGTGTCTCCCAGATTGTGTCGTCTGAGGTCCCACTGACCTGGAGACATGTACCAGGAGAATTGAACCCGTCTGATTGTGCATCCAGGGGATGTCGGGCTCCTGAACTCGTTAGACACCATTTGTGGTGGGGACCACCCTGGCTTGCCAAGAGAGAATCGGACTGGCCCCACAGCCATGTAGTAGTATCTTCGGATCATGGCCCCAGAGCGGCCGTGCATGTTACCCAGAAGACTGAGGACCCTGACGCCGGGTTTCTGCTGGACCGGTAAAGCTCACTTGACAAGTTGATAAACGTGTCCACTTGGATTAGGAGATTTGCTCGAAAATGTCGTACTCCTCGCGATCAGCGAACGTTGAACCCTATTCTGACTCCGGCAGAGCGAAACGAGTCGCTGTTGAATTTGGTCCGGTTGGTACAGTCCTCGAAGTTTGGGGCAGAATTGGAGATTATACGAAGTGGACGTTCGAAATTGAAGGGAGCCGTCGCGCGTCTCAACCCCTTTGTGGATTCGATCGGGTTACTTCGGGTAGGAGGGAGATTGCGCAATCCGAATCTGGCTATTCGGCTCGTCACCCACTTCTGCTCCCCAAGGGGGGACAGTTAGTTGAATTGCTGGTGACTGATCGTCATATTAAAAACGCGCATGCCGGCTGTAACGCGTTGTTGGCCACGCTCCAGCGGGAGTTTTGGATCTTATCTGCCCGCCGTGTCATACGGAACATCGTGTTTCGGTGCATGCCTTGTTATCGACTTAAGGCTGCCACGATGCAACCTCTCATGGGGGACTTGCCCCCTGATCGTGTGAATGAGGTCAGACCGTTTTCAGGTGTTGGTACGGATTTTGCAGGACCGTTTATGGTGAAGAGTTCACGATTGCGTACCGCTAGGCAATACAAGGCGTACCTATGTGTGTTTGTTTGTTTATCCACCAAGGCGGTACATCTCGAGCTCGTGGCTGATCTCTCGACAGAGGCTTTCATTGCTTGTTTGGATAGGTTTGTTTCTCGAAGGGGACTTCCAATTTTGATCCGCTCTGATAACGGCACTAACTACATCGGTGCGGAACGATACTTACGAGAGATAGTCAACTTTTTGAATGTAAATAAAGTGGATATTGGAACGGCCCTCTCCCGTCGGGGTATACAGTGGACCTTCAGCCCACCGATTTGCCCCCACTGGGGTGGGATTTTTGAGGCCGTAGTTAAGTCAGCTAAGACGCACTTGGGGCGTATAGTAGGTCAGACCGCGCTGACTTTTGAGGAGCTCGCGACATTGTTTTGTAAGATCGAGGCCGTTCTCAATTCGCGACCGTTGTGTCCGCTCAGCTCGGATCCAAATGACCTGGAGGCTCTGACCCCAGGCAATTTCTTGATAGGACAGCCACTTAACGCGTTGCCCGAGCACCCCTTCGAGGGAGTGAAATTGTATCGGTTGTCAAGGTATCAGATGTTGCAGCAGTTTACTCAGAATTTCTGGAAGCGTTGGTCGCTCGAGTATCTGCATATCTTACAACAGCGCCTTAAGTGGACTGACAACACCAGCCCCCCTAGTGTTGGTGACCTCGTTCTGGTTAAGGATGCTAACCTACCGCCACTACGTTGGCGCAGGGGGCGCATTGTTAACTTGTTCCCTGGCAAGGACGGGACCCCCCGGTCTGCAGAGGTTCTAGTAGGAGGCTCGGTTCTAAAACGAGCGGTAGCAACGTTGTCTCGGCTGCCCGTAGATTAGGGAACAGGTGGGTGCCTGTCCGGGCGGGTGATTGTTCGATTCCAAATCGATATTCGATCGATGTCTGAACGGCCATTTTGAATTTGACGTTAGCTGCCAACCTAGCAGTTTTTTGACAACTGGCAGACGAAAGCCCTCGCAGTGTAAACGCGTTTTGGTTAGGGTATTGAAATTAAATCGCAGGCCATCTGGAATGTATTCGGGTTTCCCTCAGGATTGTCTATATAGCTGAGTGTGTTGTGGTTCCCCGAACCAGATAAAGTTCGCATTTACGTGGCCGATTGGTTTTTACCACGTAACATAACCTGTGTTGGAACACTGTGCTCATTGAAGCTGGCCCGCCAGTCATAGGAGGTTGGCTGAAGAACCTGTCTACCAAGAAGAGCCTAGGGTGCACCCGGGCCTTGCAGAGAGACAGGAGGTTGACGGGACCGAAGCACAGACCAGGTTAGATCGACCCCAATTACTTCAGCACGGTGAATCGCCGACGTTCACACTTCTTGGCAACTGATCGTTACGCTACCTCGTAGCTGATGGGCCCCTACGAGGTCATTAGGTGCTGAGAAGCCTGAACAATTTGGTAGCTAGAGCGTGGCTTCCTGAGATTTGCAGCCGTCAAGGGCTCCAGGAAGGCACGATTTGGATCTGTAGGTATAGGCGGTTACTAGGTAACTTGGTTGTGTTCCTATATCCACATAGATTGGTAGTATTGTAAGCTATAGGTCTATTGCTGGTAGTAAATAGACAGATATTGAATTGAATTACCAGTTAGTCAATCTATTAGTGGTCTAGTAATGCTATTGTGTTTTGGTTAACATAGGTAGTTATACCGGGCGCCACGACTAAAGAGCTTTGTCCTTGAATGCGCAGTAGTCACTTTTCACAAGTGTTTGGCGCGGGGAAGTGAGGAGCGACGGGGGCGGTAGTCAGCGCCGGCACCTGATTCGTTGATCAGTCGCTTCCCGATGCCCGCACCGAAAGCACGTCTCGAAGCTTCTTGAGTACAGTCGCATACAATATTACCCAACGTTATCTTTCGCCCCGGTCGAATTACAAATTATTAGTCAGCGGGAAGAAAAGAGTGTGCAGGACTATTACTACAAGTATCTATATTCACTAGGCCCTAGTGACTAGGGGCATTCTATGCTAGGGGGTTATTTATATATAGGTTTCAACCTTGACGTTAACAAATGTTGTCAATAGAGAGTACCTATAGTTTATTTGACACAAAGTCCATTATTTACATCGGCTAATATCCCAATCAACAAAATATCAAACAGAGAAAAAATAGAAGTGAAGAAAGTCCTGAACTCTCATTCCTTCACACTAACCCTAAAAACGCACTTCGGAATTATGCCGCGACTGTACACATGCGCAGTAATCCCCGCCAGTTTCTCCGAGAGCTCTTTATTCGTGGCGCCGAGTGTACATCTATTGATAGCAGGCTATTACATTGTTTTCAGTTTATAGCAATTTATAACTTGAACTAATATTGACTATCTGTGTGTGTTATAATGATAAAGGGAAACTAAATTGTATTTACAGAATTTATATAGATATAAAACTCGGTTCCTATTGTTTAAGGAAAACAACATTGTTTAAGTTGTGGTTTAGGGTTCCCTCGTTTGGGTTGTAGACTGGAGGGTCCAATAAAATTGAGTTACTGCAAATTGTGAGTAAGTATCGTTCCGATCATGTCGTTATCTGAAATCCAGAAGGGTGTTTCTAAGGAACTCAGATGGTTTTCCTCCGCACACGGTCTGATAGACCGTTTAGATAGGCATGATGTGGTATTGGAGCGGTCTATGGACGTTAAGGAACGTTACAATAGGGTGCTCGAATTGTCCGCGCAGGCGGAATCAGTTGATGGTTGCGCACCTGACAGGCTGTCACGGTTGCTAGGGGATGTCGACCAATGTATGGAGATGGCAGCTGCTATCACGCAGAAGGCTGCGGACATACGTAGACAGCGGGAGTCCAGCCATGGTGGTGACATTGAAGCACCTCTGCCGCTTCAGGGTTCGGGGTCCAGGTTACCTGCCATAACTATGCCTACTTTTGACGGAGTGTCCGGTGAATGGATGAGCTTCATCAATCTGTTCGACAGTTTGGTGCACATGCGATCGGACATTACCAAGTCTGTCAAGATGGCTCAGCTGGTGGCAGCATTGAGGGGTGAGCCTAGGGAGCTGGTCGCTCATTTGACAGTTACGGAGGGTAACTATGAAACGGCCAGGCAATTGTTGGTCAGACGTTACCATAACAAACGGAGGTTGGCCGATGCCCAACTGAACCGTTTGTTTAGTATCCCGGTTGTGATCAAGGTCGGGGCCATACAGACGGAGGTTTTGAACCCATTGTTGTCCGTCACCAAGGCTCTAGAGAATCTTGGACTTCCGGTTGGTGAATGGTCGTACCTACTGTTGTACATTGTACTTTCCCGCCTACCCGCTGACGTGCAGACTCGTTTCGAACAGTCTCACGGGAGGTCGGCCGAGGACCTGCCCGCCTTCTCCGACTTGGTCGGATTCTTGGAAGATGAGGCTCGACGGGCAGAGAATTTGGGGTTGACGGTCACCCATCCTTCGGAGCCACAGAGAGCTGCCGGGAGCGCTGTGAGTAAGGGCCCTCCGACGAGAAAGGACCGCACCAACCGGCAGTCGTATGGGACTGTGAGTGAATTGACCCCACATGGTGAGACCTGCCCATGTTGTAGGCAGATTGGCCATGCAGTGGCCAATTGCAATAAGTTCGGGGAACTTAGGGTTCAGGGACGGCGCCGGATGGCCAAGCAGCGGAGCTGGTGTTTCCTGTGCCTCGGGCCACACATGGCTAGGGACTGCACGCGCACAAAAATGTGCGGATATTGTGGTGGGGCCCACAACAATCTGTTGTGCATGAACCGGTCCGGCCAACAGCCTCCACAGGGCCGTATCCAGGGTGACACGGCTAGGGGGCCCTGAGAATTCGTTTGCGACTCGGAGCGCAACTCAGGGGCCAACGTCCCCACGTCCACAGGGCCGTACCCAGGGTGACACGGCATGGGGCCCTGAGAATTCGTTTGCGACTCGGAGCGCAACTCAGGGGCCAACGTCCCCACGTCCACAGGGCCGTACCCAGGGTGACACGGCATGGGGCCCTGAGAATTCGTTTGCGACTCGGAGCGCAACTCAGGGGCCAACGTCCCCACGTGCACAGGGCAGTACTAGGGTGCAGGGCCGCACTCAGGACCATTACATGGGGGGCCCTGAGTTTTCGGTTGCGACTCAGCATCCGACCCAGCGGGACATTGGGTGTGTTGAGCAGGCCGTAACGGGCGGGTGGCATGGGACACCTTCGAGCTATGCGGGTGCGGTTCGGACGCCGCCTCAGTTGTCGCCCCGCTCGTCGCCTCGTCCTCGTCGGTCACATGTGATGTCCCCCCCGCTCATGGAGCGGCCACGGTTGAATTCACGCCCACCCCCCTTTACGGGGAATCGTAGGTTGGGAATGGAACCGGCGCGTGGGCCATTTGTACAATGGGACCCTCTGGCGTATAGCTGCATACCTGATCGGTTACAGGCACAGTGGGGCCCCGGGGGTCCTCGCTAGGAATTTGCGGCCCAACCATTGGTTGCCCCCCAACCGGAGACGGTGGTGTTACCGATCGCCTCTGTGCTTGTTTGGGATTTGGCGGGCAACCCAACATACGTTCGCGCCCTATTAGATTCTGGAGCTCAGGGCTGCATTGTATCGAATGATTTAGCAAAATGGTTGGGCCTCAAGGTAAATAGGTATAATAAATCAATACGGGGCGTGGGGAATGTTACGGTTACGAATGTAGTTGGTCAATCGGTGATCACGTTCTCTCCACGTTATGACATTTTGACAAAAACATCCGTGCAAGCTTTAGTAATGACGCATGTCATGGGCAGACACCCCTTGGTGAAGTTGAATCCGGCCGTTCGATTCCTGACATCAGGACTCAAGTTGGCGGATCCCGATTTTGACATTCCAGCCCCGGTCGACCTGCTACTGGGAGCAGACGTTCTGGGTAGGTTTCTGTTGTTGGATCGGCGAGTTCTTCAGCCGGTCGGGTTGATTGCTGTGGATACTAAGTTTGGTCACGTGATCATGGGTCCGGCATTGCCAATGGTTAGGCCTGCCGAGTCAGATGGCATACTTATTGGCTCAGCGTTGTCAGACGCTATCCAACGTTTCTGGGAGATAGAGGAACCTCCCACCGCTCGTCGAGTCGACGCAGACGAAGAAGAGTGCGAGTTGTTTTACCAGAATAGTACTGGTCGCCTTCGTTCTGGTCGTTTTGTAACTCGACTGCCTTTCAGGGCCGATCGACCGCCACTAGGAGAATCTAGGAAGATGGCTGAGACGAGATTGATGTCGATGGAGCGTAGGATGACAAGGGACGCCGTATTTAAACAAAAATATGTTGATTTCATGAGGGAGTATGAGTCGTTAGGACACATGTCGGTATCGGGTGTGGACTGGAGATCTGAGGATCATTGTTTCTTTCCACACCATGCCGTCCTACGAACCCCTTCTGGCAAGATTCGAGTTGTTTTTGATGGGTCAGCACCTACCTCGAACGGGATGTCCCTGAATCAGTGTCTACGTTCGGGACCCAAGTTGAGTCGTGATATTTCGGATATTCTCACGAGCTTTCGGAGGCACCAGATTGTATTTGTCGCAGACATTCGGATGATGTTTAGGCAAACGGTAATTCATCCGGCTGACAGAAGGTATCAGTTGATACTTTGGCGTGAGTCCACGGCCGAGCCAGTCAAGGTCTATGAGTTAAACACGAACACGTATGGGTTACGGTCTAGCCCGTATTTGGCGATGCGTACCCTGCGGGAGTTGGCGTCGCGTGACCGTGTGAGCTATCCTAGAGCCGCCGCTATCCTGGAGCAAGATTTGTACGTCGATGACGTCTGCACAGGGGCAGCCAGTGTAGAGGAAGCTCTGGACCGACGTGACGAGCTCATTCAATTGCTGGAACGAGGCGGCTATGAACTACGCAAGTGGATGTCCAACTCCCCTGAGTTGATGGCTGGTCTCCCAGATGAGTTTCAACAAGACCCGCACGTTTTTGAGAATCCTGACAACCCTAACATGTTGTCAGTACTTGGAATTCAGTACCGGCCCGTCCATGATGAGTTTACCTATCGGGTGGTTTTAGAAACACCGAAGGCCTGGACGAAGCGGTCAGTACTGTCAACGATTGCGAGAACGTTCGACCCGAATGGATGGATTTCTCCAGTCACCTTTGCTCTCAAATGTTTTATGCAAAGGCTATGGGCGGCTCAGTTGACCTGGGACACCCACCTCTCAGGTGATTTGTTGACTGATTGGACGCGAATGTTCACCTCGCTATCGGACATAAATAATGTATCGCTGCCGAGGAAATTGGTCCCTGCTGGGGATTACAGGGCAACCCTTCACGGGTTTTGTGATGCCTCTGAACGAGGGTTTGCGGCAGCGGTCTATTTGCGAACCGTCACCTCCACCGGGGAGGTCGACGTGCGTTTGGTTTTGGCAAAAAGCAAGGTAGCGCCTATTCGGACAAGGATGACGATTCCAAAACTGGAACTGTCCGGGGCTGCTCTTTTGACCAAACTTTTGAATCACACTCTAACAGTGTTGCGTGGGTCAGTGGTTTTGGAGGATACGGTGTATGCGTGGACGGACAGCCAGATTGTTTTGTGCTGGCTGAAGGCTTCGGTCCATAACTTAGAGGTTTTTGTTGCGAACCGTGTCTCCCAGATTGTGTCGTCTGAGGTCCCACTGACCTGGAGACATGTACCAGGAGAATTGAACCCGTCTGATTGTGCATCCAGGGGATGTCGGGCTCCTGAACTCGTTAGACACCATTTGTGGTGGGGACCACCCTGGCTTGCCAAGAGAGAATCGGACTGGCCCCACAGCCATGTAGTAGTATCTTCGGATCATGGCCCCAGAGCGGCCGTGCATGTTACCCAGAAGACTGAGGACCCTGACGCCGGGTTTCTGCTGGACCGGTATAGCTCACTTGACAAGTTGATAAACGTGTCCACTTGGATTAGGAGATTTGCTCGAAAATGTCGTACTCCTCGCGATCAGCGAACGTTGAACCCTATTCTGACTCCGGCAGAGCGAAACGAGTCGCTGTTGAATTTGGTCCGGTTGGTACAGTCCTCGAAGTTTGGGGCAGAATTGGAGATTATACGAAGTGGACGTTCGAAATTGAAGGGAGCCGTCGCGCGTCTCAACCCCTTTGTTGATTCGACCGGGTTAGTTCGGGTAGAAGGGAAATAGCGCAATCCGAATCTGTCGTATTCGGCTCGTCACCCACTTCTGCTCCCCAAGGGGGGACAGTTAGTTGAATTGCTGGTGACTGATCGTCATATTAAAAACGCGCATGCCGGCTGTAACGCGTTGTTGGCCACGCTCCAGCGGGAGTTTTGGATCTTATCTGCCCGCCGTGTCATACGGAACATCGTGTTTCGGTGCATGCCTTGTTATCGACTTAAGGCTGCCACGATGCAACCTCTCATGGGGGACTTGCCCCCTGATCGTGTGAATGAGGTCAGACCGTTTTCAGGTGTTGGTACGGATTTTGCAGGACCGTTTATGGTGAAGAGTTCACGATTGCGTACCGCTAGGCAATACAAGGCGTACCTATGTGTGTTTGTTTGTTTATCCACCAAGGCGGTACATCTCGAGCTCGTGGCTGATCTCTCGACAGAGGCTTTCATTGCTTGTTTGGATAGGTTTGTTTCTCGAAGGGGACTTCCAACTTTGATCCGCTCTGATAACGGCACTAACTACATCGGTGCGGAACGATACTTACGAGAGATAGTCAACTTTTTGAATGTAAATAAAGTGGATATTGGAACGGCCCTCTCCCGTCGGGGTATACAGTGGACCTTCAGCCCACCGATTTGCCCCCACTGGGGTGGGATTTTTGAGGCCGTAGTTAAGTCAGCTAAGACGCACTTGGGGCGTATAGTAGGTCAGACCGCGCTGACTTTTGAGGAGCTCGCGACATTGTTTTGTAAGATCGAGGCCGTTCTCAATTCGCGACCGTTGTGTCCGCTCAGCTCGGATCCAAATGACCTGGAGGCTCTGACCCCAGGCAATTTCTTGATAGGACAGCCACTTAACGCGTTGCCCGAGCACCCCTTCGAGGGAGTGAAATTGTATCGGTTGTCAAGGTATCAGATGTTGCAGCAGTTTACTCAGAATTTCTGGAAGCGTTGGTCGCTCGAGTATCTGCATATCTTACAACAGCGCCTTAAGTGGACTGACAAAACCAGCCCCCCTAGTGTTGGTGACCTCGTTCTGGTTAAGGATGCTAACCTACCGCCACTACGTTGGCGCAGGGGGCGCATTGTTAACTTGTTCCCTGGCAAGGACGGGACCCCCCGGTCTGCAGAGGTTCTAGTAGGAGGCTCGGTTCTAAAACGAGCGGTAGCAACGTTGTCTCGGCTGCCCGTAGATTAGGGGACAGGTGGGTGCCTGTCCGGGCGGGTGATTGTTCGATTCCAAATCGATATTCGATCGATGGTTTCTGAACGGCCATTTTGAATTTGACGTTAGCTGCCAACCTAGCAGTTTTTTGACAACTGGCAGACGAAAGCCCTCGCAATGTAAACGCGTTTTGGTTAGGGTATTGAAATTAAATCGCAGGCCATCTGGAATGTATTCGGGTTTCCCTCAGGATTGTCATAATCATAATCTTATGATTATGTTTATGACATTATTCATAAATCATTTATTTGCTTATAATATGCGTACAAGGAGTTCTTAAATAGCTAATGTCCTAGCATATTAACCATTTAGAATGGTGTGCAAATATTATAATACAAGTAATGGAAATAGAAGGTCAAAATTGGTTCAATTAAATTAATCACAGCAATCATAACATTATCAATAACAATAATAATTACAATAAATAAATGCAAGAACACATTTATAAACATTATTTTTTTAAAAAGTCACTAACATTATAAAACATATTTTCCAATAAGAAATTAAATAACTTGATTTTGAATAGATTAATTTTGAGGTCTTTTAGCTCTTCCGGAATAGTATTAAATATTTTAATTGACATGCATAGTGGGCTATTGGAAAACAGTTTGAGCCTTTGTGGTGGTAAATAAAGTTTGTTTTTACTTCGGCCTCTACAATTGAATACCTCACAGTTTTTCCTAAATAGGTCTGGATACTTTTTGACGAAAATACAGACTTCAAATATGTACATACAAGGTAATGGCAGTATGCCCAATTTTTTGAACAGAGGCTTACAACTATCAATATATCCAGCGCCACACAAAGCCCTTATACATTTCTTTTGTGTTATAAATGCCCGCTTAACGTCTACCGAGTTGCCCCACAATATCAGACCATAACGAAGTACCGGTGCAACGTACTCGTGGTATGCTGACAGAGTAGCCTCTCGTGTGGCTACGTCTCTCATCCGCCTCAGTGCGTACACGAATCTGTTTAACTTAAGACATACTTTGTCAACATGAGCTTTCCAGTTGCAAAACTTATCTATTGTCACACCTAAAAATATTGTAGAGTCAGATTCGGCTAGAATTGTATTATTATGATTAATTATTAGTTGATTGTGATTAGCATTATCATGAGTCTGGAATTGAATTAATTGTGTTTTTTCTATATTTACTTTTAAATTATTACATTCTAACCATTTACTAACGCTTTCTAATGTTTCACCTATCTCTGTTTGCAACTCATTTCTATTTTTACATTTAACTATTAAAGTTGTGTCATCTGCAAACAGTACGCACTCATTCTTAGTCATGTCAGGTAAATCATTAATATACAGCAGGAATAAAAGGGGGCCCAGTACACTGCCTTGCGGTACTCCAAAATCATTAGAGCGATATTTTGAGTGAAATGACTTTTTATGTTTATTATTTATCATTTCTATTTCTACACACTGAGTCCGGTGACTTAAATAGCTATTTATCCATTCCCAACAGTTTCCTCTAATCCCATACCTGTACAGTTTTTCAAGTAGAGTTGGATGTGACACGAAATCAAAGGCTTTACTCATATCTAAGAAGATAGATGCAACGGCCATTTTAGAATCTAAGCTTTGTATAATGTTATTAATAAGAGAAAAGCAAGCTAATGGTGTTGAACGATTTTTTCTGAAACCAAACTGCTGCTCCTTAAGTATTTTAAACTGTGTGACAAAACTGTATATTTTGTTGTACATAGCCTTTTCTATTATTTTGGAAAGAACGGGTATTAGGGTCACAGGCCTATAATTGTTCATATCGTTCCTTTCGCCCTTTTTATAGAGAGGTTTAACAACTGATTGCTTAAGACGTGACGGGAATTTTCCTTCTGTAAATGATAGGTTTAGTATATGTTTATTAATGTCAAAGGTTTTGCAATGTACCGAGCACAGAGTTTTAGGATTTTCGTGTTTATTTTATCATAGCCAGTGGAGGCGGTATTTTTTAATGTCATTATTATATTAAATATGTCTTTTTCGTCAACTGGCGACAGGTATATTGATTCAGCTCTATGGCTTATTAACGGAGTCAGTACTTGATTATTTTTATCTTTACTGTCTGATGTGTTTGTTAAGTCTATAAAGAAGTTATTAAACAGCTCACTTATATCACTTGCATTTGTATGAAGTGTGTCCTTTATTTTTATACTAGTAATACCTTTTTTGTCTTCAATTTTAGCAATATTATTTTTAATTATATCCCAGGAAGCTTTACATGTATTTTTCGAGTTTTTTATATAGTTTGTATTTTGAATTTTTTGACAGTTATGGATACATTTTTTTAATATTGTGGCATAATTTTTATATGTAATTTTATAGTCTTTTTTAGTTGATGAATGTGACATAATATATTTCATGTACAGACTTCTCTTAGTAATGCAACAGCGTTTTATTCCTTTTGAGAGCCATCTATTCTTTATTGGTTTGTTAATAGTTTTTTTTTTTTCAATCGGAAAACACATTTCAAAGAACAATACTATTACATCGTGGAATAAGTTGAACGCTCGCTCTACATTAGTTTCTGAAATTACTTCATCAAATGAGAGGCATGACATGACCTCAGTAAACTTTCTTAGATTGTCATCCGAAACGTCTCTCCTATACTCAAACCAGAAGGCAGGAAGTTTTGGAACATTGTTGCTATACTCCTTTTGGAAACTTATACTCTGGCCCGTTTCGTGGTCCGACAAGGCCAGGCAATGAACTTTAGCTTCGACTTCGATTGTAGCGTTAGTGACAATAAGATCTATACACGACTTCCTCCTAGTGGGCACGTCAATGCGGTTAATCATGCTATGATTGCTCAATATACTTAACAGTTCCTTTGAAAACCTGCTCTCTGTCATCACATCTATGTTCCAATCTCCACATAATACAATATTTTTACGTCTTAATGAATTTAATAAGCGAGATAATTCTTTGAAAAAGGTTTCAATCGGTGAATCTGGGGTACGGTAAATGCATATAACATGCAAATTATAATCTAGCAACTCTACTCCACAGCATTCAAAACTGTAGTCCTGGGGTTTTAAGTTTAACGTAGCTTTATACTCTATTCCGTTTTTCAATAGAATACATGTACCACCTCTACGTTGATGTTGCCTACAGTAGGATGCAGCCAATGTGTAGTTTACCAACCTTAAATTTGCTTCTGTACCGCGCCTAAGAAATGTCTCGGATAGACAGATTATGCTTATTTCTCCAATATCTGTACCAAGTTCGGCTAATGCAGCTTCGAGAATATCACGTTTTGATAATACACTTGCTATATTTTGATGAAATAGGGTTATTGTATGTTTTAAATTCAGATTTTGTTGATCTTTTTTAGTATTAATACCACACAAATTTTGGTCGAAAATATTTGGAAGATGTGGCTTAATTAATGTCTTAACATCATACGAACATTCAACAGTGGCGATCGTCAGATCTTCCGTTGGTTCCTGCGACGCCATTGAAAAGAATTGTTTTCATTTAACTGTTTGTCCGCACTTCCAATTCGTTTTACAATCCCAGATATGTCCTCAAAAACAATCTTTATGCCATTCCTATTAATATATCCATTTTCGTGGAACATCCGAAATGTACACATTAAGAGCCTATTAGAATCCACCAGATTTGCATAGTTACATTTTAAATTATCCAGATACAACCGATTATTAAATAATTCCACTCGAGCATTGAATATATTTGCATCGTATGAATATCTGTATGTAGGTGTACATAAAATAATATTAGTGTGTTGCACCAACACCAATTTTTGTCTTATGAATGTAATTAGTTCAGTATATTCACAGGCACTCTTAAAGTCTCTATCACCTATAAATATGATACAGTGATCATTTTTCGTGTATCCTTTCAGTTTAACCTCGATACTTCCCAACAACTCTTTCAGTCCTCCACCATTAATTTTATAGTGAATGATGCTTTCTGGTTCCAAAAACTCTTCCGCAATGTCACGTGTCATCTTACCTGTGCAGCTGCTGATTATACATAACTTAGTCGAATAAGAGCTGCTTAATTCGCTTTTGCTTTCTGAAATGTATATATTGCAATACATTTTTGTGTATAAATGTTCGAAATCCATCTCTTCGTTATAATGTAAAAGTATTTCTTTCTCTTTGTATTCTTTCTCGCTGGCTATGGATATTGGAGTTTCTACTTGGTAATTAGTTTGACATGTTTTATCGCAGTGTGTGATTTTTTTGTTGTTCTTTCTCAAATCCACTTTTTTATTTGTACTGAATAAAGATTTTGGCAGTTGCCTTTTCTTGCAAGAAGATGGTAGAGTTTGTGTCGGTGACGTGCACAATGATTTCAGGCTGACTATTATTTTATCTTTTTCCTCTACATTTTTACGAAGCTCGTAGGTTTCAGACAGTAGTCTCTCAATTTCCAGGTTTGCTCCTGCTAGATTTGCTTGTAGATCCAATATAGTACTCTCCATTTCGTGAATTTTTTCGTGTGGATTGGAGCCGATATCTGGACAGCTTCTATTAATGTCCTGTTCCGGGTTTAGTGTATCACCGTAGAGTTCATCATCACTTTTCTCTTCATCAGAAGATAGAGACGAAAAACTATTATGTACTGGAATGTTCGCCCTATATATAGGGCGCCGTCGCAGAGTAACATTTCTAGATGTATTTGGTGTCTCACATAAGGTTGTAATAGATAGTGGGAGGGACGTACCCTGTAATCCTTTGTTTCCTGAGTTGAGTCCCAATTTAGTTTTACAATCAGGACATTTCCACGATCTGTCATAATTATGAGCAGTCCTTATGTACTCTTCTGTCTGGATACCAAGACATATAGGGTGAAAGCTTTTCTTACAGCAGCAGCAAGAGATTCGCTCACATGTGTTTGTTCTCTTATTACACACCGAGCAGTTCATTTTTAACTCTAAATTATTTTGTTTTATTTTAGATAATATCTATTATGTATGTATTCGTTATTCCATGTACATGTAGTGACATCTATTGTTGCACAGATTAATTAACTATGTACTGTGCTGCCATCTATTTAAGTTTTATTGAACTTCGTTACCGTGCCCTCTATGTTATACTCGTAGAACTAGATAGTAGTTATAGATTCTTTATTGCTACTCTCCGTCAGCGGTTCCGCTACTCACCCACAGGTGGCAATATGGTATGTTGCAAGTTAAAACTGTAGATCATTATTTTCCATTTTTGTGGTTGTTCTTCGGTTTTGAACCAGGAACCTTTAACTTGTGAAACGCCGGCTCCCAACTCACGCTACCGAGATAGTTACTCGTAGTTGGTACTACTCGTAGTAAGAAAAAATATTTTTGTAAGTTTTCGGATTTGAACCGAGGACCTCCAACTTATGAGTCGCCGTTCTTCGGCTCACGCCACTGGGACAGTTGTGAGATCCTGCGAAATTTTGATATTGGTGCCGTCCGTTTATCTCGCGCTACATGGACGACATCTATTGTCGTTTCGCGCGCAAATGTGATGGATTGCACTGATTGGTGTACTTGAGGCGTCCTCCGTTTTTGGATATCAAACGGTTTCCAATGTCATATTTTTGCTTGTTTATCTTATTATCACTGATTATTTTCACATACAGTATTGTTTTTATCACTTAACTTTGTGTTATTAAGATTTATTTCACTGGGTCTTTTGTAATTATTGGTGTTTTTGTATTTTATGCACTGGTTATTTGTTTCGTCGATTTTATCCACATTATTCAGTTTCTGGTTGAGATAACACTTATATAGGGTTGTTGTCACTTATACTGCACAAATTAAATGTATTTAATGTCAATTACTAAAATCTGCATTTTTAAATAAAGTTTAACACGGAGCACCACGAAAAGCTGTGTTTATCGTAGAGCGCCCTCTAGCGGATTCAAATGTCTATATAGCTGAGTGTGTTGTGGTTCCCCGAACCAGATAAAGTTCGCATTTACGTGGCCGATTGGTTTTTACCACGTAACATAACCTGTGTTGGAACACTGTGCTCATTGAAGCTGGCCCGCCAGTCATAGGAGGTTGGCTGAAGAACCTGTCTACCAAGAAGAGCCTAGGGTGCACCCGGGCCTTGCAGAGAGACAGGAGGTTGACGGGACTGAAGCACAGACCAGGTTAGATCGACCCCAATTACTTCAGCTCGGTGAATCGCCGACGTTCACACTTCTTGGCAACTGATCGTTACGCTACCTCGTAGCTGATGGGCCCCTACGAGGTCATTAGGTGCTGAGAAGCCTGAACATAGTTCTTAACATAAAGTTCAATTTTGCGTTTATATTACTCCTAATTTGGTGAAAAAAATGATGTGTCGTAGTCTCCAATTAAATCTGACAGCGGTGACAGGCTGTCAAGCTAGATAGGGCGTGGGTGAGGGGGTGAGGACGGGGGGGGGGACAGTTCCACTATTACAGTGGGGGAGGAACTGTCTTGGAGGCTTAGCACAACGCGACTCCTAATTAGTGACAAATATTTTATTTATTTATTTATTTCTTAAAGAAACAAACAGTCTTACATAGTTTTAAGTAATACATAAAAATTCTTATAAATAGTAGACTTACAGTTTCCTAACAATAATATTACAAACCAAAACATTTCAAAAATATATATCTATATATGAAAGAATTGCTTTTGTGCATGACAACTTAAAAGGTACTTAAAGGCGATTTTTAATTTAATTTAATTTTTGATGTTTAAAATCTAAAATAAGGGGATACAAAATTAAAATGCTACATACAACTAACATACGTACATGTATGTCTAGATGTAAATATGTGTATGTACGCCCATGAACACAAATGAAAATCAAAAATAAAGCATATATATATGACACAGCCTAAATTGATTCATAAATAATGGTTAGTTTTTTGAGTTTACTTAACTTACTGCTAAAAATATCTAAATGTACAAACTTATCATTATACAGCCTGCATGCCCTGTTAATGAAACTATTACCTGCATAAGAAGTACGACTGCGAGGGATATAAAAAAGAGTTTTTTTTCTACAAGCTCGCTCACAGCGTCGGGGTACTCTAAAATTAAGTGACTGTAATAAAATAGGGGCATCAATATGATTGTTAACAGTTTTGAAAAGGGTCAAAAAATCAATACGATCGCGACGATAACTTAAATAAGTAAAGTTAAGTATTTTTAAAGCGGTGGAATAATCTGAGTATTTATTTGTTGTACGATACTCTATTGCCTTTACAAACTTTTCCTGTACTTTCTCTAATCTATCACTTTGTCCTTTATACAATGGATTCCAAACCGCACTTGCAAATTCCAATCGACTACGGACATAACTATTAAATAATATCTTGTACGTTAGTCTTTTGAAAGGTTTTCCTACACGCAATATAAAGCCGAGTTGTTTAAAAGAGTTACGCAAAATGACATCGATATGAGGAATAAAAGTTACTTTTGAGTCCATTATTACACCAAGATCACGGATCTGGCTGACACGAGTTAGATCTCTATTACAAAGATTATAATTGAAATCGATATTTCTTCTTTTCCTACTAAAACTTATAACAACACACTTATCTGGATTAAGGAATAAATTATTTGAGACGCAAAAGGTCTTAAAGTTATCTAGGTCGTTTTGTGGGGTATTACAATCATCTGTGTTTCGAATAACTCTAAATATCTTTGTATCGTCAGCGTATAAAAGTCGAATAGTTTAGATTAACTCTGCCATTCCGTATGGGAAAAGGGGTGACGCTATGTTTTAGTTTAGACTAGTTCGAGATCACTACCCAAACGCAGGGAACGTTCGGATTAGCACAGGAAACATAAAACGGAAAATTTACCCATCTGTTTTGTGTTCATTTTGTTAAAAATAAATAAATACACCAAGTTGAAAACTTAAAAAAATCGACTTCAAGTTCAAACCCTGCTTCTTCCTCCCCGGTCGGGATGACAATGTTCTCTGTATACACGAAAACTCCTCATCAAAACTTTTGCTGAAGGGAACCAAAACAAAACGTCAACTGTGTGTATATTTTTGATTTTTGATGATTTTTTCAAACTGCACTAAATCTAATTTGATATAATTTATATAGGAACACCTCTGAAATATGACCTACCAATCAATCCAAGAATGATCAAAATCTGTTAATAATTGACGAAAAAATCGCGTAACAGACATGCAAAAAAAAAGCAACCTCATCCCTTTTTGAAGTCCGTTAAAAAGTAGAACTCGATTCTGTGTCTCTTCGATTGGTCAACGTCAATTTGAAGTTGGCCAACTGCTCAGGACTCACCTCCCATGGCATTTCTAGAAATGTCATTACCCGTAAAAGGTTTTGAATTTTATTACCATGGCATAAGGTTCAAAATCGCCGATCCTTGCGCGTAGGCTTGCGCGGTAATGGACCGGTTAAAACATCGATTTGAAAGCTATTGGAATTGATTTGACTATACAGAATAGAGCTACGGAGCCTCAAGTGCGCCATTTCAATCACCGCAGTCATTTTTCATCGCTGGTCCTCACTGGTCATTTCTTAATTGAAAAAAAAAATGTACAAAGTAGAATGATAATTTTTTAATTATTTTGATAATAAAATAATGAAACAATTCGTGTCACTAAGGAGCTAATAATTTTGCTCCTTAGTGACACATACAACTTTTCACAACGACTATGAGGAAAATTTAAATGTAAATCTCTAAAAAGAATGAAAAAAAAATGAAAAAGAAAAGAATTTGTGAGTCCAAATTATTTAGGCAAATACGCACAAAGTCTGGAGTTTATGTAAGCCTACTGTCTGCCTTCTGCAAACATTTTCAAGACACTTAATAAAAACAAATAGTGAAAAAAAAATGCGGAGCAACGACAGTAACCGACAGGGTCCTTTTGAGAAAGCAACAAGCAACCATTTTACAATTCTGAGGATCGGAGCCTAAGAACAAGACAGCTGACAGTTACGTCAGCGAATAACACGGTTTAGGTGGAAGTGGGCAGGTCACTTGACAAAGCGAGAAGACTGATCGGTAACCGAGTGGTGGCCAAGAGGAGGACAAGGTCAGTCAGCTGACCGGCTGCCAGATGGTCTGATGACATAGCGATGATAGTAGGAAAACGATGGACGCGGGTTGAATGGTGTGCACATGAGGAGAGGAGTACACGCCATTCAACCCGCACAACCCTCAACAGTGGGTTCCCTGACAGGCTGATGATGAAGAACGGATCGCATGCACAGATGAGGACTAGAAGTGAAGCTGTCACTGTGCTCGCTCATGAAACTAAAGATAATTTAAACGGCACATTATTAAAGTAGTTTAAAAAAATAGGTTATGAACCTTAACATAAAGTTAAGGTTTAAGCAGCAGTCTGTGCAGTGGCAATACAGGGAAAAGTGTATAGGTTTTTTAACAATATTGACAGATTTGTAAAATAGGAATTTGTTGTTTTTTAAACAGATCCACAACAGAAGTCACGGAGGTCAATCTCTATTCAGCCTTTGTGAAGATTTACGCGATTTCGTTTTCGATTACAGACCAATAATGTAAATAAAATGTGTTATTTTGGTATTGTTCTGTGCAAATAGGTATAATCCGGTGGAAATTTTACATTTATTTCTTGGCAAATTGGACTGTTCGCCTCGAGCCAGACGGAGAAACATGATTCAAGACTTCTTGAATGCGTTGCAAATTGCCAACAGCATTTTTAAGGTCCCATACACTATAAATAATGTTTTTATTAGGCCTGGCTTCTGTTCCAGTCTTTTCGCTGACTACTCTGCATACGAAACGACAAATTCGCTTCATGAGCGAAATGACCAACAAGCGTAGACCTAGATCACCTTATCGGTTCTACAACTCAGAACAAGATAAAATAGCGAATTTATTATTTCAATGCATACATTGTACGAAGCCAATAATAACATGCAAGACAGCATCTTTTAATTTGATTGTGTTTGTTAAAAATATATTAAAAACTGGTTCAGTAGGTATAGGTTGTGATGGTTTACTGGTTTGTCTTGTAAGTCAAGCATAATTCACGTATTGCATTAGCAAACACTGCACTTGTGAGTTATATTACTCTGCTGGAGGAATAAGCGCTAAGGTGGTCTATAGGACATATTCCACCACCACCTCATGAATTCGGAATGAGGTTTGGGGTGGTCTAGTCTAGCTAGAAAAAAAATGGAAATTTTACATTTATTTAATTTTTTATTCAAATACAAATGATCGCTCAAATAAAAACATAAAAAAAGTCTTATAAAGAGTAAAACACACGTTTGCCTTGCCCAAATTGAAGAACGCATGGAAGAGGGAAGGTGATGGAAGGAATATTTGAAGTATAAATGCATATTTTTGTTAGTCAATTTGAGTAAGGCAAACAAGGAAAGCCGCGGGCGATCATTTCAACTATTTAGTTTTGAGTGCATAGTGTGAGTTTTTTGCGCGTTTCTCGACGACGATTTCGAATTAAAGCAAATGGCCGCCTGGTCCCCACTTCTGTGATATCACGATAAATTACGTATCAAGGAAGTAAGCGAATCGGGATATCGGTGATGCTTATGTCGACTGAAAATTTCAAAAAGAGACAACAATAGGATCATTCCCGAATGGTAAAAATATTCGACGGCTTCTGCTGACCAAAAATCTAGTTGTTTTATTACAAAGGAGGTTGAAGTCTGCTAAGTACCGTAGTGTCTTCGTAGCTAGGACTTAAACCCGCTTTAATTCAACTTTACTACTCTGGAATACGGTTATCAAACAGGATAATTTGTCACTGAGCAAATAGCCCAGGCACGTTTAGGCTTGCTAGCTACGCGGCGGCGCGGCGGCGTGCGGCGAGGGCGAAGTAACAACTCCCGATCACTCTACGTTCAACCCAAGCGTCGCAACCATAGATATCTCAACATACAAAGCTCTGTGGTCGCAACAAAAACAATTTTAAAATAACCATGAGTACAGTGTCTTTCTGGAAGCGCAAAGCGTTTTTGTCGAGAAACTCATAAACATGAACAACAATATACTGGCAAATCAATTTTCTGGCCCCACATTAGGATATCCTGTGTTGTGGGAACCAGAAACAGCGACGTCACATACATATAAACATCCAAGACCTGGTTTTTTTTAAATCCCCAGCCGGGGATCGAGCCCGGGACCTCTCACATGGTAGGCAGAGCCACAATCGCTACGCCCCACAGAGTCCGTCAAACTCGCCAAAATCTCACACTGGGGCGCACTGATGCTTCTCGCATTCGCGGTCTCAGACCCTTGTTTGAAAACAGTTATTAGGGTACCGCGGGAACCCTAATAACTGTTTCGACAGTTTATTTGCAGTTCATGGAATTATCTCTGGCGCGGATGCCGAAGCAACAACTCATCTGACGGTATCTCAAAGTCGTGCTATCACTGTCTCTCGCTCGGGAAATGACTGCGCCAATATAACTCTTAAGCGGCACTTAGTTTGAGCCTGCAGCCTGCGCATTCGGCTATTTGTTTGCATTTCATACAATTATCACTCTTTGAATTGCCGTTTTTTGCAGCAATGAGGCTTGATACTGTTTGCTGTCTGCCTCTTTCTGCGATTTGAGAAGAAAATACACATTTTTCCAGAGCTTTTGGGATGGAGTTGATGATAATTATTTGAAAGGGCTGTCTAGGTTTGTTTGTAGAGACTGCGCCAGTAAAGAAGGTATTACTATGGATTTATATTTATACGATATAACGTTACGACTAGGCAGATGCTTTCAGATACAGGTATAATCTCTATAATCTGTTTTATAAACTAATTTACCTACGAATCTGTTAATTTGGCAGATAGGAAGTTGAACAATGCAGGCGATCAGCTAAGTAAGAGATTTTCAAAATTCTGGTGGAGACGTCTAAATAGCGACAAGACTGTATGATGAGGATGGGGGTCCTCCCCCTCAGGGAAGGGAGGGGCAGAAATGGGGAGGGGGAGAGAGGAGGGAGGAGGAGGAGGAGGAGAGGATAATGTTTGTATGGACGGGCTATTTGTAAAAGAGTTTGCGCTTTCGAGGCCGCGGAGTATAGGTAATGCACCTTGATTTTAATCCAAATATTGGCATGTTATTAAATCTATGTAATATTTTCTCTGGGTCTGAAGTGGATAATTTTTGCGTAGTAGGTATTTTAAGTTTTGTGTAGTTTCGGATTTGTCCCTGTAGGCCCTACTTCAAACGTCACCCTGTACGCATTACGATAATATTTTATTAAGTCTAATTAATCCGAACGCTAGATTAATTGGATGCGGTAATATCGGTCCTTTTAAAATCCTTTCATCTTGTCTCATTTTTTCAATAGAATCTCAATAACGTCACAGGTTGTGTCGCAAATTGTCAACTCTGTTTATAACAATGATCACTTTCCCACCTCACGTGAAACTGAACACAGATAAGGATGAGATAGGATGCATCGTGCGTTGTTATCATTTAAAATATCATGGCTTATAATAATAATAGTATTTTATTTATCATATGAGGTACATAACACAGGTTTGAGCTTAATTAGTACAAAGCAGCGATTACATTTCAGTAAAACAGAAAACGACATGAACCTGAGCTAGTTGGTTAAGGGCTGAACATAGGCCAATGGCATTGAGAATTAGACATAGAAAACAAATACCCGTCGCATCGCGTCGAAGCAGACTGACGCATGCTCCCGCGCAGAGCCCCGCGGGGCAGCCTGAGCTCCGAGACCGAGAAAATTATAGAAAATATTACTAAACTCTTGTAATAATAACATAAAAAATAAAATAAAACAACCAAAAATTTTCCCTTGTACGTTGCGTGTAAGTTTCATATAGGAAACTCATTTCGTCTCCGAGCGCTTGTTCATTTAGTTGAATAATAATGCATTGCGAAAAATGTTTTTTAGTATTAAATATAACAGATATCAGGTAATTTTAAAAGTCCATTCTTATCTCTAATAGACCTTTTATAACATATATTTATCCTACATTTTTATGTTGTCTAGTTTAGCCTAGAATTGAAGCTAAAGATGCATTTCTGGCCATATTTAATCCCTTAAACCTGTATTTCAGGATTCTAATCTAGCCTAATGACAGTATCCGCGCTAGACATTGCAGCAGGTGAGAACCTGTTATTCATTGAATGTTCTTGATCTTGAGGTTATTATATAGAGATCAAGTAATACCATATCACATCAATATGTCGTCAAAAACGATACGGTTTATTATCTTAATAAAATAACGGCGAATTACCCTGAACGTCATAAGGTAGATCGCAAGTCGACTTTCTCACAGGATTTAATGTTGTTTGTTTATCATAACTCACCAAGTTCAAACAAAACTTAAAAAACCGGGATCAAGTTCAAGAAGTCTATGTACATGAAAAGTCCTCGTCAAAACCACAAATCAAAACGTCATCAGTGTATGTATTTTTTGGTTTAAATGCTTTTTTTAAAAGCGCTAAATCAATTTTGATAAAATTTATATCAATCGATTCATGATTGAAGGAATAATCACGTAACAAACATATAAAAAAAATAGTCGAATGGAGAACCTCCTCCTTTTTTATGTCGGTTGAAAATGACCAGGACATCATCATCATCAGCCTCTCTGGGAACCCACCGCTGTGCACAGGGCTCCTGGTGTACAATGCCATTCAACTCGGTCCTGTGCAAACTGCGTGCTTGTGTTGCTGCTATCCTCGCTACGTCATCGCACCATATTTAATGATTTTTAAAGGAAAATGATGTTTTGGGAATCATACAAGACGGGTACGGATTTTTTGGGAAAGAGATATCTTGTGCCGAAAGCATGTATTCCTGCACCCGCAGCATGCTCCATGCAACTCCCGTTTATCGCGCATTTTTTCGCGTGTGAATGTCAAAATTCGAATATTCTTCAACCTGTAATCCTTACATTTTTATATCTTCACGAAATTTAATTTTGACACTGCTAATAATAGTCATGAAATAAACATAATTAGTCACGATTTTCAAAAACTAAACACTTCTAGTTTCGAAGTTATAGCTATAGGTTGGTGAGGATTACGCCTTGGCGTCAAGCTGTCATCTTCATCTCTTGTGCAAGCAAGCAACATGTAACATAGACGCCGTAATATCCGTGGTGGACGCGTGTCGCGCGGGGCATGCTACGGTGGTTGGTGTTAAAACGACAATGTAGGAAACGGGCTAGATTTAGATAGCATTATGTCCGAGGACGCGTGCATCGCATGGATTCAGGGTTGACATGATTAAAACAAGTTGTTTTAAAACACGTGTTTAAACAGTTTGAAATAAAACCATATTTTTTATTAAGTGTTTCAATCACAGTTTCAAATCATGTTTTAAACGTTTTTTAAAACATGAAAAAATAAGACAGGGTTTAAAACTACCTTTAATTGCAAATGAATAGAAATAAATCCAAACGAATAAATATGTAGGACTCAAAATAGCTTAAAATAAATTTACAAGTTGAGGCTTTGTTGTATTTTTATTTAAATTATTAATGATGAGATAAGGAAAACTTTTTTTGGAATTGAAATTAAAACATGTTCTTTTGAAGTAATTTATTTAATCAAAAACACACAGTGACAATTTTATATTGTACATACACACTTTACTTACCTTTAATTAACAATCATATCATAATTACTCATCCATTGTTTGATCATTAATTTGTTTTTTTACTGACAGCCACCATTCGTGAGGTCCGACGTCATTTACTACATGATCTTCAAATATAAAGTTATGAAATGGATCTGTAATTGCCTGTATTTTACAATATATGGCATCGCTTCTTTGTGATTAGCTTGCAGAAATCATAAAGCTTCTGAAATATCTTCACTAGTGAGGTTTTCGCCCCTGTACTTAGGATGTAGTAAGTGGCTGCAAAATGATAATAATAATACCTTGGACAGTATTGACATACATTGATCTAGCCCCAAACTAGGATTTCCTTTATCTTGGGTACGAGACAACGATACACATACTTATATAGATCAATATTATACTTAGATAGATAAACAACCATGACTAGGGTACAAACATCCGTTCTCGTCGAACAAATATTTGCCTCCACCGGGACTCGAACCCGGGACCCTTGGCTTCGTAGGCAGGGTCACTGCCGACTCGGCCATTCGGGTCGTCTAAATGAGCTGAAGACATTGCCATTTTCCACCGGGCATTGAATCTACTTAAATTACCCAGTGAATACTCAGTCTCACGCTGCCGCTGGCGTAAGTTCTCACCTTCAAACTTATTTTTAAGCTCTATCCATGCTTCAGTCACTTCGCCAATACAGCAGGATGTCTTCTGGAAGATGTCAAGTGTAACTGCAATATTTTCCAGTTTATTGAAGAGGGCCTGAGCTTGTTGCTTCACCTCTATGTCATTTATTTTGATGAAATTGACAAATCTATTGCGGTTGCATTATTCAAGCATATGTCGGACATAATATGCCAGTTTTCCAAAATAACTCAGATAGTCAACCATTGTGTTCCACCGTTCCTGTTGTGAAATAATAATAGCTTTTTCACTAGCTTGTTTGTATTTGGCAGATTTACTTTCTCAGTAATATCTTCTGCATTCAAATCCTTCGCCAAAAGGTTTAATATGTGCGATGAACAGTCGTATGTAAGAATATCCTTATGAGATGCTAGCTCTTCTTGCTGAGCCAAATCTTGTCTCATACGACTCATATTTGCAGCGTTGTCTGTCACTACGCTTCGCACCTTGCAGTTTAAAGTTTCACGTTGTTTTATTGCCGCAGTAGTAATTTTAACCATGTAGTCAGCTGTATGATTGACGACCCGAATGGCCTTGTCGGTAGTGACCCTGCCTACGAAGCCAAGGGTCCCGGGTTCGAGTCCCGGTGGGGGCAAATATTTGTTTGATGAGAACGGATGTTTGTACCCTAGTCATGGTTGTTTATCTATCTAAGTATAATATTTATCTATATAATTACGTGTATCGTTGTCTAGAACCCAAGATACAGGGAATCCTAGTTTGGGGCTAGATCAATGTGTGTAAATAGTGTCCACGGTATTATTATTATTATTATTATTATTATCACGGTATTATTATGGCTTTCAGCACCTGTGTCTTTTGTATCAATTAAATGAGTTGGGTTTGTCAACACATCTGTGACACAGACACACACTATAGAGTCTTGCCCGACGTTGCTCCAACCGTCAATAGATAAGTTGACAACTTTGTTTTTTAACTCATCTCTTACGTTTTCTTGGGTTGAGATGTAGACTTCGTTGAGCATATTACCAGCAATTTGTTAACGGTTTGGAGGTTTAAACGCTGGGCGTAAAATTTCCATTAATTTCAGAAACTGAGGATTTTCTACGTGGTTAAAAGGGGTGTTGGTAGCAAACATATAACGAGATAATTGTAAATAAATGTTCTTCTTTTCCTCTTGACTTGTGGTAATAGTATTTTTTTTTCATTGCAAGGTTCATGCTTGCGCTGCTTCTGGCACTAGTTATTTTAGATTGAAGAGTAGTAACAGATCTGGTAGAAGTATTATCTGAAGATCGGGAAGAACCAGCATCTCTCAAGAGCTCCACGTCACAGTCCTCCTCGGCCGCGTCAAGATTTGTATCAGTGTTAGAACATGTGCTACATTTCTGGAAGTGTGGCTCCATTCTTTTCACAAGTCCAATTAGTTATTTCTTGCATTTTCTGCAACGCACCCTATTGCTCTTCAGTGTGGTATTTTCTTGAGGAATCGATATGAATTGTTCCCGAATTGCATGCTGTGGTATTATTCAGAATCATACTACTCGATAAGTATATTCTTCATGACCAGGAAAGTACAAGAAGTTTTTCTAGTCCAATAAATTGTTTGCGCATTTAAATTAAAACCGTTTTGTACCGTCGTTATAAAGTACGAAGATTTTTAACCACAGTCCTTACAGCGTCAAGGAAATTGCTTATGTTTGAGTTGAAGCTCTACACTACCTTTATATAATACCTTTATAATGCTAGTGTAGATGATTACCTAATTACACGAATCAACATTATGTATACAAGATGGAATGAAACATTCAAGGGTGCTTTGCCACCGCTTTCAGGCATTCGCTTATAAATGAAATGAAATGTAAAGAGTTATTGCTCGCACAGAAATGCGCGCAGTGAGGAAATTCATAGCTGGAACTTTGTAAACAATTGGTTCGTTCCAGTTACATCTGTTTTTATTTCAATTTCTATGTATTTAGTCTAAATTGCATTTTGCTTGATTCAGGTACAAAAGCAAATGACGATGACACTGATGCCCGAAGTACTTAAGTATAACAAGTTGTAAAGGGCGAATCGTGCCTGATCTTGTGTCGATCTACAGCAAGGCAAAGTACTATTCGAAATTCGAATGAATGGCAAGGGACTAACGGAACTAAGGTGGAGATAGGCCGGACGATTGGCTAGACGGGGTCATGGAGGGTAGACGATGATCTGACAAAAATGATGAAGTAGACGGGATATCCTTGGATTAGTTGGTACAGGACCTTGAAGATTGGCGCTATAGCGATGAGGCTTTTGCCCAACAGTGGGTTCAGCGTGATGTTACTGATGATGATGATGACATACTTAACTTAAAGACCACAATCTCTGGCTTTTCATCTTGTGACCATATGATAAGGGTATCTGCATTTGAAACCCGGAGAAAATGCTTAGCGCCCGACCCCAGTCCTTTCCTTCGTGACGCTAATGTTCACGACGCCAGAAAGGTTAAACAACTCCAATTCGTATATTTGTCAAGCAGCAGTCGTTGTTTCTGTTTCAATGGTGGGGCTCAGCCCACACAACCGCTTCGTCTTATACTCCGTACTGATTACATTCCCGACGCCAGAAAGGGTTAACAGCTCCAATTCGACATTTGTTCGGCAGCACTCGTTGTTTCTGTTTCAACGTAACCCTCCGTCCTTTCGCCCGCGCCGCTTTTATGTTCACGACGCTAGGAAGGGTTATAAGCTTTAATTTATCTATTTGACCAGAAACTTGGAAAATAGCGTTTTTGGTGAGTTGTGACGTCGCTAGATCTTAATAATAATACCAAACTCATACATAGTTAGCAAAACGCAATTTGGAAATTTAAGAAATAAAGTATAAATCTTTAAATGTTGATAATAAAACACACGTCAGATTTTAATGAAACATATACTAAACTTTATTCCTAATTATGTTCAATCTACCCGTGGTGAAAACCGCATGATAATCGTTTTGACGTTGTCTCGAACAAACAGACAGCAAACAATAAAAAAACGCTGAATTGTGTTCTATGGCTGTTCTGTGAACCCCCTTTTATTTTTTATTACTTGTCTTCAATGTATAGAACAGACACATCGGTTGTACTGTTTTTCATATATATTGATTGATTGATCATAACAAAGTTCACTCGTTCACTCTAGATTAATTGGTTCCAACTAGTTTTCTATTCGTCGGTCCTAAATCGGGTACACTCGGCTGTTATTAGTTTTTACTATTCATGTGCATACATACACCATATTTCCACACAGGCAACAGAATAACAGCCAATAAAATGTTTTGATCTCTCCCACTCAAGTCACAGAGTATGTATTCCGACCACGACTGCTTCCAGTGGCCCACACCACATAGCCAACGAACAGAAATATACAAATAGGAAAACAATTCTGATGATAAGCCTCGCTCCAGGTTTGGAGACCCGCAGATGTCAAACAAAAACCTTATTGTATACTAGAAGCTAGAAGTCTGGGATAAAAAATATCTGATCATTCTTGGACTGTTTTGGTATAATTTGCTGTCTAGAATACTAGATGCTTTTTAAGTAACAAATATGTGTTTCTTCTACTCCGAGCTGGAATATGCTTGAAAACTCTCATAAACACGTAAATACAGTGCCTGCACCTGAAAAATAGACTAGAGAAATGGTTTCGTTTGTTAGTTTTGACCATTTAACGTCTTCAGACTTCCGCCGAATGATCGTTTAATTTCGATGTTATCAGCTTGTCACAATTCCAAAATTAATTAAAAACATATCCAACGGAACCCAGACAACCAATCCGTTAAACGCACTTGTCGGTATTTTTTGTCGCATGCAAAACGTTTAGCCTCACATCACAGAAGGAAAATAAAAGAATGGGTCAGCTCATCAATCATCTGTGTAACTCGAATGAATGAACTACATCGTTCCCATTTAGCTTTTTACTTTGCGATATTGTTCTCATCGATAAGTTAGTTCGATTCATTGAGATTGATATAGAATATTCTATTATAGATGGCTTAGCGGTACTGGCACATCGGAAACAATCGTGCGGTTTAAGCAATATTTGGCCGAGACGGCAAATGATGGGTGTCCCGTCTCTATGAAAGCGCCGAGACAAATGCCGCATATTTGTCTCGGCGCTTTCATGTTTCGGATGGCACAACCGCAGGTTCCGGCTTTTATAGTTATAGTCGCAAAGCTGTGTCAGAGGCCCTAATAGGGCAGATTGACAACTTCTGACAGTCGGGTTGGCCACTAGCACTACAGATTTGATTTTTGGGTTGACGTTTATTGAGTAAATGAGTAAGATTCTCACTGAAGGAAAACGCGATTAGATGAAATTTTCTCGATAGGATTTAATTATAAAAATACCGTAAAGTAATTCTGAAATCCTAACTAATTTCATTGCATTTAATATGTGGATAGTATGGATTCGGAAACTCTCCTTAAAAATATTTTCAACAAAATAGCGTAGTTTATTTTTAAACAATTTTTATGTGGTTTGGCGCTCCGTTATTTTAATCTGATTCGAGCGTTTTTTTTGCGCTCTCTTCTTTTTAGATTAACGCCTCAAAAAACAATAAGATTTTAAAATTCCAACGTGCTTGGTGCTTACAAAACAAAGACTGCACTATTCCTGAATTCCTCTGGGTTTTCAAGATTCGGCTGACCGACGCCCATCACGCCCACGACATTTTGTTTGATTTTGTTTTTTTTTGTTTGTGTGTGCTCTGTGAGTAAGGGTTGCCGTTAGGAAAATCTAGTTTACAGTAAAAAGTGGCCAGTATTGTAAAAAAAACACTTTCGAAGTGTGACTAGAAGTGGCTAAATATCATAGTGTTTCGCCTACTTTAATATTCTATCACTATTGATAATATAATATTACTGTTACTAGGGATAAGTGGGTTTAACGCGGGTCGCTTCTCTGCCTCTGTGAGCTGATGAGATGGTGATGCTGTCTCGTGGCGTTCTCTCTTGTGAGGGAGGGACCCGCAATGGCTGGGGTGAATCGTTGAAGACACGTGCGTGCGTCCACTGAACTACTCCGGCGAGGTCACTTAGTATCAGGTCGAAAGTCATCAGCTCCACAAGGAATAGCAGTCAAACGGGTGGACGGATTTTATAGCGTTTTTTTAGAGTAGTTCGAAGGTCATCTATCAGCTCATCAAGGAATAGCGGTCAAACGGGTAGACGGATGTTAATGCGTTTTTTTAATTAAAATCGGTTTAGTGGTTCAAAAGTTATCAGCCTACATAGGAAACAAGTAAACCAAATTTTAGCCGTAATTCAAGGAATAGCGGTCAAACGGGTAGACGGATGGATGTTAATGCGTTTTTTTTATTAAAATCGGTTTAGCGGTTCAAAAGTTATCAGCATACATAGGAAACAAGTAAACCAAATTTTTGCCGTAATTTATATGCTGGATACGTTTTATTTTTTTATCTACACACGTATCATAAACCCTCTTTACTGCGTCCAAAAACCGCACGTTACGATCAGCATACTGTTAAACTACTTTGTATAAACTCATTTCTTATCTGAATATTGAACATTATGACCATAATGTGTAAATTTTCTACATATTATGAAATTCAAATTTTGAATGCCGCCCCTACTTTGTCTGTGAAGTTGGTACTACAGAACAAGCTAAACAACTCAACGCCCCAATGCCGGTCAAACATGCGGTTCCTGAACACATTAAAGATAGCTTATGATATCTGTGTAGATAATTATACAACACTTCTATGCAAGACAAGGAGTGAGGCTGTCGCCACCGCCATGATAACCTAACATATTATCACAGTAATCAAAACGCAAATGCACCAAAGTGAAAAGAAAAAAAGCAGCATTTAACTCTTTTTAAAATACCTACCCAGCTTTCTAGTAATCGCGTATTTAAAGTTGCAGCGCAAAGCAATTTAACTTTTGTTTCTGTTTTTAATGTCTCTACAAATTTAACTTTTTATTTGTGTGCCGACCATTATTTGTATGCTTGTTCTACATATTGCATTGCGGCCAGATGCATCTTAATTTGACCGTATTGTAATTGTAACTTCTGCAAATTTTTTAAAACCGTTAGGTTATAATTTATCGCGTGAGATTATAAATTATCGATGAATTGTGAGTTAACTTAACATCTTTTTCAAATACACAGCTTTCTAGTAATCGCATTATTAAAGATGCAGCGCAAAGCAATTTAACTTTTGAACTACAATTTAAATAAGTTGCTATTAAGTTTTCTACAAATCGAACTTTTTATTTGTGTGCCGTTCATTATTTGTATGCTTGTTTTACATATTGCATTATAGCCAGATGCAACTTAATTTGACCGTATTGTGCAACATTTTGAAAACCGTTAGGTTATAATCTTTCGCGTGAGATTATAAGTTATCGATAAATTTTAAGTCAACATATGTAAACTGCTTACAATTAACGGCATTAATAATCGAAAGTTTATAATGTATCCATCTAAATACGTAAATCGTGAGTAACACCGAGCGGCAATAGTTTCTTGTGCTCTTACAATAAGTCACCCTCACATCGAAGGATACATGGGGCTTCGCTTCGCTCAACGCCTTTAGCCTTCGCCTACCCTGATCAAACATTTCGCCCTGATATTTCGTATGCAATCCAAGTTTAAACCAGTTCACAATGTAGCGGTTTTACACCAATAGATTATAAACTATCAAAAATTAATACGCTACATTGTAAACTAATTCGTACAGTCACAATTAAACGGTTTGTAATGGATGGATTATTCTCAATTATCCATAATGAATACGTTATAGCAGTAGGGTGTTCACAATTATCGACAGTTTCTAAGCTGGCGAGATAAATCTCGTGAGATTATAAACTAAGTGGTCACAATTATACGTTTTCATATACATCGCTTTTGCATTTTAATCAAATTTTATTAATAAATACATATGACATACACTGACTATACATATGTTGTTTACTAGTCCTACAAATCCTTCTTGGTAATCAGTTTAATGTGATGACGAAAAAATGGGGTATATTTTGATTACATTTACACCACTATAAAGTCATCTCCAGATTTGATTTTTGGGTTAACGTTTATTGCGTATTTGTTTAAGATTCTCACTGAAATAAAAAGCGACTGGATGGAATTTTCTCGAAAGAATTTAATTACGAAAAGAACTCTAAATTGCTTTATTTGTCCCTGTAATTCTGAAATCCTAACTAATCTCATTGCAGAATTACATTAAAAATGTGGATATTATGTATACGTAAAATCTCCTTGAAATTTTTTTTGAAAAAATTGCGTAGTTTATTTTAAAACAATTTTTATGTGCTTTGGCGCCACGTTATTTTAGTTTGAGTTGCGCTTTCTTTTCTTTCTTATGTGAAAGTAATAAATGCTTTTGTTTACATCAGAATTCCTTTTATATGTATTTTCTCGTATCACGAAACGTCGGAAATCTTTTACTCCACTTGCCTAATAAACGAAATTGAAGAAGTAAGGCAAAGTAAATCTGATGGAATTGCATCTGTTATTGTGCCTGTTTTAAATTTTAAAATGTGATTTGAGTTACTGGTACTAGATCCCAAAATTTGTGCATTGTGACGATTTTCAATAATTAATATTAATTTTAACAACATAGCAATAAATGACGTAACGAAGAATATTTTATCCCAATAAAGATAGTTTTTTTCTTAATTAAAAGTTTTCTTGGGTAATACTATAAACAGCTCCAATTGAATAACTTAAAGATAAAAAATGTCGTGTCAAGATAAGCAAGGAGAGCACGACGAAACGAAATGAGGTTCGGCTTCGTGAATACTAAGAGGTTGAGGAGGGGGGAGATGGGCTTTCAGGATGGCGATTAGTTCTATTAAATATCTTGACCGATATTCAGGGCCTAATTAAAAACATGAGAAGACATCCTTGATTTTCAGTGCTAAACTAGTGACGTATATCCGGTCCGTCCGTTCCCGCCCGGATGTTCGGTTAAGCCGCGTGGTACCTTGTTTGCGCGCCCCACCACACCACCGAGGCAGTTCGGATTGTTGAATTCGAATTTAGCTTCATTGGCGTCTTGATTTTCGCACGGCACAGTCGCTGCTCAGCTCCTGAGTACGGCCTGCCAAAAATCTATACATCGTGACGTGAGAACTTCTTTTGCATATTATAACCAACTGTTCGTTAAAGAATTTCTTAGAATTTTCTGAATTATTGCAGGCAAATAAAAGATACCCAACGGTGTGACCGTTCGTTTGTGTAAAATGGAGCAAGAAACCCCGGAGGTTCCGTCCAATGTAGAGCACGTGGCGGCGCGTAAGGATAAAGGCAAGAAAAGGCGGAAACCGGTGAGCTCTTCGGACTCCGACAATTCTAGTTCGTCCTAGTCGAGTTTCTCGGAAAGCGACGATCGCAGGAAGCGGTACCGACGGCGCAAACGCATCATGGAACGTAAGTTCGATCTTCTTTTTAACGAGATTAAAGATCTTAAAAGCCAACTTGCTGCTACACAGGAATTTCACGAATATGATTGTGAACCACGGCATGACTTGATTGGCCCTAATGTTAGTGGAGACCTCTACGAAGGTCACGTTGAGGAGTCTGAGCCCGCTAACATTGACTCGGCTTTCGAGGTCGATCTTAACATTTTTACTGGTACAAAAACCAAGGAACCTGCTGTACCGCAGGCGTCTCCCAAACTAACACAACAATTAAAAGATTTGCAGCGATTCAATAGCCAGGACTAGATTAACGTCCGATATGCCGACGTCCAAAAACACTATTTATTTGCACCGGGTTTCACTAATCTTGAAGCTTAATGACGAGATAAAGAGGTACGATACATCTAAAACTACCTTAAACATGGAAAAGACTTTTGCCGGCATTTCATATGCATTGCTCAAACAGCGCGACGCGCTTTTGAGTGAATTACAAGCCTTTCTAGCCTAGGCGCATCAGGTCGAAAACCTACGATTTGACGATATCCACACAGAGCTCAAAGAAATGTTGGCCAATGGTGAGTATAGCAAGATTTCAAACGACGCTCTCCAGCTCGTCTGTGGACACCGGGCTGAACTTATTCAATATCGCAGAGAAGGCATACTCTCATCAGTAAAAGACCAGTACCACAAAAATACACTACGCAAAATTACGCCGTCAGGTTCTCATCTATTTGAAGCCGACAAATTTAATGCTTTATTGGAAAAAGCGGGTGGAGTTAAAAATGTGTTTTGGATGGAAGGAAAGTCTCGCTACAATACTGCGCCACAGTATGAGCCTTCCACTTCTACCCGCAGTCAGACGCAGAATGTCAATTGTCAATTGTAAGACGGGCTGGTTTCCGCAACTCGACGACGAAAGCGCCTATTTTGCGTGTGGGTGGGAATGCGACATCATTCGAGCCAACCCAACTCCTCCAGGAACGCCAGTAGGCCCTTTACGTTACCGACTATCCCTGGAAGGTCCCTCGATTGACCGAGGTGTTTAGCCCTGTAGTCCGCTACTCCTGTGCACTCCATGAGGACGTGAGCAGCCGTTTCTTCTGCCTCCAAGCAGGCTCTGCATAGGGGGCTATCGGTAACACCTAGGACATATAGATGTTTATTAAAGAAACCATGGCCAGTAAGTGCTGCAGTTACCAGTCGCATGCGCGGCCTACTAAGTCGAAGCAAGGTCTTAGCCAGCCTAGCGCTAGGGGACGGCAAGGCCAGCTTAGCCTGCCTGCACTCCTCATGGTTTGTCCAAAGAGTGGCATGAGCATTCCTGGTCGACTCTCTCAGAAATGAGCGTACCATCTTGAAGGGAAGAGGGATGATAGGTTCGGGACCATACGCTGTCAAGCTAGATCCTTTACGCGCCAACTCATCCGCTGCATCGTTACCTCTTGATCCGCTGTGTCCTTTTATCCATTGAAGGATTACGCGGTTATGTTGACATACCTCCATTAGTCGTTTGTGACACTCGTAGATTAGCCCTGAGTTAATAGTGTTGCTATTTAGGGCTTGTAGGACGGCCATGCTATCCGAGAGTATTCGAATGGAGGAATCTCTTACCTTTCTCGATGCTATGGCATTAGCGGCCGAGATGATGCCCATGCATTCAGCTTGAAAGACAGTATTATGGGCACCCAGTGGAATGGCTATCTTGATGTTTAGGTCCTCCGAGAAGGTGCCTGAACCAGTGCCTGCTTCAGTTTTTGAACCATCGGTAAAAATTCTGAGCTCTTTAACGTCGAGCCCCTCAACCCGATGGTCTTCATGTAACTGTATATTGTATTTTTTGTCAAAAACAAATTGTTTAGGGATTCTGTCACTGCAAGCCATAGAGATGAGGAAATTTTTTCGTAAACTTCCCCTAGGATGGCGGTGTGTGAGGTCCTGTTTTTCCTCCAAAGTCCTAAGGTGTTGAGTCTCACCGCAGATGACGCGGCCTCCTGCTTAATATACATCTGGAGTGGCGGAAGACACAGCATGGCCTCCATTGCTGCTGTTGGAGTAGTTCTCATACTACCTGTGATAGCCATGCAGGCCAGCCTTTGGAAGCTTTGGAGTTTGCTTACCATTGTGGTTAGTTTGGTCCTGGACCACCACACCACAGCTCCGTAGCAGACAAGAGGACGGATCACCGTTACGTACAGCCAAAGAATGATGTTGGGAGAAAGTCCCCACTTTTTCCCCACCATTCTCCGACACTGCCAGAAAGCAATACTCGCCTTCTTTAGTTTGTTGTCAATGTGGCTACTCCAGTTGAGCTTGCTGTCCAAGGTTATGCCCAGGTACTTCACCTCAGTTGCTAGCTGGAGTTCCGTTCCAAAGAGCTTAGGTAGGGTATACCTACCAAGAGCCCTATTGTTAGTGAACATGACCATTTCCGTTTTTGTTGGGTTAACCGCCAGGTCATATTCTAAACACCAGCGCTCCACGATGCGAAGAGCTGTTTGTTTAAGGTTGCATACTGTGCTCGCAAATTTACCTGTGATGAGGATTACCAAATCGTCGGCGTATCCTACGGTGTAGTATCCATTAGCGTTAAGCTTGGTAATCAGGTCGTTAATGACCAGAAGCGGGGAGAGCACTCCTCCCTGCGGGCATCCCCGCACTACCTCCGCCGACAGGGACTCTCCAGCTAGACGCACGATACGTTTGTTAAGCATGTTTGTGACCCAGTTGTTTACAGCTGTTGACACCCCATGCCTTGTTAGAGATGCACTTATACTGCTATGCTGCGTCTTGTCAAAGGCACCTTCTATATCAATAAAAGTTCCAAGACAGATGCATTTGTTTTGAATCGCCTCTTCAATTGTGGATACAACTGCATGGAGAGCCGATTCAGTAGACTTACCCAAACTATATGCATGCTGATTCTTGTGTAAGGGTATATGTTTTAACGCTCCATCTCTCAGGTGTCTCTCGCACAAACGTTCGAGAGTCTTAAGCAAGAACGAGGTGAGACTAATCGGCCTGAAAGATTTAGCGTTAGTGTAGTCGCTCCTACCTGGCTTCGGTATGAAAATTACGTTTACTACTCTCCACCTTTTGGGAACGTATCCGAATCTAAGACATGCTTTCATGATTCGGACCATTATATTGATGACGGGTTCCCCATCCCACTGTAGAAGTGCTGGGAAGATTCCATCTGGTCCTGCTGATTTAAAAGGTTTAAAGCTATTAATGGCCCATCTCACCTTGTCAGCAGTTATAATATTATTAGTTATGTCTAAGTGGTCGACAGCTTCATGGTGAACCTCTTCCGGCCACACAATCTCTTGAATAGTTCTACTTCCGGGAAAGTGAGTTTCCAATAAGAGACTGTGTGTTTCTGTGGTGGAAGAGGTATATGTTCCATCGGGTTTTTTAAGCGACCCTAGCCTGGAGTTGCCTTGTTGAGCTAGTATTTGCCTTACCCGATTTGCTTGATCAACGGTTTCAATGTCGCTGCAGAATTTCCTCCATGAGTTGCTGCTTTTGAACCGTAGTCGTTTCTTGTACTTGGATTTGGCATCTTTATAGTTGTCCCAATCCTCATCAGCACTGGTGTTCATCGCCCTGTTTAGCAGTCTTCTGATCTTAGCACGCATCCTATCTAGATCAGGACCCCACCAAGGCTGCCCCTTGATGTTGGTAGGCGCTGGTGTGCTAAGCGGGCAAGATGAATGGTAGCAGTCTATTGAAGTATTAGTAAAAAAAAGACGCAGACGCAGAAACAGACCGCAACTTATAACAATCGCGCGCAATATCATAATCAAAGCCAGTATCATACTTCGGCCCGAGGCAGGGGAAATAATAATTCGTTTCGCGGGCGAGGCGCGCGGGGTTCACGCGGCCGTGGTCTACCCGACAGGTCAGGAAAGGATTATCAACCCAGACGTTCTCCCTCATCCCACCGGGATAGGAGACACCAAACCCATAAACGAAAATATTGACTATGCCATGCACATGCATGCAAAATTTCACGCCGGACAACTCCGCATGTACTACGATCGTTGGAAACAGTTGGGAGCTCCCACATACATTCTAAAAATTATACTAAGATGCCGCATTCCTTTTGTGTTGAAACCACCATTGCACATTCCAAACAGTCGCAGTGTGAAAACACCAGAATCAGAATAAATGTCGATAATAATGAAAAACATGATCTCGCAGGGTATGCTAGAAAAGGTGCGCCCATCGCCCAGCTTTATTTCCCCGATATTCCTGCGCCCCAAGAGCGACGGCACATGGAGGCCCATATTCAACTTAAAAAATCTGAACCAATACGTCAACAATCGACTTTTCAGACTAATAAAGGTTCATCGGGTAACGGATTTTCTACAACTAAAGGATTGGTTGGCCAAAGTGGACATTCACCAGGCATACTTCCATGTCCCTGTATTCGAAGGCCACAGAAGGTTTCTCCGCCTTCTGTACGGCGACAAAAACCCACAAATACTGGAAATGACGTGCCTACCCTTCGGCCTTTGTTCAGCACCGAGAATATTCACCTCAATTACCAACTAGATAGCACAATACCTCCGCGATCACGGTATCCGGATCATTGTGTATCTCGACGATTTTATGCTGGCTCATCAAAACAAAGCCACTCTCATAAATCAAGTGTCGTTGACACTGAACACGCTCGCCCACCTAGGCTGGCAAGTGAACACAGACAAATCTGTTTGCAATCCACAGAAGGCGGTGGAATACCTGGGCATTGTGTGGAACATATGGCAGAACGCGAAATACATTCCTCAGAGGTTATTAGCAAAAATACATTGCACGGTATCCAAAATCTTGACAACACGGACAACGTCCGTCAAAGAGTTACAAGGTCTCATTGGCCTGCTGAACTTTTCCAGTTTTGTTGTACCGAGGGGTCGTCTGAATTCCCGGTATTTACAGTTACAGGCCAAGAAGGCTTTGAAACTAAAGATGACCAAAACTTTTCCTCTAGTTGCGAAAGCCCTAGTCGAGTTAGAATGGTGGCAGTTGAATTGTCAGAAGAGTACTCTACTTCATGTCCCACTATCGTCTCATTACCTAACAACAGATGCCAGCGACATCGGCTGGGGGGCCAAATTAAACGAAATCTCAATAACAGGTTCATGGCTACCCTCACAGCAGAACCTTCATTACAACTACAAGGAGATGTTGGCCATATTAAATGTTTTACGCCTTCATTGTCAGCTCCTGAGCTCACAGTCGCTGCTAATACAGTGCGACAACAAAACTGTCGTCTCTTATCTAAGAAAAGAGGGAGGGGCGAAATCTATAGCGCTTACGGAGCTGGCAATGAAAGTGCTACAAGTACTGGACCAAAAAAACATTCACATGTCCATCTATCACATAGCAGGGAACTACAACTGCGAAGCAGACCATTTATCACGTCTCAAAGACCCACCAGAATGGCATCTCCTGTCAAACATAACAAATGTCGTGTTTGCCAAGTGGGGAACCCCCGTAATTGATCTTTTTGCTTCCAGGAGAGCTCACGTGGTTCCAACGTACTGTACACTAGACAGAACCGACAACCAGGCGAGCATGTACGATGCTCTAGGCAGCAAGTGGGATTTCAAGTTGGCATGGCTGTTCCCGCCGCCTTATCTCATTCCCAGAGTATTGACGCACTTAAACAATGCACTGGGTGTGTACCTGATCGTAGCCCCGAGATGGCACAAATTTTACTGGACAATCATATACGTTTTCGTGCCGAACGCCACAAGATCGTTATTTTCTTTCCGAGAAGTATAATTTAGAAAACCAAGTGTTATTTCCCAACTAAGTACAATGGGAAAAAGAAAGAAAGATGACAGTGATGCTAGAATCATGAAAAAACTAAAAAGATTGGAAAGGAAGCTGGAAAAAAGAAGGAAGATACGAGAGGTCTCGTTAGAGTCCAGCTCCAGCAACGAACAACTTCCAGCCCCGCCTGTGACTCCACATACTGGCCTTTCCGACCACGAAATGAGCCCTCCTAATCCCAATCCACACATTGAAATTTCAGAAGGTATGTTTTTTTTTGCTACCTTGTTTTTTCTTTTTAGGTTATAAACACGTGCCAAGATGAATTGAAACTATCAACAAGTATATATAAGTATATAGGTATGCCTTTGCTGAGGATTAACTCTAGCGGGTGTGAGATTTTTTGTCACATCACAAGTGGTTCTTCCCTTGAAATACTGCATATTACAAAAAAAATAAAAATACTCAACCGAGTTGGCAATCCACACCTATCTTGCGAATTTACTCTTGGAATTTCGTATTCCTTGGGGTACCTTCCCTGATAACAAATATAATGGTACTAAAGTTCTTGTGAATATACCCTTACAGTTGGTTTAATACCACTTTTTGCCGTTATTCTTATATCCTTGATATTCATCACTCATCAAAAATAAATCCATGCGGTCTTGCACTTGGCAATACCCTGAATTCCCTACAGTAGACTGAACTATAAATAAATCTGCTATAATTTGCTGAAGTCAGTACACTAATATTTCAGGAACCAATACACAAGACGACTTCATCGTAGATGAGGAGACGCTCCTCATTCTTGGTGACAAACCACCACCATCCGAGGAGACATATGATGAGCCCATTCTCGAGGAAATTGCCAAGAGATGGCAACATGTGGTTTCTGAGGGTCTAAAAAAAGAAGCGAAACAAGAGCTCCAGAGGGCACTCCCAGAAAATTGCAAATTCCAGAGTCAGTGTTTAAACGATATTGCACCCTAAGGGCCAGAAGCAATCAATTGGCAAAGGCAACAGCCTATATTGCAGTAGCCCTTGACCAGTTAGTAAAGGATAAGAACTCAAATAAGTTAACTACAAAACTGGTCAGTGACGCAGGTCGTCTAATGAGCGAACTCATAAACTCACAAACTATGGCAAGAAGATCCCTAATACTATAATAATAATAATACCTTGGACACCTTTTACACACATTGATCTAGCCCCAAACTAGGAATCCCTGTATCTTGGGTACTAGACAACGATATATATACTTATATAGAGAAATATTATACTTAGATAGATAAACAACCATGACTAGGGTACAAACATCCGTTCTCATCAAACAAACATTTGCCCCCACCGGGACTCGAACCCGGGACCCTTGGTTTCGTAGGCAGCGTCACTACCCTCTCGGCCATTCGGGTCGTCGACTATACTCCCTCAGTAAAGATACTAACTAAGGAAATTATTAAGGAAGTAAAACAAGAGAAATATTTATTCGATGAACATTTATTAGTCTGAAAAGTCGAGTGTTGACGTATTGGTTCAGATTTTTTAAGTTGAATATGGGCCTCCATGTGCCGTCGCTCTTGGGGCGCAGGAATATCGGGGAAATAAAGCTGGGCGATGGGCGCACCTTTTCTAACACACCCTGCGAGATCATGTTTTTCATTATTTTCGACATTTGTTCTGATTCTGGTGTTTTCACACTGCGACTGTATGGAATGTGCAATGGTGGTTTCAACACAAAAGGAATGCGGCATCCTTGTATAATTTTTAGAATGTAAGTGGGACCTCCCAACTGTTTCCAACGATCGTAGTACATGTGGAGTTCTCCGGCGTGAAATTTTGCATGCATGTGCATGGCATAGTCAATATTTTCGTTTATGGGTTTGGTGTCTCCTATCCCGGTTGGATGAGGGAGAACGTCTGGGTTGATATTCCCTTCCTGACCTGTCGGGGAGACCACGGCCGCGTGAACCCCGCGCGCCTCGCCCACGAAACGAATTATTATTTATCCTGCCTCGGGCCGAAGTATGATACTGGCTTTGATTATGATATTGCGCGCGATTGTTATAAGTTGCGGCCTGTTTCTGCGTCTGACTGCGGGTAGAAGTGGAAGGCTCGTACTGTGGCGCAGTATTGTAGCGAAACTTTCCTTCCACCCAAAACACATTTTTAACTCCACCCGCTTTTTCCAATAAAGCATTAAATTTGTCGGCTTCAAATTGATCAGAACCTGACGGCGCAATTTTGCGTAATGTATTTGTGTGGTACTGGTCTTTTACTGATGAGAGTATGCCTTCTCTGCGATATTGAATAAGTTCAGCCCGGTGTCCACAGACGAGCTGGAGAGCGTCGTTTGAAATCTTGCTATACTCACCATTGGCCAACATTTCTTTGAGCTTTGTATGGATATCGCCGAATCGTAGGTTTTCGACCTGATGCGCCCAGGCTAGAAAGGCTTGTAATTCACTCAAAAGCGCGTCGCGCTGTTTGAGCAATGCATAGGAAATGCCGGCAAAAGCCTTTTCCATGTTTAAGGTAGTTTTAGATGTATCGTACCTCTTTATCTCGTCATTAGCTTCAAGACCCGGCGCAATTAAATAGTGTTTTTGGACATCGGCATATCGGACGTTAATCCAGTCCTGGCTATTGAATCGCTGCAAATCTTTTAATTGTTGTGTTAGTTCGGGAGACGCCTGCGGTACAGCGGGCTCCTTGGTTTTTGTACCAGTAAAAATGTTAAGATCGACCTCGAAAGCCGAGTCAATGTTGGCGGGCTCGGACTCCTCAACATGACCTTCGTAGAGGTCTCCACTAACATTAGGGTTAATCAAGTCATGCCGTGGTTCACAATCATATTCGTGAAATTCCTGTGTAGCAGCAAGTTGGCTTTTAAGATCTTTAATCTCGTTAAAAAGAAGATCAAACTTACGTTCCTTGATACGTTTGCGCCGTCGGTACCGCTTCCTGCGATCGTCGCTTTCCGAGAAACTCGACGAGGACGAACTAGAATTGTGAGTCCGAAGAGCTCACCGGTTTCCGCCTTTTCTTGCCTTTATCCTTACGCGCCGCCACGTGCTCCACACTGGACGGAACCTCCGGGGTTTCTTGCTCCATTTTACACAAACGAACGGTCACACCGTTGGGAATCTTTTATTTGCCTGCAATAAATCAGAAAATTCTAAGAAATTCTTTAACGAACAGTTGGTTATAATATGCAAAAGAAGTTCTCACGTCACGATGTATAGATTTTTGGCGGGCCGTACTCAGGAGCTGAGCAGCGACTGTGCCGTGCGAAAATCAAGACGCCAATGAAGCTAAATTCGAATTCAACAATCCGAACTGCCTCGGTGGTGTGGTGGGGCGCGCGCGCAAACAAGGTACCACGCGGCTTAACCGAACATCCGGGCGGGAACGGACGGACCGGTACGTCACTAGTTTAGCACTGAAAATCAAGGATGTCTTCTCATGTTTTTAATTAGGCCCTGAATATCGGTCAAGATATTTAATAAGAAATAGCGGTCAAACCTGTGGACGGCTTTTAATGCGATTTTTCGTAGTTCAGTAGTACTAAAGTTATGTGTGGGAATTTTTTCTGTTGATTATTTTTATTCAGTCATAATGACTGAATAAACACAACCAAAAATAAAAAACACAATATAAAATTAACAGAAGGTAATTACTATTAGCAGAAAAGATCCTACTCCAGACATGTAGCCGAAACATACGAATACAAATTAATATGACTAGTTATCAGATGCACCTGGGCAGCATTGTAATGTCAAAAGGAAGGGATGCTTTTCTTTATTATAAATGAATGAGAGAGAGAGCTCGAAGCTCATAAAAAAATCTTCAAATGTTTGATTGTTAGTAGGCAAAAATAATACACTATTACAAGTCAGACACTCATTCATAAAAAATAAATCAAATATGATCAACTAAACTAATGATTAACTTGAAATCCGACCGAATTAAGATCTTTCATATTTGACACTGGCAAACTGAACCTCAAAAGAGGTTGCACGTCATATAATGAAAAAATTAAAACACCTCTCACCACATTTACTGAAACCTTACGGAAAAATTTGGTTTACTTATTACCTATTTAGGCTCATAACTTTTGAACCGCTGAACCGATGTTAGTAAATTATATCTAAGAACCATCACAATATAGTCTACTATCAATTGTAAAAACCACATTAATATCCATCTACTCGTTTAAGCGCTAGAGTGCTACGATAGGCACAGGCAGACAGACAGACAAACAGAAGCTTCAAGCTTATAACACCTCTATTTTCGGTGGGGGTTAAAAAAGAAGATGTAGCGGTTCAGATGAAACATATCTTCTGCATCCTATACAGATTATCATCGTACAATAACCTCGGCTTTAGTTATTGATCTAAGAGGCAATTTAATGCATCACCAGCCTACATCAGCTAGTTCATTAGTTTGCAAATTGTCAAGTAACATTACACATCGCCTGTCTCTCAGGGGGGTAGGCAGGGATCCTCTGCATGTTAATTAGTTTACTCGTACTACACTTATGTTACTCAAATATTATAACATGTATTAATTACATCCAAGGCTATCTCTATGTGGGTATTTCTTCTACAAAATCAAGCAAGTAGTCAATGTTCCCATATCAATTGAATGACTTCTCCTGTTCCACAGCTCTGCGGCATTTTAATAATTCCCGCATAGCTACCAGAATCCGTACCACAGATCACCCGTGAGAATCCATTTTATAGAGAATTCAATTTCGATACATTTTCATAAACTCTCCTAACATAGGCAGGCACTTGTGTTCATATATTCAATAACATATCGCAGTTTTATTTATGTTTCTGCGCTCGCGCTCAAAGTTGTATTTGTACCGTGGGAAATGGTGAAAGGAATGGGGCTTGCTTAGATGTTATGTGAGGAAAACTTCAAAGCTGGAGCGATGGGCTAGCCCCCAGTGGCAACAGGCTTCCTCTGTGGCGCTGCGGTTGTAGTTCTGCCTACCAAGCGAGAGGTTCCGGGGTCGATCCCCGGCTGGGGAAGCAGAAAAAAAAAATTGGATGTTTATATATATGTGTGTGACGTCGCTGTTTCTTGTTCCTACGACACAATATATCCGAGTGTGGGGCCCTGAAGCAATGTGCCTGTATGAAAACGTTTATATATATATATGTTCATTAAAAACAATATAACACTAATTGTTTTTTTTTTTCAGTTATAGAACCCGGGACCTCTCGCATGGTATGCAGAGCCACAACCGCCGCGCCACACACAGAAGTTGTCGAAAATGTCGTGGTCGCCCTGTAATTTCATTTGTTAATCGTCACCTGCAGATTAAACTGCTGTTTAAAGTTACTTTTAAACTTGCTGGATTGAAATTCGAAGAGAAATTCTGTCAGTAAAGAAAGTAATAGTATTAGTAACAACAAAAAGCCTTTTTAGCAAGATTTATTAATATGTGCACCTGTCACGCACAAATGTAACTTTTCAACAGAGCTATATAACGAATATGGTATGGTATGGTATCAAATGGTACGTACGCGTCTGTACTATACCTAGTATAGTACAGACGCGTACGTACCATTTGATCAATTAAACATGTAAATATTTAATTAAATAAATGTAACCCATTAATGTCTCCACCGAGGGGCACAGGCCTTTACCCATATACGACTAAGATTAAGCCATACACCACCACGCTGGCTCAATGCGGGTTGATGAAGGGGTTTGATGAAGGGGTTTTACGACTCTTACCACTGTAGGTCCCACGTAGCGATAGTAGCCGGGACTTGCAGCTTAAGGCCCAGTTCTGGCTGTTGAGGTGAAGGGCGCCGCATTCGCCTGTCGTCTTCTGGCGGGGGAGCGGGCGGCGCGGAATAGCATCGGGCCTCCCGGAGACGTTAAAAATTAGGTGTTTTTTTTTTTAATTTACTGAAAAACGGAAATAAGCTAATTGATAAAGGGATTGCTACGGAGCTCTAAAAAAGGAAAATTTAAAAATTTAAATTTAAAAAATCTGTTATTTTATATTAAAATTATTGTATCTTCTTTTTAATATAGTCTATGTTCAGGATTTTTCACGATCGAGGCAAATTAATCCAATCTCGTAACGACATATTATTTAAACTAGATTATCTCTTTATGAATAACATATATTTTTGAGACCTATGAATGAAGTGAAAAAAAAAATTTTTTTACCAAAGCGCTAGTTGTTTTTTGTGATCTTGGGCCTTAACGTGTCATCCGAAACACTGATCGTGCGATACTGTATTTAAGATAAATTAGTTATGTCATTGGTACATGGTCAGGTCTCTAACCCGCAACTCCTGAGTGACAAGCAAGCGTGAAACCGAATAGACCAAGGAGCTCTTTTTAAAAAAACATGTTCTTACGGAATTTTAAAATTGTGGACAAATTGAAATTGTTTAATTTATCGAAACAAAGCAACTTTGAAAATAGAATCCCTACATAAATGGATATGACAAGAATTGCCGGATTATTTGATGATTAGTTGCCACTTCAACGTTAGATAGTTTTGGCACGAGGTCAAAATTAACTAACGTTTGATTTGACATCCTTTTAAAAACTCCGTAGAAAGTATCTTAACATAGGCCACCGAAAAGGGTAAATTTCTACTGGACTACATAGTTATTTATTTAGAATGTTGAGCTACGATATTATAAGCACTTTTATCATCAAAACATCCGCGAGCTTCTGCACTACATATAGATCACCGTATTCAAGATCTATTGAAAGAAACAGAGTAACATACAAACTTGTACAAAATAAACAGAACAATTACGAACCGAAAAGAGGAAATAAAAACCCCAACACCATGTAATTGTTCCGTTCAGAAACAGTTAAACATTTCGCTGTTTTTAAACCCTATCTTCAAACGAATGACTAAGAAATTAAAAGCCAGAAACGCGACTGGGCGAGGTTGGTTCCGTTGATCTTATTTTTATCCTGTTTTTAATTTCTAAAATAAATTACGAAGGTTCGTAATTACTTGAGTTATTTTTCACCGTATTTGTTTAAATGTGGAGCTTATAAATAATTTAAACAATAACATGTAAATTTTGTTTAAAATGGCTCGGAGGCGGACCGATAACTCAGAATTTGACGGACACTAAGGCCTGAATGTATAAACCGCTCTCAGCGCTGATTTTACTAATAATATATAATATTATTCGTAAAATAATTATAATTTATCATTTAAGCTTTTTTAGTTGTAAAATTTAACTAAAAATACGGAACCCTAAAAAGTAAGAAACTAATCTAGGACCAGAGTACTTGTCAACACAAATCCGACGAGCCCAAGTCGTCGATGGGGTTGTGTCGTTTTATTACATAGTTCCCATGGCCACCTTCGGGCTCCATCATCAGATAAGCTCCATGTCAAAAAAATATAGCATTGTCATCCGATTTACATATGCATGCAAAATTTCCAGCTCAATCGGAAACCGGGAAGTGGGTCAAATTTAACTTGCAGGTTTTGATGACATTGTCAAAGTCAAAGTCAAAGTACTTTATTACAGTAGATATTTACATATACTTAGCAAACGTCAATTTTGCCTCTTCTCTACATTGAACCACTGTGGGAGAAGAAGGGCGTAGAAACTCACACGGAAACATACGGACAGAGCCTGGGACATGCACCTAAATACTCGCACAGTACGATTATTTTAACTGCTCGACACTTCTTGGCTTTTTTTTATCGTAAATCAATTAACTGTTTTCAGATTTTTCCCTCATTATACTCGTCATGATACACCTCTGTGCCAAATTTCATCTTTGCAGGACATCTTGATCACTAGCGACGAAAACCGAGAAGTGTCGGGCGGTGAAGCTAAAGTAATAGTACTCACCTACAGAAGTTTGTCCGCGTTCAAACTGTTCAGCTAAGTGTAGTCAACATCGGCAGTCAGTGTTCATACGGATTTTATAAAGATACGTTACATCCACTCAGCTCTGGGGCCATCAACAGATGATTGATTATTTTTCAAAGGTTTTCAACTTTATTTCGAAGCCATAGGCTAAAAATCGCGATCCATTTTTTGATCTACCGATAGACGAGTTTGCATGCGACATTTCAATTGAGTTGAACAGCCGCCACGTTCTGTAAATCTATTTCTATCGAAAATTTCAAAACATCGGCCAATCATAGTCGCTGCAAAAGACAGTCGTTTAAAATAATCGACATGTCAATTCATAGATGTCAGAGATGACGTAATAAGGCTACTCGTAAAGTAGCTCGTTTGATATTTTGAAAGATGGTAGACGCCTTAGTACATTTTGGTTGCGAATGCGACTGTTTTTGAAAGGATTAGAATGAACTAAACAGCGTTTGACAAGTTCATGTTTCATAGGAGTTTGACGATCCGAATGGCCGAGTCGGCACTGACCCTGCCTACGAAGCCAAGGGTCCCGGGTTCGAGTCCCGGTGGTGGCAAATATTTGTGCCCTAGTCATGGTTGTTTATCTATTTAAGTATAATATTTATTTATATAAGAATGTGTATCGTTGTCTAGTACCCAAGATACAGGGAATCCTAGTTTGGGGCTAGATCAATGTGTGTAAATAGTGTCCAAGGTATTATTATTATTATTATTATTATTATTATTATTATTATTATTATTATAGTTGCAAGCAAATTTCGAGTCGCAATCCCTGAAAATAAGAAATTTATTTGCTATGTCAAGGGAATTTTACAGTAATAAGTTTAAGTATATCAATTGAACCCTCTATACAGCTAGTCAATAGCCTACAAAATTTAGTTGTACTCGTATTAATAATTTTTTAAATTGAAAAACTCTTAAAGTCAATAAAAACAATTGTCTAAGAGCCATTTTTGTAGTTTAGATGTGAAGAGATTAACTGGAGGGTTTTTAATATCTTGAGGTATCACATTGTACACCGCTACACACATTGCGCCACTATTATTTTGGTACAGTGCTGTTCTGGGACAGTGTTTTTAAACAAGCCTGGCTGGATTTCTGATATTACTGGGATATAGATCACTTGCCTTGGCAAATAGATTTGTGTTAAGTTTAACATATTTAACCACTTCCGCCATATATATGTTGCAGGCAATTTGTATGATTCAGCATTTTACAAACGGCGTAGTCCGTTTACAAACGCGCGCTGCTATGTAATATGCCGAAGGCAAATTGACACTCCTTTATGTTTTTAGTATGTTTAGTTGTTCTTACATGTTCAACCTAACACGAAGGATTCGCTTCGCTCACCCTCTTTACCCTTCACCTAAGCTACCGCAGCGTTTTGCCCTGAGAATTTGCTATTTTAATTTCAATTTGCAATTTGCCTTCGGCATATTATATAGCAGCGCGCGTTTGTAAACCGACGACGCCGTTTGTAAAATGTGGAATCTTACAATATATATACAAAGAAATGGTAGTATTTTCAACTCACGAAACAATGACTTTGACTTTGACTTTGAATGGCTTGCATGATACGTGTTGTGGTACTTCAACTATTGACCGGATGCATTTTATTGAGCGATAAAAACAGCTTGCTTATCGGTACCGTTCCCCTATATGATCAAGGCATATATGAGTATTGATTTTATATATCCGAAGTAGGCCGATATCATCGCTTGTCTTGATGCAATTTTACTTAGCCTTCTCAAGACAAATACAAATCTGCTGCAGACTTTCTTGGTATATTCTTTCCAATTTAGATTCTTATAAACTATTATACCTAAGAATGTTGCAGGGTCTACCTTTTTTTATTGTTGTCCTTGGTGATTAATACTCAGTAATTTGTAATTTATATTATTATTAAAATTCATAACATTAGTTTTTGTTAAATTTACTTTGACATAAGAATTGATTAAATATTTTACTACGGTTGTCACAGTTTCATTAATGGCCCAGATATAAATATTTAAATTGTTATTTTTGTGTGTCACTATTATTGAAATGTCATCAGCGAATTATATACAGTTATGTTTGATGTACTCTGGGAGATCATTTATGTATAAAAGGAATAAGAGCGGACCAACGACACTGCCTTGTGTGGACCAACGACACTAGGTTGTGATTTATATGTTTTTAAGACATTATCTCTTATGGTTTCTACATATTGAGATCGGTCCCTTAAGTAAGTTTTTATCCAAGTCAGTGATGGGCCTCTTATTCCGCATTGGTCAAGCTTTATTAGCAGTATTTCATGGTCAACAAAGTAGAACTCTTTAGACATATCAAAAAATAAAAGAGTCGTAATTTGGTTTTGGTCAACTCGATAGCTTAAAAACCGCTGACTAGGTTAGCTTCTAATGTTGTAGTTTTATTTTGGAATCCATATTGTTCGGGTTTTTGATATTTGATGTGCAGTTAAAAAAATGTTTAATCTTATTTGCATGGCTTTCTCAAATACTTTCGAAAAGTATTGAGGTCAGGGTTATTGGCCTGTAGTTAACAACATAATCTCTTCTGCCTTTCTTATGCAACGGTTTAACTACAGATTCTTTCAGTTTCAAAGGAAATCATCCTGACTCTAGCGATAGATTGATGATATATGTTAGCACGAAACAAAGTCCGTCAGCACAATTTTTAATACTTTCGTAGTTAGTCCGTCGATTCCTGAAGCATAAGTATTATCGAGGGAGATGAGGATCTTATAAGTTTCAACTGGACATACCGGTTCTAGGAAACTAGTTTTGTCCAGTGAGTAATTCGTCTTTTGGAATTAATTGTTAGTGTTGTTAATATTTGTTGTATTCATTAAGTAATCATTAATTGTATTTGCAATATCTGCCGGGTATTGTGATACTGTTTCCCTCGTATAGTATCCTTTTAATGCCCTGTATTTGATTTGTGTGTCACAATTCATTCTGGATGATTGTCCAAGAAGCTTTGCACATATTTTAATATTTAACTAAAACAAAAAATAAGCTCTAATATTGACTTGGCTGGATCAGACCCATGAAGACAACAGAAAAGAGGCCCAGACCAGCAGTCAAGTGAGTCATTGAAATCTTAGCATGATGATGATGATGATGATCAGGCTTAGCAGTTTCACTGTCAAGCACCAGCGCGTCAAGTGCGTGCGTATTAGGCAATCCAGACGGGAGGCTGGCCACGCACCGGTGCGTGGTCTCTCCTATATGCACTTCATCAGGTTGGCATTAGGACTAGGGGACTTTGCTTTTTGAGCAGCATTGCGCTTGGATTTTCAATAATCCGCGCAACCGTGTTTTCATATCGTGAACGGTTCTGTTTGTCTGCATATAAATGCGTGTGAAAAAAATACTCTGCACCTTCAATTTGTAGGACACAGAACCGGGATAAGTTAACACAGTAACTATGAAAAAAAACACCTCTACAAAATATTTGGCTGACTTGTTTCCTTGTAAAGTTGATAACTTACGAACCACTAATCCGATTTTAATAAAACATAGCTAAGAACCATCGCAAAGGAATCTGCTACCATTTTCGGAAACCAGAATTAAAATCCGTTCATCCGTTTGAACGCTACAGACAGACAGACAGACGCTTCAAACCTTTACCCCCTCTTTTCTACCTAGCAGTGGGTGGAGACATCTTAATGATGACATGTTTAATGAGACGGAAAATGTATAACAACCGGGTTCAATTAAGACAATTCACAGCTGAACCCTTAAACAGAAAACAGATACTATGCACCGCTGTCGTGTCTACAGGTAATTGCCTGCGGTAGTAATCCGAAATAGTTGTCGACAGTTCGGTGTCGGGGGTTCATTCCATCGGGCGATTAAAGCGGTGGTGGAAGCTCGCTCCTTGAATATAACTCCGCGCGGGTGGTTTTTTTAGTGTTGCTGGGTTTAAGGGTTTAACTGTAACATGTAGAGTGCGGCTATGTTCTCTCTCGTTGCTTAGTTAGCGGCCTACTGTTTCGTTTCCATCTCAATTTGACATATTATATATATCCATAGCTGCGGCGTTAGGCTAGCACCCTGTAACGCAAATTGGAGTATTGAATAACTGACTCAAAGTAGGCACAACTGTGCCTCTGCCACCCCATATTGGAAAGTGACATTCCCACTTTGCAGCCCAACATTTAAAATAGGTGGGTCGAATCCGGTATTTATCTACTCAATAAACCTTTTGCAATACTCCTCTGTTTATTAAGATTGTTGATAATTTAATTAGGTATCTTTCTATGTTTCTATTTTTGATTTTGCATAATTACTAAATTGATTGGTACATGTACTCTTATCACATTATGTCTAAATTCATACCTAAAAAATGTAACTAACTTATTAGTATTACCTAGTAACGAGCGAGGCCTTCTCGCACAGGTGTGTTTGTACTTAAAAGGAGTTCTCATGAAATTGTTTGTTAAATTAAGTTAAAGTTAAATAAATAAACATAAAATACCACTAACTTGATATAATATTTTGAGCAATAGGTCGGGCGACACGGGAATTTGGAAACTGTTACATAAACATAATTATTTTATACCAGGACATTATTGACTTTATCTACTCACTTGTAATTTGTGATATACTTTCGGAAACTAGGACAAACAGGCAATGCTACACTAGTGCTACAGCTCTATCCACAAAGTTCTAGATACCAAACTAGGCTAGTATTCATAAATTCATTTATTTAAGTGGACGCGCAAGTTTTGTTCTCTTAATTTAAATAGAAATGCGGCTTTGATGTCCGAAACTCTAATGAGACTTTTACAAAACCTAGTTTACAAGTTACTCTATTCTGTTCTGTATCTTGGAGATTTCAGATTACTTACTCTCATCGATAAAAATATAAAGGCCTTCTTGACTACTTCGATACAAATAGCGCCCCTGTTGGAATTTGTTAGCTCTAAGCATATAATAAGCATCTGTCTAATCCAAAATTGAGACAACAAGCTATTTTGCAATAATTACTAAATATGTTAGCAGGCTTCGATAAAAATGTAAGAATAGGTATTCCAGCTCAACCACCATACACGTTATGACTCTCTGTCGACGTCGAGTGAGAGACTTGACTAGCTTGACCTTGACCTCTTGAATACCACCGGCGTTAGGTAACGCCACTTTTCCGTTATAGTCAGAGATCCGAAATTCGGATGCATATTTACCTAAAGTTAAATTATGGCTATAAAATTATGCAATTCGCTTCATATATTTTTTTTTATAGCAGCTGCTACTTATATATATTTTTTGGAAAAATAAATCTCGCTATGCCAGGAAATCCAGGAATGCAAAATGCCTGTGCAGCTGCAAGAAAATAACATAATTACACTAATCACAATAATTTTAATAATTTGTTTCAATAGACAATTGAATTATTCTATATATAGCCTGTTAACATATCCTTACATTGTCTATTATGCAAGTTTGGTTACTATCTACTTTACGTAGTTTTACAAAAGTAAGTTTAACAAAAGTAGTACCTATACTACATATTTTACAAATGTTTAGGTATTGTTGAAATATTTATCTTTGGCCGAACTAGGAATTCAAGGATTTTTTTAATGTATTTGGCTTCGGAAATGGGTCAAAATAGGAATAATCTCATTGAAGTAACTCTATTTAAGCTAAGTTTTCTATATGATGATTGATTGATTAGGATCAGAGAAAAACGAATTTATCAGCAGGTGATATCCTGCCAAGCCAAGAAAGCAAAGGATATTCTGTCTGTGGCAGAGGCTTCGCAATACGTGACCTTGGCGGGGGCAGCGCGGGGATGAGATGCGGGAACTTTGATACGCGACGGGAAGAAATTGAAATCAGACAGCAGACAGAGACCGACCGAGAGAGAGTCAGTCCGCCGCGAATAGCCGTGGCGAATGCGTGTGTTGTATTTGCGTCGCTCGCTCCTTAAAACACGGGAGATATACGTTCGGGATCGTAAACTGTGATGTTGAAAAGAATCACAGGATTTCGTGAGATTTTACTGTTGGTTATTTTTAAGTTGTTTTATTGGTGGATTTGTTAAATAGCAGTTTTATTGTGACGGGAAGATGTGTGAATAATTTGTGGTGGTGTTTATTTACTAAACCATACTAAACATTGGGCTGTGTTGTGTGTGAAACGATCGAATAAAATCAATTTGAAAGAAAGTAGCGGCTGCAGGCGTATTCTTGGATTGTTTCCGGGACTGCAATTATCTCAGACTGGGAATAAAATACAGGTTAGTTTCATTAAGTTTTTAAAGCTGCTGTCGAGCGGAATAGCTCTAGGATCACAATTATGTATAGTGAAATTAAGTGTTTTATTCCGTCGGTCGGTACCTAAGGGTAATTCGCCTATGTTACGGCCTGAATATTAATCCAATCCGATTGACTTCCTATTGAAATTGCTAGTTACCTACTCTGACAAGGACCTAGCAATTTTTACAATGTTTCAGTATATATTCTTGGTACATATTGCTATATTACTTAACTTCCTACCTACTACTCTATATTAACTGTACAATACAACCCATTTTCAAAAACTAACGCCTTTTCAAATAAGCCCAATCTAAAAATGTAATAGCATAGGTACCTAGATACCTAATGTTATTCCCATTTCACCATTTTATAGCTATGCATAGCTAGCTACCTGGGTAAGTTGAATTGGGATTTCTGTCCACAGCATTTCGGGTTGAATCGGGAATAACCCTTAATTTACTAGGTACATGAATTAACCTCTCAAAACCTAGGGTAGTTGGGACAGGTGGCGATTTTGAATCTTATGCCATTGTAATAAAATTTTATAACGGAAAAGTGACGTTATCTAACGCCGGTGGTATTCAAGAGGTTAAGCCCTATCTCCCTTTTGTAGGTAGCTAGTTACCTACAGTCCATGTCAGTATTGATGGCCAGAGGGGAACGAGGAAGTCGCGGAGGCGGCGACACGTCCCGCACATCTCCCGCACACCCGCAAAGGCCTTGTCATCACAGTGCTTTGAACGTCCCCATCGACCCTGTCTGTTTATAGGTTCTCTTGCTTCTATGTATTTTCAAATGGCATCTCTGGCATCTCTCAGGGCATCGGCTCTCTTCGTCCATATGATAAGGTCCAATCCAATAATCCATTCCCAAGCACGACATATAGCTAGAAAAGTACTGGAAAATTGTGAAATTGAACGGAAAAATATTTCGGAAAACATGTTCAGAAACTAGAAAATGCATACCTACCCTATTATACATTTTTATCTATGTACCTATCTATGTTCATTTGACACTGGGTAGGTACCCAGTGTCAAATTAATGACATAGGAATAGACAAAGAGATGGAAAAATTTATTAACAATAGCAGTCGGAGCAACCAGTGACGAACGAAGTTTTCTTAAGTATTTCTTGCGATGATAGGTAGTACCACAGATATTATAATACGTAGTACCCACAGATATCTCAGTAGTAGATACCTAATCAAATGTACCAAACAGGAGGGCATTAAAACTCGAGAGTGGGTTTATGAAACGAGCTGAAGGCGACTTTCATAATAATATCACTCGAGAGTTTTAATGCCTAATTATGTACAGTTACATACACTAGTTTATCTACACACATATCATTCACACACTCTTTGATGTTTTCAGGAACCGCAAGCTTTGATAATTGATGTGCACTTATTTAGCTTGTTCAGTATTACCAACATCACAGACAAACTAGGGGCGGCACGCAGGCGGGCGTTTCGAAATTTGAATGTCATAATTTGTCGAAAATTGATACATTATGGTCAAAATGTATCAATAATCAGATAAGAAATGAGTTTTTACCAAGTAGTCTAGTATTATGCTGGTCGTAAAGTGCAGTTTTTGGACGCAGTAAAGAGGGTTCATGATACGTATAGATAAAATACTTTATGATTTCAAATAGCAAACATCGTAATTTAATGCATAATTACCTCTACTGGGGCGTTGTCATTTCCCTAACATATTTAAATCAAAACCCATGACTGAGTGCTAGTCAAACTTTGAATTAGTAGCTGTCCCTCCGGCCGGACCTAATTCCTCCAGTTTTACCTTACCTACCTATCTACTTAGATGTTGGGAAACCTCAAGCAAATACTATCAAGAACAACGGAACGAAAGGCCATCCCTTTGATAAAAGCAACAAGGCATATTTTTAGGAACTGAAGATATTGAGAAGCATTCCTGAATCGGCTTTGTATAATTTTGAATCTGGACTTTGTGGAAGTAAGAACAGCCAGGTATTCTGCATACGTATTCTACTCAACTACCTACCTACATACTTACTTTCTTGAATAGGAACCAGTTAGTTCATGTTAGGTGGAGTAAGAAACCACTAGCTCGTCCCACAGCCAACATGTACCTAATCCGTGTCATACTACTACACAGGAGGTAGTTAGGTACTATACAGTTTTAGGTAATAGGTTGACGACCTCTGTAGAGCGTTGCGGTTCGAGCGGTCCCGGGGACCCAATCCCGGCTGGGAAGGAAGAAAAAAAATATCCCAAGGTCTTAGATGTTTATATGTGTGTTACGTCGCTGATTCTGATTCCCATGACACATGGTATTAGAGGACGGGGCCGGAAGCAATGTCTGTTTCTGTATATAAATGTTTGAATCAACTTACACAATTGAAATAAATGAAATGACCCATAAAACCTATAAAACAGTCCATTATTGTATTGGCATCTGCATAATGATGACGTTCTCTGACGTAGGCGGTAAGCGGATGATTTTATTAGTATACCATCAAGTTGAGACAGTTCACAGATAACGCACGATATGGAAAGCACGAGCATAGATTTAAAACTATGCGATACAGAGCACAATACCTACGTGTGGGCGCTAAGTGGCGACCACGGAGCATTGAATACATATTAGATATCTGTGGTGGCGGGCGACCCATAACAAAGATAACAAATATAATAAAGTTACGAGATCATGACATAACTATGGAATCTAATTGCTAGATTATTATACAGGGCAATAAATGATTTTAAACCACTTTGTACGCTTCCAGTTCCATACATATTTTTGACAAAATCACTGTATGAAATCGAGAATCATTTTTAGTTTTCTCATCACGTAAGTGGATGGACTCACTTCTTTACTTTAAGTTATTCCACACAATCATTGATGTATTAGGTAACAAAAGACAGTCAAATAGATATCTTATGTAATTTAGTTTTTTCGATATTAATAACTTTATTTTGACAAAAAAGATTAAAAACTTAAATAATTCGAAAACCAACTTTTTTTAAATGGAAATATCATAAAGTTTGATGGAAATGGACTCTACTTTACCACTCACACACCTGAATCGAATAACCAATAACTCTCTCTGTTCAGATACAACAGTTAACTCTTTCATTTCAACTAAGTCTTATTAGTTCATTAAAGTGCATCAGCAAAGTAAAATACGCTTTGAAACATAACCATTCAAGATAAATAAAAACTTTTTAATAATTACGCAAACTTAAATGATTTATCTCACCACGATATCGCTAACACAAGATATTTTTCTAAAATTATACCAATTCATAAGGACATTCGGCATAACACGCGTTCATCTTCATTGCATATTAAAATATATTCAAAGAACATCTTGCACATATTCCCTTAGTTTTTTTTTTAATATTCCCGTTTCAACCCGTCCATTGTTTTGTGCCTGCCTATACGTTGGATAAAATAGGGAATAAAAGTACGACATTAATTACACTTTGATGGGTTGAGATATCTTGGTATCCTGTTAATTTTTAAACATATAAGGTGAAAAGGTCTTTTGAAGTAAGCTAATAACAAGACCGAGTTTCATTAGTATAAAACTACACCCTGCGACATATTGCATAATATATTAGTTCATTTCCTTTTTTATTTGACACCTTCGCCGAGGGATTATCCAATACCTACTTTAGCACAAAACGCTCAAAGATTTAAATCGCTTTCTTTTCCAACTTTTCCAGCAGGAAATAGCTTTCGATCTTTTTGTTGGACAGCACCTTTAAAGCTCGCGCTATAGGATAGAGATTGGGATGTTAGATTATCGGGTTTGGGAGTCTTAAGGGATTAAATATGGCCAGCGCCAGGGGACGCGAACAAAGAAATGCATATTTAGCTTCAATTCTACGCTAAACTAGATAATATAAAAATTTAGGATAAATATATGTTATAAAAGGTCTATTAGAGATAAGAATGATCTATTAAAATTACCGTATAGCTGTTATATTTAATACTTAAAAATATTTTTCACAATGCATTATTATTCAACTAAATGAACAAGCGCTCGGAGACGAAATCAGTTTCCTATATGAAACTTACACGCAAAAATAGGTAAAAAAACGTTTTTTTTTATTTTTTTATTTTTAATGTTATTATTACAGGAGTTTAGTAATATTTTCTATAATTTTCTTGGTCTCGGAGCTTGGGCTGCCCCGCGGGGCTCTGCGCGGGAGCATGCGTCAGTCTGCTTCGACGCGATGCGACGGGTATTTGTTTTCTTTGTCTAATTCTCAATGCCATTGGCCCTTGTTCAGCCCTTAAGTGGTAATGATAATACAGGAAGCTCGGGCAGATGGTGGATAATGAGAAGGGACCTGTATGTGTATAAGGTCTTTCAAACATGGGAATAGAGATAAAGTCGCCTTGTGGAAGGAGTTTTTAAAATTCTTGATTAGCTTAATGAAGGTTTGTGTCTTTATTAATAAGTAATTGTAGGAAGGCCAAGAGGGGATTTTGTGAGATACTCGAGCGCGTCAATTTAAGGTGATACAAAAAAAAAAACCAATATAAAGTCGTCTAAAGATTTGATTTTTGGGTTAGCGTTGATCGAGTATTTGATTAAGATCCTCACTGAATAAAAACGCGTTTAGGATTATTTTTTCTCGACAGAATTTAATTACAAAAGAACACCTATAAATAGTTATATTTTTTCCTGTAATTCTAAAAACCTAACTAATTTCATCGCCGAACTGCATTCAAAATGTGGATATTATGTATTCTTAAACTCTCCTTGAAAACCTTTTTAATAAAATAGCGTAGTAATTTTTAAACAATTTTTATGCGGTTTGGCGCTACGTTATTTTAGTAGGAAACGAGAACATTGTTTACGCTCTCTTTTCTTTCTTATGTGGAAGTAATTAACGCTGTCACTTTCGTCTACATTCATATTCCTTTTCTATATATTGTTTCGTATCACCTTAAGATACCTTACACCCTGATTAGTAACTCCACCAGATCTAAGCTTTCCACCGAGACTTCGCTATTCACTCCACACCATCCCTACCATTGTACGGTGGTACGGAACCCTTCGTGCCTGGCCGGTTTTGTTTAAGTTTGTATGTGTCAGATTTATTGAAATGTACACTTATCAAGTTATCAGCATGAAATCAATCAACATGTCTTAGACTGACGAGCTCGAGTAAATCCCACTTGTATGAACTTATTATTATAGTTGCCCCAACGGCGCGGCTCAAGGTGGGAGTTACTGAACAAGGTGCAAGGTATGTCCCGTATCTAAATATGACGCGCCCGAGATACTCACAAATTAGCCTCGTCGGTCCCCTGCCATTATTGTTTGCGGCGCGTCTTATGCAAATAATCAGAAGGTACAAGGATCATAGAGCCTCAGAAGATTTGAAATCTCTTAGAAAGACTTATAATGTTCATCATACAAATGAGAATTCTTAAGTTTTTAGTGTCACAAATTTATTTCACGAAGGGCTCTGTATTCAAATGGGTTTCAGGCTTCCTTCTCGCAAAGCAGACGCAGGTTCGAATCCTGACCATGTACAGATGTAATATTTCACGATGAAGGTTTCACTTTGGTTGTTGTTAGCCTTGCACACGCATATATATATATATTTATAATTGTTTACCCAACATATCGTTGTTTGGTAAATATGAAGCAAGTCTATGAATAACTTCCTCCTTCCTTCCACTGCCTTCCTCTCTTCTAACCTACATCGCGTCAGGTCTAACTAGCTATGACTTGTGACTAGTCATGACGCGAGTTAGTTTATCTACGCTTAAGGAATACCCTTCTAGAAGGGGGGAAAAGGATTGATTGACCCCAAACAAGTCGTTCGAGTGACAACTCAATGTTTGTCGAACACTTAGTAGTGCTGTCATTGTCTCTCGCCGGGAACTGTCATGACAGCGCCAATATGACATGTATCGGCATGTTAGAAGAGGCGATTCTTGAAATGAATTTTGACATTCCGACCGAACCCCGGTGACATTTGATTCGAATCCGCTTATCCTGCGTTTTTTTTCAGTAAACAAAAATCAATTATTTTAAAGTATTTTAAGTTTAGTCGCTCTTTGAGCTCACAGTCTACGCGCAGACTACGCGCGCGATACAGGAAATTTGAGTTTTTTTTTAAATAATTTTCCACCCCTCACACCCCCGACCCCTTCAAGTTTATCGAATGAACAAGTGAAATTATTGTAAATAAAAATAGTCCTATCATTTATACGATCTCCACAAATCCAGGCGTTTGGGCTGTAGCGGTTTTTTTAGAAGTTTCAACCCCATATCTCCGCCATTTTGTAAACTTGTCAAAAACTGAATCGACAAAAAATATATTTAATTATCGTTCCTACTCACAAAAAATCAGGAGAATCTGTTTAGAAATGCGGCCTTCAACCGGGGACACATCCGGACATAAGAAAGCATTTTTTCCCAATCCTGAAACGGAGACTCTTCGTCGCTTCGCTCGCGTGGTCAATTATGTAAATAATAATTTCATCATGTGAAGAGTGTTTTGCAAACAAACAAATTAACCTACAATTATTCTTGAACTGAACATTATCGAACTACCGGATAGTCGAATACGTCATCACACAATCCGCTGAAGCTGACACAAATCCTCCCGGTTAAATACCCCCTTCCTTTTAAATTGAGACAAGTGCGGATTGCAGTAGAAAGAGACGAGTATGTCGACTGTCGACTCAAACTTTATTCCCACACATTTGCTCACCGGGTCGGTATGTTTTCGGTTCGGTAGCGATTTTCTGCTGACAGACTTTCTCACTGGTACTACGTTCTGGTAATATATCATCATCATGTAAGTCATCTCACGCACCCCTTCTGGGGCGTGGGGAGTCGGGGTCAAGTCGACGGACCTCTTCCCGAAGAATCGCCTCTGTCCACTCCTGTGGACAGGTCATCGGATGGCCCCTGCGGGCGGTGGTCCTGGTAATATAGTGAGAGTGAGTAAGTTTATAAGCGATATTGAGGCGCACGGCGGAGCTGGGGCGGGGGACACGGGAAGGGGGAAAGTCCGGACACTCTCTACAGATTCTGTGCGCGTGTACTCGGTACAGTACCGATACGAGTCGGTCTGAAAGCTCTCATTTAATAACAAGCGTTACAGATTCTGTACAGAATCGGTACCGAATCGGTAAGGAAGTGGCCTTAGCGTCACACCTTTTACCATACGGACGTAGGCACAGTTGCGCCTAAATTAATCCAGTTATTCTGTAGCAGACCAATTTTACTCACGATATTTTCCATCACCGTCAAAATTGTAAATAAATCACCTTAGTATTTATTGCCCTAGCGGCGGCCTCCTTTGAGTGAGTATCCGCGCTCTTTGAAAAGAGCTGGCATGCGGCAACGCGGCGTGATCAAAGGTGACGCTAACAAAGTGAATAAACTATAAGTAGTCAGTGCCGGGATTTGAAACCGCCTCTCCTGCGTGACAGGCGGGCGTGAAACCACTAGGCCACGGATGTGCATGTGTTTATATTCTGAAGTTGTATAACAAACAAACATAGCGTCACGCATTTTTCTATACAGCGTGGCGGAGGCACACTTGCGGCCATGGATAGCCAGTTATTCAATAATCCACTTTGCGTGAAAGGGGGCTAGCCGAGGCGTGTAACATACTGTGAAACTTACTGCGAATAGACTTAGCCACGAAACTCTCGAAAAGGATATTTGTATCACAGACAACACTCGCGAGATGAAAAATTGCCACCTGGCTAAGTTGCGATGGAAATTGCACCGGACACACAATTCTGTAAAATAGTATGGCCGGTTATTGAATAAATCAAAGGACACAATAATTCGTATATTCGTATTCCTATATTTGTATTGCACATGAAAATTCACATTACAAGCTTAAAGAAAATACATTTACAAAGGCAATCTTATCTATTATTATAGAGTTTCGATGAAATTATTAAAGTAAAAGTGTTAAATTTTATGTTATTTAATATTCTACTAGCAATATTATCGGATTTTAATAATTATGTTAAAAGCCTTATCTGTGGTTTTGTGCTTTTCAGTGTACCGCAGCAGTTAGGATTTTTAGGTTTTTAAATTACGTCTTCTGTTCCTGATTTTTCGTAGAAAACTACAAACAATCTGTTATTGCTTAGTTGAACACTAAGGTGTAGTCAGGTAATATTTCTTTACTCGCCTTTCAAAGCCCTTTATTTTGCTACCCCACTTGAAAAACTTTTTTTAGCCCGCATATTAAATTGCCTCAAATCTGCCCCAATCTTATTTTTTTATTTACCCAGTGACACTACAGAGTAATCAACACGGATCTAATGGTGTATCATTTATCAACATCCGTTTGGTCGTTTAGCAGTTTTTTATTTATTTATTTCAGGGTTACTGTCTGGTCAGGGTCTGGTGTTAATCTGATGGAAATGGCGGCAGTATGGAGCTTTTAAATAGTTTTTTTTAATGAAATCGACGGTTTTTTGTCTGAATATTTTTTGACATTGAAATAGAACGCTATGATAGGCTTCATTCAAATGAAAGAAAAAAAAAACTTTCGGAACCTAGAAAAAATTACATTTTAATGGAAATATAATGGAGCACAGTACGATGACTTTCCGCTCAAAACCCCAGGTTGTTTTAAGGCATAGCTATTTTGAACCTTATTCCATGGTAATAAAATTCAAAACCTTGTGGATTGGCATCATATGATGCCATGGGGCCTTGAGGGATTAACTTTACCGTTCGACGCTTCTCGGTTTTAGTCGCTGGAAGTGATCAAGTTGTCCTGGAAACTTGAAATTTGGAACAGAGGTGTATCATAAAGATTATATTAAGGGAAAAATTCTGAATACAGTGAATTGATTTACTATTAAAAACATAGATAATAAATCTTAAAGCCAAGAAGTGTCGAGCGGTAAAGTTAAAATAATCTAACTGTACCTACCAAATTAATAACTGATAACACTGTGAAACTAGCTAAAGCGTTCGTGTCTCTCTTCCACATTGTTGTGTACACACCGCAGTACCCGTCTCGGTGAGATGTTGTTACCCGCACGATTGTTTCCGAAGTCCGCTAGGCCACGGACGCCCCGAAAAAAGCTAAGTGTGAATTTTAACAACTAGCTACGTTGTTAAAATTCATTTATTATGCGGTAGGTAAAAGTTTGTGGTCGGTCAGTGTTGAGTGCTAAATATAGTTTCTGCTAGTATTTCAACTCACTCGGTCCGACTTATTTGATAATTTGAATTTCGAACACATTCCCTGAAGTATAAAATAGGAAATTTGATTAAACACACACCAAAAAAAAAATAAAAAAATAGCCGACTGCATTTTTACGCTTTTTAGGTGTTGTGGAAAAATAGTTACTTAAATATGTTATGTAAAGAGATCGGATAATCAGATGTACATAGTCAGGTCATAAGTTCTGTCACATGTGCAATATGAAATAATTTAGACATGTTTATTATCTATGTAAACATTTAATAGCAAAATGAACTTAAAAAAACATAGATTGTTATGGTAATAAAGTTTTTTCAAAATGACCCCCGCGATTTTGAATACAGGCCTTTATTCTGCGCGGCCAGTCGTCTATCGCAGCACGAACGAGGTCCATGTCAATATCGGCGGCTGCCTTAATCAAGGATGCCTTGAGTGACTCCAAATCAGGATGAGGCTTTGAGCAGGCCTTTTCCTCCAAGTGTTGCCATGTCTTGTAATCTAACGGACTCAAATCTGGACTGGAGGAGGGCCAGTATTCGTGCCGGATGAAGTCGATTTCACGCGCCGCCAGCCAGTATTGTGTGCTTTTCGCTCTATGAACTGGCGCAGAATCTTGTTGGAATACCCAGTGCCTGTTATTAAACGTGGTATGAGAAACAGGTTCCACAAGGTTCTTGAGGACTGTATTTTGATACACAACTGCATTCGTTTTTACGCCTTTCTCACAAAAATGTACCTTAGTTAAGCCCCAATAAGAGACTCCCAACCAAACCATGAGCGAGGATGGAAAATGACCTCGTTGGACACGCGGAATACGGTTGCTCGCTTCTTCACTGCTGTGTGCGTACACCTTATCATTTTGTTTGTTGTAACTCTCTTCCACGGTGAAAATTTTTTCATCCGAAAAAAGAATTTCCCGATGCTTTTTTCCCGCGTACCGCTTCAACAAAGCGCGGCATTTCTTCAGTCTCAGGTCCATTAAACGAGCGTCCAAACGATGTCCTGTTTTTCTTCGATATGCCCTAAGCCCTAAGTCTTTATTTAACACCCTTTTCACCGTGGTCCTGCTTAACCCCATCTGAAGGGCCTACAGTTTCTGCTTACGTACGGGATTTCTTTGAATTCGCGCCTTCACAGCTTTTATCACTGCTGGAGTCCTAACAGAGCGAGGGCGACCACTTCTTGACCTGTCATCTACACTAGAGTCTTCATTGTATCGTTTTATGGTACGATAAACGAATCTTTTGGTTATATTCAAATTTTTCAGTAAGTCGAAAATCTGAATTGGCGCGTAACCGCAACGATGCAACGCAATTACTGCGATACGGTCTTCTTTAAGTGTCCACTCCATATTTAAAAATGAGGAAAATTCTAAAAAGTACACATTTTTATTTTCATGAAAAATTCGAAATTCGAATTCAATAAACTTTTATGTGGCCAGCGTTCTAAATTCAAAAGTTTTTATTGTGTGACAGAACTTATGACCTGACTGTGTATATTTACCTAAAGTTGAGGTGTGGGCTATTATGAAATGCACTTTTTATTGAAAAAATCCCGCGATCGCTAAATTAATTATTGTGATTATAACATCGGATGTATATTTACCAACATTTTATAAAACTATTTATCATGTTTTTTTTTATCACTAACACACATTACCCTCCTCTTAAACCCTACACACATACATCTTTTACTTTTATACATCCAAATAGTTATACAATCCCGGAATATCGGTTTTTTTTTAATTAAGAAGCCGCTTCCATACTTTTTTAGACAAACATAACTTTAGGTTAAATATATATGCATCCGAATATCCGATCTCTAGTTATATATGACAATAATATTTTTGTATATTTACTTCTAAATGTTTCTTCGATGTTAACGCATTCCATTTAGTTGGTTTTATGTCCATGTTGAGAAGCACTAAACGCATTTTGATATTACCATCCTAGCACAATTAGACACATTAGTGTTTAGTTCTAGTTCTAGCCTAGACCAATACTAATATCACCTTCTTATCATAGGACTGCAGGCATACAGTTCTACTAACCTCGACCAATTTCCGTACCTCATTTACAGTTAGAGCTGAGTTCGGTTTTTATATTAGAGCAAGCTTCGATTATTGCTGGAAGCTTACGGATTATTACGACTTAATTACATAAAAGCCTTAGAAAACCACGAAGCTTAGCTCATTGCATTATAATCATTTTCTTTCTGGCAATAATCGAACTGTAACTGTAAAGGCCCTCTACGTAGTTATTAAGTGCAAGATCATATAGTTAAATTTTGCGTTTATATTACTCCTAATTTGGTGAAATAAATGATGTGTCGCAGTCTCCAATTAAATCTGACAGCGGTGACAGGCTGTCAAGTTAGATAGGGCGTGGGTGAGGGGGTGAGGACGGGGGGGGGGGATAGTTCCACTATTACAGTGGGAGAGGAACTGTCTTGGAGGCTTTGCACAACACGACTTTCATTAGTGACGAATATTTGGGTCGAATAGTTTAGATTAACTCTGCCACCCCGTGTGGGAAAATGGCTGACGCTATGTTTCAGTTTAGACTAGTTGTTCGAGACTACCACCCAAACGCAGGGAACGTTCGGAACTGTGCTAATACAGGAAACAGAAAACGCAAAATTGACCCAACTAGCTGTAGCTGTTTTGTGTTAAGTTTGTTAAAAATAATTTACCAAGTTGAAAACTTAAAAAAACCGACTTCAAGTTCATAACCTCTTTCTTCCTCCCCGGTCGGGATGTCAATCTTGTCTATATCGAAAAGTCCTCATCAATACTTTTGCTGAAGGGAACCAAACCAAAACGTCATCTGTGTATATTTTTTTGGTGATTTTTTCGAAATGCGTAAGATCACATTTGATATAGGTAATTTATATGGGACCACTTCTGAAATATGGCCAACCGATCAGACCAATATTCATCAAAATCTGTTCATAATTAACGAACTTATCGCGAGTTTGTGAAAGCCTGCTGTCTGCCCTCTGCAAACACTTTCAAGACACTTAATAAAAACAACTGGTGAAAAAAATGTGGAGCAAGAAAATTAACCGACAGGATCCTATTTCAGAAAGCAATAAGCAAAGATTTTACAATTCTGAAGATCTTAGCCTAAGAACAAGGTGGCTGACGTGAATAAGCGCATAACATGATTTAGGTGGAAGTGGGGAGGACACTTCGAATGGTCCGGAGTCTAAACCTTTGCTCATAAGACGTGGTGTGTGAGTTGTGAGCATAAAAAAGCGTGAGTTCTCCGAGGCCTGCCGGAAGAAAGAAATTGAAAACTGTCTCGTAGGAAATTTGGATAGCGTGGAATCCGTAAAATATTTTGGAGAAAATTGAGGATGTGAGAATCCCGGCGAAAACGGCTCGGCAGCTACTTTAACTCCTTGCGCTGTTGTGATACATGGTCGTAATGGCGCAGCCCGAAGTCGTTCGAGTTTTTTCAGTAGTTCTTCGTTAGCACTGACCCAGCATACATCCGCATAGTCAATGAGGGGTAGAAGGAGAGACTGAGCGAGGTGTCAGTTGGTCTGTCGGGGCAAAAAGTACTGAAGTCTCCTGAGAGAGTGAAAAGTCGCAAATATGCATATATGACCTCCTGCCAGATGTTCGCATGACATAGCGGGGATGGCAGGAAAACGATGGACGTGGGTTGAATGGGCGTGTACATGAGGAGGCCTATACTAAATAGCGGGATCCCTGACAGGCTGATGATGAAGAATCGGATCTCATGCACAGCCGAGGACTCAAAGCTTGACCGCATGAGCTCTTTCATGTCACTGACGCTCGCTCATGACATGAAAGAGATATTTGAACGGCACATTATTAAAGTTGTTTGAAAAAAATAGGTTATGAACATTAACTTAAAGGTTAAGCAGCAGTCTGTGCAGTGGCAACACAGGGAAAAGTATATAGTTTTTTTTTAACAATATTGACAGATTTGAAAAAAGTGATTTGTTTTTTTAGAAGATCCACAACAGATGTCACGGAGGTCAAACTCTATTCAGCCTTTATGAAGATTTACGTGATTTCGTTTTCGATTACAGACCAATGATGTAAATAAAATGTGTTATTTTGGTATCGCTCTGTGCAAATAAGTACATGTAATCCGGTGGAAATTTTGCATTTATTTCTTGCAAAATTGGATTGTTCGCCTCGAGGCAGATGGAGAAACATGAAACATGACTTCTTGAATGCGTTGCAAATTGCCAACAGTATTTTTAAGATCCCATACTCTATAAATTATGTTTTTATTGATGGGCCTGGCTTCTGTTCCAGTCCTTTCGCTGACTACTCTGCAAACGAAAAACGACAAATACGCTTCATGAGCGAAATGACCAACAAGCGTAGACCAAAAGATCACCTTATCGGTTCTATAACTCAGAACTAGATAAAATAGCCAATTTATTATTTCAATGCATACATTGTACGAAGCCAATAATAACATGCAAGATAGCATCTTTTAATTTGATTGTGTTTGTTAAAGATATGTTAAAAGCTGGTTCAGTAGGTATAGGTTGGGATGGTTTACTGGTTTGTCTTGTATGTCAAGCATAATTCACGTATTGCATTAGCAAACATCCAGTTGTGAGTTATATTACTCTGCTGGAGGAACTAGACCACCTTCTATAGGCCAATTTCCACCACCACCTCATGAATTCGGAATGAGGTTTGGGGTGGTCTAGTCTAGCTAGAAACAAATATTGATATCATATCAACCATGCGAGTAAATACATACAAACTGTGCGACTAAAAGACTGACTTAGCGAAATTGTGGCTCAAGGGACGTCTTGACTGATGTCAAATATACTATGGTATACTATATACAAACACCTATATGGCTTAATCTTACTATCCGGCTAAAGGCCTTTGCCCCTCGGTTAGGAAATTAATGGGCTACATTTATTTAATTTTATATTCAAATACAAATGATCGCTCAGATAGAAACATAAAAAAGTCTTATAAAGAGTAAAACACACGTTTGCCAATTTGGGCAAATTGACACGCATGGAGTAAGGCAAACAAGGAAAGCCGCGGGCGATGATTTCAACTACTTAGATTTGAGTGCATAGTGTGAGTTGTTTGCGCGTTTCTCGACGACGATTTCGAATTAAAGCAAATGGCCGCCTGGCCCCCACTTCTGTGATATCACGATAAATTACGCTTCAAGTAAGTGAGCGAATCGGGATATCGGTGACTCTTATTTCGACTGAAAATTACAAAAAGGACAACAATAGGATCATTCCCGAATGGTGAAAAGTATTCGACGGCTTCTGCTGACCAACAATCTAGTTGTTTTTATTACAAAGGAGGTTGAGGTCTGCTAAGTACCGTACTGTCTTCGTAGCTAGGACTTAAACCCGCTTTAATTCAACTTTACTACTCTGGAATACGGTTATCAAACAGGAGAATTTGTCACTGAGCAAATAGCCCAGGCACGTTTAGGCTTGCTAGCTACGCGGCGGCGCGGCGGCGTGCGGCGAGGGCGAAGTAACAACTCCTGATCACTCTACGTTCAACCCAAGCGTCGCAACAAAAACAATTTATAAATACAAACAACCGTGAGTACAGTGTCTTTCTGGAAGCACTCAGCGTTTTCGTCGAGAAACTTATAAAAATTACATACACGCACACACATTGCTTCTGGCCACACACCAGGATACCCTGCGTCGTGGGAACCAGGAACAGCGACGTCACACACATATTAACATCCAAGACCTGGTTTTTTTTTAATCCCCAGTGCTCGCGCAAAGCCTTCGACAACCCAGTGGAGCCCGTTTTTGGTTTTGTTCTATGTCAATTGTCAGGCGTTGTTGATCTGATCAATGCTGGATTGGAACCTTACCTTAGCCACGATATTCTGCCGCCTTTAATTAGTATCCGCCGTTCCTCGCGAAGGAAAATGTCCTCGACACCACGTGCTGGCGCCGCGTGGACTGTGACCTGCGACCCTCCAAGGGCCACAAACCGCCGATCCTCAGTGAGAGTTGCATACACACTGCACAATTGTTGTAACAGAAGCACAGAGTCCGAGAGTCCATAAAACCGATTAATTTGAATAATTTTCCGGGACCGCAATGAATCGCGTTCCGAGTCCGGCGACCGAGAGAGGGTGTCCGCTCATGCGTACACTAGCGCCACCGTAGGCGCACACGGCCAGGCAGGGAAACCAATACATCAAAGAATCAGAACCACAACGCCCGTCCATACCCCCCCCCTAACCAAGGCCCCCTTGGTTCCTATACCTCTAAGGGTAACCGACACAACTTAGAAATGGGCCGAAGAAGTGTCCCATTCTGAGTCCTTACTTCCGCAACCTGAACAACACCGTCTTTTCCGGGTAATAACTTAACTAACCGACCGCGCCGCCATTGTAAAGCAGGATAGTTATCCTCCTTAATTAAAACTAAATCATCCAACTTCGGTGGATCCGTATGATCAGTCCATTTATACCATTGTTGCAACGTATGAAGATATTCCGTTCTCCATCGCGACCAAAAATGTTGAGACATCTTTTGGATTTGTTCATACCGTGATAACCGAGTCATTTTAACCTCTTCATATGGATATTCCGGAAGCGAAACCAACGGTTGGCCGATCAAGAAGTGGCCCGGGGTTAATACTTCATAATCAGTTGGATCCGTACTAAGTGGACATAGAGGCCGAGAATTCATAACCGCTTCTACCTTAGCAAAGAAAGTAGCAAGTTCTTCAAAGGTTAACCGAGTTTCACCGAGCACGCAACGAGCGTGAGTTTTTGCCGATTTGACTGCCGTCTCGAAAAGCCCACCGTGATTTGGACTTGACGGTGCGTTAAACAATCACTTAATATTATTTTTCGTAAGACTACGTTCTAATTCCGAATGATTATCCCATAATAATATATACAATTCTTTTAAATACCGATCCGCAGCACTATAATTACTACCGCAATCAGACCTGACTAACGAAAGCAATCCCCTACGTGACGTAAACCGAGTGAAGCATGCCACGAACGCCTCTAGTGACAGGTCAGCCACTATTTCCAAATGCACAGCCTTTGTAGCTAAGCAAACGAAAATACAAAGATAACACTTTAGTATTTTTACATTCCGTAGTGAACTAGACCTTATATAGAACGGCCCACAAAAGTCTGTTCCCGTTCCGAGAAATGCACGCACGCCCCTTACCCGATCCTCGGGCAAATCTGCCATGAAAGGTTGCGTTGGTCGCGCCCTAGACCGAAAGCACTGAATGCACTTGAATGTGATATGACGACATACACGCCGTGCCGAAACTATCCAGTAGCCCCGAGAAAGAATAGCCGCAAGCGAGTTTGCCCCGACGTGGCAATAAACCTTATGATAGTGTGTAACTAATAAGTCCGTGAATTTACTCTTTCGTGTTAAAAGGATTTGATGCCGAGAGCTATACGGTAATTCCGAAGCCGATATCCGACCGCCGAACCTAATTATGTCATCCCTATCAATGAACAAATTAAGCCGCTTACATGAAGTTCTTATAATCTTGCCTGTTTTTAAAGCATTGATTTCTTCCACAAAGTGTTCTGATTGTACCATCCGAGTTAAACACAGTAATGCATTTCTACGTTCCAAAGTAGAAAGGTTTTTTCCGAGTGACCGATCGGCTGACTGAGTTTTACAATTTTTTCCGAACCGCAACAAGTAACCTGTCACATTTAATAGCGTCTCATAAGAGCTATACCTATCTAGTAAATTAAATTCCGATTCTACTACTCCGACATTAACCACCTTAGACTTAAGACCGGGCAGCATATCCGATGGAAAATCCGTACAATCCGTAGGCCATTGTTCCCGTGAACAATGTAACCACCGCGGCCCCCACCACAGCTGGTGCTGCAGCAGCTCAGTGACCGACGTCCCGCGTGACGCTACATCCGCACAGTTCATATCACTGGGAACATGTCTCCAGTTGATTTTAACCTGCGAGGCGTTTATTTGAGAAACCCGATTTCCTTCAAACACCTGTAATTTGTGAGCCGGTGTACGTAGCCACGCCAGTACTATAGTACTATCGCACCACCCTACTACCTCATCAAACTCAATAATGTCCGCCATCGAAGATACCACATGATTAATAAGTTTAGTTAACAATGCGGCACCATTAAGCTCTAGTTTAGGTATTGTCTGTTTTGTCCGTAACGGAGCTACCCTTGGACTTGGCCATGAGTAACTTCACGCATACCCTACCCTCCGTGTCAATCGACCGCAAATAAACCGATGCCGCGTACCCTTGCGACGAACCGTCACCATAACCGTGCAGTGAAAACCGAGCGACCCCATCAGGTTTGATACACCTAGGAATCGTTAATGACCTTAAATTATTTAAGCTATAATATCACGCCATTTGCGTACAATATCATCTGATGCTGGAGCCTCATATTCGACCTTGCTCGAGTTGTCATTGCTGGCGAGTAGTGATTGTAACAATAATTTAATTTTGAAAACCACCGGAGCTATCCACCCTAATGGATCATATAACCGAGATACCATGGACTATATACTACGCCGAGTCACCGTTTTATCATTTGGTAGATTTACCCGATATGTAAAACTATCATCCCGAGGATTCCATTGTATACCGAGAACTTTTATGAGTCCTGTCTCATCCGTGTCATCAAATGTATGAAGCGTTTTTAAATGGTCTAAAGGTAAGCCTTCTAATAGTTCAGGCACGTTAGATGACCATTTCCGAAGTTCGTAACCGGCCGTGTGCATAAGTTCTGTCAACTCAGTTTTTAATGTCAATGCCTCTCGAATAGAATCCGCCCAACCGTTCAAGTCATCAACATAACTATTTGACCGAAGTAACCGAGCCGCCCGAGGGTATTTAGCCTGCCCATCATCAGTGTTCAGGCTTCTCAGCACCTAATGACCTCGTAGGGGCCCATCAGCTACGAGGTAGCGTAGCGATCAGTTGCCAAGAAGTGTGAACGTCGGCGATTCACCGAGCTATTAATTATTGGAGTCGATCTAACCTGGTCTGTGCTTCGGTCCCGTCAACCTCCTGTCTCTCTGCAAGGCCCGGGTGCACCCTAGGCTCTTCTTGGTAGACAGGTTCTTCAGCCAACCAGGTATGACTGGCAGGCCAGCTTCGATGAGCACAGTGTTCCAACACAGGTAATGTTACGTGGGAAAAACCAATCGGCCACGTAAATGCGAACTTTATCTGGTTCGGGGAACCACAACACACTCAGCTATATAGACAATCCTGAGGGAAACCCGAATACATTCCAGATGGCTTGCGATTTAATTTCAATACCCTTACCAATACGCGTTACATTGCGAGGGCTTTCGTCTGTCAGTTGTCAAAAACTGCAAGGTTGGCAGCAACGTCAAATTCAAAATGGCCGTTCCGAAACCATCGATCGAATATCGATTTGGAATCGAACAATCACCCGCCCGGACAGGCACCCACCTGTCCCCTAATCTACGGGCAGCCGAGACAACGTTACTACCGCTCCTTTTAGAACCGAGCCTCCTACTAGAACCTCCGCAGACCGGGGGGTGCCGTCCTTGCCAGGGAACAAGTTAACAATGCGCCCCCTGCGCCAACGTAGTGGCGGTAGGTTAGCATCCTTAACCAGAACGAGGTCACCAACACTAGGGGGGCTGGTTTTGTCAGTCCACTTAAGGCGCTGTTGTAAGATATGCAGATACTCGAGCGACCAACGCTTCCAGAAATTCTGAGTAAACTGCTGCAACATCTGATACCTTGACAACCGATATAATTTCACTCCCTCGAAGGGGTGCTCGGGCAACGCGTTAAGTGGCTGTCCTATCAAGAAATGGCCTGGGGTCAGAGCCTCCAGGTCATTTGGATCCGAGCTGAGCGGACACAACGGTCGCGAATTGAGAACGGCCTCGATCTTACAAAACAATGTCGCGAGCTCCTCAAAAGTCAGCGCGGTCTGACCTACTATACGCCCCAAGTGCGTCTTAGCTGACTTAACTACGGCCTCAAAAATCCCACCCCAGTGGGGGCAACTCGGTGGGCTGAAGGTCCACTGTATACCCCGACGGGAGAGGGCCGTTCCAATATCCACTTTATTTACATTCAAAAAGTTGACTATCTCTCGTAAGTATCGTTCCGCACCGACGTAGTTAGTGCCGTTATCAGAGCGGATCAAAGTTGGAAGTCCCCTTCGAGAAACAAACCTATCCAAACAAGCAATGAAAGCCTCTGTCGAGAGATCAGCAACGAGCTCGAGATGTACCGCCTTGGTGGATAAACAAACAAACACACATGAGCTATACCGGTCCAGCAGAAACCCGGCGTCAGGGTCCTCAGCCTTCTGGGTAACATGCACGGCCGCTCTGGGGCCATGATCCGAAGATACTACTACATGGCTGTGGGGCCAGTCCGATTCTCTCCTGGCAAGCCAGGGTGGTCCCCACCACAAATGGTGTCTAACGAGTTCAGGAGCCCGACATCCCCTGGATGCACAATGAGACGGGTTCAATTCTCCTGATACATGTCTCCAGGTCAGTGGGACCTCAGACGACACAATCTGGGAGACACGGTTCGCAACAAAAACCTCTAAGTTATGGACCGAAGCCTTCAGCCAGCACAAAACAATCTGGCTGTCCGTCCACGCGTACACCGTATCCTCCAAAACCACTGACCCACGCAACACTGTTAGAGTGTGATTCAAAAGTTTGGTCAAAAGAGCAGCCCCGGACAGTTCCAGTTTTGGAATCGTCATCCTTGTCCGAATAGGCGCTACCTTGCCTTTTGCCAAAACCAAACGCACTTCGACCTCCCCGGTGGAGGTGACGGTTCGCAAATAAACCGCTGCCGCAAACCCTCGTTCAGAGGCATCACAAAACCCGTGAAGGGTTGCCCTGTAATCCCCAGCAGGGACCAATTTCCTCAGCAGCGATACATTAATTATATTGAGGCCCAACCATTTTGCCAAATCATTCGATACAATGCAGCCCTGAGCTCCAGAATCTAATAGGGCGCGAACATATGTTGGGTTGCCCGCCAAATCCCAAACAAGCACAGAGGCGATCGGTAACACCACCGTCTCCGGTTGGGGGGCAACAAATTGTTGGGCCGCAAATTCCTAGCGAGGACCCCCGGGTTCCCACTGTGCCTGTAACCGATCAGGTATGCAGCTATACGCCAGAGGGTCCCATTGTACGAATGGCCCACGCGCCGGTTCCATTGCCACCCTACGACGCCCCCCGAAGGGGGGTGGGCGTGAATTCAACCGTGGCCGCTCCATGAGCGGGGGGGACATCACATGCGACCGACGAGGACGAGGCGACGAGCGGGGCGACAACTGAGGCGGCGTCCGAACCGCACCCGCATAGCTCGAAGGTGTCCCATGCCACCCGCCCGTTACGGCCTGCTCAACACACCCAATGTGCCGCTGAGTCGGATGCTGAGTCGCAACCGAGAACTCAGGGCCCCCCATGTGATGACCCTGAGTGCGGCCCTGCACCCTAGTACTGCCCTGTGCACGTGGGGACGTTGGCCCCTGAGTTGCGCTCCGAGTCGCAAACGAATTCTCAGGGCCCCATGCCGTGTCACCCTGGGTACGGCCCTTTGGACGTGGGGACGTTGGCCCCTGAGTTGCGCCTCGAGTCGCAAACGAATTCTCAGGGCCCCATGCCGTGTCACCCTGGATACGGCCCTGTGGAGGCTGTTGGCCGGACCGGTTCATGCACAACAGATTGTTGTGGGCCCCACCACAATATCCGCACATTTTTGTGCGCGTGCAGTCCCTAGCCATGTGTGGCCCGAGGCACAGGAAACACCAGCTCCGCTGCTTGGCCATCCGGCGCCGTCCCTCAACCCTAAGTTCCCCGAACTTATTGCAATTGGCCACAGCATGGCCAATCTACCTACAACATGGGCAGGTCTCACTATGTGGGGTCAATGCACTCACAGTCCCATACGACTGCCGGTTGGTGCGGTCCTTCCTCGTCGGAGGGCCCCTACTCACAGCGCTCCCGGCAGCTCTCTGTGGCTCCGAAGGATGGGTGACCGTCAACCCCAAATTCTCTGCCCGTCGAGCCTCCTCTTCCAAGAATCCGACCAAGTCGGAGAAGGCGGGCAGGTCCTCGGCCGACCTCCCGTGAGACTGTTCGAAACGAGTCTGCACGTCAGCGGGTAGGCGGGAAAGTACAATGTACAGCAGTAGGTACGACCATTCACCAACCGGAAGTCCAAGATTCTCTAGAGCCTTGGTGACGGACAACAATGGGTTCAACACCTCCGTCTGTATGGCCCCGACCTTGTTCACAACCGGGATACTAAACAAACGGTTCAGTTGGGCATCGGCCAACCTCCGTTTGTTATGGTAACGTCTGACCAACAATTGTCTGGCCGTTTCATAGTTACCCTCCGTAACTGTCAAATGAGCGACCAGCTCCCTAGGCTCACCCCTAAATGCTGCCACCAGCTGAGCCATCTTGACAGACTTGATGAAGCTCATCCATTCACCGGACACTCCGTCAAAAGTAGGCATAGTTATGGCCGGTAACCTGGACCCTGAACCCTGATGCGGCAGAGGTGCTTCAATGTCACCACCATGGCTGGACTCGCGCTGTCTACGTATGTCCGCAGCCTTCTGCGTGATAGCAGCTGCCATCTCCATACATTGGTCGACATCCCCTAGCAACCGTGACAGCCTGTCAGGTGCGCAACCATCAACTGATTCCGCCTGCGCGGACAATTCGAGCACCCTATTGTAACGTTCCTTAACGTCCATAGACCGCTCCAATACCACATCATGCCTATCTAAACGGTCTATCAGACCGTGTGCGGAGGAAAACCATCTGAGTTCCTTAGAAACACCCTTCTGGATTTCAGATAACGACATGATCGGAACGATACTTACTCACAATTTGCAGTAACTCAATTTTATTGGACCCTCCAGTCTATAACCCAAACGAGGGAACCCTATACTATAACTTAAACAATGTTGATTTCCTTAAACAATAGGAACCGAGTTTTATATCTATATAAATTCTGTAAATACAATTTAGTTTCCCTTTATCATTATAACACACACAGATAGTCAATATTAGTTCAAGTTATAAATTGCTATAAACTGAAAACAATGCAATAGCCTGCTATCAATAGATGTAACTACCTATGTTAACCAAAACATTCTTCAATAGCATTACTAGACCACTAGTAGATTGACTAACTGGTAATTCAATTCAATATCTGTCTATCTACTACCAGCAATAGACCTATAGCTTACAATACTACCAATCTATGTGGATATAGGAACAACAGTTACCTAATAACCGCCTATACCTACAGATTGATAGTCCCAAATCGTGCGTTCCTGGAGCCCTTGACGGCTGCAAATCTCAGGAAACCACGCTCTAGCTACCAAAGTGTTCAGGCTTCTCAGCACCTAATGACCTCGTAGGGGCCCATCAGCTACGAGGTAGCGTAGCGATCAGTTGCCAAGAAGTGTGAACGTCGGCGATTCACCGAGCTATTAATTATTGGAGTCGATCTAACCTGGTCTGTGCTTCGGTCCCGTCAACCTCCTGTCTCTCTGCAAGGCCCGGGTGCACCCTAGGCTCTTCTTGGTAGACAGGTTCTTCAGCCAACCAGGTATGACTGGCAGGCCAGCTTCGATGAGCACAGTGTTCCAACACAGGTTATGTTACGTGGGAAAAACCAATCGGCCACGTAAATGCGAACTTTATCTGGTTCGGGGAACCACAACACACTCAGCTATATAGACCTGAGGGAAACCCGAATACATTCCAGATGGCTTGCGATTTAATTTCAATACCCTTACCAATACGCGTTACATTGCGAGGGCTTTCGTCTGTCAGTTGTCAAAAACTGCAAGGTTGGCAGCAACGTCAAATTCAAAATGGCCGTTCCGAAACCATCGATCGATATCGATTTGGAATCGAACAATCAGCCAGTTGATGAAGGCTCCGTATTGCAATAAAGGGACTTGACTTCAAACCGTAAGTATTTGTAGTCAACTCGTAAACAAGCAGGGGTTCCGTAGGAGCCGATCTCCAATACAATAGTTGATATTTCCTATCAGCAGGATTAATCCATGTTTGTCTAAACATCATTTTTACGTCCGTCGTAAATACAACCCGATACCGCCTAAAATTTAGAATTATCTGAGTTATATCATTTTGTAACCGTTCACCCGAATATAAACAGTCGTTCAGAGAAGCGCCCGAGTTTGTTTGTACGCTGCCGTCAAATACAACGCGAATTTTTGCCGTATCGCCCGATTTTTTAAAAACTCCGTGATGTGCAAGAAACTAATGTTCCTCTTCCGAATGTATGTTGAAATTAGAAACCGCCATATGCCCGAGTGCTAAATATTCCGCCATAAATTGTATGTATTTTTCCCGATATTCAGATTGCCGAGCCATTCTTTTTTCAAGAGCTGAAAACCGAGAGTCACCCAGCCGAGAGTGACCTGGGATAAGTGGTAGCCGGATCACATATTTGCCGTCCTTATCCCTATACGTGGTTGAAACATACAAGTTTTCACAATCCACGTCCGCCGGATCCCTAATTTTGCTCATAGGGGGCTCTTCTGTCCACCAGAACCTCTCTACAGCTTCCACTAAAGTCTTTGCCGCGATTTTTCCGATATCACTCGATGCCGCCGAGTCACGACATGACGTCACAGGGCCGAATACTGCAAAGTCAAAAATAGTACCCAACGCATGGGGTCCGCCGCCGCCGCCGACTCCTAGATTAACCTTATAACCAGTAAGGATCTGACCTAAGATGTCAAAACCGAATATGACGTCTATCCCAGACGAATAATAACCGTCGCTATCCGAATCCGATATTTGTATATCTCCTTGGGATATACACAGCTTCCGAGCTAAATATGTCGTTGGCTTCTTAAGAACCGCCGCCGTAACCGATAATATTGGTTGACCAGATTTTTCTGGTCTAAAACTAAATTACACAACATGTTGACTACCGTTAGTACTAATACCGCCTATACCTATCATAGGTGTTTGAGTGTAATACCGTTTCAAACCTAGGTTAGTAACAAGATCACTCCGAATAATAGTTAATTGCGATCCGAGATCTAACATCGCCCGAGCCCGTACAAACTCACCGTGAGCCGATTTAACATGAATAATAACCGTAGGTAATATTACATTATCCGATAACCTAGGTGCCGCCGAAACAGTATTACATGCTAATTGCTATTGTTGTGATGAGCACTGAGGCTCGCCGATATTTGCCGCATGCCCCGCTAAGGCCTGCAGCCGCGTAGCTACCTTGCCTGTCCGCGAGTCATTATTATTATTACCCTCCGCGTAACCGCGAGGATATCCCAATCGCTGTCCTCCGCCCGACATCGCCATGCAAAGCGCGCGATGGTGTCCCGTATGACCACAGCACCCGCAAGGTTCATTTCGTGTACAAGACGCCGTCCTATGTTGTCCGAAACACCTAAAACACATACCGTTTGTCCTTACCCATTCTTTCCGTTCGAATGGCATCATTTTATTACTGAAAGTATAACACTCCGTGATAGCATGGCCCGCCCGTGTACAAAACGCACAAGTTGGGACCGAATTTTCCACAACCTTAGTAGTTTTACCTACGTTACTTTTTGTTACGATTTTTACGTCAGCTACGTGCACATTTCGTACCGGCTTGGTTTGACTATTCCGTCCGCGAGTCCGAGAGTCCATAAAACCGATTAATTTGAATTATTTTCCGGGACCGCAATGAATCACGTTCCAAGTCCGGCGACCGAGAGAGGGTGTCCGCTCATGCGTACACTAGCGCCACCGAAGGCGCACACGGCCAGGCAGGGAAACCAATACATCAAAGAATCAGAACCACAACGCCCGACCACCCAGCCGGTGATCGAACCCGGGACCTTCGCATGGTAGGCAGAGCCACAACCGCTACGCCACAGAGGACTCGCCAAAATCTCACACTGGACGCACTGATGTTTCTCGCATTCGCAGTCTCAGACCCTTGTTTGTCTGATAACAGTTATTAGTGTGCCGCGGAAACCCTCCAGGCCAATTTCGACACTTTGTTTGCAGTTCATGGAATTATCTCTTTGGCGCGGATGCCGAAGCAACTACTCATCTGATAGTATTTCAAAAACGTGCTATCACTGTCTCTCGCTCGGGAAATGACTGCACTAATATAACATCTAAGTGGCACTTAGTTTGAGCCTGCGGCCTGCGCATTCGGCTATTTGTTTGTAGTTCATACAATTATCACTCTTTGACTTGCAGGAAGGGGGAGAGAGGAGGGAGGAGGAGGGGAGGTTCATTTTTGTATGGACGGGTTATTTTTACACGAGTTTGCGCGAGCGAGGCCGCGGTTTGTAAGTAGGTATATGCGCACCTTGATTTTAATCAAATATTGTCATGTTATTAAATCTATGTGATTTTTTTCTGGATCTGAAGTGGACAAGTGTATTTATTTACGTAGTAGGTATTTTTGGTTTTATGTAGTTTCGGATTTGACTCTGTAGGCCCTACTTCAAACGTCAACCGGTATAATTAATGCATCAGGGGTTTAGGAGTTCTCGGAATCATTTGATTAAGACTCAAATTTATTTATTAAGTCTAATTATTCCGAACGCTAGATTAATTGGATGCGCTGAAATCGGTCCTTTTGAAATACTTTCATCTTGTCTCATATTTTCAATTGAATCTCAATAACTTCACAGGTTGTGTCGCAAATTGTCAACTCTGTTTATAACACTGATAACTTCCCACCTCACGTGAAACTGAACACATATAAGAAAGAGATAGGATGCATCGTGTATGCATACGTTGTTATCATTTAAAATATCATGGCATATAATAATAATATAATTTTATTTATCATAAGACGTACAAAACACAGGTTTGAGCTTAATTAGTACAAAGCACTAATTAAATTTCAGTAAAACATTGCAACAGATGAGAATATGTTATTCATTGAATGTTCTTGATCTTGAGGTTATTATACCTAGTCGGTAGTCTAGTAGTTTTTATTTATTCTGAAACCTTGATTTGAGACCATGTTTAACAACTAGCATTTGATTTTCTGTTAGCTTTCAGTTCCAACTGCTCCCAAAGAGAACTTTACGTACTTTTTACGTTTTCAGAAAAACGTATAAAAATGATCTTGTGGGCAACAAGTACACTACGTAAAATGTGAATATGAAAATCAGTTTTACCCAGACTTAGTTATCTTATGCTTCAAAATGAAGGTAAGGGGTTCAGGGAGGGTTCTGACTAAAATCTCACGTAAGTTTGAAAGGTTTTAAGAGTCATGGAAAAAAGATAAAGTGAATCACGTCCGTATTTTTGATTGGGTAAAAAAGTGCAAAATCTCTGAAGAAACTAGCATTTGTGTAATATGGCTTAAAGCATTTAAATCCAATAATCGTTCTAATTTATCAGTATTTAATGAGCTATCAAACCATATATAGTATTAAATAAAATAAAACTTGGTATTATTTACTATGCGGCAAAATATTTGTGACAGAACTTATGGACCGACTAGGTATAGAGACTATATCACATCAATATGTCGTCAAAAACCATACTATTTGTTATCTTAATAAAATGACTACGAGTTGATCTCGAATTACCCTGAACATCGGTAGATCCTAAGTCGACTGCCTCGCAGGATTTAATGTTGTTTATCTTAATTCACCAAATTCAAAACTTAGAAAACCGGCTTCAAGTTCAAGCCGTATTTCTTCCTCGCCGGTCGGGATGCGAAATGTAGTCTATGTACATGAAAAGTCCTCGACAAAACCACAAATCAAATTAATTTTGATAAAATTTATATCAATCGATTCATGATTAACGGAATAATCGGGTGACAAACATACAAAAATACAGTCGAATCTTCTTTTTATGTCGGTTGAAAATGACTAGGAAGTCATCATCATCACCAGCCTGTCAGGGGGGAACCCACCGCTGAGCACAGGGCTCCTCATGTACAATGACATTCCACTCCGTCCTGTGCAAATACCCAATGACAAGGTGTTTAATTTCCCACGCCTACCGAACGGCGTGGAATCCTGAGGGGGATGTGCCTTTGGCCGCACGTGAGAGAAAAGAATTGATGAATTTGTTATTACCTTGTCACCGCAGACAGGATAGATTGAAGGCTCGATTCGAGACGGGAATTCGGGAAAGGGGCACAGTTTGGGATAGGATAGGAGTCGAATCACTATCGTTGCTGCCCGACGCTGTTCGCCGGCGTGCTGCTGCCGACAGGTGGAGTCGCCGCTACCGATACGACGAGTTGGAGACCGTACAACTTCAACCTTCACCACGAATCACTTGACCGCTGACGCGAATCTAATTACGATCAATAGCCCGACGCTATGAGGTAGATTTACACTCTGACCAGGCCCGATGCCTGTATGATAATTGGTACACCGAAATACCATCAATGCCACGGGGCCCGAGCCGCCATGTTATTCTCCCGACGAGAAAAGAACCAAGAGAAAGATAACCTCCAATTTTACATCTCGTTCCGGTACGAGTGACAGCTGCTAGTCCGTTTTCGCTAGTGATGTCTCGATTACTCGCGATCGATTCGCGCAACAAAAAACCGGTGCGTTTCCGACGCATAAATATTAAACAGTCACCCGCCCGGACAGGCCCGAACCTGTCCCTAATCAATAGGAAGGCGAGAAAGTGTTGCGAACGCTCTCTTGAGGACCGAGTCCCCCACCCTGACTTCTGCTGATCGAGGCGTGCCATCCCGACCCGTGTACAAATTGACGATCCGTCCCCGTCTCCATGGCAGGTTCGCATCCTTAATCAGCACCAAATCACCGACTTGAGGGGGGCTCGTCCGGTCAGTCCACTTAAGGCGCTGCTGCAAGATGTGCAAGTACTCAAGGGACCACCGTTTCCAAAAATCTTGAGCCATCTGCTGCAACATCTGCCACCTAGTTAACCGACTTAACTTAACATCACCGAATGGGTATTCTGGCAGGGCGTTAAGGGGCTGACCTATCAGGAAGTGACCCGGCGTCAACGCTTCCAAATCATTTGGATCCGAACTGAGCGGGCACAACGGACGCGAGTTCAGTGTCATTTCAATTTTACAGAACAGCGTCGCAAGCTCTTCAAAGCGTAGAGAGGTCTCACCGATGATCCTCGTCAGGTGCGACTTAGCCGATTTAACCGCAGCCTCAAAAATTCCTCCCCAATGAGGACATCCCGGCGGACTGAAAACCCATTCAATCCCTCGTCGGGAGCAAGCCGTACCGATGGCGTCCTGGTTACCGTTCAGGAATTGAGTGACCTCCTGCAGATATCGCCTGGCTCCGACAAAATTTGTGCCGTTGTCCGAACGGATTAATGTCGGGAGGCCCCTTCGTGAGACGAACCGATCTAGACAAGCGATAAATGCCTCTGTAGTGAGGTCACTGACCACCTCCAAGTGGACTGCCTTCGTGGCCAAGCACACGAAGACGCACAGGTATGCCTTCACTAATCTGGCGTTCCGTAGCTGTGAAGACTTGACCATGAATGGTCCCGCGAAACCCGTTCCGACACCCGCAAAGGGCCGGATTTCGTTAACCCTATCCGAGGGCAAATCGCCCATCTGGGGCTGCATCGTAGCCGCCTTGGCCCGATAACAAGGCAGGCACCGAAATACGACGCTACGCACTAAGCGTCTTCCCGATAGAATCCAGAACTCGCGCTGGAGAAACGCCATCAAGGCGTGGCATCCGATATGCCCATTCCGAATGTGTCGATCCTGTATCAACAGTTCGACCAACTTCCCTTTCCTAGGGAGTAACAACGGGTGGCGAGCCGCATAAGGCAGGTTGGCATTCCGCAGCCGACCTCCTACCCTCAGCTATCCGTGAGGGTCAATAAACGGGTTGAGCCGAGCCACAGCTCCCTTCAGTTGGACGCGTCCGCGTCTCAGAATGTCCAATTCGGACTTAAAGTGCACCGTCTGCACGTTCCGTACCAATGCGAACAACGCATGGTTCCGTTCCCGTGGTGTCAGGACTCGTTGCGCCTCAGAATTCCGACAATTCCGCGCAAATCGACAGATCCAGGCGGTCACATTGACCAGCTTGTCGAGCGAGCTGTACCGTTCCAGCAGGCTGAACTCCTCTTCCGGCTCTGGTTGCATCGTACAGACACCGACTGTCAAGGCGCCGTTCGCCTTGGTAACGCGTGGACTCATTGGCCAATCCGATTCGGCTTGAGTCAACCATTTTGGACCCCACCACAAGGGATGTCCAACTAACTCCAGAGCGTGACACAATCGACCTGACCGAATGCGACCAGTATTGTTCCGACAAAACTGTTCACGCTCTTCTTCAACCGGGTCCAACCGGCGGACCGTAGGTGGTTCCTCCACCTCCCAAAACTTCTGTATCACCTCCGAGAGTACAGAACCGAATAAGGGACTACGAGTCGCTAGGCGTGGGGCAGCCGGCATGACCGGACCCATTACCGCATGGCCCAGTCTGGTGTTGACCGAAACCAGACCAGTCGCCTGCAACACGTGGACACCTGGCACTAACCGGTATCCCAAGGCATCGACACCCAATAAAATGTCTACTGGGCCCGGAATATCGAACTCCGGGTCAGCCAGTGACAACCCAGCGACCAACTGTCGCACCGAGGGCGACAACCGTACGTGAGGGTGTGAGCCCATCACATTAGGCATGACTAATGCCGTGACCGTCAGATTCACCGATGAATCCACCCGTGACGAGAGAGTAATCCGACATACTCCCTTAACGGAACCGACTTCCGTGTTCCCAATTCCCCGAATGGAATGTGGATACTCCCTTACCGAAATGCCCAACCGTCTTACAAGGTTGCACGAGACTAAGCACCCCTGGGCCCCCGAGTCCAATAGTGATCGTGCCACACAAGATTTGCCGTCCGAACTCCACGCTATCACCGAGGCGGTGGGGAGCATGACCGTCTGTGGAGTGGCGGCACCCTGTAAGTGGGCGGCGTGTCCCTAGCGGGAACCTCAGCGGGATCCGAACCCGCTCAGACCTCCGTCGGCCTGGTAACTCGGCTGCTGATATGCCACCGGTGGCATATCAGACCGCATGTACATCAGGGGGTCCCAACCCGCATAATAGGCCCCTCGCTGTCCCGGTACCCGACCATACCGGACTGTGAACGGTGTGCCCGGTGGCCACCGTGAATGGAGGGGGGAGAGCGGATCCAACCTGGGGCGCTCTAGGAATGGGGGCGACATCCGACTGTTCGCCTCCCTGTTCGCCTCCCAAAGCGACGGGCAGGGTGGCGCAGAAGGTGGTGGGCTCCCAGCCTTCGCGCCACTCATAGGTGCCATCTGACACCCGCCCGTAACACGCGGTGAGCCAGCGGCCCGAAGTCCTCGCTGACCCTGGACAGCGGCGACCGAACCCCGGCTGTCCTGCCTGTTACCCCCCGCGCTGCCCCCTTCCCCTCGGGGGGGGGTCCCGTCCGCGGGTACCCCAGTCACCCCGTTGGTGACTCCCGTTGCCCGGAGGGGGACTGGGTCCGGCCCTGGTTGGGCCCTGTGACCGACCAACCTGAGTCCGGCCCTGGTGACCGTCCGATGGGCCTGACCGGTTCAGGCACAACACGACGTAGTGCCTGCCACCGCAGCCCTCACAGGGGGACGCCCGTGAGCACTCGCTCAGCGGGTGCGGCCCCAAACAACCGAAACACAATCGGTGGCGGAAGACCACCTTCCTGCGGGCAGCCACACCGAGCGCCTTAAAGTTGGCGCAACTGGTCACCTCATGACCGGCACTGTCGCAGTGCACACAGCCGTCACCCGACGGCGCGGCACTCAAAACGCCAAATTGTTTTGACCGACCACCCCCCCGTGGGGGTGGGGGGCGCGGCCCCTCCCGCATCCGCGCGGGTTGGCGCTGCACACTGGCCTCCGAATCCATGGTGTCGCATCGCCTGCATTCACCCTCCAAAAACTCCGTTAATTGGACGAGCGTGGGCAGTTCCGAGCTACTGCCCCCATGCAGCTGTTCAAACCGACTTTGAACAGCTGCAGGCAACCGTGACAAAACCATATATAACACAATATATGACCATTGGTCTACCGGCAGACCAAGGTTCTGAAGGGCCTTAGTGGCCACCAGCACAGGGTTGAGCACCTGTACCCGGATGTCAACATCCCGGGTTACTCTTGGGATGCTGAACAGCTTCCCCAGCTGCGCATCAACCAACCGCCTTTTGTGTTGGTAGCGGTCAAACAATATGACCCGGGCAATCTCATAGTTGCCCGCCGTAACCGTTAGGTGACCGACCAACTCCTTCGGTTCACCCCGCAGTGCCATCAATAGCTGGGCCAACTTGTAGGCGCTGTCCAGGTCGTCCCGACCGTGGACCAGGCTATCGAACAAATTGATGAATGCCGGCCACTCATCAACTGCCCCATCGAAGGCCGGAATCTCCAGGTGTGGAAGCCGTCCAACCACACCCTTAGGTGGGGGGGGGTCTCCGCTACCCTCCCCGCGGTCATCCCGACGCGACCGCTTAATTTTTTCGGCGCGACGCTCGATGTCGCCCAAGCACTCCATCGCTTGGTCAGCATCCGCGCAGAGCTGCCTCACTGCATCCACCGAGGCCTCATCCGTAAGCCCGAGGGCTTCAGCCTCGGCAGCCAGCCGACACACCTTCCCGACGCGTGTCATTGCGTCCTCCACACGCTTGAGCAGGACATCGTCCATGTCGGGTCGCTCCACATACTTGTGAGTATGGGCGAGCCATCTCATCTCCTCACGGACACCATATCGCAGTACCGTCAAGGGCGAAGGTGCCATGGTTACCGATTTAATTGTTCCTGGTCCTATGCTTCACTGCCGAACTAAGCACAGCCAGATACCAGCACTTTCCCGTCAGCGCTGGGCACAGAAATTAAAACTAAGTTGTAAAACCCAAGGCAACCACTAAACAATTAAATCATAAACAATATTTAATATGGTCGCCCTGTGGACATACACCTTATAATATACACTCAAAATCAATTAGAGAATGCCACCATGTGGTACAATACAAATAACACACAAAAGGTTATTATAAAAAAAACTATTTTTCTAGCAGTGGCCCTCCGATAGGAACCACAATTCCTTTGAGGTCAGCAAAATCAGCTTAATACCCCTTAAATAGCCCGACCCTGCTGTGTAAATCGAAATAACACGGTAGGACTATAGAACCCGACGTTCTATCGCAAGTAATACAATCTAGGCTTCGCAGAATGACTGTTCAATCCTTTATGCGCACAAACAGTAGTTTCCGACTACAATTTATAATAACTGTTAACTAAATTGGCACTTATACTTTCACTTACCGAAAATGAACTTTAATCGTGGTATACCGACCACAGACTCATTGCCGACTTGAGCCAATCTGGGATATTCTTTTCTCCCAACTACAATGTGACAAAGGCAACCCTACCGTAAATCGATGATTTCCCACTAGGAAACCACGCTCTGCTACCAAATGTTTAATTTCCCACGCCTACCGAACGGCGTGGAATCTTGAGGGGGATGTGCCTTTGGCCGCACGTGAGAGAAAAGAATTGAAGAATTTGTTATTACCTTGTCACCGCAGACAGGATAGATTGAAGGCTCGATTCGAGACGGGAATTCGGGAAAGGGGCACAGTTTGGGATAGGATAGGAGTCGAATCACTATCGTTGCTGCCCGACGCTGTTCGCCGGCGTGCTGCTGCCGACACGTGGAGTCGCCGCTACCGATACGACGAGTTGGAGACCGTACAACTTCAACCTTCACCACGAATCACTTGACCGCTGACGCGAATCTAATTACGATCAATAGCCCGACGCTATGAGGTAGATTTACACTCTGACCAGGCCCGATGCCTGTATGATAATTGGTACACCGAAATACCATCAATGCCACGGGGCCCGAGCCGCCATGTTATTCTCCCGACGAGAAAAGAACCAAGAGAAAGATAACCTCCAATTTTACATCTCGTTCCGGTACGAGTGACAGCTGCTAGTCCGTTTTCGCTAGTGATGTCTCGATTACTCGCGATCGATTCGCGCAACAAAAAACCGGTGCGTTTCCGACGCATAAATATTAAACACAAGGTAAATACAAGGTATAAGTAGCTTTTGTAATCCAGTAAACTGTTTGCGCATTTAAATTAAAACAGATTTTTTACCGCCATTATAAAGTACGAAGTTTTATAACCACAGTCCTTACAGAGCGTCAAGGATATTGCTTATGACTGAATTGAAGCTCTACACAACACTACCGTTTTGATAATGCTAGTGTAGTTAACTACCTAATTGCACGAATTGGTCTAATCCGATAGGATACAACTATATGGTGGAATGAAACATTCAAGGTGCTTCGGGACCGCTTTCGAGCATTCGGTTTTAATCACTTATAAATCAAATGTAAAATACCTAATTTAATTTGAATAATGTAATACCTACCTACTGTATAACGCAGAATGAAGGTGCTGCGCACAATCCCACGAGGATTATGTAGTATCTTATAGATTGTGAATGTGTTATGTATTTCTTACCTATAATTCAATAAATAAAAAAAAAAAAATGAAACGAATTTAGATCATTAAGTAGCGGGATTGCTCGCATCGATAATGTTAATATAACAAAACAGAAATGCTCGCGGTTAGGTACTTTGTAAACGATTGGTTCGTTTCTGGTGCAACTGTTTTAATTCCAATTTCTCAATTGCATTTTGCTTGTTTCAGGTAAAAAACAAATGACGCCTAGGTCGATGGGTCGACACTGATGCCCGAAGTACTTAAGGGTAACGAGTTGTAAAGGGCGAATCAAGCCTGATCTCGTGTCGATCTATAGCAAGACAAAGTGCTCTTCGAAATTCGAAAGGAGATACGAACACCGAAGACGTAGGCAAGGGACTAACGGAACTAAGGTGGAGAGAGGCCGGTCGATTGGCTAGACGAGGTCACGGAGGGTAGACGATGATCTGACAAAAATGATGAAGTCGACGGGATATCACTGAAATAGTTGGTACAGGACCTTGAAGATTGGGGCTATAGCGTTGAGGCTTTTGCCCAACAATGGGTTAGGCGTGATGTTAATGATAATGACGTTGATCCAATAATTTACTTAAAAACCTCAATATCTGGCTTTCCATCTTGTGACTATATGAAAAGGTTATCTGCATTTGAAACCCGGAGTAAATGCTTAGCTCCCGACCCCAGTCCTCTCCTTCGGGACACTAATGTTCCCGAAGCCAGAAAGGTTAAACAACTCCAATTCGTATATTTGTCAAGCAGCCGTTGTTCTGTTTCAATGGTGGAGCTCCTCAGTCCACATAACCGCGTCGTCTTGTACTCCGTACTGATTACATTCCCGACGCCAGAAATGGTTAATAGCTCCAATTCGACATTTGTTCGGCAGCACTCGTTGTTTCTGTTTCAATGTAACCCTCCGTCCTTTCCTCCGCGCCGCTTATATGTTCACGACGCCAGAAAGGGTTATCAGCTTTAATTTATCTATTTGGCCAGAAACTTGGAAAATAGCGTTTTTGGTGAGTTGTGACGTCGCTAGATCTTAATAATAATACCAAACTCATACATATTTAGCAAAACGCAATTTGGAAATTTAAGAAATAAATGTTGATAAAAAACACACGTCAGATTTTAATGAAACATATACTAAACTTTATTCCTAATTATGTTCAATCTACCCGTGGTGAAAACCGCATGGTTTTGACGTTGTCTCGAACAAACAGACAGCAAACAATAAAAAAAACGCTGAAGTGTGTTCTATGGCTGTTCTGTGAACCCCCTTTTATTTTTTATTACTTGTCTTCAATGTATAGAACAGACACATCGGTTGTACTGTTTTTCATATATATTGATTGATTGATCATATCAAAGTTCACTCGTTCACTCTAGATTAATTGGTTCCAACTAGTTTCTATTTGTCGGTCCTAAATCGGGTGCACTCGGCTGTTATTAGTTTTTACTATTCATGTGCATACATACACCATACTTCCACACAGGCAACAGAATAACAGCCAATAAAAATGTTCAGATCACTCCCACTCAAGTCACAGAGTATGTATTCCGGCCACGACTACTTCCAGTGGTCCACACCACATAGCCAACGAACAGAAAGATACAAATAGGAAAACAATCCTGATGATAAACCTCGCACCAGATTTGGAGACCCGCAGATGTCAAACAAAAACCTTAGTGTGTTACACTAGAAGCTAGAAGTCCGGGACAAAAAATATCTAATCCTTCTTGGACATTGTTGTTATAATTTGCTGTCCTCTAGTTATAGAATTCTAGATGCGTTGTAGGTAACAAATATGTGTTTCTTCTACTCCGAGCTGGAATATACTTGAAAACTCCCATAAGCACGGAAATACAGTGCCTTAACTTGAAAAATAAATTAGAGTAGTAGTTTTGTTTGTTTTAGTAAGTTAGTTTTGACCATTTAACGTGTTCAGGCTTCCGCCGAATGATCGTTTAATTTCGATGTTCTCAGATTGTCAAAATTCCAAAAATAATCAAAAAATATCTAACAGAACCCGGGCAACCAATCCGTTAAACGCACTTACCGGTATTTTTTGCCAGATGCAAATCGTTTAGCCTCACATCACAGAAGGAAAATAAAAGAATGGGTCAGCTCATCAATCATATGTGGAACTCGAATGAATGAACTTCATCGTTCCCATTTAGCTTTTTACTTTGCGATATTGTTCTCATCGATAAGTTAGTTCGATTCATTGAGATTGATATAGAATATTCTATAGATGGCTTAGCGGTTCTGGCAAACCGGAAACAATAGTGCGATTTTATGCAACATTTGTCCGAGACGAGAACTGGATGGGTGTCCCGTCTCTATGCGGCAATTGTCTCGGCGCTTCCAAGTTTCGGATGGCACGGCCGCAGGTTCCGGCTTCTATAGTTTTATTTATTTATTTACATAATCTATTTGTGCCATTACAGCAAAGCCAAGTCGACACAAATATACAAAATTAGAAAATACAATACAATTCAATTATTACAAATTAATTTACCATAATTATGTCAAATATAATAAGTTCAATTCAATCGTATAAATGCAGTTACCATATTATCATTATATCCATAAAAATTCGAGAAAATAATTACAAGACTACACTATCATGCAATCTTCTCACAGAACCTTCCACATTCTCGCACAATATCCCTCCATGCATCACCAAACAGATCATTCAATGGTGCTGCGGCCAACAGTGTATTGAGGCTATTCCGTGCCCGGACCAGCGGAGACTGCAGGCGCGACAAGCGCTGCGCAGTCACTGTCGCCTCGCAATAATCGAGACACAGTCAGAAGCTGTTCGGTGTTACGTCTCACCTCTAGTGAGTTAAATCCAAGCATACCTAAAATAAAATCGGATGGATAAGGGTAGTATCCAAATTTCCTCTTATATAGGTATCTAAGAAAAGCTTTGTGTACCTTCTCGAGCATAAGGACGTATGAGCTTTCGTGCGGATTCCAAACAACCAAGCTAGATTCAAGTTTGGTTCTCACTAGGGCCGTGTATAGAAGCTGGACCACACCCAAGTTATGGAATCCCTATTCCGTACCACAAACCCTAATCTTCTGAAGCATTCCTTGGCTAAAGTGCTCACATGCTCATGGAATGTAAGTTTAGGGTCGAACGTAACACCGAGGTCCTTCATCGAATACACTCGAGTCAGAGACTCAGTGCCGAGTGTATACGTCGCGCTAATAGGCCGTGGAGAGCGCGTGAAGGACATTATACAGCACTTTTCAGTATTGAATAGAAGCTTGTTGTTCACACTCCAACTATGAACCGCGTCTAAATCTTCCTGTAGTAGCCTACAATCATTCTCTGACTTCACGGGAAGTACCAGTTTCAGATCGTCCGCGTACAAAAGGCAATTGGCGTGTTTCAGTTCAGATTCCAGGTCATTTATCATGATGATAAATAACAACGGACCAAGGATCGAGCCTTGGCTAACACCTGACCGTGTGTGGTACGGCTGGGACTCATAATAGCCATGTCGCACGTATTGTTGGCGGTTCTTCAGGTAGTCAGCGAAGAGAACCAACAGCCGTGGGGCAAATCCAATGGCACACAATTTCTTCATTAGGACGTCGTTATCGACTCTATCGAACGCCTTGCGGAAGTCCAGATAGGCGACGTCCACCTGACATCCCCGATCCATGCTCTCTGAGACCAACTCGACTAACGTCAGTAAGTTGGTGGTTACTGAGCGACGACTCCTGAATCCGTGTTGCGAGTCACATAAAAACGGCGCAATCTGGGGCCAGATTTTAGCGTATATGATTGACTCGAACAATTTTGCCAATGAATTCAGGATCGCAATCGGTCGATATTGATTTACAGAGGCAGTGTCACTAGACTTGGGCATAGGACTGACTCGAGAGAGCTTCCAGCTGGTAGGGTACTTCCCTTGCTCGAGAGCTAAGTTGAAGATGTGACCCAACGGTATAACTAGCTGATTACTGTAGGCCTTTAAAAAGTAGGGAGGGACGTTGTCCGGTCAAATTGCGCTCCTTGGCCTAAGCTGCCTCAGTCCCTGCTCTACATCCCTATGGGAAACAGTTATAGTCGCACAGCTGTGTCAGAGGCCCTAATAGGGCAGCTTCAAAACTTCTGACAGTCGGGTTGGCCACTAGCTCGACACCTCTCCATCAACCCGCACTGAGCCAGCATGGTGGAGTATGACTCAATCTTACTCGCATACCGGGTAAAGGCCTGTGCCCCTCGGTGGGGACATTAACATGTATATTATAAATGGCGGAATGCACGAACTGCTGCGAAAAATGTTAGGACCCATTTATCCTATCCCAAATACGGTGCTATTTATTTGTTTAACGGTATTTGGGAAACCATATTATCCCCATAGACTTAATTAATCCCTTTGTCGCTTACACGTGATATCAGATTGTGGTTGTGGCTGCTCCATAGATTCTACCCGGCATTGCATTATTAGAGTTATTACATGTTCTTAATTTTATTAGCTTTAATTAGAGCATGTTTGCCGAGAGCCTTTCATTACTTTGCCCGTTAGCACGCTCGCGGCTTTTCTCGTGATTCCCGCCATTTCTGGCACGATCCAGCTACAAGGATATAATCCGGTGTAATACGACTAAATGCCTAACCAGTTTTCGACCCTAACTAATGTATGTAGTTTTGCAGATGGTACATGTTTTAAAAGTAAGACGACGGAGGAGTTTCTTGAGCGAAGCTAAGGTCCACCTTTTCACGACCACGAAATTTCATACATTTGGACAGTTGCTTAATCAATTCAAGACGCTTAGGGTGATACGAAAAAAAAACGGGTTTTTTTCGAATCCAATTACTCCACTATAAAGTCATCTGCAGATTTTATTTTTGGGCTAACGTTTATTGAGTATTTTATATTGTATAAGATTCTCACTGAAGGAAAACGCGATTGGATGAAATTTTCTTGATAGAATATAATTATGAAAAGACCTCTTAATTGTTATTTTCCCCCTGAAATTCTGAAATCCAACTAATTTCATTGCGGAACTGCATTCAAAATGTGGATAATATGTATTCGTAAACTCTCCTTGAAATTATTTTCAACAAAATAGCGTAGTTTGTTTTTAAACAATTTTTATGTGGATTGGCGCTCCGTTATTTTAGTTTGAGTCAAGCGCTTTTATTTGCGCTCATTTTTTTCTAGTACTAGGTACTTACAACACAAAGACTACACTATTCCTGAATTCCTCTGGATTTTCAAGATTCGACTGACCGACGCTCATCAAGCACACGACATTTTGTTTGATTTTGTTTTGTGTTGTTTGTGTGTGCTCTGTGAGTGAGTGTAAGGACAATCTAGTTTGTGGCTACATAAAATAAAAAAGTGGCCAGTATTTAAAAAAAAAAAAACACTTTTGAAATGTGGCTATCATAGTATTCGTCTTTAATATTCTATCACTATTGATAATATAATATTATTGTTATACAGTGGATAAGTGGGTTTAACGGGTATCCGTCGCTTCTCTGTCTCTGTGAGCTGATGCGAGACTGTGATGCTTTCTCGTGGCGTTCTCCCTTGTGACAGACGGACCCCCAATGGCTGGGGTGAATCGTTGAAGACACGTGCGTGCGTGCACTGAACTACTCCGGCGAGGTCACTTAGTATCAGGTCGAAAGTCATCAGCTCCACAAGGAATAGCAGTCAAACGGATGGATGGATTTTAAAGCGTTTTTTAGGGTTCCGTACCCGAAGGGTTCCAAACGGGACCCTATTACTAAGACTCCGCTGTCCGTTCGTCCGTCTGTCACCAGGCTGTATCTCACGAACCGTGATAGTTAGACAGTTGAAATTTTCACAGATGATGTATTTATGTTGCCGCTATAACAACAAATACTAAAAAACAGGATAAAAGAAATATTTAAGGAGGCTCCCATACAATAATTCTTTCAATACCACATACAAAGTTATGGATGCACCTGGTTACGTACATGGAGTGTGAAAGTAACCGCACCAATAACTTTGTAAACAATATTTTGCTGTGTAAAATCCAAACTATTCACTCCACACCATCGCTTCCATTGAACGGTGGTACGGAACCCTTCGTGCGCGATTTAGACTCGCACTTGACCGGTTTTTTAGTTGTTACTAACAACTAAAAAAACTCTTTAAAATCCGACTGGTTCTGAGATATGTTTGATTAAAATCGGTTCAGTAGTTCGAAAGTCATCTATCAACTCAACAAGGAATAGCGGTCAAACCGGTGGACGGATGTTAATGCGTTTTATTAATTAAACTCGGTTTAGTGGGGCAAAAGTTATCAGCTTAAATAGGAAACAAGTAAACCAAATTTCAGCCGTATGTTATATGTCGGATAAGTTTTAATTTTTTTATTTATGGTTATTATATGAATGTCTTTCATGTTGCCTTTTTTCGCACTTCAAACTCAGATTTCTCACAAAGAACGTTTACGAATTTCGTAACTAAATACTTTTCATCTTCTTGTAGTGCCTCTCCACTACTGGAGGTCGGCGGTCAGCTCACCATACTCCTCTCTGTACGTTGCCAAGCGCATGAGCTGTTCTGCGCTGGCCACTCCCGTCCATTGCCTTATGTTGCGTTGCCACGAAATCCTCCTTCTTTCCCCTCTACCTGGCCCATTTCGATGACCTGAACGAGTCGGTATCGTTCGTGACTAACCACATGTCCCAAGTAACTTATTTTTTTCTTCTTTATAAATACTTTTGATTGTTTTATTTACTCCATCGATGTTACATGGTCTTTAATATATAACGCGTAACTAACACGTTAGTTTATAAACTAACTGTTTTGACAATATTACGGTGACATACATACTATGGGGACTCCTTTAATTCAATAAATCTCGCGCAGCAATTTGTTGCTGTAGCGGCAAGGGATACACATTCTGTGACAACTTCAACTCTCTACCTGTTACGGTTTATGAGATACAGCCCGCTGACGGACGGACGGACGGACGGACAGACGGTCAGCGGAGGCTTAGTAATAAATAGGGTCCCGTTTGGCACCCTTCAAGTAAAGAACACAAAAAATACGTTTATTGGATCAATATGTAAATAGTACTAACGAAATTTTCACTTTTTACTCTTTGACTGTATACCAAGACAGATAATTCAGCAGGTAAGCTGGTACTAAGTAGTTAGTTGATGTTAACCATTTGGAGTGATGGATGTACAGTTACGCACACGTTGAGCCGTTATCCTTTTATTCAGAACAGATAACCAGATTAGGGTTCCTCATGAATATATGTAGATGCAATGAATAAATGATTATTGTGAGGTTTTCCATCCATCGTCAATTACCCAGTTTGGTGAGTAATACAACACTTATATGCAAGACAAGAAGTCAGCCTGTCGCCACCGCAATAACCTCACATTTCCTCATAGTACTTCATCAAAACAAAAATGCAGAAAGGTGAAAAGAAAAAATAAGCGTTTAACTTCTCTTTAAAATACCCAGCTTTCTAGTAGTCGCATAATTAAAGTTGCAGCGCAAAGCAATTTAACTTTGAACTACAATTTAAATAAGTTGCCATTAACTTTCTACAAATCGAAGTTTTTATTTGTGTGCTGACCTCATTTGTATGCTTGTTCTACATATTGCATTCCGGCGAGATGCATCTTAATTTGACCGTGTTGTTATTGTAACTACACATCTGGAAATGCAACTTATCTCGACGAAATGCACTATGTAGAACAAGTATACAAATAATGGTCGACGAAACTTACTCGTGCAACATTTTGAAAACCGTAAGGTTATATTATAATCTATAGGGTGACATAGTATATAGTTACTATCCATAAATTGGCATTCAACATAGATAAACTACCTACAATTTAAAGGATTGATTATCGAAAGTTTATAATCTATCCATGTAAAACAGTACATTGTGAGTGAGACCGAGCGGGCACAAAAATGTTTCTTGTGCTCTCCTCTTACCATATGTCAATCTCATAGCGAAGCATAAAGGAGGCTTCGCTTCGCTCACCGCCTTCAGCCTTTACATACCCTGATCCACCACTTCGCCCTGATATTTCTTATGCAATTCAAGTTTAAACCAGTTCACAATGTCGAGTCGAGCTCGATTAGAGATCTTGGTGTGATACTTGACTCCAAGTTAAACTTCATTAACCACATAGATTAATGTCTGTAAGGAGAGCAATAAAATGTTAGGGCTTTTGAAAAGAGTAGGTAGTAAGCTTAAAAGAACTGAAAGCCTGATGACCCTGTATACTGCTCTGGTAGGGTCTCGACACGAACACGCCAGCCAAATATGGAACCCCTATTATCAAGTACACTCTAATCGTCTCGAAAGAGTACAACACTCATTTGCTAGGTTCTTGGCATACAAAGACGGTATCAATACCCGTACTGATTACGAGGGCAGACTGAACCACTTTAAGTTAAATACACTGAGCCTCAGAAGAAAATACTTAGACATAACGTTCTTGAGCAAACTAGCAAACAACTCTGTGTCGGAACCGCTACTGTTGGAAAAGTTGAATATCTTATTCCCTAAACCGAACATTAGAAATACCCGTGTTATACACAATTTTCAACTACCTTATGTTAGAACTAATGTCGGCGACTTTGCTCCACTATATCGTTAACAAAAGGACAACAATATGTGCGAAAGTTCTCTGGAAATTTATATATTTAATGATACTCCCGCCACATTGAAACGTAAAATGCTGCATCCTACTGTTATTCATAGTCAATCTTAGTTAATTACGTCAATAACCTAATTATTCATATACAGGGTGACTTTAAAACCCCTAGCTATAATAAAATTTTGGAATCAGAATCACTAGTAGAAAACAAAAAAGCATTTTTTTCGTTTTTTTTTTTCATATTTGATTGATAGGAAATAGCTCCCATATTCGAATTTAAAGACAACCTACGCGCTCAGGGCGGCGTTGTGTGACTCGCGGTGTCTAATGCGCCGCCGCCGCCAGCCAGACTGCCCGACGCCAGTCTAGTCGCCTGCGCAACCTTATCGCGGTTTGACGTGCGCACGCTACAAATTCCCCTCGCCGCGCGGGTACTTTTATCTTTGAGTCCGTGTCCGTCTGATACGCTCATACAAGATGTACTCTAATCGTGAATATTACGAGATGGTGCGTGTATACATCCAAAGTGGAGAAAACCTGTACGAAGCCAGAAGATTGTACGAGACGCAGAGCATCCCTCGGCTCCAAGCACAAGGACTACCTAACGCCACTGTCCCCCACCGTCAAACCATCTTAGCGGCAAACCAACGGCTTCTGGATTATGGCCAGTTCACAGTGCCAAGCCATGCTTATGGTGGAGGCGCGCCGCGTTTGGCTGTGGAGGTAGAAGACGCTATCTGGGAGTACTTTCAGCACAACCCTCGAAACAGTACGCGAGACGCAGCTCATCGTTTCGGAATCAGCCAGTATTCTGTGTGGAAGTTGCTGAACTCTACTGGACAGCATCCATACCACTTTCAAAAAGTGCAGCAATTAAATGAAGATGATGCGCCACGTCGTCGCAATTTTTGCGAATGGCTGGTACAAAATCAGAACCAGCACATCCTATGGACAGACGAGGCGATGTTCACTCGTGTAGGGCTCTACAACCAGCACAATCAACATTGGTGGTCATACAGTAACCCAAAATGTATACGAGAACATCATCACCAAGTGCGCTTCAGTGTGAATGTGTGGGCCGGCATCGTGGAAGATAAAGTCATTGGGCCGTACTTCATCGAAGGCCGCCTGACCGGGGGCACGTATCTAGATATGCTGCGAGGTGTAATAGCAAACTTCTTAGAGGACGTGCCGCTCGCATATCTACAAGATTTTTTCTTCCAACAAGACGGAGCACCACCTCATTTCGCGCGACCTGTTCAAAACTACCTGGACGATGAGTACAGTGGTCGGTGGATAGGACGCGGAGGGCCTGTGCCTTGGCCTGCCAGATCACCGGACCTCACACCCTGTGATTTCTTTTTGTGGGGCGAAATAAAACGGCGTGTCTACTGGGACGAGGTTCAGATCCGGCAAGAACTTAAAGACCGCATCACAAGTGCATTTGACGCTGTAAAAGGTGATGTGGTAGTCTAAGAAAAGTGCGTCATAATGCAGTGAAACGTGCAAGACTGTGTTTAGAAAGGAACGGATTGCATTTTGAACAGTTGTTGAAGTATAGCTTAGTTTGAGGTACGTATTCAATATCACTGTTTTTAATAATTTCTTCAGTTCGCAGCACATGAAGTTGATCCTAAACTACAAACTACGTACAGCATTTACCTAAACACGTGCTCATCTCATGAAAATAAGTAAAAGTTTTATAATACCTACACCAAAACTCAGTAGCTAGGGTAGGTAGGTAGGTACCTAACTAAATAATAATCGCGGCCCACCGGTGGTTAGTAGCTTCTTGACTGATCCACCCTAACTTACTGACCCCCACTCAAAAAACTAGTTAAACTGACCTATCTAATGGTGAACGCACACTTATCGGCATAGTCCGCACCGAAATACCGCACCGCATACGAAACCTCGCTCACCTATCCGCGTCGGAATCCGGAGAAATCCTGATGACGTCATCAGATTTGGCGCGGAGTATGCGGACGAACTATTCTGCCTTCTGTTGCGTGCGACAGAGCAACACACGAGTCGCAGGGAAGATTCCTTAGACAAGGCCTATCCGCTCCGTGCGGATGATGCGTGCCGATGTCGATAAGTGTGCGTTCACCTCAAGAGCGGTCGTTTGCGGGTCGAAAATCCATTTGTTTTGTTTGAAATGTTGACTAGGTAGGTAGGTAGGTAGGTGGTTAGGTAGGTAGGTAGTTAGGTAGATAGGTTGTAAGGTAGCTAGTAGTTTGAAGGTTTGTTACAAGTAAATCAACGTATTCTTTAGTAGCTAGGCAGGAATCATTTAAACTACAAATTGCCGCGCCGCCGGCCGCTGCGATCGTCTCACCATTACCTACGTAATGCCGAGACGACCGCAGCGGCAGCGGCGGCGGCGGCGGCGCTACACAAAGTGAAAGCGCGGCGCTACACAAAGCGAAACCGCGGTGCGATGTTATCAACACTGGGCGGGCGGTAAATATGGCAACAACACTATTTGGGACTAGTAGGAATACTTTGACGGTTGATTACTTAATATTTTACTATGAAAGCAGACGAAAGTAACAAAACATGGATTTTGTACTTTTATCAAGGAGTACGCTCTTTTGATATAGCTAGAGGTTTTACAGTCACCCGGTATTTTGTACGTGTAATTGGTTGTTCATCGCAATCAAAATGAATTTTATCACATACTATTCTCTTATTTGCACTGAATAATTGATAGGCTAATATTTTTCAGACTTTCGTCATGTTTCTCTTATATTGTATGTTTGTAATTTCATGTTGTAATCTATTCACTACTTGACCTACTATTGCAACTTTGTGAATGCTGTCGCACATCTGTAATTGACGCGTAGGCGAGACCGTGTCTTAATTAAGTTTATGCTAAATGGAATGTCTATTGTGTTGTTGATGTGTCCAATATATAAAGAAATAAATAAATAAATGTAGCGGTTTAACATCAATAGATTATAAACTATTAAAAATGAATACGTTACATTGTAAACAAATTATTCCACAGTCACAATTCTACGGTCTTGGATAGATTATTCTTTATTATCCATAATTAATACGTTATATTGTAACCAGCACGTTACAGTTCACAACATATCGAAAGTTTCCAATCTCTTGAGATTATAAACTAACGGTGTTCATAATTATACGTTTTCACGAACATTGCTTTTTCATTATAAACAAATTGTTTTACCAATTACTTAAAAACATATGATGTCCTATGAATCCTTCTTGGTAGTCAGTTTAAATGCTGCTTTGACGGAAATGTCGGAAATCTTTTACCCCACTTGCCTAATAATAAGGAAATGGAAGAAGTAAGGCTAAGTAAACCTCATGGAATCTCAAACATTTTGGACTTTTTCCGTCGTCGTTTTATTGAAAAGATTGCCGTCGGTAAATGGGTTGATGAAAAGATTTTGTTTTTCTTTTCGCTTAGAGACTCACTTTACAAAATAAAATGCCTTTCATGATTTTTTTTGTAACCCCCGACGAAAAAAGAGGTGATTTATAAGTTTGAAGCGTGTGTGTGTGTGCGTGCTTGCGTGCGTGTTTCTGTATGTCTGTCCGTGGCTGTGTGTTCAGTTCAGTTTTTCGAATGTTATCAGCTTAATAAAGCAACAAGTCAGAACATTTTATCTTAATTTTTAATTCTTCCGAAACTGACTTCTAGTTCAGTTGAGCCTTATTTTTCCTCGCCGGTCGGGGTTGCGAATGAAGTTTATGTAATTTAAAAGTCCTCATCGAAACCTTTCTGCATGGAACCACAAATCAAGACGTCATCTGTGTATATATTTTTTATTTGTTGATTTTTTCAAATAGCGCTAAATACATTTAGCGCATACCTAAAACAAGAATTATCAAAATCGGTTAATAATTGACGGAGTAATCGCGTAACAAATACACAAAAAAAAACAGACCAACTGAGAACTGAGAACTGAGAACTGAAAAACGGCGTAAAATAAGCAAGATCAGGACGACGAAACGAAATGAGTGTCGGCTTCGTGAATACTAATAGGATATGGAGGGAGGAGATGCGTTTTCTAGATGGCGACTATAGGACAAAACAAAAAAAAAACACGGCCAAGTGCGAGTCGAACTTGCACTCGATATGGTTCAGTAACATCATAAAAGCATAAACGCAAAAAAACGTCTCATATTGTGACATCCTTTTTTAATAGAGAATAACGTTGTATTTTTTTCCTTTCCTATTCGCTGTTTACATCCTAATATAATGGAAAACAATAAAAATACAGTTATAAACAATCATTTAACTATTGAAATCACATTTAAAATCACGTAGTAAATTTTAGCGGCTTAACCTCTCAAAAACCGAAGGAAGGAAGGAAGCGATTTTGAACCTTAAAAATTTATAAAAACTTATAAAATTTAAAACCTACAACGGAAAAGTGGCGTTATCTAACGCCGGTGGTATTCAAGAGGTTTAACGCCGCTATGTGTCGCAGCTGCTGCGGATGACGTCACATGCCACGCCACCCGCCACACACCATGTTTGTTTTGTTTATTACCGTGGCCGATTAGTTATTTCCAAATCACTTTTATTTTGGAGGCACTCGAAGAAGCTAAAAACCTTTTTTATAGGTATTGCATTATGCCAAAGTGCAATATCACAATTAGAAGTGCACCAGATAAAATGATTTTCAGGTTCCAAGTGTTCAGGAAATACGAACACAGTGGTGTAAAATAATGAGAAGAGATGAAGTATCGCCAATATCATATTTGAGTTGTTGTGGAGATCACTTTAACGTAAGTATCTATAAGTTACATTTCTATAGTTAGCATGGTGCGAATTCGTCGTATGGTCCGAAGTAAGTTTTGCGTAGGTTATACTTTGTAACCGGCTTAAAACCTAGTTTTACAACAAAACTTTCGATTTGATACGACTAAAAATGTCTTTAGAAGTATGCTTACAATTTATAGAACTGGAAACTGTATCTTTTCATCATTGAAGGTAGTATTATTTAATTTATTTCAAGTCAAGGAGGATACAGAAAAAATATATGGTAAAGTAACACTTCGGCTTAGGAATGGAGTTAGGTAAAGACACAGAATAATTAGTGGTACCTGCAAAGAATTTGATTCATCTGAAGCGGCGCGGCGCGGCGCCCTGGCCCCGGCCGTGGCATCTGACGTCACATCCCCTTTCGACCGATTGTGAGGCGTTTCGCAAATTTGAATTCCCTGTCCTGAATTTTGCAATTTTAATATACTATTTTAGACTTTAGATGGAGAATAAATAATAAAAGTATGTCATAGATAGGTTGTAAGGACGATAAACATTGAGAAAAATATCATTTCAGACAATTTTAAACCACATCGATATTCCCTATTGCGTATTATTCATTTGCTGCTGTAGCGGCAACAGAGTTACACATTCTGTACATATTTCAACTCTCTAGCTATTACGGTTCATGAGATACAGCCCGGTGACGGACAGACGGACAGACCGGCGGCCGGACAGACGGCTGGACAGACGGACGGTCAGCGAAGGGTGATTAATAGGATCTATTTGAAACTGATCCCACACTAGGATATCCTGTGTCATGTAAACCAGAAACAGCGACGTCACAGACAAACATCGAAGACCTGTTTTTTTTTTCTTCCAGCCAGGATTCGAACGCGGGTCCTCTCGCTTGGGAGGCAGAGCCTTCAACCGCAACTCCACGGAGGTCGTAAAATAAATAGTAGGTATTTCAAAAATACATGTTGCAAAACTAATTTAACTCAGGGGTTTAATTAAGAAGCTATTTTGTTTTATTGTCCTACAGTAATCTTGAAATCCATTTCCCATACAGGGTGCATCTGCCTCACAGTATGGGAAAAGGCGTGACGCTATGAATTGAGCTTGTAGCCGCCACTTACCACCGTCACTGCCTACTCCTCTCGGCCGCCACGCCGCTTTTATCTGATGATATTAACGCTCGTCTCGCAAAGAACTCGGCTAAATTGATATGATGAATGCGATGCGAACATTTTTGATACTAATTCGGTTACGAGTCCTGTTTTTGGGGCATAGGAAAAATAGGGATAAATAATAAATGTTCCTGAGAAAAACAAAACAAATAAACTTACCGTCAAGCCTTTTGCCATTCAGAGTGGCGGAGGCACAGTGGTGCACACGTTTTATATAGTCCATAAAAATATAAAGAAAAAAAGAGATTACGGCGCATTATGTCACTTCTAGAGTAAGAAAAATACAATTCTATGGTCATATCAAAAGAAGCGGTAGATACAGGTCGCGCCAAGTTTATCTGTATTTGAGTGCCGTGTGGGGGGATCTCTCTATCTCGTATTGGGTGAGACTTGGCACGACCTGTACCATTCCGCACCAATTTTCGAGTGGGCTGTGTAGGGGTGACAAAGAGAGAGAGGTGACAGCCCGCTCAGAGCAAAATAAACTTGGCTCGAACTGTACCTACCTACTTTTGAATCAATAATGTGGAAGAGTCTACTTTATAAGGACCACTTCTTGTTCCATAAGATATATATTTTTGGACGTTTACAAGAATTGCATCGTGGCCAGAAACGATAGCAAATATACAATGGCAACACTTACATACTGCTGCGTGTTTTTTTAAATGAAATATTTGTGTTTGTGTATTAGAACACGCAGTAGCCCGGATAATATGTCACTTAAGTTACCGTCATTTATTCTATATAAATTCTCGCCAAGGCCTATCTACCACAATACCAAGAAAGGCCTAGTTTCATGAGCTTTTAAGATTGTTTCATTATTTCAAACAGAGTGGCAGAGGAACTATGTGCCCACGTTTAGCCAGTTATTCAATACCCCATTTTGTATGACAGGGAGCTAGCCCATTTCCGCCGCTATGAAGATTGGAGGTTTCCTCACGATGTTTTTCATCACCGTTACAACGTCCGTTCCTTATTTACTTAAGATAAATAGGTACTACTTATCATATTTTTCTCTTTTTGTATTGGTTTTACGGATTCGGACCCGCAACTCCTGCGTGAGCGTGAAACCACTAACTAGACCACGGAGCTGAAATTAATGAGAAAACTAACTAATTAAAACATCGGTCAAGTGCGGGTCGGACTTGCACATGAAGGGTTCCGTACCATCTTACAAGAAAACTTGAGCACTGAAAATAACAAAACAAAAACTAAAAGAAAATAATATTATCTCCGAACGTGGATTCGAACCCAGAACTTAAAGATTGCTCAACCGATATCAAACCAATTGCGCCACCAACATGTTATAAACCACGATATCTACGATCATATTTGAATCAGGATTGATAAAAATTAAAACTTTATTAAAACATCAAAAAATCTAATTAATTGATTTAAATAGTCTTTATTTAATACAAATCGTTTACTTTTTTACATTCTGATCTTTTTCAGTTCGGAAGTCAGTTATTAATTAAAAGAATAACATATCTTTTGTAAATTTTATTAATAATTAAATCGACATATATAAATACAATATTATGAAATTATTATTAATCTAAAAGTAAAAAAACTGTAAATTTTGTCATAGAGAATTCAGGATTCAGTCACGAGTTTAAATTTCAGGAAATTCCCGACCTATGTATGTAGATAAACATAGTATTGGACACGTTTGTGCGTGCCTAATTAAGCCGGGGGAAAACCCTTGACAATTTTTGGCTGATTTGGTCGGAATAAAAAGTATTGATTTAAATCAATGTTATTTAAAAAAAAAACACTTGGTTGAATCGCAATTTAAATCACTGATTTGAATTGTATGGGGACCCCTTTAAATTTATATAATCTCGGTTCGTTCGTTATTTGTTGCTGTAGCGGCAACAGAAATAATTCTGTGAAAATTTCGACTCTACCAATTCCTATACCGATTCACGAGACTCAACCAGGGAAAGCCCGGTGACGGACGGACAGACAGGCGGGTAGACGGACAGACGGACAGCGAAGGCTTAATAATAGGATCCCATTTGGCACCCTTATATGGTAAGGAATCCTAAAAATGTATAGGTATGCTGTCGGATTTCAAACTGTCATTTTAGTTCCAGAAAGGTTAGACGAGCTCATTAGTCTAAAAGATAAGGTTTTTTACTAGCCACTAATGGATTGACCTTTATAGGTCAAGTGCTGCCAAGCTAAATTAATTTTCAATGGAGTTTATTTTATACAACCCTCAGTTGGGATTAAATAAGACTTTTAAATTCATTTCGTACCTGGACACATTTTGTTTGGTTAATTTATAATAATAATAATAATAATAATAATAATTTATTTACCAAAAAAGATTACAAACTCGCTAATAATAATAACTTACAAATGGTTGTGCAATTTATATGTAACAGGTGCGGAAAGGTCTTTTAAGTATACTGCCCCCTGCACTAGTTTTTATAAACTGTGTTGCAGCAGGGCATGTTAAAAATTAACAATTTACACAATTGCAGTACAGACGTGTAGGTACTAACACTGAGGTTATCAAATAGTTTGTTTGTTCTTCATTAAAGTTATAGTTAAAGATCTAAAGGAATTATAAATATTACCTAACATAAAATAGAAATTGAAAATGAAAATTGATATTAGCTTAGCTTTTTCACTACTGAGGTATGTATAATTGTGATTATACATGCACATATGCATATATGTTTATGTAGGCGTGCGATCAGTGAACTTATTTGTGTTTTCCAGTTTAGGTTCTGGTCCATCATTACACCCAGGTATTTTATGTATGGAGCTTGCGTTAAGACGTAGCAATTGCAGCTGGGTAGCCTAGGGTCACATGAGTGGGCCGGAGTGAGAAGTGGTCTGGTTGGGTTTTGTTTCTGATACTGAAGGTAAGAATATTTTTTTTGTCTAGATTTGGTGTCAGTATGTTAGAATTCAACCAACCTTACTGAAACCTTCCTCTGCCAACATTTTAGCATAATCCCACGTTTTTGCGTCAAATAATAATACGGTGTCATCTGCGAATGAAAATATTTTTCCCGAATTCAGTTTCATATCACATAGATCATTAATATAGATCAGGAATAAGGTTGGTCCTTGCACCGAGCCCTGGGGAACGCCAAAAGTAATGTTTACTTTGTTACTCTTGGCATCACCTATACGTAGGTACTGTCTGAAACCTGTTAGACATGTAGTCTTTGAGAAGGTTCAGGGGTACACCGCGAACAACCGAACACTCAAGCTTACTCATCAGTATAGGGATGGAGACAGTGTCAAATGCCTTAGCAAGATCTAGGAATATTCCCACAAATTTGGAATGAGAATCTAGTACATGTCCTACGTGTGAAACAGGATCCTCTATGGCATCTGCAGTAGATAGTTTTGCTCTGAATCCATATTGATTTTTCGAAAAATAATTTTGTGCATTAAGGTAGTTTATTAGTCTAATGTTGATAACTTTTTCTAGTATTTTAGATAATGTAGGGAGTATCGAGATAGGTCGATAATTACTAACACTGCCTTCATCCCCAGACTTAGTATAGGTATTATGGTTGATTCTTTTAACGAGTTCGGGAAAACACCAGTAGTTAGGCAGAGATTGCATAAACGAGAAATTGGTTTTGTGATTATATCCACCGCTAGTTTGACAAATACTGAGGATATACCATCCCATCCAGCAGAAGATGTGCTTTTTAAAGATAATCTTTCTTATCTCTTGTTCATCTGTTGGTAAGAGTGTGAGAGATTGAAGTGGACCATTATTACTTTTTAATTATCTGGCAAGATCATCCTCCGCCCGGTCTCCCTTTCGGAGTATTTCATTAGCCAATGTTCGACCAACGTTCGTGAAAAAGTTATTGACGTTGTCCACTGATTCCTGAGGGGTTGATTTAGCTCTGAGTAGTTCTCTTGGTTCTTAATTATTTTTATTTAAATAACATATTTGCCGTATTACTTTCCATGTGTTTTGTGTTGTTTTTGTTTTTGTTTATTTCAGACTGTTCTTAAGACGTTTTAAGCTTATGGAGTAGAGTAGTGCAAAAATTCCTGTATCTCTTATATATTATTTTTAGATTTAGGTCATTGGGTTTTTTTTTGTTTAACTGTGTAGTCTGTCTCTAAACCGAATACATCTTAATAAGCCCGGCGAAATCCATGGTTTGATGTTCGCTTTTCTGTTTGTTAATTTGTATTTAGTAGTGAATTTTTGTAGTATATCAGAGACCTTTGGTAAGAACATTGAGGTACTAATATTGGGATCATTACTATTTGAGATATTCATCCCAATCTATTTGTTTTAATTAATGTAGAGCTCTTAGGTAGTCAGTTTTAGTGACATGTTTTGGTCCAGTGGCTAGTTTACCTTTTTTTATATTTACCGAGAGAATGACACAAACGTGATCAGTCACAGTACTTTTACAAACGAGCGTTGTACATTTGGTATTCGGTTTCGTAAAGAAATGATCAAGGCAGGTTTCTCTATGAGTAGGAAACAAATAAGCCGGTAATAAGCCTTGCATTGATAATTGGTTTAGGTAGGGACCTGATTTAGGGTCTTTATTCTCTTCCCTTATGTCACCCAGAATAAATATTTGTGTTATTGACTTTAAACCCAATATCACGGTATCTAACGATAACTGGAAGTTCTCTATGTTATTAATGGAAGGAGTTCTGTAAATGCAGACAAATGCTAGTTCCTTGCTAATTTCAATGACCAGGCAGTCGGCATCGTTCATTGTAGGTTCCCTTATGTCAATATTGATGTCACCCAGAATAAAGATTTGTTTTATCGACTTTAAACCCAAATCTAACGATAACTGGAAGTTCTCTATGTTATTAATGGAAGGAGTTCTGTAAATGCAGACAAATGCTAGTTCCTTGCCAATTTCAATGACCAGGCAGTCGGCATCGTTCATTGTAGGCTCACAGATTTTGGCTTGCACAGTATCACGAATATAAACTACCACTCCACTGTTTTGGTTAATGTGATTTTTGGTAGAGTAAGATGTACAATTTTGTTTAGATGGCAACACGCTAAGATGGGATAACCAGCATTCCGTGAAAACTATGATATCATATTTAATATTTATTCTTGTAAGTAAGACCTGAAAGTCATCAAAATTACGATTTATGCTACGAATATTTTGCATAACAATAGTTAGAGCATTTTTGTTATGTCTAGTTAGTATGGTTTTACATTGCTCAGGCGTATCAACCAGAAAAAAGTCACCAACCTTGACATCATTGTCAATTTCGTTTATGACGTTTGTTAAGTCATCCATCATCAATTATTCTTGTAGTTCCACCACAAATAACCGTGGGAGATTTATTTTTAGTTTGATTGTTGGTTGATGCCCTGTGCTTCTAAATGTGACTATCTGGTATATTCGTTCTGTGCGCAAGTGTACTGTGAGTAATTGCTCTTTCGTGGTAATACTCCAACGTAAATATAGATAATATATAGAAGATAAATAGATATATATGTATATATATATAAAGATATATAGGTTCAAAATATTAGATAATATTATGTAATATTGATAAAGATAATACAAATAATATGTATGATACACGTAGTAAATACTTTCATCATGGGATAACAACACAACCATCAGCCAACTGAAAAACTCGAACGAAGTCAGTGTCATTTTTTATATTGTGGCGTTTCATTCCATTTGCTCTTCGGGCAAATATCCTACCGTCACGAGTCCAGACATATTTCCACTTGGGCTCGTCTAGGTTGAACGCGCACTTGCGAGTATTCATGAAGAGCTGCCTGTTGAGTTTCGTGAGGCGTTCATTGACAAAGAACTTGGTCTCTGGCCCTGTGAGATTCATGTCAGCAGTAGTGGCGCCGCGGCGATCACGAGCAGCCTTCAGTAACTCGTCGCGTATGGCACGGCAGGCGAAGCGCGCGACGATGATGCGGGGCTGGCCTGGCTATCCGTCCTCCTCACCTTTCGTTGTAGCGACGCGCGACGTGCAGACGATGTCCCTCTCCTCTAGCCTCACTCAAAGCTTGGTGGCTACTAGGTTCACAATGTGCACTGGGTTTTCTCCCTTCGTCTCAATGATCCCAGAAATCTCCACATCGTTCAGTAGCAGCTCTTGATCGCGGTTGTTGATGCCTGCCTTCAGCTCTACAAGTTCAGACTCAAGCTTACTGACGTCCGTCTCCATCCGTTCCTCTTCTTGCTTTTCCAAGATCAAAACTCGAGCTTCTAGGGTGTCTATCTTTTTATTACAGTCCGTTATAGTTTGGTACAGTTTGGCCATTTCCGTTCGAAAGCCCAGCATTTCACTGCGAATGCCTCTCATTTCCTCCCTACACATGCGCAGCTCAGTGGCTAGATCCAGGTTCACACTAGTATCGCGCGCTCTGTCACTTAATAATTCATCGTTAGCTCTCTTGGTACAGTCTGAAGTGATGCTGCGAACGGGGGTGGAGCAATTGCCGGTTTTAGGAATTTTTGATTTACATTCTGGGCATTTCCATTCAACAGAAATATCCACGTTCATAGGAAAGCCCACACATGCTCAGTGGTGCTGTTCGATACAGGCGGCGTGCCCTATTCCATCAGCGAGGGACATGAACTTTCCACATGCTGTGCATTTGGACATTTTACCTACTATTTGACGATTTCGCTGGCACCCTCTACGATTTAAATTCGGAACTGTTGTTATTAATTAATTTGTAAGTTGATGAAAATGTTGCTTGTTGTGAGGAATCGAACTGAGTGTCCTCTTGACGTTATCCAATCTGCTCTTAGCGTTTCGTTTCGTCAAGCAAAAGGAAAATGGAGCAGTTTGTCTGAGTTTCGAACCAGCATTCACACCGCCACCGTTTCAGTACAGGCGGCCTAACCAATTGAACCGTAGGAACGATAAGTGAAGTGGCGAATTTAAGGTAAGATTGTTGACAGCTTTAGGTTTTTTTTTATTGTAGTTTAATGAAATGAGACCGTTTGCACTAATTTGTTGATCCACCCACAGATAATTTTATGATGAGAATATAAACTGCAAATTTTTTCACTTAGAACACAGTTTTTGGTACTTTATCACTCATTCCTGCTATAACTAATTGATGTTTTATGAGGGTTGTAACTTTCGCTTTGTATTTCAAAAGTATCGCGATATGTACACATTATAAACTATTAAAACTGATTTGAAATCGGAGCGGAGTAAAAAAACACGTCTGCTTAGTACAGTAACCGATATGTATCTATCCGACAGTAACCGATTTATATGACAAGCAATCACCTTTTATGCCACCCTCAGTTAGGACAAGATAATTTTTAAATAATTTTCATTGCTGGATTAAAAAAAATATTGTTAATAACTAAATTGAAGGATAACAACCTTAATTTCTATCATGAATAACTTTTTTATGTCCCACTCTTGGGCAAAGGCCTCCCCTTTCTTAGACCACTTATTCCTGTCAGTTGATGTCCCGGCCAAGTCTGGCAGGAACTTGTCCAGTCATCCCACCATCCTACCCCTTCGCCGGTGCCCGTCGCTTGGCACCCATTCGGTGGCAAGTTTCGTCCAGTTCTGTGGGTGCATGCGGCAAACGTGTCCGGCCCACTTCCATTTTAGGCTAGCGGTCTTTGCGCCTACGTCAGCAATGCCAGTAATGCAACGGAGCGTCATGTTCCTAACATGATCGCAGCATAACAGATGTAAGTCTTACATCTGTTATGCTGCGCTCCATCTCTCTTTGACAAACCTTGAGTCTGGAGTTCTGGTTCTCCGACAGCAATCATGTCTGAGCACCGTAGGTTAGGATAGGCAGAATACAAATGTCGACGAGTTTCCGCTTCTGTGATAATGGAAGGTTGCCATCATTAAGCTGAACCGTCATTGAGCTCTTGTTCACCGGGCCGGCCCGGCCACGACCCGGCACCGACACGACAGTTTTCAACCACGCGCGGCAATCCTCACAAAAAGGCGCGCGCTCGGCTGCACACACGCAGCTACATTCCGTTCCGCGCACACGCAGCTACATTCCGTTCCGCGTAAGTACAGGCCGCCACACGCTCACGTTGCTGATATTAGGGGTGCACTGCGGGTGCGCAGGACCGGGTCAGACTTGCGATTGTGACTTGCGGCGCGCATATCGCTTACCGATAGCGATGGCAGCGTATAACAAATTTAATTTATATATATTTACGACGCCAAAAAATAATGTTATGAAAAAGTTTTAGGTGCACAATTTATTTTTCACACCTTTCATTCGGAAAAGTAAGTTTTGCTCCACGACGAGAGGGAGCAAAATGCTACTTTTCTGTTTAAGCTACTTTTTTAATTTATTCATTGGCATGTAGCATTTATGCAATGTGCCAATAGAACACAGATCTTAATGAAATAATGGATTGTAATTAAATCGTAATCGATTAAAAACGAACACGTTTCAAGTTTCAACTTTAACAACATTATATGAAAATTTAAGAATTTTTCGTAATATTTAAAAAAAAAACACATAAAATTATGTGTTTTATTGAAATCAAAAGTTATTGTGATATAATGAATATTGATATCTGATACCATTGTAAAAATCGATTCGATTATTTTTACACATTGGTAAAAGTAGCACAGGAATATTTTATCTGTGGTGACTTTTCCCTAATCCTTCACAATCCGCCATTATATATATAAAAAAAAATTCGTTGTTCGATTACTGTAAAAGTGTTGAAAGTATAATTCAAAGTATAGTTATTTCACTATTTTTAGAGCATTATATTTCAATTTTCCTCATAGTCGGTGTGAAAAATTGTGTCACTCAGGAGCAAGAGTTTTTTCGTCTTGGGCGTCAACGCTTGAAACCTTCGTTACGCTCAGGATTCTAACTTAGAATCCCTCGCTACGCTCTGGATTCTATCGTAGAAGCCTTCGCTTCACTCTGGGTTCAAGGTACCGCCCTCGCCGTAAATACATCATTTTGCTCCCTTGTGACACAAATAACTATGAAAAACCTTGTCAAATCCCGTATGAAGCTTCCACTGATGTCGTTGTCGGGCCGGTCCGGCATTGTCGAACAGATGGATGGATTATCAGGCCTCCTAAATATTTCGAATTTTGCGATCACGTAGAGTGTTTTTTCAAGACCACTCAGGGACCTTAGGGCACTACACCATATTGTTGTTGGAGGGCCTAACCCTATCCGAAGGGTCTGACAAATCTAATTGATTTTTTAATACTGTTGGAAAAATACCTTTACCCGGCTACCCTTTTAAAAGGTACAACGCACTTGAGTAGAATCACATGCAAACTCTGTATTAAAGGTATGTGATGGGTAATGGAAAGGTATATGCAGAGCTCCGTGGTCTAGTGGGTTTCGAGCTTGCTTCTCACGGGTGAAGGTTCGAATCCCGGTGCTGACCGTGTACCAATGAGATAACTAATTTATCTCAACTGCATTATACGGACCTTTATTAGTCTATAGCTACGGGGATGGGCTAGACCTCTGTTACGCAAAATGGAATGTTAAATAACTGGCTATAAGTGGGCACAATATTGCCTCTGCCACCCCGTATGGGATAAGTCGAGACGCTATGTTATATTATGGAAAGGTATATAACTCGACCCTTTTGCCATCTCAAAAGAAAGTGAGGAAATGTGATCAAAATCGAACCTATTGCAAATGGCAACTCTCTGACACCTATCATAACATAATACACAATTCATTTAAAATGCATGACGTTCTAACGGTGATGGAAAACATCGTGAGGAAACTTTAATTACTTCATAGCTACAGCCATGCGCTAGCCCCCTGTCACGCACAATGGAGTGTTGAATGACCGGCTCAAAGTGGGCACAATTGTGCCTTTGGCCCCCGTATGGGAAAAGGCGTGACGCTATGTTATGTTGTCAAATAGGCGTTTCAACAACCAGAATGCCATTATCTTATTTCACAAGAACTGTCATTATAAGCGATTGTGATTTGAATTTGAAAGTTAATTGGGATATGTCATACAAACAAAGATGTACATACAGGCACATACATTGCTTCTGGCCCCACACTAGGATACCATGTGTCGTGGGAACCGGAATCAGCGACGTACACATATAAACATCCAAGACCTGGGGTTTTTTCTGTATCCCCAGCCGGGGATCGAGCCCGGATCTTCTCGCATGGTAGGACGAGCCACAAACAGAGCGCAACAGAGGTCATCAAGAAATACAGAATTGATCTACTGTTTTATTAGGTTGTTAGATGCCTTCAAAATTCAGCCACTGAATGCTAATTAGGAAACTGTAAATTATTCCCCACTAAAGTCCAGAAGTTTCAGAAGTTTTGTTTCTGAAGTCTAAAGTCTGAAGGCTGCGGCGTTGAAATCTGGAGCTAAACATTAAATTAAATGCAAACTTAGTCTTCAAGTTATCTCTCCCCTTTGTTAGTCTATAGAAGCAAATTAACTAACTGATTCAGCTTTAAGAGGTAAATGCTGTTGGGAAAGACAGTGCCGATAACTGACTGAAGTTACGTTTTTAATTCGGGTCTCAAGTCAGTTACACTCAAGTTCTTAATATATGTAGTTATGTTTAGAATTTACGAGTATGTTTTATAATATGTATGTGGGCACTCGTATATTTAGTTTATATTGTAGGCCTGCTCAGCAACCGACCTTTCTGATCCTAATTTGGTTTGCTGGAAGAGATCTCTTATTAGAGATAAGCTCGCCGTTGTACACTATTTTTAGGTGAGTATTGATGTCTGTTGTTAAATTCCACGCCTCAACCGACAGGGCGTGGAATCTTGGTAGGATTGTTTTTCAGTGGAATGTCACAAAGCAGTACTGACCTTTGACGCCGTGGACCGGAATTCGAAAGGTCAATTCGAGGCAGGAGTACGGGATGAGGAACACGAGGGTGGGGTTTGATGGGAGTCGAATCTTACTCTCGTCGTAGCCCGAAGCTGCCGCCGTCGTGAGGCTTGCCGACACAAGGATCGCTATCCGAAAGCGACGACTGGATCACCGAATCACTTCAACCTTTCAAAGCACGAAGCACTCACTCCGATGACGTTAAATCTACTTATTTCCCGACGATTGTTCCGCGATTAATATAATTAACATTCAACCAAGCTTTCCGATGCTGGCGTAAGACATTTTCCATGTGCAAAAAAAGTAACCTCTAACTCGTCATCTCGGTTCTATACAAGTGACAGCTAGTGATGTCCCGATCACTCGCGGTCGATCCGCGCAACGAAAAAACCAGTGCGTTCTGAAGCATAAATATTAAACAGTCACCCGCCGGGACAGGCCCGAACCTGTCCCTAATCAATAGGAAGGCGAGAAAGTGTTGCGACCGCTCTCTTGAGGACCGAGTCCCCCACCTTGACTTCTGCTGATCGAGGCGTGCCATCCCGACCCGTGTACAAATTAACGATCCGTCCTCGTCTCCATCTCAATGATGGCAGGTTCGCATCCTTAATCAGCACCAAATCACTGACTTGAGGGGGGCTTGACCGGTCAGTCCACTGAAGGCGCTGCTGCAAGATGTGCAAGTACTCAAGGGACCACCGTTTCCAAAAATCTTGAGCCATCTGCTGCAACATTTGCCACCTAGTTAACCGACTTAACTTAACATCACCGAATGGGTATTCTGGCAGGGCGTTAAGGGGCTGACCTATCAGGAAGTGACCCGGCGTCAACGCTTCCAAATCATTTGGATCCGAACTGAGTGGGCACAACGGACGCGAGTTCAGTGTCATTTCAATTTTACAGAACAGCGTCGCAAGCTCTTCAAAGCGTAGAGAGGTCTCACCGATGATCCTCGTCAGGTGCGACTTAGCCGATTTAACCGCAGCCTCAAAAATTCCTCCCCAATGAGGACATCCCGGCGGACTGAAAACCCATTCAATCCCTCGTCGGGAGCAAGCCGTACCGATGGCGTCCTGGTTACCGTTCAGGAATTGAGTGACCTCCTGCAGATATCGCCTGGGTCCGACAAAATTTGTGCCGTTGTCCGAACGGATTAATGACAGGAGGCCCCTTCGTGAGACGAACCTATCCAGACATGCGATAAATGCCTCCGTAGTGAGGTCACTGACCACCTCCAAGTGGACTGCCTTCGTGGCCAAGCACACGAAGACGCACAGGTATGCCTTCACTAATCTGGCGTTCCGTAGCTGTGAAGACTTGACCATGAATGGTCCCGCGAAATCCGTTCCGACACCCGCAAAGGGCCGGATTTCGTTAACCCTATCCGAGGGCAAATCGCCCATCTGGGGCTGCATCGTAGCCGCCTTGGCCCGATAACAAGGCAGGCACCGAAATACGACGCTACGCACTAAGCGTCTTCCCGATAGAATCCAGAACTCGCGCTAGAGAAACGCCATCAAGGCGTGGCATCCGACATGCCCATTCCGAATGTGTCGATCCTGTATCAACAGTTCGACCAACTTCCCTTTCCTAGGGAGTAACAACGGGTGGCGAGCCGCATAAGGCAGGTTGGCATTCCGCAGCCGACCTCCTACCCTCAGCAATCCTTGAGGGTCAATAAACGGGTTGAGCCGAGCCACAGCTCCCTTCAGTTGGACGCGTCCGCGTCTCAGAATGTCCAGTTCGGACTTAAAGTGCACCGTCTGCACGTTCCGTACCAATACGAACAACGCATGGTTCCGTTCCCGTGGTGTCAGGACCTGTGTCCGCACTCGTTGCGCCTCAGAATTCCGACAATTCCGCGCAAATCGGCAGATCCAGGCGGTCACATTGACCAGCTTGTCGAGCGAGCTGTACCGTTCCAGCAGGCTGAACCCCTCTTCCGGCTCCGGTTGCGTCGTACAGACACCGACTGTCAAGGCGCCGTTCGCCGTGGTAACGCGTGGACTCATTGGCCAATCCGATTCGGCTTGAGTCAACCATTTTGGACCCCACCACAAGGGATGTCCAACCAACTCCGGAGCGTGACACCCACGAGACGCACAGTCTGCTGGGTTCATTTCCCCTGGAACATGTCTCCAGATCAAGGGAACCTCCGAAGTCAAAATCTGCGAAACCCGATTCGCCACAAAAATCTCCAGCTTGTGAACTGAAGCCTTCAGCCAGCATAACACGATCTGGCTATCCGTCCAGTCGTAGACCGTATCTTCCAACGCTATTGACCCACGAAGAACCGTCATCGTGTGGTTGCGCAGACGAGTCAGGAGAGCCGCTCCCGAAAGCTCTAACTTGGGAATGGTCAGGCGAGTGCGCAACGGCGCAACCTTGCTCTTGGCCATGACCAACCGCACATCAACCTCCCCCGAGGAGTCGACCGTAGGCAGATACACCGCAGCTCCGTAGCCCTTCTCCAAGGCATCGCAAAACCCATGCAGGGTGGCGGTGTATCGTTTGGTGGGGACCAACCTCCGTGGCAGTGAAATCCGATTAATGCCAGGGAGGGTCGAAAAGAACGAGTCCCAATCCGAGCTCAATGACCCGCCGATCGGGTCGTCCCATTTCAGCTCAGCAGACCACAATTGCTGCATAAAACACTTGAGCTGAAATGTTACCGGGGTGATCCACCCGTTTGGATCAAATGTCCTAGCCACCGTTGAGAGGACGTTCCGTTTCGTCCAGACCTTCGGGGAGTCCAACTCGACCCGATACGAGAACATGTCTGACACCGGCTGGTACTGGACGCCTAATACCGACAACATATTTGGATTTTCCAAATTTTCAAAAATGTGGGGATCCTGCTGGTAGTCATCCGGAAGACCAGTCAGTAACTCTGGAGAGTTCGACATCCATTTCCGGAGCTTGTAACCTCCACCCCGTAAGAGCTCAACTAGCTCGTCCCGTCGAGCGAGCGCCTCCTCCACGGAATCTGCACCGGTACAGATATCGTCCACGTAGAGGTCCTGCTCCAGGATCGCTGCTCCTCTAGGGCAATTTAACCGTTCTCGATCCGCTAACTCCCGAAGAGTGCGAATCGCCAAATAAGGACTATACCGTAGCCCGTACGTGTTGGTGTTCAACTCGTACACCCTGATGGGCTGATCTGGGCTCTCTCGCCACAGTATCAGCTGATACCGTCTATCGTCAGGGTGAATGACCGTCTGTCTTAACATTATCCGGATGTCAGCTACAAACACAACATTGTGTCGACGGAACCGTGTGATATCATCCGCGATGTCATGATTCAACTTCGGCCCTGAATGCAAACACTGGTTCAGGTTCATGCCGTTAGATGTTGATGCCGATCCATCGAACCCTACCCGTATTTTGCCCTCCGGGGTCCTCAAGACCGCGTGATGAGGCAGGAAGCAGTGGTCTTCACGCTTCCAGTCGATACCCGAAACCGACATGTGGCCGAGCGACTCGTATTCCCGCATGAAATCGACGTACTTCTGCCGGTAAATCCCGTCACGCTTCATGCGTCGTTCCATCGACAGAAGCCGCGTCTCGGCTGCATGGTGTGAACTGCCCAGCGGTGGGTGATCACTCCGGAATGGAAGACGTGTGAGAAATCGACCTGACCGAAGGCGACCAGTATTGTTCCGATAAAACTGTTCACACTCTTCTTCAACCGGGTCCAACCGGCGGACCGTAGGTGGTTCCTCCACCTCCCAAAACTTCTGTATCACCTCCGAGAGTACAGAACCGAATAAGGGACTACGAGTCGCTAGGCGGGGGGCAGCCGGCATGACCGGACCCATTACCGCATGGCCCAGTCTGGTGTTGACCGAAACCAGACCAGTCGCCTGCAACACGTGGACACCTGGCACTAACGGGTATCCCAAGGCATCGACACCCAATAAAATGTCTACTGGGCCCGGAATATCGAACTCCGGGTCAGCCAGTGACAACCCAGCGACCAACTGTCGCACCGAGGGCGACAACCGTACGTGAGGGTGTGAGCCCATCACATTAGGCATGACTAATGCCGTGACCGTCAGATTCACCGATGAATCCACCCGTGACGAGAGAGTAATCCGACATACTCCCTTAACGGAACCGACTTCCGTGTTCCCAATTCCCCGAATGGAATGTGGATACTCCCTTACCGTAATGCCCAACCGTCTTACAAGGTTGCACGAGACTAAGCACCCCTGGGCCCCCGAGTCCAATAGTGCTCGTGCCATACATGATTTGCCGTCCGAACTCCACGCTATCACCGAGGCGGTGGAGAGCATGACCGTCTGTGGAGTGGCGGCACCCTGTAAGTGGGCGGCGTGTCCCTAGCGGGAACCTCCGCGGGATCCGAACCTGCTGGGACCCCCGTCGGCCTGGTAACTCGGCTGCTGATATGCCACCGGTGGCATATCAGACCGTATGTACATCAGGGGGTCCCAACCCGCATAATAGGCCCCTCGCTGTCCCGGTACCCGACCATACCGGACTGTGAACGGTGTGCCCGGTGGCCACCGTGGATGGAGGGGGGAGAGCGGATCCAACCTGGGGCGCTCTAGGCATGGGGGCGACATCCGACTGTTCGCCTCCCTGTTCGCCTCCCAGAGCGACGGGCAGGGTGGCGCAGAAGGTGGTGGGCTCCCAGCCTTCGCGCCACTCATAGGTGCCATCTGACACCCGCCCGTAACACGCGGTGAGCTAGCGGCCCGAAGTCCTCGCTGACCCTGGACAGCGGCGACCGAACCCCGGCTGTCCCGCCTGTTACCCCCCGCGCTGCCCCCTTCCCCCCGGGGGGGGGTCCCGTCCGCGGGTACCCCAGTCACCCCGTTGGTGACTCCCGTTGCCCGGAGGGGGACTGGGTCCGGCCCTGGTTGGGCCCTGTGGCCGACCAACCTGAGTCCGGCCCTGGTGACCGTCCGAAGGGCCTGACCGATTCAGGCACAACACTATGTGGTGCTTGCCACCACAGCACTCACAGGGAACGCGCGCGAGCACTCGCTCAGCGTGTGAGGCCCCAAACAACCGAAACACAATCGGTGGCGGAAGACTATCTTCCTGCGGGCAGCTACCCCGAGCGCCTTAAAGTTGGCGCAACTGGTCACTTCATGACCGGCACTGTTGCAGTGCACACAGCCGTCACCCGACGGCGCGGCATTCAAGACGCCAAATTGTTTCGACCGCCCACCCCCCCGTGGGGGCGGGGGGCGCGGCCCCTCCCGCATCCGCGCGGGTTGGCGCTGCACACTGGCCTCCGTGTCCAGTGTGTCTCATCGCCTGCATTTACCCTCCAAAAAATCCGTCAATTGGACGAGCGTGGGCAGTTCCGTGCTACTGCCCCCATGCAGCTGTTCAAACCGACCTTGAACAGCTGCAGGCAACCGTGACAAAACCATATACAAAACAATGTATGACCATTGGTCTACCGGAAGACCAAGTATCTGAAGGGCCTTAGTGGCCACCAGCACAGGGTTGAGCACCTGTACTCGGATGTCAACATCCCGGGTTACCTTAGGGATGCTAAACAGCTTCCCCAGCTGCGCATCAACCAACCGCCGTTTGTGTTGGTAGCGGTCAAACAATATGGACCTGGCTATCTTATAATTGCCCGCCGTGACCGTTAGGTGACCGACCAACTCCTTCGGTTCACCCCGCAGAGCCATCAATAGTTGGGCCAACTTGTAGGCGTTGTCCAGGTCGTCCCGACGTGGACCAAACTATCAAATAAATTAATGAAGCCCGGCCACTCATCAGTTGCCCCACTGAAGGCCGGAATCTCCAGGTGTGGCAGCCGTCCAACAACACCCTTCGGGGGTGGGTCTCCGTTACCCTCCCCACGGTCATTCCTTCGCGACCGCTTAATTTTCTCCGCGCGACGCTCGATGTCACCCAAGCATTCCATCGCTTGGTCGGCATCCGCGCAGGGCTGTTTCACTGCAGCCACCGAGGCTTCATCAGTAAGCCCGAGAGCTTCAGCCTCCGCAGCCAGCCGACACACCTTCCCGACGCGTGTCATTGCGTCCTCCACACGCTTGAGCAGGACATCATCCATATCTGGTCGCTCCACATACTTATGAGTATGGGCGAGCCATCTCATTTCCTCCCGGACACCATGCCGCAGCACCGTCAAGGGCGAAGGCGCCATGTTGACCGATTTAATAGATTCTGGTCTTATACTTCACTACCGAACTAAGTATAGCCAGAGACCAGCACTTGCCCGTCAGCGCTGGGCACAGAAATTAAAACTAAGTTATCAAAACTAAGGCAACCACTAAAACAATTAAAACCTAAAAAATATTTAATATGGTCGCCCTGTGGACATACACCTTATAACTATACACTCTTAATCAATTAGAGAATGCCACCATAAAGCACAATACAAATAACACACAAAAATGTATTATAAAAAAAAAACAATTTTTAATATAATGTAGGTAGCCGTGAACCTTCTAGAAGTGGCCCCTCCGATATGACCCACACTTCTACTGAGGTCAGCAAAATCAGCTTAATACCCCTTAAATAGCCTGACCCTGCTCTGTAAATCGAAATAACACTGCAGTACTATAGAACCCGACGTTCTATCACAAGTCATACAATATAGTTACTTCGCGGAATGACCGTTCAATCCTTTATGCGCACAAACAGTAGTTTCCGACTACAAAATTATAATAATCATTAACTAAATCGTCAATTATACGTTCACTAACCGAAAATGAACCTAAATTGTGGTATACCGACCACAAGACTCACTCACAAAATGATTGCCGACCAATCCGAGGTATCCACCCTCTCCCAGCTACAATGTGGCAAAAAAACAACCCTACAACCGTCCGTGAATCGATTTCCCACTAGGAAACCGCGCCTCTGCTACCAAAATGATTAAATTCCACGCCTCAACCGACAGGGCGTGGAATCTTGGTAGGGTTGTTTTTCAGTGGAATGCCACAAAGCAGTACTGACCTTTGACGCCCTGGACCGGAATTCAAAAGCTCAATTCGAGGCAGGAGTACGGGATGAGGAACACGAGGGTGGGGTTTGATGGGAGTCGAATCTTATTCTCGTCGTAGCCCGAAGCTGCCGCCGTCATGAGGCTTGCCGACACAAGGATCGCTATCCGAAAGCGACGACTGGATCACCGTATCACTTCAACCTTTCAAAGCACGAAGCACTCACTCCGATGACGTTAAATCTACTTATTTCCCGACGATTATTCCGCGATTATTATAATTAACATTCAACCAAGCTTTCCGATGCTGGCGTTAGACATTTTCCATGTGCAAAAAAAGTAACCTCTAACTCGTCATCTCGGTTCTATACAAGTGACAGCTAGTGATGTCCCGATCACTCGCGGTCGATCCGCGCAACGAAAAAACCGGTGCGTTCCGAAGCATAAATATTAAACATCTGTAATTATAAGTATGCAATAAAGAAATTGTGAATTATGAATCTTTTGAATCGACATTAAAATGGGAAATAATAAACCTACCGAATAAAAACTATTGAGCGAATGATCATGAACAGAAAAGTTTATGATAATGCCACCACCTATTCGCTAAATAAAATCCAACGCTCGTTTTGTATTTTATGTTACTCGAAGGACTTCAAGTTACTGTTTTAATATTTCTAGTCGCGCAATTTAGTAATTTTGTCAAACGAAACCAGTATTTCTAGTCTCGGTAAATTTTTGTCGCTAATCAGCAATAAAGTCATGCAAAACCAGTATTTCTGCCAAGCAAAAACTGGATTTACAATCATACGTTGAGAAACTACCCCTTTAAAATGTAATTGTTGTTACCACAAAATGGCGTGAGTAGACATCGAGAACTGGAATTGGAGGTCAAGGGGGATAATTTCGCCAAACTTTACTTTAGAGGGCACTGTATGTTTGTTTTACAAAAAGTTTTATTCATCAGAGGTTGGTACCTTGATAAACATTGTTAATAGCAACAAAACAATCATTTAAAAGAGGCTCTATGGATATCTCTAAATAAAAAAACTCTTTGCATAAATTTGCTTTACTCTGGGATTCATTTGTATGTAACCTCATGTGAACGGAAATCTTTGCTTACTTACTCTATAACAGTTATTAAACTTTTAGCACCCTCTGGAACTAGCTTGACAGTTTGCTTCCATATTTTATATACATACCTATTATAACTATAGAAGAACATGATGGAAAGAAAAACGGATCCTGGTGTGAAAAGGGATGACTTTCTTCTCTTTTTTATGGTACTCACTCCATTTTACGGTACTTACTTTATTATTACACACTAGTACACTTACTTTATAGATATATTGCCGGTAACATATATGTATATGCTCAAGCCTTTTTGCCAAAAAAGCGGGAGGTAGTCAGAAAATAAGAAGCACCGCTTCCTAAAATCTTGGCCTACGTCTCTCGCTTCATCACAATTCATACAACTCTCCTTGGTTACGGGTACTTCTTTGTCGATTTAATTGTGTGGCATTGATTTACTTATTTAAAAAAGACGCTCCAACATTTCTTCACTTATCATAATTAATTTGATGCATCTGATTATACACTCCAATCTGAGGTTTTTCAGTATGATTTAACAGTTCACTAGGAAATTGCATCTTTAAAATCTTTGTTTCTTATTAAATTGATCCAAAGTTTTGCACCCTCAGATAATTCTACGGTTATTTGATAAACTTGACTAGTTCATGGATTCTAACTAGTTTAGGTGTTTTACGTTCTTATTCTTGACTTAAATATGTGGCTTTGGTCAGGGAACAAACTGGTTTAGATGCCCAACTTTAATATTGTCCTCAATTTAATTGGATAATGGCTTCGCTACTATAGGGTTTTTACAAAAAGTAATTTTTTGTAGTATTGATAATCGAAATCTTCGTAGCCGCGGCTGCTACGGGGCTACGGTGGTGCCTCCGCACTGCGCGGTCGCCTGCTCCCCTACTTTCCTCTGGCTCATAATAAACACTTTAGGGAGTAGCAACAAGATTGTCCAGGAAGGACTGCCCAGATTTGCCTCGGTTTGGTTGTAACGGCACTGTTCAGGCTTCTCGGCACCTAATGACCTCGCAGGGGCCCATCAGCTACGAGGTAGCGTAGCGATCAGATGCAAAGAAGTGTGAACGTCGGCGATTCATCGAGCTATTAATTATGAACGATCTAACCTGGTCTGTGCTTCGGTCCCGTCAACTTCCTGTCTCTCTGCAAGGCCCGGGTGCACCCTAGGCTCTTCTTGGTAGACAGGTTCTTCAGCCAACCATGTATGACTGGCAGGCCAGCTTCGACGAGCACAGTGTTCCAACACAGGTTATGTTACGTGGGAAAAACCAATTGGCCACGTAAATGCGAACTTTATCTGGTTCGGGGAACCACAACACACTCAGCTATATAGACAATCCTGAGGGGAACCCGAATACAATTCCAGATGGCTTGCGATTTATTTCAATACCCCAACCAATACGCGTCTACATTGCGAGGGCTTTCGTCTGTCAGTTGTCAAAAAACTGCAAGGTTGGCAGCAACGTCAGATTCAAAAATGGCCGTTCCGAAACCATCGATCGAATATCGATTTGGAATCGAACAATCACCCGCCCGGACAGGCACCCACCTGTCCCCTAATCTACGGGCAGCCGAGACAACGTTGCTACCGCTCGTTTTAGAACCGAGCCTCCTACTAGAACCTCTGCAGACCGGGGGGTCCCGTCCTTGCCAGGGAACAAGTTAACAATGCGCCCCCTGCGCCAACGTAGTGGCGGTAGGTTAGCATCCTTAACCAGAACGAGGTCACCAACACTAGGGGGGCTGGTTTTGTCAGTCCACTTAAGGCGCTGTTGTAAGATATGCAGATACTCGAGCGACCTACGCTTCCAGAAATTCTGAGTGTGAAAAAAGTGAGAGTGAGAAAACCGATACAATTTCACTCCCTCGAAGGGGTGCTCGGGCAACGCGTTAAGTGGCTGTCCTATCAAGAAATGGCCTGGGGTCAGAGCCTCCAGGTCATTTGGATCCGAGCTGAGCGGACACAACGGTCGCGAATTGAGAACGGCCTCGATCTTACAAAACAATGTCGCGAGCTCCTCAAAAGTCAGCGCGGTCTGACCTACTATACGCCCCAAGTGCGTCTTAGCTGACTTAACTACGGCCTCAAAAATCCCACCCCAGTGGGGGCAAATCGGTGGGCTGAAGGTCCACTGTATACCCCGACGGGAGAGGGCCGTTCCAATATCCACTTTATTTACATTCAAAAAGTTGACTATCTCTCGTAAGTATCGTTCCGCACCGACGTAGTTAGTGCCGTTATCAGAGCGGATCAAAGTTGGAAGTCCCCTTCGAGAAACAAACCTATCCAAACAAGCAATGAAAGCCTCTGTCGAGAGATCAGCAACGAGCTCGAGATGGACCGCCTTGGTGGATAAACAAACAAACACACATAGGTACGCCTTGTATTGCTTAGCGGTACGCAATCGTGAACTCTTCACCATAAACGGTCCGGCAAAATCCGTACCAACACCTGAAAACGGTCTGACCTCATTCACACGATCAGGGGGCAAGTCCCCCATGAGAGGTTGCATCGTGGCAGCCTTAAGTCGATAACAAGGCATGCACCGAAACACGATGTTCCGTATGACACGGCGGGCAGATAAGATCCAAAACTCCCGCTCGAGCGTGGCCAACAACGCGTTACAGCCGGCATGCGCGTTTTTAATATGACGATCAGTCACCAGCAATTCAACTAACTGTCCCCCCTTGGGGAGCAGAAGTGGGTGACGAGCCGAATACGACAGATTCGCATTGCGCAATCTTCCTCCTACCCGAAGTAACCCGGTCGAATCAACAAAGGGGTTGAGACGCGCGACGGCTCCCTTCAATTTCGAACGTCCACTTCGTATAATCTCCAATTCTGCCCCAAACTTCGAGGACTGTACCAACCGGACCAAATTCAGTAGCGACTCGTTTCGCTCTGCCGGATTCAGAATAGGGTTCAACGTTCGCTGATCGCGAGGAGTACGACAATTTCGAGCGAATCTCCTAATCCAAGCGGACACGTTTATCAACTTGTCAAGTGAGCTATACCGGTCCAGCAGAAACCCGGCGTCAGGGTCCTCAGCCTTCTGGGTAACATGCACGGCCGCTCTGGGGCCATGATCCGAAGATACTACTACATGGCTGTGGGGCCAGTCCGATTCTCTCCTGGCAAGCCAGGGTGGTCCCCACCACAAATGGTGTCTAACGAGTTCAGGAGCCCGACATCCCCTGGATGCACAATCAGACGGGTTCAATTCTCCTGGTACATGTCTCCAGGTCAGTGGGACCTCAGACGACACAATCTGGGAGACCCGGTTCGCAACAAAAACCTCTAAGATATGGACCGAAGCCTTCAGCCAGCACAAAACAATCTGGCTGTCCGTCCACGCGTACACCGTATCCTCCAAAACCACTGACCCACGCAACACTGTTAGAGTGTGATTCAAAAGTTTGGTCAAAAGAGCAGCCCCGGACAGTTCCAGTTTTGGAATCGTCATCCTTGTCCGAATAGGCGCTACCTTGCTTTTTGCCAAAACCAAACGCACGTCGACCTCCCCGGTGGAGGTGACGGTTCGCAAATAAACCGCTGCCGCAAACCCTCGTTCAGAGGCATCACAAAACCCGTGAAGGGTTGCCCTGTAATCCCCAGCAGGGACCAATTTCCTCGGCAGCGATACATTATTTATATTGAGGCCCAACCATTGTGCTAAATCATTCGATACAATGCAGCCCTGAGCTCCAGAATCTAATAGGGCGCGAACGTATGTTGGGTTGCCCGCCAAATCCCAAACAAGCACAGAGGCGATCGGTAACACCACCGTCTCCGGTTGGGGGGCAACCAATGGTTGGGCCGCAAATTCCTAGCGAGGACCCCCGGGGCCCCACTGTGCCTGTAACCGATCAGGTAGGCAGCTATACGCCAGAGGGTCCCATTGTACAAATGGCCCACGCGTCGGTTCCATTGCCACCCTACGACGCCCCCCGAAGGGGGGTGGGCGTGAATTCAACCGTGGCCGCTCCATGAGCGGGGGGGACATCACATGCGACCGACGAGGACGAGGCGACGAGCGGGGCGACAACTGAGGCGGCGTCCGAACCGCATCCGCATAGCTCGAAGGTGTCCCATGCCACCCGCCCGTTACGGCCTGCTCAACATACCCAATGTCCCGCTGAGTCGGATGCTGAGTCGCAACCGAAAACTCAGGGCCCCCCATGTGATGACCCTGAGTGCGGCCCTGCACCCCTGGGTGGCCGCATGCTTGTGGCCCCATTGCCCGTTGAGTCGGATGCTGAGTCGCAACCGAAAACTCAGGGCCCCCCATGTGATGACCCTGAGTGCGGCCCTGCACCCCTGGGTGGCTGCGTGCTTGTGGCCCCATTGCCCGCTGAGTCGGATGCTGAGTCGCAACCGAAAACTCAGGGCCCCCCATGTGATGACCCTGAGTGCGGCCCTGCACCCTAGTACTGCCCTGTGCACGTGGAGACGTTGGCCCCTGAGTTGCGCTCCGAGTCGCAAACGAATTCTCAGGGCCCCATGCCGTGTCACCCTGGGTACGGCCCTGTGGACGTGGGGACGTTGGCCCCTGAGTTGCGCTCCGAGTCGCAAACAAATTCTCAGGGCCCCATGCCGTGTCACCCTGGATACGGCCCTGTGGAGGCTGTTGGCCGGACCGGTTCATGCACAACAGATTGTTGTGGGCCCCACCAAAATATCCGCACATTTTTGTGCGCGTGCAGTCCCTAGCCATGTGTGGCCCGAGGCACAGGAAACACCAGCTCCGCTGCTTGGCCATCCGGCGCCGTCCCTCAACCCTAAGTTCCCCGAACTTATTGCAATTGGCCACAGCATGGCCAATCTGCCTACAACATGGGCAGGTCTCACTATGTGGGGTCAATGCACTCACAGTCCCATATGACTGCCGGTTGGTGCGGTCCTTCCTCGTCGGAGAGCACCTACTCACAGCGCTCCCGGCAGCTCTCTGTGGCTCCGAAGGATGGGTGACCGTCAACCCCAAATTCTCTGCCCGTCGAGCCTCCTCTTCCAAGAATCTGACCAAGTCGGAGAAGGCGGGCAGGTCCTCGGCCGACCTCCCGTGAGACTGTTCGAAACGAGTCTGCACGTCAGCGGGTAGGCGGGAAAGTACAATGTACAGCAGTAGGTACGACCATTCACCAACCGGAAGTCCAAGATTCTCTAGAGCCTTGGTGACGGACAACAATGGGTTCAAAACCTCCGTCTGTATGGCCCCGACCTTGTTCACAACCGGGATACTAAACAAACGGTTCAGTTGGGCATCGGCCAACCTCCGTTTGTTATGGTAACGTCTGACCAACAATTGTCTGGCCGTTTCATAGTTACCCTCCGTAACTGTCAAATGAGCGACCAGCTCCCTAGGCTCACCCCTCAATGCTGCCACCAGCTGAGCCATCTTGACAGACTTGGTAATGTCCGATCGCATGTGCACCAAACTGTCGAACAGATTGATGAAGCTCATCCATTCACCGGACACTCCGTCAAAAGTAGGCATAGTTATGGCCGGTAACCTGGACCCTGAACCCTGAAGCGGCAGAGGTGCTTCAATGTCACCACCATGGCTGGACTCGCGCTGTCTACGTATGTCCGCAGCCTTCTGCGTGATAGCAGCTGCCATCTCCATACATTGGTCGACATCCCCTAGCAACCGTGACAGCCTGTCAGGTGCGCAACCATCAACTGATTCCGCCTGCGCGGACAATTCGAGCACCCTATTGTAACGTTCCGTAACGTCCATAGACCGTTCCAATACCACATCATGCCTATCTAAACGGTCTATCAGACCGTGTGCGGAGGAAAACCATCTGAGTTCCTTAGAAACACCCTTCTGTATTTCAGATAACGACATGATCGGAACGATACTTACTCACAATTTGCAGTAACTCAATTTTATTGGACCCTCCAGTCTATAACCCAAACGAGGGAACCCTAAACCACAACTTAAACAATGCTGTTTTCCTTAAACAATAGGAACCGAGTTTTATATCTATATAAATTCTGTAAATACAATTTAGTTTCCCTTTATCATTATAACACACACAGATAGTCAATATTAGTTCAAGTTATAAATTGCTATAAACTGAAAACAATGTAATAGCCTGCTATCAATAGATGTAACTACCTATGTTAACCAAACATTCATTAGCATTACTAGACCACTAATAGATTGACTAACTGGTACTTCAATGCAAATTTCAATTCACCTACAATGTACCTAGGTTGAGTACCTACTATTCTGAGTCACATCTCAGTACAACTGGTCATTTAGGGAAAACTGTTATATCTGTCTGTCTACTACCAGCAATAGACTTATAGCTTACAATACTACCAATCTATGTGGATACAGGAACAACACCAAGTTAGCTAATAACCGCCTATACCTACAGATTGATAGTCCCAAATCGTGGGTTCCTGGAGCCCTTGACGGCTGCAAATCTCAGGAAACCACGCTCTTGCTACCAAAATTGTTCAGGCTTCTCGGCACCTAATGATCTCGCAGGGGCCCATCAGCTACGAGGTAGCGTAGCGATCAGATGCCAAGAAGTGTGAACGTCGGCGATTCACCGAGCTATTAATTATGAACGATCTAACCTGGTCTGTGCTTCGGTCCCGTCAACTTCCTGTCTCTCTGCAAGGCCCGGGTGCACCCTAGGCTCTTCTTGGTAGACAGGTTCTTCAGCCAACCATGTATGACTGGCAGGCCAGCTTCGACGAGCACAGTGTTCCAACACAGGTTATGTTACGTGGGAAAAACCAATCGGCCACGTAAATGCGAACTTTATCTGGTTCGGGGAACCACAACACACTCAGCTATATAGACAATCCTGAGGGGAACCCGAATACAATTCCAGATGGCTTGCGATTTATTTCCATACCCCAACCAATACGCGTCTACATTGCGAGGGCTTTCGTCTGTCAGTTGTCAAAAAACTGCAAGGTTGGCAGCAACGTCAAATTCAAAAATGGCCGTTCCGAAACCATCGATCGAATATCGATTTGGAATCGAACAGGCACAAAGGCTAAGGTCGAGCCACCGCTATCAGTAGCTATGATCGTCTATTCAATCTACCCCAAAATGAGATGCCCCGATTCAGCTGTAAGATTTGTAAGTTAAGAATGATAAGTCTGAATTTCTCGTTCGTAGAGAAGTTCGTTAGGCGTACAATAGTCGAACGAAGTTTGGTTCAGGAAGTTACAGTTTCAAGTTAGACAGAGAAAGCATATATGTCCGCGAGCCGGTATTTCGCATCAGTCAGCGGTGTATTGCGCCAGAACGATCGTTGTTATATTTTATGGGTGATGGTACCATTTGGTTTTTGTATATATGGGCGCTTGGAACTTCTTTTAGTGGTCGACCACAGTTAATAATATTTGTTTGTGATATCGTATAGATATCCGTCGTAGTTTTACGACGTGAGTACTCAATGATATTTCATGTGCTCGCTAGTAGCGGCTTGTGGTGGTTCCAATTATATATTAGGTTCACGGCAATAACGATCCGAAAAGACCGGTTTACACAATTGCGATTTGATTTTCCGAAATGGGTTCTGAACTAGCGGTTACCTCAAAAGGTCCGTAACGTTTTGAAACCTTCAACTCTGCGCAATTTGAGCTGGATGTTATCGAAACGTAGGCATTATTGCTTTAGGAGATCTAACCCACACCATAGCGAAGTGCATAGTTCGATAAATACCGAACTATGAATTCCACTAGCCGCAGCACTTCCTCGACTGAGCCTAATCATATATACCGACTCAGCCTACACATTAGACCTCCAGCGAAATTTACATTTAATTTAAAGATGCAACTTGAATCCAACCTGACCCAAGGCAATGCAAAACACCTACCCGGTCCTAAACAATGAACTTTAGACTGTAAATTGATCTCTTCGCGCGTCCCCGACAACACTCAAATGTCAAAATATCAACAGGATAGGTTATCTGTGTTGACACCGGTTTAACTTTGTTCTGAATTTGTTATTTCCATCCGCGGAACCTCATCGATCAAACAGTCTCCCTATGCCCTGCCAACCTAGGTTTAGCCGCAACTTAACTCCTGTGTAGCCTAGTCTAAAATCCTAGTGTTATACCATGTCCATTATCGACACCACTCGAAAATGTTTGAGTTTGATTTGAATGTGCTTGTATGTTTAATGACTGTGTGTGTGGGAATTTCAAAACTCGCTACTCGAAAGGAATGAGGAGAGGATTAGCCCGCGAATATCCTAAGAGCCAATCCAGGAACCCTATGGTGAAGGAAAAAGGAATTTAGGGTCGCTCCAAGCCCAGACTCAGACTCAGATAATTTACCTAAAAGTTCTTATCTAACGACCCAAGGATAGTTTTGGAATTTGGGGTAGGTTGATATAAAGGATAGGAACCGAGGTATATCTCGGCGCTTCAGACACTCACGAAAAACCACTGAAACTTCGCAATCACAATTTCGTATAGTTCTGACGCGTAACACGGCAGACAAAACTGTTTAGAACTCGTGAAAGACGACTGTCACAGTAGCTAGACGCTGAGACTGAATGCTCTCCCTTCCCCCGCCATTTGTATTTATACACCCCACACGTCTGAAAGAATAAAAATCAGCGTCCTTTGCGAACACGCTCTGCCCAAGCGAAGCTTCTTATCACTAACTACACAGGGTCTATTTTCAACCATGCCATGCAGATCCGCCGTTCTACAAATTGTGTGTACGCATATTCACTATGATCAACCGTAGGTTATCACTCAAATCATTTGGTACTGCCGATACACAGAATCTGTTGATCGCTGACCAATAAAAGCTTGTTGCGATTAGTTAAGCATTCCCGACCGCTAGGCGCGCGAAGCAAAGACCACTAGAATGCTATTCATACTAGTCGTGTCAGACTCTCCATCTCATACCTCAATCGCAATTGTATATTTGCAATCAACATTTCTCCGTATCGTTCCATAATAACCTTTCATTATTTAGTTATTCATAATTTTTTTCAACGCGCAGCCAAATCGGCTCGGATCCCTACACATCTCGCAGGAATGCGACAAAAAAACCTGACCTGTAAACTTCCTCGAACCATCCCACGCGTCGGCTCATTGTTTTTTGCTAACTTGCCACTGAGCTACTCAAAACCCTAAACGTTATCTGAACCGATTCTCGTATTCAAAACAGCGCGGCGTTGGGCTAGCCCTCTGTCACGCAAAATGAAGTATCAAATGTACTGACTCTCGTGTACCATTACATGGTACCAACACTAACCTAATAGTAGCCACAAGACTGCGTAACCCCACTTACTAGGCAGTCTTGTGGCTACTATTAGGTTTACAAATCAGTCAAATAAAACAGCCAAGTTTGCTATACTAGGTACACTTCTTTGTTCCACGTTCCATTTCACCCAACTTTACAATACGTTTTTGACATCATGAAATACGTATGGAAAGAGTAAAAATTGCGTTCCATTTCAGGCATACATATTTTTTTTTTACATATTCTATATTGTGTCCCACTGCTGGGCAAAGGCCTCCCCATTTCGAGCCCACACATCTCTAGTCAGAGCTAGATTGACCCACTCTGGTTGGAACCACGCCCTACGCGCCCCGCCGCCGCGCCCGCGAACCCGCCCACCGCCGCGACTGTGCCCGCCCGCCCTATGCGCCCCGCCGCTGCGCCTGCGAACCCGCACGCCACCGCACCCGCGATAGGGCCCGCCCGCCCAATGCCGCCCGCCCGCCCAACGCCGCCTGCCATTGCCGCCGCCCAAACCGCAGCCGCGATTGCCACCGCCACCGCCGCCCCGTCGGGAGGCGCTGCGCCACAGCAGCCCCGCCAGCCGCGCTATCCGCCCCTTATTGTGGAGGTCCTACCCAACTGGGCCGACCACTTCAGGGCGATAGCCAGCGAGCTCGGCCGGGCTCCCAGCGCGCGCGCCTACCAAAAGGGTTTGCGCTTTACCCCAACGGCCGAAGACGAGTACCGGCTTGTGCAACGTTACCTGTGCAGGCTGGAGAAGGACCACGGTGTGAGGTGGTTCTCATACTCGTTGCCGGCCGACAAGACCCAGAAGGTGGCGATCCGCGGGCTGCCTTCTAACACCGCGCCGGAGGAGATAGTCGGTATACTGTAAGCAGATCCGGGCGCGCAAAGGAAGACCCGGCTGCATCTTCTTCGCCAGCCTGAAGAAGAATCCAGACCGTGCCCCCGGCGCTGTGTACGAGATCACGGAGCTCTTGTACATGCCGGGGGTGAAGATCGAGGCCTGGCGCTCGAAGCAGGGCCCGGCCCAGTGCCACAGGTGCCAGCAATTCCGGCACTCGTCGCATATGTGCCACCGCCCCCTAGCGTGCGTACGTTGCGGCGGTCCCCACTCGGCGCGGGAATGCCCCCGCCCGAAAGACCAGCCGCCGACGTGCGCCAACTGCGGTGGCCCGCACACGGCAAATAATGCGACGTGCCCCGTGTTCCTCCAGGAGGCGCGGAACAAGAAAGCCGGCACTGTGGCGCTCACCAACGCGCCTGGGCCCAAGAAGGTGCAGCCTCCCCCTCTGCCTCGTCCCGATCTGCAGGAACCAACGGCGCCCGCCTCGCTAATGGCGCAGGCGAACGACGGAGCCCCCAGGCAGAAGACGAAGCGGGGGGGGAAGAAGAAGAAGAAGGCGACGGCTCCACCTGCCGCCGGCGCCGCGGCGGCTACTCTCGCCGCCAGCGAGACTGCGGCCGCCGCTGGCGCCACCACTCCGGCTGCGGCGATAGGGCAGCAGGACTTGGGGCACCTCACAGCCCTGCTCGCCCTCCTCAGCAACCCCACTGCCCTGGGCAGACTCACCGCTCTGCTCCGCAATGCATGAGCCGCTCAGGGTCGTCTACTGGAACGCGCAGTCGCTGACAGGGAAGAAGCGGCTGCTCCACGTGTTCCTGAGGGACTACCGCGTCGACGTGATGCTCATCAGCGAGACACACCTAGCCGGAAACGACAAGCTGTCGCTGCCCGGCTACTTCGTCTACCGCAAGGACGAGAAGACCTCCAGCGGCCGGACCTTTCGAGGCTTGGCAGTCATCGTCGGCAGGAAGATCGTCCACCAGCTCGTCGACGCCCAGGAGTATTCATCCCTATATGCTTTGGGCGTCGACCTCCAGGTCGCCGGCGAGGTGCTGCGACTCTACGCCGCCTACAAGTCCCCCAGTACACCAATCCGCACCGCCGAGCTACGGGGGCTGCTACAGTCGCCGCACCCGACACTTGTCGCCGGCGACCTCAACGCCAAGCACACCGCCTGGAACTCCACCAGGGTGTGCCCAGCTGGACGCGCCATCCATGCCGACTCCGTGAGCCACAACTACGACGTCATCGGTCTCGACGAGCCCACCCACTTCGACACGCGGGCCGGATGGGACATCATCGACGTCGTGGTCGTCAGAGGTCTCCGGACACCGCCGAGCCAGGAGGTTCTCCCTGACCTCCCTTCGGACCACAGGCCTGTTCTTCTCGTCCTGGCGGATCTGCCCACCCGGGTATCTCCGCCAGCATCACGTCGCCGCTACCAGTGGGGCGCCTTCACCGCCGCCCTAGACCAACCCTCCACCAGTTGCCCCGTCAACCAGCCGGGAGACGTTGACCGCCTGGCATCGCTGCTAACTACCCAGATCCGAGACGCGCTCGACCTATCATCGCACACCGTAGCTCGCGGGGGGAAGCCCAATCCTCTTCCTGCTGAGCTACGCGCACTCATCTGCGATAAGCGCGCTCTCCGGAAGCAGTGGCAGCAAACCCGCTGCCCCACGATGAAGACCAGGCTCAACGCCATGACGGCAGAGCTGAAGCGCCAACTTGATCTCCACGCTGAAGAATCTTGGGAACGCTACGTCGAGTCCATGGGCGACCACGTCCCCTCCGTGCATCGCCTATGCCGGGCTTTGTCGACCACTCCTGCTCCTGTTCGACCAATCCTGGGCAGCGACGGCCTACCAAGATTCCGAGCCCAAGACCGTGCGGAGATCTTCGCCGAATGCCTCGAGAAGCAATTCAAGCCGAACCCAACGGATGATGTGGAGCACGTCGCGACAGTCGAGAGACACCTGCAAGAGTACTTTGCCACGCCGATAGCTCCCGAAGAGGACCCCATCGTCGTCACGCCCGGCCAAATTTGCGTGCATTCTAACGTACCAAGCCCAGGAAAGCCCCGGGCGCAGACCGAATACCCAACACGGCGCTGTTACATTTGCCGCCACGCACTGTGGCGGCCGTTGCGCGCCTGTTTCAACGGTATCTTGCGCACGGGTCACTTTCCAACCCAATGGAAGGAGGGCTTGGTTATCATGTTGCCCAAGCCAGGCAAGGACACCAAGCTGCCTGAGAGCTATCGGCCGATCACCCTACTGAGCACCATCTCAAAGGTGTTTGAGAAGCTCCTGTTAGCGAAGTTACTGCCCCACATCCAGCCGCGCCCGGTACAGTTCGGCTTCAGGCCCGAGCATTCTACGACGCTTCAGCTCACCAGAGTACTGAATGACATGACGGTCTGTTTGAACAAAAAAGAATACACTGTCGCAGTACTTCTGGATATGGAGAAGGCGTTCGACAGGGTATGGCACGAGGGGTTGCTGTACAAGCTGTCGACGTCCCCTGCCCCAAGAAGAACGGTCAAGACAATCGCCTCTTTCCTGAAGAATCGCCGCTTCCGAGTGATGGTGGAAGACGCCGTCTCCGAGGAACATCCCGTCGCAGCCGGCGTCCCCCAGGGCTCTTGCCTGTCTCCCGCCTGCTACGCCCGATACACGGACGACATCCCCGTCGGGCCGGGTGCCCAGCTGGCACTCTTTGCAGACGACGCAGCCTACTATGCGTCGTCGTTCCAGGCTCCGCACGCTGCCATCAAACTGCAGCGCACCCTGGACATCTTGCCCGACTGGCTCGCCAAGTGGCGACTGTCCGTCAATGTTGGGAAAACGCAGGCGCTCATCACAGGCCAGAGTCTCCTTCCGCCATCGCTCCAGCTCCAGGGACAGCACATCGAGTGGTCTTCGCAGGTGAAGTACCTGGGAGTGACCATTGATCGCCGGCTCACCATGAAGCAACACGTCGACAACGTCGTCAGCCAGGTCAAGGTGGCACGCGCCAAGCTGCGTCCACTTTTCGACTCCAGCCTCCCTCTGAGGGCGAAGCTCGGGATCTACAAGACCTACGTGAGATCCCGCCTCACCTACGCGGCTCCGGCATGGTACGCCCTGTGCTCGGAGACGAACAAACGGAGACTCCGAGCCCAAGAGAACCTCTCTCTGCGTACCATCGTCGGCGCCCCCGCTACGTGAGGAACGCGACAATCCAGAGGGACCTAAGATGGGAAACCGTGGACCAGTTTGTCCAGAGGCTGGCGAAGGGCATGTTCGCGCGTGCGGATGCATCACACCTTCCGCACATCGCCGAACTGGCGCCGCACCACGCGCGCCCGCCCGACCGCCGCCGCCTGCCACGCGACCTGGTTGCCTAGCCGGCGATCACCCACTGCATACCAGCGCCACAAGAAGACCACCGCCCGCAGGGGCCATCCGATGACCTGTCCACAAGAGTGGACAGAGGCGATTCTTCGGGAAGAGGTCCGTCGACCTGACCCCGACTCCCCACGCCCCAGAAGGGGTGCGTGAGATGACTATGAGTAGTAGCCCAGCTCCACTTCAGTTTGGCGGTCTGCACACCCACATCTGCGATGCCAGTTATGGAGCGCAGTACGGTGTTCTTAACGCGGTCTTTTCGTTTTACACCTAAAATACTGCGCTCTATTGCTCGCTGGCAAACCTTGAGTTTGGACTTCTGTTGCTTGGTCGACGACGAAGTTTGTGCGCCGTAGGTTAGGATGGGCAGGATGCTCATTTCGACGAGTTTGCGCTTCAGGGACAGAGAAAGGCTGCCCTTCATTAGTTCTTTCATGGACCAGAAGCTCTTCTAGGCATTCGAAGTACGTCTTTCGATTTCCTTGTCCTGCCTGTTTTCGAAGGATACTATCTGGCCCAAGTAGATGTACTCGTCGACATGCTGAATCTCCCGCCCATCAATAACTAGCTTACGCTTTGCGCCGTTGTTCATCAGTTGAGTTTTTGACCGATTCATCATTAGTCCAACCTCAAGGCTTGCCGTGCTCAGTTCCTGTAGCAAAATCTCCAGTTCCGCAGCCGATGGAGCAAACTGGACAATATCGTCGGCGTAGCGGAGGTTGTGTAGATATTATAAATCCAAAACAAGTTTCCGACAATTAAGACTACGATAAAAGGTTCAAGAATATAGTCAACAATCCTCCTAAATAACTCCAGTAATTAAAATCAGGTATCCGTGAACAAAACCCAAACCGGCAGAGCCACAACCGCCGCGCAATCACAGAGGTCGTCCAAATGTATTAAAGATTCTATTATATAATACAATATTTTTGTGTTAGTGCTATTTCTAGTTACCACAACACAGTGTATCCTAGTGTGGGGCCAGAAGCAATCTATGTAAGTTGTATGTATTTTTATGTTAACGTATTAAAATTATTATGTTCTAATCACAGTAAACGCAAACAATTTTACGCATACGATACCCATCGAAAGGAAGCGTACGTCGGACGTTCCTTCTCGCATTACGGAGCGAAACTATGTAAATTCTGTGGAAAATCCAGTAACTTCACACTGCTACTCTTTGTATCAAGTACTCTGTTGGGTATCAAGTTAAAGGGCTTCTTTAGCACTTTTGCAAAAAAATATATAGTACTAGCACTACTCTTGCACGCGGCTTTGCTTGCATTTAGTCGTTTGAAGCGCATTGACCGCCCGGTGGCTATTCTTTAGATCGCGATGTTGCAGCAGGGCTGGTGTTTAACTGTTGTTAAATGTTCACCAAAATTTTACACCCTATTGTATACTAAACTACGTAGTTGTCACCTCGCTCCGCTTCGCTTCGGCTCCAGGTTGTATGATAAAGTTTTAACGTAACAAACCTAACTTTGGTATTCGGACAGAAAGTAACTTAAGCAACAAATACGGTTCTGTAAAACTACAGGGGAGCACTAAATTTGGTGAACATGTAGCATGTACCTAGGCTCGTTAGTATATAAGGCACCTACCTATAACCAATAAAGGAGTAGTTGATATCCAGCAACCTGTGTTATTACTTGTCTCCCAAGCTCCCACCATACATGGCGACCTTGCCATTTCGGGCTTGCGCGAGAGGCGGTGATTGAGTTCAGTTCAGTTTATTCGCGCGTGTGGACATCTAACAAAAATTAAAAACTATTATAATGAAAAAGTGAAATTATAAATAATACAAAATGGGGAATACTTCAACTACCACCGCGAAACCACCACCCCAGCAGGACATTATCACGCAATTCGGGTACATCAATAAAGTGCATCAACAAAACGAAAATATTATTTTCCATATGACACACACAAATGATTACTTGTTTTGGTTGATGTCGGCAGTAATTATTTTGGGACTGTTCTTCGTAGCGAGGTATATGAATATATGTTTCAACAAGAGGGTGCAAAGAATTGCAGCCAGCGGTCAGCTCCAGCTCAGGAGGATGCAGCCGGGTGAAACAGTGTAGTGCAAAAGTGAAATCAAAAATGCGTGTGTAATAGGAGTGTACCGCGTGAGTAAGTGCTTACGATGAACATTAAAATGAACAATGAACTATGAATGAACTATGCATATCCATATATTTTATTTAAAAATACATTTATTATTGATTTTAGTTAATGTAAAATGATAGAAAATTTCAAACAGATAAATGAAGATTTAAAAGGAATACGTACATATTTAATAAAACTAGGTCCAAGTCGTAGGAAAGGTGATATACTAGAAAAAAAAATTGGTGAAGCGAAATCATTGGTATTACTTCATAATAAGGTCTTAGATGAGACTAGTAAATTAGTTAAATCTGGTAAGATTGATAAGAGAGAAATACAATCTATTGAGGTGCTAAGTGAGATATTTCAATCATTGTATTCTGAGATAGAAAATTTATGTAAACCAATTAAGATGGCGACTTTTAACCTGAAAACGGCATTAAGCTTGTTACCGATTATGACGGATGAGGAGTATAATACAAAGCAATTAATCGATGGTATTGAATATTATGGATCGGTAATTGAACAAAAAGATCATGCTAATCTGATAGTATTTGTTTTGAAAAGCAGATTGTCGCAGTCAGCTAAATTAAAACTTAACACGAATTATACAACCATTGACGGATTAATTAAGGACATGAAATTGCACCTTTTAACACGGAAATCGGCAACTGCTATTCAAACAAAATTACAAAATATGAGGCAGAATAATTTGTCCATAGGAGAGTTTGGTAAGTCCATATCAGAGCTTATGGTAGACTTAACTATTTCGCAAGCCGAAGGCAACACATCAAGTTATCAGGTGTTAAAATCACTGAATGAAAAAACGGCAATCAAGAAATTTTCCGACGGATTGCGAAATCAGAGGTTGAGTACCATAATAGCTGCCCGGAATTTTAGCTCGCTCAAGGAGGCTATACAGGCGGCGCAGGACGAAGAAGTCTCATCATCATCGGTCCAAGGAGAAATAATGGGTATGAGTAACGCTAATAATAATAACAGATATTTCAGAGGGAACCGTTACCAGAGAAATGGCCGTGGGCGATACCAGAGAGGACAGTCGCGGGGTCCATCCGCTTATAGAGGCCACCACCAGTATCAACAGCATCACCAGTACCGTGGCGGTCGCGGGCACCAGAGTAACAACTGGCGTGGACCACCAAGAGGACGTGGGAGATACCAAGGTAGGTCTTACTACAATAATCAAGGGCACAGGAACTACAACGATAATAAAAGTTTGAATGTCATGTCAGAAAACACCCCTGAAACCACACAAAACAACTCAGAAAATCAGCAGTTTTTTCGAGAATAAAAATAGTCATGTAATTTTTGCGTGTAACAGTTCACTCACCGTAAAATTAAACATCCACAACTATTTGTGTCATTGGTTGATTGACACAGGCGCATCCATATCAGCCATTGCATATGATCTTGTAACTCGATTGCATATTCCATTCAATAAGAAGAAGATAGTTATAAAAGGAATTGGCGGGAGCGTTGAAACAATTGGACATGTATGTTTACAGTTAGAAGCTAATGGAAAAGTATTTCAACATGCCTTTTATGTATTTGCATCGCTGCCGTGTAAGGCAAGCGCTATATTAGGACACGATTTCTTAAACAAATATCAATGTGTTATTAATATGAGTACAATGACTTTATCGATGACAAGTATGAATGGTACGAAAATAGATTTGGCGATATTGAACGGTAATAGAAATACATCGCTGAAGGTTCCACCTAGATCAGAATCTATACATTTCATAGAAACTATGTTGACAGATGAATGTGTGATATGTCAGAACGAGATTCAGCCAGGAATATTTTTGGCCAGTATGATTGTTAAACCACAGGATGGGAAAATTCCAGTAAAAATACTGAATACCACTGAAGCAAGTGTAACTTTAGAGGATTTTAACCCCAGTGTAGAGTGTTTAAATGATTTTAACTTGTGTCATTTTGACAAGAAACCAAGGAACTCAGAAAGAGTGAAATCTTTATTTCCCTTATTAAATTTAAATCATATGAATAAAGAGGAGAGACAGTCAATAGAGAGTTTGTGTGCAAAATTTTCAGATATATTTCACTTGCCTTCAGACAAGTTAACTTCAACAAGCTTGTTAAAACAAGCAATCCATTTAAAACCTCATGCCACCCCAGTTTTCGTAAAACCGTACAGATTACCCCATTCACAAAAATCTGAAATTAAAAACCAAATTGACAAAATGTTGGAAGATGGGATAATAGAACCATCGAAATCGGAATGGTCTAGTCCCATACTGTTAGTGCCGAAGAAAGTTGATAAAAATGGTAGTAAAAAGTGGCGCCTAGTTATAGACTATAGGAAAGTAAATGACCAGATACAGGATGATAAGTTTCCTCTTCCCAACATAACAGAGATTCTAGACTCATTGTCTTCCTCAATATACTTTACCCACTTAGATTTATTTTCAGGATATTATCAGTTAAATTTAGAAGAAGATAGTAAAAAATATACAGCTTTTTGTTCAGGGCAGTATCAGATGAAAAGATTACCCATGGGACTTAAGATAAGTCCTAATGCTTTCTCAAGAATGATAACCCTTGCTATGTCTGGTTTAACATATGAAAAGTGTTTTGTTTATTTAGATGACCTGATTGTTTTTGGCCGTAATTTACAGGATCATAATAAAAATCTTTGTGATATTTTTAGCCGGTTGAGAGAAGTAAATTTAAAATTAAACCCTGAAAAATGTGATTTCCTAAAGAAAGAAATTCTTTATCTTGGTCACATGGTGACTGGAAACGGAATCTTGCCAGATCCTGAAAAAATTAGAGTCATGAAAGATTACCCAGCACCTATTAATTTAGAAGAAGTAAAGAGATTCGTAGCATTCGCCAACTACTATCGTAAATTCATTCCAAACTTCGCCGAGAAGGCCTATCCCTTAAATAGACTTTGTCGTAAAAGTATCCCTTTCGTTTGGGACAGCAACTGTCAAAATTCATTTTTAGCTCTAAAAGAGTCACTCATGTCACCCCCCGTACTTCAATACCCCGATTTTTCTGAACAAAATGAGTTCATCCTTCAAACCGATGCATCTGGATTTGCTATTGGCGCGGTCTTATGCAATAACGATGGTAGGCCAGTGGCATATTCCAGTAGAACCCTTAATAAAGCAGAGCTTAATTATCCTACCATAGAAAAAGAGCTGTTGGCGATTGTTTGGGGAGTGAAGCATTTTCGTCCTTATTTGTATGGGCGTAAGTTCAAAATTTTAACGGACCACAAACCATTGGTTTATTTATTTAATATGAAAGATCCATCTAGTAGGCTATTAAAATTTAGAATGATCATTGAGGAGTACGATTTCACAGTGGAATACGTAAAAGGTAGTGATAATAATGTAGCCGACGCATTGTCTAGAATAAAAGTGACGTCGCAGGAATTGAAAGAGATGAGTGAGTGTGTAGTTAATGTTTTGACGAGGGCTCAGAAGAGAAGATTGAATTCTGCTGATTCGCCGGTCGATATAGTATCAACAAACAGGAGGTCTGATCAACCAAAGGTCGTTGATATTCATAAAAAACCGATAGAATCAGTAGAATTGTGTTTGATGGATGAGAAAGAGTTACGTCGAATAATTATGAAAGATGTAGAGAGAGAGAGTAAATGGTTTTTATACGTTCCTTCCAGAATGAAGATTTATATTCACCCTCGTACTCGATCGCAATTGACGCGAGCCGCATTTGTGAGAGAACTAGGTTTGTTTTGTAAACAATGTGATATTGAAGAAATATTTATATTAAAGACTGAAGGTCATGAGGTGATTGTAGAAAATATCGCTCAAGAAATAAAGCATTAGGTGATCGTTGGACCGGTCCACGGATGTGTATATTAAAAAATACTATAAAGGTAGAAAACAAAGACGATAGAAGAGTGATCTTAAATGATTTCCATCTTTTGCCGACAAGTGGCCACGCCGGCATTAGAAGAATGTACAATAATATTAGGAAATATTATTTCTGGATAGGATTAGAGAAAGATATAAAAGAATTTGTACGTAGATGCGATAAGTGTCAAAAACAGAAACATACGAATCACTACATAAAAGAACCCATGGAGGTTACTTCAACGGCACATACAGCTTTTCAAAAAGTTTTTCTTGACATTGTAGGTCCGCTAGATAGAGATGACAATAATTATAGTTACATTCTAACGCTACAATGCGAATTAACAAAGTATGTCGAAGCGTACCCGTTGGTGACGAAAGGATCCGCTGAGATAGCGAGATCATTTGTAAATAATTTCATTTTAAGGTACGGATTAGTTTCCGAGATTGCAACGGATAGAGGAGCCGAGTTCATGTCTGCAATATTCAAAGAGGTTTGTACACTTTTAAATATTAGTAAATTAAATTCAACAGCTTACCACCATCAAAGCATAGGTGCGTTGGAAAACTCGCACAAAAGTTTAGGTAATTTCCTTCGTATCCAGACCGGTAACCACCCTACATCATGGAGCAGTTGGTTACCATACTGGTGTTTCTCATATAACACCTCCGTCCATTCGTCAACTGGATACACACCATATGAATTGGTATTCGGTAAAGTATGTAAGTTACCTAGTAATTTATGTAAACAATCTGTTGATCCATTATATAACCACGACAGTTACCCACAAGAACTTAGATATCGGTTGCAGTTATCTCAAAAGGAAGCTCGAAGTAATTTGTTAAATAGTAAGTTAGTTCGTAAATCTAATTACGATAAAAATATAAACCCTATAAAGTATAGTCCTAATGATTTAATTTTAATAAAAAGTGAAACCGGTAACAAGCTTGATACTATTTATACAGGGCCCTACTTAGTATTAAAAGATGTTCAACCAAATGTAGAGATTTTAAAGAATGGAAAACATGAAATAGTACATAAGAATAGAACTAAGTTATATTTACAATAAAATTATGTTAACCAAACTATAATCTACTTATATACAATGTAATATTAAACCAAAAGGTAAACCGTATGTAAAACATAATCAATTTAGTCATGTAATAAATGTAAAGAAAAAAAAAAACAAACTATATCTGTATTTTTTTTTAATTCTCGATGGGAGATGTAGCATGTACCTAGGCTCGTTAGTATATAAGGCACCTACCTATAACCAATAAAGGAGTAGTTGATATCCAGCAACCTGTGTTATTACTTGTCTCCCAAGCTCCCACCATACAAACATTTAGTAAATTTGGTAGTCAAGTATTATATTGGTAAACAATATATTTATTGCCTTTTAGTAGTCGCATTTAAGTTTTTGTACTTATTGTCTTAAGTATGACAAGGTATTTACCAGCTCTGGAGATATGAAGGTTTCCTCACTATATTTTGTAACTTATTATTATCGGACAATGTCAGCACCGGGGATCGAACAGGGCGTGATAGACGAGAATATAACCATTGGACCACGCATTAAATAACACGGATAAATATCTATATCTGAAAAAGAAAGTGTGGAGTGATTGTCAACAATTCACTAAGGGATAAAATGGCTGAGAATGGGTCTGTTACTTGATATCCAGGGATCAGGGCCGGGGTGAAGGGCAACCCTTAATGAGATAAGGGATTTGAGTGAAACCAGCGATGAGCGGACCAAAGGTTTGGTTTGCAGAATTATTAGTTATTTTCGCCTAAAATATGAAATAAAGATGCCAATGCCAATACATATGCAGTGTAGCATAGGCAGTAGGCTCGTATACTTATTTATTCTGGCCGCATTCAACATACTTATTGTTAAGGTGTTATTGGGGAATAATTCTGAACGACTCACTATAGGGCTGATTTGATCAGAGCAACTTTATAATGCACTTTCTCGAACTGGTCGGTTCAAAACGCGAAGATGTGAAACTGTGAAACAGAACTAAACGAAGCAATGACGTCACTTGGAAACAAAACACAAATTCTCATTTAATTGACTAAATGGAAAACTTCACAGAAAGATATTCATTCTTGATACGAGCTCCGTGGTCTAGTCTAGTGGGTTTCGATACGCGTTCGAATCCCGGTACTGACCATATACCATGAGTTAAGTAATTTTTCTTAAGTTCATTATGCGGACGTTCCAACAGTGATGGAAAACGTCGTGAGGAAACCTCCAATCTCCATAGCTGCGGCGATGGGCTAGCCCCCAGGCACGCAAAATTGAGTATTGAATAACTGGTGAAACGTGGGCAAAACTGTGCCTCGGCCACCCCATATGGGGAACGCTGATTTGTATGTTCACTAAACGCTCAATCTCTGCCTCCAAGCCCGCAACTTTCACGCGTAATCGAAAGTAAGCACTGCGGTATTGACACGATCTAGAATCTTATTACCAACAGATTTTTTGTCAGCCATTTTCTACACCTTTTTTTACCTATGCTCTGGGCGATTCAGCTAGGGAAATAACTGCTCAGTGACAATGACGCGACGATGACTGACGTGGACAACTTTGGTCCATTTCAAACACAGTCAATACGATTGTGCGGCTCCTCTTTGAGTTTTGTGGAGGGTGTCGGTCGGGTGTGGCCAACCCGAACTGTCAAAAGTTATCAAGCTGCCTTAGTAATGTATTAATAAACGACTAAACCTCTGACACAGCTTAACAACTTATACCACCGAGTTGCGATAGTAGCCGGGAACTACAGCTAAACGTGATAACCGAAACACGGAAGCGCTCGAAACAAATGCCACATAGAAACGGACACCCATTCGGTACCCGTCTCGGCCCGATGTTGCTACCCGCACGATCGTTTCCGATGTGCAGATGTCGCTAGGCTACGTAGGTACCCATAGCGTTATTTATTTCCCAACAATGAAATCATTTTCACAATCGTCTGATAATGCACAAGTATTGTTGTCGTCTGAGTCAAAGTCTGTCATGTCAAGCTCGAATCAGTCAAAGTTCCGTGATAAAGTCGGTAGTTTTTGTCAGATGTTCTCATTATCATCACCTGAGATAATTGATACCTAAAGTTTACCGTCTTTGTCACGCCATCGTCACTGAACTATCATTTAGTTAGCGGAATTGGGATGATTTTGTGCCCTTCCCTCGGGTAAGGGTGTGAAGATAAAATCGCAGATAAACGCTGATGCTACAGTTTTTATAGACACCTTCCTTACTGAGTAAGTTCTATTTAAATAACCTAAAAGTAAAATATTCAATGAGTACGTAATTTGACGGATTTTCAGAATATGTCAAACGGATTATTGAGTAACTGGCTAAACGTGTGCATAGTTGTGGCTCTGCCACCCCGTATAGAGAAAAAGCGTGACGCCGTGTTGTTATGATTGTTACATTCAGCCATTCTATGAAATTCTCAGAAGTCTTCAAATCAGACAGCTGTTTTCCATTTATTTGCCATAGATTCTATTTTCAAACAGGCTTTTGGAGTTCCACCTGTGGGGTGCCAAACGGAACCCTATTACTTTACCCTCTGCGTCTGCCTGTCTGTCTGTCCGTCAGCGGGCTATATCTCATGAACCTAAATAGGTAGAGGGTGCTGTGTAGAACAACAAACAGTTAACTAGACGTAATTTAAAACGATAAACGATGGTACTGGACCCTTCTTGTGTGGGTCCGAATAACATTTTTCCGCTTTTTTAAGCAATTGTGACACCTCCGGATTCTGAAATCAGCCTTGGTGTTTAGGTGGATTTTCTTTCCTTCATGTCTTCCTTGGTGTCTTCTAGATGTTTTCCCATTTTCATACAAACTATTTGTCTGTGATAGATTCTACGTGTAAATTCATTCCTTCACCTGATTTATCGTAATTTACGCTAATATCCACCGTTTATTCCAATAGCAAATCTCTCGAAGGACTTATTTGCAAATAAAAAGTAAATAAAATAACCATCGGCGTAGACAGTTGGCAGGCTTTAGTCCATTTACTGATTAATCTAACTTCAGCGTAAGAGGCAATTCTAAGGTTGCCAATTTAGCCAAGAGGTTTTTAAAATAAAAATTTCAAAAACACATTAACCTACAACCATTCTTAACCTGGAAAAACGTGGCTATTGATTTTTTTAAATAAATATATCGTTAATGCACCGAATTTGAAGTTGGCGTAAAAAAGATTTAACTAATAGAACGAAAATTACATTTTTTTTTCACGAAAAAGTTAATATTTCCAATATTCGAATTATAATCGAATCTTTTAGTTAAGTTAACGAATGATTGTAGATTTAAACATAAAAAAAATTAAGTTTGACTTCGGAACTTTGTTTGGACCAGTCAGGAGACAAACTCCCGACTCGTCTGATGTGAGCCCTTGGGGGCACAAAGAAGGTTCCATATTTTGGTTTTTGGTTTACGTCTCGAAAACGACGCGTCATAGGAATTTTTTCAGTATAACTTATTGAATGCTGATAAAATTCTCTGCATGTTTCTAACTAGTCCTAACAAAGTACCGAAGTCAAGATTGCGACTTTTTCATCTACACCCCCTGTTTAATATTTATGCTTCGGAACGCACCTCCTCTTGTTGCGCGACTCGGAACGGAAACGGAACCGCAGCTGTCACTCGTACCAACGAGATGAAAAATTGGAGGTTATCTTTTCTCGTCGGGAGAAAAAACATGTCTGCTCAGGCGTCGGGCCATTGATTGTATTTCGGTGTAACAATTGTCTAATACAGGTGTCGAGCCTGGTCGGAGTGTTAATCTACCACATCGTCGGGAAATAAGTAGATTCGCGTCAGCTGTTGAGTGATCCGTGTTGTGATTGGACATCGTCGTATCGGACGGCGACTCCTCGTGTCGGCAGGCAGCACGCCGGCGACAGCGTCGGGCAGCAAATAGTGAGATTCAGTCCCGATCCTACCCAAACTTGTGCTCCTATCCCGTATTCCTGCCTCGAATCGAGCTTTCGATTTCCGGTCTACGACGACAAGGTAAAGTAACAATCAAGATTTTCTCTCCCGTGCTGGCAAAAACCCAGTTCTCAAGATTCCGCGCCGTTCGGTTGAGGCGTGGAATTAAACACCCCCCTTGTGAGCACTCATTTACTAAGTTATATATGAAAACACTCTTCCCATTTAAAAAAAACCTTTCAAGTCACTGTGTTGCCGATAAAATTCACCTCCAAACTTAGTTTGTAAGTAGTGATGTACCGAGGAGAGAAGTTTATTAAGTTGCGGCTATAACTAGTTTCAAACTACAGGCAGAAGGAATGCTTGCGGTAAGATAAAGGGGCCAAGGGGCCAAGAATGTATCGTTTCTGGTTTCAAACTCACAACTCATCAGATCATCGGGAGATTGGCCCTTGTTGCTTGGAAAGCTTTGTTTGTCAGTTATCCAATTTAGTTTTAATATAATCCTAATTATAAAAGTTACAATTTTTTTAATTAAATGGTTGAGTCATCGACAAGTCCACAGATTATAAGGTCACCCTTCATATTGGGTGTTTTTGTAGTGCCGCGCTTGATTGCGTACGATATCATGAGAAAACTTTGAAAGCTTCGCCACATTTCTCATTTTGCTTCCCTGTCAAATTTCAAAGTTCCAATTTCTTTATTTAAGTTTCATTTTTTGCCTGAAGAAACTCCCGCAGATAGATTATTGGGTCTCTTTTAAAAAAATGTTGTGTTTAACTAGTACCAATATGACATATTAATTATAATAAATAATATGCAAGGCGGGTTCTATATTGAGTTTTGTAATATCGCTTTTAGATAAAGTGGCTTTTACATGGTTTTTGAATTTGTTCAAATGGTAATTTTAACATCTCCAGAGGATCCTATTGTAGTAGAGAATGCATTGACCCTTGAAAGAATTTCTAACTTTCGCGGGTCTAGACTAGGGTGCAACTAGTCTGTGATTATTCGTTAGGTTAAAAGTTACAGATATCTAATTCTGGAAATTATGTTTTTGGAAATAGTTTGACTTGCTACTGTTAGTATATCAATTTCTTTACAAAAATCTCTTAAGGAGGCTGTGCATTTTAAATTTTAAATTGGTGGAATAGCTCTTTAAAAATATATACAAAAAAGGACATGAAACAATGAAAGTAACTAATATAGACTACTCTATAGTCACAAAGTAACTAATATAGCTGTAGCCACAACCGTGTTTTGTCTGATTTTAGCGTAGGCTGCAGAACTTAATATAACAGCTGATTTATTTATGTGGGGTCCCCACTGCAATTTGCTATCAATTATTATTTGGTTATTCCAAGAAACTTCGTGTCATTTACTAATTATAACGTGTTGCTGTCTAACACTAAACTGGTCTCAACTTGCCAGACATTTGGAAGTAAGAACTTGTTTTACCAGTGTTGATCAACAAATTACGGTTAACCAATTCAAGGTTAAAGACAATATAATATTAATATGATCAAATCTTTTGTTTTTCAATTTTGAAGACCAGTAAAGTATCATCAGCAAACAATGCTATGCCAGTCAAATTCTCCACGATGAAAGACAGATAGTTAATCCTACATATATATACCATCAATGAGAAATGGCCTATATCAATAGAGCCTTGTGGAACGCCGATTTTTGCACCGTAATCGGTGGAAAAATCACCGTAGTCAAATATACAGCAAAAGATGACGCGTATCGCATTTTGTCGTCTGACCCCGTCTTTGGCCAAAAAATTGGACAAAACCGCTACATCACTACACGTTCGTGACACAGACCATTACTAACATTTGGCCGGAATGCGAGAAATAGCCTAATGGCGGCCTTAATGTTAACTAATATGTATTATTCAGAAATATTAATTATTATAGTTACCTATACTCTACTCATGTCGGCGAGTAATTGAATTTGTATATTGGTTTGTGAATACGCAATAGATGTAAATATTACTCCTAACAAGAATTTGAAAATCAAAGAACCCGAATGTATTTCAACGCTTTTTGATACAGAGAGTCAAAATATTTCAGTATATTTTTGGAATAGTCTATTAACTTGCACTATTTCATTTGACACCCTTGTTGTAATGTTCCTCATAAAGAAACAGACAGACAATGATCTTCATTATATTATCTAACATTAAAACTAGAGACTGTAAATTTACAATTTCAGACATACAATCTCATCAACAGATTAGATTGCTGACAATAATATCCTGAAATTACTGAATAGTTTCCGGAAAACGTAAACTACTTTATTACAAAGGTGTCAAAACTAAACTAATTAATGGACACTGCCAGGTTGAAATTCGTCAGATGTTACCATAGGTTGTACTTTCGAAATCCAATTTTAATTAATTTACTAAGTTTGGTAGTAACCTTTCCGATATGGGTGGCACTTCTAGCCAGTTAATGGCAGGGTTGGTGTGGAGTGAATAGTTGTGGTTATACGTAGCAAAATGTTTTTACGAAGTTATTGGTGCGGCTACTTTCACACTCCATGTCCGTAACCAGGTGCATTCATTAGTTTGTTTGTAGTTTAGAGATAAATAAATGATTTTATGCTGTTTTTAGTACATACATACATCATCTGTCAAAATTTTAACTGTCTAACCATAACGGTTCATGGGATACAGCCTGGTGTCCAGACGGATGGACGGACGGACAGCGGAGTCTTAGTAATAGGGTCTTAGTAATAACCCTTTGAGTACGGAACCCTAAAAATCAGGGTTCTAAATGTTTCCAGAGTCATTATTAGAATGTTCCTGCTTTTGCCATAACTTACTTCATCTTGGGAAAAAGCATGGGCTCAGATTTCAATCCTTTCCTATCAGTCAAATAGTCAATTTGTCTAAAAAATACATCACAAAAGTCTCTCAAATAAAGTGAAATGGATAAGAAGTAACACACGCATCTCTTGCCCTCGAGGGCTCATGAAAACAGATGGCGGTGTGGAGTAAGAATATATAGGAAACAGGGAAACTCGTTTTGATACACTCCGCAGTTCTTTGAGGAAATTGATGACGTCATTTGTCAGGTTTCCTCACGACAAACGGGTCGAGTGGCGTGACGCGTCAGTTACGTCACCCGTGTCATGTTGAAATGGGGCCATCCTGGGTCAGCGTCACCCCTAGACAGCTGTATGTAGACAGCAGATAGATAAATAATTGTGATACAAATATATCTATCTATCTACATTTATTTATTAACAAGTGATACAATCTTCATCTTTTCAACCGACTTCAAAAAGGCGGAGGTTCTTTGCTCGACATTTTTTTTTTGGATTTTGTATTGTTTTTGTACTTTTGTTACGCGAATATTCCGTCAATTATAAATCGATTTTGATGATTCTTGTTTTGTTACATAGGCTGTATTCGCATCCCGACCGGGGAGGAAGAAATGGGGCTTGAACTTGAAGTCGGTTTTTTAAGTTTTTACTTTGTGAATTATTATTTAGGATTGCTAATATCTTTTTAGGTCAGTTTTAAGTGTTTGAAAGGTCATCTGGATCTGTCCCCTTCGTCAGTAATTCAAATCGTCAGCGCAGCAAGCAGTAAGCGTCACATTGACGTTTATTGTATGGGAGTACTGTCACATTTCCACAGATTTCAGTGAATTTGAGTCGACTGAGTGCAAATTAACGTCTTGAGAAATAACCCAGGACAACGTGTAGGGTGATTGGATCCCCCTGGGAGCCCCCGGATGATATAATGTTAACTAATGACAAAGAGTGTCAAGTTGTTAGAGATAAGCTCGCCTTTGTACATGTTTTTTTGAATTTTTATGTGTCTGTCTATTTAATTTTTTGTGCAATAAAGTAAAGAAAGAAGCAGTCAATAAACTTTATACGGTTTAAATAGGCTCATCATTATTTAATAACCTTCGTTAGGTAAAAATTATTCTATGGATCGCAAATAAATATGGCAATATCATTAAACGTGATGTTAATTTTATTTCAGGTAATAACACTGTGCTGATGGTGGACATTGGTGGATTTGAGGACAAATAAATCAAGATTTTGTAAGTTAACGCACGCTCGAAAAATTTAGGCAATCTAGGCCTCTTGAAGCGAAATCGAACGCACGATATCAAATCGATTGCCGATTGAGTTAGCTCTTAAGTTCGATATCACCGCGCGGCTTCGGCATTCGATATCGCTTCATGAAGAAAGACCCTTACTCGACAAGGTTGCCCACGCTCTGATGCAATGTTACCCTTCTTCTAGCGCAGTCGGGTAAAACACTCGATGGTGGCGAAAATAACCATCAATTCACTGGTTTACCTATTTCTGTGCTGACTAAAGATATTTTCCGATATATTCCCGCCGACCCATACTGTGAAGAACTAATATTCCGTATAGGCTGATTCTGTTCCGCAACGTCCCCCGATCCCATTGAATGATACTCTCCAACCTCACACACTATTGGACCATTACCATACAAATTTGCAGTCAAAATCACAATCGCGACACCTTTCCAATGTATCGGCATTGATGTCAAGAGATAGAGAACCGAGGTGCTGGTGTACGAAGCACGTGCTAGGTCCGGTTTCGATTGGAGTATTGGAGCCTGCCTTCGCGTGCGGAGAGTCAGGGTGCTTTCATATAAATGCTGCTTTTTTGGCTTTAAGTAAATACATATTAAATATATAGGTCATAATTCCGCAATGTAATGTAAAAATATAAAACTATGTTAACATTTGTGGACTACAGCGTGTTTTGCCTGTATATATCTATAGCTGCTGTAGGTCCAGGCCCACAAAATGGACTATGACTAACTGGCAAACCGTGGGTACAACTGTGCCCCTGCCACGCCGTATGGGAAAGGGAGTGACGATATGTTTCGAACTAGACCTAGTAAGCTCAATAAGGCTTGTGTTATGGGTACTATACGACGATGTATTTAATACAGATAAACACTTATTTAAATACATAGAAAATATCCAAGATTAAGAAACAAATATTCATGCTCATCACATGAATATTTGCCCTTACCGGTATTCGAACCCAGGACCGTCAGCTTCGTAGGCAGGCTCAACACGCTAGGAGAAACAGTTCGTCAACTTTACAAACTTTACACTTGACGAAATTCTCAAAGCATCAAACAAAGCTAACCATAGATTCCGTTTTCAAATTTTATCTTTTTAGTTTAGTTTTGAAGCCGGCGGCATCGACCGACTGACACTACGGTTGAGATACTTTCAGAGAAGATTTTTTAAAAATCCCGAAATCCGAAGTTCAATGAAAAGATAGGGACTTCTTCAACGCCATCTATCGAATTAAAAAAACACTTGCTCTGAAAGTATCCCATTGTTCATTATTTTATATTCTTGGCTTTACTATAGTTGCTGGTAAACACAGCCTTACCTCTCTAAAACTGGACACGTCCTGGCATCATGGCCGCCGGACGGATTGTTCAGATTTCATCGCAGTCCTGATTGCTGATTGTACTTTTTGATATCGCATCAATAGGACATGATTGCAGTCCAGTTAATGATTGTCAATGAGCTGAGCCCCTGTCATGCAAAGTGTTGAATGACCAATTAACTATGTAAACTTTGGGGCCATTTTCCCACTGTAACTTGAAATGGGAAAATATGTGACGGCGGTTATGAAAAAAAATAATTATAAACAACAACGACAGATTCAATTATGTATGTAAAGACTAACATTCTTAATGTGTTATAAAGAATATATAAAATGTACCGAAAGGTTAATTACCATCGTACAAGAAACCATATGGAACTAAAAATAATAAAACAAAAAATGTATGTCTCAACTTGGTTTCGATACCGATTGCGGATCCGACGTCAAACCAATGGACGATTATAAATAAATTCACGTAGTAATTTTTATTTTATTAAATGAAACTTTAGCCTTTTTTTTAACACGCTTTTATGAGGTTCACCTGTGACTAAGGAAGTAACTACTATGTAAAAAAATCTTGCATGTTAAAATGTCCCACTTCCCGGTTTCCGATTGCGCTAAAATTTGGAATAATTATCGGAAGTTCGGTGACAATGCAATATCGTGATACCATCGTGCTGATCTGATGATGGAGCCGGATAGTGGTCACAGGAACGCTGCAATAAAATAACGCAATCCTACCGAGTTCGGGCTCTTTAGAATCGTCTCGGTGAGAAGTTGATGGATTAGTGAAGGTATCGAGCTGATCTGATAATAATTATACCTATAATACCTTGGACACTATTTACACACATTGATCTAGCCCCAAACTAGGATTGCCTGTATCTTGGGTACTAGACCACGATACACATACTTATATAGATAAATATTATACTTAGATAGATAAACAACTATGAATAGGGTACAAACATCCGTTCTCATCAAACAAATATTTGCCCCCACCGGGACTCGAACCCGGGACCCTTGGTTTCGTAGGCAGGGTCACTGTCGACTCGGCCATTCGGGTCGGCAAATGATTTATTTATTTATTTATTTATTTATTTAATATACGATTACGATGTACATCGTAATCGTATACAGGTATACACCCAATGCGCTGTACAAAGTCTAATAGTTATACAATGTCAGAATCAATTTAGGTAAGTCGATTTCACAGGTATGGAACAAAGGGTACAAATTCGTAGAAAATACTACAATACTACATATCAAATCACATTAAACATTAACTTTAGGTCAAATGTTTAATGTGATTTGATATGTAGTATTGTAGTATGATGATGGGACCTGGAGGTGGATAGTAGAACTCTTCAACGGCTACTAGTAAACCCCTGAGTTTGGACCCGTTTGATTTGTTTTAACGTACCAAATACACGCGAATTTTTTAGTGTTTAAAAGTAACTATTTTATTAAGATACTAATTTGAATATTTAAATTAATAGTGGTCTAATATATTTTTTATTGTATTTTAAATAATATGACGACTATTGATCAAATTTTTTAACGGTTACTAGCGACTGGTTATTTCTAAAATAAAAAATCAGTGTCACTTTTGGACATTTTGAGATATAAAAAACAACTCTTCACTACGTAATGATAGACTAATTACATTATTTCACAGTTTCAAGGTATATTTACCGCAGGTTCCAAATAATATCCATTGTAAAACTATACAAAACTAAAGATGAATTCTGCCGAAATATTTAAGGTTTTAGTTGGTTTATTCTTCTCTTCAAATATACCGTGAACCTATTTATTACACTAGGCATGCTTGCCTCGTTATTATCTTTGGATTTCAGTAAGACTTTACTATGGCAAAAATGTTGGACTGCAAATAAACTCTTACAAGACCAAAGTGATGACAAACTCCATTAAAACAGGCTTAAATCAAGAAATTCTGAAATATGTAGATGATTACAACTACCTGGGCCAGCAAATCTCCCCAAATGATCAAACAGCAAAAGAAAAAGGAATAAAAATTGACACAGGATGTAAGATTAACTGGTCCTTAAATAAAATTAAGCTCTGAGCTCGACAATGAAAAGAAGCAGATTAAATTCATGCTTAGGGCAGGAATATGAATTGTAAAACTGAAATGTCTCACTTGTGGTTGCGAATCGTGGGCTGAGAGCCTCAACCAAACTCCAGAGAGAGAAGCTGGCTGAATGCACAAAGAGCAATGGAGATATACATTGCAGGAGTCAAACGTCAGGATAGTGGCAGAAATGCCTATCTCAGAAAAAAATCCAAGAAACCGTTCGGCCCACTCACCTATCACTTTTTTATGTACATACCATAAACCCTTTTACTGCGTCAAAAAACCGTACGTTACGATCAGCATAATGTTAAACTACTTTTTAAAAACACTTTCTTATCTGAATATTGAACATTATGACGATAATGTGTAAATTTTCTACATATTATGACATTAAATATTTCGAACGTCGACGTCCGCCTGCGTGCCGCCCCTAGTTTGTCTGTGAAGTTGGTAACTACAGAACAAGCTAAACAACTGCAGAGCCACAATGCCGGTCAAACATGCGGTTCCTGAACACATCAAAGAGAGCTTATGATATGTGTGTAGATAAACTAGTGTATGTATTACACTGTACATAATTAGGCATTAAAACTCTCGAATGATATTATTATGACCCACTCTCGAGTTTTAATGCCCTCCATTATGTATCAGTCACATAAACTACTATTGTCTACCCACATTATAAGCTCTCTATAACGTGTTCAGGAACCGCATGTTACGTCCGGCATGGCGGCATTGACATTTAATTTCGAATAGAACGTCATCTCGACTGATATTAGAATTGAGGCTTTTCAGAGATGTCCGAAAGTTGAATGTACATATTAAGAATATAATTCGATGTTATTTATGACGCAATAATAACATTTGCACAGTTAAGAAATGTGTTCTAACAAAACAGTTTTTCTTTAGCTGGTCGTAATTTGCGTTTTTGAGCGCATTATAGAGGGTTTAGGATATGTGTGTAGATAAAATTATTAATATAGCCAGCAGTGGATACGAACATGCTGAAGAAGAACAAGTAGAAGAAGAACTATTAATTAAATATGATTCAAGAAATAATTCAATGAATTATTCTGTTCGTCAATTTCGCAGAATCAACTAATAGCGATCTGAATTATGAATCTTTACTTGTAGCCATATTGTTCAGCTTTGTGGAACGGATTAAAGGGATTTTCAACGACCTTTATCAATGACTTTACATGAAATATTAATTTATAAATAAGGAGAAAGTTTTGCCCGGAGTAGGTTTTTTATTAAACCGTCAAGTGCGAGTCGAACTCGCAAACGAAGGGTTCAGTGCCATCGTACAAGAAAAAACGCAAATACACACGTCAATTGTATGGGTACGTTGTTTTTATTTATTTTTAATTGCGTGTTGTTCATTATTCGTTGATGTAGCAGCAACAGAAATACACATTCTGTGATACACGGACGGATGGACAACCGAGGCCTTATGATAGGGAGGTTTCCGTTTGGCACCCTTCTGGTGCGGAACCCTAGAAACGTAAACAAATAACCTGGCAAACGTAGTGATTATTATTGGTCGAATTACTTACGTTCCTTTACTTCTTATAATATAATGTTTGCTGTACAATTATGTTTGATTTAAGTTGTGTATATGTCGCAGCCATATCGTAGAACACGCCGTATTACATACAGGCACGCCGGATTGAAAAACATCGCTGTTTCACAATGCGGCTGCCTCAAGTTGAGCCGGATTGTGTTGGCGATACGTTGTACAAAGCGGCGTCCAACGTTTATAATAATAATAATAATAATAATAATAATACCTGGGACACTATTTACACACATTGATCTAGCCCCAAACTAGGATTCCCTGTATCTTGGGTACTAGACAACGATACACATACTTATATAGATAAATATTATGCTTAGATAGATAAACAACCAAGACTAGGGTACAAACATCCGTTCTCATCAAACAAATATTTGCCCCCACCGGGACTCGAACCCGGAACCCTTGGCTTCGTAGGCAGGGTCACTGCCGACTCGGCCATTCGGGTCGACAAAGCTTTATTGTCAGCAAGAAGCAATGTAGGGTGACTATAAGTAATGACTATACCCCGGTACCGGCGGCGGCGGCGGCGGCGGTGCAATGTGGGCGCTGGACGTACTTGTGGATCAGAGACTATGTTAGGGATGGCTATAAATAATTTTGATATATAGCTATGTATGTCGATACTTTTGTCCTAACATAATGAAAGGCTACAGGTTCCGTTATCAGTAGGTCAGTTATTTAGTTTCGCAAGGTAAGATGTTTACTGAAAAATATTAATAAATAATTTTATAATCAGTCATAGTGATGCCATGTTTTACAAAATAAACGCGTTTAGTTTTTGTCTAAGATGAATGGTGAAGAAAAAGCATCGACAAATCATATGTCTCAAAATTATTTATTACTATTATTATGTATTTATTATTTAGAAGCTGATGGTTGAACGTATATTATATTTATTGTGCAGCACCAACATCAGCTGCATTATTTGCGATTAGTATAAATATCTAGAATAGTAATAAGAAGTCAATATACAACAATACATTGACTGCTTATTACTAGGTATTCTAGATATTGGTAAGTGGTTTATTATTTTTATTGACATATTTAATGTTGTGCACATAGTTCCACCCGTAGTTTCTTTTTTCCTCTCCATTCTAGGTTTGCTGGAAGAAATCTCTTGTTAGAGATAAGCTTTTTACATATTTTTTTCTTTATTTTGTATTCACTGTTTTTGTGCAATAAAGAATATTGTATTGTACCGGAAGTGTTTCAGTGTGATGTCGTGCGTGGGTGGAGCGGCGCGGGGTCGGCGCAGCGTGTAATGCCCCCTTCCCCCCGCCCCCCCGCCCCCTGCCCCCTCCCGCGCACTTCCGCTAGAACCTACTCGTTAGGCTGTTTCCATTTAGCTTTTAATCAGCGGTTGAATATCATTTTTCTACATAAATTTCAGTCAAATTTATAAGGAAATATGAATTTCTGCCGCTAAAGCCTTAAATTTAAAGCGCTGTAGGTGAAGTTTTCTCTAACGTATACCTTACTAAATATCTAGTGTCAATTTGATCGCTAAACACTCTTATAAACTTGCGAAAATTGTTTCGCTAAGTTGCTGTTCGAAGGTGAAAGTTGTTAGACGGTGTTAAAAATTCTAAGAAAGTTTAAAGCTTGTTTTATTTCTCTTTGTTAGTGTTTGTCGTTGGCTATTTTCGTAAATAAATAACTAAAGAGTTTGCTAAGGGGCTGAGCACACTGCGAATGTCTCCTGTACATAGATCGACTATTATGTATAATGGCCCTGCCACACACTGCTCTACTCGCGCAATTAATCCGACGTCCGATGTGGCTGTTGGTCGATGCTGCCGTCGATATTGCCGGTCCTTTGACTCGTGCTAATAAACTGACAAAACAGGAAGCGCTGGGCAGAACGAGGAGCATGACGAGTAACCTGGCCACACTACGTCTCTGCCTCCTTTCCTCGTTACTTCCCACGCTACTCGACTCAGTTTACATTGAATTTTGTTTATATATATAAGCATACATACGTACGTTCATAATGATATGCAATCAGCATACAAACAAACCAATAGCTGCGGCGCTGGGTTTGCCCCCTGTCACGCAAAATGTAGTATGTTATAAACCGCTGAACATGGGCGCAACTGTGCCTCTGTGCCTGCCTGTTTTATTTTATTTTTATAATGGCACATACATTGCTTCTGACTCCACAGTAGGGTACCCTGTTGTGGGAACCAAAACAGCGACGTCACAAACATGTAAACATCCAAGAACTGGGGACTTTTTTTCTTCTTCCCCAGTCGGGTTTTGGTTTTTTATATAGGCAATTAAGAATTGTATATTGTTTTTTTTTTGTATTTAATGAACACTAGCCCGACACCCCTCCAGCATCCCGCACTGAGCCAGCAGGTGGGAGTATGGCTTAATCTTACTTGTATTCGAGTAAGGCCCGTGCCCCTCGGTGGGAAGGAAGAAAGAAAAAAACTCAGGTCTATATATTTAAATGTGTGTGACGTTGCTTGACATTGCTTTTTCTAGTTCCCACCACCCAGGGTATCCTAGTGTGAAGCCTAAAGCAATGTATGTGCCTGTTATAAAAGTTTATGCAGGTATATGTTTATTTTTTTGTTTTTAATTTGTATTATATTTACCTATGCATAACTATTCCTATTTGTGTTCTTTCTTCCCTACAGCAAAAACCTCCGACAACATCATTCATTCCAAGCCTTCCGATAAAATTCTATTTCGTTGTACCCTCAATCTAGATTGCTTCCAATATCTCTACAGTTTGAACGAGTTCTGAAAATGTTGTTCCATTTAAGTACCTTTCTTATTTCTGAGGTAATTCCGTTGAAGATTGAAGAAGGAGCGTTTATTTCGATAACTACTTCTATAGAAATAAATACCGACTGGAACATTAACTTCATATTAGTAGATACTGCGTTTGTGGACATTTGTTTAGAGATAGACCCGGCTTTATTTAATATTCTTGTGGTAAGTTATATTCTTAGTACGAGTAAGTAATATTATAGCAAGTATGCAGTCGTTCTGAGGATGACGGAAAACGTCGTGAGGAAACCTCATATAATTGTGGCGATGAGCTAGCCCCATGTCACGCAAATTTGACTATTGCTACCAAAAAGTGTGCGCATCTGTGTTTCAGCTACCTCGTACATTTCAGTAAACAAAAACTGTCACTTTCAAAGTACTCACACTAATGCAATTTCACCATATAGTATGTTATTCTAACCTCTAAATAGGTAAACAATCACAATAACGGGAGTCAATTGAGACGTGACACGAATGCAAAAAAGATCTTCTTCATACTTCTTCATAAGTTTGACCGCGCGCGAGAGAGACAGGCAGACTATTCTTGATGTCCATGCACTGCAACGTCACGCCGTGCGCTTATCCACAGACACTACACAAGCGCAACGTGTTAAATGTGTTGAACGCGCCAGCTTTAGTTAACCGACCAGTACTTGACGCTCAGTTTGACATAAAGAAGCTCATTAATGTCTCTACAGATGGGCAAGGCCCTTTACACGAATTTGAGTTTCAGTGCAAGTGTCCGTATGCATCTCGATAACCAAATACGCACGATACTAAAAGCATACTCAGTGTCGTGTCAATTCCATAGTGACGGCTGTTGCAGTGTCGTGCGGGTTTCATCACGCACGTGGGATTTACTATGGGATTGACCCCGCTGGCGGGTTTTGCCAGTATGGCGCCCCGCGTCCTGACAAATACCACAGATTAATTTCAAATACTCACCAGACACTGGAAAGGCCGTAATATGGGGGTAGGAGGGGTGCAGTGCAGGCTAGTGTCGGTAAACCCGACATTGCAAAGATAACGAGTAGTATATATGTATATATGTATGTGGAGCTGCGGCAGTGGCTCTGCCTCCATGCGAGAGCTCCCGGATTCAATCCCCGGCTGGGAATAAAGAAAAAAAACCCATGTCTTGGATGTTTATATGAGTGTGATGTCGCTGTTTCTGTTTCCCAGAGTACAGGGTAGTGTGGGGTCAGAAGCAATGTATGTGCCTGTATATAAATGTTTTAAAATTATGCATATGTAGTTAAGGTAGATTTATTAGGGAAATATTAAACTGCACACCAAAAATGCTGATTTTCACAGCAAATATCAGGGAAAAAGGCTGCGGTAGCTTAGGTGAAGGGTAAAGGGGGTGAGCGAAGCTAAGCCCCCTTTATCGTTCGTGTTAGGTTGAACATGCAAGAACAACAAAAAATACTTAAAACATAAACTTGAATGCACATAAAATATTTAAAACATAAAGAGTGTTTTGCTGATGTTTTTTTGCTGTGCAAATCAGTATTTTTGATGTGCAATTAAAAACTGGCCGAATTATTACCTATCTGTATATTGCATCTGTACTCTGTGCCTTCAATTTTCACAAAATGCCCAAAATAATTAATTCAGAATTAAATTGTTAATGTGCTGAGCACAACTTTTAACACGAAAGGTTCAGGCTAAAAGCGAAATGTATTTAGTATCTTTAACCCGACCCTCGGTGTTTCGCTAATTTGGATAATAATTTGGTTTAAAAACGCTTTTGGCCAAAGGGTATTAATGAAATTAAGGTTGAGATTGTGGGGCCAGAAGCAATGTAGGTGCCTGCTTACAAAGTCACTCTTAGCTCGACAAAAGTTTCTTGGGTAATATTGTCTAACTAATTTCATCATTCCCCAAAATTGTTATGACATTTATGATGTGAAATAGGATTCACTTTTGAATATGATGTCCAATTTCAATGCGCTTCCTAGATAATAGTGCAGGAAATATTAACTTCGACCCAAACATTTGAAACATCCAAGCCCAAAATTGATAGAAATGACAATGTATAGTGTTCTGGTTGATATCCCAAAGTTCCCAAAAACAACATCTTGGTGACAAACTGGTCTAATATCAGAAATTTGGCAGAAGTTCAGTAAATTTATTTTATTTCCCCCACAAGAGGGAATTGGTTAGTTAAAGTTTGGATGAAAATCAGAATCAGTTTTACTAAGATAGTCGATTATCTCCAAGATTGATTTTTCGGGAACCTTAGGATATCAAAAAGAAGACTTTCTTCAACATTTCCGCCAATATTTAGCTTGATGTTTCAAATGTCCGCACAGCGGGCTAGCGCTGCGATAGCGGTCATTGATCCGATTGCTACTGAGAACCGAATCATTTATTTATTTGTCAAATTTCGTAAGTACAACCTTACAGAAATAATTATAATGCGTTGTACACATATACCGAATAAGATACCGTTGATAAAATATATAATAAGAAATTAAATTATTAATTTCGCTTCAATCAGTACATATGTCAACTAAATATTTCATTCAATTTACAATAATTCAAATTTCAAATAAAACAACACAATTTAAAGTCAATAAATTTTAAATGTGAGCTATAAAAGTAAACTTCAATTTAAATATTTCAAATTACAAATTAAACGCAGTCACACATTCAACTCGCAAAACATTCTCGCACAATATGTCTCCATGCATCACCAAACAGATCAGTCAGTGGAGCCAGCCAACAGAGCGTTGAGACTGTCCCAAGCCCTCATCAGCGGAGACTGCTGGCGCGCCATCGTGCGGTGCGAGCCGCCCGCTAAAAGCTGCGCGCTCGGATATACTTGTCGGGCACGAATAGCGCGCATACTGTACCGACAACACACAGTCGGAAGCTGTTCGGTGTTACGTCTGACCTCTAGTGAGTTGTATCCGAGCATACCCAATATAAAAGCGGATGGATAAAGGTAAGGATAGTATCCAAATTTCCTCTTATATAGGTATCGTAGGAAAACTTTGTGTACCTTCTCGAGCAAAAGTAGGTAAGAGCTTTGGTGTGGATTCCAAACAACCGAGCTAGATTCAAGTTTGGTTCTCACTAGGGATGTGTATAGAAGTTGGACCACACCCAGATTCCGGAAATCCTTACTATTCCGTATCACGAACCCCAATCTTTTAAAGCATTCCTTGGCTTAAGTGCTCATGTGCTCATGGAATGTAAGTTTAGGGTAGAAATTAACACCGAGGTCCTTAATCGAATACACTCGAGTCATAGACTCCGTACACTTGGCAGTCTTAAATAGGAGTTTGTTGTTCACACTCCACCTATGAACCGTTCAAGATCTTCCTGCGACAAACTACACTTCTGGACACATCTATTGGCCTACCTTGCATTTTGAGTTTCGTTTGGTCCTAGCTAAAAATTTATATTAGGTTGAGCAAAAAGTTTTTATGCAGTTTTGAACCTGGCACATTCATAATTTTATTTTAGTCTTTTGTTGAATTCCGAACACAGGATTTAAAGAAACAAAAGACGATTTGGAGCCTGTTCGTTGAGATCAAACAATCGAATACTAAGAAAAATTTGATTTGGAATTGGTTTACTTGGATTTAATTCTTGAAAGTTTTATTTTTCTCATTTGGTTTGCAACAAAACTTACTAATTCTTGACATTAACGTGAGGTTCTTTCAATAATCTAGGAATACTTCGCCTGAAGTCGCCGCCCAAGCTGTGGCACTTATTCAGGCCGGACACAGCCAAAGAAATGTGAGTGATCAACTTAATTTAAGTCGATCTGCGGTCCGAAATGTTTATCGTAGGGACCTAGAGACTGGCGGCTGTGTTCGTCGCCAAGGAAGGCCACGATCTTGGGTCATAACTGAGAGGCAGGATCGGTTCATCGTTACGACCAGCTTGAGAAATCGTCACCATATCTCCATTGAGATACAAAACCAACTTCGCGACTTCCACGGAGTAGCTGTGAGCGCTCGAACTGTTCGGAGATGGTTAAAAGGAACGCGACATGGTACCACCCCAAACTAACGCGAGCCCACCGCATGGCGCGCCTTCATTTCGCGCGCACTCATTTGAATTGGACTCCGCAGCGTTGGAGCCATGTCCTTTTTACTGATGAGTGCAAAATTGCGTTACACGACAATGATGGAAGGAAGAAAGTCTACCGACGTAAGGGAGTGCGTTTTGCACAATGCTGCTTTGAAGAGAGGGTTGCTTATGGCGGTGGATCATGGACTGTCTGGGGCGGTATAACCGCGAGTAGAAAATCTCAACTTGAAGTTGTTACGGGACCACGGCTACCAACATTGAATGCTCAAAGGTACATTCGTGAGTGCTTAGAACCTCACGTAATGCCATACGCGGACTATGTGGGCCCAAATTTCCTTCCTATGCATGATAATGCAAGAGCCCATACGGCCGGCATCGTCAGGGAATATCTTCGGGATGTGAACATCCCAGTTATGGACTGGCCAGCCAAAAGCCCAGACATGAACCCGATTGAGCACAGGGCTCGTCAGCCAGCTGCCGAGATGATGCAAGAGTTGAGAACTGCAATAGCACAGGGATGGGAAATGATCCCCCAAAATTTCGTAGAGCGGTTGATAAACTCTATGCCTAATCGCATGAGAGCTGTCGTAGATGCCCATGGAGGCAATATGCGTTATTAATTAGACCTTTGTCTTTGATAAAACATATTTTTTTATTCAAAAATTAACCTTTATCTTTGATAAAACATGTTTTTTATTCAAAAATCAACTGCATTCATAGAGGCGCATACCCGACTTGATAGGCGTAGCTTCATGTTGTGTGGTATTCTGAATTCAAATTTTAAACAACACGATCGGAAAAGATGGTAAAATGTATCAGGTTTAAAACTGCATCAATAGTTTTTGTTCGATCTAGCAATAATATTTAGGTAGGGGTCATCGAAACCTAAACTCTAAGATGGGCCAATAGGTGTGTCCAAAAGTGTACAATCATCCTCTGAACTCACGGGAAGTATCAGTTTCAGATCGTCCGCATTCAGAAGGCAATCGGCGTATTTGAGCTCTAACTCCAGGTCATTTATCATAATGATAAATAACAACAGACCTAGGATAGACCCCTGGCTAACGCCCCGCGTATAGTACGGCTGGGACTCCAAACAGCCGTGTCGCACATCGTACACGGAAACCTTGGTAACGGTCGGTAATCAAGGTAACGATCGCTACTATGATAAGCTAAACGACAGTAATTTCAAACGTTGCACGCAATAAGTAAGCATCGTTAGGTATTCCAATCACGAGCATACAGTGGTAGACAGGAGTCAATGACCGCTATCTCGAAATGACAGTAACAAACCGGAACAAATATGCAGTTATGTAACTGGAACTGAGGTTTATGCCGACTGTAAACTGAGGTTATTGCTTGAAGTGACTTCTCGTATATCCCAACTTGTGTCGATAGTCCGGAACATACCATGCTTAACACGTAGGTACTTGAAATTTAAGCCATTTTTTGAAGAAGATAGGGGTTGTTTTCAGTAAAAACTCTGTTATATCGACTTAACGATAACAAATACTGAGTCAACAAACATAAACATTGCTCTGGACTCTGTTGCCACTATAGGATGCCCTATCTACACTACACCGATGAAATTGGACATAAAACGAGACATCGTTAGTCATTATAAAAATAAGAGAGTGAAGTACCCGATTGCAAATTCTAAATAGTTTGCGAGGAACACATTTTCAAAGTTTCAAAGTCAATGTGAATTTCTGAATGCTGCCAACTGCTTCAGTTTCATAGACCAGATAAAATAATCCTGGTTATTCTATCAGTCGAACTACCCGGTCCAAGGGTTTCAGACTCTGTTACTTCCCACCCCTTATGGCTAAACTATTAAATATTTGCCTAAGATGTAGCATCTAGTCACTATAAAATCAAATCCCAACTCGAAGTAGCATAAACATTTATATAAAGGCACATACATTGCTTCTGGCCCCACACTAGCCTGTGTCGTGAGCTGTTTTTCTTTTCTGTATCGCCAGCCGGGGATCGAGCGCGCGGGACCTCTCGCATGGTAGGAAGTGTAAGCTTAATGCGTTATCCACTGTTCGTTCGACGTCTTGCGAGTTAGATTAATGTGTGTTTAAGGGTGCCGCTCGAAATTGAGCGACTATGATCTCGACCTAATCTACCGGCGTTAGGTCGAACCCTTGGAATTTAACGACACCTCTGTATTACATTATACATGGCCGATTCCACCTACCTAGGTTGAGTCAAATTACAAGGATTTATAATCCTTGGAATTTGACTCAACCTATCGTCATAAGTCAAGTCAAATCAAAATGTCTTTATAACTGTAGATATTTACATATGAGCTCCATGGTCAAATGGTTTGGTTCACGCTTGCTTCTCACACAGGAGATACGGTTTCGAATCCTGACCAATGAGATAATTCATTTATCTTAAGTACTGTATCGGACGGTCAGCGTTTCGGATGACACGTTAAGCTGTAGGTCCCGGCTACTATCGCTACTTTATTAATCCATATCACACACATTACAAAATAATACAAGTCAATTTATCTAATAAATAACAAATAAAATTAAAAATTCAATTAGGTATCATTATTAAAACATTAATTACTTAGATTACAATTTACAATGACGAACTATAATTCAATTTCTCATTGTTACATATTCTGATTACAATAGATTACAATATAAAATTATAATTAAAATTACATTAAATTACAATAAAAAATTACAAACAATAAAACTAATTCTAACAGTAAAATAAAATGTCAAATTTCACCAGAGTTTCGTCATATAAAATACAACACGGATAAAACAATTAGACAAACAGACCGCCCCAAGAATCTCCCGGTCCAAAGGTGCCCATCACGCTGGCGGCGTTCCCGCGCTGCACAGCGAGTGAGATTCTCTGGACCATGAAAGCCCCGGAGCGGTTGTCAAAACCTCGGTCCCTCAAGCGACGCCCAATGTCCCTGACAAAGGCCCTACCCTGCGAACCCCATACCCCAGTAGTCTCGACGGCCAAAGGAACGAACAGATAACTACCCATTAACTGCGCGTATTTAGTGCACTTCTGCCGTGCCGCAAACTCAGCAGCAGCACCCGGAGTTACCACAGTTGAGCCGATGTGGGATGGGGCAAACGTGCACACACAGGTCGCATCCCATAGAAGACAGCGACCCCTCTCCCACGGGACTAACGTCAAACCATCCGGACGCTTTCCGTCGCTGCGACACAAACCAGGAGGTTCAAGAACCGCCGGAATGTTAGCAGAGACGAGAGCCCTCCGGACGATGTCGTTAATAGAGTGATGGCGAGAGAGTCTGCCTGCACTCCGAACACAATGCAGCCCGTGACGCCCCAGCGAATCTACTGCGGCACCGCAAACACAGCGATGTGGTTCGCATATATCACAGCCTAAACGAAGCGCCACGGCCACACGCAGGGAGTTGTCATCTAAAAAGGTGCCCAACTGCGGAGATGGCAACGCATGTAGCCAGGCGCCTGACTCTGGTTGGGAAGCTGCACGGAGGCGAGCAAGTTCGGCACCTGTGCTTTGCTCCACCAAACCGTCAAGGGAAGCCTTGCAAATCTCCTCATCCCAGGCTCGCTGAACGCCTGGCTTTTCTGGCTCATCTCTCCCCGGGCAACGGACACGCCACAGCCGCAAGGCCTCGGCCGCAAACGGAATGTTTAAATTGTCACCATTAATGTTTAAAATGCGAGTGACAAGTTTAAACACCCCATGCGAAGATGCCAAGAAAGCGGGGAGCTCCGTGTCCTGTAGGCGACGAACGCCGAGACCACCGAACCTGATGGGTAGTGCAGCCTGAGACCACTGAGAGGGAGACAGTTTAACATTCAAAATACACTCCAGAATATGTCTCAATGAATCGTCGTATGAATCTGCCTCCCTTCTGGCTAGCCAAACCGGGGCCGTACGCAATGAGTAAGTCAACCTTGGCTGGGATAAACAATTCCGCGTAATTGTGAGGGCCACATGTGCGGAAAGCTCCTTCAAATGTGGCAAAGCCCCAACCAAGGCTTCCATCTTACCTCGCAAGACGGCCGGCACACCTTCCGCAAAGATAGGCGCCCCCAACAGGGTGAAATCTGTTTTGTCCAGGACCTTCGCCCCTGGGACTAAAGCCTCAAACTCCGCTTTTAAGTCCTGTTGCAAAATACCGGAGCAGGGATATAGCTCACATTTCTGCGGGTTCAGGTGAAGGCCCAAGTCCTCAAGACCGCGAATAAGGACGTCCAAGTCGGCAAGGACTACATCTGGAGGACCCCCGATTGTACCGTCATCCAGGTACCAAACGTTTAAGGGGGACCTCACGGACTTGACTACATCTTGTATCGCCAAACTGAATATCAACGGTCCCAAGGGATCACCCTGTTGCGCACCCACCTGCGACTCCACCAGGTTCTCCCCAAAATACAGATTACTCGGACCCGAGTAGCACTGATGCAAAAATGGATAGAGAGACGGAACAAATTGATTGACCTTATTTAAAATGACGTCACGTTCAACTGTATTGAACGCGTTTCGAAGGTCAACCTTTACAATAACGTTGTTATTGTTTCCCGGGTCGAACGAAAACGACCGGGTGGCGTGAATTGCGGCCTCGCAACCCAAGGGTGCTCCAAATCCCAACTGCTGCGGCTGAAGTAAAGACGATGCATCAGACCTAACAGCTTTGCAACCGAGTTTGGCCACCAGACGTCTTAGCACGCTCCCGACTGCAATAGGCCGAATACCTCCGTCCTTCTTACTCAAGGCACAGAGGGAAGCGCCGTAAAGGAAGGGGCATACTTCTCTGTTGACCATTCCCCTGAGCATAAAGTTGGTCAGATGGACCAGTGAACGTAGGAGAGTTGCACCGCCATCCCCAGCGCCAGCAGCAGTTAACTCCTTTAGAATCGCGGGACGGATCCCATCAAGGCCAGCTGCGGACCCGTTATTGAATGACTTGATTGCCTCCAAAACGTCAGCCGCTTCAACCGCCAAAAACTCACTCGAGAGGCACGGGTCCGGAGGGAAATGAAGGGCACGGGATGGTGAGGGGTGTTTGAGTCGTAACGACTCTAGGGTCTCCTCATTGTCCTCTGCCACAGAGCAGTCTGACAAGAGGATCCGCACAGCACCGTCCAGGTCACCATCGTGAACCTTGGACTCAACGTGCTTGTAAAAAGCACGCCGTCGAAAATTACTATTTCTAGTCGGACGGACATCCGAAGACAGATGGCCGATCAAAGTACCAGCGGTAATATTGTCCTTCACCTTAGAGGTAAGGGACCGGGTTCTGTCTTCGGAAGATGGGACTCTGAGACAAGTGTACGAAAATGTAAGCAGATCGAACCAATCTGTAGTCTCATTAGTCTGTACGCACCTCTCGATGAGCTCCGACAGCTTCCCTGCCGCCAAGCATCTCGCCCCCTTCGGGACATGCTTAAGAACCCTAACACCCTTTCTCAAGGAAGACAAATCATTGAGCGACGGCGATTGGGTATTAACGTCCCCACCAACCGGCCCACCACCACCCTGAGACGGTTGAGGCTGGACATCTCTGTGTACACGGCTAATGTGAACATTTAAACCACGCGGAATAACAAATTCCCTTGAGGAACCGGGGGGGCAATGAGGACATACTGCCCTCGAAACATCCATAGTACCAAAAATTATCACATGTCATTTTTAATAACAAATATAAAGCATTAAAATATAAACATCATGCTGTCAAGCAAGTCATTGCGATATTATAAAGTCAAGTTATCATAAAATGTCAAGTTATAAAAAAAAAAAAAAAATGTACTCTAACAACAAAAATAAAAAACTAAACATAAAAAACAAAGAAAAAGTTAATTTACAATTCTTCCCAAAAACAAAAAATGACGGCTTCCGTTGAGGATTGAACCCTACGACGACGACGACGGTCTGACGACGACCGCGGTTCTTAACCACTGGGCCACGGAGTGGTGTAGTAGGGTGGGTGAATATTCGCTACCAATGGACCCGTCGTTTGCCGATACTTGGCGAAGGTAGAAGACTAGTCAGTGACAATTTTGTTGACTGCCCACATTCTCGAAATCACTAGCCCACTTTTCACTAAAATCACTGAAAACTCTTGATTTACAGCAGATAACACTTGTTGATGTAATTTTCTTATAAGCGGCAACGTTTATCAGCAACTCAAGCTAAAACTCCGAACGTTTTTTTTTTTTTTTTTTTTTTTTTTTTTTTTTTTTTTTTTTTTTTTCGCTACTTGGTAGTAGTAGTCGTAAACCCCTCCATCAACCCGCACTGAGCCAGCGTGGTGGAGGATGGCTTTATCTTGCTCGTATCCGGGTAAAAGCTCGTGCCCCTCGGTGGGACATTAATGGGCTACATTAATTAATTTACAGATGCTTACCAAATTTCATTTTTTGTCTCTTCTCTACATTGGACCACTGTGGGAGAAGCATGGCGATGAAACTCCGTCAGATTGATTTTAAGATCTCTTTAAAAAAAATCGTCATCGTCATAATCAGTCTAGATATACCCACTGCAGGGCGCAGGCCTTGTCTATACTTCGCCAGTCCACACTTTCCTGTGCCCACAGTATCCATTGTGATCCCGACGACATTTTGACATTGTCAGACCATGGTCCAGGGTATCTGCCCACTGGCTGGGTCGCTCCGCTTGGCCACCACTATGTGATTTGGTCCACCGTCCATCATGCCATATTGCTAAGTGTCCTCCACACATCTACATCTTTATCCTCTTGGCTGGCTCAGGCTTGCAGAGTTTTCACTGGTTTTGGACTTTAATAGGGTTGAAAATACGGTGGTGTATATGTCCACTGACAGCTAAGGGGTTACAGCATAAATGGGAGTTCAGCATGAGTTTGAGTGTCTGTTAGAGTTTGAGTTGTCGGCTGTGCATCCGGGCCAAAGTATTATGTTGAAATACTGAAAGATTATGAGCGACTAGCACTATGAAACGAAGTGTAAGCAGAAGTGAAAAAGTGAAAGTTAAAGATTGTAAAGAAGTTGTTCCTTTAATAATAATAATAATAATAATAATAATAATAAATTGTTTATTTCAGGCAATATAAAACCCATAAAAAATATACAATAAATTTTAAAATACAATTTAAAATACAATAATACAATACCTAAATCCAAAACAAATCTAAAACATAAGTGATACATATACCTACATTACTTTTTATTTGTCTCCTGGTGCACGCGCAGCCAGTGTCGGATTATCCCGCTCTCATATGGGTTCTCATGGAGTGCATAGACGAGCTCGTTTTGCGAGGTTTTTACCCTTTCCCAGAATGAGGCCACCCGGGACCTGATGACCGCGAAGTAGTCAGGGACCCTGGCGTCGGCGAACATGCCCGACGCACTACAGTACCGTGGCAAACGCAATAATATGCGGAAGGCGTTATTATATTGTACTCTGAGGATGTTATAAGTCCTCCTGGTGTAGTTGGTCCAGAGTTGGCAAGTGTAAAAGCATAGGCAGTATGCTCTAAATAGGACAATTTTAACATCCTCAGAGCACTTACGAAAACGGCGTGCGAGCATGTTCGCCCTAACCGCCATGGCCCTGCGCTCCCTCTCGATGTCCGCATCATCACTCAGGTTCTCATCCAAGATATGTCCAAGGTACCTGAACTGCCTCACAACCCGAACTGGTGAGCCATACAAATATACTGGAGGAACCATCTCCGGACCCCTACCTGATTTAAAAACTAACATTTCTGTTTTTTGGACGTTATACTTCATGCAGATTGATTTTCAGATCTCTTTAAAAAAAATCGTCATCGTCATAATCAGTCTAGATATACCCACTGCAGGGCGCAGGCCTTGTCTATACTTCGCCAGTCCACACTTTCCTGTGCCCACAGTATCCATTGTGATCCCGACGACATGTTGACATTGTCAGACCATGGTCCAGGGTATCTGCCCACTGGCTGGGTCGCTCCGCTTGGCCACCACTATGTGATTTGGTCCACCGTCCATCATGCCATATTGCTAAGTGTCCTCCACACATCTACATCTTTATCCTCTTGGCTGGCTCAGGCTTGCAGAGTTTTCACTGGTTTTGGACTTTAATAGGGTTGAAAATACGGTGGTGTATATGTCCACTGACAGCTAAGGGGTTACAGCATAAATGGGAGTTCAGCATGAGTTTGAGTGTCTGTTAGAGTTTGAGTTGTCGGCTGTGCATCCGGGCCAAAGTATTATGTTGAAATACTGAAAGATTATGAGCGACTAGCACTATGAAACGAAGTGTAAGCAGAAGTGAAAAAGTGAAAGTTAAAGATTGTAAAGAAGTTGTTCCTTTAATAATAATAATAATAATAATAATAATAAATTGTTTATTTCAGGCAATATAAAACCCATAAAAAATATACAATAAATTTTAAAATACAATTTAAAATACAATAATACAATACCTAAATCCAAAACAAATCTAAAACATAAGTGATACATATACCTACATTACTTTTTATTTGTCTCCTGGTGCACGCGCAGCCAGTGTCGGATTATCCCGCTCTCATATGGGTTCTCATGGAGTGCATAGACGAGCTCGTTTTGCGAGGTTTTTACCCTTTCCCAGAATGAGGCCACCCGGGACCTGATGACCGCGAAGTAGTCAGGGACCCTGGCGTCGGCGAACATGCCCGACGCACTACAGTACCGTGGCAAACGCAATAATATGCGGAAGGCGTTATTATATTGTACTCTGAGGATGTTATAAGTCCTCCTGGTGTAGTTGGTCCAGAGTTGGCAAGTGTAAAAGCATAGGCAGTATGCTCTAAATAGGACAATTTTAACATCCTCAGAGCACTTACGAAAACGGCGTGCGAGCATGTTCGCCCTAACCGCCATGGCCCTGCGCTCCCTCTCGATGTCCGCATCATCACTCAGGTTCTCATCCAAGATATGTCCAAGGTACCTGAACTGCCTCACAACCCGAACTGGTGAGCCATACAAATATACTGGAGGAACCATCTCCGGACCCCTACCTGATTTAAAAACTAACATTTCTGTTTTTTGGACGTTATACTTCATACCATTCTTTTCAGCGAACGTTTCACAGATTGCAAGTAGTTTTCTTAGTCCCTTGATTAAACCTCTTACCTGGGTAGCTACCTATCGCCGCCTCCTCAAGTACAAGTTTCTTTTTTAAAAACTTCAAGTTGTAATTGCTGCCTCCGTTTATGTTCGTGGCCGCAACCTTACACGAGTGACAGTAAAATAAATTCTCATAATGATATTACTTTGTATTGCCTCTAATAAAGTCGGCAGATAATCGTAATTTAGTAGTTAAATTTTAATCTTTTATTTATTTATGTGTGTGGTCTTAATGATTTATTGGGTCTGATGTGGTTATCAAATTCATATCTCACGGATTAGATTTTAAACAGGGTCATAGTTGGGCCCCTAGCCAAAAGTAAATATGGTTTATATCCTTTTATCGAACATATTCCCATGATCGCGGTATGATGTGAATAAATAAACGGTAGCAGTCGCTAGCATCTCAATACCCATTTTATCGTCCGCACATTGGCCTGAACCGAAGCAAACTGGTCGATCTTCCAACTAGTGGGCGGCATCACAATACTCTTGCTACATTGGATAATACCACTTATGGCAAATTGCAGTAGGGACCCCACATGGATAAATTTGCTGGTTAATTTAGTTCCGTGGCTTACGCTGTTAGAAATATCAGTCAAAACACGGATTTAGCTACAGCTAGGAACAATGCAACGTGAATGTGTTGGTGAGCCTGAAGATCAGCCATCATGCAAAATGGAGGATTATCTGGCTAATTTTGGGCACACCTGAGCCTCTGCCACCCTGTATGGGAAAAGAGAAAGATAAACATAACATTAACATTTGTATGCAGGTAAATGCTTGTGGCCCCACACTAGGATACAATGTGTCATGGGAACCAGAAATATCTAAGATCTGGTTTTTTTTTCTATATCCACAGCCGGGGATCGAACCCGGGACCTTTCGCATGGTAGGCAGAGCCACTAACGCAGCGCCACAGAGGTTGTCACATGTGAGGGTAAATTTGTTCGTTAAATTAATTTCTCTGGAACATTATTGACTACCTATAGACGTTGGCCACGAAAATCACGACTAACCAAATAACCACACGGTGGGGTTTAAGGGCGTAAATATTCCCCAAACTATTAGTCGGGATGGTCTACACCACACAGGGTTGCCAGATTACAATAAAACAAAATAAATAAATCTAGCCCATTAATGTCCCCACCGAGGGGCGCACGCCTTGACCCGGATACGAGTAATCCATAATTCATAATTAATTTATTACACACAAATAATTCGCAAAGAAAGGTTGATCGCTGAGCACAAGTTAGGTTGAACCAGATTATAAAACTTTAAAATGCTGATTTCTACTTAAAATACTGGCATGCAAAAAGTACCCGTACGTGGCTATTACTTATTAAAATAACACAGCATTCGGTAAGAGTCAATGTTTTTTTTTGTTGTAACAATAGTGGCAGAAACTATCATGGGGAAACCTTCATACCCAGAGCTGCGTCGATGGGCTATCCTCTTGTCCAGCGAAATAAAGTATTTAGTTAGTGCCTGGAATGCTAATTGTTTTACATAGATTATTTTGAAATCCCCCATCCACTTTTCAATTCCGGCCAGGATTCTGGGCATAAAAAATCTGACATATCAAGACAGATCACGACGTCTGGCAACCCTATCCACACCCATGTTTATGTAAGGGATAGCATTACTAAAGTGAGTCAACAAGGAATAACAGCTTCTTGTTGTGCCCTCAAGTGTCATCTTGTTTCATTTTTGATGGATAGCCTGAGGGAGTGGGAATAATAAACGTTGGGAGGGTCATTGCTTTGTAGGTGTTCGAGGAATTTTATTTTTGGGGTGTATGGACAGAAAATCCACCATACTACCAAAACCAATTGGGTATTTGACTGGGAAATTTGTCAATTTAATATTAGAACATGTCCTATCTCATCCATACTTTTGACGCTGGAAGAGTTCTCTTGTTAAAGATAAGCTCGCCTTTATATACGTTTTTATGTCATAACTTTTCTGTAGGTACGATATTATTATCATTATGTCTGAACTACAAAAAGGCTGGAGAATATCCTAATCGTATAACAAAAAGAATGCTAGTACACTTCAACAGTACAAAACAACTCCACGCCATACAATACGGTTTCACTAGGGGTGCATCAACTGCGGATGCAGGCATTACCCTTATATCTCATATATTCTCTGCATAGGAGGCCGCACACGATGCTATCGGCGTTTTTTGCGATCTATAATCATAATAAGGTATCTTGGACACTATTTACACACATTGATCTAGCCCCAAACTAGGATTCCCTGTGTCTTGGGAACGATACACATACTTGTATATATATTTATATTTGACTCAAGTCTAATATCAGTCGAAATGACGTTCTATTCGAAATTGAATGTCTCTAATGTCAGTCAAGATGACGTTCTATTCGAAATTAAATGTCAATGCCGCAATGCCGGTCGTAACATGCGGTTCCTGAACACATCATAGAAAGCCTATAATATATTTCTAGATAAAGCAGTGTATGTAACTGTACATAATTAGACATTAAAATACTCGTGTGATCTTATTACAAGGCGTGCCTTTTAAGTTCTGTCGTTTACATATTTGGCGCCAATTTTGAATTTAGAACTGTTCAATATGAAATTTTTTTAGGGTTTAGAATATCAAAACAATTGAAAAAAAATAAATTAATGCATTTTTTCAGTCACAGCCTTGTTTTGAAACTGTTAGGTCACGAAAACGTAGACATTGTTAACCATCCACCATACAGTCCTGACCTAAGCAATAACGATTTCTTTTCGGCGCTTTTAAATCAGCCATATTAAACAACGCCACTTAGCAGTGGAATAAATGTTTTAATAACTGGTTCGAGGAATGGAAAAGTGTAATAGACTACGTGGTGAATACTTTGAAAAACAATAAAAGGGTCTAGTTGTTTTTTTGTTCTTCAAACGACAGAACTTAATCAATCAAAAGGCGGCCCGCGTCAGATGGTGTAAGAAAACTCTTCAAAGGTTCAACCGATGAGAGTCAAATCACGTCTACGATATCGCCAGCGGTGACGAATCTTGGATCTATGCCTACGAACCTGGTTCCAAACCACAATCCACAATCTGGGCCTTCCAAGACGTGCCAAAGCCGACTAAAGTTGTTCGCTCTCGAAGCACTTCAAAGAAGATGGTGGCTACGTTCGTGGCGAAAACCGGTCATATTGCGACAATTGCATTTGAAGATTATAGAACGGTTAATGCAGAGTGGTATACCACAGTTTGTTTACACCATGACAACGCAAGCCCACACGCTCTTGTCAAACGATTGAGTCTTTGAAGCAGGAAAACGAAGACATTGTTGACCATCCACCATACAGTCCTGACCTAAGCAATAACGATTTCTTTTCGACGCTTTTAAATCAGCCATATTAAACAACCCTACTTTGGAGTGGAATAAATGGTTCAATAACTGGTTCGAGCGAAAGCAAAATTGTAATAGACTACGTGGTGAATACTTTGAAAAACAATAAAAGGGTCTAGTTGTTTTTTTGTTCTTCAAACGGCAGAACTTAATAGGCACGTATGAAACTCGCCCGTCGCGTCGGCTCGTTTCATTAACACCCCACACTCGTATTTTAAAGCCTTTCATTATGTAACATTTACATAAACTACATTTGGGTAAATATGACCAACATTTGATATCTAAATATTTTGACGTCACAAGGAAGTCAGTTTATGAACATCGGTCAAGTGAGAGTTGGACTCACACACGCAGGATCCGTACCATCGAACAAGAAAAATACGCAAAAAAAATGCGTTTCTTTGTATGGAGACCCCATTTCATTTTTGAAATTGCGTGTAGTTAATTATTTATTGCTGTAGAAGTGACAGAAATACACAGTCTGTAAACCTTTTAACTCGGATAAACTGTCATAGGAGAGCGTATGACAGTTTATCCGATAGAGCCCGCCGACGGTCAGGGCAGGCTTAGTAACAGGGCCCTTCGGGTACGGAACCCAGTAGGATATTCAGCGAGTGGCTTAACTGTTGACAGGTCGTGATGAAGGATTTAGTGATTTCCTAATAATAATAGTAATAATCTTTACGGCATTAGTTTTGATTCCCATACCATTACCTCATCAGATTCACTACCTTCGAGTTTATTTTGGCTCGCTGGAGTTTCTCCCATAGTAAATTGTAATTTAGCAGAGCATGCAAGCTCTGCTTAAGTCCTAAATAAGGCATTCACAGATGTTTCTCGGGCAGTCTACTAATAGAACGTGTGCTCTGAAGTGGAGATAGCTCAAACACCTTACCCACGATGGTACCTAATTAAATAGGCCTATAATCACTAAGTAACGACATATCTCCGGTTTTATTCTTGGGGACTGGAGCCACAAACCGTTTTCATAAGGTTTTTAGGAAGGTAACCGTGGTTTACACAAGCACTGAACAGAGCATTCAACACACGATTAATTTTATCCCCCGCAAATAGGGATGTGCTCGATACTGAGCCAATCAAATCCCGCTGACTTCCCGCTAATCATTTGACTGACAACCTGAGCCACATCCTTCGCCGTAAAGTTGATGACGTCACCCCTGTCGCTCCCAGCGCTCGGCGCCGGAAGCCAGCGCTCGGCGCCGGAAGCCTGCGCTCTCTTTTCTTTCTTAGTAGTAGTAATTAAAGCTATCACTTTCGTTTACATTCGTGTTCCTTTAGAAGGCGTTTGAATCGGTGTCTTTTTGTTATCATATTTTGCTCACTGTTTATCTACAACTTGGTTTCTTTATACATATGTCGGGCTGGGAGCGCTAAATAAAGCATTCGACAATTTTAATCCACATGAATGTTGCTGAGGAGTGAAGTTCTGGTTTCCGTTCTGGTTTCCGTTCTGGTTTGGAATCTGACAATTCATTATAATATAATCTAATTAGGTACATATGTACCTCATACTTCTAGTTTTAAAACCTTAGTAATAAGCCTAAACGTTTTTTTTTTCGATTTATTTATTTTCGGTGAATACACTAATCTCGCATTACCGATCTTGTTGATTTAAGATAAACAACGCACTGTCATTGGCCAGAACAAAACCTTTGACTTTGTCGTTCATATTATATTTTTCGCTCTGGCTAATGACATTTCTTTGTTTACCTTTTATCAAGAAGATGGGAATACAAGTTTGTAATGTCGACCACATGACTGGGTACGATAGAATGTACCTCTAAAAAAAAGAAACTGGACAGAAATGTAAGTATTAAAGTGCAGACTTATTGGAATTCCAAACATAGAGCGCGCCGGAAATGTAAGTATAAAAGTGTTATTTTATTTAAATTTCGTACATGAATAGAATGTGCATATTCACCAAAAATCGGGCATACACCATCACTAGGCCGTATCATCAAGTCACCTTTGTCTAAAAAAAATCATACGAAAAAATAGCTACCATTAGCGGGAAAACAAACTAAAAAGCTAAAAAGAAAGTGTTGAGAGCAGCTATTTTATTCGCAAAATTATATAAAGTTCTAATCAGAGTGAATCGGAGATTGAATGTACCTACCTACTTCGCAAAATTTAAGGGCGAAAGCCAAATTGGCCATGAAAATTTGTTACCTAAGAAGTCCAGGGAAAAGAATTTCATGTCCTGGAGAACTGAAAAAGGATTTTTATTAGAATTTTCATTTATTACCACCACGGCCATAATGTTTGTTTTACTGTTAATAATCGCAGTAAGTTATATTCTAACAGAACTGGCAAAAGTTTAATAAAGGTTGAACAGAATAAAAAGTATATACCAGCGACCAAAAAGTTTTCGTCATTAAATGTTTTCTCTTACAACTCCTTCCTGTTATAAATCGGTTGAAGCTATAACTCTCAAAAAATATTCCTTTCACAGGATCGGGCCGATAATCCCTTCGTTCATTCGAGAAGGGTCTGGAAAGGGCATCAAGATAATATGGAATCGTGAAAGTAACATAGCGTCACGCTTTTCCCATACGGGGTGGCAGTGGCACAGTTGTGCCCACGCTCAGCTAGTTATTCAATACGCCATTTTGCATGACAGGGGACTAGCCCATCACCGCAGCTATGGAGATTATGAAGGTTTCCTCGCGATATCTGATATCATCGGCTTCAATTCACTAACTTCACCGTGTGTGAAGTACCAGTGTAGCGGGCCCCAGGGCTATGGTCTGAGCCGCCGCTAACAGTAGCTATGATCGTCTATTCTATCTATCCCAAAATGAGAGGACCCGATTCAGCTGTAAGATTTGTAAGTAAGAATGATAAGTCTGAATTTCTCGTTCATCGAGAAATCTGTTAGGCGTACAATAGTCGAACGAAGCTTGGTTCGGAAGGTTACAGTTTCAAGTTAGACAGAGAAAGCATATATGTCCGCGAGCCGGTAATTCGCATCAGTCAGCGGTGTATTGCGCCAAAACGATCGTTGTTATATTTTATGTGATGGCACCATCTGGTTTTTGTATATATGAGCGCATTGGAACATCTTTTGTTGTAATTTTAGTTTTAGTTTTAGTGATCGATCACAGTTATAGTATAGATATCCGTCGTAGTTTTACGACGTGAGTACTCAATTATATTTCATGTGCTCGCTCGTAGCGGCTTGTGGTGGTTCCAATTATATATTTTGTTCACGGCAATAACGATCCGAAAAGACCGGTTTACACAATTGCGATTTGAGTTCCGAAATGGGTTCTGAACTAGCGGTTACCTCAAAAGGTCCGTAACGTTTTGAAACCTTCAACTCTGCGCAATTTGAGCTGGATGTTATCGAAACGCAAGCATTATTGTTTTAGGATATCTAACCCACACCATAGCGAAGTGCATAATTCGATAAATACCGAACTATGAATTCCACTAGCCGCAGCACGTCCTGGGCTGAGCCAAATCATATATACCGACTCAACTTACACATTAGATATCCAGCGAAATTTACATTTAATTTAAAAATGCAACTTGAATCCAATCTGACCCAAGGCAATGCAAAACACCTACCCGGACCTAAACAATGAACTTTAGACTGTAAATTGATCTCTTCGCGCGTCCCCGACAACACTCAAATGTCAAAATATCAACAGTATATATTAACTGTGTTGACACCGGTTTAACTTTGTTCTGAATTTGTTATTTCCATCCGCGGAACCTCATCGATCAAACAGTCTCCCTATGCCCTGACAACCTAGGTTTAGCCGCAACTAAACTCCTGTCTAGCCTAGTCTAAAAACCTAGTGTTATACCACGTCCATTATCGACACCACTCGAAAATGGTTGAGTTTGATTTGAATGTGCTTGAATGTTTAACGACTGTGTGTGTGGGAATTACAAAACTCGCTACTCTAAAGGAATGAGGAGAGGATTAGCCCGCGAATATCCTAAGAGCCAATCCAGGAACCCTATGGTGAAGGAAAAAGGAATTTAGGGTCGCTCCAAGCCCAGACTCAGACTCAGATACATTGACTTAAAAGTTCTTTCCTAACGACCCAAGGATAGTTTTGGAATTAGGGGTAGGTTGATATAAAGGTTAGGAACCGAGGTAAATCTCGGCGCTTCAGACACTCACGAAAACCCACTGAAACTTCGCAATCACCAATTCGTATAGTTCTGACGCGTAACACGGCAGCCAAAACTGTTTAGAACTCGTGAGGGGACTGTCACAGTAGCTAGACGCTGAGACTGAATGAATTCCCCTCCCACGCTCTGGTATTTATATGCCCCACATGCGTCCTTTGCGAAAACGCTCTGCCCAAGCGAAGCTTCTTATCACCAACTACACAGGGTCTAATTTCAACCATGCCATGCAGATCCGCCGTTCTACAAATTGTGTGTACGCATATTCACTATGATCAACCGTAGGTGATCACTCAAATCATTTGGTACTGCCGATACACAGAATCTGTTGATCGCTGACCAATAAAAGCTTGTTGCGATTAATTAAGCATTACCCGACCACTAGGTGCGCGTAGCAAAAGACCTACCAGAATGATATTCAATCCAGAGGTGTCAGACCCTCCATCTCATACCTCAATCGCAATTGTATATTTGCAATCTCAATGCAATCAATTTTATTCAACGCGCAGCCAAATCGGCTCTCATCTCTACACATCTCGCAGGAATGCGACAAAAAAAACTTGGCCTGAAAACTTCCACGAATCAACCCACGCATCGGCTCTGTTTTTTTTTTGCTAACTTTGCCAGTGAGCTACACAAAACCCCCAAACGTTATCTGAACCGATTCTCGTATTCAAAACAGCGCGGCGTTGGGCTAGCCCTCTATCACGCAGAATGAAGTATCTAATGTACCGACTCTCGTGTACCATTACAGCCCCCTCCCAGACCTTGAGACACTGTTTATCTCAGTTAACATGGCGCAAGGATCTCATTACCACTATGCTACCCATACTTTGTACATATCTACTCTATATGTTCGGACATCTCAAATCATGTACACCGACCGATGAATCTGTCAATTATGTATATAATATTTACACAACTCGATTGAGTTCTCTCCTGTCTTATCTTATTTATCTATCTTACTATACAACCTCGCTTACCCGCAATTTATCCTAATTCGTATTACTATATATATACAAATTGTTTTTTTTTTGTTTTTTTTTTTTTTGTTTTGTTTCCAAACCATGCAAGATCCTTAAATCTACAAAGTAGTTACTCAAATTTACAGCTTACAGCTTAATTATATAACCTTTATACACTATCTTATTCATCTACGCCCTTATTCGTCCTCACATAATACCTGGCTATATTTATAGTATTGAAGTTACCCAATATCTCATTTGAACCCGGATCTACTAACGTATAACAGTTAGGATATACCACTGCCGAAATAACATAAGGCCCTTTATACAACAACGAAAATTTCCGCATGATTTTATGTTCTTTATTTGAACGCACAAAGGTCTTAAGTTTCACATAATCACCTATACGATAGACTTCTAACTTACGCCGTTTGTCCGCCTGTCGCTTACGTCGTTCACTAGAACTTTTAGAGTTTTCTATCGCTACATTCCGCACCTGTTCCGAATCTCGCACACTATGGCCTAATAACCATTCATCGCCTAATTCCTTGTCAATAGTTAACGGTTCCCGCCTACCAAACGCTAACTCATTAGGCGCAAAGCCTGTGCTTGTGTGTTCGATATTATTATAGCAATTCTGAATGTCCGGTAACACGTCTACCCAACTACGATTACTTCCGCCGCAATAAGTTCTAATCAGTCTACCTAGCTCGCGATTCACTCTTTCTACGCTATTAGAATTTGGACAATACACCGACGTATGAGTGACCCGAATCCCCAGCTGTTTGAGTCCAAATTCTCAAACTTTCGATATGAACTGTGGTCCTGAGTCCGTAATTATAGTTTCGATAGGTATTTCCCTATGAAATCTCTTTGTACAAGCGAGCACGCTCCTACCTGTCGCTTTTCGCATTGGATATAATTTTATTACTTTACTGTACACGTCTTGAATCACATATATATATTGATATCCGAATTTACCTACGGGCAATGGCCCATAAAGGTCCGAGAAAACTTTCTCACCCAACCTTTCCGCCAACACCGGTGTACAAGGACCAACGGTATTGTTAGTACTTGGTTTGACCTTTTGACATATGTCACAACTTCTTATCACCGCGCTAATCACCCTACTCATATGAAGAAAATAATATCTGTCCTTCATCAGTGCTAATATTTTATATCTGCCGTAGTGACCTATTTCTTCATGTATGTGTAAAATAAGTTCCTCCTGTAGTGATTTCGGAATTACTAGCAACTGTACGTTCCGCTTCGGCACGTGAAAATATAACGTATCACCTACTAGCTTATAATTTTCAAAACCTCTTGTCCCCGTATCTACCACATTACGTCTGATACAACCGCTAATTCGATTTAACCGCTCATCTTCGCTTTGTAATCTCGCAATGTCCCGTAAACTCGAAATAACACTTGCGGTATTCGATGCCTGAAACCAGAATATTCCCGGCTGAACATTTATACTGTCATTCATACCTCCAGGTCCCGCCATTTGCCTGCTTAGCGTGTCGGCAATTTGATTATCAGTCCCTCGCACAAATTCTATGTCGTAATCGAATTGCTCTAAAAACATAATCCACCTCGTTACGCGTGCACCCAATAAAGTCCACGACTTAATGAACGCCAAACTTTTATGATCAGTTCTAATAATAACCTTTTCTCCCCGCAAGTATATCTCAAATCGCTTTAAAGTGTATATAACTGCATACATTTCCTGTTCACTGACCGACCATCTAGTCTGGGCACCCTTGAATGCCTGCGAACAGAACCCTATAATTAGTTCCTGGCCCGATTCATCTAATTGATAAACATAGCCCCCAATTCCTATAGCGCTGGCGTCACATTGAACATAATATGTTTTTCCCGCCAATGGCTGACTCAAAATTATACTTTCTGAGAATTGGTTTTTTATCTCGTCAAAAGCACTTTGCATCTGCGCACTCCAGACGAACTTGACTCCAGACCGCAATAAATTGTACAAGGGCCGTGTCAACGTTCCAAAATTTTTTTATAAACCTCCGAAAGTAATTTATGAACCCCAAAAACGCCCTCAATTGCCTGACAGTTCTGGGTGACGGATATAATTTAAGTGTTTCAATTTTGTCCGGGTCCATCTGCAAACCTTGTGTAGACAAAATATGCCCCAATAACTTGACCTTTTTTTGTGCGAACTCGCATTTTTTTAGTTTGCACGTGAAGCCCGCGTCTTTCAATTTACTCAGAACCGTGTCCACTTGAGACAAATGCTGTTCGAAGTCACCCTCAGTTAAAATTGCCAAATCGTCAACAAAATTTAAACAATATGACCTAACCTCTGGCCCTAGAATTAAGTCCATCGCCCTCGAAAATGAACCCACACTGGTTTTCAACCCCTGAGGTAAAACGTTGTAAACATAACTTCTGCCTTGATATACAAAACCCGTGTATCGTTTAGATTCGTCTGATAATGGTATAGAAAAATACGCATCTTTGATATCAATAACTCCTATGTAATTTATCCGGCGCCCGGATTGCAATATCTCACTCATTAAAGGTGTAGTTTCAACCTCCCCGACCATTCCCATGTTCAATTGTCGTGCATCTAGAAGAATACGGACCTCTCCTGATTTCTTTAATGTACAAGTCAATGGACTGCTGAAATCCGTAGATTGCCTGCTAATAATACCTATCAATTCCATCTCTTCCAAACGTTTTGTTACTTTATCGCGATATGCGAACGGTATGGGATAGCTTCGTTTTACGAAAGGCGTTTCATCTCTCATTTTTATCTCATGTATATATTTATTTGTCCGACCTATCCTATCGCTAAACAACTCTGCATGTTTATTTAACACCGGCAATAACCTTGTTTTGTGTTCAACAGGTATTGATGAATTATTCACATATTCCTCTATCATATTTCTACAGGTATTTTGGTTCTGTACTTCCATTGTACAACAGCAAGATTCCGGATTAGGACCAGTACCTAATGGTATTTCACACATCCGCCCGGCGCTTCGTATAATTAGCCTCTTATTACCCTCACACATTAAACTCGCTCGCGTCTGTTGTATAAAATCAAACCCCAAAATTAAATCTTTAGGCACCCTTGTTAATACTAGCATTGGAGTATCGATAACGCATTCACCTATTGTTAATGGTAACGTTACTAATTTATCAACCTTTTCCTTACTGACTCCAAATGCACCTGTGATTCTCAAACTTGGAATCGGTATTTCCGTCGGTTTTCCCAATTGTCTGCACACTTCTTCATATACTCTCCGACTTATTACGCTGATTTCGCTCCCCGAATCAATCAAACTCCTTACAACAATATTCCCAATACGCACATCTATCTCAGGTAATGTCAATGAACTACATAACTCGCGCCCACACTCAGTCGAATCGTCGTCTCTGAATATCGTATGTAAACGTCTGTCATTTCGATCTCTACAATTCGATCTAGATTTTTCCTCTAAACACACGGCATATCCGTGCGCTTTATGCGCTAATAATTGAATAAATTCATTCACACCCACGTTCGAATCCAAATTACACAAATCATACAGTCTATGCTTTTTCCCAATTTGATCGGCTGTCCACCCGAACCGTAATAAATATCTGAGCGCGAACGACCCGCGCGAGTCCACTAGTTTTTTGAATTCTGACTTATCGCATTATTCCTGTCACTTGAACTTTGCCCTGCCTCTGTATCTCCTGAACTATCATTGCCCCTCTGAAACTTTATTGCCCTGAAGCTAGGCTGAGGCTTCCTGCCTCTACCGCGAAAATAACCGCGACCACGCGTCCCAAATTCGTTTCGCGCCTTCGTTACCGCGTTATAATTATTACTACGACTTATCGCGTTATAACGTAACGTATTTACCCGCATAGCTCGATATTGCCCACGCATGTAGCTATCCCGCCTCACGTTATTCGTATTCATAGGTTCCGAATCATGTATCGCACTTAATTCCCCATCGACATTCCGTTCTAAATGCCGAAGGAATTCGACCGCATCCCGTATGGTCATAGTCTCCTTTTTAGCAAAAAACGCTACCTGAATATCACGCGGCAACTGTCTGAAAATCGTGTTGATTTTCTCCGTATCAGTAAACGGTATCGTAAGCTCATATATGCTATTCAATTGAGAGGCAAAGAATTCTTCCATACTTTGACCTTTCTTAGAATCAAACTTCGCAGTTAGGAATCTTTGCTTAATTAATTCCTGTTCATTATCACCCCAGAATACCTCTCTGAAATCTTTTTCAAAATCCGAATAGGTTCGCCATGAGTCTCTGTATATGCTCATTCGAACTTTCGCAATTCCTACCAAACTATCCGTTGCCCATATCAAAGCCCTAGAACTATCTCCCGAGACTTTAATATAAGCCTTTAAATCTCTTAAGAAAATCATCGGATTTTCCGAATTCCGCCCATCGAATGTCGGCAACTTCTGTGTCATTTTCACAATGCATGATTGACGTTTTTCTACCGATTGTTCAAACGTCTCTAGTTCCTGTCTGTCAGTATGTCTGTCCGAAGTCCTACTAGCATTGCTCGTGCTGGAACCCCTTTCCAAACTGTCAAATCTTTTCACTATTTCAGATAACAATTGCGTCACCTGCCCTGACGCCATTTCACTTGTGTGTGAAAGTGAATAATAATAATAATAATAATAATACCTTGGACACCCCTTACACGCATTGATCTAGCCCCAAACCAGGATTCCCCGTATATACTTAGATAGATAAACAACTATGCCCAGGGTACAAACATCCGCTCTCATCAAACAAACATTTGCCCCCACCGGGACTCGAACCCGGGACCCCCGGCTTCGTAGGCAGCGTCACTACCGACTCGGCCATTCGGGTCGTCAACCCGTGCTATCGTCTCGTGCTACCCGACTAACGTTTTTTTCCTAGTCGTAGCTCGTCTGAAAACAATGCCCCTTTTTTTGCTTATTTCTTATTTACAAAACTGAACTGTTTAAAATCGTTTCTACGTTGTGTTATTTTTAAAAGTAACGCGTTAGACCTTGATTCTTTTAGAATATCTAGGAATATCTAGGTATCAGACTATCTAGGATATCCTGGTCACGGCACCAAAAATCTGTAGCGGGCCCCAGGGCTATGGTCTGAGCCGCCGCTAACAGTAGCTATGATCGTCTATTCTATCTATCCCAAAATGAGAGGACCCGATTCAGCTGTAAGATTTGTAAGTAAGAATGATAAGTCTGAATTTCTCGTTCATCGAGAAATCTGTTAGGCGTACAATAGTCGAACGAAGCTTGGTTCGGAAGGTTACAGTTTCAAGTTAGACAGAGAAAGCATATATGTCCGCGAGCCGGTAATTCGCATCAGTCAGCGGTGTATTGCGCCAAAACGATCGTTGTTATATTTTATGTGATGGCACCATCTGGTTTTTGTATATATGAGCGCATTGGAACATCTTTTGTTGTAATTTTAGTTTTAGTTTTAGTGATCGATCACAGTTATAGTATAGATATCCGTCGTAGTTTTACGACGTGAGTACTCAATTATATTTCATGTGCTCGCTCGTAGCGGCTTGTGGTGGTTCCAATTATATATTTTGTTCACGGCAATAACGATCCGAAAAGACCGGTTTACACAATTGCGATTTGAGTTCCGAAATGGGTTCTGAACTAGCGGTTACCTCAAAAGGTCCGTAACGTTTTGAAACCTTCAACTCTGCGCAATTTGAGCTGGATGTTATCGAAACGCAAGCATTATTGTTTTAGGATATCTAACCCACACCATAGCGAAGTGCATAATTCGATAAATACCGAACTATGAATTCCACTAGCCGCAGCACGTCCTGGGCTGAGCCAAATCATATATACCGACTCAACTTACACATTAGATATCCAGCGAAATTTACATTTAATTTAAAAATGCAACTTGAATCCAATCTGACCCAAGGCAATGCAAAACACCTACCCGGACCTAAACAATGAACTTTAGACTGTAAATTGATCTCTTCGCGCGTCCCCGACAACACTCAAATGTCAAAATATCAACAGTATATGTTAACTGTGTTGACACCGGTTTAACTTTGTTCTGAATTTGTTATTTCCATCCGCGGAACCTCATCGATCAAACAGTCTCCCTATGCCCTGACAACCTAGGTTTAGCCGCAACTAAACTCCTGTCTAGCCTAGTCTAAAAACCTAGTGTTATACCACGTCCATTATCGACACCACTCGAAAATGGTTGAGTTTGATTTGAATGTGCTTGAATGTTTAACGACTGTGTGTGTGGGAATTACAAAACTCGCTACTCTAAAGGAATGAGGAGAGGATTAGCCCGCGAATATCCTAAGAGCCAATCCAGGAACCCTATGGTGAAGGAAAAAGGAATTTAGGGTCGCTCCAAGCCCAGACTCAGACTCAGATACATTGACTTAAAAGTTCTTTCCTAACGACCCAAGGATAGTTTTGGAATTAGGGGTAGGTTGATATAAAGGTTAGGAACCGAGGTAAATCTCGGCGCTTCAAACACTCACGAAAACCCACTGAAACTTCGCAATCACCAATTCGTATAGTTCTGACGCGTAACACGGCAGCCAAAACTGTTTAGAACTCGTGAGGGGACTGTCACAGTAGCTAGACGCTGAGACTGAATGAATTCCCCTCCCACGCTCTGGTATTTATATGCCCCACATGCGTCCTTTGCGAAAACGCTCTGCCCAAGCGAAGCTTCTTATCACCAACTACACAGGGTCTAATTTCAACCATGCCATGCAGATCCGCCGTTCTACAAATTGTGTGTACGCATATTCACTATGATCAACCGTAGGTGATCACTCAAATCATTTGGTACTGCCGATACACAGAATCTGTTGATCGCTGACCAATAAAAGCTTGTTGCGATTAATTAAGCATTACCCGACCACTAGGTGCGCGTAGCAAAAGACCTACCAGAATGATATTCAATCCAGAGGTGTCAGACCCTCCATCTCATACCTCAATCGCAATTGTATATTTGCAATCTACATAATAGCTTTCTCCGTTCCGTAATAACCTTTCATTATTTAGTTATTCATAATTTTATTCAACGCGCAGCCAAATCGGCTCTCATCTCTACACATCTCGCAGGAATGCGACAAAAAAAACTTGGCCTGAAAACTTCCACGAATCAACCCACGCATCGGCTCTGTTTTTTTTTTGCTAACTTTGCCAGTGAGCTACACAAAACCCCCAAACGTTATCTGAACCGATTCTCGTATTCAAAACAGCGCGGCGTTGGGCTAGCCCTCTATCACGCAGAATGAAGTATCTAATGTACCGACTCTCGTGTACCATTACACCAGTACCAGCCGAATGGAACCCTGAAATTTCGAGAACTTTAATTAAATGGTTTATCGACTCGGTCAACTAACAAAAAGGCGAGAAAGGTCAAAAACTAAATCCCTTCAGCCACAATCATCTGTTTATTTAAAGTTGACAATTGTGTGGTCGCTACATCCGAAATTAATTCGTGGACAAGAACATATTTGGGTCATTACAAAATATATTTTTACCATCACCAGTACAGTCAGTAAGTCAAAACTGATTTTTTATAAAATTAAATGAACTGTTAAAAGGCTGAAGAAATGCAGAATTAGTATTGTAAATAGTTACTTACCTTTTTAGTGAACAAAGCGCCATGAAGGATTAAAAGTTGGCGATTCCTGAATTTTCCTAGATTTCGAAACACGTTAGCAGCAGCCATTTCGGGACGTTGGACGCTTGAGTGGCTGAACACTCTTCCTCTATGGTTTAAAGGTGGTTCCCTATAAAATATAACGTGACCTTCCGGGGTGAGGTCACGTAGGGTCAAATCGACCGTGATTGCTTCCTCTTTTGACCCTTACGTGACTAGCTTTAAAAGCCACCGGCGGAACCTATTTGTATTGGTTCTATATCAAAATGGGAAAGCCGGACTAGCTCTTTATGTGTGTCGTGTCGTCACATCCACCTGAAGTTATGGTTTTTGTAAACGTTAAAAAACGGTTTTTTCACACAAATATCTAACTTCCGATTTTCGCGCGTCTCCCTTGAGACCTACAAATACAAGATTTATTTATAACCTCATAAAACTCCCGCTTTCCCTTAACTTGCACTGAACGGGAGTAACGTCTGAACTCAAAGGGCTTGCCCATAAACAACTATCAGGCAGTCCGATATGTCCTCATCTGCGAAGTACGGCTTTGTGGCAAGCTCCTCGAAAATGAGGTAGGCTTGTTAGCAAAAAAGGTAGAGGGTCGCATTTGTATGATCTTTATGCCAGACCGGTAGCCATCTACAAAGTGTTGGGCAGCAGCTTTGTCGGCGGCAAGTTATGTGGTAACCACGTGTGCTTGTTAGCAAAGAGGGGATATGCGAAATATTGAAATGGGAATACTGTAGATACCTTCGTACAGAGTGTGTGTTAATATCACACTCAATTTCCCAAAAGGCATAAAATCGTGGGTCACAGAGATCAGAAATAAAAATAAGGACTTATTTGAGCGCAAATACCTATAAAGAGGCCGAGATAAATTACGATAACATGGAGCCGGCCTGTGTCATTATTTATAAAAGCCATTTGTATTGTCATTTGCGTGCCATGTTATCGTAGTTTATCTCCAACGGCATATTAAACTAATTTTAATTAAATTCTTAATTACATTCATGCATTCAATTATCGGTCATCTTTTTCAACAACCAACCCTGATTTTGTCAAACCAAGTCAGGCAGTAACTCACTCAGCCACTGTGTGTGTGGTGATGGCACCGTGCCGCGATATCAGCAACGGAACTTATTTTGATTTCATGTCATTTTTCGTTTATTATGAATTGAGGACGACTTGCTCCTTCGCCTTTTTCACGTTGTGAGCCAATTGGTTCAAAGGAAGACATCTGATTAACTGATTTAAAAGATGTTTCGCTTCGAGGACATTCTGATCCTAAATGAATTATACTGTGTGCCTGTGCTACCACGATCGACACAATCAACACTTTTGAAGTTATTTTTCTGTTGTTCAAAAGAAGTCGCAAGTTAAATAAATTATATAACAAATTTGGGACATTTTTCTAGATTTTGTGTTATCAGAAACGCGATTGGAGGAATTTCGCTCGATAGATTATTATTTCTGACAAATTGGAACAGCACGCAGACTTCAAAAATATTTATTTAGATGGGTTTTGACCTGTTAACTATACCTAAATTATACGTCGCGCCACATGTTATGAGCGGTGGCCTTGGATGCGCAGTAGTGACTTTTTAATACCTGAACATATGCGCAGTAATTCCCGCTAACGTCGCCCAGCGCTCTTTATTCGTGGCGCGAGGTATACCTGTTAAGGAATTGTTGGCGACGCTTTATACATAGGTATCTAGTTTGCATTAAGCTATCGCATCTGTCTACCCCTGTGTGGAACGGACAGGCGTGAGCATAGGCTAGTAGCGTGTGACGTCACTCTCAGCCGCCCCGCCGGCCAATGAGAGTACCCGGCCCAGTCAGTCGCATGAAAGCAGGCGCGCGAGAGTGACACCGCATCCGTTACGGTCTACTCTAGGGTCTTTCCCACGTTTATTTGTACCGTGTACGCTAAAGTGCTAATAAACACTCTTTTCTACCTATTTGGACCTTTTATCTCCGAGAAGTGAACCCCCCAACCCCCTACAAAGTGGTCTTCGAGCCAGATCTACGTCCACATGTACCACTCACCAAAACTGGAAATGGTGAACACGCGGAGCTCATTTCGGAAGGAGATCGCAAGAAAAGAAGTGAACCTGCAGCAAGATGGCTCACAACAGGAGCCACAACCAGGTTCTTCCATGCCGACGGATGGCCAAAAGACGCCGAAAAAAGCCGAAACAGCGCCAGACCTGAGTCGAACAATTGTATTTGCGGTTAGTAGTGTAAAGTCGGAACGTCGACCACCGCCGCCGCCTGCATCCATGATGGGTTCAAAGTGCAAGATTTCTACATCGTCGTCTTTACTAGCACGGAAGAAGAAGCTGGAGCTAGAAGCGGCTAAGAAAAAGGCTCAAATTCAGATGGAGCTTATTGATAAAACGCTCGAAGCTGAATTAGCCGAACTAGAAGATGAATACAGTCCACAATCAGAAGAACACAATGACGTCACAGAAGAGGTCGAGAAGTGGCTAGAAAAAAGTCAGCAAGAGTCACAAACGGGGCAGCCAGCCCACGATCATGGTTATAACCCGGGCCAGCTGCGCGCACCACCGCCGCCGTCGGCAACGATATTGGAACGGTGCAGATTCTTGCGTCTGCCCTAAGGGATTTAGCCGCTGCCTCAGCCACTAACAGACCCAATGCCAACCTGCTAAGCCGCATTAGCACCCCGAGAGACCTACCTTCTTTCTCCGGGGACCCGATGGAGTGGCTTCAGTTTAAGCAGGCATTCGAGGAGTCTACAGAAGTGTGTGGCTTTACGTCAAAAGAAAACTTATGGAGATTGCGCAAGTGTCTCAGCAGAGCCGCCAAGGGAGCTGTCTCGGCACTGCTTGTCACTGCAACCTCACCGGACAAGTTAATGTCCACGTTAGAGCTACGGTTCGGAAACCCGGATACCATACTTGCCAGGATAGTGCACGACATACGTAAACTTCAACCTATGTCACCAGAATATCATCGCGATATAGTGTACTATTCAGTTAAAGTGCAGTCGGGCGTAACGAATATCTGCAAGGTATGAACATTGCAAAAATGGTTTTGTCGAAATTACCAACGGTGCTGATATCTAAATGGTCGGATTATAGCTACCCACTTATTACCGAAAATAAAAAGTCACGTCTGGAAATACTATCCGACTTTTTGAACGAGGAAGCGGTGAAGATCTCAACTACAGCCAACGTTAGCATTTTAGGTACGCGCAGTGACGGCAACAAACAGCGGCAGCTGGTGCAGTGCGATCAAAGTGCGTCGCGCTCGTATGCTATGCTAGTGCAGTCAAATGAAAGTGATAGCAAGTGTTTATATTGTCATATGTCACAGCATAGCCTAGTGCAGTGTAAATCGTTCAAAAAGGCGTTGCGTAAAGACAGGTGGCGTCATGTGAAACGGTACGGCATTTGTTACAAGTGTTTAGTTGCACGTCACGACAAGGCAAAGTGCCCAGCGGCCCCTTGCGATAAGGACGGCTGCGGGGCTCAGCACCATCGACTACTTCACTACCCGGCCCAAGACGGCCGCCCAAGTTCCGGCGTCAACATCCAGGACGTAACCGAGGTGAAGTCTGCTTCCGAGACGGCCAGCCAAGCCGAGTGCCAAGTTTTGCTTAAAACTGTACCTGTTACCATCCACGGACCAAGTGGTAAAGTGAACACAGTGGCGCTTCTCGACGATGGGTCCACGGTATCATTGATAAGCACCGGGCTCGCATCGCGTGTAGGTATCCGCGGTGATAAACAAACAATGCGTGTGTGTGGCGCCTGGAACAATAATGAGCTAGTGTGCGATAGTTACGTCATGGACCTTACAATGTCGAACAATCACGGTGAAATGCTTACACTTAAAGCTAGGGGTGTCGATTATCTTAACTTACCTGTTCAAGATTTGTGTTTAGATTATTTAGATAGCTCAAGTCTGAAAAATTTGCGCTGTGAACTTAGCAACTTTGATAGTAAAATTTAACCAGAATTACTTATTGGCCAGGATAATTATAATTTAATTGTACCTTTAGAGATTGTTTCTGGAAAGCCTAACGAGCCCTACGCCACGCGCACTCCTTTGGGTTGGTGTGTACACGGCCGTACTTATGCGTCAGCCACTAACGACAGGGTTCACACGGCACTATTTCTTTCCGACGAAGGCAACAATTCAAGTGAGACTGAGCGAGATCGCATACTTCACGAGATAGACGAAGACGTGCGAAGAAGTTTTACTATCGAATCTATGGGGATATCTGGAAAACCACGACAGAACTCGGAAGGCGTCAGAGCCTGGGAATAGCTGGAATAATCTTCTACTCTGATCGAAGGAAATTGGACCGTCGGTCTGCCATGGAGGGACCCCAACTGCAAAATGCCAAACTCCTATCCAAACGCGGCCAGCCGTCTTCGAGGGATCGAAAAGAAAATGAAGTCCAACGAAGGTTTCGCCTGCAGGTACTCTGAAAGAATTGATCATCTTTTTGAAAACAACTTCGCTGAAGAATTAACCGACACCACGGCTACTGACAAAACTTGGTTCCTTCCGCACTTCGGGGTTGATAACCCTAACAAGAAAAAACTACGCCTTGTTTTCGACGCCGCAGCAAAAACTAACGGGTTATCGCTAAATGACTATCTGCTTAAGGGTTCTGATCTACTCATGTCCTTGTTTGGGATTATGCTGAGATTTAGAGAAAAAAGGATAGGTATTTCGGGCGATATTAAGGACATGTTTTTACGGGTGAAAATCCTGCCAGAGGATCGGAACGCTCTTTGCTTCTTATGGAGACCTACAAGCAAGAGTTCTGAACAGCGAGTAGATGATCGCACCATTTCTGGGGGTGTTGAGAATCCCGTAAAAACATACGTGATGACGTCACTTATCTTCGGAGCGAACTGTTCACCTTTTGTGGCTCAGTTTGTGAAGAACAAGAACGCACGAAGATTTGAAGATACGATGCCGCGCGCAGTGGAAGCGATATGTCGAGATCATTATATGGACGACTACATCCAGAGCATAGAGGATGAGGAGACGGCTTCGAAGCTGATGCAAGAAGTAGTAGACATTCACAAACAAGGTGGATTTGAAATGAGGAATTTTACAAGCAACCAGCACGTTTTAGACAGCTTGCCAAAAGAATCCTTGGGAAATCTGGTCAACAAGATGAAGGCGAAAGAACGCTTGGTCTAATATGGTTCCCGATAGAAGACATGCTCGGCTTTGATGTCTCTTTCAAGCGCATCCCGGAGTGCATCATCAAGGGTGAGAAACGACCGACCAAGAGGGACATGCTTCGACTTATTATGTCAATATTTGATGATTACGGATTTTTATCTCCGTTCACAATAAGGGGCAAAATCATGCTTCAAGATACATGGCGGGCTAACATTGACTGGGACGAAACAATAACGGACGCTATACACAAGCAATGGATTGTCTACCGCGATACTATTGCAGCGAAATTAGGTCAAGTAACGGTGACTCACCCGTACCGGACAGCTGTTATCAGCCACCGCCGCCGCCGCAGCCTCCACTTCGCTGTGCTCCCGCTACGCGCTATATGAACCTACAGCTACATACTTTCTGTGACTCATCAACAAAAGCAATGTGTGCAATATCATATTGGCGCTGGATTGATAGCAAAGATACAGTACGTACCGCATTTATCGCGAGTAAATGTCGCGTTGCACCAGTAATATCCATAGTACAGGAATATCCATAGCTTTTTTATTTAATTTTATATTAATTTGTAACAGACTTTTTGTCATTTTCCCTCGCCCCTCCCACACTGCGGGTCTTACCGCATGGAGTAACGGGGACCTTGGCAAGGAAGAGGTTTCCCCTTAACCTATGTCTGAGTTGTTGAATACTTTATTCCACTACACAAGCTGACTCCGCGTACTTCGTACCGCCTAACAATCAATGCTCAGTGAGTTGGCAATGGCGGGAGATGGCAGAGTTCCAATAGTACATTGTTGCCCAGGTATAGAAAGTAAGCAATAGATGGAAGAGTTAGTTCGCGGGCCGAGCCGCAGGTGAGGCCCGTTTAGATGAGAGTCCATCTATTGCACTTTCTACCGAGGCATTTACTATGTGCTTTTCACGCCTAATGTAAGGAAATAAAACAGGTTGAGTACACAGTATAATACACAGTTTAATTAAAAGTAATATTGATATTCGCATTAGGGCAGTTGTGGAATGACAAGGAAATCCCGCCTTTTCAAGCTTTTTTACTCACTAATTTGGTGTATGAATTTAGAACACACCAATATATTCAACCTACATCTCAATGCTATACAACCTCCTTGCACAAAAAATACTCGCAAATTCCTAGTGCAAACAATACTAAACATATACAAACTTCTTGTAAAAACGCACGCACAAATGCAATGTTGCTCTAATAATTTTGTTATTTTCTGAACGAGTTACTAATGTCAAAAATAATCGACCAATAGTAGAGTAGAAAGTAAAAAAGGCCGCTAAACACTACATTTTACTTTGCAAATCTACATTGTTTGACTCTTTTTGAATTGTACTACTAAGAGCTACTTTCTACTCTCATTTCAATCCATCTTTGGCCATATTTCCGAGCAGTGGCGTGAAAACTAATTTATTTAAAAACGATTTTCCTGTTTATTTTGTTTTCCGTCATTATTTAGGGTTCCGTACCCGAAGGGTGCCATAAGTGACCCTATTACTAAGCTCACGATGTCCGTCCGTCCGTCTGTCACCAGGCTGTATCTCATGAACCGTGATAATTAGACAGATGATTTTTTTCAGATGATGCCGCTATAACAACAAATACTAAAAAACAGAATAAAATTAATATTTAAGGGGGCTCCCATACAACAATTCTTTCAATACACATATGAATACTTATACTCTTGAATACTTGACTACTTTCACACTCCATATACGTAACCAGGCACGTATATGGAGTGTGAAAGTACCAATAACTTTGTAAACAACATTTTGTTATGTAAAATCCAAACTATTCTCTCCACACGGTATGGTGTACGGTGGTACGGAACCCTTCGTGCGCGAGTTAGGCTTGCACTTGACCGGTTTTTAATAGTTATTCTGCTATTCAGGGCGGAGACGAATCCAACAAATAAGAGATCATTAAAATCGTTGCTCAGTTATAAATGGTGCAACTATCCCAGCTATATATATTTAGTAAATAAAAAATAAACACTTACTTTTTTTAATACAGGCTGACATTTAATTAGATGGCCATATTTTGGGTAATGTTGGCTCCCATTATTATGAAAAACTTTCCCCAAGAAACATATAGAGCGTATCTCTAAGGTCTCTTTCAGTGTCATGCGGGTTTCACGCGCACGCGGGATTTGGTGCGCTTTAAGTCTCGTGCCTTTTAAAAAAAATAAAAATGCGCTTTTACTTGTACGATGGAACCCGGATATTTAAACTTTTCTGAACGAAAGTTGTCACACACTAGCCTAAATCAGTTTTCATACGTCGTTCTTTCTACTGAATCCTGAATTGTCGACTGCAGTAAATCTTGTTCACCCTGAGCTCAGCTTGTAACATCTGCTTTCATTCTGAAATACGAAGTGGCCACTATATCATAAACCATTTTACACGTACCCCTTTATTTATTGCGCAGAAAAGCCGTTTGAAGCAGATTCTGAAGGTATGGTCTTTTTGAGATATCCTTGTGATTTTCTGTCTAGTTGTGATTGTTAAGTAAAGCTGCGTAACTCTCACTTAAATGTAATATTGTGTAATAGTTTTTGTTTTTTTTTCTGATTGTTTAATACTACTAATTACTAAGATACGAGTAAGTAAATACAATGCAGTTGTGGTTGATGTAAGCAACACACGCTTACCTAACCTGGCGACAGGGCCTGTTAGGCTCTCGCGTTTCATCTTGCAGCCGGCGGCGGCAGCGGCGGCTCCCTTGAACTTTTAGTCAACAAATTTCTTATTCGCGAAATGAATACCTAGTCTATATATTACCAATTCGAATTTTGATGTAGGACCAATGCTTATGATGACTAATTCGTAAAAGCGCTTTCCTAAACATCTGGTTACTTGGTGCTTTTAAAATAAAATTCTGTATTTCAAATTAGATCAGAATTTAAGTATGTTAGTCATTGTATAAATGGACATTTTACGAATTATTCAGTATAATAATTGGTCCATTATCGAATAGGACATGTCGCGAATTAAACTCTGATTTTTATACACTAGACTAACATGACATTTTCGCCCTTTTCTACTTTTAATGAAGCTTTATACGCCTATTTTTGTAAAAATAGATTCAGTAAAATCGAAGACATATCGATACAATTAGAAAAATATTATATTAGATTAATCGATCGATCGCGCAATAATTAATATAAGAATGGGTATTATTCGAATAATTGAAACGAATGAAATGACCAACTGTGACTACAACACTTTTTTTTCTTTCATAAAGCGGCAACCCACCAACTGTCACGTTGGTCTAGTGGTATATAAATTAGGGTTCAGTCATTTTAAGAATTGGTCATTTTGCGAATGATAATTTATAGACAGAGTAGTCATTTCGCAAATTAGGCATTTGTGGACTAAACGCCTCTAAACAGGTTTTTAAACGTGGTCACAATTCTGTGCCCCTGCCACAACGTATCATAAATGGCATGACGTTATTGTGGTCCCACTTTTTCATAGGTGCAGTATGCCCAACAGTCAAAGATGTCCTATAAAGAGGTTACATCACATCGATGACATCACAAAGTCGTATATGGTTTCCAATTTCAAAACGCAATTTAAGGCGAACCGTATTTTTTCCCGCTCATGTGTTGCCGCCATTTTCTACCGCTTCCAACTTTGCAACGTGATTTATTCGCTGAAATAGGAATTTATATGAAACACATTTCCATAGAGCTTAAACCGTATCGCGAATCCTTTTTTGAGGGATATCTTTTTTAAATGTGTTATGAAAGAGTTAACATTTCACACATCGTATTTTTCTTTTACCATTGTAAACAAGTATAATCCGCAAAATTGCTATATTTTTCCAAAACATTAAGCAAGGTTTTATATATTTTTTTACAAAATGTGGACATCATTTGCACGATCGACCTTTTTCTAAACACTTTCTTGATAGATTATCACAGATATACTTATAAGTATATATACTATACATATAGTAATCATCAGTATGTATGTACGTTAATACCCGTTTTGCAAGCCCTATCACAGAATATCTAAATATTTTGCCCATCAACTGTTCCTCCATTTTTCCTAAATAAAATGCGATTAGGTTTTTAAATTCTAATTTATTATTTACTCATTTCTTTTCAATTTCTGGCTCCCTACGTGTAATCTAAGTCACATATTAAATTCCGTTTTAGTGCCGTTCCCATTATTTCCAAAACGTTTGCTTATGAATAACCTTTCCTTAACGAAAACGTAATTTTACCCTAAAAATAATATTTACCCGAACATATCCTGATTTCTTTCGAGTGATCCCGCTTCGTTCAAAAAACCGCTGAATCACCGACATTTTTGCCATCTGTTATGCGACTCTGCGACAACTTTGGACCTTATATCGTACGTGTCAGGATGAATGTTGATTGTATGGTTCAAGAGGAAAAAAAATCCTGCGGTATTTTTGCGGTATTTATTTCCACGTGACTTAGGCCACTATTGTTACTTAAGGTCCACTAATAGGAAGGCGAGTCAACACTATTTGAATAACTTTGACAATTCAATATAATATTGTATGGAGTTATCAAAGTTATTAAGAGAATAGTGTTTCGAAGTAGTTGGCCTCAGACATAGCACACAATTAATATGTATTCGTTTCTACAATAAATGAGGAAATATCGAAACAACGTCAAATAGACATGCTGAGCTCCTGCCTGATTGAGATTGCTCTCGGGTAAAGGCCTATTCACACAGAGCATTATCTGTGCCTGTGTACCTAGACATTAAAGGGCTACATTTATTTTGCCTTAATCTACCGAGCGAGTGAAGCGAGCGATGCGTCTCCGTTCAACTTCGGCAAGAATGCTTTCGTATACCGGATTGCCGGCTGTTCTCCTCTACAGGTCGCATTTCTCAACCGATTCTCATAATTTTATAATATCTTTATTGCACACAAAACATGAAAAAACAAGAGTTACATACAAAGGCGAGCTTATCGTAAGAGATCTCTTCCAGCAAACCAAGATTCTCGTGAAATTTTGTGAGAAGATTTAATGTAATTTTGTCGATTCAGTTTTTGGAAATTTAAAAACCGGTCAAGTGCGAGTCTAAATCGCGCACGAAGGGTTCCGTACCACCGTTCAATGAAAGCGATGGTGTGGAGTGCATAGTTTGGATTTTACACAGCAAAATATTGTTTACAAAGTTATTGGTGCGGGTACTTTCACACTCCATGCACGTAACCAGGTGCATCCATAAGTTTGTATGTGGTATTGAAAGAATTGTTGTATGGGAGCCCCCTTAAATATTTCTTTTATCCTGTTTTTTAGTATTTGTTGTTATAGCGGCAACATAAATACATCATCTGTGAAAATTTCAACTGTCTAACTATCACGGTTCGTGAGATACAGCCTGGTGACAGACGGACGGACGGACAGCGGAGTCTTATTAATAGGGTCCCGTTTGGAACCCTTCGGGTACGGAACCCTATAAATGGCCTACCTATAAGGATTACAAAGTTGTTGGTTACTTTCATTCTCAATGTACGTATCCGGGTGCAAAATCAGAAATGCAGTGGGGTTATTTGTTTTTATAAAAATTCCACTTATTAAACCGATAAACTTCAAGGAGTCGGGGGTTTGAGGGGATAGAAAATAATAACAACCGCACATTTCCAGTGTCGCTCGCTCGCACACAGAGCCACTAGTTCAGTTTATACATGAGCCTATCCCTTGGTATGGGCATTGGGTCTGTCTTGTTCGTTTTATATCTTCAGATAAAGACAAAAGAAAAAGAAAATATTTTGTTTGTGAACAATAATAATCCATTTATAGATGTCAGGTCTTTTGGGCTAAGTTTTCTGCCTAGGGGCATACAAATATTATGATAGTCATGCGGTTACTTATTCAAATAAAACTAAAAAAAATGCCACGGAATTTAAAAGATATATTTCAATTTAATAATATGTGAGTGACAGCCCCCCAAAAAGAGCGAACTAATGTGTGAATAAACCAATGCAATATAATCAGAAGACATCTCGATGTGAGTACTTTCGTACACATAAAGAAAAGTAATAGAAACGCCTCATATAACATGGCTCATATAGTTTTATTGTACGTCGTCGACACTTTCGTTACGCGCACTTTATATGCTCAGTTGCTGCCATGCTAATTGGCTCACTCGAGTTTGCAAACAAGAAATCTTTTATGTAAGCACTTTTGTAAGATGATAATATATTATGAACCAAGGAATTTAAATAAACATTGTTTTTTTAGGGTTCCGTCCGTCGTCGGTCCGCCAACGGGCTATCCCGTGACAGGGAGATAGTTTAAATCACAGAATAGCGTATTTGTTGCCGCTACAGCAACAAACAATCAACGAACGAAACGTAATAAAATAAAAACGAGACTTATTTTTTTTTTCGTTTTTTCTTTACTATGTTTCACCCTTCGTGTTTGAGTACCACTCGTACTTGAGCGAAATTGTTTAAGCAATAATTCTGTACCACACTCTAGTATAGTATACCTATCTTATTAATAAAAGTACGCATAATTATTCCTCGCGTTTTCCCCCATTTTGTGGTTGTTCATTATACATAGGGCGCACTGTAAGTTTCCGGAACTGGCCACTTACATAAACAATATTTAAAAATTTATTGCAACATTTGAAAATAGAACTCTTTGGCTGTAGAATGCAGTTTGTTTCATCTGACTGCCTTTTGTTTTTACCTTGTGGCGCCATTTAAAAAATTGTGTGTCTGCATCAACATGGATTTAACTCGGGAAAATTTTCGTAGTATGATTTTCTACGATTTTAAGTGTAATTTGACAGATCAACAGAGCATCGCTCGGCTTGAAACAGCTTTTGGCAATGAAGCACCATGCAAGACAACTGTTTATAGCTGGTTTGCAGAATTCAAGCGTGGTCGTATCAATCTCAGTGACGAATCTTGCGATGGTCGGCCGTCCACCGCTGTGACCAACAAAAACATCGATGCTGTGCGCCGTATGATTGAAACAGACAGGCATGTGATCTACCATGAAATTCGCGCATCCTTAGAAATAGGCATGAGTCAAATACAATTAATCCTACACAAACATTTGGGTGTGAGAAAGCTGTGCTCGCGGTGGATCCCACACAACTTGACCGAGGCTCAAAAAACGGACCGCGTCACTTGGTGCAGTGCCATGCTTACCAGATTCAACGAAGGTGCGTCAAATTTGGTGTGGGACATAGTAACAGCTGACGAAACATGGATTTATTGCTACGATCCCAAAACAAAGCAGCAATCGAGCGTATGGGTCTTTCAAGATGAGCCGAAACCAACCAAAGTGGCGCGCGTGAAAAGTGTATCTAAGCGGATGATTGCTTCTTTTTTTAATAAAACTGGACACGTGGCTACTGTTGCTTTATAGAATCGTCGTACAGTGAATAGTGACTGGTACACGACCATTTGTTTGCCGGAAGTTATTGACGAACTCCGTAAAAATAACCGTAAACGCCGTATCATCCTGCACCACGACAATGCTAGTTCTCACACGGCCAGACAGAAAAACGACTTTTTGAAGGCGAAAAATGTAGAACTCATGAGTCATCCTGCATACAGTCCCGACCTGGCACCTTGTGACTTTTTTCTGTTCCCAAAAATTAAGAACCAATTACGCGGTCAACGATTTTCATCACCAGAAGAGGCTGTCGAGGAGTATGAAAAACACGTTTCAGAGGTCACCACAGAGGAGTGGCACAAAAGTTTTCAAAACTGGTTTCATCGAATGAAAAAGTGCATAGACGCCAAGGGAGATTATTTTGATAAACAATAAATTAATTTTGTACCTTTAATAGTATTTTTTCATATTCATTCCGGAAACTTACAGTGCGCCCCACGTATGTATATGTGAAGCTACAGTTCTGGTGCCATTATTATTTGAGTTCAGAGGCCACATCATGCTGTAATGGTACACGAGAGTCGGTACATTAGATACTTCATTCTGCGTGATAGAGGGCTAGCCCAACACCGCGCTGTTTTGAATACGAGAATCGGTTCAGATAACGTTTGGGGGTTTTGCGTTGCTTACTGGCAAAGTTCGCAAAAAAGACGCGTGGGTTCATTCGTGGAATTTCAGTTCAGGTCAAGTTTTTTTGTCGCATTCCTGCGAGATGTGTAGAGATGAGAGCCGATTTGGCTGCGCGTTGAATAAAATTATGAATAACTAAATAATGAAAGGTTATTACGGAACGGAGAAAGCTATTATGTAGATTGCAAATATACAATTGCGATTGAGGTATGAGATGGAGGGTCTGACACCTCTGGATTGAATATCATTCTGGTAGGTCTTTTGCTACGCGCACCTAGTGGTCGGGTAATGCTTAATTAATCGCAACAAGCTTTTATTGGTCAGCGATCAACAGATTCTGTGTATCGGCAGTACCAAATGATTTGAGTGATAACCTACGGTTGATCATAGTGAATATGCGTACACACAATTTGTAGAACGGCGGATCTGCATGGCATGGTTGAAATTGGACCCTGTGTAGTTAGTGATAAGAAGCTTCGCTTGGGCAGAGCGTTACGCAAAGGACGCCATTTTTTCAGACATGTGAGGTATATAAATACCAGAGCGTGGGAGGGGAGTTCATTCAGTCTCAGCGTCTAGCTACTGCGACAGTCGTCCTCACGAGTTCTAAACAGTTTTGGCTGCCGTGTTACGCGTCAGAACTATACGAATTGGTGATTGCGAAGTTTCAGTGGGTTTTCGTGAGTGTCTGAAGCGCCGAGATATACCTCGGTTCCTAACCTTTATATCAACCTACCCCTAATTCCAAAACTATCCTTGGGTCGTTAGGAAAGAACTTTTAAGTCAATTTATCTGAGTCTGAGTCTGGGCTTGGAGCGACCCTAAATTCCTTATTCCTTCACCATAGGGTTCCTGGATTGGCTCTTAGGATATTCGCGGGCTAATCCTCTCCTCATTCCTTCGACTAGCGAGCTTTGAAATTCCCACACACACAGTCGTTAAACATTCAAGCACATTCAAATCAAACTCAACCATTTTCGAGTGGTGTCGATAATGGACGTGGTATAACACTAGGTTTTAGACTAGGCTAGACAGGAGTTTAGTTGCGGCTAAACCTAGGTTGTCAGGGCATAGGGAGACTGTTTGATCGATGAGGTTCCGCGGATGGAAATAACAAATTCAGAACAAAGTTAAACCGGTGTCAGCACAGTTAACATATCCTGTTGATATTTTGACATTTGTGTGTTATCGGGGACGCGCGAAGAGATCAATTTACAGTCTAAAGTTCATTGTTTAGGTCCGGGTAGGTGTTTTGCATTGCCTTGGGTCAGATTGGATTCAAGTTGCATTTTTAAATTAAATGTAAATTTCGCTGGATATCTAATGTGTAAGTTGAGTCGGTATATATGATTTGGCTCAGCCCAGGACGTGCTGCGGCTAGTGGAATTCATAGTTCGGTATTTATCGAATTATGCACTTCGCTATGGTGTGGGTTAGATATCCTAAAACAATAATGCTTGCGTTTCGATAACATCCAGCTCAAATTGCGCAGAGTTGAAGGTTTCAAAACGTTACGGACCTTTTGAGGTAACCGCTAGTTCAGAACCCATTTCGGAACTCAAATCGCAATTGTGTAAACCGGTCTTTTCGGATCGTTATTGCCGTGAATCAAATATATAATTGGAACCACCACAAGCCGCTACTAGCGAGCACATGAAATATAATTGAGTACTCACGTCGTAAAACTACGACGGATATCTATACTATAACTGTGATCGATCACTAAAACTAAAACTAAAACTAAAACAAAAGATGTTCCAAAGCGCTCATATGTACAAAAACCAGATGGTGCCATCACATAAAATATAACAACGATCGTTTTGGCGCAATACACCGCTGACTGATGCGAATTACCGGCTCGCGGACATATATGCTTTCTCTGTCTAACTAGAAACTGTAAGTTCTGAACCAAGCTTCGTTCGACTATTGTACGCCTAACGGATTTCTCGACGAACGAGAAATTCAGACTTATCATTCTTACTTACAAATCTTACAGCTGAATCGGGTCCTCTCATTTTGGGATAGATAGAATAGACGATCATAGCCACTGTTAGCGGCGGCTTCGACCCTTTGCCCGGGGGCCGTTACAGATTTTTGTTGCCGAGACCGAAGGATATCCTAGATAGTCTGATACCTAGATATTCTAAAAGAATCAAGGTCTAACGCGTTACTTTTAAAAATAACACAACGTAGAAACGATTTTAAAGTTCAGTTTGTAAATAAGAAATAAGCAAAAAAAGGGGCATTGTTTTCAGACGAGCTACGGCGGTTTAATAGGAATAATGGCCGGCCGGCGTAGGAAAAACGATAGTCGGGTAGCACAAAATTCACTTTCACACACAAGTGAAATGGCGTCAGGGCAGGTGACGCAATTATTATCTGAAATAGTGAATAGATTAGACAGTTTGGAAAGGGGTTCCAGCACGAGCAATGCTAGTGGGACTTCGGACAGACAGACTGACAGACAGGAACTAGAGACGTTTGAACAATCGGTAGAAAAACGTCAATCATGCATTGTGAAAATGACACAGAAGTTGCCGACATTCGATGGGCGGAATTCGGAAAATCCGATGATTTTCTTAAGACATTTAAAGGCTTATATTAACGTCTCGGGAGATAGTTCTAGGGCTTTGATATGGGCAACGGATAGTTTGGTAGGAATTGCGAAAGTTCGAATGAGCATATACAGAGACTCATGGCGAACCTATTCGGATTTCGAAAAAGATTTCAGAGAGGTATTCTGGGGTGATAATGAACAGGAATTAATTAAGCAGAGATTCCTAACTGCGAAGTTTGATTCTAAGAAAGGTCAAAGTATGGAAGAATTCTTTGCCTCTCAATTGAATAGCATATATGAGCTTACGATACCGTTTACTGATACGGAGAAAATCAACACGATTTTCAGACAGTTGCCGCGTGATATTCAAGTAGCGTTTTTTGCTAGAAAGGAGACTATGACCATACGGGATGCGGTCGAATTCCTTCGGCATTTAGAACGGAATGTCGATGGGGGATTAAGTGCGATACATGGTTCGGAACCTATGAATACGAATAACGTGAGGCGGGATAGCTACATGCGTGGGCAATATCGAGCTATGCGGGTAAATACGTTACGTTATAACGCGATAAGTCGTAGTAATAATTATAACGCGGTAAAGAAGGGGCGAAACGAATTTGGGACGCGTGGTCGCGGTTATTTTCGCGGTAGAAGCGGACAGCCTCAGCCTAGCTTCAAGGCAATAGGGTTTCAGAGGGGTTCAGGAGATACAGAGGCAGGGCAAAGTTCAAGTGACAGGAATAATGCGATAAGTCAGAATTCAAAAAACTAGTGGACTCGCGCGGGTCGTTCGCGCTCAGATATTTATTACGGTTCGGGTGGACAGCCGATCAAATTGGGAAAAAGCATAGACTGTATGATTTGTGTAATTTGGATTCGAACGTAGGTGTGAATGAATTTATTCAATTACTAGCGCATAAAGCGCACGGATATGCCGTGTGTTTAGATGGAAAATCTAGACCGAATTATAGAGATCGAAATGACAGACGTTTACATACGATATTCAGAGACGACGATTCGACTGAGTGTGGGCGCGAGTTATGTAGTACTTTGACATTACCTGAGATATATGTGCGTATTGGGAATATTGTTGTAAGGAGTTTGATTGATTCGGGGAGCGAAATCAGTGTAATAAGTCGGAGAGTGTATGAAGAAGTGTGCAGACAATTGGGAAAACCGACGGAAATACCGATTCCAAGTTTGAGAATCACAGGTGCATTTGGAGTCAGTAAGGAAAAGGTTGATAAATTAGTAACGTTACCGTTAACGATAGGTGAATGCGTTATCGATACTCCAATGCTAGTATTAACAAGGGTGCCTAAAGATTTAATTTTGGGGTTTGATTTTATACAACAGACGCGAGCCAGTTTAATGTGTGAGGGTAATAAGAGGCTAATTATACGAAGTGCCGGGCGGATGTGTGAAATACCATTAGGTACTGGCCCTAATCAGGATTTTTGCTGCTGTACAATGGAAGTACAGAACCAAGATACCAGTAGAAATGTGATAGAGGAATATGTGAATAATTCATCAATACCTGTTGAACACAAAACAAGGTTATTGCCGGTGTTAAATAAACATGCAGAGTTGTTTAGCTATAGGATAGGTCGGACAAATAAATATATACATGAGATAAAAATGAGAGATGAAACGCCTTTCGTAAAACGAAGCTATCCCATACCGTTCGCATATCGCGATAAAGTAACAAAACGTTTGGAAGAGATGGAATTGATAGGTATTATTAGCAGGCAATCTACGGATTTCAGCAGTCCATTGACTTGTACATTAAAGAAAACAGGAGAGGTCCGTATTCTTCTAGATGCACGACAATTAAACACTGGAATGGTCGGGGAGGTTGAAACCACACCTTTAATGAGTGAGATATTGCAATCCGGGCGCCGGATAAATTACATAGGAGTTATTGATATCAAAGATGCGTATTTTTCTATACCATTATCAGACGAATCTAAACGATACACGGGTTTTGTATATCAAGGCAGAAGTTATGTTTACAACGTTTTACCTCAGGGGTTGAAAACCAGTGTGGGTTCATTTTCGAGGGCGATGGACTTAATTCTAGGGCCAGAGGTTAGGTCATATTGTTTAAATTTTGTTGACGATTTGGCAATTTTAACTAAGGGTGACTTCGAACAGCATTTGTCTCAAGTGGACACGGTTCTGAGTAAATTGAAAGACGCGGGCTTCACATGCAAACTAAAAAAATGCGAGATCGCACAAAAAAAGGTCAAGTTATTGGGGCATATTTTGTCTACACAAGGGTTGCAGATGGACCCGGACAAAATTGAAACACTTAAATTATATCCGTCACCCAGAACTGTCAGGCAATTGAGGGCGTTTTTGGGGTTCATAAATTACTTTCGGAGGTTTATAAAAAATTTTGGAACATTAACACAGCCCTTGTACAATTTATTGCGGTCTGGAGTCAAGTTCGTCTGGAGTGCGCAGATGCAAAGTGCTTTTGACGAGATAAAAAACCAATTCTCAGAAAGTATAATTTTGAGTCAGCCATTGGCGGGAAAAACATATTATGTTCAATGTGACGCCAGCGCTATAGGAATTGGGGGCTATGTTAATCAATTAGATGAATCGGGCCAGGAACTAATTATAGGGTTCTGTTCGCAGGCATTCAAGGGTGCCCAGACTAGATGGTCGATCAGTGAACAGGAAATGTATGCAGTTATATACACTTTAAAGCGATTTGAGATATACTTGCGGGGAGAAAAAGTTATTATTAGAACTGATCATAAAAGTTTGACGTTCATTAAGTCGTGGACTTTATTGGGTGCACGCGTAACGAGGTGGATTATGTTTTTAGAGCAATTCGATTACGACATAGAATTTGTGCGAGGGACTGATAATCAAATTGCCGACACGCTAAGCAGGCAAATGGCGGGACCTGGAGGTATGAATGACAGTATAAATGTTCAGCCGGGAATATTCTGGTTTCAGGCATCGAATACCGCAAGTGTTATTTCGAGTTTACGGGACATTGCGAGATTACAAAGCGAAGATGAGCGGTTAAATCGAATTAGCGGTTGTATCAGACGTAATGTGGTAGATACGGGGACAAGAGGTTTTGAAAATTATAAGCTAGTAGGTGATACGTTATATTTTCACGTGCCGAAGCGGAACGTACAGTTGCTAGTAATTCCGAAATCACTACAGGAGGAACTTATTTTACACATACATGAAGAAATAGGTCACTACGGCAGATATAAAATATTAGCACTGATGAAGGACAGATATTATTTTCTTCATATGAGTAGGGTGATTAGCGCGGTGATAAGAAGTTGTGACATATGTCAAAAGGTCAAACCAAGTACTAACAATACCGTTGGTCCTTGTACACCGGTGTTGGCGGAAAGGTTGGGTGAGAAAGTTTTCTCGGACCTTTATGGGCCATTGCCCGTAGGTAAATTCGGATATCAATATATATATGTGATTCAAGACGTGTACAGTAAAGTAATAAAATTATATCCAATGCGAAAAGCGACAGGTAGGAGCGTGCTCGCTTGTACAAAGAGATTTCATAGGGAAATACCTATCGAAACTATAATTACGGACTCAGGACCACAGTTCATATCGAAAGTTTGAGAATTTGGACTCAAACAGCTGGGGATTCGGGTCACTCATACGTCGGTGTATTGTCCAAATTCTAATAGCGTAGAAAGAGTGAATCGCGAGCTAGGTAGACTGATTAGAACTTATTGCGGCGGAAGTAATCGTAGTTGGGTAGACGTGTTACCGGACATTCAGAATTGCTATAATAATATCGAACACACAAGCACAGGCTTTGCGCCTAATGAGTTAGCGTTTGGTAGGCGGGAACCGTTAACTATTGACAAGGAATTAGGCGATGAATGGTTATTAGGCCATAGTGTGCGAGATTCGGAACAGGTGCGGAATGTAGCGATAGAAAACTCTAAAAGTTCTAGTGAACGACGTAAGCGACAGGCGGACAAACGGCGTAAGTTAGAAGTCTATCGTATAGGTGATTATGTGAAACTTAAGACCTTTGTGCGTTCAAATAAAGAACATAAAATCATGCGGAAATTTTCGTTGTTGTATAAAGGGCCTTATGTTATTTCGGCAGTGGTATATCCTAACTGTTATACGTTAGTAGATCCGGGTTCAAATGAGATATTGGGTAACTTCAATACTATAAATATAGCCAGGTATTATGTGAGGACGAATAAGGGCGTAGATGAATAAGATAGTGTATAAAGGTTATATAATTAAGCTGTAAGCTGTAAATTTGAGTAACTACTTTGTAGATTTAAGGATCTTGCATGGTTTGGAAACAAAACAAAAAAAAAAAAACAAAAAAAAAACAATTTGTATATATATAGTAATACGAATTAGGATAAATTGCGGGTAAGCGAGGTTGTATAGTAAGATAGATAAATAAGATAAGACAGGAGAGAACTCAATCGAGTTGTGTAAATATTATATACATAATTGACAGATTCATCGGTCGGTGTACATGATTTGAGATGTCCGAACATATAGAGTAGATATGTACAAAGTATGGGTAGCATAGTGGTAATGAGATCCTTGCGCCATGTTAACTGAGATAAACAGTGTCTCAAGGTCTGGGAGGGGGCTGTAATGGTACACGAGAGTCGGTACATTAGATACTTCATTCTGCGTGATAGAGGGCTAGCCCAACGCCGCGCTGTTTTGAATACGAGAATCGGTTCAGATAACGTTTGGGGGTTTTGCGTTGCTTACTGGCAAAGTTCGCAAAAAAGACGCGTGGGTTCATTCGTGGAATTCAGTTCAGGTCAAGTTTTTTTGTCGCATTCCTGCGAGATGTGTAGAGATGAGAGCCGATTTGGCTGCGCGTTGAATAAAATTATGAATAACTAAATAATGAAAGGTTATTACGGAACGGAGAAAGCTATTATGTAGATTGCAAATATACAATTGCGATTGAGGTATGAGATGGAGGGTCTGACACCTCTGGATTGAATATCATTCTGGTAGGTCTTTTGCTACGCGCACCTAGTGGTCGGGTAATGCTTAATTAATCGCAACAAGCTTTTATTGGTCAGCGATCAACAGATTCTGTGTATCGGCAGTACCAAATGATTTGAGTGATAACCTACGGTTGATCATAGTGAATATGCGTACACACAATTTGTAGAACGGCGGATCTGCATGGCATGGTTGAAATTGGACCCTGTGTAGTTAGTGATAAGAAGCTTCGCTTGGGCAGAGCGTTACGCAAAGGACGCCATTTTTTCAGACATGTGAGGTATATAAATACCAGAGCGTGGGAGGGGAGTTCATTCAGTCTCAGCGTCTAGCTACTGCGACAGTCGTCCTCACGAGTTCTAAACAGTTTTGGCTGCCGTGTTACGCGTCAGAACTATACGAATTGGTGATTGCGAAGTTTCAGTGGGTTTTCGTGAGTGTCTGAAGCGCCGAGATATACCTCGGTTCCTAACCTTTATATCAACCTACCCCTAATTCCAAAACTATCCTTGGGTCGTTAGGAAAGAACTTTTAAGTCAATTTATCTGAGTCTGAGTCTGGGCTTGGAGCGACCCTAAATTCCTTATTCCTTCACCATAGGGTTCCTGGATTGGCTCTTAGGATATTCGCGGGCTAATCCTCTCCTCATTCCTTCGACTAGCGAGCTTTGAAATTCCCACACACACAGTCGTTAAACATTCAAGCACATTCAAATCAAACTCAACCATTTTCGAGTGGTGTCGATAATGGACGTGGTATAACACTAGGTTTTAGACTAGGCTAGACAGGAGTTTAGTTGCGGCTAAACCTAGGTTGTCAGGGCATAGGGAGACTGTTTGATCGATGAGGTTCCGCGGATGGAAATAACAAATTCAGAACAAAGTTAAACCGGTGTCAGCACAGTTAACATATCCTGTTGATATTTTGACATTTGTGTGTTATCGGGGACGCGCGAAGAGATCAATTTACAGTCTAAAGTTCATTGTTTAGGTCCGGGTAGGTGTTTTGCATTGCCTTGGGTCAGATTGGATTCAAGTTGCATTTTTAAATTAAATGTAAATTTCGCTGGATATCTAATGTGTAAGTTGAGTCGGTATATATGATTTGGCTCAGCCCAGGACGTGCTGCGGCTAGTGGAATTCATAGTTCGGTATTTATCGAATTATGCACTTCGCTATGGTGTGGGTTAGATATCCTAAAACAATAATGCTTGCGTTTCGATAACATCCAGCTCAAATTGCGCAGAGTTGAAGGTTTCAAAACGTTACGGACCTTTTGAGGTAACCGCTAGTTCAGAACCCATTTCGGAACTCAAATCGCAATTGTGTAAACCGGTCTTTTCGGATCGTTATTGCCGTGAATCAAATATATAATTGGAACCACCACAAGCCGCTACTAGCGAGCACATGAAATATAATTGAGTACTCACGTCGTAAAACTACGACGGATATCTATACTATAACTGTGATCGATCACTAAAACTAAAACTAAAACTAAAACAAAAGATGTTCCAAAGCGCTCATATGAACAAAAACCAGATGGTGCCATCACATAAAATATAACAACGATCGTTTTGGCGCAATACACCGCTGACTGATGCGAATTACCGGCTCGCGGACATATATGCTTTCTCTGTCTAACTAGAAACTGTAAGTTCTGAACCAAGCTTCGTTCGACTATTGTACGCCTAACGGATTTCTCGACGAACGAGAAATTCAGACTTATCATTCTTACTTACAAATCTTACAGCTGAATCGGGTCCTCTCATTTTGGGATAGATAGAATAGACGATCATAGCCACTGTTAGCGGCGGCTACGACCTATGCCCTGGGGCCCGCTACAATACACATTTGTCTTCCTCCCATGTGTACATGTAAGTAGCTAAATATTTATGTTTATTAATCTTAATTTTCTTATTTCATCATCATTAATCGACATTGACTGAGAAGAAGTTCTATATATCCCGGCTGGGAAGGTTGAAAAGAAACCCTAGGTCTTGGATGTTTACATGTTTGTGCGCCGTGGGGCCAGAAGAAATGAATGTGCATATATGTAAATATTACATTATGTTTTATAGCGCCAATTCACACCTCACGGTCACCGTGCCAACCGCATCCAGTGACAACTCGATATAGAAGAGAGAGAAAAAAATAGACATCCTTAGAGCATTTTTACACGTCGTATTTTGTTGTACGACGCGTGATTTTGTCAGGCGTCCACTGCGCGCATTCGTGTCGCGACAAACGCATATTAAGCTTATACGCTCTGATAACGCGCGTAGTAAGCGCGTTTGTATAGCGACAAACGCGGGTTTGTTGCAATAGAAACGTGAAGGTCGTGTGCAAAGGTCACGACCTTGCGTTTTCTGAGCGTACTAATCACGTTGTCCGCACGTTTAGAATCCGCCGAGTGCAGACTTTTATGTTGGTCCATCACAGCGACATTTACTGACTGAAAAGTGTCACCGCTGACCCTGTCTTCAACTACAAACACAAACAAGGTCACGCAGTATCGACAGACGCAACCAGAACTTTTTCAGTTCTATCGCGTATATACTTTCGCACTTGCCCCGAACCGGGATTGGAGTCAAAGCTTTGATCTTTTATCCATTCAGCGCATAAAGTTCTAATGAAGATCGTTTCGTCTGTTAGCTTTTGTTTTAGTAGTTCGGGTGACAAGTTGAGTTGTTGTGATAAGTTATCGTAAGTGTTTATGTTATTGTCCTAGCTCGTAATTTTATATTGGACTACATAAGAAAGAAAACAGACACATTATATTATCTATGACCTCTGTGCCGCAGCGGTTGTGGCGGTCTACCATGCGAGAGGTCCCGGGTTCGATCCAGATAATGAAAAAAAACAACCCCGGGGGTTGGATGTTTATATGTGTGTGACGTCACTGTTTCTGGTTCCCAAGACACAGGTTATCCTAGGGTGGGGCCAGAAGCAATGTATATGTGCCTGTACATAGTCAGGTCATAAGTTCTGTCACATGTGCAATATGAAATAATTTAGACATGTTTATTATTTATGTTATCATTTATATAGCAAAATTAACTTATTAAAACATAGATTCTTATGGTAATAAAGTTTATTCAAAATGACCCCCGCGATTTTGAATACAGGCCTTTATTCTGCGCGGCCAGTCGTCTATCGCAGCACGAACGAGGTCCATGTCAATATCGGCGGCTGCCTTAATCAAGGATGCCTTGAGTGACTCCAAATCAGGATGAGGCTTTGAGCAGGCCTTTTCCTCCAAGTGTTGCCATATCTTGTAATCTAACGGACTCAAATCTGGACTGGAGGAGGGCCAGTCTACGTGCCGGATGAAGTCGATTTCACGCGCCGCCAGCCAGTCTTGTGTGCTTTTCGCTCTATGAGCTGGCGCAGAATCTTGTTGGAATACCCAGTGCCTGTTATTAAACATGGTATGAGAAACAGGTTCCACAAGGTTCTTGAGGACTGTATTTTGATACACAACTGCATTCGTTTTTACGCCTTTCTCACAAAAATGTACCTCAGTTAAGCCCCAATAAGAGACTCCCAACCAAACCATGAGCGAGGATGGAAAATGACCTCGTTGGACACGCGGAATACGGTTGCTCGCTTCTTCACTAATGTGTGCGAACACCTTATCATTTTGTTTGTTGTAGCTCTCTTCCACGGTGAAAATTTTTTCATCCGAAAAAATAATTTCCCGTTGCTTTTTTCCCGCGTACCGCTTCAACAAAGCGCGGCATCTCTTCAGTCTCACGTCCATTAAACGAGCGTCCAAACGATGTCCTGTTTTTCTTCGATATGCCCTAAGCCCTAAGTCTTCATTTAACACCCTTTTCACCGTGGTCCTGCTTACCCCATCTGAAGGGCCAACAGTTTCTGCTTACGTATGGGATTTCTTTGAATTCGCGCCTTCACAGCTTTTATCACTGCTGGAGTCCTAACAGAGCGAGGGCGACCACTTCTTGACCTGTCATCTACACTAGAGTCTTCATTGTATCGTTTTATGGTATGATAAACGAATCTTTTGGTTATATTCAAATTTTTCAGTAAGTCGAAAATCTGAATTGGCGCGTAACCGCAACGATGCAACGCAATAACTGCGACACGGTCTTCTTTAAGTGTCCACTCCATATTTAAAAATGAGGAAAATTCTAAAAAGTACACATTTTTATTTTCACGAAAAATTCGAAATTCGAATTCAACAAACTTTTTTGTGGCCAGCGATCTAAATTCAAAAGTTTTTATTGTGTGACAGAACTTATGACCTGACTGTTTATATTAATGTTTTTGTTTATGTTGTCATAATAGATACACCATGTACAAAGGCGAGTTTACCTCTAGCAAGAAATGTCTTTCAGCACACAATGGGAAAGGGGATTTATCTAGATGAGCGGGGGAAGGCCGGGGGAAGGCCGGGGGAAGGCGAACAACAAAACTATATAATAATATGCACGGCGGCCCGCGGCTCCACATCCAACAAACTACACTTAACTAGAAGAAAAAATACTTTTATTTTATTTTTAAAAACAATTTGAACTGTTTGAACTTTGTTAACCGAGTTTCGAACCCGAAATGTGGTGCGATTGAAAGGCTTCATCATACAGATCATGTTTATCTAAGAAACGTAGCATCTTAAATAAACGTAAGTTATATCCGTGGGACATCCTGTATATATGCACATACCTGCTCATAACCCTAATTGCAATGCGCTGTACATCTCCTTAGCAACGCCGATGGGGTAGTCCTTTGTCACACAAACTGAAAAAAATGCAACTGAAAGAACCATTTTAATCTCTATAGGCATTGAAATGAGATCTGAAAAAACATCCAAAGGTAAAATCCGTAGCAACTCCGTAAATAATATTGCAGTACAATTTCACTCCACTATCACATGAAAAAACAGTCCTTGTTCTATCTACCATGAACAGTTTGACTAGTTCACAATGCCGCGCCCCTTTACTCTAACTATACATTCAAAGCGGGTGTCTTCAGGAGATGATCTGAATATAACAGAACGTTTTTCATTCAGAGTGTGGGCGGTATTTGCGTACAAATGTCGTGGGTAGTGGATAGGATCGGGTACAGAATCCCTGGAGGTCGATTCTGCTACAAAACAAACATGTCGTCAGGGTGGCAGGCCCCATACGAGGTGGCGAAAGCTTATAGGGCGCTTTTCAGTGTCTAGTGTGTGCAAACTCACGAAAAAAAGAATTAGTGTGTGTGTGTGTGTGTGTGTGTGTAGGAGAGGGTGTGTTTGTGTGTGTGCGTGCGTGCGTATGTATGTGATCATACAAAGGTATTTTCAATACGTTATGTGGAATCACGCCAAAGATGTCGGTCCATAATGTCCTTAATAAAAAGGGTTCCGCACATAAAGGAGGTCCACGCCTGCGAGTCATTGAGTTGAGTTATTTTCTCTCAGGTCTCGGTAATTCTCTGTTGCCCGGATGCACGACCGACCACTCAAAGATTGACGTACACTCAAAACCATGTTGTCAAATAAAATAAGTCAACGGAATTAAGGCGCGTGTATGGGTTAAATTTAGAACTCGAATTGTGGTGGTTGAAATTTTGGACAAAACTATATTAAAATAAAGTTCATAACAGCTCACACTGCAACACGGCTGTCACAACAGTCGCACCGCAAAAAAGTGCGAAAATAGTGTTTTTTTATTTATTTGTCAAAAACCACAGCTTATTGATATAATTTCAAACGTTTTAATATATTTTGACGCAAGAACCATATTATTATTCCTTTTGAATCCCAAGAAAGAAACACGTTTTAGGTGAAAAACATCTATTTCGTTTTTTTCTTCATATCATTTCCATTAACTAACCATGATAATGGAAATTATATGAAGAAAAAACGAAATAGATGTTTTTCACCTAAAACGTGTTTATTTTTCAAATACTACGATTGAAGTTAAACGATGTCTTCGAGGGGTTAACATGTATATTCTGGATTTGGAAAGTGTCTCTTTTAGGAGGAACGCTTCAAATATGGGCATTTGACAATACCCAGGTCATGTCTTGACGACCTCTGTGGTGCTGAGCATGCCATGCGAGAGGTCCGATTTCGATCCTCAGCTGGGGATAAAGAAAAAAAACGTTTATATGTGTGTAACGTTACCGTTTCTGGTTCCGACGACACGGAGGATTCTAGTGAGGAGCCAGAAGCAATGTATGTGCCTGTATGTAAATGTTAATGTTTATCTTTAAGTATTTAAGGAACATATCATTCACGCCAAAGAAAAGAAAAGCGGCGACGAGTATGTTGTGGTTGCACCATCTTTGTATAAAACTTACGGCTCGCACTCGACTCGGTTTCATTTTTATTTTATTTTAAATCCCGTTCCATACCAATACCACCCACCGTCAGTCATCATTACCGGGCAAGCATAACCGACCGGAGACATCTTACAACCGCAAAACAAAAGTAATTTCTGGAATGAGTAAAGAGCTCCGTCAAATAGTAGAGAGCTCCCTGGTCACATTAAAAGCTCCGTGCTCAAGTAAAGAGCTCCGTGATCTAGTAAAGAGCTCCGTGGTCTAGTAAAGAGCTCCGGGGTCTAATAAAGAGCTCCGTGGTCTAGTAAAGAGCTCCGGGGTCTAGTAAAGAGCTTCGTGGTCTAGTAAAGAGGTCCGTGGTCTAGTTAAGAGCTCCGGGGTCTAGTAAAGAGCTCCGTGGTCTAGTAAAGAGCTCCGTGGTCTAGTAAAGAGCTCCGGGGTCTAGTAAAGAGCTCCGTGGTCTAGTAAAGAGCTCCGGGGTCTAGTAAAGAGCTCCGTGGTCTAGTAAAGAGCTCCGGGGTCTAGTAAAGAGCACCGGGGTCTAGTAAAGAGCTCCGTGGTCTAGTAAAGAGCTCCGGGGTCTAGTAAAGAGCTCCGTGGTCTAGTAAAGAGCTCCTGGGTCTAGTAAAGAGCTCAGGGTCTAGTAAAGAGCTCCAGGGTCTAGTAAAGATATCCAATCTGATGCTGACCATATACCAATGAGATAATTAATATATCTTAAGTACATAGTGGCTCTGTGAGCTGTAGGCCTCGCGAGCGATACAGGAAATTTGCATTTTCTTTCAATAATTTTCCACCCCCTCACACCCCGGACCCCTTGAAGTTATTAAGAAATTATTATAAATACAAATATTCCGACTCTAATTTCTTTCAATACCACAATTTATGAATGCACCTGGTAACGTACACGAGTATGAAAGAAGCCGCACCAATAACTTTGTAAACAAAATTTTGATCTGAAATCCTATTGACTTTTCGAATAATTATTTTTAATTATCGAACCTGCTCTTCAAAATTCTCGAGAATCAATTGAAAAATGCGGCCTGTAGAGGAGAACAACCAGACACAAATCCGGGCATACAAAAGCATTTTTGTCCAATCCTGAAACGGAGACGCTTCCTTCGCTCGGTCAATTATACGGTCATTCTAACTCTGATTGAAAACATCGTGAAGAAACGTTCAATCTCTAGAGCTGCGGCGTTAGGCTAGCCCCATAGCTCGTATTATCTATGTCATTGAACAACTGGCTAAAGGTGGGCACAATTGTGCCTCTGCCACCCCATATGGGAATGGGTGTGATGCAAAAACCCTTAAAAGGTCGTATAAACGACCCTGCTCCCACCCGGCAATACATGTTCATTCAATTTTAGATTGTGCCCAGTGGGTAAATATTTTTTGCCGAGTAGGAGCAGGGTTTCACAGGTAAGCGATGACCTTATATCGCTGTAATATCTAAGATGACCAGCGATGACCTTATATCCCGATTTCAGATGCACACATATATGGAGACCGTGTGGTTTATTACTCATGTTTTTATGACTTTACATCGACCGACAGGTAGTATCCGTTTCAATGTCACTTAAAACGAATTGTGTGTTTATTTTTCTGACTGAAACTGTAATTAGGGGCTACAGTTTGTGCCATTAAGCTTGCCAATTAAAAACAATGGTTTTGTTTTATCTGGTGGTGATAAAGCTGATTCTTACGGATATTTACACTTCAATTGAAGTGAGTAAGAAGCGACTCAACTAAAGCGACCGATAAGCAAGAAGTAATCTGTTCAACTGGACTCGACTACTTCTTCGATACATGAGTGTTCCCGCTCTCAGAAAGCTTCATGACTTTTTCTTTACGGATTCAAGACAATATTTATACGAACATTTCATCACAAGTTACACGAGATACCCAAGAAAAAATCCATGTCCCTTGGATAAAGTTGTTCAGAATTTTTGGAGAGTGCAGAATTCTATATGGGCTCTCGGCTTTATATTGCGCTGTTGTAATGCTGTAGATCAGAATCTATTTTTTATTGATATATTTATTATAATTCTAAAATACTTCAGTATAGGCCGAGTGATCATCTAAGTGACTTGACAAAAACGTATAGAAGTGGCACGTCATTTCGTGCCATGCCACGTCACGCTCATAGATTAGTTGAAAGATCATGTGTCAACTCCGATGGGCGCGCTGCATTACACAAATAGAAATGTAGACCACCTCTGCGGCGTTGTGCTTCGAAACTTTGCTTCCCAAGCGAGAGACTCGGGATCGAACCCCGTAAAAACCCTGGTATTGGATGTTTATATGTGTGTGACGTCGCTGTTCCTGTTTCCCACGACACAGGGTATCGTAGTGGGTCCAGAAGCAAAATGTATTTAAACGATTATGTTAATCTTCAGAAATCGCTACAGCTTATGCCTACGTCCCCCACCCATACTATATTTACACGGGTGTGGTCCGACACATTAAATTGATGTAATTTTCTGCCATTGTTAAGGTTAATTGCGCTCATTTTACTAGCCCTTTGGAAACGTAAACAAAGAATGTCCTGCTGTTCTACGTGGTGTAATAAGTAGGGAATAAAATAATTCTCAACAACTTGCCGTGCAATTTACACACTTATATATAACGTACAGTGTTAATTATTAACAACTTAGAAAGTAATTGATACGTACGTAGAGTAATTAACAGAGTTAGATTAATACTAAATTAGAATGCAGAATGGAAAATCAGTTTCCCCTGGTGAGCGAAACTGGATTTTCAGCCGAAACCGAAACTTTTTAGTTTGTGGTGATGACGAAATTGTTCTTAGTAAGACATAGTATTATAGTATCTGTGGTAAGACGCACCGACCATGCTGCAACCATTTATTCAGAGTGTCCGGAGAGTACTTAAATATTGTAGATTGTGGTTGTAGGGCCAAGTCAGTGTATAGGCTATTCATTTTCCAGAACAAGCTTTTATGTTTAATTTCAGTATATTTTTCCTTTATACAGGTATTTACATTGCTTCTGGGCCCACACTAGCATACCCTGTGCCGTGGGAACCAGAAACAGCTATTTCAAAAACTTGTAAACATCCAAGACCTAATGATTTTTCTTTTTCTAAGAAGCTATGTTCCTCCGTCAAAATATATCCTTGTGATTAAGCATTTCGATCGAAATCGTAAAATTACAGTGATATTTCGTTCCACATTTGCTGCATGCGATTCCTGGTCAACACAAGCGATTAAAAAAAAACTTTCATTGCAGTTTAAATGTTTTTAAAAACAAAATAAATTGAGTAAAAATAAAGTCGCCAAAAAAAAAACAGTGTTGGAAGCAGGAATAATTACGCCTCGAAAATGTATGTATGCAAATTGAACTGTCGGTGACTCCTATGTACAATAGCATAAGGTTCATTTTATCTGAACTCAAACACTTTTCCACTCTGGTAATCATTCCTTCTTGAGCCACAGGTCTCTTATATATATGAAAATGAAACGCCCGTTAATAACAGCGTCTAGTTCATGATGTGTCGCTGTGTGTCACTAAAGTGCGTTAACAGTAATACACACTTTGTGTAAATTTCAACTTTTTAGCTATTACGGTTCATGAGATGAGCCCGCTGACGGACGGACGGATAACGGAGGCTTAGTAGTAATGCGTTCCCGTTCGGGTACGGAACCCTAAACACTAGTTGGGCGAATGCCCCCTTGATGCTTCGTGTTAGGTTGAACAGGTTAGAATAACAAAACCGAACGCTCTTCTATTATTTTATGTTGGTAAGGTTCTCAGGTTGCCGTTTTTTTTCAAATTTCTAGTAAAATCAGTATTTTTGTCAATCAAAAACTGGATTAACGGGCATACGTTTAAGTTGAATGACAGGCAACTAGCCCATCGCCGCCGATGGTGATATGAAAGTTTCCTCACGAAGTTTTCCATCGCGGAACTTCCGTATAATTAGTGTACACTCAAGGAAATTAATGACCGACCCATTTAGTTAAAATGTCGTTAGACACTCACAAGGTCGAAACTTTCTGTTCGGTGCCCAATACCACACCACTTTATAGACGAACTATTAGAAAGGTTTCAACAAAGTAACCAATCACAATTATAGCTATTATAAATTAGTTACTTTGTTGACACCTAAAAAGTTATACAGCTGTAAAGTTTTGTGGTCTACTCGTCTCTGGTTAGATCAAAAAGTGGCCCGTAATTTTGAACCTTTTTGCTTGATAATAAAATTGAAAAATAATGAATCATCTGTTGATGGCCCCACAGCTGAGTATGGAATGTCAATAAATAATTTGTCATAATTTTCATATCAGTTGCCTAGTTACCCTCGTATGAGCAGTGCAAGCAACGTCGTCGTAGGTGCCTGTAATGAAGTGCTCTTATTGTGCCAGTTTGCTGGATACGATATTCAACCTTAGATGGATCGGAAATTATTTCCTTGACAGTATCTATATGTATGTATTGGTATGGTTGATTTGATAGAAAGTTTCAATTACATAACTGTCCTGAGTTGAATAGAAACCTGATAAATCAAGTGGTCGGGAAAATATAATTTACTATTTCCACCCAGTAACACTGCTTCGCTTTTGGGTGTCACAGAATGGCAACATTCGGGCAATTCTGTCAAAATGCTATTTACGAAATCTCAACGGATGCACCGACTGTTGGTGAATATGAATATGAATGTGAATAATGCCGGCTGCAGGCTACGGTTTTATTAAATTACGCTGAATTATTCATGAGGGTGTGTTCAGAGTAAAGTTTACTTACTTACGTTTTTAACCCGTCCTCTTTTTGCAGAATGTATTTCGGTAAAAATATGAAGTATTTGTTATTATTATCTTATATTATATAACTGGTTTAATGAGGGCGCCACTGAGCCCCTGCCACCCCGTCTGGGAAATGGAGTGACGCTAGGTTTGCTTATTAAGTACCTTAATTACCTTCACAAAAAATATTGCTGCATATGAAAACCCTACTAAAATACTTTACGTTGTTTTTATAATGTTGTATGACTTATTTGTATGTCTTGTTTTAAGAGCGATTTATCAATGGGTCTAATAAAAAAATAATTGAAGTGAATAAGTCACATGTGAGCCCAGGAACGACGAATACCAAATAGTTGGAGCGGTCGCCGTGACCGAAATCGGTTGGACATAATAATAATCATCATCATCATCATCACCTTATGGACGGTACGGTACCGATACGGTAGATCTAACGGTATTGGAAAACATCTTGAAACTTTCAAATCTATATAGTGCGATAGGTTAGGCATACGGACCACAAAACATGGCCACAAAACGCCCTGCGCTCGTGTGCGCTGCACACCCTGCACAGGTGAAGACGGCCCTGGACACATGCCACGCGTGCGATTAGCCCATCCCTCTCTCAACAACAGTCAACCCAGGCGAGGTCGTTCATGACACTACAAGCAGCGGGGTCAAATAGTAGTCGCTAACGACCACTTGTGGCGACCACTGACCACAAGTGACTGAAGCGCGTTTTGTGGCGACGTCTAGCTCTGCCCTGTCACGTGGAATGGAGCATGGGATTACCTAAACTTGGGTACAACTGTACCTCTGCCACCACGCATAGGAAAAGGCGTGACGCTTCTTAATGATGAAATTCAAGACGCGATGATTTTTTCATTATTATTTTTACCGCATGAAGAAGATTGAATGTGTGAACCTATAATTTCCACCCATTTTTAGCCAGTCTTGGGCTGACCAAATAAGTACTCCTTTTTGTGACCTGATAAAACTGCTAATAAATTCGGTCAAGTGCGGGTCGGACTCGCACACGAAGGGTTCCGTTTCATCGTACGAGAAAACTAAATCACTAAAAATAATAAGACGAAAACAAAAATAGAATAATATTCTGTCCGAACATGGATTCGAACCCAGAACCCTATGATTGCGAAACCGATATCAAACCTCAATCAAATCAATTACGCCACCACTACCATCTGATAAGCCGCGATATCTACGATCATATTTGAATCATACCATCCTTTGATATACCGCGGTGGCTTTAATTTATAAAATCTCGTGTAGTGCATTAGTTATTGCTGTAGCGGCAACAGAAATACACATTATGTACAAATTTCAATTCTCTAGCTTTTTCGGTTCATCAGATAGAGCCCGCTGACGGACGGACGGACAGACGGACAGACCGACAGCGAAGGCTTAGTAATAGGGTCCCGCCCAGGTATGGAACCCTAAAAACTGAATATACCACATCTGCAAAGATAGATAAATGCCCTTAATATAAAATAGGACAAATAAATCATACACGATTTAATTTCAAGAAACTCAATCTCAAATCAGGACATAAATCTTTTATCGTTTTCATATAATGGCGGAATTTTTGTCATAAAATGTGGCGATATTTTAATCTTTTTACTGCTAACATGTGCTCGTAAGATGCCGACAAATGGGTTAGAACCGCGAGTTAGATCTAGCAGGAGAAGCGGTTCTTACAGGTATCATGGAGTGGTAAAGGGTTTTACGACGCCTATGTTTGCCTCCCGGGTTCGACCGGCTCGGAAGGATGAAAAAAATCCCCAGGTCTTGGATGATTATGTGTGTGTGACGTCGCTGTTTTTGGTTCCCACGACACGAACATTGTCGTATCGTATTTAATCGTACATTAAATAGGTCCTATTTGTACACCAAAAATGTTCAATTCAATTAAATTTTCCCTTTTTATGTTTTATAGTACATTACTGCTGACGTCGGGAACGAAGGCCAGAGGCATGTAAAGTACTTTTCTCAAACATATGCAATAAAAAAACACCACTCGAAAAATAAATTTAAGTTTAAAAATACTACTATCGTAAGTTCCGTGCGCCCGTTGATGTCTTTTGCTCTGAGCATAAAAAAAATAAAAAATACTTCCCGGCTTATGCCTGCAAGTATATATTATATATATTGCAAATGTGTAGGAATTTTCTTTTCCTACACATTTGCCTTATGAATATTTCCCTTATGGTATTAAGAGGCCAGACAAACTCTAACCACTTCACTATTTACTTCTTCTATAACTGGTATTTATCTATGTATTTTAGGAGGTAGATAATGTAGTTTTCGGTTCATCTAGATACATCAGGTCTACAAATGGTTTCCTATAGAAGTAGTTGGCAAGACGCTGATACAGCTGACGCTGACGCTGGTCACTGTCGAAATTACGGATTCGCAAAAGAAATAACCAAACCAATTTGTTATAACTCTCGCGAATTTCCGTTCCTTGTTATCGACGCGCCCAATACGATACCCCCGGGGTGTCGTTGACAAAGGGCATAGCGGCGAGCGTGAAACCACTAGACTACGGAGCTCTTAAACAGATTCTTTGACACAGAAATCATAAGTAAAAGAATTCACTACTTATTCATTTAATCGAAAAGAAAAAAAAAACAACTTCAAAGAAACCCTATTTAATTAGCAACCAATGAAGCCATCGCATGTAGTTCCGGTGGCAATTCTGTAGACTTCATCAGCACTTTCATTTCACCAAGTCAGGCTTCCCGAGAACTGCAGTTTGCAATACTAAAATCGCTTTATGTCTGCCTATAGTATATGAAGAGTTCCTTCGATTTGTCCAGGATCCCGTCATCAGATCCTGACCTGACGAAAATGGGACCAATCGGAAGCTAAACCTCTCGAACAAATCAGTGCATTCGTCTTGGAGGAATCGATAAACATATATTGTAAACCTCCTTTTGAAAAGTGGTTTAAAAACCACTTCTCTCGCTATCCACCTCCTCGAGCTCAAGTAGCTACTTAAGTTTACAGTCTCTGATTTATCACGTCACTGCAGATGTATGTGTGTATGTGAAATATATTTGTCTGTCATTCTGTCACGTCTACTTTAAGTGCTAGTCGTGATTTCACATTCAATTCGAACAGGAGAAGCTAAATGTGGATTTAAAATCGACTTAGCTGGTCCTTTGAATGCATTGAATTGCTTACTGCAATCTCTATCCGAATACCTTTCATAGTGATTTGCGAAAACTTATCAGTAAAAATAAAGATCAAGTGCGGGTCGGACTCGCATACGTAGGTTTCTGTACCACCGTACACGAAATTTTAAGAACAAAAAAAACCGGTCAAGTGCTAGTCTAAATCGCGCACGAAGGGTTCCGTACCACCGTTCAATGGAAGCGATGGTGTGGAGTGAATAGTTTGGATTTTACACAGCAAAATATTGTTTACAAAGTTATTGGTGCGGTTACTTTCACACTCCATGTACGTAACCAGGTGCATCCATAAGTTTGTATGTGGTATTGAAAGAATTGTTGTATGGGAGCCCCCTTAAATATTTCTTTTATCCTGTTTTTTAGTATTTGTTGTTATAGCGGCAACATAAATACATCATCTGTGAAAATTTCAACTGTCTAACTATCACGGTTCGTGAGATACAGCCTAGTGACAGACGGACGGACGGACAGCGGAGTCTTAGTAATAGGGTCCCGTTTGGAACCCTTCGGGTACGGAACCCTAAAAAACCAACTCGTTTTCGGTACAAGTACCCTACTGATTGCTGATCCGCCGTCAAACCTGTAGAGCCGCGGACGATAATATCATCACATCTCTTGTATTGGGGATCAAAACACGTCTTTTGTGATGGGACACTCTTTTTTTATAAAATTTTATGAAGTTCGTTATTTTTTGCTGTAGCGGCAAGAGCAAGGCATTCTGTGAAAATTACAACTCTCTAGCTATTACGGTTCATGAGATACAGTACAACCCGCTGACGGACAGACGGACAGACGGCAGAGTTATAGGGTCCCATTTGGCAACCTTCGGGTACGGAACTCTAAAAACCTGCAGTTTAGTTGGTTATAAATGTTCAGATGAACTCCATTCTTGTTTAATGGTGTTTGTATAGATCTAAATGTTATCCAAATACATACAAGTTCCAGGTTCTCTTTCGAGAAACTGGAAATAGTCTTGTAAAAATAAAATTTAAAACTGACTTTATGAATTTATTTATTTACCAGCTTTGGCAACCTGAAGCTTCATTTAAAACCTTCAAGGATGTTGGGGAAAGGCGTTAGAGAGAAATCACTTACTATAATATAATATGTATAGGTGTAGTAAAGACTTCATTGAAAACGACAAACATCTTTACATATTCGCGGCAAAATGTCAAATCGTTTTTTCATTCACATTCATATTCACATTTTCTGAGCGTCTCGAGTGATATAGTGAATGCTACTTGTGGTAAGGTCACTAGTGGAATCTTGTCTTTTTCTTCTTTATGTAGCCTGTACGATAGTGTCCCACTGCTGGGCAAAGGCCTCCCCCCTTTGAGTCCACACCTCCGGCCACCCCGGCCAAACCCCGGTCAAGGCCCCTACGCCGGAAGCCGTCATGTGGCACCCATCAGTGGCGATCTTCGCCCACCCGTCCGGGTGCATACGACTCACGTGTCGAGCCCAGTTCTACTTTAGCTTGGCGGCCTGCGCGCCCACATCGGCGATGCCAGCGCAGTGTTCTTAATGCAATGCGTTCTGCGAACAATAAGGATACTGCGCTCCATTGCTCGCTGGCAAACCTTGAGTTTGGACTTCTGTAGTTCAGTCAGAGGAAGGTTGCCCTTAATTAGACCCTTCATGGACCAGAAGCTCTTACAGGCGTTAGAATTTCTTTCAATACCACCTACAAACTTATGAATCTTGTTACGTACAAGGAGTATGAAAGTAGCCGCACCAAATACTTTGTAATATTTTGCGATCTACTTTCATCCACTAAAAGCGACTTTTCATTTAAAGCCTATATAGCCTATGTTACTCCCACAACTGAGAGGAATCCAACAACACTTCTTTCATTAAAATCCGTCAATCCGTTTGAGCTGCGTAGCTCGGCTAACGAATTGGACATACATACAAAAGCTCGAACAACATTACCCTCCTTCTTGTGCAGTCGGGTAAAAAGAATGTCGCGAAATACTTTTTAAGCCGAACAGCCAAAGGATTTCGTAAAGAAGAAAAAGATTGAATCAAAGTTCAAGCTAAGAAATAACTCCCGAACGCCCAAGAATATGCCGACACTAGATGGCATACAATAGGTACTACAATTAGCTACGTATGGAGCCTTTACTGCGCCATGTTGCCGCTTTCGACGTGCCAAAGCCACGGTAAGGGCAATTTATTTTGATGTTTGGACCCCGTCGACTGTAGTGTAATGACCCGGTGGGACTGAAGAATTGTCCTGGTGTATGGAGGCGTGGGAAAACGAGTTAGTGAGGTTTGCGATAGTTATTTTTTGTAGACCAACGATGAAATAGAAAACATTTTATATATTAACGCCTTTGCCAAACTCACAAAATTTAAGAACTTTTAGCTATAAATCGCTATAGGTCCACTACGAACGCGCGACAACACTATGACCTGATTAACGTTGCCAACTCTGCATAAAGGGGACGTATCAAATCCCATTTAAAAAAAAACAGGCCCGACGCGATCGAAATATATATCAAAATACAGAGTATAATTAGTAGAGTAATTCTAAAATGGAATTAATGTTTAATTCGATGGCTTTAGTGTTTTTATACCATCTGAAAATAGTATTAATAAATAGTAACAATAATTAAGATTTTATTTACTTAAATATTATAATTTATATGGACGCCTGGAATACTTCTGAAGCAAAAAAACACTTTTGCCGCGAACTGGGCTCTAATTATTTATAAGAATTCCTATACTAATCAGTCTTATTCTTTTGTTATGAGATACATTTAGTTGGCGCCGGGCCCGTTTTTTTTTATACATATCTTTTGTATTTCTGCTTTTAAAGCAGTCAATGATTTTCTCTGAAAAATACCATATAAGTTATTCATAGAATAGTGTTGACTCGCATTCGAACTAGTGGGCGTCAGAGTTTAAGTTTCTTTCATACGAAATTACCAATAATTGAATTAGTCCCTATATAGATAAATATTTAAATACAGGCACATATAATGCCCGATGCATTTTATGTAACCCCACAATAGTTGTTTGATCAAATAAATATGTTTCTCTTTGTACCATTAGGCCAAACAACCAAGGGCCAAATGGTCCAATCCGCCATTTATTTAGCTCCCTCAAGACCCACCCTGAGGAAAGAGCCTTAAGTTGCTTCAATTTTGCACAGTCACGCAGAAATTAGATTAAAAAAATACTTTTCAACGAAAATTACAAAAGTTTTTGATCTCCGCCGACCAGTCATTGAAAAATGGCGCGGAGACTTAATGCGGGCTGAACCTTTTTGGAGGGAAATTAAAAGTGTGTCATTATAATCGGCCCTCTAAGAAGGTAAGAAAGGTCCTGGGAAAAAACTGAGATTTTTGTTAATATAATTTCAACCCCGTTAGTTGGTTTATTACGGAAATTTTAGGACGCTGAGTATTTATATTCAACATGAAAGCTTTTCAGTAATACGTTATAAACTAGTGGCTCTGTGAGCGGCAGACGTTGCGAGCTACACAGAATGTTTGCGTGTTTTTTTTTTCATACATACACATCATTATTTTCCATCCCCTCACACCCCCGGCCCCTTGAAGTTTATCAGATGAACAAATAGATTTTTCATAAAAAAAAAAACTTGACTGCATGTTCTTTCAATAACACATACAAACTAATTAATGGACCTAGTTAAATGCATGGAGTATGAAAGCCGCACCAATAACTTTGTAATCCCGTGTCTCCGCAATTTTGAAAAACATTCAATTTAATAAATCGACAAAAAAAAATATAAGTATCATCTTAACTGCTCACAAAAGACGAGAATCGGTTGAGAAATGCGACCTCAGAGGAAAACATCTGGATAGACATACGAAAGCATTTTGGACTGATCTGAAACGGAAACGCTGCGTCCACTCGCGGTACGCGCTCGCTCGGTCAATAATAATTATAGAAGTTTAAAAACCCTTTTGAAATCAATAGGTCCTTTTAAGACTACTTAATTGAGCCCAAACTTGATGGGTTTACAACAACACAAGTCTTCCGTCTACCACCTCCCAGCTGCACTGTCAGACCAGCTCGATGGTACCATATTATTGTACTGTCTGAACTACACAAAAATACCAAATTTCGGAATGATAGTGATTTAGAAGATGGCGAAATTTCCATTCCCAGATTTGTAGCAAGTCTGTTATTTAGTTACAGGTCGTACCTAATAACAGAGAGCCTTACATCATAAACCTACACTTTTAGTAAAATGTGGGGAGCCAGTCGAGGATATCTTCATGATAGCTGTGGCGTGGTTGTCACGCAAATTGGAATGCAATCCAACCAATGTTATAAATGTGAAAGTATGGATGGATTTTTGTGTGTTTGTGCCTCAATCACGCTAAAACGGCTGAACGGATTTGAATAAAATTTTGCACAGAGATAGTTTATGAGCTAGATTAACATATAGGTTACTTTTTTATCCGACTGCCCTAGAAGGGGGTAATGTTATCTCGGTAAATGATAATTCCTAGGAACACGCAGATGAAGTTGCAGCCATCAGCAAATTTTTGATAACTGACAACTATGCCTCGCCGCCCCTTATGAGAAAAAATGTGACGCTATGTAGAGAGGCTAGATGTACAATTTTGACATTGATGAGTCTTTTTATTCGTTTAGCCTATTTGACTACGTAATTCTGAAACTCCCCTCCATTGCTTGTAAATCAATCAAAGCCTTATATCAGCTCAACTATCGTGTCGTATCATGTCATTAGGAATGTCACTTCAGTTTAGATTTCCGCATTAATTGTATCATGCACTGAGTTACAGAGTTTATAAAAAATAAATAAAAAATTACAACTAGTTGCAGAAACGATCTATAAATATAACATCTATAAATTTTAAAGCATTTTGCGGGACTTTAAAATTTATAGATCGTTTCTGCAACTGGCTATAAGTTTCTCTTTCAGTTTAAAGCATATCCTAACGTGGTCTAACGCTGAGCTGTGGCGGGAAATCGGCACTAAGTGATTTTCATTGATCAGAAAATAACTGAGGAATGATAATTTCATTAAAAGGACGTTTTTTCAAAAGTTTTACAATTTAGAAAAAAACTGCTTCAATTGAATCCCATTTGTTACAAAACATACCCTTACGTGTCGGCATTAATTAAAAAAAACCCTTGATTTCTCCATGACCCCATCATCAGATCCTGACCGACGTTGATACATTGTTGAGAAGCTCTCCTGGTACGTCACCATCACTTCCATTTCACGATGACGCGTGATGACGAGCATACATTACTGACCAGCCTTAATAAAGTTGCCATACCGCAACCTGTTGTAGTCTACCTTGTATTGAGCAGTTCCGTTAGCCATCTGTGGTCTTCGACATCAGCTCCACTTCACAAAATGATGCTTCCCGACAGTAAATGCACAAGTTACTATGAAAATTACAAAATCGCTATAGGCCTGCCTATAATATTTGAAGAGTTCCCTCAATTTCTCCAGGAGACGATCATCAGATCCTGACTAGATGGTAATGGGACCAACCGGAAGGTAAACCATTTCAAAGAAAAAACGATTTGGCAAATCGGTCCATCCGTCTTGAAGAAATCGATGACCATACATAAAAGAAAAACATAGATCCCAACGAATTGTAAACCTCCTCTTTTTGTGAAGTCGATCAAAAATGACGTAAGTATGTGTTGCTGCCGAAGCTCTACGCGATACCTTATTTATATGTACTTCGTACTAGCCATGCAATTGGAGAGAGGTACTGGCAATGGCGGCAATGCATTTTAGCGAGACGAGGCATACGCGTCGCGTCGGCAGACGGTACGCATTCTGGGCGAGATGCAAAAAATAGCAGCGCCGCCATTGTCAGTCCCTTTCTTTAATTGGATCTTGGTTTGAAGTCTGATTATGCATAAAGGCTGTTTTCAAAGATTTTACCTTTGACAGCTGTCCATAATTGAACGCGTTATAGTTGTTTTGAAACGTCACCGAATTGAAGTCGATTATTATATTTTTAATTATTCAACACTGACAATTATTATAGTAGTTTATGTGACTGCTACATAATGGAGGGCATTAACACTCGAGAGCGGGTTTATCAAACGAGCCGAAGGCGAGTTTCATAATAATATCACTCGAGTGTTTTAATGTCTAATTATGTACAGTTACATACACTAGTTTATCTACACACATATCATAAGCTCTTTTTGATGTGTTCAGGAACCGCATGTTTGACCGGCATTGTGGCTCTGCAGTTGTTTAGCTTATTCTGTAGTACCAGGCGGGCGTCGGCGTTCGAAATTTGAATGTCATAATATGTAGAAAAATTACACATTATGGTCATAATGTGTAATCTTTCAGATAAGAAATGAATTTTTACCAAGTAGTTTAACATTATGCTGATTGTAAAGTGCGGTTTTTGTACGCACTAAAGAGGGTTTATGAGACGTGTGTAGATAAAAGTATTTAAAATACTGCACGTAAAAGACAGATGTTTTTAATGGGTTCTGAGGGACATCATTTCATTTTTGTGACCGCCCAAATAAACTAATAAACCTTTTTATTGTTTCAGGTACATTCAGTGGCAGTGACATCACAGTGCAGGGTCACTAAGGTGTAGTGATGTGACGCGAGGATAACGATGCCTCTATTCACGCGTGTATGACGTCACAATTCGCATTGTTGGCAGCTTAACGCGTGTTCAACGGCAACATAACGCGTGCAGGCTGCGAAATCACGCTTTTTTTTAAAGACACCGGTAACGTCTCGCGTGGCTTGTGCTTGTGTGTTAGGATGTGTTAGTGAGTGAGATATGTGCTTGTGAGGATGTGCTGACGAGTTACCATGCGGGTGTCACACTCTCGCGTTGTGACATCACTGCTGGCGAGCTTGCTTCTGCAGTATTGCGTCGAGAGCCAGCAGGAAATACTTCTTGAGGAGTCAGGTTAGTGTACTTAGAGTATATTTTATCTCTGTTTCTTTAGTAAAGCCCAGTAGGTAATTAAAGCATTACTTCTGGCCCCACCCTAGGATACCCTTTATCGTGGAAACCAGAAATATCGGCGTCACACACTTGTAAACATCCACGACCTGGGGTATTTCTTTAGCTAGCCGGGAATCGAACCCGGGACCTCACAGTTTGGAGCCTCGAGCCGCAATGCCACAGAGGTCGTCATTGAATGTAGACAAACGTGGCAGTAACCGATTGAGTACTAACTTGATTTTGAAAATGGAATCTATGATTAGGTTAGAAGCCTTGGAAATTTAGCCAAGTATCACTCAGTATCACATTTCCTTGTTTATTATTTTAAAAGCCTGCTTGCTTTTAAAGTCCTTTAAACTTGACTCACCCACCGAGAGGCCTGTGCAGCTAGGAGTGGGTTGATGTGTGCTGAGCATCATCTTAGTCGTGATGATGATATCTTACCTTTTCTGTTTCGAAATCCTGACATAGACATAGACATCATTTATTGATAATATTCATTACAAGTCAGAATAAAATGTTATAAAATCAATATCATGTATCACATATACATTTCATAAAGTTAAAATGTCAACAGAAATTATTTAATTAAATTGAATTATAGTAAGTCAGTTTTTAAAATTCAATATATTAAATTAAATTAAATTCAATATACACATAATAACACTAATTTCATCATTGTACACAATAAAAAGGGTTAGTTATTTTAATTCTATAAATTCATCATAGCTGTAAAAGGACCTCTCGACAAGCCATCCTTTCAGTCTTACTTTGAATATGGGCACACTCGGTGCACCAGTGATAGCTTCAGGTAACTTGTTGTAGACTACCGGACCCATAACATGGATCGCCATACTTGTTTTAGCAAGCTTGTGCACGATTCCAGTTAGTTTATTTGAGTTCCGTGTCTCATATTGATGCGATTCTCCAAGTCGTTTGTATTGGTCAATATTCTCACGCACATAAATGGCCACTTGGAAAATGAGAATGCTAGGTAATGTGATAATTTTGAGATGTTTAAAGTGTGGTTTCGCGGACACGTCAGTCGGTACTCTCGCCAGCAGCCGCACGGCGCGTTTCTGCAACACGAACACGCGGTGCCACTGCGCCGCCGCCGCGCGCCCCCACAGCTCCACGCCGCCGCCGCCGTACTGCAGCAGCGAGTGCACCGTCGCAAAGTAGCCCGTGCGTGCGCATCGACTCTGCTGGTAGCGTACATGAAAGCCGACTTAGCGCGAAGCATGCGCTAGCCAGAGTTCCACACAGTCTATCTATGTGAGCGTCCCATGTTAATGCTAGTTCCACCTGAAAGCCCAGAAATGGTGCAGTATGGACTTGTTCAATTGGAATTCCATACACTTCGACAGCTAGGTTAGGTCTTTTACGTCTAGAGAGATCGAATTGGATGAATTGTGTTTTAGTCGTATTTAATAAAAGACCATTTTGGTGAAACCAAAGGCACATCCGGCTGGCTACTGAATTTAGATGAATTTCTAGTTCTGCTGTCGTCGGTGTGTAGATGTATCGAAGCTAGGCTACCTAAATGATGTTGGTCGAACTAACTGATACTCTAACGACGTAAGGTCTTTGTATGTGGACAGCTCACAGAAACAAAGAACAAGATAAAAATGTATTTTATTTAAAAGCGAAAAGCGAGTGAATGGCAAGATTTACAGAATGATTTTTACACGTTAGAAAGCTAGGCCGAAAGGGTTGGTTTGTATGACAATTTGGAAAACTAATACTAAATGCAAACAAGCGTTATGAAGCAAATTAAGTTAATGTGAACTATGAACAATGATCAGCTAATTTGGCGAGACAAAGCGATACAGAGCAATATGTACAAGTTAACCGAGTGAGTGCGCGATGCTGTCTGCCGCTGGGGCGTCGAGGCAGTCCCGCGGTGAAAGGCTTCAAGGTGACGTCACGGCCGAGGGTCCTGTCGTGGTGCAATGCGATTGGAGGATCGCGATCACGCGATGCTCGGGCGCTGCGACGTCATACCGTCAGGCAAGGAGCTACGATCTCATGCGTATGTGGAGTCCGCATAAGTATGGGGTTCGCCACAGTACTCCCCTACCGAGACCTTGACTCCGGTCATGGTCGATAGTAGTCGGGAAATCTTACGGTGCGTCCGCTCTTTGTCTTTCTGACAATGTCCTGGGCTATCGGGGTTGCAGCGTTTTCTGGCTCCGTTTCTTCGACTGTGACATACGCCGGCTTGAGGCGGTCGACGGTGACGGTGATGTTCTTCCCTTTTACTTCGATGTCGAAAGTTTTTGAGTTTCGTCTGATAACCTTGTATGGGCCGGTGTATGGTGTTTGTAGCGGTCTTTTGTGAGGCCCTTGTCGCAAGAAGACGTGTGATGTGACTGCCAGGTCCCTGGGTATGTAGAAGGATCGTCGCGTGCCGGTGTGCCATGAAGTCGGTTGTGGTGCCATTTTGTTGATGTGGTTGCGGAGCCGACTGGCGAAATCATTGTGGTCTACAACTTCATCTGTTTCTGGTGCGAAGAAATGACCCGGAAGTCGTAGTGGCTCGCCGTACACTAGTTCAGCAGCTGACGACGAGATGTCTTCCTTCCAGGCACTGCGGATGCCGAGTAGGACGAGTGGTAATGCCTCCGTCCATTTCGTGTCTGCGTGGCATGTGATGGCCGCTTTCAGTTGACGATGCAGCCTCTCGACTAGTCCGTTGGCGGCGGGGTGGTATGCCGTGGTGGTGAAGTGCGAAGCTCCCAACGTGTTGGCGATACTCTTGAAAAGATGTGACTCGAACTGCCGGCCCCGGTCTGTGGTGATGCGTTCGGGGCAGCCGAAGCGAGCTACCCAGCCCGACACGAAGTTGAGAGCGCAGGACTCAGCAGTGATGTCTTCGAGCGGGTACGCCTCGGGCCACCGGGTAAAGCGGTCTACGACGGTGAGGCAGTACCTGTGACCAGAAGATAAGGGTAAAGGACCAATAATATCCATGTGGACGTGTCGAAAGCGGGCGGTAGGTAATGAAAATTGCGATAACGGTGCCATTGTGTGTCTTGATACCTTGCTGCGTTGACATTGTAAACATTCCTTAGCCCATTGTCGACAGTCTTTGCGTATGCCTGGCCAGACATATCTCTGAGTTACTAGTTTGACTGTAGCCTTAGCGCCTGGGTGACTGAGATTGTGCATTGTGTGGAATACCTTTTTACGATGTGAAGCTGTGATGAAGGGACGTGGTTCTGGCGTTGACACGTCACAATATACTTGTGTACCCGCTGCTGCAACTTTATCTAGTTTAAGGCTGGACCCGTTAGTCAGCAACCCCTTCAGCTCTTCGTCTGTGGCTTGATCCTGTGCTAAAGACTGGTAATCTAAGGGCTCGTCTGTGACTTCCTCGATCCGGGAAAGGGCGTCTGCAACCGTGTTGTCCTTTCCGGCGACGTACCTTAGGTCTGTGCTGAATTGTGCAATGAAGTCAAGATACCTGAATTGGCGAGGTGAGCACCGTTCTCGTGGCGTTTTGAATGCGAATGTAATTGGTTTATGGTCAGTGTATATGATGAATGGCCTTGCTTCCACCATATACCTGAAATACCGTATTGATTCGTATATCGCTAACAACTCTCGGTCATAGGGGCTGTACTTCTTCTGGGCGGAGCAGAGTTTCTTCGAAAAGAATGCGAGTGGTTGCCAGTCTTCCCCTTTTCTTCGCTGCTGCAAGACGGCTCCCATGGCTACGTCCGATGCGTCCGTGGTGATGGCTAACTCTGCTTGCGAGTCGGGGTGTGCGAGTAATGCGGCACGAGCGAGACTGTACTTACATTCTTTAAAGGCTTCCAATAACTCCTGGGTCAAATGAACTGGTTTGTTTCCTTTAGAGTTGTGACCGGTCAGCAATGTATTGAGTGGTGCTTGGAGTTTTGCGGCCCCTGGGATGAAACGACGATAGAAGTTTAGCATCCCGAGGAATCTTCTTAACTCCTTGCCGGTCTTTGGTGCTGGAAAGTCCATGACTGCTGCCGCTTTGGACTCCAAAGGGCGAATGCCGCTTGCTGACACTTGAAAACCCAGGAAAGTTACCTCAGTTTGGCCGAAGACGCACTTTGAAGCGTTGATCAGAACGCCGTACTGTACCAGTCTTTCGAAAAGTCTTCTGAGGTGGTCTAGGTGCTGTGTTTCTGTCTCAGAATAGATTAAAATATCATCGAGATACCCGAAACAGAAGTCAAGGCCTCGTAGTACCTCGTCGATGAAGCGTTGAAATGTCTGTGCGGCGTTGCGTAGACCGAAAGTCATGAAGGGGAATTCATACAGTCCGAAGGGAGTAGTAATTGCGGTTTTCGTTATATCTTCCTTATGAACCGGAATCTGGTTATACGCCTTCACCAGGTCGACCTTTGAGAATATCTTCTTACCCGCCAGTTGGTAAGAAAAATCCTGAATATGTGGGACTGGATATTTATCAGGAATAGTACGTGCGTTCAAACCTCTGTAGTCACCACACGGGCGCCAGCTGTTGTCCTTTTTGCGTGCCAGGTGTAGGGGCGACGACCACGGGCTCTCCGATGCGCGAGCAGTGCCGTTTTGGAGCATTTCGTTGAACTCCTTCTGTGCAATCTTCAATCTCTCTGGATCTAGGCGTCGTGGACGGCTGGACACCGGTGGGCCTGTTGTTGTTCTAATATGGTGTACCGTATTGTGCTTGGGAAGGTCGAGCTTACCAGCTGGGCGGGTTACCTGAGGAAACTCCCGTAGGATTCTGTGATACAACGTATCGTCGGCCGAAGAAGTTGTGCGTACAGAAGAGATGGCTTCCGTGGCTTCGCCGCATGGAGCTTGGATGGAGAGCGAAGTGATGCCATCGACGAGTCGGTGGTTGCGGCAATCTACAAGCAAGTTGTAATAGCTTAAGAAATCGACACCAATAATCGGTTTTGAAACATCTGCTATTGTGAAGCGCCAGACGAAGGCCCGTCGTAAACCCAAATCTAGCTCGAATTGCTTATCCCCGTAAGTAGAGATGACGGTGTTGTTGGCCGCGTATAGCTCGTACTCGGTTTTCTTTCTGTTCTCTCGCAATGCAGTTCGTGGAAAGACGCACAGGTCTGAACCCGTGTCTACCAGGTATTGAATTTTTGTTTTGCGATCGACGACGAATAGGCGGCCTGACGTTGAAGAGCAGTCACTGGCCGCGACTAATGGCTGCTCGTGGAGTTTTCCGGCTTAAAAGCGCAAGGCTGGTTGCAGTTTCTTGCTCTGTGTCCGAACCTAGTGTGGTAGAAGCAGTACGAAGGGTTGCGTGAGCTGGATCGTGAGCTGGATCGTGAGCGGGAGCCGGAGTGGGAACCAGAGTGAGGCCGGTTGAATCCTCGTCTTGAGTTATTGTTATAATTGGAATTGTGTACCTTCATTAGCGATTCCACTTGCCGTGTCAGTTCTGCTACTCGGTTGGATATGCAGTCCAAAGCAGTACCTGGCATCTCTGCTGACGTAGTGGCTACCTGGGACAGTGGCGGCGCAATGTCGTGTATGCGGTCTGCGAGGTCTGCCACGTCGTCCAGTGTGCTCTGACTCTGTGAAGCGATACACGTTTGGATATTAGGGGGAAGTCTGCTTGTCCATATCGTTTTCAGGAAGTCGTTGGGCACCGTCGGTCCTGCGAGGTGTCTTAAATGGCGCAAGAACTGCGACGGCTTCCTGTCCCCTAGCTCTTCATGCGTAAGCAATTGCTTAATTTTACGCTCCTGGGACGCGGAAAGCCGTTTGGTTAGTTCTGCTTTCAGTTTCTCGTACTTGCCTGTCGGAGGGGGCGAGGTAATAATGTCTTCGACCTCCGCGGCATATTTGTGATCGAGTTGAGCAATCACATGGTAGAATTTCGTTTCATCAGTGGTAATTCTAGACAAAGCAAACTGACCTTCTATCTGTGCAAACCACACTGCAGGTTTCTCCGGCCAAAATGGCGGCGGGCGCACGCTGACACGGCTGAGCTCGTTCCACACTCCTTGGTATGCACCCGAAAATGCATCGCCGCTTCCTCCTGCTGCGCCTTGGTTGATTCCCAACTGCTGTGAGACGTCCGACGGGGTTTGTTTGCCGGCCGCCTGTGTTTGTTCCTCCGTCAATGGCATGTTTGTTTCCACGTGGAATGTCGAAAGGTCACCAGTGTAGATGTATCGAAGCTAGGCTACCTAAATGATGTTGGTCGAACTAACTGATACTCTAACGACGTAAGGTCTTTGTATGTGGACAGCTCACAGAAACAAAGAACAAGATAAAAATGTATTTTATTTAAAAGCGAAAAGCGAGTGAATGGCAAGATTTACAGAATGATTTTTACACGTTAGAAAGCTAGGCCGAAAGGGTTGGTTTGTATGACAATTTGGAAAACTAATACTAAATGCAAACAAGCGTTATGAAGCAAATTAAGTTAATGTGAACTATGAACAATGATCAGCTAATTTGGCGAGACAAAGCGATACAGAGCAATATGTACAAGTTAACCGAGTGAGTGCGCGATGCTGTCTGCCGCTGGGGCGTCGAGGCAGTCCCGCGGTGAAAGGCTTCAAGGTGACGTCACGGCCGAGGGTCCTGTCGTGGTGCAATGCGATTGGAGGATCGCGATCACGCGATGCTCGGGCGCTGCGACGTCATACCGTCAGGCAAGGAGCTACGATCTCATGCGTATGTGGAGTCCGCATAAGTATGGGGTTCGCCACAGGTGCAATCACTAGTGCGGCCACGTCATCGGCAAAAAAAAATATTTCACCTCCTTTAATCGCGTTGGGCAAGCCGTTTAAAAGCAGGGAAGACGCTATGTTTGACAGAGGAGATCCCTGTGGTACGCCCATATCTGTCGAGAGGCCGTCCGACTTTACTGTGCCCGCCGCTCCGACCACGAACTGCGTTCATTCGCGCATGAAACTTGTTAGCAACGCCAAGGCTGGTCCGGCAATTCCGTAGTGCTGTAGCTTCATGTGCAGCACATTGTGATCTGCAACATCTAAAGCTTTCGACAGATCACAGAAGAACACAGCGACGGCTTGGCGTCGCTCACGAGCATCCAGCACTCTCCTCACTATCTCTCTCGCTAACTGGTTGTGGTGGTGGAGCGTCCCTCGTGGTAAGCATACTGCCGGTCCGTGAGGGCTGAGGTGTTCGCGAGATAGTCAGTGAGACGGGAGCTGAGTACATTTTCCTGAATCTTTGCTATCGCTGGTATAATCGAGATCGGACGATAGTGGCTGGGATCATCTTTTTTCCCTTACCCTTGTATAATGGGCTCACTTTTATTTGTTTCATGTACTTTGGGTAAGTGCCAAGTTTTATGCACCCATTGAAAATCACAGAGAGTGGGTTGCATATGTATTCGGCGATACTATAAATAAGGCTTATTGAGATATCATAGATATCTTTAGTTGGTTTGTTTGCTATCCTTTTTTTATTAATACGAAAGAGTTCGGCCGGTGTGAATGGACAAAACCGCAGCGAGCGATGGACAATCAGGTGTTGTTTTGTCGCCCGACATGACATCACTACCCAGGGTGCAGGCAACTGCAGGGCGGACGGTGGGATCCCAGTATTTCCTTTCCTGAGCAACTACTAACAATGTATCCCCAACCAAACGATAACAAACAAATAAACTGTCTGCCGAGCTTTCAGTGACTATTCATGACTGCAGTGTTCTATTCCGTTTCGTTGCTTATTTTTTAGACGTTTTTGACAAAAGTACTAAAATGAACGAAATAAATAATAAAAAATAATAATATAAATAAAGTAAATAATAATATAAAGTATCACAATTTACCTAACAATGTTCTATTACTAATAAGTTTTTACGTCATTGGAATGAAATTAAGCATGAAGTCTTAAATCAGATTATGTATTTATTCATATTCATATTCATATTCTTTATTGCACAGAAAACTTAGATAAACAGACAGTTACAATAAATTTTATAGGCAAAGGCGAGCTTATCTCTAAAAAGAGATTTCTTCCAGCAAACCTAGGCAAGACAGGAGTGTTTATGAAAAAGGACAGTCCTAGTGCGCAATAAAACAGTAAACATACGTACGAAAATTACTTTTAAAATATAAATAAAATATACCTAATAAAAAATATATATATCTCAACTATATAATACACTAGATAGCATGCACATATATAAACTACAAAATATCATACATATACTCACATAAATATGATACTAATTACGAAAGAGAAAGGAAATACGCTTTCAATCTTTTCTTAAAAGTGAAAATTGAGGGACTATCCCTAATAGTGCAGGGAAGTGCGTTCCACAGTCGGATTGCCCTTAACCTAAAAGAGTGTTTGTAGGCGGCAGTTTTATGCCGAGGAGTTGACAGGAGAGACACCGTATGGGATCTCCGATTACTATCCCTGGGGAAAAGAAACTCAAAACGTTCTCGAAGATATGTGGGGTAGCGGGGATTTCGCAAAATATTGAATAGATAAGAGAGAATGTGCATATCACGGCGAAGACGGATCGCAAGCCATCCCAGCTCCTTGCGATACTGGGAGACATGGTCGTACTTGCGCAGCCCGTAGACAAACCGAATCCCAAGGTTTTGGAGTCGCTCGAGTTTATTCAGTTGTTCTTCGTTCGCACTGACCCAACAAGCATCCGCGTAGTCTATTAAAGGTAGTAGAAGGGACTGAACAAGGGTGATTTTTGTCTGCCGCGGCAGGAAGTACTGCAATCTCCGTAGGGAGTAAAATGACGCAAAGACTCGTCTGCTGACCTCACAAACATGGGGCGACCAGGACAGCAAGTTATCAAATATAACCCCAAGATTCTTAGCTTTCTCGCTGTAGGTGATTATCGTACCCTCATACATCACAGGATCGACGGGGATATTTTGTATTGTGTTAATTGAGTGCCGTGTACCCATAATCATGGCTTGAGATTTTGCCGGGTTGACAAGCAGCCCATATGAAATTGCCCATTTACTGATGTTATCGAGGTCAGCATTCTACGCCTCTACGGTCAGATTTACATCACTAAGAGAGAAGTGCCGATATATTTGGAGGTCATCTGCGTAGAGATGATAAGAAGAAGTAAGAACGTCGGAGATGGAGTTAATGAATACTGAGAAGAGAAGAGGAGAAAGGATACCACCCTGCGGAACACCCGCGGAGAGATTACACCAGTTTGTTGAGATCTCCTCAGACTTAATACGCTGCTGGCGGTCTCTCAGGTAGGAGTCAAACCAGAGAGCCGAGTGCGAGGAGACTCTGAGCGATTTTAGAATTTCAACCAGGATATCTAAATCGACGCAGTTGAAGGCGCTACTGAAATCAAGCAGTGTGAGAACCGTAAGCTGCTTCTGATCCATGGCTAATTGAATGTCATCGGTGACTTTAAGCAATGCCGTGGTAGTACTGTGACCCGGCCTGAAACCTGATTGATATGGATTTAATAAGTTTCTAGAGGAAAGGTATGAGGAGAGCTGACAGTGAACAATTGATTCGAGGACTTTGGAAAGGATAGGCAGAATAGATATGGGACGAAAATCATTAAAGAAGACGGGATTGGACGATTTAGGTAGGGGAATCACAAGTGCCTTTTTCCACTGAGAGGGGAAGCAACATTGTTCAAGCGATACATTAATTATGTGGGTAATGATCGGTAACAGCTCCTCAATGATACAGGTTATCATCTGAGAACAGATCTTGTCCTCACCAATGGCTTTCGACGACATCGCTAAGATTGCCCTCCTTACTGCGCCGATTCCGACACGGTTGAAGTTGAAGGGTGAGTTGTGGGCTGCGGTCTTGGACCGTAGGTTACGAAGGGTAGCTTCCTTGACGAGGGGGTCCATCACGACTGGGGGATTAGCAAAATAATTGTTGAGACCGTTGAGGTTGACATTTCCAGCAGCCAAGTCCTGGGACTTACCTACACCAAGAGTCTTCAGGAATTTCCAAACCTGTGCTGGAGTATAGCTCTCAATACACTCGTAGATATGACGACGTTTGGCATCACGACACAGACGAGTGCAACGATTGCGGAGGCGTTTGAAAAATAAAAGATTCTCGTCGGTCGGATCCACCTTATATCTACTCTTGGCACGGTTTCTCTTGGCCATCAGGCTCTTGATGGTGTCAGTAAGCCACGGCGCAGGAAGGTGCTTAACCTTAACCCTCTTGACCGGAGCGTGCTTATCAAACAAGCTCAGGACAACAGAGTTAAAGTTTTGGACTTTGTCTTCAAGGTCTCGCTACCAACAACAGAGGACCAGTCGACGGAGGCGGCATCTGATTTAAGGGAGTTAAGATCCATGCCCTTGAAGCTACGTATGTCGAGGAATTTAGCTGCACGCTTGGGAGGCCTTAACTTGAATGAGAGGTAAATCAAATCGTGATGGGAGAAGGGTGCGTTAAGTTGGCCATGCACAGCAACCTTGGATAAGTTAGAAGTAATCATTAGATCTAGAAGAGAGGGGGTGCAGTGTGGTTGAAAGTGGGTGGCACCCAGGGGAAGGATGTGTAAGTTTAATGAACTTACAAGAGATTTGAGCTTTGCCGAGCGAACGTTATTTTTGAGAAGGCAAGTGTTAAAGTCGCCGAGAATCAGGGTGTCGCTATAAAGAGGAGTCAGATCATTGAGAAGGGTTTCAAATGAGTTAAAATAGTCAATGCGAAGAGAGGGGCTATAAAAGACACCCAGGAGGACTTTATTGTGACGCAAGCACATCTCCAAGAACAAGTGTTCAGCGGTACCAGAGTACAGGCTTGGCGACTGGCTGATGACTTTGCATGGAATATCGGCACGTAGGTATATAGCTACACCGCCTTCAGCCTTGCCCGTCCTATCATTCCGGTAGAGACTAAACCCTGGCAGAGCATACATGGCAGAAGGAAGTGATGGTTTGAGAAAAGATTCCGAAACAAGAATACCATGTATGTTCTGATCGCTAAAAGTAACAAGGAGGTCAGCATAGCTGGTGTGAATGCTTTGTGCATTAATATGCACAACGTTAAAGTTTGTACCCAGGTTTGAAAACACCCTCTTCAAGTTGTAGGGCAGCGAGTCATCCGCTGATGACGACCCATCACTTACCGCACTAACGGAAACATCACTATCAGAGCAAGAGAAGTAGCTATCATCAAAGTTGTAGGTATCCATAAACTAGATAATATAATAAATATAAATAAGAAATAAATACTTAAATGAAATTAACCTAAAAGATAATACCAAAAAAAATCAGATAATTTAGCCTGAACCCAATACACTGGGTTTGCTGGGAAAGAAATTGGACAAAATAACTAAAACAAACTTACAAACATTGAAGTGAAAAACACAAGCTGGACATACAATAAGAAGTAAAATAAAAAACTTAATTTACATTTATAGACAAAACGAACACGCCCAGCATTCCAACATTACACCATCGCTACTATAACCATTAGGCCGTGGCAGCACAACGTTGGATAAACGTTGGAATGTCGGGAACTTGCTTGACACATCGAGAGAATCTATTTGTTTGTTCGAAAAACTTGACTTGACGAGAAACTAATTGCAAAACAAAACAAAAAGTACCTACCTACACAGAGAAAACTGGAAAGGAATATTAAATCCACCTTGTAAAAGTAATAATGAGAATAAAAGTATTACCCGTCCAACTTGCGACAACACGATGAAATACAACAATATGGTTGAGTACGAGATGTTACTTCTTGGTTCCCGCTGGACCAGCGCGCCTGGTGCTGGGTTGACGCTTGCCATGGGCTGGCCCCGAAGAAGCCGTAACAGCACCTGTAGCAACCGCAGCCGGTTTCTTAGCAGGGATGTTAGCCGGTCCGGCCCTAGGCAGAGCAGAAGGAGGGAACTTGGCGGTGTGAACCAGGAGCTCCGACATACGCTCCACCTTCTGTCTGGATTTGTCAGGAAGCAGCAAAACGATTCTGCCCTCATTTGTCCAGCAATTCGGCATACCAAAGTGTTTTCTCGCAGCCACAAACACCTCGTGCCTGGATTTTGTAAGAAACTCGGATATAGTTATTCCAGTTCCCTTCAATGCTGTCTTGCCTTTCCAGGCCTCTGATCGTGCACTGAAGTTTGAGAACCTCACCAGCAAAGGACGGGGATTAGATGGCTTTGTAGTAGATCCCAGTCTATGCACTACACTGATGTTGGACACACACCCAGGGGACAACTTCATTTTGTTGGATAATACTACACTCACTAAGTCATTGGCCTGTTCCTTCTCTTCTTCGGGGACTCCATGAAGAAGGAGCACCTTACGTCTGGACGCCATCTCAAGTCGGTCCTGGCCAGCAAGCAGCAACTCCATCTGAGAGCGCAGCAAGTCAAGGCAATTCCAAGTAAATGCCTTGAACTCAACAAACTCACATGCGATGGTGTTGAAATCGAGTTGGCTGCTGGACGAGGACATGGTGGCAGCCTCCCGAAGCTCCTTCTCATATTGAGACATCCTTGAGTTAAAAGTGGTGGCAATCTTCTCCATGTTATTGTTTAACTTTGTGTATAGGTCCATAGTGAAGTGAAGTTTGATTTCCAGGTATGTTTGCAAGATTATGTATGATTACCCAGTGTTGTTGGGGGTCCAGGCCTAGTTTTATAATATAATTATTGACATTAATGTATTAAAAATTATTAAAATGAATTTAAAATTGGGAGTTAATTTTTATAATGTTGCTTGCTAGGCTACCCTCCAAAAAAAAACTTCTTATTCTTACTTATTCTTAAGTTATACTCGTAAAATGGAACTGATGTACGTTTATTTTTATTTTGTGTGTTTACGGCTCTGGAAATTTAGTCCTTTTAGGCGATATAGATAGACTTTTAATAATAGGCGCTTATCTATGAAATTGGCTTAAGTTTCTTACAGATTCAGGAATACATCATTCTTATAATTCAATAGCTATTTCAATATGGATATTTGTAAAAAATGTTTAAAAGTTTAAATTTTCTTTTAATTTTAATTTTGATAACAAAAATTAAATTTTCGAAATCAGTTCGTCCTAAATGTCATCCATTTTTATGATAAGATTCCTTACATTTTTTTACAGCTGATACTTTTCAAAAGTTTAATCAAATTGCTGTTAGCTAAATGTTGATTCATTCAAACACACAAAGTTTTATAAAATAAGGATTTATCATTCCTAAAAAAATACAAATATGCTAGCTAATGAAGAAGCTCAATTTTCAGTACAAGACCGAAAATTGAGTTTTCTTCATTTTCTCCACACAAAATGCTGATTTAATAGTTAAGCACCTAATGTTAATGATACTATGCTCTTTTGGGTAATAAATACCCAGTTCTGAGACAAAGTTGCAATACCCATCTCGTGACTAACATTTAGTTGCAACTCTTAGTTCTAAATTCCCAGTTATATGTGTATGCACGGGAAGCAATGCAACTGAAATACATTAAATATACATTTTTATGATAGTAAAATCATTTGTAATACTATTTAATTTAACCTCCTATAATGCGTTCAAACACCGCAATTTACGACCAGCGTAGAGGTAAACTGTTTTGTTAGAACATATTTCTATCTGTATTTTTTTTATTATTGCTTCATTATATCATGGATTTACATGTCCATATAACAGTTAAATTTCGAACCTCTGTGAATCTGTGTCTCTTTGATTTGACCTCAATTCTAATATTAGTCGAAATGACGTTCTATTTGAATTTAAATTTTAATGCCTGTCGTAGCATGCGGTTCCTGCACTCATCATAGAGAGCTAATACTTTGATTTGACCTCAATTCTAACATTAGTCGAAATTACGTTTTATTTGAAATTAAATGTCAATGTCGGTCGTAGCATGCGGTTCCTGCACTCATCATAGAGAGCTATTATATGTGTGTAGATAAAACATTGTACATTATTAGCCATTAAAACACTCGTGTGATGTCATTATGAAGCTCGCCTGTCCGCTTATTTCATAAACACCCGCTCATATTATAATGCCTTTCATTATGTTACCGTCACTTAAACTGCTATTATATCGACTTCTTATTGCCTGCATTTTGAAGGCTGTGGAATTTAATTTCCGTAAATGAACTGAAATTTCCATTGACTGTAATATTGCTATACCGCGTCAAAATCTTCAGCACCTACTTACGAAACCCCTCAAACTTAATTCAATCTAATCAGAACTTCCACCAAACCTCTAAATTAATACCAATTAACTAACCGCATAATGCGGACTTCCCTATTTATTACTACCGATCTTAAGTACAATCAACAGCACAACAGCTTATTTCTCACTACGGCGACAGACAGCGGCTGACTGTTTCGTTTCCAATAAAAGACTTTGAAGAATGCCCCCGAAAAGTATAATCATGTACTCTGGCGATGCAGCGATGCGCAACTGTGGATGGCTGAAATATCAGTATTTCATGTTGCAAAAGTTCCGGAAACTTTTCAGATTCTCACAATTCTGACAATAAAATCGCAAAACTCCTGTGAGAGAAAGTGTTTATTTATTTTCATAGTAGTTGAATGGCAAATTAATTTTTAAAAATGGGGTCTAAAGAGTAAAAACAATCAAACTCTTTCAATAATAATAATAAAAACTTAAATATATACCTGCCTATATAACCTAATTTTCCATTGTTTAAAGTAATTTATTAATTTCAAATTGAAACACGATAATTGGCGCGAGAGCTAGTGTCCACAAGCTTCTCTGACTTGACACTACTTGAACAGTCGCGTATATTTTTAAACACAAAATCACGGAAATAGCCGTAGTTTGCGTGCGAAAACTCCCTAGAAAAGGCAGGCACACATGAATGTTCAATCTGTGATTGTGTGCGGTCAAATGCTCCTACGCATATGAGATAGGAAACATTACTGGGATTCCAATACTTCTTTTTACACATTTAAAAAAATTTCATGGCAGTACCCGTACTGCCATACCCTACAACAAAAAATAACATGAAACATAAACTTAAAAAATGTACGGCATATGCCATACGGTGCCCCGAGCGTCCTGCACCGTGTTAATTAGTTTCAATGTTTAATGTGTAAAATAATCGAAAGTTATTGTTTGCAGTTATTTAAGCATTTTAATTTATAATTTCAATGCTATGTCGGCTTATTGGTTTCAAATGAAGCATACTTTCATACATAGTGCAATATATATAGGTAAATATTCTCAGACTTACGCATTTTTCCCGGAAGGGGGGGATGAAACAAATATGAAGTAAAAAGGTGGTAAATTAATTGTAAATTCGAACAGACTAAAATCAGGCGATAAGCTAGCCCTCTGTCTCGCCAAATATATTATTAAATATAGATAAACTTTTGGTTCTTACGAAAAACTTTGATTCCGAAAAAGAACTGACAACAACTGAGCATTGTGAGTGACTTCTGCAAATTAAAGTAGGTCGCAAATAAATACAGTTTTTCCGCCATAAAATTTCTTTCAGCTCACACAGTGCGTCCAACGCTACAAATATGGCGTCACATTTTACTATAACAGAGCATTGCATACAAATAGAACGTTTAAATTTTCGTTGTGTTCTAGCAATCAGTTAGTGAACCCAGCACAGTTGTATATTTCAGTTTTGACAAGCAAATACCGGCCTTAGTGTTCTCGAAATTGCGTCGAGATGACCAGCATGTGAAGAACAGTCCGTGGGTAATCCCTTGGAAAGCCGCCAGAGAGCGCCACTATTTCAAAATGGCGGAATTATTGTTCCCAGTAATTTCGTTTTTGTTGGCGTCAATAAGCACTGATGCCTTTTTTCCATGGATTAAGAATGGAATTAAGTAAATATTAGACGGTGTATTTTAAATCCCATAAAAACGTAGGGAAATTAGTTATAAAATTGCAGAGTTTTGATTTTCGCACCATGTTCAGGGCATGTTTACTAAGCCTCCGCTGTGTGTCCGTCAGCGGACTGTTACTCATGAACTGTTATAGGTAGACATTTAAAATATGAACTAGCCGCATTTTTTTTAAATTAAATATTAACTTAAAGAGAATTTCGTCCGACTCGCACTTGACCGATTTTTGTTCACTTTGACATGGCGTTTACAGACGCATTGATGATGTCACGGATCATATCGTAAATATTTTTAAAACCTAACCTAAGAAATAATCACGATCTAGTTGCGCCCCGGTTTAGACTCGCGAAGGTTAGCAATTCTTTCAAGGGTCAGTGCATTCTCTACTACAGTGCTACTCAAAGTGGGGTACGCGAACCCTTAGGGGTTCGTCATTTGATGGTAGGGGGTACGCGAAAAGATTTACGTAATGGCGGCTGGATGGCTGGCAAGCAATAATTACGGCACGCATGGCACGCGTGACAGCGCGCGCGCGACAACTGAGAGCATAAATGCTGGTTTGAGTATTAAGCAACAGGAGACATTACTAGAAATGTCCGCAGATGAAACTCTTCAAGCTGATTTCAGAAGGATGTCTTTGATTGATTTTTGGACAGTTAGACAGGAAGAATATCCCGAACTCTCACGAAAAGCGGTGAATTTTCTTCTACCGTTTGCAACAACATACTTATGTGAGAGTGGGTTTTCACATCTAGTAATGATAAAAACCAAGTACAGAAATCGACTTAATGTTGAGCCAGAATTAAGATTAAAATTGTCCAAAATTGCTCCTAAAATCAACTCCATTTGCGACAAGAAACAAGCCCATCCATCACATTAATATTAAAAACATATTTATTTTTGTCACTGTAATGCCTTTTATTAAAAAAAAAACCCGTGTTAACTAGAATTTATTGCATACTTTCATTTTGACAGGAGCGGGGTTAGGGGTTCGCTGTCATTTGGCAACATTAACAGGGGTACGTGGGGCCATAAGTTTGAGAAACCCTGCTCTACTACAGTAAAATACCCATATAGAATTTGAAATTGCCATCTGAGCAGTTTTAAAAGCAAGTTAACTTTGTCGAAAAAGGGATATTGCATTGTTCAAGATTACTTAAATGACGGGACTGTATGGGGTTAATCTGGTTCAACACAGACCTTGTTGTTAATAGTTTCGTAATTATTTATTGTTGCTTATTAATCATAATAATTAAATGTGCTGCGGTAGTGTTTCGGTGCGGGAGGGGTGGGTTCTTGTGACGTCCGCAGAGCGCGAGAGTTCAGTGCGGGGTCGGTATCATAGTATAAATAAGAAATAGTAAGTTCACAAGGCCTATATTTGAATAATAATACATACTCTTGCTCAAACATAAACAACATTTACATACAGGCACATACTTTGCTACTGGCCCACACTAGGATACCCGGTGTCGTGGGAACCAGAAACAGCCACGTCACGCACATATAAACATCGAAGACCTGGGTTTTTTTACCCCCAGCCGGTGATCGAACCGCGGCCTCTCGCATGCTAGGCAGAGCGACAACCGCTGCGCCACAGAGGTCGTCTAGGCTAGGGTTGTCGCTGAGCACCGCCGCCATTCCACTGTCGCGCGCAAATTATATCAATCATCTCTTGTGTCCGACTCGATCCTCTAAAACTCGGCAATGTGTGCGTGTGTCGGCGCCGCCGTGTGCTCATGCGGAACGCAATGTGGCTGTGTGTGTGCGGCCGCGCTCGCTGTTTGGTTTGAAGTGAACCTGGCGTGGCGTGGCCTGGTCGGTGGTCGGTGGTGGATATTCCACGACTGTTTTCACATTAGGTAGGGCGGCAGCCGCACATGCATTCACATGGCACTGCAGTCGCGCGACGCGAGGTGGCACGCTTCACTTCGAGAATGGTTTCCGACAGGGTAACATCATTGCACCTGCTGTCAGCCAATTGTTCAATAAGGAATGGGTTCATAGAATGCGCTTGCAACACTGTTAGTCAGTCGCGTGACTACCGCGCTGCTGCACTTTTTAACAACCTTTTTAAATTGCTCAAATGACAATTTCGAAATCTCCAGAGGTATCTTGTTGAGCTTCTAATAGCTTTGACTAATAAATCAAACGTTATCCGACTAGATCCTTTTATACCCAAATTAATTTGGTAACTCCACAAATACAGTGTAGAGGGAGGCCTAAAGCTGAGGATGTTATAGAATGGAGACGCCGAACTCCTCGAAGTAACTACTATTTTAAGTTTTTATCTCGGTAATAAATTCGCTACCCGCTTCGTTTAACTTTCGATAGGGTTGTCGCAAAACTAGAGGGACAGAGCTGCTACGGCGTCAATGCTACGGGTGCAAAACCCTATTATTTTTTTCAGCGTCAGATTTAACAACATCATCACCTATCTTTAAACAGCAATCATTTGTGGAAGTTTCCTCGCTCTGTTTCTCCCACAGTAGTCTAATGTAGAGAAGTGGTAAAATATGACGTTTTCCAAACATTTACAAAAAATTAAGAATTTTGAATTTGAATTTGATGTTGGTCCCGATTTGCCGTCACAGCTCAACGTTAGATCATATAACATTAGTTAGGCTATCAGTGACAGTAAACTTCAAAAGAGTAACTACTGTGTAATTTTAAATTCACACCTTCTGTTCAAAAATATATACTTTCATCACAGCGGACAGTTCTGCAATCAGCAAGGCGTATTTGCTGCAGGACATTTAATTTAGAAGCGCTTCCAGTCCTAGTTGTTCTGAGCTTAGTAAACTGCACAAATTGGCAGGTCGGCTTTCGAACGTTTGAGGTAACCTTCTTTTGTGTAACTTAATTTGCAATCTTGTGTGTGTGAGAGAGAGAGAGGGAGAGAGAGAGAGATGAACTAGAGAAGCCATTTTAGGGTTACAATACAAGCAAACAAACAAATTGGACCCTATTACTAAACCTACGCTGTATGTCCGTCCGTCCATCTTTTATCTGTTATTCCATCAGCAAGTTAACTCTGATGACGCAGTCACAGCATACTTAATAGTACTACATACAGAAAGATCACTCCGCAAATGCCCTTAAATAAATAGCTACTCTCGCTGCGCGATAATAAAGCGCAATCTAGCTCGCACCTGCGCTACGTATAATAATCGCTAAACACCTACAGAATCAGTTGCCCCGCCCGTGCAGGCTAGATTGCGCCGCATTACTACGCCTGAGAGTTTATTTTACTCTAACGTCACAAGGTCGTCCTGTAAACTCCTATCTCGCTTGATCACGGTAGGGTTACCTACGTGCGATTTGTGTTTGTGAATTTAAGTCCTCTCTGTGTAAGAGAAGTGTTATCAATACTTACTCAGGCTATTGGCAAATTCTAAGGCTAGGTAGGTACCTACCTCCTGACTTTTGTAATTGTAATTTGTTTTATACTGGGTCTAATGTGTTTACTTTTAGGTAAACAAAAAGGTATTCAATTAAAAAGGAATCAAATTTTATTTGTGAAAAATTCCTTTAGACACCCTAAAATGTTAAGTACTTAAGTCATTTTTGTTGCAAACCTCACATAAAAGTTGCTTATGAGGAGCGGCTAGCGCGCGACGTGACTGCGAGCCAAGCGAGCGGCAACCTTATTGAAATCCTGCACGTCGGGTTGGCCGGTCGATATAGGCATAGTGATGAACGTGATCAAACCGCGCCACGTCATCAAACCAAAGGAATTTCTGTACAAAAGTTTCCTTTGCCACAAAGGCGCCAAAATTAATTTGGAGCACAAATCAACAGACATTTTAAACGGAACGTTTCTAATTAATCAAATGGACGTATTTCAGTTAAGTAGGCCACGAATTTCGCTGAATGTCGGCTCTGCTTTGAATTACCAATTTACATGTTATTCAAACCGGAATACATCAAAGACCGAAATTAGTTAGTTTTTATCGTGAGTGGTTCTAAGGCCCTTATTAATAAACAGCTCTCAGAGTAAACATAACGCGATTTATATATTATACAGTGTGAATCCTCATAAAGTGCCCATAACGATCTGGGTTGAAGAACATAGAAAATCATCAACAACAAAAAAAAATAAAAAAACTCGTCCAGTTTAAATAACCATTTTAATATAGAAATGCGCTGTCTGGGTACCAACTGCAAAGAAAATATTACTTCGGAATGGAAAGGTTTTTCGTAGTGAAATTTACTGATTCGTGATGATGAAAGACGTAATTTCAGATTTCCACAAGATTTGCTTCCCAAAATGGACTTTTTTTATAACTGAATATTATTTTTCATTTTGTTAGCTTTCTGACGACACCATGCAAAATAATGTTTCTACTTAATAGGCTTTTTTAAATCATTACTTGATACTTATTTTCACTTTTTGGAGCTAAGCTTAATCATAAATAAGACCTAGAGTGTGATATACTGTAAATTCATAAGGTAGTAAATAAATAGGAGTAGGCAGAGGTCCTCTTTTGGATCCATGCCGGCATGACGCATCTCGGCACGTTGCCCACATCTTTGTGGAGATGTTGCACTCGTTGATAGTGGCACGGGTGAAAACCCTCTTTCCTTAAAATTCGCCAGACAGTTCTCTGAGAGACGCCATGTTGTGTAGCCAAACGTCTTTTGCTGATGCCTGGATCCGCATATAAACTCCTTAAGATTGCTTCTTACAAGGACACATTGATTGTAACTCGTGGTTCTCGACGATCACGATTTAATACGAATTGATGTCGGCTATTTCAACAGGAGAGAATTCAGTCAAACTTGGCATATCCAAAAAAAACTTGAGCGGAAGAAAACTTTGAGAACCTATTAGGGCGACTGACTTAACTTTTCTCCATTTTTCGGAGAAAAACTAATTCAAAACAAAAAAAAACACAAAAAAAGAATGCTTGTCGCCAGTACTTACTCGTAGCAAAGAGGTTGGTTGTATTTGGTCTAAAAACTCAAATAAAAAAAGTTTACTGTTGTGAAAATGGTGTTTGGCTCAGCCTGTGCCTTTAACTACAAGAGTGTGTTTGCTTCGAAATACTGATTTATTTATCTGTTTTTATTGTAAAAATGTTACTTAATTTGTCTGTAAGTATTCCTGTTAGTTGAATTAATTTAATAATCAAGATTTTTTTATAGCCAGTTTAATTATTTATTATCTTCGCCCATCAACCCGCACTGAGCCAGCTTGATGAAGTATGCCTCAATATTACGCATATCCAGTAGTAGTAGCCTGTGCCTCTCAGTAGGGAATTTAATGTGGGCTACATTTATCCAACCTTTTGTTACTAGCAGCACTACGTGTTTCATCATCACGAATCAGTCAATTACTCTACGAAAACCCCTTTCATTCCAAAGTTTTTTTTTTTAAGTTGGTACCCAGATAACGCATTTCAATATTAAAATTAAAATGGCTATAATATTTTTTTTGGTAGGGATGAGTTTTTTTTTTGTCGTATATTTTCGATGTTCTTCAACCAAGATCGTTTTGTGCACTTTATGAAGATTCACACTATATATACAAGCACAAATTTGCTTCTGGCCCTACACTAGCTTACCGTCTCGTGGGAACCAGAAAAAGCGGCGTCACACACATAAACATCCAGGACCAGGGGTTTTATTTGCTAACTCCCCAGCTGGGATTCGAAACCGGGACTTTTCGCTTGGGAGGCAGAGCCTGGGATCGCAACGCCACAGAGGTCGTCATCATTGTCTTAACTGTCATAATGACGGTTTTGCCATATCAAATCTGCTTTTTTTTTTTCGAAGTAGCTTTTAGAGCTGAGGGCGGTTTATTAACGCCTAGTGATGTCTTAAGACGTCATGTTCCCGTTATAGGTTTTGAATCTTATAACCTTGGCATAAAGTTCAAAGCACGATGCACTATAACCAGGTCTAGGCGTTGTGTACTTCGATCATATAAACACGTTGTGTAGTTAGGCTTAGAGCCTCAAAACGAACTATCATAACTGCGTAAATGTATGTGTGTCCTGCGTGCGGTAGTGTCTCGGTACGGGAGGGGTGTGTTTAGTGCGGGGTCAGCGTGTGACGTCACCCCTCCCGCACCGACACACTACCGCAGGAACCTACTCAGGTAAGCGCTGTCTATGACAACAATAAAACCCAACAACAACAAAGCTCGACAGACCCCTTTTTTGGCAGAGGGAAATATTTTCCCATCAAATATTTAATTTTATATCTTGGGATAAAGTCCAAAACCAAGTTTTATTTATAAGTTTATAGCCTCTCTTTAGTACTTTTTAGGTTTTCGCATCTGAATAAAGTTAGTTTCTTTCCTTTTTTTTAACAAACAACCGAACAAGTTAAATCAGATTATAAAACACACATTTCGGCCATGTTTGAGTGAGATTGAGACATGTTCATTGTGGATCGAGTTGACCTTTTTTGGAAGTATGTATAGTAATGTGTGTCACGATATATCGATAATTTTAATTTAAACGTGGGCACTCGGTGCCTCTGCCACCCAGTATGGGAAAATACATGACGGTATATTATGTCGTGTTGTTTAGTTTACCATTTCTTACAAATTAATTTATGACGTGTGCTACAACGCAATCAGGCGTGCTCGCCGCGGCTCCTCCGCTCGGTGTGGATGCGCCATGTGTAAAATGTCAATATGACAGGATTTTTCGCTAGATGACTCATAAATTGATCTGTAAGTATTGGATTAGAAAAACAAAATCATAGTGTCACGCATATTGCCGCGGCTTGGCAATTTTGTGCCCTTATTAGGCAGTTATTAAGTTTATGGATTCTAACGTAAGTATTTTTAGGTAAAAACAAAGCTGATGACACTATCAAAAATAATCGGTACATGACATTGTTAGTAAAAACTGATGTCGAGCACCAAAAAGTAAATTCAGCCAGCGAGCTAAATTTTAGTTTTGAATCCACACAACAGCTTTCTACAAATATCAAACACATGAGATCACTTTAAACAAAATCCAAGACCCGAAATGTAATTTGAAAGAAAGAAAGAACACACAGATCATGTAAGGATCGGCCTATAGGTGGTGAATGAGACGAGTCATTTGTTCAATAGACAGGCGTTTAATGATCTCGAGTGATACATACATACTGATTATATAGGTATAGGGTAAATGTGTGTTCGCACACTACACCTTCCCCCTTTTTTTCAAAGAAAATATATAGTATCATATTTTTTAAATAAAATTTCATGAAAACAATTGATATTAGACATAAGATAACATCAGAATAATGATATAACAGTCATATTTACTTTCAAAATCTGTGTAACTCATATCATAATAATAAGAATTAACATTTTACAAATAAACATTTCAATTTAGCACTAGCTCAGTTATTTTTTTTTTTGTCAATTTAATGTTTAGAAATTTTATCTCCTAATTTTTTACACATTCGGAATATCTATTAGAAAATTTTCAGCAAGTGAATAATAGACATATGTCATATGCACTTCTCATTTAAGTATAAACCTGAGTATACAGATATTTGTTGTATGTATACAAAACACTTTTATTTTATTTTATGTAAATTTTCAACAATTTCTATTTCGATAAAGCATACACTGTCATTGATATAAAATGTATAAAGAAAACGATATATTGTTTCTAACACCATTAAAATAAACATGATTATATAGAAATATTATCTCCTCAGTCTTATTAAACTAAATTAAAACTCATATAATATTATAAAATCTTATCACATAAAACATAAAATAAATGTTTGAATATGTAGAGCAATACAATATCAACTAAATTTACGGTTGTACAATAACATAAAAATATAGGTTAAAAAAAAAAACAACTAAATGTTACTAGGGTTGTACTAAAATCAGTAAATGTACCAAGGGTTGACGACATGAATCATTATTTTGTTTAACCACATTAAATAAAATATTACTAAATCAAAACTTTGTAATTGCCATGTTTAAAATCTCTCATTATTTTCTGGATCGCCCTTTTATTTCTTCCTTTGTTGATTTATTCAACTCTTATTTCTTCAATCACAAACTTACTTTATTTACGTATTTTATTTGAGTTTATCATATCATGCCTACATTCTCGAAACCATTAATTTTACTTCGTGTATAAAATATATCATATGTCATAAAAATCCTTCATTCCTGAAACCAACAAAATATACTTTCTTTTCATAAACAATCTCAATCAATCAGTCTTTTATTTTTAGTCCGCTTCAACTTCATATAGGTACTTTTTAAGGGTATCCGGATCCCATATTATTTCACATTATAGTGAGTGCACTTGTATAGGTACTTTCATTTTTTTTTATTTATTTATAGACGTCTTATGGTACTTTTATTATAACAATATTTAAATACATAGACTATTAGTACCTGGCTCCAGGTCTACCTGCCTGAGCCTGCTCGCGAGCTTATTAGGTCATCGAGATCCCACCTTCTCACAAAGGAAACTCGTTCACGTCATGATCGAAGAGGAAGGATTCGTGCCTTGTACCTTGTACCTTTGAGACTGATGAAAATACAATAACATATCGGACTCGCCAATAGTTAAGTACCATACTAAAAACATAACTTATACTCAATCAATACGAATCCTTCGAATTTTAAGACAATCTGCAAATCTTGGATGATCAGTCCAAATTTTTTCGAAAGCTTACTAAATGAAGTGTTCCCCGCTGTCTTACTCAGTGCACATGAGTTCCTATCTCAACATTCTAAACATTCTCTTTTTGTTTCGTTCTAGAAACAAATCCATACCTAATTCACTATACTCTCTATATAACTCACAACACCAACATTCTAAAATCAAACAAAAATATAACTTTCCTATGTAATGCGAAATTACATAACTTTACTGGCAAATAAAATATATAGCGATCTTAAAACTTTACTAATCCCCACTTCTTAAAACAATTTGCATCTCATACCACACATATAATAAAATATCTCATATCAACATAATTGTTATCCTTTTAAATCTTCCTGATCAGATCAAACAAACCTAGGTATACGTAGCCATAAACAAAACATATTTTATCTCAATCATCAACATAACGTATCCCTTCATGTATCTTCTGTCATTCAACTTCTCACAACACTAACTTATTTCCATTTCAAACACAAGGTACATATTACTTTTACTTCCTTTCATAATTTATTTATACTCTTTCCATCATACACTTCACGCAAATAATAATGATGTAAGTAACATAAGCAATTAAGCATACTAAACATATTACATCGACAAGTACTTAAGTAACAACCACAATACATATTGTACTATGTCGGCTTCACTACAACTCTTGTAACTAAAAAAAATATATAACCTATCGACTTTCGACAAAATAAACTGATTGTTATTCCCAAACGAACAAAATAATTTAAAAGTTATATGTAATATCTATTTACTAACTGAAGATTTCACAAGATCTAAGTAATTACCAAAGTGTTATCCTTTCATTTTATAATCTTACTGAATCATCATAACGACAGTTTAAAAAATAACATAAAATTTTCAAGTATTTTACAGTAATACTATTCTGAACATGAGTTTTCTTTGTCATGTAATTTTTTAAAACCATATAAAACAAAATTATCTTACTTCTATGAAGAGACTATATTCGCTGATCAGACTATAATTCTATAAAAAAACTTAGTTGCACATTGCATTGCACGAAAGTTAATTACTGAAACAAACTTTTAATTCATGTAACTAACTTGGTTCCGTTGCTCATATATTTTTGTTATTTGAGGATATACGGTATGTCCTAAACTGAAAATTTATCTGAAAAACTTATAAATGAATGCAAGTTTAAGCCAGAACCTGAAAAAAATATACATACCTTATTTTTATAATCTGTTTTTTTTTTTTCATAAATCAAATATATTCGTATATATATCGCAACATACACGTAATAAATACTCTAATGTATTTATATGTCTAAAATTAACTAAAACTGAAATAAATACATACTTTTTTCAAATTAACTACTTGTTATAATGGTTCTAATATACTTCGCTGCGGTACCCTAATTTAGGCCACAAACATCCATCACCATTTATGTATCTCTCATATCAGTCAGCAGAAACTAATATCTTTATCTTTATTTAGAAGTAGCAGAAACATGAACTGCTATTTCTCATATGAACAATTATTTTACTCTGCAATCAAAACATGTGCTAAGGTTGCTTGCATGTACATATTTGTAAACACTGTATCAAATTACTATACCTTTTGGTTTAACTGGAACTGTTACCAAGTGAACTGAAACATTTTGGTACTTGCTTTGTACAATAGGTGTACATGATAATTATTATTTTATAATAAAAATAGCTTTGTATTTTTACTGAATACATGAACGGCTGCGAGGCATTAATACTTTATTCTTCACATTTTACACTTTATATCACATACCTTCCATACACTGAATATTCTCATTACATTCCTTCCATACACTGAATATTCTCATTACATCAAACACATTAAAGATACACAAACAAAAAGACAATTAAAAACCACATACACACTTTCTACTTCCTTCAAAATGATAACTTTTCTGTAGCAAATTTTTATTCAATTTTGTGATAACTTCTAATCTAAATCGTGAATATTTCTTTTAATTTGACCTCAAACTCAGTTATTTTCTCTATATAACAATAATAATCACGCACATTTTCAAAACGTAACTACAACACAAATTACTTTTCCGGTAACATACATCTCTCTATTCACAATAAAAAAAATCAATATAATGTATACTTCACCAACTATACTTATTCAACTGCGTATTACTTTCACTCACTAGGATGCTCTATTTTAACATACGGCGCAATACTTCATTCCTCCACTGAACCCTATAATCTCGAACAACATCCATCACCAAATACGGTTTCTAATAAAGTTCTCTGAGTCATTTATTCATTATATTAAAATTTCATCATTACTTTTATAGTAGTGCAGCTGCAATAAGAGCTGCTAGGTATTGTTACGATCCATTCTAGTCAGAACTTCTAGGCGAATTATCGGCGTTATCTTAATTTGGCAACTGCTAAACAATTTCTAGGTGGTCTCCTAATTTGGTTTTCTGTTGCTATCTGCATTGTACTGCATCGCGTCGCATGCATCATTGGTTTGAATTCTACACCTTTGGTTATAACTGGGACTGAATATTTTTCTATCCTACACTATTAGGTACACTTTGAATTCTAAAATTTACTTTGAATACGTGCATTTTAATTACTTAAATGAAGTAAAATAGGTAATTTACTATGAAAAACAATAACAAAATTTTAACGTATCTTTTGTACAGTATAAGTAGATATAATCACACAAATCATCACACGTCACATCTCTTTTACTAATTCATGCCACATTCTATGAAATCATCATCATCATCACCGTTTTACATACATCATCACAAAACTTATTTTTATTCATCATTTAAAATATCACTTGCTATATCGATTCTCATCGCCTTCGTAAATTTATTCCATCATCCATCAACACTTGCCAAATAATATTTCATCAACTTTCACACAAACAACTTTCTTCTCGTTTTTTTTTTTGTTTATACCTATATTTATTCATACATGATGTTCTTACTCTCATACGTCAATTAATTCGTTAAAAAACTAATAAAGTTCTTGACGTCAACCCCTTACAAATTAATCTGAATTATTTATTACACCATATTCGGGGAAGTAAAGCATACACATACAAAACAATTTTAATTTCTTAAATATTCAATTTCTAATCGTTCAATATGTCTTTTACATTTACAAATGAACAATTATGCCGGTAATTGTTTACTAATCAATTGTCTCAAATAAAATATCTCACGAAAATCACTAAACAATTAAAAAAAAATCGGGTTACGACTCACGATCACGAAGACTTCGCGTGGCACCTATCGTTTCTATTGCCTTAGTGCTGCAGCTCGCTCCGGGACACATCTCCCAGCTGCTCCTCATCGGACCCGTACATTGTACAGCGTACACTTCGCCCTGCGCCCTGCGTCACACATCATCTCGGCTTGCACAGATTACTCGGCACCCGGCAGGAATCATCTTTATAGTTTGGGTTTTAAGGTAACCTGGTTTTTTGTTCTGCATACTGTATCTGGATCTAGACGTCTGGTAGTTGTTTGTTAGTTTATTTAGTCATTTTGGTTTTATTTGGCGGTCTTCTTAATTATTATTTTTTTAAATCAATCATTATTCATCATTTAGTAGTTTAATATAAGTTGACAGGTATAATTTTCTTCACTGTAGTTATTTAGGTATAATTTTAGCACTGTGTCTCTTCACTTTTTATTACACATTACACAGTCCAAATTTCATTTCACTTCACACAAAAATATGCCATTCGGCGCAGCACTGCCTTTTAGGGCAGGCTGGCCTGGCAAGGTCGCCATGTAAGGATCGGCCTATAGGTGGTGAATGAGACGAGTCATTTGTTCAATAGACAGGCGTTTAATGATCTCGAGTGATACATACATACTGATTATATAGGTATAGGGTAAATGTGTGTTCGCACACTACAATCACACTCTTTTTTCTGTATTTTATAATTAATGTCTAAATGACGCAAATCAATGATGTTTTTCAACTGAGTTTCCCACGATACAGGCATGCCTAGTGTGGTATTCATTATTAATCTGTGTGTAATTGATTCTGCAAATAAATATTTTTTCATTTTCTATATCGACAATCGATATATCTCCTCCGTCGCGCACATCCCTACCGCCACACGTTATTCCACACGAGTATCACATTTCACACGAAACCGGCAGACTGAGTAGGAAGGGGGGGGGAGTATATACACTTAGAACAATTAAGATTGGAAGCTTCTTCCGAATTAAATCCGTTATAGAAACATTAGCTCGACTGTGTATCTTTTGACAAATTATTCTATTCAAATTCAAATAACAGTCGCTTTAAATGCCAGCTTTTGTGAAATAATCGCGTTCAGATTAATCAATCGACAATGTTTGCAAGCATCCTTCAGAACATCAATTTGATATGGATTGCGATAGAAAATCCTTGAAGATACAAGATATAAGAGATACACAAGTTAGTCTTTTAATTTTGTTGCGGGGCTCGAGATTTCGCACATACTAAGAAACACAACTACAGATAGAAACTAAATCTTGTCGCAAAAGCACACATTAAAAGACTGGGCAACGCAATAATACATTTACGCGCACACGCAGAAACTAAATCTTGTCGCAAAAGCACACATTAAAAGACTGGGCAACGCAATAATACATTTACGCGCACACGCAGAAGAAGGGTGTCTGAACATAACACCATACAGGGTGTAACAGAAAGGTGTAGGTCATATTTTTAGATATTCAAGGGGCTGTTAGGGTCATCTTCTGAGCAACTTTCACCGATTTGATCAGAGTTGCCCAAATCAAATCGGTTTCATAGTGAAAGTTGTGCGGGATGATGTCCCTAACTACCCCCTAAAAATATGACTACATCCTGTATTCACATATGTTGCTTATGGCCCCACGCTACATACCCAATGTTATTAGAACCAGAAACAGCGACATCAAAAATATATAAACAATGTAGATTTTATTTTATCTTTTGGCTAGGATGAATTTCGGTAGGAGGGTTAGCGCAAGGACGGGGCATCTCCATTCTCATGCCTCCGTGCGTGCAAACCAAAGCACTAGAAATGTCATATTTCCGACTCCCTCCTTGTCTTGCACCAAGCGTGTGAATGAGACGGGAGGGAGTCTTGAAGACGTGCAAGTGTTTTGTTCGCACTGATTTATAGGGCACGGGAAATAACTAAGACTGTTTATGTGGTTAATTTAAAATAGTATGGGAATTCGTGAAGTTAGGTAAAATGGTAGGTAGGTATTCTATGTATGAATTCACACACACACAAATTCTTAACGTCACGCCTTTTCCAATACGGGTTAGCAGAGGCACAATTATATCCACGTTTAGTTAATTCAATACTACATTTGGCGTGACAAGGCGCTAGCCCATCGCCGCAGCGATGTATCTATGTGACCGTAAGATTGTCAAAACAGCTGGTTGATAAACTAACTTTTTTTTTCTCGTTAGTTGGTCAGCTATCGACAGACAGTAAATTGTAGCGTACTGCTTACTATATGATGCAACTTCTAAGCTAGAACTCGTAAGCTGTCCATTGATTTTTAGTTCGTAATCGTGACTCGCTTTTTTACTACGACCGGCCTCCTCATTAATTATTTTCCAAGTCGTTTTTATAACATCGGAACTATTCTTAATTTTACTACTCAGAAAATTACGTTTAGCTGTATGACAGTCTAATTTAAATTGTTTGGAGAACTGTTTGACTTGTTCTTTAAATTCGTCACTCATGTTGAACCGTCGTTCCTCATACAATGCATACAATGCTTGCCTGCGTTTATGCAACTCTGCCGTAGCCCACGTACTAAAGTCGTTTGAACCACTAACCACAACCGATTTTGAAGTGAATATCGCGCTGTACTGTTTCATAAAGGTTTCAAAGAATAAGTTATACATTGTATTAGGAGACTGTTCAGCAGCCAAAAACGGTAGTTCCTGGGCTAAAGAGTATCTCATTCTTTCTAACCGGTCAGCAGTTATTGGCACAAACGAAATTTTCTTTTTAATGACAGGTTCTCTAATAGAATCAAATTGAAATAATTGACCTAAATGATCTGAATCCAATTCACTGATAACACTTTTACTGATTGGAATAACATCAGTAAAAATGTTGTCAATGCATGTAGCACTAGTAGCAGTCACTCTTGTTGGCTCCATAAATAAATGGCTAAGCCTAAATGATGAGAAAAGATTTATCAATCTAACGCTTAAGTAGTTCTTTCTAACAGATTAACATTAAAGTCACCACATATAATTAATCGTTTCGTACTGTGTGATGAAATAGTTAGGACGGATTCCATTATTTTCTCGAACATTTCAAAGTCGCTCAAGGGTGGCCTATAGACACATATAACGATGAACTGTTCTAATTCCACAGCTGCAAGTTCTATAGTTCGTTCAACAGATAAGGAAACAATGTCCTTATTGCGCTTGATGCGTTAGTTGATAAACTAAAACCGTTAAATAGTAAACTGGTTTGAACATGAATTGCAAACGAAGTACCAGGGCAAACACTGCGGCAGCTCTGGTGAAAACTAGGAGGTGTTAGGTTGACATGTAAGAACATAAGAAACGTAAATTCTAAACCCTGTCGGTCTGGTTTACTATCTGTCGATAGTTGATCGACTAACGCGTTAGTTTATCAACTAACGGTGTTGACTATCTGACGGTGACATATATACTGTTTAAGAAACTAAAATGCATTCGACCGAGCTCTGCCGCGGCCTACGGGACGAATTTCTGGCGCTTATGTAGATGCTGCAGTGAAACTATAACATAATATTTACAGACAGGCACATTGCTTCTGGCCCCACACTAGGATACGCTGTGTCGTGCTAACCAGAAATAGCGAAGTCACATTATCGATCTTATATTCTGTTCAAGCCAATCATCTGTGAACAAAGTTGAAAAAAAACGTGTTATCCCGGTTGTTGATGAGACTTAGTTAGATCGATTTTTCCGCCCCCAAAATCTCTAATAACAAATTTAAACGAAATCGCTAGAGCCGTTTTCGAGATCTCAAAACTACTGAAATATTGCACGTCATGTACGGGGTAAAGAGAACAAAGTTTCTCCATGGCACTCAAAAAAATTTAAAAAGACAAACGTCAAATCCCATTTTTGTCTTTAAACAAGTGTTGAACAGGAGTTTATTTTTTGTAGTAAGACCCTCTTTGTCTCAAGAAATCTCCAAATATAATTTATAACTTAATTCTGTTCGGCGTCGAAGGCGAGTCAAATCAATTTATAATTAATATATTGCACATAAATAGGTCAAAAAAACAAAACATATTTTTTTGTCTACAAAGGCGAGCTTATCTCTAGTAAGAGATCACTTCCAGCAAACCAAATTTATAAATAAAGAAAAAATCAAAACTCAGCTTATCGGTTCATTGACGACGATTCCAAAGAGGATGACTTTTTATTTCTTAATGTATCACATTGTAACTCTCCACCTAGGGCTAATACCAAATGTACGGCCTACGGAATCCGTAGTACGGACCCGCAACACCCATCAAAGACTGTGTCTTCCCTAAGAAAAGCAGAGATTTTCAGATCAGATTCCTTAAGCCATTAGGATTGGGCTCCTCGAGTTAGGATTATGTACGAGCCGACTTCAGTTGATCCCACACTAGGGTAACTATAAATTAATCTGAACTAATCTACAGATGGAAGTACGGTTGAATTCGAGGACTTACAAAATGGAATTTTGGGTATTAAAAGTTATCATCAAAGATAATTGATGATAACTTTTAATAAATATTTCAGCCCATGATTACAAACTTATTTTGTTTATAACTTACCTACCTTAGTTCCTTACTTTGGCCTTTGCCTAGCAGTTTACGTCATGCAGGCTAATTTTTAAATAACTTATTTTTTTTTCATAAAACAATAAAACCTTTAAAAAGATTATCAATTTCATCATAAAATAAAATAATTCTTAATGCAACTACATTTTGCAGAAAATAATATGCAAAAATTAAGCTAATTTAAACAGCAAAATTTCCAGAGGCTGAAATTACAATTAGTTACGCTAAAAATATAATTTAGTATTTACACGTTTTTAATACTTAACATACATCGCTGGCTGTAGGTAAACTGAATAAATGTAGTGAGGTGTACCGGCATTGGTTGTCTTACCTTATACAGCATGGTATAAATAAGTCTGCTGTACTAACCGTACAAGGAAGCGTGACAAATAGGACAGCAGTTCGCTATTTCTGGAATTAAGAATAATGTTATTATAACCCGGCCGGGTAGTGGAGTAGAGGCTGGGTTTTTTCTTTATTTGTGCACAGTTATGCTCGCCTTTAATTATCTTCATTTAACCTCCGTGCAAGGATAAGTCTATCGCCACAAAACCATCAATTACTCGTCTCGGTTTGGTGGAAGGAATTTATATTTATAGATAAGCTCGCCTTTACGCCATTGAGCTACTATTAACAGCGAATAGAGACGCTATCCCAATCAAAAAAAGTGTCGGAACTTAAACATTGATCTTCGAAAATCAAGAATACCAAATTCTAAATCTCATGAATTCAAATTAATAAAAAAATTGATAATGTAAATTATTGTAAACCATTTGATTGACATAAACGCATCATAACTCTACATACATAACATTCAAACAGAGTTACATACAACACAGAGTATAACGAATGCTTGAGTGAAATGAACAGCTTGAGTGCATTAATACTGAATTAAACTCTGCATTCATATTATAACTCTCGCAGCGTATAGTGCAATAAGACCTAACAAAACATTAGCCTCCGCGGGGGGTCGAACCGAAACCGACCTTTTTAATAATAGTCCAAGTATATCTTAAAAATAATACCGTACCAAAGAACAATACACTCACTTCACATCAGACCTTTTCGGGTATAAAACCCAGCCTTTTGTACTCATATCAAAGCGCGCGTAGGTGTTGATTTATTTTTTAATTTATTTTTTTAAGTGGCCATAGGAATTTGTTTGAACAGCCTATCAGTGAGAGTGTATACCGACTTACTTTCGTTTTATATACAGGCGCATTCATTGCTTCTGGCCGCTGTAATGGTACACGAGAGTCAGTACATTTGATACTTCATTTTGCGTGACAGAGGGCTAGCCCATCGCCGCGCTGTTTTGAATACGAGAATCGGTTCATATAACGTTTGGGGTTTTGAGTAGCTCAGTGGTAAGTTAGCAAAAAAAACAGAGCCGACGCGTGGGATGGTTCGAGGAAGGTTACAGGTCAGGTTTTTTTTGTCGCATTCCTGCGAGATGTGTAGGGATCAGAGCCGATTTGGCTGCGCGTTGAATAAAATATGAATAACTAAATAATGAAAGGTTATTATGGAACGATACGGAGAAAGCTATTATGTTGATTGCAAATATACAATTGCGTTCGAGGTATGAGATGGTGAGTTTGACACGACTAGTATGAATAGCATTCTAGTGGTCTTTGTTTCGCGCGCTAGCGGTCGGGAAGGCTTAATTAATCGCAACAAGCTTTTATGGTCAGCGATCAACAGATTTTGTGTATCGGCCATACCGAATGACTTGAGTGATAACCTACGGTTGATCATAGTGAATATGCGTACACACAGTTTGTAGAACGGCGGATCTGCATGGCATGGTTGAAATTAGACCCTGTGTAGTTAGTGATAAGAAGCTTCGCTTGGGCAGAGCCTGTTCGCAAAGGACGCCATTTTTTTTTCAGACATGTGGGGTGTATAAATACGATTGCGGGGGAAGGGAGAGCATTGAGTCTCAGCGTCTAGCTACTGTGACAGTCGTCTTTCAAATTCTAAACAGTTTTGGTCTGCCGTGTTACGCGTCAGAACTGGGCGAATTGTGATTGCGAGTTTCAGTGGATTTTCGTGAGTGTCTGAAGCGCCGAGATATACCTCGGTTCCTATCCTTTATATCAACCTACCCCAAATTCCAAAACTATCCTTGGGTCGTTAGATAAGAACTTGTAAGTAACTGATCTGAGTCTGAGTCTGAGCTTGGAGCGACCATAAATTCCTTTTTCCTTCACCATAGGGTTCCTGGATTGGCTCTTAGGATATTCGCGGGCTAATCCTCTCCTCATTCCTTTCGAGTAGCGAGTTTTGAAATTCCCACACACACAGTCATTAAACATACAAGCACATTCAAATCAAACTCAACCATTTTCGAGTGGTGTCGATAATGGACATGGTATAACACTAGGATTTTGGACTAGGCTAGACAGGAGTTTAGTTGCGGCTGAACCTAGGTTGGCAGGGCATAGGGAGACTGTTTGATCGATGAGGTTCCGCGGATGGAAATAACAAATTCAGAACAAAATTAAACCGGTGTCAATACAGATAACCTATCCTGTTGATATTTTGACATTTGAGTGTTGTCGGGGACGCGCGAAGAGATCAAATTACAGTCTAATGTTCATTGTTTAGGACCGGGTAGGTTGTTTTGCTTTGCCTTGGGTCAGTTTGGATTCAAGTTGCATCTTTAAATTAAATGTAAAGTTCGCTGGAGGTCTAATGTGTAGGCTGAGTCAATATATATGATTAGGCTCAGTCGAGGACGTGCTGCGGCTAGTGGAATTCATAGTTCGGTATTTATCGAACTATGCACTTCGCTATGGTGTGGATTAGATCTCCTAAAGCGCTAATGACTACGTTTCGATAACATCCAGCTCAAATTGCGCAGAGTTGAAGGTTTCAAAACGTTACGGACCTTTTGAGGTAACCGCTAGTTCAAACCCATTTCGGAAAATCAAATCGCAATTGTGTAAACCGGTCTTTTCGGATCGTTATTGCCGTGAACTAATTATATAATTGGAACCACCACAAGCCGCTACTAGCGAGCACATGAAATATCATTGAGTACTCACGTCGTAAAACTACGACGGATATCTATACGATATCCCAATCAAATATTACAAATCGTGGTCGACCACTAAAAGAAGTTCCAAGCGCCCATATATACAAAAAAATAAATGGTACCATCACATAAATACAACAACGATCGATCTGGCGCAATACACCGCTGACTGATCCGAATTACCGGCTTGCGGACATATATGCTCTGTCTAACTTGAAACTATAAATTCCTGAACCAATCTTCCGCTCGACTATTGTACGCCTAACGAACTTCTCAACGAACGAGAAATTCAGACTTATCATTCTTAACTTACAAATTTTACAGCTGAATCGGGACATCTCTTTTTGGGGTAGATAGAATAGACGATCATAGCTAATGATAGCGCTGGCGCGACCTTAGCCGTTATGCCGTTACAGATTTTCTGGTGCCGAGACCGAAGGATATCCTAGATAGTCTGATACATAGATATTCTAAAAGAATCAAGGTCTAACGCGTTACTTTTAAAAATATCACAAAGTAGAAACGATTTTAAACAGTTCAGTTTTGTAAATAAGAAATAAGCAAAAAAAAGGGGCATTGTTTTCAGACGAGCTACGGCGGTTTAGTGTTCAGGAATAATGGCCGGCCGGCTTAGAAAAAACGTTAGTCGGGTAGTACGAGACGATTCACTTTCGCAGACAAGTGAAATGGCGTCAGGACAGGTGACGCAATTGTTATCTGAAATAGTGAATAGATTAGACAGTTTGGAAAGGGTTTCTAGCGCGAGCAATACAAGTAATACTTCGAACAGACAGACTGACAGACAGGAACTAGAGACGTTTGAACAATCGGTAGGAAAACGTCAAACATGCATAGTGAAAATGACACAGAAGTTGCCGACATTCGATGGGCGGAGTTCGGAAAATCCGGTAGGAATTGCAAAAGTTCGAATGAGCATATACAGAGACTCATGGCGAATCTATTCGGATTTTGAAAAGGATTTCAGGGGTGATAATGAACAGGAATTAATTAAACAAAGATTTCTAACTGCGAAGTTTGATTCTAAGAAAGGTCAAAGTCTGGAAGAATTCTTTGCCTCTCAATTGAATAGCATATATGAGCTTACGATACCGTTTACTGATACGGAGAAAATCAACACGTTTTTCAGACAGTTGCCGCGTGATATTCAGGTAGCGTTTTTTGCTAGAAAGGAACCAATGACTATACGAGATGCGGTCGAGTTCCTTCGGCATTTAGAACGGAATGTCGATGGGGGATTAAGTGCGTTGCAGAGTTCGGAGACAATGAATACGAATAACGTAAGGCGGAATAGCTACATGCGTGGGCATTATCGTGCTATGCGGGTAAATACGTTACGATATAACGCGGTGAGTCGTAGGAATAATTATAACGCGGTAACGAAGGCGCGAAACGAATTTGGGACGCGCGCTCGCGGTTATTTTCGCGGTAGAGGTAGACAGCCTCAGGCGGCTAGTTTCAAGGCAATAGGGTTCCAAAGGGGCAATGATGTTTCAGATAATACAGAGGCAGGGCAAAGTTCAAGTGACAGGAATAATGCGATAAGTTCGAATTCAAAAAACTAGTGGACTCGCGCGGGTCGTTCGCGCTCAGATATTTATTACGCTTCGGGTGGACAGCCGATCAAATTGAAAAAAAGCATAGACTGTATGAATTGTGTAATTTGGATTCGAACGTGGGTGTGAATGAATTTATTCAATTACTAGCGCATAAAGCGCATGGATATGCCGTGTGTTTAGATGAAAAATCTAGATCGAAATGACAGACGTTTACATACGATATTCAGAGACGACGATTCGACTGAGTGTGGGCGCGATTTATGTAGTACATTGACATTACCTGAGATAGATGTGCGTATTGGGAATATTGTTGTAAGGAGTTTGATTGATTCGGGCAGCGAAATCAGTGTAATTAGTCGGAGGGTGTACGATGAAGTATGCAGGCAATTGGGAAAACCGACGGAAATACCGATTCCAAGTTTGAGAATCACAGGTGCATTTGGGGTCAGTAAGGAAAAGGTTGATAAGTTAGTTACGTTACCATTAACAATAGGTGAATGCGTTATCGATACTCCAATGCTAGTATTAACAAGGGTGCCTAAAGATTTAATTTTAGGGTTTGATTTTATACAACAGACGCGAGCCAGTTTAATGTGTGAGGGAAATAAGAGGCTAATTATACGAAGCGCCGGGCGGATGTGTGAAATACCATTAGGTACCGGTCCTAATCAGGATTCTTGCTGTTGTACAATGGAGGTACAGAACTAAGATACCAGTAGAAATATGATAGAGGAATATGTGAATAATTCATCAATACCTGTTGAACACAAAACAAAGTTATTGCCGGTGTTAAATAAACATGCAGAGTTATTTAGCGATAGGGTAGGTCGGACAAATAAATATATACATGAGATAAAAATGAGAGATTAAACGCCTTTCGTAAAACGAAGCTATCCCATACCGTTCGCATATCGCGATAAAGTAACAAAACGATTGATAGAAATGGAACAGATAGTTATTATTAGCAGGCAATCTACGGATTTCAGCAGTCCATTGACTTGTGCACTAAAGAAGTCAGGGGAGTTCCGTATCCTGCTAGATGCACGACAATTAAACACGGGAATGGTTGGGGAAGTTGAAAGACCAATTATGTTCAATGTGACGCCAGCGCTATAGGAATTGGGGGCTATGTTTATCAATTAGATGATTCGGGCCAGGAACGAATTATAGGGTTTTGTTCGCAGGCATTTAAGGGAGCTCAAACGAGATGGGCTGTCAGCGAACAGGAAATGTATGCAGTTATATACACTTTAAAGCGATTTGAGATATATTTGCGGGGAGAAAAAGTTATTATTAGAACTGATCATAAAAGTTTGACGTTCATTAAGTCGTGGACTTTATTGGGGGCACGCGTAACTAGGTGGGTTATGTTTTTAGAGCAATTCGATTACGACATAGAATTTGTGCGAGGGACTGATAATCAAATTGCCGACACGCTAAGCAGGCAAATAGTAGGACCTGGAGGTATGATTGACAGTATAACTGTTCAGCCGGGAATATTCTGGTTTCAGGCATCGAATACCGCAAGTGTTATTTCGAGTTTACGGGACATTGCGAGATTACAAAGCGAAGATGAGCGGTTAAATCGAATTAGCGGTTGTATCAGACGTAGGGTTGTAGATATGGGAACGAGAGAGTTTAATAATTACAAGCTAGTAGGTGATACGTTATATTTTCACGTGCCGAAGATGAACGTACAGTTGTTAGTAATTCCGGAATCACTACAGGAGGAACTAATTTTACACATACATGAAGAAATAGGTCACTAAGGCAGATATAAAATATTAGCACTGATGAAAGACAGATATTATTTTCTTCATATGAGTAGGGTGATTACCACGGTGATAAGAAGTTGTGACATATGTCAAAAGGTCAAACCAAGTACTAACAATACCGTTGGTCCTTGTACACCGGTGTTGGCGGAGAGGTTGGGTGAGAAAGTTTTCTCGGACCTTTATGGGCCATTGCCCGTAGGTAAATTCGGATATCAATATATATATGTGATTCAAGACGTGTACAGTAAAGTAATAAAATTGTATCCAATGCGAAAAGCTACAGGTAGGAGCGTGCTCGCTTGTACAAAGAGATTTCATATGGAAATACCTATCGAAACTATAATTACGGACTCAGGACCACAGTTCATATCGAAAGTTTGGGAATTTGGTCTCAAACAGCTAGGGATTCGGGTCACTCATACGTCGGTGTATTGTCTAAATTCTAATAGCGTAGAAAGAGTGAATCGCGAGTTAGGTCGACTAATTAGAACTTATTGCGGCGGAAGTAATCCAAGTTGGGTCGACGTGTTACCGGACATTCAGAATTGCTATAATAATATCGAACACACAAGCACAGGCTTTGCGCCTAATAAGTTAGCGTTTGGTAGGCGGGAACCGTTAACTATTGACAAGGAATTAGGCGATGAATGGTTATTAGGTCATAGAGTGCGAGATACGGAACAGGTGCGGAATGTAGCGATAGAAAACTCTAAAAGTTCTAGTGAACGACGTAAGCGACAGGCAGACAAACGGCGTAAATTAGAAGTCTATCGTATAGGTGATTATGTGAAACTTAAGACTTTTGTGCGTTCAAATAAAGAACATAAAATCATGCGGAAATTTTCATTGTTGTATAAAGGGCCTTATGTTATTTTGGCAGTGGTATATCCGAACTGTTATAATTTAGTAGATCCGGTTTCAAATGAGATATTGGGTAACTTCAATACTATAAATATAGCCAGGTATTATGTGAGGACGAATAAGGGCGTAGATAAATAAGATAGTGTATAAAAGTTATATAATTAAGCTGTAAGCGGTATATTTGATTAACTACTTTGTAGATTTAAGGATCTTGCATGGTTTAAAAAGGAACAAAAACAAAAAAAAAACAAAAAAAAAATGTATATATATAGTAATACGAATTAGGATAAGTTGCGGGCAAGCGAGGTTGTATAGTTAGATAGATAAATAAGATAAGACAGGAGAGAGCTCAATCGAGTTGTGTAAATATTATATACATAATTGACAGATTCATCGGTCTGTGTACATGATTTGAGATGTCGTACATATAGAGTAGATATGGACAAAGCATGGGTAGCATAGTGGTAATGAGAACCTTGCGCCATGTTTAACTGAGATAAACAGTGTCTCAAGGTCTGGGAGGGGGCTGTAATGGTACACGAGAGTCAGTACATTTGATACTTAATTTTGCGTGACAGAGGTCTAGCCCATCGCCGCGCTGTTTTGAATACGAGAATCGGTTCATATAACGTTTGGGGTTTTGAGTAGCTCAGTGGTAAGTTAGCAAAAAAAACAGAGCCGACGCGTGGGATGGTTCGAGGAAGGTTACAGGTCAGGTTTTTTTTGTCGCATTCCTGCGAGATGTGTAGGGATCGGAGCCGATTTGGCTGCGCGCTGGATAAAATATGAATAACTAAATAATGAAAGGTTATTATGGAACGATACGGAGAAAGCTATTATGTTGATTGCAAATATATAATTGCGTTCGAGGTATGAGATGGTGAGTTTGACACGACTAGTATGAATAGCATTCTAGTGGTCTTTGTTTCGCGCGCTAGCGGTCGGGAAGGCTTAATTAATCACAACAAGCTTTTATGGTCAGCGATCAACAGATTTTGTGTATCGGCCATACCGAATGACTTGAGTGATAACCTACGGTTGATCATAGTGAATATGCGTACACACAATTTGTAGAACGGCGGATCTGCATGGCATGGTTGAAATTAGACCCTGTGTAGTTAGTGATAGGAAGCTTCGCTTGGGCAGAGCCTGTTCGCAAAGGACGCCATTTTTTTTTTCAGACATGTGGGGTGTATAAATACGATTGCGGGGGAAGGGAGAGCATTGAGTCTCAGCGTCTAGCTACTGTGACAGTCGTCTTTCAAATTCTAAACAGTTTTGGTCTGCCGTGTTACGCGTCAGAACTGGGCGAATTATGATTGCGAGTTTCAGTGGATTTTCGTGAGTGTCTGAAGCGCCGAGATATACCTCGGTTCCTATCCTTTATATCAACCTACCCCAAATAGTCAATAGTCAATAGTCAATAGTCAAAGTACTTTATTACTGTAGATATTTACATATACTTAGCAAACGTCATTTTTTGCCTCTTCTCTACATTGGACCACTGTGGGAGAAGTAGGGCGTAGAAACTCCCACAGATTTATTTTTAGATCTCTTTTAAAAATAGGTTGTGCTTAACTAATACAAATATGAAAAATTTGATTTACCCCGAGTGAAACCATATTGTTTAGCGTGGAGTTGTTTTGTACGGTTGAAGTGTGAGAGCATTTGATTGAGTATAATCTTTTAAAATATTTTACTTAGTGTTGGAATAACAGATATTGGTCTGAAATTTGAAGGATCGCCCTTATCTCCCGATTTGAACAGCGGTATAAGTTTACTGTGTTTCATTAGGTCTGGAAAAGCCCTATCGTCAACACATTTATTGAATATATAAGCTAAGTGTGGGGCTATAACTAGAATTACTGAATCAATGACTTTGACTGATATACCCCACAGGTCTTCCGTATTTTTTAAGTTAAGTAATTTAAACGTTTTGACAATGTCCTGGGGATATACATGATGAAATTTTAAATATACATTACTGACGCTAGTGTTATTTTTTAATAAAGTCTCTGCCTCAAATGGAGATGAATTTAGACGGTCCGTTGTGAGTACGGGTACATTGGTGAAGAATGTTTCAAAAGCTCGAGCAACATCAGCGTTGGATTTAACAACATCATCACCTATCTTTAGGCAGAAATCACTGTCCCTTGGTATAACTTTGCCAGTTTCGCGGTTTATTATTTGCCAAACTGTTTTCATTCTATTATTGGAATTTTGAATTTTTCTATTAATGTGTAAAGTTTTTGCAGTTCTACAAACCAACTTGAAAGTTTTGGAATATTTTTTAACATAGTCATGAAATTTTCGATCAAAGTTATAGGTTTTTTGATCATAAAGGTCATACAAGATAACTCTACTTTTACGAATTCCAAACGTTGCCCAGTCATTAAATTTAGATTTACCGTTGTAGTCACTGACTTTCTTTAATTTGAAAACTTTATTGAATTCTGTCTGAATAATGTTGAAGAAGTCTGAGTAGATTTTGTTTGGGTTCTGTTCATTAAAATCCGGTACTGGCAAATTTATATCTAAGTTTTTCGTATATGTCTCTAGTCTATGGGATGTAATAGGCCTATAAAATGATGAACCAGTCTTATCCTTAATAGTAATTGGGAATGAAACTGTTTGACCACTGTGATCGGAGGGTAAGCAGTTAATTACACTTTTACTTGTGAACGCACAGTCACAAAAAACGTTATCTAAGCAAGTTTGGCTGGTAAGTGTAATTCTAGTCGGCTCTAGAAATACATGACATAAATTAAATGATTTGAACAGAGTTATTAATCGTCGCTTCAGTGTTGTATCTACAAGCAGATCTACATTAAGATCGCCACAAATAATTAACTTTTTTCTATTATTACAAAGTTTAATGAGGGCTTCCTCCATAATTTTCTCAAATATTTCGAAATCGCCATGGCCTTTTTCATCCCTCGGTGGCCTGTAGACACAAACAATAATATGGCTATCTAACTCAACACAGGATACCTCTATTTGTCTTTCAACAGTAAGTGCAAGAATATCTTTCCGTTGTTTCACCTTAATATTATTTTTCACTAAGATTAAAGAACCACCTCTATCAGCAGTCTTTCTATTGTAACAACTGACAATTTTGTAATTATTTATGTTAAAAGACATCATATTTTCCTTCAACCAGTGTTCAGTAACACAAATAATATCAATGTCAGAATTTTTTAGAAATAAATCTAATACAAGTTCTTTGCCAGGTAGCCCCTGGATGTTTTGATGGGCAATCTTTAACTGGGGCTTACATTTTGACATATTTAGTGGCTCTTGTATGCTAGAGATTTCCTCTATTGTCTTATGAACTAATTTAAATTACTTGGAACAGATTCCAATGTTGCATGCAAAGTATAATTAACAGGTGAATTCCCAATAGGGGTGCATGTCATATTACTCTTAAAATAAGCTGATGTCAAGTTGAACTTAGTTAAACCAACTATAGCTGCGTCGCATATATTATAAGCTAACAATGTAGCTACTAATTTTCTATATTTATTAGACAGGTACAATGTATCCCGTGTCAGAGTAAAGTTATGAATAAAATTATTCATGTCGAAATATAAAATAGCATCGCTATGATGACATGTTAAATTAAATAAATGAATATTCATTCTATGCACAGATTTGTTCTGTAGTTCTGTCAAATTACAGGCATATGGAAAATTGCATAGTATAAATTTGCATTTCATCCTACTATGTAAGTCTAGAAGTGTTTCAACACTTTTATTCAAATCATTCCGACTAATGTTTGAATGATTTCCTACCATAATTACAATAGTGCTGTACTCATCATAGATACCGCGACTAATCATCTTCACTAGATCTACAAATGAACTATTTGGACAGCAAATGTTCGTTACTTTTTGGTTAAGCCGGTTATGTAATAGAGTCCCAAATCCTGCACCTACTTTGTCGGAGAACAACAGAGTTTTTCTCTGAGCACATAATTTGGTAGCTGGCGGTACACGAGTGGAGGTGAGTGGCGGGACACACGTGTTGGAGTGCGGTTTGATGCACGTGGCGGCGGTTGGCGCGGCAGTCGCGGCAGCGAGCGTCGCAACGTGCGCAACGGCGAACGGCGCGGCCCTCGGGGCAGCTTGCGGCATGACACACGCCTCAGCAGGGACAGCGAGCGGCGCGGTGCTCGCGCTGTTGAGCTGCGAGGTGTCTCCTCGTCGTCGATTCCAAAACTATCCTTGGGTCGTTAGATAAGAACTTGTAAGTAACTGATCTGAGTCTGAGTCTGGGCTTGGAGCGACCCTAAATTCCTTTTTCCTTCACCATAGGGTTCCTGGATTGGCTCTTAGGATATTCGCGGGCTAATCCTCTCCTCATTCCTTTCGAGTAGCGAGTTTTGAAATTTCCACACACACAGTCATTAAACATACAAGCACATTCAAATCAAACTCAACCATTTTCGAGTGGTGTCGATAATGGACATGGTATAACACTAGGATTTTAGACTAGGCTAGACAGGAGTTTAGTTGCGGCTAAACCTAGGTTGGCAGGGCATAGGGAGACTGTTTGATCGATGAGGTTCCGCGGATGGAAATAACAAATTCAGAACAAAATTAAACCGGTGTCAATACAGATAACCTATCCTGTTGATATTTTGACATTTGAGTGTTGTCGGGGACGCGCGAAGAGATCAAATTACAGTCTAAAGTTCATTGTTTAGGACCGGGTAGGTTGTTTTGCTTTGCCTTGGGTCAGTTTGGATTCAAGTTGCATCTTTAAATTAAATGTAAAGTTCGCTGGAGGTCCAATGTGTAGGCTGAGTCAATATATATGATTAGGCTCAGTCGAGGACGTGCTGCGGCTAGTGGAATTCATAGTTCGGTATTTTTCGAACTATGCACTTCGCTATGGTGTGGATTAGATCTCCTAAAGCGCTAATGACTACGTTTCGATAAAATCCAGCTCAAATTGCGCAGAGTTGAAGGTTTCAAAACGTTACGGACCTTTTGAGGTAACCGCTAGTTCAAACCCATTTCGGAAAATCAAATCGCAATTGTCTAAACCGGTCTTTTCGGATCGTTATTGCCGTGAACTAATTATATAATTGGAACCACCACAAGCCGCTACTAGCGAGCACATGAAATATCATTGAGTACTCACGTCGTAAAACTACGACGGATATCTATACGATATCCCAATCAAATATTACAAATCGTGGTCGACCACTAAAAGAAGTTCCAAGCGCCCATATATACAAAAAAATAAATGGTACCATCACATAAATACAACAACGATCGATCTGGCGCAATACACCGCTGACTGATGCGAATTACCGGCTTGCGGACATATATGCTCTGTCTAACTTGAAACTCTAAATTCCTGAACCAATCTTCCGCTCGACTATTGTACGCCTAACGAACTTCTCAACGAACGAGAAATTCAGACTTATCATTCTTAACTTACAAATTTTACAGCTGAATCGGGACATCTCTTTTTGGGGTAGATAGAATAGACGATCATAGCTACTGATAGCGCTGGCGCGACCTTAGCCGTTATGCCGTTACACCCCAAACTAGGTATTTCGGTTAGGTTAAGTTAAAAGTTTTGATGTTTGAAATAATTTGAGAATACATAGCTGTTTATCAGAAAAAATATAAGTCATCGCTTCAGAAAAGCACAAAACATTACAGCACATTCATTTTGAAAACGTGAACTACGAAAAATTTGTAAATGCTTAATTTAAAACTATGGTTTATTAAAACTATTAGTTAGTATGTATTGCCGCAGTCACATTTTAATTCTCTTTGTTTTGATAACCGTTCGAGAGTTTTGAAATTAGGTCTGTTTAGCCCGCATATTCAAGAGGATAAAATCCGCCATTTTGGTTCATTTTTGTATGTACCCAGTAATACTACGGCCATCAAGACGAATCTAATGACGTATCATTAATCAAGATCGGTTGAGCCGCGTTGAGTAGTTACGAGGGAACACAGGAACAGACATACATCCATGTTGATGATGATGATGTGGTCCGATCGATTTCTGTCACGGCGACCGCATCAACTCTCCGTCTGTACACGGCATCGCATGTGGCGCTCTACTTGTATGTACATACATATACATATATGTCACCGTAAGATTGTCAAAACCGTTAGTTTATTATGTTACTTTTTTTTCTCGTCAGTTTACAAACTATCGATAAATTGTAACGAACTGCTTACAATATGACGATTTAGTTTACAATAAAACCGTTAAATTGTAAACAGGTTTAAACTCGATTTGCAAACGAAATACCAGGGCAAACGCTGCGGTAGCTTATGTGAAGACTAGAGGGGGCGAGCGCAGCGAACTTTATGTTCGGTTGACATGTAAGAACAAAATAAACGTAAATTATAAACCCTGTAAACATATTCATACAAGTCAATCACATAACCCTCCTCTTTTTCGCTTCGCTGCAGTCGGGTAAAATCTGCAAGTTCGCTGTCGTTAAGGTTGTGATCGCTACATCACATTAGACTTCGTGAAAAATTTACATATAAAATTCGTATCCAAAGAAACCAAAGAATGTAATGTCCTCTTTCATCTTTGTCGTGACGTCAGTCAAGAGGACAGGATAAAAGGCCCTTTGAAATTAAATAGACGCGACTTGACATGAGCGCGCTTGTGATACGCCGCTTTGCTAATACGCCGGTTTAGATTAAACAAATGTTTCGGGTTGCTGATTGGCCCAAATTGGAGGAACTGAGTTCCATTTGAGGTGTCAGTGGTACTACACGACCGACACAACTAGGCGCATGGCAGGACTGCGGTTTCGGCGCAAATGCTTGTGCTACTAGGGCGAGCTAAGTTGGCACCTGGCTCGAATGACGTTTGTGCAAAGTACAGTGTGTACAGTACGTTTTTACATATTGCTAAATTGATTTGTTAATTAATATCAGGTTACTCACACACTTAGAGCAGACAACGCAAGCACGGATAAATGACAGCGGGCAAGCCCATCGCTGCAGCTATTAGATTAAAATAACTAATCAGACATTTACCTACGCTGACTCGGCCAGAAACCGTTACGATACCTTCAAAGTAACCTTTGATGAAACAAAATGGCCGATCTGTGATAAAATAGTATGATAAAAACTTACCCAAAGGCAAATAAATACTCAAGATCACACAAAACCACTGAAAAGAGCTTTGGCAAAACAAAAAAAAAACAATAAATTCATAGGTCTCAAAAAATTATATGTTATTAACAAAGAGCTAATCTAGTTTAAATACTATGTCGTTACACGATTGGATTAATTTGGCTCGATCGTAAAAAATCCTGAACATAGTCTATATTTAAAAGGAGATTCAATAATTTTAATATAAAATTACTGATTTTTCTCATAATTTTTGTACCTAAATTTTCCTTTTTTTCGAGCTCCGTATTAATCCTTAAATTTTATCGATTAGCTTATTTACGTTTTTTCAGTAAATTCGAAAAAACACCTAATTTTAAAAGTATCCGGGCGGCCCGACGCTATTCCGCGCCGCCCGCTACCCCGCCAGTTCCGCTACCCCGCCTGAAGACGACGGGCGAATGCGGCGCCCCTCAACAGCCAGAACTGGGCCTTAATTCATCGAAAAGGGGCTAAGTGCGTGTGCGTGCGTGCGTGCGTGCGAGCGTGCGTGCGTGCGAGCGTGCGTGCGTGCGAGCGTGCGTACGTGCGTGCAGGATTGACAACTCCTAAAATATTCCCCCCTAACGAAAGTCGAAATGCCCAAAATCCTTAGACTTAGAATCAAAGAACACAAAGCAGAGCCTCAATATATGTAACCCTTAGGGTACAGAAACCTAAACCTTACCAAAATATACCAAGGGCTTTCGAAGTCCCGTTTCTTTCGTGTTTTATTCCCTTGTAACTAGTTGTAACTCAACTTTGTGCCTGCTGGCGAGGTTTTAGTTCGACAACTTGTGCCCTGTCTCTCGAGGCGAGGCCGAGCCGATGGACGTTCGTAATCCTGAGAAAGGAAATAAATAAATCCTAGTTTATTTCTCGCTAAGATAAGCGCGATCCGCTCGGAGTAATGTACAATGAGAAATTGAATCGACTCGGCCGGGTTCTATACTAATTTAGTATGTCGCCGGTCCAGCTTTATTCGTTTCTTATGGTACTGAAAAGTGTGAGAAGTCATATTTTTTGTTTATTGGGACCGAAATAAAAAAACATTACTTGCGTATCATGGTTTACATTTGGTCATAAATATCTAATTTCAGTTACACATGATATAACCTTACATATATACCCTATGCAAATAATTTAGTTTCACATCTTTATTATTAGTTATTTATTAACATATTTACATGAGGATAGTTAATTGTATAATTATTTCCTATAAAATTTTTGGTTATATATTTTATTTTACCTTATTGTTAGTTGTTAGGGTGCCGTATCCGGAGGATGCCAAACGGGACCCAATTACTAAGCCTACGCTGTCCGTACGTCCGTCCGTCCGGGAAAGTTGAAATTTTCACAGAATCTGTGTTTGCGTTCCCGCTACAGCAACAAATATAAATTACACGAGATTTTATCAAATAAAGGGGTCCCCATTCAAGAGAAGTGTTTGAACACCCGCCGTGATATAACAAACTATATCATGATTCAAATATGATCGCAGATTTCGCGGCTAATCACTCGGTTGTGGCGGCGTAAGAAATCGGCTGCGCAATCGTTAAGTTCTAAGGATACTTGATATTATTTTTTCTTTGTTTTATAATTATTAGTGCTTAAGTTTTCTTGTCTGATGGTACCTTTCGTGTTCGAGTCCGACCGATCCTTGGCCGATTTTTTGTCCTTAAGTTTTCTTGTACAATGTTACGGAACCCTTCGTGTGCGAGTCCGACACGCACTTGACCGATATTTTATTTAAAGCCACTCCTTCAGTAACTCATTGGGTCTGATGAGCTCATATATCCCCAGAGCTGCGGCAATGGGCTGGGCCCCTGTTATTCAAGACCTGTTTTTTTTCTTATTCCCCAGCCGGGATTCGAACCCGGGACCTCTCGCGTGGGGGGTACAGCCTCGAACCGCAACGCCATGCCCCACAGAGGACTATGTTCACAGTTCGTTAGACGAAAAACAGGTTCTAAACAAGGAATTTTAGACTGCTGCAATACGGTATTTGACTGCTAGTCAAAATAGATACTTTTTAGGAACTGTCAAAACGGTAACTTTCTTCACGAGTTCTATGAAATACTCTTTTTAACACAAAATTGAGTCTGCTGGAAATAAACTTTTCTGATATCGTCAAACGTTTTTGTTGAAATAGGTTCAGCTTCAGACACGTTTCTAGATTTACCTTTTCAAATACCGTATCGTTTAGTAAAGCATTTCTGTGAAAGCTTTCCAGCTGTGTTACATACAAAACAAAGCTCGGTGCGCTTACACTAAGTTTTTGTTGCACACGAATAAGTTTCTGCGTTGTTTAGTCTGGTGCAATAGCTTCGTTGTTTCTTTGGGACACAATTATTATCTATTTAAATGAGTATTAAACCTAAATGCTCAAAAAATATATCTTTGGAGTCACTTTGTGAACATAGCAGTGTAACCTGAATAACGAAAAGCTAAGTATAATTAATGTAATCTATTACTTCTTGGATAGTAGATTAGGTATAAATAAAATACGAACATAGCAGTGTAACCTGAATAACGAAAAGCTAAGTATAATTAATGTAATCTATTACTTCTTGGATAGTAGATTAGGTATAAATTAATTATGAACATAGCAGTGTAACCTGAATAACGAAAAGCTAAGTATAATTAATGTAATCTATTACTTCTTGGATAGTAGATTAGGTATAATTGAAATATGAAACGTTTTGAGTTTCTTTTCCCCAGGGATAGTTATCGGAATTCCCGCACGGTGTCTCTCCTGTCAACTCCTCGGCATAACACTGCCGCCTACAAACACTCTTTTAGGTTAAGGGCAATCCGACTGTGGAACGCACTTCCCTGCACTATTAGGGAAAGTCCCTCAATTTTCACTTTTAAGAAAAGATTGAAAGCGTATTTCCTTTCTCTTCCGTAATCGGTATCATATTTATGTAAGTATATAATATGATATTTTGTAATTTATATATGTGCATGCTATCTAGTGTATTTAATAGTTGAGATGTATATATTTTTTATTAGGTATATTTTATTTATATTTTAAAAGTAATTTTCGTACGTATGTATACAGTTTTATTGCGCACTAGGACTGTCCTTTTTCATAAACACTCCTGTCTTGCCTAGGTTTGCTGGAAGAAATCTCTTTTAGAGATAAGCTCGCATTTGCCTATAAAATGTATTGTAACTGTCTGTTTATCTATGTTTTCTGTGCAATAAAGAATATGAATATGAATATGAAATATGAATCGCTCAGTACGTTTTATACTAAAGGGTTCCGTAACCAAAGGAGGAAAATTTACATAAAATTACTTTTGAAATGTTTGTTCAGACAGACAGAACCCTAATCGCGCGATTCCGACTCTTACTTAGCTGAGTTTTTATTAAGACAAAAAGAAGGGACTCGTGGCACGAGACAAAAGACTTTCTTAAGAAAATTTAATAAATTACTCGAATAAATTACTTTAGTACGAACGCGAAATGTCGTGACCAGGTGCTTGCTTTTTGCAGCTAATTAATACCATACGAAATACTTTATTATATATTGCTTATAAACTTTAGATAAACTGTAGACTTATAAATAAACGGTGGCAAAAACATAAATTTGTCATAAAATTAATCAAAACGGTCACTAAACATGTTTTTACCAAACTATTTTTATTTTTTATTTTTTTCTTATCTATTTTGTTTTATTAGACAACATTTATTATATATTATAAACTAAACTATAACTACACTAAACTAAATTAAAAATTTCCCTGAGTTCGCTGCCGGGCGGGAGGGTGCCCAAGACGCTGGCACTGTTACCTCGCTGTATCGCAATACTGATGCATTGAGCGAGGTAGGCGCCAGCTCTGCGGTCCCCTGACGCTTCGACGAGCCTCTTAGAGATGTCTTTGAGTATCTTCGAGCATCAGGGCCCCACGGCCCAAGGGTCTCAAAGCCGAACGGCATAAACAAATAGTCGTCGCCGAGTGCGGCATATTTGCGGCTTTTGAGGCAGCTGTGGCAGCAGCGCCGGCTGTGGCTGAGGTTGCCGAAAGGTGACACGGTGCCAGCGTATCTACGCAGGTCGCGTCCCATACTAGCGACCTCCCGCTCTGCCAGGGAATGAGCGTCATTCCGTCCGGCCTCCTGCCATCGGCGCGTGCCAGCCCATTGGGTTCAAGTATTGCTGGCACACCACAGCTGGCAAGGGCCCGGCGGATGACGTCACTAAGATTGGCATGACGGGACCACCGACCGGCGCTGCGTTGGCAGGAGAGGCCGTGGTGACCTAGTTGGTCCACCCTAGTACCGCAGCGGCACCGATAAGATGGATTTCGTTTGTCTTTACGCTGAGTCGCAGGCAAACGGCGAGGGTAAGGGTGGTACGGTCAAGCAGGGTGCCAATGTGCTTTGATGCGATTGCGCGAAGCCAGTGTCCTGACTCCTTCTCCCTGGTAGCTAGGAGACGAGCGCGCACTGCTGGACCACTAGCCGTTTTTACCAGATGCGGGTTTTAATGCATAGCGGCTCGTCCCATAGCCGTTGAGAGTTTAATTTTGTTGGAAAATTTTGCCTCGGACAGGCTTGCGTCCAGGCATTCCTGGCCTCGGCCATACACGTGACCTCCACATCACCGAGTGATGGGTTTATGATTTTACCATAGAGATCACGTGTGCTATGGGCTGAAGACAGGAAGGCCGGGAGCGCCACATCTGAGATTTTCCGGATCCCCAAGCCACCGTGTCTGATTGGAAGGGCGGATTGGGTCCAGCTTCGTTCATCGAGATTAATGTTTAAAATTTTGGTTAATGTACTTTTGGTAATATCGTCTATAAGGTTGAGAATGGGAGGGTATTTCCAAAGAGGAGAGCATCGAAGGAGGTATGTGAATTTGGGTACAAAAAGGCAAAACCGTATGATAGACAGGGCCAAGTGGGGATTTAGGTCAGTCAGTTTGATAGAATTTTGATTGAATTTAGAGATTTGTTCATCCACGAAGCTGGGGATCCCATCCTCTAAAACGGGGGCCCCTAGGAGGCAAAGTGAGTCTTTGTCTAGAATTTTAATGTTAGGGGCAGCTGAGGTGAATTTAGAGATGATCTCAGTCTTTTCCGAGAGGGTAATATTATCGGATATGAACAATTCGCATTCCGAGAAATGGAGTCCAGGCCTATTTTTTTTAATTCTGATGTTAGGTGTTCTAAATCTTGTAATACGTCTTCGGCTTTGCCTCCTATGGTCCCGTCGTCTAGGTACCAAATGTTGAATTTGGAATTTAGGCTGGTAATGATCGGATGGATAGCCAAACTAAATATTGCCGGTCCGAGTGGGTCGCCCTGCTGACAGCCGACGGCAGAATTTATAAGATGGTCCCTGAAGATTAATTTAGAATGTTTACTGTAACATTGCCACATGTAATTGTAGATAGATGGTGTGTGCTCTTTAATTTGGGATAGCAGGGCGCCTCTGTCTACCGAATTGAAGGCGTTTTTCACGTCTACCTTCAGCAGCACGTCACCTCCTCCGTTAGCTAGGAAGATGCGAGTCGCGTGCACAGCGGCCTCGCAGCCTCCCCTGCTACCGAAACCCAGCTGTACCGGTTGTAAGGTAGTGCAAAGATCTGGTAGGATATACTTACAGCAGATCTTTGACACTATGCGGCGGATGGTATTGCCTACAGCGATGGGTCTGATACCCCCGGTCCTTCTTTATGGGGGCACACAGATTAGCTCCGTAGAGCACGTCTGTTATGCCCTCGTGTACCTTTCCAGACAACATGAGGCTCGCCAGTTCAGCGATATCCGCCAGGAGAGTCTGCCCGACGTCCCCGACGGCTCCACAGATCAGGTCTTTGTAGTGTTGCGGGCTCATGCCGTCGAGGCCGCCTGCGGAGCCACTTCTAAAGGACATCACCGCAGATGCGACGTCCTCGGCTGTAGCCTGGAGAGTACGTTCAGAAGGGTCGGGGGGATCAGGGAGGTGCAGTGTTGGTGAAGGTGCTGTGTGCTTTGACTCCAGCGCATGCAGAGTGTCCGGGGAGTCAGGGGCGACAGCATCGCTCGAGAAAAGAAGCAGCTCCCTATAAATCCCCGTCACTTATTTTTTTCTCTATTGTTTTCGCCATGTTAAATTTGGGTCGAGATCTATTGTTGAGAATTTGGCCCAAAAAGGTTGGTGATTGGTTCTTGCAGTTGTTTTTAATTGATTGTGCTTCCATCCTTAACTACGTGCAAAGTATGCGGTATGCGAAAGTAGGCAGCTGTTCCCAACTGGGGCCATCATTGTTTAAGATGACCTGTCGTATGGAAAGGGACAGAGAGGTCGCCACGCATGTCCTCGCAAACTATTGTAAATATGCATCCTTATGTTCGTCCATTATTTTGATCACTTATTTAATTCAAAATGATAGTAGGTCTGTCATCAAAATAATAGAGCTGTCTCCTGATTGGTGATCGATAAAATCATACACATACCACTTAAGGTGATATATCGACAAAATCAAAACTTTATGAAGTTTATTCTCTGCTGTTCAAAAGAAGTCCTAAGTTAAATAAATTAGTATTATAACTTTGGAATCTTTTGTTTTATCAGAAATGCGATTGGAGGAACTTCGCTCGATATAAATAATTATTGAAATGAGGTCTAGATTTACACTTTTTTTATTTACAGTCAAATTATTATAGCACATAGACTTCAAAAATATTTATTTAAATGCGTTTTGACAATACCTAATTTACCTGTGAAGGAAATTTTCGTAGCTATGAATTTAAAAACGACAGTGCGATAGTGTTTTGGTGCGGGTGGTGTGCCGTAACACGCTATGCAGAAACCCGCAATGAGGTCTCGCCCAGACTTAACGAAAATCCATCGCCACGTCACGCCACAGTATCCACGCCACAGGGTATCCTAGGGACGAGAGGCAGAGGCGATGATGACAGTAAATTTTTGAAACCACTGAACCGATTTAGATTTAAAATAGTTAGGAACCATCGCAGTGAACCCATACCAAAAATGCGCAATTAAATCAGTCCATCGGTTTGAGAACTATGGTCGCACAGACAGACGTTCGTCTGGGTTCAAACTTATAAAATCATTCTTTTCGAAAAAACCAATTACGATTCCATAGTTTAACAAACTAGCATTTAAATTAAATTCAGCGGACGAAACACTAAGTCCTAATTACTTATTGTCCTCACAGGCTTGTTAAATAAGTCGAATTATTTTTCAACTCGGGACTTACCTCCAGAATTCCGGCTTCGCCTACTGAATGTTGGGTCGAAGCCAGCAAAATAATTTTGCAGTAACATTTTTCGAGCAAATAGTTGGGTACTAATTAAGCAGCTGTAAATGTCGTCTGAAATATTAAAAAAAGTGTATTTTTCATGAGATTGCTGTCAAAGCAAAATAAAAACAGGTTCACATATTTTCCCATATAGGATGGCAGAGGCACAGCTGTGCCCACGATGAAGCAGTTATTCAATATTCTATTTTAGATGTCTGTTACTAAATTTGATAATGTGACAGTAATATAACAGTATTTGATTTGTTTTACGTACATTATTCTAAGGCCGCTTGCAGCAGACTTTTGACAGACGCTTAGTGGAGCTTAACCGCAATATAAATACAAGATGGCCATGTTGAGTGGGACCCTCTCTGACAGGCAATGCCCTCACCCTGCTTGACCACGTAACTTGGCCGCGTTGCATTTATATTGCGTTTAAACTCCATTTAGCGGCTGTCAAAAGCCTGCTTGCAAGACGGCCTTAATATTTTCTCTCCCTCAATTATAACTTCTTAAGGGCTGTTGCCTGAATCAGGTAACCGAATTTAAGTATTTGGGGCACTTGGTGGACAAATATTTGAAGGATGAGACATGATGGAGAGGGATTGTAGGGTGTTGGCAGTTAGAAGTAATGTGCTGGCTCGCAGATTCGCTCGGTGCTCAATACCAGTAACTCTTTTTGAGCGTATTGCCAATCTTCTTACACCAGCAGTGGAGGTTGTTGGGGCTGCCTTCTGCAGTGCTTCAGCGATGTCTGCAGAGCGCGCGGGGATGGCTTCCACGCGATTATGAGGAAAAGAGCTGCATCATCGCTGGGCAGAATGCGCGACAGCGACAACGGTATCCTGAAGATATTTTCAGAGAGATGGGATATCCCATTCACCTTCCATCGGTTAAAAATGTTAATTTAATTATAATTTTATAATATTTGTAAGGATCTTGTAATCTGAAATAAATATTTAATAATATTTAATAATAACTATTTTGTTAATTTATTATGAAGGATCATAATTACATTTATATTATTGATAATCAGATAAATGAGCACAAATCTGCTTCAGTCACCTCTTATGGTTAAACGCCTAATGATAAGTTATGTTTAATATTCTTGCAACAGCCGGAGAGATTAACAGACCGCGGACCCTTTGCAATACCGTCCCGTTGTCAACTTTTGAGTGCGGTACCCTAAAAATAACTTTTTGACATTTCGAGCTTAAATTAGTATTTTTTACAATTCCATATTCTAAAGTATCACTATTTGTAAATATTTGATGTCAACGCAGGCACTTGGAATAGAAAAGCTTCGGTTAAGATATTTATCACATATAATAAAAAATTACACCTAAAACATAAACCCATCTTTTGCACGTTTTTATATAATTTAATATTAATATTCAACAACAGATATGAATTGAAAGTAACATTAAACAGCACTCATTTTAAAACACCCTATTAGAAAAAGTGAGGTAATAGTTGTTGTCAGAAAGGGACAGAGCCAAACACACTATGCCGAGGATACACGACCGAAGCTCGGCATGATTACGCCTGCAATGCTATTTGAATTACTGACGACACACAATGCCGACATAACGTTGCGTTATAGCGTACAGCAAACTTCCGTCGGGCGTAAGTTCAGCGGCAACTTATTCTGTAGAGCACACATTATACGCGACCGAAGTTCGCTTCGATTGCCGAGACCTCTATGAACTTGTGTGTGACACACACAAAGTTGCGCAACTGAATTTCAGCCGCGAAAGTTCAGCACTTGTGGTGTGTCATATCAGCCGAATACGTCGGAACGTATAATCAGCCGCGGAATCATGCCGAACTTCGCTCGCGTATCTTCGGCATAGTGTGTTCTGACAGTCTGATAACAAATATTACGTAACTTCAGCTGTAGGTCCGTTTTCGCGCCAAACCGTCAACTTTCAGTTTGAACCCGCGATTGTTTGCAATAAAATAAAGTATTGTAATGTTTTAATATGCCCGTGGTCTTTTCTATATAAAGTGAAGATGAAAGCAAAAATAAAATCAATTTATTCCTATTGGTCTTGTCATCCAAACTGAAAGATCTTATTTCAATAACATCTCTTTATCGAGATTTGGGCCCTTATTTTAGCTATCTACTATGTGGCGTTTAGAGAATTTCTTTCCAGCCAAAAGTAGGAATAAATGAAGATAATTTCTAATCATTTAATTATAGGAAGATATTAAAACGTAAGATAATGAATGCCTAAAGTGAACAGTGAAGGAGTGGAATGGGGGTTCATCTAACATCTTTAGGACCCCAAGTCATCCTCACCTGCTCGTGGTACACTCTGCTGATCAACGGACGAGGCTCTGGCACAAACCCACCAACCCGCAATGGACCAGCGTGGTGGGATTATGGTCCAAACCCCTACACAGGACAAACCTATGACAGTACAAACTCAACCTAGACCCCAAGTGCCCGGCGCCTCCAGCGGCGACGATGGTGACGATGGTAGCCGGAATAGCCGCGGAGGCAGGGGTGCTAAGAATCCCCGGGCGAGATCGCTACCCCATCAACAACCCACGCCACACAAAACAGACTCTGATAATTTAAATGTGTTTACCTTTAATGCCCGCACATTGATGAAGGACGAACGTTTCGAAGAGCTAGATAACGCCCTAAAAGGAATCAATTGGGACATTAAAGGTCTTGCAGAAGTTAGACACGAGGGAGAGGCTACTGTTGAAAGAGACAATGGGATATTCTACCATACAGGTATATAATTGATCCTTTGCTTTCTTTTGAATCATTGAAGATTGATTGAAAATGTCTGCCTAGACTAGGACTATAACCAATATATGTATTAGTCTCACTGGCTGCCCGTGTCGCAGATTCGCATATAAACGCGTTTCAATGAAATTGGCCGCTTGAAATTTTATAGGAAAATAGTAGATTTTTGCACCAAGCTGAAGTAAATTACTTAATGCGAGGTGCATAGTCTGCTTTTTGCGAATGCATTGTAAACCTAGGGTTTTCCTTTTAGTAACAAGACATTTTTCTTTGGTTGCACGATTTAAAATAAAACTAGAACATTCATTTTCACTTTTAAGAAAAGATTGAAATAGTATTTCTTTTCTCTTTCTTGATAGGTATTTTATGTATGTATATATAAGTAGTTTATGTTTGATATATATTTTATTTTTGTGCTATTTTACTTTATAATATACATAATTTATTATATAATTATGTTTTAGCTCCGTAAATAATTAGAGAAATATAGTTTTATTGCGCACTAGGACTCTCCTGTTGCACAACTTTTCCTGTCTTCCCTATGTTTGCTGGTAGAAATCTCTCTTTAGAGATAAGCTCGCCTTTGCTTATAAAATGTTTTGTTACATTATGATTTCTGTGCAATAAAGAATATGAATGAAAATCCTGCTTCGAACAATAAAAATGATAATTCATATTTCGTTACTAAGAAACAAATTACTTAATCAATGTTAGTTTCTTATATCTATTTGAAATGCATATATACTCAATGCATATCTATTTGAAATAAATGGACCTGCCTTTCATAAACATCGGAAACAGCTACTAGCGGAATTACCAAATGCTCAAAAAATTACTGAGTGGCGACGAAAAATTACCAATAAGGTTGGCTTAAATGCAAATGTCGGAGATATGGGGGCTGAAAGTTTAATAAAAAAGTTTCGAAAAATATTAAAAAAATACCGACGAACTTCAAGGGGTCGGTCGGGGTGCGAGGAGATGGAATATAATAAAAAACAGTTTTTAGCTAAGCAATACTTGCTCGCTAGTTCTAAGCTCACAGAGCCTCTAGTATAAATATTCGTAGATGGCTTTTCGAATTACTCCTATACATTTTGCTAGGTTTCCTTTGCCCCGGCTGTGAAGAGAATGAATGAATGAATGGTGCTTCTCCAGCCAGGGTTCTAAACCTGTTCCGGTCTTTCGGCCGGCATACCAGAGGGCACAAGTTTTGAGGGGGGGTGGAATGACCTGCTCTGTAGGAAGGGAAGGATAGTGAATTCAATCGACCGACTCTTCAGCCTGAAGCCAATATAGGATATGTGGAATGGGGAGGATGTGGGATTTGGAGAGCAGCTGTTGTTTTCTTCAAGTTCTTGTTTTCCTTCTATTTTCAGTTATTGTTAATAGTTGAGTTTCCTGGGTCGTGTTCGTTTGGGTTATCTGGTAAGTTCCCAGTTTCGCTTTTGCTGTCTGTTTCTGGGATACGGTATATTTGCCTCTAGGCCATCATGACTTCGTCCCTGTTGTGTGATGATTCTGTCCAGTAACTGTGTTCTTCACCGTAGTATTGAAGTCATGCTTAAAGAAATCTTTCCAGGTGTATATAAGTCGGCCGACTTTCTTTTTCCTTGCTTCGTATTTGAATGGAGCGTGTAGTCAGTGCTGTTGTGGGCGTCGTAGAATATGTATAGTAACACATCCGGTGGTTTTTGATTCGTTTGGTTATCGTTTTGCCCTGTAGTCAGTCATGAATTTTGTGGTATCTTGGATAGCTTCTGGCGTTCTCAAACATGTCTCTGAGGATCAGGCGTTCATATACTGACTGTCAACTGTTTGCTTTAGTGAGGGTTGCCGCTTTTTGTCCGTTTTTTATAAACAGTGCAATGACCATTTTGTAAATCAGGCGCACTATATTTCAGTCCATGTTGGATTTCTTTATAAAATGCATTAGGGCCTTGGAATTGCATATGGCTTGCCGGCACCTCTTTTTTATTGTGTCCTATGTCCTGCCGTAATATATGTGCCGAGATATTTGATTTCGTTTACGGTTCGTATTGGAACTACGTCCAATTCACTGGTTGTTTATGGGGTCTCTTATAAGTTATTGTATTTATTTTATTATATGTAAGGTTTATGTATATATCGGTAATTATTTCGTATTTGCTATCTGTATTTTACAGATATTTTAATTTATTCCTAGGCATTTTAGTAATAGTAATTATCGTGCACTGCCTACCCTTTTATGATAGCAATTCCTGTAATGCCTTGTTTTGCTGGAAGAAATCTCTTTTCAGAGACAAGCTCGCCCTTGTACATGCATTTTCTTTTGATGTAACTTTTAAAATATTTGTGTGCAATATTGTGAAGGAGGTTTGTTCCTATAATTCCCTTTTTCCTGTATTTCTTTATAGCGTCTTGTCCGATGCGAGCATACAGATACCAGAGATAGTGTTTTGACATATGTGTCATGTTTATTTCCTGTATATAGGCTATGTGTATGTTTTTGTTAGTCAATTCCGCGTCAATGTTGAGTCTTTTAGTTATTTCGGCGCATCCTCTAACCTTCCAAGTAGCAATGCGCATACGCTCGCATGTGACTTGTGGTTTAAATATGGGGCTGTTTCGTATCATCGTATATCCGGTGTTGTCTGGGATGTCTTCTGTTGATGTTATGGTTGACCCTGAGGAGGTCATGGGTGTTGCATTAAGTATCGGCGAAAGTATGGTGTTATCAGTTTGGTTATCGGTTGCTTGATCCGTGGGTAAATTTGGCGATTCAAGCAAGTAAACGCTGTCGTAGTGGTGTCCTGTGACGTTGAGGTTGATAGATTTCACTGCATCCGCTGGATTCTTGGGCGTGATTGTGAGCGATGGTGTATTTTGCTGGTGGATTGTTGCGTTAAGTAGAAAGTATTCGGCAGCTGGTATTATAATCTCCTCTCCAGCCCAAGTACCGTAATTGCGTAGATTTTCAGTGGTGAGTTGTTAAGGATTTCAGGCTCAGTGATTGCGAGCTTTGTTCTGTTCATCGCCGTTTTCTTCTACATATTTAACTAGGTCCTTACGAATGAGAGTGTGGTTGCATGTTAATTGACATAGGTGATTAATTTAGTCAGCAATTGCGGTGAATAGGCAGTTACCATCTCAGCGTTGGTAAGGCTTCCATTAGGTTATGTTCTTGGGATGTTGTTGAAAGAAAGAACTTAGATATAGCGTGATTTATTTGAACTACCTTTGTCTACGATTAACAGATCGTACGGGTTGCGATTGTCAAAGTTTGTGCGTATCTTCGTGCGCCCTGATTCTCGGTAGAGAGCCGCTTAGGACAAAAAGTCTCCGATTTTATTGTTGTTATTGTTCATCAGTGGAAGTCTTTTGTTAATTGCCTGTTTTCTGGAAGATGGTGAAATGATCCTTTTATGATGTGCAATTTTTTGCTGTTTCTCGCTATTTCTCAGAATATGCAGTTATGTAGTAGACGGGCTTGCATTATTGTTTTATTTTTGTGGGCTTGTTGGACCGGATAAAGTTAGAAATGGTTATGTTTTGTTTTACTATTATTGGGTAGGTTCCTGCTTAGTTTTGTATTTAGGTATGATGGATCGCTAAAGTTAGAAATGGTTATGTTTTGTTTTACTTTTATTGGGTAGGTTCCTGCTTAGTTTTGTATTTAGGTATGATGGATCGCTACACTTGAACTCCGCGGCTGCTATGATAATTTCTTCACCGCCCCACGTGCCCTGTATGTGGAGATTTTTTATGTACTCAGTGAAAGCTTCTGCGTTTGGGCGTCGATCGCATGTTTGATGCGTGGATAATTGCTGTTAGCTTCCACGTATCTAGCTAAGTCGCTTCTGATGTGGGTATGGTTGAATGTCGCTCCAAACAGATGGTTGATTTTGTCTGCAATTGCATGGAACAGGCAGTTTCCATCTCTGGGCATTGGTAGAGTTTAGATTGTGAGATATTACTACAGGAGAAAGCCTCGTGGTATTTTAGCTAATATGAATGTGTGTGTGTGGGTTGTTTCTAAGAGGTGTACGGCCGGTATGATGAGAGACGCTGTTTGGCTTTTTACGATCTATTTTTATTCTTATGTTTCCCGGTATTTCCAAGATGGGCTGACACCATAGAATGGGTGCCAGATATGTGAGGGAACGTTGTGAGCCTTTTGTGCTTCGAAGCTTTTTCAATTGTTCCTAAATAGCAGTCAATTGTTTTGTCTAGTTTCTGGGAGTTTGGTGAGATGGCATTTTTATGGCCTGCACTTGTTTAATTTTTGTTTATTGTCGGGTTTAGTAGATTTGCAGTTTAGCTACATAAAAATAATTCTAGGATTGTTAAGTTTTGGGTTGGCTTATTCACTGAGTTTCAGGGTTTAGTGGATGGTTATTGTTAATGACTGTTTTGAATGGTCTTTCGAAGATGAGGAGAAAATAAATCTCGAGGAGAATTATCTCGAATTTATTTTCAGGCAAAGCAATATAAGTATATGTAGCTATAATAATGTTTTATTAGTTGATTTTGATATTGCATAGGTAGGGAATTGTTATATCCTGCCTATGACGCACCTATAAATGTGATTATGCCTTAGTCAATAGGGGCGACCGCGGCCGCGGCCGCGGGTGGTTTATTATTGTCAGGCGGCGAGTGGTGCTGAGAGAAATAAAGTTAGAGGTAGGTAATCACTATCAATGATGTCCTAATCGGAATGATCTCACCAGGTTGGTGTGTTTAGCGGCGGTGGTGGTGGAGGCAGTAGCGTTGAGGGTGTGTTGCGTAGGCGTCGCTCGCTGCCGGCCTGTCGCTGCGTGGCTCAGACGTGCACCTGGCCTAGAATAAATTCTAGGGCTTGCACAGATGGGATGCCTAAGAGTATCGCGCAGTTCTCTGGGCATTCATTACACTTGACCGCACTAGTATCATCACAATCACTGAAATGCGTGGTATTGCACAGATGGGTTGCCTAGATGGAACACGCACATTCCCCAGGTAACCCTTACAGTAATACGCGGTATAAGCCAGGCTCGTTTTCGGGCCTCCGGAGGCAGAACAAAAGGCGTGCGCCGGGGATGAAAACTATTGTTTGTTTAAATGCGTTTGAGAGATCTCGGGGGGACACGTCCGTTCGGTCCGGCAACACAAACGCCACTCCCTTTGCCCCGGCTGTGAAGAGATAGATTTTATTAAAAAGTTAAATAAATTGACATCTTATTATTGATTTTATCGAAATATAAGCCGCTGAAGCCCAGAGAACAACAAATATTATTATGATTAATCAAATATTTATGGATAGATTTAATTAAATATCCAATAATGTCCACGGCAAACCGCACGCACCCTCAACTTTGTGCCAACCAGTAACTTTTACTAAACACATACTAAAGCCAGCTCAGCCGACATAATATATGCAACTTTTAAGTCTCCACATATTAGTTGAGGACACCTTATATGCGGACACTCCAGGTTGCGTTATAGCAAACTCTCATCTGTTTTGCCACAGATTGCACGAGTGTTGACAGTGACTTTACAAATTTCAGAGCTTTTCAAGAACCTGTACATATTTTCTCATTTAATGAACGTCTGTATAAAAATGTAAACAAAGAAGCGAGTGAGGCGATCGACATGTAAATAGGTATCGATACAAATTAAATAAATCGGTCTAAAAATTATTACCTGATCTGTGTTTGTTGCAAAACTATTTTTATTTGTTATTTATTTCTTTTTTAAATTAATATAAATTTTATTATCTGATGTAATGATTATATTCTAAATTATGAATTTATGAACTCTTTTGCCAATTTTATTCATTTTATGAATTTTGTATTTAAAAAAAAATAGGTATTGAAAAGTTCCGCTTCAGGCCATCTGATCTGATTTTACATATTTTGGAGAGCGTTTTCTGCATGTCCTAAAGAATATTTATGTCATTTTTATCCATTTTTTAATCATAGATAAAGGAAATCGACAAGAGAATAAAATTTTATGAGAGTTGACGTGTAAGTTTTCAGTAAAAGTTTCCAATTTCGAATGCGATTAATTAAGCAAAAGATGTTTTACTTCTATCACATATATGGTGCTGGACTAGGTTTTTTTTCTCGAGTAATGTGATCAATTGATAATAATACTCATATTTAATAATTGAATATTGAATACTGAATAATTAAAAGAAAAACGGTCATACAAAATCATGTTATACTTTGAACTACTGTGTTTTTATGAATAATAATAATATTTTGCACTTTTAATTGAACGTTTTACAGTTTCTAAATAAGGTAATTTACACATTACGCGTCCCAATGAAGAATTATGTGGGTTCAGAACTCCTAGTCCTGTTGCCAAAACTTCTTAAATTAGTGAACTGGCACTAAAAAGGGGTTTGTTGGGGATTTGACCTACCATTAATTAAATAACTTGGCAAATAAATATGGTTCCATCAAAGGTGACAATAGAATCACAGAGTTGGTTAGTAGGGGCATAATACAAGACTCTTGAAAATATCTCCACCAACCTATTGGTTGGTGGAGATATTTTAGATAGAGCAATTTGACTTGGTATTCCAAGTCAAATTGCTTTTTGGCTCTATTGAAAGTATGTATGTTAGCTCCGTGGTCTAGTGGGTTTCGCGCTTGCTTCTCACGCAGGAGGTGCAGGTTCGAATCCCGGTGCTGACCAAATACCAATGAGATAAGAAATTTATCTTAAGTGATGGCAAAACATCGTGTAAAAACCTTCATTACTCCACAGCTGCGGTGATGTGCTATGCCCCTGTCAAGCAGAATGGAGTTCTGAATAACTGGCTGAACATGGGCACAAAAGTGTATAGTGACAGTGACAGACTTTGCTTATTATTTAACTAATTCCAAAAGGGGCGCCATTTTGTTAACAAATTAGTAAGAAAGTTATTTCGAGAAGGCGTAATATCTGTGAAAAAAGATTCTAAAAGTTTTGTTAGCTGGATCTAATGCTAATAGAGAGACATAAGATTCAACATCGCGAATCATAACGGTAAATTTTAAAATGGTTTGGTAAATTTTGAGCCAAAACGATAATGACGAATATTCAAAGTAATGCTATCTCTATTTCTCGCTCGGGAAATGACAGCCCCAGCATGACATTGGGTACTTTATTTGAGCAGCAGTCTGTGCCTTCGGCCATAATTCTTCTAAAGAAAGGGAAAAAATCGGATTTACAGTTCCTTTAACGTTTAAGGATTTTATGCTGAACCCGACGACCTCTGTGGAGCAACGGTTGTGGCTCTGCCTACCATGCGAGAGGTCCCGGGTTCGATCCCCGGCTTGATTTAAAAAAAAACCCCAGGCCTTGGATGTTTCTATGTGTGTGACGTGGCTTTTTCTGGTTCCCATGACACAGGGTATCCTAATGTGGGCCCAGAAGCAATGTATTTGCATGTATGCAAATGTTTATGTCTAAGCTTACCCACGGCGCACGAGTCCGACTCGCACTTGGCCGGACAGAGGGAGAGCCAACTATTTTAATTTTGTTGGCTATTAAATTAAGTTTGCCCAACTCATTATCGGTTTTCGGTGAAACTTTATTGGTCGCTGGACCTGGTTGATAATGCTCGCGGGAAATTACCGCCAGATATTTTTTAATACCGCGAATGTCAATGGGCACCATTTAATTCGGGTCGGTCTCAGTTTTTAATGAACTATTCAGTACTGGGTGACTTTTATTAGCTGAGTATATAGTAATACCAAGTATATAGTAGAAGAGTAGTAAACGGAACTTTCGGAACTAAAGTGTTTCCGCGTCCAGAGGTGAGTCTGTCTCATTTCGGTTAAAACAACAACAAACAAAGATGGCGGCGCCCTCAATTATTTTCTACTCTCGTATGTACCATAAAAAAAAATATCAATTTCAAAACAATAATCACGGCACTAACGGTTACCTTAAACTTGGTGATTATTAATTTTACCGGTTTACCCTGAGTTGCTGAAAGGCCCACAAAACGTTAACGGGCGTTACGTCAAGGCGTGTAGCTGTCATGAAAATTATATACTCAGAAATAAGAGTCATGTTTTATCAAATAAAAACCGGCCAAATGCGAGTTGGACACGCGCACCAAGGGTTCTTCATAAATCACATTTTTTGTGAAAGAACTCATATTTACCGATTCCAGATTTTTTCCTTTACTTGTACTATAATAACCTTCTTCGTGCCTAATGTCGTGCTTGTATCATAGGTCAACTGGAAGTACCCTATATGTTTTGATTCACTTGCGAATATCAATAAATTTCAGCCATATTGTGACATATATGGGGACTTTTGATTACGTTGAACTATAAGTTTGATTTTCTCACAACTTTAACAAACCGCAGACCTGAGTATTTGATATTCATTTCAAATTCCTGACAAACAAACAGACAGACGGACATTAAAGTGAAGCGTTCTTTTTTTCTTTTTACGGTACGGAACCTTTAAAAATCTAAAAAATATAGAACTGACATACCATCAGCGTTTATCGGGTCCTTAAAATTCAAACACATTTTCTGCAACTGGCTGTTTATCTGACAGCTTATCAATGCTAGGTAAAATGGCTATTAGGCTTTACAATTTCATAATTCATAATTTTCACACAAATAATTCAATTGACAAGGTATACATTAACATAGTGTACAAAGGCCAGCTTATCTCTAGTGAGAGATCTCTTCCAGCAAAGCAAGTCAGCATGAGAAAGGTTGATCGCTGAGCACGAGCTGAGCTGAGCTGTTGCGTGGCGTATTGTAATGAGAGAAGGGTAAAGGTGCAAGCTCATAGCCAACTGCACCTGCAGGCGACGTGTCGGTTGCCTAGCGAGTGAAAGAGACAGCAAGCGTTGTCGGTACCTACCGCTGTCTCGTTCCCTCGCCAAGGTGAAAACTTCTGATACAACCTGTATGTCTGTCTTAAATTACTAGTATTGTTCCTGTAATCCTTAGATAACCAAAGCTTTATCTTTGGTAGCATCATAAAGTATAACAAATAGTCTCATCAAACTGAAACAAAAACGACTTTGAATCTCATTAAATTCCGATTTCCGTTTGAGTATGTCTTTGTACAAAAAAGGTAATAATAAAATTGCTATAACCTCCAAAACGAGGATCTATAAAAACTTATTTTATATCTCTTTTCGGTCTTAATTTAAACGTTATAGATTTTTATGGGCGCATCTCCATTGTCCTTATAAAAAACGACTATCCATGGTTATTGTTCTTGTATGGGGTTCTTTATGGGCGGATTATACAGTATGCGTATTCACAATACATGGTGTGAAAGAGCAGAAGCATTAAATATAAAATATAAAAATCTGACATCCAATATTTAAAAAAAAATAAGACCAAAAATAACACAATTATTTCACACGAGCTGTCTTTTTTCAGAAGCGATTCAAACTCCTGCATTTCAGAATAACATGATAAGGCAACAGTTTACTTTGTGATGAAAGGGTTTAAAAAAAATATTCGTCTGCGTTGACTATAAAATAGTCCTTTATCGAGAAGTAAATACGAAATTGTGTTATAGTAGGATATAAACTATTTCGTGTTACAAATATCATACAAATCCGTTCAGCCATTTTTGCAGGATTGAATCACAAACATCTTAACCCTTTACCGTGTTTCCACAAAAAATATTAAACAGAGTTTAACCTCAAAACAAACGTCAAATTCCATACACTTTTGTTTTTAAATAAGTGCTAAGAGTAGTTTTTTTTTGTGGTAAGGCCCTTAATGTTTATATGTCACCGTAAGATAGTCAAAACCGTTAGACTATCGACAGATAGTAAACCAGACCGACAGGGTTTAGAATGTACGTTTCTTTTGTTCTTACATGTCAACCTAACACGAAGACCATTCAGGGGCTTCGCTGCGCTCGCCCTCTCTAGTCTTCACCTAAGCTACCGCAGTGTTTGCCTTGGTATTTCGTTTAAAACCAAGTTTAAACCAGTTTACTATTTAACGGTTTTAACCGTTAGTTTATCAACTAACGCGTCATATAGTAAGCAGTACGCTACAGTTTACTGTCTGTCGATATTCGACCAGCTAACGATAAAAAATCGTTAGTTTATCAACTACATAAACAACAACACTCTATTTGTCCTTAACTGGCTTAAGATGTAAACAAAGATGACGTGTTTACAAAAACTCGATATTTCCCAAGGATCACTCGATGACGGTTTTCACAAAAACTTACAAAGACTACTTTGAACATAAATACACTAAATTTCACTAAAAACTTGTCGAAATTCAGCTTACAAATAACATTATTTTCCCAAATTTCTAATTACGAGAAAAATTACACACAATTTAGTTTAGTTAAGTTTAATGAAGGGGTAATGTGAATGATAGAACAAATTGAACGAATGAATGAAATACAAGGCAACGAAGGTTGTGTTAATAAATTATGTAAAAAAAACAAATGAAAGTGGGAATTAGCGCCGCAGCACATGCCGAGTTCCTGTGCAGCGGGGCTTTGTCATCGCAGGCACGTACCTCGTGACACAGTGGAACCTTTTTTTAGGTTCATAGACAGAGGTACCTTTATTTTTTAAACTTGGAATTTTGATCTGAGAATTTGTTTTAGGGCAGGTTTTATCTATACAAATAACATTTGTTATGTAGAAAAAATCTGTAGGGTGCATACTTATCGAGGAAATAAATATTGTAAATATAATGTATGGAGAAAATTACCCTTTATTTATCTCAGTTATTATTAGTGTTGCTTTTTGCCATTAATTTAGGTCTTATACAGTGAGACTGAGTCACTGGATAGCTGCATCAGTTTAATTAGAAATCTAAGCAAGTTATTTTTTCAAAACGATGTGGTCGCGCCATCATTTTTTTTCTGTTGCGCATGATGTATTGAATTCATTATGATTAGTTGTTTAATTATTTTGAAAGTGTGTGATAAAGGGATGCAAATAGGAATGATACTTATCAAGCCAAATTTGCATCGTCGGTGGATAAAATGCAAATGAGATTATGTCTCACGGATTAAAGTGAATGTAAATAAGACCAAGACATTGGTGTTATTTACATTCACATTACATCATTAATATCGATTAATGATTGGCATATAAGAGGCACTGGACATGCTCCCTTTTGCACCCCACAATCACGCACTTTTTATATCTTCGAAACAACATTACATAAATAGCGTCACGCCTTTTCGCATACGGGGTGGAAGAGGCACAACTGTGCCCACTTTTAATCAGTGATTCAATTCTCCATTTTGCGTGACAGGGGGAAGCCCATTACCGCAGCTATGGACTAGCCCATTACCGCAGCTATGGACTAGCCCATTACCGCAGCTAGCTACATTAACGGTTTCCAAATACAGAAGTGCATTGACCATTCCGCCCAGATCGGAGTCTATTCATTATGTGGAGACAAATATGACTAAAGAATGTTTGGTTTGTGCATCGGAAATTAAGAAGGGAGTTTTTATTGCTAGCGTATTAGCGAGCCCCAAAAATGGGAAGATTCCTGTAATGATTCTGAATACGACTGAAAAGGAATTGATTTAAAGTAAAATTTATTTAACTTTGGAGAAGCTTCGTAACTATGATGTGTGTGTGTCTGATAAAAGTGAGAAGAACGTGGAGCGAGTTAAGCAGCTATTTTCGTCGCTACAGTTACAACATTAAGGTGATTTCTATTAAAAATGTATGCGGAAATTTCCTGATATTTTCTATTTACCTAATGACAAATTGGCTACTACCGACATTTATGAACAGTCGATATCTTTGAAACCCAATACAGAACCCGTTTAAGTAAAGCCATACCTACTTCCCCACTCTCAGAAGCAAGAAGTGAATCGACAAATAGAAAAAATGTTAAAGGATGGCATAATCAAACCTTCAACTAGTGAGTGGTCTAGTCCTATTCTTTTAGTTCCCGAGAAAACAGACAGAGGTGTGGTAAACGATTACCGAAAATTAAATAACTGCATTAATGACGATGAGAGTTACCTTTGCCCAAAATTACAGAAATTATATATTCACTTTCATGTTCTTTTAGCCATTCTATTTTAGCCATTTAGATTTGTGTCAAGGTTATTATCAAGCCAGTTTAGACCCATGTAGTTGAAAATATACTGCTTTTGCTTCAGGACAATATCAGATGACGCGTATGCCCATAGGACTCAAAACAACTTCTTTCTCATTTTCGTATAATTTATAAGTGACACCTGGTCTGGTATAAGTGACATCTGGGTCTTTATCCAAACCCAACAATAAACTTATTGGTTTTAAAGAGTCGGGATCTAAACTTCGATTTAACAAATTTTGGAGAATAATATTATTAAGGTCAAGTTAATATTAGGCGTTTTAAATGGCCTAATGAGACATTGAACACATCAATAATAATAAAAAACGTCGCTGTATTTGTTTAGCAGAATACAGAGACGTGGAATAGCGGAGTTGGCACCAATAAAATTACAAAATGATCAAATCGCCACGTTCAGAGTAATATTAACACAAACAATAAAGGCACATTTTTGCATCCGCATATTTACAATAAGGTCGTTGAAGCCTGTGACATCAAACACGCCTCACCATCTGAAGCTAAACACAAAATACAACAATGGCTTCTTGCCATGAACTATGATCAGGCTGTTGTAACACAATCATTGAAATACTCTACCTATATTTATTATTTATACAAAAACACACCACACACACACACGCACACACCCTCACACACCCTAACATAAACACACACACACACGCACGCGCGCGCACACACACACCCTTATAATATTTATTATAAATTTTTAGTAAGTGGAAATTTTTATGCTGCACAACCACCATAATTTTTCGTCTTCTAGCTTAATTTATCATGTTTAAATCACCTGTTACTTATTAAAATATCTACTTTGCTATTTTATGTTAAAGCTAATGTTTTTAATCTGTCTATCATGCTGTATGCCTATCATGTATAACACACATTATATAAACATTAGAGGTTCCCGCGATACAGGCGGTGCCTAGTGCGGGAGACACAAGCTAATCATATTTTGATTCCTCTTAGGAATTCTTTTTATGTTTTTCATATTGTTGTTTCACAGCATAGAAATTTGACAAATCACAGTTTGTATTTAGTGTGTTGCAAAAAAAAAAGACTTTTGGTTCAATATCTATTTTGCATTATTTCCATTCGGGTTTCGAATTAGCCCCACGCCCACATCAGCATTCGCACTGCGGCCGAGTGCGGGCTACGGGCATACGGTTTCTTCTTCTGGAGTCCAAACTTCACCCGCAGTCCCGTGGAGCACCATCTGGTGGCAGATAACACAATAATTTAAAACTAAAACCTGTGAACTTGGGTTAACCCTAAAACGGAACTTTTATGACAGACGTCACCTAGAGTACTGAAGATTCTATTGGGGGAATTTGTGGGGAAACAACATTAAATTTGCCTTAACTTTTATGTCATTATTTTTTCTTTTCCGGCCTGCAGAGAAGCGAAAGAGTAAAACATAGAATCTAAAAAAAAAAAACGTTTTTTTTAAACTAATGTACAGCGGCCAGACCTTTTTCCATAAGGAGTGGGAATGGCACAACCCCCCTCCACGTTTCGTAATTCAATCGTAGTTGGTGGTAATCTCGGCCGAAATAAACTCGAACTACCAATTCGGGCGAGGTGACACCTCTTGATTAAATTAATTTTTGTTGTGGTCAACTCGCCCGCACATGAGAAGTATAGTCACTTAAAAAGGATTGAATCTAAATACTATACCTCATACCTTTATAATAGCTTTTTAATTTTTAATAATAAAATATTAAATACTAGCTATATAGATTACTCTAGCTAGGACAACATTCAAGGCCATACATCGAAACATTGAAAAATTTAAGTATTGAACTATATACTCAGGTGAGCGTAGGGTAGGATAGGCAGGATACACATGTTGGTGAGTTGAGCTTGAGGGTCAGTGGAAGGTTACCCTTCATTGACCAGAAGCGCTTCCACTCGCTAGAAATGCTTTTTTCGATTTCTTCTTTATCCTGCCTTTTTCCGAAGGCTTTTTGGCACAAGTAAAGTTTTTTTTTTAATATAAATTAGAAGACTATCTTACACAAATCTAACTAGACCCATAGAAAGCTCAATAAGGCTTATGTTATGGGTACTAGACGATGATATATTTAATACAGATAAATTCTTATTACATAGAAAATATCCAAGACTAAGAAACAAATAATCATGCTCATCACACAAATATTTGCCCTTACCGCGATTCAAACCCAGGAACGTCTGCTTCGTAGGCCGGGTCACTACCCGCTGGGATATACCGGTCGTCAACGAGTACACATCGAGATAGTGTATTTCATGCCCATGCCATATACCTCGAACCTACGTTTCTCGCTGTTAGTCATGGCCCAGGTTTTAAAAGGCTTATTGATAAAGATTTAATAACGGGATGCCTACTATCGCACTTGTTTAACTTTCTAGGCCGACGATATTCGGAACAGTTCACTACAGATTTGCATCTTACTCATTGGCACAATATCTATCTATTGCACACCGTCGACGAAATGATTGCGACATTTCATAATTATGTAAGCAACTTGTTTAACAAACACGCACCAGTCCAAAGACAAACTGTAAAAGGGAAGCCTAAGCCATGGATAACTGATACGGTGAAACTCATGATGAGTTTACAAAAAGCCTGAAATCTCAAAACTGATAGCTCCATGAAATATTATAAGAGTCTGAAAACCCTAGTTACAGCCACAGTAGAGCGAGAACACAAGGCATATTTTAACCATTTCATCAACAACAATATAAATAAACCGAAAGAGCTATGGTCTAACTTAAAAAAAAACAGCTGTACTCAACAACAAGCATCCTAATTTAATACCCGATTATCTTAATGACCTTGATAGTATAAATAATCATTTTTTAAACTTGCCAGTGCCTATTGTATCAAGTAACCAAGCCAGCTTTACAAGCCATTTTCACTGCCACTCGAGTTTTAATATTCAAGAAACGACAGCAACAGAAGTCCTCAAAATAATAAATACTATCAAAACAAAAGCAACCGGCCATGATGGCTTAGATATAGACATGATTAAATTATGACTAGATGCTATTCTTCCCATTTTCACAAGAATTATTAATGTCTCTATTAGATATAACACTTACCCATCCTGCTGGAAAAAAGCTTTAGTTGTACCGGTACCAAAAAAAGACTCTATAAGAAGCCAGAAGGGAGCTATATTACGCATGCACAGTCCACAGAGTCATCCGCAACAAGAGGCCAGAATACCTTTTTGAAAAGATGCATATTGGGTCGAAAACTCAACACACAGAGCTCTGAGGACCTGCCATCAAAATCAACTTAAAATGCATGCACACAAAACGACCCGTTACAGAAGCTGCTACAGATTTATGGCTGCAAGCATATGGAATGATCTACCTCCGCCTCTTAGAATAAAAGTAAGATATTAAGATATATTATATTAAGATATAAGATATTAAGCACCTGAAGCATGCTTACTGAAAAGAGTTTAGCATAAAAAACTATTTCTAAAGTAAGAGACCCAGACAAGGAAACACAAACTAGCTAATACACACACACACACACACACACACACGCAATATAATACAAGAGTCAGCAGAAGACTGTCCAAATGGTAATTTAGCCATTTTATTTCTCTGTGATTTTTACTTATTTTATTATATAAATTTAAATTCTATGGCGACCCTCGATGACAAAGTTACCCCGCTCAAAACCTCAGGGAAGAAGGATAGGCTGAACATCAGCGCTACACGGAGTCCCGATTCCGTGTTAGCAGGAGCTGAGCCACTTCCTATTGTCTCAGGCAAATCTTGCATGTATCAAAAAACTGTATGCTTTATGGCAATAAACGTATATTATTATTATAATTATTAATATGAAGTCTTCATAAAAAATACTACTAAATCATATCAAATAGGTGATTTTCAACTTACCATCAAAAGGACCACAGCTAATACGAAGTTGTAAATTGTATTTGCCATTTCAGTAGTTCTGAGGACGAGTCAGTTATTTCTGTAGTTCGTTGTTACCGTCTTATTTATGGATATAGGCGCTCTACAATTTTACGGTTTTAAAACACAAAGTACCGAAGCAATGCTCGGTGAAGGATGTAAAATTAAAGTATTTAGGGCGCAATTCTGCTTTCTGAATCAGGTACGGGATTGTTTATGGCTAACTATATCTATAACTATATAACTTCGGCGTTGAGCTCTAAACCTGTCGCGAAAACTGGAGTATTGAATAACTGGCAAAAAGAGTCGAGTAGATTCAAATTCCGCTATCGTTCCCCCATTATTTTCAACCTTATAGGTTGGTAATGCAGTCCAAACCGAATGAAAATTTGAATGCGTCTTAGCGGATTTCGAAACTAGACGACAATGGTGGCAACTCTGTGTCGTATGAAAAAAGGTGCGAAGGTAATATGTACCTACATAATTACAAAAATAGGTGAAGGGAATTGAATTCGGATAAAGCCTGAGCCCATAGGTGGGGACCTTAACTAGCTACATTTGTTTATTTATTTTTAGGTACATCATTTTATTGAAGTTTAGTTTGTAAAGTGGAATACGCCAAGCGTTGTAGTAGAATAAACCTTGATATCGACAAATATTGTGGATAATTCGTAATATGTGTAAAGAAAACAATGAGCGTGACGCGTTACAAATATAAATATGATACGGAAAGTAATTGCTACGCTACCGATACATTTCTGAACAACTTTCTTCAAACAGAGCTGTGTTGATGTGACGTCACTCAGCAGATGCTGAGGGAAGTAATTTTTGCCAGAAATTATGTTTCTGGAGCAACATTTTCTGTTATTTCTTTAGAAAATAAACGATTTTTCTTTAATTCTTTCTTTCAAAACTTCTTGTGGCTTATTTTTCACTAAATGGAATATAGAATAACCGGGTGAATGTGGCTTCTGTGCCTCTGCTACTCTGTGTGAGAAATGTTGTAATTTTTCCCATTTTACTGCGTGACTGACGACAACAATTATTACCAAAAACTTGTCAAGATCATTAAATTTTTTGGCAAACCTAACTTCCCCCCCTAGGAAAAAAATCTTGATTTTTGCGGCCAGCGGTGAAACTGGTCTAAATCGATAGAATTAATTATTAAATACAAAAATTGGAAGGTATAATTCCTCTAAAAGGCACGAGCGCAATATCAATTACTTAATGCGAGGTGTATAATCAACTACCAACTGTAAGGAAAGTATGTCAAAAATAACAGTAGTGAAGGAAAGTAGTTGAAGTTTCAAATTTCTCAGTGATAATTAGTTTTACTTCCCGCCTTTAATTGACTTAAAAAATCTTACTCCGTCAATTATGAACCGATTTATTTCTTGCTTTGAGTGGTAGGTCATACTTCAGAGGTCCCATACAATTTTATTCAAAAGTGAATTTGCGCTTTTTGAAAAAAAATCAACAAATACAAAACATACGTACACAGAAGAATAGAATAGAATAGAATAGAATAGAATAGAATAATAATTTATTTGCGAGACAGGCACTTACACTAATATATAATACAAAATTTCTACAACAAGCTTGTGTGTCGCAAAACGGACCCTGACTCAGCATAATGCTGGCTGGTTTGCAACCAACGCTGGTCTTCCGTCAGAGCCGGTCGGTGATGCCACGGACAATCTAACCACTAAAACAGGATTGTAGTGAGTAAGGTACGTATAGAAGAGAAAGAGAAAGAAAAAAAAGTGAAAAGAAAACGGCTTAAAGATTATAAAAAACTAGGTACTTAATACTAGCAAGGAAATAATTAATTAATTTGAATACAAATTTTTTGTGCGCTCAATTCCAGTGCAATTTAAAAATTGAAATAAATGATACCTACAAAATAATACTAAATAATACTCGTATCGTGTTTATGACCCTCCTGCTTTTTTTGGCTTTCAAATAAGAAACGTTTAAGTTGTATTCTAAAACTAAGTGAATTTTGCAGGTTCCTAATCGGCGGTGGGATATTATTCCAGCATTTCGATGCAGCGTAACGGAAACTACCTCTGAATGTGGCAGAGCTGTGCCGCCGCATCGAAAGCTGTGCCGAACACTGGCGGGAGCCGCAAGATCTGGAGTTCGACATCCATGTTAGCTTCTCGTAGAGGTACGAAGGTGCTTCATGCTTAAGTACACCGAACAAAAGGCACGCAAGATGCAACTTACGTCGGTGCTTCATTTTCAAAAATAGATATTTATTTAAAAACGGCGTGACATGACCTCTGAATGGTATATCGAAGCAGAAACGGGCACAGGCGTTCTGGACTCGCTGAACTAGTTTTTGTGTTCTGGCTAGTAGTCGAGGACCGAAGACCACATCACAGTAGTTCAGCTTCGATAGTACAAGCGACTCAACGAGCCGGATACGCAGATCTTCTCTTATGTGAGGCCTCAATCTGTACAGTACCTTCAGTCTATAGAAGCAGTTCCTAACGGAGTCAGCAACATGCTTTTCAAACCGAAGGTCGCAGTCCATGTGCAGGCCTAGATTTCGCGCCTCATATACACGTTCCACCGGATTACCCATGAGCATGACATTTAGTGAAGAACTAAGTCTAGCTAACTGATATTTGTTTCCAACAATCAAATATTTGGTTTTACTCGGATTAAGCAGCAGACTGTTATTTTGCGACCACGTTGCTATTCTAGAGAGGTCTTCATTCAGCTTTGTTATAGCATTATCAATTTCAGAGGGTTTACAAGAAATGTATATCTGTGTATCATCTGCGTATATATGGGACTGACAATGCATGATACACTTTCCCACATCAGCCGAGTAAAGTATAAAGAGAAGAGGCCCCAAAATAGATCCCTGAGGTACGCCTTGAATAACGGGTGCTATATCTGAAAGAAAAACCGATCCGTCACTGCGAGATAGCTTGGTACGCTGGCGACGGCCACTGAGATAACTGCTGAACCATAGAAGGGCATTATAGTCAAAACCATAATAACTTAATTTAGACAAGAGAAGATTATGATTTATGGAGTCGAAAGCCCTGGAAAAATCCAGCAGTACAACTATACTACACATCCCTTGATCTTGTGCACAGAGGATGTTATCTGTAACATCTAGCAAGGCAGTTACAGTACTTCGCCCCTTCCTGAAGCCCGACTGTACTTTCGGTAAAATGTTGTTTCTCTCTAGAAAATCAGTCACTTGGTAGCCAACAACTTCTTCCAGCACCTTCGATAGGCATGGCAATATGCTTATTGGCCTAAGGTCTTTCAGTTCAACTGGATTAGAGATCTTAGGTTGAGGAAGCACGATTGCTAGTTTCCAAATATCAGGATAAGTAGATGTGCTTATAGACTTGTTTATTAAAGAAGCTATTGTTTCCAGTATGTCCGGCAACGTCATTATAAGCATATCCAGGCTGATGAGATCATATCCCACTGCCTTAGATTTCAGACCACGGAATATGTTAGCGACTTTATCCATGCTAACTGGTTCCAAATGAAAGATTGCTTCGCTAAATTTGTGAAATTCGAAGTAAGTAAGGTGTGAGATACATACATCCGACAAACCTGGAATGTCCAGGAAGTGATTGTTTATATAGTTGGGGTCTTGATAATGAGCAGGCAGTTCAGTATTTTTTTTAGGTATAACAGTATTTTTTAGATTCTTCCAAAGCAATTTAGGATTATGAATTTTATTATTGATGTTTTGATTGAAATATGCGGTTTTTTCATTAAAAAGAGCCTGATTTACCGTGGTCTTGAGACTCTTATAGTATACTTTCTTTCCTTCAAGTTTAGTTTTATGAAACTCAGCCGCCGCCTCATCGCGTAACCTCATCATTAATTTAATTGTGTCAGTGATCCATGGGTATGAGTGGGTTTTGATAACAACCGAAGTTTCAGGCGCATGTAGGTCGATTAGAGCCAACACGATATGGTTAAAACCGCTAACCATATCGTTAACGTTATTAAGTGTCGATAGTAGCTCCCATCTAATAGATTGTAGGTCAGAGTTGAAATTATCTATGCAAATATTTTTAATAGGTCTATAAATAACGGTATATGGCTTAGGTTTTGTTCGTTTAATGTTAAACTGACAGCTGACAAGAAAATGTCCATAAAGGGAACCCACTGGCTGAACAGATATCTTGTCAGTCTGTAAATCCGAGCAAACTACGTCAATTAAGGTCTGAGAAGGTCTTGGTAAAGTGTGTTGGCGATGTAACTAGTTGACAGAGATTTAGGCATGAGATAAAAGTAAGAAATTTTGCAGTTTTGATTTCAGTAGTATGCAACAGGTCAATGTTAAAATCACCCAGTAATATTAAATTATCACAGCTAGGCACCGAATTAATTGAGTCCGTTAAAGCGTCAAAGAATAGATCTGCGTCCATCCAGGGTGGTCTGTACGCCGTGCCAATTGCGAGCTTCTTCCCATTGAGAGTCATAGTGAGCCACATTTGCTCAACGGCTTTGTGAAGAGCATCCACCGGGTGAGGCCAGGTGCGCGCGGTAGTGCCATGCCTGACGTAGAAGCCGACCCCGCCACCGCGCGAGCGTACCTCATGCGGCCGCGGGATGTGCCTCAGGCGGTAGCCCGCTACGACGGGTGCGCGTCCATCTTCACCCGCACTGAGCCACGTTTCGTTTACTGCTAAGGTATCTAAGTCATGCTTTAAAATCGAAGCCGTTAGGTTGTCATGATTTGTACCGAGGGAACCTGCGTTGATCAAACCAATTTTTAACTGACCAAAAACTACAAATTGCGAAAGTCATAAAAACGATACAAGGCAAGTAGGTAAGAAGGTACGATGTATGTAACAGGCTGATAGCATGACATGGTTTGATTATTGAATAAAAAGGTGCATAGTGATACAATAAAGTAAGTTTTTAAATAAACAAGGTGAATTTATGGTATATCTATTATTAAAATTGTGTAAATAAAAAGAATCAAATCTGCTGTTTAATTGAGGTGTCATTGAAATTTTTCTTTCCCTTGAAAAATATTGTAAAAAACAGAACATAATATACTCAACAAAAGGTGCAATAACATTAGGCTATAACATAGTGAGGTACTACACAGATAAATAGTATAATGAAAGGGGTACAAATAAACGAGTACCGGAGTAAATAAACCGCTCAAACGAAGCCAGCCTGAAAAATGCGAGCGACATCCGCCTCCGTTCGGAAGGGGTACGCCTGCTTCCCGTCGCCCTGGCGGGCGTGGATGCGGCCTCTCTTCGTCCAGGAGTACCGCCAGTTCTGCTTGCGGCACTCTTCCCGGACCTGGTAGAAGAGCTGCCGGTTGAAGTGAGTCAGCCGCTCGTTGATGTAGATGCGCTGCTGCGGTGCAGGCCAGCCAAGCTCGGCGGTAGTGAGCGTGCGACGCACGCGCGCCGCGGCAAGTAGCTCGTCACGCAGGCTGCGTCGCGCCAACCGCACGATAACGCGGCGTCCGCGCCCCTCAACCACGCCTGCCCCCGTCCTATTGATTGTTTTGGTTTGCGGTTCCGTGCAGCAAAAGTTTTGACCAGATTTTTACTAAGCCTAGCACACACATCACTTCACACGGCAACGGGGTCAGGCAAACTCCGTGCGGCCGTCAGGTTGGCCAACCGAACGCTTGGTAAACCTAGGGTTTTACTTTTAGTAAATTGACATGTGCCACCTCTTTGGTTGCGCGATTTAAAGAAATACTAAAACACTGACCTTAAGCAACAAAGCGCCGCTTTGTGCTGAATATTTAGTGCAGTTATGATATAATTGCATCGTATTCGGAAGAAGTATATGTTGCCTTCTTTCGATCTTTCAACTCAGATTTATCTCAAAATATTTGAACTACATACTTTTGTTAGTAATAATCTACTCTGTCGATTGATACCAGTTTAATCTCTGGCCGCAAACAATGTTGTCTGCATACAAAAAGTTAGAAACGTTTTCTATCATTTCCTCTTTTCTCAATTAATGATGTGTCGTAACTTTTTTTTAGGTTTTCCAGTTTCAATTGTATTCAAGATGATAAGGGTGCGTTCGGATACCGAGCGAAAATTCTCTCGGAAAAAGAAAAGGGATGGAGATAATGACAGAAAGAGAGATGAAATGTGGTAATCGAACGCTAGCGCGAGATAGAGTGGTTCCGTACGGGATAAGTAGTCAATGTCAAACCAACCCGATTTGTATAAACCCGCCAAGCACAGTTTGACATCTGTCAGGTATTTTTTAATGATCCTAAACCAGGGAGAGAACTCGCACTTGTCAGTGCGAAAATTACTTTATCTGAGCCGTTCGAAAACGCTGTTCGGCAAGCTGTCGGTCGGGTAACAGTTCGTATACCCTCGGCTTCACTCGGGTATCAGTTCGTATACCCTCGGCTTCACTCGGGTATCAGTTCGTATACCCTCGGCTTCACTCGGGTATCAGTTCGTATACCCTCGGCTTCACTCGGGTTGTTCGGCAAGCTGTCGGGTAACAGTTCGTATACCCTCGGCTTCACTCTGGTAACAGTTCGTATACCCTCGGCTTCACTCGGGTTGTTCGGCAAGCTGTCGGGTAACAGTTCGTATACCCTCGGCTTCACTCGGGTTGTTCGGCAAGCTGTCGGGTAACAGTTCGTATACCCTCGGCTTCACTCGGGTTGTTCGGCAAGCTGTCGGTCGGGTAACGGTTCGTATACCCTCGGCTTCACTCGGGTTGTTCGGCAAGCTGTCGGGTAACTGTTCGTATACCCTCGGCTTCACTCGGGTTGTCCGGCAAGCTGTCGGGTAACAGTTCGTAAGTAGGTAGATAATGACAGTTTAAATTCACTTCACGATCGTTCGGGCCTACGGGCTCGACAGATGGATCGAAAAACCTATCGACAGATGGATCGAAAAACCTATTGACAGTTCAAATTCATTTCACGATCGTTCGGGCCTACGGGCTCGACAGATGGATCGAAAACCTATCGACAGATGGATCGAAAAACCTATTGACAGTTCAAATTCATTTCACGACGTAGAGCCTAAGTTCGGGGTCGGATGATTCTTGATCCAGAACCAGGCTGCTACACAATATAATGTTATTAATATTCGAAATATTTGTAGTCTTATGCAGATTTCCAAGTGAATCATACCGATTTCAATATGAAATTTTTAAAACAAAAAAGTACATTACACTTAGATAAATTATGTACTTCTGACTCAACTAAAATACTTCGCCATGGTAACCTGTTACCAAATTCCATACGATGTCTGATATGCGGGCCGTCAAACTGCGGGAAAACGAATCTGATGGTCGGTCTTCTATTACATGAAAACGGGCTCCACTTCCAGAATATTTACGTTTATTCAAAAACCTTACATCAACCAAAATACGAATTTCTTGAGAAGGTCTTAAGTTTAGTTCCGAGTATATCGTTCTTTAAATTCCATGCTAATCAGCAAGTACTCAGCACGGAGGAAGCGCAATCAAACTCAGTAATTATATTTGATGATGTCTCATGTGAAAATCAAAACAACATGCGTGATTATTTCGCAATGGGCAGACACAAAAATATTGATTGTTTTTATTTAAACCAGACTTATACTAAAATACCCAAACAACTTGTTAGAGACAATGCAAACCTACTTGTACTTTTTAAACAAGATGACATTAATTTACGACATATATATGATGAACATGTTAACACGGATATGACATGGAACGAATTTCGAGAAATGTGTTCAAAAATATGGAACGATTCTTATAGCTACTTGGTCATAAACAAAGATTGTGAAAAAAATAAAGGGTGCTATCGTAAACAGTTTGACACGTTCGTCGTTTTTACCTGAGTGAAAGTATATATAAATGCTGTTTTATTCGATAGCTTAGCACTTAGCTTAGAAGAGGACGAGCATACAAGATATTATTTAGATATGGAAAATAACTTAAAGGAAATCGTAACTGCTGCCGAAGCAGTAAAGAAAAAGTTTAAAAAAATGCGTAACGTTGAATCAGAATATGAAAGAGCTATAGGAAACGTGTTCAAACCAGTTCTTAGCCCCCTTAATAAAATTACTGATGCTATGAGGCAAACAGAGAGCAAAGAAACAACATGTCCTATCAAAAATGGAGAGACGAAATTTGAAAATGAAATCGACGATTCCATTGACCGGAGTGCAGCCGATGACACTTTACGAAATATAAGACGTTCTGATCAATTTATGACACCTACTCATAGCTTAGATCGTGCAGCGGAAATGGAAGGCGAAGATTCTGACAACGACTTTAATGAAGGACAAGAATCTGATATATCTCAAAATTCGATTGAGTCTGATGCAAACACTCAGAACCAAAATTGTTCATCATGGTCGCTTACATCGGAGTATTTAAAGAATACTCCTTTTGGAGTAAGAGTCGAAAGAGGAAAACTTTTGATGGGCTCAGCGAATGTAAATATCACCGATAAAACCATTACAATAGGAACATCTGATTACAATAAGACTCGAGGCTTGATGGAATTGCTAACCAAAAAATTACCAGACTTGGCAGATATAACAAAGGAAGACTTGGCAAATTACAAGTTAATGCTGTTGGAGACAAATGCACATAGGCGAGATTACGACTCAAATAAACCAGTAAAAAGCAACAAAGGAATAAAATACTTAAACATTATTAAACCGCTATTTAATAAACATGACAATAGTGAAAGCAATCAGGTTCAAGGTTCAGGTTTACCTGTACTAAAAAAATGGAAGAAAAATATAGACTATGTCTACTGGGATGATCCAAATGAGCTAGTGGATAGGTTAAAACTACTTATAGCATCTCGTGACGCTGGAAACACTGGACTTGATAATGAAATAATATCCATCATAGAAGAACTCAAAGAAAGTGGTTTGCTTGGTTAGAATAAATAATCATACTTAAATTATTTTGAGCACTTCATCTTCAACTCTCTACAAATAACTAGGGTAATCTACCTCAGTACTATGAATATTGATAAATTCGGTCACCATGTTCATAAACGTTTACGTTTATCTGAATTGTTTGATTTTACTGACAATGCGTTGACCAAAAACGAAGAAGGACTTTTTGATCTTCAGTCGTCACGATTAAAAGGTTTAAAGGCACCACAAGAGTCAGACGACGCCGTAAACAAGGAGTACGTTGATATGAAGAGTAAAGATTTACGGGAAGATTGTCAATTTCTACTGAACGAAGCAATTAAAGATATACAAGGAGTGCTGAATAACTTTATAAAGGATGTTTATACGAGGAGTGAATTAGATAATATCATTAAATCGTTGAACAAAGATGAAGCAGCAGGTGGTAAACGAAATACATAAAAATGCAAGAAAAAATTTTTCTCGTCGATCAGTGCTTCTCAAAGGAATTGATGATTTGTGGCAGGCAGATTTGATAGATGTTATTTCATTGAAAATTTATAATAAAGGTTATAAGTTTATTCTTGTCGTTATTGATTGCTTCTCAAAATATGCGTGGGCTGTACCTCTTAAAACTAAATCTAAACAAGAAATGTGTCAAGTCTTCGAAAGCATCTTGCAGAAAAGTAGAAGACAACCAAATAATCTACAAACAGATATGGGAACTGAATTCTACAACGATGAATTCAAAAGACTAATGAAAACCTACAAAATAAATCACTATTCTACATATTCAGTTAAAAAAGCATCCATAGTGGAAAGATTAATCAGAACATTAAAAGCACATCTCTATAAGAATTTTTCTTTTAAAGGTAGTTACAAGTGGCTAGGTAAACCATTAGAAAGTGTAGTTCATTCTTACAATCATACAAAACATCGTGTTACGCAAGAGGAGCCTGCAAAAGTAACAAAGTTAAATGCAAGCAAAGTATTAGACAATATCAAAAAGTTCCAGAGTAAAACTAATCACGTTAAGAAACCTAAATTTTGTGTTGGCGATAACGTAAGAATAAGTAAATACAAAAGCTGTTTTAAAAAAGGCTATACGCCTAATTGGTCGACAGAAATATTTCTTATCAAGAAGGTAAACAACACGATTCCTGTTACTTATTTGATTGAAGATAGTCGTCGTCAACCGATTTTAGGAAGTTTTTATGATCAAGAACTCCAGAAGACCAAATATCCTGATGTATATTTAATTGAAAAAGTCATAAGAAAAAAAGGGAATAAGTTGTTTGTAAAATGGTTAGGTTTAGATGAAACTCAAAATAGTTGGATCGATAAAAAGGCAATGGTATAAACTATAACCTTAGTCTATTATCAGTAATGCATGGCGGAGGTCTTATTAACAGTTTTATCAATAATTTACCGATCGAGCTACATCTACCTGGCTATAATTATTGTGGTCCTGGAACAAAGCTGGTGAAGCGTCTAGCACGTGGAGATAAGGGCATCAATCTATTGGACAACGCATGTATGCATCACGACATAGCGTATACGAAATTCTCTGATTTAGAAAACCGACATAAAGCTGATTTGGATTTACTGAATATGACAAAACAGAGACTACGATCAAAAGACGCTAAGCGTGGTGAAAAGATAGCTTCTTGGTTGGTTAATAAAGTCATGAAGACAAAACTTAAAACCGGGTCTGGGGTACGACGTTTTAAAGATATGGTATCTAAAATAAAAGGTCATCTTCAGAAATTAAAACCAAAAAATAGTAATAGTGCTATTAAAGTTGCTTATGCGGTCGCCAAAAAGTTAATTGATGTAGATACCAAACACAACATAAGGATACCACGAATTATTCCTCTCCCTAAAAGTGGAGGATTTCTTCCTTTAATACCTATCTTTGCTGGGTTGTCTGCTTTAGGAAGTCTTGCTGGAGGGGCAGCTGGAATAGCAAAAAGTGTTAATGATTATAAAGCTGCTCAAGAAAGTTTGCGAGAATCAAAACGTCACAATCAAAAGATGGAATCAATTTCAGTGGGTCGAGGCTTATACATCAAACCTTACAAAAAAGGTAGTGGCTTGTTTATTAAATCAAAAAACTAATAAACAGGCTGCCTAAGCGTGCTCTGACCAATTTAGATATCATCGAATATGCTAGAGAAATACCATATTTTCGTGGAGTTTACATGAAAGATGCTTTACCACGAAAACCAAGAAGTATAGAATGTGGTATTATAAATTTAGACGATTCGCACAATGCCGGAACACACTGGGTAGCCTACATAAAACTGAAAGACTATTATGAATATTTTGACAGCTTTGGAAACTTGAAGCCGCCGGTAGAAGTTGTGAAATATCTCAATACTCCTAATTTGTATTACAATTATACTCGATATCAGACTTATGAAAGTGTGAACTGTGGACATTTATGTTTAAAGTACTTGCAAGATTTTTGGAATAAACATATAAAGTATTGATGTTAGCGTTTATTTTCACCATTGTTAAAATGTCATTCACCCTATCAATAACAGGCAATACGTCGCTTTTAATTACGAATTATTCTCCTACATTACAACTAGAGGGAGAATATGAGTGCGCTCTGCTATACCTATCTACCTTTAATTCAATTCCAAACGTTGATAGTACAAATAACAAGTTTTATTACGGTGAAAATGATGTTATTGAAATTCCTGAAGGAACATACGAATTGCAAGATATAAACGACTACCTGAAAGGAAAATTGCAAGACATCAACTTTAATTTATCATGCAACAATAATACATTGAAAACGTACATTATCAGCAACAAAGCTATTCATTTTGAGAAAGAAAATAGTCTAGGAAATTTGTTAGGATTTGGTAATCAACCGCTTGAAGCTAATATATTACACGAATCACAATATCCTGTTAATATGCTTTCAACAACTGTGGTGAGAATAGAATGTGATATAGTGAGTGGATCATATATAAATGGCATATCAAGTCACATTATACATGAGTTTGCTCCTAACGTTCCACCAGGTTATAGGTTAATAGAAATACCAAAGAACGTTATTTATTTTCCCGTAAACCAAAATAACATAAGCACCATAACTGTAAGGATATTGGACATTAAGAATAATTTAATTAATTTACGTGGTGAAGAAGTTCAACTGTATTTACACCTTAAGAAAAAATGATTGATTTTAATAAAAACTTATCACGACTACCAAAAACGATTAGTCACACTTCAATCTCTCACAAGGAAAGGACTTGGAAGAAGAAGAAACTAACTGCAAAAAATATAAAATTCCTTAAACAAATTGGACTTTTATCATGAGTAACATTCTAGATATTTTGAGTGCGCCTGTCTATGATAATAGCATTGATGGTATTGAGATTCATTCGTATAAACCTTATGTCACTACATTCAATCGTAATGATGAAATTCGTATACCGATTAATCAACAAGATCTGTACATACTCCCATCGGCAAGCACGTTATATTTGGAAGGTGTCGTCAATGTTTCGAAGAACGCTGCAAAGGAAACGGTTGCTAGTGTGCAGTTTACAAATAATCCGCTGTTATACTTTTTTCAAGATATTCGTTATGAATTGAATGGAGTTGAAGTAGATAAGGTTAAAAACGCTGGAATTACTACTACAATGAAGTCACTGTTGTCTATGAATGATAGTGAGTCAAAGATGTCTAAAGCGTGGGGTTGGGATATCAATGGCACGAAAAACGTGCAATCAGGAAAATTTTCAGCGTCGATACCTCTGTGTAACATCCTAGGATTTGCAGAAGATTATAAGAAAGTTATAATCAACTGCAAACATGAACTTGTTCTTCTTCGCAGTAACACAAACCTGAATGCTCTAAAATTAAATACCGGTGAAGTCGTAGAAGACGTAAAAATTCATAAAATTATATGGCGAGTTCCACATGTAAAAGTGAGTGACGCGGAAAGAATCAATCTTCTACGATTGTTGGAAAAGGATAGATCTATCCAAGTACCATTTAGAAATTGGGATTTGTATGAATATCCCTTGCTGCCAAGAACTACAAAGCATACATGGTCAATCAAAACATCTTCCCAGATTGAAAAACCACGATATGTTATACTAGGGTTGCAGACCAATCGCAAAAACGACGCTCACAAAGACATGTCACAATTCGATCATTGTAATTTGCGTGATGTAAAAGTATATCTAAACTCAACCTACTTTCCGTACGACAATATGAACGTAAGTTTTACTAACGACAATATTGCTATATTATACGAGCAATACGTTAGATTTCAGCAGTCTTATTACGGCAGAAGAACTGAGCCATTGTTGAGTGCAAAAGAGTTCAAAGAGTTGGCTCCTCTTTTTGTTATAGACTGTTCAAGACAAAGCGATAATCTGAAATCTGGACCGGTGGTTAATGTACGCCTAGAGCTCGAGAGTGAAGTAGAAATACCTGATCAAACGTCGGCGTATTGTCTTATTCTGAATGAATGTTTAATTGAATATAAACCATTAAGTAATATTGTAAGAAAATTATCATGAATACAAAAACTTTATTTGTAGACGTACAAGGTTTTAAAAATGCTGAGAATGATTTCATTGTTAAAGAACTTGCGTTGGCTACAGCCGAATACACTCAAGTATTTCTCATCAAGCCTCCGTATCCTTATCGATATTTATCAGAAGTGGAAAAGAAACGTGTACAATGGATTGAAAACAATCTCGGGTACAGATGGGGTGAGGGACACGTTGATTTTCTGCAGTTCAAAAGTATTATCAAACCATATCTAGAGAACAAACTTTTAATAGTTAAAGGTTTAGAAAAGGTAAAATGGTTGAAAGAATTGTGTGAGAACTGTGCAATAATAAACATAGAAGAAAAAGGATGTCCAAATTTAAAACAGTTGTTTGAGATGTTTAAATCACATCTCAATGATTTCAGTTGTATAACTCACAAATCCAATTGTGCTCTAAGAAACGTATTATGTATTAAAAAATGGTTTAAAGATAAACAAATAACTATGTAATTATTTTACTTTTGTTTTATGAGTGTATGTGTTATCGATTAGTTTAAAAAATGATTAATAATAAATGTTTGTTTACCTAAATTATTGATTTTATTTCAGCATCCCTTTAAACTACACAAGGGTTAAAGACTTAAAGTACATAAATAAAACATCAAAATAAATTAATAGTGAATTTTATTTATTTAAATAGAATCATTGCATATTTTTTTACAAATTTTATTCACTAAATTCTCTGACAAGTCCATTATTTCATCTACTACTTCCGATTGTACGTACTGTACGCTTACAACACTATCATCTGTACAAGTCTGAGGTCCATTTAAGTCGTAAATTTCTATCTTAATCAAACGAAGAGGTCTTTTCGGGGCCTTTGTTATTACGTATGATGACAACACTGTCGGATTTAATTTATTTCTGTCCAATCTCATCTTTTTCTTCTTTTTCTTTTCTTTGGTGTCTTGACTGGGTGTAGAATCTTGCAGAACGTCGTCATAATTTTGAGGCTGAGCGTGTTGGAACCACAAGTCAGAGGGATCCATTGACTGTAAAACAAAAAACATGATGTAGTTTACTGCGAAAATAAACTTTATAATAATCATCCAAAAATAAACAGTATGTTTTACCTCGTTTAATATAGACATAATCTTGGAGTAATGAACCGCGTCCTCTTCTTAAGCTACCTTCTTTAGAAATGGTCATTATCACGTTGTAATAAAACAAATCACCTAATCTTGCATTTCTTAATAAAATTTTGCTTACGTTAATATGCACATATTGTTATATTTTTCAAATTGAGTTCATTGAACGCAACACGTGCAATATTCACGTTGCGATTAGTCATCATAATCATTTCAACGTTATCGCTTTCAAGCGATATGTTCCATCTTTTAGAAAACCATTCTAAAGTACCTAACCTCTACATACAAGTCCACTCCGGCTGATATCTGACATTAAGTAGGGTATGTTGTAACATTAAGCTTAAAAAGAAACACGAAACATAATCCGAGAACACATTTTTTATTTTAATATAACAATATTCACTTAAAAGCTATAGTTTAGAGTCTATGTTGATTCATATTTTATTTTTAAAACAATATTCACTAAGCACGATATTTTATTTTTAAAACAATATTCACTTACAAGCTATAGTTTAGAGACAAGTTATATTCATACATATACAGCTCAAAATGCTGATTCATGACCCCATGAAAGAGTTGATATTTTATTTTTTAGAATGATGCGCTTATCATCATTACTTGAGAGAGCTATTTTATTAAGCGACTGTGTAAAAATTTCATGTTTTAATGACCTGAATACCATATTTTTTTTCCTAACTAAATTATTATCTAATAAAACACCTTTATAGTCCTTAAAACTCAATGTTTTCACAACAGATTTTTTGGTTCCTTTAGCTTTTTTTAATTCAGTATCTTCAGTTTTTATGGAATAAAGTTTAGACCGTAGGCCTACAAATTCGACTATAAGCTGACCTCCTAGCTCATCTTTAAATAACCCAGGCACTTTTTTATTATGCCTCCTTATACCATACATATTATTACACGCGTAGTTGCTAGTGTCGAAGTATTGAGGGAAATGGTATTTTATGTCTTTGTAGACATCTTTCGTTGTTATGGAATACAGAAAACTGTCAGTATCTGTGTAACACATTTTTATATTAGGGCCATAAAAAGGTTTCATAACAGAATAGTGAAAGTCGTACATATGACTCTTAGATATTTCCAAAACAGAAAAACCAATGTAAATTGGTTTATCGAGAGTAATTTTTTCAGGATTCATCTGGACCGCTACAAAATTTTCAGTAAAAATAGTTGAGCTATGGTAATTAGGTCGAGCTATTAGTTGCTCTGCGCCTAAATGTTTTTTCGTTTTGTTATGTTTATCAGACCACTGATTTACTAATTTAACATTTAACCTTTTTTCCGTATCCTCAAGGGTTTTACCAAAAATGCTATTGTTTAATAATTTAAAAAAGTCTTGTTCAAATTGAGATTTAGCTTTTTGCCTCAATTCCGTATTTAAATCAATATATTGTTTCAAATATGGACCTTGTTTAAATTTAATAACTCTGTGTATGCTTTTTAATTTAAGTCCATGTTTCAGACACGTTTTCAAATGAATATAGTGCATAACATAATTATATTTGTCATACAAATTCGGTATCAGTTTACTCGTTTTAGATCCAGGCGGTACAAATTTTTGTGGGCAGAAAGGTAAATCGTTATGATGATCATGTAGAGATTCAGGATATTCTAGATCGACATCAAAAATGTAACCTACATCTGAATTGTCTTGTAAACAGAGAATGTCAGAAACTTGAAACACAGGATTTTCGATCAATTCGAAATCAGAGTGTGGTAAATAACTACACATAGCAAATCCGTACAAATTATTACAATCTATATACAATAAGTAATTATCAGGATTCGAGGGGTTGTAGTTCGAGAGGTACTTATTATTAGCACTGGCATAGCGAGTAGAACATAAACAAACACCTCCACGAATACCTTTTTGTATCATTCTGATAATTTCCAGATCATCTATTAATTCTAATTTTACTTCTGTTTTTAACAGCATTGCATCGAAGCTTAAGCTGGGAGCCGTTATGTAAAAGGCTGGGTCTAACCTATAATTAGTTTTACACGTCTTTCTAAAACTCTCAAAAATATCCGTCAACAGCATTACATCTGATTTTAAGTATAGATCGGTATATTGACCAAGGTTTGACAAATGGAATAAGCGCCACACACACTGTGCGTGAGCATAATCTGACTCTGAAATAACCTCATCAGTTAAACTGCTGTAGAAACACTCACGCGGAGGTAATTTATTTTCATCATAACGTTTCCATTTATTCATGTACTCGTAAGGATAAATACCTTTACGTCTCAATAAGTCGAATTGCTGTTTATCGGGGTAGCAACGAGAGAGGTGGATAAAATCTTCGATTACTAAATTTTCTGCAACTTTTTCTAAACTAGTACCTAAAAATGCGAATGAGTCAACAAAACGAACAGCCATATAGTCATTATTGTTAACAGGAAAGAACTTTGTAAAAGACACATAATTTTCTTTTGTTCTTGCGATAACATTTATGTTTCCGTGCATTTCACCTAGCTCTCGTATAAACAAATGACAGTCATAGCCTGACAGGTTGTGGAAAAAAATTGGGACGAAAGATTTAGGGAGCTTAAATCGAAGGTTACAATAATCATGAGCTGCCCCGCGGTAGCGTCCAGTCAAATGACAATGATCTTTAACCTTTCCTTCAAACATTAACTTATTACAGAGGTAACAATTTTTCGACTCTAAAAAGTTTTTCAGCTCATTTTCATTAAGGGGTAACATGTCGATAGGATCGTTTAGTATTTTACTTATCGTTTCAACGTCTTCGCCTAATATTTTTAAAAACTGTTGAATACAGTCCGGACCTCGGTATGATTGATATCGATTTAAAGACGCATCGTAGGAGCAAACAATATAATATCCGAACGCTACTGGAACGTGTTTTTGAATCGACTCCGTAAAATTCGAGTTTTTCTCCGAACAGGGTTGTAACATAGACTCAAAATCTGCGTAAATGACAAATGGCATATCATGCATGCGTTCGAAATGTTTGAACTGTATCAATGTCCCTTTATCAGGCAATGACGTTTTAACACCACTGCACACATGCTCATTACGCTTTTTATCATTAGAAAAAAATAACAAGCAATCATCACAAAAAAATATTCTACCATCATGTTTAGTTATCTGAGACCTTACAAGCCTACTCAAATCCTTAATAAGACAATAATGTGTTAGCGCACCCGATTCCAAAAACAATAAATTTATACGATGCTTCCGCCCCTTGTGAACAGATTTGTATAAAGGTCCTACAACAACAGACTTTTCACTGAGACCATAAATATTAATACTTATGTTATCGTTATTCTTTTCAAAAATCTTTACATCCCTGAAACCTGCTGGAAACTTCATGTTTTTTGTGTTAAGCACAGTATCGAAATGAGGATATGAACTCGTTCGGTGTGAATTTTGTTGTGCAGGAAATAAAGCGGCCATTATGCACCATAGAAAACAGAAATTATCTGAGTTCTGAATATTGACACACGCTCGTTTTAATTTAATAGGTCTAGGAAGATCGATAAACCTTGAACCTCTTAGTGGATTATATTTGTTGATATTGACTTCCAGATACGAATTTGCTACAAAACTCCAACCACTGTCTCTCTCCTGAAATTCATCGATTTTTGCAACAATCAAATTTACAGCGTTTTTGTAAATATCTTCAAAATCATAATGTTTGTGAATCACTTTATTGGGCGTGGCGAACGATTTAATCTCCCGTTCATCATTCTTAGGTAAGGAGAACTCAGCATACAGTTCAAAATTTACCTTAACGCTGTTAAAGGAGCCGATCCGCGCCTCTATCAGCTCACGTACGCGTGACCGCAGCGAGCGCAGATAGATGTTCGGAGGGCAAGCATTAGAGCCCGCGCCGCCCGCCGCCGCCCCCGAGTCCACGTTGCTTAGTCTGTACGTTGCGATTCGACTGCGGAAAGCACTGGATATCTTCTCAAGACCCTCACCCTTAATAACAGCATTATTATTTTTGTGTACAGTGCTGCGCAAATGAGCTGACAAACTTTTACTTTTTACAGAGACATCACAGGATGTACAATATACTAATCTATTATTAGACATCTTAATTATATGTAAGGACAAAACCTAAGAAATGATAAATAAAACCTATCTAAAGTCTCCACAATATAAAAGGGTCGGTAGCCCAAACTAAATTTAACCTTATTACGTCAGTGACACGGACGCTGTCACCGAGCCTTTTATTTTGTGAAGACTGTACCTAAGTTACACCTAATTTTTACTACCTACCTACCTTTCGTGGGGCCTACAATAAAGGATGCCTGCCTACCTAATAAATTATAAAGTAAACATAGTAAACTTATTAAATAAATTTTATTAACCAATAAATCTAATCTAAGTTTTTCTTATCACCGAAGAAAAATCCCTCTTCAGTAAAAGACGTCTTGCAGAGTTTTAAGAGCTCTCGCAGGAGTCCCAGTTGTGGTGAATTGAAGTCAGCTTGATACTTCAATGCCAGCACCGCCTTCTCGTAGCGTTTGCGAGGTTCCACGTCTTTGATATCCGCCACCTGGTAGAGTTTCAGGTCCAAGTAGAGGTCACCCTCCAGTTTAATACTTCGCCGCACGACGCCGTCGGCAACCCGCTTCGAGTATGAAGACCTCAGCTCTGGTTTCTTACAGATCACCTCGTCCTCGCTTTCGGAATCCAAAGCGCGCCAACTCTCTTCAGGCTTCTTAGTAACAACGCTCTGCTGCACCTTGCGTTTGGCTGGAGGCTTCAGGTCCTTTTGCGGTTTGCGTCTGTGAAACAAAACAAAAGTTATTTACTGGACGTCTAGATACCTAAATATTGACAGAAAAATATAGAAAGAGAGATTTTAGAATCCCTGTTAAAACTAAACACATAATATGTCGTGACATAGCCTTATTTTATTCATACTTGCTGCTCGGTTCGAACTAGGATTCATGTATTAAAAGTCACAAAAAATATTCACCTTTGTACTGTATCGTCGTCAGATTCGGCGGCACGCTTCGATGATGTCTGCTTAGCGGGAACCTTCCTTTTGTTCCTGAAAACATAAACATCACTGTAGCATATTGCAATTGTGTAGAATGTAATTATCAAAATCTATCGTTGAAAATAAAAACTTAATTACCTCACAATCTCCGATTCCTCATCCGATTCAGCTACACGCTTTGATGCCGTCGGCTTAGCGGGAACCTTCCTTTTGTTCCTGAAAACATAAACATCACTGTAGCATATTGCAATTGTGTAGAATGTAATTATCAAAATCTATCGTTGAAAATAAAAACTTAATTACCTCACAATCTCCGATTCCTCATCCGATTCGGCTACACGCTTTGATGCCGTCGGCTTAGCGGGAACCTTCCTTTTGTTCCTGAAAACATAAACATCACTGTAGCATATTTCAATTTTGTAAAATGTTATTTATCAAAATCTATAGTTCAAAATAATAAGTTAATTACCTCACAATCTCCGATTCCTCGTCCGATTCGACTACACGCTTTGTTGACTTTGTAGCGGCTTTCTTTTTGTTGCTGTTAACAATAAAATATGATAGTCTATGTGAGTACCAGGGTGACGTAATATTATGAGAGCATAATAAAGATATACGTATAGCTGGTATAATGATATTTACCATAAGAAAGCAGCCTCGTCGTCCGTTTCAAACGAGTTCCGCTTCTCATTAGTCGCAGCCTTCTTCGTGTAGTACTCAGTGTCCGACCTAAAAATAAAAATAAGTACATATGTAGGTAAATGAGAAAATAAAACTAGAATATAGCTTACCAACACTCTTGCAGTACCTAAGATTAATTAGTTACAATGTAAAAACGTAAGACATGGAAAGACTAGTAAGATATCAAATAATTACATGGTATAGGTATATTCGATTATTATAACCCATTTGATCCGTCTACCGGCTAATACAATGTAGTACCCATTTTACGTACTACACTTGCATTCAAACAGGTTATAAAGCTTTTCGAATAAGTTATAACTACTTATTTGGTCCGTCTTCCGGCTTATACCAGGTAGTTCTCCTTTTATGAACTACCCTAGTATCCAAACAAATAGTTATAAGCTTTGTACACCATCTATGCAAAACAAAAAACATACAATTAGTCAAGAACTATGTCTATAAAAATAACTTAAAAAACTTACTGACATGATTGTAACGCAGTGGATACGCAGCTTGCAGCAGGGATATGAAGACGGGGCGCGGTGGACCTGGAGCGCGAGCACTAGCGTGAACGTCTGTAGCTTGGTGTTACTACCAACAATGGTACAAAAGTAATTGATAATTTTTCTTTCGATTTTGGCAGTTTTATTGGAAATAAATGATGAGCATGCAAGTAATTTACAGGGTGTAATAATGAAGTCATTGTTTGTCGATACCTATTCAGCGGCGTGAAAAACTAGATTCATGAGAAAGTTTTATTAGCATTATCTATGCATAACATTTTAATTTTAACTATAAATATATTTTCCTGGTATGTATATTTACAAAACTTCACTGCGGTGTAATGAACAAATAATCATAAGAATAGTTAATTACTTACGTTTTACTCCTTACGTTTGATATAAGTAATCAACTCATAGGACAAGAAAAAAAATAAAAAATAAAATAACTCATTTACGTTATCAGTTATACCTTCAGAAATCTTGTTCAGAATAAATACCTAACCTAGTAACAACAACCTATGCTGTTAGCAAAAATAAACTCAATTATATTTACAACATAATACTCATTTACACCCTGTATAAATTTGCACACTTGCGACTATGCAAAAAATAATAGAGGTAAAATAAAATCAATTAAATGTGATGACAAACAATACCGCCAGCGGGTAACGTGAGACCGGCATCCGTCATCGATTGCATTGTTATACGAAAGCAAATCACACTAGGGTTACCAGATACAATTTATTAAAACCGGCATTGGTAACTGTGGCGATGAGCTAGCCCTATCATACCTACGTCTAACATCACATAAAATGTGTCGTGTAAAAGCTATAATCATTAATGATATGTTACATTACGTACTTTACTTACATACGTTGTACTTACCATGGATATTATACGATTCAATGACTCGCTTTACCATGCGAAGTATATTTGATACTTGCAGCGTGCTAGTTGGTGCAGTTAACGTTACAAACTCACTTTAACATTAAAGTTTTGTTTTTGTATAGTCTCATTTCGATAAAAGTTGCAACAGTTAAGGAACATTTAGAAGATGGTAACACCAAATTTTACTTTAAATAATAGATTTTAAATTTATTTATGTGAAGTGAAGTTAGTGGACACATCGTGTGTTGTTAATCCTTTAAATTATGATCACCTTGATTACAAAACTCCCTGAAGAACCAGGCTTTCAAGAAAGACAAAGCAGATCTGGTTGGGATAAGTACAAAACGAACATATTTCTTGGATTAATACGCATTGATGGTCTCTGTGTTGCTGAAAACTAATGGTGTAGTTGTTTAGATACTAGGGTAGTTCATGAAAGGAGAACTACCTGGTATAAGCCGGAAGACGGACTAAACAAACATCTTATGTTTCAGCTTCCTTTCAGTTGTTATTTAGTATATATTTACATTGTCAAAGTGAAAGTGTAGAGTCATTTGTGTAGCTGAGCAGAAAAATGGTAAGTTAAAAATAGGATATTATATTGAAAATCTAAAATTACTTGTCTGGATGCAAGTGTAGTACGTAAAATGAGTACCACATTGTATTAGCCGGAAGACGGACCAAATGAGTGATTATAGGTTTCCGAAATTATATTGAAAACTAAAATTACTTGTCTGGATGCAAGTGTAGTACGTAAAATGAGTACTACATTGTATTAGCCGGAAGACGGACCAAATGAGTGATTATAAGTTTCCGAAATTATATTGAAATGAATTTGAACTGTCAATAGGTTTTTCGATCCATCTGTCGATAGGTTTTCGATCCATCTGTCGAGCCCGTAGGCCCGAACGATCGTGAAATGAATTTGAACTGTCAATAGGTTTTTCGATCCATCTGTCGATAGGTTTTTCGATCCATCTGTCGAGCCCGTAGGCCCGAACGATCGTGAAGTGAATTTAAACTGTCATTATCTACCTACTTTCGTATACCCTCGGCTTCACTCGGGTTGTTCGGCAAGCTGTCGGGTAACAGTTCGTATACCCTCGGCTTCACTCGGGTTGTTCGGCAAGCTGTCGGGTAACAGTTCGTATACCCTCGGCTTCACTCGGGTTGTTCGGCAAGCTGTCGGGTAACAGTTCGTATACCCTCGGCTTCACTCGGTTTGTTCGGCAAGCTGTCGGGTAACAGTTCGTATACCCTCGGCTTCACTCGGGTTGTTTGGCAAGCTGTCGGGTAACAGTTCGTATACCCTCGGCTTCACTCGGGTTGTTCGGCAAGCTGTCGGGTAACAGTTCGTATACCCTCGGCTTCACTCGGGTTGTTCGGCAAGCTGTCGGTCGGGTAACAGTTCGTATACCCTCGGCTTCACTCGGGTTGTTCGGCAAGCTGTCGGGTAACAGTTCGTATACCCTCGGCTTCACTCGGGTTGTTCGGCAAGCTGTCGGGTAACAGTTCGTATACCCTCGGCTTCACTCGGGTTGTTCGGCAAGCTGTCGGTCGGGTAACAGTTCGTATACCCTCGGCTTCACTCGGGTAACAGTTCGTATACCCTCGGCTTCACTCGAGTTGTTTCCGAACGCTCTGGAGTCATTTTCGCATCAGTCGGAGTAATTTGTAACCGATCTCGAACTCGCCCCAATATTGTCAGGTGAGGTACTAGCTTTGCTAGGAGTACTACATTTAGACGTCATTTCTATTTAGCGTCTGTCTAAACCCTTTACTAATTATGAATATCATTGGACCGGAAATGAATTATCAAACGGTTTATGATTGTTTGAGGGACGGCACTGTACATTGTACGTTACACGTGCCTCTCATTTAATATTATACTTTGGAAACGAATATAATGATCACCAAAATATTTTTTTCCTACCCAAAATGGACAAATGTACACCAAAAGTTGCAAAAAATATCAGGGAAAAATACTGCGGTAGCTTAGGTGAAGGGTAAAGGGGGTGAGCGAAGCGAAGCCCCCTTTATCCTTCGTGTTAGGTTGAACATGTAAGAACAACAAAAAATACTTAAAACATAAACTTAAGTACACAAAACATAAAAAGAAGTTTAGTGATCATTTATCCAAACACAATTTGGTGGACATTTATCCATTCTGGCAGTCATTTCGAATTTAGAGGTAGTAAAATAGGAGCGTTTTTGGTAATCGTTTAAACATAAGCCTTATACTTTCTATTGGCTACCGGTATAATTGTATCACTTTTAGGGTTCCGTATAAGAATGGTGCTAAACGGGTCGGGAAATCATTAACATATTTTTTTATGTTCTGTAAATATTAACATATGTTTAGAAAACGTAAGTTTTTTCCTCTTCTCTACCTCTTCGAAACTCAAAAAGGTCTCTTTTAAATATAGGTTTGGTTGAACTAGTTCAAATATAATATATTAATTACATATTATGCAGGAATAAATAATTACAAAATTATTAAGCGAGTTCTGTGTTGAGTTAGGTGGATTAACGCCATGCACTCTCGTCATTTATGTAATCTTGAATATTGTAATATCCCTTTTAGATAAAGTGGAATTTGTATGGTTTTAAAATTAACCTCCCCTCCTCCTCACTCCCCTTCCCTCTACCCCTCCCCCTCCACATCCTACCCATTGAAGGAAAAGGATGTCTACATTAACATATATGTTTTCGGGAAGTGTATTTAAAGATGGGCATTTGACAACAACCAGCGCCATGGGTAAATCATAACCTAACCCATTCGTGACCCAAACAAAACGCCATTAGTTTCGGTTGAGTTCACATGAGGATATTGTGTTGTGCGGTTTCATGCTGCGACCCGGGGTCCCGTGCCGCTAACAACATGGCGGGTCAGTGTCAATGACGTTATGAAACGGGTCGCTACATGATAGAAATTGAGGTTTCTTAATATTCATAAACGGGAAAGGTATAACGGATACTGTAACGGTCTTCAAAAAAATCTGAATATGGCTACTTATATATGGCCATTGTCACGTCACTGACGCAATTGGTTAGCAGGACCCAGGCCTCGGTCCGCCATACAATAGGATCATGGAATCAATTTCGGCGGACCATGCTAGAACGTTCCAATTGGATTCTATACGCGGTTCAGGATCATCAGTTTACGTAGAATGTACTAAACTAAATACTCATTCTAGTGGGAAAAGACCACTTTACAAGACACGGCGATACTATGGTGTTTTTATGTTTTACTTTTATTTTCTGTGTGTTTGGGTTGATACAGTATATAAATGCTTTCTCTTCTATTCTAATATGATGATTTTACGAACACAGCCATCCAGCCATATTTATGAATTTCTGGTTCCCACGACACATGTTCTCCTAGTGTGGGTTCAGAAGTAATATATCTGCATGATACAAAAAGGTTTCGTTTCACACCCACAACTTTAAAACATTAAATATTGACAATTATACATTGAAATGTTAAAAAAACAATTAACAAACCACTAAACCGTATTGAATGAAAAACATCTAAGAACCATCGCAGTGAAGTTTACTACCAATAATAAAAGAAAGCATTAAAATCAGTCCATCCGTTTGACCGCTAGAGTACCGCATACAGACACACGGGACCGAAAAACCCTGCAAACTTATAACACCACTCTTTTTTCGTCGGGCATTAAAATCATGACGTCTGAATAAACTTGTTATTAGGAAAAAGGCATGGCTTCTCCATTTTTAAACCTCCTTGCCCCGCGATCGCAGTATTAACCGTTGTTATTTAAAGGGTTTATTTTAACCGGGAATGTGTACGCGAGGAAACCCTGTGTCGTGGGACCCAGAAACAGCGACGTCACACATATAATAAAAAACCAACAACTGGGAATTTATTTTATGCTTCCTCACCATCCGGGATTCGAACCCGGGACCCCCCGCTTGGAAGGCGGAGCCTCGAACCGCAACCATAATATACAAAACTAAAGACAGGCTCATCGCCATACCCGTACGCCGTACCAGAGTTTAGTTAAGGTTAATTAAGGATTACTTAGTGAACGATTTTTGTATATAAATTCAAATTTGGAATCATATTAATGGTTCATTAAATGAGTTTGAGTTCGGCGAGTATTATTCGGACTCGTATTATATCTGTAATATATGCTATATCACACTCTGCGAAAAGGTTCTGTTCAAAAGGCAAAGCCCGGAGGCAGTCGCACGGACAGCGGAGCCTTTGCGTACGGGACCCCAAAACAGAAATGAGCCATGTAAAAAAAACAAAAGTACCAAACTAAAAAAATCATTTCGAGATAATTGTGTTCCTAACTAAATTCCATTATTCCCATCAAAAAATATTAAGGGATTACTGAAATACCCGTAAAAATCCTAATGAACTTCATTTGTTCTCTGCGGCGTAGTTTGTTCAAATTCCTTTCGCAGTTAAGTCGGCTGTTCTGCAAAACTGTCATATATCAACAGTTTTTCTGTCAGTCGATAACACAAAGTCAGTCGGAACGTAAATCAATATTGATATTATAGTTTTTTAATTTTCTAATCGGAAATGCAGACCGAGGCATTGACGTTGGTGGCAGAAGACTTACTAACCTTCGCTTCGCCGACAATATTGTCCTGTTTGCCCCATCTGCACCCGAGCTCCAGCGTATGTTTCAGGAACTCAGCAATGCAAGCCTTGAGGTTGGACTGAAGATGAATCGTTCAAAAACCCAGGCCACGACTAACAGTGTCAAACGCAGGGTCGAGGTAGATGGGCAGGAAATACATTATGTCGATGAGTACATTTACTTGGGCCAGATAGCCTCCTTCGAAAACAGGCAGGATAAAGAAATCGATAGACGCATTTCTAACGCCTGGAAGAGCTACTGGTCCATGAAGGAGCTTATGAAGGGTAACCTTCCGCTGACCCTCAAGCGCAAGCTCATCGACATGTGTATCCTACCTATCCTAACCTACAGCACTCAGTCATGGTCTTTGACCGAACTTCAGAAGTCCAGACTCAAGGTTTGCCAGCGAGCAATGGAGCGCAGCATCCTAAGTGTTCGTAGTACGAACCGCATAAGGAACACCACACTGCGCTCCTTAACTGGCACCGCTGATGTGGGTGCACAGACCGCTAAGCTAAAGTGGAACTGGGCCGGTCACGTAAGTCGCATGCACCCAGATAGATGGGCGAAAATCGCCACTAACTGGGTGCCACAGGACGGATACCGGCGTAGAGGCAGGCCTAAACGGAGATGGCGGGACGACCTCGACAAGTTTTTGCCGGGGTGGCCGGAGGTGGCACAGACCAGGGAAGTGTGGACGAAAGAGGGGGAGGCCTTTGCCCAGCAGTGGGACACCTTAATGGCTAAATAAAAAAAAATAAAAAAAAGTTTTTTAATTTTCTAATCGGAAACAACCAGCCTTAAGTACAACCGTTCCAAAACTGTGGGCAAGTGACGTCACCAGTTAATAACACCCCTGTTATTATTAAAAAATATATTAAAAAAAGACATCCAATACCTGAAATATTCAAATTAGTTTCTTAAAGTAGCCTTAAATTTTACAAAATAAAATAAAAAGTATTACGTTTTTTTTAATAATGGCCCATTGATTTTCGACACAGAAATAAATAGTCATTCATCTACATTTTACGCTAGGCAGGTGTACCTGGCGCGAAGTTGCTTGGCGCCTGAGGGCTCATTGGAGCAAGAGAGATATATATGCATATATGGGCGAGAGAGAGATAGTGGCGTTGCTCAGGCGCCAAGAAACGTGTCGATATCTGTACAAGCTTGTAGTAAATTAACATTAATTAATTCAACTGTAATTAATATCCTTGCCTGATCCTAATTACTTGATCTGCCTTTGATAATTCAATACATTGTCAATTTACCTAAATGCTGCTCTCTGTTGATGCAACATGTGTTACCAATTAACTATAGTTTAATTAAATCACCGCGAAAATGAGGAACAATTAGATAATAACTTCACCGATAATCCGTGAACATTTCATGAATATTGCATTTCGTTGTCGCTTATACACGACCGAACAATTTAATATTTATCTACGGTGTCCCACTGCTAGGCAAAGGTCTCCCGGGTTCGAGCCCGTGCTTACCTTAATGCCTGGAACCTTATGCTATGGTAATAGCGTGCAAAACCAATGAATTTGGCTCTGGACTTGTCTTTTTCCGATGTCATTCTCATCAAGCACTTATAAAATCTCGAATAATTCAGAATACATCGCAAAAGTTTCGTATGTCCATTTAAAGTAAATTGTCTAATTATATCGTAAGCAATGAAAAATATCTAACCGGGTAATTATCGCGCAATGTCACCACTCGATGAAATGGCGGAAATCGAACGATTCCCAAACAAAATCCCTCGATATATGAAGCGTTCGATATTCGTCTAACGAATGCCAGCGAATCAGAGCCCTGAACTGGCACAGAATCATGACACAGCATTACATATCATTGTCCTTCAAAATGCTTTGTCACCTGTACTCTACCGTGATCTGTTGGACAAACCAATCCAACGGAAAGGCTCGTCGGTACATAGACACGAAGTTTAGGCCATACATAGTGATGAGTTGACATTTCATCCAAACTGTGAGATAGAGAGATTGCACTACCAAATTGGATTTAAATGTTAGTACATGATAGCCATTTTGATTTCATACAGCCACATACACGCCGCGCCAAGTATATTTGGCTCTGAGTGAGTTGTCACCTCTCCCTCTCTCTCTCACATCACCTTACCCTATGCGAGAAAGAGAGGTACCAGCAGCATTAAAACTAGAATTTTTAAAATGCGGAGGTATGCGGCGATGAGTTAAATTTCTGTCACGCAAAATTCAATAAACAGATATTTCTAACGGCTATCGAAAACATTGTGAGGAATTCTTCATATCTCCATAGCTGTGGCGATGGGCTAGCTCCCTACTGGCGAAACATGGATGTAAAGTGCCTCTGCCATCCCGTATGGGTAACGGTGTGACGCTTTGTTGTTGTTGATTTTTCCCCCAAGGGAGTTGGGTTTACCCCTTATACGGCGGCCCCGGGTTCGATCCCCGGCTGGGGATAAATTAAAAAAAACCCCAGGTCTTGGATGTTTTTACAATGTGTGACGTCGCTGTTTCTGGTTCCCACGACCGGAATATCCTAGTGTGGGGTCAGAGGCAGAATAAACGTTTTGAGTTTGAGTTTGAGTTTGAGGCAATTTATGTGCCTGTATATAAATGTTTATGTTTATGTTATACATTGTAAAATCTTTATTATTTTCTTGTACGCAATCATACTAATCGCACAATCCGGCTTTGAGAAATAAAATTACTTACAAAAAAATAACAAACATGGCAAAGTGGAAAAAAATATTAAAATTTTAGGGTTCCTTTGAAAACCTGTCTAGGTTTCTGTAATATGTAAGTTGTAACTGAAACAGTTATCGTGGGAAACATTGGTAGGAACCCTTCTTCATATCTCTTTAGGATGCGGCGGTGGGCTGCCCCCCTGCCACGCAAAATATAGAGATATGGCGAATGGGCGCAACTGCCACTTTTTTATAGGAAAAACTGTATTTATATTTCCTAAAAAAACATAAATAATATAGCATCCTGCATTTTCCCAAACGGGGTGGCAGAGGCAGAATTGTGCCCACTTTTAGCCAGTTATTGAACACTCTATTTTAGCGTGACAGGGAAGCCCATTGCCGCAGCTATGGAGTGAAGGTTTCGTCACGATGTTATCCATCATCTTTAGGACGTCAGTATAATAATGCACTTTAGAAAATTGTTACTATACCTATTACGGTTCCATGAGATACAGCCCATGAGGGACGGACAGACGGACGAACTACTAATAAAACATTAACATAAACATTCGCATACAGCCACCCACATACATAGCTTCTGGCCTCACAATAGGATACCTTGTGTCGTGGGAACCAGAAACAGCGAAGTCACACACACATATGCATCCAAGACTTGTTTTTTTCCCCCCATCCTGGGATCGAACCCGGGACCTCTTGCATGGTACGCAGAGCTACAGCCGCTGCGCCACAGAGGTCGTCAATAATAGGGCCCCGCTTGGCACCCTTCGGGTAAGGTACCCTGAAAGTTAAACAAAACTAAGTTAAAAGCTTCGTTTTGATCGCTGCCGGGCGGTAGGGTACCTAATATGCTGACACAAGGTAGAGATGTATACTGGGGATCACAAGTTGTGCAGCAATATTCGAGGATGCTGCTGACGTATGCAGAATATAGAAAACGAACACAGTTAATGTCTGTGGTTTACTGACTCTTAGAATAAATTCTAAAAGCTTTATTTGTGGTATGTTCTATTGTTCTTCAAAAGGAAGCTTGCTAGGCTGATAGTGAGGTTGAAGAAGTAGAAATAATTCACTTCAAAACTTAAACAAACCGACTTCAAGTTCAAGTCCTATTTCTTCCTCCCCGGGATCGGGATGCGCTTGAAGCCCATGTTCATGAGAAGTCCTCATCAGAACTTTTGCTGCACGGAACCGCAAACCAAAACGTCATTAGTGTATATATTTTTTGTCTTTGTTGATTTTTTCAAAAAGCGCTAAATCAATTTCGATAATGACCACCTTTGAAGTATGACCTACCAAACAAAACAAGAATCAAATTCCAAATTTCAAATTCCAAATGTCTTTATTACTGTAGATATTTATATATAATTAGCAATCCTCATTGATCAAATCGATTCATAATTGAAAAATATCGTGACAAACATACAAAAATAAAACGGTCAAGTGCGAGTCGGAATCGCTCACGAACGGTTCCGTACCATTATCTATAAAAATGCAAAAAAAATCATGTCTTTTATATGGGAGCCCCCTAAAATATCTGTTTTATTTTAATTTAATTATTTATTTTTAAATTAAATAAATAACTTAATATTCTGTGAAATTTTTCAAGCGTTTACCCGTTGCCGTTGTCAATATCGAGCAAAAACGAGAAAAAAAATCACGTTTATTTTATGGGAGCCCTCTTAAATATTGATTTTATTCTGTTTTTTAGTATTGATGGTTATAGCGGCAACAGAAATATATCATCTGTGAAAATTTTAACTGTCTAACTATCACGGTTCTTCATGAGATACAGCCTGGTGACAGACGGACAGACAGACGGACGGACAGCGAAGTTTTAGTAATGGACCCTATTACTAAAGCTTCGCTGTCAGTTTTTTGCACCCTTCGGGCACGCAACGCTATAAACATTAGAATTGAGAACTTCGTCCTTTTTGAAGTCGGTTCCAAAACAAATAAGCTCGATAGACGGAACCCACACAATTTAGGCCTTCTTTCATTTAACGGGCCATTTTCCTGATCTCATGTTCTTACCGATTCTGATACATGTCACGTAACTCTAGCATTAATAATGTCCGGCGAATTAATCGATGCAGGCGGCTCGGCGAGCATCGAATAGTGATCTCGATTCACGATTAATCGATTTAGTAGTGTGAGTGGACGCGGAAACATGTTTGCCCTAAATCAAGTGATAAATTGATAAATTAGGAAAGTGTATTGAAACTACTACTCGGTCGATGACACTGTAGATGACAATATGATGAGTGTGAGTGAGTGACACAAATACTACTGAATTGTTCAGCAACATCTTCATCAGTTATTTTGAGAATGGGACAAATTAATCATTTTCGGAATTTGACATTTTAAGTCAATATAATAGAGAATGTGGTCATTTCTAGCATCTGTCATGCTTCGACAAAACTTCGAGTTATTTCGTATGTAATACAGTATTTCAATGTGCGGTTAATCACAGTAGTGGGTGACACATTGATAAACTGCTGTTCAGAATAATATCACTAACGAGTAACGTCAAAGCAATCTGACACAATAAACATAAATTCAAATCTAAATCGTGTCACCATTCGGCGCCACAATTCGTCGAACCCAACGCACGCAAGTGTAATGATGGCGAGCAGTTGGCCCCTGCCTGTATGTATTCGCGCCGGATGCAACATTGTCGTGTTGATTAATCAACACGTGCGGTGTAGTGGCGTTCATAGAATATGTGTGTCTCTCTCTTTGCTGTAATGATATATTTTCTGAGCAGTTTTTTTCAACATCCAATAGATGGCGTTGAAGACACATTTTCCTTTTTTTTTTGTGCTTGATAAGTTTGGTAAATATGGGAATAGGTCACCTAAACAAACAATAAATATTGGTTATATGCAACCCTAAAGTGTCACGTTTACGAGATCATGTTTACTCCATTTTAAGTGACAAGGGGCTGGCCCTTCGCCGTAACAAAGGAGATCTTACTCTGATACTTACTTAACTTTATTAAATATAGAAACGGATATTTAATAAAGTTTACCAACCTTTTGTTCCCGCATGAGTTTTGCATCCGAAGTGTCCATAATTGCAGTGAGGACGTCTGCGGTCCAATCAGCACAATTTGCAGAACCGTCTCTCTGAGCAATTACAAACGATAGCAGGTAACGAAACGAAGAGCTGTAGCGATAGCAGGACTCGTGCAGTGTGTTTTTTATTGAAAGCGAAAAGAATCATGATGGAAAGAGGGTTTAGATCAAAATAAAATTAAGAAACACCCCGAAGGAAACAGCCTAAAAATTTTATATCTTTGCAGCTGAAGTTCACCCTTCGTTCATAGATTGCATTGTTGTCGATGTGGGCTGAGTATGAAGATGATAATCTTAAGACAGGTGCCTCTTAAATGAAGGACGAACAGTTTTCTTACTGGAAACTGTGTGAATACCAATAACAGATAAAGTGTAGGTCGGACTCCCACACGAAGGGTTCCGTACAGTCGTAAAAGAAAACTTTACGACAAAAAATAATAAAACAAAAACAAAATGAGAATAATATTATGTCTGAACATAGATTCGAACCCAGAACCCTCAGATTGCGAAACCGATATCAAACCAATTGCGCAACCAGAACCATGTGAAAAGCAGCGATATCTTCGATTATATTTGAATCATGTTATGGTTTGTTATTAATTTCGTGGCTGGTGTTAAAACACTTGTCTTGTATGGGGACCCCTTTATTTTTTATTTTTTTTTATTATTATTATTATTAGCCTACATCATCCCACTGCTGGGCAAAGGCCTCTCTTCCCCTCCTCCACTTTATATGCCTCTGGGCTACCTCCCACCAGTTGTTGGTGTGGGGACCCCTTTAATTTATAAAATCTCTTGTAGTTCTTCTATAACTTCTTGCTGTAGCGGCAACAGAAATACACATTCTGTGAACATTTCAACTCTCTATCTATTGAGGTTCTTGAGATACAGCGCGCTGATGATGGACGGATGGACGGACAGACGGACAGACGGGCATCGGAGGCTTATTAATTGGCCGATTGGCACCCTTCGGGTATGGAACCCTAACAATGAACTGGGTTTCGAGACTCGTCACTAGTCAGCAGCTAGTACGTTCAAAAAAATGTTGCTATAGTCTATACTGATACGTGTTGCTATAGCGGTCAATTACCCGACTGCCGTGAACCGAATAATACTCGTACATGGTAACTATGGTAACGGTCGGCAACCATGGTAAGGATCGGCGACTATATATATACCTACGCTAAATGACAGTAATTTCGAACATTGCACGCAAATATATAAGTATATAAGTATTTTTTACATAGTTTTTACATGTTGGACTCAGCAAAGGAGGCACTAAGGGGCGGGCGGGAATTTAAAAAAAAACTAATTAAATCGTTCGAATAAATTTTATACCCACTCTTTTTTATCTGTGAGTATAATTAATCGGTCTACAAGCATTTGCAATAAATAGGTATTTCCTAAGAACTTACACAAATTGAGTGCGGAACCTGTAGGTTAGGTTAGGTTAGAAAGTTTAGATACAACCAGCAAAGCGAGCTTGCGACTGAAAGTAATATAAAGCCAAATAATGCTAGAATAAGTTATTGTGGCTAAATATTTATTGGGCTAGAATAGGTAGGAACTTACTAGAAGCAAAACCGGAGCGTAGCGAAGCGAAATATATGCAAATAAAACAACATTTAATGAAGTTTATTCTGACCAAGATATCTTATATGTACTTTTTTTGCTATCCCTGCCTCAAAATAGCGATCACTCGATATCCGAGACATCTCATTCGATATGCATTCCTCTTACTGGAGGCTTATCACCAACAGTTATTTGAACCAAATTCACCCTTGCCAATACAGGCAAGGGTGAATTTGGTTAAGTACTTATGTGCATGTATTCGCGTCAATCGGTTTTTTCACGTAATGCAGTCTGTACGTCTGCTTTCAGATCTGAGGGAATTGAATGGTGATGTATTAGTGCCACTAATTAGTTGGCGTTGTTGGGGTCCTTCTTTTACTATTAAATGTCATCTTCTTCATCTTCTGTATTTTAAAATTTTACTCAACAGGCATATTTACATTATACATGGTGACTTTTTGTTCGTTTTGTTAACTTCGTGGAATTATAGTACCCATCAATATAAACAACTTTCCCAAAGAAACATATAGTCTTCCATAGTTTCTTATAATCAGCTGATGGGGCAATGTACTGAGGAACGATTTTTTTTTCGTTTGCTATTGCATATTGATGACTGTTTAACAAGTAAACGAAATAAATAAAAAGTCACCGTTTATACATTTCTTCTGACCCCACACTAGCACACCAGGTGGGAACCAGAAACGGTGACGTCACAAACATATTATCATTCACGAACCCAAATTGAACCGAAGCTTTTTTCGTCTTCCCTGGCCGGGTCTCGAACCCGGGACCTCTCCGGCACAGAATTATGTCATTCTAAAACTCATAAGCTATCGATAGCTTTAAAATTAATCTTTTGAAAGCTGTTCGCCAACTTCATTTTGACGTTGACCAATCAGAACGCCATACGAGCTGTAATTTGACCCTAAAGCATACGGACTTTATTACAAAGCCATAAGGTTGAAAATGTAGTGGGCAAATAGTGGACAGAGCCTCATAAAGGGTTAAAAGCGATTGTAATTTGAATTTGAAAGGAATCTGGACACCTATGTCAAGAAATATAAATTCAAGCCACCGTCATTTGTTATTTTTTATATACAATTCTAACTTACGATTTTATTGTTACAGGTAATATCATCGATTGATAAACAAACGGTTGGCTGCTCGGCCCAAAATGTACGTACAGTTCATAAAATACTAGAAGTGATATGACATATAACCTAAAACTGCCTAAAGGACACTACAGTTGAACTACTAGAACATAACAGAAACATAAACATTTACATACAGGCACATACATTGCTTCCGGCCCCACACTAGGATACCCTCTGTCGTGAGAACCAGAAACAGCTACGTCACACACATAAACTTCTTTTACCCCCAGCCGGGGATCGAATCCGAGAGCGTCTTCTGAAAAGCCCGTGGGGCACAACGCTGGGCCGCGTTGTGCCCCACTGGCTTTTCAGTATTTTGAACCGATTCAAAAGCCAGTGTGCTACAGCGCGACGCTGCGTGGTACAACACGGGGTTTTCAGCGCTTACATTGACAACTCACCTTCTGAATAGCCCGTGGGGTACAACGCGTACGATCTGCAACCCATGCATGCACTAGGCGAGACAGAGAAAGCGGATTAGTGCTCCAAGCGCATGCGGTGCGACGCATGCGCTAGACGCGAAAAAGATCATTGAGACCTTATTGATGAGTGGAACAAAGAGATCTAATATTATTAGGCAGTTTTGGCAAACATGTGCGTTGCAAGGTCAATACTACTCACCGGTGATTTGTGGTCGTTTTGTTTTGATGCAGTTATTGTCAGTAAATGTCAGTAAAAATGTCTCTTACTAACAATCACACAAGGTTCATTAACGCAATTATCTATACCTAGGTAGAGATTTGCAATTATCACAGAATTTCCTATTTTAGTTGCCGCTATAGGTAGCAGCAAATAATGAACTGGTCGGTAGGTAAATGAGATTTTATCAGTTCAAGGGGGAGACCCATACAAAGCAACTTGTTTTAATAGCCCGCAAATCACCATACTCAAATACCTACCTACCTAAAAACAAAACATAGCGTCACGCCTTTTTCCATGTATAGGGTGGCAGAGGCACAATTCTGCCCAATTTTAGCAAGTTATTCGATACTCCATTTTGCGTGAAATGGGACTAGCCCATCGCCGCAGCTATCATCGCAAAGGCGCCGACCACAACGTCTTTAAGATCTAGTTTCGAATCCAAGATTGGATCAGGCATGATAATATTTTCTTTTAACATAACATAACATAGCATAGCATCACGCCTTTTCCCATACGGGTGGCAGAGGCACAATTGTGCCCACTTTTAGCCACACTCCATTTAGCATGATAGGAGGCTAGCCCATCGTCGCAGCTATGGGGTAATGAAGGTTTACTCACGATTTTTTCCATCTCCGTTAGATTATATAAAGATTGTCTAAGGATTGCAAAATCGGCCATAACTTGAACAAACTTGATCTATAAGAAGTATAAATTTAGAATGACTAATATTAGGAAATGCATAGGCTCGTTGTTGCGTTGAAGCGCTCCGGTTTTTTAACTAGAAGCTAGTGCTCGAAAAGGCAGAGGGACGCAACACCCCAGGCGCTGTACCCCACGGGCCATTCAAACGATGAATTGTCAATGTGACAGCCGGAAAACCCCGTGTGGTACAACGCAACGTCGTGCTGTAGCGCTCTGGCTTTTCAGGCGGTTCGTAATTCTGAAAAGCCCGTGGGGCACAACGCGGCCCACTGTTATACTCCACGGGCTTTTCAGAAGACGGAACCCGGGACCTCTCGCATGGTAGGCAGAGCCACAACCGCTGCGCCACAGAGGTCGTCAAGAAGAACTCACTTCACAAATGATTAAAGGGTGTATCGATTTATTTGATTAATTGATATTTTTAAGCAATACGCCCTCACTAACTGGCCTGTCCAACACCATGTTATCTTTTTCACACTGTAGAAGTGAACAGTTCTCTGAGACCAAGTAGATAAAGAAAGTAAGCTAACATCCTCAAACTCCACTACATCTTTCTACGGACTTAATTTATCCCTCAAGAGTTATCCATAGGGACCTGCGGCAGCCTTTGGGTGCGGGAGGGGAGGGGAGGGGTGTGCTCTCGTGACGCTCTGATGGCGCTAGACCTCAGCTGCGGCTGCGGGGTCGCCGTAGTATGTAATGTCCCCCCTCCCGTACCGAAGCCCTACCGCAGGGCCTCCTCAGTTAACCGCTGCGGGGGTAGTGACACTTAACTATTCCGAGTTCAAGGCAAGACAATCCGAATTGGATCATGCAAATGTAGTGCATAAACCTACCTCACCGTACACGGCACCACGACCGTTATACCCATTCAAATAAAGCCTACAATCCCGTGACGGGTTGCAGTGATGTGTGAACTGAAATGCGGATTCGGGCCACTACGGCTCTAATGTAAAGGCCGCACCAACTAACGATGTAAATGATGGGTTAACATCACAAAAATAATAAAGGAATAAAGCCTAGTAGTTACTTTTTGGGGTTCCGTACCCGAAGGGTTCCAAACGGCACCCTATTACTCCGCTGTCCGTCCGTCCGTCCGTCTTCGTCTTTCAGTCAGCGCACTGTCTCTCATAAACCGTAAGAGCTAGGGAGTTAAAATTTTATACTGAATGTGTATTTCTGTTGCCGATATAGCATCAAATAATAAACTAAAGGCAATAGAAAAAATTGTGTGCCCATACAAGCGACGTATTGTTTTCAATTCAATTCACAATTCCTTATTGCACAGAATATTACAACGATAATTATACACAAAAATTAAAAGGCAAAGGCTACTTCTTTTTGTTTGTTTTTATTCTTATATAATGTTACGGAACTATTCGTGTGTAAGTCCGACTCGCACTTGGCCGGTTTACATTTATCTTACCTTGTGTTGAAATATATATTTTTTCAAACGATGTGGAAAAGACACAGATTTTCATTAGTACTTAATTCAAAACTGCTTGATAAGGTGCTAATCTAACCAATTTTCCTTCTGGAAATATGATTTTCAAGCCCATCAATCCCATCAGTCAGTATCGACTGGGCTTACTATATTAAACTGGATAAGATAAGTAATCTATCTTAAGTAGATTATACGGACGGACGTTCCAACGCCCCCCCCCCCCCCCTCCCCCCCTCCCCTGTCACGCATAATGGAGTATGAAATATCTGGCTAAACTTGGGCACAATCGTGCCTGTGCCACCCCGTAGGGGAAAGGCGTGAAGCTATGTATGAATGTGTGTATTTAACAAAAGCAAGGGACAATGTCTTAACTATGAATAAAAAAAAACCCGAAACATTACTGAAACCTTACGGCTAAAATTTGCTTCACTCGTTTCCTATTTGAGCCGATAATGTTCTTAATCGCTGAACCGATTTTAATTAAATATACCTAATAACCAACGCAGTTTTTTCTACTAAAATACGTTCCGTCCACCCGTTTGACCGCTATTTCTTTTTGAGCTGATAACTTTCGAACTACTGAACCGATTGTAAATAAACCTATATAAGAATTATCGCAGAAATGTACTACCATCTACAGAAAACCGCAATAAAATCTGCCTACCCGTTTGACCGCTAGGGTGCCATGGACAGACATACAGACACACCGACACACCGACCGACAGACGCTTATAACTAATACTCCACACCGAAATTCATTCTATAGGATTTAATTTAATTAGATGCATTTGTATTTTGGAAACTTGGTGCATGTTTCTATTTGGGTTCTAAATGTCGAGTGGTCTAATAACCTCCAAATTAGAAAGTGGATCTTGGAATAAGGTCTGCCCGACCCTACCCTATAATATAAAGCGTGGGGTCAGTCGAAAACATTCCAGTTTAATGTACGAATATGTATTGCCAAAATTGTCTGTCCCTTTAAATAACCGATTTAAACTGGTCACCCCAGTTTCCCTTAGTGGCCATAAATTATGATAAATTACTAAATGTCCTGAAGTCATAATTTGTGGGGCGACCATGTGCGGGATAATTGTGGATTTGCAATTAGGAAAGTGACCGGCAGATGAAGATTTGCTTTGGATGTTTCAACTAGCTGACCAAATTTCGAACTATCTAGCTTTTGGTCGCAAAAGAAATATATATTTGGGTCTGCCATAATAATTAAAATAAATATTAAATGTGGCCTTGGTACCAACAGTAAGAAATTTCCACAACGAGGGGAAAAGGCCTTTACCCGGTTACGAGTAAGATATTCCAGCACGCTGGCTCGGTGCGGGTTGGTGGAGAGTGTCGGGCAGGTGGCCAACCCGACTGTCAGAAGTTTTCAAGCTGCCCTGTGAGGGCCTCTGACAGAGCTTTATAATGACTATTACCAAGTTATATAACAAAACTAACATAACATTAACGTACACACTTACACTGCTACTGCTCCACACTAGGAGCCAGAAGCAATGTAAGTGTCTGGTGTCGTGAGAACCAGAAACAGCGAAATGACAAACATGGAAATATCAAAGACCTGGCGATTTCGTTTTGTTCCACCCCAGCCGGGATTCGAACCTGGGTCCTCTCGCTTGGGAAGCACAGCCTTGACCACAACACCACATAGATTGTCAAAAGTAGCGATAGTAGCCGGGACCTACAGCAAGGCTACCATAATAGTTAGTATTTAATCGCACAGCAAAAATACTGATTCTCTCAGCAAAAATATTTTTATGTTTTAGGTGTTTTTGTTGTTCTTACATGTTCAACCTAATACGAAGGATAAAGGGGGCTTCGCTTCGCTCAACCCTTTTACCCTTCACCTAAGCTAACGCAGTAATTTACCCTGATATATTATATCAAATAAACGTATGAACATAAATGAAATTAAGTATAATGAACATTATTTAAAATGAAACAAAAATTTCAGCTTGATACACCGCTCACTGTACTTAATTCGGCTCTAGTTATGGGCCGACTATCCAGAGAGTATAATCCTATAATTACCAAAATCCTGAGGATTATGCTCAGTGGATTATTGAGATTCATTGATGGTCGTAATTTGTTATAAGAACTATCATTTGGAGTTTACAGTTTCTGTCAAACTTGTTCCCACTTTTTCTTAGCTTGTGAATTCCAATCGCGGAAGTAGGTTTTACGTTTTAAATAAGATTGCAGCGACGATGGACCTGTCATATATAAAGCATATAAAGCATTGAGTAGGCTAAAAGAGGGCGCAACTGTGCCTATGCCACCCTAGGTGGGATAACTATAAATAAAAAAAATATAACACGTTATTGAAAAAGGTTCATTATCTCCATTTAGGCTAATAACTTTTGAAACGCCAAACCGATTTCAACAAAATATATATCAATAACCGGTCAAGTGCGAGTCTAACTCGCGTACGAAGGGTACAATGGTAGGGATGGCGTGAGTGAATAGTTGGATTTTACATAGCAAAACGTCGTTTACAAAGTGATTGGTGCGGCTACTTTCACACTCCATGTACGTAACCAGGTGCATTCATACGTTTGTATTTGGTATTGAAATAATTATTGTATGGGAGCCCCATTAAATATTTATATGTTGTTATAGCGGCAACAGAAATACATCATCTGTGAAAATTTCATCTGTCTAACTATCACGGTTCATGAGATACAGCCTGGTGACAGACGGACGGACGGATGGACAGCGGAGGCCCCCGTTTGGCACCCTTCGGGTACGGAACCCCAAAAACCATCGCAGGAAAGTTGACTACCAAATTGAAAAGACCGCATTAAAATCCGTCCACCAGATTGGGCGCTAGAGTGCCACGGAAAGACAGACAGACACACGGACAGACGATTCAAACTTATAACACATTCTTTTTCGTCGGAGTTTAAAAAGGCGCGAGGCTGTTTGTTTTGTGGTATAACTTATATATTCGTGTAGATAGCTTCTGATAGATCTTACGGATGGACCGATTTTTATGTAGATTTTGGTTTGAAAGTTGAACTGAACTATAGGTTACATTAGCAAAGCATTTTGCTTGTCGCGTTGTCTATCGTAGCACAAGATGACGTCACACTTCTTAGCAAATCGCAGCGTTGGACTGCGCTTGGGTGAAATGCTACGAAAATCTGTTGCTACCCAAATCCTCAGCAACTAAAGGAGAGCCTTATCGAGATAAGCTCAACTTTGATCAATTTCTTTCCGTAAATGATCTTCTACCGTGTCTTGTTTTCAAGTGGCCAATATTGAAATAAATTGGTAGGCTCAATACGATTATTATTTCTTTACCGCTTGACAGTTCTCGGTTTATCGGCACAGCTAGAAGAAGATATATGTCGCTGAGTATTCATCACAATACTACTTAGCTTATACTAAAACAAAAGTAATGTACTAAAGTCACCTTTCTCTAGGAGTAGACCTACGAATTACATATTATGTGTCACTCGCACATTATTAGAATTGAGGTCAAATGAAATTGCTTGGTTTTTCATAGATGTTCGAAATTTGAATGAAATAACAACATCGAATTCGATATTATTATAAAACAATAATTACATTTTCACATTTTAAATGTGTTCTACAAAACAGTTTGTCTTTTTGGTCGTAATTAGCGGTTTTTGAACGCATTATAGAGGGTTTAAGATATGTGTGTAGTTAAAATGTATTATTCCCCTGTTAATCAAAACTTTTATCATAATGGCCAATTCACATGGTTTGAGCACAGCATTCTTGAATTTGACCCTCAATAGGATCCAGAACGCCCTCGCCTCAGGCACAGAACATAAAAACGTCTTTTTTTTACACCCAAGAAACAATATATTCATCCCGTGGACACAGGGAGCTAACCCACGCCGTAAATTATAGCCTCCGACACCGTAATACCCCTTTGAAAATGTTAATTCAGTTATTATAATATGTTTAATTTCTCTATTGTTTATGGTTGCAAAATAAAGGGCCTCTTGCTGTAGATTTTTTAAAGGGCGTGTTAGATTTTTGTCCTTTTGTATCTGTGGGAAGGTTTTCGCTTAAATAATTAACTGGTGAGTGGCCAGGTATGTCCAGGCATTTAAGAATTGTATTTGAGAGTATAAAACATAAAATTCATCAAAGCGATTGGAAAGCGTATGCCTTTGTCACCCTGTACGGGAAAAGGCGTGACGCTATGTAATTTTATGTGTGTTGTTAAAGTACTTCTTAGGACTGGTCTCCTTAGCGGGCCCATAAGACTTGGATCTTATTCCTCGCCCTGAGAGTTCTTTGTTATACCGCGTACTTGTCTGAATAACTAAAAAACCTGGTGTGTGTCCAGCGGTGGTGACGACCTCCTTCCCAGTGAGATACCGGGCGCGCACTACGGTATAACTCCAGTTCTTCGCTGACGGAGATTCTCGGCGTCTACTTGCCGACCGCTAGAACCACACTGTTCCACTTAATCCTAAAAGCACGGACCTCCCGGTGAGGTTTCGAGCGCACGTGCGACACTAAGGATCAGTTGCTTAGTCTAACTAGTGTGGTTCCCTGCGGAACTCAAGTCGCACTCAACGGGCTAGTCTCTCAGCGAGACCGTCCACCACGCGCGACTTTTGATCTGGCCAAAATATATCACCGAAACCACTGACGACTTCGCGGAGGCACGACATTGACCACCAAACACGCGTATTGGGAATTGATTAACACAATACTACTTGATTTCCATTACAAATCTCCAAATTCAAATGTTTAAGTAGAAATGCACGTGTGAGTATGAGTTTTATTTGATACAATATTAAATCATTACACATCAAACAAACACATCGTGTAGAATTGGAAAAAGCGAGTAACAAAGATAAAGTCACATTTATCAAAAGAATAGAGCGGCCTCAAATAATAAATAAAGCAGTTTGACATGACTTACAACACATTCAAGACTTTATCAAAAGCCTTCACACATTAAAATGGCACCCATTCAACCTACATCAAAGAGAAACCTAGTCCTAGACATAAATAACCTCGAAAATTCCCACAAAGCAAATCCCGCCGAAAAAAACACTTTCTTTTTTTCTGATCGGCCTTGTCAATAATGGCATCTCATTATTATGCCACATAATAATGATTTGATTTTAGAGTCGTCCTCGATTATCTCTCGTTCTCGGAACGATCTCTCGGTTATGCCGGAATCGTCTCTTTATAAGTCGCGGTCTGTTTGTGTGCCTGTACAGATTTGAAACACCTGGCGTGGGACGGTAGTGTTAGTGAAGGGATTGGATTGATTGTTTGTTTATCGACATCGGTGATACTACACTGCACTTGTTATTAAACTGAGTGCGAGGTAACAAAGATAAACTTTTTTTACCTAAACGTGGTCCCAACTGCGCCACTGCCGCTCCGTTTGGGAAAAGACGTAATGCGTTGTTCATGTTGTATTAGTTAACGTTTTCGCTGAAATTATGATCCTCGGTCTTTATTTGTGCATTGTTTTTTGATAAGTCGTGCCTTGTAACAAGGTGTGATAAAAAATTGTCCTAAGATTTTAATGGTTCTAAGTAAAATATAATAAATTAATGTAAGTGCTTAACATATTTTAGGATTATTTTTTTGAGAAAGGATTTTCTTAGAAACAAATTTAAAAACCACTAGACTAGACGCTTGTTCTTTTCAAATTAAAGTAAATAAACATGCCGTACGAGTATTAGGAGGCATAATAACTATAGATGTACCCTGTCAATGTGTTTGAAGTTAACACATTCATAAATTCTGGTTTGGTTTATCACTTCGTTTATATCACTATGGTCTGTGATAGTCAATATTCGGATTCAAATGCATTTTTAATCCTTCCGAATTCTGTGATTTATTACTTTTTATCGGTAATTGAGTCGAGTTTGTATAGTTAATGTGTAGGTATTATTTAAAGCATTAAAAAATAATGTTTTTTACTTATAAACTTTACATAAAAAATTATAGAAACAGTCAAAGAATTGAAATAAAACACCGAAATTATGTGATTTTTTGCTAGATTGATTGAAAAACCGCGTGCATATTGGTTTATCCATCTAACAGCTAGGCGTCACAGGCACAGGGGCTTCAAACGTATTCTGACATCCTTACTTGTACGTCGGGGATGAAAATTTAATCAATCATCAGGGACTGTAAAATGTCGAAGGACCCTCTTAACCTCAAGAATGTAATAATTTGATACAAGAGTAATTTCCCGAGAGAATTCATACTAAATGAGATATTCATGACCATATTTTGGCTTGTTCTTTCAAAGTTAGTCGAAAAAAATTAATGAAGTCAAATTGCAATGCCAAATGGATACTTTATGAATTCGCCTTAGTCATGACTTCTTTCTGAAATGGTTGCAGTCTTTGTTGAAACTACATTTTCGTGATGTTTTATTGTATCGCAATTTTGCACTGTCTCAGCTTGGGTTACGGTTCCCATTCTTACATCTACATATCGTTACGTTTTTTTCACCCTCCCATTTTTCCTCATATCTGGGATGGCAGCCTCACAGCCTCCATGAGGCTAACTTTGTTTTTAAATTAAATTTGTTTCTTTTGACAATATAGAAAAAAAAATAAAGAAATTTTCTGTACGGGGTGGCAAGGCACACTTTTAGACAGGAATTCAATATAGGTACGCATGTTTATATCCTATTATATGAACTTATAATTTTACCTATCTTGACTGAGATAATTGCGTGATCCTGCTTCCATGGCTACCCCTACCGAAATACATATTTCAGCCATGATTATATAGTTTCCTACTGTCATAGACAAATAAGTTTGTCTATGGTACTGTATAAAAAGTAAAATATAAAAAAGGAATGAATCGAGATAATAATCTAAATGTGATTTAAATTAACACTTGTTAGTGAACACGCAACGTTGTGTTCAGTTGTTGATATTGTACAATAGTTCCGGTTTTGATGTAGATAGAATCTAGATTTTTCTTCTACTTCTTCTTTTATGGCATGCTAACCTGTTTTGAGGTTAATTTTGCCAGCGTCAAATGTATTTGAAACATCACAATTTGGGCAGGTCCTCTATCGATAACCTGAAAATTACGTCTTGGGATAAATTTGTTGCTCATTATCCCTACCCAGGGAAGACGTGAACGGTAGTGGATTGCAAGTGGTTTCTTCAGACGTGAGCAACTGCCTCCCCTAATATAGATGCAAACCTATAATAGACAAACATTTCCAATATAATTTCGGCAGCCATCTTGAATCACAGACTAGTAGTATTCTGCAGCACAACTTCGATCATATTATCCGGAAACCGACACGAGAAATAGCACCTAGTGTCATTCAAGTATCGAAGTAGAATAGTCAAGTATCGAATCTCGAGACGTCGAGATGGCCCCTTATGTGAGAATCGGAATGTGTCTTGCTTGAAACAAGAGGTCATTGACCCGAGAAATTGGCCTGTCTACTATTAAGGCCTAAATTAATCTTACTATGTTGACCCGTAGCTGGCATTAGGGGTGTAACAAAAACACGTAGTCATATTTTAGGGTGTTGTTATAAACCGATGCGATCAGAGCAATTTTCAAAGTTCGATCAGCTGATTTGTATAGAGAAGTGAAATTTTAAGTTGCTCTTATCAAATCGGTTTCAAAGCGAAAGTTGTTCAAACTGATGTCCATAAAACCTCCTGATATAGACCTAACTTGAACTAGAATATTAGAAGAATCGAAAAAGTCAGCGTTTCGAGTTGAGATCATATTTTATTCATACAGAAACGAATATCGATACGCTTACTCACTCATGCATAAATTTTCTGACTCACTAGATAGTTTTATTGAAATACAGAAGCAATTAGTGTATCTATGACAGCTCAATTATCAAACCAGCTCGCCAGGTGACGTTGTATGAAGTGGTGTTTCACCACAGGGTGCAATATCATTGTGGTCTGTGACCTCAGTCTGTGACATTTCATATTTGTACTATAGTCTGAATAGTGTAAGAACCTAAGCTCGCCCCAAATCATTCTCTTCATTTCGGAACGCAGGGTTCCCATTGCAGTAAGTCACACGTCAACTCTAGACACCAAATTCTGTCACGCCCTCTAGCGAGCTATTTGGAAGCTTTTTGTATTTATTTCAAATCTCTTCTGCAATCTTCATCTAAAGGCATTGCATTGTGTTTTTAATCCATTTTTTATACTATATTAACTTTTGCGCGGCAAACAGCAGCCTCGATGATTTCGATCAATTACATAAATTACATTCGCCATCTCTATCCCTCATCGCAGTTGGCCCCGGGCGCGACTCTGACAGATAGATGGCAGATAACCACGACTTTTTAACGTGAAATATTGCCACGAGATTATATGGAGAAGGCTTCTGGAATAGGGCTTGATGCGTGCGAATGTTGTCGAAATTACTGGTGTCGTAAGATAATCTTTTACATCAGATTATAAGTATGGTAAAAGAGATGAAAAATAAAAACAGGACGCCCAAAAGCGATTGTTAAATGTGAAGTGATTACTGCCTACTTCATTATAATCTTCCCCTTGTTTCCCCCTTTCTCAGTCATTGCCCCTTTCTCTACCGAGGCAGAATATTATGAATTACTTCCCCTCAGAGATGTAAATTAGTGCAAAAACATTATGTAAGAACTACATTTAAATGGATGCGCGGGAGAGGTGACATTACATGCTACGCGGACCCCGCACTAAAGTCTCGAGTCGACGTGTCGCGGCTAGTCGCGATCATCGATTCACAGATTCACCGATTCGTCGATTCACTACCTCAAATAGTTTTTTTTTATACAGTTCGCGCCAAGTTTCTTTGGTTCTGAGCGAGCTGTCGCTTCTCTCTCTCTCTCTCTCACCCCACATTACCCTATGCGATAAAGAGATTTTTCAGTTCGCGCAGAGCCAAAGAAAATTTACGGGGCCTGGTAGCTGTGTACATGTTATTATTATATAATATTCAATGTTCTGTGTTGTTATACTAATTGCCTACCTCTCCCCGCAGCGGCGCAGACGTCCCCCCTGCAGGGCGCGGCGGGGGGAGGCGCAGCGCTTTCCTGTGACGTCACGCCCGCGCTGCCCGACGACCGACTCGCGCTCGTCATCTGGTACAAGCAGGGCCACAGCGCGCCAATATACACGTGAGTAGCATTCCTTCATTCGTTCATTCATTCAGAAATTAGTTTATCAATCATTCAATTCGTCCATTCATTCAGTAGAAAAACCGTATTCTTATTTAATATTCATTTATTGACTCAAATTGGACCTTATTCTAGTCATTATTTCAGTTGGAAAACTAAGCTTATTTGGCACAAGAAATAATACAAATGTTTCGATCCTCTGTTATTTCCCTCACTAGATGAATCGCTCAGTTACAAGTTCACTTATCTCTAGGTACAAACAGGACCGCAGCGCGCCCATTCACACTTGAGTTACATCCGTTCATTTATTCAGTTTGTTAATTTACCATCATTACATAATTCGTTTTTTTTTCAGTTGAGTATTCTCGTTCACTACTCGCGAGTATCATTCGGTCACTGGTTCACTCACCCCTTTGGATATGTGAAACAAAAACACACTTGTAACCATTAGTTCTTAGCAAGTGCACAAATTATCTACGGTCTCCCCTATCCTAAGTTTAATATAATTAGGCCTAGGAGGTCTAAGTTATAAAGGCCTATATTTGTACACTAATGTGATATGTTTACTGTTCGCACTCAAAAACTTTATTATTGTCCGCATGATACTACTTTTAGTACTCTGGGTTATAACAAGTTAAAGTAAAAAGAAATGTTATGTATGTTTTTTAAGGTTTTTATAACTATAGGTATGGTGAGATATTTATATTTTTCAACAAATGTAATCTAAAAGTGAAATAAAATGCAATGAAAAACGTTTATTGTTCTTCGTAAATCCTAATTATTGAGATGGCCCTAACTTCCAAACTGGGGTGCCCTGTGTGTCAGGAGCTAGAAGTCTAACAGAACACAGTCTCACAGATTATAGCTATATAGGACATTCTTACCGTTACGTCTAGTAAATATAATTAATTATATGATTAGTAAATCTAATTACTTAATTAATTATTAACAATTACCATTTATTGGCAATAAGGCAGAAAACTTCGAAAAAAAAACCCTAACATCATCTTAGATGCAGCGAGTGGCGGCCTCATGCCACTCAATATTGTTACGAGCGTGGGGTTCGTATTTGATAGAAAAACACGAATTAATCCACTAATTAAAACACTCACTTTATTACCCAAATTAGGCACTTACAATTCACACGAACTGTACATAAAATCCACTAAAACACACACACACTATTTCACTAATTATGCACTCACTATTCACACGAAGAGTCTTTCTTTCCGATTATCCTTGTACTAGCACTCGATCGCAGTTAAAATATAACTAAACTCGCGCCGGCCGTCGGCGCCTTTTATATCCCGCGGAGCCGCTCTGGACACATTGTCCACACATATCGCGAATATTCTAGTAAGGACCAGCGTGCGGGCCGAGAACATTCGAGACCATATATGTCTCTCTCTAACGGTGCACTCTCTCTGTCACTCCCTTCTCGATTGTTCCGAGTATAGCTATCTCTTTCTAGTAGTGCTATCTCTGTCACACACTTCTCGAATGTTCCGAGTATAGCTATCTCTTTCTGGTAGTGCTATCTCTGTCACTCCTACCGGATATTTCGCCATATAACGATTTGTGCTTCAGAGGCCCATAAGGGGTCCTGAAAACGCCTGAAAACGGGTTTTCAGGTTATGGCGTCATCTGATAGAGGGTGCCCTGAAACGGACTGAAAACATGTTTCAGGCGCCTGAAAACGACGGCAACTTGGGTGAAATTTCGATCTTTAGATATGTGATAGAGCAACTTCTGAAACGGCCTGAAATGACTTTTCAGCCTGCTGAAAACGCCTCTAAAGCACTGAAATTGACATTCAAAGTTTTTGACCTAACCTACCGGCGTAACACTACCCCCTCCTAAGACATGCTCGTCCCGAGCATCATTATTTCCGTGGTATCTGGCCAGCCGGTCAACATGAACAATCTTGCTCGGACTACGAGGATTCCGCTGGATTCGATACGTGACGTCGTTTATTTTGGTGACTACCTTGTAAGGCCCTTCCCAATTCGGAGATAGTTTCGGGGACTTTCCTACTCGTCGCATAGGGTTATGTAGCCACACCAACGAACCTTCCTCAAAACCCACTTGATGAGACTTCCGGTCATATCGGGTTTTCATCTTTATGCTAGCGTGGAGCCCGTGATCACGTACCAGGCTGTGAACATCATCAATCCGATCCCGCAAATCACTTGCATATTCCGTGATGGTCCTTGGTGTATCGGGCGGACGTCCAGTCAGGAGATCTGCAGGCAGACGGAGTTCTCTTCCGAAATTCGCATACGATGGAGTAACCGCTGTACTTTCGTGAGTAGCCGACCTATAAAACAACAGGAAGAGGGGGATATGCCGATCCCAATCTTTTTGATGGCTCTTAACGACCTTGGCTAGATGTCTCTCCAGTGTCTGGTTAAATCTCTCAACCATTCCATCTGACTGTGGATGATACGCCGTAGTCCTCGTTTTATGAATGCGACAAGTCTCCTGAAAGACCGCAGCCTCGAAGTTTCTTCCTTGATCACTGTGGATTTCGAGTGGTACCCCAAACCGGCAGAATACTTCGTTCACTAACTTTTCAGCTATGGTTACCGCTTCTTGATTAGGAATGGCAAATACTTCAGGCCACTTCGTGAAGTAATCCATCACGACAAGAATGTACTTGTTTCCGGAGTCCGATGCTGGGAATGGTCCTGCGACATCTAACGCAACCCTTTCCCAAGGGGCTCCCACGTTGTACAACTTGAGTGTTCCTCGGCTACGGGTATGCGGTCCCTTGACTGATGCACAGTTAGTGCATCGTTTACACCAATTTTCAACATCTTCTCGGCAGTGAATCCAATAAAAGCGTTGCCGAATTTTCATTAGGGTCCTTTTTATTCCAAGGTGTCCACCGGATGTTCCATCGTGAAAGCTTCTCAAAACATCTTTCACCCTTTTCTTTGGGACAACGACTTGCAGGTGAGCATCCTTCCCATTTGTTGATTCCCATTTTCTACATAGAACGCCATTATGCATAACCAAGCTATCCCATTGTGCCCAGTAGCTTTTTGTTACCGCACTCATAGGAGCTACATCACACCATCTTGGTTTAGGTGCGCCAGCATTAATCCAATCAAAAATGGGTCTCACGTCAGGGTCCTCTTGTTGCGCTTGCTGCATGATTTCATCACTCCACTCGTCGCTAACCGTATCAGTTCTTATCATTCGAACACATTCCTTGCCTTCTTGTCTTGAGCAATGTTTACAGTCGTCCGCACAAGGTCTACGTGATAGGGCGTCAGCATTTCCATGTGATTTCCCACTACGGTGTTCGATGATGAAATCATACTCCTGCAGTTGTTCAATCCATCTCGCCACTTGTCCCTCGGGGTTTTTAAATTCTAGCAACCACTTTAAAGCAGCATGGTCAGTTCTGATACGAAACTTTCTTCCCAGCAGGTATTTGCTGAAATGCTGTAACGTCTTGACAACTGCTAGCAATTCCCTCCGAGTTACACAGTAATTCCTCTCTGGTTTTGACAATGACTTACTGAAATATGCAATCACAACTTCGTTATCTCCTTTCTTTTGCGACAGGACACCTCCAATTCCAGTGTTACTAGCATCTGTATCCACAATGAAATCCTCGTCCGGGTCTGGATACCCCAATATTGGCGTTTCACAAAGTCTTCCTTTAAGCTCGTTGAAACTTGACTCACATTGTTCGTTCCAGTCAAATGATCGCTTTTCTTCCGTTAGTTGATGCAAAGGCTTTGCTATATCCGAGAAGTTCTTCACAAAACGTCTGTAGTATGAACAAAGCCCCAAAAAGGCACGTACTGCAGTCTTGTCTTTTGGCGTCGGCCAATCCTTCACGGCGCTAATCTTCTCAGGATCTGTCTGGATGCCGTCCTTCGAAATCACGTGTCCCAAGTAATTCACTTTACGTTTGAAAAACGAGCATTTCTTCGGACTGAGTTTCAGATTTGCCCCTCGTAGTTTGCCTAGCACCTGCTCCAATTTATTCAAGTGGTCGTTGAAGTCTCTACCAACGATAATGATGTCATCCAAATAGACCAAGCAAGTTTCTCCTAGAAGTCCAGCTAATATTTGTTCCATTAATCTCTCAAATGTGGCTGGTGCATTACACAGTCCAAATGGCATAACATTGAACTGCCAGAGTCCCTTGCCAGTAGAGAAGGCCGTTTTCTCCTTATCCTTGTCCTTGATTTCGACTTGCCAATAGCCACTTTTCAGATCCAACGTTGAAAACCATTTCATTCCGTTCAATGTGTCTAAAGTTTCGTCGATTCGTGGAAGTGGATAACTGTCCTTCTTGGTTACATCATTAAGTCGACGGTAGTCAATACAGAATCTCATGGTGCCGTCCTTCTTCTTAACCAAAACTACGGGAGAACACCACGGGCTTGTTGAAGGTTCAATAACGCCGCTTCTTTGCATTTCCTCGATCATGCCCTCAACCTCCTTCTCCCGAGCTACTGGAACTCTCCGAGGGCGCTGTCGGATAGGCATAGTTTCCCCAGTGTCGATCTCATGCTGAACCACTCCAGTTCTTCCAATGTCATCATCATGCGAATAAAAGACGTTGCGATATCGTAGCAGTAAGCTACGCGCCTTAAGGAATTCCTCCTCGGTATGGTGCTCCCTGGAGTCATTTAGTAATTTTTCAACATCCATTGAAGGCTTAACATGACCAGGTTTCACGTTTACCTCAGATTCTCGGCAGCCTCTTATCCAAGAAATTTCTTGGCATGATCCGACCAGCGTTCCTTTATTGAGAACGCATTCCGTGTCGCTTGGGTTAAGGATCCTTACAAATGCTGTAGATGCCGTGGTTACCATTGTACGGGCTGTTATCCACGGTTTATCAGCATCCAACCTCTCTACCACAACACAGCGGTGTGATTGTGGCCTTGTGGAGTTCGGCAATTTCACTGGAACTAAAACCTGTGACCTTGGTTGAAGAATGGTTCTCCTGGTACAGTAAACATTTCCATTTACTCCACCTTGTATAGGAATCTCATCAACTCCAAACTTTAGAACTCCAACCTTCAAGTCGATTTTACAGTCATGTCTCCTCATAAAATCCAATCCAATAATGCAGTCGTCGACGATGTTAGCAACGATCACTTTATGCCAGTATTCTTTTTCACCTATTTTCACAGCTAACTCTCGTTCTCCTTGGACGGAAATGTACTGGCCGGTAGCAGTTTGCAGCTGGAGATGCCTAAGTCGAACTAGATGATCTCTGGTCAGGTGTCTCAGTAGCCGAGAGCTGATCACAGTCCGAGAAGCTCCGGTGTCTATGGTAAGGAGACATGGTATTCCACAGATTTCTCCATTGACAACCAGACTATTCCCGTCGTTTGCCTGTGAGATCATAATTGGGACATTTCGACCGCCAGCCAGCACTCGTCCCATAGTCCTGGCTTTTATTCGTTTCCCTGTTGGGGCTCTGACTCCATAGAGCCTATTTTCCTCGCCATTAGAGCGGGGTCTCTGTCCCTCCTAATCCTTTTTGGACAGCCTGACTGCAGGTGACCACGTTCTCCACAATGGTAGCAACGTGGCCCAAATTCGCGGCGGAAATCTACTGGCTTCGTAGTCGACACTTCTCGCACCCTGAAAGGCCTGGATGAATCCTGTCGTACAGCTTCCACCTCGAGAGCGTGGGCTACTGCATCCTTTAGGCTGCCATGATGTCCCAATCGCACGGCTGCCCTCACTTCCAGATCCCGGATCCCATCGATGAAGGCCTGCACCAGCATACTGTCCACAAAGGATGCTGACGTACGTTGATAGGCCTTCCTAACCAACTTCTCGATTTCCAGGGCCCACTGTTGTAAGGACTCGTTACGTCCTTGTGTCCTGTCCTTTAACTGAGCTCGGTACACGTGCTCCAGGTGACTGTCACCGTATCGTGCCTCCGAGGCTTCTAGAAGGCGGTCGTAAGTCCGGTCGTTTCCCAGAGCCTCTAGTATGGTAAGAGCCTCGTCGCGCAGCGCCAACGTCAGTGCTGTCCTGGCTTGCTCCTTACTCCAACCATTAGCCTGGGAAACAGACTCGAACTGCAGCTTATAGGCAGTCCACGATGAGCTACCGTCAAAGGGGGGCACTTTGAACCTGCCGCCTCCGGACACCGATGCGTCGGGTACATAGGTACTTGGACCATTAGCCACTTTGATCTCAAGTTTTTGGAGACGGCTCTCACAGGTCTCAATTTTTTTATCGACATCATGGACTCGACTCTCCAGTTTTTCATCCATATCGGCCAGTTTTTCCTGGACCTCGAACAACTCTCTCTTCCATTCGGTCGTGGACTCATGTACCTCACGAAGCATTCGTGCCTGTTCCTCCTGTTTCCTGGCCCGTTCCTCCTGTTTTCGCGACTGTTCCTTTAGCTCTCTCGCTTGTTCCTTTAGGAGGACGAATATAACGTTGAGGTCTACTCCTTGTGCAGCTGGAGCAGGTGATTCCGACGTACCAGGCGTCGAGTCTCCAGACCCAGACGTTTGGCTTCGCGTCGTCACTCCTTTTGGCTCGGTTTCTCGTGGCATTAACGGCATTTTCTATCCCACATCTGACACCAAATGTTACGAGCGTGGGGTTCGTATTTGATAGAAAAACACGAATTAATCCACTAATTAAAACACTCACTTTATTACCCAAATTAGGCACTTACAATTCACACGAACTGTACATAAAATCCACTAAAACACACACACACTATTTCACTAATTATGCACTCACTATTCACACGAAGAGTCTTTCTTTCCGATTATCCTTGTACTAGCACTCGATCGCAGTTAAAATATAACTAAACTCGCGCCGGCCGTCGGCGCCTTTTATATCCCGCGGAGCCGCTCTGGACACATTGTCCACACATATCGCGAATATTCTAGTAAGGACCAGCGTGCGGGCCGAGAACATTCGAGACCATATATGTCTCTCTCTAACGGTGCACTCTCTCTGTCACTCCCTTCTCGATTGTTCCGAGTATAGCTATTTCTTTATAGTAGTGCTATCTCTGTCACACACTTCCGGATATTTCGCCATATAACGATTTGTGCTTCAGAGGCCCATAAGGGGTCCTGAAAACGCCTGAAAACGGGTTTTCAGGTTATGGCGTCATCTGATAGAGGGTGCCCTGAAACGGACTGAAAACATGTTTCAGGCGCCTGAAAACGACGGCAACTTGGGTGAAATTTCGATCTTTAGATATGTGATAGAGCAACTTCTGAAACGGCCTGAAATGACTTTTCAGCCTGCTGAAAACGCCTCTAAAGCACTGAAATTGACATTCAAAGTTTTTGACCTAACCTACCGGCGTAACAATATGTCACCAAGTTACGAACTTAAAAAAAACCCGACTTCATGACCTTTTTCGACCTCCGCGGTCGGGACGCGGTGATATGACAGTTAACTCCACACATATTACGCGAAATACAAGCATACGGTACTTAAAGCCAGAATTAAACTTAAGACAACGACCGCAAACACCACTGATAAGTCACAGGAAAGCAATTACTCAATTTCGTTTACATGGATGATGTCATAATTCCAGTAATTAGTATCCCATAATTCCAGTATTGTCTTGTATGGAATTCCATACAAGACAACCTAAGGACATAAAAATAAAACAAAAGAAGGTGATATCTGAACTAACTTTCGAACCCAGCACCACCCCCCTACCATGATAGCAGATCCGACGTTGATAGCATACCATGCCTACCATGATGTTGATAGCCTACCATGATAGCAGATCCGACGTTGATAGCATACCATGCCTACCATGATAGCAGATCCGACGTTGATAGCATACCATGCCTACCATGATGTTGATAGCCTACCATGGTAGCAGATCCGACGTTGATAGCATACCATGCCTACCATGATGTTGATAGCCTACCATGATAGCAGATCCGACGTTGATAGAATACCATGCCTACCATGATGTTGATAGCCTACCATGATAGCAGATCCGACGTTGATAGCATACCATGCCTACCATGATGTTGATAGCCTACCATGATAGCAGATCCGACGTTGATAGCATACCATGCCTACCATGATGTTGATAGCCTACCATGGTAGCAGATCCGACGTTGATAGCATACCAAGCCTACCATGATGTTGATAGCCTACCATGATAGCAGATCCGACGTTGATAGCATACCATGCCTACCATGATGTTGATAGCCTACCATGATAGCAGATCCGACGTTGATAGCATACCATGCCTACCATGATGTTGATAGCCTACCATGATAGCAGATCCGACGTTGATAGCATACCATGCCTACCATGATGTTGATAGCCTACCATGGTAGCAGATCCGACGTTGATAGCATACCATGCCTACCATGATGTTGATAGCCTACCATGGTAGCAGATCCGACGTTGATAGCATACCATGCCTACCATGATGTTGATAGCCTACCATGATAGCAGATCCGACGTTGATAGCATACCATGCCTACCGACGTTGCGGCACCGAAGCGAATAAAATGAGACGCGAAATTAAATATTTAAACAGGTCTCCATATGGCCCCTTTCATTTATAAAATGTCGTTGTTTCCATTATTTGTTGCCGTAGCGGCAACAGAAATACACATTCTGTGAAAGTTTCAACTCTACCTATTCAAAGTCAAAGTCAAAGTACTTTATTACTGTAGATATTTACAAATACTTAGCAAACGTCAATTTTGCCTCTTCTCTACATTGGACCACTGTGAGAGAAGAAGGGCGTAGAAACTCCCACAGATTGATTTTAAGATCTCTTTTAAAAATAGGTTGTGCTTAACTATTACAAATATGAAAATTTTAATTATTATGATTAATTAGCAGGAATAAATAATTACAAAATTATTAACAGTAAGGCCTGTGTTGAGCTAGATTAACCCCATACAGTCCTGTCATTTAAGTAATCTTAAACATTGTAATATCCCTTTTTTGACAAAGTCGCTTTAACATGCTTTTTAAATTGCTCAAATGGCAATTTCAAAATCTCCAGAGGTATCTTATTATAGTAGTGAATACACTGACCCTTGAAAGAATTGAGTCTAATAAGTATAGGGCAATAGGGTCCCGTAAAACACCCTTCGGGTAGGGAACCCTAGAAAATCAGACTACTGGACAGTCAACTTACAAAAAAAAACGGTTCATAAATAATACCAGTTTCGAGGAAACAAACATTAAAGATGAACATAAAAGTATATCTGAACTGAAAACTTCCTCCTTGTTTTGAAGTCAGTTTAAAATGAGTGAGCAACTGTGCGCCTGCCGAGCCAACTCGTATGGGACCTCAAGTCAAGTTGCATTCTTGAACCGTGAAAAATGTAACTTGTTTTTTATAAAAATAACTGTGAACTTCGTTCCAAGCATCTGAATATTTCCTCTGGTTACAAATTATTTAGGTAATAGAAAGTTTCAGAGTACAGTTCTTTGCAGTTTCCCTAAGACAATAGTCGTAAAAAGGCGTACGTGTACAAAAACAACAAAATGCAAGAATACTGGGAGCGTGTTATCTATTAAAATGTTTTCAACAGCAGCCCTTTAAAAACTTCACAACAGAATTCATTTCAAAAGAATCCGTAACATACATACATTCATACATATGCTCGTGCCTATTTCCCGGGAGAGGGGTAGGCAGAGACCAAAGACCTCCACCTGCTACGATCCTGGCTTGAGGAAGCGAGAGATGTATATCTCTCACTACCTCAACATTCATAAGTCTCTTCATGCATGCTCGCCGGTTACGGGTACTTCGTATTTGCCCCTTCACTTAACAGATTGCTGATTTGGTCTTTATAGGACCTTTTTATTATTCCGTAACATAAAAAGGAAAAACAGAACCACTAGAGATCATTCGTGTGTTGAAAGGTCACATTATATTATTATATATATAAGTACTTATGTATTTATATAATAATTAATATATTATATTTATATATTAAGGTAATTACACATAATTAGGTTGTTACCTAAACACAACACGTTTGTATTTAGGTCACAACCTAAACACAAACGTGTTGTGTTACGTAAGCAAATAATAAAAAAAAACATTGGCAATTATGGGACTGCCGATAGAAGTGAAAACTTAGAACGTTTAGTATTAAAACGCGGGCATGTCGGTGACGCGAACCCATAAGATTTTCCCCTACCAAAAAGTGCCCAACGCGGGCATGTCGGTGACGCGACCACATAAGATTTTCCCCTACCAAAAAGTGCCCAACGCGGGCATGTCGGTGACGCGACCACATAAGATTTTCCCCTACCAAAAAGTGCCCAACGCGGGCTTGCCGGTGACGCGAACACATAAGATTTTCCCCTACCAAAAAGTGCCCAACGCGGGCATGTCGGTGACGCGAACACATAAGATTTTCCCCTAGCAAAAAGTGCCCAACGCGGGCATGTCGGTGACGCGAACACATAAGATTTTCCCCTACCAAAAAGTGCCTAACGCGGGCATGTCGGTGACGCGAACACAAAAGATTTTCCCCTACCAAAAAGTGCCCAACGCGGGCATGTCGGTGACGCGAACCCATAAGATTTTTCCCTACCAAAAAGTGCCCAACGCGGGCATGTCGGTGACGCGAACACAAAAGATTTTCCCTGCAAAAAAGGGCACGGGCGTTATTAAACTGCGTATTATATTTTTAAGAATTTACTAACTTTGTCTCGACGTTTCGTCTTCTTCAGTTTTAGATTAGCTTTTAGCCTACATTATCCGAGCTTTTTCCCCGTTTTCTTTTCAGTGTAATTAGCTTTTGAACAAAGACTTTTAGGATTACTTGAGCAAACCCTGTATTTCGCTCTGTTTGCACAAAAAAATATATCCCAGTGTGAGATTACAATGTTGCCTGTTTGATACGGTTTTATTGCAACATTCCTTGTTAAAAAATTTGCATTTCGTTTTTTCGAACGGGTTCGATTTTAAAGAGAAACAAAGCTACAAACAAAATTACAAATGAAGCGACAAAATGTGGACACAGGTGACCAGGCCACCCCGTACATAATAAGGTTACTTATAAACATTTATATACAGGCACATAAGTACACTGGGATACCCTGTGTCGTGGGAAGCAGAAACAGCGGCGTCACACACATATAAACATCCAAGACCTGTTTTTTTCTGTATCCCCAGCCATGGATCGAACCCGGGACCTCTCGCATGGTACGCAGAGCCAAAACTGCAGCGACACAGATGCTATCAAAAGGTGTTACTTATGTATTACTCGCATAAACAGTATTTAGTGAAGTAACGCTCTTTTTTCAGTAGAGATTGATAAACTATTTACGGCCGATTTTTCCATTCTCAGATAACGTTTATCAGACTGTTTGTCTGAGGAATTTGGTAGAAATTGTACGTGTGAAATGTCAAATAAAGTTATTTGCCTGTTTGTCTGAGGAATTTGACAGGAATTGTACGTGTGAAATGGCAAATAAAGTTTTCTGCCTGTTTATCTGAGGAATTTGACAGGAATTGTACGTGTGGAATGGCAAATAAAGATATCTGCCTGTTTATCTGAGGAATTATACAGGAATTTTACATGTAAAATATAAAATAAAGTTATCTGACTGTTTATCTCAGGAATTTGACAGGAATTGTACGTGTGAAATGGCAAATAAAGTTATCTGCCTGTTTATCTGAGGAATTTGACAGGAATTGTACGTGTGAAATGGCAAATAAAGTTATCTGCCTGTTTATCTGAGGAATTTGACAGGAATTGTACATGTAAAATATCAAATAAAGTTATCTGACTGTTTATCCGGGGATAGAACTCGCTAGTTAGTCGTAAAAAACACTTATAACTGAAATCAGTATTGCGCCAAGTCTGACCTTATTCTGTAACAAAAAACAGTTTTGTAAAGAAACGCGAGCCTCAGTCACATCTTCTCACTCACTGCAGCTAAGTGATATTAATGAAGGCGGTAGTTGATGGAGAAATGATACTCGTTCATTACTCATCGAGATATTGAAACCTTATTCTCGTAACGTTAAGTACAACTGCTGTAAAGTTATGTAGAATGTCTTCGAAAATCTTTATTTACTTTCACTAACAATATATATGCTACGGTCAAGATAATGATTCGGTTATTATGCATACTAAGCGGCTATTATTCATACTTACCAATATCGATGGTTTATTTTTTTTATTTTTTTATTTTTGTTTATTTGGAGATAAAACAATGACAGGTGACATAACATAAGAAATGGACTAACAACATAACACAAAACCTGACATCTTAAACATTTCTCACTAGGTCATAACACAAGACCAGTTATTTGTATTTACTTTGTTTACACAATTCACGATCGAAGTTACAGTTTAGGGAAGGATATAGAATTAGGGATAGCTTATAGATGAGATAAAGTACAGATGATACATATCCTAAATCGACACCGATAAATTTTATGAGAAACATCTGAAATATCAACCTGATCATTAATTATTAATTAACCCACACAGCAAATCGCACATAGCAAAAGGAATTAAGGAATTAATACAGCAAGATTAATCACATTAACTGCTTAGTATATATAATCACCACACATCCATGGTGAATATGATTAATACTGATCTGAACAACTAATATCAGGGCAAAACGCTGCGGTAGCCTAGGTGAACTAGGAAGAACAAAAAATTCTTAAAACATAAACTCGAAGTACGCATCAAATATTGTAAATATACTAATATAATAAACATCCTGTGCAATAATGTGCTTTATAGACAGACAATATCAAGAAAAATTACCTATTTGTTGCATTTACTTGGTGAGTATTAATAATATCCAGTTAAAGTAGTTAATCGGACTGATTTTGGCTATATTTATTACATATATTCATGAATAATTTGGTTAATTCACCAAAATCAGTGGTTAATATGAATACTTACCGGCAATTATGTAGACTAAACGATTTATTGAGATTTCCGCAACATATAAATTTATCGAATAATCTATTCGAATTTAAGTTAGCAATCAATGTCCATATTCGTATGATATGATATTGATTGGCTTGTTGCGACGATTCTTCGCTCTCGGTATAATTATATCTCGATATAAAGAGTTACGGTCGAATGTTCATAAAACATAAACATCAACATTTTACATATTATTTTATTTTTGTAAGGGGTCGTACAGCAGCATTAGCACCTCGATTACACAGGAATTGTCATTTTATAATATCACGTCCGACATTGTCATCATGTATAAGTACTTAGTATTTACGCTAGGATTACAATCAAATAGATAGAAATCAACTAAGCAGGCAGTGACAAGCCTAATGTTACTCTCCCGACGGTTGCCTCTGTCGGCAACAACACATAAGCACATACTTGCTTCTGGCCCCACACTTGGAAACCTTGCGTCATTGGAACGATATAGAAACAGCGGCGACACAAACATATCAAGATATAAATGAAGACTTAAAGTCCTTTCCTCCGTCGCGCGGGAGGATTCCAAACAGATGGAAAACTGAATTCGATACATAAAAAAGTTATGCCGTAAAGTCAGTTTGCACATTTTTATGTTCCAGACGAAACTCAGTTAATTGTTAGGTTCTGAATTTAGACTTTGTAGTTATTTAAGCGCTAAAGTACGGAAGGTATTACTGAGTCAAAACAGATTTCTAGCCGACTGCGCCAGAAGAAGGGTAATGATTTCTTGGCAACGGCGTCGCTGGCATCAATGGCACACGAAGGACATTTCATACGGGCGACTTAAGTTATCTGTTTGGCCGTCGGGTTAGTGTTGCAGGTCTGTTGTTTTTTTTCAATTATCTCTATGTCTAAGAGCTCCGTGGTCTAGTGGGCTTCACTCTTGCTTCTCACACAGGAGATGCAACTCGAATCCCGGTGCTGACCATGTGCCAATGCGCTGAGTAATTAAGTTCTTAAGTACATTACAGGGACGTTCTAATCTAACGGTGTAACACGAAAACATCCTTAGGACATCTCCATTTCTTCATAGCTGCATTAATGGGCTAGCCCCTGTCATGCAATATGGAGTATTGAATAATTGGCTAAAAGTGGGCACAATTATGCCTCCCGTATGGGAAAAGGCATAACCCTATATGTATTTTTCTACCTATCTATAAGCATCAAATAAAGTGACATTTAGTTTTAATTATAGGTCATGGCAGACCGATAAGGATCTCAAGAGCTCATTGCAGATGGCACTAGCGCAGTTGTAGGCTGTCTATCTTTCGAAGTTGTCAAATTCTGTTGGCTTCTTATAATGTATGGCGTGCTGACCTCATTTGAGATTAATCTTGCCAGTGACTTGTGTATTTGGAAGATCACGTGACGTGCTTTTGAAGCTAACCTTAGATGAATGAACCTCTTCCAACTACGCCAGCGCCACCAAGTGGGAGCAAACGTGCACATAGCTGCCATTACGAAGCCAAGGGTCCCGGGTTCGAGTCCCGGTGGGGGCAAATATTTGTTTGATGAGAACGGATGTTTGTACCCTTATCATGGTTGTTTATCTATCTAAGTATAGTATTTATCTATTTAAGTATGTGTATCGTTGTCTAGTACCCAAGATACAGGGAATCCTAGTTTGGGGCTAGATCAATGTATGTCCATAGTGTCCAAGGTATTATTATTATTATTATTATTATTATTATTATTATTATTATTATTATTACCATCAATTTAGAACATCAGCTCTAATAAAAGTTATAACAATAACGACTCCATCTCAAGCGACATATTTATGAGGCGATTATCTCGCAATTCTGAGCTGTCACTCAAACACTTTAAATCACATGAGTCACTCAACGCTCGTATAATGGTCACTTAACGAACTGGCTAGTTCAAGTTATTTGTGGTCGCCCTGTATAGCTCACAAAGGTGCCGCTTCCAGCGGCGACGCACACTGGACCAGATTTGAGGAGCCGAGGAATTTTAACCGTTTGAAAGTCAAAGTCAATGTTCTTTATTAGTGAAGATATTAACAATATTCTTAGTACACGCATGTTTTTGGGTCTTCTCTACGTTGGAACACTGTGGGAGATTAAACGTGGCGACAAATGTGCCTCTGCCACTCCGTATGGGAAAAGGCGTGACTATGTTTGCGTTTATTCAAATAGTTGACAATTCGGAGCATATATATTCTTCTTTATTTCATTTTTTTTAATGTAAGGCATTTTTTGTCAAACCATAAACATTTACATAAAGGCACAGACATTGCTGCTGGCCCGACACTAGCATATCCTGTGTCGTGGAAACCACAAACAGCGACATCACATATAAACTTCCAAGATTTGGGTTTTTTTTCTTTTATCACCAGCAGGGTATCGAACCCGCGAGCTCTCGCATGGTAGGCAGAGCCACTACCACAGCACCACAGAGGTCGTGTTGTTGCGATTACGGTGCCCCACTGCTGGGCAAAGCCCTCCTCTCATTGAGTCATCTCAAGACAATAAAAGTAAAATTCAACGTGAAAAGCGGCAGTTCCTGCAACAAAACCAGTTCCCCACGTATCGACCTGCTCGTTCTTGCGGTCAAGCTGGGGATGCCGAGAGAGGGATGTAGATCCTGGGCGAGCCTTAACTGTGTCCCAGGCGATACAGCGCTTGTGGAGAGGTCACTTCACCTGTGCCAGGCACGGAGGCCAACCTGACAGAATGCACAGCGGTTGTAATAAACATCTGAAAAGATGCCAATGATTATGATTTAGTAATTATTGACAACTCAGGCAAGAAAAGATGATTTGTAAATGTTTTGTTTTCGTTTTTGTACCAAGAAACCTACTTCTTCGTTACGTTAAAATCTTCTTATTCGGTTCTCAGTATACGCCGCACCTTATCTCACCAAAGAGGGCACTTAGACAGTATTTTAAATTCTTATTATTTTTAATCCGGCCATCACGCTCCTCAGATTAGGCCCGACAGATTGAACGCGAGTTAACACTATTCTCGGAATTACTTTGACAACTCCACGCAAAGAACATCGGCGAATTTTTATCTCATATATTCGAAACTTCTATGAACACCACTAAGACGGTAAATACAAAACAACTCTAGGCGGGAACCAAAGAAACCGTTTGACAAAGCCTTGATGCATAATTGACGTCTTTATATACTTTTAACACAAACACAAGGGATCGGTAATGGGAAGGGAGAAAGCACTTCGTGTGAGCAACTAACCATAGAACCTTGCTTCACTTCTGTGGAGTGATATCGTGCTTGCTCTAAGATTTCGTTCCGGACACATTGATGTCAACGATTAATGGGGAAAGTGGAATCCCCTAATTGTGAGGAGTGCGACACCACGCCGTCGTCCATGTGCCGGGCACGTAGCCACACAATTTACCACAATTAAAACACCGTAGTAGGCCAAAACAGACTTATAAATCTCAAGTTACGCAATATTTAGTTATTTCTTAGTAGAGTCTGTTTATAATTTAAATAATCTTATACTGGGTAAAACAGAGTGTACTAGAAATTTTAGCTTTGATACTTTTAATTATTGAGACTGGCACTCGGAAAATAAAAAATTTGGTCATCATTCAAGTATACTAAGTACTTGGTATATCCTGGCAATAACACCAAGAAAAAAATGAGGGCGCCACTTTTTCCACATGGCAACATTTAGGTAAATGCAACTCTATTTTTTTACTTTAGGCAACTCTAAATGAATTTGATACTTGCTGTTTTTCTTTAACTATATAGGTTTGAAATGGAAATGATTTATTTAAATTCATTCACAAAAGTTCTTCACAAAAAAAATAACAATTTTGCACCGGATTTAAATTTATGTACTTTTTCTTGTTATGTATTTAATAGTTATAAAACATATAATGAAGAATGAAACAAGAAACAATGAAACAGTTATGAAAAAGTCAAGTGAAAGTAAACGGACATTCTTAGTACCGCTGGGGTGGTGCCCAGCCTTAATATAAAGATGTGGGAGGCTCTAACATAATTCTGGATTCTCCGACCTCGGATAATTAGCCAAAATATTTTAAAAACTCAGGGTTTAATTTGTTATTTGCTGTTTTTAGGGTTCCGTACCCGAAGCGAGTCAAACGGGACCCTATTATACAAACCCTCCGCTGTCCGTCTGTCCGTCATGCGGGCTGTATCTCATCTTGAAATTTTCACAGATTTATAAAATTGAAGGGGACGTGACACAAGAGACATGTTTCAACACCTCCAGCGATATAACAAACCATACCATGATTCTTTTTTGTGAAGGAACTTGAATGTTACGGTTTCAGATTTTTTCCTTTACATAATAAGATCTTGCTTCGTGCCAAATTTCATGATCCTAGGGTCCACGGGAAGTATCCTATAGCTTTGATTCTCTTGCAAGTACCAAGAAAATTCAGCAACATTTTAACGCAAACGTAGATATCTTTCGATCTTGTTTACCTATAACTCTGATTTTTTCACAACTTAAAGAGACTTCAGATTTGCGTAATCGATGTCAATCCTCCACGCGTTCCAATAAGGGTCTTGACAGACGGACATCAGGCAGACAGACAAACAGACAGAAATAAATTTACAGTTTTCGGATTTTTCCTTTCAATTACAGGAAAATTGTGAGGTACTTATATGGCGGGGCGGTATCTTTTGATTGCTTTGATCTACAAGTTTTTCTCGTTCCCAATTTCGGGAGACCACAGACCTGATTAATTAAGTTTAATTTCAACATATAATTAAAAAGGAACCCATATAGGATTACTTCTTTGTAGATCTGTCCGTCTGTCTGTCTGTCTGTCTGTCTGTCAAGAACTTTTTGAGAAAAAAGATCTTGACAGACAGACAGACGGACAAGGAATTGATCCTATATGTGTTCCTCTTTTTCATTAGGGCACGGAACCCTAATAAACCGGACGCGCGCGCGACAACTCACAGTTCGACGGCAAGTTACAGTCTTGCTGTCACTATCCCTCGAGATACGACAGCGCCTTTATTATAGTGACTCTGCCTACGAAGCCAAGGGTCCCGGGTTCGAGTCCCGGTGGGGGCAAATATTTGTTTGATGAGAGCGGATGTTTGTACCCTAGTCATGGTTGTTTATCTATCTATGTATAATATTTATCTATATAAGTATTTGTATCGTTTTCTAGTACCCAAGATATAGGAAAATCCTAGTTTGGGGCTAGATAGGTGTGTAAATAGTGTCCAAGCTATTATTATTATTATTATATTTTTTCAGCGGTATTTTATTTCAGGCAGAAGTAATTGCACCTAATTCAACAATACTATCACAAACATAGAAGTGAAGTGACGAAGATTCGGTGAAGGAAAACATGTGAGGATACCTTTAAATCTCCATTGTTGTGGCGATGAGCTAGCCCCCTGTCACGCAAAATTTTCGGTTTTTTTCTCTAATTTTCCACCCCTTCTCATCCCCGACCCCATGATGATTATCGGATGACGGAAAACAAATAACCCGCCTACATTTTCTTTAAATACCACATACACACTTATCAATGCACCTTGTTATATACATGGAGTATGGAAGTAGCCGCACCAATAACTTTCTAGTACCATAGACCACCATTTTGTTTTTTTTCTCCAAATACTGTATTGTCAAAAAATCCATATAGTTATCGAACCTGCTCAGAAAATTTCACCAGAATCAGTTGAGAAATGCGACCTGTAAGAGAAGAACATCCGGACAGCGAGACAGAATAAAAAAGCATTTTTGCCCAAGCTGAAACGAAAAAAGAAACGCGGTACGCGCTCGCTCGGTCAATTAGATAGGCGATTTATCCATTAATGAATCTAAATCTCTTCGTAAAAGACACTCAATTGAACTGAACTGAATTTTTCCTCAGCATAATCTTCCCAGCTAACCATGACCTCGCTCTTCACAGGCTCGACACGCGTGAAGGTGTTACGTCCCACTGGTCAGATCCCGGCACCCTCGGAGCCCGGGCCACATTCAGGAGCGATTCGGAGCCTGCTGTGCTGCTCATCACGAGGCTAAGGTGAGGCTTCATCATCGTTCATCAGGATCATCTATTTATCAAGCTCATTATTAGATAATGTGTTGTAATTTATGCTTCAAGGCCCTCTTTTCCCTTCTTATAAGGACAATAAAAAGTCTGTTCTAAGTGCCCAAAATCAAAGTCAAAATCAAAATGTTTTTATTACAGTAGATATACTTAGTAACGACTTTTTTTGGCCTCTTCTCTACATTGGACCGCTGTGGGAGACAGGGCGAGGAAATTCCCACAGAATAGTTTTTAGACTCTTTCAAAATATGTTATGGTTGTTAATACAATATGCCTACGAAACCCCTGTACAATGTTTCAGGCTTTTAGATTCACTAGTTTTAGCTCTGTGTTGTCTGCCACTCAGTCAGCGTAAGATGTTTTATTGCCTAGATTTTGTGGCTCGATTCTCTTTATTTAGGCGTTCTTTCTTCTCTTTTAGGCGTCACTATCCTTCAAGATTGTTATTTGACAAATGATAAGATAACTGACAATTTCGAATTGCAATTGCGACGGTTTTTGGCGGATTTGAATGAATGAATCGCAAGTTTGACAGTTGTCGTTTCAAAAATTCAATCAAGTAAGATAAAGAAACGAGCTAAGTACTGTCTATAGACTCCTTAGCTGTAGGCAAAATCCAAGAAATTGTCTCCTAAAAACTTCTCACAATGTTTTAAATAAAGAAAAACAAACATGACACTTGATCCATCGCTTCAATGTGATATCTATCCCCTAAGATACTCTCCGATTGAATCATTTATTCCCCTTGGAATATGTTATCAATTGAATTTATATATTTGGAACTTGATATTTCCATTTTACCTTCTATTCAATTATCTCCAAAAAAAAATACACAGGTTGGATTTCGTTGACATGGTATACCAGAAAACAATACCATTGACAACCATTTCCGTTAAATTCTGACGGCATCTTCACTAGGTATGTAGAGTATCATAACCGCTCTGTTGTTTGGCCATCGGAAAAAAAAACTAAGCGCAGATTGCCACAAAAAATACGGACAGACTTTATTTATGCAATAAGGAAATGTCAAAAGTAAAATAAAGGTTAGACATAGACTAACGATTTAAACTGACAGCTTGAAATCCGATCCGATCCGAATCCTTGACTATTGTGCAGTTGTAATAGGTTCTATTTTTAAATGATATCAATTATTGTTTACCAATATACAGATTTGACTACCAAATTAACTAAATGTTCACCATATTTAATGCCCCCATGTTGTTTCACAAAACCGTATTGGTTGCTATAGGTCACTTTCTGTCCGAATACTCAAGTTGTTTGTTAGCTCCCAAGTTTATTTATTTATTATTTACATTGTTGTTTGTGCCATTACAGCTAATGCCACATCTACACAAACATTCACGACATATTTACATTTACAATAAAATTACAATTCAATAAAATTCAATTATCACAATAACAATAGACATTCAGATTCCAATTTAAATTAATTTCAGTAATATATCAATTCATAGTATTAAACAATATATAATACTACCTAGACGAAGCCAAGCAGCATGGTATAAAATAGGGTGTACAATTTTGATGAACATTTCGTAATCTTGGGATGAAAATGTATGTATGTTTTCATTGGATATTTCTGGTAGTCAATTTGATCAACAGTTAATAGGCGTACCCCATACGTACATACCTAGAATTGTATTTCTTGAACACAACCAATTTTTAAAAGAGATCTGAAAATCAATCTGTGGGAGTTTCTACGCCCTGCTTCTCCCACAGTGGTCCAATGTAGAGAAGCGGCAAAAAATGACGATTGCTAAGTATATGTAAATATCTACATTAATAAAAAGATTTGATTGATTGAATAATTGATATACGTCGTAACCATATCGTAGAATTGACCATAACAGCATGATGTGATTGCCCATTTCATTAGCCCGGCTTGACACATTTTATTAAATGAGATGTCGCTGGATTTGTCGCCGTTATATGAGTATCATATCATAGGCTATATAATGTTATTGAAAAGTCAATACATATTATAAATCGCAAAATATGATTTGTAAAGTTGTTGGTGGGGGCTACTTTCATACTCAATGTACGTAACCAGGGTTCATACATAGGTTTGTATATGGAATTAAAAGAAAATGCAGTCGGATTATTTGTTTTTATAATGACTCCACTTGTTTACTCCGTAGTCCCAAGATAACGCTTCTCAGGATGTATGTGAGTGTTTGTAAACATGACCCACATTATCCCCAGGCCGGAGGACAGTGGACAGTACAGATGTCGAGTGGACTTCATCAAGTCCCCCACCAAGAACACCCGGCTCAACCTGACTGTGCTGAGTGAGTATTCGCATCATCGTCACTGTTACAGGCTCCGCCAGGTTTCTTGGCTCGTGAGCGAGATCTCACCTCTCTGTTTATCTGTAAAACAAAGTAAATGTTTGAAAGTTACATTGCAACATCTACTCTAATAATTAAAACTACACTCCACACTCTTACCTGTAAAAAAAAGAAACGACATTTACCGTCTTGCCACAAACAACTTCAACCACTGTTTATCACATGTTTACAAAAAACGTTACCACAGAACTGCATTTTACGTCGTATTAGGGATAGACATGGCATAAACTATGTTATCAATTAAGGCAACCGAGAATGCTTGTTTAGTCAGTGCCTTCTCTTTCAAGATGGCGGAACTATCGGTCAGCTGTTCAACCGTGTTTGTGGAGTTTTTACTCCATTATGGTCCAAGTTTTGTCGTGAGGAAACCTTAATATCTCCATAAGAGATCGTGAGGAAACCTCCATAGTTGCGGCAATGCTATCCCCCTGTCATGCAAAATGGACTTTTGATTATATGGAAGTGGGCACTCTGCCCCCAGTATCGAAAAGCTTCACGCTATGCATCGTCCAATGATGACATTTGTGTTAGACTATTGGGACACACTTGTACATATGCTACCGTTGTGCCATCCACAATAGAAACCAGACTAGCCGCAAGCCGCAGCAATCTTGTGAGCAGTCTCATCTCCTCAGAGCTACTCGACCATCCAGGCTGGCCGGTCAACCAACTGAAGCTGGTGCAGGAGATAGGATGGCTGAAATATAATAATATGGTATATAATGAATTATGTATTAGCAGCACAACGGGCTCAAAGAAAAATAATGATAAGCAATATTTATTTTACACCTTGAGATGTATATATCAGATTATATCCCATAGTGAAAAACTGGCTCTATTCACAAAAGCCCCGCTCAACCCTCTGGAAAGGAATCAAACAAGTATTTTTTTACAAGTACAAAAACAAGTAAACAAGTAACAAGTAAAAAAAACAAAACAATAACACAATATTATGGTATCAACATTTTTAATTTGTTTAATAAAAGTTCCATGCAATGTTATTTCACTGTCTATAATATCTCCAAATCCATTGTTTATTTTCATTATCAATTATTAATGCCAGCCACAATTACTTCGTGTTCATCTTCTGTTCTATCACATTTGTTGGTTTTTATATTGGATTATGTATGGCAGCTTTTCTGGTGCTGAAAAGTCATGATTTCAATTAATTTATACCAAAATACTAATGTAGCAGCATCGACACAGCGACTCATACTGGAGCTCGGACGGCGCTGCACGGATTAATATATACTGTGAGACAGCCTATCACGCATCTCGCTCGCACTCTCCATACATCATAATCGCTTTGCGCGAGTTTGACTGAGTCAGCTATTTTGTACATATATGTGATCTAATATGAAATAAAGTATTCTAGTTTTGCAAATACAAACCTTCGTCTTATTCATCAGCTGCAGCATCCCTACCTCGACAGTGGTGACCCCGACTTTGATTTAAGACACGCAACACAAATCACACAGAATGGCGAATCAGGAACAAACCCAAGGAACTTCAACTGATCACAAAGAACTCTCCGGCATATCAGTGAATATGAGAATACCACCCATCTGGCGTGATAGACTTCGCCTTTGGTTAGCCCAGTTTGAATCGATCGTCTCTTCTCACAAAAAAGGAGACAAGGCCATGTATGACCTCGTAGTCGGACAGCTGGAGCGCCAAGACATCGATGAAATATGCGACATTATGTTAAACCCACCAGAAAACAACAAATATCCAGCAATTAAGAATCGCCTATTGGAAGTATACGAGGATTCAGAGGAGCGCCGAATTCAAAGATTGATTTCTGAAATGGAGCTAGGCGACAGCAAACCCTCCCAGCTGCTGCGGCGCATGCAGTCTCTCGCCGGCAACAGCATTCCCGAGTCCACGTTGCGTATCATGTGGACCAACCACCTGCCCCAGTCAGCACAAGCCGCACTCACGATTAGTGAAACAATTGCCAAGAAAACGGATGTGAACGAACTCGCACTTGTCGCCGATAGAATATTAGAACAGTCCAAAGTTTGCTCAGCCGCACACTCCACTTCAATCGCCGCCGTCGACCACCAACAACAACCATCCACGTCATCCGGTGCGCAGATAAAGGCTGAAAACCATGAAGAAATGAACATCCACGAAAAAATTGATATGCTGGTCTACGAAATTGCAGAATTGAAAGCACAGCGAAGAGACGACCACCGCAGAGCGCCGTTCCGCCGCGACTGGCGCGGGCGCAGTGAGCGCACCTTTCCCCACTCCAGCGGCGCACCTCGGTACTCGCAACAGGGCCCCGCCGCCGCCGCCGCCGCTAACGATATCTGCTACTATCATCGTCGCTATGGAAAAAATGCACAGAGATGCACAAGACCATGCAAGTTTGATCAAAACAACTTTACTTCGTCGTCGGAAAACTAAATACAGCGTTGGCTGAGACGGCAACCGGCGCTTGGAATAATTCACACCGTCTATTCGTCTACGACAAGCAGTCAAAGCTATCGTTTCTGATCGACACCGGAGCAAATATTTCCGTCATTCCCAAACAAAAGGGAAGACGTGCGGAGCCAACGAAACTAACATTGTATGCAGCCAACAATACCGTCATACCAACATATGGAGAGAAAACATTGGACCTGGACCTCAACTTAAGAAGACCCTACCGATGGAAGTTTGTCATTGCGGCAGTCAGTAAACCAATACTCGGCGCTGATTTCTTACAACATCATCAACTTCTCGTCGATATCGCCGGTCGATCACTGATCGATAAAGTCACCAATCTCTCCATCAAAGCACCGTTATGCAGCTCATCGGTGCCTACAATACGTACCATTGACATCGCACAGAAGTACCACGACATTTTGGCCGAATTTCCCGACGTCACACGATTATCATCAATGAAGGAGTGTCCCAAGCATGACGTGGAACATCACATCGAAACCTCGGGTCCACCCATATATTCAAAGGCGCGACCAATTCCCCCGCATCGCTACCCCGCCGTCAAAAAAGAATTTGAAGACATGATGCAGCAGGGCCTATGCCGCCCTAGCAAAAGCCCTTGGTCGACGCCGCTTCACGTTGTACCAAAGAAGAATGGAGACCTACGAGTTTGCGGAGACTACAGAAGACTCAACTCCGTCACAAGACCAGACCGGTACCCAATACCAAGACTGAAAGATTTTACCTATCAACTCAGCGGGAAGAAAATATTTTCAACGTTGGACCTGAACAGGGCGTACCAACAACTGCCAGTATTAGAAGCCGATATTGAGAAAACAGCCATTATCACGCCTTTTGGCTTGTTTGAATTTCCAAGAATGTGCCCAGGACTCAAGAACGCGGGCCAAACCTTTCAACGGTTCATCCACCGAGTACTTCAAGGTCTGGACTATGCGTTTCCATTTGTGGATGACGTCATACTCGCTTCTACCACTGAAGAGGAACATGCGAGGCAACTCCGCGCCGTTTTGCAACGATTGGATCAGTTTGGCATCACTATAAACCCGTCAAAATGCGTACTTGGTCAAGAAGAAGTTAAATTTCTTGGTTACTCAGTATCCAAAGATGGCATTAAACCACTCGAAGAAAAAGCTAAGGCTATCGTCACTTTCCCGAAACCAACAACAATCCAAGAATTGCGAAGATTTCTCGGCATGCTAAATTTTTACCGAGAAAACATTCCAAAGGCGGCGGAAATACAAGCGCCACTGAATGCTTACCTTCACAACTCTAAGAAAAATGACAAGAGTAAAATCATATGGAACGACGAGGCGGAAAAAGCATTCAACTCGAGCAAAGACTGCATACGTAACGCAGCTATGCTCGCGCACCCGTCTGCCTCCGCCCCCCTCGCCCTCATGTGTGACGCATCCGACTCGAGCGCAGGAGCGGTACTACAACAGCGAGTAAACAACACCTGGCAACCACTCGGCTATTTTTCTAAGAAGTTTTCGCCTACACAGCAGCGATACAGCACATACGATCGCGAGCTGTTGTCTATCTACATGGCACTGAAACACTTCAGGAAGATGTTCGAAGGGCAACATCTCATCGTATTCACCGACCACAAACCACTGACCTACGCGATCAACAAGCCGCCGTCTGACAACGACACGCCTCGACGAACGCGTCAACTACTCTTCATCAGCGAGTTCACAACAGATGTACGACACATCAGCGGGCAAGACAACGTCGTCGCAGATGCTCTGTCTCGCATAGAAGCTATCTCATGCCCCGCCCCCATCGACTACAGGGAGCTCGCCGCCGCTCAAGAGACGGACACACAAATGAAACCGCTACTGCTACAAAGGAATTTGCAACTAAAAAAGATAAACGTACCTAACTCAAACGAGAAGATTTACTGCGAGATATCTACATCACACGTTCGACCCTACCTCCCTGAAGACTTTCGTCGCATCGCATTCAACGCCGTGCATGACATAAGCCACCCAGGCATTCGAACCACGCGCAAGCTCATGCAAGAAAAATACTTCTGGCCTTCCATGAACACGGACATCGGCAACTGGGCCAAAACATGTACTTCGTGTCAACAAGCGAAGATTCAAAGACACACATCGAGCAACATAGCGACCTACCCTCCATGTGACCGCTTCGAGCACATCCATGTTGACATTGTTGGGCCGCTATGCACGACAGCTCAAGGGTATCGCTATCTCGTCACTATAATCGACCGCAAGACTCGATGGCCTGAAGCCTTACCCGTGCAAGAAATAACCGCCGAAACTGTAGCGAAGACTGTGTTCGAGGGATGGATAAGCCGTTTCGGATGTCCGGCCAGCCTCACCAGCGACCAAGGCCGCCAATTTGAAAGTCAACTTTTCTCTGCACTGGCGAAATTACTCGGCATTGATAAAATACGAACTACTGCATACCATCCACAAAGTAACGGGATAGTCGAACGCTGGCATCGCTCACTCAAAGCCGCGCTTATGGCCCGTTTAGACAACATCAACAAATGGACGGACGAACTACCTACTGTTCTATTGGGGCTACGAGCAGCGACGCGACCAGACACAGGAACCAGCGCAGCTCAACTTACATACGGGCGCGCACTCCGCCTGCCAGGCGACTTCATCGCATCACCGGCAAGAGGGGCGTCAACGCAGCCACTGCAAATGACTCACAACTTCGTCAATCACCTGGCGCAACAGATCAATGACCTCCGCCCGGTACAACGGAAACAAAGCAATCAGCGAACGATTTTCGTGCACAAGGACTTGCACACATGCGAATACGTCTTTATGCGTATTGACGCTGTACGAAGACCTCTGCAGGCACCCTACGAAGGACCCTACCCGGTGCTACAAAGAAACGACAAGTTCTTTTTACTTCAACTGCCGGGACGACAAGTCAACGTGTCCATCGATCGCCTAAAACCGGCCTATACTATGAGTGAAGAGTCGTCCGATGAATACATAGAACGGAGGACAAGATCAGGTCGTGTCATTCGACCTCCTGTACGCTTCGCTTGAGGGGGAGCACTGTAGCAGCATCGACACAGCGACTCATACTGGAGCTCGGACGGCGCTGCACGGATTAATATATACTGTGAGACAGCCTATCACGCATCTCGCTCGCACTCTCCATACATCATAATCGCTTTGCGCGAGTTTGACTGAGTCAGCTATTTTGTACATATATGTGATCTAATATGAAATAAAGTATTCTAGTTTTGCAAATACAAACCTTCGTCTTATTCATCAGCTGCAGCATCCCTACCTCGACACTAAGGTAGAGGCATGTAGAGGTGAGCGAAATGCTTGGTTAGACGGGATGACGGACGGTGGACCAAAGCAATAAGTAACACCGAGGGAAGATCCGACCATCCAGCGGGCAGCGGGTTATTATCAAGTCGTCATCTCTCTGCATGCGGTTGGCATAGAACTTTGGAGAATGGCGCTATAGAACAGACTTGACTCACCAACCAAGAGGCCTATGCTCGAATTGGGTTGATGTGTGTTTACAAAGATTATCCTCCTCCAAGGAAATCCTGGATAATTAGGTGTTTTGTTGCTTTTCATCACTACCGAGGGTAAGTGTATGGCGGGCGGTAGAACCCAAGTATTTCCATTCCTGAGCATTTATCCCCAACTAAAAACAAACAAATTGTCTGACGAACTTTCAGTGACAGTTACGTGTTCCGTTACGTTTCGCTGCTTATTTTTTCGCCGTTTTCGATAAAAGTACTAAAATGAATGGTTTTTCTATAAAAAATAAGGATTAAGTTCTACTTTAACTACCTATGTTCTATTCTTACTAAAAAAATAGAAGTAAGTATGAAATAAAATACTAGTAAGTTTGTAATAAAATGAAGCATAAACTTATCCATCAAATTATGTATTAATTCTTTAGTTATTCGCGTAAAATGGAACTGATGAACTTTTTTATTTTTTATATAGTATATTTTTTACGGCCCTGGAAATTTTGACCTTTAAGGATAGTTCATGAGCGATCGAAATAAACTGAATGATTTAGCCGTTCTTACGAAGATACTTACTAAACACTTTTTTGTGTACTAATACTACTACTAATAAATGTTGATTTAGCTAAACAAGTGGTAATACTTTGTTTTTAATATTTTTTTAGTAAGATGGTAGTCTTTTCCTTCCACTATCTACCTTACTTTATTTTTTATATATTTTTAAATGTGTATATTTGAAATGTTTATATCTAACTTTTATTTTTGTTTGTAAATTACTACTAAGCACAACAACTCCCATTCTGCTAAGCATACGATGGCACCCGCGATAAAGGCTCAGCCTAGTGTGGGGTCACAGTATAACACATGTAGCTTTTAAGAGATGTTTTGGATAAACCATAATATGTAAACCTAGCTTTAAGTCTTTCTTACTAAATAAATTTATTCTTATTCTTATTCTTATTTATTTCACTGTATCACCGTTTTCCCACAACGCACAGGTTACGCCATCTTGGTGCTCAGCTGTCATATTAGGACCTCGGCACACTGACAGCTCGAAGCGCGGGAATATTTAAATTAGAAGTCTTAGAACTCTTTACATTCATATAAATTTTAAATGCCGGAAAACTCAATGAGAAAATCTTTCATATTAATACCATAGCCGCGGATGGGATTTGCGATATCACGCAAAATGACGAATAGAACAACTAACAAATCGTCGGCTCAAATGCATCTGCCATGCCATAGTAGAACAGTAGAGATTTGTTTATTTGTAAAAATGGCTGTTTTCCCCCCAGTTCCCCCGGAGCGCCTGCTAGTATTGGACCACGTCGGGGGTGAGGTGCGGGGCGGGGTGGCGGGGCCCTACGACGAGGGGGCGGAGGTCAACCTCACGTGCGTCGCTGTTGGAGGTAATCATCATAAACAACATCATTATACTCTGCACTCATTGACCCACTGCTGGACATGAGCCTCATATATAATGATTATTTTATTTTATTATCATCATAAGTTCTCTTCATTTGCGGGCATCCATTTCTGGATATAGACCTCCTCCATAATGTACCAGATCTTTCTGAATTGCGCTAGCCGACTCCAAGTTTTGCCGGCGACACCTATGATGTCGTCGCTCCGCCTTCTGCGTTGCCGGCCGGGTGTCTCTTGCCGTCTCGTGGGTACCATTATAGTACACATTGGCTCCATCGGTCTATCTTGCTACGTGTCCAGCCAAACTCCACTTCAGTGTCGCTGCTGTTTTTCGGTTAACCTGGATCTTCATATTCTTGCGAATGTTTCGACTGTTATGTGTAGCATACTTCTTTCGGCAGCTCTTTGGCATGATCTAAGCTGATTTTTCCTCTGCGGTAAACCATCTTTGGCATCCGTATAACAGACTTGATAGTATTTGGGAGTCCACTAAGCTCTTTTTATGTGCTTATTTACTTTTAAATATGTATTTTTGGGTCCTGTGAATATGGCTGGTAACAATGCAATGATAAAGCGACATAATGCCTTCATGAATCAAGGTGTACAAATATTGTGTCCCTGGGCTCTGATGAAATCCTACATAATAATACTACTCTGTTCTGTAATGAAAACTTAAATTTGTAATAATCACATTGAGTCATTTCAGTGCCTACAATTACTTCATTACAAACAAAGGTGTTACTCGAGATAGCTGACAAAAAGAATTTGACCTTCGCACGCGCTGGGCCCATCGAATAATGTTAAAAGTGTTGTTTCCTTTAAGTCGCGATACGCAACTTAAAGGAAACCTTAACCTAAAATAATTAGCAACAAGGAAAATGTGAAAGCTATAGTTATAAATATAAATAGTTACCTCCAAACCACGTCGCTCGAAATGACCACGTATGGTGACGACAGGGTTGGATAGGAGTAAACAAGGGGAGCTAGGGATTAATATCCCTAGCCCCCCTATACTAATGTAAGAAGGGTTTCTTGTCATCTCCTCGTCGGGGGCGTCTTCAGCGGCAAATTTATATTAATAACACCTTCACGAAGGATCACGCCCAATAAATAAACAACTATAGGCACCAAATGCGTGGATAATCCAGGGAAAATCAGCAAACATATTCAAAACACCAAAAAACAGCAAGCACATGTCCACCGGTGACAAGAGTCCGTGTCGCCAATTGACAGTTCTAGTGAGGAGACACGCGAATTAGTAGTGACGTACCTACGTGCATGAGTAACAACAATAGAACTGTTAACTATATTTATACTTATTATAAACATCTACCCGCCCCGGACAGAACCATCTGTCCGCTAGTCTAACGGCAGGCGCGACAAAGTTGCGACCGCTCTTTTCAGGATGTTCCCATCTACCAGGACCTCAGCAAAACGGGGTACACCATCGCTGCCAGAAACAAGTTTAAGAATACGACCTCTGTTCCAACGCAGCGGTGGAAGGTTCGCATCCCTAACCAATACGAGGTCTCCAATCTTGGGTGGATCCGTCTTGTCGGTCCACTTGATGCGCTGCTGGAGGATGTGCAAATATTCAAGATTCCAACGCCTCCAAAAGCTCTGTGAGAGTTGGCGCAACAATTCAAAACGGGAAAGTCGATTAGACTGTACATCAATGTACGGATATTCCGGCAAGGCAATAAGTGGCCGACCAATCAAAAAATATCCAGGAGTCAAAACTTCCAGATCATTAGGATCCGATGAGAGCGGACACAAGGGCCGTGAATTTAACACGGCTTCAATTCTGCAAAACACAGTTGCGAGTTCCTCAAATGTGAGCTTTGTCTCACCAATTACGCGTCGCAAGTGTGTCTTGGAAGACTTAACAGCAGCTTCAAAAATACCCCCCCAATGAGGGCAGGCTGGTTGATCAAACAACCAAGTAATTCCTTGGCGAGAAAGATTAGTACCAATATCAATTTGATTCTATCCGAGGAAGGCGTATACATCATGCAAATAATTACTAGAGGGGGTGACGAACCCCGTAAGGCAGGTTAGCAATTCTGAGTCGGCCTCCAACACGTAGAAGACCCGACTCATCCAAGAAGGGGTTCAATTTACAAATTGTCCCTGACAATTTCGATCGTCCGGATTTCAAAGTTCGAATCTCTTCTCCGAAATGGCCGAGTCGGTAGTGACGCTGCCTACGAAACCAAGGGTCCCGGGTTCGAGTCCCGGTGGGGGCAAATGTTTGTTTGTTGAGAACGGATGTTTGTACCCTAGTCATGGTTGTTTATCTATCTAAGTATAATATTTCTCTATATAAGTATATAATTATATCGTTGTCTAGTACCCAAGATACAGGGAATCCTAGTTTGGGGCTAGATCAATGTGTGTAAAAGGTGTCCAAGGTATTATTGTTATTGTTATTGTTAAATGTTCGGCTTGCACTGCACGGACCCAATATAAAAGAGCATCCTGACGCTCTTGAGAAGAGAGAATCGGTTCCAGGCGTTTAGCCTGGGGGTGTCTGCAATTATAGGTAAAGCGCCTGATCCAGGCGGTGACACCTAAAAATTTGCCTAGGGAACTGTACCGGTTCAGCAAAAAATCTGGGTCCAAGACAGGATTGGCCTGCTCGACCCGTAGTCCCGGCAAAGGTTCAGCAGACAAAACTGAAGATCGAGGCCATTCCAATTCTGAACGGCTCAGCCAATCTGGTCCCCACCAGAGGCGATGGTAAATCAAATCGGGTCCCAGACAGCCTCGTGATGCGCAATCCGCGGGGTTCAACTCGCCTGGCACTTGTCTCTAAATCAAAGGAGTATCCGACTTCTGTATCTGGGATACTCGGTTAGCTACAAATACCTCTAAGGTGTGGACTGACGATCTCAGCCAACAAAGCACAATCTGGCTATCCGTCCAGGCATATGTTGCCGCAATTTCAATGGTACGACCAAGTGTACTAGTCACGTGATTCAATAAACGTGCTAAAAGAGCAGCTCCGGACAGCTCCAACTTAGGAATCGTCATCAAGGTCCGGAGGGGAGAAACCTTGCTTTTGGCAGTGATCAACGAGATCTTTACCCGGCCGGCTTCATCAACGGCTCGCAGGTAGACTGTAGCTGCGTATCCTCGCTCAGATGCATCACAAAAGCCGTGAAGTGACGCTTTGTAGCGTCCAGGTGGCAAAATGGGGAGGGGCAGCGAAATTTCATTGACAGCTGGCAGTGACTATACAAATGTGGCCCAAAAACTTAATAAATTGCCACTTATCGGCTCGTCCCAACCGATGCCAGCAGTCCACAATGTTTGCATGAAACATTTAGCCGAGAAAATCACTGGACAAATCCAACCATTTGGATCGAAGGTCCGCGCAACAGTGGACAACACCGATCGTTATGTCCAGGTTTTAGGCACATCCAAATCAACATTATATGTAAAAATGTCCTGCACAGGTTTGTACTGTACCCCCAGGACAGATAACATGTTAGGATTTTCGATATTTTCAAAAAGATGAGGATCCTGCTGGTGATCGTCAGGAAGTCCCTCCAAAAGGACTGGCGAGTTCGATAGCCATTTACGCAACTCGTAGCCGGCAGACTTCAATATTCCAATCAATTCATCACGTAGGATCTTAGGTTCTTCCTCCGAGGAAGCCCCAGTGCAAATGTCATCAACATATAAGTCCTCCTTCAGGATTGCGGAGGCTCGGGGGTAGTAAAGGCTTTCTCTATCGGCGAGCTCCCAAAGAGAACGAATAGCCAAGAAGGGACTGGACTTCATAGGGTCGGTAGGGTTTTCTCTCCACAACACCAGTTGGTAACGACGGTCATCAGGGTGGATAATCGTCTGCCGGAACATCATTTTGATGTCAGCGACAAAGGCGACCTGGTGACGACGTCTAGTGACGAAAGCTAGTGATGACGTCACACAAATCCCTCAACAACCTTGGACCGGAGTGTAGGCACTGATTGAGAGAAACACCTGTTGAAGTCTGCGCGGAGCCATCAAATACCGTGCGCAACTTTCCAATCGACGCCTTGAGAACGGCATGGTGCGGAAGAAAAAAGTGTTCCATCCGGCTCAAGCCCCAGATCTTCGTACTCTCGCATGAAGTCAATGTAGTTCTGCCGAAACAATGGATCTTTATTCATGCGGCGCTCCATTGCCACTAGCCTTTTTTCAGCACGTGACAATGAGTGCCAAGAGAAGGTCGAACAGCCAAAAACGGCAACCTCGTGATGATCCGTCCGGAACGAAGGCAACCAGTGTTGTTCTGATAGAACAATTCACATTCCTCGTGTTCCGGATTCAAACGCACGGCCTGCGGAGGTTCCTGCACCTGCCAAAACTTCTGAAGCGCGTCAGAAAGGGTGGAGCCAACCAACAAAGAGGTCATCAAATCAAAAGTGGGGGGCACCTGTGAAGTTGGTCCCAAAACAACAAAACCAAAAATAGTCTGGACGTCCACCAAACCACCTGGCTGTAACACTATTTTATTTCCAACCAACAATTTGCCCAGAACATCAGAGCCGAGTAACAAATCGACTGGTGCGGGGATGTGGAACTTGGTGTCAGCCAACGCCAATCCGGAGGTCAAGGTCACCACAGATTCTGGCAATCGTACTTGAGGATGCTTGCCAAGAATATTCTCCAGCACAAGAGCCGACGAACGTATAGTCGGGTCTGAAGAGCCAATAGGTGCGAACGCAAACAACACCTGGCCTTTTATAGAAGACACAGTGATTCCAACACCTCTGACAACGTCAGAGTAGCTACGCATCTTTAGGCCTAGCCGCTCCGCCAACCAAGAAGAAATAATGCAGCCCTGGGACCCCGAATCCAACAAAGCACTAACAATGACCGGGGTACCGCCATGTCCCCACAATTTTACAGAAGCCGTGGGGAGAATAACCAACGGAGGGGCTGCAGGTGGAGGGCAGGCGGCGATTTCCTATTCTTGTCGTCTGGGTGGCGAGCGGTTGCCACACCAAGCGGTACCCCACTCCTGGAGCGGGCGGCGGTGTCCAAGCATGACCGCTCGCTCTGGGGGTTCAAATCGGCCCATCCGATGGGGGGGGGGGTCATAGTGACCCACGTCATGTGGGAGGTCATGGTGTCCTACCCGCCCGGAGCGGGGCCAGCGGTTTTCCAACCGGGGCCATTCGGCCATAGGTGGCGATGGCAAGCGACTTGCCCTCGGCGGCGGACGGCGATCCGTCGCTGCACAGTGCTGCCTAGGGGGCGAGGAGCGTACCTCGCGCCTAGTATCAATATTCGGTGGGGGAGATGTGCGGCGATCCAAAGAGCGGGGGGCCTCTCGGATCTCAACAGGAGAGGCACGATCCCGGCTGCCGCGCTCAATGTACCAGCTCTTGCGGGGCTCCCTTTGATCCACATGGTGGTGCGCGTTGGCGCACAATAGCTCCAGGGCAGTGTGTGCAGGGCTTGGCACGATCGCAGTCGCGCTGAAAATGGTCTCCCAGGCATCAGAAGCATAGGCGTCGCGCTTACGCAATCCGGCGGCGCAAGCCAACATGAAGCGCGAGGAATGACCGGCAATTTTTTATAAAATGGTTACCCTAACAATAGGCGCAAACATTTGCATTCTGTGTGACAGCAAAGGGGGGGGAGGGGGAGCGCTCCTCGGAGGCGTGCTTTTCCACGCGCGCGCTGTCTCTTTAGCCCGCCGTGCTGGCGGCTGGGCAGCCTCGAGCACACCAGAATTGTCAATCATCCTGCACTCGTCCTCGAGGAATTTAACGAGGTCATCAAAGGGAGGCAGGTAGGTGGCGCTGTTTCCACCATATTTCTGTTCGAAGCGAGCTTTCAAGTCCGTGGGCAATTTATTCAAAATGATATGCAATAGTAAAAATGACCAATGGTCCACGGGCAACTTTAAGCTGCGCAGTGCGTTATAAGCAACAAGTAGCGGTTTAAGTAGGTCACTGCGCAGGGACGATAACCTGCTGACGGCGCGCAGACCCAAAATTTGACCGACGTGGGTGTCTGCTAAACTCCTCAGATTTTGCTACCTACTTTGCAAAAGATCAAAGCGATCTTATAATTTTCGTGAGCGTTAAGTGTTTTATCAAACCAATTGCTTCTCCGCTTGATGCTGAAAGCAAATTTGCCATTTTTTGCGATGGCGTGAAATCTTCCCTAGCGTCTACCAGGCTTACAAAAAGGTTTTTAAAGGCAACCCAGCCATCCAAACGTCCGTCAAAGTGGGGAAGATCCAAAGTCGGGAGACGGCTCAAAAGCGCCGGAGATGTGTGTTTAGTCTCCGACGGTGTAGTCCCATCCCGCATTCTCAATATCTCCCGCGAACGCTGGGTGATTTGGTCTGCCATGTCATGAATCTGCTCAATATCAGCCTCGACTCGGTTGCGCTCGACTTGTGAGTAGAGCTCGAGGAACACTTCGTCAACAGCTTCCAAGTACTTGAAATAACAGTCGGACACATTTTTAAAGTAGCCGGGCAGCTTCTCGAATCGGTCTAGGAGTGCATCGTGTCGGTCGAGTCTGTCAACCAAAGCCGCAGCGGCGATGAACCATCTCGAGTGGCTCCTAATACTGGCCACGGCAGACTTAGCCGTCCTTAATTCGGCCATGGTACACAGGGCACAAAAACAATTAATAAAAAAAAAAAAAACTTAAAATTAACAAAACAAATTTGGCACTAGTACACTATTTATTATAAATCTGACCAATAAACAGCAGTCTGAGAAGCAAAATTCAATCTTAATAAAAACAAAAACAAACAATCTTAATATTAACTGGCCGAGCTCCTGCAGCAATATTTTAAAATTGCTCAAATATTAATACTATTGAGCAACGAATGTGGCTTTCAGTGTGCAATTCAGTGCACAATAGTATCAAAATAAACTGCAAAATCAAAGTATTTTGCATGACAAGAGAAATTTTTCAAAAGTTCAATTTTCTTTGCCGAGCGACAAGCAATAAGCCAAAAACGCTTCAATATACAAACATACAAGCTCGGTTAAATAGTAAGTTTAGATTAACCGACCAAATTTTAACTTTTTAAACAAAATTTTTAAACAACAACAACAGCAAAACATAGACCTATCAACCACGCTCTGCTACCAAAAATATGTTACTCGAGATAGCTGACAAAATGAATTTGACCTTCGAACGCGCTGGGCCCATTGAATAATGAGCTGCCTCACTGAGTGCATACAGTCGCGATACGCAACTAAAAGGAAACCTTAACCTAAAATAATTAGCAACAAGGAAAATGTGAAAGCTATAGTTATAAATATAAATAGTTACCTCCAAACCACGTCGCTCGAAATGACCACGTATGGTGACGACAGGGTTGGATAGGAGTAAACAAGGGGGGCTAGGAATATTAGTAAGAAGGGTTACTTGTCATCTCCTCGTCGGAGGCGTCTTCAGCGGCGGATTTATATCAATAACACCTTCACAAAGGATCACGCCCAATAAATAAACAACTATAGGCACCAAATGCGTGGACAATCCAGGGAAAATCAGCAAACATATTCAAAACACCAAAAAACAGCAAGCACATGTCCACCGGTGACAAGAGTCCGTGTCGCCAATTGACAGTTCTAGTGAGGAGACACGCGAATGAGTAGTGACCTACCTACCTGCGTGAGTAACAACAATAGAACTGTAAACTATATTTATACTTATTCTAAACAAAAGGAGACGTCTCAAATCCAATTAAAAGAACCCAGGCCCCAGCGTTAATGAAATGTATCTCAAAATGAAGTTTATTCTCTCTGCTAAAATCTCAAATGTAAATACATTATTTATCTAAATGAGTTAATGCGATAGTCGTCGCTAAAGTTGTGTTTATGCATTACGGGATTTTTCGTAAATTGCCGATTTCGCGGTAAATACCTACTGCTCCGATGGTTGTAATATTTTGCATTTGGTTTTTAAATAATTTTATGTACTTGTGATTTTTGCTCTGTGAAAAATATATGACATTAGAATAAAAATTATAATTACAAAATCAACAATAAAAAACAAACATTAATAACTACATACTAAGAGAATAAGCCGCCCCGGGCCATATCAGACGCTAAGATCCATATTACGCGTACTTATATTTATGCAGAAACTTTTTTGACATTCAAATTACGGCGTAGATTTTCACGTAACGATGACGTAACGTTACTCGATGTCGCAACGTATCACCTCACAACATCGTCACGTATTTAGATAACAAATTGGCGACGAGTACAAATAAATAAAAGCATATAAGTTTACGAGAAACTCGGGAGAAAATAAGAACCGTGATTTTAGTAAATGGAGGTAAAAATGTTGATTTTGGTAGCTTCTTATTCCTTTGTTTTCCAATTTTTTTTATGATAAAAATACATTAGTTATCTACGCAACGAGCTTTAAACAACGATACTCCACTCGATGGGGTAGGTCAATAATTTTTTCGCGCCCCCCTTAAAATAAAATAAATTCACTATTTGTATGGGGCTTTGGGTCAACAAGATGAAGGCTGAGCATATTTTAAGTCTATAGCTTTACCCGTTTAGCTGTAAAACTTGTGTGACAGACGACCACGGACTGATGGACAGACACGTGAGTGACTGTCCATGCGAAAGTCATGCTGTCATGACTGTCTCACACTCGGGAAATGAGAGCCCCAGTATTACAAGGCTCGTGTATCGGTAAAATTAGCAACTCTATTCGTGGTGGCTAAACATTTGGACATAATCATTATAGAATAAAGTTCATAACCACTCACACTGCAACATGTCTGACTGTAACGTGAGTCGCTGCGGCAGAACATTGCAAAAATTGTGTGCATTTTTATTTCTTTCTTTCAAACCACTTATTATTTCTTAATTTCAATCACACAGTTTTAAGATAATTTGAATACCTTTTTTGACGCAAGAACCACAACAATTATTTATAGATCCAAAGAAACAGCAAGTGCAATTAATTCTGCGGACAGAAACTGGGCCACTCGTAATATAATTTTAAACTTAGTTCCCATCTTAAAATATTTGGTCTTTCGTTGTTGACATCAACTTCATGCTCCAGTTAACTTTTTGTTTCACAACTTCCATAATTACGTAAAAGACTTAAAGTTCAAACTGGACGAAGATTTTCTATGTTTTTATTTTGGTTTGAAAACTGCAACGGCGAAAACAGATGCTAAGCTCAACTGAGTAGGTTCCGGCGGTAGGAAGTGTTAGGCGCGGAAGGGGTCACATTACATGCTATGCCGATCCCGCTCTAAAGTCTCGCGCCACGAAAACACATCTTCGCAGAATAGGGGTAGGCAGCGACTAAATACCTCCACTTCCTATGAGCTTGTCATACATCCTTGTTTATTAATAATCAACGAGCGTAAACTTCTCTTCTACATAGATAACGCTAAAGAGGTTCAAACCTCAGTTGTCTAGAGGTATGTGCCTGAACATGTCATAAGCATAACATATAATGTTATGCTTATGAAAATAAAATTTAAAATAGAAAATAAAATTTTAAAAACTTTAAAATTCTTAAAATTTCCGCCAAACATGCATTTTTAGCACGAAAATTCAGAAAAATATTTAGAAATAAATCTGATATTATTTTACGGCAGATTTTCTGGCTTACCTTTAAACACGATGTGAATTCCCAGGTCATTTAATATTTGGAAGTTCAACAAAATGCTATATATATTCGTTTATGTAGGTGTAAAGATTTCCTCTATTTTAATAAGTAAATAATAGAACGCGCGAATAAAAAACTGAATAGCGCGAAAAAATTACGAATGGTTTAGCCAACTATCGCTTATTGGCAAAATAAAATCCAACGCCCGTTTTCTACTTTATGTTACTCGAATTATGGATTTCAAGTTGCCGTTTTTTCAGATTTCTTTTCAGATATTATGTCAGACACAACCAATATTTATACGCAATTCAGTAATGTTGTCAGGCAAAGGCAAAATCAGTATTTTTGTCAACTAAATCCTGCATTTACGGCAATAAGTTTACAACACTACCCATTGTATTGTACACTGGGTCGAAGAACGTCCGTGTGCAAGTGGTGACATCGCCCGCCTGGCACGCTTCAAATCCCGTTGCTGACCATCTACCAATGAGATAAGGCATTTATCATGTACATTATACGGATATTATATCGGTGATGGAAACCACCGTGAGGAAACCTCTGTATCACCAGAGCGGTGATGGTGAATGGTATCGCCATTTACTAGGATTGAATGATTCCGCCACCCCGTATGTGGTAATTTTAAACCAAAAACATTTCAGTAAGACTGGATTGCAATAAAACCCTGTTTGAAACAAATCATACCGTGTCTTCATTCATTAAAGGGTTTGCTCTATTTCTCCATGATCCCAACATGAGATCCCAACCAAAGTTGATAATTTCGTAAACACAATAAACGTTGGCTAAACCAATCATTAATTGTTACCCATTTCAGTCATTTTGTCGCGCAATTCAGTATTTTTCGCTCATTTCTGGTAATTTGGTTAGTTAATTAATTTTAATAAGCTTAATTAGTTTTTCATTCTCTCGTTTAATTAATCAAGAAATCAAATCACTAGACCAGACTGATAAATGCACCAAAAAGAAAAGATATTGAAAACAAGTAAATTGTTCTGAGTTTTCCCTTCAGCCAGTATACACGTGTACAGCCCATAAAAATCTAAGCAAGCTCTGTTTGACATGGGTCCCTTGCGTCCCTTTGTTTTACACATTTTTTATAAACACAGTATAAGCCCTTTGTGTGTTGTTTTCGCTCTTTGCTATCGCGGCAGGAATGTTTGCGACGCTAGGGTTGGACTTTGACATGTTTCGGCCATTTCGGCTGATATCCCGAGAGCTTGGGAAAATGCATGTCTTTAGTTGGATGTTTGGAACCTCGGGACACTTGACTAGTGATCGGAACAAGCAAAGTCAGATATAAGTTGATAGCAAAGAAAATGAGCAATAATAATTCAAAATTATTTATTTCTAGCGGTATTGGAAGCCGAAACGATCGTGCGGGTAGCAACATCTGGCCGAGATGGGCGTCCGTTTCTATTGGCTTGTTTCCGACGTTTCCGTGTTGCGGATGACACGTTAAGCTGCAGTGCAGGTCCTGGCTACTATCACTACTCGGAGGTAGTAGTCGTAAAGCTGTGTCAGGGCCCCTAATAGGGCAGCTTGATAACTTCTGTCAGTCGGGTTGGTAACTAGCCTAAACCCTCCGTAAACCCGCACTGAGCCAGCGTGGTGGAGCATGGCAACATTTTACTCGTATCTGGGTAAAGGCTCGTGCCCCTTAATGAGGACATTAAAGGGCTAAATTTTTTAAATTTGTTTGAGTCAAGTTACAACACAAGTCTTAGGATTCCCCTGTTAAGACATAATATTGCTTGGATTTTATTTTTATTGCCAGCAAAGCAGCTGCCCTTTCACATATATGTTGTTCTGGCGGAACTTTGTGACTTTGCGTACAAATATTTACACCCATAGTGCTTAACTGAGTCAGTTCCTACGGGACTTGTGGTGGGGGGGGGGGGGGTGACATTACACTATAGTACACTTGTAATGACTTCGTAAGCGAGGCCCCTGTCCGAGTTTCCGAATTTAATAATCCATGCCCAGGAGTCAGTCCTCCCTGCTATGCCCGGCTCCCTACAAACTAAGCGCGCATCAGCTCATGTAGTAAACGGACTAAAAACAACCCCTACTCCGAGATAGAGAGGTCACAGCTCTCTCAAACAAGAATAAACTTGGTGCGAACTGTACCAACGATGCGGCTTTGGCCGAAAAGTAAAGCGGACTCATATATATACTATACGCTATAGGCTATACGCTGTATGAGGTGCGAATTTTCCGATACATTAGCCGTATTAATGGTGGTTATGACGAACTCATCCCCTGAGAATCTTTACGTGAGTATCTGCTATCTTTATTTTACCGGATAGTAGGCTCCTAATTAACTAGCCTCTATTGGACAAATGGTTTATTTGATGTTATTAAAATGTACATTCCATTCTGGTTTCTTGGAAGCAACTAAACTCCTCCTAGAGATAGACTCGCTTTTTTACATGGTACTTTCCATTTGACATGCTAAGGCTGATTTGCCAAGGTTCGCAATCACCGCCGTGTAAGCAGCTTGCGAGAATATGTTATGTTTGTTGCCATACAATTGAAGTTTGCTGGGGCTTGTAGCTGGGAGTTTGGCAAACCTTAGCTTGTACATATACGTTATGCAATATTTGAGTTTTTATTTTGACAAATAAGAATATATGTACATACTATGGGTGTAACAAAAAGGTGTAGTCATATTTAAGGGGATTGTTAGGGACATCATTCTCAACAACTTTCATTATGAAACCGATGTGATCTGAGCAACTTTAATTTTGACTTCTCCATATAGTCTGGGCCGGGCGATCAGCTGTATTGTATAGAGAAGTGAACAATAAAGTTGCTCTGATCAAATCGGTTTCATAGTGAAAGTTGTTCAGAATGATACCAATAACAAACTCCTAAAATATGACTACACCTTTCTGTTACACCCTGTAAGCTAGTCCCGCGCAGAAAATTTGCCGATAATTTTATAGACGGTTGTTTATGTCACCCTAAAATAGTCAAAACAGTCAGTCGATCAACTAACGGTTTTTTTCTCGTAAGTTAGTCAACTATCGACTGATAGTAAACTTAGCGTACTGCGTACTATATGACGCGGTTAAAACCGTTCAATAGTAAACTGGTTTAAACTTGAATTGCAACCGAAATACCAGGACAAACACTGCGGTAGCTTAGGTGAAGACTAGAGGGGGCAAGCGCGAAGTCTTCGTGTTAGGTTGACATTTAAGAACAAAAGAAACGTAAATTCTAAACCCGTTCGGCCTGGTTTACTATCTGTCAATAGTTGATCAAAGTTTATCAACTTACGGTTTTGACTGTCTTCCGGTGACATATACATAGGTACCTTGGCAATTTAAAGAAGAAAAAAAAATACAACCTTTGTAACATGTAAGCGGACTCCTGCGTGTGTTATTAGACAGACAACCGAATGTTGCCGACATTTATTTTCCATACTAATTTGCTTAGGTATATAGGTACGTACGCAGGAGCTCCGTGGTCTAAAGGGTTTCACGCTTGCTTACATTATCGGACGTTCAGTGTTTCGGATGACTCGTTAATAGGTCCCGGCTACTATCGCTACGTGGAAGTGATCGTAAAAACCCCTCCATCAACCCGCACTGAGCCAGCGTGGTGCAATATGGCTTAATCTTACTCTTATCCGGGTAAAGGCCTGTGTCTCTCGATGGGGACATTAATGGGCTACATTTATTTATTTATTATAATTTTATTTATTATTAGTCATTGTCACACCTTGCGTGCGACTACTACGAACGTGTCGTTGAACTGTATATCATGTTCATTTTCTATGCAAAGAACGACATGTACAAATTGCCGAACACTAACCCTTGACCTCCCTCCACAGGACGCCCACCAGCAAGAGTCTCATGGTGGAAAGCTCATGCTTTGCTGGCCAATTCGGAAGCTCGGGCTACAGTCACATTCCGAGTACAGAGGGCTGACTTCGGGACTGACATCACTTGCCAGGTATCTTCACCATCATCTCTCATCATCAGTACCCAGCCCATATCGACTCACTGTTGGGCATAGTCCTCTTCTCTATAGCGCTAATCCTCAGTCCTGGTGCCAACTGCTTCCTACGGTATACCGTCCACTTGATACGAGTAACGTCGGACCATCGGGCATTGATACTGTCAGTGTCTATAGAAATTGTCGTATTAACCCTTAGCGCCCTTAGTAACTGAGTAGGTTTCTTCGGAACCTAGTGGAGCGATTCCGAGGAGGTGACATTACGTTGTCCAAACGTCCCGAAAGTGCAAAAATGGCCGTCGCCGAACGTATGTTATCCCCGCGGAATATATTGATTGTAAGTAATCAATGAAAAGGAGCGAATATAATATCCCAGAATAACAAATCACTGCAGTAAACTGCAACTCAATCTCTCTGTTTATATTAGTGGCACTCACAAAGCACCTGTTTCGTTCATACGTGGCAACACCATTTAAAATACGGATGTGATTGTTTTTTGTTAATCTCGGATTTTGTGAGCGAGTATTCGCGAAATAATTTGTGTTTGAAGTGAGTTTTACTACTTATAATATCCTTACGATCAAAGATATTACCTGCAAGCAAGATTCAATCATAATATGTTTTTGAAAATAATACACTTCCTTGAAATAGACAATAAAAAAAATCGAGGAAAATTCATGACCCGCCAAGTTTTAATACACTTCCTTGAAATAGACAATAAAAAAAATCGAGGAAAATTCATGACCCGCCAAGTTTTAATCAGATTTCTAACAATGCATTTCATTTTATGCTGATAAACGTTTTTGTCGAGTAAGCCGCCCCGCCGGGATTCGCGCGCGGAGTTCGCAAAAAAACCCTGATTGACTGATTAAGTACATACCATATACTGAAGTATTATATGCTGCTGAATGACATCGCGCCTTACAGAACGTAACGACACACGTCACGACCGCAGGAACCTCCTCAGTTATGCGATATGCTTGACATTAAATATCTTTGATATTTTTCTCTGCTGCTACATTCAGTTTTATTTCAGGCGGTGACCGATCCATCTCTATCGCCGATGTCAGTAACACTCTCCATCGATGTGAATCGTGAGTATTTTTTATAACTACCCTACTAATCTAACCTAACCGGTATACTAAATTGCCACTGTTTCACTAATTCATTCTTGACTTGAGGCTTTGTCAGTATTTTAGTTGCTTGGTTTATTTTCAGTCTATAATTTGTTGAAATAGAAAGAGGTTCTATTATTAAGTCCAGGGCAGGGTGGGCAGGAAATAGGGCAGGGAAGTGAACTGGAGCTTATTGTTAACGCTTACTTCTCATGCCGCTCATCATGTTATTCATGGGAGGTAGTTATTGCCCACTTACCGTGCTCCCTTCGTTAGCGGTTTTTCGTGCGGGAGTCAAAGGGCCGGGCAGCCGCATGAGACAGCTGCAAGCGTGTGAGCGAGAAGTTTAAAGGTTTAAATGTAAACACGCATTCCGGCGACATTTCCGTGTCGAAATTTAGAGAAATATGTATTTCCGGCGGCACAAGCAGCAGCGGGCTGGGTGTGATGTAAACCAGGCATAACGCTGAGCTGTGGCGGGCAATCAGCACAACAGAATTTTCATTGATCAGAAAAAAACTGATGAATGAAAATTACCTACAGAAAACGCAGTGCCACAGGTCGTCATTTATTAAAATAACACCACATAAAGAGCTCTCGCGCCGATTCGCGGAACCTTCTTTAAATGTAAATGTCAGATAAGAAATTAGAGATGGAAAGAAGGTTCTACTAAGGCTATAAACTGCATTCTTAGCTTAAAAAAGTATCAACACGTTCGGCGAAACTGGTATTTACCGCAAAGCATGGTTTGCGTTCAATATCATTGAGGGCAAAAAGGGGCTAATTTGAGAGCTTGTTATCTTAACTACAGCCTTACAATCCTGCTATAGGCACTATATTTTATAAGATTACCATGCTGTACATGGTGTAACAGAAAGGCGAAGTCAATTATATCTGTATCGTGCTTTGGACTCAGTTCCCAAATAAACAAATGAATACGCAAATAAGTTGTAAGAGTTTTTAGACCCGTTATGGACATCGTTCTATTCTGAACAACTTTCACAATGGAACAGATTTGATCAGAGCAATTTTATGTTTTGCTTCTCCGTATATATTGGGCCGAGTTGCCGACTGATAATTAAAGAGAAGTGAATAATAAAATTGGTTTAATTAAATCGGTTTCATAGTAAAAGTTGTTCGATTGTCGGCCCTAACAACACCTTAATATATGTCTTTACGTCCATGGAATGACTACACTTTATGTCATATCCTGAGTATTAGCGGAGTGTTAATAATATTTACTCATGTTTGCGTGCGGCTAACCACAGATCGTGTTCAAATCAGTTGAGACGACCGCAGAAGAACTAGGATAACATGGTCATAGTATCTATGCAATTGACCTCTCCCTCACTACTTACATGGACACTATAGATACCTGTGCCACGTGTGATGAATGGATGTAGAAGGCAGACTATCCCACCCCCGTGCACCGGGCTCTTTCTTGTCTATTGAAAGTCATGTCAATGTGTTCCTAGTAACACCGGATCCTATCCTATCTGCAATCATGGACAGGATAGAGTTAGCGGCCCCCTAAAGTAAAGTATTCTACCTTAAGTAAATTATACATATTATAAAAAAGTGCATAAGACGGACCTTCTTAGTGTGAAGATCACCATAGCTTGGACGATGGACTAGTATACCTCGCGCCACGAGGTATGAGCGGTAGCCTTAAATGTACAGTAGTCACTTTTCAATACCCGTACATATGCGCAGTAATTCCCGATGCATGAAGCACAGTGTTCTGTTTGTGTTCTACAATAACTCGATATGAGAGTGTTATTATCGAAGGTGGTGGAGAGACACTGTAAATTATCCGCAGTAAGCCAATGTTCTGTTATTGACAGGACATCGCATTTCAGATCTGATTTTAACAGAACGAAAAACTCCGATCTTGGATGTTTCTATTAGACGCGTCTAATAGAAACATCCAAGATCGGAGGTTTTTTTTCAATAATCGACGACATTTATCTTAATGTGGGGCCAGAAGGAATGTATGCGTCTGTATAAAACATTTTCACTTCGCCGCTCGGTATCACAGACTCCTCATAATCATCCAAAGATGATAAAAGACGCAACGCCTTATCTCTCACGGGTTTCGAAAGTTCCGACAATTTTTTATACATGTATACCGGAGAAGAACAAAGAACTATCAGCACAAAATGTATTATGGATATCGCAAAACCTAACAACAAAGATGGTTGCCGGAAAGTAACTAAACTTTCACAATATTTTATGGGCGCGCTAACAGCGAAAAGTTTGACAGCATCTTTTTTTTTGGCGAGGCAAAGATTTCGCGCATTCAACCGGATGAATCGAGGTCGTCTATGTTTGAATGGTTGTCATTTGGGCCCTTTTGTGGCTTTTCTATAGACCGTGGAAGAGTTGTTTTTACGACGATTTCTTTTAACTTGTGAAGGCTGAATGGTTTAATTTGAGTTTCTCGTTCGGTTATTGCCTTTTGAAGACGCTAGTAATGTAAAAATCAAATAAACTGGCTACTCGGCTATTTTCGAAACGCCATCTTAACCGAACTTTTTAATCTTTTTTTATGTCGGCTACTCTTAAGGCGAAGTAGTAGGTCAATGCAGCTTTTTGGAAGCCTCAAGGTATACGCAAAATAGGAGCATTAAAGTAGTTATTTCTTTATACTAGCTTGTTGAGGATTTGTGCACATTATAAAGTAATTTCATTATTTTTGTTCGAAAGAAAAGTCTCCCGAAGTTATCACAAAATCTGTACACAAATTGAAATTCGGTGCGAAATTATAAAAATATATATATGTGATATTTTTTTTAAATTTCGCACCGGATTAGATTTTTTTTTAATATTTATACAACACAATATTTTGCATAACTTGAGATGTACAAGCCTTTTGGCCTACTGCGTTGCCTTAATAACAAAGCGTAAGTGATCTCGTTCGAAACCCTATTAATTGTCTTAGAGCGGTTTGGAAAAAACGTTTTATGAGTATTTTTAGGGTTCCATGCCTTAAAAGGAACAACCCTAATAGGATGACTTCGTTGTCTGTTGTCAAGACACTCTTCATCAAGAACGCGTGGAGATTTTATAAAAGTATCAATTACTCAGGTCTTTGGTCTCAAACTTATCAATTTTGAAACTGATAGGTAGACCCAATCAAAAGATACAGCCATTGAAGTCACAGTTTTGCTGAAATTGCTTGGTATTCGCAAGGAAATCAAAACCTATAGAACTTCCCGTTGACCTAGAATTATCAAATTTGACATGACGAAAGGTCTTTTACTAGTAGCATAAGTAAAGGAAAAAATCAGAAAACTGTAAGGTTCTGTCGGTCTGCCTGTCTGTCAGTCTGTCCGTCTGTCAAGAAACTTTTCCTCAGGAGCACGTGGAGGTATCAAGTTTAAATTAATATCAATTACTCAAGTCTGTTGTCTGTTGTCTCTTGCATTTGTGACTAAAAGATACCGCCTTTATGACACAGTTTTGCTGAATTTGCTTGATATCAAGGGAATTAAAATCTATAGGGTTCTTCCCGTTTACCTAAAATCATAAAGCATGGTCTTATAGCACAAATAAAGAGAAAAATCCGAAAAAGTATATTTGCAGTTAGGCATCTATAACAAACAAAATTGGTTACAATATACAGCTATACATACTGTACAAGGCGTAAGCGTCTGTAAAAGCGTGATGGACGAACCATTTAAATGTCTATTACTCACATAACGGTAGGATATGGTCTTCAGAGAATGTTGTTGGATTATACCTTATCGTATAATCGAGAAAAAACCTACAGAACCCACAAAGTAAATTTCGAATTCACAAATTACCTCGTTCGGTTTCATAAATATATTGAAAATACATTAGCGCGTCGGAAAATGTGTTTCCGGTTCAGTAGTTCCTGGTTTTGTGGGGCCGCTGAATAATATTAGTCTTGTTCTTCTGAGAAATTCTGCATAGCTTTATATACTGGCACATACATTGCTTCTGGCCCCACACTAGCTAGGATGGGTAATTACAGTTTTGCCGCAGTCGCCCTGTGTCGTGGGAACGTCACATATACACACACATATAAAACATCCAAGACTTGGGAATATTTTTTTAAGCTATATGATGTCGAAGATATACAAACACAATATAATATAAAGTCCGACTTCATTACGGCGAGCTCTAAAGGCTTGCGCACATCTAAATAACTTACCTAACATAAAGTTACTTAAGGAACTTGAGATACTTAAGATACTTAGGATCAATGAGATACTTAGATTCTTGTGTGGTACTTAGAGAACATGGTGCTTCCGATACTGAGGATTCTTAGGGTTCTTGACATATTTTTGGTTTTTAGGGTTCATGAGAAACTCGTGATACTTAAAAACCTTGTGATACATTAGACCCTTTATAAACTTAAGATCATTGGTTATATTTATTTTATTTATTTATTTATTCAGGGGTTACAACAGGACCAGTTACAGTACAAAAATAAAACAGAGGATTAATACACAATAACTTAAAATCTAACTAATCCCTCAGAGTATCCCTCTTAACTCACAGGTGGGATACCTGTGAGTTAAGTGAAAAATAGTGTAAAAAGTGCAACATATGGACAGATATTCCCACTATAAACATATGTAACTTTGATACTTGTGTACAATAGAGAATTATGATCTATGTTCGTCGACTGCCTAACCCGGTTGTCTCCCCCAGTGCCCCCGCTGTGGGTCCGTCTGCTGGGCGGCGCGCGCCCCCTGGTGGCGGGGCGCAGCACGGAGCTCACGTGCCAGGCGGTGGGCGCGCGGCCCAAACCGGACATCTCCTGGTGGCGGGGCAACACAAGGCTGAAGACTGCGAGAGAATCTGTGAGTATCTCTTCAAATATCTATTAGCCTTGCTCATGCCATATTGACGCTGTCATTTTCTTAATGACAGATAACTTATGGCTTGGAATGAGAGACGAACTCGAACTCTATGCTCAGTTGCACTCCGAATAATGTCCTTAAAACCCCCTTAAAATTTAACAACACCCATAAATAGAGCCAGCGCCGACGAGCTGTTCCGCTTGGCGAAAGATCATGAGGCATATTGGGAGTTGACTGCCAACATCCTCAACATCCAGTAGGGGCGAAGCTCTAGAAATAGTAGATACAAACATGTATCTACTATTTCTTCATTTTCTAATGAAGAAATAGTAGATACATGTTTGTTTGTTTGTCCGCAGACATCAGTGGACGGCAACGTCACGAACAGCGTGCTGCAGTTCACGCCGGCCATAGAGGACGAGGGGCGCGTGTTGTCGTGTCGCGCAGCACAGCACACCTCGACATGGGACAACGCACAAGCACGGGCGACGAGTGAAGACGGGTGGAAGATGGAGGTGCAGTGTGAGTGTTGAACACTAATAAGAAAGAGTAATACATGTTGCTCATTAATGTCCCCACCGAAGGACACAAGCCTTTCCTCAGATACGAGTAAGATTGAACAATACCACGCTGGCTGGAATGTCCGATAATATTCGATAAATCTCATTGGTCCATGGTCAGCACCGGAATCGAACCTGCATCTCCTGCGTGAGAAGCTAGCGTGAAACCATTAGACCACGGAACTCTTTTTCTTTACTATAATACATCTAAATTCATTCGAAGGCAGACTGCAGTATGTCCAATCTGAAAATAAAGAGGCAGTCCAAAGGATGCCCAAGCTTTTACCCCTGTAACGAATTTATCGAAAGCTAGATGAAATATCATCATCTTCGGCAGCTTGTTTCCGCCCTCTGGTGTATAAGCTTCCTCCTTTTTGTGCCAACTTAGCCGGTTATGCTATCTACCCATCTTCCAAGCTGCGTCTTTTTCCTTGTTTCGGTTTCTACTCAGCTAGTGATCTTAATCACCACGCTAATCCTATGATTAGCGTGGTGATTAAGATCGATCTGTCAAACTTATCGGCTATTCAAGTGCTTCGCTTAAACCAATTAACAAACATTATTCTCGGTCCTGAGCAACTCGGGTGCAATTAGCAGTCCCTCACCGGAATATCTTCGTCATCTTTCAATCTTATATTCGGATTTCTTAATAATTCTTATTAAAATTTTGGTTTGAAAGCCAAAGGAAAAGCTGGGATGGGTATAGCTAGCCTCGGGATAGACTTATACCCAGCATAAGCTGTACCTGAGTAATGATGATGCTGACGTATATCTATGTACCTAAGTAATGATGATGATGCCGTATATCTTTTATTGTATGTCCAGACTATCCAGTGAGCAAATTGGAGCTGGGAGCAAACTTGGACGCGCGGCAAGTGCTTGAGGGATTCGACGTGTACTTGGACTGCAGAGTGCGCGCCAACCCGACACATACACACGTGTACTTCACGCACAACGTGAGTACTTACACGCACACGGTACAGAACAACACAGGTGTATTTTACGCATAACGTGAGTACAATCTACCACTGTTAAGTCCGTAAGTCCCCAGTGACTCTATCTGAGTATCATCGCTGATGCAAGCCATGAACGCTTTCTCTCCTATGGGAAAGGAAGAAAGACGAAGTCTATGATAAAGTTGACAGTCCCCTGATTAGCATTCAGATCTGGAGAATGTAGCAGTTGTGGAAGTAGTCCGGTAGGTACTTAAAGTTGTTGTTTGGAACACTAGTAGAATGCGAATAATAATATAATAACTAATAGTAGAATAGTGGCCCTGGTCGCGACCAAGTCTTCCTTCTAGTTTGCTGACGCTGTTGTTTTATCTATTCACGAAGTCTGCATTTGTCTCCAGGGCGTGATTAGTGATGCCCTGTTGATGCCCTGATGCCAGTGTTATTTAGAACTTTTCCTGGCTCTTCCACTAAGACTATATACTTTTTTTACATTGACATTCTATTTTGACACTAACTTCTTTCTCGGCAGGGTGTTATAGTGAAGCCAGGTCCCGGCGTGCTGTTAGCGAACCAGTCTCTAGTCCTGCAGCGCGTGTCGCGTGCGGCGGCCGGCGCGTATGTGTGCGTGGCGAGGAACGCGCTGGGAGAGGGGCAGAGCGAGCGGCTGATGCTTGATGTCAAGTGTGAGTAGCTCCATTGCTGCTTAGTACTCCTGGTGCTTCACTGTTTCTTCTTGTTCCTAAGAAGCTTGGAGGGGTGAGGGCATCTGTGATGAGTCTTACTAAGCTGGGATGAGACACGAGCAACTCAATGCTGCTAATAGAGGACTTAATATATTTAGACACAAACTACATAGGTAAACTTCAAATAAATGCTTAGGTCTAAAGTAGACTGGCCTAGTTTACAAGACTTATAATTTCTTTTTACATATGTAGGTACGTATAGGTACCGCCAAAAAAATTACTGCAGTCTTCTGTTACAACCTTATTATATTTTGTTCTTTGATATTCGTACCATAGCGGATTCTGATGTGTATCCTTAGGAAACCTAGATCTTGGAGTCAAGGCTTTACAGCTTGAAAAAGTTAGGCAGCAATATCCGTTCTCACAACACTCAAATAAAATACCCACACAATAAGTTGTGTCACTCTTGTCCTAAAGGATAGAGGGTAAGCCTCTATCCTTTAGAACAAGTCTATTAGATATATCTATTATATACAGCGTACAGCTATTCAGAAAATCACTCTACCTTGCCTGTATTCTCGAAACTTAGTTACAGGCCGCACCATGTTTATTTGACTCTGAGTGAGCTGTGACCTCTCTTTCCGGCCTAGGCAGTATAGCCAAGGAAACTTGGCGCGTACCAAGAGGTGTGGATCACTAACATTGTTGTGTTGCAGTCGCGCCGAGCTGCCGCGGGACGGCGCCGGCGCTGCTGCGAGCGGCGCGCGGTGAGCTGCTGCACATACAGTGCGACCTCGTCGCCAATCCGCAGGTGAGAACACACTCCAGGCAGACATCTTCTCATCATCATCATCGTCATCATCATCATCATCATCATCATCATCATCATCATCATCATCATCATCATCATCGTCATCGTCATCGTCATCGTCATCATCATCATCATAACTACGTGCAGTCTAAATTCACCCGCTGCTGGGTACAGGCCTCTTCTTTACCACGCCATCTTCTCTGGTCCCGAGTCTTTCACATCCACTGCGAAAGTTTCTTTGTCGATATTTAATCATGTTCAATAGTAATCATGATATATCATGATATTTCTTCTTAATTGTTTATGAACAATCAAGGTCTTCTTCACAGCCAATATTCTGGACCAGCACTTCAGATAGATTTTTCTCAAATAGAAATGAAGGGTGATCATGATTTAGGATGAGAGGATTATGGATGTTAGCTGAGAATATTTTGTGTTTGTCTACAGGAAGACATGTCGTATCACTGGTGGTTCAACAGTTCTGCTCACACGAAGCACGAGCTTTACACCAGCAGCCTCAATGCTGCACAGAACCTTCCAGGTCAGTTTATTTATAGATACATCGGTATCCTCACACCTTTTCCTTGAAGAAAGGCAGGCAGAGTGATCCTCCACTTGTCCTCTTGGCATAAATCTCTCACTTCCTCAACATTCATTATAATTACGTAGTGTGTCGTAATAGTAGTTTATTAAACTGTTGCTTAATGAGGAGTATTAAAATATGTCTGTGTGTTTAAAATCAGAGCCGAGGCGAGGTTTTTAATAGTATCACACGAGTGTTTTAATACATAGTTATGTTTCATACACTATTTTATCTTCTCTCATACCCTGTTGTTGAACCTGCTAAATAAAAGATGAAAGTTAAGAGTAATAAATAGTTCATTTAACATTGAGAGCCATAATAAGGAACGCTTGAACTTCTCAGACAATTCTTGAATAGACCATTAGCACGTTTTCCAAAAAGGAAGTAGCATTTTTGCATTTACATTCACATACACAATACATACGTACGTACTTGTAGATAAGGTTGTATTCACAGATCATAGATTAAGATAGACGACTAATACACGGTGAAATGTATGGGAACCAAGCGTGTATTTTTTTTTCTTTGCCGGTAACATAGACTTGCATATTACTTTTTTTTTTTAAAACGACAGATTCTAGGCAGACAAGATAGGTATATCATTTATTCTTTAGTAATTCTATAGTATACAGTTGCTCAACGATCTTTTGGCGCGTGAGTGATGTTTTCAGGGGGGTGCCAGTTCTGTGTAACTTAATGCACTGGAACAGTCGAAAAGCATTAGTTCCACCTATTACCGGAAGCCAAAAGATACGCAAAGCTGTACTCACGTTAGGCTGAAGGCAGAATGTTTGAATAGTAAGCTGAATGATAGGTAAGCCTAAATCATGTGACCGAAAAAGTTACATTGCCTGTATACAGTATCAAGAAACGCGTATGCAGGACCAGTGCTACAGACAGTGAGTCAAAAATAACAGACAGATAGACAGAAATTTACAGGTTTCAGATTTTTCCATTTACTTGTGCTATAAGACCTTGCTCTGCCCTGCCAGTCCAAATTTACGGTCGTATCGTTTGATTGCGTTAACTTAGAAGTTTAATTTTTCACAGCTTCAAAGGACCACCGACTTGAGTAATTGATATGAATTTCAACTTGAATGTTATTGGGAACGCTTGGAGGGCCAAGCGTTCCCGACATAAAGGTCTTGACACACGGACAGATGGACAGACGGACAGACGGACAGACGGATAGACGGACAAACGGACAGACCGACAGACGGACAACGAAGTGATCCTATAAGGGTTCCTTTTTCCTTTAAAGGTACGGAACCCTAATCATGAGTATATATGATGAATGAAAGTAATTTTCGTCCCCTATCGCCCAGGCACTTTAACGTACATGGTGAACACGTCAGCTGACTACGGCTGGGTTCAGTGTTCCGGCGCCAACAGTGTCGGCAGACAGACCAAGCCGTGCCTGTTCCACATCCTGCCCGCAGGTAACTACGCTCGGATTCGGCCAAGATTGCCAAATGTCACGGTTTCAACATTTTAACCCATATCTCATTTGAGTGACTCGACACTAAGATGAAGTTTAATATAAATCAATAGAAAATGAAGTGGGACCCACGCTGCCCCTAACATGCCGCTAACATGCCCGTTGACTATGCGCTGATGTCCGCTCATAAAATCGGGTAAACAGGTAAACTCCTCCCGTATATATCATATACACATATATATCGCCCAAAAGGGCAAATTGCAGGTAGAAAGCCTTCAGCATATACCGAGGCCATGGCTCACAGTTAATTCTTAGTAAGACAACTGTAAACACAAAGGGGTTGTTTTTAGTCCGTATAGCACACGAGCTGATGCCCGCTCAATATGTGGGGACCCGGACATAGCAGGGAGGTCTGACTCCTGGGCATAATTCCATTTTTTTCTCCTCCAACAAAAAAAAATTCAAAAATGGGACCCACGCTGAACAAAACGGGTGATCGGACGTATATTGTGACTATTTCAATATTATAAATAGAAAGTTGAAGAGCTAAATACCGTCATGTGATACATCTGCTTTTGATATGCCACATGGCAAATGCAGAGGGCATTTAAGGGTTTTGAACACCAGATCTCTAACATTAGCAGATGTCTCTCCACAAAGTTTGAGGGTCTGTGAAGTTGGCAGTAGTTTCCAGGGAATTTTGTGTTCAAGTTAGCTCTCAAGTTACGAAGTTTCGGATTTTGAGCTCATGTGGTTTGTTTTGGTGTTATAGATAAGCCGTCTCCGATGAAGGCGTGCGAGGTCACGAACGTCACATACGACTCTCTGACGCTGAACTGCACGCCGGGGCACGACGGAGGGATCCGGCAGACTTTTGTACTGGAGGTGAGTCCAAAAAACTGTGCCTCTTTCACCCCGTATGGAACAAAGTGTGACGCTATGTTTGTTTTGTTGTATTTTCACATTTAAAGACTGTATAGATAATATTTCCAAAATAACCTATTCCCAGTATTTTTGGTTCCATTTGCGTTTATACCGTTATGTTACCAGTAGTTACATTTTCTACACGTTTAATTTCCACGGGTACTTTTTGCCAGGCAGGTATGTTCTATGCATATTTATTCTCAACCCGTATGTTTCACATGCCTATACTTAAAGGCGCTTGATGTCTTCATTTTTTTTCATAGCTGCGGTGAAGTCATCAGGGGGCTACCCTGTTGACCCAAATTTGACTGTGGCATAGCAGCACTCAATATTACATCTTTATGATTTTTTACAGATGTCACTAAAATTGACAGGTGTCACTAATTTTGTCAGGTTTCACAAATATTGGCAGGTGTCACTGATTTTGACAGGTGACACAACTGGCGATTTCATTTCCTGAGCGCGGGACAGGGACAGCATGGCTATGTGTCTGTCAAACTTTGAGTTGTCTGTTGTATTTCCGGGCCAAAGATAATAAAATGATATCACCTTGTACAGCTGTAATAATAAAACTAATAGGTACAGCGTCTTTTCCCGTACGCGGTAACAGAGGCACAGCTGTGCCCACGTTTAGCCAGTAATTACATTTGATCTGCATGCGATTTAAGATGCATTTCACTTAAGTATCATCTTGTGAAATCGGCCGTAAGAATGCTAACTTCTTGATAACTTACGTTTATGTTGGCAGTTAGCATATCAAGTGAAAAGTAAATGAGATTCTCAACTACGCAGAAAGAATTAAACTCCTTGTATTAAAAGCTTCCTGCGTACTACTTTGAACAAAAGTCAAGTCATTCCACTTCAGAATTTCTCTCAGAAGCCAAAAATCTAATTTCATTCAAAGCCATATTTTCCTAGCTGTATATCAGTTTCTCTTCAGTTGTATGACGCGAGCACCGGGCAGCTCCTCACGAACGTCTCAAGCGAGAGTGCGGAGTTCGTGGTGTCGGGGGTATCGGCGAGCGGTGCGCTCACAGTAGCGGTGCGGGCGATCAATAAGAAGGGGGCGAGCAACCCCTTCACACTGAGCAGCAGTCTGCTCAAGTACCCAGAGAGACATACAGGTACTCATCTAACAAGTACATTCGGGCTCACGTTAGTGATGCGCGTGGTCAACAAGAAGGGAGCGAGCAACCCCTTCACACTGAGCAACAGTCTGCTCAATTATCCGGAGAGAAAAACAGGTACTGAGCTAACATTAACAGTAGCGGTACGCCCGATCAACAAGAGGGGTCTTATTCTATCTTCAAACAACAAAATAAATACCAGTTGGAGCATAGCAAACAAAACTATTAAAGGGAATGCTCAGAGTCTTGTGGGCCTTATTGATGGTTTAAAGTCGAAAGGTCTATCTATCTTAAGCCTTTGATCATGTAAATCATGCGGTTTTAACTTGTATTCTTGAATGCTATGGCATCAGGGGGTGTGTGCTGGTCTGGTTGAAGTCGTACTTGGGCAATCATATTCAAAGGGTAATGTTGCCACACATAGATAATCGTTCAAAAACATTAAATCGTATTGAATCTAGTAATACTGAAATACATATAGGGGTGCCACAGATTACCGTGCTGGGTTCAGTATCATTCATCTTGTACATAAACCACATGCCGGAACTTATAAGCAACAAAATCACCATGTTTGCTGTGCATGTGCGCCATGTATTTCTAGAGCCGACTAGAGTTACTGATAACAGCCAAACTTGCTTAGATAACGTTTTTTGTGACTATGCATTCACAAGTTAAAATGTAATTAACTGCTTACCCTCCGATCACAGTGGTCAAACAGTCTCCTTCCCAAACGCTAGTAAAAATAAAACTGATCCATAATTTTATAGGCCTATTACAACCCATAGATTAGAGACATATACGAAAAACTTAGATATTTTGCTGGTACCGGATTTTAATGAACAAACAAAATCTACTCAAACTTCTTCAAAATTATTCAAACAGAATTCAATAAAGTTTTAAGATTAAAGAAAGTCAGTGTGTTGTAAACAACTACAACGGTAAATCTAAATTTAATGACTGGGCAACGTTTGGAGTTCGTAAAAGTAGAGTTATCTTGTATGACCTTTATGAACAAACCTATAACTTTGAAAGACAATTTCATGACTATGTTAAAAATACTCCAAAACTTTCAAGTTGGTTTGCAGAACTGCAAAAACTTTACATATTGAAATAAAATACAAAATTCAAATAACAGAAAGAAAACAGTTTGACTAATAATAAACCGTGAAACTGGCAAAGTTATACCAAGGGACAATTATTTCTGCCTAAAGATAGATGATGATGTTGTTAAATCCAACTCTGAGGTTACTCGAGCTTTCGAAACATTCTTCACCAATGTACCCTTACTCACAACAGAGCCTCTAAATTCATCTCCATATGAAGCAGAGACTTTATTAAAAACCAACACTAGCGTCAGTAATGTATATTTAAAATTATTCAAGTATTTTTATTTTAAAATCCTGCAAATTTATCAGCCCACAAGCAATCATTACAATTTGATCCAAGTAGCCTAAACAAAACTGCGAATAATTCTTGAAATATTCTGCGTTCACTTGACGACACTATTCTTCTTGCAGACGTTATAGAATTGGTACGAATAATAAATCCGGGTTATCACTCCTGTTTGAACATTATGGGACGAAACACTCTTTGCTTCCCATTATGAAAAACAATTATTTTTTTAAAATCATATCACGATAATAATCAATAATTTCATTTTAGTCAGGTTAGTACTGACGTGAGTGACGTGATGTTTGTTTGACAGTTGACTTTACTCATATACTTGGCACTCTTTGGTTGACTTGACTACCACTTTTTTTGTGGTAGGCAAAGAAACTGATCCTAATACGTCTCTTAGTGACGTGACGTTTACTTTTGGCGGGTAAACTTTTAGCTTTGTTTTTTTAAATAGACGCAGTGAATAAATCCTAAAAATATTTAAGTCACTTTCTTATAATGGTCTATTCAATTAAATTCAGTTCAATAACGTTTATTTCGGATAACAATAGGATCCATAGACATAGAACACATAAATAAAATACACATAGAAAATATTTACTTTTAAAACAATACATCACAAATGAATAAGTGGACGGATATGGCAGACTATCCGACCCCAGTGCAACGGCTTCTTTCTCTCTTATTTGAATTCAAGTGAATTGTTTCCAAATGGCACCGGACAGTCCACCCTGTCAGAAATAATGGACAGGATGGTGTTGACGCTGCCGCGCACACGGTATATCAGGGATGCTGTTCTCGCTCTTAGCATGACGTAAACGTCTGACGCACGCTCCTCAGCAAACATCCTTATAATCCTGCAAGAACGCGGCAGCTCCAACAACATCCTGAAACCATTGTTATACGCGAAGGGCGTCGTCGACTTCTGCTTGTATCTGACCCACAGAGCACACGTGTAAAAGCCTTAAATAAAGTCACCTTGACAGCCCTCCCACAACACGCAAATCTGTGGGCCAACACCCTTCGCTCCCTTTCTATATCAAGGTCATCTAATTTTCAAAATAAAATTAAAAAAATATATATGTCTGAGAAAAATGAAGGAATGAACGAAGGAAGGAATGAAAAATGAGGCCTACCTATAGTGTTTTCGCGTCCACTCCTTTTTTGAAAATTCAGTTTCTTAATATGTATATTCGCATTCCGGATGCTCATATTTTTTTTTGGTTCGAGTTCTAACTTCGAAGTTTGAGGTATGTGACAAAACATATGTCCCGACCTATTTATTTAATTACCGAACCTGCTCACAAAAAAATCACGAGAATCCGTTGAGAAATGCACCCTTTAGAGGAAAACATCCGGAAATACGAAAGCATTTTTGCCCAATCCTGGAACAGAGCCGTTCGCTTGCTTGGTCAATTCACCAAAACACGTGACATTGGCCCTTTTTCCATTTGCCGTTAGCAAATTTTTGTCAGACTGCTTTATACATTAAAAAACGGTCAAGTGCGAGTCCAACTCGGGTTCCGTACCACCGTACAATGGTAGGGATGGTGTGGAGTGAATAGTTTGGATTTTACATAGCAAAATGTTCTTTACAAAGTTATTGGTGCGGCTACTTGTTCATAAGTTTGTATGAGATATTGAAAGAATTGTCGTATGGGAGCCCCCTTAAATATTTATTTGTTCGGTTTTTAGTATTTGTTGTTACAGCGGCAACAGAAATACATCATCTGTGAAAATTTCAGCTGTCTCACTATCAAGGTTCATGAGATACAGCCTGGTGACAGACGGACAGACAGACGGACAGCGGAGTCTTAGTAATAGGGTCCAGTTTTTACATTTTGGGTACGGAACCTTAAGAAGAATTGCATATAATTGAATCGTCATCTTTCTCCAGCGCTAGTCCCGGTGCGAGTGGAGCTGTCAGTTGTCCTCCTGGTGGTGGTGGCGGCTGTGGGTATAGTGCTGCTCATCACCTCCATGTCCGCCGCAGTGTTCTGTTGCCGCCGCTGCAAACACAACAATAGTAAGTTATCTTTGTTGATATATAGGTACTTATTTTGTATATTTCTGACGCCGCTGTTGACGATGAAAGACTCGAGCAAAAAAGCTGAGACGTTCAAATATTTCTATGCGCTCGGCTCAGACAAGTGTCCGTACGCCACACTCGTCAGATCGTAAATATGGGGTTGCCATGCTGAGTTTCATTTTAAATTTTGGCGCTCGTTCTCAGCTTTCGTATGCCAGAGTCTAGTTAGCGTTAACGTCACGATACCCACACATGTTTTTGACCCAGTAATGTTCGAGATTACTTAAATGACAGGACTGTATGGGGTTAATCTCGCTCAACACAGACCTTGCTGTTAATAATTTTGTAATTATTTATTCCTACTTATTAAAAATATTTTTTTATATTTGTATTAGTTAAGCACAACCTATTTTTAAAAGAGATCTAAAAATCAATCTGTGGGAGTTTCTACGCCCTTCTCCGTTGACGTTTGCTAAGTATAAATAAATCTACAGTAATAAAGTACTTTGACTTTGACACAAAATACAGGTTTGAGGTTTGTTTCTGCTTCCCACGAGATAGGGTATTTTAGTTTTAGGTCGGAAGCAATGAATGGTTTAGTTTGTTTCTGTGGATCATATTCCTTATATAATCCACCTTTAGACTTGACCAGAGCGGTGTAACTCAATGATGACTTTTTGAAAGCTTGCTGGCAATCGCTAACAGGAGAATATCCTTACAGCTTCTGTCACATCCCTGTCACTCTCGTGGTTGTTTCAGATAAGAGTGAGAAGGACAAGCGGCGACAGGATGGAACCTCGAATGTTCCGCTGACGGGCACCAAGGAGTCTCAGAGTGTCGACAGTTTAGGTTAGCGTCTGTATATTTTGCTTTCATCAGTCATAATATTAAGGGTAGTATTTAAACGTCTAACCATATATCTGGTTTTTGATTGTCAAAGGGACTGATTTTGCCTGACAAAATTAATTAATTGCGCGACAAGCTGAGCTCGACTAGAAATACTAGTTTTGTCTGGAAAATTTACGAATTACGCGACTAGAAATCTGAAAAACAGCAACTTGAAATTTTCAATTCGAATAGGGTAGAAAAACAAAACGCCCGTTGGATTTTGTTGTTGTTACATGAGTAACCTAACACGAAGGATAAAGACGGCTTCGCTTCGCTCACCCCCTTTATCCTTCACTTACCCTGACCCACCACTTTGCCCAGACACCAGTCAGTCTTTATTTAGCCAAATATAGCGAAAAAAATATTATCTGGTTTAGCCAACGCAAACCAGTTAATATTTTTTTCGCGCAATTTATTTTTCGCACAATTCAGTATTTTTTTCGCTCATTTCAGATAATTCCAGACTCAGAATTACCTCCTTTCCTTTTCTTGACAGGGTATCCTATGTGGTGCCAGAAGCAATGTAGTGCCTATATATATATGTCACCGTAAGATTGTAAAATCCGTTAGTTTATGAACTAACGCGTTAGTTTGTAAACTATCGACAAATTTTAAACCAGACCGACAGGATTTAGAATTTACGTTTCTTTTGTTCTTACATATAAACCTAACCCGAAGACTAGTCGGGGGCTTCACTGCGCTCGCCGCCTCTAGTCTTCACCTAAGCTACCGCAGTGTGTGCCCTGGTATTTACTTTGCCATTCAAATTTAAACCAGTTCACAATTCTACGGAGTTATTATAAACTAACGCGTCATAAAGTAAGCAGTACCGTACAGTTAAAAAAATTTCGATAGTTTGTAAACTAACGAGAAAAAACGTTAGATTCTAAACTAACGGTTTTGACAATCTTACGGTGGCATATTTTCAACCTTGTGGCTTGGTAATAAAGTCCGAAACCAATGACAAGATCTGCTTGCCTCAACCACACAAGGGGTTAACCAGTGGTCAAAACTTCTAAGGGAGAGTTCCTTCTCTGTCTGCCTCGGGTTGGATCCCCGATCGGTCGCATCGCATCTGTTTTTACCTTTTATTTCGTCGAGCATGGCTCAGTCTCGCAGGAACTATAAAACAGATGGAAATAAGTAGCTGTTGTCCCCAGACAAGAACCCGGTAATAATCCCGCTCGATGGCAAGTTTAGCGACAACAGCTCGCTCAAGTCAAGCGACTACAGCATGCGACCGCTCATCTCGTGCAGTGCGGCAGACAAGTATGGTGCGGGAGACAAGTACGACTCGCTGCGCCCGGACTTTGCCGATCGGTTCGCGTGCGAGCGGCCAGGCGACCACTGCCAGTACATGCAAGTTAGGCCGATGGAGAACAGGTACACTTTATTTAAACTTTTAACTAACATAATTATGTATATAATTTTATAATTTCTTGTATCTCGAGCTGAGTTTACGAGAATTTACGTTTTTGTTTGGTCCAGACGACGATGCATCGTATACGTGAGTGTCATGCCACCTTCGACCAGTGGTAGTGGTGTTTCTAATGCTCATTCAGTAATCCATTCGCAATTTATAGTCGTCTTGATGTCTGAGGGTCTATTTTCATTGTTTTCAACCTGGAACTCGATTCTGAAGTCATTATTTTTTCAGGATGCATCCCTCATACCAACCGACCATCATCCTGCCCATGCGCTCACTCGCGCCGAGCCCACAGAGTGTGGCGCTGCCGCCAACATTGGCGCACCTTTCCAATGTTGGCACCGACTGCCAGTTCCCGCGGCCGCCGTCAACGTTCGCGCACTTATCCAACGTTGGCACTGACTGCCATCTTGAGCGGCCACCGGATGACGACGTTTACGAAAATTGGCTCAAGTATAAAAACGCTCTGCCCTTGAATACTAGCGGGCTGGTGAGTATGGTTTGTTTTTATTATATTGTAGCACTTTAACCTGACAATATCGTTCAAACTCAAAGCATAAAACTTGTCAACAGTGCGCTTTGCGGAGGTTTGTGCTTGCCACCGATCCGCAGCCTTTTTGGCACTTATCAAAGAGGTTTGCGCTTGGGTTTGAGTAGCGTTTTGTCTAACCACACTTTGGCTTGTAGTATAACTACTAATGAAATTAAATCATGACGGAGTTTTTTTTTTTTTTTTTGGAAAGTGAAATAAAGCGTTAGTTCTTCTAAGATCATACTTAAGCAATATAATTCTAAAGAAAGAAGTCAACGGCGTTAAATCTGTTGGTTCGGGTATAAAAATTGGCGTTCTACAAGTTCCCATATTAGACCCTTTCTTATTCCTAGTATATATTAACGATTTGCCTTTCATGGTGGAGAAATTGACTAACATTGTGTTGTTTGCTGATGATACTTCACTGGTCTTCAAAATTGGTTATTGGGTTTATTTATTTATTGGGTACATCTAGGCTAGTATATTGTAGTTAATTTCCAAGTGCCACGTCCTATGGTATCTTGTTGTAGAGGAAAGCAACGGATATTCAAACTATTTTTATTTTACAGAAAAGAGCTATTCGAGCATTTTATAATTTAAAATGAACAGACTCCTTAAGGGATCTTTTAAAAGATATCGACATACTAACTCTAGCTAGTCAATTTATTTTCGAAAATATAGTTCAATAGTTCAATAGTATTTATTCATAAACAATAGTACAATTGTGTCTGAAATACATCGATTAAAACTAAAATATTATTTAAATGGTATAACAATTCTATACAAGTGAAATCATTATAAGCCAGAAATATAATAAAATGTAACTTAATTGAAATTAAATTAAATGATAGGTAGACAAACAAAATAACAAAACACTTTGACATGTCAAAATAAATTATTCAATACAAATACACATCACATACCTGGCATAACAGTTATTAGTAATCATAAGTGAAGTACGTCTAATTAAACGTCAAAACTAAAATTAATCATGCGCATGTCACAATAAATAAATAAATTCATAAACACAAGGAATAAAATATCATGTCATAAATAAAAATTATATAATGTTATTTTGATTGATTGCGGAATTCGTCAATACTGTATGGACTTATTTCCAATAAGAATGGTCTTAGCTTGTCCTTAAAACTGCTGTGCGTAACCATGAGCTTAAGCTCTGTCGGGAGCTGGTTAAATAACCTGAGTGACTGATAACCCGCTGAATGTCTTGCTACTTCTAACCTAGGTGCAGATACTATCGGGAAGTCCTCTCTACGCGAATTCTCTCGTGTATGTCTCTGTTCCTGGTTTTCTATTTTGTGAATATTCTTAACTAGAACATCCATCAGCACAAGCAAGTAAAGCGCCGGAACTGTCAGTATACCCAACCTGATGAAGTGCGGCCTGCACGATTCCGTCTGTTGGATACGAGCTATTGTGCGGATTGCCCTTTTTTGTAACACGAATGCTTTTAAAATATTATATTCATAGCTGTTTCCCCACAACTTGATGCTATAGCGCAACTTGGACTCAACCAGAGCATAATAAACCATTTTCAGGTGTCCTTCAGTTACTACGTCCCTAAGACTTCTCAGGGCATAGCACGCTGAGCCAATACTACCTTCCAGGGCAGTAAGTTCGGGCTTCCAGTTGAGAGAGGCATCAATATTAAACCCAAAAATCTAACTACATTGACTGTCGCCACTGCGTCCCCGTTTAGGGTAGCCTTTATTTTATCATTATTTCGTGCGGTGGTCTTGAATAAGAGTAGATTAGTTTTAGTGGTGTTGATTTTGAGGTTATTGTTGGTAAACCAGGAATCAAACAGTTTTAGAATAACATTAACTTTAGATTCGAGTGATGTTATATCCTTGTCTGAAACGACAGCATTTGTGTCATCCGCATAAACTACAAGTTGACTATCAGGTATTTCCCTACCAATATACTCAAACAGGTCGTTAGTGAAAACAATAAAGAAGATTGGACCCAAAATAGAACCCTGCGGCACTCCTCTAGTCAACTGAACTAATCTGGACCTGTTTATCATTTGACATCCACTATTAGTCGAGCACAGTTCAACAAACTGCTTCCTAATTTGAAGGTAAGATTTCATTAAATTCAGGCATTTCCCTCTTACACCATAATGTTCCAGCTTATCTATTAAAATGTCATGGTCAACAAAATCAAACGCCGAGCTCAAGTCTAGAAAAAGTGCAGCAACTTTCATTTTCTCGTCTAGTTTACTTACAACGTCATCTACCAATGTATCAATAGCATCAGATGTACCCAAACCTCTCCGATAACCGAACTGTCTGTCACTTAGTATTTTATAAATTACCAAGTGCGCTAGAAATCTTGCCTTGATAATTTTCTCAAATATCTTCGATAGGACTGGCAATAATGAAATAGGTCTGTAGTGGGACGGATTTTCTTTTGTTCCTTTTTTATGAACTGGCAATACACGGGCGATCTTAAATTGATATAATGTAATATTACTTAAATGATGGGAGTGTATTGGGGTTAATCTGTCTCAACACAGACCTTGCTATTAGTAATTTTGTAATTATTTATCCCTGATTAGCAAGTATAATAATTAATATAGTATTTGTATTAGTTACTCACGACCAATTTTTAAAAGAGATCTAAAAGAATCTAAAAATCAATCTGTGGGAGTTTCTACGCCCTGTAGAGAAGAGGCAAAAAATGCGTTTGCTTAGTATATGTAAATATCTACATTACTGTAAAGACACTTAATTATTGATTTGACTATTTGTGGGTTTGGAGCTTTCCGTCCATGTCTAATTGTGAAATTATGGGTCGATATATCATTCACTCTCGCACAGCAACACTACTGCAGGAACAACTACACCTGTTGAAAAGTCCACGGGTCTTGTTTATTATGTACAGTTCGCGCCAAGTTTCTTTGACTCTGAGCGAGCTTTCACCTCTCTCACTTCACCTTACCTTATGCGAGAGAGAGGTTGTCAACGCCGAGACGTAAAGCGTGTGACGTGAACCCCAGAAACCATGACGTCACAAACACCACAACGTCTTTGGCTGATCCGCAATATTACAGTGAGCGTCTGGAAACAAAGGTTGTAAATAAGGCCCATTATGACATATTTGAATGGAAATGTATTTGTAATGTATACCATGGTATTTTTTGTTCTTGTTTTGAGCCTAACCTGAATCGCAAAAAGGTTGTGGTCACCTCCCAGGTCGCGCAAAGTTTGGCTCCTCCTGGGCCCCTCTGTACCTACCTTTGTTTGTGACGTCATGGTTTCTGGTGCACGTCACACGGTTTACGTCCTCTATGGCGTTGCGGTTTGAGGCTCGAATCCCGGCTAGGGAGGAAGAAAAAACATGCCCAGGTATTGGATGTTTACATGTGTGTGACGCCGCTGTTCCCACGACACAGAATATCCTAGTGTGCGGCCACAGGCGATGTTTGTGCCTTTATAAATGTTCCTTACGTATTTTCTGTAGCTACCAGCAGAACAACTGATGCCGCCAGAGCTGTATTCGAGCTCATTGTACAGTAACCCGCGACACAATCTGACGCAAGTGACCCATCCAGACCGGCAGGGCTGGGACACGCAGAACCCACGATATGATCCGAGGTGAGTACAGATATCGCATGGTTTCTCGTTGCCTGTGCGAGGCCACCATCTCTCTCTCGCCCATGTATGCGTCTCTCTCTTGTTCCCACGCGCCGCTCCCCGCCCCCCCCCCCCCGTACCTGTTAGTTGTCAGGTGTTATTGGAAACTCAATGAAACGCATTTCAATTCTAAATCTACCTGTTGGTTTGACAGCTGGGTGTTATGACATGTTTTAAAGTTGTAACTTTTGAAGCTGTTTATTTTTCGCTGCCAGGTCTCATAACTTGACATGACAGGTCTCATATCTTGACAGCTGTCATAGGCCTCATAAGTTTTCACCGGTCTCCTAACTTTATAGGAGTCATATCAAATATTTTGACAGCTTTCATAGCTTTTGACAAGTCTAATAATCATGACGGGTGTAACTTGTGACAGTTACCATAGGTTTCATACGCGACAGGTAGCATTGCTTTTAACACGTGTCATGTGGCAAGTGGTAAACGTTTTGACAGGCTTCATAACTGTTGACAGATGTCGCAGTCCGCCGCCGCTGCGGGTGGACGCGGGGGGCGGCGCCGTCTACTACAGCCGGGGGGCCGCAGGGAGGGGCGGCACGCTGCTCACACTGCACGGTGATAGGGGGAGCGGTGAGTTCAGACACAACGCGGATGTGGCTACATCTAGGCTAGTTGTTTTTAGTTAGTTTCATAGTGTCATGTCCTATGGTATCTTGTTCTAGGGAAATGCAGCGGATATTCAAACAATTTTTTTACTACAGAAAAGAGCTATTCGATCAATATCCGAAGAGAACTTTTTAAAGAAATTGACATACTAACTGTAGCTAATCTATTTATTTTCGAAAATATGTTTGTGCGCAAGAACTTTTCAATATTTTCCAAATTTAGCGATAGCTGTAATGTTAACCTTATAAATAATCACAGTCTAGTTGCGCCCCGGTTTAGACTCGCAAAAGTTAGCAATCTTTCCAAGGGTCAGTGTATGCTGTACTGCAACAAGATACTCGTACCTGTGGGGATTTTGAAGTTGCCATTTGAGCAATTTAAAAACATTTATAATTTTAAATGACTTTGGCAACAAAGGGATTTTATAATCGGGACTGTATGGCGTTAATCTAACTCAACACAGAACATGTTGTTTAACTATATGTAATTATTTATTCCTGCTTATTAATTATAATAATTAATATTGTAATATTTGTGAATTAGTTAAGCACAACCAATGTTTTAAAGATATCTAAAAATCAACCTGTGGGAGATCTTTCGCCCTCCTCCCACAACGGTCCAATGTAGAGAAGAGGCAACAATTACTTTTGCTAAGTATATTTAAATATCTAAAGTAATAAATACATTTGAGCTTTGAACTTTGAATAGATGTGAGACCTTACTGCCAAATTTCTGATTCATAGGTCAATGTTTTTTTATAATGCAAATTCACCTCCCCATTGCCTCCCCCCCCCCCCCCTTATTGGGGTAAAAATAAAATAAAAATGTTAATTGACGTCTCACACCTATCAACTGTTTACTGCAAAATTTCAGCTTCATAAGTCAAGTAGTTTTACCTTCATACAAACTGTAATCCTCCTTTTTCCCCCCTTAGGGAATTTCGCCAAATCCCTTCTAAATGCTACCCTACGCTACATATGGAACCCCTGTACCAAGTTCCGTAGCTCTAGTTCCACCGGTTTAGGCTGTGTAATAGGGATTTATCAAGTAGATGGGAAGTGCGGTTTGCCTTAGCACATTTAAAAATATCTACAGCAATAACTTTCGAATCTTATAAAGTAATAATTTTTTCTGATAGCAATTCGCTGTTTCTCACAGAATATGTATTCCTGAAATTTTCACAGAATATGTATTCCTGTTGCCGCTATATAACAGCTGCAAATAATAGCATTAAACAAGAAACTACGCCCATTTTCCCCATGCAAGAGACGTTCGTTTTTGCGATTTATTGGCCGTTGTGGAACCCTTCGTGTGCGAGCCTGACTCACACCTGACCGATGTTATTATCAGTATACTCAACCATTACTAAAGGCGGCTGAACTTTTATCATTCAAATGTTACTTTATATTCCAAGATGGTCCGTTTTAGTAGTTTTCTGATTTATACACATTTTTGCAGGATCATCAATGTCTAAACAACACGGGGGTTCGAACCTGAACGTCTCACGTCCGAACCCCGAATCAAACGAGCCGAGGACGTCCAACAACCAACAGGCCACGTGAATGTGAGCCATCAATGACGGAGCGAAACGACGTCAGTCCATAACGATACCTGACTACCACCGTAGACTAGGAATAAGCCGCAATAACGGAATCGGACCATGCCCTTGGGAAGGAAGCGAAACGTCGCAACTCCTTAAATACTTCTGGCCTAACATTAGTTATATCGTGTTCATTTATTTTAAGGTCAGCAGAAATGTATTACATATTGCAGAAACTTTTGAAGAACCAAAGTTATTTGACGTTAAAAATGTGTTCTCACTGTGTATTGTGCGCACGTTAAGCCTGGTTAATCAAACTCTGGGATTCTCAGACTTATGATATGATGCGTAACTCGAGTCGTCCCGTCGACTTATTGACCAGGTTACACCGAACTTTGGTAGCCAGAAGAAATGTTATCAGTTTTTTTTTATGTTGGCATTAAGTGGACAAAAAACGAGTGCGATAGTGTTTTTTTAACTTTTGAGTGTGAATAATAATTACGTACTGAAAGGACTGATTAAAATTATAGAGCGTAAAAGTGAATAAATGGTTTCTGTGTGACACAGGCTTTAGTTTAAGATGACTGTTTTTATAAAATAGTTGGTAAGTTTTAAAAGTAATAATTGTAAAAAAGTAAATTATACTAAATTGTTTTTTAGTTTTTGATTTATTTTCTCCTAAATGTCTACTATGGAAATTACTAGTAGAGTGCGTTTCAGCTTTAATTTCACTTCGCCGTTGAGTTGGTAGCAACGAAACAGGTGTTGCTAGCTTTTGAAAAATGTATTACCCAAAAGTTAAAGGGAATATAAAAAAACAAAAGGGGGGAAGTGAAGCGGGAAAAAGGGGAGGAAGTTTTCTGTAGCGTTATATATGGACGTATTTTTTTTTTATTGAAGCGAGGTCTACTGTTTTTAAGGAACCACTAGCTTACGTATTTCGTGTTGTACAAGGTTGTAGGTAAACTACATACCTCCTACCTTATTCATGGAAGCGGGGAATCGTAATGAGAAGCTGGCAACCGGATATTGCGTTTTCCCATTTTCTTCGTGGCAGTTGACAGTTGCGCATTACAGCCAAATTAACGGCGAAGGAAATTTAAAGCTGAAACATATCACGTTACGAAGGGTTGGGGTGAATAACCCCCCGTGACGGAAGCCTAAAGAAAGTAATATAGAGAGTAGGTCCTAAAAGAAATAAAAGAAAGAAATTAGAATGAGTTGGTTTGGGTAGGATTTAGAATCATTTGGCAGGAGGTGGGGGGTAAAAGGGATTAAATCTGGTAGGGTCTGGCCCCCTAATTATAACGCTACCACTTTCATTACAAGGTAATGCATATTCATCGAGTTATTGATCAAAATAGTTTCTAATCTCAAATCAGATAAAAAGCTATAACAAAACGTACAAATGGGCAATTGAAGACTAAAATGGTGGAGTTAAACAGTCAGTGGTCTAAAATGTCACGCAAAATCGATGATTCGGAACGTAAAAAAAAGATTCCCCATTTGCGTCATTTGACATGCATGTGTCATCATCATTCATGATCATTCGATTTCGTTCATTCCGTTTCTTCTCGAGTTTCGTGAATGTTTTTGTTGCGTTTCGTTTTGGAATAGGAAACCCGAATCAGGGTACCTCACTCTTTAGGCAGTCTTTTGGCTAGACTCTAGAGTGTTTTTTAAGAGCCGGAGGCACGGAGGGGCGCAGGGGACCGCGCACTACTGCGCACCAAGTGAGACGGAGCGGCCGAGGCTGGCCGGCTGCCAACCAGCCTCGGCCGCTCCGTCTGCCGAGGCTGCGGAGGAAAGCGTGGGTGCACCGCAGTGCAGGGGCATCTCCGCAACCCCGTAGTAGCCGGAGCTAAGGCGATTTCGAAATATTAATTCGAAAAAAAGAGTGTGCTTTAGACCACACAACTGAAGTTAAACTTCTTTAGCTCTAATGCTTCAAAAATATATCTCCTGCACTGTGTCTGGCTATGAGAGGAAGAGAGAAAGAAATATGCGCGCGCACCTCTCGTTCGCCTCGCCCAATCATACTTTTCGTAACGCTCTCGTCAGCTCGTCACGCATTCGCCAGTTAACTCCCCAAGTCAAGCGTGCGTTAAGAAGTTTTACTTCAAAAAGGTCACTTTAGTAGCGAAAATTATGTAAACCTTACCTCAAAAATGAGGTTATAAAGTTATTTTTCTCAAGAACGGTGCATTACCTTTTCATGGGAGTGGTGTCAGGGGACTTCTCCCTTTCCCTCCCCTAACCCCCCACCCCTTCCTCTTGCCAAACGATACTAAATTCTAACCATCCGTTTTCATTTAGACAAGTTTTCCTACTTTATACTAAAGCTAACCTACCTGCCTAACTATATACACCAAAATCTAGAGACTGATCCCTGGGTGTCGTTGTGATTGGAGCAGTCCACTAGATGGGTAGGCGGGCAGCTTCGTGAGGCTCGGAGACGGTGGTGGGCAACTGTAATCCGGGTCCAGGCCGTGTAGTGGTGCGGTGGTCAGGGGTGATAGAATACACCGTGAAGAGTTCAGTTATCAGGTTAACACATCGTCCAGTAGACGCACAGTATTGACTTTTTGGGTTTAGTTGGACGCACAATAAACTTTTTGAGAGAGAGAGAGAGAGAGAGACCAGTCTGGCCTCTTACTTGTTCCCTCTTCAGAGAGCTGCAGAAAGACCCTTCTTTTGGTTTTTCCATTTCTCTGAAAACCTCTGGTCAATTCCAATAGTCGATGGTTCAAACATGATTTTTGAATTTGACGTTTTTCATCCCAAGGGGCTAGCAAAACCATAACTAAGGATTATATGGAGCGTTTAAAAAGGCATAGATAAGATAGAATGTTGTCAAAAAAACTAAATTGAAGAAAAATATAGCATAATATGATATAGCGTCACGCCTTTTCAAATACGGGGTGGCAGCGGCACAATTGTGCCCCCTTTGAGCCAGTTATTCAATACTCCATTTTGCGTGACAAGGGGCTAGCCCATCGCCGCAGCTATGGACTTATGAAGGTTTCCTTACGATGTTTTCGATCACCGTTAGACCGTACGTAAATGTACTTAAGATAAATTAATTGTCTCACTGGTACATGGTTAGGAATCGAACCTGCATCTCCTGTAAGAAAAGCAAGCGTAAAACCCATTAGACCACAGAGCTCTACAAGAAAGCATAATGCCATAAAATATTCCTATAAACAAAATTGGAAATCAAGTCTAATACATAGGTCGTTTGCAAGGCTGTACTATCTAGCAGACGATATAACTTAAGTGCAATTTCAGGCCTTTAAAACGTGAGAAGTGACATGAATTTTCAAACCTTATCTGAATTTAGTGAGTCATTTAGGGTTCAGCGGCTAATGTAGAGAAAACCCGCACGCACTTGTATAGTTTGATTTTGGATTTTTGGATCCCGATTCCTTCCAATTTCAATTCACAGTCGCTTTCGACAGCTCACGGCCTTTGCTGGTGTGCGGGACGTCACCCCCTCCGCGATTTCCTCTTTCCCCTCCGGCCATCAATCCTGACATGGAATATAGGTACTGACCGAATCACAGACGAGTCCTCAACGATTGCGTTGTCCCATTTGATAACATAGGAAGTCACTCAAAGTAAACTAGTTTGTTAATCCCCTACCTGTTACTTGTGATTAGTTAATTTCAGTAGCTCTGTGTGGATATGTCGTTATCTCTTAGGCACAGAGTTTCAAGAAAGTAGGCATAGTTCGCGACAGGTCCGGATGGCAATCAAGAAAGACATGGTACAAATGTGTTTGCCGCCCTCCGACAAGCAAAGCCCCAACAAACTCAAATCATAATTAATTATGTCTTCCTGATTGCCAACCATTCTGTCGCGAACTATAGGCACATAAAAATGGATATAGTTTAAGATATCGCGAAACAGTTACAAGTTACAACCCGGCAAAGCGCGAATCGTACTACCGTAACATTAATTGTCTTACCCCGATGAAAGATCTCCCATCTCAGTAATATTACGATATCTTGAAATTGCCTTTTGACCAATTTAAAAACCATGTTAAACCGACTTTTTTGAAAAAGGGATATTACCATGTTCAATTTTACTTAAATGACAGTAGTGTATGGGGTAATCTGGCTCAACACAGACCTTTCTGTTAATTATTTTGTAATTATTTATTCCTGCTTATTAATTATAATAATTTTGTATTATTTGTATTACATAAGCACATGCAATTTTTAAAAGAGATCTAAAAATCAATCTGTTGGAGATTCTACGCCCTTGTTCTCCTAAAGTGGTCCAATGTAGAGAAGTGGCAAAAAATGAGGATTGCTAAGTATATGTAAATATCTACTGTAATAAAGACATATGATTGATTAATTGAAAATTCCTTTATGATTTATTACAACAGACGACGGTTTCGGACCTCAAGGTTGGATCCCTTTAGGGTCTGAAGGGATTCATAATTTCGGAATTTAACTTAACAATACTCAGTTACTAAGTACTCTATGAGCCGTAACCGAGTACCGTAACTATAGGTATAGGTGGCTATACAAATTTATAGTTGTGTTTTATTTCGTGGCAGGTAATTGACAGTTCCAAGCCGTTATGTACAGGGTGACATTTAATCAGTCGACCATATTTTAGGGAATGATAATAAGTAATAACCATCATTATGAACAACTTTTCCCAAGAAACATATGGTCGCTAAGAAAAAATGTTGTGGGTAACTTGTAATCAGCTGATTGGGTCAATGGACTGAGGGATTTTTTTACCGTTTACGACCATAGGTTTTTTGGAGAAAATTGCTCATAATGGTACTACCATCCCCCAAAATATGGTCAGCTAATTAAATGTCACCTTGTAGTTATAAAGAAGGGAAATAATAAACCCAACATCGACTGTAATATATGTTTTTTTTAATTACAAAACAGGATACAATTTTAAATTTAAGTTAATGAATTATGATTGATGATAAGTATAAATTTCAATTTGATACTGTTTTTATCAAATTAGATGCTGAGTTATTAATTCGTTAGGTTAGGTATCTTCAGAAAAAAAGACGAAAATGAGAGTAGTATGGAAGTCAAAAAATTCAGGAGTTCATAAAATTATTTTCAACACACCTGCTCGTAAAGTAGGTCTTATTACAGCGTATTTACACTGATAATGCAGAATATTACCCATGCCGTGCCTTTTACATTACATTATCGCACTAGTGCCTTTTCATTACATATCTTTTTAAATATTAGCAAGAAGTATTAATGTTTCGAAAACAGCTAAGTAGTTATTTGCGTAAATATAAAATTCAATTCAAAATGTGATAAATAATTAAAAAAATTCATGAAACTGCTTGTTAGCTTGTTGGTATTTATATTTTGACGGTGTATTTTTACCTATAAATACCCAATTTCAAAATTTATAAATATGTGGCTGATTAGCTACTTTGCCGGTGCCCTTATCTCAGACTTGCGCGCGCATGCAGCGCTGAGCGCGCGAAAAAATAAAATTACGGCCGCCATCCTTTAAATGGGTTTCTGTTTGTTAAGTTTATTCACAGTATTGCATTTCGTTAGTTTTATTTACTTTTCCTCGCAAGTGTGTTGAAAAACGTCGTATGAAACACGTGAGCATTGGTCATTACACTTCTCGTCTCCATTAAGCCCTGAGCCGAACGACTCGAGTGTAGTGACCAACATACCACACTTGTATCATAATGTACTAATGCCAAATATTGAAAGGTTATAATCGGATAAGATAGAAGAAAACTATCAGGAGGCTTTCAACTATGACTTCACAAAAGAAAAAAATCTAGAATTACCGGTAGGTTGGTAAAGAATGTTGTCTGTCACTCAAAAACTCAAAACTTTAGAGCGTTGATACGTTACCTCTTTACACAGCCCGATGCGTACCATTTACTGCCGAGTACTACATGGAGTATCAGGAGACAAGTAAGTAGGAGAAGAGTAGGGAAACATACACATAGTAATTTTTCTTACCTATAATAGAAGAAGTGACACGTATGTCTGGGGACAGAACATGAGTTATTGACAAAGGAAATCCTTGTTGAGCTTGGAATAGAAGCAACTTGCAAGTGTAGTGTCTATGGCATTTCACCGTCAACCCGAAAGCAATATGAAGCGAAAAAAATTGCAACAAATTCAGCATAAATTACATTAAAACATCAACAAGATTTGACTCCGCCACTCCTGCTTCAAGACAATTCACCTGAGCTATCGAGGAAATATAATGTCATCAATTACCATATTCAATGCGGTTGCATTATTCTGAATGTCTTATACATCATCTATCGATTTCCATGTTCGGCAACTTCAAAATTGAAATTTGACCAATTAGAAGCGATTATTTCATAGTAGCTGTCGCTTAAAGCGACTGTGATTTGAATTAAAAATGAATGGGGATTAGCCAATAGATACGGAATAATAATTATAATAATAATTTATTGTTAAAAATAACGTGGTTTACATATAAAAGGTGCCTGCCTCCCAAAGAAGGACAACTTGTATCATGGCAGACGGTCACTTCCCAGTGGGCGCCGTTGGATTGTCTTGTTAGCAGGAGTGGCGAGTTTTTTTGTATAATACTAATCGAGGAATCCAGCTACAGATACAACAATCTGCTGCTTTACTGCCACCTCGCGGTTTTCCCTTACATTGTTTTGTTCATCCTATTTGACCGAGCGAGCGAAGGGCTCCATTTCGACAAAATAGGAGGCCGATTTTGATTTCGTCTGTCTCTATGTGTGTCTGTCAGTTCCGGTCTAGGGGCCAAAGTTTTCAAGCGATTCTCACAAAACTTGGCAAACATGTTCCTTGCATCAAAAGTTTTTTTTTTGTCAAGAGCTTTTCTCGATTTTCCTCTTGGGGGGGAGTTATGACGTCATTAATTTTTTGTATGTTTTTTTTTCTTCTGAATCCTATCGTGTATATCCAAATTAAAGAACTTCATGAGCCGATTCTAAAACTATACAACATCATAACCTTTCGGACGCCTGTTTTCTAAAAATCCAAGAAATATTTTCAAAACATACCAAGTTTGGTCTCCTCGAAGTAGTAGACGGATTAGTAAAGAGGATCTATACAGTCCTTGAGAGTGAGTGAAATTAACTGTAACTTTTTTCGTAAAAAGTCAATAGATTGTATTTTAAATCGCAAAATGTAGTTTACAAAGTTATTGGTGCGGCTACATTACTACTTGATTTTGATTGAATCTGAAATACATACCTATAAATTGGTTCACAGTCCCCTCTGTTAGCGAGGTATTCTGCCCACAGGGCCACTAGTCATAATACAGAAGGATGTTTCAGAGATTTGAAGTCATATGGAGAGGGCATTATTCTAAACATATTTCACTTTAGAATAAATTCATAAAATAACTTTAATACGATAAACAAATACTCTTGAGTTCCGGAAATGACATGGACCACTGTCTAGTGTGAGACAATACGCCGTCTGTTTATCTGCGTAAACCTGCACTACCCATTACCTCAAAGCCTAGGCTGTCTACGTCTAGGACAGTTATACTTGCACTAATGTGTCTGACTCGCAGCTTGCTGCTGACTGCAGGACGCAACCCTCCGTCATTCATTACCTATGTAAGACGTGGGTACGGTTAGGTCTTGTCTTATTGTGAAGGTGGCAATACTTTTGTTGTTTCATACCCAACACAACAATATTGTTGCACTACATTTGCACACCAACTCCTAGATGGTGAATTGTTTATTGTTTATTTAAGCTCTCACCGACCTAATCCTTTTTGATGCATCGCGAATTTCAACCTCATGCCATGGTCATAAAATTCAAAGCATAACGGGAAAATGTCTTGCCGGTAAGAGATGGGTCGGTGTGAAGTTAAGTTCATATGTATTTATATTTTGTAGCAAATATTCAATTTGATATTATATGAATAATTACGAATGTTTAAATGAATGTAGCCTTTTAAGTAACTTTTATAGTTAGAAAACAACATAATTCAATGGTGTAGGTATGTCCTGTGCTAGGTAGTCATCAGGATGAATAAGAACTATACGACAATGTATACTATACTCAATTTCTTTATCATGTTGTACATGGTTTTTTTGGGTTTTCTGGGTTGATCTGGCGGCGATACATCGAAGTTACAACTGCTTTATGAAATCACACTCAGTATGAGATAGCTTAGTGTAATAGTACAATCCAAAATGGTGCTCAATACACCAAGAATGAAACATGCATCTTGCGAATTTTCATCAAGGTGAATCCTAAAATAAATAAAGTGTATGTACATAATATCCACAGACTTGAATATAGGGGACCCGTCACCAGACTCAAAAGTGTCGCCGTTTACATGGTGCCCATACTGGTAGTGAGCACGAACCTCTCTCAGTCGCGCGCAGACTGTGATATTGGATAGACGTGTGCGTATGACGGAATAAATTGGTGTCCTGCGTTGTTTACTACTGTAAATCATGCGAGAGGCACAATACAAAAACACAAGAAGTGACTTATCATAACTAAGTAATATAATTTCCAATTATTATTGGCTGCAAATAGTTAAACTTATAAATATTGTTTTCGATAAATCCCCGTAAGGAAAATCTATCATCCGACTGACGTAACTTTGTAGCGACGTTCTTTAGTATTATAAATAGATGTCTTATTTCACAGGATTTTGGTAGGTGTAAATGTCGGTTCTTTGAGTCCAGCTTATTACCTAAACTTAACCTTAGGAAACCTAACTTTACTTTTATCAAATATACTTTTTTCTATGATTACTTTTATTTTGAAATCAAGATCCTCAGTCACTTTACTAATCTCTATATCCGAGCTTACATCACCTTTCATAGTTTAACGGCAATGACAATTAATGTACCTATCTAAGTGGGTTAATTAATTATGTTTCAACTTTTTTTTTTATTATTGAACAGTGAGGTAATTTTATCTATATTTTTTCTTGATCACCTATAGAAAGATCTCAAGTATTTGAGAGTTATCCGTAGATCAACTTTCCTGATTTTGTGTCTATTCACCCTAAATTCAAATCACAATTCAAATCACCACTGATTTACGGAACGTAGCGTTTTGACGCCGTTACAATTTTTCGTAACGAAGTCCGAGTTCGAACGAACCAAGTGGTTCCGACGAATTCCGACAGAGGCGCCATTTTTCTTAGCCTCAAAACAATATGGAGTTCAGTATGGGATGACGTTTCCATATATGTATATTAATGATGTATATCAAATATATTTTCTTATTCTATATTTATATATCGAATTATTGGTATAAATTTTTCACACGCTTACAAGCATCATTGACAAAATTTGTAAAACATAGAATGCAATGAATTAGGAAAAATACACGCACTGGGTTCTGGGGTAGGTCATAATTTTAGTATTCTATCTAAAATATTACGTAAAAAAATGTTACATAAGTACGTTAGTAAGCTTAAATAGACATAAAAAACACATACGTAAGTAATGCTGGCTTCTCTAGGCATGATTTCTTCATGTCCCCTGCGACAATGGCGTCTTCCAATAATTCACAACGTAGGTTCACTTATGACCCTACAAGTGTATTTGATTTCATGTTTTCAGTAAGAAAATTAGGTTATTATTCATAGTCATGTTTACATCTCGTTTGTGATTTAGCCATGACAGTATAGTTGTGCGATTTATGTTGGAAGGATGTCTATGTTGACAGAGAAACGCGACAAACGAGTACTACTTAATTTGGTAGAGCAATAATCCCCTAATTATGCAAAGAGTTTGAGGTTCGCTTTTAATCTGAGTGAATATTGGCGTGTGTTTTCAATAAGAGCAACGTGGCCGGTCCAGTCCCACTTCAATTCGCCCGCTTTTCTTTTGTCTATGTCTTTTATTTTTGTTTTGGAGCGCAATTCGGTGTTCCGGACTCGGTCCAATAACCGGACCCCCAGAATATTGCGCTCCATATTGCGCTGGTAATCTTCAAGTCCGCACTCTTGGATGTCACACAAAGACCAAGTCTTAAATCCGTAGGTAAGGTCAGAGCCACAGTGTGGTTATGTTTAACTCAATGATCCTTTGTTAATATATTGCCAGGTATTCATGCGTCCAAACATGATCCAATTTCGAAGCATTTCAACCAATTTGTTTTTGTTGGTTGTTGGATAAAAAGAGACCAGTATTTTGAGTATAAAATATCATTGTGGTTTTTAATTTGTCGCCAGTAAAACCAGACAGCACCAGGAAAAACCAATATGGTTTTACCGATTCGTACTAATTACCCCCAGTTTCTGAAAGAGTGGTCAAATGTAACACGCGATTATTCAGATTAATCAAAGGTTCATTTTAAATAGCAGCGGGTGAATGGCTGAAACAGTTTTAACAACTTGTCGCCGATCTTTCTTTTCGTAAACCTGGCGTTTGTCCCGGATGCGGAGCCGGCAACTCAAAGTTTGACAGACGTTCAAAGACATGCTGTCACTGTCTCTCGCTCGTGATAGGACAGCGGACATATAAGCGGCACTTACGATGAGCAGCTGTTGAAATCCACTCGCGCTGAGCTTAACCCGGAGCTAAGATCTATACACGTAACGAGATGATTAAACTTATTTTGTCATAGACTCGCAACAAAACAACTAAACCTACTTAGCTGTGCTTAAGCGCTATGGGTGAAAAGAGGCTGCAATTGATGTCATTGGGCGGATCGGAAAAGGCTGAAATGGGAATAACCCTAAAGCGTGTAACTTTATGGGATATTCCATGCTTCCATACAAAAAGCTTTGAACTGCTTGAAATTAAGTTTCTCTAACCCAACATATACATAATCGGATAAAAAAATACAGTATCTTAGAAGCCCTCTTGTGAGTATAAAAGAAATCGGAATTTCAAGCTCCTTAATTTATCCAAGCAATCATTTTCATTTTGTTCATACAAAAAGAATAAAAGAAATGCAACTATTCCGCAGGATGAAATAAATAAATATAGAACGTAACTAACAGCGTCGTCGCTTGCAATCGAAACGAAAATCTATCAATTTGAGTATTGAAGCAGAACTGTGGGACTGAGAGATTTTTTGAAGAAATATGCACCGGGTTCCGCTTTTCTGCGTATTTTCCACCAAGGATGAGACATAATTAATATTTCCTATCAATAGTTGCATGATTTTGTGTTGAGACGGTGGATATTTTCCTTATTGTTTAATCACTTATATTCATAATTCGACTAGGACGATTTATTAATTTATATTACATGGTTGACGTTCTAAGCAGCATTTAACATAAACATAATTATTTAGATTTAGATATTTTACGATCCTTTATCATCTGTAAACGTGAAATAAAATCTGTAAAATAGGTTATTTTTCAATATAATCAATACCTTATTACCTATCCCTCGAACGCCGAATTGTATTATTTTTGAGAAATAAATAAACCATATCCATATAAGAAAACTAAGACAGAACCGTGGAAACCTAGTAGCCTATCGGAATATTAACGATGGTACCCAAAAACAATTCTACGTATCGACTCCCCAGTTTATCATGTAATGCGTGCTCGTTTGTAACAATTTGGGTGACGTATGTACATAACGGATTGTCATTATTTACACAAATAATATTCTGTCCTTCTACAAGTACGACTAAACTGGATTATGTCATTTACAAAGTATATTCTTCTTATGACAAATCAGTGCATGGGTGTGTAAATAAACTTCTAGAATTAAATGGAACATCAAAGAAGTTTATTTTTAGTGTTAACAGTTCATATCCATCTAAATTTATATACTTAAAAGTGAAAATTGCTAATTATTCAGTTATTCTTAATAGGGCATCTCGGAAAATTCTGTCCGTCGGGTCGGCCACTAGCCCGAAACCCCTCCACCAAACCATGCTGAGCCAGCGTGGTGGAATAAGGCTCAAACTAACTCTGAGTAAAAGCCAATGCCCCTCGGTGGGGACAACAATGGGCTACATTTATTTATTTATTTTATTCAGATCGAATCGATCGTTATTCACTATCACATCACTATTTGGAGGCTAACATCTCTAGCGTTGTCTATGGTTGTGGTGGTCGGTGATCGCGCCGTGTTTTGGTATTCATTTGGACTTTCATTGACCGGTTTTTTCTTTCATCGAAGTCATGCGCCATAATAACAACTGTCTAAAATTTCTTGGAGGTAGGAAGGTTATATTATGTGTTGTTATGTCTCTGAGGAAACACGGTTTGATGTGACTTGCATGGCCATTCCATGCCTCTGCTACCCCATCTAGGATAAACATACGACTTTATATCTCGTCCCTGCCTCCCTCTGATCGTCGAACCAGCAGGAAAATGAAGTCCTGGTGGTTCGACTGCCGAACCACCCGGTCACAAGGGTGAGGTGAACCCTTGACGCAATAAAAGAAGATGAAAGGGCATAGTTCAGTGTCCCACGAAGCAACAATCCAGTCGGTGTTAGGAACCCGTCTATAAACTACGAGTGCACTTTTTTAAAGTTTTATATGTAGTCCGTGTATTACATCCCACACTAGTTTATTGGAGGGAAGATTAGAATTCAACATGCATGCTAACGCGTCCCTGTTACTATACAGGGTGTAACTGTCAGGTCTTCTCCTCCCAGAAGAACACCTATAATGATGCCAATAGACGGAGTAAGCATTAATCTTTCACTTCCTGAACATTCTAAAAGTTTCCTCATAGCATCACGTGTTATACCACAGATATCGAGAGATAGGCCCTTGGCGCTAAGTTTGTATCGGAACCAGTGTCGCGAAAACTAAGAACACGCATACATTTACACCACTCGTACATCAATCCCTCCGCTTTTATTGGTTAGTACAATGTCATGCACCTATCGTCCGAACACACCCACACTGCCACAGGTATACTAGCTAGTCGAGCTAGTGTTAGGACAATGCAAAGACAGCGGGTATCATCGATCGATTACAATTTATAGACACTGATATAGACAGTCGTATACAATGCCGGGTTATATAAATAAAATAGTAAATTGTTTGTAAATACGACATATTTATACGACATACGAGACCCCTTTGCCTCTCTTCTTTTTTTTCAACAGAATCCTTACAGCTAGAAAGAGAGGCAAAGAGGTTTCTGAAGGTAGAATAATTGTGAACTCTTCGGACCTGACTGAAAGCATCGGAATTTCCGATCAATACTTACAACACCCCATTATCCTTCGTCGGGCGAGGTTTTGAACAAACTTAAAATCTAAACTGCCTGTTTGGCAATCATTAGAATAACTAACAATAAACTTACGTATTATGAGCAATAAAATAACTACATTAACTATATTAGTAATTGCGGAATGATAAAATCTATCGATTCAAAAACATAATTCTCCTATCACTATCCCCATCACTATATGTCGTCTCTGTGTGCGTGTAACAGTTCGCCTCCGTATCACGATGCATCTTTGCTTTCGTACTTAGAAAAGTGTGAAATATTTATTGCGTGTTAGCTTGGCAATAAGTAGTGAAATTAAGATACAAAACAAGCAATGTATAGTAAACTTAGCGAGAACAACATGACATTGTCACTTTAATGTCAATTCGTGACGAATTTTCCGCGAATGATTTATTTTCGTAATAATGTTTATTTCTTGTGTTTTAAGAATAAATAATAGTTGGAATGAGACTTACAATTGATATGTGACACCGGCGTTCTTGGAGTTCACAATCTCGCTTCTATTTTTGCACGTGAGTATTGCACAGGTCGGCATTTTCGAAAAAAAACGGAAATGAATTCGTCACTGCGGTCGCCCGGTGACTACCAAGAATTTTTAATATCAAACCTGTCGGAGCTACATTTGTTCGCACGTGCCACGCCCCTCAACCTATCTGTGTGTTATACCATACGAAGTTGCGGTGGCATAGTTGTACCCACGTTTAGACGGATATTACATACTATAGGTTTCTCTCTTTGTTTTCCATCAGCACGGACATACATAAACACACACAAAAACAACCTCTTAGCCCAAACGTATATATCTCCTCCGTTCCGTACTGTCCGTCGTAGGTAAAAATTGTAATGAACAGCTGGGCTAACTGTTATTTATTATCCAGGCCCTGCTCAGCTAATTCCTATTCATACTATAAATTCTTACTTACGATACAAATGACTTGTTGTTTCTGGTTCATCCGATGCAGGGTAATGTATACGCACCTGCACTTCATACCCGTGGTACTGCCGGTGGTGCTGCTGGTACCAAAAGGGGATCATTTTTTTCCCGCAGTTCTACTTTCTCTCTCTCGGGTCGAATTAGGAGCGGAGCGGGTTTTATTCTTCCAAAAGGAAGTGATGTCAGTGAGGTGAATGGTTGATTGTTTAGTACTTGAATCAAAATATCAAGTCATATTTTCAACCAACAAAATTATCGATATTTTTTATCAATTAACCATTAACCAATATAAAAAAAACAAGCAATACTCTCATCTCTAGCTTGTAGTGCTGCGAGCTAGTCGAAGAGTAAACGCCGCGATGTTGCGTGCTATGCGATCAGTCGGCGTTAGACCAGTGTTGCGAACGCATGTGCAGGAAGTTGCAAAGTACCTTCGCCAGGTTCGATTCCGATAAATTCATACACGAAAATCAATCTCGGCCTGCCTTATGGGATTCAAAATGCAATGATGCGTCTGTAGCGCGACAAACTCTAGCGACAGCTTCGCGATTGAGACGCGCTGCATACGCTGTAATGTGAAGGGCTTGTCTGTCGCGACAAATTCCTGTTAAGGAACTAAAACGCCTATATGTGAAAGAGCTCTTAGGTGCATAACTAACGTGACCATACGTCCCGCTTTGGGCGGCACAGTCCCGCTTTCAGACTGTCTGTCCCGCTGTCCCCCGAAAGAGCAATAATTTATCGCTTTAGCAAATAGAGCAAAGGCTATTTTATATTTTACATTTAATATTTTACCAAGTTAAAAACTACTTATGAACGACACAATAGACAAATAAATAAATAAATAGTGTCGTTTATAAGCCATTTTCCATGTTTATAAAGTCATCCTTTCATATAAAAAATATATTTTTGACACCTGTTCATGAAAGAATTGTTAAGTTTTTAGGTAACAAACAAAAAAACATCTGATTAAGAATCCCTTTCTTTTTTTAAGTTGGTTAAAAAAGCAGTAAAAACGTAAAAGGAAAAAGGGCCCTTATCAGTCTGTCGGTCTGTCCGTCTGTCAAGCCCATTTTTCTCAGCAATAGTGGAGGTATCAAGTTGAAATTAATATTAATTACCTAATCAGGTCTGTCGTCCCTTCTAGGTCAACGCAATCAAAAGAAACGACTGTTTTTGCGAAAAATTCCTTAATTTTCTAGATACTCGCATGGGTATCTAAACCTTAGGGTACTTCTCGTTGACCTAGAATCATGAAATTTGGCAAGAAGTAATGTATAAATAGCACAAGTAAAGGGAAATCCTTAAAACGACAATTTGTAGTTCCTTCACATAAAAATGCGATTTGTGCGGAACCCTTAGTGCGCGAGTCCGACTCGCACTTGGCCGTTATATTTTTTCAATATCCCGCTCCGACGAAAAAATTTATGGTCACATTACGCATTACAGGGACTTCTCGAAAAGGGGACTTCGCAAAATGGGGACACTGTACGTGCGTACGACGAAAAGAAGTGCCGGTATAGCGTAGTGTTAATGTTTATTCAAGAAAGTGAAATAAGTCCATCCTGTAGGCGACCTCTTTCCTCAGCAACCTCCGCGGCAGGGCGTAAATAATATTCGCGATAACGGCACAGATATTGGAAGTTGCACCCCTCGTCGGTGGTATCCATAAGAAACAAAAAAAATGAAGTAAATACAAAAAACATCGCAGGCGAACAAGAAAGTTCCGGTTTGTGGAGTTCCGCGGGAAATTCAAAATGCCATCTTATTAAATACCTAGGTTAGGTATTTAAAATCTTGGCCAATCGTCTATCGGCTCGGCAACCTTGGCATTAATATTTTTATTATTATATGTACCTACATAGAGCCATAAACGTATCTGACCTGGTGGCCAAAAAGAGAACTAAAGTCACTAATATGAAATGTCTTCCATGTTTATATGCCAATGACGCAAGCGACAGTTACCTCGTATCGCCGTATTTAGCAGATGAACAAATGATCCCGTTTAGTGGTCGAGCTCCAGGTATGAAAGTCGTAGTGAGAAACAAACCACGCCCCGAAGGATTGAAGAACTTTGTTGTTACCAGCTACGGAGGAACTGTACTTGACTTTGAGATTTATCAAGGTCAGACCACAAACTTGCCCGATGCCCAAAAGTTTGGAGTAGCTGCCGCAGTGGTGCTTCGATTGCCTGAGACGTTGCCAGAAGGAAGCTTCCTGTACTTTTATCGCTATTTCACGACGCTTGAATTGATGCATGAGTTGATCAATCGAAAGAAAGAAGGGACTGGCACCATCATGCTTAATAGGTTCAACACCAAAAAAACACAAAGTACGAGTTTAAGAAAGATAGACAAATGAGCAGAGGTGAGGATGAAGAGGTTGTTGGTGATGACGACAAATTGTGCGTTTTAAAGTGGAAGGACAACAAAGGCGTACATATGATCTCAACTGTCTATGGAACACAGCCCCGAACTAAAGTACCAAGATGAGAGAAAAAGGGGCGGAAGTATGTAGATGTATCTTTTCCAGCCATCGTCAAGAACTACAACACATATATGGGTGGTGTGGACATCTGCGACCAGATGATGGAGCAGTACAGAACGTGGATAAAATCCCGGAAATGGACACTCAAGGTCATACTATATGTTTGATCTGGCGATAGTCAACTCTTGGTTCGAATACCGAGAAGCCTGTGAGGTATTAGGTACGAAAGCTTCTGAGATCATGGACTTGCTTGACTTTCGCCTATCTGTGAGCGACTATCTGCTTGCTGGAATGCCTAATCAAAATAGCAACAGAGATGATTTTGAGTTTGCTGCAATGCCAACTACCTCAAAATATATACCTAGTTCGCTGCCAAGTGCTGATAAAAAACGAGACTGTTTCTAGCATTGGCCTACAATTGATAAGCTGAATCAACCTCGTTGCTGTCGTGAAAAATCCTATAACAGCAGAACAAGATGTCGCTGCACGAAATGTGATGTTTATTTTTGCCTAAATAAGGACAGAAATTGCTACTTCCGTTTTCACAATGCTGACTGAATAATACTTATTGAAATGTTGATTAGTTCTACTCAAATTATGACTGATTATTGTGATTTAAAGACTGATAATTAAGACTAAATGACTAAAAAGCATATAATTTTGTTATTTAATACTAAAACAATAAAGACATTAAAGAAATAAATTATTAGTTTAAATTCTTTATCAAACCACTTGCGCCACAGTAAATACAAAAATGCGTACGCACAATTGTACCCTGGTTATACATAGTCAGGTCATAAGTTCTGTCACATGTGCAATATGAAATAATTTAGACATGTTTATTATTTATGTAAACATTTATATAGCACAATGAACTTAATAAAACATTGATTCTTATGGTAATAAAGTTTATTCAAAATGACCCCCGCGATTTTGAATACAGGCCTTTATTCTGCGCGGCCAGTCGTCTATCGCAGCACGAACGAGGTCCATGTCAATATCGGCGGCTGCCTTAATCAAGGATGCCTTGAGTGACTCCAAATCAGGATGAGGCTTTGAGCAGGCCTTTTCCTACAAGTGTTGCCATATCTTGTAATCTAACGGACTCAAATCTGGACTGGGGGAGGGCCAGTCTTCGTGCCGGATGAAGTCGATTTCACGCGCCGCCAGCCAGTCTTGTGTGCTTTTCGCTCTATGAGCTGGCGCAGAATCTTGTTGGAATACCCAGTGCCTGTTATTAAACATGGTATGAGAAACAGGTTCCACAAGGTTCTTGAGGACTGTATTTTGATACACAACTGCATTCGTTTTTACGCCTTTCTCACAAAAATGTACCTCAGTTAAGCCCCAATGAGAGACTCCCAACCAAACCATGAGCGAGGATGGAAAATGACCTCGTTGGACACGCGGGATACGGTTGCTTGCTTCTTCACTGCTGTGTGCGTACACCTTATCATTTTGTTTGTTGTAGCTCTCTTCTACGGTGGAAATTTTTTCATTCGAAAAAAGAGTTTCCCGATGCTTTTTTCCCGCGTACCGCTTCAACAAAGCGCGGCATCTCTTCAGTCTCAGGTCCATTAAACGAGCGTCCAAACAATGTCCTGTTTTTCTTGTCTTAATTTAACACCCTTTTCACCGTGGTCCTGCTTAACCCCATCTGAAGGGCCAACAGTTTCTGCTTACGTATGGGATTTCTTTGAATTCGCGCCTTCACAGCTTTTATCACTGCTGGAGTCCTAACAGAGCGAGGGCGACCACTTCTTGACCTGTCATCTACACTAGAGTTTTCATTGTATCGTTTTATGGTACGATAAACGAATCTTTTGGTTAAATTCAAATTTTTCAGTAAGTCGAAAATCTGAATTGGCGAGTAACCGCAACGATGCAACGCAATAACTGCGACACGGTTTTCTTTAAGTGTCCACTCCTTATTTAAAAATGAGGAAAATTCTAAAAAGTACACATTTTTATTTTCGTGAAAAATTCGAAATTCGAATTCAATAAACTTTTTTGTGGCCAGCGTTCTAAATTCAAAAGTTTTTATTGTGTGACAGAACTTATGACCTGACTGGTCATAAGTTCTGCCTGGGCCAGGTCGACACAATTGTGTAACGCACAAATGTGTTGACCTAATGTTGGGCCTGCAATAATACAAATGTACGTAGACATTTTCTCCAAGATGGCGGCGGTAAAATGGAAAAATGACCCCAGATTCGAATTCAGGGCCCCCCTTTTACCCAAAAAACAGTATCAACTTCATCTGATCACGCGCGGATCTGGCTGGGTTCTGAAAGGGATAAACGTATCTGACCTGGTGGCCAAAAAGAGAACAAAAGTCACTAATATGAAATGTCTTCCATGTTTATATGCCAATGACGCAAGCGACGCCATCATTGGGTCAGTTTAGTTCGTTATGTTGTTTCTTGGGCCCAGATGCATAACTCCCATATTAAAGTTTGACGTCTTATTACTGACGCTGACTCTCGTTAGGGACATGTCAGCGCCAGTATGATATTTAACTTATTTTGGTTCGGTACCGAATCTGTACAAATTCTTTACCGCGCGCATGTAATGAAATGGTGGAAAAGTTTTCAGACCGGGTCGTTTCGGTATAGATTCTGTACCGAGCGCACATGCAGCTCTGCGCAGAATTTGTATGGTGAACGCACACTTATCAGCAGCATCCGCACCGGAAGCACCGGACGGATTCTAGAATATTTTTTTATGAAGTCCTGTGAATCCTCGCACACCTACCCGCGTCGGCATTATCCGAAGCTGGAGAACCTCTGAAATCCTGATGACGTCATCAGATTCGGGGCGGATGATGTGGTTGAATGCAGAGCAACGCGCGAATGTTCAGGAGCAGCGATTAAGATTCCTGCGGACAGTGCGTGCCAATGCCAGTAAGTACAGTTCACCAATACAGAGTGGAGGCAGCCTTCCCCTGTCCTGTCTTCCCCCGCCAGCTCCACCACGCTTTTGCCCGCTCACACACAATATCGTTTACTCACTCACTCAGACACAGCCAGTGAGAAAATGATTCTTGGCGGAAAATATCTTCTATAAGAGTCATTTTATTTACCCATGAATATCTATTCATCCCATTTTACGGTTCAAAATTATGCATAAAGCCATTTGTACAAGAATTTGACAACTGCGAAACCCTCATACCGGAATTCCAAAACATACTTCCTCGCTTTCTCGACGACGTGGAATGCGAAGCATTGCGAATCTGTGTAATATACAGAGTACGGTTTATTTGTTGTACAAACTTCAATAAAAACTGTTCGGTCAAAACATTGCACTTACAGATATTGCTGTACCAATCCTAGGCCGACTTGCACCAGAGTTTTAAAGCCGCTAAAATAAAATTAAACACAACTAAATACAGTACGGTTGCGTTAGTGGGGACCTGTATCTCGATTCAGTATCTGTTAATCCAAATTACCACATTAAATTGTAACGGATCGATACTAATGATGACCGATCGATTGTCATCACTGCACCATCTCTTTGCCCATATACATGACTAAATCTTTTATTCTTTTCTTTCTCTTGCCAGACACTGACGTAGCGATCGGTCGTGTATATTGTTGTAATCTCAGTTGTCAACGCGGAGTGCGTGACTTTCATTTATCATAATTGTACAGAGCCCTTGTTTCAATAAAGTAGTGAATCCAGTAAACTAAAGTCCGTGTTTGAATTCGTCAACATCAAACTTCAACCAGCCCCTTTGGAAGAGGCAGGCCGCGTGGCGCGGCACTAGATTTGCTTCGTAGACGAAGGTTGTGGCCCGTCTGTCAAGCGTCCTATTGCGGCCACCGTCGGGCTGGGAGCTCAGGTCTGGCTGTCACTGGACCCCTTTCATTTGCAGCCATCCGTGGTTTTGGAGCGGACGGAGCCTCGTGCAGCAGCCAGTTTGGGAGTTCGGCGTTTGGGTGTCAGAGAACCATTCGCGGAGATTTGCCACATTATCTATAATTTTGGAGGTCAATTCGGAGAAAGCTGCCAAAACATCATTCAGTATCCCTTGCTTGACATAATATGATTGTCTGTTTAGATGACAGCTCCTGACACCGATAATCGCGCTCTGATTGGTCAACTTCAATTTGCAGTAAGCATCTTTCAAAATATAAATTTTACAGGGATTGCGATAGAAAATTCTAGATGTCAGAGATAGAGAATAGAGCTGCAGAGTTTTGACAGGCGCCAATATTCAGTTTGAATACAACTTATCACTAATTGCGTCAAATGCTATATAATTAGTCATTGGATTGACTGTTGTGGACGAAACTCTGCAGAATTCGCATTTTCATTGCAGTTATAGGTAGCGCTACTATTTGTGTCACTATGGGTACTTCTACAGGTCGGATAGTGTCATACATATTAGACCATTTTTGAACACAGAAAAAATAACAAAGAGCAACCGAGACAGAAGATAGTTCTGGCTCGCTTGCTCTTTCAGTTTATTCTATAGCATTCGTGTCAAAATTGCATACTCAATTGTACCTGCAAATGAACACGACTTCTCTGGCATTTAAATTTTAGTGTCCAATACGTACTCGGGTATCACGTTTTGGGCCCCCATTTGGTTACCGTCTGCGAAAGAGTTAAATACAACACGGCTACATTAAGTGCGAACCTGACAAGCAAGTAACTTGCCGTGCTTGATTACAACTTTGTTCTTTCGTATACAAGGTGACATTTAATTAGCGGACCATATTTTGAGGAATGATAGTACCCATCATTATGAAGAACTTTCTACAAGAAACATATGGTCGCAAAGGGAAAAAAATATTTGTCCCTCAGTACATTGACCCGATCAGCTGATTACAAACTGCCGCGTTAGTTTATAAACTAACGGTTTTGACAATCTTACGGTGACATATATGTGTATAGTAATAGTTTATTACGGTTTACCTTATATACTTATTAATCGTTTAAAAAAGGGCATCGTTAAAATGAAAGCGGAGGAAGTCGTGTGTAACGACAGCGTCTATCAAAAGTCTGCCGCACAAGGCCTGCAGTCGCCCTATCGCGAGAGTTAGAATGGGTGGATCCGTTTTCTTATTCTTTCAAGCTAAAACTACTGAGTGCAAGTCCTGTGCCTTATGTGAGAAAAAGCCGTGACGGTATACCACAAGTCGTCACACTTATGACTCAGATACTACGTTAACAAAGTATACCTAAATATCTACAGTACCAAAGAAATGTTGACTTTGACATTGCTACACTAAATATAGGGACCCAAGCGGTCACCCAAACGAAGTGACGAGCACGACCACAATGTCAAGAGTGATGTGATGAATATAAACATTTATATACCGGCACATACATTGCTTCTGGCCCCACACTAGGATACCCTGTGTCGTGGGAACCAGAAACAGCGAACACATAAAAGACCAGGGGATTTTTTTTCTTCTTCCCCACGAGGGACAAAATAACTTCCAAAATGTCGCTGCAGTATGTCGCTGCAACGTGTAGCTGCAACGTTGCACAGTGTGGAATTATTTAATGTCGCGGGACATGTTCCGGGACACTGTTCAACGTTGCAGCGACATATTGAAGGAAATTTTTCCCCTACAGTGACTGTGTATATAGCCTTTATTCACCCAAAACTGAATTATACTAATCTGTGAAAATGAAGGAAATTGTAGGAAACAACAGGCCGAAAATAATTAAAAAAATGCTTCGTGCAAGTCGGACTCGCCCACTGAGAGTTCCGTACATTTTTTTAAGTTAACTTCTTAGGTGGCGCGAGTCGTGAATATTTGACCCCGGGGGTAAATTTAGTTAACTTCTCATCAGTGGGTTATTTATAAAATTGCTTTTCAATTGATATCGGTGGCTTCCACCGGCGAGGGGCTAAGAATATGTGACGGACTAACAGTTAAAGGCTTTTTTTTAAGTTTTTTAACATGGCAGATTATAATAATATTAAAGTCCTAATAAAGAACGTTAATTAGACAGAAAAAAGTTTATTATTCAATTAAATAATTTTATTTTAATTAATTTAAGATCGAAATACTCCGAACGAAACAAGTGCCATTGTACTCGTATGTTTATTTTTATATTATTTTTCTAACTGAATAGGTCAGAACTCTTTGGCCTTTACAGTAAGAGAAATAATTGGGGCAGCAAGCAGCAAAGCCTACAAGGAGGTTTATTATCTTCTGCCGCAGACAACAAATATTCTGAGCACGATTTTTATTTTACTTGTGATTTAAGACCTTGCTTCTTTTCTTATCTGATTCTTGGTCAACGGGAAGTACTCTATATTAGGTTTTGATTTTCTTGCAAGTATCAATGGAATATAGTGAATTAGCGGCTTAAACGGTGTAACTTTTGTAGGACTTGACCTAGATGGTTGATTTTTCACGACTTCATGAAACCACCCGCGTAATTGATATTAATTCCTTCATGCTACGTCTACGTGTTAAAGGGCCTTGTAGGCAGACAGACGGACAGACGGACAAAGTGATAAGGGTTGCCTTTTTTATTTTAAGGTACGGAACCCTAAAAATATATTTAAAAAAAAGTTACTCCACATTTTTGCAGCAATCCATCATCTGCCGATAACGATTAAAATGAGAGAACAATTTTATTTTTTCATCAAACCGTTCAGGTTTAGAGATTACTTTCGTTCGATCTATCGTCGATAATTCGTCGCGTCACCGAGCAAAAATTGTCGAAAAATCAATTTAAACTTTATAAAATTGATATTTATTAAGCTCTTTGAGATAAAGCTTTTGTTAATCTAAAGTTTCGTTCGGTCCGGTGGACTTATTATACTAATTTTCAAAATACTAACTAACTTACCCAAATGCTGTTAAATCCATGATCGAAAAACATAATATTAGCTCGAAATTTGTGTTTTAATGATTTCGTTCTTTCGTTAGTCTTGAGTACATTACACGGACGTTCTAACGGTAATGGAAAACACCGCGAGGAAATTTTCAATATCTCCATGGCTCCGCCGATGGGCTAGCCCACTGCCGCGTAAAATGAAGTTTCGAATATCTGGCTTAATGTGGGCACAACTGTGCCATAGCCAACCCATATTGGAAAAGTGTGACGCTAGATTTTTTTCCTTTGACTACTAGCATACTTCAGATACATTAATGTTAAGTAAATTAGACATGATTATTAACAGCCTCATAATGAAGTTACACTTAAAAACAACCAGTTAATGATAAGTACAGATCGTTGCAAGGATGGGGGGTATACTTGACGTCGCTTTGCAAACTTATAATTTAGCCAATTAAAGTGTCATCAATCGCTTTTAGAAGACGGACAGTAATTATTATTGTTGTTTAGGGTGACCACGCGCTCAAATTTATACCTTCATAAACGAGTGTTTGCTTTATCTGAGTAGATAAGTGGTCCAATTGGGAAGTGTTCAAATTGGGAACTTCTCATTAAGAACCTCGCCTTAATGGGAGCTTGTCTAATTAGTACAAAAAAAAACTGACGAAAGGGTCTTCATGGATCTTGGAACAGTAGAGCAAAAACAAAGCGTTACGACTCTTCCTATACGGGGTGGTAGAGGTACAGTATTACCCACGTTCAGCCAGTGATTCAAGACTCCACTTTGCGCACAGGGGACTAGCTTATCGCCGCGTGTACAGTCGCTTTACTGAGTTGTTCCTCGCGGTAGTGTTTCGGTGCGGGAGGGGTGACATTACATGCTTTGTCGATCCCGCACTGAAGTCTCGCGCCATGCAGATGTCTCAACAATGACAACTTCCGCATCGAAATATTACCGCAAGAACTTCTTCAACAGAGTCTTGCTCATTGCAGCAGCAATGGTGAAATGAAGGTTTCTCAATCAATCTATATATATGTATAAATTAATCGTCAAATGTTGTTGTGTTAGTGAGCGCAAAATTTAGCAAACTGCCGGACCAATTTTGATGTTCGGCGAAGTCTTAGAAAAGTTCTTACGGAGAATAAAATTAAAAAAACCTTAAGGAAACTGCCGAAAAATCCTAAAATCCCTCTTCAATAGATGTCTTTGGTAGCGGAGTCTTGTCAAAAAAGATTTCACAAAATCTCCCTAAAACTATACGCACCCCGTCCGAAGGCAAAACACATCAACCATCAATTCTGTGTAACCACAGCTAAGTAGCGCACACGAGCGTTTATTGATTAAAATTACACACTTTGCCACCACACGCAGTATGTTTATGACCGCTCGCGTTTTGATGTGAATTGATTCGTATTTTTTTTTTTTTTTCCTAATTTTTTCTTCTTTATTTGACTGCAAAAGCGGATAGGCGTGCGTGCCTGTTAAAGTAAAACTAAACGGCCTGGATTTTACCTCATTTTTTTCTTTCTGCGTATTTTTTTTCCCTAAAACTAAAAAGTACTTAAATTCGATTAATGATTAATAACCTCCATAGAGCAGAAATCGTTTTCCCATATCAGGTGGCAGAGTAGCCAGTTATTCAATACTCCATTATTCACCTCCACCCTAGAGAATTCTAACACAAAGTGGCCAGGTATATTGTTGAAAAAGGAGGTGTTTTATGATCACACACCTCTTTTAAAGCACCGGTCGTTTACACCTTATTTCTCGCGAGCTCTCCTTTAAAGGCAACAATTTATAGCCGTTTAAAAGTTGGCAAAAGGCAAAAGGTTACAGTTTGATAAGTACTCGTATTCAATGCAGTTTAAACATAATTTAGGATTAACATATGGTTAAAAAAACCATGTGTAACAAAGGAATCAGACGGTATAAATACTCCATTTAGATCAATATATTTAAATAGCTACTAAAATATATAGCTACAAAAATAAAAAATAAATATAATGGGCGTGAAATTATATATTTTCTTTCTTATCCAACTATGGAAGCTATAGGTTCTTAAATAAAATACAACACCTGTAAGATATACCCTGTATTCCATGAGCTGTGGATCCTACACTATAATAAGTCTCCAGAAATAATAAAAAATAATAATACTGTAATGTCGTTCTTACACGGGAAGGTATTTTTAAAATGTATTTTGAAGTAAATTTAATTGTTCTTAAATATTAGTTTTAGAGCATAGGGTTTATTTTGTATATTAGTTTTGAGCCGCCGGGAATATTTCCATTTTGGGACTGACACTATACACTCGTGTGAATTCCCGGTAAAGGATCTAGCAAAAAAAAACCGAGACTGGAATAAATATATTGAAAATCATGCAACCTTGATTGAGGATATGTTATACTTGTGTAAGGCTTATTCGATGCATCTGATGCCTCCGGTGTCAATGTGACATTTTTGGGACACCTTCCATAGGTTTTTAATTCCCTTTCATTGTGACCACTGCCCATTTCGTCAGATTTTTATATTTGTGCCAATTCGACAAATGAGGAAACTGGCAAAATGGGATCTTGTCATTACGAGCATAGTTATTATAGGAACTAGATGAACTAGTCCTAATGGACTTAAGCACGTAATAATAAAACGTTCTCAGTTCTGACAGTTGTCTCAGCAATATCACGATGACGGTTCCGAGTTAATAAATCTGTAATTTTTGCGCGCTTGAGATAGCTCTCAGAGCTGAGAGCGGTTTATTACTAAGGGCCCTAAAGCTTTAATTCGCACTCAGCGTCACCGGAAAACCGTTTAGTTCTAAGTTATAAAACGTTATGCTACTTTATTTCGGTCCCATTGAGAAGTTCTAGACACAAGTTAGTTTTATTGTCAGGAAATGTACTTCCTTTGTTGTAAAATAACGGTCAAGGGCGAATAGGAAGAGACAGGCGAGGATTCCGTAGATAAATAACGAACAAACGGATGGTACAACATTAAGGTTTTTGGGGGTTTATCATTTCTACGTAGCTATATCGTTTTTAAGATTGATACCTCTGTTTGTCAAATTATAATAATAATAGTAACAAATTGCCAGATCGATATTACTAATAGAGTATATATTAGTAATATTGATTTGAACAATTTGGTTTTTGATACGCTGTCATCTTTCCTCCTTTCAAATCGGTTGACATCATGGGCACAAACAACTGAGACTCCGCCTTATAACATTTATACACCAGCACTCACATTCCTGCCCCACTAATGTGGGTACCCTGTGTCGAACACTCAAGGTTTCGTAACATCGTCCAAGAAAAAACAGATGTCAAATACATACATACATATACATAGTCAGGTCATAAGTTCTGTCACATGTGCACTATGAAATAATTTAGACATGTTTATTATTTATGTAAACATTTATATAGCAAAAATGAACTTAATAAAACATAGATTCTTATGGTAATAAAGTTTATTCAAAATGACCCCCGCGATTTTGAATACAGACCTTTATTCTGCGCGGCCAGTCGTCTATCGCAGCACGAACGAGGTCCATGTCAATATCGGCGGCTGCCTTAATCAAGGATGCCTTGAGTGACTCCAATGAGGATGAGGCTTTGAGCAGACCTTTTCCTCCAAGTGTTGCCATATCTTGTAATCTAACGGACTCAAATCTGGACTGGAGGAGGGCCAGTCTTCGTGCCGGATGAAGTCGATTTCACGCGCCGCCAGCCAGTCTTGTGTGCTTTTCGCTCTATGAGCTGGCGCAGAATCTTGTTGGAATACCCAGTGCCTATTATTAAACATGGTATGAGAAACAGGTTCCACAAGGTTCTTGAGGACTGTATTTTGATACACAACTGCATTCGTTTTTACGCCTTTCTCACAAAAATGTACCTCAGTTAAGCCCCAATAAGAGACTCCCAACCAAACCATGAGCGAGGATGGAAAATGACCTCGTTGGACACGCGGAATACGGTTGCTCGCTTCTTCACTGCTGTGTGCGTACACCTTATCATTTTGTTTGTTGTAGCTCTCTTCCACGGTGAAAATTTTTTCATCCGAAAAAAGAATTTCCCGATGCTTTTTTCCCGCGTACCGCTTCAACAAAGCGCGGCATCTCTTCAGTCTCAGGTCCATTAAACGAGCGTCCAAACGATGTCCTGTTTTTCTTCGATATGCCCTAAGCCCTAAGTCTTCATTTAACACCCTTTTCACCGTGGTCCTGCTTAACCTCATCTGAAGGGCCAACAGTTTCTGCTTACGTATAGGATTTCTTTGAATTCGCGCCTTCACAGCTTTTATCACTGCTGGAGTCCTAACAGAGCGAGGGCGACCATTTCTTGACCTGTCATCTACACTAGAGTCTTCATTGTATCGTTTTATGGTACGATAAACGAATCTTTTGGTTATATTCAAATTTTTCAGTAAGTCGAAAATCTGAATTGGCGCGTTACCGCAACGATGCAACGCAATAACTGCGACACGGTCTTTTTTAAGTGTCCACTCCATATTTAAAAATGAGGAAAATTCTAAAAAGTACACATTTTTATTTTCATGAAAAATTCGAAATTCGAATTCAATAAACTTTTTTGTGGCCAGCGTTCTAAATTCAAAAGTTTTTATTGTGTGACAGAACTTATGACCTGACTATGTATATTAAAGGGGGCCTCCCTTTAATTTTTTAATTTGCGTCTAGTTCATTATTTTTTAGCAGTAGCGGCAAAAAACATACACTTTCTGTGTAAAATTCAAATCTCTGTCTAATAAGTTTCATGAGATAGAGCCTTCTGACGGACAGGCAGACAGACGGACGGACAGACAGCGGGGGCTAAGTAAAAGGGTCCCGTATCGAAACCCTAAAAATAGTAAAGGAAATGGCTTGATGCAAAATTTGTTTATTTTGTATTGACTTCTGGGACAACCTAAATTTATTAAGGCAAGATGCTTAATGGTTATATGTATGCGATATGGCTGTTTTAATTCAGTTCCTATATAATTATAGTATATGTGTATATTAATATGCAGAATATTATACTCAGATTTGAGAATTTTTATATTTGCGGAACCCTCCAACCACATGAAATGAGAGTTACCCCCTGAGTGTATGATTTATTACTATTGTTCAACTTTTATATTGTAAATTGTTTTTATTTCTCGATTGCGAATAAAAGACCCATTTATTTGGTTGCTACAGATTTTGCTTCTTCCGGTCTAATGAAATGTTGTCCTTGGACAGCAGACTAGCTAGGTTATTTGTACTAACTACAAATAACCTAGCTAGCATTGTTCTCTTAAACTAGCTTTATAACCTAGAAATGTATTGTAATGCCACGCAATGTGATGATTATGTGTAGTTAGAAGGAAGGTGGAATTCAAATTCAAATTGAAATTCAAATCATGTATGGCTTCATTGTGGCTATAAAGTAGTTACAACTGGAGGTCCCGACAATTAACGCTGTTAGGGCACTGCAATGACTTACAAACTTACTAACAGACACATAACTCTTATAAAAACAATTATAATAATAGACCGGCTCATTAACCTGAAATATGGACACATTATAGAAGGCGTCACAAACAAAACGTCGAGTTCAAGAATAATATAAAATAACATAAACATACAGGCGAATAGGAAGAGACAGGCGAGGATTCCGTAGATAAATGTCGATCAAACGGATGGTACAACTTCAAGATGTTTAGGGGGTTTAATTGTGATGGTTATCATTGTATTTAAGATTGAAACATCTGTTTGTCAAATTATAATAACAATAAAAAATTATCTATAGGGACATCGTTCTGCACAATTTGGTTTTTGAAACGTTATCTTTCCTCCATTCAAATCGGTTGACCCTGTGTTGTGGGAACCAGAACAGCGACGTCACACACGTATAAACATCCAAGAGCTGGGGAATAATTTACTTTATCCCCAGTCGGGGATCGATCCCGGGACCTCTCGCATGGTAGGCAGAGCCACAACAGCAGCGACACAGGCCAAGAATAACCGTTTCTTGTGTTAGTAAAACATCGAGAGGAAACCTGCAATCTCCATAGCTGCGGCGATGGGTTACCCCCTGCCAGACAAACTCTTCCACCCCATATTTGAAAAAGCGTGACGCTATACTGTGTTGGCCATGATACCTATTATTATTGGTATGTTTGACTTTTTGATTTTGGATTTATTAATAAATAGCCTTACTTTTCTGATTGCAGTGCCTTCTCTAGTAGACTAATAAACTCAATGAAAAGACTTAAACAATAAACAAATGTCAAGCCTTGTTAAATCAACCATAAGAAAACAAAACCTTGTTGTGTATATCGAAGAAGCAATTAAAACTCCTCTGGCAAGAAAAGAGGACGAAATCAATAAGTACAAAAAAGAATTGAAGCGAGAGTCGCTTCGTTATCGGATACCGATGTCGATTGGACATCAATCGAGTCGATTTTATCGACAAATAAATCGATTAAAAAAAGAAACAAAAAAGATTACATATCCTTGCCGCTTTTTACAAAGGGTAATTTGCTGCTGTCAAATCTTTGAAGAGGAATAATTGAGGCTGTGGGACCTTAGATCCTGTATAAATTAGCAATTATAAATAAGTAGACTACTGCAGATTTTATTAGATTTTTAGGTTACCGTACCTTAATAGTTTAAGTTTTAAAAAAAGTACGAAGGTAGCTGGAATAAAAATCTTGAGACATCCTTATTCAGTTAATCTTAGTCGAAACATTTCGAGGAAAAAATAAAAAGTGTTTCATTGGGTTACTTTGATAAAATCAGCGTAACGGAGAGGCACTGGCTTTTGCCCGGAAACGAGTTAGATTGAGCCATACTCCACCACATTGGCTAAGTGCGGATTGATGGAGGGGTCAACCGACCAACCCGACACCGTCAGAAGTTATCAAGCTGCCCTATTAGGGTCTCTGACACAGCTTTACGACTACTTCCACCAAATAGCGATAGTAGCCAGGACCTACAAAGGGCACATAGAAAAGACACCCATCCAGTATTTGTCTCGGCCAGATGTTGCTACCCGCACGGTCGTTTCCGATGTGCGAATACCGTTATGCCACGGACGTCTCCATAATGTTTTTCCATAACGGCGACATACTTTTCCGTGCTTTCTGAATACCGATTATGGATTCAGATTTATACTGGCACGAGTAATTGGCCAGTTTTGTAGAGTAGGTCGCCCCGTCGGGATTCGCGGCGGACTTCGCGAAAAAAAAACAACGGACATTTGAGCTCACCCAAGTTAGTGGTACATGAGCACGTGGCTGGCTAAGTAAGCAGATGAAAGCCCTCGCATAAGTTTTTCACAAGTAAAGGCCCGGGAACCCCATCAAACAGCCAAAAGTCGCATCAAAAGTTATGATTCGCTCGCGACTTTCGATGTCGATTCGTTATTTTGTAGTAATCAAACTTTGTTTCCGCCTCAGATAGGGTTGTGCTTCAACATACGAGTGCGATCCATCTTTTCCGGTGATGGGGGTAACCCTACTCGACTTACGTTTGTGAAAAATCGATATACAGGATGTAACAGAAAGGTTGTAACTGAGGCGTTTTGAGGGACTTCAATTAATCCGTCATTTTTAATGTAAGACACTACCTAACAAAAAAAATACCATACGGGTAATTGTATAACGATCCCTTGTGCCTTGGGAAAAAGAAACAACGGCATTGCAAATATATTTGTAGACGTCTAAGTTAGCCCATGGAAACCGAACAATGAAAGGGACTTCATCACATACAACACTGAAAACAAATCAGAACTTCCTCATTTAGTGCAAGCCAATTCTATTTATTTAGTGCGCTTTTCTATTGCCTTCACCAGAAAGGACGCGCGACACTGGGTGGCACGCTTCGTTTCAAAAAAGGATTCCAACGGTGCAACATAAATGCTTGTTGTTTCTGCTTTTCATGGTATAAGGTACGGCACGTAACTTTAGCGCTGACCTTGGCAGTGCGTCTTTTTCGTTCGCGTTCATTTCTATAATCCCTCCCTCATTTTTAGCCAAGGTCAGCGCTAGAGTTTCGTGCCGCTACTTATAGTCTGTCATTTGTTGAATAAGGATTGTGTGCATAAGTGCGCTTGCAACACTAAGTCGCGCGACTATCGTACTGCGTGTGTAAAAGCACTAAAACCCAGCATAAGTACTTATGATTTTACAAGTAGGTAAAGATAAGCTACGACAGATTCGCGCCTGTGTTATGAAATGAACCTTGTGTTATTGTTCATAAGAGTCATTTATATTGTTAAGCAAAATAGTAGTATTAAAGCAGTTAAGGCCCAGTTCTGGCTGTTGAGGTGAGGGACGCCGCATTCGCCCGTCGTCGTCGTCGTCGGTGGTGGTCGTGGTTTTGTGTGATCTTGAGCCTTGTTTTCTTACATTAGCTTGTTGATCATGAGTGTTAGCTTACATTCCTGAATGTTTACATAATTTGATTTTTTTTGCTCTATTTAAAAGAATCCCGAAGTTATTGCAAAATCTGTTTATCACGATATTCATTTACAATTTCGTACTGAATCTGAATTTATGTATTTGATATTTATTTGTTCATGACATCGCTGAATAGCATTTTTTAACCTTTCAATCCTATTTCTCTGAATCTAAGCTCAAGTTGAATTTCTTAGTTCCGCTGTCGGGGTGCCCAGCCGTATGCCAGTTAATTAACTCCATTCCTACATTATGACGAAACTAGAAATACCCTTCCTCTCATAAAGTATCGAAAGAGTAAGTAAGTAAACTTAAACTTCGCGCCCGGCAACTTCGGTTGTCAACCCTCAATACTTCGTCGACGCAGGTTGTCCTGTTTTTGCACTTTGATTGTACTATACAGAGTGTTACAGGAAAGGGAGGGATTGTGAGGTAGAAAAACAATTTGATCTGTGCAACGTTATTTTTGTTAATCGATGACCGATTTTACCGATTTGATCAGATTAACTTTATTTTTGAGATCTTTTCTATGCATTTGGTCCATTGTGTACTGTGATGTGTTATTTTGTTAGTAATTAAAAGTCTAAAAGAAGCCCTGGTCTTATGAAATCCGTTTCATATGAAACGGATTTCATAAGACCGATGATGTTCCGAATAATGTCCCGAACAACAACAACAACAGAGCGTCACGCCTTTTCCCATATGTGGTGGCAGGGGCATAATTTTTGCCCCAAACAATGTAAAAAACTTCATCTTTCAGATAACTGAAAGTTAAATCGAAACCTTCTACATTCTGTAAAACTTCAAGAAATTCTATTAAATTTCTATGACTTGGGTTTGGCATTTAATTACAAATTAACCTAGAAAATATTTAAAGAAATTATTTTTAAACTCTCTGGGACGACGAGCACTCTAATCAAGAGTTACGATTAACAAAATAATTAATGCAGAGCTACCTCATTTTTTGAGTTACGTTTTTAGACCCCGACGAAAAAAGAGGGTTTTTATAAATTATAGAAGTCAAGTATTTTTTTTTTACTATAGATATTTACATATACTTAACAAATGTGGTTTTTTGCCACTGCTAACATAGGGCCACTGTGGTAGGAGGGCGAAGAAAGTCACATCTCTCGCCTTGCAGGAAGAGCCTCGAACTGCAACGCCACAGAAGTGGCCATGGTATGTACTCGTCCTGTATCTCCTTTCTCCGCCTCCCGCAATAACTCCGTCGTCGCCCTATACGCCTTACCTCAAACAATCTTCTATAAAAGGTTCTGCCCAAAGTGAAGAAGCCTGAAGCTTGAAGAGCTGATTTATTCAATTTACTTCCCATTTAATTACAGTCATTACTGACCGACGCTTTGACTTTTTAGGGTTCCGTACCCGAAGGGTTCCAAACGGGACCCTATTACTAAGACTTCGCTGTCCGTCCGTCCGTCCGTCCGTCCGTCTGTCACCAGGCTGTATCTCAAGAACCTAGCTAGCTAGAGAGTTGAAATTTTCACAGATTATGTATTTCTGTTGCCGCTATAACAACAGATACTAAAAAACAGGATAAAATAAATATTTAAGGGGGCTCCCATACAACAATACCACATACAAACTTATGGATGCACCTGGTTACGTAGATGGAGTGTGAAAGTAACCGCACCAATAACTTTGTAAACAATATTTTGCTGTGTAAAATCCAAACTATTCACTCCACACCATCGCTTCCATTGAACGGTGGTACGGAACCCTTCGTGCGCGATTTAGACTCGCACTTGACCGGTTTTTATTTTTAAAACCCATTTTTGTTATTATTTTGCACGACCTCTGTGGCGCTGTGGTTGGGCTCTGCGAGGCCCTGGGTTCTGAGAGGTCCCGGGTTTGATCACCGGCTGGGGATAAATAAACAAAAACCCAGATCTTGGATGTTTATATGTGCGTCATGTTCCTATTTCTGGTCCCATGACACAGGGTATCTTAGTGTGGGGCCAGAGGCAATGTATGTGCCTGGATATAAATGCTTATGTTTATGTTTTATGTTAACGTTTAGTTGGAGTTTACTTAGGGTTTTTACATAAAAACACAACACAATACAATAAACAAAAACAAAACAGATCACGCTTTTCCCATATGGTGTGGCAGGGGCAGAGAGAGAGATAGACTTAGAGTGTGTGTGTATGTGTGAGAGAGAGAGAGAGAGAGAGAGAGAGAGAGAGAGAGAGAGAGAGTGAGAATTAAATTCACAGCGTTATATGTAGGTTCTAGGGCTTGCAATAGCAATGGGAAATCCTTAGCGTAGTTGTTAAAATACTATAAATAAAAATACATGACAATGATGTTCTCCGACCGGGTTCGGTCACGGCGACTGTAACTGCTGGGGAAGGCGTCGTTCGTGTGCCCTAATATGGGTTGCTTAGCCTATTTTATTGGAAAAAGTGCGATTGCACTGGCCACACGTCAGCACGCCATTTTGGTGCGTATACTGTATTGCGGCAGGTGTTCTGCCTCGTAGTTTGTCTCGCTTGGCATCAAGAGTGGCTCTTCGTTGGGCCTCGAAATCGAAGATCTTTGTGTGCCACGTATGTCGCCACTTTGCCTTGTCTTCCGTGAGTTCCTCCCACGTGGAATGGTCGATACCGCAACTCTTCATATGTCGCTTCTGCACGTCTTTGAACCTCAAGAACTGACCGCCTTGTTTGCGTTTTCCGTTCTGTAGTTCACAGTATAAGAGACGTTTTGCAAGACGTTCCTCTGGCATCCGTCGCACGTGGCCACACCATCGCAGTTGACGCCTCATCAAGTAAGCTTCGACCCCACCAACATTAGAACGTCGTAATATCTCTGTATTCCTGATACGGTCAGACCACTTGACGTTCAAAATGTTTCGAAGACATCTTAGATGGAATCTGTCTAAAGCACTGATATGTTTACGGTATGGACACCAGGTCTCGGTGGAATAGAGAAGGTTCGGAAGAACTATGGCCATATAGACGGAGACTTTGGTGGATGGCTTGATGTGATGCGATCGGAAGACTTTGCGCTCCAACCTCCCAAAAGCTGCAGCAGCGCTAATTCTTCCATTCAATTCTGGATCAAGATCGTATTTCGACGATACAGTGCTCCCTAGGTATTTGAACTTATCGACCTGCTTCAGTGAGTCTGCGTTAAGCTTTATATCGAGGGTCGAGTTGTCGACTCCTTGAGTGTCCATCGCCATGACCTCCGTCTTGCTGACACTGATTTTGAGCCCATATTTGCGACATACCTCGTCGAAAGCCGTGATCCACTGTTGTAGTCCCTCCACAGAATCTGACACAAAGCAAAGATCGTCGGCGTACATGATCTCTCTAATTGTATCGCAGGATGTCTTAGCGCGCTTTTAGTCGAGCTAGGTTAAATAGCTTTCCGTCTGTTCTATGACATGACAATATATTGCTTCTGGCCCCACACTTAGATACCCTCTATCGTGAGAGTCAGGAATAGCGACGTTACACACATATAAATATCCAAGACCTGGGGATATTTTTTCTTCCTCCCCAGCCATGGTTTACAATACAATCTTGTCGTGTATCACTTTTTAATTTTTGGTTTTCACCTTCGCTCCTTGTATCTAAAGTTTATTTGCCTTTGTAAGTTGTAGGTCTTTTAAAAAGTCAATCGTGTGTTGACAGATTTGTTTTCTTCACTTTAACACGGCAACAAACCTTTGTTTAAACTTCAAGGAAAGTCGCGATTTCATGCTGTCTTTTGAAAGAGTATTTGTTATTTCAGTGTCTGCTGAGTCTAGTGTAGGTAGTCTGATAAAAATAATGAGGGATTAAGAAACAAAAAAAAAACTGGCAAGACTATCGATGACAATAGCCCACTAGCGATAAAAAAATATATTCTTTATCATCCATTAAGGGCTTATAGTTCAAACGAGGATTTCGAATCGTAATTTTTCACGATTTGTGTTGTTTTTTGACGGCGGCGATGGTTTTTAAATGCCCGTGTTCATATGAAACACGAATCGTGAAAAATGGTGATTCGTCGTCCTCATGTGAATAAACCCTTCTAAGGTGATGGCCGTCTCTGCTATCGATCTTAGGGTGCGGGCGGCGCGGCGTTCTTCTCTGAGAAGTATCTGCTTGTGGAACGTACTACCTTGTATTAAATGAATGAAGTGCTCTAAGAGATATGTAATCACACAACAGGATAAAGAATATTTTCATTATTGACTGATTGATTAATTGCTATTTTATATTATAGACTAGTACTTATTTAGAATTGATTAGATCGTAGTCTAGAATACAATATAATGAATAGAAAATACAATTCAAAACTATCTGGGGGTACGGTAGTGCCCCTGCCAAGAAGAGCGCGAAGCACTGGGGCACTACCCACCTTTTCCCGTAACGCTTCGTCGTTATTTTGAACTCTCATAACTTGGGTTTGGATTATACCAGATCGACGAAATTCTTGAAACATGATGTCAATAGTAAACACATTAAACCCAAAAAGTTTCAGGTGCATAGCTCTTATACTTTAGATTTTATTGCTATCTAAAATACCCCGATTTCATCACTGACTTACTCATTCACTGTTGATCAACAAAACTTTTAGGGCACTTCCTGAAGTCCTAGAAAGCTGAAATTTGGTATGTAGGCTAGTATTAGAACATAAACAACCACAAAATCTTAAAACTTGGAATTTTAACCCCTCAACCCCCTAAACTAGGTGTTCAGGCTTCTCGGCACCTAACGACCTCGCAGGGGCCCATCAGCTACGAGGTAGCGTAGCGATCAGATGCCAAGAAGTGTGAACGTCGGCGATTCACCGAGCTATTACTTATGGATTCGATCTAACCTGGTCTGTGCTTCGTTCCCGTCAAACTCCTGTCTCTCTGCAAGGCCCGGGTGCACCCTAGGCTCTTCTTGGTAGACAGGTTCTTCAGCCAACCAGGTATGACTGGCAGGCCAGCTTCGACGAGCACAGTGTTCCAACACAGGTTATGTTACATGGGAAAAACCAATCGGCCACGTAAATGCGAACTTTATCTGGTTCGGGGAACCACAACACACTCAGCTATCTAGACAATCCTGAGGGGAACCCGAATACATTCCAGATGGCTTGCGATTTAAATTCAATACCCTAATCAATACGCGTTACATTGCGAGGGCTTTTCGTCTGTCAGTTCTCAAAAAACTGCTAGGTTGGCAGCAACGTCAAATTCAAAATGGCCGTTCCGAAACCATCGATCGAATATCGATTTGGAATCGAACAATCACCCGCCCGGACAGGCACCCACCTGTCCCCTAATCTACGGGCAGCCGAGACAACGTTGCTACCGCTCGTTTTAGAACCGAGCCCCCTACTAGAACCTCCGCAGACCGGGGGGTCCCGTCCTTGCCAGGGAACAAGTTAACAATGCGCCCCCTGCGCCAACGTAGTGGCGGTAGGTTAGCATCCTTAACCAGAACGAGGTCACCAACACTAGGGGGGCTGGTTTTGTCAGTCCACTTAAGGCGCTGTTGTAAGATATGCAGATACTCGAGCGACCAACGCTTCCAGAAATTCTGAGTAAACTGCTGCAACATCTGATACCTTGACAACCGATACAATTTCACTCCCTCGAAGGGGTGCTCGGGCAACGCGTTAAGTGGCTGTCCTATCAAGAAATGGCCTGGGGTCAGAGCCTCCAGGTCATTTGGATCCGAGCTGAGCGGACACAACGGTCGCGAATTGAGAACGGCCTCGATCTTACAAAACAATGTCGCGAGCTCCTCAAAAGTCAGCGCGGTCTGACCTACTATACGCCCCAAGTGCGTCTTAGCTGACTTAACTACGGCCTCAAAAATCCCACCCCAGTGGGGGCAAATCGGTGGGCTGAAGGTCCACTGTATACCCCGACGGGAGAGGGCCGTTCCAATATCCACTTTATTTACATTCAAAAAGTTGACTATCTCTCGTAAGTATCGTTCCGCACCGACGTAGTTAGTGCCGTTATCAGAGCGGATCAAAGTTGGAAGTCCCCTTCGAGAAACAAACCTATCCAAACAAGCAATGAAAGCCTCTGTCGAGAGATCAGCAACGAGCTCGAGATGTACCGCCTTGGTGGATAAACAAACAAACACACATAGGTACGCCTTGTATTGCTTAGCGGTACGCAATCGTGAACTCTTCACCATAAACGGTCCAGCAAAATCCGTACCAACACCTGAAAACGGTCTGACCTCATTCACACGATCAGGGGGCAAGTCCCCCATGAGAGGTTGCATCGTGGCAGCCTTAAGTCGATAACAAGGCATGCACCGAAACACGATGTTTCGTATGACACGGCGGGCAGATAAGATCCAAAACTCCCGCTGGAGCGTGGCCAACAACGCGTTACAGCCGGCATGCGCGTTTTTAATATGACGATCAGTCACCAGCAATTCAACTAACTGTCCCCCTTTGGGGAGCAGAAGTGGGTGACGAGCCGAATACGACAGATTCGCATTGCGCAATCTTCCTCCTACCCGAAGTAACCCGGTCGAATCAACAAAGGGGTTGAGACGCGCGACGGCTCCCTTCAATTTCGAACGTCCACTTCGTATAATCTCCAATTCTGCCCCAAACTTCGAGGACTGTACCAACCGGACCAAATTCAGTAGCGACTCGTTTCGCTCTGCCGGATTCAGAATAGGGCTCAACGTTCGCTGATCGCGAGGAGTACGACAATTTCGAGCGAATCTCCTAATCCAAGCGGACACGTTTATCAACTTTTCAAGTGACCTATACCGGTCCAGCAGAAACCCGGCGTCAGGGTCCTCAGCCTTCTGGGTAACATGCACGGCCGCTCTGGGGCCATGATCCGAAGATACTACTACATGGCTGTGGGGCCAGTCCGATTCTCTCCTGGCAAGCCAGGGTGGTCCCCACCACAAATGGTGTCTAACGAGTTCAGGAGCCCGACATCCCCTGGATGCACAATCAGACGGGTTCAATTCTCCTGGTACATGTCTCCAGGTCAGTGGGACCTCAGACGACACAATCTGGGAGACACGGTTCGCAACAAAAACCTCTAAGTTATGGACCGAAGCCTTCAGCCAGCACAAAACAATCTGGCTGTCCGTCCACGCGTACACCGTATCCTCCAAAACCACTGACCCACGCAACACTGTTAGAGTGTGATTCAAAAGTTTGGTCAAAAGAGCAGCCCCGGACAGTTCCAGTTTTGGAATCGTCATCCTTGTCCGAATAGGCGCTACCTTGCTTTTTGCCAAAACCAAACGCACGTCGACCTCCCCGGTGGAGGTGACGGGTCGCAAATAAACCGCTGCCGCAAACCCTCGTTCAGAGGCATCACAAAACCCGTGAAGGGTTGCCCTGTAATCCCCAGCAGGGACCAATTTCCTCGGCAGCGATACATTATTTATGTCCGATAGCGAGGTGAACATTTGCGTCCAATCAGTCAACAAATCACCTGAGAGGTGGGTGTCCCAGGTCAACTGAGCCGCCCACAGCCTTTGCATAAAACATTTGAGAGCAAAGGTGACTGGAGAAATCCATCCATTCGGGTCGAACGTTCTCGCAATCGTTGACAGTACTGACCGCTTCGTCCAGGCCTTCGGTGTTTCTAAAACCACCCGATAGGTAAACTCATCATGGACGGGCCGGTACTGAATTCCAAGCACTGACAACATGTTAGGGTTGTCAGGATTCTCAAAAACGTGCGGGTCTTGTTGAAACTCATCTGGGAGACCAGCCATCAACTCAGGGGAGTTGGACATCCACTTGCGTAGTTCATAGCCGCCTCGTTCCAGCAACTGAATGAGCTCGTCACGTCGGTCCAGAGCTTCCTCTACACTGGCTGCCCCTGTGCAGACGTCATCGACGTACAAATCTTGCTCCAGGATAGCGGCGGCTCTAGGATAGCTCACACGGTCACGCGACGCCAACTCCCGCAGGGTACGCATCGCCAAATACGGGCTAGACCGTAACCCATACGTGTTCGTGTTCAACTCATAGACCTTGACTGGCTCGGCCGTGGACTCACGCCAAAGTATCAACTGATACCTTCTGTCAGCCGGATGAATTACCGTTTGCCTAAACATCATCCGAATGTCTGCGACAAATACAACCTGGTGCCTCCGAAAGCTCGTGAGAATATCCGAAATATCACGACTCAACTTGGGTCCCGAATGTAGACACTGATTCAGGGACATCCCGTTCGAGGTAGGTGCTGACCCATCAAAAACAACTCGAATCTTGCCGGTAGGGGTTCGCAGGACGGCATGGTGTGGAAGGAAACAATGAATGAATTAGAGTCAATACAAATATCTGCTAAGAAGAAAACGCAATCATTGCACATGCATCGAATAATGATCCTAGCTGATGAACAGGGCAGGGGTCTACGTGAACTTCTGCAAAAACTCTTGGGAGAAAAATTCAGCGTAGAGTCTGTTATCAAGCCATACGCCACAATGGACCAGGTGTTGAGATCATGCTCTACACTGTGCAAAGATTATGGCGAAAATGACTGCATTATCATATTAGGGGGCTCCAATGATAAGGATCCCGTTAGGCTAAAATCTTTGCTTTATTATAATTTGAGCATGCTTGGAAAAACTAAGATAATACTTTGTAATGTTCGTAACAATATGTATTTGAATGAGAACAAAGTTAACTACACTTACAGACATCTGTGTTCTCGATTTGCCAACACCACTTTCTTAGACCTAAGTGACGAAGAATATTTTAATAGAGAGAGGTTTAACAAGCTATATGTATGTAGAGTTATGCTGCGGGAAATTTTAGGTATTAGATACGCACAAAAGATTGCGCAGTATGCAAAATCACGACAGAATTTGTCAGGGTTTGGTAGAACCCATTTAATGACCAATACCCAAACTTGTATGTTAACTTTGGCAGATAAACAGACACAAACAGATTCAATGGCGTCTGCGGATACAAACGCAAAAATTGAGTTTTTTCGTTCTGAATAAAGACAACGCAACTAGCAGTAAAGTGAGCCAATATAATGTAATAAAACAAACAATAAATAACGCTATTGATAAATCTCAATATAACGAAAAAGTCAAACCTAGCAATCAGAAAGTAATACAGGACAAAGTCACAATTTTCCATCAAAATATAGCGGGCATACTTAATAAACAAGATATTGTAAATATTACACTTGACGAATTTAATAATAATGGTAAACATATTGATATCATCTGTCTCTCAGAAACATTCATAAAGTCTGGAGATGAAAACAACCTAGTTTTAAAAGATTATAATTTGGTTTCATTTTATTCACGAACTGATATAAAACGTGGAGGAGTCTGTATACTAATTGATAAACGTATAAATTGTACAAACTTGAGTATTACAAAAGATTTTACTATAAAAAGACATTTTGAGTGCTGTGGTATAGAAATAATAGATAATAAACTGGTAATATTGTGCATTTATAGAGTTCCAAAGTCTGACGTAGATATATTTTTTAACAAATTAGATGAATTATTACAAATTTTGACAAAGAAAGATAGGAAGAAAATAATAATAACAGGAGACTTAAACATAGATATCCTAAAAACAAACAGTTTCTCGATAAGGCTTAAACAATTACTACAACAATATAACTTGAAATCTCATATAATAGAGGCAACGAGACAAAAATCTTGCATAGATCTCATTGTCAGCAACATTAACTCTGCGACAGGTACCGTACATAACCTTGGCCTCTCAGACCATAACACAGGTCAAACCTTGGAAATACCGATGAAATTAAAAACCGTAAAGAGTTTTTGGTTCGAAGAAAAAAGGGATTTTAGTGCAGAAAATGTAGAGAAGTTCATAGATTGCATATCATCACTCACATTCTATGAAGTTTGGGAATGTAATAAGGCAAATGAGGCATTCGATAAATTTCATGAGATTCTCATATTATTCTATAATCTCTGTTTCCCAAAATGTATAGCTAAAATAACTACAAAATCGAACAAAACCAGATGGATTACTAAAGGTATAAAAAAGTGTAGTGCAAATAAACGAAAGTTATATTTCCAATATCAGATGGCGAAAGATAATAAAGTAACGTATAAAACCCAGTACAAAAACTATTCTAACATACTTAGAAAATGTATTTTACAATCACAAAGAATAGGCAACCAGAACTTCATTTTGAATACAAATAACAAAATAAAAGCTATTTGGAATCTCATCAAAACACATGTATTTAAACAAAACTTAGGCAATAATGACATTGAAGAAATTACTCATAACGATGTAAAATATACTAACCCCTTTGACATTGCGACCGCATTTAATAATTATTTCATTAATCTTACAAAAATAGAGAATCCTAAAAGAACAAACAAACCAAACATCAAAAATCACAACTCCAATATATTTCTTCAACCAACCGACCCCGACGAGATAAAGAAAGTAATAATGTCCATCAATAATACAAATTCGGTGGGTTATGATGAATTATCAACTCGTATTTTAAAAAAATGTGCAGTTCATATTATACACGCCTTAAGTCACGTTATAAATCTCTCCCTCAGTCAAGGTATCTTCCCAGAAAAACTTAAACACTCTATTGTCAAGCCACTATTTAAACACGGAGAAAAAACAAACCCAAACCAATACAGACCAGTAACGCTCATACCAATTATTTCAAAAGTTGTAGAAAAGGTTTTCTTAAAACGACTCAATGGTTATCTGGAGAAATATAATATTATAAGACCAGAACAAAACGGTTTCCTTAAAGATAAATCAACCACACTAGCAAATTTCCAATTAGTAAAATCTATAACCGAATGTATTGACTCAGGAACACCTGTCGTTGCACTCTTCTTTGATATGAGCAAAGCTTTCGACTTTGTGCACCATGGTCTGCTCAATGAAAAACTAGAAAAGTACGGAATCAGAGGTATAGCAAATGAATGGATAAAAAGCTATTTAAAAGATAGATGTCAATTTACAGAAATTTCGAGATTTGATGAAAATAATAAACTGAAGAAATATAAATCTTCATACGAACGAAATGAATATGGAGTTCCTCAGGGAAGTATTTTGGGACCAAGTTTATTCCTGTTATACATTAATGACTTGCCTGATGTTACGATTAATGAGACTATCCTATACGCAGATGACACAACCGTGATTATTAAAGGTGACGACTTAGGTAACTTTGAAGCAAACATTAATAACACAGTGACTGAAATAATAAATTGGCTTAATCAAAATAATCTAAATGTCAATATCAATAAAACGAAGATGATGCAATTTCACACTGAAAAAAGACAACCACTTAAATTAAATATTTCGTACGATAACAAGGAAATAGAAGAAGTCAGCTCCACAAAATTTTTAGGTCTCTATTTGGACAAATTCTGCAAATGGAAAATTCATATAGACGTAATCTCTACAAAATTAAACAGATTCGTATTCGCTCTCCGCCGTCTCAAAGATACAATCTCGGAGCAAGTCGCACTGAACGCTTACCACGCATATGTCGCGTCCATTCTACAATATGGACTGATATTATGGGGTAACTCGACAGAAATAGAAAAACTTTTTAAAATACAAAAGAAATGTGTGAGAGTTATCTCAGGAGCCTATGCTAGAGACACTTGCAAGCCATTGTTCATCAAATTTAAACTACTGACATTGCCATGTCTATATATCAAACAAATAGTAATTTTTGTTAGAAAACATCCTACATATTTTCCTAAAAATAAAGAAATGACAATTCGAACCCAGAGAGAAAACATTGGAGAGAGGTTATTTGTTCATAAATGCAAACTAACTTCAGTGCAGAAAAATGTCTTTCATATGGCAATAAAAATATACAATGCCCTACCAACAGAATTGAAAGATCTACGATTTAATTTGTTTAAAACTAAATTACATGATTGGCTCATCTGTCGTTGTTTCTATTCTATCAATGAGTATTTTAATAGAGACAAATAATGTCAACTCAGAAATAGTGTACCTAATTACAATTATTTATAGAACTATAATTTACTTACTTATGACATTGAAGTGTGAATTATGTATTTTTCTGATGTTATAATTTAATTGGATAATGTGATGACCTAAAATTAATTTATTATTATCAATATTTGTACGCCTGAAAAGGCAGATTTTTGCGATTAAAATGTATAAAATTAAGATCCAATATTGTTACCAAAAATCATGCAAATAAACTTATTTGATTTGATTTGATTTGATTTGATATGATCCTCAGATCTCCAGTCCACACCCGATACCGACATGTGTCCTAACGACTCATACTCCCTCATGAAATCGACGTATTTTTGTTTAAATACGGCGTCCCTTGACATCCTACGCTCCATCGACATCAATCTCGTCTCAGCCATCTTCCTAGATTCTCCTAGTGGCGGTCGATCGGCCCTGAAAGGCAGTCGAGTTACAAAACGACCAGAACGAAGGCGACCAGTACTATTCTGGTAAAACAACTCGCACTCTTCTTCGTCTGCGTCGACTCGACGAGCGGTGGGAGGTTCCTCTATCTCCCAGAAACGTTGGATAGCGTCTGACAACGCTGAGCCAATTGTAGCGCTGGATTTTCAGTCCATTTACATAGGTTTAAACAGTTGGATTTATGAGAGGAAGATACAGGTATCGCCATCTGGCGGCAGCCTTAACAATGCTTACATTGGGGGAGCCATCTCGCTGCGCGTCGAACAGTATCGATCCAAGTGGTTACGGTGGAACGCCGCTAGAGGGCGCCACCACTCTTAGTGTTGCCCTCGTCTTTTTGTTCCCATGTTGTCGGGAAAATTTAACTACAGCTGGCGGAGTGAACAATTATTTTCAGGCGGGAATCGCTGCCGTGTACCCTAAATGTTGGTGGGGACGCGTCCTGAATGTAAGGTGCAGGAACTGACAGCGGAACGGGAGCTAGATAGAAATTTCGCCCGGCTAATTTACTGTCGCAATCGGCGACGTGAACTTGTCATGGGGGGCTTTCAGCGCGAAGGTGGTATCCCTGATGGAAAGATTGTTCGCGAAGATTTTGGTTATAAATATGCGCCCCAAGCCGGTGGGAGTTTTTTTTCGACGAGAGTGCCGCGAGAGGCACACCGCTTGAGGTGGTAGAAGGAGGAACCACTGACAAGAAACCTTGGTGAGTCGAGTTGGGTTAGGAAACGTGGTTATCGACGGTTCAACCGAGGCGAGTGTCATTTTTACCAACGAAGTGGTTCCTTTCAGCCCCTTTTTGCTCCGGGGACGGAGAGAGCGTGCCGTGGTGGACGCGTAGCGGAAGGAGGTTGTTCCCACGTGTGGTGAGGTGGCTGACGCATCGGCTCGCTAAATCCAACCCTGCCGAAGACGGGATTTTGGGAGCCGCCAAGGTGACCCGTGCTGGGTGCACCCCGTGGTAGCGGGCGAGGTACATCCTGAATATATAAGGTGAGAAATTTCCATCTTCCATGGTTCGCATCGCGCGCTTACTAACCTGCCCCAGTAGATTTCTCGTTACTTCTCCATAACGCGGCCCTAGTCGCTCATCATGGTCGATTGACCTAGTCTTAGGTAACGTCGACGCAGTGATTCAACTTCCTTAGGCATTCCCTGTGGTCCAGTGGCCAAACCAAGAGGTTTTATTAAATATAATTGCATCATGGGGCTGGACCACGGCCAGGGTGATTTTGTAAATAGGTTAGTTTGTGACATTTGTTAGTGTATTGCAAACCGAATATAGATTTTCCTTGTAGTAGATTAAGGCCTGGGCACCTGAGAAATAGACCTTGCCCGTGTGTTTGGTTAATTTTGTGTAATTTTAAGTCGGGGAGCTCTTAATTAAGGCCCGTGGTGTACATTGTGAACTTAGGGCCAGTCGCTAAGTAGATTTTTCTCCTAATTCCAGTACATAAGATCCCGCATGGCGCCTGTACTGCCAGTGTAGCTGGTGACGCCCTGCTTGTTACTGTTACGCTGATCTTCCCTGCGGGGGGGGCAGACCTGAAGAAACAAGGGTCGAGATAAGTGTAGAATTAAGGACGTGTATTATTTAAATAGGACGGCCACTAAGAGAGAACCCCCCCTTGTTTTCTTTAACAAATGTTCAGGAAATAAAACTTGAGAACCAGAATCTCTTCTTTTACTGACAGGAACTAGGACCCCCAGAAAAACGAGGCTACAATTGGCGCCCGAACAGGTTTTTCTCTCTTGGTGGTTGTGTAAACCTGTGTTCTGGTCTTTCGCTCAGTACACATGGCCGTTTCTATACTTTAGTTTTTGTATTTTGAGGCGGATTGTTAATTGTTGTTATTGTGTTATCGTGTGTGACCGGGCCACAATGGCAACTTTTGAAGATAGGCCGATTAATTTTAATTTACTGCATAAGGACGAGTTAGAATATGAAGTTGAACTTCGTGGGGGAAAGCCAGCCCCAACCGTCACGGAACTGCGTTCCCAGATCCGAAAATTAAACATTGAACTCAGCTCGGACGAAGTAACGGAGTTCAGTGGCGATTGTGAGCGGGAATTCGCCACTATTTGTGAGAAGTTAGAATCACTGCAGAGTCTGTTGGTAGGTACAACTCAAAGACCGTGTTCTTTAAAGATTCTGAGTAGGGTACAGGCGTTAGCGTACCACTTATATCACCGTCTGAGTAGGCTTCAGCCCCTAGAAGGTGCCGGCGACAAATTTTTCGAGACAAACGCGACTATCGAAAAAATAATAGACAGACTAGAGAGTATTATGTTAAATTTTCGATCGTCCAGAGTGGCGTCACCTACCCCCGTCCGCGAGGTAATACCCGAGAAGTATCAGGCGGTTCACACATTGAATATCAAATTCGATGGGAAGTCGTGCGTAAAGGGATTTTTACAAAGATTGGAAGAAGTTAGGGTCTCCCGCGGTATCTCCGACGAAAGATTGTTCAAGTCGGCCCCGGAATTATTCACGGACGGAGCGTTATGCTGGTACAGAGGTGCCATTAGCGATGTACACACATGGTCCGAATTGAAAAATCTTTTGTTGGCGGAATACTTACCATTTGACTTTGATTTCCGTCTTATGAAAGAGATTAGGGAAAGAACTCAGGGACAGGACGAGAGCATAGTAAATTATTTGAGCGTAATGCAAAATTATTTCTCCCAATTATTAAAACCCATTACGGAAATTGAGAAATTGGCTATAGTTAGACACAATATTAGGCCGTTCTACACGACCCAACTAGCTCTGCACCCAATCAACTCATGGTCGGATTTGAAGTCAAGCTGCCGATTGCTGGAACAGGCAGAATGTATTGCGCGTAGCTTCTCGGAGCCAACTACATCCGCCTCAATCTTGGCGTCGGACTTAATTTATACTTGTGACAACGGGAAAGCCACCGCAGGCCAAGTCTCAGCGATACAAGAGCCGTCGCGGAAATTATTCTGCTACCGTTGCGGGGAACCGGATGTAGTTACTTCAACGTGTCCTAAATGTAAGATGTCAAAAAACTAATAAAGTCGAATCAGAGCAGGGTTGATTCGGGTGTAGGCTTTGGGAGAGGTATACCCTCTTACCACGTAAGTAACCCTGCAAGTAAGTGCGCTGTTAATACGGCGTCCGAATTTCATGCGGCGGAGGCGGAAAGGCAACGTGCGCCGGGGGCGTGCGTGTCCTTCGCCACCGTAGGCCACGACGCATCACTCCGGCATGGAGATCGGGGTGGTGATGCCAAGGTGAGGAGGGCGTCTGCGGATGTCCCGGGCGCACGGGGTTCTGGAAGCCCTTCGTCGCATTCGCCCAAGGGCGTTTTCGTCAACAATAAGGTGAGTCCCGTACCACATAGTGCACCCGTCACCTCTGAACCAAACGTGATAGCTTCGCCACTGACTCCAAGACCACAGGAATGGTCGGAGTGGATAGAATTTGTCCGTAAATTTCACATCGAACTACGCGCGAAACACGTGAGCGTGATCCACGGTCGCGTCGCTCGCCCATATCTGAAAGTGGGGGTTTATAATTTTTTTTTTACTGGTCTATTAGATTCTGGATCGGAAATTTCCATTATTAGCAAGGCGGCTTTGGATAGGCTCGGTCAGGAAATCGTATTGCATAGGGCGTTGGATTTGGACGCGATAACCACAGCAAACGGTTCATCTTCACCGGTCGCCGGTTACGTGTTACTGCCCGTCGCTTTGGGGGGTAGAACGTCCGTCGTTAAATTTTATGTAGTTCCGGGAGTAACGACGAGCCTGCTTCTGGGCATCAACTTCTGGCAGGAGTTTGACATAGCACCTGACGTGTTGTCCTTGTTGAATAGGGGATGCTCTTTCTCTGACACCGAGAAGACAGCCACTTTTGATTGTGAGATTAGGAGGATTCAACCGTTGAACGCCCTTTCAGTTCGCCAACGCGCAGAAGCCGAAGATATCATGCTGGAGTTTGAGTCCATATCTTTTGATAAGAAGGGTTTAGGTAGAACTCATCTCTTGAGCCACAGGATTGACACAGGAGGGGCAGCCCCTATAAAACAACGGTACTATGTTTTGTCCCCACAAAAACTAGCAGAGTTAAATAAACAGTTGGACGAGATGCTGCAGCTAGACGTTGTGGAACCCAGCAGTAGTGCGTGGAATAATCCTATAACAATGGCACCCAAGGCAGATGGTACGCTGAGATTTTGTTTGGATAGTAGGAAGCTGAACGCGGTTTCAAAACATGATGCATACCCTCTCCCGTACATAACGCAAATCTTAGATCAGTTGGGGAACGCGAAGTTTTTGTCTTCTATTGACCTCAAAGCAGCCTTTTGGCAGATCCCACTAGACTCTCGGGACTCAATGGAAAAAACCGCGTTTACAGTGCCAGCGCGCGGGCTGTACCACTTCAAGGTTATGTGCTTCGGCTTAACTTCTGCACCAGCTACTCAACAGCGCCTCATGGATCGTCTCTTCGGACCTGAGTTCGGCGGGAGAATTTTTATTTATTTAGATGACATTGTAATCGTTTCAGCTACGTTTGAGGAGCATACGAGGCTGCTGCGGGTTGTCTTAGATCGGCTAAGCTTCGCTGGATTAACAATTAACTTACAGAAATGCCAATTTTTTAGAAGTCAATTAAAATACCTCGGGTACGTAGTTGATGAGTTTGGTCTGAGGACAGACCCAGAAAAAATACGGGCTATTGTGGACTTCTCCGTACCGACAACTAAGAAGGAGGTTAAGAGATTTTTAGGCACCGCCTCGTACTACCGACGTTTTATTAAAAATTTCAGTAACATAGCGGGGCCGCTCAACAAATTAACTTCAACAAAAAAAGGTACGCCACCGTTCCAGTGGACAGCGGAAGCTGACCAGGCATTTGTGGAGCTAAAGAGGGCGCTGACTACGGCCCCGGTGTTAGCATGTCCGGATTTTGACAAAGACTTTGTAGTGCATTGCGATGCATCCGATTTTGGTGTAGGTGCAACATTGACGCAGAGGTTTGATGGAGGGGAGCACCCCATCGCTTATTTCAGCCGATCTCTCTTACCCGCCGAGCGGAACTACTCAGCCACGGAGAAAGAAGCGATGGCGGTGGTCAACGCCGTCGAACACTTTCGTCCTTATCTGGAGGGAGATAGGCCGTTTACGATCATCACTGATCATGCCAGCCTGAAATGGTTTTTAAACTTGAAAAACCCAACCGGTCGTCTAGAAAGATGGGGTTGTAGGTTATCCCCATATAACTTCACTATTCAACATCGGCGAGGAGTGGACAATGTAGTTCCTGATGCTCTCTCAAGATCAGTTCCGGTGGCAGCAGTGGCGCCAACGGTGCAGACTTCTGACGATTGGTATTTGAAACTTTTTAGGGGTTGTGTGGATAGGCCACAATCCATGGCAAATTATCAGGTCGAGAGCGGTCGTCTTTATCGTTTCAGAAAGGGCAAGAACAACTTAACCGATGACTTCCAGTGGAAGGAGGTAGTCCCAGTGGAGTACAGAGTGGACATCATGGTCGCGAACCATTCAACGCCTACGGCGGCACATCTAGGGGTAGATAAGACGCACAGTCGGTTGAAGCTCAGATACTTTTGGCCAGGAATGTACCAGGACGTGGTGAGTTTTGTGGCTGCTTGTGAAGTGTGTAAAGCCTATAAACATAGCAACCTGTCAAAACCCGGTCTGATGGGGGACCCAAAGGTTTGCTCACGGCCGTTTCAGTGTATTAGTGTTGATTTAGTCGGCCCCCTACCGGCTTCCAGACAGCTAAATACATTTTTGTTAGTAGTAGTATGCTGCTTCTCCAAGTATTGTTTGATTTTCCCCGTGCGGCGCGCTACAGGAAAGGTGATCGCTCAGCGCCTGGAGGACCATGTGTTTCTGGTGCATGGGGTTCCTCAGACTGTGCTCTCAGACAACGGGCCACAGCTGGTGGGTCGTGAAGTCCAGTCATTATTCGAAAAGTACAATGTGCCGCAAGTACATTTGGGCCCGGTTTATTGCCCCCAAGTAAACACGGTAGAACGATATAACAGGACCATCATGACTGCGGTCTCAAGTTTCGTAGGGTCTGACCATCGCACGTGGGATGTGAATATTCACAAGATACAGTTCGCTCTAAATACTTCCGTTAACGATGCTACTTCGTACACCCCGTTTTTTCTGGTACATGGGAGAGAGGCAGTAGCTGATGGAAATGTTTACTCGGATCCCGTTGTAGTTGATGAATTGTTGTTTGGGTCGCGAAAAGCCTCGGCGGATAGATTAGGTACCTTGAAAGATGTTTACGAGAAAGTGGGGGTAGAACTAAAAAAGGCCCACGATCGTAATGTCAAAACGTATAATAGCAAACGCCGTGATTTGTCTTTCAATGTAGGCGATATTGTTTGGAAAAGAACTTACAAACTCAGTGATGCGAGCAAACATTTTTCTGCGAAGTTATGTCCTAAGTATGAAAAATGCATCATCGTCAAGAAGTTATCGCGTTTGGTTTACGAGGTAGAGGATGAAAACGGCAAGCCATTGGGGAAGTGGCATATTAAGGATATCAAACAGAAAGACGAGGGACAGATGTCATGCGACCCACGAGTAAACCCCGTGAGTAGTGTTGTGAGTGTTGGTAATTTTCGCTCATCAGCGATCGTTGGTCCGGCTGCGTCGCCCCGTCGCGGAGTTCTGCGCAGCAATGCCCACGTAGCTGGTGAAAGATTGGGGATAAATACAGGCGCTTCGCCAAGTCACAGCGCCGCCTATAGGAGCCGAGTATTCCGCCGTAGGCCCAGATAAGCCGTTCCGGAACAACACCTGGAACGGTGATGCCAAGGAAATAGTTTCCATTGTATCATTGTTGTATGTTGTGACAGCTGTACTGTTTAGCTTGTTATTTTGTTTGGTCCCTCAAGAGTCTTCGGCCGGATCATGAGGTGGCATCATAGGTCTTTTGGTTTTGTGTGTCGTAGGCACTTCGTTTTTTTGGTATTGTGGATGTTGGAGGGTTTGTTTTGTTGGGGGGCGGTGTTCTCGGATGGGGTCATCCGTAGGATTCCCTGCGTGAATCCTATTTTGGCTTGGGGGGTACTGTAGCGCTGGATTTTCAGTCCATTTACATAGGTTTAAACAGTTGGATTTATGAGAGGAAGATACAGGTATCGCCATCTGGCGGCAGCCTTAACAATGCTTACATTGGGGGAGCCATCTCGCTGCGCGTCGAACAGTATCGATCCAAGTGGTTACGGTGGAACGCCGCTAGAGGGCGCCACCACTCTTAGTGTTGCCCTCGTCTTTTTGTTCCCATGTTGTCGGGAAAATTTAACTACAGCTGGCGGAGTGAACAATTATTTTCAGGCGGGAATCGCTGCCGTGTACCCTAAATGTTGGTGGGGACGCGTCCTGAATGTAAGGTGCAGGAACTGACAGCGGAACGGGAGCTAGATAGAAATTTCGCCCGGCTAATTTACTGTCGCAATCGGCGACGTGAACTTGTCATGGGGGGCTTTCAGCGCGAAGGTGGTATCCCTGATGGAAAGATTGTTCGCGAAGATTTTGGTTATAAATATGCGCCCCAAGCCGGTGGGAGTTTTTTTTCGACGAGAGTGCCGCGAGAGGCACACCGCTTGAGGTGGTAGAAGGAGGAACCACTGACAAGAAACCTTGGTGAGTCGAGTTGGGTTAGGAAACGTGGTTATCGACGGTTCAACCGAGGCGAGTGTCATTTTTACCAACGAAGTGGTTCCTTTCAGCCCCTTTTTGCTCCGGGGACGGAGAGAGCGTGCCGTGGTGGACGCGTAGCGGAAGGAGGTTGTTCCCACGTGTGGTGAGGTGGCTGACGCATCGGCTCGCTAAATCCAACCCTGCCGAAGACGGGATTTTGGGAGCCGCCAAGGTGACCCGTGCTGGGTGCACCCCGTGGTAGCGGGCGAGGTACATCCTGAATATATAAGGTGAGAAATTTCCATCTTCCATGGTTCGCATCGCGCGCTTACTAACCTGCCCCAGTAGATTTCTCGTTACTTCTCCATAACGCGGCCCTAGTCGCTCATCATGGTCGATTGACCTAGTCTTAGGTAACGTCGACGCAGTGATTCAACTTCCTTAGGCATTCCCTGTGGTCCAGTGGCCAAACCAAGAGGTTTTATTAAATATAATTGCATCATGGGGCTGGACCACGGCCAGGGTGATTTTGTAAATAGGTTAGTTTGTGACATTTGTTAGTGTATTGCAAACCGAATATAGATTTTCCTTGTAGTAGATTAAGGCCTGGGCACCTGAGAAATAGACCTTGCCCGTGTGTTTGGTTAATTTTGTGTAATTTTAAGTCGGGGAGCTCTTAATTAAGGCCCGTGGTGTACATTGTGAACTTAGGGCCAGTCGCTAAGTAGATTTTTCTCCTAATTCCAGTACATAAGATCCCGCATGGCGCCTGTACTGCCAGTGTAGCTGGTGACGCCCTGCTTGTTACTGTTACGCTGATCTTCCCTGCGGGGGGGGCAGACCTGAAGAAACAAGGGTCGAGATAAGTGTAGAATTAAGGACGTGTATTATTTAAATAGGACGGCCACTAAGAGAGAACCCCCCCTTGTTTTCTTTAACAAATGTTCAGGAAATAAAACTTGAGAACCAGAATCTCTTCTTTTACTGACAGGAACTAGGACCCCCAGAAAAACGAGGCTACACAATAAGTATGCCATCTGACTCGGCAGGCCTAACCATTGGCAATGCCGGACCCATGATCACGTGACCAAACTTAGTATCCACAGCAATCAACCCGTCCGGCTGAAGAACTCGCCGATCCGACAACAGAAACCTACCCAGAACGTCTGCTCCCAGTAGCAGGTCGACCGGGGCTGGAGTGTCAAAATCGGGATCCGCCAACTTGAGTCCTGACGTCAGGAATCGAACGGCCGGATTCAACTTCACCAAGGGGTGTTTGCCCATGACATGCGTCATTACTAAAGCTTGCACGGATGTTTTTGTCAAAATGTCATAACGTGGAGAGAACGTGATCACCGATTGACCAACTACATTCGTAACCGTAACATTCCCCACGCCCCGTATTGATTTATTATACCTATCTACCTTGAGGCCCAACCATTTTGCTAAATCGTTCGATACAATGCAGCCCTGAGCTCCAGAATCTAATAGGGCGCGAACGTATGTTGGGTTGCCCGCCAAATCCCAAACAAGCACAGAGGCGATCGGTAACACCACCGTCTCCGGTTGGGGGGCAACCAATGGTTGGGCCGCAAATTCCTAGCTAGGACCCCCGGGGCCCCACTGTGCCTGTAACCGATCAGGTAGGCAGCTATACGCCAGAGGATCCCATTGTACAAATGGCCCACGCGCCGGTTCCATTGCCACCCTACGACGCCCCCCGAAGGGGGGTGGGCGTGAATTCAACCGTGGCCGCTCCATGAGCGGGGGGGACATCACATGCGACCGACGAGGACGAGGCGACGAGCGGGGCGACAACTGAGGCGGCGTCCGAACCGCATCCGCATAGCTTGAAGGTGTCCCATGCCACCCGCCCGTTACGGCCTGCTCAACATACCCAATGTCCCGCTGAGTCGGATGCTGAGTCGCAACCGAAAACTCAGGGCCCCCCATGTGATGACCCTGAGTGCGGCCCTGCACCCCTGGGTGGCTGCGTGCCTGTGGCCCCATTGCCCGCTGAGTCGGATGCTGAGTCGCAACCGAAAACTCAGGGCCCCCCATGTGATGACCCTGAGTGCGGCCCTGCACCCTAGTACCGCCCTGTGCACGTGGGGACATTGGCCCCTGAGTTGCGCTCCGAGTCGCAAACGAATTCTCAGGGCCCCATGCCGTGTCACCCTGGATACGGCCCTGTGGACGTGGGGACGTTGGCCCCTGAGTTGCGCTCCGAGTCGCAAACGAATTCTCAGGGCCCCATGCCGTGTCACCCTGGATACGGCCCTGTGGAGGCTGTTGGCCGGACCGGTTCATGCACAACAGATTGTTGTGGGCCCCACCACAATATCCGCACATTTTGGTACGCGTGCAGTCCCTAGCCATGTGTGGCCCGAGGCACAGGAAACACCAGTTCCGCTGCTTGGCCATCCGGCGCCGTCCCTCAACCCTAAGTTCCCCGAACTTATTGCAATTGGCCACAGCATGGCCAATCTGCCTACAACATGGGCAGGTCTCACTATGTGGGGTCAATGCACTCACAGTCCCATACGACTGCCGGTTGGTGCGGTCCTTCCTCGTCGGAGGGCCCCTACTCACAGCGCTCCCGGCAGCTCTCTGTGGCTCCGAAGGATGGGTGACCGTCAACCCCAAATTCTCTGCCCGTCGAGCCTCCTCTTCCAAGAATCCGACCAAGTCGGAGAAGGCGGGCAGGTCCTCGGCCGACCTCCCGTGAGACTGTTCGAAACGAGTCTGCACGTCAGTGGGTAGGCGGGAAAGTACAATGTACAGCAGTAGGTACGACCATTCACCAACCGGAAGTCCAAGATTCTCTAGAGCCTTGGTGACGGACAACAATGGGTTCAAAACCTCCGTCTGTATGGCCCCGACCTTGTTCACAACCGGGATACTAAACAAACGGTTCAGTTGGGCATCGGCCAACCTCCGTTTGTTATGATAACGTCTGACCAACAATTGTCTGGCCGTTTCATAGTTACCCTCCGTAACTGTCAAATGAGCGACCAGCTCCCTAGGCTCACCCCTCAATGCTGCCACCAGCTGAGCCATCTTGACAGACTTGGTAATGTCCGATCGCATGTGCACCAAACTGTCGAACAGATTGATGAAGCTCATCCATTCACCGGACACTCCGTCAAAGGTAGGCATAGTTATGGCAGGTAACCTGGACCCCGAACCCTGAAGCGGCAGAGGTGCTTCAATGTCACCACCATGGCTGGACTCGCGCTGTCTACGTATGTCCGCAGCCTTCTGCGTGATAGCAGCTGCCATCTCCATACATTGGTCGACATCCCCTAGCAACCGTGACAGCCTGTCAGGTGCGCAACCATCAACTGATTCCGCCTGCGCGGACAATTCGAGCACCCTGTTGTAACGTTCCTTAACGTCCATAGACCGCTCCAATACCACATCATGCCTATCTAAACGGTCTATCAGACCGTGTGCGGAGGAAAACCATCTGAGTTCCTTAGAAACACCCTTCTGGATTTCAGATAGCGACATGATCGGAACGATACTTACTCACAATTTGCAGTAACTCAATTTTATTGGACCCTCCAGTCTATAACCCAAACGAGGGAACCCTAAACCACAACTTAAACAATGCTGTTTTCCTTAAACAATAGGAACCGAGTTTTATATCTATATAAATTCTGTAATACAATTTAGTTTCCCTTTATCATTATAACACACACATATAGTCAATATTAGTTCAAGTTATAAATTGCTATAAACTGAAAACAATGTAATAGCCTGCTATCAATAGATGTAACTACTTATGTTAACCAAACATTCATTAGCATTACTAGACCACTAATAGATTGACTAACTGGTACTTCAATGCAAATTTCAATTCACCTACAATGTACCTAAGTTGAGTACCTACTATTCTGAGTCACATCTCAGTACAACTGGTCATTTAGGGAAAACTGTAATATCTGTCTGTCTACTACCAGCAATAGACTTATAGCTTACAATACTACCAATCTATGTGGATACAGGAACAACACCAAGTTAGCTAATAACCGCCTATACCTACAGATTGATAGTCCCAAATCGTGGGTTCCTGGAGCCCTTGACGGCTGCAAATCTCAGGAAACCACGCTCTTGCTACCAAAATTGTTCAGGCTTCTCGGCACCTAACGACCTCGCAGGGGCCCATCAGCTACGAGGTAGCGTAGCGATCAGATGCCAAGAAGTGTAAACGTCGGCGATTCACCGAGCTATTACTTATGGATTCGATCTAACCTGGTCTGTGCTTCGTTCCCGTCAAACTCCTGTCTCTCTGCAAGGCCCGGGTGCACCCTAGGCTCTTCTTGGTAGACAGGTTCTTCAGCCAACCAGGTATGACTGGCAGGCCAGCTTCGACGAGCACAGTGTTCCAACACAGGTTATGTTACGTGGGAAAAACCAATCGGCCACGTAAATGCGAACTTTATCTGGTTCGGGGAACCACAACACACTCAGCTATCTAGACAATCCTGAGGGGAACCCGAATACATTCCAGATGGCTTGCGATTTAAATTCAATACCCTAATCAATACGCGTTACATTGCGAGGGCTTTTCGTCTGTCAGTTCTCAAAAAACTGCTAGGTTGGCAGCAACGTCAAATTCAAAATGGCCGTTCCGAAACCATCGATCGAATATCGATTTGGAATCGAACACTAGGGGTTGAATGTTAGTAGTATCGAACTAAATATTACATTGCATTTTAACAGTTAGTATGAGACTTCCGCATATTTTGAAGCTAGAGGTCTGAAAATTTGATACAGTGACTGCTTATTATAAATACTAAATTAACATAACCTTCAATACTCCATAACTGCAGCGATTGGCTAGCCCCCTGTCACGCAAAATGGAGTATTCAAACACTGGCTGAAAATGGGCACATTAGTGCCTCTGCCACCTGCCTTATGGGAAATGGCGTGACGCTATATTATTATGCTCACATCGATATTGGGTCATCCACTTTCTCATGTGGGCAAGCTTATGTAGCACTCTCTAGAGTGACTAGTTTGCAAGGTGTCCACCTTATAAATATTGACTTTAGTAGCATTAAAGCACAACAGTCAGCTATAGTCGAATGTAATCGCCTAAGAGTCAAGTATCGCCCTGATCTATTGCTTATAACAAACAGTAAACCGACGAAGAAAAAAGGCAAAGACAGACAGTGGGCTATGAAAAAAGGCACATCTGATGTTCAATAAATACATCCTAAAAAAGAAAGAGAAAATGAACAAAGTAAAAATACTATCTTTAGTACTTACAAAAACAAGTGAAATCACACCAAAACCATTTGAATGCAAAAAAATGCCACCATGAGAGAAAATGTTATCAGGGTGTCAAGTCTGGTAAATCCCATTGCTATGTTTATACAGCAAAGCTACAGCATAAAAGGTGTGAGACAATTACGCTCTACTACATCTGTACTGCATCTGTATTAACAGTGGTTTCAGTTTTGACATCTGTCATTTCACATACAAATAGTGGCTTGTTGTGCTCTGAGTTAACCACTGTGTTAATACAGCTAATATTGCGTTGCTTGCATTTTCCAATTTAAGCTCATGTGACAGTAGGGAAACGGCCAAGCCACATATTTTGAGTAAGGTGTTAGAGTTTGTGAAGTTAGGGCTGTACAGTTAGGGCGTGTAGAGTTAGAAGCTTGGCTCTACTTGAGATCTGATAACTTTTTGTTTCCCTCTTCTTGGCTACATTTTTTACATGAAAATGTTTTGGTGGGATTATAGTTACTTCTATAGTGACCTATATATACTTTATTAATTTTTATTTATTGATTTTACCACAATTTTCTCGCAATTTTACTCTTTCAGCTTCAAAATGGAATGTCTATGTTGAACCGAGATTAATTAGTATAACTATTTTCCATCGCGATCTTTCAACCGTGATTGAAAATTTGTATTGATGATCTGATTGCTACTTTTCTATAGAATACGATTATTTTTAAACGAGTTGCCCTTTATAGCGATAATCATTGGACTATTTGTCAATTTAATACTGAAGGTGACTAAAACCTTTCAAAATGACAATTTGACTATGATCCGGATTGATGCTAGATATACAGAACCGAGCTACTGGAATTCAGCTCCTTCGCCGAACTACAAACTTCTCAGTAAGATTTACGAATATTGTTCGCAGCCTTCTTCAAAAACTGAAGACCCGGAACAATCAGGCCTGCAGTCGAATTGTACAACTTATAGAAAAAGACGGTAATATTTGAGAGGAAACACAACAACAAAAAAAAAGTCATACGGCATGCAATAAACGCAAAATTATAAGACTTTACAATTACATCTACTTCTACGCACACACGATAAAGACTGGAGACTAAACATATTCTAATATGATAAAAAATATGCCCACAAAAACTTCTATTTCCACAAAGATGACGTCTTATCACAGTATCCAATAAGATCTAAACATCCACTTCCCACCAAACTCAATTAACGCTACTATAGGCACGCGGTGCCATAGTGAACCGCGAGTTAGCTTAGCTCTGGGAAACTTTGACATTCAATACAAAGACTCGAGCTTAGTGATAAATCGCATTGCATTTATCGGGCTTTACAACAGTGGAATAACTTATTATGGTCAAGGACCCATTTCATGGTGATGAAATTTAGTAGTAGCAATTCATATTGAAACGCTTTTATTATCAGAATGTTAATGGCGACTCCATCCGAAAGATTCTTTGACTAAAGATAAGGAATATATGTGTAAAGCAAAGAAACTTAAGGCTCGGAGTTAATCCGGAAGAATAAAGTGGGTCAGCGCGCGGAAGGTATATAATACAAACATCATTCTGCTTTCTAATTGGCGAGTGATTTTAAGTATCTTCCTTTATTCAGAATCCTTTCCTTTATTTTTAAGTAAAATTAGGGAAATTATTCTTGATTCTTAGGAAATAACATTAAAAAGAAACTAGGCAAGTGCCAGTCGGACTCGCGCACCGAGGTTTCCTCACAAATAGTATTTTTGTGAAATAAGTTCACACTTACTCCCTGTTACACCACACAGAAGTTTAATATAAACGTCACTGTTTCTTTCACAATGCAAAAATTTAACACTTTATTATTCTAACAGAAAGTGATCTATAGCTAGCAATTCGGTTCTATGAAGCTATATGGGGTCGCCTCACTTCGCTCCGCTTCGCTCGGCTCCCGGTGGTTCTCAACCAACCTCTCCTCATTGTGTGCCCATTCGTAAATTTTTCTTTGAAACACAACTCACGAACTTATGCGCGGGACGAGGCGGCTTAGAGAGCTGTAATTGGTCAGCTCAAGGTCAGAATTTGATGTCTAATATTTGTAGTGGTGTCAAACAATTGAAACGATAAAATTATAGCTATCGATGAGATGAAGGCTTGTGTTAAATACCTTTTTTCGTACCTAATTTAACAAAAATAAGTATAAGTATATAAGTGTGAGCCTTTTATGTGCAAATCTTTATAAACAATTACTTATTTAATGATATTTCATTTGAGGTATTACAGACGTAGATACCCCACACTTTCTTGAAGTTATGACCTACTAAACAGTTTGAGAGAGAAAAATATACTTTTTAGACAGTCCTTTTAATTATAATATAAATATGTAAATATAAATATATAATATAATATAAAATAAAATAATATAATATAATATAATATATATATATATAATATAAATAATAAAAATGACGATTGCTAAGTATATGTAAATATCTACAGTAATAAAGACATTTGGAATTTGGAATTAATTCAATTTATGCTATTCATGCTTGAAATGAGATTCTTGGTTCCTCACAAAGACAAGAGCCCATCTTCGGACTTATGTGGTCGTGATTTTGAGCATCATTTCATCTTTCATGGTGTCGAAAGCCATTCTTATTTTGAAATAAACTCTTCATTTGTGTTGATGGGTACGTTTGAATAGACCAGTTCTTTGGCTCTGCCTCACACAAAATAGTCCATTGGGGTCAGGTCTGGTGAACGAGCAGGCCAAAGAATATGACCGTCTCTGCCGATCCATCAAATGGGAAAACAGTCGTCAAAATAGCTTCTCAACGCCTAATGCATCTGCTACGCACTAAACAGCCTACGAAATTGAATTGAATTGGATTGAACTAAATTAATATTGAGTGGCGCTGATGGTTGGATTTGATTCTTTCAAAATTGAGTGGCGCTGATGGCAACACTGTGGATCGGCCGGGCAGTTCGGACACTCAGGTGGAGTCACACTCGCACATTTCCGAGCAGGAGGTGTATGACGCCTAAAAGGCCATGTCTGTGGGTGAAGCCGTGGGACATGACAACACCAGCGTGGAACACCTACGTTTTGGTAGCCCGTGGGTGGTGGTGCTCCTCTCTGTGCTATTTAACGCATGTCTGAGACATTTGTACCTGCCCTCGGAGATGCATCGAACCATTATCAAAAGAAAATCTGGAAACGCTTCAGTTAATTCCAATTATCGACCCATTTCTCTGGCTACAACTTTTTCAAAACTATTTGACGCCATTATTCTAAAACGTCTCACAAAATTTGAAGGAATAAGTAAAGCTCAGTTTGGTTTTAAAAGTAAAAGCTCAACGGATCTTGCTATTTTCACACTGAAGCAGACCGTGGATTATGTCTCAAGAAAACCCCCGTATATACAGTCTTCCTTGACTTAAGCAAGGCGTTTGATCGGGTCAAATACAGTCTGCTTTGGGGGATGTAAGCGGATCATGGAGTACCCTCGGATATTGTTAGGATCCTGGCGGCGTGGTACAAGAGTCAGGTGAACGTCGTCAGATGGTGTAATGCCTCATCGGACGAGTTTGTACTGTCCTGCGGTGTGAGACAGGGAGGGCTAACATCTCCTCTACTGTTCAAGTTGTAAGTCGAGGCGCTGAGCGAGGGGCTCCATGCCATTGGCATCGGCTGCCATGTTGGAGGCAAGTGTGTCAACTATTAGCAATTATTATTAGCAAAATTAGCAAACCTGAGGGCACTGGGTAACGAGCAACATGTAGGATGATCTCGACATGGACAAGGAGAGACGAGCAATGGCCAACATAATAGGGCACAAATTCTGCAAATACTCGCGTGACTCAAAGCTTGTTCTATTTAGGACGTACTGCCAAACGACACGCTTCAGCTCTGGTGCAGTGATAAGGTATTTGCGATAACTCTATAGTTATCGCAAATTCAAGGTGCAATATAACGACACTTAAGGCGTCTTGTTCCGTCTGCCGCGGTGGTGCAGCGCGTCTACAATTTTTGCAGGGGCGCGGATGCCATGCGCTGACGCAGTGATAAGACACAGGGTGGCTAATTTCAGGGATAATTTGCATTTTTTGGCGACTAATAGTATAGTAAAGATGGTTTATGATGTTAGTCACGGCTTGCGCAGGTTCTGGTCGAATCTACTTCGTCCATAAATTGCATGGGTCGGTGGCTAAAATATCTATAATTATGAGTGAGTATATATGTTTTAATAATGCCACAAAACATTTTAATTAATATGGTGTATTAATGTCTTTATTTAAATCTAATTTAATTTATTTTGACATGTATTTGCCATTATAGACGCTTGCGTCTAAATAAACATTATTCTTATTATTAAAACATCTCCTTTATTATTTGTGTGCAATAAAGAAAATGAATTAATATAGATCGAATATATATTCTCACTTGGAAAGTTTTGCGGGGCCCGGTCTCGTCGTCGTTTATAAATAACCCAGCGTTGTCTTATCTTAGGTTTCCGCTGAATTCCCTTCCAGTTCTAAAACGACCCTTATCTCGTAGTGAGCATTAAAAAACCTTGGCACGCCTAGTGGTGTGTTTATTAATCCAGAAGGGCTGTCCGTAACGTTTTTTTGTGACAAAATAATGTGAGCGTCAAAATGGCCGTTTACTTGTAGCGACTGGCTCGGAAGTGTCACGTCTTTGAAAGTAGCGTTCGCCGCGGATTCGAATCTCGGCGGCCTCGGCTACTCTTTCTAGGGTCGTGGGTTCGAAGCTCTGTGTTCCTACCTGCCTAGAGGGTGACTTCCTATAGGTATGGCTGGCAAGGAAAGAAGGATTACGTTCAAGAGTGATATTCAAGAAATATCACTCTTGAACGTAGTAGGCGAAGGTATACGACCTGAATGCTGGCAGCGAGTTCCAGCTTCAATGGGCAGCGTGGGTCCTCCACTCGGGCAGCAGCTACTGATGTGGACCGGGCTCCAAAATGCAGGGCTTCGTCTTGTACCGGGGACGACGACAATGCGCGACGTCCGCCTCGATTCGAGGCTCGCGTTGAATTGTCACGACTGTCTCGACTCGATCTGTTGGTACCTGAAATACAGGACTACCTAGTTCGGGGCCAGCAAACTACTGTACCTATTAGCGAAACAAATTGATCAGTATTTGTAATATTGAGCTTAATTTTACAAAAACAAAAGTTAAAAGTTCAAAAGTTCCCTCCAAGCGGCGCGCGCTCCGCTTGCAAAAACATAGCCGCCCACGTCTTACGTGATCTTTCTCAGCCAATCGCCGAGCTTGATATCAACTCGCCCTTCCGAGCGGCCTGTAGGAAAATCCGTTGAAACCGAATATTCCTTATTATTAGTCAGAGAGCGTCCGCGTTCCGATAACCACCCGTAAACGAGAGCGAGATTGAATGAGTGAAAGATATAACCGAAACACCTTTATGTAATATCCTTGTACGACACCACAGTTGGAAAGAGTAGTCATAACATTGCTGCGTGTCCTTTTATAAGAGCAATCTTTTGTGATATTCGGGTGGCGCATCTGTACAATAAGCACTGATATTTTATTCTATGTGCTACGTAATTGGTCGCTTATGGCATTTTATATTAATTGTAAAATAGCTGCTTTAGAATTTGGCCTAGTTTTGGTGAAAATTTTAAAGTAGTGAATAATGATTGTGCCTCTGCCACGCAGGAAATATGATAGTGATAATGATGAGAGCCGTTTGATGATTCATCAAAGATTACTTACTGAGTCAATGAGTTTATAGGTAAAATCAAATTTGGAATCGGAAAAATGGTTTATTTAAAAGAAAGTAATTGCGTGAAAATGAAACGCGTATAAATTTGCCATTTAACCGGAAAACATGATATGAGTGAGACATAAATCTTACCAAATAGGGTCTAAACCTAGTTAGATGATTATTGGTCCACTGGTCCATTGGATAATTTACCAAGTTATACAGTGGAGGAATTGACTCAATTTCAGAAGCCATCCCTCGGGAGAAACCATACAAATCATACTTGCATCACGTTGAGGACGAGGCTGGAGAAACTCAATTAAACATCACATTTTATTAGCTGACAATTATTTTTTGGAAAATTGTCAGCTAATAAATGTGGGTGGCAATGTTGTTCATAATTTTGGGTATACCCTTCCCCAAAATATGGTCAGATAATTAAATGTCACCCTGTTTCTATTGCATTCTATACAAAGGATTTTCATAGGCTACTAGCAACGCTAAGCTGAAAACACCATCCAGCTGCATTCGTAATTTCGAAGTTTTGTTCTTCCAGCAAAACATGGTGTTTAAAAGTAGCGATGGATGAGCGGGGGTCGATATGCGCATACAATAAAACTATCATACGAGTCATATACATTATTACTTATATAATACAACCTACTAGAGAATGTATATCACATTCGTTATGATAATTTTTTTTTTTAAAAAAACCCCAAGGTAATATTTTTTTAAGTCAGTTGAAAAGTTTGCTAACGTGCTACTTATTTCATATACTTAACAAAATACTTTGGTGGTAGTACCACGTTTATAAAAGCGTATAAGCAACATTTTCCTTTCTCAGTCCAGAGATACAATCATAAACATGTAATGTTTGCGTTTCTCACTCGACACGTGTTGTTGTGCCTCGTATCGCAATCACGACTCGTCACGGGAACTCAACTTGAACAAATATTGATGGATACGAACGAGTATAACAGAAAGAATTTGGAACTTATAATTTTGTGGGAATATCAAATTACAAAATATAGAGTGGGCAACTTGGAGGTATACAACATTTATTGTCGTCATTTTGTTTTTGCGGTAAAAATATGACTCAAAAACGTTATTGCAACTTTATTTTACCTCTAAGGTACACTCCAACACAACATCGCTCCTATCCTGGTGCGCCACGAAGGTGTGAGAAGATGTAAACCATATATGTTCCCTGCTAATCTCTCTCTGAAACTCTGTCTGAGGCATACTTACAAACGATACATAAAATTTACAAAAAACTTAGGACAAGTTATAGGACCCTATGGTTTATGTTCCATTCAAGGAAACCCTAACTTACATTCAGAATAACATGGGGTCCAAAAAACAATTGAATTTAAGTTTCACTTCACTCCCTTAATAATTTTCGGAGGGTGTGTTGCGACGTCCGTGACTTCAGTGCGACGCCCCGGAATAACGTGTCATGCTCATTCAATAAAGAAAATTTCGAATAAACTTTGCGACCTTTTTAGGTTTGTCTGTCCATCCGTCCATCCGTCCGTCACAGCAACTTTATACAGAAACTATTAGGACTACACAGTTGAAACTTGGTATGTAGATGTATTCTATAAACCGCTTTACGATTTACATACAAAAAATTTAAATTTTATAGTAGTTTATGTGACTGCTTCATAATGGGGGCATTAAAACTCGAGAGTGGGATTATGAAACGAGCCGAAGGCGAGCTTCATAATAATATCACTCGAGAGTTTTAATGCCTAATTATGTACAGTTACATACACTAGTTTATCTACACACATATCATAAGCTCTCTTTGATGTGTTCAGGAACCGCATGTTTGACCGGCATTGTGGCTCTGCAGTTGTTTAGCTTGTTCTGTAGCACCAACTTCGGGCATTTGAAATTTGAATGTCAGTACCAACTTCACAGACAAACTAGGGGCGGCATGCGGGCGGGCGTCGGCGTTCGAAATTGGAATGTCATAGTGTGTAGAAAAACTACACATTATGGTCATAATGTGTAATTTTTCAGATAAGAAATGAGTTTTTACCAAGTAGTTTAACATTATGCTGATCGTAACGTGCGGTTTTTGTACGCAGTAAAGAGGGTTTATGATACGTGTGTAGATAAAATAATAAAAGGGCGCTCCACATACATGGCACTGACACCAAAAAATATTTTTTATATTTGAACTAAATAAAATAAGCTAAACTAAATAATTTAAGACAAAATATTTATTAAAAACCGCAAAGATAACTTTGTCATTTATACAAATACTATGAAAAACAAAATTACAACACAAACCTCCAGTCACATAATTACTTACTACAAAAACCTTCATGGGCGGGTCCGACTTGCACTTGGCCACTTTTTAAATAAGAATCCCTTCCAAATTATACGTTAGGTATGTGACAAACGTTAATAGGGATAACTGTTTGACGTCAATTTTCATTCATTTTGGGCCGAAAAAACTATTCCTATAAAACACTAAGAAGAGATGGAGTGATGAGTTCGGTCCATGGGACTACAACTGGACGGAGACCTGACCAACAGACGACCCGAATGGCCGAGTCGGCAGTGTTCCTGTCTACGAATCCAAGGGTCCCGGGTTCGAGTCCCAGTGGGGGCAAATATTTGTTTGATGAGAATGGATGTTTGTACCCTAGTCACGGTTGTATAATATTTATCTATATAAGTATGTGTATCGTTGTCTAGTACCCAAGATACAGGGAATCCTAGTTTGGGGCTAGATCAATGTGTGTAAATAGTGTCCAAGGTATTCTCATTATCACCTCTCAGGATCGAATAGAGTGGAAGGGGGGGAGATAGGCCTTTGCCTAATAGTAGGACATAGCCTATACAATTCTCAGGCAGCAGCGGCGCCGCACCGCGTTGTGTAGCCTCACCCTTACTCACGAAATAGCATCGGGGCCTCTCGGACTATTAGAGGGAGGAATGAAATCAAACACTTTCAAGTAGGTTCAAGATACTACAACAAGCAGACGAATATGAACATTCATGACGTCACACCTTTACGCATACCGGGTGGCAGAGGCCCAGGTGGGCGATGCTACTAAATACGAAGCGATTTCCTCACTCGAGCGATACTGAAGACGTACCAGCCTAATTTTCAAGTCTACTGTTCGATCGCTCGACTCGGGTACGCTGGCGGTGGAACCCTGCTCGCAGTGCAACGGCCACCGAACCACCACAGAACACAATTGCTTTATAGGCAGTGGCAGTGTGGCTACTTCTTGAAAAGGATATTCCCTATCAATTCAATCGACAAAAATTGTTTAGAAAACTCGTGTTTGGCTGAACTCGGCTCGAAACATAGGAAATACTTGGTTGCTACAGCTCTTCACGCCCTCCCGGGTTGTGCTAAGAAGCAACAAACTGTTCTCAAGAACCTTTGATTAATTCAAGAACATCACAATTTGGTCAGGATCTCTTTCAAATACACTTGACACTGGTAAAATTAACCTAAAAAGAGGTAAGCAAATTAAAAGAAGAAGTACTTAATTACTTCATCTGGCTCAAAACAGGATCTAATGATTATACCACCACCATCAAACTTTTAGCTTGTAGGTACCTACTTCTAGAAGTATTTTCTATTTGTTTTTAATGTTTGCAATAAGATATTCTTAATATAATAAGTATCTTTTTTTTTCAGGCAATCAAGCACCTACTCCTCAACTCACCTACGCCTCAGTCAACAATCAAGACCCCTACTCTAGCAAGTGCAAAAGTTAGGTTGGCTGAAACAGAGTGGTGAAATGCTAAAAGATGCCGCCCGCTGAACATCTTCAAATGGAATGAAATGTAGGGATAGAACTAGAATCTAACCATTAGATCATGCGCAACTGCAATTGGTACCTGTATTAGACTAAATAGTTTCTAGAATAACAAATGCTTATGTATCATTATTATGTGTGATATATTTTGACATTGAAATCTGAGTTTTATTAACATGTTGAATCCCAGTCACCTGAAAATTTAATGCAATTTTTAAAACCCATGATAACTTAGTGCCACTAGCTAGAAAGCCGAATAAGACTTAACTCGAGTAAACTGTCATAGTTTACAGAATTCAATTCAGAGTAAACAGCGTGGGGTGCTTGATAAAGTAAATGTAACAACCATTCTATTGGCAACTATCTATGAGAGGAGAGTTATGAAAAGTAGTAAAATGCACCCCACGCTTTTTACTCTGAATTGAATTATTTTGTTAATTACTTAAACTTTATTATAATTTTATTTTGAGGTGATAAATTCTGATTGATTGTTCGATCTTCTACTACTGTATTATAAACTCTCTGAAATTAAAAATCAATTTCTAATTTTTAGTTCGGTTAGCTATAAAAGCGTGTTTTTTTAGTTTTTTAAACTATTATTTATTTTTCATTTTTTAGTTCGATTTATCAATTAGTTATTTGTTGACATGTGGTATTGAAATTTCTCACAAATTATTTCGCAATCTCATCATTCATTCAAAGCTTCACTGTTGCATGGGGTTTTTCGTGTTAACTTAGAACAATCGAGTTCTTCAATCCGAATACCGTCTAAAGATCTTACAAGACTAAGTGCTACATAAGCTTGTCCAGCAGCAAACAGTCGCGAGCCTAGATAAATGACTGCATGATCGACTGTACAACCTTGCATCTTGTGGACGGTCGAAGCCCAACTCAGGATTAATGGCAACATTCGTCTCTCAGCAGTTCCATAACTGTATTTCGCTGGGAACTGTATCGATATTGGTTTAATCATGTGCACACCATTTGATCCGAAATCAATACGGACTGACGGGATGTCTTCCGCGTATAGTTGGCCTCTGCGAAAATTTGGCCAGATAATTTCTGTGATAAAACCCATATTGCCATTCACTAAACCTTTCGACACGTCAATGTTGGTCCTCAACATCACTTTAGCTCCTACGAATATTTTCAATACATTCGGAAGACCTCCGGTTTTATTAATATCGCTAGGTATCACAGAATCTAAGTCCTTGTTACCTAGATTTCGAGTAGCATCAATGAGTTGGTCTTGTGCTTTTATTGTATAACTAACTGTCACTTTATTCTTAAAACTCTGGAGAACTTTTTCGTTGTGTCTAGCAACCTGATCATTCGTTGGGTAAATTCTTAATGCACTCTCGATTGAGAATTCAATAGTCGCATCTGTTGAAACTTTTTCAAGTAGAATTTCAAGATGCCTAGACGTCATTTCTCCAACTCTAAGGGCGTTAAGCACATCTATAAATGTCGTGTCTCCTTGTTGACGCATATTTTGTTTAAGTTCAATCAGACCGAACTGTCACCACAAATGTGTAGCTGGCTTCATGTATTCTGCTTGTTGAAAAACTTGATGTACTCGAACAGGTGGTAACTGCATTAGATCACCAAAGAGAATCACGTTTATGCCTCCAAAACAAGCGTCCGAGGATTTCAGCTGTCGCAAACGAGTTAAATCAATATGTAAGGGGGCGTCGATACAATAATTCTTTCAATACCACATACAAACTTATGAATGAACCTGGTTACATACATGAAGTATGAAAGTAGTCGCACCAATAACTTTGTAAACAACATTTTGCTATGTATTAATCCTGGCCGTCCTAATAAGGATAATGGGAAACTGTTATCAAATTATTGCACTGTCATCGGTCCTTGATACGTATGCAAAGTTTCAAATTAATCAGACTTCTGGAAACTGGTAAAAATTAAGTTCAAAGATTCCGTTACATACATAGATACATACATACATACAACCCAAGCTAATAAAAGCGTGTTAAAAACACCCTTTTTCTTATCCTCCATATGGCAGCTAAATTACAGGCTCTGCCATGATATGAAATCCACACAGAGAATGAGTGATAAAATTTACAAAAGCGAGCTTATTCCTAAAAGAAATCTCTTCCAGCCAACCCAGTAAGTATGTTCAGTGAAACAATGCGGGTTCAGCTAATAACAAAATATTTATACAAACAAGAAAACAGCAACTAAATTACAAAATAGAATACATTACACATACACACAAATATTACAAAAATACTTTCATGTGAAGATAATTATACAACATAAACACTCAATACTTAAATAAATAAAACTTACGATAATTGAGATAGGTAGTATTCTTTCAGTCTTGATCTGAATGAGCTAGGCGATAAACTATCACGGATAGTGTTTGGCCGGAGGTTCCACATCAGCGCAGCACGGACTGTGTAAGAATTTCTATGTGAAGAGACTGCAAGAGCTGCGCGGTTGATCCGTTCGGCGGGTCAGGTGGGGATAAGTGTGCGCTCACTTTTCTTTTTTAAGGCAGTTACAATTTCCAGAATATAAATTGCCAAGATTTTCAAAGATTTTATTTTTCAATGTTTGTCGTGTAAACTCATTTACTACATACAGCAAAAAGAATACTGAAAAATGAAATCTGTTATCCTATAATAATTAGATCTAAACATTGTTTTAAAAATGTTTTCTTCTTTATAGACAGGTATTTTAATGTCAACAATCTGGCAGGGTATTCCGGCAACTTATTCAAATATCTTAGCTGGTACCTACTCACAATCATTAAGGAAATGGTACTAGGTAAATTCTGATGAAATTTCACCCCACATGTTTCGCTAGTCTTAGCTGATCTCTGGTAAAATCTGAAAGATAACATACAATATTACATATTCCACCTACAAATGCTTTAAAAAGTTTATCAGGAAGATTTTACTGCATTTGAATTTGGCCTGTCGGCCAAACATGTTAGATATTGTTGTGGGACTCTGTGACAACCACAGCCCTAGACACGATGTTCTGAAAGGAACATTGTTAGGTTAGGTTTGGTATACACAAACTTACCATAATTTTTACGGAAATGCCGTCAGTGCTGCGCTCCTGGGGCTTGAAGGACGACAGCTTATCGATTAACAGCAACAGGCGGAACATTGTCACAAACTCCGCATATGGGATCTCATGAAGGAAACCACAGCCTCGTCTCAGATTTTCCGAGGCTCTGTCACCTCACTTCTCCAATCTACCTCGGCTGTGGGGCGTAATATCTCCAATCTCAATCTACACTTCTGTGTTCCTGGGGCTTGGAGGACGATAGCTTATCGAACTCCAACAGGTGGAACATTGTCATAAACTCTGCCTATGGGATCGCATTTTCCGAGGTTATGTCACCTCATTCTCCTATCTACCTCGGCTGCGGGGCATAATATATCCAATCTCAATCTAAGATAGGCATAGGCATAGGGACATCGTCAAAATTCACAAATTCCACCTTGCATGTGCACCATGAAACCACAAGCTGCAGAAACGCTGTAGAAGTGACGATTTTGACAGATGAGGCCTTAGTGGTGCGGCTCAAAATTTAACAGACTACGGTTGGATCGCGCTATCTGGGGACTACGGCGTTGGACGATCGCTCGCTCGCGGACCGCGGCCGCGTTGCGATTATAATAAGGGAATCCCAAATACGCCATTTTGTGATATTGGGAAGCCTTTGAGATAAATTTGAGAGGGTCTTCAAATAGTAGCATCGGCCCCCAGTTATGCCAACGTATGACTAGTTATTCAATAGTCCACGTACATAAACAATGCATATATTGATAAACTTTTTATTTTTTAGGTCAAAATGGTGATTTGGGTGCTGATTAAAGTAACTTTTAGTATTATAAATAAAAATTAAGGTAGGTCTTTTCAATTTGGTCGGGTTATAAAAAACTGCTAAATGCGCACCGGTGTGTATTGAAGTTTGCAACTAAATACTAATTAGTCCATTATAAGGAACAAACTATGCTTGAATGGAAAATCAACATTGAGTATTATTAGCACAGAAATATCGCAAAAGCAGTGATATAGAGAGCTATACGATTCAGTTCATCGCTTAACGAGAGCCTATTATGCTGTCTGTACTAGTACTATGGTCTAGAATAACTCGAGTAACCGGGTTTTGATTAATCTACAGGTCAACCTAAAAGGGTATCCATCAAAGTTGAGTAGTTTAGTATTTCAGAGTGATAAACACAAATACCATGTTGTTTGGTATTTCGAGTAGTTCTTTTTTAACCGACCAAAGGAGGTGGTTTTCAAGTCGAAGCGTATATTTATTTTTTATGTATGACCACGCATAACTTTTTACAGAGTAGTCCACATTTGATAATTCTTCTTTTCTTCTTTATACTAACTTTCTTAATTTGGAAAAAAATACCTACCCTAAGGATAGGAAAATATGGTTGATTTATTGTTCACTCACAGTTTTGTGTATTGCAAGTTAATAATTATTAGATAATAGCCACAAAAAATATATAAAATAAACAGGTTTTAACAGAAAAATAAACCGCCGAAAAAACTGAAAAGCAACAAATAATTTTAATCTTTTTTAATTAACCTTAATAATTAAGTTCTTAAAATAATGTAAGCATACCTAAGTATGTATTTTATAAAAACTTTTGAAGTTTTAATTAACACTAGTAACTTTGAGTCTTCGCCAATCAAGCAAATTAATTAATTACGTAAAGCGTGATACGCGGCGGCGCAAAATTACATAGGTATACTTATATTAATTTAAGATTAGTTGTTAATGTTAATTAAAAACTCAAAATATTTACACAAATATATACTTAGAAATACTTACATTAGTTTAAAAACTTAGTTTTTAAGGTTACATAAAAGGTTAATTTTTTTTTGCTTTTCAGTTTTTTCGGCGGTTTATCTTTTTGTTAAAAAGTTTTTAATTGTTTAAGTATTGTTTTACTTTCGTAAAGTTTCAGAACCGCAAAAAAAACCTGGCGACTTTATAACATTAGTGGCATTTCACATCATCATCATCATCATCATCATAGCCAAGTTATTTGCCCTATAAAGTCGTAAAGTATACCAAAAATTGGGCCGGGTACTCGATTTCCCGAGCCCCGATTCCTCCCAACCCTAATCCTTATGGAACGGGTTCCTCTTATATTGAGTTTATTAAAATTATCGGGTTATTAGTGAATAAGTATGGTTTATTCAAACAACTGCTAGATATCCCACTGAATTTTACGTCACAATAACTGTTAAGTGGTACGTTGGATGTTCGTTCACCCTTATTCCGATATACCTAGGATATATTTGACGTGACCCAAAGACTGGGTTAAGTAATGATAGGTTAGGATGGTATTTTTAGAACCTTCAAAAAAGTGGGGTATTATAAGTTTGAAGAATCTACATGCTGTGGCGCTTTAGCGCTCCAACGGGGGAACGGATTTCAATTATTTTTTTAACTATGCTGAGTTACCATGTTACAACTGTTAGCTTTGTTTTATAAAAAAATATTTAGTGATTTGAAATCTGTCAGCCCAACAAGGAAACAAGTGATCCAAATTTTGTATTTTTATGGTTTCATTAATGTGTCGGAGCTGTTTTAATTGTACATATGTCTTGTTAAAAGTAGTGAAAGTTTATGATGGTAGAAAGGACGGAGGGCTATTTATGGGTTTCAATCATGCTTGATTGCATTGTTAGTACTGCCTATAGTCAGGGTGTTAATTTGTAAAGTTGCGCCGGTCTCAGGGGCGATAGCTTACCTATCGCTTGTAATAAAAAAAAAGATTTTATAAAATAATTTTTATGTTGATTAAAATAACTAAATGTAATTAATAAAGTAAAAAGGGCACTAACTGCAACTAGAACAATAATGATTTTGTTAGGTATTTATTATTTATCTATCATTGTAGTGGGATTAAAAAATCTTCCAACTCGTCGTATGTAAAGGAAAGGAAACAGTATGTGATTTTGTGTTTGAGCAAATTTGAATTAAAAATGTGTGTACCGAGAATTTTATTGACTTTTTTTGTAAATTTGTGTCCCTTAAATGTTGTTGCGTTTTGGCCAAATTTGGTCCAGGTTCGCGATAAATCGAAAATGTGGTAATTAGTCTCCGTTTTGTCAATAGATTGGGTTCAAAGATCGCAATTCGATTTTGTTTTATGAGTACACTTTTAACAAAGATTTTACGTATAGACAGCAGCCCTATCTACCTATATAACTTTGAATAAGGCACGCTGGGCCCTTTCTAAGCTGATTAAGTTGGTTTTGCATTCGGATCCCCAGACCGAGATATAGTAGGATAGCACTGATTGACCAATCGCGTAATATACCATCTTACCCAATTCAACATCGCCAATACGTCTTAGGTATTTGAATATCAATTTTCGGGTACATTCTGTAATCTGTGGTTGCCAAGAAAGCCTCTCATCGATCAATACTCCAGGATAATTTATTGTTTCTGTTCGTTCGAGTTCGGGACGGTTGCAGAAACGGTAAAACCCATTGTCTCTGGTACAATTGTGTATTTATATTTTGACATTGAGAATAGCATGTATTTAGCATTTGAGACATCGAGGTTTAACAAATTGGACTGCAGCCAGTCTGATATTTTTGCAAGCAGATTCCTGGACAGAGTCCCAAGTTTTTCCAGTGTAAACAATGGTAGTGTCATCCGCGAATGAAATAATTTGTCCATCTTTTAGCAAGATGTTGCAGAGGTCATTGATGTAAACAAAAAAGAGTGGGGGCCAAGGACCATACCTTGTGGTACGCCGTACGTCATTCTTGTAAATAGTTATATAGGATAACTTTATACTTTTAGGAAAACCTGTGTAAATAAATCGGACTAATTCAAATTTCTCTCTTTCATTTATTTTAGGACCTGCTCTCAAAATTTCCTTTATTAAGCTTCCGTTACGGGGGGTTATTCGCACCAACCCTTCGTAACGTGACAAAGTATAAGACCCTAACATTACCTTTAATCCATATTCTAGAAGCATGCAGGTTCGTTCGAAGCGATATAATACTATACAAACGAAGAGGAGAAAACAATTTTCTTTCACTAAGACATCATAACAAATTTTTGTACCCACAATCTAGATCAGTGCTAGGAACAAAAATTAGATTTCCTTTACGACCGTGAGCCAGGCACCACAGCAGTCTCATGGACCCGCAGCGAGGACCGCGGTCCTGGGGGAATGTCTAACAGGTAGTTTGTATTTATTAGTAGATTTATAGTAGTAGATTTATATAACTCTTTATCATATATTGGTATTAAGATTCGTATATTTAGTTTTTTGTTGTACTCTACACATAGAGCTACCCCTGCTGAACAATAAATCTTTCTCATCGGAACTTGGTTTGCTGGAAGAGAACTCTTATTAGAGATAAGCTGGCCTATGTACACTATTTTATGTACTTCTTGTTATTTCAATTATTTCTGTGCAATAACGAAATTATGAATAATGAAGAAAACTATACCCCTTTTTCACTTGTTATCTTCTTATCGTAAGCCCCAGTGATATACCCTGGAATATGCATTTTTATATACATGAAAATTTTGAGTATTATTTTTATTTTTCATGTTTTGAAAAAATGTGGTCCTCTTTAACCCTGTTTAATATGCACTTTATCAAGACTTACACTGTAGAGCTACTGATCGAGCAAAATGACATCATTAGGACACTCCGACCTGTGCATCTTGCAGAATAGCCGAAAAATCAAGTCTCGCGACACAAATGTAACAACTTCAAATATTGTAGGTTGTGTGCGCGCCACGTGAATATGGCTAAAGTTAGTAGATACTTTTACGTAGCCACAGACATAATTCATTTGTAGTTGATAGTTCATGTTCGGGATTCCGGTAAAAACATAATTATAATTAAATATATATAATAAAATATACATATAATTTATACAGTTTGTAGATGGTTTTGCGGTTACATCCCTTTAGATAGCGTTCATGTTTCATCTAAGCTTCATTTCATTACCTATCTTGTATACATGATGACTTGATGTAAATACTTGTGGTATATAAGCCTGGTGAGGTGGGTGGTCTATTTATTAACGAGATAATAATAGTTTTAGCCAATAAAATACTAATAGTGCCACCACAATACTGACTGAGCCACTAGATCTTAAGGTCCTATGGTTCAGTAGCAAAAAAAAAATTTCGGTTATTACTTATTAGTCAGCATTTCGGTCAGGTTAGGTTACAGTTTATTTATGTTCGGAGGTCACCCGATTTTTTTTTACCGCCAAAATGTCATTCCAATATGTATCAAACCCTCGATATAAATTGTGTTAAACCATTATCTAGAGTTCTGTAAACCTAGTAACTTGGCCGCGGTGTTCTATTAGAATTAAACATGTGTATGTAAATATTCTATTTTCATTTTTTTATAGCTAGGCAAGGCGTAGTTTTCTACGGCTTGTATGTAATAATTCCTTTATAAAGTACCTATCTATTAAAAAAATATCACGCAAAATATTTATGGCATGAAGGCGATAGATAAGGATCAAATTAAAATATTTAAATAACTTTGTGTTGCCACGGGAGACACAGGACCACCTAATTTACTTTTTAATCTGATAAATAGCCTCTCACTTTTGGGAGCTGGGTACTGAAATTTGCTGTATCAATATTATATTATCGAGAATGGTTCGTTCTATATCCCATTTCTTTAGCCGTCTTGTCTCTCTTTAATTGGAAAACGTGCGAAATGTTTATTTGTTTTATACCAATATTAATAAATTACTAGTTCTATTTACATAAACATAAATATATACATAGTCGGTCCATAAGTTCTGTCACAAATATTTTGCCGCATAGTAAATAATACCATGTTTTATTTTATTTAATACTATATATGGTTTGATAGCTCATTAAATACTGATAAATTAGAACGATTATTGAATTTAAATGCTTAAAGCCATATTACACAAATGCTAGTTTCTTCAGAGATTTTGCACTTTTTTACCCAAACAAAAATACGGACGTGATTCACTTTATCTTTTTTCCATGACTCTTAAAACCTTTCAAACTTACGTGAGATTTTAGCCAGAACCCTCCCTGAAACCATTACCTTCATTTTGAAGCATAAGATAACTAAGTCTGGGTAAAACTAATTTTCATATTCACATTTTACGTAGTGTACTTGTTGCCCACAAGATCATTTTTATACGTTTTTCTGAAAACGTAAAAATTACGTAAAGTTCTCTTTGGGAGCAATTGGAACTGTAAGCTAACAGAAAATCAAATGCTAGTTGTTAAGCATGGTCTAAAATCGAGGTTTCAGAATAAATAAAAAAAACCTTGTTGGTTATCTGGAACACTGTTTTTTTATTAAATTTGTGGTAAGTGGTATTTTTGTCAGTTGCGGCGTGTTTTGGGTTCGCGATTGTCTCAAGTTATAAGGTTTTTTGTCATATTGCGATAATCATACAAAATGTATTGTATTGCAATTTGATTCGTATAAAATTAAAAGTTTATTGCTGAGTTTTATCTATCAAAAACCTTGTGACAGAACTTAAGGACCGACTTAGTATATAGGCAGGCACACACATTGCTTCTGCTCCCACACTAGGATTCCCTGTGTCACGGGAACCAAAAATAGCGACGTCACATAATACAAATACAAAAAATACAAAAATGTTTCAATAATGTATCAAAACTACCCTAACAATTACAAACTTAAACATCTAAGATGGCACTAACTTTGGCACTAATAAGTTTTTGGTTAACTGATATTAGTTACTAATTAACCTTCGAGAGAGAGGTCAATAATTTATTTATTTATTAATTTAAATTACATATTTTAACATATAATATTTTAGAGTCTTACCCACAAAAACATTTTCTGGTCGATAGACTCCACCACCACACCACTCCAGATATGGAGTGATGAGATCGTTCATAATATTATATAATGATGTTTTAATTTAAACAAGTAGTTCTTATTTTCTGTGTAGTTTTTTTATAAGGTTGTTTGGGTATCATTCATAATATCTGGTAACAAATTGTATACATGTCAACCTATTACATAAATTTTCTCTCTTAGACCTGACTGATAGAAAGGAAGTGCACTTACTTCAACACAAAAGGAGTGAGTACGCCTGAAATGTGGATAAATAAAATTAAACTGTCTTGCGTTTCACTAAAACACATTCGATTTTAAGGTATCCATGCCGAGCGATAGCCAACATTATAAGGAGAACCTAAAATAAAATAAAACCTATAATATTCACACAATTCAATAAAGTTAATCCTTCTATACTATTGGGTGCTTACCTATGAATTGGCGAAATTTTCTTACAGATTCAGGAGTGCATAATTCGTGTAATTCAATAGCAATTTACTTTATTTGCACATTGTTTAAAATTTACTTTCAAAGTTTTACATCTACATATAAAATTTTCTTTTAATTTTCAGTTTGATAACTAAAATTTAATCTTCAAAATCAGTTCGTGCTAAATGTCATCAATTTTCATGATAAGATTCGTAATATTGTTTTACAGCCGACACTTTTAAAAAAATTAACCAATTTTACTATGAGCTAAATGTTCATACACAAAAAGTTTTATAAAATTAGGATTTGTCATTCCTAAAAAAAATGCAAAAATGTTGTACTGAAAATTGAGTTTCCTTCAATTTCTCCATAAAAAACTCTGATTTCATAGGTATGCACCTTCATATCAAAAATGTGTTGTGCGCGCCAAGTTTCTTTGTCTCTTGTCGTCGCTCAGAGTCAGATAAGTTAGGTGCGGCCTACACGGCTAATTGGAGATAACGTAGCGGTATATAGTGAAGGAATAATCAAAATCGTACCGAACAAAAATATATTTTAGCTTTCATATGAATCCACCCCGCACGCATGTCGGTCCCTTTTAGGAAAGTATTTGGATGAGATAATTTTGTCGCTAAATTCATTCGACTGTCCCTAAATTAATGACACCTTGTCGGCACGATTTTCATTTAACGTTCTCAGTGCTATTTGCGTAATAAGTCCATGGACTCGCCATAGATATTTTGTATAGAAGGTCATCGTTCACCGGCCTTTGCGGTACAATGTAAAAGTGGTGAATAGAGCCAACCCAGATTAATATCCTAAAGGCACAAAATATGAACATCGGGCTTGCCTCAAAGGGGCCGGAATATCACAGAATATCTCAATTTCACGAAAAACCAAACCTCACTGCGCGGCCATTTGTAATACACTTATCTTCGACAGAAATCAAATCCACGGAATCAGATTTTTTCAGAGGTTGTCAAACTTTGCTAAGTTTAGATAATAGTCCTTACTTATCCACTCTATTAATGGCTTTTTGACAGCTCAAAATCTATATATATTTGACGTTTGCAATGAGACATATTGCTTATTATGTACGCAATAAAGAAATGTCATAAGACCATTAATAGAGTGGACGTGGACCTTTGTCCACTCTATTAATGGTCTTTTGACATTTGACATAAAGAGAGGTATTTTTTGTACATGTTGACTTTCTTTCTTGATATTCATAGATTTAATATTATAGGTATATAGTTATTATTCTACGACATGCAAGTGATGATTTTATAGGTTTTTATGTAGATAAATCCCTCGGCAGATTGCATTACAATTTTCATAATGTCTTTGCCTACACAGTGGCGGGGGACATACAAGCAATCTCGAAAATGGCTAGTCACATATGAATTGTATTCACATTGAATGGCCGCTGTGGCGCTGCGGTTGTGGCTCTGCCTACCATGCGAGAGGTCCCAGGTTCGATGCCCGACTGGGGATAAAGAATAAAAAACACCAGGATTTGGATGTTTATATGTATGTGACGTCGCTGTTTCTGGTTCCCACGACACAGGGTATCCTAGTGTGTCTGTATGTATATATTAAGTTATGTTAATTTAAAGTTTTCACATAGATTAAACATAATGTCCTTTACTATCTTAATATGTATTAAATGAAACTCAACTTAGTATTGCACCAAAACCGATAAAAAATCTACACAATTATCTACCAAAATACCGCATACAATTATGGCACGGATCAATTCTTGCCTCGGATTGATTGCCTTTGATGTTCAGTAGAGTTCTATATCGGTTTGACTTTCGGCCAAAGCCGGTAAGACGATAAAACTTATTAGGGAAATAGCCAACAACGATATCAGTTCAGACTGTAAAATAAGTATGAATAATTTTCAATCGCCGAATATCGCAAGAAATAAAGGATGTAACAGAAATGTGAAGGTCAAATTTTAAAGGCCATCATCAATCATTTGGAACAACTGTTATTGTGAAATGAATTTCCTCAAAGTACTTTATTTCACTTAAACGAAGAAACACACTTCTCGTTTTCTTTTCCTCCTTCTTTTCACTTTTCACTTTTCTTTATTATTTTTTGGTGACGTCGCTGTTTTGGTTCCAAGACACTAAGTATCCTAGTGTGGGGCCAGACGCAATGTATTTGGCTTCATATATTAATGTTAATGTTTAACTTTTCGTATTAGTCAAACAACAACCAAAGTCATTGTAACGCACAAATGGTGAAAGGGCCGAAAACTATCACTGAAACTTAAGCCAGCCCTACCTTAGCGATACAATGTTTCTCAAACTGTCAATTAACGTTCACAGATTAACATCTCGTCCGAACATCGCAATTTATGGAGAGATCATATCGCCTCAATATATTTATCAAGCAAGTTTTGTTGCAGCAGGGTTCTGCAGGAAAAAAATATGGAGTTCAAATCGAGGTTCAAAAACCTAAAATGAATTGCATTTTATAAACAGTAGCCGCTTCTGATTGACACTCTCTTGAATTTAATTTGACGAAATTGTATTTCATGTTGTATTCTGTATAGTCAAAGCTATAATAAAACCACGAAAAACAATCCTGCTGCCGTCGAAATATCGTCATTTATACAGAGTCGGATCAATCGGAAGACCTCTCTTCGAAAGGACAATCTTACACAAACCGAACTAGGCCCATAGTCAATAGGACTTATGTTATGGGTACTAGACGACGATATATTTGATAGAGATAAATGCTTATGTAAATACATAGAAAACATCCAAGACTAAGAAACAAATATTCATAATCATCACACAAATATTTGCCCTTACCGGGATTCTAACCCAAGACTGTCAGCTGTATATAGGCAGGGTCACTAGTAGTTTAGCCTAGCGGGTAGTGACTCACTACCCGCTAGGCTAAACGTGTCCTCAAATGTACGTGCTTGTATGTAATGTAAATGTAATGTTATCGATGCAACATAAAAGGAAAAATTCAACTTGTAACGATCCTAGCACTGAAGCCTTGGTCTTCTATTTATGCCTTACGCCGCGTACAATGCTTACTATATAAATGTTCTGGTGCAGTCTCCATCACACGTCGGCATCAAAGATTAGACGAAATACACTACCTATTGACGTATTGATGTAAACACGTAGGCGCCGCCTACAGGGTAAATAAAGAAACCAAACCAAGGCCTTAGGTAGGCATTGAGAAATGACTGCATAACTTACTCGATTTACACTCTTGTGGTTAGGTTTCGTATGGCTCTAGTGAATCAAGACTAAGCCCCTTTTATGAATTTACACATTATGAATTTAAGTATTTTATTTAGTGTTTGTTTTAAATTAATAAAATGTATTTTATCTACGAAACCCATTCCTTACTTGTCTGTGAAATAACAATCTTTTTATCAATTACTCTGATAACATGTTTGACAGCATTAGACGTGGCGGCTTTTTAATCTATTTTAATTCGCAGAACAGAATGGTTCGTGTGTCTCCAAAGAATATATTAAATCAAGATTTTAGATTAAGATTATTTAACGTTAAAACCTAATTTATTGTGTGAACAGTAATGGGCTGAGAATCGGTATGTTAATTATCAATGAGAAATCATTGTCACGATATACTTAAATTCCGATCAGAGAAGAACCGCAAACCACGAACTTGGCATAAATGACTTGATGAATATCTTCGATATTGACACTATTTGAGAAACTGAGAAAATATGTATCTCCATTAAATTCACCAAGTTAAAAACTTAAAAAAAAACGACTTCAAGTTCAAGCCATATTTCTTCCTCCCCGGTCGGGGTGCGAATGAAGCTGCACGGAACCACAAACCAAAATGTTATCGGTGTTAATTTTTTTTATTTGTACTTAATCAATTTTGATAGAATTTATATTAGACCACCTCTGAAGAATGATCTACAAATCAAAACAAGATTTATCAAAGTCGGTTCATAATTGACGGAGTAATCGCGGAACAAACATACAAAAAAGCCGACGAATTGAGAACTTCTTCCTTTTTGAAGTCGGTAGAAAATTTGACATAATTATGTCCGTGGTCTTGTGGTAACATGCTCGCTTATCACGCAGGAGATGTGAATTCGAATGCCGGTGCTGACCAGACCATGTTTTAACCAGGTAGGTATTTTATCCTATTGCATTATACGGACGGTGATATAAAAGATCATCAGGAAACCTTCATATCTCCAAGCTGCGGCGATGGGGTAGTCCTCTGTATCGCAATAAGGACTGCTGAATAACTGGCCCAAAGTGGGCGCAGCTGTGACCCACCCTTTCCCGTAGGAGGTTAAATGCGTCACGACGAAGGAGTTTTTTCAGTGACATAATCTATGGATGTCACATATCTAACTCAGATAAACGAAACGCTTATCTAACCAGTTAATCAATAGTCTCTGAATTTATTGCAAAATGGTTTACTATTAAGATTAGGATGACAACAATTAACTAATTATCGGCACATGTGATTTGAATGGCGGCCAATCCGTGGTTAGTCATGCGTTAGTAATAATTGTCGTATCCGCAGCCGATTGATTAAAGTTAGGACTAATTGACTCATTAGGAGCCAAACGGGAGCCTATTACTAAGCCTCCGCTGTCCGTCCGTCGGTCCGTCAGCGGGCTGTATCACATGAACACCGTAACAGGAAGAAATACCAGTTGAAATTTTCACAGATTACTGTTGCCGCTACAGCAACATATAAAGAACTACATGTAATTTCAAAAGTTAAAGTTGGTACCCATACAAGCGACGTGTACGATATCATACGTTGTACGATAGTACTGACTGAACCCTTCGAGTAGGAGTCGGAGTTGCACTTGACCATTTTTTATATTTGTCATTTGGAAACCGAGTTGATCAGAACTACTTTTTTTTAATATCCCTACAAATTGATTGGCCAAACGTGGCGGTAATGACATGCCAGATCAGATGGCACTTGGCAGTGGTAACACGGTGATGAGTATGACATCTGAGGTTCCATAAAATGGAGTGAATAGAGAATGTGGAAAATAAAAAAGGCTCTTATACCTAAGAGCGGGCGCGGTCAAGCATCTTGTGTCACGGTAACTAAAAAGTCTGTCACTGTGACGTCATGGAGTGCGTGCACTAAGGGTAACAGTGACGCAACTTGTAATGGTCAGAGCTATAGTTTAAAGCGTACAGCTCTTTCCCTCACATTCCCTTGACACACAACACGGTACCACTCTATTATTAAAGCAGCCAATGACGAGGCGAATGACCATTTTGTCACCGGGGCGTGCCCGGCGACAAAATGTCAATCAACTGTCGCATTCGCTTCGTGCGCGCGCCTCCAAACATATCCATGGACTTGATAGGGTGACGAAACAGCCACGGTGACAAAAATCACTGGCCCGCCCTCAGATTTTTTTTATTCTCCCGTTAATCTCTGTTCACTCCATATTACGGTTTAGATTGTCGTGGCAGATGCTTAGTTGCGCTCATGTTTTGATAGTTATTCAATACCTACTCCATTGTGAATGACAGGGAGCTAGGTCATCGCCGCCGGGGTGAGAAATATCTATCGAATCGGACTTTAAAACCACATTTAAGTCGATTCTACGATCTGTTTTAGCAAAATCCAAACGCAGAGCGTCAATCAAAACACGATCTCTGTTTTAAAAACCGGTCAAGTGCGAGTCTAAATCGCGCACGAAGGGTTCCGTACCACCGTTCAATGGAAGCGATGGTGTGGAGTGAATAGTTTGGATTTTACACAGCAAAATATTGTTTACAAAGTTATTTGTGCGGTTACTTTCACACTCCATGTACGTAACCAGGTGCATCCATAAGTTTGTATGTGGTATTGAAATAATTGTTGTATGGGAGCCCCCTTAAATATTTCTTTTATCCTGTTTTTTAGTATTTGTTGTTATAGCGGCAACAGAAATACATAATCTGTGAAAATTTCAACTCTCTAGCTAGCTAGGTTCTTGAGATACAGCCTGGTGACAGACGGACGGACGGACGGACGGACGGACGGACAGCGAAGTCTTAGTAATAGGGTTCCGTTCTTCCCCGTTGGGTACGGAACCCTAAAAATGGCGGTCTTCTTTTTGCGACGGTGGGGATATTTTTTTTCTATTTTCAAGTCGGGGCTGTCAGTTTTATGAAACAAAAGACAAATTGGTTTGTAGGTTGCATCGCTGAGCTAACTTTTTGCAGCAATACCTCTGGCAGCAAAGGCACGTTCGAAATATGAACGATAGACGAAGATTGCCGTCATTTGTGTTCTGTGGTTAAAGTTTTAATATCGGTTACGCCATCGATATAAATACTAAGGATAGGCCTTCCCGTACTCAATTTCTTACCATTTTGAGGCTAAGAAAAATAGCGCCTCTGTCGGAATTCGTCGGAACCAAGACAGTACGAAAAATTGTAACGGCGTCACGTTCGGTCACGTTCCGAATTGTGGTGTATAGACACAATATTAGGAAAGTTGATCTACGGATAACTCTCAAATACCCGGTGACTTTTAATCGGTGATTAGGAGTAGAAATAAAATATATCTAGCTAAAATTTTACTTAAGGGGCGAGGTCTCACGCAATTACCTCATGTTTAATATATAAAAAGTTGAAACATAATTAAATAGGCATATAAATTTTTGTCTTTGCCGTTAAATTATGAAAGAGGATGTAAGCTCACAGATACACAATAGTAGCGTGACTTGGAATTTAAGATCTTGATTTTGATTTATAAGTAATAAAATACCTAATCATAGAAAAAGTTATGAAAATTGGTACCTGATATCACTGATTAAGTCATCGTGTATAAAATAGAGTATTTAGCAATACATTACACGCGTAACATAGCGTCACGCCTTTTCCCATACGGGCTGGCAGAGGCACAACTGTGCCGGTCTGTGCCCACTTAGCTAGTGATTTAATACTCCATCTTGCGTGTCAGGGGGCAAGCCCATCGCCGCAGCTAATGTAATTAAGCCGGAGTAATGAAGATTTCCTCACGATGTTTTCCATCACCGTTAGGACATCCGGTTAGATTATTTATCCTTATATTATTCTGTTGCGTCGCGCGTCGCTACAAAGTTACGTCAGTCGAATGGTTGATTTTCGTTTGAGGATTTTTTCGAGAACAATATTTTATAGATAATCAATTTAAAGCCAATAGTAATTGAAAATATAATACTTACTTGTGATACGACACTCCCTGTTTTTGTGTTTTGCGATTTGGGTATGATTTACACCTTTTTACGTCGCAGGTCACCATTTTTGTTTTTGCTGCCGATATGTCAATCGGCTGTCACCGTCCAAGCGCGACTGATTGCAAACAGTCCAATTTTCCCGATTTTGTACTGTTTTTGTAGCGACACTTTCAAGCGCTCCGTGCCCTGTCCCTCCTATTCAAGTCTGTGGGTTACGCTATTGTATGTGTTGTTGACCTATCAAAAGCAATTTATTGTGGTTCAGAATAAAAATACCGAACCATTTTGCAGGGTTACTTCAAAATATGTCTACTTTTGGAAAAGAAGGTAGGTAATATAAAAGAGGGATCTTCCTGCCTGTAATAAAATAAAACATTTCGAATAATCTAGAAAATAATAATTTTTTTTACACATTGGTAACGTTTTATACATGCTGTTCAATAACGATAATTTCAGCTTGGGAAAAATGCATTGGGCATGTCCGGATTTCCGGCTGCAAAAGTATGAGTTTTCAATAAAATATTTTTATACCATCGCGTCGCGTCGCCGTAAAACGCCGGTTTTGTATGTAGGACAGTCATGTGACCAGTGAGTCGCTTGTTAGCACGTGACTTTGCTATACAAAATGGCGTTTTACGACAACGCGATGGTAAAGTCAATTTGATTGCAAACTCAAACTTGGCCCACAGGTCGCATTTCTCGACCGATTCTCAGGTTTAGGTATTTTCTCAAACATGCGCGGCTTACATATTATCTGTAAGTTCGGAAATACAATAAGTAAAATATCAAATTCACAGCCAAAGAAAGACAAGTCTCTCTCTAATTTAAATTAAAAAATGCGCCAGAAATGTAACTATGAAAATAAAGACGTTTTTAAATTTCGAACATAAAGCGCGCCAAAAAGTTACCTGTATAGGAACGTTTTATTAGAAAATCGATGACCCGAATGGCCGAGTTGGCAGTGACCCTGCCTACAAAGCCAAGGGTCCCGGGTTCGAGTCCCGGTGGGGGCAAACATTTGTATGATGAGAACGGATGTTTGTACCCTAGTCATGGTTGTTTATCTATCTAGTATAATATTTATCTATATAAGTATGTGTATCGTTGTCTAGTACCCAAGATACAGGGAATCCTAGTTTGGGGCTAAATCAATGTGTGTAAATAGTGACCAAGGTATTATTAATCAAACATTGTTTTATTAAAAAATCAAACATCAATCGACAACAACAGCACTGTTTTCGTTTTATACATTTGTTTGTGTTTTGGAATCATACATTGGATAACACCTCAGAAGGCCGCGCCATCGAATTATCCTTGCCTCTTAAAAATAATATAAAAAAATACCTTAGTCCCATTGGCGGGAAAACGAACTTAAAAGCTCTATTATAAAGAATGTTTTATCAAACTATAATCTAAGGTAGAAATTTCACGCTGTATTTTTCTTTAGAATTATCATTTATTTCCTTGCCTTTTTTTGAGAAAAGCTCTTAATAAGCGGAAGCCTCAGCGGAATTTTTATTTTTCACTTCTTCATAGAAAACAGCTAATAGCCCGGCCAAAACTCTATCGAGAAGTGAAAATTGAAGTACATAGTCTATGCTCGTCAGCGCTGGACACCCAAACTCTATCAAAACATTCTAACAATTTGGAGAATCTTATTTCGTTTCCTAACATGGTGTTAAAAAGGGTTCAGCAATTCAAACTGGAAAGCTTTTATTTAGATAAGTGTTCCGGAGGCCCCTCACACAAGAGGAGAGCAATCCAGTTGCTTTTTAATTGAATTTTCGGCGAACCGGTAAGCAATAAATAGAGCAACAGGTTACAATTGTAACCTGTTGCTCTATGAAATGCCATTGCCATTGACATTGACATTGACAAGCAACGGTAATGGAAAAACTCGTAAAGTAAACTTCATATCTCGATAGCTGCGGCGATGGGCTAGCCCCCTGTCGCGCAAAATGGAGTGTTCAATGCCTCTGCCACCCGGTGTGGGAAAAAACGTGTCAAATAAAATAATGCACGCTTAAAGTTAAGGTAAACATTGGCAGGATTTTTTTTTAAATAAATTATTGCAACGATGACGTATTATTGGACTGAGTATTGTATTGTAATAGACAAACCAAATATTTAATTGCAAAAAACTCGCAGTAGTCTGGAATTAGGGTTGCTAACTTTCTGGATAGCAACGAAGATATCAAAACCATTTCGAGAAATATGTTTTCTTTACTGTTTCTATTTATCAGATTAATGAGTGATCTATGAGTGACCTCTCATGATGGTTATATTGTTATAATCAGCGTTTTGTTTTGATATTTTATCGTTTAGTTTTTATTGGTTACGACGAGATCGGCAAATTATGAAAAAGCAGACTCGTTAAATTTATTCCATCGAATATTCTAAATTCTTGGCAGAGGGACATTCCAAAATAAGACTTTAGTCAAACCAAGACCTTTTAAAATATTATAAAAAAAAACAATCAAATATATAAAATAAACATACACACAAATAAGACTTTAGTCAAACCAAGACCTTTTAAAATATTATAAAAAAAACAATCAAATATATAAAATAAACATACACACAAGATACACAACAAAGCGTCAACACAAGCCAAAGAAGCCTGCGGAATTGACTAACTCTCATCTTTGTTTACATTATATTATAGTTTAGACTTGTAAAACTTGTAAATCTTAATAGCTGCAACATGAAATGGCCACCACAAGGCCACAAGGAAAACTTTGCTTGACGAATTTAAATCGATTTCATTGTTAAGATCGTAGACAAAAATCCATTTGTTTAAAAAAGCCTTCTGTAAATATTGTAAAATAATCTTAGGGATATTAGATAGAAGGTCGAATTGACGGTTGAGTTAGCAAGTTGGGATAAATCTGCAGTTTAAGTCGTTAAAACGGTAAATTAATTTATTTATCTACACACGTATCATAAACCCCACAATAATATCACAATAATGTTAAACTTCTTTGTAAAAACTCATTTCTAATTTGAATATTGAACATTATGACCATAATGTGTAAATTTTCTACATATTATGACATTCAAATTTCGAACGCTGACGCCCGCCTGCGTGCCGTCCCTACTTTGTCTGTGAAGTTGGTACTACAGAACAAGCTAAACAACTCAATGCCACAATGCCGGTCAAACGTGCGGTTCCTTAACACATCAAAGAGAGATATGTGTGTAGATAAACTAGTGTATGTAACTGTACATAATTAGGCATTATGTATCAGTCACATAAACTACTAATATCATATAAAATATGAGGTATAATATTTGTATTACTCACTAGCTGCTTGTGGTGCAGCTTCGCATAAGCGTTTCAAGGGAACTGAAAGTTTTGAATTTAAGAGGAAAAAACTCAATTCACGTATTGAATGCGCGGCCCCCCGACGTCCGCCGCCATCTTGTATTCTCAGAGACTATATATTACTAAATGACATTTCGGTTTTTGTCTTTCCCGCGCGTTTTTCAAAATTTTCTCTCAGTACCTTTGCAAGACATTAACGAAGAGTTTTAAAAAAATGGTGTCCAAATTGGTGCTGCCGTTTGCGAGATTTGCGCTTACCACATTTTGGGGTTCACATTTATTTGTATTTATTTTTGAACTTAAACCAAAATGGCGGTGTTCTGCGCTGGTTGTTACGGTAACGCTGTGCAAAATGTTGTTCTTGAGTTTTTTTGCATGTCAACATATACGGCATGAGGTAAACTATGATAGCATTGCAATGATGACAAACCATACGTGACGTTTTTAGGGTATCGTACCTTAAATGAAAAAAAATAAACCCTAATAAATTCACTTCGTTGTCCGTCTGTCTGTCTATCTGCCAGTTTGTCTGTCAAGACCTTTTTGCCAGGAAAGTTTGGACGTACCAAGTTGAAACTAATATAAATTACTCAAGTACCATAAAGTTGTGAAAAAATCAAACTTCAAGGTCAACGCAATCAAAAGATAGATTTAGACGCGTTAAGATCAAAAATTTGCTGAATTTGCTTTATATTCGCAAGGGAATCAAAACCTATGGGATATTTCCCGTTGACCTGGATTAATGAAATTTGGCAAGGATTATGGTCTTATAGCACATGCAATATGCATAGTTCCGAAAACCGTAAATTTATACTTCCATCAGGAAGTTGTGATTACGATTTATGCCTAGCCCTCGATTCACGAGTCCGACTCGCACTTGGCGGGTTTCTTTTTCTTTATTTGAATACCCAGTCAAGTACCCCATTGGTCTTTCTTGGCAGCAAGTCTTGAACATAGAAATAAACCATTTAAACCTACACTTTAAAGCTTGACAGTGGCGTAAGGTTAATTAATCTGTAACATAAACCACGGATTAATGCCTGTTTAAACGAGGTTTAGAATGTAGCTCAAGGCACCGTCTGCATAACCTTTGAACTAAATTGAACCTAGTAGCAATCGGAATAAGCTTCATGTTACTATGTAAAATTGATGAAATGAATCAAATATTTCATTTTATCATGCTAAAATTCAAAGTATTGTAGAGGTAAAGATAAAACCAATGAATGAGTTATTGTAATTTATATTGTTTTTATTGTACGCAATAAGACAAAGGCAACAGTTCTTGTATATTGTCAAAAAATATCGCTAAATGTGTTGGTAAGCGGGAATCTCGCAAATGGGTAGACCGTTTTAGATGTATTTTTTTAAAACCTTTAAAAATTAAGAACCTGTTTTCCATGCTTCTGTCAAAAGGTGGCGTTGGTACCTTAGGTTTCAGATATGACACAATCGGTTGTCTCTTGCCTTGCGCGTCAATAATATTTTAAGGGGATTGAAGCGCCTGCACTGCGCATGTTTGTTGCTATGTCCTATGACCAACATCCCAAATATTATGCAGATACTGTAAAAATACTTGCCATCACACATACCAGTGTAGGAATATAGCAATGCTAGGTTCTCAAATTCCAATAACATGAATGATCCATCCAAAGAACGTTAACAAATGCATTATTGTACGTCCAACACCATTCCAGAAAACGACAACGCGCCGGTCGACTCCGATTCCCACAATTATCATTTAAACTAAATCAGCGGGTTGCTGTTCAGTGCCAGCAGAAACCTGGGAAAATAAGAATTTCGATTCCTGTCACTGAATCCAATCCTAGTTCCACTGCTTCAAAAGAACTCACTGTATCCACTGTTTCAAAGAAAAACTCTGTTCCAAAGAACATCGCTGTATCCACTGTTTCAAAGGAAGTCCCATTTATATGAATTATTTATCCTCAATGTTTAATATTAAAAAAAAACCCCGGAAATCCCAGTGTATCTACGACTGGGTTCAGGCTATTTATGTTAAGTATTTAATTATTTTTTAGTATAATATCGATTATTGGGTTTATTTATTTATTTTATTTTAGTTTCTTTTCCACTGGCTCGGGAAGCATTTGCAGAACTCATTCATCGATGCATTGATTATATGCGTTATGGGTGTTAACAAATTATCGAGTACACTGAATAGCATCTGAAAGCAGATCTTGTCATCTTCTAGCCTTCGACGAGTTTGCTGGAAAAGCCTTCTTTACTGCGCCAACTCCGACAGACCTGAGGTTGAAAGGTAAGCTACTGGATGTCGTTCTGGTGCGCAAGTTACGAAGGGTAGAGTATCCTTGACAGGGGGGTCCATCACGACAGGGGAGACAGCAATGAATTTGTTGAGACCGTTAAGGTCGACACTACCGGTTACTGCGTCCTGGGACTTACCAACATCGAGGGTCTTCCGGAACTTCCAAACCTGTGCAGGAGTGTAGCTCTCAATACTCTCGTAGATATGGCGGCGTTTGGCACCTCAACAAAGACGGGTGCAACGATTACGGAGACTTTTTATATAATATTGCATTGATAAGGAAACATAGACTGATATTACTGCTGTGATTTTGCATGCATATGTCAGAATTTTGTGAATTTTTAGTAATTTACGTTATAAATCTAAGAAGAAAAAAAACTTAATGATTTTTTTACTGATATTTGGACATAATACTAATCTTTGAGTTAGACACTAAACATATATCGGGTTAAACAGTAACTTTATTGTTGAACGCTAGAAATGTCGTTTTTTTTTTAACTTTTACAATATTATTATGTTTTCGATTTATTTCATGCTGTTTTTTACACAAAGGTATTGTTAAATATTAAATGTATGCATGGGGGACCTAAGTCCACCACGAATGTTTTTGTGTAGGCTGGAAATAGCGAGTGGTGCTCAGGGTTAACTATTTACTCAATGCGGTAAACATTTAAACATAAGCCATACATATTCTCGACACATAAATACATCTTCATATGTTCCCATGCCTGTCACGCAAAAGAATGCAGAAACGAAAAAAAAACAAAACGTCGAAAGGCGTGATGCTATTTTCAGGTTTCCGTACCTTAAAAGGAAAAAAGGAATACTTGTTGGACAACTTCGTTGTCCGACCGTCTGACAGTCCGTTTGTCCGTCTGTCAATTCACTTTCTCTCAGGATCGCATGAAGGTATCGAGATAAAATTAATAGTAATTACTTAAGTCTACGTCCCAAAAGTTAATATAAATCACTCAATTGTATGGTCCCATTCAGTTGTAAAAAAAAACTTCTTAAAAATGCAAAAAGCTGAATTTGCGTGACTCGCAAGGAAATCAAAACCTATAAGGGAACTTCCTGTTGTCCTGGAATCATGCACTTTAGTAAGAAGCAAGGTTATATGTTAAGGAAAAAATACGAAAACTTTTAATTTGTAGTTCCATTACAAACTAAATATAATGTATGCGGAACCCGCGGTGCGTGAACCTGACTCGCATTTCGTCAGTTTTTTATAATCTCACTTCTCACCCCTTGAAAGAATTACTTTACGGGTACGTGTGGTCCACTGTGCTATGCCAGGTAACAACAATTTTTTATTCCGAACGCGTCACAACCGCGCCCGCCCAAGGGACCACAAGAGCGTTCGTGGCGAATCGTAAGGGCGGGCGGCGATAGGTCGGGTGAAACTTTTTTACGTGCCTTTTTGGCTCCCTGCAGACAGCACTGCAGGCACATAAGCACTTGTAAACATAATAAACGGGCATTTGGCTCGCATTTGCGAGTCGCGCGACCCTGCGTACGAACCCCGTACCCCAAAAATAGTTGTAATTAATAGCCCCCTATTTATAACGTTAGAAATTCTCATTATTTTTCCTGAAATATTTAATAAAATAACTATATTTTTCCAAAGTTTTCGGACAAGTATTGTTAATTATTGGTATTTGTTTCTTATTTCTTGAATATCATTTTAACAGCTTTTTAATAACTTTTTTTCAAAGGATGAGTTGAGTCACTTGAATACAAAAATGTGCAGGAGTGGGTTCCGGATAAATCACATTTTTTTGTGACGAAGGACGGACAGACAGTCGGACAACGAAGTGATCCTGTAAAGAGTTTATTATTTTTCCTTTTGAGGTCCGGAACTCTAAAAATAAAAAAATAGTATTTATCTAAACACGTATCATAAATCCTCTTTACTGCGTACAAAAACCGCACATTACGATCAGCATAATGTTAAACTACTTGGTAAAAACTCATTTCTTATCTGAAAAACTACACATTATGACAATAATGTGTAATTTTTCTACATTCTACGACATTCAAATTTAGAAACGGCGACTCCCGCCTGCGTGCTGCCCCTAGTTTGTCTGTGAAGTTGGTACTACAGAACAAGCTAAACAACTGCAGAGCCACAATGCCGGTCAAAAATGCGGTTCCTGAACACATCAAAGAGAGCTTATGATATGTGTATAGATAAACTAGTGTATGTAACTGTACATAATTAGGCATTAAAACTCTCGAGTGATATTATTACGAAACTGTCCTTCGGCTCGTTAATATAAATCATATATATAGTGTAGAATAGATATCAAATCTATTCTACACTTCGTATTTGGGATTGTATGGTCTTACATTCAGATAAACCTGTTTGTAGGATTATACTAAAAGCTCGAGTCTGTACCTCTTGACATCTATCTCGATACCTTTGAAAGATATTGTGATTGTGATTACGACTGAAAATCTTAATACGAATGACAAATAATAGGGCATGATAAAAGCATAAAGTCTAATAAAACACTTTTTATAAAAAAATTGCCAATTTTATAAAACGACATAATTTATGTTGGGTTAGATGACGTTACGTGACTTTATGGTAGGTTAGGTGACGTTAAGTGACTTTTGGTTAGGTTAGGTTAGGTTACTATATATATATATATATATATATATATAGGTTACTATATACGATAACTTCATGTTACTTTTTATTGGTTTAGGTAACTTTACGTTGGGTTAGGTGTCGTGACGTTACTTTACGTTGGGTTACATAACATTCCGTTACTTTAGGTTAGGTTAGATTACTTTACGTTGGGTTAGGTTACGTTACGTTACTTTCAAAGTCAGAGTACTTTATTACTGTAGATATTTATAAATATGCAATGCATTTAGTAAAGAGTCTGGGCTTTGGCTAAACGCTTTGCCGTCCAGGAACCTTGGAACCCTTTTGGACCCGGCTTTCCTGCGTGTAGCGTGATATGCCTCAGGCTTGGTCTCAAAGTCTGTGAATTGCTGCTGTCAAATGCTGCAGCTACGGTTACCCAGTAGATGACCTTGAGCGCCACGGACTTTACTGCCAGTCGAATGCCGGCCGATATTTCAGGCATACGACACTAAACGACCTTTTCCGCAGAGACCTTGGGACAGAAAATATACCATCAACCCTGGAGCCGGCTGGCTTGTCTGCGGCGGTCGGGAAAAGACCTGACGGTTGCACGCTTGTGCCCTGGTTTTTGGGGCGACCTCTGGCGTGAGACATGACCTGCGTGGTCACGTTGACCCCGTCCCACTACCGGCGTTGGGCCCGGAAGCCGGGGTCTGCCGCAGATGATGTCCAATTGGTCAAGTGCCGCAAATATGCTTTTTTGAAAAGCAATTACATATTTGCGGCACTTACAGTAAAAACGTTCTGGCCATGGTCGTCAGCCACTACAGGCATACTGAAAGATCTGTCTAAAAAATTAGTCAGTGTGTCTGGCGACCTGAGGGCAGGTTCCTACTTCGCCCAAAGGCTGAGCATGGCAATTCAGCAGGGAAATGCGGCCGGCGTGCTGGGGACAATGCCCCAGGCTAGATTAAGATTCATAGAATCTATTTAATGTAACTATTTTTTGTTAAGACATCAATATTTTAGTGCTATAACTAGTTAAATATTCTTGGTTTGGCTTATAATAAGTACAGATAATGTTGTGCCTCTTTCCTACACAATCCTTAGACGGAGTGTGCCCGTCAAAATGCCATCAAAACGATCCAACCACAGATATCGAGAGATAGGTGAGGGGCATTGCACGTGCGAACAAACCTAGCCCCGATAGTCTTGATATTAAAAATTCTCGGTAGTCACCGGGCGACCGCAGTGACGAATTCATTTCCGCTGTTTTTCGAAAATGCCGACCTGTGCAATAGTCAGTGCAAAAATAGAAGCGGGATTTTGAAATCCAAGAACGGCGGAGTAACATATCACTTGTAAGTCTCATTCCAACTATTATTTCTTCTCAAAACACAAGAAATAAACATTATTACGGAAATAAATCATTCACAAAAAATTCGTCACGAGTTGATCATTAAAGTGATAATGTCATGTTGTTCTCGCTAGGTTTATTATCCATTGCTTGTTTTGTATCTTAATTTCACTACATATTGCCAAGCTAACACGCAATGAATATTTCACACTTATCTAAATACGAAAGTAAATATGCATCGAGGTACGGAGGCAAACTGTTACACGCACGCAGAGACGACGTATAGTGATGGGAATAGTGATAGTGAGAATTATGTTTTTGAATCGATGGAAAGAAATAGATTTTTTACCAATTCGAACAAAAACCATTAGGTATGAATCAAAGCTCTAATGAGAAGAAGAACATACTAATATTAAACTGCATTACTTAGCATAAAATGCTACGTATAAATTGTCAAAACGCCAAGTTCTTAATAAATATTTACATTTTTCTTGTCAATAGGTAGTATTTATAATAATAATAATAATAATATTTTATTTATTTCAGACAATTAAGGTCTATAGTTATTTAACTATGGACCTAGTGAACTAGTTATTAAGATAATTTAAAAAATATTATGATGTTATAATCTGGGTATGTAGCTGCACCCAATGTCGCAGCATTGGGGAGTCCCACCTGTCTATAAACACATTCAGCATCTCGTTACTGCCACCGCGCAGGCGGGCGAGTGCAGAGGCGCTCCGTTTTCTCATTATTGCGTAGAAGTCATCCGTACGCGCCTCTGCGAATATCCCAGAAGCACTGCATCTCCACGGCAGCCGCAACAGGACCCTGAATGCGTTGTTATATTGGACACGCAGGTCGCTGTATGCCCGCTTTGTATAGTCGACCCACAGACTGCAAGTGTAATATGATTGGCAGTAGGCTTTAAAAAGCATAATTTTGACTGCATTTGTACACTTTGCAAATCTGCGGGCTAACATACTACATCGGACAGCCAGCGACCTGCGTTCCCTCTCAATGTCCATGTTGTCTTTTAGATCGTCGGTGACCCAGTGGCCCAGGTATTTAAAACTATTCACTCTGCACAAAGGTGTACCGCAGAGAGATACTTCTGGTACATCAGAGTATGTTTTTGAGTAGGACTTAAAAATCATATACTCGCTTTTTTTTAGAGTTACACCTGAGCCCATGTGCCACCGCATACGATTCACAAACATTCAGCAGACTCCTTAGAGCACCTACTGTCGGGCTCAGCAGCACCATGTCATCGGCATAACTAATATTGTTCATACAAACTCCATCAATATGACACCCAACCTTGGTGCCGCTGAGCTCGCCGATCAGCTGGTTCATGTACAGCTTGAAGAGGCGGGGCGAGCTCAACCCCCCCTGCCTCACCCCGCACTCCAACCCGTACACGTCCGAGCTAGCTCTCGCCCACCGCACACTGTTCTGTTTATTACAATACCAATACCTAAACATTGAAGTAAGCTCGGGAGGCAATTTTGTTTCCTCATTTAGCTTTCGCCACAATACGTCATAATGTACAAGATCGAACGCCCTCGACAAATCCAAAAAACAGGCAAATACAGGCGTTTTCCTAGCAGTGTAATACTGGACCGTTTGCTTAAGGCACAGTATGGCACTCTCCGTTGACAGACCTGGCCTAAACCCAAACTGAGCGTCATGAAGTTCAGAGTGCATAGCCAGCTGTTTGTCAAGCAGACTATCCAGTACTTTGGCTACAACGGTAGCCAGGGAAATGGGCCTGTAATTAGACAAGTCGGAGGCGTCACCGGTTTTGTTTTTAATGATCGGCACTACCACGGTAAACATTAAATCTTTCGGCAGATAGCTGTGAATAATACAAAGGTTAAAAAACAATGAGAGAACCTCAAGATGCTCAATGCTGAGACCATCGTGGCCCGGTGACTTCCCTGGTACCATATCTCTAATAATGGTTGCAAAATTTTTGGCCTTAAACATGATGGGGGTCCTCTCGTTACTGGTCCCAGGATCATTCACCCGAAGCTCGCGCGGTATGGGCGATTCCACTCTAAAGTGCCGCTGAAATAAGTTAGCAATATCAGTCGGATCACCCACACCAGCCACGCCCGCAGGCAAACCCGTCCTTGTATTAAGTTTATTAGTTGACTTCCAAAATTTACCAAATTGTTTTTCTGAGTGACTTTTTGCAAGATTGTCCATTTTAATTTGTTGTTCTTTTTGCAAACAGAACTTCAAATTAGCTTTAAATGTTTTCCTAGTTTCACACATTTGATCATAATAATAACCAGAGTTTACTCGACCATGTAACAACCACATTTTATACCAAAGACGGGCCCGCCCATGAGCGCCACTGACATGGGTATTCCAACCAGTCACATACTTATGTTTTTTAATCTTACTTTTCCCTTCATATGTACATATAGCACCCTCCCTAAGGATAGTTATCAGTTTATTATACAAGTCAACCAATAAAGAAAAATGATTGCTATTTTGACACATTTTAAAAGAACACTCAGTGCATTCAGTGGGGAAGTCAATTAATTTCAAGTGAGAGTTACAATATTCGTAATACTTTGCTATTTGATCATGATCACGTTCTCCCCACCTCACTTTATCACATAGTAAAACGGATGTGGACAATTTAGGTTTGATAACACTAATTTTACATTCAAAAATAACTGGATAATGATCCGAGGGATATGCTCCATACAAAACTGACGCTTTTATAAACAGGTTTTTTGCAGCACTCGTTACAATACACTGATCAAGCCAGCGCCGCGAGCCGCTTGCTTGACAAACAAAAGTGTGTGAGTCACTAATTCACTATCAATACATGACCAAGTCTGCTCCGCACATATACACAGCATTTCTCTATAGAAGCGTTCACCGGGATGCGCATTAAAATCGCCCAATATAATAACTGACTCCACTCCTTCACTGTCAATTATTGCAGTCATTTCACTAAAACATTGGCAAAAATCTATAAGGCTATCACTCTTTTTGCTATTAAACGGCATGTATACACAGAAAATCAATATAGCTCGGTTGTTATGGATTAGTTTTATAGCGACTATGCGATCACTATTACATGATATAATCGACACTGACTGGAAAGCGCACTTCCTCCACAATAAGGCGACACCACCATACGGTCTTCCACTGATGATACCAACAGACGTATCAATGGCTGACTTGCCAGTGTACGAAAAGTCATCATGCAAGCTGCCAAGTGCAGGTACATCATGCGGCCATAACGACGTCTCCTGTAGGGCGATGATGTCAGCAGTTTTGCATAGTTTCCGCACACACTCAGTGGACCTGATCAGAACTTTACAGTTAAAAGCTGAGAATATAACGTTCTTGTTTTCTTCGTCCATTTTATTAAGAGTTAATGACTTTCTTTGCAATCTGAGGATTTCCTCTGTCTGTTTTATTAAAGAAAATGAAACGTCGGAACTTGACACCCTCTGGCCACAGTTTCTCATCCAAAAATGAATCTAGCTTACTTTTAGGTACATAAATCTTGTATGCACCATAGGATTTTTTAGTTTTCATTTTCTCTAACTTAATGCACTCCTGGGTCTTCATTTTTACATATTCCCCAATGTCATGTTCCGTAGTCTGTTTATTCACATTATATACGAAAAGAGGGATCTTTGTGTCGGCGGCTTTGAATTTTCCCGTCAGTGAAAGTACTGCTTTGCCTGTCCTACCAGCAAAACGATAACTAGTAGACCTACGTTTCTGAACTAGTGTCCATCCCTCATCTCGGCTACAGTCAGTCGGCCATACTCCTTCCTTTACCACTTCTGCCATGGTCAGCTGTTTGATATTAGTTAGACCAGCAGCATGCTGGCTACTAGGTGACGACTTGTCTAACAGTGTCGAGTTTACTGGTGCAGGTGGAACGGTCCCGTTCTGCGATCCACAGTCCACTTTTGGTTGAATAATGGAGCGATATGCCAGTACATGATCTGCCGAGTCACCACAGCTCAGCCGGCCGGCCTTGTCGACGGTGGTGGTGGCGGCGGCGCTCGTGTTTGCCGCCGCTGTGACGTCACCCGATATATCCAGTACATACGGCGGTAGCCCGATCGGCCCGCGATCCGTCATAGCTGTGTACCCACCTCTTCTCGTGTTGATGTTAGTATTAAACAGCGATACTGGTATCTTAGACTGCTTTTTTAAGCCTTCAAGTTGACCTTTTGTTACGTAGGTTTCCTTGATTTCATTAATTTGCGCTTGCACCGTCAACACGTCCTTCAGAAGTTTCGTGACATCAACATGATCAAAACAGATAGGCGGTAATTTATGTAGTTCATACGCCACAAAAACAGGTATTTGCTCTAGGTCAACGGTTTTGAACACTGAGATCACGTCTTTAAGATCCTTTTGTTTCTTTTGTCTACGTCTTCAAATGCACTTTTTTTTAGTCTTGACAGACGCAAACAACAAATTCTTCGCCTTATCAATATCTTCTTCGGAGAAGGCCGATTCACAGATTCGTATGAGACTTTCATTATCCATAACATCGTGTTTGTTACGAATAAACGCTAAGACTTCAGATATAATAACATTACAAATTGAACACTTGAGCGTATTCACAGACATCGTAATTCGCAACACACAACCGATCGGTAGCGCATCGACGCGAGACTGATTATTGACGCGAGTATTGTACTGTACAGGATAATACAGAAAGGGTATATATGCCGAAAGGCGGTTGTTAAGGACTTCAATCTGAACATCCTTCTCTATGAAAAAGATTTGATCAGAGCAACATTATTTTTCACTTTGCAGTACATTTTGGGCCGAGCGGTAAGCTCATTTGTATGGGGAAGTAAAAAATAATGTTGCTTTGATTAAATCAGATTCATTGAGAAAGTTGTTCAAAATCATGTCCCAAATAACCCTTTTCGGCTTGGCACCCCGTATGTGTTACAGCCTGTAAACATAGTAATAGGTATTATTTTACAAAGAAAGTATAATTTTATTTATATAACCCGGCATAAATACCACTGTCTATAAATTATAATGGATTGATGAAACACGCTGTCCTTGCAATGTCCCAGCACTAGCTCGGCTAGCTAGTGTTCCTGCGGTAGTGTGGATGTGTTCGGACAATAGTTGCATGACATTGCACTGATCAATAAATGCGGAAGGATTGATGTATGAGTGGTGTAGATGTGTGCGTGTTCTTAATTTTACGGCGTTACAAGCTTAGCGCCAAGGGCCTGCCTATCTATCGATATCTGTGGATCCACCACAAAAAAAACTTTGTGTGAGTATTTCACGCACACATTCATATCGTTTCCTTTGTCGGATGAACACAGGAGCGTGCAGTTGAGTAGAAATAATGTTACCACATCATCTGTGCTTACCTTCAAAATGAGCGATTTCAAAATCATAGACTAAGGCAGGTTTAGGATTCAACAAAAATGCGCATAGTGGGATTATAATGGCGGCGGCGGCGTAAAAAAATTGCGACGTGATTGCCTTGATATCATGAACAAATAGCATTAAAACAATTCATGAAATTGACAACTAACCTGTGCAGTGTGATCCTACTAGGTTTTGTCGTATTTTCAGAGCGGTTGGGGTACTATTTCACTGCATAAATCTCCATTTTGTTGTTTTTTTTTTTCAGAGTAGTTTTCGTAGCAAAGCGCTTTCGAGTAGAGATCACTGAGATTTCCATAGTCTACCCTCCTGTCAAAATATGTGAGTTAACGATGCGTGATCAGGGGCTAAAAATTAGGATTCTAAGGGTGCAAATTAATTTTTCACATCAAATATACCATGCGGGTTGTAGTTATTCATTAATCCACATAAAGTCACAAGGAGCTAGCCCAGTGCCGCAGATCCACAACTCTTAGTTTCTATTATTTATTTCGTCAAAAAAACATGACGCCAATAAATCACTCGGCCGTTTTTATGAGTTTTTAGTTTACGCGTCGACCAAATTTACACAAAAACGGCCGCTAATCGAAACAAAGCCGCGATATCAGTGATTAAATCAACAGAATCCCCTCACTTAAACAAGCACAAGCCTGGTGGTTCGGTTCGGTGGTCGAATGCTTATTCCCATTTCAACCCATTTTTTAACAATATAGACATGCATTCCTAATTCACCCTGCCGAAAAGTTTCATGCAGTTTACATTATATACGAGTGATATAGAGCTCCGTAGTCTAGTGGTGTCACGCATGAGATGAAACTCAAACTCAAACTCAAAAGTACTTTATTACTGTAGATATTTACATATTCTTAGCAAACGTAATTTTTTGCCTCTTCTCTACATTGGACCACTGTGGGAGAAGAAGGGCGTAGAAACTCCCACAGATTGATTTTTAGATCTCTTTTAAAAATAGGTTGTGCTAAACTAATACAATTATGATTTATTTTTATTTAATAAGCTGGAATAAATAATTACAAAATTATTAACAGCAAGGTCTGTGTTGAGCCAGATTAACCCCATACAGTCCTGTCATTTAAGTAATCTTGAACATTGTAATATCCCTTTTTCGACAAAGTCGCTTTAACATGCTTTTTAAATTGCTCAAATGGCAATTTCAAAATCTCCAGAGGTATCTTATTGTAGTAGAGAATGCACTGACCCTTGAAAGAATTGCTAACCTTCGCGAGTCTAAAACGGGGCGCACATAGTCTGTGATTATTTCTTAGGTAAACATTACAGCTATCGCTAAGTTTGGAAAATGTTGTAAGGTTCTTGCGTACATACATTATATTTTCGAAAATAAATTGACTAGCTACTGTTAGTATGTCAATTTCTTTAAAAAGCTCTCTTAAGGAGTCTGTTCGTTTTAAATTATAAATTGCTCGAATAGCTCTTTTCTGTAAAATAAAAATAGTTTGAATATCCGCTGCTTTCCCCCACAACAAGATACCATAGGACATCACACTATGAAAGTAACTAAAATATACTAGCTTAGATGTAGCCACATCCGTGCTTTGTCTGATGTTCCTAACAGCGTAAGCCGTAGAACTTAATTTACCAGCCAATTTATCTATGTGGGGTCCCCACTGCAATTTGCTATCAATGGTTATTCCAAGAAACTTCGTATCATTTACTAATTCTAACGTGCTGTTGTATAACACTAAACTGGTCTCAACTTGCCTGACATTTGGAAGTGAGAATTTGATACACTTGGTTTTACCAGCGTTTAACAATAAATTATTAACTGTGAACCAATTCAAGGTTAAAGACAATACACCATTAACATCATCAAATTCTCCTTTTTGTCTTTCAATTTTGAAGACCAGTGAAGTATCATCAGCAAACAACACTATGTCAGTTAATTTCTCCACCATGAAAGGCAGATCATTAATATATACCAGGAATAAGAAAGGGCCTAATATGGAACCTTGTGGAACGCCCATTTTAACACCCGATCCATCAAATTTTACGCCGTTAACTTCTGCCTTTTGAATTCTATTGCTTAGGTATGATCTTAGTAGATCCAACGCTTTATTTCTAACTCCGTAATGATTTAATTTAATTAATAGCGTATTATGATCAACACAATCAAACGCCTTCGACAGGTCGCAAAAAACTCCGATAGCATCCTGTGCGGCCTCCCATGCAGAATAAATATGAGATATAAGGGTAATACCTGCATCCGTAGTCGATTTACCCCCAGTGAAACCGTATTGTTTGGCGTGGAATTGTTTTGTACGGTTGAAGTGTGAGAGCATTTGATTGAGTATAATCTTTTCAAATATTTTACTTAGTGTTGGAAGAACAGATATTGGTCTGAAATTTGAAGGATCACCCTTATCTCCCGACTTGAACAGAGGTATCAGTTTACTGTGTTTCATGAGGTCTGGGAAAGCCCCATCGTCAACACATTTATTGAATATATAAGCTAAGTGTGGGGCTATAACTAGAATTACTGAACCAATGACTTTGACTGATATACCCCACAGGTCTTCCGTATTTTTTAAGTTAAGTAATTTAAACGTTTTGACAATGTCCTGGGGATATACATGATGAAATTTTAAATATACATTACTGGCGCTAGTGTTATTTTTTAATAAAGTCTCTGCTTCATATGGAGATGAATTTAGACGGTCTGTTGTGAGTAAGGATACATTGGTGAAGAATGTTTCAAAAGCTCGAGCAACATCAGCGCTGGATTTAACAACACCATCACCTATCTTTAGGCAGAAATCATTGTCCCTTGGTATAACTTTGCCAGTTTCGCGGTTTATTATTTGCCAAACTGTTTTCATTCTATTATTTGAATTTTGAATTTTTCTATTAATGTGTAAAGTTTTTGCAGTTCTACAAACCAACTTGAAAGTTTTGGAATATTTTTTAACGTAGTCATGAAATTTTCGATCAAAGTTATAGGTTTTTTGTTCATAAAGTCATATAAGATAACTCTACTTTTACGAATTCCAAACGTTGCCCAGTCATTAAATTTAGATTTACCGTTGTAGTCACTGACTTTCTTTAATTTAAAAACTTTGTTGAATTCTGTCTGAATAATGCTGAAGAAGTTTGAGTAGATTTTGTTTGGGTTCTGTTCATCAAAATCCGGTACTGGCAAATTTATATCTAACTTTTTCATATACGTCTCTAGTCTATGGGATGTAATAGGCCTATAAAATGATGGATCAGTCCTATTTTTACTGGCAATTGGGAATGAAACTGTATGACCACTGTGATCGGAGGGTAAGCAGTTAATTACATTTTTACTTGTGAATGCACAGTCACAAAATACGTTATCTAAGCAAGTTTGGCTGGTAAGTGTAATTCTAGTCGGCTCTAGAAATATATGACATAAATTAAATGATTTGAACAGAGTTATTAATCGTTGTTTCAATATTGTATCTACAAGCAAATCTACATTAAAATCGCCACAAATAATTAACTTTTTTCTGTTATTACAAAGTATAATGAGGGCATCCTCCATAATTTTCTCGAACATTTCAAAATTGCCATGGCCGTTTTCATCTCTCGGAGGTCTGTAGACACAAACAATAATATGGCTATCCAACTCAACACAGGATACCTCTATTTGTCTTTCTACAGTAAGTGCAAGAATATCTTTCCGTTGTTTCACCTTAATATTATTTTTTACTAAGATTAAAGAACCACCTCTATCGGCAGTCTTTCTATTGTAACAACTGACAATTTTGTAATTATTTATGTTAAAAGACATCATATTTTCCTTTAACCAGTGTTCTGTAATACAAATAACATCGGTGTCTGAATGATTAAGAAATAATTCTAATACAAGTTCTTTGCCAGGTAGCCATGTAGGATGTTTTGATGGGAGATGTTTAAGTGGGGCTTACCCTTTGTCCTAGTATTTTTCATTTGATTGCCAGAAAACCCCTGCTTATTTTGTAAAATTTTCTTATGTTTTGAGGGGTCCTCTTTTGTCGAACTATCTAGTTTAAAACACTACTATTAGTACTAATACTAACTAAAACTGAAGGCGACTGCGTATTTACAACTGTGTCGCATATATTATACGCTAACAATGTAGCTACTCGTTTTTTTGTTTTATGAGACAGGTACATAGTATCCTGAGTCAGAGTAAAGTTATGAATAAAATTATTCATGTCGAAATATAAAATAGCATCACTATGATGACACGTTATATTGTATAGATGCATGTTCATTCTATGTACACTTTTATTTTGTTTCCCCGATAAATTAGAACAATAAGGAAAGTTACATAGAATAAACTTGCACTTCGTCTTATTATATATATGCTTAAATAAATATATTATATATATGGTCAGCACCGGATGCTGGTTCGCATCCGGTGCTGACCATATATTAATTAGATAATTAGGCTGTACGTCCAGGCTACTATGGCTTCTTGGTAGTAGAAGTCGTAAAACACTACCATCAACCCGCAATGAGCTACCGTGTTGGAGTATGGCTCAATCTTTTCGTATCCGGGTAAAGACCTGTACCTGTCGGTAGGGGCATTAGTGGACTATTTATTTATCTTATTACAAGTTTTATTTAACCCTATCTAGTCGGACGACATCATCAAGTCAAAGGGATCTCGCGGGTGAAGCTTGCTCAGGGCCGTGAGGATTGGCTCTGTAGAGAAGAGGCGTGTGAACAGAAATGGGTCGTTGAAGAAAATTTTGATTACTACGATTGTACACAGGTTTACCTTTTTGGAAGTATATTTTTTGGAAATAACCGTTCTCACTGTCACACAGAGACCGCGTCTTCAGTCAGAGAACTAGAGATAATCTAGGAAGAGATCGTCTAGAAAGACTAAAATGGAAGTATTATTTTGTGGTATAATAAATAAAGAGTTGAGGCATAATAACGCTATTGACTGTTGAAAATAATAATATTGGGGCTTTTGAGCGGGGATTGATGAGTGACGACCTCTGTGGCGCAGCGGTTGTGGCTCTGCCTATGCGAGATGTTCCGGGATCGACCCCCGGCTGGGGGTAAAGAAAGAAACCCCAGGTCTTGGATATTTATATATGTGTGATGTCGCTGGCCCAATTCTGGTATACAATAACAACTCCATGACTATTACATGACGATTACGGTCAGCTTTAGATATCCAATATTTGGCGTCCGGAGAAATTTTTAAGGCAATTATGGTAAAAATTAAGTTAATTGTAAGCACAATAATTAAGTTAATCAACAAAGGGAATGGGATTACAAAATCGTCAGATATTGGGTATCTAAAGTTGACCGTAATCGTCATGTAATTGTCATTGAGCTGTCATTGTGTACCGGAATTGGGCCCCTGGTTCCCACGACACCGGGTTTCCTAGCGTGGGGCCAGCAGCAATGTTTGTTCCTATATGTAAATGTAAAAAAAATTTGTTTAAGGTTATGGTTGCTATTTTTTGGATGAATTGACGTGATTTTAATTTGTGAATGCCTTAATAAAGTATTGAATACTCGTTTTAGATGACAAATGGCTTTAGTTGTGTTTTTTTAAATGGATGATTGCTTCTTTTATGGTCGTTTGTGAGGAAAAGGGATACATAATATATAATTTTATAACAGCGGTTTCTGCTATTTTTCAAACCACTGGCTATAATTAAGGAAAAAAACAAATACAAACAAATTATTACGTATTACAGTTCGAATTAGGCTGGAATTATTATCGCACTATTAAACTATTAAAACCTAATATTATTTGTATAATGTAATGACCAACAGACTACATCTACAGACCTACAGTGCAGCTTTGACCTTATTGAGATATTTTTTGATGAGATTGTATCCCAATATTTATAAAATAGTGACTTAACTGAGTACAAAAAAAATTCACCGATCGAAGGTCGAAGTGAAACATAACCTCGACGAGATATATTTCTATGATATTTTCTGGAAACAAAGGAAAGAAAGGGTCTTTGAGAATGCAATCAATATAATCTTATACGGGCTCGTATGATTTTGGGTCCTAGTTTAGCGTTTGATGCCATGACTATAGCGTTTCCATGTTTTTAGTTTTATCATCTCTACATGCTGCGACAAAACAGTGAAGGTAGTAATATAATAAGGGTGCAAACAAAAATAAATTGCGAGTATTAAGTTCGCATCCGGTGCTGACCATATATTAATTAGATAATTAGGCTGTACGTCCAGGCTACTATGGCTTCTTGGTAGTAGAAGTCGTAAAACACTACCATCAACCCGCAATGAGCTACCGTGTTGGAGTATGGCTCAATCTTTTCGTATCCGGGTAAAGACCTGTACCTGTCGGTAGGGGCATTAGTGGACTATTTATTTATCTTATTACAAGTTTTATTTAACCCTATCTAGTCGGACGACATCATCAAGTCAAAGGGATCTCGCGGGTGAAGCTTGCTCAGGGCCGTGAGGATTGGCTCTGTAGAGAAGAGGCGTGTGAACAGAAATGGGTCGTTGAAGAAAATTTTGATTACTACGATTGTACACAGGTTTACCTTTTTGGAAGTATATTTTTTGGAAATAACCGTTCTCATCTGTCACACAGAGACCGCGTCTTCAGTCAGAGAACTAGAGATAATCTAGGAAGAGATCGTCTAGAAAGACTAAAATGGAAGTATTATTTTGTGGTATAATAAATAAAGAGTTGAGGCATAATAACGCTATTGACTGTTGAAAATAATAATATTGGGGCTTTTGAGCGGGGATTGATGAGTGACGACCTCTGTGGCGCAGCGGTTGTGGCTCTGCCTATGCGAGATGTTCCGGGATCGACCCCCGGCTGGGGGTAAAGAAAGAAACCCCAGGTCTTGGATATTTATATATGTGTGATGTCGCTGGCCCAATTCTGGTATACAATAACAACTCCATGACTATTACATGACGATTACGGTCAGCTTTAGATATCCAATATTTGGCGTCCGGAGAAATTTTTAAGGCAATTATGGTAAAAATTAAGTTAATTGTAAGCACAATAATTAAGTTAATCAACAAAGGGAATGGGATTACAAAATCGTCAGATATTGGGTATCTAAAGTTGACCGTAATCGTCATGTAATTGTCATTGAGCTGTCATTGTGTACCGGAATTGGGCCCCTGGTTCCCACGACACCGGGTTTCCTAGCGTGGGGCCAGCAGCAATGTTTGTTCCTATATGTAAATGTAAAAAAAATTTGTTTAAGGTTATGGTTGCTATTTTTTGGATGAATTGACGTGATTTTAATTTGTGAATGCCTTAATAAAGTATTGAATACTCGTTTTAGATGACAAATGGCTTTAGTTGTGTTTTTTTAAATGGATGATTGCTTCTTTTATGGTCGTTTGTGAGGAAAAGGGATACATAATATATAATTTTATAACAGCGGTTTCTGCTATTTTTCAAACCACTGGCTATAATTAAGGAAAAAAACAAATACAAACAAATTATTACGTATTACAGTTCGAATTAGGCTGGAATTATTATCGCACTATTAAACTATTAAAACCTAATATTATTTGTATAATGTAATGACCAACAGACTACATCTACAGACCTACAGTGCAGCTTTGACCTTATTGAGATATTTTTTGATGAGATTGTATCCCAATATTTATAAAATAGTGACTTAACTGAGTACAAAAAAAATTCACCGATCGAAGGTCGAAGTGAAACATAACCTCGACGAGATATATTTCTATGATATTTTCTGGAAACAAAGGAAAGAAAGGGTCTTTGAGAATGCAATCAATATAATCTTATACGGGCTCGTATGATTTTGGGTCCTAGTTTAGCGTTTGATGCCATGACTATAGCGTTTCCATGTTTTTAGTTTTATCATCTCTACATGCTGCGACAAAACAGTGAAGGTAGTAATATAATAAGGGTGCAAACAAAAATAAATTGCGAGTATTAAGTCGATATCTGTGTTGATTATATACATTAAATTCAGTATAACATCTCATTTATTTATTTATTTTATTATCTTAAAAAATCCACAGCTAAATATTATGATTAAACAGCTAATTAAACCTTAACTCAAGCCAATAATGGATTTAAATTCCTTAAGCTAAACATCATGACATTATACTGAGGAGGTTAAATAAGTATATACACAAAGAAAACATTAAAATATGTTACTAAAATCAAATTCAATTATTAAATTATAAATTTTGAATGTTGAATGCACGGGTAAAATGTGTAGTGTGCAGTGTAGTGTGGTGCTGTACGCCCTTGCATAGCCCTATGACCGTAGTCTTGGGATCGGTTCTTTAGCAGCATTAATCAAAATTAGTATTTTTTATAGTCACCATTGAGCTAAAAAATTAAAAACCAGTTTGGTTTTTTAAATAGCTTCCGCCACCACCACTGGTACCGCTTCGCTATAAAGTCCATAGCTCCTCGTTCGAAGAAAATTGTAACGCGATCCCAATCCCAGCAATAAGGAAACAATTCCTTAATATAAGAAATCATGATGATTTATTTCCCTATATCCAACAGGATATTGTATACTTTAGAAATGGTACGAAAAGGATCAAAATAACCCTCTTACTCACTACCTATCGTCAATTTGACATAAACTATGTCATTTTTATGTGGACTGGAGTTAGTGAATTAGGATCGAGGTGCGATTCGGACCAGAACACGAAGATTCCTTACTATGTACTTAGTCAACTCTGTTACAAAATTGTCTTTATTTCAGGTTAAAAAACTCATATCTATAAATACCTTAAAACTAAAGATCAATACTTTATTAAATAAACACAAACTAATATCTATCTTAGCTAGGGAATTTTTGTTAGGTCTCGCTTCCCTTGTGTCGGAAAAGGATGCTCTTCGGCCAGTAACCTTTAGCCAGGACCATCGTCTTGAGCTCCGGCGGCACCCGAAGTTTGAATGACAGGAAGTCCTTGGGTCTTTGTGACTCCAAAACCTCATTTAAATAATAACTCCTTTAAAATTGACTGCACCTTTCTGTGACATCCTGTACAAAACTGCGTGATCAACACAAGACAAATAAACTAAACACTATCCAGACTTAGCCGTAAAACTGGGAATTAAAATTTGGCACCAAACACGGCCATCTTTGATCTCTGTTGTGTCTGGGATATAAAACTTGGGATTAGTTAGCATGCGATTTTGCCAAATAATATTTTGTATCATTAAACGATGACTTCTCATGCTGGGAAGGGCATAATTGAGACTCCCGTCCCAGTAACAAAATGCAAGGCAACTAATAGTGTGTTTTAATGATGATGATGTTAGGCAAAGTTCTGTACCGCTTGCATTATATCCTTCTACTCTTATAGATTTGTCAAACTAGTAATTTCTATATTTAACTAATGGACATAACACGAAGAAAACTTCTATATCCTACAATAGCAACTATCACTCACAAGCATTTCCCCCAGCAAACGGTGGCTGGATAGGAAATATGATAGTTACGTGTTGAGTTTCTCTTAGTCCCATAGTATTATCATACGTTCAGGCAACAAATATAGCAAAAGTGCTTCAGTAACCGAAGAAGCATTTCTCTGTTTCTCATTAACCAGCGACAGAAAAGAGGGGTGCTATAAGTTTGAAGCGTCTGTCTGTTTCTAACAGTCTAGCTGTCAATCGGGTGCGGCTTTTTTAATTGGTATAGACTTCACTTAAATGATTCTTAGATTACATTATATTGAATTCATATATGGGTTCAGCGGTTCATACGTTATCAGCCTACATAGGAAATAAATGAACAAAATTTTTGCCGTAATGTTTCATTAATGTGTCGGGGGTGTTTTGAATTAATGTATAGTTATCCTGTACGGGGTCATGCCAGTTCCTATAAGGGGGGCAGGAGCACGGTTGCGCCCAATAAACACACCATTTTTGTAATCCAGAACTGTCTGTAGGTAAAGCTTACAAAAATTATAAATCTATTTATTTAATAAGGAACATCAACAGCACACATACTCGTATACGATATATAACAAGAGAAATATGGCGGTATTGTTCTTAAAAAGTGCCTCTTATAGATGAGCACAGCATTGACAAAGCACATCATACATTGAGGTAAAAGAGTTTATTTTCGTTTTACCCGAACACAAACATAAACATAAACAAATGTGTATATCCTGTGTCGTAGGTACTAGAAACAGTGACGTCAAACACATATAAACTTGGGGGTATTTTTAGGGTAAAAACGGGATCTTATTACCAAGACTTCGCTTTCCGTCTATCTGTCTGTCTGTCTGTCCGTCTGTCACCAGGCTGTATCTCATGAACCGTGATATTTAGACAGTAGAAATTTTTACAGATGATATATCTCTGTTGCCGCTGTAACAACAAACAGAATAAAATAAATATTTAAGGGGGCTCCCATACAACACTTCTTTTAATACCACATACAAACTTATGATTGCACCTGGTTACGTAAATGGAGTGTAAAAGTTAGTGTTTAGTTTTGGTAAGTCTGCCAAATTTAACTTGATTTGAGATAGCTGCGCAATGAAATACTTGAACAAACTGAAACAGACATTTGAAGTTTGGAGATCATTTTTCTCGAGCTCTGTTCTCTTAAATACACCGTAGGCAAACTATAACGTCACGCCGACGCTTGAGGCACTGCGCGGTACACGGTCTTGGATCCCGCGGATGTAACGAACACCACCCGGTGCACCGGAGGCTGCGATCCCCCTCAACATACCAATGTATTTGTTATCATTCAAAATTTATTTTTTTATATTAAAATTAAATTTATTATTTTTATTAAAATTATTTAAATAATAATTTATAATATGAAATAAAAAATAAATGTTAAAAAAAATAAGAAAGGAAATAATTAATTGATATGGTAAACAACCGCATTATCGACTACCTAGAGAAGCTGAGACTACTAGCAGGTAAACAATTCTGTTTCCGCAGAAACAGAATTGTCTACCTGGTAGTCTCGATTGAAGATGTTACCACTCTACTCACTAAACTAGCAGCCTCGCATCTAGACTTAGTTGATAGATGTCTCAGTGTTTTTCTGGACCTAGCAAAGGCATTCGATATCTCCATAACAATCCTGTTAAAAATGTTAGAACGACTGGGCATTCGAGGGTTAACACTAAAATGGTTCAGCAGTTACCTAATAATACCTTGGACACTTTGGACACCATTTACACACATTGATCTAGCCCCAAACTAGGATTCCCTGTATCTTGGGTACTAGACAATGATACATATACTTATATAGATAAATATTATACTTAGATAGATAAACAACCATGACTAGGGTACAAACATCCGTTCTCATCAAACAAATATTTGCCCCCACCGGGACTCGAACCCGGGACCCTAGGTTTCGTAGGCAGCGTCACTGCCGACTCGGCCGTTCGGGTCGTCAATGGATAGGAGACAGTGTCTAAGAATCGATCCCTGCTCATGCTCAGTGAAGAAGGATTCGGCTTCAATGAGTTTTGGAGTCCCTCAAGGCAGAATCCTGGATCCCACGCTTTTCGTTATTTATATAAATGACCCTCTACATCTTCGCATCGTGGATGCCGAAATCATTCGTTCCATGGTAAATCCTGGAATGGTGTTTACAGAACAGCCGAGTCGGGTTTAAGACAGGTGTCGAATTGGTTAAGAAATAAGACAGGTATTTGCAATTATAAGGCTGTTTATAAATTTCATAAAGATTATAACTAGAACGCCTTATTCAGCTATTAAATTGTATCATGTAAATATTTTAATAATTTAGTCATCATTAGTATTACTTTATTATATCAGTATTATTACATTCAAACATTAAAACACGATAAAAACAATAGCAAGATCAAACTTATGTACATTTATGGTTAATAAATTCGCTTACAGAGTAAAGACTGTTTTGCAAAAGCCAAATTAATAATTTATGTCTAAAGCAGTTGAACGTTAGAGTTTTCATGTCATTAGGTATTTTATTATAAACTATTGCTAAACATTTTTTACATATAATGCTGTTCTCGATGTGTGATTGAAGAGAAGCCTGTCAGAGTTTCTTGTGTTCCTCGAAAAATATTCTTGACCTTTTACGAAAAAAACGTCCAATCGTAGTTGTGCTGCGTATACTTGCGTCATCCACCCGGCGAGTCGATGCAATCAAACATTGATCAGTGAAATTGATGTCAGTAAAGTTCCCTGTCTGACCGCCTTTTGCTTCGTTTGCCAGTTTTTGGTTTGTACGTGGCAAAGATGAACAAAATAGGTACAATGCGGAAAAAAAAGAACGTATGTGCAGATCTCGAACTCGATGTTATCTTGTTTGCTCACTAGTAATCATCGACAACAATCCGTTGCATCTTGGCCTTGGCTCCCTGCTCTGATTCCCGCAACAGCTATACTGCTCACCACAATGTTGAATGCTCCTCAATAGAGGAGTATAGATAGTATTCGTTGTCACAATGGCGGCGTTTGGCTGGCTACTAACGACGAACTGCAGTGGAACACTCGCGATTTTTCACTTGTTTATTGCGGATTTGAAGGACCAATGTTTTGAACTATAAGTTTTTGTATCTATAGGGCTGATTTATTTATTAAAACCACGAGTAAATTGGTACGGAAACGTTGTATTGTGAGAAATTACAAGATAGACGTGTTACACCAACGAATGTGAACGAGAAGAAGAAGGCGGAAGTCAAAATCTGTCAAAATCAGTATAACCAACATAGGAAATTAAGCAGTTATGTTGTATTGTCAACAGCTCAGGATTAGATTTAACAAATTTACCGATGTCAAGTACATAAAGACAGGGTACTAGTACATGGTATGTTTAATGTTATAAATATTTGTTTTCAAGATTCATTTCATTCATCATACGTAGCCGTAGCACAAATAGCATGCACACAAGTTTTTTAGGCAAAGAAGGCTGTTCATTTCGGTACCGTAACCCAAAATTATAAGACCATATCTTATGTCAGACTCGACATAGCCATGATATGCAATCAGACCTGTTTTTTTCGGCTGTTTTTTGCAAATGACTTAGTACAAAAACAAATCTATTAATCTTAATACATACTTCGTTCATGTTTCGATCGAATTCTAATGTCGATCAATTATAATACCTAAAAATGTCACATTATCAGCCCCCTCTAGAATTTATCCATTATGATTGATATTCAATGTCATGTCTCTATGTTGGTTGTAAATATAGATCCATCTAAATATAGATCCATTGGAATTCTGTATAATTGTTGATCCATATCTCGCCGACTGGAAAATCAGTCACTCGGTGCCCTTTGATATGATAATATTCTATCTTTCCCCTCCCCATCCCTAATAACCTCATACAGTTTCCTGATCTTATTATGGACGGGATAGGGACTAAGCGAGTTGCGTCCAGAAATAAAAAAAATAAACATTTAAATACAACACACACAGTGCGTCTGCCCCACACTAGGATACCTTGTCGCGAGTACCAGAAGCAGCTACGTCACGACCATTCAAAAACATTGAAGATCCGCCTTTTTTTTCAATTTGAACCCGGAACCTCTCGCTGATGAGTCTACGCCAGAGAGGTCTTCAACAATATTCGGGAGCAAAGTGAAAATGAGGAGCTAATTAAAGTTTAGTGAACACTGTTCATAAGTAAAATAAGTTGAGGTTTTCCCAAAATTTTGTGGTAGAACATTTGTTTAGAAGGCATTGGTTTGTTAAAATAAAAATGATTTTAAAGCCGATGTAACCATACAATCGATGAGAGAATTATGAAGAAAAAACTGAAGGACTACCTACACTGACAGCTCGAAATTTTTGATTTTTAATTATGAAGATCCGTCGACCTTTATACGATTGGCTATAGGTTAGATTAGAGATAGGTTCTTTATTTTCATTATTTTCAAAAGCTTTTTTAAATTATAGTTTATTTTTTAATCAAATATTTTACTATAGAAATTTCCTTTTTGCGTACATACCAGTCATATGTGGGGCCATAAAAAAGGCTTTACATTTACTGCTTTGTTATAAAGATCAAAACCTATGAGTAATAAAAACCGGATGCCGATAGCTCTTACAGGACGAAGCGCTTTAAGAAATATGTTTTGTTGAAGATGTCGAAAATGTATGGGTTCTTAAACTGTTCAAAGAAAAGCCATTCAGCAGACAGATTAATAGTTATAGGTGGAATAGATGATTACATCCGCAAGAAATACTTGGATCCCACCGCCCTGCACGGCCCCCAGGATAGTGCTAACGAGCGACATATCAACACTATATTTTTCGGAAGAACTCGGAAGAGAGTTTAACCAAATCACAGTGAAATCTATAAAACATGTGACATTGGTGAAATTACCCTAGTTTTTAGACCGCCATTAATTAAGAAATTGTGTAGATGTAGTTAGGTGACGCCTGGTGGCCCACCGCCGCTCGAGGACTTATTTATTCCTAGAAGTTGCTCTAATGACATCCCTTTAATATATCCCATTATGAAGAACAAACCATATATGTACTAATTAAAGTTTATAACACCCGTATAATATGACATCTGTAGAACCATAATCCTAAGGGACAAGGACTCTAAATCTGCAAACGACAAATAAACACACAAGCTGTTGACAGATCTGCATTGTGCAGAGTCCGTTTCACATAACTTTTCCCTTTGGCGTTAAGATGGCCAGCCTCTCAAACTGTCAACTGTAATCAAAAGATGGGCAATGGAAGTATCCGGTTGTCAAGTTCATATCACAATGTCTCGCTTTCAAAAAATAAGATAGCAGGTCTACCTACAACGTCGTCACAATACGGAATTAGTAAATTATATTTAACGACATTTTCACCGTTAGTAAAGGTAACATTACATAAGTTACGTTATGTTACAAAAATTGCTAACACTGGTTTCCTTGCTATGACGGGGCGAAGGGAAAAGTTATGTGAAACACAATGACAGTCTGTATGTGATTTTATGTGTTATATATGTTACCGTTTGTAACTGTATATGTGTTTGTATGTAATTGTTTGTGCAGCTAATGCTCTGTTCAAACACGGACACGCGATGTATGTGTACTTGCACTAAGTTTAATGCAAATACGGGTTACATTTGGTAGCAACTGAAAACCCAACATTTCGCGGCGATGGGATAGCCTCCGTCACCCAAAAAGAAGACTTGATCACCTGTGCCTCTACCACCCCCTATTGAGAAATAGTTTGTTTGTATGTTTGATGTTCTGCGGGATTTTTGTCGTGTTATCACGAAAATATGACCACATTATTTGAAGCGATTTGTAAAAGGAAATTGGAAACAAAAGTTTTGATGCCCGCACATTCTTTTCCTGAAATTGATGACGTCATGTCAGATCAAGTCCTGACAAACGGTTCGAATCGTGACGTCACGCGCACCCATTGTGCAGGTCTGCGACATCCCCCATGAATATGTCGTAACCATATCGTAGATTTGACCATATCATGAAATGACAAACCATAGTTGAGTTAGAACCGCTACTTCCTGCCTTCATTGAACGAAGAAATATTTTAGGGCAAAACTCTGGCGGTAGCTTAAGTAAAGACTTAAGGGGGCGAGCGCAGTTTGAAATGTATAACACAAAAAAACACTCCGTAGAACTGAAAACAAATGCTTTAAGAAAATACATGTTTTCGTGAAATTCAACCCTTTCTGACCATTTTATGAAATAGTCGGCCAGATGGCCGATTTTACGTAATGATCAATTCTATGATATGGCTAAGACACATTTATTTGATCGTGAACTTCTATATAATGTACAATACGATAAACGATGATTATTTGACAGATTTTGTTACTATTGATTTTACAATATCGATATACTTTATTGCACAAAAACAGTAAAATATAAATAAAAGTGAAAATGCATTTACTAAGGAGAGTTATTTTAAAAAGAGATTTTGCGGCCGCGAAGATTTTGATTCAACGGCGTCGATTTTATGTAAAATAAAATGCAGGCGCTTTATTCAACAATTATGGCCACGGCCGCAATTGAGATTAATAGGTACAACGAAATCTTATTGTTAAAACTCCTCAAACAGAAATGGCACACAAGAGTTTCAAGGCACCTTCTAACCAGCGAGCGTTGCCTGTTCCTCATTACGCATTCGTATTTACTGACCTACATAATAATTCACTGCACAAAGAACATACGAATTTGCACTTTCCGCCATAACCCTTTAGTCAGGTGCTTTGAGTAATATTCGTGAGCACTCCGCATTCCGCAAACTTATTTATTCCCGCGTTTTCTTGAGCCGTGTCAAGTGATGTCATCAATCATAGCGGACGGATATCCGGCTTTTTCTTGTACGGATGCGTTCGGGAATTTTTGTTATACATATATGAGTAAAATTATACTACATGTAAATTATGTTGTGAATTAATTTTGATAATGGAATTCTGAATCGAGGAGAAGTCTGAAGGCGTTAAAACTAACTAAATAAACGGACACGTTCAAATCCTCAGATAAACGAAACTCTTCGCTTAAATACTCTGTGTTCAAATCCGTCTATTCTTGGTTCCAAAAGGTTTTAGTCTCTAACGCGATTTTAAATATTTGCTTGATTTGTTTGATTTGTTTCGAATCGTTATGTTTAACACAAAAAAGTATTGGCAGTGTTGAGAAGGACTAAAGTACTCCTATTACACATATTTCAAAATTTGGAAATAAAACAAAAGCAATTTAAACTACGAGTCTGATAAATAAAGTTCTAATAAGCGGATCAAATGGGATTTATTTATTCAATGAGTTTCGTTGACCAGTGAGCGAGTACTGGCGAAGCGAATATAAAAACTGTTGAGAGGTTGTGTCGCTCGCCTCAATACTTGTCAGACATAAAATTATTGCCACACAGTATCAGAATGGCATAATAAAACAAGGTTTCTCCTTCCGAAGTAGCCAAAAAGAGATGAGATTCGTTGGATTTGTTTTGATCACTATACACTAATACCGTGTGCTACAAGCCAAAATGGTTTTGTGTCGCAGAGGGCGCAGGCGCTTCGATAACCAACTGTAATCGAGAGAGGGATTGAATGATGAGTGAAACTATAACCCAAGCAAGTTTTTTTTATGTAGCCTGTACGATGATAGAGTCCCACTATCATCGTACCCAGTCCCCAGAGCAAAGGCTTCCCCGAAATAAATATAAGAAAAAATAAAATATTACAAAATAAGGTGATAACATTCCATCTTCACTTTGTCACACACCACTACCTCACTAAAAATGCCCATTAAACTTGTCATGGTCAGTAGATATAGATAAATGACATACAGATATCAGACACCTAAAAGTAGTATACAATATTACCAAAAGTATACAAATATTAGGTCGTATATAGAATTATTTTATGACAACGTCGCCATTCTCGTATACCTATAGGTACGCATATAAAATAGACACATTCATACAATTAATTACCAGACAGCTTCATAAAATAAATTGAAGCCAACACAACAATACTGTTTAATATTTATGCTTCGGAAACGCACCGGTTTTTTGTTGCGCGAATCGATCGCGAGTAATCGGCACATCACTAGCGAAAACGGAACTAGCAGATGTCTTTCGTACCGGAACGAGATGTAAAATTGGAGGTTATCTTTACTCTTTGTCTTTTCTCATCGGGAGAACATAACATGGCTACCAAGGCATCGGGCCATTGATGGTATTTCGGTGTACCAATTGTAATACAGGCGTCGGGCCTGGTCGGAGTGTTAATCATCTACATCGTCGGGAAATAAGTAGATTCACGTCACCGGTTCAGTGATCCCTGTTGATCGGACATCGTCGTATTGGACGGCGACTCCACGTGTCGGCCGGCGGCAGCGTCGGGCAGCGACAGCGAAACGACGGCAAGGGTTCGATCCCTCTCCTATCCCAAACTGTGCCCTTTTCCCGAATTCCCGTCTCGAATCGAGCTTTCGATTTTCTGTCTACGGAGACAAAGGTCAGTAAAAATTCATTCACTTCTTTTCTCTCACGTGTTGGCAAAAGCACACCCCCTTTGGATTCCACGTCGTTCGGTAGGCGTGGAAAATTAAACAAATACCATGCAATCAGTCTGCCATACAATATATCGCTCTATGGCGATATGTGTACACATAAAACAAGAAATGGGAGCACGTTGTATTTATTACACGGGTCGTGTAGTTTTATAATATGAGTCGGCACATACAGGAAAAAAACCGAAAACCGTTTTGTAGTTCCTTCACGTGCGCATGCCGGGACTCGCACTTGGCCGTTTTTTTTTTAATAAAACACAGACTACAGGATATATATTTTACTCATAAACGAGTCGAAATCAAGCCATACTCCACTACGCTGGCTAAGTGTGCGTTGGACCACCCATGAAATATCGCTACATTATAATAACAAATATCTCTAAGAGAGAAATATATTTCCAGTATTCGTATTTCGTGTATAAGGAAACCGTCGAAGTTACGAAGAAAAGGGACGTCATAAAAAGAGGTTCCGCACATAAAGCAGGAGTCTGTTCACGAGTGGGCATCATCTAACTGTTCAAGGTTGGGTTCCGTAATTACACCACCGCCTTTTAGTCGCTAATTCATATCCACCTACATTATTTACATGGTTACAGGTTGTGAGAACCACAAAATCCAAAGCTCGGTTTGTATTTTATGTTACTCAAAATATATTTTTCAATTTGCTGTTTTTCATACTTGTATTCGCACAATTCAATTATTTTGTCAGACAAAATCAATATGTTTGTCAATCAAAAACTGTCATATACTGGATGACACTGGATTTACGGTCAAACATTTATATACTACCCTTTTATTAGTGACTGAAAATTTGAGGAACATACCAACATCTTAACACATATACAAACTAAGGCCGACTTTGACAACCTCTAAATATAGTTTAAATATAACTTGAATACAACACGGCTATGTTAGGTAAGTGGAAACATGGCTCACAGGCAATAACCTTGCCGTGCTTGGTTCATAAACTGTATTTAGAGGCTGTAAAGAGTCTGGTGCAATATGGTCATATTTCTCAACGCAACAAACGCACACATTACAAATCTGGCCAACACAATTATATTTTTATCTACACACGTATCATAAACCCTCTTTACTACGTCCAAAAACCGCACGTTATAACCAGCATAATATATACTACTTGGTAAAAACTTATCTGAATATTGATACATTTTGGACCCTCCTCGCGGTAACGGCCGCACTTCACAACCTTAGTCAATTTAATTAGCGCTTGACAAATGTAAACATAACACATGTAACATAACTTGTATAAATAAAGAAATTGCATACCTGTTTAAGGTTATGTCATGTGAAACTGAAATTAGATATTTAAGACCAAATAAAAACCATGTTACCCAAATAAAGTTTATTATTTCTTGAACAATGTGACTTTATTCTCATACACGCTCTCACTGAAAGGCACTTTTGTCTGATCGAACCACCAGGACTTTTATCCATGTGGTTCGACTGATCGCGTTACTAGAACTTTAGATTCCTGTTGGTTCGTCTCTCAGAGGGCACGTTAGAAAGTCGTGTGGCATCTCATCTGACAAAAGTGTCAGATGAGATGGTACTCGACAGACAGACTTGAGTCCTAATACGTACCTATGTAGGTCCCATATTATTTGATAAGCAATTTTCAAGTCAAATGGAGTTTTAAAGCAAAGTAAAGTGACTCGAATCTATAATAAATATCTTACTTTCTCATTATAACTTCTAAGAAAGTTTCAGGCTGAATTTTGCGACATTTAACTTGTTCTGAATTTTAAATTTAAAACGTTTTCGTCTCTTATTAGAGATAAATCCATCTTTGATGACTGCTATGTGTAGTAAGGTCACATGCTAAGAAATGTGCAGGTCCAAAAATTTGTCAAAAAATAATAATTCTATCCTCATTTATGTTTACTGATACCCCTGGCCAAACAGGAAAATAGCCGCCGCCACTCACCTTACTGACATTCCCTGCACAACCTATACTAGTAAAATAACCAGCCAAGTGCGAGTCGCACTTGCGCAACGAGAATTTCGCAAATGACGCCCTTTTTCCCTTTATTTGTGCTGTAAGACCTTGCTTCTAGACAAACTTCATTATTCTAGATCAATGGAAACTACCTTATAGTTTTAAATATATGACTTAAAATTATGTATCTCTTGATTGCATTAAACTACTAAAAGTTTGATTTTTTCACAACTTCAAGAGATCACAGACTTGAGTAATCGATATTAATTTAAACTTGATACCTTCACGCTTTCCTGAAAAAGGGTCTTCACAGACGGACAGACAGACAGACAGTCGGATAACGAAGAGATCTATAAAGGTTCCTTTTTCTTTTCAGGTTCGTAACCCTTAAAAATGTTACCGATTCCACTAAAAAACTGATTCCGCAGGTGTCGTAACTAAACTAAAAAAAATATTCTGAAATCTTTGGGCACCGCACAAGAGCTGTCGGATTTCAAATGATCAGTTCTGTTCGTCACTTCTCCATACAAATAGGGGTGACTTCTCGGCCCAAAACGTACCTGTGGTATATCAAAAATCAAGTAGCTCTGATTAAATAGGGGAGACTTCTCGGCCCAAAACGTACCTATGATATATCAAAAATCAAGTAGCTCTGATCAAATCGGTTTGAAACTTAAACTTTTTCAGAATGATGTCCCTATCAACCCCTTTAACATTTTAAAGCCCACGGAATTTTAAAGGAATCGCGATTTTGATCCTCTTGCCATGGTAATAAAATACAAAACCTACAACGGGAAAATGGCATCTTTAGATGTCCGTGGGCGTAAACCAGTACGATTAGGTTGAATTGCGAATTAATGTATAGATTGTTTAAACTACCTTATTTTGATTGGAAAACAGGTTGAGATAGGAGGAACCCCACGAAATACGCATCGCCGAATAAAATGACGGACAGGAGGCGGCCCAGTGGCGCGTGTAAGTGCGTTGTTCTCCGCAAAATTGGGTGAATGAACTTTGCACACTGTACAAGCATGCACATCGTTGGTATTCACTGTACTTTTATAACCTAGATAATTATTGTAAATTAAGCATAACACGTAGTTTACCTTTCTAGGCTAAAGACTAGTCTGAGTTAGTTGCAATAAAGCACTCGGTACAATTACCAGTTAACGTCTTTCCTTCGGAACCTACAACATACATCCTACAACAACACGTTACGAGCTAAGGCTCGTACATTTGGTCCTTCGAGCAAAGTTGATTGTGGTTACGGTTATTCCTACTCACTACGGGATAATACGTGATTGGAGTCAGCGTATCGGCGCCGTTGGAAACACAGGACGTTGTAAAACCACAAACATCCGTCCGGGGGTCAACTTCGGCGGGAACAAACAGCCGTCTGGAGCCAGGAGGCGCCAGCGGGAACAAACATCCGTCCGGGGGTCAACTTCGGCGGGAACAAACAGCCGTCTGGAGCCAGGAGGCGCCAGCGGGAACAAACATCCGTCCGGGGGTCAACTTCGGCGGGAACAAACAGCCTTCTGGAGCCAGGAGGCGCCAGCGGGTACAAACATCCGTCTGGAGGTCATCTGCGACGGGAACAAACAGCCGTCCGGGGTCAGCAGACTTGGGCATAACAAAACAACAAAATGGCAGACAAATTGGGAGATGTGCTGAAACAACAGGCGGTCATCATTGATCAAATCAAGGGCATAGGCGACAATTTCAACAAAGATGGACCATCAAGGAAGAACAAGGAGTACCTGAGGGTCCGTTTGGAGCGGTTACAACTAAACTGGGAGCAATTTGAGCTCAATCATTCGCGCCTGATGAGCAAGGAAGATAAAACATCTGAGTACTTCACCGACAACGTCTACGAGAAAGCTAAAGCGAGCTACCTGTCCATCAAGCAAGCAATTTCGGGATACGAGCAAAGGATGCGTCAACAAGAGGTGCAAGAGCAAGTTCAGGATTACAACACCGACCCCAAGGCTACACAATCAGCTACATCATCGGCTTCACATTCCGGAACAAAGGTGTTGGAGCTTCTGGGCGAGCAACGATCAAACATCAAAGCTTTAGAACGAACCATAAGAAATGTGAACATCGACTATATCTCGGAAAAATGGCAGTTAGAAGACAAACTGAAGACTATATCAACTCGCTGGCAAACTTTCGACAATATGTACTGGAAGCTGGATAACCTGCTTGATGACACAACAGAGTACGAAATGGAGTATAATAGGCTGGAAAAGTTATTCGACGAGGCAAAATCGCTCATCAACGGAAAAATGGGAAATATTCAACAGAGGGAACAATCGACACCGAAAATAGAAATCCCGACATTCGACGGGAATTACTCCAAATGGACTACATTCAAAGATTTGTTCACGGAGACTGTGCACAACAACAAAAACATATCGCCGGCCCAGAAAATGCAACATTTAAAAACAAAACTTAAGGGGGAAGCAGAACGCCTGGTACAGCATTTACACGTTAGCGCCAACAACTATAAAGACTGTTGGGAAATATTGGAACATCGTTACGACAATCTTCGTCTCCTCTTCGGATACTATGCGAACTTATTGCTCAACCAACCTAACATACAACAAGCAACCGCGACCCAGGTGAAAAGACTACACGACACGACGTTGGAGAACATCAATGCTATTGCAAACTTAAACATTGATACTAGCGGATGGGAACCATTGGTGGTGCATATCCTTCAACAAAAACTGGATCCCGAGACCCTGCAGTCGTATATCGAATCGCTAGAATCACCTCGGGAACTGCCAAAACTCGATAGCTTTTTGGGCTACCTCGAACACAAATTCATCTCATTGGAGTCCAGCAACAGTAAAGCTCCAGGGAACAACTACAACAACAAGGAACAGAACAAGAATTCGTCAAACAACAACCCTCCCTTTTTCAAGTCGGTTAATAAAAAGGGGGCAGCCAGTTCAACGTTCAAACCACGAACCTATTATACAGCAAAGAGAACGTGCCCGCGCTGTAATGGAGAACATGGATTATACGCGTGCCAAGAGTTTTTGCACCTTGAACCTTTGGCTAAATTACGAGAAGTTGAAAAACTGAGAGTATGCAGCAACTGCCTGTTTGGACACAACGGGGATATTTGCAGATCAAACAAAAAATGTAAAGAGTGCAATGGGTCGCACAGCACATTGCTGCACGAGGCAATATCTAGGCCAAGCAAGTCAGCAAGCCAGCAAGTGAACCGGCACAGCACGCACGTATCGAGTACGGAAACAAACGAAGTACTGTTGGCCACAGCAAAACTTATGGTGCAAGCCAACGACGGAACTTATGTAACGCTGAGAGCTTTACTCGACCAAGGTTCTCAGATAACAATGATAACAGAGGACGCTGTGCAACGGCTACAACTCAAGAGGATCAAAAACAATGCTGATGTAACTGGGTTGGGAACAACACCCAACAAATGCAAGGGAGAAATCCATCTCGATTGCAAAGCTCTACACAACGACTACAACTTCGTCATGGGTGCCTTAATTATGAGGCGACTGACCAACAAGCTGCCTAACAGATCGTTCGATGTGGACTCTTGGAAGCATTTACAACATTTGAAGTTGGCGGACCCAGAGTTCAACATAACAGGAGAGATCGATATTTTATTGGGCGCTGATATTTATCCGGAATTGATAATGGAAGGCCTGATTAAAACAAACAATCAAGCAATTATTGCGCAACAAACACGGTTGGGATGGGTGATATGCGGAAAATTCTCCCAAAGGACTTTCAACTGTCATGTCACCATCAACAATATGGAAGATATCAGCAATTTTTGGGAACAGGAGGAGATAGCAAGCAACCAAGTTGAAACTAGCTCGGAAGACTTCTGCGAAAAAATGTATGCGGAAACAACAGAGCGACTTCTTGACGGACGATACCAGATTCGCCTCCCGATGAAGAAGGACTTCAAGAACAAGCTGGGACTATCAAAACCACAAGCTATTGCACAGTATAAACAATTAGTGCGCAAGCTTAACAAAAACAAAGAATTTTCCCAACGCTACAATGACTTCATGGCCGAATATGAACAATTGGGTCATATGGAGATATCAAATAAACAAGAACAGCTTCAATATTATCTACCGCACCACGGAATCTTGAGAATGGAAGCGGTCACAACAAAGCTAAGAGTAGTATTTAACGCCTCGGCAAAAACAACAAGCGGATTCAGTCTCAATGACTTGATGGAAACAGGACCTAATCTTCAAGCGGACCTTCAAGGACTATTACTACAGTGGCGACAGTACAAATACGTCTACTCAGCAGATATTGAGAAGATGTACAGATTCATCGTCGTACATCCGGAAGATAGGCCACTCCAGAAAATAATTTGGCAGGATTCATCAAAGAAAATGAGAGAATTCGAATTGAAAACAATAACATACGGGACTAAGGCCGCGCCTTACTTAGCCCAGAAAACGTTGAAGCAGCTCGCCTCGGACGAAGGCGATAAGCTTCCTCAAGCAAAAAGCGTCCTTCAGAACAACTTCTACATGGACGATGCACTCTTCGGAAAACATACAACAGAACAAGCAAGGTTAACAAGAGACCAGCTCATAACGCTCCTCAACAAAGGCGGGTTCAACCTCCGGAAATGGTCAAGCAATGACCCATCTTTAGTTGCCGATCTACCCGAAGAGATGAGAAACCCCCGAAACTTCAACTTCAGCGAAAAGGAAACATCAAAAACACTTGGGTTGGGATGGAACCCGAAGAACGATCAATTTATGTTCACATCAACATTAGAACAAACAACAAACTATGTCAAAACAAAAAGGCATATGTTAAGTGACGTCGCTAAGCTATTTGACCCACTTGGCTGGCTGTCGCCAGTTACGATTAAAGCAAAAATCATGTTTCAACAAGTATGGCTGTCTAAGATTTCCTGGGACGACGAATTGCCGGAGGATATCCAAAAGGAGTGGACAACTATAAGGAAGGATCTTCAAAACATACAACATTTTACAATACCGAGATGGTTGGGAATTGAAGAAACAAACTGCAACATCGAATTACATGCATTTTGCGATGCGTCAGAAAAAGCATACGCCTGCGTCGTTTACTCGAAGGTTACGTTGTCTACCGGCGATGAGAAAATAACACTTGTCGCAGCGAAAACTAAAGTAGCGCCCATAAATAAACAAATAACGCTACCAAGATTGGAGTTGGGTGGTGCATTATTACTAGCCCGACTGGTGGACAAAATAAAACACAGATTTGCTGAAAATCACAACATGAAGATATTTGCATGGACGGACTCAATGGTCGTGCTGGGATGGCTGCAAGGAGATGAACATCGCTGGAAACCCTATGTGGGAAACCGGGTTCAGGAGATCAAGAGTGTCGTCCCGGCTCAACAATGGAAACACGTGAAATCAAAGCAAAATCCAGCGGACTGTGCTTCCAGAGGACTCCTTCCGTCACAACTGCGGGGGTTCAACCTTTGGTGGGAAGGGCCTCATTGGCTTCGAAACAACGACGCAACACAAATGGCTACGGAACCTTCAAGTTATTCAACAAACGAAGAAATAAAGATTCAAGCTTATCCAGCACAACAAACAGAAATGGGGGTCATCGCCAGCGTCATCGAAAAATGCAGTTCATTGTCAAGGGCTACGCGCATACTAGCGTGGGTGTCACGTTTCATAACAACGGCACGCGACCCGGCGACAAGGGGCAACTCCAAACACCTATCGTTGCAGGAAATACGACGCGCGCTACAGCGAATAGTAAAACAAGAACAAAATACGTATTTTAAATCCGAAATTAAAGATTTAAAATCAAAGGGAACTGTCAGATCCAACAGTAACATTATCAAGCTGAATCCTATCTTGGATGAAGAGGAGAACCTACGTGTCGGAGGCAGGCTGAAGAACTCAGAGTTGGGGTACACGACAAAACATCCAATAATTCTGCCATCAAACAGCAGACTGACACAGTTATTAATCGAACAAGCTCATCAACAAACATTACACGGAGGTTCCCGGCTCACGTTAAATTACCTGAGACAGCGTTATTGGATCATCAGCGGCAACAAAACAGTAAAACAAAGATTGAGACTATGCGTGCCGTGTACAAGATTCAAACCGCAAAAACAAAACCAGAGGATGGGAGACTTACCAAAAGCCAGAATAACACCATCGAGACCGTTTTACAACTGCGGCGTGGACTTCGCAGGCCCAGTAGATGTCAAGGCCAATAAAGGAAGAGGAGTCCGAACATCCAAGGGCTACATCGCCGTGTTTATCTGCATGGCAACAAAGGCCATTCATCTGGAACTGGTCTCGGATCTGAGCACCCAAGCCTTTATTTTGGCATTGAAAAGGGTGGTCAGTAGAAGGGGTCTGATAAAAAACATATGGAGTGACAACGGAACAAACCTCCTGGGAAGCAGCAGAGAACTTAAGAAACAGTTCAAGGAACAATCAACATTTAATGAAGACTTCGTGAACAAGACAAATGAGTTGGAAATCCAGTGGCATTTCATCGCACCGGCCTGGCCAACTGCGGGCGGGTTGTGGGAATCCGCTGTCAAATCCATGAAGTATCACCTGAAAAGAGTGATAGGGGAGCAAAAACTCACATATGAAGAGTTTTACAGCCTTCTAACATGCATAGAAGCTTGTCTCAACTCGAGGCCGCTGCTACAGCTGACCGAAGACACAGAGGATCGGGAATTTGTCCTAACTCCGGGTCACTTCTTAATCGGCGAACCTCTATTAGCAATACCAGAAGAAGATCTGAAAGGCGAAGTCAGTCTGCGAAATCGGTGGAAGTTAACCACGAAGATGTACCAGGACTTCTGGAAGAAATGGTCATCAGACTATCTACAACACTTACAAACGAGGAGTAAGTGGAACAACAAAACAGAAAACCTTGCAGTGGGGGACGTCGTCGTTGTAAAAGAGGACAATCTTCCTCCGGGAAAATGGGCTCTAGGCCGAATACTAGAAGTACATCCGGGCAAGGACGACCTGGTGAGGGTGGTATCTCTCAAGACAGAAAAGGGATCTCTGAAGAGACCAATAACAAGACTCATCAGACTCCCCACCGAAGGCGAAGAAAAACAAAAACAAACACAACAAACAAACAGCACACCCGGCAAGAATAAACGCATATCGATGATGAACTACATAACTATGTTCATCGTATTTATGTGTATGGTCTGCGGCTCGCAACAACAGTTTTTCGGCATGTCATCATTTGAAAAAGGAAGACAAATATATTATGACGACTTGGGAAATCTGAACACGGTTCACGACAGTTGGACAATCCTGGCGTACTACAATATGTCTACCTACTGGAAGGGGTTCAAGGATATCCAAGGATACGTCGACCATGTAGAAAACGCCTGCCAGAACTTCGCCTATCAAGTGGTCTGCGGGAGTATCGTGTCGGAGCTACGACAAGAAATTGAGGAGCTTCAGAGCAACAACTTAGGCTTACAGTCCCGACAAAGTGGGGGAAACAGGACGAAGAGAGGCTTCTTCAATGGCGTAGGACAACTTGCGCACAGCCTATTTGGAGTTCTAGACGAAGATTTCGCGGTGCAATATCACCAAGAGATAAACAACGTCAGAGACAATGAACAATATTTGCTGAAGCTGTTCAAGAATCAGACCTCTATTGTCGAAGTACAAAACAGCATCATAAGCAGGAATGAAGCAACAATGAACAAACAACTCGGGCTCATGCGAAGCCACATCAAGAGAGCCGATGAACATATGCGGGAGTTACAACAAGACACAAAACAAAATGCCATGATGGTCTACTTTAACGCAGTCGCACTGCAAGCCAATATTATCCTGAGCAAACTCAGGAGAATACAACAAGGAGTCCTCGAGGTTATTCAAGACGTCTATCGAGGCCAAATGAACAACAAGATAATATCCCAAGAACAAATTTTGAAGGAGATGAGCGTTATCGCCTCTCGACTTCCGGGACATTTGGCATTGCCGGTGGACAACGCCCACGAAGAAATAAGGGAGGTCTTCAAATTGATCCACGTCAAAGCACGAGCGACTCAAGAATATCTTATTATGGAAATGAAGTTGCCGCTTATAAATGACAATCAGCTACAACTATACAGAGTTATACCTATACCGCTGATTACAAACAAACAGACCAGATCTGTGGTAACTACGTCTGAATACATCGCTATCAACATGCTGAAGGATATCTATGTAAACTTGAGCAAAGAAGATTTACAACAGTGCACTATTTTGAAGCAAACTAAGTACATTTGCACTTTCAACAATCCCGTCTACAGTATGCGACAACATAACAAGCCATGTGAAATAAAACTGCTAACGAATGATAACAGCACACAATGCAATGCGCTCAGTTCGACGTGCGCTAACAAATGGATCGCATTACATCGCCACAATGTCTGGCTCTACGTCTGCTGCGAAGAATGCCACCTACGCATTATTTGCAAGGAACATATGATGTCTAAGGTCACGAGCGGAACGGGAATCATCAACATGGCTCAAGGATGTTCGTTGAAGAAAGACGAAAGTACGATCTACACGGACACCGAGTACCAAAACAAACTCTTCATTAACACAAGGATTGCAGTACCTACACTGGACACCATCAACAACATGACAAAGTTAACAGCCACAGAGGACCGGGAAGATGTTGTCACCGAAGATCATTCAAATGCACTTCGGAGACTCGAGAATCAGTTGGAGGAACTCAAGAAAAATTCTGAGTTACCGCAAACATTGTCGGAGCATGACGTGCATCAGTACGCTGTTTCCTACATAACATTGACGGTGCTGATACTCGGAACGGTCATTGGCTGCCTAGCCTGGATCGCCGCGCGTCGTCGTCGTGATGCTGAGAGTCGTCAGGACAAACGTGTCGCCGCCACCGCCGCCGTTATCACGTCCCGAGCCGTCACCGCCGCCAGTGCTGCCACAGCCACTGCACCAGCCGAGGGGGACACCAAGACCGGAAGGAGATCGCGAACGGAACATATCTACGCAAGACCGACCCAGAAGACTAAAATGTTTAACGTTTAAATTAAAATATTTAAGATACTGTAATAACATAATATTAACAATTTAGCAAACCATTAGGGGATAACAATAACAGAAAGGTTTATAGTGATAGGCAGGGTAGTTACCCTTTATTTTCCCTGTTGGTTGATTTGGCAGCATGTACAAGCATGCACATCGTTGGTATTCACTGTACTTTTATAACCTAGATAATTATTGTAAATTAAGCATAACACGTAGTTTACCTTTCTAGGCTAAAGACTAGTCTGAGTTAGTTGCAATAAAGCACTCGGTACAATTACCAGTTAACGTCTTTCCTTCGGAACCTACAACATACATCCTACAACAACACGTTACGAGCTAAGGCTCGTACACACACCATAAACCCTACAAGAGGGGAGGGTACGGCATCGAATCTAAACTGACATGTGAAAACTTAGAGCCACCTCATTATTAATATATACTTTCACATGTGGGTGGCCGAGGCACATTTGCGCCCTCGTTTAATTATTCGATGTTGAGTGAAAGCTGAGCTGGCCCATCGCCGCAGAGATGGAGATAGGAAGGTTTATTCACGACGTTTGTCGTGACGTCTAGACCTGTTACTTGACGAAAGATGTCTTTGATAAAAAAACAGAAACCTTCGTCGTTTCTATTTTTACGTCCTATCGTATCCTATGCCAGGAGAATTTCAGTGTCTTATTCTTAGGTAACTACGATCTATATATTATTTTTTACTCCTGTCTTATTAGTGTGTAAAGCTTTTTCCAACGTGTGTCTAGTGTTTCGAGACGAGAATAGTGTTTCGTTGCCATCTGTTTATGCCACATATGAAGAAAGAAAAACTTCCTGAATTATGGCCACATGACAATGGCCGGCCCTGTGACTGTGACTCAGAGATAACGATTTTAAAAATATGTCCCAGAAAAATATTGTTGGTAACATCCCAAGCGACGATTTCAGAGAATTTTTGAATGGACGTCCAAATCAATGTTTGACTTTTTGGAGCTGATGTGATACATAGCAGCTGACGTAGTCTGACGGATAGGACCCTTCAGGTCATCGCTGACTTATACAACCCCGCCCCCACTCGGCAAAAAAGATTCATCCAAATATGGATTTTAGGTTTTGTTCTGAAGATATACAATGGAGTGGTACGTTTGCGGAAAACTCGCTAACAGCGAGCTGTTTTCTTAGTTATGTCAACAGTAGCAGTTTTGTTACAGAGCACAACCTAAAATCCATATTAGAAAGTACATTTTTTGCCGGGTCGTTTAAGTCAGCGATGATCTGAAGGGTCTATCTCTGCGTCAGACTCCGTCAGCTGCTGTATATCAGGAACATTAATATGTAGAGAGTTACAATTTGCCCAGATTGTATTTTTATGCTGACCCTACACTACAGCAACAACAACAATACCAATACTACACACAAATTTAATACCACACCTTACATTTCAAACAGGCACATACATTGCTTGTCCGAAGCTAGAACGCCTTGTGTCCTGGGATCCTGACGTCATAAACATGTAAACATCCAAGACCTTGGGTTCTTTTCTTCCTTCCCGATCGGATTCGGACCCGAGACATCTCGCTTGGGAAGCACAACAGAGGTTGTCATATAGTAATACTTAATTAAAGAGTTCCCCGTACAAGAGAAATGATTTTTCTGCGCTTTTTCAGGTATGGTACGGAATCCTTCGTGTTTGAGTTCGACTCGCACTTGACCATTTTTTATTGTTTTGTTGTGACTTCGTGGACTGTTCTAGATCTAGACAATTGCTATTTATTAGAACTGAACTGACGCACCCAACTGTGATGAATATGAATATGAATAATTCTGACTACAGCTACGTTAAATTGAGTTAGTCATGGTGCATTCATTGTGACTTTTCAGGAGTACAGTCGTGATCTTCTGGCCAGGTTTCCGATGAACGCTTCTCAGATCAAATCAAATAAAAGTTCTTTTTACAGAAAATTCTTACAAATATGCTTAGTTCACCTGATTTTGGCTCTTATCAACATTTGGCCACTGTGGCACCAGTGCAGAGAAACTCCTTCAGACAGATTTTTAGATTTAATTCAAACTATGTTATGTTCAAATTGTACTAGGTGTTAATTATTTTATCAATAGTATACTAGCTTCTGGACTCTTTATCTCTGAATCATCATCGGTCAATATATTCGCATAATTAGACATCAAACATCATAAGGAAAGTTCGTTTGATTCTTAATTATCTCATTGGTACATGGACAGGATTTTAACCTGCCTTTACTGTGTGAGAAGCAAGCGTGAAACCCATTACACCATGGAGACCTATGATAGAATATAATTACAACTAAATACATTATTACATAATGACTGCGCTATAGTTGCAACTTCTACCTATGTAATACATTTAAATATTTCAAACAGTGAAGTCGTGAAAACCAAATATGGAAAGACAGAGCTCAGTGTGTCCAGCCCACCCTTACAGCTAGAGGAGAGGTAATATAATAGTAATAATAATACCTTGGACACTATTTACACACATTGATCTAGCCCCAAACTAGGATTCCCTGTATCTTGGGTACTAGATAACGATACACATACTTATATAGATAAATATTATACTTAGATAGATAAACAACCATGGCCAGGGTACAAACATCCGTTCTCTTCAAGCAAAATATTTGCCCCCACCGGGACTCGAACCCGGGACCCTTGGCTTCTTCAGGCAGGGTCACTGCCGAATCGGCCATTCGGGTCGTTAAAATAACCGTAAACGGTAAACGTTAAAGTAAACGGTATGTAAAGTCTGTTAAGTTGACCATGGCAAGTAAGTGTGTGGGTATTAATTGATCGCAGACCTATAAATGAAAGCCATGGCGAATCAACGCCATCAATCACATTTTTTCATTTATTTATCTGAATAACCAAACTTTTTGCATTAATTTTGTTTAACTTTCTTATACTTTGTGATTCATTTGTAAGTATCATCAAATGAACGAAACTCTTAGCTTACTTACTCTATATTTAAAAACGGTTTCACAACTAGTTTCATTGTCCAACACGAACGCCAGGCCGATACCGGCGGCACCGGAATGCTTTCCTGGGATTTGAATTTTGCATTTCAGTTGCAAACATGGAATCGAAATGGAGCTGAACGGAAAATGCTGAGGCTGGAAAATGTGAAATCTGGGCAAACTATCTGGGTCGGAATAATATGAGAAGCTACATGTTAAGTCGCACACAGAAGCTTTGCCGATGACCATTAGTGAAAAGTCTGAGTACTGAGTGACGTCAATAACATTATGTTTGAAAACAATGTCGCTTTTCACATAGCATTTGTGATCAAAAATGTGATATAGTAAAACTAGCTTGGTTAAAAGGACGCCATGTTTTGACAGTAGGATGAACTGAACAAATTATTTTAAAATTTTCTGCTGTTCCTTTTGCGTTTTTTCCTATTTTTCTTATTACCTTCAAGACTTCAACAAAAAGGTCATCTCAATCGGTCCAGCCGTTTGCGAGATTCACGCTTAAAACTATATATTTAGCGATCCATTTTAATATACACAGATAGTAAGAGGAGAAGAATATAAATAGATAAAGACGGGTTTAACATGCATATTCTAACCTCGTTCTATATCACAAGACGTCTTTGTTTCCCGTAGATGCATCGGCGCACAACATCGAGTAGTTTGAATCGAGACCGGAAGCTCTCGAGCGCGATTTATGGCGCCCCGGGCAGAAATGGCCGCGGCGGCCGGCTGGAGAATAAGTTACATGACCATGAAGATGATGACGTCACGGCGACTGTTTCTTAGGATTCAGTTCGGTTTGATATAGGGGTGTTGGGCTAGTGGCCAACCCGACTGTAAGACGTCATCAAGCTGCCATGCTAGGGCCTCTGACACAGCTTCACGACTACTACCGAGTAGTAGTGGTGAAGTTGTGTCAGAGGCCCTAAAAGAGTAAAGTAGATAGTAGCCGGGACCTACAGATTAATGTGTCATCCGAAATACGGAAGCGCCAGAAACAAATGCCATATAGAAACGAACACCCATCCAGTTTCCGTCTCGGCCAGATGTTGCAGCCCGCAACATCTGGCCGAGACGGATACTGTTTTCCCAGTTTTTTATGAACATCGTCTTCCTTGCACTTGATATTTGACTGCTGCATCAACGTGAGCGAATGGATAGTACCTATATTTTGTTATCCAGTGGAGTTTTACATCGAGCATTTAATTTGAATCGAGAACGGAAGCATATTATAATAAGCATGAGTAAGATACCAAAGTTAAAACCCTTTATAAACTGTTCGCAATAACAATACTGAACAGAATTTTAAACACTCTAGACGAACAGAAACCCACAGAGCAAGCTGGATTTAGAAAAGTATATTCGACCACAGACCACATATTCACGTAACAAAAGTAATTGAGAAATATAAGGATTACAGCAAACCTTTAAACCTGGAATTTATCGACTATACAAAGGAATTTGACTCCGTCTTCCACTCAAGGTTTTAAGACCGTCTCCAAGAGTCCGATAACCTTGTTGTAACCCAAATCAAATATGTTAATCTTCTGAGGTCCATATATAAAAGATACTCAGCTAAAATAAAACTGGAAAAAGTAGGCAAGCCGTTCCAACTAGACCGTGGAGTGAAACAAGTAGACCCAAACTCTTCCCAACAATGCTTGAATTCATATGTAGGAAACTCGATTGGCAAAACACGGGACTGAATGTAAATGGAGAGATGCTGAATCACTTACGATTTGCGGATGATATTGTCATGGTATCGGAAAGATATAAAGACATAATGAACGCGTTACAAACACTGAATTGCAAGAGTCGAAGGATGGGTCTACACATGAACCCAACAAAAACTAAAATAATGACAAACGCAGAATGTAGACCCATAACAATATCATCAGGTACAGTCGAATATGTATCTGAATACATTTACCTCGGCCAAACAATACCATTCGAAGATTCCATGAACTGATAATTAGATAGGAGAGTTGCTACAGTATGGAAGAAGTACTGGGCAAACAAAGTTTTATTCAATAGCAGTCTAGATATATACTTAAAAAGCTTATGGATAGTACAATTCTTCCGTCTCTATTATATGGATATCAAATTTGTGCCCTTACAAAAGACATCAGAAACAAATTGAGAACTTTCCAATGAGCAACAAAGATCCATGCTAGGGCTAAAGCTAAAAAACCCTGTGAAGAGTAAAACATACGAGTACAGACTCAGGTAATTGACGCGATCCTTATGATTTTCCAACTAAAATGGAATGGCGGGTCATGTCGCCAGATCTACAGACTGACGTTGAAGTGAACGCATGTTACATTGGATGCCTAGAGATGGAATTAGATCACGCCGGCGCCCAAAGAGACGTTTGTTGGATGACTTAATAGAGGCGGCTGGACGTACCTGGACAGCCTGAGATCTCGAGCACTGGAAAATGCTGGAGGAGGTCTTTACTCAGAAATGTGTAACGAATTCGATTAAAATATAACAATATTCATATTGAAAGAATGCATGTTTATATAATTAATATTGATCTAAATTTAATGATTGATTGACTTAAATATTTGGAATAAAGGCTATATTTATCTTTATCTTTAAGTTACCAAAGCTCCTGTTCGAAAGATGTGGCTACCTACTCTGGCTTAAACATCTAGGGCTGTCGTTCTCGGAGGGTGAATGCTAAAAAGAGCAAGATGCAAGACAAGTTCACACCACAACTCAAATGCATGTACTTACTCGAGTGCAGCCGGCCGGCACCGGGGCACCAAACATTCACCCCGAAACCGGCAATGTGAATATGTGTGTGCAAGCGCACGCGCTCTTTGGGAGTGCGATTATGGCCGCACTGGGCAGACATGCCCATCGTGGCCGGCTGAGGAATGAGGTATCCCATGATGATAATGTTGATGGAAGCCTAAACTCAACATTGGGTTCCCTGACAGGCTGATGGCTACCAGATACATTCCCATAAGGAGCTTCTTGAGTGATCTATTATGTTGTAGATGTCTGCCAATCCTGTGATGTCTGTGAAGGTAATATCAGAAAAGTGTAGTCAAATGAAAAATAGACAAATCAAGGCCCCAGTTTTAATAGGTACCTAGGATAAGGCATAACTTATAGTCTAGAATTAATTATGCCCGATATGTTGGAGCTTAAAAGGTTCAAATAAATCTAGATTTAAGTAGGTAATAGCTAGAGTTCTAGCAAGGATAAGGAGACGGTCTGGATGCACAGAGCCTTACATCGGTGAAATGTCTGAATTTAAACAAGCATCACACGCACGCAAACACGCAAACACGTCACGCCTTTTCTCATACGGGGCGGCAGAGGCTAAGTTGCGCCCGTGTTCCGCCAGTCATTTAGTACAGTTTGAACGGGTAAGCTCAGCGATAGCGGTCATTGACCCAACTGCCACTGCATACCGAATCATACACGGTAACCATGGTAACGGTTGGTGATATAATCAGAATCAGAATCAAATGTTTTTATTACTGTAGATATTTACATATACTTAGCAAATTTAATTTTTTCCACTTCTCTACATTGGACCACTGTGGGAGAAGCCATTAATAATTAACCTCCTGCAATAGTCTGTTGCCCTGGTACTTTAAATGTTAATTTCGATCTAATGATACATTGGACCACTGTGGGAGAAGCCATTAATAATTAGCCTCTTGCAATAGTCTGTTGCCCTGGTACTTTAAATGTTAATTTCGATCTAATGATACACTGGACCATTGTGGGAGAAGCCATTAATAATTATCTTCTTGCAATTGTCTGTTGCCCTGGTACTTTAAATGATACATAGGAACAGTCGGTAGTTATGTTTATATCGAGCACGCTCATTAAATCTCAATATTTGTGCTATTATGAATAAAAATCTTTGAGCTTGTACTTTAACGCAAGCTACATTCTATCTAGCGACACTGTAGATAATCGTTAGATCCAACTTTTTTTTAATTATAACATTGTATCTAGTGACAATACATAATCAGTAGCTCTAATTAATTTTTACTTTTTTGAAAATAGATCTATTGGCAATAAACATTCTCGTCAGATCTAGTTTCTAACAAAACATATCATAAAAATAAACTCTCATTAGATCCATTATGGATCTGGTGTGGATCTGGTCAATGGATCTACTGAGAGTGATCGATATAACTTTAGTGAAAAGTCAATAGGTTGGGTTTAAGACCACAAAATGTAGTTTGCAAAGTTATTGGTGCGGCTTCTTTCATGCTCCATGTTCGTTACCAGGTTCATTCATAATTTTTGTATGTGTTAAGATTAAGTCATACTCCACCACACTGGCTTGGTGCGGGTTGATGGAGGGTTTTACGACCACTACCATAGTAGATAGTAGCATGGGACCTACAGCTTATCGTATCATCCTAAAACTGAATGTCCGATACTGTGCTTAAGATATATTGATTATCTCATTAGTAAATGGTAAAGTGTCGAACCTGCATCTCCTGTGTGAGAACTAAGCGTGAAACCCACTAGACCACTGAGCTCTACCTCACAGAGTAGAACAGGAAATACCATTTTAATTTCTCAATGTTACATACTCAGTCCGAGAAGCGCGCCCTCAACTTTTCTGGATTCATTTTACTTGATATCTTGAAAGCAATGTATCTGCCGAGAAAGGAGTAGAAATATCTTTAACCACAACTGTCGGAATGGAATGGAGGCGGTTTAAACGTTTGGCGTTAGAGATTGTTTCTGTGTGTGTATGTACTCGTGTCTGTTGCCATTTTCCTTCAAAACTTCTAGACCGATATCGATGCCTTTTTTTTTACTTCACCGCGATGATTCTTAACTAAGGTTCAGTGCTTCGTAAGTTTTCAGCCTAACAAGGAAACAAGTATTCACGAATGTGTCGGGAGCACTCGGGGGATGTATACTTAGCAACAAACACAACTAGGCGCATGATAGGCTGCGGTTTCGGCGCCTTTACTCCTGCTACAGTACGTAAGTATACGTATATAGCTATACCTACAAGTCACTAGTATGTACTATGTATGTTCTATATGATATGTTTTTTTTTTGTATTTTATGGCCTGGTTGCAAAGACCTTTGGGCCAACTATATGATATGATTCACAGTTCCGGTGTTCCCTGCGTTATTCGAATGAACGCTTAGCTTTCATACGCCTTGTTGTGTTGTTCGCGTAGTAGGTACCTAGTTATTCTGGTTGTGTTATGGCATCACGCTTTTCTGACTCGGGGTGGCAGAGGCGCTCATCTCGAATCCCAATATTGCCACTTCCCAGTATGACATAAACATAAACATTTATATAGAGGCACATACATTGCTTCTGGCCCCACACTAGGATATACACACATATAAACATCCAAGACCTGGTGGTTTTTTTATCCCCAGCCAGGGTTCGAACCCGGGACCTCTCGCATGGGAAGCATAGCCACTACCGCAGCGCCAGAGAGGCCGTGTCGTCGTATGACAAACTTCATATTGAATTGACAAGTTCTCATTTTGACAAATTCCTAATTTGACTTACAGACGAAAATCTGACGATATGGGAAGTGGTTGATGTGGTATGGGGTCAAATCGGTAACTTGTTATTAAACCTCTCAATAGCCGTGAAATAAATGGCTATAAAAAGCCACATTGTCATGGCGGCCAGCAACATTACAGTTTTTTTTTTTTTACTCAGTCGACCAATCAAGTGTGAGACACCAGAGAAAAGGTAAGTTTATCCTCTATTTTCGGTAAGTATTGCCAATAATAAAAAATAATAGTGGGTGGTAGTAATTATTTTATAAAAATAAATATAAATGTTATTCCAAGCCCATACTAGCTTTTCATGCGCGAGTGGACGGTAGGTAATGTAAAATGTAATGCCTTGTCATAACGGGAAATTGTCGAATTGGCACATGAATTGGCGCAGCCGTAATGAATGACGTCGTCATACGAGTGTTTATTGTCAAGACAAGTAGGTATTTATAATATAGCTAGCTGTTGCCCGCGCGCGTTCGCTCGCGTGTAGTAGTGTAAGTATAGACAAGTACGAGTCGCTTTCGGAAGCAAAGAGTTGTGTACCTACCGAGATTCTATCTATTTATTTGTATATCTGATCAACATGGACCCTACGAAAATATTAAAATAAAACGCGTTCTTCTTTCTTATTTTTAGGGTTCCGTACCCGAAGGGTTCCAAACGGGACCCTATTACTAAGACTCCGCTGTACGTCCGTCCGTCTGTCACCAGGCTGTATCTCACGAACCGTGATAGTTAGACAGTTGAAATTTTCACAGATGATGTATTTATGTTGCCGCTATAACAACAAATACTAAAAAACAGGATAAAAGAAATATTTAAGGGGGCTCCCATACCAAAATTCTTTCAATACCACATACAAACTTATGGATGCACCTGGTTACGTACATGGAGTGTGAAAGTAACCGCACCAATAACTTTGTAAACAATATTTTGCTGTGTAAAATTAAAACTATTCACTCCACACCATCGCTTCCATTGAACGGTGATACGGAACCCTTCGTGCGCGATTTAGACTCGCACTTGACCGGTTTTTTACATTTACTTTGGTTATGACTTATAAAGAAGAGGTTATTTGATTCATATCTCACGTTAGACAGAACTAAATATTTCTGAAAGAGTGCTGCCACGATGAAGAAGTGAAACACAAAGATCGTCTCTTTCCATTAATCTGTATTTGTAGAACTGCTGCATTGTCAGTCGGTTAGGAGATGCAGTTTGTCGTCGTCCAGTATGAGTCATGTTTGGATCCAAAAACAATGCGCTCGACTCAAACTACAATAACGTAGCGCCAAACCACATAAAAATGTTTCAAATTAACCTACGCTATTTTGCCAAAAAAAAACAAGGAGAGTTTACAAATACCTAATATCCACATTTTGAAAGCAAATCCGCAATGACATTAGTTAGAATTTCAGAATAACAGGAAAAAAATAAACAATTTAGAGGTCTTTATGTTCAATTAAACTAAACAAAATTTCCTTCAGTGAGAATTTTTACTATATACTGAATAAACGTTACTTCAAAAATAAAATCTATAAATGAATCAAAAGTGAAGTAACTGGATTCGAAAAAACCCCATTTTAAATGTAGCCTATTAATGTATCCACCGAGGGGCACATGCCTCACTCCGGCTACGAGTAAGGTACATCCACCATGCTGGCTCAGTGAGTATATTACGAAGCGCGATAGTAGCCGGGACCCACCGGGACCTAAAGATTAACGTGTCATCCGAAACACTGAACATCCGATAATATCTCCTGATCATATCATTCGATAATAGAACCTGCATCTCCTGTGTGAGAAGTAAGCGTGAAACCCATTAGACCACAGAACTCATTTTAAATGTTTACATTCACTTAAATGTACCTACTTATCATCAAACTAAGTTTTTCTATTTTATTCTAAGTCGATTCTTACATCACTGGCGCCGCGCTGTCTTGTAAAAGCGCAATGCAACTGTCATCCCCAGGAAAATACTCTATATTATTAGACGAGCGCTGTGCGAAGCGCATTTATACATGGACCTAGACCGAGACCTAGATCCTCTACTACAACAGGATACCTCTGGAGATTTTGAAATTGCCATTTGAGCAATTTAAAAACCATGTAAAAACCACTAAGGATATTAAAAAATTCAAGATGAATAATTGACAAGAGAACTCATCACAGAACTCACTGACAAATTTGTAATTAATTATTCCTGCATAATATTTATAATATTTAATATTTGTTCACGAAAGCCTATATTTAAAAGAGATCTAAAAATCAATCTTTTGTAATTTCTTCGCCCGCCGCTTACACAGTGATCCGCGTATACAGGAGGCAAAAGTCAGTTTTCTAAACATATAATAATATTTACAAATATCGCATGACAAATACGCACGACACTGATAGAGCGCCTACTCCCAGTATGCTTAAAGCTCAAACTAAAAGTCCTAATCATACCCATTACAAACATAACATTATCTCCATACATTCGTTTCATCATCCACTCGACTTGTTATCTAAATGCTTTAATTTCACCCATCAAGACGCTTATACCCCACGTCTGTCCGCCCCTCGGGTAATTTTCTTAGTCAGATCAAAGACCAGAGTTAATGGATCTCTGTTCCGCGAAATGCTAATTGTGATAATGCAAATGGCTTGGAGATTACTATTTAGTAGTATGTGTACAAGTTCGAAGGAAGAAATATCAGTAGGACTTATTTATGTGAAAAACATGGGCACAACTGTAATTCTTCCGCCACATAAATAAGTGATGTCTGTTTTATAAAACTCGGTTAAGTGCGGGTCAGACTCGCACACGAAGGGTTCCATACAAATGTAAACTTAAGGAGAAAAAAAAAAAAAAATAACAAAAAAAAATATTGAACTTGGTGTTGATACCAGTCCTTACAGATTGGGGATCTGACGTTAGACCAATTTCACCATCGAAAACTATGAAAAAGCCGCGATATTGTGATGTTAATAGACTAATGCAGACATCAAGGCATTATAAGCACGTCTCTTTTATAGGGACCCCATAAACATAACATATCTTGATCCGGAAAGGTATTGCGATTGCCATTCTGGCTGTAATCTTCTAAAGGAGCTAACAGAAAGGTGTAGTCATATTTTAGGTAACCGATATGATTAGAGCAACGTTATTTTTCACTTCTTCATACAAAACAGCTTATCGCCCGGCCCAAACTGAATGATGAAGTGAAGTTATAGTTGCTCGGATCAAATCGGTTTCGTTGTGAAAGTTGTTCAGAATGATGTCCCTAACGACCCCCTAAAATATGACTGCACCTTTCAAATTTTGTGCTCAGATTGTATGTGAACACAATCGGCCTACCGTAATAATGTAGATAACTTATAGTTAATATGCTGTTTTTACGCCAAAATAAATGGAATTCGGAATCTACTCAAATATACATGCTTCCCGTGTTTTCTTTTTTAAACCATTTATTAATAATAAACCCAACCATTACCGTCCGTGGCCTAGTGGCATTCGCCCATCGGAAAGAAGCGTCCATGGCCCAGCGGTATTCAATAACCCGACACTCCTCCATCAACCCGCACTAAGCCAGCGTGGTGGAGTATGGCTCAATCTTACTCGTATCCGGATAGTATCGATAGGGACCTTAATGGGCTACATTATTATTAATCCCAATTACATTATAGCTAAATGCTATCTAGCTACAATTCGCTTTTCGGTACACCAGTGTTACCAGTGCGAGGTTTAACGCTGAGCCGTAGTTACTGTGGACAATAATAACTCAAATCTGTAGCGAAGTTTTATTAGAAAATTATAAATCTATTAATTAAAATTCTGACTGGCTACTAATCGCAAAATCGCTTTGGCTAGTGAAAGCTAAATCCAGCTTCATAAATTGGCTCAGGTTTGTGCTTATCAATCAATCACAGAAGTTCATCCCTTAATTGAGTTTCTTCGAACTTGAGTTACTTGAAACGTGATTGCAACGGAACAAATCTTGTATTTTCTGCTTTACATTTATTGGTGTTTGGTGCCTTATTCAATTGTAATGTATGATTGACTCGCATTATCCATAACAATGTCTCTAGGTTCCTTAAATTAGGTATCAATTTCTCCCGTAACCATTTATTGAAACTTTAAGGGTCTTACCACAAAAAATAAATTCCAGTTCAACACTTGTTTAAAGACAAAAATGTATAGGATTTGACGTTTATTTTGAGGTATGTGTAACATTTTTTGTAGTAACACGGGAAGTATTCGTGTCATGGTGATCATGAGCTTTAGTTGATTTTGAACTGAACAACAATAATGCGTTAGATACAGAACCATTTTCTAATGCAGGATGAACGATAATAAACCTTTTTCCGTAAGAGGTATTATCTATAACACCTTGCGTTGATGCACAGAGGAATAAATAGGAACAGTGAGAAAGGTTCTAAGGAGCCTGCAAAATGCATACCTATATTAGTAGCGTTGGCAAAAGAGAAAAAAATAAAATTAACAAACCTGTTACGAGCTTTTCTTGACCGAGCGATTTTATCATCTTATTCTTAGGACTAATACTTAGGTATCTAATACAGTTCGTCACATGAGGTCACCCACTAATAATCTCAACTGCTCATCATGGAACATCAATATTAGAACAACAACAATCGAAAGGTGCACGATGAAAACGTATATGACCTAAAATGATGGCAAAGAGCGACCCTGCGCGATAGCGGAATAAAAGTGAGCAGTAAAAAAAAATATTTTTTTGAAAAAAATAGACAACTCTAAAAATATGATTCAAAAAGACTTCAAAAAATCTGGAGCCCCTTTACCTACACCTTGACCTAACATTCATAAACTCACAGCTATATTCCCATAAAGGGGTAGCCCAGAGCTGCAATTGCGATAACTTTACTATACCTACTTTATTATTTCACATACAATAATTAAGCTTGTGAATGTAAACTGTTTTAACAAAAGTAAACTATTCGGTAACCAAACAGCAAAATATTTGTAGGGTAATATATAATACTAATAACAATTACCTAACTAAATAACACGGTTTGTGCTACCTACTTTAACATTTTAAATAGGTGTACCTAGTCTGGTATTCATTTGCTGACCTAGTAGACTCCTTGCGATAGTTAAAATATGAAATGTCTTTTCTGTTTCTATTATTATTCATACAAACATTACAGTACACCATTTTTAAAGTCCAAAACGTATACTTAAACACTTTAATAACTATTTACAGTTTATTACACATAAAACAATTCGATAAGGTAGGTGACTACAAATAAAACGTGTTTTGTGAAGGCTCTCCTTTTGGGCACTGGCTGAACGAGCGTAAACCGATTTTATCCAGTGGCGGCGCGTACAGCGGTCAGTGCTCACTCACACAAGCGCAGTATGCTTGTAGTAATTTACCTATGAAGGCGTGGTTCTATGAACCTTTGTCTCTGGTCCTTTCTTCCTCTGTGGTTGAAGGTCGCGGCCAGCCATGTCTGTATTTCTTGAACCTGTGATATCGCAGCGTGGCGACATAGGTACTTGCGGAACATATGTTCAAAACGACAAGAAAAAGGGTAGAAATAGTATATTTAGAGACACATATTCATCCGCGCGTTGCGATTATTTCGGGATAAATTTCTCACGGCAATTTGGGAATCGGAAAGAACAACATTTTTTTTTTGTTACAAGTGATACGTAAACTGTCGCCCTGAATATTCAAATAAACATATATATAAATACATAAATAATAACTATATTACTAAAGAGATAGGAAATGATTTACAAAGTTATCGGTGCGGCTACTTTCATACTCCATGTACGAAACCAGTTGCATTAATAAATTTGTATGTTAGAAGTTCAGCTTGCCACCAAGGTCACTAAACTGAAAAAAAATAAAACTGCGACCTAATACATCCAGCTCAAACTCAGATACAATAATGTAGTCAGGCAAAAATATTGCACTTTTACAAGTAATACACATAAACATGAAAAAAAAAACAAATATGATTCAACTAAACTAATGAGTCACTGATTATAGTTTGAGTTTGAAATTTCCCATTCAAGTGGTGATTCATGGCTGAATCTCGCACAGGAAAAGGAAACTATATTAACTCTAGCATTGCTTCGGAAATAAGCTCGTCCGAGCAGATAACACCAAGAAACTCTACGGTCATGACATTTTAAAAATTATACATTTTTTTTATGCTACAACGTGAAAATAATCTAATCTAATGACAATATTATAACACCGCATTTAGAAGTGCCAATAAGATGACTCAAAATACCAATTTTACAAAAGAAAGAAAAGAAAAATTTCAATTTGTTTTTATTTTTCTATTTACACCCATTTTTATTTAGTATTTCAATACAAAATTAATAAATTCCTAGTGAATTACGTGTATTAAGTTACAAACCCTGATAATGGACGACGAAGACGCCGACGGAGGAGACGATGCTGACATATCATCATCACAGGCCCAATTTTTATCCCTGCGACAAATACCAATAAAAGAATTATGCCCGGTTTGTGCACAGAAATACAAAAAACGAGGTCTAAAGAGATAATAATAATACCTTGGACACTATTTAGACACATTGATCTAGCCCCAAACTAGGATTCCCTGTATCTTGGGTACTAGACAACGATACACATACTTATATATATAAATATTATACTTAGATAGATAAACAACCATGACTAGGGTACAAACATCCGTTCTCGTCAAACAAATATTTGCCCCCACCGGGACTCGAACCTGGGACCCTTGGCTTCGTAGGCAGGCTCACTGCCGACTCGGCCATTCGGGTCGTCAGATATATCCTCGCATCGCACCCAGATTACTTACACCCACCCACCACTCCTGTTCAAAATATGAGCCAAACCACTGGGCAAATACAAGACGAAACAATCCATGAATCCATCACAAATACCAGAAACCATCCAAAACTTTTTCCAAAAAGGATTCAATGCAAGATTAATTAATAGCGAAGGTGGCCCAGACTCAATCTGGAGAGAACGCTGGAAAAAACTTTTAAATTTTCGTAGTAAGCAATATAGTATCCAACAAGGAAACATAGGCAGACAACTAACAACACTCCTTGCCACAGAGATAAAAGAACTCTCAAACAACCTACCAGGAGAAGGAAACTCTGAAAAAATATTCATCTTATGTAGTACAATATTACAGAGAGACAATTTGGTTAAATCAGGCCAGGATATTAGGCGAACACTTCAAAGAAGATTGGAGATGTGGAAATCAGGTCATTATGATGAATTAATATTCATCTTATGTAGTACAATATTACAGAGAGACAATTTGGTTAAATCAGGCCAGGATATTAGGCGAACACTTCAAAGAAGATTGGAGATGTGGAAATCAGGTCATTATGATGAATTAATTGCAGAAACTCTAATGTGCATCTCAAAGCTAGCTTCAAAAAACAAACAGAAACAAGACGCTGATCATACTGCCCAAATATTTGGCCGCCTAATGTTACAAGGAAAAATCACACAGGCAAATAGATGGATAACGGAAAGATCTGGGGATGGAATCTTGGACCCATCTGAAAAAATAGGAAATAAAACAGTACGTCAAATATTTAAAGACAAACATCCTCACCAAGTAACCCCACATCTATCAGATTTTATAGACCAACCTGACCTCCCGATTATGATGAATGTCGATATCACTTCAAATCACATAGAAAAAGTTGCGAGACAACTGTCTGGCGGAGCTGAACCAAGCGGCACCGACTCAGAACAATGGAAATCACTTCTACTTCGCTTTGGAAACCACAGCTCAGAACTGAGAGAATCAATCGTAGCACTAACTAGAAAACTCAGCAGTGAAATTGTCGATTGGGACTGCATAAGAGTTTTATTAGAAGAGGTATAGCACTGGATAAATGACCAGGCGTCCGCCCTGTTGGCATAGGTGAAATACTACAACGCATCATTGCAAAAGCCATGGCAACCGCAACAGGGCTAGATGTTCAACTAGCATGTGGCTATGATCAGCTATGTGCAGGTATTAAATCGGGTATTGAAGGAGGGATTCATGCCATGACCAAATGTTTTAATGAAGGTGAAGATGATGAAGGCCTCCTACTAATAGATGCCGCGAATGCCTTCAACGCGCTGAGTCGCCCAATCGCTCTTTGGAATGCTAGAATCTACTGGCCGCGCTTTGCAATATTTCTTTTCAACACATATAGAGGTTACGCAGTCATTTTTGCCTATCAGGCTCAAACGATTTCATCTTAAGCAAGGAAGGAACAACACAGGGTGATCCATTAGCAATGATAATGTATGAAGTCGGAATTCTACCCCTAATCCAAAGCTGCAAAGACCCTGGAAAATATGTACAAAACTGGTATGCTGATGATTCCGCCTGTTTTCGTAAACTAAAAAATGTAAAAGAATGGCTAGAAAAACTGATGAAACTAGGTCCTAAATACGGTTATTTCCCAGAACCTTCAAAGAACTATATCATAATCAAAAATAAATCAACCGAAGAAGCTCATAGACTTTTTGGGAACCTTGGAGTGAAAACTTTGGGTGGCGTCATCGGAGATGAGAATGGAAGAAAAGAATACATCAAAGAAAAGGTTCACGAATTGATTGAATATATAAGACTACTATCAAAAGCTAGTAAAAACACCCACAACTTGTACATACAGCCTTTACAAAATCACTCCAATGCTCTTACAGCAATCTCACCTGGCAAAAAACAGCACAGAGACATAGCCGAGAGAAACACACAAAATACGACGAAGCAGCTGAAGACCTAAGAATTCACCTCACTAGTTATTTCATGCGATGGAGCCCTAGGAACTGAATATAACAGTTTAAAAAAAAGCATCAAAGCTTAACGAGAAATGGGGAAAAGCGTATTCTCAAATAGTGTACTGGCTGAAAGTGAAAATACATATCTCAGTTATAAGAGCAGTTTCCATGAGAGTAAGAGGCACGAGAAAACATGTCAGGGCCTTTCAATGCGAAGATGGAGCAGGAATACTTTGGTGACAGCTTGATCTCCTAAAACAGAATTACCTACATAGGTTTTAATTATATTTACTTATATATACTTTACAAATTATAGGTATGTTATATTCTATGCCTACTCGTATCTTCTAAGTTCTAATTGGTGTATTATTTGTATTGAATAAATTATATAAGGATACTTACTATTAGACAATAGAGCGCCCACCAAAGAAATAAGAACAAACAAAAGCGAAACCAGACAAGACCAGTCCCCCCAAGCAACAACCGTTCACGAGTATGAATTATGCACCAGCCATCACCCCCTGTCCATCTGTATCCTACCGAGCTTCGGCGTGATGTTGTTTGCGATGCGCCGCCGCAAGGTAAGTGTTATCTGAAATCTTTCTGTTACATCATGTTTAGCATTTGATGTGTATAGCATTTTTCTAAAAATTCGCTTACAAGTAAATCACCCCACTACAATATTCAACCGATTGATGCATGAAATACCAGCAGCACAATTGTCAATTGTCAATTGTAAGACGGGCTGGTTTCCGCAACTCGACGACGAAAGCGCCTATTTTGCGTGTGGGTGGTAATGCGATATCATTCGAGCCAACCCAACTCCTCCAGGAACGCCAGCAGGCCCTTTACGTTACCGACTATCCCTGGAAGGTCCCTCGATTGACCGAGGTGTTTAGCCCTGTAGTCCGCTACTCCTGTGCACTCCATGAGGACGTGAGCAGCCATTTCTTCTGCCTCCAAGCAGGCTCTGCAAAGGGGGCTGTCGGTAACACCTAGGACATATAGATGTTTATTAAAGAAACCATGGCCAGTAAGTGCTGCAGTCACCAGTCGCATGCGCGGCCTACTAAGTCGAAGCAAGGTCTTATCCAGCCTAGCGCTAGGGGACGGCAAGGCCAGCTTAGCCTGCCTGCACTCCTCATGGTTTGTCCAAAGAGTGGCATGATCATTCCTGGTCGACTCTCTCAGAAATGTGCGTACCATCTTGAAGGGAAGAGGGATGATAGGTTCGGGACCATACGCTGTCAAGCTAAATCCTTTACGCGCCAACTCATCCGCTGCATCGTTACCTCTTGATCCGCTGTGTCCTTTTATCCATTGAAGGATTACGCGGTTATGTTGACATACTTCCATTAGTCGTTTGTGACACTCGTAGATTAGCCCTGAGTTAATAGTGTTGCTATTTAGGGCTTGTAAGACGGCCATGCTATCCGAGAGTATTCGAATGGAGGAATCTCTTACCTTTCTCGATGCTATGGCATTAGCGGCTGAGATGATGCCCATGCATTTAGCTTGAAAGACAGTATTATGGGCACCTAGTGGAATGGCTATCTTGATGTTTAGGTCCTCCGAGAAGGTGCCTGAACCAGTGCCTGCTTCAGTTTTTGAACCATCGGTAAAAATTCTGAGCTCTTTAACGTCGAGCCCCTCAACCCGATGGTCTTCATGTAACTGTATATTGTATTTTTTGTCAAAAACAAATTGTTTAGGGATTCTGTCACTGCAAGCCATAGAGATGGGAAATATTTCGTAAACTTCCCCTAGGATGGCGGTGTGTGAGGTCCTGTTTTTCCTCCAAAGTCCTAAGGTGTTGAGTCTCACCGCAGATGACGCGGCCTCCTGCTTAATATACAGCTGGATTGGCGGAAGACACAGCATGGCCTCCATTGCTGCTGTTGGAGTACTTCTCATACTACCTGTGATAGCCATGCAGGCCAGCCTTTGGAAGCTTTGGAGTTTGCTTACCATTGTGGTTAGTTTGGTCCTGGTCCACCACACCACAGCTCCGTAGCAGATAAGAGGACGGATCACCGTCACGTACAGCCAAAGAATGATGTTGGGAGAAAGTCCCCACTTTTTCCCCACCATTCTCCGACACTGCCAGAAAGCAATACTCGCCTTCTTTAGTTTGTTGTCAATGTGGCTACTCCAGTTGAGCTTGCTGTCCAAGGTTATGCCCAGGTACTTCACCTCAGTTGCTAGCTGGAGTTCCGTTCCAAAGAGCTTAGGTAGGGTATACCTACCAAGAGCCTATTGTTTGTGAACATGACCATTTCCGTTTTTGTTGGGTTAACCGCCAGGTCATATTCTAGACACCAGCGCTCCACGATGCGAAGAGCTGTTTGTTTAAGGTTGCACACTGTGCTCGCAAATTTACCTGTGATGAGGATTACTAAAGCGTCGGCGTATCCTACGGTGTAGTATCTATTAGCGTTAAGCTTGGTAATCAGGTCGTTAATGACCAGATTCCACAGAAGCGGGGAGAGCACTCCTCCCTGCGGGCATCCCCGCACTACCTCCGCCGACAGGGACTCACCAGCTAGACGCACGATACGTTTATTAATCATTTTTGTGATCCAGTTGTTTACAGCTGTTGACACTCCATGCCTTGTTAGAGATGCGCTTATACTGCTATGCTGCGTCTTGTCAAAGGCACCTTCTATATCAATAAAAGTTCCAAGACAGATGCATTTGTTTTGAATCGCCTCTTCAATTGTGGATACAACTGCATGGAGAGCCGATTCAGTAGACTTACCCAAACTATATGCATGCTGATTCTTGTGTAAGGGTATATGTTTTAACGCTCCATCTCTCAGGTGTCTCTCGCACAAACGTTCGAGAGTCTTAAGCAAGAACGAGGTGAGACTAATCGGCTTGAAAGATTTAGCGTTAGTGTAGTTGCTCCTTCCTGGCTTCGGTATGAAAATTACGTTTACTACTCTCCACCTTTTGGGAACGTATCCGAATCTAAGATATGCTTTCATGATTCGGACCATTATATTGATGACGGGTTCCCCACCCCACTGTAGAAGTGCTGGGAAGATTCCATCTGGTCCTGCTGATTTAAAAGGTTTAAAGCTATTAATGGCCCATCTCACCTTGTCAGCAGTGATAATATTATTAGTTATGTCTAAGTGGTCGACAGCTTCATGGTGAAGCTCTTCCGGCCACACAATCTCTTGAATAGTTCTACTTCCGGGGAAGTGAGTTTCCAACAAGAGACTGTGTGTTTCTGTGGTGGAAGAGGTATATGTTCCATCGGGTTTTTTAAGCGACCCTAGCCTGGAGGTGCCTTGTTGAGCTAGTATTTGCCTTACCCGATTTGCTTGATCAACGGTTTCAATGTCGCTGCAGAATTTCCTCCATGAGTTGCTGCTTTTGAACCGTAGTCGTTTCTTGTACTTGGATTTGGCATCTTTGTAGTTGTCCCAATCCTCATCAGGACTGGTGTTCATCGCCCTGTTTAGCAGTCTTCTGATCTTAGCACGCATCCTATCTAGATCAGGACCCCACCAAGGCTGCCCCTTGATGTTGGTAGGCGCTGGTGTGCTAAGCGGGCAAGTTGAATGGTAGCAGTCTATTGAAGTTTTAGTAAAATCTGTTACCTGTTGTTCGATTTGTTCGGGTCCCTCCGGATCTGGTAGAGTCTCAGCCCAAGCAAGTCTTTCACCTAGGATAGCTCTGTACCTGGTTCTGTCAGTCTTGCGTGGGTTTCTCTTAGGGACAGTTGGGGAGAACGCTGCGTTGATCTCGAAGCGTATCCATCGATGATCAGAGCATGACGCCTCGTTGGACACATGCCAGCCCCCAATGTCGTCGGATATGTCCGCCGTTGCCAGGGTAATATCAACGATAGTTCTGCTCCGCTTGGTAACAAAAGTTGGTTCAGAACCTATGTTAAGCACATTAAGGTTTGTAGTAAATAGGTATTCAACAAGTGTCTTACCTCTGTTGTTCATATCCGGCATGCCCCACAGTGGGTGATGCGCGTTCGAGTCGGCCCCAACGATGAGCTGGAGGCCCGACTTCTCGCAGTGGTCCACCAGCCGGCACAGGTCGTGTGGAGGCGGGTTGTCCTCCGCAGGCATGTAGGCGGAGGCCACCACGAGTTCGCGGGACCTAGCTGTGTCGGGCAGTTGCAGCCTTATGGCACACAGGTCCCTGGAACAGAACTCTGTTAATGGATGTGCTGGGCTGTTGTTAGTAATTATGATGCACGTTCAAGGGTTATCGTGATCAGTTGTACCGAAAAGCTTAACTCTCAAATTGGCGAGCCCTCGAATGCTACCGCGGTTGATCCACGGCTCTTGGATCAGAGCCACGGCAGTGCTGTTTGCCCCCAACCAGCGTCTTAACTGGGCCGTTGCAGTTTGGCTGTGTTGGAGGTTGGCTTGGAGGATTTTACAATCGCGGGAGAGGGACGCCATTTTTGGTCAACCCCTCCTCCACCTCCAAGACGAGTTCCTCCTCCAGCCGCATGGACAGCTCCTCGTCCTCAGAGGGCACCACTGCTGGTTCTAGCTCATCGCCTTCACCAAGCAGCATGGCCTCCCAGTGCGCGTGCCCGTCCTGCGGTTGAGCAGCAGAACTTTCCCCGACTACATCGGGACCTGTTTGCTGCCGCTCTGGAGTGGAACTCTGGGGCATAGCTGTTATTGATGAGACCCCAGTGATGACCAGCTTAGAACTGGTCTGCGCTACCACCGGTGGTTCCTTAACAAATTTCCCACCGGGTCCCTGAAATTTAAGGTAGACCGAAACACTACCAAAAAGGAGCTGTCTGCCCCTTCCCAGCAGGGTCGGCACCACATCTTCAGGGACGTCTGTAATGAGAAACAGGTTGTCCTGCTGCTCATCCACTTTCTGGAGGAGCCATCGGTCAAACTGTGCCCACTTGTTCATAAAGTGGAGGACTACGCCGACGTCGGGCGCAGACTTCCACTTGCCCCGTTCGTTGGGTATGAGCACCCCACATCGAACCCTGCGGACCATCTCCGATTAGCGTTTCACCACCAACTGTACGTTAGATGGTGTAGACACACCGGAGACACACTCCCGCAGCCAGTTCAGGGAGTACTCGTCCTCCACGAACAGTTTAAGGTGGCCGTCTTCGTAACGAGGCTTGCCACCGAATTAGGGGTTTTCCTTGCTCGGATCCGCCAACGCTTCCCTCAAGATTTTGTCATCAATCTTGTTGAGGATGAGCGTTGACAGATCCTGTGAAATGTGACCAGTAGCGACGTCAGTTACGGCGATGTACTGGTCAGACTTCACCTTCTGAGCATAGGTGACCCCAGCTCTGCGCGCTTCCGTGCACTGCTTTTTAGGCTCCACTCGAGGAGAATTACTATCCTCTAGTCGAGCCCTCTTAGCAGCCGCGCGCTCGTTTTTGCCGGATCTCTTGGCAGATTTCAACTTCTTGTTAGAAGTTGGACCACCAGAGAACGCTACGGTAGGTTTAGCCCCGTTTTTGTCTAGGGTTGCCCCTTTGACACCACGGGAGCCGGTCACCTTACCCGCAGCTCCGGCTGTATTAACAGCGGGACCGCTATCGGTCGCCACCATGGCAGATGGAACCCCATCTACGCCGGCAGCGGCCGATGTGGCAGCCAAACGCTGTTTTTTATTCCACCGACGATTCGCCTTACGCCCTGGTCCGGTTTGCACCGTATCTGGACGTTTAGTCGATGGGCCCTTCCCTTGTAAAGATTGCTTGGGTGGTTTACCCTTTCGACCAACCGTCGTCCAGGCGCTGGCGAAATGCTCGGCGATGTTTGTCGAATGGCTCAGCGCACCGGGTTGCCCCATGGCCCTGCCTCTCGACTCACTTTCGGGCTTTTTGCAGCTAACCTCCACAGTGGAATCACTACCGGTTTGCACCGGTAGGTCACTGATGGTGGCAGTGCGCCCAGTTAAGGCTTGAGGATCTGCCGAGGCAGATTCTCGCACCTGTTTGGAGACGCTTGCGGTTTTCACCGCTGGAAGCGTTCCAGATGTGTTTTTTGACCTGACACGATCCATAGTCAAATGTATAGAGATTTGTCTACTCGATTTCCCACCCTCCACGGAGCCCGCACAATTGGGAGCGCCTACTCGCTTGGAACAGCTTTCAGTCGCTAGGAGTACCGAGTAGATATAGGAGCATAGGGCTGGTACTTGGCGCGACATCGGGAGCTCGCTTCTTTGGACGATGGGAACCAAGGTGTCAGCGACATGGTCCCACCGCCGTAGTCACCGAATCTTACCCCGTCAGCATGGCCCATCCCACCGCTTTGACTGACGCCTTAGCGGACCCTACACCCCTAGCCGTGGCCCTCTGACGGGACACTTGGCCGCTACCCCAACCCGCGGCTACGGGCGAGGCTACCGTTTTGCCTGAAATCCAGGCCAAAGAGGGCGTGTTGCCTTACGAAGCTAAATCCACAGCAACGCTCGGCTCAACCCCCTAGGACCCCTTCATCCTGGCCTACGGTGATAAACTGCGCAGACCACAAGACGCAGGTGAGTGTAGATAGTCTGCCGGGTACACCCACCTTAACCGACAGAACCGGAGGGACTTTTAGCCATCAGCTTGTAAGAGGTCCGGGGACCATTTACTAGCCGCTGTTACCAGGGTGCACCAGGAGGAAGCAGAAGTTATGCAGTCGGACGTATCCTTCTACATCACTTCAGCACCCCGACACTAGGAGGTAGTCGCTCAGAACCCTTACCAGCAGCACAAAGTACAAAGCTGTAGGTGGCCTAGAACACAGCTGAGCACTAGATTCGTCTTTATGCTGAAAATGCTTTGACCCAGGTCACATTGAGATCGCTTCGACACAGCCGCTACCACGTTAAGTATAGCTATACTTAAACCTAGTAAAAAGTGTAAGCAGAGTCGGATTGAATGAAAAGAAGAGGTATTCCTTGCTTCTCCCACAGTGGTCCAATGTAGAGAACGGGCAAAAAATTACGTTTTTTAAATATGTTAATATTTACCGAAAATAAAGAATTTTGAACTTTTAAATTTTGAAGTTATTTTGATAGGGCTCCACGATTTTTAGTGGACCACGTTTGTGGACATCATGGTTTTGCTCACGCCTATTGTGCCAACTGAGCCTCCACCACGTGATAAGGGGCTAGCCAATCGCCGCAGTTATGTAAATATGAAGGTTTCCTCTCGATGTTTCGCGATATCGTGAGGCAGGAAATACAGGATTGCATTGCAGGTTGTAATCACATTGGTCGAATACACATACTCGTGCTCAAATAAAGATCAGCTTAAAATTCATATTTATGTTGACAGTTCCTGAACGAGAGATAGTGACAATAGGGCTTTGTTTTTCTGTCAAACTTCTCCTCTCAACGCACCTTGACATCTATAGATGCCATTTTACCATTATAGGTTTTGAGTTCTAATACATGGCATAAGGTTCAAAATCGCGATGCCTCAAAACAACCTGGGGCTTTCAGAGCTCATATCTGTGTCATATAAATATAACACCAAAAATTTCGTCCATTGATATCCTCCTCCTGAGTCCGGCACTGCCTTTCAGTACAGTCACCGGCAAAGGCGAAGGAAACGTGCCGCTGCTTCCGGCCACTTGACCACTGGAGTGTACATGTGAACTTGGCGGTACTTTGATATTTATACGAGAAGTGGTCGCCACTTGCATCGTAAAGGCATTATTATTAAAGTTAATACGTTCAGGGAGATGTTGGAAATCCTTTAATAAAAAGAAATAAAAAAACATCAAACCTCCTTGAGTTGAAAGTTGCAAGGTACCTATTTTGATGTACACTTAAACAACATACGCCAATCGATAGAGAAGATAATTACAAGCCATAAATACTCTTTGACAAAATGTCCAAATGATACACTTTCTGAAATAGGTATGTCTGTTTGAAGATGTGAAAAAATTATTTAAACTGATATATGTATGAACGGATAGAAAGTATGTAATTTACGACATTTTGCCATAGAGTATTTGTTGTTTGTAATTTTTTTCTCTGTAGATTGGCGTATGTTTCATAGGAGTTCCCCAAAATACGTCATTTTAGGTAATTGCAACTTAGGTAGGTAAGCCAGGCTCCATACAAAAACGTTCGAAGTCCTAAGACTTTATAAAATGTCAAAAGGCTTCCTTACAAGAAACGTATTTCTATGGTTTATGCTCAATCTTGGCACGGAACCCTTTTTAAGCAAGTCCGTATAGCACTTAGCCGATATTATTTCCGTGAGAATTAAAACAACAAAGCGGTAAGTACGCCTTTCCACATGTACGACGTCTGTGGTGTTGCGGTCCTGGCTGTGCTTTCCAAGCGAGTGGTCCCGGGTTCGACTACCGGCTGGAGAAGAAGGAAAAAGAAGTCACCTTTTTTGGTTCCCATGCCAAAGTGTAACCTAGTGTGGGGCCAGAAGCAATGTGTGTGCCTGTATGCAAATGTTAAGAAGTTAAAATAAATACAGTGGGCGAAGTGTGAGTTTTCAATAAAATTGACTTCACTATCGCGTTGCCGTGAAACGCCAGTTTTGTATAGCGAGTTTGCGGCTTTTTACTAGCGGCACAATTGTCCCCACGTCGGGCCAGTTATTCAGTACTCCATTTTGCACATTTACAAACGGCAATATGGAAAATAAATTCCACAGAGACTCAACAAACATAGATAAGAGAGTTTCAATCAAAAGCTACATAGCAAATACCACTAACCCACAATTCCCAACATAATTACAAAATTTAAACCCACAAACAAGTTTACCGGAAAATCATGAACAGCCTCTTTCATCAGTTCTGCCAAAATGTTCATGTCAAGCTACCCCAAAAGCATACAATTGTAGTCCTTAGGACATATGGGATAAGGGAGGTAAGGTTATGTGTAACCGGATGAGTAAGATCCCTTGAGGAAGAGCAACTTATTATGAAACTCCGAATTCTTCAAAAGACGATTCATATCTATAAGGATTTCTTTATGTGGATCCAGTGTTGCTAGGAGTTGGCGAGTGGCGGAAAATATATATTATTAGATCGAATATTTAATAAAATAGGTCAAGTGCAAGTCGGACTTGTTCATGACGGGTTCCGTACCATCGTAGATAAATAAACGCAAAAAACACCTTATCAGGGACCTTCTTTAATAAATGAAATTTTGTAATTGATTATATCTATTGTTGCTGAAGGGGCAACAGAAATTCCAATTCGGGACAATCTCAACTCTCTACCAATTATAGTTAATTAGATACTATGGTTAGTTAACCAAAGCTGCCACATTTACAGTATTCACACTAAAGCACTTACTTCACTATATAATATGTTTAAAAATGAATGATTTTATTCTAATCACAATAACGCAATTTGACACATGACACGAATGCAAGAATCACACTATATTATAAGCATTAACAAAACTAAAACAATAATTGCCTCCTTTAAACTCATGAGTTTGACCGCGCGTGAGAGAGACAGACAGACTATTGTTGATGCCCATGCAGTGCAACGTCGCAAGCGGACGTGTAATTGTGTTGAAGATGCTCTAGTTATCCGACCTGTACAGCCCACTGACGGACACACTGACGGACGGCGGAGACTTTGTCACCTGATACCTCAACCTCGTAAAGCTTGTTGGAAGAAGTCTCTTAAAAGTGACACGTATTTTCCATTTTAAATACTGAATATTTAATTTACTTTAAATATTCATTATATTCATAAGAAAGAAAATTATCTAAAGTACATTATGGGGACGTTCTAACAGTGACCGGAAACCTTCATATCTCCATAGCTGCGGTGATGGGCTAGCCCCTTGTCACGCAAAATGGAGTTTTGAATAACGTTGGCACAATTGTGCCTCGGCTACCTCGTATGGGAATTGGCGTGACTATGCTAGTTTATTTTGGCGACCTCTGTGCGCAGCGGTTGTGGCTCTGCCTACCCTGCGAGAGGATCCGGGTTCGATCTCCGTCTGGGAAAAACAAACATGTCTTGGATGTTTATATGTGTGTAACGTCGCTGTTTCTGGTTCCCACGAAAGAGGGTATCCTCTTGTGGAGCCAGAAGCAATGTATGTGCTTGTATGTAAATGTAAATATAAAACAAGATTCCTGTAAAAAAACTATTTTAGACATTTAAAGCTTGGACAGGCTCTATCAGATTATCTCTGGCTGTCCAACATTAAGATTCCCTGGGCAAAGAAAATCTTCTTCGTGAAACTACGCCATTTCGTTCATATATAATTGTGTATTTATTCATATTTCTTCGTTTACTTATGTATAACTGCGAACTCAACTCCAAAAAGCGATAGGTATATACGGCGCGACTCGTCGTAAAAATCATTCCTTACACCCACTTTACCTACCTACTTCAAAGCTGCCGTAAGACTTTAGTCCCTAATTCGCATGTAATAAGAAAGTTACGAAATCAAAAAGGGGAAACTTATCAAGACTCTATTAAATATCTGTGAAATCCATGCCGATCGCTTTAAAATTGATATTTTGAAAGCTTTTCGCCAGTTTCAAATTGACCTTGAACATCCTTATTTGAGTACCTTTGTGGCGCAGCCGTTGTGGCTCTGCCTGCCATGCGAGAGGTTTCGGGTTCAGTCCCCGGCTGGGGACAAAAAAACTCCAGGTCTTGGATATTTATATGTGTGTGATATCGCTTTTTCTGGTTCCCACGACATAGGGTATCCTAGTGTGGGGCCAGAAGCAATGCATGTGCCTGTTTATAAATGTTATGTTATGTTGTTATATTATTCACTAACACAAATCCACAGAAAAACCAATGCAATTAGTGTCACATTGACGTTTAGAGTATGGGTGACCCTGAGAGTATGAGAAAATTTATATAATTCCACAGTTTTCGATCGATTTGAGGTACAATAAATTTGGGAATGTTGATTATTATCAGTTGCACGCAGAAAAAGCAAAAACCGATGAAACCGGTTAATACCGCTTGGGAAACGGAACGTTCTCTCATTATAATCTGGTTGATAGAAAATTGTCTTTTGCTTATTTAAGCTTGCTTACCTTGTAATTGTCATATCAAACTTATCAAAGAAAATCTTCCTAATTTCTAAAAAAAATTGTAAGAAGTTATATAAAATGAATCGTCGACAGACTGACACTTTAAATTGGGTTGACACTGTTGACAGTAGCTTTGACATATTTGACGTTTGGGTCTACTGACCACACGTTACAGGCCAATGACTGAAAATTATGAAATTTCGGCGGTCGAAGGTAAATCTGTAGAAAAGAGCGAATGTCCCGCGAGCATTTAAAAAACAGAGGTTCTGTCATTTAGAGCAGTTGTAATTTGAGTTTAAACAAAAACAAGTCCCGTTTCAGTTTAAACTCAAATTACAACTGCTTTAAATGACAGAAGCTCTGTTTTTAAACGCACGTCAAGAGCTATAGAATCAAGCTTCTGGGTGGGTTTTTTAACAAATATTTTGCAGAAGGCGCCAGGATGTAAGGCGCTGATGTGTGAACATTCTTGAGCTCTCGTGTGACTGCACTTGACTTAGCTAATGGTTTCCCTCAAGTTCCTCGCTCTCTGCACTGAATTATATACCGTAAGAAATGGAATTGCCTGGGCTGGACTGCATACTGATTTAGTATCTAGGCTGGCGTAGCTAACTCCGTTTCTTAGGGTAGTCGGTAAGATTAGTCATACCAAAAAAATATTAACTCATATTGAACACTTGGTTAAAGACAAAAATGTATAGAATTTAATGTTTGTTTTGAGGTCAAACTATGTGTAACATTTTTTGTAGTGAAAAGGTGAATATTTAGCGACGGTCAAAAGTATGGTGGATGTACAGACATACAGCTCGCTCGGACTCGCGCCAAACATCTACATTTTTTTGAGGTTAAACTAAGTTGAGTATTTTTTGTAGTATCACGGCTAGTTTTCGTCATTGCGACCCGGCCACTTCAGAGATATTTAGATATTTGACGCGAGCCTAGAGATAAAGAAAAATAAATGTCATGTCTTGGATGTTTACATGTCAGTGACGTCGCCATTTCTGGTTACCACTGAGTATCCTAGTGTGGGGATAAAAGCAATGTATGCGCCTGTATATAAATGTTACATAACCTCATGCGGTTTCCCATGCGCAGTGGCAGAAACAGTGGCAATTTAGGCCAGATCGATGAAATGCGGGTTAGCACTTATCTCGGGTTTACTTTGATATTTCATACTTTCTATGAATTGTCAAAGGGTACTCGAGTTTAGTGTTTACTAGCGGTACATCTGTCTTTGTCAAGTTATTCAATACTCCATAGATTTATATTTATCAATAATTTCTCCGGAAAAATTGTTCTCTTATATGATTCTCTATTCTTCTACGGTTTGACCAGTCACCATTAAACTAAAAGCCGAGCTGTTTGCGCAATTCAGACCGCGCCCTGGCGGTGGAGGACATATTCTAAACGGACTGGGTAAGCATGAGAGTTTCCTCATAACCACACTGACACTACAGAGGCGTTCGGAGCAGAACCAGTGTAATCCGTGAATCTTGTGAAGTCTAGCCTTTCGTATATTTTTATTGCACATGAAAATTCACATTACAAGCTTATAGAAAAGATACTTACAAAGGCAAGCTTATCTCTAACAAGAGATTTATTCCAGCAACTCAAGATGAAAAGGATAGATTCATCGGAATCGAACCTTATAAATGTTAAAATCACCTGACATTATGCGTTTCCATTCAAAATAAAATGACAGTCACTTTAAATGACAGGTAATGTTAAATAAACGCGTTCAGTAGCCCCTATCATGTAATTCTGATATCTAGAAATTCGGTGTTTGATAAGGTTGTCCTATTGGACATTTTCATTCAATGGGTCTGAAGCTGAACCTATTTCAAGAAAAACATTTGATAATATCAGAATTGTATATTTTCAGCAGTCATATTATATTATATTTAAAAGACAGCATTTGACTATGATGACACATGCTGGTATATCATAGAACTCGTGAACAAAGTTACCGTTTTGGCCATTTCCTAAAAAGTATCTATTTTGACAGTCAAATACTGTATTCCTTGTTTATATTTGTTTTTTCTTTCTCAAAAAATTTCCTTTAAAAAATAATTGTGGTTGTATAGGGTTATGCATTTATTCATTGACAGGTTGTATATGCAAACATTATACGGACGTTCTAACGGGGATTGAAACATCTTGAAGAAACCTTCATAATCTTCAACAGTGTGGCGCTTAGCCACCCCGTATTGGAAACTGTGTTGTTTTTCTATATTTCCAAGATACGTAAGATTGCCACCGCACGTCGACTGCGAACGAGGCTGCAAACGCTTCTACTATATCAAATGTGCTTCACTTATAGCGAATGGCCTTTGGCAATGTTGGTATTAACTTTTTATATTAAATTAATTAAGTTTCTACTATATTCTTGCAATTTAATTTCCGCTTTGCGGCTTGCGGGTTATTTTAATATCGTTTTGGTTTAAACCCCTTGAGCTCAGTGTGATTCTGTAAGATATACATAAATACTACTTATATTGGTCATGTACATAAATATTATTTAACTAGCTAACCGTGGCGCGGCTTCGCAACGCATTTTTCGTATTGTCACAGTTCCCTGCCATTAAAATATTCTTTCGTGTAACATTTTAGTGGCACTTTCCGTCCTTCTCGGTTTCTGAAATCGATGTCGATATTATCGGCCCGTGGTTGAGCTTTCGTTCTCTTTCTGTCTCGGTTTCGGTTCAGTTCTAATTGTAATTCAGTTTTGGTTCGGTTCAATGAAATTCGGTATCGCGCTAAAGTTTAAGTGTTGAACAAAATATAATTGAAACTGAACCTTAACTGAGCCATTGCTACAATCAAAACAGTAGAGGTGTGTATTTGTGTGTGTGTGTGTGTGTGTGTGTGTGTGTGTATACACATCAATTGTGTATAAGCGATCATCGAATTAGCGTTTCTGTAAATAGCAACTCTAGTTTTGACAGTTTTTGGGTGGGAATTTCGTGGAATTTGATTTTCACAAGAGCTGAACGAAGAATTTAAGTTGTATCTGAAATGTTTCGTTCAGCGTGATTCAAGTGGATTCAAGTGGTTACAAATTAAGCTCTAATAAAAAGTTTCCTTTCAATATTATGGGTGTGAATACGTGTATTAGCTTGACCAAATCTAATCCCATCATTGCATTTCATATACAATAAATGGTAAGTACTGGCAAGTGATGACCTATACTCCTCAATATAACTGAAAACCTGCAAGCCAGTCCGGTAAGGCACAAGGCACTTCAAAATTAAATGTATTTTTTTCTTTTTTGAAAGTATTTAGAGACAGTGACAGATGTTGCTGGTTGTATGGAAAATGCCAACAAATCCCAACAGGGGCGCTTTTTTGATACCAAACTATGTAGTTCGAAGGTAAGATGGGTATCCTTCCATTTATATCGATGACTAAGTCCAACATAACTTGTCCGTGCAAGGTATATTTCATAAATCTGTCAAAACCATCACATTTTTCCCAATCCCTTCAGCAAAATGGACGCCACGAGATGACAGTCCATAAGAAAGCAATACGCGGTGAGAACTACGGTAACTTTACTGGAAATATAAACCGGCAAGGTGTAATGGATTCGGGTTTTGAGGGTTCTGTAGGTCACTTAAGCTCGAAAGTAAGAATGAGAGTTGAGTTTTATATGGTAAGTCAAAGTTGAGATTAGTGCTGATTTTCTATATTTCGGCCAGTTCACAATATCTGTTGGGGTACAAAGACAATGGTTTCTGCTCCTGCGGAGCCATTCAGAACACGGACCACCTCACGGACGACTCTCCTCTGCGGTAGATCGAGGGCAGACTGCGGAAGGTCCACTCCGCTGACGAATACATTGTCCTTCCTGTGCATTTGCGTGCAAGTTAGCACCAAGTTCAAGTTCAAGTTCAAGTTCAAAGATTTTTATTCATAATAGCACAAAAATTGAGACTTAATGAACGTCATACTCATAACATAATCAAGCAAGCATAATAAAACATTAGGTAGGTCCCTTATTATTAGTACATACATAATATATTTGGTCTAATAAACTGGTTTAATACCAGATATCGGTGTCTTGTAAAAAGTCATAAATTTTGTAGTAGGCCTTTGTGCACAAAGTGTGCTTTACACATTTTTTTAATTGAGCTTCAGTTGAGTGTTGTATTTCTTACGAAATTTTATTGTAGATATACAGTGTCCCATAAAAGTACTACTTTGACGATATATTTTTTCCTACTCTACTCTTCAAAAAATTAAATGAATTGGAGTCACAATCGCGTTCAGCAATAACAGTAACTATAAACAAAACTATAACCGTATTACTACAAAAAATGTTACACATGGTTTAACCTCAGAACAAACCCCAAATCCCATACATTTTTGTCTTTAAGCAAGTGTTGAACATGAGTATATTTTCTTGTGGGTGACACGGGCGGGGGACACACGTAGGTAGGTAGGTACGTAGAAAGCTAGCGATGCTATCGGTAATACATATAAAGCATAGAGGTGCGGTGCGAGGGAGAGCGAAAGGGATTTTTTTATTTTGTAACGGTCAGCCACGGCAAACTTGAAATGAACGGTTAGTACTCTTGTCCCAATTTGTAGGTTCTGCAGGATCACTTAAATAGGCCTTAAAAGGCCTTGTTTTGTAACATATGAGATGGCAGGTGCTATTAAGCAGTGAATATTCAAACTATTTTATATAACATAAAAGAGCTATTTGATCAATTTATTACTTAAAACGCAGGCACTCTTTATGAGATTCATTGAAAGAAATTGACAAACTAACTGTAGCCAGTCAATTTTTCCTTTTCCCATATGGGGTGGTAGAGGCACAATTGTGCCCACTTCTAGCCTGTTATTCAATAGTCCATTTTGCGTGACAGAGGGCTAGCCCATCGCCGCAGCTATGGAGTAATGAAGGTTTCCTCACGATGTTTTCCATCACCGTTAGAACGACCGTATAATTTACTAAAGATAAATTAATTATCTCATTGGTACATGGTCAGGAATCGAACCTGCATCTCCTGAGTGAGAAGCAAGCGTGAAACCTCACATTTCTAAATTTGCGATAGTTGTAATGTTAACCTAAGAAATAATCATAGGCTAGTTATGCCCCGTTTAAGACTTGCGAAAATGAGCAATTATTTCAAAGGTTCTTTGCATTCTCTACTACAACAAGATACTTCTGGAGATTTTGAAATTGCCATTTGAATAATTCATTCAATAATTTAAATAATAAGTCAGCCATCAGATGATCCACAGCATCCTTGAAGAGTTGCTCCCTCCAATTACCCACATCATAAACTTCTCTCTATCAGCTAGATCTTTTCCTAGTCTGTGGAAGAAAGCTCTTGTCATCCCACTGCCCAAAAATTCCAATCCCTCCTCCTTCAAAGATTACAGGCCCATATCTATTTTACCTATTCTCTCCAAAGTCCTTGAATCCATTGTCCACTCCCAACTCACCTCCTACCTTTCATCAAACAAACTTCTCAATCCTTTCCAATCTGGCTTCAGACCAGGGCATAGTACTACCACAGCACTCTTAAAAGTCAGCGATGATATACAGCTAGCCATGGATCAGAGGTTGGTTACGGTGCTGGCCCTGCTTGACTTCAGCAATGCCTTTAACTGCGTCGATTTTGACATTCTTGTCGCTATATTAACATCGCTGAATGTCTCCTCCCACGCTGCTGGCTGGTTCAACTCATACCTGAGAGGTCGTCAGCAGCGCATTAAGTTTGAAGAGACCGAAACTCATTGGTGTGATCTTTCCTCAGGAGTGCCTCAAGGTGGTATTCTCTCTCCTCTTCTTTTTTCAGTCTTTATAAACTCCATCTCCGAAGTCCTCTCTTCTTCGTATCATCTGTACGCAGATGATCTACAAATTTATCGCCACTTTTCCCCCTGCGATGTAGTTTCATCCGTGGAGGCACTGAATGCTGATCTCGAGAATGTGAAAGACTGGGCCTCATCATACGGGCTGTTAATAAACCCGAATAAATCACAAGTCATGATTTTAGGAACCAGGCACACTCTTTTCTTGTTACAAAAACCCATTGTTCCCGTATCATATAATGGCATCACAATAGAGTACACAGATAAGGCGAAAAACCTTGGGGTTATTTTTGACAAACAGCTGTCTTGGTCTCCACATGTCAGCGAGGTCAGCAGACGGGTCTTTGCGTCTTTTCACTCCCTCAGGCGTCTGCAGTACTTCTTGCCGCGGCAGACCAAAATCACCCTTGCTCAGTCCCTTCTCCTGCCGCTAATTGACTACGCCGATGTCTGTTGGGCGAGCGCGAACGAAGATCTTCTGAACAAACTCGAACGACTTCAGAATCTCGGGATTCGGTTTATCTTCGGGCTGCGCAAATTCGACCATGTCTCTCAATTTCGCAAACAGTTGGGGTGGCTTCCGATTCGTCGTCGCCGAGACTCCCATATTCTTTTTTGTCTTTTCAATATATTGAAAAATCCGCGCTACCCCAGCTACCTTCGAGACCGCTTTGAGTATCTCTTTTCAGGAGATCGGCAACGGAGATCTCACACGGTCTCACTCTTAGCCACTCCAAGGCATACCACTTCCGCATATGAGTACTCCTTCAGGTTGCAGGCGGTCCGACTGTGGAACGCACTTCCTTGTGCAATAAGAGACAGCCCGACTCATTTCGCATTCAAAAACCGGGTAAAAGAGCACATCCTCTCTCTTTTGTGATAGTTGTAGTATGTATATTATTATTATATGTAAACTTTATGTACAGGTTTATGTATGTATTGATACGTATTTAGTAGTTTGTTAGATACGAGTATGTATTTTATTTACCGTATTTTATAGATATGTAATTTACTTATATGTATTTTATTATTGTTTAGATATTGTGCACTGCCTACCCTTTATTGATAAAATTTCCTGTCATGCCTTGGTTTGCTGGAAGAATCTCTTTTTAGAGATAAGCTCGCCCTTGAACATATGTTTTCTCTTAATGTATCTTTTTTAAATAACTGTGTTCAATAAAGAATTATGAATTATGAATTATGAATTTAAAACTATATAAAAGTGACTTTGTATAAAAAGGGATATTACAAAGTTCAAGATAACTTAAATGACGGGACTGTATGTGGTTAATTGAACTCAACACGTAGCTCGCTATTAATAATTTTGTTATTATTTATTACTGCTTATTATTTATAATACTTAACCACAACCAATTTTTAAAAGCGATCCAAAAATCAATCTGAGGGAGTTTCCTCGCCCTTCTCCCCCACAGTGGTCCGATGTAGAGAAGTGGCAAAAAATGACGTTTGCTAAGTTTATGTAAAATATCTACGGTAATAAAGAAATTTTGATTTTGTTTAGCGAGAATAGTTGCTAGCTTTCACCTAAAATAACTCTACATCAGGCAAGATTGAACCATAATTTTTTGACGAACTCTGTGGCGCAACGGTTGTGGCTCTGCCTATCATGTGAGAGGTCCTGGGTTCGATCCCCGGCTGAGGGTAGAGAAATAAAACCCAGGTCATGGATGTTTATGTGTGTGACGTCGCTGTTTCTGGTTCCCACAACACAGGGTATCCTAGTGTCGGGCCAGCAGCAATGTTAATAATAGCTAAATTGCAGTTTGTCAGGCAACTCGTCCAACCCGACTACGAAAAGTTTTCAATCTAGATTAGATTGTAAACGTTCACCAGCAGCTGAGAATATTTGAAAATTACAATTTATGTTGAAAAATGGCTACTGCAGAAAATTTCATCGCGTTTCTGCGAGATTTCCCACTTCCTGAGGTACCCCGAAAATGAGTAATAGTCTTGCCATTGACACTACCCACTTCAATCCTTAACTCAAGGCAGTAAGAACTATTATGTTCCCATACCAAATTTCCCCCTATTTTCAAGAATTCCTTACTATATAAAGCGTGAAAGCCAGCCTTTTACCACTTCTCTTAGGCTCCACTGTCCGTCCACAGGACAACAAGACTTTCCATACATTAAATAAGTGTACAATTATTACAAGTGTTATCTCTAATAAGAGATCTCTTTCAGCAAACTACATTATGATGAGAAAGGTCGATTGCTGAGCAGGGGGAGACCATGTGTACAACAACATAATCTAATGGAATGGATCGGAATCGGACCGCACCCGAGGCTACACGTCAAAAACAGCTGTGCTGTATTTTAACTAAATAATTTTGTTTAAATTCGTCTATTTGTGAATATAGTGTTAGTTTTTAGTGTTTGTTAAGTCAATTAATAGTGTCCCAGTGATAAACGTGGTCAGAATTATAATTGTGATAAAATAATCGATCACGGGCCAACAGACCAAAGGACGATTCAAACTGTCTTGACACTGTGTTCAACTGACATTGTCTTGCCTTTCCCTTGCTACATAGCGAGTATTTTTTGTCTTTGTTTTCACATTACTAATCATAATGATGACTCGCACAGCTTTGTCTCGCCAAGCGGAGTCCAGGCTCCAACTGGTTTTGCAGGAATTAAAGCAAGCAAAGGGACAGGTGGAACAATTAGAAGCAGAAAGAGATGAAAATGAAAAAACAATCTTGGAAACCTTAGAAAACAAACAAAAATTAAAGAGGGAACTGTCCGCGCTACATTCCATTAATATTTCTATTACTGAGGAATGGGATAGGCTGCAACTAATAATAGATGGGTTTGATGAGCACTGTGGCACTGAGTTTGAGTCCGTCCTGCACAGAACTTCAATCCTGGAGAAGGAACTGTGTGATGCCCACCAACATATCACACAGCTGGAAGAAGCGGCTATTAGCTCTGCCACAGTGACCACGCAGAGCTTATTTGATGAATTGGTAGCAGTAAATACTTCCTTGGGCCATGTCTCTGTTGCGGGCTGTAGCTTGCCCACTATGACTATTGACCTTACTAAGGATGACTCAGTGTGTAATGTGGCAGCCAGCAGCAGGGACAGCACACACAAATTGAAACTTAGTAAAAATAAGTTAAGAAAATATGTCAAAATTAATAAGTTTATAAAAAAAAACAAAAATATGCTAAAAAAACAAAAAAAGCTTTATAATAAAATAAGGGTTTTAGATAAACTGAAGCTGTGTACTGCTCAGCTTAATTATAATCAGATTAGCTATGAGGACAACATGCATGAGCTAAGATGCAAACTTGACCAGGCAGAGCGCTCCCTGGGGCACTACATTAGCCTCTACGACAAAACAAGAGCGGAAACCAGGGAACTGAATCTAGCTATGGATGCAGTTCTCAGTAGCCAGGTTATCCTAGAAACTAAAATATTGGAGAGCTGCTGTTGTGTGCCGGACTGTGCTCCGTCAGCTACTTCCCTTCTGGATGTTAGCACTTCATATCCAGGTATAAAAACAATTATGTACAGTGATGAAATTGGAAAAAATATGGGCCAATTATTAAATATGTATATGGAGCATACGGTAATAAATAATTGTTTACCCAACTGTAATCTGATTGATATTATGCAAAAAGTAGATAATGCTACATATAGTGATGACTGTTATTTAACAATATGCCTCGGTAATAGGGGTAATGTGAACAAGTTTGACTTAATTAAATATTTAGACAATCTCTGTTCTTTAAAAGTAAAACAAATTGTTATGTTCACATTCCCTTACAGCGACAGCCTGCCACAATCAGAAAACAACCTTAGATATAAGCTGAATATGACCTTGCATACTATATCATGCAATAATAATATACATGTAATGGGTACTAACAATTTTGTTAGTAGAAATAAATATTATTTGACTAAAGGTAAATATTACCTTCCTAGTTATTACAAAAGACAAGTAGCAAATTCGCTGTCCTATTATTTTAATATAACAGGCAAAAATTTGGCTACACATAATGCCTCTATTGAGCATTATACTGATGTTTCAAACAAAACCTTGGAAGCTTTTCCAAGTCATTTAAATTAGATACAACGACAATAGAGGAAGTCTCTAGCCCGTCAAATAATATAATTAAAGTACATAATAAAAAAAGAAAAATTCAATATTGTAAAATAAATGAAAAGTTTACTAATCTGGTCCACCAAAATATTCAAGGTATTAGCAGTAAATTATTAGAGTTGGAATTGTACATGAACTCTTTTAATATTGATATTTTATGTCTAACAGAACATTGGCTAAAAAGCCATGAGCTCATAATCAATTTCAGTAACCACCAGGTTGGTAGTTCTTTTTGCAGATCACATGCTGTTCGTGGAGGCTCTCTAATATTTCTAAATAAACACATTAAGTTCAAAAATCGTTATGACATAGTATGTTTATCAGTTGAATTGGAGCGCATAATTGTAATAAGCGTTTACAGCCCACCATCAGGTTCATTTGATGTTTTTGAAAAAGTCATGGATGACATATTATTTGAAGTATCAAAATCTAATAAAACTCTTATGATATGTGGAGACTTCAATGTAAATTTATTAGAAACTTACTCCCTTAGAGACTAACTAACTTATTTAATTCTCACAACTTAAAGCCACTTTTCATGGAACCTACTAGAATAACTGAAACCTCAGCAAATTGTATAGACAATATATTTGCTTATCCAAATGAAAAAATTGTACTTAAAAAAATTATAAGTAATTTAAAGTCAGACCATTTAGGTCAATACATTAGACTAGAAATTCAACTTAAAAAAAGTTCTACAAGAAAGATACAATACATACCTGTGACTGCACATCGGTTTGAAAGGTTTAAATTGAATTGGGATAGCAAACTACCTATCAATCACTCTAATAATAACCCTAATGAGTCATATTGTATTTTTTTTTACAAATTCAGCAATTCGTTCAATGCAGTATTTACTACCAGATCGATTGTGGTCTCAGACAAACTTAACTTTAGTAAGTGGGCCACAGTAGGTATACTTAAAAGTAGACAAAATTTATATGAAATATATAGTGAATAACAATGGAATCATAGTGAGTTCATGGATAAAGTAAAAAAGTACTCAAAAATCTTTAAAAGAGTTTGTCAAATTTCAAAATCAAATTTTATCAGATCTAAAATAAGAAAAAGTGATAACAAAATTAAATCAACTTGGGATATAATTAAAAATTTGACTGGAAAGGTCAGTATTAAAAACAATGAATATGAATTAAAAATTTATGATATTACTTTCAAAAATGATATTGATGTAGCTAAAGCGTTTGAATTTTTTTTTACTGACATCCCAATCTCTACTACAAAGTCTTTAGACTCTTCCAAAGTAGTCGCTGAATCTTTGCTAAAAGACTATGTACCTAGATGTGAAAATTAATTCTCGTTTAATTATGTAGATGATAAAGATATTATTAAAGCCTTTAAATCAATAAATGTTAAGAAAACTGCAGACCTCTGGGATATTTCTGTTCATGTTGTGAAGCCCCTAATAAATGTTATTGCACTTGATTTAGCATTCATATTTAATGCATCTATTGAATCTGGCGTGTTTCCTGATTTAATGAAACACAGTAAAATAGTACCGTTGTTTAAATCGGCTAGTACATCTGACCTTTCTAACTTTAGACCGATATCGGTATTGCCTACATTTAGTAAAGTATTTGAAAAAGTAATTTTAAATCTTCTTCTTACACATTTCAACACCAACAACATGCTCCACTGTAAACAATTTGGTTTTACACAAGGCAAATCAACTACTGATGCCGGTATTGATTTAATATCAAATATATATGATGCATGGGAGGAGTCGCATGATTCTCTAGGAGCATTTTGCGATTTGTCTAAGGCTTTTGATTGCGTTGACCATGGGACATTGATCAGGAAATTACTTCACTATGGAGTTAGGGATAACTCTTTAGATCTTTACTCTTATCTAAATAACAGGATACAGAGAGTTGACATTAATGGAAAACGATCTCCAGGGTCTGTTGTTACTATGGGTGTACCGCAGGGTTCCATACTCGGGCCATTCCTGTTTTTGGTTTATATTAATGACCTGCCACATTTTGTCAGAGATAATCATGAGATTGTACTGTTCACTTGACACTTCACTTTTGAAATGAAACGACGCAGTTTGAACTTTGACGATGTGAATAATGCGATCTCAAAGGTAGTCAATTGGTTTAGTGCTAATAATCTTTTACTGAACAATAACAAAACTAAATGTATTCGGTTTATACTCCCCAATGTTAAACAAGTCTCGGCTAATGTTAATGTTAAAGTTGAAAATTTAGAAATTGTAGATAGCACGGTATTCCTAGGAATCACCTTAGATAATAAGCTTCAGTGGGGCCCACACATAGATAAGCTATCAAAAAAACTCAGTTCCGCATCTTATGCAGTTAAAAAAATCCGTCTTTTTACGGACGTGGAAACAGCTAGACTAGTTTACTTCAGCTACTTCCATATCATTATGTCTTACGGCATACTGCTGTGGGGGAACGCTGCAGACATTAACATAATATTTGTGCTGCAAAAGAGGGCTGTTCGTGCTATCTACAATGTGGGTCCCAGAGAGTCACTGCGTTGTAAATTTAAGAAAATTAACATTATGACAGTGCCGTGTCAGTATATTTATGAAAACCTAATGTACGTCCACAAAAATATTGATAAATTTCCTAAGAATAGCGACAGGCACAATGTCAACACTAGAAATAGGAATAAACTAGCTATACCTACTACTAGGCTCCATAAGGTTAATGTATCTTTTAAAGGGCAATGTATTCGCTTTTACAACAAAATACCGACTGAGTTACAAGAATTGTCTGTAAATAAATTTAAAAATGTTGTTAAAAATCACTTATGTAAAAAAGGTTACTACAAAATATCAGATTATGTAGAAGACAAGAAAGCTTGGGAAGGTGTTTGCTCCAATTCTGTAAAAAATAACGTATAAAGCTGGAGGTTTCTAGTCGCCTCTTTGCCTCCAGCATCTAAAACATTGAGGTGACGGAATTCAAATTGAGTTCTATATTTCCCTGTACCTTATACATGTGTTAGTTTAAGATTTGACATTCTCCAAATGTTACCTATGTGTTTCTTATGGAAATAAACTCTTTTTGAATTTTGAATTTTGAATGAAATGATATAAAACAATATAAACTAAATAAATAAATGCCCTGAATATACATTCTAAACATAAATGATACCAATCCGATTCGCCTTAGAAATTTTTACGTCTAACCGGAAGTAGTGGCACGCGGGTCGCCTCCGTGACGTCATTTCCGATGTAGACTGACGAACGGGAAAATGAGCGGGAAACAGGTGAACGCTGGATGTGAGAGAAATGTGTGACAATTTTAAAGCATATTTGATAACATCATTCTGAACAACTGGCAAAGCACGAGATGCGGGTTCGGATCCGGGGACCAAGTACCAATAAAATGAGTAAGCACATTCCAAGGACGTTCTAACGGTGATGGAAAACATCGTGAGGAAAACTTCAATGTTCATAGGTGCGGCAATGCGCTAGCCCTCTGTCATGAAAGATGAATAATTGGCTGACACTATATAATAATTCACTATATATATATATATATATATATATTTATGTTGTATATTTACATTGTATGTGACATCGGCTTTGTCTGGTAGTGGTAGTGAATCTTCTCCTACAGTGGTCCAATGTAGAGAAGAGACAAAAATGACGTTTGATAAGTATGTGTGAATATCTACAGTACTAAAAATTTTGACTTTGACTTTGACTTTGAGTGGCTGAGAACCAGATACAGACATTAGACATGTGAATAAGTGTGGGGTTAGCAACAATGTAGGTGCCGGCCCGAATCGTATGAAGGAGTGAAAAATTAAATTGATCTGATCGATTCGGCTTCAAAGTGAATGTTGTTCAGAATTATGTCCCTAACAACCCCCTTTAAACACGACGACCTCTGTGGCATTGCAGTTCTTGGTTCTGCCTCCTAAACGAGAGGTCCCATGTTCGAATCTCGGCTTGGGAGGAGTTTTAATTTCCAAGTCTTAGACGTTTCCATGTGTGTGACGTCGTCATTTGTGGTTCCCATGACTCAGTCTCAGTCAGATTTCTGGTACCCCTATTGTGGGGCCAGTAGCAATGTATGTGCCTGTTTGTAAATGTTTCTACACATTTCTATAACACTCTGTGTAATAATATTGTCCCGTAATTCCTAGTACCATTATATATACATTAATTTTCCGAACTTATTCCTAAATCCTAGCTTACTCCAAGTAATCCTAGTAGCATTAGTTAAATCTGCGAGACATAGAGCCGCCATCACTGTATATCTGAGTACGAGTTTAATATAGAAAAAGGTCCACAAAGCTACGGAATCCGTGTAATTAGGTTAAGTGAGCCCGTATGGTCTCCTGGGGTTTTATGGCGGCGGTGGGCGTTTCCTTTACGGGCCCCTATTCGGTCTCACGGGCAGAAACAAGAAAAATGTTTCTCATAGCTGCAGGAAAGGCTTTCCAAATCACAGCCGTGTTCAGAAAAATAAAGGAGTCATCGCGCTGATACCTCCATAGCTGGGGCGATGAGCTAGCCCCTGTCAGGCATAATGGAGAATTGAAACTGACCGAACGTGGGCGCTACTGTGTCTCTGCGGCTCTCTCTCTCTCTACCTCTCTCCACCCAGAATGAAAAAAGCTGTGATGTTATGTTAGCTGACCCCTGTACCGTTGTACTGTCCGTTATCGGGCTGAATCTCGTGTACCGTAACGGGTGGAAAGTTGAAATTTTCACAAAATATGTATTTCTGATGCCGCTACAGCAACAAATGATTTACTACAGGCAATTTAAATAATTAAAGGAGTCCCCATGCTAGAGGCGTGATTTCTTGGCGTTTTTTTCTTGTACGATGGTACGGCACTCTTGGCTTGCGAGTCCGACTCGCACTTGACCTTTTTTACTGCTCTTGTAGTCTCTTCTGGACTGTGCTCATGACAGTTCTCAATAAGAAGTTCCCAGAATGCATCGGGGAAGAAATACAATTCACGGAAAGTTTTAATAATAAAAAAGAGCGCGTATTTCGCTTCCCGTTCAGCCGAGACAGTGCAGCATTTCCGACACTTATCGCAATGATAACTGTCACTCAAAATATTAGATCACCCGGATTTGTAAATCTAAAAGCAGTTTCATCATCATCATCATCTTTTCATTGAACCAAAGGATGCTGTTGGTAGGGCCACTGATAAGATAGGCCCTATAGAGTAAAGCCTGCTTAAAAAAACTCGTCAAGTGGTTGTTTAAACACTCACCTGTACGCAGGAGTCGCGGTTTCGAATGCCGGTACTGACTAATTGACCACGTACCAATTTATCTTGTGGCTTAAGGATCGTGTAACGGTAAAATTAGCAATAATATTCGTGGTGGTTGAAATTTTGGGCAAAACTATGTTAAAATAAAGTTCACAACAACTCACACTACACCATGGCTGTTAGTTGCTGCAAAAAACAGTGCGAAAATTGGTGTCAGTCAGTGTTTTTCAATTCTTTTCCAAAACCAACCTTTCGAATTTAAATTTCGAATAGACGCGGGAATACGAAATACGACATTTATTTTGGATTTGCGAAATTTTTAATGTACATTACTTTGTTTGAATTTCCTCGCATTATTTGCGAAAATGCTCTATACAAGCCTTGGCCACAACCCGTCATTGCAGGACTTTGATGTTGGGCCTCGGCTCGTGATCTTGTTGCTGGCCGCTGCAGTAATGCACTATTGAATACCTATTTTGTGACAAGAACCACATCAATATTCCGTTTAGACCCCGAGAAATATCACACGTTTTAGGTGAAATCATCATCTATTTTGTTTTTTTCTGTACAGTTCCCATTTAAATAGTTTTCAAACAAACGCATTGAAGGAAAGGATTTCTTGATAACATATTTTTTTCTGGATTTGGAAAGTTAAACTCGCCAAAACCGAGGGTAGTTGGGACGGGTCGCGATTTTGAACCTTATGCAATGGTAATAAAATTAAAACCTATAACGGAAAAGTGGCTTTATCTAACGCCGGTGGTATTCAAGAGGTTAAGGAGGAATAACGCTTCAAAGATGGGCATGTCACAATAGCATGTATATTGTCTGTACAATATACGGACTTTTGTCACTGTGATGGAAAACATAGTGTGGGAACCATCATAATACCTACCTTGCCCCAGTCGTGCTAAATTGAGTATTGAATAACGGCAACAAACATATTGTTTACCAATTTTTAAATACCAAATAATTTCAATGTTCACCGGAGATTAAACATTTTTGTATGGCCAGTGTAGCAGGTGCAATCCGCCATTTTGTTATTTTTTCCAAAATGGAAGCCACAAATAAAAACCTTCGTAAATAGATAGTCAACATCATTAAAGTTTAGAATGGCAAAATCCCGTAAAACGTCACGTTTCCGAGTTATAAGCTGTCAAAGATGTACAAGTGGCGCTAAAGATTTCCTTATTTTTGTTTTTTATTTATTTTTATATAAGTATATTAATAAACAATAACATAATACGTCCCCAATTAAAGAAACAGATATTGATTTTTACCTTTTTCTTCATTCCTATGGTGCTATCACGGAATCATTCCAATACACTTTCATGGCATCTACTGATAAAGTTTTATATTTTGATAGTTAATATTATCATAAATAAAAGATAAAGATAATTATTGATGTTTTACGACCACTACCACGTAGCGATAGTAACCGGGACCTACAGCTTAACGAGTCATCCGAAATACTGAACGTCCGATACTGTACTTAAGATAAATTAATTATTAATATTATCAAGGTGAAAACTTAAAAAAACCGAATTCAAGTTCAAGCTATATTTCCTCCTCCCCGGTCGGGATGCGAAGAAGTCTGTGCACATAAAAAGTCCTCATCAAAACCTTTTGCTCCACTGAACCACAAACCAAAACGTCATCTGTGTGTATATTTTTGTATTTGTGGATTTTTACAAAAAAGTGCTGAATCAATTTTAATTAAATTAATATGGGGCCAGACAAGGCCTCAGACAATCAAAGCAGGAATCATCAAAATAGGTTCGTAATTGACGGAGTAATCGCGTAACAAACAAAAAAAAAACAGACGAATTGAGAAAGTAAAAGATATTTATTTCCAATTATACATTTGCTACTTTAGCCAGAAAATAGATAACATAATTACAAGATAAATGTTGTATCTTAACCTGTCAGAGTGTGACTCTATGGGAATATCTATATTATTTAAAAAAAATGTCAATAAATAAATATAGCCCATTAATTTATCGATTTCTGTAGGTTTTATGAGTGGCCGCCCTTTAAAATGAAAAAATCTAAATGGCGGATGGCAACTGGTATAAAAGGTACAAAACCCAGTGCCCCCACATATACACAGTCAGGTCATAAGTTCTGTCATACAATAAAAACTTTTGAATTTAGAACGCTGGCCACAAAAAAGTTTATTGAATTCGAATTTCGAATTTTTCATGAAAATAAAAATGTGTACTTTTTAGAATTTTCCTCATTTTTAAATATGGAGTGGACACTTAAAGAAGACCGTGTCGCAGTTATTGCGTTGCATCGTTGCGGTTACGCGCCAATTCAGATTTTCGACTTTCTGAAAAATTTGAATATAACCAAAAGATTCGTTTATCGTACCATAAAACGATACAATGAAGACTCTAGTGTAGATGACAGGTCAAGAAGTGGTCGCCCTCGCTCTGTTAGCTCTCCAGCTGTGATAAAAGCTGTGAAGGCGCGAATTCAAAGAAATCCCATACGTAAGCAGAAACTGTTGGCCCTTCAGATGGGGTTAAGCAGGACCACAGTGAAAAGGGTGTTAAATGAAGACTTAGGGCTTAGGGCATATCGAAGAAAAACAGGATATCGTTTGGGCGCTTGTTTAATGGACCTGAGACTGAAGAGATGCCGCGCTTTGTTGTAGCGGTACGCGGGAAAAAAGCATCGGGAAATTCTTTTTTCGGATGAAAAAATTTTCACCGTGGAAGAGAGCTACAACAAACAAAATGATAAGGTGTACGCACACAGCAGTGAAGAAGCAAGCAATCGTATTCCGCGTGTCCAACTAGGTCATTTTCCATCCTCGCTCATGGTTTGGTTGGGAGTCTCTTATTGGGGCTTAACTGAGGTACATTTTTGTGAGAAAGGCGTAAAAACGAATGCAGTTGTGTATCAAAATACAGTCCTCAAGAACCTTGTGGAACCTGTTTCTCATAGCATGTTTAATAACAAGCACTGGGTATTCCAACAAGATTCTGCGCCAGCTCATAGAGCGAAAAGCACACAAGACTGGCTGGCGGCGCGTGAAATCGACTTCATCCGGCACGAAGACTGGCCCTCCTCCAGTTCAGATTTGAGTCCGTTAGATTACAAGATATGGCATCACTTGGAGGAAAAGGCCTGCTCAAAGCCTCATCCTAATTTGGAGTCACTCAAGGCATCCTTGATTAAGGCAGCCGCCGATATTGACATGGACCTCGTTCGTGCTGCGATAGACGACTGGCCGCGCAGAATAAACGCCTGTATTCAAAATCGCGGGGGTCATTTTGAATAAACTTTATTACCATAAGAATCTATGTTTTATTAAGTTCATTTTGCTATATAAATGTTTACATAAATAATAAACATGTCTAAATTATTTCATATTGCACATGTGACAGAACTTATGACCTGACTATGTAGTTTCACAGAACCTTATTGTTTGCCAAAAGTCATTTCCTGACCGAATACTAGGTACCTAGTCGGTCCATAAGTTCTGTCACAAATATTTTGCCGCATAGTAAATAATACCAAGTTTTATTTTATTTAATACTATATATGGTTTGATAGCTCATTAAATACTGATAAATTAAAACGATTATTGGATTTAAATGCTAAAAGCCATATTACACAAATGCTAGTTTCTTCAGAGATTTTGCACTTTTTTACCCAATCAAAAATACGGACGTGATTCACTTTATCTTTTTTCCATGACTCTTAAAACCTTTCAAACTTACGTGAGATTTTAGTCAGAACCCTCCCTGAACCCGTTACCTTCATTTTGAAGCATAAGATAACTAAGTCGGGGTAAAACTAATTTTCATATTCACATTTACGTAGTGTACTTGTTGCCCACAAGATCATTTTTATACGTTTTTCTGAAAACGTAAAAAGTACGTAAAGTTCTCTTTGGGAGCAGTTGGAACTGAAAGCTAACAGAAAATCAAATGCTAGTTGTTAAGCATGGTCTAAAATCGAGGTATCAGAATAAATAAAAAAAACCTTGTTGGTTATCTGGAACACTGTTTTTTATTAAATTTGTGGTAAGTGGTATTTTTATCAGTTGCGGCGTGTTTTGGGTTCGCGATTGTCTCAAGTTATAAGGTTTTTTGTCATATTGCGATAATCGTACAAAATGTATTGTATTGCAATTTGATTCGTATAAAATAAGCTTTTTAATCATGTATAATACGAATAAGAAAAAGTTTATTGCTGAGTTTTATCTATCAAAAACCTTGTGACAGAACTTAAGGACCGACTAGGTATAGTTAGGATGGTCAGGTGACAAGTTTAATACAACCTGGTGCCGAGGCGAAGCGGAGCGGTGTGAGGCAACCCGATGTGATTTAGTATAAAATAGGATGTTCTTTTTTGGTAAACATTTAGAAAATTTGGGATGCAAATATATATTTTTTAGATGTAACTTTTTACTCAATTTGGTAAGGTTATTGAGTGATTGGCTTCACTTGGGCATAACTGTGCCTCTGCCATCCCTTATGGGAAGATGCGTGATATTATATTTGCTTAAGCATAAGAAATTTTTAAGAGATCTAAAAATCAATCTGCGGGTGTCTCTACGCCTTTCGTCTCCCACAGTGGTCCAATATAGAGAAGTGGCAAAAAATAACGATTACTAAAAATATGTGAATATCTACAGTAATAAAGAGAATTGATTGATTGATTGATCCTTTCTTAAAATAAAGAAATTCGCCAAACGTCGTTTTAATTAAAACACGGCGCCTTATGCTAGCAGAGCCGACGAGGGTACTTTGTGAGTAACTTGAGTACGTCAGATTGAGATATGGGAGATACCTTACACCCAACGTTTCGCTGAAATCGTCAGATTTATTGACATCTACATTATAAGCACGTTACTAATTCACGCGCTCGCTTAAATCCCACATGTATGGACTTATTTTTTTTACCCTAATCTCGCGGCTCTAGGCGGAGAGCTTAGGTCTGGTGGAATTACTAAACAGGGTGTGAGTTATCTCCCATATGACGCGCTCGAGTAACTGACGAAATCCACTCTTGACTTGACCTCCCCTACTACAAAAGGCTACACTCTAACGTATAGAAAACTTTTGCATCTAAATTTCGCCAGAATGAAAAAACTTCTATCGCGATCCAAAAATAAATGGAATAAGTAAAGTTGAAACAACATTAGACGCCCTGTTAACAACACTGAACGGAAACGGTTTTGTGCGAAGCTTATATCGTTTTGAGGGTTCCGTACGATTAGAATACTTCTGCTATCTTTAGAGTTCTACTTAGGAGATAAAATTGGAAATAGGTAGTTAGAGTAAAGCCAAGGCAGCTATTTAGAAGCATAAAAACAAATCTAACGGTCGCCGATTCTGCAGGCTTAACTAAACTAACAAAATAAAAAAATAAAAAAACTCATTGTGGTAACCCACCCCGGGTGCTGCTGCTGACTCAGCAGCGCGGCAGAAGTGCATCAGATACGTGCAGCTGTTGGGAAGATATCTGTTTGTATCATTGGCCGTCGAGACCTTGGGGGTTTGGACTTCGCAGGGCAGGGCATTCATCAAGGACTTTGGGCGTCGCTTGAGGGACCAAGGATTTTACTTTCGCACTGGGGCTTTCCTGGTAACGCAGCAGTGAGATGGGCACCTTTGGGCCGGGCTATTCCTGGGGCGGTTTGTTTGTGTAATGTATTGGTATGATTTGTATTATTTATTTCATTTTATTTATTGAATTTTATTTAAAAAAACCTCAGTTGAATTAGAACCTTTTCAAATAGTGCGCAAATCTTCGGGAGACGTAATAAAAAGCTTGTCACAGCATGCTTAGTTCATATATCGTACCTTCGGTAAAACAAGGGCATAACTGTATTTTTTTGGAAAACTGAGCTAAGTATGACGAAATGTTTAGAAAACACCGCTTTATTGGTGGAACAAAGACTTTCATAAAGTTAGGTTTAAAATCGCCAGAGGGCGCCAGTTCGCCTTTGTATTTTTGTCACCTTTACGAGCAGTTTGAGCGCGACAACGCCCTATTGGTCAGTAGTGCGCACGCCCGCGAGTGAAGTGGTGGTCAGCTGAAGCGTTAACGCCGCAAAGGTAAATATGCCCTTTTCATAAATATGTTTCTGGAAGGACAACGGCACATGTTCCACACTTATGACTCTTTTATTACCACGTCTTTGGAGGGACAAAGCCACAAGTGTTATATTGGACTTTGTACTTCCAATGTGTTTATAGATTATAAGCCACATTGGGGTTTGAGGCTATAAACCTACAGACACACTGGTAATACAAAGACACATCTCACTATTGCGATGTTGTATTTCCAATATTGCACTAGGTTTTTTGTCATGAAGTGCTAAAATGGCATTGTCATTCCAAACTAATTACAACAAAAATATACGTTTAAACTAATTGAGCCTGAGTCATTCCAACTATGTATTAAATTATGAACATTTTCAAATTAATCGAGTCTTCAGAGTTCCGAAATGATTGGATATTATTATTTATTTCGGAAATCAACCCTTAAATAGGTATTACCATTTAAATCGGTTTACATAAGTATGAATTCGGTTTCCTGTGTACGGTTAAAAATTAAGAGAGTGCTTAGTTATTAAAAAAAAATAACTGGCAACATACTACTAATACTTTGTACTTTGTGCTGCTGGTAAGGGTTCTGAGCGACTACCTCCTAGTGTCGGGGTGCTGAAGTGATGTAGAAGGATACGTCCGACTGCATAACTTCTGCTTCCTCCTGGTGCACCCTGGTAACAGCGGCTAGTAAATGGTCCCCGGACCTCTTACAAGCTGATGGCTAAAAGTCCCTCCGGTTCTGTCGGTTAAGGTGGGTGTACCCGGCAGACTATCTACACTCACCTGCGTCTTGTGGTCTGCGCAGTTGACCACCGTAGGCCAGGATGAAGGGGTCCTGGGGGGTTGAGCCGAGCGTTGCTGTGGATTTAGCTTCGTAAGGCAACACGCCCTCTTTGGCCTGGATTTCAGGCAAAACGGTAGCCTCGCCCGTAGCCGCGGGTTGGGGTAACGGCCAAGTGTCCCGTCAGAGGGCCACGGCTAGGGGTGTAGGGTCCGCTAAGGCGTCAGTCATAGCGGAGGGATGGGTCATGCTGACGGGGTAAGCTTCGGTGACTACGGCGGTGGGACCATGTCGCTGACACCTTGGTTCCCATCGTCCATAGAAGCGAGCTCCCGATGTCGCGCCAAGTACCAGCCCTATGCTCCTATATCTACTCGGTACTCCTAGCGACTGAAAGCTGTTCCAAGCGAGTAGGCGCTCCCAATTGTGCGGGCTCCGTGGAGGGTGGGAAATCGAGTAGACGAATCTCTATACATTTGGCCATGGATCGTGTCAGGTCAAAAAACCCATCTGGAACGCTTCCAGCGGTGAAAACCGCAAGCGTCTCCAAACAGGTGCGAGAATCTGCCTCGGCAGATCCTCAAGCCTCAACTGGGCGCACTGCCACCATCAGTGACCTACCGGTGCAAACCGGTAGTGGTTCCACTGTGGAGGTTAGCTGCAAAAAGCCCGAAAGTGAGTCGAGAGGCAGGGCCACGGGGCAACCCGGTGCGCGGAGCCATTCGACAAACATCGCCGAGCATTTCGCCAGCGCCTGGACGACGGTTGGTCGAAAGGGTAAACCACCCAAGCAATCTTTGCAAGGGAAGGGCCCATCGACTAAACGTCCAGATACGGTGCAAACCGGACCAGGGCGTAAGGCGAATCGTCGGTGGAAGAAAAAACAGCGTTTGGCTGCCACATCGGCCGCTGCCGGCGTAGATGGGGTTCCATCTGCCACGGTGACGACCGATGGCGGTCCCGCTGTTAATACAGCTGGAGCTGCGGGTAAGGTGACCGGCTCCCGTGGTGTCAAAGGGGCAACCCTAGACTCAAACGGGGCTAAACCTACCGTAGCGTTCTCTGGTGGTCCAACTTCTAACAAGAAGTTGAAATCTGCCAAGAGATCCGGCAAAAACGAGCGCGCGGCTGCTAAGAGGGCTCGACTAGAGGATAGTTTTTCTCCTCGAGTGGAGCCTAAAAAGCAGTGCACGGAAGCGCGCAGAGCTGGGGTCACCTATGCTCAGAAGGTGAAATCTGACCAGTACATCGCCGTAACTGACGTAGCTACTGGTCATATTTCACAGGATCTGTCAACGCTCATCCTCAACGAGATTGATGACAAAATCTTGAGGGAAGCGTTGGCGGATCCGAGCAAGGAAAACCCCAAATTCGGTGGCAAGCCTCGTTACGAGGACGGCCACCTTAAACTGTTCGTGGAGGACGAGTACTCCCTGAACTGGCTGCGGGAGTGTGTCTCCGGTGTGTCTACACCATCCAACGTACAGTTGGTGGTGAAACGCCAATCGGAGATGGTCCGCAGGGTTCGATGTGGGGTGCTCATACCCAACGAACGAGGCAAGTGGAAGTCTGCGCCCGACGTCGGCGTAGTCCTCCACTTTATGAACAAGTGGGCACAGGTTGACCGATGGCTCCTCCAGAAAGTGGATGAGCAGCAGGACAACCTGTTTCTCATCACAGACGTCCCTGAAGATGTGGTGCCGACCCCGCTGGGAAGGGGCAGACAGCTCCTTTTTGGTAGTGGTTCGGTCTACCTCAAATTTCAGGGACCCGGTGGGAAATTTGTGAAGGAACCACCTGTGGTAGCGCAGACCAGCTCTAAGCTGGTCATCACTGGGGTTTCATCAAGAACAGCCAAGCCCCAGAGTTCCACTCCAGAGCGGCAGCAAACAGGCCCCGATGCAGTCGGGGAAAGTTCTGCTGCTCAACCGCAGGACGAGCACGCGCACTGGGAGGCCATGCTGCTTGGTGAAGGCGATGAGCCAGAACCAGCAGTGGTGCCCTCTGAGGGCGAGGAGCTGTCCATGCGGCTGGAGGAGGAACTCGTCTTGGAGGTGGAGGAGGGGTTGACCAAAAATGGCGTCCCTCTCCCGCGATTGTAAAATCCTCCAAGCCAACCTCCAACACAGCCAAACTGCAACGGCCCAGTTAAGACGCTAGTTGGGGGCAAACAGCACTGCCGTGGCTCTGATCCAGGAGCCGTGGATCAACCGCGGTAGCATTTGAGGGCTCGCCAATTTGAGAGGTAAGCTTTTCGGTACAACTGATCACGATAACCCTAGAACGTGCATCATAACTACTAACAACATCCCAGCACAGCCATTAACAGAGTTCTGTTCCAGGGACCTGTGTGCCATAAGGCTGCAACTGCCCGACACAGCTAGGTGCCGCGAGCTCGTGGTGGCCTCCGCCTACATGCCTGCGGAGGACAACCCGCCTCCACACGACCTGTGCCGGCTGGTGGACCACTGCGAGAAGTCGGGCCTCCAGCTCATCGTTGGGGCCGACTCGAACGCGCATCACCCACTGTGGGGCATGCCAGATATGAACAGCAGAGGTAAGACACTTGTTGAATACCTATTTACTACAAACCTCAATGTGCTTAACATAGGTTCTGAACCAACTTTTGTTACCAAGCGGAGCAGAACTATCGTTGATATTACCCTGGCAACGGCGGACATATCCGACGACGTTGGGGGCTGGCATGTGTCCAACGAGGCGTCATGCTCTGATCATCGATGGATACGCTTCTAGATCAACGCAGCGTTCTCCCCAATATCTTTTTTTTTTTTTTTTATAATTTAAAATATAATAATTTAAATTGTCCCTAAGAGAAACCCACGCAAGACTGACAGAACCAGGTACAGAGCTATCCTAGGTGAAAGACTTGCTTGGGCTGAGACTCTACCAGATCCGGAGGGACCCGAACAAATCGAACAACAGGTAACAGATTTTACAAATACTTCAATAGACTGCTACCATTCAACTTGCCCGCTTAGCACACCAGCGCCTACCAACATCAACGGGCAGCCTTGGTGGGGTCCTGATCTAGATAGGATGCGTGCTAAGATCAGAAGACTGCTAAACAGGGCGATGAACACCAGTGCTGATGAGGATTGGGACAACTATAAAGATGCCAAATCCAAGTACAAGAAACGACTACGGTTCAAAAGCAGCAACTCATGGAGGAAATTCTGCAGCGACATTGAAACCGTTGATCAAGCAAATCGGGTAAGGCAAATACTAGCTCAACAAGGCAACTCCAGGCTAGGGTCGCTTAAAAAACCCGATGGAACATATACCTCTTCTACCACAGAAACACACAGTCTCTTGTTGGAAACTCACTTTCCCGGAAGTAGAACTATTCAAGAGATTGTGTGGCCGGAAGAGGTTCACCATGAAGCTGTCGACCACTTAGACATAACTAATAATATTATCACTGCTGACAAGGTGAGATGGGCCATTAATAGCTTTAAACCTTTTAAATCAGCAGGACCAGATGGAATCTTCCCAGCACTTCTACAGTGGGGTGGGGAACCCGTCATCAATATAATGGTCCGAATCATGAAAGCATGTCTTAGATTCGGATACGTTCCCAAAAGGTGGAGAGTAGTAAACGTAATTTTCATACCGAAGCCAGGAAGGAGCGACTACACTAATGCTAAATCTTTCAGGCCGATTAGTCTCACCTCGTTCTTGCTTAAAACTCTCGAACGTTTGTGCGAGAGACACCTGAGAGATGGAGCGTTAAAACATATACCCTTACACAAGAATCAGCATGCATATAGTTTGGGTAAGTCTACTGAATCGGCTCTCCATGCAGTTGTATCCACAATTGAAGAGGCGATTCAAAACAAATGCATCTGTCTTGGAACTTTTATTGATATAGAAGGTGCCTTTGACAAGACGCAGTATAGCAGTATAAGTGCATCTCTAACAAGGCATGGGGTGTCAACAGCTGTAAACAACTGGGTCACAAACATGCTTAACAAACGTATCGTGCGTCTAGCTGGAGAGTCCCTATCGGCGGAGGTAGTGCGGGGATGCCCGCAGGGAGGAGTGCTCTCCCCGCTTCTGTGGAATCTGGTCATTAACGACCTGATTACCAAGCTTAACGCTAATGGATACTACACCGTAGGATACGCCGACGATTTGGTAATCCTCATCACAGGTAAATTTGCGAGCACAGTATGCAACCTTAAACAAACAGCTCTTCGCATCGTGGAGCGCTGGTGTTTAGAATATGACCTGGCGGTTAACCCAACAAAAACGGTAATGGTCATGTTCACTAACAATAGGGCTCTTGGTAGGTATACCCTACCTAAGCTCTTTGGAACGGAACTCCAGCTAGCAACTGAGGTGAAGTACCTGGGCATAACCTTGGACAGCAAGCTCAACTGGAGTAGCCACATCGACAACAAACTAAAGAAGGCGAGTATTGCTTTCTGGCAGTGTCGGAGAATGGTGGGGAAAAAGTGGGGACTTTCTCCCAACATCATTCTTTGGCTGTACGTAACGGTGATCCATCCTCTTGTCTGCTACGGAGCTGTGGTGTGGTGGACCAGGACCAAACTAACCACAATGGTAAGCAAACTCCAAAGCTTCCAAAGGCTGGCCTGCATGGCTATCACAGGTAGTATGAGAACTACTCCAACAGCAGCAATGGAGGCCATGCTGTGTCTTCCGCCACTCCAGCTGTATATTAAGCAGGAGGCCGCGTCATCTGCGGTGAGACTCAACACCTTAGGACTTTGGAGGAAAAACAGGACCTCACACACCGCCATCCTAGGGGAAGTTTACAAAAAATTTCCCATCTCTATGGCTTGCAGTGACAGAATCCCTAAACAATTTGTTTTTGACAAAAAATACAATATACAGTTACATGAAGACCATCGGGTTGAGGGGCTCGACGTTAAAGAGCTCAGAATTTTTACCGATGGTTCAAAAACTGAAGCAGGCACTGGTTCAGGCACCTTCTCGGAGGACCTAAACATCAAGATAGCCATTCCACTGGGTGCCCATAATACTGTCTTTCAAGCTGAATGCATGGGCATCATCTCGGCCGCTAATACCATAGCATCGAGAAAGGTAAGAGATTCCTCCATTCGAATCCTCTCGGATAGCATGGCCGTCCTACAAGCCCTAAATAGCAACACTATTAACTCAGGGCTAATCTACGAGTGTCACAAACGACTAATGGAGGTATGTCAACACAACCGCGTAATCCTTCAATGGATAAAAGGACACAGCGGATCAAGAGGTAACGATGCAGCGGATGAGTTGGCGCGTAAAGGATCTAGCTTGACAGCGTATGGTCCCGAACCTATCATCCCTCTTCCCTTCAAGATGGTACGCTCATTTCTGAGAGAGTCGACCAGGAATGATCATGCCACTCTTTGGACAAACCATGAGGAGTGCAGGCAGGCTAAGCTGGCCTTGCCGTCCCCTAGCGCTAGGCTGGCTAAGACCTTGCTTCGACTTAGTAGGCCGCGCATGCGACTGGTAACTGCAGCACTTACTGGCCATGGTTTCTTTAATAAACATCTATATGTCCTAGGTGTTACCGACAGCCCCCTTTGCAGAGCCTGCTTGGAGGCAGAAGAAACGGCTGCTCACGTCCTCATGGAGTGCACAGGAGTAGCGGACTACAGGGCTAAACACCTCGGTCAATCGAGGGACCTTCCAGGGATAGTCGGTAACGTAAAGGGCCTACTGGCGATCCTGGAGGAGTTGGGTTGGCTCGAATGATGTCGCATTCCCACCCACACGCAAAATAGGCGCTTTCGTCGTCGAGTTGCGGAAACCAGCCCGTCTTACAATTGACAATTGACATTGTCTATTCGTCCTGCATGCAAAGCAACGTGTCGTCTTTCTTGTTCAACAAAGTATTCGTCTGAAAAGAGAAATTCGATATTCGAAACCTTCTGGGCACTGGGATCACATCAAAGACAAAAAGATTTTCTTGCATCCTGTACAAAAAGAATTACTCCTGCATTCAGGCGAATCAAAGTCGTGGCCAAAAATAATACCTGCGAGAAGACACCCAGAAAACCTAACTCTACCTACTACTTTACCGTGAATGGTCAAGAAGTATGGTAAGTATGTAAGGTTTTTTTTACTAAACACACTATGTATTGGTGAAAAAACTCTACGAAATGTAGCTGATGCTATAACTGATGGCATGTATATAGCGGATTCTGGCGATAAACGTGGAAAACACGGTAAACAGTGTTCAATGAGTGATGAAGTCATACAATCGGTTCGTGATCATATAAATTCAATCCCTCGAACAGAAAGTCATTACTTAAGAGCTAAAACAACTAGAGAGTACATAGATGGCAGCCTGACTATTGCTAAACTCCATCGCGAAAAGAGCAAGCAAAGAAGCTGCCAATTATGACGCTTACAACCGCATTTTTAATAATGATTTTAATCTGGGTCTATTTGTTCCAAGTAATGACCAATGCGATGAATGTGTGGCGTACAAAAATGCTACCGATAAGGTACCACTATCTGCTCAGCACAAATTGCACTTGCAAGAGAAAAGTCTATGCCGTATAGAACTTAACAACGATATAGATCACTACAATAAAACATATTCTAATACCATAGTATCCATATTCGACTTACAAGCTGTCTTACCATGCCCAATAGGAAAATCATCAGCTTTCTTTTATAAGTCAAAACTAAACTGTCACAATTTCACGATTTCCGACACGAAAGATAACAAAACATTCTGCTACTTCTGGCACGAAGGTCTTGTAAAACGCGGAGCGAACGAAATTGGGTCTTGTCTTTATGAGTTCCTGAAAGGCCTTTCTGAGAAGCAACCGGATAAGGATATAATTTTTTATTCGGACAACTGCTGTGGTCAGCAAAAGAATAGGTTAGTTTTCGGAATGTATTACTATGCTGTCAATACATTGCCTATAAAATCGATAACACACAAATTTCTCATAAGGGGACATACACAAAATAAAGCAGATTCAGCTCATTCAGTAATTGAAAAATACGTTAAACGGGCTAAGAAAGCTGGACCAATATACTCGCCAATTGAATATTTAAGTATTATCCGAAATGTTAAAAAACTGGGAACAAATTCACAGTCACAGAAATGAATTTTGACTCATTCTTTGATTTAAAATTATTGGCTGATAAAGTAAATTTTAATGTAAACAAAGATGTTGATGGTAATAAACTAAAATTGACAGAAATGAAAGCAATAAGGTTTACTAAAGGCTCAGATGGATACCAATTCAGAAATAGCTACAACACAGAAGCCTGGACTGAAGCAAAAATTAAAGTTGGCCGTGGTGGTAAAAAGAACATTGATGAGATCATATTGACAGTGTTGTACACCGAAAAACAGCCTATTCCAAGTCGCAAAATAGAAGATATTCGCCACCTGATGGAATCAAACATAGTTCCAAGGTTCTATGAGAATTATTATTACAGCATATTTTAAAATACAAGCTGCCCTGTGACGGGTTTTGCAAAAAAGTCTGATAAGTTCAAACTTTTTGCTCAAATATTGATTGTTTGATATTACTTTTTCAAAATTAGGCACTGTTGTTGTCATCTTTTTCTATTTGATATTATTACGCAAAAGACTGACTGATAAATAAAAACGAATAGGAAGGTAATGTTTAAAGGTTTGAGGTTCCTTTAATTTTAGTACTATTTTAAGGTTGATTTTCCAAAGACTTGTTATAACTGCCGGAAACTAACTTGGCCAGAATGAGTGAATGAATTTGGATTGAAATAATTAATTTTAAAAAGATGTGACATGTCTGGAGGGATGCAAATATTTTTAAAACATTGTCTGAGATCTAAACAATGTCCTAGACATATTTCTGTTCTTCCAGACATGTCTCATCTTTTTAAAATTAAATATTTCAATCCCTATTCATTCACTCATTCTGGCCAAGTTATTTTCCGGCAACTATACCACTATCGTTGTGATTATTTTCGTTAATTCTGCTGAGCACATCAGTGTGTTATGATAATAAATGTGAGTCACCTAAATAAACTGTTTTATTCATTCAGAAATTCACATGCAATCAAAGTAAACTTTTGGTCATAATAACAATTAAATTTCAGTTTTGTAAGGAAAAGGTTTAAATGTCTCCCCTTATTTGCAAAAATATTAATTATCAAAAACTGATAGGTATTTATTTCATGTAAATGACATACACGTATTGATGGTAGTATACATTTTATTACATGCAAAGATGGATTGAAGCAAAGCTTTATGAGCAGAGCCAGTAGACTTTGAATGTAAAAAAAAACGTTTTAAGGCTCTACTATAAAATCGCGAATAGTACAATTATGCCCTTGTTTTACCGAAGGTACGATATATCTGTTTCATTGGGATGAAATCCTAGCTTATTATGTTACTTACTACGTTGGTCCATGTCGGACGTGATATTTGACAGAGCGGGCAAAGAGTCCAGCTTAGAGATTGGTTAAAAATCCCTTTGTCCTTATGTCAGTACTCGCCTACAGGTTGCAATTTTCCTTAAAGTTCCTTAGTTTTTTTCAATCGCGTTTTTTGACTGGGGGGAGAATAGAGGGAAAAAAGGGGGAAGTTTGCTGTAGCGTTATTTAGAGACAGATTTCAATCACATTTGAGAGGCACACTAAGGACTTCATTCTACACAAGATTTTGCAAAAAATCAAAAGGGGGAGAAGGAAGGGAAAGCACTTCGGGGTATTATCGACCCCTGTAACTATGTTGTAGATAAAGCTAGATACCCGAATTCTCTGTCATTAATAGATCATAATTTAAAGAGGCAAATTCCTAAAATTCCTAAAATTGGTTCAAATCCCATTTGAACCAATAATACACGGTTCCGTCATTCTGACACTGACTGACTCATCATCGATCATCAAAATTCTTGAAAAAAAGCATGAAATTTTAAACAAGCGAGGTCTGCTGTTCCCACGGTTCCACTAATATAAATTGAAACTTCCAGTGTCGCCGACGTGCTATTGCCACTGTATGTTGGAGGCTGGCACAGAACTGCAACTTGACAACACAGTCGGATTTCTAGGTATCTGGGGGCCCGATTCTCTTACGAAACACGAATAGCAATTGTGAATCGATTTATCCCAAAAGTACAAAAAAAATACATGTGAAACCAAAGGAATTTGCGCCCTTGGGTAAAAAACGATAGACTATTCCTTCTTCAGTTAAGTTTGTTATTTAGTTTCGAAGCCTTCAGAATTCCATCTTTTGTTTTTAAGTTCTCATACATTTTGGGATGACATGCCAGACAAACAGTACGAGCGAAGAGAAAGAAAGTTGACATAAATTATACATCGTATCTCTCCCGAAGATGATTACTATTACATGCAGCAGTACACGAGATGTTGCTGTCCAATCACACCTTTAAAGTCACAAAATAAATTAAGATTTTACATATATTCCCCACATTCATCCTTTTCCTCCGCTCGCTGGCAACCCTGCCACCCGCTCACGCCGCGTCATTACGCGATTTTGTGTTGTCCGAATCACACCGTATTTTTAATTTTAATTAGCATTTCGAACAAAATAAGTGGATACCGGCCAACATCATGGGTAAAAGAAAGCGTTCTTAAGGATAGGAGCAGTGATTTAATGGAGTCAATCATGAAGAAAGTGAAAAAGATGGTGAAGAATCAACGAAGGATTTCTTCGTCGTCATCGGATGACCGAGAAGTTGTGGACCAGGTCCCAGTCAGGGAACCAACGCCGGTATTCGGTCTAATGAGTGACCTAGAAATATTAGGTAAATTTCGGTGTATTGAAGATTCATGTTAATCAATAAAGTCCAGTTAGGTCTGTTCACAAATACCTACCCTCAAATTTTTATTAATAACTTTTCTACGTATATCGTATGGAAAGGTAATAAGGTCGTCTTTTTCGACGAAACTGTATCACGTCCCGGCGTATATCGTGTGTGGATTGTGTTTCATAAAGTACCTAGTCGACCCTTGGTCTGACGATTTTTATCCCGACGTATATCGTGTGTGGATAAGGCGGCGCTCACATCTAAACTTTTATGCTCACACTTGAATATGTAATTGTCAGTAAGTATGGCTTTACTGGGTTCAGACCCTACGCTGGAAAAAAAAATCGGCGAAAACTTGCACAAAGATATCAAGGTGGCAACATATCCTTACTAATGGTTTACCAAATGAGGATAAACAGCACCTGGCAAAAACTTATCTCCCTGCTGAAAACTGCCCTCTGATGGGGGCTCCTAAGCTGAACCTTGAGGTGAAATCAGCTCTCACGGACCAAAACCTTAAAAAGGACTCGTATAATGAGAAAAAACAAAACCAGATGAGCACTTGTCTCGCAGCGATTGGTCATGCTCTGAACCTGGCTTTATCCCTTACTGATAAGATCCCGCAAGAGGTATTAAAACCCATAAGCGATGCAGGTAGATTATTCTGCGATAAACATTATCGGGAATCAGCAACCAGGAGGTATGCAATCACGAATTCCTTAGTCAAGGCCAAGAGAGATGTACTTAAAAATACCAGAATTGTAGAATTTTGTTTGGCTCCGACCTGTCCGAACAATTGCGATCGGCAAAAGCGATCGATAGAACGAGTTCCGAACTGAGGTACAGACACCAGCCGCAACAGCCGCAGCCAGGCCCATCCGGCGTGACGCGCCATACTGCTCGCGAGGGGCCCTGCACGGAGCTATGTCGCCGATCCGCGAGCGAACCCCGGGCCATCTCGGAGACCGCCGCCGCCGCCGCCAGCGCAGCGCTACCCGCCGCTGCCGCCAGCGCAGCGCTACCCGCCGCCGCCGCCACCGTCGCGCGACCAGCGGCTGCCGGGACCGAGAAGGCAGGGACCAGCCTACCGGCATTACCAGACGAGGAGGCGCTGACTACTTGCAGTTATAATTTGTCAGAGGTATGCATGTCCAGCATACCTATTGCGGGCAGACTTCGTTACTTTTTTCATGAATGGTTAAAGTTAACTAACGATAAAACTATTTTACCCTGGATAAAAGGCTACAAAATTCCTTTTAAGGCCGTCAACGCCGTAATATCTGTAATAGATCATTTTCAGATTGTGAAAAGAAGGTAATTGATAACTGCATTATGGGTTTATTAGAGTCGGGGTTCATATCGCCTTGTACTCGAGCAAAAGAACAGTTTATTTCACCGATATTTAAAATTCCAAAAGCTAATGGCAAACATCGCTTTATACTAAATCTGAAGGAATTAAATAAGTACATAGATGTGAGTCACTTTAAAATGGAGGACTATAGGACGGCCTTAAAACTATTGGACTATAAAACCTATATGAAAACTATTGACATTATGGATGCATATTTCCTATTATCGATTCTAAAAAGTGACAGAATTTAGATTCGTTTCGTGTGGAATTCGAATTTATTCGAGTTCAATATTCTACCATTTGGATTATGCATTGCGCCCTTCGTTTTTACGAAGCTAATAAAACCAGCGCCTTACTACCTGCGATCATTAGGATATCTATCCACGGAGTACGGAGTGAATGGAAAATGCGTTGGTAACAAAAGATTTATTAATTAGACTTGGTTTCGTTATCAACGAAGAGAAAATTAACCTCTGCCCGGACACAACCTGCACATTTCTAGGGTTCATCTTTGATACAAGGAGGTTAGTCTTAACGTTACCCATGGATAAAAAATTACGGATAAAAGAGACGACCAGTAAATTTCTTAAGTTGAAGAAATGTTCGGTGAGGCAATTTGCTCAGTTCCTAGGCCTGTTGACATCAGCTTGCCCAGCTGTAAAGTACGGGATGGTCTATACTAAGTTATTTGAACATGAAAAATTTTTGGCTCTTGGTTATACAGATAATTATAACAGGCAAATGCTTATTCCAGAAAATCTAAAATCTGACTTATTATGGTGAATAGATAACATCGAATCCTCTTGTTGTCAAATAGTCAATAGTCAAAGTACTTTATTACTGTAGATATTTACATATACTTAGCAAACGTCATTTTTTGCCTCTTCTCTACATTGGACCACTGTGGGAGAAGAAGGGCGTAGAAACTCCCACAGATTTATTTTTAGATCTCTTTTAAAAATAGGTTGTGCTTAACTAATACAAATATGAAAAATTTAATTGTTATGATTAATAAGCAGGAATAAATAATTACAAAATTATTAACAGCAAGGTCTGTGTTGAGCCAGATTAACCCCATACAGTCCTGTCATTTAAGTAATCTTGAACATTGTAATATCCCTTTTTCGACAAAGTCGCTTTAACATGCTTTTTAAATTGCTGAAGTGGCAATTTCAAAATCTCCAGAGGTATCTTATTGTAGTAGAGAATGCACTGACCCTTGAAAGAATTGCTAAAATTCGCGAGTCTAAAACGGGGCGCACATAGTCTGTGATTATTTATTTCTTAGGTTAACATTACAGCTATCGCTAAGTTTGGAAAATGTTGTAAGGTTCTTGCGTACATACATTATATTTTCGAAAATAAATTGACTAGCTACTGTTAGTATGTCAATTTCTTTAAAAAGCTCTCTTAAGGAGTCTGTTCGTTTTAAATTATAAATTGCTCGAATAGCTCTTTTCTGTAAAATAAAAATAGTTTGAATATCCGCTGCTTTCCCCCACAACAAGATACCATAGGACATCACACTATGAAAGTAACTAAAATATACTAGCCTAGATGTAGCCACATCCGTGCTTTGTCTGATGTTCCTAACAGCGTAAGCCGCAGAACTTAATTTACCAGCCAATTTATCTATGTGGGGTCCCCACTGCAATTTGCTATCAATGGTAATTCCAAGAAACTTCGTATCATTTACTAATTCTAACGTGTTGTTGTCTAGCACTAAACTGGTCTCAACTTGCCTGACATTTGGAAGTGAGAATTTGATACACTTGGTTTTACCAGCGTTTAACAATAAATTATTAACTGTGAACCAATTCAAGGTTAAAGACAATACACCATTAACATCATCAAATTCTCCTTTTTGTCTTTCAATTTTGAAGACCAGTGAAGTATCATCAGCAAACAACACTATGTCAGTTAATTTCTCCACCATGAAAGGCAGATCATTAATATATACCAGGAATAAGAAAGGGCCTAATATGGAACCTTGTGGAACGCCAATTTTAACACTCGATCCATCAGATTTTACGCCGTTAACTTCTGCCTTTTGAATTCTATTGCTTAGGTATGATCTTAGTAGATCCAACGCTTTATTTCTAACTCCGTAATGATTTAATTTAATTAAAAGCGTATTATGATCAACACAATCAAACGCCTTCGACAGGTCGCAAAAAACTCCGATAGCATCCTGTGCGGCCTCCCATGCAGAATAAATATGAGATACAAGGGTAATACCTGCATCCGTAGTCGATTTACCCCTAGTGAAACCATATTGTTTAGCGTGGAGTTGTTTTGTACGGTTGAAGTGTGAGAGCATTTGATTGAGTTTAATCTTTTCAAATATTTTACTTAGTGTTGGAAGAACAGATATTGGTCTGAAATTTGAAGGATCGCCCTTATCTCCCGATTTGAACAGCGGTATAAGTTTACTGTGTTTCATGAGGTCTGGAAAAGCCCCATCGTCAACACATTTATTGAATATATAAGCTAAGTGTGGGGCTATAACTAGAACTACTGAACCAATGACTTTGACTGATATACCCCACAAGTCTTCCGTATTTTTTAAGTTAAGTAATTTAAACGTTTTGACAATGTCCTGGGGATATACATGATAAAATTTTAAATATACATTACTGACGCTAGTGTTATTTTTTAATAAAGTCTCTGCTTCAAATGGAGATGAATTTAGACGGTCCGTTGTGAGTACGGGTACATTGGTGAAGAATGTTTCAAAAGCTCGAGCAACATCAGCGTTAGATTTAACAACATCATCACCTATCTTTAGGCAGAAATCACTGTCCCTTGGTATAACTTTGCCAGTTTCGCGGTTTATTATTTGCCAAACTGTTTTCATTCTATTATTTGAATTTTGAATTTTTCTATTAATGTGTAAAGTTTTTGCAGTTCTACAAACCAACTTGAAAGTTTTGGAATATTTTTTAACATAGTCATGAAATTTTCGATCAAAGTTATAGGTTTTTTGATCATAAAGGTCATACAAGATAACTCTACTTTTACGAATTCCAAACGTTGCCCAGTCATTAAATTTAGATTTACCGTTGTAGTCACTGACTTTCTTTAATTTGAAAACTTTATTGAATTCTGTCTGAATAATGTTGAAGAAGTCTGAGTAGATTTTGTTTGGGTTCTGTTCATTAAAATCCGGTACTGGCAAATTTATATCTAAGTTTTTCGTATATTTCTCTAGTCTATGGGATGTAATAGGCCTATAAAATGATGGACCAGTCTTATCCTTAATAGTTATTGGGAATGAAACTGTTTGACCACTGTGATCGGAGGGTAAGCAGTTAATTACACTTTTACTTGTGAATGCACAGTCACAAAAAACGTTATCTAAGCAAGTTTGGCTGGTAAGTGTAATTCTAGTCGGCTCTAGATATACATGACATAAATTAAATGATTTGAACAGAGTTATTAATCGTCGCTTCAGTGTTGTATCTACAAGCAGATCTACATTAAGATCGCCACAAATAATTAACTTTTTTCTGTTATTACAAAGTTTAATGAGGGCTTCCTCCATAATTTTCTCAAATATTTCGAAATTGCCATGGCCTTTTTCATCCCTCGGTGGTCTGTAGACACAAACAATAATATGGCTATCTAACTCAACACAGGATACCTCTATTTGTCTTTCAACAGTAAGTGCAAGAATATCTTTCCGTTGTTTCACCTTAATATTATTTTTCACTAAGATTAAAGAACCACCTTTATCAGCAGTCTTTCTATTGTAACAACTGACAATTTTGTAATTATTTATGTTAAAAGACATCATATTTTCCTTCAACCAGTGTTCAGTAACACAAATAATATCAATGTCAGAATTTTTTAGAAATAATTCTAATACAAGTTCTTTGCCAGGTAGCCCCTGGATGTTTTGATGGGCAATATTTAACTGGGGCTTACATTTTGACATATTTAGTGGCTCTTGTATGCTAGAGATTTCCTCTATTGTCTTATGAACTAATTTAAATTACTTGGAACAGATTCCAATGGTGCATGCAAAGTATAATTAACAGGTGAATTCCCAATAGGGGTGCATGTTATATTACTCTTAAAATAAGCTGATGTCAAGTTGAACTTAGTTAAACCAACTATAGCTGCGTCGCATATATTATAAGCTAACAATGTAGCTACTAATTTTCTATATTTATTAGACAGGTACAATGTATCCCGTGTCAGAGTAAAGTTATAAATAGCATCACTGTGATGACATGTTAAATTAAATAAATGAATATTCATTCTATGCACAGATTTGTTCTGTAGTTCTGTCAAATTACAGGCATATGGAAAATTGCATAGTATAAATTTGCATTTCATCCTACTATGTAAGTCTAGAAGTGTTTCAACACTTTTATTCAAATCATTCCGACTAATGTTTGAATGATTTCCTACCATAATTACAATTGTGCTGTACTCATCATAGATACCGCGACTAATCATCTTCACTAGATCTACAAATGAACTATTTGGACAGCAAATGTTCGTTACTTTTTGGTTAAGCCGGTTATGTAATAGAGTCCCAAATCCTGCACCTACTTTGTCGGAGAACAACAGAGTTTTTCTCTGAGCACATATTTTGGTAGCTGGCGGTACACGAGTGGAGGTGAGTGGCGGGACACACGTATTGGAGTGCGGTTTGATGCACGTGGCGGCGGTTGGCGCGGCATTCGCGGCAGCGAGCGTCGCAACGTGCGCAACGGCGAACGGCGCGGCCGTCGGAGCAGCTTGCGGTATGACACACGCCTCAGCAGGGACAGCGAGCGGCGCGGTGCTCGCGCTGTTGAGCTGCGAGGTGTCTCCTCGTCGACGACAGCGACGCTGTTTTTTGGTTCGGGCAGCGGTGGACGCTGCAACACTCTCGTTGAGGGGGGTTGAGACCAAAGTTAGTGATGTGGGCTCGTCCTCCTTGCTGGTCTCATTCTCCTCATTCTCAATTAGAACGCCCACCAATTCCGCATTCTGGCGTTGTAGCTGTACTAACTCAGACGTCGCGGCTCTGAGTTCTGCTAACTCACTTTGCTCTTTGGCATAACATTGTAATGTATTTGCTAGCAGGTCATGTAGATGCTGGATTTCTACTCGGGCATGTTGAAGGTCCGACTGTAAACCTACATTTTTTCCCCGGAGCTCTTGCATTAAGGAGATTCTTAATATTCTGTTTGATTGCCGTTTCAAGGCTAATTTCAGTACTTTTATATTACCTCTAGTTTTCTTCATGAATTTATTTAATTTAAAATATTTTTTAATTTTTCTGCTGCTTGTCTGCATGGCTTGAACAATAGTGCTTAGGTTGGCTACTTTTAGTTCTTGTTGGATAGAGGTAATGTGGCGAGATTCATTGTAGTCTTTTTCTATGCACATATCAGTCAACTTCAAGTTTGCCTCATTGAGTTGGTATTGGAGGAATTTACTGCGATCACAAGCAGAAGCAAGGTCAGTGCGCAGGGTGTCAAAAGATTCCACAAGTTTTTCCAATCTTTGAATCTCATTTTGCGACTCCTCGTGTGTTTCTCGCAAATTAGACACACTATCTCTAAGCTGTGAGTTCTTGGCTCTCAAGCTTTTTATCTCAAAGTCATTTTCATTGCGCTCTTCCAATAGCCTTTGGTTTAACTCCTCTGCGTCATTTAGTTGTTGCTGTAGTGCGTGCATTCTCCGCGTAGTAATGTTGGATGCCATGCCTGGAAATAAAATAAAAAAGAATGGGTGCTCCGAACAAAATTAAAATAAAACAGAAGGAATAAAGACTTGCAGTTAGTAGCTGTAGTACTGATATGATAGTTCCTAATTCCCTATATAGCTATTCTACGTCAAAGTCAACAAGTTTCAATTAAACTATTACAAGTCAATATAGGTTAACAGTATAAATGTCCTGAACTAATGAAAGTTATACTTATTATCTAACAATTTTAGTCGTTTTGCAAGTGTTGTGATGATCAGCTGTGAAGTGAGTACCTAATTTGTCTCTAGAATCACCTACAAGCTTACATTATATTCGCACTAATTGCCAAGGTCTAACCTACCAGTGCACTTGTGTATATCGTGTAATAATTATGAGTGAACAGCTAGTTTTATCGTCAAAAGTACTTCCACAGATTGTCAAGTGCTAAGAGACAAAACAAAGACGCTGCGGTGTGAGGATGGACGTTTCTCACAATAGTGAGAGTTGAGCAGTATGTAGTGTATAAGTATATAGTTAAGTTCAAGTCATATACTTGTAAAATATGAATAAGCAAATATGAAAACAATACTCCCCCGGGGTTTTTCCGTTGGCAGTTTGAAATTTCCTTTGTCTTTCGGTCCGTGATCGATTATTTTATCACAATTACAATTCTGTCCACATTTAGCACTGGCACACTTTAGTTGACTAAACAAACACTTAAATTAACACTATATTCACAAATAGACGAATTAAAACAAATTAATTTAGTTAAAATACAGCACAGCTGTTTTTGACGTGTAGCCTCGGGTCAATCGGGTTGTCCGTTCCAAACTAACGAGTATTCGTTGGAAATATTTAGTGAGGCTTCAACCACGGGTTGGGGTTTGGCATGTAACGGAACCAGTGCTAACGGCCACTGGAAAGCCGAGCAGGCATCGTTACACATTAATACTCTGGAGTTATTAGCAGCTTTCTACGGGCTTCAGACATTCGCTTCTCAAATGAGGAATTGCAACATTTTATTGAGAATAGATAACACCACTGCCATTGCTTACATTAACCGCATGGGCGGGGTACAACTTACCCACTTAAACAACATAGCTCGGGACATATGGCAGTGGTGTGAGGCAAGAAACATATTCGTGTTCGCTTCTTATATTAAATCTTCCATGAATGTGCTCGCCGATCGTGCATCCCGTCTGATAAATATCGATACCGAATGGGAGTTGGCGGATTACGGTTTTAGTAAAATCACATACAAGTTAGGGGTTCCAGATTTTGACTTATTTGCTTCGGCACAAAATAGTAAATGTGTAAGATATGCGTCATGGAAGTTAGATCCTAATTCGGAAATTGTAGACGCGTTTACCTTTAGTTGGAAAGATTTACGATTTTATGCTTTTCCACCATTCAGCTTAGTGTCCAAAGTTTTGCATAATATTAAGTCCGATAAAGCAGAAAGAATTGTGGTAGTGCCCTATTGTCCTACCCAGCCATGGTTTCCGTTATGGTCTAGGTTATTGGTTTCGGAAGAAATCTTTTTTGAGCCCAATGTACAACTATTGCACTCCCCTTTCAGGGATGTGCATCCTCTGCACAGCAGCCTTATCCTGTTGGCCGGGAGATTATAAAGCAGGCGCTGATGAAACGCGGGGTTCCGTGCAATTCCGTAGACATTGTATTGGCCTCCCTCGCCCCAAATACTTTGAGGCAATATGATTCGTCATTTAAGGCCTGGTGGCAATTTTGTTTTACAAATAATATCGTTTTTTATGAAGCAAATTGTATGCAATTTATGGAATTCCTTACTGAGAAATTTAATGCTGGAACTAGTTTTAGTAGTTTAAACTGTATTCGGTCCGCAGAGCTTTAGTATTAGGTGAAAAAATGTCCTCAAATGATTGTATAACTCGTTTTTTCAAAGGGTTTACCGTTTAACCCTTCCAGCGCCTAAGTATAGCACGACATGGGATCCAAATATTGTGTTAGGCTATTTAGCCGGTCTCTATCCAAATGAGAGTCTTTCTCTTCAACAGTTGTCATTTAAGACAGTGTCACTAATTGCTCTTGTATCGGCACAGCGAATGCAGACACTTAGTTTTATCAAGATAGATAATATTATTTATGAAAGTGAAAAGATCCTAATTAAAATTTATGAATTGATTAAAACCTCGAGGCCCTGAGCTTTCCAGCCACTCGTTGTCTTGCCATATGTATTGGAGAGTCCTCAAGTTTGTCCGGCCCGGGCCCTAAAGTCCTACATTGAGAGATCAAAGGAGATCCGCTCCTCCACAGATAAATATATCTTTATAAGCTACCAGAAACCCCACAAGAAAGTCGGATCTCAGACTTTGGGCCACTGGGTAAAAAAGATCCTTAAAGATAGCGGTATTGACATATCATTGTACGGTGCGCACAGCACTCGCCAGGCGTCGACGTCGGCGGCGCACCGCGCGGGTGTCAACCTGGAAGTGGTAAGGAAAGCTGCGGGCTGGTCTCAGTCCTCACATGTGTTCTATAAATACTATAATAGAGATATAACTACCTGTAATAGGAATGATTTTGTTAATGCTGTTTTTTCAAAGCTAATAGCAGTTAAAAAGTTAATTTGTTAATTAATTTAAGTTCTTTTTTGTGGGATGGCAAATACATTTCCCTTTTTTGTAACTAATATTGAAGAACTTTCTTTTACAATCAGTTTTTCAACGCTTCTCTAAACATCTGCATGTAATAGTAATCATCTTCGGGAGAGATACGATGTATAATTAAGAATCAAACGAACTTACCTTGTGATGTTTGATATCTAATTATGCGAGTATCTTGACCGAAGATGATTACGGTCCCTCCCACCCTTTAAGACCCGGAATCGTTGAAAAAACTTAAATCTCTAAAATAATGACGCGGCGTGAGCGGGTGGCAGGGTTGCCAGCCAGCGGAGGAAAAGGATGAATGTGGGGAATATATGTAAAATCTTAATTTATTTTGTATTTTGTGTGTACTACTGCATGTAATCTTCTGTCAAGATACTCGCATAATTAGATATCAAACATCACAAGGTAAGTTCGTTTGATTCTTAATTATGTTACCGTTTGATTTAGTACGAACCCGAGTTACTATCGGAACCCTAAAATCACAAAAACAACAACACTTACAGAAAGAGACCAAAACTGTATAAGTCCCCATTTTAATTGAAACAATACAATTCCATCCTGGAGGGAATTTGCACAGAATTGAACCGTAGTTAGGTTGAACATAAAGCATATAATTGTTCTGGCACGATATTGTGAGGTACAGTAGTATTGGTTGTCGGCGCAGAACAAATAGCTGTGGAGCCGCGATCTATTGGCTTTCCTTTCTACCGCAAAGTGCTAATATTGCATACACTTCCATGCGTCACACCTTTTCCCATACGGGGTGGCAGAGGCACAGTTGTGTCCACGTTTAGCCAGTTATTCAATACTCCACTTTGCGTAACAGGGGGCTAGCCCATCGTAAGTATGGTGATTAAAATTTTCTTCAAATTGTTTTCCCTCACGTTAGAACATCAGCTAATGCAAATTTTAAAACGTGTTTTTGTGTGCCTGCGAAAAACCATTTTTTATCAGTGTTTTATTGAGTGTTTTCGATTTGATAAAATCTATTTTTTGTTACGAGAATCCAGTACGTGCTTGGGAAATAAAAATAGTAGAAAAGAAAAAATATAAACCGCCAAACTTGCTTGTGTTGGCGTAGCGTACAAAACCCGCACGTTACGATCAGCAAAATGTTAAACTACTTGGTAAAAACTTATTTCTTATCTGAAAAATTACACCTTATGTAGTTTTTACAAGGAGAAGTGGTCCAAATAACGGGCCCAGTCTCGTAAAAAGTGTATATGGGACGTGGGGTATAATTGTGCAGACATCTGCATCAGGTGATTCCGATAGGCCCAAACCAAACTGCTCGCATAAGTTTAGTACCTGCCCTGCCTGCACTCGCAAGCTTCACCGAGGGACGCAGGAAAGTCGCGAGCCCGAGTGAAAATACTCTCCACCACCCTCTGACGTAACAGTTCGTGGACTGCGTGTTTTAAAAGGAAGCTAAAGAGCGAATGCTCCATCAGGTAAAATGTAGGCTCCATTTAAAATGTTTTGCCTTACAGTTCATAAATCTTAGAAATGATTTGACAGATAACCTTATGAAATTTTGCCCCCTCCCCCTTTTCAGAGGCACCAAGTTTAAGTACATAATCTCCCACATTCGCAGTCGCGTCGAAACAAATAACAAATATTTTGATGCAAGTGCTATCTGTCTCTGTAAATTAAAACCATTTATCTTTGTATTTCACTGCCAATAAACAAATTCCCAATAGTTCGGGGTTCAATGTGATCAGTTACCGAAGCGAAATACACAATGCTACCTCATACATAAATAACGGGTGTGAAGATAAAAACTTGCGATGAAACATGCACGCCATTCGTTTTGGTTTATATTTTCGTACCTATATTATTACCAATATTGAACGACTACAAAATCTTCCATCGTTGTACGGAAAAAGTAATAATTTATTATTTAAACAACTGCAGTATTTTTGCAGAAACCGCATGGTAGGCGTCAAGCGTGACGCGAAATAACGGTCAAGTGTGAGTCCTCGCGCACAGAGAGTTCTGAGCTTGTCTTACTATACAAACTTTCTTTGCGTGAACTATACGAACCTAAAAATAAAAGTTTTTACAAAATTGAGCCATCCAGGCCGACTCTTCCTTTTTAAACTTATTTCCCTGAATTATTAGCTCTGTACAAAAAATATCATCCAGAAATCTCTCCAATAATTACTTACAGTTTGGGGTGACCACCCCATGCGTGATTTCCCGAAAACGGCTCGAAGGATCAAATAGAGATCAATCAAATTTCATCAAGCTACAACTAGCTAGTGTTATGTCACTTTGTCTAGGGGGGCTGAGCTAATCGGTGCTATTGGATACCGTGGGTTGTCTATTCCTTGAAGTTATTCCTCTGACAGGGCTTGGTAGCACTCGTATATAAGCCCACAGCTGATGGTGTTGCTTTGTACGGTAAACTGCTTTACTGTCGGATAGTATGCGGATAGGGAAATCCTTTACCTATCTTTCTGTGATTGCTGTAGTAGCCATTATGATGCCCATAGTCGGCTTGATGCCCAAGCCGACTATGGGCATCATAATGGCTATGCCCAAGCCATGATGTTGATTTCCTCATGTTTAGATCTTCTGAGAATGCCCCGGCGCTTGTACCTGAGTTTGTTTTGGAAACGTCTGTTGGTAAAGGGGTTGCAATTCACTTTGATATCAGAATCGATGAAAATATACTCCTGTCATAGATAAGACGGGTATCAATGTTGGGTAGATGTGTTGATGAGAGATGGGGGAGCAGTGGTTCACGTCAGCAGGAAATACTCGTGTTCCCTGGGTAGTGCTCACGAGCAACAAAGCATTTTCATTGACCGAGCGAGCGAAGCGAGCGAAGATCTCCATTCAGGATTGGGTAAAAATGCTTCGTAAGTCCGGATTTTGCCCGCATGCTATCCTCTTCAGGCCGCATTTCTCAAATTATTCTCGTGATTTTTTGTAAGCAAGTTCGATAATTTAGTAGATATTTTTCGTTAATTCCGTTTTTTGGAATTTTTTCATATCTTAAGTCATTTATGTTCTTAAGTTCCTAATCTATATTCCGCTCTCCAAGCTATTCAATCTTATGCAACTTTTTGTGTTATCTCGCGTTTGAACCATCAAACGCGAGATAACACAAAAAGTTGCATTCCTCCTGATCACAAGATACCAATCTTGTGATCAGGAGTTTTAATTTAAAAAGGGGGAAGGAAGTTTTCGCAATTTATACTTAGTGAAGTGGTGATTCCCGGATGAAGTCGCCGCGTTAGTCTAGGGAAGAAAGAAAATGTGAGAAAGAAGACAAGAAACTGTTATTTTAATGGCTTTGGATCTACTGTGAAACGATTGAAATGATTGTGGAGCGTATTTTAATGTGTTGCTCTTATTCGGGTTCCGTAAAGTACACTCGTTTAGATAGTGTCGCTACACCCGCACGCAATTGTGGTTATTATGTTCCCATGTTTTACAAAACGCCCTTAATTTTGTGGTTGGTTCACTTAAAGTTTCATCCAGAGGCACATCCCTGTCTTACCAAAGATTACACGTTTCACTTTCGGGTTTATGCTTGAAGTGACTTTCATTGAGTGAGTGTCGGCGTTCTTTGAAAAGAGTCAGCATACGCAAAGGCGGCGTGATAAAAGGTAACTTAAAAAAAAGGAATGAGCTATACGAGGTGTTCCGCACAAATCGCATTTTTGTGAAGGAAATACAAATTTACGGTTTTTAAGATTTGTTCCTTTATTTGCATTAATAAGACCTTGCTTCATGATTCTAGGTCAGGGGAAATACCCTATCGAATATGCGAATATCAAGCAATTTCAGCAAAATTGTGACATACTCTTATATGGCTCTATCTTTTGATTGCGTTTTAACAACTTTAACAAAACACAGACCTGAGTATTCGATATTAATTTCAGCTTGATATCTTTACGCGTTGCTAATTAAAAGGGACTTGACAGACGGACAAACAGACGAACGGACAGACACAAGGACAGACGGAGAACGATATAGGATTGCTTTTATTGTCAATCCGTCTGTAAAGGACCCTTTTTCAGGAACGCGTCGAGGTATTAAGTTTAAATCAATAAATAACTTAGATTGGTAGTCCCCTCAAGCTGTGAAAAAATCAAACTTCTAGGTTTAAGTAATCAAAAGCTACGGCAATTTATGCCGCAAATTAACTTGATATTGGTAAGGGAATCAAAACCTATAGGCTGCCAAGAATCATGAAATTCGGCGCCAAGCTAGGTGTTATATAAATAACACATATGAAGGAAAAATTACGTAATTATAAAATCTTAAATACCCGACTGCGGCACACTCAAAAGCACAAAACTAGCTAATCTGCTTGTTTTGTGCTTTCTAGAACATAATATTCAATAAAATTGTTACATTAGAGTGTTAAATTAAATGAAATTTAAATGCAAGCGGAACTTACTGTATTAGATATAATTGGTCGCGCCTTTCCTTACAAAATCGGCATAAAACAGTGAGATAATCCATAACTATCGACTAACCTCAAACTCATCAATCATTGCAGCACATCTAAAGACAGAAAACTTTTCATTAAACATTGGGTTAAGCCCAATTAATATAAGCCTAATTGACTTTAACAAAGATCTAGATAGCTATAGCCTTGGTGAGATTGAGACTGCAAGTACTCTACTAAACTCATATAACTTTAAAATACTTAATTATATGAGTTTAGTAGAGAACTTACGTAACTTTTATATTAGAAGTATAAATATAAACTTTGATCACTTCACAGGTAATCTCAAAAGACTTTGAGCGAGGGTTGTCTTCGTTTGACGTAGCAAGAAGTTCTGGAGTCTTCATAGTGAGTAAAAAGTGGTGAAGACACGCTTAATGACCTCAGTGACATGCTTTGACCAGGACAGGTGGCTATCGAAAATGACCCCAGGTTTTTGGCCTTGTCACTGTAAGTGGTAATAGAACCGTTATACAGGTGCTATGGGCAGTTGAGGTTGTTGATGTAACGAGTATCTGCATCCCAGAATCATGGCCTGGGACACACTGGGTTAACGAACAGTCGCAAGGACAATGCTTATGTCCTGATGTTCTTGAGGTCAGCGGTTAGCGCTTCTATAGCCGAAGTCACATCACTAAAGAGAAAATGACGGTAGATCTGAAGATCATCAGCATAGACATGTCTTTAAATTCCAAATGTCTTTATTACTGTAGATATTTACATATACTTAGCAATCGTCATTTTTTGCCACTTCTCTATATTGGACCACTGTGGGAGAAGAAGGGCGTAGAAACTCCCACAGATTGATTTTTAGTTCTGTTTTAAAAATTGCTTGTGCTTAATTGATACAAATATATATATATATATCATTATCATAATTACAAAATTATTAACAGCAAGGTCTGTGTTGAACCAGATTACCCCATACAGTCCCGTCATTTAAATAATCTTGAACATTGTAATATCCATTTTTCGACAAAGTCGCTTTAACCTGGTTTTTAAATTGCTCAAATAGCAATTTCAAGATCTCCAGAGGTATCTTGTTGAAGTAGAGAATGCATTTACCCTTGAAAGAATTGCTCACCTTCGCGAGTCTAAACCAAGTAGTCTGTGATTATGTTTTAGGTTAACATTACAGCTATCGCTAAGTTTGGAAAATGTTGTAAGGTTCTTGCGTACATACATTATATTGTCGAAAATAAATTGACTAGCTACAATTAGTATGTCAATTTCTTTAAAAAGCTCTCTAAAGGAGTATGTTCGTTTTAAATTACAAATTGCTCGAAAAGCTCTTTTCTGTAAAATAAAAATAGTTTGAATATCCGCTGCTTTCCCTCACAACAAGATATCATAGGACATGACACTATGAAAGTAACTAAAATGTACGAGCCTAGATGTAGCCACATCCGTGTTTTGTCTGAAGAAGAAGAAGAGATAACATCAGAAATGGAATTGATGTAGACTGAGACCAAAAGCGGGGTAATAATACCACCATGAGGAATCCCCGTAGTAAGATCGCACCAGTCGATTAATGTCTCCTCGGACCTTATGCGCTGCCGCCGATCTCTTAGGTAAGAGTCGAACCAGCTAGCCGAGCTGGAGGAGACATTTAAGGACTTCAGTCAACAAGAATATCAAAATCGACGCAGTTGAAGGCGCATCTGAAGTCAAGCAATGCTAGCACAGAAAGCTGTTTATTGCCCATGGAAACCTGCACTCAGAGAAAAATCGGCTAACAAAGCGACAATAAAAGCTTTGTTAGAATTTTATTGTTACCGCACGTAAGTGCATCGTCGCTGCAGCTATAGGCCCATATTTGCTGTGGCAACTTTTTTATTGTTGAAATTATTTTTGTTATTTTAGCTAAAGACACGTAGATACGGTAACTGTGTTAAAAATGTTTAAACGGGATAACAATGGCACGTTGTCAACTTATCAACGTTATGAAGTGAAATTGTAGCAAAGTTTAATCTATCAAAATAGGCGTTGTTACTATAGCTAAATGGTGTTGTTGACTCGGAAACTTTATGAAGTGATGTTACAGCAAAGTTTAAGCTATCAAAATAACAGTTGTTACCACGGCTTAATGATGTTGTTGATACGGCAACGTTATATACTAACAAAATACGAAGTAGATGTTTTGACAAAGTATTCTTAGATAAAATTACAAAGTGACGTCTTATACTTGTTCTCGCAAGCGCAAACTGTTTCTCCTATTCTGCCAGTTTCAACGTGGATGTCGTGCAGAGAAGTAGTGTTTGTGCTCAAGAATGATATGAAATATGGCATTGGAGACTTTTTTAACAGAAAATAAACTGCGGCATCTGCTGCAGTCTATGCTTGGTAAGTAACAGTGCCCTAATACAATTATGAGGTTCATGTCGTTGACTCGTTGTCATTGTCGTTCACCGTCTTGAATCCAGAAACCCACCAAACAAAATCGCGATAAATCTGCTGCAAGAAGACTCCAACCTCATGCAACAATGGTCGCAACAATGGAACTCAACAATGGCCGGCAAATTGGGCTCAGATCTTGTTCCAGGCTCCAAACTAAAGGGGTCCCAGCTGCCAAGGCGCGACTGGTGTATCTTTAACAGTCTACGCACGGGACTACGCATGGACGCTGTGCCCAAAATAAACATCGCTGCGGCTGGATAGACTTCCCTGCTTTTACCTGCGGAATTGAAGTACAAGACATCCAACATATTATCTCTGAATGCCCAGAAACGCGATATAACGGGGGACCTCCCGAGGACCTGATCAAGCTTACTGACGAAGCCACCGAATGGCTTAAATCCCTTAACAGTTCATACGAAATTACAAGTTAATAAACTTGTAATTTGGTATGAACTGTTTACTAATGCCATAGGAATAAATAAGTAAAGTAGAGATTATTACATACTTTTGATATAAATATTTTCTTATTTTCTTTTAGGATTCTCAAATACCTCTATCCTCTTATCGTATCTTGTGCTACCCAAGCAATGTACTATATTGTAGATTTCAATCCCTTCACTTTGTAAATGGTACACTGAAAAAAATCTATATTCCTCGAAGCTTCTGCCTATATATTGTTACAGGTATACGTACCTTGACTGGAGTGCTCTGTGTATGCACCATACAGATGTATGGTATACATTAAACATGTTCAGGGTACGCATACTCCTGGAATAATAGTCAGAAGCTTCAGTACCATTAACAAAGGGCAGGGATAAGATCAGCCATGTTACTTTGCTAGAGCAGCAAAATATATACGAGAAAAGTAACTTTGTCGGAGAAGCAACGGTGAATTGATAAAAGCACAAAGAAAGATAGCTAATTCAACAAAACAAAGTTAGATCCACGGACAGTAAACCTTTGTCTTTTTAGCAAAACCCCTTGTCATCGGGACAATATACCTTTGATACGATAGCTAAAGAAATCATATGTCACTATATGATTTCTTGCCCTTTTGTTCCCATGAAAAATGCCTTTAGCTATCGTATCAAAGGTATATTGTCCCGATGACAAGGGGTTTTGCGAACAATTTTAGCATTATAATTTCAACAATGTTTTATTGCTATTACATCAAAATTGGTAAAGTTACTTAGTAACAATAAAAACGTTGCCCTCATAACTATGCACCACCTTTGACGGCTGTCCAGCATCAAAGTTTTTTTGTTGCAATGGCAATACTTTTTTGAGAGTGTGTATGTCGTCCGTGACTTGCTCTGATCAAATCAGTTTTATAGTGAAAGTTGTTTAGAGTGATCCCATAACAACACCCTAAAATATGACTACACCTTTCTGTTACATCTTGTATACATACAAGTCAAACACGTTACAGTCGGCAAAAAATCCGAAAACCGTAAATTTGTAGCCCTTCACAAAAAAATGCGATTTGTGCGGAGCCCTCGGTGCGTGCTTCCAACTCGCACTTGGCAGGTTTTATTTAATCAAGTTTGGAGGATAAGAGTAGGTGGCATTATTATTACTAACGTGGTCAATAATAAAGTAAGATTTGCACTTTTCATCATATAGGTATGCTATGGTAAACGCACACCTACCCGCACCGTCCGCACCGAATGAGCCTAACTATGGAAGAAAACACAGGAAATCTCGCACACCTGTCTGCGTAGAATCGCCCGAATCTGGAGAACCTCAGAAATGCTGATGACTTCATCACATCCGTTTCATGCGGTCGGTGCGGATGGGTGTGCGTTCACCACTACGATTGAACCAGACATTCGCAACTATTTCTTAATCTATAGCATGGTCAATTAGTCTGTGGGACTACCTTGACTTATGCGCGTGTGGGTGTGAGAGAGACATCCATTCCACAGATCCATTAACCAGGCTACACTCCACTCCATTACCCTCAGAACGTCATTCGCATCCGAACAAATGTATAGCCCCGAAGAAAAATAGCGACCAGCAGTAAATTTGATGCTTTCATTAATTTCTGACGAGCTATTTCGTGCGCTCGATGGCGCTTGAGTTTCTGATGGGGCTGCTGATTGCTTTATATTACGTTATGTTGTGTAAAAAGACAGTCAAGTGCGAGCCGCACTCACCCCCGAAGGGTATTATCGTACAAGAAAAGACGCAGAAAAACGAGTCTCTTGTACGGGGACCCAAAAATTCATGTAGTTCATTATTTGTTGCTGAACGGCAAGAGAAATGTATATTCTTTGAAAATTTCAACTCTCTGCGGTACATTACGGTATCTCTTCATAATAGGTGGATGACTACTCTTATATATTAGAATCTACTGATGAGGTTATTAATTATTTATATAATATATTTAGTATATTGTTCTTATTATATTTCATGCTTAGAATAATATTCTAAGGTTTCATGATATAAGCCCGCTGACAGACAGGCCGACGGACGGACGGACAGCGGAGGCTTAATATTAGGGTCCCGTTGGCACCCTTCGTGTACGGAACCCTATAAAGCAAGAAACCTGTCACAAACTATAGCTGCACCGTGGCTTAAGACCGAACTGAATTAGTCAAAGGCTCGGACGCACAGACCTCCAAATCTCCAAAGCTGCGAGGCGTTGAGCTAGCCCCCTGTCAATGTCACACGACATAGAGTAATCTGGCTAAACGTTGCTGCAACTTGCCTGTGTCATCCTATATGGGAAACGGCGATTTGTCTTTTAATATTCTTCAACTGCCAACACTCAAAGTCATGCAGCGTCTATGACATTTAAGTTGCACTTTATCTGAGCAGCAGTTGTGTATTACGGTACCAAGCGCACCATTTACCAAAATATGTACAACAAATATTATGAAAATCACCGACAATTTGCACCCAGGTTGCTAATACAATAATATAAAATAAATGGGCTATTTTAAAGTGATACGAAAAAATATGTTTTTTTTTTCGAATCTATTTACTCCATTTTACAGTCATCTAAAGATTTTATTTTTAGATTAACGTACAACGGAGTATTTGATTAGGATTCTCACTGAAGGAAAACGCGATTACATGAAATTTTCTCTTAAGAATTTAATTAAAACACCTCTAAATTGTTTTGGTTTTTCCTATAATTCGGAAATCCCAACTAATTTAATTGCGGATTTGCATTATGTATTCGCAAACTCTCCTTGAAACATTTTTGACAAAATAGCTTAGTTTATTTTTAAACCATTTTATGTGGTTTGAGTCGAGCGCATTGTTCGCGCTCTCTTTTTTTCTTATGTGGTAGTAATTAACGCTGTCACTTTCGTTTAGATTCGACCTCCTCCAGCAATCTAAAAATGAATAGTTATTCTTACTAGTACATAAACTATAACTTCTCACTTTAAAAATGTAAGTTGTTTACGCCTGTACCACTCAATCGAATTAAGAAAACCTTCGTCAATGCACGTTAAACAAGCACTTCAAAAGGTTTTTCAGACTTTTTCCACTGCACTCGCGTGCAGGAAACCCAGACATCCTTCAGTCGGTTCATTGTTTACATGGCAGTCAGTGTACAAAAGTTACAGTTGCAGCGCCGACGCGTTACACTTGAGACGCGGAAAAAGTATGGCAAGTGTACCTCTGTGGCAGGCGGGCGGTGGAGGGAAGATAATACATCTCTTAGGATACGGTAAGTTTGATATTGACAAGAACTTAGGTAGGAATCGAATCTTAATCCCTTCTCAGCAATCACCCCTTCTTATCTTGACCTGGTTTGCTGGTAGCAAACATTTACTTGCGCAAACATAAATTCATTACTAAATTGCGCTCAGACCATTAATCAATTGCAGTTTATTGTGAAAATATGAATGCATGTTAGTTAAATTTACTTAAAAATAATTTATTTTATCAATCTTTTATATCTAGGTTTTGTAAGTATCGAGTATCGAAAGAGCGTCGAACGCGAGATTAGAGATAGGCTCGCCTTTGTACACGACCCGCTGTCCGTCCGTCCGTCCGTCCATCCGTCCGTCTGTCGCCAGGCTGTATTGAGATACCGCGATAGTTATACAGTTGAAATTTTCACAGATGATGCATTTCTGTTGCCGCTATAACAACAAATACTAAAAAAACGGAACAAAATTAATATTTAAGGGGGCTCCCATACAACAATTCTTTCAATACCACATACAAACTTATGAATCCATGACTTTGAAATACACCGGCGCGCCGAGCCACCAAGAGCGATGAGTTAAAAGTCCGACCACCTGCGCTAACTCAGTTTAACTATACTAATGGTGTTCTCACATACCCGCAATGCACGAGGATCTCCACAAGGAAGATTGGCTACATAAGCTACATGCGAGCACACGAGCGAGTTTAAAGCTCATGAAGCGGTCGCCGTTGCCGAAATCGGTCGGACCTCTCTTATCTTAACTTTTGAAGAGTGAAAACTGTAGTCTCAGACATATGGTACAATAATGAATTTTACCATTCGCAACTTGCAAGTTCAATGTACCAGCTGAAATCTGTATTTTTTCATCAAACGACGTGCTTAGAACGTTCGTGTTCAATGAATCCGGCTCAGATTAAGATTCCGTTGTACAACTTTTACTGCGGATTTAACCGTAGCCTGTCTGTGGGTGTAATACCCCCTTTGTTGTAATGGTTAGCGTCTGGCTTATACATATAGTAGCTGTATTAAACTTACCTTAGTTTTAATAAAATTCTCTATGTTGTTTGACTGCATTGGACGGTTGTACTTATGTACTCGCAGAAAAACATACTACAATAATGTATACGGGTTAACATTGCGATAGCGGTCATTGACCCCTGCGGCACAGGCCTGCCTACCTCTATATGCTACTTATATACTATATGTATGACCCCAAAGACGTCGTTCTGTCAAAAGCTATTGGAATACCAACACCATCTATGGACGGAAGAAGAAACTGAACCAAAGATTAAAAAAAAAAACAATGGTTCCTATTACGTTTTTTTTCTTTAAGAACCCCCACGAATTTATTTAAAAAAACATCCAAATTGGTCCAGCAACACCATCTATGGACAGAAGAATAAACTGAACCAAATATTTAAAAAAAAACCGGTGGTTCCTTTTATGTTTTTTTTTCCTCTTTAAGAACCCCAACGAATTTATATAAAAAAACATCCAAATTGGTCCAGCCGTTTGCGAGTTTCGCGCATGCTAACACATTTAGCGATTAATTTTTAGGGTTCCGTTCCTTATTGTGCGTCCCTCTTTTACTAATTTTATGTATCTATAGTAATAAAGAAATTTTGATCTTGATTTGATAATTTTTCTCAGAAACTCGTAGATGAACTAAGTTGAAATTAATTTCAATTACTCAGGACTGTATACCCCTGCAGTTATAAAAAAAAAAGTTGCTCAGATAGCGAAAATGTCGAAAAAAATATGGGTTTTTTTCGAATCCATTTACTCCAATATAAATTCATCTACAGTTTTGATTATTAGGTTAACGCTTATAAACGCGATTGGATGTAATTTTTCGATATAGTTTGATTACGAAAAGACCTGTATTCTTTTTTTACTGTAACTCTGAAATCCTAACTAAATTCATTGCAGAATTGCATTCAAAATGTGGACATCATATATTCGTAAACTCTCCTTGAATATTTTTTTGATAAAATAGCGTAGTTTATTTTTAAACAATTTTTACGTGGTTTGGCGCTACGTTATTTTAGTTTGAGTCGAGCACATTGACTTTTCTTTCTTATGTGAAAGTCATTAACGCTGTCACTTTCGTTTACATTCGTATTCCTGTTTAATACTTTTTTCGTATCACCTTAAATATTATTTCACCTTCCTGTTGCACCCTGTATAATAATATAGTTTTGATTTATTTACTAGCTGTCCGTGGAGCAGCTCTGCACACGCGGTTGTCGATTTCTAATAGGACCCGCGAAGAGAAGTTAGTTCGAATTAAAAACGAAAATATAATTTAAATTTCGAATATCCAGCGCGACCCCCCCCCCCATGTCCGCCGCCATCTTGAGTTCTCGTAGAAAATCCCCACACTAACTAAATTATCGGTTTTTGGCTTTCCCTGTGCGTTTTTCAAAATTACCTCTCAATTTTAAAGGATAAACAGAACCAATAGGTCTTAGATGTTTAAAAGTAATATAAAGCGACCGAATCCTGAGCCAATTAAGTTTTAATTTGGTATATGTATTTATGTGACCCAGACACGAACGTCTCACGTAAACAAAGTAATGTTTTAATTAAAGGGGCATATCAAAAAAATTAAATTAATGTTTTCCACGGTATAGTTGTATATGGAGTTTGTTATGTCCGATGAAAGGGCTAGTTGCGAGGATTTTAAATATATTTTTTTCATAATTATAAAAAATATTCTAGGATTAAGTCAAAAAAGACCATTCTCACGGTTTGTGAAGTTTGTGAAGCGGTGTAGCTAGCATCACAATATTAGTATGCCTAGAGTCATAAAATACTGATACTGATTTAATTTCTAGATATGTCCACTTCTCTAACTATGTTTAGATTAAATTTAGATTTAAGATGTAATATAATAAGGTTAATATTTATACACCCAGTATTACTGGATACCATCATTTGAAACACCGTTGATAATATAAAACCTAGTTACAAACAATTATGAACAAATAAACATTTTTGTCTTTGTCTTTCTCGGTTTTTTCATATTTTGCCATATCCATTCCTATTTGTTTCCTGCTCCGAATTCCCATCATATGCTCAAGTCGCTCGCTGCACTCCTTTGCGGTTAACGAGCACATACAGGGTGTCTGCGTCACTACGAGTGGAGTGTAGAAAGGCGTGTGGGGCGACACGACGCATCCTAGTTGTACGAGCGGCTGTTTACATGTGTTATACTGAAGGTGCTTTTGTTGGGATACTTTGCTGTTTCTTAGGGTTCCGTGCCTTAAAAGGAAAAAGGGAAACCCCATTTAAGGTGCTTAATAAATATACTAGTTAAGTTTTTATTTTATAAAATTTTAGCCTATTTTGAGAAACTAATTTGAATATTTTGACTAATATATGTCTAATTAGTGTTTTAAATACCGCCTGCACACGTATCATAAACCCTCTTTACTGCGTCCAAAAACCGCACGTTACTACAAGCATAATGCATATACTACTTGGTAAAAACTACATTATGACCACAATGTTTAAATTTTCGATAAATTATGACATTCAAATTTCGAAAGCCGACGCCCGCCTGCGTGCCGCCCCCTAGTTTATGTGTGAAGTTGGTACTACTGAGCAAGCTAAACAAGTGCAGAGCAGTTATCAATTCCACCACGCCGGTCGAACATGCGGTTCCTGAACACATCAAAGAGAGCTTATCATATGTGCGTAGATAAACTAGTGTATGTAACTATACATAATAATTAGGCATTAAAACTCTCGAGTGATATTATTAGGAAACTCGCCTTCGGCTCGTTTCATGAACCCACTCTCGAGTTTCAATGCCCTCCATTATGTATCTGTCACATAAACTACTATTAATTTATTAACATCTCGCCTTCTCATTATGATACTCATTATGATTATGATACTATTCTATGCTGCATGCCCAAGAAAGCAACTCGATCGCTCGCTACTGTGTGTTGTGTCACAGATTAAATAATAGTTGTTGTGTAGTTGCCCTGAGTGCCGGTTCTTTTGTTCTGAGCGGTGGGGATGTTATGGGTTCTTCTTGTGTGATGATAGTTGATTGGTTTTGCTTTTATTCTATTTATTAGTATAGTTGCAAATAGTGATTTTTTATTTTGTATTTAAGGTTTGATGTATTTAAAGATTCCTTGAGACATGGGGGTAGTTCGTTTATTAATCGGGGTAATATTTATTTATCGGTTCTTCGCCCGTAAGTGTTTGTGAAGCTAGATGTTGCAATAACTTTGTTGATGACTTTTCTCGTACCGATTTTATGATTTACTGGTTGAAGAATATCTTTTCTGTGGTATTGTTCCACTATCAACGCGAATTTTACCATGTCGTATATTGGTAAGACTTTACAATGCTTAAATAATTTTTCATAGTTGCCGTTACACGATAATTTGATATTTCTATGGACTATTGATTTAAGTATTCTAAGTTGTAGTGTATATATTTTATCTAGGTTAGTTTTGAATGTACGACCATAACTTGTTAACCCGTAGTTGATTGTGGATTCTGCAAGTGCCATATAAATATAAGGTAATACGTCGTAGAGTATCCTGTATTTGATTACATTAAGCCTGGCAAGTAAGGCGCGAAGTTTGTTGCATATTTTATCGATATGCGGTCCCCCGTTGAGCCTGTCATCGATAGTAACTCCAAGGTACGTAGCCTGTCTAACCTGGTCAATATTAATGCAGTCAACACAGTTCATACTCCTTGAGTGCAGACAGTCGTGACTGCGAGCGAGTAGCCTAGCCATCTCGTTACTGCGATTATGACTTGATCGTATATGCATCATCTGAGTTTTTTGTGCATTAAGAACGAGACCTGCGTCGTGTGACTATTTGCATAGCTCTGTGAAATCGTGTTGGAGCTTTTGTACTGCCCTAGTCATACTGGTATCACTAGCAATGAGGCATGTGTCGTCTGAAAATTGATACAAGGAGCAGTGTCTAATTACATTGATGACGTCATTTACATACACTAAGTAATGCAACGGGCCCAAAACTGACCCCTGCGCCGTTCCGATCGAGACATCTACATGGTCGCTGTATGAGTCGCCTACTCTGACCCTATAACTACGGTTTTTTAGATAATCTCTGCACCAATTTAGGAGCGGACCTCGAATGCCTGTATTTTCTAATTTGTTTATTAGTTGATCGTGTCGCAGAGTGTCGAAAGCTTTACTGTAGTCGATAAATACAAGTAGGACATGTTGCTTTTTATCGAGATATGTATTAATTTCATTTGTAAATTTTGAAAGAAGCATAGTTGTGCTTTTATTTTGTCTGAATCCATATTGGGTATCAGTTAAGACTTGGTTATCCTCATAGTAATTGTGTAACATACCAGCTATGTATTTTTCGAAGATTTTGTCTAATATCGGCAATATTGTTATTGGCCTATAGTTCGAATAGGTATCGACCTTTCCTTTTTTATAGATTGGTCTGACAATTCCTTGTTATAGGCCGTTCGGATATATACCTGATATAACACTAGTGTTAGTTAGGTTTGTGATAGCGGATACCATATTGTCTCCCGCAATCTTTACATCGATTGGTCGAATCTGGTCATGTCCCGGTGATTTGCTTTATTTTTTAATTTGTGGCTTTTTTGAAGAGTGTTGATTTGTCTGATATGTTTGTGTATTGTGATTGATTTAGCAGTGGTACATCACAGCTTGGTACTATGTCTGTAACATTTTTTACGAATTCCTTAGCGAAAATATTTGATACGGCGATGTGATCAAGTTGGTCAACACAGAAAGCTTTAGTTATTACTTCATCAACCGATCTCACAATGCGTCCTGTTATGTTGTTCAGTATTTGCCATAGTTTTTTAGGGTCCGCTTTATTATCTATGATTTGTTTTTTGTAGAAATTGTTTCTTGATTTATCTATAAGTTTGTTTGTGTTGTTTCTGTGTGTAATGTATTCTAGTTTTAGTATTTTATTATTGGGATCTTTTTTTAGTTTTATAAAAAGTTTATCTCTCTTTGAGCATTCAGAGGTTATCTTTCTAGTTATCCATTTGCATGTTATTCTTTTACTACCGGTAACCGTTTGTTTATAAGATGAATTATCGTGTGTGATATTAAAGCTTGATTGAATTTTATTGTAGATTTCATTTGGACATTTGCTTGTATGTATTTGTTCCCAGTCTATTTTATTTATTTCACAATTTAGTAAGTTTGGATTAATTTTTATTCGTGTCTTGGGAATAACCCGAGTCGATGGGACACCCGTAACTGCGAGCACAATCATGCGATGGTCAGCCAATACAGTGCCGAGCGCCGCGGAATAAAGGTCTTCTGTGCTATTTCTTACAAAAAAGTGATCTATGCAGGATTTAGATATTTTTCCGTTACTTTCTTCTTTCTTGTTGTTTAATTTCCCACGCCTACCGAACGGCGTGGAATCCTGAGGGGGATGTGCCTTTGCCACGTGAGAGAAAAGAAGTGATGAAATTTGTTATTACCTTGTCACCGCAGACAGGATAGATTGAAGGCTCGATTCGAGACAGGGGAATGCGGGAGAGGAGACAGTTTTGGAATGGGAGATGGGATCGAACCCTTGCCGTCGCTGTCCGACGCCGTCGCCGGCGCGCTGCTGGCGGCACGTGGAGTCGCCGCCGATACGACTATGTGCTTCACAACACAAATCACTTGACCGCTGACGCGAATCTAATTACAATCAATAGCCCGACGCTATGAGGTAGATTTACACTCCGACCAGGCCCGATGCCTGTATGATAATTGGTACACCGAAATACCATCAATGCCACGGGGCCCGAGCCGCCATGTTATTCTCCCGATGCGACAAGACCAAGAGAAAAATAACCTCCAATTTTACATCTCGTTCCGGTATGAGTGACATCTGCGGTCCGTTTTCGCTAGTGATGTCTCGATTACTCGCGATCGATTCGCGCAACAAAAAACCGGTGCGTTTCCGACGCATAAATATTAAACAGTCACCCGCCCGGACAGGCCCGAACCTGTCTCTAATCAATAGGAAGGCGAGAAAGTGTTGCGACCGCTCTCTTGAGGACCGAGTCCCCCACCCTGACTTCTGCTGATCGAGGCGTGCCATCCCGACCCGTGTACAAATTGACGATCCGTCCTCGTCTCCATCTCAATGATGGCAGGTTCGCATCCTTAATCAGCACCAAATCACCGACTTGAGGGGGCTCGTCCGGTCAGTCCACTTAAGGCGCTGCTGCAAGATGTGCAAGTACTCAAGGGACCACCGTTTCCAAAAATCTTGAGCCATCTGCTGCAACATCTGCTACCTAGTTAACCGACTTAACTTAACATCACCGAATGGGTATTCTGGCAGGGCGTTAAGGGGCTGACCTTTCAGGAAGTGACCCGGCGTCAACGCTTCCAAATCATTTGGATCCGAACTGAGCGGGCACAACGGACGTGAGTTCAGTGTCATTTCAATTTTACAGAACAGCGTCGCAAGCTCTTCAAAGCGTAGAGAGGTCTCACCGATGATCCTCGTCAGGTGCGACTTAGCCGATTTAACCGCAGCCTCAAAAATTCCTCCCCAATGAGGACATCCCGGCGGACTGAAAACCCATTCAATCCCTCGTCGGGAGCAAGCCGTACCGATGGCGTCCTGGTTACCGTTCAGGAATTGAGTGACCTCCTGCAGATATCGCCTGGCTCCGACAAAATTTGTGCCGTTGTCCGAACGGATTAATGTCGGGAGGCCCCTACGTGAGACGAACCGATCAAGACATGCGATAAATGCCTCTATAGTGAGGTCACTGACCACCTCCAAGTGGACTGCCTTCGTGGCCAAGCACACGAATACGCACAGGTATGCCTTCACTAATCTGGCGTTCCGTAGCTGTGAAGACTTGACCATGAATGGTCCCGCGAAATCCGTTCCGACACCCGCAAAGGGCCGGATTTCGTTAACCCTATCCGAGGGCAAATCGCCCATCTGGGGCTGCATCGTAGCCGCCTTGGCCCGATAACAAGGCAGGCACCGAAATTCGACGCTACGCACTAAGCGTCTTCCCGAGAGAATCCAGAACTCGCGCTGGAGAAACGCCATCAAGGCGTGGCATCCGATATGCCCATTTCGAATGTGTCGATCCTGTATGAACAGTTCGACCAACTTCCCTTTCCTAGGGAGTAACAACGGGTGGCGAGCCGCATTAGGCAGGTTGGTATTCCGCAGCCGACCTCCTACCCTCAGCAATCCTTGAGGGTCAATAAACGGGTTGAGCCGAGCCACAGCTCCCTTCAGTTGGACGCGTCCGCGTCTCAGAATGTCCAATTCGGACTTAAAGTGCACCGTCTGCACGTTCCGTACCAATGCGAACAACGCATGGTTCCGTTCCCGTGGTGTCAGGACCTGTGTCCGCACTCGTTGCGCCTCAGAATTCCGACAATTCCGCGCAAATCGGCAGATCCAGGCGGTCACATTGACCAGCTTGTCGAGCGAGCTGTACCGTTCCAGCAGGCTGAACCCCTCTTCCGGCTCTGGCCGCGTCGTACAGACACCGACTGTCAAGGCGCCGTTCGCCGTGGTAACGCGTGGACTCATTGGCCAATCCGATTCGGCTTGAGTTAACCATTTTGGACCCCACCACAAGGGATGTCCAACCAACTCCGGAGCATGACACCCACGAGACGCACAGTCTGCTGGGTTCATTTCCCCTGGAACATATCTCCAGATTAAGGGAACCTCCGAAGTCAAAATCTGCGAAACCCGATTCGCCAAAAAAATCTCCAGCTTGTGAACTGAAACCTTCAGCCAGCATAACACGATCTGGCTGTCCGTCCAAGCGTAGACCGTATCTTCCAACGCTATTGACCCACGAAGAACCGTCATCGTGTGGTTGAGCAGACGAGTCAGGAGAGCCGCTCCCGAAAGCTCTAACTTGGGAATGGTCAGGCGAGTGCGCAACGGCGCAACCTTGCTCTTGGCCATGACCAACCGCACATCAACCTCCCCCGAGGAGTCGACCGTACGCAGATACACCGCAGCTCCGTAGCCCTTCTCCGAGGCATCGCAAAACCCATGCAGGGTGGCGGTGTATCGTTTGGTGGGGACCAACCTCCGTGGCAGTGAAATCCGATTAATGCCAGGGAGGGTCGAAAAGAACGAGTCCCACTCCGAGCTCAATGACCCGCCGATCGGGTCGTCCCATTTCAGCTCAGCAGACCACAATTGCTGCATAAAACACTTGAGCTGAAATGTTACCGGGGTGATCCACCCGTTTGGATCAAATGTCCTAGCCACCGTTGAGAGGACGTTACGTTTCGTCCAGACCTTCGGGGAGTCCAACTCGACCCGATACGAGAACATTACTGACACCGGCTGGTACTGGACGCCTAATACCGACAACATATTTGGATTTTCCAAATTTTCAAAAATGTGGGGATCCTGCTGGTAGTCATCCGGAAGACCAGTCAGTAACTCTGGAGAGTTCGACATCTATTTCCGGAGCTCGTAACCTCCACCCCGTAAGAGCTCAACTAGCTCGTCCCGTCGAGCGAGCGCCTCCTCCACGGAATCTGCACCGGTACAGATATCGTCCACGTAGAGGTCCTGCTCCAGGATCGCTGCTCCTCTAGGGAAATTTAACCGTTCTCGATCCGCTAACTCCCGAAGAGTGCGAATCGCCAAATAAGGACTAGACCATAGCCCGTACGTGTTGGTGTTCAGCTCGTACACCCTGATGGGCTGATCTGGGCTCTCTCGCCACAGTATCAGCTGATACCGTCTATCGTCAGGGTGAATGACCGTCTGTCTAAACATCATCCGGATGTCAGCTACAAACACAACATTGTGTCGACGGAACCGTGTGATAACATCCGCGATGTCATGATTCAACTTTGGCCCTAAATGCAAACTGAAAATGGGTGCCCCAAATAATAGGTGTTTAGTTTTATCTGAAGATATTTAATTCGGTTTGTACAAGGTATTCGCAGCTCGGGCTCTAATGCGAGAATGGTGGTTAAATCGAGTTGAACGGAATTTATAAGATATGGTTAATTAGCGCCATCTAGCCTTTACTAGTCGAACCACCTCTAAAGGTATTGATTTAGGGTATAGTTGTGGGTGAGGTGGTTCGTACTATGGAAGACTAGATGGCGCTGTACATTGATGCTATGATGTCATTTTGACATACTCCAGAGCGCCTAAACTCTACTAGGTATACAAATATAACTGTAATTTATGAATGTGACTAGCTAATTTATTAATAGATTTATGTATACTCCTAGCGTTCTGTTTTAGTTACCTACCTAGAAAGATTCTAGATCTTATGAAGAAAACACAAGAGAAGTATTTTTTTATTAAGTAGGCAGTAGTTAATTAGGTTACATTTCACTTGTTTGTGTAATAAAGTGATTAATTAATTATATAGTCCCTGTCTACCTACACTGATTACTTAGAACTAATAGTCGGTATCTGACAGAGAAATAGGTAAGGGGCAAATATTATTGAAGGCTCGTTTGATAAGGCCTTTTGTTGTTTGGATGACGGCGACCCTCGTTTCGCCATCTTGACCGTCTTGTGTCTTCGCGATGCGTCCCAACTTCCACTGGCAGGGTGGTAAGCGATCGTCCTTCACCAGCACGATTGAGCCGACGGTGAGGTTAGGTCCCTTTGTGCTCCTCCACTTGCACCTCTGCTGTAGGAGACCCAGGTACTCTCGAGACCACCGCTTCCAGAAGTCCTGTTGTATCTGTTGGAGTTGTTGGAAGTGATTTAACTTATTCCTTGATACATCTTGGTATTCGTAGTCCGCCAGAGACGTGTACGATCTACCGATCAGAAAGTGAGCTGGCGTAAGAATGGGAAAATCATCATTATTAGCATTAGGTATGGGACACAATGGGCGCGAGTTTAATATTGCCTCAATTTGAGTAAGAACCGTAGAGAATTCTTCAAATGTTAATAAGGCTTGACTTAATACCCTCTTAAGATGAAGCTTACAGCTGCCAATTGCAGCTTCATGTAGGCCGCCTAGATGCGGGCTGTAGGGGGGTAAGAATTTCCAGGAAATACCTTCGTTTGCAAGGAAGTTGGTAAGTTCGCTAAAATTTTCGTTTAGGTATCTGTATAGTTCTACTAAATCATTATTTGCTCCACGGAATGTGGTCGAGTTGTCACTTACCATTTGACTTGGTTTACCTCTTCTGCATATGAATCGCCGGAAGGCGGCAATAAAGGCTTGTGATTCTAAACCTGAAACCAACTCAATGTGAACTGCCCTTGTCGATGAGCAAACAAACATAGCTATCCAACATTTGTAAGACTTGAAACCACGCCCCCTTCCATCTCGGATTGAATAGGGCCCAGCATAATCACAAAATGTTGTGTGGAATGGCGGTGAAGGAGTAGTTCTTATTGTAGGTAGTTGATGAATCGCAGAGTATAGGCAAACACTCGCGATAATTTTTTGTCGTTTGAATATTTATGAAACAATTTATCTATGAAATTATTCTCGATGTTTGTTGGGTTAACTAAGGATATAGTTTGTTCTGTGTCCTTTGTTTGTATTTGTGTGTTAGTTTGATTGTGCAGAGGCCACTGCGCCGTTTGACCAGATAGCCAGGCGGGACCCGACCACCACAGATTGCTTTTTCTTAATATATGAGGTTGAATTCCTCTCGATATAATGTCAGCTGGATTTTCAGCCGAACACACCCAATGCCAGTCTTCGATCTTGGTTAATCTCTGAATTTCCGCTACTCTGTTACTGATGAAAGTACCTAGTTTAGGTGGCGGTGTTTTTATCCACGCCAATACCACCTGTGAGTCAGACCATAGGTATATTTTACTGACTCGTTTGGCAAGGTTATTGCCTTGTGATTCCATTACTTGTGATAACAATACCGCTGCGCGTAATTCTAAGCGGGGTATTGTTTCCTCTCTAGCAATTCTAGACTTTGTGCATAACAAATGCACCTGTATATTACCTAAATTATCAATGGAACGTAAATAAATTGCAATTCCGTAACATGTTTTTGAACTATCTGCAAACCCATGCAGTTCTAGTGTTACGTAATTGTTTATGATTGTGCGTCTCGGTATGGATAGATTGTTTAAAGAAAATAGACTCCTATAGTAAGATATCCATTCTCTTGTTAAAGCGGGCGATAGGGTTTCGTCCCATGAAGTTTTATCCTGCCATAGTTTTTTAATAAAACATTTAGCTGTCACTAAAACGGGACTAATTAAGCCCGTAGGATCATAGATAGCTGAAATTATAGACAGGACCTTTCTTTTCGTAAGTCGATCTGGCATTGGTTGTTCTTTGAATGAGAATTGTAAACAATCTGTGTGGCTGCACCATGTGATACCTAATAGTTTGTGTGTGTTATTTCCGCTCTCGGTCGGATTTGTTGAGTCGGTGTTACATACCTTTTTTAATATGGTTTTTGAGTTCGACTTCCATTTTCGTAGATTGAAGCAGGCTGTACGCAGGATGGCCGCTACTTGCGTTGCTGTCTCGATTAGCGCTGCTTCGTCGTCGCCTCCATAGATCCAGTCATCGTAGTAGAATGAACCTTTTATTGCTTCGGCTGCTGTAGGGTATTTACCTTCGAATTCGGTTGCTAGCTGCAGTAGGCATCTCGTGGCTATGTAGGGGGCCGCCTTCAAGCCAAAACTGAGAGTAGTTAATGTGTAGGTACGTAGAGGATCGGTTGAGTTTTCCCTCCATAGTATATTTTGTAGGTTTTGTTGTGATTGATCAATATTGACCTGGCAAAACATTTTCTGTATATCTGCATTTACTACAAATTTGTAAGTTCTAAATCTTACTAGTATATTGATTAGGCTATCTTGAAATATCGTACCCTTATATTGAATATCGTTAAGCGATTTTCCAGTGTCTGTTGGACATGATGCGTCAAAGACAACCCTCACTGGGGTTGATAATTTTTCGATATTAATTACCGCGTGATGCGGTAAGTAGACTTGGGGTCCTACATTGGAGTATTCCATCTCTTTCATGCGGCCCGCTTGTTGGAAATCTCTCATGAATTGGACGTATTGTTTTTTATATTCTGAATTTTTACTAAATTTGTTTTCTAATGACAGAAATCTCTTATAGGCAATGTGTCTTGATCTACCTAAACTTGAAGCAGGTTCTTTTAGAGGTATTTTTACGACAAACTTTCCCTCAGAATCTCGATTATGCGTCATAAAGACACTTTCGCACTCCGTGATATCATCATTGGAAAGTGTGGAATTTTCCTCAGTTTCGAAAATGCTTCTCATTTGTTGTTGAATGAAATGACATCTAGTTTGCTGGCGTACTGGCCCCGTCGTCGAGCCAGTCACGATCCAGCCCAATTTGGTTTTTTGCAAAGTCGGTAAGTTAGTTCCTAATTCGTGTCGGTTTACGCACAATAGGTCATAGAATTTTTCGGCGCCCAGTATCATGTCGATTTCGCCGGCTGAATTGAATCCATCATCAGCCAGTCGGAATCGTTTAGGTATGATAAGATTTCCTATATCATAGTTAGGTAGGTTGCAGATTGTAGGTACAATATAGCAAGATAGATCCACAGAAAATGGTTCGGTTCTAGAGTGAATAATAACGTTACAATAGTGTTTAACGTTTATTATTGTGTTGCTGATACCCATGACATCGGTATCTGTGTTGTGTACAGGTAGGTTTAGTTTTTTGTGTGCCCTTTCTGTTATGTAGCACGATTGCGAGCCGGAATCCAATAGGATTCTCATGCTTTGTTGTTTGTTTTCGTGATCGGTTATGTTTACTACAGCTGTAGATAAGAAAACATGCTTGTTTTGCATCGGCTGTGAACAAGCATTGTCATTTGACGTGTTGATTTGCTTAATATGCAAGTTTATAGATTGATTTTCGGATGTAGATTGTTGTTGTGGGGTGTATAGCGTCATAGGACGAGATACGCTCGGTTGTGTAGGTAATCGCTCGGGATTATAGGTAGGACGAGATGTGTTCGGTTGTGTAGGTAATCGCTCGGGATTATAAATAGATTGCTCGTTCGCTGGAGTAGGTATAGTAGGTATGTGTAACAAAGTATGATGTTTACCTGAACACTTGGTACACTTGCTGGCTCGGCAGTTCGGCACCGCGTGATTCGATCTCAGGCAGTTAGTGCAGAGTCGTAACCTCTTCGCAGCTCGGCTGCGAGCTATAGGGCTAAGGGCTAGGAACTGTGTACACTGATTTAGGTAGTGGGTGCCCTTGCAAAAAGGGCAGTGATTATGCTGGGTAGTAGGTGGTTTTGTTACCTTGTTAGCTTCCGGATTGTTGCGGGACGTGGTTATCATCGCCTTTTCAGTTGTATTACTCGAATTCCGGTTTGTATTTTCAACAGCTTGGTTGCTGTTCATCGACTCCAAAAGGTCAGCTCGGGACCTCAAAAAAGTCTTGAAATCCTGTAATGTAGGAAGTTCACGTGAGTTGGATTTTTCTTCCCATTTTAGTTGTAGTGACTTTTCTAGCTTGCTAGATAAAAAGAAAATTATCAATATATCCCAGTTTTCGGTTGCTATATTTAAGCTTCTTAGGGTTCTAAGGTGTTTCGATATGTTATCACCCATGCCCCTTAGTGCCATTGGATTCGATTGTACGCTATCGATGCCGAAAAGCGCTCGCAAATGATTGTAGACCAATACTTTTGGGTTATTATAGCGTTCGCAAAGTAATTGCCATGCTATGCTGTACCCTTCCTCCGAATATTCTAGCGCTCCTATAACTTCCAAAGCACTGCCCTTTAGACAACTTTTCAAATATTTATATTTTTGTATGGGCTTCAGGTTACCCTGATTTATAAGTGCGTCGAAAGTATCTCGGAATTCGATCCACTGTGTAATGTCTCCATTAAATGAGGGTAGGCTAATATCTGGGTACCTAATGGAATCGCTAGTATCTGAGCTATGTTTGCAATGATGTGTAGGTTCTTGTAAGTCGGTCTGGTCTGTCGCTTTTTGATTTAAAGTGCCTTTGGCTTTAGCTATGTATTGATAATACTGAGATTCGAAGGAGTCTCTTTCGAGTAACTGCTTGTCAATATCTGAGCAGAGGGTTTCGATATTACTTTGTATTTTATCAAACTGTAAAAACTCGAGTTGCATTTTGTCTGTGCGCAGCCCAAGCTCGATTATTTGTTCGGCAGTTATCGTTTCGGGTTTTATGGATGCTATAAATTTGACAAATAGGGTCATTTTCCCTTTTATAATCCCTCGCTTTCTTATTAGTTCTGATATGCTCTCAGGTTTAGATTTCTCTACGGTTGCCACGTCGTTATTGGGCATTTTAGCTAATGGGAATATTTAGATAGATAGATATAGATAGATATTGTTTGATAGGTAGATTAACGACGAATTTCCTCAGAGTCTCGTTTGTGCGTCATACAGACACTATCGCGTTCCTTGATATCATCATATGGAAATGTCGAAATTTACCAATAATTTACCTACTAATAACGGTGTATAGATAAAATAAATGGGGGGGAAATTTTGTGCCAACTCACGTGATCGGTAGATACTTATGTTTTTATGTCTCTCGTCTCTGGCGCGCCTTTCGTCCAACAGCAGGGGCGGCTCCTCGGCTTCCGACGGGTCTCGAGTCCAGTCTCGGCTGGACGCTCCACCGGGCTTCGGATATGCTGCTCCTTGTATGTCCGTTGGGTTTCGGCTGCTCGGTGATTTGATTCTCGGCTGATGGTCTTCAGATGTTGGGGGGCACACGCGGGACGCACGTGGTGATGTCTTAGTGTGTTTTCCTGGGGTTTCGCCTTGCAGGATCACTTTCTTCGACGCCTCGTGGTCGCTTTTACTTGTTCTAATGCAGGAACGAATTTCAGACGGCTGTTGAAACGAATACGCGGCAATAACGCGGCAATACGCAAGATGGCTGCGACCATGTGCTCGCGCCTTTGTCCTTGTCGCGGGCGGCGCGGCGGCGTATTTGCAGGTTTCTTCCGTCCAATTTCTTCACTGCGTTATTTCGAACGTCGGGGTCACCATGAAAATGGGTGCCCCAAATAATAGGTGTTTAGTTTTATCTGAAGATATTTAATTCGGTTTGTACAAGGTATTCGCAGCTCGGGCTCTAATGCGAGAATGGTGGTTAAATCGAGTTGAACGGAATTTATAAGATATGGTTAATTAGCGCCATCTAGCCTTTACTAGTCGAACCACCTCTAAAGGTATTGATTTAGGGTATAGTTGTGGGTGAGGTGGTTCGTACTATGGAAGACTAGATGGCGCTGTACATTGATGCTATGATGTCATTTTGACACAAACACTGGTTCAGGTTCATGCCGTTAGATGTTGATGCCGATCCATCGAACACTACCCGTATTTTGCCCTCCGGGGTCCTCAAGACCGCGTGATGGGGCAGGAAGCAGTGGTTTTCACGCTTCCAGTCGATACCCGAAACCGACATGTGGCCGAGCGACTCGTATTCCCGCATGAAGTCGACGTACTTCTGCCGGAAAATCCCGTCACGCTTCATGCGTCGTTCCATCGACAGAAGCCGCGTCTCGGCTGCATGGTGTGAACTGCCCAGCGGTGGGCGATCACTCCGAAATGGAAGACGTGTGAGAAATCGACCAGACCGAAGGCGACCAGTATTGTTCCGATAAAACTGTTCACACTCTTCTTCAACCGGGTCCAACCGGCGTACCGTAGGTGGTTCCTCCACCTCCCAAAACTTCTGTATCACCTCCGAGAGTACAGAACCGAATAAGGGACTACGAGTCGCTAGGCGTGGGGCAGCCGGCATGACCGGACCCATTACCGCATGGCCCAGTCTGGTGTTGACCGAAACCAGACCAGTCGCCTGCAACACGTGGACACCTGGCACTAACAGGTATCCCAAGGCATCGACACCCAATAAAATGTCTACTGGGTCCGGCCCTGGTTGGGCCCTGTGACCGACCAACCTGAGTCCGGCCCTGGTGACCGTCCGATGGGCCTGAACGGTTCAGGCACAACACGACGTGGTGCCTGCCACCGCAGCCCTCACAGGGGGACGCCCGTGAGCACTCGCTCAGCGGGTGCGGCCCCAAACAACCGAAACACAATCGGTGGCGGAAGACCACCTTCCTGCGGGCAGCCACACCGAGCGCATTAAAGTTGGCGCAACTGGTCACCTCATGACCGGCACTGTCGCAGTGCACACAGCCGTCACCCGACGGCGCGGCACTCAAAACGCCAAATTGTTTTGACCGACCACCCCCCGTGGGGGTGGGGGGCGCGGCCCCTCCCGCATCCGCGCGGGTTGGCGCTGCACACTGGCCTCCGAATCCATGGTGTCGCATCGCCTGCATTCACCCTCCAAAAACTCCGTTAATTGGACGAGCGTGGGCAGTTCCGAGCTACTGCCCCCATGCAGCTGCTCAAACCGACTTTGAACAGCTGCAGGCAACCGTGACAAAACCATATATAACACAATATATGACCATTGGTCTACCGGCAGACCAAGGTTCTGAAGGGCCTTAGTGGCCACCAGCACAGGGTTGAGCACCTGTACCCGGATGTCAACATCCCGGGTTACTCTTGGGATGCTGAACAGCTTCCCCAGCTGCGCATCAATCAACCGCCTTTTGTGTTGGTAGCGGTCAAACAATATGACCCGGGCAATCTCATAATTGCCCGCCGTAACCGTTAGGTGACCGACCAACTCCTTCGGTTCACCCCGCAGTGCCATCAATAGCTGGGCCAACTTGTAGGCGCTGTCCAGGTCGTCCCGACCGTGGACCAGGCTATCGAACAAATTGATGAATGCCGGCCACTCATCAATTGCCCCACCGAAGGCCGGAATCTCCAGGTGTGGAAGCCGTCCAACCACACCCTTAGGGGGGGGGTCTCCGCTACCCTCCCCGCGGTCATCCCGACGCGACCGCTTGATTTTTTCGGCGCGACGCTCGATGTCGCCCAAGCACTCCATCGCTTGGTCAGCATCCGCGCAGAGCTGCCTCACTGCAGCCACCGAGGCCTCATCCGTAAGCCCGAGGGCTTCAGCCTCGGCAGCCAGCCGACACACCTTCCCGACGCGTGTCATTGCGTCCTCCACACGCTTGAGCAGGACATCGTCCATGTCGGGTCGCTCCACATACTTGTGAGTATGGGCGAGCCATCTCATCTCCTCACGGACACCATATCGCAGTACCGTCAAGGGCGAAGGTGCCATGGTTACCGATTTAATTGTTCCTGGTCCTATGCTTCACTGCCGAACTAAGCACAGCCAGGTACCAGCACTTTCCCGTCAGCGCTGGGCACAGAAATTAAAACTAAGTTGTAAAATCCAAGGCAACCACTAAACAATTAAATCATAAACAATATTTAATATGGTCGCCCTGTGGACATACACCTTATAATATACACTCTAAATCAATTAGAGAATGCCACCATGTGGTACAATACAAATAACACACAAAAGGTTATTATAAAAAAAAATATTTTTCTAGCAGTGGCCCCTCCGATAGGAACCACACTTCTGTAGCAGCATCGACACAGCGACTCATACTGAAGATCGAGAGGCGCGGCCCGGTTTATTATATGGTGTGAGACAGCCTATCATGCATTCCACTCGCACCCTCCGCACATCGTAATCGCCTTGCGCGATCCTTACAGGGTCAGCTATTTTGTATATATTGCATTATAATATTAAATAAACTGTCTCAGTTCGCAAATAGCAAAGCATAGTTTTTATTCATCAGCTACAGCATTCCCGCCTCAACAGTGGTGACCCCGACTTTGATTAAAAACACGCAACAACAAATAACGCAAAATGGCCAATCAGGATCAAAACCAAGGATCTTCAACCGATTACAAAGAACTCTCCGGCATATCAGTGAATATGAGAATACCACCCATCTGGCGTGATAGACTTCGCCTTTGGTTCGCCCAGTTCGAGTCAATCGTCTCTTCTCACAAAAAAGGAGACAAGGCTATGTATGACCTCGTAGTCGGACAGCTGGAGCGCCAGGACATCGATGAAATATGCGACATTATGTTAGACCCACCGGAAAACAACAAGTATCCAGCAATTAAGAAGCGCTTATTAGAAGTCTACGAGGATTCAGAGCAGCGCCGAATCCAAAGATTATTTTCTGAAATGGAGCTCGGTGACAGCAAACCCTCCCAGCTACTGCGGCGCATGCAGTCTCTCGCCGGCAACAGCATTCCCGAGTCAACGCTACGCATTATGTGGACCAATCACCTGCCTCAGTCAGCACAAGCCGCACTAACGATTAGCGAAACAATAGCCAAGAAAACGGACCTGAACGAACTCGCACTTGTCGCAGATAGAATATTGGAACAAACCAACGTTTGCTCAGCCGCACGCTCCGTTTCAATTGCCGCCGTCGACCACCAACAACCATCCACGTCATCCAGTCCGCAGAAAAGTGCTGAAAATCATGAAGAAATGACCATACACGAAAAAATTGACATGCTTGTCTACGAAATCGCGGAATTGAAAGCACAGCGACGAGACGACCAACGCAGAGCACCGTTCCGCCGTTACTGGCGCGGGCGCAGTGAGCGCACCGGCAGCGGCAACGCACGAAGACCGCACCTCTCTCACTCCAGCGCACCTCACATGTACTCGCAACAGGGCCCGCTTACCGCCGCCAATGATACCTGCTACTATCATCGTCGCTATGGAAGGAATGCGCAGAGATGCACACGGCCATGCAAGTTTGATCATAACAACTTTACTTCGCCGTCGGAAAACTAAATACAGCGTTGGCTGAGACGGCAACCGGCGCTTGGAATAATTCACACCGTCTATTCGTCTACGACAAGCAGTCAAAGCTATCGTTTCTGATCGACACCGGTGCGAATATTTCCGTCATTCCCAAACAAAAAGGAAGACGTGCGGAACCAACGAAACTATCATTGTATGCAGCCAACAATACCGTCATACCAACATATGGCGAGAAAACATTGGACCTGGACCTCAGCTTAGGAAGACCCTACCGATGGAAGTTTGTCATTGCAGCAGTCAGTAAGCCAATACTAGGCGCTGATTTCTTACAACATCATCAACTTCTCGTCGACATCGCCGGTCGATCACTGATCGATAAAGTCACCAATCTTTCCATCAAAGCACCGTTATGCAGTTCATCGGTGCCTACAATTCGCACCATTGACATCGGACAAAAGTACCACGACATTTTGGCAGAATTCCCAGACGTCACACGATTATCATCAATGAAGGAGTGTCCCAAGCATGACGTGGAACATCACATCGGAACCACGGGTCCACCTATATATTCAAAGGCGCGGCCAATTCCTCCGCATCGCTATCATGCAGTCAAGAAAGAATTCGAAGACATGATGCAGCAGGGCCTATGCCGTCCCAGCAAAAGCCCTTGGTCGACGCCTCTTCACGTTGTACCCAAGAAGAATGGAGACCTTCGAGTTTGCGGAGACTACAGAAGGCTTAACTCCGTCACAAGACCAGACCGGTACCCAATACCGAGACTGAAAGATTTCACCTATCAACTCAGCGGGAAGGAAATATTTTCAACGTTGGATTTGAACCGGGCGTACCAGCAACTGCCAGTCTTAGAAGCCGATATTGAGAAAACAGCCATTATTACACCTTTCGGTTTGTTTGAGTTCCCAAGAATGTGCCCAGGACTCAAGAACGCGGGCCAAACCTTTCAACGGTTCATCCATCGAGTACTTCAAGGCCTAGACTATGCGTTTCCATTCGTGGATGACGTCATACTCGCTTCAACTACGGAAGAGGAACACGCTAGACACCTCCGCGCAGTTTTACAACGATTGAACGAGTTCGGCATCACTATTAACGCGTCGAAATGCGTACTTGGACAAGAAGAAGTTAAATTTCTTGGTTACTCAGTATCCAAGGATGGCATCAAACCACTCGAAGAGAAAGCTCAAGCTATCGTCACGTTCCCGAAACCGACAACAATACAAGAATTGCGAAGATTCCTCGGCATGCTAAATTTTTACCGAGAAAACATTCCAAAGGCCGCGGAAATACAAGCGCCACTGAATGCTTACCTTCACAACTCTAAGAAGAATGACAAAAGCAAAATCGTATGGAACGACGAAGCAGAAAAAGCATTCAACTCGAGCAAAGACTGCATACGTAACGCAGCTTTGCTCGCACATCCGTCTGCCTCCGCCCCCCTCGCCCTCATGTGTGACGCATCCGACTCGAGCGCAGGAGCGGTACTACAACAGCGAGTAAACAACGCCTGGCAACCACTCGGCTACTTTTCCAAGAAGTTTTCGCCTACACAGCAGCGATACAGCACATACGATCGCGAGCTGTTGTCTATCTACATGGCACTGAAACACTTCAGGAAGATGTTCGAAGGGCAACATCTCACCGTATTCACCGACCATAAACCGCTGACCTACGCGATCAACAAGCCGCCGTCTGACAACGACACGCCCCGACGAACGCGTCAACTACTTTTCATCAGCGAGTTTACAACAGATGTACGACACATCAGCGGGCAAGATAACGTCGTCGCAGATGCTCTGTCACGGATAGAAGCTATCACTTGCCCCGCCCCCATCGACTACAGGGAGCTCGCCGCTGCACAAGAGACGGACACACAAATTAAACCGCTACTGCTACAAAGAAATTTGCAACTAAAGAAGATGAATATACCTAACTCAAACGAGATGATTTACTGCGAGGTATCTACATCACACGTTCGACCCTACCTCCCTGAAGACTTTCGTCGCATCGCATTTAACGCCGTGCACAACATAAGCCACCCAGGCATTAGAACCACGCGCAAGCTCATGCAAGAAAAATACTTCTGGCCTTCCATGAACACGGACATCGGCAACTGGGCCAAAACATGTACTTCGTGTCAACAAGCGAAGATTCAAAGACACACATCGAGCAACATAGCGACCTACCCTCCATGTGACCGCTTCGAGCACATCCATGTTGACATTGTTGGGCCGCTATGCACGACAGCTCAAGGGTATCGCTATCTCGTCACTATAATCGACCGCAAGACTCGATGGCCTGAAGCCTTACCCGTGCAAGAAATAACCGCCGAAACTGTAGCGAAGACTGTGTTCGAGGGATGGATAAGCCGTTTCGGATGTCCGGCCGGCCTCACCAGCGACCAAGGCCGCCAATGGGAAAGTCAACTTTTCTCTGCACTGGCGAAATTACTCGGCATTGAGAAAATACGGACTACTGCATACCATCCACAAAGTAACGGGATAGTAGAACGCTGGCATCGCTCACTCAAAGCAGCGCTTATGGCCCGTTTAGAAAACATCAACAAATGGACAGACGAACTACCTACCGTTCTATTGGGGCTACGAGCAGCGACGCGACCGGACACGGGAACAAGCGCAGCTCAACTTACATACGGGCGCGCACTTCGCCTGCCAGGCGATTTCATCGCATCTCCAGCAAGAGGGGTGTCAACGCGGCCAATGGAAATGACTCACAACTTCGTCAATCAGCTGGCGCAACAGATCAATGACCTCCGTCCGGTAGAACGTAAACAAAGCAGACAACGTACGATTTTCGTGCACAAGGACTTGCACACATGTGAATACGTCTTCATGCGTGTTGACGCTGTACGAAGACCTCTGCAGGCACCCTACGAAGGACCCTATCCGGTGCTACAAAGATGCGACAAGTACTTTTTACTACAATTGCCGGGTCGACAAGTCAACGTGTCCATCGATCGCCTCAAACCAGCTTACACTATGAGCGAAGAGTCGTCTGAGGAAAACATAGAACGGAGGACAAGATCAGGACGTGTTGTTAGACCTCCCGTACGCTTCGCTTGAGGGGGAGCACTGTAGCAGCATCGACACAGCGACTCATACTGAAGATCGAGAGGCGCGGCCCGGTTTATTATATGGTGTGAGACAGCCTATCATGCATTCCACTCGCACCCTCCGCACATCGTAATCGCCTTGCGCGATCCTTACAGGGTCAGCTATTTTGTATATATTGCATTATAATATTAAATAAACTGTCTCAGTTCGCAAATAGCAAAGCATAGTTTTTATTCATCAGCTACAGCATTCCCGCCTCAACACTTCCTTTGAGGTCAGCAAAATCAGCTTAATACCCCTTAAATAGCCCGACCCTGCTGTGTAAACCGAAATAATACTGTAGGACTATAGAACCCGACGTTCTATCGCAAGTAATACAATCTAGGCTTCGCAGAATGACTGTTCAATCCTTTATTTGCGCACAAACAGTAGTTTCCGACTACAAATTTATAACAACTGTTAACTAAATTGGCACTTATACTTTCACTAACCGAAAATGAACTTTAATCGTGGTATACCGACCACAGACTCATTGCCGACTTGAGCCAATCTGGGATATTCTTTTCTCCCAACTACAATGTGACAAAGGCAACCCTACCGTGAATCGATGATTTCCCACTAGGAAACCGCGCTTCTGCTACCAAAATGTTTAATTTCCCACGCCTACCGAACGGCGTGGAATCCTGAGGGGGATGTGCCTTTGCCACGTGAGAGAAAAGAAGTGATGAAATTTGTTATTACCTTGTCACCGCAGACAGGATAGATTGAAGGCTCGATTCGAGACAGGGGAATGCGGGAGAGGAGACAGTTTTGGAATGGGAGATGGGATCGAACCCTTGCCGTCGCTGTCCGACGCCGTCGCCGGCGCGCTGCTGGCGGCACGTGGAGTCGCCGCCGATACGACTATGTGCTTCACAACACAAATCACTTGACCGCTGACGCGAATCTAATTACAATCAATAGCCCGACGCTATGAGGTAGATTTACACTCCGACCAGGCCCGATGCCTGTATGATAATTGGTACACCGAAATACCATCAATGCCACGGGGCCCGAGCCGCCATGTTATTCTCCCGATGAGACAAGACCAAGAGAAAAATAACCTCCAATTTTACATCTCGTTCCGGTACGAGTGACATCTGCGGTCCGTTTTCGCTAGTGATGTCTCGATTAGTCGCGATCGATTCGCGCAACAAAAAACCGGTGCGTTTCCGACGCATAAATATTAAACACTTGTATAGTCGGAAATTCCGCACAAAAGGCCTTTTTCCGCCAGGATGTTAAGATAACGGTCTCTAATTATGCCGTCGGATTTCAGATCGATGTTCCTCGGGCCTGTGGTCGCCTATAGGTGACATGTAACGCCCTCTAGGAAAATGTTGATAGAACCAGCATTTCTTATTATTGACCCAGTTTTAGTAGTTAATCCTTTACGGGAGAGATGTCGCTATGTATCCTACCAACGGCGGCCATACTTTTGTGGATTTTTTTGGCAAGAGAGTGTTTTGAAAATGAGCTCGCGAAAAAAATACAAAATTGGTGTCCCTCGTGATGGTAAGTCCAAGATTTCTTTACAGTGGCATGATTTTATGATATACTATTATGGAATTGTATATTTGTTTGAAAATCTGCATCCAATACGATAACCAACTTGTCGATACGAGTTTTGTAAGTCCACCCACACAACCAAACTTTTGTATGTCGTCTATTGGTGACACCAGGTGCTGATATCTCAAATAGTACCAACTTTCCTTACATTTTCATAAACGTTCCAGATGTTATTTAACGTAGTAAATGCAATAAAATATATTTCATTTTAATTATTTTATTACTTTTATAACCTATGTAAAGTTTTTTTTTTTCAGAGGCAGTTCTTGGCAACATCATTAATGATGTTATTGCTGGCGATGACTCCGACCTTGATTTTGTATCTGATGGTGAAGAATGGGCCAGTGACAACAGTTATGTTCCGCAACCGGACAGCTCTGATTCAGAAGATGAACCTGCAAACTTACCACAAGAACCTGAAGGGGAATCAAGAACTGCTCCTAGGACAGCTCAGAGTAATATCTCCCAACCATATCTACCGCGCCGAGTATATTGGAGAGCGAATAATGATTTCGAGCCCCTGCAGCCAGCTCCAGATTTTACAGAAGTGATCCAGCCAGGTGTTAACTCAAGACCATATGACTACTTTTCTAAGTACATACCTGAATACATTTTCTCAAGAATAGCCTTTTGTACCGACCAAAATTACGTACTAAAAAACGGCTCAAGTTTGAATGTGACTGCTAAAGAATTAAAGATATTCTTTGGTATCACTATCATGATGTCTTACATGAAGTCACCGAGAATTAGAAAATACTGGGAACAAAAGACCAGGGTTCCTGCAATCGCGGACAAGATGACAAGAGACAGATATCACAAACTACGATCTAATCTGAAAATGGTAATTGATATTGATGTGACTGAAACCGTCAAGGCAGAAACGAAGTTCTGGAAAGTTCAGCCATTGTCGACTGTAAGAAATGGATGTCTACTCAATCCTGTATCCCAAGAAACCTGCATAGATGAGCAGATGATCCCATTTTGGGGCAAACATGCAGCAAGACAGATGGTCAGGGGAAAACCAAATCCTGTAGGTTTGAAAAACTTTGTCTTGGCTTCACCTGACGGTCTTCCACTGGATTTCTTTCTCTATGAAAGAAAAGGTGACACTATTATAAATGATGAAGAAACGAAAGCCCTTGATATTGGAGGAAAGGTTATCATGCGCCTTAGCATTCGTCTTACTGCAGGCTGCACCATATACATGGACAGGTACTTCACATCTGTTCACTTGTTGGAATTGCTTCATTCCATGCGCGAATGCTCTGGTACTGGAACGTTGCAGAAGAACAGGATACCCAAGAACTGTAATTTGAAGAGCGACTCTGAGTTACGAAAGCAAGGCCGTGGCAGTCACTCCCAACTTGTACATTCCAGTGGACAGGTAGCCATTATCAAATGGTTTGATAATAAGCCTGTAATCATGGCGTCTTCAAGACACGGCGCTGAGCCAACAGATGTCTGTCAAAGATGGGAGAAGAAGCTGAAACGCTACATAGATATATCGAGACCAGCAATGGTAAAGAACTACAATGAGAAAATGGGCAGAGTGGACTTTTTAGATCGGATGATAAGTTACTACAGAATTTCCGCGAGGACCAAGAAATGGACCATTAGGCTGATATTCCATCTTTTTGATTTTGCCATAGCAGCTGGCTGGATCCAATATAGACGTGATCAAGAGAAAATAGGCATACGCAAGAGAGATATTCTGGATTGTCTTGGTTTTCGCGAAGCAATTTCGGACTATCTTATATTTTGGGAAGACGAAGATGAAGACGTTGCTGAAGATCCTGCTGGCGGAATATCGTCGATTGGGCGACCAAGCAAACGCGCAAAAACTCAACACCCGTCTGATTATGTTCGTACATCAAAAAATGATCATCTTCCCGTACCAATGGACACCAAAAATAGATGCCGGCTGCCAGGTTGCCATTACAATACTGCACGACACAAATGCCCAAAATGTAATGTGTATTTGTGCCTGAATTCTTCACGTTATTGTTATAAATTGTATCACGAACTCTAGGCAGTTTTTAATCTTAACATTTAATTCATTAAAGCGGTTAAAAACAAATTTTGGATGTTTTTTTTTACGATGATCAAACTCCTTGTTCATAGGGACTTTTCCGCACTTTTTAACACAATGAGACCTCATGTCGCCTATAGGTGACATGGTGGAAAGCGATTTTCCGGAAAACGAAGTGGTAGATCTTCACGTGCTGGTTCCATAAATATATAGTTTATTAACTTTATCATTGCTAAAATGAGACTAAATTATAAAAAAACTGCTCAGGACTGAGGAGTACGAAATTTGGTTTGTTGTCGTATTTAGATAATATAGAAGATAGCTCGTCTATGAATTTGTGCTTATTTTTGTCCGGTGGTCTGTAAAAAGAACATAGAAGTGCCTCGTATTTGTTTGGTGTCGTGATTTTAGCTAAGAGGCATTCACAGTGTATTGTAGCCAATTTGTACTCTTCATATTTGTGAATTTTGTTCACATAGACAATTATGCCGCCACCTTTGCGCCTGCTACGTAGTTTTATGTGCATTTCGTAGTTATCGATTTGAAACAGCGGGCACAGGATCTCAGATATGTTAACTTCTGTTACTACGATAATATCTGGATGGGTCCGTGTAGATTTTCTACATTGTAAGAGTTTTGGGAAGTTTTTAATCATAGATCTTATGTTTATGTGGATGAATGTGAGTTTATTTTCAGTGTGAGGTACGAGCGAGCAGAATTTGTGTAGGTTATGGCAGTTAAATATTTCTGTTAGGTTATTATTGTTAGCCATTTTAAACATAGTTATTTAAGCATGTTTTGATTAAAGAATTATAAGAAGACAAAAGAATTAAAAAATAAGCGATTTGATGTCTTCCTCAGATCTGATTACATGGGTTTTTGATTTACCGTTTTTACGTACCAAGATTTTGCCTTCATGGTTACACCATACAAACATAAAATGAGGTTTGAGCGTGTATCTAATCCTCATAAAGGAGTTTTTTATTGTAAGCTGTAAGAGCGTGACGTATGTATTTCCTGGTTGCAGCTGCTTCACTGCTGGGGTTGGATTCAGGCATCACGTTGGACACTCTCAGCTCTGCTGCGCGGCCGGCCTTCACCCAGTGCTGGTCTCGCAGTCCTTCTTCAGCTCGAAGTGCACCTTTCCGTTTTTGTTTTCGCCTTTGCCCTTAATTCTTCTTGTAGTTATGACGTCATTGCCATCTACCTTTATCTTTGTAGCAATAATACGTGTGATCTCCGAAACACTTTCATTTTCTTGGTATGGAACACCTGCTATTTCTACGTGGTTTTTAATCTTCTTTCGATCTTGTTCACAAAATTTTTGTTCCAGGGCTGAAATTTTTGTACTAGATGTTTATTTGTGTTTGTGAGATTCTCGTTTTTCTTCTCAAGAGTTTTTATTTTGGATTTCATATCTTCCATATCCTCATCGAATTCGTCTACTTTGCTGCTGCAGAATTCTACGGCTTGCTGGAGGTCTCCTAGTTGTTTTTTGATAGTTTTTTCAATTTCCTTTGATATATCTTGGAGCATCTTCTTAATGTCAATAGAAACAGCTGGTTTGGTACGGCTTGTTTCAAGAACGTTGCCTTCGCTTATGTCATCTTCTTGGTCTTCATCCGGTACGATGAATGATTTCCGATTCGGTGAGCTACGGTAACAATCGTCGCATGACCACTCAAAGTTGTCCACAGCTCGGAGAGCTGCAATCTGTTTAGTAGTCAGGCCAGCACAATCGTTACTAGCATGTACGAGTACACCACACTTGTTACACTCCAAACCCGGCAGTTTTTTAGTGATTGACTTTTTACAGACATCGCATTTTGGTAGCTTCGATGGACCCATGAGGGTAGTTGCAATAAAATACGCGAGTTCAAAGTACACAACCGCTCTATTCGACTGACAACCGACGAATCTTTTATATTTAGCAAGCGAATTTATTTATATTTAGCAAGGCCTGTACGCTCCGTTTGGAAAGATTGCTGATTTGCTCCTTGGGGGTCGTCAATTAATTACGTAAGACTTTTCTGACAACTATCTGGTGACATATCGCGATATTTGGCTCAACCTTCCCATAACTTAATCTCAACGGAGATTTTTCAAAATTAGAAATTTCTTAATAAATTCAATTAGCTTCATTGTTTTATTTAAGACTAGTTTAAAGATTGCTTAGATCGTAGTCTAGAATCACAGTGATACAATTTAACAATAATAAATGCCTCCTTTATGTGCCTATCTGTATCGTAAAATTTTAGACAATCATAGGCAAGAGTCGTGGCTTTATAGATTTGTTAATTAAAACCTTTAAAAATAAATACATACGTTGCCGTATCAAATAACAAACTTTATTGAAGTCTCCTGCCTCACCTGCACCTACCAGAGGATAGAGAGAGGACCTAGAACTGTACTATTAGCTGCATCATAACCCGAACAGACTAAGCTAACAAATAATTCTCAAAGTGAAAAAAAAACCGACTTCAAATGCCACTTCTGTGAACTCTTAAATGAAAACTCCTCATCAAAACTTTTGCTGGACGGAATCACAAACCAAAACGTCATCTGTGTATTATTTTTTTGTTGTTGATTTTTCAAAAAAGGCTTTAAATTAATTTTGATTAAATTTATATGGGACCACCTCTGAAATATTACCTGTCAAGTTAAACAAGATTCATAATTGATGCAATGGTCGCGTAACAAACTTAAAAAAATGAATTAAGAACCTCCTCCTTTTTGAAGTCGATTGAAAATGGCGACACACTGTAAAAAGAATATGTAGAGCTTTAATTATTATTATCCCGTCTTTTCAAACCTTTTTCGTTCCATTACTTAATTTGACGGCGACCTTTTTCGGGTGAATATTAAAAAATAATCCTCCCAGCAGGCAGTTGTTCATTTTAATATTGCATGTTCTGGAATATTCCGGATATAATCAAATTTCAACGGAGAGAGACTTCGCGAGTAATTAGATTTACATTCAAAGATGATTTTCGTAAGATGTACTCGTAGAAGCTTACACGCGCGGATTTCCTGACGATGGGCTAACCCCCTGTCACACAAAATAGACCATTGGATTGTCGGCTAACCTGAGCGCAACTTTGCCTCTAATACTCCGATAACGGAAAGTTAACTTAACTGCCGATAAGGGAAAAGTGAAACAGTGTAAATTTGCGGGAAAATTGGATTAAATTGAAGTAAATAAAGGTTTCTTGAATATATTATGTAGACAGGGTGTCACGTAAGTCAACTTCAAGCAAATATAAGGGTCTGGTAAAAATATTTAATAAATCTATGTCACAAATTTTTACACATTTTTTATATATTTTACAAAATCTTCTATTATCAAATATTTTTTAATATTTTTGCCAGACTGTATAAGCAAGCATATCTCCTGGTACTCGCTTCATGTTGAGTTACGGGACACCTTGTGTAACTAAATTATTTCCTATCTAAGTACATAACTCCTCCAGTAGATGGCACTAGCTGCCTCTCATCAACATAGTCTGTTGAAAATGGATGAGTGATAAAATGCACGTAAAATGACACTGGATATGCCTGGAACGAAACGTGACGCCTTTCTATCGTTATACCATGCATGAATTAACATACGACAAAATAAAATAAAATTAAATTAGCATATTCATGTCCCCGCCGAAGGGCAAATGCTATTAGCCGGATGCGGGTAAGATTGAGCCATATTCTAACACGCTGGCTCAGTGCGGGTTGGTGGAGTGGTGTCGGACTAGAGGCCAGCCCGACTGGCAGAAGTTTTCCACCTGCCCTATTAGGGCCTCTCACACAGTTTTACGATGACTTCTACCAAGTGTCATGCGAAGCATAGAACATCCGATAATGTACGTTTAACATAAATTATATTTATAGGTATTGGAAAATTGACAGTACCGGATTCGAAACTGCATCTCCTGCGTGAGAAGCAAGCGTGAATCCTACTAGATCACGGAGCGCTCATAACATAACATAAAAATTTGGCCTCTGGCCCCATTTCAGAAGAATTATGCTTACTCACGTAACTTACCCAACCACAATGTTACCAAAGAGTTTTGTGACACACACTAATATGGCGCTTTCGACACATTTTCTAGGTTAAGGATATCACGTACACACACGATCTTACATATAGGATATAGGTAAAGACCAAATTTTAAGTCTTCACCCACGCTGACTGCGGGGCTCCTGTAGCCTCACTTCCCAACGTTGCGGTCGGGGTCACCCTACGTTTTTCACCAGATACGATGAGGGTTTTGCAACCCCACGTTGACTCGGTTTTCTGAATGGTTTATATCTTCGAAAAATATGTATTTTTTATAGCATTACTAAAGAGTGACTTAATATCCCTCTGGCCCGGCTCCGACTAAGGAAAATGGAGACAAAACGAAACAACAAATGTGAGGTTGAAGGAACCCATATACGAGTAGCACCAGGATGAGTGATACATTTCAGAGATTACTAGTGACGGGAAATGAAAGATATCGTTAAAAAATACTTCTTACTTAAATCAAAAAAGTAAGTTTTTATTACATTAATAAAAGATTTTATTTTATTATTAATCAAAAACTTAAAGCACATTGTAAGGCTCGCTTAAAAAACAATGTTATTCTCATTGAATGTAAATTTTCGACGTCGTGATTTTCTTTTTTAACAAAGCCGTAATAAAAAAGTGGCTATTAAAGATGCAATCAGGCATGTATGCTACTGATTGCCAATTGAGTAGGTATGAGATTAAACAAAAATAACACAACAATGGCAACATATGACCATAGGAGTAAAAAGTAAAAGCGCAGCGTATCATCAAATAAATAAGTAAAAAACAGCTGCGCGGTAAACAAACAGCTGCGGCAGGTGGCGCTTGTAAGCGTGTGAGGCACTACCGGCGCACATAAGCACCAAAAAATGTTTTTGCACTTGGTGCGGATTAGGGAATGGGGTCGAAACATGTCACATAAGATTTTTGTGATTCTTGCTAAATGGAAACTAGACATGCATAAATGTATATTTATCCGTCTCTTACACACTCTAGTACGGATGTTATCATCTACAGGCCGCATTTCTCAACTGACTCTCGTGGATTTTTGTGAGCAGGTTCGGTAAAAAAAATAATTGACGATTCTGTTTTTGGAAATTTATCAAAATATCGGATATCGGTGAGGCTTTTAAAATTTCAAAAAACCGCTGTAGTCCAAACAGCTAGATGGATATTAACAAACATGAGGTGTCGTTAGATTTGTAGAGACTGTGAGAGTAACAGGCTCTATAATTTTAGTGAAAAGCCAATAGGTTTGGTTTAAGACCGCAAAATGTAGTTTACAAAGTTCTTGGTGCGGCTACTTTCAAACTCTAACCAGGTGATTTCATAAGTTGTGAAAATGTGTATGTGTTATTAAAAGAAGGTGTCTCTCGCGAGGTCTACAGCTCACAGTGCAACTAACTAGTAAGTTTTAAATATATTCAACACTTTTGCTAGAGTCGCCTTCACAAATTCGGTAGCTTGAGCAATCATTGGGCAGCCTCGTGTTCCGCGAGTGAAATTTTGGCAATCAGCCCCCGATCTCTTGTATTACGCCTTCTTACTACACGGTGGATAAATGGTAAAGTAGCTCATACAAAGGCGAGCTTATCTTAAAAGAGATTTCATCCAGCAAACCCAGGTAGGCCTCCCCGATTTCCAGGGCCGATATCTCCAACCGTCTAACAGCATGTGTGCTGTTTCCGAACATAAATTATCATTCGAAGGCTTCACGCGAACAAATGACGACGCAGTGTGACAGTGGGTTCGTCAAAATGACGAATGTGCCACCCTCACTGACAGCGCGTGATATATGACGAATGTGGAGTGTTGTGGAGGGTGTTGAGTGAGGTCTATTATTAGCCGGGAAGACGGTAGGTTTTCTTGCCGTTTCTTTCTTGCCCCAAATACTGCATTTTGTGAACCGGCCTGGTAAATTTATTAATGCTTTGCTACGGCCTCACTCCCACAGTGGTCCAATGTGGAGAAGCGGCATAAAACTATTCGTCAATATGAATAAAAAAAAATGGATTTTTTATGTCTATGCAACTTAAATAAAGTGTCGCTTAATATAAATGTCACTTCCCAAATAAATAACTGTGTGTGAAAAGATTCAGGTAGATGCCGTGAATACCCATTTTTCAAAATCTTTTGATAAAACTAGCCACTTTACGTTGCTTAGTTAACTCTGGAACTTCGGTATACACGGTGATCTTTTCCGTTGGATTCTCTCCTACCTGGAGAATACAATACAAGCAGTTGCACTAAAGGGTTTCGTCTCTGATTATAAGATTGATTATTAGCTCGGGGGTCCCATAAGGGTCTCATTAGGGACCTCTACTTTTTCTTTTATATGACAACGACATTGGATCTGCCATTAAGCACTCTGAATTTCTCCTTTATGCTAACGATGCTAAAATTTTCAAAAACATATAATAAGAATAATAATAATCATAATACCATGGACACTATTTACACACACACTTTTTCTTGGAATACCCATTGATAGCAAATTGCAGTGGATAACCCACATAGAAAAATTTGCTGGTAAATTAAGTTCTACGGCTTACGCTGTTAGGACCATCAGACAAAACACGGATGTGGCTACATCTAGGCTAGTATATTTTAGTAACTTTCATAGTGTCATGTCCTATGGTATCTTGTTGTGGGGGAAAGCAGCGGATATTAAAACTATTTTTATTTTACAGAAAAGAGCTATTCGAGCAATTTATAATTCAAACCGCACAGACTCCTAAAAAGAGCTTTTTAAATAAATTTACGTACTAACTGTAGCTAGTCAATTTATTTTCGAAAATATAATGTATGTACGCAAGAACCTTACAAAATTTCCCAAACTTAGCGATAGCTGTAATGCTAACCTAAGAAACTATCACAAGGTTAGCAATTCTTTCTTTCTTCTTCCTGAAATTGCCATTTGAGTAATTTAAAAACCATGTTAAAGAGAGTTTGTCGAAAAAGGGATATTACAATGTTCAAGATTACTTAAATGACGGGACTGTATGGGGTTAATCTGGCTCAACACAGACCTTGCTGTTAATATTTTTGTAATTATTTATTTCTGCTTATCAATTATGATAATGATATATATCAATCAATTTTTAAAAGAGATCTAAAAATCAATCTGTGGGAGTTTCTACACCCTCCTTCTCCCACAGTGGTCCAATGTAGAGAAGTGGCAAAAAATGACGGTTGCTAAGTATATGCAAATATCTACAGTAATAAAGACATTTGGAACTTGGAATTTGAATTTGATCTAGCCCCAAACTGGGATTCCCTGTATCTTGGATAGTAGACAACGAAACACATACTTATGTGGATAAATATTATACTTAGATTGATAAACAATGTCATGGGACTAGGGTAAAAACTCCGTACTCATCAATCAAATATTTGCCCCCACCGGGACTCAAATCCGGGACCCTTCGCTTTGTCAGCAGGGTCACTGCCGACTCGGCCATTCGGGTCGTTACATCAAACATCGATGACTGTCTTCTACTCCAAAGTGATATAAATAGTATGTTATGTTATTGTACAGAAAAAATTCTGTTCCTGAATCCTAAAAAAATGTTACACTGTATCTTTTACTAGGAAACTTCGTAAAACATTCTTCGATTATAGTACCAGCGACACCAAACTTGCTAAGGTTGATGAAATCCGTCTCGGCTCAGTAGTAGGTAGGAAGGTTAATATTTTTGTGTATTTTTTAATGTAAAATTCAAATGCTGACAATCAGTAAAAAAACAAATTGTACTATTAATCAAGCGAAACTGTAGTTTTTTTTGTAACACTAAAATAAATTAATAAATAAATAAATATAACTTTTATTTTTTCTTATATACCTTTGCTAACCGATTGTTTCGTTAATATACAAATAAAATAAATTATACGGACGTTCTAACGGTGATCGAAAACATCGTGAGGAAACCTTCATTAGGTACTCCATAGCTGCGGCGATGGGCTAGCCCCCTGTCAAGCAAAATGGAGTATTGAATGACTGGCTCAATGTGGACACACTTGGGCCTCTGCCACCCCGTATGGGAATAGGCGTGACGCTAAGTTATGTTATGTTATGATTTTATCTTTCAAATGATCGTATACAATTTTATTTTTTTTGGACTTTGTAACTGTGGAATCTGTATTTGACTAGCTTGTCAGTTATCTTAAATTTCGGTTCGTATGTCTTTATTGCATTGTATTTTCTACCAAGTAAGTCACTTAACTATGTTCGTATCTTGTATCTTGCGCGGTGTAATTTAATTAGTATGGGAAAATTACGCTGATACTCTACTTCCTTTATTGTAAGACCTATATCAACGTGTAATTTATGGCAATAAATATAATATGAAATATATACTATAATATGAAATATGTAACCACAATTTTAATACAAAATAAGGCAGAGTTGTTTTGTATTAAAATTGTGATTATCTAGTTAGTCTGAAGTTAAATGGAATTCCTTATAAAACTAACATAAATTATGAATGAAACAGGATATTGTCTGTTGATGACCTTTAAAAATATATAAAAAAACACTTAGGATATTTCGAACGCCATTACTTATAAGTAACTACAAAGACACAAAGAAGATGACTGCAAAAGTATTGTAAGGCACCAAAAATGATATAAAATGCAACAATAACATATATTTTATAAGTGTCGCGTAGTACAAGTTTTACAAAATGGAGATTCAAAATTAAGTTATACACATGACAGCATAATGTTTCAAAATATTTCAGAAAATCGTTTCCTGTAAAATTTCATTTCTGTCGCTTACATTAAGTCGGCATTAAGGGCTCGAATCATCTTGTGAAATAGGGTATTGTTTATCCCCTCTGGTGTTGGCGAGCCTATTTGGGATTCTGATTTTCAACCTAATGCCTTGGTTATAATAAAAGTGAAAAATCAGTGAAACTGGCTTGCTAAACGCACAAATATGGAGATGGTAATAGGAAAAGGTGGAACGCTTTGTATATTTAAAATACTTCTTGCCAATTTATTCTCTGTTCTGTGTAGTTATTCAGAGTCTTGTTCAATTCATTTGCCCACTGGAAAGTAGCTCTCGACTCCACGGCCGTTTTTAATCTGCCCACAGCAAGGGACAAAGCTATGCGTCAAAAGCGACACAAGGAGTAGGAAATTGACGCTTTGCACTGTTTCCAGCTCAAATTATTGCGATTTTTTGAGGGGTCGTGATTTTGAATTTTATGCTATGGTAATAAAATGTACCACCTATAGCGGGATTTTGGGTACGCAGGGTACCCATAGTCAATAGGGGATACTTTCTGAGCAGGTTTCTTTTTAAAATGCAATAGATGGCGTTGAAAATACAACTCCCTTTTTCTGGTTGGCGCATGATGAATGTGGTAAATATGGGTAGGGGATACCTGAAGAAAGAAAATTTGGCTGGATTATGGTACCCTACTGTGTCACGTTTGCAAGAAAATAATCACCGCATTACTACAAAAATAAACACATAGTTTTACCTCAAAACAAACGTCAAATCCTATATATTTTTGCCTTTAAACAAGTGTTGAACAAGAGTTTTTTTGCGGTAAGACCCTCAATGTTCTCAAATATTTATCTTTACTACAAACGTAGCACTTCAGGACACCATATTATTATTTTTTGTTTGTTTAAATGACCTTGTCCCATATTTAGCATATTCATCAGGCGCCAAAGAAAAAAGACCGGGCATTCCGGTGTCGTATGTTAACTGCTAGGTTTGCTCGAAGAAATGTCTTTTAAGTGATAAGCTCGCCCATGTATCTGAGTTTTTTTTTAATGTTACGTGTATATTTATCTGGATGCAATAAAGTATAAATGAAATGCAAATGTGCAATTACTGTTGGGAGATTAAAAGCGGCCAATGGAAATGCGAACATTTGTTAAGTTGTGAAGGTATTCTTCACAGTACAGTCCGCGATCTAGTACAGTACTCCTTCTGGAATTTGATTGTACTTATTGTGTCCAGCGCAGGGACTACAATTGTATCAAAACTGGCTTCAACTTACTGTGTTATGAACAGCACAACTTGATTCAAATCTTGATTAGAATCTCAGTTTCCGTTTCTGCCTCTGAACAGATAAAACAACATGTTTTACGGACTGGCGCTCGTGCTTAGAACACTTTGTTGTATGTCTGCTCCGAATTATAATTGAGTCAAAACTAAATTAAATATTATTTTAGTGAAAAGTCTACAAGTTGTATTTTAACAAATAAGGTGTCATTGTAGAGACCGTGAGAGTAATAGACTTTTAGTTAAAAGTCCATAAGTTGGGTTTAAGACCGCAAATGTAGTTTACAAAGTTATTGGTGCGGCCACTTTCACTTCGATATACGTAACCAGGTGAATTAATTTTCTTCGTAATTTTCTTTATTGTACTAAACAAAACAGACATACAGATAACTTATGATAGAAAAAACATGTACAAAGGCGAGCTTATCTCTAAAAAGAGATTTCTTCCAGCAAACCATGTTGGATAGGAGACGGAGATGATAGGTAAGGGAAAGAATTGCGCGTACAATTAAGACTATATTCTAATATAATACATATTACACATACATAAAACCCTATTGCTAAGAAATATAGACTACATACACAGTTACATAAATACAGCATATCAATAAATATGTTACAAATATACTAATACTAATACATTATATAGCTAAATAGAAAGTGAAAGATAGTGCTTCTTTAGTCGTTTCTTAAAGATATTCAGTGATGGACTGTCCCTGATGGTGCAGGGAAGTTCATTCCACAGCCGTATAGCGCGGATTCTAAACCCGTGCTCGTAGGTTGCAGTGGAGCGTTGTGGGGCTTTAAGCATAGTAGCCATGTGAGTTCTCCGAGGCCTGCATGAAGAAAGAAATTCGAAGCGATCACGCAGGAAGTTAGGGTACCGAGGGTTCCACAAAATATTGTAGAGCAGGCATAGGATATGAGAGTCCCGTCGAAGACGAATCGGAAGCCAATTCAACTCCCTGCGATGTTGAGAAACGTGATCATATTTTCGAATTAATAAGTTTGTCAGTGGTATCGAAAGAAAGTGCATCGTGGTATTTGTTTTAATAATGATTTGACATGTTAATTCAATTAGTTAGACAAGTTGTGATTGCAACACCTCCAGAGTAGATCTCCGTCTGTCATAGCTGTTTCCCATGGGACCTCGTAGGGATCTTCTTCTTGTCCTATTACGCCGAGTGACTGTGGAACCATGAGAATTCTACTTCTACTGCTTCTGTCTTGTGACTCCATTTTTAAATGGCCGTAGCATCGCTGAATTCATGGATATTTTACTTTACCATGGAATCTTAATAGCAAGACCAAATTACAGATGGTGGGTTGCCACTTTATGGTAGAAAAAAATATTGTTGTTGAGTCTCAGTTGGCCAATTAATTCATTACAATAATTCAATTATTAAATTAATTTTTAAGTAGGTCGGTTACTTGTTTGATACAACGTTGTGTAAGTGACACTTGTAGTCGGATCACTATGGACTTAAAAATAATGTAAATAAACTAACGAAGAACGAATAATTTAACTAAACTTTGAATCAGAGATATAATACATTGAATGGACTAATACAATAGTAATAAAAAACAACGTAACAATTAACCTACAAAAAACAAAAAATATGCAATTTCACAAGCCTCAAGCAAATCCTTAGAAATAAACTAAAATAACCAAAATATAGAAATAATGAAAACAATAAAATTCCTCGGACGTTAGTGTTAACACCAAAATTGTGGATGGAAGCTTCATAAAGAGAAACTAAGGCTATGAGCACGTTATCATAAGCTACGGTATTATTTTATTTGGCAGTTCTACTGTTCTAGATAAATCGGACTGCTGCCATTAACCCCTCGGAAAGTTGCAGACCTTATTTTAATAATTATGGCATTTAAGTGATTAAATCGACCTAAAATTACCATTTCCATTACGACTTCATAATAATAGCGTATTTTATGCAGCTAATAAAATATTCCATTTGATACCAACTGACATAAAAACCTTAAATTAAATTCCTTTTAACATACTATGATTATTTTTTTAACATTTATGATTCTAGAATAATAAACTAAAACATAACATACAGGCACATACATTGCTTCTGGCCCCACACTAGGATACCCTGTGTCGTGGGAACCAGAAACAGCGACGTCACACACATATAAACACATGGTTGGCAGTCGTCCTTAAAATCCTTAAAATAAAATATACTATGATATTAATGAATACTTAAATGATGAATTGATTTCTTACTAAACTCGCAAAAGTTATTGGGCCGGCCTGAGTTTTCTTGCCGTTTCCTTCTTTGTCCAAAAAACCTACGACTTTACGAAGCGGAGTAGCATATCCTTATAATATATTGCTTAATGTTCTTGATGAAAAAAAATACAAATAAAATAAAATAATATAAATATCCAAGAGCTCCGTGGTCTAATGGGTTTCACGCTTGCTTCTCACACAGGAGATGCAGGTTCGATTCCTGAGATAATTGGTAAGATCAATGAGATAATTAATTTATCTTAAGTACATTATACGGACGTTCTAACGGTGAGGGAAAACATCGTGAGGAAACCATCATTACTCCATAGCTGCGGCGATGGGCTAGCCTCCTGTCACGCAAAATAGAGTATTGAATAATTGGCACAAAGTGGGCGCATTTGTACCTCTGTCACCCCGTATGGGAAAAATCGTGACGCTATGTTATGTTAAATATGCAATAATTTTAATATGTAAATATGTTAATAAATAGCTAGTAATTCAGTTGCGTAAATACTACATCATTTGCATACATATTTGTATATGTATGTAAACTATCGACAAATTGTAAACCAGACCAACAGGATTTAGAATTTATGTTTCTTTTGTTCTTACATGTCAACCTAATACTAAGTTTATTCGGGGGCTTCGCTGCGCTCGCCCCCTCTAGTCTTCACCTAAGCTACCGCAGTGTATGCCTGGTATTTCGTTTGCAATTCAAGTTTAAACCAGTTCACATTTAACGGTTTTAACTAACTAACGCGTCATATCGTAAACAGTACGGTAAAGTTTACAAATTAGCGATAGTTTGTAAACTAACGAGTAACAAAACTTTAGACTGTAAACTAACGGTTTCGATAATCTTACGGGGACATATATATCAAGTTATGTTCCACATAACCCTAAGCCCTTTTTCATACTGGGGGACCTGTCTTGTCAGATATTCAATGTTTCAAATGCTAAATAGCGAACAAAGACCTGTGCCTCTCGGTTAGAACGCTCATACGACATGACGACCCGAATGGCCGAGTCGGCAGTGACTCTGCCTATGAAGCCAAGAGTCCCGGGTTCGAGTCCCGGTGGGGGCAAATATTTGTTTGATGAGAACGGATGTGTGTATCCTAGTCATGGTTGTTTATCTATCTAAGTATAATATTTATCTATATAAGTATGTGTATCGTTGTCTAGTACCCAAGATACAGGGAATCCTAGTTTGGGGCTAGATCAATGTGTGTAATTAGTGTCCAAGGTATTATTATAGTGTCCAAGGTATTATTATACAATAGAGTACATTCATTAATCCAGCTCTGTAACTCCTGACGTCATAAACCTCCTACGTAAGCAGATAGCATACAATATTTGGATCGCCGCCAAAAAATAATCCTCTGAAATTGGATACCACTGCGATGCATACCCCAGTTTCATTTCACATACATGTATTCTCGTAATACAGGGTGTAACATAAAGGTGTAGAGTAATTGTAGTCGTATGTTTGTTATTTTTGTTTATGATATGTATATGTCAACTTAATTAAGATTGTCAAAACCGTCAGATGGTAAACTAACTTTTTTTTTTCTCGTTAGTTGGTCAACTATTGACAGATGGTAAACTGTAGCGTACTGCTTACTATATGACGCGTTAGTTGATAAACTTAAAACCGTTAAATAGTAAACTGGTTTAAACTTGAATTGCAAACGAAATACCCCTCAGGGCAAATACTGCGGTAGCTTAGGTGTCGACTAGAGGGGGCGGGCGCAGCGAAGCCCCCGAATAGTCTCCTTGTTAGGTTGACATGTAAGAACAAAAGAAACGTAAATTATAAACCCTGTCGGTCTGGTTTACTATATGTCGATAGTTGATCAACTAACGCGTTGTTTTATCAAGTAAGGGTTTTGTCTATCTTCCGGTGACATATACAAAATTATACCTCTCTCCCAACTCCGCATAGTAGAAAAAATAAAAAATAATTAAAAAAAATATATTGTTTACACGCTAGGATATTCTAAAAGTGCGCCGCCATGATTTTTTGTACACAATTATTATCTCCACGCGTATTTCCTGATTTGTCTACCTACTAAACTCAATCCGTATTACAACAAAAAATATGGCTTACTTTTAACTAACTGTTTACCAAATTGAGCAAAAAGTTACATCCAAAAAAATATATTTTCATCCCAAAGTAACGAAATGTTCACCAAAACTCTACCCTCTATTTGACAACATGGGCCTCGCTCTCCTAACTTCGCTTCGGCTTCAGGTTGTATTGTAAAGTTGTAACGTCACAAACCTAATTTGCGATCCGGCTATAGCAACCCATACGGTTCGATGTAGAACTACGTGCGGGCACTACTATTTGGTGAACATTTAACATATTTGGGAGTCGAAACTTGTAAGTAAATAATATACCTATTTATTGCCAAAAAACATTAAACATAGTTTAACCTCAAAACTAAGTTCAACTTATTGTTTTGTAGTAAGACCCAATCCGCGTCACTACAAAAATATTAAGCATAGTTTAACTAAAAACTAACGCCAAATCCGTTTTTGTCTTTAAACAAGTGTTGAATAGGAGTTTATTTTTTAAGCATAGTTTAACCTAAAAAAAATGACAATTCCTATACATGTTTGTCTATAAACAAGTGTTGAACAGGTATTTATTGTTTTGTAAGAAGTCTAAAGGTACACTCTGAAGGGAAATTCTGTAAACACAAAAAGTTGTAGTCATGTTTAAGAGGATTGTTGGGCACGTCATTCTAAACATCTTTCTCTATGAAACCGATTTTATCACAGCAACTTTATTTTTCCCTTCTCCACACCAATCTGCTGATCAGCCGGCCAAAAATGTATGTTGTGGTGTGCATCTTCAAAACCACAGAGCATTGAATATTAGAGAGAGGGCAATGACCGTTGTATGCCCAGTGTGCATACAGTGCATTCAGTTGCTCTCAGCGAGAATTACCGAGTGCACGCGCCGATCGCCTTAGAAAACTGACATCACTTAGCTTTATTTTCTATAATGCCGGCCTGTGCAGTTGTCCTATGTGAAAATCGCAGTGATTCGACAAATTTCCATAACATGGGTAAAACATTTCACAGGTAAATACTGAAAATACAATATTTCTTCAATAAAACAATACGCCTAACGAAATATTCCGAGGAAGTAATGCTATTGAGTCGCAACCAGATTCCGTCTCTCTCATACTCATTAGCGTTACTTACTAGCGAGAGAGACAGGAAATAAATTTAATGTCCATGACGCTGTGTGTGCTGTGTGCGTGCTTTATGAAACAATGTGCGCCTCATGCGCACGTATACAGCTACGTAACTGCTTTGCCTGTGTTTACCAATACGAGAGTAGGGATAAATGTGTATGTGGTTATTATGTGTGCGTGTTCGTTGTGTTTATTTAACGATACGTTGTGTTCGTGAATTCAGCTTGCGACAATCGGTTTGCATACAAAATAGGCTGAACGCCCTTCTCCTATGTTGAGATATCTGTGTTCAAAACACATCCCCGCAGTTCCTCGTGGCTCAGCAATTAATCATTTTTTTCCGGAAACTAAATGAGCACCTCGCCTGATCCTAGTCATTAGGGCTAAGGAGGGGGAGGGGATGGAAAAAAGTGGGGGGAGGGACGTGAGGTGAATGAATGAACAAAGGGACCAATTACGGAATGGTATTATAGAATCAGTTAGGGATCCGATTTTTAGTTCGTTGGGTAAATATTAACTCGGTCAGCTAGTTTCTTTCTAGCTTATGGCATGCAACGTGTGATCCAGGGATTATTCGGACAAGTTATTACTAGTGGCTCTTTGAGCTGTAGACCTCGCTAGTGACACTTTATTTTACTAATAAATACAAACTTATGAATGCACCTGGTTAAATTCATGGAGTATGAAATTAGCCGCACCAATTACTTTGTAAACTACATTTTGCATTTAATCCCAAGCTGTTGACTTTTCACTAAAATTATATAGTGTGTTACTCTGACGGTGTCTACAAATAAAACGACACCTCATTTGTTAAAATCCGTCAAGCTATTTGGACAGCAGCGGTTTTTTTTTATTTTAAAACCCCCACAGCTCCGCCATTTTGAAAGATTCCCGAAAACTAAACCGCCAAAAAAAACAATTTAACTATAGAACATGCTCGCAAATTCACGAGAATCAGTTGAGAAATTCGGTCTGCAGAGGAGAACAACCGGACAAACGAAAGCATTTTTTCCCAATCCTGAAACGGAGACGCCTCATCGCTTCGCTCGGTCGGTCAATTAACTCAGTCAGCTCGTTTCATTCTGGCATTCAGCGATTGTTTGGCCAAGTTATATATACAATACTAAAATTTAAAAACGCGTTATAAAACAAAACTCTCCTTACTCCTCCTCCTTTAATGTATTGTATTTAAACGCATTTCATATTGTCAACTAATGTATTGTATTTAAACGCATTTCATATTTTCAACACGACAACACAATCGTTGATTTCTTTTAAGCCATAATTTTTTTCAATAAGACCAACGTTTGACCTTTAAATTTTATCACGTCAGTTCTCAGAATTGTCATTCAACTCACGAACAAAATGAGCGTTTTTGACAGTAGGCACAGAATGTTTTTTACTAATTAGTAATAATAGTAGTCACCCCACTGTAATACATTACAAGTGCGGACTGCGGTAACATTGCAGGGAAGCGGCTATCTTCATGCTTGGCCGAATTCTAGAGGCTAAACAACATCTTGTCTTATAATTATGGTTCCCATTTCCACTATGGAATGGATGGAATGGTTTACGTAAGGAAATCCCAGAATTCCGTCTACCACCTTCCAGCTCCATCATCATCAGGTGATGACGATGATAACATCGCCGGGAGATATGACTGTGGACTTGACTTACTGTTACACTATACTACCAAAACGTTCGAGGCCTGAGGACCAAGCTGAAAAGTTTTTATACAAACATCTCATTTTTGACGGAGGACATTTTCGCAATTACAGAAACGAGTTGTACAGAATCAATACAGAACGCAGAAATGGTTCCACCCAGTTATGTGATTCTGCGTTGCGACAGGGCGGATGGCCGCAAGCAAGGCGGAGCGTGTCTCGTGGCCATACCGCGATTCGAGCTACGCCGACTCGCTGTGCCGGGTGATGTGATCATTGATGCTTATTTATTTGAACTGGTTGCTGGTGCAGTCTATTTAAAAAATAGGCTATTATGGATATTGTGTTGTATGTACATACCACCAGGTGCTAGTGAGTCAGATTACATGATGATGTTTAGACTAATAGTAAGTAATAGTAGTAGTAATTTATGGTGGTTGGGATAAAGTTCATGTTAAAAAAAATCTCATTTCTAATCCTCAGCTAATTCTTGAAGGCCAGACTCTAGAGCGTGTTGACGAGGCCAGGAATCTGGGAATCATATTTGACACTTACCTACGATTTTCCCTACTACGATCCCTCTTCGCCCAAACTCCATTCTAAGCAGACGTGCGTTTAGTTGCCTTTCCTCATTTTTTATCTAAAACAATTATTCAAGTTATTGAACTATAATCGTTAAGTCTAATTACAATTCGGCTCAAGATTCTGCGCGTGCTCTATTAATATCATTGGTGACCTCGCTCGAAGTGAAAGGCCGGCCTGACGGAGCGCAGCACCCCCCGCTACACCTCGAGGAAAAGAGACGTCCTCCGATATTTTCATCTCGCTTCCGCAACGAGCGCGTGAGTCAACCTTCACCACAACACCTCATTTCACAACTGCTACGCTGACGTCATCGTGCTACGAGAGCGCACGGCTTGTTCTGCAGTGCTACGTATCAGTTGATGCGTTACGAACCTCTGACTCCCCGGTGCGTTCACATTATCAAGTATGTCCACGAAGCGTACACCCCCGCCACGTGCTCCTGCACCCAACACTTCTGCCGCTGAGACCAACTCAGAATCGGAAGTAGACCACGCCGCTGCGGATAACATTCATAATGTTAACTTGAACCGCTTGAAGAGGAGACGAGAAAATGAGCTGTCTGAGCTTAAAGACGAAATCAAACACTGATTCTCCTGTTTTGAATCCGAGCAGATTGGCAAGCTTAATGGTCTACAGACCGCTTTAGACGAACTTAAGTCCCAAAATAAAGACATCCAGTCCTCTATGGAGATACTCCATTCTAAAAATGACGAAATACAAAAAGAACTCGAAAGTCTTAGATCAGAGCGTAAGGAACATATCTCCTACATAAAGGAATTAGAAAGAAAACTTGAAAACCTGGAAAGAAACTCTTTGTCCACCAAAATAGAAATACGAAACATTCCTAAAATTGAGCCCCAGGAGGATAAGGAAGGTCTTTGCGATGTCGCTATGAAGATTGGCGCGGTCCTAGGTGTCCAGATTGATAAAACCGATATCAAAGACATCTATCGCGGATTCGCTAAACCAGAAAATGGTAAACCCGTTGTGGTAGAATTCGTTTCTGTAATTAAGAAGGAAAGTATGATGAAGGGACTTAAGAAGTTCAATGATAAAAAACAAAATAAGGATAAGCTAAATACAAGACACCTTAAGCTCAATGACCCTGCAAGCCCAATCTACATCTCTGAGAGCCTAACTGCCAAAGCAAAAAGGCTCTACTACCTTGCACGTGATTTCGCTAAGATGCATAATTTCACATTTTGCTGGGTCTCCTACGGTAAAATATACCTACGGAAAGCAGTTGGCTCTCCTTTTGTGCGAGTTGATGATGAGTCCATCTTGGGCAGCTTGAGGGCCAATCTTGTTTGACTAGCTTTTGTACTCACTGCAATTTATTCATTGTTATGTTTGCTTCTATGTAGCTATATTTTCAATAACAATCTGAAATTTCCATTCTCACTCTCACACATATCACTATACAGTTATACTCCTTCAACAATTAATAACCCATCCCAAGGTAGTAATATAGTATTTATGACTATAATCGCTTATTTATGCAGCTCTTTGTATTATTATAATATTATGATTTGCGTTGTTTTTCACATATGTCGCTTTTTTCATAAGTTTGGCTACTATTATTCGCCATATCCAAAATTATGTCAGCCTAAGTGTCTCCCTTGTCACTCGCTGACACACACCTACTGCTTTCTCTCTCGGTGCAGAGCTTGATGACGTCTTTATCAACGACCTAGACAATATTGCTGTTTCTGAGTCAATTGCCTGTGAGGTAGAGGACTGTCTTAAGTATTTTCCCAAATCCTCCGACTCTCTCACGTTATTGACTCAGAATATTCGTAGTATCTCGGGAAATATGGATGGTTTTTTCGTCCTACAAAACAGATTAAATTTTAAATGTGACATTAACGTTTTCACTGAGTGTCGTCTATCTAGGTCCACTATCATCCCACAAATTGAGGGCTACTACTATTATGCTTCTGTTAACAATTATCTTCAGAACGATGGCGTCGTGGTTTATGTTAAAGAGGAACTGAAAGTGGTAATTGAAGAACCCATATGCCGCGATTCAAACTGCCTTGTAATTAAGATGGGAACGGAAACCGCTGTCATTGCTATCTATCGGTCCCCCTCTCATAACAATGTTGATGTTTTTCTTGAATCTTTGAACACAATTCTTCACAACTTGAAATCATTCAGTAACGTTGTGATTATTGGCGATATTAATATAAACATACTTCCGGGCAACTCTTTTCACTCTAGGGCGCATGAATATCTCAGTATATGTGCCTCTCATGGTCTTCTTCCCGCTCACTCCTTGCCAACTAGATTGGAAAGAACATGCCTTGACCATGTTATATTAAAAACGAAAAAGCCGTCAATAACCCTAGTTACGAATTCTACTCTGACTGACCATCAACTAGTGTTACTATGTATCAAAAACAAACAAAAAAGGGTTATATTTCAAGCAACTGCACCTAATATAGACTATGCAGGTCTTAGTGTTCAACTAAAAAACATTGACTTGCAACCGATATTCTCCTCCTCGGATGCAAATGAATCCTTAAATAATCTGATATCCTCTGTGCAACAAGCCATTAATCTGAACTCATCCATTATTCAACTCTCACGGAAACAAAAGATTATCAAGCCATGGATAACTCCGGGACTTCTACGCTGTATGAGAAACAGAGACAGGTTGCACAAAAAGTCAAAAGATTCTCCAGGTAACTTTATTTTTTCTACCACATATAAAAGATATAGGAACTTTTGTAATAATCTACTTAAAAAACTAAAGAGACTGTACGAGAGAAATCAAATTAAGAAAGCTGGCAATAATCCTAAGGGGCTATGGAAGGCAATCAAGGAAATCACAAACACAACCAAAACGAAAACTGTTGCGACTGAATTGTTAGGGACTGGAGGAAACATTAACACTACTGACAAAGTAAACGACTTTTTTGCTAATATAGGAGAAAATCTAGCGAAAGGAGTTATTGGTAACCGGACTCCCCCTGGAGCAGTACCACTGTTAACTACTACATCTTTTAAAGCAACTACGTCGTCGTTTGTTTTGCTGGAGACAGATCTAGACGAACTAGAGGTACTTATTCTGGGTCTGAAAAACACATGTGCAGTGGGTTGGGATCAAATCTCAAACCGAATCCTTAAACTGAACAAGAATTTTTTCATTCCTCCCTTAACCCATATTTTTAACATGTGCCTCTCAAACGGCGTTTTTCCTAGGACCTTGAAAAGATCAATGGTGCTCCCCATCCACAAGTCTGGTGACAGGGACTGTGTTAATAACTACCGGCCTATTTCAATACTTCCATCAATTTCCAAATTGCTTGAGCGCATAATCAACTCAAGACTAGTCAACTACTTTGAAAGCAATAAACTCTTGTCGACGTCACAATTTGGTTTTCGCAAAAGTATTTCCACTGGCGATGCAGTTCACGAACTGACTGATTATATTACAAAAAATCTTGATGAAGGCAATAATGTAATAGGTATCTTTCTGGACTTTGCCAAAGCATTTGACACGGTCTCTGTACCCATTCTCCTGGCAAAATTGGACCGAATGGGAATCCGCGGAGTCCAACTCAAACTGCTGGAGGACTACCTCACCGCTAGGTCTCAGTTTGTGAGGATAAGTAATTATCAAAGCAGCGATTTACCCATCTCCTACGGTGTACCACAGGGTAGCATTCTGGGTCCGACTCTATTTCTCGCTTACATCAACGACCTATGCGAACTGAATCCTGCTCAGGGAAAAGTTATAACTTATGCGGATGACACGGCTCTGCTCTTCTCATCAAAAACGTGGGAAGATACTTTTAATGTTGCACAGGCTGGTTTTAATAGAGCAACTTCTTGGCTAAGGGAAAACTTATTAACCTTAAATGCAGATAAAACTAGGTTTTTATCTTTCTCAATTCGAAATACCCATAATACAAATGGAGTACTTTTGGCTCATTGTTGTCCTGACCCATCTCTAAATTCATGCTCATGTCCTGCTCTGGTAAAAACCGCCAGCATTAGGTATCTTGGGGTAATAATTGATCAAAATCTTGGATTTCGACCCCATATTGATATGATTAGTGGCAGGATTCGAAAACTCATATATGTCTTCAAAACCCTACGACATGTTGCTGACGGTAAATTGATGAAAAGTGTCTACCTTGCACTTTGTCAATCTATTTTGGCATACTGCATCACGTCGTGGGGTGGAGCTCCCAAGACCACGCTTTTATATTTAGAGAGAGCACAAAGGGTAATCTTAAAGGTCTGCACTTTCCGTCCATTCTTTTACCCTACTGAACTTCTTTTCAGGTCATGTAATGTTCTTACAGTTAGACAACTCTTTGTTTACTTTACCATTTTGAAACAGCACTCACTTATGACATTTGATCCCAAATTATTGATCAAGCGCCGTAACGATAGGGTGTGTCCACAACCTAAAACTTTCCGGACCTCCTTTGCTCACAGATTCTTCCCTTTCCTTGGACCTTTGCTGTATAATAAAATCAATAGAAAAATAGACATTTACTCTCTTACCACCTATCATTTCAAGAAAACCATTTTTAATACTCTTCAAATTCTGAATTATGACCAAACAGAACAACTACTAATGACTATAGATTAGGTGCTAAACATCAATCTTACCTCTTATATTAATTCCTGATAGTAATAATATGTGTTCTTTTTGTAATTGAATCTGTCTTACTTTGTTTTTGCACTCCTTGACATTATTAAATATATTAAAGAGTATGGTACCAAAAAGCATATCAAGTGCCTGTAAACTCCTCACCACACACCCTCTCACACACACTCATTCACACTCACGATATTCAAAGAGAGGTCTCTCTTATACTCACCAAGGCCTTAAGCCTATGTAAATTTTGCTCCCTTTTGTAGTTTATTTTTCCTGATTTAGCTGTACTTGGTCTAATGAATAACAGGTACTCATTTTTCGTAATGTATAGCACTTATACTGTAATTATTAGGAAGAGCGCTGAATCCTGAAATACAGGTTAACCACCTAGCTCAGGTTCAGATGTTTTCTGTTTTTACTAGAGTTCAAATAATGCTTTACATGTATTAATTAAGCTCAAACATATCCTAGTGTAATACCTCGTTATGATAAAATAAAATAAATTATTATTATTATTATAAATTTGAAACTCATGTCTTGAATTTAGTGAAGAGTTGTATGTATCGTTTAAGGGTTTTGTACAAAATCCGTAACCTTATCTGCGAAAGGGCACGTATTATTCTGTGCGAGTCACTGATTTTATCTCGACTCAACTACGGAGATATAGTTTATGGTCCGCGTCTTCTATTGAAGACGCAGCGTTTAGTGCAGCGCATACAAAATGCCTGTTGTAGGTTTTGCTTTGATGTACCACCTCGTAGTCATATCACCCCATACTTAAACTCTGCTGGAATGCTCAAAATGGAACTGCGTAGGGACTTACACCTTTCAAGTGTAGTGTTTGATGTCATCAAGTTTAAAAGACCTGAGTACCTGTACCTAAAATTAAAGGTGGCAACATCTCACCCCAGATATGGCATGAGGGATATTCGAGCACCTCTTGAAGGTCATATTCACCGCACGGTGGCATTTAGAGGTAGCTTCCGCTTCCAAGCTACCAAATGTTGGAATGATATTCCGCCGCCCATAAGAAATCTAACCTCCAAATACACCTTCAAAACACATATGAAGTCGCACCTGATTCAAAAGCAAAAACTAGGAATTTCTCTTTCCAACATTGGATAGTCGGGCTACCTCTGCCATTTTCATATATTTTTTAGTTAGATATCTTATGATTTTAGTAAACATATTCACACTATACCCATTCTGCTACTCACTACTCACGTGGCATAATATACTTATATACCTATTGATATAATCTTCATGTATATTTTGTACTATCCTACTCATGAAAGTATTGAAACATATTTATGTGCAATGTATTTATTTATTTCCACATCTTTAAACACTTGTAAGGATATATCTATTTCTGACACTTTTTTATTATTATTCTTTTCATTCACATTCACATTCGGATGTAACTGCTGAGTCTCCGCGTCTCCTAGGTGAGGGCTGAAAACCAGTGCTGCTCTTAACGAGCAATAAACACTGAGCTTTGACCTTTTCGCGTCAATGCAGCGCGCCTACATACCGACCTATATTCTTCTTTTTGTTTTATTGTTTTAGTAATAATCTTATGAGTTTTTTTTTATTACTTTGCTTTCATTTAAGTTATTTTATAGTTGCACCTCCGTATCACTTTTAATTTGTATGTGTGCTGCTTTGATGCAATAAACGTTAATCTAATCTAATCTAATCTTATCTAATAGAAAAGTATTGTGATATGTTTAAGAGTGTAATTGTTGTAGGCGATTTTAATTTGCATTCCAGTTCAGTCGAAATTCAAAACTATTACGAGTATTTTGTGACGTATTGTGGGTTCAGACAGAGTAATGCCGTAAATAATTGCAATAACCGTCAATTAGATCTAGTCCTAACTAAGTTTGAGAATGATAGCTCGAGTGTAAGTGTGCGCGTGGCAGCCTCGCCCCTATTACGGGTGGATAACTATCACCCACCGCTAGAAGTGACTGTGACCATGAGCGGTCGCGCTAGATCGCATCGAAACTACACGGATAGTGAGGCTGACTCATCGCGGCAGGTCACTGACTTGACAGGTTGGAATTTTGACAAAGCGGATTTTGTTTCGCTGTACTCGCAACTTGCGAAATAGTGTAAACTTAGGGTATAATTATCCTAAGTGGTATACTAAAGACGTGATTCGCGACATTAAGCTGAAAGGGTATCTACATAAAAATACAAAACTAGTAAATTATTAACAGATTACGATCAATTTTCTTTGAGCTCATGATCAGTACATTAGACAGGTCTAAAAACATCTATATGAAGAATCAAAGGCATTCTGGAAGTACGTTATGTCCAGAAGAGGTAACAGGTGCCCGCTAAATATCATTAAGGATGACAAGGTGTTAGCAGAAAAGGATATTGCTCAGGAATTTGCGCGATACTTTCATTCCATGTACAGTAAGAACCGCGCAAAGCTGGACATCGATGCGGCCATGTTGGAGGCAGAGGCTAATGCTTAGGGCAGGTGAGGAGCGCGCTCCAGCGACCAACAAACTTGAATTTAATGTTTATAAATGTGTAATCATTTCTTTTACTCGCAAAATTGTCATGACTTGTACCCACTAACGTATAAAGAATGTTCAACGGCCAAGTCACACACATTAACTATAATAATAAAGAAATCGCAGTAAGGAACCTTAGACTTGGCACGACTTTGTGTAGATTTCATTACTTTTTAGAGATAAACAAGCAGCTCCATCGAGACTTGGCTAGTTTTTTACAGAATGCTTTTGGTGGGATATTACCTTTAGAATGCGGAATTTTCATAGCAAAAATCAAAGATTAATCTTTATTTATTTAACGTTTATTTATTTATCGAATATAGATAAATCTGAATAGTATATTGTATCGTTTGTATTGTATTTTACCAAGGGAGTAAACAACTACTTGTAAGGCGAGAGTGTATTTGAATCCAGAGAGGAGCGAGATATTCACAGTACTTTGAAGTACACGAGTTTAAATTAGTTGTTACTCCTGAGATAAGCACTTTACTTTTTATCACGGTCTATGAGAAAATGAGTAAGGTAAGGTAAAACAAGAATAATTCTAGACGAGTTATACATAAGAATAGTATTTATTTACATACAATTGGTAACAATAACATTTATAATCAGAAGTAATGGACCAAATTAACATTTCCTGAAAATACTTTCGCTTTTACCCAATAATAATAATAATACCTTGGACACTATTTACACACATTGATCTAGCCCCAAACTAGGATTCCCTGTATATTGGGTACTAGACAACGGTACACATACTTATATAGATAAATACTATACTAAGATAGATAAACAACCATGACTAGGGTACAAACATCCGTTCTCATCAAACAAATATTTGCCCCCACCGGGACTCGAACCCGGGACCCTTGGCTTCGAAGGCAGGGTCACTGCCGACTCGGCCATTCGGGTCGTCAGTCAATGTTTTTACTCTTAAACTTTTAAACTCTTGTTTCCACTAATTAACTAGTGGAGTAACTATTTTTTAAAGAAATATCAGCTTACGAAATCGGAAACAAACAAAGGCGGAATGCATTTAGTGCGTTCTGCGTAAACTTGCCACACCATTTTTTTTTTAACTTTAGATTAAAATTACTTTTTTTATTTGGTCCGCGTTTCAATATCAATATATACCTATGGAGTTTGGGGCTGTCAATTAAAAATTAGTGAAAGTGATTATTTCCTCTGTACTGACTGGCAACACAAATTAAAAAAGTGACTTTACCTCCTCTTACGTGTTTCGGATGACTGTAAGTCCCGGCTACACCCGCTATTCTTTGGTAGTAGCAGTCGTGAAGATGTGCCAGAGGCCCTAATAGGGCAGCTTGAAATCTTCTGACGGTCGGGTTGGCCATGGCCACTATCCCGTCAGTCCTGCACCGAGCCGGCGGGCGGCGCGGTCGAATATGGCTCAATCTTACTCGTATCCGGGTAAAGGCCTGTGCACCTCGGTGAGGACAGTCATGGGCTACGTTTATAATTTTATTTATATGACAGTTACTGTTGATACCTCTACATAGTCTTTATAATTAAACGTAGAGTTTACACAACAATAAATATCGTTTTCCCAGAAATTATATTTACAGAGCGCCATTAAATGAAGTAAAATAGACTCGTTTTCAAAACAAAACGGTCCCAAAAGTGAGAAATTTCAATTAAATTATTTGTTCAGTAGGGCTGTTGCTGAACGTACAAATGTGGTTTGGTTTTATTGCCATTATACTATAGAGGTAGCTTAGTAAAATTAATTCAATTTTTAGTGTAAATCTCTATTGGGAAACTTGTATTTTAATCCTTTATTTTGGCATGCATTTTGGCATGTTGTCACAAAATTCACCATAAATATATAAAACAACTGTTCTACCATGCTTCAACCATAAAGAGTTCATAGTAATATCCTCATGAACAATATTTGCGGTGAAAAACAATTCTGTTAAGAAAAATCGCTTAAACAGTAAGAGTCGGACTCACACAGAAAGGTCACATAAAGAATGTAAAAAACACATTTTTTTTAAATTGCGGGTATTTGTTACTGTTGCGGAACAGATATACAAATTCTATGACAGTTCAACTCTCTACATAATAAATAAATAATATAAAAAATATTAGAGGATAATCTTACACAAATCGAACTAGGCCTAATAGTCAGCTTAATAAGGCTTGTGTTATGGGTACTAGACGACGATATGTTTAATAGAGATAAATACTTATGTAAATTCATAGAAAACATCGAAAAACTAAGAAACAAATATCCATGCTCATTACATAAATATTTGCCCTTACCGGGAATCGAACCCAGGACCGTCAGCTTCGTAGGCAGAGTCACTTCCCTCTAGGCTAAACCGGTCGTCGGTGAGATACAGCCCGCCGACGGACAAACAGACAGGCGAACAGCGGAGCCTTAGTGATACGGTAGCCCAGTATCACACCCACAGGGTACGGAACTCTGAGAAACTTAAACGATCTCACTTTAGAATCACGTTGAATAAAAGCGCCTTCATTTTCCTTACACTTTTTAAGTATCGAGTTGAAGTCTATATAAAGGAATCGAAAATTAATATGCTTTTCACACCACCTCGACGACGCCTATTAACTATCATGAAAACCTTACTTAAAGCAACTCATTATATCCTGTTCTTTATTTAAAATCCCTTTATATTAATAATTAAAAATGTTTTTGTATGAAATCAGATACGTTTTGTAGTTTCAAGGAACTCGGCCAATGCGTAGAGCGTTTGTTCGACAAGCCAGTGTTTTAATCGCTTTTTGAATCAAGCAGAGTTGGGCGCATACTTATATTTTCCGGTAGGCGATTGTATACTGTCGGACCCACGACCCATGACGTGAGCCATGAGTGATGTCGTGTCGTGGTGACTGCGGAACGAATCAATGTTCTTGTGCATGTACACGACCACCTGGAGTATACGACGGAAGGGAGTATCAGGATTTGCAGCGCTTTGATGTGAGGCTTTAGGGAAACGTTGACCGGGGGACCTGGACTATCGCTCTCACGGCTCGCTTCTGCATCTTGATGCCCGTTCCCTACTCGCCGCGCGACCCCACAGCTCGGCTCCGTACTGCAGCAGCGAGTGAGCCTTGGCGAAGTAGCACGCTCGTGCCTGCTGTCGTGTGCTACGTCGTTGTCGCACCGGTCGCTGCAGCGCTGTCTGCGTTAGCGCTTCTGAAGCGCTTTTGGGGGTAGGCGTAAGCGCCGCTGTCGATGATTGCGGTGAACTAAACATCGTTATTAGGCTGTTTTGAGCCTAAAGGGTTGCTTCCAGTACACTGTCTTTAAGCATTAGCGTGGATATTGTCGTCTGTAACACGCGTACGGCGTTTTTGACGGCTTTCACAGCCGTATTGTGTTAAATTTTAATAAAATAGACGGAGCGTCAATAGTCGCGACCGAGGATTCCCCACAAAATTGTTCTTAAAGTTTTATTACGTGAAATATGCATGGCTTACAGCCCAACCACTGGGGGGTGGGGCTGGGCTCCGAAATCTATGTGGGACGCAACAGGTGCCTGCGACAAATTTGTCAACATTTTTCCTGAAAAATTTGACACGGTGGAAAAATGTCAAAATGTCGAATAGTCGTGACAATTTAACATATTTCAGTTTATTAAAAAAATAGAAGATCAATTTATATTCCATAATTGGACTAATGTATCAAACATAAAATTTCACTTTTAATTTATTTCAATAAACTGCTGCTTTAGTGGTTTTGTTTTTTTATCATATTGCAAAAGGTAAGAAAAGTAGAGTACACTCCTCGGGGAAAAAACTGTTTTTGTTCGCTCGGAAATTAACTCATACATAACACCCTCGCTGCGCTCGGCAGTTTAATCCTACGTTCAGTATTAAATATCGCGCCTGTATAAAACAGGTGTTCGGTTAAAAATTTATTAATTACTCTCTTTTTCAATTATTTTTTATTTTATTTATTTAAATCCGGTAGACAATGACCGCTCAGTCACAATAACGCGACCACTACGGTTAATATTAGTTATCTTTCATCTGAAGTTTTTGTGGTCCCTTTCTCTTAATAACGAATTTATATGATAAGAAAAACCTCTATTTCTACCATTAATAGCCTAAAATGAACTCTGCAAACGCCAAATTATAGATACCAAATTCGCGAATAGATGCGTTTTAACATAATATGAAATCCTTAACTGTAGTCTTTTAAAAAATGGAACGATCTTTTTCTTCGTCACTAAGGCAACCAAGAAGGTAATTTATCAAAAGTTTTATTCAAATTTCGAATAGGCTTCGAATAGGCTGGAAAAAACATATCAACATATTGACGCGCGATACGAAATACGACATTTATTTTGGCTTTAAACGATTTATTTTTAAATAAATTGTATGAGGTACTTATTACTATTAAGCCTTGGCAGTCATTTTGCAGGTCTCACGAGGTCCTATTATATCAAAACCTACCAAATCCAAAATTGCAACTACATAAACGTATTGCCTTTGAAGCGACGTATTCTTATCAATTATCTAAACCAGCAAAATCCATCTCAAAACCATGTTATAATAAGTAAATAAAAAAACTTTCAAAACGTACCAAATCCTTAGATAAATTTTCAAATCATGCTAAATCCGGCCACTAAATCAGGAACAAGTATTCTTCATATAAGATGGGTCATTGTCGATAGACTACAACACGCTTCGTACACGTGTCAGTTTTAATAAGATAAACTTTAAAATAATGGATCATAGCGAAGATACGATTGTGGAAAGTGTTCCAGAAAACTCCAGGAATCGTGTCGCACAAAATTCTACCTAGAAAGTTAACAAGGAAAAAGATTCGAGGTAAGTTTGTTTGCGCGTTACTTTCATCCAGTCATGTTATAAAAATATCTGTGTTTGTCAAACAACTTTTCTTACAAAAGGATGGTCTTTATGCGGAATGGGTTTATAGTATAACCATTGCCTGGATTGTATTTGAATTAGGTACTTTACAAACATCAGATTAGTCATAGTGGATTGCAAGAACGGTACCTTTTATTTTATTATTATATAAAGAAAGTGGGCCTTACCACAAAAAAATAAACTACTGTTCAACACTTGTTTAAATTTTGAAAAAATGGGATCTAAACCGATAGAGTTGAATTTTGAAATTATATTTTGTAGATCGTTGTGGACGGAGCCTGCAGAGTCGCCTAGGGTTGCATCGTCACAGATTGAATTTTGAATTTAGACAGCTATTGTGGGGTTGGATGGCTAGACTTAATGTAGCTGGCCCGAGTACCCATTCGGACCAGCTACATTAAGCTGAAAATGATGTGGGAATATATTTCCTCATGACCCATAAGGATTAACTATGACTAAGACGCAGAGGCTCGCTCCGTAGGCCCAACGCAGTCAGAAGACGGCGTAAGGCAAAAGGCATAAGGTACGTTTGATCTTCGCCGCGTTCGCAAACAGAACGCGGCGGAGATCGAATATATCTTACGCCTTATGACTTACGCCGTCTTCTGTCTGTGTTGCAGTGACCGCGTCGTTTACTTGGTTGTCATATAATGCAAAAACCGCATCAAAAATGGTTAAATAGTTTCTGAGAAGCCTTCAACTTTCTACCATTCTGGCTGCTACAACGCCCCCTAGTGGTCTACAACTGTAAAACATATATAAGAGCCGGCTCTGAAATAATAGCCATCTAATGCAAAAAACCGCATCAAAATCGTATAAGTAGCTTTTCAGGAAAATGGTAACAGACATACATACACACCCAGACACATACAAACACCTCCAACCCTAAACGCTTATACGAACAGAGGAGCCGTTCCGTTTCCGTTTGAGTGAGTGAATAAGGCAGGTAAGTGCGTAATGCATGCCAGAGCCTTGAGGATGATGAACTCTGTGGAATCAAGTGGCATGGTGGTGGAGGTTCGAATCCTGTCTTTTAAAAAAAAAAACTCGTTGAAAATGTTTTTTCCTATGATATATCCTAGTGTTGAATCATACGCAATGTTAGATGAGTCAGAGTCAGAGTCATTTTTTTATTGAATATAAATAAATAAATTATCTTATTCAACGTCAAAATTATACTTACTTATAAGTTCAAGTAATTTTTTTTTATATAAAAAAAAAGACTACACCGTTTCGGGAGGTGGGCCTCGGGGTTAAGAAGAAACGGCAAAAAACTCCCCCATACCTTTTTTTTTTTAAAGTGACTTTACAACAGGTACCGGTTTCGGTCTAAGGAAATGCGCCGGCGAGTGATACACTTGATCCATCGCCCCTCGTCGAATTTCTGTGCGCTGAGATGGTATGGACCATGCAGTTTTGTCATCTAAGTATTCCTTAATACTATAATAGGACTTTCTTATCAGCTCATTTTTAACATAGTTTTTGAACCTATTTTCAGGAAGGATCAATGATTCCTGTGGTATTTTATTGTAGATGCGAATACAGTGCCCCATGAATGATGTGCCTACTTTACTTAGTCTAAATAATGGTAGTGCTAACCTATTTTTATTTCTAGTGTTAATTGTATGGCTATCACCTACAATTTTAAATAAAGCTATGTTTTTTCTTACATGCATGATATTCTCGTATATACATAGTCGGTCCATAAGTTCTGTCACAAATATTTTGCCGCATAGTAAATAATACCAAGTTTTATTTCATTTAATACTATATATGGTTTGATAGCTCATTAAATACTGATAAATTAGAACGATTATTGGATTTAAATGCTTAAAGCCATATTACACAAATGCTAGTTTCTTCAGAGATTTTGCACTTATTTACCCATTCAAAAATACGGACGTGATTCACTTTATCTTTTTTCCATGACTCTTAAAACCTTTCAAACTTACGTGAGATTTTAGTCAGAACCCTCCCTGAACCCGTTACCTTCATTTTGAAGCATAAGATAACTAAGTCTGGGTAAAACTAATTTTCATATTCACATTTTACGTAGTGCACTTGTTGCCCACAAGATCATTTTTATACGTTTTTCTGAAAACGTAAAAAGTACGTAAAGTTCTCTTTGGGAGCAGTTGAAACTGAAAGCTAACAGAAAATCAAATTCTAGTTGTTAAGCATGGTCTAAAATCGAGGTTTCAGAATAAATAAAAAAAACCTTGTTGGTTATCTGGAACACTGTTTTTTTTTTTTATTTGTGGTAAGTGGTATTTTTGTCAGTTGCGGCGTGTTTTGGGTTCGCGATTGTCTCAAGTTATAAGGTTTTTTGTCATATTGCTATAATCGTACAACATGTATTGTATTGCAATTTGATTCGTATAAAATAAGATTTTTAATCATGTATAATACGAATAAGAAAAAGTCTATTGCTGAGTTTTATCTATCAAAAACCTTGTGACAGAACTTAAGGACCGACTAGGTATATTGACAGGTAACCGTAAGTATATTAATTTCTTTGAATTTTTCTCTTAATGATTCTCTAGCATCTAATTGATATATCGCCCTGATCGCCCTTTTTTGTAAGAAAAATATCGTATTTATATCTGCTGCTCTCCCCCAGAGCAATATTCCATAAGACATAATACTGTGAAAATAACTAAAGTAAACCAATCTGGCAGTTTCAACATCTGTAAGATATCTGATTTGTCTGACCGCAAAAGCGGCTGAGCTAAGTCTTCGTAAGAGATTAGTTATGTGAGGACCCTATTGAAGTTTCGAATCTATAGTGATTCCGAGAAAGATTGTGTCTTCAACGAGGTCCAATCTTTCAGATCCTATTCTAACACTGCTTTCAACCTGTCGTACATTAGGCAAACAAAATTTGATACATTAAGTCTTCTTTTAGTTTAATAACAGGTTGTTTACATTGAACCAACTTAACACATGAGGGAGTGTACTATTTGCGTCGTCTAGAATTTCTTCTTGTCTTTTCACCTTGAAAATAATAGATGTGTCATCAGCAAATAGAACAATCTAAGTAATTTTTTCCACCATATAAGGCAGGTCATTCGTGTACACTAAGAAATGGAACGGACCTAAGATAGAACCCTGGGGTACACCAATATTCATATGGGTTCCAGTGGACTTGCATCTGTTTATATCTACTTTTAGTAATCTTTCCATTAAATAAGATTCCATTAATTTTAACGCATTATCTTTGATACCATAGTGTTGAAGTTTGAGCAAAAGAGTTTGATGGTCCACACAGTCAAAGGCCTTGGAAAGATCACAGAAAATACCAACCGCATCCTGTGATCCTTCCAACGCACTATAAATGTGTTCAGTAGAACACATTTATAGTGCGCTACTCCGGCGTCTGTTGTTGATCTGCCTTTAGTGAATCCGAACTGTTTTTTTTGGAGTAGCCCAGATGCATTGAAGTGAGAGAGAAGTTGACTCAATATGACCTTTTCAAACACCTTGCTCAACACTGGCAATACAGATACAGGTCTGAAGTTGGCACGGTCTTGTTTACTACCGGATTTGAAAAGTGGTATTAATCTGCTGATTTTCATGAGGTCAGGAAAAACCCCGTTTGCTATACAACTATTGAATGTAATTGCCATGTATGGTGCAATCACATCGATTACTGATTTAACCACGTTAACCGACATGCCCCATAAATCTTCAGTCTTTTTCATGCTAAGAAGTTTAAATGTTTTAACTATAGTAATAGAGCCTATTGGCTTGAAGTTAAAGCCATCCTTGTTTTGGGGCACATTTTCAACCAAGTAATCTAAAGACTTTTCAGAAGAGGATGGTAGTGCTTCTGTTGTTATTATTGGTATGGTGCTGAAGAACTTTTCAAATGCGTTAGCAACGTCCTCGTTTGATGAGAGTAATTGGTCGTTAACTTTTAAATTAAAACTAGATTCACTAGACATAACCTTGCTTAGTAGTAGATAAACTTCCCTGTCTGCTGACACATTCAGGACCAAGGGCGGGTTTAGCCCACAACAACTACTTTGAGCCACCGGTTAGAATTTCTAGACTACCTGCCAGTTCGATCAGTCACCCTATAATTTTAAGGGTTGGCTGCCAAATCCTGGAAACACTCTACTACACCTCTTTTCCCATTGAAATTATGATATTTTCAAACACTGAATGAATAGGGTTCGTCTTCATAATATATTTTTTATTGATTTAGAAAGAGGAGAAATAACGCTTCATAGATAGATTTTACTTATACCCTGCGTCATAAGGTGGCAAAAAATTTGCGATGGTGTCAATCAAAACTTACAAGAGTAAAACAAAAGAGTAATATTTTATGCAACGAAATAGGCTTCTCCAGTTTTCCACCTCACTGTGAATTATCAAGTTTTGAAAACACGTCTAGGCTTGAAATCCCTTCTTTGAGTTAGTTCAAAGTCTGAGGAGTTCACGTAGATAAGCTGATTAAGATTCAAATTGAGTTAATTGGGCACCTCATGTGATGTGCGCTTGGGAAATCGAAAGTCTACTTAACATTGAAAACTTTTTTCAGAGAACTCTGAAAGTTTAATCAGTATGAGTATTAGGGTCATCAATATTTATTACAGATGTAATGGGACTTGAAAACTGGATCGATAATTTGTACTTTAAAACTTAAAGTTAAGGTTCAAATCCTATTATATATTTTATCTACACACGTATCATAAACCCTCTTTACTGCGTACAAAAACCGCACGTTACGATCAGCATAATCTTAAACTACTTGGTAAAAACTCATTTCTTATCTGAAATATTACACATTATGACCATAATGTGTATTTTTTCTACATATTATGACATTCAAATTTCGAACGCCGACGCCTGCCTGCGTGAATTTGGTACTACAGAACAAGCTAAACAACTGCAGAGCCACAAACCGGTCAAACATGCGGTTCCTGAATACATCAAAGAGAGCTTATGATATGTGTGTAGATAAACTAGTGTATGTAACTGTACATAATTAGGCATTAAAATTCTCGAGTGATATTATTATGAAACTCGCCTTCGGCTCGTTTCATAAACCCACTCTCGAGTATTATTGCCCTCCATTATGTAGCAGTCACATAAACTACTATTTTCGTTTATCAACGATGGTTTCTTACATAAAATGTCCTAAAATCATAATAAACTCTAGTCTTTTCGAGTAAGCATGGCAATAGCGAGCATTGACTCCTGTCTACTATACTGTATGCTCATGATTACAAAATCATGAGCATACAGTGTAGTACACCTAACGATTCTTACTTATTACGTACCAGTTTGCCAGAGGCAATTATAAGGAGAGCGACATCTTCGGGAGTAAAGTAATAGGCTTGAGATGCGCGCAAATACGAGATTAGACTAGATTACTTTATTATAGGATATACTAAGCTTATATACAACTTACTAGAAAACTACGTGATGAATATAAATATACCTTATCTGTGACGGTCGTCAACTTATCTTAACATTACTTGGAAATAGATATTTCCGCATATCTGTGGCGGGCGTATGTGCCGGCACAGATACCCCCCCCCCCCCCCCTTTAGGGAAAAAAATAAATGAATGTACTTATAACAATGGAAAAAATCTAAGTTAGATAACATAACAAACTTATATCAACTGCAATAATAACTAGTAGTATTTTAATAAACATAAAACCAGATCTTAATTGTGCATACTTTAACTTAATCTATTTTTATATATAAGGAAAGTCATTGTTAAATAAAACTAGATAGTAATAGCGCATACTTCAACTTAATCTAAAGGTAATTCTTACACGAATCTAGAAAAATAAAGGAACTACGGTTATGTGAATTCTACATAAGTTTAAAGAATTTCTTAATATTTACCTACAGGCAAGTCCTGTGTCTGGCCGCACACTACATAAAATAAACAAAAAACTGGAAAACAGAAAAACACTAGGAAAATGGGGCTTTAGTAAACTAACTTACTACTACTAACCTAACTTATAACTGGAAAAGATCCGCAGGAGAGTCATCTGATGCTGCAGCCGCCCATGTTTTTCAGGAATCGATGAGTCAATTTACATCGCACTTCGTTGAACTTGTAATCACTGTTTGTTTATAATTGCGACCGTACCTACACAAGGATGATTGTGCTGAATCAGCGTCAGCATTAAATCTGTAACCTTGTCTGTAGGCAGTCAATGATCTCGTACGTCATATGTACGTGCGTGCTCTTCACTCTTGAGTGAATATTAAGTTGTCGATTGATGAAATTTGTGTGCCTAAAAACGTAAAATAAAGGAATCAGGCATTTGGCAACATAGGGCACATCTTGTACACCAATCGTTTATATATAAATATATATCTCTCTCTCTCTTCAGTGATTTGATTATTCTTCGTGCGATTTTCTTCCTGGATGATTTCAATATTCGTTGGATTAGGTATATCGATGTTGTTTCAATATTCTTCTGGGGGCTGGAACGGCTTCCTATGTCTTGAACTTGAAAAAGCTGCTTGCTGTGAATGAATTTGCCGACGCGTTCGTTTCTGCTGGTGCGAGCTCCATTTTGATAAATCAGCAGTCGGCGGATTATCGGTTCATTATTCTTGCGGTATCTTGAGTTCGATGCGGGAAATCTTCAGTTGAAATCTTTTGGCTTCTGGTCCGTCATGGCTTGCTTGATGTCGTCTTGGTTTGGGTGGGGTCTTGATTAAGGATTAAGGTGGCAGCACACGGAGTTTTCTTCGCGGCTGGGTCCATGCTGCTATTATCGAAGGTTGCTGATGTTCAGAAGTCGGGGCTCGGCGATCTTGGACGAAGTGCTTCTTGCTTGCACTTCTAAGGTGGCAGCACATGGAGTTTCCTTCGCGGCTGGGTCCATGCTGCTATTACCGAAGGTTGCCGATGTTCAGAAGTCGGGTCACCACTTTCCCAGGGGCAATTATAAGGAGAGCGACATCTTCGGGAGTAAAGTAAAAGGCTTGAGATGCGCGCAAATACGAGATTAGACTAGACTACTTTATTTACATATACAACTTACTACTAAACTACGTGATGAATATAAATTTCCGCATATCTGTGGCGGGCGTATGTGCCGGCACAACCAGTATCAGTCTCTGAAACAGACTCCCCGGCGCCATCAGAGACAGTCCACTATCTTTCAAACGACGTTTAAAACTTAATTATTGGTATTTGTATATGTATATGTTACATATTTATACAGCGTGTCATTGAATAAACGCCTAACCTTATTTTTTAATAATAAAACATATTGAGAAAGAACAAAACAAATATTTGCCTTATATTGTAGAAAATATTTGAGACTTAAGTTGTTGTGTCATTTCTGACAAATTCACAACTCTGTTGTGCGCGCGTATAACGCTCCTCTGCCCGCGAGTTCAATCAATTTATCTATCACACTTTCCTGGCCTTGGACTGGCAGCAAGTACTTACCTAAAGGTAAGTTAGTTTTTTGATTAGTTAGGCTAACATACCAGCATCATAGTAAGTAACTATTTAGAAATAAATCAATGTAAAGATGAAGTAAAACTAATAAAAAGAAAGCTTTGGTTCAGGTACCTACTAACTACAAAACATCGCAACAATCTAGGCACTTCGACTTCCCCGCCCCCGCCCTCACTAACCTTACAGTTCGCGCCAGCGCCAGCTTTCTCTCAAGAGAAACTTGGAAGGGCCTGTATGAAACGGGACGAGGGCACGGGACGCGCAATCGTCGTTTCAAATGACTAAATAATTTCCGGCGTATTGTAGGTATCTATTTCCGTGCGTGAGTTGAACGCACTCCAAATGTGGGCACTGTACCAGGCAGGTTTTCACTGTACAGTTTGGGTACTTTCGACCGGCCAACCCGACGGGCGGGAATTCAATTATGTTGCCACTCGCTTGGCTGGCAGTCGCGCGCTAGCCACTCCTCATAAGCAACTTTTCTTTGATTTTTGCAACAAAAATGACTTCAGTACTAACATTTCAGGGTGTCTAAAGGAATTGTTCACAAATAAAATTCGATTCCTATTTAATTGAATACCTTTTTGTTTAACTTAAAGTAAAAACTTTAAACCCAGTATAAAACAAATGACAATTACATAAGTAAGGAGGTAGGTACCTACCTAGCCTTAGAACGCGCACCTGAACGCAGCTACATGAGCACCATAGAGTCATATAAGTATGTCGCAGAAGGGTCAGGACCGATGGCTGAGGGCGTCCCGAGGATGGGTGTGATGGGTACTCGAGCATTGGAGACAACAGCTTCGTTATAACACAGGTTATTAACTTTAGGGCATGAATCATGCACTAGACACAGAATAATGACACTTGACACAGGGAGCACTAGTTATAGAACAATCACACTGAACACGGGGAGTACTAGATACATAATAGTCACGGGGACTGGCTAGTCCAATAATGTGGGAGGAGGTGCGCTCCGTATGACTACTCGTTATAGACTGACCCGCTGTTTTTTTTTATATTTTTTGTTGGAGGGGAAAAAAATGGAATTACCCATGCCCAGGAGTCAGACCTCCCTGCTATGTCCGGGTCCCCACATATTGAGCGGGCATCAGCTCGTGTAGTCTACGGACTAAAAACAACCCCTTTGTTTTTAACAGTTGTCTTAGTAAGAATTAACTGTGAGCCATGGCCTCGGTATATGCTGAAGGCTTTCTACCTGCAATTTGCCCTCTTGTGCGATATATATGTGTATATGATATATATGGGAGGAGTTTGCCCGCTTACCCGATATTATGAGCGGGCATCAGCTCATAGTCAACGGGCATGATAGCGGCATGTTAGGGGGGCAGATAGCCCCCGCTCTACTAAGAAGTGGGACTGACCCGCTGACTGGCGCGCACGCCCTTTTTATAGCATGCACAGCTAACCTCCCAAATATTGGCCCAACCGAAGCGAATGCATGTATTGCTTGTGTCTTTCTGTACTACCATACGCTATAGCTATAGCTCAATTCGTACACTACGACAATTAATAAGCACTGACGGACTAAACGGCGACGACGGGCCACTTTTCCGGGGAAAAGTTATAGTTTATCGCGGGCCACTTTTCCCCAACGCGACGTATTAACAATTAAGCGAATCTACAAAATTATCCTTTCGTTTCGCTTAGTAAAAAAAACTAAATCAGGTTTCATTTTGAGAACAATTTAAATGACCACCAAAGTATTTTTTTCTTACCAAAATGGATAAATGAATACCAAAAGTTGCAGAAAATATCAGGGCCAAATACTGCGGTAGCTTCGGTGAAGGGTAAAGGGAGTGAGCGAAGCGAAGCCCCCTTTATTCTTCGTGTTAGGTTGAACATATAAGAACAACAAAATTACTTAAAACATAAACTTAACTACACAAAACATAAAAAAAAAGTTTGATTTGTTTGTTTGATCATTTATCCAAACACAATTTGGTGGACATTTATCCATTCTGGCAGTCATTTCAAATTTATTGGTAGTAAAATAGGTGCATTTTTGGTAATCGTTTAAACACAAGCCTTTAATTTTGGTGGGCGGCCACCTGTGTGAGCTTCGTTTCAGCGTGGTAGAGTCTAGGCATGAGTCAGTTTACTGGACGGTTGCGCCTAAGTTAGCTAAGCTATAAAGAGACAGAGCAACAGCAAGAGAAAAAGCGCTTCAAAATTCGACGTTGCACAGCTTCATGAATATCGGTTGAAACCGGGGCCACTATTTTTAGCTATAGTGTACGTATACGGGTTAATATTCTGCTGACTGCTGTTGCGATCCGAATCATGCATGGTAATGGTGGTTGAACGTTCGATATACTTTATTGGACAAAACAGTGTATACAAAACAAATATAAAGGAAAGAACATGTACAAAGGCGAGCTTGGATGGTACTTAGAATGGAGAGGAAAAATATAAACTACAGGTAGAACTATGTGCACAACAATAAAAATGTTGTTAAAATAATAAACTAAGTACCAACATCTACATTATACTCAAAATAATGCTATATACAACGTGTCATCCAATAAACGTAAAATGAGAAACTAGTTTGTTCAAAATCATGAGTAGAGTCGATTTCACTGACTTTAAATATAGGTCATATTTTTGAAGAAAAAAGTTATTGTTGCTCTATCATATGTTATTAAATATGTTATGAAAAATAATATACTTACCAATATCTACATTATCATTGTCATCCAATAAACGCAAAATGAGAAACCAGTTTGTTCAAAATCATGAGTAGAGTCGATTTCACTGCCTTTAAATATAGATCATATTTTTGAAGAAAAATGTTATTGTTGTTGCTCTGTCTCTTTATAGCTTAGATAACTTAGGCGCAACCTAGACCCTGCCTAGACTCTACTCACGCTAATACGAAGCTCACACAGATTTCGTTTCCTTTATAGTAAGCAAAACGAAAGGATAATTTTGTAGATTCGCTTACTTTCTTCATCCGTGTGGAAAAAAAGAGACAGCCTTTGCGTAGTGGCGCGTCAGGTCGAAAACATCGAGGGAGTGAGTGCAAATCACGGAAGGGGAAGGGCTAGGGGATGATGTGAGTGGTGCGGTGATATCTTTGTTTATTTGTTTTGTTTAGTCCGTCAGTGCTTATTAATTGTCGTAGTGTACGAATTGAGCTATAGCTATAGCGTATGGTAGTACAGAAAGACACAAGCAATACATGCATTCGCTTCGGTTGGGCCAATATTTGGGAGGTTAGCTGTGCATGCTATAAAAAGGGCGTGCGCGCCAGTCAGCGGGTCAGTCCCACTTCTTAGTAGAGCGGGGGCTATCTGCCCCCCTAACATGCCGCTATCATGCCCGTTGACTATGAGCTGATGCCCGCTCATAATATCGGGTAAGCGGGCAAACTCCTCCCATATATATCATATACACATATATATCGCACAAAAGGGCAAATTGCAGGTAGAAAGCCTTCAGCATATACCGAGGCCATGGCTCACAGTTAATTCTTACTAAGACAACTGTTAAAAACAAAGGGGTTGTTTTTAGTCCGTAGACTACACGAGCTGATGCCCGCTCAATATGTGGGGACCCGGACATAGCAGGGAGGTCTGACTCCTGGGCATGGGTAATTCCATTTTTTTCCCCTCCAACAAAAAATATAAAAAAAAACAGCGGGTCAGTCTATAACGAGTAGTCATACGGAGCGCACCTCCTCCCACATTATTGGACTAGCCAGTCCCCGTGACTATTATGTATCTAGTACTCCCCGTGTTCAGTGTGATTGTTCTATAACTAGTGCTCCCTGTGTCAAGTGTCATTATTCTGTGTCTAGTGCATGATTCATGCCCTAAAGTTAATAACCTGTGTTATAACGAAGCTGTTGTCTCCAATGCTCGAGTACCCATCACACCCATCCTCGGGACGCCCTCAGCCATCGGTCCTGACCCTTCTGCGACATACTTATATGACTCTATGGTGCTCATGTAGCTGCGTTCAGGTGCGCGTTCTAAGGCTAGGTAGGTACCTACCTCCTTACTTATGTAATTGTCATTTGTTTTATACTGGGTTTAAAGTTTTTACTTTAAGTTAAACAAAAAGGTATTCAATTAAATAGGAATCGAATTTTATTTGTGAACAATTCCTTTAGACACCCTGAAATGTTAGTACTGAAGTCATTTTTGTTGCAAAAATCAAAGAAAAGTTGCTTATGAGGAGTGGCTAGCGCGCGACTGCCAGCCAAGCGAGTGGCAACATAATTGAATTCCCGCCCGTCGGGTTGGCCGGTCGAAAGTACCTAAATTGTACAGTGAAAACCTGCCTGGTACAGTGCCCACATTTGGAGTGCGTTCAACTCACGCACGGAAATAGATACCTACAATACGCCGGAAATTATTTAGTCATTTGAAACGACGATTGCGCGTCCCGTGCCCTCGTCCCGTTTCATACAGGCCCTTCCAAGTTTCTCTTGAGAGAAAGCTGGCGCTGGCGCGAACTGTAAGGTTAGTGAGGGCGGGGGCGGGGAAGTCGAAGTGCCTAGATTGTTGCGATGTTTTGTAGTTAGTAGGTACCTGAACCAAAGCTTTCTTTTTATTAGTTTTACTTCATCTTTACATTGATTTATTTCTAAATAGTTACTTACTATGATGCTGGTATGTTAGCCTAACTAATCAAAAAACTAACTTACCTTTACGTAAGTACTTGCTGCCAGTCCAAGGCCAGGAAAGTGTGATAGATAAATTGATTGAACTCGCGGGCAGAGGAGCGTTATACGCGCGCACAACAGAGTTGTGAATTTGTCAGAAATGACACAACAACTTAAGTCTCAAATATTTTCTACAATATAAGGCAAATATTTGTTTTGTTCTTTCTCAATATGTTTTATTATTAAAAAATAAGGTTAGGCGTTTATTCAATGACACGCTGTATAAATATGTAACATATACATATACAAATACCAATAATTAAGTTTTAAACGTCGTTTGAAAGATAGTGGACTGTCTCTGATGGCGCCGGGGAGTCTGTTTCAGAGACTGATACTGGTTGTGCCGGCACATACGCCCGCCACAGATATGCGGAAATATCTATTTCCACGTAATGTTAAGATAAGTTGACGGCCGTCACAGATAAGGTATATTTATATTCATCACGTAGTTTAGTAGTAAGTTGTATATGTAAATAAAGTAGTCTAGTCTAATCTCGTATTTGCGCGCATCTCAAGCCTTTTACTTTACTCCCGAAGATGTCGCTCTCCTTATAATTGCCCCTGGCAAAGTGGTGACCCGACTTCTGAACATCGGCAACCTTCGGTAATAGCAGCATGGACCCAGCCGCGAAGGAAACTCCATGTGCTGCCACCTTAGAAGTGCAAGCAAGAAGCACTTCGTCCAAGATCGCCGAGCCCCGACTTCTGAACATCAGCAACCTTCGGTAATAGCAGCATGGACCCAGCCGCGAAGAAAACTCCGTGTGCTGCCACCTTAATCCTTAATCAAGACCCCACCCAAACCAAGACGACATCAAGCAAGCCATGACGGACCAGAAGCCAAAAGATTTCAACTGAAGTTTTCCCGCATCGAACTCAAGATACCGCAAGAATAATGAACCGATAATCCGCCGACTGCTGATTTATCAAAATGGAGCTCGCACCAGCAGAAACGAACGCGTCGGCAAATTCATTCACAGCAAGCAGCTTTTTCAAGTTCAAGACATAGGAAGCACCTATTTTACTACCAATAAATTTGAAATGACTGCCAGAATGGATAAATGTCCACCAAATTGTGTTTGGATAAATGATCAAACAAACAAATCAAACTTTTTTTTTATGTTTTGTGTAGTTAAGTTTATGTTTTAAGTAATTTTGTTGTTCTTATATGTTCAACCTAACACGAAGAATAAAGGGGGCTTCGCTTCGCTCACCCCCTTTACCCTTCACCGAAGCTACCGCAGTATTTTGCCCTGATATTTTCTGCAACTTTTGGTATTCATTTATCCATTTTGGTAAGAAAAAAATACTTTGGTGGTCATTTAAATTGTTCTCAAAATGAAACCTGATTTAGTTTTTTTTACTAAGCGAAACGAAAGGATAATTTTGTAGATTCGCTTAATTGTTAATACGTCGCGTTGGGGAAAAGTGGCCCGCGATAAACTATAACCATATAGTTATAGTTTATCGCGGGCCACTTTTCCCCAACGCGACGTATTAAATGTGCGCCTATTTCGCGTGATTAAAAAAAAGAAGACACTTTCTAAATACAGAAAAAAATATGTTTTGAAGACGTCTATTTTCATATATGTCAATGGGAACTAGATGAAAAAAGCTTAGTCGATGATTTTTAAATAAAACTTGCGATTCTAAAAAGTGTTTGCGTCAAAAAATAGGCCATCAAAATATCTTTTTATCACACCTGCTCTGAAAATACATACTAATCATACCAATTAGAGGGAAGAAACGCCTTTATCCCGTCCTTCAAATCCTTTCATCCCAAGGTATGGAAGTTTGTATGAAAATCCTTCCGACCCAAGGGTGGGAAGTATGTATGAAATTCCATTACATACCTGGTTTTTTTTTTAATTTGTCAGCAGTCGTACTGCAAAGAGACTTTAACTGTCTACTAATTAAATTTCAAGTAAATTGTTACTGGCCACATACAGTTTTTTTTTTACCAGTTACCAACCTCTTTGGTGCATACAGAAAATTAAAAACAAAATTATTTTTGTATATAAAACGCGCGGAATCACGGAAGAAGTGGCTGCATGACCTTATGATCTTAGCCTACTCCAGAAACGGGCGAATAAAAAAAGGAAAAGCCCGCGCATTTTCGCAAAAACTTCGATTGATTTAGCATTTATCTTTGTGTTTTTTGTAAAATATGGATACTTCGAGCAACAGTGATTGATGATGTTATCCCTAACACACCGCCAGAACTATTAGAGACGGCCCAAGAAGTTGTTGATAATCTGTTGCCGGAAAAATCTAAATGCAGATACAACAGTACTTATGAAAATTTCATACGTTGGCAAAAGGAAAAGAAAACGACTTCATTTTCTGAAAATGTATTGCTCTCGTATTTTAGTGAGAAAGCAATATAAACATTTCTATGCATTTATGTCTATAATTTTCCTCGTAGGTGTAATAAAAAGCACTATACATACCTCAGGATAAAGTACAGTTCCATACCTCAAATGGTTTGCGCCCCTCGCAAGCTCGTGGCGCAAATGCCATAATCTCGGTATGGAACTGTCACTTTCTTCCCTCTGAAGTAATGTACTATAAAAATATGGTTTTGAAATTAAGATGTAATAAATAAGGGCTTTTGAAGGAATAAATAAAATCTTTTTGAAACGTTCTGCCACAACGACTGATGTAACAGACTGTTATAGTGTGAGCAGTGAACTTTATCATTATTATTATTATTAATATGGTTTTGTCCAAAATTGCAACTACCACGAATCGAGTTGATGATTTTACCGAAAGGTGACCCTTAAAGACACACGCGACCGACAACTCAAAGGTGACGTGCGGCCCTGCGGTCGCAGCCATGCGGTCTCTCGCTCGGGAATTGACCCGCCTCATAACATCTAAGTGGCTCTTTATTTAAGAAGCAATCTCTGTATTTGGCTATCAGTCTTCCTAAATGATGATTTGACTAATTAAGTCATCATGTATTAGATAATAGCTACTGCTACATAAACTTGCAATAAAGTATGTTAACCCCACTAAGCAAATGTATACGGCAAAGTCCGTCGCGGTCGTCAAATCGTATACTTTTTCTTAACAGCCCCAAAGTTTAAAAGGCGAACCGTAATTTATCCAGAAAACAAACTGAACCACGCGAAAACACAGCATTGTTGAGTGTCAAACAATGTTTATGTGCAGAGCTCAGAGATTTTGAAGCTTCAGATTAATTATTATGTTTTAAGCAAGAAACTTCCAGCCACCCTGATTCGGAAACGATTGGAAATTAATCGCTGTTTTTTTTGTGCTAGCCCGCTGTCCCGCAAAGTTATTGAAAAACTGGTTGAACATGGGGGCTACTGTGCCTTTCTCAGCCTATATGGGAAAAGTAGTAACGCTATGTTGTTTGTAGATTCATATGTTTTCTGTTGTTTTCTTAGGTCTTGGAGAAGCCCTAAAAAGGAGCTTTAATTTTCATAGGATGTGAACTCTAATACCATGGCATAAGGTTCAAAGTCGCGATGCATTAAAAAATATATGCCAGCGAAAAGGTAAGATGTTTATACAGGGTGTCCGGTAATTCGGTACCTTTATTGTGAGGGGTTAAAGTAGAGCCCATTTCCAGTAAATTTAATCATATCAGACTTGAACTAATTTAGGATAGTAAATTTTTCAACCAAAATTTTTCATAAAGCCATTAATTACGTAAAAAACTATTTATTATGCTGGCAAACGACTCTCTTCTCCTCTTCCACTCCCCACGCTCCTGGGCTCTCTCCCACCAGTTCTTGTCGTGGGTCAGCTCGTCTCTCCAGCGCTTCCTGGGGTGACTACGTCCTCGTTCTGCATTTGGGAACCAGAGAGATGTTAATTTGACCCCTCGGTGTGGTTGTCCACGAGTGACATGGCTGGTCCAGCACACTTCAGTCCGGTGGCTTTTCAGCTATATCTTTTATTTTTAGTTTAGGAGCGTAACTCGGTATTCCCCAGAGCACTGCGCTCCATATTTCGCTGGCAAGCCTCAAGTATTTTTTGGGTAATTCTTTGAGTGTCGTTCATTAGTTCATGCATCAATTATTCTGTGCTATTCCACAGAATAATTGGTACATTAGTTGATTGGCTCACTGCATAAAAATGCATAGTATTTATTACGTTTAACTTCAATTATTCTGTGGAATAGCACATAATAATTTATGTTTAACTTAAAATACTATTATTTCTGCATCTTCTAATTTTCCATTTTATGACAGCGATTTTGATAAAAAAAAATGTACAGAAGTGTGCATACAGATTATTTAAAACTTATTTGTACTGTTGCAATATTTTTAAGTATAGGTGGAGAGTATACCTGATGCCAAGTTTTTTGTCCCCTGAATGCCGCCTGGAGGGGGTAGCGGTGCAAGGGAACAAGAGAGAATATGCATGGGCAAGAGAGAGATAGTGGCCTCGCTCAGTGGTCAAGAAACCTTTTTATACATATACCCTAGAAGGAATAATTGGGGATCACTTTTGTATGAAGAATTCAAAATGGAAATACTTTGTTCTCCCAGTCGCTACAAAGTTTTCACAGTACAATATCATATTACATTATCAAAGACCTTTCTCCCGGTTAGCCTCATTAGTTGCTACAAGGGTGGTTCTGAATCTAAATAAAGGTGATTCTAGTTCTTACTTAGAACTTACGAAAATGAATACTCTGCTTTGTTCACACTTTGAATTTCTCAGATCGATCTGACAAAATCTACTAAAAGGGCACTGATCAATTCAACAAGGCCGAGTGATCCTAACTCAAGTTCGACAAGTTTGAAGTAGCAAAGATCAGAACATCGGGGTGCTTGTACCAAGCCGCTTTTGCAGAACGCTGCAATTTTGCTCGCGTAATGATTTATGTTAGGTTTTAGGCTTATTGCACCTGTATAGGGTTTCTGTACTGTAAACTTGTGGGAAATGTTAGGGAATTATATCGTGGCTTAGCTCTGTATTCTCATTATTTTGTTAATACGAATATGGATTATTTTGGACCACTAAGAAAATATGAATTAAAGCTCTTGCAGCATACTGAAAATAATGATACAGTTTAACCGGGACCTAAAAATAAAACGAAGATTGGGTCTTGTCACCACAGAATCTTGCATTATAGAGAGAATAGCTTGGCTCATACCGCTGAAAAACAGAAAATAATTTATTTCTTCCATTATAGAGTGAGAAACTACTGGCACAAAATAACAATGCCAAAAAAATAGATGATTGGTCTTACGAAAAAAAAACAATTCCGTTCCGTTACACGACTCCTCATTCGGTTTGCTGGAAGAGATCCCTTATTAGAGATAAGCCCTTCGCGCCTTCAGACTTCCACAGGAAAGCAGGACAAAAAAGCTGTTGATAAAAATACGTACGTATTTTCGGATTGAAAACTATAATATCAATATTTTTTACGTTCGGACTGACATCTGCGTTATCGACTGACAGGAAAACTATTGAAAATTGACAGTTTTACAGGACAGCCAACATAACGGCAAATGGAATTTGAATAAATTAAGCCGTATAGAGGACAAATGAAGGACATTATGTTTTTTCCATTGAATCCGTAATATTTTTTGATGGGAATAGCTTTAGTTAAGAATACAATTATCTCGAAATGGTTTTCTCAGTTTGGATACCTTGTTTTTTTTACATGACCCATTGCGAGTCGGAGTAACAGTCGAAACGTTCCGTACTATTGAACAACAAAAACCCAAACAAACACATATATTAATGTTCCGTACCCGAAGGGTGCCTCCGCTGTCCGTCCGTCCACCTCTCTGTCCGTCAGCAGACTGTATCTCAAGAACAACATGAAATTTAAATTTTCACACAATATTTACCGCTGCGGCAATAATAATAAATTACGCGAGATTTTATAAAATGTAGGGGGTCCCCATACAAGATAAGTGATGATATTATAAGACTTATGATATTATAATTTGGCGACAGATTTTAATATCGTCGGTGGCGCAATTAGTTTGGCGCGAATCGCTAAACAGTAGAACGGGTTTCCAACGGGTCCTTAAGTTTTCTTGAACGATATTACAGAACCCTTCGTGTGCGAGTTCGACTCTCACATTACCTATTTCAGATGACAGACGTAGTAACGGATTTTCTGCGGGTGAAAAGGATATTCTTATAATGCCGGCATTATCCTATATCCACAATGACTTTTTATACTCCGGGTCATGCTATACTAACAACGTTAAAAGCTCATCTCCCGTTAATCTACAGACCGCCATTACCACACAATAATATGCAGGCTTTCAACTGATTCTGCGAGCAATAACACCGCGGACTTGCTCTACAGCGCGACTAGGGTTATTGTGCTGATGGGACATCGATGTCTGGTCAACGTTTATATTCAAGCCGCGCCACGTTTATTTTTTTCTGAGTTGGCTGTGACCTCTTAAGGGTAAGGTGGGGAGAGAAAGAGAGGTGCGAGTACACTCAGAGCCAAAGAAACTTGGCAGGAATACGGTATTCACAAGGTAGTCCAATAAATCTAGAAAAGTGTCCCAAGCTGAACCTATTTCAATAAAAACGTTTGACAATATCGGATTTGTATATTTCCAGCAGTTGTATTTAATAGACTCAATGTTGTGTTAAAAAGACAGCATTTGACTACGACGTCACCTGATAGTATTAATTAAAAACGTGAACAAAATTGCCGTTTTGGCAGTTCCCAAAAATTTTGACTAGCAGTCAAATACCGTTTTGTACCTAATTAAGAGATGTAAAATACTAGATTGTTTATAAAAACACGATCAGTGGAGTAAGTGTGTTGTCAGAGCGAGAGTTGGGATCACGGAGCTGTGTTCATCGTATTTTTTTATATTCAAAGTAATTTTCCTACTTTCATTCGCCTCATGTCTGATTCCAAAATCTAAACCTAGATACGAAAAATATGCATCGAGTATATAAGCTTATCGAGCTGCTGTATCAGCCAACACTATACGGAAACAATTCAATAACATAATAATAATATAAACCTATAATATGTATACCTTAACCTCCTGCCGCCCAATGTACCAGGGAACAAAATCCGTTATTTTAGTAAGACCCAATGTGCCCTCTAAGGAACAAAAGACATCACTCAGTATTAACGCCCAATGTATCCCCTGGGGAACGGAAAAATATATTTCCTACGTTCGTTACTGAATATTGTAATGTTATTTTTTATCATAAAAGCACTACCTGCAAGAAGTCCATAACCGACCTGCACCATGGGACAGAGCTAAGTTAGGACATAAACAGCACTTTAAAGTTCGAACGCTGGTGAGTAATTTCAGAAATATTGAGAAACTTTTGCTAATGGAGAAAATCTACCTGGAATCATATTTACCGGATATTTCTACTCAGGCTTTAATTGAACAACTTTCCCGAAGGCACATATGGTCCCAATTATTTTTTTAAATTGATTCTCAGTAAATTTTCCGATTACAAGTTACTACGAGAGACCCAAAAATTATAGTTTGAGGCCATAGATATTTAAGGGACATTTGTTCATAATAATGGGTACGAAAATACCCCAAAAGCTGGTCATCTAATTAAATGTCTAAATGTAAATGTCATCTAAAAAATCTAAGAAAACCATCACTTTTGAACAACTGGATAAACTTTGACACAGCTGTGGCGCTGCCGCCCTGTATGGGAAATTGTTCAGCGCTATGTATTTTTTATTTGTTTATGTCTCTCACAATAATCTCTGTAAATCAATCTTTATTTACGAATGCTTATCTTAGACCCACTTGTACCACAGTTTTGAAAGCCGCTAAATATAGGTAAAAATCAAGTTAAATACAACACGGCTGAGCTAAGCACTATTAGGTTAAACCTTTTTACAATGAGTAGCAATAAACATAAACATAAACATTTTCATACAGGCACATACATTGCTTATGGCCCCACACTTGGATAACCTGTGTCGTGGGAACCAGAAACAGCGACATCAACACATATATAAAGAGTTTGAGATAGCGTTATAATTATTTAATTTATATACAGGGGCTGTCAAAAAACAAGTCAGCCTTAAGCCGTTTTCATACTCTGGAATATAATATACATATATTACAACTAAGAAATATTTTGTTTTGTATGAATACGTCATTGCGAATACTTGACATATACAACAAAACAAAAGGTTTCTTGAGCTGAAATATATGTTTATTACTAGTATTGGCATAAGATAAAAACACCACCGATTTTTAAAAGAGATCTTAAAATCAATATGTGGGTTTCTTTGCCCTTCTTCTCACACAGTGGTCCAATGAAGAGAAGAGTAAGAAATATCTACAGTGACAAACAAATTTTTACTTCGCTGTATCCCATGGTGAGTAGAGGCTTGAACCTTTCAAATTCTTGACAACACTGTTTAATGGGCATTTCGAAGCAAAGAGTAATCAATAACGAGACGCCCCGCTGCGAAATTAACTCAACTCGATGAATTTGCAATTTTCCCATCAACGTCATCTAGTCACTTACGAGAGTACACTCGTGATGTTAATTAAAAAAATGGATGAATTTTTGTATTTGATATTATAAAATTGATAAAAAAGGCTCAATCAGTATTTTACTTTACAGCAACTTATAATTTCGTTCTAATTAGATGAAATCCATCATTGTATTGTGAAAATGGGTACGGCACTGTGTGAGTAATTTAGCTCTACCTTCAAGAACTTACTCATACAATTGTTTTTCCATGTCAAAAGAACGTTATCAAATCTTCATATCTAAATGATATATATAAAATAAAAAATCAATTACACAAATAAACCGACCCTAGAAATGCCCCGACCAAAGGTGCCCATAGCGAGCGAATTATCATTGAACTTAACATCTTGTTATTATTTTTACAGCACTATATATCCTGAGTGTCACGTTTTTTCTTGTGGCTGACCGATACGGGATCTGTACTGCTTGCTGCAACCGTCGTCGGTCGCTAGAGAATTAGACGGCAGGGCCAGTTGTATTAGTCTTGTGCCTGCTCGGTCATCAGAGAGAGCGCTCCGTACTAGTACATTTCAGTCAGTGTACTAGTACACTCTAACAGCTCTATTAGTACTATTAGGACGTTGGATCTTATGAATAAAAAAATATGCCTGCTCGGTCATCAGAGAGCGCTCCGTACTAGGACATTTCAGTCAGTGTACCAGTAAGATCTAACATCTTTATTAGTACTATTATGTATGACGTAGGATCGAATAAAAAATGGAGCTATTAGGTTAACCTTTCTTTTCGTGCAGAGCAGAAACTCGAGGAATATTATACTCTGATAATATTAACAAATTTATACAATTCTATGTGTCTGTTTGCATAGCAGAAATAAAAAGTTAAATAATATTTGATTTCCCTTCATACTTAAACAGGCTTAGGGCTGTCATTCTAGTCAAGATGTCAATGCCGTGTCTGTGTGTGCGAGAGCGAGTCGGCATGGCTTAATGCCTCCCGCCCGCCGCCGCTCTCTCGGAGCGATGTCCTAATAGTCCTAATAGACCGAATTTCCGATGAGCGTACGGAAACGTTTCTTTTCGTTCATTGCACAGTAACGTTTCCTATTCGTTCTTCGTACATGACTGACACAAGACTAAGTTGTATTTTTCACTTTTATCAAAAAAAAACATAGCGTTATGCCTTTTCCTATAAAACGTGGCGGAAGCACAGTCGCGTCCACATTCAGCTAGTTGTCATCATAAATACTCCATTTTGTGGAAAAAGAAGCAGAATTTACCAAAGACAATTCAAGCACATTTGAGCACGTCAGTACACTAAGTGCAAATACCAGGTATCGTCCTGTTTTAGCAGCTTTTTATCTTATTTGTGATTAACCCTTATCATACTTCGATACCGTCTGTCCGTTTGTTTTTACGATATGGAAAATTAAGTTCACGAATGACTAGTTAGTTAGCCGCTTGTAGGGATGCCATGAAAAGATAAAAAGTTATAACATTTTTTTAAATAATTTTGAGAAAAAAAAAATTACAATCATGCAAAAGAGGGGCTAACTTTTGAATGATTTTATTTGTGATGGAGTGATTGCAGCGTCTTTGTTTCAGCTTGGGAAAAAATGCTTACGTATATCCGTCTGTCCAGATTTCCGGCTGGCCTCTTCTATAGATCGCTTTTCTCAACAGATTCTCGTGAAATTTTGTGAGCGGTTCGATAACTATATGGATATTTTTGTCGATTCAGTTCTTGTTTTTTTTTCCAAAATGGCGGAGTTATGGGGTACAAAGTTATTGATGCGGCTACTTTCCAACCAACCAGTTGCATTCATAAGTTTGTAAATGGTATTGAAAGAAAATGCAGTAGGACTATGTGTTTTTATAATAATTCCAATTATTCATCCGATGTACTTCAATGGCTCGGGGGTGTGACGGAGTAGAAAACACTGTAAAAAAAAACGGAAATTTCCTGTGTCGCTCGTCGATTTATATCTCTAGCCACTAGTACTTAGTTGCAATTTATTTTCAACAAAAAATATGAATTAAATGTATATGTAACGTGTTTTAAAACACCGAACGGAAGTGACGTCCAGATTGCCATTGTGACATTTCGATGTAAGAGACAGAGCTATGCATCCCTTTCCATGCAAAAGGAGAAGATTATGACGCGTAGCCCTGTCCCTTACGAGTGTCGTAATACGGTATTTGACTGCTAGTCAAAAAAGATACTTTTTAGGAACTGTCAAAACGGTAATTTTGTTCACGAGTTCTATGAAATACTAGCATGTGACGTCATAGTCATATGCTGTCTTTATAATATAAAATTGAGTTTCGAAAATACAACCGCTGGAAATATACAATTATGATATTGTCAAACGTTTTTGTTGAAATAGGTTCAGCTTGAGACAAGTTTCTAGATGTATTGTATTGGACTACCTTGTCAAATACCGTATTACATTAAGGACGTCACTTCCGCTGAAGGGTGTTTTCGCGCCAATCCGTAAACTGTCACTTTGAACCCGCGATTTTTGGCAATAAATTAAAGTATTTTTTAAGCTCATGGTAATTTCGATGAAGTACGTAAATATGAGAGCAAAAATTAAATAAATTTATGCTAAAATAAATTAAAGCTTCCTTAAAATTGTAAAAGATTTAGCACTATGTACTATTAAAATAGGCCGTGATTTTGAACGTCATGGCATGGTAAAAATTCAAACACTACAACGGTTGTTCATCCGTAGGACGAACACGACTTGTTTTTTATAAATGTGAAGTTTCAGGAAATCATAACAGTTTTTGTTAGTTACTCGTTTTTTGATTTGCTAGCGATGTAAAAAATCTTAAAAAATCCGTTAGTTCATAGGTTCCCAACCGGTGGGGTGCGCCTTCCTAAACTGGGCGTAAAGCGATGCAAAGGGGGTCGCAGCGAGTGGCTTCAGAACTTGCTTAAGTTGTGTCAAGAAGCATGTAATTGGTCGATCGCACAGTGAATAGTCGATATTGGGTATAATCAAATTGGCCACCCCTGATATAAATGGGGAGATACAAGAACGTGTTGCAGCTGACACAAGTACTCAACAGTGGGTTCCCTGTTAGGCTGGTGATGATGATGATGATGATGATGATGAAATGGTATGGTACTTGGTATCGCACTGCAAACATGTAAACGCCCAAAAAATATTACCGTATTTCTGGCGCTGTCGATTAAAGCAGTATCTAAAGAAAAATATCCAAACTTATCCTAACGCATGGTCACCCTCTTTGTATTAGTTTCGCATCTAGTTAAATATTATGATAAAGAAGTAAATTGGCCATTGGACATCTAACTGTACTGGAATCAAGACGTTAAAAATAATTGAGTCTCTCTAATAACCTTGGTTCCCACAAATAGTTAGGGTATTTTTAACTTGATTGAGATAGAAAACGAATTAATAGAGTAAATTTTATAAGACAAAAATAGGAGAAACGGTCCTTTTCAGCAACGCTATTGCGCCCACGATTAAAACAAATAAATGTAGCCCATTAATGACCCCACCGAAGGGCCAGGCCTTTACCCGGATACGACTGAGATTGAGCCATACTCCACGTTGGCTCAATGCGGGTTGATGGCGGGGTGTCGGGCTTGTGGCCAAGCCGACTGTCAGAAGTTATCAATCTGCCCTATTAGGGCCTCTGACACAGCTATACGAATACTAGGACCTGCAACGAACCACAGTAGCCGGGACCTACAGCTTAACCCTTTACGGCGCAAGAAGTTTTTTTAAACTTTTTTTATTAGCAATATGTTGAGATGAGGTATATAGTAATGGAAAAAATAACGAAAAAAATTATATGTTACAAAATGTATTCATTTTTGAAAAAAAACATGATGATGCAGAAGTGCATCATGGTGTTAAAACATATAAAAAAATTAAGAAGTATGAAAAGATTTCAATCAGTTATTACTCTTGTTGTAACACAAGGCCACGCCACACTTTTCACATTCTGTTTGGGCTGTTCCGGTACATCCTGGCAGTTTGCATCTCAGCCTTTTTTCATTCCATACAGGTCAGTGCCCTAACTGATCCAATCTGACCTCTCTTGGTGGGATATACTGACATGGTCCTTTCTTCTTTTTGTCCTGGATGAGTGTTTCTACGTTGCTAGTGCGCTTCAGCCGGTTTTTTCTTTGATATTTGACTAAAGTCTCAGTCAGCAATTTCTAGTCGGAAATCAGCAGCATTTATTTATTATTTATTATTTATTAATACTTTATTTCAGATAAAAATCCATATATTAGTTACCTGCTATTTACACTTAATTTTAATGAAATACATAATTTTAATTATTAATTTAATTTAGTGTGCAACATACAATGGTGCCTCAAAAACGGGCTGTCCATCCTGGCACTTAACACCATCAGGATGCTGTTGGGACTGTCGCGAGTTCTGCGCATCAACGAAGCCACACGATTTCGAATGATTGCCGCGAAACCGTCAACCCTGGCTTCGGCAAACATTCCCGATGCACTACAGTATCGCGGGAACCCCAACAACATCCTGAAAACATTATTATATTGTACTCGGAGGGCGCCGAGGGCCCGCTGCGTATAACTAACCCATAGGCCACACGTGTACAAAATGCCTTGAAGAGGGTAATCTTTACCTCTCTGGTACATCGGGCAAATCTACGGGATAGCATATTGCAGCGGACCGCCAACGCCCTCCTTTCCCTATCAATATCTGCGTCATCCTGCAAACGCTCATTGACCACGTGACCCAGGTACTTGAACTGTGACACTCTAGCGAGAGGCGAGTCACATAGCTTGAGGGCCGGCACATCGACAGGTACTTTAGCGCCCGACATGAAAACCATGTATTCGCTCTTCTTTGTGTTGTACCTGAGTCCGTGGTCTTCCGCGTATGACTCACACACTGCGAGCATTTTTCTCATGCCACTGACCGAGGGGCTCAGCAGCACCACGTCATCAGCGTAACTTATGTTGTTGATAATTTTCCCATCAATAGAACAGCCGACGTTGGTACTGACGAGCGCCTCGATCAGGCCATTTACATATAGGTTAAACAGCACAGGTGAGCTTAGCCCTCCCTGTCTTACCCCACAATCTAGCCTATATACTTCAGAGTATGAGTCCGCCCATTTCACAGTATTTGTCTGATTCCTATACCAATATTTTAATAATGATATTAACTGTGGAGGAAAATTTGACTCATGAGACAGTTTATGCCACAAAACATCATAGCACACCGTATCAAATGCCTTAGACAAATCCAGAAAACACGCTAAGACATTAGTTTTTCTATCCGTGTAGTACTTGACAGTTTGCTTGAGGGACAGAATGGCGCTTTCTGTCGACAAGCCCGCTCTGAACCCAAATTGTGCATCATGTAGCGAGAGATGCTTGCACAAGCGTCTCTCGAACAAACTGTCAAGCACCTTTGCGATAGTGGTGGCAAGAGAAATTGGCCTATAGTTATTGACATCCGAGATATCACCCGTCTTGTTCTTCATTATAGGAACAACAACTGTCCTCATAAGGCTGTCGGGGAGATATGAGTGAGCAATGCAAAAGTTAAAAAACATACTCAGTACTCTAGCCAAGTGAAACCCAGCGTACTGCAAGTGCTCAATACTAATACCGTCATGTCCTGGAGACTTTCCCCTTTTCATGGGTTTTATAATCCAGCGGATCTCTTGGGGTGTAAAACGGATGGGGGTTTTGCTATCCTCCTGGACATGACAGCTCTCGCCAGCTGCATCATGTGCCTGCCTCATAGGTTGGGCAGGGGGAACTACTACAAACTGTTTTCTAAACAAATTAGCTATTTCACGTTATCTGTCACACCATTCACACCTACAGGGAGACTAGACTTCGGAAACAGTTTCTTTGTCTCCTTCCAGAATTTACCAAAATCTTTGGAATGGTGAGTGGATGCTATTATGTCCATTTTTATTTGTTCCGCGTTATTTTGGCACCATCGAAGTTTACTTTTAAAAAATTTCCTCGTCTCCATCATTTTTTCGAAAGTAGGTCCCATCTTGGGCTTGCCAATTTGCATCCATTCACCAAACCAAAGCCTGGCTTCTGCATGGGACTGACTCACATGTTTATTCCAACCCGTGATATACGGTTTCTTTTTTCTACTATTATAGCTAGAATTTATATCGGCCAAAGGACTAGATGTAATGGCGGCCTCACTGATTATCTTAATAATATTACTATACATGTTATCTAGCACGAGCTTATGTTCTAACTTATCACAGTATTTATCTTCACAACACTTACTAAATTCACTAGGGAAGTCCACCTCTCTCAGACTATCATTACAGTAGTTGTTATATCTGTCTATAAGTGCAGCTGGCCTTATACCCCAGATGACCCTGTTTGGAGGCTTACATGTAATATTTCCCTTGGCGGGAATCAGATCTAATTTACAAATTATTTCTAAAGGGATGTGATCAGATCAAAACACGTCATACTTAATTGTGGCACTAATCACAGTACTCCACGCCGAGTTTATGCCCAGCATTCTCACGTCCGCACATTCCCACGACTGTTCGTCGCAGAACTGCGATAGTTCAGTATAAAACAGCTCGCCGGGATGCGCGTTAAAGTCACCCAGTATATTAACAGCTTCAACATTATTTTGCTCAATTATCGAGTTAATTTCACCTAGACACTGGATAAGCTCAACTAAGTTGTCATGCGCATCTGTAGGCATATATACCGACACTATCAACACCGATGAGGATGACGTCGTTGCCTTAATAGCTGCGATACGCACACTGGTACATTGAATTACAACCACTGACTGAAAAACACGTTTTCTCCACAGAAGGGCCACTCCGCCGTAGGGTCTTCCTCGTAACACAGTGGTATTATCTATCACCGATTTAGCACCCTGTCAGTATTTTTCGTCTCAGTATGAATTCTCCTATGTAACAGCCAAGCATTGCACATTGTCATGTCAAGTAAATGGTAGAAGAGTCGAAGAAACCAATGTTTGCTGCGAAGCTTAATTTTATAATGGCCCATAACTAAATCCATCAGGTCCACACCACCCATGTGACGATTATATTCTGCGAAGATAAAAGGCCGTTCCACAGTAATGTGTTTCTTTTGCGACTTTTCAAATCTACTTACGACAGATATGGGGTTTTGGCCAGCAAAGTCTGATACTAGGTGGATAATTTTATTATCTCTCCAGGCTACCAGGGATATATCAATACCGTTATAGCTTGTGACCTGTTCGACTGATGTCCCCGTAGGCTGTTTTTTCAGCTGTTTTTCTTCTGGGAGTTTGCAGTTAGGAATGCGGTTTCTCCTTACGGTGCCCTAAGCTAAAGTTCCTCGGCGTGATAAGAATTCAATCGAGGGTTTGGTTGTGTAGTAATTGTCAAAAAACAGTCTAAAGTTTTGGTTGGTAGGTACCTCCCTGGCAAGTCGGACCACTACATTACCTTTGCTCTTCGTTCAGCTCCAATTTTTTTGTTTTCCATATGGCATTTGTCTTAGGAATACGTGTGCTTCTTACCTTTGCTCTTCGTTCAGCTCCAATTTTTTTGTTTTCCATATGGCATTTGTCTTAGGAATACGTGTGCTTCTTGAAGTGGTTGCGGAGCTGGTGCTAGGTCCTGAAACAGCAGGCGTTGTCTCACATTGACGAACCGTAGTGCTGGTACTGGTCTCAGAGTTCGGTGGCAATATGTCATTGTCTTGATCTTCTGGGTTTGTAACTGGTTCCTCATCCGAGTCTGGATGTAAATTCTGATCATTCAAAATGTACGATGGATCAGCTACATCATCGTCATCTGAATAGTCTAAGCCATCCTCACTATCTTGCCGCTGGCCCAAAATGTTTTCCAATTCTTCAGTCGTCAAATCTACAAGCCTCGAACGTAAACGTGAAGGCTTCGAACTCATATTGAGCCTGGAACAGAAACAGAATCATATTAGAAATAAAGTAATAAAATATACTATTTTAGCACAATGATGCATTACTGCATCATAACAAAAGTGCAACTTATCTCTGTAAATATACAATAAGACGTTTGAATTACTTCAAATACGTGATAATCAATGTCTTGCCGTTACTCCACAGCATTTGCAGGTCGATATTTTCGTTAACTTTGAAAAAAAAACAATTGAAATCGCGTGCGAACTAATCAAACCGTTTGCGACAAATTTCTCACTTCGATTGACCACAAAATACAAATAACGCCATCTAGCATAAATGTAAGTACCTCATTCGATAGAATGCTTTGTTGCAGATGTGCTTTGTTGCGTTAAAAAAAACGAATTAATTTGTAAGAACAACTTCAAGAGTTTTAATGGTATGATGCAGAACTGCGATTCAGCGCCGTAAAGGGTTAACGCGTCATATGTAAAGCGCCCGACACAAATGCCACATAGAAACGGACACCGTTCCGGGGTTCCCTCCGTTATTCCAAGTTTGATCGACGATAAAACTGATTCGATCTATTGACGATCGGAGAGACGTTCGATAGATCTGATGAAGGCGTTGGTTTTCCCCACTCACTGGCGTAAAACTCGCTTTCAGTTCTGGATCGACGCGACTGAGGAAAAAACAACGAAACGCGCACTCACGGTCAATTTGATCGACGATCGCCAAGAAAATCCGCGGTTGGTGTCCGTTTAAAATTATATCGTATGGATTTTTCACACTCATGGTCCGATGGTCTGATCGTCGACAGATCGCATAAGTTCTATCGTCGTTCAAACTGACCGTGAATGCCCAGCTTTAGCTGTCATGCGCCTAGTTGTGCTGGTCATGTTTTACTTCTTGACACATTGTTGGCAAGTCAAGTAAAGACCAACTAACACATAGGTTCCTTAACTTTTTTCTTTCACTATGCCCCCCTAAACGTTTTAATAAAATATCACCCCTTTCCAGTGAATTTAAAAAAATATATATTTTGTTAGGAAGAAGGTCAAAGAAAGACGAAAGGCTAGTTAGGTAAGCAACACCGTATTTGACTACTAGTCAAAATAGATACTTTACCTAAGCTACCGCAGTATTTTGCCCTGATATTTTTTGCAACTTTTGGTGTTCATTTTGGGTAGGAAAAAAATATTTTGGTGATCATTATATTTGTTGCCATTTTGTTCACGAGTACTATGAATTAATAACATGTGACGTCATAGTCAAATGCAGTATTTTTAACACAAAATTGAGTTTATAAAATACAACTGCTAGAAATATACAATTCTGATATTATCAAACGTTTTTGTTGTAATAGGTTCAGCTTGAGACACGTTTCTAGATTTATTGGACTAATACTTTGACAAATACCGTATTCCAGGATTGAGCGATGTCAAAAATCAAACAAGAGCGAGCCGGCAGCCTTTTTTAAGTTCCTCCACAAAAGTGATGCTATTTGTGCGCAAACCCTTGGTGTGGGAATCCGTCTACCACTTGTTCTATTTTTCTTTACATACTAATCGAAAAACCTCTTGAAAGCAATCGCACCGCTGAACAAGTATCCACAACAAAATGAAAGAAAATTATACATTCCAAAAAATAAAACAAACCCACCTTGTGACAGGATCCGTAATGAATCTTTCGAGCTCTTATATCCAATCTCCATCCATATCATTAGAGTATTTTATAAAGTTAACAAATAAATATCATCGGAAGGCATCTGATACCGCCATTTCTATTTGAGCCGTGCTGTAGGCTAAAGAAAGGGCTTATTATGTTATTCCCAACTCACCCTATTTTCTAAGTCAACATACATAGCGTCACGCCTTTTTTCATACAGATGGTAGAGGCACAGCGTACCAAGGGGCTAGGCCGTCACTGCATCTTTGAAGCTAAATAGGTCCCAGGTTTCCAACCCAACCCGTTCAAAAAATCCACACATGCTGTTTCAATGGGGAAAATTACGCAAAACGTTTTGGTACAGGGCACTGTCTGTTTGTAACACAAAGAGTGGCAATCAGCTGAAGTTTGTAATTTGATAACATTTTCAACAGCAATGAAGAATTTCATTCATCTGAGGTGTTATGGATATATGAATATTGACAGTTAATTTCTCTCAATAAATTAATCTCTGTGAATAAATTTACTTTAATTATTTTTACTCTGTCATTCATTCGCAGGTAATGTCAGATGAATGAAACTCTTTGCTTACTTACTCTGGATTATTATCTACAAATTTTTAGCGCCTTCTACGAGGAACTAATTTGACAGTTTGCTTCCTAATAGATGCATCGAATTGGAACTGTAAAGCTTTTTTGTAATGGCTGTCTTTTATTTACAATATATAGGAGCGACTTGGAAATCCTAACTTTCGAATATTTTTCAACAATAGGATTTAATGGTGATTTAAAACACTGTGAGGTCACCTTCATAACCGCTTGACTGCCACCTAAAAATGTAATGTTCAATCGAGGTGCCGAGATTTCATTGTTATTAATTTATTATTATTTTCCATGCATATAAAATATGTATGTTGTCATTTTTGGAATCGGCCACACTTCGACTGTACGTTTTTTATGATGTGAGAAAATTTGCGGTTTTAGGTTTTTTCCTTTACTTGTGCTGTAAGAACTTGCTTCTTGCCAAATTTCATGATTCTAGGTAAACGGGAGACATATAGGTTTCGAATCCCCTGCGAGAATCAAGCAAGTTTAGAAAAAAATTGACATAAATGGTGGTAACTTTTGAATGCATTGACCTTTAAGTTAATCTCTAAGGCTTGAGTAATGGATATTAATTTAAATTTAATCTATGCACGCGTTCCTGAGAAAAAGGGTAGTGACAGTCAAAATGACGGACGGATAACAAAGTGATCCTATAAGGGTCCTATTTTTTAAGGTATGGGACCCTTTAAAATGTCAAAGTCGTATAGAATTATTGAAAATACAAGCTTAGAACCGCCCAAAAAACAAGGGCCTATCTTTACAAGGAGAGACCAGGCACCGCTGCTTGGCCGGCCTCCTTTTTGGGTTGCCTAATTCGCACCGGTGCGTAAGTGGTAGTCAAGCTAATATCTGCGGAGCGTATACACAACCTGCATAGCATTTGCTTTCATTTTCACATGTCGAATAGGCCATACTAATTAAGTACAAAAAAATACTAAGATTTATTGCCAAAAATCGCGGGTTCAAACTGACCGTTGTCAATCTGGCGCGAAAACGTACCCATCAGAGTCTAGTGACAGGAAGTTACAGCTATGCGTCTATCTCCTCCTCCTTCTTCCGCTTGTAAAGGAAATGGAGACCGACGCCTAACTCTGTCCCTTACTTCCTGTATCGTCCTGTCACTAGACGCTGATGGGTTTTTTTTAAATGCCCATCAGCGTTTGAAATCGTAATTTTATATTAAAAATCTATACAAAATTTAACAAAAACAAGCAAAAAAGGGGTCTTTTTAACCGACTTCAAAAAAGGAGAGATTCAAATTGACCCGATCATTGAATTACAAGTTACTATGGGGGACCCGAAAAATATATATGGATATTATAATGATGGTTACTATGATTCTCTAATACGGTCAGCTGATTTAATGTGACGTGAATGTGACCCTGCATATGTATGTAATATTTATGTAGGTCTCAAAATATAATTAAATATGTTAAATATCCATAATTCAGCTATCCTCTGAACGTAGGCACAATTGTGATCTGCAACCCCGTACGCTTTGTGTTTTGTTTAGGATAGGATAGGATAGGTAAAACCCAGCTTAATTATACGGCCGCCATGTTGGATTTATTACATACTAGTATAATGAAAAGATGAAAATCTTTCACTCAGAGGGCGTGGTTATCATTTTGATATTTATCGTACAAATTAACCTCGGGTGTTTCTATATTTGTGAGGGCCCTGTTTCTGCAAAATAAATTATTCAGTACACCATTTTGCGTGCACAGGCTAGTTTCCTCATGATATTCTCCATCACCGTTTTCGAAGGCCCATAGAATTTACAATAAGACTTATCACTTGTCTCATAGGTTAACGGTCAGCACCGAGCTTCGAACCCGCATCCCCTGTAACCATACCACTAGACCAAGTTCATTTGACCTTAATAAAAATACCTCCAGCTGATTTATCACACAAACTGTGACTCGGGTCCTAGTAATTATCCTAAAAGGTCTATGCGAAACATCAATAAACATTAGTAAGAGTTTTACGAGAATTCGCCGCTGTTCGGGGATATCGCCATCCATGCCTGTGGGACTGCGACGTGGTGCAGGAGACCGGAGGGCTTTGCTCGGGTCAAGGCTAAGGCGTCGTTGCTGAATTAAGAAATTGACACTATCTCATAATTAATCAAAAACAAATTATTAAATATTGTCAAGTATTTCTTTAATTATATTTGAAAAGATAATTAAAGAAATACATGACAATTAAATTTGTTTCATAATTAACAAATAAAATAATGGTAACGTTGCCCTAACATACATTATTTTAAATACATTTTATTATTCTCACTTCAAAACAAAACTTCCTACCGATATTTAGTATTTCGTTTTTTGTTTTCTTGTTTATGGTGCTAGAACGTAAATAATGACGTAAATCTTATATAGTTTTACAATAAATATGAATGTGCACGTCATGGTAGACCGGAATGATTCAAATTGATTCATCTAACAATGATACTAAAATTTACAAATAGTCGACATCATTTATTAAAAAATCATGTTTTTCTAATTTTATTCTTACAAGAAGGTCTAATGTTTTCTTTTTACATAAAATAACAGCTTTAATACAGCCGATGGTTTTTATACGAATAACAGTTCCAAAACAGCTAATGGTTTCTTTTTACACCAAATAACTCCTCTATTACAGATGTGATCTGTTCTTTACCAATGAAAATACCCTTGCGTTATCGCAAAAAGATGTGTAAATTTAAAATTATCTAATAAACGGCTCCTGTTCAGCTCATGATTCTGCCGACCAATAGCGGTTCAAACACTGTATGTGCGTGCATGGCAGTAAATTATTGCATTCATTTATTACCGTCTCACTATCCATTTTATTTGAGTTTGCTTTAAGCAAGTGCGGTTCTCGTACACTGTGTGAAGTTCTGTAACTTTATCCTCAGGGTATTAAACTAGGCCACTGCACTGCTATCTCTGACAGTTAGCAAAGAGATGTTAGTGGAAAGGAGATTGCTCCCCCCAGACTTATCACTAATATACGCTCGACGAATATACAAAATGTATACGATTTGACACTTGCCGTGAAAATACATGTGCTCAATTTGTCCAAAAACCATCCCTACATTTTGTTTTGTCGTCTCTCCCTAGAGTATACCTATATACCATACCAACATCTAGGATTTAGACATTTTTAGCACCCTTTCCCTTCCTCTCTACGAAAGTTTTAGCACCTAAAATAGAAAGGAGTAGGAATATACCTATACATACCTATATATATTCTGATACATGAGGTAATATTTGCCCATCTTTTAGAGTAAGAAGTGCGGATACACGTAGTTTATGAGTTACATAGAGATATCGGAGAAAAGCATCCTTAAATAGTAAGTGCGCTTTCAATATCATGCGGGACGCGGGGCGCCATGCTGGCAACACCCGCTCGCGGGGTCGGTGCCATCCATCCATCAGTAAATCCCGCGCCCGCGAGCGTGTGGAAACGCGCATGACACTGGAAGAAGACTTTTCGAAGTGAAAGTTCGATAATAGAGCATGAAATCCGGACAAAAACCATAGGATATCAAGCTGACGACCTTGGTGGAGTTGCGGTTCTGCTCTGCCACCCAAGCGAGCGCGAACCCCGGCTGGAGAGGGGGGAAACAGGTCTTGGATTTGCATATGTGTGACGTCGCTGTTTCTGGTTCTACACAGGGTATCTTAGTGTAGGGCCAGAAGCACTGTAAGTGCATGTATATAAATGTTAAAAAAATATGAGTTTAGATACTTCTGGCGACTCCTCTATGTCCCTCGCCTGTCGATTTCAGGAGCACAAATCGTAAATATTCGATCTGAACTTGCCAGATCGGATGTGTCTGCTGTCGCCCACATTACAGCTGCATCGTACATTATATTCTTTATTCGATGGAAAACGTATAAGGAAATTGATTGGTTGCTTGAAGAGATATCTTACTAGAAATAAGCTCGCCTAAGCACACAATTTTGATGTGCCTATTATATCTTGTTTGTTGAATTATTTCTGTGCAACAAGGAAATTATAAAATCATAAATTATGGGTTGGAAATAGATTATTTATTCATATTTCCAGAGAATAAACATTCATGTCACCATCTGCGCTGATAAGCTAGCCCCCTGTCTCGCAAAATGGAGTAATGACTGCCAAAACGTGTGCCGCTGCCACACCGTGTGGAAAAAAGCGTGAGCTTGTTTCTAAAAAGCATGTTCTATTTAGAAACAAGCTCTCTCAATCTTCTTTTAAGCAGAAGCACGTACATATTTTGTTTTGCATATGTAGGTCCACTTGCACGACCGTCACTACAAAAATATGCTTAACTTGCTGAACTGATTTAAGTTTGATTTTTTTCTTACATTTTGGGCGGCTTGCAGAGGCTGCTTCAATCTAGATTCAGTACTACTTAAGCTCGACAAATCAGAGTCAATCAAATCACAGTTGCTAAATCAGTTTAAGACACTAAACGTTTAATAGTGGATGTCGTGCAGATGGACCGCATTGTTAAAATCTGGTAGCTCATTTGCCGTACATTATAAGTTAATTGAGTTACCCCCCGGCGAAGTAAAAAGCGCACATAAAACTTTAGCTCAGAACTTTAAGTTTACAATATAATAGCGAAGTCTCCTGATAGCTTTAATTGTGTACTAGCTTTTTCCCGCGGCTTTGTCTGGCCTTTAGAACATAGGGTGTACAATACTGTATTTTTTTGTAAATGTAGTAAACTAGTTCTACTTAGTATTACTGGTGTAACATACTGTATTTTTATCATGTCGTTATTGTAAATAGGTTCTATAATTGATATAGTTTTTGTGGATTCTAGATTTAAAAAAAAACAAATACTTGTACTTGTCAAAGACTTTCCTTTTTTTTCTCCGACTCTTTAGGCGAACCGTAAAATAATAATGTAACAGTTTATAGTTCAACATGATTTCCGGAAGATTTCCGGTTAACCTTGTTTCTAAAGCGATGTGCTAATTTCGTACATATTTACTCGAGGGCTTTGTTATATTAGTGGTTTACCCCTGACCCTGCAGTTAAAATTTCGACTGCGAATGCCTTCGATAGACAGTTCCCTTCACGGCTCCCCGAACTCGCAGCGTGCCTGGACGAAGTTGGAGAAGGGAACATCGCAGTCGCTATTTTCACTCTCGAGTACTTAGGCTGTTGTTCTCAACAGGATACCACCCCACTACTGGTCCGGTCTCTACAACCCTATCGGCCGGACTCTACTTGGCTCCTGCCCTGCACCGTCCATCATCCCAACACCATGACCGGCCCTCAGTCGCCCTTTGCACCTTCGAGGACACCTAGACGCCCTATCCGTGCCTTCCAGTGGCGATGATATCCCAGGGGAGTCATATGCTAACACACAGAACGTTTCTAACTGAGTTCATAACCCACGACCAGGCCGCGCTTCTCAATCGCAATCCTTCTGAATAAAAGATGTAATGATTACGAGTGTCTATTTACTTTGCTATGTAGCGAAGCGACTACCGTTTCGAGGCACTGTGTATTAGAAAAATGTAATATTTCAAGGGCATATTAGGGATTTCAAATAAAGGGCCTACGTTGACACTGTGTGTGACCTGCCATCCAATGTATGATCTATCATATCTATCATACAATCTATCTAACCCTAAGTACCTTCTGTATGTTTACGTTAATATCTGTGGTCAATAAATACTTTTTCTTTTCTTTTGTCAAAATCCGTATCAACGAGCCACAAACTTAAGCAACCATCCTTACTCACTTAATTTTATATAGATAGTTGTAGTAGATTGTAACTAAGCAGTATGGAACAAGCAAGTTTCGTTTAAGTTATGCACATTGGGAGTACATAGTTGGAAGTTCTCCTATCTTGCGATTTTATGTTTTTTTGAAAAAGTTATGGTTTGATGAAGAACGTACCTTTTATGTTAAAAAGAAAGTCATCATATTCGTAGGCAGACTTGCAATATAGACTTTTGACAGCCGCTGAATACAGTTTAAGTACAACTTGAACACAATACGGCTTTGTCATGGGGAACCTGGCTGATAGGCAATAACCCTTACCCTGCTTTACTACGTAACTTGACTGTGTTGTACTCAAGTAGTGTTTAAACTGTATTTAGCGGCTGTCAAGATTTTGGTGCAAGTCGGTTTAAATATAAGGTCTGACCCTCCTTTTCTTTTTCCTGAAACTAACTAGAATTTCCCAAATTAGATTTAATGGTTGATTAGCTTACTGGTTTAAGGGTAAGTCATTCGCCTTCACGTCTCACCTTCATCAAAGAAATGGACTTAAACGGAAAATGGATTATCAAACTAAAATAAAATATTCCTCTCTGAGATCCAACTTATTTAATAAAGAGTCTCTTTAGCTATGAAGAGTTCTCAATTCAAAAATTCAAATTTATATTTCGTATTCACGTTGAACAACCAGTCACTTCCGTTTCAAGATAGTGGTTTTTTTTCTGTTTCTTATGGGCATGTTTTTATTGAAAATATTATTTTGAAGCTTATAAATGCAGTACAGTATATGGAGGTAGATGAATGCCCAAGGCGAAATTATAAAATGATCAAAATAAATTAAGCTCATTAATGTCCCCACCGAGGGGCACAGGACTTTACCCGGATTATTTAATCACACATCAAAAATACTAATTTGCACACCAAAAAAGGATCAGCAAAAACACTTTTTATGTTTTAAATATTTTATCTACACACGTATCCTAAACCCTCTTTACTGCGCCTAAAAACCGCACGTTAGACCAGCGTAATGTAAAACTATTTGGTAAAAACTCATTTATTATCTGAAAATTTGTACATTATGACCATAATGTGTAATTTTTCTACGTATTATGACATTCAAATTTCCAACGCCGACGCCCGCCTGCGTGCCGCCCCTAGTTTGTTTGTGATGTTGGTACTACATAACATGCTAAACAAGAGCAATGATCAATGCCACAATGCCGGTCAAACATGCGGTTCCTGAACACATCAAAGAGAGCTTATGATATGTGTGTAGATAAACTAGTGTATGTAACTGTACATAATTAGGCATTAAAACTCTCGAGTGATATTCCCCATTCTTGAGTATTAATGAGGAATGCCCTCCATTATGTAGCAGTCAAATAATAATAATAGAGGGTATTAATACTCGAGAGTGGGTTTATGAAAGTCTAGAGTTTTAATGCCTAATTATGTACAGTTACATTCACTAGTTTATCTACACACATATCATGAGCTCTCCTAAACACCATACAGTGACGATCCAAATTTGTTGTACAACTCAGTATTTAACCTTGTCAAAAATGAATATGATACGGTATTTAAATCAAAAACTATAAAATTTAATAACAAAGCTTTGTTTAGTGATTGGGCGACAGTTGGAATTCATAGGAGCAGACGAAGATTATATGAACTCTATGAAGAGAAATCATATAACAAAAATACGGCCTTTCTAGATTATGTTCGTAGTTATTAAAAAAGTTTAAACGCGTTTGTGCCGTAGCTAAATCTAATTTCATTAAAAACAAAATTGAATCTAGTAGCAATGTAATGAAAACGACTTGGCAAATTATAAACAGAGAGACTGGAAAGGCCAAAGCTACACATAATAACTTCAAGCTTAAGATAGATAATCAATTGCTAAGTACAGACCTAGAAGTAGCAAAAGCTTTCGAAAATTTCTTTACGGAGATTCCAGTTTCAACAACCAAGTCTTTAAATTCATCTCCCGCTGCTGCTGAATCTATACTTAAACAAAACTTTGAGGAATGTAAAACAGATTTTAAATTTAGGCACGTAAATAATGAAGACATTGTAAAAGCGTTTAAATCCCTGAAAATGAAAAAGACAGCTGACGCCCATGGTCTATCAGTAAAAATTATTAGTTCCATTGTAGATTGTATTGCACCTCACCTTTGTTGTATATTTAATCAATGTATAGATAGTGGTGTGTTTCCTGACTTGATGAAACTAAGTAAAGTTATACCTTTATTCAAAGCTGGTAGTACATCAGACCCCACCAATTTTAGACCCATATCGATACTGCCAACGCTTAGCAAAATATTTGAAAAACTCATACTTAATCAATTGCAAAGTCATTTTTATCTCAATAATTTAATTCATATTGCTCAGTTTGGTTTTACAAAGGGTCGTTCAATAGCCGATGCTGGTGTTGAACTAATCGACAATATTTTTGATGCCTGGGAAGACGCAATGGATGCAATAGGTGTCTTCTGCGATCTATCCAAGGCTTTTGATTGCGTCCATCATGACACTCTTGTCAGGAAGTTACGCCATTATGGTGTAAAAGATCAGGCCCTTGGCCTTCTGGAGTCATATCTAACAGATAGGGTTCAGATGGTCGATGTTAATGGAAAAAGATCACCTGGGTCTTCAATAAGTATGGGCGTACCGCAAGGTTCAATTCTTGGCCCTTTCTTGTTTTTAGTATATATTAATGATTTACCTTACCTTGTTAAAGCAAAACATGGGTTAGTATTGTTTGCCGATGATACTTCTTTGATATTTAAAGTTAAAAGACAGCAATCAAATTATGACGAGGTAAAAAATGCTATCTCTAGTATAGTGAACTGGTTTACTGTTAACAATTTATTACCTAATGAAAAGAAAACTAAATGTATTAAATTCGTGTTACCCAATGTGAACCCGGTAACTACAGACATATTTATAAAAGGACAGAGATTGGACCTTGTGCAATCGACTGTTTTTTTGGGCATTACTTTAGACGCCAAACTACAACGGGATCCTCATATAAATAAATAGTCGAACAGACTGAGTTCAGCAGCGTTCGCAGTTAAAAAAATTAGAGCTCTTACCGACGTAGACACCGCTAGACTAGTCTACTTTAATTACTTTCATAGTCTAATGACCTATGGTATTTTATTGTGGGGTCACGCTGCGAATGCTAATAGTATATTTATTCTGCAGAAACGGGCTGTTCGTGCAATTTATAGATTAGGGCCTAGAGTGTCACTGAGGGAAAAGTTTAAAGAAATCAATATTCTGACATTTGTGTCTCAATATGACAACCTTGTGTATGTAAAAAGAAATATAACTAATTTTCAGAAGTACAGTGATATACACAATGTTAATACTAGAAATAAAGACAAGTTGGTTGCTTATGTAAGCCGACTACATAAAATTAGTAATTCTTTTAAAGGTAATTGTATACGCTATTACAATAAGGTCCCTACTGATATTAAAAACTTACCTTTAGACAAGTTTAAAATAATAATAAAACAGAAATTGAATAAAAAAGGTTACAATAGGATATCTGATTACTTAGAGGACAGATGTCCATGGGAATAGATTGTTTGAGTAACAGGCTGTTTCGATATATAATTAGCATTCATTTTGTAATTTGACAATATTTTATTTAAAAAAGGAAACGCAAAAGATGCGACTGTGGAGTTTCTTCGGTGAGCTCTTCTCCACAGATTCCGCCATTGTGTTAGTGAACTCACCCAAAAAAAAATGTAATGACGGATCTAAGTGATGTAACAACATCCTATGGAAATAAATGATTTTTGATTTTGATTTGATTTGATTCTCTTTAATGTGTTCAGGAACCGCATGTTCAAGCGGCATGGTGGCATTGATAATTCCTTTGCACTTGTTTATCTTGTTCAGTAGTACCAACTTTACAAACAAAGTTGGGGCGGCACGCAGGCGGGTGTCATCGTTCGAAATTTGAATGTCATAATATGTAGAAAAACTACACATTATGGTCATAATGTGTAATTTTTCTACATATCATTATATGTTTCTACATGTCATTACATTCAAATTTCGAACGCCGACGCCTGCTTGCGTGCCGTCCCTAGTTTGTTTGTGAAGTTGGTACTGACATTCAAATTTCGAACGCCGACGCCCGCCTGCGTGAAGTTGGTACTACAGAACAAGCTATACAATTGCAGAGCCACAATGCTGGTCAAACATGCGGTTCCTGAACACATCAAAGAGAGCTTATGATATGTGTGTAGATAAACTAGTGTATGTAACTTTACATAATTAGGCATTAAAACTCTCCAGTGATATTATTATAAAACTCGCCTTCGGCTCGTTTCATAAACCCACTCTCGAGTTTGAATGCCCTCCATTATGCAGCAGTCACATAAACTACTATTATGTGTACTCAAGTTTATGTTTTAATTATTTTTTGTTGTTCTTACGTGTTCAACCTAACACGCCTATTAGGAAGACCTATAGTATTGTATAGTATTCTGTCGGAACCAAAATTGATGTGCAGTTTAATATATTATCCCATAAATTAATGCAGCAGTTACATTTTATTTCTCTTTTATTTCGCTCTCGTATATTATTATCATTAAATTCCCAATAAAGTCGGAAGTTAGCACCCACTTTAAGATGAATGGTTACCCACACCATACTATGTAACATTTTTTTTTAAATATTGAGTAGGTAGTCATTTAGTTGATGAATTCGTTCCACTGAACATTGAAAATATCAACTAAAATTGAAATCACATTGTTTAAAATTATCCCGCTAATAAAACACTCAAAACGGAACTAGGTTATCCAGAGAATAATTCCCGTACCTCACGAAAACCAGTTTGTTTTTAAATAAACCACACTTATTTCTTAATTGTGTTTTAAATCACACTCCTTACCTTCGGGCAGCTTCGGCGCACTGATTAACGACACATTAATCCTGTACGTCAGTGTCTTTCAACCTTTTTCACGACGCGAACCCCTCAGTACTTCGCGAACCCCCAAACTACTTACTATGTTTTTTTTTTTCATGTTAGAAATAATAACAACATTTCTAGACTAACGCATTCAAAAAGTGGCCTTTAAGTCATGCAGTCAAGCGGGCTTATTCGTTAACTCAAATGACAGTTTAAAATGATGATCACCGAGTATAGTTTCCAACTTCCAACTGTCAACTGTCAAACCTCACATTTGGTATTCCGTAACTTCGATGCGTAACTTTAAAATTTGAAAATGGCGGGCCGCTCAGTGATCATCACTAGACTAGTGAGATGGTCATTGAAGGATATCGACTTACGTTAAATTGGTATTCAGTGAGCTCGATCTACATGATATTGACGTTTAGAAGTGGACCACCCAAAGTGTCAAAATAGAAATGAAAACGACTGTTGGATTGCAGTGTTTTTAAGACCAATAGGGATATTAATCATTATTGTGTTTTAATTTGGTAAATACATTTGTGTTTATTGTGATTATTCATAATCTAAGATTGAATCATTTGTCTTTTTAATATTAATAATAATAATAATATTAAAATACCTTGGACACCATTTACACACATTAATCTAGCCCCAAACTAGGAAACCCTGTATCTTGGATACTAAACAACGATACACATACTTATATAGATAAATATTATACTTAGATAGATAAACAACCATGACTAGGGTACAAACATCCGTTCTCATCAAACAAATATTTGCGCCTACCGGGACTCGAACCCGAGACCCTTGGTTTCGTAGGCAGCGTCACTGCCGACTTGGCCATTCGGCTCAGTTAGTATTTATCAAATATATTTATATCTTATTAACCTGTCAGTACTTGTTGCTAATTTTAAATATGGCACGAGTGTATTTATTGGGTATTGCTTAAGAGCAAAGACAAATAAATGTCTTAAGAAGAGAACGCCGGGCAAGGCGAGCTTTGAGTGACCCCATGAATTTGCTGGACCAAGAATTTTAGGCTCACTTTCGCTTAACCATAGAAGTCTTCCTCACTATATCCGAGGATCTTCGGTAGTATGTGACACAACCGTACAAGAATATAGTAAAATTATAAACCTATAAATGCTAATATGTAGTAAAATTTCAATATAACGAAATGTTTTACCCACCTTGCTAATTTTAGACGCAACAACAAGATACTCACTGAAAGGCACTTCAAAACTTTATTTTACAAAAAAAACGTGTTGATGTTGTTGTTTTTGTTCAAACATAGCGTCACGCATTTTCTCACTCGGGGTGGCGGAGGCACAATTGTGCCAACTTTGAGCCAGTTATTCAATACTCCATTTTGCGTGACAAAGGGCTAGCCCATTTCTGCACCTATGGAGTAATGAAAGTTTCCTCACGACGTTTTCCATCACCGTTAGAACGTTCTTATAATGTGCTTAAGATAAATTAATTATCTCATTAGTACATGGTCAGGAATCTTACCTGTATCTCCTGAGTGAGAAGCAAGCGTGAAACCCATTAGACCACAGAGCTGTTTTTGAAATATAAGTATTTCCACATTTTTGACAACTCACGTGATGAACATATTAGCCGCAAAAATTAAGAAAATAATGGTGTCGGTCAGTTATTTCGTGTAACCAAGGATATCAAAAAGGCGGGTAATAGCTAGAGTGGTAACAACTTCATGTCGTTGAGCACAGAGAGTTTTCCTTCATCACCAAAAGATCACGTGAAATGAAGGCGAACACCAGGACAACAGAGTATTCGGTTGGTCACTGAGCTCGGTGATAATCACTTCACTGTTGTTCACTTTTATCTCTCAAGATTAGCGAATAAGCCCGAAAAAGGTCTAGTCACTAGTCAGGGGGTAGACCCTCATCAGCCTGTCGGGGAACCCACTTTTGAGTTGTGGCTGTGCCTACCATGCGAGAGGGTTCGATCCCCGGCTGGGGATTAAGAACAAAAAACCCTAGGTCTTGAATGTTTATATATGTTTGACGTCGCTGTTTCTGGTTTCCACAGACAGAATCAATGTATGTGCCTTTATGTAAATGTTTATGTTCGTTTGTTAATGTAACTCATGACATATCTCGATTCCTTTCAAATAGACGATTCACCAATGACAGTCGTTTTAACTTATATCTCCTGAAACCAATAACCGCAATCTGATTGATCAAACGTCAATTTAAAATAAGCAAACATTTTTAAAAAAATCAATTTAAAATGGATTTTCATAGAAATTCATAGTTGTCAGAGATAGAGAATAGAGCGACGGACACAAATTCGATTTTAATTTTTTGGCCACTTGTTAGCGAACAAGTCGAGTGTAACCAATATATTTACGGAGGGTCGTGCACGACCCACCAATTGTAAGCCACTGCCCACGCCATTAAGATATTCAATTAATTCAAACTCCTTGAGGCGACTTAATACGAATAACCGATTAATTTTATTCTCGAACGATAGTTGATTGTTTTATTTTACTGAATAAAAAGCATGGAGTTAAGGTTGTTTGTGTTGCTGTTAAGTTATTGATTTAGGTGTTTTGGTAAACAGCTCAATGTTAGTGAAAGTGCAAAGTGTTTATTCAACCAATTCAATAAAATACCAATATAAATAAAAGTACCATAAATAGTCATACATTTCTATCTTAGGTAAATTGATTGAAAGATTTATGAATATTTTGATGTTTGCTTATCTTTGATATTTCTACCAAATAAAAAAACCATACAGAATATAAATAGCATCACGCCTCTTACCAAACGCAATTTAGCAATTTATTATTTGGCATGTGTTTAAACGCATAACAAATAATCCCTGATTTTTTTACCAAAATAACTCAAATCTGCAACAAAAATACTGACTGCACCTCAGAATTTACCCACAAAATAAAATCAATATTGCAAACTGTTTTACTACTTATGTAAAACCGTTATACTAAGTGATTATCTTTTATCTGAATGTAAACCTAACAATTATATTCTTAACTACAAAAATCTAAACCCAAATTTACTTGAATTAAGCACCTATTAATCTTTGGGGCCCATAAGTTTTAATAATGAAAACACCATTTAATCAATCACTATTATCTAATCAATCAATCAAAAAATTACCTAAATACAAACATAATAACAACAAAGAACGATAAATCAGATTTTGAAACATATTTTTTGCAATTGTAATATCATAAAACAAAATTTAATCGGGTAGTATTTAATTGCACATCAAATATGTCCTATTTTCACAGCAAAAATGTTCAACAAAAATACTCATGTTTCTTATGCTCTTAGATATTCAACCAAAGACGAATGATAAAGGGGGCTCCGCTTTGCTCACCCCCTTTACCCTTCACCTAAGCTACCGCACCACTTGCTTCGCCCTGATATTTGCTGTGCAAATCAGTATTTTTGATGTGCGGTTTAATATTTCCCAATCAAATCTAATTAATAAGCTTCAAACATTTCATTGTAAGATTAAGGCAGGTGCTTTAGCAGGGCGTCCGCGTTTCCATTTTATGCCAATAGGGATGTTTAATATATAATTTCATTTAAAAAGATAAGAAAAAGAAATTTAGCTTAAGTAGTAAGCTTTTTAGGTTAAATAATGAGAAAATTATTAAATATATAAATTGGTAAAGTAAACATCAATTAGTGTGGTGTAGCAAAAGAGACTAGTTTTAGAAATTCCGTTATTTATATTGAGAATTTTGTGTGCAAGCCTGTATTTTAGAGTGACAAAGAATATTTTTGGATTGAAAACGGATTTTGTGTTCGACAAGACAGATATTTGTTGTGAACTGTGTAAGAAAGATTCACCTGTTTTGTTAGGTTTTATGATTTTGTTGGTGGTGATGAATGATGATGATGGTGATGTTGATGATGATGATGAATCAAATGGTTTATTTGTAGAGTAGTCAGTTTTTTGGTATAGGGTAGGTTAATCAGTGAAGATAATTCGGTTGCATAATTTTATTTAGAGCTACAGATAAATATTCCCCTTATTATTTTCTCCGCAGCTATGGACATATACATTCCACACGATGTTTCCCAGCACCGTTGTTTTGCTTCACACCACACAAAACATTAAACGGAATTAAAAATTAACTCACTCTTTTCCCCAAAAGATAAAATACAGTTTACACGAGCAGACATTTCTCTTAATACCCGAATAAAGTTAACGACTGCAACATAAAGCGCATACACACACTTGCACTCCGTTCAACGACCAGCAATGGTCTTAAATCTAGATGTACTCTCATTTGTGTGCTAATTTTTATGATTGCTTCGCCCATGTTCGTGTACAAATGGATGCGAATGTTTGTAGGTGTTTGTCGGGCTGTAGTAAAATTCCTCACAAATTAGTATATAACAAAAGTACCAAGTACTTGTAATTAAATATGCTTTCATAGAAAGTAAAGCAGTCACAAATAAAATTGATACTCACCAGCTCAACACCGACATACAAATCTTCGCTCGATTAAAAGCCTTTTTCAACGTCATTAGGCCTCCGAAAAAAAAACAACGAACAATAAAACGAAACAGGTTGGATATACGCACCACTGGCTTCACAGACTGGCGCCCTGGTCATTGACGAGAAAATAGGTGGCATTTATCGAAAAAATAAAAGATTTTTTCCTCAACGAACTCCAGCCCATGTACCAAGGAGGAAACGGCGCAATATTCAATGGAAACTTTTGGAGTTGCGACGTTTTTGAAAAAGGAACGCGATTTAAAAACACGCGGTGTTCAAGGCAGCATATTAAACATTTTTCGAACAAAATTACATATACTCGCTTCTCGCTACATGGCTACACTTGTGTATTAGAGTTGAGAATCGCTTATGTTTTCAGTGTTTTGTTACTTTTTAAAGTCGATTTAAGACAGGAGTTACCGTTTTAACAAGCTTGCTTGTTTCGGCGGTTCTATAGCTTGATGTTAACTTGACTTATCAATGGAGAAAATATGTTTTCATTCATAAGGAAGGCATTTTAAAATATGGCTAAAAAGAAGTTGATAAAATCATTATCAACTGTCGGGATCTTGTCGCTCGGGATTTTGTATTTCAAAGTTAAATATTTGTATGGAGAGGCTTTTGAATGTTGAGTAAGTTTGCTGATATCGTAGCAAGGGGGTCCTTAGTCTCGGTACACTACTGAGAAACACGCGTTGTCTTATAGATATTTGACCTTGATAGAAAACAGTTGTTGTTGTGTGTTACAAATGTACTTACAAGTGGGATACCCTAAGGGATTAGTTAGATTGTAAGTGATTGTGTATCTATTCTCTGTTTTTTTCCTGTAACTTGTGATTGCTAAATAGTTCAATAAACATTATCCACCATGCCGTTGCATGTAAATCATTCATAAAGCCATTTCGTCAACGAAACAGTTTTAGGTCGAAAAAATAATGGAGATAAAAGATACGGCTTTTTAATGTCAAGTCGGTTTGTCCACTTATGACAAAAGTTTCGGGGTTTTAACAAACAGTTTATTCCTTTGTAAATTCAATATTAGGAAGTATACACAACAAACTATTTACATACCTGTATGAGTTTAAACTTTGCAAATAGGTGGTTTTCTATAGGTACTTAAAGGTATTTTATAATTTATTTATTGCACACAAATAATTACAAAGAAAAAGAAATAATCCACTAAATCAAGTTGGGATGAGAAAGGTTGATTGCTGAGCAGGTGTACAAAGGTGTGCAATACTTGGGTTTATTACTAAATTGTCACATGTATAAATTGTATTTATAAGTTTTGATAAGGCCCAGGTAGGAATTGGTAACTTCGAACATGAAATCTTGCTCTAATTCAAATTCAAATAATTATGTCAAACTTTTCTTGTGTAAAGTTGACTTTTAGTCTGATTTGAAAACTTTTCCGGAAATGAATCGATCTTCTGTAGAGCATTTTTTAATTTATAAATTAAAATTTTCATCGACTAATTTATTATTAATTTGTTACATTGAATATCGAATTTGAACATAACTTCTATTAGCAGAAATCGCAGCTTTGTAAGGGCTCAAGACATTTTTCACTTCGTAGGTAAAAATGATTTTATCGAAAAAACAACCCTTGTTAAGCATTAAATTAATTTGTTACTCACTATTCACTAAAAGGGGAAAATTCTAGAGCGTATATTAACTAACAGCGTTTATTTAATTGATGTCATAGAGGTGTAATTTTCATCATAAATGGTACTAAAGGAATTCCCGGATTGTGGCGGAAACTAGTTTCGTCTGAAGGTTTCCTCACGACGTTTTCCATCACGTTAGAACAATCGCACTTAAGAGAAATTACTTAACTCATTGGTTAAAGCACAGCACCGCACTCGAACCCGCAAGTCCTGTGTGAGGAGCGAGCATGAAACCACCAGACCACGGAGCTCCCTCAGATATTTACCGACTATAAAATAGGGTAACCACAGCCAGAGGCTACAAGAAAACATAAACATCCCACAGCCTCGTTCAACGAGATATAATAAATTGATATCCTACCTCCCCAATGGCAAAACGGTCTCATATACAGCACGATAATTTATCACTTGCTAGTCCTGTGCAGTGGAGCACGGTATCGAATAGCGCGTCGAGCCGATTTCGACACCCCCTGTAAAGGCGGTTGAGTAAGGCCGCTTTTTGTGGAGGTCGCATCATTATCTAGCTAGGGGCCTATTCCGCCTAACATTTCGCGGCAGACTACGAGATGCTATTCAGATTCTACCAACAAAACATACACATACATACATTGCACGCACGATAAACCAGATATGTGATACAGCAGGGGGCAAGCCTATCGACGCAGCTTACACTGATGATTAAGATACATATTGAAAAATAACGCACATCGCCGTCTCTTTGCGACATCTGAAAATATTTTTCCTTACCCAAAATGGGTAAATGATCACCAAAAGTTGCAGAAAATATCAGGGCAAAATACTGTAGCTTAGGTGAAGGGTGAAGGGGGTGAAAGAAGCGAAGTCCCCTTTATCCTTCTTGTTATATAGGTTAAACATGAAAATACTTTAAACATAAACTTAAGTACACAAAACATAAAAATAAGTTTGGTGATCATTTATCCAAACACAATTTGGTGATCATTTACCAATTCTGGCAGTCATTTCGAATTTATTAGTAGTAAATTTTCGAATTTTTTGGTAATCGTTTAAACATAAGCCCTTCTATACTATCTGCCAAATAACGTGGCAATAAAGGCCATTGTCACAATAGAGGTAATGCTTAATACCTATCGTGGTAGTAGGTAGTAGTACGCCTTGCGTATTAGAAAGCTGGTACACGAGATTCCCCAGCGATGCCGGTTTGCGATAGGTTTGTATGGTAAGTGAGAGAATTAGCGATACATAAATTGGATTTTGGTGAAGATCCCCCTATTGAGTGAATGACCTGTATTGTCACCCATGTCATTTGGCAGATAATTCAGGGGCTTACACTACTCAACTCGTATTTTGCTTAGCACTCAAAGGAGTTAGATGTATATGGCCCCTGGAGATTCATTAGAATTATATACAAAGTTCTGAATATTCGCGTGTAGAGCAAACGACAATTTTTGCCTCTTCTCTACATTGGAACACTGTGGGACAAGAAGGGCGTAGAAATTCCCACAGATTGACTTTTAGATCTCTTTTGAAAATTGGTTGTGCTTAACTAATACAAATATTACAATATTAATTATTATGATTAATAAGCAGGAATAAATCATTACAAAATTATTAACAGCAAGGTCTGTGTTGAGCTAGATTAACGCAATACATACATTAACACATAACCCTCACCGTGTACTACGTGTGTGTTGTCTCTCGCGCGATTTGCTCTTGTACCGTAAATGCGACTTGTATTTAAAATAAATCTTTTGAATCTTTCAACAGTCCGTTTTAAAGAAAGCACGGTAAAGACGCATCTGCGCATCTAGAACTGCGTATGGGAACTGGCATGACTTTCTGATTGCTTAGTTTGTGAAAGAAGTAAAACATTAACAATAATTTAGTTAATTAAAACAGTACGGTCTTGCATCTCATTCAACAACAACAACGATTCAATAATTACTGAACATCTCACGTCTTCCCATTGGTGTCTGAGCTCTGAGCGCGTGGCTGACCAACTTTTTGCTTGTTAAAATACCCGCTGTGAACCGACGTGAGCGGAATGACTGAATGATTTGAATGAATGAATGAAACGTCCCGGCGTAAACATCGGCGCAATTAAGTTTTTGCGGTGGAGATAAATGATGTAAAGACGTCTTGGTAGGCGGTTGGCGATGGAGGTTTTTGGGATGGAAATATGTTAAGTTAGTCTTAGGAGGTAGTAGGTTGATATAAAGAGAGATAGGAATGGGTTTGGCAACTGTCAAAGTGGCGCTAGTATCGGTTGGTTCCCCTAACGTCAAAGTCACGCTTCTGTGTTACCAGTACAGTGTGTTCAATCGCCAGTCATGTGCGCAAATAGTAAAAAAACTCTGCCAAAAAGACAAAATTTAGTTGTATAGTAGTAATTACATGAGATTATATCAAATACCTACTCGAAAAATTACTTTTGTTGTGTAGTAAATAAATTCCGATAACGAATTATCACAGAAAATTCCAGAAATTAGTCGATCGTTGAAAGTGGCAACTGGATAAAGGAACCAAATGCACGTGGCGCCACCTATGATTAGCTTTCACCGGCCAACCCCATTGAAACTGTATAATTCAAAATGACCGAGTGCACAGAGTGCTGCTTAAATTAAATAACGCTTAAATGTTTTTTTTATTATTATTGTTAGTTTTCTTACAAATGAATCATCGGATTGTTTATTGAATAGGTACATAATTGGTACCATAGTTTGTTTAGTTTCTTAAATTAATTGTTTTAGTTTTAAAGGGGGAATACCTGTGCCGACCACGTAATTCTTAGCACGTAGATCAAGACAAATAAGTAAATTTTATTATCTCATATTTCTGACAGAAAGAACATGTATTCGACTAGTATATAAGATATGTGGTCATTTTAATCAATCAGACATTAACCGAGGGTACTGTGACAAGCTTTTTATTACGTCTCCAAAAGAGGGGTGTTATAAGTTTGAAGCCTCTGTCGGTGTGTCGGTGTGTCGGTGTGTCTGTATGTACGTACATACCGTGGCACCTTAGCGGTCAAACGGGTGGACGGATTTTGATGCGGTTTTCTTCAAATGGTCACTGGCTTCGCTGCGATAGTTCTTAGATATGTTTTGTTAAAACTTATACTGCTAAACCGCAGTTCGAAAGTTATCAGCTTAACAAGGAATGGCGGGCTAATGGGAGGATGGATGTTTGTAGTTGATATAATAATAGACTTCCGACGTCCTCTGTGGCGTTGCCGTCGAGGCTGTTCCCTGTGTTCCCAAGCGAGAGGTTCCGGGTTCGAATACCGGCTGGGGAGAGAGGAAAAAAAAAAACAAGGTCTTTGAAGTTTACATGTTTGTTATGTCCCTGTTTCTGGTTCCCACGACACGGGCTATCGTAGTGTAGGGCCAGATCCAAATGTTATGTTACTCCACTGCGAGGGTTCTAGATAAGTTTTATTAACATATATTTAGTAGCTCGAAAGTTATTAGCTTAACAAGGAATGGCGGTCAAACGTGTGGACCAATAATAATGTGGTTTTTTCGTAGTTGGTAGAACTCACTACTCTGTTTTTTAGATTAGGTAAGTTTTGTTAAAATTCAATCAAATTGAAGGTATTTTCTAAGTTAACTTTTTAGGTTTTCTAAAGGTTTTTCAAAATTTTAAATGTTGGAGTGTCAAACTTTGAGTTGAGCTGTTACTTAAATATGAATGTGTACAGGAACATATAGAATAAGTTAATCATATAGAATAGTATGTATTCCGGCCCCGCCAGTCCCGTGTATATCAATGCAGTTTTCCTGCCTATATTTCCCAACGTTGTTTCCTGCAGCGTTGACTACTACAATGTTATTTCTTTTTCTCAATATGCGTGCGTGCCGTTCCATCCGCCACCGCATACGGAAATGTTATGAATATGAATTACGTGGCTTGGGGAAGATAGCTTTCATAAGATAGATTGTATACGTAGGTAACTCGATGAGTTTTGAGACAAGAAAAAACTATACAAGATATTAACAACATTTATTTTACACGTACGACTGATCTGTTTGGTGATGCATGGAGACATAATGTGCGAGAATGTGGAAGGTTTTGCGAGATGAATGTGTGACTGTGTTTAATTTGTAATTTGTAATATTGTTACGAGCGTGGGGTTCGTATTTGATAGAAAAGCACGAATTAATCCACTAAATAAAACACTCACTTTATTACCCAAATTACGCACTTACAATTCACACGAACTGTACTTAAAATCCACTAATTAAAACACACACACTATTTCACTAATTATGCACTCACTATTCACACGAAGAGTCTTTCTCTCCGATTATCCTTGTACTAGCACTCGATCGCAGTTAAAATGTAACTAATTCGCGCCGGCCGTCGGCGCCTTTTATATCCCGCGGAGCCGCTCTGGACACATTGTCCACACATATCGCGAATATTCTAGTAAGGACCAGCGTGCGGGCCGAGAACATTCGAGACCATATATGTCTCTCTCTAATGGTGCACTTTCTCTGTCACTCCCTTCTCGAATGTTCCGAGTATAGCTATCTCTTTCTAGTAGTGCTATCTCTGTCACACACTTCTCGAATGTTCCGAGTATAGCTATCTCTTTCAAGTAGTGCTATCTCTGTCACTCCTACCGGATATTTAGCCATATGACGATTTGTGCTTCAGAGGCCCATAAGGGGTCCTGAAAACGCCTGAAAACGGGTTTTCAGGTTATGGCGTCATCTGATAGAGGGTGCCCTGAAACGGACTGAAAACATGTTTCAGGCGCCTGAAAACGACGGCAACTTGGGTGAAATTTCGATCTTTAGATATATGATAGAGTAACTTCTGAAACGGCCTGAAATGACTTTTCAGCCTGCTGAAAACGCCTCTAAAGCACTGAAATTGACGTTCAAAGTTTTTGACCTATTCTACCGGCGTAACACTACCCCCTCCTAAGACATGCTCGTCCCGAGTATCATTATTTCCGTGGTATCTGGCCAGCCGGTCAACATGAACAATCTTGCTCGGACTACGAGGATTCCGCTGGATTCGATACGTGACGTCGTTTATTTTGCTGACTACCTTGTAAGGCCCTTCCCAATTCGGAGATAGTTTCGGGGACTTTCCTACTCGTCGCATAGGGTTATGTAGCCACACCAACGAACCTTCCTCAAAACCCACTTGATAAGACTTCCGGTCATATCGGGTTTTCATCTTTATGCTAGCGTGGAGCTCGTGTTCACGTACCAGGCTGTGAACATCATCAATCCGATCCCGCAAATCATTTGCATATTCCGTGATGGTCCTCGGTGTATCGGGCGGACGTCCAGTCAGGAGATCTGCAGGCAGACGGAGTTCTCTTCCAAAATTCGCATACGATGGAGTAACCGCCGTACTTTCGCGAGTTGCCGACCTATAAGACAACAGGAAGGGGGGATATGCCGATCCCAATCTTTTTGATGGCTCTCAACGACCTTGGCTAGATGTCTCTCCAGTGTCTGGTTAAATCTCTCAACCATTCCATCTGACTGTGGATGATACGCCGTAGTCCTCGTCTTATGAATTCCCATTATGCGACAAGTCTCCTGAAAGACCGCAGACTCGAAGTTTCTTCCTTGATCACTGTTGATTTCGAGTGGTACCCCAAACCGGCAGAATACTTCGTTCACTAACTTTTCAGCTATGGTTACCGCTTCTTGATTAGGAATGGCAAATACTTCAGGCCACTTCGTGAAGTAATCCATCACGACAAGAATGTACTTGTTTCCGGAGTCCGATGCTGGGAATGGTCCTGCGACATCTAATGCAACCCTTTCCCAAGGGGCTCCCACGTTGTACAACTTGAGTGTTCCTCGGCTACGGGTATGCGGTCCCTTGACTGATGCACAGTTAGTGCATCGTTTACACCAATTTTCAACATCTTCTCGGCAGTGAATCCAATAAAAGCGTCGCCGGATTTTCATTAGGGTCCTTTTTACTCCAAGGTGTCCACCGGATGTTCCATCGTGAAAGCTTCTCAAAACATCTTTCACCCTTTTCGTTGGGACAACGACTTGCAGGTGAGCATCCTTCCCATTTGTTGATTCCCATTTTCTACATAGAACGCCATTATGCATAACCAAGCTATCCCATTGTGCCCAGTAGCTTTTTGTTACCGCACTCATAGGAGCTACATCACACCATCTTGATTTAGGTGCGCCAGCATTAATCCAATCAAAAATGGGTCCCACGTCAAGGTCCTCTTGTTGCGCTTGCTGCATGATTTCATCACTCCACTCGTCGCTAACCGTATCAGTTCTTATCATTGTCCTTATCGCCGCGGTCCCCCCTGTCCCCGCGGTCCCGCTCGCCGCGCTCCCGCTCGCGCCGGTCCGAGCCGAGCCCCCCGCCGCCGCTGCTGCGGGAGCTACTCTCGTGCCTTTACGTCTGCCAACGGCTGGAGGTGCTATGTGATACCTCAGTGAATCTCTAGTGGCGGTCGCGCGAGCGACGTCGCGAGCCGCGCTCGTGCGGTGACCGGTTACGCCTGTCCTTGCGATGCTTGCGGTCACGGTCGCGGTCTCGGTCCCGCTCGCTTCGATCCCCTCTCTCGCTCCGCTCGCTGCGATCCTCGCGCGATGTCCTGGCCCGCTCCTTGTCTTTGTCCTTGGAGCGGGGTCTCTATCCCTCCTAGTCCTTTTCGGACAGCCTGACTGCAGGTGACCACGTTCTCCACAATGGTAGCAACGTGGCCCAAATTCGCGGCGGGAATCTACTGGCTTCGTAGTCGACACTTCTCGCACCCTGAAAGGCCTGGATGAATCCTGTCGTACAGCTTCCACCTCGAGAGCGTGGGCTACTGGATCCTTTAGGCTGCCATGATGTCCCAATCGCACGGCTGCCCTCACTTCCAGATCCCGGATCCCATCGATGAAGGCCTGCACCAGCATACTGTCCACAAAGGATGCTGACGTACGTTGATAGGCCTTCCTAACCAACTTCTCGATTTCCAGGGCCCACTGTTGTAAGGACTCGTTACGTCCTTGTGTCCTGTCCTTTAACTGAGCTCGGTACACGTGTTCCAGGTGACTGTCACCGTATCGTGCCTCCAAGGCTTCTAGAAGGCGGTCGTAAGTCCGGTCGTTTCCCAGAGCCTCTAGTATGGTAAGAGCCTCGTCGCGCAGCGCCAACGTCAGTGCTGTCCTGGCTTGCTCCTTACTCCAACCATTAGCCTGGGAAACAGACTCGAACTGCAGCTTATAGGCAGTCCACGATGAGCTACCGTCAAAGGGGGGCACTTTGAACCTGCCGCCTCCGGACACCGATGCGTCGGGTACATAGGTACTTGGACCATTAGCCACTTTGATCTCAAGTTTTTGGAGACGGCTCTCACAGGTCTCAATTTTTTTATCGACATCATGGACTCGACTCTCCAGTTTTTCATCCATATCGGCCAGTTTTTTCTGGACCTCGAACAACTCTCTCTTCCATTCGGTCGTGGACTCATGTACCTCACGAAGCATTCGTGCCTGTTCCTCCTGTTTCCTGGCCCGTTCCTCCTGTTCGCGACTGTTCCTTTAGCTCTCTCGCTTGTTCCTTTAGGAGGACGAATATAACGTTGAGGTCTACTCCTTGTGCAGCTGGAGCAGGTGATTCCGACGTACCAGGCGTCGAGTCTCCAGACCCAGACGTTTGGCTTCGCGTCGTCACTCCTTTTGGCTCGGTTTCTCGTGGCATTAACGGCATTTTCTATCCCACTTCTGACACCAAATGTTACGAGCGTGGGGTTCGTATTTGATAGAAAAGCACGAATAAATCCACTAATTAAAACACTCACTTTATTACCCAAATTAGGCACTTACAATTCACACGAACTGTACATAAAATCCACCAAAACACACACACTATTTCACTAATTATGCACTCACTATTCACACGAAGAGTCTTTCTCTCCGATTATCCTTGTACTAGCACTCGATCGCAGTTAAAATGTAACTAATTCGCGCCGGCCGTCGGCGCCTTTTATATCCCGCGGAGCCGCTCTGGACACATTGTCCACACATATCGCGAATATTCTAGTAAGGACCAGCGTGCGGGCCGAGAATATTCGAGACCATATATGTCTCTCTCTAATGGTGCACTTTCTCTGTCACTCCCTTCTCGAATGTTCCGAGTATAGCTATCTCTTTCTAGTAGTGCTATCTCTGTCACACACTTCTCGAATGTTCCGAGTATAGCTATCTCTTTCAAGTAGTGCTATCTCTGTCACTCCTACCGTTTATTTAGCCATATGACTATTTGTGCTTCAGAGGCCCATAAGGGGTCCTGAAAACGCCTGAAAACGGGTTTTCAGGTTATGGCGTCATCTGATAGAGGGTGCCCTGAAACGGACTGAAAACATGTTTCAGGCGCCTGAAAACGACGGCAACTTGGGTGAAATTTCGATCTTTAGATATATGATAGAGTAACTTCTGAAACGGCCTGAAATGACTTTTCAGCCTGCTGAAAACGCCTCTAAAGCACTGAAATTGACGTTCAAAGTTTTTGACCTAACCTACCGGCGTAACAATATTTATATTGAAGTTTAATTTCATAGCTGACATTTAGAATTAATTGACTATGTTTAAATTGTGTTATTTGTAATTTGACTTATTGTAATTTGAATTTAATATTAAGTTGACATACTGATTGAAGTGAAATGAACAATTTGTAATTTCATTTCTTAATGTTATCAATGCTATTTTGTTCGGTTAATGTACAACGCTTTAGAATTATTTCTGTTATGTTGTACGTACGAAATTTGAGAAATAAATAAATAAATAAATTGATCTCTTTGAAAAAAAGGTCGTGTGTATTACAAATATTTCATCTGAATTACTAACGTCAACGGGGGCGTCTTAAGCCGTTTCAGTTTAGGCGCCTAAACTGTTCCGCATAATTAACAGGACCGACATAAAACAAGTCTTGGTATCGGGTAAATAAAGCCCGTTATGGCGTATTGGAATGGAAATAGTTACCCTTGGTAATGGTTGTTATTGATTTGAAGCTAATCGTTGTGGTAAACCCACGTGCTGAGTTAAGATCAAAGACTTCGGCACACCACTGGCGATAGCGGGTCGGTAGCGGGGCGAGTGTCAAATGAAAAAAAAACTCTATGCAGCATGTTACATCAAATTCGACAGCGTGCGCGCGCTGTTGTGTCAGTGTGGCGGCCATTTGACCATACATTTGACAACAGCGAGCATCCGACCCACCACCTTGACCCGCCCGCGGTCTGCAGAAACCTAAACTCATATGCAGTATATAGGGTTGCGTCGTTTTGTTACAGAGTTTCCATGGCCACAAAATGATTTATCGAATTGACAAATATGCTTAACAGGTAATTTATGTGGTAACCGATATCACATTAAAAGGCCAAGGTGTCTTAGCGGTGAAAATGCAAAAATGCTTCGCGAATTTCAACATTATGCAATGTGGGTGTGAGGGTGTCCCTTCGCGAGTGAGAGCTCTTTCTTTGAAATAAATTTCTCGGACTATCAAGAGTTATACACCATAGAAAAGGTAGATTATTTCTCTATTTCCAGTGAAAAAAAAAAACAAAAAATAGTACAAGGTTCACACAGGATCAATATTTGCAAACGGCGGCGTCCTGCAGGCGCGGTCATAAGAGAGGAGTGCTTGCGCGAGACAGAGATGTTTTATACGATCTGTCATCGGTCGTGCGTGTGTATGGAGGGAGTGCTTACTGCTTGCATACAGAGAGCGGGAAGGCCCCTTAACGCATGGCTTTACCCGAAATGGGTCGCGATTTTCACATAAAGTTCGAAACCCATTTAAGGGTTAGTATGTGGTAAAGGTCTCTTGTCATTTCTCAGTGATGGACTAGCCTCCTGTCACGAAAAATGGAGTATTCAATAACTGGCCAAATTTGCCCCGTATGCGAAAAGCCGTGTTATGCGTGTATAGGTATCAAGGATATATATCCCAGAAAAAATACATGCTAACAAATTTCGCTATACTCTTAGAATCCTATCACAACACAACGTTGAAATTGATGCGATACATTGTTCATCTGATAACTTCAATTACTCGGATCACAATAAACAAAGAGACTGGGTGAGTAATAGATACGTACAGGTAAGGGTGTGCCAAGTGCTGAGGGAATATTCCCAATATTACCGATGGTGCGGGAAATCGCAAAAAGTCCAGTCTGTCGACACGTTGTCATTGGCCAAATGCACAGACTTATATACCTATACAATTTCTGTAAATAACATACAGTTTATTGATGGAGTATTGAATGACTGGCTAACTTGGGCAAAGGCGTGACGCTATGTTATATTTATTAGTCGTTTGAACCTAATTGGGGATTTACCGGCAGTGAAAAGCTTTCTTGTTGGAGATAAGTATGGGTTTGTTCATACATGTTATCCATTGTATCGTTGCCTAGTACCCAAGATACAGGGAATCCTAGTTTGGGGCTAGATCAATGTGTGTAAAATGATGTCCAAGGTATTATTATTATATTATTATTTATATTTCATTGTTTTCAGAATGAAATAGTTAATTTACCAATATTCCCAAGTTAAATTTCCACCCGATTCCCAATGTTCCCGTTGCCGAAAACAGCGGGCTCATCAGTGGGTGTATGTATGTAAGCTACACCTATCCTGTTCGATTCCAAATCGATATTCCATCGATGGTTTCTGAACGGTCATTTTAATTTTGACGTTAGCTGTCAATCAGGCAGTTTTGACAACTGACAGAAAAAAGCCCTCGCAATGTAAACGCGTTTTGGTTAGGGGTTGAAATTAAATCGCAGGGCATCTGGAATGTATTCGGGATTCCCTCAGGATTGTTAATATAGCTGAGTGTGCCGTTGTCTCTCGAACCAGATAAAGTTCGGATTTTCGTGCCCGATTTGTATTTACCACGTAGAACATAACCTGTGTTGGAACACTGTGCTCATTGAAGCTGGCCCGCCAGTCATACCTGGTTGGCTGAAGAACCTGTCTACCAAGAAGAGCCTAGGGTGCACCCGGGCCTTGCAGAGAGACAGGAGGTTGACGGGACCGAAGCACAGACCAGGAGGCCTACTATGACCTCTTAAATCTATTCAGTTTAAGGCCTTAAACTGAACTGCATTGCTAATTCGTACCATGACCTCTAAAAAGCAAGGCAGTTTAAGCCCTTATTACGTCCAGCGTTTTCATGCAGTTCACCTTTTTTTTCCTCCTAAAATCGTACCATGACGTGGCATTGGACAAGCGCTCGGCGATTACTGAAACGCTCAACTGTCAAAGTAAGCAATGTTTAAAAAGTTGCTCTGAGATTAACTTTATGTGAATTGTTGTCTTGTTGTTGATAGTTTAGTAGACGCTTTGAGATTGTTCAAGTGCTTTTTAGTTATTTTCTTTATAATAATGGCAAGTGAGTAAACAGGTTTTGTTTGAATTTTTTGAAACGGACAATAACTTGAATGACAATTTTAAAAGAAATCGCCACCGCCTTACAAGGGAAATGTATGATCCCTTTCATTTAACTGAAGACAAATTCGTCGAACAATATCGGCTTACTCCCGACTTGGCTCAAAGTTTGTGCAAGGAACTGGCGACGAGTGGTAAACCACAGCCAAGTAAATCGTCGGATTCCACCATAGAAACAAAAGTAAGAGTTTATGGAAATACATTAGTTTTATTGTCAAGAGACTTAGGTAATTTCTAGTCAAGGATCTAGACAGTGTACATCTAAATACCTACTCTTTTCTGTTGCAGGGTCTTACAGCTTTATCATTTTATGGCTATGGAACATATCAAATGCCAACAGGTAAGATCCGTGGCTCTGCATGATCTATTGCGGAACAAACCATGTCAGCAGTACCTACTGGGCATAGGTCACTGCAGCAATGAACTCATTAGAAATGGGAAATACCTATGAAGAATGCAGACAAACTGTAGAAGAATGTTGTACCTATGAATATAATAAGGTGAATTTTTAATTGATACCATAGCTTTAATTATGTAGCTGTCAGACACCAGTTCTAAACAGTCGCTAATTTGAAAAGGTTATTTATAATTAACACTTTTTTAATTTCAGGTGTAATGAAAAATTTGGAGTGATGTTATTGGCTGTATTGATGGGACACAGGTAGCTATTGTAAGCCCAAAAGGAGAGGAGAGGTATATCTGTCGGAAGGGCTATAATTCTCTTAATGTTCAATTGGTAAGATTAATCAATGATAATTATTATGACCTCTGTGCCGCTGCGGTTATTATGACTCTGCCTACCATGCGAGAGGTCCCGGGTTCGATCCCCGGCTGGGGATAAATAAATAAAAAATTGGAAAAATGTCTTGGATGTTTATGTGTGTGTAATGTCACTGTTGCTGGTTCCCACAACACAACAGTGTGGGGCCAAGCAATGTAAGTGCCTGTACATAAATGTTAATGTTTATGTAATTGTATGTTGATGCTAGTTATGGTGGATCCACACATGACTCATTTAGATGATCAGTCCATCTACTTCAAGACTCTTTCAAAGGCCTCAGTAATAATAAAGGCTTTTAGGTAAGCTGTTCTAAATGTATTTCTAAGAATGGATTATTCTGTTGGCATACCTGCCTACAGTACACCGACTATCAAAATAAAACTGGAATCCATATCAATCAGAATTATTTTATTTAGTAAACAAACAGAAATTTACAAATAAGTATGCTACTTATTTCTGAATTTAACTGAACTATTATTATAATAATAATAATAGTTTATAAAGTTAAAAAATTCCATTTCTTACTATCATACAAACCTACTAAGAATGCCCCTATCTCCCGCACTAGTACTAGCAGTAGGTTACGAGATGCAGACAAGTAGCATTCTTATTTGTATTGTCAAGTAACACTAAGAACTAGAGTATGTATAACTGTAGCAGTGGCAGTGGATGCGGCAGGCTCAGGACCGGAGTAGAGGGAGTGGTAAAGAAGGTGTGCCGATTGATGATGATGTTTAGCTAACTTAACATAACAACAAAATTAATAATAAAACATTCACTATTCACATAAATATTTTATCTATTTAATAAAGTAAGTTTTAAAGAGGAGGTCTGTGGCGCACTCAGTCAGAAAGCCAGCAGTGAGCTGTTTTAGGCTGCTATGATGATTAATAAAGTATAATAGTTTTAATTACAATAATAATAGGTGTCTAATATAATATTTTTACTTGCAGGTGACTCTGGTTATCCTTTGAGGAAAACTATGATGACTGCTTTATTGGATGCAACAGAAGGCTCACCTGAAGCCTACTACACTAATTGCCATGTCAAAACTAGAAATGTAATTACACAGTTATTGCAAGCATCAAACAGTCTTCATTTAAGTTTTATGTTAAAATTGTGTTGCATAGTTTTTGTTGTTTTTTAAGTTACAATGTTTTTGTTTCATAAAACGCTTTTAGAAAACGCTGCGCCTCGTTAAAGGCCCGCATCTGTGGTAGTCCCAACTCCATTCTGTGCACGTTTGCGGACAGATGGGATTCACCGCTGCTGGGGCACTGGGAACGTCTGCACACCTGTCTGTCCTAGCAGTGTGGAATCCCATTCCTTATTCTTAATTTTTCATTAATTCTAATTTGACTCTAATCTAATTTAATTTAATTTATTAATTTATTTAATTTATTAATTTGTGTATATGACTTTTGTTTAATTTAATTGTAATTTTAATTTTGTAATGTATGGGTCTATAACCTGAAATAAAGAAATTGAATTGAAATAAAGATTTAATGTAATAAGATAAATATGCATGTATGTAAATATCTATACATACATATTTAGACAGTCATAATTTAGAAGCACCACAGATACTATAATACTATACTGTAGCACTGATTTCTTTGTCACTTTTTAAAGACATCATCATACATGTAATTTTGAATAAAAAATCTAACATTGACTTAACTATGGAGTATACTTGTGTATGTAATTATTTTTATTTTAAACTCCAAACTCAAATAAAGTAAGTAGGTAAGATTAATGCACTTTTGTACAAGTTAAACACTAGATAAAATAAATCAAATATGATCAACAAAACTAATGAGTACATACTGAATCTCGCACAGACAAAGGAGACTCCATAAACTATGCCAGTGCTTCGGATATACGCCCATCAGAGAAGAGATAACCTATTTAAATTGATTCTATCAGGCAGTTCACGCAAAAGAGTAACAAACATCCATCCTCTCAACCACAAACATTCGAGTCTACATTATTAGTTAGATTAATAACCGATGACCATCCTTTCCTATATTTGAATGCACCTTCACCCATCTAGTTACATTGCTGGGCAACTCTCTGCCACATTCTTAGGGTACAGATGGCTGAGTGGACTTATTATAGCCCAAGACTATGTTTCTGTGTGAATTTAAAAAAACACATAGAGCCCCAATTGTTCGTATGATACACGATGGGGGCGTCGTCGTATAGGCAATTAAACCAAATTACTGCAAGTAAATATAAATTTAATACACCTATGTAATGTATGAAAAGCTTACATAAAAAGGAGTATCAATAATTATATGTTCAGCATACGACATATTTTAAAATTACACATGCAGTATTTCTTCGTCATTTTAGTCTTCATTCGTGAAATAAAGTTCGGTTCAGAAATAAAGAATGCAGTTCGGGCGTCCTTTTATTTTGCTGATTTCAATGGGCCCATTTCGTGCGTCGTAGGTATTGGAGTCAGATTTTAATTAGAAATTATATGTAAAATATTATTTTACAATTTCGATCCGCCATCCAGCGAGGCCAATGCTATGTTTGTTAAATGAGTATGCCTTGTTGTTTGTAGCGTAGCGAACGAGAAAGAATGTATATTACTTAATAATATGTAATTAAATCAACACACAAAAGTACGTCCTAAAATAAATCGTTAAATATTGTAAACAAACACATGAACCACTTGACAGTTATGAGTTGCGTTCAAAATGCTCAATATAATTTGAACGATCAATAAAAAACAAAGCATAAGTTACTAAGTTTTATCACAAATTGCATTAATATGCGCGTATTACTTTTAAGCTTTCATTTTTTCAAAGTACCATTCGTAAATAATAAAACAAATTATAATATAAGATATCCTTATAATAAAAAAAACCGGTAAATACCATATAAACAATAAACGTTGGTTAGGAACGGTCCTCCAGACAATGCGATGAGTAGTTCTTTCATAAGGAATCCTGTATATTCCCTTCTCGTTCTTACATGGATGTAAGTTAACTAGCCAGAGACAATAAACTATTCACCTTATCAAATAAGCAGCTCAGAAGTCGTTCACCTTTTATGAGGTCATGGTACGAAATTAAGTCGTTCAGTTTAAGTACTTTAACTGAACTGCCTGGATTAAGAGCAGTTTCTTATAAGGTCATGGTAGGCCTGCAGGTTAGATCTACCCCACATAACTTCAGCTCGGTGAATCGCCGACGTTCATCACTTCTTGGCACCTGATCGTCACGCTACCTCGTAGCTCATGGGCCCCTACGAGGTCATTAGGTGCTGAGAAGCCTGAACACTTTGGTAGCTAGAGCGTGGCTTCCTGAGATTTGCAGCCGTCAAGGGCTCCAGGAAGGCACGATTTGGGACTATCAATCTGTAGGTATAGGCGGTTAAGTAACTTGGTTGTTCCTGTATCCACATAGATTGGTAGTATTGTAAGCTATTGCTGGTAGTAGACAGACAGATATTGAATTGAAATTTGCATTGAATTACCAGTTAGTCAATCTATTAGTGGTCTAGTAATGCTATTGAATGAATGTTTTGGTTAACATAGTTAGTTACATCTATTGATAGCAGGCTATTACATTGTTTTCAGTTTATAGCAATTTATAACCAAGTCTGTCAAGATGGCTCAGCTGGTGGCAGCATTGAGGGGTGAGCCCAGGGAGCTGGTCGCTCATTTGACAGTTACGGAGGTTAACTATGAGACGGCCAGGCAATTGTTGGTCAGACGTTACCACAACAAACGGAGGTTGGCCGATGCCCAACTGAACCGTTTGTTTAGCATCCCGGTTGTGAACAAGGTCGGGGCCATACAGACGGAGGTTTTGAACCCATTGTTGTCCGTCACCAAGGCTCTAGAGAATCTTGGACTTCCGGTTGGTGAATGGTCGTACCTACTGTTGTACATTGTACTTTCCCGCTTACCCGCTGACGTGCAGACTCGTTTCGAACAGTCTCACGGGAGGTCGGCCGAGGACCTGCCCGCCTTCTCCGACTTGGTCGGATTTTTGGAAGAGGAGGCTCGACGGGCAGAGAATTTGGGGTTGACGGTCACCCATCCTTCGGAGCCACAGAGAGCTGCCGGGAGCGCTGTGAGTAGGGGCCCTCCGACGAGGAAGGACCGCACCAACCGGCAGTCGTATGGGACTGTGAGTGAATTGACCCCACATGGTGAGACCTGCCCATGTTGTAGGCAGATTGGCCATGCTGTGGCCAATTGCAATAAGTTCGGGGAATTTAGGGTTCAGGGACGGCGCCGGATGGCCAAGCAGCGGAGCTGGTGTTTCCTGTGCCTCGGGCCACACATGGCTAGGGACTGCACGCGCACACAAATGTGCGGATATTGTGGTGGGCCCCACAAAAATCTGTTGTGCATGAACCGGTCCGGCCAACAGCCACCACAGGGCCGTACCCAGGGTGACATGGCATGGGGCCCTGAGAATTCGTTTGCGACTCGGAGCGCAACTCAGGGGCCAACGTCCCCACGTGCACAGGGCAGTACTAGGGTGCAGGGCCGCACTCAGGATCATTACATGGGGGGCCCTGAGTTTTCGGTTGCGACTCAGCATCCGACTCAGCGGGACATTGGGTGTGTTGAGCAGGCCGTAACGGGCGGGTGGCATGGGACACCTTCATATGCGGGTGCGGTTCAGACGCCGCCTCAGTTGTCGCCCCGCTCGTCGCCTCGTCCTCGTCGGTCACATGTGATGTCCCCCCCGCTTATGGAGCGGCCACGGTTGAATTCACGCCCACCCCCCTTTACGGGGAATCGTAGGGTGGCAATGGAACCGGCGCGTGGGCCATTTGTACAATGGGACCCTCTGGCGTATAGCTGCATACCTGATCGGTTACAGGCAGAGTGGGGCCCCGGGGGCCCTCGCTGGAATTTGCGGCCCAACCATTTGTTGCCCCCCAACCGGAGACGACGGTGTTACCGATCGCCTCTGTGCTTGTTTGGGATTTGGCGGGCAACCCAACATACGTTCGCGCCCTATTAGATTCTGGAGCTCAGGGCTGCATTGTATCGAATGATTTAGCAAAATGGTTGGGCCTCAAGGTAAATAGGTATAATAAATCAATACGGGGCGTGGGGAATGTTACGGTTACGAATGTAGTTGGTCAATCGGTGATCAAGTTCTCTCCACGTTATGACATTTTGACAACAACATCCGTGCAAGCTTTAGTAATGACGCATGTCATGGGCAGACACCCCTTGGTGAAGTTGAATCCGGCCGTTCGGCCTTCAGGACTCAAGTTGGCGGATCCCGATTTTGACACTCCAGCCCCGGTCGACCTGCTCCTGGGAGCAGACGTTCTGGGTAGTTTTCTGTTGTCGGATCGGCGAGTTCTTCAGCCGGACGGGTTGATTGCTGTGGATACTAAGTTTGGTCACGTGATCATGGGTCCGGCATTGCCAATGGTTAGGCCTGCCGAGTCAGATGGCATACTTATTGGCTCAGCGTTGTCAGACGCTATCCAACGTTTCTGGGTGATAGAGGAACCTCCCACCGTTCGTCGAGTCGACGCAGACGAAGAAGAGTGCGAGTTGTTTTACCAGAATAGTACTGGTCGCCTTCGTTCTGGTCGTTTTGTAACTCGACTGCCTTTCAGGGCCGATCGACCGCCACTAGGAGAATCTAGGAAGATGGCTGAGACGAGATTAATATCGATGGAGCGAAGGATGTCAAGGGACGCCGTATTTAAACAAAAATACGTCAATTTCATGAGGGAGTATGAGTCGTTAGGACACATGTCGGTATCGGGTGTGGACTGGAGATCTGAGGATCATTGTTTCCTTCCACACCATGCCGTCCTGCGAACCCCTACCGGCAAGATTTGAGTTGTTTTTGATGGGTCAGCACCTACCTCGAACGGGATGTCCCTGAATCAGTGTTTACATTCGGGACCCAAGTTGAGTCGTGATATTTCGGATATTCTCACGAGCTTTCGGAGGCACCAGATTGTATTTGTCGCAGACATTCGGATGATGTTTAGGCAAACGGTAATTCATCCGGCTGACAGAAGGTATCAGTTGATACTTTGGCGTGAGTCCACGGCCGAGCCAGTCAAGGTCTATGAGTTAAACACGAACACGTATGGGTTACGGTCTAGCCCGTATTTGGCGATGCGTACCCTGCGGGAGTTGGCGTCGCGTGACCGTGTGAGCTATCCTAGAGCCGCCGCTATCCTGGAGCAAGATTTGTACGTCGATGACGTCTGCACAGGGGCAGCCAGTTTAGAGGAAGCTCTGGACCGACGTGACGAGCTCATTCAATTGCTGGAACGAGGCGGCTATGAACTACGCAAGTGGATGTCCAACTCCCCTGAGCTGATGGCTGGTCTCCCAGATGAGTTTCAACAAGACCCGCACGTTTTTGAGAATCCTGACAACCCTATCATGTTGTCAGTGCTTGGAATTCAGTACCGGCCCGTCCATGATGAGTTTACCTATCGGGTGGTTTTAGAAACACCGAAGGCCTGGACGAAGCGGTCAGTACTGTCAACGATTGCGAGAACGTTCGACCCGAATGGATGGATTTCTCCAGTCACCTTTGCTCTCAAATGTTTTATGCAAAGGCTATGGGCGGCTCAGTTGACCTGGGACACCCACCTCTCAGGTGATTTGTTGACTGATTGGACGCGAATGTTCACCTCGCTATCGGTCATAAATAATGTATTGCTGCCGAGGAAATTGGTCCCTGCTGGGGATTACAGGGCAACCCTTCACGGGTTTTGTGATGCCTCTGAACGAGGGTTTGCGGCAGCGGTTTATTTGCGAACCGTCACCTCCACCGGGGAGGTCGACGTGCCTTTGGTTTTGGCAAAAAGCAAGGTAGCGCCTATTCGGACAAGGATGACGATTCCAAAACTGGAACTGTCCGGGGCTGCTCTTTCGACCAAACTTTTGAATCACACTCTAACAGTGTTGCGTGGGTCAGTGGATTTGGAGGATACGGTGTACGCTTGGACGGACAGCCAGATTGTTTTGTGCTGGCTGAAGGCTTCGGTCCATAACTTAGAGGTTTTTGTTGCGAACCGTGTCTCCCAGATTGTGTCGTCTGAGGTCCCACTGACCTGGAGACATGTACCAGGAGAATTGAACCCGTCTGATTGTGCATCCAGGGGATGTAAGGCTCCTGAACTCGTTAGACACCATTTGTGGTGGGGACCACCCTGGCTTGCCAAGAGAGAATCGGACTGGCCCCACAGCCATGTAGTAGTATCTTCGGATCATGGCCCCAGAGCGGCCGTGCATGTTACCCAGAAGGCTGAGGACCCTGACGCCGGGTTTCTGCTGGACCGGTATAGCTCACTTGACAAGTTGATAAACGTGTCCACTTGGATTAGGAGATTCGCTCGAAATTGTCGTACTCCTCGCGATCAGCGAACGTTGAACCCTATTCTGACTCCGGCAGAGCGAAACGAGTCGCTGTTGAATTTGGTCCGGTTGGTACAGTCCTCGAAGTTTGGGGCAGAATTGGAGATTATATGAAGTGGACGTTCGAAATTGAAGGGAGCCGTCGCGCGTCTCAACCCCTTTGTTGATTCGACCGGGTTACTTCGGGTAGGAGGAAGATTGCGCAATGCGAATCTGTCGTATTCGGCTCGTCACCCACTTCTGCTCCCCAAGGGGGGACAGTTAGTTGAATTGCTGGTGACTGATCGTCATATTAAAAACACGCATGCCGGCTGTAACGCGTTGTTGGCCACGCTCCAGCGGGAGTTTTGGATCTTATCTGCCCGCCGTGTCATACGGAACATCGTGTTTTTATCGACTTAAGGCTGCCACGATGCAACCTCTCATGGGGGACTTGCCCCCTGATCGTGTGAATGAGGTCAGACCGTTTTCAGGTGTTGGTACGGATTTTGCAGGACCGTTTATGGTGAAGAGTTCACGATTGCGTACCTCTAAGCAATACAAGGCGTACCTATGTGTGTTTGTTTGTTTATCCACCAAGGCGGTACATCTCGAGCTCGTTGCTGATCTCTCGACAGAGGCTTTCATTGCTTGTTTGGATAGGTTTGTTTCTCGAAGGGGACTTCCAACTTTGATCCGCTCTGATAACGGCACTAACTACATAGGTGCGGAACGATACTTACGAGAGATAGTCAACTTTTTGAATGTAAATAAAGTGGATATTGGAACGGCCCTCTCCCGTCGGGGTATACAGTGGACCTTCAGCCCACCGATTTGCCCCCACTGGGGTGGGATTTTTGAGGCCGTAGTTAAGTCAGCTAAGACGCACTTAGGGCGTATAGTAGGTCAGACCGCGCTGACTTTTGAGGAGCTCGCGACATTGTTTTGTAAGATCGAGGCCGTTCTCAATTCGCGACCGTTGTGTCCGCTCAGCTCGGATCCAAATGACCTGGAGGCTCTGACCCCAGGCCATTTCTTGATAGGACAGCCACTTAACGCGTTGCCCGAGCACCCCTTCGAGGGAGTGAAATTGTATCGGTTGTCAAGGTATCAGATGTTGCAGCAATTTTACTCAGAATTTATGGAAGCGTTGGTCGCTCGAGTATCTGCATATCTTACAACAGCGCCTTAAGTGGACTGACAAAACTAGCCCCCCTAGTGTTGGTGACCTCGTTCTGGTTAAGGATGCTAACCTACCGCCACTACGTTGGCGCAGGGGGCGCATTGTTAACTTGTTCCCTGGCAAGGACGGGACCCCCCGGTCTGCAGAGTTTCTAGTAGGAGGCTCGGTTCTAAAACGAGCGGTAGCAACGTTGTCTCGGCTGCCCGTAGATTAGGGGACAGGTGGGTGCCTGTCCGGGCGGGTGATTGTTCGATTCCAAATCGATATTCGATCGATGGTTTCTGAACGGTCATTTTAATTTTGACGTTAGCTGTCAATCAGGCAGTTTTGACAACTGACAGAAAAAAGCCCTCGCAATGTAAACGCGTTTTGGTTAGGGGTTGAAATTAAATCGCAGGGCATCTGGAATGTATTCGGGATTCCCTCAGGATTGTTAATATAGCTGAGTGTGCCGTTGTCTCTCGAACCAGATAAAGTTCGGATTTTCGTGCCCGATTTGTATTTACCACGTAGAACATAACCTGTGTTGGAACACTGTGCTCATTGAAGCTGGCCCGCCAGTCATACCTGGTTGGCTGAAGAACCTGTCTACCAAGAAGAGCCTAGGGTGCACCCGGGCCTTGCAGAGAGACAGGAGGTTGACGGGACCGAAGCACAGACCAGGTTAGATCTACCCCACATAACTTCAGCTCGGTGAATCGCCGACGTTCATCACTTCTTGGCACCTGATCGTCACGCTACCTCGTAGCTCATGGGCCCCTACGAGGTCATTAGGTGCTGAGAAGCCTGAACATATCCGATGTCTTATCGTCCTTGTCTTGAACGCGAATGTACACTAATTGGGTACACTAATTGCATATTAAATAAAGAAGAAAGAAAGAAAGACGCGTTTACCTAAATGTCGATTGAGTAATGCGTGTTTACCTAAAATTTTATTTAATTATCAGCAAAACTGCACAATATTAGCAGCATAGGATCTCACCCAAGTCTGAAATAACAGTTGTTGTATTTGGTCCCAACGATAAAGATTAATTATACAACATTGTATTGTTTATTAGGTTTTTTTGTGTCTTTAATTATAAAGTTTAATTGTTTGTTGATTTGAATGGAATAAATTCTTGTCACAGATTCAATGAAATACTTTCTAAATCTTTCAGATTTATTTATTAATTATTTATTATGCGAATTTACTTACTTCGCACAGAATGAACATGAACAGATGAACCATTTTGAATAAAAACATTTATCAAAAAAAAACATTGTACAAGGTGTTTAGAGTATGGAGCAACAATAATTTTTGGGAGTAAGGGACATCAACCTGAACAACTTTTACTACAAAACCGATCTGATCAGAGCAACTTTATTCGCTCCCTACTCCAAACAGCCGGTATTCGATATCAGATACATCACACCGGATGTAACAGAATGGTGAAGTCATATTTTAAGGAGTTGTTAAAATGATAATTCCCCTCCTTATCTCCGAAACTACGAGTCTAAAATATACCACACCACATCCCTACCATTGTACGGTAGTTCGAAACCCTTCGTGCGCGAGGTGACTCGCACTTGATCTTTTTTTTTAAGCAGGACTCCCTAGGTGGTGTTGTGATTTGTGAATTTGTAATGGAGGGTTAAGGTGAAATGAAAAATAAATATAAACGAAATACGAATGTCGCTTAAAAATATTTAAATATTTCTACTTTATACAAAAAAACACAAAAATATGCATGCATTCCTACAATAAGATACCTGTGGAGATTTTGAAATTACCATTTGAGCAATTTAAAAAGCATGTAAAAGCGACTTTTTTGACAAAGGGATATCACAATGTTCAAGATTACTTAAATGACAGAACTGTATGGGGTTAATCTAGCTCAACACAGACCTTGCTGTTAAAAATCTTGTAATTATTTATTCCTGCGTATCAATCATAATAATTTATATTGTAATATTTGTATTAGTTAAGCAAAACCAGTTTTTAAAAGAGATCTAAAAATCAATCTGTGGAAGTTTCTACGCCCCCTCTCCCACAGTGGTCCAATGTAGAGAAGAGGCAAAAAATGACGTTTAGTAAGTATATGTAAATATCTACAGTAATAAAGAACTTTGACGTTGACTTTGACTTTGAAACGAAAGTGACAGCGTTAAATTACTTTCACCTATGAAAGAAAAGAGAGCGCAAACAATGCAGTCACGCGCAGTGCGACTCAAACTAAAATAATGTAGAACACATCAAAATTGTTTAAAAAGAAACTACGCTATTTTGTCAAAAACATTTTCAAGGAGAGTTTACGCATACATAATATCCACATTTTGAATGCAACTCCGCAATGAAATTAGAAAGGATTTCAGAATTACAAGAAAAAATATATATTAAATAAATGAGACAGATAAAAAGTTAACAAACAATGAAATAGTTATATTTTAATTAACTCAAGCAGTTTTCTTTTTGTTTGGAAAATTCCAAAAGAAACAAGCACCATTTTATTTTTTCTTTTAACATTCTTCGTCCATCTGAATAGAATAAAGTCTTTAGCCTATTCTCATTTTTTTATTCGTTACTTAGGTTCGTGTTTTTTTTTTGTCTATAAAAACCCGACTGCGGTGAAGCCCGAAATGTGGTTTATTATTTTATTCCGTAGAGATCAAATTTTCGGAGCACGAGTTCTACTTATAACAGACTATATATTCGAACCAATTAGAGATACGTTCAACATTTACAGTTTTTCGCACACATTTTGAAAAGAAAGGAAGGCAATATATTTATAGTAATAATCGGCCAAGTGCGGGTCGGACGCGCACACGAAGAGTTCCGTAGCATCGTCCAAGAAAACTTAACTGGATTCGAACCCGGATCCCGGAACCGATATCAAACCAATTATACGTTTACGCCACCACAACCTTGTTATAAGCCGCGTGTTACACGTCTCTTGTATGAGGACCTCTTTAATTTACATATCTCATGTAGTTAGTATACACAATCTGTGAAAATCTCAACTCTATACCTTTTACGGTTCATGAGATACAGACTGCTGACGGACGGACGGACAGACGGACAGCGGAGGCTTAGTTTTAGGGTACGGAACCCTAATAAGGTAAGCCTGTGCTCGTAGCAATCCTTATGATTAATATCTGTTGAGCAAAATGCCGCGTAAAGGATTTCTGAATGAACTCTAATCTGTCCACATTAATATCATACTCAAAGACTGGGTTCCAGACGACACTGGCAAATTTCAGAGCATTAAATTGGCACATTTGTCTTGTTCGCTTAAAAACATTTACATATTTCTAATTTATACAAAAAACTCAAAAATATTATAGCGTCACGCCTTTTCCTATACGGGGTGGCACATCAATGGAGATATTATTTTTTTCTATTGCCATTAGAGCGTCCATTGTAATTAAGATATTGTGAACCCAGAGAAAATGTCAGTAAGTATGTGACTCTTTCTAGAAAGTTTAATGTTTTTATATCTTGGTTATCATTTCATTTGCTTTTATCTTCGATCTTCGCTATTTTTCTTGCTATTTTTGCTTACTCATATTCAGACAGAAGTTGAGAGGATGAGCATAGTACTGATATCCTGCAATTCGACATATCTCCGTCTTGAACATGATTTGGTATTCAGGCCAACAGTTGTGTCTAGACTTTCTAGAGTTCCACAAAGCGTAAACGTGTCTAGAATTAGACATCATGAATTGACCTAGCTTTTATGATTTTTGGAAATAGTACACCCACCCACCCAAAAAAATAAGGCAATAGTATACTAGATATATTCCCTCGACACCAACTTTAAAGTAAACATAAATACATACAGGATGGAACAACTAAATGTAGTCATATAACTGTGGTGTGAGTATTTCATTAAAAACCGTTTGCTGAGAGCAACTACTAATAGAGTATGGAGACTTGCATCATTGTGCTTGCTCAACAGGAAAATATGCCGCAACACACAGGCCTGATTAGATCACTGATTGATCAGTGAACCAAAACATTACCAAACATAATGAAAACATTACCAAACCACTGAATAAATAATTGTACCAAACCTACGTTTGAATCATTTGAAACGATCAATTTTACTGTTCAACCAACTGAGCTCGTAATCTTTGAGTGATGTTACTAGAGAAGCAAATTAAATAGGAATAGTGTACAGTACAGTACTCCAAAACTGCTAATGCACATAGAAATCTTCGCCAGTTGTCGTATTTCCGAAATTACCCGAATAATATAATTGCAATTTTTACCTTGTTCGAAAGAAATAGTGAATGTATCTTAGCCACCTTTTATGGGAAACGGCGTTACATTATGAGTTATGAGGCGCCGCAGTAGGCCAAGCCGCCTTTTGCAAATCTCAAGTTTCGCGAAATAGGAGTATGTAAACACTTGTTTCTTTATACTAGCTTATTGATCATGAGTATCAGCAGGGATTTGTGAACGTTCAAACGTAATTTGATTATTTTTGCTCGACAGAAAAGTCTCGAAGTTACAACAAAAAAAAAACAGAAAATAAAAAAGTTTTTGTACAGGATTTGAATTTATGTACTTGCTACTTATTTAATCGTTCTCTTAATATGAAGTTATTTTGCTCTGTCAGTCCCATTAATATCGATGAAGAGCCCTTTTAATTTGGTATCCTATTCCTCTAAAAGAAAGCTGTAGGTGCAATTGTAAGTTCCACCAGCCCAGCCCTAACAATTTCGCGGACAGTAGACGCATTTTTAGTTTTGAACAATATAGGAACGTGAAAAATGTGTAGCGCAAGCGAGGAAGGAGATAGCTCATTTTATAATATTTTGTCTCAATTAGAAACAAGCTTATAAAATGACCTGTGTAAGTACCGACAGTGACACAAAGGGAAGTAAGGTCTGTGGCACGTCTGGCCACAGCCACTTATGCAAAGAAATCAGCCATCAATAGAGGTAACAACTTCACTCGTTTAAGGCAGTCAGCTGATTTGTATCGGTTGATTTGTCACACCAAAGCCTTTACCAGGTGGGGTAGTGTCGGTGCACAGTTTAGTATATACCGGGTAAAATCGTCGGCGGCTTTGGTGTGTAATGTTATATTACAGAACCAAAATGCAACCGGGCAAAGTAATAAATTCTTACGAAAATTTCAAGGTCCATATAGAGTTACAAAAGTATATGATCACGACCAATATGAAATAGAGGATACTCCGGTAACTAAAATGTGAAGGGCTGTGCACAAATCTGTTTATGCGGCTGACAAATTGCAACCTTGGTAACGTTAGACAGAGTTTCTGGAGACGAAAAGAGTTGTAGTGGTGACAGTAACTTTGTTACCTCGAGTGATGTATCACATCCTGACCGGGGGCGGCGGCTTTGTAATTTAACATAACGGTTCCTTAATTTATTATTCTTATGCCCCTATAACAACCCCTCTATAGACACCCCCTACACCTTTCAGCGATAACCTGTATAAGAATAAGATAGTTATCGAGTTTAAGTTTACAAAATCTTGTTTGTACAGGTAGGTAAAGTAAGACGATGCTCTAGGCCTCATGCTCCTATCTCCATTTTCTAAACACCGTAAAACAACTCCGGTTTTACTGCCCCCGCAGTCTCCGCTGAGCCTTATAAGAAGATTTTAATTATCACAATTATTGTCTACATGGAATTTCTTAGAGAGAACACGTGCAAATAATATCTGGGGCCGGTAACGCTGGAAAAATGGTGACTCAGTGGCAATAACACTACGACGTGCATAGGTCAACTTTTGGTAACAGCTATTTTGCGTTGGGGGAATCTTAATATAAGTAATTTATGGTAAAGCCTCTTCCACCTGAAAAAGCTTGATTTCTTCTTCTTCCTCTTTTAATTAGGCGTGCTAAATTCTTTTGAGGTTAACTTTGCCAGTGTCAAGTGTATTTGGAAGATCACAATTTGGTCAGGTTCTCTATCGAGGACCTGGAAGTTAATGTCTTGAGAATAATTTGGTGCTCCTCAGCACTACCCGAGAGGACGTGAAGGGCTGTAGGAACCAAGTGTTTCCTTCGGACGGGCTTGGCGCTGTGTTGTAGATGTAATGATAAAAATTTAGATGGTTACTAATTATCTCCATGTGTTATCTAATATAAAACGATGACCTCTGTGATGTCATGCTTTCCAAGCGAGAGGTCAAGGGTTCAAATCCCGGCTGGGGAGAAAGAAAAAAATCCCCAGGTCTTGGATGTTTACATGTTTGTGACCTCGCTGTTTCTGGTTCCGACGACACAGGGTAACCTAGTGTGGGGCCAGAAGCAATGTACCTGTATGTAAATGTTATGTTATGATTACAGAAACATTAGATAGGTGCCATACCTGGCCAGCTATTTGTCACGTCATTGTCGCTACCATTCAGCTACCAGAATCGGAACCCGGATTGTGAAATAACTTCTGTAAGAGTAAGGGAAAGTAATGATAAAGGAATGTGTCTCATTATGACTAAATATAGATCTGCAAGAGTCTATTGGCATATCTGTAAGCAATGCCTGCTGTAACCAATTTCTTAGGCCTATTTCGACGCTAATCAACACTATTGTCTGAATAACTTTAATAAGTTCATACAAAAGGGTTCGAACATTTCGAAGTAAGTAGAAAAAAATATGCTTTAACAATAAAAAATCATGCCGTATTTCTAATACACATTTGGTAGTAATGAATTGATCCTTATCAAAATAAATAAATTTATCGCTTCTGGTATCTAAAGCAGATAAACGTTGTCTTTCACACTACAATATTTGGACAAATATTTCAATAGTTACGACGATGTGATTTTGTTTTTGTGGGATAATTGAATTTCTTTTAAAGTGTCGAGCACAGTCGATACCATTGTTTACTGGAAGCCATTCAGGGCATTTCAACTAGTTCAACTTCGTTGTGGGAAAGCTAGAAGACTGATTTTCGTATGGCAAAGAGAACTTAACATACCTAGGTATATCCCTAAATTACATGCAATTTTAATTAGCAGATTTAAAACTACGGCAAGTCAAAGTTCTTTAATTCTTTCACCTTCTTACTGACTGGCTCACTCACCGATCATCAAAATACTAAGGTGCTTCTAGCAGACCAACAAGCTTGAAATTTTTAACCTGGATTCGTAAAGTCATTACAGCGCTCTAACGTTGTTGCATTCCAGCGAGGTGCAAACTTGGGTTGATCGGATAGTACATTAGCCTCGGGATATTTCGCGTGAGAGCGTACAGCGGCGATGACGACCAACAATTTTATTATCTACTAATTTTCACGCCGATGCGACGCTTTAGATAGGGTATGTACCATATTATTTATTTTGCAATCAAATTTTGGTGATGCGAAGCTCACCGGGTCAGCTAGTCATTTATAAATCCACTAATAAAGCATAGAAAAAATCAGCAAAAGCATCTGAAACGGTAGTTTTCTAAAATCCTTCCGGGGTAAAAATTATTTTATCTACACACGAATCATAAACCCTCTTTACTGCATCCAAAATCCGCACGTTATGACCAGAATAATGCCATACTACATGATAAAACCTCATTTCTTATCTTAATATTGATACTTTATGACTATAATGTATCAATATTTCAACATATTGTGACATTCAACTTTTAACTACTGGACCCGGAGATATTGACTGTCTCGGGCAATACAACAGAGGATTCACCGCGTTACGGCGAGAATATCCATGAAAACTTGCCAAAACTGTAGCTTCCCATACTGAGTATAGGGCTGCCTACAGAAACAAAAGATAAACTTATAAGAGTAAATAGTTACGGACAACTGCCGTTTATTGCAAGCGCCCAGGCTTAACCCCGAAATATCAGCGGCAATTTCAGATTTCACAAGAAATTGCGACAGAAAATTAGAATCAGTACAACAACAACTAGGTATCGGAATAACTAACGTTAATCGAGTACTGACATTATTGCCATCAGGAGACAGTAACACTAACAGATTTTCCGTCATAAAATCACTGAGCGACGCATGTCGGATACTGTCTGAGCCTCACTTCGCCGAAACCCGAACCCGCACAACGCTTATTAAATCTTGAAATGAAATGAAATGTTCATTAGCTTGATATGTGGTACAGTAAGTGGTGGTAAATTTCATAAAGTGCACTACACACTTCACTTGTACAGGTATGCAAAATTTGTACTTAAATATGTGGTTAATGTACGCTATCAAGATTATTAACAAATTTCCATGTAATTTAATTATCTTAAGATTAAGGTATACATCTACATTACAAAAACATTATTTTAATAGACAAAGTCAAAGACAACGATCTTTATTACTGTAGATATTTACATATACTTAGCTAACGTCATTTTTGCCACTTCTCTACATTGAACCACTATGGGAGGAGAAGGGAAAGAAACTCCCACAGATTGGTTTTTAGATCTCTTTTAAAATTTGTTTGTGCTTAACTATTACAAATATTACAATATCAATTATTATGATTAATAAGCAACCTTTCCCTCACAACAAGATACAATATCACATGACACTAAGAAAGTAACTAAAATATACTAACCTAGATGAGCCACATCCATATTATCTATGTGGGGTCCCCACTGCAATTTGCTATCTACTACGATTCTTGTATTATTATTTGACGTTGCAAAACAATGTTATAACTAAATGACATAAGCAAAATCTAAAATAAAAACATTATAGATTTTCTATATTTTTTTGTCACCTACAGACCCCAGACAAACCACTACATATCACTTTTATAAGTTTAATAAAAACAAAATTTCCGTTATCAAATCCAAACAATTCGAAATTTGAATTTTGTTTTGTCCTATAAAACGGTCAGTTATCTTGAATCGAGTATGCGAAGCCGCGCCACGGGCAGCTAGTAAATAAATAAAAACATAATATAACACATCGTCACGCCTTTTCCCTTACGGGGTGGCAAGGCTCAATTGCGCCCACGTTTGCCAACCTCCATGGTGCTGCGGTTGTGGCTCTGCCTACCATGCGAGAGGTCCTGGGTTCGAACCCCGGCTGGGGATACAGAAAAAAAACCCAGGTCATCGATGCTTATACATATGTGTGTAATGTCGCGTATGGGGCCAGAAGCAATGTATGTGTCTGTATGTAAATGTAAATGTTCAGCCAGTTATAGCCACGTAACACGGAGCTAGCCGTAAACAACAAAACGATAGTTTTAACGCTCGACTAAAATCCGGTTAAAATTAATTGTGACGCGATAAAATCATAGACTAAACTAATTAAGTGCTATAAGCTTCATACGGTCATAGATAATGGAATTATTTTAATTACTTACATGTTCATTTTAGCTAATTAAAGGCCACACACAAAGTTGTTAATATTATAAGGGTGGTTCCACACCGCAAATATAATGCCTGTAATTTTACAATCAAAGATCTGATTTTAGTCATCGAAATAAACCTACAGTTAAGTATAATGTTTGGTTGTCGTAAGGTTATGTAGTTATGTTAGGATTGTCTCTCCTCATCGATAGATGATAATCTTTATGCAAACTATTTCCAGATTTAGCGTATATTTTCTCCTTGTGATATATACAAAGTCAGGTCATAAGTTCTGTCACATGTGCAATATGAAATAATTTAGACATGTTTAATATTTCTGTAAACATTTATATAGCAAAATGAACTTAATAAAACACAGATTCTTATGGTAATAAAGTTTATTCAAAATGACCCCCGCGATTTTGAATACAGGCCTTTATTATGCGCGGCCAGTCGTCTATCGCAGCACGAACGAGGTCCATGTCAATATCGGCGGCTGCCTTAATCAAGGATGCCTTGAGTTACTCCAAATCAGGATGAGGCTTTGAGCAGGCCTTTTCCTCCAAGTGTTGCCATATCTTGTAATCTAACGGACTCAAATCTGGACTGGAGGAGGGCCAGTCTTCGTGCCGGATGAAGTCGATTTCACGCGCCGCCAGCCAGTCTTGTGTGCTTTTCGCTCTATGAGCTGGCGCAGAATCTTGTTGGAATACCCAGTGCCTGTTATTAAACATGGTATGAGAAGCAGGTTCCACAAGGTTCTTGAGGACTGTATTTTGATACACAAATGCATTCGTTTTTACGCCTTTCTCACAAAAATGTACCTCAGTTAAGCCCCAATAAGAGACTCCCAACCAAACCATGAGCGAGGATGGAAAATGACCTCGTTGGACACGCGGAATACGGTTGCTCGCTTCGTCACTGCTGTGTGCGTATACCTTATCATTTTGTTTGTTGTAGCTGTCTTCCACTGTGAAAATTTTTTCATCCGAAAAACAAATTTCCCGATGCTTTTTTCCCGCGTACCGCTTCAACAAAGCGCGGCATCTCTTCAGTCTCAGGTCCATTAAACGAGCGTCCAAACGATGTCCTGTTTTTCTTCGACATGCCCTAAGCCCTAAGTCTTCATTTAACACCCTTTTCACCGTGGTCCTGCTTAACCCCATCTGAAGGGCCAACAGTTTCTGCTTACGTATGGGATTTCTTTGAATTCGCGCCTTCACAGCTTTTATCACTGCTGGAGTCCTAACAGAGCGAGGGCGACCACTTCTTGACCTGTCATCTACACTAGAGTCTTCATTGTATCGTTTTATGGTACGATAAACGAATCTTTTGGTTATATTCAATTTTTTCAGTAAGTCGAAAATCTGAATTGGCGCGTAACCGCAACGATGCAACGCAATAACTGCGACACGGTCTTCTTTAAGTGTCCACTCCATATTTAAAAATGAGGAAAATTCTAAAAAGTACACATTTTTTTTTCAGGAAAAATTCGAAATTCGAATTTAATAAACTTTTTTGTGGCCAGCGTTCTAAATTCAAAAGTTTTTATTGTGTGACAGAACTTATGACCTGACTGTGTATAGTCTCTGCTGTTGGGCTATTAAATGCCGATCTCGAGAAAATCAGGTCCTGGGCCACTGCTTTTGGACTACTTATAAACCTTAGTAAGTCACAGGCATTGATAATTGGTTTCAGGTTTTCCCTTAACTTGTTACAGCATCTGTCCATTGCCCATGTAATCTATGATGGAACTACATTCTCATATAGTTATATATATAACTATATGAGAATATAATATATATATATATATAGGTATACTTGGGCAAAAGTCGAGGCGTTTTCTTCAGTAACCAAATGTCCTGGTCAGCTCATGTCAGCGAGGTCAGTAGGCGTCATTGCCACTTTACACTCCCTCAGGCCAACTAGGTACTCTACACCATCCCTAGAAAATTTATACATTACCTAGGTATAGTATGTAATGGACATTAATATTTATAATATATAATACATTGCCTGCACGCCCCAGGTATTATATATGTCACCGTAGGATAGTCAAAACCGTCAGTTGATAAACTAACGCGTTAGGTGATAAACTATCGACAGATAGTAAACCAGACAGGCACAGACTTGAATATGTTAATGTTGAATTACACGCCCCAGGTATTATATATGTCACCGTAGGATAGTCAAAACCGTCAGTTGATAAACTAACGCGTTAGGTGATAAACTATCGACAGATAGTAAACCAGACAGGCACAGACTTGAATATGTTAATGTTGAATTAATGCCGACAGTGTTTAGAATTTACGTTTCTACATGTCAACCTAACACGAAGACTATTCGCGCTCGCCCCCTCTAGTCTTCACCTAAGCTACCGAAGTGTCCGTTCTGGTATTTCTTTTGCAATTCAAGTTTAAACCAGTTTACTATTTAACGGTTTTAACCGTTAGTTCATCAACTAACGCGTCATGGAGTAAGCAGTACCCTACTTTTTACTATCTGTCGATAGTTGACCAACTAACGAGAACAAAAACGTTAGTTTATCAACTAACGGTTTTGACAATCTTACGGTGACAGATACATTGGCTAGATATTGAATAGAATACCTGCATTATACAGATTTCCGGTAACAGCTACATACTTTTGTTTGTTATAATTAACTCTATCGATTGACATGGATTTCATTCCAGACATCAAACATCAAGATTTTTCAAAATGGCCATGGGTATGCCAGTCTCCATACAAAAAAATTCTAGCGGTCTGGTAGCTCCCAAAAATTAAATAATAAGAAAATTATTCATTGATCAATTAAACTCCAAATTACTTTTTAAAAATATCGTTCCGACAAATCTGTCGACAAATGTTTCTGTGATAGCGTAATGAGGCTTTTGTAATTATCGGAAACATGGACAGTTTTCAATTTATCATGCATGGCTATACCCATACAATTAAACAGCCAACCACTCGGAGATGTATAAATACCTATATAATAAAATATCTATATACCTTGGCAGGAAATGCTATGACGGCGACATTTGCAGACTACTACCTGTTTTTAGACGACCTCTGTGCCGCTGCGGTTGTGGCCCTGCCTACCATGCGAGAGGTCCCGGTTTCGATCCCCGGCTGGGGATACAGAAATAATCCCCAGGTCTTGGATGTTGATGTAGTGTGGGACCAGAAGCAATGTTTATGTTGTGTTTTTTAAATTAAATATTCGGTTTCTGTATAGAGCTCGCAGTAGTCCGCTAATATGATTTATTTTCTAGCAATTCCCGCCATGGCTTATGTAGTTAGCTTCTTACTTAAAATTAATGTTATGTTAATAGATACATATCACACAAACAAAAAAGCATAGCGTCACGCCTTTTCCCATACGGGATGGCAGAGGTACAGTTGTGGCCACGTTCAGCCAGTTATTCAGTACTCCATTTTGCGTGACATGTGGCTTGCCCATCGCCGCAGCTCCCTAGATTACATCATTCCTCACGATGTTTGTCATCACCATTAAGGGCTACACCGTGTATAAAATGAAGATTTAACACCTTACGAAAGCAATCACCATTGTTAAGAACTGTTTTTACTTGAAATAAAAACAAAGAAAAGTAATTTATCCAAGTGTTGTCTACTTCTTAACCTCCCAAGACTAAAGGGTGGGCGTCGAAGCGTCACTAAGTGGCTAGTTTATCGCTGAGGGTTAATTTACTCAATAGGACAACACTAGTGACAAGAAATCCCGGTCTAATTGTATTGTTTAACCCTTTTAGAAATTGTAGCGAGGAAGGTACAGCAACATGTTACATAACAACCTCTGTGGTGATACGATCGAGGCTGTGCTTTCCAAGGTCCCGGGTTCGAGTCCCGGCCGGGGAGGAAGAAAAAATATCCCCAGGTCTTGGATGTTTAAATGTTTTTAAATACGCTGTTTCTGGTTCCCACGACACACGGTATCCTAGTGTCGGGCCAGAAACAATGTATTTGCCTACATGTAAATGTTAATGTTTATGTCTAGGTTTAATAATAGTCTGATTAAATAACACTCCTATACCACTCTTATAACTCTTGATTTAGCGCCTGTTATTTGCTGGGAAGGTATGTACGTGCTTTACAGTTCTATCAAAAACTCGTGTATTCCCGTACCATCTCTTTATACCCCTTAAAAAGCTACTTAATACTAAAGTCTCCATACGCATCGTCCATTTAAGCTTCATAAATGAGCGTCGTATCACAATATTCATAAAACCTGTTATAACCGATAAAAACCGGAAACAGGCCATTTTTCATCGTAAAACAAAGTACTATATACTATATAACAAAGTTCTGGCCCCCCAAGATGTGTGCTTAGCATTATAATCGCCTCCAGCAACAAATCTTCTGCCAAGATGGCCAAGAAACTTGATGTAGTCTTCCTTTTTAAGTTTGTGTTTTGGTGGGCAGTAGACAGCACACAGCGTTAGTGGGCCTTGCCAATCTTCGATTGAAATATTTGTAAATTGAAACATTTCTGTGCAGTATGGTTCCATTTCATAGTGGCATATGTTTTGTTTTACTAGGATAGCGCTTCCTCCATGTGCTGCCCCGGATGGATGCATAGAGTGATAAACTTTGTACTTAGGGATACTGAAATTGTTTTTATCAGTGAAGTGTGTCTCAGTTATTAACATGATGTCAATATTATTTTCTTCAAGAAAAGCTTTTACTTCTAGCTTGTGGTTTGGCAGCCCGTTGGCATTCCATGGGACTAATTTAATTTAATCGAATTTGGAAGTCTGGACGTTATGGACAATAGTAGATTTGTTACAGTAGTAAGTTGCTGCATCATTGACATGAGCATCTTCATCTCATCTGGTTTTGTAGGGTTGGGTGGTGTATTGGGGTTTAGATTGTGCTTGTATCAGGCTTTTGAGTTGCTTTAGCAGCGTCACTATAGGAGTATGTTTGGGGCTTTGGTGGAAGGTTAGAGCATATTTGGGGCTTTGGTAGAAGGTTACCAGGTGCTTTAGTTGCCTTATTTCCTGGTGTGGTTTTCGGTGTTAGTGATGGGTATTTCATTCACTTTGTGCAGTGAAAATATTATTACAGAAACCCATTACATTGATATTTAACCAGGAGCATTTAATCATTGGTTCTGGAGTCGGGACTGTGTCGAGTCAAAACTGAAAAGCGCGGGTCATTCGATAAAAAAATGCGATGAACGCCTTGGAAAGAGAACCAGTCCAAATAAATATAGTTGTAAGACCGCCATTAATTAAGAAATTAGTTAATTGATCTTGAGTTTCCGTTAAACTTTATTATATCGGTTGTGCAGCCGGGCCAAAGTATGAATGACGAATCAGTCAAAAATATAATATTTCTCGATTAGCTCCAGGTTTTCTCATTGGCGCAAGTGAACTATACTGTTGTCATGAGGAATCTTAAACCGTTCAATAGCTTCCGATCAACCGAAGTAAACAAGATATAGTACTTTGTTTTACGATGAAAAATGGCCTGTTTCCGATTTTTATCGGTTATAACAGGTTTTATGAATATTGTGATACGACGCTCATTTATGAAGCTTAAATGGACGATGCGTATGGAGACTTTAGTATTAAGTAGCTTTTTAAGGGGTATAAAGAGATGGTACGGGAATACACGAGTTTTTGATAGAACTGTAAAGCACGTACATACCTTCCCAGCAAATAACAGGCGCTAAATCAAGAGTTATAAGAGTGGTATAGGAGTGTTATTTAATCAGACTATTATTAAACCTAGACATAAACATAAACATTTACTTATAGGCAAATACATTGTTTCTGGCCCGACACTAGGATACCGTGTATCGTGGGAACCAGAAACAACGTATTCAAAAACATTTAAACATCCAAGACCTGGGGGTATTTTTTCTTCCTCCCCGGCCGGGACTCGAACCCGGGACCTTGGAAAGCACAGCCTCGATCGTATCACCACAGAGGTTGTTATGTAACATGTTGCTGTACCTTCCTCGCTACAATTTCTAAAAGGGTTAAACAATACAATTAGACCGGTATTTCTTGTCACTTTTGCTGTCACTATTAAGTTAATCAACCCTCAGCGATCAACTAGCCACTTAGTGACGCTTCGACGCCCACCCTTTAGTCTTGGCAGGTTAAGAAGTAGACAACACTTGGATAAATTACTTTTCTTTGTTTTTATTTCAAGTAAAAACAGTTCTTAACAATGGTGATTGCTTTCGTAAGGTGTTAAATCTTCATTTTATACACGGTGTAGCCCTTAATGGTGATGACAAACATCGTGAGGAATGATGTAATCTAGGGAGCTGCGGCGATGGGCAAGCCACCTGTCACGCAAAATGGAGTACTGAATAACTGGCTGAACGTGGCCACAACTGTACCTCTGCCATCCCGTATGGGAAAAGGCGTGACGCTATGCTTTTTTGTTTGTGTGATATGTATCTATTAACATAACATTAATTTTAAGTAAGAAGCTAACTACATAAGCCATGGCGGGAATTGCTAGAAAATAAATCATATTAGCGGACTACTGCGAGCTCTATACAGAAACCGAATATTTAATTTAAAAAACACAACATAAACATTGCTTCTGGTCCCACACTACATCAACATCCAAGACCTGGGGATTATTTCTGTATCCCCAGCCGGGGATCGAACCCGGGACCTCTCGCATGGTAGGCAGGGCCACAACCGCAGCGGCACAGAGGTCGTCTAAAAACAGGTAGTAGTCTGCAAATGTCGCCGTCATAGCATTTCCTGCCAAGGTATATAGATATTTTATTATATAGGTATTTATACATCTCCGAGTGGTTGGCTGTTTAATTGTATGGGTATAGCCATGCATGATAAATTGAAAACTGTCCATATTTCCGATAATTACAAAAGCCTCATTACGCTATCACAGAAACATTTGTCGACAGATTTGTCGGAACGATATTTTTAAAAAGTAATTTGGAGTTTAATTGATCAATGAATCATTTTCTTATTATTTAATTTTTGGGAGCTACCAGACCGCTAGAACATTTTTGTATGGAGACTGGCATACCCATGGCCATTTTGAAAAATCTTGATTTTTGAGGTCTGAAATGAAATCCGTGTCAATCAATAGAGTTAATTATAACAAACAAAAGTATGTAGCTGTTACCGGCAATCTGTATAAATCTGTATAAATTTATCAACTAACGGTTTTGACAATCTTACGGTGACATATACATTGGCTAGATATTGAATAGAATATGTCACCGTAAGATTGTCAAAACCGTTAATTGATAAACTAACGTTTTTGTTCTCGTTAGTTGGTCAACTATCGACAGATAGTAAAAAGTAGGGTACTGCTTACTACATGACGCGTTAGTTGATGAACTAACGGTTAAAACCGTTAAATAGTAAACTGGTTTCAACTTGAATTGCAAACGAAATACCAGAACAGACACTGCGGTAGCTTAGGTGAAGACTAGAGGGGGCGAGCGCGAATAGTCTTCGTTTTCGGTTGACATGTAGAAACGTAAATTCTAAACACTGTCGGCATTCATTCAACATTAACATATTCAAGTCTGTGCCTGTCGGTCTGGTTTACTATCTATCGATAGTTTATCACCTAACGCGTTAGTTTATCAACTGACGGTTTTGACTATCCTACGGTGACATATATAATACCTGGGGCGTGCAGGCAATGTATTATATATTATAAATATTAATGTCCATTACATACTATACCTAGGTAATGTATAAATTTTCTAGGGATGGTGTAGAGTACCTAGTTGGCCTGAGGGAGTGTAAAGTGGCAAAGAGGCCTACTGACCTCCCTGACATGAGCTGACCAGGACATTTGGTTACACAAGAAAACGCCTCGACTTTTGCCCAAGTATACATATATATATTCTCATATAGTTATATATATATATATATATAACTATATGAGAATGTAGTTCCATCATAGGTTACATGGGCAATGGACAGATGCTGTAACAAGTTAAGGGAAAACCTGAAACCAATTATCCCATACATTTTTTACTTTAAACAAGTGTAGAACTGGAGTTTATTTTTATATTTAAATAATCGCTAGATTTTTCCTTTAATTCAGTAAATCGGGAGTAACAAATAGTAAGTGGAGTTTAATGCGTAACAAGAGCTTGTTTTCGCTGCGCTTTCTGCTAGTGGTATGGAGCGTCCATGGTATATTGGTTAAACGCTCGCTTGCTACGCAATAAATGCGGATTAGATTCCCGCGGCTGACCATATCCTAAATTTTCCCGTTCGGGCTGGCAGAGGCATAGATGAGCCCAAGTCTAGCCAGAAATTGATATTCTTAATTTTGCGTTGAGTTCAGTCGACGAAAATAAATTCCGACCGAGATAAGATTGAATATCGTATGTCAAATTGGAACCATATGAGCTATGACATTAGAGCGCATATGTTGCTATGACGTTGCAACTATTTTTTAAAAGTAACTAAAAAAATATGTCTGCCATTGTCGAAACTCTTTTTTTACTGGTAACTTTTCGCAAAGAGGTTTTATCACTATGAATGGTATGGTTATTGGGCATTTAGTACAAAGAGTTTCGATAATCTGAGATTTTACCGATTCATAATTGATAATTACTGACGTTTGGCATTTTCGTCATTCATGATTCCTTGGTTCGAAAGCGGCCAACACCCTACAATGCACAATTTTTATTTTATTGTTCAAAAACGAAACATTGGGCACTTCCGGTTTCTTTACGGTGAGTAATTATCTCTAACGAAATTCAATCTAACGAATCTCCATTCATGTTTTGTTTTCAAAAGGTCGCATACAAGGAACCAAATGAAACGAACAAATTGCCGACCTCTGTGGCGCTGCGGCTGTGGCCCTGCCTACCATGCAAGAGGTCCCGGGTTCGATCCCCAGCAGGAAAAAAATCCCCAGGTCTTGTATGTTTAAATGTGTGTGACGACGATGTTTCTGGTTCCCACGACACCTATCCTAGTAGGGTATCCTAGTGTGGGGCCAGAAGGAAAGTATGGGCATGTATGTAAATGTAAAAATAAAATAAAATTGTTCCGGGGTTATGGGTTGATGTATTTTAAGTGTACCGAAATTCCAACGAAATGTGAAGGGAATTAACATATTTGGTATTATTTTGGGGATTAACATTGAATGTTCGATCAAGAACCGCCCTAAGAGCCGCCATCTTTTAACTGACAAGATATGGGATTAGGGTTCCGTACCTTATGAATTATGAAACCTAAAGCCACTGTCATTGGCAGTGCGTTGTAGCTAGACCAGGAGCCAAGTCCAGGTGATTGCCTAAGTTTACATACTACTACTAAGTTTAACATTTGTATGTACCTTATAGAGTAATCGAGTGATTTATTCATTCTTAATTTTACATATATTAGCACTATCTTACGGATTACGGTGAATAAAGTTGTTGCTAACTCATAGTTCAGCCGCTTTACTATATTGACCACTGTTGGAAAAGACTGCTAAAGTAATACCCACAAGTAATTTTGTGATCTCTTTCAAAATATACCAAATTATATATATACTATTGAAACGCTTTAAATTTGTATATATAAATATAACAAACTTTACATTATTACAACTTAAAAATAATGGTACTAAAAATAATGGTCTATGAATAAATGGTACTAACTGTGTTAACATCTTGCATTCTTGGCATTTATCTACTTGTCAGCAATAGTTGTGTTGTTTAGGCATGAGTTTATCAAATTCAAATTTTTACACAATATTAAAAATCAAAATCTAATTTATTTATTTATTTATTTTATTTATTTATTCTAGGAGAACCAACAGCTAATACATCACATGAAGAAAATTTAAATAGAAATATGAAGCCAATTACAGGAACTCACAAATAGATATCGCACAAAAAATAGATCAGTGATACGCACATTCAAATAACGGCGCGCACACACAGCAGATGTAGGTATATAAAAACTACAAGCAAATAATTTAACGGCGCGCACACACAGCAGATGTAGGTATATAAAAACTACAAGCATATGTTAACACTATCTGCCTCTCTCTAATTTGGTAGTAAAAAACCGGTCAAGTGCGAGTCTAAATCGCGCACGAAGGGTTCCGTACCACCGTTCAATGGAAGCGATGGTGTGGAGTAAATAGTTTGGATTTTACACAGCAAAATATTGTTTACAAAGTTATTGGTGCGGTTACTTTCACACTCCATGTACGTAACCAGGTGCATCCATAAGTTTGTATGTGGTATTGAAAGAATTGTTGTATGGGAGCCCCCTTAAATATTTCTTTTATCCTGTTTTTTAGTATTTGTTGTTATAGCGGCAACATAAATACATAATCTGTGAAAATTTCAACTTACTGTCTTACTATCACGGTTCACGAGAAACAGCCTGGTGACAGACGGACGGACGAACGGACGGACGGACGGACAGCGGAGTCTTAGTAATAGGGTCCCGTTTGGAACCCTTCGGGTACGGAACCCTAAAAATGATCGATGAACCAACCGGGTCCTACACTATGAAGGACGTGCACTCGATACAAAGAGTTTTGTTTGAATTTATTCTTAAATAATATTGCAAGTGGTGTAGTACCCTGTGTTGGTGCCCATATTCGCCGTCATCGTCCCAGCAGCGCACGAGTCGCGTAGAAGCGAGGATTTCCCGGGAAGATTTGAACGGCGTCTCCACAAGCTTCATGATTGACTGTGCAGCTAGCGTGATGCATCGGCGGGGTGAGGGGAGGCACGGCCGCCCTCCTGATTTGGTAACAAGCTCGGCGATTGGCTGAGAGGCGTAGGGCGACAATCTTTTGAAGGTCACGAGACGCGCGGGCGGCCATATTTTTGCAAACAGAGTGGCGGCCGCTTCGAGACAGACGAGTTAGTTAAGTTAGTTAGTTGAGACGGACGTCGCGCATTCTCGTTCCCTACGCGGTCCTCATCAGAGTATATGAGTAGTGGTCCCATGCAGACGATCCCCGCACCAGCAGCCCAAGGTCGGAGCGCAAAAACATAACTAAAAAAAAATATAATAAATAATGAACAGTTTATGATTATAGGTACAAGATATTCTCTAAAACTGTTACAGCAACAGCCTATTCCGGTTGTCACTTTCAATGGTACCACCATCATGTATAGCGATAAAGCTAAAAACCTGGGTCTCATCTTCGATAACCAGCTGTCCTGGTCATTTCATGTCAACGAGGTCAGTCGACGAGTATTTGCTACTTTTCACTCTCTCAGGAGACTTCAATACTTTTTGCCTCGACAGACCAAAATCACTCTCGCTCAGTCTCTTCTTCTACCCCTTATCGATTATGCTGATGTCTGCTGGGTCAGTGCTAACGAAAAATTACTGAACAAACTCGAACGACTTCAAAATCTCGGGATTCGGTTTATCTTCGGGCTGCGCAAATACGACCATGTATCACAGCATCGCAAAGAGTTGAAGTGGCTTCCGATCCGTCTTCGTCGGGATTCTCACATCCTCCACCTCCTCTACAACATTTTGCAGAATCCACGCTATCCAACCTTCCTACGAGACCGTTTTCAATTTGTTTCTTCCAGCAGGCCTCGGAGGACCCACACAGTTTCTATACTCACGACCCCACAACATAACACCGCAACTTACGAGCACGGGTTTAGACTCCGGGCCATTCGGTTGTGGAATGCACTCCCCTGCACCATCAGGGATAGTCCTACTCTCAATATCTTTAAAAGTCGTGTGAAGAAGCACTTCCTATCTCTTTAGAAATATAGGTAGAACTTATGTATTTATAATTTATATATGTATATATATTTAATATTTATTTATATTTAGGATGTATATTTTATGTATGTAGTTTATTGAGTTGTTATTTAAGGTATGTTGTACACATCGGTCTACCCGTACTCTGTGATTAACCTATCTCATCCTGACATGGTTTGCTGGAAGAGATCTCTTGTTAGAGATAAGCTCGCCTTTGTACACTATTTTAATATATATTTAATATATGTCAATATAATTATTTGTGTGCAATAAAGAAATTATGAAATTATGAACAGTTCAACAAGCTTGTGATGAATCCCGCCAGCTCCACGACCAGCTAAAACAACGACCAACTGGATATGATCAACGATGTCATTCCTGACCGACCAGCGATCTGGCTGGATGGTCAGTTGGGAAACAAATTGAAGAACTGTACGAGGGTGACCAACTTGATCATTCATACCCAAGATGGCTGTTCACTGATAAAACACTTTGTGATCCACCTTTAAGATACTTCTTGTCACATAATTAGCAAGTCAGATGAAGAACAACAAACAAAAAGGATCCCGGCGTTTTTTACATTTTTTTTTATTAATCTAGTTCTAGAGCTGCTCTCCTTGCCCACTTCGCATCACTCTACGCCCCCCTTGGGAGGGCGCGCCCCACTGGTTGGGAACTTATAGGATTTGTCACGAAATATAGCATTGCTAGCAAGTCCATAATGAGTTACTAACAAGATCTGTTAGGATGTCCTGAAATTATACATTTATAGCAAGCCGAATAATGCACAACAAAAACAAACTGTGAAGCGGTATAATATACATATAATATCTCAAGAAATATTTTGTTGTGTATGAACACGACAAATATATATTATTAAACTTATTCATACAAAACAGAATATTTCTTGAAATATTATATTATATCCCATAGTGAGTATCCGCCTTTATGAGAGGCGGTACAAGCCGCCCCCATGATTTTTCATGGCTAACATGTCTAGTGATGAGTAACTAAGATAAGAAGGGGCGACCAACCTTTGAGTGCGAGTCAGACTCGCCTTGCCGCGGTCGACTGGACCAATAGCCGCGATCGACCGGTTGAGCATACCATCAGCATCGAGATTCGAACTCACAACTGAGTGACAGGCGAGCGTCTGAATACTAGACCAAGGACGGAAGCTGAGTGATTTTAAATTGGGTATGTTGATTTGTTTAGAAAGGACACTCAAACTATGCTATATCTACTCTTATCATTGTTTGTCAATGATAAGAGTGTTCAGCTTCATATTACAAAGTTTTGCACCAATTACAGGAATGTACGGCATTGCATAAAATTATTTTTCATAATTAGACTACATATTTGTATACAGGGTGATTGGTTGTTCGCTACATATATTGTAAGGGGTTAAAATAGAGTCCATATCCAAAAAAAAAAAAACCCATAATACTCTATCCGATAAATAATGGGCTGCGAGTAATTTTAGGTAAAATTTTCCCAAAATTTTCGTAAAGTTATTAATTATGAAAAAAACTAAATTACTATGGGTAACTTTTCGAATTTCGTTTGATAAATCAATGATTCTGTTAAGTATCTTTAAACTCTCTTAATTTTGATGCAGTGAGCCCGACGACGTGATGACAAAACATAAACTATATTTTTTTATAACAGCTATTTCATCAATGAAATTTATGAAACTTGGTGTTAAAATTGATTGAAAAACTTCCTTGTTTTATCAGCTATCCACCAAGGTAAATTGTTTTACACAAACTAAAGAAATAAAAACTGTTAAAGTTAAAGGGTTAAAGGGTTAGTTTGGGAAATGGATAGTACCAATAGTGCTTTTGGTTGGTTTGAGCTGAAAAATGCGTTTGTGTGAGTAAGAACACGGATCGCTGACACATGCTGTCACTCACACAAACGCATTTTTCAGCCTAAACCAAAAGCTGTAGTAGTTCCCTTCCGGGGTGGCAAAATCTCAGTTGCACAGCTGTTGAAGTTGTTGTGTTCTATATTCGAATCACATTATCATTATCTTGTCCTGGAATGAAAGCAACAATGAAACCAAAATCGGAAGCTATAAAACGACGACATAAACCGCATTAGTCGGAAATGGAAATCGATGATCAAAATCGGTCTAGCCAAAGTGTTATCTGCATGCCGATCGGTATTGAATGTGGAAAGTCTATTTGATGAATGGCAGAAACGTACAGATAAACTTAAGTACTGTGTGAATAGACAGAACTTTAACGAATAGCTTCCGATTTTCCGATACATGGGCACAATTCCTACATTAATTTAAACACGATGCACAATTATTGGTGACTTGATAAGAAAATTGAAATAACATGTCTGAAGTAATAGCATTATTATTTAGACGAGCTTAGAGAGACTAGCACTGGTATACAATCCAGCACGTCGTTTGGTACAATTTATAAAGAAACTCATACACCTATAAGGTTTGCGCTTTAACGTAGTGATTTAAGTTCTTGGTTAGTTTCCACAAATATCATTGAAATATTAGATAAACTCAAACAATAAATGATACAATAAATTGTATGGACTGCTAGTATTTAACTGTATGTACCAATAAGCTGCGCTTTCTACTTAACGTTTTAATTATGCGTTACTTCATAGCACAGTTATTTGACACGAGCTGTCATTCAAAGCGATTTTGATTGCGATTGGGACTGTTTTTTATGGATTTGAATGAACTAAATCGCTAGTTTGACATTGTAATTTCACAATTGCAATCACGTTCCGAATCGCAATACCCGTCAGAGATATGAAATTCAGCTACGGGTCTCCTTCCGGTACAACCTGTATAGTCCAAGTGTACACGAAAAAATGCTTTCACCATCTAGCAAATACCTTATCCATGTACACTAATAAAATAAGAGTTATAAATACCGTCTCTGAAAACCATTTCGGTGATGTCTCCGCACCATATTCACCTTCAGGACCCATCATCAGATTAGCTCAGCGGATATTCAAACTATTTTTATTTTACAGAAAAGAGCTATTCGAGCAATTTATAATTTAAAACGAACAGACTCCTTAAGAGAGCTTTTTAAAGAAATTGACATACTAACAGTAGCTAGTCAATTTATTTTCGAAAATATAATGTATGTACGCAAGAACCTTTTTTTTATGAGTTATCGGCTCTATTTCTCAACTCGAGAGAATAGAGTTATTATTTTAAAATAATTAATCATAACGGTAGTAACATTTTTATTGCCTCTTGAAGAGGTTTGGCCAGTTGGCTGTCTGTTGATGACTGAAACACACACAAATACAGACATACGAGTATAAATACACGCAGCTGTATTCCCAAAAGCCAAAGTTATATTGCGATAGGCTCGCTTATTGTCACGCAAAATGGACTTCCGAGCAACTGGTTTATAGTTGAGTATCGTTTCTGTGGGTCAAAAGTTATGAAACACACTAACCAATTCTAAGATAAGGTTAGGTACATTAATTTTTTTATTTATAGTTATTCAAACATGGCATGCCAGTTATGTTTATTTCTGCAAAGTTCATGTATTTCGCGTCATACGGTCTACGTTCGTAATGCTATAGTGTACCTACAGGCACGCACACTAACGCGGCGAAAGAGCCGAACCAAACAAATTTTAAAATTATTTATGAAATCCAAAGACAAACTTCAGTTTATACATTTATCACATTTAATAATATTTTGACACCAAAAAGCAAAATAGGGGTTTTTTGCACGTTTTCATTTTATATAGTATCGACTTCAACAAAAAATAGTAATTTAAAATAATGTGAAATGGATCATGATTTAAAAAACCCATCAGCATACTCCGTGCCACCACTGAAGTCCTCTGGATAATAGTATATTGGTTCTTATTCTAGAGACAATAAAGACTTTGACGCGGGACTTCAGTGGTGGCGCGGAGTCTATGACGTCACATCAGCAATAGTCAAAGTCAATAGTCAAAGTACTTTATTACTGTAGATATTTACATATACTTAGCAAACGTCATTTTTTGCCTCTTTTCTACATTGGACCACTGTGGGAGAAGAAGGGCGTAGAAACTCCCACAGATTTATTTTTAGATCTCTTTTAAAAATAGGTTGTGCTTAACTAATACAAATATGAAAAATTTAATTGTTATGATTAATAAGCAGGAATAAATAATTACAAAATTATTAACAGCAAGGTCTGTTGAATAAATAATTACAAAATTATTAACAGCAAGGTCTGTTGAGCCAGATTAACCCCATACAGTCCTGTCATTTAAGTAATCTTGAACATTGTAATATCCCTTTTTCGACAAAGTCGCTTTAACATGCTTTTTAAATTGCTCAAATGGCAATTTCAAAATCTCCAGAGGTATCTTATTGTAGTAGAGAATGCACTGACCCTTGAAAGAATTGCTAACCTTCGCGAGTCTAAAACGGGGCGCACATAGTCTGTGATTATTTCTTAGGTTAACATTACATTTGTCGCTAAGTTTGGAAAATGTTGTAAGGTTCTTGCGTACATACATTATATTTTCGAAAATAAATTGACTAGCTACTGTTAGTATGTCAATTTCTTTAAAAAGCTCTCTTAAGGAGTCTGTTCGTTTTAAATTATAAATTGCTCGAACAGCTCTTTTCTGTAAAATAAAAATAGTTTGAATATCCGCTGCTTTCCCCCACAACAAGATACCATAGGACATCACACTATGACAGTAACTAAAATATACTAGCCTAGATGTAGCCACATCCGTGCTTTGTCTGATGTTCCTAACAGCGTAAGCCGCAGAACTTAATTAACCAGCCAATTTATCTATGTGGGGTCCCCACTGCAATTTGCTATCAATGGTTATTCCAAGAAACTTCGTATCATTTACCAATTCTAACGTGCTGTTGTCTAACACCAAACTGGTCTCAACTTGCCTGACATTTGGAAGTGAAAATTTGATACACTTGGTTTTACCAGCGTTTAACAATAAATTATTATCTGTGAACCAATTCAAGGTTAAAGACAATACACCATTAACATCATCAAAATCTCCTTTTTGTCTTTCAATTTTGAAGACCATTGAAGTATCACCAGCAAACAACACTATGTCAGTTAATTTCTCCACCATGAAAGGCAGATCATTAATATATACCAGGAATAAGAAAGGGCCTAATATGGAACCTTGTGGAACGCCAATTTTAACACCCGATCCATCAGATTTTACGCCGTTAACTTCTGCCTTTTGAATTATATTGCTTAGGTATGATCTTAGTAGATCCAACGCTTTATTTCTAACTCCGTAATGATTTAATTTAATTAATAGCGTATTATGATCAACACAATCAAACGCCTTCGACAGGTCGCAAAAAACTCCGATAGCATCCTGTGCGGCCTCCCATGCAGAATAAATATGAGATACAAGGGTAATACCTGCATCCGTAGTCGATTTACCCCTAGTGAAACCATATTGTTTAGCGTGGAGTTGTTTTGTACGGTTGAAGTGTGAGAGCATTTGATTGAGTATAATCTTTTCAAATATTTTACTTAGTGTTGGAAGAACAGATATTGGTCTGAAAATTGAAGGATCGTCCTTATCTCCCGATTTGAACAGCGGTATAAGTTTACTGTGTTTCATGAGGTCTGGAAAAGCCCCATTGTCAACACATTTATTGAATATATAAGCTAAGTGTGGGGCTATAACTAGAATTACTGAACCAATGACTTTGACTGATATACCCCACAGGTCTTCCGTATTTTTTAAGTTCAGTAATTTAAACGTTTTGACAATGTCCTGGGGATATACATGATGGAATTTTAAATATACATTACTGACGCTAGTGTTATTTTTTAATAAAGTCTCTGCTTCAAATGGAGATGAATTTAGACGGTCCGTTGTGAGTACGGGTACATTGGTGAAGAATGTTTCAAAAGCTCGAGCAACATCAGCGTTGGATTTAACAATATCATCACCTATCTTTAGGCAGAAATCACTGTCCCTTGGTATAACTTTGCCAGTTTCGCGGTTTATTATTTGCCAAACTGTTTTCATTCTATTATTTGAATTTTGAATTTTTATATTAATGTGTAATGTTTTTGCAGTTCTACAAACCAACTTGAAAGTTTTGGAATATTTTTTAACATAGTCATGAAATTTTCGATCAAAGTTATAGGTTTTTTGATCATAAAGGTTGAAATAAACGTTGCCCGGTCATTAAATTTAGATTTACCGTTGTAGTCACTGACTTTCTTTAATTTGAAAACTTTATTGAATTCTGTCTGAATAATGTTGAAGAAGTCTGAGTAGATTTTGTTTGGGTTCTGTTCATTAAAATCCGGTACTGGCAAATTTATATCTAAGTTTTTCGTATATGTCTCTAGTCTATGGGATGTAATAGGCTTATAAAATGATGGACCAGTCTTATCCTTAATATTAATTGGGAATGAAACTGTTTGACCACTGTGATCGGAGGGTAAGCAGTTAATTACACTTTTACTTGTGAATGCACAGTCACAAAAAACGTTATCTAAGCAAGTTTGGCTGGTAAGTGTAATTCTAGTCGGCTCTAGAAATACATGACATAAATTAAACGATTTGAACAGAGTTATTAATCGTCGCTTCAGTGTTGTATCTACAAGCAGATCTACATTAAGATCGCCACAAATAATTAACTTTTTTCTGTTATTACAAAGTTTAATGAGGGCTTCCTCCATAATTTTCTCAAATATTTCGAAATTGCCATGGCCTTTTTCATCCCTCGGTGGCCTGTAGACACAAACAATAATATGGCTATCTAACTCAACACAGGATACCTCTATTTGTCTTTCAACAGTAAGTGCAAGAATATATTTCCGTTGTTTCACCTTAATATTATTTTTCACTAAGATTAAAGAACCACCTCTATCAGAAGTCTTTCTATTGTAACAACTGACAATTTTGTAATTATTTATGTTAAAAGACATCATATTTTCCTTCAACCAGTGTTCAGTAACACAAATAATATCAATGTCAGAATTTTTAGAAATAATTCTAATACAAGTTCTTTGCCAGGTAGCCCCTGGATGTTTTGATGGGCAATATTTAACTGGGGCTTACATTTTGACATATTTAGTGGCTCTTGTATGCTAGAGATTTCCTCTATTATCTTATGAACTAATTTAAATTACTTGGAACAGATTCCAATGTTGCATGCAAAGTATAATTAACAGGTGAATTCCCAATAGGGGTGCATGTCATATTACTCTTAAAATAAGCTGATGTCAAGTTGAACTTAGAACCAGTTGGTTCTAAGGTTGGTTGGTAGTTATAGCAGCGTCGCATATATTATAAGCTAACAATGTAGCTACTAATTTTCTATATTTATTAGACAGGTACAATGTATCCCGTGTCAGAGTAAAGTAAAGTCTCCCTTTCATTTTTTAAGATCAACACATGGTACGTCATTGAAATTGTATATATATATATATATATATTTTATTATGCCCGTGGTCTATTCGTACTAATATTTGTGAAAATGTAAGCAATAAAAAATTAATCAGGTTCTATATTTCACATATCCGAAGAACCAAAATTCCCAATTCGATAGTGTCTCCCAGGTACGGCCGCAAGATTGGCAATATATTTTTTCTATCACCAAAATGTTTAGTTGGTGTCTGATTTATACTTTTCCATAAAAATATAATGTCGTATATTTTCCCCGGTTTATTCATCAATGCTGTTATTGAATGTGTTATGTGTAATTTACGTGGCTGTAAGCATGTTCGTAAAATATACTTTACAACTTGAGGTAAATCCTGGGGTTATTTACAGCATAGTATTTACAATGCTGCGGTGATGGGCTAGCCGGAGCTAGCTGGAGCATTGAATTACTGACTAAACGTGGACCCAACTGTGCCTCTGCCACCCCGTATGTGAAAAATAAGTTTTGATAAGTATTTACAATCCGTTTTATGGCTGGGTTGGTAAAAAAGTTTTTTTTACAACCCAGTCTAGCATCACTCGTTGAGTAGATAAATACTGAACAAAGAATTGAGAAGCCACCATAGACAATTTTTTTACATAATTTTATTCCTTAAATTTTGGTGATTATGTTTATTATTACGTATTTTTACCGGTATATTGATAAATCAGATTTATTTCTTCAACATTCCCTCATTTTTAGACTTATATTCTTTATTTGTTGCGGAACCCTAAATGTGCCAAGCAAAATGATGTTAATAATATTTAGTGCTTGAATTATGTATGACCCGTCTGAACCGACGAGTCTTTTTAATGGGGTATATCGTCGAAATCGACACTTTTTGAATCCCAAGACATTGAAATCACAAGTTAAATAAAATTGTAAATAAATTTTGAGACCTTTTTCTTGATTTTGTGTAATCATGTCATTCCGACACGCGCTGGGAGGAATTTCACTGGATAGAAATAATTATTGAAATGAGATCTACACTTAGCGTACAGACATTTCAAATTATTTATTCAAAGGATTTTTAACACCTGGAATTTTTCATAGCTATTTTACTTGATGTTGTATGAATTTTAAACCAAGTTTTCGATAATTTCTCCCGATTCCGTCCCTCACACACTGCGGGTCTTTCCGCCTGGAGTAACAGGGACTTTGCACCTTAAACAAAAACTAACAAACATATCATCACAATCTCTCCATTTTGCGTGACAGGAGACTAGTCTATTGCTCCGTAAGACCTTTCTGTTTTAACCTGGCCGATTACTATAAACAAGGATTGCTCTATTACCCTCATTCGCTAAGCGTCAGAGCGAGAGGTTAAATGACATACACTAAGTAACCAAATTAAATGCTGCTCAAATCTACCCCAAGACCGATAAACAAGAGTTTTCTCTCGTTGGCACATTCTATTCGCTTCCGAATCATATTGACTCTGCAAACATGGTACTAAGGCCAACTTTCACCAGACATTTAGCAGCCGCTAAATATAGTTTTAATACAACTTAAGCATAAGACGGTTATGTTAGATGGGAACCTGGCTGACATGCAATGTCCTTGCCGCACTTGACCGTGTATTACTTCAGTTGTGTTCAAACTGTATTTAGCGGTTGTCAAAAGTCTGGTGCAAGTCGTCCTTAGGCAATACTGTTCGCACGGCTTGCAGCAAATGTACAATACGATTGCACTCCGGTGTTTGTCATTGCACAATATTTATTCTGAAGATTTGTGCACATGAGTACTTTTAGTGTGAACCTCGTTTTTTTTTCTGAACTGCGACAAATTCAGGTCCAAAAACGAAATTATTACACGATTCACTAATTGCTTTAGAGTTCCACTTCAGTTCCAAAGTGTGTCAAAAGGACCCTATAACTAAGGCTCCGCTGTCTCTCCGTCCGTCTGTTTGTTACTGGGTTACTTTTGAACAGTTAGAGCTACCTGAGGCACCTGTAACACTTGAACATTTTACAGAGTATATTTGATGTAGCTGCTAATACAAAAAATGTACAAAAAAAAACTCTGATTCTATACAAAGTGGCAGAGGCACAATTGTGCCCACATAACGGTGGGATAGCGGTACATACGATACGGAACCCTTCGTTAACCACATCCGACTCGCTCTTGCCGGTTTTGTTTGTTCTCCACACACCACGGGAACCATACATCTTCAGCCTAATTGACATTATCTGGAGTCAGGTTCACTGCGTTATTTCTTTTCCCTCTATTCTTCATATCATGCGGCGGTAGAGGCTCAACTCGGCTGATAACAAGGCTGGCTGGTTTCATTCAAATGGAGAACATTAATTAAAAAATACTCAGATAGTTTTGTTGAATTGAATTGTTTTATTTTACATCGTCTTGAGCACTGTGATCTACCATTAAAACCAAATTATTTCTTTGCTTTCTTTTGCTTTCTTTGCTACATTTTAAAGTCTGTTCATTCCAGTCGGTCAGATACTGGTACTTGTCTTTGTCTCCGGACTCGATCAACTTCATTATAAAGTGACCAATCGCATGACAGTTTAGATTATCCAACGATTCTGCGCGACGACGGCTACATTGATATTTTTACGCAACCCTCTTCGACAGATCTTTTTCCGAGAAATATTACCTACTATCGAGTAATAATTTCACAATATACTTAGTTTCAGCCGAGGAAAATCTTTCATACAGATTTCATCTTTGTTGGACGTAGACATTTATTTTGTATACCTATATATAACTCAAATACGTTTAGTTGTGGGAAAGAAACTTGGCCGTCATATGCCAGCTTATGTATTAGCTACATTGAAACATTCGTCATAAAAAATTATATTAAGGAAACTTAACTAACCTATGCTAAGCTTGGAAATATAAAATTCTCCTCAAGAGGTTTCCACCATAGTTAGAACTAAACTTTTATATAGAGGCACATACATTGCTTCTGGCCCTACAATAGGATACCCTGTATCGTGGAACCAGAAACAGTGACATCACTCACATCCAAGACCTGGGTTTTCTTTTGGCAACAAATATAATGATCACCAAAATATTTTTTTCCTACCCAAAATGGATAAATGAACACCAAAAGTTGCAAAAAAATTCAGGGCAAAATACTGCGGTAGCTTAGGTGAAGGGTAAAGGGGGTGAGCGAAGCAAAGCCCCTTTATCCTTCGTGTTAGGTTGAACATGTAAGAACAACAAAAAATACTTAAAAAATAAACTTAAAAGTACACAAAACATAAGAAGAAGTTTGGTGATCATTTATCCAAACACAATTTGGTGGACATTTATCCATTCTGGCAGTCATTTCGAATTTATTGGTAGTAAAATAGGTGCGTTTTTGGTAATCATTTAAACATAAGCCTTTTTTTTATTTATCTCGAATGGTAGGCAGAGCCACTACCGCAGCGCCACAGAGGTGTACGTCTGTTTACTGAACAGAAGATTGTACTTATCTCAAAGGTCAAAAACGGGATTTGATCCAGCATTTCCTGCATGGCGGACGAAAGTGTTAACCGTTAAGCCGCCGACGTTTTTAATAACCACTGCAGTCTTTACATTTTCTATTATTTCATACATACAAAATTAATTCACATTGCATGTCATTAGCATTACATAGCTCAACCGGCAACGATGACAAACGCGCGGTCTTGCGGCGGTCGGTCACGTGACTCCGTAACATTTCTTGTTTCCGGCCGCACCGGAAGCTGTATCGGAGACCGCTGAACATCCGGTACGTTGACCTTCTAGATTTAACTTAACAATGGATAGATAAAATTGATAAATTGTATTATTCACTCAACATGTTGACCTTCTAGATTTAACTTAACAATGGATAGATAAAATTGATAAATTGTATTATTCACTCAACATGTTGACCTTCTACGTAGATTTAACTTAACAACGGATAGATAAAATTAATAAATTGTATTATTCACTCAAAATGTTACGTAATAGGATATTTTTAGCTACATTCTGTTAAACGTTTGCTTGGGTTATTTTTATTTCATCTTCTTTTTATGGTGCTTCTCCAATACTCAAGGTCGACAAAACACCTCGAAAAAACGGTAAACTTACAATGAATAATTCAACACCACACTAGTTTCCCAGGTGGTGAGAAATGCACTCGATTTAAAATTTAATTTGGCTGCGGTACCAAGTTGCCACAGCATCTTCTTAAGGTTCTGCAGGTTCCATTAAATATTTATTCCTGCCTATTATTGAAAATAATTAATCTAAAGAGATCTAAAAGACAATCAGTTATCTAAAAGTCAGTCTAGCAGTCAAGATCTAAAAGAGACTCGGAATCGATATGTGGGAGTTGCTTTGCCCTTCATCTCCCACAAGGTTGAAGTTAGTATGAAAATCTAAAATGAATTGACTTGAACCTTAAATATTGGAGGTAGGTAGTTTTTAGGAAGTAGACGTCAACCAAGGAAGTATGTTTTCAAATTTAGTCCCACTAAGGGAGGGACGGAGGAAAGAACTTTGTATGGACATAAAAAAACATTTCTCGGTATTAGTCGAGAAAATCCGAGAAGTGTTTTGATAACTTTCTCATAAATCACTCTTCCCATAAAAAGATAAGTAATTCCAGGCAACAAGGCACGCAGTATTCAAATATCTTTCGCACTTGACCGGAATAGTGTTTTTTTATTATTTAATCATGCGTAGGTTGTTTGGCCAACATCCAAAAAGCCTGAACTTGTCGTTACTGCAGGGTTTCCATGATCAATGGGGAAACTAACATTACTTTATATAATCTGTTAAGTAGTGTCTGACACATAGCTACAGATTTGCAATGTAGACCACCACGTTTATTCATTTACCCGAATCAAGAGAAAGAAGTCCGTGTTTCAAGAACTTTCTGAAAATTTAGTACAAAGTATATCCAAATTTCCTCTGGCAACCTTTCAGACGTAAATTTTTAATTTCCATTTTCTCATGAAAAGCGGTAAAATGCTCAACCTCTGCATATTACGCCCAAAAAATAACAAACCTACCGTAATTAAAACGAAACGAAATTACATTAAAAACTCTCATCTGTAAACAAATTAAAAGGAAATTATCGCGGGAAACTTGATGGATACCAAAAAAAACATGGCGGCGCTTTGTATTATCACCACGGGGTTGTACATTGTTGAGTCTCTTTTATTCAGCCTCTTAATTTATGCAATCCATTGTTTTATTCGCTTTTTATGTTAAAACAATATTAACAGTTGTTGGGGTATTTGATTAAGTTTAATTAAGAATTCACTGTTTGTGCGCAATAAAATATGTAAGCAGTGTATATTTTTGTAGGCCTTTATATTTATTACGTACGTTCGTATATTTGATACGTACAAGCCAGTAAGTATACTTAGCTACTTATTCTGCTCATAGATGTCGGTCGCATTACTCATCAACGCTTCAATCATATAAAAACGTTTTGGCACTCGAAAATGTTTGTATGATGTCAATTAACTCACTTTCAAGAATTGGTATGAATCAGCGAACAAATCACTAGATTATCACAAAAAAAAAACAAATGATAAGGAAAATGCGAAACGCACGCGCTACATTTATTCATTAGAAAATACCGCTGACTTTGGTAAAAATAAAATATTTCTATTTGAACAAAACAAATCAAGCCGAGTGTTCCAGGTGGATCTCAGTTTATTTTGTCATATAAAAAATATTGAGCTTGTAAGTAAGATACTGCAGGAAGTATGGACACGCCGCGTCGCTCCCAGGAATGACCCTTGATGGCCCATCTGATTGTATTTACAAATACGACGACGTAGTTGCCAGCATTATTCTTATTGGCATAATTTCCCCAACCAGTGAGCCTTTAATGAAAACCAACCTACATGCAATAAATTTATTAGAAAACTCACTTACCGCCCAGGGGGATATTTTTTTTTTTATGTCGCAAGTCAAGGTTTTAATGTAACTTCTATACGTAGGAACAGAAGCAGAACAGAAGCAATTTTCTTTAAAAAAAACAGGTTTTTTTTTAGGGTTAAGTACCCGAGGGTGCCAAACGGGACAACTATTACTAAGCCACCGCTGTCCGTCTGTCTGTCACTAGTCTGTATCTCGTGAACCGTGATAGTAAGACAGTAAGTTGAAATTATCACAGATGATGTATATCTGTTGCCGCTATAACAACGAATACTAAAAACAGAATAAAATAAACATTTAAGGGTGCTCCCATACAACAAAAGTTTTTGTTTTGGTCGTTTTTGCTCGATATTGATACGGCAACAGGTAGACGCTTGACATATTCACATACTATTGAGTTATATTATTCACTTTAAAAATAAATAATTAAATTATAATAAAATTAATATTTAAGGGGGGCTGCTTCGTGTAGACGAAGATGAGGGCACAAGCCAGCAGTAGTGTATCTACTCTGTGTGACGCTCCAGCTCCAAAGAATTCAAGAGATCCTCACGCACCACTGCCTAGCCTAACCTACTCGTCAATCCGCTTCATGAAACTTCCCAAACTCGTCCAACCAATATCCGGAAACCCTCTAACAGGAATTGAACCGGCTATAATAACAAGCTCAGTAATATGACAGACGTAGTCCGTACTCGACACATTTCCATACTCTCGGGTAAAAATAACCGTTCTCGAGATCTTGAGTGAGGTCTTGCAAGATGTGGGGGGCTTGAATGTGTTTGGGGGCTTATAGGGTGGGGGCAGTGTTGCGTTTCTAGTTTTTCCTTAAAACAATTGCATCCCCTTACGTGCGTCCAACTTGTATGGAGAGGTGAAAAATAAAGTTCCGCTGATTAAGTTGGATTAGATATAGCGAATGTTGTTCAGAACTATATCCCTTACAAAACTTTTAAATTTATCTGCACCTTGATACAATGTATTTTTTATGAGAATCTGTTTGGCCGTTTCGATGTTTTAAATCAATTTGAGCTTATCGCTACCTCTACGGCCTTCCTTATCACTTACGCGACCTTTGTACTCGAAACATCTTGTGAAGGGCTGAGTGCACTTTCTTCTCATTATAACGGTCTAGGTGAAGCGCAAAGGAAGGAAATTACGACCTTTCTCTAAATCCACTTAACTTTGTTCCATATGTGTATGTATGTGTATGTTATGTTTGTAAAAATACTTCTTACAAGTTTCAGCTTGGATATTATGCTGATAGTACAAGAGACGGATTTGGATATGGTTAATTTTGTTTGTCCATTTTCTATTCAGAATAGAACATAAAGTTGAAAAATTATGATATATACAATATACGGATGATTATATTGAATTTATGTCAGATATACATTTCCAGGATCGACGTGAAAATTACCTGCGAGGCCTTTGAACGTCACATCCTGGAAAAGCTGAAGAATAATCCGCCGTCTGGTCTCAACGAGACGAAGGTTCAGGAAGAGGTTTTGGAGTCCGATGGCCGGAGGGCAACGTTTACCGACGCTACAAGGAAGAGAGAATAAAGATTAAAATCCCTAGCTAGGTTAGATTATATGCATGCATTTTTGTGTGTTTTTACAATAAACGATTGTAGTAAGGTATTTAAAGATCTGAGTTTCTGTTAACCTGAAATAAAGATTATTATTATTATTAATAATATTAATATATTATAACTTTTGTTGATTGACTCAGGTTTTTTCTTATTTGAATTTGAATTCGAAAGTATGTTTTATATCAGCTATACTTTCAGTTGTTCCAAAGAGACTCATAAGCAACAGAAACCAACCTTTTCATAAGCAATAACAGTATTCTTCATATCTTTTAAGCAACAAATTGACCGACCCTTAAATAAGAAGCCGCTCCTCTGCTCATATTTGATCCGTATAAATTACTCGGGACAACACAAAAAGGTTATAAGAGTTCGAATGGCTGCTCCTGTCAATTACCTTACGCCAGAGGTTGGTCTCAATGTTTTTAAAAATAAACAAAAGAAGATGGCGGCTCTTGGTGCATTCCAGCCAAACTATAGAAGGAAAAAATAATAATTTAGAAAGGGATTGCCTTTAATACAGTATTTATAAAATTATATTGTGATGCTAATATAATAAAGTTTAACTCTAGTAATCAGCTCCTGTCACTTCTCCATACTTTTTAGTTAAGTACCTATGTAATTTTTGGAATTTAGTTGGCGAAATGGGGCCATTATATATTTACATTATATTACATTAGCTATACTTAGCAAAAAGGGGGCTGATTTATGGCTAATCTGTGAATTACAAAATTATTGGAATCATCCATTTTAAAAACAAATATTTTCCTTTTTGGTGAAATTTTATTCCTAGCCAATAAAGTGGTCACCCACTTAAATGTTTTTAACAAAAGTGGGCGACCCTAATAAGTTCAATTGAGTTAGCGATGAGTTGTATTTGAAACCAAAGTTTTCCACTTTGACTCACTTCCACAAGTTCTGTGCCGATTCAGCCAATTTAATATCAAGATATTGATTTGGTTTGATAAGGGCTTTACATTGTAACCCCATTCTTTGGCGATAGATGTACTACTAGGGTAACTTATGATCGATTTTGATTTATTAGTTTTTGATTGAGCTATTATCTTTATTAAGGTTCTTACAGAAATATACAGGTTTAGTCATATTATACGAGACTGTTAGTAACGTCATTTCGACCGACACATAACCGACTGCGGCAAAGTGTGTTTGTATGTATGTTTGTATATATATATATATATATATATATATATATATATATATATATATATATATATATATATATATGTATATGTGAATGCCTGTTCCTGGTACATTAAGAGGGCAAAATACTAGATTATGCAGCAAGGGAAGCAATTTTTTAGGTCACAGGCGCGGTGTTGAATACTGAACCTTACGAACGACTCCAGGTTTAACTCCGGAGCAAAGCGAGGGTGTGATGAGTTAATTCCCGAGGAAAGCGAGGGAATTAAGACTGAGTCCTGAGTGCAGTGAGGGATTCAAGCGTGCCTAATATTAACCACTTTATCCCCGAGAAGTATACTCAATTTTTCGCACCTCCTAATATAAATATAAAAAGAAAGGCTACTGAAAACAGCATTTTATTAAAGTTAACTAATGAAAAAAATATGTTTGATACATTGGTCCAGTTGCAGCGTCATGCAAAAATCGCGGATTTTGAGTTATTTAAAATGTGTTCGATTTTCGAATAAGTTTGAGCCGCGCCGCGCTCCGCCGCCGCATATCGCCGCCGCGCACCGCCGCTGGGGAGCGGGGCTATGTGCGCCGTGGATGTTTCACAAAACTAAATTTAAAGTCCATAGCATTAAGAACTACGAGAAGTAAAAATATTTTAATCCCTGGAGTGATCTCGGTTGTGACATAACTATCTACTTACATCTGTATATGATCACATACAATACACTGCTTCTGGCCCCACACTAGGATACCTTGCGTCGTGGAAACCCGCCCACTTATTATCTATTCCCAACTTGGATCCCCATCACATTAAAATTGATGTTTGACCGATAACAATCGCCAAAAATAACAGCTTTAAATAACCCTCTGACACAGTTAAAGAGAGTGGGTGGATGACAGACAGAGACAAAAAACTCCGTTGACTCAGTGAAAGACACCTTCCATACAACGGGCGCACGGTAACGGAAAATTGATCATGAACAAACCCCGTATTATTATGAGTTACTGGTACTGACTGGAAATAGAGGAATAAACTTACTTCCGTATAGTGTATCATACTTGATTGGTCAAGAGACAGAATTCAATGAACAATCTCTCGCCCGCGCAGGTATACACTCAGTACAATGCACACAGCACAGTGGTCCAATGTTGAGAAGAGATGCTAAGTATATGTAAATATCTACAGTAATAAAGTACTTTGACTTAGACTTTGAATGGTTTTTTCTTAATGTTTCACTCTATTACCATGGAATAAGGTTGAAATTCGCGATGCTATATTCAAGGAGTCTTTTTTCTTACAAACTTTACTTTGACGGCCTATAAAATTTGAGACCTAAACATGGTAAACTATCGCAAGTAACAATGGCATCGTTATGGAAATGGTTTAATTTTACTTTACCCTCTTATTTAGCCAACTTATTAAGCTTTTTTGTCGGCATATCGGTTTGGTTCTGTACTCCCAGCGAAAGGGTTAAATATAATAATAGTGTTCTAATGGGCGAATATTCTTCAAACGACAATTTCAAAGGGATCGGGAGTGATGTTAGATGTAGATATAATTTAAACAAAAAGTAAAGCTTCAGAAAAAACCATTTTCAATTAAGACATAGGCAAAGACATACGTTTATTCACAACAAAACAAGTATATCAACAGGGAAGTTTCTATGACAGGAAAGTGACATGAAGTTATGGAAGAGAACACATAAGTATATAAAGGAGAACAGATTTTAATGTACGCATGTATCGTCAGTGAAATGGATTCAAATCAGCATATAATAAAGCAGAGCTGCAGCGCTGAGTTACAGTCGGAACCATAAAGCCATAAAATGTCTTCATTAATTAAAGAGTTCCTTTTATTTCTCCATGACCCTATCATCAGATCCTCACCGACGTTCATAGTTCATAATTATTTATTGCACACAAATATTTAAAAAGTTACATTAAAATAAAATACATATACAAAGGCGAGCTTATCTCTAAATAGAGATTTCTTCCAGAAAACCAAGGCATTAAAGTAATTGCTATCATTAAAGGGTAGGCAGTGCACAATAAATACTATAGCTAAAATGCCTAGGAATAAATTAAATACCTATAAAATATAGATAGGAAATACAAAATAATTACCGATATATGCTACATAAACTTATAACATATTATAATAATAACTTTTATGAAAGAGATAGGTAGTAGTGCTCTTTAATACGTTTCTTAAAAGAGAAAAGAGTGGGACTGTTTCTTAAAGTGCGAGGAAGTGCTTTCCAGATTCGGACCGCCCGTAACCTGAAAGAGTGTTTATACGCAGCGTTGTTATGCCGCGGAGTAGCTAAAAGTGAGACCGTGTGAGATCTCAGGTGCCGATCTCCCGAAAAGAGATACTCAAAACGGTCTCGAAGGTAGTTGGGGTAGCTCGGATTTTTCAGGACATTGAATAGATAATAAAGAATGTGAGAGTCTCGGCGATGACGAATCGGAAGCCACCCCAACTCCTTGCGATATTGAGAAACATGGTCGAATTTGCGCTGACCGAAGATAAACCGAATCCCGAGATTCTGAAGTCGCTCGAGTTTATTCAGTTTCTCTTCGTTCGCACTCGCCCAGGCAACATCGGCATAGTCGATTAGCGGCATGAGAAGGGAATGTACAAGGGTAATTTTGGTCTGCCGTGGCAAGAAGTTCTGCAGTCGCCTGAGGGAATGGAATGAACGTTAATAAATTGTACAGAAGCTCTCCTGGTACCTACGTCACCATCAATTCCATTTCACTGTTATGCATTATAACGAGTTACTATAAATACAAAAATCACTACAAATCTGCCTTGAATATTTCAATAGTTAACTTGATTTCGCCAGGATCCCATCAGAAAATACTGGCCTGGTGTCAAGGAAGGTAAAACTTTTCAGGCAAAAAATATTTTTTCCCAATTGGTGCATCCGTCTTGGAGAAATATAAAAACAAAACATAGATACCAACGGATTGTAAACCTCTTCCTTTTAAAAGTTTTAAATAAGGCTTTAAGGTTCGTGTAACAGCTTGATTCGTGGTGGTTATAATTTTAGACACTATATTAATATAATAAATAAAATAAAATTTATAACAGCCCACACTGCAACAGTGTGAAAATTTTGTGTTTTATCTATTTTTCAATAACCATTGATTATTTGTACATTTTTAAACACTGCGTTTTATGTTATTTTGTATACCTGTTGTTTGACGTGAGAACCATATTCCAAATTAATTCCAATTCCAAATGTCTTTATTACTGTAGATATTTACATATACTTAGCAATCGTCATTTTTTGCCACTTCTCACATTGGACCACTGTGGGAGAAGAAGGAAGTAGAAACTCCCGCAGATTGATTTTTAGATCTTTTTTTAAAAATTGCTTATGCTTTACTAATACAAAATATAATATTTAGTCATTATCATAATTAATAAGCAGGAATAAATAATTACAAAATTATTAATAGCAAGGTCTGTGTTGAGCCAGATTAACCCCATAAAGATCCATCATTTATGTAATCTTGAACATTGTAATATCCCTTTTTCGACAAAGTCGCTTTAACATGGTTTTTAAATTGCTCAAATGGCAATTTCAAGATCTCCAGAGGTATCTTGTTGTAGTAGAGAATGCATTGACCCTTGAAAGAATTGCTAACCTTCGCGAGTCTAAACCGGGGCGCAAGTAGTCTGTGATTATTTCTAAGATTAACATTACAGCTATCGCTAAGTTTGGGAAATTTTGTAAGGTTCTTGCGTACATACATTATATTTTCGAAAATAAATTGACTAGCTACAGTTAGTATGTCAATTTCTTTAAAAAGCTGTCTTAAGGAGTCTGTGCGTTTTAAATTATAAATTGCTCGAATAGCTCTTTTCTGTAAAATAAAAATAGTTTGAATATCCGCTGCTTTCCCCCACAACAAGATACCATAGGACATGACACTATGAAAGTAACTAAAATATACTAGCCTAGATGTAGCCACATCCATGTTTTGTCTGATGTTCCTAACAGCGTAAGCCGCAGAACTAAATTTACAAGCCAATTTTTCTATGTGGGGTCCCCAATGCAATTTGTTATCAATGGTTATTCCAAGAATATTGGAATAACCATTGATATTTGACCCTCTGGCATTCTACGCAACCTATCGTGTGCGTACTTGTAAGTTCGCTTACAACTCAATGATTTCAGGACATAACGGTCACCATCCAGAACCTCTATTACTCTAAATGGACCTTTGAACTTGGGGTCCAATTTAGTTTGGTTCCGCTCTTCATTCTCAATCAAAACAAAGTCACCAATGGAAAACTTATTCAGCCTTGCCTTAGTTGCATCAAACCTCTGTTTATCATACAGTGCGTTTTTCTCAATCCGTACCGACGCAGATTGCCTAATTTCATCGAGATCCAACGTCTGTTCTACGTCATCACCGGCCATCAAGTCTAGCGGACGAGCAACTTTTCCTATCATGAGCTCTAGAGGGCTAACTTTTGTTACTCTATTCACAGTGCAGTTCAACGCAAGTTGCACATCGCCTAATGCATCCTGCCACGATTTATCACCGCTTGACTCTACCGCTGTTAACATTCCCTTTAGAACGCTCATAACTCTTTCTACCTGACCGTTGGCTCTAGACGATCCTGTCGCTATCAAATGGAGACCAATGTTTTTGCTCTCACAAAACGTTTTGAACTCGTTGCTAGCAAAACACCTCCCTTGGTCCGCAATTATACGCATAGGAGTTCCGAATATAGCTACACTATCTTTTACAGCCTGAATACTACTCTTAGAGTCAATGTTCTTTGTATGATAGAGTAGCACATACTTGGTAAAAGCATCTATCATTACGAAGACATACTCCTATGTATCATTCTTACCACTGAGCTTTCCGGTAGCGTCAATGTGTACTGTATTCAATGGAACTGTCGCCTTTGGTATCGAATGAAGTTGAGCTTGAACCTTACCTGAGTGTTTCTTGGCAACCTTGCAAGTAACACAACTGTCCGTGAACTTTCTTACAAAACGACTCATACTCAAACCAATAATGGTCATAAAGCTTTTCCAGCGTTTTCTCCCACCCAAGATGAATCAGAGATTCGTGAATATTGTTCACGACCGACCATCTCATTGTACGGGGAACTATGGGTAAACATTTTGTCTTACCATTTCGCTGGATCTTTCTGTAGAGCACACCTGATCGTATTTCGTTAGATTTGGCTAGATCCTCGTTCACGTGTCCATCGTTTAGGTCACCCACCAGCTTCACAATCTCTCCATCACGCTGCTGTTCTGCATGAAGCCAGTTTTCAGAAAGCTCGGTCAAGTTGACGATTTTCTGAGCGCATTTGACATCAGGCTCTTTTTCAGGGACTGGAATATGATTCCTAGAAAAGAAATCGACATGTGCCATGTGCTTACCTGCTCTATATGTCACGTCAAAGTCATAGGACTCAAGAAAAGCCCACCATCTGTGAACTCTTGGAGTCAGGTCAATCTTGTTCCTTGAAGATTTCAGCGAATTACAGTCTGTTACCACCACAAACTTACGTCCATGTAAGTATTGCCTAAAATGTTTGATAGCATTAACGACAGCGAGCGTTTCCAATTCGTACGAATGGTAGCGAGTCTCTGCTGGTGTTGTGTGCTTGCTGAAATAAGCTACTGCTCTATGCTTACCATCCACAATCTGAATCAGAATAGCTCCGTAACCTTCGCTGCTAGCTTCGGTATGTAACTCCACTGGATACTGTGGGTCATAGATCATTAGAACAGGTTCTGTAGTGAGAGACTCTATTACCTTCTGTCGAACATCTTCGTGTTTAGCGGTCCATTCGAACTGGGACTTACCGGATGTCAAGGCATGTAGCGGGCTCATTAGACGGGAGAAGTTCGGCACGAACTGGCGAAAGTAAGAGGCTAAACCTATGAATTGCCTCACCTGTGTGACTGACTGTGGTGGAGGCAATGCGGAGAGAGCCTCTATCTTACGCTTATTCGGCCTTATTTCACCTGCTTCGATCTCAAAACCCAAGTACTCTATCCGGGTTTTTAAGAAGGAACACTTCTTGAGGTTTAGAGAAAACCCTGCCTTTGTGAGTACTTCAATCACAGATTTTAGACGCTCTATACCTTGCTCTACATTCTCGGAAATGACAAGGACATCGTCGACATAAACCACCACTTACGAATAGGCTAGTTCACCTAGGGCATTCATGATCGCTCTCTGGAACACGGATATGGCGTTTCGTAAGCCAAAGGGCATGGTAAGATATTCGTACTGCCCGTCGTTCGTTACGAACGCAGTTCGCTCAATTGACTGTTCCTGGACTGGAATTAAATGAAATCCGCTTGCGCAATCCAGTTTTGTGTAGTAATGAGCGCCATGAAGCCTCGAAATCTGGTCTATGATCAGGGGAAGGGGGTAATTATCGGGTACTGTGTTACTGTTTAACTCGCGATATTCTATGCACATACGATCCGCACCATCATGTTTTTTTACTAAGAGCGCCGGGCTCGCGAACGGTGAACAACTCGGTCTAATAATGTTTGCGCGTAACAACTCGTCTACCCTATCACGCATTATCTTACGCTCATCCGGGGATAAATGATACAGTTTTATTTGGGTCAATCAACTTTACTTCTAACTGACCGGTCTTAACGCCGGTGGTTGGAAAACCGGCGATAAAAAAATCCGCGAATGGTTGTAGTACACTATGCAACATGGATCGTTTATCTTCGGGAATATCGGTATCAATGTTCATAAGTTCATTGACCGGCGCACCACCTACTTGAGATATGTCGCAGGTGTTCACCTCACAAATCCTAGATAGTGTGAATTTCGTAGCGGTCATTTCAACACAATAGCCATTATTCAAGATTTCCCTACCTAACATAATATCACTGCGTAGGTAAATATCGGGCAAAACATGAAATAAGATTTCCATTGTGCATCCATCAATCTCAACCTCAGAAAGAATTTGCAATGTACTTGCAACATTGTTGCTACCAATGCCTACAAGGTTCACAGTATTGTTTATGCGTTTACCGCTGAATTTATTAGCAATCTTTTCTTTTATCAAAGAACACTCTGCACCCGAGTCATAATGGAAAATAAAATGCTCACCACGGTGAATCAACTCTCCGGCTGAGGGCTCAACCACACATAGGTCGACTCGACGCTCAGGCCTGGAGGCTGATGCTGACGCCGGGGTTGGACAGCGCGTCGAGATGTGGCCTGGTTGTCCACATCGGTAGCAGATGACAGTTCGGCTGCCGGACGCCTGCGGCTGCTGCTGCTGACTGGTCTGGGAAGCTGGAGCTGGCTGCTTCTCCGGATATAATCCCTTCATGCGACAATAGGCTTGCTTATGGCCCATTTTATCACAAAGAAAGCACTTGATCTTCGATTGCTGCATGATCTTAGGCCTTTTAGAGTTATCTTGAGGGTCAGGAGTAGTAATTTCAGCTGGAGCCTTGCGTTTTAGGTAGGCATACGCTTGTAATTCCTTTTGCAACTCAGCGCGGGTAGTAACGTCCCGTGTGAATGCGAGTCGGTTTAAACGGTTATCAATTTGCGCGAGATGGGATAGCACAATTGACACCGCAATTTGTTCGATAGTCACTTCATTCCAGCGGCTCATTAGCGAAGAGATTAGACGGCTTGCGAAGGCAGAGTACGTTTCATTGTCCTGCGGTTTTTCGTTATTCAGATTTATGAGGGTAGCTGCGTTTGTTTCCACAGTTACGAATCTCGCCTTGAAAAGTTCCTTGAACTCATCCCAAGTAATGCCAGGATAGGATATTTGCGCTAACCAGGTTGAAGCGACGCCTTACAAAGCCTTGCTCAGTGTCACGATGAGATGTCCACCCGTTGCTGTCGCGGGGTTATCTTTGAAGCACAGGTCTGCGGTCGCGCACCAAGATCTTGCATTTGAATCACGCTTATCAGGATTGAACTCGGGAATAGCCACCAGCTTGCTCGAACTAGGAGATTTTATCGCTTGTATGAGGGCGCGCATTTGCGAACTTTGAAGGTCAAACATTTGCCTCCATTGATCATTACCGCTATTTAGTGCCATCTCATTTGCCTGATTGGCTCCCACTTCTGATGTAGGAACATCAGAATAGGAGGGCCTCTGGGGATCTAGAGGGTCATCATCAGACATCGTGGGCGTTGCGCGGGAGATCAGACAAAGAGGAAATTCTAAATGACCATCCAGAGTACACTTTAATATTCAGTTTTACAATGTCTTATGAATCAGTGATTATCACAATCACAGTTAGCTGTAGGTACCGCAGCACAGAACGAGAGGACAGTCCCAAGGTGTTTCTTTTAGAACGCGCCAACAGAAAGTGAAGTACGTTGCCGTTCGAATCGAGCACCGAGATTCTGTCGAAGCGAGCCACAGACAACCGGTGGAGCGCGGTGCGCCCGTCCCGTGACCCGCTTATCGTTCCGTCTGAAGTCCGTACGGCTTTATTTTAATCGGATCCGACATATAGATATATATTATATCTAAATAACTAATATAAAACCAAATTAACAAAATATACGAGTGCTTAAAATAAATATTATATAATATACTCGTATATGCTAAACATAAATACTATATAAATATATATATTTTTTAAATATATATACCAATAAACACATACGTACTACCTGTATTTCTAAATAGAAAGGTAATGCTTCTTCACGCGACTTTTAAATATATTAAGAGAACGACTGTCCCTGATGGTGCAGGGGAGTGCATTCCACAATTGAATGGCCCGGAGTCTAAACCCATGCTCATAGGACGCGGTGTTAAGCTGTGGAGTTGTGAGCATTGAAACCGCCTGAGTTCTCCGAGGCCTGCTGGAAGAAAGAAATCATTATTTTTTTTTGAAATGATTGATGATGATGAAATGAAATTTGTTACATTTTGGAGCTAATTTGGCCTAACACTAATTAAAAATATGCTCACTTGCGCGTTTATCCGCCGCGCGGCTCTCCCATTGTTAGTATTCTTGGTGGCTCGCGGCTCGCAGCGCGTTGAGCTTAAGGGTGACCGCACGTGCCTAGAAATTTAGGATTCACAAATAAGCGTGAAAGTTTATTTTTTTTACCAAATACTGTTTGTCTATTTATAAATAATGTTTACTTTCTGCTAGGGCTCCAAAACTAACCCTGTATATAGGTAATATATACCCGAGAACATAGTTGGCTTAGTGGAGTAGCGGAAGATTATAAGAAAGTAACTCCTCTCCAGCTCTACAAGTAATTTCAGCCGATCCCAAATAGGATTCTAGCTAAATGGCGGCAGATCTAACTGCACAAGTTTCGTCGTTTGATATCGATCAGGTTTGTAATGGATTTATAGCACTGTGAGGTGGGCGACGAGAATTAATAATCTGGGCTGCAGCTGTTAATATCTGGAGATATTCTCGTTCACCGAGTTTAGTGTTCAACTCGAAATATTTTTAAATGTTATTTGCTTACCGAATTTTATGTATATCTAATCTAAACCAAGAGATCCTATGTTGCAACGCATATAATGTCACGCAAAATTCGTTTTTGTACGAAAATATCGTGTCTTGGTAATCTTAAAAAGCACCCGTTGAATTTTGGACAAAGATGGCTCTGATCAAATCAGTTTTAAATAGAAAATGAGGATGATGAATTGATGGCTAATGTGATCAATCAAAATTAATTATGTTTGTCGACATCTGGACGAAATGCTCATTTTTTCGCAGAATAAAGAATATGTTTTGTTTAAAATTTACATTGATTGCTGTCTTTATTTAAAAACGTGTGCGTTCGTCTCGCTAAAACTCGGAAATGGACCCGTCCGATTTGTATAATTTGTAGGTATTATGTTTTATTCAATTGCGTCCGGAGGAGGTCGAGTTAAAAACAAAATTAGGAATATCGCAAAGAAACAGTCGTCTATAAATCTAAAAATATTGTTATGAGAAGGTCAGCCTTTTCCAACAAACGAAGTTGGTAGCGGACTCTGATTAATGAAACTCTTTGCTTACGTTCTCTATGTTAGGGGATCTCTTATGTCTGACAGCTGCGCATAGCGCGCGCGATGTTTATTGTGACAAATATTATAAAAACCAAAAACTCGTTGCAACGCCGCACCACAGGCTGTTATAAAATTATTATTTTCCTTGCATTAACATTTATTTACAGGCACATATATAGCTTCTGGCCCCACACTAGGATACCATGTGTCGTGGGAACAAGCAGAAAACAGCGACGTCACACACAGACCAGAAGAAATAAAATCCCCAGGTCTTGGATATTGATCCAAGACCTGGGGATTTTATTTCTTCCTCCTCAGCCGGTATTTGATCCCGGGACCCTTCGCTTAGGAGGCAGAGCGTCGAGCCGCGACGCCGCAATGGTCGTCTTTATACGGAAATTCCCCGAAAATCAAAACTTTGAAAGAGCCTAACCTAGCCCCACTGAAACATACACTTGACTAATAGCTCAGTCTGTACTGATTAGTACACTTTGACAGGAAATGCTAGAAAATTAATGATGGCAACATTTGTTACACTGACTACAACGTGTTACTCTAAAAATCTATTTTAAAAATATTTCTAACAAATTACATCTTCTTGATGCACTCATCGAGGAAAAACCTAACCTACATGTCTTGTGCATATCTGAAACTTGGATAAGTAGCGAAAAGAAGAAATTACTAAAAATTCATAACTATAATTTAGGCGCGACATTCTGTCGTGAACAACATACAGGTGGGGGTGTTTGTATATTAATAAAAAATACATTTGAATATTTAGAACGTATAGACATCTCATCTATGTCAATAGAAATGGTTTTCGAAATATGTGCAATTGAAATTCCCATAATTAATTTATTAATTGTAAATCTGTATTAGCCTAGTAGTAGTCGAGAAGTTAACACATTTTACAGTTCTTTGGAAAAACTTTTAAGATATATCTATACCAAAGAAAATTCTAAAAACATCATGATAGCTGGTGACATGAATATAGATTTTTTAAATAAACACGAAAAAGTTAGGCTTTCAAATTTCATGTTAAGTTATAATTTTCATCAAAAAGTCACAAAGCCGACGAGAGTTACACCAACCAGTTCAAAATGCATAGACTTAATCTTTACAAACTTTAATAAAAAAGACTACCATGTCGATGTCCAAGAATTAGGACTTTCGGACCATAGAAGTGTCTTGTTCTCTACTCCTCTTAATATTCAAAACCCTAACCACTTTACATTGATCAAGCGTAATTTTAACGATTTCAATATAAATAGATTTAAAAACGAAATCTCAACAGTAGACTGGGAAAGTATATTAGTACCTGATAAAAATGTGAATGATAATCTTAATACATTTGATAATATTATACATACAGCCCTAAATAAATGTATTCCTAAAATATTAATAAAATATAAGCCAAACCAGAAAAATACTTACCTAACTAAGGGTATAAAAATATCATGTCGCAATAAAAGACAATTAAAACTACTAATATCACAGACTAATAATAAAGTTCTACGAAACTACTATAAAATGTACTGCAAATCTCTAAAAAGGATAGTTTGTAAATCTAAGAAAATTATCAACATATATAAATTTAATAGTTCAGTTAATAAAACCCAATGTATGTGGAAAATAATACACAATGTAACAAACAAATATAAAATTATACAAAATATAAGACTTAAATTTTCAAACAATACTTTATCTAACCCGAAAATAGTTGCAAATGAATTCAATAATCTATTTGCATCTATAGGAAAGTCACATAAATCTAGATCAGAGAAAAACAATCTTCCCGCAAGTAAAATAACAAATTCTTTTTTCCTCACACCTGTTGAACCAAAAGAAACATTTAATATAATAAAAGGCCTTAAGAGTAAGAAGTCTTTTGGTATAGATGAAATTCCTCCGTTGCTGGTAAAACATTGCGCGGATATTTTGGCAGTACCCTTTTGTAAACTTATCAATCAATCTTTTACAGAAGGAATATTTCCCGAAGCCTTAAAAACATCTCTTATAAAACCTAAACATAAAAAAGGAAACGCCACTGACATTCATAATTATCGACCTATTGCTTTACTGCCTACTTCAGCAAAAATTTTTGAAACTGCTATGGCCATACGACTGAATTAATTCTATGAAAAATATAACATACTACATGATAACCAATACGGGTTCCGTAAAAATAGGTCTACTATATTGGCAATATATAACTATGTGCAAAAAATTTTTGAATCAATAGACAATAAACGGTATGCTGTGGGTTTACTGCTCGATATGAGCAAAGCGTATGATAGAGTATGCTTTGAAACTCTATTAGAAAGACTATACGACTCTGGGATTAGAGGCTTAGCATACAGGTGGTTCAAGTCGTACCTGCATAACCGTGTCCAATACGTAGAGATTGAAAATACCAATTTTATCACAGGTAAAGTAGAATGCGTTAGATCAGATAGAGTCCTTTCTACTGGATCTATTCCCCAAGGTAGCGTCTTGGGATGTTTATTATTTCTTATTTATATAAATAATCTACCTAATCTAATTGATGACCCTTGCACCCTTTTCGCAGATGACATTTCCATATTATTTTCCTGCTCGAATACCACCGAATTAAACCAAAGCTTAGATATGACCCTAGATAAGATCACCGACTGGCTAGATGAATCAAATTTAGAACTCAACCTTAAAAAAACTAATATAATTCAATTCAAACCCTCACAAAAAGTCCCATTACAAATTTCATATTGCTATTAACAAATACCACTGGAGACTACAAAGACAGCAACCTTGTTGGGGATCGATCTAGACACAAACTTGAGCTGGAAACCTTACATACAGAGATTGCAAAACAAACTACCATCTTTTACTTATGCCCTCCATCAACTAAAAAGGGTAACTGATGTCAAAACTGCGCTGACAGCCTACTATGCATACGCACATTCCAGACTATCGTATGGTATTATATTATGGGGGAATTGTTGTGAAATAAAGGATATTTTTATTCTACAAAATAAATGTATTAGAATACTTACAAATATTGACCAAATGGTATCTTGTAGATCTTATTTTGTAAAACTCCAAATACTTACCTTAACTTCTATATATATATTAGAATCTTGCAAATTTGTAAGAAAACATGGTAACTTATACTCCCCTCTAGAAAATAAAAATAAAAGGAATAATCGAGACCAAAATAAATTAAAGAAACCATTTTCAAAGTTAGAACTCGTGTCTTCTAGTCCCCATCATATGGCCATCAAAATATATAATCACATACCAAATTACTTAAAAAACATAGAGAAAGAAACACTATTCATTACTTATTTAAAGAAGTTCCTCATTGAAAAATTCTATTATGGTGTGAAAGAATTTTTCAATGATAAAATTAGGTAAACATTTCTAGTCGCTAATTACTTGTTCATTACATGTTATTACTAATTTAATGTTTATATAATTTACTCTTAATTTATTTATTTATTGTTAATAATAATAATCTCTACAATGTTTTGTTAATTGTCTGTATACAATTTTGAACATAAATGTAATCATTTTTCAATTTTTTTTAATTTTTCGTAAAAAGGACAACTGGCTGTCCTTCGCATGTTGCTGTGCCCTAGCAGGGCGTCACAATGTACTAACTTTTATTTTACCACCTTGTGAAATTTTGTGACTTTGCAATAAACTATTATGAATTATGAATTATGTTCCGTAATCTCGTCCTCATAATTTTGTACTATGTAGTATGCACCTTGCACTACAGCGCTGTCACAATCTTCAAAGATGAACGCATTCATCAAATAAACTGAACGCAGCCACACTTCCATGCTCCGGCCGGTGGCGCCCCCTACCTGGAGCTGTCATTACTTCAAAGCAACAACACAACTTTTATACAAAATAGGGCTTCCATCTGTAAACAACTTAATAAGAATTGGTTGATCAGTCTGGGTTGGGTTGGGAATAGGATGAGGACGAGATTACTTCACATAATTGAGGATCGGACGTCACAAGGTAAGTTAGTCCGATCTTATTAATTATGTTCCGTAATCTCGTCCTCATAATTTTGTACTATGTAGATGTTTAAAGAAGAAAGTTGTGTTAATAATCACAAATATTTATTCCTGAATATTTTTTTCATTGTTTAACGATGAGATATCGTTTATAAAGAAGAGACTCAAGAATATGCTAAATATAGTTAACATTATTTTGGTAAATCTAGTTAGTCTTATGTATAGAGCACACTGCTTGAGCAAAAGCATTGGGATCAGAAACAACAGGTCTTCTGTAGAAACGAGCAAAAGTGGACGAGTTTGTAGTCCAGCCTGCTGCCTTCCTTATGACCTCAATGTTAATGCCTCCTTCAAAGGCTTTTGAGGTGGAAGCATGTCTTGTGCTGTGTGCTGTGAACTTGCTCACATCTAATCCACAATCAGATAAAGTCTGTTTTATCCACCTGCTAATAGATGCTGTGGAAGCGGCATGATGAGGCTTCCTAAATGTTAGTATTAATGTCTTACAATCTTGTCTCTTTACTTTAGTATTGTTTAAATAACAAAGCAAAGTGGTTGCCGGGCAGATACTAATATTGTCTTTAAAAAATGGTAAAATCAGATTGGGTTGATAATGTTGATATCTACCAGAAGTTTTAATATTCTTTAGAATTTTAATATTGATGTTGTCCTCATTAATGGAAATGTTATCTATGGTTATAAGAGATAAGGTTTGGACTCTATGTGCAGTCACAAGAGCTAGAAGGGTAACCATCTTTTTAGTTAATAATTCTAGGCTAAGGGTTTCATTAGGAAATAGACAAGATAGGTAATTTAGAACAATGTTGGGATCCCATACTTCGTCAAATTTGGGTTTCTTAGGTCTTAATTTAAAAATGCCTTTAAAGAATCTTAAGACTCTCTCATCCGTCCCTACGTGGGGGCCTATAACAAAGGAAATTGCTGACCTCATTGAGTTGAGTGTACTATATGACAATCCGTCGTCAAACTTAGATGTTAAAAATGATATCACCATGGGTATTGAGCCAGAGAGAGGATCCACATCGCGTGTTCGGCAAAAGAGAATCCACTGATTTAAGGAGGACTCGTATTGTTTTCTGGTTTTGGTTGACAAGGAAGCCAGTAATATGTCCACCGAGGAGTGCGGTATTCCTTTTCTTAAGAATGCCTCCCGGATAATATCGCAGCAACCAGTGTGAGACTCTTGTGCAGTGGATGTGGATCCCTGGAAGGAGATAATAGTAGATTAGAGCTTGGTTGTAGTGTTATCTTTTGAGATATGATCATAGAAGTAAATAGTGGGTACCATGGTTGAGACGGCCATAGTGGGACAACAACAATACCAACTGCCTTTTCTCTTTTAATTTTTTGTAGCACTCTACTCAAGAGGGCAAATGGGGGAAATGCATAAAAGAAAGTATCAAGCCATTTTAATGTGAAAGCATCTATAGAGAATGCGTCTGGGTCTGGAAGCCATGACACATAATCCTGACACTTTGTGTTATTTCTATTTGCAAATAGATCAATCTGTGGCCTGCCAAAGGTATTGACTATTGTTTCATAGGCTGTGTCACATAACTCCCATTCTATTTCTGTATCTGAACGCCTAGATTCTTTATCAGCAATGGCATTTTCTCTAGAACTTATGTAAGACGCATACACCCATATGTGTCTCCTCTCGCACCACTGCCAAATTTCTCTCGCTAAATTATTTAAGTGAGGATAACGTGTGCCACCCATTTTATTTATATAGGCAATGGCAGTTGTATTGTCTATTCTCAGCAAAACTTCACAGTATTCCAGTTTAGATGCAAATATTTTCAACCCTATAAATGCTGCCAATAGTTCAAGATAATTTATGTGAAAAGATTTATCCTTTTCAGTCCAATGTCCATGACTTTTAACGTCATTACATACCACGCCCCATCCAGTCAGTGAACTATCTGAGAAAATTTCTAATTTAAAGTCAAATTGTTTTATTGTACAATAGCTCCTTTGGATGTGGGATGACCACCATTCCAGATCTGATATAATTTCCATGGTAATAGAAAGGCACCCATTATAGTTCTCGTTGCAAAATTTCAAAGCTGTAGTTTTATTGCTTTCCATAATTTTTGTGTAGAGCCGACCATACTCCACTGCTGGACAGGCAGCTGATAACATGCCCAACAATCGAGCAAAATCGATTGTTGGGCATGATATGATTTTACATATATTTTTAATTTTTGTTTGTTCTATAGACTGAAGTATAGAATCTATCTTTTTTTGGGGAAGTGATATGGTGAACTCGACAGAATCTAAAATAAAACCTAAATACTGGCAAGACTGTCTAGGTTCTAAACAGCTTTTTTCTGTATTGACTATAAAACCCAGATTTTTCAGAAAAGTTTGGGTAATGGCAACATTATTTAAGCATTTCTCATAGGAATCTTCAAGGCAGAGGATATCATCCAGATACATGACAGACAAAAGCCCCATTGACCTCAGGTGCAAGGCAACTGGTTTCAAGATCTTGGTGAAGACATATTCAATTCAATTCAATATTCATTTATTTCAGACCGTTTAGTCCATAGTGTTAGTAACAATATCTTAAAGTCTAGAGTTAGTAACAAACATAAAATTAAAATAAAATACACACACACGCGAGCATCTCATCTCGTAGTGTGGAGCTGTACTTAGTCCGAAGGGTAGGCAAGTAAACTCATATAGGATGCCTTGAAATTGAAACTGCAGGTACTTCCTGTCAGTTTCTTTCACTGACAATAAATAATAGGCATTTTTCAGATCAATGGTAGCCATGTAACATCCTCGGGTCATAAGCTTTGTTGCTGTCCTTATGTCTTCTAACTTGAAATGAACAGTTTTGACAAATTCGTTAAGTTTCTTAAGATTCAATATGAACCTCCAACTACCATCTGACTTAGGGTGTAAAAATATGCTAGATAGAAACTGACCATCTATCGAAGAGCATTTGTTAATGGCACCTATTTTTAACCATTTTATTTATTTCTATAGAAATTAGGTCAGATTCCTTCCGAGTGAGATTGGTATTATTTGGACAAGATGTTTGTACAGGTTCCTCCTTGAAAGGTATATTATAACCTTTTATCCAACTTTGTACAGTGGGATTAGTGTTGATAATATCCCATTGGTCAGAAAAATATTTTAATCTGCCTGTTTGTACCTGATTTAGCGACGGTGCTGGACCTGACGACGATGCTGCTGGTGTTGTGGCTGGGATCTCCTGGGGTGGTTCGTGCTCGGGGTTGTTGTCTGATATGTAGGTCGCCTCGGTTTCTGTCTCTGCCCACTTAGACGTGGTGGCATCAGTTGTCGTTGTGGGCCTTGGTAGTTTAAAGGATTTGCTTTTTTTGAAACTTCGGTTGAGCAGGAGTGTTCTTGAGTTCCTGAGCAGTCTTTCTCAGAGCTTTGCATGTATTCACCTTGTCCTGTAACTTGTCCCCGAATATAAACTCTGAAATGGAGCTCTTCTCCATTAAATCCTTAACATCTTTGTTAAGGCCTGGCAGGATGAGTGATCTGCGTGTAATGGAACTCTCATGCTGCAGCCCACATAGTAATCTGGCTGCGTCACTCAGGTTTTCTATGTCCTGAATATCTTGGTTATTTTTTATCATGCCATTCAGAGTTTTCCCGATAGCAGTAATCGCCGCTGCTAGTGTGGTCTGTTGGTCACTAATTCTAGTGTCTCGCTTTATTCCGCTATCATTCATTGCGGCAGAAATCTCTGGGTTAAGTTTTGGGGCCGCCAACAGGCCACAGTTGTTCGGTAGGTCATGTTTTTTAATGATGGTGGATTTCACCTCCGAGTTGAGGCCGTCGTGTAATATAGCCATCCACCGCTTCACCACGCTTTCGTGGAGATCATAACTATTGTTAGTACTGGAGGTACCCTCTGGTCCCAGGAGTCCCTCTATGTTTGCCGGTAATACTATATTATCTTCCTGATGGTCTTCCTGCAATGTCTTCATTAGTGGGGCCTTTGTCGCCTCTGTCTCCTCCATATCTGCCCCCCCTTATACTTAATATACTTAGTATCTAATATCTATAATAATAAAGTATCTAATACTTAAGAGACGGGTAGGTGCAAATAAAAATATCCCGTAACCGATCAACAATCATGTTGGACTGATGGATGAGAGATATCACAATATCAAATCATATTTGAGTAGATTCAGACGGTCTCTAGGTGCTGGTGTATTCAGTTGGCTAATTCCAGGTCTTCAGCAGTCTTAAAATAATGCAGTCACGTAGATTGTGTATGGGAATGTGTGGGAGGAGGATGGCCCCAAAACAGGTGAAAGATAACGCCAAAAGCGTACTAATGAACACATAGTTAACCCTATGTTTACTTATAAATTGTGTTTACAATTTTGAGTGGTTGTAAGCATTATTTTATAAAATTTAAGCTTATTTTGCTTAGCTAAATCTAACTTCGTCTGTCTTGGGTCCGTAGAACTCGGTTGACATTCACTGGCGTCGGGCGGGATTAAGAGGCTCGACCTTAGGGCCCGTGTCCCTTCTGGACATGGTGTTTATAAAGGAGGGTTTGTGCTAGAGCTCAAACCCTCCTTTATAAACACATGTAATCGAAAAGCCTTTTAAAAATGGTTATTTACTTGGAATTTATTCTAATAAGCACGGACTCGATACTTATCAATATTTTATGTCACTTATATTCATTACTAGCTGGGGAACCTCATGACGATACTGTTTAACCAAAACCACTCTAAAAAGAACTTTAGGTTATTACTATCACAACGTCTGCAATCCTACCCATAGACGATCACCTTGGCCAAATCATCTAAATAAGATACTCGCAATCGTTGGTATTAGAATCTTTCCAATTGGAGAAATATTCCAATAAAAATGCGTGAGGGTTAAATTCCGTCTGACATTAAATTAATGGTTAGCTGGTTATATCTTTAAATTAACTATTCATAGAATCGTTCGATTAACTCGTAGGGTTTATTCATATTATTTCAAAAACGTCGAGGGGGAGGGTAGTAACAGTGTGTTTGGTGTTTTTTTAGAATCTTCTACTGGTTGATTTAAATGATAATTATTATGTTTCCTAGATTCTTTAATTGATTAATTTCAACGTTATTTGAACTGTGTTTTCTAGAATCTTTTACTGTTTTATTTTAATTTGATTTTTCAGGAAGGTTTTGTGTTTTATCGGGTTTTAACTACCTACTATGCAGCAATCATTGGGTTTCATAAACTCTTAATTTTCCATTATAAAACAGGGAAAACTATTTCAATCAACACGTTAACCATTATATTCAGGACAGGCGGTAACCAGATAATTATTGTGTTTCCTAGATTCTTTAATTGATTAATTTCAAGGTTATTTGAACGGTGTTTTCGAGAATCTTTTACTGTTTTATTTTAATTTGATTTTTCAGGAAGGTTTTGTGTTTTATCGGGTTTTAACTACCTACTATGCAGCAATCGTTGGGTTTCATAAACTCTTAATTTTCCATTATAAAACGGGGAAAACTATTTCAATCAACACGGTAACCATTATATTCAGGACAGGCAGTAACCAGATTATTATTGTGTTTCCTAGATTCTTTAATTGATTAATTTGAACGTTATTTGAACTGTGTTTCTAGAAACTTTTACTGATTTATTTTAATTAAGTTTTGCAGGAAGGTTTTGTGTTTTGTCGAGTTTTAACTACCTACTATGCAGCGATTATTGGGTTTCTTAAACTCTTGATTTTCTATTATAAAAAGGGGAAAACTAGTTCGAACAACGCGGTAACCAATATATTCAGGACAGGCGGGAACCAATATTTTAAATCCACCAGGGTAATAGAAAATATAAGGTTTAAATAATTATATATATATATTTATATATAAATAACTAGGTAATAAAAATATATAATATTATGGGGTTCGCAATAGAGTATACTTATGTTTTACTAACATTTTATTCTTTATTTATTTACCCCTATCCCTCTCCCTGTTAATGTCTGTTATTTAAAGGAATTTATTTACTTCTTGTATTAAGTAATATCTGTCCTTACATACTCTATTTTTAACTGTATCCTAGATAAAGTCAGTCAACTTTCACATTATTCATATTTATGTTGAATGAAATTGAGAGTTTGAATTAATATTCAATTTGTGGTTATTCCAGCGACGTGGAATGAAGTTTGAAATATTAATATAGCACTACTTTGTAGTATTTGGAGTCAATGAGTCTATAAACTTATTGAAAGTAGTTACTGAGTTGACTAATTTCTGCAACAACGTTTTAAATTTGATATGTTCGACTCAATGTCGAGAATTCAGAATTTAACTAAACAAACCTGCAATTCTCGTCTTAACTGAATGATGATAAAGGTTCAATTTCCCTAGACCTTGTATTGCAATCATGGAAGGCGGTCATGGTTAATTTTATTAATACAATAGTTATTAATTAATTACCTTTCATCAAATTATGGAATAAGCCGTCGCAAAGCCACCGCCAATGTTCACATAACGCCAGAATGAAGCAATAGAAGTACGGAAATTCACAGTTATGCTCTATTCAGATGTGCATATTTATATTACTATATGGATACATATACTTATATCTTCGCACTTTACGAAGTAACAATATCATGTTTGGATCTGCTGATGGTAGATTGAAGGTCAATTCATTAACCTTAAAATGAATCATGCTACTCACGCACTTCTATGGATGTGAAGAAATATTTTATACTTCATGCTATGCTATTGTGCATTACTAAAAGACAAATGAGTCTTTATTGAAATACATATCGTGTAACATAAACAACCAGTGAAACTTCATTATGTATTTTTATAGTTTTCTATATGTGGAAGAATATTTTATATAATCTTTCTACATAAAAATCAGATATTGATTGATGAGACAGTTGAATGTCATTCACAAACTATAATCCCATCCTGATCGGTCATACCCCATCCCAATCCGGTGAATATATGACTAAATCCAATTCAGAATACTTATACGCTACTCTTTTTATAAACGAGTATCAGAACTACAAATTAATTGGTTTCGTAGAATTATCTGGGTAGAAGACCGAATAATGTGGTAGGAGTTTCTTCCCCAAAATTTTATGAATATCAAATTTTCCTTTTATTATTTTAATATTTATAATTTTTATTTCATTTTAGTCGATACTCAAAATATACTATGACATTTTATTATATGAATCTGCTTTATAAAGTTATTAATAATTTAATGGATATCAATCTGTATCATTCTTGTTAGTGGGGACATATTTAAGTATATATCTTTTATTGAAATTTAAAATTACTAAATATTCAATTTAAAACATTCCTTGTTTAAAATCTATTGTCAAAGTTGACAGCACTTCTACTCATACCTCTAGATTTAGGGTTACTGGTTTCACAAGTAGTAGGAGTTCTAATTTACTAGACGATCTATTTTATTTGGCCATCACAATTAATAAGAGAATGCGTTTAAAAGAAGGGTGGACGTTATATAAAGGGGGGAAGTTACAATATGGATAAGCCGTGACCAGGGTGTATATTTGCAGTCTAATATTTGGATAACATGATATTGGCTATGATTAGCTACAATTTGTTGTACGTACGTTGGAAGAGGTTTTTTAAATGTTGTAAGGAGAGCTAAATCGACTAAATGACTAGATTCTCGGGTGTGAAAAAATAGAAAGTGATTATGATTAAAGGTGAGAAGTATACGTTTTAAAAGCGTTAAAGGGGTGGAAATGGGCAAAAACCTAATTTTGAATTAAGGGGTGAGAATTTTATTATATTAACAAATTGACTGTCCTATATTATATAAGACGCAGGGTTGGTACTGGTCGTTATATGACATATCATATCCTAGACTGACAAATAATAAAAAAAAATACTTAAAGGTTTTATAAAAATAAATTAGTCATTAGTTTTAGTTAAGGTCGTAAAGAATGGTAAAATATTTAAAGAATAGCAAATTTTTTAAATTATTTTTAATTTCAAAAATTTAAGGGGTGATTGTAACGGAAATATAAAGATCTGAGACACATTTTTCATTTGCTATAAAAAGTTGGCAGGCGTTGGTAGGTTTGGGCAACGTGATTTAATGATTCAACTATGAACTGCAAAAAGAGAAGCCAAATATTCTTAAACCAAACAAATAACGGTGATGTAAGACTGGTGTTGACCAATGCTCAATTAAGCGGCAAGATAAATTTGGTATAAATATAACTATGGAGATTAGTGGTTATCGAAGGCATCGCAAATTTCACAAGGCCTCATATAAGCTCAAGTGGCTCATCGCGTTATTACCAGATTTTAAATATTAAGGTTCAAGGTTCGATTCTCCGTTGTAAACTTTTCTTTTTCTATTTTACTTTTGGTTTTGGGTTATTAATTTGTGGGTCCTTTCTGAATAGCTATTCGGGAGTGTCGGGTTGTGCCAATTAAATTTAAGTCCTAGAAGTTAATTGCTTATCATGCATCTTTGTAAATGTTTTCTACCTTGTTTAAACTACTGAATATGTCGTCACAGTAATTGCCTATTACTTCTATAATCGTCATTATTTATCTAGTCTAGAAATCTATACGTAGAATGCGCCAGATTAATTATGAAATAAAAAAGCGACATCTTTGAATGGATGGTGTGACGAAACAAACATTTGGTTTATTTCTCAGTAGGTAGAAATATATTTTTTAAAAAAAAATCTCCAAAATGTGGATAAACTTTAAGAGCTATGAAATAAGTTGTGAATCATAAATTTAAAATGAATATGGTTTAACTTCACCATTGCTTTCAGTGGATGTACAATTATGACCATTTTACACATTTGTGATGTTGTTTTGAAGTGTCGCATTTGACATGGCTCATTCAATTTAAACTCATACGTAAGGGTGTTTAGTTAGGATATAGTTTGGTGGGTCAAGCAGATGCGTAGTTAGTACAATGATGGAGGTAAAGATGGCGGTCGAACGCCTTTAAATTTCAGATGGTTTAACTCAAATTAGAACTTTATTCACTATAACTGCAATAAGATGTTTTATATAGAAAAAAAATGAGTATTATTTTATTTAGATTATTTTATGATGTTATAGAGTCTATTTCTAGTTGAACTGTGTGATCTAAAATATAAAATGTGTATACGGTGTAGACCAGTAACCAATCAGAGCACTGAGTTTCGAAAGGAAACGAAACGAACCAATGAGAATGACTCGCGGAGTTTGAGATGGTGGTTTGGCGAGCATGCCTGGGGTAGGACGTTTTGGTAGGAAGAGAAAATATAAAAGGGATGGGTCGAGATGAGAGGGGGCTTTTTGTTGCTGGTCGTCGAGTGAAGTGTGAGTTAAGACTCAGAGGGGGAGCCATTCAGTCTCCGCGGCAAATTACTGTGACACACGCCTTTCGGGAATTCTATACAGTTCGATTCGCCGTTTTACGCGTCTTGAACTGGGAGAGTTGTGATTGCGTGTTGCAGTGGATTTTCGTGAGTGTCTGAAGCGCCGATATATACCTCGGTTTCTATCTATTAAATCAACCTACCACAAATTCCAAAACTTTTCTTGGGTCGTTAGATAAGAACTTGTAGGTAATTGATCTGAGTCTGAGTCTGGGCTTGGAGCAACCCTAATTTCCTCTTTCCTTCACCATAAGGTTCCTGGATTGGCTCTTAGAATATTCGCGGGCTAATCCTCTCCTCATTCCTTTCGTGTAGCGAGTTTTGAAATTCCCACACACACAGTCATTAAACATACAAACACATTCAAATCAAACTCAACCATTTTCGAGTGATGTCGATGATGGACGTGGTATAACACTAGGATTTTAGACTAGGCTAGACAGGAGTTTACTTGCGGCTAAACCTAGGTTGTCGAGGTTATGTAGTTAGGGAGACAAACACGATTATTTAGGTTTATGTAACAAACAAGTATCTGAAATTCGTATGATTACAAATAATTACGTTATTTCCTTCTCACTCTTGAAATACCTAAATACTTATAAAACTATCTAACAAACTAAATATTTTTTTGATTGTGGCTGTTTTGATCTTTCTTTTTTTGACCGTATATCGTGTTGGTTGGCCTACCTAACTTTACATTAAATGACAAACATATTCTAATTCCATATAACATGTAGATTGACGTGGTTACTTGGTCATTCACAAAACACACACACACAAATTTACTCTACAAGAAGCTGATATTACTATAAGAACACTCTACTAGATTCTACCCGGCCTAAGGTTTATTAGCAGTCATTCTCCCCTTCTGAAACGCCTCCGATTCAGAAGGTCGATCATTCTTACTGCATTGGAATTCGAACGAACTTGTGCTTTCCATTTTCCAAAGGCTGTCACTGCTTTGAGTACTATCTGGTTCATACCTTTGTCGTAAGCACGTAGTGCCTAGACTTCTTCCTACTCATGGACTGGAGAACTACTCGCATACCCCGATTAAAAGATGGATTTGTACAATTCGGATTGATTTGACATTGCAGTACAGACCCTGGTCGCATCATTCAGGGACGCTCATCGCCCCTGTTTAGAGTGAAGTTTACTTCGCTGCAGAATGCCTGTGGATGGCCTGAAATCCAATAGAATCAAACCTACACACACGCTACATTATCAATCTAGTGACCTAAGTAGTTACGCTGAATTTACATGTCTTAAAACTAATTTATATATAAAATATCTGGATGAACATCAACATCAACATCTTTTTCGACCGCGGCCATCATTGCGAGCAGACGCTTAGCCTATCGCTCCAGTTTTATTATCTGTTTACCCAGTTCAAAGTCGTCGAAGCTGTGTGTTTTCTACACAGGCTGAAGCCTGGTGAAGCAGTATTTCCCCTGTGCTATCTGCACAGTGCATAATAAGTGCTTATTTAGATCATTTAGTGTTTTAGACTATCCTATTCAGTGCAGTGTTATAATCGACCTGAGGGTGGTTGATAAATAAATCATACGCCACATACCGTGCAGCGCCATCTGGCGTCGTCAAAGCGTATACAATACTGTCAATATATCGATCAGTGATCGGACGATCGATCGGGCCCCTGTAACGTCTGAAAAGCAGCGCTGCAAGCTAGCACTGTGCTAGCTTGTAGCAAACGCTGAGACTGTTCCCTTTTTTGCCTTATATACCTACTTACGCATTCGCTTTCCTCAGTATTGTTTTTTTTTAAGGCAAAATAAACAATTTCTATTTCTATTTCTATTTCAACGTACTGCGATGTTCATCGAGTTTGAGCATAGAGGTCGCCAGTTGTATGTAAACATGGATTGCGAGCTGTGCCATGTCGCTACTGATGAATCCAGCCGCTTAAAGTGTGCCTCTTGCCGGCTGTGCTATCACTACTCCTGTGTGTCGCTGACAGACCAAGAATTTAAAAAAATACTGCCGATGAACAAGAGCAAGTGGAAGTGCCTCTCATGTAAGAAACCTGTTGACCGAATTCAGCTGCAGCCCCGTTCTCCTGCATCTATAATAAACGTCGACATCGAAGCGCTGATGGAACGCATCTCCACCAAAATGGACCTGCTACGCGCTGAAATCGGTGCTGACGTCAGGACCATGATGGACGGTATTGAAGCCAAATTGACACTCTTTACCACCCGACTTGGAACGGCAGAGCAGCGTATATCTGATATAGAGGATACTATGAGGGGCAAGGCAGATGAATTCAAGAAACTGTCAGATGAAAATTTCTACCTGCGCTCCGAAGTCGAAATACTCAAAAATAAATGGGAGGACAACGAGCAGCGTTCCCGTCTATCCAATGTCGAAGTCCAAAATGTTCCGGAAAAGAAAAATGAGAATCTGCGAGACATTGTCCAAGCTCTGAGCACAGTCATAAATGTCCAGATCTTGCCGAATAATATCTGTGCCCTCCACCTCCAACAAAGAGGCGGCAGACCGGCCCAAGAATATAATCCTGCAGTTGAACAGCCGATCTCTGCGTGATGACGTCATCGCAGCTGCCCGCGAGCTCCGTTCGATTACTTCGAACCAGCTAGCTATCGCCGGACCGCCCTGTGATATTTACGTCAAAGAGCATCTTACTTTGAAAAACAAAGCACTGTTCAGCAAGGCTCGTGCGGCCGGTAAGGCCTGCGAGTACAAGTATGTTTGGGTGAAAAACGGAACTGTAATGCTTCGTAAGGTGGACGGTGCCCGAGCACTCGTCATTCGTCAGGAGAGTGATCTCGTTAAAATAGTATGACTCATATATGTACTTTATATCGGTATGCCTGTACTTGTACTTCTATGTCTATTACACACGCACTCTAAAATTATTTTGTATTATCCCACATCTGAACCAACTGTCTACTCATCACTTGTCATGTTAACCCACCATAGTAATGTATACAAGTAATACTGCCGCCAACTGTTTATTACGTCACAACAATGTATTAAAATTAAAACTAAAGTGTCCAGTTACATGTGCATCGGTATTTATTTACTACAGAGCTAGTTATAAATAAACTTAGCCTTTATTATCAAAACTGTAACGGTTTAAGGTTCAAAAAACATTCAGACTTTCGTCTGAATGTTTTGTGCTGCAATTATGACGTCATTGTTTTATGCGAGACCTGGCTTTTGCCTGGTGTAAGAGATAGCGAATTGTTTGACGATCGGTATGTGATTTTCAGGCGTGACCGTGACCTATCTGCGACTAATAAAAAAGACGGAGGTGGGGTTCTGATTGCCGTCCGTAGTGGCATAGCCGCCACGCGCCTTACTCACTGTGATAACCCCCATGTCGAAGATACTTTAAGTTTAAGTATTAAGTATAATCGCTTAAGTATTAGATTTCTGAGCGCATTTGACAACAGGCTCTTTTTCAGGGACTGGAATATGATTCCTAGAAAAGAAATCGACATGTGCCATGTGCTTACCTGCTCTATATGTCACGTCAAAGTCATAGGACTGAAGAAAAGCCCACCATCTGTGAACTCTTGGAGTCAGGTCAATCTTGTTCCTTGAAGATTTCAGCGAATTACAGTCTGTTACCACCACAAACTTACGTCCATGTAAGTATTGCCTAAAATGTTTGATAGCATTAACGACAGCCAGCGTTTCCAATTCGTACGAATGGTAGCGAGTCTCTGCTGGTGTTGTGCGCTTGCTGAAATAAGCTACTGCTCTATGCTTCCCATCCACAATCTGAATCAGAATAGCTCCGTAACCTTCGCTGCTAGCGTCGGTATGTAACTCCACTGGATACTGTGGGTCATAGATCATTAGAACAGGTTCTGTAGTGAGAGACTCTATTACCTTCTGTTGAACATCTTCGTGTTTAGCGGTCCATTCGAACTGGGACTTACCGGATGTCAAGGCATGTAGCGGGCTCATTAGACGGGAGAAGTTCGGCACGAACTGGCGAAAGTAAGAGGCTAAACCTATGAATTGCCTCACCTGTGTGACTGACTGGGGTGGAGGCAATGCGGAGAGAGCCTCTATCTTACGCTTATTCGGCCTTATTTCACCTGCTTCGATCTCAAAACCCAAGTACTCTATCCGGGTTTTTAAGAAGGAACACTTCTTGAGGTTTAAAGAAAACCCTGCCTTTGTGAGTACTTCAATCACAGTTTTTAGACGCTCTATACCTTGCTCTACATTCTCGGAAATGACAAGGACATCGTCGACATAAACCACCACTTACGTATAGGCTAGTTCACCTAGGGCATTCATGATCGCTCTCTGGAACACGGATATGGCGTTTCGTAAGCCAAAGGGCATGGTAAGATATTCGTACTGCCCGTTGTTCGTTACGAACGCAGTTCGCTCAATTGACTGTTCCTGGACTGGAATTAAATGAAATCCGCTTGCGCAATCCAGTTTTGTGTAGTAATGAGCGCCATGTAGCCTCGAAATCTGGTCTATGATCAGGGGAAGGGGGTAATTATCGGGTACTGTGTTACTGTTTAACTCGCGATAGTCTATGCACATACGATCCGCACCATCATGTTTTTTTACTAAGAGCGCCGGGCTCGCGAACGGTGAACAACTCGGTCTAATTATGTTTGCGCCTAACAACTCGTCTACCCTATCACGCATTATCTTACGCTCATCCGGGGATAAACGATACGGACGTCGCTGCACAATTTTATTTGGGTCAATCAACTTTACTTCTAACTGACCGGTCTTAACGCCGGTGGTTGGAAAACCGGCGATAAAAAAATCCGCGAATGGTTGTAGTACACTATGCAACATGGATCGTTTATCTTCGGGAATATCGGTGTCAATGTTCATAAGTTCATTGACCGGCGCACCACCTACTTGAGATATGTCGCAGGTGTTCACCTCACAAATCCTAGATAGTGTGAATTTCGTAGCGGTCATTTCAACACAATAGCCATTATTCAAGATTTCCCTACCTAACATAATATCACTGCGTAGGTAAATATCGGGCAAAACATGAAATAAGATTTCCATTGTGCATCCATCAATCTCAACCTCAGAAAGAATTTGCAATGTACTTGCAACATTGTTGCTACCAATGCATACAAGGTTCACAGTATTGTTTATGCATTTACCGCTGAATTTATCAGCAATCTTTTCTTTTATCAAAGAACACTCTGCACCCGAGTCATAATGGAAAATAAAATGCTCACCACGGTGAATCAACTCTCCGGCTGAGGGCTCAACCACACATAGGTCGACTCGACGCTCAGGCCTGGAGGCTGATGCTGACGCCGGGGTTGGACAGCGCGTCGAGATGTGGCCTGGTTGTCCACATCGGTAGCAGATGACAGTTCGGCTGCCGGACGCCTGCGGCTGCTGCTGCTGACTGGTCTGGGAAGCTGGAGCTGGCTGCTTCTTCGGATATAATCCCTTCATGCGACAATCGGCTTGCTTATGGCCCATTTTGTCACAAAGAAAGCACTTGATCTTCGATTGCTGCATGATCTTAGGCCTTTTAGAGTTATCTTGAGGGTCAGGAGTAGTAATTTCAGCTGGAGCCTTGCGTTTTAGGTAGGCATACGCTTGTAATTCCTTTTGCAACTCAGCGCGGGTAGTAACGTCCCGTGTGAATGCGAGTCGGTTTAAACGGTTATCAATTTGCGCGAGATGGGATAGCACAATTGACACCGCAATTTGTTCGATAGTCACTTCATTCCAGCGGCTCATTAGCGAAGAGATTAGACGGCTTGCGAAGGCAGAGTACGTTTCATTGTCCTGCGGTTTTTCGTTATTCAGATTTATGAGGGTAGCTGCGTTTGTTTCCACAGTTACGAATCTCGCCTTGAAAAGTTCCTTGAACTCATCCCAAGTAATGCCAGGATAGGATATTTGCGCTAACCAGGTTGAAGCGACGCCTTTCAAAGCCTTGCTCAGTGTCACGATGAGATGTCCACCCGTTGCTGTCGCGGGGTTATCTTTGAAGCACAGGTCTGCGGTCGCGCACCAAGATCTTGCATTTGAATCACGCTTATCAGGATTGAACTCGGGAATAGCCACCAGCTTGCTCGAACTAGGAGATTTTATCGCTTGTATGAGGGCGCGTATTTGCAAACTTTGAAGGTCAAACATTTGCCTCCATTGATCATTACCGCTATTTAGTGCCATCTCATTTGCCTGAATGGATCCCACTTCTGATGTAAGAACATCAGAATAGGAGGGCCTCTGGGGATCTAGAGGGTCATCATCAGACATCGTGGGCGTTGCGCGGGAGATCAGACAAAGAGGAAATACTTAATGACCATCCAGAGTACACTTTAATATTCAGTTTTACAATGTCTTATGAATCAGTGGTTATCACAATCACACTTAGCTGTAGGTACCGCAGCACAGAACGAGAGGACAGTCCCAAGGTGTTTCCTTTAGAACGCGACAACAGAAAAAAAAGTACGTTGCCGTTCGAATCGAGCACCGAGATTCTGTCGAAGCGAGCCACAGACAACCGGTGGAGCGCGGTGCGCCCGTCCCGTGACCCGCTTATCGTTCCGTCTGAAGTCCGTACGGCTTTAATATAATCGGATCCGACATATATATGAATTATTTACCTGATACTATCAATCAAAGTTTCTTTTCCTGCTCTTCAAACGACAATGTTGACGATTTTGTGAGTGCAGAAAGCAACATCTCCGCTTCGGAGGAACCCCTTTCTGCTAACATTAGGACTGTTTTCGGTGGTGTGGAGGATAACCTAAACATCGTGCATATCAATGCTCAAAGTATTCACTCCAGCTATCCGGACCTGCTCGAGGCTTTTAGTGACCAATGCGTGGACGGCAGTCTTGTCTCTGAGTCGTTCCTAAAGCCATCGCTGTCATCTTCTTCATACTCCATTCCAGGATACAGGCTTTACAGGAACGACAGAGTCGGAAAAGCCGATGGGGGCGTCGCTATCTATCTGCGAGTGGAAATCTCGTGCAAGGTGATCAGCGCGTCCCCTAGCCAGTACTCCGAGTCTGCTGAACATCTCTTTCTCGAAATAACTCTTCACCATAGTAAGGTCCTCCTCGGTGTTCTTTATAGCCCCTCTCTTCGCATCGACTACTTCGACACATTAGAATCCCTCCTTAATGAACTCTCACCTCTGTATAACGATACCCTCATTCTAGGTGATTTCAACACCTGTCTCCTCAAAAACGACTCCCGTTCTACCAAACTCAAGTTTATAGTCAACTCTTTCAATCTGCATATTCTGCCTCTTGATGCCACGCATTTCCAACCTCACTGCTCTCCCTCTCTCCTCGATATTATGATCGTCTCTAACTTGGATAAGATCCCTGTACATGGTCAACTCAACTCTCCTTTCTCGTTTCACGACCTTATCTATCTTTCGTATAAGATCAGGCCTCTCAAGAGCAGGGCAAAATTTCTTAATATTCGTAACTCTAGGGATATTAACCTAGAGTCTCTTAGGTCGGATGCCTTGTCGATCGACTGGTCCCCTGTAATATCCAGCGAGACCATGGACGAGAAAATCAACAAGTTCAATATCATAGTCCTAGGTCTCTACGACAAGCATGCACCTATAAAAAAGTGAGAGTGAAACACCTACCCGCCCCTTGGCTAACAGATACTATTAAGCGTCTAATGGCCAAGAGGAACAGAGCCAAGTGTAAATACCGTAAGAATCCGACAGATGACAATTTTCTTTCTTACAAATGTCTTCGCAACCGCTGCAACCGTCTCTGTCGTGATGCTAAGCATCGGCACATCCACGAGAGTATTGAAAGTTATACACCAGCTCAGGTGTGGAAGTTTCTAAAAACACTTGGCATAGGTAAGACTCAGGACTTTCATGCTGGTAAAGTAGATCTCAACGGTCTCAACCAGTTCCTTTCTGCCCCACCTGTTGTGATGGATCCCATTGTCAAACAAGCCACTCTTCAGAGCCTGCGCTCTAAGTCCTTACCCGACACCACACCATTCAACTTGAGCAATGTTGGAATCTATGCGGTCAAGAAGGCGGTACTAGCAGTGAGCTCGAAAGCCGTAGGTGATGATAAAATCTGCCTTAAAATGCTTTTAACAATCCTGGATGAACTACTGCCAGCTATTACACATGTTATAAATTTTTCCCTATCGAATGGCATCTTCCCCACCATGTGTGTTTAATATTTATGCGTCGGAAACGCACCGGTTTTTTGTTGCGCGAATCGATCGCGAGTAATCGAGACATCACTAGCGAAAACGGCACTAGCAGCTGTCACTCGTACCGGAACGAGATGTAAAATTGGAGGTTATCTTTCTCTTGGTCTGGTCTCATCGGGAGAATAACATGGCGGCTCGGGCCCCGTGGCATTGAAGGTATTTCGGTGTACCAATTATCATACAGGCATCGGGCCTGGTTCGGAGTGTAAATCTACCTCATAGCGTCGGGCTATTGATTGTAATTAGATTCGCGTCAGCGGTCAAGTGATTCGTGGTGAAGGTTGAAGTTTTACGGTCTCCAACTCGTCGTATTGGTAGCGGCGACTCCACGTGTCGGCAGCAGCACGCCGGCGAACAGCGTCGGGCAGCAACGATAGTGATTCGACTCCTATCCTATCCTAAACTGTGCCCCTTTCCCGAATTCCCGTCTCGAATCGAGCCTTCGATCTCCTGTCTACGGTGACAAGGTAATAAACAAATTCATCACTTCTTTTCTCTCACGTGGCAAAGGCACATCCCCCTCACGATTCCACGCCGTTCGGCAGGCGTGGGAAATTAAACATTTTGGTAGCAGAAGCGCGGTTTCCTAGTGGGAAATCATCGATTCACGGTAGGGTTGCCTTTGTCACTTTGTAGTTGGGAGAAAAGAATATCCCAGATTGGCTCAAGTCGGCAATGAGTCTGTGGTCGGTATACCACGATTAAAGTTCATTTTCGGTAAGTGAAAGTATAAGTGCCAATTTAGTTAACAGGTGTTATAAATTGTAGTCGGAAACTACTGTTTGTTGCGCATAAAGGATTGAACAGTCATTCTGCGAAGCCTAGATTGTATTACTTGCGATAGAACGTCGGGTTCTATAGTCCTACGGTGTTATTTCGGTTTACACAGCAGGGTCGGGCTATTTAAGGGGTATTAAGCTGATTTTGCTGACCTCAAAGGAAGTGTGGTTCCTATCGGAGGGGCCACTGCTAGAAAAATAGTTTTTTTTTATAATAACCTTTTGTGTGTTATTTGTATTGTACCACATGGTGGCATTCTCTAATTGATTTAGAGTGTATATTATAAGGTGTATGTCCACAGGGCGACCATATTAAATATTGTTTATGATTTAATTGTTTAGTGGTTGCCTTGGGTTTTACAACTTAGTTTTAATTTCTGTGCCCAGCGCTGACGGGAAAGTGCTGGTATCTGGCTGTGCTTAGTTCGGCAGTGAAGCATAGGACCAGGAACAATTAAATCGGTAACCATGGCACCTTCGCCCTTGACGGTACTGCGATATGGTGTCCGTGAGGAGATGAGATGGCTCGCCCATACTCACAAGTATGTGGAGCGACCCGACATGGACGATGTCCTGCTCAAGCGTGTGGAGGACGCAATGACACGCGTCGGGAAGGTGTGTCGGCTGGCTGCCGAGGCTAAAGCCCTCGGGCTTACGGATGAGGCCTCGGTGGCTGCAGTGAGGCAGCTCTGCGCGGATGCTGACCAAGCGATGGAGTGCTTGGGCGACATCGAGCGTCGCACCGAAAAAATTAAGCGGTCGCGTCGGGATGACCGCGGGGAGGGTAGCGGAGACCCCCCCCCTAAGGGTGGGGTTGGACGGCTTCCACACCTGGAGATTCCGGCCTTCGGTGGGGCAATTGATGAGTGGCCGGCATTCATCAATTTGTTCGATAGCCTGGTCCACGGTCGGGACGACCTGGACAGCGCCTACAAGTTGGCCCAGCTATTGATGGCACTGCGGGGTGAACCGAAGGAGTTGGTCGGTCACCTAACGGTTACGGCGGGCAATTATGAGATTGCCCGGGTCATATTGTTTGACCGCTACCAACACAAAAGGCGGTTGGTTGATGCGCAGCTGGGGAAGCTTTTCAGCATCCCAAGAGTAACCCGGGATGTTGACATCCGGGTACAGGTACTCAACCCTGTGCTGGTGGCCACTAAGGCCCTTCAGAACCTTGGTCTGCCGGTAGACCAATGGTCATATATTGTGTTATATATGGTTTTGTCACGGTTGCCTGCAGCTGTTCAAAGTCGGTTTGAACAGCTGCATGGGGGCAGTAGCTCGGAACTGCCCACGCTCGTCCAATTAACGGAGTTTTTGGAGGGTGAATGCAGGCGATGCGACACCATGGATTCGGAGGCCAGTGTGCAGCGCCAACCCGCGCGGATGCGGGAGGGGCCGCGCCCCCCACCCCCACGGGTGTGGTCGGTCAAAACAATTTGGCGTTTTGAGTGCCGCGCCGTCGGGTGACGGCTGTGTGCACTGCGACAGTGCCGGTCATGAGGTGACCAGTTGCGCCAACTTTAAGGCGCTCGGTGTGGCTGCCCGCAGGAAGGTGGTCTTCCGCCACCGATTGTGTTTCGGTTGCTTGGGGCCGCACCCGCTGAGCGAGTGCTCACGGGCGTCCCCCTGTGAGGGCTGCGGTGGCAGGCACCACGTCGTGTTGTGCCTGAACCGGTCAGGCCCATCGGACGGTCACCAGGGCCGGACTCAGGTTGGTCGGTCACAGGGCCCAACCAGGGCCGGACCCAGTCCCCCTCCGGGCAACGGGAGTCACCAACGGGGTGACTGGGGTACCCGCGGACGGGACCCCCCCCGAGGGGAAGGGGGCAGCGCGGGGGGGTAACAGGCGGGATAGCCGGGGTTCGGTCACCGCTGTCCAGGGCCAGCGAGGACTTCGGGCCGCTGGCTCATCGCGTGTTGCGGGCGGGTGTCAGATGGCACCTATGAGTGGCGCGAAGGCTGGGAGCCCACCACCTTCTGCGCCACCCTGCCCGTCGCTCTGGGAGGCGAACAGGGAGGCGAACAGTCGGATGTCGCCCCCATTCCTAGAGCGCCCCAGGTTGGATCCGCTCTCCCCCCTCCATCCACGGTGGCCACCGGGCACACCGTTCACAGTCCGGTATGGTCGGGTACCGGGACAGCGAGGGGCTTATTATGCGGGTTGGGACCCCCTAATGTACATGCGGTCTGATATGCCACCAGTGGCATATCAGCAGCCGAGTTACCAGGCCGACGGAGGTCTGAGCGGGTTCGGATCCCGCGGGGGTTCCCGCTAGGGACACGCCGCCCACTTACAGGGTGCCGCCACTCCACAGACGGTCATGCTCCCCACCGCCTCTGTGATAGCGTGGAGTTCGGACGGCAAATCTTGTGTGGCACGAGCACTATTGGACTCGGGGGCCCAGGGGTGCTTAGTCTCGTGCAACCTTGTAAGACGGTTGGGCATTTCGGTAAGGGAGTACCCACATTCCATTCGGGGAATTGGGAACACGGAAGTCGGTTCTGTTAAGGGAGTATGTCGGATTACTCTCTCGTCACGGGTGGATTCATCGGTGAATCTGACGGTCACGGCATTAGTCATGCCTAATGTGATGGGCTCACACCCTCACGTACGGTTGTCGCCCTCGGTGCGACAGTTGGTCGCTGGGTTGTCACTGGCTGACCCGGAGTTCGACATTCCGGGCCCAGTAGACATTTTATTGGGTGTCGACGCCTTGGGATACCTGTTAGTGCCAGTTGTCCACGTGTTGCAGGCGACTGGTCTGGTTTCGGTCAACACCAGACTGGGCCATGCGGTAATGGGTCCGGTCATGCCGGCTGCCCCACGCCTAGCGACTCGTAGCCCCTTATTCGGTTCTGTACTCTCGGAGGTGATACAGAAGTTTTGGGAGGTGGAGGAACCACCTACGGTACGCCGGTTGGACCCGGTTGAAGAAGAGTGTGAACAGTTTTATCGGAACAATACTGGTCGCTTTCGGTCAGGTCGATTGTGTCACGCTCCGGAGTTAGTTGGTCATCCCTTGTGGTGGGGTCCAAAATGGTTGACTCAAGCCGAATCGGATTGGCCAATGAGTGCACGCGTTACCACGGCGAACGGCGCCTTGACAGTCGGTGTCTGTACGACGCAGCCAGAGCCGGAAGAGGAGTTCAGCCTGCTGGAACGGTACAGCTCGCTCGACAAGCTGGTCAATGTGACCGCCTGGATCTGCCGATTTGCGCGGAATTGTCGGAATTCTGAGGCGCAACGAGTGCGGACACCGGTCCTGACACCACGGGAACGGAACCATGCGTTGTTCGCATTGGTACGGAACGTGCAGACGGTGCACTTTAAGTCCGAATTGGACATTCTGAGACGCGGACGCGTCCAACTGAAGGGAGCTGTGGCTCGGCTCAACCCGTTTATTGACCCTCAAGGATTGCTGAGGGTAGGAGGTCGGCTGCGGAATGCCAACCTGCCTTATGCGGCTCGCCACCCGTTGTTACTCCCTAGGAAAGGGAAGTTGGTCGAACTGTTGATTCAGGATCGACACATTCGGAATGGGCATGTCGGATGCCACGCCTTGATGGCGTTTCTCCAGCGCGAGTTCTGGATTCTATCGGGAAGACGCTTAGTGCGTAGCGTCGTATTTCGGTGCCTGCCTTGTTATCGGGCCAAGGCGGCTACGATGCAGCCCCAGATGGGCGATTTGCCCTCGGATAGGGTTAACGAAATCCGGCCCTTTGCGGGTGTCGGAACGGATTTCGCGGGACCATTCATGGTCAAGTCTTCACAGCTACGGAACGCCAGATTAGTGAAGGCATACCTGTGCGTCTTCGTGTGCTTGGCCACGAAGGCAGTCCACTTGGAGGTGGTCAGTGACCTCACTACAGAGGCATTTATCGCTTGTCTAGATCGGTTCGTCTCACGAAGGGGCCTCCCGACATTAATCCGTTCGGACAACGGCACAAATTTTGTCGGAGCCAGGCGATATCTGCAGGAGGTCACTCAATTCCTGAACGGTAACCAGGAAGCCATCGGTACGGCTTGCTCCCGACGAGGGATTGAATGGATTTTCAGTCCGCCGGGATGTCCTCATTGGGGAGGAATTTTTGAGGCTGCGGTTAAATCGGCTAAGTCGCACCTGACGAGGATCATCGGTGAGACCTCTCTACGCTTTGAAGAGCTTGCGACGCTGTTCTGTAAAATTGAAATGACACTGAACTCGCGTCCGTTGTGCACGCTCAGTTCGGATCCAAATGATTTGGAAGCGTTGACGCCGGGTCACTTCCTGATAGGTCAGCCCCTTAACGCCCTGCCAGAATACCCATTCGGTGATGTTAAGTTAAGTCGGTTAACTAGGTGGCCGGCGAACAGCGTCGGGCAGCAACGATAGTGATTCGACTCCTATCTTATCCTAAACTGTGCCCCTTTCCCGAATTCCCGTCTCGAATCGAGCCTTCGATCTCCTGTCTACGGTGACAAGGTAATAAACAAATTCATCACTTCTTTTCTCTCACGTGGCAAAGGCACATCCCCCTCACGATTCCACGCCGTTCGGCAGGCGTGGGAAATTAAACAATGTGGAAAAAAGCATTCGTCATCCCGCTCCCTAAAACTTCCAGTCCCACCTCTTTTAAAGAGTATCGACCTATTTCAATCCTACCCATCCTCTCCAAAGTCCTTGAATCCATTGTCCATACCCAGCTCTCTTCTTACCTTCTCTCAAACAATCTGCTGAACATGTACCAGTCAGGATTCAGACCGGGTCATAGCACCGTCACGGCTCTCATGAAAGTCACAGATGATATCCAGGTAGCCATGGACCGCAAACAGCTTTCCGTGCTTGCTTTACTTGACTTCAGTAGTGCCTTCAACTGCGTAGATTTTGACATTCTCGTTGAGCTTCTCAGATCTCTGAACGTCTCCTTCTTCTCTGCTAGCTGGTTCGACTCTTATTTGAGGGATCGGCAACAGCGTATCAGGTCGGAAGAGATATCCACTGAATGGTGTGACCTCTCTACAGGCGTCGTATTATTTTATATATTGTACACATAGGTCTACCCCTGCTCAACCATCAACTTTTCCCTTGTTTGCCTGGTTTGCTGGAAGAGATCTCTTATTAGAGATAAGCTCGCGTTTGTACACTTTTTTTATGTAACTCTTGTTTTTTGTATGATTTGTGTGCATTAAAGAAATTATGAATCATTTTCATGAAACTGTTGTTTTTATATAATTTGTGTACAATAAACAAATCATGAATTATGAAAATAAAAATAAAAGAAAATAAAAATAGGTTATAATAAAAGAAAATAAAAATAATATTCTTTTATCATTGTAATTTTAAACAATTATTTTCAGACACCTGCGGTGCGGAGTACGAAAGATCGAGATGAGAAAGTAAAACAAAACGGCCAATCACGCACAGCACAATTACACTGTGCCGTCTTCGGCATTGATTGGTTGATATTTAAGCATTTATTTGCCAAAATCCTCCAGTGAATTATTTTTTTCATCCAAACAAACATAGGCGTCTAGTGCCTATACATAGATGATTTTTGTGTCAAAGCCTTTATTGCGCTGACTGTACTAACAAGCTCATAGTGCTGGCGGGAACACCAACATGTCGAGAGCTGGCGGGAATCTATGGACGAACTTTCCTCGGAGCTCGGTGAACGACCCGTTCCGAGAGTGGCATGTTGGATTGCAGTAGAATTAAACAAATGGCGTTTGTAAAATAGTCTAATGGTGTATTGTACAACTGGTTATACGTGGGCTCAACTGTGCCACCCTATCACCAAGTCTCCGCTGTCCGTCTGTCTGTCCGTCCGTCCGTCCGCCAGCGGGCTCTACCTGGTGAACCGTATTAGGTAGAGTTGAAATTTACACACAATGTGTATTACTGTTGCTGCTACAGCAACAAATTGTGAGTTATAAACGTTTCTATTAATTAATAATTAAAAGGAGTCCCCAAACAAGAGATGATTTTTATGGCCATCTTGTTTTGTTCGTTCATCGGTAAATAGAAAGCGTCATATCTTTTAATAAAAATTAAATGTTTATATATTCGTATCAGATTTGATGGTATGTTTACATACTTAAATAAATTACTTTATTTCTGCCCGCTTACGGTCATGCAAAGTTCATGTAAAAGAGTTAAGTTAATCTAAAAACTAAGCGTCCGTTGTCCGTCAGTAGTCTGTCCATCGTCGGTCTGTCAGAGGGCCGTATGTTGTGAATGAAGTGAAATCATCGTGTGCGAGATAGCTTAACAACTATAATGAAGCAAATTGATATTTAAACTAATCTTAATACTTAATTAAGTCACACACAACCATTAATTTTAATTGTCTGATTGTCTGATATTTAGATTTCCACAATGAGCACGCATTATTAACCAATTAACAATATTAAATTAGTTGAATAAGTTTATTAATATCGTTTTATGACTTACTTACTTATTAGCTTAACTGAAGCGTTTTTGCTTGATAATTAGCTATAAATATATAAAAAATAATCGGTCTGGAAGATCGTACGTAGGTGACAAGAGAAAATACGTAAATAACAATTTGTAATAATACAGAATTCTTTACACGGAGAATTGATAAATAAAGTGTTTCTTTTCTAATCGGCTCCATATTAAAAATATGATATTTGATCAGAATATGTTCCCAACAAACCCTTTTGTTACACTTGTTTAATTCTGTAAAAACTTGCCATAATCATAAATCATCGAGTTACCTACATATTTAAGACCGGGTTAAATTCTTAAAGCAACTGGCTAATAGTGGACATATTTAGCAGTGATGCGCGTGCCGTTATGACATACAGCCAGTTTACACTCATCACGCCCAAATAGTGTTTTAAATTTTGACGCGAAAACTAACTTAAGGCTCCGCGCGTTCTCATCCCTAGTTCACCCTCGCCCGGTCCGTATACCTACCTACGAGTATAGCTAGAATGCGCAAAGGTACTTATGCCAAGAAGATTGCTCGTATGATTTGTTATTTATTAACCCCCGACGACCAAAAGAGAGGTGTTATAAGTTTGAAGCGTCTGTCGATCGGTGTGTCGATATGTCTGTCCGTGGCACCCGGTCAAACAGCTAGACGGATTTTGATGCGGTTTTCTGTTAATGGTAGTATACTTCTCTCCAATTGTTGTTAGATATGTTTTATTAAAATCAGTTCAGTAATTCGAAATTTATCAGGTAAATTAAGAATAGCAAATTCCAAATTCCAAATGTCTTTATTACTGTAGATATTTACATATACATAGCAATCGTCATTTTTTGCCACTTCTCTACATTGGACCACTGTGGGAGAAGAAGGGCGTAGAAACTCCCAGAGATTGATTTTTAGATCTCTTTTTAAAAATTGGTTATGCTTAACTAATACAAAATATAATATTTAGTCATTATCATAATTAATAAGCAGGAATAAATAATTAAAAAATTATTAACAGCAAGGTCTGTGTTGAGCCAGATTAACCCCATACAGACCCATCATTTAAGTAGCGGTCGAAAAGGTAAACGGATTTTAATACGGTTTCCTAAAACTGGTAATAGATTTTACTGCAATGTTTCTTAGATGTGTTTTGTTCAAATCGATTCCGTAGTTCGAAAGTAATCAGCTTAATAAGAAATAGCGGTCAAACCTGTGGACGGCTTTTAATGCGATTTTTCGTAGTTCAGTAGTACTAAAGTTATGTGAGGGATTTTTTTTTGTTGATTATTTTTATTCAGTTATAATGACTGAATAAAAATAAGCAAAAATAAAAAACATAATATAAAATTAACAGAAGGTAATTACTATTAGAAGAAAAGATCCTACTCCAGACATGTAGCCGAAACATAGGAATAAAAATTAATATGTATGACTAGTTATCAGATGCACCTGGGCAGCATTGTAAAGTCAAAAGTAAGGGATGCTTTTCTTTATAATAAATTAATGAGAGAGAGAGAGCTCGAAGCACATAAAAAAACTCAAATGTTTGATTGTTAGTAGGCAAAAATAATATACTATTAAAAGTCAGACACTCATACATGGAGAAAATAAAAAATAAATCAAATATGATCAACTAAACGAATGATTAACTTGAAATCCGATCGAATTGTGCTTTCATATATAATTGACATTAGCAAACTGAACCTCAAAAGAGGTGAGCACGTCATATAATAAAAAAATTAAAACACCTCTCACCACATTAATAAAACCTTACTGAAAAATTGGGTTTACTTATTACCTATTTAGGCTCATAACTTTTGAACCGCTTAACCGATTTTAGTAAATTATATCTAAGAACCATCCCAATAAAGTCTATCAATTGCAAAAACCACGTTAATATCCATCCACCCGTTTAAGCGGTAGAGTGCTACGATAGGCACAGGCAGACAGACAGACAAACAGAAGCTTCAAGCTTATAACACCTCTATTTTCGGTGGAGGTTAAAAAAGAAGATGTAGCGAAAATTGGTTCAGATGAAACATATCTTCTGCAACCTATACAGATTACTCATCGTACAATAACCTCGGCTTTAGTTATTGATCTAATGGCAATTTAACGCATCACCAGCCTACATCAGCGAGTTCATTAGTTTGCAAATTGTCAAGTAACATTACACATCGCCTGTCTCTCAGGGGGGTAGGCAGGGATCCTCTGCATGTTAATTAGTTTACTCGTACTACACTTATGTTATTCAAATGTATAACATGTATTAATTACATCCAAGGCTATCTCTATGTGGGTATTTCTTCTACAAAATCAAGCAAGTAGTCAATGTTCCCATATCAATTGACTGACTTCTCATGTTCCATAGCTCTGCGGCATTTTAATAATTCCCGCATAGCTACCAGAATCCGTACCACAGATCACCCGTGAGAATCCATTTTATAGAGAATACAATTTCGATACATTTTCATAAACTCTCCTAACATAGGCAGACACTTGTGTTCATATATTCAATAACATATCGCAGTTTTATTTATGTTTCTGCGCTCGCGCTTAAAGTTGTATTTGTACCGTGGGAAATGGTGAAAGGAATGGGGCTTGCTTAGATGTTATGTGAGGAAAACTTCAAAGCTGGAGCGTTGGGCTAGCCCCCAGTGGCAACAGGCGACTTCTTTGGCGCTGCGGTTTTGGTTCTGCCTACCAAGCGAGAGGTCCCGGGGTCGATACTCGGCTGGGGACGCAGAAAAAAAAATTTGGATGTTTATATGTATGTGTGTGACGTCGCTGTTTCTTGTTCCTACGACACAATATATCCGAGTGTGGGGCCCTGAAGCAATGTGCCTGTATGAAAAAGTTTATATATATATTTAATCATTAAAAAAAATATAACACTAATTGTTTTTTTTTTTCAGTTATTGAACCCGGGACCTCTCGCATGGTATGCAGAGCCACAACCGCCGCGTCACACACAGAGGTTGTCGAAAATGTCGTGGTCGCCCTGTAATTTAATTTCTTAAACGTCACCTGCAGATTAAACTGCTATATAAAGTTACTTTTAAACTTGCTGGATTGAAATTCGAAGATAAATTCTGTCAGTAAAGAAAGTAATAATATTAGTAACAACAAAAAGCCTTTATAACAAGATTTATTAACATGTGCACCTGTCACGCACAAATGTTACTTTTCAACAGAGCTATAAAACGAATACTAGGTATAGTACAGACGCGTACGTACCATTTGATCAATTCAACATGTAAATATTTAATTAAATGAATGTAACCCATTAATGTCCCCACCGAGAGGCACAGGCCTTTACCCAGATACGACTAAGATTAAGCCATACACCACCACGCTGGCTCAATGCGGGTTGATGAAGGGGTTTTACGACTCTTACCACTATAGATCCCACGTAGCGATAGTAGCCGGGACTTGCAGCTTATGGCCCAGTTCTGGCTGTTGAGGTGAAGGGCGCCGCATTCACCCGTCGTCTTCTGGCGGGGTAGCGGAACTGGCGGGGTAGCGGGCGGCGCGGAATAGTATCGGGCCTCCCGGAGACGTTAAAAATTAGGTGTTTTTTTCGAATTTACTGAAAAACGGAAATAAGCTAATTGATAAAATTTAAGGATTGCTACAGAGCTCTAAAAAATAAAAATTTAGGTATAAAAGTTATGAGAAAGTTATAAAAGTTACTGTACTTAAGATAAATTAGTTATGTCATTGGTACATGGTCAGGTTTCCAACCCGCAACTCCTGAGTGACAAGCAAGTGTAAAACCGAATAGACCAAGGAGCTCTTTTAAAAAAAAAACATGTTCTTACGGAATTTAAAAATTTTGGACAAATTTGTTTAATTTATCGAAACTAAGCAACTTTGAAAATAGAATGCCTCCATAAATGGACATGACAAAAATTGCCGGATTATTTGGTGATTAGTTGCCACTTCAACGCTAGATAGTTTTGACACGAGGTCAAAATTAACCAACGTTTGATTCGACATCCTTTTAAAAACTCCTATCTTAACATAGGCCACTGAAAAGGGTACATTTCTACTGGACTACATAGTTATTTTATTTAGAATGTTGAGCTACGATATAATAAGCACTTTTATCATCAAAACATCAGCGAGCTTCTACACTACATATAAATCACCGTGTTCAAAATCTATTGAATGAAACACAGTTACATACAAACTTGTTCAAAATAAACAGAACAAATACGAACCGAAAAGAGGAAATAAAAACCCCAACACCATGTAATTGTTCCGTTCAGAAACAGTTAAACATTCCACTTTAAACACTATCTTCAAACGAATGACTAAGAAATTAAAAGCCAGAAACGCGACTGGGCGAGGTTGGTTCCGTTGATCTTATTTTTATCCTGTTTTTAATTTCTCAAATAAATTACGTAGGTTCGTAATTGCTAGAGTTATTTTTCACCATATTTCTTTAAATGTGGAGCTTATAAATAATTTAAACAATAACATGTAATTTTGTTTAAAATGGCTCGGAGGTGGACCGATATCTCAGAATTTGACGGACACTAAGGCCTGTATGTATAAACCGCTCTCAGCTCCGAGAGCTGGGACAGCTCTCGGAGCTAAGAGCGGCTTATTATACGGGCCTAGAAGTTATGTCACTGTCTCTCGCCGGGAAATGCCATCGCCTAAATGACATTTAAACGGCATTGTCTTTGTACAGCAGTCCGTGCATTCGGCCAATATAATAACATAAACGAAACATTAATATATTTATAGACACATACAATGCTTCCGGCACCACACAAGGATACCATGTGTCGTGCAAACCAGAAACAGCGACGGCACACACACATAAACATCCAAGACCGGTTTTTTTTTCCTTTATCCCCATCCGGGGTCGAACCTGAACCTCTCGCATGGTAGGCAGAGCCACTACCGCAGCGCCACAGAGGTCGTCACATAATGCTTAAGTTTTTAACTTTACGAACATAATAGGTAATTCTTATTTTTTAAATAAGCTTTTCTTAGTTGTAAAATTTAACTAATAAATACGGAACCCTAAAAAGCCCTAAGTCGATGGGGTTGTGTCGTTTTATTACAGAGTTCCCACGGCCACCTTCCGGCTCCATCATCAGACCAGCTCAATGTCAGAGATTGCCGATTTACATATGCATGCAAAAATTTCAGCTCAATCGGAAACCGGGAAGTGGGTCAAATTTAACTTGCAAGATTTGATTAAAGACGGACAGAGCCTGGGACAGGTGAAACTAAATACTCGCACAGTACGATTATTTTAACTGCTCGACACTTCTCGGCTTTTTTTTATCGTAAATCAATTAACTGTTTTCAGATTTTTCCCTTAATATTCTCTTCATGATACACCTCTGTGCCGAATTTCATATTTGCATGACATCTTGATCACTTTCAGCGACGAAAACCGAGAAGTGTCGGGCGGTGAGTTAAAATAATAGTAGGTACAAAAGAAGTAAGGCCGCGTTCAATCTGTTCAGGTAAGTGTAGTCAACATCGGCAGTCAGTATTCATACGAATGTTATAAAGATATGTTACATCCACTCAGCTCTGGGGCCATCAACAGATGATTGATTATTTTTCGAAGGTTTTGAACTTTATTACGAAGCCATAAGGCACAAAATCACGGGCCATTTTTGATCTACCCACAGACGAGTTTGCGACATTTCAATATATTTAGTTGAACAGCCGCCTCGTTCTGCTATTCTATTTCTATCGAATATTTCAAATTGACACATCGATCGACCAATCATAATCGCTGCAAAAGACAGTCGTTTAAAATAATTGACTTGTCAATTGCGATTGAAATTCTTGGATGTCAGAGATGACGTAATAAGGCATTTCGTAAAGTAGCTCGTTTGACATTTTGAAGGGCGGTAGACGCCTTAGCACATTTTGATTGTGATATTTTTGGAAGGATTAGAATGAACTAAATCGCGAGTTTGACAAGTTGACGTTTCATGGTTGCAAGCAAATTTTGAGTCGCAATCTGAAATAAGAGATAAGAAATTTATTTGCTATGTCACGAGTATTGTACAGTATTAGTTTTAGTACATCATTTGAACTTTTTATATAGCTGTCAATAGCATGCAAAATTTACTTGTACTCGTATTAATCATTTTTTAAATTGAAAAACTCTTGAATTGAATAAAAACAATTGTCTAAGAGCCATTTTCGTAGTTTAGATGTAAAGAGTGTAATATCTTGAGGTATCCCATTGTACACTGCTACACACATTGCGCCACAATTCTTTTGGTACAGTGCTATTCTGGGACAGTGTTTTTAAACAAGCCTGGCTGGATTTCTGATATTTCTGGGATATAGATCATTTTCCTTGGCAAATAGATTAGTGTTAAGTTTAACAAATTTAACCACTTCCGCCATATACAGTGTGTTACCAGCAGCTGGGCTTTTAATTAAGGACGTTAAAATAACGTGTGTCTGTAACGTCTCCATAACATTAATTTAATTAATAAATTAAATTTCAGAGTTTGTTAACTTTCTAACAAAATTTTAATTGCCCGCAATGTAAAGCACGGTAATTTGACAAGTTACTATCAACACGACAGTTGACAGATATGCTTTGATTTTTGCACTAGTTGTCCCCCGTACCACGACATGCCTTGTACCATGTAATTCAACGACATGAGTTACGACTATTAGACAATACGTCTACTACATTTAAGCTGCAAATTTAGAAAGTTTAATTGTGGAGTTAATTGACATAATTATGATTTACTAATACGTGCAAACGATTGTTAACGAAGCATGTTATTATCAGTTTTAATAAATGCCCACACGCCGGTAACAGACTGTATATACAGGGAAATGGTATTTATTTATTTATATTCAATAAAAAAAAATGTCTCTGTAGTATTTTCAACTCACGAAACAATGGCTTGAATAATACGTGCAGTGGTACTCCAGCTATTGACCGGGTGCATTTTTTTTGAGCGATAAAAACAGCTTGTCGGTACCGTTCCCCTATATGATCAAGGCATATATGAGTTTTGATTCTATATATCTGTAGTAGGCCAAATCTGTTTTATTTGCTGCAGACTTTCTTGGTATGTTCCTTCCAATTTAGATTCTTATCAACTTTTATACCTAAGATGTTGCAGGGTCTACATTTTTTTATTTTTGTCCTTGGTGATTAATACCCAACAATTTGTTATTTATATTATTATTAAAATTCATTAAATTAGTTTTTGTTAAATTTACTTTCAAATAAGAATTGATTAAATAATTTACTACCGTTGTCACAGTTTCATTAATGGCCGAGATATCAATACTTAATTTATTATTTTTGTGTGTCACTATTATAAAAATGTCATCAGCGGATAATATACAGTTATGTTTGATGTGCTTTGGTAGATCATTTATGAAAACGAGGAATAAGAGCGGATCAACGACACTGCCTTGTGGCACTCCGTATTTATTAAACCTAGGTTGTGATTTATATGTTTTTAAGACATTATCTCTTGTGTTTCTACATATGGATATCGGTCCCCTAAGTAAGTTTTTATCCAGGTCAGTGATGGGCCTCTTATTCCGCATTGGTCAAGTTTTATTAGCAGTATTTCATTGTCTACAAAGTAGAATTCTTTGGACATATCAAAAAATAAAAGAGTCGTAATTTGGTTTTGATCAACCCGATAGCTTAAACTGCTGACTAGGTTTGCTGCTAATGTTGTGGACCTTTTTTTGGAATCCATATTGTTCGGGTTTTAATATTTGATATGCAGTTAAAAAGTTGTTTAATCTAATTTGCAAGGATTTCTCAAATACTTTTGAGAGTATTGAGATCAGGGTTATTGGCCTGTAGTTAACAAAATCATCTCTTCTGCCTTTCTTGTGCAACTTTTTAACTACAGATTGTTTCAGTTTCAATGGAAAACGTCCTGACTCTAGAGATAGATTGATGATATATGTTAGCACGAAACAAAGTACGTTAGCACATTTTTTTAATACTTTCGTAGTTAGGCCGTCGCTTCCTAAAGCATTAGTATTGTCAAGGGAGATGATGATCTTAAAAGTTTCAACTGGATATACCAGTTCTAGAAAAATAGTTTTGTCCAGTGAGTGACTCGTCTTTTGAAATTAATTGTTAGTGTTGTTAATATTTGTTGTACTAATGAAGTAATCATTAATTGTATTTGCAATATCTGCCGGGTTTTCGATACTGTTTCCCTCGTATAGTATCCTTTCAATGCCCTGTATTTGTGGATCCCAATTCATTCTAGATGATCGTCCAAGAAGCTTTACAAATATTTTAATATTTAACTAAAACAAAAAAAATAGCATTTACTCGTAATATTGAATTGGCTGAATCAGACCCATGAAGACAACAGAAAAGAGGCCCCATACCCAGCAGTCAAGTGAGTCATTGAAATCTTAGCATGATGATGATGATGATGATGATCAGGCTTAGCAGTTTGACTGCCACTTACGCACCAGCGCGTCAAGTGCGTGCGTATTAGGCACCAGACGCGAGGCTGGCCACGCTCCGGTGCGTGGTCTCTCCTATATGCATATCATTAGGCCGGCATTAGGACTGGGGCTTTGTTTTTTGGGCAGCATTGCGCTTAGATGTTCAATAATTCGCGCAACGTCTTAGCCTTTTTTTCCTATCGTGAACGGTTCTGTTTTTAAATGCGTTAAAAAAAAACCTCTGCGCCTTCAGTTAGTAGGCACCGCCAAGTTTCGCTCTTCTCAGATCTTCTATGATCACTCTTTCTTGAATAGGGTAAGGTGGGGCGAGAGAGCGTGAGAGAGAAACATGGTGCGAACTGCTGTCAATCTATTAATATCATCTATATTTCATCAAGTTCGCGGGGAAAACCTGGATTGGATTGCCACAGGACCAGGATAAGTAGGCACAGTAACTATGACTATTAAAAAACACCCCGACACAATATTTGGCTAACTTGTTTCCTTGTAAAGCTGATAACTTACGAACCACTGATCGAAATTTAATAAAACATAGCTAAGAACCATTGCAAATGAATCTGCTACCATTTCCAGAAACCAGAATTAAAATTCGTCCACCCGTGTTAACGCTACAGACAGACAGACGCTTCAAACCTTTACCGCCCTCTTTTCTACCCAGCAGTGGGTGGAAACATCTATGGTTAATAAGACAGATAATGTATAACACTGGGTTCAATTAAGACAATTCACAGCTGAACCCTAAAACAGAAAACATATGCTATCCACCGCTGCCGTGTTTACAGGAAATTACCTGCGGTAGTAATCCGAAGTTGTCTGACAGTTCGGTATCGGGGGTTAATTTCATCGGGCGATTAAAGCGTTGGTGGAAGCTCGCTCGTTTAAATATAACTCCGCGCGGCTGGTTTATTTTGTGTTGCTAGGTTTAAGGGTTTAACTGTAAAATGTAGAGTTCGGCCATGTTCTCTCTCATTGCTCAGTTAGCGGCCTACTGTTTCGTTTCCATCTCAATTTGATATATTGCGGCGATTCAGTCGGCGGCCGATACTCAAAGTCAGTCGGTCGGCTTACTGTCAGTCGTAGTGAGAGCAGCCTAAGAGCTGGTTTCCGTGGTTGCTTCGCTCGCATAGAGGAGCTACCATGTAAAAATTAAAGTATTTATCCTAATTACATTGTCCGGACGGTTGGGAAATATCGTGAGGAAACCTCCATATATCCGTAGCTGCGGCGATAGGCTGGCCCCCTGTAACGCAAATTGGAGTATTGAACAGTAAGTGGCAACAACAATATAGTGTCAGATATTGTTAAATAAATAAATCAATATTTTTTATACATTAATCCAACTTCCAACTAATGTTATAAATGTGAAAGAAGCGATGTTTGGATGTTTGTGTGTTTGTACCTCAATCACGCTAAAACAGCTGAAAGGATTTGAATGAAATTTAGCACAGAGATAGTTTATGAGCTAAATTAACATACAGGATACTTTTCATCCGACCGCACCAGAAGGTGGGTAACGTTGTCTCAATAAATGATGCTTTTTAGGAAGACGCAGATGAAGTTGCGGGCATCAGCTAGTTTTTATTAAATATTTATCTACTCTAATCGCTTACTTGATATAATTTTTTGAGCAATAGATGGGGTGAGACGGGAATTTCGGAAACTCTTACATAAACATGACTATTCACTTGTAATTTGTCATATACTTTTGGAAACTAGGACAAACTGGTGCTACAGCTCTATCCGCAAAGTTCTAAATTCTAAACTAGGCTAGTATTAATAAATTTATTTATTTAAGTGGACGCGCAAACTGAATAGCAATGCGGCTTTAATATCCGAAACTCTAATGAGACTTTTACCTAGTACAAGTTGCTCTATTCTGTACTGTACCCTGGAAATTTCAGTTTACTTACTCTCATCGATAAAAATTTAAAGACGCACCTTCTTGACAACTTCGAGACAAATAGCGCCCCTGTTGGAAATTGTTAGCACTAATTCTAAGCCGAAATTGATACAGCAAGCTATTTTGCAATAATTAATAGTTATATTAGCAGGCATCGATAAAAATCTAAGAATATATTCCATTTCGCTTAGCATGCACGTTTTGACTTTCTGTCGACGTCGAGTGAGAGATTTAACCTCTTGAATACCACAGGCGTTAGCTAACGCCACTTTTCCGTGATAGGCAGAGATCGGATATTCGGATGCATATTTACCTAAAGTCAAATTTTGGCTATAATATTATGGAAGCCTTTTCTTATATTATTATTTTATGGAAGCCGTTTCTTATATTTTAATAAATCTCGTCATGCCATGAAATCCGGGAATGCATAACGCCTATGGACATACAGATATGCAAGAAAGAAAAGTTACATAATTTCACTAATCACAATAATTTTTAATATTTTTTTCCATAGATACATGAATTATTCTAAATATAGTTGTAAGCTTATCCTGACAGTGTGTTTTGCCAGTTTGGTAACTATCTACTTTACAATATAAGAAAGGCAAATATGCATCCGATTCTATCTATAGTGAGAAAAACACAAAATTTGTCGATTCTGAGAATTGCTGGATTTTTATCACATCCAACACCTGAACGTAAACAAATTTACATCCGATTCTATAATCAGAACACTAAATTTTATCGATCCCGGAATCGCGGGATTGTTCAACAAAAAAGTGCATTCCATAATAGCCAACACCTCAACATTAGGTAAATATGCATCCGTTTATCCGATCTCTGGTTATAGGTTTTTAATTTTATTACCATGGCATAAGGTTCAAAATCGCGACCCATCCCAACTACCCTCGGTTGTTGAGAGGTTAAGGGCCAAGGTCACACATGATTAGATTCCTATGATTAATCAATATTTTTAAGCAATATCCCCTCACTAACAGGCTATGGGCTACTAGCTAGAAGGCAGAATAAGACTTAACTCTAATAAACTTTGACAACTCCATACTTTATATGGAATTGTCAAAGTTTACTCGCATCCGGGTAAAGGCATGTGAAGGTTTAGCGAGTTAAGTGTTATTTTGCTTTCTAGCTAGTGGCACTAAGACTGAGACACGCAAGCACCATGCTAACTTTTCATATTTTAGGAGAACTTATTACTTAAAGTTGTTGTCACTTGTTTTCACCTCGGTCTGACGGATTGATTTTTATGCGGTTTTCGGCAAAAGGTAGTAAGTAGACTTCCCTGCGATGGTTCTTAGAGATATTTTATTTAAATCGGCTTAGTTGTTCAAAAGCTTAATAAGGAATTACGTAAAAATATATACGCATAAAGGGAATACGCATGTAAACGAAAAACAGCGTTAATACCTTCCACCTAAGAAAGAAAAGAGAGCACAACCAATGCGCTCGACTCAAACTAAAATAACATAAAAATTGTTTACAAATAAACTACACTTTTTGTCCAAAATATTTTCAAAGAGAGATTCCGGATACATAATTACCGGCGTGAAAAAGTGTTCAGGTTCAGATAAAATGACGACTATAGACAACTGGTTTAACCTAGCGGATAGTAACCTTGGCTACGGAGCCGACGGTCCTGGGTTCGAATCCCGGTAAGAGCAAACATTTGTGTGATGAGCAGGAATATTTTTTTCCTAGTTGTAACATGGTTAGCTTAAAATTAAGTTCTACTTACTATTAAGTCATACTTAAGCATACAGTTTGTAGTAAAACTTTTTTATTTCATTTAACAAGCTAGTAAGCTTGTGTAAGTAAGGCTAGTCAGCCAGTAGGCATAGTTGCAGCGATGGGCTAGTCCCTCATAATTGTTAATAGACATCATTTTGTAAATAACTTGTGTTGTGTAACTAGAAGGCCTTTACTTGATGTTCTGTAATGTTTGCTGACCCCACGCTTTGGTACGTATACATTTGTATGGCTCGTAGCCCTTTCTATTTTCTGTGTATATAATTTAGTAAATGTTTTTTGTATCTCCATCCCTACTGCTACAACTCCGTCTGCAATGCCTCCGATAGCTAGGTTCCTATACGGCTCTCCCACCTCGGCGAGCCTGTTGGAGCATTGCAGACAACCCTGGATCCTGTATTCTTTTCCGCTCCTCACGCTGTGTCCTCCGCAGGGTTCCACCTGTACACCCGCCTACCTACCCTCCTGCTCACACCACTGGACCTGAAACCCCTCTGCTGAACCGGACTCCTCGCGGCCCTCTATAAGCCATTGAATACATCGTCGTCTAGTACCCATAACACAAGCCTTGTTGAGCTTCTAGGGCCTATTTCGATTTGTGTAAGATTGGCATCTAATATTTTTAAAAGAAAAAATAAATAATGAACCTTAAGCCCATGCACATAAGCGTCACTGACAGTTCGATTCGCATACTTGTTCGACGCATAATTATGCCTGCTTCCTACACAGTTTCAGAATTACATGATAGGGATTTACGTCAGTCTACTCTACCGTTATATTTAAGAGCTCCGTGGTCTGGTTAAACACTCGCTTCTCACGCAGGAGATGCAGGTTCGAATTCCGGTGCTGACCGTGTACCAACGAGTTATGAAATTTATCATAAGTAGATTATACGGAAGTCCTAACGGTGATGGAAAACTTCAATCTCGATAGCTGCGGCGATGGCCTGTAACGCAAAAAAGAGTACTTATTGAAGTAGAAGCGTTGGCACAATTGTGCCTGCCACTCCGTATGGGAAAAGGTATATAATAAAGGCTATAATTAATTTGTTTTTACTATGCTATAATCTATCTTCTTGCTCTTATCCACTTAACCTATTCATATACCTATTTACCTCTACTTGGTCCGATTCCATCCAAGCAACTTTAATTCGTGATTCGCAAAAATTTTAGCCGCAATATCTGTAATATGAGCAAAGGGTCCTAAACTACCTTAGAGGTGAAGCCAGGAAAAAGCTTGTTACATTTTCAACTGAACAAATGGGCAAAAAACCACCTGTTCAGTCAACTGGACTGTCCAATAGAACTAGTGGGAATAAAGAAACTACCATCGCACATCCAGGAAACGGGTGTTCAATCAATTATTCAAATTCATTGATTGCTCAGCAAACCCAAGTCTAACTAACCCACCCACTACACAAACTCATAGCCCACATATCTCCCAAAACGTTTTGAGCATCATTTACCCAGGGATAGCACTCGGAGATCCCACACGGTCTTCTCGGTTACTCCTCGGCATAACAAGGCCAATTACGAACACTATCAGCCTGTGGAACGCACTTCCCTGCGCTTTTGGGGATAGTCCCTCAATTTAGAAAAGATTGAAAGTGCATTTCCTTTATTTTCCATAATATAACTATGTGATTCGAGGCGTCTATACATGGTCAATATCAATAATAGCAATGGTCGCCCAAATGTCACGTTCATAGTGTTGTGGGAATTACTGAATGAACTGCCGAGATCTGATAGAATTTATTGTTGAATGAAAGAAATTTATTCAATTATATATGCCATTTTTATTAAATCTAAAATCGAAGCCATAGTTCCTAAGAATAAATGACGCTATCTCTCATAGTTTATGACTTCTCCCTGCTGACCCATTTGGATTGATCACCCTTTATATTACGTAGACAGAGAATAGTCTATATTCCCTGTCTACAATATGAATGGTTTTTAGATTGATGAAGGGCTTAACTCTCTTTCGAAAATGTTATTTCGAGTACCTCCAATCGTGTGCAGTGTCGAAGTCCTTGAAGGGTAGCTAATAAGTCGTCAGTCGAGGAGAATGACAGAGACCAAATCACAGAGCAAACAAAAGTCCAGAAGAAAGCCAGATTTTTAAAAATCGAGGAACGTATAAGAGCACTCCCGTGATGTACGACATCGAGCAAAGCGCAGACACGAATTAACCACAGAAAAACTTTAGATAACATTTCATTCATTCGTTCTTTCATTCATATAAGTAATGCCCATCATTATTATTCATTATAACTAATTATGACACTTTTGCTTATCTGCGTGCAGATTTTCGTCGGAAGTAGAATTTTGGGAAACAATATTATTAGTTTTTAGTGAAATTTAGAGTACTTTTTGTGTTTGAAGTAGTCTCTACAACTGAATGTGGTAACCAACATCGAGTGATCCCTTTGAAATATCGAGTTTTGCGATTACGTGACATTTATTTATATTATTGGCCTAGTTAGAACGCCCAAGCTATAGGTATATGTATGCTTTATTATAATTAATAAATTGTATGTGTGTGTACATTGTGCATGCTATATTTTGTATAGTTGAGGTGTATATATTATTTATTAGGTATATTTTCATACATACAGTTTTATTGTCGTGTTGCATAAACTCTCCTGTCTTGCCTAAGACTGCTGAAGAAATCTCTCTGTAGACATAAGCCTGCTTTGCTTGTAAAAAGTCTTGTAACTGACTTAACTTTTATATTTTCTGTCTTAAAGAATCTGCAAAATAATTATGAATAATAGTACGCACTTCACTACCCCAAAAATAGGGTTAATAACCACATTATTAATCCTATTTTTGGGGTAGTGAAGTTCTTAGTGGTCTAAGAACTTCATTACCCCAACACCAACATAATAGGTATAATCTATTGAAAGATCGAGACGATTAAATACCAATCTCGTTCAATTACCCTTTCTGGACTTTGTAAGGTGCTTTTCTAGCTTACTTAACTTAGCTTTTTGATGAGTGGAATTAAGACTGCTTGCATTTTTTTTTAACAGTTGCGCCGGACCAGAAGCATATGCAAACATAGATTTTAGTAGAAAACATGTTTTTAGGTTAGTTTAGTTTAGGTAAAATATCTCAAGAACCATACATATCCTAGACTTGAATATTTTACATGAGGGGTTCCCCCCCCCCCCAAACTTTGTACGACACTGTTGGAAAAATACCCTTTAAAGGTATTGTCGAAATATTTCTCTTTCATCCTGAACTTAATTTTTTTAGATTGGTCGAACATGTATTTGTATTTGGAAATGGGTCGAAATGGGAATAATCTAATTGGGGTAACTCTACTTCATCAATGTTTTACAAATGATGATTGATCAGGATAACAGAAATTGACCAGTAGGTGACATCCCGCCAAGAAAGCAGAGGCTTCCCGAAACGTGACCATAGCGGGGGCGGCGAGGGGGTGAGGCGCGGGAATTTTGATCCGCGACGGGAAGAAATTGAAAACAGAGAGATTCTGTCAGTTCGCCGCGAGAAGCCGTGGCGAGTGTGTGTCAGCTGGATTTACGTCGCTCGCTCCTTATAACACGGGAAATATACGTTCGGGATCGTAACTTGTGATGTTCAACAGAATCACAGGATTTCGTGAGATTTTACTGTTGGTTATTTTAAAGTTGTTTTATTGGTGGATTTGTTAAATCGGAATTTTATTGTAACGGGAAGATGTGTCTGTAATTTGTGGTGGTGTTTATTTACTAAACAATACTAAACAGAGGGCTGTGTTGTGTGTGAAACGATCGAATAAAATCAGTTTGAAAGAAAGCAGTGGCTGCAGGCGTATTGTTGGATTGTTTCTGGGACTGCAATTATCTCAGACTGGGAATAAAGTACAGGTTAGTTTCATTAAGTTTTCAAAACTGCTGTCGAGCGAAATAGGATCGCAATTATGTATAGTAAAATTAAGTGTTTTATTCCGTTGGGACATAAGGGCAATTCGCCTATGTTACGGCCTGAATATTAATCCAATTCGATTGAGTGCCTATTGAACTTGCTAGTTACCTACTCCGGCAAGGACCTAGATATTTTTACAATGGTACAGTATAGATAGTACATTTTGCTATATTACTTAATTACCTACCTACTCTATAGTCACTGAATTATTCCCAATCCAACACATTTTTTAAAATAAGCCCAACCGAAAAATGACACAATAAATACCTACCTACTGTTATTCCCAATGCACCCCAACATTTTATATGCGTACCTACCTGGGTAAGTTGAATTGGGATTTCTGTCTACAGCATTTTGGGTTAAAACGGGGATAACCCTCGATTTACTAGGCACATGAATTAAGCTCTATCTCCCTTTTGTAGGTAGCTAGTTACCTATAGTCCATGTCAGGATTGAAGGCCAGAGGGGAAAGAGGAAATCGCGGAGGGGGCGACGTCCCGCACATCTCCCGCACACCCGCAAACGCCCTGTCATCACAGTGCTTTGCAAGTCCCCATCGACCCTGTCTGTTTATAGATTCTTTTGCTTGTATGTGTTTTCAAATGGCATCTCTGGTATCTCTCATGGCATCGGCTGTCTCTCCGTCTATATGATAAGGTGAAATCCAATAATCCATTCTTAAGCACCAGAACTAGCCAGAAAAGTACTGGAAAACTGTGACATTGAACGGAAAAATATTTCGAAAAACATGTTCAGAAACTAGAAAATGCATACCTACCTTACCTACCCAGTGTCAAATAGGATGGAATTACATAGGAATAGACAAAGAGATGGAAAACTTTATTAACAATAGCAGTCGGAGCAACCAGTGACGAACAAAGTTTTCTTAAGTATTTCTTGCCATGATAGTACCTAATCAAATGTACATTTGGTACCAAACATTTGATTTTGAGGGAGAGCATTAAAACTCGCGAGTGGGTTTGTGAAACGAGCGAGAGTTTTAATGTCTAATTATGTACAGTTACATTCACTAGTTAATAGTTTATCTACACACATATCATAAGCTCTCTTTGATGGAACTGCATGTTCGACCGGCATGGTGGCATTGATAATTGCTGTGCACTTGTTTAGCTTGTTCAGTAGTACCAACTTCACAGACAAACTAAGGGCGGCACGCAGGCAGGCGTCGGCGTTCGAAATTTGAATGTCATCATTTGTCGAAAATTTATTCATAATGTATCAATATTCAGATACTTTGTAAAAACTAATTTCTTATCTGAATATTGAACATTATGACCATAATGTTTATGACATTCAAAATTCGAACGCCGACGCCCGCCTGCGTGCCGCCCCTACTTTGTCTATGAAGTTGGTAACTACAGAACAAGCTAAACAACTCAATGCCACAATGCCGGTCAAACATGCGGTTCCTGAACACATCAAAGCGAGCTTACGATACTATTTATATGACAAAATAAATACTGAATACTGAATGATGATATGTGTGTAGATAAACTAGTGTATGTAACTGTACATAATTAGGCATTCAAACTCTCGAGTGATATTATTATGAAACTCACTTTCGGCTTGTTTCATAAACCCGCTCTCGAGTTTTAATGCCCTCCATTATGTATCAGTCACATAAACTACTAGGTATTATGATTTCAAATAGCAAACAACGTAATTTAATGCCATACCTACCTCTACTGGGGCGTTGTCATTTCCATATTTCATACCTAAGTCAAAACCCATGACTGAGTGCCAGTCAAACTTTGAGTTACTTAGCAGTTGTCCCTCCGGATCTAACTCCTCCAGCTCTACCTTACCTACCTATCTACTTAGATGTTGGGAAACTTCAAGCAAAGACTATCAGGACATCGGAACGAAATTCCCATCCCTTTGATAAAAGTGACAAGGCATATTTCTAGGAACTGAGGATAGCTATATGAATATAATACCTATAACTGAAGATAGATAGATGTATTGAACAGATTCCTGAATCGCATTTGTATAATTTTGAAACTGGACTTTGTGGAAGTAAGAACAGTATTCTGCATGATACATATTCTACCCAACTAGCTACCTACTTACTTACTTGAATAGGAACAGTTAGTTTATGTTAGGTAGAGTTAGAAATGACTATCTAGTCCCACAGCCAACATGTACCATATCCATGTCACATAAGTACCTACTGTACAGTTTTAGGTTTACCTCGCGCCACGAATTAAGGCCCAAGATCACACAAAACCACTGAAGAGAGCTGTGGAAAAAAAAAAAAACAAGAAATTCATTGGTCTCAAAAAATTATATGTTATTCACAAAGAGATAATCTAGTTTAAATACTATGTCGCTACGCGGTTGGATTGATTTGGCTCGATCGTAAAAAATCCTGAACATAGTCTATATTTAAAAGGAGATTCAATAATTTTAATATAAAATTACTGATTTTTCTCATAATTTTTATACCTAAATTTTCCTCTTTTATAGCCCCGTATTATCCTTAAATTTTATCAATTAGCTTATGTCCGTTTTTCAGTAAATTCGAGAAATCACCTAATTTTTTAAGTATCCGGGCGGCTCGATGCTATTCCGCGCCGCCCGCTACCCCGCCAGTTTCGCTACCCCGCCAGAAGACGACGGGCGAATGCGGTGCCCGCCCCTCACCTCAACAGCCAGAACTGGGCCAGAGCTCTCTGGGCGACGTTCAATCCGGCTGGGGAGGAAGAAAAAAAACCCCAGGTCTTAGATGTTTATATGTGTGTTATGTCGCTGTTTCTGATTCCCAAGACACAGGGTATTAGCGTGTGGGGCCGGAGGCAATTGGGTTTCTGTTGTAATCCCCTACCCTACGCTGAGGCCTAGGACGCAAGAAACAATTGAAATGACCCATACAAACCTATAAAACAGTCCATATTGTATTGGCATCTGCTTAATGGCGTTCTCTGACGTAGGCGGGAAGCGGATGATCGCATGGTTTTATTGGTATATAATCAAGTTGAGACAGTTCACAGATAACACACGATATGGAATGCACGACCACAGATTTAAAACTATGCGATACAGCAAAATACGTGTGGGTGCTAAGTGGCGACTCATAATAAAGATTACAAAATATAATAAAGTTGCGAGACCATGACATAACTATGGAATCATATTGCTAGATTATTATCCTGTATAATGATATTATTTTAAACCACTTTATACGCTTCCAGTTCCATACATATTTTTGACAAAATCACTGTATGAAATCGAGAGTCCGTTTAAGTTTTCTCATCACGTAAGTGGATGGGCTCACTTCTTTACTATGAGCTATTCCACACAATCATTGATGTCTGGGTCTAAAGTGGTAATGATAATACAGGAAGCTCGGGCAGATGGTTGATACTGATAAGGGACCTGTATGTGTACAAGGTCTTCCAAACATGGCAATCGAGATAAAGTCGTCTTGTGGGAGGATTTTTAAAAATCTTCATTAGCTCAATGAAGGTTTGTGTCTATCTTAATAAGTTGAAAGGCCAAGATACACCCTGATTAGTAACTCCACCAGATTTATGCTAACCATCGAGACCGCACGAGGGTCTTTTTAAAGTTTATATGGTATCAGATTTATTGAAAATATATTATCAGCATGTAATGAACTCAACATATCTTAGTGAGAAAAGCTCGAGTAAATCCCACTTGTATGAACTTATTTTCAACCGACTACAAAAAGGAGGAGGTTCTTAATTCGTCTGTTTTTTTTGTGTTTGTTACGCGATTACTCCGTCAATTATAAACTGATTTTGATGATTCTTGTATTGATTGGTAGCCCATACTTTACAGGAGGTTCCGTATAAATTTGAACAAAATGAATTTTGCGCTTTCTGAAATAAATCAACAAATACAAAAAAAAATACAAATCACGTTTTGATTTGTGGTTCCGTGCAGCAAAAGTTTTGATGAGGACTTTTCATGTACATACACTTATGTATATTATGAATATGAATATATTTAATTCGTATCCCGACCGGGGAGGAAGAAATAGGGCTTGGACTTGAAGTCGGTTTTTTTTGTTTTTAACTTAGTGACTTATTGTTGGCCCAACGGCGCGGCTCAAGATGGGACTAAACAAATTTGTTACTAAACAAGGTGCAAGGCATGTCCCGTATCTGAATATGACGCGCTCGAGATACTCACAAATTGTTTGTGGCTAAGAACGCCGCAAGCAATAATTTGCTTGCGGCGTTCTTAATGTTCATCATACAAATGAGAATTGTTAAGTTTTTAGTGTTACATATTTATTTCACGATGGGCTCTGTAGTCAAATGGGTTTCACCCTTGCTTCTCACGAAGCAGACGCAGGTTCGAATCCTGACCATGTACAGATTTAATATTTCACGATGAAGGTTTGACTTTAGTTGTTGTTAGCCGTGCACATGCACATTGTGTCAGTGTTCGAAGTCTCTGGAGCGGTCAGCCAGAACATCTGTACCAATGAGATCATTAATTTATCGTCGATCAGTGTTTCGGATGACATGTTAAGCTGTTGGTCCCGGCTTCTATCGCTACGTGGTAGTAGTGGTCGTAAAACCGCTCCACCAACCTGCACAGAGCCAGGGTGGTGGAGTACGGCTTAATCTTATTCGTATCCGGGTAAAGATTAAATATATTTATAATTGTTTACCCAACATATCGTTCTTTGATAAAAATTAAGCAAGTCTATGAATAACTTTGCCTTCCTCTCTTCAAGGTTAGAAGAGAGGAAGACAAAGTTAAAAAACCGGATAGTCGAATACGTCATCACACAATCTGCTGAAGCTGACACAATTTATTAATTTTTTGTTGGAGAGAAAAAAATGGAATTACCCATGCCCAGGAGTCAGACCTCCCTGCTATGCCCAGGAGTCAGACCTCCCTGCTATGTCCGGGTCCCCACATATTGAGCGGGCATCAGCTCGTGTGCTATACGGACTAAAAACAACCCCTTTATGTTTGCAGTTATCTGTCTAAGACTTTACTTTGAGCCAAGGCCTCGGTATATGCTGAAGGCTTTCTACCTTCAATTTGCCCTTTTGGGCGATATATATGTGTTTATGATATATATGGGAGGAGTTTGCCTGCTTGATTTTACGAGCGCTATGACGAGTATGATATTGCGGCGTACGGCGAAGCAGGGGCGGGTGAGACGGGAAGGGGGAGTGTCCGAGCACTCTGTACAACTTCTGTGCTCAGTACAGTACTGATACGAGGCCGTCTGAAAGCTCTCATTAAAATACATGCGTTACAGATTCCGTACAGAACCGGTACCGAACCAAAAACATACCGCCCCGGTGAGGAAGTGGCTTTAGCGTCACACCTTTTACCATGCGGGCGTAGGCCTAAGTCAAACCAGTTATTCAAAGTCAAAGTGCTTTATTACTTTAGGTATTTACATATACTTAGCAAACGTCATTTTTTGCCTCTTCTCTACATTGGACCACTATGGGAGAAGTTTTTTAAAAATTGCTTGGGCTTAACTGATATCAATATTACAATATTAATTATTATGATTAATAAGCAGGAATAAAGAATTACAAAACTATTAACAACAAGGTCTGTGTTGAGCTAGATTAACCCCACACAGTCCCGTCATTTAAGTAATCTTGAACATTGTAATATCCCTTTTTCGACAAAGTCGCTTAAACGTGCTTTTTAAATTGCTCAAATGTTAATATTCAATAGGTACATCAATTTTACTCACGATATTTTCCATCACCTTCAGAATTGTAAACAAATTACCTTATTTATTGCCATAGCGGCTGCCTCCTTTGAGTGAGTGTCGACGCTCTTTAAATGGAACAGGCATGCGGCAAGGCGGCGTGATCAAAGGTGACGCTAACAAAGTGAATAAACTATAACTGGTCAGCGCCGGGATTTGAACCCACATCTCCTGCGTGACAGGCAGGCGTGAAACCACTAGACCACGGCCACTAACAAACAAACATAGCGGCATTGTCCTTTAGGGCGTGGCGGAGGCACGCTTGCGGCCATGGATAGCCAGTTATTCAATAATCCACTTTGCGTGAGGGAGGGGGCTAGCCGAGGCGTGTAACATACTGTGAAACTTACTGCGAGTAAACTTAGCCACGAAACTCTCGAAGCGGATATTTTTATCACAGAGAACACTCGGAGATGAAAAATTGCCACCTGGCTATGTACCGGTGGAAATTGCACCGGGAACACAATTCTGTAAAATGGTAAAGCTGTTTATTGAATTTTCAGTCCCAATACGTCTTGTTTAAGGGGCCTTTTTTTTAGGGTTCCGTACCCGAAGGGTGCCAAACAGGAGCTTATTGCTAAGCCGTCCGTCCGTCGTCGGCTGTATCTCACGAGCAGTGATAACTATCTGAAAATTGAATCTGTCTAACTGGACAGATTCAATTTTCACAGATGATGTATATTCTATTGCCGCTATAATAAAAAATACTAAAAACAGAATGAAATAAATACTTAAGGGGGCTCCCATACAACAATTCTTTCAATACCACATACGTACGGTTACGTACATGGAGTGTGAAAGTACTAATGTTGTAAACAGCATTTTGCTATGTAAAATCCAAACTATTCACTCCACACCATCTAACATTGTACGGTGGTACGGATCCCTCCGTGCGCGAGTGAGAGTCGCACTTGACCGGTTTTTTGTTATACACGAAATCTAATTATTGCAAACAATAAATCAAAGGATACAATAATTCGTATATTCGTATTCCTATATTTTTATTGCAAATGAAAATTCACATTACAAGCTTAAAGAAAATACATTTACAAAGGCAAGCTTATCTATTAATTTAGAGATTCGATGAAATTATTATAGTAAAAGTTTAAATTTAATTTAATTTAATATACTGCCAAGAATTGTATCGGATTTCAATAACCACGTTAAAAATCTTATCTGTTGTTTTGTGCTTTTCAGGGTACCGCAGCTAGGATTTTTAGTTTTTTTAAATTACGTCATTTGTTCCTGCTCTTTAGTAAATAATTATAAAAAATCTGCCCCAATCTTATTTTTTTATGTACCCAGTGACACCACAGAGTCATCAACACGGATCTAATGGTGTATCATTTATCAACATCGGTTTGGTCGTTTGGCAGTTTTTTATTTATTTATTTCAGGGTTACAAGCAGGGCAAGTTACAATATAAGACAAATACACATTCAATTAAAATCTAACTTAAACCCAATGTATCCCACTTGTAGGTTAAATGGTGGAACAAAATGAGCTTCGAGTGAGCAACAAGCTCAAGTTGTGACGAGGGGACACAGGGACAGACATACATTATACGAGCACTTAAACAAACAGGTCAAAAAACATAATAAATAACCCTCCTCTTTTCCACTTCGCTAAAGTTCGATGAAAAAAATAGTACCTATTGCATAGGCTACTCATAGGCACGAATGTGCCTCTACCACCCCATGTAGGAAAATATGGTGTAGTACGTATTGCGAACACCATACGTACGTTATAGAAAAACGTAAACTCCAAACGGAATGAATCACAGAATACTTACATTAACAGAATGAGAGTATTTTAAGGGTTTCTAGGTATCTTGTCGACACCTTTGTTTTATAATAGTCAATAGTCAAAGTACTTTATTACTGTAGATATTTACATATACTTAGCAAACGTAATTTTTGCCTCTTCTCTACATTGGACCACTGTGGGAGAAGAAGGGCGTAGAAACTCCCACAGATTTATTTTTAGATCTCTTTTAAAAATAGGTTGTGCTTAACTAATACAAATATGAATTTTTTTATTGTTATGATTAATAAGCAGGAATAAATAATTACAAAATTATTAACAGCAAGGTCTGTGTTGAGCCAGATTAACCCCATACAGTCCTGTCATTTAAGTAATCTTGAACATTGTAATATCCCTTTTTCGACAAAGTCGCTTAACATGCTTTTTAAATTGCTCAAATGGCAATTTCAAAATCTCCAGAGGTATAATTATTATTATTATATTATATATATCTTATTGTAGTAGAGAATGCACTGACCCTTGAAAGAATTGCTAACCTTCGCGAGTCTAAAACGGGGCGCACATAGTCTGTGATTATTTCTTAGGTTAACATTACAGCTGTCGCTAAGTTTGGAAAATGTTGTAAGGTTCTTGCGTACATACATTATATTTTCGAAAATAAATTGACTAGCTACTGTTAGTATGTTAATTTCTTTAAAAAGCTCTCTTAAGGAGTCTGTTCGTTTTAAATTATAAATTGCTCGAATAGGTCTTTTCTGTAAAATAAAAATAGTTTGAATATCCGCTGCTTTCCCCCACAACAAGATACCATAGGACATCACACTATGAAAGTAACTAAAATATACTAGCCTAGATGTAGCCACATCCGTGCTTTGTCAGATGTTCCTAACAGCGTAAGCCGCACAACTTAATTTACCAGCCAATTTATCTATGTGGGGTCCCCACTGCAATTTGCTATCAATGGTTATTCCAAGAAACTTCGTATCATTTACCAATTCTAACGTGCTGTTGTCTAACACCAAACTGGTCTCAACTTGCCTGACATTTGGAAGAGAGAATTTGATACACTTGGTTTTACCAGCGTTTAACAATAAATTATTAACTGTGAACCAATTCAAGGTTAAAGACAATACACCATTAACATCATCAAAATCTCCTTTTTGTCTTTCAATTTTGAAGACCATTGAAGTATCATCAGCAAACAACACTATGTCAGTTAATTTCTCCACCATGAAAGGCAGATCATTAATATATACCAGGAATAAGAAAGGGCCTAATATGGAACCTTGTAGAAAGCCAATTTTAACACCCGATCCATCAGATTTTACGCCGTTAACTTCTGTCTTTTGAATTCTATTGCTTAGGTATGATCTTAGTAGATCCAACGCTTTATTTCTAACTCCGTAATGATTTAATTTAATTAATAGCGTATTATGATCAACACAATCAAACGCCTTCGACAGGTCGCAAAAAACTCCGATAGCATCCTGTGCGGCCTCCCATGCAGAATAAATATGAGATACAAGGGTAATACCTGCATCCGTAGTCGATTTACCCCTAGTGAAACCATATTGTTTAGCGTGGAGTTGTTTTGTACGGTTGAAGTGTGAGAGCATTTGATTGAGTATAATCTTTTCAAATATTTTACTTAGTGTTGGAAGAACAGATATTGGTCTGAAATTTGAAGGATCGCCCTTATCTCCCGATTTGAACAGCGGTATAAGTTTACTGTATTTCATGAGGTCTGGAAAAGCCCCATCGTCAACACATTTATTGAATATATAAGCTAAGTGTGGGGCTATAACTAGAATTACTGAACCAATGACTTTGACTGATATACCCCACAGGTCTTCCGTATTTTTTAAGTTAAGTAATTTAAACGTTTTGACAATGTCCTGGGGATATACATGATGAAATTTTAAATATACATTACTGACGCTAGTGTTATTTTTTAATAAAGTCTCTGCTTCAAATGGAGATGAATTTAGACTGTCCGTTGTGAGTACGGGTACATTGGTGAAGAATGTTTCAAAAGCTCGAGCAACATCAGCGTTGGATTTAACAACATCATCACCTATCTTTAGGCAGAAATCACTGTCCCTTGGTATAACTTTGCCAGTTTCGCGGTTTATTATTTGCCAAACTGTTTTCATTCTATTATTTGAATTTTGAATTTTTCTATTAATGTGTAAAGTTTTTGCAGTTCTACAAACCAACTTGAAAGTTTTGGAATATTTTTTAACATAGTCATGAAATTTTCGATCAAAGTTATTTTTTGATCATAAAGGTCATACAAGATAACTCTACTTTTACGAATTCCAAACGTTGCCCAGTCATTAAATTTAGATCTACCGTTGTAGTCACTGACTTTCTTTAATTTGAAAACTTTATTGAATTCTGTCTGAATAATGTTGAAGAAGTCTGAGTAGATTTTGTTTGGGTTCTGTTCATTAAAATCCGGTACTGGCAAATTTATATCTAAGTTTTTCTTATATGTCTCTAGTCTATGGGATGTAATAGGCCTATAAAATGTTGGACCAGTCTTATCCTTAATAGTAATTGGGAATGAAACTGTTTGACCACTGTGATCGGAGGGTAAGCAGTTAATTACACTTTTACTTGTGAATGCACATAGGGATATAGGGTTGAATGAGGGTAGTACGTTCACCCTTGTATTCGATTGAGTTGTGTTTTGAGGGTAAACGCGTTTTTACGAACACGCTGTATATTAAAGTGTATTTTATGATGAATATGAGGAAGAGCCGCGACAGCACGTGAATTATAAATAACAGAAATTTCTGTAATTTATAATTCACGTGGACTTGCTGAAACCTTTATTTCATGCACAAAAATTTCGCAACGCAGTTCTTGTTCCGCAAAAGGTTGAGTGAGAGAAAGTAAAACCAAGTCGGCTGCTTTATTCAGCACCTATTTATGGAAGCATCAATCCGATTTTGTCATATTTTATCTAATTAATTAGCAATTAACACATTTTAGAGCGAATGTATACACATTAGACATCTAAATTTCTTCAATTAATTTAATACATCATACATTATATTATATTCTGAGTTGAATGAAATAGCTTCGCAACAAGACAGCAACATCCTTGAATATAATAGTAACATCTCAGCAACCGTTTTCAATACTTCAAGGAAGACGGAGTCGATACAAGTATACCGACATAATGCTCAAACTTTTTCAATTTATTTAGCGATAAAAGTAACTTTTAATTACTTTCGCCTCGCAGCTAGTGGCTGGTGTTAATCTGATAGAAATGGCGGCAGTATCGAGTCTAATATATAGTTTTTTTTAAGGAAATCGACGGTTTTTTACTTATTTTTTTATTTAAATAGAACGCCATGACATGCTTCATTCAAATGAAAGAAAAATGTTTCTATCGGAACCTAGAACAAATGACATTATAATGGAATAATAATGTAGCACAGTACCTACTATTCTTTCCGCTCAAATCCCCAGCTTGTTTTAAGGCATCGCGATTTTGAACCTTATTCCATGGTAATAAAATTCAAAACCTTGGGGATGGGCATCATATGATGCTATGGGGCCTTGAGGGGTTAACTTTACCGCTCGACACTTCTCGGTTTTAGTCGCTGAAAGTGATCAAGATGTCCTGGAAACTAGAAATTTGGCACAGAGGTGTATCATAAAGATTATATTAAGGGGAAAATTCTGAATACCGTTAATTGATTTACTATTAAAAACATAAATAATAAATCTTAAGCCAAGAAGTGTCGAGCGGTAAAGTTAAAATAATGTAACTGTACCTACCTAATTAATAACTGATAACACTGTGAAACTAGCTAAAGTATTCGTAACTCTCTTCCACATTGTTGTGTACACAGAACCCGCCTCGGTCCGATGTTGGTACCAGCACGATCGTTTCCGAAGTGCGAATACCGCTAGGCCACGGACGCCCCGAAAAAATCTAATTAAAAACGAAAATCATAATAACCATATTTGTTCACGCTAAGTGTGAATTTTAGCAACGTATCTCTCGGCGTCAAAAAAATCGCACCTTTGCTAAATTTCGTGTCAAGCTATTATAACTCCTAAGATCCTTCCTGTACCCTATCATTATTAGTATCATTTGAAAGCTAATGAAATCCCCTATTTGAAAACGGTAGGAAATTGGCCACCACCCCCATGAAAAAAGAAAATTCTGGGAAAATGTGAAACAATGTGTATTCTGATCAAAATTACAAAGAAAAGGAACAGTACAAAAATTAAAAATCAACAATAACAATCCTTAAAAATTAGTCTTAAAACCTAGTGTTGCCTCCTCTAGCCCTCCGAGCAGCTTCCAAGCGGTCAGTCATGGACCTGATGAGCGTCACGACGTGTTCCTGGGGAATGTTGTCCCACTCCTCGATGACGGCATCTCGAAGCTCATCGAGAGTGGCAGGAGCTGGATCATGGGCCCGAACTCGCCGTTTCAGCTCATCCCAGAGTTGCTCGATAGGATTGAGGTCGGGGCTTCTTGATGGCCAGTCCATAACCTTGATGCCAACTCGACGTAGGTAGTCCTTGACAATAAAGGCTGTGTGGCACCGGGCGTTGTCGTGCATGAACTCGAAGTTGGCGCCGAGAAAACAAGCATATCGATCATCTCTGACGGTAGTGCAGCGACGTCTGCCGGAACCATGTCTCCTGATGTAACCTCCAGTCTCTTGGAACCGTCGGTATACCCGTTGCACTCGAAATCGGCTGATGTTCAGTTGCCGAGCAACTTCAACCTGCCGTAGTCCGGTTTGCAGTAGGGACACCACTTGAGCTGCTTCTTCTGCCGTGGTATCCATTTTCACTGGGTTTTTTCTTGTCGGAGCTCTTCAGGTGTGACCTCTGTGACGTCTGGATAGCGAATGACCCATAATTGACTTTTACCCCCCCCCCCCCCCCCCCCCCTTTTATACGCGTCCAGGGTGGTTCAATTAGTGAGCCTCCAGACGCGTACATCGCCACTTTTTAATCAAAGTGCTGGCGATTTGTGGTTTTTGATTTTCCCTAAACAAATGATTATTGTTATGAAAGCTTATTAATTGAGATTTTAAATGATACTAATAATGATAGGGTAAAGGAAGGATCTTAGGAGTTATAATCGCTTGACACGAATTTTAGCAAAGGTGCGATTTTTTTGACGCCGAGGTAGTTTGATTTATTATGCGGTAGGTAAAAGTTTGTGGTCGGTCAGTTTTGAGTGCTAAATATAGTTTCTGCTAGTATTTCAAATCACTCGGTCCGACTTATTTGAGAATTTGAATTTCGAACACATTCCCTGAAGTCTAAAATACGAAATTTGATTAAACACACATCAAAAATAAATACCAAAAATAGCCGACTGCATTTTGACACTTTTTAGGTGTTGTGGAAAAATAGTTACTTAAATATGTTATGTAAAGAGATCGGATAATCGGATGTATATTTACCTAAAGTTGAGGTGTGGGCTATTATGATATGCACTTTTTATTGAAAAAATCCCGCAATTCTGGGATCGCTAAATTTATTGTTGTGATTATAACATCGGATGTATATTTACCAACATTTTATAAAACTATTTATTATGTTATTTTTTCACTAACACACATTGCCCCTCCTATTACACCCTACACACATACAACTTTTACTTTTATGCATCCAAATAGTTATACGATCCCGGAATATCGGTTTTTTTATTATTTTTTTTATTAAAGAGCCGCTTCCATACTTTTTAGCCAAATAATAACTTTAGGTTAAACATAATATATGCATCTGAATATCAGATCTCTAGTTTTGTATGACAAGAACATTTTTGTACATTTACTAGCTTTAACTTTATGTGATAACCGCGGTTAATAGTCAATAGTCAATAGTCAATAGTCAAAGTACTTTATAACTGTAGATATTTACATATACTTAGCGTCATTTTTTGCCTCTTCTCTACATTGGACCACTGTGGGAGAAGAAGGGCGTAGAAACTCCCACAGATTGATTTTTAGATCTCTTTTAAAAATAGGTTGAGCCTAACTAATACAAATATGAAAAATTTAATTGTTATGATTAATAAGCAGTAATAAATAATTACAAAATTATTAACAGCAAGGTCTGTGTTGAGCCAGATTAACCCCTTACAGTCCTGTCATTTAAGTAATCTTGAACATTGTAATATCCCTTTTTCGACAAAGTCGCTTTAACATGCTTTTTAAATTGCTCAAATGGCAATTTCAAAATCTCTAGGGGTATCTTATTGTAGTAGAGAATGCACTGACCCTTGAAAGAATTGCTAACCTTCGCGAGTCTAAAACGGGGCGCACATAGTCTGTGATTATTTCTTAGGTTAACATTACAGCTGTCGCTAAGTTTGGAAAATGTTTTAAGGTTCTTGCGTACATACATTATATTTTCAAAAATAAATTGACTAGCTACTGTTAGTATGTCAATTTCTTTAAAAAGCTCTCTTAAGGAGTCTGTTCGTTTTAAATTATAAATTGCTCGAATAGCTCTTTTCTGTAAAATAAAAATAGTTTGAATATCCGCTGCTTTCCCCCACAACAAGATACCATAGGACATCACACTATGAAAGTAACTAAAATATACTAGCCTAGATGTAGCCACATCCGTGCTTTGTCTGATGTTCCTAACAGCGTAAGCTGCAGAACTTAATTTACCAGCCAATTTATCTATGTGGGGTCCCCACTGCAATTTGGTATCAATGGTTATTCCAAGAAACTTCGTATCATTTACCAATTCTAACGTGCTGTTGTCTAACACCAAACTGGTCTCAACTTGCCTGACATTTGGAAGTGAGAATTTGATACACTTGGTTTTACAAGCGTTTAACAATAAATTATTAACTGTGAACCAATTCAAGGTTAAAGACAATACACCATTAACATCATCAAAATCTCCTTTTTGTCTTTCAATTTTGAAGACCATTGAAGTATCATCAGCAAACAACACTATGTCAGTTAATTTCTCCACCATGAAAGGCAGATCATTAATATATACCAGGAATAAGAAAGGGCCTAATATGGAACCTTGTGGAACGCCAATTTTAACACCCGATCCATCAGATTTTACGCCGTTAACTTCTGCCTTTTGAATTCTATTGCTTAGGTATGATCTAAGTAGATCCAACGCTTTATTTCTAACTCCGTAATGATTTAATTTAATTAATAGCGTATTATGATCAACACAATCAAACGCCTTCGACAGGTCGCAAAAAACTCCGATAGCATCCTGTGCGGCCTCCCATGCAGAATAAATATGAGATACAAGGGTAATACCTGCATCCGTAGTCGATTTACCCCTAGTGAAACCATATTGTTTAGCGTGGAGTTGTTTTGTACGGTTGAAGTGTGAGAGCATTTGATTGAGTATAATCTTTTCAAATATTTTACTTAGTGTTGGAAGAACAGATATTGGTCTGAAATTTGAAGGATCGCCCTTATCTCCCGATTTGAACAGCGGTATAAGTTTACTGTGTTTCATGAGGTCTGGAAAAGCCCCATCGTCAACACATTTATTGAATATATAAGCTAAGTGTGGGGCTATAACTAGAATTACTGAACCAATGACTTTGACTGATATACCCCACAGGTCTTCCGTATTTTTTAAGTTAAGTAATTTAAACGTTTTGACAATGTCCTGGGGATATACATGATGAAATTTTAAATATACATTACTGACGCTAGTGTTATTTTTTAATAAAGTCTCTGCTTCAAATGGAGATGAATTTAGACTGTCCGTTGTGAGTACGGGTACATTGGTGAAGAATGTTTCAAAAGCTCGAGCAACATCAGCGTTGGATTTAACAACATCATCACCTATCTTTAGGCAGAAATCACTGTCCCTTGGTATAACTTTGCCAGTTTCGCGGTTTATTATTTGCCAAACTGCTTTCATTCTATTATTTGAATTTTGAGTTTTTCTATTAATGTGTAAAGTTTTTGCAGTTCTACAAACCAACTTGAAAGTTTTGGAATATTTTTTAACATAGTCATGAAATTTTCGATCAAAGTTATAGGTTTTTTGATCATAAAGGTTATACAAGATAACTCTACTTTTACGAATTCCAAACGTTGCCCAGTCATTAAATTTAGATTTACCGTTGTAGTCACTGACTTTCTTTAATTTGAAAACTTTATTGAATTCTGTCTGAATAATGTTGAAGAAGTCTGAGTAGATTTTGTTTGGGTTCTGTTCATTAAAATCCGGTACTGGCAAATTTATATCTAAGTTTTTCGTATATGTCTCTAGTCTACGGGATGTAATAGGCCTATAAAATGATGGACCAGTCTTATCCTTAATAGTTATTGGGAATGAAACTGTTTGACCACTGTGATCGGAGGGTAAGCAGTTAATTACACTTTTACTTGTGAATGCACAGTCACAAAAAACGTTATCTAAGCAAGTTTGGCTGGTAAGTGTAATTCTAGTCGGCTCTAGAAATACATGACATAAATTAAATGATTTGAACAGAGTTATTAATCGTCGCTTCAGTGTTGTATCTACAAGCAGATCTACATTAAGATCGCGACAAATAATTAACTTTTTTCTGTTATTACAAAGTTTAATGAGGGCTTCCTCCATAATTTTCTCAAATATTTCGAAATTGCCATGGCCTTTTTCATCCCTCGGTGGTCTGTAGACACAAACAATAATATGGCTATCTAACTCAACACAGGATACCTCTATTTGTCTTTCAACAGTAAGTGCAAGAATATCTTTCCGTTGTTTCACCTTAATATTATTTTTCACTAAGATTAAAGAACCACCTCTATCAACAGTCTTTCTATTGTAACAACTGACAATTTTGTAATTATTTATGTTTAAAGACATCATATTTTCCTTCAACCAGTGTTCAGTAACACAAATAATATCAATGTCAGAATTTTTTAGAAATAATTCTAATACAAGTTCTTTGCCAGGTAGCCCCTGGATGTTTTGATGGGCAATATTTAACTGGGGCTTACATTTTGACATATTTAGTGGCTCTTGTATGCTAGAGATTTCCTCTATTGTCTTATGAACTAATTTAAATGACTTGGGACAGATTCCAATGTTGCATGCAAAGTATAATTAACAGGTGAATTCCCAATAGGGGTGCATGTCATATTACTCTTAAAATAAGCTGATGTCAAGTTGAACTTAGTTAAACCAACTATAGCTGCGTCGCATATATTATAAGCTAACAATGTAGCTACTAATTTTTTATATTTATTAGACAGGTACAATGTATCCCGTGTCAGAGTAAAGTTATGAATAAAATTATTCATGTCGAAATATAAAATAGCATCGCTGTGATGACATGTTAAATTAAATAAATGAATATTCATTCTATGCACAGATTTGTTCTGTAGTTCTGTCAAATTACAGGCATATGGAAAATTGCATAGTATAAATTTGCATTTCATCCTACTATGTAAGTCTAGAAGTGTTTCAACACTTTTATTCAAATCATTCCGACTAATGTTTGAATGATTTCCTACCATAATTACAATTGTGCTGTACTCATCATAGATACCGCGACTAATCATCTTCACTAGATCTACAAATGAACTATTTGGACAGCAAATGTTCGTTACTTTTTGGTTAAGCCGGTTATGTAATAGAGTCCCAAATCCTGCACCTACTTTGTCGGAGAACAACAGAGTTTTTCTCTGAGCACATATTTTGGTAGCTGGCGGTACACGAGTGGAGGTGAGTGGCGGGACACACGTGTTGGAGTGCGGTTTGATGCACTTGGCGGCGGTTGGCGCGGCATTCGCGGCAGCGAGCGTCGCAACGTGCGCAACGGCGAACGGCGCGGCCGTCGGAGCAGCTTGCGGCATGACACACGCCTCAGCAGGGACAGCGAGCGGCGCGGTGCTCGCGCTGTTGAGCTGCGAGGTGTCTCCTCGTCGACGACGGCGACGCTGTTTTTTGGTTGGCGCAGCGGTGGTTGCTGCAACACTCTCGTTGAGGGGGGTCGAGACCAAAGTTAGTGATGTGGGCTCGTCCTCCTTGCTGGTCTCATTCTCCTCATTCTCAATTAGAACGCCCACCAATTCCGCATTCTGGCGTTGTAGCTGTACTAACTCAGACGTCGCGGCTCTGAGTTCTGCTAACTCACTTTGCTCTTTGGCATAACATTGTAGTGTATTTGCTAGCAGTAGGTACTAATAAACTGAAATTACAACTTTCTTCTTCTTATGGATTCTGAGTAAAGGTTGGCTTTATTTCCATGTTGAGAAGCACTTAAATTTAAACTTAACGCATTTTGATATTACCATTTCAGCACAATTAGACACATTAGTGTTTAGTTCTAGCGTAGACCAATACTAATATCACCTTCTTATTTTAGGACTTCAGGCATAGCGTTCTACTTACCTATGCTAATTTCCTTACAGTGCATTTACAGTTAGAGTTGAGTTCGGTGTTTATTTTAGAGCAAGCTTCGATTATTGCTGGAAGCTTACGGATCAGTACTACTTAATGACATGAAAGCCTAGGAAAACCACACCACTAATCAGAAACTGATTTAATGCAATAACCTAAGCTTATTTCTGGCAATAATCGAACTCTAACTGTAAAGGCACTCTACGTAGTTCTTAACATAAAGTTCAATTTTGCGTTTATGTTACTCCTAATTTGGTGAAAAAAATGATGTGTCGGAGTCTCCAATTAAATCTGACAGCGGTGACAGGCTGTCAAGTTAGATAGGGCGTGGGTGAGGGGGTGAGGACGGGGGGGGGGGGGGGGGGGGGACAGTTCCACTATTACAGTGGGGGAGGAACTGTCTTGGAGGCTTTGCACAACGCGACTCCTAATTAGTGACGAATATTTTATTTATTTATTTATTTCTTAAAGAAACAAACAGTCTTACATAGTTTTAAGTAATACAAAAAAATTCTTATAAATAGTAGACTTACAGTTTCCTAACAATAATATTACAAACCAAAACATTTAAAAAATATATATCTATATATGAAAGAATTGCTTTTGTGCATGACAACTTAAAAGGTACTTAAAGGCGATTTTTAATTTAATTTAATTTTTGATGTTTAAAATCTAAAATAAGGGGATACAAAATTAAAATGCTACATACAACTAACATACGTACATGTATGTCTAGATGTAAATATGTGTATGTACGCCCATGAACACAAATGAAAAACAAAAATAAAGCATATATATATGACACAGCCTAAATTGATTCATAAGTAATGGTTAGTTTTTTGAGTTTACTTAACTTACTGCTAAAAATATCTAAATGTACAAACTTATCATTATACAGCCTGCATGCCCTCTTAATGAAACTACTACCTGCATAAGAAGTACGACTGAGAGGGATATAAAAAAGAGTTTTTTCCTACAAGCTCGCTCACAGCGTCGGGGTACTCTAAAATTAAGTGACTGTAATAAAATAGGGGCATCAATATGATTGTTAACAGTTTTGAAAAGGGTCAAAAAATCAATACGATCGCGACGATAACTTAAATAAGTAAAGTTAAGTATTTTTAAAGCGGTGGAATAATCTGAGTATTTATTTGTTGTACGATACTCTATTGCCTTTACAAACTTTTCCTGTACTTTCTCTATTCTATCACTTTGTCCTTTATACAATGGATTCCAAACCGCACTTGCAAATTCCAATCGACTACGGACATAACTATTAAATAATATCTTGTACGTTAGTCTTTTGAAAGGTTTTCCTACACGCAATATAAAGCCGAGTTGTTTAAAAAGAGTTACGCAAAATGACATCGATATGAGGAATAAAAGTTACTTTTGAGTCGATTATTACACCAAGATCACGGATCTGGCTGACACGAGTTAGATCTCTATTACAAAGATTATAATTGAAATCGATATTTCTTCTTTTCCTACTAAAACTTATAACAACACACTTATCTGGATTAAGGAATAAATTATTGGAGACGCAAAAGGTCTTAAAGTTATCTAGGTCGTTTTGTGGGGTATTACAATCATCTGTGTTTCGAATAACTCTAAATATCTTTGTATCGTCAGCGTATAAAAGTCTAATAGTTTAGATTAACTCTGGGAATGGAAAAAGGGGTGACGCTATGTTTTAGTTTAGACTAGTTCGAGATCACTACCCAAACGCAGTGAACGTTCGGATTAGCACAGGAAACATAAAACGGAAAATTTACCCATCTGTTTTGTGTTCATTTTGTTAAAAATAAATAAATACACCAAGTTTAAAACTTAAAAAAATCGACTTCAAGTTCAAACCCTGCTTCTTCCTCCCCGGTCGGGATGACAATGTTCTCTGTATACACGAAAACTCCTCATCAAAACTTTTGCTGAAGGGAACCAAAACAAAACGTCAACTGTGTGTATATTTTTGATTTTTGATGATTTTTTCAAAATGCACTAAATCTAATTTGATATAATTTATATAGGAACACCTCTGAAATATGACCTACCAATCAAACCAAGAATGATCAAAATCTGTTAATAATTGACGAAATAATCGCGTAACAAACATGCAAAAACAAAAAACAACCTCATCCTTTTTGAAGTCCGTTAAAAAGTAGAAATTGATTCTGTGTCTCTTCACTTGACATATCCCAATTTCTTACAAATTCACATTACAATACTGATTGGTCAACGTCAATTTGAAGTTGGCCAACTGCTCAGGACTCACCTCCCATGGGATTTCTAGAAATGCCATTACCCGTAAAAGGTTTTGAATTTTATTACCATGGCATAAGGTTCAAAATCGCCGATCCTTGCGCGTAGGCTTGCGCGGTTATGGACCGGTTAAAACATCGATTTGAAAGCTATTGGAATTGATTTGACTATACAGAATAGAGCTACGGGGCCTCAAGTGCGCCATTTCAATCACCGCAGTCATTTTTCATCGCTGGTCCTCATTGGTCATTTCTTAATTGAAAAAAAAAATGTACAAAGTAGAATGATATTTTTTTAATTATTTTGATAATAAAATAATGAAACAATTCGTGTCACTAAGGAGCTAATAATTTTGCACCTTAGTGACACATACAACTTTTCACAACGAATATGAGGAAAATTGAAATGTAAATGTCTAAAAAGAATGAAAAAAAAAAATGAAAAAGAAAAGAATTTGTGAGTCCAAATTATTTAGGCAAATACGCACAAAGTCTGGAGTTTATGTAAGCCTGCTGTCTGCCTTCTGCAAACATTTTCAAGACACTTAATAAAAACAAATAGTGAAAAAAAATGCGGAGCAACGACAGTAACCGACAGGGTCCTTTTGAGAAAGCAACAAGCAACCATTTTACAATTCTGAGGATCGGAGCCTAAGAACAAGATAGCTAACGTAAGTAAGCGAATAACACGGTTTAGGTGGAAGTGGGCAGGTCACTTGACAAAGCGAGAAGACTGATCGGTAACCGAGTGGTGGCCAAGAGGAGGCCAGGGTCAGTCAGCTGACCGGCTGCCAGATGGTCTGATGACATAGCGATGATAGTAGGAAAACGATGGACGCGGGTTGAATGGTGTGCACATGAGGAGTGCACGCGATTCAACCCGCACAACCCTCAACAGTGGGTTCCCTGACAGGCTGATGATGAAGAACGGATCGCATGCACAGCTGAGGACTCGAAGTGAAGCTGTCACTGTGCTCGCTCAAGAAACTAAAGATAATTTAAACGGCACATTATTAAAGTAGTTTAAAAAAATAGGTTATGAACCTTAACATAAAGTTAAGGTTTAAGCAGCAGTCTGTGCAGTGGCAATACAGGGAAAAGTGTATCGGTTTTTTAACAATATTGACAGATTTGTAAAAAAGGAATTTGTTGTTTTTTAAACAGATCCACAACAGAAGTCACGGAGGTCAATCTCTATTCAGCCTTTGTGAAAATTTACGCGATTTTGTTTTCGATTACAGACCAATAATGTAAATAAAATGTGTTATTTTGGTATTGTTCTGTGCAAATAGGTATAATCCGGTGGAAATTTTACATTTATTTCTTGGCAAATTGGACTGTTCGCCTCGAGCCAGACGGAGAAACATGATTCAAGACTTCTTGAATGCGTTGCAAATTGCCAACAGCATTTTTAAGGTCCCATACACTATAAATAATGTTTTTATTGGGCCTGGCTACTGTTCCAGTCCTTTCGCTGACTACTCAGCATACGAAACGACAAATTCGCTTCATGAGCGAAATGACCAACAAGCGTAGATCACCTTATCGGTTCTATAACTCAGAACTAGATAAAATAGCGAATATATTATTTCAATGCATACATTGTACGAAGCCAATAATAACATGCAAGATAGCATCTTTTAATTTGATCGTGTTTGTTAAAAATATATGAAAAGCTGGTTCAGTAGGTGTAGGTTGTGATGGTTTACTGGTTTGTCTTGTATGTCAAGCATAATTCACGTATTGCATTAGCAAACATCCAGTTGTGAGTTATATTACTCTGCTGGAGGAATAAGCATTAGGGGTGGTCTATAGGACATATTCCACCAACTCCTCATGAATTCGGAATAAGGTTTGGGGTGGTCTAGTCTAGCTAGAAAAAAAAATGGAAATTTTACATTTATTTAATTTTTTATTCAAATACAAATGATCGCTCAAATAAAAACATAAAAAAAAGTCTTATAAAGAGTAAAACACACGTTTGCCTTGCCCAAATTGACACGCATGGAAGAGGGAAGGTGATGGAAGGAATATTTGAAGTATAAAATGCATGTGCATCCGCGGCACCCGCCATAGGTGGAATCGCACAGGCCTATATGAGGATGGAGCGGCAGTCCCACACGTCTTGAACTAGAATGAATATCTTATTTATATTCTCTGTACTTATTTTCATGAATCTTTTGCTTAATAAATTTCTTATCGTTTTTAAAAATAAAATGCATATGTGAGTCAATTTGAGTAAGGCAAACAAGGAAAGCCGCGGGCGATCATTTCAACTATTTAGTTTTGAGTGCATAGTGTGAGTTGTTTGCGCGTTTCTCGACGACGATTTCGAATTAAAGCAAATGGCCGCCTGGCCCCCACTTCTGTGATATCACGATAAATTACGTATCAAGGAAGTAAGCGAATCGGGATATCGGTGATGCTTATGTCGACTGAAAATTTCAAAAAGAGACAACAATAGGATCATTCCCGAATGGTAAAAATATTCGACGGCTTCTGCTGACCAAAAATCTAGTTGTTTTATTACAAAGGAGGTTGAAGTCTGCTAAGTACCGTAGTGTCTTCGTAGCTAGGACTTAAACCCGCTTTAATTCAACTTTACTACTCTGGAATACGGTTATCAAACAGGATAATTTGTCACTGAGCAAATAGCCCAGGCATGTTTAGGCTTGCTAGCTACGCGGCGGCGCGGCGGCGTGCGGCGAGGGCGAAGTAACAACTCCCGATCACTCTACGTTCAACCCAAGCGTCGCAACCATAGATATCTCAACATACAAAGCTCTGTGGTCGCAACAAAAACAATTTTAAAATAACCATGAGTACAGTGTCTTTCTGGAAGCGCAAAGCGTTTTTGTCGAGAAACTCATAAACATAAACAACAATATACTGGCAAATCAATTTTCTGGCCCCACATTAGGATATCCTGTGTTGTGGGAACCAGAAACAGCGACGTCACACACATATAAACATCCAAGACCTGGTTTTTTTAAAATCCCCAGCCGGGGATCGAGCCCGGGACCTCTCACATGGTAGGCAGAGCCACAATCGCTACGCCCCACAGAGTCCGTCAAACTCGCCAAAATCTCACACTGGGGCGCACTGATGCTTCTCGCATTCGCGGTCTCAGACCCTTGTTTGAAAACAGTTATTAGGGTACCGCGGGAACCCTCCAGGCCAATTTCGACACTTTATTTGCAGTTCATGGAATTATCTCTGGCGCGGATGCCGAAGCAACAACTCATCTGACGGTATCTCAAAGTCGTGCTATCACTGTCTCTCGCTCGGGAAATGACTGCGCCAATATAACTCTTAAGCGGCACTTAGTTTGAGCCTGCAGCCTGCGCATTCGGCTATTTGTTTGCATTTCATACAATTATCAGTCTTTGAATTGCCGTTTTTTGCAGCAATGAGGCTTGATACTGTTTGCTTTCTGCTTCTTTCTGCGATTTGAGAAGAAAATACACATTTTTCCAGAGCTTTTGGGATGGAGTTGATGATAATTATTTGAAAGGGCTGTCTAGGTTTGTTTGTAGAGACTGCGCCAGTAAAGAAGGTATTACTATGGATTTATATTTATACGATATAACGTTACGACTAGGCAGATGCTTTCAGTTACAGGTATAACCTCTATAATCTGTTTTATAAACTAATTTACCTACGAATCTGTTAATTTGGCAGATAGGAAGTTGAACAATGCAGGCGATCAGCTAAGTAAGAGATTTTCAAAATTCTGGTGGAGACGTCTAAATAGCGACAAGACTGTATGATGAGGATGGGGCTCCTCCCCCTCAGGGAAAGGAGGGGCAGAAATGGGGAGGGGGAGAGAGGAGGGAGGAGGAGGAGGAGGGGAGGATAATGTTTGTATGGACGGGCTATTTGTAAAAGAGTTTGCGCTTTCGAGGCCGCGGAGTATAGGTAATGCACCTTGATTTTAATCCAAATATTGGCATGTTATTAAATCTATGTAATATTTTCTCTGGGTCTGAAGTGGATAATTTTTGCGTAGTAGGTATTTTAAGTTTTGTGTAGTTTCGGATTTGTCCCTGTAGGCCCTACTTCAAACGTCACCCTGTACGCATTACGAGTTCTCGGAATCGTTTGATTAAGCCTCAATTTAATTTATTAAGTCTAATTAATCCGAACGCTAGATTAATTGGATGCGGTAATATCGGTCCTTTTAAAATCCTTTCATCTTGTCTCATTTTTTCAATAGAATCTCAATAACGTCACACGTTGTGTCGCAAATTGTCAACTCTGTTTATAACAATGATCACTTTCCCACCTCACGTGAAACTGAACACAGATAAGGACGAGATAGGATGCATCGTGCGTTGTTATCATTTAAAATATCATGGCTTATAATAATAATAATATTTTATTTATCATATGAGGTACATAACACAGGTTTTAGCTTAATTAGTACAAAGCAGCGATTACATTTCAGTAAAACAGAAAACGACATGAACCTGAGCTAGTTGGTTAAGGGCTGAACATAGGCCAATGGCATTGAGAATTAGACAAAGAAAACAAATACCCGTCGCATCGCGTCGAAGCAGACTGACGCATGCTCCCGCGCAGAGCCCCGCGGGGCAGCCCGAGCTCCGAGACCGAGAAAATTATAGAAAATATTACTAAACTCTTGTAATAATAACATAAAAAATAAAATAAAACAACCAAAAATTTTCCCTTGTACGTTGCGTGTAAGTTTCATATAGGAAACTCATTTCGTCTCCGAGCGCTTGTTCATTTAGTTGAATAATAATGCATTGCGAAAAATGATTTTTAGTATTAAATATAACAGATATCCGGTAATTTTAAAAGTCCATTCTTATCTCTAATAGACCTTTTATAACATATATTTATCCTACATTTTTATGTTGTCTAGTTTAGCCTAGAATTGAAGCTAAAGATGCATTTCTGGCCATATTTAATCCCTTAAACCTGTATTTCAGGATTCTAATCTAGCCTAATGACAGTATCCGCGCTAGACATTGCAGCAGATGAGAACCTGTTATTCATTGAATGTTCTTGATCTTGAGGTTATTATATAGAGATCAAGTAATACCATATCACATCAATATGTCGTCAAAAACGATACGGTTTATTATCTTAATAAAATAACGGCGAATTACCCTGAACGTCATAAGGTAGATCGCAAGTCGACTTTCTCACAGGATTTAATGTTGTTTGTTCATAATTCACCAAGTTCAAACAAAACTTAAAAAACCGGGATCAAGTTCAAGAAGTCTATGTACATGAAAAGTCCTCGTCAAAACCACAAATCAAAACGTCATCAGTGTATGTATTTTTTGGTTTAAATGCTTTTTTTTAAAGCGCTAAATCAATTTTTTATAAAATTTATATCAATCGATTCATGATTGAAGGAATAATCACGTAACAAACATATAAAAAAAATAGTCGAATGGAGAACCTCCTCCTTTTTTATGTCGGTTGAAAATGACCAGGACATCATCATCATCAGCCTCTCTGGGAACCCACCGCTGTGCACAGGGCTCCTGGTGTACAATGCCATTCAACTCGGTCCTGTGCAAACTGCGTGCTTGTGTTGCTGCTATCCTCGCTACGTCATCGCACCATATTTAATGATTTTTAAAGGAAAATGATGTTTTGGGAATCATACATGACGGGTACGGATTTTTTGGGAAAGAGATATCTTGTGCCGAAAGCATGTATTCCTGCACCCGCAGCATGCTCCATGCAACTCCCGTTTATCGCGCATTTTTTCGCGTGTGAATGTCAAAATTCGAATATCCTTCAAGCTGTAATCCTTACATTTTTATATCTTCACGAAATTTAATTTTGACACTGCTAATAATAGTCATGAAATAAACATAATTAGTCACGATTTTCAAAAACTAAACACTTCTAGTTTCGAAGTTATAGCTATAGGTTGGTGAGGATTACGCCTTGGCGTCAAGCTGTCATCTTCATCTCTTGTGCAAGCAAGCAACATGTAACATAGACGCCGTAATATCCGTGGTGGACGCGTGTCGCGCGGGGCATGCTACGGTGGTTGGTGTTAAAACGACAATGTAGGAAACGGGCTAGATTTAGATAGCATTATGTCCGAGGACGCGTGCATCGCATGGATTCAGGGTTGACATGATTAAAACAAGTTGTTTTAAAACACGTGTTTAAACAGTTTGAAATAAAACCATATTTTTTATTAAGTGTTTCAATCACAGTTTCAAATCATGTTTTAAACATTGTTTAAAACATGAAAAAATAAAACAGGGTTTAAAACTACCTTTAATTGCAAATGAATAGAAATAAATCCAAACGAATAAATATGTAGGACTCAAAATAGCTTAAAATAAATTTACAAGTTGAGGCTTTGTTGTATTTTTATTTAAATTATTAATGATAAGATAAGGAAAACTTTTTTTGGAATTGAAATTAAAACATGTTCTTTTGAAGTAATTTATTTAATCAAAAATACACAGTGATAATTTTATATTGTACATACACACTTTACTTACCTTTAATTAACAATCATATCATAATTACTCATCCATTGTTTGATCATTAATTTGTTTTTTTACTGACAGCCACCATTCGTGAGGTCCGACGTCATTTACTACATGATCTTCAAATATCAAGTTATGAAATGGATCTGTAATTGCCTGTATTTTACAATATATGGCATCGCTTCTTTGTGATTAGCTTGCAGAAATGATAAAGCTTCTGAAATATCTTCACTAGTGAGGTTTTCGCCCCTGTACTTAGGATGTAGTAAGTGGCTGCAAAATGATAATAATAATACCTTGGACAGTATTGACATACATTGATCTAGCCCCAAACTAGGATTTCCTTTATCTTGGGTACGAGACAACGATACACATACTTATATAGATCAATATTATACTTAGATAGATAAACAACCATGACTAGGGTACAAACATCCGTTCTCGTCGAACAAATATTTGCATCCACCGGGACTCGAACCCGGGACCCTTGGCTTCGTAGGCAGGGTCACTGCCGACTCGGCCATTCGGGTCGTCTAAATGAGCTGGAGAGATTGCCATTTTCCACCGGGCATTGAATCTACTTAAATTACCCAGTGTATACTCAGTCTCACGCTGCCGCTGGCGTACGTTCTCACCTTCAAACTTATTTTTAAGCTATATCATGCTTCAGTCACTTCGCCAATACAGCAGGATGTCTTCTGGAAGATGTCAAGTGTAACTGCAATATTTTCCAGCTTATTGAAGAGGGCCTGAGCTTGTTGCTTCAGCTCTATGTCATTTACTTTTGATGAAATTGACAAATCTATTGCGGTTGCATTATTCAAGCATATGTCAGACATAATATGCCAGTTTTCCAAAATAACTTTCAGGCAGTCAACCATTGTGTTTCACCGTCCCTGTTGTGAAATAATAATTGCTTTTTCACTAGCTTGTTTGTATTTGGCAGATGCAAAGTTAGTGTATTTGAAGAACCGCATTATTGATTTTACTTTCTCAGTAATAGCTTCTGCATTCAAATCCTTCGCCAAAAGGTTTAATATGTGCGATGAACAGTCGTATGTTAGAATATCCTTATGAGATGCTAGCTCTTCTTGCTGAGCCAAATCTTGTCTCATACGACTCATATTTGCAGCGTTGTCTGTCACTACGCTTCGCACCTTGCAGTTTAAAGTTTCACGTTGTTTTATTGCCGAAGTAGTAATTTTAACCATCAGCTGTATGATTGACGACCCGAATGGCCTTGTCGGTAGTGACCCTGCCTACGAAGCCAAGGGTCCCGGGTTCGAGTCCCGGTGGGGGCAAATATTTGTTTGATGAGAACGGATGTTTGTACCCTAGTCATGGTTGTTTATCTATCTAAGTATAATATTTATCTATATAAGTACGTGTATCGTTGTCTAGAACCAAAGATACAGGGAATCCTAGTTTGGGGCTAGATCAATGTGTGTAAATAGTGTCCACGGTATTATTATGGCTTTCAGCGCCTGTGTCTTTTGTATCAATTAAATGAGTTGGGTTTGTCAACACATCTGTGACACAGACACACACTATAGAGTCTTGCCCGACGTTGCTCCAACCGTCAATAGATAGGTTGACAACTTTGTTTTTTAACTCATCTCTTACGTTTTCTTGGGTTGAGATGTAGACTTCGTTGAGCATATTACCAGCAATTTGTTAACGGTTTGGAGGTTTAAACGCTGGGCGTAAAATTTCCATTAATTTCAGAAACTGAGGATTTTCTACGTGGTTAAAAGGGGTGTTGGTAGCAAACATATAACGAGATAATTGTAAATAAATTTTCTTCTTTTCCTCTTGACTTGTGGTAATAGTATTTTTTTTTTCATTGAAAGGTTCATGCTCGCGCTGCTTCTGGCACTAGTTATTTTAGATTGAAGAGTAGTAACAGATCTGGTAGAAGTATTATCTGAAGATCGGGAAGAACCAGCATCTCTCAAGAGCTCCACGTCACAGTCCTCCTCGGCCGCGTCAAGATTTGTATCAGTGTTAGAACATGTGCTACATTTCTGGAAGTGTGCCTCCATTTTTTTCACAAGTCCAATTAGTTCTTTCTTGCATTTTCTGCAACGCACCCTATTGCTCTTCAGTGTGGTATTTTCTTGAGGAATCGATATGAATTGTTCCCAAATTGCATGCTGTGGTATTATTCAGAATCATACTACTCGATAAGTATATTCATCATGACCAGGTAAGTACAAGTAGTTTTTCTAGTCCAATAAATTGTTTGCGCATTTAAATTAAAACCGTTTTGTACCGTCGTTATAAAGTACGAAGATTTTTAACCACAGTCCTTACAGCGTCAAGGAAATTGCTTATGTTTGAGTTGAAGCTCTACACTACCTTTTGGATAATGCTAGTGTAGATGATTACCTAATTACACGAATCAACATTATGTATACAAGATGGAATGAAACATTCAAGGGTGCTTTGCCACCGCTTTCAGGCATTCGCTTATAAATGAAATGAAATGTAAAGAGTTATTGCTCGCACAGAAATGCGCGCAGTGAGGAAATTCATAGCTGGAACTTTGTAAACAATTGGTTCGTTCCAGTTACATCTGTTTTCATTTCAATTTCTATGTATTTAGTCTAAACTGCATTTTGCTTGTTTCAGGTACAAAAGCAAATGACGATGACACTGATGCCCGAAGTACTTATGTATAGCAAGTTGTAAAGGGTGAATCGAGCCTGATCTCGTGTCGATCTACAGCAAGGCAAAGTACTATTCGAAATTCGAATGAATGGCAAGGGACTAACGGAACTAAGGTGGAGATAGGCCGGACGATTGGCTAGACGGGGTCATGGAGGGTAGACGATGATCTGACAAAAATGATGAAGTCGACGGGATCTCCTTGGATTAGTTGGTACAGGACCTTGAAGATTGGCGCTATAGCGATGAGGCTTTTGCCCAACAGTGGGTTCAGCGTGATGTTAATGATGATGATGATGAAATAATTAAATTAAAGACCACAATCTCTGGCTTTTCATCTTGTGACCATATGATAAGGGTATCTGCATTTGAAACCCGGAGAAAATGCTTAGCGCCCGACCCCAGTCCTTTCCTTCGTGACGCTAATGTTCACGACGCCAGAAAGGTTAAACAACTCCAATTCGTATATTTGTCAAGCAGCAGTCGTTGTTTCTGTTTCAATGGTGGGGCTCCTCAGCCCACACAACCGCTTCGTCTTGTACTCCGTACTGATTACATTCCCGACGCCAGAAATGGTTAACAGCTCCAATTCGACATTTGTTCGGCAGCACTCGTTGTTTCTGTTTCAATGTAACCCTCCGTCCTTTCGTCCGCGCCGCTTTTATGTTCACGACGCTAGGAAGGGTTATAAGCTTTAATTTATCTATTTGACCAGAAACTTGGAAAATAGCGTTTTTGGTGAGTTGTGACGTCGCTAGATCTTAATCATAATACCAAACTCATACATAGTTAGCAAAACGCAATTTGGAAATTTAAGAAATAAAGTATAAATCTTTAAATGTTGATAATAAAACACACGTCAGATTTTAATGAAACATATACTAAACTTTATTCCTAATTATGTTCAATCTACCCGTGGTGAAAACCGCATGATAATCGTTCTGACGTTGTCTCGAACAAACAGAGAGCAAACAATAAAAAAACGCTGAATTGTGTTCTATGGCTGTTCTGTGAACCCCTTTTATTTTTTATTACTTGTCTTCAATGTATAGAACAGACACATCGGTTGTACTGTTTTTCATAATATTGATTGATTGATCATATCAAAGTTCACTCGTTCACTCTAGATTAATTGGTTCCAACTAGTTTTTTATTCGTCGGTCCTAAATCGGGTACACTCGGCTGTTATTAGTTTTTACTATTCATGTGCATACATACACCATATTTCCACACAGGCAACAGAATAACAGCCAATAAAATGTTTTGATCCCTCCCACTCAAGTCACAGAGTATGTATTCCGACCACGACTGCTTCCAGGGGCCCACACCACATAGCCAACGAACAGAAATATACAAATAGGAAAACAATTCTGATGATAAGCCTCGCTCCAGGTTTGGAGACCCGCAGATGTCAAACAAAAACCTTATTGTATACTAGAAGCTAGAAGTCTGGGATAAAAAATATCTGATCATTCTTGGACTGTTTTGGTATAATTTGCTGTCTAGAATACTAGATGCTTTTTAAGTAACAAATATGTGTTTCTTCTACTCCGAGCTGGAATATGCTTGAAAACTCTCATAAACACGTAAATACAGTGCCTGCACCTGAAAAATAGACTAGAGAAATGGTTTCGTTTGTTAGTGACCATTTAACGTCTTCAGACTTCCGCCGAATGATCGTTTAATTTCGATGTTATCAGCTTGTCACAATTCCAAAATTAATTAAAAACATATCCAACGGAACCCAGACAACCAATCCGTTAAACGCACTTGTCGGTATTTTTTGTCGCATGCAAAACGTTTAGCCTCACATCACAGAAGGAAAATAAAAGAATGGGTCAGCTCATCAATCATCTGTGTAACTCGAATGAATGAACTTCATCGTTCCCATTTAGCTTTTTACTTTGCGATATTGTTCTCATCGATAAGTTAGTTCGATTCATTGAGATTGATATAGAATATTCTATTATAGATGGCTTAGCGGTACTGGCACATCGGAAACAATCGTGCGGTTTAAGCAATATTTGGCCGAGACGGCAACTGATGGGTGTCCCGTCTCTATGAAAGCGCCGAGACAAATGCCGCACATTTGTCTCGGCGCTTTCATGTTTCGGATGGCACGGCCGCAGGTTCCGGCTTTTATAGTTATAGTCGCAAAGCTGTGTCAGAGGCCCTAATAGGGCAGGTTGGCCACTAGCACTACAGATTTGATTTTTGGGTTGACGTTTATTGAGTATTTGAGTAAGATTCTCACTGAAGGAAAACGCGATTAGATGAAATTTTCTCGATAGGATTTAATTATAAAAATACCGTAAAGTAATTCTGAAATCCTAACTAATTTCATTGCATTTAATATGTGGATAGTATGGATTCGGAAACTCTCCTTAAAAATATTTTCAACAAAATAGCGTAATTTATTTTTAAACAATTTTTATGTGGTTTGGCGCTCCGTTATTTTAATCTGAGTCGAGCGTTTTTTTTGCGCTCTCTTCTTTTTAGATTAACGCCTCAAAAAACAATAAGATTTTAAAATTCCAACGTGCTTGGTACTTACAAAACAAAGACTGCACTATTCCTGAATTCCTCTGGATTTTCAAGATTCGGCTGACCGACGCCCATCACGCCCAGGACATTTTGTTTGATTTTGTTTTTTTTTGTTTGTGTGTGCTCTGTGAGTAAGGGTTGCCGTTAGGAAAATCTAGTTTACAGTAAAAAGTGGCCAGTATTGTAAAAAAAAACACTTTCGAAGTGTGACTAGAAGTGGCTAAATATCATAGTGTTTCGCCTACTTTAATATTCTATCACTATTGATAATATAATATTACTGTTACTAGGGATAAGTGGGTTTAACGCGGGTCGCTTCTCTGCCTCTGTGAGCTGATGAGATGGTGATGCTGTCTCGTGGCGTTCTCTCTTGTGAGGGAGGGACCCGCAATGGCTGGGGTGAATAGTTGAAGACACGTGCGTGCACTGAACTACTCCGACGAGGTCACTTAGTATTGTAATGGTACACGAGAGTCAGTACATTTGATACTTCATTTTGCGTGACAGAGGGCTAGCCCATCGCCGCGCTATTTTGAATACGAGAATCGGTTCATATAACGTTTGGGATTTTGAGTAGCTCAGTGGTAAGTTAGCAAAAAAAACAGAGCCGACGCGTGGGATGGTTCGAGGAAGGTTACAGGTCAGTTTTTTTTTGTCGCATTCCTGCGAGATGTGTAGGGATCAGAGCCGATTTGGCTGCGCGCTGAATAAAATATGAATAACTAAATAATGAAAGGTTATTATGGAACGATACGGAGAAAGCTATTATGTTGATTGCAAATATACAATTGCGATTGAGGTATGAGATGGAGAGTCTGACACGACTAGTATGAATAGCATTCTAGTGGTCTTTGCTTCGCGCTAGCGGTCGGGAAGGCTTAATTAATCGCAACAAGCTTTTATTGGTCAGCGATCAACAGATTCTGTGTATCGGCAGTACCAAATGATTTGAGTGATCACCTACGGTTGATCATAGTGAATATGCGTACACACAATTTGTAGAACGGCGGATCTGCATGGCATGGTTGAAATTAGACCCTGTGTAGTTAGTGATAAGAAGCTTCGCTTGGGCAGAGCGTGTTCGCAAAGGACGCCATTTTTTCCTTTCAGACATGTGAGGTGTATAAATACGATTGCGGGGGAAGGGAGAGCATTCAGTCTCAGCGTCTAGCTACTGTGACAGTCGTCTTTCACGAGTTCTAAACAGTTTTGTCTGCCGTGTTACGCGTCAGAACTATACGAATTGTGATTGCGAAGTTTCAGTGGTTTTTCGTGAGTGTCTGAAGCGCCGAGATATACCTCGGTTCCTATCCTTTATATCAACCTACCCCAAATTCCAAAACTATCCTTGGGTCGTTAGATAAGAACTTTTAGGTAAATTATCTGAGTCTGAGTCTGGGCTTGGAGCGACCCTAAATTCCTTTTTACTTCACCATAGGGTTCCTGGATTGGCTCTTAGGATATTCGCGGGCTAATCCTCTCCTCATTCCTTTCGAGTAGCGAGTTCTGAAATTCCCACACACACAGTCATTAAACATACAAGCACATTCAAATCAAACTCAACCATTTTCGAGTGGTGTCGATAATGGACGTGGTATAACACTAGGATTTTAGACTAGGCTAGACAGGAGTTTAGTTGCGGCTAAACCTAGGTTGGCAGGGCATAGGGAGACTGTTAGATCGATGAGGTTCCGCGGATGGAAATAACAAATTCAGAACAAAGTTAAACCGGTGTCAACACAGATAACCTATCCTGTTGATATTTTGACATTTGAGTGTTGTCGGGGACGCGCGAAGAGATCAAATTACAGTCTAAAGTTCATTGTTTAGGACCGGGTAGGTGTTTTGCTTTGCCTTGGGTCAGGTTGGATTCAAGTAGCATCTTCAAATTAAATGTAAATTTCGCTGGAGGTCTAATGTGTAGGCTGAGTCAATATATATGATTAGGCTCAGTCGAGGACGTGCTGTGGCTAGTGGAATTCATAGTTCGGTATTTACCGAAGTATGCATTTCGCTATGGTGTGGGTTAGATCTCCTAAAGCGCTAATGACTACGTTTCGATAACATCCAGCTCAAATTGCGCAGAGTTGAAGGTTTTAAAACGTTACGGACCTTTTGAGGTAACCGCTAGTTCAGAACCCATTTCGGAAAATCAAATCGCAATTGTGTAAACCGGTCTTTTCGGATCGTTATTGCCGTGAACTAATTATATAATTGGAACCACCACAAGCCGCTACTAGCGAGCACATGAAATATCATTGAGTACTCACGTCGTAAAACTACGACGGATATCTATACGATATCCCAAACAAATATTACAAATCGTGGTCAACCACTAAAAGAAGTTCCAAGCGCCCATATATACAAAAAAATAAATGGTACCATCACACATAAATATAACAACGATCGATCCGGCGCAATACACCGCTGACTGATGCGAATTACCGGCTTGCGGACATATATGCTTTCTCTGTCTAACTTGGAACTCTAAATTCCTGAACCAATCTTCCGCTCGACTATTGTACGCCTAACGAACTTCTCAACGAACGAGAAATTCAGACTTATCATTCTTAACTTACAAATTTTACAGCTGAATCGGGACATCTCTTTTTGGGGTAGATAGAATAGACGATCATAGCTACTGTTAGCGGTGGCTCGACCTTAGCCTTTGTGCCGTTACAGTATCAGGTCGAAAGTCGTCAGCTCCACAAGGAATAGCAGTCAAACGGGTGGACGGATTTTATAGCGTTTTTTTAGTTGGTAGTAGACTTTACAGCGATATGGTTCTGAGATATGTTTTATTAAAATCGGTTCAGTAGTTCGAAAGTCATCTATCAGCTTATCAAGGAATAGCGGTCAAACGGGTAGACGGATGGATGTTAATGCGTTTTTTTAATTAAAATCGGTTTAGTGGTTCAAAAGTTATCAGCCTACATAGGAAACAAGTAAACCAAATTTTAGCCGTAATTCAAGAAATAGCGGTCAAACGGGTAGACGGATGGATGTTAATGCGTTTTTTTTATTAAAATCGGTTTAGAGGTTCAAAAGTTATCAGCCCACATAGGAAACAAGTAAACCAAATTTTTGCCGTAATTTATATGCTGGATACGTTTTATTTTTTTATCTACACACGTATCATAAACCCTCTTTACTGCGTCCAAAAACCGCACGTTACGATCAGCATACTGTTAAACTACTTTGTAAAAACTCATTTCTTTTCTGAATATTGAACATTATGACCATAATGTGTAATTTTTCTACATATTATGAAATTCAAATTTTGAATGCCGCCCCTACTTTGTCTGTGAAGTTGGTACTACAGAACAAGCTAAACAACTCAACGCCCCAATGCCGGTCAAACATGCGGTTCCTGAACACATTAAAGATAGCTTATGATATGTGTGTAGATAATTATACAACACTTCTATGCAAGACAAGGAGTGAGGCTGTCGCCACCGCCATGATAACCTAACATATTATCACAGTAATCAAAACGCAAATGCAGCAAAGTGAAAAGAAAAAAAGCAGCATTTAACTCTTTTTAAAATACCTACCCAGCTTTCTAGTAATCGCGTATTTAAAGTTGCAGCGCAAAGCAATTTAACTTTTGTTTCTGTTTTTAATGTTTCTACAAATCGAACTTTTTATTTGTGTGCCGTTCATTATTTGTATGCTTGTTTTACATATTGCATTGCAGCCAGATGCAACTTAATTTGACCGTATTGTGCAACATTTTGAAAACCGTTAGGTTATAATCTTTCGCGTGAGATTATAAATTATCGATAAATTGTAAGTCAACATATGTAAACTGCTTACAATTAACGGCATTAATAATCGAAAGTTTATAATGTATCCATCTAAATACGTAAATCGTGAGTAACACCGAGCGGCAATAGTTTCTTGTGCTCTTACAATAAGTCACCCTCACATCGAAGGATACATGGGGCTTCGCTTCGCCTTCGCCTACCCTGATCAAACATTTCGCCCTGATATTTCGTATGCAATCCAAGTTTAAACCAGTTCACAATGTAGCGGTTTTACACCAATAGATTATAAACTATCAAAAATTAATATTGAACATATTGAACATAGCATTGAACATCTTTTGTACTCGGGTAGGTACATCTGTGAGGTACTGGCGCAGTTTTTCAATCTCTGTGCGCAGCATTCATACCTACCTGCTAACTTAATTCGCACACTAGTAGTTCCTATTGTCAAAAATAAGACTGGTGATGCCTCGAGCGCGGCAAACTACAGGCCTATTTCGCTGGCTACGATTGTGGCCAAGGTACTTGAAAGACTGATACAACTAAATACTTCACAGTTTCTAAAAATAGATGATGCTCAATTTGGCTTTAGGGCTGATGTTTCCACGGATATGGCTATATTTTCTTTAAAACAAACAGTTAATTATTACTTGAGCAATAAAACAACGGTATACGGTTGTTTTTTAGATTTAAGTCGAGCTTTTGATACTCTTAATCATGATCTGCTTGGAACAAATTAGACAGGAGCGGGGTGCCATCTGGCACTGTTGATCTTCTAAGTTACTGGTACAGTAATCAGACCAACAGTGTCAGGTGGGGTAACGTCCTGTCTGACAGTTATAGGTTGACCTGCGGCGTGCGGCAGGGTGGCCTGACCTCCCCCGACCTGTTCAATCTTTATATGAATGACTTGATCGTGGAGCTGAGCGGCACGCCCGTGGGGCTCAGGCTTGGTGACAGGTATGTCAACAACCTGAGTTACGCGGACGATATGTGTCTGCTCAGCCCCACGATCAAAGGCCTGAGGAAGTTATTGTCTATATGTGAAAAATACGCACTAGAACACGATCTAATATATAATGTTAAGAAGACTGAGATGATAGTGTTCAGGTCGGGGAAAGGACCGGACCACATTCCCAGTCTCATGCTTAAGGGTCAACCTGTAAATATAGTCGAGAACTTCAAGTACCTTGGCCACATTCTCTCGTCTTCTATGAAGGACGACGCTGATATTGAGAGGCAGCGTAGGGCTTTATCAATAACTGGTAATATGATAGCAAGAAGGTTCTTTAAGGCCTCTTCAGATGTAAAAATATTATTATTTAAAACTTTTTGTCAATCATTTTACACGTGTCAACTCTGGGCTAAGTACACTCGAAAATCTCACGATGCACTTCGAGTCACATATAACAACACTTTTAGGCACCTGATGGGCTTGCGCCGAGGCTGCAGCGCATCGGGGATGCTCGCCGAGACGCGTGTCAACTCTTTTAGTGCCATCGTGAGGTTCAGAATAGCCGCCTTCATGAACAGAGTTGACATGTGTAGAAATACTATCATCAAAGAGCTGTCTGATAGACTTATAACTACTGGCATATTTAAGCATTGGCTTGCAACAGCAGCGTAGTAAATATGACAAGAGCACATAACTACATACATTTTGTAACACTGTATAATTGCTTACTATATTTTTTTTAAGTTCTTTTGACAACTATGGATAACATTTTTCGTAAATGAGTCTGAAAATAAAGTTTTATTATTATTATTATATTATTATTATTATTAATACGCTACATTGTAAACTAATTCGTACAGTCACAATTAAACGGTTTGTAATGGATGGATTATTCTCAATTATCCATAATGAATACGTTATAGCAGTAGGGTGTTCACAATTATCGACAGTTTCTAAGCTGGCGAGATAAATCTCGTGAGATTATAAACTAAGTGGTCACAATTATACGTTTTTATATACATCGCTTTTGCATTTTAATCAAATTTTATTAATAAATACATATGACATACACTGACTATACATATGTTGTTTACTAGTCCTACAAATCCTTCTTGGTAATCAGTTTAATGTGATGACGAAAAAATGGGGTATATTTTGATTACATTTACACCACTATAAAGTTATCTCCAGATTTGATTTTTGGGTTAACGTTTATTGCGTATTTGTTTAAGATTCTCACTGAAATAAAAAGCGACTGGATGGAATTTTCTCGAAAGAATTTAATTACGAAAAGAACTCTAAATTGCTTTATTTGTTCCTGTAATTCTGAAATCCTAACTAATCTCATTGCAGAATTACATTAAAAATGTGGATATTATGTATACGTAAACTCTCCTTGAAATATTTTTTGAAAAAATTGCGCAGTTTATTTTAAAACAATTTTTATGTGCTTTGGCGCCACGTTATTTTAGTTTGAGTTGCGCTTTCTTTTCTTTCTTATGTGAAAGTAATAAATGCTTTTGTTTACATCAGAATTCCTTTTATATGTATTTTCTCGGAAATCTTTTACTCCACTTGCCTAATAAACGAAATTGAAGAAGTAAGGCAAAGTAAATCTGATGGAATTGCATCTGTTATTGTGCCTGTTTTAAATTTTAAAATGTGATTTGAGTTACTGGTACTAGATCCCAAAATTTGTGCATTGTGACGATTTTCAATAATTAATATTAATTTTAACAACATAGCAATAAATGACGTAACGAAGAATATTTTATCCCAATAAAGATAGTTTTTTTCTTAATTAAAAATTTTCTTGGGTAATACTATAAACAGCTCCAATTGAATAACTTAAAGATAAAAAATGTCGTGTCAAGATAAGCAAGGAGAGCACGACGAAACGAAACGAGGTTCGGCTTCGTGAATACTAAGAGGTTGAGGAGGGGGGAGATGGGCTTTCAGGATGGCGATTAGTTCTATTATTTTTCGTTTCTAGTCCGTGGTCCCTCTGCCTCTCCTCTTTAATAGCTATCTAACACACGTTTTCTCAGAATGGGTGGCAGAGACATAGCACAGCCATCTCAGTCACAAAAATATGTCTTTTCTCAGATGGGGAGGCAGAGGCAAACTTTCACAAAATATAACAGCTTTCTGATTATTCTCTTAGGTGTCACTATTTCTGACTGGTGTCACTATTTTTGACAGGTGCTGCTATTTTTGACAGGTTTCATACTTTTTAACAGCTGTCGTGAGTTTGGAAGATAAAACAAATTTTGACAAGTCACGATTTTCACAGGTTTCGTAATTTTCACAGGTGTCATGATTTTGACAGGTCTCATTTTTTTGTCGGCTATCAAAGTCAAAGTCAAAGTCAAAGTACTTTATTACTGTAGATATTTACATATACTTAGCAAACGTCAATTTTGCCTCTACTCTACATTGGACCACTGTGGGAGAAGAAGGGCGTAGAAACTCCCACAGATTGATTTTTTGATCTCTTTTAAAAATAGGATGTGCTTAACTATTACAAATATGAAAAATTTAATTATTATTATCTTTGACAGCTTACCTGTAAGAAAAATCATGATAATTGTGCCCCTGCTACCCTATCTGAGAAGACATGTTATAGTGGCTGACATGGCAGTGCTGTGCCTCTGCTAGTCCTTCTGAGAAAACGTGTGTTACATAGCTATAAAAAACGTCGGTCTTTTCAATTGGTTGGGTTACATTAGATAGAGACCACGGGCAATAACAGTATTTTATGCAATTGGTGAATAAAAGACGGATTTAAATCGAGGGCCATAGATGAATCATGAACAAGTGAAGGATTCTAACGACTGAATCACGACCCACGAGTGATTCATGATGATTGAATCAAGAGCGTAGCTTGTTGCAAAACTCAGTTGCAATAGGCACGGGGGTCAAATTAAGAAGCAATTTTGTTTTATTGTCCTACAGTAATCATGAAATCCCTTTCCCATACTGGGTGCATCTACCTCACCGTATGGGAAAACAAGTGACGCCTTGACTTTAGCTTGTGGCCTCCACTTACGGGTTCTTCACCAACTCGACACAAGAGACTGGACACACATGTGTCCAGTTGGTGGAACACAAAATTATTATCACTTATTATGTCGTCATCTGGACACGCCAAGTTTTTTACGCGTGTCCACACACATTCGCATTTTACCCGAACTTATGACAAAGTACAGTCACGCAGATTAATGTTTTATGTCACAATCATCATCGGCCACTCAACGTCCCACTGCTGGGAACGGGTAATTTTGTTGTTAAATTATTCACGATTTGTGCATTTATAAGGGAATATATTTTTGATACTGTTAGTATTCAAAAGTCATTATCTCTATGCATTTGGACACAAAATTAATTAAAAACATATCCAACGGAACCCAGACAACCAATCCGTTAAACGCACTTGTCGGTATTTTTTGTCGCATGCAAAACGTTTAGCCTCACATCACAGAAGGAAAATAAAAGAATGGGTCAGCTCATCAATCATCTGTGTAACTCGAATGAATGAACTTCATCGTTCCCATTTAGCTTTTTACTTTGCGATATTGTTCTCATCGATAAGTTAGTTCGATTCATTGAGATTGATATAGAATATTCTATTATAGATGGCTTAGCGGTACTGGCACATCGGAAACAATCGTGCGGTTTAAGCAATATTTGGCCGAGACGGCAACTGATGGGTGTCCCGTCTCTATGAAAGCGCCGAGACAAATGCCGCACATTTGTCTCGGCGCTTTCATGTTTCGGATGGCACGGCCGCAGGTTCCGGCTTTTATAGTTATAGTCGCAAAGCTGTGTCAGAGGCCCTAATAGGGCAGGTTGGCCACTAGCACTACAGATTTGATTTTTGGGTTGACGTTTATTGAGTATTTGAGTAAGATTCTCACTGAAGGAAAACGCGATTAGATGAAATTTTCTCGATAGGATTTAATTATAAAAATACCGTAAAGTAATTCTGAAATCCTAACTAATTTCATTGCATTTAATATGTGGATAGTATGGATTCGGAAACTCTCCTTAAAAATATTTTCAACAAAATAGCGTAATTTATTTTTAAACAATTTTTATGTGGTTTGGCGCTCCGTTATTTTAATCTGAGTCGAGCGTTTTTTTTGCGCTCTCTTCTTTTTAGATTAACGCCTCAAAAAACAATAAGATTTTAAAATTACAACGTGCTTGGTACTTACAAAACAAAGACTGCACTATTCCTGAATTCCTCTGGATTTTCAAGATTCGGCTGACCGACGCCCATCACGCCCACGACATTTTGTTTGATTTTGTTTTTTTTTGTTTGTGTGTGCTCTGTGAGTAAGGGTTGCCGTTAGGAAAATCTAGTTTACAGTAAAAAGTGGCCAGTATTGTAAAAAAAAACACTTTCGAAGTGTGACTAGAAGTGGCTAAATATCATAGTGTTTCGCCTACTTTAATATTCTATCACTATTGATAATATAATATTACTGTTACTAGGGATAAGTGGGTTTAACGCGGGTCGCTTCTCTGCCTCTGTGAGCTGATGAGATGGTGATGCTGTCTCGTGGCGTTCTCTCTTGTGAGGGAGGGACCCGCAATGGCTGGGGTGAATAGTTGAAGACACGTGCGTGCACTGAACTACTCCGACGAGGTCACTTAGTATTGTAATGGTACACGAGAGTCAGTACATTTGATACTTCATTTTGCGTGACAGAGGGCTAGCCCATCGCCGCGCTATTTTGAATACGAGAATCGGTTCATATAACGTTTGGGATTTTGAGTAGCTCAGTAGCCGACGCGTGGGATGGTTCGAGGAAGGTTACAGGTCAGTTTTTTTTTGTCGCATTCCTGCGAGATGTGTAGGGATCAGAGCCGATTTGGCTGCGCGCTGAATAAAATATGAATAACTAAATAATGAAAGGTTATTATGGAACGATACGGAGAAAGCTATTATGTTGATTGCAAATATACAATTGCGATTGAGGTATGAGATGGAGAGTCTGACACGACTAGTATGAATAGCATTCTAGTGGTCTTTGCTTCGCGCTAGCGGTCGGGAAGGCTTAATTAATCGCAACAAGCTTTTATTGGTCAGCGATCAACAGATTCTGTGTATCGGCAGTACCAAATGATTTGAGTGATCACCTACGGTTGATCATAGTGAATATGCGTACACACAATTTGTAGAACGGCGGATCTGCATGGCATGGTTGAAATTAGACCCTGTGTAGTTAGTGATAAGAAGCTTCGCTTGGGCAGAGCGTGTTCGCAAAGGACGCCATTTTTTCCTTTCAGACATGTGAGGTGTATAAATACGATTGCGGGGGAAGGGAGAGCATTCAGTCTCAGCGTCTAGCTACTGTGACAGTCGTCTTTCACGAGTTCTAAACAGTTTTGTCTGCCGTGTTACGCGTCAGAACTATACGAATTGTGATTGCGAAGTTTCAGTGGTTTTTCGTGAGTGTCTGAAGCGCCGAGATATACCTCGGTTCCTATCCTTTATATCAACCTACCCCAAATTCCAAAACTATCCTTGGGTCGTTAGATAAGAACTTTTAGGTAAATTATCTGAGTCTGAGTCTGGGCTTGGAGCGACCCTAAATTCCTTTTTACTTCACCATAGGGTTCCTGGATTGGCTCTTAGGATATTCGCGGGCTAATCCTCTCCTCATTCCTTTCGAGTAGCGAGTTCTGAAATTCCCACACACACAGTCATTAAACATACAAGCACATTCAAATCAAACTCAACCATTTTCGAGTGGTGTCGATAATGGACGTGGTATAACACTAGGATTTTAGACTAGGCTAGACAGGAGTTTAGTTGCGGCTAAACCTAGGTTGGCAGGGCATAGGGAGACTGTTAGATCGATGAGGTTCCGCGGATGGAAATAACAAATTCAGAACAAAGTTAAACCGGTGTCAACACAGATAACCTATCCTGTTGATATTTTGACATTTGAGTGTTGTCGGGGACGCGCGAAGAGATCAAATTACAGTCTAAAGTTCATTGTTTAGGACCGGGTAGGTGTTTTGCTTTGCCTTGGGTCAGGTTGGATTCAAGTAGCATCTTCAAATTAAATGTAAATTTCGCTGGAGGTCTAATGTGTAGGCTGAGTCAATATATATGATTAGGCTCAGTCGAGGACGTGCTGTGGCTAGTGGAATTCATAGTTCGGTATTTACCGAAGTATGCATTTCGCTATGGTGTGGGTTAGATCTCCTAAAGCGCTAATGACTACGTTTCGATAACATCCAGCTCAAATTGCGCAGAGTTGAAGGTTTCAAAACGTTACGGACCTTTTGAGGTAACCGCTAGTTCAGAACCCATTTCGGAAAATCAAATCGCAATTGTGTAAACCGGTCTTTTCGGATCGTTATTGCCGTGAACTAATTATATAATTGGAACCACCACAAGCCGCTACTAGCGAGCACATGAAATATCATTGAGTACTCACGTCGTAAAACTACGACGGATATCTATACGATATCCCAAACAAATATTACAAATCGTGGTCAACCACTAAAAGAAGTTCCAAGCGCCCATATATACAAAAAAATAAATGGTACCATCACACATAAATATAACAACGATCGATCCGGCGCAATACACCGCTGACTGATGCGAATTACCGGCTTGCGGACGTATATGCTTTCTCTGTCTAACTTGGAACTCTAAATTCCTGAACCAATCTTCCGCTCGACTATTGTACGCCTAACGAACTTCTCAACGAACGAGAAATTCAGACTTATCATTCTTAACTTACAAATTTTACAGCTGAATCGGGACATCTCTTTTTGGGGTAGATAGAATAGACGATCATAGCTACTGTTAGCGGTGGCTCGACCTTAGCCTTTGTGCCGTTACAGTATCAGGTCGAAAGTCGTCAGCTCCACAAGGAATAGCAGTCAAACGGGTGGACGGATTTTATAGCGTTTTTTTAGTTGGTAGTAGACTTTACAGCGATATGGTTCTGAGATATGTTTTATTAAAATCGGTTCAGTAGTTCGAAAGTCATCTATCAGCTTATCAAGGAATAGCGGTCAAACGGGTAGACGGATGGATGTTAATGCGTTTTTTTAATTAAAATCGGTTTAGTGGTTCAAAAGTTATCAGCCTACATAGGAAACAAGTAAACCAAATTTTAGCCGTAATTCAAGAAATAGCGGTCAAACGGGTAGACGGATGGATGTTAATGCGTTTTTTTTATTAAAATCGGTTTAGAGGTTCAAAAGTTATCAGCCCACATAGGAAACAAGTAAACCAAATTTTTGCCGTAATTTATATGCTGGATACGTTTTATTTTTTTATCTACACACGTATCATAAACCCTCTTTACTGCGTCCAAAAACCGCACGTTACGATCAGCATACTGTTAAACTACTTTGTAAAAACTCATTTCTTTTCTGAATATTGAACATTATGACCATAATGTGTAATTTTTCTACATATTATGAAATTCAAATTTTGAATGCCGCCCCTACTTTGTCTGTGAAGTTGGTACTACAGAACAAGCTAAACAACTCAACGCCCCAATGCCGGTCAAACATGCGGTTCCTGAACACATTAAAGATAGCTTATGATATGTGTGTAGATAATTATACAACACTTCTATGCAAGACAAGGAGTGAGGCTGTCGCCACCGCCATGATAACCTAACATATTATCACAGTAATCAAAACGCAAATGCAGCAAAGTGAAAAGAAAAAAAGCAGCATTTAACTCTTTTTAAAATACCTACCCAGCTTTCTAGTAATCGCGTATTTAAAGTTGCAGCGCAAAGCAATTTAACTTTTGTTTCTGTTTTTAATGTTTCTACAAATCGAACTTTTTATTTGTGTGCCGTTCATTATTTGTATGCTTGTTTTACATATTGCATTGCAGCCAGATGCAACTTAATTTGACCGTATTGTGCAACATTTTGAAAACCGTTAGGTTATAATCTTTCGCGTGAGATTATAAATTATCGATAAATTGTAAGTCAACATATGTAAACTGCTTACAATTAACGGCATTAATAATCGAAAGTATATAATGTATCCATCTAAATACGTAAATCGTGAGTAACACCGAGCGGCAATAGTTTCTTGTGCTCTTACAATAAGTCACCCTCACATCGAAGGATACATGGGGCTTCGCTTCGCCTTCGCCTACCCTGATCAAACATTTCGCCCTGATATTTCGTATGCAATCCAAGTTTAAACCAGTTCACAATGTAGCGCTTTTACACCAATAGATTATAAACTATCAAAAATTAATATTGAACATATTGAACATAGCATTGAACATCTTTTGTACTCGGGTAGGTACATCTGTGAGGTACTGGCGCAGTTTTTCAATCTCTGTGCGCAGCATTCATACCTACCTGCTAACTTAATTCGCACACTAGTAGTTCCTATTGTCAAAAATAAGACTGGTGATGCCTCGAGCGCGGCAAACTACAGGCCTATTTCGCTGGCTACGATTGTGGCCAAGGTACTTGAAAGACTGATACAACTAAATACTTCACAGTTTCTAAAAATAGATGATGCTCAATTTGGCTTTAGGGCTGATGTTTCCACGGATATGGCTATATTTTCTTTAAAACAAACAGTTAATTATTACTTGAGCAATAAAACAACGGTATACGGTTGTTTTTTAGATTTAAGTCGAGCTTTTGATACTCTTAATCATGATCTGCTTGGAACAAATTAGACAGGAGCGGGGTGCCATCTGGCACTGTTGATCTTCTAAGTTACTGGTACAGTAATCAGACCAACAGTGTCAGGTGGGGTAACGTCCTGTCTGACAGTTATAGGTTGACCTGCGGCGTGCGGCAGGGTGGCCTGACCTCCCCCGACCTGTTCAATCTTTATATGAATGACTTGATCGTGGAGCTGAGCGGCACGCCCGTGGGGCTCAGGCTTGGTGACAGGTATGTCAACAACCTGAGTTACGCGGACGATATGTGTCTGCTCAGCCCCACGATCAAAGGCCTGAGGAAGTTATTGTCTATATGTGAAAAATACGCACTAGAACACGATCTAATATATAATGTTAAGAAGATTGAGATGATAGTGTTCAGGTCGGGGAAAGGACCGGACCACATTCCCAGTCTCATGCTTAAGGGTCAACCTGTAAATATAGTCGAGAACTTCAAGTACCTTGGCCACATTCTCTCGTCTTCTATGAAGGACGACGCTGATATTGAGAGGCAGCGTAGGGCTTTATCAATAACTGGTAATATGATAGCAAGAAGGTTCTTTAAGGCCTCTTCAGATGTAAAAATATTATTATTTAAAACTTTTTGTCAATCATTTTACACGTGTCAACTCTGGGCTAAGTACACTCGAAAATCTCACGATGCACTTCGAGTCACATATAACAACACTTTTAGGCACCTGATGGGCTTGCGCCGAGGCTGCAGCGCATCGGGGATGCTCGCCGAGACGCGTGTCAACTCTTTTAGTGCCATCGTGAGGTTCAGAATAGCCGCCTTCATGAACAGAGTTGACATGTGTAGAAATACTATCATCAAAGAGCTGTCTGATAGACTTATAAATACTGGCATATTTAAGCATTGGCTTGCAACAGCAGCGTAGTAAATATGACAAGAGCACATAACTACATACATTTTGTAACACTGTATAATTGCTTACTATATTTTTTTTTAAGTTCTTTTGACAACTATGGATAACATTTTTCGTAAATGAGTCTGAAAATAAAGTTTTATTATTATTATTATATTATTATTATTATTAATACGCTACATTGTAAACTAATTCGTACAGTCACAATTAAACGGTTTGTAATGGATGGATTATTCTCAATTATCCATAATGAATACGTTATAGCAGTAGGGTGTTCACAATTATCGACAGTTTCTAAGCTGGCGAGATAAATCTCGTGAGATTATAAACTAAGTGGTCACAATTATACGTTTTTATATACATCGCTTTTGCATTTTAATCAAATTTTATTAATAAATACATATGACATACACTGACTATACATATGTTGTTTACTAGTCCTACAAATCCTTCTTGGTAATCAGTTTAATGTGATGACGAAAAAATGGGGTATATTTTGATTACATTTACACCACTATAAAGTTATCTCCAGATTTGATTTTTGGGTTAACGTTTATTGCGTATTTGTTTAAGATTCTCACTGAAATAAAAAGCGACTGGATGGAATTTTCTCGAAAGAATTTAATTACGAAAAGAACTCTAAATTGCTTTATTTGTTCCTGTAATTCTGAAATCCTAACTAATCTCATTGCAGAATTACATTAAAAATGTGGATATTATGTATACGTAAACTCTCCTTGAAATATTTTTTGAAAAAATTGCGCAGTTTATTTTAAAACAATTTTTATGTGCTTTGGCGCCACGTTATTTTAGTTTGAGTTGCGCTTTCTTTTCTTTCTTATGTGAAAGTAATAAATGCTTTTGTTTACATCAGAATTCCTTTTATATGTATTTTCTCGGAAATCTTTTACTCCACTTGCCTAATAAACGAAATTGAAGAAGTAAGGCAAAGTAAATCTGATGGAATTGCATCTGTTATTGTGCCTGTTTTAAATTTTAAAATGTGATTTGAGTTACTGGTACTAGATCCCAAAATTTGTGCATTGTGACGATTTTCAATAATTAATATTAATTTTAACAACATAGCAATAAATGACGTAACGAAGAATATTTTATCCCAATAAAGATAGTTTTTTTCTTAATTAAAAATTTTCTTGGGTAATACTATAAACAGCTCCAATTGAATAACTTAAAGATAAAAAATGTCGTGTCAAGATAAGCAAGGAGAGCACGACGAAACGAAACGAGGTTCGGCTTCGTGAATACTAAGAGGTTGAGGAGGGGGGAGATGGGCTTTCAGGATGGCGATTAGTTCTATTATTTTTCGTTTCTAGTCCGTGGTCCCTCTGCCTCTCCTCTTTAATAGCTATCTAACACACGTTTTCTCAGAATGGGTGGCAGAGACATAGCACAGCCATCTCAGTCACAAAAATATGTCTTTTCTCAGATGGGGAGGCAGAGGCAAACTTTCACAAAATATAACAGCTTTCTGATTATTCTCTTAGGTGTCACTATTTCTGACTGGTGTCACTATTTTTGACAGGTGCTGCTATTTTTGACAGGTTTCATACTTTTTAACAGCTGTCGTGAGTTTGGAAGATAAAACAAATTTTGACAAGTCACGATTTTCACAGGTTTCGTAATTTTCACAGGTGTCATGATTTTGACAGGTCTCATTTTTTTGTCGGCTATCAAAGTCAAAGTCAAAGTCAAAGTACTTTATTACTGTAGATATTTACATATACTTAGCAAACGTCAATTTTGCCTCTACTCTACATTGGACCACTGTGGGAGAAGAAGGGCGTAGAAACTCCCACAGATTGATTTTTTGATCTCTTTTAAAAATAGGATGTGCTTAACTATTACAAATATGAAAAATTTAATTATTATTATCTTTGACAGCTTACCTGTAAGAAAAATCATGATAATTGTGCCCCTGCTACCCTATCTGAGAAGACATGTTATAGTGGCTGACATGGCAGTGCTGTGCCTCTGCTAGTCCTTCTGAGAAAACGTGTGTTACATAGCTATAAAAAACGTCGGTCTTTTCAATTGGTTGGGTTACATTAGATAGAGACCACGGGCAATAACAGTATTTTATGCAATTGGTGAATAAAAGACGGATTTAAATCGAGGGCCATAGATGAATCATGAACAAGTGAAGGATTCTAACGACTGAATCACGACCCACGAGTGATTCATGATGATTGAATCAAGAGCGTAGCTTGTTGCAAAACTCAGTTGCAATAGGCACGGGGGTCAAATTAAGAAGCAATTTTGTTTTATTGTCCTACAGTAATCATGAAATCCCTTTCCCATACTGGGTGCATCTACCTCACCGTATGGGAAAACAAGTGACGCCTTGACTTTAGCTTGTGGCCTCCACTTACGGGTTCTTCACCAACTCGACACAAGAGACTGGACACACATGTGTCCAGTTGGTGGAACACAAAATTATTATCACTTATTATGTCGTCATCTGGACACGCCAAGTTTTTTACGCGTGTCCACACACATTCGCATTTTACCCGAACTTATGACAAAGTACAGTCACGCAGATTAATGTTTTATGTCACAATCATCATCGGCCACTCAACGTCCCACTGCTGGGAACGGGTAATTTTGTTGTTAAATTATTCACGATTTGTGCATTTATAAGGGAATATATTTTTGATACTGTTAGTATTCAAAAGTCATTATCTCTATGCATTTGGACACATGTGTGTCCGGTATAATGTTTACCTTACAAAGTCGCTGTAAAAATGTTGTACATGCCACTTTTACCGATTGACGCACAATCAGATGCCTAGTTATATATCATGGCGGAATGCACAAACAATGAAGCTGCAACAAAATTTAACGACTATCTTATGGGCCTTGGAAGCCTGATAATAAACGATTATTTAATTTAATGTATCAAAACGTGGCTTGATGACAATTCCGATTATGCAAACACATACAACTGCCATATAGAACATCATCGCACTAATAATTCTGTAGAGGCATGGAATGCCGGAATAGACAGAAAATTTAAACGGAAACCAAATGTGGTACAGTTTTTGGTCGCGATCAAAACAGACATGAATGATTTTTGGCGCCGGGTTATGATGTACGGACTTATATCAAGAAAAAAAATTGAAACTATTATAATGCTGCGATCGCGACCACTATTAGAGAGTTTGAATTATTAGAAATTAGCATCGGTCACTGTTTCGAAAAAAAATAAGTAAATAAAGTATCTTTATACTTTCTTATAATAATATTCTAATATTCTATGTTGATTTTATTGATCTTTATATTATCTTAGTATTAGTAAAATGATTTTGATACAATTACTTTACATATTACTGAAATACTCTATTTCCAAAGTGTCAAATATTGTGTTGTTACAGAGTTAAGTTGAATGATTATTGTTTACATTGTGATTTTTGAATGTTATAGGAGTGGAGTGTATTTTTCAAGGTTAAAAAGTCATAGCGTTTATCCTTGAAAAATTCAAAAAAATATTTTGCTGAGTTAAATTATATTTGTCCTTATTTGATTTTTCCGTGATACTCGAAGTGATGATTTTGTTAAAATAGTATTTTTTGTACACTGGTAACACCTAATAAACAGTCTCTTGTCTTTGGATCTCATACCGTATTTTACTATCTAAGAGATTATGGGCCTTCCTAAAATAAAATAAAATAGTTATAATAGCATTCTTGCCGGTTTTTCTAGTGAAATAAAGAAAGTGAACTCTGAATTTCACGTGACAGTGAAGGCAGTATCGTGGGACAGTCGAAAGTGAGTTTTATTGGACACAGTGGGTCGGCGTCTCGCCGCGTGGAAAATAAAACATGGCGTCTACAAACATGAACAATTACCTAGTCACAGTGCCAAAACTGAAAGGGCGAGAAAACTATAGCGAATGGGCGTTTGCAGCAGAAAATTACTTGATCCAGGAAAATATGCTTCATTGCATTAAGCCAGATGGGGACAAGAAGATTGAGGTTGCAGATGACGCCAGGACAAAAGCGAAATTGATTTTGACTATTCATCCGTCGTTGTACGTTCACGTAAAAGAAGTGAGTTCGTCAAAAAGTCTTTGGGACAAGCTACAGACATTATTCGATGATTCGGGGTTTACAAAACGCATCAGTTTACTCCGAAACTTGATTTCGATTCGTCTAGAATGCAGCAGTTCAATGACCACATACGTGAAGCAGATTGTAGAAACCAGCCAAAAATTGAATGCGACGGGTTTCAAGATTACAGTTGAATGGGTTGGAAGTTTGTTGCTAGCCGGGCTAACGGATAAGTACATGCCTATGATAATGGCGATAGAGCATTCCGGCATAGCAATCACAACGGATAGTATCAAATTAAAATTGATGGACATGGAGGAGAATTCCGATCACTCAGAATTGAATGAAGTTAGCGGCACAAGCGCTGCATTCTTCAGCAAAGGCCAGCACAGTAGGCAGAAAAAAAGTAATGTTGGCAGCCCTGCAACTGCGAGTGAAACGAATCATGGCGGCGGATCGTCAAATGTCAACAACAACAAAAGCAAATCCGACAAGTCGAAAATCAGGTGCTATAGGTGTAATGAATACGGACATTACAAAAATCAGTGCAATAGCAGTTCGCCGATTGCTAAAAAGTTATCACACGCATTCTCAGCTGTTTTTCTCAGCGCAAATTACGAGAAAAGTGACTGGTATTTGGACAGTGGAGCGAGTGCTCATATGACGCACGATGAAAACGAGATGAAAAATACAGTGTTATCGCCAAGAATCAAGGAGATAATGGCAGCGAATCAAAGCAGCATGCCAGTTTTGTGCTCTGGTGAAGTGAACATTCTAACCGTGACTCCAGAGTACCATTATGACATTACGCTAAAAGATGTATTGTGTGTGCCTAACCTCGGTACGAACTTGATTTCGATCAGCCAGTTAATAAGAAACGGCAACAGTGTGCAATTTGAAGAGAATAGTTGCAATGTTTACAACAAGAAAAATGAATTGGTTGCCGTGGCGGACATAAATGGAGTTTACAATGTTGTGTTTGGAACAAAAACATTGTTTGTTGACAACTTACGCAGAAGTCAACAGTGAAATATGGCATAGAAGAATGGGCCACTTGAACATGGCAGACTTGAATACAATGAAAGGAGGAGCTGTCACAGGAGTAACATACATGGACAAGTATATAATTGGCAAAAATACCTGCAAGATATGTTGTGAGGGAAAGCAATCTCGCTTAACTTTCAGAAATACTGGGACAAGAAGCAGCAAAGTCTTGGAAGTCATTCATGCTGATGTCGCAGGACCAATGGAAACAACATCCCTCGGAGGAGCCAGGTACTTTCTGATTTTTGTGGACGATTATAGCAGAATGGTGTTCATTTACTTTCTCAAAGCAAATAGTGAGGCTTTCAAGTATTTCAAGGAGTTCAAAGTGATGGCAGAAAACCAACAGAGCAGTAAAATCAAGAAATTCAGGACAGATAATAGCATGGAGTTTTGTAGCAAGGAATTTGAGAAATTTTTGAAGGATACTGGTATAATACATCAAAAAACAAATGCTTATACTCCGGAACAGAATGGTTTGAGTGAAAGAACAAACCGAACTATAGTTGAATGAGCACGTTGCTTGTTGTTTGATGCGGGCTTAGACAAACAGTTTTGGGCGGAGGCTGCAAATACCGCCGTTTATCTAAAGAACAGATCAGTTGCATCAGGATTAAACAATAAATCACCGTTCGAGATGTGGAGTAATACAAAACCAAATTTAAGCCATATCAGAATATTTGGTAGCGATGTAATGGTTCATGTACCAAAGGAGAAGCGACTTAAGTTGGATGCAAAGTCGAAGAAACATATCCTAGTTGGTTTCCCAGAAAATGTAAAGGGATACAGGATATATGACCCAATCACAAGACGTGTAACAACAAGCAGAGATGTGATTATTCATGAGAACACTGAGAGTAAATGTACAGATGACAAAGTATCAGTTTCATTCGGGGATACTAGTAAAGAGCTCAGTCATGAGAACACTGAATGTGAATGTTCCGATGACACAGTATTAGTTTCAGTCGGGGATACTAGTCAAGATAAAGAATCAGAAAGTCAGCAACAAGTTGCAGTGATTGATAGTGAACCTGATTCAGTTCAGAACATTCCAGCAGATTCAGAAAATAAGAATGCGACATCAGACTTGATGGTTCAGAAACAACCTGGAAATCAAGTGGAGCCAGATCAAACTAGTACAGAAGTCAAAGCGAAACGGGTCAGGAAACGACCAGATTACTATGGGTTTAATAACCTATGTATGTCAACAAGCACAGAATGCGTTCGGGATCCAGAAAGTATTGAAGAGGCTCTGAATAGTCCAGACAAGCATCTATGGATTGAGGCAATACAGGATGAGCTGAAAGCGTTCAAAGAAAATAAAGCGTGGGTGCCGGTCGACAAGTTACCTGCTGGCAAAACAATAGTACAGTTTAAATGGGTGCTTAAAGTAAAAGTTAAGAGTGACAAAAATGTGCGGCACAGAGCGCGTTTGGTGGCAAAGGGTTTCACCCAGAGGCCAGGAATAGACTATGATGATACATTCTCGCCTGTGGTAAGGCATTCAACGTTAAGACTCTTATTTGCTTTAGCAGTACAAATGAGCTTGGAAGTGACTCATCTGGACGTTAAAACAGCTTTTTTGAATGGTCTTCTCAAGGAAGATATTTACATGTATCAACCAGGTATTGCTTGTAATGATAATAAGAAAAAGGTTGTTGTAAAACTTAATAAAGCTATCTATGGGTTAAAACAATCATCCAGATCTTGGTACGAGAGAGTGGAGCAATGTTTACATGAATTAGGATTCAGAAAATGTAAATTAGAGCCTTGTGTGTTCACTAAAATGTATAATGATGTCAAAATTATCATCACATTATATGTGGATGATTTCTTTGTTTTTTCTAACAGTGCGAAAGAGACAGAGAATTTGATTACTGTATTATGTTCTAATTTTCAGATTAAAAATTTAGGACAAGTGCAACAATGTTGAGGCATGCGTGTTAGAATAGATGAGAAATGTAATTACATTAGATCAGGAAAAATATGTGGAGAAGTTATTGTATAAATTTAATATTCTAAATTGTAAAGATACCACAACTCCTATGGAATGTAAATTAAATATTGAAAAGTGTGAAACTTATGATAAAAAGATACCTTATCAACAATTGATTGGGAGTCTTATGTACTTATCAGTATTAACACGACCTGATATAGTCTTTAGTGTCAGTTTTCTTAGTCAGTTCAATAACTGTTATAATAATGTTCATTGGAACTATGCGAAAACAATTCGTAGATATTTAAAGGAAACTAAAAGTTTTTGTTTAAGTTATGTAAAAGAAAAAGTTGAACTCGTTGGCTACGTTGACGCAGATTGGGCGAGTAACGTTATAGACCGTAGATCTTATACAGGCTTTTGTTTTCAAATGTCGGGTTCAGCCATTTCTTGGGAAAGTAGAAAACAGCGAACAGTGGCTTTATCCAGTATGGAAGCAGAATACATGTCAATAGCTGAAGCGTGTAAGGAAGCTATGTATTTGAGAGCTTTGCAATGTGAGATTACAGGTAATGATATCTGTACTGTATCTCTGTTTAATGATAGTCAGAGTGCGCAGCGGTTAGTGGCAAATAATGTTCTTCATAGGAAAAGTAAACATATTTATTTATTTATTTATTTATTTATTTAGGCACATCAACAGCACACATATACATATTATTACAATAAAAAATTCTGCAGTTTTGTTCTTATATGAGTGCCTATTATAGATGAGCACAACATTGACCATTTTTGTACTAACTAGTAATTCTGATTTTTATGTAATTAAGCTAAAGTAGTGGAAATAATTTAACTTAAGATTAGGTATTAAATTAATAAAATTTACAATATATTTTAAAATTTATAAAAATTTGACAATTTTAGATGCAAGTATTTTTCATTTTAATTTTATTCCTAAAGTCAAGCAAGCGATCATGAAATATGTCTATGTTGGTTTGGCTACTAGTGATGTTATAATTGTCGCACATTCTGGGTATGGGTGAGTGCTTGTAGATGTTTGTTCTGCATAGCGGTGTGTGAAGAGTGTTAGGGATGGGTTTGCGCGGATAGTTGTAAGGCACTATCAGTCCAATCTGACTCAAGATGTTACTGGCATCCAAGTTATTGTTACAGACCTTATGCAGGAATAGGAGGTCCTGTAGATTTCTTCGGAAGTTTAATGTTTCCATTCTGAAGTAGTCTAATCGCCGTTCATAATGTTCCCTGTGAGAAATGCCTGGTTGGCTGTACGCTAAATGTTTAGTGAATGCGTGCTGAATGCGTTCGATTCTTTCGGAGTGAACCGCGTAGACGGGATTCCAGACAACGGAGGCGTACTCGAGATGGCTGCGAACCAGGGCATTGTACAGGAGGATCTTGGTGCTGGAGAGACGAAAACCTTTTGTATTGCGCTTTAGGAAGCCCAGCATTTTCGCAGCTTTGCATACAGTAGTGTTGATGTGGGGTATGAACTTTAAGTTGGGCTCCATCATTACACCGAGATCTCGCATTTCGCTGACAGTTTCGAGTTCGATGTTGTTGATAGTGTACGTGGAAGCTGTTGGGGTTCTCTTATTGGTAAATGTTATGTGGTAGCATTTTGCTGCATTGAGGACCATTCCATTATTGCGGCACCAATTCGCTATTTCGTTCAGATCATTTTGCAGTAGTTCCACGTCAGCTTCCGACATAATGGTTTTATATATTTTTAGGTCGTCTGCGAACATGGAGTACTTGCAACGCGCATATTGCTAAAAGATATCATTTTTTGAAGGATGCTGTAAATAATAAAGCTATTTATTTAAGGTTCTTGGCTACAAGCGCTATGCCAGCTGATGTTTTGACTAAATCTCTTTGTGTTAATAAACATTATAAGTGTTTAGATGGTCTGGGAATTAGTCAGATAGATAGTAAGAAATTAAACACAATGTAATTTCAGAATTTTAGTGTATTAGCTGTAGTCGGGGTGTTAAAATAGTATTTTTTGTCTCTTGTCTTTGGATCTCATACCGTGTTTCACTATCTAATAGATTTTAAATTATTAGGTATACTTAGATTATATTGAATATTATTACGCTACATGTCGCCATATTAATGAATGATGATTATATTTGATTGTTATACATTAGTTTTATTTCAAAATGCCTTTAATAGAAGCTGATAGGGTTTTTCAAGCAAAAAAGTGAGGCAGCTCTTTCATGAAACCACATTGTTCATTAATTAAATGAGCTAGGCGATTAATAACCTAACTGTACCCTTTTTTGGAAAAAAGCTGCATGTGTCCAGTTGACGAAAACATAAAAGTGATAAAATTTAAGTTTCACTATGTGGACACGCGTAAAAATCTTGGCGTGTCCAGATGACGACATAATAAGTGATACTAAATTTGAGATTCACCAACTGGACACATGTGTCCAGTCTCTTGTGTCGAGTTGGTGAAGAACCCCCACTTACCAACGTCACTGCCTACCCCTCTCGGCCGCTACGCCGCCCTTATGTGATGATATTAACCCTCGTCTCGCAAAGAACTCGGCTAAATTGATATGATGAATGCCATGCGAATTTATTCGATACTAATTATGTTACGAATCCTGTTTTCGGGCATAGAAAAAATGGAAATAAATAATAAATGTTCCTGAGAAAACCAAAACAAACAAACTTAGCGACTTACTCAAGCCTATTGCCATACATGGTGGCGGAGGCACGGTTGTGCACACGTTTCATACAGTCCACAAAAAAATAGAAAGAAATAATAGAGATTTGGGCGCAAAATATTCCTATAGTCGTATCAAAAGAAGCGATAGATACAGATCGCGCGATGTTTATCTGTCTCTGAGTGCCGTGTGGAGGGGGTAAACTCTCTTTCTCGTATTGGGTGAGACTTGGCGCGACCTGTACATTTCGCACCAATTTTCGAGTGGGCTGTAACCTCTGCTCTTAATGTGGGGTGAGATAGAGAGAGAGAGAGAGAGAGGTGATAGTCCGCTCAGAGCAAAATAAACTTGGCGCGAACTGTACGTACCTACTTTTGAATCAAGGATGGATCGCGGAGGAGTCAACTTTATAAGGACTACTTCTTGTTTAAAAAAAAAAAATGGACCTTAATAACAAGAATTACATCGTGGCAAGAAACGATAATAAATGATGGCAACATTTGCAGACTACTGCGTGTTTTTTTAATGAAATATTTGTGTTTGTGTTTTAGAACTCGCAGTAGTCCGGATAATATGTCACTTAAGTTGCCATCATTTATTTGATATAAATTCTCGCCAAGGCCTATCTACCACATTACCAAGAAAGGCCTTGTTTCATGAGCTTTTAACATTATTTCATTATTTCGACGAAAAAGTTGTGCCCAGTGATTTCCCGTTATTATTTTTGGAATTATCGTTAAATTTCCGTTTTTCACGGAATTATTATTCTGTAATTTTATTTACGTTCGTTTTACCGTCGATTTGTGAAAGAATACCTAAAGAATCCGATTATCGGGTAAATAATAGATGATCAAATAGATTTACTTTAAGTGAAGTTCGATCACTATTATATTTCGTCGCTTCCTTCGAAGATATATATTATTTACCAAGAAATCCCGCGAACCTCTGTGTCGGGCCCACAATCGTCACCAGTATTACTTTGCAAGAGGTTAGTGAGAAGCTTATGACTTGCTGGCGAAGAAAATAATATTTATTTTGTAGAAATCATCATAATGGTTGATATTGACCTTGATGGTTGATAGTCAACGCTGGCGAGGTTATATTGCTTGTTTTGTCGTTGATAATTCCGAGCTACGTGGTCTTATGGGTTTTCCGCTTGCTTCTTACACAGGAGATGCAGGTTCGAATCCTGTACCAATGAGATAATTAATTTATCTTAAGTACATTATAGGACGTTCAGTGTTTCTGAGGCAGTCGGTCCCGGCAACTATCGCTACGTGATAGTGGCCGTGAAATCCCTTCAACAACCCGCACCAAGCCAGCGTCATGGAGTATGGCCTAATCTTACTGGCATCCGGGCAAAGGCCTGTGCCTCTCGGCGGGGACATTAGTGGGCTAAATTTATTTTTACACTTACAATAATAGATTCATAAAACTAATTATTTAATGGTATTGTCGGTCTAGGTCCCACGGCAAATAACACGAGGTTTTAAGAAGACATTTAAATCACCGTCTTTTTTGATGGAAATTTCATAACTTAACCATAGTCATAATAAGGACGCAACATTCTTTGGTGACGATTCTGGAAATCCTTACATTTAATTGGTAAATAAATAGTCAGAGTTCAATGAGTGTGGGTCGTTCTCAACCCCTGGGACAAGTGTCTCTGAATGACGCCATTTTTGAAGTGTTTTTAAATAAATTCTCTAAACTGAGACTACATGTACCCCTCGGGATCGGTACTACTTGGTAAATAATAATTATACCTATATCTAAAGAAGAAAGCGACGAAGTATAATTCGAATGCATGTAATTTGTAATGAACTTCATGCATTAGTCAAAAAAATAATGAAATGAAACAGTGTTGGCTGCACACAACTAAAAAGTGAGGTATTTAGATGGCGTGTATTACAATTTATGTGAAAAACTTTGTCAAATCCCGTATGAAGCTTCCACTGACGTCATTGTCGGGCCGGTCCGGCATTGTCGAACAGATGGATGGATTATCAGGCCTCCTAAATATTTCGAATTTTGCGATCACGTAGAGTGGTTTTTCAAAACCACTCAGGTACCTTAGGGCACTACACCATATTGCTGTTGAAGGGCCTAACCCTATCCGAAGGATCTGACAAATCTAATTGATTTTTTAATACTGTTGGAAAAATACCTTTACCCGGCTACCCTTTTAAAAGGTACAACGCACTTGAGTAGAATCACATGCACACTCTGTATTAAAGGTATGTGATGGGTAATGGGAAGGTGTATGCAGAGCTCCGTGGTCTAGTGGGTTTCTAGCTTGCTTCTCACGGGTGAAGGTTCGAATCCTGGTGCTGACCGTGTACCAATGAGATAACTAATTTATCTCAACTATAAGGACGTTCTAACGATGATGGAAAACATCGTGAAGAAACCAAACCTTCATTACTCCATAGCTGCGGCGATGGGCTAGCCCCCTGTCACGCAAAATGGAGTGTTGAATGACTGGCTCAAGTGGGCACAATTTTGCCTCTGGCACTCCGTATGGGAAAAGGCGTCACGCTATGTTATATTGTTGTCAATTGGCGTTTGAACAACCAGAACGCGATCATCTTATTTCACACGAGCTGTCATTATAAGCGATTGTGATTTGAATTTGAAAGTAATTGGGATATGTCACAACAAACAAACATTTACATACAGGCACATAAATTGCTTCTGGCCCCACACTAGGATGACCTAGGGATTTTTTTTCTGTATTCATAGGCGTAGCCACAACCACCGCGCCACAGAGGTCGTCAAGAAATACAGAATTGACCTACTGTTCAGATGGACACCTTCAGAATTCCACCACTGACTGCTAATTAGGAAACGGTAAAATATTCTCCACTCAAGTCAGTCACTCAGTTTCAGAGCTTTTGTCTCTGAAGTCTGAAGGCTGCGGCTTTGAAATCTGAAGCTAAACATTAAATTAAATGCAAACTCAGTCTTCAAGTTATCTGTCCCCTTTGTTAGCCTATAGAAGCTTATTAACCAACTGTTTTACCTTTAAGGGCTAAATGCTGTTGAAAGAGTCAGTGCCGATAACTGACTGAAGTTACGTTTTTAATTCGAGTCTAAAGTCAACTTCTTTATATTATATGTATTTATGTTTGGCTTGTACGAGTAAATATATATAATATTTATGAAGGCACTCGTATATTTGGTTTAAATTGTTTTATAATATTTATTTAGGTATGTAATAGATAAATTATATTGTTGTACTCATGGTCTAGCCCTGCTCAGCGACCGACCTTTCTCATCCTAATTTGGTTTGCTCTTATAAGAGATAAGCGCGCCTTCGTACACTATATTTAGGTAAGTCTTGTTGTCTGTATCTTTTGATTAGACTTTAAAATGTGAAATAATAAAACGACCGAATAAAAAATATTGAGCGAATGAACATGAACAAAAAAAATATATGATAAAGCCACCACCTATTATCTTAATAAAATACAACGCTCGTTTTGTATTTTATGTTACTCGAATTTAGGACTTCAAGTTACTGTTTTAATATTTCTAGTCGCGCAATTCAGTAATTTTGTCAAACGAAGCCAGCCGCGCCATTTCTAGTCGCGGTAATTTTTGTCGCTATTCAATTAAGTCATGCAAAACCAGTATTTCTGCCTAGCTAAAACTGTATTGACAGTCATACGTTTAGATCCCTTCAAAATTGAATTGTTGTGCTGGCCCCCTGTCACTCAATAATTAAGTATATAAACATAATACAACATTTTTACATACATACATACATACATACATATATATGCTCACGCCTATTTCCCGGAAGAGGGGTAGACAGAGACCAAAGACCTCCACTTGCTACGATCCTGGCATACATCTCTCGCTTCCTCAACGTTCATAATTCTCTTCTTATAGTATACATTTATAGCTTTCGCAATATTTGTATATATTTGCATACTGGCCTTTTAAATCCATTTATTTAAAAACCCCTCGAAGGTCTTAAAAAAATTGTGTTCACCCCGCGCACAAAATTCGCCATTTTTATTTTGTTTGAATTTTACATACCCAGTGAGACTCGCGCCATCAAAAAATGTAAAATGATTTATCATTTATCAAAATCGGTTGAGCCGTTTAGTAGTTTCGAGGGCACATAGGAACGAACAGTCGGCCATACATACGGGCCAAACACATAAACATCGTTTAGGGCTTCGCCGCAGTCGGGTAAAAATATAGCATCACGCCTTTTCCCACACGGGGTGGCGGAAGCACAGTTGTTTCCAGGTTCTGCCAGATATTGCTTCGGGCCCCAGTAGGTTCGAGGCTCTGCCTCCTAAGCGAGTGGTCCCGGGTTCGAATCCTGAATGGGGTAGAAAACAAAATCCTTGTCGCTGTTTCAGGTTCAAGCGACACATGGTATCCTAGTGTGGGGCAAAAAGCTTGTATTGAAACACAATTTGCAGTGAATCCAGCGAGCCTTGTAAACGGAGCCTAAAAGTCTTTACAATGCATTTATGTGAGAAAACACTCCGAATAAAAGAAACGAGGGAACCGGAACGACTTCGCGGTAAGATATTAGAACAGGCGGGCTCTTATTGTCACTGGCTGGGGGTTCGGGAAAAAGGAAAAACTGTGGACGATTTCTAAGCCTAACGAAGTAAGAAAAACAAATTAATGGGAGTTACACTGATAGGGTGTGTATAAGGGTGACTAATACCGGTCGATTTACTCGTCGGCCGGTCGTCTAAATGGCAATTCATCTAAGCCGCAGGTGGCTAAAGTTGAAAACCCGAAAGTAGACTAGCATTCGACTTTCGCCGTGCAGCGGCCGGCCGCATGCGGCTGGTGACTACAATCGACCGTGAAAAGGGTCAGTCGCAGTAGGTAGTTGTAGTTTATAGTTGGCGCTGGGCTCGCTCACTCTCTCCAGTACGCAGTGCGACTGTTTTTGTCGACATTGATTAATTGTCCAAGATACCTGCAATTTTGATCGACCCGTGTAAATTAGGGGCGATTCGATTTTACTGGTCGATGCGACTGGTGACTTGCCGGCGAAAATCTACCCGTCTAAATACCTCGGAGTAGGTTCCTACGTAGGGTGTTTTCGTCATATGTACCTGTTATGACACGTGTATGCTTGACTGTAATCCACCTGTTCCCCTTTAGGCCCAACGGTTCGAACGCGATTCAATTATCTCTGAATGTATATGATAACATAACGTAACGTCCCAATTGTGGCCACTTTTAGACAGTTTCTATGTTCCATTTTGCGTGACAAGGGGCTAGCCCATCGTCGCAGCTATGGAGAAGGTTTCTTCACGATGGTTATACAGTATAAATTACTTTAGATAATTCACTTATCTGATCCGGTCAGCACCGGGGCTAGAATCTGCATCTCCTGCGTTAGAAGCAGGCGTGAAACCCACTAGACCACGGAGTTAACATTGACAACTCCATAAAAATTGCGGAGACATTTAAAAAATATCCCTACGCTGCAAAAGTAACCCTTGTAGTGTAGAACTGTCATGATTGGTTAGGGCTAATGCGTTATCAACTTATCAGTTAGAATTGTCATGTTTGAAACCTAACCCATTTGAGTTGGTAAACATCAATTAGTTACTAACAGATGGTACGTTTCTAAAATTGTCTAATTTACCTTAAGCACCGGCTGTTTGCTGTCATTTGTCATAATGTAATATGGGTTAGTGGTTTAACTTGGCCTAATTGAATTACAACATAACATAAAGGCACAGTGGTGCACATTATTCTATATTTTTACCCGACTACCCAACATGAAAGCTAAAATTAGGGTTATCTGTTTGACATTTGTACCAGCACATCCAAATTACCAAAAAATTCGAAAATTTACTACCAATAAATTCGAAATGACTGCAAAAATGGATGGATGTCCACCAAATTGTGTTTGGATAATTGATCACCAAACTTCTTTTTATGTTTTGTGTACTTAAGTTTAAGTTTTAAGTATTTTTTGTTGTTCTTACATGTTCAACCTAACACGAAGGATAAAGGGGGCTTCGCTTCGCTCACCCCCTTTACCCTTCACCTAAGCTACCGAGGTATTTTGCCCTGACATTTTCTGGTCATTTAGCCATTTTGGGTAGGAAAAAAATATTTTGGTGGTCATTATATTTGTTGCCCATCCAAACTATATATCAGATCTTGACAAATGAGGTATCAATAGAAGCGTATTGATCGTCGCCTGGTTATAGAATTTATAATATATAATATAAATAGAAATTGTGACGTCACGCTAAATTAAATATGGCGCCATCTAAAGGGTATAAAGTATTTATTTTTTATTTTTGCACAGGTTTAAACAACATTTATATACAGGCACATACATTGCTTCTGACCTCACACTAGAATACCGTGAGTACCAGAAATAGCGAGATCACATACACATAAACATTCAAGTCCTAGGGTTTTTTTACATTATCCCCAGCCGGGGATCAAACCCGGGACCTCTCGCATGGTACAACCGCTACGCACACAGGTCGAAGTGTTGGGTATCAAGTTAAAGAGCTTCTTTAGCACATTGCAAAAAATTATATAGTACTAGCTCTTGCACGCGGCTTTGCTTGCATTTAGTCGTTGGAAGCGCATTGACCGCCCGGTGGCTATTCTTTAGATCGCGATGTTGTAGCAGGGCTTGTGTTTAACTGGCTACCGAATTGAGTAAAAAATTACATCTTAAAATTGTTGTTCAACCCAAATTCACTAAATATTCACAAAAATTTCACACCCTATTGTTTACTAAACTTCGTAGGGGTCGCCTCGCTCTGCTTCGCTTCGGCCCCAGGTTGTATTATAAAGTTTTGACCTAATAAACTAAACTTTAGTATTCGAACAAAACGTGACTTAAGCAACCAATACGGTTCTGTAACACTACAGGGGAGCACTAAATTTGGTGAACATTTAGTAAATTTGGTAGTCAAGTTTCATATTGGTAAACAATATATTTATTGCCTTTTAGTAGTCGCATTTTAGTTTTTGTACTTATTGTCTTGAGTATGACAAGGTATTTAGCAGCTCTGGAGATATGAAGGTTTCCTCACTATATTTTGTAACTTATTATTATCTGACAATGTCAGCACCGGGGATCGAACAGGGCGTGATAGACGAGAATATAATAATTGGACCACGAATTCAATAACACGGATAAATATCTATATATAAAAAAAAGTGTGGAGTGATTGTCAACAATTCACAAAGGGATAAAATGGCTGAGAATGGGTCTGTTACTAGATATCCAGGGATCAGGGCCGGGGTGAAGGGCAACCCTTAATGAGATAAGGGATTTGAGTGAAACCAGCGATGAGCGGACGAAAGTTTTGGTTTGCAGAATTGTTAGTTATTTTCGCCTATAATATGAAATAAACATGCCAATGCCAATACATATGCAGTGTAGCATAGGCAGTTGGCTCGTATACTTATTTATTCTGGCCGTATTCAGCATACTTATTGTTAAGGTGTTATTGGGGAATAATTCTGAACGACTCACTATAGGGCTGATTTGATCAGAGCAACTTTATAATGCACTTTCTCGAACTTAGATGATGCTTTGAGTGATATTACCAACATTATCTCAGAAGCTAGAGATAGATTTGTACCCAAAGTGAAAATTTCTGCCAGCCCTACTCCTTTGCCCCGGTTTATCAAAAAATTAATAAGAAACAAAAACCGCCTTCGCAAACATGACCAACGTGAAACAAACCCAAATGTTCGCAGATCCCTTAGAACAGCCATGAATAATCTCCAGGAACAGATTAAAATAGCCAACCAAGCACACAACGACAAAACATGGAATAAAAAACTGAGTAAAGTCGATAATCCCAGCTCCGACATTTGGAAATTAGTTCGTTCCCTAAACCGGAAATCCTGTGTAATACCTCCCCTTAAAAATATTGATGGCTCGTTAACTAAAGATATTCACGACCAATCCAATGTTCTTGCAGAAACTTTCCACAATAACATGCTCCTCACGTCCAGCTGGGTCCCTTCTGCCGATACTGCTGGCATCGTTAATAGATCTGTTAACCTTTTAAGTAATTACAGTCCTAATGATGATCCTATCTTGCATCCCATCCGTCCTAAGGAACTTTGGAAACACGTCCGTAGCCTCAAAAGTCGCAAATCCCCTGGACCCGATAGCATAACCAATATTCTGTTAAAAAATCTGCCTCAAAAGGGTATTGTTTCACTGACGAAAATTCTCAATTGATGCTTACGGACTTGTTACTATCCATCAGCCTGGAAGCTTGCTAAAGTTATAGCGATCAAGAAGCCAGGAAAGGAAGAGTCAGATCCTGTAAGCTACCGACCGATTAGCCTGCTTTCTACCCTGGGAAAACTGTACGAGCGGCTTATCCTCTCAAGGTTAGCACGTTACAGTGACCCTCACCTCTTGCCAGAACAATTTGGCTTCCGCAGAGGACATTCCACTGTCCAGCAACTGGCACGTGTAGCTGAAAATATTGCTGACAACCACAACAAAAACAGCACTACAGGAATGTACCTACTCGATGTCGAAAAGGCCTTTGACACAGTCTGGCATGACGGCCTAGCGCATAAATTAATTGAAATAGGAGTCCCTCTAAAACTGGTCAAGCTTGTAGTGTCCTACCTAGAAAATCGGCGGTTCAAAGTACATATCGGTATCACCGAATCGGATATATATGGTGTCCCAGCAGGTGTACCACAGGGCTCTGTTTTGGGACCCTACCTCTTTCTCGTTTATTTGAACGATATTCCTAAACAACCCCGTACGCAGCTGGCCTGCTTTACTGACGACACAGCTGTTTTTACTTCATCTGAGGATATTGATCTTGTCATAAGTCGACTTGATATGTCCCTAGAACTCTTACATGAGTACTTCACTAAGTGGAAACTTAAACTTAATGGGTCTAAGACTGATGCTATCCTCTTTACCCGGAAACGTCAAATCCCCACACGACAGCTCACCATTAATGGACACAAAATACCGTGGAAACAAAGTGTTAAATACCTCGGCATTATTCTGGACACAAAACTGAACTGGACGACACAAACAAAGGCACTACATCAAAAGGGAATTAAATCTTTATGTGGGCTAAGCCAGATCCTCAACAGACGATCAAATCTGAGCGCATACACCAAACTTAGGATGTATACTACACTAATAAGGCCCTGTAACACTTATGCTGCTCCAGTATGGAGTATTACTTGTAACTCAAACTTCGATAAGCTCCAATTAGTGCAAAATAAAGCCCTAAAAACAGCTTTTAATACTCCCTTTTACACCAACCTTTCTAAATTGCATGGCAAAATTCAGCTCCCAAAAATAAAACCTTATGTACTAAACATATCTCGAAAATTTTATATCGATAAAAATCCACACCACAGCAATAGTCTTGTCTCAACTATCGGCAAATCACGTCTACATACTTTATCGTATGCTAATACTTATAAAAGTTATAAGCTGCCCCATCACTATTTTCTAAACAGTGAGTAAACTACGACGGCTCCTACCTATCTCTTGTTGCCATGGCCGGCCGTGTGTCGTCGCCTAGCCGGGCAGTGTGCATTTGTTTTCTACATACCCGCACTTACTCGTATTGCGCGATGTGTTAGTATAGGAATGTCGATGTGAAAAGTATTCAACATATCAAGTTGAATGCACCAGTATTTTATTGATATTTTATTAAAATAGTTGAACACAATGTAAAATATTATATTAATTAAGCTGTTGAAAGTTTTAAGAGGTGCCTTAGCCTAACAAACAATATAATTTATATGTATACTCATAATGACGGTGTCTTATGTTGATATGTTAAAATGTATTTATCTAATAAAGAACTTTGGAAAACAAAAAACAAAACAAAAACTTTCTCGAACTGGTCGGTTCAAAACGCGAAGATGTGAAACAGAAGTAAACGAAGCCATGACGTCACTTGGAAACAAAACACAAATTCTCATTTAATTGACTAAATGGAAAACTTCACAGAAATATATTCATTCTTCATACGAGCTCCGTGGTCTTGTCTAGTGGGTTTCGATGCGCGTTCGAATCCCGGTACTGACCATATACCATGAGTTAAGTAATTTTTCTTAAGTTCATTATGCGGACGTTCCAACACTGATGGGAAACTTCGTGAGGAAACCTCCAATCTCCATAGCTGCGGCGATGGGCTAGCCCACAGGCACGCATAATGAAGTATTGAATAACTGGTGAAATGTAGACACAACTGTGCCTCGGCCACCCCATGTGGGGAACGCTTATATGTATGTTCACTAAACGCTCAATCTCTGCCTCCAAGCCCGCAACTTTCACGCGCAATCGAAAGTAAGCACTGCGGTATTGACACGATCTAAATTGTTATTACCAGCAGATTTTTGTCAGCCATTTTCTAGACCTTTTTTTACCTATGCTACTGGGCGATTCAGCTAGGGAAATAACTGCTCAGTGACAATGACTGACGTGGACAACTTTGGTCCCTTTTAAACACAGTCAATACGATTGCGCGGCTCCTCTTTGAGTTTTGTGGAGGGTGTCGGTCGGGTGTGGCCAACCCGAACTGTCAAAAGTTATCAAGCTGCCTTAGTAATGTACTAATAAACGACTAAACCTCTGACACAGCTTAACGACTAATACTACCGAGTAGCGATAGTATTAGTCGTTAAGACTTAACGTGATATCCGAAACACGGAAGCGCTCAAAACAAATGCCACATAGAAACGGACACCCATTCGGTACCCGTCTCGGCCCGATGTTGCTACCCGCACGATCGTTTCCGATGTGGGGATGTCGCTAGGCTATGTAGGTACCCATAGCGTTATTTATTGAAATAAATTTCACAATCGTCTGATAATGCACAAGTATTGTTGTCGTCTGTCATGTCAAGCTCGAATCAGTCAAAGTTCCGTGATAAAGTCGGTAGTTTTTGTCAGATGTTCTCATTATCATCACCTGAGATAATTGATACCTAAAGTTTACCGTCTTTGTCACGCCATTGTCACTGAACTGTCATTTAGTTAGCGGAATTGGGATGATTTTGTGCCCTTCCCTCGGGTAGGGGTGTGAAGATAAAATCGCAGATAAACGCTGATGCTACAGTTTTTATAGACACCTTCATTACTGAGTAAGTTCTATTTAAATAACCTAAAAGTAAAATATTCAATGAGTACGTAATTTGACGGATTTTCAGAATATGTAAAACGGATTATTGAGTAACTAGCTAAACGTGTGCATAGTTGTGGCTCTGCCACCCCGTATAGAAAAAAAGTGTGACGCCGTGTTGCTATGATTGTTACATTCAGCCATTCTATGAAATTCTCAGAAGTCTTTAAATCAGACAGCTGTTTTCCATTTATTTGCCATAGATTCTATTTTCAAACAGGCTTTTGGAGTTCTACCTGGAGGGTGCCAAACGGGACCCTATTACTTTACCCTCTCCGTCTGCCTGTCTGTCTGTTCGAAGGCGGGCTGTATCTCATGAACGTAAATAGGTGGAGGGTGCTGTGTACAGCAACAAATAGTTAACTAGACGTAATTTAAAACGATGAACGATGGTACTGGACCCTTCTTGTGTGGGTCCGAATCGCATTTTTCCGCTTTTTTAAGCAGTCGTGACACCTCCGGATTCTGAAATCAGCCTTGGTGTTTAGGTGGATTTTCTTTCTTTCATGTCTTTCTTGGTGTCTTCTAGATGTTTTCCCATTTTTATACAAACTAGTTGCCTGTGATAGATTCTACGTGTAAATTCATTCCTTCACCTGATTTATCGTAATTTACGCTAATATCCACCGTTTATTCCAACAGCAAATCTCTCGAAGGACTTCGTTGCAAATAAAAAGTAAATAAAATAACCCTCGGCGTAGACTTTTGGCAGGCTTTAGTCCATTTACTGATTAATCTAACTTCAGCGTAAGAGGCAATTCTAAGTTTGCCAATTTAGCCAAGAGGTTTTTTAAATAAAAATTCCAAAAACACATTAACCTACAACCATCCTTAACCTGAAAAAAAACGTGGCTATTGATTTTTTAAAATAAATATATGGTTAATGCTCAGAATTTGAAGTTGGCGTAAAAAAGATTTAACTAATAGAACGAAAATTACATTTTTTTTTCACGAAAAAGTTAATATTTCCAATATTCGAATTATAATCGAATCTTTTAGTTTAGCCAACGAATGATTGTAGATTTAAAAGTCGAAAACAGAAAGTTTGACTTCGGAACTTTGTTTGGACCAGTCAGGAGACAAACATACTAAAACCCCCGACACGTCTGAAGTGAGCCCCTGGGGGCACAAAGAAGGTTCCGTATTTTGGTTTTGGTTTACGTCTCGAAAACGACGCGTAATAGGAATTTTTGCAGTACGACTTATTGAATGCTGATAAAATTCTCTGCAATTTAGAGTTTATAGATATACAATTTTACCTTTTCCCAATATTTTTCTAGGATATGTTCTAGAGGGGGCCAGCTTTAAGTATGTTTCTAACTAGTCCTAACAAAGTACCGAAGTCAAGATTGCGACTTTTTCATCTACACCCCCCTTGTGAGCACTCATTTACTAAGTTATATATGAAAACACACTCCAAACTTAGTTTGTAAGTAGTGATGTACCGAGGAGAGAAGTTTATTAAGTTGCTGCTATAACTAGTTTCAAACTCTGGGCAGAAGGAATGCTTGCGGTAAGATGCCAAGGGGCCAAGAATGTATCGTTTCTGGTTTCATACTCACAACTTATCAGATCATCGGGAGATTGGCCCTTGTTGCTTGGAAAGCTTTGTTTGTCAGTTATCCAATTTAGTTTTAATATAATCCTAATTTTAAAAGTTATAATTTTTTTAATGAAATGTTTGAGTGATCGACAAGTCCACAAATTATAAGGTCACCCTTCATATTGGGTGTTTTTGTAGTACCGCACTTGATTGCGTACGATATCATGAGAAAACTTTGAAAGCTTCGCCACATTTCTCATTTTGCTTCCCTGTCAAATTTCAAAGTTCCAATTTCTTTATTTAAGTGTCATTTTTTGCCTGAAGAAACTGCCGCAGATAGATTATTGGGTCTCTTTAAAAAATGTTGTGTTTAATTAGTACCAATATGACATATTAATTATAATAAATAATATGCAAGGCGGGTTCTATATTGAGTTTTGTAATATCGCTTTTAGATAAAGTGGCTTTTACATGGTTTTTTAATTTGTTCAAATGGTAATTTTAACATCTCCAGAGTATCCTATTGTAGTAGAGAATGCATTGACCCTTGAAAGAATTTCTAACTTTCGCGGGTCTAGACTAGGGTGCAACTAGTCTGTGATTATTCCTTAGGTTAAAAGTTACAGATATCTAATCCTGGAAATTATGTTTTTGGAAATAGTTTGACTTGCTACTGTTATTATATCAATTTCTTTACAAAAATCTCTTAAGGAGGCTGTGCATTTTAAATTTAAAATTGGTGGAATAGCTCTTTAAAAATATATATAAAAAAGGACATGAAACTATGAAAGAAACTAATATAGACTACTCTATACTCACAAAGTAACTAATATAGCTGTAGCCACAACCGTGTTTTTTCTGATTTTAGCGTAAGCTGCAGAACTTAATATAACTGCTCATTTATTTATGTGGGGTCCCCACTGCAATTTGCTATCAATTATTATTTGGTTATTCCAAGAAACATCGTGTCATTTACTAATTATAACGTGTTGCTGTCTAACACTAAACTGGTCTCAACTTGCCAGACATTTGGAAGTAAGAACTTGTTTTACCAGTGTTGATCAACAAATTACGGTTAACCAACTCAAGGTTAAAGACAATATAATATTAACATGATCAAATCTTTTGTCTTTCAATTTTGAAGACCAGTAAAGTATCATCAGCAAACAATACTATGCCAGTCGATTTCTCCACGATGAAAGGCAGACAGTTAATCCTATATCTATATCATTAATGAGAAATGGCCTATATCAATAGAGCCTTGTGGATCGCCGATTTTTGCGCCCTAAACGGTGGAACAATCACCGTAGTAAAATATACAGCAAAAGCTGACGCGTATCCGATCTGACCCCGTCTTTGGCCGAAAAATTGGACGAAACCGCTACATCACTACACGTTCATGACACAGACCATTGAAATGTCAGTCATTTGGCCGGAATGCGAGAAATAGCCTAATGGCTGCCTTAATGTTAACTAAAATGTATTATTCAGAAATATTAATTATTATAGTTACCTATGCTCTACTCATGTAAGAGAGTAATTGAATTTGTATATTGGTTTGTGAATACGCAATAGATGTAAAATATTACTCTGAACAAGAATTTGAAAATCAAAGAACCCGAATGTATTTCAACGCTTTTTGATACTTAGAGTCAAAATATTTCAGTATATTTTTGGAATAGTCTATTTACTTGCACTATTTCATTTGACACCCTTGATGTAATGTTCCTCATAAAGAAAAAGACAGACAATGATCTTCATAATATTATCTAACATTAAAACTAGAGACTGTAAATTTACAATTTCAGACATACAATCTCATCAACAAATTAGATTGCTGACAATAATATCCTGAAATTACTGAATAGTTTCCGGAAAACGTAAACTACTTTATTGCAAAGGTGTCAAAACTAAACTAATTAAGGGCTGAACATAGGCCAATGGCATTGAGAATTAGACAAAGAAAACAAATACCCGTCGCATCGCGTCGAAGCATACTGACGCATGCTCCCGCGCAAAGCCCCGCGGGTCAGCCCGAGCTCCGAGAGCAAGAAAGTTATAGAAAATATTACTAAATTAATGTAATATAAACCTTAAAAATAAAATAAAAAAACCAAAAATTTTCCCTTTTTTTTACCTATTTTTGCGAGTAAATTTCATATAGGAAACTGATATCGTCTCCGAGCGCTTGTTCATTTAGTTGAATAATAATGCATTGCGAAAAATATTTTTAGTAATAAATATAACAGATATCCGGTAATTTAAAAAGTCCATTCTTATCTCTAATAGACCTTTTATAACATATATTTCTCCTACATTTTTATGTTGTCTAGTTTAGTCTAGAATTGAAGCTAAAGATGCATTTCTGGCCATATTTAATCCCTTAATGGACACTGCCAGGTTGAAATTCGTCAGATGTTACCATAGGTTGTACTTTCGAAATCCAATTTTAATTAATTTACTAAGTTTGGTAGTAACTTTTCCGATATGGTGGCACTTTTAGCCAGTTAATGCAGGGCTGGTGTGGAGTGAATAGTTGTGATTTTACGTAGCAAAATGTTTTTACAAAGTTATTGGTGCGGCTACTTTCACACTCCATGTGCGTAACCAGGTGCATTCATTAGTTTGTATGTAGTTTAGAGATAAATAAATTATTTTATGCTGTTTTTTAGTACATACATACATCACCTGTCAAAATTTTAACTGTCTAACCATAACGGTTCATGAGATACAGCCTGGTGTCCAGACGGATGGACGGACGGTCAGCGGAGTCTTAGTAATAGGGTCTTAGTAATAACCCTTTGAGTACGGAACCCTAAAAATCAGGGTTTTAAATGTTTCCAGAGTCTTTATTAGAATGTTCCTGCTTTTTTCCATAACTTACTTCATCTTGGGAAAAAGCATGGGCTCAGATTTCAATCCTTTCCTGTCAGTCAAATAGTCAATTTGTCTAAAAAATACATCACAAAAGTCTCTTAAATAAAGTGGGATAAGAAGTACCACACGCATCTCTTACCCTCGAGGGCTCATGAAAACAAATGGCGGTGTGGAGTAAGAATATATAAGAAACAGGGAAACTCGTTTTGATACACTCCGCAGTTCTTTGAGGAAATTGATGAAGACATTTGTCGAGTGACGTGACAAACGGGTCGAGTGGCGTGACGCGTCAGTTACGTCACCCGTGTCATGTTGAAATGGGGCCATCCTGGGTCAGCGACACCCCTAGACAGATGTACGGGGTGTGATGTGTCCGATAGATAAATAATTGTGATACAAATATATCTATCTATCTACATTTACTTATTAACAAGTGATACAATCTTCATCTTTTCAACTGACTTCAAAAAGGCGGAGAGGTTCTTTACTCGACATTTTTTTTTTGGATTTTGTTTTGTTTTTGTATGTTTGTTACGCGAATATTCCGTCAATTATGAATCGATTTTGATGATTCTTGTTTTGTTACAAAGACTATATTCGCATCCCGACCGGGGAGGAAGAAATAGGCCTTGAACTTGATGTCGGTTTTTTAAGTTTTTACTTTGTGAATTATTATTTAGGATTGCTAATATCTATTTAGGTCAGTTTTAAGTGTTTGAAAGGTCATCTGTCTCCTTCGTCAGTAATTCAAATCGTCAGCGCATCAAGCAGTAAGCGTCACATTGACGTTTATTGTATGGGAGAACTGTCACATTTCCACAGATCTTAGTCAATTTGAGTCGACTGAGTGCAAATTAACGTCTTGAGAAATAACCCAGGACAACGTGTAGAGTGATTGGATCCCTCTGGGAGCCCCCTGATGATATAATGTTAACTAATGACAAAGAGTGTCAAGTTGTTAGAGATAAGCTCGCCTTTGTACAAGTTTTTTTTTTTTTAAATATGTGTCTGTCTATTTAATTTTTTGTGCAATAAAGTAAAGAAAGAAGCAGTCAATAAACTTTATACGGTTTAAATAGGCTCATCATTATTTAATAACCTTCGTAAGGTAAAAATTATTCTATGGATCGCAAATAAATATGGCAATATCATTAAACGTGATGTTAATTTTATTTCAGGTAATAACACTGTGCTGATGGTGGACATTGGTGGATTTGAGGACAAATAAATCAAGATTTTGTAAGTTAACGCACGCTCGAAAAATTTAGGCAATCTAGGCCTCTTGAAGCGAAATCGAACGCACGATATCAAATCGATTGCCGATTGAGTTAGCTCTTAAGTTCGATAGCACCGCACGGCTTCGGCATTCGATATGGCTTCATGAAGAAAGACCCTTACTCGACAAGGTTGCCCACGCTCTGATGCAATGTTACCCTTCTTCTAGCGCAGTCGGTAAAACACTCGATGGTGGCGAAAATAACCATCAATTCACTGGAACCTATTTCTGTGCTGACTAAACATATTTTCTAATATCTTCCCGCATTGCCCATACTGTGAAAAACTAATATTACTTATAGGGTTATTCTGTTCCGCAACGTCCCCCGATCCCATTGAATGATACTCTCCAACCTCACCCACTATTGGACACATTACTATACAAATTTGCAGTCAAAATCACAATCGCGACACCTTTCCAATGTATCGGCATTGATGTCAAGAGATAGAGAACCGAGGTGCTGGTGTACGAAGCACGTGCTAGGTCCGGTTTCGATTGGAGTATTGGAGCTTGCCTTCGCGTGCGGAGAGTCAGGGTGCTTTCATATTAATGCTGCTTTTTTGGCTTTAAGTAAATAAATAATAGGTTCTATTTCCGCAATGTAATGTAAAAATATAAAACTATGTTAACATTTGTGGACTACAGCGTGTTCTGCATGTATATATCTATAGCTGCTGAAGGCCCAGGCCCACAAAATGGACTATGAATAACTGGCAAACCGTGGGCACAACTGTGCACCTGCCACGCCGTATATTCATGCTCATCACATGAATATTTGCCCTTACCGGTATTCGAACCCAGGACCGTCAGTGTCGTAGGCAGGCTCAACACGCTAGGCTAAACAGGTCGTCAACTTTACAAACTTTACACTTGACGAAATTCTCAAAGCATCAAACAAAGCTAACCATAGATTCCGTTTTCAAATTTTATCTTTTTAGTTTAGTTTTGAAGCCGGCGGCATCGACCGACTGACACTAAGGTTGAGATACTTTCAGAGAAGATTTTATAAAATCCCGAAATCCGAAGTTCAATAAAAAGGTAGGGACTTCTTCAACGCCATCTATCGAATTAAACACTTGCTCTGAAAGTATCCCATTGTTCATTATTTTATATTCTTGGCTTTACTATAGTTGCTGGTAAACACAGCCTTACCTCTTTAAAACTGGAGACGTCCCTGCATCATGGCCGCCGAACGGATTGTTCAGATTTCATCGCAGTCCTGATTGCTGATTGTACTTTTTGATATCGCATCAATAGGACATGATTGCAGTCCAGTTAATGATTGGCAATGAGCTGGGCCCCTGTCATGCAAAGTGTTGAATGACCAATTGACTATGTAAACTTTGGGGCCATTTTCCCACTGTAACTTGAAATGGGAAAATATGTGACGGCGGTTATGAAAGAAATAAATTATAAACAACAACGACAGATTCAATTATTTATGTAAAGACTAACATTCTTAATGTGTTATAAAGAATATATAAAATGTACCGAAAGGTTAATTACCATCGTACAAGAAACCATATGGAACTAAAAATAATAAAACAAAAAATGTATGTCTCAACTTGGTTTCAATACCGATTGCGGATCCGACGTCAAACCAATGGACGATTATAAATAACTTCACGTTGAACTTTTTATTTTATTAAATGAAACTTTAGCCTTTTTTTTAAAACGCTTTTATGAGGTTCACCTGTGACTAAGGAAGTAACTACTATGTAAAAAAATCTTACATGTTAAATTTGTCCGACTTCTCGGTTTCCGATTGCGCTAAAATTTGGAATAATTATCGGAAGTTCGGTGACAATGCAATATCGTGATACCATCGTGGTGATCTTATGATGGAGCCGGATAGTGGTCACAGGAACGCTGTAATAAAATAACGCAATCCTACCGAGTTTGGGCTCTTTAGAATCGTCTCGGTGAGAAGTTGATGGATTAGTGAGGGTATCGAGCTGATCTGATGATGGGACCTGGAGGTGGATAGTGGAACTCTTCAACGGCTACTAGTATACCTCTGAGTTTGGACCCGTTTGATTTGTTTTAACGTACCAAATATTCGCGAATTTTTTAGTATTTAAAAGTAACTATTTTATTAAGATACTAATTTGAATATTTAAATTAACAGTGGTCTAATATTTTTTTTATTGTATTTTAAATTATATGACGCCTATGTATTGATCAAAATTTTTTAACGGTTACTAGCGGCTGGTTATTTCGAAAAGAAAAAATCAGTGTCACTTATGGACATTTTGAGATATAAAAAACAACTCTTCATATTGATGGACTAATTACATTATTTCACAGTTTCAAGGTATATTTACCGCAGGTTCCAAATAATATCCATTGTAAAACTATACAAAACTAAAGATGAATTCTGCCGAAATATTTAAGTTTTTAGTTGGTTTATTCTTCTCTTCAAGTAGACCGTGAACCTATTTATTACACTAGGCATGCTTGCCTCGTTGTTTAATATTTATGCTTAGGAACGCACCTTTTTTTTTGTTGCGCGATCGGACCGCGAGTGATCGGAACGGAACTAGCTAGCTGTCACTTGCATAGAAAAATTATGGCTAGCTAGAGGTTACTTTTGGCACATGGAAAATTTGTCGGCGTCAGGCATTCGGGCCTTGGCTGTATGTTATTTGTAATAATTGTCTACCACAGGTATCGGGCCTGGTCGGAATGTTAATTGTAATAATCACGGAACAATCGTCGGGAAATAAGTAGATTTCACGTCATCGGAGTGAGTGCTTCGTGCTGTGAAAGGTTGAAGTGATTCGGTGATCAATTCGTCGCGTTCGGATAGCGACCCTTGTGTCGGCAAGCATCACGACGGCGACAGCAGCGGGCTGCGACGAGAGTAAGATTAGACTCCCCTCACCCCCCACCCTGGTGTTCCTCATCCCGTATTCCTGCCTCGAATTGAGCTTTCGAATGCCGGTCCACGGCGTCAAGGTCAGTACTGCTTTGTGACATTCCAATTAAAAACAACCCTACCAAGATTCCACGCCCTGTCGGTTAATGCGTGGAATTTAACACTCGTTATTATCTTTGGATTTCACTAAGACTTTACTATGGCAAAAATGTTGGACTGCAAATAAACTCTTACAAGACCAAAGTGATGATGACAAACTCCATTAAAACAAGCTTATATCAAGAAATTCTGAAATATGTTGATGATTACAACTACCTGGGCCAGCAAATCTCCCCAAATGATCAAACAGCAAAAAAAATAGGAATAAAAATTTACACAGGATGTAAGATTAACTGGTCCTTAAATAAAATTATGAAAACGCAAGCTGAGCTCGACAATGAAAAGAAGCAGATTAAATTCATGCTGAGGGCAGGAATATGAATTGTAAAATTGAAATGTCTCACTTGTGGTTGCGAATCGTGGGCTGAGAGCCTCGACCAAACTCCTGAGAGAGAAGCTGGCTGAATGCACAAAGAGCAATGGAGATATACATTACAGGAGTCAAACGTCAGGATAGTGGCAGAAATGCCTATCTCAGAATGAAAACCAAGAAACCGTTCGGCCCACTCACCTATCAGTTTTTATGTACATACAATTATTTTTCTACACCCCTATCATAAACCCTCTGCGTACAAAAACCGCACTTTACGATCAGCATAATGTTTAACTACTTTGTAAAAACACTTTCTTATCTGAATATTGAACATTATGACGATAATGTGTAAATTTTCTACATATGATGACATTAAATATTTCGAACGGCGACGCCCGCCTGCGTGCCGCCTCTAGTTTGTCTGTGAAGTTGGTACTACAGAACAAGCTAAACAACTCAATGCCACAATGCCGGTCAAACATGCGGTTCCTGAACAATCAAAGAGAGCTTATGATATGTGTGTAGATAAACTAGTGTATGTAACTGTACATAATTAGGCATTAAAACTCTCGAGTGATATTATTATGACCCACTCTCGAGTTTTAATGCCCTCCATTATGGCTTTGTGATAGGGAGGGTCCCGTTTGGCACCCTTCTGGTGCGGAACCCTAGAAACGTAAAGAAATAACCTGGCAAACGTAGTGATTATTATCGAAATTGGTCGAATTACTTTCGTTCCTTTACTTCGTATAATATAATGTTTGCTGTACAATTATGTTTGATTTAAGTTGTGTATATGTCGCAGCCATATCGTAGAACACGCCGTATTACATACAGGCACGCCGGATTGAATAACGTCGCTGTTTCACAATGCGGCTACCTCAAGTTGAGCCGGATTGTGTTGGCGATACGTTGTACAAAGCGGCGTCCAACGTTTAGCTTTATTGTCAGCAAGAAGCAATGTAGGGTGACTATAAGTAATGACTATACCCCGGTACCGGCGGCGGCGGTGGTGCAATGTGGGCGCTGGACGTACTTGTGGATCAGAGACTATGTTAGGTGTTAGATACGTGCGAATGAGACACCGGTTGCTATTACACTGGTCGTTTATTGGTCGTCTGTCCTAGCTCGATAACAGGTTGCTTATATTATATCTAACACCCCTCCACCACATTTTCGAAAATATCTTGTAAACATTTAACAATTAGAAACTTATACCTAACAGTTTAGAAATATTTCTTATAGTCTATCTTTACTAAATCGCGCAAATTGTATCGCCCTTGACCTCCAGTAGCTTGTGTTCCTGATGATGTACCAGACGTCGTATTTACTGGTTCAACGTCAGGACCCGTCTCCTCTTCGGGAGTTGGAAGCTGTGTCAGTAAGCTAAGATTAGCTTCAGCTTCTGCATCTGAGTTTATGTTGTTGTGAGCATCACGCACGACTGGCGACGGAGGGAGTACTGCTGACGGTGAGCCCGCCACGGTAGGTGGCGGTGCCAGCGGCGTCGGAGGCAGCAGCGGCGACGGCGGCGGCGGTCGCGCCAGGTGAGCTGGTGACGCTGCAGACGTGGATGGCGACACGGCTGGGGATCTGCTTCGTGGCCGAGTAATTTGAGTGACGACTCCCGGTTCTCTGTCTTCTATAAACTTGGTAAGTTGGTCTATGTGCTTTTTTACCAAGTTGTTGCTGCCTGTTTCCCTCACAACATAAGTGTTCTTTCCTATAATCTCCATTATTGTCCCTTTGCTCCACAGATACTTTTTATTGTCTAAGTTTTTCTTAAAATAAACTTTATCGTCCACTATAAATTCCGGCCTTGCTACGCCTCTGTAGTATTTACACTGCAAAGACTTGTTTACCCGTACAATTTCAGACATTTCGGCGGTGCCACTCATCGGAGAACTGTTATCATCATTTATTAAATCTAAACGAGATCGTAGTTTTCGACCAAACAAAACTTCCGATGGTGATTTTTGTGTAGAACTATGTCTGGAATTTCGATAGTCGAACAAGAATTTCAACATTTTCAAATGGAGGTCCCTTGAATTACCGCCAGAAAGATAAATGCCCTTAATACCTTTCTTTACAATTTTTACACAACTTTCAGCCTGCCCATTACTAGCCGGGTGGTAAGCCGGCGAGGTAACATGTGTTATGCCGTTTAAAGTACAAAATTCTTTAAATTCCGACGATGTGAACATTGTGGCATTATCACTTACCAAAGTGACTGGAATACCTACTCTCGATATGTATTCATACAATCTAGCTAGTACAGCTGTAGTGGTTGTGTTGCCAGTCATATCGAAACATTCGATCCACTTTGAATAAGCATCAGTAATGATTAGAATTGTGCGATTGTGCATAGGCCCTAAAAAGTCGAGATGAACTCGGTGGAATGCGCGCGGGGGGTGTGGCCAGGGCGCCAGCGGAGTGCGGGGCGGGGAGGGCCGCAATGCTGCGCATACACCACACGCTCCACACATGCGCTCAATCGCCGCATCGATGCCAGGAAACCACAGTCTTCCACGAGCATCCGCTTTCATCTTCACCACTCCGAAATGGGAACTATGCAACTCTGTCATAATTTTGGTCTTAAGACTATTCGGCACGACTACCTTATGACCTCTCATTAAAACTCCATTTTCTAAAGACAGTTGGTTCCTACATAAATAAAATGGTTTCACTAAGGGGTCACTGACCCGTCGCGGCCAACCCTTGCTTATGTAATCGCAAACCTGTTTTATGACACTATCGTTTCTTGTCTCGGTACGCAATTCAGCCAAAGTAACGGGAAAATTTCCATCTACCACGAAGTTGACGTAGGCCGCCCGGTCCTCCGTCGCCGCATCGTCTGCCCGGGACTCCCGAGCTCCCTCTTGACCTAATGACGTCACCGCTCGAGAAAGATAATCTGCAGTGTTATCAGCGCTCTTTACGTATTCAATTTTAAAGTTGTACCCTGATAAAAAAATGGCATATCTTTGCAGTCGATTCGCTGATACTTCCGGTATACCCTTCTGTGAGCCGAATATTGAAACGAGAGGTTTATGATCAGATCGCAGCACAAACGGATCCGCCCTACCATATAAATATTGGTGGAACCGACGCACCCCAAAAATAATCGCAGTTGCCTCTTTTTGTATCTGTGAGTAATTTTTCTCTGGCGGTGTCAGCGATCGAGAGACGAATGATATTGGTCTCTCTGTACCACGCTTATCAGCTTGCGATAAAATCGCCCCAAGACCCAGCGGTGACGCGTCTACTGTCAGTATTATTTTTTCATCTGGGTTAAAATGAGCCAAAACTTGATCTGACGCAATTATGCTTTTAATCTTATCGTACGCTGTTTGTTGTTCACTTGACCACTCCCATTTTGATTTTTGATGTAACAACTTATATAATGGGCACAATATAGATGATGCGTTCGGAATAAAGCATCTATAATAATTGACTAATCCCAGAAAAGACTGTAACTGGCTAACGTTCTTTGGCTCAGGTGCACTAGTCATTGCTTTTACCTTATCAGGTGACTTCCTAACGCCGTTCCTGTCAATCAGAAAACCTAAATAAGTCACCTCATCTTGGAAAAAAATACATTTTTCTTTCCTCACTGCTAATCCTGCGTCTTGTAACTTTTTCAACACGAATTTTAGTCTTTCAACATGTTCCTGCCTTGTTCTACCCGTAATCAGAATATCATCCATGAAGATAAGAACACCGCTATCTAATGTTACATTTTGTGTGTCATTTGATTTACACCCTCTACAAGCCGCTTCTCTTGACATTGAGCTGTTTAGAACACATTCGATTGCCCTTTGAAAAATCGCTGGCGCGCTAGACAACCCGAATACTAGCCGTGTATACTTATATAGGCCGCGGTGTGTATTAATGCACGTAATGCCCTGTGACTCATCCGATTCACACAGCAAAATCTGATTATACGCATGTGACAGGTCTATTTTAGTAAATTGGACCCCTCCATGTAATTTTGAAAATAATACCTCAACCTTTGGCATTGGATATTTTTCTACTTTTAATTGTGGATTAATTGTAGCTGAGTAATCGGCACAAATCCTCACAGATCCATCATGTTTTAACGCGGGCACAATTGGTGACGCATACTCTGAGTATTCGACGGGTTTTAAGATGCCACAGCTGACTAACCGATCTAATTCCTTATCAACCTTTTCTCTCAATGCGAACGCTACTGGCCGCGCCTTGAAAAAAACTGGTTTAGAATTTTCTTTTAGCTGCAGTTTCACCTCATATTTGTTGTAACAGCCTAATTGATTCGAAAATACTCTGGGATACATTTGTTCCAGATCCTTGACCATGTCTGCATCGTTCGATAACGAACAGAATTGCATTCTGGCCAACTCTAAATTGAATTTGCTTATAAAGTCTCGGCCTAATAGTGGTGGTCCACCATTTTTCACAACAAAAATATCGAGTTCATTCTCAAAATCATCATATGACACAAGTACTTGAGCATAACCCATGTAATCTATCTTGCTGCCATTATATGACAACAGTTTCTTTCTACTGGTAAGTAAAGGTATCCCTGATAGATATTTTCTATAAGTACCTACTGAAACGGCCGATACGGCTGAACCACTATCTATTTCGCAATTCAAGGGAACTCCATTTAATAATATTTTTTGAGACATAGGTTTACCCTTCTCGCATCGAATATTGCACACAAACTCACCGTCGTCCGAGTCTATTTCCCCCTGAGTGGCAACGCCCGTGTCTGATTGCACAAAGTTAACCTTTTTATTTGGGCCACCACGACGAAGGTGCCCTTTTTTAAAACAGAGTTGACACTTGTACCCTTTGAACCGGCACACTAAACTGCTGTGATCATTGGACCCGCACGCAGAGCACTTTTCACTTTGCTTCCCACGGCCTTTCTCCTTGGTGATCGCGAACACTTCCTGAACTGAGCTGGTCGGGGCGACAGCGATCGGTGCGAGCGCGGCTGCCCCCGCGCGCGCGCATCGCACGCCCTCCGCCAACTCCACAGCCTTTGGCAGCGACAACTCCTTGATCTCCTTCGCGAACAGTTTGTCACGTTCATGCCCTGGTACCATGCCCATAACAAATCTGTCGAGGAGCGCTTCATCCAGGTTTGTGAAGCTACAGTGGGTAGCGAGACTCCGCAATCTGGCCGCCCACTGCGCGTGTCCTTCACCTTGTCGTTGCACTGCTGAGTAGAAATGGAACCTTTCCGCGAATCCACACCTTTTAGGAGTGAAATGGCTATCCAAGAGTCCACATATTTCACTATAACTACAGGTTTCCACACTTTTAGGTAGTGCCAAGTCCTTCACTAACCTAAAAGAGTCCTCGTTGAGTGCACTTAGCAACACCGCACGTCTTTTCACACCAGCCTTGTCTGACTCCGTGGTAATGTCATTTGCTATAAACCACTGGGCTAGTCTGCTTTTGTAAGTTGCCCACTCTTGTAGTTTGTGGTCAAAGTTAGACAAAATGCCGAATGGTAAGGCCGCCATATTGGTAATCCAAATCCGTCGTTCGCCACTGTTAGATACGTGCGAATGAGACACCGGTTGCTATTACACTGGTCGTTTATTGGTCGTCTGTCCTAGCTCGATAACAGGTTGCTTATATTATATCTAACATTAGGGATGGCTATAAATAATTTTGATATATAGCTATGTATGTCGATACTTTTGTCCTAACATAATAAAAGGCTACAGGTTCCGTTATCAGTACGTCAGTTATTTAGTTTCGCAATGTAAGATGTTTACTGAAAAATATTAATAAATAATTTTATAATCAGTTATAGTGATGCCATGTTTTACACAATAAACGCGTTTTGTTTTTGTCTAAGATGAATGGTGAAGAAAAAGCATCGACAAATCATATGTCTCAAAATTATTTATTACTATTATTATGTATTTATTATTTAGAAGCTGATGGTTGAACGTATATTATATTTATTGTGCAGCACCAACATCAGCTGCATTATTTGCGATTAGTATAAATATCTAGAATAGTAATAAGAAGTCAATATACAACAATACATTGACTGCTTATTACTAGGTATTCTAGATATTGGTAAGTGGTTTATTATTTTTATTGACATATTTAATGTTGTGCACATAGTTCCACCCGTAGTTACTTCTTTCCTCTCCATTCTAGGTTTGCTGGAAGAAATCTCTTGTTAGAGATAAGCTTTTTACATATTTTTTTCTTTATTTTGTATTCACTGTTTTTGTGCAATAAAGAATATTGTATTGTACCGGAAGTGTTTCAGTGTGATGTCGTGCGTGGGTGGAGCGGCGCGGGGTCGGCGCAGCGTGTAATGCCCCCTTCCCCCCGCCCCCCCCCGCCCCCTGCCCCCTCCCGCGCACTTCCGCTAGAACCTACTCGTTAGGCTGTTTCCATTTAGCTTTTAATCAGCGGTTGAATATCATTTTTCTACATAAATTTCAGTCAAATTTATAAGGAAATATGAATTTCTGCCGCTAAAGCCTTAAATTTAAAGCGCTGTAGGTGAAGTTTTCTCTAACGTATACCTTACTAAATATCTAGTGTCAATTTGATCGCTAAACGCTCTTATAAACTTGCGAAAATTGTTTCGCTAAGTTGTTGTTCTAAGGTGAAAGTTGTTAGACGGTGTTAAAAATTCTAAGAAAGTTTAAAGCTTGTTTTATTTGTCTTTGTTAGTGTTTGTCGTTGGCTATTTTCGTAAATAAATAACTAAAGAGTTTGCTAAGGGGCTGAGCACACTGCGAATTGTCTCCTGTACATAGATCGACTATTATGTATAATGGCCCTGCCACACACTGCGCTATTAATCCGACGTCCGATGTGGCTGTTGGTCGATGCTGCCGCCGATATTGCCGGTCCTTTGACTCGTGCTAATAAACTGACAAAACAGGAAGCGCTGGGCAGAACGAGGAGCATGACGAGTAACCTGGCCACACTACGTCTCTGCCTCCTTTCCTCGTTACTTCCCACGCTACTCGACGAGTGTGTGGTAGGGATATAGGGTCAGTTTACATTGAATTATGTTTATATATATAAGCATACATACGTACGTTCATAATGATATGCGATCACCATACAATCAAACCAATAGCTGCGGCGCTGGGTTTGCCCCCTGTCACGCAAAATGCAGTATGTTATAAACCGCTGAACATGGGCGCAACTGTGCCTCTGTGCCTGCCTGTTTTATTTTATTTTTATAATGGCACATACATTGCTTCTGACTCCACAGTAGGGTACCCTATTGTGGGAACCAAAACAGCGACGTCACAAACATGTAAACATCCAATAACTGGGGACTTTTTTCTTCTTCCCCAGTCGGGTTTTGGTTTTTTATATAGGCAATTAAGAAGTGTTATTAGTAATTGCTCACCTTTTAGCACTGTAGATAATATTATAAATCAAATTTTGAATGACAGCACTATCACAGCCAGTGCCACACTGATAATTTTCATGGGCAATAGGGGAGATGTGAACAAAAATAATTTAATAAAATTTTATGAAACATTGAATGGTCTTAGTGTGAAAAAAATTATATTGTTCACATTTCCCTACTGCAACCAATTGACACAAAATGAAAATATATATAGACATAATATGAATATAACTATGTACAATTTATGTACATATAATAATAAGTTTGATATTATTGACACTAACAATTATGTTAGTAATTATTTTACTATGACTAAAGGTACATTTTACCTTTCAAATTATTGTAAACGACAAATAGCTATGTCACTATTATATTTATATGACATTACAGCCAAAAATTTGGCTTCTAACTCTGCTTTTACTGAGCAGCCTAATATGAATCTGGTATCAGACCAGAATAACAGGATGCATTTAAATTAGTTCATAGGACAACAGAGGACCCAGGCTCTGGCAACATATGTTCTAGTATATTAGAAAACCCTAAGAATAAGGGAAGCTCACATGCTAAGTATATATTCATATTTCATATTTTATTGATAATAAGATATTACATGTCAACAGTATACAATAAACGAAAATAAATTAAATTAGCAGGCATAATGATTATGAATAACATGTCAGGATAGTACAATAATACAATAGTAATACACTCACTAATAAAAGTCAATAATAAAAGTTATGTCAAAAAGAATAATAATGTAAAAATCGCATAATAATAAGAATAATACCACTACAGGTAAAAATTAATAAAATTACATGTCAGCATAAAAAAATAAATAAAAAATAAAATAGGTCACAATTTTATTACAATCATAAGTTAATTAAGTCAGTGGTTAACTTATTCGTCAATAAATTCTGACACTGAGTAGTATGCTTTGCTTAGGAGGTACTTTTTTACCTTTGTTACAAAGATGTTTAGTATGTTGATGGATTTTATCTCCACTGGTAGTTTATTAAATAAGGTAGGGCCCATACCCTTCAATGATTTGCTGGTTTTAGCAAGACGACTGGTCGCACAATACAAGTCGTGGGGCCGTCGAGAAGAATACCTACGGTCTGGGTTCTGGAAGCTTGGGTACTCCGATGGGTTCTGCCTCACATACTTCAGTACTTCCAAGATGTACATAGAGGGTAGTGTGAGAATACCTAGCTTAATGAAGAGTTCCCGAGCCGGGGTGTCGTTAGGTACTCCGGCAATTCTACGCACTGCACGTTTCTGAATGAGAAATGGTCTGTCGCGTTCAGCAGCCATTCCCCACAAGTCTATACCATACAAAAGTATCGAATGGAAGTAGCCATAGTATGTAGTTAGTAAGTGCTCTCTAGACAGAGTAGGTGAGAGTCTCGATAGTGCATAATACGCACTGTTTAATTTTTTGCACAAAGAGTCAATGTGGTGAGTCCACTGCAATCCTGCGTCAAAAGTGAATCCAACAAAGCGAACAGTGTCGGTGGCAGGCAGAGTGACCCCGTTCACTACGAGTGGAACCTGGGGAGCCCCACCTACGTTGCGCAACGAGAATCTCAGTATCTGGGTCTTATCAAGGTTTAGTAGCATGCCATTTACTGTGAACCATTCAGTTAGACATAGGGTAATCGATTGGAGGTGTTTCTTTAATTCAGCCTCATCTTTACCGTCCACGATAACACAGACATCATCAGCGTACATCAGGGACTTGGCTGTTCCGGAGACGATATGGGGTAGGTCGTTCATCAGGATGACGAACGTGGTATTCCCTACGTTGGACCCCTGCGGCACTGATCTATCCCCGACCAGACCGGGGTCAGAAACTTCACCGTCTATCACCGTGATCTGCGTCCTGTCAGCGAGGAAGGACATAAATAGTTGGAGAGTTAGGCCACGTACTCCATAATGTTCCAGCTTGGCTCCAATAAGAGAGTGATCAATAAGGTCAAACGCTCGTGACAGGTCGCAGAACACAGCCGCCACGTGGCGTTTTCGTTCCAGCAGTTCGAGCACCTCTCGATGCAGTACGCGTGCGCAGCCTGTATAAGCCTGGTTCATCAGAATATTCAATGTATTAGAGGCAAAGATCTACAAATAGAGTTATTTTTAAATTGTAATAAAATTGACATTTTGTGCATAACAGAGCACTGGTTAACTATTAATGAAATTATGTTTAGCTTTAAAGATCACCAGGTTGGTAGTTCGTTCACCAGACTTAATTCAATACATGGTGGGGCATTAATCATACTAAACAATCATATGAAATTCAAGGAACGTAAGGACATTGTTTCCTTATCTGTTGAACGAACTATAGAACTTGCAGCTGTGGAATTAGAACAGTTCATCGTTATATGTGTCTATAGGCCACCCTTGAGCGACTTTGAAATGTTCGAGAAAATAATGGAATCCGTCCTAACTATTTCATCACACAGTACGAAACGATTAATTATATGTGGTGACTTTAATGTTAATCTGTTAGAAAGAACTACTCTCAGCGTTAGATTAATAAATCTTTTCTCATCATTTAGGCTTAGCCATTTATTTATGGAGCCAACAAGAGTGACTGCTACTAGTGCTACATGCATTGACAACATTTTTACTGATGTTATTCCAATCAGTAAAAGTGTTATCAGTGAATTGGATTCAGATCATTTAGGTCAATTATTTCAATTTGATTCTATTAGAGAACCTGTCATTAAAAAGAAAATTTCGTTTGTGCCAATAACTGCTGACCGGTTAGAAAGAATGAGATACTCTTTAGCCCAGGAACTACCGTTTTTGGCTGCTGAACAGTCTCCTAATATAATGTATAACTTATTCTTTGAAACCTTTATGAAACAGTACAGCGCGATATTCACTTCAAAATCGGTTGTGGTTAGTGGTTCAAACGACTTTAGTACGTGGGCTACTGCAGAGTTGCATAAACGCAGGCAAGCATTGTATGCATTGTATGAGGAACGACGGTTCAACATGAGTGACGAATTTAAAGAACAAGTCAAACAGTTCTCCAAACAATTTAAATTAGACTGTCATACAGCTAAACGTAATTTTCTGAGTAGTAAAATTAAGAATAGTTCCGATGTTATAAAAACGACTTGGAAAATAATTAATGAGGAGGCCGGTCGTAGTAAAAAAGCGAGTCACGATTACGAACTAAAAATCAATGGACAGCTTACGAGTTCTAGCTTAGAAGTTGCAACTGAATTTGAATCGTTTTTTACTAATGCACCGGCTTCCACGACTAAGTATTTAAATTCGTCACCTTTGTCTGCTGTTGCAATATTAAAAGATAATGTCTCAGAGTGTGCTTCATACTTGAATTTTAAGCACGTCACAAGTTCAGATGTCGTAAAGGCATTTAAATTGATAAATGTTAAGAAAACGAATGATCTTTGGGGACTCTCTGTTCACGTCGTTAAATCCCTGATCGAATTAATTGCACCTGACCTAGCGGTCATTTTCAACAATTGTATAGACTGCGGTGAATTTCCTGATTTAATGAAACAAAGTAAGATAATTCCCCTCTTCAAAGCAGGTAGTACTCAAGACCCCACCAATACTACCAGACCTATATCAATACTACCAACTTTTAGTAAAATTTTTGAGAAATTAATCTTATCACAGCTATTACATCATTTTGAATCAAATAAGCTAATGCATAACAAACAGTTTGGATTCACTCGCGGTCGTTCAACAACAGATGCCGGAATTCAGTTCATTGAAAGTATTTTTGATGCCTGGGAAGAGTCACAAGATGCCCTGGGCATTTTTTGTGACTTATCTAAGGCTTTTGATTGCGTTTGTCATGAAACATTGATCAGGAAATTACATCATTATGGAGTTAGAGACACGTGATTGAATTTGTTAAAATCTTATCTGAACGGAAGAATACAAAGGGTAGACGTAAACGGAGAACGATCACCAGGATCATTGGTTTCTTTGGGCGTGCCACAGGGCTCAATATTGGGACCCTTCCTATTCCTCATCTATATAAACGACTTACCCTATCTAGGAAGGGACTGTCATGATATGGTACTGTTTGCTGATGACACCTCACTTATTTTTAAAACAAAGCGAAACCAACACGCTACTGATGATCACGTGAACAATACCATATCAAGAGTGGTAAATTAGTTTAATGTTAATAATTTGCTATTAAATGAGAAAAAGACTAAATGTGTTAAGTTTCTTACTACTAACGTTAAAAATAATCAGACATGTATAACAATTAAAAATGAGGAATTGGAATTGGTAACCAGCACAGTGTTTCTAGGTATAACGTTGGATTCCAAACTCCAATGGGGTCCACATATTGATAAGCTATCGAACAGACTGAGCTCTGCAGCTTTTGCATGCAGGAAAATCCGTCACTTGACAGATTTAAAAACAGCCAGATTAGTTTATTTTAGTTATTTTCATAGTATTATGTCCTACGGTATTCTGCTCTGGGGCAGTGCTGCTGACATAAATACTATTTTTGTGCTGCAGAAGCGGGCTGTTCGTGCGATTTATAAAATGAATAATAGAGATTCTCTTAGAAATAAGTTTAAAGAAGTAAATATATTGACAGTCCATAGTCAATATATTTACGAGAATATTATGTATGTCCATAAGAACATTGTTAACTTTCGAAGAAACTGTGATATACATAACTTTAATACTAGAAACAAGGACAAACTTGCAGTGCCCACTACTCGGCTCCATAAAATAAAAAACTCGTTCAAGGGTAATTGTGTAAGATTTTACAATAAACTCCCAAGCACTTTGACAGATCTATCAATTAATAAGTTCAAGAAATACATCAAGCAAAGGCTTATTTCTAAAGCTTACTACAGTATTAAAGAGTACATAGACGATAAAAATGCTTGGGACTGAATTGTTCTAATTAATTGTGAGCATCCTCACTGCCAGAGTTTCTTTTACTGGACACTTGGAGGCCTTTTACACCTCTAAAGATTAATTTAATTATACAACTCTTGGGACCATTTACATCTCCTATTATCATTGTATTATTGACTAAAGAGACTATACATCTCTGTTATTTATATTTTAATTATTTTATTATGACATTTGAGACTCTTTACATCTCTCAGAAACAATAATTAAGTACTTTTTTTTTTCTGATAATATGATAATAATACCAAATGTTCTGTAAAAAATGAAATGAAATGACATGTGAAAGTGCCCTTGTGGCCTATTTACAGAATAAACGTTTTGAGTTTGAGTTTTGAGTTTGAATTGTATATTTTTTTTTTGTATTTAATGAACACTAGCCCGACACCCCTCCAGCATCGCGCACTGAGCCAGCAGGTGGGAGTATGGCTTAATCTTACTTGTATTCGAGTAAGGCCCGTGCCCCTCGGTGGGAAGGAAGAAAAAAAACTCAGGTCTTGATATTTAAATGTGTGTGACGTTGCTTGACGTTGCATTTTAGGGTTCCGTACCCAACGGGTAAGAATGGAACCCTATTACTAAGACTTCGCTGTCCGTCCGTCCGTCCGTCCGTCCGTCCGTCTGTCACCAGGCTGTATCTCAAGAACCTAGCTAGCTAGAGAGTTGAAATTTTCACAGATTATGTATTTCTGTTGCCGCTATAACAACAAATACTAAAAAACAGGATAAAAGAAATATTTAAGGGGGCTCCCATACAACAATTCTTTCAATACCACATACAAACTTATGGATGCACCTTGTTACGTACATGGAGTGTGAAAGTAACCGCACCAATAACTTTGTAAACAATATTTTGCTGTGTAAAATCCAAACTATTCACTCCACACCATCGCTTCCATTGAACGGTGGTACGAAACCCTTCGTGCGCGATTTAGACTCGCACTTGACCGGTTTTTTCTAGTTCCCACGACCCAGGGTATCCTAGTGTGAAGCCTAAAGCAATGTATGTGCCTGTTATAAAAGTTTATGCAGGTATATGTTTATTTTTTTGTTTTCAATTTGTATTATATTTACTTATACATAACTATTCCTATTTGTGTTCTTTCTTCCCCACAGCAAAAACCTCCGACAACATCATTCATTCCAAGCCTTCCGTTAAAACTTTATTTCGTTGTACCCTCAATCTAGATTGCTTCCAATATCTCTACAGTTTGAACGAGTTCTGAAAATGTTGTTCCATTAAAGTACCTTTCTTATTTCTGAGGTAATTCCGTTAAAGATTGAAGAAGGAGCGTTTATTTAGATAACTATTTCTATAGAAAGAAATACCGACTGGAACATTAACTTCATATTAGTAGATACTGCGTTTGTGGACATTTGTTTAGAGATAGACCCGGCTTTATTTAATATTCTTGTGGTAATTTATATTCTTAATACGAGTAAGTAATATTATAGCAAGTATCCAGTCGTTCTGAGGATGATGGCAAACGTCGTGAGGAAACCTCATATAATTGTGGCGAGGAGCTAGCCCCATGTCACGCGAATTTGACTATTGCTACCAAAAAGTGTGCGCATCTGTGTTTCAGCTACCTCGTACATTTCAGTAAACAAAAACTGTCACTTTCAAAGTACTCACACTAATGCAATTTCACCATATAGTATGTTTAAAAATGAATTATTTTATTCTAACCTCGAAATAGGTAAACAATCACAATAACGGGAGTCAATTAACACGTGACACGAATGCAGAAAAGATCTTCATAGTTCTTCATAAGTTTGACCGCGCGCGAGACAGACAGGCAGACTATTCTTGATGTCCATGCACTGCAACGTCACGCCGTGCGCTTATCCACAGACACTACACAAGCGCAACGTGTTAAATGTGTTGAACGCGCCAGCTTTAGTTAACCGACCTGTACTTGACGCTCAGTTTGACATAAAGAAGCTCATTAATGTCTCCACAGATGGGCAAGGCCCTTTACACGAATTTGAGTTTCAGTGCAAGTGTCCGTATGCATCTCGATAACCAAATACGCACGATACTAAAAGCATACTCAGTGTCGTGTCAATTCCATAGTGACGGCTGTTGCAGTGTCGTGCGGGTTTCATCACGCACGCGGGATTTACTATGGGATTGACCCCGCTCGCGGGTTTTGCCAGTATGGCGCCCCGCGTCCTGACAAATACTCACGACACAGAAAGAGCGCTAAATGCCGCGTGCGCGACGAAACCGCATACACTGAAAAGGCCTTAAGATCGAGTTTTATCGGTGTAGGAGGGGTGTAAGCTAGTGTTGCTAAACCCGACGTTGCAAAGATTACGAGTATTATATAAGTATATTGACGACTTCTGTGGTGCTGCGCCAGTGGCTCTGCCTCCATGCGGGAGCTCCCGGATTCAATCCCCGGCTGAGGATAAAGAAAAAACCCCATGTCTTGGATGTTTATATGTGTGTGATGTCGCTGTTTCTGGTTCCCACAACACAGGCTATCCTAGTGTGGAGTCAGAAGCAATGTATGTTCCTGTAGGTAAATGTTTAAAATTATGCCTATGTAGGTTTAGGTAGATTTTTTAAGGGAAATATTAAACTGCACACCAAAAATACTGATTTGCACAGCTAATGTCAGGGCATAATGCTGCGGTAGCTTAGGCCAAGGGTAAAGAGGGTGACCGAAGCGAAGCCCCCTTTATCCTTCGTGTTAGGTTGAACATGCAAGAATAACAAAAAATACTTAAAACATAAACTTGAGTACACATAAAATATTTAAAACATAAAAAAGTGTTTTTGCTGATCTTTTTTTGCTGTGCAAATCAATATTTTTGATGTGCGATTAAATACTAGCCGAATTATTATATCGCATCTGTACTCTGCGCCTTCAATTTTCACAACAATCGTTAATGTGCTGAGCACACCTTTAACACGAAAGGTTCAGGCTAAAAGCGAATTTTATTTAGTATCTTTAACTAGACCCTCGTTGTTTCGCTAATTTGGATAATAATTTGGTTTAAAAACGCTTTTGGCCAAAGGGTATTAATGAAATTATTGAGGTTGGGGCCAGAAGCAATGTTATAAAGCCTGCATACAAAGTTACTTTTTAGCTAAACAAAAGTTTCATGGGTAATGTTGTCCAACAAATTATGGTACTGTTTTAGCTAACAGCATACTCACAAAATACCACAATTAACTGACACCCTCGACAGTTCAGGTGGGTCAGAGATGAAAGAATTTGAGGTATGCACTGCAGATGAACCGCTGCCATGATAAGCTAAACGACATTAATTTCAAACGTTGAACTTATTAGTCTATGGTTGCACGCAATAAGTAAGCATCGGTAACCCAATCACGAGCATACAGTGGTCGACAGGAGTCAATGACCGCTATCGCGAAATGACAGTAACAAACCGGAACAAATATGCAGTTATGTAACTGGAACTGAGGTTTATGCCGACTGTAAACTGAAGTTATTGCTTGAAGTGACTTCTCGTATATCCCAACTTGTGTCGATAGTCCGGAACATATCATGCTTAACACGTAGGTACTTGAAATTGAAGCCATTCTTTGAAAAAGATAGGGGTTGTTTTCAGTGAAAACTCTGTTATATCGACTTAACAATAACAATACTTGTTTTCCTGGACATACTGAGTAAACAAACATAAACATTGCTCTGGGCTCTGTCTCCACTATAGGATGCCCTATCTTCACCGATGAAAATTGTCAATAAAACGAGACATCGTTAGTCATTATAAAAATAAGAGAGTAAAATACCCGATTGCAAATTTTTAATAGTCCACTGTTCGTTCAACATCTTGCGAGTTAGATTAATGTGTGTTTAAGGGTGCCGCTCGAAATTGAGCGACTATGATTTCGACCTAACCTACCGGGGTTAGGTCGAACCCTTAGAATTTAACGACACCTCTGTATTACATTATACATGGCCGATTCCACCTACCTAGGTTGAGTCAAATTCCAGGGATTTATAATCTTTGGAATTTGACTCAACCTATCGTCAAAAGTCAAGTCAAATCAAAATGTCTTTATAACTGTAGATGTCAAATGGTTTTCACGCTTGCTTCTCACACAGGAGATACAGTTGAGTACTGTATCGGACGGTCAGTGTTTCGGATGACACGTTAAGCTGTAGGTACGACCCGGCTACTATAGCTACTTGGTAGTAGTAGTGGTAAAACCTCTCCATCAACCCGCACTGAGCCAGCGTGGTGGAGTATGGCTTTATCTTGCTCGTATCCGGGTAAAAGCTCGTGCCCCTCGGTGGGACATTAATGGGCTACATTCATTAATTTACAGATGCTTAGCAAATTTCATTTTTTGTCTCTTCTCTACATTGGACCACTGTGGGAGAAGCATGGCGATGAAACTCCCTCAGATTGATTTTCAGATCTCTTTAAAAAAAATCGTCATCATCATACTCAGTCTACATCTACCCACTGCAGGGCGCAGGCCTCTTCTATGTAGCGCCATTCCACTCGGTCCTGTACCCACAGTATCCATTGAGATTCTGCCGACTTGGTTTCATCATCAGACCATGGTCCAGGGTGTCTGCCCACTGGCTGGCTCGCTCCTCTTGGCCACCACTCTGAGACTGCCTTGGTCCACCGTCCATCATGCCGTCTTGCTAAGCGCCCTCCACACATCTACATCTTTATCCTCTTGGCCGGCACAGGCTTGCAGAGTTTTCACTGGTTTTGGACTTTAATAGGATTGAAAATACGGTGGTGTATATGTCCACTGACAGCTAAGGAGTTACAGCATAAATGGGAGTTCAGCATGAGTTTGAGTGTCTGTTAGAGTTTGAGTTGTCGGTTGTGTATCCGGGCCAAAGTATTATGTTGAAATACTGAAAGATTATGAGCGACTAGCACTATGAAAGGAAGTGTAAGCAGAAGTGAAAAAGTGAAAGTTAAAGATTGTAAAGAAGTTGTTCCTTTAAACCTCTTACCTGGGTAGCTACCTATCGCCGCCTCCTCAAGTACCAGTTTCTTTTTTAAAAACCTCAAGTTGTAATTGCTGCCTCCGCTTATTTTCGTGGCCGCAGCCTTACACGAGTGACAGTAAAATAAATTCTCATAATGATATTACTTTGTATTGCCTCTAATAAAGTAGTCAGATAATCGTAACTTAGTAGTTAAATTTTAATCTTTTATTTATTTATGTGTGTGGTCTTAATGATTTATTGGGTCTGATGTGGTTATCAAATTCATATCTCACGGATTAGATTTTATACAGGGTCATAGTTGGGCCCCTAGCCAAAAGTAAATATGGTTTATACCCTTTTCTCGAACATATTCCCATGATCGCGGTATGATGTGAATAAATAAACGGTAGCAGTCGCTAGCGTCTCAATAAACATTTTATCGTCCGCACATTGGCCTGAACCGAAGCAAACTGGTCGATCTTCCCACTAGTGGGCGGCAACACAATACTCTGGCTACATTGGCCAATACCACTTATGGCAAATTGCAGTGGGGACAATGCAACGTGAATGTGTTGGCGAGCCTGAAGATCAGCCATCATGTAAAATGGAGCATTATCTGGCTAATTGTGGGCACACCTGAGCCTCTGCCACCCTGTATGGGAAAAGAGAAAGATAAACATAACATTAACATTTGTATGCAGGTAAATACATTGCTTATTATATATTGTATCCTAGTGTGGGGCCACCACACTAGGATACAATATGTCATGGGAACCAGAAATATCTAAGATCTGGGTTTTTTTTTCATTATCCACAGCCGGGGATCGAACCTGGGACCTTTCGCATGGCAGGCAGAGCCACTAACGCAGCGCCACAGAGGTTGTCACATGTGAGGGTAAATTTCTTCGTTAAATTTATTTCTCTGCAATATTATTGATTACGTCTGATTGATTGAAACGTCTATACGTTGGCCACGAAAATCACGACTAACCAAATAACCACACGGTGGGGTTTAAGGGCGTAAATATTCCCCAAACTATTAGTCGGGATGGTCTACACCACACAGGGTTGCCAGATTACAATAAAACAAAATAAATAAATCTAGCCCATTAATGTCCCCACCGAGGGGCGCACGCCTTTGCCCGGATGCGAGTAATTCATAATTCATAATTAATTTAATACACACAAATAATTCGCAAAGAAAGGTTGATCGCTGAGCACAAGTTAGGTTGAACCAGATTATAAAACTTTAAAATGCTGATTTCTACTTAAAATACTGGCATGCAAAAAGTACCCGTACGTGGCTATTACTTATTAAAATCAATGTTTTTTTTTGTTGTAACAATAGTGGCAGAAACTATCATGGGGAAACCTTCATACCCAGAGCTGCGTCGATGGGCTATCCTCTTGTCCAGCAAAATAAAGTATTTAGTTAGTGCCTGGAATGCTAATTCATTTACATAGATTATTTTGAAAACCCCCATCCACTTTTCAATTCCGGCCAGGATTCTGGGGCCGAAAAAAAATCTTACATATCAAGACAAATCCCGACGTTTGGCAACCCTATCCACACCCATGTTTATGTAAGGGATAGCATTACTAAAGTGAGTCAACAAGGAATAACAGCTTCTTGTTGTGCCCTCAAGTGTCATCTTGTTTCATTTTTGATGGATAGCCTGAGGGAGTGGGAATAATAAACGTTGGGAGGGTCATTGCTTTGTAGGTGTTCGAGGACTTTTATTTTTGGGGTGTATGAATAGAAAATCCACCATACTACCAAAACCAATTGGGTATTTGACTGGGAAATTTGTCAATTTAATATTAGAACATGTCCTATCTCATCCATACTTTTGATGCTGGAAGAGTTCTCTTGTTAGAGATAAGCTCGCCTTTATATATGTTTTATGTCATAACTTTTCTGTAGGTACGATATTATTATCATTATGTCTGAACTACAAAAAGGCTGGAGAATATCCTAATCGTATAACAAAAAAGAATGCTAGTACACTTTAACAGTACAAAACAACTCCACGCCATACAATACGGTTTCACTAGCGGTACATCAACTGCGGATGCAGGCATTACCCTTATATCTCATATATTCTCTGCATAGGAGGCCGCACAGGATGCTATCGGCGTTTTTTGCGATCTATAATAATAATAAGGTATCTTGGACACTATTTACACACATTGATCTAGCCCCAAACTAGGATTCCCTGTATCTTGGGTACTACACAACGATACACATATGTACTTATGTATATATATATATTTATATGTGACTCAATTCTAATATCAAGTCGAAGTCGAAATGACGTTCTATTCGAAATTGAATGTCTCTAATGTCAGTCGAGATGACGTTCTATTCGATATTAAATGTCAATGCCGCAATGCCGGTCGTAACATGTGGTTCCTGAAAACATCATAGAAAGCCTATAATATATGTCTAGATAAAGCAGTGTATGTAACTGTACATAATTAGACATTAAAATACTCGTGTGATCTTATTACAAGGCGTGCCTTTTAAGTTCTGTCGTTTACATATTTGGCGCCAATTTTGAATTTAGAACTGTTCAATATGAAAATTTGTTAGGGTTTAGAATATCAAAACAATTGAAAAAAATTAAATTAATGCATTTTTTCAGTCCCAGCCTTGTTTTGAAACTGTTAGGTCACGAAAACGTAGACATTGTTAACCATCCACCATACAGTCCTGACCTAAGCAATAACGATTTCTTTTCGGCGCTTTTAAATCAGCCATATTAAACAACCCCAGTTAGCAGTGGAATAAATGTTTTAATAACTGGTTCAAGCGAATGGAAAAGTGTAATAGACTACATGGTGAATACTTTGAAAAACAATAAAAGGGTCTAGTTGTTTTTTTGTTCTTCAAACGACAGAACTTAATCAATCAAAAGGCGGCCCGCGTCAGATGGTGTAAGAAAACTCTTCAAAGGTTCAACCGATGAGAGTCAAATCACGTCTACGATATCGCCAGCGGTGACGAATCTTGGATCTATGCCTACGAACCTGGTTACAAACAACAATCCACAATCTGGGTCTTCCAAGACGTGCCAAAGCCGACTAAAGTTGTTCGCTCTCGAAGCACTTCAAAGAAGATGGTGGCTACGTTCGTGGCGAAAACCGGTCATATTGCGCCAATTGCATTTGAAGATTATAGAACGGTTAATGCAGAGTGGTATACCACAGTTTGTTTACACCATGACAACGCAAGCCCACACGCTCTTGTCAAACGATTGAGTCTTTGAAGCAGGAAAACGTAGACATTGTTGACCATCCACCATACAGTCCTGACCTAAGCAATAACGACGGCAATTTCTTTTCGACGCTTTTAAATCAGCCATATTAAACAACCCCACTTAGGAGTGGAATAAATGTTTTAATAACTGGTTCGAGCGAATGGAAAAGTGTTATAGATTACGTGGTGAATACTTTGAAAAACAATAAAAGGGTCTAGTTGTTTTTTGTTCTTCAAACGACAGAACTTGACAGAATAGGCACGTATGAAACTCGCCCGTCGGCTCGTTTCATTAAAACCCCACGCTCGTATTTTAAAGCCTTTCATTATGTAACATTTACATAAACAACATTTGTGTAAATATGACCAACATTTGATATCGAAATATTTTGACGTCACAAGGAAGTCAGTTTATAAAGATCGGTCAAGTGAGAGTTGGACTCACACACGCAGGATCCGTACCATCGAACAAGAAAAATACGCAAAAAAATGCGCTTCTTTGTATGGAGACCCCATTTAATTTTTGAAATTGCGTGTAGTTAATTATTTATTGCTGTAGAAGTAACAGAAATACAAAGTCTGTAAACCTTTTAACTCGGATAATCTGTCATAGGAGAGCGTATGACAGTTTATCCGATAGAGCCCGCTGACGGTCAGGGCAGGCTTAGTAACAGGGCCCTTCGGGTACGGAACCCAGTAGGATATTCAGCGAGTGACTTAACTGTTGACAGGTCGTGATGAAGGAATTAGTGATTTCCTAATAATAATAATAATAATAATAATAATAATAATAATAATAATAATAATAATAATAATAATAATAATAATAATAATAATAATAATAATAATAATAATAATAATAATAATAATAATAATAATCATTACGGCATTGGTTTGATTCCCATACCATTACCTCATCAGATTCACTACCTTCGAGTTTATTTTGGCTCGCTGGAGTTTCTCCCATAGTAAATTATAATTTAGCTGGTTGAAAGCTCTGCTCAAGTCCAAAATAAGGCATTTACAGATGTTTCTCGGGCAGTCTCGTGTGCTCTAAAGTGCAGATAGCTCAAACACCTTACCCACGATGGTACCAGATGGAATAGGCCTATGATTACGAATTTAAGTAACGACATATCAGCTGTTTTATTATTGGGGACTGGAACCGCAAACCGTTTTTATAAGTTTTTTAAGAAGGTAACGGTGGTTTGCACAAGCACTGAACAGAGCAGTTAACACACGATATATTTTATCCTCCGCAAATAGGATGTGCTCGATAGTGAGCCCATCAAATCCCGGCAACTTCCCGCGAACCATTCGCCTGACAACCTGAGCCACATCCTTCGCCGTAAAGTTGATGACGTCACCCCTGTCGCTCCCAGCGCTCGGCGCCGGAAGCCTGCGCTCACATTTCTTTCTTATGTGGAAGTAATTAACGCTGTCACTTTCGTTTACATTCTTATTTCTTTTATATATATTTTTTGGTATTACCTTAATGTTAAATCGGTGTCTTATTGTTATCATATTTTGATCACTGTTTACCTACGACTAGGTTTCTTTATTTGTCGGGCTGGGAGCGCGAAAGCGTTCGACAACTTTAATTCTCATGAATTTACAATTAACGTTGCTGAGGAGTCAAGTTCTGGTTTTCGTTCTGGTTTGGAATCTGACAATTCATTAAAATATAATCTAAGTAGGTAGGTACATATGTACCTAATACTTCCAGTTTTAAAACTTTAGTATAAGCCTAAACGTTTATTTTCGATTCATTAATTTTCGGCGGATACACTAAATTCAAATTACCGATCTTGTGGATTAAAGATAAAGAATGCAATGTCATTGGCCAGAACAAAACCGTTGACTTTCATCTTTATTTTTTTTTCGATCTGGCCATTTGTTTGTTTACCTTGTATCAAGAAGATTGGAAATACGAGTTTGTAAACTCGACCACATCACTGGTTACGATAGAATGTACCTGTCCGATGCATCTCGCAAAACTTGATGATGAGTTATCGTATTTTAATAATAGTTGGAACCATGCAAGGCATTTTATTGTATTTTCTCAAACATGCGCGGCAACTTTCTTATTAGATTCGGAAATACAATACGCAAAATATCAAATTTACAGAAAAAAATAAACGGGCCAGAAATGGCATGAAAGTGCATACTTATTTGAATTTCTAACATAGGGCGCGCAAGAAATTTAATTATGGAAATGTCGTTTTATTTAAATTTCAAACATTAATTGAATATAGTACTTAGGAATAAAACACCTACCATCATTACCGGGAAAAACAACTAAAAAGCTAAAAAGAAAGTTTTGAAAACAATTTTTTTAACAAATAAATTATAATGAGTTCTAATGAGAGTGAAATGGAGACTGAATGTACCTACTCCGCTAAATTTAAGACCGGAAGCAAAATTGGCCATGGAAGAATTGTTACCTAAGACGTCCAGGGAAAGGTATACAAAAGCTTCCGATAATTTATTGTCCTGGAAAATAAAGGTTTTTTATAGAATTTTCATTTATTTCCTTGCATTTTTTTGACAAAAGCACCACACAAGGCTCGCCTCGGCTGCGGCTCGGACTTAAAACTCGACACTCGTCCTGCAATTGCCGACTTTCCCCCACACGGCAGTAATGTACGGGATCGGGCTGATGATCCCTTCGTTCGTTCGAGAAGGGTCTGGAAAGGGCATCAAGATATCTGATATGGAATACAAATTCCAAATTCCAAATGTCTTTATTACTGGAGATATTTACTTTTACTTAGCAATCGTCATTTTTTGCCACTTCTCTACATTGGACCACTGTGGGAGAAGAAGGGCGTAGAAACTCCCACAGATTTATTTTTAGATCACTTTTAAAAATTGATTGTGCTTAACTAATACAAATGAAAAATAATAATTAAAAAACATACAATTAACATAGCGTCACGCTTTTTTCCATACGGGGTGGCATTGGCACAGTTGTGCCGATATTTTTCATGACATTCTAGCCCATCGCCGCTTGTCGATTATGAAGGTTTCCTCGGGATATCTGATAACATCGGCTTCACTTCACTATAACTTTACCGTGTGTGCCAGTACCAGCCTAATGGACCCCTGAAGTTCTGAGAACTTCAATTAAATCGTTTATCGACTCGGTCAACTAACAAAAAGGAGGGAAAGGTCAAAACAGAAATCCCTTCAGCCGCAATAATCTGTTTATTTAAAGTTGACAATTGTGTGATCGCTACATACGAAATTAATTCGTGAACAAGAACAATTTTGGGCCATTACCAAATATATTTTTAACATCAGCAGTCAGTAAGTCAAAACTTATTTGTTTTATATTAGTTCATAATAAATAAAGCAGCTTTCAAAATGTTACAGTTCGCGCCACAGTTGGCTCAGAGCGAGCTGTCACCTTTCTGTCTCTCTCGCCGCATCTCACCCTATGCGAAATAGAGAGATCACTGCCCGCTCAGATGTCTGGCGCGGCCTGTACAGCTTTTTTTCAATGCTGCTATTTGACCTGCTTTTAATTTAGCCCTTATAATATCTTTAGGGTGTTTGGTAGATCGATGCAAAGTCTTAAAACGAAGATAGTAGTACAGATAATTTAGAACCGTTTAGGCCGAAATTGTGTTAGCAGAAGTATCACCGTTTCGTATTTATCGATGTTTTATTGCTTTGACGAAAAAACCCGGAATTTTACAGTTGGTTGGTAATAATAGCGATTTTGAACAATCATTGATTTCTTTTTCAATAGTTTCTAATTAAATACTGTTTTTGACATGAGATTTGGTTTTTGTATACTTTTGAAGTGATAGAAAATCTACCAAACACCTGTATGTACCTACTGAGATGTATATCAGAACTTAGGGACTATATGAAAAGAGTAGGTAACTATCTCTTAATAATACAATTATATTCCTGTAATACACACACATGTATTATGCATTCAAGTCCCACTGACAGTCACATATACCCAAGATGGTGTGATATTGAGACCGGCCCAGCTACATCCTTTTATTACAAGATGAATTACTCATGATTGTAACATTTTCTGAGGGAAATGGACTTACCTGTCATTATTATTACTATCATCATTATTTAGTTGCTATGGGTGCAAGATCTGATAGCTTAACCACTTGAATATTAAATCTGTTGGTTGCAAAGTACTAAATGAGTTAATTCTTACTGTTACAATTTGTGAGTAAGTATTGCAGGTTCTAGATCCACATTGTCATCTGTTCTTAACCAATTCACTCTATCATTTACTGCTTCTAGTTGTTATTAACAGATTTCCGTCTGGGTAGTCATAGTGATAGTGTCAACTATTGACATTATCCAGGATATTACGCTTTTTACAGGTAAATAATTGAAAATATTTCAAAATGTCCTCGCTTTTTGTATGAAACATTTTTCAAAACCTTTACCGAGCATAAACAATGAGCAAATCTTGCATTTGACGGTATAGGCAGTTAAAAAAACACAACAAATGCCATGTTTCAATATTGACAATATTAATCAACAGTGTAACATCTATGGGGTAAAAATACATATTTGTAGGGGTTTATTACCGCCCAGGATTTTTATGCGAATTCTGCGTGCGAATGCGGCCGGCGGCATACTCGGCATAAACGTTTATTGCTGGCCAAGTACTCATGTCAGTATAAAATTAAATTCACAGTTAGAAAGCTGGAGAAATGCCGGATTTTTTAATGTAATTAGTTGATTACCTGTTTTGGTGAACAAAGCGCCAAGAAGGATTACAAGTTGGCGATTCCTGAGTTGTTCTCGGTTTCCAAACACGTTTGGCGGCCGCCATTTCGGGACGTTGGACGCTGGACTGGCTGAACACTCTACCTCTATGGTTTAAAGGTTGTTCCCTATAAGATATGATGTGACCTTCCGGGGTGAGGTCACATCGACCGTGATTGCTTCCTCTTTTGACCCTTACGTGACTAGCTTTAAAAGTCAGTGGCGGAACCTATTTGTATAGGTTCTATATCGTGATGGGAAACCCGGACTAGCTCTTTATGTGTGTCGTGTCGTCACATCCACCTGAAGTTATGGTTTTTGTAAACGTTAAAAAAACTTGTTATTTCACACTCATTCTTCCAACTTCCGATTTTCGCGCGTCTCCCTTGAGCCCCACAAATAAATCTTGTAACCTCATAAAACTCCCGCTTTCCCTTAACTTGCACTGAACGGGAGTAACGTCTGAACTCAAAGGGCTTGCCCATAAACAACCATCAGGCAGACCGATATGTCCTCATGTGCGAAGTACGGCTTTGCTGCAAGCTCCTCGAAAATGAGATAGGCTTGATAGCAAAAAAGGTAGAGGGTCGCATTTGTATGATCTTTATGCCAGACCGGTAGCCATCTACAAAGTGTTAGGCAGCAGCTTTGCCGGCGGCAAGTTATGTGGTAACCACGTGTGCTTGTTAGCAAAGAGGGGATATGCGAAATATTGAAATGGGAATACTGTAGATACCTTCGTACAGAGTTTGTGTTAATATCACACTGTCAATTTCACAAAAGGCATAAAATCGAGAGTCACAGAGATCAGAAATAAAAATAAGGACTTATTTGAGCGCAAATACCTATAAAGAGGCCGAGATAAACTACGATGACATGGAGCCGGCCTGTGTCATTATTTATAAAAGCCATTTGTATTGTCATTTGCGTGCCATGTTATCGTAGTTTATCTCCAACGGCATATTAAACTCATTTTAATTAAATTATTAATTACATTCATGCATTCAATTATCGGTCATCTTTTTCAACAACCAACCCTGATTTTGTCAAACCAAGTCAGGCAGTAACTCACTCAGCCACTGTGTGTGTGGTGATGGCACCGTGCCGCGATATCAGCAACGGAACTTATTTTGGTTTCATGTCATTTTTCGTTTATTATGAATTGAGGACGACTTGCTCCTTCGCCTTTTTCACGTTGTGAGCCAATTGGTTCAAAGGAAGACATCTGATTAACTGATTTGAAAGATGTTTCGCTTCGAGGACATTCTGATCCTAAATGAATTATACTGTGTGCCTGTGCTACCACGATCGACACAATCGACACTTTTGAAATTATTTTTCTGTTGTTCAAAAGAAGTCGCAAGTTAAATAAATTAGATAACAAATTTGGGACATTTTTCTAGATTTTGTGTTATCAGAAACGCGATTGGAGGAATTTCGCTCGATAGATTATTATTTCTGAAAAATTGGAACAGCACGCAGTCTTCAAAAATATTTATTTAGATGGGTTTTGACCTGTTAACTATACCTAAATTATACGTCGCGCCACATGTTATGAGCGGTGGCCTTGGATGCTCAGTAGTGACTTTTTAATACCTGAACATATGCGCAGTAATTCCCGCTAACGTCGCCCAGCGCTCTTTATTCGTGGCGCGAGGTATACCTGTTAAGGAATGTCCATAGCTATTTTATTTAATTTTATATTAATTTGTAACCGAGTTTTTGTCATTTTCCCTCGCCCCTCCCACACTGCGGGTCTTACCGCATGGAGTAACGGGGACCTTGGCAAGGAAGAGGTTTCCCCTTAACCTATGTCTGAGTTGTTGAATACTTTATTGCACTACACAAGCTAACTCCGCGTACTTCATACTGCCTAACAATCAATGCTCAGTGAGTTGACAATGGCGGGAGATGGCGGAGTTCCAATAGTACATTGTTGCCCAGGTATAGAAAGTAAGCAATAGATGGACGAGTTAGTTCGCTTCGTTTAGATGCGAGTACATCTATTGCACTTTCTACCGAGGAATTTACTATGTGCTTTTCACGCCTAATGTAAGGAAATAAAACAGGTTGAGTACACAGTATAATACACAGTTTAATTAAAAGTAATATTGTTATTCGCATTAGGGCAGTTGTGGAATGACAAGGAAATCCCGCCTTTTCAAGCTTTTTTACTCACTAATTTGGTGTATGATTTTAGAACACACCAATATATTCAACCTACATCTCAATGCTATACAACCTCCTTGCACAAAAAATACTCGCAAATTCCTAGTGCAAAGAATACTAAACATATACAAACTTCTTTTAAAAACGCACGCACAAATGCAATGTTGCTCTAATAATTTTGTTATTTTCTGAACGAGTTACTAATGTCAAAAATAATCGACCAATAGCAGAGTAGAAAGTAAAAAAGGCCGCTAAACACTACATTTTACTTTGCAAATCTACATTGTTTGACTGTTTTTGAATTGTACTACTAAGAACTACTTTCTACTCTCATTTCAATCCATCTTTGGCCATATTTCCGAGCAGTGGCGTGAAAACTAATTTATTTAAAAACTATTTTCCTGTTTATTTTGTTTTCCGTCATTATTTAGGGTTCCGTCCCCGAAGGGTGCCAAAAGTGACCCTATTACCTAGTTACTAGTTATTATTCTGTGCTATTACTAAGCTCACGATGTCCGTCCGTCCGTCTGTCACCAGGCTGTATCTCATGAACCGTGATAGATAGACAGATGATTTTTTTTCAGATGATGTATTTCTGTTGCCGCTACAACAACAAATACTAAAAAACAGAATAAAATTAATATTTAAGGGGGCTCCCATACAACAACTCTTTCAATACACATATGAATACTTATACTCTTGAATACTTGACTACTTTCACACTCCATATACGTAACCAGGCACGTATATGGAGTGTGAAAGTACCAATAAATTTGTAAACAACATTTTGTTATGTGAAATCCAAACTATTCTCTCCACACGGTATGGTTTAGATAAACTATGGGAAATACCATACAGTGACGATCCAAATTTGTTGTACAACTCAGTATTTAACCTTGTCAAAAATGAATATGATACGGTATTTAAATCAAAAACTATAAAAGTTAATAACAAAGCTTTGTTTAGTGATTGGGCGACAGTTGGAATTCATAGGAGCAGACGAAGATTATATGAACTCTATGAAGAGAAATCATATAACAAAAATACGGCCTTTCTAGATTATGTTCGTAGTTATTCAAAAATGTTTAAACGCGTTTGTGCCGTAGCTAAATCTAATTTCATTAAAAACAAAATTGAATCTAGTAGCAATGTAATGAAAACGACTTGGCAAATTATAAACAGAGAGACTGGAAAGGCCAAAGCTACACATAATAACTTCAAGCTTAAGATAGATAATCAATTGCTAAGTACAGACCTAGAAGTAGCAAAAGCTTTCGAAAATTTCTTTACGGACATTCCAGTTTCAACAACCAAGTCTTTAAATTCATCTCCCGCTGCTGCTGAATCTATACTTAAACAAAACTTTGAGGAATGTAAAACAGATTTTAAATTTAGGCACGTAAATAATGAAGACATTGTAAAAGCGTTTAAATCCCTGGAAATGAAAAAGACAGCTGATGCCCATGGTCTATCAGTAAAAATTATTAGTTCCATTGTAGATTGTATTGCACCTCACCTTTGTTGTATATTTAATCAATGTATAGATAGTGGTGTGTTTCCTGACTTGATGAAACTAAGTAAAGTTATACCTTTATTCAAAGCTGGTAGTACATCAGACCCCACCAATTTTAGACCCATATCGATACTACCAACGCTTAGCCAAATATTTGAAAAACTCATACTTAATCAATTGCAAAGTCATTTTTATCTCAATAATTTAATTCATATTGCTCAGTTTGGTTTCACAAAGGGTCGTTCAACAGCCGATGCTGGTGTTGAACTAATCGACAATATTTTTGATGCCTCCAGGCAAGATGCAATGGATGCAATAGGTGTCTTCTGCGATCTATCCAAGGCTTTTGATTGCGTCCATCATGACACTCTTGTCAGGAAGTTACGCCATTATGGTGTAAAAGATCAGGCACTTGGCCTTCTGGAGTCATATCTAACAGATATGGTTCAGATGGTCGATGTTAATGGGAAAAGATCACCTGGGTCTTCAATAAGTATGGGCGTACCGCAAGGTTCAATTCTTGGTCCTTTCTTGTTTTTAGTATATATTAATGATTTACCTTACCTTGTTAAAGCAAAACATGGGTTAGTATTGTTTGCCGATGATACTTCTTTGATATTTAAAGTTAAAAGACAGCAATCAAATTATGACGAGGTAAACAATGCTATCTCTAGTATAGTGAACTGGTTTACTGTTAACAATTTATTACTTAATGAAAAGAAAACTAAATGTATTAAATTCGTGTTACCCAATGTGAACCCGGTAACTACAGACATATTTATAAAAGGACAGAGATTGGACCTTGTGCAGTCGACTGTCTTTTTGGGCATTACTTTAGACGCCAAACTACAATGGGATCCTCATATAAATAAATTGTCGAACAGACTGAGTTCGGCAGCGTTCGCAGTTAAACAAATTAGAGCTCTTACCGACGTAGACACCGCTAGACTAGTCTACTTTAGTTACTTTCATAGTCTAATGACCTATGGTATTTTATTGTGGGGTCACGCTGCGAATGCTAATAGTATATTTATTCTGCAGAAACGGGCTGTTCGTGCAATTTATAGATTAGGGCCTAGAGTGTCACTGAGGGAAAAGTTTATAGAAATCAATATTCTGACATTTGTGTCTCAATATATCTATGACAATCTTGTGTATGTAAAAAGAAATAGTAAATAGAAAAATCGTGCGCGAGTTAGGCTCGCACTTGACCGGTTCTTAATAGTTATTCTGCTATTCCGGGCGGAGACGAATCCAACAAATAAGAGATCATTAAAATCGTTGCTCAGTTATAAATGGTGCAACTATCCCAGCTATATATATTTAGTAAATAAAAAATAAACACATACTTTTTTTTATACAGGCTGACATTTTATTAGATGGCCATATTTTGGGTAATGTTGGCTCCCATCATTATGAAAAACTTTCCCCAAGAAATAGAGCTTATCTCTAAGGTCTCTTTCAGTGTCATGCGGGTTTCACGCGCACGCGGGATTTGGTGCATTTAAGTCTCGTGCCTTTTAAAAAAAATAAAAATGCACTTTTACTTGTTCGATGGAACCCGGATATTTAAACTTTTCTGAACGAAAGTTGTCACACACTAGCCTAAATCAGTTTTCATACATCGTTCTTTCTACTGAATCCTGAATTGTCGACTGCAGTAAATCTTGTTCACCCCTGAGCTCAGCTTGTAACATCTGCTTACGTTCTGAAATATGAAGTGGCCACTATATAATAAACCATTTTACACGTACCTCTTTATTTATTGCGCAGAAAAGCCGTTTGAAGCAGATTCTGAATGTATGGTCTTTTTGAGATATCCTTGTGATTTTCTGTCTAGTTGTGATTGTTAAGTAAAGCTGTGTAACTCTTTGTGTTTGCTTATGATGGTTGTCTTATTTACTGTTGGTTCAAGAAATGCCTGAATCCCCTAGAACCTTTGTCATTTGAAGGGGCCAATCCAAAGTAGGTATTTTTCCCATGTAGCTACCCTCTTCATTGTCTCTGTTTCTGGTATTGATGATTGCTGGTTCAGCAAATGTAATATATTGTGTAATAGTTTTTGTTTTTGTTTTCTGATTGATACTACTAATTACCAAGATACGAGTAAGTAAATACAATGCAGTTGTGGTTGATGTAAGCAAGATACGCTAACTAAAGGATAGGATAACTACTACCTGGCGACAGGGCCTGTTAGGCTCCGCGTTTCATCTTGCAGCTGGCGGCGGTGGCGGCGGCTCCCTAAAACTTTTAGTCGACAAATTTCTTATTCGCGAAAGGAATACCTAGTCTATATATTATCAATTCGAATTTTGATGTAGGACCAATGCTTATGATGACTAATTCGTAAAAGCGCTTTCCTAAATGTTAAATCCACGCCTTAAACGAAAGGGGTGGAATCTTGGTAGGGTTGTTTTACAGTGGAATGTCACAAAGTAGTACTGACCTTGACGACGTCGACCGGCATTCGAAAGCTCAATTCGAGGCAGGAGTACGGGATGAGGAACACAAGGGTGGGGGGTGTTGGGAGTCGAATCTTACTCGTGTCGTGGCCCGCTGCTGGTGCCGTCTTAATGCTGCCGACTACAAGGGTCGCTATCCGAGAGCGACGCATTGATCACCGAATCACTTCAACCTTTCACAGCACGAAGCACTCACTACGATGACGTGAAATCTACTTATTTCTTGACGATTATTCCGAGATTATTACGATTAACATTATAATATATAATCAGCACCAAATCACCGACTTGAGGGGGGCTCGTCCGGTCAGTCCACTTAAGGCGCTGCTGCAAGATGTAAAAGTACTTAAGGGACCACCGTTTCCAAAAATCTTGAGCCATCTGCTGCAACATCTGCCACCTAGTTAACCGACTTAACTTAACATCACCGAATGGGTATTCTGGCAGGGCGTTAAGGGGCTGACCTATCAGGAAGTGACCCGGCGTCAACGCTTCCAAATCATTTGGATCCGAACTGAGCGGGCACAACGGACGCGAGTTCAGTGTCATTTCAATTTTACAGAACAGCGTCGCAAGCTCTTCAAAGCGTAGAGAGGTCTCACCGATGATCCTCGTCAGGTGCGATTTAGCCGATTTAACCGCAGCCTCAAAAATTCCTCCCCAATGAGGACATCCCGGCGGACTGAAAACCCATTCAATCCCTCGTCGGGAGCAAGCCGTACCGATGGCGTCCTGGTTACCGTTCAGGAATTGAGTGACCTCCTGCAGATATCGCCTGGCTCCGACAAAATTTGTGCCGTTGTCCGAACGGATTAATGTCGGGAGGCCCCTTCGTGAGACGAACCGATCCAGACATGCGATAAATGCCTCCGTAGTGAGGTCACTGACCACCTCCAAGTGGACTGCCTTCGTGGCCAAGCACACGAAGATGCACAGGTATGCCTTCACTAATCTGGCGTTCCGTAGCTGTGAAGACTTGACCATGAATGGTCCCGCGAAATCCGTTCCGACACCCGCAAAGGGTCCAGATTTCGTTAACCCTATCCGAGGGCAAATCGCCCATCTGGGGCTGCATCGTAGCCGCCTTGGCCCGATAACAAGGCAGGCACCGAAATACGACACTACGCACTAAGCGTCTTCCCGATAGAATCCAGAACTCGCGCTGGAGAAACGCCATCAAGGCGTGGCATCCGACATGCCCATTCCGAATGTGTCGATCCTGTATCAACATTTCGACCAACTTCCCTTTCCTAGGGAGTAACATCGGGTGGCGAGCCGCATAAGGCAGGTTGGCATTCCGCAGCCGACCTCCTACCCTCAGCAATCCTTGAGGGTCAATAAACGGGTTGAGCCGAGCCACAGCTCCCTTCAGTTGGACGCGTCCGCGTCTCAGAATGTCCAGTTCGGACTTAAAGTGCACCGTCTGCACGTTCCGTACCAATGCAAACAACGCATGGTTCCGTTCCCGTGGTGTCAGGACATGTGTCCGCACCCGTTGCGCCTCAGAATTGCGACAATTCCGCGCAAATCTGAAGTTCCAGGCGGTCACATTGACCAGCTTGTCGAGCGAGCTGTACCATTCCAGCAGGCTGAACTCCTCTTCCGGCTCTGGTTGCGTCGTACAGACACCGACTGTCAAGGCGCCGTTCACCGTGGTAACGCGTGGACTCATTGGCCAATCCGATTCGGCTTGAGTCAACCATTTTGGACCCCACCACAAGGGATGACCAATTAACTCCGGAGCGTGACACCCACGAGACGCACAGTCTGCTGGGTTAATTTCCCCTGGAACATGTCTCCAGATTAAGGGAAACTCCGAATTCAAAATCTGCGAAACCCGATTCGCCACAAAAATCTCCAGCTTGTGAACTGAAGCCTTCAGCCAGCATAACACGATCTGGCTGTCCGTCCAAGCGTAGACCGTATCTTCTTACGCTATTGACCCACCAAGAACCGTCATCGTGTGGTTGACCAGACGAGTCAGGAGAGCCGCTCCTGAAAGCTCTAATTTGGGAATGGTCAGGCGAGTGCGCAACGGCGCAACCTTGCTCTTGGCCATGACCAACCGCACATCAGGAGTCGACCGTACGCAGATACACCGCAGCTCCGTAGCCCTTCTCCGAGGCATCGCAGAACCCATGCAGGGTGGCGGTGTATCGTTTGGTGGGGACCAACCTCCGTGGCAGTGAAATCCGATTGATGCCAGGGAGGGTCGAAAAGAACGATTCCCACTCGGAGCTCAATGACCCGCCGATCGGGTCGTCCCATTTCAGCTCAGCAGACCACAATTGCTGCATAAAACACTTGAGCTGAAATGTTACCGGGTGATCCACCCGTTTGGATCAAATGACCTAGCCACCGTTGAAAGGACGTTCCGTTTCGTCCAGACTTTCGGGGAGTCCAACTCGACCCGATACGAAAACATGCCTAACACCGGCTGGTACTGGACGCCTAATACCGACAACATATTCGGATTTTCCAGATTTTCGAAAATGTGGGGATCCTGCTGGTAGTCATCCGGAAGACCAGACAGTAACTCTGGAGAGTTCGACATCCATTTCCGGAGCTCGTAACCTCCACCCCGTAAGAGCTCAACTAGCTCGTCCCGTCGAGCGAGCGCCTCCTCTACGGAATCTGCACCGATACAGATATCGTCCACGTAGAGATCCTGCTCCAGGATCGCTGCTCCTCTAGGGAAATTTAACCGTTCTCGATCCGCTAACTCCCGCAGAGTGCGAATCGCCAAATAAGGACTAGACCGTAGCCCGTACGTGTTGGTGTTCAGATCGTACACCTTGATGGGCTGATCTGGGCTCTCTCGCCACAGTATCAGCTGATACCGTCTATCGTCAGGGTGAATGACCGTCTGCCTAAACATCATCCGGATGTCAGCTACAAACACAACATTGTGTCGACGGAACCGTGTGATAACATCCGCGATGTCATGGTTCAACTTCGGCCCTGAATGCAAACACTGGTTCAGGTTCATGCCGTTAGATGTTGATGCCGATCCATCGAACACTACACGTATTTTGCCCTCCGGGGTCCTCAAGACCGCGTGATGAGGCAGGAAGCAGTGGTCTTCACGCTTCCAGTCGATACCCGAAACCGACATGTGGCCGAGCGACTCGTATTCCCGCATGAAGTCGACGTACTTCTGCCGGAAAATCCCGTCACGCTTCATGCGTCGTTCCATCGACAGAAGCCGCGTCTCGGCTGCATAGTGTGAACTGCCCAGCGGTGGGCGATCACTCCGGAATGGAAGACGTGTGATAAATCGACCTGACCGAAGGCGACCAGTATTGCTCCGATAAAACTGTTCACACTCTTCTTCAACCGGGTCCAACCGGCGGACCGTAGGTGGTTCCTCCACCTCCCAAAACTTCTGTATCACCTCCGACAGTACCGAACCGAATAAGGGACTACTAGTCGCTAGGCGTGAGGCAGCCGGCATGACCGGACCCATTACCGCATGGCCCAGTCTGGTGTTGACCGAAACCAGTCCAGTCGCCTGCAACACGTAGACACCTGGCACTAACAGGTATCCCAAGGCATCAACACCCAATAAAATGTCTACTGGGCCCGGAATATCAAACTCCGGGTCAGCCAGTGACAACCCAGCGACCAACTATCGCACCGAGGGCGACAACCGTACGTGAGGGTGTGAGCCCATCACATTAGGCATGATTGATGCCGTGACCGTCAGATTCACCGATGAATCCACCCGTGACGAGAGAGTAATCCGACATACTCCCTTAACGGAAGCGACTTCCGTGTTCCCAATTCCCCGAATGGAATGTGGATACTCCCTTACCGAAATGCCCAACCGTCTTACAAGGTTGCACGAGACTAAGCACCCCTGGGCCCCCGAGTCCAATAGTGCTCGTGCCACACATGATTTGCCGTCCGAACTCCACGCTATCACAGAGGCGGTGGGGAGCATGACTGTCTGTGGAGTGGCGGCACCCTGTAAGTGGGCGGCGTGTCCCTAGCGGGAACCTCCGCGGGATCCGAACCCGCTGAGACCTCCGTCGGCCTTGGAGTAACTTGGCTGCTGATATGTAACCGGCATATCAAACCGCATCAAGGGGTCCCAACCCGTATAATAGGCCCCTCGCTGTCCCGGTATCCGACCATACCGGACGGTGTACGGTGTGCCCGGTGCGCACCGTGGATGAATGGGGGAGAGCGGATCCAGCCTGGGGCGCTCTAGGAATGGGGGCGACATCCGACTGTTCGCCTCCCAGAGCGGCGGGCAGGGTGGCGCAGAAGGTGGTGGACTCCCAGCCTTTGCGCTGCTCATAGGTGCCATCTGACACCCGCCCGTAACACGCAGTGAGCCAGCGGAAGTCCTCGCTGACCGTGGACAGCGGCGACCGAACCCCGGCTATCCCGCATGTTACCCCCGCGCTGCCCCCTTCCCCTCGGGAGGGGTCCCGTCTGCGGGTGCCCCAGTCACCCCGTTGGTGACTCCCGTTGCCCGGAGGGGGACTGGGTCCGGCCCTGGTTGGGCCCTGTGGCCGACCAACCTGAGTCCGGCCCTGGTGACCATTCGAAGGGCCTGACCGATTCAGGCACAACACTATGTGGTGCTTGCCACCACAGCACTCACACGGGAACGCGCGCGAGCACTCGCTCAGCATGTGAGGCCCCAAACAACCGAAACACAATCGGTGACGGAAGACTATCTTCCTGCGGGCAGCTACCCCGAGCGCCTTAAATTTGGCGCAACTGGTCACGTCATGACCGGCACTGTCGCAGTGCACACAGCCGTCACCCGACGGCGCGGCATTCTAAACGCCAAATTGTTTCGACCTCCCACCCCCCCCGTGGGGGCGGGGGGCGCGGCCCCTCCCGCATCCGCGCGGGTCGGTGCTGCACACTGGCCTCCGTGTCCAGTGTGTCACATCGGCTACATTCACCCTACAAAAAATCTGTCAATTGGACAAGCGTGGGCAGTTCCGTGCTACTGCCCCCATGCAGCTGTTCAAACCGACTTTGAACAGCTGCAGGCAACCGTGACAAAACCATATACAAAATAATGTATGACCATTGGTCTACCGGAAGACCAAGGTTCTGAAGTGCCTTAGTGGCCACCAGCACAGGGTTGAGCACCTGTACTCGGATGTCAACATCCCGTGTTACTCTGGGGATGCTTAACAGCTTCCCCAGCTGCGCATCAACCAACCGCCGTTTGTGTTGGTAGCGGTCCAACAATATGGACCTTGCTATCTCGTAATTGCCCGCCGTGACCGACCAACTCCTTCGGTTCACCCCGCAGAGCTATCAATAGTTGGGCCAACTTGTAGGCGTTGTCCAGGTCGTCCCGACCGTGGACCAAACTATCAAACAAATTAATGAAGGCCGGCCACTCATCAATTGCCCCACTGAAGGCCGGAATCTCCAGGTGTGGCAGCCGTCCAACAACACCCTTCGGGGGTGGGTCTCCGTTACCATCCCCACGGTCATTCCTTCGTGACCGCTTAATTTTCTCCGCGCGACACTCGATGTCACCCAAGCATTCCATTGCTTGGTCAGCATCCGCGCAGAGCTGTTTCACCGTAGCCACCGAACACCGGTTTCATCAGTAAGCCCGAGAGCTTCAGCCTCCGCAGCCAGCCGACACACCTTCCCGACGCGTGTCATTGCGTCCTCCACACGCTTGAGCAGGACATCATCCATGTCCGGTCGCTCCACATACTGATGAGTATGGGCGAGCCATCTCATTTCCTCCCGGACACCATGCCGCAGTACCGTCAAGGGTGAAGTTGCCATGTTGACCGATTTAATAGATTCTGGTCCTATACTTCACTACCGAACTAAGTATAGCCAGAGACCAGCACTTGCCCGTCAGCGCTGGGCACAGATTAAAACTAAGTTGTCAAAACTAAGGCAACCACTAAAACAATTAAATCCTAAAAATATTTAAGATGGTCGCCCTGTGGATATAAACCTTATAACTATACACTCTAAATCACTTCGAGAATGCCACCATAAAGCACAATAAAAAATAATAATATTATAAACAAAAACAATTTTTAATATAATGTAGGTAGCCATGAACCTTCTAGAAGTGGCCTTTCCGATATGTCCTGCACTTTTACTGAGGTCAGCAAATTCAGCTTAATACCCCTTAAATAGCCTGACCCTGCTCTGTAAACCGAAATAACACTGCAATACTATAGAACCCGACTGCAATACTATAGACCGACCAAATGACTGTTCCTTATGCACACCGCAGTAGTTTCCGACTACAAATTTATAATAATCGTTAACTAAATCGTTAATTATACGTTCACTAATCGAAAATGAACCTAAATTGTGGTATACCGACCACAAAAGACTCACTCACAACAAAGATTGCCGACCAATCTGAGGTACCCTCTCCCAACTACAACGCGGCAAAAAAAACAACCCTACAACCGTCCGTGAATCGATTTCCTACTTGGAAACCGCGCCTCTGCTACCAAAATGCCATAAAAAATAAATCCACGCCTCAACCGAAAGGGGTGGAATCTTGGTAGGGTTGTTTTACAGTGGAATGTCACAAAGTAGTACTGACCTTGACGACGTCGACCGGCATTCGAAAGCTCAATTCGATGCAGGAGTACGGGATGAGGAACACAAGGGTGGGGGGTGTTGGGAGTCGAATCTTACTCGTGTCGTGGCCCGCTGCTGGTGCCGTCTTAATGCTGCCGACTACAAGGGTCGCTATCCGAGCACGACGCATTGATCACCGAATCACTTTAACCTTTCACAGCACGAAGCACTCACTACGATGACGTGAAATCTACTTATTTCTTGACGATTATTCCGAGATTATTATAATTAACATTCCGCCAAGGCCCCGATGCCTGACGCCGACAATTTTACCATGTGCAAAGTGACAGCTAGCTAGTTATGTTTTTTTTCTATGCAAGTGACAGCTAGCTAGTGATGTCTCGATCACTCGCTGTCGATCCGCGCAACAAAAACCGAGGTGCGTTCCGAAGCATAAATATTAAACACTAAACATCAGGTTACTTAGTGCTTTTAAAATAAAATTCTGTATTTCAAATTAGATCAGAATTTAAGTATGTTGGTCATTGTAAAAATGGTCATTTTACTAAATATTCAGTATAATAATTGGTCCATTATCTAATAGGACATGTCGCGAATTAAAATCTGATTTTTATACACTAGACTAACATGACATTTTCGCCCTTTTCTACTTTTAATGTAGCTTTATACGCCTATTGTTGTAAAAATAGATTCAGTAAAATCGAAGACATATCGATACAATTAGAAAAATATTATATTAGATTAATCGATCGATCGCGCAATAATTAATATAAGAAAGGGTATTATTCGAATAATCGAAATGAATGAAAATACCAACTTTCTTTCATAAAGCGGCAACCCACCAACTGTCACGTTGGTCTAGTGGTATATAAATTAGGGTTTAGTCATTTTAAGAATTGGTCATTTTGCGAATGGTAATTTATAGACAGAGTAGTCATTTCGCAAATTAGGCATTTGTGGACTAAACGCCTCTAAACAGGTTTTTAAACGTGGTCACAATTCTGTGCCCCTGCCACAACGTATGATAAATGGCATGACGTTATTGTGGTCCCACTTTTATATAGGTGCAGCATGCCCAACAGTCAAAGATGTCCTATAAAGAGGTTACATCACATCGATGACATCACAAAGTCGTATCTGGTTTCTAATTTCAAACGCAATTTAAGGCGAACCGTATTTTTTCCCGCTCATGTGTTGCCGCCATTTTCTACCGCTTCCAACTTTGCAACGTGATTTATTCGCTGAAATAGGAATTTATATTAAACACATTTCCATAGAGCTTAAACCGTATCGCGAATCCTTTTTAGAGGGATATCTTTTTTAAATGTGTTATGAAAGAGTTAACATTTCACACATCGTATTTTTCATTTACCATTGTAAACAAGTATAATCCGCAAAATTGCTATATTTTTCCAGCACATTAAGCAAGGTTTTATGTACCTTGAAACAGGGAATATATATTTTTTTACAAAATGTGGACATCATTTGCACGATCGACCTTTTTCTAAACACTTTCTTGATAGATTATCACAGATATACTTATAAGTATATATACTATACTTTTAGTAATCATCAGTATGTATGTACATTAATACCCGTTTTGCAAGCCCTATCACAGAATATCTAAATATTTTGCCCATCAACTGTTCCTCCATTTTTCCTAAATAAAATGCGATTAGGTTTTTAATTCTAATTTATTATTTACTCATTTCTTTTCAATTTCTGGCTCCCTACGTGTAATCTTAAGTCACATATTAAATTCCGTTTTAGTGCCGTTCCCATTATTTCCAAAACGTTTGCTTATGAATAACCTTTCCTTAACGAAAACGTAATTTTACCCTAAAAATAATATTTACCCGAACATATCCTGATTTCTTTCGAGTGATCCCGCTTCGTTCAAAAAACAGCTGAATCACCGACATTTTTGCCATCTGTTCTGCGACTCTGCGACAACTTTGGACCTTATATCGTACTTGTCAGGATGAATGTTGATTGTATGGTTCAAGAGGATAAAGAATCCTGCGGTATTTTTCCGTATTTATTTCCACGTGACTTAGGCCACTATTGTTACTTAAGGTCCACTAATAGGAAGGCGAGTCAACACTATTTGAATAACTTTGACAATTCAATATAATATTGTATGGAGTTATCAAAGTTATTAAGAGAATAGTGTTTCGAAGTAGTTGGCCTTAGACATAGCACACAATTAATATGTATTCGTTTCTACAATAAATGAGGAAATATCGAAACAACGTCAAATAGACATGCTGAGCTCCCTGCCTGATTGAGATTTCTCTCGGGTAAAGGCCTGTGCACACAGAGCATTATCTGTGCCTGTGCACCTAGACATTAAAGGGCTACATTTATTTTGCCTTAATCTACCGAGCGAGTGAAGCGAGCGAAGCGTCTCCGTTTGACTTCGGCAAAAATGCTTTCGTATACCGGATTGCCGGCTGTTCTCCTCTACAGGTCGCATTTCTCAACCGATTCTCATAATTTTATAATATCTTTATTGCAGACAAATCATGAAAAAACAAGAGTTACATACAAATAGTGTACAAAACTTATTGTAAGAGATCTCTTCCAGCAAACCAAGATTCTCGTGAAATTTTGTGAAAAGTTTTAATGTTATTTTGTCGATTCAGTTTTTGGAAATTAAAAAAATGGCCTACCTATAAGGATTACAAAGTTGTTGGTTACTTTCATTCTCAATGTACGTATCCGGGTGCAAAATCAGAAATGCAGTCTGGTTATTTTTTTTATAAAAATTCCACTTATTCAACCGATAAACTTCAAGGGGTCGGGGGTTTGAGGGGATAGAAAATAATGAAAACCGCACATTTCCAGTGTCGCTCGCTCGCATACAGAGCCACTAGTTAGTTCAGTTTATACATGAGCCTATCCCTTGGTATGGGCATTGGGTCTGTCTTGTTCATTTTATATCTTCAGATAAAGACAAAAGAAAAAGAAAATATTTTGTTTGTGAACAACAATAATCCATTTATAGATGTCAGGTCTTTTGGGCTAAGTGTTCTGCCTAGGGGCATACAAATATTATGATAGTCATGCGGTTACTTATTCAAATAAAACTAAAAAAATGCCACGGAATTTAAAAGATATATTTCAATTTAATTATACGTGAGCGACAGCCCCCCAAAAAGAGCGAACTTATGTGTGAATAAACCAATGCGATATAATCAGAAGACATCTTGATGTGAGTACTTTCGTACACATAAAGAAAAGTAATAGAAACGCCTCATATAACAAGGCTCATATAGTTTTATTGTACGTCGTCGACACTTTCGTTACGCGCACTTTATACGTTCAGTTGCTGCCATGGAAATTGGCCCACTCGAGTTTGCAAACAAGAAATCTTTTGTGTAAGCACTTTTGTAAGATTATTAGTAGTTTATGTGACTGCTGCATAATGGAGTTTTAATGCCTAATTATGTACAGTTACATACACTAGTTTATCTACACACATATCATAAGCTCTCTTTGATGTGTTCAGGAACCGCATGTTTGACCGGGATTGTAGTTCTGCAATTGTTTAGCTTGTTCTTTAGTTCCAACTTCACGCAGACGGGCGTCGGCGTTCGAAATTTGAATGTCAGTACCAACTTCACAGACAAACTAGGGATGAAAAAACGTAATAAAATAAAAACGACACTTATTTTTTTCGTTTTTTCTTTACTATGTTTTAGTACTTGAGCGAAATTGTTTAAACAATAATTCTGTACCACACTCTAGTATACCTATCTTATTAATAAAACTAAGCATAATTCCTCGCGTTTCCCCTCATTTTGTGGTTGTTCATTATATGTATATGTAAAGCTACAGTTCTGGTGCCTTCAGCATAGGGCATATTATTTGAGTTCAGAGGCCATATCATACACATTTGTCTTCCTCCCCTGTGTACATGTAAATAGCTAAATATTTATGTTTATTAATCTTAATTTTCTCATTTCATCATCCTTAATGCTTAGTCCACATCGACTGAGAAGAGGTTCTATATATCCCAGCTGGGAATGGCCACAAGAAATGTGTGTGCCTGTATGTAAATATTACGTTATGTTTTATAGCGCCAATTCACACCTCACGGTCACCGTGCCAACCGCATCCAGTGACAACCCGATAAAGAAGAGAAAAAGAAATAGACATCCTTAGAGCATTTTTACACACCGTATTTTGTTGTACGACGCGCGATTTATGACACATATTATGCTAATACGCTCTAGAAAGCGCGTTTGTATAGCGACAAACGCGGGTTTGTTGTAATAGAAACGTGAAGATCGTGTGCAAAGGTCCTTGCGTTTTCTGAACGTACTAATCTCGTTGTCCGCGCGTTTAGAATACGCCGAGTGCAGACTTTTATGTTGGTAGATCACAGCGACATTTACTGACTGAAAAGTGTCACCGCTGACCCTGCCTTCAACTACAAACACAAACAAGCTCAAACACGCACTGTCGACAGACGTAACCAGAACTTTTTCAGTTCTATCGCGTATAAACTTTCTCACTTGCCCCGCACCGGGATTGGAGTCAAAGCTTTGAGCTTTTATCCCTTCAGCGCAAAAATTTCTAATGAAGCTCGTTTCGTCTGTTAGCTTTTGTTTTAGTAGTTCGGGTGACAACTCAATGTTGTGATAAGTTATCGTAAGTGTTTATGTTATTGTCCTAGCTCGTAATTTTATATTGGACTACACAAGAAAGAAAACAGACACATCATATTATCTATGACCTCTGTGCCGCAGCGGTTGTGGCGGTCTACCATGCAAGGGGTCCCGGGTTCGATCCAGGTAATGAAAAAAAAAACAATCCCAGGTGTTGGATGTTTATATGTGTGTGACGTCACTGTTTCTGGTTCCCAAGACACAGGTTATGGGGAAGGTACAGGGGAAGGCCTGTGCGTACAACAAAACTATATAATAATATACACGGTGGTCCGCGGCTCCACATCCAACAAAGTACACTTAACTGAAAGTAAAATTTATTTTATTTTATTTTTTAAAACAATTTGAACTGCATTCAATTCTTTTTTTAATCGCTTTATTAACCGAGTTTCAAACCCGCCAAATGTGATGCGATCGAAATGCTTCATCATACGGATCATGTTTGTCTAAGAAACGTAGCATCTTGTGTACATCTCCTTACCAACGCCGATGGGGTAGCCCTCTGTCACACAAACAGAAAAAAAATGCAACTGAAAGGACCATTTTAATCTCTATAGGCATTGAAATGAGATCGGAAAAATCCCTCAAAGGTAAAGTCGAAAGTATAATATAATAGTATAATATAACATTGCAGTACAATTTCACTCCACTATCACATGAAAAAACAGTCCTTGTTCTATCTACCATGAACAGTTTGACTAGTTCACAATACCGCGGCCCTTTACTCTAACTATACATTAAAAGCGGGCGTCTTCAGGAGATGATCTGAATATAACAGAACGTTTTTCATTCAGAGTGTGGGCGGTATTTGCATACAAATGTCGTGGGTAGTGGATAGGATCGGGTGCTGAATCCCTGGAGGTCGATTCTGCTACAAAACAAACATGTCGTTAGAGTGTGTGTGTGTGCGCGCGTGTGTGTGTGTGTGTGTGTGTGTGTGTGTGTGTGTGTGTGTGTGTGTGTGTGTGTGTGTGTGTGTGCGTGTGCGTGCGTGCGTGCGCGCGCGTGTGTGTGTGTGTGTGTGTGTGTGTGTGTGTGTGTGTGTGTGTGTGTGTGTGTGTGTGTGTGTGTGTGTGTGTGTGTGTGTGTGTTGTGTGCTTGCGTGCGTGCATGTATTTGACTATACAAAGGTATTTTCAATACGTTATGTGGAATAGCGCCCCAACGCTAAGAATGTCGGCCCATAATGTCCTTAATAAAAAGGGTTCCGCACATAAAGGAGGTCCACGCCTGCGAGTCATTGAGTTGAGATATTTTCTCTCGGGTCTCGGTAATTCTCTGTTGCCCAGACGCACGACCGACCACTCAAAGATTGACGTACACTGAAAACCATGTTGTCAAATAAAATAAGTCGTAATATCGGAATTAAGGCGCGTGTATGGGTTAAATTTAGAACTCGAATTGTGGTGGTTTAAATTTTGGACAAAACTATATTAAAATAAAGTTCATAACACGTCTCACGGCTGCAACACGGCTGTCACATCAGTCGCACCGCAAAAAAGTGCGAAAATAGTGTTTTTTTATTTATTTCTCAAAAACCACAGATTATTGATATACTTTCAAACGTTTTAATATATTTTGACGCAAGAACCATATTATTACTCCTTTTGAATACCAAGAAAGAAACACGTTTTAGGTGAAAAACATCTATTACGTTAACATGGTTATGTTTTTCAAATACTACGATTGAAGTAAAACGATGTCTTCGAGGGGTTAACATATATATTCTGGATTTGGAAGGTGTCTCTTATAGGAGGAACGCTTCAAATATGGGCATTTGACAATACCCAGGTCTTGTCTTGACGACCTCTGTGGCGCTGTGCATACCATGCGAGAGGTCCCGATTTCGATCCTCGGCTGGGGATAAAGAAAAAAAACACTGGTCTTGGACGTTTATATGTGTGTGACGTTGCCGTTTCTGGTTCCCACGACACATGATATCGTAGTGAGGAGCCAGAAGCAATGTAGGTGCCTGTATGTAAATGTTAATGTTTATCTATACTACTATTTTAGGAACATATCATTCACGCCAAAGAAAAGAAAAGCGGTGACGAGTATGTTGGTGGTTACCCCATCTTTGTATAAAACTTCCGGCTCGCACTCGACTCGGTTTCTCTATTTTATTTTAAATCCCGTACCATACCAACACCACCCACCGTCAGTCATCATCACAAGCCAAGCATAACCGACCGGCGACATCTTACAAAAACATATTACCTACTTCTAACATCAGTTACAACCCGGTCATAATATCATTGCACCTTACTGGAATGAGTAAAGAGCTCCGTCAAATAGTAAAGAGCTCCCTGGTTTTAAAAAAGGTCCGTGGTCAAGTAAAGAGCTCCGTAGTCTAGTAAAGAGCTCCGTGGTCTAGTAAAGAGCTACGTAATCTAGTAAAGTTATCCAATCCGACGCTGACCATGTACCAATGATATAAATAATATACCTTAAGTAAACTAGTGGCTCTGTGAGCTGTAGGCCTCGCGAGCGATACAGGAAATTTGCATTTTCATTCAATTATTTTCCACCCCCTCACACCCGGACTCCTTGAAGTTATTATAAATACAAATATTCCGACTGTATTTTCTTTCAATACCACATACAAATTTATGAATGCACCTGGTTACGTACATTAAATATGAAAGAACCAACCCAACCAACCAATAACGTTGTAAACAACATTTTGGTATCTGGAATCCAACATATTGACTTTTGGAAAAATTTTATTTAATTATCGGACAATCGGAAAATGCGTTGAGAAATGAGACATGTAGAGGAGAAGAACGGGACACACAAAACTATTTTTGTCCAATCCTGAAACGGAGACGCTTCGCTCGCTCGGTCAATTATACGAACGTTCTAACCCTGATTTAAAACATCGCGAAGAAACATTCAATCTCTATCGCTGCGGCGTTAGGCTAGCCCCATAACACGTATTGTCAATGTAGTATTGAACAACTGGATAAACGTGGGCACAATTGTGCCTCTGCCACCCCGTATGGTAAAGGGCGTGACGCAATAACCCTAAAAGGTCGTATAAGTCAGCGACTAAACGACCCCGCTCCCATTTTCATTCAATCTTAGGTTGTGCCCAGTAGGTATATATTTTTGCCGAGTAGGATTAGGGTTGCATAGGTCAGCGATGACCTTATAGCGCTGTAATGTAGTCCCGAATTCAGGTGCACACATATATAGAGACCGTGTGGTTTATTATTACTCATATTTGTATGACTTTACACCGACAGGCAGTATCCGTTTCAATGTCGCTTAAAACGAATTGTGTGTTTCTTTTTCTGACTGAAACTGTAATTAGGGGCTACAGTTTGTGCCATTAAGCTTGCCAATTAAAAAACAATGGTTTTGTTTTATCTGGTGGTGATAAAGCTGATTCTTACGGATATTTATACTTCAATTGAATAGAGTAAGAACCGACTCAACTGAAGCGACCGATAAGCAAGAAGTAATCTGTTCAACTGGACTCGACTACTTCGTCGATACATGAGTGTTCCCGCTCTCAGAAAGCTTCATGACTTTTTCTTTAGGGATTCAAGACAATATTGATACGAAAAGTTCATCACAAGTTACACGAGAGACCCAAATAAAACCCATGTCGCTGGGTTAAAGTTGTTCAGAATTTTAGGAGAGTGCAGAATTATATATGGGCTCTCGGCCTTATATTGCGCTGTTGTAATGCCGTAGATCAGAATCTATTTTTTATTGATATATTTATTATAATTCTAAAATACTTCAGTATAGGTCGAGTGATCATCTAGGTGACGTGACAGAAACGTATAGAAGTGGCACGATATTTCGTACCATGCCACGTCACGCTCATAGATTAGTTGAAAGATCATGTGTCAACTCAGATGGGCGCGCTGCATTACACAAATATAAATGTAGACGACCTCTGCGGCGCTGTGCTTCGAAACTCTGCTTCCCAAGCGAGAGACCCGGGATCGAACCCCGTAAAAACCCTGGTATTGGATGTTTATATGTGTGTGACGTCGCTGTTCCTGGTTCCCACGACACAGGGTATCGTAGTGGGGCCAGAAGCAAAATGTATTTAAACGATTATGTTAATCTTCAGAAATCGCTACAGCTTATGCCTACGTCCCCCACCCATACTATATTTACACGGGTGTGGTCCGACACATTAAATTGATGTAATTTTCTGCCATTGTTAAGATTAATAGCGCTCATTTTACTAGCCCTTTGGAAACGTAAACAAAGAATGTCCTGCTGTTCTTCGTGGTGTAATAAGTAGGGAATAAAATAATTCTCAACAACTTGCCGAGCAATTTACACACTTATATAATTCAATTCAATTCAATTCAATTTCTTTATTTCAGGTTATAGACCCATACATTACAAAATTAAAATTACAATTAAATTAAACACAAGTCATAAACACAAATTAATAAATTAAATAAATTAATAAATTAAATTAAATTAGATTAGATTCAAATTAGAATTAATGAAAAATTAAGAATAAGGAATGGTATTCCACACTGCTAGGACAGACAGGTGTGCAGACGTTCCCAGTGCCCCAGCAGCGGTGAATCCCATCTGTCCGCAAACGTGCACAGAATGAAGTTGGGACTACCACAGATGCGGGCCTTTAACGAGGCGCAGCGTTTTCTAATTATTGCGTGGAATCGGTCAATCCTTGCCTCCGCAAACATGCCTGAGGCGCTGCAGTGCCGCGGCAGCCCCATCAACACCCTGTACGTGTTGTTGTACTGGACCCGCAGAGCGCTGTATATCCTCTGCGTGTAGTTGACCCACAGGCTGCAGGTATAGAAGGACTGGCAGTATGCTCCGAAGAGCGTCCGCTTAGCTTCTTCACTGCAATGTGCAAACCTGCGGGCCAACATGTTGCAACGAACAGCCAGCGCTCTGCGTTACCTCTCCATGTCGAGGTTATCTTTAAGATCCTCAGAGACCCAGTGGCCCAGATATTTAAACTTATCTACTTCATTCAAGGGAGTACCATATAATGTGACTGGCGGTACATTCAAGTATGTTTTTGTGCCCGACTTGAATAACATAAATTCACTTTTCTTCACATAGTATCTGAGCCCATGAGCGTCAGCATACGATTCACAAATAAGCAACAGCTTACGCAATGCCCCGATCGAGGGACTCAGCAGCACCATGTCGTCAGCATAACTTATATTATTAATACATTTCCCGTCTATATGACAGCCCACCCTAGTGCTGCTGAGCTCCTCGATCAGCTGATTCATGTACAAGTTGAAGAGTTTAGGAGACGTCAAGCCACCCTGTCTCACCCCACACTCCAACCTGTACACATCAGACTGTGATCCAGCCCATTTGACACTGTTTCTCTGATGACCATACCAATATTTGAATAATGAAGCAATTTCAGGACTCAAGTTAGTTTCACTATGCAGTTTTTTCCACAGTGTGTCATAGTCAACCAAGTCGAAGGCCTTTGACAAGTCCAAATAACACGCATAAACAGGCGTTTTTCTGTTGGTGTAGTACTGAACAGTTTGCTTGAGGCTAAAAATGGCAGTCTCCGTTGACAGTCCAGGCCTGAACCCAAACTGAGCGTCATGTAGGTTTAGATGCCCATCCAGCTGTTTATCAAGCAAACTGTCCAGCACTTTTGCAATCACTGTCGCGAGTGATATCGGCCTGTAGTTACCCAAATCGGAAATATCACCCGTTTTGTTTTTAACAATGGGAACAACGAGTGTGTACATGAGATCGTCAGGTAGATAAGAATGACTAATGCACATATTATAAAACAATGCTAGAACTCTTGCAAGGTAATGTCCGACATGCTGCAGATGCTCTATGCTGAGATCATCATGTCCTGGGGATTTTCCTCTCACCATGTTTTTGATTATACCAGCTACTTCCTTGGCAGAAAACATAACTTTTAATTCCCCTGAGAAACTCTCATCATCGGGCATCCGCAGCGACGCTGACCCAAGAGGTGACTCAACTCTAAAGTGACTTCTAAAAGCCTCTGCAATGTCAGCAGGATCATGCACCCCGGCCACGCCCACAGGAAGACTCGGCCTTGGGTTTAATTTGTTTGTCGATTTCCAGAATCTGTAATAGTCTTTATCCTTGTGATGTTTAGCTATTATGTCCATCTTTATTTGGTTTTCATGGGTTTGACACCATTTTAGCTTAGCTTTGAAACACTTCCTCGACTCGTACATATACTGGTAAATGGGTCCTGAGCTAGGTCGGCCATGAAGTAACCACACCTTGTAACAAAGCCGAGCCTGCCCATGGGCGCCCCCGACGTGCCTGTTCCAGCCGGTTACATATTTGCCCTTCCTAGGCTTGGATTCGCAAAAACTTAGGGTAGCACCGCGAGATAGTATGTTTGCTATACTTCTATACATTTCATCTAACAAAAGTCTGTGATGCAAGTTGGGGCAGTATTTGCCAGCGCATGAGGTAAATTGAACTGGAAAGTCAATGTCTTTCAGTTTAGAGTTACAATATTCCTTATATTTTAATATTTGGCTAGCATCACGTATGCCCCACTTTACTTTGTTACATAAAAACTTAGTTTCGGCTAGTTTAGGTTTAACCAAGCTGAAGTTGCACTCTATTTGGATAGGTAAGTGGTCAGAACTGTATGTATCATATAACACCGACACGTCCACCACAGTCTGACGCGCAGCATCAGTCACTATTACATGGTCCAGCCATCGCCTACATCCATGTGCATCACTCACAAACGTGTACGTATCATTCGGCAATAGTTCCATGTCAATACATGACCATGATTGTTCGATACAAAACTCTAAAAGTTCATTATGAAATAGCTCACCGGGATGCGCGTTGAAGTCCCCCAGAATAAACACCGAGTCCACGTTGTTTACCGCTACTATCGCGTTGATTTCACTTAAACAGTCCGTGAATAATACGAGGTTGTCAGCTTTGTCAGTAGGCATATAAACAGAAAACACAATCAAGGACCTGTCATGTATCACTATTTTTACAGCGGCGAGCCTTGGACTATCACAATCTATTACTGACACGGACGAGAACATCGACTTCCTCCACAATAACGCGACGCCACCGTAGGGTCTGCCTTTGTTACATAAAAACTTAGTTTCGGCTAGTTTAGGTTTAACCAAGCTGAAGTTGCACTCTATTTGGATAGGTATGTGGTCAGAACTGTAAGTATCATATAACACCGACACGTCCACCACAGTCTGACGCGCAGCATCAGTCAATATTACATGGTCCAGCCATCGCCTACATCTATGTGCATCACTCACAAACGTGTACGTATCATTCGGCAATAGTTCCATGTCAATACATGACCATGATTGTTCGATACAAAACTCTAAAAGTTCATTATGAAATAGCTCACCGGGATGCGCGTTGAAGTCCCCCAGAATAAACACCGAGTCCACGTTGTTTACCGCTACTATCGCGTTGATTTCACTTAAACAGTCCGTGAATAATACGAGGTTGTCAGCTTTGTCAGTAGGCATATAAACAGAAAACACAATCAAGGACCTGTCATGTATCACTATTTTTACAGCGGCGAGCCTTGGACTATCACAATCTATTACTGACACGGACGAGAACATCGACTTCCTCCACAATAACGCGACGCCACCGTAGGGTCTGCCTCGTAGAATGCCCGATGACGTATCCACAGCTGATTTACCGAAGTATGCAAAGTCGTTATCTATGTTGCTGAGCGATGGTATATCATACGGAAGCAGCCACGTCTCCTGGAGTGCCACAACATCGGATGTACGACATAGTCTTCGAATGCAGTTAATGGAAGTCACTGCATTCTTGCAATTAAAACTAGTTAGTTTGCATTTGTATGTGTTTGCGAGGCCGGTGAATTTTGATTTTTGCTGCATTGTGAAGACTTGCGACTGCCAACGTCTGTTTTAATGTTTCTGCGAAACATAAAATATCTACGGAAGAAAATTCCATGCGGCCATAAGTCATCGTTATCAAACAATGGCAGTTTACATTTAGGTATAAAGATTTTAAATGAGTCATAGCCTTTTAGGTCTTTCATACACACTCTTTCCGGTGACACAATAATACCTACTTTCTCTTTAATATATCTAGCAACATCTTATTCGGACGCTTCGTCACTGACGTTGTAAATATACAACGGTATTCTAGGAACCGCGGCTCTGAATTTACAGGTTGGGTCAACGATCGCTGTACCTTTCTTTCCTACAAATTGAAGTTTCGTTTTCGGTTTTGATTTGCGGCTCTTAACCTCCGTCCAGCCTTCCTGATCCGGTTGTTCTATAACGGCATTTGTTTGTTTGGGATCAGCGCTAGATATTACCGAACTACGCTCGACCGTATTTTGTTGTTTAGGAGTAGTGGATAGTGTTCGAAACCGCGGTGGGGCCTCACAGGTGCGCTCGCTAGATACTTGTGCCGACGCCGCCGTCGAAACCGCGGTGAAGCGGTGGGCCTCCACGCGCGCGCAGGCAGGCTCGCTCGGTGACGTCACAGTCAACAGAGACTGAGACAAGTCGGTTGGTTTACCCGCTACGCAAGCGAAGGACGGACGCGCTGGTATTGTTGATGTACCCTCCGGTGATGATAACGCTGGGTGCCGACTATCCGTGAGGTTCAGAAGTCCCATGGGACCACTGTCATGAGCATCATAACTATCCTCCAGGCAGTACGCACCTCTCTTGCAATTTACGTTAATCTCAGTGTTGCAGAGCTGATTCATCACTTTCAACTCACGGAGCTCAGTTTTTAGCGTTTCGAATTGCTCGACGGTTACATACTCCGTTTGAGCAGTCTTTTCATACTTGTTTTGTTTATCTCCTAGATCTTTTTGTATCAAGATGATGTCTTTTAAGAGTCTGGTGACATCAACATGGTCAAAAGTGACCGGTGGAAGTCTCTGGAGATCTCGCGCAACAAAGATTGGCATGTTTTCAGGGTCCGTCTCCTTGATGAGACAAATAATGTCATTCAGGTTCCGCTGAGTTTTGCCCTCACGTTTTCTTAATGTCCTCTTCTTTGAGACAGAATCAAACAAAATACTTTTAGCCTTTTCAATTTCGTCTTCGGTGAAAGCTGTTGCACAAATTTGTACTAAACTATCTTCGACCATCACGTCCACTTTGTTTTGCACAAAGGCAAGCGCTTCGTTTATCACGATATTGCAATTCGTGCATTTTAACACGGAAGAGGTCATTGCCCCTGATACGAGTAGTAGCCGTCACTGCGTTATTACGCAGTCCGTTATTGGTCCACTCTCAACAAGTTTGCGCGCGCGACTGAACGTACAGTGTTAATTATTGACAAATTTGAAAGTAATTGATACGTACGTACAGTAAGTAACAGAGTTAGACTGCATATTAAATTAGAATGCAGAATGGAAAATCAGTTTCCCCTAGTGACCGAAACTGGATTTTCACCCGAAACCGAAACTTTTTAGTTTGTGGTGATGACGAAATTATTCTTAGTAAGTTAGCGTACACACGACCATGCTGCAACCACAAAAAGAAAAACCCCGCCACACGCCACGCCCGCCACAACCATTTATTCAGAGTGTCCCACGGCTGTGCCACATGGAGGGAGAGTACCTTAAATACCGTAGATTGTAGTTGTACGGCCAAGTCAGTGAAAATATGAATAGCATTCTCAGAACAAACTTTTATTAGTATGTTTAATTTCAGTATATTTTTTACTTTATACAGGTACTTACATTGCTTCTGGCCCCACGCTAGCATACCGTGTGCTGTGGGAACCAAAGTCAGCGATGTCAAAAACTTGTAAACATCCAAGACCTAAGGATGTTTTTTCTTCTATGTTTCTCAGACAAAAATGATCCTTATGATTGAGCATTTCGGTCGAAATTGTAAAATTACAGCGATATTTCGTTCCAGATTTGCCGCATGCGATTCCTGGTCAACACAAGCGATTTAAAAAAACTTTCATTGCAGTTTAAATTGTTTTTAAAAACAAAATAAACTGAGTTTAAATAAAGTCGCCCAAGAAAAAACGCAAAATATCAGTGTCGGAAGCAGGAATAATTACGCTTCGGGTTCAAGGTAAGGTAATAAGGTTCATTTTATGTGAAATCGAACACTTTTCCTCTCTGGTAATCATTCCTTCTTGAGCCACAGGTCTCTTATATATATGAAAATGAAACGCCCGTTAATAACAGCGTCTAGTTCATGAAGTGTCGCTGTGTGTCACTGAAGTGCGGCAACAGTAATACACACTTTGTGTAAATTTCAACTTATTAGCTATGACGGTTCATGAGATGAGCCCGCTGACGGACGGACGGATAACGAAGGCTTAATAGTAATGCGGTCCCGTTCGGGTACGGAACCCTAAACACTAGTTGGGCGAATGCCCCCTTGATGCTTGAACTGCTTAGGTTGAACAGGTTAGAATAACAAAATCGAACGATTTTCTATTATTTTATGTTGGTCTCAGGTTGCCGTTTTTTCAGATTTCTAGTTAAATATTTTTGTTATATAAATAAGTATTTTTGTCAATCAAAAACTGGATTAACGGACATACGTTTAAGTTGCATGACAGGCAACTAGCCCATCGCCGCCGATGGTGATATGAAAGATTCCCCACGAAGTTTTCCATCGCCGTCAGAACTTCCGTATAATTATTGTACACTCAATATAACGTTTGACCGGCATTGTGGCTCTGCAGTTGTTTAGCTTGTTCTGTAGTGCCAACTTCACGCAAGAGGGAGTCGGCGTTCGAAATTTGAATGTCAGTACCAACTTCACAAACAAAGTAGGGGCGGCACGCAGGCGGGCGTCGGCGTTCGAAATTTGAATGTCATAATATGTAGAAAAACACATATTACACATTATGGTCATAATGTGTAATATTTCAGATAAGAAATGAGTTTTTACCAAGTAGTTTAACATTATGCTGATAGCAACGTGCGGTTTTTGTACGCAGTAAAGAGGGTTTATGATACGTTTGTAGATAAATAATATTACAGTGACAAAATCGTTTTAGATAGAGATAGAGTTGCAAAGGTTTGTTAAATGAGGTAGCAGAACTTGTTTTCCCGCCTTTAGTGCCTCCGTCGTTAAACCATCTTCTCCTGGACTTTATACCTGACGCAGCACGATGGACTTCAAGACCATTTATTGAGGAGATAGTATCTGAAGTAGGACGGGGGCACTCTGCAGTGGAGCAAGTTTTTGATGTATCAGAATAGATGTTTTTATATAATTTTGTAGAAAAGTCCATGATTTTGTACCTGGTTCCCTGTCTTGTGCCTTGTTCATCCATGAAGCTTGTGATATAAGTTTTGTGGTTCTGAATGCCTTGTTTGGCTGTTCGGAGCGACCGGTTCTTCACTATTGCTGTTTTTATCAGATTTATATCAACATCTCGAAGATCTTTGCCTATGTTACGTTTCACTCTGCGGTCCAATAAAAAGTTATCTGAGCATTTTGGTTGGGTTTCTCTTTCATTTATAAGAGGTTTTGTAGAGGCTATCAATTTATTCTTGTTTATTCTAGTTTGTAAATTGTTACATTTTTCCTGGCTTTCTCTATTTTCTATTGATTTCTTAATATTGTCGTAAAGGGTTTCCGGATCTTCTATATCTAATGTTAGGTCTTTGAAGTGATTTTGAAGTAAAGTCTTGTAAGTTCTAAATTGAGTTCTTCGTTGTTGTTCATTAATTGATTAAGAAAACTTAACTACTAAAAAGAATAAGAACTTGGATTCGAATCCAGAACTCAAAGATTGCAAAACCGATATCAAACCAATTGCGCCAAACCAATTACCATGTGAAAACCCGCGAAATCTACGATCGTATTTGAATTACATGCTTTGTTATATCGCGGTGGCTTTAATTAATAAAATCTCGTGTGGTACATTATTTAATAATGAGTTCTTTATTGCACACAACTAATGTATAGACAAGCTTACATAAAATAGTGATCTCTAATAAGAGATCTCTTCCAGCAAACAAAATTAGGATGGGAAAGGTCGATTGATGAGCAGGGGTACACCATGTGTAATTTTTATTTATTGCAGTAGCGGCAACAGAAATACACATTATGTGCAAATTTCAACTCTACAGCTATTTCGGTTTATCAGATAGAGCCCGCAGAGGGGCGGAGGGACAGACGGACAGACCGACAGCGGAGGCTTAGTATAGGGTCCCGTCCTGGTACGGAACCCTATTACCAGGTGCCCTTAATATAAAATAGGACTAATAAATCATATACGATTTAATTTCAAGAAACACAATCTCAAATCACGACATAAATCTTTTATCGTTTTCATATAATGGCGGGATTTTTGTCATAAAATGTGGCGATATTTTAATCTTTTTACTGCTAACATGTGCTTGTAAGATGCAGACAAATGGGTTAGAACCGCGAGTTAGATAAAGCAGGAGAAGCGGTTCTTACCGGTTTTATTTAGTGGTAAAGGGTTTGACGACGCCTGTGTTTGCCTCCCGGGTTCCACCGGCTGAGTAGGATGAACTAAAATCCTCAGATCTTGGATGTTTATGTGTGTGTGACGTCGCTGTTTCTGGTTCCCACGACAAAGGTTATCCCAGCGTGGGGCCAAAAGCAATGTGTATTAATTTATAAGGCACATATTTGAATACGTTTATCCAGCAACATTATCGTATGGGTCTAGTATTAGTAGCTACAGATATTGTTGTTTTAGTTTAAATAGACAGGAAGACCAACAATCCCTAAGATACAGGTTCTTTACCTAGTTTAGGGGTTAGGAGTTCGACTATAACGATGTCACTGTGTACAACAACTTCACTAGATTTTTTCTTTAGGCATTAAAATGTAGTACAAAAATAAAAATAAAAATTTGAGCTAATCTTATCTTATCTAATTATTTAATAGCACATCATAAATGTCCTATTTGCACAACAAAATGATCAACAAAATCTTTTTTATGCTTTATATTACATTACTGCAGACTCCGGGAAGAAGGGCTTGCCGGCTGAGTAGGCATAGAGTAGTGATACGAAGCCGGCAAGCCCTTTTCACGGCCAGAGGCATGTAGAGTGCTGTTCTCAGACATATGCCATCAAATAAAAATACACCAATCAAAAAACAAATCCAAGTTTAAAAATACTACTGATCGTAAGTTCTGTGCACCCGTTGATGTCTTTTGCTCTGAGCATTAAATAAAATTAAAAATACTCCCCGGCCTAGGTCTGCAATTTTGTATGAAGTTCCTTTTCAGTTCTCTCGAGTTGTGCGGCCCGATCGTGATACTCCCAAGCCTGTTATAACGTTCGTAATGACGACATTTCATTGCATGTTTGAGAAAATATTTATGTATTCTCAAATTGTATCTTTCTTTTAGAGGTCTGTACGTAATTCTTCATGTTAGGTTGACATGTAAGTAAGCAAACTTACATGTCAACCTAACATGAAGAATAAAGGAGCTTCGCTTAGCTCACCCGTTTTATTCTTCTCCTACCCAGACCCACCACTTTCCCTCATCGTATCAAGAGGCCAGACAAACTCTAACCATATTCACTATTTATTTCTTCTATACCTGGTATTTATCTAGGAATTTTAGCAGGTAGATAATGTAGTTTTGGTTCAGCTAGATACAAATGGGTTCCCGCAGTAGGAAAGGCTCTGATTCAGAACCGTCACTGACGGAATTATGAATTCGCAACAGTAATAACCAATCCAATTAGTTATAACTGTTGCGAATTTCCGTTCTTTGACATCGACGCCCCCAAAACGATACCCACGGGATGTCGTTGTCAAAGTCAAAGTACTTTATTACTGTAGATATTTACATATACTTAGCAAACGTCATTTTTTGCCTCTTCTCTACATTGGACCACTGTGGGAGAAGGAGGGCGTAGAAACTACCACAGATTGATTTTTAGATCTCTTTTAAAAATAGGTTGTGCTTAACTAATACAAATATGAAAAATTTAATTGTTATAATTAATGAGCAGGAATATATAATTACAAAATTATTAACAGCAAGGTCTGTGTTGAGCCAGGTAAACCCCATACAGTCCTGTCATTTAAGTAATCTTGAATATTGTAATATCCCTTTTTCGACAAAGTCGCTTTAACATGCTTTTTAAATTGCTCAAATGGCAATTTCGAAATATCCAGAGGTATCTGTAGTAGAGAATGCACTGACCCTTGAAAGAATTGCTAACCTTCGCGAGTCTAAAACGGGGCGCACATAGTCTGTGATTATTTCTTAGGTTAACAATTGTGCCTCTGCCACCCCGTATGGTAAAGGGCGTGACGCAATAACCCTAAAAGGTCGTATAAGTCAGCGACTAAACGACCCCGCTCCCATTTTCATTCAATCTTAGGTTGTGCCCAGTAGGTATATATTTTTGCCGAGTAGGATTAGGGTTGCATAGGTCAGCGATGACCTTATAGCGCTGTAATGTAGTCCCGAATTCAGGTGCACACATATATAGAGACCGTGTGGTTTATTATTACTCATATTTGTATGACTTTACACCGACAGGCAGTATCCGTTTCAATGTCGCTTAAAACGAATTGTGTGTTTCTTTTTCTGACTGAAACTGTAATTAGGGGCTACAGTTTGTGCCATTAAGCTTGCCAATTAAAAAACAATGGTTTTGTTTTATCTGGTGGTGATAAAGCTGATTCTTACGGATATTTATACTTCAATTGAATAGAGTAAGAACCGACTCAACTGAAGCGACCGATAAGCAAGAAGTAATCTGTTCAACTGGACTCGACTACTTCGTCGATACATGAGTGTTCCCGCTCTCAGAAAGCTTCATGACTTTTTCTTTAGGGATTCAAGACAATATTGATACGAAAAGTTCATCACAAGTTACACGAGAGACCCAAATAAAACCCATGTCGCTGGGTTAAAGTTGTTCAGAATTTTAGGAGAGTGCAGAATTATATATGGGCTCTCGGCCTTATATTGCGCTGTTGTAATGCCGTAGATCAGAATCTATTTTTTATTGATATATTTATTATAATTCTAAAATACTTCAGTATAGGTCGAGTGATCATCTAGGTGACGTGACAGAAACGTATAGAAGTGGCACGATATTTCGTACCATGCCACGTCACGCTCATAGATTAGTTGAAAGATCATGTGTCAACTCAGATGGGCGCGCTGCATTACACAAATATAAATGTAGACGACCTCTGCGGCGCTGTGCTTCGAAACTCTGCTTCCCAAGCGAGAGACCCGGGATCGAACCCCGTAAAAACCCTGGTATTGGATGTTTATATGTGTGTGACGTCGCTGTTCCTGGTTCCCACGACACAGGGTATCGTAGTGGGGCCAGAAGCAAAATGTATTTAAACGATTATGTTAATCTTCAGAAATCGCTACAGCTTATGCCTACGTCCCCCACCCATACTATATTTACACGGGTGTGGTCCGACACATTAAATTGATGTAATTTTCTGCCATTGTTAAGATTAATAGCGCTCATTTTACTAGCCCTTTGGAAACGTAAACAAAGAATGTCCTGCTGTTCTACGTGGTGTAATAAGTAGGGAATAAAATAATTCTCAACAACTTGCCGAGCAATTTACACACTTATATAATTCAATTCAATTCAATTCAATTTCTTTATTTCAGGTTATAGACCCATACATTACAAAATTAAAATTACAATTAAATTAAACACAAGTCATAAACACAAATTAATAAATTAAATAAATTAATAAATTAAATTAAATTAGATTAGATTCAAATTAGAATTAATGAAAAATTAAGAATAAGGAATGGTATTCCACACTGCTAGGACAGACAGGTGTGCAGACGTTCCCAGTGCCCCAGCAGCGGTGAATCCCATCTGTCCGCAAACGTGCACAGAATGAAGTTGAGACTACCACAGATGCGGGCCTTTAACGAGGCGCAGCGTTTTCTAATTATTGCGTGGAATCGGTCAATCCTTGCCTCCGCAAACATGCCTGAGGCGCTGCAGTGCCGCGGCAGCCCCATCAACACCCTGTACGTGTTGTTGTACTGGACCCGCAGAGCGCTGTATATCCTCTGCGTGTAGTTGACCCACAGGCTGCAGGTATAGAAGGACTGGCAGTATGCTCCGAAGAGCGTCCGCTTAGCTTCTTCACTGCAATGTGCAAACCTGCGGGCCAACATGTTGCAACGAACAGCCAGCGCTCTGCGTTACCTCTCCATGTCGAGGTTATCTTTAAGATCCTCAGAGACCCAGTGGCCCAGATATTTAAACTTATCTACTTTATTCAAGGGAGTACCATATAATGTGACTGGCGGTACATTCAAGTATGTTTTTGTGCCCGACTTGAATAACATAAATTCACTTTTCTTCACATAGTATCTGAGCCCATGAGCGTCAGCATTTACGTTAATCTCAGTGTTGCAGAGCTGATTCATCACTTTCAACTCACGGAGCTCAGTTTTTAGCGTTTCGAATTGCTCGACGGTTACATACTCCGTTTGAGCAGTCTTTTCATACTTGTTTTGTTTATCTCCTAGATCTTTTTGTATCAAGATGATGTCTTTTAAGAGTCTGGTGACATCAACATGGTCAAAAGTGACCGGTGGAAGTCTCTGGAGATCTCGCGCAACAAAGATTGGCATGTTTTCAGGATCCGTCTCCTTGATGAGACAAATAATGTCATTCAGGTTCCGCTGAGTTTTGCCCTCACGTTTTCTTAATGTCCTCTTCTTTGAGACAGAATCAAACAAAATACTTTTAGCCTTTTCAATTTCGTCTTCGGTGAAAGCTGTTGCACAAATTTGTACTAAACTATCTTCGACCATCACGTCCACTTTGTTTTGCACAAAGGCAAGCGCTTCGTTTATCACGATATTGCAATTCGTGCATTTTAACACGGAAGAGGTCATTGCCCCTGATACGAGTAGTAGCCGTCACTGCGTTATTACGCAGTCCGTTATTGGTCCACTCTCAACAAGTTTGCGCGCGCGACTGAACGTACAGTGTTAATTATTGACAAATTTGAAAGTAATTGATACGTACGTACAGTAAGTAACAGAGTTAGACTGCATATTAAATTAGAATGCAGAATGGAAAATCAGTTTCCCCTAGTGACCGAAACTGGATTTTCACCCGAAACCGAAACTTTTTAGTTTGTGGTGATGACGAAATTATTCTTAGTAAGTTAGCGTACACACGACCATGCTGCAACCACAAAAAGAAAAACCCCGCCACACGCCACGCCCGCCACAACCATTTATTCAGAGTGTCCCACGGCTGTGCCACATGGAGGGAGAGTACCTTAAATACCGTAGATTGTAGTTGTACGGCCAAGTCAGTGAAAATATGAATAGCATTCTCAGAACAAACTTTTATTAGTATGTTTAATTTCAGTATATTTTTTACTTTATACAGGTACTTACATTGCTTCTGGCCCCACGCTAGCATACCCTGTGCTGTGGGAACCAAAGTCAGCGATGTCAAAAACTTGTAAACATCCAAGACCTAAGGATGTTTTTTCTTCTATGTTTCTCAGACAAAAATGATCCTTATGATTGAGCATTTCGGTCGAAATTGTAAAATTACAGCGATATTTCGTTCCAGATTTGCCGCATGCGATTCCTGGTCAACACAAGCGATTTAAAAAAACTTTCATTGCAGTTTAAATTGTTTTTAAAAACAAAATAAACTGAGTTTAAATAAAGTCGCCCAAGAAAAAACGCAAAATATCAGTGTCGGAAGCAGGAATAATTACGCTTCGGGTTCAAGGTAAGGTAATAAGGTTCATTTTATGTGAAATCGAACACTTTTCCTCTCTGGTAATCATTCCTTCTTGAGCCACAGGTCTCTTATATATATGAAAATGAAACGCCCGTTAATAACAGCGTCTAGTTCATGAAGTGTCGCTGTGTGTCACTGAAGTGCGGCAACAGTAATACACACTTTGTGTAAATTTCAACTTATTAGCTATGACGGTTCATGAGATGAGCCCGCTGACGGACGGACGGATAACGAAGGCTTAATAGTAATGCGGTCCCGTTCGGGTACGGAACCCTAAACACTAGTTGGGCGAATGCCCCCTTGATGCTTGAACTGCTTAGGTTGAACAGGTTAGAATAACAAAATCGAACGATTTTCTATTATTTTATGTTGGTCTCAGGTTGCCGTTTTTTCAGATTTCTAGTTAAATATTTTTGTTATATAAATAAGTATTTTTGTCAATCAAAAACTGGATTAACGGACATACGTTTAAGTTGCATGACAGGCAACTAGCCCATCGCCGCCGATGGTGATATGAAAGATTCCCCACGAAGTTTTCCATCGCCGTCAGAACTTCCGTATAATTATTGTACACTCAATATAACGTTTGACCGGCATTGTGGCTCTGCAGTTGTTTAGCTTGTTCTGTAGTACCAACTTCACGCAAGAGGGAGTCGGCGTTCGAAATTTGAATGTCAGTACCAACTTCACAAACAAAGTAGGGGCGGCACGCAGGCGGGCGTCGGCGTTCGAAATTTGAATGTCATAATATGTAGAAAAACACATATTACACATTATGGTCATAATGTGTAATATTTCAGATAAGAAATGAGTTTTTACCAAGTAGTTTAACATTATGCTGATAGCAACGTGCGGTTTTTGTACGCAGTAAAGAGGGTTTATGATACGTTTGTAGATAAATAATATTACAGTGACAAAATCGTTTTAGATAGAGATAGAGTTGCAAAGGTTTGTTAAATGAGGTAGCAGAACTTGTTTTCCCGCCTTTAGTGCCTCCGTCGTTAAACCATCTTCTCCTGGACTTTATACCTGACGCAGCACGATGGACTTCAAGACCATTTATTGAGGAGATAGTATCTGAAGTAGGACGGGGGCACTCTGCAGTGGAGCAAGTTTTTGATGTATCAGAATAGATGTTTTTATATAATTTTGTAGAAAAGTCCATGATTTTGTACCTGGTTCCCTGTCTTGTGCCTTGTTCATCCATGAAGCTTGTGATATAAGTTTTGTGGTTCTGAATGCCTTGTTTGGCTGTTCGGAGCGACCGGTTGTTCACTATTGCTGTTTTTATCAGATTTATATCAACATCTCGAAGATCTTTGCCTATGTTACGTTTCACTCTGCGGTCCAATAAAAAGTTATCTGAGCATTTTGGTTGGGTTTCTCTTTCATTTATAAGAGGTTTTGTAGAAGCTATCAATTTATTCTTGTTTATTCTAGTTTGTAAATTGTTACATTTTTCCTGGCTTTCTCTATTTTCTATTGATTTCTTAATATTGTCGTAAAGGGTTTCCGGATCTTCTATATCTAATGTTAGGTCTTTGAAGTGATTTTGAAGTAAAGTCTTGTAAGTTCTAAATTGAGTTCTTCGTTGTTGTTCATTAATTGATTAAGAAAACTTAACTACTAAAAAGAATAAGAACTTGGATTCGAATCCAGAACTCAAAGATTGCAAAACCGATATCAAACCAATTGCGCCAAACCAATTACCATGTGAAAACCCGCGAAATCTACGATCGTATTTGAATTACATGCTTTGTTATATCGCGGTGGCTTTAATTAATAAAATCTCGTGTGGTACATTATTTAATAATGAGTTCTTTATTGCACACAACTAATGTATAGACAAGCTTACATAAAATAGTGATCTCTAATAAGAGATCTCTTCCAGCAAACAAAATTAGGATGGGAAAGGTCGATTGATGAGCAGGGGTACACCATGTGTAATTTTTATTTATTGCAGTAGCGGCAACAGAAATACACATTATGTGCAAATTTCAACTCTACAGCTATTTCGGTTTATCAGATAGAGCCCGCAGAGGGGCGGAGGGACAGACGGACAGACCGACAGCGGAGGCTTAGTATAGGGTCCCGTCCTGGTACGGAACCCTATTACCAGGTGCCCTTAATATAAAATAGGACTAATAAATCATATACGATTTAATTTCAAGAAACACAATCTCAAATCACGACATAAATCTTTTATCGTTTTCATATAATGGCGGGATTTTTGTCATAAAATGTGGCGATATTTTAATCTTTTTACTGCTAACATGTGCTTGTAAGATGCAGACAAATGGGTTAGAACCGCGAGTTAGATAAAGCAGGAGAAGCGGTTCTTACCGGTTTTATTTAGTGGTAAAGGGTTTGACGACGCCTGTGTTTGCCTCCCGGGTTCCACCGGCTGAGTAGGATGAACTAAAATCCTCAGATCTTGGATGTTTATGTGTGTGTGACGTCGCTGTTTCTGGTTCCCACGACAAAGGTTATCCCAGCGTGGGGCCAAAAGCAATGTGTATTAATTTATAAGGCACATATTTGAATACGTTTATCCAGCAACATTATCGTATGGGTCTAGTATTAGTAGCTACAGATATTGTTGTTTTAGTTTAAATAGACAGGAAGACCAACAATCCCTAAGATACAGGTTCTTTACCTAGTTTAGGGGTTAGGAGTTCGACTATAACGATGTCACTGTGTACAAAAACTTCACTAGATTTTTTCTTTAGGCATTAAAATGTAGTACAAAAATAAAAATAAAAATTTGAGCTAATCTTATCTTATCTAATTATTTAATAGCACATCATAAATGTCCTATTTGCACAACAAAATGATCAACAAAATCTTTTTTATGCTTTATATTACATTACTGCAGACTCCGGGAAGAAGGGCTTGCCGGCTGAGTAGGCATAGAGTAGTGATACGAAGCCGGCAAGCCCTTTTCACGGCCAGAGGCATGTAGAGTGCTGTTCTCAGACATATGCCATCAAATAAAAATACACCAATCAAAAAACAAATCCAAGTTTAAAAATACTACTGATCGTAAGTTCTGTGCACCCGTTGATGTCTTTTGCTCTGAGCATTAAATAAAATTAAAAATACTCCCCGGCCTAGGTCTGCAATTTTGTATGAAGTTCCTTTTCAGTTCTCTCGAGTTGTGCGGCCCGATCGTGATACTCCCAAGCCTGTTATAACGTTCGTAATGACGACATTTCATTGCATGTTTGAGAAAATATTTATGTATTCTCAAATTGTATCTTTCTTTTAGAGGTCTGTACGTAATTCTTCATGTTAGGTTGACATGTAAGTAAGCAAACTTACATGTCAACCTAACATGAAGAATAAAGGAGCTTCGCTTAGCTCACCCGTTTTATTCTTCTCCTACCCAGACCCACCACTTTCCCTCATCGTATCAAGAGGCCAGACAAACTCTAACCATATTCACTATTTATTTCTTCTATACCTGGTATTTATCTAGGAATTTTAGCAGGTAGATAATGTAGTTTTGGTTCAGCTAGATACAAATGGGTTCCCGCAGTAGGAAAGGCACTGATTCAGAACCGTCACTGACGGAATTATGAATTCGCAACAGTAATAACCAATCCAATTAGTTATAACTGTTGCGAATTTCCGTTCTTTGACATCGACGCCCCCAAAACGATACCCACGGGATGTCGTTGTCAAAGTCAAAGTACTTTATTACTGTAGATATTTACATATACTTAGCAAACGTCATTTTTTGCCTCTTCTCTACATTGGACCACTGTGGGAGAAGGAGGGCGTAGAAACTACCACAGATTGATTTTTAGATCTCTTTTAAAAATAGGTTGTGCTTAACTAATACAAATATGAAAAATTTAATTGTTATAATTCATTAATTATAACAATTAAATTTATATATATATTATATATTCCTGCTCATTAGCAGGAATATATAATTACAAAATTATTAACAGCAAGGTCTGTGTTGAGCCAGGTAAACCCCATACAGTCCTGTCATTTAAGTAATCTTGAATATTGTAATATCCCTTTTTCGACAAAGTCGCTTTAACATGCTTTTTAAATTGCTCAAATGGCAATTTCGAAATATCCAGAGGTATCTGTAGTAGAGAATGCACTGACCCTTGAAAGAATTGCTAACCTTCGCGAGTCTAAAACGGGGCGCACATAGTCTGTGATTATTTCTTAGGTTAACATTACAGCTATCGCTAAGTTTGGAAAATGTTGTAAGTTTATTGCGTAGACAAATTTTTGCGTTGCGTTGCGTTGAGAAATGGCATAGCGGCGAGCGTGAAACCACTAGACTGCGGAGCTCTTAAACAGATTCTTTGCCACAAAATCATAAATAAAAGAATTAATTACTTATTCATTTAATCGAAAAGAAAAAAAACAACTTCAAAGAAACCCTATTTAATTAGCAACCATTGAAGCCATCGCATCTCACCCCATTAAACACACAGCATTGAGTAGTTCCGGGGACAATCTGTAGACTTCATCAGCACTTCTACTTCACCAAGTCAGGCTTCTCTAGAACTGCAGTTTCCAACAACAACAACCGCTATAAGTATGCCTATAGTATTTGAAGAGTTCCTTTGATGTCTCCAGGATCCTCTGACCTGACGAAAATGGGACCAATCGGAAGCAAAACCTTTCGAACAAATCAGTGCATTCGTCTTGGAGGAATCGATAAACATACATTGGAAACCTCCTTTTGAAAAGTGGATTAAAAACAACTTCTCTCGCTATCCACCTCCTCGAGCTCAAGTAGCTACTTAAGTCTTTGATTTATCACGTCACTGCAGATGTATGTGTGTATGTGAAATATATTTGTCTGTCATTCTGTCACGTCTGCTTTAAGTTCTAGTCGTGATTTCACATTCAATTCGAGCAGGAGAAGCTAAATGTGGATTAAAATCGAGTTAGCTGGTCCTTTGAATGCATTGAATTGCTTACTGCAATATCTATCCGAATACCTTACACAGTGATGTACCTAACCTCTGCGAAAACTTATCAGTAAAAAAAACGGTCAAGTGCGGGTCGGACTCGCACACATAGGGTTCCGTACCACCGTACACGAAAATATAAGGACAACAAAAAACGAAGTGGATTTCGGTACCAGTCCTTACTGATTGCAGATCCGCCGTCAAACCTATAGAGCCACGGACGATAATATCATCACATCTCTTGTATTGGGGATAAAAACAGGTCTCTTGTGATGGGACACCCCTTATTTTATAAAATAGTATGTATGTAGTTCGTTATTTTTTGCTGTAGCGGCAACAGAAATACACATTCTGTGAAAATTACAACTCTGGTACAGCCCGCTGACGGACAGACGGAAAGACGGACAGACAGAGGGACGGACAGTTGAGGCTTAGTTATAGGCTCCCGTTTGGCAGCCTTCGGGTACGGAACCCTAAAAACCTACAGTTTAGTTTAGTTAGTTACTTTAGTTCTCTTTCAAGAACCTGGAAATAGTCTTGTAGAAATTAAATTAAAAACTGACCTCATTACCAGCCTTGGCAAGCTGAAGCTTCATTTAAAACTTTTCAAGGATGTTGAGGAAAGGCGTTAGAGTGAAATCACTTACTATTATAATATTGAAATCATCGTTTTGTGTGGAGATATTGAAGGAAACTAAATTTTCAGTACAAACATTTTGGCATTTTTTTAGGAAAGACAAATCCTAACTTTATAAAACTTTGTGTGTATGAATAAGACAACATTTAGCACATAGCAATTTTAATTTAATTTAAGAAAAGTGATAGCTGTAAAATTAAATTACGAATCTCAACATGAAAATGGATGACATTTAGGAAGAACTGATTTTGAAGATTAAATTTTAGTTATCTAACTGAAAATTAAAAGAAAATTTAATATGTAGATGTAAAAATTTGAAATTAACTTTTATGAATTGAATTAAATGAATTATGAACTCCTGAGTCTGTAAGAAAATTTCGCCTTTTCATAGGTAAGCACCCAATATAATATATATTAAGGACTTCATCGAAAACGACAATCATCTTTACCTACTCACGGCAAAATGTCAAATCGCATACATTTTCTGAGCATCTAGCTAGAGTGATAAAAGTCTCACTAAAAGTTTAAGGAACTGTCCACTTACATTAACAATATTTAAAAAGTAATTACAACATTTGAAAATGGAACCCTTTGGCTGTAGAATGCAGTTTGTTTCATCTGATTGTCAAATATTTTTACATTGTGGCGCCATTTTAAAAATTGCGTGTCTACATCAAAATAAATTTAACTCGGGAAAATTTTGGTAGAATGATTTTCTACTATTTTAAGTGTAATTTGACAGCTCAGCAGAGCCTTGCTCGGCTTCAATCTGCTTATGGCGATGAAGCGACTATTTATAGCTGGTTTGCAGAATTCAAGCGCCGTCGTGTCCATCTCAGTGACGAATCTCGTGATGGTCGCCCGTCCACCGCTCTGAACAACAAAAATATCAATGCTGTGCGCCGTATGATCGAAACAGACCGGCATGTGACCTACCATGAGATTCGGGCATCCTTAGACATAGGCATGAGTCGAATACAATCAATCAATGAGCTGTGCTCGCGGTGGATCCCACACAATTAGACCGAGGCTCATAAAACGGACCGTATCACTTGGTGCAATGCCATGCTTACCAGATTAAACGAAGGTGCGTCAAATTTGGTGTGGGACATGGTAACAGGTGACTAAACTTGGATTTATTGCTACGATCCCAAAACAAAGCAGCAATCGAGCGAATGGGTCTTTCAAAATGAGCCGAAACGGCTCATTTTGAAACGGCCAAAGCGGCGTGCTAAAAAGTTCATCTAAGCGCATGATTGCTTCTTTTTTAATAAGACTGGACACGTGGCTACTGTTGCTTTAGAGAATCGTCGTACCGTGAATAGTGACTGGTGCACGACCATTTGTTTGCCGGAATTTATTGACGGACTCCGTAAAGATAACTCCACTTTCATCCACTAAAAGCGTCTTTTCATTTAAAGGCTAAATAACCTTTGTCGCTCCCACAACTGAGAGGAATCCAACAACACCTCGTTGAAATGGACATACAAACGCTCGAAAAACATCACCCTCCTTCTTGTACAATCGTGTAAAAACAATGCGCGACATTCGTTTTATCATGGAATTAAAAGATTATATCAAAGTTTAACTTCGAAAATAATTCCCGAACATCCAAGAATATTCCGACACTAGATTACATACAATAAGTACTACAATTAGCTACGCATGGAGCCGTAACTTTAGCACATTGCCGCTTTTGACGTGCCAAAGCCACGGTAAGGGCCATTTATTATGATGTTTGGACGTAGTTGACTGTAGTGTAATGACCCGGTGGGACTGAAGAATTGTCCTGGTACATGGAGGCGTAGGAAAACAAGTTTGTGAGGTTTGCAATAGGTTTCTTTGGCGAACAACGTAAAAATAGAAAACATTTTATATATTACGCCATTGCCAATCTCACAAAATTTAAGAACATCAAACTATTAATCGCTATAGGTCCACTACATCGAACGCGCGACATCACTATTCTCTGAATAACGTTGCCAACTTCAGATAAAGGAGACGGGTCAAATCCCATTTAAAAAAATTTGGCCTAAAATAAAGAGTATAATTAGCAGAGTAATCCTAAAATTAATTATTGTTAAATTAGATGGCTCAAGTGTTTTTTTTACCATCTCAAGATAATAATAATATTTAACAATAGTAACAATAATTCAGATTTTATTCATTTAGTGACAACTCCATATAAATTTGTATGGAGTTGTCAATGTTTGCTCGAGTTAAGTCTTATTCCGCCTTCTAACTGCAATACTTCTGAAGGCCGAAAAAAAAACACTTGCTATGGAATTGGGCTCTAATTATCTTTAGAATTCCTTTACTAATTAGTCGTACTCTTTATTTTGATACACATTTCTTACGTAGAAATCTTTTGTATTTCTACTTTTAAATCTTTATATTTTTCAACGCGAGTCAATGCCATTCTCTGAAAAATTCCATATAAGTTATTCAAAGGACAGTGATGACTCGTGTTCGGAGTACTCGCGCTCGCATTAGATCGACGGCCTCAGAGTTTAAGTTTCTTTCATACAAAATAACGACTGTTTGAATGAGTCTGAAAGTACATAAACAGGCACATACAATACATCGCATCTAATCCCACAATAGTAGTTTGATCAAATAGATAATGTTTCCGTTTGTAATATTAGGGCATACAACCAAAGGCCACTCGGTCCAATCCGCCTTTCATTTAGCTTCCTCAAGACCCGCCCTAAGGAAAGGGCCTTAAGTTGCTCCAATTTTGCACAGTCACGCAGAAATAAGGTTAAAAAAATTTCAACGAAAATTACAAAAGTTATTTGATGTCCGCCGACGAATCATTGAAAAATGGCGCGGAGACTTAATGCGTGCCGGACCTTTTTGGAGGGAAATTAAAAGTGTGTCATTATAATCGGTCCACTAAGAAGTTAAGAAGGAAACAATGGTCTTTGAAAAAAATTGAGCGATTTTTGCTAATAGAATTTCAACACCGTTAATTGGTTTATAATGGAAATGTTAGGACGCTGAGTAGCATACTTTATTTCTCCATAACCCCAACATCAGATCCTGACCGACCTTGATATATTGTTGAGAAGCTCTCCTGGTACGTCACCATCACTTCCATTTCACCATGACGCGTGATGACGAGCATACATTACTGACCAGCCTTAATAAAGTTACCATACCGCAACCTGTAGTCTACCTTGCATTGAGCAGTTCCGTTAGCCATCTGTGGTCTTCGACATCAGCTCCACTTCACAAAATGATGCTTCCCGACAGTAAATGCACAAGTTTCTATGAAAATTACAAAATCGCTATAGGCCTGCCTATAATATTTGAAGAGTTCCCTCAATTTCTCCAGAAGACGATCGTCAGATCCTGACTAGATGGTAATGGGACCAACTGGAAGGTAAACCATTTCAAAGAAAAAACGATTTGGCAAATCGGTCCATCCGTCTTGTAGAAATCGATGAACATACATAAAAGAAAAACTTAGATCCCAACGAATTGTAAACCTCCTCTTTTTGTGAAGTCGATCAAAAATGACGTAAGTATGTGTTGCCGCCGAAGCTCTACGCGATACCTTATTTATATGTACTTCGTACAAGCCATGCAATTGGAGAAAGGTTCTGGCAATGGCGGCAATGCATTTTAGCGAGACGAGGCATAAAGACCGTCGGCAGACGGTACGCATTCCTGGACCTTGGTTTGAAGTCTGATCATGCATAAAGGCTGTTTTCAGTGGTTTTAGCTTTGACAGCTGTCCATAATTGAACGCGTTAGATTTGTTTTGAAACGTCAACGAATTGAAGTCGATTATTATATTTTTAATTATTTAACACTGACAATTATTAAAGTATATATATATATATATATATACATATAAATACTGCACGTAAAAGACAGATGTTTTTAATGGGTTCTGAGGGACATCATTTCATTTTTGTGACCGCCCAAATAAACTAATAAACCTTTTTATTGTTTCAGGTACATTCAGTGGCAGTGACATCTCAGTGCAGTGTCAAGTAAAGTGATAGTGATGTGACGCGTGGATAACGATGCCTCTATTCACGCGTGTATGACGTCACAATTCGCATTGTTGGCAGCTTAACACGTGTTCAACGGCAACATAACGCGTGCAGGCTGCGAAATCACGCTTTTTTTGAAGACACCGGTAACGTCTCGCGTGGCTTGTGCTTGTGTGTTAGGATGTGTTAGTGAGTGAGATATGTGTTTGTGAGGATGTGCTGACGAGTTACCATGCGGGTGTCACACTCTCGCGTTGTGACGTCACTGCTGGCGAGCTTGCTTCTGCAGTACTGCGTCGAGAGCCAGCAGGAAATACTTCTTGAGGAGTCAGGTTAGTGTACTTAGAGTATATTTTATCCCTATTTCTTTAGTAAAGCCCAGTAGGGAGTGGCGTTTGTGTTGCCGGACCGAACGGACGTCCCCCCCCCGAGATCTCCCAAACGCATTTAAACAAACAATAGTTTTCATCCCTGGCGCGCGCCTTTTGTTCTGCCTCCGGAGGCCCGAAAACGAGCCTGGCTTATACCGCGTGTTACTGTAAGGGCTACCTGGGGAATGTGCGTGATCCATCTAGGCACCCCATCTGTGCAATACCACGCATTTCAGTGATTGTGATGATACTAGTGCGGTCAAGTGTAATGAATGCCCAGAGAACTGCGCGATACTCTTAGGCATCCCATCTGTGCAAGCCCTAGAATTTATTCTAGGCCAGGTGCACGTCTGAGCCACGCAGCGACAGGCCGGCAGCGAGCGACGCCTACGCAACACACCCTCAACGCTACTGCCTCCACCACCACCGCCGCTAAACACACCAACCTGGTGAGATCATTCCGATTAGGACATCATTGATAGTGATTACCTACCTCTAACTTTATTTCTCTCAGGACCACTCGCCGCCTGACAATAATAAACCACCACTTACCGCGGCCGCGGTCGCCCCTATTGACTAAGACATAATCACATTTATAGGTGCGTCATAGGCAGGATATAACAATTCCCTACCTACGCAATATCAAAATCAACTAATAAAACATTATTATAGCTACATATACTTATATTGCTTTGCCTGAAAATAAATTCGAGATAATTCTCCTCGAGATTTATTTTCTCCTCATCTTCGAAAGACCATTCAAAACAGTCATTAACAATAACCATCCACTAAACCCTGAAACTCAGTGAATAAGCCAACCCAAAACTTAACAATCCTAGAATTATTTTTATGTAGCTAAACTGCAAATATACTAAACCCGACAATAAACAAAAACTAAACAAGTGCAGGCCATAAAAATGCCATCTCACCAAACTCCCAGAAACTAGACAAAACAATTGACTGCTATTTAGGAACAATTGAAAAAGCTTCGAAGCACAAAAGGCTCACAACGTTCCCTCACACATCTGGCACCCATTCTATGGTGTCAGCCCATCTTGGAAATACCGGGAAACATATGAATAAAAATAGATCGTAAAAAGCCAAACAGCGTCTCTCATCATACCGGCCGTACACCTCTTAGAAACAACCCACACACACACATTCATATTAGCTAAAATATCACGAGGCTTTCTCCTGTAGTAATATCTCACAATCTAAACTCTACCAATGCCCAGAGATGGAAACTGCCTGTTCCATGCAATTGCAGACAAAATCAACCATCTGTTTGGAGCGACATTCAACCATACCCACATCAGAAGCGACTTAGCTAGATACGTGGAAGCTAACAGCAATTATCCACGCATCAAACATGGGATCGACGCACCAAACGCAGAAGCTTTCACTGAGTACATAAAAAATCTCCACATACAGGGCACGTGGGGCGGTGAATAAATTATCATAGCAGCCGCGGAGTTCTACATAATAAGTGTAGCGATCCATCATACCTAAATACAAAACTAAGCAGGAACCTACCCAATAATAGTAAAACAAAACATAACCATTTCTAACTTTATCCGGTCCGACAAGCCCACAAAAATAAAACAATAATGCAAGCCCGTCTACTACATTACTGCATATTCTGAGAAATAGCGAGAAACAGCCAACAATTGCACATCATAAAAGGATCATTTCACCATCTTCCAGAAAACAGGCAATTAACAAAAGACTTCCACTGATGAACAATAACAACAATAAAATCGGAGACTTTTTGTCCTAAGCGGCTCTCTACCGAGAATAAGGGCGCACGAAGATACGCACAAACTTTGACAATCGCAACCCGTACGATCTGTTAATCGTATACAAAGGTAGTTCAAATAAATCACGCTATATCTAAGTTCTTTCTTTCAACAACATCCCAAGAACATAACCTAATGGAAGCCTTACCAACGCTGAGATGGTAACTGCCTATTCACCGCAATTGCTGACTAAATTAATCACCTATGTCAATTAACATGCAACCACACTCACATTCGTAAGGACCTAGTTAAATATGTAGAAGAAAACGGCGATGAACAGAACAAAGCTCGCAATCACTGAGCCTGAAATCCTTAACAACTCACCACTGAAAATCTACGCAATTACGGTACTTGGGCTGGAGAGGAGATTATAATACCAGCTGCCGAATACTTTCTACTTAACGCAACAATCCACCAGCAAAATACACCATCGCTCACATTCACGCCCAAGAATCCAGCGGATGCAGTGAAATCTATCAACCTCAACGTCACAGGACACCACTACGACAGCGTTTACTTGCTTGAATCGCCAAATTTACCCACGGATCAAGCAACCGATAACCAAACTGATAACACCATACTTTCGCCGATACTTAATGCAACACCCATGACCTCCTCAGGGTCAACCATAACATCAACAGAAGACATCCCAGACAACACCGGATATACGATGATACGAAACAGCCCCATATTTAATATTTAATATTTAAACCACAAGTCACATGCGAGCGTATGCGCATTGCTACTTGGAAGGTTAGAGGATGCGCCGAAATAACTAAAAGACTCAACATTGACGCGGAATTGACTAACAAAAACATACACATAGCCTATATACAGGAAACAAACATGATACATATGTCAAAACACTATCTCTGGTATCTGTATGCTCGCATCGGACAAGACGCTATAAAGAAATACAGGAAAAAGGGAATTATAGGAACAAACCTCCTTCACAATATTGCACACAAATATTTTAAAAGTTACATCAAAAGAAAATGCATGTACAAGGGCGAGCTTGTCTCTGAAAAGAGATTTCTTCCAGCAAAACAAGGCATTACAGGAATTGCTATCATAAAAGGGTAGGCAGTGCACGATAATTACTATAACTAAAATGCCTAGGAATAAATTAAAATATCTGTAAAATACAGATAGCAAATACGAAATAATTACCGATATATACATAAACCTTACATATAATAAAATAAATACAATAACTTTTACGAAAGAGACATGTAGAGCTCTTTAATATGTTTCTTAAAAGAAAAAAGAGTCAGACTGTCTCTTATAGTGCAAAGAGGTGCGTTCCAGAGTCGGACCGCCCGCATCCTGAAGGAGCGTTTATACGCAGCGCTGCTATGCCGCGGAGTAGCTAAAAGTGAATAATTAAATATCATCGGAGAACTGCTCATGGCAAACTTAAAAGTAGAAAGACGAAAATTCTTATAAGAGACCCCATAAACAACCAGTGAATTGGACGTAGTTCCAATACGAACCGTAAACGAAATCAAATATCTCGGCACATATATTACGGCAGGACATAGGACCCAATAAAAAAGAGGTGCCGGCAAGCCATATGCAATTCCAAGGCCCTAATGCATTTTATAAAGAAATCCAACATAGACTGAAATATAGTGCGCCTGATTTACAAAATGGTCACTGCACTGTTTATAAAATACGGACAAAAAGCGGCAACCCTCACTAAAGCAAACAGTTGACAGTCAGTATATGAACGCCTGATCCTCAGAGACATGTTTGAGAACGCCAGAAGCTATCCAAGATACCACAAAATTCATGACTGACTACAGGACAAAACGATATCCAAACGAATCAAAAACCACCGGATATGTTACTATACATATTCTGCGACGCCCACAACAGCACTTAATACACGCTCCATTCAAATACGAAGCAAGGAAGAAGAAAGCCGGCCGACTTATATACACCTGGAAAGATTTCCTTAAGCATGACATCAAACATCAAACACAGTTACTGGACAGAATCATCACACAACAGGGACGATGTCAGGATGGCCTAGAGGCAAATATACCGTATCCCAGAAAAAGACAGCAAAAGCGAAACTGGGAACTTACCGGATAACCCAAACGAACACGACTCAGGAAACTCAACTATTAACAATAACTGAAAATAGAAGGAAAACAAGAACTTGAAGAAAACAACAGCTGCTCTCCAAATCCCACATCCTCCCCATTCCACATATCCTATATTGGCTTCAGGCTGAAGAGTCCGTCGATTGAATTCACTATCCTTCCCTTCCTACAGAGCAGGTCATTCCGCCCCCCCCCTCAAAACTTGTGCCCTCTGGTATGCCGGCCGAAAGACCGGAACAGGTTTAGAACCCTGGCTGGAGAAGCACCATTCATTCATTCATTCATCATATTTCTTTAGTAAAGCCCAGTAGGTATTTAAAAGGATAAACATTTACAAACAGGCACAAACATTGCTTCTGGCCCCACACTAGGATACCCTATATCGTGGGAACCAGAAATATCGACGTCACACACTTGTAAACATCCACGACCTGGGGTATTTTTTACCCTAGCCGGGAATCGAATCCGGGACCTCGCGCTTGGGATCTTCGAACCGCAATGCCACAGAGGTCGTCATTGAATGCATACAAACGTGGCAGTAACCAATTCAGTACTAACTTGATTTTGAAAATGGAATCTATGGTTAGGTTTGAAGCCGTGTAAATTTAGCCAAGTATCACTCTTAATTACATTTCCTTGTTTATTATTTTAAAAGCCTTCTTGCTTTTATAGTCCTATAAACTTGACTCACCAACCGAGAGGCCTGTGCAGCTAGGAGTGGGTTGATGTGTGCTGAGCATCATCTTAGTCGTGATGATGATATCTTACCTTTTCTGTTTCGAAATCCTGGACAATCAGGTGTTGTTATGTCGCCCGACATGACATCACTACCCAGGGTGCAGGCAACTGCAGGGCCGACGGTGGATCCCAGTATTTCCTTTCCTGAGCAACTACTAACAATGTATCCCCAACCAAACGATAACAAACAAATAAACTGTCTGGCGAGCTTTCAGTGACTATTCATGACTGCAGTGTTCTATTCCGTTTCGTTGCTGATTTTTTAGACGTTTTTGACAAAAGTACTAAAATGAACGAAATAAATAATAATAACATAAATAAAGTAAATAATAATATAAAGTAGCACACTTTACCTAACAATGTTCTATTACTAATAAGTTTTTACGTCGTTGGAATGAAATTAAGCATGCAGTCTTAAATCAGATTTTGTATTTATTCTTAAGTTATACTCGTAAAATGGAACTGATGAACGTTTATTTTTATTTTGTGTGTTTATGGCTCTGGAAATTTAGTCCTTTTAGGCGATATAGATAGACTTATAATAATAGGCGCTTATCAATGAAATTGGCGAAAGTTTCGTACAGATTCAGGAATACATCATTCTTGTAATTCAATAGCTATTTCAATATGGATATTTGAAAAAAATGTTTAAAAGTTCATTTCAAAGATTTACATCTACACTTTAAATTTTCTTTTAATTTTAATTTTGATAACTAAAATTAAATTTTCTACATCAGTTTGTCCTAAATATCATCCATTTTTATGATAAGATTCCTTACATTTTTTTACAGCTGATACTTCCCAAAAGTTTAATCAAATTGCTGTCAGCTAAATGTTGTCTCATTCATACACACAAAGTTTTATAAAATAAGGATTTATCATTCCTAAAAAATACAAATATGCTAGCTAATGAAGAAGCTCAATTTTCAGTACAAACTGAAAATTGAGTTTTCTTCATTTTCTCCACACAAAATGCTGATTTAATAGGTAAGCACCTAATGTTAATGATACTATGCTCTTGGGTAATAAATACCCAGTTCTGAGACAAAGTTGCGATACCCATCTCGTGACTAACATTTAGTTGCAACTCTTAGTTCTAAATTCCCAGTTATAAGTGTATGCACGGGAAGCAATGCAACTGAAATACATTAAATACACATTTTTATGATAGTAAAATCATTTATCTACACACGTATCATAAACCCTCTTTACTGCGTACAAAAACCGCACGTTACGATCAGCATAATGTTAAACTACTTGGTAAAAACTCATTTCTTATCTTAAAAATTACACATTATGACCATAATGTGTAATTTTTCTACATATTATGACATTCAAATTTCGAACGCCGACGCCCGCCTGCGTGCCGCTCCTAGTTTGTCTGTGAAGTTGGTATTGACACTCAAATTTCGAACGCCGACACGCCCGCCTGCGTGAAGTTGGTAGGCACTACAGAACAACCTAAACAACTGCAGAGCCACAATGCCGGTCAAACATGCGGTTCCTGAACACATCAAAGAGAGCTTATGATATGTGTGTAGATAAACTAGTGTATGTAACTGTACATAATTAGGCATTAAAACTCTCGAGTGATATTATTATGAAACTCGCCTTCGGCTCGTTTCATAAACCCACTCTCGAGTGTTAATGCCCTCCATTATGTAGCAGTCACATAAACTACTATTGTAATACTATTTACTATAACCTTCTGTAATGCGTTCAAACACCGCAATTTACGACCAGCGTAGAGGTAAACTGTTTTGTTAGAACATATTTCTTATCGGTATTTTTTTTATTATTGCTTAATTATATCATGGATTTACATGTCCATATTACATTTAAATTTCGAATCTCTGTGAATCTGTGTCTCTTTGATTTGACCTCAATTCTGATAATAGTCGAAATGACGTTCTATTTGAAATTAAATGTCAATGCCGGTCGCAGCATGCGGTTCCTGCACTCATCATAGAGAGCTATTATATGTGTGTACATAAAACAATGCACATAATTAGCCATTAAGACACTCGTGTGATGTCATTATGAAGCTCGCCTGTCCGCTTATTTCATAAACATCCACTCGTATTATAATGCCTTTCATTATGTAACAGTCACATAAACAACTATTAAAGTCTTCTTATCGCCTGCATTTCGTAGGCTGTGGAATTTAATTTCCATAAATAAACTGAAATTTCCATTGACTGTAATATTGCTATACCGCGTCAAAATCTTCACTTACGAAACCCCTCAAACTTAATTAAATCTAATCAGAACTTGCACCAAACCTCTAAATTAATACCAATTAACAAACCGCATAGTGCGGACTTCCCTATTAATTACTACTGATCTTAAGTACAATCAACAGCAAAACAGCTTATTTGTCACTACGGCGACGGTCAGCAGCTGTGACTGTTCCGTTTCCAATAAAAGACTGAAGAATGCCCCCGATTGCAATACTTCTTTTTACACATTTACAAGAAAAACATGGCAGTACCCGTACTGCCATACCCTACAACAAAAAATAACATGAAACATAAACTTAAAAAATGTACGGCATATGCCGTGCGATGCCCCGAGCATCCTGCACCGTGTTAATTAGTTGCAATGTTAAATGTGTAAAAGAATACGTCGAGTCGAAAGTTATCGTTTGCAGTTATTTAAGCATTTTAATTTATAATTTCAATGCTATGTCGGCTTATTGGTTTCAAATGAAGCATACTTTCATACATAGTGCAATATATATAGGTAAATATTCTCATACTTACGCATTTTTCCCGGAAGATGGGTATGAAACAAATATGAAGTAAAAAGGTGGTAAATTAATTGTAAATTCGGACAGACTAAAATCAGGCGATAAGCTAGCCAAATATATTATTAAATATAGATAAACTTTTGGTTCTTACGAAAAACTTTGATTCCGAAAAAGAACTGAAAACAACTGGGCATTGTGAGTGACTTCTGCAAATTAAAGTAGGTCGCAAATAAATACAGTTTTTCCGCCATAAACTTTCTTTCAGCTCACACAGTGCGCCCAACGCTACAAATATGGCGTCATATTTTACTATAACAGAGCATTGCATACAAATAGAACGTTTAAATTTGCGTTGTGTTCTAGCAATCAGTTAGTGAACCCAGCACAGTTGTATATTTCAGTTTTGACAAGCAAATACCGGCCTTAGAGTCAGAGTCAGAGTCATTTTTTTATTGAATATAAATAAATAAATTATCTTATTCAACGTCAAAATTATACTTACTTATAACTACAAGTAAATTTTTTTTTTATATATAAAAAAAAGACTACACCGTTTCGGAAGGTGGGCCTCGGGGATAAGAAGAAACGGCAAGAAACTCCCCCATACCTTTTTTTTTTTAAAGTGACTTTACAACAGGTACTGGTTTCGGTCTAAGGAAATTCGCCGGCGAGTGATAGACTTGATCCATCGCCCCTCGTCGAATTTCTGTGCGCTGAGATGGTATGGACCATGCAGTTTTGTCATCTAAGTATTCCTTAATACTATATAGGACTTTCTTATCAGCTCATTTTTAACATAGTTTTTGAACCTCTTTTCAGGAAGGGTCAATGATTCCTGTGGTATTTTATTGTAGAAGCGAATACAGTGCCCCATGAATGATGTGCCTACTTTACTTAGTCTAAATAATGGTAGTGCTAACCTATTTTTATTTCTAGTGTTAATTGTATGGCTATCACCTACAATTTTAAATAAAGCTATGTTTTTTCTTACATGCATGATATTCTCGTATATATACACAGTCAGGTCATAAGTTCTGTCACACAATAAAAACTTTTGAATTTAGAACGCTGGCCACAAAAAAGTTTATTAAATTCGAATTTCGAATTTTTCATGAAAATAAAAATGTGTACTTTTTAGAATTTTCCTCATTTTTAAATATGGAGTGGATACTTAAAGAAGACAGTGTCGCAGTTATTGCGTTGCATCGTTGCGGTTACGCGCCAATTCAGATTTTCGACTTACTGAAAAATTTGAATATAACCAAAAGATTCGTTTATCGTACCATAAAACGATACAATGAAGACTCTAGTGTAGATGACAGGTCAAGAAGTGGTCGCCCTCGCTCTGTTAGGACTCCAGCAGTGATAAAAGCTGTGAAGGCGCGAATTCAAAGAAATCCCATACGTAAGCAGAAACTGTTGGCCCTTCAGATGGGGTTAAGCAGGACCACGGTGAAAAGGGTGTTAAATGAAGACTTAGGGCTTAGGGCATATGGAAGAAAAACAGGACATCGTTTGGACGCTCGTTTAATGGACCTGAGACTGAAGAGATGCCGCGCTTTGTTGAAGCGGTACGCGGGAAAAAAGCATCGGAAAATTCTTTTTTCGGATGAAAAAATTTTCACCGTGGAAGAGAGCTACAACAAACAAAATGATAAGGTGTACGCACACAGCAGTGAAGAAGCGAGCAACCGTATTCCGCGTGTCCAACTAGGTCATTTTCCATCCTCGCTCATGGTTTGGTTGGGAGTCTCTTATTGGGGCTTAACTGAGGTACATTTTTGTGAGAAAGGCGTAAAAACGAATGCAGTTGTGTATCAAAATACAGTCCTCAAGAACCTTGTGGAACCTGTTTCTCATACCATGTTTAATAACAGGCACTGGGTATTCCAACAAGATTCTGCGCTAGCTCATAGAGCGAAAAGCACACAAGACTGGCTGGCGGCGCGTGAAATCGACTTCATCCGGCACGAAGACTGGCCCTCCTCCAGTCCAGATTTGAGTCCATTAGATTACAAGATATGGCAACACTTGGAGGAAAAGGCCTGCTCAAAGCCTCATCCTGATTTGGAGTCACTCAAGGCATCCTTGATTAAGGCAGCCGCCGATATTGACAAGGACCTCGTTCGTGCTGCGATAGACGACTGGCCGCGAAGAATAAAGGCCTGTATTCAAAATCGCGGAGGTCATTTTGAATAAACTTTATTACCATAAGAATCTATGTTTTATTAAGTTCATTTTGCTATATAAATGTTTACAAAAATAATAAACATGTCTAAATTATTTCATATTGCACATGTGACAGAACTTATGACCTGACTATGTATTGACAGGTAACCGTAAGTATATTAATTTCTTTGAATTTTTCTCTTAATGATTCTCTAGCATCTAATTGATATATCGCCCTGATCGCCCTATTTTGTAAGAAAAATATCGTATTTATATCTGCTGCTCTCCCCCAGAGCAATATTCCATAAGACATAATACTGTGAAAATAACTAAAGTAAACCAATCTGGCAGTTTCAACATCTGTAAGGTATCTGATTTGTCTGATCGCAAAAGCGGCTGAGCTAAGTCTTCGTGCGAGATTAGTTATGTGAGGACCCCATTCAACTTTCGAATCTATAGTGATTCCGAGAAAGATTGTGTCTTCAACGAGGTCCAATCTTTCAGATCCTATTCTAACACTGCTTTCAACCTGTCGTACATTAGGCAAACAAAATTTGATACATTTAGTCTTCTTTGAGTTTAATAACAGGTTGTTTACATTGAACCAACTGAACACATGAGAGAGTATACTATTTGCGTCGTCTAGAATTTAAGTGTTCTCAAAATTGCGTCGAGATGACCAGCATGTGAAGGACAGTCCGTCGGTAATCCCTTGGAAAGCCGCCAGAGAGCGCCACTATTTCATATTTATTGTTCCCAGTAATTTCGTTTTTGTTGGCGTCAATAAGCACTGATGCCCTGTTGCCATGGATTAATAATCAAGTAAATATTAGACGGTGTATTTTAAATCCCATAAAAACGTAGGGAAATTAGTTATAAAATTGCGGAGTTTTGATTTTCGCACCATGTTCAGGGCATGTTTACTAAGCCTCCGCCGTGTGTCCGTCAGCGGACTGTTACTCATGAACTGTTATAGGTAGACATTTAAAATATGAACTCAATCAATCAATCAAGCATTCTTCTCACGCACCCATTCTGGGGCGTGGGGAGTCAGGGTCAGATCATCGGATCTCTTCCTGAAGAAGCGCCTCTGTCCACTCCTATGGACAGGTCATCGGGGGGCCCTCGCGGGCGGTGGAGATGTTCTCACGAGGGGTGTTCCTTTGGATGATCGCCGGCTAGGCAACCAGGTCGCGTGGCAGGCGGCGGCGGTCGGGCGGGCGCGCGTGGTACGGCGCCATGTCGCGGATGTGCGGATGATGAGAGCTATCCGAACGCGCGAACATGCCCTTCGCCAGCCTCTGGACAAACTGGTCCACTGGTTCCCATCTGAGGTCCCTCTGGATCGTCGCATTCCTCACGTAGCGGGGGGCGTCGACGATGGTACGCAAAGAGAGGTTCTCTTGGGCTCGGAGTCTCCGTTTGTTCGTCTCCGAGCACAGGGCGTACCATGCCGGGGCCGCGTAGGTGAGGCGGGATCTCACGTAGCACTTGTAGATCCCGAGCTTCGCCCTCAGAGGGAGGCTGGAGTCGAGAAGTGGACGCAGCTTGGCGCGTGCCACCTTGACCTGGTTGACGACGTTGTCGACATGTTGCTTCATGGTGAGCCGGCGATCGATGGTCACTCCCAGGTACTTCACCTGCGGAGACCACGCGATGTCCTGTCCTTGGAGCTGGAGTGGTGGTGGAAGGGGGGACTGGCCTGTGATGAGCGCCTGCGTCTTCCCAACGTTGACGGACAACCGCCACTTGGCGAGCCAGTCGGGCAAGATGTCCAGGGTGCGCTGCAGTTTGACGGCAGCGTGCCGTGCCTGGATCGACGACGCGTAGTAGGCAGCGTCGTCGGCGAAGAGTGCCAGCTGGGCACCCGGCCCGACGGGGATGTCGTCCGTATATTGGGAGTAACAGGCTGGAGACAGGCAGGACCCCTGAGGGACGCCGGCTGCAACGGGGTGTTCCTCGGAGACGGCGTCTTCCACCATCACTCGGAAGCGGCGATTCTTCAGGAAGGAGGCGATGATCTGGACCAGTCTTCTTGGGGCTGGAGACGTCGACAATTTGTACAGCAACCCCTCGTGCCATACTCTGTCAAACGCCTTCTCCATGTCCAGGAGTACTGCGACAGTGTATTCCTTCTTGTTTAAACAAACCGTCATGTCATTCAGTACTCTGGTGAGCTGAAGCGTCGTAGAATGCTCGGGCCTGAAGCCGAACTGTTCTGGGCGCGGCTGGATGTGGGGCAGTAGCTTCGCCAGCAGGAGTTTCTCAAACACCTTTGAGATGGTACTCGGTAGAGTTATCGGCCGATAGCTCTCAGGCAGCTTGGAGTCCTTGCCCGGCTTGGTCAACATGATGACCAAGCCCTCCTTCCATTGGGTTGGGAAGTGGCCCGTGCGCAAGATACCGTTAAACAGGCGCGTAACGGCCGCCACAGTACGTGGCGGCAAATGTAGCAGCGCCATGTTAGGTATGCGGTCTGCGCCCGGGGCTTTCCTGGGCTTGGTACGTCTGAAAGCACGCATGATCTGGCCGGGCGTGACGACGGTTGGGTCCTCTTCGGGAGCTATCGGCGAGGCGAAGTACTCTCGCAGGTGTCTCTCGACTGCTGCGACGTGCTCCACATCATCCGTAGGGTTCGGCTTGAACTGCTTCTCGAGGCATTCGGCGAAGATCTCCGCACGGTCTTGGGCTCGAAATCTTGGTAGGCCGTCGCTGCCCAGGATTGGTCGGACGGGAGTTGGAGTAGTCGACAAATCCCGGCATAGGCGATGCACGGAGGGGACGTGGTCGCCCATGGACTCGACGTGGCGTTCCCAAGATTCTTCGGCGTGGAGATCAAGTCGGCGCTTCAGCTCTGCCGTCATGGCGTTGAGCCTGGTCTTCATCGTTGGGCAGCGGGTTTGCTGCCACTGCTTCCGGAGAGCGCGCTTATCGCGGATGAGTGCGCGTAGGTCAGCAGGAAGAGGATTGGGCTTCCCCCCGCGAGCTACGGTGTGCGATGATAGGTCGAGCGCGTCTCGGATCTGGGTTGTTAGCAGCGATGCCAGGATGTCAACGTCTTCCGGCTGGTTGACTGGACATGTGGTCGAAGACTGGTCGAGGGCGGCGGTGAAGGCGCCCCACTGGTAGCGTCGGCGTGATGCTGGCGGAGAGACCCGGGTGGGCAGGTCCGCCAGGACGAGAAGTACTGGCCTGTGGTCCGATGGGAGGTCAGGGAGAACCTCCTGGCTCGGCGGAGTCCGGAGACCTCTGACGACTGCGACGTCGATGGTGTCCCAACCGGCCCGCGAATCGAAGTGGGTGGGCTCGTCGGGACCGATGACATCGTAGTTGTGGCTCACGGAGTCGGCAAGGATGGCGCGTCCAGCTGGGCACACCCTGGTGGAGTTCCAGACGGTGTGCTTGGCGTTGAGGTCGCCAGCGACGAGTGTCGGATGCGGCGACTGTAGCAACCCCCGTAGCTCGGCGGTGCGGATTGGTGTACTGGGGGGCTTGTAGGCGGCGTAGAGTCGCAGCACCTGGCCGGCGACCTGGAGGTCGACGCCCAAAGCATACAGGGATGTATACTCCTGGGCGTCAACGAGCTGGTGGACGATCTTCCTGCCGACGATGACTGCCAAGCCTCGAAAGGCCCGGCCGCTGGTGGACTTCTCGTCCTTGCGATAGACGAAGTAGCCGGGCAGCGACAGCTTGTCGCTTCCGGCTAGGAATGTCTCGCTGATGAGCATCACGTCGACGCGGTAGTCCCTCAGGAACACGTGGAATATGAACTCACCGCATTTTTTTAAATTAAATATTAACTTAAAGAGAATTTCGTCCGACGCGCACTTGACCGATTTTTGTTCACTTTGACATGGCGTTCACAGACGCTTTGATGATGTCACGGATCTTAACGTAAATATTTTTAAAACCTAACCTAAGAACCTTATCCTAAGAAATAATCACGATCTAGTTGCTCCCCGGTTTAGACTCGCGAAGGTTAGCAATTCTTTCAAGGGTCAGTGCATTCTCTACTACAATAAGATACCCATATAGATTTTGAAATTGCCATCTGAGCAGTTTAATAAGCAAGTTAACTTTGTCGAAAAAGGGATGTTACATTGTTCAAGATTACTTAAATGATGGGACTGTATGGGGTTAATCTAGCTCAACACAGACCTTGTTGTTAATAACTTTGTAATTATTTATTGTTGCTTATTAATCATAACAATTAAATGTGCTGCGGTAGTGTTTCGGTGCGGGAGGGGTGGGTTCTTGTGACGTCCGTAAAGCGCGAGAGCTCAGTGCGGGGTCGGTATCATAGCATAAATAAGAAATAGTAAGTTCACAAGGCCTATATTTGAATGATAATACATACTCTTGCTCAAACATAAACATAAACATTTACATACAGGCACATACTTTACTACTGGCCCACACTAGGATACCCGGTGTCGTGGGAACCAGAAACAGCCACGTCACGCACATATAAACATCGAAGACCTGGGTTTTTTTTCACCCCCAGCCGGTGATCGAACCGTGGCCTCTCGCATGCTAGGCAGAGCGACAACCGCTGCGCCACAGAGGTCGCCTAGGCTAGGGTTGTCGCTGAGCACCGCCGCCATTCCACTGTCGCGCGCAAATTATATCAATCATCTCTTGTGTCCGACTCGATCCTCTAAAACACGGCAATGTGTGCGTGTGTCGGCGCCGCCGTGTGCTCATGCGGAACGCAATGTGGCTGTTTGTGTGCAGCCGCGCTCGCTGTTTGGTTTGAAGTGAACCTGGCGTGGCGTAGCCTGGTCGGTGGTGGATATTCCACGACTATTTTCACATTAGGTAGGGCGGCAGTCGCACATGCATTCACATGGCACTGCAGCCGCGCGACGCGAGGTGGCACGCTTCACTTCGAGAATGGTTTTCAATGGGGAAACATCATTGCACCTGCTGTCAGCCAATTGTTCAATAAGGAATGGGTTCATAGAGTGCGCTTGACGCGTGACAATTTCGAAATATCCAGAGGTATCTTGTTGAGCTTCTAATAGCTTTGACTAATAAATCAAACGTTATCCGACTAGGTCCTTTAATACCCAAATTAATTTGGTAACTCCACAAATACAGTGTAGAGGAAGGCCTAAAGCTGAGGATGTTATAGAATGGAGACGCCGAACTCCTCGAAGTAACTACTATTCTAAGTTTTATCTCGGTAATAAATTCGCTTCCCGCTTCGTTTAAATTTCGATTGGGTTGTCGCAAAACTAGAGGGACAGAGCTGCTACGGCGTCAATGCTACGGGTGCAAAACCCTATTATTTTTTTCAGCGTCAGATTTAACAACATCATCACCTATCTTTAAACAGCAATCATTTGTGGAAGTTTCCTCGCTCTGTTTCTCCCACAGTAGTCTAATGTAGAGAAGTGGTAAATATGACGTTTTCCAAACATTTACAAAAAATTAAGAATTTTGAATTTGAATTTGATGTTGGTCCCGATTTGCCGTCACAGCTCAACGTTAGATCATATAACATAAGTTAGGCTATCAGTGACAGTAATCTTCAAAAGAGTAACTACTGTGTAATTTTAAATTCACAGCATCTGTTCAAAAAATATATACTTTCATCACAGCGGACAGTTCTGCCGCTGTGATGAAAGAATACATACATAAAAAGATATACATATCGTAAAAATCAGATATATCTATACAGCCAAAGTGTCAAAATTATGTCAACATCATCAGAGTTAACTTGGATGTTGACATAATTTTGAAACATTGGCTGTGCAGATATTTCTGATTTTTAAAAATGCGTAGATCTTTTTGAGTAGTTAACCTGCTCACATATATCTGATGCTGACTGTAATTTGTATTTTTGTTGCCGCTACAGGAACAAATAATGAACTACACGCAGTCACAGCATACCTAATAGTACTACGTACAGAAAAATCACTCCGCAAATGCCCTTAAATAAATAGCTACTCTCGCTGCGCGATAATAAAGCGCAATCTAGCTCGCACCTGCGCTACGTATAATAATCGCTAAACACCTACAGAATCAGTTGCCCCGGCCGTGCAGGCTAGATTGCGCCGCATTACTACGCCTGAGAGTTTCTTTTACTCTAACGTCACAAGGTCGTCCTGTAAACTCCTGTCTCGCTTGATCACGGTAGGGTTACCTACGTGCGATTTGTGTTTGTGAATTTAAGTCCTCTCTGTGTAAGAGAGAAATGTTATCAATACTTACTCAGTCTATTGGCAAATTCTAAGGCTAGGTAGGTACCTACCTCCTTACTTTTGTAATTGTAATTTGTTTTATACTGGGTCTAATGTGTTTACTTTTAGGTAAACAAAAAGGTATTCAATTAAAAAGGAATCGAAATTATAGGAATTTTATTTGTGAACAATTCCTTTAGACACCCTAAAATGTTAGGTACTTAAGTCATTGTTGTTGCAAACCTCACATAAAAGTTGCTTATGAGGAGCGGCTAGCGCGCGACGTTACTGCGAGCCAAGCGAGCGGCAACCTTATTGAAATCCTGCACGTCGGGTTGGCCGGTCGATCGTACCTAAACTGTTGAGTGAGACCCCCCTGACGCAGTTAAACAAATGAATGGGTTCCCTTCCCCATACAATATACGTGTTTACTGCATTTTTTCTTGTAGAACCGGAACCGTTCGTGTAAGTGTGCGACCTGTCACTGTCTCTCGCTCGGTCAATAATATGATAATCATGACTGAATGGTATTCCACCCAATTCCAAAGGCATGACTTAAGTAATTGAAAAAAGAGTGTTTTAATATTAAGATTATGTTCAATCAGTTTCGAATTAGAAATATAATTGAACCTGTGGCAACCAGACGAGAACAGGATTTGAAGCTGTTAGTTTAGTGCCCTGGTTAGTCAGTTTACACGCCTTCACAATTTCACAGATTCTCTAGTTAAAAACCTCTTGTGTGCAATAATGTACGACTAACAAAGCGCTATCAAAATTACTTGCCCTAGTCCCCTACAAATATTGGCAATATCTTGCGCCTCTGCCGACTTATTCAATCGAAAATAGCCCCTATATCTTGTACCATAAAGTCTTGATTAAGTTTTGAGAATGTTTTGGTGTTATTTTAAGTCTGCGTTGTTGGTTCTATAGCCATTGCGAGGAGAGATTGTAAGTACTGTGACAGGCATTTCTTAAATTTTATTTTGTTTTATTGGAAGCGAAATCATTGGAATTACCCGTGCACAGGAGTCAGACCTCGCTGATGTGTCCGGGTCGCTACACATTGAGCGGGCATCAGCTCGTGTAGTATACGGCCCCTATGTGTGTGTGCGTGTGTGTGTGTGTGTGTTTGTGTGCGTGTGTGGTTAAGTAGTTATAGTTAGATGTCCCTGCTTGGCATGACCTCGGTATATGCTAACGGCTTTCTGCCTGCATGTTTCTGTGGGAGTTTCTACGCCCTCCTTCTCCCACACTGGTCCAATGTAGAGAAGAGGCAAAAAATGACGTTCGCTAAGTATTTATATGTAAATATCTACAGTAATACAGTACTTTGACTTTGACTTTGACTTTGTTGCCCATTGGGGCTGCCATTTGCCCATTAGGGCTGCAAGTTGTCCATTGGGGCTGCAAGTTACCCATTGGGGCTGCAAGTTGTCCATTGGGGCTGCAAGTTGCCCATTGGGGCTGCAAGTTGCCCATTGGGGCTGCAAGTTGCCCATTGGGGCTTCAGGTTGCCCATTGGGGCTGCAAGTTGCCCATTTGGGCCGCTCACATTCGGACGCACAGAATTTGGTGGCATGAGGATCACAAAGACGTTGTCAAATTATATATCGGAAAAATGCAAATAGCTACTTCGTCATCACGCCTACTTGACAAGGGCAGTCAACTCGGATAGTTTTCATGATCTGTCTTAACGTCGTTTAGTTCGACCGTTTTAGGGAAACATTGTGATGTGACGTCATTACACATTGTTGACAAATGGTGTTTTTTTCATCCACGGCGTGATTTTTGCATCTGTTAGACACCCAGTCCAAAAGCCAATTTGTTAGAACCCCTGGTTTTATTTATAATATAATAATTATCAATTCTCCCCAAATAGACAGTCGCTTGTATATGTCGCAGCAAGATGGTTATAAATAGGCGTTATTTAACCTCACAACGACCACGTACTGCAAAGGCAGTCATTTTCCCGTTAGAGGTTTTGAGTTTCATAACGGGGTTGGGTCGTTGTGAAGATAATTATATCCCAAGGGATATAATCCGTAATATACAACGTTAAATTCTGTGTTACACGAGGGCTCACAATTTGTGTCGGTTAAGCCCCTGTAGGCTGTTTGGGGCTAAACTTGTCAGAAAACGTCGTTGTGAAAAAAAATGGGTATAGTGAGTAGGATATAACATTGCGTTACATCTTTCCTCATTCGATTGGCAGAGGCACAGTAACGCTTTCGTTAAGCCAGTTAATCAATACTCAATTTTGCGTGACAGGGGGCTAGCCCATAGCAAATTAGCAACGGATGTGGAGGGATATGTTACATGTCGAACAATACGAAACTTTCGAAGCTTTAATTCCCTGTAGCTTATTAACCTACTAGGTTTCGACTTGACGTCATATCCAGTTGCGATTTATTTTCTTAATTTTTACACAAATAAGGAATGGAAACTTTAGTTGAGAAATTGCAAATTGCTTTGGGAGACTTTCTAGAAAGACGTAGTACCTAAAACCATAGGCATAGCGATGTGAACGTGATCAAACCGCGCCTCGTCATCAAACCAAAGGATTTTCTCTACAAAAGTTTCCTTTGCCAGAAAGGCGCTAAAATTAATTTGAAGCACAAATCAACATACTTTTTAAACGGCACGTTTCTAATAAATCAAATGGACGTATTTCAGTTAAGTAGGCCACGAATTTCGCCGAATGGCGGCTCTGCTTTGAATTACCAATTTACATGTTATTCAAACCGGAATACATCAAAGACCGAAATTAGTTAGTTTTTATCGTGAGTGGTTCTAAGGCCCTTATTAATAAACAGCTCTCAGAGTAAACATAACGCGATTTATATATTATACAGTGTGAATCATCATAAAGAGCCCATAACGATCTGGGTTGAAGAACATAGAAAATCATCTACAACAAAAAAATTAAAAAAATCTCGTCCAGTTTAAATAACCATTTTAATATAGAAATGCGGTATCTGGGTACCAACTGCAAAAAAAAATATAACTTCGGAATGGGAAGGTTTTTCGTAGTGAAATTTACTGATTCGTGATGATGAAAGACGTAATTTCAGATTTCTACAAGATTTGCTTCCCAAAATGTTTTTTTTTATAACGGAATATTATTTTTCATTTTGTTAGTTTTCTAAAGACACCATGCAAAATTATGTTTCTACGTAATAAGCTTTTTTAAATCATTACATGATACCTATTTTCACTTTTTGGAGCTAAGCTTAATCATAAATAAGACCTAGAGATTAGTGATATACTGTAAATTCATAAGGTAGTAAATAAATACGAGCAGGCAGAGGTCCTCTTTTGGATCCATGCCGGCATGACGAATCTCGGCACGTTTCCCACATCTTTGTGGAGATGTTGCACGCGTTGATAGTGGCACGGGGGAAGACCCTCTTTGCTTAAAATTCGTCAGACAGTTCTCTGAGAGACTCCATGTTGTGTAGCCAAACGTCTTTTGCTGATGCCTGGATCCGCATATAAACTCTTTAAGATTGCTTCTTACAAGGACACATTGATTGTAACTCGTGGTTCTCGACGATCACGATTTAATACGAATTGATGTCGGCTATTTCAGCAGGAGAGAATTTAGTCAAACTTGGCATATCGAAATAAAACCTGAGCGGAAGAAAACTTTGAGAACTTATTAGGGCAACTGACTTAACTTTTCTCCATTGTTCGGAGAAAAAATAATTCAAAACAAAAAAAAACACAAAAAAGCGTGCTTGTCGCCAGTACTTACTCGTAGTAAAGAGGTTGGTTGTATTTGGTCTAAAAACTCAAGTAAAAAAAGTTTACTGTTGTGAAAATGGTGTTTGGCTCAGCCTATGCCTTTAACTACAAGAGTGTGTTTGCTTTGAAATACTGATTCATTTATCTGTTTTTATTGTAAAAAAGGTTAATTATTTTGTCTGTAAGTATTCCTGTTAGTTGAATTAAATTAATAATCAAGATTTTTTTATAGCCAGTTTAATTATTTATTATCTTCGCCCATCAACCCGCACTGAGTCAGCTTGATGAAGTATGCCTCAATATTACGCATATCTAGTAGTAGTAGCCTGTGCCTCTCAGTGGGGAAATTAATGTGGGCTACATTTATTTATTTATGACTTCACGGTATATCACTAATCTAATTATGTAATGATTTAAAAAAATAAAGTTTATTATTTATAAACACAATTTTGATGTCGTTTGAAAGCTAACGAAATTAAAAAGAATTTTCCGTAATAAAATAGTAGTAAATAAAAACGGTGGAGAAACGAAAATCAAAATCTCGTTTTGTGGGGAAAAAGGGAAGAGCCCCTGTTGACCCTGAATGCAAATTTAAAGCCGCGGCCCCTAAAATACCCCTTTTCATCTACAATGTCTCTCTGGAAGCCTTAGAAATTGATGTCGCTGAGTACATAAAGGAGAAAACTCAGATTGTTGTGTCTCCTGTGCGAGTAGGTATGAAAGAGGAAAAGGAGTACAACTCTTATAAGATCTACATACCCAAGGACAAACTTCCAGTGTTCTACAACGACAACCTATGGCCAGACGGGATCTTTTTCCGTAGGTATTTTATATTTAGCCGGACGGCTAGTAAAGACGCTGACAAACTTTCGGCTTCAAAGAGAAACTGAGCCGCAGAACTTGTAAGCTCGCAAGCTTCAATTGTAAGTCCGTGATGAGAGTCTCGGGCCATGTCAGAGAGCTATGCTTATCGATGGACGTAATTGCGCTGCAGGAGACTTGGTTGCTGCCCCACGACATACCTTACCTGAGTGGCATCCATCCTGACTTCGCTGCGACTGGAGTGTCGGCCGTGGATACTTCGGCGGGAGTAGTGCGAGGAAGGCCTTACGGCGGCGTAGCTATTTTGTGGCGTAAAAGTGCGTTTGATAAAGTCACTATTATCAATTGTAAAAGTGTGAGATTGGTGGCTATAAAGTGTGAAGTGGCTAGTCGGTCTGCTATATTTTTCTCCGTCTACATGCCTACGGACTCGAAAGAGAACTTACCAGTCTTCACTGAATGCCTAGCAGAGGTGAGTGCTATCGTCGAGGACAGCACCGTGGATAATGTGTACGTACTCGGGGACTTTAACGCTCACCCAGGTGAGTTATTTTGTAATGAACTACTCCAATTCTGTGCGGAACAAAAGTGGATTTGTGCGGACATTGAATCACTAGGTATTGACTCAGGCACATATACGTATATAAGTGACGCTCATGGCTGTTGTCGTTGGCTTGATCATTGTATAACTAGTTGTGTAGCATATCAATCCGTCACAAGATTTGAGGTGAATTATGATGTGACATGGTCTGATCACCTTCCCCTGCTGATTGATTGTGACTTCAAAATACTTGTGCCCAAAATAAATATATATAATCAGTTTGCATCTAAAGTTATATGGGGTACTAGAGATGAGGCACAAATAAATATGTACAGGGAGTCATGTCATAGCCGGTTACGTGACATTGACTTTCCTTTCGAGCTCAGACACTGTAGTGAGAAAATATGTACCAATGTGGAACACAAGGTAGTTATAGACAATTTGTATAACAGTATTGTCAACATATTGAGTGAGGCTGCTACCTGTAGTTATCAAGGCAAAAGTTGTGATAAGAAAAGGTATGTTATAGGTTGGAATAAGTATGTGGCGGAGGCCCATAGGGAGGCTCGACTTAAATTTCAAACTTGGGTACTGTTTGGCAAACCCACAATTGGATTAATCTATGATAAAATGAAACAATCAAAGAAATTATTTAAAAACAAGTTAAAATGGTGTCAAGATAACAATGAACGCATCAAAATGGACATAATTGCTACAAGTCATGAGGCTAAGGATTTTAAAAAATTTTGGAAGCAAACAAACAAGCTCAGTCCTAGGTCGAGCCTGCCTGTGGTTGTGGACGGTTTGACCAATAACGGGGACATAGCAAATATGTTCAGAGAACATTTTGCTGTGGTGCCTGAATCAGCGTCAGCTGCAGCCTCGGTAGTGACCGGCGCACACCCCCGACGGTCGGTAGAGAGTGAATGCACTCGTTTTACCATTATAGAAGTAGAGAGGGCCATCCGTTCTATGAAGCGAGGAAAGTCGCCGGGACATGATGGTCTGAGCGTCGAGCACTTGAGGTATGCTGGTGCACATCTGCCCAGAGTTCTGAAGATGTTTATTAACGCCAGTATTGGACACTCCTACCTGCCTGAAATGCTCATAAAAACTATTGTTGTACCTGTTATCAAAAATAAAACAGGTGATGCTAGTGATAAAGGTAATTATAGACCTATATTACTAGCCACGATCATCGCGAAGGTAAAGGACAGTTTGCTTGATAAGCAACTTGATAAATATCTTAACTTGCACGATGCCCAGTTTGGTTTCAGAACTGGGCTGTCCACTGAAAGTGCCATCATGTGCCTCAAGCAAACTGTCCGTTACTACACGGATAGAAAGACGCCTGTATATGCCTGCTTTTTGGACTTATCTAAGGCTTTTGACCTCATCAACTATACCATTCTGTGGGATAAGCTGGCGAAGGAGACTGACCTACCTGATGAGCTCATATGTATGTTTAAGTACTGGTATGGAAATCAAAGTAACGCGGTCAGATGGGCCGGTTCTTTGAGTGATGAATACGGGCTGAGCTGTGGAGTGAGGCAGGGGGGCCTGACGTCTCCCAAGCTGTTCAATCTGTACATGAACAAACTGATCGAGGGGCTGTGCGACACCAAGGTTGGATGTTCAGTCCATGGCATCATGGTCAACAACATAAGCTATGCTGACGACATGGTGGTGCTTAGCCCCTCAATCAGAGCCCTCAGGCGGTTACTAGGGATCTGTGAGTCGTACGCCGGGTCGCATGGCCTTAGGTACAATGCAAAAAAAAGTGAAATGCTCATTTTCAAGGCGGGCACCAAATCACCATCGTTTGTACCACCAGTCCGGCTGTGTGGAATACCCGTGTCCAGAGTTTCGGAATTTAAGTACCTAGGGCATGTGGTCACGGAGACACTCACAGATGATCTGGACATGGAGAGAGAGCGCAGGGCGTTGTCAGTCCGCTGTAACATGCTGGCCCGCAGGTTTGCAAGGTGCACTAAAGAAGTGAAACTTACACTGTTTAGAGCCTACTGTCAAACCTTCTACACCTGCAGTCTGTGGATTCTCTATACGCAGAGGGCCTACAGCTCCCTGCGTGTCCAATACAATAACGCGCTGAGGATTGTGTTGGGGCTGCCGCGATACTGTAGCGCGTCGACGATGTTTGCGGAAGCAAGAATAAACGATTTTTTCGCCATACTGCGTAACAGAGTAGCGTCCATGTGGAGTCGGACTCGCGGCAGCTCGAACTTGATCCTCAGAACGCTGGCTGATAGGGTCGACAGCCCTATGATGAAGCACTGGGTGGATGTGCACTTAAACAGGAATAAGAAGTAAGTGAATGTGTTGTGTGATGAATGTGTAATAGACATAATTATGACAGAATGACGAATGAGTGTGTGGACTTAACTTACATACTTAGATCTTGTTTTCTGTATTACCAATTAATTTATTTTTTGTTTTGTGTCATTATTTCAATTTATTTTTCATTTTACCGTGTTTAATTATGGATGTATATCTGAAATAAATAAATATTATTATTATTATAAAATAATTCCATTTTGGGAACCAAATTTTGTGGAAATCTGCAATTACTAAAAACTCCCGAAAATATGATTATTATTTCATAAACAAAGCGTAATTTTAGTTTAAAGTTACCACTTTTTCTCCAACGTTTTGTTACTGGCTGCACTACGTGTTTCATCATCACGAATCAATCAATTACTCTACGAAAACCCCTTTCATTCCAAAGTTAATTTGTTAAGTTGGTACCCAGATAGCGCATTTCAATATTAAAATAGCTATATTTTTTTTTGGTAGGGATGAGTTTTTTTTTGTCGATGATTTTCGATGTTCTTCAACCCAGTTCGTTATGTGCATTTTATGAAGATTCACACTGTATATACGAGCACAAATTTGCTTCTGGCTCTTCACTAGGATACCGTCTCGTGGGAACCAGAAAAAGCGGCGTCACACACATAAACATCCAGGACCTGGGGTTTCATTTCTACCTTCCCAGCTAGGATTCGAAACCGGGACCTTTCGCTTGGGAGGCAGAGCCTGGAACCGCAACGCCACAGAGGTCGTCATCATTGTCTTAACTGTCATAATGACGGTTTTGCCATATCAAATCTGTTTTTTTTATCGCAATAGCTTTTAGAGCTGAGGGCGGTTTATTAACGCCTAGTGACATCTTAAGATGTCATGTTCCCGTTATAGGCTTTGAATCTTATAACCTTGGCATAAGGTTCAAAGCACGATGCCCTATAACCAGGTCTAGGCGTTGTGTATTTCGATCATATAAGCACGTTGTGTAGAGTGTAAAAAGGAATTATCATAACTGCGTAAATGAATGTGCGTCCTGCGTGTGGTAGTGTCTCGGTACGGGAGGGATGTGTTTGTTTAGTGCAAGGTCAGCTTGTGACGTCACCCCTCCCGCACCGACACACTACCGCAGGAAACTACTCAGGTAAGCGTTGTCTATGACAACAATAAAACCCAACAACAACAAAGCTCGACAGATCCCTTTTTTGGCAGAGGGAAATATATTCCCACCAAATATTTAATGTTATATCTTGGGGATAAAGTCCAAAACCAAGTTTTATATATAAGTTTATACCATCTCTTTAGTACTTTTTAGGTTGTCGCATCTGAATAAAGTTAGTTTCTTTCCTTTTTTAACATTCAACCGAAAAAGTTAAATCAGATTACAAAACACACATTTCGGCCATGTTTGAGTGAGATTGAGACATGTTCAGTGTGGATCGAGTTGAGCGTTTTTGGAAATATGTATAGTAATGTGTGTCACGATATATCGATAATTTTAATCTAAACGTGGGCACAACAGTGCCTCTGCCACCCAGTATGGGCAAATACATGACGGTCTGTTATGTCGTGTTGTTTAGTTATCCATTTCTTACAAATTAATTTATGACGTGTGCTACAACGTAATCAGGCGAGGACCGCGAGGATAAATACATCACCTAATTTACTCTAATACACCATACACTAAAGTCAGCCGCTCGTCCGGTGTGGACGCGCCATGTGTAAAATGTCAATGTGACAGGATTTTTCGCTAGATGACTCATAAATTGATCTGTAAGTATTGTATTAGAAAAACAATATCATAGTGTCACGCGTTTTCCAATTCGGTGCGTCGTATTGCCGCGGCGGCGTGGCAATTTTGTGCCCTTAATAGGCAGTTATTAAGTTTATGGATTCTAACGTAAGTATTTTTAGGTAAAAACAATGCTGATGACACTATCAAAAATAATCGGTACATGACATTGTTAGTAAAAACTGATGTCGAGCACCAAAAAGTAAATTCAGCCAGCGAGCTAAATTTTAGTTTTGAATCCAGACAACAGCTTTCTTCAAATATCAAACACATGAGATCAACTTTAAACAAAACCCAAGACCCCAAATCTAATTTGAAAGAAAGAAAGAACACACACATCACACACTTTTTTCTGTATTTTACAATTAATGTGTAAATGACGCAAATCAATGATGTTTAACAACTGAGTTTCCCACGATACAGGCATGCCTGGTGTGGTATTCATAATTAATCTGTGTGTAATTGATTCTGCAAATAAATATTTTCTCATTTTCTATATCGACAATCGATATATCTCTTCAGTCACGCACATTCCTACCGCCACACGTTATTCCACACGAGTATCACATTTCACATGAAACCGGCAGACTGAGAAGCAAGGGGGTATATACACTTAGAATAATTAAGATTGGAAGCTTCTTCCGAATAAAATCCGTTATAGAAACATTAGCTCGACTTTGTATCTTTTGACAAATTATTCTATTCAAATTCAAATAACAGTCGCTTTAAATGCCAGCTTGTGTGAAATAATCGCGTTCAGATTAATCAAACGACAATGTTTAAGTTTGCAAGCATCCTTCAGAACATCAATTTGATATGGATTACGATATAAAATCCTTGAAGATACAAGATATAAGAGATACACAAGTTAGTCATTTAATTTTGTTGCGGGGCTTTGTACTAAGAAACACAACTACAGATGGAAACTAAATCTTGCGGCAAAAGCATTTAAAGACTGGGCAACGGAATAATACATTTAAGCGCACACACAGAAGAAGGGTGTCTAAACATAACACCATACAGGGTGTAACAGAAAGGTGTAGGTCATATTTTTAGATATTCAAGGGGTTGTTAGGGTCATCTTCTGAGCAACTTTCACCGATTTGATCAGAGTTGCCCAAATCTAATCGGTTTCATAGTGAAAGTTGTGCGGGATGATGTCCCTAACTACCCCCTAAAAATATGACTACACCCTGTATTCACATATGTTGCTTATGGCCCCACGCTACATACCCAATGTTATTAGAACCAGAAACAGCGACATCAAAAATATATAAACAATGTAGATTTTATTTTATCTTTTGGCTAGGATGAATTTCGGTAGGAGGCTTAGCGCAAGGACGGGGCATCTCCATTCTCATGCCTCCGTGCGTGCAAACCAAAGCACTAGAAATGTCATATTTCCGACTCCCTCCTTGTCTTGCACCAAGCGTGTGAATGAGACGGGAGGGAGTCTTGAAGACGTGCAAGTGTTTTGTTCGCACTGATTTATAGGGCACGGGAAATAACTAAGACTGTTTATGTGGTTAATTTAAAATAGTATGGGAATTCGTGAAGTTAGGTAAAATGGTAGGTAGGTATTCTATGTATGAATTCACACACACACAAATTCTTAACGTCACGCCTTTTCCAATACGGGGTAGCAGAGGCACAATTATATCCACGTTTAGTTAATTCAATACTACATTTGGCGTGACAAGGCGCTAGCCCATCGCCGCAGCGATGTATCTATGTGACCGTAAGATTGTCAAAACAGCTGGTTGATAAACTAACGTTTTTTTTCTCGTTAGTTGGTCAGCTATCGACAGATAGTAAATTGTAGCGTACTGCTTACTATATGATGCAACTTCTAAGCTAGAACTCGTAAGCTGTCCATTGATTTTTAGTTCGTAATCGTGACTCGCTTTTTTACTACGACCGGCCTCCTCATTAATTATTTTCCAAGTCGTTTTTATAACATCGGAACTATTCTTAATTTTACTACTCAGAAAATTACGTTTAGCTGTATGACAGTCTAATTTAAATTGTTTGGAGAACTGTTTGACTTGTTCTTTAAATTCGTCACTCATGTTGAACCGTCGTTCCTCATACAATGCATACAATGCTTGCCTGCGTTTATGCAACTCTGCAGTAGCCCACGTACTAAAGTCGTTTGAACCACTAACCACAACCGATTTTGAAGTGAATATCGCGCTGTACTGTTTCATAAAGGTTTCAAAGAATAAGTTATACATTATATTAGGAGACTGTTCAGCAGCCAAAAACGGTAGTTCCTGGGCTAAAGAGTATCTCATTCTTTCTAACCGGTCAGCAGTTATTGGCACAAACGAAATTTTCTTTTTAATGACAGGTTCTCTAATAGAATCAAATTGAAATAATTGACCTAAATGATCTGAATCCAATTCACTGAAAACACTTTTACTGATTGGAATAACATCAGTAAAAATGTTGTCAATGCATGTAGCACTAGTAGCAGTCACTCTTGTTGGCTCCATAAATAAATGGCTAAGCCTAAATGATGAGAAAAGATTTATCAATCTAACGCTGAGAGTAGTTCTTTCTAACAGATTAACATTAAAGTCACCACATATAATTAATCGTTTCGTACTGTGTGATGAAATAGTTAGGACGGATTCCATTATTTTCTCGAACATTTCAAAGTCGCTCAAGGGTGGCCTATAGACACATATAACGATGAACTGTTCTAATTCCACAGCTGCAAGTTCTATAGTTCGTTCAACAGATAAGGAAACAATGTCCTTATTGCGCTTGATGCGTTAGTTGATAAACTAAAACCGTTAAATAGTAAACTGGTTTGAACATGAATTGCAAACGAAGTACCAGGGCAAACACTGCGGCAGCTCTGGTGAAAACTAGGAGGTGTTAGTTGACATGTAAAAACATAAGAAACGTAAATTCTAAACCCTGTCGGTCTGGTTTACTATCTGTCGATAGTTGATCGACTAACGCGTTAGTTTATCAACTAACGGTGTTGACTATCTGACGGTGACATATATACTGTTTAAGAAACTAAAATGCATTCGACCGAGCTCTGCCTCGGCCTACGGGACGAATTTCTGGCGCTTATGTAGATGCTGCAGTGAAACTATAACATAATATTTACAGACAGGCACATTGCTTCTGGCCCCACACTAGGATACGCTGTGTCGTGCTAACCAGAAATAGTGAAGTCACATTATCGATCTTATATTCTGTTCAAGCCAATCATCTGTGAACAAAGTTGAAAAAAAACGTGTTATCCCGGTTGTTGATGAGACTTAGTTAGATCGATTTTTCCGCCCCCAAAATCTCTAATAACAAATTTAAACGAAATCGCTAGAGCCGTTTTCGAGATCTCAAAACTACTGAAATATTGCACGTCATGTACGGGGTAAAGAGAACAAAGTTTCTCCATGGCACTCAAAAAAATTTAAAAAGACAAACGTCAAATCCCAGTTTTGTCTTTAAACAAGTGTTGAACAGGAGTTTATTTTTTGTAGTAAGACCCTCTTTGTCTCAAGAAATCTCCAAATATAATTTATAACTTAATTCTGTTCGGCGTCGAAGGCGAGTCAAATCATTTTATAATTAATATATTGCACATAAATAGGTCAAAAAAACAAAACATATTTTTTTGTCTACAAAGGCGAGCTTATCTCTAGTAAGAGATCACTTCCAGCAAACCAAATTTATAAATAAAGAAAAAATCAAAACTCAGCTTATCGATTCATTGACGACGATTCCAAAGAGGATGACTTTTTATTTCTTAATGTATCACATTGTAACTCTCCACCTAGGGCTAATGCCAAATGTCGGGCCTACGGAATCCGTAGAACGGACCCGCGACACCCATCAAAGACTATGTCTTTTCTAAGAAAAGCAGAGATTTTCAGATCAGATTCCTTAAGCCATTAGGATTGGGCTCCTCGAGTTAGGATTATGTACGAGCCGACTTCAGTTGATCCCACACTAGGGTAACTATAAATTAATCTGAACTAATCTACAGATGGAAGTACGGTTGAATTCGAGGACTTACAAAATGGAATTTTGGGTATTAAAAGTTATCATCAAAGTTATTTGATGATAACTTTTAATAAATATTTCAGCCCATGATTACAAACTTATTTTGTTTATAACTTACCTACCTTAGTTCTTTACTTTGGCCTTTGCCTAGCAGTTTACGTCATGCAGGCTAATTTTTAAATAACTTTTTTTTTTTTCATAAAACAATAAAACCTTTAAAAAGATTATCAATTTCATCATAAAATAAAATAATTCGTAATGCAACTACATTTTGCAGAAAATAATATGCAAAAATTAAGCTAATTTAAACAGCAAAATTTCCAGAGGCTGAAATTACAATTTAGTTACGCTAAAAATATAATTTAGTATTTACACGTTTTTAATACTTAACATACATCGCTGGCTGTAGGTAAACTGAATAAATGTAGTGAGGTGTACCGGCATTGGTTGTCTTACCTCATACAGCATGGTATAAATAAGTCTCCTGTACTAACCGTACAAGGAAGCGTGACAAATAGGACAGCAGTTCGCTATTTCTGGAATTAAGAATAATGTTATTATAACCCGGCCGGGTAGTGGAATAGAGGCTGGGTTTTTTCTTTATTTGTGCACAGTTATGCTCGCCTTTAATTATCTTCATTTAACCTCCGTGCAAGGATAAGTCTATCGCCACAAAACCATCAATTACTCGTCTCGGTTTGGTGGAAGGAATTTATATTTATAGATAAGCTCGCCTTTACGCCATTGAGCTACTATTAACAGCGAATAGAGACGCTATCCCAATCAAAAAAAGTGTCGGAACTTAAACATTGATCTTCGAAAATCAAGAATACCAAATTCTAAATATCATGAATTCAAATTAATAAAAAAATTGATAATGTAAATTATTGTAAACCATTTGATTGACATAAACGCATCATAACTCTACATACATAACATGCAAACAGAGTTACATACAACACAGAGTATGACGAATGCTTGAGTGAAATGAACAGCTTGAGTGCATTAATACTGAATTAAACTCTGCATTCATATTATAATTCTCGCAGCGTATAGTGCAATAAGACCTAACAAAACATTAGCCTCCGCGGGGGGTCGAACCGAAACCGACCTTTTTAATAATAGTCCAAGTTTATCTTAAAAATAATACCGTACCAAAGAACAATACACTCACTTCACATCAGACCTTTTCGGGTATAAAACCCAGCCTTTTGTACTCATATCAAAGCGCGCGTAGGTGTTGATTTATTTTTTTATTTCTTTTTTTAAGTGGCCATAGGAATTTGTTTGAACAGCCTATCAGTGAGAGTGTATACCGACTTACTTTCGTTTTATATACAGGCGCATTCATTGCTTCTGGCCCCAAACTAGGTATTTCGGTTAGGTTAAGTTAAAAGTTTTGATTTTTGATTTAATTTGAGAGTTAAAACATAGCTGTTTATCAGAAAAAATATAAGTCATCGCTTCAGAAAAGCACAAAACATTACAGCACATTCATTTTGAAAACGTTAGCTACGAAAAATTTGTAAATGCTTAATTTAAAACTATGGTTTATTAAAACTATTAGTTAGTATATATTGCCGCAGTCACATTTTAATTCTCTTTGTTTTGATAACCGTTCGAGAGTTTTGAAATTAGGTTTGTTTAGCCCGCATATTCAAGAGGGTAAAATCCGCCATTTTGGTTCATTTTTGTACGTACCCAGTAATACTACGGCCATCAAGACGAATCTAATGACGTATCATTAATCAAGATCGGTTGAGCCGCGTTGAGTAGTTACGAGGGAACACAGGAACAGACATACATCCATGTTGATGATGATGATGTGGTCCGATCGATCTCTGTCACGGCGACCGCATCAACTTTCCGTCTGTACACGGCATCGCATGTGGCACTCTACTTGTATGTACATACATATACATATATGTCACCGTAAGATTGTCAAAACCGTTAGTTTAAAATGTTACTTTTTTTTCTCGTCAGTTTACAAACTATCGATAAATTGTAACGAACTGCCTACAATATGACGATTTAGTTTACAATAAAACCGTTAAATTGTAAACAGGTTTAAACTCGATTTGCAAACGAAATACCAGGGCAAACGCTGCGGTAGCTTATGTGAAGACTAGAGGGGGCGAGCGCAGCGAACTTTATGTTCGGTTGACATGTAAGAACAAAATAAACGTAAATTATAAACCCTGTAAACATATTCATACAAGTCAATCACATAACCCTCCTCTTTTTCGCTTCGCTGCAGTCGGGTAAAATCTGCAAGTTCGCTGTCGTTAAGGTTGTGATCGCTACATCACATTAGACTTCGTGAAAAGTTTACATATAAAATTCGTATCCAAAGAAACCAAAGAATGTAATGTCCTCTTTCATCTTTGTCGTGACGTCAGTCAAGAGGACAGTTAAAAGGCCCTTTGAAATTAAATAGACGCGACTTGACATGAGCGCGCTTGAGATACGCCGCTTTGGTAATACGCCGGTTTAGATTAAACAAATGTTTCGGGTTGCTGATTGGCCCAAATTGGAGGAACTGAGTTCCATTTGAGGTGTCAGTGGTACTACACGACCAACACAACTAGGCGCATGGCAGGACTGCGGTTTCGGCGCAAATGCTTGTGCTACTAGGGCGAGCTAAGTTGGCACCTGGCTCGAATGACGTTTGTGCAAAGTACAGTGTGTACAGTACGTTTTTACATATTGCTAAATTGATTTGTTAATTAATATCAGGTTACTCACACACTTAGAGCAGACAACGCAAGCACGGATAAATGACAGCGGGCAAGCCCATCGCTGCAGCTATTAGATTAAAATAACTAATCAGACATTTACCTACGCTGACTCGGCCAGAAACCGTTACGATACCTTCAAAGTAACCTTTTATGAAACAAAATGGCCGATCTGTGATAAAATAATATGATAAAAACTTACCCAAAGGCAAATAAATACTCAAGATCACACAAAACCACTGAAAAGAGCTTTGGCAAAACAAAAAAAAAACAATAAAATCATAGGTCTCAAAAAATTATATGTTATTAACAAAGAGCTAATCTAGTTTAAATACTATGTCGTTACACGATTGGATTAATTTGGCTCGATCGTAAAAAATCCTGAACATAGTCTATATTTAAAAGGAGATTCAATAATTTTAATATAAAATTACTGATTTTTCTCATAATTTTTGTACCTAAATTTTCCTTTTTTTCGAGCTCCGTATTAATCCTTAAATTTTATCGATTAGCTTATTTACGTTTTTTCAGTAAATTCGAAAAAACACCTAATTTTAAAAGTATCCGGGCGGCCCGACGCTATTCCGCGCCGCCCGCTACCCCGCCAGTTCCGCTACCCCGCCTGAAGACGACGGGCGAATGCGGCGCCCCTCAACAGCCAGAACTGCGCCTTAATTCATCGAAAAGGGGCTAAGTGCGTGCGTGCGAGCGTGCGTGCGTGCAAGCGTGCGTGCGTGCGAGCGTGCGTACGTGCGTGCAGGATTGACAACTCCTAAAATATTCCCCCCTAACGAAAGTCGAAATGCCCAAAATCCTTAGACTTAGAATCAAAGAACACAAAGCAGAGCCTCAATATATGTAACCCTTAGGGTACAGAAACCTAAACCTTACCAAAATATAGCAAGGGCTTTCGAAGTCCCGTTTCTTTCGTGTTTTATTCCCTTGTAACTAGTTGTAACTCAACTTTGTGCCTGCTGGCGAGGTTTTAGTTCGACAACTTGTGCCCTGTCTCTCGCGGCGAGGCCGAGCCGATGGACGTTCGTAATCCTGAGAAAGGAAAGAAATAAATCCTAGTTTATTTCTCGCTAAGATAAGCGCGATCCGCTCGGAGTAATGTACAGTGAGAAATTGAATCGACTCGGCCGGGTTCTATACTAATTTAGTATGTCGCCGGCCCAGCTTTATTCGTTTCTTATGGTACTGAAAAGTGTGAGAAGTCATATTTTTTGTTTATTGGGACCGAAATAAAAAAACATTGCGTACTTGCGTATCATGGTTTACATTTGGTCATAAATATCTAATTTAAGTTACACATGATATAACCTTACATATATACCCTATGCAAATAATTTAGTTTCACATCTTTATTATTAGTTATTTATTAACATATTTACATGGGGATAGTTAATTGAATAATTATTTCCTATAAAATTTTTGGTTATATATTTTATTTTACCTTATTGTTAGTTGCTAGGGTGCCGTATCCGAAGGATGCCAAACAGGACCCAATTACTAAGCCTACGCTGTCCGTACGTCCGTCCGTCCGGGAAAGTTGAAATTTTCACAGAATCTGTGTTTGCGTTCCCGCTACAGCAACAAATAATAAATTACTAGAGATTTTATCAATTAAAGGGGTCCCCATTCAAGAGAAGTGTTTCAACACCCCCGTGATATAACAAACTATATCATGATTCAAATATGATCGCAGATTTCGCGGCTAATCACTCGGTTGTAGTGGCGTAAGAAATCGGCTGCGCAATCGTTAAGTTCTAAGGATACTTAATATTATTTTTTCTTTGTTTTATAATTATTAGTGCTTAAGTTTTCTTGTCTGATGGTACCTTTCGTGTTCGAGTCCGACCGATCCTTGGCCGATTTTTTGTCCTTAAGTTTTCTTGTACAATGTTACGGAACCCTTCGTGTGCGAGTCCGACACGCACTTGACCGATATTTTATTTAAAGCCACTCCTTCAGTAACTCATTGGGTCTGATGAGCTCATATATCCCCAGAGCTGCGGCAATGGGCTGGGCCCCTGTTATTCAAGACCTGTTTTTTTTCTTATTCCCCAGCCGGGCTTCGAACCCGGGACCTCTCGCGTGGGGTTACAGCCTCGAACCGCAACGCCATGCCCCACAGAGGACTATGTTCACAGTTCGTTAGACGAAAAACAGGTTCTAAACAAGGAATTTTAGACTGCTGCAATACGGTATTTGACTGCTAGTCAAAATAGATACTTTTTAGGAACTGTCAAAACGGTAACTTTCTTCACGAGTTCTATGAAATACTCTTTTTAACACAAAATTGAGTCTGCTGGAAATAAACTTTTCTGATATCGTCAAACGTTTTTGTTGAAATAGGTTCAGCTTCAGACACGTTTCTAGATTTACCTTTTCAAATACCGTATCGTTTTGTAAAGCATTTCTGTGAAAGCTTTCCAGCTGTGTTACATACAAAACAAAGCTCGGTGCACTTACACTAAGTTTTTGTTGCACACGAATAAGTTTCTGCGTTGTTTAGTCTGGTGCAATAGCTTCGTTGTTTCTTTGGGACACAATTATTATCTATTTAAATGAGTATTAAACCTAAATGCTAAAAAAATATATCTTTTGAGTCCCTTTGTGAACATAGCAGTGTAACCTGAATAACGAAAAGCTAAGTATAATTAATGTAATCTTTTACTTCTTGGATAGTAGATTAGGTATAAATGAAATATGAACATAGCAGTGTAACCTGAATAACGAAAAGCTAAGTATAATTAATGTAATCTATTACTTCTTGGATAGTAGATTAGGTATAATTGAAATATGAAACGTTTTGAGTTTCTTTTCCCCAGGGATAGTAATCGGAGATCCCACACGGTGTCTCTGCTGTTAACTCCTCGGCATAACACTGCCGCCTACAAACACTCTTTTAGGTTAAGGGCAATCCGACTGTGGAACGCACTTCCCTGCACTATTAGGGATAGTCCCTCAATTTTCACTTTTAAGAAAAGATTGAAAGCGTATTTCCTTTCTCTTCCGTAATCGGTATCATATTTATGTAAGTATATGATATTTTGTAGTTTATATATGTGCATGCTATCTAGTGTATTTAATAGTTGAGATATATATATTTTTATTAGGTATATTTTATTTATATTTTAAAAGTAATTTTCGTACGTATGTATACAGTTTTATTGCGCACTAGGACTGTCCTTTTTCATAAACACTCCTGTCTTGCCTAGGTTTGCTGGAAGAAATCTCTTTTAGAGATAAGCTCGCCTTTGCCTATAAAATTTATTGTAACTGTCTGTTTATCTATGTTTTCTGTGCAATAAAGAATATGAATATGAATATGAAATATGAATCGCTCAGTACGTTTTATACTAAAGGGTTCCGTAACCAAAGGAGGAAAATTTACATAAAATTACTTTTGAAATGTTTGTTCAGACAGACAGAACCCTAATCGCGCGATTCCGACTCTTACTTAGCTGAGTTTTTATTAAGACAAAAAGATGGGACTCGTCGCACGAGACAAAAGACTTTCTTAAGAAAATTTAATAAATTACTCGAATAAATTACTTTAGTACGAACGCGAAATGTCGTGACCAGGTGCTTGCTTTTTGCAGCTAATTAATACGAAATACTTTATTATATATTGCTTATAAACTTTAGATAAACTGTAGACTTATAAATAAACGGTGGCAAAAACATAAATTTGTCATCAAATTAATCAAAACGGTCACTAAACATGTTTTTACCAAACAATTTTTTTATTTATTTTTTCTTATCTATTTTGTTTTATTAGACAACATTTATTATATATTATAAACTAAAACTAAACTATAACTACACTAAACTAAATTAAAAATTTCCCTGAGTTCGCTGCCGGGCGGGAGGGTGCCCAAGACGCTGGCACCGTTACCTCGCTGTATCGCAATACTGATGCGTTGAGCGAGGTAGGCGCCAGCTCTGCGGTCCCCTGATGCTTCGACGAGCCTCTTAGAGATGTCTTTGAGGACTCTTCGAGCGTCAGGGCCCCACGGCCCAAGGGTCTCAAAGCCGAACGGCATAAACAAATAGTCGTCGCCGAGTGCGGCGTATTTGCGGCTTTTGAGACACTCTGCTGCTGCCGCCGCAGGTTGTGGCTGAGGTTGCCGAAAGGTGACACGGTGCCAGCGTATCTACGCAGGTCTCGTCCCATACTAGCGACCTCCCGCTATGCCAGGGAATGAGCGTCATTCCGTCCGGCCTCCTGCCATCGTCGCGTGCCAGCCCATTGGGTTCAAGTATTGCTGGCACGCCACAGCTGGCAAGGGCCCGTCGGATGACGTCATTAAGATTGGCATGACGGGACCACCGACCGGCGCTGCGTTGGCAGGAGAGGCCGTGGTGACCTAGTTGGTCCTAGGGTGGACCACCGCAGCGGTACCGATGGATTTCGTTTGTCTTTACGCCGAGTCGCAGGCAAACGGCGAGGGTAAGGGTGGTACGGTCAAGCAGGGTGCCAATGTGCTTTGATGGGATTGCGCGCAGCCAGTGTCCTGACTTCTTCTCCCTGGTAGCTAGGAGACGAGCGCGCACTGCTGGACCACTAGCCGTTTTTACCAGATCTTCGCGGGTTTTAATGCATAGCGGCTCGTCCCATAGCCGTTGAGAGTTTAAATTTGTTGGAAAATTTTGCCCCGCCAGGCTTGCGTCCAGGCATTCCTGGCCTCGGCCATACACGTGACCTCCACATCACCGAGTGATGGGTTTATGATTTTACCATAGAGATCACGTGTGCTATGGGCTGAAGACAGGAAGGCCGGGAGCGCCACATCTGAGATTTTCCGGATGCCCAAGCCACCGTGTCTGATTGGAAGGGCGGATTGGGTGCAGCTTCGTTCATCGAGATTAATGTTTAAAATTTTGGTTAATGTACTTTTGGTAATATCGTCTAAAAGGTTGAGAATGGGAGGGTATTTCCAAAGAGGAGAGCATCGAAGGAGGTAGGTGAATTTGGGTACAAAAAGGCAAAACCGTATGATAGACAGGGTCATGTGGGGATTTAGGTCAGTCAGTTTGATAGAATTTTGATTGAATTTAAAGATTTGTTCATCCACGAAGCTGGGGATCCCGTCCTCTAGAACGGGGGCCTCTAGGAGGCGAAGTGAGTCTTTGTCTAGAATTTTAATGTTAGGGGCAGCTGAGTTGAATTTAGAGATGATCTCAGTCTTTTCCGGGAGGGTAATATTATCAGATATGAACAATTCGCATTTCGAGAAATTGGCCTATTTTTTTTAAATTCTGATGTTAGGTGTTCTAAATCTTGTAATACGTCTTCGACTTTGCCTCCTATGGTCCCGTCGTCTAGGTACCAAATGTTGAATTTGGAATTTAGGCTGGTAATGATCGGATGGATAGCCAAACTGAATATTGCCGGTCCGAGTGGGTCGCCCTGCTGACAGCCGACGGCAGAATTTATAAGATGGTCCCTGAAGATTAATTTAGAATGTTTACTGTAACATTTCCACATGTAATTGTAGATAGATGGTGTGTGCTCTTTAATTTTGGATAGCAGGGCGCCTCTGTCTACCGAATTGAAGGCGTTTTTCACGTCTACCTTCAGCAGCACGCCACCTCCTCCGTTAGCTAGGAAGATGCGAGTCGCGTGCACAGCGGCCTCGCAGCCTCCCCTGCTACCGAAACCCAGCTGTACCGGTTGTAAGGTAGTGCAAAGATCTGGTAGGCTATTCCTACAGCAGATCTTTGACACTATGCGGCGGATGGTATTGCCTACAGCGATGGTCTGATACCCCCGTCCTTCTTTATGAGCGCACACAGATTAGCTCCGTAGAGCACGTCTGTTATGCCCTCGTGCACCTTTCCAGACAACATGAGGCTCGCCAGTTCAGCGATATCCGCCAGGAGAGTCTGCCCGACGTCCCCGACGGCTCCACAGATCAGGTCTTTGTAGTATTATTAGCCTGGGGAGTACGTTCAGAAGGGTTGGGGGGATCAGGGAGGTGCAGTGTTGGTGAATGTGCTGGGTGCTTTGACTCCAGCGCGTGCAGAGTGTCCGGGTAGTCAGGGGCGACAGCATCGCTCGAGAAAAGAAGTTGAGCAGCTCCCTTTAAATCCCCGTCACTTATTTTATTCTCTATAATTTTCGTCATGTTAAATTTGGATCGAGATCTATTGTTGAGAATTTGGCCCAAAAAGGTTGGTGATTGGTTCTTGCAGTTGTTTTTAATTGATTGTGTAAGGGATCTGCTCTTGCTTCCATCCTTATCTACGAGCAAAGTCCGGTATGTGAAAGTAGGCAGCTGTTCCCAACTGGGGCCATCATTGTTTAAGATGACCTGTCGTATGGAAAGGGACAGAGAGGTCGCCACTCATGTCCTCGCAAACTATTGTAAATATGCATCCTTATGTTCGTCCATTAGTTTGATCACTTATTTAATTCAAAATGATAGTAGGTCTGTCATCAAAATAATAGAGCTGTCTCCTGATTGGTGATCGATAAAATCATACACCTACCACTTAAGGTGATATATCGACAAATACTAAACTTTATGAAGTTTATTCTCTGCTGATCAAAAGAAGTCCTAAGTTAAATAAATTAGTATAATAACTTTGGAATCTTCTCTAGATTTTGTTTTATCAGAAATGCGATTGGAGGAACTTCGCTCGATATAAATAATTATTGAAATGAGGTCTAAATTTACAAATTTTTATTTCCAGTCAAATCAAAATAGCACATAGACTTCAAAAATATTTATTTAAATGCGTTTTGACAATACCTAATTTACCTGTTAAGGAAATTTTGGTAGCTATGAATTTAAAAACGACAGTGCGATAGTGTTTTGGTGCGGGTGGTGTGCCGTAACACGCTATGCAGAAACCCGCAATGGCGTCTCGCCCAGGCTTAACGAAAATCCTACCCTATAGTTCAAATTTTGTGACGTATCCACGCCACAGGGTATCCTAGGGACGAGAGACAGAGGCGATGATGACCGTAAATTTTTGAAACCACTGAACCGATTTAGATTTCAAATAGTTAGGAACCATCGCAGTGAACCCATACCAAAAATGCGCAATTAAATCAGTCCATCGGTTTGAGAACTATGGTCGCACAGACAGACGTTCGTCTGGGTTCAAACTTATAAAATCCTTCTTTTCGAAAATACCAATTACAATTCCTAGTTTAACAAACTAGCATTTAAATTTAATTCAGCGGACGAAACACTAAGTCCCAATTACTTATTGTCCTCACAGGCTTGTTAAATAAGTCGAATTATTTTTCAACTCGGGACTTATCTCCAGAACTCCAGCGTCGCCTACTGAATTTTGGGTCGAAGCCAGCAAAATAATTTTGCAGTAACATTTTTCGAGCAAATAGTTGGGTACCTACTAATTAAGCATCTGTAGTCTGTAAATATCGTCTGAAATATTTAAAATAAAGTGTATTTTTCATGATTGCTGGCAAAGCAAAATAAACACACGGTCACATCTTTTCCCATATGGGATGGCAGAGGCAGAGCTGTACCCACGATGAAGCAGTTATTCAATATTCTGTTTTAGATGTCTGTTACTAAATTTGATAACGTGACAGTAATATGACAGTATTTGAGTTGTTTTACGTACATTATCTAAGGCCGCTTGCAGCAGACTTGACAGCCGCTTAGTGGAGCTTAACCGCAATATAAATACAACGTGGCCATGTTGAGTGGGACCCTGTCTGACAGGCAATGCCCTCACCCTGCTTGTATAAGTAACTTGGCCGCGTTGTATATATATTGCGTTTAAACTCCATTTAGCGGCTGTCAAAAACCTGCTTGCAAGACGGCCTTAATATTTTCTCTCCCTCAATTATAACTTCTTAAGGGCTGTTACCTGAATCGGGTAACCGAATTTAAGTATTTAGGGCACTTGGTGGACGAATATTTGATGGATGAGACATGATGGAGAGGGATTGTAGGGTGTTGGCAGTTAGAAGTAATGTGCTGGCTCGCAGATTCGCTCGGTGCTCAATACCAGTAAAGATTTTGAGCGTATTGCCAATCTTTTTACACCAGCAGTGGAGGTTGTTGGGGCTGCCTTCTGCAGTGCTTCAGCGATGTCTGCAGAGCGCGCAGGGATGGCTTCCACGCGATAATGAGGAAAAGAGCTGCATCATCCAGCGATGATCATCCAGCGATCTGCCCAGCGGCAGAATGCGCGACAGCGACAACGGTATCCTGAAGATATTTTCAGAGAGATGGGATATCCCATTCACCTTCCATCGGGTAAAAATGTTCATTTCATTATAATTTTATAATATTTGTCAGGATCTTGTAATCTGAAAGAAATATTTAATAATATTAATAACTATTTTGTTAATTTATTATGGTCCTTATTACGTTTGTATTATTAATAATCGGATAAATGAGCACAAATCTGCTTCAGTCACCTCTTATGGTTAAACGCCTAATGATAAGTTATTTTTAATATTCTTGCAACAGCCGGAGAGATGAACAGACCGCGGACCCTTTGCAATACCGTCCCGTTGTCAACTTTTGGGTGCGGTACCCTAAAAAATACTTTTTGACATTTCGAGCTTAAATTAGTATTTTTTACAATTCTATATTCTAAAGTATCACTATCTGTAAATATTTGATGTCAACGCAGGCACTTGGAATAGAAAAGCTTCGGTTAAGATATTTATCACATATAATAAAAAATTACACCTAAAACATAAACCCATCTTTTGCACGTTTTTATATAATTTAATATTAATATTCAACAACAGATATGAATTGAAAGTAACATTAAACAGCACTCATTTTAAAACACCCTATTAGAAAAAGTGAGGTAATAGTTGTTGTCAGAAAGGGACATAGCCAAACACACTATGCCGAGGATACGCGACCGAAGCTCGGCATGATTACGCCTGCAATGCTATTTGAATTACTGACGCCCCATAATGCGGACATAACGTTGCGTTATAGCGTACAGCAAACTTCGGTCGGGCGTAAGTTTAGCGGCAACTTATTCTGTAGAGCACACATTATACGCGACCGAAGTTCGCTTCGATTGCCGAGACCTCTATGAACTTGTGTGTGACACACACAAAGTTGCGCAACTGAATTTCTGCCGCGAAAGTTCAGCACTTGTGGTGTGTCATATCAGCCGAATACGTCGGAACGTAAAATCAGCCGCGGAATCATGCCGAACTTCGGTCGCGTATCTCAGACATAGTGTGTTCTGACAGTCTGATAACAAATATTACGTAACTTCAGCTGTAGGTCCGTTTTCGCGCCAAACCGTCAACTTTCAGTTTGAAAATAAAGTATTGTAATGTTTTAATATGCCCGTGGTCTTTTATATATAAATAAAGATATAAAGTGAAGATGAAAGCAAAAATAAAATCAATTTATTCCTATTGGTCTTGTCATCCAAACTCTTTATCGAGATTTGGGCCCGTATTTTAGCTATCTACTATGTGGCGTTTAGAGAATTTCTTTCCAGCCAAAACTAGGAATAAATGAAAATAATTTCTAATCATTTAATTATAGGAAGATATTAAAACGTAAGATAATGGATACCTAAAGTGAACAGTGAAGGAGTGGAATGGGGGTTCATCTAAGATCTTTAGGACCCCAAGTCATCCTCACCTGCTCGTGGTACACTCTGCTGATCAACGGACGAGGCTCTGGCACAAACCCACCAACCCGCAATGGACCAGCGTGGTGGGATTATGGTCCAAACCCCTACACAGGACAAACCTATGACAGTACAAACTCAACCTAGGCCCCAAGTGCCCGGCGCCTCCAGCGGTGACGATGGTGACGATGGTAGCCGGAATAGCCGCGGAGGCAGGGGTGCTAAGAATCCCCGGGCGAGATCGCTACCCCATCAACAACCCACGCCACACAAAACTCTGATAATTTAAATGTGTTTACCTTTAATGCCCGCACATTGATGAAGGACGAACGTTTCGAAGAGCTAGATAACGCCCTAAAAGGAATCAATTGGGACATTAAAGGTCTTGCAGAAGTTAGACGCGAGGGAGAGGCTACTGTTGAAAGAGACAATGGGATATTCTACCATACAGGTATATAATTGATCCTTCAATCAAAGCAAAGGCTTTCTTTTGAAACATTGAAGATTGTTTGAAAATATCTGCCTAGACTAGGACTATAACTATTATATAAATATGTATTAGTCTCACTGGCTGCCCGTGTCGCAGATTCGCATATAAACGCGTTTCAATGGAATTGGCCACTTGAAATTTTAGAGGAAAATAGTAGATTTTTGCACCAAGCTGAAGTAAGTAAATTACTTAATGCGAGGTGCATAGTCTGCTTTTTGCGAATGCATTGTAAACATAGGGTTTTACTTTTAGTAACAAGACATTAAATATCTTGACCGATATTCAGGGCCTAATTAAAAACATGAGAAGACATCTTTGATTTTCAGTGCTAAACTAGTGACGTATATCCGGTCCGTCCGTTCCCGCCCGGATGTTCGGTTAAGCCGCGTGGTACCTTGTTTGCGCGCGCGCCCCACCACACCACCGAGGCAGTTCGGATTGTTGAATTCGAATTTAGCTTCATTGGCGTCTTGATTTTCGCACGGCACAGTCGCTGCTCAGCTCCTGAGTACGGCCCGCCAAAAATCTATACATCGTGACGTGAGAACTTCTTTTGCATATTATAACCAACTGTTCGTTAAAGAATTTCTTAGAATTTTCTGATTTATTGCAGGCAAATAAAAGATTCCCAACGGTGTGACCGTTCGTTTGTGTAAAATGGAGCAAGAAACCCCGGAGGTTCCGTCCAGTGTGGAGCACGTGGCGGCGCGTAAGGATAAAGGCAAGAAGAGGCGGAAACCGGTGAGCTCTTCGGACTCCGATAATTCTAGTTCGTCCTCGTCGAGTTTCTCGGAAAGCGACGATCGCAGGAAGCGGTACCGACGGCGCAAACGCATCAAGGAACGTAAGTTCGATCTTCTTTTTAACGAGATTAAAGATCTTAAAAGCCAACTTGCTGCTACACAGGAATTTCACGAATATGATTGTGAACCACGGCATGACTTGATTGACCCTAATGTTAGTGGAGACCTCTACGAAGGTCATGTTGAGGAGTCCGAGCCCGCCAACATTGACTCGGCTTTCGAGGTCGATCTTAACATTTTTACTGGTACAAAAACCAAGGAGCCCGCTGTACCGCAGGCGTCTCCCGAACTAACACAACAATTTAAAGATTTGCAGCGATTCAATAGCCAGGACTGGATTAACGTCCGATATGCCGACGTCCAAAAACACTATTTATTTGCGCCGGGTTTCACTAATCTTGAAGCTAATGACGAGATAAAGAGGTACGATACATCTAAAACTACCTTAAACATGGAAAAGGCTTTTGCCGGCATTTCCTATGCATTGCTCAAACAGCGCGACGCGCTTTTGAGTGAATTACAAGCCTTTCTAGCCTGGGCGCATCAGGTCTAAAACCTACATTTCGACGATATCCATACAAAGCTCAAAGAAATGTTGGCCAATGGAGAGTATAGCAAGATTTCAAACGACGCTCTCCAGCTCGTCTGTGGACACCGGGCGGAACTTATTCAATACCGCAGAGAAGGCATACTCTCATCAGTAAAAGACCAGTACCACAAAAATACATTACGCAAAATTGCGCCGTCAGGTTCTCATCTATTTGAAGCCGACAAATTTAATGCTTTATTGGAAAAAGCGGGTGGAGTTAAAAATGTGTTTTGGGTGGAAGGAATGTCTCGCTACAATACTGCGCCACAGTACGAGCCTTCAACTTCTACCCGCAGTCAGACGCAGAAACAGGCCGCAACTTATAACAATCGCGCGCAATATCATAATCAAAGCCAGTATCATACTTCGGCCCGAGGCAGGATAAATAATAATTCGTTTCGCGGGCGAGGCGCGCGGGGTTCACGCGGCCGTGGTCTCCCCGACAGGTCAGGAAGGGATTGTCAACCCAGACGTTCTCCCTCATCCCACCGGGATAGGAGACACCAAACCCATAAACGAAAATATTGACTATGCCATGCACATGCATGCAAAATTTCACGCCGGACAACTCCGCATGTACTACGATCGTTGGAAACAGTTGGGAGCTCCCACATACATTCTAAAAATTATACAAGGATGCCGCATTCCTTTTGTGTTGAAACCACCATTGCACATTCCAAACAGTCGCAGTGTGAAAACACCAGAATCAGAAAAAATGTCGAAAATAATGAAAAACATGATCTCGCAGGGTGTGCTAGAAAAGGTGCGCCCATCGCCCAGCTTTATTTCCCCGATATTCCTGCGCCCCAAGAGCGACGGCACATGGAGGCCCATATTCAACTTAAAAAATCTGAACCAATACGTTAACACTCGACTTTTCAGACTAATAAATGTTCATCGGGTAACGGATTTTCTACAACCCAAGGATTGGTTGGCCAAAGTGGACATTCACCAGGCATACTTCCATGTCCCTGTATTCGAAGGCCACAGAAGGTTTCTCCGCCTTCTGTACGGCGACAAAAACCCACAAATACTGGAAATGACGTGCCTACCCTTCGGCCTTTGTTCAGCACCGAGAATATTCGCCTCAATTACCAACTGGATAGCACAATACCTCCGCGATCACGGTATCCGGATCATCGTGTATCTCGACGATTTCATGCTGGCTCATCAAAACAAAGCCACTCTCATAAATCAAGTGTCGTTGACACTGAACACGCTCGCCCACCTAGGCTGGCAAGTGAACACAGACAAATCTGTTTGCAACCCACAGAAGGCAGTGGAATACCTGGGCATTGTGTGGAACACATGGCAGAACGCGAAATACATTCCTCAGAGGTTAGTAGCAAAAATACATTGCACGGTATCCAAAATCTTGACAACACGGACAACGTCCGTCAAAGAGTTACAAGGTCTCATTAGCCTGCTGAACTTTGCCAGTTTTGCTGTACCGAGGGGTCGTCTAAATTACCGGTATTTACAGTTACAGGCCAACAAGGCCTTGAAACTAAAGATGACAAAAACCTTTCCTCTAGTTGCGAAAGCCCTAGTCGAGTTAGAATGGTGGCAGTTGAATTGTCAGAAGAGTACTCTACTTCATGTCCCACTATCGTCTCATTACCTAACAACAGATGCCAGCGACATCGGCTGGGGGGCCTAATTAAACGAAATCTCAATAACAGGCTCATGGCTACCCTCACAGCAGAACCTTCATTGCAACTACAAGGAGATGTTGGCCATATTAAAATGTTTTACGCCATCATTATCAGCTCCTGAGCTCACAGTCGCTGCTAATACAGTGCGACAACAAAACTGTCGTCTCTTATCTAAGAAAAGAGGGAGGGGCGAAATCTATAGCCCTTACGGAGCTGGCAATGAAAGTGCTACAAGTACTGGACCAAAACAACATTCACATGTCCATCTATCACATAGCAGGGAACTACAACTGCGAAGCAGACCATTTATCACGTCTCAAAGACCCACCAGAATGGCATCTCCTGTCAAACATAACAAATGTCGTGTTTGCCAAGTGGGGAACCCCCGTAATCGATCTTTTTGCTTCCAGGAGAGCTCACGTGGTTCCAACGTACTGTACACTGGACAGAACCGACAACCAGACGAGCATGTACAATGCTCTAGGCAGCAAGTGGGATTTCAAGTTGGCATGGCTGTTCCCGCCGCCTTATTTCATTCCCAGAGTATTGACGCACTTAAACAATGCACTGGGTGTGTACCTGATCGTAGCCCCGAGATGGCACAAAATTTACTGGAGACCAGACCTGAAGAGCCGCGCATTGTCACCCCCATTCACGATAAGGAACCTGTCGCAGGTCCTAGTCGATGTAACGACGGGACGTCCGCCCCCAACATATCGGAGATGACGCTGGAGATATGGAGATGTGGGGTTGGCAAGAACACCTAAGTGACTGGAGCGAGGAACAAAAAGCTCTGCTCCGTTCGAGCTGGCGTGAATCCACTCTTAGAACGTATAAACCAGCTTGGACCCGTTGGCGAAACTGGACCATAACTCACAAGGTACATACACATAAACCTACAGGCTCAGACCATGCCCGATTCCTCACTGATCTACATCAAAAGGAAGGCCTTTCATACAGCACTATCCTTGTTCATAAATCTGTAGTGTCTACTCTTTGTGATCCCAGTGAAAGTAATAAGCTAAGCTCACATACACTTGTAAAACAAGTCCTAAAGTCCATTGGGTTAGCTAAGCCTAAACCTATCAAAGCCCCCATCTGGGATATAGACTCCCTTGTAAACCATCTTTCTAAAAGAACCTGCAATTCATCAAGTTTATTTGCCACCTCTCAAAGAGCGGCTGCTTCACTCCTACTATGCTCGGGTAGACGTGTACACGATTTAACTTTACTTACCGTTACTCAGGAACACTCTATTATTTCAGATGACAGCATAATCTTATGGCCATCTTTTGGCTCCAAAACTGACTCCATTACCCATCAACAATCGGGATGGAAGCTAAATAAGAATAAGGACAAGTCACTGGATCCTATCTACTGGATACGTCGCCTCATTGAGTTGGGGAAACCTAGGCGAATTTCTGCTAAGTGCGATAATCTGTTTGTGAGTACTACAGGCGACCCCAAAGCTGCTACACGTACAATCATAGGGGGCTGGCTGAAGAAACTACTTCAAGATGCAAACATCAATGCTACGCCTAGCAGTTTCAGATCAGCTGTTGCATCCAAAAACTGGATCGAACACTTTCCCATTGATGACATACTATCCCGAGGCAACTGGAAGTCTGCTAAGACCTTCCAAATTTTTTATCAAAGAGAAGTAAAATCTGGAGATAGAAGAGAGTCATTGATTACGAACCTATTCTCCCCTGTCGAGTAATTAAGACAATTATGTATTGTTCAATACTTTATTCCAAAGTTTGATTTATATTTGCTGATTTTAGTAATACCTACCTAATTTATTTACTGGTTTGGTACCATTTCTACGCAGGTTCTATCAAGATGAATAATAATACCTGTTTATAAGTTACAAGTTAATTTTATTTATTTAAACCACACTAATCACCTCATCTTAACAGAAAGCAATACAGAACAGATACAATAATGTCATAAGTCATAGTACCTAACCTACATACAGTACATGTAAACTTTAGGTTTCTTCCTAAGGGATCATCGATCAGTCCGAATAAATTATAGATAGATACTTACTTGTTTATCAAAATACCTGAAACATTCATAATTTCTGTATGTTACAACATAAACATACCTACTTTTATTTAAATATGTATGTTTACGAATCACATTAGCGTCCACCAACACCAGGCGATATCAAACACGTCTCTCATGTTTTTAATTAGGCCCTGAATATCGGTCAAGATATTTAATAGAGACGTTTTACCTGAAAATAAAACTTTTATTAAATACTTACCATATTCAGGGCCTAATATTTTTTAAATCTGCCTGGTGGACATGAGAGATCCAATGAAGCTAAATTCGAATTCAACAATCCGAACTGCCTCGGTGGTGTGGTGGGGCGCGCGCGCAAACAAGGTACCACGCGGCTTAACCGAACATCCGGGCGGGAACGGACGGACCGGATATACGTCACTAGTTTAGCACTGAAAATCAAAGATGTCTTCTCATGTTTTTAATTAGGCCCTGAATATGGTAAGTATTTAATAAACGTTTTATTTTCAGGTAAAACGTCTCTATTTTTATTTGGTTGCAGGATTTTAAAAAAAAAATTGAACTTTATTTTTCACTTTTAAGAAAAGATTGAAAGAGCATTTCCTTTCTCTTTCGTGATAGGTATTTTAAGTATGTATATATAAGTAGTTTATGTTTGATATACATTTTATTTTTGTGCTATTTTACTTTATTAAGTAATTCCAAATTCCAAAAGTCTTTATTACTGTAGATATTTACATATACATAGCAATCGTCATTTTTTGCCACTTCTCTACATTGGACCACTGTGGGAGAATAAGGGCGTAGAAACACCCACAGATTGATTTTTAGATCTCTTTTTAAAAATTGCTTATGCTTAACTAATACAAAATATAATATTTAGTCATTATCATAATTAATAAGCAGGAATAAATAATTACAAAATTATTAACAGCAAGGTATGTGTTGAGCCAGATTAACCCCATACAGACCCATCATTTAAGTAATCTTGAACATTGTAATATCCCTTTTTCGACAAAGTCGCTTTAACATGGATTTTAAATTGCTCAAATGGCAATTTCAAGATCTCCAGAGGTATCTTGTTGTAGTAGAGAATGCATTGACCCTTGAAAGAATTGCTAACCTTCGCGAGTCTAAACCGGGGCGCAAGTAGTCTGTGATTATTTCTTAGGTTAACATTACAGCTATCGCTAAGTTTGGGAAATTTTGTAAGGTTCTTGCGTACATACATTATATTTTCGAAAATAAATTGACTAGCTACAGTCAGTATGTCAATTTCTTTAAAAAGCTGTCTTAAGGAGTCTGTGCGTTTTAAATTATAAATTGCTCGAATAGCTCTTTTCTGTAAAATTAAAATTGTTTGAATATCCGCTGCATTCCCCCACAACAAGATACCATAGGACATGACACTATGAAAGTAACTAAAATATACTAGCCTAGATGTAGCCACATCCGTGTTTTGTCTGATGTTCCTACAGCGTAAGCCGCAGAACTTAATTTACCAGCCAAATTTTCTATGTGGGGTCCCCACTGCAATTTGTTATCAATGGTTATTCCAAGAAACTTCGTGTCATTTACTAACGTATTGCTGTCCAACACTAAACTGGTCCCAACTTGCCTGACATTTGGAAGTGAGAATTTGATACATTTGGTTTTACCAGCATTTAACAATAAATTGTTAACTGTGAACCAAGGAGTTAATACTCTATTGACATCATCAAAATCTTCTTTTTTCTTTCAATTTTGAAGACCAGTGAAGTATCATCAGCAAACGACACTATGTTAGTCAATTTCTCCACCATAAAAGGCAGATCGTTAATATATACCAGGAATAAGAAAGGGCTTAATATGGAACCTTATGGAACGCCAATTTTTACCCCCGATCCATCAGATTTAACGCCGTTGACTTCTGCCTTTTGAATTCTATTGCTTAGGTATGATCTTAGTTGATCCAATGCTTTATTTCTAACTCCGTAATGATTTAATTTCATTAGTAACGTGTCATGATCAACACAATCAAATGCCTTCGACAGATCGCAAAAAACACCGATGGCATCCTGTGCGGCTTCCCATGCAGAATAAATATGAGATATAAGGGTAATACCTGCATCCGTAGTCGATTTACCCCTAGTGAAACCGTATTGCTTGGCGTGGAGTTGTTTTGTACGGTTGAAGTGTGAGAGCATTTGATTGAGTATAATCTTTTCAAAAATTTTACTTAGTGCTGAAAGAACCGATATTGGTCTGAAATTTGACGGATCACCCTTGTCTCCCGACTTGAACCATAATTTATTATATAATTATGTTTTAGCTCCGTAAATAATTAGAGGAATATAGTTTTATTGCGCACTAGGACTCTCCTGTTGCACAACTTTTCCTGTCTTCCCTAGGTTTGCTGGTAGAAATCTCTCTTTAGAGATAAGCTCGCCTTTGCTTATAAAATGTTTTGTTACATTTTGATTTCTGTGCAATAAAGAATATGAATGAAAATCCTACTTCGAACAATAAAAATGATAATTCATATTTCGTTACTAAGAAACAAATTACTTAATCAATGTTATTTTCTTATATAATACTAAACTCAATGCATATATATTTGAAATAAATGGACCTGCCTTTCATAACCATACACAGCTACTAGCGGAATTACCAAATGCTCAAAAAATTACTGAGTGGCGACGAAAAATTACCAATAAGGTTGGCTTAAATGCAAATGTCGGAGATATGGGGGCTGAAAGTTTAATAAAAAAGTTTAGAAAAATATAAAAAAATACCGACGAACTTCAAGGGGTCGGGGTGCGAGGAGATGGAATATAATAAAAAAAAACAGTTTTTAGCTAAGCAATACATGCTCGCTAGTTCTAAAGCTCACAGAGCCTCTAGTATAAATATTCGTAGATGGCTTTTCGAATTACTCCTATACATTTTGCTAGGTTTCCTTTGCCCCGTTAAAAAAGTTAAATAAATTGACATCTTATTATTGATTTTATCGAAATATAAGCCGCTGAAGCCCAGAGAACAACAAATATTATTATGATTAATCAAATATTTATGGATAGATTTAATTAAATATCCAATAATGTCCACGGCAAACCGCACGCACCCTCAACTTTGTGCCAACCAGTAACTTTTACTAAACACATACTGAACCCAGCTCAGCCGACATAATATATGCAACTTTTAAGTCTCCACATTCTAGTTTAGGACGCCTTATATGCGGTCACTCCAGGTTGCGTTATTGCAAACTCTCATCTGTTTTGCCACAGATTGCACGAATGTTGACAGTGTCCTCACAAATTTCAGAGCTTTTCAAGAACCTGTACATAGGAATATTTTCTCATTTAATGAACGTCTGTATAAAAATGTAAACAAAGAAGCGAGTGAGGCGATCGACATGTAAATAGTAATCGATACAAATTAAATAAATCGGTCTAAAAATTATTACCTGAGTTGTGTTTGTTGCAAAACTATTTTTATTTGTTATTTAGTTCTATTTAAATTAATATAAATTTTATTATCTGATGTAATGATTTTGTTCTAATTAATGAATTTATGAACTCTTTTGCCAATTTTATTCATTTTATGAATTTTGTATTTAAAAAAAAATAGGTATCGAAAAGTTCCGCCTCAGGCCATCTGATCTGAGTTTACATATTTTGGAGAGTGTTTTGTGCATGTCGTAAAGAATATTTATGTAATTTTTATCCGTTTTTTCGACAGGAAATCGACAAGTGAATAAAATTTTGTGAGAGTTGACGTGTAAGTTTTCAGTAAAAGTTTCCAATTTCGAATGCGATTAATTAAGCAAAAGATGTTTTACTTCTATCACATATATGGTGCTGGACTAGGTTTTTTTTCTCGAGTAATGTGATCAATGGATAATAATACTCATATTTAATAATTGAATATTGAACACTGAATAATTAAAAGGAAAACGGTCATACGAAATCATGTTATACTTTGAACTGTGTTTTTATGAATAATAATAATATTTTGCACTTTTAATTGAACGTTTTACAGTTTCTAAATAAGGTAATTTACACATTACGCGTCCCAATGCAGAATTATGTGGGTTCAGAACTCCTAATCCTGTTGCCAAAACTTCTTAAATTAGTGAACTGGCACTAAAAAGGGGTTTGTTGGGGATTTGACCTATCATTAATTAAATAACTTGGCAAATAAAATATGGTTCCATCAAAGGAGACAATAGAATCACAGAGTCCGTTCAGCCATTTTTGCAGGATTGTATCACAAACATCTCAACCCTTTACCGTGTTTCCACAAAAAATATTAAACAGAGTTTAACCTCAAAACAAACGTCAAATTCCATACACTTTTGTTTTTAAATAAGTGCTAACAGTAGTTTTTTTTTTTGTTTTCTTATGTTTATATGTCACCGTAAGATAGTGAAAACCGTTAGACTATCGACAGATAGTAAACCAGACCGACACGGTTTAGAATGTACGTTTCTTTTGTTCTTACATGTCAACCTAACACGAAGACCATTCAGGGGCTTCGCTGCGCTCGCCCTCTCAGTCTTCACCTAAGCTACCGCAGTGTTTGCCCTGGTATTTAGTTTAAAACCAAGTTTAAACCAGTTTACTATTTAACGGTTTTAACCGTTAGTTTATCAACTAACGCGTCATATAGTAAGCAGTACGCTACAGTTTACTGTCTGTCGATATTCGACCAGCTAACGATAAAAAACCGTTAGTTTATCATCTACATAAACAACAACACTCTACATGTAAACAAAGATGACGTGATTACAAAAACTCGATATTTCCCAAGGATCACTCGATGACGGTTTTCACAAAAACTCACAAAGACTACTTTAAACATAAATACACTAAATTTCACTAAAAACTTTTCGAAATTCAGCTTAGAAATAACATTATTTTCCCAAATTTCTAATTACGAGAAAAATTACACACAATTTAGTTTAGTTAAGTTTAGTGAAGGGGTAATGTGAATGATAGAACAAATTGAACGAATGAATGAAATACAAGGCAACGAAGGTTGTGTTAATAAATTATTTAAAAAAATTGTTTTAGGGCAGGTTTTATCTATACAAATAACATTTGTTATGTAGAAAAAATCTGTAGGGTGCATACTTATCGAGGAAATAAATATTGTAAATATAATGTATGGAGAAAATTACCCTTTATTTATCTCAGTTATTATTACTGTTGCTTTTTGCCATTAATTTAGGTCTTATACAGTGAGACTGAGTCACTGGATAGCTGCAGCAGTTTAATTAGAAATCTAAGCAAGTTATTTTTTCAAAACGTTGATGTGGTCGCGCCATCATTTTTTTTCTGTTGCGCATGATGTATTGAATTCATTATGATTAGTTGTTTAATTATTTTGAAAGTGTGTGATAAAGGGATGCAAATAGGAATGATACTTATCAAGCCAAATTTGCATCGTCGGTGGATAAAATGCAAATGAGATTATGTCTCACGGATTAAAGTGAATGTAAATAAGACCAAGACATTGGTGTTATTTACATTCACATTACATCATTAATATTGATTTATGATTGGCATATAAGAGGCACTGGACATGCTCCCTTTTGCACCCCACAATCACGCACTTTTTATATCTTCGAAACAACATTACATAAATAGCGTCACGCCTTTTCGAATACGGGGTGGAAGAGGCACAACTGTGCCCACTTTTAATCAATGATTCAATTCTCCATTTTGCGTGACAGGGGGAAGCCCATTACCGCAGCTATGGACTAGCCCATTACCGCAGCTATGGACTAGCCCATTACCGCAGCTAGCTACATTAACGGTTTCCAAATACAGAAGTACATTGACCATTCCGCCCAGATCGGAGTCTATTCATTATGTGGAGGCAAATATGACTAAAGAATGTTTGGTTTGTGCATCGGAAATTAAGAAGGGAGTTTTTATTGCTAGCGTATTAGCGAGCCCCAAAAATGGGAAGATTCCTGTAATGATTCTGAATACGACTGAAAAGGAATTGATTTTAAGTAAAATTTATTTAACTTTGGAGAAGCTTCATAACTATGATGTGTGTGTGTCTGATAAAAGTGAGAAGAACGTGGAGCGAGTTAAGCAGCTATTTTCGTCGCTACAGTTACAACATTAAGGTGATTTCTATTAAAAATGTATGCGTAAAATTCCTGATATTTTCTATTTACCTAATGACAAATTGGCTACTACCGACATTTATGAACAGTCGATATCTTTGAAACCAAATACAGAATCCGTTTAAGTAAAGCCATACCTACTTCCCCACTCTCAGAAGCAAGAAGTGAATCGACAAATAGAAAAAATGTTAAAGGATGGCATAATCGAACCTTCAACTAGTGAGTGGTCTAGTCCTATTCTTTTAGTTCCCGAGAAAACAGACAGAGGTGTGGTAAACGATTACCGAAAATTAAATAACTGTATTAATGACGATAAGTTACCTTTGCCCAAAATTACAGAAATTATATATTCACTTTCATGTTCTTTTAGCCATTCTATTTTAGCCATTTAGATTTGTGTCAAGGTAAATTAAGTTCTGCGGCTTACGCTGTTAGGAAAATCAGACAAAGCACGGATGTGGCTACATCTAGGCTAGTATATTTTAGTTACTTTCATAGTGTGATGTCCTATGGTATCTTGTTGTGGGGGAAAGCAGCGGATATTGAAACTATTTTTATTTTACAGAAAAGAGCTATTCGAGCAATTTATAATTTAAAACGAACAGACTCCTTAAGAGAGCTTTTTAAAGAAATTGACATACTAACAGTAGCTAGTCAATTTATTTTTGAAAATATAATGTATGTACGCAAGAACCTTAAAACATTTTCCAAACTTAGCGACAGCTGTAATGTTAACCTAAGAAATAATCACAGACTATGTGCGCCCCGTTTTAGACTCGCGAAGGTTAGCAATTCTTTCAAGGGTCAGTGCATTCTCTACTACAATAAGATACCTCTGGAGATTTTGAAATTGCCATTTGAGCAATTTAAAAAGCATGTTAAAGCGACTTTATCGAAAAAGGGATATTACAATGTTCAAGATTACTTAAATGACAGGACTGTATGGGGTTAATCTGGCTCAACACAGACCTTGCTGTTAATAATTTTGTAATTATTTATTCCTGCTTATTAATCATAACAATTAAATTTTTCATATTTGTATTAGTTAAGCACAACCTATTTTTAAAAGAGATCTAAAAATAAATCTATGGGAGTTTCTACGCCCTTCTTCTCCCACAGTGGTCCAATGTAGAGAAGAGGCAAAAAATGACGTTTGCTAAGTATATGTAAATATCTACAGTAATAAAGTACTTTGACTATTGACTATTGACTATTATCAAGCCAGTTTAGACCCATGTAGTTGAAAATATACTGCTTTTGCTTCAGGACAATATCAGATGACGCGTATGCCCATGGGACTCAAAACAACTCCTTTCTCATTTTCGTATAATTTACTTAATATAAATGATTTATCTCAATTTTAAACCACCATCCATAACTACCATATTCATAATACACGAAAGAGAAAAGCTAGGGGCGAACAAAGCGCGAAAGTATCTTATTATCATTATAATTAACGTAAGGCAATAAATGAAGACCTTTGCATCGGATATGACACGTACGAGGCAGAATATTTCTTAATTTATTTATTTAACTTGTTGATATGTGTATGAGATAGTTTATCTGTGTTTATTATTTACATATGTAATACATTTTATGACAATAAATATAGTTTAAGCAAACCCGAAGTTGGTTTTATTTCGTTCCATGTTTTATAACAGAAATTCAATAGAAATCGCTTTTTTTAAACATATATCGGATCACTATTATAAAACAGCTAGTGAAATCGATAAAATTAATTGAAAACTTAATTGCGAACTCAATCATGAAATTCCTGAATAAATTTCGTTCATTCAAAATTCACTTCTATCAGATCTCGGCAATTCATTCACTTAATAAACCTACACTACAAATGTCAGATTTTATGGTTTGTTATTGAGGTTTGCCATCTAGGAACAAATGGACTGTAGACCAACATGACAGTTGGTGAGTTGCCGCTTTATGGTAGAAAAAAATTGTGATGTAGTCACAGTTGGCCAGGTCATTCGTTAAGATTATTCGAATAATACCCATTCCTATATTAAGTATTGATCGATCGATTGATTAATCGACTTAACTACATATTTTTCTAATTGTCTATTTTTCTAAATGTCTTCGATTTTACTGAATCGATTTTTACAATACTAGTAGGAGTATATATTTTGCAACATTAAAAGAAATGATAAAACCGGTCAAGGGTGTGTCAAGTAGGACGTCGGACCCCGCCCACAATAGTTCCATACCATTGTACACGGAAACACGTAAAACGACAGTCTCTTGTACGGGTATAGCTTTTTAAGTTCATCGAAATGTTGTGTATCTGTACTTAGGTTAACGAAACTCTTTGCTCATTGAAACCGGAAGTGGATAGAAATTGTGTTATTTATTTGCAGAAATATGTTTTAAAATTATTATTATATTATTATTATTATTATATGTATTATTATTTATTAAATTTCGAGTGAGCAATTATTAATCGTTTAATGACAAATAACTAAGCACAAAACTCAATTACCGCATCTAATTATCTTTTCCGATTCGAGAGAGGCCGGCTCAGTTCGCCCATAAGCAAATCAAACAAAATGGGTAAAAGAAAATGCCCATACAAGTAATCTCTTGTATGAGGATTACTTCTAATTCTTTACAGTTCTGTTTCATTATTTATTGTTGCAATAGAAATACACCCTCTGCAAAAATTTCAGCTCTCTACCTATTTCGGTTCATCCGCTAGAGCCCGAAGACAGACGGACGGATATACAGCGGAGTCTTAGTAATAGGGTACCGTTTGGCACCCTTCGGGTACAGAACCCTAAAAAAAGGCGAATACAACAGGCATGTTAGTCTAGCTAGTTGTATAAAAATCTGAGTTTAGATGAATGGCTACCTCTGTAAGGTATCGAGACTCAGAATTTGATTGCAATTTTTAAATAACAACTGTCAAATTAGCGTTTTAGTTCGTTCAAATACTTTAAAAAAAATACTAGTAATCGTAATCAAAGTGTGCTCTGTAGGCGTCTGACATCCTTCAAAATGACAATTTGATTGCGATGCGGATGCGGATTGATGGCAGAGTTAGAGCTTCAGTCTTCCAAGTTTACAGTGACCTCTACAGAGTAGCGGTCGAGGACCTGCCACACAAGTTAGGTCCTGGGATCGAATCACAACTGGAGGTGAAATAAAAAAAAAAAACGGTCTTGGATTTTTACATAATGATTAGCCGTTGCCCGCGGCTTCACCCGCGTAAGTTGGGTTAAAATGGCCAAGTCATACGCGACACAAAGGGTTGTGTACAAAGTATTTTAAAACACTTAGACTTACGTTTTTTCATCTTTAACTATTAATTTTGTATTTATTGCCCCACCCACGATACGGCCCTGTTGTAAATAATGCTCCTCCCCCTATTCTCTGCTTTGGGCAACTATAAACTGTCTATCTGCCGAATGTCAGATTCATAAATCAAGTTTAAAAAAAATACAAAATGTCACCCCTATTTCCCCCCCTTAGGGGTTGAATATCGCCTAAACCCTACTTAATGCTGCATTTTATAGAACACTTGCACAAAGTTTCATGCCTCTAGGTCCACCGGGTGAGGCTGTTCGTTAACGTTTTATTTATTTATTATACGAGCCCCCAGCTGTTGCGCGCGCTCCAGATCACGCCGCAGTTCTATTTTCAAATGTTGCCAGAGAAGAGTGATATGTGAATTCTTTGGTGAGGCCTCACCTGCTACTGACTGACCTGGGAACTCGTTCACATTCGCAATGGACACGTCCCATAATATAGGGTTTCTAATTGTAATTTTAGTAAATATTTTCGAGACTTATCGTCGTAGTTACATTTTTAGCTATTTTTGGTGGTAATCTACATTGTAACGAAAAAACCTGTTTCATCGAAAAGAAAATGAATTTCTTGCAACTGTATAAATCGTACTAAAATGAATTAAGTAGACCGATTTAATCTATTTTTAAAATGAACGCGTTTATCTTTACGCTGTATCTATATTTTCATAAGATTTTTATGATATTCACCATACTACGAGGTTTCAAAATGTCGAGGAAAAGCAAAATTCCGAAACGAATCGAACTGCTCAATTGGACATCACTATTGGGCAATTACCCGATATAGTATATTCATTAAAAAGATAAATAAATTGCCTATAGGATAGTGTCCATTGCATTTATGAGATTCATTAGTATCAGGCTTCACATAGATCAAAAGTACGATTTTCCGTATAGCGCTTCCAGTGTCAATATAGCAAGCCTAAATTAAAAGCCGTAGATTTCGGCGCAGTTTCTGTTACCCAGGATACATTTCATCCTAGTTGCCTAGCGTAGGGGTTAGCCCAGTGTGAGCAAAGGCAATGTTATGCCTGTATCTGAATGTGTGTTTACACCACTAATCGACTGAGGTGATTTTAAAATTAGTTACTTTCGCTATGAACAAACATGTGATTACCGGAAGCGCTGATCCAATTGCCAAGATGCCGGATTTTCCTTAAAACCTAAAAAAAAAATTGACACGTGAGACAACCCCAAGAGTGTTATTTTGTAGAGTTACGCCCGACTCAGGAACGATAATTTACGTATCGCTTGTAAATAAAATAATAATTATAGTTTAATTTTTGATTCACAAATGACCGTGCTCAATTTGTCTTGAATTAATAGCAACGTGCGGACACGCCTGTCCGCCGCCGCCGCCGCCGCCGGGTTACTCGGGCGCACAAGACGCGCGCCGAGTGCCCGATGTTGCGAGCGCTTCATGAAGTAAGGCCACAATTTATTGTTTTTAGATATTTTATGCTGTTTTTTTTTGTTTTGTCGTGTAAATATTCACTCCTGAGTCGGGCGTAACTTTACAAAACAACACTCTGTATAAAGTTTCCCAAACTGGGTTGCAGGGGCACATTTGAGGCCACGTTCAGCTAGACAGTTATACTAAATTCCGTTTAATTCACAACACATCACATTATAAAATATTAGTTTTTATTATTTTTTCATATTTTCTAATGTTTGGCAATAAATGGTTTTCGTTCTTCCTTTCTTTATCTTTTAAGAATCCATGCTAAATAAATTCCCAATTTGGTATTGGGCTGCTAGTCAAAATAGATACCTTTAATGAACTGTCAAAACGGTACTTTTCTATACATGTTTTAGGAAATATAAACATATGACGTCCTAGTCAAATGCTGTTTATTTAATAAAATACAATTGTGTTATTACCAAGCCATTTTGTACACTTCAGAAATGTTCTTTTATTCGACTACCTTGTCAGATGCCGAATCCAACCGAAAAAGCATTATTTGTATGAGTAATGCCTGTAAAGGTTAAATTCAGTAGCCTACCAAATGGTAAATTAAAAATAGTACCGACAATGAAATCTTTCCCCATAGAACCTTTGACCGCATAAAAGGTCACTTTATTAAAAGTCACCAGTATAAAAAAGATTAAACCGAATCAAAAAATAAAGAAAAAAGCACCCCCTGTTCGGATGTTTATATGTGTGTGACGTCGCTGTTTGTGGTTCCCACGACACAGGATATGCTAGTGTGGCGCCAGAAGCAATGAATGCGTCTGTATCTAAATTTTTGTTTGTTTGTTATATGAATACTATGAAGTGTAGATTGACTCGGGATTTTCACAATTGATGGGGTGAAACGGGAATATCCCGTACATTTGCTCAAATTACACTCACGTACTTTGCACAGCAATATTGTAACATTTTGTGGCACAAAAATACGTCTTATTATTATAATAAGAGGCTGACAAATGTGCACCTCTTAATATGGAAGCGCGCAATTTTACCGAATATTTTCACTCTTAAGTAGAAGGTGGAAGGATGATAACCAACAAATTTTTCGCTATAATTAAGATTTACAGTAAAGTTAAGCAATTTTTATCCGGACAGAGTAAATGGCTGGTCATTTTCGTGGATAAGTGGCTGCTATGTAGGGATGCAAAGATACACCTTTTTGCCGATATGATACCGATACGCTTATAAAAATATCGGCGATACCGATACCGATACCGCTATGTTTATTGAATTAAAAAATGAAGGTTAAATATATAAAACACAAGTCAGCTTATTTTTTTAGGTTATATAAAAATATAGACAGGTTGATATAGTTTTAGTATTAAAATTAACATTAATCAGATTTTTGTTTAAAATTAGAGCGCGGGGTTTCCCCGAGCATAGTTCGTGCCTCGTTTGCATGAAATAGACTAAACAACACGCGTGTTTACATTACATTTTTTAAGCGAGAAATGGAAAAGTATCATTTAAAAGATTTAAAAAAAGATTTAAAAGATTTAAAAGATTTATTGGTAATTACAGGTCACATTTACAGTCTTGAGACCAAATCATGTGAGCGTTAACGGTAACATGACATACACACATATATATATATATTATAAATTGGTTAACACTTAAAAAATAAACAAAAAAAAATGAAATACCGACAAACACAATATCTTATTATATAAATTTACAAATCACAGATTATTTAAAAACAAGTACACAATTTTAAAAAACATATAGATCGGCATACTAAAAATATCTAAATCTGGCTGCTGAGCAACACAGGCATTGAGTAGAGTGAGTGCCTGATAAGTGGGTGCGTGACGGGCATGCTGTGTACGAACAACACCCGTAGCGAAGAGCGGGCGCGATCGTAACATCGCGTACCGAGGCGGCGCGTTAAGGGCAACACTTCGCAGTGCCACCGGATTATCTACCTTGCCGTGGAGGAGGAGATAGAAGTGCACCAACAGGGACATCTTCCGCCTCAGCTCTAGGGTGTCTACCCCCACCATCCCTGCCACAAATAGAGACGGGAATAAGTAGGGATAATACCCATATTTAATTTTGTAAAGAAGTCTAGCAAATTTTCTTTGGACTTTTTCCAGCATGAGTGTATATTTAGCCTCATGTGGGTCCCAGATGATTGCGTTGTACTCTAATTTACTCCGAACAAATGCATTATACAAAGAGGTTAATGTAGATATGTCCTTAAACCGAGTCACCTGTCGCATTACGAATCCAAGAGATCTGAAGGCTCTCCTACAAGTCTCCCGGATGTGGTCGTTGAAGGTAAGCTCAGAGTCAAGTAAAAGTCCTAAGTCACGTATTTGGGTAACCCTCACAAACCCAGCCCCAGCAATAGTGTAGTCATGATGGAGCGGCGCCCGAGATCGAGTAAATGTCATGGTTTTGCACTTGGCGCTATTAAACGCCAAGTGGTTACATTCACTCCACTCCACCACTCCATCAACGTCACTTTGCAGACGCCCAATATCATCCTCACAGCCTATGCGCATGAACAGCTTCAGGTCATCCGCGAACATCAAACACTCAGCCGTCCCGACGACATCGGGAAGGTCGTTAATCATTATCAGAAACTGAGTGGGGCCAAGAGTACTACCCTGACTGACACCCGAGCAGGTCTCATAGGGCTCAGAACTATTACCGTCCAACCTCACGTACTGAACTCTATTTGAGAAGTAGTTCGCAAATAAGCGAATTAAGTTCGGTGTAAACCCTATGGATGCAAACTTTTCCAACAGGACGTCATTGTCGACTCTATCGAAAGCTTTCTTAAAGTCGAAAAAAGTCGCATCAACCTGTGTGTGCTTATCGAGAGCTGACGTCACATAGTTTACAAAGTTCATGTGGTTAGTTAGTGTTGAACGTCTAGGGCGGAAACCATGTTGGCAGTCGGATAGTAGCCCGCGTATTTGTTCCGTTATATGATGATTGACGATAGATTCAAACACCTTCCCGAATACCGAGAGGACGGCTATAGGTCTGTAATTTTCTACTTCCGACCTGGAGCCGTCTTTGAGCACAGGAGTGACTCGCGACGTTTTCCAGTGCCTTGGGTAGACTGCAGTTTTTAGGGCTAAATTGTAAAGGTACCCGAGTGGTAGTTCAAGTGCAGATAAACAGTCTCTAACTAGGTATTTAATTTAATCATTGTATCATCACCATCATCAAAAGTAAAGTATCATCGGCCATGAAAATATCAGCGATGCTGATATATCGGCAAACCTGAAATATCGCCAATATCGGTATCGTATCGGTTGCATCCCTACTGATATGTTGTATTCATCGAGATCGTATCGAGAATCGAAAAACCGAAGTGCCCCAGTAGTAATGATATGCCTATTAATTGCGACATGAATTTACGGGCTTGTACAGGGTTATTTTAAGTTGTTGATTTGATAAGATCGCTTTTATGAATTTCTAGCTGGCACGATACGCCGTTCTGTCAAAAGCTACCAACCCCATCGACAGAAGAGATCGAACCCCATGAACTGAACCCAAGATTTTTAGATTTTTCGGATGTTTCCTACATCCAAAAAAGCTCTCCTAAGAATGTTCCTAAAACTTCAACGAATAATGTAATAAAAGTTTCGGCTTAGCCGTTGGCGAGTTTCGCCGTTACCAGCACATTTAGCGACTCATTTTTAGGATTCCTTTTTTACCTCAAAGGTAAAAAAGGAATTGTATCACTCGCGTCTAAGTCCGTCCCTCTGTCTATAAGTAACTATAATAAATCTTTGAAATCAAATTCTTGAACTCTTTTGCAAAAAAAAATATCCTGATAAACGCATTATAACTAAATTCTAATATCAAAATAATATTGCCTTCAAAAAAGTGGAGGGGTAAAAATGACAACGAAAAAACCACAATAATAAGTCATACAGTGTACATAGTCAGGTCATAAGTTCTGTCACATGTGCAATATGAAATAATTTAGACATGTTTGTTATTTATGTAAACATTTATATAGCAAAATCAACTTAATAAAACATAAATTCTTATGGTCATAAAGTTTATTCAAAATGACTCCCGCGATTTTGAATACAGGCCTTTATTCTGCGCGGCCAGTCGTCTATCGCAGCACGAACGAGGTCCATGTCAATATCGGCGGCTGCCTTAATCAAGGATGCCTTGAGTGACTCCAAATCAGGATGAGGCTTTGAGCAGGCCTTTTCCTCCAAGTGTTGCCATATCTTGTAATCTAACGGACTCAAATCTGGACTGGAGGAGGGCCAGTCTTCGTGCCGGATGAAGTCGATTTCACGCGCCGCCAGCCAGTCTTGTGTGCTTTTCGCTCTATGAGCTGGCGCAGAATCTTATTGGAATACCCAGTGCCTGTTATTAAACATGGTATGAGAAACAGGTTCCACAAGGTTCTTGAGGACTGTATTTTGATACACAACTGCATTCGTTTTTACGACTTTCTCACAAAAATGTACCTCAGTTAAGCCCCAATAAGAGACTCCCAACCAAACCATGAGCGAGGATGGAAAATGACCTCGTTGGACACGCGGAATACGGTTGCTCGCTTCTTCACTGCTGTGTGCGTACACCTTATCATTTTGTTTGTTGTAGCTCTCTTCCACGGTGAAAATTTTTTCATCCGAAAAAAGAATTTCCCGATGCTTTTTTCCCGCGTACCACTTCAACAAAGCGCGGCATCTCTTCAGTCTCAGGTCCATTAAACGAGCGTCCAAACGATGTCCTGTTTTTCTTTGATATGCCCTAAGCCCTAAGTCTTCATTTAACACCCTTTTCACCGTGGTCCTGCTTAACCCCATCTGAAGGGCCAACAGTTTCTGCTTACGTATGGGAATTCTTTGAATTCGCGCCTTCACAGCTTTTATCACTGCTGGAGTCCTAACAGAGCGAGGGCGAACACTTCTTGACCTGTCATCTACACTAGAGTCTTCATTGTATCGTTTTATGGTACGATAAAGGAAACTTTTGGTTATATTCAAATTTTTCAGTAAGTCGAAAATCTGAATTAGCACGTAACCGCAACGATGCAACGCAATAACTGCGACACGGTCTTCTTTAAGTGTCCACTCCATATTTAAAAATGAGGAAAATTCTAAAAAGTACACATTTTTATTTTCATGAAAAATTCGAAATTCGAATTCAATAAACTTTTTTGTGGCCAGCGTTCTAAATTCAAAAGTTTTTATTGTGTGACAGAACTTATGACCTGACTGTGTATATTAAAAAGGTCTCTTTATAAACTTTTCAATATATATATATTTTTATTTTAGTTTTGTTAACTACAGAATATAGGACTTAAGCCAAATATTACAGGAAAACCTACCCGGAATTGCATAGGTTGTTTATTTATCTGTAAACCACATACTAAGTAATTAATGCACCTGGTTACGTAAATGGAGTATGAAAGTAGCCGCACCAATAACACCAATAACCTTGTAAACAATATTTTGGTAGAGATGGAGATGGATATATAGAAGATACTCGTACTATCTACATATTAGGCTTGGGTATTATTTCTCAAAAATTGTCTTATTACAAAAAATAAAGTCCTGTTCAACACTTTTTTAAAGACAAAATTTAGGTTAAACGTTGTTTTGAGGTGAAATTATATCTAATATTTCTTGTAGTACTACGGATTGAGTCACGTCACGCCTTTTCCTACTTGGATTAGCAGAAGCACCGAGAAGCCTACGTTCAGCCAGTTATTCAATAATCCATTTTGCGCGATAGGAAGCTAACCTATCGTCTCTGTTATGGATATATGAAGGATTAGAACGTCTGTATGTTCTAAAGAACTTCATTGGTACATGCTCAGCACTGGATTCGAATTCCGCTCCTCCTGCGTGAGAAGCGAGTGTGTAATGAAAACACTGGGCCACGGACACCTAAATGAGTGCCAACAAATCTTTGTGTTTTAAACTACGCTATTGAGGGCACAATTTTAATAAATAAATACCTAATTAAAGACCGGATTCCACGCGGCCACAGATTACTAAATAGTGCTAAAGCCGAAACAATTTCGTTGCAATTCGTTTCTGACTAAAAAACGATTCCTCTTTTTCTTGTTAAATCGGCGTAGTGAGGGTGTAAAATGTTTTGTTTTATATTCTTCCAGTTCTTTAGGTGGTTCGTTGAAAATCAGGAAATGTAAACAATACGGTATTTGACAAGGTAGTCCAATAAATCTAGAAACGTGTCTCAAGCTGAACCTATTTCAACAAAAACGTTTGACAATATCAGAATTGTATATTTCCAGCAGTTGTATTTTATAAACTCCATTTTGAGTGAAAAAGACAGCATTTGACTATGACGACACATGCTAGTGTTTCATCAACTCGTGAAGAAAATTACCGTTTTTGTAACATGTTTGTGCTGCGCAACCATCATAATTTTTCGTCTTCTAGCTTAATTTATCATGTTTAAATCACCTGTTACTTATTAAAATATCTACTTTGCTATTTTATGTTAAAGCTAATGTTTTTAATCTGTCTATCATGCTGTATGCCTATCATGTATACCACACATTATATAAACATTAGAGGTTCCCGCGATACAGGCGGTGCCTAGTGCGGGAGACACAAGCTAATCATATTTTGATTCCTCTTAGGAATTCTTTTTATGTTTTTCATATTGTTGTTTCACAGCATAGACATTTGACAAATCACAGTTTGTATTTAGTGTGTTGCAAAAAGAAACAACAAAGACTTTTGGTTCAATATCTATTTTGCATTATTTCCATTCGGGTTTGGAATTAGACCCTTAATACTTCTTAACAAGTTCACGCCCACATCAGCATTCGCACTGCGGCCGAGAGCGGGCTACGGGCATTCTTCTACTGGAGTGCAAACTTTACCCGCCGTCCCGTGGAGCGCCATCTGGTGGCAGATAACACAATAATTTAAAACTAAAACCTGTAAACTTGGTTTAACCTAAAACGGAACTTTTATGACAGACGTCACCTAGAATACTGAAGATTCTATTTTGAGCATTTGTGGGGAAACAACATTTAATTTGCCTAATTGTTATGTCATTATTTTTTCTTTTCCGGCCTGCAGAGAAGCGAAAGAGTAAAACATAGAATCAAAAAAAAATAAACGTTTTTTTTTTGACTAATGTACAGCGGCCAGACCTTTTCCCATAAGGAGTGGGAATGGCACAACCCCCCTCCACGTTTCGTAATTCAATCGTAGTTGGTGGTAATCTCGGCCGAAATAAACTCGAACTACAAATTCGGGCGAGGTGACACCTCTTGATTAAATTTATTTTTGTTGTGGTCAACTCGCCCGCACATGAGAAGTATAGTCACTTAAAAAGGATTGAATCTAAATACTATACCTTATACCTTTATAAAGCTTTTTAATTTTTAATAATAAAATATTAAATACTAGCTATATAGACAACTCTAGCTAGGACTAAATTCAAGGCCATACATCGAAACATTGAAAAAGAGTTATGTGTATTTAGTATTTAAGTATTGAACTATGTACTCAGGTAGCGTAGGGTAGGATAGGCAGGATACACATGTTGGTGAGTTGAGCTTGAGGGTCAGTGGAAGGTTACCCTTCATTGACCAGAAGCGCTTCCACTCGCTAGAAATGCTTTTTTCGATTTCTTCTTTATCCTGCCTTTTTCCGAAGGCATTTTGGCACAAGTAAAGTTTTTTTTAAATATAAATTAGAAGACAATCTTACACAAATCTAACTAGACCCATAGAAAGCTCAATAAGGCTTGTGTTATGGGTACTAGACGATGATATATTTAATACAGATAAATTCTTATGTACATAGAAAATATCCAAGTCTAAGAAACAAATAATCATGCTCATCACACAAATATTTGCCCTTACCGCGATTCAAACCCAGGAACGTCTGCTTCGTAGGCCGGGTCACTACCCGCTGGGATATACCGGTCGTCAACGAGTACACATCGAGATAGTGTATTTCATGCCCATGCCATATACCTCGAACCTACATTTCTCGCTGTTAGTCATGGCCCAGGTTTTAAAAGGCTTATTGATAAATATTTAATAACGGGATGCCTACTATCGCACTTGTTTAACTTTCTAGGCCGACGATATTCGGAACAGTTCACTACAGATTTGCATCTTACTCATTGGCACAATATCTATCTATTGCACACCGTCGACGAAATGATTGCGACATTTCATAATTATGTAAGCAACTTGTTTAACAAACACGCACCAGTCCAAAGACAAACTGTAAAAGGGAAGCCTAAGCCATGGATAACTGATACGGTGAAACTCATGATGAGTTTACAAAAAGCCCAAAATCTCAAAACTGATAGCTCCATGAAATATTATAAGAGTCTGAAAACCCTAGTTACAGCCACAGTAGAGCGAGAACACAAGGCATATTTTAACCATTTCATCAACAACAATATAAATAAACCGAAAGAGCTGTGGTCTAACTTAAAAAAAAACAGCTGTACTCAACAACAAGCATCCTAATTTAATACCCGATTATCTTAATGACCTTGATAGTATAAATAATCATTTTTTAAACTTGCCAGTGCCTATTGTATCAAGTAACCAAGCCAGCTTTACAAGCCATTTTCACTGCCACTCGAGTTTTAATATTCAAGAAACGACAGCAACAGAAGTCCTCAAAATAATAAATACTATCAAAACAAAAGCAACCGGCCATGATGGCTTAGATATAGACATGATTAAATTATGACTAGATGCTATTCTTCCCATTTTCACAAGAATTATTAATGTCTCTATTAGATATAACACTTACCCATCCTGCTGGAAAAAAGCTTTAGTTGTACCGGTACCAAAAAAAGACTCTATAAGAAGCCAGAAGGGAGCTATATTACGCATGCACAGTCCACAGAGTCATCCGCAACAAGAGGCCAGAATACCTTTTTGAAAAGTTGCATTGGGTCGAAAACTCAATACACAGAGCTCTGAGGACCTGCCATCAAAATCAACTTAAAATGCATGCACACAAAACGACCCGTTACAGAAGCTGCTTCAGATTTATGGCTGCAAGCATATGGAATGATCTACCTCCGCCTCTTAGAACAAAAGTAAGCCTTAACTACTTAAAAAAAATACAGATCAACTCTAATGAAACGCCAAAATGATATTAAGCACCTGAAGCATGCTTACTGAAAAGAGTTTAGCATAAAAAACTATTTCTAAAGTAAGAGCCCCAGACAAGGAAACACAAACTAGACTAGCTAATACACACACACACACACGCAATATAATACGAGAGTCAGCAGAAGACTGTCCAAATGGTAACTTAGTGATTTTATTTCTCTGTGATTTTACTTATTTTATTATATAAATTTAAATTCTATGGCGACCCTCGATGACAAAGTTACCCCGCTCAAAACCTCAGGGAAGAGGGATAGGCTGAACATCAGCGCTACACGGAGTCCCGATTCCGTGTTAGCAGGAAGGAGCTGAGCCACTTCCTATTGTCTCAGGCAAATCATGCATGTATAAAAAAACTGTATTCTTTATGGCAATAAACGTATATTATTATTATTATTATTATTAATATGAAGTCTCCATAAAAAATACTACTTAATCATATCAAATAGGTGATTTTCAACTTACCATCAAAAGGACCACCGCTAATACGAAGTTGTAAATTGTATTTGCCATTTCAGTAGTTCTGAGGACGAGTCAGTTTATTCTGTAGTTCGTCGTTACCGTCTTAATTATGATAAAGGCGCTCTACAATTATACGGTTTTAAAACACAAAGTACCGAAGCAATGCTCGGTGAAGGATGTAAAATTAAAGTATTTAGGGCGCAATTCTGCTTTCTGAATCAGGTACGGGATTGTTTATGGCTAACTATATCTATAACTATATAACTTCGGCGTTGGGCTCTAAACCTGTCGCGAAAACTGGAGTATTGAATAACTGGCAAAAAGAGTCGAGTAGATTCAAATTCCGCTATCGTTCCCCCATTATTTTCAACCTTATAGGTTGTTAATGCAGTCCAAACCGAATGAAAATTTGAATGCGTCTTAGCGGATTTTGAAACTAGACGACAATGGTGGCAATGTATGAAAAAAGGTGCGAAGGTAATATGTACCTACATAATTACAAAAATAGGCGAAGGGAATTGTATTCGGATAAAGCCTGAGCCCATAGGTGGGGACCTTAACTAGCTACATTTGTTTATTTATTTTTAGGTACATCATTTTATTGAAGTTTAGTTTGTAAAGTGGAATACGCCAAGCGTTGTAGTACAATAAACCTTGATATCGACAAATATTGTGGATAATTCGTAATATGTGTAAAGAAAACAATGAGCGTGACGCGTTACAAATATAAATATAATACGGAAAGTAATTGCTACGCTACCGATACATTTCTGAACCACTTTCTTCAAACAGAGCTGTGTTGATGTGACGTCACTCAGCAGATGCTGAGGGAAGTCATTTTTGCCAGAAATTATGTTTCTGGAGCAACATTTTGTGTTATTTCTTTAGAAAATAAACGATTTTTCTTTAATTCTTTCTTTCAAAACTTCTTGTGGCTTATTTTTCACTAAATGGAATATAGAATAACCGGGTGAATGTGGCTTCTGTGCCTCTGCTACTCTGTGTGAGAAATTTTGTAATTTTTCCCATTTTACTGCGTGACTGACGACAACAATTATTGCCAAAAACTTGTAAAGATCATTAACTTTTTTGGCAAACCTAACTTCCCCCCTAGGAAAAAAATCTTGATTTTTGCGGCCAGCGGTGAAACTGGTCTATCGATAGAATTAATTATTAAATACAAAAATTGGAAGGTATAATTCCTCTTAAAGGCACGAGCGCAATATCAATGAATTAATGCGAGGTGTATAATCAACTACCAACTGTAAGGAAAGTATGTCAAAAATAACAGTAGTGAAGGAAAGTAGTTGAAGTTTCAAATTTCTCAGTGATAATTAGTTTTACTTCCCGCCTTTAATTGACTTCAAAAATCTTACTCCGTCAATTATGAACCGATTTCTTTCTTGTTTTGAGTGGTAGGTCATACTTCAGAGGTCCCATACAATTTTATTCAAAAGTGAATTTGCGCTTTTTGAAAAAATCAACAAATACAAAACATACGTACACAGAAGACGTTTTGGTTTGCGGTTCCGTGCAGCAAAAGTTTTGACCAGATTTTTACTAAGCCTAGCACACACATCACTTCACACGCCAACGGGGTCAGGCAAACTCCGTGCGGCCGTCAGGTTGGCCAACCGAACGCTTGGTAAACCTAGGGTTTTACTTTTAGTAAATTGACATGTGCCACCTCTTTGGTTGCGCGATTTAAAGAAATACTAAAACACTGACCTTAAGCAACAAAGCGCCGCTTTGTGCTGGATATTTAGTGCAGTTATGATATAATTGCATCGTATTCGGAAGAAGTATATGTTGCCTTTTTTCGATCTTTCAACTCAGATTTATCTCAAAATATTTGAACTACATACTTTTGTTAGTAATAATCTACTCTATCGATTGATACCAGTTTAATCTCTGGCCGCAAACAATGTTGTCTGCATACAAAAAGTTAGAAACGTTTTCTATCATTTCCTCTTTTCTCAATTAATGATGTGTCGTAACTTTTTTTTAGTTTTTCCAGTTTCAATTGTATTCAAGATGATAAGGGTGCGTTCGGATACCGAGCGAAAATTCACTCGGAAAAATAAAAGGGATGGAGATAATGACAGAAAGAGAGATGAAATGCGGTAATCGAACGCTAGCGCGAGATAGAGTGGTTCCGTACGGGATAAGTAGTCAATGTCAAGCCAACCCGATTTGTATAAACCCGCCAAGCACAGTTTGACATCTGTCAGGTATTTTTTAATGATCCTAAACCAGGGAGAGAACTCGCACTTGTCAGTGCGACAATTACTTTATCTGAGCCGTTCGAAAACGCTGTTCGGCAAGCTGTCGGGTAACAGTTCGTGTACCCTCGGCTTCACTCGGGTTGTTCAGCAAGCTGTCGGGTAACAGTTCGTATACCCTCGGCTTCACTCGGGTTGTTCAGCAAGCTGTCGGGTAACAGTTCGTATACCCTCGGCTTCACTCGGGTTGTTCGGCAAGCTGTCGGTCGGGTAACAGTTCGTATACCCTCGGCTTCACTCGGGTTGTTCGGCAAGCTGTCGGGTAACAGTTCGTAGACCCTCGGCTTCACTCGGGTTGTTCGGCAAGCTGTCGGTCGGGTAACAGTTCGTATACCCTCGGCTTCACTCGGGTTGTTCGGCAAGCTGTCGGTCGGGTAACAGTTCGTATACCCTCGGCTTCACTCGGGTTGTTCGGCAAGCTGTCGGGTAACAGTTCGTGTACCCTCGGCTTCACTCGGGTTGTCCGGCAAGCTGTCGGGTAACAGTTCGTATACCCTCGGCGTCACTCGGGTTGTTCGGCAAGCTGTCGGGTAACAGTTCGTATACCCTCGGCTTCACTCGGGTTGTTTCCGAACGCTCTGGAGTCATTTTCGCATCAGTTGGAGAAATTTGTAACCGATCTCGAACTCGCCCCAATATTGTCAGGTGAGGTACTAGCTTTGCTAGGAGTACTACATTTAGACGTCATTTCTATTTAGCGTCTGTCTAAACCCTTTACTAATTATGAATATCATTGGACCGGAAATGAATTATCAATCGGTTTATGATTGGTCGAGGGACGGCACTGTACATTGTACGTTACACGTGCCTCTCATTTAATATTATACTTTGGAAACGAATATAATGATCACCAAAATATTTTTTTCCTACCCAAAATGGACAAATGTACACCAAAAGTTACAAAAAATATCAGGGTAAAATACTGCGGTAGCTTAGGTGAAGGGTAAAGGGGGTGAGCGAAGCGAAGCCCCCTTTATCCTTTGTGTTAGGTTAAACATGTAAGAACAACAAAAAATACTTAAAACATAAACTTAAGTACACAAAACATAAAAAGAAGTTTGGTGATCATTTATCCAACCACAATTTGGTGGACATTTATTCATTCTGGCAGTCATTTCGAATTTAGAGGTAGTAAAATAGGTGCGTTTTTGGTAATCGTTTAAACATAAGCCTTATATTTTCTATTGGCTACCGGTATAATTGTATCACTTTTAGGGTTCCCTATAAGAATGGTGCTAAACGGGTCGGGAAATCATTAACATATTTTTTTTATGTTCTGTAAATATTAACATTTGTTTAGAAAACGTAAGTTTTTTCCTCTTCTCTACCTCTTCGAAACTCAAAAAGGTCTCTTTTAAATATAGGTTTGGTTGAACTAGTTCAAATATAATATATTAATTACATATTATGCAGGAATAAATAATTACAAAATTATTAAGAGAGTTCTGTGTTGAGGTAGGTGGATTAACGCCATGCACTCTCGTCATTTATGTAATCTTGAATATTGTAATATCCCTTTTAGATAAAGTGGATTTTGTATGGTTTTAAAATTAACCTCCCCTCCTCCTCACTCCCCTTCCCTCTACTCCTCCCCCTCCACATCCTACCCATTGAAGGAAAAGGATGTCTACATTAACATATATGTTTTCGGGAAGTGTATTTAAAGATGGGCATTTGACAACAACCAGCGCCATGGGTAAATCATAACCTAACCCATTCGTGACCCAAACAAAACGCAATCAGTTTCGGTTGAGTTGACATGAGGATATTGTGTTGTGCGGTTTCATGCTGCGACCCGGGGTTCCGCTCCGCTAACAACATGGCGGGTCAGTGTCAATGACGTTATGGAGATGGGTCGCTACATGATAGAAATTGAGGTGTCTTAATTTTCACAAACGGGAAGGTATTACGGATACTGTAACGGTCTACAAAAAAAACTGAATATGGCTACTTATAATTGGACTGCCATTGTCACGTCACTGACGCAATTGGTTAGCAGGACCCAGGCCTCGGTCCGCCATAGAATAGGATCATGGAATCAATTTCGGCGGACCATGCCCGGAGACAGTCGAACGGACAGCGGAGCCTTTGCGTACGGGACCCCAAAACACAAATGGGCCATGTAAAAAAAAAGGTACCGAACTGAAAAATATTAAGGGATTACTGAAATATCCGTAAAAATCATAAAAAACTTAATTTGTCCTCTGCGGCGTAGTTTGTTCAAATTCCTTTCGCCGCCGTTCAGTTGGCTGTTCTGTAAATCTGTCAAGTCATCATTTCAGCCTGTTAATGTCCACTGCTGAACATAGGCCTCTCCAATCGCACTCCAGCGTGACCGGTCCGTAGCCACCTGCATCCAACGAGATCCAGCGATCCTCACCAGGTCGTCGGTCCATCTCGTAGGTGGCCGACCCACACTGCGCTTGCCAGTACGTGGTCTCCATTCAAGGACCTTGTTGCCCCATCGGCCATCCGATCTTCGCGCTATGTGGCCTGCCCATTGCCACTTCAGCTTGCTTATCCTACGGGCTATGTCAGCAACTTTGGTTCTTCTACGGATCTCCTCATTTCTGACTCGATCTCGTAGAGAAATACCAAGCATAGCCCTTTCCATAGCTCGCTGCGCGACATTGAGCCTCTGAAAAAGTCCTTTTGTGAAGCACCACGTCTCAGAGCCGTAAGTCATCACTGGCAACATACACTGATTGTACACCTTAGTCTTCAGGCACTGAGGGATTTTGGACGAGAAGACGTTTCGTAATTTACCGAACGCTGCCCAACCTAGTTGGATCCGTCTACTGACCTCTCTCTCAAAATTGGACTTACCTAATCGGACTGCCTGTCCCAGGTATATATATTCGTCAACAACTTCGAGAGTAGAGTTCCCAACAGTTAGTGCGGTGGGTGCAACATGGACGTTGAACATGACCTTCGTTTTGTCCATGTTCATTTTAAGACCCACTTGTTGAGAAACTCTATTGAGGTCATCGAGCATTTTTCCAAGATCTTCAGGCGACTCAGCCATGACTACTATATCGTCGGCAAATCGAAGGTGAGTGATGTATTCGCCGTTGATATTGATGCCTAGTCCTTGCCATTCCAGGAGCTTGAAGGAATCCTCCAGAGCAGCAGTAAACAGTTTCGGAGATATTACATCTCCCTGTCTTACTCCTCTCTTTAGGGGGATTTCCTTCGTGGAATGCTCCTGTACTCGAACTGACATGGTGGCGTTGTTATACAAGCACTTCAGCACTTCAACGTACCGATAGTCAATACGGCATCGCTTGAGAGATCTAAGAATCTGTCAAGTATCAACAGTTTTTCTGTCGGTCGATAAAACAGAGTCAATCAGAACGTAAACAAATATTGATATTATAGTTTTTTAGTTTTATAATCGTAAAACAACCAGCCTTCCAAAACTGTGGGCAAGTGACGTCACGAGGGGTGCTATTTTAAAAATAATATTTTAAAAAATAAGACATCCATTACCTGAAATATTCAAATTCGTTTGTTAAAATAGCCTAACATTTTGCAAAATAAAATAAAAAGTAGTACGTATTTTTTTTAGCATGGCCCATTGATTTCCGACACAGAAATTGTCATTACTCTACAAATCACGCTAGGCAGGTGTACCTGGCGCGAAGTTGCTTGGCGCCTGAGTGCCGCCTGGTGGGGGTAAGGGCGCATTGGAGCAAGAGAGATGCAGACATGGGCGAGAGAGAGAGATAGTGGCCTTGCTCAGGCGCAAAGAAACCTTTCGATATCTGTACAAGCTTGTAGTCAATTACGGATCACAATTAACATTAATTAATTCAACTGTAATTAATATCCTCGCCTGATCCTAATTACTTGATCAGCCTTTGATATTCAATACATTGTCGATAAACCTAACTGCGGCTCTCCGTTGATGCAACATGTGTAACCAATAAACTATAGTTTAATTAAATCACCGCGAAAATGAGGAATAATTTGATAATAACTTCACCGATAATCCGTGAACATTTCATGAATAATGCATTTCGTTGTCGGCTTATACACGACCGAACAATTTCATATTTATCTACGGTGTCCCACTGCTGGGCAAAGGTCTCCCGGGTTCGAGCCCGTGCTTACCTTAATGCCTAGAACCTTATGCTATAGCATGCAAAACCAATGAATTTGGCTCTGGACGTGTCTTTTCCCGATGTCATTCTCATCAAGCACTTATAAAATCTCGAATAATTCAGCATATATCGCAAAAGTTTCGTATGTCCATTTAAATTCTAATTATATCGTATGCAATGAAAAATATCTAACCTGGGGAATGATTCTCGCACTTTATCACCACACGATAAAATGGTGGATACCGAACGATTCCCAAATAAAATCACTTGATATATGGTGTCGATATCCGGTTATCGAATGCCCGAGAATCAGAGCCCTGAACTAGCACAAAATCATGACACAACATTACACATCATAGCCCTACAAGAGGCTTTGTCACCTGTAGTCTAACCTCTACCGTGATCTGTTGGACAAACCAATCCAACGGAAAGGCTCGTCGGTACATAGACACATAGTTTAGGTCATACATAGTGATGAGTTGACATTTCATCGAAACTGTATGATAGAGATATTGCAATAGCAAATTGGGTTTCAATGTTAGTACAATAGCCATTTTGATTTCATGCAGCCGCGCCAAGTATATTTGGCTCTGAGTGAGTTTGTCACCTCTCCCTCTCTCTCTCACCCCACCTTACCCTATGCGAGAATGAGAGGTCACAGCTCGCTCAGAGCCATAGAATCTTGGCGCTTGATTAAATGTATATTACCTACCAATCAAAACAAGAATCATCAAAATCGATTCATAATTGAATAATCGCATAACAAACATACACAAAAAAGCTGGCCATTTGCGAGTCGGACTCGCGCATGAAGGGTTCCGTACCATTATCTATCAAAACGCCAAAAAAATATGTCTGTTGCCCCCTAAAATATTTGTTTTATTTTTATTTATTTATTTATTTTTAAAGTGAATACTAAATATTCTGTGACAATTTCAACAGTCTAACTATCACGGTTCATGAGATACAGCCTGGTGACAGACGGACGGACAGCGAAGTTTTAGTAATAGGGTCCCGTTTGGCACCCTTCGGGTACAGAACCCTAGAAACAATTGAATTGGGAACCTCCTCCTTTTTGAAATCGGTTGTAAAACAAATCAGTTCAAAAGACGGAACCCACACCATTTTAGCCTTCTTACATTATAACGGGCCATTTTCCTGATCTCATGTTCTTACCGATTCTGATACATGTCACGTAACTCTACCATTAATAATGTACGGCGAATTAATCGATCCATCATCATCGAATAGTGATCTCGATTTAGTAGTATGAGTGGACGCGGAAACATGTCTGCCCTAAACCAAGTGATAAATTAGGAAAGTGTATCGATACTACTACTCGGTCGATAACACTGTAGGATATAACATTCTCTTTGACAGTGTGAGTGAGTGACACAAATACTCCTAGATTGTGCAGCAACATCATCATCAGTTATTTTGAGAATGGGACGAATTAATAATTTTCGGAATTTGACATTTTAAGTCAATAGTAGATAATGTGGTTATTTCTAGCATCGGTCATTCTTCGACAAAATTTCGAGTTATTTCATATGTAATACAGTATATGAATGTGCGGTTAATAATTATACAGTAGTGGGTGACACATTGATAAACTGCTGTTCAGAATAATTTCACTAACGAGTCGCGTCAAAGCAATCTGACACAAAAAATATAACTTCAAATCTAAATCGTGTCACCATTTGCGCCACAATTCGTCGAATGCAATGCACGCAAGTGTAATGATGGCGTGCAGTTAGCCCCTGCCTGTATGTATTCGCGCCGGATGCAACATTGTCGTGTTGTGGAACATAATCAACACGTGCGGTGTAGTGGCGTTCATAGAATATGTGTGTATCTCTCTTTGCTGTAATGATATACTTTCTGAGCAGTTTTAGATGGCGTTGAAGACACATTGCCCTTTTTTTCTTTAGTGCATGATAAATTTGGTAAACCTCTTCCCATATACCTATATTGGGAAGAGGTCACCTAAACAAACAAAACATATTGGTTATATGCAACCCTAAAGTGTCACGTTTGTGAGATCATGTTTACTCCAGTTTACGTGACAAGGGGCTGGCCCTTCGCCGCAGCTAAGAAGATCTTACTCCCGTATCTATATTTAATGAAGTGTACCAACCTTTTGTTCCCGCATGAGTTTTGCATACGAAGTGTCCATTTTATCGAAACCGAAGGTTTCGATAAAAATAATATTAAGAAACACTTAAGGGAAACAAGGAACAGCCGAAATTTTTCATATCTTAGCAACTGAAGTTCACCCTTCGTTCATAGATGGCGTTGTTACCAGACCTTTTGACAGCTGCGCGATGCATAGAGCTATTATTCAAAGAGTTTCGTTAATTTGAGGCGTAATGCATATTATATCCAACAACCTGTCGATGTGGGCTGAGTATGGAGATGATGATCTTAAGACAGGTGCCTCTTAAATGAAGGACGAACAGTTTTCTTACTGGAAACTGTGTGAATACCAATAACAGATAAAGTGCAGGTCGGACTACCACACGAAGGGTTCCGTACAGTCGTAAAAGAAAACTTAACGACAAAAAAAAATAAAACAAAAAAAAATGAGAATGTTCGAATCTATGGCCGAACATAGATTCGAACCCAGAACCCTAAGATTGCGAAACCGATATCAAACCAATTGCGCCACCACAACCATGTGATAAGCTGCGATATCTACGATTATATTTGAATGATGTTATGGTTTGTTATTAATTTCGCGGCTGGTGTTAAAACACTTTTCTTGTATGGGGACCCCTTTATTATTATTTTTATTATTATTCTTATTACTAGCCTACATCATCCCACTGCTGGGCAAAGGCGTCTCTTCCCCTCCTCCACTTTTCATGCCTCTGGGCTACCTCCCACCAGTTGTTGGTGTGGGGACCCCTTTAATTTATAAAATCTCTTGTAGTTCTTCTATAACTTGTTGCTGTAGCGGCAACAGAAATACACATTCTGTGAACATTTCAACTCTCTATCTATTGAGATACAGCGCGCTGATGGACGGATGGACGGACAGACGGACAGACGGACATCGGAGGCTTATTAATTGGCCGATTGGCACCCTTCGGGTATGGAACCCTAAAAACGAACTAGGTTTCGAGACTCGTCACTAATCAGCAGCTAGTACGTTTAAAAAAATGTTGCTATAGTCTATACGGATACCTGTTGCTATAGCGGTCAATTACCCGACTGCTGCGAACCGAATCATGCTCGTATATGGTAACTATGGTAACGGTCGGCAACCATGGTAACGATCGGCGACCGCTACCATAATACCTACGCTAAATGACAGTAATTTCGAACATTGTTCGCAATATATAAGTATCGCTAACCCAATCCTGAGCGTACAGTGGTTGTTAGTTGGTTGTCGCTATTGCAACGCTAACCCGAAAAGACCTAATAACCCTTTTGCGATGGAATCCTACTAAATTTCTTTCATGACCTTCGAAATTCGTAACTTTTTTTGTACAAACTGAAAATCACAGAATTCTTTCTTGCCTTTTCCTTTGAAGGCGCCCAAAGATTCCTAAGCATTGAGAGTATGTATTGTTTTCATTACAAAGTATTTTTCACATATTTTTTAAATGTTAGACAGCAATGCGGGCACTAAGGGGCGGCGGAAATTAAAAAAAAATCTAATTAAATCGATAATAACGCGATAATAAAACGTTTTTATACCCAGTCTTTTTTATCTGTGAGTAAAATTAACCGGTCCACAAGTATTTGCGATAAATAGGTACTTCCTAAGAACTTACACGAATTGAGTGCGGAACCTGTAGGTTAGGTTAGGTTAGAACGTTTAGATACAACCAGCGGAGCGGGCTTGCGACTGAAAGCAATGTAAAGCCAAATAAGGCTAGAATAAGTTATTATGGCTAAATTTTTATTGGGCTAGATTAGGTAGGAATTTACTAGAAGCAATCAGGAGCGTAGCGAAGCGAAATATGTGCAAATAAAACAACATTTAATTAAGTTTATTTTGACCAAGATTTCTAATACTATTTTTGCTATCCCTGCCTCAAAATAGCGATCACTCGATATCCGAGACATCTCATTCAATACGGATACCCCTTAAGGGCTTATCACCAAAAGTTATTTACACCAAATTCACCCTTGCCAGTATGCACATAAGTACTATATTCGCTTCAATCGGTTTTTTCACGTAATGCAGTCTGTACGTCTGCTTTCAGATCTGAGGGAAATGAATGGTGATTTATTAGTGCCATTAATTAGTTGGCATTGTTGGGATTAATTATATTTTTTATTAACAATGAAAGTAACCAAAATATATGAATTAAAAATAAAATAGAAACACTAAAAGAAACAACTACGCGAATAAACCACCCCGGGACATTGCCGAGGCTAAGGGATTAATTATTTTACTCTTAAATGTCTTCAATATACATAATTCATTCAATGAATGCTATTCAGTCAATAAATGTTAGAGCTTGGTGAATCAGGTGCAGAGTTCTTTCAGGCAAAGAACTTCAAAAAAATCAGCAATTGTCTTTTGGAGGATACATAATAATTGATATTTACATTAACATACCTACGTTGACGAAGCCTGTACATTTAAAAAATATAATTTTATTATTAGTTATAAGATATTCTTGGCTCATTAAGCCATTATCATTTTTCATTTAATATTTTCTGTAAAAAATCCGGCTTCTAAAAGTGGCTACTTACTTATATTTTAAAATTTTACTCAACAGGCATATTTACATTATACACGGTGACTTTTTATTCGTTTTGGGAACGTCGTGGAATTATAGTACCCATCGATATGAACAACCTTCCCGAAGAAACAGATGGTCGCAAACGAAAAAAAATCTTCTTCTTCTTCCATAGTTACTTATAATCAGCTGATGGGGTCAATGTACTGAGGAACGAATTTTTTACCCTACATACGGCATAAACATGCTTAATTTTGTCATTGGTTTTGAACTTTATTTACAAAGCCATAAGGTTGAAAATGTAGTGGGCAAATAGTAGCAGATCCTTATAAAGGTTTAAAGCGATTGTAATTAGAAATGTTCACTGTATATGCATTTATGTTGTTTTAGGGTTGAAATGTTCACTAAATATGCATTTATGTTATCGCTATCGCAACAAATAATTAATTAAACGCAATAAAAACATAAGAGTATTTTTTTGCGTTTATTCTTATATGATGTTACGGAACCCTTCGTATGAGTGTCCGACTCGCACTTAACAAGTTTTTATTTATTTTCCCTAGTGTTAAAATATATTTTTTCATACGGGGTGGGAGAGGCACTGATTTGGACTAGTAATTCGAAACTTCGTGATGAGGTGCTCACCGATTGTGCCTCGGGAAATATGATTTTCAAACCCATCAATCCCATCAGTCAGTATCGAGTGGACTTACTATTAAACTTGATGTTGACCAAGTGCCAATGAGATAAGTTATTTATCTTAAGTACATTATTCGGACGGACGTTACAACGGTGATAGATAACATTATGAGCTGACCTTTAATCATAGCTGCGGCGATGGGCTAGCCCTCTGTCACGCATGATGGAGTATGAAATAACTGGCTAAATGTGGGCACAATTGTGCCTCTGCCACCCCGTATGGGAAAAGGCGTGAAGCTATGTATGTATGTAACAAAAGCATGGCATATCGTAACATAACTATACACAAATAAAATAAAAATTAAATTTGCTTCTCTTGTTTCCTATTTAAGCTGATAACGTTCTAATCAGCTAAACCGATTTTAATAAAATATACCTAAGAACCAACGCAGTAATGTCTACTACCAGCTACAGTAAAATCACCAAGTTAAAAACTTAAAAACCCTTACCATCTACTCACCGAGACGATTCTAAAGAGCACAAACTCGCTTTATTTTATCACAGAGTTCCTGTGATCACCATCCAGTTCCATCATCAGAACAGCTCGATACCCTCACTACTAAGAGCAATGTATTTGTCACATTAAAACAAATCAAACGAGTCCAAACTCGAGGGTTTTACAAGTAGCAGTTGATGAGTTCTACTATCCACCTTTAGGTGATGATCCAGCTCAATACCCCCACCAAAGCATCAACTACTCACCGAGACGATTTTAAAGTGCCCAAACTCGGTAGGATTGCGAAATTTTGTTACAGAGTTCCTTTGACCACCATCCGGCTCCATCATCAGATAAGATCGATGATATCATAATGTTGCCTTCTTACTGAACTTACATAATTTCTCCAAATTTTAGCTTAATCGGAAACCGGGAAGAGGGTCAAATTTAGCAAGATTCCTTTACATAGTTACATTTGAAGCTAATATAAGGTGTTAATAAAATCCGCATTAAATATCTTGACCGATATTCAGGGCCTAATTAAAAACATGAGAAGACATCGTTGATTTTCAGTGCTAAACTAGTGACGTATATCCGGTCCGTCCGTTCCCGCCCGGATGTTCGGTTAAGCCGCGTGGTACCTTGTTTGCGCGCGCGCCCCACCACACCACCGAGGCAGTTCGGATTGTTGAATTCGAATTTAGCTTCATTGGCGTCTTGATTTTCGCACGGCACAGTCGCTGCTCAGCTCCTGAGTACGGCCTGCCGAAAATCTATACATCGTGACGTGAGAACTCTTTTGCATATTATAACCAACTGTTCGTTAAAGAATAACTTAGTATTTTCTGATTTATTGCTGGCAAATAAAAAATACCTAACGGTGTGACCGTTCGTTTGTGTAAAATGGAGCAAGAAACCCCGGAGGTTCCGTCCAGTGTGGAGCACGAGGCGGCTCGTAAGGATAAAGGCAAGAAAAGGCGGAAACCGGTGAGCTCTTCGGACTCCGACAATTCTAGTTCGTCCTCGTAGAGTTTCTGGGAAAGCGACTATCGCAGGAAGCGGTACCGACGGCGCAAACACATCAAGGAACGTAAGTTCGATCTTCTTTTTAACAAGATTAAAGATCTTAAAAGCCAACTTGCTGCTACACAGGAATTTCACGAATATGATTGTGAACCACGGCATGACTTGATTGACCCTAAAGTTAGTGGAGACCTCTACGAAGGTCACGTTGAGGAGTCAGAGCCCGCCAACATTGACTCGGCTTTCGAGGTCGATCTTAACATTTTTACTGGTATAAAAACCAAGGAGCCCGCTGTACCGCAGGCGTCTCCCGAACTAACACAACAATTAAAATATTTGCAGCGATTCAATAGCCAGGACTGGATTAACGTCCGATATGCCGACGTCCAAAAACACTATTTATTTGCGCCGGGTTGCACTAATATTGAAGCTAATGACGAGATAAAGAGGTATAATACATCTAAAACTACCTTAAACATGGAAATGGCTTTTGCCGGCATTTCCTATGCATTGCTTAAACAGCGCGACGCGCTTTTGAGTGAATTACAAGCCTTTCTAGCCTGGGCGCATCAGGTCGAAAACCTACGATTTGACGATATCCATACAAAGCTCAAAGAAATGTTGGCCAATGAATAAGTTCAGCCCGGTGTCCACAGACGAGCTGGAGAGCGTCGTTTGAAATCTTGCTATACTCACAGCAAGATTTCAAACGACGCTCTCCAGCTCGTCTGTGGACACCGGGCTGAACTTATTCAATATTGCAGAGAAGGCATACTCTCATCAGTAAAAGACCAGTACCACAAAAATACACTACGCAAAATTGCGCCGTCAGGTTCTCATCTATTTGAAGCCGACAAATTTAATGCTTTATTGGAAAAAGCGGGTGGAGTTAAAAATGTGTTTTGGGTGGAAGGAAAGTCTCGCTACAATACTGCGCCACAGTACGAGCCTTCCACTTCTACCCGCAGTCAGACGCAGAAACAGACCGCAACTTATAACAATCGCGCGCAATATCATAATCAAAGCCAGTATCATACTTCGGCCCGAGGCAGGATAAATAATAATTCGATTCGCGGGCGAGGCGCGCGGGGTTCACGCGGCCGTGGTCTACCCGACAGGTCAGGAAGGGATTATCAACCCAGACGTTCTCCCTCATCCCACCGGGATAGGAGACACCAAACCCATAAACGAAATATTGACTATGCCATGCACATGCATGCAAAATTTCACGCCGGACAACTCCGCATGTACTACGATCGTTGGAAACAGTTGGGAGCTCCCACATACATTCTAAAAATTATACAAGGATGCCGCATTCCTTTTGTGTTGAAACCACCATTGCACATTCCAAACAGTCGCAGTGTGAAAACACCAGAATCAGAACAAATGTCGAAAATAATGAAAAACATGATCTCGCAGGGTATGCTAGAAAAGGTGCGCCCATCGCCTAGCTTTATTTCCCCGATATTCCTGCGCCCCAAGAGCGACGGCACATGGAGGCCCATATTCAACTTAAAAAATCTGAACCAATACGTCAACACTCGACTTTTCAGACTAATAAATGTTCATCGGGTAACGGATTTTCTACAACCAAAGGATTGGTTGGGCAAAGTGGACATTCACCAGGCATACTTCCATGTCCCTGTATTCGAAAGCCACAGAAGGTTTCTTCGCCTTCTGTACGGCGACAAAAACCCACAAATACTGGAAATGACGTGCCTACCCTTCGGCCTTTGTTCAGCACCGAGAATATTCGCCTCAATTACCAACTGGATAGCACAATACCTCCGCGATCACGGCATCCGGATCATCGTGTATCTCGACGATTTTATGCTGGCTCATCAAAACAAAGCCACTCTCATAAATCAAGTGTCGTTGACACTGAACACGCTCGCCCACCTAGGCTGGCAAGTGAACACAGACAAATCTGTTTGCAACCCACAGAAGGCAGTGGAATACCTAGGCATTGTGTGGAACACAAGGCAGAACGCGAAATACATTCCTCAGAGGTTAATAGCAAAAATACATTGCACGGTATCCAAAATCTTGACAACACGGACAACGTCCGTCAAAGAGTCAAGTACAAGTACAAGGTCTCATTGGCCTGCTGAACTTCGCCAGTTTTGCTGTACCGAGGGGTCGTCTAAATTACCGGTATTTACAGTTACAGGCCAACAAGGCCTTGAAACTAAAGATGACCAAAACCTTTCCTCTAGTTGCGAAAGCCCTAGTCGAGTTGGAATGGTGGCAGTTGAATTTTCGGAAGAGTACTCTACTTCATGTCCCACTATCGTCTCATTACCTAACAACAGATGCCAGCGACATCGGATGGGGGCCAAATTAAACGAAATCTCAATAACAGGTTCATGGCTACCCTCACAGCAGAACCTTCATTGCAACTACATTAAATGTTTTACGCCATCATTGTCAGCTCCTGAGCTCACAGTCACTGCTAATACAGTGCGACAACAAAACTGTCGTCTCTTATCTAAGAAAAGAGGGAGGGGCGAAATCTATAGCCCTTACGGAGCTGGCAATGAAAGTGCTACAAGTAATGGACCAAAACAACATTCACATGTCCATCTATCACATAGCAGGGAACTACAACTGCGAAGCAGACCATTTATCACGTCTCAAAGACCCACCAGAATGGCATCTCCTGTCAAACATAACAAATGTCGTGTTTGCCAAGTGGCGAACCCCCGTAATCGATCTTTTTGCTTCCAAGAGAGCTCATGTGGTTCCAACGTACTGTACACTGGACAGAACCGACAACCAGGCGAGCATGTACGATGCTCTAGGCAGCAAGTGGGATTTCAAGTTGGCATGGCTGTTCCCGCCGCCTTATCTCATTACCAGAGTATTGACGCACTTAAACAATGCACTGGGTGTGTACCTGATCGTAGCCCCGAGATGGCACAAAGTTTACTGGAGACCAGACCTGAAGAGCCGCGCATTGTCACCCCCATTCACGATAAGGAACCTGTCGCAGGTCCTAGTCGATATAACGACGGGACGTCCGCCCCCCAACATATCGGAGATGACGCTGGAGATATGGAGATGTGGGGTTGGCAAGAACACCTAAGTGACTGGAGCGAGGAACAAAAAGCTCTGCTCCGTTCGAGCTGGCGTGAATCCACTCTTAGAACGTATAAACCAGCTTGGACCCGTTGGCGAAACTGGGCCATAACTCACAAGGTACATACACATAAACCTACAGGCTCAGACCTGGCCCGATTCCTCACTGATCTACATCAAAAGGAAGGCCTTTCATACAGCACTATCCTTGTTCATAAATCTGTAGTGTCTACTCTTTGTGATCCCAGTGAAAGTAAAAAGCTAAGCTCACATACACTTGTAAAACAAGTCCTAAAGTCCATTGGGTTAGCTAAGCCTAAACCTATCAAAGCCCCCATCTGGGATATAGACACCCTTGTAAACCATCTTTCTAAAAGAACCTGCAATTCATCAAGTTTATTTGCCACCTCTCAAAGAGCGGCTGCTTTACTCCTACTATGCTCGGGTAGACGTGTACACGATTTAACTTTACTTACCGTTACTCAGGAACACTGTATTATTTCAGATGATAGCGTAATCTTATGGCCATCTTTTGGCTCCAAAACTGACTCCATTAACCATCAACAATCGGGATGGAAGCTAAATAAGAACAAGGACAAGTCACTGGATCCTATCTACTGGATACGCCGCCTCATTGAGTTGGGGAAACCTAGAAGAATTGCTGCTAAGTGCGATAATCTGTTTGTGAGTACTACAGGCGACCCCAAAGCTGCTACACGTACAATCATAGGGGCTGGCTGAAGAAACTACTTCAAGATGCAAACATCAATGCTACGCCTGGCAGTTTCAGATCAGCTGTTGCATCCAAAAACTGGATCGAACACTTTCCCATTGATGACATACTATCCCGAGGCAACTGGAAGTCTGCTAAAACCATCCAAATTTTTTATCAAAGAGAAGTAAAATCTGGAGATAGAAGAGAGTCATTGATTACGAACCTATTCTCCCCTGTCGAGTAATTAAGATGTATTGTTCAATACTTTATTCCAAAGTTTGATTTATATTTGCTGATTTTAGTATGTAATACCTACGTAATTTATTTACTGGTTTGGTACCATTTCTACGCAGGTTCTATCAAGATGAATAATAATACCTGTTTATAAGTTACAAGTTAATTTTATTTCCTTAAACCACACTAATCACCTCATCTTAACAGAAAGCAATACAGAACAGATACAATAATGTCATAAGTCATAGTACCTAACCTACATACAGTACATGTAAACTTTAGGTTTCTTCCTAAGGGATCATCGATCAGTCCGAATAAATTATAGATAGACACTTACTTGTTTATCACAATACCTGAATCATTCATAATTTCTGTATGTCACAACATAAAGATACCTTTTTTTATTTAAATATGTATGTTTACGAATCACATTAGCGTCCACCAACACCAGGCGATATCAAACACGTCTCTCATGTTTTTAATTAGGCCCTGAATATCGGTCAAGATATTTAATAGAGACGTTTTACCTGAAAATAAAACGTTTATTAAATACTTACCATATTCAGGGCCTAATATTTTTTAAATCTGCCTGGTGGACATGAGAGATCCAATGAAGCTAAATTCGAATTCAACAATCCGAACTGCCTCGGTGGTGTGGTGGGGCGCGCGCGCAAACAAGGTACCACGCGGCTTAACCGAACATCCGGGCGGGAACGGACGGACCGGATATATGTCACTAGTTTAGCACTGAAAATCAAGGATGTCTTCTCATGTTTTTAATTAGGCCCTGAATATGGTAAGTATTTAATAAACGTTTTATTTTCAGGTAAAACGTCTCTATTAAATTCTGTCCACCCGTTTGACCGCTAGGGTGCCATGGACAGACACACAGACACCGACACACCGAACGACAGACGCTTAAAACTACTCCACACCGTTATCCATTCTATAAGATTTTATTTAATTGGCTGCATTTTTTACGATGAATTTTGGAAACTTGGTGCATGTTTCTGTTTGGGGTCTAACTATATTATCAATATGTCGAGAGGTCTAATAACGTCCAAATTAGAAAGTGGATCTTGGAATAAGTTCTGGCCGACCCTACCCTATAATATAAAGTGTGGGGTCAGTCGAAAACATTCCAGTTTAATGTACAAATATGTATTTCCAAAATTGTCTGTTCCTTTAAATAACCGATATAAACTGGTCACCCCAGTGTCCCTTAGTGGCAATAAATTACGATAAATGACTAAATGGTCCTGACGTCATAATTTGTAGGGTGACCCTGTGCGGGATTAATTGTGGATTTTCAATTATGAAAGTGACCGGCAGATAAAGATTAACACTTTGCTTAGAATGATTTAACCAGCTGACGAAAATTCGAACTATCGAGCTTGGTTGCAATCGAAATATATATTTGGGTCTACCATAATAATTAAAATAACTATTTAATGTGGCCTTGGGACCAATAATAAGTAATAATGAAAAAGATAAGTAATATCCCCACCGAGGGGAAAAGGCCTTTATCCGGAAACGAGTGAGATACTCCACCACGCTGGCTCGGTGCGGATTGGTCGAGAAGTTTCGGGCTAGTGGCTAAACTGACTTTCAGAAGTTTTTAAGCTGCCCTATTAGCGCCTCTGCTATAGCGTTATAATTACTATTACCAAGTAATATAACAAAACTAATATTACATTTACATACAGATACTTACATTGCTTTTGGCTCCACACTAGGATTATACTGTGTCGTGAGAACCAGAAACAGAGAAATGACAAACATGTAAATATCAAAGACCTGGCGATTTCCTTTGTTCAACCCCAGCCGGGTTTCGAACCCGGGACGTCTCGCTTGGGAAGCACATCCTAGACCACAACACCACAAACATCGTCAAAAGAAGCGATAGTAGCCGGGATCTACAGCAGAGACTACCATATTAATTAATAAGCAGTAAATCAGCTGATTGGGCACATGCACTAAAGGGGCTTTAAATGGTTTTATCTACACACGTATCATAAACCCTCTTTACTGCGTCCAAAAGCCGCACGTTACGATCAGCATAATGTTAAACTACTTTGTAAAAACTCATTTCTTATCTGAATATTGAACATTATGACCATAATGTGTAAATTTTCTACATATTATGACATTCAAATTTCGAACGCCGACGCCCGCCTGCATGCCGCCCCTACTTTGTCTGTGAAGTTGGTACTACAGAACAAGCTAAACAACTCCATGCCACAATGCCGGTCAAACATGCGGTTCCTGAACACATCAAAGAGAGCATATGATATGTGAGTAGATAAACTAGTGTATGTAACTGTACATAATATGAACTGTACTCGCCTTCGGCTCGTTTCATAAATCCACTCTCGAGTTTTAATGCCCTCCATTATGTATCAGTCACATAAACTACTATTAACCATTGCCACATTGAAAGTTGTTCATAAGTCATAATTTCTATATTGCACACAAATCATATAAAAAACAAGAGTTATATGAAAATAGTGACAAAGACAAGCTTATCTCTAACAAGAGATATCTTCCAGCAAACCAGGCTAAGATGAAAGTAAAAGGTTGTTTGCTGATCAGGGGTAGATCTATGTGTGCAAGACTATAACGGAATAAATGAGTACTTACAAATAAAATTAATAATAAATAAAATAAATTATGTAATCATTATAATAATATACTAAATACATATAATATACAACTTCTAATATTATATGCTAATACTTACATGAATGACTGAAATTCCGCAAGGTTAGCTTATTAAAAGACAAACACAACACAAATAGTCATTATCAAATAAACGTATAAAAATAAATGATATTAAGTACATTATTCAAAATGAAACAAAAATTTCAGCTTGATGCACCGCTCACTGTACTTTATTGGCACATTCCGCTCTAGTTATGGGCCGACTATCCAGAGAGTATAATCCTAGAATTCCCAAAATCCTGAGGATTATGGTCAGTGGATTATTAAGATTTATTGACGGTCGTAATTTGTTTGAAGAACTATCATTTGCAGTTTACAGTTTCTGTCAAACTTGTTGTTGATGTTCTTAACTTGTGAATTCCAATCGCGGAAATAGGTTTTATGTTTAAATAGGATTGCAGCGACGACGGACTAGCCCCCTGTCACGCAAAATAAAGCATTGAGTACCCTACGTGGGATAACTATAAATAAATAAATATAACGCGTTAATGAAAAAGGTTCATTGTCTGTATTTAGGCTGATAACTTATGAACCGCCAACCGATTTCAACATAATATATCATAAACCGGTCAAGTGCGAGTCTAACTCGCGTATGAAGGGTACAATGGTAGCGATGGCGTGAGTGAATAGTTGGATTTTACATAGCAAAACGTCGTTTACGAAGTGATTGGTGCGGCTACTTTCATACTCCATGTACGTAACCAGGTGCATTCATAAGTTTGTATGGGGTATTGCAATTATTATTGTATCGGAGCCCCATTAAATATTTATTTTATTCTGTTTTTTAGTATATGTTGTTATAGCGCCAACAGAAATACATCATCTGTGAAAATTGCATCTGTCTAACTATCACGGTTCATGAATTACAGCCTGGTGACAGACGGACGGACGGACGGACAGCGGAGGCCCCCGTTTGGCACCCTTCGGGTACGGAACCCCAAAAATCATCACAGGAAAGTTTACTACCAAATTGAAAAAAACCGCAATAAAATCAGTCCACTCGTTTGAGCGCTAGAGTGCCACGAAAAGACAGACAGACACACGGACAGACGATTCAAACTTATAACACATTCTTTTTCGTCGGAGTTTAAAAAGGCGCGAGGCTGTTTGTTTTGTGGTATAACTTATGTATTCATGAAGATAGGTTCTGATAGACCTTAAGGATGCACCGATTTTGATGTAGATTTTGGTTTGAAAGGTGAACTGCAACTATAGGTTACACTAGCATAGAATGCTTTGCTTGTCACGTTGTCTGTCGTAGCACAAATGACGTCACACTTCGTAGCAAATCGCAGCGTTGGACTGCGCTTGCGTGAAATGCTACGAAAATCTGTTGCTAGCCAAATCCTCAGCAACTAAAGGAGAGCCTTATCCAGACAAGCTTTCCGTAAATGATCTTGTACCGTACCGTATCTTGTTTTCAAGTGGGCAATATTGAAATACCTTTGCAGGCACAATACTATTATTATTTCTCTACCGCTCGACAGTTCTTCGTTTATCGGCACATCTAGAAGAATATATACTTTGCTGCATATTCATCACAATATTACTTAGCTTATAGTAGAACAAAAATGTGCAGAAGTCACATTTTGTAGTGTAGACCTACAAATTACATATGTGTCACTCGCACAATCAATATTATGACAAATGCCTTAATAGTCAAAGACTCGAAAGTTACAACCCTTGGATGAAACTCTTTACTTTACGTACTTACTCTGTGTCAAAACCCGACAATTATCATCTCATAAACCATAGTTTAAATGTGTTGTGAGTAATGTCTAGGAGGTTATTGACTCTTCTCATTACGGCATTGACATTTAATTTCGAATATAACGTCATCTCTACTGATATTAGAATTGAGGTCAAATCAAATTGCTGGGTTTTTCAGAGATGTTCGAAATTTCAATGTAATAAGAACATCGAATTCGATATTATTATGAAACAATAATCACATTTTCACATATAATAAATGTGTTCTATTCTAACAAAACTGTTTATCTTTACGCTGGTCGTAATTTGCGGTTTTTGAACGCAATAAAGAGGGCATATGATATGTGGTTATAATAGTACATTATGATACAAGTGTGGTATGTTGTGTTAGGAATTGCATAGTGTTGAATTTAAAAACTATCCTGATAAATGTTATTTTATTAATAATTAAATTTGAGCTATATTGTATGAGTTTTAAAAAAATGAAATCGTAACACAAGCAGTTGCTATTTCCGCCACCCGAAAGCGCGCAGAAAAATGGCGGCGGAAGTAGTACCCAAAATTAAATAAATATCGGATAAATGTTGTTAAAATATATCGTTATATTATAATGAGAAATTTATTATGTTAATGATTTAATTATGAGATTTATTGTGTGAGTTTTAAAATTATAAATTGTTACTTCCGCCACCCGAACACGCGCAGCGGAATGGCGGCGGAAGTAACAATCAAAATTAAAATTATATGGATAATAGACATTGTCAAAAACACAGAGTTAATTTAGTTATTCAATGTAAATAATTACAATATTTTTAAGTATACTTAATGTTGTCAACTTTGTTAAATTATATTTATGTTTGATTCCTCTAGAGGAACCTATAAAAGCTCGTGATTGTGAGTGGAGCGGGCAGTCTTGTACCGACACGACAGTGGATTGGAGCGAAATAAATTGTTCATAAGTCGAGTAAATCTTTTTATTGTCGTCGAGAGAAGTACTACTAGGACAGAGGAGTTTACATATCAGAAGTGTGCGATCCCAAACGTAAGTGTTAATTTATTTATTTTTGTACTTTTATAGTTAAGTGTCCACATAGTTAAAAAGTAATCGGTTATGCTAGAACTTGGCCAGGGCTGCTCTCTGGCAGTACTGGCATCATGATTAAGCTATCATTGCTATATGTGGTTGGGGCAAATGACACCCCAATGGTATAGTAATTTTAGAAATGTGTTATGGTGGTGAATTTTCAAAATTGGTCATTATGACAGTATTTGGCTAGGGCTACTCTCTGGCAGTACTGGCGTGATAGTGATATTATTATTTTTGTAATTGGTGGGGGCACACCCCAATAATAATAAGGTTTGCAGGATAATTAAACAGCACGTTGTGCTGAATTTGAATTGTATGGATATCGTAGTGCGGTATTCCCAAAAAAAAATAGTCCATAGAATGGTAATGTCGGTCCTAATATTTTCAGAACGTATATGGATACGAAAGAGGATAGTGATTGCGGTACGACACCGCCACTTAATCAAAGGAAGAGTCGTGTTCGGAAAGCAAGCAGTTCTGGCGATGAAGCCTACATTTATCGGAAAAGGGATAGCAGTGTGGACAGGCGAGGAGGTAGAGTGAAACGGCGGAGTCTCCTACTTTTAAAAGCCGTCAAAGGGCGAAGCATAGCATTCCACGAATATCACGTGCAAGCCGTAGCAGATCACGTAGTTCAGAGTATAGAAGAAGCCATAGCCGTTCGATTAGTCGGTATTCTAGTAAGGAAGGAAGGGATAAAGTGAGAGAGCTCCGCAGTACGAATGGTTCGGACCAAATATTTGAATTGTTCGAAAAATTTAGTAAGAGTAGTAGGGAGCATTTTGGGAATACGACTGTGGTGCCCGAATTCGATCCATCCTCCAAAAATCAAACGATTGATACCTGGATTTCAAAGGTTAATGAGATAGCGGCCTTGTACAATTGGATAGACAAACAAGTAGTTCACTACGCCATACCAAAATTAATAGGGAATGCGAAGCGGTGGTACGAAGGGTTGACAACGGTGAACTTCACATGGCGCGAGTGGCAACGAAAACTTAAATCTGCCTTTCCATCAGACGATAATTACGGACAGACGTTAACGGACATGCTAGGGAAAAGGGCAAGGTTTGGGGAGTCTCTCGAGGATTACTTCTACGAAAAAACCGCATTGCTAAATAGATGCGATATAGAGGGCAAAAGTGTAAAACACGTTTTGAATTCAGTAGCAACGCCTAGAGCAAACGGTCAACTTGAGCGTTACAATCGTACGGTCCTTGGTTCGTTAACAGCAATGATACACGGAAAAGATGAAAGAATATGGGATGAAGTTTTGACAGACGTACAATGGGGTTTGAACAATACGATCAATAAGGCTACTGGGAAAACACCTGCAGAACTTTTATTTGGACTCAGACTTACAGGGGTGGCAGAAAGTGAATTAAAACTTTCTGTGGCTTTAACTGACGATGACTCATTAGTCAGTAATATAGAGGAGGCTAGATCAGAGGCTTTGGAAAATATTAACAAGTCCCAAGAACAACAGAAAAAACGTTTTGATAGGGCACGATGTGCACCACGACAGTTTAAAAAAGGAGAGCTAGTTAGAGTAGAAAGAGATATCATGCAGAAGGGTAGTCAGAAATTGGTACCTAAATGTTTTGGACCATATAAAATTACGAAAGTCTATCCAAATGACAGATACGAAGTCGAAGATACACCAACGAAAAAAAAGGGGAAAGCTATCCCTGGCTAACTTATCACACAATCGAATCTGAATCTTCGGAGGATAATATGGAGGATTGATTGAATTAGGCGGCAGTTTTTACAGTCTGGAAATTGTACATAAGGTCATTTAGTAAAGATAATTGGATGAGTTAGTATGGTAGCAAAGTTAGTAAGGTAATCTGAATTGAGTGAGTTAATTGTTATAGTTGGACCTATAAATAATCGTATATAAATGATTGTTTTAAAGTATTGGCTATTGGCTTTGCTGAAGTGTTGCAGAGATTTTGAATATTCGTTAAACAATCTATCTGAAAATCTAGTGTAAATTTGTGTATAAATGGTCAGTTAAATTTTATTCTTTAGTAATGATTTATGATTTTGTAATGGTATAAAGTTATTAAGAAAAACAACATTGCCCTTTTTGAAATATTTATTTTAAAATAAACAGTGGTATGTACTTTAATATGAATTCGCGAGGACGCGATGTGGTAGTCAGGATGGGCGAATGTTAGGAATTGCATAGTGTTGAATTTTAAAACTATCCTGATAAATGTTATTTTATTAATAATTAAATTTGAGCTATATTGTATGAGTTTTAAAAAAAATAAATCGTAACACAAGCAGTTGCTATTTCCGCCACCCGAAAGCGCGCAGAAAAATGGCGGCGGAAGTAGTACCCAAAATTAAATAAATATCGGATAAATGTTGTTAAAATATATCGTCATATTATAATGAGAAATTTATTATGTTAATGATTTAATTATGAGATTTATTGTGTGAGTTTTAAAATTATAAATTGTTACTTCCGCCACCCGAACACGCGCAGCGGAATGGCGGCGGAAGTAACAATCAAAATTAAAATTATATGGATAATAGACATTGTCAAAAACACAGAGTTAATTTAGTTATTCAATGTAAATAATTACAATATTTTTAAGTATACTTAATGTTGTCAACTTTGTTAAATTATATTTATGTTTGATTCCTCTAGAGGAACCTATAAAAGCTCGTGATTGTGAGTGGAGCGGGCAGTCTTGTACCGACACGACAGTGGATTGGAGCGAAATAAATTGTTCAGTCGAGTAAATCTTTTTATTGTCGTCGAGAGAAGTACTACCAGGACAGAGGAGTTTACAGTTGGTCATTAAACTCGAGTCTTCGGCTCAGGCTTAATGGAGACGAGAAGTGTAATGACCAATGCTCACTTGTTTCATACGACGTTTTTCAACACACTTGCGAGGAAAAGTAAATAAAACTAACGAAATGCAATACTGTGAATAAACTTAACAAACAGAAACCCATTTAAAAGATGGCGGCCGTAATTTTATTTTTTCGCGCGCTCAGCGCTGCATGCGCTCGCAAGTCTGAGATAAGGGCACCGGCAAAGTAGCTAATCAGCCACATATTTATAAATTTTGAAATTGGGTATTTATAGGTAAAAATACACCGTCAAAATATAAATACCAACAAGCTAACAAGCAGTTTCATGAATTTTTTTAATTATTTATCACATTTTGAATTGAATTTTATATTAACGCAAATAACTACTTAGCTGTTTTCGAAACATTAATACTTCTTGCTAATATTTAAAAAGATATGTAATGAAAAGGCACTAGTGCGATAATGTAATGTAAATTCTGCATTATCAGTGTAAATACTCTGTAATAAGACCTACTTTACGAGCAGGTGTGTTGAAAAATGTATTAATCCCCTGTTAAACGAAACTTTCATTTAGTGGCCAATTGCTAAATCACATGGTTTAAGCACAGCCTTCGTGTCTTTGACTTTCAGTAGGATCAAGAACCTCGTCGCGTCGCCTGAGGCACAGAACATAAAAACGTCTTTTCTTTACACCCAAGAAATAATATATTCATCCCGCGGGCACAGGGAGCTAACCCGAGCCGTAAATTATAGCAAACTACACCGTAATACGTCTTTGAAAATGTTTATTTAGTTATTATAATATGTATAATTTCTCTATTGTTTATGGTTGCAAAATGAAGGGCCTCTTGTTGTGGATTTTTTAAAGGGCGTGTTAGATATTTTTTGTTCTTTTGTGCACGTGGGAAGGTTTTCGCTTAATTAATTAACTGGTGAATGGCCGGCCGGGTATGTCCAGGCATTTATTAATTGTGTAGGAAGGTAAAAAACCTAAAATTCGTCAAAGCCACTGGAATAACACAACGTGGGCATTCTTATGCCATTGCCACCCCGTACGGGGAAAGGCGTGACGCTATGTTATTTTATGTGTGTAATACATGGGTATCTATCTACCCCTAACCTATCCTAAGCATATTACAATAACAATTCTTTACTAAGTAAGCTTTAACTACAACTCGAGTAAGATTGAGTCGTACCTGCTGGCTCGTGAAAGGCCTGTGTCTCTCGGTGGGGGCATTACGCAGAATCTGGGCCGTTTGGCTGTCGTGGCATGCGCACACGGCAACACGGCCACACTAGACCTGACGCCCACTTTGTTATTATAACTAGTTTATTGTGGGAGTGTGTGCTGATATAGCGAATAAACGTACATTCTAGTCTATTCTACATACTAATGTTTTAGTAGAAATGCATTTGTAAGAATGATTTTTATTTGATACAATATTGAATCATTCAACACATTAAACACATCGTGTAGAATTGGAAAATGAGAAGTAACAAAGATAAAGTCCCATTTAACACAAGAATAGAGCGGTCTCAAATAATAAATAAAGCCGTTTGACACGTATACATATATAATACATTCAACACTTTTACAGAAGCCTTCACACATTAAAATGGCGCCCATTCAACCTACATCAAAAAAGAAATCAAGTCCTAAACATAACCTCCAAAATTCCCACAAAGCATATCCCGCCGAAAAAAACAGGTTCTTCTTTTAGGGTTCCTTACCCGAAGGGTGCCAAACGGGACCCTATTGCTAAGCCTCCGCTGTCCGTCCGTCCGTCCGTCCGGCCGTCTGTCACAAGGCTGTATCTCATGAACCGTGGTAGTTACAGGTGAAATTTTCACAGATGATGTATTTCTGTTGCCGCTGTAACAACAAATATTAAAAACAGAATAAAATAAATATTTAAGGGGGCTCTCATACAACAATTCTTTCATACCACATACAAACTTATGAATGCACCTGGTTACGTACATGGAGTGTGAAAGTAGCCGCACCAATAACTTTGTAAACAACATTTAGCTATGTAAAATCCAAACTATTTTCTCCACACCATACCTACCATTGTACGGTGGTAAGGAACCTTTTATTAGATAGACTCGCTTTTGAGCGGTATTTCTGATCGGCCTCGTCAATTTCATCTCATTATTATGCCACAAAATAATGATTCGATTTTAGAGGCGTCCTCGATTATCCCTCGTTCTCGGAGCTCTCGGTTATGCCGGAATCGCCTCTTTATAAGTCGCGGTCTGTGTGTGTGTCTTTACAGTTTGAGACACCGGGCGAGGGATGGTTGTGTTAGTGATGGGATTGGATTGATTGATTGACCTCTGGAGATCTTGAAATTGCCATTTGAGCAATATAAAATCCATGTTAAAGCGACTTTGTCGAAAAAGGGATATTACAATGTTCAAGATTACTTAAATATGGGTATGTATGGGGTTAATCTGGCTCAACACAGACCTTGCTGTTAATAATTTTGTAATTATTTAATCCTGCTTATTAATTATGATAATGACTAAATATTATATTTTGCATTAGTTAAGCATAAGCAATTTTTAAAAAGAGATCTAAAAATCAATCTGTGGGAGTTTCTACGCCCTTCTTCTCCCACAGTGGTCCAATGTAGAGAAGTGGCAAGAAATGACGATTGCTAAGTATATTTAAATATCTACAGTAATAAAGACATTTGGAATTTGGATTGATTTATCGACATCGGTGATTTGGCACTGCACTTGTCATTAAACCGAGTGCGCGGTAAACAAGATAATTTTATTACCTAAAGGTCAACCCGTTTGGGAAAAGACGTAATGCGTTGTTTATGTTGTGTTAGTTAATGTTTTTCTCGCGTATTTCCCTAAATTTCTTTCCCGCTAATTATTTTCGTAGCTGTCTTTATTTGTGCATTGTCTTTTGATAAGTCGTGCCTTGTAATAAGGTGTGATGAAATAATTGTCCTAGGATACAATTTCAATGGTTCTAAGTAAAATGTAATTAATGTAAGTGCTTTATAGTAGTTTATGTGACTGCTGCATAATGCCTAATTATGTACAGTTACATACACTAGTTTATCTACACACATATCATAAGCTCTCTTTGATGTGTTCAGGAACCGCATGTTTGACCGGCATTGTGGCTCTGCAGTTGTTTAGCTTGTTCTGTAGTACCAACTTCACGCAGGCGGGCGTCGGCGTTCGAAATTTGAATGTCAGTACCAACTTCACAGACAAACTAGAGACGGCACGCGGGTGGGCGTCGGCGTTCGAAATTTGAATGTCATTATATGTAGAAAAACAACACATAATGACCATTATGTGTAGTTTTCCAGATACGAAACGAGTTTTTACCAAGTAGTTTATCATAATGCTGATCGTAACGTGCGGTTTTTGAACGCAGTAAAGAGGGTTTATGATACGTGTGTAGATAAAATATTTTTCAACACACCTGCTCGTAAAGTAGGTCTTATTACAGCGTATTTACACTGATAATGCAGAATATTACCCATGCCGTGCCTTTTACATTACATTATCGCACTAGTGCCTTTTCATTACATATCTTTTTAAATATTAGCAAGAAGTATTAATGTTTCGAAAACAGCTAAGTAGTTATTTGCGTAAATATAAAATTCAATTCAAAATGTGATAAATAATTAAAAAAATTCATGAAACTGCTTGTTAGCTTGTTGGTATTTATATTTTGACGGTGTATTTTTACCTATAAATACCCAATTTCAAAATTTATAAATATGTGGCTGATTAGCTACTTTGCCGGTGCCCTTATCTCAGACTTGCGCGCGCATGCAGCGCTGAGCGCGCGAAAAAATAAAATTACGGCCGCCATCTTTTAAATGGGTTTCCGTTTGTTAAGTTTATTCACAGTATTGCATTTCGTTAGTTTTATTTACTTTTCCTCGCAAGTGTGTTGAAAAACGTCGTATGAAACACGTGAGCATTGGTCATTACACTTCTCGTCTCCATTAAGCCTTCGCCTTCGGCTCAGGCTTAAAAACCGACTCGAGTGTAGGTAATGACCAACATACCACACTTGTATCATAATGTACTATTAAACGGTCATTGAGACGAGTTTATTTAGTTACTGTATAGGAATTATTAAAAGCTTTAAAAAACATTTTTTGTTCATCGAACCTGATTTTTTGGGATTTATTATTAACTTTATCTACACACGTATAATAAACCCTCTTTACTGCGTACAAAAACCGCACGTTATGATCAGCATAATGTAAAACTACTTGGTAAAAACTCATTTCTTATCTGAAAAACTACACATTATGACCATAATGTGTAATTTTTCTACATATTATGACATTCAAATTTCGAACGCTTGCGTGCCGCCTCTACTTTGTTTGTGAAGTTGGTACTACTGTACAAGCTAAACAAATGCAAAGGAATTATCAATGCCACCATGCCGGTCGAACATGCGGTTCCTGAACACATTAAAGAGAGCTTTTGATATGTGTGTAGATAAACTAGTGTATGTAACTGTATATAATTAGGCATTAAAACTCTCGAGTGATATTATTAATGCCTTCCGAGTATTAATGCCCTCCATTATGTAGCAGTCACATAAACTACTATTAAGTAGAAATAAAGAACTAAGAATATTATAGAAACTGTCAAAGAATTGAAATAAAACACTTAAATAATGTGATTTTTACTAGATTTATTGAACAACCGCGCCAAAATTGGTTAATCCATTTAATAGCTACGGCGTCATAGGCACAGGGGCTTCAAACGTATTCTGACATAGCATGAGTCGCCATTTTTTACTTTACCCTTTTGTAGGTTATGACAGAAAAATATTAAAATGACACATATTGGATAGGAAGAATACATATTACGATACATTTAATGCTGGCATAAACAATGAAGTGACTTTGTTTGCTTCAACAGCTTCACTTTTTTATTTAAGATATGACACTCAATTTTAATTTTCAATATTATTAACATCATTTATAACTTTTGAGAGGGGGCGTGCAATATTTAACACTATCTTTATATATTTTTACAGTAAATTGATACCCGCAGCTAGATTTTACACTTACACGATCATAAAAGACAATAAATGTAATTGTACTTACCCAATTTAATTAATTATCACCACGTGATGGAGTGTTAAACGGAATAAGACCGTTTAACACTCCATCACGCACAAACTAAATACTTAAAAAAAAAACATGCTCACAAAGAACTACTTTAAAACAAGTAACATTATAACAGATTAGTAAACTGTAGCTTTAATGTGTTTAACTGTATAGAAGACGTATTAAAGTCACCGAAAACGCTTAAAGTAAATAAATGTTATTTCCCTGCTTATATAATTTCGTTGTAAAATTGTTATAATGCTAATTTAGAGCCATATTACGGCTGAAAGTTGTATAATTTGGGGCCCAAATTAAACGAACAAGAGCTTTGTACTAGTAAATAATGCTGATATAGAGTATAGATTTAATACTTGACGCATGAACTATTGCTGTTATATGTTTATATAATGCTGTTTTGTGTTACTTGGGTATTGTGGGATGCGACCTGCGTGTGCTCGTACGCACCATCTCACATCAGCTCAACTATGGTAACCCCGGGTGCTGCTGCTGAAGTTATCTGTTTGTTCCTTTGGCCGTCGAGACCACAGGGGTGTGGGGTTCGCAGGGTAGGGCCTTCGTCAAGGACATAGGGCGTCGTTTGAGGGACCGAGGATTTGACCACCGCTCCGGATCGTTCCTGTCACAGAGGATCTCGCGAGCTGTGCAGCGCGGTAATGCTGCCAGTGTAATTAATGGGCACGTTTGGTGCGGCCGTTTCTTGGGGCGGTTTATTTTTATAGATATGTATTTTGTTTCTTATGTTTAGTTAGGATTTATGTCATTATATTTTAATGTAGTTATAGTTACTAGACCTTATACTGTCTCCTTCAAGTTTTGTATAGTTAATTTAATAAAAAGCTATGAATAATAAAATAAAGAAGCCGTAGTAACAAGTGAAATATAAAGTTGCTCTGATCAAATCGGTTTGATAGCGAAAGTTGTTCAAAATTATGTTCATAATTACCCCCTAAAATATGACCACACCTTCCTGTACACCGGTACTTAAGTTAAGGTAGTTTCGGTGACAAATTCATCGCATGTTCAGACGGCACGAATATTAGATAAATCGAAAGAGTCAGCGTTTCAAGTTGAGATCATAATTTATTTGTACAGAAACGGATATCGATACGCTTACATGCATTAATGTTCTGAATCACTTGATTGTTTTATTGAAATACAGAAGCAATTAGAATATCTGTCGCAGTTGGTTGGTTAAATCAGATACTAACTATCTCTCTAGACCGTTAATTAAATGCCGAGGTTTAACCAAGTCACTAGCGTTTTGATTTAAATAAAGCATCGTCGAAAACGTTTAACAATCTGTCTTACCGAAAATTGGAAAATAAGATGGCGTCACGACAACAGCTGATTTGCACAGCTTATAACAGGGCAAAACATTGCGGTAGGTTAGGTGAAGAGTAAAGGGGGTGAGCGAAGCGAAGCCTCCTTTATCCTTCGTGTTAGGTTGAACATGTCTAAATTGTCGAATTGTCTAATAAACGAATTGTCTAAACGTTCCTAGGCAACAAGACGTACACAATATTAGTATTTTTATGTGTACTTAAGTTTATGTTTTAAGCATTTTTTGTTGTTCTTAAACAACAAAAATACAAATATTGTGTACGTCTTGTTGCCTAGGAACGTTTAGACAATTCGTTAAACATTTAGTTCACTCACTTATCTGACGGAATTTTAGTGACTTGGTTAAACATCGGTATTTAATTAACGGTCTAGAGAATTCGTTAAGTGTCTGATTTAACCATCTAACTGCGACGTATCTACGACAGTTCAATTATCAAAATAGCTCGCCAGATAAAGTTAAATGAAGTGGTGTGTCACCACAGGGTGCAATATCATTGTAGTCTGTGACCTCAGTCTGTGACATTTCATATTTGTACTATAGTCTGAATAGTGTAAGCACCTAAGCTCGCGCTAACTCATTCTCTTCATTTCGGAACGCAGGGTTCCCATTACTAAATCACATGTCAACTCTATACACCAAATTCTGTCACGCCCTCTAGCGAGCTATTTGGAAGCATTTTGTTTTTATTTGAAAACTCTTCTGCAATCTTCATCTAAAGGAATTGCATTGTGTTTTAATACCTTTTTTTTACTTTTTTAACTTTTGCGCGGCAAACAGCAGCCTCGATGATTTCGATCAATTACATAAATGACATTCGCCATCTCTATCTCTCATCGCAGTTGGCGCCGGGCGCGACTCTGACATATAGATGGCAGATAACCACGTCTTTTTAACGTGAAATATGGCCGCGAGATTATATGGAGAAGGCTACTGGAATGAGGCTTGATGCGTGCGAATTTTGTCGAAATTACTGGTGTCGAGATAATCTTTTACATCAGATTATAAGTATGCTAAAAGAGATGAAAAATAAAAACAGGACGCCCAAAAGCGATTTTAAAATGTGAAGTGATTACTGCCTACTTCATTATAATCTTCGCTCTGTTTCCCCCTTTCTCAGTCATTGCCCCTTTCTCTACGGAGGCAGAAACACCATTATGATTATGTATTAATTCCCCTCAGAGATGTAAATTAGCGCAAAAACATTATGTAAGAGCTACATTTAAATGGATGCGCGGGAGGGGTGACATTACATGCTACGCGGACCCCGCACTGAAGTCTCGCGTCGACGTGTCGCGGCTAGTCGCGAGACGTCTGGGTGAGCAGTAAATGTCACCCCTCCCGCACGGATTCAACGATTCATCGATTCACCGATTCGTCGATTCACTACCTCAATTAGTTTTTTTTTTTATACAGTTCGCGCCAAGTTTCTTTGGTTCTGAGCGAGCTGTCGCTTCTCTCTCCCACATTACCCTATGCGATAAAGAGAGTTTTCAGTTCGCCCAGAGCCCAAGAAACTTTACGGGGCCTGGTAGCTGTGTACATGTTATTATTATATAATATTCAATGTTCTGTGTTGTTATATTAATTGCCTACCTCTCCCCGCAGCGGCGCAGACGTCCCCCCTGCAGGGCGCGGCGGGGGGAGGCGCGACGCTTCCCTGTGACGTCACGCCCGCGCTGCCCGACGACCGACTCGCGCTCGTCATCTGGTACAAGCAGGGCCACAGCGCGCCAATATACACGTGAGTAGCATTCCGTCATTCGTTCATTCATTCGTAAATTAATTTATCAATCATTTATTCATTAGTACATTCATTCAGTAGAAAAACCATATTATTATTTAATATTCATTTTTGGACTCAAATTGTACCTTATTCTAGTCTAGTCATTATTTCAGTTAGAAAACTAAGCTTATTTGGCACAAAAAATAATACAATCACTTTCTGTGTTCATTCGATCCTCCGTTCTTTCCCTAACTAGATGAATCGCTCAATTACAAGTTCACTGATCTATAGGTATAAACAGGACCACAGCGCGCCCATCCACACTTAAATAAATTCCGTTTTATTTATTCAGTTAGTTAATTTACCATCACTACATAATTCATTCTTTTTCAGTTGAGTCAAAGTCAAAGTCAAAGTACTTTATTACTGTAGATATTTACGGAACTTGAATGTACGGTTTCAGATTTTTTCCTTTACTTAATAAGATCTCGCTTCGTGCCAAATTTCATGATCCTAGGTCCACGGGAAGTATCCTATAGCTTTGATTCTCTTGCAAGTACCAAGCAAATTCAGCAAAATTTTAACGCAAACGTAGATATCTTTCGATCGTGTTTACCTATAACTCTGATTTTTTCACAACTTAAAGAGACTTCAGATTTGCGTAATCGATGTCAATTTCAAATTGATACCCCACGCGTTCCAATAAGGGTCTTGACAGACGGACATCAGGCAGACAGACAAACAGACAGAAATAAATTTACATTTTTCTGATTTTTCCTTTCAATTACAGCAAAATTGTGAGGTACTTATATGGCGGGGCGGTATCTTTTGATTGCTTTGATCTACAAGTTTTTCTCGTTCCCAATTTTGGGAGACCACAGACCTGATTAATTAAGATTAATTTCAACATGTAATTAAAAAGGAACCCATATAGGATTACTTCTTTGTAGATCTGTCCGTCTGTCTGTCTGTCTGTCGGTCAAGACCTTTTTGAGAAAAAAGATCTCGACAGACAGACAGACGGACAAGGAATTGATCCTATACGGGTTCCTCTTTTTCATTAGGGCACGGAACCCTAATAAACCGGACGCGCGCGCGACAACTCACAGCTCGACGGCAAGTTACAGTCTCGCTGTCACTGTCCCTCGAGATACGACAGCGCCTTTATTATATTTTTTCAGCGGCATTTTATTTCAGGCAGAAGCAATTGCACTTAATTCAACAATACTATCACAAACACAGAAGTGAAGTGACGAAGATTCTAACGGTGAAGGAAAACATGTGAGGATACCTTTAAATCTCCATAGTTGTGGCGACGGGCTAGCCCCCTGTCACGTTTTTTTTCTATAATTTTCCACCCCCTCTCATCCCCGACCCCTTGCAATTTATCGGACGAACAAGTGCGATTATTATGAAAACAAATAACCCGACTGCATTTACTTTCAATACCACATACACACTTATCAATGCACCTTGTTGTATACATGGAGTATGGAAGTAGCCGCACCAATCATTCACCAGAATCGGTTGCGAAATGCGTCCTATAGAGAAGAACATCCGCACAGCGAGACAGAATAGGAAAGCATTTTTGCCCAAGCTAAAACGGAAAAAGATACGCGGTACGCGCTCGCTCGGTCAATTAGTTAGGCGATTTATCCATTAATGAATCTAAATACAACTCTCGATACAAGACACTCAAATGAACAAAACTGAATTGTTCTTCTAAATAAACTCTCCCAGTTAACCATGACCTCGCTCTTCACAGCCTTGACACGCGTGAAGGGGTTACGTCCCACTGGTCAGATCCCGGCACCCTCGGAGCCCGGGCCACATTCAGGAGCGATTCGGAGCCTGCAGCGCTGCTCATCACGAGGCTAAGGTGAGGCTTCATCATCATTCATCAGTATCATCAATTTATCAAGCTTATTATTAGATATTGTGTTGTAATTTATGCTCCAAGGCCAACTTTTCCCTTCTTATAGGGACATTAAAAAGTCTGTTCTAAGTGCCCAAAATCAAAGTCAAAGTCAAAATGTCTTTATTTCGATAGATATTTACATAAACTTAGTAACGACATTTTTTGCCTCTTCTCTACATTGGACCGCTGTGGGAGACAGGGTGAGGAAACTCCCACAGAATAGTTTTTAGACTCTTTTAAAATATGTTATAGTTATTAATACAATCTGCATATGGAACCCCTGTACAATGTTTCAGGCTTCTAGATCCTCTAGTTTTAGCTCTGCGTTGTCTGCAAGTCAGCCAGCGTAAGGTGTTTTATTGCCTAGATTTTGTGGCTCGATTCTCTTTATCTAAAGGCGTCACTATCCTTCAAGAATGTTATTCGACAAATGATAAGATAACTGACAATTTCGAATTGCAATTGCGACAGTTTTTGGCGGATTTTAATGAACTGAATCGCAAGTTTGACAGTTGTCTTTTCAAAAATTCAATCAAATAAGATAAAGAAACGAGCTAAGTACTGTCTATAGACTCCTTAGCTGTAGGCAAAATCCAAGAAATTGTCGCCTAAAAACTTCTCACAAGGTTTTAAATAAAGAAAAACAAACATGACACTTGATCCATCGCTTCAATGTGATATCTATCTCCTAAGATACTCTCCGATTGAATCATTTATTCCCCTTGGAATATGTTATCAATTGAATTTATATATTTGGAACTTGATATTTCCATTTTATATTCTATTCAATTCTCTCCAAAAAAAATACACAGGGTGGATTTCGTTGACATGGTATACCAGAAAACAATACCATTGACAACTATTTCCGTTATATTCTGACGGCATCTTCACTAGGTATGTAAAATATCATAACCGCTCTGTTGTTTGGCCATCGGAAAAAAAACTAAGCGCTGATTGCCACAAAAAATACGGACAGACTTTATTTATGCAATAAGGAAATGTCAAAAGTAAAATAAAGGTTAGACATAGACTAACGATTTAAACTGACAGCTTGAAATCCGATCCGATCCGAATCCTTGACTATTGTCAAGTTGCAATAGGTTCTATTTTTAAATGATATCAATTATATTTGTTTACCAAAATACAGATTTGATTACCAAATTAACTAAATGTTCACCATATTTAATGTCCCCATGTAGTCTCACAGAACCGTACTGGTTGCTATAGGTCACTTTCTGTCCGAATACTCAAGTTGTTTGTTAGCTCCCAAGTTTATTTATTTATTATTATTTATGTATTTATTATTTACATTGTTGTTTGTGCCATTACAGCTAATGCCAGATCGACACATACATTCACGACATATTTACATTTACAATAAAATTACAATTCAATAAAATTCAATTATCACAATAAGAATAGACATTCAGATTCCAATTTAAATTAATTTCAGTAATATATCAATTCATAGTTTTGAACAATATATAATACTACCTAGACGAAGCCAAGCAGCATGGTATAAAATAGGGTGTACAATTTTGATGAACATTTCGTAATCTTGGGATGAAAATGTATGTATGTTTTCATTGGATATTTCTGGTAGTCAATTTGATCAACAGTTAATAGGCGTACCCCATACGTACATACCTAGAATTGTATTTCTTGAACACAACCAATTTTTAAAAGAGATCTGAAAATCAATCTGTGGGAGTTTCTACGCCCTGCTTCTCCCACAGTGGTCCAATGTAGAGAAGCGGCAAAAAATGACGATTGCTAAGTATATGTAAATATCTACAGTAATAAAGAGATTTGATTGATTGATTAATTGATATACGTCGTAACCATATCGTAGAATTGACCATAACAGCATGATGTGATTGCCCATTTCATTAGCCCGGCTTGACACATTTTATTAAATGAGATGTCGCTGGATTTGTCGCCGTTATATGAGTATCATATCATAGGCTATATAATGTTATTGAAAAGTCAATACATATTATAAATCGCAAAATATGATTTGTAAAGTTGTTGGTGGGGGCTACTTTCATACTCAATGTACGTAACCAGGGTTCATACATAGGTTTGTATATGGAATTAAAAGAAAATGCAGTCGGATTATTTGTTTTTATAATGACTCCACTTGTTTACTCCGTAGTCCCAAGATAACGCTTCTCAGGATGTATGTGAGTGTTTGTAAACATGACCCACATTGTCCCCAGGCCGGAGGACAGTGGACAGTACAGATGTCGAGTGGACTTCATCAAGTCCCCCACCAAGAACACCCGGCTCAACCTGACTGTGCTGAGTGAGTATTCGCATCATCATCGTCACTGTTACAGGCTCCGCCAGGTTTCTTGGCTCGTGAGCGAGATCTCACCTCTCTGTTTATCTGTAAAACAAAGTAAATGTTTGAAAGTTACATTGCAACATCTACTCTAATAATTAAAACTACACTCCACACTCTTACCTGTAAAACAAAGAAACGACATTTACCGTCTTGCCACAAACAACTTCAACCACTGTTTACGTTTACAAAAAACGTTACCACAGAACTGCATTTTACGTCGTATGAGGGATAGACATGGCATAAACTATGTTATCAATTTAGGCAACCGAGAATGCTTGTTTAGTCAGTGCCTTCTCTTTCAAGATGGCGGAACTATCGGTCAGCTGTTCAACCGTGTTTGTTTTATTTAAGAAATGGGAGTTTTTACTCCATTATGGTCCAAGTTTTGTCGTGAGGAAACCTTAATATCTCCATAAGAGATCGTGAGGAAACCTCCATAGTTGCGGCAATGCTATCCCCCTGTCATGCAAAATGGACTTTTGATTATATGGAAGTGGGCACTCTGCCCCCAGTATCGAAAAGCTTCACGCTATGCATCGTCCAATGATGACATTTGTGTTAGACTATTGGGACACACTTGTACATGTGCTACCGGTGTGCCATCCACAATAGAAACCAGACTAGCCGCAAGCCGCAGCAATCTTGTGAGCAGTCTCATCTCCTCAGAGCTACTCGACCATCCAGGCTGGCCGGTCAACCAACTCAAGCTGGTGCAGGAGATAGGATGGCTGAAATATAATAATATGGTATATAATGAATTATGTATTAAGATGCTGATTCACGAAGCCAGTGACACTGTCGCTAGTGAGACTTTCAGCCAGTACTGGCCTCGTGTAAACCTAGCTAGATGGGCGCTCTATTCACCCCGGCACTGGCCACCAGCGCTGGCTTGGCTGATTTTACAAAGCTAATACTAGGTTCACAACACCAAGCCAGGGAGACTGAAAGCCAGCACTGGCCTCGTGTAAATCCAGCTTTAGCAGCACAACGGGCTCAAAGAAAAATAATGATAAGCAATATTTATTTTACACCTTGAGATGTATATATCAGATTATATCCCATAGTGAAAAACTGGCTCTATTCACAAAAGCCCCGCTCAACCCTCTGGAAAGGAATCAAACAAGTATTTTTTTACAAGTACAAAAACAAGTAAACAAGTAACAAGTAAAAAAAACAAAACAATAACACAATGTTATGGTATCAACATTTTTAATTTGTTTAATAAAAGTTTCATGCAATGTTATTTCACTGTCTATAATATCTCCAAATCCATTGTTTATTTTCATTATCAATTATTAATGCCATCATCTTCTATTCTATCACATTTGTTGGTTTTTATATTGGATTATGTATGGCAGCTTTTCTGGTGCTGAAAAGTCATGATTTCAATTAATTTATAACAAAATACTAAGGTAGAGGCATGTAGAGGTGAGCGAAACGCTTGGTTAGACGGGATGACGGACGGTGGACCAAAGCAATAAGTAACACCGAGAGGGAAGATCCGACCATCCAGCGGGCAGCGGGTTATTATCAAGTCGTCATCTCTCTGCATGCGGTTGGCATAGAACTTTGGAGAATGGCGCTATAGAACAGACTTGACTCACCAACCAAGAGGCCTATGCTCGATGTGGGTTGATGTGTGTTTACAAAGATTATCCTCCTCCAACGAAATCCTGGATAATTAGGTGTTTTGTTGCTTTTCATCACTACCCAGGGTAAGTGTATGGCGGGCGGTAGAACCCAAGTATTTCCATTCCTGAGCATTTATCCCCAACTAAAAACAAACAAATTGTCTGACGAACTTTCAGTGACAGTTACGTGTTCCGTTCCGTTTCGCTGCTTATTTTTTCGCCGTTTTCGATAAAAGTACTAAAATGAATGGTTTTTCTATAAAAAATAAGGATTAAGTTCTACTTTACCTACCTATGTTCTATTCTTAAGTTTGAAATAAATGAAGCATAAACTTATCCATCAAATTATGTATTAATTCTTTAGTTATTCGCGTAAAATGGAACTGATGAACTTTTTTATTTTTTATATAGTATATTTTTTACGGCCCTGGAAATTTTGACCTTTAAGGATAGTTCATGAGCGATCGAAATAAACTGAATGATTTAGCCGTTCTTACGAAGATACTTACTAAACACTTTTTTGTGTACTAATACTACTACTAATAAATGTTGATTTAGCTAAACAAGTGGTAATACTTTGTTTTTAATATTTTTGTAGTAAGATGGTAGTATTTTCCTTCCACTATCTACCTTACTTTATTTTTTATATATTTTATATATTTTTAAATGTGTATATTTTAAATTTTTATATCTAACTTTTATTTTTGTTTGTAAATTACTACTAAGCACAACAACTCCCATTCTGCTAAGCATACGATGGCACCCGCGATAAAGGCTCAGCCTAGTGTGGGGCCACAGTATAACACATGTAGCTTTTAAGAGATGTTTTGGATAAACCATAATATGTAAACCTAGCTTTAAGTCTTTCTTACTAAATAAATTTATTCTTATTCTTATTCTTATTTATTTCACTGTATCACCGTTTTCCCACAACGCACAGGTTACGCCATCTTGGTGCTCAGCTGTCATATTAGGACCTCGGCACACTGACAGCTCGAAGCGCGGGAATATTTAAATTAGAAGAGTCTTTGAACTCTTTACATTCATATAAATTTTAAATGCCGGAAAACTCGATGAGAAAATCTTTCATATTAATACCATAGCCGCGGATGGGATTTGCGATATCACGCAAAATGACGAATAGAACAACTAACAAATCGTCGGCTCAAATGCATCTGCCATGCCATAGTAGAACAGTAGAGATTTGTTTATTTGTAAAAATAGCTGTTTTCCCCCCAGTTCCCCCGGAGCGCCTGCTAGTATTGGACCACGTCGGGGGTGAGGTGCGGGGCGGGGTGGCGGGGCCTTACGACGAGGGGGCGGAGGTCATCCTCACGTGCGTCGCTGTTGGAGGTAATCATCATAAACAACATCATAATACTCTGCACTCATTGACCCAATGCTGGACATAAGCCTCATATATAATGATTATTTTATTTTATTATCATCATAAGTCCTCTTCATTTGCGGGCATCCATTTCTGGATATAGACCTCCTCCATAATGTACCAGATCTTTCTGAATTGCGCTAGCCGACTCCAAGTTTTGCCGGCGACACCTATGATGTCGTCGCTCCGCCTTCTGCGTCTACCCGCCCCGGACAGAACCATCTGTCCGCTAGTCTAACGGCAGGCGCGACAAAGTTGCGACCGCTCTTTTCAGGATGTTCCCATCTACCAGGACCTCAGCAAAACGTGGTACACCATCGCTGCCAGAAACAAGTTTAAGAATGCGACCTCTGTTCCAACGCAGCGGTGGAAGGTTCGCATCCCTAACCAATACGAGGTCTCCAATCTTGGGTGGATCCGTCTAGTCGGTCCACTTGATGCTGCTGGAGGATGTGCAAATATTCAAGATTCCAACGCCTCCAAAAGCTCTGTGAGAGTTGGCGCAACAATTCAAAACGGGAAAGTCGATTAGACTGTACATCGATGTACGGATATTCCGGCAAGGCAATAAGTGGCCGACCAATCAAAAAATATCCAGGAGTCAAAACTTCCAGATCATTAGGATCCGATGAGAGCGAACACAAGGGCCGTGAATTTAACACGGCTTCAATTCTGCAAAACACAGTTGCGAGTTCCTCAAATGTGAGCTTTGTCTCACCAATTACGCGTCGCAAGTGTGTCTTGGAAGACTTAACAGCAGCTTCAAAAATACCCCCCCAATGAGGGCAGGCTGGTTGATCAAACAACCAAGTAATTCCTCGGCGAGAAAGATTAGTACCAATATCAATTTGATTCTATCCGAGGAAGGCGTATACATCATGCAAATAATTACTAGAGGGGGTGACGAACCCCGTAAGGCAGGTTAGCAATTCTGAGTCGGCCTCCAACACGTAGAAGACCCGACTCATCCGAGAAGGGGTTCAATTTACAAATTGTCCCTGACAATTTCGATCGTCCGGAGTTCAAAGTTCGAATCTCTTCTCCGAACTGTTCGGCTTGCACTGCACGGACCCAATATAAAAGAGCATCCTGACGCTCTTGAGAAGAGAGAATCGGTTCCAGGCGTTTCGCCTGGGGGTGTATGCAATTATAGGTAAAGCGCCTGATCCAGGCGGTGACACCTAACAATTTGCCTAGGGAACTGTACCGGTTCAGCAAAAAATCTGGGTCCAAGACAGGATTGGCCTGCTCGACCCGTAGTCCCGGCAAAGGTTCAGCAGACAAAACTGAAGATCGAGGCCATTCCAATTCTGAACGGCTCAGCCAATCTGGTCCCCACCAGAGGCGATGGTAAATCAAATCGGGTCCCAGACAGCCTCGTGATGCGCAATCCGCGGGGTTCAACTCGCCTAGCACGTGTCTCTAAATAAAAGGAGTATCCGACTTCTGTATCTGGGTTACTCGATTAGCTACAAATACCTCTAAGGTGTGGACTGACGATCTCAGCCAACAAAGCACAATCTGGCTATCCGTCCAGGCATATGTTGCCGCAATTTCAATGGTACTGTTTGGGGGTCCGTGCCGCAGGTCTTTTTAAAAAAAAACTATTTAATGAACCACACAGATTTATTAGTTTTCACAATAAGTAAGACAACTTTTCAGTATCGCGGCTATGGGTTGACTAACTATTTTAGGTACAAAACTCTATATAAATGAAGTGTAAATTGCATGCGTCTGCTCTATTCACGTAATAAAGTAGTTCATAACAGCTCCCCCAATAAGACGAAGGTTATCATTAAGATAAACGAAGGGTAGAAACTGAAAAAGAATATAATGCAAGGTAGGGATGGCTGTGTGAAAACTGCTATGAGTATACAAGATAAGAAAACTTAGTATTACTAACCCAAAACTTAAAAGTTACTAAGATTTCTAGAGGAAGATCTCTGAAATGCTGTTTTCTTATCACTAAATGGTAAAGCCTCTGGAAGGCTCTTGATTGACTTCTTGTCACATTCTTCATCATCAGTGAACTCAGTAAGTTCAATAGAATTATTAATTTTATTTTGATCCCTTTTAATTTTCTTATTATAACATTGATTAAAGATTTGAATGCAACAAGAAGTATTTTTATCAGTAACAAAACATTTTCTATAAACTTTATAAGTAACATATGTAAAAATAGCAGCAAGAATAATATAAGTAGCAATAGAGTAATAAGATGCATATTTTACGATATGAGATTGGCTTTGTGCCTGCTTTATCTGGTTTTCTAAATAATCCAATTTATGGGAGGCCACATTTAAAGATTCTAAATTAATATGAGACAAATGTAAAGGAGATAGCTTATCAATAGTGTTATTAATAATCTTGCGATTACAGCATTCATCTTCTGTAATATCAAAGTCAATAGAGAGTTGACGAGGAAGGGTTGAAGTAAAAACATGAGAGGGTGAAAGCTGTTAAGTCTGAAAGTAAGCAACACAATTATTTTCAAGTGATAATATTCCGGTACCTGATAAGGTATAATCTTTAATTTCATCTTTACATTTAACAGTGAGCTTATTAGGTTTAGATTGAACATAGATCCATTTTCCATCATGAAGCTTTTGCCACAAATTAATACTACCATATAACAACTTAGAATTACATATTTCAGGAAGTGACAAAGTGACTTCAGTCAACAGCTTAGTTTCACAAGACGGGTTACTAATAGTTGATAAGACAGATACGGAAGGACATATAATATAATCATAATTAACAGTTTTACATACATTGACATCATCAAGTAGTGCGTAACTCAACCTATCAGTTGTTACAGCCATATATAGCTTAGTGGGGTAAATAAGAGCGTAAGTCTGAAAGCTTGTATCATGAGGGGTAGGCAAAGCTATCATTTTATGAACATTAAATTTCTGAAGTTTAATTAAAGGTATTTGCAGAATAAAAAATAATTTATTGTTGTAATAATATGACGTCAGTTTGGAAAGATCAATAATAGTATGAATGTCATCTTGAGTTAGGGGAGTAGGAAAATCAACATTTTTCTGTATTGATTTACTATTTGTAGATAGTTCAGTAAACAACCTTGTAGGGGTAAGTACATAGGGGTGTAAAATATTATTCTTAGAAAATAAAATAGCATTCAAAATAGTATCTAAGATATTTGAAATAGCTAACAATGAGCTTTCAAGAATATTAACTAAACCATTAATTTTAGCTACATTTATATAATTATTATTAATCTTAGCATTTTCAGATAAGACTATGTTAAGCTTATTTATCTGTTTATTAATTCTATCTTCGTTATCATTAAGTTTACGGATAGACACATTAAAATTATTAATCGTAGATTGAACAACATGGATGTTGTCTTTCATCAAGGAAAACATCTCGTTTTCGTTCTGTTGACAGGCTGAAACAGCAGCATCATACTTGCGAGCATCATCTGCATCTAATGTTCCAAAGAAAAACTTCAATATTTCACCACCGAATTCTAAGGACCTTTTAAAACGTGTCTGAGGCTCTTGAGAGATAATATGGAATAGGGAATCGAATTTCAGTAAGTCAGCATTAAGTAATATTTCTAAAGGACTAAAAGTATCCTTACAATCAACGTTATAAGCTAAGTTCTGAGCTTGTTTACAAAGATAAGAAATACTATTCATAGATTGTTCAATTTTGTCAAGATAAGGCTTGATATGTGAGACCTCGACGTGAGTGACCACATTCCAGTAATCATCATAAAAGTATGCGACGGAAGTCGGGTCGAAATAGATTCCAGGACTATGGACTATTTCTTGTATTACGGGTTCTGATATGGAACCTTGAAAGTGGAGAAACCTGAAACAAATGAGAGTGGCTTTCAACCAGGTTTCAGTTCATTAACGTGATACTTCACGTGTTTGCGATTGACACAAATAGTTACGTTATTTTTGTCGTGGGCCTTTAAAACTTTGAAGGGTCCTTTCCAGATAGGAGATAAGGCTTTTCGGAGCCTGTGATGCTGTTTGAGATATACTAAATCTCCAACTTTGTATTTAATGTCCTTGGTGGAACCATCGTAATATGTTTTAGAGGACTCTTTACTTTTCTGTATGTTTTCAAGGGCTCGTTGTCTACTATATTTCATCCTATATTGTAGAGCCCTAATGTACTCTTGATAGGTAGTACCGTCATTAGAGTCGTAGACACTACTTGGGATAGACGGTTGGTAACCGTAAAGTAACTCGAAAGGAGTGAACTGCGTTGTGCAGTGAGGAGTAGTGTTATAGGCCAATATAGCCGTAGCTAAATAACAATGCCAATCATTGTGGTTTTCGTTAACGAATGATTTTAAATACTCTTTAAGAGTAGCGTGGCTGCGTTCTAGCGCACCATTGGTTTGGGGATGATAAGGAGTTGAATAAAGGGATTTAACCTTAAGAATTTGCGTGAGTTGTTTAAACAACTCAGAGGTAAAACATGTACCTTGGTCGGATAAGATCATCTTTGGAAATCCAAAAAGAGAAAAGAAGTGAATCAAATTACGCGCAACTTCATCTGTAGTAGACCCAATCATAGGGTAAGCGCAGGAGAATTTGGTCAAATCATCTTGAAGTGTCAAGATAAATTTAAACTTTTGAAATCCAGCCTCAGGCAGAGGACCAACAATGTCCAGAGCTAATCGCTCAAAGGGCTTGGTACTAGATGATGTTATAATCATTGGAGCCTTGTTACATTTCCGTAAGGGTTTATTTATTTTACATAGATTGCAGTCTTTAACAAATCGCTCAATGTCGGAGCGCATACCTTTCCAATAATAAGTGGCTCTAATTCTGTTAAACATTCTCTGAATGCCTGGGTGACCAGCAATAGTGGTACCGTGATTTTCTTTCAATATTTTTGGAACTTCGACGGGTGAAGGGTAATTAATTTGATTTTTGTAGATATGAATCTTGATATTAGTGCCGTGAAACACAAAAGAAATGATATTGTAAACCTTTGTATAGTCTAATTTCGTGAAAGGTTCTGAAAAATCGGGAATTGCTAAGTCTGTTTGGTCTTCAGCAATAACAACATCACGTAATTTCATTATTAGGTTGTAAATGACTCTATATGAGGTTTCATCGTAATGATGAACCTTGGTAAATAAAAAGTAAAACTTTTTATTATTAGAATGAGCGGTGAGCACGGTCTCGGGCTCGCGTTCGGCTGATAGCAAGTCAGCAGAATTGTCTACTGTGGATAATAATTGTTCGCAGCTCGGCATAGAGTAGTCGAAATCTAGAGAAGTCGGACAAACGACTAATTTATGTTTTGAAAGATGTAATGGCTCATTGTGTTCTTGAATTTGAGTATCATTTGATACTGATTTTGTGAATTGCTTTTTAAAGTAAATCTCATAAGAGCATTTGTTTAGGTTAGAATGAGAGATGGCATTGACAGGGTTACGGGAAAGAGCATCTGCATTCGCATTTACTCTGCCGGGTTTGTACGCGATTTCGTAATCGTACTCCTCTAGTTTTAAGCGCCAACGTAGAAGACGACCTCCAGGGTCTTTAGCGTTAAACAGCCAGACTAAGGGACGATGGTCGGTAACAATTTTGAACCTATACCCATATAAATAAGGGAGGAAGGTCTTAATTCCAAAAAGAATAGCTAAAAGTTCTTTCTCTGTAGTAGAGTAGTTTCCTTCGGCCTTGTTCAAAGTTCGGGACGCATAGGCGATGGGCTTGTCATTGCCGATCTCGCCTTGGGAAAGAATTGCGCCAACGGCGTAATTAGAAGCGTCAGTAGTGACCACGAAAGGCTGTGTAAAGTCAGGATATTGTAGTATAGGAGCCGTAATCAATTTCTCTTTGAGAAAATTGAATGAAAATTCTTGTTCTTGAGACCATATAAAAGGGATATCCTTTTTTAGAAGGCATGTCAATGGTTTTGTGATTTTAGAGAAGTTATCTATGAAACGGCGGTAATAGCCAGTTAAACCAAGAAAAGATTTTATATCTTAAGCATTTTGAGGAACAGGGAATTCTGAAATGGCCTTGATTTTCTCGGGATTAGGAGACACACCTTTATCGGTAATCATGTGACCTAAGTAGGAGACTTCCCGTCTCAGAAACTCGCATTTGTCGGGTTGCATTTTTAGGTTAAATTCCCGAAATTTGTCGAAAACGAGTTTCAGCTTTTGGATGTGCGAATCAAGATCATGGGAATAGACAATACAGTCGTCCAAGTAAACATAACAATGTAGTCCTTGTAAGCCGGATAGAACGGTATTCATCAATCTTTGGAAGGTAGAAGGAGCATTCTTGAGTCCGAATGGCATCCTAACGAATTCGTAGTGGCCTGAAGTGCCATTTGAGTTAGTTACAGTAAATCCTGTTTTTGCTGAGTCAGCAGGATTAAGACAGATCTGATGGAAACCTGATACCAAATCAAGGGTTGAAAAATACTTCGAATGACCCAACTGATCGAGAATGTCTGTAATCAAAGGAATAGGGTAAACCTCATTAACGGTAACGTCATTTAGACGACGATAATCAATGACAACGCGCCACTTTTGTTTGCCAGAGGCGTCCATCTTTTTGGGAACCACCCAAACTGGGGCACTCCAAGGTGAAATAGAAGGTCTGATGATATTCTGAGCAAGCATCTTCTGCATTTGGTTTTCAACTTCTTGCTTATGAACCTCGGGGAAACGGTATGATTTAACATGTATCGGAGGGGCATCACCCGTATTGATGGAATGCTGAATTGCATTTGTGCACGTGAGAGGATCGCCTTCGAGATAGAATATATCTGTGTACTGTGTACAACAGTCTAGAAGAACCTTTTTCTCTTCTGAATTTAAATGTTCGTGACGAATTTGATCGAGAACGCGTTGTTTTCTATCTGAGGTAACTTCATGAGAAGTGGAGAAGACATTCTGAGATGGGCTCTGAAAAGAGTCGACAGGTAAATCCATAGGAGTAAGACGAACTGAGAAATCTTTGATTTCGATTGGGTTTTCCAATGTATTTAAAATAGAGACATTCATCTCTAGTTCGGCTTAACTGTGACAATGCAGTTTGAAAGGTAGACACCTTCGCAGAATGTGTGATCGAGTATCAGTGCTTCGCGCAAAGAGTCTAATTCCGAAATGTCATTAGACACAAGACATTCAATAACTGCTTCGGGTCGAGCAGGTATAATAAAGCAAGGATTGCTAAGCGAAAATGGAATAGAGAACTTTTGCATTTGCAAAGTCTTAGTCGAGTATTTAATATCCATTTTATAGTTGTCCAGAAAATCGCTACCGAGAATGCCATCGAATGGCAAGCGCACTGAGTCACTAATCGCGTGTAAATTGAAGTTCAGCGCTACTATACTCTGTTGGGAAAATCGGTAGGATAAGTCAAGTTCAAGGGACCCAAGAGATTCTACATGAGAATCGTCGTCATTTAGACCTTTAATTTTAATAGTTTGAGGTCCCAAATCGGAATGCTTATTTAAACTTGAGAATTTCACAATGGAAATTGAAGCACCCGAATCTATTAAGAAACAGAGAGGTTTCTGTGAACGGCTCGTCTGTAAAAACACGTGAGGAAGCGAAACCCTAGGGTTGAGATTAAAAACAGTATATACTGTGCTTTCCTCACATGTAGAATCTCTAGGGGTAAACCCCGGAAAACTCAAGTTATCTTGAGGGGAGAGATTCGTGGACTCATTGAGAGTATTAGAACTAGCCTGAAGGAGAAACTCATTTTTGAGTAGAGGCGTAGTAGTAGAGCTAGTCTTGGGTAGAAACTCATTTTTGAGTAAAGACCTAGCATTTGATTTTTTTGAGCTAGCCTTAGGGGTAACCCTTTTTTTGAGTGGAGGCTTAGCAGAACTGGCCTTGGGTAGAAGCTCGGGGAGTGAATGCGCAGATTTTTTAGATAACGTGTCTTTTATGATAGGAGTATTAGGCTCCGGTAGACACGGAACCGGAACCGATTTTAGTTTAAATCAGTTTCGATTTTGATTTCATCTGAGTGTTCAAGCGCAGTGTGGACACTGGCTTGAGGAGACGATGATGACTCACCGTTTTTGCGTTTCAATCTAAAACACTCAGTTATAAGATGCCCTACCTTTTTTCAATAGGCACAACTTTTGTTCCTGTCAAATTTTGAAGAAGAAGGTCCGCTTTGAGAGGGAGGAGAATTGATAGCATGAACACGATGACCTTCATTAGATTGTTTTCTCTTTTTAAAACAATCGGAAGCGAAATAGCCGCTTTGATGACAGAAAGAGCATTGTAGGGATGCTCGTTGAGACACCCGGGAAAGATTGAAGATTTTCTCTTCTTCGATAGCGTGTGTGATGGCTTCGGAAAGAGTCTTGGGGTTGCGGCACCTAACAATATGTGCAAATTTGGTGTTCATCCCTAACATAAAAGTGTTGAGGGCTAAATCCTCCTTTGCCGCTAGCCTTCCTACAAGCTCGCTCTTATCCACACAGCTATAATGGATGTCGGATTGAAGTCGAGTTAAACAAGACTCTATTTGCAATGAATTTTGCTTCACGCTCTCGTCGGCTTTCTGGCGGCAATTTTGCAAATCTACTAAGAGATGCGTGGAGTGTTTCTTTTCGCCGAAAGTAGTTTTCAGGAAAGACTTGATATCACTCCAGCTTTCAAAATTTTTCAAACAACAGGCTAATTGAGCCTTGCCTTCGAGCTGTGATACAATATATTTTATAAGCACGTTCTGTTGTTCTGTCGTAGCTAAACTGATTGCATTTTCGCAGTTAGTGAGAAAAGCCGGGAGGGTTTCTCGGTCACCATTATAGGGCCGAATGAATTTAGTAAGAACCGACAAAGTTACTGAAGAAGCCATTTTTTTCTTAGGCGCTTTTACTTTCGGTTCGGGTTCTGCCTCGCTTCCAGAGCTATCAGAAGTTTCGAGGGCAGATTCCACGTCAACAAATTCCTCCTTTTTCGGTTGAACCATGAATGAAATTTAAAATCCAGAGCAACAGAATATGCGACACACAAAACTAAAATGTTGTAAACTAGACTTGTAAAAGTAATTGTGTAAACGTGTTGTATAAAATAAACCCTGTAAAATGTTCACGTAAAAATGTTCATGTAAAAATAACGTAGAAACACTGTAAATTCACACTCAAAAACACAATTCACAGATAATTTAAAAGATGAATCAACTCACAGGAGAACCAGGAACATCTCGGAGAACCCGGGGATGTAGAAAGAAGTGACCCGAAGTACCAAAACTGGCGTAGTCACGTTGTAGCAGTGACGTCGGTACAGGTGAGGTAGTTAGCGGCGAGTGTCCGGCGACACAAAAGTGTCGTATTTCTACGGAATTCTTCGACGGCTACTGTTTGAAGTTGGAGTCACGACGTAGTGCAATAATTATTGCGAAACTGGTTTTGATGAATTGAGCTGGAAAATGTGAATAAAATGAAGAATATAAATGAAGTTTGAGTCAACTCGATGAACCGATGATGATGATCTGCTTGTCTTCTTCTGATGCGGGCTCGCACAGCAGGATGTGTGGAGACTGACCGTCGACCAGGGGAAAGTAAGTGCATGCTCAAGCTCGAGAGCTGAGGCTTACTGTCGACCAACCGGTGACCAGTGATGCTGCGGGCTACACGCGGCTCACGCGAAGGCGTAGACTTATCGTCGGGCAACACGGCACTGAATTTACAGACCTTTCTTGATGCGACAGGGACCGCGAGTTCTTTTTAATGCCAGATCTTACACGAAGCAAGGTTTTTCTTCTGGCATCCCACTTCTGACACCACTTGTTTTGGGGTCCGTGCCGCAGGTCTTTTTTAAAAAAAAACTATTTAATTAACCACACAGATTTATTAGTTTTCACAATAAGTAAGACAACTTTTCAGTATCGCGGCTATGGGTTGACTAACTATTTTAGGTACAAAACTCTATATAAATGAAGTGTAAATTGCATGCGTCTGCTCTATTCACGTAATAAAGTAGTTCATAACAGTACGACCAAGCGTACTAGTCACGTGATTCAATAAACGTGCTAAAAGAGCAGCTCCGGACAGCTCCAACTTAGGGATCGTCATCAAGGTCCAGAGGGGAGCAACCTTGCTTTTGGCAGTGATCAACGAGATCTTTACCCGGCCGGCTTCATCAACGGCTCGCAGGTAGACTGTAGCTGCGTATCCTCGCTCAGATGCATCACAAAAGCCGTGAAGTGACGCTTTGTAGCGTCCAGGTGGCAAAATGGGGAGGGGCAGCGAAATTTCATTGACAGCTGGCAGTGACTATACAAATGTGGCCCAAAAACTTAATAAATTGCCACTTATCGGCTCGTCCCAACCGATGCCAGCAGTCCACAATGTTTGCATGAAACATTTAGCCGAGAAAACCACTGGACAAATCCAACCATTTGGATCGAAGGTCCGCGCAACAGTGGACAACACCGATCGTTTTGTCCAGGTTTTAGGCACATCCAAATCAACATTATATGTAAAAATGTCCTGCACAGGTTTGTACTGTACCCCCAGGACAGATAACATGTTAGGATTTTCGATATTTTCAAAAAGATGAGGATCCTGCTGGTGATAATCAGGAAGTCCCTCCAAAAGGACTGGCGAGTTCGATAGCCATTTACGCAACTCGTAGCCGGCAGACTTCAATATTCCAATCAATTCATCACGTAGGATCTTAGCCTCTTCCTCCGAGGAAGCCCCATTGCAAATGTCATCAACATATAAGTCCTCCTTCAGGATTGCGGAGGCTCGGGGGTAGTAAAGGCTTTCTCTATCGGCGAGCTCCCAAAGAGAACGAATAGCCAAGAAGGGACTGGACTTCATAGGGTCGGTAGGGTTTTCTCTCCACAACACCAGTTGGTAACGACGGTCATCAGGGTGGATAATCGTCTGCCGGAACATCATTTTGATGTCAGCGACAAAGACGACCTGGTGACGACGTCTAGTGACGAAAGCTAGTGATGACGTCACACAAATCCCTCAACAACCTTGGACCGGAGTGTAGGCACTGATTGAGAGAAACACCCGTTGAAGTCTGCGCGGAGCCATCAAATACCGTGCGCAACTTTCCATTCGACGCCTTGAGAACGGCGTAGTGCGGAAGAAAAAAGTGTTCCATCCGGCTCAAGTCCAAATTAGACACAGACATGTGCCCCAGGTCTTCGTACTCTCGCATGAAGTCAATGTACTTCTGCCGAAACAATGGATCTTTATTCATGCGGCGCTCCATTGCCACTAGCCTTTTTTCAGCACGTGACCTTGAGTGCCAAGAGAAGGTCGAACAGCCAAAAACGGCAACCTCGTGATGATCCGTCCGGAACGAAGGCAACCAGTGTTGTTCTGATAGAACAATTCACATTCCTCGTGTTCCGGATTCAAACGCACGGCCTGCGGAGGTTCCTGCACCTGCCAAAACTTCTGAAGCGCGTCAGAAAGGGTGGAGCCAACCAACAAAGAGGTCATCAAATCAAAAGTGGGGGGCACCTGTGAAGTTGGTCCCAAAACAACAAAACCAAAAATAGTCTGGACGTCCACCAAACCACCTGGCTGTAACACTATTTTATTTCCAACCAACAATTTGCCCAGAACATCAGAGCCGAGTAACAAATCGACTGGTGCGGGGATGTGGAACTTGGTGTCAGCCAACGCCAATCCGGAGGTCAAGGTCACCACAGATTCTGGCAATCGTACTTGAGGATGCTTGCCAAGAATATTCTCCAGCACAAGAGCCGACGAACGTATATATCGTGCGGGGCTCCCTTTGATCCACCTGGCGGTGCGCGTTGGCGCACAATAGCTCCAGGTGGCTGCCTCTGCAGTGTGTGCTGGGCTTGGCACGATCGCAGTCGCGCTGAAAATGGTCTCCCAGGCATGAAAAGCATAGGCGTCGCGCTTTCGCAATCCGGCGGCGCGAGCCAACATGAAGCGCGAGGAATGACCGGCAATTTTTTATAAAATGGTTACCCTGACAATAGGCGCAAACATTTGCATTCTGTGTGACAGCAAAACGAGGGGGAGCGCTCCTCGGAGGCGTGCTTTTCCACGCGCGCGCTGTCTCTTTAGCCCGCCGTGCTGGCGGCTGGGCAGCCTCGAGCACACCAGAATTGTCAATCATCCTGCACTCGTCCTCGAGGAATTTAACGAGGTCATCAAAGGGAGGCAGGTAGGTGGCGCTGTTTCCACCATATTTCTGTTCGAAGCGAGCTTTCAAGTCCGTGGGCAATTTATTCAAAATGATATGCAATAGTAAAAATGACCAATGGTCCACGGGCAACTTTAAGCTGCGCAGTGCGTTATAAGCAACAAGTAGCGGGTTAAGTAGGTCACTGCGCAGGGACGATAACCTGCTGACGGCGCGCAGACCCAAAATTTGACCGACGTGGGTGTCTGCTAAACGCCTCAGATTTTGCTACCTACTTTGCAAAAGATCAAAAGCGATCTTATAATTTTCGTGAGCGTTAAGTGTTTTATCAAACCAATTGCTTCTCCGCTTGATGCTGAAAGCAAATTTGCCATTTTTTGCGATGGCGTGAAATCTTCCCTAGCGTCTACCAGGCTTTCAAAAAGGTTTTTAAAGGCAACCCAGCCATCCAAACGTCCGTCAAAGTGGGGAAGATCCAAAGTCGGGAGACGGCTCAAAAGCGCCGGAGATGTGTGTTTAGTCTCCGACGGTGTAGTCCCATCCCGCATTCTCAATATCTCCCGCGAACGCTGGGTGATTTGTTCTGCCATGTCATGAATCTGCTCAATATCAGCCTCGACTCGGTTGCGCTCGACTTGTGAGTAGAGCTCGAGGGACACTTCGTCAACAGCTTCCAAGTACTTGAAATAACAGTCGGACACATTTTTAAAGTAGCCGGGCAGCTTCTCGAATCGGTCTAGGAGTGCATCGTGTCGGTCGAGTCTGTCAACCAAGGCCGCGGCGGCGATGAACCATCTCGAGTGGCTCCTAATACTGGCCACGGCAGACTTAGCCGTCCTTAAATCGGCCATGGTACACAGGGCACAAAAACAATTAATAAAAAAAAAAAAAACTTAAAATTAACAAAACCAATTTGGCACTAGTACACTATTTATTATAAATCTGACCAATAAACAGCAGTCTGAGAAGCAAAATTCAATCTTAATAAAAACAAAAACAAACAATCTTAATATTAACTGGCCGAGCTCCTGCAGCAATATTTTAAAATTGCTCAAATATTAATACTATTGAGCAACGAATGTGGCTTTCAATGTGCAATTCAGTGCACAATAGTATCAAAATCAACTGCAAAATCAAAGTATTTTGCATGACAAGAGAAATTTTTCAAAAGTTCAATTTTCTTTGCCGAGCGACAAGCAATAAGCCAAAAACGCTTCAATATACAAACATACAAGCTCGGTTAAATAATATCCAATAGTTTAGATTAACCGACCAAATTGTAACTTTTTTAAACAAAATTTTTAAACAACAACAACAGCAAAACATAGACCTATCAACCACGCTCTGCTACCAAAAATATGTTACTCGAGATAGCTGACAAAATGAATTTGACCTTCGAACGCGCTGGGCCCATTGAATAATGTTTAAAGTGTCTTCTTATTTTGTCAGCTGCCTCACTGAGTGCATACAGTCGCGATACGCAACTTAAATGAAACCTTAACCTAAAATAATTAGCAACAAGGAAAATGTGAAAGCTATAGTTATAAATATAAATAGTTATCTCCAAACCACGTCGCTCGAAATGACCACGTATGGTGACGACAGGGTTGGATAGGAGTAAACAAGGGGGGCTAGGAATATTAGTAAGAAGGGTTACTTGTCATCTCCTCGTCGGAGGCGTCTTCAGCGGCGGATTTATATCAATAACACCTTCACGAAGGATCACGCCCAATAAATAAACAACTATAGGCACCAAATGCGTGGACAATCCAGGGAAAATCAGCAAACATATTCAAAAAGCCAAAAAACAGCAAGCACATGTCCACCGGTGACAAGAGTCCGTGTCGCCAATTGACAGTTCTAGAGAGGAGACACGCGAATGAGTAGTGACGTACCTACTTGCGTGAGTAACAACAATAGAACTGTAAACTATATTTATACTTATTCTAAACAAAAGGAGACGTCTCAAATCCAATTAAAAGAACCCAGGCCCCAGCGTTAATGAAATGTATCTCAAAATGAAGTTTATTCTCTCTGCTAAAATCTCAAATGTAAATACATTATTTATCTAAATGAGTTAGTGCGATAGTCGTCGCTAAAGTTGTGTTTATGCATTACGGGATTTTTCGTAAATTGCCGATTTCTCGGTAAATACCTACTGCTCCGATGGTTGTAATATTTTGCATTTGGTTTTTAAATAATTTTATGTACTTGTGATTTTTGCTCTGTGAAAAATATATGACATTAGAATAAAAATTATAATTACAAAATCAACAATAAAAAACAAACAATAATAACTACATACTAAGAGAAGAAGCCGCCCCGGGCCATATCAGACGCTAAGGTCCCTATTACGCGTACTTATATTTATGCAGAAACTTTTTTGACATTCAAATTACGGCGTAGATTTTCACGTAACGATGACGTAACGTTACTCGATGTCGCAACGTATCACCTCACAACATCGTCACGTATTTAGATAACAAATTGGCGACGAGTACAAATAAATAAAAGCATATAAGTTTACGAGAAACTCGGGAGAAAATAAGAACCGTGATTGTAGTAAATGGAGGTAAAAATGTTGATTTTGGTAGCTTCTTATTCCTTTGTTTTCCAATTTTTTTTATGATAAAAATACATTAGTTATCTACGTAACGAGCTTTAAACAACGATACTCCACTCGATGGGGTAGGTCAATAATTTTTTTGCGCCCCCCTTAAAATAAAATAAATTCGCTATTTGTATGGGGCTTTGGGTCAACAAGATGAAGGCTGAGCATATTTTAAGACTATAGCTTTACCCGTTTAGCTGTAAAACTTGTGTGACAGACGACCACGGACTGATGGACAGACACGTGAGTGACTGTCCATGCGAAAGTCATGCTGTCATGACTGTCTCACACTCGGGAAATGAGAGCCCCAATATTACAAGGCTCGTGTATCGGTAAAATTAGCAACTCTATTCGTGGTGGCTAAACATTTGGACATAATCATTATAGAATAAAGTTCATAACTGTGTCAGGGGCCCTAATAGGGCAGCTTGATAACTTCTGTTAGTCGAGGTGGTAACTAGCCTAAACCCTCCTTAAACCCGCACTGAGCCAACGTGGTGGAGCATGGCAACATTTTACTCGTATCTGGGTAAAGGCTCGTGCCCCTTAATGAGGACATTAAAGGGCAAAATGTTTTAAATTTGTTTGAGTCAAGTTACAACACAAGTCTAATATTGCTTGGATTTTATTGTTATTGCCAGCAAGGCAGCTGCCCTTTCACATATATGTTGGAAAGTTCTGGCGGAACTTTCTGTGACTTTGCGTACAAATATTTACACCCATAGTGCTTAACTGAGTCGGTTTTTACGGGACTTGTGGTGCGGGGGGGGGGGGGGAGAATATGTTATGTTTGTTGCCATAAATTGAAGTTTGCTGGGGCTTGTAGCTGGGAGTTTGGCAAACCTTAGCTTGTACATATACGTTATAATATTTGAGTTTTTGTTTTTGACAAATAAGAATATATGTACATACTATGGGTGTAACAAAAAGGTGTAGTCATATTTAAGGGGGTTGTTAGGGACATCATTCTCAACAACTTTCACTATGAAACCGATTTGATCTGAGCAACTTTAATTTTGACTTCTCCATACAGATTGGGCCGGGCGATCAGCTGTATTGTATGGAAAAGTGAACAATAAAGTTGCTCTCATCAAATCGGTTTCATAGTGAAAGTTGTTCAGAATGATACCAATAACAAACTCATAAAATATGACTACACCTTTCTGTTACACCCTGTACTGTACACTAGTCCCGCGCAGAAAGTGCCGATAACTTTATAGAGGGTTATACAACCCAACAAGTCACCGTAAGATAGTCAAAACCGTCAGTTGATCAACTAACGTTTTTTTTCTCGTAAGTTGGTCAACTATTGACTGATAGTAAACTTAGCGTACTGCGTACTATATGACGCGGTAGTTGATCAAACGGTTACAACCGTTAAATAGTAAACTGGTTTAAACTTGAATTGCAAACGAAATACCACGGCAAACACTGCGGTAGCTTAGGTGAAGACTAGAGGGGGCGAGCGCAGCGAAGCCCCCGAATAGTCTTCGTGTTAGGTTGACATGTAAGAATAAAAGAAACGTAAATTCTAAACCCTGTCGGCCTGGTCAACTACCGCGTTAGTTTATCAACTTACGGTTTTGACTGTCTTCCGGTGACATATACATAGGTACCTTGGCAATTTAAAGTAGAAACAAAATGTTTTTTTAGTCAGATAACCGAATGTTGCCATCATTTATTTTCTTCTCTAATTTGCTTAGGTATATAGGTACGTACGCAGGAGCTCCGTGGTCTAATGGGTTTCACGCTTGCTTACATTATCGGACGTTCAGTGTTTCGGATGACTCGTTAATAGGTCCCGGCTACTATCGCTACGTGGTAGTGATCGTGAAAACCCCTCCATCAACCCGCACTGAGCCAGCGTGGTGCAATATGGCTTAATCTTACTCTTATCCGGGTTAAGGCCTGTGCCTCTTGATGGGGACATTAATGGGCTACATTTATTTATTTATTATTAATTTATTTATTATTAGTCATTGTCACACCTTGCGCGCGACTACTACAAATGTGTCGTTGAACTGTATATCATGTTCATTTTCTATGCAAAGAACAACATGTACAAATTGCCGAACACTAACCCGTGACCTCCCTCCACAGGACGCCCACCAGCAAGAGTCTCATGGTGGAAAGCTCATGCTTTGCTGGCCAATTCGGAAGCTCGGGCTACAGTCACATTCCGAGTACAGAGGGCTGACTTCGGGACTGACATCACTTGCCAGGTATCTTCACCATCATCTCTCATCATCAGTACCCAGCCCATATCGACTCACTGTTGGGCATAGTCCTCTTCTCTATAGCGCTAATCCTCAGTCCTGGTGCCAACTGCTTCCTACGGGATACCGTCCACTTGATACGAGTAACGTCGGACCATCGGGCATTGATACTGTCAGTGTCTATAGAAATTGTCGTATTAACCCTTAGCGCCCTTAGTAACTGAGTAGGTTTCTTCGGAACCTAGTGGAGCGATTCCGAGGAGGTGACATTACGTTGTCCAAACGTCCCGAAAGTGCAAAAATGGCTGTCGCCGAACGTATGTTATCCCCGCGGAATATATTGATTGTAAGTAATCAATGAAAAGGAGCGAATATAATATCCCAGAATAACAAATCACTGCAGTAAACTGCAACTCAATCTCTCTGTTTATATTAGTGGCACTCACAAAGCACCTGTTTCGTTCATACGTGGCAACACCATTTAAAATACGGATGTGATTGTTTTTTGTTAATCTCGGATTTTGTGAGCGAGTCTTCGCGAAACAATTTGTGTTTGAAGTGAGTTTTACTACTTATAATATCATTACGATCAAAGATAGGTTAATTGCATATCAAATTGATGGTAATGATATTACCTGCAAGCAAGATTCAATCATAATATGTTTTTGAAAATAATACACTTCCTTGAAATAGACAATAAAAAAAATCGAGGAAAATTCATGACCCGCCAAGTTTTAATACACTTCCTTGAAATAGACAATAAAAAAAATCGAGGAAAATTCATGACCCGCCAAGTTTTAATCAGATTTCTAACAATGCATTTCATTTTATGCTGGCATGAGCTCATACTTGGCCAGCAATAAACGTTTTTGTCGAGTAAGCCGCCCCGCCGGGATTCGCGCGCTGAGTTCGCAAAAAAACCCTGATTGACTGATTAAGTTCATACCATATACTGAAGTATTATATGCTGCTGAATGACATCGCGCATTACAGAACGTAACGACACACGTCACGACCGCAGGAACCTCCTCAGTTATGCGATATGCTTGACATTAAATATCTTTGATATTTTCTCTGCTGCTACATTCAGTTTTTTTTCAGGCGGTGACCGATCCATCTCTATCGCCGATGTCAGTAACACTCTCCATCGATGTGAATCGTGAGTATTTTTTATAACTACCCTACTAATCTAACCTAACCGGTATACTAAATTGCCACTGTTTCACTAATTCATTCTTGACTTGAGGCTTTGTCAGTATTTTAGTTGCTTGGTTTATTTTCCGTCTATAATTTGTTGAAATAGACAGAGGTTCTATTATTAAGTCCAGGGCAGGGTGGGCAGGAAATAGGGCAGGGAAGTGAACTGGAGCTTATTGTTAACGCTTACTTCTCATGCCGCTCATCATGTTATTGATGGGAGGTAGTTATTGCCCACTTACCGTGCTTCCTCCGTTTTTCGTGCGGGAGTCAAAGGGCCGGGCAGCCGCGTGAGACAGCTGTAAGCGTGTGAGCGAGAAGTTTAAAGGTTTAAATGTAAACACGCATTCCGGCGACATTTCCGCGTCGAAATTTAGAGAAATATGTATTTCCGGCGGCACAAGCAGCAGCGGGCTGGGTGTGATGTAAACCAGGCATAACGCTGAGCTGTGGCGGGCAATCACCACAACAGAATTTTCATTGATCAGAAAAAAACTGATGAATGAAAATTACCTACAGAAAACGCAGTGCCACAGGTCGTCATTTATTAAAATAACACCACATAAAGAGCTCTCGCGCCGATTCGTGGAACCTTCTTTAAATGTAAATGTCAGATAAGAAATTAGAGATGGAAAGAAGGTTCTACTAAGGCTATAAACGGCACTGCAACTGCCGAACGTTTTGATACTTTTTTTAAGCTAATAAGCTTAAAAAAAGTATCAAAACGTTCGGCGAAACTGTTACTTACCGCAAAGCATGGTTTGCGTTCAATATCATTGAGGGCAAAAAGGTGCTAATTTGAGAGCTTGTTATCTTAACTACAGCCTTACAATCCTGCTATAGGTACTATATTTTATAAGATTACCATGCTGCACATGGTGTAACAGAAAGGCGAAGTCAATTATATACTGTATCGTGCTTTGGACTAAGTTCCCAAATAAACAAATGAATACGCAAATAAGTTGTAAGAGTTTTTAGACCCGTTATGGACATCGTTCTATTCTGAACAACTTTCACAATGGAACAGATTTGATCAGAGCAATTTTATGTTTTGCTTCTCCGTATATATTGGGCCGAGTTGCCGACTAATAATTAAAGAGAAGTGAATGATAAAATTGGTTTAATTAAATCGGTTTCATAGTAAAAGTTATTCGATTGTCGGCCCTAACAACACCTTAATATATGTCTTTACGTCCATGGAATGACTACACTTTATGTCATATCCTGAGTATTAGCGGAGTGTTAATAATATTTACTCATGTTTGCGTGCGGCTAACCACAGATCGTGTTCAAATCAGTTGAGACGACCGCAGATGAACTAGGATAACATGGTCATAGTATCTTTGCAATTGACCTCTCCCTCACTACTTACATGGACACTATAGATACCTGTGCCACGTGTGATGAATGGATGTATAAGGCAGGCTATCCCACCCCAGTGCACCGGGCTCTTTCTTGTCTATTGAAAGTCATGTGAATGTGTTCCTAGTAACACCGGATTCTATCCTATCTGCAATCATGGACAGGATAGAGTTAGCGGCCCCCTAAAGTAAAGTATTCTACCTTAAGTAAATTATACATATTATAAAAAAGTACATAAGACGGATCTTCTTACTGTGAAGATCACCATAGCTTGGACGATGGACTAGTATACCTCGCGCCACGAGGTATGAGCGGTAGCCTTGAATGTACAGTAGTCACTTTTCAATACCCGTACATATGCGCAGTAATTCCCGATGCATGAACCACAGTGTTCTGTTTGTGTTCTACAATAACTCGATATGCGAGTGTTATTGTCGAAGGTGGTGGAGAGACACTGTAAATTATCCACAGTAAGCCAATGTTCTGTTATTGACAGGACATCGCATTTCAGATCTGATTTTAACAGAACGAAAAACTCCGATCTTGGATGTTTCTATTAGACGCGTCTAATAGAAACATCCAAGATCTGAGGTTTTTTTTTCAATAATCGACGACTGTGATCTTACTGTGGGGCCAGAAGGAATGTATGCGTCTGTATAAAACATTTTCACTTCGCCGCTCGGTATCACAGACTCCTCATAATCATCCAAAGATGATAAAAGACGTAACGCCTTATCTCCCACGGGTGTCGAAAGTTCCGACAATTTTTTATACATGTATACCGGAGAAGAACAAAGAACTATCAGCACAAAATGTATTATAGATATCGCAAAACCTAACAACAAAGATGGTTGCCGGAAAGTAACTAAACGTTCACAATATTTTATGGGCGAACAGCGAATAACAGCGAAAAGTTTGACAGCATCTTTTTTTTTGGCGAGGCAAAGATTTCGCGCATTCAGCCGGATGAATCGAGGTCGTCTATGTTTGAATGGTTGTCATTTGGGCCCTTTTGTGGCTTTTCTATAGACCGTGGAAGAGTTGTTTTTACGACGATTTCTTTTAACTTGTGAAGGCTGAATGGTTCAATTTGAGTTTCTCGTTCGGTTATTGCCTTTTGAAGACGCTAGTAAGGTAAAAATCAAATAAACTGGCTACTCGGCTATTTTCGAAACGCCATCTTAACCGAACTTTTTAATCTTTTTTTTATGTCGGCTACTCTTAAGGCGAAGTAGTAGGTCAATGCAGCCTTTTTCAAGGTATACGCAAAATAGGAGCATTAAAGTAGTTATTTCTTTATACTAGCTTGTTGAGGATTTGTGTACATTATAAAGTAATTTCATTATTTTTGCTCGATAGAAAAGTCTCCCGAAGTTATCACAAAATCTGTACACAAATTGAAATTCGGTGCGAAATTATAAAAATATATATAAGTGATATTTTTTTAAAATTTCGCACCGGATTAGATTTTTTTGAATATTTATACAACACAATATTTTGCATAACTTGAGATGTACAAGCCTTTTGGCCTACTGCGTTGCCTTAATAACAAAGCGTAAGTGATCTCGTTCGAAACCCTATGAATTGTCTTAGAGCGGTTTGGAAAAAACGTTTTATAAGTATTTTTAGGGTTCCATGCCTTAAAGGAAAAAAGCAACCCTAATAGGATGACTTCGTTGTCTGTTGTCAAGACACTTTCCATCAAGAACACGTGGAGATTTTATATATCAATTACTCAGGTCTTTGGTCTCAATCTTATCAATTTTGTGAAAAATAAACTTATAGGTAGACCCAATCAAAAGATACAGCCATTGAAGTCACAATTTTGCTGAAATTGCTTGGTATTCGCAAGGAAATCAAAACCTATAGAACTTCCCGTTGACCTAGAATTATCAAATTTGACATGACGAAAGGTCTTTTACTAGTAGCATAAGTAAAGGAAAACATCAGAAAACTGTAAATTTCTGTCGGTCTGCCTGTCTGTCAGTCTGTCCGTCTGTCAAGAAACTTTTCCTCAGGAGCACGTGGAGGTGTGAAGTTTAAATTAATATCAATTACTCAAGTCTGTTGTCTGTTGTCTCTTGCATTTGTGACTAAAAGATACCGCCTTTATGACACAGTTTTGCTGAATTTGCTTGATATCAAGGGAATTAAAATCTATAGGGTTCTTCCCGTTTACCTAAAATCATAAAGCATGGTCTTATAGCACAATTAAACAGAAAAATCCGAAAAAGTATATTTGCAGTTAGGCATCTATAACAAACAAAATTGGTTACAATATACAGCTATACATACTGTACAAGGCGTAAGCGTCTGTAAAAGCGTGATGGACGAACCATTTAAATGTCTACTACTCACATATACGCAACGCATGGTGCGCGAGTCAGACTCGCACTTCACCGTTTCTTATACGGCGTTGAGCGCAACTACGGTAGGATAAGGCCTTCAGAGAATGTTGTTGGATCATACCTTATTCTATAATCGAGAAAAAACCTACAGAACCCACATAGTAAATTTCGAATTCACAAATTACCTCGTTCGGTTTCATAAATATAATATTGAAAATACATTGGCGCGTCGGAAAATGTGTTTCCGGTTCAGTAGTTCCTGGTTTTGTGGGGCCTCTGAATAATATTACTCGTGTTCTTGTGAGAAATTCTGCAGAACTTTATATACTGGCACATACATTGCTTCCGGCCCCACACTAGCTAGGATGGGTAATTACAGTTTTGCCACAGTCGCCCTGTGTCGTGGGAACCAGAAACAGCGACGTCACATATACACACACGTATAAACATCCAAGACTTGGGAATATTTTTTTAAGCTATATGATGTCGAAGATATACAAACACAATATAATATAAAGTCCGACTTCATTACGGCGGGCTCTAAAGGCTTGCGCACATCTAACTAACTTACCTAACATAAAGTTACAGGAACTTGAGATACTTAGGATACTTAGGATCAATGAGATACTTAGGAACCTTGTGTGGTACTTAGAGTACATGGTTAACTAAGGTTACTAGGGCCCTTGTGATATTTAGGATATTTAGGGTCCTTGAGATATTTAGAGTTACTGTTTGGCATAGGGTGTAGAGTACGCTAGGTACCCTTAGATCTTCCGATACTGAGGATACTTAGGGTTCTTGACATATTTTGGGTTCTTAGGGTCCATGAGAAACTCATGATACTTAAAAACCTTGTGATACATTAGACCCTTTATAAACTTAAGATCATTGGTTATATTTATTTTTTTATTTATTCAGGGGTTACAACAGGACAGTACAAAAAAAAACAAAGGATCAATGTACAATAACTTAAAATCTAACTAATCCCTCAGAATATCCTTCTAAACTCACAGGTGAGATACCTGTGGGTAAAGTGAAAAATAGTGTAAAAAGTGCAACATATGGACAGATATTGCCCTATAAACATATGTAACTTTAATACTTGTGTGCAATAGAGAATTATGATTTATGTTCGTCGACTACCTAACACGGTTGTCTCCCCCAGTGCCTCCGCTGTGGGTCCGTCTGCTGGGCGGCGCGCGCCCCCTGGTGGCGGGGCGCAGCACGGAGCTCACGTGCCAGGCGGTGGGCGCGCGGCCCAAACCGGACATCTCCTGGTGGCGGGGCAACACAAGGCTGAAGACTGCGAGAGAATCTGTGAGTATCACCTCAAATATCTATTAGCTTTGCTCATGCCATATTGGCGCTGTCATTTTCTTAATGACAGATAACATGGCTTTGACTGAGAGAAGAACTCCATTTTTGCCGCTTCTCTTCATTGGATCACTGGAGAAGTAGGGCGTTGAAACTTCCACAGATTGATTTTTACATCTCTTTTGAAAATAGGTTGTGTTTAACTGAAATAAATATTAAATTATTAACTGTTACAAATAATAGTTTTTTTTCTAACATTGACTTCTATGTTGAGTTAATTTAACATCATGCAAAACCGATTCCAAATTTGAATTTACCTACAAAATCGTTCAATAGGTAATCAATCCTTAATAAATCATTGAATTCTCTGAGAGTAGCAGTAAGTTCCACTTGCACGACATTAAGTAAATCAGTTTAGTTTGCTAAATTGTTTTAAATTTGTGATTAAATTAATTAATTTAAGACATTAAACGTGTTTAGTGATGTCGCGGAGGTTGACTTTAGTTTGACGGACACTTAAGAACACTAATGAATTTTTAATACAAACTTAATACCATACTAATTTTCTATTCGAGAATATTTCAACGAATATAATATGATGTTATTCGTAATAAGACAGTATTTACCTGGGTTCCTTTTCACACATTTTTCTAAATATATTTATCTACCTAAAAATATATGCGATTAAACTTCATACATTTGTAAACGTCGTATTTTCCACCTGTTTATATTGTATTAAAAACTATATCATTCATACTATTATTATAGTAGAACCACGGCTTATATTGTCAATTTGCAATGTCACGTCACAAAGAAATTTAAAATAAAATCAAGTTTCATCATTTTGGTATTCACGGAACATCACCAAATTTTCTTTATTTTTGTACGGCTATCTTGCTGTCTCTGTCCGCATGGGGCGACGGCGGCGGCGGGGCGCACAGTGGCGCGGAATTCGAAATTGTGGACTTTGTTTTTTTGTTACATATCATTTTTTTATTTATGGCAATCGATAGTCCTAATTAAGGCAATTATATGTTGTCAGAGCAGTTTTTGTTGTAATTGTTATAATTTGCGAGAAAAATTTGCTCTATAAGTACCAAATCGTAAAAGTACTCAAGCTGGTTTTTAAAGGCTATACAGGTATTGGTGTATTACGGCACCTATTAATATCATCAACAGGGTCGGAAGACAACGCATACTCATTTGTCGCATACCTGCTCACTTTTTTGGAATGTCCTTCTCCATATTTTCTAAGTATGTATAAGTATCATATAGACGCTAGCAGGAATATTATACCACGGGTATAGATTTACAAAAAAAGCTGCTGTTTCTCGGCAAGCAGAATAAAACTGAGAAAATTTAGGAACATCTAAATGATCTCCATATGCTATATGATGAAATCTTCATTAATGTGTAGCAGCATCGACTCGACGACTCACTGGACGACGCATGGCGTGCTACTGAAGCCCGAGCAGAGCAGCGCAGTCTTTCTTATCATATACCACGAGACAGCCTGTTACCCGTTTTGCTCACACGCTCCATATAACTGTTATCGCGTGGTTTCGTTCTAGATTGTTTGGCTTATTTGTACATATATTTGATTTATTATTGAATAGAATATCTCAGTTCTGCATTACTGTCTCATTGATTAGCTACAGCCTCCTACCTCAAATAAAGGCCTGCAATACGTGCAGTTATTTTACTATCTCCGAAAAACATTCTAGCCATGTTGCCATCATTTGTTGTTCCACGACGCCCTGTTTAACGATGTCAATCTGCAAATTGCATTAATTTCGGAACGATTCTTGATTTTTCCTCTTACGAGTCTTAATATTTATTTATTTTCTTTTCTTGTGGTCCATTGTTTGAAATCTAACCATAATAGGTCGGCAGTAAAATGAAGTTGACGGTCGTTTTCGGATCCTTTTCCCACGTAATAACATCATACGAAAAAATCCTTAATGAAATCAAACTAATCATAAAGATACTTTAGTCATTCAAATCAGCCTTTTGCTTAAAATCGCTTTGTCCTAAAGCCTCATCATAGCCCAATTTGCTTACAAGTTTTACATTAGCTTTTGTATTAAGTTCTAAATGATTTGCAGTTTATGAGTCTGGATACAGTTAAATCATGAAAAGCTTGTAATTTTATCTGCGCTCCTTCGGCAGTAACAGTTTAATATTCTTTTGAGGGATAACAATCCAGTTTTGCTTGTCCAACTTTGAAATATGAAGGAAACATAAAAAAAGCAATTCAATGGCTGGCTCATGTATTGCCACTTTACGTTTGATATACATTTTTTTCATTTAATCTGGAGTGAACCTTATAGATATCATCAAGATGTTTAATAAGATGGTCCAAAATTTTGCTAACGTCTTCATTACTAAAGTCCTTTAAAGTTTACTCTTGACTTTAACAGTTCCTCTGGAGTCAAGGAATTGCTTAAAGTTTTAATACGTATTCTTTTTTTTGTTGAGATCAGTTCTTCGAGTGGTTTCCTCGGAGTTAAGGAAGTAGAAGCTTCATGTACACTAGGAGGTAGATTTTCTATATTGTCAGATGTTTCACCGTCAACAACATCAACTTGTTCTCCTTCAGAAGCGAAGAAACTGGGCCATACCATGGGACTTTCTTACCACTTTTCGTTCTTTTAATGAAAATGATTGTAAGATTGATTAGCAGCAGTCCATCTGCGTTTCATATTAGAAGTACACTTCCGGCAAAATTCTGAGAAAATCACAGTGTTTTCTTCATTGAATTGTAAGCCAAGCTCCTGTTTTAAATGTTCACAAAATTTTACACTATCTGAAAAAAAATCAGCTTCTTTTTTAAAAGCATAAATGAGTCGATATTATTTACAAAATGTTGTATATCGATCGCGAATATTTAAGAATTGCAAAGTACGATAGTTAGCTCTGTTAGTGAACACTTGAAATTATTTATAAAGGCCATAACTAAATCCTCCTTCTAGGCTTGAAATAATTAAATAATTTGCTGTTGTACATTTGTCTAAATGTAGAGTAAATTCAACTTTATCAGTGTAGTAGGTTATATATACAATAATACCTAAGATCTGCTTCGTTTATCTGGAGAACTGGGAAGTCCGGAGCCATGTTATGTATGTGGAATTGTACACAAATACCCGCAGATTAGCCCTACATAAAACAGCTTTAGAGCACTTTTAAGACTTTTTACTTATATAGCAAATTAGATATCACTCCATACATTATTTTTAATAAATCAATTTTTCCCGCAAATTATAACTTTTACAAATAAGAAGTGTTCTAAAAACATATGATTGCCTTAATTAGGAATATCCATTACCATAAATAAAATAAGGGTATGTAACAAAAAAACGTAAGTCCGCAATTTCGAAATCCGTCCCCCTGTGCGCCCGCACGCGTCAGGAGAAATAGCGATTTGTCGAACGAACATTGGCGTTCGCCTCATATTGCACTCCGTCTCAAGAAATGTCAGCGCCAGTATGATAGCAGTCGGGAAAAGCTTTGAGACTTAAATCCGGGCCTACAAAGAACTTAAAACCTTACCTACATATTTGTATTCTCATTGAATTAAAAGAGCTAAAAACAAAAATAAAGCCCCCAATTTTTCAATTTAAACTGTGGTCTTCGGAGCTCTTTTTTACAAAGTAGTAGTAGGCTTCTTCTTTCCGATAACCTCAGCCTCCTCCATGGTATCAGGCAGCTTGGTGCCGACTGTCTCCGGAGTTGTGAACACCAGGGACCCTGAGAGGAACGCGAAACTGCCGAACATGATTGATGGCAGCGCGTGCCATACTTCTTGAGCCTGGAACGAAGCAAGTATATCACATGATTCAGGCTTTAAAGAAAATGTGTGGATAGTGCAGGCGGTGTATCTGTGCCTGCGCCACTCGATATGGGAAAAGGCGTGATGCTGTGTTGTTTTCTGGTCCTGAGCGTGATTAGGGGTAGTTCTTTGGATACCTACTCCAAGATACATTGGTGATAGACTAGTCTCCAATACTCTAGATTTCTTACCTAGCTCCCGTCTTTTCAGATCACAAAGCTTTCGTTTGGTTTAATTCGAGGAGGTTTTCGTGATTCCAAGTACCTTCTATTTCATAGACCTCAGCTAATTAGATCTAATGCGAGATTAACCATTTACCAAGAGTTATGATATTAGATTTGCCCATAGATATACAAAGAGGCACAAACCAAAGCAGGTGTCATCGGTGCAGTGATGGATCCAACACGACCAATCATTGAAGAGAAGGCTAATAGACTGTGTCGGTACTTGGTGGGGTAGAGTTCTGACGTGTAGACATACACTGACGTCATCACCACAGCTATGCTGAACTTGCCGATGAGATAGATAGCCATAGAAGCGCCGTGGTTACCTACGACACAAATTAAAATTATCGGTAGAAACCGGCTAAAGTTAGGCACAACTGTGCTTCTGCCACCCCATATGATAAAAGAGAATAGGGTGGCACTAAGTATTAGTACAAATTTCATGGCCGCGAAATCCCAATAAACTTCAGGAGAAATTTTGAGAACCAGCAGAAGTTACAGACGAAAGTTAATTTACAGAAGCAGAATTAATAGACAAACCTGAGGAAATGATTCAAGCAAGGCCTCAAACTCCTATCTGACCGATGGTGTATGTAATGTATGTTCTTATTAATAATATGGTGCATGTACATATAAATTCTTAATTAAAAGTAGTGGCAAAACCTGTAAGTTAGTTATTGTATTAAGCAAAACATATTTACCTGCAGGCATAAAAGCAAACCCAAATTGGCAAGCCCCACACAAAAAGTAAAAGAAAATTAACACTGGTTTCCTTCCAATTCTGTCCAACAAAGCTATAGCAGTCCAGTACCCAGGAATCTCAATTGCGGCCACATATACATAGTTTAGATACGAGTTTCCGGAGATGTTCACTGCGTTTATATTCATCCCGTAGTAAACCAGCGTGTTTGTGATCCACCATATTGGGACCACAAAGCAATGGAGCAACACAATCTTGTGTTTAAACACAAGAAGCGGAAGCCATATTTCTTTTGGCTTTTCTGTATTTTTTTCCTCTTCCGCTGAAGCTAATTATATGTAGTGGCTGACAGTGGAGATGAAGGAAAGTCCAAAGATGAGATCTCGTAATTGTTTAACTGATAAAACCGAATGATGCATAGAATTAGTACGACTAAATGCCAAAATATTCTCAAGTCTATCTATTTCATTACATAAATCTTGAACCTTCTCGCCAAAAGCGACGAAAAAATGAACAAGATTTGCATGTCTCATATTTCGCTCGTTATCAGTAGCCGTCGAATTATTGATGGCTGAAAGAGCTATCTGTAATTTTGCCTGATTATTTTTTAGATCGGTAATTAGGTGGGCCTGTTGAGTGGTCATTTCATTGCATAGAGTAATGTGTTTAGTGTAGGTATCAGAAATACTTTTTTGGTTGTTATTCAAGACCTGGATAGCGTTTTCGAATCGGATAGCATCGTTTTGATCCAGATTGCCTGTGATATCTTTGATAAGAGCGCCTAAAGGGTTGAACAAACCTCTCTTGACTCGAGTGGCTAAAAATGTTTCAATGTGAGTAAGCGCTTTATCGAGTTTATTATATAAATGTTTAATTTGAAACTTAAAGATTGACGTGTCATCACTAAGAGTGTTGGAAGTATATGTGTAAGTGTCGGATAGCTGAGTCTTTAAGTTGAAAATGGTATCTTTGATTTTACCTAAGTCTATTTCATGGATGAAAGTGTGGTAATGGGAAATTATTTTAGCGGTGCCTAGTTTGAATGGTAGTAGGCCCGGTCCATTACTGAGGTTGTCGAGTTGTATTTCTTGTACTTGGGCCGCGGAGGTCGAGATCAGTATTAGGGATCTGTAACAACGGAACGGTTCTATTCTTTAGTGGCCGCTTAAGTCTTACTTTAGTTACTGGGCCGCGGTTTTTTGTAGTGTAAATATGAATTGGTAAATTACTAGTTACTCTGTCAGACTTAAAGCGGGGGGCAAGTTTTTGTCGGGCTGCGGCGGGGTTTCGAACAAACACCTCTTGATTTGGTTCATATTGAATTTGGGGTTCCCGTGTCTCATTTATTCTATTAGTACTTTTTTCTCGGTCGGCGAGCGACATGTTATGTATATGGTGGTAAATAGTTTCCATTCGTTCGCGATGGTCATTTATATATTGCTGCATTAATCTCTCTGTTAGGTTTATATTAATAGGGTCTCGGGGATCAAAGTGGCCTGATATAACTTCGAAAGGTCTGCATTTTGTGAAACTGTGCACTGAGCTATTGTAAGCAATTAGTGCGTAGGGAATAAGATTTTTGGCGGTTTCATTTTTGTGTTTTACTTTAAGCAGCCGTAAATGTTCCAAAAGGGTAGAGTTGAAACGCTCTATCATCCCGTTTTGATTTGGGGCATGGGGCATTGTAGTATTGTGTTCTATGTTGTGTAATTTCAAAAACTCTTTTACAATTTGATTAACAAACTCAGTCCCATTATCTGTTACCAAAGTCAAGGGATATCCGTGATGAGTAGCAAACTTCAAAAAAGCTTTAATGATACTGAGTCCAGTACAATCAGGGATGTGATATGCTTGCGCATATTTAGAGAAGGAATCTACGAGAGTTAGGTATTTTTCCTGTTCGATAGTAAGTACATCGGCGTGCGCTACTTCAAATGGCCTAGAGGGAGTTGGTACTATGTTGAATTGAGGGCGTGGTGGGTTGCGGTCATATTTAGCGGTATTACACGTGTTGCAAGTACTTATGTATTTTGTAATCGTGTCATGCATTTTTGGCCAGAAATAACGTTTTGATAATGAGAGCAATGTCTCATTGATGCCTCGATGATTAGTTTTCCCTTCATGATATGCTTTTACTATAGATTGCTGCCTAAGGGGTAAGACAACGTTCTCCAGTTCACATTTTACAAGGACCAAGTTCATGGCTGAGCTACCAAAAATACGTTGTATGATAGGAATTATGGTGTAAATTTTGTTTTCGGGGTTGATCAAGAGAGCTGTGCGTGTATTGGGGTCTACATGATTTTGGATTGTTTTAGATAAACTACTTTCTAATCTTTGGTCGAATAAGTCAATTGAAGTCTTAATATGACCTTCAAAAGGTTGCGTGACTGTAGGCCTGGTTCTAGGCGGGTGATTTATAATGTTCAACACAATCTGTTTTTTAAATTTATTCAAAGGGTCAGTGCTTATAGGGATTTCTAGTGTCGGATTTTCGGCGCTAGTGTGAGCGGTGGCTGTAGCTGAGGAGCTAGGAATAGGGTTGTGATCGGGTGCTGATATCGTGGAAGACGATGAACTTGTATTAATCTCCGAATGATTGACTAACAGTGACATATTCTCGTTGTTTATCTCGATGCGAGACAAAGCGTCTGCGTTTGTATTGGCCTTGCCTTTTTTGTAGACTATGGTGTAATCATATTCCGCTAACTTTAACCTCCATCGAGTGAGTCGAGAATTGGGCTCTTTCATGTTCATGAGCCATTGCAAAGGCTTGTGGTCTGTAATTATTTTAAATTTCCGGCCAAAGAGGTAAGGTCTAAAATACTTGGTAGCCCAAACTATAGCAAGCAGCTCTTTCTCAGTGGTGGAGTAATTCACCTCGCTGTCATTGAGAGTCCTTGAAGCATATGCTATAGGGTGGTCTACGCCCGTAGAACCTTGAGATAAAATCCCTCCTAGGGCGTAATTTGACGCGTCTGTAGTCAAAATGAATTCTTTTGAAAAGTCTGGATATACTAAAATAGGGTCATTTGTCAAAAGAGTTTTACAATGTTCGAAACAATCGATGTAATCGGAATTGATGATAATTTTGGATCCTTTTTTTAAGCATGCGGTAAGCGGTTTCGTAATTTTTGCAAAATCTGGTATGAATCAACGATAATAGCCCAGTAAACCTAAAAAACCTTTAATCTGTTTAGTAGTTTTTGGGATTGGGTACTTGCATATTGCGGCAATTTTATCTGGGTTTGGTTTTACGCCTTCTCGGGTAATAATATGGCCTAAATATGGGGTCTCGCGTTTTAAAAACTCTGATTTATCCATCTGAATTTTGAAATTGGTTTCGCGGAGTCGTTGGAATACTTTCTTGAGGTTCACTATGTGTTCCTGGAGCGATGTGGAGTATACCAAGATATCGTCCAAGTAGACTATGGTATTTTCAACGCCTTGTAGGATATTATCCATAACTCTCTGGAATGTTGATGGTGAGTTTTTTAAGCCCATGGGCATACGAAGAAACTCATAGTGTCCGCGCTCTACATTGAAACCAGTTTTGTGAATGTCTTTTGGGTCCATCTCTACTTGGTAAAAACCGCTGGCCAAATCTAGTGTAGTAAAATACTGACACCTTCCCAGTTTATCTAAAATATCAACAATATTTGGTATTGGATATTTGTCCTCAACAGTCTTATCATTAAGTTTTCGAAAGTCTATGACTAGTCTCCACTTAACCTTTCCTGATGCGTCTGATTTTTTTGGGACTACCCAAATAGGGGCACTCCAGGCAGAGGTAGATGGCCGAATAATTCCTTGTCTCAACATACTTTGTACCTGATTTCTAACTTCTTCTCTATGTATGTATGGATATCTATAAGTTTTACTATGAACCGGGTTATCGTCAGTTGTATTAATCGAATGTTTAATCTGATTTGTGAACGACAATTGTTCGCCTTCCACATAAAAAACATCGGAGTATTCGCTGCATAAGTTTATCAAATTACATGATTGTTCATCGTTTAGGTGTCCAGTGCGCAAACGCGGTATGACTTCCTGTGACCGGGCATTGACACTTGAAAATTGCAAGGTTTGCTCATTGTATAGTTGTGCATGTACGGGTTCTGTTAATAATAAAATAATGTCATTCTGTGTTGGATTAGATATTTCCACATATGCAAAGTTATTTTTAGATATTGAAATACACTCGTTGATGTTACAATTACAGATCATCTGTTCATCTATATGAATTTCACCGTTATTTATTGTGGTCGGGACTTTTAGTAATTTTGATGACTGGGCCGGGATTATGTCCTCCAATAGTTGGTGACTTTCTGGTCCATGCATGTGAATTTTGTTATTCGCGAACTGGGTGCTAAGTATTCGACTTCCTAGATCGATATTCGCTTGCCACTGTTCAAGTAGATCGCAACCGATAAGGCCATCGAAATAATCATGAAATTTATACACGTATAGTTTTATTGATTTTGAGTCTTGGATTTCGTTAAAACAGGGGATAGTGACTGAATAGTTGTTCATGGTAGATGCGTGTATGTTGGTGACGATAAATGGGTCATAATTAAGAGTCAAACCGGGAAAGTATTTATTTAAAGCCTCGGGACTTATGAAAGATTGATTAGCGCCAGTGTCCAGAAGTAACCTTAGGGGCGGGTTTTCAATCTGTATATAGGGCAGTTGCCGCTTGTTTTGTATATTTAACTCTATTCGGGGTAACTCCCCTCCGTATCTAAGGGAAAATTTGATTCATTTTCTTGGTTAACGACAACCTGATCATTTTGATCATAACATAACGTATCTTGGGGTGGGTATTCGTATGATCCCATATAGAATTGTTCTGCAGATAACGGCTCTTCATAACCATAGTAACAAGACTCAGAAGGGTTTTGTATTTCATGTAAATGCATTTCTCGCGACCTGTAGTCAACATGAGAGTTGTCATTGCTCCGCCAATTGTTGGGCCTTGTTGGAGGCAAAGTTCGGGCCACGGGGTGGCTAACACCACTCATGGGTTGGGCTTGATTGTAAGACTGATTTTGCCGAGTAAATTGCGCTTGGGGGATCCTAAAACCGGTAGACATGTTAGATCTGGGCATGGCACTAAAAATTTGCTGTGTGCGTGAAGGACCTGGATTGTTAGGGTTCCGCTGATACCTGTTTCTTTGCATTGGTGGTGGGATTGGATCCTGATTTGTCATAAATGCGTGTGTGTGTGGATTTGGTGCAAACGAATAATTTTGAGGGATTTGAGGTCTAACAGATGTAGGTGCAGTGAATATTTGTGACCTAGCTGAAGGTGCAGTGAATGGTGTCATGTTTCTGAAGGGGGTTGGCTTGTTTTTGCCTTGCAAATAAAGGATGTTCAACTCTTCTTGCGCAAATTGGAGAGCATCCTCTAAGGTGTTTGGTCGCATGCATCGAATTCGCGATCCTAGTGGGTCATTTAAGCCTCTTAGGTATGACTGAAGGGCAAGCTTTTTATATAGGGAACGCTTGGCTTCAACGGTGGTGGCTACGCTATCATGTAGTTCCACGTATGTCATGATAGTGCTCAATAGATTTTGTACCCGTTCGTAAAAATCTTGCGGTGTACCTGTGCCTTGAATTAACATGGACAGGTCTGTGTAGAGAGCAGACTCGTCTCTTTGATCACTGAAATTGTTGACCAAAGTATTTCTGATACCTTGCCAAGTGGACGGTGTGCCATTGGTGGCTAATGTACGGCCAGCAGGTCCCGTAATTTTATTTGAAATGCCATTTAATAGATATAAGTTAATCAACTCATGACCTGGGGCGGCATTTACATATGTCTGAACTAATTGATCACATTATCTTAGGAATCTAATTAGGACGTTTGGATTCCCGTCAAATTCGGGCACATTTCTTAGTGCTTTATGAATGGTATCTAAATCTGCGGCCGCCATTTCAGTAGGAAATTCCTCCTGTATAGGGTCTAAATCCCTAAATGCGTCTCTTTGCTCGATGCGAAGATTACGGCGCCTATTACTATCACTAAGGGAACTACCCCTAAATCGTGCTGAATTAGGATGGAAAATTTTTGGGATTATTCAGGACGATTTGGAAAAAAAAAATAAGGAAAATGGCAACCAATAATTAGAGTATAATGTACTTACAAAATTAACAGCATCTTTCCTTGGTTGGAGCCTCGTTCTATCGATGTCTGGATAAGGCGGGTTCCTCTTCACGTCCAAAAGCCAGCTCTCATAGGTTCTTGTTGTAGATGTAGATACAGCGACCAGTTCAGCAGATTGATACTCGAAGAATCCGGAACTGATTCTACAACTCCGTGACTGCGCCAATTATATGTAGTGGCTGACAGTGGAGATGAAGGAAAGTCCATGGATGTGCAATTATGATTTATACTCAGTTCTTACATAAAGTGACTTAAAATTAACCAATGTTAGAAAGCGTCCGATGCTAGGAGCGCTGGTAATAAAAGTGAAATAAAATATATGCTTAGTTTTACTATTTCTAAATTGAGGGCATCGACGATATGTGCCTAACTTTGTGTGTTAGGTATATGACGACGGTGGCTTTGTATTACAAGCTCGAAGTGATTCCATCGACTTTTCTGATAACTCTTTCTTATTGATTCTCGCCACCTTTTTTAAAACAGCTTCTGATTCTTCATATCTTCCTTTGCTGATAAGCCATCGGACAGATTCTGACATGATCCAGAAGTATGAAACCACAAGTATTTGAGGGGCATATAGGACTTGGGTGAGGGTTCTCCAAGGCCGGATTCCCCAGGCGATGAGGCCAAGCAGAACTTGACCAACTGCGAACATTGTTGAGATCATCGCTCCTGCTGTTACTCTGTGTTTGGGGCCGACGAGCTTGGTTACTGAAAACGTGAACGTGAATTAAAAATAAACGTGGATGCCATTTGCCACGCCCCGTATCACAACGCTATACTCTCACAACGCTATACGCTATAAACAGACGAAGCTACAGAAGATAAAGGACAATACTGAAATGTACGCACCCTGGTTTTATAAATACTCTAGATAGTCTAGATAATTGGTACAGACCTGAACATTTAATTTCATTGTGATTTTTTACTTCTCATTATTTCTGTGAGATGAGCAATACTCTGCCTTCGTACAGTCTCGCACTAGTACGGAGTATCTCATTAAGTACGTACTTGTTTTTGTAAATAAAAAGACTTATTTTTATGACTTTTTGTTATTGTTAACTAGACTATTTTTTTGGGCTATTATTTAATCGCACATCAAAAATACAGATTTTTACAGCAAAAAAGGATCAAAAAAATCTCTTTTTATGTTTTAAATATTTCATGTGTACTAAAGTTTATGTTTTAAGTATTTTTGTAGTTCTTACATGTTAAACCTAATACGAAGGATAAAGGTGGCTTCGCTTCGCTCACCCCCTTTACCCTTCACCTAAGCAGCATCCGCAGCATTTTGCCCTGATATTTGCTGTAGAAATCAGTATTTTTTATGTGCAGTTTAATATTTCCCTTTTTTTGTATGAAATTAAAATATTTATATTTCTATTTATTTAAGTATTAGTTTTGAGATAGTTTAGAATGAGCATACCCAAAATATGACACGAAGAGAACGCCCCAGCTCCAATAGTCGACTCCAATACTTCGAGAAACAGGAAAGACTCGTAGCTATTAACAAAAGACCGGACCAAACCCAGCCATGCAGTGTTGAAGGCGTTGATGGTCAGTGCTACCCGCCTTCCCCATCGGTCGGAGATGTAGCCGGTGATGGGGAGGACTAGGAGGGTACCAATCGTTCGTATGGATCCAATTTGGGATCGACGCCATTCGTCGCAGGCCAGGCCGAACTAGGGAATTTGGTATATTTCATATAAAAACATGGTGGTTATAAGCGGAACTGGGAAGGGGTCAGTGATATCACTGACCCCCTGCTGTGATACCTATTGATTTATAGAAGATGAGACATCGCATGTAAATCACAAGCACTATTCAGTGATCTTAATGATCTTTAAATATAGATAGTGGTTTGATACGAAAGTCAGAGGATCGTTTACTGTGGGTAGACTACGAAAGTGTAACGATTACTACAAAAGAAAGAAAGGAAACAATAGATTATCCGGTATAACCGACGCTGATAAAATTCGTATGTGAAAAAACCAAGAACTTACATCGTACACAACAGTGTCAGTATTCTCATACACATAACTCTCGCAAGGAATGGTCTCGCTCTGATCGAAGAGCTGTGCAGGACACTGACCGACTATTTCTGGTTCAGATATATTGGTCAAGTTGGAAAACCGTTCGCATTGGTCGAATGAGTCCAGCGACGTTCCGTTGATGGCGGTGAGAACCCAGCTTGCTGTGTACTCGGGGTTTGGGCTATCGCATTCCGGTATAGCACATCTGGAAATTAAAAGTAAGTATTTTATCATCATATAACCGTCTTGTCAAACTGGGTCAAAATCATACATTTGACTTCGGCGGAGGAGAGGTTCAATATATATAGTTTTATAAAGATATCAAATTCAAAATTGATGAGTCTTGAGAACGAAATAGCGTCACACCTTTTCCCGTACGGGTCGGCGGAGGCACAGTCGTCCCCACGTTTAGCCAGTTATCGTAAGATGTGGTAGCATATCCGTGGATGATATTAGTTTTAAGTCCAAAGTGTGGGAACCGGAGTCAAATAACTGACTGACTGAAGTGGCTCCTGTCATGCAAAATGGAGTAATTAATAACTGGCTTAACGTGGGTGTATAACTATGTGATCTCGTATGCTTTCCCATAGGAGATTACATAGTTAAATAGACAAATAGGGCATAACACTATAATATATCATAACTGAAGTATAGTGATTATGCCTATAATGGTGATAAGGTGAACTGACCTGGTAGGTATTCTCGCCACTGTGAAAATATACTCTCCAGAAGCGAAAGCTGAGAAGATCACTGGCAGAGAAGCCAATGCCAGCATCATCCACTGGTACCGTCCCCACTGCCCCACCTCATCTCTCAGTATATCGTCCAGGTCGAATTTGGACCACTTCTGCCCCCCACCGCTTCCTGCCTTCACCCCTCCCCCATTACTTTTGGCCACTGATTCAATTTTCTCTTTACTGTTTCCTTCCTCGGCGTTGGACATATAGCACTAGAGTCCCTGACACTTGAGTATTAGACTCTTGAGCCACTTTTAGTGTTGACTCAACAGTAGTTGAGCCATGTGTTGCCGCTGAATAATGGCTACTATTTTGATGTTTGTCCTAGACCCCTACACTCATTTATTCAAACCGGTTACTACGACGTGTGATGTCTTATCACAATAAATTAAAAGTGTACTGTCCATGATAACATTGAAAACCTGACCTCACATGTATCTAATAAAGACAAGGGATTGACAGTAATAACACAAAACATAAGAAGTATATATGGAAACATTAATGATTTAGAAGTTACTCTTTCTAGCCTAAAAACTTGTCCTGATGTATTAGTTTTAACAGAATGCCGTATTAGCCCAGATAAGCCAATCCCCTGTCTTAAAAACTATACCTCGTTTGCCACAACATACCATTTGAACCAAAATGATGGAGTTGTGGTATACGTGAAGAAATCTGTAACAGCCAATGTCAAAGAAATTAAGTTAGTACATGCTTCGTGTCTACAAATTAAGATTGGTAATAACATTATTTTAGGAATATATCGCTCTCCATCTAACTCAAATGCAGATAATTTTATAAACTCTTTGAACTTACATCTAGATACATTAAATAGGAATAGAAATGTTGTACTTACCGGCGACTTAAATATTAATATAATTTCTTCAGTAAATCAAAACTATGACTACAATAATCGATCCAACTACCTTAATATGCTTGCTTTGCACGGATTATTCTCAGGTCATTACTACCCCACTAGAAAAGAAAACTGCTTAGATCATTTTTTTCTTAAAATTAATAAACAAACATGTCAGGCAAAAATTGCAGTATTAAATACTAGTATTACGGATCACCTTATGGTACTTCTTGATCTTAGTTACTTAAAACATAAATATGTCTGCGCAAAAACAAAAACCATTACTGACTACCAAAAATCTGTCGAGTCTTTGAGCAAAAAAGATTTTTCTTACTTACTTACTTGTGAAGACCCTAACTTGATGGCTAGTGAACTAATTAGTAACATTTCGGAAACTATAGAACAAAATACAACAATTGTAACAATTTCTAAAAACAAAAGAATTATTAAACCTTGGATTACCCCTGGAATCTTAAGATGCATTAAAAATAGAAATAAAATGCAAAATGAACTAAAAACTGATCCAAACAATGAAATACTTATATTAACATTTAAAAGATATAGAAATTATTGTAACAAATTAGTTAAGAAATTGAAAAGAACGTATGATAGACAAAAACTTTTAGATTCTACAAAAAACTCTAGGGTTCTCTGGAGGAATATCAAAGATATAACTAACCTAACTAGTAATAAAGCTGACAATACTGTTTTATTAAACACATGTGCGACATCGGCAGAATCGATTAATAAAATAAATAAATATTTCAGTAATATTGGAAAAACTCTGGCAGAAAATATAACAAAGGGTTTTAATAGAAATGCGTCAGTTAAAAAAGATAACTCTATAAATAACAGGCAGTGCTCCTCCTTTCTTTTATTAGAAACTTTTCCTGAAGAGATTCATAGCATTCTAATGAGCCTTAAAACTGACAGTGCTCCGGGGTGGGATAATGTCACAACCAAATTTCTCAAGCTTGCAAAACAAATAGTTGTGCCTTTGATTAGTTATTTAACAAATTTATGTTTTGCAAAAGGCATTTTTCCTGCAGCCTTTAAAAGGTCAATTATCACGCCTGTTTTTAAAGGTGGCGAAGACAGGCTAGACATAAACAATTACAGGCCGATATCAGTGTTGCCAGCGATTTCAAAAATTTTAGAGAAAATACTAAATAATAGATTAGTACAATATTTAGAAGAATTTAATATACTACCTAGCTCACAGTTTGGGTTCAGACCAGGTAAATCTACAGAGGACGCTGTGGCAGCTCTGAGCTCTATAATAGTTAAGAATTTGGATGCTGGAAAAAAGTGCCTCACTGTATTTTTAGACCTCAAAAAGGCCTTTGATACCGTGGCTGTTCCCATTATGATCAGGAAACTTGAGCTTGTTGGAATTAGGGGTATCCCACTGAAACTGCTCCGGGACTACATGAGTGAGCGGAAACAGAGTGTCAAAATAGGGAGTAAGCTCAGTGACTGTGATGACATTACTTTTGGCGTTCCTCAGGGAAGTGTCCTTGGTCCGACTCTCTTCCTGATCTATCTTTACGATTTAGGTAGTATCAATGTCTGTAGTGGTCATATCTTCTCATATGCAGATGACACAGCGGTAGTATTTTCAGGCTCAAATTGGCGAAATGTTTATAATCATGCTGAAATAGGACTCGCCGAGGTCGCTAGATGGCTTGAAACTAACCTGTTAACCCTAAATACCAGCAAGACTAATTACATTTGTTTCTCGATCAATAGCTGTGGACAGCCAGATAGTAGCTTCGGCTTAAAAATTCATAATTGTGAGATCCCTTTTTCCAGTAACTGCGATTGCCCCACAATAACTCGGGTACCTGCTGTCAAATATTTGGGTGTCATGATTGACCAAAGGCTATCGTGGCACGCCCATATAGATCTTTTGGTGGCTAGGACTAGGAAGATGATTTGGGTTTTTAAGGTCCTGCGCCATGTAGCAAATAAAGAACTGATATTTAAAATATATACAGCACTAGCACAGTCAATACTAACCTATTGCATTCCGGTTTGGGGCGGGACTTCCAAGACAAAATTTATAGAACTGGAAAGAGCACAACGAGCCTTACTAAAAACTATATTATTTAAGCCATATCGGTTCCCTACAGCATCTCTGTATGCCCTTTGTGATATGCTCTCAGTAAGACGTTTATATATCCTACGCATCATTCTTAGACTGCACAAGTCCCTATTATTTGATATAAATATATATAAAAAGAAGAGAAATGGAAATGTTTCAAAAATGGTTCGCACAAGGACTACTTTTGCTAGTTGCCAAATGGAAAAACAATCTGCACTTTTATATAATAAAATTAACAAAAAACTAGACATATACCCTAAAACAAACTTTGAGTGTAAAAAGGTCTTAATCGAATGGCTTAAGAGTTTAAGCTACAATGAAACAGAACATTTAATAAAATTTCTTGTATAGTGTGCAAATGTTAATATAAGACTCTGAACACAAATACACACACACACACACACACACACACACACACACACACACGCACACACACACACACACACACACACACACACACACACACACACACACACACACACACACACACACACATCTTCTATCCTTAATTCTACGAACTAAAATATTAAACTGCATGTTATATTTTAATACTAGGTTGTTTATTCGAATTACTAAATGTATATTTGTGGAAGAGCGGGCCCTCCTGACACAGGTATTTCTATACTTACTAGGAGGGTCCAGCCCCTGTATATTATTTGTAAATTTATTATGAATAAACAATTTGAATATTTGAATATTTGATGATAATACTAATTAACGTAACTTTTACAAATGCAATAATGTAAGTTAATAGTCTGGTAATCAAATTAAGTGCACAAAAATGCTATATGAGTTGACTCATAACAATTTATGAGTTTCCTTTTCCTCTGCGAGATTAAGCCATGAATCACCACTTGAAAGCGAAATTTCCTTTTCACTCATTAGTGTAGTTAATTTATTATATTTTTATATCCATGTGTTTGACTTGTAAAAGTGCATTATTTTTTCCTACTTGCAATAAATGATTCGCGTTTTGAGTTTTGTCACAATATGTTATGGGAAATGCTGTATTCCTAATACCACTTCAGAGCCGGGAGCACAAATATTTGTCAGATCGAATAAGTGTTCGAGTCGAGATGAAACATTATGTCATTGTAGATAAGAGTCACTGACAGTTCAATTCACATTCTTTTTCGATGCGTATTCTCTGCTGCCGGCTCCGATAAGATTCTTCAGTAAATCGTCATCATGATCATCAGCCATCACATGGTACTGCCACTGCTCCGTGGTTTCCAACGCGTCTATTTGTAAGTTTTCTTTTCTCTAATTTCTTAATCAATCTAGGCATAGCGGAATCGCATCAGCTGTTTCACGCTGGCCACTCAAATTCCTTCCGATAAATAAGAAAAAATAAGAAATATGCAAATTTATTTGCGTTTCAAGGTTTACATTTGGTCTTATTTAATTCGCTGAATATACTATTCATATTTATGAATAGTATATTCAGCGAATTACTTAACTTTTGACAGCTCCAAAGCTATCATTTTTTTACATCTGCAATGAAAAATAGTGCTTAAGTACGCGATAAGGAAATGTCAAAAGTCAAATAAAGGACTGTACGCAATATAATGAAGTTGATGTTGGTCTTAAATATGAACGTTTTAACCCAAAATGTAAAATACCCTAAAATAGTTTTAAAGAAGAAGAAGAAAGAAAGAATATCAATTTATTCGGACTACGCCATAACACACACAACATAAAATACACGATAATTATGAGAGGACAAGAAAAAAAGTGAAACATACAATTGAAGGAGAAAGTAATAACAACCAATATCGCAGACAATAATATACACACGCGTCACAAAAGTAAAAGTACATACCACACAGTAACTTATATGTATAGTACATACACAAGACAACAAGAAATAAATAAAAGCAAAATACAATTTTGTAGCGACGAGTAGACAGTAACGTCGTGAAGTGTGTGCCTAGGCGGCGAATAGGTTCCGACTCAGCATGTGCCACAGAACCTGCAAGAGGTCCTGCAACGCTGGTATTCTGTCGGCACCTTATCAAGGAGGAGAAGATAAAGGGTGGGTGTTAATAAACAATTAAAAACTACACACACACAAAAACTGAACATAATAAAAAACAAAATACTAAACAGGTTTATTTGTTTAGTATTTTGTTTTTTGTGTTTTGTTGCCCCAGGACATGCCCGACCCAAAGGTACCCATCACACTGGCAGCATTACCGCGCTGCACGGCGAGTGAGATCCTTTGGATCAGGAAGCATAGAAGAATAAACTACTTTTTATTAAAACTGCATATATAATTGATATGAAAATAAATAAACTATAGGAAAAAATTAGGAAAATTTAGTGGATGGATAAGCTAAGTAGGAGACGAATTGACATCAGAAATATAATTATAATTAACAAATAATACATTAAAAAACACTAATTGCATAAATAGTTGAGAGTATAAGGGATATTAAATATTGTATACTATAGATTGTTCAGTGACTTAACCGATTCACATAAGTACATTAAAAAGACTTAGCTTTAAGATAATATAACTAGCAAACGCGGGGATTCACTGGGGCAGAATCAGGCATCTGACTTCTGCAGGTGCAGAAGGTGTTTTCTACATGCAAGTTTGAAACTGGCAATAGAATTGTGAACTCGGATTGGTGGTGGCAGGTTGTTCCAACACTTCGTCGCCAGATACCTGAAACTGCCCCGAAAAGCAGCTGATCGATGTCGAGGGATTGTTAAAATGCTGGTTGTAGTCCTGTTGATGTAGTGACGAGATACCCGCCATTTAAGCTTTTCAAATAAATACTCTGGTGTTTGTTGCCTTATCACACCAAATAAGAGGGAGGCAAGATGTAGTTGCAGCCTACCATTGATATTGAGCATGTTGGCCTTGTTCAGGTAAGGAGTAATGTGACTACGAGAAGGGATGGTAAAGCAGAACCTGGCGCATGCGTTCTGAACTCTTTGCAGCAGCTGAAATAGGGGCCTTGACAGGACTCAGGAAAAGAGTTTATCATAATCTTTATCCATTTTAATTCGTTGTTGATAAATACTTTTATTTATCTTAATATTAATAGCTGATATCAATTCGGCTCGACATAGATAAGATACTTATAATTGGCTTAGTAATTCTGATAACATTACCTAGGCTAACTGAATAATTAACAGAGAGGGGCTACAACAACAATGTCATAATGTAATTCTTCAGCATTTTGAAATACGACGTCACAGTTATTCATGATTTGTTGTTTCTGATGTGTGATTTGGCAATAGAAATACCCGCTCTGTGAAAGTTCCAACTCACTCACGTGAAAGAGAAAAATATACATAAAAAGCAATAAAGGATTAATGTGCTAACGAATATAAACAGACGTCGCTGTTGCTGGTTCTGGCGAAGGGAAACCTAGTGTGGGGCCAGAAGCAATGTATGTGCCTATGTACATAAATGTTCGTGTTCATGTTCATGCCGCTGTTTATGGTTCCCTCGACACAGTGTATCCGAATGGTACAGAAGCCTGTTTCTCACCAAAAACATAAATGTGAAAAATGGAGCCAAGTTCAATATTAACAATATCGTGGCTGTCGACTTCATCGACAAAAGATTTGAGATCTAAATGAATGCCAAGTTCTGTAACTATGATAATCCTGAAATTCTATCGTCACACAAAGTTGATAACTTAACATAAATTGAAGCTATTATGAACAACATTCACTATAAAACAGATTTGATCAGAGCAACTTGATTTTTAGGGTTCCGTACCCGAAGGGTTCCAAACGGGACCCTATTACTAAGACTCCGCTGTCCGTCCGTTCGTCCGTCGGTCCGTCTGTCACCAGGCTGTATCTCAATAACCTAGCTAGCTAGAGAGTTGAAATTTTCACAGATTATGTATTTATGTTGCCGCTATAACAACAAATACTAAAAAACAGGATAAAAGAAATATTTAAGGGGGCTCCCATACAACAATTCTTTCAATACCACATACAAACTTATGGATGCACCTGGTTACGTACATGGAGTGTGAAAGTACCAATAACTTTGTAAACAATATTTTGCTGTGTAAAATCCAAACTATTCACTCCACACCATCGCTTCCATTGAACGGTGGTACGGAACCCTTCGTGCGCGATTTAGACTCGCACTTGACCGGTTTTTTACATCACCATACCTTTTTGGCCGGGCGTTCAGCTGATTTCTATGCAGCTCTGTACAAATAGGTTTTATAGTGAAAATTGCTCCGAATAAGGTCCTTAAAAACCCCCTAAAATTTTAGTACACCATGTTTATATAGAGCCAGAGCAAAAGATCATGCATGAGGCATATTCGGAGCTGACCGCCAACATCGAGTAGTGGCGAAGCTCTAGAAGAAAAAGAAGAAATACATAGTAAATAATGTTTGTTGTTTGTCCGCAGACATCAGTGGACGGCAACGTCACGAGCAGCGTGCTGCAGTTCACGCCGGCCATAGAGGACGAGGGGCGCGTGTTGTCGTGTCGCGCGGCACAGCACACCTCGACACGGGACAACGCACAAGCACGGGAGACGAGTGAAGACGGGTGGAAGATGGAGGTGCAGTGTGAGTGTTGAACACTAATAAGAAAGCGTAATAAATGTTGCCCATCAATGTCCCCACTGAGGGGCACAAGCCTTTACGCGGACACGAGTAAGATTGAACCATACCACGCGGGCTCAGTGCGGGTTTATGGAGGGGTTTTACGACAACTACTACCAAGTCGCGATAGAAGCCGGAATAACAGCTAAACGAGTCATCCGAAACACGGAATGTCCGATAATAATGTACGATAAATCTCATTGGTAGCACAAGAATCGAATATGCATCTCCTGCGTGAGAAGCTAGGGTGAAACCACAACCATACTTACACTACCACTTACCATAATCCATCTAAGTTGGTTCAAAGGTGGACTGCAATATGTCCAATCTGAGAATAAAGAGGCAGTCCAAAGGCTGCCCAAGCTTTTACCCCTGTAACGAATTAGCTGTCGAAAGCTAGATGAAACATCATCATCTTCAGCAGCTTGTTTCCGCGCTCTGGTGTATAAGCTTCCCCTTTTTGTGCCAACGTAGCCGGTACTGCTATCTACTAATCTTCCAAGCTGCTGTCTTTTTCCTTGTTTCGGCTTCTACTCAGCTAGTGATCTTAATCACCACCAAACGTTATTCAAAGCCACCTGTCAAACTAATCGGCTATTCAAGTGCTTTGCTTAAACCAATTAACAAACATTATTCTTGATCCTGAGCAACTCGGGTGGAATTAGCACTCCCTCACCGGAATATCTTCGTCATCTTTCAATCTTATATTCGGATTTCTTAATAATTCTTATTAAAATTTTGGTTATTTATATCTCTGTTATTTATATTTTAATTATTTTATTATGACATTTGAGACTCTTTACATCTCTCAGAAACAATAATTAAGTACTTTTTTTTTTCTGATAATATGATACAAATAATAATACCAAATGTTCTGTAAAAAATGAAATGAAATGACATGTGAAAGTGCCCTTGTGGCCTATTTACAGAATAAACGTTTTGAGTTTGAGTTTGAGTTTGAGGTTTGAAAGCCAAAGAAACAGCAGGATGGGTATAGCTAGCCTCGGGATAGACCTATACCCAGCATAAGCTGTACCTAAGTAATGATGATGATGACGTATATCTATGTACCTAAGTAATGGTGATGATGACGTATATCTATACCTTTTATTGTATGTCCAGACTATCCAGTGAGCAAATTGGAGCTGGGAGCAAATTTGGACGCGCGGCAAGTGCTTGAGGGATCCGACGTGTACTTGGACTGCAGAGTGCGCGCCAACCCGACACATACACACGTGTACTTCACGCACAACGTGAGTACTTACACACACCACGGCAAAGAACAACACACGTGTATTTTACGCATAACATGAGTACAATCTACCACTTTTAAGTCCGTAAGTCCCCAGTGACTCCGTCTGAGTATCATCGTTTATGCAAGCTATAAGCGCTTTCTCTCCTATGGGAAAGAAAGAAAGGCAAATAGTTGAAGAATATAGTTGACAGTCCCCTGATCAGCACTATAGATCTGGAGAATGTAGTAGTTGTGGATGCAGTCCGGTTGGTGGAATGCGAACCACTCCATTTTTATCGGCATCAAGTACGAGGCATTAATCTGTGACAACTGGCTAATAGTAGAATAGGGGCCCTGGTCACGACCAAGCCTTCCTTCTGGTTTGTTGAGGCTGTTGTTTTATCTATTCACGAAGCTTTTGTCTCTAGAGTGTGATTGGTGATGCCGTGATGCCAGTGTTATTTGGAACTCTTCCTGCCTCTTCCACTAAGACTGTATACTTTTACATTGGCATTATATTTTGACACTACCGATTTTCTCGGCAGGGTGTAATAGTGAAGCCAGGTCCCGGCGTGCTGTTAGCGAACCAGTCTCTAGTCCTGCAGCGCGTGTCGCGTGCGGCGGCCGGCGCGTATGTATGCGTGGCGAGGAACGCGCTGGGAGAGGGGCAGAGCGAGCGGCTGATGCTTGATGTCAAGTGTGAGAAGCTCGATTACTGCTTTGTACTCCTGGTGCTTCATTGTTTCTTCTTGTTCCTAAAAAGCTGGGTTGACGAGCAACTCAATGCTGCTAATAGAGGACTTAATATATTTAGACACAAACTACATAGGTAAACTTCAAATAAATGCTTAGGTCTAAAGTAGACTGGCCTAGTTTACAAGACTTTTAATTTCTGTTTACATAGGTAGGTACCACCTCAAAAATTATTGCAGTCTTCTGTTGCACCCTTATACTATTTTGTTCTTATATACGTACCATAGCGGTATCTGATGTGTTTTCCTAGGAAGCCCAGATCTTGGAGACAAGGCTTTGTAGCTCGAAAGACTTGGGCAGCGATATCCGTTCTCACAACATTCAAATAAAATACCCACACAACTTACCATCTATCCTTTGGGACAAGTATATTAGATATATCTAACGGCGTACAGCAACTCAGAAAATTACTCTACCTAGCATCCTCGAAACTTAGTTACAGGCCGCGCCATGTTTATTTGTCTCAGAGCGAGCTGTGACCTCTCTTTCTCGCCTAGGCCAGTATAGCCAAGAAACTTGGCGCGAACTTTATACCAGGAGCGCAAAGCAAGACAGAAGATGACTACCCACAAGTCTCACAACATAAGATTAAACCCTTTTGAGTCAAAGAACTAGGTAGTTGAGTTAAGTCAATGTAGCTACAAGGAGCTTCCATTTACCCAGGAGGTGTGGATCACTAACATCGTTGTGTTGCAGTCGCGCCGAGCTGCCGCGGGGCGGTGCCGGCGCTGCTGCGAGCGGCGCGCGGTGAGCTGTTGCACATACAGTGCGACCTCGTCGCCAACCCGCAGGTGAGAACACACTCCAGACAGACATCTTCATATCATCATCATCATCATCAACATCATCATCATCATCATCATCATCATCATCACCACGTGCAGCCTAAACTCACCCACTGCTGGGTACAGGCCTCTTCTTTACCACGCCATCTTCTCCGGTCCCGAGCTTCCCACATCCACTGCGAAAGTTTCTTTGTCGATATTCAGTCATGTTCAATAGTAAACATGATCTATCATGATATTTCTACTTAATGGTTTATGAAGAATCAAGGTCTTCTTCACAGCCAATACTCTGTACCAGCACTTCAGATAGATTTTCTCAAATAGAAATGAAGGGTGATCATGATTTAGGATCAGGGGACCATGGATGTTAGCTGAGAATATTTTGTGTTTGTCTACAGGAAGACATGTCGTATCACTGGTGGTTCAACAGTTCTGCTCACACGAAGCACGAGCTTTACACCAGCAGCCTCAATGCTGCACAGAACCTTCCAGGTCAGTTTATTTATAAATACATCGGTATCCTTACACCTTTTCCCTGAAGAAAGGCAGGCAGAGAGATCCCCCACTTGTCCTCCTGGCATACATCTCTCTCTCTCACTTTCTCAACATTCATAATAATTACGTAGTGTGTCGTAATAGCTTATGAAACTGTTGCTTAATGAGGGGTATTTAAATGTGTTTTAAAAACGAGCCGAGGCGAGGGTTTTAATAGTATCACACGAGTGTTTTAATACATAGTTATGTGCAGTTTCATACACTGTTCAGGCTTCTCAGCACCTAATGACCTCGCAGGGGCCCATCAGCTACGAGGTAGCGTAGCGATCAGTTGCCAAGAAGTGTGAACGTCGGCGATTCACCGAGCTAATGTAAATGGAGTCGATCTAACCTGGTCTGTGCTTCGGTCCCGTCAACCTCCTGTCTCTCTGCAAGGCCCGGGTGCACCCTAGGCTCTTCTTGGTAGACAGGTTCTTCAGCCAACCAGGTATGACTGGCAGGCCAGCTTCGATGAGCACAGTGTTCCAACACAGGTTATGTTACGTGGGAAAAACCAATCGGCCACGTAAATGCGAACTTTATCTGGTTCGGGGAACCACAACACACTCAGCTATATAGACAATCCTGAGGGGAACCCGAATACATTCCAGATGGCTTGCGATTTAATTTCAATACCCTAACCAATACGCGTTACATTGCGAGGGCTTTCGTCTGTCAGTTGTCAAAAACTGCAAGGTTGGCAGCAACGTCAAATTCAAAATGGCCGTTCCGAAACCATCGATCGAATATCGATTTGGAATCGAACAATCACCCGCCCGGACAGGCACCCACCTGTCCCCTAATCTACGGGCAGCCGAGACAACGTTGCTACCGCTCGTTTTAGAACCGAGCCTCCTACTAGAACCTCCGCAGACCGGGGGGTCCCGTCCTTGCCAGGGAACAAGTTAACAATGCGCCCCCTGCGCCAACGTAGTGGCGGTAGGTTAGCATCCTTAACCAGAACGAGGTCACCAACACTAGGGGGGCTGGTTTTGTCAGTCCACTTAAGGCGCTGTTGTAAGATATGCAGATACTCGAGCGACCAACGCTTCCAGAAATTCTGAGTAAACTGCTGCAACATCTGATACCTTGACAACCGATACAATATCACTCCCTCGAAGGGGTGCTCGGGCAACGCGTTAAGTGGCTGTCCTATCAAGAAATGGCCTGGGGTCAGAGCCTCCAGGTCCTGTGGATCCGAGCTGAGCGGACACAACGGTCGCGAATTGAGAACGGCCTCGATCTTACAAAACAATGTCGCGAGCTCCTCAAAAGTCAGCGCGGTCTGACCTACTATACGCCCCAAGTGCGTCTTAGCTGACTTAACTACGGCCTCAAAAATCCCACCCCAGTGGGGGCAAATCGGTGGGCTGAAGGTCCACTGTATACCCCGACGGGAGAGGGCCGTTCCAATATCCACTTTATTTACATTCAAAAAGTTGACTATCTCTCGTAAGCATCGTTCCGCACCGATGTAGTTAGTGCCGTTATCAGAGCGGATCAAAGTTGGAAGTCCCCTTCGAGAAACAAACCTATCCAAACAAGCAATGAAAGCAATTTTCGCAACAAAAACCTCTAAGTTATGGACCGAAGCCTTCAGCCAGCACAAAACAATCTGGCTGTCCGTCCACGCGTACACCGTATCCTCCAAAACCACTGACCCACGCAACACTGTTAGAGTGTGATTCAAAAGTTTGGTCAAAAAAGCAGCCCCGGACAGTTCCAGTTTTGGAATCATCATCCTTGTCCGAATAGGCGCTACCTTGCTTTTTGCCAAAACCAAACGCACGTCGACCTCCCCGGTGGAGGTGACGGTTCGCAAATAGACCGCTGCCGCAAACCCTCGTTCAGAGGCATCACAAAACCCGTGAAGGGTTGCCCTGTAATCCCCAGCAGGGACCAATTTCCTCGGCAGCGATACATTATTTATCTTGAGGCCCAACCATTTTGCTAAATCATTCAATACAATGCAGCCCTGAGCTCCAGAATCTAATAGGGCGCGAACGTATGTTGGGTTGCCCGCCAAATCCCAAACAAGCACAGAGGCGATCGGTAACACCACCGTCTCCGGTTGGGGGGCAACAAATGGTTGGGCCGCAAATTCCTAGCGAGGACCCCCGGGGCCCCACTGTGCCTGTAACCGATCAGGTATGCAGCTATACGCCAGAGGGTCCCATTGTACAAATGGCCCGCGCGCCGGTTCCATTCCCAACCTACGATTCCCCGTAAAGGGGGTGGGCGTGAATTCAACCGTGGCCGCTCCATGAGCGGGGGGGACATCACATGCGACCGACGAGGACAAGGCGACGAGCGGGGCGACAACTGAGGCGGCGTCCGAACCGCACCCGCATAGCCCGAAGGTGTCCCATGCCACCCGCCCGTTACGGCCTGCTCAACACACCCAATGTGCCGCTGAGTCGGATGCTGAGTCGCAACCGAGAACTCAGGGCCCCCCATGTGATGACCCTGAGTGCGGCCCTGCACCCCTGGGTGGCCGCGTGCTTGTGGCCCCATTGCCCGCTGAGTCGGATGCTGAGTCGCAACCGAAAACTCAGGGCCCCCCATGTGATGACCCTGAGTGCGGCCCTGCACCCCTGGGTGGCCCTGTGGTGGCTGTTGGCCGGACCGGTTCATGCACAACAGATTGTTGTGGGCCCCACCACAATATCCGCACATTTTTGTGCGCGTGCAGTCCCTAGCCATGTGTGGCCCGAGGCACAGGAAACACCAGCTCCGCTGCTTGGCCATCCGGCGCCGTCCCTCAACCCTAAGTTCCCCGAACTTATTGCAATTGGCCACAGCATGGCCAATCTGCCTACAACATGGGCAGGTCTCACTATGTGGGGTCAATGCACTCACAGTCCCATACGACTGCCGGTTGGTGCGGTCCTTCCTCGTCGGAGGGCCCCTACTCACAGCGCTCCCGGCAGCTCTCTGTGGCTCCGAAGGATGGGTGACCGTCAACCCCAAATTCTCTGCCCGTCGAGCCTCCTCTTCCAACAATCCGACCAAGTCGGAGAAGGCGGGCAGGTCCTCGGCCGACCTCCCGTGAGACTGTTCGAAACGAGTCTGCACGTCAGCGGGTAGGCGGGAAAGTACAATGTACAGCAGTAGGTACGACCATTCACCAACCGGAAGTCCAAGATTCTCTAGAGCCTTGGTGACGGACAACAACGGGTTCAAAACCTCCGTCTGTATGGCCCCGACCTTGTTCACAACCGGGATACTAAACAAACGGTTCAGTTGGGCATCGGCCTACCTCCGTTTGTTATGGTAACGTCTGACCAACAATTGTCTGGCCGTTTCATAGTTACCCTCCGTAACTGTCAAATGAGCGACCAGCTCCCAAGGCTCACCCCTCAATGCTGCCACCAGCTGAGCCATCTTGACAGACTTGGTAATGTCCGATCGCATGTGCACCAAACTGTCGAACAGATTGATGAAGCTCATCCATTCACCGGACACTCCGTCAAAAGTAGGCATAGTTATGGCCGGTAACCTGGACCCTGAACCCTGAAGCGGCAGAGGTGCTTCAATGTCACCACCATGGCTGGACTCGCGCTGTCTACGTATGTCCGCAGCCTTCTGCGTGATAGCAGCTGCCATCTCCATACATTGGTCGACATCCCCTAGCAACCGTGACAGCCTGTCAGGTGCGCAACCATCAACTGATTCCGCCTGCGCGGACAATTCGAGCACCCTATTGTAACGTTCCTTAACGTCCATAGACCGCTCCAATACCACATCATGCCTATCTAAACGGTCTATCAGACCGTGTGCGGAGGAAAACCATCTGAGTTCCTTAGAAACACCCTTCTGTATTTCAGATAACGACATGATCGGAACGATACTTACTCACAATTTGCAGTAACTCAATTTTATTGGACCCTCCAGTCTATAACCCAAACGAGGGAACCCTAAACTATAACTTAAACAATGTTGATTTCCTTGAACAATAGGAACCGAGTTTTATATCTATATAAATTCTGTAAATAACAATTTAGTTTCCCTTTATCACTACAACACACACAGATAGTCAATATTAGTTCAAGTTATAAATTGCTATAACTGAAAACAATGTAATAGCCTGCTGTCAATAGATGTAACTACCTATGTTAACCAAAACATTCATTAGCATTACTAGACCACTAATAGATTGACTAACTGGTACTTCAATGCAAATTTCAACTCAATATCTGTCTGTCTACTACCAGCAATAGACCTATAGCTTACAATACTACCAATCTATGTGGATATAGGAACACAACCAAGTTATCTAATAACCGCCTATACCTACAGATTGATAGTCTCAAATCGTGTCTTCCTGGAGCCCTTGACGGCTGCAAATCTCAGGAAGCCACGCTCTAGCTACCAAAATTGTTCAGGCTTCTCAGCACCTAATGACCTCGCAGGGGCCCATCAGCTACGAGGTAGCGTAGCGATCAGTTGCCAAGAAGTGTGAACGTCGGCGATTCACCGAGCTAATGTAAATGGAGTCGATCTAACCTGGTCTGTGCTTCGGTCCCGTCAACCTCCTGTCTCTCTGCAAGGCCCGGGTGCACCCTAGGCTCTTCTTGGTAGACAGGTTCTTCAGCCAACCAGGTATGACTGGCAGGCCAGCTTCGATGAGCACAGTGTTCCAACACAGGTTATGTTACGTGGGAAAAACCAATCGGCCACGTAAATGCGAACTTTATCTGGTTCGGGGAACCACAACACACTCAGCTATATAGACAATCCTGAGGGGAACCCGAATACATTCCAGATAGCTTGCGATTTAATTTCAATACCCTAACCAATACGCGTTACATTGCGAGGGCTTTCGTCTGTCAGTTGTCAAAAACTGCAAGGTTGGCAGCAACGTCAAATTCAAAATGGCCGTTCCGAAACCATCGATCGAATATCGATTTGGAATCGAACATACACTATTTTATCTTCTCTCGTACACAGCTGTTGCACCTGCCAAATAAAATATGTAAAATATATTATATATAATAAATTATTCATTTAACGTAGATTATTTAGACCATAATAAGGAACACTTGAACTTGTCAGACTAGAAAAGAACATTAACACGTTTTCCAAAAAGGAAGTAGCATTTTTGCATTTTACATTCCATAAAGTCTTCATAGCATTTGCCATATAATTTTCTCGACTTTGCTAGTTTTATGAGTCATTTCCTTCGCCGCATTTAAAATATCGGGCCGAGTCAAATTTTCTTAACTATCACTGCTATTGGAGATTTTTAAGCTAAGATAACAATAAATTAAGTACGTACAACAGAACGTATGAATGGCGCCAAAACCAAGCATATCATCGCGCATGCGCTAAAGTGGCTGCTGACATAGAAAAGAAAAACTGTATCTTAATGAAAAAAATATTAAATTAAAATTTTTTTGTTTGAGAGAAAGTGTAATAATTTGATTATATTTTTGAATTTCGGTAATGTGTTTATAAAGTATGTCAATATAAATTCGTTTTGAAGTTTGTAATTCAAATTTTACGATATGAGAGCAGATGAAGTATGTTATTACACAGTCACCTATATAAGGTAAAGCCAACGGATCAACGGACTTTGATATGGTAGCATTGTTATATAATTCTGATATAAATCCTTATTGAAATAAATGATCAAGTGCGAGTTGGACTCTCCCACCAAGGGTTCCATACATAGTTGTATATAAGGCTGTGTTCACGGACCATAGATTAAGACAGACGACTCATACACAGTGAAATGTATGGCAACCAAGCGTGTATTTTTTTTACTTTGCCGTTAATATAGACTAGCATTATACATGGTGTAACATACAAGCATAAGATTTTTCTAATTCACCGCACTTTAAGATGTTTTAGGCTACCCAGACTCTAGGCAGAGAAGATAGGTATATCATTTATTCTTTAGTAAGTTTATAGTATACAGTCTTTCAACGATATTTTGGCGCGTGAGCAACGTTTACAGGGTGGTGCCAGTTCTGCGCAACTTAATGCACCGAAACAGTCGAAAAGCATTAGTTCCACCTATTACCGCAAGCCAAAAGATCCGCAAAGCTGTACTCACGTTAAGGCTGAAGGCAGAATGTTTGAATAGTGGCTGATATAAAGGTAAGCTTAAATCACGTGATCGAAAAAGTTGCATTGCCTACATACAGTATCAAGAAACGCGTATGCGGACCAGTGCTACAGACAGTGAGTCAATAATAACAGACAGATTGACAGAAATTTACAGGTTTCAGACTTTTCCCTTTACTTGTGCTATAAGACCTTGCTCTGTGCCAAATTTCATGATTCTAGGTCAACGGAAAGTACCCTATAGGTTTTGGTTCCCTTACGAGTACTATGAAAATCCAATTTTTTCTGCATTACCTATGTAAAAATATCTTGACAGACGGACAGACGGACAACAAAGTGATCGTATAAGGGTTCTTTTTTTTCCTTTTAAGGTACGGAACCCTAAAAATGATATATATCTACATAGAGTTGTGCATGATATGTTTGTGACATCGTTAATTCTAATTGCCCATCTCCACAAGGTGTCCTTGCTTCCTTGTCCAGGAACAATTTAACTGTACGTGAATGAAAGTAATTTTCTTCTCTTATCGCCCAGGGACGTTCACGTACATGGTGAACACGTCAGCTGACTACGGCTGGGTTCAGTGCTCCGGCGCCAACAGTGTCGGCAGACAGACCAAGCCGTGCTTGTTCCACATCATGCCCGCAGGTAACTTCCCTCGGATTCCGCCAAGATGACTACTCTGTGAGGTTCCTGTTTATTTGTCTTTGGTATGATCATAGAGAAACAAACCAGGGACCTCACAAAGCTGTAGCCGTAGCCAAATACGGCTTCGAAGGCATCCTCGATATCATCATCATCATCACCAAAACCACCTCTGTGGCGTCGAACGTCGCCAAATGTCACGGGTTCAACGTTTAAACAGACTGGATCAGTAGACTAAGATGAAGTTTAATATAAATCGGGAGATCGGTCCTAGATTGTGACTATTTCAATATTATAAATAGATAGTTTAAGAGCTAAATATAGTCATGTGGTTCATTTGCTTTTGATATGCCACATGCCTCTATATTTAAGGGTTTTGAGCACCAGATACTCTAACATTAGCAGATGTCTCTCCACAAAGTTTGAGGGTCTGTGAAGTTGGCAGTAGTTTGCAGGGAATTTTGTGCTCAATTTGAGCTCCCAAATAACGAGGATTCTGATTTTGAGGTCATGTGTTTGGGTAATTTTTAGGTGCCTGTAGTAGTGTGAGTAACAGAGTTTTGTTTTTTCAGATAAGCCGTCTCCGGTGAAGGCGTGTGAGGTCACGAACGTCACATACGACTCTCTGACGCTGAACTGCACGCCGGGACACGACGGAGGGATCCGGCAGACTTTTGTACTGGAGGTGAGTCCAAAAAACTGTGCCTCTTTCATCCCGTATGGAAAAAAATGTGACACTATGTTTATTTTGTTCTATTTTCACATTTAAAATCCAAAATAATCTATTCCCAGTATTTTTGGTTCCATTTGCGTTTATACCGTTATGTTACCAGTAGTTACATTTTCTACACGTTTAATTTCCACGGGTACTTTTTGCCAGGCAGGTATGTTCTATGCATATTTATTCTCAACCCGTATGTTTCACATGCCTATACTTAAAGGCGCTTGATGTCTTCAATTTTTTTTCATAGCTGCGGTGAAGTCATCAGGGGGGGCTACCCTGTTGACCCAAATTTGACTGTGGCATAGCTGCACTCAATATTACATCTTTATGATTTTTTACAGATGTCACTAATTTTGACAGGTGTCGCTAATATTGACAGGTTTCATAAATTGGCAGGTGTCACTTATTTTTACAGGTGACACATAATTGGCGATTTCTTTTCCTGAGCGCGGGACAGGGACAGCATGGCTATGTGTCTGTCAAACTTTGAGTTGTCTGTTGTATTTCCGGGCCAAAGATAATAAAATGATATCACCTTGTACAGCAATAATAAAACTAATAGGTACAGCGTCTTTTCCCGTACGCGGTAACAGAGGCACAGCTGTGCCCACGTTTAGCCAGTACTTACATTTGATCTGCATGCGATTTAAGATGCATTTCACTTAAGTATCATCTTGTGAAATCGGCCGTAAGAATGCTAACTTCTTGATAACTTACGTTTATTTTGGCAGTTATCATATCAATTGAAAAGAAAATGAGATTCTCAACTACGCAGAAAGCTTTTAACTCCTTGTATTAAAAGCTTCCTGCGTACTACTTTGAACAAAAGTCAAGTTATTCCACTTCAGAATTTCTCTCAGAAGCCAAAAATCTAATTTCATTGAAAGCCATATTTTCCTAGCTGTATATCAGTTTCTCTTCAGTTGTATGACGCGAGCACCGGGCAGCTCCTCACGAACGTCTCAAGCGAGAGTGCGGAGTTCGTGGTGTCGGGGGTATCGGCGAGCGGTGCGCTCACAGTAGCGGTGCGGGCGATCAATAAGAAGGGGGCGAGCAACCCCTTCACACTGAGCAGCAGTCTGCTCAAGTACCCAGAGAGACATACAGGTACTCATCTAACAAGTACATTCGTGCTCACGTTAGCGATGCGCGTGGTCAACAAGAAGGGAGCGAGCAACCCCTTCACACTAAGCAACAGTCTGCTCAATTACCCGGAGAGAAAAACAGGTACTGAGCTTACTAATAACAGTAGCGGTACGCGCGATCAACAAGTAGGGTTTTATTCTATCTTCAAACAACAAAATAAATACCAGTTGGAGCATAGCAAACAAAACTATTAAAGGAAATAAAAAAGGGAATGATCAGAGTCTTGTCGGCCTTATTGATGGTTTAAAGTCGAAAGGTCTATCTATCTTAAGCCTTTGATCATGTAAATCATGGGTTTTTAACTTGTATTCTTGAAAGCTATGGCATCAGGGGGTGTGTGCTGGTCTGGTTGAAGTCGTACTTGGGCAATCATATTCAAAGGGTAATGTTGCCACACATAGATAATCGTTCAAAAACATTAAATAGTATTGAATCTAGTAAAACTGAAATACATATAGGGGTGCCACAGGTTACCGTGCTGGGTTTAGTATCATTCATCTTGTACATAAACCACATGCCGGAACTTATAAGCAACAAAATCACCATGTTTGCTGTGCATGTGCGCCATGTATTTCTAGAGCCGACTAGAATTACTGTTACCAGTTTGGCTGTTACCAGCCAAACTTGGTTAGATAACGTTTTTAGTGACTGTGCATTCACAAGTTAAAATGTAATTAACTGCTTACCCTCCGATCACAGCGGTCAAACAGTCTCCTTCCCAAACGCTAGTAAAAATAAAACTGATCCATCATTTTATAGGCCTATTACAACCCATAGATTAGAGACGTATACGAAAAACTTAGATATTTTGCTGGTACCGGATTTTAATGAACAAACAAAATCTACTCAGACTTCTTCAAAACTATTCAAACAGAATTCAATAAAGTTTTAAGATTAAAGAAAGTCAGTGTGTTGTAAACAACTACAACGGTAAATCTAAATTTAATGACTGGGCAACGTTTGGAGTTCGTAAAAGTAGAGTTATCTTGTATGACCTTTATGAACAAACCTATAACTTTGAAAGACAATTTCATGACTATGTTAAAAATACTCCAAAACTTTCAAGTTTGTTTGTAGAACTGCAAAAACTTAACATATTAAAATAAAATACAAAATTCAAATAATATAATGAAAACAGTTTGACTAATAATAAACCGTGAAACTGGCAAAGTTATACCAAGCGACAATTATTTCTGCCTAAAGATAGATGATGATGTTGTTAAATCCAACTCTGAGGTTACTCGAGCTTTCGAAACATTCTTCACCAATGTACCCGTAAGGGAACATTGGTGAAGAATGTTGTTTGTTGTGAGTTATTGTGAGTAATCACAACAGAGCGTCTAAATTCATCTCCATATGAAGCAGAGACTTTATTAAAAACCAACACTAACGTCAGTAATGTATATTTAAAATTACATCATGTATTTTTATTTTAAAATCCTGCAAATTTATCAGCCCACAAGCAATCATTACAATTTGATCTAAGTAGCCTAAACAAAACTGCGAATAATTCTTGAAATATTCTGCGTTCACATGACGACACTACTCTTCTTGCAGACGTTATAGAATTGGTACGAATAACAAATCCGGGTTATCACTCCTTTTTGAACATTATGGGACGAAACACTTTTTGCTTCTTATTATGAAAAACAATTAGATTTTTTAATCATATCACGATAATAATCAATAATTTCATTTTAGTCAGGTTAGTACTGACGTGAGTGACGTGATGTTTGTTTGACAGTTGACTTTACTCATATACTTGACATTCTTTGGTTGACTTGACTACCACTTTTTGTGGTAGGCAAAGAAACTGATCCTTTTACGTCTCTTAGTGACGTCACGTTTACTTTTGCCGGGTAAACTTTTAGGTTTGTTTTTAAAATAGACGCAGTGAATAAAACCCAAAAATATATAAGTCAGATTGTTAAAATGGTCTATTTAATTCAATTCAGTTCAATAACGTTAATTTCGGGTAACAATAGGATCCATAGTCATAGAACACATAAATAAATTACACACCGAAAATATTTACATTTAAAACATGACATCACACCATAACATACATCACAAATAAATAAGCGGACGGATAAGGCGACTATCCGACCCCAGTGCAACGGCTTCTTTCTCTCTTATTTGAATTCAAGTGAATTGTTTCCCAACGGCACCGGACAGTCCACCCTATCAGAAATAATGGACAGGATGGTGTTGACGCTGCCGCGCACACGGTATATCAGGGATGCTGTTCTCGCTCTTAGCATGGCGTAAACGTCTGACGCACGCTCCTCAGCAAACATCCCGATACACTGCAAGAACGCGGCAGCTCCAACAACATCCTGGAACCATTGTTATACGCGAAGGGCGTCGTCGACTTCTGCTTGTATCTGACCCACAGAGCACACGTGTAAAGCCTTAAATAAAGTCACCTTGACAGCCCTCCCACAACACTCAAATCTGCGGGCCAACACCCTTCGCTCCCTTTCTATATCAAGGTCATCTAATTTTCAAAATAAAATTAAAAAAATATATATGTCTGAGAAAAATGAAGGAATGAAGGAAGGGAGGAATGAAAAATGAGGCCTACCTATCGTCTTTTCGCGTCCACTCCATTTTTGAAAATTCAGTTTCTTAATATGTATATTCGTATTCCGGATGCTCATTTTTTTTTGTTCGAGTTCTAACTTCGAAGTTTGAGGTATGTGACAAAACATATGTCCCGACCTATATATTTAATTGCCGAACCTGCTCACAAAAAATCACGAGAATCCGTTGAGAAATGCGCCCTTTAGAGGAAAACATCCGGAAATACGAAAGCATTTTTGCCCAATCCTGGAACAGAGCCGTTCGCTCGCTTTGTCTATTCACCAAAACACGTGACATTGGCCCTTTTTCCATTTGCCGTTAGTAAATTTTTGTCAGACTGCTTTATACATTTAAAAAACGGTCAAGTGCGAGTCCAACTCGGGTTCCGTACCACCGTACAATGGTAGGGATGGTGTGGAGTGAATAGTTTGGATTTTACATAGCAAAATGTTCTTTACAAAGTTATTGGTGCGGCTACTTGTTCATAAGTTTGTATGAGATGTTGAAAGAATTGTCGTATGGGAGCCCCCTTAAATATTAATTTTACTCTGTTTTTTTAGTATTTGTTGTTATAGCGGCAACAGAAATACATCATCTGTGAAAATTTCAACTGTCTCACTATCAAGGTTCATGAGATACAGCCTGGTGACAGACGGACAGACAGACGGACAGCGGAGTTTTAGTAATAGGGTCCAGTTTTTACATTTTGGGTACGGAACCCTGAGAAGAATCGCATATAATTGAATCGTCATCTTTCTCCAGCGCTAGTCCCTGTGCGAGTGGAGCTGTCAGTTGTCCTCCTGGTGGTGGTGGCGGCTGTGGGTATAGTGCTGCTCATCACCTCCATGTCCGCCGCAGTGTTCTGTTGCCGCCACTGCAAACACAACAATAGTAAGTTATCTTTGTTGATATATAGGTACTTATTTTGTATATTTCTGACGCCGCTGTTGACGATGAAATAAGATAGACTCGGGCAAAAAAGCTGAGACGTTCAAATATTTCGATGCGCTCGGCTCACACTCGTCAGATCGTAAGTATGGGGTTGCCATGCTGAGTTTCATTTAAAATTTTGGCGCTCGTTCTCAGCTTTCGTATGCCAGAGTCTAGTTAGCGTTAACGTCACGATACCTACACATGTTTTTGACCCAGTAATGTTCGAGATTACTTAAATGACAGGACTATAGGGGTTAATCTAGCTCAACACAGACCTTGCTGTTAATAATTTTGTAATTATTTATTCCTGCTTATTAAATAAAAAATTTCATATTTGTATTAGTTAAGCACAACCTATTTTTAAAAGAGATCTAAAAATCAATCTGTGGGAGTTTCTACGCCCTTCTTCTCCCACAGTGGTTTAATGTAGAGAAGTGGCAAAAAATTACGTTTGCTAAGTATATGTAAATATCTACAGTAATAAATAAAGTACTTGACTTTGACTTTGACACAAAATACAGGTTTGAGGTTTGTTTCTGCTTCCCACGAGATATGAGGGTATTTTAGGTTTAGGTCGGAAGCAATGAATGGTTTAGTTTGTTTCTGTGGATCATATTCCTTATATAATCCACCTTAGACTTGACCAGAGCGGTGTAACTCAATGATGACTTTTTGAAAGCTTGCTGGCAATCGCTAACAGGAGAATATCCTTACAGCTTCTGTCACATCCCTGTCACTCTCGTGGTTGTTTCAGATAAGAGTGAGAAGGACAAGCGGCGACAGGATGAAACTTCGAATGTTCCGCTGACGGGCACCAAGGAGTCTCGGAGTGTCGACAGTTTAGGTGAGTGTCTGTATATTTTGCTTTCATCAGTCATAATATTAAGGGTAGTATTTAAACGTCTAACCAGATATCCGGTTTTTGATTGTCAAAGGGACTGATTTTGCCTGACAAAATTTTTAATTGCGCGACAAGCTGAGCTCGTCTAGAAATACTATTTTTGTCTGGAAAATTAACGAATTACGCGACTAGAAATCTGAAAAACAGCAACTTGAAAATTTCAATTCGAATAGGGTAGAAAAACAAAACGCCCGTTGGATTTTGTTGTTTTTACATGAGTAACCTAATACGAAGGATAAAGACGGCTTCGCTTCGCTCACTCTCTTTATCCTTCACTTACCTGACCCACCACTTTTCCCAGACACCAGTCAGTCTTTATTTAGCCAAATTAAGCGAAAAAAATATTAGCCAACGCAAACCAGTTAATATTTTCTTCGCGCAATGTATTTTTCGCACAATTCAGTATTTTTTTCGCTTATTTCAGATAATTCCAGACTCAGAATTACCTCCTTTCCTTTCCTTGACAGGGTATCCTATATGGTGCCAGAAGCCATGTAGTGCCTATATATGTCACCGTTAGATTGTAAAATCCATTAGATTATGAACTAACGCGTTAGTTTGTAAACTATCGACAAATTTATTAAATTTAAATTTATTTAATTTAAATACTTTTTAACCTTTTATATCGTCGAGCATGGCTCAGTCTCGCAGGAACTATAAAACAGATGGCATTAAGTAGCTGTTGTCCCCAGACAAGAACCCGGACATAATCCCGCTGGATAGCAAGTTGAGCGACAATAGCTCGCTCAAGTCAAGCGACTACAGCACGCGACCGCTCATCTCGTGCAGTGCGGCAGACAAGTATGGTGCGGGAGACAAGTACGACTCGCTGCGCCCGGACTCTGCCGAGCGGTTCGCGTGCGAGCGGCCAGGCGACCACTGCCAGTACATGCAAGTTAGGCCGATGGAGTACAGGTACACTTTATTTAAACTTTTAGCTAACATAATTATGTATATAATTTTATTATTTCTTGTATCTCGAGCTAAGTTTACGAGAATTTAAGTCTTTATTTTGTCCAGACCATGATGAATCGTATACGTGAGCCATGCCACCTTCGACCAGTGGTAGTGTTGTTTCTAATGCTCATTCGGTAATCTATAACCGCAGCCAAATCTTCGCAATTTATCGTCGTCTTGATGACAGTCTAATAAGGGTCTATTTTAATTGTTTTCAACCTGGAACTCGGTTCTGAAGTCACTATTGTTTCAGGATACGTCCCTCATACCAACCGTCCAACATCCTGCCCATGCGTTCACACGCGCCGAGCCCACAGAGTGTGGTGCCGCCACCAACATTGGCGCCTTTCCAAAATCTTTCTAACGTTGGTACCGACTGCCAGTTCCCGCGGCCGCCGTCAACGTTCGCGCACTTATCCAACGTTGGCACTGACTGCCATCTTCCGCGGCCACCGTATGACAACGTTTACGAAGATTGGCTCAAGTATAAAAACGCTCTGCCGTTGAATACTAACGGACTGGTGAGTTGTTTTGTTTTTATTATTCTATAGCACTTTTACCTGATAAAATCGTTTAAACTCCAAGCATAAAACTTGAGAACGGTGCCCTTTGCGGAAGTTTGTGCTTGCCGCCGATCCGCAGTCGTGTCGGTTTTATGGCAGTTATCAAAGAGGTGTGCGCTTGCGTTTGTGTAGCGTTACCACGTTTGCGAGTCCATTTCCACATTTGTCTAACCACACTTTGGCTTGTAGTATTACTACTAATGAAATTAAATCATTAAAGGGTTAGATATAAAGCTTTGGATTTACTAAGATCATACTTAAGTAATAGAATTCTAAAGGCAATTGCAAAAGGCGTCAACGACGTTAAATCTGATTGATCGGGTGTAATAATTGGCGTTCCACAAGGTTCCATATTAGGCCCTTTCTTATTCCTGGTGTATATGTATTAACGATCTGCCTTTCATGGTGGAGAAATTGACTGTTATAGCGTTGTTTGCGGATAATATTTCGCTGGTCTCCAAAATTGAAAGACAAAAAAAAGATTTTGATTATGTTTATGGTGTATTGTCTTTAACATTGTATTGGTTCACAGTTAATAATTTATTGTCAATCGCTGGTAAAACCAAGTGTATCAAAGTCTAACTTCCCAATGTCACGGTAATATTGCGCATCAGCCTAAGCCTAAGACGTTGTGGTAACCCCTCTGTACCTTTGTTTTTGACCTCATTTTCTCGTTCACGTCACACGGTTTACGTCTCGGCGTTGACGACCTCTGTGGCTTTGCGGTTTGAGGCTCTGCCTCCCCAGCGGGAGGTCCTGGGTTCGAATGCCGGCTAGGTAGGAAGAAAAAATATCCCCAAGTCTTAGATGTTTATATGTGTGTGACGCCGCTGTTCCCACGACACAGAATATCCTAGTGTGGGGCCACAGGCAATGTATGTACCTTTTTATAAATGATCCGTTACGTATTTTCTGTAGCTACCAGCGGAACAACTGATGCCGCCAGAGCTGCATTCGAGCTCATTGTACAGTAACCCGCGACACAATCTGACCCAAGTGACCCATCCAGACCCGCAGAGCTGGGTCACGCAGTACCCACGACATGATCCGAGGTGAGTACAGATATCGCAAGGTTTCTTGTTGTCTTCGAGGCCATCATCTCTCTCGCCCATGCGTGTGTCACCGTAAGATAGTCAAAACCGTCAGTTGATCAACTAACGGTTTTTTTCTCGTAAGTTGGTCAACTATCGACAGATAGTAAACTGTAAACTGCGTACTATATGACGCGGCAGTTGATCAACTAACGGTTTTTTTCTCGTAAGTTGGTCAACTATCGACAGATAGTAAACTGTAGCTAGCGTACTGCGTACTAATGACGCGATAGTTGAACAACTAACGGTTAAAACCGTTAAATATTAAACTGGTTTGAACTTGAATTGCAAATGAAATACCAGGGCAATCACTGCGGTAGCTTAGGTGAAGACTAGAGGGGGCGAGAACAAATGAAACGTAAATTCGTCGGTCTGGTTTACTATCTGTCGATAGTTGATCAACTACCGCGTTAGTTGATCAACTGACGATTTTGACTATCTTCCGGTGACATATGCATCTCTCTTGTTCCCACGCGCCGCTACCCCTCCATGCGGCACTCTGGCGCCAAACAACTTAGCTTCAGGTGTACCTGGGGTTGGTTGTTAGGTGTTATAAGAAAGTCAATGAGAAGCATTTTAATTCTAAATCTACCTGTTGGTTTGACATCTGTATGACAAGTTTTAAAGTTGTAACTTTTGAAGCTGTTTATTTTTCGCTGTCAGGTCTCATAGCTTGACATGACAGGTCTCATATCTTGACAGCTGTCATAGGCCTCATAACTTTTCACTTTATAGTCATATCAAAATATATATAGAGTCATATCAAAACATTTGACAGCTTTCACAGCTTTGGACAGGTCTAATAATTATGACAAGTGTAACATGTGGCAAGTGTTAAAAGTTTTGACAGGTGTCATAACTGCTGACAGGTGTCGCAGTCCGCCGCCACTGCGGGTAGACGCGGGGGGCGGCGCCGTCTACTACAGCCGGGGGGGGGGCGGGGAGGGGCGGCACGCTGCCCACACTGCACGGTGATAGGGGGAGCGGTGAGTTCAGACACAACGCGGATGTGGCTACATCTAGGCTAGTCTATTTTAGTCAGTTTCATAGTGTCATGTCATGTCCTATGCTATCTTGTTGTGGGGGAAAGTAGCGGATATTTTTATACTACAGAAAAGAGCTGTTCGAGCAATTTTCGACTACCTAAGTGAACTTTTAAAAGAAATTGACATAGTAACTGAAACGAGTCAATTTATTTACGAAAATATAATGTATGTACGCAAGAACTTTACAACATTTTCCAAATGTAGAGATAGTTGTAAATGTAAACCTAAGAAATAATCACAGTCAAGTAGCGCCCAGTCCCCACACTGTACTGTGTTGTAGTAGAGAAGTTGCATTCTCTACTACCACAAGATACCTCTGGATTTTGAAGTTGCTATTTGGGCAACGTAAAAACGAGTTTGTCTCCAAAAGGATATTACAATGTTCAAGATTACTCAAATGACGAGACAGTTTGGGGTTAATTTTACTCTACCCCTATTTAATCCTGCTTATTATTATTATTATTATTATTATTATTATTTAACTAGCCCATAACGTCCCACTCCTGGCCAAAGGCCTCTCTCCCCTTCCTATAATTAATATTTAAATTTTTGTATTAGTTAAATACATGTTTTAAAGAGGCCTAAAAACAGTCTTTGGGAGTTTCTTCGCCCTGTATCTCCCACAGTGGTCCAATGTAGAGAAGAGGAAAAAAGTGTCATTTGCTAAGAACATGTAAATATCTAAATTGTAATAAAGAAATTTTGACTTTGAGTTTGTCGTTTAGCAGTATCTTCTAATCTTCCAATTCCGATTGGGTAGAAACATGTCACGCGCATGCCACGTCACGTAGGCGGGCACTTGGCGTAAGGCCTATAACGCATTAGTGGCCTTGATGCGACGTTACGGCACTATTTTATATGAAAACGCAGGACGGCTGGCCACAAGTCAATGCGCTGATATTATGCGGTTTCATATTACATCGCGTGGAGTTGGGTAAAAATGCATTAGCGAATGCAGACGTTGTTGATAAGAAATTTAAAACTAAAGAAGAATCTTTAGTTTAAAATTTCTTGTCTTTAATCCCACCATTTATGCGTCGTAAATACTCCCCCTCGTAAATTTTAGACTTTACGATGCAAGTTGATCCCCATTGCCCTCCCACCACCCCCTTAGTGGGGGAAAATTAAAAAAACTTATTAATACACGTCTCACACCTGTCAACTGTGGACTGCAAAATTTTAGCTTCACAAGTCAAGTAGTTTTACTTTCATACAAACTGTAATCCCCCTTTTCCTCTCCTTAGGGGATGAATTTCGCCAAATCCCTTTTTAACCTCTTGAATACCAACTGCGTTAGCAAACGCCACTTTTTAGATGTTTTAAAATTTATTGCCATGTCATAAGGTTCAAAATCGCGACCTGTCCCAACTACCCTCGGTTTTTGAGAGGTTAATGCTACCCTACGCTGCATAAGGAACCCCTGTACAAAGTTCCGTGACTCTAGTTCCACCGGTTTAGGCTGTGTAATAGCATTTTATTAAGTTGATGGAACGTTCGGTTTGCCTTAGCACATTTAATAATATCTACAGCACTAAATAACTTTTGAATCTTGTAAAGAAGATTTTTTTCTGATAGCAATTCGCTGTTTCTCATGAACCATAATAGGTAGAGAGTTGAAATTTTCACAGAATGTGTATTCCTGTTGCCGCTATATAGCAGCAGCAAATATTGGGTGCTTACCTATGAAATTGGCGAATTTTTCTTCCAGATTCAGGAGTTCATAATTCGAGTAATTCAATAGCTATTTTCAGTTTTTTTTATTGTTTTAAAATTAATTGCCATATTTTACATCTACTTATTAAATTTTCTTTTAATTTTCAGTTTGATAACTAAAATGTTATCTTCAAAATCAGTGCCTCCTAAATGTCATTCATTTTCATGATAATATTCGTAATATTTTTTTACAGCTGACACTTTTCAAAAATTATATTAAATTTTCTGTTAGCTAAATGTTGTCTCATTCATACACACAAAGTTTATAAAATTAGGATCTGTCATTCCTAAAAAAATACAAATATGTTTGTACTGAATATTGAGTTAACTTCAATTTCTCCATACAAAACGCCAATTTCATATGTGAGGACCTAATATTAGCAGAAAATAATGAACTACGCCCATTTAAAAAATATTAAGGGGGTCCCCATGCAAGAGACGTTCCTTTTTGCGATTTATTGTACGTTGTGGGACCTTTCGTGTGCGAGCCTGACTCATACCTCACCGATGTTATTATCAGTATACTCAACGATTACTAAAGGCGGCTAAGCTTTTATCATTCAAATGTTACTTTATATTCCAAGATGCCCGTTTTAATAGTTTTCTGATTTGTACACATTGTTACAGGATCATCAATGTCTCAACACCTCGGGGGTTCGAACCTGAACCTCTCACATCCGAACCCCGAACCAAACGAGCCGAGGACGTCCAACAACCAACAGGCCACGTGAATGTGAGCCATCAAGGGCGGAGCTAAACGACGCCAGTCCATAACGATACCTGACTGCCACCGTAGACTAGGAATAAACCGCTACAACGGACTCGGACCATGCCCGTTGGGTAGGAAGCGAAACGACGCAACTCCTTAAATAATTCTGGCCTAACATTAGTTATATCGTGTTCATTTATTGTAAAGTCAGCAGAAATGTATTTCATATTGCAGAAATTTTTGAAGAAACAAAGTGTTGATGTTAAAAGTGTTTTGTCGCTGTGTATTGTGCGCATGTTAAGCCTGGTCAATTAACCCCTGGGAGTCTCAGACTTATGATACGATGCGTAACTCGCGTGAGCGAGAAATCAGTCCCGTCGACATATTGACCAGGTTATACCGAACTTTGGTAGCCAGAACCAATGTAATCAGTAATTATTTTTTTGTGTTGACAGTAAGTGGACAAAAAGCAAGTGCGTAACAATTTTGTACTGAAAGGACTGATTAAAATTATTTAGCGGACAAAGTGAATAAATGGTTTCTGTGTGACACAGACTTTAGTTTAAGATGACTGTTTTTATAAAATAGTTGGTAAGTTTTAAAAGTAATTTGTAAAAAAGTAAATTATACTAATTTTTTTTTTGGTTTTTGATTTATCTTCTCGTAAATGTCTGCTATGGAAATCACTAGTAGAGTGTGTTTCAGCTTTAATTTCACTTCGCCATTAAGTTGGTAGCAACGAAATAGGTGTTGCTAGCTTTCGAAAAATGTATTACCCAAAAGGCTAAAAGTTAGAGGGAATATATCATAACTCACTCATACTGTAAATGTTCATATACGTTGACGATACTCAAAGATATCGTTTGTATATGTCACCGTAAGATTGTCTAAACTGTTAACTAGACCGACAGGGTTAAGAATTTACGTTTCTCTTGTTCTTTCATTTCAATCTAACACGAAGACTATTACTAGGTTTGTCCTGTTTGTCCTTTGCAATTTAATGGTTTTGTTATAAACTAACGCGTCATATCTTAAGCAGTACGATACAGTTTACAATTTATCATAGTTGTTAAACAAACAAGAAAAAAACTTTAGATTATAACTAACGGTTTTGACAATTTTCCGGTGACATATATGATTGACCGGCCGAGCGAAACTTCCAGCTTCGAGATTGGCCAAGAATTATTTTGTCCGTCTGTCTGTTCTCGCCTACAGGTCGCATTTTTCAACCGATTTTGACAGAAATTGGCACATTTTTACAAGCTTTTATTTAGTTTCACCTGTCCCGTTGTCTGTCTGTCTGTAATCAAATCTTGCAAGTTAAATTTGATCCACTTCCCTGTTTCCGATTGAGCTGAAATTTTGCATGCATGTATAAATCGGATGACAATGCAATATTATTATGACATAGAGCTGATCTGATGATGAAGCTGGAAGGTGGCCATAGAAACTCCGTCATTAAACGATGCAACCTTATCGAGTTTGGGCTCCTTTAATTTGTCTTGACGAGTACTTTGATATTAGATGGTAACCAGGGTCTGATGATGGAACTCCATAATTAAACGACGCAACCCCATCGAGTTTGGGCTCGTTTAATTTGTCTTAACGAGTACTTTGACACTAGATGGTAACCAGGGTCTGATGATGGAGCTGGAAGGTGGCCCATAGGAACTCCATAATTGAACGACGCAACCCCATCGAGTTTGGGCTCGTTTAATTTGTCTTGACGAGTACTTTGACACTAGATGGTAACCAGGGTCTGATGATGGAGCTGGAAGGTGGCCCATAGGAACTCCATAATTAAACGAAGCAACCCCATCGAGTTTGGGCTAGTTTAATTTGTTTTGACGATTACTTTGATACTAGATGTCCGACCCCAAAGCCGAGTTAAGTCTTTAGCAGGGCAGTTACAAATAAATAACTGGTGATACCATAACTAATTTAAACGTTATTTTACCTTACTACAAATATGTAAAAAAATACATATATAAATAAATAAAATACATAGACTTTAGGTGCTCAACGCAGCACATATTATGTGAACGTACTACGGACTACATAACGGAAACACGCTACTACGTGCTACGAACTACGTCGTAGTAAATCTCGATTTAAAAATACTAAAAAGTTAAAAATAAAAATACAGCAAAAAAACCTTTTTTAAAAACAAGCTTTTATTAAAAATGAACTTAAAAGTTTAAAATAAATTAACTCCAATAACAAATATATCACTTTATAAGTTCATTGTAACTTTTAACGATAATTAAGCTTCTTCGTCTACGACAAAATAATTACATACCGTACATAATTATATATTTTTAACATTAAAACCTTACATTTTGATGGTATGATTAAGAACATTTAGCACCTTCTTTTCCTCTCGCTATCACAATGTAACACGCTATTATTTATAAAATTGGGACTGTGTTAAAAACGGGAAGATTTAACAATTAAAGTGTAAAGGTTTTAATGTTAAACATATATAATTAGGTACGGTATGTAATTATTTTGTCGTAGACGAAGAAGCTTAATTATCGTTAAATGTTACAATAAATTTATAAAGTGATATATTTTTATTAGAGTTAATTTATTTTAAACTTTTAAGTTCATTTTTAATAAAAGCTTGTTTTAAGAAAAAAAAAACTATTTTTAGTCGATCGCTATTTTTGATTGGGTGGAACTAGGAGGGAAATTTTCAATTAAATTTAAGAGGAACACTAAGGACTTCATTCTACACAAGATGTTTTGAAAAAAAAACAAAAGGGGGAAGTGAAGCGGGAAAAAAGGGGGGTAGTTTTCTGTAGCGATATGGACGGATTTCATTTTTTGAATTGAAGCGAGGTCTACTGTTTTTAAGGAACCACTAGCTTACTTGTTTCGTGTTCTGCAAGGTTGTAGGTAAACTACATACCTCCTACCTTATTTATGGAAGCGGGGAATCGTAATGAGAAGCTGGCAACCGGATATTGCTTTTGCCCATTTTTTTCGTGACAGTTGACAGTTGCGCATTACAGCCAAATTAACGGCGAAGGAAATCAGCTGAAACATATCACGTTACTAAGGGTTGGGGTGAATAGTCCCCCTTAACGGAAGCCTAAAGAAAGTAATTTAGAGTGTAGGTCCTAAAAGAAATGAAAGAAAGAAATTAGAATGAGTTCGTTTGGGTAGGATTTAGAATCCTTTGGCAGGAGCAGGGGGGTAAAAGGGGTTAAATCTGGTAGGGGCTGGCTCCCTTATTATAACGCTACCACTCTTATTACAATGTAATGCAAATTCATCGAGTTATTAATCAAAATAGTTTCTGACCTCAAATCAGATAAAAAGCGATAACAAAACGTAAAAATGGGCAATTGAAGACTAAAATGGTGGTGTTAAACAGTCAGTGGGCTAAAATGTCACGCAAAATCAGAAGTAGAAGCACAATTCTGGTGTTGCTAGATTTCTCCCGAGCTTTCGACTGTCTGAGCGCGCCCCTCTTATTATCAAAAATGTCATATTATGGTTTTGACAGTACCACGGTGAAGTGGTTTGACAGCTGTGCTCTCGGGCCGTGGATTGAAAAAAAGCGATGGTACTATGTTGTTTTCCTCGACAAAGCGCTTAACAAGGGGTGTGCCTCAAGGGTCGATATTAGGCCCCCTTTTATTTATTCTTTACACAGCAGAGATAGTTTCTGCCGTGGAGAGCAGCATATGCCATCTCTACGCAGATGATACCCAGCTGTATATATCATCCGTTCCCTCCGACATCAACACTGCAGTCCAATCCATAAATAACGATCTAGAGCGGGTGGCGTCATGGTCTGAGAGGAGCTGTCTAGTGCTAAATCCTAGTAAATCTAAGTACATGATCCTTGGTACAAAATGTCAGATCCATAATACTGTCCAAGCCCTAGCCCCCAATGATATAGCTATCAGGAGCGACCCAGTGGAAAGGGTCGTAGAAGCAAAAAATCTTGGGTTATTGATGGACGGTGAGCTTCGATTCGAAAATCATATCAGAAACGTAGTCAGCAATTGTTTATACCGCCTTAAGATTCTTTATAATATACGTGATTACATTAGCACTGATTTGCGTGTCAGGCTGAGTGAATCATTGATATTATCTAGATTAAACTACTTTGATGTCGTATATGGTAGCTGTATTCTTGGTCGGTCAAAAAGGTTAATTCAACGTGTGCAAAACGCATGTATAAGTTTTTGTTTCAAAATTCCTCCTAGATCCCATATCTTGGATGCAGAAAAACTTCTGAACATGGAAGCTCGTCGGCATTTATACCTAGCCAAACTACTCTTTGGTGTTATACACACGGAAACCCCACCCTACTGTACAAGTCTACTTGGTGTAAAACCAAGATAAAATGGGCGACAAGGCAGCGTGGCGTGCAAAAGGAAAGAATTCTTACACCGGCGCATCGAACGGCGACTTTCCGCGGGAGTTTCAGATTTGCGGCATCTAAGTGTTGAAATGATATTCCCCCTCCAGTCCGTGAAGCGGCTAGTAGGTGTGCCTTTGGGCGAAAACTCAGGGCACATTTGCTAGATCAGCAGAGGCTACTCCTCCCCTCCGTACCAACTTCACGCCGCAATAAGACTTGAGTCGCTCCACAGAGTCTGTGGTCTGAGAGTCTGTTCCACAGTCTGTGGGTCGCTCATTGCCAGTGGGACCTGTATGGGCCGTCAGGTCTTGTTGCCGCAGCCCGTTGCTTCATTCGTTAGGGGTAGGATAGTTGTAGTTACATCCAGCTAGTTTAATAACTGACGTTTATTATCAAGTAATACAAAAGTAGAACGCTGATGTGGTTCGGTTCTGTTCACTAGTAGTTGATGTAAGTAAGTGGCAGTTAGGTATAAGAGATTGCTAAATTTATACAATAATAATTGCTAAGTAAGTATTGTGCAAGGCGTTGGCCTGTACATGCTCCCGACAGCAGCTACAGAACATAACAGTTATAATGTAAGTAATGTACCTTAGTTATTAATGTAATTAAGCTAAGTTCATGCTGCAACTTGATTCTCGCATATCACTCGAAGTTGACACGATCCGCAACAAGTGAACAGCCATATGTTTTGTTGATGTAATTTGATCCATTTGTCGGTGCAAGGAACTTGTTCGACCTTTGGATTCCAGTCTGGTGACTTATAATTTTTGCTGCGCATAGTATTTTGTTTCCGTTTGTGTTGTAGATGAGATGGTATGCTTGACATAAAGGTTATTTTTAGATGTCATACATTGTTGGATGTCCTCTTCTTTCAGGTTTATGAATGTGTTCTTCATGATGTTTGTAGCGATGTACTTTGGCGATTGCTTTACGGTGATATAGGTATTGTTCCTCTTCATCGTAATAGGTATCGCGCGATATAATTTGTATTCGTCATCGCTTATAAGCGGTAAGTGTTACTCGAAGAATAGGTAGTTGTCATATATTCTTGCTTTTACGTAGATAAGTTTGTACATTTCTTTAATGTTTTGCTGAAAGTTCTTGACGGATAGAAATAGTCGTTTTGTCATTCTAGTTGATATTTGATTGAGTTGCTATATCAGCTGAGCTGGAGTGAAGAGCTTGGTATTTGATCGATGTAGAGTTTGATGTTTTTTTTGTGTTCCAATATGATGTGAGGTCGTAATAAACCAGTAGAGTCCACTTGTCGTATATCAGTTGTATGTTGCCGATTTCATCGAAGTAGATCGGTCGATTCCCGTCTATTGGGTTAATGCTGTAGGCTGTTGATCTTGTAGCGGCGCTACTGATTGGTGCGGTTAGCAGCGTTAACATGATACATGCCATGAAGCTGGTGATTTTGCTTCCTCTGGTTCGAGACTCCTTCATTGTTGGGATTGGCTTCTTTTGCTCTTCTTGGGAATCCAGCTTGACTTCTGGTTCTAAAGTGTTGCTCGGTAGTGGGGCCAGTTTGTTGATAGGTCGTTTCAGTGTACCACCCTTAGCTTTCAGAGTGACGACCCGTGTGTTGCCGTCGCTTCCCGGAAATAGGTCTATCACTATTCCCATAGCCCATTTTCCAGGTGGCAGGTTTGATTCCTTTATTAGTAAAAGATCGCCTTTTTTCAGGTTCTCTCGTTTCTGTTGCCATTTTGTTTGAAGTTGTAGTTGATGAAGGTATTCATTGGACCATCTTTTACAAAAGTGTTGATGCATCATTTCTGTTAATCTCTATCTGTTCCTGAGATCGATATGTTTAATGTCACTGTGGTCATCTTGGTACAGTGACATGATGGGACTTCCCGTTAGCCTTTGGACCGGCAAACGCCCGCAGCGGGCAAGACTTCAAAATGCGTCAACCGGCAAGCGACCCGCAGCGGGCGGATTTCCGGTCGTATAGAGATGGGCGCTTTTAAACTAAAAATATAGGTTGGGAGCCGCGTTTGTACTTACAGTTGGTCACCCCATACACGAACGTATCTGTGGAGCTATCAAAAACCAGTCCGTGCATAGGAAAAAAATAAGTTCTGACCCAGTTTATCGGAACGATTTCTCGCGCGCTTTCACCGCGTTTTGATTGAATCGCGTTTCACATGTTTTTCGCTAGAAATGTATTATTTTTAATTGATACTAAGGTTGGTGTTGGACATATTGTATAAATAAAACAGAAAGTTAGTAAAAAATGTGTTTAATTAAATTTTTATTAATTAATAAAATAATTAATTAATCAATTTAATTTAAATGCTATGTGTCCTGGCGTTAAGTACTCGATGTCATCTGGGTCTTCTGAGATAGGACAAAGAGGGAGGCTGTTTAAACAGGCTTCGATTTGGTGCAGTAGTGTCGATAACTGCTAAAATGTCAGCTTTTGATCTCCAAGGACCCTCTTCAGGTGATGTTTTGCTGATCGTACTGCAGCTTCCCATAGTCTTCCTGCTTTTGGAGCCAGTGGTGGATTGAAGTGCCACTGTATCTCTAAGGAGTTGACTTCTCTACAGAATTCTGAGGACATCAGCGTCTTGAAGGACTTGAATTCTTGTCGTAGGGCCCTTGCCGCCCCTAAAAAGTTGGAGCCATTATCTGAGTACATATGTTTTGGGGTACCCCTTTTGGCACACATTCTCTTCAAAGCCGCGAGGAATGTTGATGACGTCATATCCGACACGAGTTCTATATGGACGGCTTTCGTGACCATGCAGATGAAGATGGCTATGTAGCCTTTGCTTGTCTTCACTCCTCTGCCTTTGTTTATTTTTATCTCCACGTGCCCGGTGAAATCTACCCCTGTGTGAGTGAAGGGGAGCGACGGTGTTATTCTTACACTCGGCAGATTTCCCATGATCTGTTCGGTCTTGTTAGATTTGTATCTATGGCAAGGATACAAAGCCGGAGTTGTTTTTTCACAGCTCTATTTCCTCCAACGACCCAATACCGGTGCCTTAATTTGGTTAACGTTAGGCGGGGACCGCCGTGCAAAGTTTGCTTGTGGGTCAGCTCGATGACCAGTTCAGTTAGGCGGCTGCTGTGAGGTAGAATAATAGGATTTTTCGTATCGTAGTGTAGCGCTGAAACTTGTAAACGTCCTCCAACTCTCAGTATACCGTTGTCGTCTATGAAGGGTGACAGTTGCAGAAGTTGACTTTTCTTGCTAACGGATCCAGTTTTCTTTATGTTTTCCAAGTCATCTCCAAATTCTTCCGTTTGGGTGGCCTTGATGACAATGTTTCTTGCTTTTTCAAGTTCTTGCAGTTCCAGATAGTTTTCAAATGTTCGTTTCGAAGTTCTTTTTTCTTTAAATCTCAGCAACCAACTGATTATTCTTGTAATATGCTCTAACGAACTGCGCGACGCAAGCAATGTTTTGATGACCGATATTGAATTCGTCGCCTCGATATGTGTTTGTGTAGGTATCGCTGACACACACGTTTGGTAGACTTCGAGTTCGTTAATTGTAGATTTAGAACTAATTTCCGTTTTTTCCTGTTTATTCCAGTCAGGTAACCATTGAAGTCCAACCCACCATAAGTTGAAGGTTTTTAGTTGTGTGGGTAGGAGACCTCTGGTTGCACAATCAGCTGGATTTTCTCCCGATTTCACGTACCGCCATTCTGTTACGGGCGTGATTTTCTTGATTTATGCGGTTCTGTTTCCGATGATTTTTTCCCATCTGGCTTCATTTCCCCATAGCCATGCTAGGACCACTTGGGAGTCTGTCCAACAATAAATTTGCAGTGTTACTTCAAGGAATTTTTGACCTTCTGCATTAGTTTCGCTAATAGGACGGCACCTTCCAGTTCAAGCCTCGGTAGAGTTACTTTCTTCCTAAGTTATTAAGTTAATTAGGATTATGCTGCTTTTTCCAGTTTCAGATACGGTTTTGCTGTAGATGACGCTTGAAATAGCCTTTTCGCTGGCATCGCAATATCCGTGTAGTTGTACGACTGCCTTTGGGTTTTTCCAATTAATCCATCGTTGTAGTTTTATGTTTTTGATGTTAGGTAGATCGGAGCGCAATAACTCCCATTATTTTATTATTTCGTTAGGCAGGCATTCGTTCCATATTAAATTATCCGTCCAAAGTTTTTGGAATATGATCTTAGCTTTGATCACCATGGGGGCCAACCCAGTGGGTCGTATAGTTTGCTTAATTCGGACAGCAATATACGTTTTGTCAGTTTTCCGTTGCTTGTTGGGACCTCCCAGTTGAAGAAAAACACGTCGTTATTTGTCATCCAGCTGAGACCCAAAGTTTTCGTTGATTCTTCTTTTTTGAAGTTGAAAGTATTCTGATCAGTTTTGTTTTTTTGGTGTAGATTTTGTATAATAGCGGGCTCGTTGCTCGCCCACTTCCGTAGGGTGATCCACCCTTTCGAAGTAGTTTGCCCAGCTGTAACTGAAGTTCCTTCGCATCATCGATTGAGTTTCGCCCAGTTATGACGTCATCCATTTAGAATTCATGACGTAGAGCTTTTTCTGCATCTGGATATATCCTTCCTTCATCATCAGCTAGTTGTAGAGTGCGCATAGCGAGAAAAGGCGCTGCCTTCGTTCTATACGTCATAGTGCATAACTGCATTTCCTGGAGCGGCTCTGATGGTGATGATCTCCAGATGATTTTCTAAAAGGCTTGCTGATCTTCGTGCACGTAGATTTTCTGGTACATTTTTTTCACATCCGCTGTCAGTGCGAATTTGTACTTTCTCCAGTTGATGATAAGGGCTGAGATGTCCTTTTGGAGGTTAGGACCTTTTTCCATGCAGTCGTTGAGGCTAAACTTCGTATCGGTTTTCATTGACGCGTTAAATACTACTCGTAGTTTGTTTGTACTAGACTCTTCTCTAATTACACCGTGGTGAGGTAGGTATGTTTGTAGTTGCGAGTTTGTTGATCTTTTTGCCGGTTTCATATGACCCAGTGCCTTGTATTCTTTTATGAATTCTTTGTAGCGTGTTGTCGTTGTTTAGCCATTCTTCTCTCTAATTCTAACAATTGAGAGACGGCCTGAGGCTTTGATTGCCCTAGTTTTGTTGTGATGTCGTCCTTCAATGGCATCTTGACTATGTATCTGCCGTCGCACCGCCGTTCCGTTGTTTCCACAAATTACTTTTCGCAGAAGTCTTCATGAGGGGTGCTGTCGGTTGTTATTTCTTCACTTTCCCAGAAGCGCGTGATATCGTCTAGCTCATTGAGGGTGACGAAGCAATTCAGGGTGTTCATCTTAATGTTTCCGCACAGGATCCATCCTAGTTTGGTCTGTTGCGCTATTGGTGCGTTGTTGTTTTCCTGTTTGAGGAGGCTGCCCATGATAATTTCGGAGCAGTAGTCCGCCCCTAACAGCACGTCGATAGGGCCAGATATGTGGTAAGATGAGTCAGCTAGTTTGATGTTCTCGAGATGATCAAAGTTCTCATGTTTCAAATTGGTGATCGGCAAATTGTTTATCAGTTTTCTCATTATCAGCGCTTTCGCTACAAATTCGAAGTCGGAATGAATAGATCTGCATTCTATCCTGACGGCTCCTTTGCTGTTTCCTAAGGATGCGCCAACTCCAGACATTACTGCGCTCAGTTTTCTCTTCGGAAGTCGTAGCCGTTGTGTAGCATTTTCGGTGATCAGAGTTACTTGAGAGCCTTGATCAATGAGTGCTCTTAGTTTCACGTAGTCGCCGTCAGCATTTTTCACCTGTAGTTGGGCAGTAGCCAAGAGCACCTCGTTGCCATCCTCATTTATGTGATTTACTGCCCTTAGTCCTGTAGAAGGTCCTGCGATTGATGTCCGTTGAGCGCGATAGTTATAGATCATGTAACATTGTATGATGATATTTGTCGCAGATCTTGCATGTTTTCTTTGACTCGCATTTTTTCGTGCCATGACTAAACAGGCGGTTCTTGCAGAGTTGCAATTTCACAACATTGATGATTCTTGCTTCGACGGCCATGTCTTGAAATGTAGGACAGTTCATCAACACATGATTTTTACTGCATAGTGGGCATGTCCAAACGGACAAGTGATAAGTTTTAGTCCACGGTTTCGACTTATTCTCGTTCGATCTTTAGTTATTATATTTGTTTGAAGACTTGGCCGATCCGCTTGATATGGATTGTTGATGTTTTTGGATATTCTTATCGTTGGACATGGTTTCAAGCGCCATGAACTTTGACTTCAAAAAGCATATGAACTCTTCTAAATCCGGAAAATCTCTTGGATTTTTCAAGTCGTGGATATAGTCGCTGTATGTTGAGGGATCCAATTTCTTCAGTTATAGTTGCACGAGGATTGGGTCCCAAGTGTGCGTATTCGGGCCTATATTATTGAGTGCGTTCAGGCATGCGAGTGTGACGTCATGAAGCTTCTTGATGCATTTGGCGGTTGGTTCAACCATTTCTGGTTGATTTAGCAGAGTGTTGACGTATAATGAGAAGAGAAGTCTTTTGATATCGTAGCGGTGACATATTAATTCCCAGGCGGAGTCGTTGTTTTCCGCACTCACGCTGAGATGCTGAATAAGCTTTTTTCAGCTTCGTTTTTTGGAAATGACATGGGCCACTGTCTAGTGTCAGACAATACGCCGTCGGTTTATCTGCGTAAACCTGCACTACCCATTACCTCTTTAATATTCGGATGCCTGCTGTATTAATTAAACACTTTAATTGTAATAAAGTCAGTTTTTTATTTTATACTTAGTCACAATACAGATATGCACAGATGTTATTTTGGCAGAATGACACGACCGTCTAGTCTAGCTCTTACATGGGACTTTACAAAACTGCTGACGCTGTCAAACATTGTGTCCCTACACTAGCCCCCCTTTTAAAAAAAATATAATTTTCAAAAGAATGTATACCATTCTACATAAATGTTATCAAAATATTTCATACTCTACTCCGTTCTTACGCTACTCTGTCCGATCTAACTTCAGAAGCAAACACTCAACTTGGCAAATGCTAGCTAAGTAGACACTTATACAATTACAATTGTTTACAACAGCTTGACTTTAAATAACAGGATGTAACATAAAACATAACGAGTAATGTAACTTGAGACTTAATTCTTTGTTCTAATAGGTATTTTCATTACAAACTTTACTTGTTATTTTTACACGTACATTAATGTTTCGCAATTCGTAATATGAAACAAAAAAAAATATATAAAGTTAATTTACATTGCTTCGTTTGCAACTCCAAAGTGCACTACTCTATGATTGACTAAGCAATCCAGTAACCTACATACTACCTTTTACATTAATTGCCAGTACACTTGTTTCGTACAGATATGTAGATGCACTTAAAACACAAACAACTTGAAAAATGTATTATTATTAAACTAAACTAATTTTAGGATGCAATTGACACCATACCACAATACTATGTAACATATGTAACATGTACTACATAAATCTCACAGGTTGCCTGACTATCCTACCAGAGCGTGTGGTGCGCGTTGCATCGCTTACCTTTTTACCAGTTACTGTAGTTGAGTCCTTGCCCAAACTAGGTATATTTAACTTAGAGCTAACACTACTTTTATTTTGGTCTGGCGACTGTTGTCGTGGATTGAAATTATCGTTGAAAATATAAGCTGGCTTAAGCCGATCTATCGACACTTTTACCTGTTTACCTTTAATTTGTAGTTCGAACCATTTTTCTGACCTATTTAACACTAGATAAGGGCCATCGTATGGAGGTTGTAATGACTTCTTAACTAAATCAACCCGCACGAAAACGTGCGAACAGGTACTTAAATCAGGGTGTATAAATATATGCCTTGTATCTCTTTGTTTAGTAGGTCTCGGTTTCAGATTTCTGATAACATCCCTCAACCTATCCACGAACTCATATGAATCATTAATTTCCGTACTTGATTTATCATAGAAATCTCCGGGCAACCTAATTGTTTTACCGAACGTCAATTCCGCTGCACTAACGCCAGTGTCGCTGCGTGGCATCGCTCGTAGTCCGTACAGCACTGTGGGTAACTCATCCGTCCACTTACCTGATTCCCCGCGAGCCATGAGTGCTGCTTTCAATGAACGGTGCCACCTTTCGACCGTTCCATTAGATTGCGGATGATAAGGTGTTGTACGTAATTTTTCCACCCCTAAGTAATTAAGTAATTCCCTAAATAGGCAGCTTTCCCATTGCCTCCCCTGATCTGTCGTAATTTTTATTGGGGATCCGTAGTGAGTTATCCAATCTACGTATAGAAACTTCGCCACCGTTGCTGCATATATATCTTTCATGGGGACCGCTTCTGGCCACCCTGTCGCTCTGTCTACCATGGTTAATAAATACCTATAACCGTCCTCCGACGTGGGTAAAGGCCCAACTATATCTACGTGTACATTTTCGAATCGACCACATTTATCGTAACTTCCCAAACCAGACACGTTGTGACGTACTACTTTCGATTTTTGGCAATTTATACAGGTTTTGGTCCATCTACCTATTTCTGTATTCATCCCCGGCCAAAAATATTTAGCGGTCACTAATTTCCTAGTTGTTCGTACGCCTGGGTGTGATAACCTATGTACCATTTCAACGGCTAATTTCCTGAATTGTTCAGGTAAATAAGGACGCATAGTACCTGTGGATATCTCACACATAATTTCTTTATCGCAGGGACAGTAAACTTCTTTAGATTCCAGCGGTTCTCAACTAATAATTTACCTAACTCACTATCTGTTACCTGCGCACCCGCTAGTTCTGCGAAATCAATAGCCGTGGGACACGATATGGTTTCCAAACGTGACAATGCGTCGGCTACCACGTTGTCCTGACCCGGTACGTATCGAATGTCGGTGGTAAACTCACTGATAAACATTAATTGTCTTACCCGTCTCGGTGTTTCTACATCGCTTGGCTTTTTTGTAAAAGCATACAGTAACGGTTTGTGGTCTGTGAAAATGCTGAAAGACTGTCCTTCTACCATATATCGGAAATGTTGAACCGATAAAAAAATAGCTAATAACTCCCGGTCATATGTGCTATACTTTTGTTGTGTCTCACTAAGCCTCTTAGAAAAGTATCCCAATGGTTTCCATTGACCACCCACCTTAGTTTGTAGAACCGCTCCCACACATCCGTTAGCCGCGTCAGCCATAATAGCTAATTCAGCGTTCGCAACTGGATACTGTAGCATCGTGGCGGACTGTAGGCATGACTTACATTTCTCGAACGCTGCGTCTGCACATTCTGTCCACTTGATGAGTGATTTGTCCCTCTTTTTAGCCCCGTTTAAATATCTATGTAATTCCTTTTGATATTCAGCAGCTCTAGGTAGACTGGCCCTATAAAAATTAATCATACCTAAAAAACGTCTAAGATCATTGACTGTCTTAGGCTTTGGGTATTCTAAGATACTTTGAATTTTATGTTTCAGTGGGGAAATGCCCTCCTGGGAAATTTCATAGCCTAAAAATTCTATTTTAGTTTTCCCAAATTCACATTTGCTCAAGTTGATAGTTATCCCAAACTTATTTAATCTCTCAAAAATTAGTTTAAGGTGAATCTCATGTTGCTCTTCCGACTCGCTTGCTATTAAAACATCATCAATATAACAAAAATGAAATCCATGATTATTATTATCCTTGTTGTGCTCGTTGTTTGCTAAACCTTGAAAAACAGAGTTATTTACAAACCTTTGGAACGTCTGTGCCGCGTTACACAAACCGAAACTCATGCGAGTAAACTCGTACAAGCCGAAAGGTGTAGTTATAGCGGTTTTCTCTGTATCCTCGGGCGCGACCAATATGTTGTGGTACGCCCTGTTAAGGTCAATTCTGCTGTAAATTTTCTTACCACTAAGTATATAGGTAAAATCATGCAATCGTGGGATGGGGTACCTATCAGGCTTCGTTACGGCGTTTAGGGCCCTGTAATCTCCACAAGGCCGCAGACTTCCGTCCTTTTTGGGAACGACATGGAGAGGACTTGCCCAGGCGCTCTTAGAAGGTCTGCAGATACCCAGTTCCTGCATGCGCCTGAATTCCTCCTTCACCTTTACATACCTGTCTGGTGCTAATGGTCTAGCTCTAGCGAACACGGGTGGTCCGGTCGTCTCTATGTGATGCACTACCGAGTGTGGGGGATTCTCTTTAAATGACATAGGTTTAGTAATCTCAGGGTATTGCAGTAGTAGCCTGTGGTAAGTACATGAATTATCTATCGTAGTCAATGATGGTTCAATCCACGACACAATCGACCCTACTACACATAAACTGGTTGTTTGGTCCAATAGTTTACGACCGCTTACATCTACTAACAGCTTATGATGTGACAAGAAATCAGCACCTAAAATGGGTTGTTTTACATCGGCTATAATGAATGTCCAAGTGTATGGCCTTCTTAGCTTTAAATAAATTACTATAGTTTTAGTGCCATATGTATTAATCTTAGTACCATTAGCGGCAAACAAATTATAACTTTCACTGCGTTTCCTCTGCACACGTAGGTGGCCAACTGGCAGCACGGACACGTTGGCTCCCGTGTCTATGAGGAAACGCATACCTGTATTCCTGTCGCACACTGTAAGGCGGTTGGATGCTGTGCAGTTGCCCGCCGTCGGTGGTTGCACAGCAGCTAGTTTTTTGATGAGGCCTGATCCGCTGACTTCCAGCTGCAGGGTTGCACACATTTAGTCGCCGTCGTCCCGAAACGGAAATGATAATAACACTTCCAATCTGGGCTACTTCTGCTCGGTGTGGGTGTTTGACTGCGACCCGGTATACCTCGCTCCCATGAAGTGCCGCGGTGCGAATCTCTAGACCTGTGTTTCGCCATCTCCAGCCCTCTTAATCTTCGGCTGATCTTTGCCAGTTCACCCATTATGACATCCGACTGGCTCGCCCTCATGGATGTGGTCTGTACAGCTGCTACCTGTGAACTCCCTGTGCTCTCCATCACCTTATCCGCGATTTTTGACAGGACGTTTAGGTCTCCACTATCCGTAACCGTCAGGATGGCCCTGACTGACGTTGGCAGGTGTGACTGCCACAGCATCCGCAGAGTTTCGTCTGGAACTTTATCCCTCGCAAGCGTTTGCATCCGCCTGAGTAGCTGTGACGGCTTCTGGTCCCCGAGCTCCATTTCACTAATTAGTTTTTGCACTTGACGATTCGCTGTCTCTTCATAAATGGCCAATAGTCTGTCTTTCAAAGCTGTATATTTATTTGCTTCCGGCGGCTGGGTGAGGATGTCCGTGACCTGCATGATTGTCTCCTTTTCCAGCTTAGTGATGACAAGATCGAATTTCGCCATGTCGCTCAACTTTTGCTGGTTGATGGTGGCCTCCAGCCTGACAAACCAAACGCGTGGTTGGTCTGTCCAAAACTGCGGCACGCGACTCGCCAATGTGATCTGCTCCAACATCCCTGGTAGTGGCGGAGGAGCCTGTGGAGGCGGTGCGCTTTGCTGCTGCGGCTGATTGTTCGCCATGTCACTGTTAAATTTGAAAATGTTCACTTTGTCGGGGTCACCACTTTAATATTCGGATGCCTGCTGTATTAATTAAACACTTTAATTGTAATAAAGTCAGTTTTTTATTTTATACTTAGTCACAATACAGATATGCACAGATGTTATTTTGGCAGAATGACACGACCGTCTAGTCTAGCTCTTACATGGGACTTTACAAAACTGCTGACGCTGTCAAACATTGTGTCCCTACACCTCAAAGCCTAGCCTGTCTATGTCTAGGACAGTTATACTTGCACTAATGTGTCTGACTCGCAGCTTGCTGCTGACTGCAGTATGCAACCCTCCGTCATTCATCACCTATGTTAGATGTGGGTGCGGTTAGGTCTAGTCTTATTGTTCAAGTAAGGCGGCGATACTTTCGTGTCTCAAAACAAATTTAATATTGCGTTTTGCGTTCAAGCATATCATACCCAACACAACAATATTGTTGCACAATATTTGCACACCAACTTCTGGATGGTGAATAAGTTGATATTTATGCTTACCAATTTTTTATGTAACATCTCACCGACCCAATCCTTTTTCAGGCATCGCGATTTATAACGGGAAAATAACTTACCGGTAAGACATGGTTCGGTGTGAATTTAAGATCTTATGTATATGTTACCGGCCATACCCGATTTCAGGACAAACTAGTTTTGCCTAGGATAAACTATTATTTATCACTTTGGCCAGACATTATTTTGCCATTTGGGTTTCGAGCAATGTTATAACACAGATACTATCAGGGAAAACACTGCGGTAGCTTAGGTGAAGGGTAAAGGGGACGAGCGAAGCGAAGCCCCCTTTATACTTCGTGTTAGGTTGAACATTCATAATTCATAATTCTTTATTGCACACACATATTCAATTTAAAAGGTAACATTAGGAGAAATCATATGTACAAAGGCGAGCTTATCTCTAAAAAGAGATTTCTTCCAGCAAACCAAGGCATGAAAGGGAAATGTATCATGAAAGGGTAGGCAGTGTACAATATCTAATATCTAATTTATACTAAAATACATATAATATAAAATACGGAAAATAAAATACTTATATACCAGACTACTAAATACAATACATACATATACCTGCAAATATAGTTTATATATTATAATGATATACCTACATACTATAACTCTCACGAAAGAGAGAGGAAGTGCTCTTTTACCCGGTTTTTAAAAGAGACAATAGTGGGAATGTCTCTTATAGTGCAAGGTAGTGCGTTCCACAGTCGGACCGCCTGCAGCCTGAATGAGTGCTCATATGCCGAGGTGTTATGCCTTGGAGTGGCTAAGAGTGAGACCGTGTGAGATCTCCGGTGCCGATCTCCTGAAAAGAGATACTCAAAGCGTTCTCGAAGGTAGCTGGGGTAGCGCGGGTTTTTCAATATATTGAAAAGATAAGAGAGAATATGAGTGTCTCGGCGACGACGAATTGGAAGCCACCCCAACTCTTTGCGATATTGAGAAACATGGTCGAATTTGCGCAACCCGAAGATAAACCGAATCCCAAGATTCTGAAGTCGTTCGAGTTTGTTCAGTAGATCTTCGTTCGCGCTCGCCCAACAGACATCGGCGTAGTCGATTAGCGGCAGAAGAAGGGACTGAGCAAGGGTGATTTTGGTCTGCCGTGGCAAGAAGTACTGCAAACGCCTGAGGGAGTGAAAAGACGCAAAGACCCGTCTGCTGACCTCGCTGACATGTGGAGACCAAGACAGCAGGTTGTCAAAAATAACCCCAAGGTTTTTCGCCTGATCTGTATACTCTATTGTGATGCCATCATATAACACAGGAACAATATGTTTTTGTATCAAGGAAAGCGTGTGCCTGGTTCCTAAAAGCATGGCTTGTGATTTGGTCGGGTTTACTAACAGCCCGTATGATAAGGCCCAGTCTTTCACATTCTCGAGGTCAGCATTCAGTGCCTCCACGGTTAAGGCTACATCGCAGGGGCAAAAGTGGCGATAAATTTGGAGATCATCTGCGTACAGATGATATGAAGAAGAGATAACGTCGGAGATAGAGTTGATGAAGACTGAAAATAGAGGAGGAGAGAGAATACCACCTTGAGGTACTCCTGAGGAAAGATCACGCCATTGAGTTTCAGTCTCTTCAGACTTAATGCGTTGCTGACGACCTCTCAGGTATGAGTGGAACCAGTTAGCAGCATGGACGGAGACATTCAGTGAGCTCAATATAGCGACCAGAATGTCAAAATCGACGCAGTTAAAGGCATTGCTGAAGTCAAGCAGGGCTAGGACCGTGACCAACTTCTGATCCATGGCTAGCTGTATGTCATCGCTGACTTTTAAGAGTGCTGTGGTAGTACTATGGCCCGGTCTGAACCCAGATTGGAAAGGATTGAGAAGTTTATTTGATGAAAGGTAGGAAGAGAGTTGGGAGTGGACTATGGATTCAAGGACTTTGGAGAGAATGGGTAAGATAGATATGGGCCTATAATCTTTGAAGGAGGAGGGATTGGATTTTTTTGGCAGTGGGATAACGAGGTCTTTCTTCCACAGGCTAGGAAAGGAGCTTACCGAGAGAGAGAAGTTGATGATGTGGGTAATTGGAGGAAGCAACTCCTCAAGGACGCTGTGGATCATCTGATGGCTGACGTTGTCGCCACCAGCAGCTTTGGATGTGATAGCTAGCACTGCCTTTCTAACTGCACCGATTCCAACAAGCTTAAAGTTAAACGGTGAGGTGCAGACTGCAGCCCTCGACCGTAGACAATGAAGGGTTGCCTCCTTAGTGGTAGGGTCCATCACGACGGGAGGAGAAGAAAAAAACTGGTTGAGACCGTTGAGATCGATATAACTTGAAGAAGATTCCTGGGACTTGCCAACACCAATGGTCTTAAGGAACTTCCATACCTGAGCTGGAGTGTACATCTCTATACGCTCATGGATGTGGCGTCGCTTGGCATCGCGGCACATGCGGTTGCACAGGTTGCGGAGGCGTTTAAAAGCTAGAAGATTGTCGTTGGTCGGGTCCCTCTTATATCGCCCTTTTGCACGGTTTCTTTTTGCCATTAAACGCTTGATGGCGTCGGTCAGCCACGGGGCAGGAAGATGTTTGACCCTGACTTTTTTCATTGGTGCATGCTTGTCGAAGAGCCCAAGGACAATTGAGTTGAACTTCAGGATTTTGTCATCAACGGTCTCACAAGTCATGACAGGGTTCCAATCAACAGATGAGGCATCGGATTTAAGGGAGTCGAGGTCCACACCTTTGAAGCTCCGAATATCCAGAAATTTGGCTTTGCGCTTAGGGTGCCTAACTCTGTATGAAAGATAAACCAGGTCGTGATAAGAGAACGGAGCGGTAAGCTGACCATGAGAAACCACCTTGGCTGTGTTGGAGATGATCATGAGATCGAGTAGGGAGGGAGTACAATGTGGTTGAAAGTGAGTAGCGCCGACGGGAAGAATATGTAAGTTGAAGGAATTTACAATAGATTCAAGTTTGGTAGAGCGGGCGTTATTTTTAAAGAAGACAGGTGTTAAAATCCCCGAGGATGAGAGTGTCACTATAGAGAGGGGTCAAGTCACATAGTAGCTTTTCAAAAGATTCAAAGTAATCGATGCGGAGTGAGGGGCTATAAAAAACACCCAGAAGAATATTGTTGTGACGCAAGCTGACCTCAAGGAAGAGATGCTCAGCCGAACCAGAGTACAGGCTTGGCGAGTGGCTGATGACTTTACAAGGAATGTCAGGACGTAAGTAGATTGCAACGCCGCCATCAGCTTTACCCGTCCTATCGTTGCGATAGAGCCTGAACCCTGGCAGAGAATACAAGGAGGAAGGAAGAGATGGTTTGAGAAAGGATTCTGAGACAAGAACTCCATGTATATTCTGATCGCTAAAAGCTTCAAGGAGGTCAGCATAGCTAGCAGGAATACTTTGGGCGTTAATATGTACGACATTGAAATTTAACTCCGACTGCGTGAACACGCGTTTCAGGCTGCTGGACAGTAAACAATATTATCATAGGGCAGCAGAGTACCAATGAAAATAAACTTATCCTAGGCAAAACTAGTTTGTCCTGAAATCGGGTTTGGCCGGTAACATATACATATTTTATGGCAAATATTCAATTTGATTTGATTTGAACAATTACGAATGTTTCAATGAATGTAGCCTTTTAAGTAACTTTTATAGTTAGAAACAACACAACTCAGTGGTGTAGCTATGTACTGTGCTGTAGGTCTCAACACTCCAGATAGACCAGAAGGTCTTTGAGAGTGGAAAAACTTAATTAAATTGTAAATTTATGGTTTTGAATAAACGAGAAAAAAAAAGGTATCATCAGGATGAAATAGTACTACACTACAGTTAATACTTTTCTCGATTTCTTTATTATGTTGTACATGGTTTTATTGGGTATTCTGAGCTGATCTGGCGGTGAAACATCGAAAATGCAACTGGTTTATGAAATCACAATGAGTATGGGGTTCCTTAGGTAATCTGGTGATCAATACACCAAGAACGAAACAAGCATCTTGCGAATTTTCATCAAGGTTAATCCTAAAATAACTAAAGTGTATGTACATCAAATATGTTTTCTTATCGAATTATTGATATAAATGTTTCACACGCTTAGGGGTCCCGGAGACGATCAATCTTGCATGACATGCATGCATGATTCATGCAAAATTGACCGTTTACCGCGTAGGCATGACGCTAAAATCATGCATTCTGCTGCATGACGGAGATTGACAGAAATTTTGATTGACGGGGCTGATTGATGCGCTTGCATGACGGCCCATCATGCGGCATGACAAGTTTCGTTCATTTGCGGGCGCAACGTTGAAGATGGCGGACGAACGTGAAATAGGCTAGGCATAATTACTGAGCGAGACTTTGTTTATTTTGGTAATATCTTTATACAGGGATTTCCCCTCACTTTAGAAATCCAAAACAAACGAATATGCAAATAAAAATAAAAGATATTATTAGAATATTTTCTTTTAATGCATGGATAGCCTCACACGTCTCCATTATTATTATACCCAAAATACGAGGAGCTCCCAAGTACCGTAGAGTTATCGAGAGCCTTTAACAAGTGGGAACAGCTTGTCGCATATTAGTGTCTTGCTTTTAAATTTTGGGTCGAATCAACTTCAACAATGTTTCAAAAGAATCATTGTTCATTCGAAGAAAAAAAATATAATCGTCCGGCTCAGTTTCATGAAGAGTTCTTTGAAAGTTCATGAGTAAATCGATATCTCAATTTATATCTGCGTATTAAGGCAGATATATTATTATGGCATTCTTTGATATATATTAATATGTCAAGGAATGCCATATCTGCATTGGAAATCTTTTTCATTCCTCTTTTTTACAATCATTTATACACGAGAGTACACGACTTTCTTGGCAACGATCCATAGGCAACTGTGACGTAGATAGAATAGTAAAATTGTGACCTATCCCAGGACCCAGTGTTTACAGGCCCTGAAATATATTGGGTCCCGCAGACGATCAATCTTGCATGAATCATGCATGCAAGTCATGCAAGATTGATCGTCTGCGGGACCCAATATATTTCAGGGCCTGTAAACACTGGGTCCTGGGATAGGTCACAATTTTACTATTCTATCTAAAATATTATCATAAGTACGTTAGTAAGCTTCAATATACATAAAAACCGGCCAAGTGCGAGTCGGACTCGCGCACGAAGGTACCATTATCTATTAAAACAGCAAAAAAATCACGTTTGTTGTATGAGAGCCCCCCTTAAAAATTTGTTGTATTATTATTTATTTATTTTAAAAGTGAATATATGACTAAATAATCTGTGAATATTTCAAGCGTTTACCTGTTACCGTTATCAGTATCGAGCAAATACGAGAAAATATATACGTTGGTTGTATGGGAGCCCCCCTAAATATTTATTTTATTGTTTTTTATTATTTGTTGTTATAGCGGCAACAGAAATACATCATCTGTGGAAATTTTAACTGTCTAACTATCAGGTTCAATAATATACAGCCCGGTGACAGACGGACGGACGGACGGCCTGACGGACGGACGGATGGATGGACAGCGGAGGCTTAGTACTAGGGTCCCGTTTGGCAACCTTCGGGTACGGAACCCTAAGAAGCACATACGTAAGGAATGCTGGCTTCTTTAAGCACGATTTATTCATATTCCCTGCGACATTGGCGTCTCCCGATAATTCACATCATAGGTTCAATTTTGACCCTACGAGTGTAGTAGATTTCATGTTTTCAGTAAGAAAATTAGGTAATTATTCATAGTCATGTTCACATCTCGTTTGTGACATAACCATGACAGTACAGTTGTGCGACTTATTTGGAAGGATATCTTTGTTGTCAGACTAACGCAACAAACGAGTACTACTTAATTTGGCAGAGCAATAATCTAGTTATAAACATTCTTCTACATAAGCAAGAGTTTGAGGTTCGCTTTTAATCTGAGTGGTTATTGGCGATCGACATTGTACATAACTGTGCATGTGCAACATTTGTGCATTTTGAGTTGTCCAACAAGTATGCCGAATAAGCAAAGAGTTTCGTTTATCTGAGCTGTCGAATGAAACAATAGAGCACAGACCCTCGTAGAAAATTTAAAATTGACCGAGCGTGCGATGCGAAGGGTCTCCATTCCAGATTTCATTGCGATTTTTATCCGGCTGTTTTCCTCTTCAGTTCGCATTTCTCAATCGATTCTCGTGAATTTTTGTGAGCAGGTTCGATGTAATTGTTGGTCTATTCAGTTTCTGAATTTGTTTTAATGTCGGAGATTTGAGGTTGCAAATATAAAAAAACCTCTACAGCTCAAACTGTTTGATTTTAACAAATGAGTTGTCGTTGGATTCGTGGAGACCGTGATAGTAATGTAGTCTACTTAATTTTAGTGAAAAGTCAATAGGTTGACGTAGAGGCATGCGTGAGCAGAGACACCTTTCATAACTATATTTGTCTGTGGATTAACTTTTTTTTACTGTTATCAGTTTCTTAACTATATGGGGTTGCTTATAATTAGCTTATAGATAATAGATACCATGATAGATACCATAGTGTTAAACTGTTTGATAGCTGTAAGCTTCCCATGAAAACAATTGAGTAAATAATTAATATGAGCGCATTTTGTTGCTCCGTTTTCCATGCCGTATTTACCGATTTTACTTTTTCTGCGTACAACGGATAAAAATCAACAGTCCCAATTTTATTGGCAATTTTTTTTTTTTTTTTGTTGGAGGGGAAAAAATGGAATTACCCATGCCCAGGAGTCAGACCTCCCTGCTATGTCCGGGTCCCTACATATTGAGCGGGCATCAGCTCGTGTGGTATACGGACTAAAAACAACCCCTTTGTTTTTTAACAGTTGTCTTAATAAGAATTAACTGTGAGCCATGGCCTCGGTATATGCTGAAGGCTTTCTACCAAAAACCAATATGGTTTTTCCGGTTCATTCTAATTACCCCCAGTTTCTGAAAGAGTGGTCAAATGTAACAAGCAATTATTCAGATAAATCAAAAGTTAACTCTAAATAGCGGCAGGTAAATGGCTGTAACAATTTTAACAAGTTGTCGCAGCAACATACCTTTTGTTTCGGAAACCTGGCGTTTGTCACGGATGCGGGGCCGACAACTCAAAGTTTGACAGACGCTCAAAGACATGCTGTCACTGTCTCTCGGGATAGGACAGCGGACATATAAGCAGCACTTATATGAGCAGCTTTTCAAACCCACCTATGCTGAGCTTAACCCGGAGCTGAGATCTACACACGTAACGAGATGATTAAGGGCTGAACAAAGGCCAATGGCATTGAGAATTAGACAAATAAAACAAATACCCGTCGCATCGCGTCGAAGCAGACTGACGCATGCTCCCGCGCAGAGCCCCGCGGGGCAGCCCGAGCTCCGAGACCAAGAAAATTATAGAAAATGTTACTAAACTCCTGTAATAATAAAATTAAAAATATAATAAAACAACCAAAAAATTTTCATTTTTTATACCTATTTTTGCGTGTAAGTTTCATATAGGAAACTGATTTGGTCTCCGAGCGCTTGTTCATTTAGTTGAATAATAATGCATTGCGAAAAACATTGTTAAGTATTAAATATAACAGATATCCGGTAATTTTAAACGTCCATTCTTAACTCTAATAGACCTTTTATAACATATATTTATCCTAAATTTTTATGTTGTCTAGTTTAGCCTAGAATTGAAGCTAAAGATGCATTTCTGGCCATATTTAATCCCTTTAACTTATGTTGTCTTAGACTCGCAACAAAACAACTACTCGGCTGTGCTTAAGCACAATGGAAGAAAAGAGGCTGCAATTTATGTTATTGGACGGATCGGAAAAGGCTGAAATGGGAATAACCCCAAAGCGTGTTATTTTCATTTTGTTTCAATGTTTTCAGCTGACTGGTTACGACAACTATATTCATTTGTTTGTTTTAATTTATTTAAATACATACAGACCGTTCATAGATATTTTACCTCTGACATGTCTCTTCAAAACACGGGATGTAAGAGACAGAGCTGAGCGTCAATCTCCTCGTCCTTCTTCCGCTGAAAAAAGGAAAGGGAGACTGACTGACTCTGAACGATAACGAATGCTTTAGTTATTATCCTGCGCTGACTGACATAGGACTGACACATAACTCTTACTTCCTGTATTTTGATGACCCATGTCGGAGGTAAAATAACTGTGAACTACTGAGTATACATAGGTACTGTTCAGGCTTCTCGGCACCTAATGACCTCGTAGGGGCCCATCAGCTACGAGGTAGCGTAGCGATCAGTTGCCAAGAAGTGTGAACGTCGGCGATTCACCGAGCTAAAATGATTGGGTTCGATCTAACCTGGTCTGTGTTTCGGTCCCGTCAACCTCCTGTCTCTCTGCAAGGCCCGGGTGCACCCTAGGTTCTTCTTGGTAGACAGGTTCTTCAGCCAACCTCCTGTGTGACTGGCGGGCCAGCCTCGATCAGCACAGTGTTCCAACACAGGTTATGTTACGTGGTAAAAAACCAATCGGCCACGTAAATGCGAACTTTATCTGGTTCGGGGAACCACAACACACTCAGCTATATAGACAATCCTGAGGGAACCTCGAATACATTCCAGATGGACTGCGATTTAATTTCAATACCCTATCCAAAACGCGTTTACATTGCGAGGGCTTTCGTCTGTCAGTTCTCAAAAACTGCTAGGTTGGCAGCAACGTCAAATTCAAAATGGCCGTTCAGAAACCATCGATCGAATATCGATTTGGAATCGAACAGGTACTTTCAGCTGTACCCCTCAGCAAATGTATGTCAGCGGCCGATCGCCAAATTCGGCACATCATGATGTGCCTCGGCAATACTCAGCATATCATGAAATGTCGGCATTTCTTGATCTGCCATCTTAAACCCGCCGTATGGTTTCAAGACCAACGTTCCGCGATCTGCCAGCCTATAACTCGGCAAATCGAAAAATGGGGTGACAATAAATTTAGCTCGGTAGGTTGGGTTAGGTTAGAACGTGTAAGTGCAACCAGCGAAACGAGCTTGCGACTGAAAGTATTAAAAAGTCAAACTTATCTAGAGTAGGTTATTGTGGCTAAATTTCAGGTTCGAACTTAAAAGAAGCAAAATCGGAGCGGAGAGAAACATGCAATTATAAACATCATTTAATAATGAGTATGCTATAAGTCTCTAAAATATCATACGCGGATACCCAATAGTAGTCCACCGAATCCCGTCTGATGGTCATCCTACTTTTCTTGATTAAAAAATATTCAACTAGATTACGTGTAACAACAAAAACGTCATTGTCAAATAAAATTGATTTGTTTATTCGTAAAATTCGAATTATTTTACGATGTGAAGTTTTATCCTTTGGCCATATCATGATATGGGCATATGGACAAACGTTTGGTGCTCATCGATCTGCCCGATATTGGTTTGGGCACATCATGATGTGCCCCATAGACAACGGCGTATTTCAGGAAACGCCGCCATTTCCTAATATGGCGCGGCACATCATGATGTGCTCAATTCTACAATCGGCCGCCGACATGTGTACAAGTAGTCTGTATTTATCTCGAGCCAAGACTCAGAGAAGTGAAAAAAAAAAATATTGATCATATCGGCTTCACACTGTTTCTCTTCAAAGGGCTCTGAATAAGGCCGAAATTGTTTACTGGGTATACCTTTATATTACATCCTTTTAGTTTGTTGAGTAAGAAATAACCGATTCGCATTGATGCAATTCAATGCGAGTCGTCTGGTCGAAGTCAAAACAAATGTCTGGAAAAGTAAACTGTAGCAAGCAGGGTTATTAACAAATTTTCAAATATCGAAATTCTTTATTTTCTGTAAATCCCTTCTCTTTCACTAGGAGTAATTAGCCTTACCGATATGCCGTAAACACGAGCTGTCATGGCAGGTGCGAAATAACTCGCCGATGTTTGCTAATTTACTTGAAAAATTATGAGAATTATATAATATAATTGTAGCCCTATAATGTCCCCACCGAGGGTCATAGGCCTTTACCCAGATACGAGTAAGATTAAGCGATACTCCACCACGCTAGCTCTGTGCGGGTTGGTGGAGAGGTTTTACGACAACTACCACGAAGCGATTGTAGCCGGGGCCTACAGCTTAACATGTCATCCGAAACACGGAACGTCCGATAATGTACTTAAGATAAATTAATTATCTCATTGGTACATGGTCAGGATTCGTGAGAAGCAAGCGTGAAACCCATTAGACCACGGAGCTCCAAAGAGCGAATAAAAATTATAATATGAAGTAAAATAAAACCAGAAAAAAGCTATATGCTGAAAAGGTGGGTATTTATTTAGCGATTGTTCGCTAGCATCTTCGTTGCAAAGGCGGCAGCCGGAGCAGCCATTGGAAAACTTCTTCGTCAGCGGAATGGACCCTTTGCAGTCCGCCCTCAAAGAGCCTAAAGGACTTTCTTCATAGATGGTTAAAGAACACTTATACAAACAAAGATTTACTAGTAATATGGTAGGTACCCTAAAGTGTCACGTTAGCGAGATTGGAAGTAAAGAATCGAGTGTTCTCACACATCGATACCACGGTGAATGCATCGCGCGTGTAAGGAAATAAATCCGGAGGGGGAAGATATGCCAGACTTCCATACTAAAAGCTTTGAACTGCTTGAAATAAAGTTTCTCTAACCCAAAATATACAGTAATCGTTTAACAAAATACCGTGTCTTAGAAGCCCTCTTGTGAGTATAAAAGAAATCGGAATTTCAAGCTCCTTAATTTATCCAAGCATTCATTTTCATCCGTGGTCACCAGAAAATAATAAAAGAAATACATACTATTCCGCAGCATGAAATAAATATATATAGAACGTTACTTAGAGCGTCGTCGCTTGCAATCGAAACGAAAATCTATCAATTTGAGTATTGAAGTAGAACTGTGGGACTGATATATTTTTTGATGAAAAATGGAACGGGTTCCGCTTTTCTGCATATTTTCCAGCAAAGATGAGAAATAATTAATATTTCCTATCAATAGTTTTGCATGATTTTGTGTTGAGCCGGTGGATCTTTTCCTTATGTTTAATCACTTATATTTATAATGGTTGACGATCTTAACAGCATTCAACATAAACAGAATTATGTAGGTTTAGATATTTTACGATTCTTTATCATCTGTAAACGTGAAACAAAATCTGTAAAATAAGTTATTTTTCAACATTATCAATGCCTAAGTGCCTATCCCTCGCGCGCCTGTCTAATTGTATTATTTTGAGAAATAAATATCTCAAACCATAACCATATAAGAAAACTAAGACAGAAACATGGAACCCTAGTAGCCCATCGAAATATTAACGAAGTTACCCAAAAAAAAAAACTACTTACGTATCGGCTCCCCAGTTTATCATGTAATACAAGCTCGTTTATAACAATTTGAGTGACGTATGTACATAACGGATTGTCATTATTTACACAAATATTAGTTTGTTGTTCAGCGAGTACGAGTAAACTGGATTATGTCCTTTACAAAGTACATTCTTCTTGTGACAAATCAGTGAATGGGTGTGTAAATAAACAGTGATTTATATGTTCGTATATTGAATTTGACACCAAAAAAGTAATTTTTACTGATCATATCCATATAAATTTATATTCTTTAAAGTGATAATTGCTAATTATTCAATTATTCTTAATAGGGCATCTCGAAAAATTCTGTCAGTCGGGTCGGCCACTAGCCCGACACCCCTCCACCAAACCATGCTGAGCCAGCGTGGTGGAATAAGGCTCAATCTAACTCTGAGTAAAAGCCAATGCCCCTCGGTGGGGACAATAATGGGCTACATTTATTTATTTATTTTATTCATCACATCACTATTTTGAGGCTGTCATCCCTAGCATTGTCTATGGCTGTGGTGGTCGGTGATCGCGACGTGTTTTCATTGACCAGATTTTCCTTTCATTAAAGTCATGCGCCATAATAACATCTGTCTAAAAAACTTTGAAAGTAAGAAGGTTATATTATGTGTTGTTATGTGTGTGAGAAAACACAGTTTGTTGTGACTTGTATGGTCTTGTCATGCCTCTGCCACCCTATCTAGGATACTACTTAATGTCTCGTCCCCCCCCCCCCTGTTATCGTCGAACCAGCAGGAAAATAAAGTACTGGTTTTTGGACTGCCGTACCACCCGGTCACAAGGGTGAGGTGAACCCAAGAACCCGAATATAAACTACGAGTCCTTTTTTTTTTGTTTTATATGTAGTCCGTTTATGACATACCACACTAGTTTATTGGAGGGTAGATTAGAATTCGACATGCGTGCTAACGCGTCGCTGTGTTCTACAGGGTGAAACATCAGGTATTTTTCTCCCAAAAGAACATGGTGATGCCAATGCGGGGTAAGCATTCATCTTTCACTTCCTGAATATTCTAAAAGTATCTTCATAGCGTCACGTCATATACCATACGGGGTTGCGGTGGCACAGTTAATCCCACGTTTAGTCAGATTTTAAATACTCCAGTTTGCGCGACACGGAGCCAGCCTGTCGCCGCAGCAATGGAGATATATAGGTTTCCCCTCTTTTTTTTTCCATTCCACGGACATACATGCAAACACACAAATCTCTAAGCCTAAACGCAAATATTCCCTCCGTTCCGTACCGTCCGTCGTAGGTAAAAATTGTAATTAACAGCTGTCTGGGCTAACTGTTATTTAGTATGCAGGCCCTGCTCAGCTTATTCCTAATCTTACTATAACTACTTACTTACGACACAAATTACTCATTGTATCTGGTTCCTACGGTACAGGGTAATGTATACCGCATTTCATACCCGTGGTACTACCGGAGCTACTTCTGGTACCAAGGGGATGATTTTTTCCCGTAGTACTATACTATCCTCTCTGGTAGTACCACGCGGTATTTTGCATTATCCCTGGTACTACTTATCGATATATAATATCAATATAAATGTAACATATAAATATTACAAACGTATTCGAAGCATGCTTATTCTAGATAAATTGAGCCGTTAAACGCCTTTACAACTCTTTCCAACTAGGCGTTTTAGTCGTGCGTTTGTAGCGCTGCGAGCTAGTGTAGCGTAAACGCCGCGTAGTCGCATGCGATGCGATCTTTCGGTGTTAGACCAGTGTTGCGAACACATGTGCAGGAAGTCTCAAATTACCTTCGCCATGTTCGATACCGATAAATTTTAACACGAAATTCAATCTCGACCTGCCTTGTGGAATCCAAAAGGCGATGATGCTTCTGCAGCGCGACAAACGCTAGCGTCTGCAGGGCGACAAAAGCTAGCGTCGGCAGCGCGACAAACGCTAGAGACAGCTTCGCCACTGAGACGCCCTGCAGACGTGAATAATGTGAAGGGCCTCCGCTGCAGTGTGTCTGTCGCCCAACTTAACCTGTCCTCTCGCGTATGAACGGATCGTATGGATTTCCATTAAATTTTTATTTATTTTTATAAAATAATTACTACTAATCACTACTATTTTAAGTACTGTCAGTACTTACCGGAAATAGGAGATAAACGTACCTTCTCTCCGGTATCTCACACTCGATTGGTCGACTGACTAAATGAAAAAAAAAACGGTAATGTTGCTGGCGGCCATGACAATTTTATAGCCATGTTTTTTTTTATGGCTATTGATAGGGTAAAACGCTTATATGTATATTAGACGACCTCTGTGGTGCTGCGGTAGTGGCTTTGCCTACCATGCGCGGGTTCGATCCCCGGCTGGGGATAAAGAAAAAAACCTCAGGTCTTGGATGTTTATATGTGAGTGATGTCGCTGTTTCTGGTTCCCACGACACAGGTTGTCCTAGTGTGGGGCCAGAAGATGTATGCGCCTATATTTAAATGTAAATGTAAAATATTTGAAAGAGCCCTTAAGCGCATAACGGGGACTTCTGGAAAAGGGGACTTGGCCAAATGGGGACATCATGTACATATGCACGTACGTGCGTACGATGAAAAGAAGTGCCTGAATAGTATAGTGTTAATGTTTATTCAAGAAGATGAAATAATTCCATCCTGTAGGCGACCTCTTTATACAGCAGCCTCCGCGGCAGGGCGTCAATAACATTCGCGATAACGGCACAGATATTGGAAGTTGCACCCCTCGCCGGTGGTGTCCATACGAAACACAAAAAAGGAAGTAAATACAAACAAACAGCGCGGGCGAACAAGAAAGTTCCGGTTTGTGGAGTTCCGCAGGCAGCGGGAAATGCAAAATGCTATCTTATTAAATAGGTTAGGTTTTTAAAATCTTGCCCAATTTTATAAAATGGCATGTATCGGCTCGGTTACCATATTGGCATGGCATTTATATTTTTATTATTATATGTTTCTACAGAGCCACAAAAATATCTGACCCGGTGGCCAAAAAGAGAACTAAATTCTCTAGTATAAAATGTCTTCCATGTTTATATGCCAATGACGCTAGCGACGCCGTTATTGGGTCAGTTTAGTTAGTTATGTTGTTTCTTGGGCCCAGATGCATAACTCCCATATCAAAGTTTGACGTCTTATTACTGACGCTGACTCTCGTTAGGGAAATTTCAGCGCCAGTATGATATTTAACTTATTTTGGTTCTGTACCAAATCTGTACGGATTCTTTACCGCGCGCATGTAATGAAATGGTCGAAAAGTTTTCAGACCGGGTCGTTTCGGTATAGATTCTGTACCGAGCGCAGAATTTGTATGGTGAACGCACACTTATCGGCAGCATCCGCACCGGAAGCACCGGACGGATTTTAGAATTATTTTTTATGAAGTCCTGTGAATCCTCGCACACCTATCCGCGTCGGCATTATCCGAAGCTGGAGAACCTCAGAAATCCTGATGACGTCATCAGATTCAGGGCGGATGATGTGGTTGAATGCAGAGCAACGCGCGAATGTTCAGGAGCAGCGATTAAGATTCCTGCGGACAGTGCGTGCCGATGGCAGTAAGTACAGTTCACCAATACAGAGTGGAGGCAGCCTTCCCCTGTCCTGTCTCCCCCCGCCAGCTCCACCACGCTTTTTCCCGCTCACACACAATATCGTTTACTCACTCACTCACACACAGCCAGTGAGAAAATGATTTTTGGCGGAAAATATCTTCTATAAGAGTCGTTCTATTTACCCCTGAACCTCTACACATACCATTTTACGGTTCAAATTGATGCATAAAGCCATTTGGACAAGAATTTGAACACTACGGAACCCTGATACCGGAATTCCAAAACAAACTTCCTCGCTTTCTCGACGACGTGGAATGCGAAGCATTGCGAAGCTGTGTAATATACAGAGTACGGTTTATTTGTTGTACAAACTTCAATAAAAACTGTCAGGTCTGGCTGTCACTGGACCCCTTTCATCTGCAGCCATCCGTGGTTTTGGAGCAGACGGAGCCACGTGCAGCAGCCAGTTTGGGAGTTCGGCATTTGGGTGTCAGAGAACCATTCCGGGAGATTTGCCACATTATCAATAATTTCGTTGGTCCATTCGGAGAAAGCTGACAAAACATCATTCAGTATCCCTTGCTTGACAAAATATGACAGCCGGTTTAGATGACAGCTCCTGACACCGATAATCGCGCTCTGATTGGTCCAACGTCAATTTGAAGTAAGCATCTTTCAAAATATAAATTTGACAAGGATTGCGATAGAAAATTCTAGATGTCAGAGATAGAGAATAGAGCTGCAGAGTTTTGACAGGCGCCAATATTCAGTTTGAATACAACTTATCACTAATTGCGTCAAATGCTATATAATTAGTCATTGGATTGACTGTTGTGGACGAAACTCTGCAGAATTCGCATTTTCATTGCAGTTATAGGTAGCGCTACTATTTGTGTCACTATGGGTACTTCTACAGGTCGGATAGTGTCATATTAGACCATTTCTGAACACAGAAAAAATAGCAAAGAGCAACCGAGACAGAAGATAGTTCTGGCTCGCTTGCTCTTTCAGTTTAATTCAATAGCGTTAGACTTCTACAGCATTCTTGTCACAATTGCATACTCAATAGTACCTGCAAATGAACACGTCTTCTCTGGCATTAAAAAATTTCTCATACAAAATTTTAGTGTCCAAAACATACTCGTGTATTACGTCTGTGGCCTCCATTCGGTGACCGTCCGCGAAAGAGTTAAATACAACACGGCTACATTAAGTGCGAACCTGACAAGCAAGTAACTTGCCGTGCTTGATTACAACTTTGTTCTTTCGTATACAAGGTGACATTTAATTAGCGGACCATATTTTGAGGAATGATAGTACCCATCATTATGAAGAACTTTCTACAAGAAACATATGGTCGCAAAGGGAAAAAAATATTGGTCCCACAGTACATTGACCCGATCAGCTGATTACAAACTGCCGCGTTAGTTTATAAACTAACGGTTTTGACAATCTTACGGTGACATATATGTGTATAGTAATAGTTTATTACGGTTTACCTTATATACTTATTAATCGTTTAAAAAAGGGCATCGTTAAAATGAAAGCGGAGGAAGTCGTGTGTAACGACAGCGTCTATCAAAAGTCTGCCGCACAAGGCCTGCAGTCGCCCTATCGCGAGAGTTAGAATGGGTGGATCCGTTTTCTTATTCTTTCAAGCTAAAACTACTGAGTGCAAGTCCTGTGCCTTATGTGAGAAAAAGCCGTGACGGTATACCACAAGTCGTCACACTTATGACTCAGATACTACGTTAACAAAGTATACCTAAATATCTACAGTACCAAAGAAATGTTGACTTTGACATTGCTACACTAAATATAGGGACCCAAGCGGTCACCCAAACGAAGTGACGAGCACGACCACAATGTCAAGAGTGATGTGATAAATATAAACATTTATATACCGGCACATACATTGCTTCTGGCCCCACACTAGGATACCCTGTGTCGTGGGAACCAGAAACAGCGAACACATAAAAGACCAGGGGATTTTTTTCTTCTTCCCCACTAGGTACAAAATAGCTTCCAAAATGTCGCTGCAGTATGTCGCTGCAACGTGTAGCTGCAACGTTGCACAGTGTGGAATTATTTAATGTCGCGGGACATGTTCCGGGACACTGTTCAACGTTGCAGCGACATATTGAAGGAAATTTTTCCCCTACAGTGACTGTGTATATAGCCTTTATTCACCCAAAACTGAATTATACAAATCTGTGAAAATGAAGGAAATTATAGGAAACAACAGGCCGAAAATAATAAAAAAATGCTAAGTGCAAGTCGGACTCGCGCACCGAGAGTTCCGTACATTTTTTTAAGTTAACTCCTTAGGTGGCGCGAGTCGTGAATATTTGACCCCGGGGGTAAATTTAGTTAACTTCTCATCAGTGGGTTATTTATAAAATTGCATTTCAATTGATATCGGTGGCTTCCACCGACGAGGGGCTAGGAATATGTGACGGACTAACAGTTAAGGGCTTTTTTTAAAAGTTTTTTAACATGGCAGATTATAATAATATTAAAGTCCTAATAAAGAACTTTAATTAGACGGAAAAAGTTTATTATTCAATTAAATAATTTTATTTTAATTAATTTAAGATCGAAATACTCCGAACGAAACAAGTGCCATTGTACTCGTATGTTTATTTTTATATTATTTTTCTTACTGAATAGGTCAGAAGTCTTTGGCCTTTATAGTAAGAAAAATAATTGGGGCAGCAAGCAGCAAAGCCTACAAGGAGGTTTATTATCTTCTGCCACAGACAACAAATATTCTGAACACGATTTTTTATTTTACTTGTGATATAAGACCTTGCTTCTTTTCTTATCTGATTCTTGGTCAACGGGAAGTACTCTATATTAGGTTTTGATTTTCTTGCAAGTATCAATGGAATATAGTGAATTTGCGGCTAAAACGGTGTAACTTTTGTAGGACTTGACTTAGATGATTGATTTTTCACGACTTCATGAAACCACCCGCGTAATTGATATTAATTCCTACATGCTACGTCTACGTGTTAAAGGGCCTTCTAGGCAGACAAACGGACAGACGGACAAAGTGATAAAGGTTGCCTTTTTTCTTTTAAGGTGCGGAACCCTAAAAATATATTTAAAAAAAAGTTACTCCCACATTTTTGCAGCAATCCATCATCTGCCGATAACGATTAAAATGAGAGAAAAAAAATATTTTTTCATCAAACCGTTCAGGTTTAGAGATTACTTTTTGTTGATCTATCGTCGATAATTCGTCGCGTCACCGAGCAAAAATTGTCGAAAAATCAATTTAAACTTTATAAAATTGATATTTATTAAGATCTCTGAGATAAGGCGTTAATCTAAAGTTTCAAAATACTAACTAACTTACCCAAATGCTGTTAAATCCATGATCGAAAACATAATATTAGCTCGAAATTTGTGTTTTAATTTATTTATTTATTTATTTATTTTCTTTCTTTGATTTCGGTCTTTCGTTAGTCTTGAGTACATTATACGGACGTTCTAACGGTAATGGAAAACATCACGAGGAAATGTTCAATATCTCCATGGCTCCGCCGATAGGCTAGCCCCCTGCCACGTAAAATGAAGTTTGGAATAACTGGCTAAATGTGGGCACAACTGTGCCATAGCCAACCCATATTGGAAAAGTGTGACGCTAGATTTTTTTCCTTTGACTACTGGCATACTTCAGATACTGTAACGTACTACCTCTTTGACCATATTGGCTACTGGCGGATTAGCCAGATAAAAAGTACAACTATAGAAATTCGGAAATTCGGGTCTGGAATCTCGTCTGGCAGCTGATTGTTTTTTTGACGCAGACATTGTTTGAGCTCTGAAACGTGAGGTTGTATCTTCTGCATCAATAATTTTTAAGTCACGCCTTTAGTTGCGGCGATGGGCTAGTCCCTTTAGTACTGTTATTCCTTTTAGTACTGTAATGGAGCTGAATGTTTAGTTGCTGTAAAGTGCAGTTGTTGATATGAAACTTCCCTACTATCCCCAATCCATGGGTAAGCATTGGTTCGTAGTTAGTCTTCTTATTTTCGTGTATTTTATACTCTCTATGTATTTCCCTTTTCTATACAGTGTCTATTGGACTGCGGCACTCTTAGATCCTAATTACCCTAGGGCCCTCGTCGGAAGTCTCCGTGTGGGGTGCCGTCGCCTGATAGCTGGGCGCTGTTGCGCTTTTGTATTCCTATCATTCACACTGGTCTCTTTCCAGGGTTCCACGCCGAGGAGTAATATCCTCCTGGTGCTAACCGCAAAATCACTTGTTGACGTCTGGAGAAGTGGACCAGTTGGATTGAGTCTACCAAGGAGCTGAAGTCTACAAATTCCCGGCGAGTCCCTAACCAGCGTTTCAACTATATCACCAATATTCAACTCACGACCCTGTGATTAATAAACGTATCTTGAGCCTGCCAACAATCTCTTTTGGTCAGGTTAGAGTCTCACTGTTTCAATGGCGCCCGGATTAAGGGAATATTGGTGATAGAGTTTTATGTCTGGTCAGGGTAGTTAGGCCATAAGAGCGCCGTAGAACGCTAGATTTCTTTCGTAGCTTGTATATTTTGTTGTTTATTTTTGTCTGACAGGAGTATATTTGATCGTTTATCTGGGTACCTACCTCATTTCTACATTATTTATGGTCGCAGTCTGACGGCCGTTGTCATATTATAATTGTTGATAAATATTTTCCTCCAAATTCTCAGTACGAAAAATAAATTAATAAATTGTGAAGATTTTAGTAGGGAAACTTTTCGGACTATTAAATAATAAATAAGGTGAGTGTTTAACGGCCGATTTCTCGTACATTTAATCTGTTGTTGACAGTCCTTTATCAATTTCAGCTGTCAAAACGCTTGATCAATGGCTTGATTTTGTACCAGAAACCGGGCGTTAGTCGTGTACTCTGCTTACTTTCATGTAAATTTGTACAGTTTACTAGATAGGTAGTAAACATGACGTTTCCTATAAAATATCTGTCGCTAAATAAGGCTGAATTGGAGTATGAGGTTGAGCTTCGAGGAGGTACACCGGGTACTGTTCTGGACCTCAGGAAACAAATAGTTCCCCTGGCAGAAAAATCACCAGCTGACGATATCTCGGTATCGCATTTGAGTGCGGAAGTAGATCTTCTGGGAGCCAATATGCCCGCTACCGTTCCTGCATCGACGATTTCAATAACATCTACAACAACAAATACGCCCGCTACCGTTCCTACAACGACGATTTCAACAACATCTACAACAACAAATACGCCCGCTACCGTTCCTACAACGACGATTTCAACAACATCTACAACTACAAATACGCCCGCTACCGTTCCTACACCGACGATTTCAACAACATCTACAACAACAAATACGCCCGCTACCGTTCCTACAACGACGATTTCAACAACATCTACAACTACAAATACGCCCGCTACCGTTTCTACAACGACGATTTCAACAACATCTACAACAACAAATACGCCCGCTACCGTTCCTACAACGACGATTTCAACAACATCTACAACTACAAATACGCCCGCTACCGTTCCTACAACGACGATTTCAACAACATCTACAACAATACGCCCGCTACCGTTCCTACAACGACGATTTCAACAACATCTACAACAACAAATACGCCCGCTACTGTTCCTACAACGACGATTTCAACAACATCTACAACAACAAATACGCCCGCTACCGTTCCTTCAACGACGATTTCAAAAACATCTACAACTACAAATACGCCCGCTACCGTTCCTACAACGACGATTTCAACAACATCTACAACAACAAATACGCCCGCTAACGTTCCTACAACGACGATTTCAACAACATCTACAACTACAAATACGCCCGCTACCGTTCCTACAAGGACGACTTCAACAAGACCTACAACAACAAATACACCCGCTACCGTTCCTACAACGACGATTTCAACAACATCTACAACAACAAATACGCCCGCTACCGTTCCTACAAAGACGATTTTAACAACATCTACAACTACAAATACGCCCGCTACCGTTCCTACAAGGACGACTTCAACAAGACCTACAACAACAAATACACCCGCAACCGTTCCTACAACGACGATTTCAACATCTACAACAACAAATACGCCCGCTACCGTTCCTACAACGACGATTTCAACAACATCTACAACAACAAATACGCCCGCTACCGCAGCAGCAGGCTGGTGGTATCCCGGAAAGGGCTGGGGGTAAAAAAGCTCAGTAGGCGGACACAAGACGGCAGGCCAGCGGCGTGAAGATAGAAAAACCCTTGTTCGTTTCATAATACTTCTTCATAGCCAGCTTTTCATCTGGAAATACAATCCTGTTTGATAACCAGGGACTTCGGCAGGGATAGCCTGCTTTCCTATTAGAAAACTGTTTATTGATGTTGATGGTAAAACTGTTGGCTAACAGAGTTATTATTTTAGACAGCTGGCACAATTTGGACAGCTGTCACTACTGTTTCTATTTTTGGCAGCTGTCTTTAATTTTGACAGACAAATTTTTCAGCTGTCGATATTTTTTAATTTATGACTGGTGTCAAAATAAATATTCTTTTATTGTCAAGTGTAGGAAGGGTAGATGTGTATGGAGGGAGGTAAAACGATAATTTTATCCTACTTCCTACTAATATTATAAACTCTAAAGTTTGTGAGTATGGATTTGTTTGATACTATTACGCAAAAACTACTTAATGGATTTTAATGAAATTTTACAATAATGTAGCTCGGAATAACACTTAAGCTATAATTTATAAATATATTGTGTGAATTGTCCAAAATATACTAGTATAAGTAGGAAAAAAATCTGCCATATCCTACTAATATTATACACGCGAAAGTTTGTGAGTACTGCTAATAAAATAAACGCGAAAGTTTGTGAGTATTTTTACGCGTTTTTATCTTAAGTAGTTAATTTGGTAAGTTAGTTTAGTTTAGTTAGTATCTTAGCGGATTTTATCAGGTAAAATCCTACCCAAACAAGACGGGTATGTAACGTACTACCTCTTTGACCATATTGGCTACTGGCGGATTAGCCAGATAAAAAGTACAACTATAGAAATTCGGAAATTTGGGTCTGGAATCTCGTCTGGCAGCTGATTGTTTTTTTGACGCAGACATTGTTTGAGCTCTGAAACGTGAGGTTGTATCTTCTGCATCAATAATTTTTAAGTCACGCCTTTAGTTGCGGCGATGGGCTAGTCCCTTTAGTACTGTTATTCCTTTTAGTACTGTAATGGAGCTGAATGTTTAGTTGCTGTAAAGTGCAGTTGTTGATATGAAACTTCCCTACTATCCCCAATCCATGGGTAAGCATTGGTTCGTAGTTAGTCTTTCTTATTTTCGTGTATTTTATACTCTCTATGTATTTCCCTTTTCTATATAGTGTCTATTGGACTGCGGCACTCTTAGATCCTAATTACCCTAGGGCCCTCGTCGGAAGTCTCCGTGTGGGGAGCCGTCGCCTGATAGCTGGGCGCTGTTGCGCTTTTGTATTCCTATCATTCACACTGGTCTCTTTCCAGGGTTCCACGCCGAGGAGTAATATCCTCCTGGCGCTAACCGCAAAATCACTTGTTGACGTCTGGAGAAGTGGACCAGTTGGATTGAGTCTACCAAAGAGCTGAAGTCTACAAATTCCCGGCGAGTCCCTATCCAGCGTTTCAACTATATCACCAATATTCAACTCACGACCCTGTGATTAATAAACGTATCTTGAGCCTGCCAACAATCTCTTTTGGTCAGGTTAGTCTCACTGTTTCAATACATTAAAGTTATTTAAATTAAACATGATTATTTACAGCCTCTTAATAAAGCTACACTTAAAAACAACCAGTTTATGATAAGTACAGATCGTTGCAAGTATACTTGACGTCGCTTTGCAAACTTATAATTTAGCGAATTAAAGTGTCATCAATCGCTTTTAGAAGACGGACAGTACTTATTATTGTTGTTTAGGGTGACCACGCGCTCAAATTTATACCTTCATAAACACTCAGATAAGTGGTCCAATTGGGAAGTGTTCAAATTGGGAAGTTGTCATTAAGAACCTTGCCTTAATGGGAGCTTGTATAATTAGTACAAAAAAAAAACTGACGAAAGGGTACTACCCACGTTCAGCAGTGATTCAAGACTCCACTTTGCGCACAGGGGCTATGTTATTGCCGCGTGTACAGTCGCTTTACTGAGTTGTTCCTCGCGGTAGTGTTTCGGTGCGGGAGGGGTGACATTACATGCTTTGTCGATCCCGCACTGAAGTCTCGCGCCATACAGATGTCTCAACAATGACACCTTCCGCATCGAAATATTACCGCAAGAACTTCTTCAACAGAGTCTTGCTCATTGCCGCAGCTATGGTGAAATGAAGGTTTCTCAATCAATCTATATATATGTATAAATTAATCATCAAATGTGTTGGTGAGCGCAAAATTTTGCAAACTGCGGGACCAATTTTGATGTTTTTTTTTAAAACTATTCGGCGAAGTCTTAGAAAAGTTCTTATGGAGAATAAAAGTTGAAAAACCTTAAGGAAACTGCCGAAAAATCTAAAAATCCCTCTTCAGTCTTTGGTAGCGGAGTCTTATCAAAAAAGATTTCCCAAAATCTCCCTAAAACTATACGCACCCCGTCCGAAGGCAAAACACATCAACCATCAATTCTGTGTAACCACAGCTAAGTAGCGTACACGAGCGTTTATTGATTAAAATTACACACTTTGCCACCACACGTTGTGTGGTTATGTTTATGACAGCTCGCGTTTTGATGTGAATTGATTCGATATTTTTTTCTATTTTCCTATTTTACGTCTTTATTTGACTGCAAAGGCGAGCGTGCCTTTTAAAGTAAAACTAAACGGCCTGGATTTTTTCCTTATTTTTTTCTTTCTGCGTTAATATTTTTCCTTAAAATACTTGAATTCGATTAAGGATTAATAACCTCCATAGAGCGGAAATCCTTTTCCCATATCGGGTGGCAGAGTAGCCAGTTATTCAATACTCCATTATTCACCTCCACCCTAGAGAATTCTAACACAAAGTGGCCAGGTACATTGTTGAAAAAGGAGGTGTTTTATGATCACAAACCTCTTTTAAAGCTCCGGTCGTTTACACCTTATTTCTCGTGAGCTCTCCTTTAAAGGCAACAATTTAGAGCCGTTTAAAAGTTGGCAAAAGGCAAAAGGTTACAGTTTGATAAGTACTCGTATGCAATGCAGTTTAAACATATGTACGTAATTAAAGATTAAAACAAGGGGTTCAAAAACATTTCTACCAAATGAAAATCGCGTGATACACTTTAGTATGTATTCAGTACTCCGTTTACATTAATTAATTTAAATATCTACCTACTTAGTTGTTGAATTGGGATTTTGTCCAAATATATAACGATCCCTTGTGCTTTGGGAAAAAGAAACAACGGCATTGCAAATATATTTGTAACCGTCAAAGTTAGCCCATGGAAACCGAACAATGAAAGGGACTTCATCACATACAACACTGAAAACAAATCAGAACTTCCTCATTTAGTGCAAGCCATTTCTGTATTAAGTGTGCTTTTGTATTGCCTCCACCAGAAAGGACGCGCGACACTGGGTGGCACGCTTCGTTTCACAAATGGAGTCCAACGGTGCAACAAGATAAATGCTCGTTGTTCCTGCTTTGATGGTAGTCTTCCATTTGTTGAATAAGGATTTGGTGCATAAGTGCGCTTGCAACACATAAAGTGTATCGTGCTGCGAGTGTAAAAGCACAAAAACCCAGCACAAGAACTTATCATTTTACAAGTAGGTAAAGATAAGCTACGACAGATTCGCGCCTGTGTTATGAAATGAACCTTGAGTTATTGTTCATAAGAGTCATTTACGCGCAATTTTATCGTAGTTTGTCTCTACGGTAATGTGTTCCGTCTTCAGTTTTCCCGATCCGGGTATTGGAGGCCCACATTTGTGCCAACTTTAAGGCGTCGCAGTAAGCCAAGTTAAGCAAAATAGTAGTATTAAAGCAGTTAAGGCCCAGTTCTGGCTGTTGAGGTGAGGGACGCCGCATTCGCCCGTCGTCGTCGTCGTCGGTGGTGGTCGTGGTTTTGTGTGATCTTGGGCCTTGTTTTCTTACATTAGCTTGTTGATCATGAGTGTCAGCTTACATTCCTGACTGTTTACATAATTTGATTAATTTTGCTTTATTTAAAAGTATCCCGAAGTTATTGCAAAATCTGTTTATCACGATATATTTATTTACAATTTCGTACTGGATCTGAATTTATGTATTTGATATTTATTTGTTAGTGACATCGCTGAATAGCATTTTTTAACCTTTCAATCCTATTTCTCTAAATGTAAGCTCACGTTGAAATTCTTAGTTCCGCTGTCGGGGTGCCCAGCCTATGCTAGTTAATTAACTCCATTCCTACAGACGAAACTAGAAATAGCCTTCCTCTCATAAAGTATCGAAAGAGTAAGTAAGTAAACTTAAACTTCGCGCCCGGCAACTTCGGTTGTCAACCCTCAATATTTCGTCGCGACAGGTTGCCCTGTTTTTGCACTTTGATTGTACTATACAGATACAGAGTGTTACAGGAAAGGGGGGGGGGGGGATTGTTAGGTAGAAAAACAATTTGATGTGTGCAACGTTATTTTTTTTAATTGATGAACGATTTTACCGATTTGATCAGATTTACTTTATTTTTGAGCTCTTTTCTATGCATTTGGTCCTGTGTGTACTGTGCTGTATTATTTTATTAGTAATGAAAAGTCTAAAAGAAGCCCTGGTCTTATGAAATCCGTTTCATATCGGAGATGTTCAGAATAATGTCCCGAACAACAACAATAACAACACAGCGTCACGCCTTTTCCTATACATAGTCAGGTCATAAGTTCTGTCACATGTGCAATATGAAATAATTTAGACATGTTTATTATTTATGTAAACATTTATATAGCAAAATGAACTTGATAAAACATAGATTCTTATGGTAATAAAGTTTATTCAAAATGACCCCCGCAATTTTGAATACAGGCCTTTATTCTGCGCGGCCAGTCGTCTATCGCAGCACGAACGAGGTCCATGTCAATATCGGTGGCTGCCTTAATCAAGGATGCCTTGAGTGACTCCAAATCAGGATGAGGCTTTGAGCAGGCCTTTTCCTCCAAGTGTTGCCATATCTTGTAATCTAACGGACTCAAATCTGGACTGGAGGAGGGCCAGTCTTCGTGCCGGATGAAGTCGATTTCACGCGCCTCCAGCCAGTCTTGTGTGCTTTTCGCTCTATGAGCTGGCGCAGAATCTTGTTGGAATACCCAGTGCCTGTTATTAAACATGCTATGAGAAACAGGTTCCACAAGGTTCTTGAGGACTGTATTTTGATACACAACTGCATTCGTTTTTACGCCTTTCTCACAAAAATGTACCTCAGTTAAGCCCCAATAAGAGACTCCCAACCAAACCATGAGCGAGGATGGAAAATGACCTCGTTGGACACGCGGAATACGGTTGCTCGCTTCTTCACTGCTGTGTGCCTACACCTTATCATTTTGTTTGTTGTAACTCTCTTCCACGGTGAAAATTTTTTCATCCGAAAAAAGAATTTCCCGGTGTTTTTTTCCCGCGTACCGCTTCAACAAAGCGCGGCATCTCTTTAGTCTCAGGTCCATTAAACGAGCGTCCAAAAGATGTCCTGTTTTTCTTCGATATGCCCTAAGCCCTAAGTCTTCATTTAACACCATTTTCACCGTGGTCCTGCTTAACCCCATCTGAAGGGCCAACAGTTTCTGCTTACGTATGGGATTTCTTTGAATTCGCGCCTTCACAGCTTTTATCACTGCTGGAGTCCTAACAGAGCGAGGGCGACCACTTCTTGATCTGTCATCTACACTAGTGTAGACTCTAGAGTCTTCATTGTATCGTTTTATGGTACGATAAACGAATCTTTTGGTTATATTCAAATTTTTCAGTAAGTCGAAAATCTGAATTGGCGCGTTACCGCAACGATGCAACGCAATAACTGCGACACGGTCTTCTTTAAGTGTCCACTCCATATTTAAAAATGAGGAAAATTCTAAAAAGTACACATTTTTATTTTCATGAAAAATTCGAAATTCGAATTCAATCAGCTTTTTTGTGGCCAGCGTTCTAAATTCAAAAGTTTTTATTGTGTGACAGAACTTATGACCTGACTGTGTATGTGGTGGCAGGGGCATAATTTGTACCCCAAACAACGTAAAAAACTTCATCTTTCAGATAACTGAAAGGTAAATCGAAACCTTCTACATTCTGTTAAACTTCAAGAAATTTTATTAAGTTCCTGTGACTTGGGTTTGGAATAACTTTTAATTACAAATTAACTTAGAAAATATTAAAAAAATATATTTTACAACTCTCTGGGACGAGTACTCTTATCAAGAGTTACGTTCAACAAAATAGGTAATGCAACCTCATTTTTAGAGCTACAATTTTAGCCCCCGACAAAAAAGTGGGTTTTCATAAATTATAGAAATCAAGTCAAAATTTCTTTATTACTGTATGATATATATATATATATATACTTAGCAAATTTCATATTTTGCCTCTTCTAACATTAGACCACTATGAGAGGAGGGCGAAAAAACTCCCACAGATTGATTTTAGATCTCTTCCAAAAATCGGATGTGATTAACTAATACAAATATTACAATATTAATAATTGTAATTAATTACCAGTAATAAATAGTTAGAAAATTATTAATAACGATTGCTTAATGATATCACCATGTTTAATCGATCTTAATAATACCAAGATAACTACATGACAGAGTTAACAAGTCGGCCGAACAACTTTAGATGAAAATAAAGGTTGATCCGATCAAATCAGTTTAAAAAATATATTGAATTGACCATTTTCTGCCTGTTTTGCCTACTTTTTATTGTGACTCTTATTTGAATAATCCGAAGGATATCTTTTACGTTGCATAGTAGGCAAAGTGCATTCCACTTAACTATTCCCTTAGCCGTCTAATTGTTACAATTGCAACCAGTATTGCTAGCTTTAAAAAATGTGCTATCCAAAGGTTAGGGGATTTTTTTATAGATACTCGTATAAATAGAATACCTACCACAAATTATCGATCAAAACTATCTATACCTTTAATAAAACCAAGAAGTAGTTCAAAAGTATGAAAACAATATTGACAGCCAGCTAACTGTTGTGTAAATTCTTCAAGAGAAACTAAAAAAAGAAACGTGTTTATGGGATGGTGTAGGGTATACCCCATGTCAAAAGGGACGGAAAATCGATCCTTTTAGGATGATCTGATAAACACATACCCGCTATCTTATTTTCATATTCATTTACTGTCGAGCTTTCTCACCGAATACAGTGTTGTCTATCGCGCTAGATATTAGAGGTTACCGGTTCTCGCGGTGTCGTAGGGAGTAAGGATGGAACACGTATCGTCCGCCGATTAAATCGATATCGATATTGTTGACGGACCCTAAACGACTATCATATGGATCAATACATGATCAGAAGCACTTCTACCTCAAGCCTCATCAGCAAAAAACGCGATAAAGAAGACCAAGAAGGTTGGAAAGCCGCCAAACGCCCAGCTATCCAGAGGTAAAGACGCTGGTAACCCCAGAGTTTCGACATTCAACCGCTTTAACAGTCTATATGTTGATTATACCAGCCAGCAGTTGTATGAATGGCTACGGACTGCGATATTACCAAGAAAGAATCCTAAAATAATTCCACCAATAATCATCCGGATACAGGACAGCTGGAATCATGGTACAGTGAAGAGCCTCATCGAAACATTTGGTAAGAATTGCCAAAACTGAGTGTCAATCTGTGGTGTCAATTGAGTGTTACTCACATTCTCAAGAAATGACGAAGGGGTGTCGAAAGTCGTGATTAAGGGTTAACTTGCTTACTTCAAAGACACAATTGCCGGAAAACTTAAGGAAATTGGCTTTGAAGCAATTACTCCATCCATCCATCCATCCATCCATCAACATAATGTGTATGTGTAGATAAATTTGTAATACACTTTCAGGGTGCATATACTCTACATACATTTCGCACCTGTAATCTGTATTGTACATGTTATATGCAAATAAATGAATATGAATATGAACCTTCTTTGTGTCCCCCTTTTCTGGAGTACTACCAGCTGGATCTGACATATGGAAGTAGATTAAATACATAGACAACTGTGCCGTAGACATTTGCAGATATAAGTCAAATAAGTGGAATACATTCATGTATGTAGACTTTGAGTTAATATTGAATTTGTGTTATAAAAGGAACAAAATCATTTGGTTTTGCTAATAAAACAACTTATTAACATTCGTTATCAAATCAGATTGTACATGTACACTCAATAATGTGCATGACTGAAGAAATGTGATTGATTAATGATTAGCTTAGAAATCATAATATAGTTGTCGCAATAGTTATGACTGTCGTGTTTGAATAATAAACGCATGCTGCCTTGTAAAACTCGAGTTAACCGTTGTTTGTACTATTGCACCATTATTTTCATTACGCTTTGTGGATTCAAGTTACTGACACAATTGGATATGCATATGTGATGGGATATTTTGGACTCAGCTATAGAAAATACCACCCTGCATCTACATCTATATCTATAGTCACGTACATTGCTTCTACACTAGGATACCCAGTATCGTGGGTACGAGTACCAGCGATGACGTGACGTTCCATCATTGTGAATAACTTTTTCATCGAAAAACTTGGTCGCAAACGAAAAAATATTGGGTCTCCCATAATATCTTATAATCAGCTGATCGGGTCAATGTTCTAAATAATGTTTTTTAGGGTTCCGTACCCGAAGGGACCCTATTACTAAGACTCCGCTGTCCGTCCGTCCGTCCGTCCGTCCGTCTGTCACCAGGCTGTATCTCAAGAACCTAGCTAGCTAGAGAGTTGAAATTTTCACAGATTATGTATTTATGTTGCCGCTATAACAACAAATACTAAAAAAACAGGATAAAAGAAATATTTAAGGGGGCTCCCATACAACAATTCTTTCAATACCACATACAAACTTATAGATTCACCTGGTTACGTACATGGAGTGTGAAAGTAACCGCACCAATAACTTTGTAAACAATATTTTGCTGTGTAAAATCCAAACTATTCACTCCACACCATCGCTTCCATTGAACAGTGGTACGGAACCGTTCGTGCGCGATTTAGACTCGCACTTGACCGTTTTTTTTTTTCTCATTTGCGATGATATGCGTCCTTCGGAAAGTTGTTCATAAAGTTCCAAATACTCGTTTCAAATACTACTGGTTTCAAATACTCGCCAAAATTTGGGCAGCTAATTTAAACGCACCCTGTGTACAAGACCTAGTTTTTTTGTTCCTCCTCAGCCGGGATGTGAACCTGGAATCTCCCGCCTTGCAGGAAGAGCCTCGAACCGCAACGCCACAGAGGTGGCCATGGTATGTACCCGTCCTGTATATCTCCTTTCCCCGCCTCTCGCAATAACTCCGTAGTCGCTCTATACGCCTTACGTCAAACAATCTTCTAAAAGGTTCTGCCCAAAGTGAAGAAGCCTAAAGCTTGAAGAGCTGATTAATTCAATTTACTTCCCATTTAATTACAGCCATTACTGACCGACGCTTTGACTTTTTATTTTTAAAGCCTATTTTTGTTATTATTGGGCACGACCTCTGTGGCGCTGCGGTTGGGCTCTGCGAGGCCCTGGGTTCTGAGAGGTCCCGGGTTCGGGTCCTAGCTGGGGATAAAGAAACAAAAAAAACAGGTCTTGGACGTTTATATGTGCGTCATGTTGCTATTTCTGGTTCCCATGACACAGGGTATCTTAGTGTGGGGCCAGAAGCAATATACAGTGCCTGGATATAAATGCTTATGTTTATGTTTTATGTTTACGTTTAGTTGGAGTTTTCTTACGGTACAGGGTTTTTACACAAAAACAACACAATACAATAAACAAAAACAAAACAGATCACGCTTTTCCCATATGGTGTGGCAGGGGCAGAGAGAGAGATAGACTTAGAGTGTGTGTGTGTGTGTGTGTGTGAGAGAGAGAAAGAGAGAGAGAGGAAGAGAGAGATAATTAAATTCACAGCGTTATATGTAGGTTCTTGCATTAGCAATGGGAAATCCTTAGCGTAGTTGTTAAAAGACTATAAATAAAAATACATGACAATATATTGCTTCTGGCCCCACACTTGGATACCCTCTGTCGTGAGAGTCAGGAATAGCGACGTTACGCACACATATAAATCCAAGACCTGGGGATATTTTTTCTTCCTCCCCAGCCATGGTTTACAATACAATATTGTCGTGTATCAATTTTTAATTTTTGGTTTTCACCTTCGCTCCTTGTATCTAAAGTTTATCTGCCTTTGTAAGTTGTAGGTCTTTTAAAAGGTCAATCGTGTGTTGACAGATTTGTTTTCTTCACTTTAACACGGCAACGAACCTTTGTTTAAACTTCAAGGAAAGTCGCGATTTCATGCTGTCTTTTGAAAGAGTATTTGTTCTTTCAGTGTCTGCTGAGTCCAGTGTAGGTAGTCTGATAAAAATAATGAGGGATCAAGAAACAAAAAAAAACTGGCAAGACTATCGATGACAATAGCCCACTAGCGATAAAAAAATATATTCTTTATCATCCATTAAGGGCTTATAGTTCAAACGAGGATTTTGAATCGTCATTTTTCATGATTTGTGTTGTTTTTTGACGGCGGCGATGGTTTTTAAATGCCCGTGTTCATATAAAACACGAATCGTGAAAAATGATGATTCGTCGTCCTCATGTGAATAAACCCTCCGAAGGTGATGGCCGTCTCTACTGTCGATCTTAGGGTGCGGGCGGCGCGGCGTTCTTCTATGAGAAGTATCTGCTTTTGGAACGTACTACCTAGTATTAAATGAATGACGTGCTCTAAGAGATATGTAATCACACAACAGGATAAAGAATATTTTCATTATTGACTGATGGATTTTATATTATAGACTAGTACTTATTTAGAATTGATTAGATAATATAATGAATAGAAAATACAATTCAAAACTATCTGGGGGCACGGTAGTGCCCCCGCCAAGAAGAGCGCGAAGCACTGGGGTACTACCCACCTTTTCTCGTAACGCTTCGTCGTTATTTTGAACTCTCAGAACTTGGGTTTGGATTATACCAGATCGACGAAATTCTTGAGACATGATGTCAATAGTAGACACATTAAACTCAAAAAGTTTCAGGTGCATAGCTCTTATAATTTAGATTTTATTGCTATCAAAAAAACCCCGATTTCATCACTGACTTACTCATTCACTGTCGATCAACAAAACTTTTAGGGCACTTCCTGAAGTCCTAGAAAGCTGAAATTTGGTATGTAGGCTAGTATTAGAACATAAATAACCGCAAAGTCTTAAAACTTGGAATTTTCACCCCTCAACCCCCTAAACTAGGGGTTGAATGTTAGTAGTATCGAACTAAATATTACATTGCATTTTAACAGTTAATATGAGACTTCCGCAAATTTCGAAGCTAGAGCTCTGAAAATTTATACAGTGACTGCTTATTATAAATACTAACTTTACATAACCTTCAATACTCCACAACTGCAGCGATGGGCTAGCCCCCTGTCACGCAAAATGGAGTATTCAAACACTGGCTGAAAATGGGCACATTTGTGCCTCTGCCACCTGCCGTATGGGAAAAGGCGTGACGCTTTTTTATTATGCTCTCATTGATATTGGGTCATCCACTTTCTCATGTGGGCAAGCTTATGGTAGCATTCTCTAGAGTGACTAGTTTGCAAGGTGTCCACCTTATAAATATTGACTTTAGTAGCATTAAAGCACAACAGTCAGCTATAGTCGAATGTAATCGCCTAAGAGTCAAGTATCGCCCTGATCTATTGCTTATAACTGTTTAGTAAACCGACGAAGAAAAAAGGCAAAGACAGTCAGTGGGCTATGAAAAAAGGCACATCTGAAATAAATCCCAAAAAAAGAAAGAGAAAATGAACAAAGTAAAAAATATTATCTTTAGTACTTACAAAAACAAGTGAAATCACACTAAAACCATTTGAATGCAAAAAAAATGCCACGATGAGAGAAAATGTTATCAGGGTGTCAAGTCTGGTAAATCCCATTGCTATGTTTATACAGCAAAGCTACAGCATAAAAGGTGTAAGACAATTACGCTGTACTACATCTGTACTGCATCTGTATTAACAGTTGTTTCAGTTTTGACATCTGTCATTTCACATACAAATAGTAACTTGTTGTGCTCTGAGTTAAGCACTGTGTTAATACAGATACAGATGCAGTACATATACAGTAGTACAGCGTAATTGTCTTACACCTTTTATGCTCCATCTGATGCTGTCAAATAAAAACAAATACACTGTGACTATATCCTTTGCATTTTTACTCGGAATAATATCGAAGAAATTCATTTGATTTTCCAATTAATTCAATGTGGGTTTTTATGCCTTCCATAATAGTATGAAAAATCATACTGAAATTAATGGTATTCTTTGGTATAGGTGGTTTTCATATACACGTTGGTAAGATGAGATGTCTTTTCCCCGGAGTCCTTTCGTCTAGGTTTCAGGGCATACAATCAGATACCCAACAACTTTTCAGTGGCCTCTAATGCACCGCACTCGCTCTTTGTACTGACTGTGACTTCCCTTATCAATATGCATCCCGGATCTTATGCAAATAACAAAAAGAAATGAAATCCCACCAAAACATTTTCATGTAAAAAATGTAGCCAAGAAGAAGGAAACAAAAAGTTATCAGATCTCTTGAGACCTAGAGAGATAGAGCCAAGCTACTAACTCTACACGCCCTAACTGTACAGCCCTAACTTCACAAACTCTAACACCTTACTCAAAATATATGGCGTGGCCGTTTCGTTGCTTGCATTTTCCAATTTAAGCACATATGACGGTAAGGAAACGGCCAAGCCACATATTTTGAGTAAGGTGTTAGAGTTTGTGAAGTTAGGGCTGTACAGTTAGGGCGTGTAGAGTTAGAAGCTTGGCTCTACTTGAGATCTGATAACTTTTTGTTTTCCTCTTCTTGGCTACATTTTTTACATAAAATGTTTTTTTGGGATTATAGTTACTACTATAGTGACCTATATATACTTTATTAATTTTTATTTATTGATTTTACCACAATTTTCTCGCAATTTTACTCTTTGAGCTTCAAAATGGAATGTCTAAGTTGAACCAAGATTAATTAGTATAACTATTTTCCATCACGATCTTTCAACCGTGATTGAAAATCTGTATTGATGATCTGATTGCTACTTTGCTATAGAATACGATTATTTTTAAACGAGTTGCCCTTTATAGCGATAATCATTGGACTATTTGTCAATTTAATACTGAAGGTGACTAAAACCTTTCAAAATGACAATTTGAGTATGATCCGGATTGATGCTAGATATACAGAACCGAGATACTGGAATTCAGCTCCTTCGCCGAACTACAAACTTCTCAGTAAGATTTACGAATATTGTTCGCAGCCTTCTTCAAAAACTGAAGACCCAGAACAATCAGGCCTGCAATCGAAATATACAACTTATAGAAAAAGACGGTAATATTTGAGAGGAAACACAACAACAAAAAAAAAGTCATACGGCATGCAATAAACGCAACATTATAAGACTGTACAATTACATCTACTTCTACGCACACACGATAAAGACTGGTGACTAAACATATTCTAATATGATAAAAAATATGCCCACAAAAATATCTATTTCCACAAAGATGACCTCTTATCACAGTATCCAATAAGATCTAAACATTCACTTCCCGCCTAACTCAATTAACGCAACTCAATTAACGAAATTATTCTTGATTCTTAGGAAATAACATTAAAAAGAAACCAGGCAAGTGTCAGTCGGACTCGCGCACCGAGGATTCCTCACAAATTGTATTCTTTGTGAAATAAGTTCACACTTACTCCCTGTTACGCCACACAGAAGTTTAATATAAACGTCACTGTTCCTTTCACAATGCAAAAACTTAACACTTTAGTATTCTAACAGAAAGTGATCTATAGCTAGCAATTCGGTTCTATGAAGCTATATGAGGTCGCCTCACTTTGCTCCGCTTCGCTCGGCTACCGGTGGTTCTCAACCACCCTCTCCCCAATGTATGCCCATCCGTAAATTTTTCTTCGAAACACAACTCACGAACTTATGCGCGGGACGAGGCGGCTTAGAGAGCTGTGATTGGTCAGCTCAAGGTCAGTATTTGATACCTAATATTTGTATTGGTGTCAAACAATTGAAACGATAAAATTATTGCTATGAAGGCTTGTGTTAAATAAGGTTTTCGGACTTAATTTAACAAAAAATCAGTATAACTATAAGTATAGCTTTTTATGTGCAAATCTTTATAAACAAATTCTTATTAAATGATCTTTCATTTGAGGTATTACTGACATAGATATCTCACATATTCTTGAATTTATGACATAGTAACCAGTTTGAGAGAGAAAAATATACTTTTTAGACAGTCTTTTTAATTAATTAAATTTATCTATTCATGCATGAAATGAGATCCTTGCTTCCTCACACAGACACGAGCCCATTTTCGGACTTCTGTGGTCGTAATTTTGAGCTTCATTTCATCTTTCATGGTGTCGAAAACCATTCTTATTTTTGAAATAAACATTTCTTTTGTGTTGATGGCTACGTTTGATTAGACAAGATCTTTGGCCCTGCCTCACACAAAATAGTCCATTGGGGTCAGGTCTGGTTAACGGGCAGGCCTAAGAATATGGCCGTCTCTGCCGATCCAGCAATTGGGAAAACAGTCGTCAAGATAGCTTCTTAACGCCTTATGCATCTCCTATGCACTAAACAGCCTACGAAATTGAAATGAATTGGATTGAACTAAATTAATATTGAGTGGCGCTGATGGTTGGATTTGATTCTTTTAAAATTGAGTGGCGCTGATGGCAACACTGTGGACCGGCCGGGCAGTTCGGACACTCAGGTGGAGTCACACTCGCACATTTCCGAGCAGGAGGTGTTTGACGTCTAAAAGGCCATGTCTCTGAGTCAAGCCGTGGGACATGACAACACCAGCATGTAAAACCTACGTTTTGATAGCCCGTGGGTGGTGGTGCTCCTCTCTGTGCTATTTAACGCATGTCTGAGACATTTGTACCTGTCCACGGAGATGCATCAAACATTTATTAAAATAAAAACTGTAAATGCTTCACTTAATTCCAATTATCGACCCATTTCTCTGGCTACAACTTTTTCAAAACTATTTGTCTCACAAAATTTGAAGGAATAAGTGAAGCTCAGTTTGGTTTTGAAAGTAAAAGCTCAACGGATCTTGCTATTTTCACTCATTTTGAAGCAGACCGTGGAATATGTCTCAAGAAAAACCTCCGTATATGCAGTCTTCCTTGACTTAAGCAAGGCGTTTGATCGGGTCAAATACAGTCTGCTTTGGGGGAAGTAAGCGGATCATGGAGTACCCTAGGATATTGTTAGAATCCTGGCGGCATGGTACAAGAGTCAGATGAACGTCGTAAGATGGTGTAATGCCTCGTCAGACGAGTTTGTAGTGTTCTGCGGTGTGAGACAGGGAGGGACATCTCCTCTACTGTTCAAGTTGTAAGTCGAGGCGCTGAGCGCCAGGTGAGGTAGGGCTCAACGGCATTGGCATCAGCTGCCATGTTGGAGGCAAGTGTGTCAATAAACTGAGAGCGCTGGGTAACGAGCAACATGTGGGATGATCTCGACATGGACAGGGAGAGACGAGCTATGGCCGTCAAGGCCAACATAATAGGGCGCAAATTCTGCAAATGCTCGCGTGACTCAAAGCTTGTTCTATTTAGGACGTATTGCCAAACCACACGCCTCAGCTCTGGTGCAGTGATAAGATAGTTATCGCACATTCAAGGTGCAATATAACTACACTTACTGCATCTTGTGCCGTCTGCCGCGGTGGTGCAGCGCGTCTACAATTTTTGTAGAGGCGCTGATTCCATGCGCTGACGCAGTGATAAGATACAGGGTGGCTAATTTTAGGCATAATTTGCATTTTTTAACGACTAGAATTGTCTGTAAATAAATTTGAAAATATTGTTTAAATCACTTATGTAAAAAAGGTTACTACAAAATATCAGACTATGTAGAAGACAAGAAAGCTTGGGAAGGTGTTTGCTCCAATTCTGTAAAAAATAACGTATAAAGCTGGAGGTTTCTAGTCGCCTCTTTGCCTCCAGCATCTAAAACATTGAGGTGACGGAATTCAAATTGAGTTCTATATTTCCCTGTACCTTATACATGTGTTAGTTTAAGATTTGACATTCTCCAAATGTTACCTATGTGTTTCTTATGGAAATAAACTCTTTTTATGATTTTTTTGAATTTTTGAGCTTTCTATCCTTCTGACCACTGCGTGTAAATCGGTCTCTGTGGATTTTCCCGCTTGGTACGCATGTTGTTTTTGGGTTTATAGGGTTGGTTCTCATGGGACAGTCCCTTATAAATCTATCACACACTCTTTCTAACGTTTTCAGAATGAATGATGTGAGACTTATAGGTCTGAAAGATTTAGGCTCAGTGTAGTCGTCCATGCCTTGTTTCGGCAGGAAGACTACTTTCACTTCTCTCCAGATCCTGGGCATGTAGCCGAGTGCTAGACATGCCTTAAATATTTTTACGAGACTTGGTATAATGAGCATTGCTCCCCATTGCAGTAGGGCTGGTATTACGCTGGCTGGTCTTGGTGATTTATATGGAAGGAAAGAGCTGATCGCCCATCTCACCTTCTCTTCATCTTTCAGGATTTTTACTTCCACCCATGCTTCCGGCGGGGGTGTTAATGTTTGCGAGGAGCTTGGTGTTTCTGTCGGTGTCTCTACCTCTTTTGCGAGTAGGATTGTACACCCCGGGAAATGCGTTTGTAGCAATACACTACAGAGCTCTTCTTTGCTCTTGGTGTATGCTCCATTCGGTTTCTTTATCGAACCAGGATGGTTTTGTGGGGTCTTTACCTATTAGCTTTTTGATTCGTGAGGCCTGCGACTCGTTGTTTATCGAGCTGCAGACATTTCTCCACGATTCTCTAAAATTGCACCTAGTTTGTTTTTTAAACTGGTTACGTGCTTTTTGAAAAGCTTTCCAGTCGTCCTCTGCCTTCAAATTGATGGCATGATTTATAAGCTTTCCCATAATATTCAGCATTCTCTCCAGTTTCTCGTACCACCAGCTGTATTTAGATGGCTTTGCTGTCATTAGAGGGCAGAATTTGTTGTAGCTTTAATGTATCGCCCCTTTGACTTGAATGACCGCTAATTCTATTTCTTCCATTGTCTCCAGTTTGTTGTGCACTCAGTTCCAGATAAGTGTGTCTCAAGGTGCTGAGTATAATCACTTATGTTGGTTTTTCTAGCGTTACGAAATTGCCTAGGTTTTAACTTTATGTTCTTCAGGCTGAAGGTGATCCATCTGTGATCCGAACACGATGCTTCTGATGAAACTCTTCATCCCGATATAAGGTCTAGAGCCAAAAAGTTGGCAATTGTTATGCCTGGTATTGTTTGTGCCTTTCTCGTGACAAATGTGGGTTCTGATCCTCTACGTAGTGTCGACAGTTCATATTTTGAGAGAAATTCCATGAGATCCTTACCTCTTTTGTTTATGTCCTTTCCGCCCCCATACGGTGCTGTGCGCGATGGCGTCGCTTCCTAATTACGAGAGGTATGTCATTTTCTTCAAAATCTCTGACTAGCACCTCCAGTTCCTCCGTAGGTATCTCCTCTTCGCCTGGCTGGTATGCCGAGAGAGGTGAGATCCGGGGAGCAGAGGTGTGTTATTAAGGTAGCTTTGTAGTGATTCGGGACATATATGGCCGCCCTCACTTTTGTGTTTGAATAGTAGGTATATATATTTCCAAATAAGTCCATAGTCAATAAGTAAATAACATCCCTAGCAAAATATTACTTAACCTGAATGGTGTACGTATTTTTTCTATGGTGTAATTAACCGAGAGAGCGAAGCGTCTTCGTTTCAGGATTGCGCCAAAATGCTTTCGTATGTCCGGATATTATCCTCTACAGGCCGCATTTCTCAACTGTTTCTCGAGATTTGAGTAGGTTCGGTAATCAAATAGATTTTTTGTCGACTCGTTTTTATTGTTTTTTTTTTTTTTTTCAAAATGGCCGATATGTGGGAGTTTTATAATTTCGAAAAACCGCTACAGTTCAAACAGCTTGACGGATTTAACAAATGAGGTGTCGTTGGATTGATATCAACCGTGGAGGAACAGGCTATATAATTTTAGTGAAAAATCAATAGGTTGGGTTTAAGACTGCAAAATTTAGTATAAAAAGTAATTTTTGCGACTACATTCATACTCCATGTACGTAACTAGGTGCATTTATAAGTTTGTATGTTTACTTGCGGGGTCTACATCTCCCAGAGCCACTAGTTAACAATGTGAAGTATGAATGGGACCATAGTAGGAGTATGGCGAGCGATAATATTTTAAATTTTGAGATATATCCCGCAGTCTGAATCCATCTTCAGTGCCAGTCGCTTCATGCAAATGGCCGTTCCGACGCTCACATTATTTTGTCACAAAACAAGTTACGGACAGCCCTTCTGGATTAATAAACACGGCTCTAGGTGTGCCAAGGTTTTTCAATGCTCACTAAGAGATAAGGTTCGTTTTAGAACTGGAAGGGCAATCAGCGGAAAAGATAACGCTGGGTTATTTATAAACGACGACGAGACCGGGCCCCGCAAAACCTTCCAAGTGAGAATCGATATAAGATCTATATTAATTAGTTTTCTTTATTGCACACAAATAATAAAGGAGATGTTTTAATAATAAGAATAATCTTTATTCAGACGCAAGCGTCTTTAATGGCAAATGCATGTCAAAATAAATTAAATTAGATTTAAATGAAGTCATTAATACACCATATTAATTAAAATGTTTTGTGGAATTATTAAAATATATACTCACTCATAATTATTTTAGCATAAGTAGATTCGACCACAACCTGCGCAGGCCGTGACTAACCTCATAAACCATCTTTACGTTCCCCCAAAGCAGTATGCCGTAAGACATAATGCTATGGAAGTAGCTGAAGTAAACTAGTCTAGCTGTTTCCACGTCCGTAAAAAGACGGATTTTTTTAACTGCATAAACTGCGGAACTGAGTTTTTTTGATAGCTTATCTATGTGTGGGCCCCACTGAAGCTTATTATCTAAGGTGATTCCTAGGAATACCGTGCTATCTACAATTTCTAAATTTTCACCTTTAACATTAATATCAGCCGAGACTTGTTTAACATTGGGGAGTATAAACCGAATACATTTAGTTTTGTTATTGTTCAGTAAAAGATTATTAGCACTAAACCAATTGACTACCTTTGAGATTGCATTATTCACATCGTCAAAGTTCAAACTGCGTCGTTTCATTTTAAACAAAAGTGAAGTGTCATCTGCAAACAGTACAATCTCATGATTATCTCTGACAAGATGTGGCAGGTCATTAATATAAACCAAAAACAGGAATGGCCCGAGTATGGAACCCTGAGGTACACCCATAGTAACAACAGACTTGGAGATCGTTTTCCATTAATGTCAACTCTCTGTATCCTGTTATTTAGATAAGAAGAGAGAAGATCTAAAGAGTTATCCCTAATTCCATAGTGATGTAATTTCCTGATCAATGTCCCATGGTCAATGCAATCAAAAGCCTTAGACAAATCGCAAAATATTCCTAGAGCATCATGCGACTCCTCCCAGGCATCATATATATGTGATATTAACTCAATACTGGCATCAGTAGTTGATTTGCCTTGTGTAAAACCAAATTGTTTACAGTGGAGCATGTTGTTGGTGTTGAAATGTGTAAGAAGTTGATTTAAAATTACTTTTTCAAATACTTTACTAAATGTAGGCAATACCGATATCGGTATGAAGTTAGAAGGGTCAGATGTACTACCCAATTTAAACAAAGGTACTATTTTACTGTGTTTCATTAAATCAGGAAACACGCCAGATTCAATAGATGCATTAAATATGAAAGCTAAATCAAGTGCAATAACATTTATTAGGGGCTTCACAACATGAACAGAAATATCCCAGAGGTCTGCAGTTTTCTTAACATTTATTGATTTAAAGGCTTTAATAATAACTTTATCATCTACATAATTAAACGAGAATTGATTTTCACATCTAGGTACTTAGTCTTTTAGCAAAGATTCAGCGACTACTTTGGAAGAGTCTAAAGACTTTGTAGTAGAGATTGGGATGTCAGTAAAAAAAAAATCAAACGCTTTATGATATTGAGTTAGCTACATCAATATCATTTTTGAAAGTAATATCATTATTTTTTAATTCATATTCATTGTTTTTAATACTGACCTTTCCAGTCTCACTTTTAATTATATCCCAAGTTGATTTAATTTAGTTATCACTTCTTCTTATTTTAGATCTGATAAAATTTTATTTTGCAATTTGACAAACTTTTTTAAAGATTTTTGAGTACTGTTGGCGCCGTGCTGTTTCCGAACGAGGCAACCCTACAAGTACTTAACAGGATGGTATGCTGCAGCCGCAGCCAATAGCCGCTCGTATCGATGATGCGATAAAGACATTAACCAATGACAGGACCGCTACATCGCGCCGTGCGCTCTGCAGCGAATGAACGACAGCCACGCAAGAACACTTGCTCGATCGCCCTAACCTCGCCAACACACTCTGTGGTGCCAATTTTATATATAATATTTAATGCCTTATTTCTAATACTTTTCTGTGTGATATTATTGTAACGCACATTAAAACGAAGCCAAATTTCAAGAAATCTATTTATTAAAAGATTGTTCCCTATCCTGAACAAAACTGGCGACCGTGACAGGACTTAGACCGGCGTGCATCTATAACCTTTGTCGAGGTCAACGTCCTTACCAACAACCTACACCAGCCGAAGAGGATTGCACCGGTCTCTTCATCGCGGAAGGTTCCGCTACACGAAGACTTCATACGGAGAAGACGAACGAGAACGGCGGGACAAACTGCCACGTACCTGAGTGCACCAGTTCTACCTACCCATCTACGTGTCACGTTGGAGGAGCCTACGTCCTGTAGCCGCTTAATCAGCTAAGGATAAAGCTGTGGAGCCTGGACACCTACCTGCTTAGCTTGTCTGCTAACATAACGTGAGCCCGTTCCTATCATTTTCCTCTCCTCTTCTATCTGTGTTCATGCTCAGGATTCGTTCCTCTAAGTGCTTGGTGATCATTCTCAATATATCTACTGCTAGTGAAATTGCGTGCCTATAATACCTACTTAGCGCTAAGCATTTGCCTAATCATCCAAAGGGAAATTGCAAGCCAACCTCTATTCACGCCTAATCATTGTGATCTAAATTATTCGCAATTTCACGCATGCTTATCTATTTTTAGTCGAGCAAAGGTTGGAGTTCCGCCCCCTTATCGACACTCTGACCCGAGCAAGTCTAAAATCTATTAGTAATCATAACATAACCTATCAACATAAATACCTACCTACAAGTCATCTAATTACCCAATGGTTTGCACTTGTCTGCCTATCCATTGCATTCAAGAAACATTTGCCTATTTAACGTACGTACCTACCTATCTAGAAGTATATTCACTTCTATCTATCCCTCACTGCTCGCTTATCGCAGTCAGCTGTTTAGTTTTCTGACGTTGATTCCAGCGCAACCGAGCTAACGGTAAACGGAACGGAAGCGGCAACGCGCGCGCTTCCTGCGGTTGCCTGAGCACCTAACTGCCTACGCGCTGCTCAGCTGATTGCTTGCCCAGCTGATAGCCTGCTTTGCTGCTAAGACACCGGTCGTCGGCTGCGCGCAGGACTAAGAAACGAGGAGCGTATCGTATACAATTTCATTATTTGAATCGTCAATTCTGATACTTCATCGCAATGGCTACCGATTTTAAATTAAGAGAGTTGAATGTCAAGCGCGGTTCCATTAAGGGACGCGTGACTAAGTTTAAACAGTATTTAGACTCACTAGAATCCTTCGACAGTGCCTCTGCTGTTGAAGTAAGTACGCTTGCGATGAGGTTATCAAGAATAGAAGCGTTATTTATTGAGTTCGACGGGTTGCAGAGCCAAATAGAAGTACTAAATGAGTCTAACCAAGAGATAGAATTAACTACGCGGGATCTAGTTGAGCTAGAATTTGATACTTGCATTGCTATCACCCGAAGCTTGATTGAATCTCACAGCTCAACCCCCAAGCAACCTGAAAGTATAGCTAGTAGTTCTCACACCAATGGTTGCCACCATCATGAGCATGATGGGTGCAATAACTTAGGTTTCAAATTGCCTACTATAAATATACCTAAATTTGATGGTACCTATTACAAGTGGTTGGAATTCAAAGAGATCTATGATTCATTGATTCATGATAATCCTAAAATACAAAGTATTTATAAATTCCACTACCTCGGCTCTTATTTGGAGGGTGAAGCTGCGAGATTGCTAAGTAACCTAGAAGTATCTGAGAAAAACTACAACGAAGCTTGGTCACTTCTCTGCAACCGGTATGACAACAAGAGGCAATTAATTAATAATCATTTGAGATCTCTATTTACTATTGAATCAGTTCGTGAAACTGATAAGTCACTCAGATACATTATTGATCATGTGACTAAAAACCTACGTGCCCTCTGCACACTAGGACTACCTACTGACAAGTGGGATGTCCTAATTATTCACCTTCTGGCGGCAAAGTTAGACAACAGTACTGTTTTCAAGTGGGAAGAACATCGTAACACTATATCTGAGATACCTACCCTAGATGATTTCTTCTCGTTTTTGAAAAATCGCGCCGACGTACTTGAGACTGTTAACAAAAACAAGACTGACAGACCAGCTGTAGCTAAACAAGTTCCAACCAACCCAGCCTCCTATCATAGGACTACTACACAGACTAAATCGTTTGTTGCTACATCCAAGGAATCCTCCCCCTCATCTCGAGCCCCGCCTGAGTGTATGGTATGCTCAGGCAAGCATCGCGTATATGAGTGCACTACATTCAAGTCTAAGACACCTGAGGACAGGAATTCCATTGCTGCATCACTAAATTTGTGTCGTAATTGTCTGAGACCTGGGCATGACTGTCAGGCCTGTAGGCTCCCCGGTTCTTGTAGAACATGTAAACAAAAACACAACTCACTACTACACCTAACTGAAGCAGTCTCTTCCACCCCTAGCCAACCAAAATCTATAGTCATGTCTGCCTTGTCTTCCCCGGAGGTTCTATTGTGTACCGCTAAGGTGCGACTAACTAATCCAGAAACTTACGAAACTGTTACCGTGCGGGCCTTACTTGACAGCGGGAGCCAATCGTCCTTTATCACTGATCGTGTAAGGCAAAGACTCAACTTGACTTCTCAGCCATCAAATGTCAATATTGTAGGCATAGGTAACAATACCCTAGACCTAAACCCCGAACGTTGTTCCATAAAACTCCAATCTAGTTCGACTTCCTTTGAAGTTGTAATGTTCTGTCTAGTATTGAAAGCTATAACTGATGACTTGCCCAAGCATCATTTTGATATAAGTTCACTAAACCAACTAAACGACTTTGAGCTTGCAGACCCCAGCTTCAACGAACCATCCCCTATTGACATGCTTATCGGCTCGGACCTGTTTTGGGACTTGATAGGTTCCAAACAGCAGTCCCTTGGTTCCAAAAAACCTAATCTTCAAAGGTCTAAGCTCGGATGGCTAATCGCAAGTCCTGTGCCTAATCAATGTCGTACTCCGCCAACTAAGTCCCTAATGTGTAATTTCCTAAAAAATGAAAATCACACCGACATCCAGAAGGAGCTATCAAAATTCTGGGAGCTGGAAAGCGTTCCGAAAATTCAACCTCTGTCCGAGGAACAAATGCTTTGCGAAAAGCACTATCTCTCCACTACTTGTCGCGAAAGCGATGGTCGATTTTGTGTAGGTATCCCACTAAAGGTCGAACCAGACTGTCTAGGCGAATCCTACTTCATAGCCAAAAAAAGGTTCTTCAGTCTAGAAGCTAGATTTAGGAAAAATCTAGAATTTAAAAAAATGTACTCAGACTTCATTCATGAGTACGATGACCTAGGCCACCTTTCCGAGTCTACGGAGACTAAACCCCCTAACTCATATTTTCTTCCGCATCATCCAGTCATCCGAGAGAAAAGTGAGTCAACCAAGCTAAGAGTGGTGTTTAATGCGTCGGAACCCACTACTTCCGGTCTATCGGTCAATGACCTCCAAATGGTAGGCCCCCCAATTCAGGATACATTGTTTGACATTCTGCTTAGATTTCGTCAGTATCGCTACGTCCTCTCAGGAGACATGGAGAAAATGTATCGTCAAGTAAATATAAGAGAGTCGGATCGCAACCTCCAGCTCATACTGTGGCGCGATAATGAAGACGAACATCTTCGTACTTTAAAGCTAAATACGGTAACTTACGGCTTTGCAAGTTCCAGCTTCCTTAGCACTAGGTGCATCTGGCAGATCGGCGAGGAATGTAACGACTCTAAAATTAAAACTATTATACAAAGAGATTTTTATTGTGATGATCTCTTAACTGGTGCTGATACTGAAGAAGAGCTACGTTACATTCAGCGTTCGGTCTCCGATGAACTAACCAAAGGCTGCTTCCCACTCAGAAAGTATCGATCTAACTTTTCTAACCTTCTAGCTTCCGACTCTACCAATTCTGAAGATCTAATCATTAGCAATGCCTCTAGTACTCTAGGTATTGGTTGGTCTTCTCATACCGACCATATTCACTTCCCTCTCGCCTATTCACCTGACACGATCTTCACTAAACGAAGTATTTTGTCAGCAACCTTCAAAATCTTTGATCCCCTAGGATTATTGTCCTTGTGCACTATTATCGCAAAAATATTACTCCAGAAACTTTGGGCCGAAAAAATAGATTGGGATGAACCCGTTCCCGACTCTATCCAAGTTGTTTGGGTAAAATTCAGTCGACAACTTAGCACTCTATCGTCTCTACTAAACCCAAGACAGGTTCTAGCCAACAATTCATATAAAGTCGAACTTCATTGTTTTTGTGATGCGTCGCAGCTAGCCTACGGAAGCTGTATCTACCTCAGGTCTCTAGATGTTGATGGCAACTTGCATGTCAACTTGCTGTGTGCCAAGGCCCGTGTAGCTCCCATAAAAGCTTGCACTATCCCGCGCTTAGAGCTCTGCGGTGCTCTACTGGGTGCTGAATTGGCTTCCGCTGTCAAGAAGGCTCTAAGACTAAAAATAAAGCGCTGCGTCTTCTGGACGGATTCTAGTGTTGTGCTAGGTTGTCTAAACTCGCCTAACAAAACTAAAACCTTTGTAGCAAACCGAATAGCGGCTATAGGTGAACTCTCCGACCTCAAAGCTTGGCGCCATGTACCCACTAATGCGAATCCCGCAGACCTCGCTTCACGAGGTGTAGAACCCCAAGAGGTCAAGGGGTCGGATCTATGGTGCTATGGCCCTTCCTTTCTCAAGGAACCTGAAGCATCATGGCCTTCTCTTTCAGCCGGTAAGGTAGTTGACCTACCTGAATTGAAAGCGTTGCCTGCTTTGGTGGCGGAGGATGCACCTATGGTGCCCTTAGTACAATTTGAAAGGTACTCAAAATTATTTACTCTTCAACGAGTATATGCCTGGGTCTATAGATTTATCAATAATTCTAAAAATCCTGCTGCCAAACTAACGGGAACTCTACATGTTCATGAACTAGAAAAATCCATGACTGTTCTCACTAAAATGGCTCAAAATGAAACTTTTGAAAAAGAAATAAGCGACTTAAAATCAAATAAACCACTTAAAACTAGTACTCACCTGTGCTCATTAAATCCTTTTGTAGATGATGCAGGTCTACTTCGCGTAGGAGGACGTATTGATACCTCTGCCTACCCCTATGAAAAAAGACATCCTATTGTTCTAAAATCAGACCACCATTTAACTAAACTAATCTTCCAATCTAGACACACTCAGCTGTTGCATGCTGGGCCGCAGCATCTTCTCTCTTCTATCCGTGAGCGCTACTGGCCTATCGGAGGCCGCAAGCTCGCTAGGGATGTAGCAAGGAACTGTTTGGTCTGTCGTCGCTTCAAAGGAAGCACCATGTCTAATATAATGGGGAACTTACCTACTGATAGAGTTGAAACTGAATTTCCTTTCAGTACTGTTGGCACTGATTTTGCCGGTCCTTTTCTTATAACAGATCGCAAGGGACGAGGATGCAAGGTAACTAAATGCTATCTTTGCATTTTCGTTTGCTTTAGATATAAGTGCCTACATCTAGAAGTAGTTAGTGAACTGTCTAAAGATGCTTTCATACTAACATTAAAACGATTCATTTCTCGCAGAGGAGTGCCTAAGATTATTTACTGCGACAATGGACGTAATTTCGTTGCCGCTGCCAAAGAGATTGGCAGCTTTCTATATTCTAATCGTGACTCTATATGTGACTTTGCTGCCAGCCGAAACATAGAATTTCGCTTCTCTCCCGTATACGCTCCTCATTTCAATGGTCTTGCTGAGGCCGGTGTCAAATCAGCAAAGTTCCACCTTCATAGAACAGTAGGCCAATCTCACCTAACATTTGAGGAATTGACCTCTGTATTTACACAGATAGAAGCCATCCTAAATAGCCGACCCCTATGTCCTCTGAGCCCGTCCCCTAACGATTTCCAGTCTCTCACACCGGCTCACTTTTTGATCGGTAGACAAATGACGGCGCTCCCCTCACCGAGCTACCTGGACTCCAACACGCATCGCCTCGACCGGTTCCAGCGCCTAGAACAAGCCAAGCAGCACTTCTGGAACAGATGGTCATCCGAGTACGTCGCCGAACTCCAACAAAGAACCAAGTGGCGACAGAAGTGCCGGGATCTCAAGCTCGACGATCTAGTCCTAATAAAGGAAGTCAACACGCCGCCTCTATGCTGGCGCCTAGGAAGAGTCAGCAGGCTCTACATTGGCTCTGACCAGACACCTAGAGTAGCTGATATAGCTACAGCTCAAGGCTCTATCAAGAGAGCTCTCAATCGTCTGGTTCTACTTCCTACCTCCGAGCTAAATTAAGCTTGAAAGCTACCCTAGAGCTTTCAACGGCCGGGAATATGTTGGCGCCGTGCTGTTTCCGAACGAGGCAACCCTACAAGTACTTAACAGGATGGTATGCTGCAGCCGCAGCCAATAGCCGCTCGTATCGATGACGCGATAAAGACATTAACCAATGACAGGACCGCTACATCGCGCCGTGCGCTCTGCAGCGAATGAACGACAGCCACGCAAGAACACTTGCTCGATCGCCCTAACCTCGCCAACACACTCTGTGGTGCCAATTTTATATATAATATTTAATGCCTTATTTCTAATACTTTTCTGTGTGATATTATTGTAACGCACATTAAAACGAAGCCAAATTTCAAGAAATCTATTTATTAAAGATTGTTCCCTATCCTGAACAAGTACTTTTATACTTTATCCATGAACTCTTCACTATGATTCCATTGTTTTTCACTATATAATTCATATAAATCATCATCTTTACGCTGATGATCTCCAGATTTATCGCCACTTCTCTCTCAACGATGCACACTCTGCTGTGGAAGCACTCAACGCTGATCTTGAGGGAATAAGAAGTTGGGCTTCATCCTTCGGACTCCTGGTTAACCCGAGCAAGTCCCAGGCCATGATAATAGGTACTAGACATTCTCTTAACTTGTTGCAGCAACATCCCATTCCATCTGTCACTTTTAATGGTACCACAATCGTATATAGCGATAAAGTTAAAAACCTGGGTCTAATCTTTGACAACCAGTTGTCCTGGTCATCGCATGTCAATGAGGTAAGTCGCCGAGTATTTTCTACCATTCACTCTCTCAGAAGACTGCAGAACTTTTTGCCTCGACATACCAAAATCACTCTTGCTCAATCTCTCATTCTACCCCTCATCGATTACGTTGATTTCTGCTGGGTCAGTGCTAACGAAGAACTACTGAACAAACTCGAACGACTTCAAAATCTCGGGATTCGGTTTATCTTCTGAGCAATTTAGAAAGCATGTTAAAGCGACTTTGTCGAAAAAGGGATATTACAATGTTCAAGATTACTTAAATGACAGGACTGTATGGGGTTAATCTGGCTCAACACAGACCTTGCTGTTAATAATTTTGTAATTATTTATTCCAGCTTATTAAATAAAAATAAATCATAATTGTATTAGTTAAGCACAACCTATTTTTAAAAGAGATCTAAAAATCAATCTGTGGGAGTTTCTACGCCCTTCTTCTCCCACAGTGGTCCAATGTAGAGAAGAGGCAAAAAATGACGTTTGCTATGAATATGTAAATATCTACAGTAATAAAGTACTTTTGAGTTGAGTTGAGTTGAGTTGACTTCGGGCTGCGCAAATACGACCATGTGTCACAACATCGCAGGGAGTTGAAGTGGCCGCTGCCGATTCGTCTTCGTCGGGATTTACACATCCTCAATTTCCTCTACAACATTTTACGTAATCCACGCTACCCAACTTTCTTACGAGACAGTTTTCAATTTCTTTCTTCCAGCAGACCTCGGAGAACTCACGCAGTTTCCATGCTCACAACTCCACAGCATAACACCGCTTTCTATGAGAACGGGTTTAGAGCCCGGGCCATTCGGTTGTGGAATGCACTCCCCTGCACCATCAGGGACAGTCCTAATCTGAATATCTTTAAAAGTCGTGTGAAGAAGCATTACCTCTCCCTTTAGAGTTATAGGTAGTATGCATGTGAGTATGTATTATTATAGTGTATAAAATAGTATTTGTAGTATATAATAAGAATTTAGTATATTATTATAGTTATTATTTAATTTATTTTATTTACTATTTTATATTAACTACGCCCGGCCTTCAAATACGTGTGGATCGACGAATCAACCGACAGAATACTCGCAAAGAAGGAAGACAACGGCAAAACATCGGCTATCCGATCTACAAACGACATCGAGTCGTTGCTTGCTAAGTAAAATAATACTTAGTTATGTACTATCCTACTTAACGGAACTAAAACCTAAAATTCAACGTCCATAACATAAAAGAAAGTTCTAATGTTATCGAATTATTTAATTGTCAGGATGTAAATGCATTTCTCAAGCAAATTCCCATCCCTAGTATTAAACACCTACCATTATTTTGCTTACATGTGAATATACGGTCCATGATTCTTAACTTTGCTACGCTACTCCAAATTATAGATAACTGCCTGCAATCGCTCGATATTATAATTGTTACCGAGGCTGGCATATCAGAGGCTATCTCAAATTTATTCTATATCGATGGTTATACAATGCACACACAACTAAGAAGCAAACAAAAGGGCGGTGGCATAATTGCCTACGTAAAAAATTGTTTAAAATTCACAAATAAAGTTACCAAAACCCATCACTTTGAAAGCCTTTTAGGTACAATAAAAACTAGCTATGACGAAACTATCACTGTATGTGCACTTTATAGACCGCCTGGTAAGAATAAAAACATGTTTATATCCGAACTGCGAAAGCTGCTGCTGGAAAACTCCACTAGTTCTCTTCTGCTCCTTGGTGACATGAACATTGACCTAAAAACGCACTCATCATACAAGAGCTCGTATCTGAACATGCTGTCCGCATGTGGCCTCGAGTGTGGAGTCTCAGATTATACAAGAATCGAAATGCGTAATGGAACGGTAACTAAGTCATGTATTGATCACATTTTTCTGAGACTCCCCACGATGGTGCCGTATGCGGCCGCTGTCAACTCCGTACTGGCAGATCATCGTGTCACCGTTCTCGCTTGCAGCGCTGCAGCTGACTCACTCAGCTCGCGCATACAGGGTGATCGACCACTAACCTCGCCAACCGTCATAAACTATGATAGTATGAAAAATGAATTACTCTCCACTGAATGGGAGAGGACGAATGAAATGGATACTCCAGACCAAGTATATACGTTTATTAGAGAGTCATTTTAAAAAGCGATAAGTACGGCCACTAGTAAAAAAAGGAAACTACAATTAGAAAACGCAGTACTGAACCTTGGATCAACGAAAACATACTCAAACTATGCAATAAAAGAGATGAAGTATTTGGGCTATGGTTAAAGGATACAAATAACTGCACACTTAGACTCCAATATAATAAAACAAGAAATAAACTAAACAAAGTAATACAATTCTACAGAAACAAACATTATAAAAATAAAATCATTCAGAACTATAGGAGCTCTAAAAACCTGTGGAAAATAGTCAATAAAATTAGTGGAAGACCTACTGAACCTATAGACAGTACCATTCTTAAAGTATTCTTACCACTAAGCGCGATAGATATTGCCAATAACTTTGCGAATGAATTCGATAATGCTGTGAAGAGAATACTCCCGAATTGTCAAATAAATCTCTTACCAAACTACCAGACTCCCCAAGCTCTCGTGAGCATGCGATATCAGCCTGCGACATCTCGTAATATACTCAAAATCATCAAAGGGTTGAATAGTAACAAGGCACCTGGCCTTGATGGCATCAGAGTCAGTGATGTACAAATTCCCATAGTAAACGACCGAGTTTCCCTAGCAATATCTAATCTAATAAACACGAGTATAAAAACGGGTCTATATCCAAATGAACTAAAACAAGGGTGCGTGAGACCAATCTTTAAACGGGGCAAACGTAACGAGATGAGCAACTACCGTCCTATTACACTTCTTTCCTCAATAGATAAAATCTGTGAAAAATTTGTTTGTGGACAACTACATAAATTCTTCCATTATAACGACATACTAAATCTCAATCAATTCGGCTTTCAACCCAAAAAAAGTACGACTATACTTTTATCTAAATTTACGGACGACATCAACGCACATTTAGATGATAAAAAACAAGTCCTTGCTCTGTTTATTGATTTTTCGCGTGCTTTTGATACTCTGGATCACACCAAAATAGTGGCCAAACTAGACGCTTGTGGCATTCGAGGTCCTGTACTATGTTGGTGCACAAACTACCTAGAGGCACGTAAATATAATGTCAAAATCGATCATGTAGTGAGCGAAGACATCATTACTAGCCAAGGTACAGCCCAAGGATCGGTCCCAAGGCCACTACATTTTCTAACATATGTTAATGACATGAGCATCCCAATTAAACAGAGCACCACCTATCAATTTGCTGACGATACGTGTCTGATAGTGGCTGACAAGGACGTAAATGTGGCAAAAAACAAACTACAAGCCGATTTTAACATCCTGTCCAAATGGTGCCACGACGCGGGACTGGTTCTAAACGCCCAGAAGACCAAACTACTCCACATAAAGTCTCCCTACTGCAAGGACAAGACAGAGGTTGGCATTGTTGCCCACTCCCACGCCTGCATGCATAGTAGTTGCGACGCTGGAAGCTGCGACTGCGGTCTAGTGGAAAACGTCGACACACACGTATACTTGGGGCTGGTGATGGACAGCAAGTTCAACTGGGGTCCACACGTAGAACGCGTTAGTGATAAACTGAGATCGCTTCTGGCAGTTTTTTGGATCATAAGGAATCGAATACCATATAAAATTCGCCTAATGCTCTACAATGCCCTAGGAGATTCAGTAATAACTTACGGCCTCTCCAGCTACGGACGTACTTATAGCACATACCTTAGCTTAATCCTAAAACTACAGACTAGATTACTTAAAATAATTGCCCCAACTCAGATCAAAAACAACCATGACGACGATGATCTCCGACTTTTTAGGCACTGCGGAGTACTACCAGTCACTGACAAAGTCAACTATTGCCTCCTCAAAGAGCAGTTCTTTGACTACAAAGACAGTCAAAAAATCAATCACCCTGTAGTGACCAGGCGAATGGCGCAAGGTAAACTGGTTACCGAGCGCGCAAACAATAGCTATGGCCGGCGGACGAGCTCATACATGATGACGCGATTAATAAACACCTAACCTCCCGACATTAGAGACTCGATCAGTCAAACTAATATCAAAGCTAAACTCAAATCACACTTTACAGAAAAACTAGAAAGACGGAATAGTTCTTGAGAAATGTACCTACTAATTATATTGAATTTTAAAATTATGTTTTTGAATGTCATGAATACCATTGAATATTATGTAATTGATTTATTAATGATGTAATTGAATATTTAAAATAATGCTATTGCTAACTTAAATACGATAATTAATGAGTAGATCACACCACACACAAACCCCAGTGGTTTAAGTGGTGTTCCCATAATGAGTAACTATGTAAAATTTTGTGTAAATAAATAAATAAAAAAAAAAAAAAAAATATTGTACACATAGGTCTACCCCTGCTCAACCATCAACTTTTCCCTTGTTTGCCTGGTTTTCTGGAAGAGATCTCTTATTAGAGATAAGCTCGCCTTTGTACACTTTTTTTATGTAACTCTTGTTTTTTGTATGATTTGTGTGCAATAAAGAAATTATGAAATAAATTTTGTCTACTTTTAAGTATACCTACTGTGGCCCACTTACTAAAGTTAAGTTTGTCTGAGACCACAATCGATCTGGTAGTAAATAATGCATTGAACGCATTGCTGAATTTGTAAAAAAAAATACAATATGACTCATTAGGGCTATTATTAGAGTAATTGATAGGTAGTTTGCTATCCCAATTCAATTTAAACCTTTCAAACCGATGTGCAGTCACAGGTATGTATAGTATCTTTCTTGTAGAACTTTTCTTAAGTTGAATTTCTAGTCTTATGTATTGACCTAAATGGTCTGACTTTAAATTACTTATAATTTTTTTAAGTACAATTTTTTCATGTGGATAAGCAAATATATTGTCTATACAATTTGCTGAGGTTTCAGTTATTCGAGTAGGTTCCATGAAAAGTGGCTGTTCGATTCCAAATCGATATTCGATCGATGGTTTCTGAACGGCCATTTTGAATTTGACGTTAGCTGCCAACCTGGCAGTTTATGACAACTGACAGACGAAAGCCCTCGCAAAGTAAACGCGTTTTGGTTAGGGTATTGAAATTAAATCGCAGGCCATCTGGAATGTATTCGGGTTTCCCTCAGGATTGTCAATATAGCTGAGTGTGTTGTGGTACCCCGAACCAGATAAAGTTCGCATTTCCGTGGCCGATTGGTTTTTCCCACGTAACATAACCTGTGTTGGAACACTGTGCTCATCGAAGCTGGCCCGCCAGTCATAGGAGGTTGGCTGAAGAACCTGTCTACCAAGAAGAGCTTTGGGTGCACCCGGGCCTTGCAGAGAGACAGGAGGTTGACGGGACCGAAGCACAGACCAGGTTAGATCGACCCCAATTACTTCAGCTCGGTGAATCGCCGACGTTCACACTTCTTGGCAACTGATCGTTACGCTACCTCGTAGCTGATGGGCCCCTACGAGGTCATTAGGTGCCGAGAAGCCTGAACATTTTGGTAGCTAGAGCGTGGCTTCCTGAGATTTGCAGCCGTCAAGGGCTCCAGGAAGGCACGATTTGGGACTATCAATCTGTAGGTATAGGCGGTTAAGTAACTTGGTTGTTCCTGTATCCACATAGATTGGTAGTATTGTAAGCTATAAGTCTATTGCTGGTAGTAGACAGACAGATATTGAATAGAAATTTGCATTGAATTACCAGTTAGTCAATCTATTAGTGGTCTAGTAATGCTATTGAATGAACGTTTTGGTTAACATAGGTAGTTACATCTATGATAGCAGGCTATTACATTGTTTTCAGTTTATAGCAATTTATAACTTGAACTAATATTGACTATCTGTGTGTGTTGTAGTGATAAAGGGAGACTAAATTGTTATTTACAGAATTTATATAGATATAAAACTCGGTTCCTATTGTTTAAGGAAAACAGCATTGTTTAAGTTATAGTTTAGGGTTCCCTCGTTTGGGTTATAGACTGGAGGGTCCAATAAAATTGAGTTACTGCAAATTGTGAGTAAGTATCGTTCCGATCATGTCGTTATCTGAAATCCAGAAGGGTGTTTCTAAGGAACTCAGATGGTTTTCCTCCGCACACGGTCTGATAGACCGTTTAGATAGGCATGATGTGGTATTGGAGCGGTCTATGGACGTTAAGGAACGTTACAATAGGGTGCTCGAATTGTCCGCGCAGGCGGAATCAGTTGATGGTTGTGCACCTGACAGGCGGTCACGGTTGATAGGGGATGTCGACCAATGTATGGAGATGGCAGCTGCTATCACGCAGAAGGCTGCGGACATACGTAGACAGCGCGAGTCCAGCCATGATGGTGACACTGAAGCACCTCTGACGAATCAGGGATCGGGTTCCAGGTTACCAGCCATAACTATGCCTATCTTTGACGGCGTGTCCGGTGAATGGATGAGCTTCATCAATCTGTTCGACAGTTTGGTGCACATGCGATCGGACATTACCAAGTCTGTCAAGATGGCTCAGCTGGTGGCAGCATTGAGGGGTGAGCCTAGGGAGCTGGTCGCTCATTTGACAGTTACGGAGGGTAACTATGAGACGGCCAGGCAATTGTTGGTCAGACGTTACCACAACAAACGGAGGTTGGCCGATGCCCAACTGAACCGTTTGTTTAGCATCCTGGTTGTGAACAAGGTCGGGGCCATACAGACGGAGGTTTTGAACCCATTGTTGTCCGTCACCAAGGCTCTAGAGAATCTTGGACTTCCGGTTGGTGAATGGTCGTACCTACTGTTGTACATTGTACTTTCCCGCCTACCCGCTGACGTGCAGACTCGTTTAGAACAGTCTCACGGGAGGTCGGCCGAGGACCTGCCCGCCTTCTCCGACTTGGTCGGATTCTTGGAAGAGGAGGCTCGACGGGCAGAGAATTTGGGGTTGACGGTCACCCATCCTTCGGAGCCACAGAGAGCTGCCGGGAGCGCTGTGAGTAGGGGCCCTCCGACGAGGAAGGACCGCACCAACCGGCAGTCGTATGGGACTGTGAGTGAATTGACCCCACAAGGTGAGACCTGCCCATGTTGTAGGCAGATTGGCCATGCTGTGGCCAATTGCAATAAGTTCGGGGAACTTAGGGTTCAGGGACGGCGCCGGATGGCCAAGCAGCGGAGCTGGTGTTTCCTGTGCCTCGGCCCAAACATGGCTAGGGACTGCACGCGCACACAAATGTGCGGATATTGTGGTGGGCCCCACAACAATCTGTTGTGCATGAACCGGTCCGGCCAACAGCCTCCACAGGGCCGTACCCAGGGTGACACGGCATGGGGCCCTGAGAATTCGTTTGCGACTCGGAGCGCAACTCAGGGGCCAACGTCCCCACGTGCACAGGGCAGTACCAGGGTGCAGGGCCGCACTCAGGACCATTACATGGGGGGCCCTGAGTTTTCGGTTGCGACTCAGCATCCGACCCAGCGGGACATTGGGTGTGTTGAGCAGGCCGTAACGGGCGGGTGTCATGGGACACCTTCGAGCTATGCGGGTGCGGTTCGGACGCCGCCTCAGTTGTCGCCCCGCTCGTCGCCTCGTCCTCGTCGGTCACATGTGATGTCCCCCCCCGCTCATGGAGCGGCCACGGTTGAATTCACGCCCACCCCCCTTTACGGGGAATCGTAGGTTGGGAATGAAACCGGCGCGTGGGCCATTTGTACAATGGGACCCTCTGGCGTATAGCTGCATACCTGATCGGTTACAGGCACAGTGGGGCCCCGGGGGTCCTCGCTAGGAATTTGCGGCCCAACCGTTTGTTGCCCCCCAACCGGAGACGGTGGTGTTACCGATCGCCTCTGTGCTTGTTTAGGATTTGGCGGGCAACCCAACATACGTTCGCATGCTATTAGATTCTGGAGCTCAGGGCTGCATTGTATCGAATGATTTAGCAAAATGGTTGGGCCTCAAGGTAAATAGGTATAATAAATCAATACGGGGCGTGGGGAATGTTACGGTTACGAATGTAGTTGGTCAATCGGTGATCACGTTCTCTCCACGTTATGACATTTTGACAAAAACATCCGTGCAAGCTTTAGTAATGACGCATGTCATGGGCAGACACCCCTTGGTGAAGTTGAATCCGGCCGTTCGATTCCTGACATCAGGACTCAAGTTGGCGGATCCCGATTTTGACACTCCAGCCCCGGTCGACCTGCTACTGGGAGCAGACGTTCTGGGTAGGTTTCTGTTGTCGGATCGGCGAGTTCTTCAGCCGGACGGGTTGATTGCTGTGGATACTAAGTTTGGTCACGTGATCATGGTTCCGGCATTGCCAATGGTTAGGCCTGCCGAGTCAGATGGCATACTTATTGGCTCAGCGTTGTCAGACGTTATCCAACGTTTCTGGGAGATAGAGGAACCTTTCACCGTTCGTCGAGTCGACGCAGACGAAGAAGAGTGCGAGTTGTTTTACCAGAATAGTACTGGTCGCCTTCGTTCTGGTCGTTTTGTAACTCGACTGCCTTTCAGGGCCAATCGACCGCCACTAGGAGAATCTAGGAAGATGGCTGAGACGAGATTGATGTCGATGGAGCGTAGGATGACAAGGGACGCCGTATTTAAACAAAAATATGTTGATTTCATGAGGGAGTATGAGTCGTTAGGACACATGTCGGTATCGGGTGTGGACTGGAGATCTGAGGATCATTGTTTCCTTCCACACCATGCCGTCCTACGAACCCCTACCGGCAAGATTCGAGTTGTTTTTGATGGGTCAGCACCTACCTCGAACGGGATGTCCCTGAATCAGTGTCTACATTCGGGACCCAAGTTGAGTCGTGATATTTCGGATATTCTCACGAGCTTTCGGAGACACCAGATTGTATTTGTCGCAGACATTCGGATGATGTTTAGGCAAACGGTAATTCATCCGGCTGACAGAAGGTATCAGTTGATACTGTGGCGTGAGTCCACGGCCGAGCCAGTCAAGGTCTATGAGTTAAACACGAACACGTATGGGTTACGGTCTAGCCCGTATTTGGCGATGCGTACCCTGCGGGAATTGGCGTCGCGTGTCCGTGTGAGCTATCCTAGAGCCGCCGCTATCCTGGAGCAAGATTTGTACGTCGATGACGTCTGCACAGGGGCAGCCAGTGTAGAGGAAGCTCTGGACCGACGTGACGAGCTCATTCAATTGCTGGAACGAGGCGGCTATGAACTACGCAAGTGGATGTCCAACTCCCCTGAGTTGATGGCTGGTCTCCCAGATGAGTTTCAACAAGACCCGCACGTTTTTGAGAATCCTGACAACCCTAACATGTTGTCAGTGCTTGGAATTCAGTACCGGCCCGTCCATGATGAGTTTACCTATCGGGTGGTTTTAGATACACCGAAGGCCTGGACGAAGCGGTCAGTACTGTCAACGATTGCGAGAACGTTCGACCCGAATGGATGGATTTCTCCAGTTACCTTTGCTCTCAAATGTTTTATGCAAAGGCTATGGGCGGCTCAGTTGACCTGGGACTCCCACCTCTCAGGTGATTTGTTGACTGATTGGACGCGAATGTTCACCTCGCTATCGGACATAAATAATGTATCGCTGCCGAGGAAATTGGTCCCTGCTGGGGATTACAGGGCAACCCTTCACGGGTTTTGTGATGCCTCTGAACGAGGGTTTGCGGCAGCGGTTTATTTGCAAACCGTCACCTCCACCGGGGAGGTCGACGTGCGTTTGATTTTGGCAAAAAGCAAGGTAGCGCCTATTCGGACAAGGATGACGATTCCAAAACTGGAACTGTCCGGGGCTGCTCTTTTGACCAAACTTTTGAATCACACTCTAACAGTGTTGCGTGGGTCAGTGGTTTTAGAGGATACGGTGTACGCTTGGACGGACAGCCAGATTGTTTTGTGCTGGCTGAAGGCTTCGGTCCATAACTTAGAGGTTTTTGTTGCGAACCGTGTCTCCCAGATTGTGTCTTCTGAGGTCCCACTGACCTGGAGACATGTACCAGGAGAATTGAACCCGTCTGATTGTGCATCCAGGGGATGTCGGGCTCCTGAACTCGTTAGACACCATTTGTGGTGGGGACCACCCTGGCTTGCCAAGAGAGAATCGGACTGGCCCCACAGCCATGTAGTAGTATATTCGGATCATGGCCCCAGAGCGGCCGTGCATGTTACCCAGAAGGCTGAGGACCCTGACGCCGGGTTTCTTCTGGACCGGTATAGCTCACTTGACAAGTTGATAAACGTGTCCACTTGGATTAGGAGATTCGCTCGAAATTGTCGTACTCCTCGCGATCAGCGAACGTTGAACCCTATTCTGACTCCGGCAGAGCGAAACGAGTCGCTGTTGAATTTGGTCCGGTTGGTACAGTCCTCGAAGTTTGGGGCAGAATTGGAGATTATACGAAGTGGACGTTCGAAATTGAAGGGAGCCGTCGCGCGTCTCAACCCCTTTATTGATTCGACCGGGTTACTTCGGGTAGGAGGAAGATTGCGCAGTGCGAATCTGTCGTATTCGGCTCGTCACCCACTTCTGCTCCCCAAGGGGGGACAGTTAGTTGAATTGCTGGTGACTGATCGTCATATTAAAAACGCGCATGCCGGCTGTAACGCGTTGCTGGCCACGCTCCAGCGGGAGTTTTGGATCTTATCTGCCCGCCGTGTCATACGGAACATCGTGTTTTGGTGCATGCCTTGTTATCGACTTAAGGCTGCCACGATGCAACCCCTCATGGGGGACTTGCCCCCTGATCGTGTGAATGAAGTCAGACCGTTTTCAGGTGTTGGTACGGATTTTGCAGGACCGTTTATGGTGAAGAGTTCACGATTGCGTACCGCTAGGCAATACAAGGCGTACCTATGTGTGTTTGTTTGTTTATCCACCAAGGCGGTACATCTCGAGCTCGTTGCTGATCTCTCGACAGAGGCTTTCATTGCTTGTTTGGATAGGTTTGTTTCTCGAAGGGGACTTCCAACTTTGATCCGCTCTGATAACGGCACTAACTACATCGGTGCGGAACGATACTTACGAGAGATAGTCAAATTTTTGAATGTAAATAAAGTGGATATTGGAACGGCCCTCTCCCGTCGGGGTATACAGTGGACCTTCAGCCCACCGATTTGCCCCCACTGGGGTGGGATTTTTGAGGCCGTAGTTAAGTCAGCTAAGACGCACTTGGGGCGTATAGTAGGTCAGACCGCGCTGACTTTTGAGGAGCTCGCGACATTGTTTTGTAAGATCGAGGCCGTTCTCAATTCGCGACCGTTGTGTCCGCTCAGATCGGATCCAAATGACCTGGAGGCTCTGACCCCAGGCCATTTCTTGATAGGTCAGCCACTTAACGCGTTGCCCGAGCACCCCTTCGAGGGAGTGAAATTGTATCGGTTGTCAAGGTATCAGATGTTGCAGCAGTTTACTCAGAATTTCTGGAAGCGTTGGTCGCTCGAGTATCTGCATATCTTACAACAGCGCCTTAAGTGGACTGACAAAACTAGCCCCCCTAGTGTTGGTGACCTCGTTCTGGTTAAGGATGCAAACCTACCGCCACTACGTTGGCGCAGGGGGCGCATTGTTAACTTGTTCCCTGGCAAGGATGGGACCCCCCGGTCTGCAGAGGTTCTAGTAGGAGGCTCGGTTCTAAAACGAGCGGTAGCAACGTTGTCTCGGCTGCCCGTAGATTAAGGGACAGGTGGGTGCCTGTCCGGGCGGGTGATTGTTCGATTCCAAATCGATATTCGATCGATGGTTTCTGAACGGCCATTTTGAATTTGACGTTAGCTGCCAACCTGGCAGTTTATGACAACTGACAGACGAAAGCCCTCGCAAAGTAAACGCGTTTTGGTTAGGGTATTGAAATTAAATCGCAGGCCATCTGGAATGTATTCGGGTTTCCCTCAGGATTGTCAATATAGCTGAGTGTGTTGTGGTTCCCCGAACCAGATAAAGTTCGCATTTCCGTGGCCGATTGGTTTTTCCCACGTAACATAACCTGTGTTGGAACACTGTGCTCATCGAAGCTGGCCCGCCAGTCATAGGAGGTTGGCTGAAGAACCTGTCTACCAAGAAGAGCCTAGGGTGCACCCGGGCCTTGCAGAGAGACAGGAGGTTGACGGGACCGAAGCACAGACCAGGTTAGATCGACCCCAATTACTTCAGCTCGGTGAATCGCCGACGTTCACACTTCTTGGCAACTGATCGTTGCGCTACCTCGTAGCTGATGGGCCCCTACGAGGTCATTAGGTGCCGAGAAGCCTGAACAGTGGCTTTAAGTTGTGAGAATTAAATAAGTTAGTTGGTCTCGTACTAAGGGAGTAAGTTTCTAATAAATTTACATTGAAGTCTCCACATATCATAAGAGTTTTATTAGATTTTGATACTTTAAATAATATGTCATCCATAACTTTTTCAAAAACATCAAATGAACCTGATGGTGGGCTGTAAACGCTTATTACAATTATGCGCTCCAATTCAACACAAGCTACTTCAATGTGGCTTTCAACTGATAAACATACTATGTCATTACGATTTTTGAACTTTATGTGTTTATTTAGAAATATTAGAGTGCCTCCACGAACAGCATGTGATCTGCAAAAAGAACTACCAACCTGGTGGTTACTGAAATTGAACATGAGCTCATAGCTTTTTAGCCAATGTTCTGTTAGACATAAAATATCAATATTAAAAGAGTTCATGTACAATTCCAACTCTAATAATTTACTGCTAATATTTTGAATATTTTGGTGGGCCAGATTAGTAAACTTTGCATTTATTTTACAATATAGAATTTTTCTCTTTTTATTATGTATTTTATTATTATTATTTGACGGGCTAGAGACTTCCTCTATTGTCGTTGTATCTAATTTAAATTACTTGGCAAAGCTTCCAAGGTTTTGTTTGAAACATCAGTATAATGCTCAATAGAGGCATTATGTGTAGCCAAATTTTTGGCTGTAATATTTAAATAATAGGACAGCGATTTTGCTACTTGTCTTTTCTAATAACTAGGAAGGTAATATTTAATAATATTTATTTCTACTAACTAAGCCAACAAGTTAATACTAAGCCAACAGTCGTGCCTGGCGGTATTTATGGACATCGAAGAAGCTTTTGATAAAACAAACTTCAGTAGCATCGGAACTGGATTGGAGAAACTAGGCACCAACCCTAACATAATAACTTGGATAACAAAAATGCTGGAATCAAGAATAATCTCTCTGGAAATCAGCGATAAAATCAAATGCAAAGTGGCCAAGGGTTGTCCACAGGGAGGTGTGCTATCACCACTACTGTGGGTACTAGTAGCTAATGACCTGGTGACACAACTTAACACAAGAGGATTCTACTCAATAGCATACGCCGATGACGTGACAATACTCGTGAACGGCCTTTTTATTAACACGATATTTGACCGCATGCAAATAGCACTACGGTACATAGAACCATGGTGCAAAAATAACGAACTCTCAGTAAACCCCGCTAAAACTGAGATGGATGATTTACAAAAAAGATAAACCACGGCAGTTACAGGCTGCCCAAACTCTTTAATAAAACACCATCAAAAGACGTGATTATTGAGGTGTATGGCTTGACCACAAATTAAGTTGGAGCAAGCACATGAAAGCAACACTAAAAAAGCCACCATATCGTTTTTCTAATGTAGGAAGATGGTAGGGAACGGATGGGAACTCCAGCCCAAAATATGTCGATGGATGAATATGGCTGTGGTGAGACCCATCACCACATACGGCTCCCTGGTATGGTGGCAACGAACAACACTATGCACAACTGCAACACAACTACAGCAGTTCCAGAGAATGGCATGTGTAGCCAAGACAGGCTGCATGAGGTCAGCTCCATCAGCGGCACTAGAAATCATGCTAGGCATACCACTATTGGACTTATTCGTACAGAAGGAGGCCAAATCGACGGCCATAAGGCTATACAGTACTGGTCAATGGAAAGGACAAATAGCAGATAAAGGACACTGCACAATTCTAGAAAAAGCATTCGGGGAGTGCCGGAAGCTATTATTGAAAATTATCGCATAAAAACAAAATTCCTATTCGGTAAAAAATATGAAATTACAGCCAAGGGCTTGGAAACACCAACAATACTAAATCACAAAAGCATTACAATATACAGTGATGGCCTAAAAAAAAAGCAGGAAAACAGGTGGAGGTCTTTTCTCGCCGGAGCTTGACATTAAACTTTCCCTAAGCTTCGGAAAGGAGACGACAGTGTTTCAAGCTGAAACACTGAGTCTCCTACACGGGGCAATGCACTTGATAAATGATGCAGAGGGGAATGAGATTACCTTTAAAACGGACTGCGCAGCCTTACCTCACTAAAAAGACCTTTGACAAAATCAAAACTTATACTAGAATGCCACAAGGCACTCAACTGGCTAGGTGAGAAAAACAAGGTCACAGTCCAGTGGGTCACCAAGGGAGGCAGACAAGCTAGCAAAATTAGGGGCAGAAAGGCCAGCAATTGGCCCTCCATAATTCTCGCCCTTATTAGCGGAAGCTCTACGAAAAAGGCTCAGAGAAGCCACAGTACAGTAACAAAACCTATTATGGTCTAGCAGAGAAGACTGCAAAAACACAAAACTTTTTATAAATAAGTATAACCATAAATTTACGAATAACCTCATGAGACTGCCATGCAGTAAAATAAAAATACTAACAAGCCTTATTACACGCCATTGTACACTAAATAAACACTTGACAATTACAGGTGCAACATGTTGGGGGTGCATGGAAGTGGATGAAACAGTAGAGCACATGCTACTGGCATGTCTATCTACAACATCCAGGATGGCTATCCTAGGACACAACAAACACCCACGAGCTCCTAGAACACCCAGGCCTCCTTCTCCAGCTAGTGCAGGAGTTGGGATGGCTGAAGTAGATGTGCAGGCGAAGGGGACATGCACAAAGACCCCGCTCAAGTGGGTCAGCTTTTAGAAGATAGAATAAGAAGATAGGGATGTTATATATATAGTCCCATAGTCTGAAGCCACCTTGACCCTGACGCTCACAAAAGAATGACAGTCGATTGAATTAAAGTGAATGTAGCATATATTTTTTTGGAAATTCAGCAGGTCTTTACACCTTTTCCATTATCAATATGAACTTAGACCTTATTCACTAACTCAAATGTAATGCAATTTTTAGAAAAAACGACCTTCTGACTGAATCCAGAGGCGACACAACTGAACTAGTTAAAAAGTCTTCGGATATAGAACCTTTGGCATCCATACAGGAGCCTTATTTTGGTTCGATAGTTCATAATTTCTTTATTGCACACATATGACATAAAAAAAGAGTTACATAAAAATAATAGTTCGCACTGACGCTTTCTAAACAACAATCCCAAATATCAACTTGACAAAAACTGCTTGTGAATTAGGGGAAATATTTGATCTCTAGGAGTGGAATCCAGTTTCGTTGCTTTACGCTGACCCCCCTTAGTTCCCCATCTACAATCTTACATCTGCGGAGCAAGCTTGGTTGGTCAGGCTGTAACGGTTTAGTTTCGGTTTTAGAAATCCTTATCAAATCAAATTGGGTACTATTATGACTGGAATTGGAAAGTTTGACGACTGACTGATCTAATATACTGCTCCCGTCAGCGACGGAGTCGCCAAGCGACCCGCCGTCGCTTTTGTTAACCAGACGTACTTTGCCCACCCGACGACTCAGAACATAACGCGAGTAGTTACTATTTAGTACCATAACCTAACCAATTTTCGTGCTGTAAAATTACATTATTTTTAAGTAAATTTTTGCATATTTCGAATTCGGCACTGCCGACCAAAAAACTGTTTAATGCTTATTATATTTCGCTGCATTAAGCGATAAATGTTCAACAAAAATGGCCCTGTATTCGTAACCCTACACTACCTCGTGAGTGTAATGGGATATTTTGTTACATCTTATATGTGTCGTAACCATGTCGTAGAATTGACTTTATGATACAATAGCCAGCCATGGTTGAATTAGAACTTTCATTGAACGAAGAAACATTTTATGGCAAAACACTGCGGTAGCTTCGGTGAAGACTAAAGGGGCGAGCGCAGCAAAGCCCCCGAATAGCCTTCGTGTTAGTTCGACATGTATAACACAAAAACACCACGTACAATTGAATACAAATGCTTTTAAAAAGACATGTCGTCGTGAAACTCAACCGTTTCTGAGCATTTTATGAAATAATTGACTATGTCATTAAATGGTTGGCTGTTTTATGAAATGATCAAATTTTACGGTATACCGTAAATAAAATAGCTATAGCTACGACATATACATTGTTTAATCCTGCAAATGACTGTTTAATATTGAAATTATGAAATATTACTTTTACAACAGATTAAATAATTTCACTCTGCTATAAATAATTATCTCTCAAAGCAACATGACTGAAATGTCAATGCTTATTCATAGCATATTTTGTAACACAAATACAGACAAGCAAAAGCTCTTGGAAATGCTGAGTCTGTATTAAAGAAAAACTTGCATTTACGCAAATGAATAACAAATATCCAGCTTTTGTTTACTAGCAGCAATTTTAATTATAAAAAGGCATTATCTGTAATTGAGTTTGAGTCTCCAAATAAAAATAAGTTAAGTACTGATAATATAAGTGGTAAGAAACATGAATTTATTAATTTTAACAACTTGATTTCTTCTTTGTTAGAGGCAATAGTACATTACTGTCGTGGTCTGTAATGACTGCGTTACTGGTCGCACTGTTGGTAGCCGAAAGCGCAGCACAGCGCAGTTCAAGGCCTACACATCGCGATCAGCTCTGCAGCCTTTGATGGACAAGCTGTAATAAAAGCCGAAAACGGAGGTCGAGGCTTTTATAGCGCGGACATCAAAGGCTGCAATGGTGACCAAGCTTATAGGCCGAGAGCGTAGCTAAGCTAAGCCTTCATAGTGTGGCCAGCAGTGCAGTCATTGCGGACCAAGGCTTGTATAGAACTTTACTCAAATAATGCGAGTAATTAAATAAAACCAGCTTATTATACCTAGTAATCATTTATTTAATAAAAATTACAATTTGTAAATGTACAGTTACTAAAATTTGACTACAATTGTTTTGGCACACAACAAAATATTGGAAAGGAAATTGAGAGTGGTAAGAAGATCTCCCGCTCTTTCTTTTTTTGTCACACATAACCAAATTCTGAATAAACCCTTTTGCATTACCTTTTTTTGCCATTTTCGAAACAAGGCTCGATAATCATGGATTTTTTACAGGAAATTGCCGGTCGCTAAAACACGACAGTAATGGATTTTTACAGGAATTGCCGGCACCTTTTCTGGCTCCTCCAAGTAGAGCGGCAATGTCGACTTTTCTCAAAGAAGGTTGTCAAAATAATGAGCACATTACTTGCTTTGTTTGAGTAAATGTATTATTTTACTTGCCCTGTGTTATGTAACGTGAACATTATGTAACGTACTAATGAAGAGATTAATTTCTTTGTCTATCTATCTAACTCCGACGCATATACTGCCCACCCGCCAGTAAAACGGAGTAATGACCAAAAAGCACATCTGAGTAAAACGCGTTAAAAGTTTGAAATAAAATAAATACTTTTGATTTGAATATTTAAATTTTGTCGTTGCATTTTTTTGGATACTAACATATTGTTTGAAATAATTAATTGCCTAATAAATCAAATAAATAAATTTCCCGACCCTTTACTGCGTAGTAACTTATGTATTTATCAGACTAAAATGCAGTAACATGAACATTGAATGGCGTTCAGCTATAATATTAAAGTTTGAACTGCGTTTTAGATAGTTTAAAAATATATATAATTGTTGTTAGAATGTTGAGTAAGACTAAAATGCTGCATCAGAGCTTGAAATGCATGTTAGTCTGTTTTTTAATCAACACCTAAGCAATTACTGCACATCGCGCTGCATTTTACTGGCATTACACCAGATTTTCCGGATCTTACTGCGTTTGGGTCGTTTTTGGGCACCATTTCTAAATGTCATAGGAAGAAAAGGGTAGAACAGAAAAATATAGCGAAAATCGCAGGTCTAGAATCTGTATTTTACTCCATTTGACCCAAAATGGTAATTACTGCGTTTAACTTGAGGGTGGGCTTTATTGTTCTGTAGCCATAAATTCCATTTGACAGTCTGTTCTGAGAATTGCAGGGAGTAATAAGGAAAGCTTTTTGGCGAATATACAAAACTTGCAAACTCAAAACGACTGTAGCTCAACTGTACCAATAATTCTTTCACATTATCCATGGTTGTTCAGGCTTCTCAGCACCTAATGACCTCGTAGGGGCCCATAGCTACGAGGTAGCGTGACGATCAGGTGCCAAGAAGTGATGAACGTCGGCGATTCACCGAGCTGAAGTTATGTGGGGTAGATCTAACCTGGTCTGTGCTTCGGTCCCGTCACTTCCTGTCTCTCTGCAAGGCCCGGGTGCACCCTAGGCTCTTCTTGGTAGACAGGTTCTTCAGCCAACCAGGTATGACTGGCGGGCCAGCTTCAATGAGCACAGTGTTCCAACACAGGTTATGTTCTACGTGGTAAATACAAATCGGGCACGAAAATCCGAACTTTATCTGGTTCGAGAGACAACAACACACTCAGCTATATTAACAATCCTGAGGGAATCCCGAATACATTCCAGATGCCCTGCGATTTAATTTCAACCCCTAACCAAAACGCGTTTACATTGCGAGGGCTTTCGTCTGTCAGTTGTCATAAACTGCCAGATTGACAGCTAACGTCAAATTAAAAAGACCGTTCAGAAACCATCGATCGAATATCGATTTGGAATCGAACAATCACCCGCCAGGACAGGCACCCACCTGTCCCCTAATCTACGGGCAGCCGAGACAACGTTGCTACCGCTCGTTTTAGAACCCAGCCTCCTACTAGAACCTCTGCAGACCGGGGGGTCCCGTCCTTGCCAGGGAACAAGTTAACAATGCGCCCCCTGCGCCAACGTAGTGGCGGTAGGTTAGCATCCTTAACCAGAACTAGGTCACCAACACTAGGGGGGCTAGTTTTGTCAGTCCACTTAAGGCGCTGTTGTAAGATATGCAGATACTCGAGCGACCAACGCTTCCAGAAATTCTGAGTAAACTGCTGCAACATCTGATACCTTGACAACCGATACAATTTCACTCCCTCGAAGGAGTGCTCGGGCATCGCGTTAAGTGGCTGTCCTATCAAGAAATGGCCTCGGGTCAGAGCCTCCAGGTCATTTGGATCCGAGCTGAGCGGACACAACGGTCGCGAATTGAGAACGGCCTCGATCTTACAAAACAATGTCGCGAGCTCCTCAAAAGTCAGCGCGGTCTGACCTACTATACGCCCTAAGTGCGTCTTAGCTGACTTAACTACGGCCTCAAAAATCCCACCCCAGTGGGGGCAAATCGGTGGGCTGAAGGTCCACTGTATACCCCGACGGGAGAGGGCCGTTCCAATATCCACTTTATTTACATTCAAAAAGTTGACTATCTCTCGTAAGTATCGTTCCGCACCTATGTAGTTAGTGCCGTTATCAGAGCGGATCAAAGTTGGAAGTCCCCTTCGAGAAAAAAACCTATCCAAACAAGCAATGAAAGCCTCTGTCGAGAGATCAGCAACGAGCTCGAGATGTACCGCCTTGGTGGATAAACAAACAAACACACATAGGTACGCCTTGTATTGCTTAGCGGTACGCAATCGTAAACTCTTCACCATAAACGGTCCTGCGAAATCCGTACCAGCACCTGAAAACGGTCTGACCTCATTCACACGATCAGAGGGCAAGTCCCCCATGAGAGGTTGCATCGTGGCAGCCTTAAGTCGATAACAAGGCATGCACCGAAACACGATGTTCCGTATGACACGGCGGGCAGATAAGATCCAAAACTCCCGCTGGAGCGTGGCCAACAACGCGTTACAGCCGCCATGCGCGTTTTTAATATGACAATCAGTCACCAGCAATTCAACTAACTGTCCCCCCTTGGGGAGCAGAAGTGGGTGACGAGCCGAATACGACAGATTCGCATTGCGCAATCTTCCTCCTACCCGAAGTAACCCGGTCGAATCAACAAAGGGGTTGAGACGCGCGACGGCTCCCTTCAATTTCGAACGTCCACTTCGTATAATCTCCAATTCTGCCCCAAACTTCGAGGACTGTACCAACCGGACCAAATTCAACAGCGACTCGTTTCGCTCTGCCGGAGTCAGAATAGGGTTCAACGTTCGCTGATCGCGAGGAGTACGACAATTTCGAGCGAATCTCCTAATCCAAGTGGACACGTTTATCAACTTGTCAAGTGAGCTATACCGGTCCAGCAGAAACCCGGCGTCAGGGTCCTCAGCCTTCTGGGTAACATGCACGGCCGCTCTGCCATGATCCGAAGATACTACTACATGGCTGTGGGGCTAGTCCGATTCTCTCTTGGCAAGCCAGGGTGGTCCCCACCACAAATGGTGTCTAACGAGTTCAGAAGCCCGATATCCCCTGGATGCACAATCAGACGGGTTCAATTCTCCTGGTACATGTCTCCAGGTCAGTGGGACCTCAGACGACACAATCTGGGAGACACGGTTCGCAACAAAAACCTCTAAGTTATGGACCGAAGCCTTCAGCCAGCATAAAACAATCTGGCTGTCCGTCCACGCGTACACCGTATCCTCCAAAACCACTGACCCACGCAACACTGTTAGAGTGTGATTCAAAAGTTTGGTCAAAAGAGCAGCCCCGGACAGTTCCAGTTTTGGAATCGTCATCCTTGTCCGAATAGGCGCTACCTTGCTTTTTGCCAAAACCAAACGCACGTCGACCTCCCCGGTGGAGGTGACGGTTCGCAAATAAACCGCTGCCGCAAACCCTCGTTCAGAGGCATCACAAAACCCGTGAAGGGTTGCCCTGTAATCCCCAGCAGGGACCAATTTCCTCGGCAGCGATACATTATTTATGTCCGATAGCGAGGTGAACATTTGCGTCCAATCAGTCAACAAATCACCTGAGAGGTGGGTGTCCCAGGTCAACTGAGCCACCCATAGCCTTTGCATAAAATATTTGAGAGCAAAGGTGACTAGAGAAATCCATCCATTCGGGTCGAACGTTCTCGCAATCGTTGACAGTACTGACCGCTTCGTCCAGGCCTTCGGTGTTTCTAAAACCACCCGATAGGTAAACTCATCATGGACGGGCCGTTACTGAATTCCAAGCACTGACAACATGTTAGGGTTGTCAGGATTCTCAAAAACGTGCGGGTCTTGTTGAAACTCATCTGGGAGACCAGCCATCAACTCAGGGGAGTTGGACATCCACTTGCGTAGTTCATAGCCGCCTCGTTCCAGCAATTGAATGAGCTCGTCACGTCGGTCCAGAGCTTCCTCTACACTGGCTGCCCCTGTGCAGACGTCATCGACGTACAAATCTTGCTCCAGGATAGCGGCGGCTCTAGGATAGCTCACACGGTCACGCGACGCCAACTCCCGCAGGGTACGCATCGCCAAATACGGGCTAGACCGTAACCCATACGTGTTCGTGTTTAACTCATAGACCTTGACTGGCTCGGCCTTGGTCTCACGCCAAAGTATCAACTGATACCTTCTGTCAGCCGGATGAATTACCGTTTGCCTAAACATCATCCGAATGTCTGCGACAAATACAATCTGGTGTCTCCGAAAGCTCGTGAGAATATCCGAAATATCACGACTCAACTTGGGTCCCGAATGTAGACACTGATTCAGGGACATCCCGTTCGAGGTAGGTGCTGACCCATCAAAAACAACTCGAATCTTGCCGATAGGGGTTGGCAGGACGGCATGGTGTGGAAGGAAACAATGATCCTCAGATCTGAGGATCTCCAGTCCACACCCGATACCGACATGTGTCCTAACGACTCATACTCCCTCATGAAATCGACGTATTTTTGTTTAAATACGGCGTCCCTTGACATCCTATGCTCCATCGACATCAATCTCGTCTCGGCCATCTTTCTAGATTCTCCTAGTGGCGGTCGATCGGCCCTGAAAGGCAGTCGAGTTACAAAACGACTAGAACGAAGGCGACCAGTACTATTCTGGTAAAACAACTCGCACTCTTCTTCGTCTGCGTCGACTCGACGAACGGTGGGAGGTTGCTCTATCTCCCAGAAACGTTGGATAGCGCCTGACAACGCTGAGCCAATAAGTATGCCATCTGACTCGGCAAACCTAACCATTGGCAATGCCGGACCCATGATCACGTGAGCAAACTTAGTATCCACAGCAATCAACCCGTCCGGCTGAAGAACTCGCCGATCCGACAACAGAAACCTACCCAGAACGTCTGCTCCCAGTAGCAGGTCGACCGGGGCTGGAGTGTCAAAATCGGGATCCGCCAACTTGAGTCCTAATGTCAGGAATCGAACGGCCGGATTCAACTTCACCAAGGGGTGTCTGCCCATGACATGCGTCATTACTAAAGCTTGCACGGATGTTTTTGTCAAAATGTCATAACGTGGAGAGAACGTGATCACCGATTGACCAACTACATTCGTAACCGTAACATTCCCCACGCCCCGTATTGATTTATTATACCTATTTACCTTGAGACCCAACCATTTTGCTAAATCATTCGATACAATGCAGCCCTGAGCTCCAGAATCTAATAGGGCGCGAACGTATGTTGGGTTGCCCGCCAAATCCCAAACAAGCACAGAGGCGATCGGTAACACCACCGTCTCCGGTTGGGGGGCAACAAATGGTTGGGCCGCAAATTCCTAGCTAGGGCCCCCGGGGCCCCACTCTGCCTGTAACCGATGAGGTATGCAGCTATACGCCAGAGGGTCCCATTGTACAAATGGCCCACGCGCCGGTTCCATTGCCACCCTACGATTCCCCGTAAAGGGGGGTGGGCGTGAATTCAACCGTGGCCGCTCCATGAGCGGGGGGGACATCACATGTGACCGACGAGGACGAGGCGACGAGCGGAGCGACAACTGAGGCGGCGTCCGAACCGCACCCGCATAGCTCGAAGGTGTCCCATGCCACCCGCCCGTTACGGCCTGCTCAACACACCCAATGTCCCGCTGAGTCGGATGCTGAGTCGCAACCGAAAACTCAGGGCCCCCCATGTAAAGATCCTGAGTGCGGCCTCGCACCCTAGTACTGCCCTGTGCACGTGGAGACGTTGGCCCCTGAGTTGCGCTCCGAGTCGCAAACGAATTCTCAGGGCCCCATGCCGTGTCACCCTGGGTACGGCCCTGTGGTGGCTGTTGGCCGGACCGGTACCTGCACAACAGATTGTTGTGGGGCCCACCACAATATCCGCACATTTGTGTGCGCGTGCAGTCCCTAGCCATGTGAGGCCCGAGGTCTTGATTGCGAACCAAAAGCAATATATTCAACAGCAGTTGTGTTTATTAAGGGCAATCTAGAATCTAGACTAGATCTAGATTTCTAGGCTTCGTTGGAAGTTGCTGGTTCTGTTAAATGTTTATTCGATAGACTAATAAAAATCTAAACGGTAATGATAAGTTTTAATCATTTGTACATAGTATCACATACATAGTGTTTGGACTTGTAAAATTATTTTGCCTATTTGCAATAAATGATTTGTTTTGATTTGATTTCTACCAAGTATCTAGACTACAGTAATAAACGGTAGAAAGGTCGCCCCAAAACAAGTGGCGATGGACATCGGAGAAAGTGGCCGCCACTGTGAGATCAGATTGGGCGGAGCTGGAGCGACGAACCTAGATTAGGACAAATGGAAATCTGTACTGATAGTTCTATAGCCCTGATAAGGGGTGACAGGACGTGATGACGATGGTGATGATGATGAAGTATCTACATTAATGACTTATTATTATGAACATCGACTTTATCTTATACAGGGTACAGATAAGTATAATAATAATAGTTATATGTTATTTACAATGAAATCAATATAAAAAGATTATTGCTAAACATAAAAAAGAAACAAAAATTTAAAATATTTACGAAGAAAAAAAGAGCCAGATCGCTGCCGCCGTCACTGGTAAAAGTGCCCAGCAGGCTGGCGGCGAGGCTCCAAGGTAGGCACTAGCTCTCCGGGCGTTAGAGGCGACAACCAGGCGCAAGGAAAGTTCTTTGAAAAGCGCTCGCGCCCCTGGACCCTGTGAAACACATGTCTCACCCACGATACGCGGGGCTTAATTAATATAAAAAATAAATTAGATGAAAATAGTACCTTGTTTGTTGGTATCTATCACTGCAATCCGATTTTGATAACTCCTGGCGGCCTCTCCTTCAGTGTACTGAGATGCACTAAATGTTCCCTAGTCCGTTATTATGACGGGAATGAAAAAATATATATAATAGATCGTCAAAAGCCATTCAAACCGAATATTCCGAATTATTTGTCAGAGAGCGTTTCGAGAACCACACGTAAACGAAAGCGACATTGAAAGATGAGTGGAAGATATAACCGAAACACCTTTATGTAATATCCTAGTGCGACACCACAGTCGGTAAGAGTACAGTTAAGTCATAACATAGCTACGTGTCCTTTTATAAGAGCAATCTTTTGTGATATTCGGGTGGCGCATCTGTACCACCGTATTACAATAAGCACTGATATTTTATTTTATGTGCTACGTGCTTGGCCGCTTATGGCATTCTATTCTAGTTGTATAATGCTTTAGAATATGGCGTAGTTTTGGTGAAAATTTTGAAATACAGTAGTGAATAATGATTGTGCCTCTGCCACCCAGTAGTACCCACCCAGGAAATATGATAGTGATAATGATGGGAGCCGTTTGATGATTCTACTTACTTAGTCAATGATTTTGTAGGTAAAATGAAATTCGGAATCGGATGAATAGTTCATTAAATGACAGTGGAGTATGGCGGGTAGTTATTTAAAAGAAAGTAATTGCGTGGAAATGAAACGCGTATAAATTTGCCATTTAACAGGAAAAGATGATGTGAGTGAGAAATTAAACTTACCCACAGGGTCAAAACATTAGACAATTATTGATCCACTGGTCCAATGGATAATTTACCAAGTTGTAAAGTGGAGGAATTGACTCAATACCAGAAGCCATTCCTCGAGAGAAACGAGGCTTGATAAAACTCAATTAAAGTGATATAAAGGTGACTGGCGAACCAAATGGCCGAGTCGGCAGTGACCCTGCCTACGAAGCCAAGGGTCCCGGGTTCGAGTCCCGGTGGGGTCAAATATTTGTTTGATGAGAACGGATGTTTGTAACCTAGTCATGGTTGTTTATCTATCTCAGTATAATATTTATCTATATAAGTATGTGTATCGTTGTCTAGTACCCAAGATACAGTGAATCCTAGTTTGGGACTATATCAATGTGTGTAAATAGTGTCCAAGGTATTATTATTATTTTATTAGCTGACAATTATTTTTGGGAATGTAGTTTATTTTATTTTCGACTGTATACATCTTGGGGAATGATGTTCATAAATTTGGGTATACCATTCCCCAAAATATGCTAGGATTTTCATCGGCTACTAGCAACGATAAGCTGAAAACACAATCCAGCTGCATTCGTAATTTCGAAATTTTGTTTATTATACTAACAAAACAAAGGCGAGCTTTTTTCGTAACAAGAGATTTCTTCCAGCAAAACATTATGTTTAAAAGAAGCGATGGATAGGCGGGGGACGATATACGCATATAATAATACTATCATATGAGTCATATATATTACTACTTATATTATAAAGCCTACTAGAGAATGTTTTTACTTTATGAATGTGATATACATGTATATCACATTCATAAAGTAAAAAAATAATAGAACCTCCACGGTAATATTTTTTTAAGTCAGTTGTAAAGTTTGCTAACGTGCTACTTATTTCATATACTTAAAAAAAAAAAAATTGGTGGTAGTATACCACGTTTAAAGAAGCGTGTAGGTAAAATTTTCCTTTCTCAGTCCAGAGATACAATCATAAAGCTGTTTGCATTTCTCACTCGACACGTGTCGTTGTGCCTCGTATCGCAATCACGACTTGTCACGGGGACTCAACTTGAACAAATATTGGGTGATACGAACGAGTATAACAGAAATATTTCGGAACTTATTTTGTGGGAATATAAATTTACAAAATATACAGTGGGCAACTTGGAGGTATACAACATTTTTTGCCGTCATTTTGTTTTGGCGGTAAAAATATGAGTCAAATACGATATTGCAGCTTTATTTTACCTCTAATGTACGCTCCAACACAATATCGCTCCTATCCTGACGCGTTACCAAGGCATGAGAAGATGTAAAACATATATGTTCCCTGCTCATCTCTTTCTGAAACTCTGTCAGAGACATACTTACAAACTATAGGACCCCATCGTTAATGTTCCATTCAAGAGAACCCTAATTTACACTTAGAATAACACGGGGTCCAAGAAACAATTGAATTTATGTTTCACTACACATAATAATTTTCAGTGGGTGTGTTGCGACGTCTGTGACTTCAGTGCGACGCCGGGATAACGTGTCATACTCGAGCTCATTCAATAAAGATAATTTTGAATAAACTTTGCGACCTTTTTAGGGTTCCGTAGAAAAAGAGAGAACCCTTATAGTTTCGTCAAGTCTGTCTGTCCATCCGTCCGTCCGTCCGTCCGTCCATATGTCACAGCAACATTATACAGAAACTATTAGGACTACACAGTTAAAACTTAGTATGTAGATGTATTCTGTTAAAAATTTAAATAATTAAAGGGTGCTCCCCATACATGGAACTGAATTCAAAAAATATATTTTTCATAACACCTATTTGTGGTATATCTTTAGATAGGTTTTTAAAAATAACGTTAAGGTTTCTGAACCCATTTTTCCTCTAAGTAAATCGTTAAAGAGACAGACCCTTCCAAAGTGGGAAATTGTGTGGCTCCCCCGTCTACGTTTTAAAGTAAGAGAGTGAAAAATCTAAAATATATATATGCTGTGTATCTCAATACTCACTTTTAAAAAAACTTAGTTTAAACAAAATAAAATAATCAGTTTTTAAGATATAAAATATTTATTAAAAACCGCAAAGTTAACTTTGTCATTCATACAAATACTATGAAAAACAAAGTTACAACACAAACATCCGGTCACATTTACTTACTACAACGGAACCCATTGTAACGGCACAAAGGCTAAGGTCGAGCCACCGCTATCAGTAGCTATGATCGTCTATTCTATCTACCCCAAAATGAGATGTCCCGATTCAGCTGTAAGATTTGTAAGTTAAGAATGATAAGTCTGAATTTCTCGTTCGTTGAGAAGTTCGTTAGGCGTACAATAGTCGAACGAAGTTTGGTTCAGGAAGTTACAGTTTCAAGTTAGACAGAGAAAGCATATATGTCCGCGAGCCGGTAATTCGCATCAGTCAGCGGTGTATTGCGCCAGATCAATCGTTGTTATATTTTATGTGTGATGGTATCATTTGGTTTTTGTATATATGGGCGCTTGGAACTTCTTTTAGTGGTCGACCACAGTTTATAATATTTGTTTGTGATATCGTATAGATATCCGTCGTAGTTTTACGACGTGAGTACTCAATGATATTTCATGTGCTCGCTAGTAGCGGCTTGTGGTGGTTCCAATTATATATTTGGTTCACGGCAATAACGATCCGAAAAGACCGGTTTACGCAATTGCGATTTGATTTTCCGAAATGGGTTCTGAACTAGCGGTTACCTCAAAAGGTCCGTAACGTTTTGAAACCTTCAACTCTGCGCAATTTGAGCTGGATGTTATCGAAACGTAGTCATTATTGCTTTAGGAGATCTAATCCACACCATAGCGAAGTGCATAGTTCGATAAATACCGAACTATGAATTCCACTAGCCGCAGCACGTCCTGGGCTGAGCCAAATCATATATACCGACTCAGCCTACACATTAGACCTCCAGCGAAATTTACATTTAATTTAAAGATGCAACTTGAATCCAACCTGACCCAAGGCAATGCAAACCACCTACCCGGACCTAAACAATGAACTTTAGACTGTAAATTGATCTCTTCGCGCGTTCCCGACAATACTCAAATGTCAAAATATCAACAGGATATGTTATCTGTGTTGACACCGGTTTAACTTTGTTCTGAATTTGTTATTTCCATCCGCGGAACCTCATCGATCAAACAGTCTCCCTATGCCCTGCCAACCTAGGTTTAGCCTCAACTAAACTCCTGTCTAGCCTAGTCTTAAAACCTAGTGTTATACCACGTCCATTATCGACACCACTCGAAAATGGTTGAGTTTGATTTGAATGTGCTTGTATGTTTAATGACTGTGTGTGTGGGAATTTCAAAACTCGCTACTCGAAAGGAATGAGGAGAGGATTAGCCCGCGAATATCCTAAGAGCCAATCCAGGAACCCTATGGTGAAGGAAAAAGGAATTTAGGGTCGCTCCAAGCCCAGACTCAGACTCAGATCAGTTAACCTACAAGTTCTTATCTAACGACCCAAGGATAGTTTTGGAATTTGGGGTAGGTTGATATAAAGGATAGGAACCGAGGTATATCTCGGCGCTTCAGACACTCACAAAAAACCACTGAAACTTCGCAATCACAATTTCGTATAGTTCTGACGCGTAACACGGCAGACAAAACTGTTTAGAACTCGTGAAAGACGACCGTCACAGTAGCTAGACGCTGACCCCACACGTCTGAAAGAAAAAATATTGCGTCCTTTGCGAACACGCTCTGCCCAAGCGAAGCTTCTTATCACTAACTACACAGGGTCTAATGTCAACCATGCCATGCAGATCCGCCGTTCTACAAATTGTGTGTACGCATATTCACTATGATCAACCGTAGGTTATCACTCAAATCATTTGGTACTGCCGATACACAGAATCTGTTGATCGCTGACCAATAAAAGCTTGTTGCGATTAATTAAGCCTTCCCGACCGCTAGGCGCGCGAAGCAAAGACCACTAGAATGCTATTCATACTAGTCGTGTCAGACTCTCAATCTCATACCTCAATCGCAATTGTATATTTGCAATCAACATAATAGATTTCTCCGTATCGTTCCATAATAACCTTCCATTATTTAGTTATTCATATTTTATTCAGCGCGCAGCCAAATCGGCTCGGATCCCTACACATCTCGCAGGAATGCGACAAAAAAACCTGACCTGTAACCTTCCTCGAACCATCCCATGCGTCGGCTCATTGTTTTTTGCTAACTTGCCCTGAGCTACGCAAAAACCCCAAACGTTATATGAACCGATTCTCGTATTCAAAACAGCGCGGCGATGGGCAAGCCCTCTATCACGCAGAATGAAGTATCAAATGTACCGACTCTCGTGTACCATTACAGCATCATGGGCGAGTCTGACTCGCACTTGGCCACTTTTTAAATAAGAATCCCTTCCAAATACTACATAAGGTATGTGACAAACGTTAATAGGGATAACTGTTTTTTTCCATTCATTTTGGGATCACAGGTCGAACTATAAAACACTAAGAAGAGATGGAGTGATGAGTTCGGTCCATGGGACTACAACTGGAGGGAGACCTCTCTGGATCGAATAGAGTGGAAGGGGGGGAGATAGGCCTTTGCATAATAGTAGGACATAGCCCATACAATTCTCAGGCAGCAGCGGCGCCGCACCGCGTTGTGTAGCCTCACTCACCCTTACTCACGAAATAGCATCGGGGCCTCTCGGACTATTAGAGGGAGGAATGGCTCAAGATTCTACAACAAGCAGACGAATACGAACATACATGACGTCACACCTTTACCCATACCGGGTAGCAGAGGCCCAGTTATGCCAACGTATGGCCAGTTATTCAATAGTCCACGTACATAAACAAGGCATATATTGATAAACTTTTTATCTTTTAGGTCAAAATGGTGATTTGGTTGCCTTTTAGTTTATATATATATATAATATATATATAAACTAATATATATATAATATATATAATATATGTATAAATAAAAATGAAGGTTGTCTTTTCAATTTGGTTGGGTTATAAAAATCTGCTAGATGCACACCGGTGTGCATTGAAGTTTGCAACTAAATAAAATACGAATTAGTCCATTATAAGCCAAACTATGCTTGAATGGAAAACCATCATTGAGTATTATTAGCACAGAAATATCGCAAAAGCAATGATATAGAGAGCGATACAATTCAGTTCATCGCTTAACGAGAGCCTATTGCGCTGTCTGTCTTTACTAGTGCTATGGTCAAGAATAACTCGAGTAACCGGGTGTTCATTAATCTACAGGTCAACGTTAAAGGGTATCCGTCAAAGTTGAGTAGTTTAGTATTTTCAGAGTGATAAACACAAATACCATGTTGTTTGGTATTTTGAGTAGTTCTTTTTTAACCGACATAAAAACGGAGGAGGTTTTCAAGTCGACGCGTATATTTATTTTTTATGTATGACCACGCGTAACTTTTTACAGAGTAGTCCAAATTTCATAATTCTTCTTTTCTTCTTTGTACTAACTTACTTAATTTGGAAAAAAACCTACCCTAAGGATAGGAAAATATGGGTGATTTATTGTTCACTCATAGTTTTGTGTATTACTAATTGTGTATTTATTATTATAAATAAAATAAATAATTTAATAGTAATAACTTTTTTATTTTACCTTAATAATAAAATTCTTAAAATAATGTAAGTATTCCTAAGTATGTATTTTATAAAAACTTTTTTTAAGTTTTTAATTAACAGTATTTATTAACTTTGAGTCTTCGCCAATCAAGCAAATTAATTAATTACGGAAAGCGGAAAGCGTGATACGCGGCGGCGCAAAATTACTTAAGTATACTTATATTAATTTAAGAACTTAGTTGTTAAGGTTAATTAAAAACTCAAAATATTTACACAAATATACACTTACACTAGTTTAAGAACTTAGTTATTACGGTTGAATAATAAGGTTTATTATTTTTTGCTTTTCAGTTTTTTCGGCGGTTTATTTTTTTTGTTAATTGAAGAAAGATTTAATTAAAGAATTGCCACAGAATACTTAATAATACCTTATTGCTTCACTTTCGCAAAGTTTCTGTACTGCAAAAAAACCTGGTGACTTTATAACATTAGTGGCATGTTACATCATCATCATCATAGCCAAGTCATTTATCCTTGAAAGTCGTAACGTATACAGAAAATTGGGTGCGGGTACTCGATTTCCCGAGCCCCGATTCGTCGCAACCACAGATATCTCATGCTCTGTGGTCGCAAACCTAATCTTTACGGAACGGGTTCCTATTATATAGAGTTTATTAAAATAACCGGGTGAATAAGTATGGTTTATTCAAACGACTGCTAGATATCCCACTGAATTTCACGGCACAATAACTTAAGTGGGATGTTCACCCTTATTCCGATACACCTAGCATATATTTGACGTGACCAAAGGACTGGGTTAAGTAATGATAGGTTACAGTGGTATTTTTAGAACCTTTGAAAAAGTGGGGTATTATAAGCTTTAAGCATCTGCATGCTGTGGCGCTTTAGCGCTCAAACGGGAGAACGGATTTTTGTTGTTTTTTTTTTAACTATGCTGACTAACTATGTAACAAATGTAGCTTTGTTTTACTCAACTGTTAGCTAACAGGCCAACAAGGAAACAAGTGAACCAAATTATGGATTTTTTATGGTTTCATTAATGTGTCGGAGCTTTTTTAATTGTACATATGTTGTGTTAAAAGTAGTAAAAGTTTATGATTGTAGAAAGTATGGAGAGCTATTTATAGGTTCAAATCATGCTTGAAGGCATTGTTAGTACCTACTGCCTATAGTCAGGGTATTATTTTGTAAAGCTGCGCCCGTCTCAGGGACGATAGATTACCTATCACTTGTAATAAACAAATTGATTTTATTTATTCCTCGCATAACTTTGATTCACAAATTGCCATGTTCAATTTGTCCTGAAATAACTACAACGTGTGGTCCCGCCCGGCCAGAACACCAAGCACGTCAAGTTTCCGGTATTGCTTGTATGTCGTCGGGAACCTACTGTTGCCTATAGGCCTCGATAAACTGCGTCCACTGTTTTCCTGTTATCCTCGCTGAGTCATTGTATCCTCTAGCAGGTGGTCTACAGACTTATCTTTCTTTGCCATCACTCGGCTACCGATCTGGTCCATCTGCCGTCTTCTCGCATTACCAAGTCTCCTTCCACCTTCCACATGCGCCGTGTTATCCTCTTACCGAGCCACCTTAGTTTGGCTCACAGTTTCTCTCGCAGTCTGCAGCCTTGTGTTGCCCTGCCACCAGAAGATGTCCTGTTTGGGCCGCACGCCCACCGCCTGGCACATGAACTCCGTGCCGCACCCCGCCACCAGGGGGAGCGCGATGCCCAGCAGACGGACCCACGGGGGTGCTGTTTTTCCCCTATCTACCCACTGAGCAGATTATAGATAGGGTAGGAGGTTAGACATTTTTAACCAGGCTTGAAGCAACTATAGGACGACACTTGCTCCACAAATAAGTATAAAGAGTAAAGCACGGAGGAAGTCTTTATAATTAAGATTTTGTTATTTGATATAATAGATAGAGGATATAGAGCACCTCTTGTAAACAGATGTTTACTTGGTTATAACTACAACTAAGTATAATATAACGCGCATAAAATAAGAAAACTACAAGCCCTCAGTCACTGGAAAAGGGATTTTTTGGGGGGACATCTCAGTCCATGCTTTAAAAAGTTACCTCGCCTGAACGACGAGGCCGAAACCGAAAACCTAGAAGAAAATTAGGCCGAAAACCGAGCGATCAGCCATTGTTGTGGTTACCAAAGTATCCCAGAGTAGTGTAAATTTGGGCTTTGTGTAAAAAATGCTTCCTAGGTATAAAGACACAGAGATAGAGAGACGGACGAATCCATAAATACTCGCAAACCGATCAATCAACTGCACAGTTTTGACTCCATACATAATATGTAATAAATTCAGAGCGGGATGTTTGTTGAACTAACTCAAAGAATATAATGGTATCAAATTATACACAAAAAACCTTGTTTTTAGCATTGTGTTATCAGAAGTAAGAATCTTTTTCATAAAACCCCAAATTAAATTTCGTAAACGAACTGACTAACCACCCTTTCTCAAAACAACAATACAAATAAAAGAGCGACCCCTGTAATCATAAAATTCAATCATAACACCTTTGCCACTCAAACACAAAAAAAATTTAACCCTACCATTGTAATGGCGTTATTTGAACAAAACGCAAACGGTATTCAATGGAGTTCTAAAAGACCCTTATTCGAAACCACTTAGAAGACAATAAGCGGGTTCTTCTCGAACTCACTTCATTGTGTTCAAAATTATGGGGGTTGCGTGGTTTTTATTCAAAATAATTAACGAATAACGAGTGAGAAAGTAACACCCCCTTTTAGGATGCAGACTAAACTGCAATTTTAAAACAATGCCATTTAATTTTTGCAGAGGCACAATTGTGCCCACGTGCAGCCAGCTTTTCAATTGTAAATTTTGCGTAACAGGAGCATAGCCCATCGCCGCATCTATGGAGATAGATTAAATGGAATAGAAGGATATCTCACGGCGTTTTTCTTCATATTTTTTAATTTACCTTTATCAGACATTCAACTATATAATATTTATATAACAATATTTTAAATATGAAAATAGCGATGTTTAGATGTTTGGATGCTTGGATGTTTGTGTGTTTATAAAGATAGATAAAGTAAAAGATAAATTTATCGGTGTTTCCTTAAAACTAAATACAATTATTTATGTAGCGCTAGTATAAACTGTGTTGCATAGCCCAGTGTCTTCCTTTGGAGTCTTTTAATATTTTACATAATATATTTGCTTAGATATAAGTTAAGTAACAGTAGTACTATAATATTAATTTTGTCAAGAGTTAAGCAAAGTAAAATTTTGGATATAACTTATACTTAGAAAAATAATTTTTATGTTGATTAAAATAATTAAATGTAATAAATAAAGTAAACAGAACACTAACTGCACCTAGAACACACATGATTTTATTAGGTAGTTATTTTTTGTAGTGGGATTAAAAAATCTTCCAACTCGTCGTATGTAAAGGAAAGGAACCAGTCTGTGTTTTTGTGTTTGAGCAAATTTGAATTAGGATTGTATGTACCGAGAATTTTATTGACTTTATTGTAAATTTGAGGTCCCTTGAATGTTGTTCCTTTTTGGCCGAATTAGGTCCGGATTCTCGATAAATCGATGATGTGGTAATGTCTTCGTTTTATCAATAGATTGGGCTCAAAGATCGCAAGTCGATTTTGTTTTATGTGTACACTTTTAACATAGAGTTTACGTTTACCAGCCCTATCTACCTGTATAACTTTGAATAAGGCACGCTGGGCCCTTTCTACGCTGATTAAGTTGGTTTTGCAGATCCCCAGACCGAGATACAGTAGGATAGCACTGATTGACTAATCGCATAATATACCATCTTAGCCAGTGCAACATCAATTTTCGGGTACGTGTGTGGTCGCCAAGAAAGCCTCTCATCGATCAATACTCTTAGATATTTTGTTGTTTCTGTTCGTTCGAGTTCGGGACGATGGCAGAAACGGTCAAACCCATTGTCTCTGGTCCAATTGTGTATTTTTATTTTGACATTGACAGCATGTATTTTAGCCTTTGAGACATCGAGGTTTAACAAATTGGACTGCAGCCAGTCTGATATTTTTGCAAGACCTAACCCAGCAGTTTCCTGGACAGAGTCCCAAGTTTTTCCAGTGAAAACAATGGCAGTATCAATGAAATAATTGTCCATTATTTAGCAAGATGTTGCAGAGGTCATTGATGTAAACAAAAAAGAGTAGGGGGCCATGGACCATACCTTGTGGTACGCCGTACGTCATTCTTATAAACAGGTATATAACATAACATAAACATAACTTTATTTAGGAAAAATATATACAATTACAATGTACACTACTCCTTAAAAAAGGGCAAGCCCTTTGGCATAGGATGAGTAGTTACTTCCCAATAGGTGGCACAATTTAACAATATTATCTTTTGCGTAGATATTTGATAAATTACAATATACATTTTTAAGACATAGTTATTGAGATTAATTGGAATTGAGAATTTAACGTCAAATTATTATTAGAATTTCAATTTAAATTTAAATTTTAACTTAATGATGTGAGTTTGAGAGTGTTGGTGAAATAGAGAAGATGAAAAGTGTAATGTATGAATGATTTGTTGTAGTGAGTAGTGAATGAATGTGTTGGTTGATTAGATATTTATATTTTTTTTACAAATTATTTTTGAACTATATTTTATTTTATTATTATTACATATTTTTTATATTAATATTATTTATTAATTTATTATTATTAACAACGAATATGTTTTTTTTTATGGCTTATTAATTTCTTATTTGAATAGATATTAGGACAAAACTGTTAAAATGTTTTCAGTTTCCTCATACGTGAGAGATCTCAGCCATTTGTATATAGTTTTCTTATTTTCAAATACTGTGTTTGTATAAATTTCAATGTGTTCGCTAATTGTATTATAGAGATAAGCTCCAAGGAAAATCTTTGCATAAAGCATGTCCACACCTTTACAGTTTGGCACACTTTGTGTTTTCTTCTTTTTGTTGTTATTGTTATACTAGGATAACTTTATACAGTTAGGAAAACTTGTGTAAATAAATCGGATTAATTCAAATTTCTCTTTTTCATTTATTTCTGTGCATCAAAGAAATTATGAATTATGAGGAAAATTATAGCCCTTTTTCACTTTTCGGAGCTAATATCTACTAATCATAAGCCCTAGCGGTACACCCTGGAGTAATAAGGTAAAAGATAAATAAATAAATGTAGTCCACTACTGTACTAAATATTATATAAAATGCATATTAAAATATTGAGAGTTTTTTTTACATATATTTTTTAAACCTGTTCAATGTGCACTTTATCAAGACTCAGTAAAAGACTCAGCTACTAATCAAGTAAAATTACAACCTTAGAACACTCCGACCTGTGCATCTTGCAGAATATCCGAAAAATCAAGTCTCGCGAAACAAGTTTTGATCTAAATTGCCACATTCATAATTAATTTGTAGTCAATATTTCATGTCCGGGATTCCGTTAAAAACTGTAATTAGGTAGGTATAATTATGTATACAGTGAGTAGATAGTTTTGCGGTTTCGTCCCGTTAGATAGCGTTCATGTTTCACCTATGCTTCATTTCATTACGTATCTTGTATACATGATGTATTGATGTAAATACTTGTGACATTTAAGCATGGTGAGGTCGGTTGTCTATTTATTTACGAGATGACAATAGTTTTATCGTATAAAATACGAATAGTGCCGCTTTAATACTAACTGAGCCACTAGCTGCTTAAGACCCCATGGTTCAGTAGGTAGCAAAACAATTTATTCGGTTATTAGGTGTCTGTGTTTCGGTTAGGTTATTTATGTTCGGCGGTCACCCGCAAAATGTTGACCGCCAAAACGTCATACCAAAGTAGGTATATCAGACCCACGATAAACATTGTGTTAACCCAATATTAAAGACTTGTAAACCCACGAATTGGCCGCGGTGTTCTATTATAAATAAATAAGTGTATGTAAAAAATATATTTTCTTTTCTTATAGGCCCAATCTACTACGGTATGTATGTAATGATTCCTTTCTAAAGTATATTCATTCTTTATTTTGGCGCGCAAAATATTTATGGCAGGGTGACAGATAAGGATCAAATTATAATATTTAAATAACTTTGTATGGCCACGGTAGACACAGGACTACGTAATTTACTTTTTAATCTGATAAATAGCCTCTCACTTTTGTGAACTGGATACTGAAATTTGCTTTAATATTATAGTCTCGAGAATGGTTCGTTCTATCTCCCATTTCTTTACACATCTTGTCTCTCATCTTTAATCATAAAACTAGCGAAATGCTTATTGGTTTTTTGCCAATATTATAAGATTAGGGTTGGGTCTTATATAGGACACATTGAAATTTGAAGATTGGAGTACTTAGGTGGTTAGGGAGGGTCCTTAGCTATCTTCTGATACCATTTTCTGATTTAGGAAACATCATTTTAGCACTTTAATTATATAATATTTTTACGCGATTTTTACAACTTGGCCAATCTCGGATCGACAAATGTCATACACAAAAGCTCCAACGTTGGATATTGGTACATGATTTTAGTACAAATTACAAGATTTTGTTGTAATGGTTAAAATATCAGGGCAAAACACTGCGGTAGCTTAGGTAAAGGGTAAAGGGGTGAGCGAAGCGAAGCCCCCTTTATCATTCGTGTTAGGTTGAACATGTAAGAACAACAAAAAATACTTAAAACATGAACTTCAGTACACAAAATATAAAAAGAAGTTTGGTGATCATTTAACCAAAAACAATTTGGTGGACATTCTTCCATTCTGGCAGTCATTTAGAATTTATTGGTAGTAAAATAGGTGCGTTTTTGGTAATCGATTGAACATAACCCCGAATTGGTAGCTATCCTCCTACTCTGACCCCTTACTCCTGGCAACCCCCCTTCCAATCCCTCTTCCCTTCCAACTCCCCCTAAAAATGCAAAAAAAGTAGTCATTTTCTTCAATCTTTGGACCTCCATAACATAAAAACTAATGGTTTCCTAAAAGGGGGGGTAGGTGGGGGGAATCCCCCCCCCCAAATTTAATGTGTCTTATACAAGTACTTACCCTAAGATTATTTTAATAAGTTATTTTAACATAAAAATAAATATAAATATGCAGGCAATTGCTTTTGGTCCCACACTAGGATTCCCTGTGTCATGGGAAATTGTGAGTAAGTATCGTTCCGATCATGTCGTTATCTGAAATACAGAAGGGTGTTTCTAAGGAACTCAGATGGTTTTCCTCCGCACACGGTCTGATAGACCGTTTAGATAGGCATGATGTGGTATTGGAGCGGTCTATGGACGTTAAGGAACGTTACAATAGGGTGCTCGAATTGTCCGCGCAGGCAGAATCAGTTGATGGTTGCGCACCTGACAGGCTGTCACGGTTGCTAGGGGATGTCGACCAATGTATGGAGATGGCAGCTGCTATCACGCAGAAGGCTGCGGACATACGTAGACAGCGCGAGTCCAGCCATGGTGGTGACATTGAAGCACCTCTGCCGCTTCAGGGTTCAGGGTCCAGGTTACCGGCCATAACTATGCCTACTTTTGACGGAGTGTCCGGTGAATGGATGAGCTTCATCAATCTGTTCGACAGTTTGGTGCACATGCGATCGGACATTACCAAGTCTGTCAAGATGGCTCAGCTGGTGGCAGCATTGAGGGGTGAGCCTAGGGAGCTGGTCGCTCATTTGACAGTTACGGAGGGTAACTATGAAACGGCCAGACAATTGTTGGTCAGACGTTACCATAACAAACGGAGGTTGGCCGATGCCCAACTGAACCGTTTGTTTAGTATCCCGGTTGTGAACAAGGTCGGGGCCATACAGACGGAGGTTTTGAACCCGTTGTTGTCCGTCACCAAGGCTCTAGAGAATCTTGGACTTCCGGTTGGTGAATGGTCGTACCTACTGCTGTACATTGTACTTTCCCGCCTACCCGCTGACGTGCAGACTCGTTTCGAACAGTCTCACGGGAGGTCGGCCGAGGACCTGCCCGCCTTCTCCGACTTGGTCGGATTCTTGGAAGAGGAGGCTCGACGGGCAGAGAATTTGGGGTTGACGGTCACCCATCCTTCGGAGCCACAGAGAGCTGCCGGGAGCGCTGTGAGTAGGGGCCCTCCGACGAGGAAGGACCGCACCAACCGGCAGTCGTATGGGACTGTGAGTGCATTGACCCCACATAGTGAGACCTGCCCATGTTGTAGGCAGATTGGCCATGCTGTGGCCAATTGCAATAAGTTCGGGGAACTTAGGGTTGAGGGACGGCGCCGGATGGCCAAGCAGCGGAGCTGGTGTTTCCTGTGCCTCGGGCCACACATGGCTAGGGACTGCACGCGCACAAAAATGTGCGGATATTGTGGTGGGGCCCACAACAATCTGTTGTGCATGAACCAGTCCGGCCAACAGCCACCACAGGGCCGTACCCGGGGTGACACGGCATGGGGCCCTGAGAATTCGTTTGCGACTCGAAGCGCAACTCAGGGGCCAACGTCCCACGTCCACAGGGCCGTACCCAGGGTGACACGGCATGGGGCCCTGAGAATTCGTTTGCGACTCGGAGCGCAACTCAGGGGCCAACGTCCCCACGTGCTCAGGGCAGTACAGGGGTGCAGGGCCGCACTCAGGGTCATCACATGGGGGGCCCTGAGTTTTCGGTGGCGACTCAGCATCCGACCCAGCGGGACATTGGGTGTGTTGAGCAGGCCGTAACGGGCGGGTGGCATGGGACACCTTCGAGCTATGCGGGTGCGGTTCGGACGCCGCCTCAGTTGTCGCCCCGCTCGTCGCCTCGTCCTCGTCGGTCACATGTGATGTCCCCCCCGCTCATGGAGCGGCCACGGTTGAATTCACGCCCACCCCCCTTTAAGGGGAATCGTAGGTTGGGAATGGAACCGGCGCGTGGGCCATTTGTACAATGGGACCCGCTGGCGTATAGCTGCATACCTGATCGGTTACAGGCACAGTGGGGCCCGGGGGTCCTCGCTAGGAATTTGCGGCCCAACCATCTGTTGCCCCCCAACCGGAGACGGTGGTGCTACCGATCGCCTCTGTGCTTGTTTGGGATTTGGCGGGCAACCCAACATACGATCGCGCCCTATTAGATTCTGGAGCTCAGGGCTGCATTGTATCGAACGATTTAGCAAAATGGTTGGGCCTCAAGGTAAATAGGTATAATAAATCAATACGGGGCGTGGGGAATGTTACGGTTACGAATGTAGTTGGTCAATCGGTGATCACGTTCTCTCCACGTTATGACATTTTGACAAAAACATCCGTGCAAGCTTTAGTAATGACGCATGTCATGGGCAGACACCCCTTGGTGAAGTTGAATCCGGCCGTTCGATTCCTGACATCAGGACTCAAGTTGGCGGATCCCGATTTTGACACTCCAGCCCCGGTCGACCTGCTACTGGGAGCAGACGTTCTGGGTAGGTTTCTGTGGTCGGATCGGCGAGTTCTTCAGCCGGACGGGTTGATTGCTGTGGATACTAAGTTTGGTCACGTGATCATGGGTCCGGCATTGCCAATGGTTAGGCCTGCCGAGTCAGATGGCATACTTATTGGCTCAGCGTTGTCAGACGCTATCCAACGATTCTGGGAGATAGAGGAACCTCCCACCGTTCGTCGAGTCGACGCAGACGAAGAAGAGTGCGAGTTGTTTTACCAGAATAGTACTGGTCGCCTTCGTTCTGGTCGTTTTGTAACTCGACTGCCTTTCAGGGCCGATCGACCTCCACTAGGAGAATCTAGGAAGATGGCTGAGACGAGATTGATGTCGATGGAGCGTAGGATGACAAGGGACGCCGTATTTAAACAAAAATATGTTGATTTCATGAGGGAGTATGAGTCGTTAGGACACATGTCGGTATCGGGTGTGGACTGGAGATCTGAGGATCATTGTTTCCTTCCACACCATGCCGTCCTACGAACCCCTACCGGCAAGATTCGAGTTGTTTTTGATGGGTCAGCACCTACCTCGAACGGGATGTCCCTGAATCAGTGTCTACATTCGGGACCCAAGTTGAGCCGTGATATTTCGGATATTCTCACGAGCTTTCGGAGGCACCAGATTGTATTTGTCGCAGACATTCGGATGAAGTTTAGGCAAACGGTAATTCATCCGGCTGACAGAAAGTATCAGTTGATACTTTGGCGTGAGTCCACGGCCGAGCCAGTCAAGGTCTATGAGTTGAACACGAACACGTATGGGTTACGGTCTAGCCCGTATTTGGCGATGCGTACCCTGCGGGAGTTGGCGTCGCGTGACCGTGTGAGCTATCCTAGAGCCGCCGCTATCCTGGAGCAAGATTTGTACGTCGATGACGTCTGCACAGGGGCAGCCAGTGTAGAGGAAGCTCTGGACCGACGTGACGAGCTCATTCAATTGCTGGAACGAGGCGGCTATGAACTACGCAAGTGGATGTCCAACTCCCCTGAGTTGATGGCTGGTCTCCCAGATGAGTTTCAACAAGACCCGCACGTTTTTGAGAATCCTGACAACCCTAACATGTTGTCAGTGCTTGGAATTCAGTACCGGCCCGTCCATGATGAGTTTACCTATCGGGTGGTTTTAGAAACACCGAAGGCCTGGACGAAGCGGTCAGTACTGTCAACGATTGCGAGAACGTTCGACCCGAATGGATGGATTTCTCCAGTCACCTTTGCTCTCAAATGTTTTATGCAAAGGCTATGGGCGGCTCAGTTGACCTGGGACACCCACCTCTCAGGTGATTTGTTGACTGATTGGACGCGAATGTTCACCTCGCTATCGGACATAAATAATGTATCGCTGCCGAGGAAATTGGTCCCTGCTGGGGATTACAGGGCAACCCTTCACGGGTTTTGTGATGCCTCTGAACGAGGGTTTGTGGCAGCGGTTTATTTGCGAACCGTCACCTCCACCGGGGAGGTCGACGTGCGTTTGGTTTTGGCAAAAAGCAAGGTAGCGCCTATTCGGACAAGGATGACGATTCCAAAACTGGAACTGTCCGGGGCTGCTATTTTGACCAAACTTTTGAATCACACTCTAACAGTGTTGCGTGGGTCAGTGGTTTTGGAGGATACGGTGTACGCGTGGACGGACAGCCAGATTGTTTTGTGCTGGCTGAAGGCTTCGGTCCATAACTTAGAGGTTTTTGTTGCGAACCGTGTCTCCCAGATTGTGTCGTCTGAGGTCCCACTGACCTGGAGACATGTACCAGGAGAATTGAACCCGTATGATTGTGCATCCAGGGGATGTCGGGCTCCTGAACTCGTTAGACACCATTTGTGGTGGGGACCACCCTGGCTTGCCAGGAGAGAATCGGACTGGCCCCACAGCCATGTAGTAGTATCTTCGGATCATGGCCCCAGAGCGGCCGTGCATGTTACCCAGAAGGCTGAGGACCCTGACGCCGGGTTTCTGCTGGACCGGTATAGCTCACTTGACAAGTTGATAAACGTGTCCACTTGGATTAGGAGATTCGCTCGAAATTGTCGTACTCCTCGCGATCAGCGAACGTTGAACCCTATTCTGACTCCGGCAGAGCGAAACGAGTCGCTACTGAATTTGGTCCGGTTGGTACAGTCCTCGAAGTTTGGGGCAGAATTGGAGATTATACGAAGTGGACGTTCGAAATTGAAGGGAGCCGTCGCGCGTCTCAACCCCTTTGTTGATTCGACCGGGTTACTTCGGGTAGGAGGAAGATTGCGCAATGCGAATCTGTCGTATTCGGCTCGTCACCCACTTCTGCTCCCCAAGGGGGGACAGTTAGTTGAATTGCTGGTGACTGATCGTCATATTAAAACGCGCATGCCGGCTGTAACGCGTTGTTGGCCACGCTCCAGCGGGAGTTTTGGATCTTATCTGCCCGCCGTGTCATACGGAACATCGTGTTTCGGTGCATGCCTTGTTATCGACTTAAGGCTGCCACGATGCAACCTCTCATGGGGGACTTGCCCCCTGATCGTGTGAATGAGGTCAGACCGTTTTCAGGTGTTGGTACGGATTTTGTAGGACCGTTTATGGTGAAGAGTTCACGATTGCGTACCGCTAAGCAATACAAGGCGTACCTATGTGTGTTTGTTTGTTTATCCACCAAGGCGGTACATCTCGAGCTCGTTGCTGATCTCTCGACAGAGGCTTTCATTGCTTGTTTGGATAGGTTTGTTTCTCGAAGGGGACTTCCAACTTTGATCCGCTCTGATAACGGCACTAACTACGTCGGTGCGGAACGATACTTACGAGAGATAGACAACTTTTTGAATGTAAATAAAGTGGATATTGGAACGGCCCTCTCCCGTCGGGGTATACAGTGGACCTTCAGCCCACCGAGTTGCCCCCACTGGGGTGGGATTTTTGAGGCCGGAGTTAAGTCAGCTAAGACGCACTTGGGGCGTATAGTAGGTCAGACCGCGCTGACTTTTGAGGAGCTCGCGACATTGTTTTGTAAGATCGAGGCCGTTCTCAATTCGCGACCGTTGTGTCCGCTCAGCTCGGATCCAAATGACCTGGAGGCTCTGACCCCAGGCCATTTCTTGATAGGACAGCCACTTAACGCGTTGCCCGAGCACCCCTTCGAGGGAGTGAAATTGTATCGGTTGTCAAGGTATCAGATGTTGCAGCAGTTTACTCAGAATTTCTGGAAGCGTTGGTCGCTCGAGTATCTGCATATCTTACAACAGCGCCTTAAGTGGACTGACAAAACCAGCCCCCCTAGTGTTGGTGACCTCGTTCTGGTTAAGGATGCTAACCTACCGCCACTACGTTGGCGCAGGGGGCGCATTGTTAACTTGTTCCCTGGCAAGGACGGGACCCCCCGGTCTGCGGAGGTTCTAGTAGGAGGCTCGGTTCTAAAACGAGCGGTAGCAACGTTGTCTCGGCTGCCCGTAGATTAGGGGACAGGTGGGTGCCTGTCCGGGCGGGTGATTGTTCGATTCCAAATCGATATTCGATCGATGGTTTCGGAACGGCCATTTTGAATTTGACGTTGCTGCCAACCTTGCAGTTTTTAACAACTCACAGACGAAAGCCCTCGCAATGTAAACGCGTTTTGGATAGGGTATTGAAATTAAATCGCAGTCCATCTGGAATGTATTCGGGGTTCCCTCAGGATTGTCTATATAGCTGAGTGTATTGTGGTTCCCCGAACCAGATAAAGTTCGCATTTACGTGGCCGATTGGTTTTTTACCACGTAACATAACCTGTGTTAGAACACTGTGCTGATCGAGGCTGGCCCGCCAGTCACACAGGAGGTTGGCTGAAGAACCTGTCTACCAAGAAGAGCCTAGGGTGCACCCGGGCCTTGCAGAGAGACAGGAGGTTGACGGGACCGAAGCACAGACCAGGTTAGATCGAACCCAATCATTTTAGCTCGGTGAATCGCCGACGTTCAGCACTTCTTGGCACCTGATCGTCACGCTACCTCGTAGCTGATGGGCCCCTACGAGGTCATTAGGTGCTGAGAAGCCTGAACAATCAATCTATAAAATTCTAATACAAAATTAACCACTATAAAATGAATCATTTGTGTAAAAATACCATTATAAAAAAACTGTGTAAATCTAACAATTTGTAAATATCCTTTTAAAAATAAATACTTTCATATAGTTTCATATAAAACAATTTTAAAAGCCAAGTCAAATAAATTGATGATCTATCACAATTTTAATTATTACAAAACATACACTTGTCTGTTATTCATTAAAAAAATATATGCAAAAGAAACGTAATGTTTCTTAATTTCTGAAGTATGTTTATCTATAAAGTAGACGATTACATAAAAATATCAGGTTATATACTAGTACCCATTTTCTAGACACACGAAATAATAACTAACTGTTTTAGGTGTAGGGTTGACGACATAAATTTATCTTTATTTTCATACAAAAAATTCAAATTCACAATATTTACTGATTGCAATACATGTTTATATTTCTCATTCCTTCTGTAAGTCTCCTTCTTTTCTCCCTTTATTTATTTATTCAATTCTTATTCCATTAATGCAAACTACTTTATTTTTATTTTCCATAACAAGTCTACCTTCTTAAAACTCACATCACAATGTTCTTAAATATAAATCATTGGGTATATATCTTCATTCCAAACTAACAAAATATTCTCTCTTTTCTTATACAAACGCTATCAATCAAAGTCTCTTTTTTTTCTCTTCCACTTCATATAGGTACTTTTTAGGGGTATCCGGATCCCATGTTATTTCACATTATAGTGAGTGTACTTTTAAAGGTACTTTTATTATTTATTTATTTATAGACGTCTTATGGTACTTTTATTATTATAACAATACTTAAATACATATACTACTAGTACCTGGTTCCAGGTCTACCTGCCTGAGCCTGCTCGCGAGCTTATTAGGTCATCGATATCCCACGTTCTCACAGAGGAAACTCGTTCACGTCATGATCGAAGCGAAGGATTCGTGCCTTGTACCTTTGAGACTGCTGAAAATACAATGACACATCGGACTCGCCAATAGTCACGTATCCTAGTAAAACATAACTTAAACACAATCCATATGAATCCTTCGAATTTTAAGACATTCCGTAAAGATTGGATGATCAGTACAACTTTTCTCGAAAACTTAACAAACGAAGTGTTCCCAACTAACTTGCTCTGTGGCCTAGAGTAACAATCCCGCACATTCCACACCTTCTCTCAAATTCATACTTTTTATTCCTAACGACAACAAAAACCAACATTCCCAAATCCAAACAAAAATCAACTTTCCTATGTAATACTATCATAAAACTCAAAAATTTCAAATATGAAATAAACCTTCATAACAACGATTAACTTTTAATTTCATTTAATTTCCATACTTTTCAACTCTCAATATCATACAAGAAGAAGTGACCATATCCGCTGGTCAGACTATAATTTTATTAATAGACTCGATTGCAATCTGTAAAATAAAATAAACGTAAATGCAATCTTGAAACAAACTGTTGTATTAAACTAACGTAAGTGGTTCCGTCGTTAGTAATGTATTTTAAATCTGAGGTTAAACTACTTTATCTGTAAATTATTCTGAAAAACTAATGAAACATAACAATCTGAACACACAAAAAAAAATAACTCAAGTTATCTTCTTTCTAAGACATACTTATTTAGCGTACTAAATATTTATTACACACATTCAACTGAATTTCATACTTACTCATACTATTAAAATTAATTTCATACTGTAAATTAAAAAATGGTTCCAAACTTTATCTCTTTGTGGTACCCTAAGCTTGCTATCAATCATTCATCACCTTTTACGTATCTCCCATATAAGTCAACTGGAACTAAAATCTTTCGCTCCATACAAGTCGAGCTGTAGTAACATGAACTTATAATAACAATTATTTTACGTCTGTAATCGAAACAAGTGGAGTAAATTTGAATTATGAGGCAATTATTTAATAAAATATTAGAACGGCTATAAAACAACAAAACTTTTATCTTCCTACTTCACATATTAAACCACATTCTTCCCATATTTCTCAAAATCGTCTCCTCCAAAAATAAACTACTATCAAAATCCTCATCCAAAATAAATCGTGTCAAACTAATTCAATTTACTTTACGGCCTTCATAAATATCTCCTTTCCCAAAAAAAAAAACAGTTATCAAACATTTATTCATACTTCTCTTGCTAACTGTACTGTACTACCTACTAACTTTTCATTGTATGTATTCTTCCAAATATTCTTTACTTTATGCAATCATCCTCGGAAAAAAAAATGGTATATCTATTGATATTGTTTTGTATCGTCAACCCTATGTCAAAAATACAAAAATCTGCCTAGCGTGATTTTAAATCGACAATTAATAAAAATTACTTACATATTACACCTATAAAGAAACCCATTGTCCAAAAACCACATCTTATATCGAGTCACCACGACGTCGCCGATCGCCGCAGCTCGCTCGGAGTCAGCTCACATTGGGACCCATACCATCTCCCGGCTGCTCCTCACTTGACCCGTACGGTTACGCCCGGCGCCCGGCTTTCCACATCACTTAGGCTTGAAATTCGCCCGGCACCCGGCAGCAAAAATCTTCTGTACTTATATTTATTTTTCTCTCTTCTTTGACTTTACTCTTTCTTCTTTAATTGATTTCTGTCTTCTATATTGTCATCTTCTTTATTCTCCATCTTCCTCTTCTGGCTGCTATCTGGTCTTAAGGGTGGTCGCGTCGTGATTTCTTGTAGTCTTCAGGTTCTTATTCTTAAAATTTTCTTCATACTTTTTAATTTTCCACATTCCATATTTAGGTATTTCCATTCATTTTCCATTTGGCACAGCACTACCTCGCGAGAGGTAGGCTGGCCTGGCAAGGTCGCCATGAATTGAAAGAGGTTTGTAGGAGTAAATAGATGTTTATTGTACTGAAGTTTGGATAGCAGAGCGTCTAATTATCCGCAGTATAATCTTATATAGTCTTAAAAATAAGGAGTCACACACACAGTGATACATCTCTTTGTCGCTATGTCCGCACACTTCAGACTTTCGGCCAAAGCCGCAAAGAAATAAAACTAATTTGGGAAATAGCCAACAGCGATATCAGGACAGACTGTAAAATAAGTATGAATGGTTTATGTTAAAATACAGGATATAACAGAAATGTAAAGCTCAAATTTTAAAGGCTATCTAATCTAATCAAGATCATCAACCGTTTGAGACAACTTTTATTGTGAAGTGAATTTCATCAAATTAGTTTATTTAACTTTTACAAAGAAACACTTTGCACGTTTTCTTTTCTTCCTTAGTTAGGAAAGAAAGGAAAAAAAACGTTTATTCGCAGCTGATTGAGGCGCATACATTAAACAAGTTCAACCGCATACTTTTGGTATGAGACGTATTTTCGCTAAGGCGAAAATACGTCTCATACCAAAAGCTGCAAAATGGCAGCTGACTCAGCATAATGCTAAGATGAAAACGCCTTAGCGTTGGTTTTCAGTCAGTGCCAGCGGTGACCCACAAGCGTTGTCAAGTGTGGTACCTTTCTTATCTTCTTTCTTTCTCTCTTCTTTTCCATTTCTGTATTTTTTGCTTTTATATCTTCGCTGGTTTTGGTTCCCAAGACAGTGAGTTTTCTAGTGTGGGGCCCGACGCAATGTATTTGCCTTTATATTATATATTCATGGTATTGTTTTACTTTTACTTACTGAGGAGAAGCTTCATACAAAACGTATAAGTACAAACAACAACCAAAGTCATTTTAATGCTCAAAAACCGAAGTAGCCGAAAACTATCACCGGAACTTTAGCCAACCCTAGCTTACCGAAATAATATTTTCTCAAACTGTCAATTAACGTTCAGAGATTAACATCTTGTCCGAACATCGTAATATAGGGAGAGATAATATCGCCTCAATATATTTGTCAAGCAAGTTTTGGTGCCGACACAGTAGTTGGGTTCCACAGGAAAAAATGGAGTTAATAATCGTGGTTCAAAACATCTAAAGCTTTTTATAAACAGTAGCCGCTTCTGATTGGTACCCAAGTGAACTTAATTTTACGAAAAACTATTTTGTTTCTATTTCAAGATGTTTTCTGTATAGTCATAGCTACAAAACTGCGGAAAAAAAACCTGCTTCCGATGAAATATCAAATCAATCGAACTGAAGTCAGAGCAATTGGCGACCTTTGTGGTGCTGTAGTCGAGGCTGTGCTTCCGAAGCGAAAGGTTCCGGTTTCGAATCCCGACTGGGGAAGAATAAAAACATATCGCTAGGTCTTAGATGTTAACATACTTGTGACGTCGCTGTTTCTGGTTCCCACGCCACAGGGTACTGTGGGGCCAGATGCATGTGCATATATGTAAATGTTATATTATCGATTCAACATTCAAGCCCTAGTTAAACTAGTAACAAGCTTAGCACTGGAGCCTTGGTCTCTTAGTTGCGCCTTAGGCCACCTACTTCATCACGCCTCACGCCGCGTGACATTGCTTACTATAGAAATATACTGTGCAGTCTTCATCACACGTCGGCGTCAATGACGAGACGTTGTACACTATTGTTACGTCATTAACGTATTGACGCTGAACACGCAGCCGCCGCTGCGTACAACGTAAATTAAGAAACCAACTAAGGCCTTAGGTAGGCATAGAGAAGTGCTGTTATAACTAACTGATATTTGGGGTCAACTAGATTTGCCCTCGGGTGGTCATATTCAATTTGACAATTGTGATTAGACCCACATTGTCCTAGTGAAACAAGACTATGCCCCTTTTATGCCTTTAGCTGGGGGCACGGTAACGCACTGCCAACACGACCACAGCGAAGCGCAAGGCCACAACTACCTTTTCTCGAAGCGCTTCGTCGTTTTTTTGATAAGATAAATTATATATTTAAATTTATATCCACGAAATGAGAATTTTGTGAATTTGTGAATTTAATGTTTGTTGTTACTAAAAAACTAGTTTATCTACGGAACCTTTTCCTTCCTTGTTTGAAAAATGTTGTAAAAATGTCTTGTCATGAATTAGTCTGTTGACATGTTTGACAGCATTAGGCGCGGCGGCGGCTTTTTAAACATTTTTTTTCGCAGAACATAATGTTTCGTGTGTCTCCAATGTATTGAATTAAGATTTTAGATTAAGATTACTTAGTTTCAACACCTAATTTATTGTGTGAACAGTAATGGGCTAAGAATCGCTATGTGAATTATCAGTGAGAAATCTTTGCTTTAAGTTTTTTATCTACACACGTATCATAAAGCCTCTTTACTGCGTACAAAAACCGCACCGTACGATAAGCATAATGTTAAACTACATGCTAAAAAGTCATTTCTTATCTGAAAAATTACACATTATGACCATAATGTGTAATTTTTCTACATATTATGACATTCAAATTTCGAACGCCGACGCCCGCCTGCGTGCACCCCCTAGTTTGTCTGTGAAGTTGGTACTGACATTCAAATTTCGAACGCCGACGCCCGCCTGCGTGAAGTTGGTACTACAGAACAAGCTAAACAACTGCAGAGCCACAATGCCGGTCAAACATGCGGTTCCTGAACACATCAAAGAAAGCTTATGATATGTGTGTAGATAAACTAGTGTATGTAACTGTACATACTTAGGCATTGAAACTCTCGAGTGATATTATTATGAAACTCGCCTCCGGCTCGTTTCATAAACCCACTCTCGAGTATTAATGCCCTCCATTATGTAACAGTCACATGAACTACTATTATGACATGAAAGGAATATGGTAATGTATTTAAGTAGTCACACTAATAATGTATCAAATAAGTGCGAACTATAATTCACACTAGTAGCAACATATTTTTTTTCTAATATATATATAACATAAACTATCCGTTATTTCGCCCTGCTTGTAGCTGGACAACTAATTAGAAACATGGCTGTTCATGACTTGTTCTGACATCAAAATTTGAAATTTTAAAAAGTATAGGGTATTCTACCTATGATAATGGGTTTTTGGCGCCATTAACAAATATTATTTCATTGCATAGTACGTTGTATTGTGCTTATTTCTGTATAAAAATGGCTAAAGCCAAGAGCTGCGAGAAAAATACCAGAAAAATAACGGTTAGATTACATTTCCATCGCCATTGGACATATAGAAAGATTTCTGATCACATGGGGTGATCCGTGAAGAAAGTATTTAACACCGTAAGACATTATAATAGTAGTTTATGTGACTGCTACCTAATGGAGGGCATTAATACTCGAGAGTGGGTTTATGAAACGAGCCGAAGGCGAGTTTCATAATAATATCACTTGAGAGTTTTAATGCCTAATTATGTACAGTTACATATACTAGTTTATCTACACACATATCTTAAGCTCTCTTTAATGTGTTCAGAGACCGCATGTTTGGCCGGCATTGTGGCTCTGCAGTTGTTTAGCTTGTTCTGTAGTACCAACTTCACGCAGGCGGGCGTCGGCGTTCGAAATTTGAATGTCAGTACCAACTTCACAGACAAACTAGGAGCGGCAAGCAGGCGGGCGTCGTCGTTCAAAATTTGAATGTCATAATATGTATAAAAATTGCACATTATGGTCATAATGTGTAATTTTTCAGTAAGACATGAGTTTTTACCAAGTAGTTTAACATTATGCTGATCGTAACGTGCGGTTTTTGTACGCAGTAAAGAGGGTTTATGATACGTGTGTAGATAAACAACATAATACATCAGAAAATATTCTTAGAAGATGTCGCTTAAGGAAAACCACACCGCGTGAGGACATGATGATTGTACGTTTGGCTAAACTTGGCCCTTTTATAGGGTCAAATGACATGAGAAAGGAAGTGTTCTACCATTATCATTGGAATGTATCCGCAAAACTAGTCCGCAGGCGATTAGTCGAAAAAAACTATTCGGAAGAGTTTCCATAAAAGTCCCAAGCCGCATAGAAAAGCTCGATTGGCTTGTGTCTAAAAATATTCCGCCTGGACAATTGATCAATGAATCGTCGCCAGGTGGCGTTTGCTGTTCAGAATGCAAAGGCATCTATCATAAGAAATGTGTATCCCTGTCCCCAACTGCAGTCCCCAGCGACTGGGTTTGCCCGTGCCGCATCAGCAAGAGAGGGCGGGTAAACGCCAGTGCCAACACCCTCGTGGAAGGAAAAACTGAGAAAAGGGCACCACCACCACAAATAACAACACCGCAGAGCTCAGACACGGGAAGACCAGTCTACCTGGAATCCACCATACCTGTAGGAGATATCGCGCCCGCCGCTCTACCGGAATCAGCCCCCGAGGGAGAGCAAGTGCAAGCTGACCAGGATCAGAGCACTCCGATCCTTTCCGAGCTGCTGTCGGAACTGCGTCTTTTCCGTTCGGACATGGTAGCAATGCGGGAGGAAAAGTCCGTCTTCCGGAATGAGATCCTTACACTCCAAACGAGCATCACATCATGCAGGGGTGCCATATTCCTTTCATGTCATAATAGTAGTTTATGTGACTGCTACCTAATGGAGGGCATTAATACTCGAGAGTGGGTTTATGAAACGAGCCGAAGGCGAGTTTCATAATAATATCACTTGAGAGTTTTAATGCCTAATTATGTACAGTTACATATACTAGTTTATCTACACACATATCTTAAGCTCTCTTTAATGTGTTCAGGGACCGCATGTTTGGCCGGCATTGTGGCTCTGCAGTTGTTTAGCTTGTTCTGTAGTACCAACTTCACGCAGGCGGGCGTCGGCGTTCGAAATTTGAATGTCATTGCACATTATGGTCATAATGTGTAATTTTTCAGTAAGACATGAGTTTTTACCAAGTAGTTTAACATTATGCTGATCGTAACGTGCGGTTTTTGTACGCAGTAAAGAGGGTTTATGATACGTGTGTAGATAAACAACATAATACATCAGAAAATATTCTTAGAAGATGTCGCTTAAGGAAAACCACACCGCGTGAGGACATGATGATTGTACGTTTGGCTAAACTTGGCCCTTTTATAGGGTCAAATGACATGAGAAAGGAAGTGTTCTACCATTATCATTGGAATGTATCCGCAAAACTAGTCCGCAGGCGATTAGTCGAAAAAAACTATTCGGAAGAGTTTCCATAAAAGTCCCAAGCCGCATAGAAAAGCTCGATTGGCTTGTGTCTAAAAATATTCCGCCTGGACAATTGATCAATGAATCGTCGCCAGGTGGCGTTTGCTGTTCAGAATGCAAAGGCATCTATCATAAGAAATGTGTATCCCTGTCCCCAACTGCAGTCCCCAGCGACTGGGTTTGCCCGTGCCGCATCAGCAAGAGAGGGCGGGTAAACGCCAGTGCCAACACCCTCGTGGAAGGAAAAACTGAGAAAAGGGCACCACCACCACAAATAACAACACCGCAGAGCTCAGACACGGGAAGACCAGTCTACCTGGAATCCACCATACCTGTAGGAGATATCGCGCCCGCCGCTCTACCGGAATCAGCCCCCGAGGGAGAGCAAGTGCAAGCTGACCAGGATCAGAGCACTCCGATCCTTTCCGAGCTGCTGTCGGAACTGCGTCTTTTCCGTTCGGACATGGTAGCAATGCGGGAGGAAAAGTCCGTCTTCCGGAATGAGATCCTTACACTCCAAACGAGCATCACATCATGCAGGGGTGACCTTGCTGCAGCACGAGAGTTGACAGGGTTGAGGAGTGCGTAGCCGAAATAAAATCGCTCATCAATAAAAAGACGATACAATAAAAGGTTTACGCGCTGATAACGTCAAACTAGCCAACATCAGCAAGGAACAGGAAGCGCGGCTCGTGACCTTGGAGAGGGAACACCACCAGCAGCAGCACTGGACTCGCCTGTAGAATATTGAGATCACCGGGGTGCCAGAAACTGAGCGAGAGTCGACCTTCAGCATCGTGCAGAAAGTTGCCAGGATCACCGGAGTGGAGTTAGTGCCGACGACGACGTGGTGTTCGCGCACCGAGTGCAACCGCTGCGGGCGAAGGCCGGCCAACCGCGCGCGCTAGTGCGCATCAGGCAGCGCGCCACAAAGGACAAGCTCACAAATGTAAAACATGCAATTGACATCTTATATGGACAACAACTACTATTACCTGTAATTTTATTATTTTGTAGGACTTGCTTAATCTAATTTGACATTTGTATTATTGTATAATTTGACATTCCATAAACATTATTTTCATTATTTTTTGCCTATTTTAAATTGACATACATCATCAATAGACATTATAATTGTAACTAATAACTGATCTCTCGATGTGGCTTTTTCATATTTCTATTTTATAATTGTATTTTTCATAATATTTGCACATCCTTATAGGATAAAATATAGTTAAGTTCACAAATTGTACCTAACATCATAAGCACCTATATTTGCAAATAAATATCTTTGACTTTGACTTTTTGACTTTCATCGCCGCCGCACGTAAACTCCGCGACGACCTGTACATCTCGGCGTTGGGCGTACAAGGTGAACCCAAGCGCATCTACATCAACGAACATCTAACGGTCGCCAATAAGAAGCTCCTCCATGAAACCAGGAAGAAGGCCACAGAACAGGAATACACATTTACGTGGCCAAAAATTTTTCGTATATTTGTGAGGAAAAATATACAGTCCCCCCTCATGGCATCTGTGACAGACCTAAAGAAACTGATATTATACCAATTTCTGCTTACAGTTTATACCTAACCTTACCTTGTATAACACTGTCCGTAATATCGTTTTGCCTCTATCTTATAATAACTAAAATTGTTTTAAATAATAATATGTTCCCACTATATCCTGTCCCACATAGGCATACATACGCTCACTCAATCACACTACACAATACACATGCCAACACACACACCTACCCTTGCTTAGTGGCTCGTTGCTTAATATCCGATCCCAAGGCCGTAATGGTCGTAGGGCTAAGCAAGGTCATACTGTACACTAAACACGCACCAATAATAGAGAGAACATTTCACCGCAGCGGTTGTTGTACATTTGTCATAATGCGTCACCTGCTGGGTATTTTCGACCACAACTTCATAAGTTTCAGTAGCCCTGTAAAAAATCGGCCGAAATTCAGTAAACTACGTATCTTTTACAAAAATGTTAACGGGCTACGTACAAAGATTCTCACCCTCTATGATGGTATTGGTGCACTCGACCATGAGCTTATCTTTCTCACGGAAACTAAGTTGTGTGAAGGTTTCCTAAACGCGGAAATATGCGACCCGGACCGCTACGTCATACTTCGACGTGACCGTGCATCCACTACGGCTGGCGGCGGGGTAATGGCGCTGTGCGCGCGTGGTCTGCGGAGTGTGTTCTCGCGCGGAGCGCGAGAACCACTACGGTTGCGGGGTCGAGGACTTATGGTTGCCTCATGTCCGCGGCGTCAACTCGGGGGGTAACGTCCCCCCGGTCTTGGGTGGCCCCTACTTGTCAGGGGTCTTGCGTGGCCTTCGTTGTGCTGTGCTTTCGCCGTCTATTGGCATACACTGGCGACAACGGTGCGGGAGCTTCTTCTCTTCACTGTGCTGTGCTTTCGCCCTCTTCTGCGGGCTTACACTGGCGACAGTGGGATGAGCAGCAACTCTCTTGGGAGTGGTCTGCCTTCAGGCGGACGTGCGTGATGCGGAGCAATGTCGTGGAGATGTGCGTGGCGGCTGTTGTCGGCGCAGTCGTACATGCGCCGTGCCAGCCGCGTGACGAATTTCTCCACGGTGGGCATCCGGGTATCCCTCATGATGGTGGTGTTGCGCACGTACCGCCCAGCTCCTGTGATAACCCGCAGGGAGATGTTCTGGAACCGCTGCAGCCGTGCCTTCTGGGTCTTCGACAGCAGGGCGTACCACGCTGGAGCCGCGTAGGTGAGCCGCGAGCGCACATAGGCCTTGTACACCCGCAGCTTGGCTCTCAGAGGCAGGCTGGACGACAGGACAGGCCGGAGCATTGCCCGCGCGGCTTTGGCCCGGTTGATGCAGTGTTGCACCATCGGGACCATGCGCAGCAAGCAGTCGATGTTGCAACCGAGGTATTTCACCGTCGATTGCCACTCGATGTCCCGGCCCCTCAACTGTAGCGGGGTCGGACGGCGGGAGCGGGTGGTCAACAGGGCTGTTGTCTTCCCGACGTTCACCGCGGTCCGCCACTTGTCCAGCCAGGGCGGCAGCAGGTCCAGGAGTCGCTGCATCTTCCTGCAGGCGAGCTCAATTTTGCGCGACGACGCGAAGTAGGCGCTGTCGTCTGCGTAGAGGGCGAGCACAGCGTCATCCACCCCCTCCTCGAGATGGCCCTCGAGTGTGAGGATGTCGTCGGTGTAGAGCGCGTAGAGCACCGGCGAAAGGCAGCTGCCTTGCGGGACTCCTGCGCTGATGGCCTTCGTCTGGGAGTGTGCATTCTCGACCGAGACGAAGAACCGCCGGTCTTCCAGGAAGGAGGCCACGATCTGCCCGATCATTGGGGGCACACCTGCGTCCAGGAGCTTTTAGAGGAGCCCCTCGTGCCACACTCGGTCAAAGGCCTTCTCGATGTCAAGAAAGACCCCGACGGTGTATTGGCCCCTGTTCAGCTCCGACGCCAGGTAGTGCAGGACTCTCGCCAACTGGAGCGTCGTGCTGTGGCTGTCACGGAAGCCATGTTGCTCTGCCCTCAGCTGGATGTGGGGCAGGATTCTCCGTAACAGCAGGCGCTCAAACAGCTTGGCGATATGAGGCAGCAGGGTGATCGGGCGGTAGCCTCCCGGGTGTCTTCTGTCCTTCCCCGGCTTGGGGATGACGATCACCTTGCCCTCCTTCCAGAGGGCGGGGAAGTGACAGGTGCGCAGGATGCCGTTGAACAGCTGCGTCAGCGAGACGACGGCTTTCCTTGGCAGCTGTACTAGGGCCCCCGCGACGACTCCGTCCGGGCCCGGGGCTTTCCGCTGGTTCAGCTTCAGGGCCACCTTCCGGACTTCGCGGGGCGACATGAAGTAGTCGCCGGCGAGGGGAGGCGCGGGGACCGCCAGGAAGCGCTCTACGCGCTCCACAACAGCGGCGTTGTACTCGTAGTCGGCGATTGGGTTGGGCTGGAACTGCCCGGCGAAGTGGTCCGCCAGGATGGTGGCTCGATCTCGTGCGGCGTAGCGGCGCCTGCCCGTGTGATCAAACATGGGGCAGACCGGCTCGGGAGTTGACGTCAGGCTGCGGTTTAGGCGGTGAAGGGCGGTGTCATCTTGGGAGGCCTGGTCAATTGTGCGCTCCCAGGACTGTCCCCTCAGCTCGATGATGCCCGCGCGCAGTTCTTCTCCGAGCCGATTGATCTCCGCCCTGATCACGGGGCAGCGCGTGTGGTGCCAGGTTCGACGAAGACGGCGCTTGAGGTTCAACTTCTTGCGGAGGTGTGGAGGGAGCCTCTCCTTCCGCAAGACCGGCGGTGGCTTGGTGGTGGTGGCTGCGGCTTGAGCGGTGGTGATGGCTGTGGTGATGGCCACTGCCGCGGCTTCCACCTCTTCCTTGGTAGAAACACCGCCGGGGAGCTGCGTTGTGTTCAACTCCAGCTGGTATTTGTGCCAGTCCGTCTTCGTTCTTGGACGCGGTGCCGACGTGAGATCGGCCTCCACCCCGAGGACCAGCAAGATAGGCAGGTGGGGGGTGTCGATGTCGTACAGCTCCCCGATGGCGATGGGGAACTGTACGTTCTTGACCAGGGCGACGTCTAGTACATCCGGGCGATGCATGGGGTTCGTCGGGTAGTGTGTCGGGGCCCCCGGGCTGAGAACTTCGTAGTTGGAGTTCTCAGCATCTTCCTGTAGGGCCCTTCCGGCGGAGTTGATGATGTGGGACCCCCACTGGTGGTGCTTGGCGTTGAGATCGCCTGCGACCAGTGTGGGGGTCGCTCCTTCCATCATCGCTCGGATGTCTTCCGGGTAGAAATGGTGGACGTCGCCGGGAGGCTTGTAGGCTGCGAAAACTTTGAGCTCCGTGTCGGCCGTCTTCAGACGGACGCCTATGGACCGCGTCGTCTTGAAGGCGGGCAGCTCCAACTCTTCGTGGACGAGGTCCCGTCTCACGAGGACCGCCGTGCCTCTGTACGGCACGTCCCTCGGAATAATAATAAATTGAATTTAGTAAGGAAGGGATTTAGTATATACGGAACATAGATTATTTACAAACATGAATTTAGCAACATATCAATATAATTTATTGAGAAAATTGGGATAGCTTTGGTAACCTTATCTTTCCTCGTCAGTACTTTTCCCTCTTTACACGAAACATATTGGAAGGTAGGACGCAGTCTTTGACCGGCTAATACAGTAAAGTCTTGGTGTGATGGGACAGGGCTTCTGTGATATAAACACGTTCTACAGATGATCATGTTGGTGCAGATGAAGCGAGGATCTTCTCCACCGTCAGCTCCTTGTCCTTGCCACGCTTCACCCAATGGTCGGCTCTCAAACGCATCTCGACGAGGATAGCTCCAGGTTTCTGCCCGATACTTACTCCTTGATACGACACTGCGAGTGCCGGTAACTATTTATCGTGCGATGAACAATACGTGTATTCGGTGCGAGAGCCCGACGGTGAATGGATATGAAAATAAAATGTAGATGCGGGTATGTAATTGCTAGATCGTCATAAAATGGACGACTTTCCGTCCCTTTGCACATGCGGTTTACCTACCCCAAGCCATAATGGTTCCATTTTGGTGCCTTTAGTTACTCTTGACGAATTTACACAACAGTTAGCTGACTCGTTATATTGTTTTCATTATTGTATATGCCTACTTGGTTGAACTAAATATATAGATTGTTTTGATGCCTTGATAATTTGGGCTAGGTTTATTTCTATTTAAAATATTTTTTTAACTTTTAGGTAACACAATTTTTTATAGCTAGCAATACTGGTTGCAATTTTACCAACTTTACGGCGAAGGGGTTAGTTATGTGGAATAAACTTCACCTACTATGCATCGAAAAGGATATATCTCGATTATTCAAATAAGTGAACTCACAACAGGCAGTAGATGGAATTCTAATGCATTTTTTATGATTTGATCAACCATCATTTTCAGCGTAAAGTTGATCGGCCGAACTTTCAACCCTGTAATGTACTTGTATTAAACATAGTGCGAACATTTGTCAATCGCAGTTACTATTTTTGTAATTATTTATTCTTGGTTATTATTTAAAATAATTAACATTTTAACACCGTATTAGTTGAAAGAGATCTTTTAAAAGAGATCTAAAAATCAATCTGTGGGATTTTCTTCACCCTCCTCCCACAGTGGTCCAATGTAGAGAAGAGGCAAAAAATGACGTTTGCTAAGTATATGTAAATATTATATATAGTAAAATAAATTTCGTCTTGACTTGACTTGACTTGAATCATTCTTAAACTTTGACGTTTTTGGGACATTCCATTATTTATAAAAATCCCTCTTTTTCCTCGCTGAAAACGTAAATCGTAAAATGAGGTAGCAATGCATTACCTATTTTGTTGAGCGATATATTATGGCAACTCTGGGTAAGAGTGCTCGTCCCAGATCCTCACAATTCACAGAGTTGTTAAATAATTTTCTTAAATATTTTAAGGAAATTAATGTGGTTAATTTGTTTTTAAAAGTAATTCCATTAGTTTCTGTAATGATGTTATATTCTATGCCTTCTTGTCGTATCTTCTGAGTTATGTTTTGTCTATTATCCGAATAAACCCATTTCATCATCAAAAAAAAAAAAACAGGAATTTAATAGAATTTCTTGAAGTTTTACAGAATTTAGAAGGTTTCAGTTATCTGAAAGATTTTTTTTAATGTCGTTTGGGACACAAATTGTGCCTCTGCCACACATATGGGAGAAGGCTTGACGATGTGTTGTTGTTCAGGGCATTATTCTGAACATATTCGATATGAAACAGATTTCATATGACCAGGGTTTCTTTTTCACTCCTTCAATTTATTAGTAATGACGACACAGCCACGGGCCAAATTAATAGAAAATATCTCGAAAATAAAGTTCGAACTTAAACATTTCTTATGCGGAGTGGCGTTTGTGTTACTTTAAGGGTTACCTGGGGAATTTGCGCGATCCATCTAGGCACCCCATCTGTGCAATACCGCGCATTTCAGTGATTGTGATGATACTGGTGCGGTCAAGTGTAATGAATGCCCAGAGAACTGCGCGATACTCTTAGGCATCCCATCTGTGCAAGCCCTAGAATTCTAGGCCAGGTGCACGTCTGAGCCACGCAGCGACAGGCCGGCAGCGAGTGACGCCTACGCAACACACCCTCAACTCTACTGCCTCCACCACCACCACCGCTAAACACACCAACCTGGTGAGATCATTCCGATTAGGACATCATTGATAGTGATTACCTATCTCTAACTTTATTTCTCTCAGGACCACTCGCCGCCTGACAATAATAAACCACCACTTACCGCGGCCGCGGTCGCCCCTATTGACTATAGGCATAATCACATTTATAGGTGCGTCATAGGCAAAATCAACTCATAAAACATTAGGTATTATAGCTACATATACTTATATTGCTTTGCCTGAAAATAAATTCGAGGATAATTCTCCTCGAGATTTCTTTTCTCCTCATCTCCGAAAGACCATTCAAAACAGTCATTACAAAAACCTTCCACTAAACCCTGAAACTCTATGAATAAGCCAACCCAAAACTTAACAATCCTAGAATTATTTTTACGTAGCTAAACTGCAAATATACTAAACCCGACAATAAACAAAAACTAAACACGTGCATGCCATAAAAAGACCATCTCACCAAATTCCCAGAAACTAGACAAAACAATTGCCTGCTATTTAGGAACAATTGAAAAAGCTTCTAAGCACAAAAGGCCCACAACGTTCCCTCACACATCTGGCACCCATTCTATGGTGTCAGCCCATCTTGGAAATACCGGGAAACATTAGAATAAAAATAGATCGTAAAAGGCCAAACAGCGTCTCTCATCATACCGGCCGTACACCTCTTAGAAAAAACCCACACACACATTCATATTAGCTAAAACAGCATGAGGCTCTCTCCTGTAGTAATATCTTACAACGGAAACTCTACCAATGCCCAGAGATGGAAACTGCCTGTTCCATGCAATTGCAGACCAAATCAACCATCTGTTTGGAGCGACATTCAACCATACCCACATCAGAAGCGACTTAGCTAGATACGTGGAAGCTAACAGCAATTATCCACGCATCAAACTTGCGATCGACGCACCAAACGCAGAAGTTTTCACTGAGTACATAAAAAATCTCCACATACAGGGCCCGTGGGGAGGTGAAGAAATTATCATAGCAGCCGCGGAGTTCTACGTAATAAGTGTAGCGATCCATCAACAAAATGGCTCATCAATCGTAGCCCCCAACAATAATATAACGCAGTCTGAACTATCAACTTGACCTTTTCCGACAGCCACTACGACAGCGCATACATAATAGAGCACCAAAACGTAATCAACAACCAGACAAATCTACAGCATCTCACTTTTCCCATACCAAAATACAGCGCGACAACCAAAGTACACTCAAATACCACCCGCACCAAAAACAGATAATATGATGGCGGTAAATCTAAACACCTTCCCCCGGCCTACCCAAAATGCACAACTCAAGATAAGATGACCTTGACTTTGATACTTACCGTACCGACACATACACTCACACGCCACAAACACATGCATCCCCCTCCGCCGGGTCAGATACAACCGGACTGAACCTCGACCCGAGTCACGGACCTAACTAATATGCACTAATGAAGTGAATTGAAGTAAGTGATATCAGTGCAATGAGTCTCACTAGCTGAGCAACAACCTGGTGAGATCGCTGCTATTATGATAGCCCTACCTCAGATCAAAAGGCAAAACGAACTCTATATCTGGCAGGTTACCCCCTTCGTCATGCTAAATACCATTTCATAAACAGATACCACGCTCGCTTCAATTACTACGCCAACTTCAAACTATCCCACAGGCACAGTGCCGTACTAGTAGGTAGGAGATAGGTATACCTAAATACAAAACTAGGCAGGAACCTACCCAATAACAGTAAAACAAAACTTAACTATTTCTAACTTTATCCGGTCCGACAAGCCCACAAAAATAAAACAATAATGCAAGTCCGTCTACTACATAACTGCATATTCTGAGAAATAGCGAGAAACAGCCAACAATTGCACATCATAAAAGGATCATTTCACCATCTTCCAGAAAATAGGCAATTAACAAAAGACTTCCACTGATGAACAATAACAACAATAAAATCGGAGAATTTTTGTCCTAAGCGGCTCTCTACCGAGAATAAGGGCGCACGAAGATACGCACAAACTTAGACAATCGCAACCCGTACGATCTGTTAATCGTAGACAAAGGTAGTTCAAATAAATCACGCTATCTCTAAGTTCTTCCTTTCAACAACATCCCAAGAAGATAACCTAATGGAAGCCTTACCAATGCTGAGATGGTAACTGCCTATTCACCGCAATTGCTGACCAAATTAATCACCTATGTCAATTAACATGCAACCACACTCACATTCGTAAGGACCTAGTTAAATATGTAGAAGAAAACGGCGATGAACAGAACAAATCTCGCAATCACTGAGCCTGAAATCCTCAACAACTCAACATTGAAAATCTGCGCAATTACGGTACTTGGGCTGGAGAGGAGATTATAATACCAGCTGCCGAATACTTTCTAGTTAACGTAACAATCCACCAGCAAAATACACCATCGCTCACATTCACGCCCAAGAATCCAGCGGATGCAGTGAAATCTATCAACCTCAACGGCACAGGACACCACTACGACAGCGTATACTTGCTTGAATCGCCAAATTTACCCACGGATCAAGCAACCGATAAACAAACTGATCCATACTTTCCCTGATACTTAATGCAAAACCCATGACCTCCCCAGGGTCAACCATAACATCAACAGAAGACATCCCAGACAACACCGGATATACGATGATACGAAACAGCCCTATATTTAAACCACAAGTCACATGCGAGCGTATGCGCATTGCTACTTGGAACGTTAGAGGATGCGCCGAAATAACTATAAGACTCAACATTGATGCGGAATTGACTAACAGAAACATACACGTAGCCTATATACAGGAAACAAACATGATACATATGTCAAAACACTATCTCTGGTATCTGTATGCTCGCATCGGACAAGACGCAATAAAGAAATACAGGAAAAAGGGAATTATAGGAACAAACCTCCTTCACAATATTGCACACAAATATTTTAAAAGTTACATCAAAAGGAAATGCATGTACAAGGGCGAGCTTGTCTAAAAAGAGATTTCTTCCAGCAAAACAAGGCATTACAGGAATTGCTATCATAAAAGGGTAGGCAGTGCACAATAATTACTATAACTAAAATGCCTAGGAATAAATTAAAATATCTGTAAAATACAGATAGCAAATACGAAATAATTTCCGATATATACATAAATTTTACATATAATAATATAAATACAATAACTTTTACGAAAGAGACAGGTAGTGCTCTTTGATATGTTTCTTAAAAGAAAAAAGAGTTGGACTGTCTCTTATAGTGCAAAGAGGTGCGTTCCAGAGTCGGACCGCCCGCAATCTGAAAGAGCGTTTATATGCAGCGCTGCTATGCCGCGGAGTAGCTAAAAGTGAATAATTAAATATCATCGGAGAAATGCTCATGGCAAACTTAAAAGTAGAAAGACGAAAATTATTATAAGAGACCCCATAAACAACCAGTGTATTGGACGGAGTTCCAATACGAACCGTAAACGAAATCAAATATCTCGACACATATATTACGGCAGGACATAGGACACAATAAAAAAAGAGGTGCCGGCAAGCCATATGCAATTCCAAGGCCCTAATGCATTTTATAAAGAAATCCAACATGGACTGGATTATAGTGCGCCTGATTTACAAAATGGTCATTGCACTGTTTATAAAATACGGACAAAAAGCGGCAACCCTCACTAAAGCAAACAGTTGAAAGTCAGTTCTTGACTAAGAAAATATGAACGCCTGATCCTCAGAGACATGTTTGAGAACGCCAGAAGCTATCCAAGATACCACGAAATTCATGACTGACTACAGGGCAAAACGATAACCAAACGAATCAAAAACCACCGGATGTGTTACAATACATATTCTGCGACGCCCACAACAGCACTTTCTACACGCTCCATTCAAATACGAAGCAAGGAAGAAGAAAGTCGGCCGACTTATATACACCTGGAAAGGTTTCCTTAAGCATGACATCAAATACTACGGTAAAGAAAACAGTTACTGGACAGAATCATCACACAACAGGGACGAAGTCAGGATGGCCTAGAGGCAAGTATACCGTATTTCAGAAACAGAGAGCGAAAGCGAAACTGGGAACTTACCGGATAACCCAAACGAACACGACTCAGGAAACTCAACTAATAACAATAACTGAAAATAGAAGGAAAACAAGAACTTGAAGAAAACAACAGCTGCTCTCCAAATCCCACATCCTCCCCAATCCACATATCCTATATTGGCTTCAGGCTGAAGAGTCGGTCGATTGAATTCACTATCCTTCCCCTCCTATAGAGCAGGTCATTCCGCCCCCCCTCAAAACTTGTGCCCTCTGATATGCCGGCCGAAAGACCGGAACAGGTTTAGAACCCTGGCTGGAGAAGCACCATTCATTAATTCATTCATTCAACTTAAACATTTCTTATGCAAATCTAGTGGCCGGCCCGAATCAACCACAGCCAAGCCAAGCCAAGCCAAGCCAATTAGAACATTTACTCTCAAACTAAGCTGAAAAGCTAGATCGCCTCGTAGAACAAATGGTCTCCCTGATGAGACTTGACCACACTTGTCTCTAAACTTGTTCCATGAATGGCGGCTCTAAGGATTGCTGCATGGAATGTTTAATGGTCTACTAAGTAATAAGGACGAAGTTAAGACACTTATTACACTACACCATCTGGATGTATTACTAAGGCAACAAATATAATGATCACCAAAATATTTTTTTCCTACCCAAAATGAGTAAATGATCACCAAAAGTTGGTAAAGGGGGTGAGCGAAGCGAAGCCCCCTTTATCCTTCGTGTTAGGTTGAACATATAAGAACAACAAAAATACTTAAAACATAAAATGAAGTGCACAAAACATAAAAAGAAGTTTGGTGATCATTTATTCAAACACAATTTGGTGGTGATTTACTAATTCTGGCGGTCGTTTCGAATTTATTGGTAGTAAAATAGGTGCGTTTTTGGTGATCATTTAAACATAAGCCTGTTACTAATAAGCGAATCTCACTTGACGACCCGAATGGCCGAGTCGGCAGTGACCCTGTGTCTAAGTATATAAATTCAGATCCGGTGCGATATGGTAAAAAAATATAGCGTGATAAACAGATTTTGCGATAACTTCGGATACTTTTCTATAGAGCAAAAAAAACTAATAATGTAAACGTTCAGAAATATAAGCTGACACTTCACTGATCAACAAACTAGTGTAAGAAAACAAATACTACTATTTTGCTTAACTTTAGATTTACAAAAGCCTGTTTTGGCCAACTGCGACGCCTTAACGTTGACACAAATGTGGGCCTCCAATATCCGGATTGGGAAAATTGAAGACTGAACACATAATACCGCAGAAATAAAGTATAATAACATTTCGCGTAAATGACAATACAAATGACTCTTATGAACAATTACACAAGGTTCATTTCATAACACAGGCGCGAATCTGTCGTTGCTTATCTTTACCTACTTGTAAAATCATAAGTATTTATGCTGGGTTTTAGTGCTTTAACACACGCAGTACGATAGTCGCGCGACTTAGTGTTGCAAGCGCACTTATGCACCCAATACTTATTCAACAAATGGAAGACTACCATCAAAGCAGGAACAACGAGCATTTATGTTGTTGCACCGTTGGACTCCATTTGTGAAACGAAGCGTGCCACCCAGTGTCGCGCGTCCTTTCTGGTGGAGGCAATACAAAAGCACACTTAATACATAGAATTGGCTTGCACTAAATGAGGAAGTTCTGTTTTTTTTTCAGTGTTGTATGTGATGAAGTCCCTTTCATTGTTCGGTTTCCATGGGCTAACTTAGACGGCTACAAATATATTTACAATGCCGTTGTTTCTTTTTCCCAAGGATTAATTGAAGTCTCTCAAAACCCTTCAAATAAAACTTTCTGTTACTTCCTGTATATCGATTTTTCACAAACCTAAGTCGAGTAGGGTTGCTCCCATCACCGGAAATGATGGATCGCACTCGTCTTTTGAAGCACAACCCTAACTGAGACGGAAACAAAGTTTGATTGCTACAAAATAATGAATCGACATCGAAAGTCGCGAGCAAATCATAACTTTTGATGCGACTTTTGGCTGTTTGATGGGGTTCCCGGGCCTTTTACTTGTGAAAAACTTATGCGAGGTCGTTCATCTGCTTACTTAGCCAGTCACGTGCTCATGTACCGCTGACTTGGGTGAGCTCAAATGTCCGCTGATTTTTTTGCGAAGTCCGCCGCGAATCCCGTCGGGGCGACCTACACCACAAAAACGTTTATTGCTGGCCAATTACTCGTGCCAGTATCCATATAATCCATAATCGGTATTCAGATCAGAAAGCACGGAAAATTCTGTCGCCGTTTTCGAAAAACATTATGGAAATGTCCGTGGCATAACGGTAGTGAAACGATCGTGCGGGTAGCAACATCTGGCCGAGACAAACACTGGATGGGTGTGCTTTCTATGTGGCGTTTGTATCGGACGCTTCCGTGTTTCGGATGACACGTTAAGTTGTAGGTCCCGGCTACTGTCGCTATTTGGTGGAAGTAGTCTTAAAGCTATGTCAGAGACCCTAATAGGGCAGCTTGATAACTTCTGACGGTGTCGGGTCGGCCACAAGCCCGACACCCCATAATCTTACTCGTATTCGGGTAAAGGCCCGTGCCCCTCGGTTGGGACATTAATGGGTTACATTTATTTATTATTATTTTATTATGGAAAACTATATAGTTACTTTTTAGAAAGACTGACGTGACGCTGATTCTATCAAATTAACCGAATGTAACACTTTTTTCCTCAAAATGTTTCATCTGAGATAAACTGAATTAGGATGTCCCAAATAAGACTTTTTATTGCAGCTACCTACGTACACTTTTTTTAAACTACGTAATTGACCTTATTTATTAAAGTACGGTACCCTAAAAATCTAATAAAACCTGCAGTAGTCTACTTTTTTGCCAATTTATACAGGATCTAAGATCCCACAGCTTCAATTAATCCTCTTCAAAGATTTGACATAAGAAATATACCCTTTGTAAAAAGCGGTAAGGATGTAATCCTTTTTGTTTCTTCTTTTAATCGATTTATTTGTCGATAAAATCGACTCGATTGATGTGCGACCGACATCGGTATCCGATAACGAAGCGACTCCCGCTTCTTTTATTTTTTGTGCTTATTGATTTCGTCCTTTTTTCTTGCCATAGGTTTTTTAATTTGTTGCTTCCTCGATATGCACAAGGTTTTGTTTTTTTACGGTTGATTTAACAAGGCTTGACATTTGTTTATTGTTTTAGTATTTTCATTGAGTTTAGTTGGCTACTAGAGAAGGCACTGCAATTAGAAAAGTAAAGCTATTTATTATTAAATCGAAACTCAAAAAGTCAAAACTAAAGTTAATACTAGGTATCATAGCCAACATAATATAGCGTCACGCCTTTTCCCATATCGGGTGGAAGAGTTTGTGTGACGGGGGCTAACCCATCGCCGCAACCCTATGGAGATTGCAGGTTTTCTCTCGATGTTTTACTAACACATGAAGGGTTATTCTTGGTCTGTGGCGCGATTCGATCCCCAACTGGGGATAAAGTAAACTATTCCCCAGGTCTTGGGTGTTCATATGTTTGTGACGTCGCTGTTCTGGTTACCATGACACAGGGTTTCCTAGTGTGAGGCCAGAAGCAATGTAAGTGCCGATGTAAACGTTATATGACAGAGTCACAGTTGTTTGTGCCCGCCCATGGTGCCAACCGATTTGAATGGAGGAAAGATGACGTTTCATAACATATAAATAAAAACAAATTGTGGAGAACGATGTCCTTTATAGAGTATTTATTATTATTATTATATGAAAAACAGTTGTAACAATCTTAAATACAATGATAACCATCACAATTATAACCCCCTAAATACCATTAGGCTGTACTATCCGTTTGTTTGATATTTATCTACGGAATCCTCGCCTGTCTCTTTCTATTCGCCAATATGTTAATGTTTATGTTATGTTATTCTTGAACTCGATGTTTTAGTTTAGTTGTGACGTGACGCCTTCTGTAATGGGTCCGTGCGTATGTCAGGTTAATGCGCCGTTCTATTATTATAATAGTTTTTAGGATTCCGTGCCCGAAGGGTGCCAAACGGGGTCCTGTGTTATTACTTAGCCTCCGATGTCCGTCCGTCTGTCCGTCTGTCACCAAGCTGTATCTCAAGAACCGTGATTGATAGACAGATTAAATTTTCCCAGATGATGTATTTCTGTTGCCGCTATAACAACAAATACTAAAAAACAGAATAAAATAAATATTTAAGGGGGCTCCGATACAACAGTTCTTTCAATACCACATACAAACTTACGAATGCACCTGGTTACGTACATGGCGTGTAAAAGTAGCCGCACTAATAACTTTGTAAACAACATTTTGCTATGTAAAATCCAAACTATTCACTCCACCAATCCCCATCATTGTACGGTGGTTCGAAACCCGTTGTGTGTGAGTTAGACCCGCACTTGGCAGTTTTTATAAAAGTTCCGTGACAGTAAGTAAGTTTGTAAGACATTGCAGTGCCCTAGCAGTGTTCATTGTCGGGACCTCCAATTGTAACTATTTTATAGCCACAATGAAGCCATACATGATTTGAATTTCAATTTGAATTTGAATTCCACCTTCCTTCTAACTACACATAATCATCATATTGCGTGGCATTACAATACATTTCTAGGTTATAAAGCTTGTTTAAGAGAACAATGCTAGGTTATTTGTAGTTAGTACCACTTCTGCTGTCCAAGGACAATATTTCAGTAGACCGGAAGAAGCAAAATCTGTAGCAACCAAGTAAATGGGGCTTTTATTCGCGATCGGGAAATAAAAACAAATTACAATATAAAAGTTGAACAACTGTAATAAATCGTACACTCAGGGAGTAAGTCTCATTTCATGTGGTTGGAGGGTTCCGTAAATATAAAAATTCTCAAATCTGAGTATAATATTCTGCATATTAATATACACATATACTATAATTATATAGGAACTGAATTAAAACAGCCATATCGCATACATATAACCATTAAGCATCTTGCCTTAATAAATTTAGGTTGTCCCAGAAGTCAATACAAAAACAACAAATTTTGTATCAAGCCATTTCCTTTACTATTTTTAGGGTTTCGATACGGGACCCTTTTACTTAGCCCCCGCTGTCTGTCCGTCCGTCTGTCTGCCTGTCCGTCAGAAGGCTCTATCTCATGAAACGTATTAGACAGAGATTTGAATTTTACACAGAAAGTGTGTTTTTTTTTGCCGCTACTGCTAAAAAATAATGAAATAAATGAATTTAATATATATGTATGTATGTATTTGACATCTGTTTTTTCTTGGACGATGTTACGAAACCTTGAGTGTTCGACACAGGGTACCCACATTAGTGGGTATAGATGTGCCGAGCCTGCAATATTGCCGTCAATATTGCCATTTTTGTATGGGGCATAGGGGCATTATATTGCCAGCAATATTGCCTCATACAAAAAATGGCAATATTGCCGGTAGAAATGGCAATTTTGACAGTTCGGCACATCTATATTAGTGGGGCAGGAATGTGTGTGCTGGTGTATAAATGTTATACGGCAGAGTCTCAGTTGTTTGTGCCCATGATGACAACCGATTTGAAAGGAGGAAAGATGACAGCGTATCAAAAATCAAATTGTTCAAATCAATATTACTAATACATACTCTATTAGTAATATCGATCTGGCAATTTGTTACTATTATTATTATAATTTGACAAACAGAGGTAACAATCTTAAAAACGATATAGCTACGTAGAAATGATAAACCCCCAAATACCTTAATGTTGTACCATCCGTTTGTTCGTTATTTATCTACGGAATCCTCGCCTGTCGCTTCCTATTCGCCCTTGACCGTTATTTTATAACAAAGGAAGTACATTTCCTGACAATAAAACTAACTTGTGTCTAGAACTTCTCAATGGGACCGTAATAAAGTAGCATAAAGTTTTATAACTTAGAACTAAACGGTTTTCCGGTGACGCTGAGTGCGAATTAAAGCTTTAGGGCCCTTAGTAATAAACCGCTCTCAGCTCTGAGAGCTATCTCAAGCGCGCAAAAATTACAGATTTATTAACTCGGAACCGTCATCGTGATATTGCTGAGACAACTGTCAGAACTGAGAACATTTTATTATTACGTGCTTAAGTCCATTAGGACTAGTTCATCTAGTTCCTATTATAACTATGCTCGTAATGACAAGATCCCATTTCGACAAAATCCCATTTTGCCAGTTTCCTCATTTGTCGAATTGGCACAAATATAAAAATCTGACGAAATGGGCAGTGGTCACAATGAAAGGGAATTAAAAACCTATGGAAGGTGTCCCAAAAATGTCACATTGACACCGGAGGCATCAGATGCATCGAATAAGCCTTACACAAGTATAACATATCCTCAATCAAGGTTGCATGATTTTAAATATTATTTATTCCAGTCTCGGTTTTTTTTTGCTAGATCCTTTACCGGGAATTCACACGAGTGTATAGTGTCAGTCCCAAAATGGAAATATTCCCGGCGGCTCAAAACTAATATACAAAATAAACCCTATGCTCTAAAACGAATATTTAAGAACAATTAAATTTACTTCAAAATACATTTTAAAAATACCTTCCCGTGTAAGAACGACATTACAGTATTATTATTTTTTATTATTTCTGGAGACTTATTATAGTGTAGGATCCACAGCTCATGGAATACAGGGTATATCTTACAGGTGTTGTATTTTATTTAAGAACCTATAGCTTCCATAATTGGATAAGAAAGAAAATATATAATTTCACGCCCATTATATTTATTTTTTATTTTTGTAGCTATATATTTTAGTAGCTATTTAAATATATTGATCTAAATGGAGTATTTATACCGTCTGATTCCTTTGTTACACATGGTTTTTTTAACCATATGTTAATCCTAAATTATGTTTAAACTGCATTGAATACGAGTACTTATCAAACTGTAACCTTTTGCCTTTTGCCAACTTTTAAACGGCTATAAATTGTTGCCTTTAAAGGAGAGCTCGCGAGAAATAAGGTGTAAACGACCGGTGCTTTAAAAGAGGTGTGTGATCATAAAACACCTCCTTTTTCAACAATATACCTGGCCACTTTGTGTTAGAATTCTCTAGGGTGGAGGTGAATAATGGAGTATTGAATAACTGGCTACTCTGCCACCCGATATGGGAAAACGATTTCTGCTCTATGGAGGTTATTAATCATTAATCGAATTCAAGTACTTTTTAGTTTTAGGGAAAAAAAATACGCAGAAAGAAAAAAATGAGGTAAAATCCAGGCCGTTTAGTTTTACTTTAACAGGCACGCACGCCTATCCGCTTTTGCAGTCAAATAAAGAAGAAAAAAATAGGAAAAAAAAAAATAAAAATACGAATCAATTCACATCAAAACGCGAGCGGTCATAAACATACTGCGTGTGGTGGCAAAGTGTGTAATTTTAATCAATAAACGCTCGTGTACGCTACTTAGCTGTGGTTACACAGAATTGATGGTTGATGTGTTTTGCCTTCGGACGGGGTGCGTATAGTTTTAGGGAGATTTTGTGAAATCTTTTTTGATAAGACTCCGCTACCAAAGACATCTATTGAAGAGGGATTTTTGGATTTTTCGGCAGTTTCCTTAAGGTTTTTTAAATTTTATTCTCCGTAAGAACTTTTCTAAGACTTCGCCGAATATCAAAATTGGTCCGGCAGTTTGCTAAATTTTGCGCTCACTAACACAACAACATTTGACGATTAAATTATACATATATATAGATTGATTGAGAAACCTTCATTTCACCATTGCTGCTGCAATGAGCAAGACTCTGTTGAAGAAGTTCTTGCGATAATATTTCGATGCTGAAGTTGTCATTGTTGAGACATCTGCATGGCGCGAGACTTCAGTGCGGGATCGACAAAGCATGTAATGTCACCCCTCCCGCACCGAAACACTACCGCGAGGAACAACTCAGTAAAGCGACTGTACACGCGGCGATAAGCTAGCCACAGGGGCAAAGTGGAGTCTTGAATCACTGGCTGAACGTGGGTAATACTGTACCTCTACCACCCCGTATAGGAAGAGTCGTAACGCTTTGTTTTTGCTCTACTGTTCCAAGATCCATGAAGACCCTTTCGTCAGTTTTTTTTTGTACTAATTAGACAAGCTCCCATTAAGGCGAGGTTCTTAATGAGAAGTTCCCAATTTGAACACTTATCTGAGTGTTTATGAAGGTATAAATTTGAGCGCGTGGTCACCCTAATCAACAATAATAATTACTGTCCGTCTTCTAAAAGCGATTGATGACACTTTAATTCGCTAAATTATAAGTTTGCAAAGCGACGTCAAGTATACCCCCCATCCTTGCAACGATCTGTACTTATCATTAACTGGTTGTTTTTAAGTGTAACTTCATTAAGAGGCTGTTAATAATCATGTCTAATTTACATAACATTAATGTATCTGAAGTATGCTAGTAGTCAAAGGAAAAAAATCTAGCGTCACACTTTTCCAATTTGGGTTGGCTATGGCACAGTTGTGCCCACATTAAGCCAGATATTCGAAACTTCATTTTACGCGGCAGTGGGCTAGCCCATCGGCGGAGCCATGGAGATATTGAAAATTTCCTCGCGGTGTTTTCCATTACCGTTAGAACGTCCGTATAATGTACTCAAGACTAACGAAAGAACGAAATCATTAAAACACAAATTTCGAGCTAATATTATGTTTTTCGATCATGGATTTAACAGCATTTGGGTAAGTTAGTTAGTATTTTGAAAATTAGTAGAATAAGTCCACCGGACCGAACGAAACTTTAGATTAACAAAAGCTTTATCTCAAAGACCTTAATAAATATCAATTTTATAAAGTTTAAATTGATTTTTTGACAATTTTTGCTCGGTGACGCGACGAATTATCGACGATAGATCAAACGAAAGTAATCTCTAAACCTGAACGGTTTGATGAAAAAATAAAATTGTTCTCTCATTTTAATCGTTATCGGCAGATGATGGATTGCTGCAAAAATGTGGGAGTAACTTTTTTTAAAATATATTTTTAGGGTTCCGTACCTTAAAAGAAAAAAGGCATCCCTCATCACTTTGTCCGTCTGTCAGTCTGTCTGCCTACAAGGCCCTTTAACACGTAGACGTAGCATGAAGGAATTAATATCAATTACGCGGGTGGTTTCATGAAGTCGTGAAAAATCAACCATCTAGGTCAAGTCCTACAAAAGTTACACCGTTTAAGCCGCTAATTCACTATATTCCATTGATACTTGCAAGAAAATCAAAACCTAATATAGAGTACTTCCCGTTGACCAAGAATCAGATAAGAAAAGAACCAAGGTCTTAAATCACAAGTAAAATAAAAAATCGTGCTCAGAATATTTGTTGTCTACGGCAGAAGATAATAAACCTCCTTGTAGGCTTTGCTGCTTGCTGCCCCAATTATTTCTCTTACTGTAAAGGCCAAAGAGTTCTGACCTATTCAGTAAGAAAAATATTATAAAAATAAACATACGAGTTCAATGGCACTTGTTTCGTTCGGAGTATTTCGATGTTAAATTAATTAAAATAAAATTATTTAATTGAATAATAAACTTTTTTCTGTCTAATTAACGTTCTTTATTAGGACTTTAATATTATTATAATCTGCCATGTTAAAAAACTTAAAAAAAAACCTTTAACTGTTAGTCCGTCACATATTCTTAGCCCCTCGCCGGTGGAAGCCACCGATATCAATTGAAAAGCAATTTTATAAATAACCCACTGATGAGAAGTTAACTAAATTTACCCCCGGGGTCAAATATTCACGACTCGCGCCACCTAAGAAGTTAACTTAAAAAAATGTACGGAACTCTCGGTGCGCGAGTCCGACTTGCACGAAGCATTTTTTTAATTATTTTCGGCCTGTTGTTTCCTACAATTTCCTTCATTTTCACAGATTAGTATAATTCAGTTTTGGGTGAATAAAGGCTATATACACAGTCACTGTAGGGGAAAAATTTCCTTCAATATGTCGCTGCAACGTTGAACAGTGTCCCGGAACATGTCCCGCGACATTAAATAATTCCACACTGTGCAACGTTGCAGCTACACGTTGCAGCGACATACTGCAGCGACATTTTGGAAGCTATTTTGTCCCTAGTGGGGAAGAAGAAAAAAAATCCCCTGGTCTTTTATGTGTTCGCTGTTTCTGGTTCCCACGACACAGGGTATCCTAGTGTGGGGCCAGAAGCAATGTATGTGCCGGTATATAAATGTTTATATTTATCACATCACTCTTGACATTGTGGTCGTGCTCGTCACTTCGTTTGGGTGACCGCTTGGGTCCCTATATTTAGTGTAGCAATGTCAAAGTCAACATTTCTTTGGTACTGTAGATATTTAGGTATACTTTGTTAACGTAGTATCTGAGTCATAAGTGTGACGACTTGTGGTATACCGTCACGGCTTTTTCTCACATAAGGCACAGGACTTGCACTCAGTAGTTTTAGCTTGAAAGAATAATAAAACGGATCCACCCATTCTAACTCTCGCGATAGGGCGACTGCAGGCCTTGTGCGGCAGACTTTTGATAGACGCTGTCGTTACACACGACTTCCTCCGCTTTCATTTTAACGATGCCCTTTTTTAAACGATTAATAAGTATATAAGGTAAACCGTAATAAACTATTACTATACACATATATGTCACCGTAAGATTGTCAAAACCGTTAGTTTATAAACTAACGCGGCAGTTTGTAATCAGCTGATCGGGTCAATGTACTGAGGGACAAATATTTTTTTCCCTTTGCGACCATATGTTTCTTGTAGAAAGTTCTTCATAATGATGGGTACTATCATTCCTCAAAATATGGTCCGCTAATTAAATGTCACCTTGTATACGAAAGAAAAAAGTTGTAATCAAGCACGGCAAGTTACTTGCTTGTCAGGTTCGCACTTAATGTAGCCGTGTTGTATTTAACTCTTTCGCAGACGGTAACCAAATGGGGGCCCAAAACGTGATACCCGAGTACGTATTGGACACTAAAATTTAAATGCCAGAGAAGTCGTGTTCATTTGCAGGTACAATTGAGTATGCAATTCTGACACGAATGCTATAGAATAAACTGAAAGAGCAAGCGAGCCAGAACTATCTTCTGTCTCGGTTGCTCTTTGCTATTTTTTCTGTGTTCAAAAATGGTCTAATATGTATGACACTATCCGACCTGTAGAAGTACCCATAGTGACACAAATAGTAGCGTTACCTATAACTGCAATGAAAATGCGAATTCTGCAGAGTTTCGTCCACAACAGTCAATCCAATGACTAATTATATAGCATTTGACGCAATTAGTGATAAGTTGTATTCAAACTGAATATTGGCGCCTGTCAAAACTCTGCAGCTCTATTCTCTATCTCTAACATCTAGAATTTTCTATCGCAATCCCTGTAAAATTTATATTTTGAAAGATGCTTACTGCAAATTGAAGTTGACCAATCAGAGCGCGATTATCGGTGTCAGAAGCTGTCATCCAAACAGACAATCATATGTCAAGCAAGGGATACCGAATGATGTTTTGGCAGCTTTCTCCGAATGGACATCCAAAATTATTGATAATGTGGCAAATCTCCGCGAATGGTTCTCTGACACCCAAACGCCGAACTCCCAAACTGGCTGCTGCACGAGGCTCCAATGAAAGGCTCAAATGAAAGGGGTCCAGTGACAGCCAGACCTGAGCTCCCAGCCCGACGGTGGCCGCAATTGGACGCTTGACAGACGGGCCACAACCTTCGTCTACGAAGCAAATCTAGTGCCGCGCCACGCGGCCTGCCTCTTCCAAAGGGGCTGGTTGAAGTTTGATGTTGACGAATTCAAACACGGACTTTAGTTTACTGGATTCACTACTTTATTGAAACAGGGGCTCTGTACAATTATGATAAATGAAAGTCACGCACTCCGCGTTGACAACTGAGATTACAACAATATACACGACCGATCGCTACGTCAGTGTCTGGCAAGAGAAAGAAAAGAATAAAAGATTTAGATGTATATGGGCAAAGAGATGGTGCAGTGATGACAATCGATCGGTCGTCATTAGTATCGATCCGTTACAATTTAATGTGGTAATTTGGATTAACAGATACTGAATCGAGATACAGGTCCCCACTAACGCAACCGTACTGTATTTAGTTGTGTTTAATTTTATTTTAGCGGCTTTAAAACTCTGGTGCAAGTCGGCCTAGGATTGGTACAGCAATATCTGTAAGTGCAATGTTTTGACCGAACAGTTTTTATTGAAGTTTGTACAACAAATAAACCGTACTCTGTATATTACACAGATTCGCAATGCTTCGCATTCCACGTCGTCGAGAAAGCGAGGAAGTATGTTTTGGAATTCCGGTATGAGGGTTTCGCAGTGTTCAAATTCTTGTACAAATGGCTTTATGCATAATTTTGAACCGTAAAATGGGATGAGTAGAGATAAATAGAATGACTTATAGAAGATATTTTCCGCCAAGAATCATTTTCTCACTGGCTGTGTCTGAGTGAGTGAGTAAACGATATTGTGTGTGAGCGGGCAAAAGCGTGGTGGAGCTGGCAGGGGAAGACAGGACAGGGGAAGGCTGCCTCCACTCTGTATTGGTGAACTGTACTTACTGCCATTGGCACGCACTGTCCGCAGGAATCTTAATCGCTGCTCCCGAACATTCGCGCGTTGCTCTGCATTCAACCACATCATCCGCCCCGAATCTGATGACGTCATCAGGATATCAGAGGTTCTCCAGCTTCGGATAATGCCGACGCGGGTAGGTGTGCGAGGATTCACAGGACTTCATAAAAAAATATTCTAGAATCCGTCCGGTGCTTCCGGTGCGGATGCTGCTGATAAGTGTGCGTTCACCATACAAATTCTGCGCAGAGCTGCATGTGCGCTCGGTACAGAATCTATACCGAAACGACCCGGTCTGAAAACTTTTCCACCATTTCATTACATGCGCGCGGTAAAGAATTTGTACAGATTCGGTACCGAACCAAAATAAGTTAAATATCATACTGGTGCTGACATGTCCCTAACGAGAGTCAGCGTCAGTAATAAGACGTCAAACTTTAATATGGGAGTTATGCATCTGGGCCCAAGAAACAACATAACGAACTAAACTGACCCAATGATGGCGTCGCTTGCGTCATTGGCAAGCGACGCCATCATTGGGTCAAGGTCGTCCTTCCCTTTTTCTCCCATCTTGGTACTTTAGTTCGGGGCTGTGTTCCATAGACAGTTGAGATCATATGTACGCCTTTGTTGTCCTTCCACTTTAAAACGCACAATTTGTCGTCATCACCAACAACCTCTTCATCCTCACCTCTGCTCATTTGTCTATCTTTCTTAAACTCGTACTTTGTGTTTTTTTGGTGTTGAACCTATTAAGCATGATGGTGCCAGTCCCTTCTTACTTTCGATTGATCAACCTATGCATCAATTCAAGCGTCGTGAAATAGCGATAAAAGTACAGGAAGCTTCCTTCTGGCAACGTCTCAGGCAATCGAAGCACCACTGCGGCAGCTACTCCAAACTTTTGGGCATCGGGCAAGTTTGTGGTCTGACCTTGATAAATCTCAAAGTCAAGTACAGTTCCTCCGTAGCTGGTAACAACAAAGTTCTTCAATCCTTCGGGGCGTGGTTTGTTTCTCACTACGACTTTCATACCTGGAGCTCGACCACTAAACGGGATCATTTGTTCATCTGCTGAATACGGCGATACGAGGTAACTGTCGCTTGCGTCATTGGCATATAAACATGGAAGACATTTCATATTAGTGACTTTAGTTCTCTTTTTGGCCACCAGGTCAGACACGTTTATGGCTCTATGTAGGTACATATAATAATAAAAATATTAATGCCAAGGTTGCCGAGCCGATAGACGATTGGCCAAGATTTTAAATACCTAACCTAGTTATTTAATAAGATGGCATTTTGAATTTCCCGCGGAACTCCACAAACCGGAACTTTCTTGTTCGCCCGCGATGTTTTTTGTATTTACTTAATTTTTTTTGTTTCGTATGGATACCACCGACGAGGGGTGCAACTTCCAATATCTGTGCCGTTATCGCGAATATTATTTACGCCCTGTCGCGGAGGTTGCTGAGGAAAGAGGTCGCCTACAGGATGGACTTATTTCACTTTCTTGAATAAACATTAACACTACGCTATACCGGCACTTCTTTTCGTCGTACGCACGTACAGTGCCCCCATTTTGCGAAGTCCCCTTTTCGAGAAGTCCCTGTAATGCGTAATGTGACCATAAATTTTTTCGTCGGAGCGGGATATTGAAAAAATATAACGGCCAAGTGCGAGTCGGACTCGCGCACTAAGGGTTCCGCACAAATCGCATTTTTATGTGAAGGAACTACAAATTGTCGTTTTAAGGATTTCCCTTTACTTGTGCTATTTATACATTACTTCTTGCCAAATTTCATGATTCTAGGTCAACGATAAGTACCCTAAGGTTTAGATACCCATGCGAGTATCTAGAAAATTAAGGAATTTTTCGCAAAAACAGTCGTTTCTTTTGATTGCGTTGACCTAAAAGGGACGACAGACCTGATTAGGTAATTAATATTAATTTCAACTTGATACCTCCACTATTGCTGAGAAAAATGGGCTTGACAGACGGACAGACCGACAGACTGATAAGGACCCTTTTTCCTTTTACGTTTTTACTGCTTTTTTAACCAACTTAAAAAAAGAAAGGGATTCTTAATCAGATATTTTTTTGTTTGTTACCTAAAAACTTAACAATTCTTTCATGAACAGGTGTCAAAAATATATTTTTTATATGAAAGGATGACTTTATAAACATGGAAAATGGCTTATAAACGACACTATTTATTTATTTATTTGTCTATTGTGTCGTTCATAAGAAGTTTTTAACTTGGTAAAATATTAAATGTAAAATATAAAATAACCTTTGCTCTATTTGCTAAAGCGATAAATTATTGCTCTTTCGGGGGACAGCGGGACAGACAGTCTGAAAGCGGGACTGTGCCGCCCAAAGCGGGACGTATGGTCACGTTAGTTATGCACCTAAGAGCTCTTTCACATATAGGCGTTTTAGTTCCTTAACAGGAATTTGTCGCGACAGACAAGCCCTTCACATTACAGCGTATGCAGCGCGTCTCAATCGCGAAGCTGTCGCTAGAGTTTGTCGCGCTACAGACGCATCATTGCATTTTGAATCCCATAAGGCAGGCCGAGATTGATTTTCGTGTATGAATTTATCGGAATCGAACATGGCGAAGGTACTTTGCAACTTCCTGCACATGCGTTCGCAACACTGGTCTAACGCCGACTGATCGCATAGCACGCAACATCGCGGCGTATACTCTTCGACTAGCTCGCAGCACTACAAACTAGAGATGAGAGTATTGCTTGTTTTTTTATATTGGTTAATGGTTAATTGATAAAAAATATCGATGATTTTGTTGGTTGAAAATATGACTTGATATTTTGATTCAAGTACTAAACAATCAACCATTCACCTCACTGACATCAATTCCTTTTGGAAGAATAAAACCCGCTCTGCTCCTAATTCGACCCGAGAGAGAGAAATTAGAACTGCGGGAAAAAAATCATCCCCTTTTGGTACCAGCAGCACCACCGGCAGTACCACGGGTATGAAGTGCAGGTGCGTATACATTACCCTGTATCGAAGGAACCAGAAACAACAAGTCATTTGTATCGTAAGTAAGAATTTATAGTATGAATAGGAATTAGCTGAGCAGGGCCTGGATAATAAATAACAGTTAGCCCAGCTGTTAATTACAATTTTTACCTACGACGGACAGTACGGAACGGAGGAGATATATACGTTTGGGCTAAGAGGTTGTTTTTGTGTGTGTTTATGTATGTCCGTGCTGATGGAAAACAAAGAGAGAAACCTACAGTATGTAATATCCGTCTAAACGTGGGTACAACTATGCCACCGCAACTTCGTATGGTGTAACACACAGATAGGTTGAGGGGCGTGGCACGTGCGAACAAATGTAGCTCCGACAGGTTTGATATTAAAAATTCTCAGTAGTCACCGGGCGACCGCAGTGACGAATTCATTTCCGTTGTTTTTTGAAAATACCGACCTGTGCAATACTCACGTGCAAAAATAGAAGCGAGATTGTGAACTCCAAGAACGCCGGTGTCACATATCAATTGTAAGTCTCATTCCAACTTTTATTTATTCTTAAAACACAAGAAATAAACATTATTACGAAAATAAATCTTTCGCGGAAAATTCGTCACGAATTGACATTAAAGTGACAATGTCATGTTGTTCTCGCTAAGTTTACTATACATTGCTTGTTTTGTATCTTAATTTCACTACTTATTGCCAAGCTAACACGCAATGAATATTTCACACTTATCTAAGTACGAAAGCAAAGATGCATCGTGATACGGAGGCGAACTGTTACACGCACACAGAGACGACATATAGTGATGGGGATAGTGATAGGAGAATTATGTTTTTGAATCGATAGATTTAATCATTCCGCAATTACTAATATAGTTAATGTAGTTATTTTATTGCTCATAATACGTAAGTTTATTGTTAGTTATTCCAATGATTGCCAAACAGGCAGTTTAGATTTTAAGTTTGTTCAAAACCTCGCCCGACGAAGGATAATGGGGTGTTATAAGTATTGATTGGAAATTCCGATGCTTTCAGTCAGGTCCGAAGAGTTCACAATTATTCTACCTTCAGAAACCTCTTTGCCTCTCTTTCTAGCTGTAAGGATTCTGTTGAAAAAAAAGAAGAGAGGCAAAGGGGTCTCGTATGTCGTATAAATATGTCGTATTTACAAACAATTTACTATTTTATTTATATAACCCGGCATTGTATACGACTGTCTATACCAGTGTCTATAAATTATAATCGATCGATGATACCCGCTGTCCTTGCATTGTCCTAACACTAGCTCGCCTAGCTAGTATACCTGTGGTAGTGTGGGTGTGTACGGATGATAGGTGCATGACATTGCACTAACCAATAAAAGCGGAGGGATTGATGTACGAGTGGTGTAAATGTATGCGTGTTCTAAGTTTTCGCGACACTGGTTCCGATACAAACTTAGCGCCAAGGGCCTATCTCTCGATATCTGTGGTATAACACGTGATGCTATGAGGAAACTTTTAGAATGTTCAGGAAGTGAAAGATTAATGCTTACTCCGTCTATTGGCATCATTATAGGTGTTCTTCTGGGTGGAGAAGACCTGACAGTTACACCCTGTATAGTAACAGGGACGCGTTAGCATGCATGTTGAATTCTAATCTACCCTCCAATAAACTAGTGTGGGATGTAATACACGGACTACATATAAAACTTTAAAAAAGTGCACTCGAAGTTTATAGACGGGTTCCTAACACCGACTGGATTGTTGCTTCGTGGGACACTGAACTATGCCCTTTCATCTTCTTTTATTGCGTCAAGGGTTCACCTCACCCTTGTGAGCGGGTGTTTCGGCAGTCGAACCACCAGGACTTCATTTTCCTGCTGGTTCGACGATCAGAGGGAGGCAGGGACGAGATATAAAGAGATATATGTTTATCCTAGATGGGGTAGCAGAGGCATGGAATGGCCATGCAAGTCACATCAAACCGTGTTTCCTCAGAGACATAACAACACATAATATAACCTTCCTACCTCCAAGAAATTTTAGACAGTTGTTATTATGGCGCATGACTTCGATGAAAGAAAAAACCGGTCAATGAAAGTCCAAATGAATACCAAAACACGGCGCGATCACCGACCACCACAACCATAGACAACGCTAGAGATGTTAGCCTCCAAATAGTGATGTGATAGTGAATAACGATCGATTCGATCTGAATAAAATAAATAAATAAATGTAGCCCATTGTTGTCCCCACCGAGGGGCATTGGCTTTTACTCAGAGTTAGTTTGAACCTTATTCCACCACGCTGGCTCAGCATGGTTTGGTGGAGGGGTTTCGGGCTAGTGGCCGACCCGACGGACAGAATTTTCCGAGATGCCCTATTAAGAATAACTAAATAATTAGCAATTTTCACTTTTAAGTATATAAATTTAGATGGATATGAACTGTTAACACTAAAAATAAACTTCTTTGATGTTCCATTTAATTCTAGAAGTTTATTTACACACCCATGCACTGATTTGTCATAAGAAGAATATACTTTGTAAATGACATAATCCAGTTTACTCGTACTTGTAGAAGGACAGAATATTATTTGTGTAAATAATGACAATCCGTTATGTACATACGTCACCCAAATTGTTACAAACGAGCACGCATTACATGATAAACTGGGGAGTCGATACGTAGAATTGTTTTTGGGTACTGGTGAAACCAAACGCCATTGACAGCTGTCACACCATTATCTGTCACTCGGAATGGAGACTTTATTGTGACACATCATGTTCCTCATCATTATAACCTACGTAAAAATATACAGTCCAGCCTTTTATTGAAGACCACACCAGGATCCCTACTCCCAGAGACAGGACTGGTGCCAACATATGGTCCTTTGAGCCGGATGTTGGCACCAGTCCTGTCTCTGGGAGTAGGGATCCTGGTGTGGTCTTCAACTTCACTTACGGCACAGCTTCGGCACCCTTTCTTGCAACTAGATGTCTTGTGGAGTTGGGCCAAAAATGTACAAACAAGGACTTACAATACACTATACTACATGACTTTTATGTCGACGACTACCTATCAGGTGGAAGCACAATTGATGAAACAATCAAACTCTGTCGTGATGTAGCAAACACCCTAAACTCAGCTCAGCTTAACCTTCGGAAGTGGCAATCAAATTCCCCTGATATCTTGCACACAATTTCAAAAAATAGCCACATGCCTGACTCATTGAACCTGAGCGAGAATGAACTGTCTAAAACATTAGGTCTCAATTGGAAATGCTTTCCAGATACATTTACGTACGTCATCAACATAAACAATAAAGACGAAGTCACAAAACGACACATTTTATCCACGATTGCGCAAATATTTGATCCACTTGGTTTAGTCGTACCTTGTATAGTAGAGGCCAAGATCATAATGCAACAATTGTGGATAAGCAAATGCTCCTGGGACGAACGTGTGCCAGACAATATACACAAATCATGGACACACTTTGAAACAACATTGCCATACTTAAACAGCTTAGAAATACCACGCTGGATAACATGTGATACATCCATAATGCGTCAACTACACGTATTTACGGACGCTTCGGAGAAAGCTTATGGTGCATGCGTGTATCTGCGTAGATAGGTGCGTACCTTAACCAAGAATGGTGTAGTTGAGGTTCATCTTGTGGCTGCAAAGAGCAAAGTGGCACCTATAAAACCTACCACAATGCCCCGTCTTGAGCTTTGCGGAGCCTTGTTAGGAACAAGACTATGTACGAAAGTTCTTAGTTCACTTACCTTAAAATTACAACAATGTTTCTTCTGGTGTGACTCCACCATCGTGCTGGGATGGCTCTCTTCGTCACCCACTGAAGCCTTTCGTTCGCCATCGAATTTCTGAGATGCAGGAAGATTTCAAGGATCATACAGTCAGCCACCGGCATCCATCGATAGCACCCGCTTGCTTGCCTTTCATTCGAGTTCAGTGATTCTCAAAGTTGAGCGCTATGTTCACTTGTGCGAGTTGTAATACCAAACATACTGATGGTACCAAGTGTAGTATATGCAAGTGCCATTACGACTTCCAGTGTTCTGGTGTTACGGAAGCTGGGTACCGCAAACTAGGCGAAAGGAAATTCGCCTGGCGGTGTCCCAAATGCAAAAGTAGTCCATCCCCGTCTTTTCAAGCGTCTCCACTGCAATTGGATCTAATGCAGGAGCAACTGGACAAGATTATGACTCAACTTTCCCCTTTAACTACCCTTGTCGAAGATGTCAAATCTATCAAAAGTGACATTGCCAGCCTAAAAAATTCTCTTGAATACGCCCATGAACGTCTGGAAAACTTCTCGAGCACTGTCCAGGCTCTTGAGACTAAAGTAGCCACAGCAGAGAAACTTACGGGTGAAATTCCAGTCCTTCAAGCAGAAATTGCAAGACTCAATTCGGAACTTCACGAGAGAGATCAATGGGCCAGAGCCAATAATGTGGAGATACGAGGGATTCCGTTGCTAAAAAACGAGAATCTGTATGAAATCGCCCAAAAAATTGGTAATATCGGCAACATGAACATAAGGAAAGAGGAGATCAACTATATCTCACGAATTCCAACTCGTATACCCAATGTGGAGAAACCCATAATAATTTCCTTCAATAATCGCTACACCAAGGAGGAGTTCATCGCAAGATCGCGTAAAAGCAAGCAGTTAAATCTGAGCAACTTGGGATTTTCTAAGGATGCAGCTTTCTACGTAAATGATCATCTGACCCTTTACAATAAAAACTTATTGGGAAAAGCGAGATCTCTGGCCAAGGAAAACAATTTTCAGTTTATTTGGGTTAAACACTGCAAGATTATGGCACGGAAGTCAATCACATCGCCTGTGTTTTTTATCAAGAAGGAAAAGGACCTAGCAAAAATAATTTAATGTGCTTTTTGGTCTATCTTCATTTAATAAGTTGTCTTATATTTACTATACATATCATTCAGTTCAAAAATATTTTGTACAGTTTGGGAGCCACATGCAAAACAGGGGCCTTTTGTTTGCGCATTCTTGTTTCTATTCATTGCGGAGCAACACTGTTGCTTGACCGGTTTACACCTGCAGATAGCGCGCCATTTGCACCCGCTTGTTTACAACAATTACGGTTCAATTTCGCCTGCACTACCGTGTGTACCTATGCGTTTTGTTTTTATTCAAAGTTTGTCATTCATCTTTTGCTTAATTCATTTAGACGACAAATTAGGTTGCTTTTTACCGTTGATACACTAATTTACGTAGGTATTTTGCTTACATATTTTGCATATTGCAATTTAGGAGTTCTTTTTAGTGACGGTTTTTTAACTAATACTTTCAATACTTTATTTTTATTTGCTACAATTCGCAACATTTATTTCTTGCAGCTTTGCTTCAGATTTTGTTCTATTATCAAAAATGGCTAACCTATTGAATATTTACTACCAGAACACTCGTGGTCTGCGGACTAAAACTCATGTATTTAAACGCAATCTGCTCATGAGTTCCTATGATGTAATAGGTATCACTGAATCCTGGCTATTGGATGGCTTAAAAAATGAAGAGCTTTTTGACAACCGATATTTGGTCTGGCGGCGAGACAGGGATTACTCAGCAACGCAGCAGAGATATGGTGGGGGGGTCCTCTTAGCTGTTCGGCGTGAGCTGGCGGTGGTCGAGCGCCCTGAATGGAGATCCTCAGCTGAGGATATATGGCTCACGGTCACTTTAAAAAACAGTAAGAGTTTTAATTACTCTAAAATACATTTCTGCTGTATTTATCTATGTTCTGAAAATCTGGGTAATTCTTTTAACACTCAACTAAATAATTTTACGGACAAACTATCTACGTTGGTTAATTCTTATCCAAACGACATGTTTGTGATTTTAGGTGACTTTAACCTAAGTAATATTGACTGGACTCTCAATAACAGTAATGTAATTCAACCGACAGGTATTTCCGGTGACAGTCAAGTTTACCTTTTTGATACTCTGTCTCAGTGTAATTTAACTCAATATAATTTATGTAAGAATTTAAATAACACAATTTTGGATTATGTTTTATGTAATAATGAGGTAAAAGTTATTTCATGCGAGGAGCCCTTAGTACCTGAAGATGTTCACCACAAGTCTTTAAATGTTTTTATTTATCTCACCTGCAACGAATATCTTTCAGTATCACCTAGAATAAGATATTTCTATGAGTCTGCGGATTACGAAAAAATTAATGCAGACATATCAAATATCAACTGGAGTAATTGTTTATATAACAATACTTTAGATCAAGCCCTTGAATATTTCTACAGCGTTCTATACGATGTTCGTGATAAATATGTACGCCAAAAATTAATTTTCCCCTCCGATTTTCCTCCGTGGTATAGTTCCCCTCTCAAAAAACTATTAAAAGAAAAATTTAAATTCTTAAGTAAATATCACGTATATAATAATACCGACGATTATGATTCTTTTTCGCTTCTTAGAAATCGAGCAAAGGATCTTGAGAGTGAATGCTACGATAGATACATCAAGCGAGTGGAGAACTCGATCATAAAAAGTCCGAAACTGTTCTGGTCACATGTCAAATCATCTTCTAAAGGAACTAGCACGCTTCCCTCAACCATGACCTATGAGGGCCAGTCTGTGGATACTGGGGAAGACATTTCTAATGTTTTCGCTACATATTTTCACTCAATGTTTCTCTCTTCATCACCTTCCTCCAACCATAAAGTATCCAACCATCTAATTAATAGCAATTGCTTGGGTGATATTGAGATCGATCCAGATTTAATTCATAAACTTCTTGTTTCATTAGACTTAAATAAGGGGCCTGGACCTGATCACATAGTGCCGATTTTCATATCTAAATGTGCTGATAGTTTAACTACTCCCCTATCAATCCTATTTAAAAGATCCATAAGTGAGGGTTATGTCCCTAGCATCTGGAAATCTGCATTTATAACCCCCGTTCACAAAAGTGGTAACAAAAATGACGTAAAAAACTACAGGCCAATATCCAAATTATGTATTTTTGCTAAAATCTTTGAGAGAGTAGTTTATTCTCAGGTTTATTCAACTTTATCTTCTAGCTTTATTCCTGAGCAGCATGGATTCCTCAAGAAAAAATCAACTTCATCAAACTTGCTATCTTTTATTGAATTTACTTCTTCATCAATGGACTCTGGGGGACAGCTAGATGCTATTTTCACTGACTATAGCAAGGCATTTGACAGGATAGATCACAATATTCTTCTGCAAAAATTACTTTACGCTGGTATTCACGGAAATTTATTCAGATGGTTCACTTCCTATATTGAGAATCGGTCTCAAGCAGTTGTCATAAATGGTTTTACTTCTTCTTGGAGAGATGTCCCTTCAGGTGTCCCTCAGGGTTCCCTTTTGGGCCCTCTTTTGTTCATTATATTTATTAATGACATTAGTTCCTGCTTTAAACACTCTCATTTTCTTTTGTATGCCGACGACATGAAGGTCTTTAAACAAATTACCAATATAAATGACTGTCATCTCTTACAGGAAGATCTAGTCAGATTTGAACACTACTGTAATGAAAACCGTCTTGATCTTAACGTCTCCAAATGCTACTCAATTACATTTACACGTAAACCTCAACCCGTTACTTATAACTATTTTATTAAATTTACTTCCATTGACAAGGTTGAAAAAATACGCGATCTTGGTGTTATCCACGATAGCAAATTATTATATGATGAGCACATTGATCATATTGTGAAGAAAGCTAATATGGCGCTGGGATTTATTATGAGAGCTAGCTCGCAGTTCACGAGTGTGAAGGTTATCAAAATTTTATATTGCTCTTTCGTACGTAGTATTCTCGAGTATTGCTCCGAGGTCTGGAATCCTCAATATGAAAAATATATAATTAGAATTGAAACTATTCAAAAACGTTTTATGAGGTTTCTTCAGTTTAAGAGCAAACAATTTGACAACTCGTATGAAGCGAGATGCAAAAGATTCCACATTTTACCATTGCATTTAAGGCGTAACATAGCCGATATTGTTTTCTTGGCGAAAGTAGCCCAAAATAAAATTGATACCCCTTCACTTTTATCGTTGATTAATATTAAAGTACCTACAAAGTCGACTTCCCGTAAACATGTTTATCTGTCTGTGGCTCAGTTTAAAACTAACTACAGACAGAATTCATTTTTCATTAGAGCTCCTTCTGAGTTTAACAAGTTTGTGCAATACCCTAGTATAGATCTTTTTAATTCTAGCATTAATAGTTTCAGAAATGTTATCTCCAAAACCTGGTTTGATCATGTGGTTCTCTAAGCTCCTTTAGTTTTATATTTTTTCTAATAATTAGTTAATAGTCTTCTCTATGTTTCTCGTTCATTAAGATTTTGTTTCTCGATTAGGTATAGCAGGTATAGCAAGTTTAGCTTTTTATATGCGGAAACATCTAAGTGGTTTTTAGATTTTTAAGTAGTATTTTTACATTGTTTTTTCAAACCGTTTGTTTCCCAAATAAACTAAAATAAATAAAATAAATAAAAAATACTTGGCGCTATGTTCCGTCTCAAGAAAACCCCGCAGACATTGCCTCACGCGGGTTAAGCGCAGACCAGATAGGTTCTTGTAGTACGTGGTGGACAGGGCCTCCATTTTTAAAATTGAATGAGCCACAGTGGCCAGCCTTTCCTCGGTCTACAGAGGTAGAGCTACCAGAAATCATTCTGACCCTTTGCATCAGCAATGACGACAATAATAACCTAGAGTCAATGATGCATACTATATCCTCTTTCACTAAATTGCAACGCATCATGGCTTACATCTTTAAATTCGTCAACAAATGTAGAAAACGCGTACAAAAGAACACATTTCTTACATCAGCAGAGCTTTCTGAGGCTTTACATTTCCTTTTGAAATTATCACAAAAGGAGGCCTTTACGGAAGAACATATAGCTCTGACTTTAGGTAAAGATCTACCAACCAGAAATCGCCTGCTTCCCCTTTCGCCCTTTCTTGATTCGAAAGGTCTTATACGAGTTGGTGGTAGACTCTTCAACTCTTTTTACGACTATAATGTCAAGCATCCCATCTTGCTTTGCAGTAAGCATCCAATAACGAAATTAATCTTCGACAAATACCACAAAGATCTCCTCCATGCAGGTCCTCAATTACTGTTAGCCAGTACCAGGCATAAATATTGGGCTCTTGGCGCCAGAAATCTAGCAAAGAAGACAGTACGTTCTTGTGTCAGGTGCTGCAGGCAAAGAGGAGAAACAATTCAACCCGTGATGGGGAATCTTCCAGAACAGCGTGTTCACCTTGAGTTCCCATTCTTAGAGACAGGCGTCGATTACGCCGGACCAATTATGGTCGCTGACCGCAAGGGGCGTGGCTGTAGATTGCTAAAATCCTTCATCTGTGTCTTTGTGTGTTTAGCAACGAGAGCTGTACATCTTGAACTCGTCTCGGATCTCACCAAAGAAGCCTTCATAGCTTCTCTACATCGTTTTATATCCAGGAAAGGAAAACCTCGAAACATTTTTAGTGATAACGGCACCACCTTTATCGGAGCTTTTAACGAGCTGTCACGGCTTCTGAAACAAGTTTCAACTTCTGAAATCGAAAACGAAGGAATAAACTTTTCATTTATTCCCGCTTACACACCACACTTTGGTGGTATATGGGAGTCCGCGGTCAAATCCATTAAACATCACCTAAGACGGATCTTAGGTCAATCCAATCTGTCATTCGAAGAAATGTCGACATGCTTATGTCAAATCGAAGCAATATTAAATTCGAGGCCCTTGACTCCTATATCCGACAATCCCTTGGACCTCAGTCCTCTTACTCCCGCTCATTTCCTAATCGGCCGATCCCTCCTAATGTTGCCCCATCCACAGATCGAAACTGTCAACGTCAACAGCCTTCAACGATTCAAACGCATCGAATGCCTTAAACAACATTTCTGGACCCGCTTCTCCGAAGAATATGTATTATGTCTGCAGAAGAAAACCAAATGGTTCAAATCCACTGGTAACTTGATGGAAGGCAGCCTAGTAGTCATCAAGAATAAAGCATCACCACCCTTGATGTGGCTCTTGGGACGTGTTGTTCGCATCATACCAGGGACGGATGGAATCGCGAGGGTCGCAGATATCCGAACCAAAAATGGAATCATCCGACGTGCTTACAACACCATCTGCCCACTACCAGTTGATCATTGAAGATCCTAGGATCCTTCAAGGCCGGGAGACTATGGTGAAACCAAACGCCATTGACAGCTGTCACACCATTATCTGTCACTCGGAATGGAGACTTTATTGTGACACATCATGTTCAACATCATTATAACCTACGTAAAAATATACAGTCCAGCCTTTTATTGAAGACCACACCAGGATCCCTACTCCCAGAGACAGGACTGGTGCCAACAACAGTATGTTACACCAGTAATACTAAGTAGAACTAGTTCACTACATCTGCAAAAAAATACAGTATTTTACATCCTATGTTCTAAAGGCCAGACAAAGCCGCGGGAAAATGCTAGTACACAATTAAAGCTATCAGGAGACTTCGCTATTATATTGTAAACTTAAAGTTCTGAGCTAAAGTTTTATCTGCGCTTTTTACTTCGCCGGGGGGTAACTCAATTAACTTATAATGTACGGCAAATGAGCTACCAGATTTTAACAATGCGGTCCACTTGCACGACATCCACTATTATACGTTAAGCGTCTTAAACTGATTTAGCAACTGTGATTTGATTGACTCTGATTTGTCGAGCTTAAGTTGTACTGAATCTAGATTGAAGCAGCCTCTGCCAGCCGCCGAAAATGTAAGAAAAAAGTCAAACTTAAATCAGTTCAGCAAGTTAAGCATATTTTTGTAGTGACGGTCTTGCAAGTGGACCTACATATGCAAAACAAAATATGTACGTGCTTCTGCTTACAAGAAGATTGAACGAGCTTGTTTCTAAATAGAACATGCTTTTTAGAAACAAGCTCACGCTTTTTTCCACACGGTGTGGCGGCGGCACACGTTTTGCCAGTCATTACTCCATTTTGCGAGACAGGGGGCTAGCTTATCACCGCAGATGGTGACATGAATGTTTCTTCTCTGGAAATATGAATAAATAATCTATTTCCAACCCATAATTTATGATTTTATAATTTCCTTGTTGCACAGAAATATTCAAACAAACAAGATATAATAGGCACATCAAAATTGTGTGCTAAGGCGAGCTTATTTCTAGTAAGATATCTCTTCCAGCAACCAATCCATTTCCTTATACGTTTTCCATCGAATAAAGAATATAATGTACGATGCAGCTGTATTGTGTGCGACAGCAGGCACATCCGATCTGGCAAGTTCAGATCGAATATTTACGATTTGTGCTCCTGAATTTGACAGGCGAGGGACATAGAGGAGGCGCCAAAAGTATCTAAACTCATATTTTTTTTAACATTTATATACATGCACTTACAGTGCTACTGGCCCTACACAAAGATACCCTGTGTGGAACCAGAAATAGCGACGTCACACATATGCAAATGCAAGACCTATTTCCCCCCTCTCCAGCCGGGACTCGAGCCCGCTTGGGTGGCAGAGCATAGAACCGCAACTCCACAGAGGTCTTCAGCTTGATATCCAATGGTTTTTGCCGGATTTTATGCTCTATTTTCGATCTTTCACTGCGAAAAGTCCTCTTTCAGTGTCATGCGCGCTTCCACACGCACGCGGGCGCGGGATTTACTGTTGGATGGATGGAACTGACTCCGCAAGCATCCCGCATGACTTAAAAAGCGCACTTATTTAAGGATGCTTTTCTCCGATATCTCTATGTTACTCATAAACTACGTGTAACCGCACTTTTTACTCTAAAAGATGGGCAAATAATACCTCATGTATCGGTATATACTAATATAGCTATGCATAGATATATTCTTATTCCTTTCTATTTTAGGTACTAAAACTGTCGTAGAGAGGAAAGGAAAGGATGCTAAAAATGTTTATATTCTTGATGTTGGTATGGTTTAAAGGTAAAATCTAGGAATAGACGACGAAACACAATGTAAGGATGGCTTTTGGACAAATTGAGCACATGCATTTTCACGGTAAATGTCAAATCAAATATATTTTCTATTTTCGGCGAGCGGCGGCGGCGATAAGTGATAAATAAGTCTAGGGGGAGAGATTTCCTTTCCACTAACATCTCTATGCTAACTGTCAGAGATAGAATTGCATTAACCTAGTTTAATACACAGAGGATAAAGTTACAGAACTTCACACAATGTACGAGAACCGCACTTGCTTAAAGCAAACTCAAATAAAATGGATAATGAGACGGTAATAAATGAATGCAATAATTTACTGCCATGCACGCACATACAGACTTTGAAAAGTCAGAACGAGTGAATGCTTTATACCGCTATTGGTCAGCAGAATCACAAGCTGAACAGAAGCCGTATACTAGATAATTTTAAAATTACACAGCTTTTTGCGTTATAGGGTCTTTTCACTGGTAAAGAACACATCACATCTGTAATAGAGGAGTTATTTGGTATAAAAGGAAACCACTAGCTGTATTAGAACTGTTATTCGGAGTATAAAAACCATCAGCTGTATTAAAGCTGTTATTTGGTGTACAAAGAAACAATTAGGCATCATAGAGTCTATTATTCGGTATAACAAGAAACCTTTAAACTCAGTTCTATTTTGTAAGAACAAAAATATAATAGTAGTTTATGTGACTGCTACATAATGGAGGGCATTAATACTCGAGAGTGGGTCTATGAAACGAGCCGAAGGCGAGTTTCATAATAATATCACTCGAGAGTTTTAATGCCTAATTATGTACAGTTACATACACTAGTTTATCTACACACATATCATAAGCTCTCTTTGATGTGTTCAGGAACCGCATATTTGACCGGCATTGTGGCTCTGCAGTTGTTTAGCTTGTTCTGTAGCACCAACTTCGGGCGTCGGCGTTCGAAATTTGAATGTTAGTACCAACTTCACAGACAAACTAGGGGTGGCATGCAGGCGGGCGTCGGCGTTCAAAATTTGAATGTCATTATATGTAGAAAAACTACACATAATGACCATAATGTGTAGTTTCCCAGATACGAAACGAGTTTTTACCAAGTAATTTAACATAATGCTGATCGTAACGTGCGGTTTTTGAACGCAGTAAAGAGGGTTTATGATACGTGTGTAGATAAAGACCAACATATGTTTTTACATTAAATTATGTCGAATATTTATGAATTTTGGTATCAGTGTTAGGTGAACCAATTGGTATCATTCAGAGTCAACCTTGACGTGCAGATTCATATTTATTGTAAAATTATGTAAGATTTTCGGCATTTTTTTACGCTCTAGCACCATAATCAAGAAAACAAAAAACGACAGACTAAATTAAATATCGGTAGTTAGTGTGTTGTTTTGAAGAAAGAATATTAAAATACGTTTAAAGTAATTGACGTAACGGCAAAGTTATCATTATTTTAGTTGTTAATTATGAAACAAATTTAATTGTCATGTATTTCTTTAATTACCTTTTCAAATATAATTAAAGAAATACTTGACAATATTTGGTAATTACCTTTTAATTCATTATAAAATGGTGACAATTTTTTAATTGAGCCTTAACGACGCCTCAGCCTTGACCCGAGCAAAGCCCTCCGGTCTCCTACGCTACGTCGCAGTCCCACAGGCATGGATGGCGATATCCCCGAACAGCGGCGAATTCTCGTAAAACTCTTACTAATGTTTATTTATGTTGCGCATAAACCTTTTAGGGTTAATTACCCGAGTCACAGTTTATGTGATAAATCAGCTGGGGAGATTTTTTGTTAAGGTCAAATGAACTTAGTCTAGTAGTTTGGTTGCAGGGGTGCGGGTTGAAAACCCGGTGATGACCGTTGACCTATGAGACAAGTGATAAGTCTTATTGTAAATTATATGGGCCTTTGAAAACGGTGATGGAGAATATCATGAGGAAACTAGCCTGTGCACGCAAAATGGTGTACTGAATAATTTATTTTGCAGAAACAGGGCCCTCACAAATATAGAAACACCCGAGGTTAATTTGTACGATAAATATCAAAATGATAACCACGCCCTCTGTGAGAGATTTTCATCTTGTAATTATACTATGTATGTAATAAATCCAACATGGCGGCCGTATAATTAAGCTGGGTTTTACCTATCCTATCCTAAACAAACACAAACAAAGCATTATCTATTCCGTACGGGGTGGCGGAACACAATTGTGCCTACATTCAGAGGATAACTGAATTATGAATATTTATCGTATTTAATCATATTTAGAGACCTATATAAATATTACATACATACGCAGGGTGACATTTAATCAGCTGACCATAATAGGGAATGATAGTAACCATCATTATAATATCTATATATCTTTTTTTTTTCGGGTCCCCGAGAGTAACTTGTAATTCAATGATCGGGTCAATTTGAACCTCTCTTTTTTTAAATCGGTTAAAAAGGCCCCTCGTTTGCACATTTTCGTTGAATTTTGTATAGATTTTCAACAAAAAACTACGCAGATGGGCATTTTTTTAATTTTTTAAATGCCCGTCAGCGTCTAGTGACTAGACGATACAGGAAGTAAGGGACAGAGCTATGCCTCGGTCTCCCTTTCCTTTTTAAAGTGAAAGAAGGAGAAGGAGTTGGAAGCATGGCTCTTATTTCCTGTGTCTTCCCGTATCTAGACGCTGATGGGTACGTTTTCGCGCCAAACTGACAACTGTCAGTTTGAACCCGCGAATGTTGGCAATAAATCTTAGTATTTAGATTTTTAAGATGCGTGGCCTCTTCGACATATGAAAATGAAAGCAAAAATATGCATGTAGTACACATGTATAGTTTAGCTTTTATTTTCACATGTCAAAAAGGCCACTCGGGATATATCGGTTTGACTACCACTTACGCACCGGTGCGCATTGGGCAACCCAAAAGGGAGGCCGGCACGCAGCGGTGCGTGGTCTCTCCTAGTAAATATTTAGCGCTTGTATTTTCAATAATCGTACACGACTTTGCCGTTTTAAGGGTTCCATCCAACTTAACAAACGGACCCTTATAGGATCACTTCGTTTGTCGGAACGCGTGGAGGGATCTAATTTGAAATAAATGTCCTTTACTCAAGCCTTAAAGTTCAACTTAAAGGTCAACGCAATCAAAAGATACCGCCATTATGTCACAATTTTTCTGAATTTGCTTGTGATTAAATTCCACGCCTCAACCGAAAGGGCGTGGAATCATGGTAGGGTTGTTTTTCACCAGGAGTACTGACCTTTGACGCCGTGGACAGGAATTCGAAAGCTCAATTCGAGGCAGGAACACAGGATGAGGAGCACAAGGGTGGGGGGAGAGGAGTCGAATCTTACTCTCGTCGTAGCCCAATGCTGTCGCCGTCGTGTTGCTTGCCGACACAAAGAGTCGCTGTCCGAATGCGACGAATTGGGGACCGAACCACTTTAACCTTTCACAACACGAAGCACTCACTCCGATGACGTGAATCTACTTATTTCCCGACGATTGTTCCGTGCTTATTATAATTAACATTCCGACCAGGCCCGACACCTGTGTTAGACAATTATTACAAATAAAATACAGCCAAGGCCCGAATGCCATGTGCCGACATTTTCTCCATGTGCAAAAAAGAGTAACCTCTAACTCGTCATCTCGTTTCTATACAAGTGACAGCTGCTAGTGATGTCCCGATCACTCGCGGTCGATCCGCGCAACGAAAAACCGGTGCGTTCCAAAGCATAAATATTAAACAGTCACCCGCCCGGACAGGCCCGAACCTGTCCCTAATCAATAGGAAGGCGAGAAAGTGTTGCGACCGCTCTCTTGAGGACCGAGTCCCCCACCTTGACTTCTGCTGATCGAGGCGTGCCATCCCGACCCGTGTACAAATTGACGATCCGTCCTCGTCTCCATCTCAATGATGGCGGGTTCGCATCCTTAATCAGCACCAAATCACCGACTTGAGGGGGGCTCGTCCGGTCAGTCCACTTCAGGCGCAGCTGCAAGATGTGCAAGTACTCAAGGGACCACCGTTTCCAAAAATCTTGAGCCATCTGCTGCAACATCTGCCACCTAGTTAACCGACTTAACTTAACATCACCGAATGGGTATTCTGGCAGGGCGTTAAGGGGCTGACCTATCAGGAAGTGACCCGGCGGCAACGCTTCCAAATCATTTGGATCCGAACTGAGCGGGCACAACGGACGCGACTTCAGTGTCATTTCAATTTTACAGAACAGCGTCGCAAGCTCTTCAAAGCGTAGAGAGGTCTCACCGATGATCCTCGTCAGGTGCGACTTAGCCGATTTAACCGCAGCCTCAAAAATTCCTCCCCAATGAGGACATCCCGGCGGACTGAAAACCCATTCAATCCCTCGTCGGGAGCAAGCCGTACCGATGGCGTCCTGGTTACCGTTCAGGAATTGAGTGACCTCCTGCAGATATCGCCTGACTCCGACAAAATTTGTGCCGTTGTCCGAACGGATTAATGTCGGGAGGCCCCTTCGTGAGACGAACCGATCTAGACATGCGATAAATGCCTCTGTAGTGAGGTCACTGACCACCTCCAAGTGAACTGCCTTCGTGGCCAAGCACACGAAGACGCATAGGTATGCCTTCACTAATCTAGCGTTCCGTAGCTGTGAAGACTTGACCATGAATGGTCCCGCGAAATCCGTTCCGACACCCGCAAAGGGCCGGATTTCGTTAACCCTATGCGAGGGCAAATCGCCCATCTGGGGCTGCATCGTAGCCGCCTTGGCCCGATAACAAGGCAGGCACCGAAATACGACGCTACGCACTAAGCGTCTTCCCGATAGAATCCAAAACTCGCGCTGGAGAAACGCCATCAAGGCGTGGCATCCGACATGCCCATTCCGAATGTGTCGATCCTGTATCAACAGTTCGACCAACTTCCCCTTCCTAGGGAGTAACAACGGGTGGCGAGCCGCATAAGGCAGGTTGGCATTCCGCAGCCAACCTCCTACCCTCAGCAATCCTTGAGGGTCAATAAACGGTTTGAGCCGAGCCACAGCTCCCTTCAGTTGGACGCGTCCGCGTCTCAGAATGTCCAGTTCGGACTTAAAGTGCACCGTCTGCACGTTCCGTACCAATGCGAACAACGCATGGTTCCGTTCCCGTGGTGTCAGTACCTGTGTCCGCACCCGTTGCGCCTCAGAATTGCGACAATTCCGCGCAAATCGGAAGATCCAGGCGGTCACATTGACCAGCTTGTCGAGCGAGCTGTACCGTTCCAGCAGGCTGAACTCCTCTTCCGGCTCTGGTTGCATCGTACAGACACCGACTGTCAAGGCGCCGTTCGCCGAGGTAACGCGTGGACTCATTGGCCAATCCGATTCGGCTTGAGTCAACCATTTTGGACCCCACCACAAGGGATGTCCAACTAACTCCGGAGCGTGACACCCACGAGACGCACAGTCTGCTGGGTTCATTTCCCCTGGCACATGTCTCCAGATTAAGGGAAACTCCGAATTCAAAATCTGCGAAACCCGATTATCCACAAAAATCTCCAGCTTGTGAACTGAAGCCTTCAGCCAGCATAACACGATCTGGCTGTCCGTCCAAGCGTAGACCGTATCTTCTAACGCTATTGACCCACGAAGAACCGTCATCGTGTGGTTGAGCAGACGAGTCAGGAGAGCCGCTCCTGAAAGCTCTAATTTGGGAATGGTCAGGTGAGTGCGCAACGGCGCAACCTTGCTCTTGGCCATGACCAACCGCACATCAACCTCCCCCGAGGAGTTGACCATACGCAGATACACCGCAGCTCCGTAGCCCTTCTCCGAGGCATCGCAAAACCCATGTAGGGTGGCGGTGTATCGTTTGGTGGGGACCAACCTCCGTGGCAGTGAAATCCGATTGATCCCAGGGAGGGTCGAAAAGAACGAGTCCCACTCTGAGCTCAATGACCCGCCGATCTGGTCGTCCCATTTCAGCTCAGCAGACCACAATTGCTGCATATGCTGATGCTATGAGCTGAAATGTTACCGGGGTGATCCACCTGTTTGGATCAAATGTCCTAGCCACCGTTGAAAGGACGTTCCGTTTCGTCCAGACCTTCGGGGAATCCAACTCGACCCGATACGAAAACATGTCTGACACCGGCTGGTACTGGACGCCAAATACCGACAACATATTCGGATTTTCCAAATTTTCAAAAATGTGGGGATCCTGCTGGTAGTCATCCGGAAGACCAGACAGTAACTCTGGAGAGTTCGACATCCATTTCCGGAGCTCGTAACCTCCACCCCGTAAGAGCTCAACTAGCTCGTCCCGTCCAGCGAGTGCCTCCTCTACGGAATCTGCACCGGTACAGATATCGTCCACGTAGAGATCCTGCTCCAGGATCGCTGCTCCTCTAGGGAAATTTAACCGTTCTCGATCCGCTAACTCCCGCAGAGTGCGAATCGCCAAATAAGGACTAGACCGTAGCCCGTACATGTTGGTGTTCAGCTCGTACACCTTGATGGGCTGATCTGGGCTCTCTCGCCACAGTATCAGCTGATACCGTCTATCGTCAGGGTGAATGACCGTCTGTCTAAACATCATCCAGATGTCAGCTACAAACACAACATTGTGTCGACGGAACCGTGTGATAACATCCGCGATGTCATGGTTCAACTTCGGCCCTGAATGCAAACACTGGTTCAGGTTCATGCCGTTAGATGTTGATGCCGATCCATCGAACACTACCCGTATTTTGCCCTCCGGGGTCCTCAAGACCGCGTGATGAGACAGGAAGCAGTGGTCTTCACGCTTCCAGTCGATACCCGAAACCGACATGTGGCCGAGCGACTCGTATTCCCGCATGAAATCGACGTACTTCTGCCGGAAAATCCCGTCACGCTTCATGCGTCATTCCATCGACAGAAGCCGCGTCTCGGCTGCATGGTGTGAACTGCCCAGCGGTGGGCGATCACTCCGGAATGGAAGACGTGTGAGAAATCGACCTGACCGAAGGCGACCAGTATTGTTCCGATAAAACTGTTCACACTCTTCTTCAACCGGGTCCAACCGGCGGACCGTAGGTGGTTCCTCCACCTCCCAAAACGTCTGTATCACCTCCGAGAGTACAGAACCGAATATGGGACTACTAGTCGCTAGGCATGGGGCAGCCGACATGACCGGACCCATTACCGCATGGCCCAGTCTGGTGTCGACCGAAACCAGACCAGTCGCCTGCAACACGTGGACACCTGGCACTAACAGGTATCCCAAGGCATCAACACCCAATAAAATGTCTACTGGGCCCGGAATATCAAACTCCGGGTCAGCCAGTGACAACCCAGCGACCAACTGTCGCACCGAGGGCGACAACCGTACGTGAGGGTTTGAGCCCATCACATTAGGCATGACTAATGCCGTGACCGTCAGATTCACCGATGAATCCACCCGTGATGAGAGAGTAATCCGACATACTCCCTTAACGGAACCGACTTCCGTGTTCCCAATTTCCCGAATGGAATGTGGATAGTCCCTTACCGAAATGTCCAACCGTCTTACAAGGTTGCACGAGACTAAGCACCCCTGGGCCCCCGAGTCCAATAGTGCTCGTGCCACACATGATTTGCCGTCCGAACTCCACGCTATCACAGAGGCGGTGGGGAGCATGACCGTCTGTGGAGTGGCGGCACCCTGTAAGTGGGCGGCGTGTCCCTAGCGGGAACCTCCGCGGGATCCGAACCCGCTCAGACCTCCGTCGGCTTTGGAGTAACTCGGCTGCTGATATGCAACCGGCATATCAGACCGTATGTGCATCAAGGGGTCCCAACCCGTATAATAGGCCCCTCGCTGTCCCGGTATCCGATCATACCGGACGGTGTACGGTGTGCCCGGTGCGCACCGTGGATGAATGGGGGAGAGCGGATCCAACCTGGGGCGCTCTAGGAATGGGGGCGACATCCGACTGTTCGCCTCCCTGTTCGCCTCCCAGAGCGACGGGCAGGGTGGCGCAGAAGGTGGTGGACTCCCAGCCTTCGCGCTACTCATAGGTGCCATCTGACACCCGCCCGTAACACGCGGTGAGCCAGCGGCCCGAAATGCACGCTGACCATGGACAGCGGCGACCGAACCCCATCTATCCCGCATGTTACCCCCCGCGCTGCCCCCTTCCCCTCGGGGTGGGTCCCGTCCTCGGGTACCCCAGTCACCCCGTTGGTGACTCCCGTTGCCCGGAGGGGGACTGGGTCCGGCCCTGGTTGGGCCCTGTGGCCGACCAACCTGGGTCCGGCCCTGGTGACCGTCCAAAGGGCCTGACCAATTCAGGCACAACACGATGTGGTGCTTGCCACCACAGCACTTACAGGGGAACGCGCGTGAGCACTCGCTCAGCGTGTGCGGCCCCAAACAACCGAAACACAATCGGTGGCGGAAGACTATCTTCCTGCGGGCAGCTACCCCGAGCGCCTTAAAGTTGGCGCAACTGGTCACTTCATGACCGGCACTGTCGCAGTGCACACAGTTGTCACCCGACGGCGCGGCATTCAAAACGCCAAATTGTTTCGACCGCCCACCCCCCCGTGGGGGCGGGGGGCGCGGCCCCTCCCGCATCCGCGCGGGTTGGCGCTGCACACTGGTCTCCGTGTCCAGTGTGTCACATCGCCTACATTCACCCTCCAAAAAATCCGTCAATTGGACGAGCGTGGGCAGTTCCGTGCTATTGCCCCCATGCAGCTGTTCAAACCGACTTTGAACAGCTGCAGGCAACCGTGACAAAACCATATATAAAACAATGTATGACCATTGGTCTACCGGAAGACCAAGGTTCTGAAGGGCCTTAGTGGCCACCAGCACAGGGTTGAGCACCTGTACTCGGATGTCAACATCCCGGGTTACTCTAGGGATGCTAAACAGCTTCCCCAGCTGCGCATCAACTTACCGCCGTTTGTGTTGGTAACGGTCCAACAATATGGACCTTGCTATATCGTAATTGCCCGCCGTGACCGTTAGGTGACCAACCAACTCCTTCGGTTCACCCCGCAGATCCATCAATAGTTGGGCCAACTTGTAGGCGTTGTCCAGGTCGTCCCGACCGTGGACCAAACTATCAAATAAATTAATGAAGGCCGGCCACTCATCAATTGCCCCACTGAAGGCCGGAATCTCCAGGTGTGGCAGCCATCCAACAACACCCTTCGGGGGTGGGTCTCCGTTACCCTCCCCACGGTCATTCCTTCGCGACCGCTTAATTTGCTCCGCGCGACGCTCGATGTCACCCAAGCATTCCATCGCTTGGTCAGCATCCGCGCAGAGCTGTTTCACTGCAGCCACCGAGGCTTCATCCGTAAGCCCGAGAGCTTCAGCCTCCGCAGCCAGCCGACACACCTTCCCGACGCGTGTCATTGCGTCCTCCACACGCTTGAGCAGGACATCGTCCATGTCCGGTCGTGCCACATACTTATGAGTATGGGCGAGCCATCTCATTTCCTCCCGGACACCATGCCGCAGTACCGTCAAGGGCGAAGGTGCCATGTTGACCGATTTAATAGATTCTGGTCTTATACTTCACTACCGAACTAAGTATAGCCAGAGACCAGCAGTTGCCCGTCAGCGCTGGGCACAGAAATTAAATCCTAAAAAATATTTAATATGGTCGCCCTGAGGACATACACCTTATAACTATACACTCTAAATCAATTAGAGAATGCCACCATAAAGCACAATAAAAAATAACACACAAAAATTTATTATAAGAAAAATAAAAAATAAAATTTATAAAAAAATAATAAGTGGTGGGCTCCGAGACTATAAACCTAAACAATATAGCACCCTAAACCACACTGGATTCCGAAATCCAAGCTATTTTTAATATAATGTAGGTAGCCGTGAACCTTCTAGAAGTGGCCTTTCCGATATGACCTGCACTTCTACTGAGGTCAGCAAAATCAGCTTAATACCCCTTAAATAGCCTGACCCTGCTCTGCAAACCGAAATAACACTGCAATACTATAGGATCCGACTGCAATACTATAGTCCGATCGAATGACTGTTCCTTATGCACACCGAGTAGTTTCCGACTACAATTTTATAATAATTGTTAACTAAATCGTCAACTACACGTTCACTAACCGAAAATGAACCTAAATTGTGGTATACCGACCTCAAGACTCACTCACAAAATGGTTGCCGACCAATCTGAGGTATCCACCCTCTCCCAGCTACAATGTGGCAAAAAAACAACCCTACAACCGTCCGTGAATCGATTTCCCACTAGGAACCGCGCCTCTGCTACCAAAATGTTTAATTCCACGCCTCAACCGCAAGGGCGTGGAATCTTGATTGACCTTTGACGCCGTGGACCGGAATTCGAAAGCTCAATTCGAGGCAGGAACACGGGATGAGGAGCACAAGGGTGGGGGGAGAGGAGTCGAATCTTACTCTCGTCGTAGCCCGATGCTGTCGCCGTCGTGTTGCTTGCCGACACAAAGAGTCGCTGTCCGAATGCGACGAATTGATCCCCGAATCACTTTAACCTTTCACAACACGAAGCACTCACTCCGATGACGTGAATCTACTTATTTCCCGACGATTGTTCCGTGCTTATTATAATTAACATTCCGACCAGGCCCGACACCTGTGTTAGACAATTATTACAAATAAAATACAGCCAAGGCCCGAATGCCATGTGCCGACATTTTCTCCATGTGCAAAAAAGAGTAACCTCTAACTCGTCATCTCGTTTCTATACAAGTGACAGCTGCTAGTGATGTCCCGATCACTCGCGGTCGATCCGCGCAACGAAAAACCGGTGCGTTCCGAAGCATAAATATTAAACAGCTTGGTTCACGCAAGGGATTCGAAACCTATAGGGAGTTTCCCGTTGACCTAGAAACATGTAATTGGTCAAGAAGCAAGTTCTTACAGCACAAGTAAGGGAAATTATGTAAAAGTGAATAAAAAACGTTTAGTCGAAGTATGGCCGATTCAAAAAATTACAACATACATAATTTTATATGCGTGGAAAATAATAATAAATAAATAACAGTGAAATCTCGGCACCTCAACTAAACATTAAGATTTTAGCAGTCAAACGGTTATGAAGGTTTCTTCACAATGTTTTACATCTCCATAAAATCCTATTGTTGAAAAATATTTCCGAGTCGCCCTTATATATTTTGTAAATAAAAGAAAGCCATTACAAAAAAGCTTTACAGTTCTAATTCGGTGGGTCTAATAAGGAAGAAAACTGTCAAATCAGTTCCTCGCAGAGGGCGCTAAAAATTTGTAGATAATAAACACAGAATAAGTAAGCAAAGAGTTTCGTTCATCTGACGTTACCTGCAAATGAATGACAGGGTAAAAGTAATTAAAGCAAATTTATTTACAGAGTTTGTTTATTGAGAGATATGAACTGTATATCCATAACACCTCAGATGAATGAAATTCTTTATTGCTGTTGAAAATGTTTATCAAATTACAAACTTCAGATGAATGCCACTCTTTGTGTTACAAACAGACAGAGCCCTGTACCAGGCTGGAAACCTGGGACCAACAAGGTCCCAGGTTGAAGCTAACAAAGCTTCAAAGATGCAGTGATGGGCTAGCCCCTTGGTACGCTGTGCCTCTACCACCTGTATGGAAAAAGGCGTGACGCTTTATGTATGTTGACTTGGGAAATAGGGTGAGATGAGAGTAACATAATAAGCCCTTTCTTTAGCCTACAGCGCGGCTCAAATAGAAATGGCGGTATCAGATGCCTTCCGAAGATATTTATTTGTTAACTTTATAAAATACTCTAATGATATAGATAGATTGGATATAAGTGCTCGAAAGATTCATTACGGATCCTGTCACAAAGTGGGTTTGTTTTATTTTTTAGAATGTATAATTTTCTTTCAATTTGTTGTGGATACTTGTTCAGCGGAGCGTTTGCTTCCAAGAGGTTTGTCGATTATTATAATTAACGGTAGACGGATTCCCACACACACGGGTTTGCGCACAAATAGCATTATTTTTATGGAGGAACTACAAAAAGGCTACCGGCTTCCTCTTTTCTGATTTTTGACTTCGCTCAATCCTGGAATACGGCATTTGAAAAGGTAGTCCAATAAATCTAGAAACGTGTCTCAAGCTGAACCTATTTCAATAAAAACATTTGACAATATCAGAATTGTATATTTCCAGCAATTCTATTTTTTAAACTCATTTATCTACACACGTATCATAAACCCTCTTTACTGCGTTCAAAAACCGCACGTTACGATCAGCATTATGTTAAACTACTTGGTAAAAACTCGTTTCGTATCTGGAAAACTACACATAATGGTCATTATGTGTAGTTTTTCTACATATAATGACATTCAAATTTCAAACGCCGACGCCCACCCGAGTGCCGTCCATAGTTTATCTGTGACGTTGGTACTGACATTCAAATTTCGAACGCCGATGCCCGTCTGCGTGAAGTTGGTACTAAAGAACAAGCTAAACAATTCCAGAACCACAATGCCGGTCAAACATGCGGTTCCTGAACACATCAAAGAGAGCTTATGATATGTGTGTAGATAAACTAGTGTATGTAACTGTACATAATTAGGCACTATGCAGCAGTCACATAAACTACTATTATGTGTAAAAAACAAATCATTTGGCTATGACGTCACATGCTAGTATTTCACAGTACTCGTGAACAAAACTACCGTTTTGACCGTTCCTAAAAAGTATCTATTTTAACTAGTAGTCAAAAACCATATTTCTAGCCTAGCCTTTCCTCTTTCTTTGACATTCTTACTAACAAAATAATAATAATTTTTAACTTCACATGCAAGGGGGCGTGATATTATATGTATTAAAACGTGTGCATTGTGAAAAATCTTAAGGTATCTATGTGTTAGTTGGTCTTTACTTGACTTGCCAACGATGTGTCAAGAAGTAAAACAGGAACAACACAACTACGCGCATGACAGCTAAATCTGGGCATTCACGGCAGTTTCATCGACCATCAGGCCATCGGACCGTAAGTGTGAAATCATACGATGCAATTTTAAACCACGGATTTCCTGGCGATCGTCGATCAAACTGGCCGTGAGTGCGCATTTCGTTGTTTTTTCCTTCAGTCGGAGCCAGTGCTGCCATTTTAGCTCTTTCGGCGCTAGATCTAGCGGATTTTTGGTAAGTTTAACGCGCTTTTTTAAATTTTTATATAAGCTACTGACTATGAGCTGATGTCCGCTCGTAAAATCCGGTAATCAGGCAAACTCCTCCTATATACATCATACACACATAATTTATCGCCTAAATGGGAATATTACAGGTATACCGGGGCCAGGACTCACAGTTATATCGATTATCGATAACTGTCATACAATACAACAATGGGGTGGCTTTTTGTCCGTATACTACACGAGCTGATGCCCGCTCAAGTAGGGACCCAGATTTAGCAGGGAGGTCTGACCCCTGGGCATGGGTAATTCCATTTTTATCCCCTCCAACTAAAACAAAAAACAAAGGTCAGCTAAGGTTTTGTTACGTTGAAAGGATGAGTGAATTGAAAGGAGATTGACGAATCAGATCTTCACACCGGGAGTCGTTGGACGAAGACGCCGAAGAAGGTCCTACAAAGACCATATTGGCAGTTTTTTAAGTGATGAATGAGTGAATTAATAAATGGCACAGATCCCAGCCAGAGCTGTTCTGACACCAATAAATAGGTATAAGTCTGAATTTAGATTTTGTCAGAAGTGTGCACTGGGGTAAGCACTGGTGCTTACGATATACACAGGTCTCCTTACCCGGCACTATAAACTCAGCTTGCAGTGGCGCAAAAGCATATATGGAGGGAGAACACCAGCTCTAGTAAAGGACTAGAAGGCATCCAATCAACCGACTATTCAGCCTAAAGCCAAAATAGGATACTAGATTAGATAGGGTTAGGATTTGGAGAGCTAAATTATTGTTAAAACTCATAATTTATAATTTCTTCTCATACTTCTTCTTATAAGGGGTCAGTTTCCTCATCGTCTTCAGAATAAGTTTCTTGAATTTTGTAGTTTTTTGCAGCTGAAGATATAAATTGCCTGATGTGCTTTTTCAACTCAGAATTTGTGGCTGTCGCCGTAGTAGGCCATGGTTTGGTTTAGCGTATCCTTCTATCTGAAGATAGGTCGTCTGACTTCATTTTCTTCTGTTTCTGATTTTAGCGCTCCGCGAAGTATATGTCGCTTTGGTCGTCTCAGGACGTGGGAGTAGTAGTTACACACCAACTCCTGATCGACTTGCATGGCCAAAGTCTTAATTGTATATCTCGTTTTTGCCTAGGGCATTCGTCATTGTCTTCATAGTTTGCCGAGTCTTTTCGATATTTGTCGCCGCGGAACCATCTGTTTTTAGAATAAAATAGCATTCGAATATCATGATCCAGTAGCACTAATCACCCAAAAACTACCTACTTACTCCTCATACCCCGTGAGTCTGGTTAGCCTGTGAAATTCTTGCATCGCCAAAATCTACAACTTCGCTACAAATCCACCAATCTACAAAATATCTACGACACGACGACGATGACACGAGACTTCCTAATTTGCGGGACTGTCTGATGCTTCTTCGGGCACCGCCGCCAAATTCAAATTCCAAATTCCAAATGTCTTTATTACTGTAGATATTTACATATACTTAGCAATCGTAATTTTTTGCCACTTCTCTACATTGTACCACTGTGGGAGAAGAAGGGCGTAGAAACTCACACAGATTGATTTTTAGATCTCTTTTTAAAAATTGCTTATGCTTAACTAAAACAAAATATAATATTTAGTCATTATCATAATTAATAAGCAGGAATAAATAATTACAAAATTATTAACAGCAAGGTCTGTGTTGAGCCAGATTAACCCCATACAGATACATAACCCCGCCGGATGGCATCCTGCCGGCGAGCGGCGTCCACGGGATCCGGAACCCAGCGGTTTGTCAGTGCAGAGTGAAGATGGACAGTTATTTTTTGTTTATCTATAGGTATATTAATTAATATTCCATTTTACATTTCATTAGAATAAGTGATAAGTGATACTTTATACTTTATTTATTGCACAAAAACAGAAGATATAGACATATCAAAATTGAAACTACTTGTACAAAGGCGAGCTTATCTCTAAAAAGAGATTTCTTCTGCAAACTTAGGATGTCTTAAGTCAATGTCACAGACAGCAAGGCCGTGAACTGGACTGCAGATCTTTTGCAGTGTCCGCAATGTACTAGTACACAATGCAACGACTGTTCAAGAGGAAAAGGGATCTAAAGATAAATGAGGCCAGAGTACATAAAAAATATGACCCGGGACCATACAGCAACCAGGCGCAGCAGACCACAGCCGCCACTGAGTGCATTCTGGTTGCCCTTTAATTAAAAGAATCCCTCATGGCGACCTCTCGGTCCCACTCGATACGACAGGACGTCTTGAACAATCACGGCCTAATTTGGGAACAGTTGCGGACGTTTGCATACCGGACATTGCATACCTATATAGATAGGGACAAAAGCAAGCATAGCTCGACAGCTAAAATAATTAAAAAATAACTGCAAAAAAGAGCCCCAAAACATTTCAGGCCAAATTCATAACCATAACGATACTTCTCACACGAAATTCAGTGACGGAGACTTAAAGGGAGCTGCTAAACTTCTGTTCTCGAGCAACGCTATCGCCCCTAACTCCCCAGACACCTTACAAGAAAGCGCTAAAGTCAAAACACCCCTACCCTAGCACTGCACCTCCCGGATTCCTCCAACCCTTCTGAGCATACTCCCAAGCTACAACCGAGGATGTCGCCATTGCTGTGATGTTCTTCAGTAGCGGCTCTGTGGGCGGCCTCGATAGCATGACACCTCAATCAACACTTCAAAGACCTCACCTCATCTTTAGATGCGCCGGGGACGTCGGACAAACTCTCCTGGCAGATACAGTTGAGCTGGCAAGCGTCATGTTATCTGGAATCCTCATAACAGTTTTGCTTTACGGAGCTAATATGTGTGCCCTTATAAAGAAGGACGGGGGCATCGCTGTAGATAACACCATCCGCCGCATAGTGTCAAAGATATGCTGCAAGTCACTGCCAGATATATGCACTACATTCCAACCGGTACAGCTGGGTTTTGGTAGCAGTTGAGGCTGCGAGGCTGCCATGCTCCGCGACTCGCACCTTTCTTGCTAACGAAGGAGGTGACGTGCTGCTGAAGGTAGACGTGAAAAATTCCTTCAATTCGGAAGACAGAGGCGCCCGGCTATCACAAATATTACAATCACACGTGGCATTGTTACAGTCAAAATTTAAATACACCACACATTTTGGGTGATTTCGCAGGGATTTTTTATATGAAATGGAACATTAAACAGTCTTTGGAACAAACTCCCCAGTGCCATCAGAGACAGTCCGTTAATATTTTTTAAAGTCGTTTTAAAGAATATTTTCTTTGTTTTCCATGCTTATATATCTATTTCTGTATGTGTAACATATTTTATTAATTTTTATTATTATGTAGATATTTGTAAGTAGTTTGATCATTTTATTTCTCTATTTAATAATGTGCACATAGTTCTACTTGTACTTTCTTGTTATCCTTTCCATTCTAGGTTAGGAAGAAATCTCTTGTTAAAGATAAGCTCGCCTTTCTACAAGTTTTTTTCCTTTTATTTGAATTTATTGCACAAAAAAGTTATTTTCGTGCAATAAAGTATTTTGAAGTATTGAAGTAATACATTGCTGGGTAATCGTCGGCGCTTACTGCAAAGCGTCCGTGGCCTAGCGGTATTCGCACACGGAAACAATGCTGCAGATAGCAACATGTGGTAGAGACGCTACTGGATGCGTGTCAATTTCTATGTGGCATTTGTCTCGGGTGCTTTATGTAGGACGCGTTAAACTGTAGGTCCCGGCTACTATCGTTCGTTACAGGTGGTTCTAGTCGTAAATCTGTGTCAGCGGCCCTAATAGGGCAGATTGATAACTTCTGACAGTCGGCTTGGCCACTAGCCCGAAACCCCGCCATTAACCCGCATTGAGCCAACGTGGATTATGGATCAATCTTAGTCAAATCCGGGTAAAGGCCTGGCCCCTCGGTGGGGTCATTAATGGGCTATATTTATTTGTTATAATCGTGGGCGCAATAGCGTTGCAGACAAGGCAGGTTACTCGTATTTTTGTCGTATAAAATGTACTCTATTAATTAGTTTTCTATCTCAATCAAGTTAAAAATACCCTTACTATTTGTGGGGACCAAGGTTACTCTCTACTACTAGACTCAATTATTTTTAACGTCTTGATTCCAGTCCAGTTAGATGGCCAACGTCCAATTTACTTCTTATCATAATAATTAGCTGAATCTCGTCGACGTTGCTTGACAAACCGAAATTATTATGCAGAGGGTGACCATGCGTTACTGCGTTAGGATAAGTCTGATCATTTGTCCTTAGATACTGCTTTAAATCACAGTAAAGAAATGTTTATTTGCATGAACATAGGTGTACATCAGGTATTATTAAGATGTCACTTACATGTATATAGATCGCTATGTTCTGGCATGCAGAGGTACAAATGTCTGGGACAGTCCTACTCTCAATATATTTAAAAGCCGCTTGAAGAAGCATTACCTCTCTCTTTAGAATTACAGGTAGTATGTATGTAAGTATTTATTAGCACATTTATATTTAATAGTAGTAGTTAGTATTATATTATAAGTATTTAGTATATAATTATAGTCATAAATTTTTTTATTTTATTTATTAATATTTATGTAAGTACTCGTGTATTTTATTTATTAGTATTTATGTAAGTATTCGTCATATTGTTGTACACAGGTCTACCCCTGCTCAGCAATCAACATCTCCAACTTTAACCTGGTTTGCTGGATGAGATCTCTTATTAGAGATAAGCTCGCCTTTGTACACTATTTTTATGTAACCCTTTTTTTATATCATTTGTGTGCAATAAAGTAAATTATTATTATGAAATGTTATGACAATATTTATAAAACAGCAATTCCCTAGGTACAATATTATTATTTTTAGTATATTACTTAATGGTACATTTGTTCTATCTGTCCTCTAAGAAATACTGTATTTTGTAGTAGGGTTTTTCGACCAAGAAACGTCTAAGCCTAGCCTTGTATAGATGAAGTTGGCCAATGTCCCTAATCGATTTAGGCAGCCTATTATATACTAATGGCGCCATACCAAATATTATTTTATTAAATAAAGCAGCTTAACATATCTTTTACCATTTGATGACCCGAATGGCCGAGTCGGCAATGACCCTGCCTACGAATCCAAAGGTCCCGGGTGCGATTCCCGGCGGGGGCAAATATTTGTTTGATGAGAACGAATGTTTGTAACCTAGTCATGGTTGTTTATCTATCTAAGTATAATATTTATCTACACAACTAGTGGCCAAGGAGAAAAAAAAATAAAAAAAATGTCTTAAATAAATTCTAGTTTGATTATATAAATACAGCAGTTTCATAGATAGAAAATACCTAATATTGTAAAGTGAGGCATGCAGCTATCTGTTGGTTTCAACTAACAAATTGCCCTTATACACCGTTTTTGTGCTCCAAATGCCTTATCTTTGTCGGTTGAGTTTCCCCAGAAAATAAAGTCATACCTTAAAGTCGAGGCGACAAAGCAACTTTAATTGACTGCGCCAGAAAGACGGTAATATGTTTTGAGCGTTTATATGTTTGTAGTACCATGTCATTTCATCATCATCATCGTCATCATCACCAGCCTGCCAACCTGTCAAGGAACCCACTGTTGAGTACTTGTGTCAGCTGCAACACGGTCTTGTTCCTCCCCATCTATATCCGGGGTGGCCAATTTGATTATACCCAATATCGACTATTCACTGTGCATCGACCAATTACAATCACATGCTTCTTGACACAACTTAAGCAAGTTCTGAAGCCACTCGCTGCGCCCCCCTTTGCATCGCTTTACGCCCAGTTTAGGGAGGCGCACCCCACCGGTTGGGAACCTATAAACTAACGGATTTCTTAAGATTTTTTACATCGCTAGCAAATCAAGTAACGAGTAATTAACAAAAACTGTTATGATTTCCTGAAACTTCACATTTATAACAAACAAGTCGTGTTCGTCCTACGGATGAACAACCGTTGTAGTGTTTGAATTTTTACCATGCCATAACGTTCAAAATCACGGCCTATTTTAATAGTATATAGTGCTAAATCTTTTACAATTTTAAGGAAGCTTTTGTGTGCAAGTGGAACTCGCTCTTGGCCGCATTTTTATTTGCCTTGCCGCGATAGACTTATAGCCGCGATCGACCAGTCGAACGCGATCGAACGGTTGGGCACCCCTGATTTATATCTTTCCATATCATTGACCATTTTGAAAGCTAGTAAATAGACCAATACCAAAATCTAACAAAACACCACAAACAATATTAAACAGCGTTTAACCAAAAAACAAACGTCAAATCCCATTCATTTCTCTTTTTAAACAAATGTTGAACAGTACTTTATTATTTTGTGGTGAGGCCTTAAATGTCATAAATACTTGCATGTTACAATTTTAACACAAAGTACCAAACATGTTGAAATGCAGTCGGTTTTTTAAACTTAGATACCTATTTATTGATTTGCCCTGTTTTTTCCCTGCGAACTAATTTTGTTAGCTGTATTTAATTAACTTTAAACTGCATAAAACAATGACATACAAAACTTGAATGGACTCTCAAATTTAAACCTTTTATGTACGCCAGAATCATAAATCTATTATCTAAATATTTCTGACATTATTGTTATTCGCATTCCTTTCAGTTATAAATACCCATCTCAAAAAAATACCCCTTAGAATCACTAGGCTGACTGACCATCCTTCTGTCTCCACCACATGACAAAATATAGTGTCATGCCATTTCCCATACGAGGTGTTAACACCTCGTATGGGAAAGGCATAATAAAAATCATAAATTTATTTAATTATTGCTCTCATATTTACGTACTTCATCGAAATGACCATGAGCTTAAAAAAAACTTTAATTTATTGCCAAAAATCGCGGGTTCAAAGTGACAGTTTACAGATTGGCGCGAAAACACCCTTCAGCGGAAGTGACGTCCTGAATGTAATACGGTATTTGACAAGGTAGTCCAATAAATCTAGAAACGTGTCTCAAGCTGAACCTATTTCAACAAAAACGTTTGACAATATCAGAATTTTATATTTCCAGCGGTTGTATTTTCGAAACTCAATTTTATATTATAAAGACAGCATTTGACTATGACGTCACATGCTAGTATTTCATAGAACTCGTGAAGAAAATTACCGTTTTGACAGTTCCTATAAAGTATCTTTTTTGACTAGCAGGACGCATAGCTCTGTCCCTTACATCGAAATGTCACAATGGCAATCTGGACGTCATTTCCGCTGGGTGTTTTAAAACACGTTACATATACATTTAATTCATATTTTTTGTTGAAAATAAATTGCAACCAAATACTAGTGGCTAGAGCTACAAATCGACGAGCGACACAAGAAATTTCCGTTTTTTTTACAGTGTTTTCTACTCCGTCACACCCCCGAGCCCTTGAAGTACACCGGATGAATAATTGGAATTATTATAAAAACACATAGTCCATCTGCATTTTTTTTCAATACCATATACAAAGTTATGAATGCAACTGGTTGGTTGGAAAGTAGCCGCATCAATAACTTTGTACCCCATAACTCCGCCATTTTGGAAAAAAAACAAGAACTGAATCGACAAAAATATCCATATAAGTATCGAACCGCTGACAAAATTTCACGAGAATCTGTTGAGAAAAGCGATCTATAGAGGAGGCCAGTCGGAAATCTGGACAGACGGATATACGTAAGCATTTTTACCCAAGCTGAAATAAAGACGCTGCGATCACTCCATCACAAATAAAATCATTCAAAAGTATGCCCCTCTTTTGCATGATTGTAAGTTTTTTTCTCAAAATTATTTAAAAAAAAGTTATAACTTTTTTATCTTTTCATGGCATCCCTACAAGCGGCTAACTAATTAGTCATTCGTGAACTAAAAAAACAGACGGACAGACGCTATCGAAGTATGATAAGGGTTAATTACAAATAAGATAACAAGCTGCTAAAACAGGACGATACCTGGCACTTGCACTTAGTGTACTGGCGTACTCAAAAGTGCTTGTGTGGTCTTTGGTGAATTCTGCTTCTTGTCACACAAAATGGAGTATTGATGATCATAACTAGCTGAATGTGGACGAGACTATGCCCCCGCCACGTCATATGGGAAAAGGCACAAAGTTATGTTTTTTTTAATTGATAAAAGAGAAAAAAATAACCTGTCCTGCCACCTAACGCAGAATTCGGTCGGTATCGGTCTCTTCAGTCACAAGAAAAAATATGACTCTCAGAATATAAAGCAGCTGTAAAAAAATAAATAAGATGATGATTCGCCCGTTTTGGGCATCTTTGGTCAGGGCAATTCTTGCGTCGGTTTATTTGTGTATTTTTTTTTGCATTTATGATGTTTTGGTAAACTACTTTTGACATGGAAAAATAAATGTATGAGTAAGTTCTTGAAGGAAGAGCTAAATTACTCACACAGTGTCGTACCCATTTTCACAATACAATGATCCATTTCATCTAATTAGAACGAAATTATAAGTTGCAGTAAAGTAAAATATTGATTGAGCCTTTTTTATCAGTTTTATAATAGCAAATACAAAAATTCATCCATTTTTTAAATTAACATCAAGAGTGTACTCCCTTAAGTGACTAGATGACGTTGATAGGAAAATTGCAAATTCATCGAGCTGAGTTAATTTCGCAGCGGGGCGCCTCGTAATTGATTACTCTTTGCTTCGAAATGTCCATTAAACAGTGTTGTCAAGAATTTGAAAGGTTCAATACTCACCATGGGCTATAGTCAAGTCAAAATGTGTTTGTTACTGTTGATATTCATTACTCGTCTCGACATTGGACAACTGTGGGAGAAAAAGGGCGAAGAAACCCACATATTGATTTTTAGATCTCTTTCAAAAATTTGCAGACTGTGTCAACAGCGAACGTTAAGAAAAAACTGATACAACAAGCTTTCCATCCTAGCTTGTTTATAACAAGACCTAGAAGTCGCTCTCTAGGTAGTAACCCAGCAGATGAGTTTGTGCAATCAGAAGTCGACACAAATGATGAACAAATCCAATCACAAGAAATGGCAAATGATGGCTTTATCACAGTTTGTCCACCTCCATGGCAAAGAATCCCAGGCTCAAGAAACCCGAAAAGAAAAAAGCTCAGCGATTCCCCTGAAGCCATAAATACTTCAAACATATTTGGAGATCTACCAGTCGATGAAATTGAAAAAGAAAATGCCACAAAAGAAAAAAAAAACCTCTAAACCACCGCCAATAATTCTTTATGGTATAGATGATGTCAACAAGCTGACGGAGCTAATAGAAACCGTTGTTACACAAAGGAGTCGATTTTCCTACAAAATTGTCAATAAAAACCAACTACGCATCAATTGCAGTGACTTAGACGCCTATAAAAAAATCATTGCCAAGTTTCGGGAAAGTGGTTTAATAGGGCACACATTTAACAAAAAAGACGAACGATGTTTTCGCATTGTAATAAGAAATTTGCACCACACTACACCTCACTCAGAAATAATAGAAGAAATAGAGAAGACAGGAAATAAAGTCTCCGGTGAAATCATAAATGCTAGATTTGGCAAAGATAAGCTTCCAACATCGACATTCTTCGTAAACCTTTTTCCAGGGCCTAAAAATAAAGATGCAAAAAATATTAAGTATATATACCACCATGCAGTAACAATAGAAGACCCTAGAAAAAAGAAGACTATTGTTCAATGTCAGCGATGCCAGCAATACGGCCACACAAAAAACTATTGCATGAGACCCAATCGTTGCGTTAAATGTACCCAGCCACACAAAACAGCAGACTGTCCGAAACGCGATCGTAATACACCTGCGCAATGTGCCCTCTGCGAAGGCTCGCACCCTGCCAACTACCAAAGGTTGTGCAGTATATAAAGAAATACTTGCAAGAAAAATCGCAAGGAATAACATCTATAGAACTGGTAGATCACACGTAACCTGGGAAAACCAATCACATGCCGTACCACAACATAGTTTTAATCATACACACAACGAAAAACTAAGATATCAAAACAATAAACATGCATCATATGCAGACGCCTTAACCGCAAATCAGACAGCTTCTGATATACCCTACCAAGATTTAAATAAAACGCCTTCGTCAATTGAAATCTTACTTATAAAGCAAAATGAAAAGTTTGATCTTCTCGTACAACAAATGAGCACACTTATGAGTCTCATGACAACCTTGGTCAACAAGGTCAACAACTAAAGGCCTTGGCCTAAGATTAGCTACTTGGAACATTAATGGACTAGCTCCAAATAAAGACGAATCATAATTGAAATAACGATAATTGAACAAAAACTTGACATTGTACTTATATCAGAAGCTCACTGCACAGATAGGACTAACATAAAAATAAAAGGATTTAAGATCTACTTAACTAACCATCCTGATGGAACGGGACATGCAGGGACAGCAGTTATAGTACGCGATAATATAAGGCACCATCAGTTGCAAGAATATAAAACAGAACATATACAAGCCACGACAATAGCTTTAAAGGATAAGTGTGGATTTATAATGTTCTGATGTTATATCCCATAAACACGGATTTTCTCTGTACAGAGTGACAAATTTTACAGTTTCGTCTTCAGATAACTTCTTCACCATTGTTAAATCCTTTTTCTTTGCAAAAAAAGTCCGCAAAAACAACCAACACGTGTGTACTTCGTCAGCACTGGAATGGCACTGGATTGGCCGTCTACATTATTCCAGTTGCACTGGATTGGTTCAAAAGTAGACCGCGAATCCAGTTACTGGACTGGAATGCTTACTGGATTCAGTTCATTCCAATGCCGGTTTACATTTTTCCAGTAAGCAATCCAGTACTGGACTGGATCGCTGGACTGGAATAATGTAAACCGGGCATAAAGAACTGTATTTTATTGGCCACTGGGAGTGTACTTCATTTAATTATTTCGAATTAGCGAGTTTTTTAAAACACGAAATTTGGAACGAAAAGGAGGTTTCCTTATGAATCGCTTGAAAACTAAGGGGAGTTCGTCTTCAGCTCTCAAACAGAGCAAAGGAAAAAAGGCCAATTCCCGTCCCAGCTGGCCCGGGAATTCTCAAGAAGCTGATGACCGGAAGCCCAACCCTAGCTGCAGCGGAAGCCTTTTCTCTTCGCCTACCGTACCTTGATACCGTACCCGAGACCTCTGCCTGGGGTACCGCTGATCTACTTGCGGCCCGGAATTCCCGCTACTCTCCTGCGGTCCTCAACTCCGGCCGCCTACTTATGGTCCTGAGGTTCCACTAACGATCCTCGGACCCTGAGTTCCTGCTGCCCTCCTGAGTTCTTCATCTACGGCCACCTAGTTACGTTCCTGAGGTTCCACGGACATCTGCTCGAGCCTAGAATTCCTACGACGCTACCATACTACTGAAAGACATCTAATCCGTCCGCTTACCTTAGTCTCCCAGAGCCATTTCAGTTAGGTTAGGTGTAAATACTGTTAGGTTATTTTAGGTAGGTTGTAAATATAAGTTTAGCCTAGATAAGATTTGTAAAATAAAGAACCCACAACCTGTCTCTTTCGTTTCTACTCCCCTTTTTTTATTATTACTCTCTAAATTAACTGTTCCCGCTATTGAGGTCAACCTTCCTGATCTCAGTAATGTGACAGTTTTACTAAAATCACGGCATTAGTTCCCTGGTACATTGGGCGGCAGGAGGTTAAGGTGTACATATTATAGGTAAATGTTATTAATATGTTATTGAATTGTTTCCGTTTAGTGTTGGCTGATACAGCAGCTCGATAAGCTTATATACTCGATGCATATTTTTCGTATCTAGGTTTAGATTTTGGAATCAGACATGAGGCGAAAGAAAGTAGGAAAATTACTTTGAAAATAAAAAAATACGATGATGAACACAGCTCCGTGATCCCAACAACATCTCGCTCTGACAACATACTTACTCCACTGATCGTGTTTTTATAAACAATCTAGTATTTTACATCTCTTAATTAGGTACAAAACGGTATTGACTGCTATTCAAAATATATACTTTTGGGAACGGCAATTTTGTTCACGTATTTTATTAATAATATCAGGTGACGTCGTAATCAAATGCTGTCTTTTTAACACAACATTGAGTCTATTAAATACAACTGCTGGAAATATACAAATACGAAATTGTCAAACGTTTTTGTTGAAATAGGTTCAGCTTGGGACACGTTTCTAGATTTATTGGACTACCTTGTAAAATACCGTATTCGTGACAAGTTTCTTTGGCTCTGAGTGTACTGGCACCTCTCTTTCTCTCCCCACCTTACCCTTAAGAGGTTACAGCCCACTCAGAAAAAAATTAACAAAAAAAAAATTTACGTTGGCCAGACATCGATGTCCCATCAGCACAATAACCCTAGTCGCGCTGTACAGCAAGTCCGCGGTATTATTGCTCGCAGAATCAGTTGGCAGCCTGCATATTAGTGTGCTGTAATGGCGGTCCGTAGATTAACGGGAGATGAGCTTTTAACGTTGTTAGTATAGCCAGAGCCGGAGTATAAATAGTCATTGTGGATAAGATAATGCCGGCATTATAGGAATATCCTTTTCACCCGCAGAAAATCCGTTACTACGTCTGTCATCTGAAATAGGTATGTGAGATTCAAACTCGCACACGAAGGCTTCTGTAATATCGTTCGTTCAAGAAAACTTAAGGACCCGTTGGGAACCCGTTCTACTGATTAGCGATTCGCGCCAAACTAATTGCGCCACCGACGATACTAAAATCTGTCTTATAATATCATCACTTATCTTGTATGGGGACCCCCTTTATTTTATAAAATCTTGCGTAATTTATTATTGTTGCCGCAGCGGTAAATATTGTGTGAAAATTTAAATTTCATGTTATTCTTGAGATACAGTCTGCTGACGGACAGAGAGGTGGACGGACGGACAGCGGAGGCACCCTTCGGGTTCGGAACATTTTTCTTGTACAATAGTACGGAACGTTTCGACTGTTAGTGCGACTCGCAATGGGTCATGTAAAAAAACAAAGTTACCAAACTGAGAAAACCATTTCGAGATAATTGTATTCTTAACTAAAGCTATACTCATCAAAAAATATTACGGATTCAATGGAAAAAACATAATGTCCTTCATTTGTCCTCTATACGGCTTAATTTATTCAAATTCCATTTGCCGTTATGTTGGCTGTCCTGTAAAAGTTTCAATTGTCAATTGTTTTCCTGTCAGTCGATAACGCAGATGTCAGTCCGAACGTAAAAAATATTGATATTATAGTTTTCAATCCGAAAATACGTACGTATTTTTTTATCAACTTTTTTTGTCTTATGGCTTATCTCTAATAAGGGATCTCTCCCAGCAAACCTAATGAGGAGTTGTGTAACGGAACGGAATTGTTTTTTTTTCGTAAGACCAATCATCTATTTTTTTTAGCATTGTTATTTTGTGCCAGTAGTTTCTCACTCTATGATGCAATACCTTAATTATTTTCTGTTTTACAGCGGTATGAGCCAAGCACATGTTCTGTGGTGTCAAGACCCAATCTTCTTTTTATTTTAAGTCCCGGTTAAACTGTATCATCATATTTAGTATGCTGCAAGAGCTTTTCATATTTTCTTAGTGGTCCAAAAGGTGGTCCATATTCGTAGTAACAAAATAATAAGAATACAGAGCTAAGCCATGATAGAATTCCCTAACATTTCCCACAAGTTTACAGTACAGAAACCCTATACAGGTGCAATAAGCCTAAAACCTATCATAAATCATCACGCGAGCAAAATTGCAGCGTTCTGCAAAAGCGGCTTGGTACAAGCACCCCGATGTTCTGATCTTTGCTACTTCAAACTTGTCGAACTTGAGTTAGGATCACACGGCCTTGTTGAATTGATCAGTGCCCTTTTAGTAGATTTTGTCAGATCGATCTGAGAAATTCAAAGTGTGAAAAAGCAGAGTATTCATTTTCGTAAGTTCTAATTAAGAACTAGAATCACCTTTATTTAGATTCAGAACCACCCTTGTAGCAACTAATGAGACTAACCGGGAGAAAGGTCTTTGATAATGTAATATGATATTGTACAGTGAAAACTTTGTAGCGACTGGGAGAAGAAAGTACACAGTCAGGTCTTAAGTTCTGTCACACAATAAAAACTTTTGAATTTAGAACGCTGGCCACAAAAAAGTTTATTGAATTCGAATTTCGAATTTTTCATGAAAATAAAAATGTGTACTTTTCAGAACTTTCCTCATTTTTAAATATGGAGTGGACACTTAAAGAAGATCGTGTCGCAGTTATTGCGTTGCATCGTTGCGGTTACGCGCCAATTCAGATTTTCGACTTACTGAAAAATTTGAATATAACCAAAAGATTCGTTTATCGTACCATAAAACGATACAATGAAGACTCTAGTGTAGATGACAGGTCAAGAAGTGGTCGCCCTCGCTCTGTTAGGACTCCAGCAGTGATAAAAGCTGTGAAGGCGCGAATTCAAAGAAATCCCATACGTAAGCAGAAACTGTTGGCCCTTCAGATGGGGTTAAGCAGGACCACGGTGAAAAGGGTGTTAAATGAAGACTTAGGGCTTAGGGCATATCGAAGAAAACCAGAACATCGTTTGGACGCTCGTTTAATGGACCTGAGACTGAAGAGATGCCGCGCTTTGTTGAAGCGGTACGCGGGATAAAAGCATCGGGAAATTATTTTTTCGGATGAAAAAATTTTCACCGTGGATGAGAGCTACAACAAACAAAATGATAAGGTGTACGCACACAGCACTGAAGAAGCGAGCAACCGTATTCCGCGTGTCCAACGAGGTCATTTTCCATCCTCGCTCATGGTTTGGTTGGGAGTCTCTTATTGGGGCTTAACTGAGGTACATTTTTGTGAGAAAGGCGTAAAAACGAATGCAGTTGTTTATCAAAATACAGTCCTCAAGAACCTTGTGGAACCTGTTTCTCATACCATGTTTAATAACAGGCACTGGGTATTCCAACAAGATTCTGCGCCAGCTCATAGAGCGAAAAGCACAGAAGACTGGCTGGTGGCGCGTGAAATCGACTTCATCCGGCACGAAGACTGGCCCTCCTCCAGTCCAGATTTGAGTCCGTTAGATTACAAGATATGGCAACACTTGGAGGAAAAGGCCTGCTCAAAGCCTCATCCTGATTTGCAGTCACTCAAGGCATCCTTGATTAAGGCAGCCGCCGACGTTGACATGGACCTCGTTCGTGCTGCGATAGACGACTGGCCGCGCAGAATAAAGGCCTGTATTCAAAATCGCGGGGGTCATTTTGAATAAACTTTATTACCATAAGAAGCTATGTTTTAATAAGTTCATTTTGCTATATAAATGTTGACATAAATAATAAACATGTCTAAATTATTTCATATTGCACATGTGACAGAACTTATGACCTGACTATGTATTTCCATTTTAAATTCTTCATACAAAAGTGATTCCCAATTATTCCTTCTAGGGTATATGTTTAAAAAGGTTTCTTGACCACTGAGCGAGGCCACCATCTCTCTCTTGCCCATGCATATTCTCTCTTTTATTATTTTATTATTTTTTTATTTATTCAATAGTTTACAATAAGGCTTACAGTAATTATTTACCAAATTGCACTTATTGCTAGATAATTAGTAACAAAAAGCAACACTTATCATTTATCTGTAGAAACTAAATAGTAGAGTCAGATCGTTTGTTAACTTTGGGATTGTATCAGAGAATATGTCAACCAGCTGACCCACCCTGACCAGTTCATTTATGAGAGCTATAGCTCTTGGGGTAGGCGCGTTTTCACCGCGCAGGCTGCGAAAATGATGGGCCGAAGCCAATAGTGGTGGCCGCCGCCGAAGCATACCAGATCGCAATTTGGGGACTATTATAGAGATGTTGTGCAAAACGCTTGGATTATTTACCATGTTTCGCAATGTACTGATATAGTGGACAAATAGGGCCAGCTTTCTTCTAAGCTCTAGAGTATACAGGCCAACCATACCCACCACAAATAGGGAGGGGAAAAGGAAAGGATAATAACCATACATTCGTTTGTAGAGGTATCTAGCAAACTTCCTTTGTATTCGCTCTATCATAATAGTGTATTTATCCTCGCGAGGATCCCAAACTATAGCGTCAAACTCCAGCCTTCTACGAACAAATGCGTTGTAGAGCATAATAGCAACTTTCAGATCTCTAAAATGAGAAGCAGTCCGCATGATGAACCCTAAAGTCCTGCTGGCATTTTTGCAAGTTGTTTTAATGTGATCGCTAAAGGTTAATTTTTGGTCCAACATTATCCCCAGATCACGGATCTTGTCAACCCTTTCCATGACTTGTCCGTCTAGCATGTATAGATTCATTGCAGGTGCGCGTTGCCTAGAAAACGTGATGACTTTACACTTTGCAATATTCAAATCAAGTTTATTTGATTTGCTCCACTTAGCTACAGCGTTTACATCATCCTGCATTCTTTGACCATCGGCAGCAACTCTACAAGGTGTGAACAATTTTAAGTCATCAGCAAACATGAGACATCTACACCCCTTCACAACGTCAGGGAGATCATTTATCATGAGCGCGAACAACGTCGGTCCGAGTGTGCTACCCTGAATTACCCCAGATCTAGTGTAGTAGTCGACAGAACGGTATTTTTGAAGCTGGACATACTGGACACGATCACTCAAGTAACTGGCAGTAAATTTTAGAAGTTTGGGTGTGAAACCAAAGCCAGATAGCTTACGTAGGAGTATATCATTATCAACAGTATCAAGAGCCTTCCGAAAGTCAAAAAATGCAGCGTCAACTTGACAACCTGTGTCCATTTGACAAAGAGTGTAGTCAACGAAGTTAATATGGTTCGTTGTGGTAGATCGCCCTGCACGAAAACCATGCTGTGCGTCTGCAAGACGAATCTCTACCTGTCGAGTTATTTGCGCATTAAGTATATGTTCAAAGACTTTACAAAAACCTGACAAGACAGCAATAGGCCTAAACTCAGTCACATCAATAGAGCTAGATTTAGGCACCGGCGTAACTCTCGATCTCTTCCATTTACTGGGAAATTTACATTGCTTTATAGAGAGGCCAAATATATGCTGAAGCGGCTTAATTAGCACATATTTACAATCTTTTATCAAGAAAGCTGGGATTGAGTCAGGGCCTGTGGCAGCTGTAACTTTCATGCTCTGGATGGCGCGCTTGACTTCTTGAAATGTTATGTCAGTTATAGAAATGTTGAGAGCGTCTAAGCAACCTCCAGAACACTGTTCAGCATCCTCTGCGCTAAGATTTGGAATAGTGTCTAAGAATACAGAGTGAAAGTGAGTTGCAAATGCATCAACAGCTTCCTGGTTGCCTACACATTTACCCTTGTGGATGTATTCTTGGCTCAAGCTCCTGGGACTCCGCAAGCTTTTAACATACTGCCAGAATTTATTGGAGTCTTCATATATATTACGTTCAACTGTTTTCATATAGCGGCGGTACGCCATGTCTATTAGTGATTTTATAAGACTTCGATAGTACTTATAAACCTGATGATTGAAATCCAGACCCAACTGCTTATACTTTTTTAGGTGAAAGTACTTGATCTTCAATTTTGATTTAATTTCATCCGTAAACCAAGGTGGATAGCGTCTATAGTTGATTTGCGTACTACTTTTTAATGGCACATTTTCATCAAGAACACAGTAAAGTTCATCATAGAAGGCATGTAGAGCAGCATCGCTGTCCCTCAAACTCAATACATTAGTCCAATCAACGCGAGATAGTTCAAGATATAGTTTGCTTAGATCAGCTTTGTGAAAATTCCATTTAGGGGGCTGCCTATCAGCGTTTGGGGGAGGTTTTGAGGTTATGTAGGAGGGTAAAGAATGTTTTGAGCTAGGCATGGTTAGCATTATCTCCAGGGGTGGGTGATACAGGTCTGCGGGAACCAACGGTTCAACATCAGCTGAAACTAGTACTTGCTCTGATTTAATATTTGTGATTACATAATCAAGAATCCCTCCATAAGAATTAGGTGTAACATTTAGTTGCTTACCGTTACAGAATTGGATAAAGTTGATAATCTGTGATTTCACTTTTGAGCTGCATGAATTGATGTTGAAATCTCCTAATAACAAGAAATTCAAGGTAGAGTACCGACAGTATATATCTTCTAAGCATTCTAATACATCCAGGTAACGACTATCATCATAGCTAGGTGGTAAATATACTACACAGATAATTAATTTGACACCTTTATGAGTTATAATTAAACCCAAGATTTCTTTTTCAGCAGTCAGACTATCAATATTGTCAATTATTTTAATAGAGAAGCTATCCTTAACTCCTAACATAACTCCGCCCCAGCCAACATTTTCCGGGCGATCTCTTCGATACACTTTATATCCAGCGGGAAATAATTCACTGTTCATTACAGAGGTAGTCAGAAAGGTTTCAGTCACAGCTATCACGTCACAATCCTCTTGTTCCCTTGCACCGCTACCCTCTCCAGGCGGCACTCAGGGGACAAAAAACTTGGCATCAGGTATACTCTCCACCTATACTTAAAAATATTGCAACAGTACAAATAAGTTTTAAATAAACTGTATGCACACTTCTGTACATTTTTTATCAAAATCGCTGTCATAAAATGGAAAATTAGAAGATGCAGAAATAATAGTATTTTAAGTTAAACATATATTATTATGTGCTATTCCACAGAATAATTGAAGTTAAACGTTAAAAATACTATGAATTTTTATGCAGTGAGCCAATCAACTAATACCAATTATTCTGTGGAATAGCACAGAATAATTGATGCATGAACTAATGAACGACACTCAAAGAATTACCCAAAAAATACTTGAGGCTTGCCAGCGAAATATGGAGCGCAGTGCTCTGGGGAATACCGAGTTACGCTCCTAAACTAAAAATAAAAGATATAGCTGAAAAGCCACCGGACTGAAGTGTGCTGGACCAGCCATGTCACTCGTGGGCAACCACACCGAGGGGTCAAATTAACATCTCTCTAGTTCCCAAATGCAGAACGAGGACGTAGTCACCCCAGGAAGCGCTGGAGAGACGAGCTGACCCACGACAAGAACTGGTGGGAGAGAGCCCAGGAGCGTGGGGAGTGGAAGAGGGGAAGAGAGTCGTTTGCCAGCATAATAAATAGCTTTTTACGTAATTAATGGCTTTATGAAAAATTTTGGTTGAAAAATTTACTATCCTAAATTAGTTCAAGTCTGATATGATTAAATTTACTGGAAATGAGCTCTACTTTAACCCCTCGCAATAAAGATACCGAATTACCGGACACCTTCTGTATAAACATCTTACCTTTTCGCTGGCATATATTTTTTAATGCATCGCGACTTTGAACCTTATGCCATTGTTCGATTCCAAATCGATATTCGATCGATGGTTTCTGAACGGCCATTTTGAATTTGACGTTAGCTGCCAACCTGGCAGTGTTTTGACAACTGACAGACGAAAGCCCTCGCAATGTAAACGCGTTTTGGTTAGGGGTTGAAATTAAATCGCAGGGCATCTGGAATGTATTCGGGATTCCCTCAGGATTGTTAATATAGCTGAGTGTGTTGTTGTCTCTCGAACCAGATAAAGTTCGGATTTTCGTGCCCGATTTGTTTTTACCACGTAACATAACCTGTGTTGGAACACTGTGCTCATTGAAGCTGGCCCGCCAGTCATACCTGGTTGGCTGAAGAACCTGTCTACCAAGAAGAGCCTAGGGTGCACCCGGGCCTTGCAGAGAGACAGGAGGTTGACGGGACCGAAGCACAGACCAGGTTAGATCGACCCCAATTAACTTCAGCTCGGTGAATCGCCGACATTCACACTTCTTGGCAACTGATCGTTACGCTACCTCGTAGCTGATGGGCCCCTACGAGGTCATTAGGTGCTGAGAAGCCTGAACAATTTTGGTAGCAGAGCGTGGTTTCCTGAGATTTGCAGCCGTCAAGGGCTCCAGGAAGGCACGATTTGGGACTATCAATCTGTAGGTATAGGCGGTTAAGTAACTTGGTTGTTCCTGTATCCACATAGATTGGAAATATTGTAAGCTATAGGTCTATTGCTGGTAGTAGATAGACAGATATTGAATTGAAAATTGCATTGAATTACCAGTTAGTCAATCTATTAGTGGTCTAGTAATGCTATTGAATGAATGTTTTGGTTAACATAGGTAGTTACATCTATTGATAGCAGGCTATTACATTGTTTTCAGTTTATAGCAATTTATAACTTGAACTAATATTGACTATCTGTGTGTGTTATAATGATAAAGGGAAACTAAAGTGTATTTACAGAATTTATATAGATATAAAACTCGGTTCCTATTGTTTAAGGAAAACAACATTGTTTAAGTTGTGGTTTAGGGTTCCCTCGTTTGGGTTGTAGACTGGAGGGTCCAATGAAATTGAGTTACTGCAAATTGTGAGTAAGTATCGTTACGATCATGTCGTTATCTGAAATCCAGAAGGGTGTTTCTAAGGAACTCAGATGGTTTTCCTCCGCACACGGTCTGATAGACCGTTTAGATAGGCATGATGTGGTATTGGAGCGGTCTATGGACGTTAAGGAACGTTACAATAGGGTGCTCGAATTGTCCGCGCAGGCGGAATCAGTTGATGGTTGCGCACCTGACAGGCTGTCACGGTTGATAGGGGATGACGACCAATGTATGGAGATGGCAGCTGCTATCACGCAGAAGGCTGCGGACATACGTAGACAGCGCGAGTCCAGCCATGGTGGTGACATTGAAGCACCTCTGCCGCTTCAGGGATCGGGGTTCAGGTTACCTGCCATAACTATGCCTACTTTTGACGGCGTGTCCGCGGTGAATGGATGAGCTTCATCAATCTGTTCGACAGTTTGGTGCACATGCGATCGGACATTACCAAGTCTGTCAAGATGGCTCAGCTGGTGGCAGCATTGAGGGGTGAGCCTAGGGAGCTGGTCGCTCATTTGACAGTTACGGAGGGTAACTATGAAACGGCCAGGCAATTGTTGGTCAGACGTTACCATAACAAACGGAGGTTGGCCGATGCCCAACTGAACCGTTTGTTTAGTATCCCGGTTGTGAACAAGGTCGGGGTCATACAGACGGAGGTTTTGAACCCATTGTTGTCCGTCACCAAGGCTCTAGAGAATCTTGGACTTCCGGTTGGTGAATGGTCGTACCTACTGTTGTACATTGTACTTTCCCGCCTACCCGCTGACGTGCAGACTCATTTCGAACAGTCCCACGGGAGGCCGGCCGAGGACTTGCCCGCCTTCTCCGACTTGGTCGGATTCTTGGAAGAGGAGGCTCGACGGGCAGAGAATTTGGGGTTGACGGTCACCCATCCTTCGGAGCCACAGAGAGCTGCCGGGAGCGCTCTGAGTAGGGGCCCTCCGACCGCACCAACCGGCAGTCGTATGGGACTGTGAGTGAATTGACCCCACATGGTGAGACCTGCCCATGTAGTAGGCAGATTGGCCATGCTGTGGCCAATTGCAATAAGTTCGGGGAACTTAGGGTTCAGGGACGGCGTCGGATGGCCAAGCAGCGGAGCTGGTGTTTCCTGTGCCTCGTGCCACACATGGCTAGGGACTGCACGCGCACACAAATGTGCGGATATTGTGGTGGGCCCCACAACAATCTGTTGTGCATGAACCGGTCCGGCCAACAGCCTCCACAGGGCCGTACCCAGGGTGACACGGCATGGGGCCCTGAGAATTCGTTTGCGACTCGGAGCGCAACTCAGGGGCCAACGTCCCCACGTGCACAGGGCAGTACCAGGGTGCAGGGCCGCACTCAGGACCATTACATGGGGGGCCCTGAGTTTTCGGTTGCGACTCAGCATCCGACCCAGCGGGACATTGGGTGTGTTGAGCAGGCCGTAACGGGCGGGTGTCATGGGACACCTTCGAGCTATGCGGGTGCGGTTCGGACGCCGCCTCAGTTGTCGCCCCGCTCGTCGCCTCGTCCTCGTCGGTCACATGTGATGTCCCCCCCGCTCATGGAGCGGCCACGGTTGAATTCACGCCCACCCCCCTTTACGGGGAATCGTAGGTTGGGAATGGAACCGGCGCGTGGGCCATTTGTACAATGGGACCCTCTGGCGTATAGCTGCATACCTGATCGGTTACAGGCACAGTGGGGCCCCGGGGGTCCTCGCTAGGAATTTGCGGCCCAACCATTGGTTGCCCCCCAACCGGAGACGGTGGTGTTACCGATCGCCTCTGTGCTTGTTTGGGATTTGGCAGGCAACCCAACATACGTTCGCGCCCTATTAGATTCTGGAGCTCAGGGCTGCATTGTATCGAATAATTTAGCAAAATGGTTGGGCCTCAAGGTAAATAGGTATAATAAATCAATACGGGGCGTGGGGAATGTTACGGTTACGAATGTAGTTGGTCAATCGGTGATCACGTTCTCTCCACGTTATGACATTTTGACAAAAACATCCGTGCAAGCTTTAGTAATGACGCATGTCATGGGCAGACACCCCTTGGTGAAGTTGAATCCGGCCGTTCGATTCCTGACATCAGGACTCAAGTTGGCGGATCCCGATTTTGACACTCCAGCCCCGGTCGACCTGCTACTGGGAGCAGACGTTCTGGGTAGGTTTCTGTTGTCGGATCGGCGAGTTCTTCAGCCGGACGGGTTGATTGCTGTGGATACTAAGTTTGGTCACGTGATCATGGGTCCGGCATTGCCAATGGTTAGGCCTGCCGAGTCAGATGGCATACTTATTGGCTCAGCGTTGTCAGACGTTATCCAACGTTTCTGGGAGATAGAGGAACCTCCCACCGTTCGTCGAGTCGACGCAGACGAAGAAGAGTGCGAGTTGTTTTACCAGAATAGTACTGGTCGCCTTCGTTCTGGTCGTTTTGTAACTCGACTGCCTTTCAGGGCCGATCGACCGCCACTAGGAGAATCTAGGAAGATGGCTGAGACGAGATTGATGTCGATGGAGTGTAGGATGACAAGGGACGCCGTATTTAAACAAAAATATGTTGATTTCATGAGGGAGTATGAGTCGTTAGGACACATGTCGGTATCGGGTGTGGACTGGAGATCTGAGGATAATTGTTTCCTTCCACACCATGCCGTCCTACGAACCCCTACCGGCAAGATTCGAGTTGTTTTTGATGGGTCAGCACCTACCTCGAACGGGATGTCCCTGAATCAGTGTCTACATTCGGGACCCAAGTTGAGTCGTGATATTTCGGATATACTCACGAGCTTTCGGAGGCACCAGATTGTATTTGTCGCAGACATTCGGATGATGTTTAGGCAAACGATAATTCATCCGGCTGACAGAAGGTATCAGTTGATACTGTGGCGTGAGTCCACGGCCGAGCCATTCAAGGTCTATGAGTTAAACACGAACACGTATGGGTTACGGTCTAGCCCGTATTTGGCGATGCGTACCCTGCGGGAGTTGGCGTCGCGTGACCGTGTGGGCTATCCTAGAGCCGCCGCTATCCTGGAGCAAGATTTGTACGTCGATGACGTCTGCACAGGGGCAGCCAGTGTAGAGGAAGCTCTGGACCGACGTGACGAGCTCATTCAATTGCTGGAACGAGGCGGCTATGAACTACGCAAGTGGATGTCCAACTCCCCTGAGTTGATGGCTGGTCTCCCAGATGAGTTTCAACAAGACCCGCACGTTTTTGAGAATCCTGACAACCCTAACATGTTGTCAGTGCTTGGAATTCAGTACCGGCCCGTCCATGATGAGTTTACCTATCGGGTGGTTTTACAAACACCGAAGGCCTGGACGAAGCGGTCAGTACTGTCAACGATTGCGAGAACGTTCGACCCGAATGGATGGATTTCTCCAGTCACCTTTGCTCTCAAATGTTTTATGCAAAGGCTATGGGCGGCTCAGTTGACCTGGGACACCCACCTCTCAGGTGATTTGTTGACTGATTGGACGCGAATGTTCACCTCGCTATCGGACATAAATAATGTATCGCTGCCGAGGAAATTGGTCCCTTCTGGGGATTACAGGGCAACCCTTCACGGGTTTTGTGATGCCTCTGAATAAGGGTTTGCGGCAGCGGTTTATTTGCGAACCGTCACCTCCACCCGGGAGGTCGACGTGCGTTTGGTTTTGGCAAAAAGCAAGGTAGCGCCTATTCGGACAAGGATGACGATTCCAAAACTGGAACTGTCCGGGGCTGCTCTTTTGACCAAACTTTTGAATCACACTCTAACAGTGTTGCGTGGGTCAGTGGTTTTGGAGGATACGGTGTACGCGTGGACGGACAGCCAGATTGTTTTGTGCTGGCTGAAGGCTTCGGTCCATAACTTAGAGGTTTTTGTTGCGAACCGTGTCTCCCAGATTGTGTCGTCTGAGGTCCCACTGACCTGGAGACATGTACCAGGAGAATTGAACCCGTCTGATTGTGCATCCAGGGGATGTCGGGCTCCTGAACTCGTTAGACACCATTTGTGGTGGGGACCACCCTGGCTTGCCAAGAGAGAATCGGACTGGCCCCACAGCCATGTAGTAGTATCTTCGGATCATGGCCCCAGAGCGGCCGTGCATGTTACCCAGAAGGCTGAGGACCCTGACGCCGGGTTTCTGCTGGACCGGTATAGCTCACTTGACAAGTTGATAAACGTGTCCACTTGGATTAGGAGATTCACTCGAAATTGTCGTACTCCTCGCGATCAGCGAACGTTGAACCCTATTCTGACTCCGGCAGAGCGAAACGAGTCGCTATTGAATTTGGTCCGGTTGGTACAGTCCTCGAAGTTTGGGGCAGAATTGGAGGTTATACGAAGTGGACGTTCGAAATTGAAGGGAGCCGTCGCGCGTCTCAACCCCTTTGTTGATTCGACCGGGTTACTTCGGGTAGGAGGAAGATTGCGCAATGCGAATCTGTCGTATTCGGCTCGTCACCCACTTCTGCTCCCCAAGGGGGGACAGTTAGTTGAATTGCTGGTGACTGATCGTCATATTAAAAACGCGCATGCCGGCTGTAACGCGTTGTTGGCCACGCTCCAGCGGGAGTTTTGGATCTTATCTGCCCGCCGTGTCATACGGAACATCGTGTTTCGGTGCATGCCTTGTTATCGACTTAAGGCTGCCACGATGCAACCTCTCATGGGGGACTTGCCCCCTGATCGTGTGAATGAGGTCAGACCGTTTTCAGGTGTTGTTACGGATTTTGCAGGACCGTTTATGGTGAAGAGTTCACGATTGCGTACCGCTAGGCAATACAAGGCGTACCTATGTGTGTTTGTTTGTTTATCCACCAAGGCGGTACATCTCGAGCTCGTTGCTGATCTCTCGACAGAGGCTTTCATTGCTTGTTTGGATAGGTTTGTTTCTCGAAGGGGACTTCCAACTTTGATCCGCTCTGATAACGGCACTAACTACATCGGTGCGGAACGATACTTACGAGAGATAGTCAACTTTTTGAATGTAAATAAAGTGGATATTGGAACGGCCCTCTCCCGTCGGGGTATACAGTGGACCTTCAGCCCACCGATTTGCCCCCACTGGGGTGGGATTTTTGAGGCCGTAGTTAAGTCAGCTAAGACGCACTTGGGGCGTATAGTAGGTCAGACCGCGCTGACTTTTGAGGAGCTCGCGACATTGTTTTGTAAGATCGAGGCCGTTCTCAATTCGCGACCGTTATGTCCGCTCAGCTCGGATCCAAATGATCTGGAGGCTCTGACCCCAGGCCATTTCTTGATAGGTCAGCCACTTAACGCGTTGCCCGAGCACCCCTTCGAGGGAGTGAAATTGTATCGGTTGTCAAGGTATCAGATGTTGCAGCAGTTTACTCAGAATTTCTGGAAGCGTTGGTCGCTCGAGTATCTGCATATCTTACAACAGCGCCTTAAGTGGACTGACAAAACTAGCCCCCCTAGTGTTGGTGACCTCGTTCTGGTTAAGGATGCTAACCTACCGCCACTACGTTGGCGCAGGGGGCGCATTGTTAACTTGTTCCCTGGCAAGGATGGGACCCCCCGGTCTGCAGAGGTTCTAGTAGGAGGCTCGGTTCTAAAACGAGCGGTAGCAACGTTGTCTCGGCTGCCCGTAGATTAGGGGACAGGTGGGTGCCTGTCCGGGCGGGTGATTGTTCGATTCCAAATCGATATTCGATCGATGGTTTCTGAACGGCCATTTTGAATTTGACGTTAGCTGCCAACCTGGCAGTGTTTTGACAACTGACAGACGAAAGCCCTCGCAATGTAAACGCGTTTTGGTTAGGGGTTAAAATTAAATCGCAGGGCATCTGGAATGTATTCGGGATTCCCTCAGGATTGTTAATATAGCTGAGTGTGTTGTTGTCTCTCGAACCAGATAAAGTTCGGATTTTCGTGCCCGATTTGTTTTTACCACGTAACATAACCTGTGTTGGAACACTGTGCTCATTGAAGCTGGCCCGCCAGTCATACCTGGTTGGCTGAAGAACCTGTCTACCAAGAAGAGCCTAGGGTGCACCCGGGCCTTGCAGAGAGACAGGAGGTTGACGGGACCGAAGCACAGACCAGGTTAGATCGACCCCAATTAACTTCAGCTCGGTGAATCGCCGACGTTCACACTTCTTGGCAACTGATCGTTACGCTACCTCGTAGCTGATGGGCCCTTACGAGGTCATTAGGTGCTGAGAAGCCTGAACAGCCATGGTATTAGAGTTCACATCCTATGAAAATTAAAGCTCCTTTTTAGGGTCTCTCCAAGACTTAAGAAAACAACATAAAAACATATGAATCTATAAACAACACAGCGTCACGACTTTTCCAATAGGGGCTGAGAAAGGCACAGTAGCCCTCATGTTTAACCAGTTTTTCAATAACTTTGTTGACACCGGACTAGCACAAAAAAAGAACAGCGATTAATTTTGATTCGTTTCCGAATCAGGGTGGCTGGAAGTTTCTTGTTTAAACATAATAATTAATCTGAAGCTTCGAAAACTCTGAGCTCTGCACATAAACATTGTTTAACACTCAACAATGCTGTGTTTTCGCGTGGCTCAGTTTGTTTTCCGAATAAATGACGGTTCGCCTTTTAAACTTTGGGGCTGTTGGGGTCTACTGAAAGATAAACGTGCGATAAAGTGCATTGACCCTCTAAAAAAGTATACTGTTTAAGAAAATATTTTATTTATTCCTTCAAAAGCAATTATTACTTCTTAATTTCAAACACACTTTTAAGATATTTGATGGCCTAGTTTTTGACCCAAGAACTTTTTAGAATAGCAAATTTTATGTTAAAATCATCGAATAAGCTTTTTTTCATCTTGTTCCCGTTGACAAATGTTTTCAAATACACCTATTATAGAAAATAGACGTCTTCATAAAATTTTTTCGGGATTTAGAAAGTGTCTTCTTTAGTAGAAAAAGCGCTTCAAAATTCGACGTTGCCCAGCGTCGTAATGCATATCGGTTGGTACCTGGGGCACTCTTTTAGCTATAGTGTATACGGGTTAATATTCAGATAGTGGTCATTGACCCGACTGCTTTTGCGATCCGAATCATGCATGGTAATGGTGGTCGGTAACCAGGTAACGGTAGGTAACAATTGTAACGGTCGGTAACGACGACCGCTACCATGATAAGTGCAAAACGACGGTAATTTTGAACTTTCGATATACTTTATTGCACAAAACAGTGAATACAAAACAAATATAAAGAAAAGAACATGTACAAAGGCTAGCTTAACTCTAACAACTTACCAATATCAACATTATACTAAAAATAATGCTCTATACAACGTGTCATCGAATAAACTCATAAGGAGAAACTAGTCTGATCAAAATCATAAGCAGAGTCGATTTTACTAACTTTATATATAGGTCATATTTTTGAAGAAAGAGTTATTGTTGTTGCTTTTTCCCTTTAAAGCTTAGTTAACTTAGGCGCGACCGTCCAGTTTAACTGACCCCTGCCTAGACTTTACTCACGCTAATACGAAGCTCACACAGGTTGCGCCCACCAAAATGAAACCTGATTTCGTTTTCTTTACTAAGCAAAACGAAAGAATAATTTTGTAGATTCGCTTACTTTCTTCATCCGTGTGGAAAAATGAGACAGCCTCTGCGTGGTGTCGCGTCAGGTCGAAAACATCGAGGGAGTGAGTGCAAATCACGGAAGGGAAGGGCTAGGGGATGATGTGAGTGGTGCGGGGATTTCTTTGTTTGTTTGTTTTGTTTAGTCCGTCAGTGCTTATTACTTATATGACTCTATGGTGCTTATCTACCTACGTTCAGGAGCGCGTGCGCGTGTGCGGCGCGTGCCACGCAATGCAAATTCGTTACACAAATGTGGAATATTGTGAAATGGTGAAAGTACTTGCACAATGTAATGACATTGTCAATCAAGCTGTGTCGGTGTACTTTGAGCGGTTCGGGGTACCTACGAGTGTCTCACAGAATAATGCTAGCAATTTTCCAACAACTACTACATTTCACACAAACGCAGCCCGAAGGTATATAATACATAATAGTACTACGTACAGAAAGATTATTCCTCAAATACACTTAAATAAATAGCAACTCTCGCTGCGCGATAATAAAGCGCAATCTAGCTCGCACCTGCGCTAACTACAACAAGCAGGCTAGATTGCGCCGCATTACTACACCTGAGAGCTTCTTTTAGTCTGACATCACAAGGTCGTCCTGTAAACTACTGTCTCGCTTGATCACGGTAGGGTTACCTACGTGCGATTATTTGTGTTTGTAAATTTTAGTCCACTCTATCTAAGAGAGGTGTTTTTAGTACTTATTCAGGCTATTGGTAAATTCTAAAGCTAGGTAGGTAGGTACCGACCTCGTATATTTCGTATATATTTATTGCACATAAAACAACATAAGATATAATAAACAGAAAGGACATCTACAAAGGCATGCTTATCTCTAAATAGAGATCTCTTCCAGCAAACCCAAGGTTGATAAGAATAATTTAATATACAGGATAGACCTATGTGCTCTGATAAGATACATACATATATTACTAAACTATTGAACTAACTGCTAGATACACTACATACACAAGTACATAAATATTATATAAAAATATAAATACACCTAAATAAACTAATATATACAAAGCTCAAATCAAGGATAGAGAAAGATAATGCTCCTTCAAACGATTCTTAAAGACGGGCAGAGATGGACTATCTCTGATAGTGCAGGGAAGCGAGTTCCAGAGAGTGATCGCCCGCAATCGAAAATAGTGCTTGTATGCGACGGTGTTGTGATGAGGTATAGAGAGCAGGGAAGCCGTGTGAGTTCTACGTGGACGAGCCGAAGGGAGACAATGAAAAAGTTCACGGAGAAAGCTACGGTATCGAGGGTTGGTTAAGGTGTTGAATAGAAGAGTGAGGATGTGTGTGTCCCGACGAAGACGGATCGGCAGCCATTTTAACTCCTTGCGATACTGCGAGACGTGGTCGAACTTGCGCAGTCCGAAGATAAACCGAATCCCGAGATTTTGAAGTCGCTCGAGTCTGTTCAGTTGCTCTTCGTTGGCGCTAGCCCAACAAACATCGGCATAATCGATCAAGGGGAGAAGAAGAGATTGAGCAAGAGTAATTTTTGTTTGATGGGGCAGAAAGTTCTGAAGCCGTCTTAGTGAGTGAAAGGTGGCAAAGACGCGCCTACTGACCTCGCTGACATGGTTAGTCCAGGAGAGTTGTCTATCAAACATGATGACCACATGACCACATGACCACATGATGACAACATGACCTCCTTACTTATGTAATTGTCATTTGTTTTATACTGGGTTCAAAGTGTTTACTTTAAGTTAAACAAAAAGGTATTCAATTAAAAAGGAATCGAATTTAATTTGTGAACAATTCCTTTAGACACCCTAAAATGTTAGTACTTAAGTCATTGTTGTTGCAAAAATCAAAGAAAAGTTGCTTATGAGGAGCGGCTAGCGCGCGACGCGACTGCCAGCCAAGCAAGTGGCAACATAACTATAATTCCCGCCCGTCGTCGGGTTGGCCGGTCGAACGTACCTAAACTGTACAGTGAGAACCTGCCTGGTACAGTGCCCACATTTGGAGTGCGTTCAACTCACGCACTGAAATAGATACCTACAATACGCCGGAAATTATTTAGTCATTTGAAACGACGATTGCGCGAAAAGAAAGCTGGCGCTGGCGCGAACTGTAAGGTTAGTGAGGGCGGGGGCGGGGAAGTCGAAGTGCCTAGAATTCTTGCGATGTTTTGTAGTTAGTAGGTACCTGAACCAAAGCTTTCCTTTTACTAGTTTTACTTCATCTTTACATTGATTTATTTCTAAATAGTTACTTACTATGATGCTGGTATGTTAACCTAACTAACCAAAAAACTAACTTACCTTTAGGTAAGTACTTGCTGCCAGTCCAAGGCCAGGAAAGTGTGATAGATAAATTGATTGAACTCGAGGGCAGAGGAGCGTTATAAGCGCGCACAACAGAGTTGTGAATTTGTCAGAAATGACACAACAAGTTAAGTCTCAAATATTTTCTACAATATAAGGCAAATATGTATTTGTTTTGTTCTTTCTCAATATGTTTTATTATTAAAAAATAAGGTTAGGCGTTTATTCAATGACACGCTGTATAAATATGTAACATATACATAAATAAATACCAATAATTAAGTTTTAAACGTCGTTTGAAAGATAGTGGACTGTCTCTGATGGCGCCGGGGAGTCTGTTTCAGAGACTGATACTGGAACGTAATGAGTAAGAATCGTTATGTGTACTACACTGTATGCTCATGATTTTGTAATCATGAGCATACAGTATAGTAGACAGGTGTCAATGCTCGCTATTGCCATGCTTACTCGAAAAGACTAGAGTTTATTATGATTTTAGGACATTTTATGTAAGAAAGACCCATAGTTGATAAACGAAAATAGTAGCTTATGTGACTGCTACATAATGGAGGACATTAATACTCGAGAGTGGGTTTATGAAACGAGCCGAAGGCGAGTTTCATAATAATATCACTCGAGAATTTTAATGCCTAATTATGTACAGTTACATACACTAGTTTATCTACACACATATCAAAAGCTCTCTTTGATGTGTTCAGGAACCGCATGTTTGACCGGCATTGTGGCTCTGCAGTTGTTTAGCTTGTTCTGTAGTACCAAATTCACGCAGGCGGGCGTCGGCGTTCAAAATTTGAATGTCAGTACCAACTTCACAGACAAAGTAGGGGCGGCAAGCAGGCGGGCGTCGGCGTTCGCAATTTGAATGTCATAATATATAGAAAAATTTAACATTATGGTCATAATGTGTAATTTTTCAGATAAGAAATGAGTTTTTACCAAGTTGTTTAACATTATGCTGATCGTAACGTGCGGCTTTTGTACGCAGTAGAGGGTTTTTGATACGTGTGTAGATAAAATATATAATAGGATTTGAACCTTAACTTTAAGTTTTAAAGTACAAATTATCTATCCAGTTTTCAAGTCCCATTACATCTGTAATAAATATTAATGACTCTAATACTCATACTGATTAAACTTTCAGAGTTCTGTGAAAAAAGTTTTCAATGTTAAGTAGACTTTCGATTTCCCAAGCGCACATCACATGAGGTGTCCAATTAACTCAATTTGAATCTTAATCAGCTTATCTACGTGAACTCCTCAGACTTTGAACTAACACAAAGAAGGAATTTCAAGCCTAGACGTGTTTTCAAAACTTGATAATTCACAGTGAGGTGGGAAACTGGAGAAGTCTATTTCGTTGCATAAAATATTAATCTTTTGTTTTACTCCTGTAAGTTTTGATTGACACCATCGCAATTTTTTGCCACCTTATGACGCAGGGTATATGTAAAATGCCTATCTATGAAGCGTTATTTCTCCTCTTTCTAAATCAAGAAAAAAAATATTATGAAGACGCACCCTTTTCATTCAGTGTTTGAAAACATCATAATTTCAATGGGAAAAGAGGTGCCAGCCAACCCTTAAAATTATAGGGTATAACTTAATACTGATCGAACTGGCAGGTAGTCTAGAAATTCTAACCGGTGGTGGCTCAAAGTAGTTGTTATGGGCTAAATCCGCCCTTGGCCCTGAATGGGTCAGCAGACAGGGAAGTGCATCTTCATCTAACATTGCGTATGATTCAACACTAGGATATATCATAGGAAAAAACATTTTCAACGAGTTTTTTTTTTCTTCAAAGACAGGATTCGAACCTCCACCACCATGCCACTTGATTTCCCAGAGGTCATCATCCTCAAGGCTCTGGCATGCATTACGCACTTCCCTGCCTTATTCTATCACTTTAAAACGGAAACGGAACGGCTCGTATAAGCATTTGTCGATTTGTCCTTTATTACTAAACAAAGTGTGGTAAATTGCAGCTTGTTCTTAATCCATTTACGTTCGTCGGGTACTGCGTGCTGCAGTTGCCCTAGAAATTCCATTTCCCTAAATTCCCATTTGCCATAACCACGATTTTAACTTCTCTGTCTCGCAACTAGTGATCTTATGACGTGACCCCACCCAGTGGGCGGACTTAGACCGGGAAAGATATAATTACAATATTCGACTGAAAAAAGTGTAAAGTGAGGTGCCACAGGATTCATCACTTAGCCTGAGTCATCTCATCATCAGTCAGAAATCGAACACCCTTTTGAAAAGCCTCCAATAAAGCGTTCTGAGCGTTTTCGCTGCAATTGAATAATAGGAATGATTCTGTAATAGAGATATCGTTACATAATGTTATGGAAAGCCCCTTTTCCATCAGGTGCAATAAAACACCGAGGAGCCCTTCACAGACAGAGCCGCAGCCTCCGCTCGAAGACGAACAATATTCCTCAACCTATGACATTTAGTCGTGTTTGACTTCCAGTCACTGAATTAAATCTGCGCAATAACCAGTGAGGGAAAACTTAACTTAGACCAGAAACTGAGGTTAAATAAATTTTGCCACAGTTTACGCAATGGATCTTATGAGATGGCGGTACAGTATCAATCGGTTAAACAGAAAGCCTTGTTAGCCAAAGCTACCGCCTAAACCCTCAATTAAAAGATAGACATATCGCAAAGTCTTCGTGAAATAAAGACCACCTTACTCGAGTTCTCAACAAAGCCTCAAACTGAAGACCTCCTTTGCAGACATAGTAAAAAAGAGCCCTGATAATTACATTCATCCTTCCACACTCAGTACAGTGGATATTTATCCTATCGATAAATCAAAGTCCAGTGATGATACGAAGAAGATTCAGAATATTATCCGCCCCGAGCAAATGAAACTGCAAGTGAGGGGGTCCACAAAACAAGAAGTGGCGGCATTATAATAAGCACTGAGAGCAAAGACGACGTGGAAAAATTAAAAGACTCCTCCCTGCTTACCAGCTCCGGTCTGACTGCAGCAAAACCCTCCAAGCGGAATCCCAAAGTAATTATTCTAGGCATGCCTTCATCACTTAGCGAGAAAGATCTCCTCGATTCCCTTTTCGAACAGAACCTAGCAGACAAATTGCCAAATTTAGTCCCGGAGACCCTCATGACCAAAGTTAAGCTCAGCCACAAATCAGGCAATAAGGATGCTCCAACCTGCAATAACGTCATTGAAGTCCCTGCCCTCATTCGCAAGTCCCTCATCAATCAGCAAAGAGTCTACATTAACTGGTCATCATATCCTGTGCGAGACTTCACACTGATAACGAGGTGTTTTAAATGTCATCCATACGGACACGCTGCCAAATTGTGCCGAGAGACAACATCAGCATGCGGTCACTGCGGGGAGCTAAATCACGCTTACAATGAATGCACGAAGAAAACCGAATCGCCGAAATGTGCTATATGTGTACGATTTAAAGAACCTAGTGATCATAAGACAGGCGACGTAAACTGCCCAGCCCGGAAAGCTGGCGAAAATAGGTATATGAACTCTATAGACTATGTGGGCGCCAAAGTGCGCCGTTTATCTAAATAATCTTTAGCTCTAGTTTACTTTTTATTTCATCTTGCTTGTTATGTCCTTTAATTTATCTGAAGAATTAGACAACTTCTCTGTGTCTGTCGCCAAGTCATATGAAGTGGAAGAGAGTAAATTACATCTTGTAGAATATCCAAACACAAATTCAATTAAAATTGGCTAGATGTCGAACTAAAACTCATTGTATGTGTATTAACAGAATGTTGGTTACAAAATCGCGATCACAACCTGCCATCATTACATTACATCACAACCTGTCTGTGTGTTATCTCACCGACGACGACCGATTTAGCCTAGCGGGTAGTGACTCTGACGGTCCCGGGTTCGATTACCGGTAAGTGCAAATATTTGTGTGATAAGTATGAATATTTGTTTCTTAGTCTTGGATGTTTTCTATGTATTTACAAAAGTATTTATCTCTATTAAATATGTGCTTACTATAGGATGCTATATGCCTAGTTTGATTTTTATAAGATTTTCCTCTAATATTTATTTATTTATTTACTATGTAGAGATTTGAAATTGTCATAGAATGTGTATATCTGTTTTCGCAAACAAATACCCGCATTTTTTTTTTTTTTTTGCATTATTTATGTACCTTTCTGTGTGAGTCCAAAAATCGGTTAAACACTAAGGTGTTTAACCGATTTTTCGCCGTGAGTTGCAACCAATTACCCAAGTTAAGACACTACAAAGAATCTCGAATATGTATCGAATACCCGAGTTATCCCACATCAGAAATTACTTTCATTGAGAAACCTTCGTTACCAACTTTATGAACAACCCTTACACTCCCCTTACCAAATCATCCCAACTCTATACTTTAAGAACGCGGGAACCAAAACAGAACCCTATGACGAATAGCTATTGCCTCGTCATACTGCTCTCAAAGATAAAACAAGGCGATCGGTTCAAACAATTATTCGAACTGTCGTTTATAAAAGTTTCTCACATAAAGGTAATCTACCAAGGAAATCTAGTATGTTACAGATATTTCTTGGGTCTTTGGTGAACGGTCCTCATCAAACATCATAGTTCAGCAACAACAAGAAAAGAAACAACGTTTAATAAACGATTCATAACACTACCGCATACATAAACCACAAACCATCAACCGGGATAAAATTATATTATACTCCTAATGTATAATTATTTAATATCAGACGATTTCCTCAACGCAGCACAAAGCGTTTTAAACTATTTGTGTTAACAATTACGCCCCGTGACCGTGAGTTCAGACGACGAATCAGCACATTAGACCTCCCAACGATCTCAATGACCTTGTATGGTCCTTGATACAGACGTGCCATCATACATCTTCCCGTTATCCGCCTTGGTACGTATTTTTTATTTAATAATTTTAATACGATTTACCCTTTCATCTATCGTTTCGTCTAAACCAACTGCGTTAAATCCTAATGATCGATCCACCACTGAGCACTGTTCCCTACCAAATAAAATATTATACGGCGACACTTTCGTTGACGCCTGCACGCTAGTGTTATACGCATGTACTACCAATGGTAAAACTGAGCACCAATGCCTTTGATAAATACCTAAAGATTTTGATAACATCGAAGTTAACGTTCTATTCATTCGCTCTACCAAACCGTTACTCTGTGGGTGAAACGAACTTGTATATATCATTTTAGCCCCAAAGTGCTCTACCGTTTCTTTTACAATTCCCGCCGTAAAAACTGTTCCTCTATCTGAAATAATTTCCCTAATCGGCCCGAACCTACAGAAAACTTCCTCAACTAAAAACCGCAATACATCTTCCGATGTAACCCTAGGTAACGCCTTACATATCCAAACCGCGACGCATACTCTACCGCGACTATAATAAAACGGTTATCTCTCGACGAACGTGGAAACGCTCCTAACAAGTCGATTCCTACCTTCTCAAAAATATCCGAGACCCCAATCGGCATCAAATCTGCTACGCTTTTAACTAATTTCCTTTCTTGACACGGCACGCACGAAGCTATATAACGCTCTATCTCCTTATCGGCTTTCGGCATAAAATATTTCGACCGAAACCTCTTCAACGTCTTTGCGAGACCCACATGACCTACTGTCCACGCCTCATCATGTAATTCGTTCATCATACTTTGAAACAAAGACCTAGGCAATACTAATATCTCCCTAATTTCCCCATCTCTACGTACGCTTTTATATAATAAATTATTTCTCAAACAAAAACCGCTACGCCACGCTTCCGGACGTTCGCTCAACCGCGTTAACCATCTGCTACAAAATGAATCGTTCTCTTGATCCGCCTGTAACGACTCTACATTAATACTAAAAATTTCCAAACCATCATCATCAGGTTCAGAACGAGAAGAAGACTGAGGTCCTTCTGTTTCCCGTTTCCCTTCTTCCATTAGCGGATTCCTACTAAAAAAATCTGCCACTACATTGCTTTTCCACGAGCAATGAACTATCTCGAAATCCCATTCTTGTATCGCTAACGCCCATCGCGCTAACCTACCAGACATATCTTTTTTCGCCTGTAACCAACATAAGGCGCTATGGTCTGTAACAACCTGAAAATACGATCCCCAAAGATAATGCCTATAGTGCCTTAACGCCCATATTAACCCAAGACACTCTTTCTCCGTCGTACTATATTTTTTTTCCGCATCCATTAAATTCCTAGACGCATAGGCAACCGGACTCATTTTTTCAACGCCCTGCATCAATACTGCACCCAACGCCTCGTTAGACGCATCCACATAAACTCTCGTAGTAACCGACTTATCCCCCGAATAATAGGAAAGTATTGGCGCACTACACATAACCTTCATAATATACTCGAACGAATTCTGCAATTCTTCATTCCATTGAAACTTTACCCCTTTTTACAATAATTTAGTGAGAGGTAACGATATTCTCGCAATATTCGATACAAATTTTCTATAATAAGAAAATAAACCTAATAATTGTTTCACATCCTTCGTAGATGTGGGAGTTGGAACCTGTTGCATAGCCTTCAGCTTTTTCTCACTAGGTTTTACTCCTTCATTCGAGATTAGATAACCTAGCATCTCAATCTCGCAAAAACCGAATTTACATTTGGAGGGCTTGAAGGTCAAGTTCGCTTTTCTAAACCACCCAAAAACTTTCTTCAACGTATCGGTAAACTCCTCGAACGTTCTACCATACACAATTACATTGTCTACGTAAACCATAACCCCTTTAAATCTTAAATCCGCTAAAACTGTATCCATCATCCGTTGGAAAACTGCTTGACTCGTTGCCAAACCGAACGGAACAACATTAAATTCATAAAGACCCGTGGTCGTGACGAAAGCCGTTTTATGCCTACCTTCCGTAATAACCGTCTGCCAAATACCTGAATTGAGATCTAACTCCGCAAAATATCTTGGCCCTGGCCAAACTATCGACAATGTCTTCTATCCGCGGAATAGGATAACTATCCCTACAAATTTTCTTATTTAATTTTCCGATAATCTACACAAAACCTCCATGAATCATCGGGCTTTTTAATTAACACAACGGGCGCAGCATAAGAACTAGTGGATTCCCTAATAACACCTAGTTTCAACATCTCCGCGACCTGCTCCTCAATAATATCTCGTTGCACCGGCGAAACGCGATACGGGTGACAATGAACCGGCTCTTCATCATAAGTCTTAATATCGACCGACACTACCTCCGACCTATCTAACTGGTCAATTGCAAACGCAAATCTATCCGCATTCCTATCCAACAACGCCAATAATATCTGTTTGTCATTCCCACATAAATCCTCATTTACGATAAACCGTTTATCTTCTACCCCAAACGCAAATTCGCACGAATCCGATAACCCCGAGAAATAAACGTAATCGCCCTTTCTTAACTCCTGAAAGTCGATATAATTTATCACGTCACGATCCTCGATAACCGTGGTTTCCCCGAAGTTCACTTGTTTCCTTCTAGAACCGTCTAGAAAGTCCGACCCTATCTTTTATTTTGAAAGAATCCCTACGCGCATGACATTTCGTTTTACCGGCGTCGTGTTTTGTTTCGTATGGAAATTATTGAAAAACGGTATTTTTCCCTGGAAAAAACACATACACGAATGAACAAAATCAATATTCATACCGTTCTTTATTAAAAAATCCACCCCTAAAATAATGCTACAATTTAAATCAGTTATTACTAAAAATTCCTGTGAAAAGTTAAAATTGTCCAAACTAAAATCTATAACACATTTCCCTACAATTTGCAATAAACTTCCATTTACCGCCTTAACCCGCCTCTTCTCTTTTTGCATACATCTAGCACCCACTTGATCTGCAACGGCTGGGCTGATGCATGAAGCCGCAGCGCCTGTATCTAAAAGAGCTACCACGTTTACATTAGAAGAATTCAATAAAACTAATGGTCTGACCTGCTGATCCGCCTCGACCGCGACGATCTTCCCCATTGGTCGTTTCGCTTCTGTGCTACGCTGCTGAGCTCGTCTTGTAATGGTACACAAGAGTCAGTTCATTTAATACTTCATTTTGCGTGACAGAGGGCTAGCCCATCGCCGCACGGTACACATTGAATGCAAGAGTCGGTTTCTTTAACGCTTGGGTTATTTGAGTAGTTCGAAGTAAGTTGGCAAAAAAAAGAGCCATAGCACATGGTTGGTTCGGAGAAGCTAGGTCGAGTCAGGTTTTTTTGTCGCATTCCTGCGAAATGTGTAGGGATCAGAGCCGATTTGGTGCGCGCTGAATAAATTATGAATAACTAAATAATGGAAGGTTATTATGGAACGATACGGAGAAAGCTATTATGTTGACTGTAAATATACAATTGCGTTTGTTTGGTACGAAGTGGCGAGTTTGATATCACGGGTTTGAATATCATTCTAGTGATCTTTGTCTAAGACGCTAGCGGTCGGGAAGGCTTAATTAATCGCAACAAGCTTTTATGGTCAGCGATCAACAGATTTTGTGTATCGGCAATACCAAATGACTTGAGTGATAGAAAACCGACGGTTGATCATAGTAAAGATGCATACACAAAGTTTGTACGGCGGACCGGCGGACCTGCATGGCATGTTTGATTGAAATTAGACCCTGTGTAGTTAGGGATAAGAAGCTTTCGCTTGGGCATCGTGTTCCGCAAAGGACGCCATTTTCTTTCAGGGAGGGGGAGGCATTCAGTTTCTGCGTCAAGCTACTGTGACACTCGTCTATCGATAATTCTAAACAGTTCGGTCTGCCGTTTTACGCGTCTGGAACTGGACGAGTTGTGATTGCGTGTTACAGTGGATTTTTGTGAGTGTCTGAAGCGCCGAGATATACCTCGGTTCCTATCCTTTAAATCAACTTACCCCAAATTCCAAAACTATCCTTGGGTCGTTAGATAAGAACTTGTAGGTAATTGATCTGAGTCTGAGTCTGGGCTTGGAGCGACCCTAATTTCCTTTTTCCTTCACCATAGGATTCCTGAATTGGCTCTTAGGATATTCGCGGGCTAATCTTCTCCTCATTCCTTTCGAGTAGCGAGTTTTGAAATTCCCACACACACAGTCATTAAACATACAAGCACATTCAAATCAAACTCAACCATTTTCGAGTGGTGTCGATAATGGACGTGGTATAACACTAGGATTTTAGACTAGGCTAGACAGGAGTTTAGTTGCGGCTAAACCTAGGTTGGCAGGGCAAAGGGAGACTGTTTGATCGAAGAGGTTCCGCGGATGGAAATAACAAATTCAGAACAAAGTATAAACGTTGTCAACACAGATAACCTATCCTGTTGATATTTTTGACATTTGAGTATTGTCGGGTACGCGCGAAGAGATCAAATCACAGTCTAAAGTTCATTGTTTAGGACCGGGTAGATTGTTTTGCTTTGCCTTGGATAGGTTTGGATTCAAGTTGCATTTCGCTGGAGGTCTAATGTGTAGGCTGCGTCTTGTATTTATTGCTGGGCTCAGTCGAGGAAGTGCTGAGGTCAGTTAGATGCATAGATCGGTATTTACCGAAGTATGTACCTCGCTGTGGTGTGGGTTAGATCTCCAAAAGCGCTAATGACAACGTTTCGATAACATCCAGCTCAAATTGCGCAGAGTTGAAGCTTTCAAAACGTTACGGACCTTTTGAGGAAACCGCTAGTTCAAACCCATTTCAGAAAATCAAATCGCAATTGTGTACACCCGGTCTGTTCGGATCGTTATTGCCGTGAACTAATTATATGATTGGAACCACCACAAGCCGCTACTAGCGAGCACATGAAATATCATTGAGTACTCACGTCGTAACACTACGACGGATATCTATACGATATCCCAAACAAATATTATAAATTGTGGTCGACCGCTTAAAGAAGTTGCAAGCGCCCATATATACAAAAAATAAATGGTACCATCACACAAAATACAACAAAGATCGATCTGGCGCAATACACCGCTAACTGATGCGAAATACCGGCTTGCGGGCATACATGCTTTCTCTGTCTTACTTGAAGCTCTAACTTCCTGAACCAATCTTTCGTTCGACTATTGTACGCCTAACAAACTTCTCAACGAACAAGAAATTCATACTTATCATTCTTAACTTACAAATTTTACCGCTGAATCGGGACATCTCTTTTTGGCGTAGATAGAATAGACGATCATAGCTTCTGATAGCGGTGGCTCAACCTTAGCCTTTATGCCGTTACAGTCTGAGGCCCTTATTCCACAGGTCAGCCTGGTCACCGCTATCGGCCTCTAGCGATGACGTGTTGCAAAATCCGCTTGCCTAGGACGCAAATTATAATTATTAGTACTAGGTCTAATATGTGGTTCCTTACCACTTGCCGAGGGCGAAACATTCGGCGTTCGTCGTGGGACTTGAGTAGGGCCTTGATTAAATTATGTGTGAAACGGTCTGTCTCCCCCCCTCTATTGCTATGGGCCAAATTCGGTCCAAAAGTTGCCGGGTTCCTAAACACATTCACATTATCATCACTTCCCGGACTTAATTTCTCCATCTGTACCAGTACCGCCCTTAGCACCTTCTTATCTACGAAATGGCTCAACATTAATTTATTTCTAAGATGGTTTTGCAATCCTCTTAAAAATTGCGTTATAAAAATGTCATCTTTGGTAACTCTAGCCTTCCTCGCCAGGTCCCCTAAATAATGGAAGTAGTCCAACAAACTTCTTTTCTCTGCAAAGTATGTGCTTCCAAATTCCTCATTAAATTTATTCACCACCTCTTCAAATGTCTGGGCACTGCCCCTAATTTCCCTAAAAAAATATGAGGCTCCACCTTTTAAATACGAAGGAAATAATAATTTTAATTCCTCCGACGATATAAATTTCTTCCTCGATGCAGCATCTCTGAAGTCTTCTAAAAAGTCTTCAAAGGACTCCTGAGGACTCCCCGAAAAACAAGTTGACAAATCCTCCATCATGAAACAATTTCATAATTTTTTTCACAAAATGTCCGCTGCTATAAAAATCTTCCCACAATATTTTCCTATTCGATTCTTCACTAGCTTGGCAGGTCGAGGTAATACCTAAATAAAAAACTTAAGTACAGAAATATACTTCCTTTCAATGCACTTTCGGTCCTTCCTCGATTCTTCAAGGTCTGGATCGATGATCACTATCCTCTTCTATTACGTCACTTCTTATGACGTCACCTTCCTTCTGAAGCAGTCTTCTTATTTCTCCGGTTCGTTTGGCGCCTTCACCAATGTAGGGATCTTGTCACTTCTCTGAGACTCTATACTTGCATTTCGTAAATATAAAGACTTTACTGGTGTTGACTTTTGTTTTTATTTGATTTATAGTTATTTACACTTTGTATAAAAGGGATCCACAACTGGCTCTGTAGCCATTACGCTAATCCTCACTATATAATTTAGCTCAGTCGCTGGCCGAAGCCTAAGGTGAAGTGTGTCACATTGACTTCTCACATCCAAGCCTCTTTCTTTTTAAAACTACAAAATAAGTAACAGTGTCAAAGTGCGGCCTGTATACAATATAATCGCATGAAAAAATATCGAACCTACCTAGGTTGTGGCTTAGCATACCTATGCTAAGCCACAAACGTGACACAGCCCTGCGCATCGAGCGAAAGTAGGTAACGAACGCTCCTTAACGGCCTCTGATTTACTACTGTTCTATATGAATACTGTGATATTACTATGAACCCTTTACGGTAGAAGAGTTGTTTTCTATTTATACTTTTGTGACAATATAGCATGCCAAAATAAAGGGTTATATATACAAGCTTTCCATTAGAGATCTACATTTAAATTGAATAAATTTTACTAAGGTACTTCTGGTATGGCAATAAAACAAAACCACATTTGTATTTTCAGCAGCAGCCCTACTGAACAAATAATTTAATTAAAATTTCTCCTTTTTGGGGCCGTTTCGTTTTGAAAAGGAGTCTATTTGACTTAATTACATTCTGAAACTAATTAAAAGGCGAATTTTAAATAATTTAATGGCGCTTTGTAAATCTCATTTCTGGGATACGATATTTATTGTTGTGTAAACCCTACGTTTAATTATGAACACTATGTAGAGGTATCAACAGGATATGTCATATAAATAAAATAATAAACGTAGCCCATGCGTGTCCCCATCGAGGTGCACAGGCCTTTACCCGGATACGAGTAAGACTGAGCCATATTTGACCGCGCCGCCCCACCGGCTCAGTGCGGCTTGGTGGAAGGGTGTCGGGCTAGTGGTCGACCCGACTGTCAGAAGATTTCAAGCTGCCCTGTTAGGGCCTCTGACACATCTTCACGACTGCTACTACCAAAGTATAGCGGATCTAGCCGGGACTTACAGTCATCCGAAATACGTAAGAGGAGGTAACTTTTTAATTTATGTTGCCAGTCAGTGCAGCGGAAATAATAACTATCACTACTTTTTAATTGACAGCCCCATACACCATAGGAATATATAATTGATATTGTAACGCGGACCAAATAAAAAAGTAAGTTTAAGCTAAAGTTTTTAAAAAAAAACGGTCAAGTGCGAGTCTAAATCGCGCACGAAGGGTTCCGTACCACCGTTTAATGGAAGTGATGGTGTGGAGTGAATAGTTTGGATTTTACACAGCAAAATATTGTTTACAAAGTTATTGGTGCGGTTACTTTCACACTCCATGTACGTAACCAGGTGCATCCATAAGTTTGTATGTGGTATTGAAAGAATTGTTGTATGGGAGCCCCCTTAAATATTTCTTTTATCCTGTTTTTTAGTATTTGTTGTTATAGCGGCAACAGAAATACATAATCTGTGAAAATTTCAACTCTCTAGCTAGCTAGGTTCTTGAGATACAGCCTGGTGACAGACGGACGGACGGACAGCGAAGTCTTAGTAATAGGGTCCCGTTTGGAACCCTTCGGGTACGGAACCCTAAAAATGGTGTGATAAAATTTACCCAGAAGGCACTAAATGCATTCCGCCTTTGTTTGTTTACGATTTGGTTTGCTGGTATTTCTTAAAAAAAATAGTTATTCCACTAGTTAATTAGTGGAAATAAGAGTTTGACTCCATAAAGTATGGACGCAATAACATGATGCAAGGTCTGCTACCTACAAAAATCAGGTAAGAGCGAAAGTAATTTGTAATTGGTCTATTAACTTCTGATTATAAATGTTATTGTTACCAATTATATGTAAATAAATACTATTCTTATTTATAACTTGTCTAGAATAATTCTTATCTTACCTTACTCATTTTCTCATTGTCCGTGATAAAAAGTAAAGTGTTCATCTCAGGAGTAACAACGAATTTAAACTCGTGTGATGTACTTCAAAGTACTTTGTGTTAAATTCCACGCCTTAACCGACAGGGCGTGGAATCTTGGTAGGGTTGTTTTTCAGTGGAATGTCACAAAGCAGTACTGACCTTTGACGCCGTGGACCGGAATTCGAAAGCTCAATTCGAGGCAGGAGTACGGGATGAGGAACACGAGAGTGGGGTGTGATGGGAGTCGAATCTTACTCTCGTCGTAGCCCGAAGCTGTCGCCGTCGTGAGGCTTGCCGACACGAGGATCGCTATCCGAAAGTGACGACTGGATCACCGAATCACTTCAACCTTTCAAAGCACGAAGCACTCACTCCGATGACGTTAAATCTACTTATTTCCCGACGATTGTTCCGCGATTATTATAATTAACATTCAACCAAGCTTTCCGATGCTGGCGTTAGACATTTTCCATCTGCAAAAAAAAAAAGTAACCTCTAACTCGTCATCTCGTTTCTATACAAGTGATAGCTAGTGATGTCCCGATCACTCGCGGTCGATCCGCGCAACGAAAAAACCGGTGCGTTCCGAAGCATAAATATTAAACAGTCACCCGCGCAGGCCCGAACCTGTCCCTAATCAATATTATTTATTTTTATATATTACCTATTTTAAGTCTAGATGTATGTTACAAGTGTATCATTTGTTGGTCTTCTAAATAAATAAATAAATAAATAAATAAATAGGAAGGCGAGAAAGTGTTGCGACCGTTCTCTTGAGGACCGAGTCCCCCACCTTGACTTCTGCTGATCGAGGCGTGCAATCACGACCCGTGTACAAATTGACGATCCGTCCTCGTCTCCATCTCAATGATGGCAGGTTCGCATCCTTAATCAGCACCAAATCACCGACTTGAGGGGGGCTCGTCCAGTCAGTCCACTTAAGGCGCTGCTGCAAGATGTGCAAGTACTCAAGGGACCACCGTTTCCAAAAATCTTGAGCCATCTGCTGCAACATCTGCCACCTAGTTAACCGACTTAACTTAACATCACCGAATGGGTATTCTGGCAGGGCGTTAAGGGGCTGACCTATCAGGAAGTGACCCGGCGTCAACGCTTCCAAATCATTTGGATCCGAACTGAGCGGGCACAACGGACGCGAGTTCAGTGTCATTTCAATTTTACAGAACAGCGTCGCAAGCTCTTCAAAGCGTAGAGAGGTCTCACCGATGATCCTCGTTAGGTGCGACTTAGCCGATTTAACCGCAGCCTCAAAAATTCCTCCCCAATGAGGACATCCCGGCGGACTGAAAACCCATTCAATCCCTCATCGGGAGCAAGCCGTACCGATGGCGTCCTGGTTACCGTTCAGGAATTGAGTGACCTCCTGCAGATATCGCCTGGCTCCGACAAAATTTGTGCCGTTGTCCGAACGGATTAATGACGGGAGGCCCCTTCGTGAGACGAACCGATCCAGACATGCGATAAATGCCTCTGTAGTGAGATCACTGACCACCTCCAAGTGGACTGCCTTCGTGGCCAAGCACACGAAGACGCACAGGTATGCCTTCGCTAATCTGGCGTTCCGTAGCTGTGAAGACTTGACCATGAATGGTCCCGCGAAATCCGTTCCGACACCCGCATAGGGCCGGATTTCGTTAACCCTATCCGAGGGCAAATCGCCCATCTGGGGCTGCATCGTAGCCGCCTTGGCCCGATAACAAGGCAGGCACCGAAATACGACGCTACGCACTAAGCGTCTTCCCGATAGAATCCAGAACTCGCGCTGGAGAAACGCCATCAAGGCGTGGCATCCGATATGCCCATTCCGAATGTGTCGATCCTGTATCAACAGTTCAACCAACTTCCCTTTCCTAGGGAGTAACAACGGGTGGCGAGCCGCATAAGGCAGGTTGGCATTCCGCAGCCGACCTCCTACCATCAGCAATCCTTGAGGGTCAATAAACGGGTTGAGCCGAACCACAGCTCCCTTCAGTTGGACGCGTCCGCGTCTCAGAATGTCCAGTTTTGACTAAAAGTACACCGTCTGCACGTTCCCTACCAATGCGAACAACGCATGGTTCCGTTCCCGTGGTGTCAGGACCTGTGTCCGCACTCGTTGCGCCTCAGAATTGCGACAATTCCGCGCAAATCGGAAGATCCAGGCGGTCACATTGACCAGCTTGTCGAGCGAGCTGTACCGTTTCAGATGGCTGTACTCCTCTTCCTGTTCTGGTTGCGTCGTACAGACACCGACTGTCAAGGCGCCGTTCGCCGAGGTGACGCGTGGACTCATTGGCCAATCCGATTCGGCTTGAGTCAACCATTTTGGACCCCACCACAAGGGATGTCCAACTTACTCCGGAGCGTGACACCCACGAGACGCACAGTCTTCTGGGTTCATTTCCCCTGGAACATGTCTCCAGATTAAGGGAACCTCCGAATTCAAAATCTGCGAAACCCGATTCGCCACAAAAATCTTCAGCTTGTGAACTGAAGCCTTCAGCCAGCATAACACGATCTGGCTGTCCGTCCAAGCGTAGACCGTATCTTCTAACGCTATTGACCCACGAAGAACCGTCATCGTGTGGTTGAGCAGACGAGTCAGGAGAGCCACTCCCGAAAGCTCTAATTTGGGAATGGTCAGGCGAGTGCGCAACGGCGCAACCTTGCTATTGGCCATGACCAACCGCACATCAACCCCCCCCGAGGAGTCGACCGTACGCAGATATACCGCAGCTCCGTAGCCCTTCTCCAAGGCATCGCAATACCCATGCAGGGTGGCGGTGTATCGTTTGGTGGGGACCAACCTCCGTGGCAGTAAAATCCGATTGATGCCAGGGAGGGTCGAAAAGAACGATTCCCACTCTGAGCTCAATGACCCGCCGATCGGGTCGTCCCATTTCAGCTCAGCAGACCACAATTGCTGCATAAAACACTTGAGCTGAAATTTTACAGGGGAGTCCAACTCGACCCGATACGAAAAGATGTCTGACACCGGCTGGTACTGGACGCCTAATACCGACAACATATTCGGATTTTCCAAATTTTCAAAAATGTGGGGTTCCTGCTAGTAGTCATCCGGAAGACCAGACAGTAACTCCAGAGAGTTCGACATCCATTTCCGGAGCTCGTAACCTCCACCCCGTAAGAGCTCAACTAGCTCGTCCCGTCGAGCGAGCGCGCAAGCGGTACAGATATCGTCCACGTAAAGATCCTGCTCCAGGATCGCTGCTCCTCTAGGAAAATTTAACCGTTCTCGATCCGCTAACTCCCGCAGAGTGCGAATCGCCAAATAAGGACTAGACCGTAGCCCGTACGTGTAAGTGTTCAGCTCGTACACTTTGATGGGCTGATCTGGGCTCTCTCGCCACAGTATCAGCTGATACCGTCTATCGTCAGGGTGAATGACCGTCTGTTTAAACATCATCCGGATGTCAGCTACAAACACAACATTGTGTCGACGGAACCGTGTGATAACATCCGCGATGTCATGGTTCAACTTCGGCCCTGAATGCAAACCCTGGTTCAGGTTCATGCCGTTAGATGTTGATGCCGATCCATCGAACACTACCCGTATTTTGCCCTCCGGGGTCCTCAAGACCGCGTGATGGGGCAGGAAGCAGTGGTCTTCACGCTTCCAGTCGATACCCGAAACCGATATGTGGCCGAGCGACTCGTATTCCCGCATGAAGTCGACGTACTTCGGCCGGAAAATCCCGTCACGCTTCATGCGTCGTTCCATCGACAGAAGCCGCGTCTCGGCTGCATGGTGTGAACTGCCCAGCGGTGGGCGATCACTCCGGAATGGAAGATGTGTGAGAAATCGACCTGACCGAAGGCGACCAGCATTGTTCCGATAAAACTGTTCACACTCTTCTTCAACCGGGTCCAACCGGCGGACCGTAGGTGGTTCCTCCACCTCCCAAAACTTCTGTATCACCTCCGAGAGTACAGAACTGAATAAGGGACTACGAGTCGCTAGGCGTGGGGCAGCCGGCATGACCGGACCCATTACCGCATGGCCCAGTCTGGTGTTGACCGAAACCAGACCAGTCGCCTGCAACACGTGGACACCTGGCACTAACAGGTATCCCAAGGCATCGACACCCAATAAAATGTCTACTTGGCCCGGAATATCGAACTCCAGATCAGCCAGTGACAACCCAGCGACCAACTGTCGCACCGAGGGCGACAACCGTACGTGAGGGTGTGAGCCCATCACATTAGGCATGACTAATGCCGTGACCGTCAGATTCACCGATGAATCCACCGGTGATGAGAGAGTAATCCGACATACTCCCTTAAAGGAACCGACTTCCGTGTTCCCAATTCCCCGAATGGAATGTGGATACTCCCTTACCGAAATGCCCAACCGTCTTACAAGGTTGCACGAGACTAAGCACCCCTGGGCCCTCGAGTCCAATAGTGCTCGTGCCACACATGATTTGCCGTCCGAACTCCACGCTATCACAGAGGCGGTGGGGAGCATGACCGTCTGTGGAGTGGCGGCACCCTGTAAGTGGGCGGCGTGTCCCTAGCGGGAACCTCCGCGGGATCCGAACCCGCTCAGACCTCCGTCGGCCTTGGAGTAACTCGGCTGCTGATATGCAAGCGGCATATCAGACCGTATGTGCATCAAGGGGTCCCAACCCGTATAATAGGCTCCTCGCTGTCCCGGTATCCGATCATACCGGACGGTGTACGGTGTGCCCGGTGCGCACCGTGGATGAATGGGGGAGAGCGGATCCAACCTGGGGCGCTCTAGGAATGGGGGCGACATCCGACTGTTCGCCTCCCAGAGCGACGGGCAGGGTGGCGCAGAAGGTGGTGGGCTCCCAGCCTTCGCGCTACTCATAGGTGCCATCTGACACCCGCCCGTAACACGCGGTGAGCCAGCGGCCCGAAGTCCTCGCTGACCGTGGACAGCGGCGACCGAACCCCGGCTGTCCCGCATGTTACAAAACCATATACAAAACAATGTATGACCATTGGTCTACCGGAAGACCAAGGTTCTGAAGGGCCTTAGTGGCCACCAGCACAGGGTTGAGCACCTGTACTCGGATGTCAACATCCCGGGTTACTTTAGGGATGCTAAACAGCTTCCTCAGCTGCGCATCAACCAACCGCCGTTTGTGTTGGTAGCGGTCAAACAATATCACATAATTGCCCGCCGTGACCGTTAGGTGACCGACCAACTCCTTCGGTTTACCCCCCAGAGCCATCAATAGTTGGGCCAACTTGTAGGCGTTGTCCAGGTCGTCCCGACCGTGGACCAAACTATCAAATAAATTAATGAAGGCCGGGCACTCATCAATTGCCCCACTGAAGGCCGGAATCTCCAGGTGTGGCAGCCGTCCAACAACACCCTTCGGGAGTAGGTCTCCGTTACCCTCCCCACGGTCATTCCTTCGCGACCGCTTAATTTTCTCCACGCGACGCTCTATGTCACCCAAGCATTCCATCGCTTGGTCAGCATCCGCGCAGAGCTGTTTCACTGCAGCCACCGAGGCTTCATCAGTAAGCCCGAAAGCTTCAGCTTCCGCAGCCAGCCGACACACCTTCCCGACGCGTGTCATTGCGTCCTCCACACGCTTGAGCAGGACATCATCCATATCTGGTCGCTCCACATACTTATGAGTATGGGCGAGCCATCTCATTTCCTCCCGGACACCATGCCGCAGCACCGTCAAGGGCGAAGGCGCCATGTTGACCGATTTAATAGATTCTGGTCTTATACTTCACTACCGAACTAAGTATAGCCAGAGACCAGCACTTGCCCGTCAGCGCTTGGCACAGAAATTAAAACTAAGTTGTCAAAACTAAGGCAACCACTAAAACAATTAAATCCTAAAAAATATTTAAAATGATCGCCCTGTGGACTTACACCTTATAACTATGCACTCTAAATCAAATAGAGAATGCCACCATAAAGCACAATACAAATTACACACAAAAATGTATTATAAAAAAAAAGCTATTTTTAATATAATGTAGGTGGCTGTGAACCTTCTAGAAGTGCCCCTCCGATATGACCCACACTTCTACTGAGGTCAGCAAAATCAGCTTAATACCCCTTAAATAGCCTGACCCTGCTCTGTAAACCGAAATAACACTGCAGTACTATAGAACCCGACGTTCTACCACAAGTCATACAATATAGTTACTTCGCGGAATGACCGTTCAATCCTTTATGCGCACAAACAGTAGTTTCCGACTACAAATTTATAATAATCATTAACTAAATCGTCAATTATACGTTCACTAACCGAAAATGAACCTAAATTGTGGTATACCGACCACAAGACTTACTCACAAAATGATTGCCGACCAATCCAAGGTATCCACCCTCTCCCAGCTACAATGTGGCAAAAAAACAACCCTATAACCGTCCGTGAATCGATTTCCCACTAGGAAACCACGCTCTGCTACCAAAATGTTAAATTCCACGCCTTAACCGACAGGGCGTGGAATCTTGGTAGGGTTGTTTTTCAGTGGAATGTCACAAAGCATTACTGACCTTTGACGCCGTGGACCGGAATTCGAAAGCTCAATTCGAGGCAGGAGTACGGGATGAGGAACACGAGGGTGGGATGTGATGGGAGTCGAATCTTACTCTCGTCTTAGCCCGAAGCTGTCGCCGTCGTGAGGCTTGCCGACACGAGGATCGCTATCCGAAAGCGACGACTGGATCACCGAATCATTTCAACCTTTCAAAGCACGAAGCACTCACTCCGATGACGTTAAATCTACTTATTTCCCGACGATTGTTCCGCGATTATTATAATTAACATTCAACCAAGCTTTCCGATGCTGGCGTTAGACATTTTCCATCTGCAAAAAAAAAAAAAAATCTCTAACTCGTCATCTCGTTTCTATACAAGTGACAGCTAGTGATGTCCCGATCACTCGCGGTCGAAACCGGTGCGTTCCGAAGCATAAATATTAAACACTTTGAATACCTCGCTTCTCTCTGGATTCAAATACACTCTCTCCTTACAAGTAGTTGCTTACTCCCTTGGTAAAGTACAATACAAACGATACAATATACTATTCAGATTTATCGATATTCGATCTTTGATTTTTGCTATGAAAATTTCGCCCTCTAAAGATAATATACTGCGAGGAAAAATCTGGCACAATTATCGTTTTTCTAAAATGTCGGAAAGTATATCCTCCATACAAAACTGGTGGTAAATTTGCGAAAAAACAATAAAACGTTATATGGAATGATCTTCATTCCATATAACTTTTCCATTCACCGTTAAATTGGTAACAACCAGTGTTGCTAGCTTTAAGCCATGTGCTTTCAAAATTTAGGGTTGTAAGTATATTATCAGTAACTGAAATACCTACCGACCTACCCGAAATCATCAAGACATCAAAACTATGTATAGTAAAAGTTAAGCAGATATTTAAAAAGGCACCAAAAAGGGCCGATTATGGGATGGAGTATGTCAAAAGCGACGGAAAAATATTCCCTTGTAGTTTGATTTGGCAATTAGATACTTGCTATAATATTTTTTGAAAGTGGGGAATTATGATCTGAGTCTTGCAACCGGATAATGCTATACCCCCTTTTTAGACAGTTGTTCAGAAAAGCCATCTAAACTGAAACATGTTTTTTGGTTTTCGATACATACTTAGATGCGACAGGGCCACAATATCGGTACACCCTGGATTCGTGACGTGGACCGTGATAAAGCGACCGTGTTGTAGCGTCAAATTTCGATACAAAGTTGGTAGGCGTATACCACACTCGCACATGGCCGTGTTACGTAATACTATACCGCGTACAGTTGCTTTCAAATTAAGCGTACACTAGCGAATCGAGCAAATATATGAAACATAGTCATTTACATACATTACGTGATATTTGAAACATTTCAAATTAAAATTAGTTATTTCTAGGGATCTTAATAGGTACAAAAAATCATATTACTCGTAGTACTCATATTACTATTCCCCACAGTTCAACTATTCAGTTTTTGTAGGGGATTGTAAGGTTCGATATTTGTTTATGCGATTATATTGTATACGGGCCTCTTTAGAGTGGGTGTCACTTTGTAGTGCTCCTAACCACTAGACGATCACGGCCTAATTGATAATTATAAATTATAAGACTTTACTGGTATTAACTTTTCTTTTTATTTGATTTCTAGTTACACTTTGTATAAAAGGGATCCACAACTGGCTCGATAGCCATTTCTCTAATCCTCACTATACAATTTAGCTCAGTCGCTGGCCGAAGCCTATGGTGAAGTGTGTCACATTGACTTCCCACATCCAAGCCTCTTTCTTTTTAAAACTACAAAATAAGTAACAGTGTCAAAGTGACACCCACTCTAAAGAGGCCCGTATACAATATTATCGCATAAACAAATATCGAACCTTACAGTACTATCAGTCAAGCAACTATTCTTTTAATACAATAATATTGCAACACCACCTCACACCATACGAACCTACTATGAAACGACGTAAAGATAGGATTTGCAATGTCCCCTTCCCAAGATTAATTTTCACAAAACGCTTTAACCTTTATATTGGTCCCTTTTTGTATAACCTTCTTAACAAGATTAAATATATTTATCCGCTTCTGCCTCATGAATATAAACAAATAGTAAGTAATTACTTAAGTAACTTAACGTATGATGACACTGAAAACCTTCTAAAACCCAATTCCTAATATTTATCATACAAGTAGGTAGGTCGAACGAAAACACAGACATATACACACGTTTTCCAAACACACCACACAAACACACAACACACCCTCACACACTATTATATACTTACACAACTTCACAAACAAACACACGTCCGCACACACACATACCCACACACCACTTTGTTATATATGTAATACATTTAGCTAATCCTAATATATCTATATATATATAATCTAAATATATATTATGTAATACATTTAGCTAATCCTAATTTATAGGTACTTGCCACCTTTAAATGTATGTTAACTTTATTATGCTTACCTATACTTACATTAGAGGCATGAGAGCCTGCTTTTCATACAGAATACAGGCTATTAAAATAGCCTAGCAATGAGAGCAGTTGCATTTGCAACTTTTGTGATTCAGAAACCTGTGTCGTAATCCTACTAGAACAAAATTTTGTACATTTTCTTTTGGAGATTAAATGATTTTTTATTTATTATTTTTAGTTATCAGTTACAAAAGTTATGTTTCGGCCGAGCTGAATATTGAGCCAGTTTTTGGCCGAAACTTTGCTGAAACCGATGCCGAGCCTTCGGTAGGTCTCTAATCGTCACATATGTGTACTATAATAGTATGCATGCCGGTCCAGCTGATTCTGATTCTTACAATACATATATTTTTATTAGCTAGTCGACTAATAATGTTTGTGATTGTACATTTGAAAATCGTCGCGCAAAAAGAACGCTGGATTCCATACAAAATGTATTGTCGCCTGCGTTCACTGTACGTGGCAGCAGCTGTACCACAGATTAGATAATAGTTAACAGACAAAATAAAAAAAAGATAATTTCATTACTGCGCTGACCGTACATAAAGCCACTAGAATTGTTTTTAGCAATAATCGCCATGCAATTTGTATTTTTGTTGTGTTTACTAATTGTTTTTGTAGCGGCGGCAGAAGGTATGTCTTAAATGTGATTTAACAATTCCCGTTTCAGCCCACCAGTCAAGAGGAGAATCTCCTTTTAACCCCATTGAAAAACGCATAATTTGGTTTAAATTACATAATTTGTTCTAATACCGTCTTTTATTTAGGTTAGGCTTAAATGAAGCGCAGCTTAATATTCATAAAAGAAAATATATTATTTTTAAATGTTTAATCGTAGTGCCGATTCATAAATATTTGATAAATAGAACGAATAAAACTAATATTAGTTGATCGTAATTGTATTCGATAAGTTTCTTATTATTTATAAATAAATATATTTTCAGGATATCGCCCACCCCAGCAGAAATGCCATCAGAAAGCAAGCAAAAGACTGGAATTTGAAGATCTCTTATTCAGGCCTACCTGTTCCAAGAACCAGGTCCTACAGGCATCCTGGTTCCAGGTCTTCGAAGCAAGCTCAGGCCGGAAAGCAAATTCATAATCTGAAGAACAGAGGTCGGAAAGACCTCAGTTCTAGGAATAATGGGTACTATAGTTTAGAATCCAGGCATTTGCAGGGACTTCCAATCTTTTAAACACTTTAAATTTTAAGTATCTACTTATCTTTGTATTGGTATTTGGCATTTTTTATCAGTTTTGAAAAATAAATGAGAAAAAGTGGCTGTAAGAATTTTGCTTACTACGAACATTTACCTATAGATGGTCCATTCGAAAAACGGTTGCTATATAGCGAAATTACCTACTTCAATTAGAAGCCGAAGAAAAACGGTTGCTATATAGCGAAATTTTGATTACCTACTTCAATTAGAAGCCGAATAAAAAAATTAAAATCAATAGCAATCAAAATGAACTTAAACGGTAGTGTGCGTCAACCATTAGCTAATAAAATTAATAATACATGTATATTCAATTTCCTCCCTGTTAGTAAAGTTTTGTGCAATAAAGTAAAAGTAACCATTAGAATATTGCCTCATTGAACAACCATTGGCCTAAGCATTTCAGGGGTACACAACCTTTCCCAGCCAACCTCATAAATCCAAAGACAATGTTTCGAGCAAAACCAGATTTTACTTACAATATATTTGTATTCAAATAATGAAGTATACTTTGATTAATTAATGTACCATTCCGAATATTTGCTTTTGGTGTTCATTTTATTTGCTCGGGCGAATGTAATTGGCTTTTTGGCTGAGCTGAGCGAGATATTAAGCAGCTGAGAGATTCAGTTGCTAATTACTCTTTGAACCGTAAAGTGTGCAGGACAGCAAAAGGAGACGTGAGGATTATTTGACGATAACAAAAACATCGACCAACAGTCGCGAAGCAAGTTGCTAAATCATCGCCTGATGCTTTCAGAATGAAGGTTTTTTATGCATTTTTTATTAACATACTCAGGTCCACTTGTAACTAAGTAACAGTGTGCACAAATCTAAGAATGGAAATTTCGTCCAGTTCTCGTTCTTCTATCAATACGAATCTTGGTTTGTATAAGTCACCATAAGAATGTTAGTTTATAATCTAACTTTTTTTTTTCTCGTTAGTTCACAAACTATGTATAAATTGTAAACTGTACCGTACTGCTGACGATATGACGCGTTAGTTTATAATTAAACCGTTAAGTTGTGAACTGGTTTAAACTTGAATTGCAAAGGAAATACCCCTCAGGGCAAACACTGGTGAAAATTAGAGGGGGTAGCCTTCGTGTTATTATAACATGTAAGAGCAAAATAAACGTAAATTCTAAGCCCTGTCGGTCTGGTTTACAATTTGTCGTTTGTCTACAAACTAATGCGTTAGTTTATAAACTAACTGTTTGGACAATCTTACGGTGTCATATTTGTAGCTCAGATGATAATACAATAATATGTTACCATTGAGCTGGTCTGATGATGGAGCTCGAAGGTGGGAGAGGGAACCCTAGGATGCTTACTAGTAAACCTATCGAGTTTGAGCTAAGTTAAGTTAAGTAAGTTAAGTCCCCAGTCATATCTCCCGGCGAAGTTATCATCGTCATCACCTGATGATGGAGCTGGAAGGTGGTAGACGGAATTCTGGGATTTCCTTACGTAAACCAATCTAGTTCGGGCTCATTTGATTAGTCTTACCGAGACCTCTTTTTTCGATTTCTAAATTGAGTTTTTAGTTTTTAACCCGTTGGTTGGCATAGGCTTGCATAATTTTCATTGATTTTGGACTTTCATACCAGATGTGGGTTGAAAATATGGTGACATGTATATGGCCACTGTCAGCTGAGGGGTTAAATAAACCACTTGAATTATTATTGTACTACACATAAATAGACCATTGTTAGGTAATGTAAGTGTGTGTGGTGGATCAACTAAAGAGCTATTATTTTTTTGACAATCTAGGCATTTGGTATAGGATTAACGTAGAGTAATAAACCCAATTAGCTAGGCTGGCCAAGCTCATACTATTTCTTACTGTACATTCGCATATATATATAAAACAAACTCACAAAGCGTCACCTCTTTATGCATACGGGGAGGCAGAGGTTCATTTGAGTCCATATACTCGTACATACCTATATTCATAAAACAAACAAACATACAGGCACATATTCATTGCTTCTGGCCCCACACTAGCATACCCTGTGTTGTGGGAATCGTTCCCAGCCGGGGATCGAACCCGGGACCTCCCGCAGTAGGCGGAGCCACAACCGCAGCGCCACAGAGGTCGTCAAGCTGCAAACATTCTCGTTTAAGCAATAATACAGCTAAACAAGAGGCGCCAAAATGTGAGAATTCCACAGTGGAAATTTGAACAATAATTATAAGACAAGATGTTGTTTAGCCTCTAGAATTTAGCCAAGCATTAAGATAGCCCCTTCCCTGCAATGTTACTGCAGTCCGCACTTGAAATGCATTGCAGTGGGATGACTACTATTTAGTCAAAAATATCCTGTACCTACTGTTAAAAAGGCTCATATTTTTCGTGAGTTAAATGACATATTGAGAAATGACGTGATAAAATTGAATGGTATGAATAAAAGGATGAATGATCTCTGATTCAGGATTGGGAAAAAATGCTTTCGTATGTCCGGATGCTATCCACTACAATTTCTCAACTGATTCTCGTGAATTTGTGAGCAGGTTCGATAATTAAATACATTTAATTAAAAAGAGATTACGTTTTTGGAAATTGTTCAAAATGCGAAGATGACGGATTTTAACAAATGATGTGTCTTTGGATTTGTAGAGACCGTGAGAGAAACAGACTATTTGATTTTAGTGAAAAGTCTGGTCGCAAAATGTAGTTTACAAAGTAATTATTGCGGCTACGTTCAAACTCCATGTGTTTAACCAGGTGCATTCATAAGTTTGTAAGTTTTATAAGAAAGTGTCACTGGCGAGGTCTACAGATCACAGAGCCACTAGTTATAACAAGGCCAAATAATTCCTGGATCACACGTTGCACGCCATAAGCCAGAATGAAACTAGCTGACCGAGTTTAATATTTATCCAAAGAACGAAAAATCGGATCCATAACTGATACTATAATACCATTCCGTAATTGGTCCATTTGTTCATTCATTCACCTCATGTCTCTCCCCCCTCTTTTTTCATCCCCTCCCCCTCCTTAGCCCTAATGACGAGGATATCAGGCGAGATGTTCATTAAGTTTCCGGAAAAAATAGATTAATTGCTGAGCCACGAGGAACTGCGGGGATGTGTTTTAAAGATACACACACCACTACATACATTTTTGGTCGGGCGATCAGCAGATTGGTATAGAGAAGTGGAAAATAAAGTTGCTGTCACATAATCGGTTTCATAGAAAAAGATGTTTAGAATGACGTGCCCAACAAACCCCTAAAACATGACTACAACTTTCTGTGTGTAGAGTTTCCCTTCAGAGTGATACCTTTAGACTTCTTACAAAACAATAAATTCCTGTTCAACACTTGTTTAAAGACAAACATGTATAGGAATTGACATTTGTTTTGAGGTTAAACTATGTTTAAAAAATAAACTCCTATTCAACACTTGTTTTGAAGACAAAAAGGGATTTGGCGTTAGTTTTGAGTTAAACTATGTTTAATATTTTTGTAGTGACGCGGATTGGGTCTTACTACAAAACAGCTCCTGTTCAACACTTGAGTTGAAGTTTGTTTTGAGTTTAAACTATGTTTAATGTTTTTTGGCAATAAATAGGTATATTGTTTACCAATATAGGTTTCGACCCCCACATATGTTAAATGTTCACCAAATGTAGTGCCCGCACGTAGTTCTACATCGAACCGTATGGGTTGCTACAGCCGGATCGCAAATTAGGTTTGTGACGTCACAACTTTACAATACAACCTGAAGCCGAAGCGAAGTTAGGAGAGCGAGACCCATGTAGTCAAATAGAGGGTAGAATTTTGGTGAACATTTCGTTACTTTGGGACGACAATATTTTTTTTTTGATGTAACTTACTCAATTTGGTAAACAGTTAGTTAAAAGTAAGCCATATTTTTTGTTGTAATACGGATTGAGTTTAGTAGGTAGGTAAATCAGGAAATACACGTGGTGATAATAATTGTGTATAAAAAATCATGGCATCGCACTTTTAGAATATCCTAGCGCGGGGCCAGAAACAATGTAAGTACCAATAAATATATATTTTTTAAATTATTTTTAATTTTTTGTACTATGCGGAGTTGGGAGAGAGGTATAATTTTGTATATGTCACCGGAAGATAGAAAAAACCGTTAGTTGATAAACTAACGCATTAGTTGATCACTATCGACAGATAGTAAACCAGACCGACAGGGTTTATACATAATTTACGTTTCTTTTGTTCTTACATGTCAATCTAACACGGAGACTATTCGGGGGCTTCGCTGCGCTCGCCCCCTCTAGTCTTCACCTAAGCTGCCGCAGTGTTTGCCCTGGTATTTCGTTTGCAATTCAGGTTTAAACTAGTTTACTATTTAACGGTTTTAACCGTTAGTTTATCAACTAACACGTCATACAGTAAGCAGTACGCTACAGTTTACCATATATCAATAGTTGACCAACTAAAGAGAAAAAAAACGACATATACATATCATAAACAAAAATAACATACGACTATAATTACTATACACCCTGTATTACGAGAATACATGTATGTGAAATGAAAATGGGTTATGTATCCCAGTGGTATCCAATTTCAGTGGATTATTTTTTGGCGGCGATCCAAATATTGTATGCTATCTGCTTACGTAGGAGGTTTATGACGTCAGGAATTACAGAGCTGGATTAATGAATGTACTCTACTGTATAATAATACCTTGGACACTATAATAATACCTTGGACACTATAATAATACCTTGGACACTATAATAATAACTTGGACACTAATTACACACATTGATCTAGCCCCAAACTAGGATTCCCTGTATCTTGGATACTAGACAACGATACACATACTTATATAGATAAATATTATACTTAGATAGATAAACAATCATGACTAGGATACAAACATCAGTTCTCATCAAACAAATATTTGCCCCCACCGGGACTCGAACCCGGGACCCTTGGCTTCATAGGCAGAGTCACTGCCGACTCGGCCATTCGGGTCGTCATGTCGTATGAGCGTTCTAACCGAGAGGCACAGGTCTTTGTTCGCTATTTATCATTTGAAACATTGAATATCTGACTAGACAGGTAACCCAGTATGAAAAAGGGCTTCGGGTTATGTCGAACATAACTTGATATATATGTCCCCGTAAGATTGTCGAAACCGTTAGATTACAATCTAACGTTTTGTTACTCGTTAGTTTACAAACCATCAATAATTTGTAAACTTTACCGTACTGCTTACGATATGACGCGTTAATTTATAATAAAACCGTGAAATTGTGAACCGGTTAAAAGGTGAATTGCAAACGAAATACCAGGGCAAACACTGCGGTAGCTTAGATAAAGAATAGTGGGGGCGAGCGCAGCGAAGCCACAGAATACTAGATAGATAAGATAGATAGATAAATTAATTTATTCATTGCAACATGGTACACACACAAATACATAATTTTAACTCAAATTTTAAGAAGAAAAATCTGCAAATTAAAACAAAACACAGCAGTTAAATAAAACAAACAATAAATAATAAAATTATACAAGCAAAACATTTAGGTACGGTAAGGATAACTATGTGGTATTGTGACGTACCGCGACAATGAAATGACCCTGACTCAGCAATGTCACAGACGAATCTGTGACGCTGATATTCTGCCAGAGCCAGTACGGACGAGACAACGGTTTGCTCAAGTACACATTTAACAACGTAAAATATGATGATTTTAATAAAATTGTTGAATAAAATAAATTGTATTCTAGAAGATTGTATTAAAATTATAGCATTAAAATTATATCATTAAAATGTATAGTAATAAAAGAAATAAAATTAAAAAAAATATATAGCAATTTGTAATAAAATTTATGTCAGGGTTACAAGTAAGATTAAATTGAAAATGTCATTAGGATTATAAAATAATAATAATCAGAAGGGAATTAATCATAGTAATAATATAATTGGAAACAATATAAATATCACAGGTAACAGGTAGATTAGCTTCGTGCCGTTCCCTAAGTTTTCTGCTGTAGTATCAAATACTTTCTATAGGCACTTCTAAACCCAGCCTTACTAGTAAGCAGCCGAAGGGGTGGTGGGATGTTATTCCAGCACTTGGTGGCACGGTACTTAAAACTGCCACGGAAAGCTGCACCCTTGTGTCGAGGCATTGAGAGAAAAGGAGCAACTCTCTGGAACATACGCCAGGTAAGTTTGTCACAAAGATAAGAAGGTGTCCTCTTCACTATAACCTCAAACAACAGCGTTGAAAAATACAAATCCTGTCTAGCTTTCATCCTTAAAATATTTGCCCTGTTTAAAAATGGAGTAATGTGCGTTTTGGGGGGATTACGAAACAGAACCTGGCACAGGCATTTTGTACTCTTTGTATGAGTTTTTGTGTTTTCTCAAATAGACACGCTCCATACACTGTAATACAATAGTTAAGCTTGGATAGTACTAAGGCTTCATTTAACTGTATTCGCAGGTCAACGCTAAGAAGGTAACGGATTCTATACAAAACTTTAAGCCTATAGAAGAAATTCCTTACAACCTCAAGGACATGTCCCTCAAAACGAAGTTTGTCATCCATAAGAAGACCCAGGTTTCGTGCTTCCCGGACCCGTGTAATGGCGACCCCATTTACCAGGACCTTCGGATCATGCATAGCTATTGCCTGTATTTGATTTTTTGAGCCCAATATCATACACTTCGATTTATTTGGGTTAAGGACTAGAGTGTTAGAAGACGCCCATTGCGATATACGGCCCAGATCTTCATTCAGAGCCTCCACTCCCATACGGGGATCATTGTCAACTGATATATAAATTTGAAGATCATCGGCATACAAGTGATAACTACTGTTAATTATACTTCGAGTGATGTCTGCACTATATATTATAAACAGAGGGGGTCCAAGTATGGATCCTTGTGGGACTCCTCTATTAAGGGTAGCTAGCTGTGACTGCATCTGAGATCCGTCTGTCTTATCCAGCACTACCCGTTGACAGCGATTGCTAATTCTGGTTTACAATTTTTCTATATTGTACAAACTAACGCGTTAGTTTATAAAGTAACGGTTTTAAAAATCTGTCGGTGACATATATACAAATAATAAAGTAAAGCTGGAATCTAAATACCTACACAAAAGTTTATTATTTGATTGGTTCTTAAATTTTATATTTTTTTGTTTTCTTAAGAAGAAATAAGAAACTTTTTTTTGTATTTTGGTATAAATTAGGTCTTAAATATGTCATTTCAGTTTCACAAGATATAACCTTAAATATGTATGCAAATCGATTCCTCATCATTTAAGTATACATTAATATCATTTCAAAATACACGGTAAATAATGAGTGAAAAAACATTAATACTTATGCGCAAAGGCGAGCTTATCTCTAAAAAGAGATTTCTTCCAGCAAAACTAGGCTGCATAGGACAGGGCAGTATGGTGTACAATAAATTAAGTAACCTAGTAACTAATGTCTACTACCAAATGTCTACTAATTCTAACGTGTTGCTGTCTAACACTAAACTGGTCTCAGTTCTCATCAAACAAATATTTGCTCCCACCGGGACTTGAACCCGGGACCCTTGGCTTCCACAAAATATAATAAGTAATACATTATAATACTAACATATGACAACGTATAATATATAAATTAGCATAATACTTACATACTTAAAATTAATACGGAAGACAAAGGAGATGCAGTTTCAATATTTTTCTTAAAAATGAAAATGGATCTATCTCTAATGTGCGCAGGGAAGTGCGTTCCGCTGTAGGATTGCCTTTAACCTGAACGAGTGTTCGTAAACAACTTTTTTGTCCCTAGAGAAAAGGAACTCGAAAAGTTCAAGAAGGTAGGTGGGGTAGCGCGGATTCAACAAGATACCTATTAAAAAGGTAGGAGAGAATGTGCATATCACGGCGAAGACGAATCGGAAGCATCCCTAGCTCTTTGCGATACTGGGAGACATGGTCATACTTGGGCAGCCCAAAGACAAACCGAATCCCGAGATTCTGAAGTCGAGTTCGAGTCGATTCAGTTGTTCTTCGTTCGCACTGACCCAGCAAACAGCCGCGTAGTCGATTAATGAAAGTAGAACTGAGCAATATATTATATTTTATTTTAAGGATTTTAAGGCCGACCTCTGTGGCGCTGCGGTTGTGGCTCTGCCTACCAGGCGAGACGTCCCGGGTTCGATCCCCGGCTGGGAATAAAGAAAAAAACAACCTAGGTCTTGGATGTTTATATGTGTGTGACGTCGCTGTTTCTGGTTCCTATGTGCGGCCAGAAGCAATGTATGTGCCAATTTGTAAATGTTTAAGTTAAGTTAATCACTTAACTGCCATTATTTTTTAAATAAGATCTGCAACTTTCCGAGGGTTTAATGGCAGCATTAGTCATGTTTATCTAGAACAGTAGAACTGCCAAATAATATAATACCGTAGCTTAGGATAAAGTCCTGTATGAACACATGTCTAGCGTCACTTGGGACGATATTGCTGAAGCTCCGGATGTGGACACGGCAGTTGGTCGTTTTTACGACACCATATACGATATTTTCAATGCGACAGTGCCGAAAAAAACCAGGAAATGTGTACCTACTAGACGCTACCCAGTGTGGTATACTGGGGATATAATACACGACCTGGCCGCCAAGGCTAAATTACATTGTAAGTGGAAGTCGTGTAAGAGACCAGCTGACTACGCCGCATTCAGTGAGCTGAGAGCCAGTATTAAGTGCCGCATAGCTACAGCTTACATGAACCACATGGTGAGTTTAGAAGGTAATATCAGATACAACCCACGCGCGTTTTGGAAACATGTGAGTGGCCTCAGATCAAAGGATGGTTTCGAACCTCGGGTCATGCATCAGGGGCAAGAGTGTGCCGGAGAAGAAGCAGCAGCCGCATTTGCAGACTACTTCTCCGACGTTTTCCTCAGTGACAAGCCGGCGCTGGCACCGGATCTGGTAAACAGATCCGATGACTCGCGTACTGCTAACTACGTCCAAATTACACATGTTTCCCGTAGGGATATAGAGAAAGGACTGAGGCAACTAAGGCTAAGGAGCGCAATTGGACCGGACAACGTCCCTCCTTACTTCTTAAAGGCCTATAGTGATCAGCTGGTACTGCCTTTAGGTTGTATCTTCAACCTAGCTTTTGAGCAAGGGAAGTACCCCACCAGCTGGAAGCTCTCTCGAGTCAGTCCTGTACCCAAGACTAGTGATACTGCCTCTGTAAATCAATATCGACCGATTGCGATCCTGAGTTCATTGGCAAAATTGTTCGAGTCAGTCATATACGGTAAAATCTATCCACAGATAGCGCCATATTTGTGCGACTCGCAACACGGATTTAGGAGTCGTCGCTCAGTAACCACCAACTTACTGACGTTAGTCGATTTGGTCTCAGAGAGCATGGATCGGGGATGTCAGGTGGACGTCGCCTATCTGGACTTCCGTAAGGCGTTCGATAGAGTTGATAACGATGCCCTAATGAAGAAATTGTGCGCCATAGGATTTGCCCCAAGGCTGTTGGTCTTCTTTGCTGACTACTTGAAAAACCGCCAACAGTTTGTGCGACATGGCTGCTTTGAGTCCCAGCCGTACCACACGCGGTCGGGTGTTAGCCAAGGCTCTATTCTTGGTCCGTTGTTATTTATCATCATGATAAATGACCTAGAATCTGTGCTAAAATATTCTAAATGCCTACTGTACGCGGACGACCTCAAACTAGTACTTCCCATAATGTCAGAAAATGACTGTAGGCTACTACAGGAAGATCTAGATGCGGACTATAGATGGAGTGTGAGCAACAAACTCCTATTCAATAGTGAAAAATGTTGCATAATGTCTTTCACGCGCTCTCCTCGGCCTATTAGCGTGACGTATACACTCGGCGCGGAGTCCTTGACTCGAGTGTATTCGATGAAAGATGTCGGTGTTACGTTTGACCCTAAACTTACATTTCATGAGCACATGAGCACTTTAGCCAAGGAATGCTTTAAAAGATTGGGGTTTGTGATTCGGAATAGTAAGGGATTCCGTAATCTAGGTGTGGTACAGCTTCTTTACACTGCCCTAGTGAGAACCAAACTGGAATCTAGCTCGGTTGTTTGGAATCCACACGAAAGCTCATACGTCCTTATGCTCGAGAAGGTACAAAAAGCTTTTTTACGATACCTATATAAGAGGAAATTTGGGTACTACCCTTATCTCTATCCAACCGCTTTTATATTGGGTATGCTTGGATATAACTCACTAGAGGTGAGACGTAACACTGAACAACTTCTGACTGTGTGTCGATTGTTGCGAGGCGACAGTGACTGCGCGACGCTTGTCAGTGCGGTATGCGCGTTATTTGTGCCTGACAATTACGTACGCGGGCGCAGGCACCAGCTGCTAGCGGGCGGCTCGCACCGCACGGTGGCGCGCCGGCAGTCTCCGCTTGTCCGGGCGCGGGACAGCCTGAATGCTCTGTTGGCGGTAGCACCACTCAACGATCTGTTTGGTGATGCATGGAGGGACATTGTGCGAATGTGTGGCAGGTTCTGCGAGATGATGGAATGACAGTAATGTCAAATTATAACATTGAATTTGGTTTTTTATTAATTGATTTATGATTGATGACATATTGTGAATTTTAATTTGGATTGTAAATATTTTATTTTATTGGTATATATCTGTAATTTATGTCGATTTGGCCTCGGCTGTCAAGGCATAGATAAATTATGTTAATAAATAAATAAAAATAAATAAAAACGTGCTCATAGATAAAGTATGCAGTAAAAGCCGCCACTGTGGACGCAATTCGTGTTAGTTTGCTGAGTGGGTTTAAATTATTTATTTTTCAGGATCGTTTCTCTATATGAAGCTTCCATCCACAATTTTGGTGTTAGTGTTAGTCCGAGGAATTTTATTGTTTTTATTAGGTCTATGTTTTGGTTATTTTCATTTTTTTGTCAGGTTGGTGGGTTTGCTTGAGGCTTGTGAAATCGCATATGTTTTGTTTTATTGTAGGTTAATCTTATTATTAGGTTACTTTTTTGTATCGATTTTATTAGTCTACTCAATATATTATTTATCTCTTGATTCAAAGTTTAATTACATTCGTTTGTTTACTTACATTATTTTAAATTCCAAGTTGATGCAAGTACCTATAAGTATTATTTATACAACGTCGTATCAAAAAAGTAACCGAACTACTTCAAAAATAATTTAATAATTGAATTATCGTAATGAATTAATTGGCCAACTGAGACTCAACAACAATATTTTTTTCTATTTTAAAGTGGCAGCCCACCATCTGTAATTTGGCCTTGCTATTAAGATTCCAGGGTAAAGTAAGATATTCATGAATGCAGCGAGGCTATGGCAATGTAAAAATGGAGTCACAAGATAGAAGCAAGCAGAAGGAATTCTCATGGTTCCACAGTCACTGGGCGTAATAGGACATGAAGAAGAAGACCTCTACGAGGTCCTGGGAAACAGCTATGACAGACGGAGACCGACTCTGGAGGTGTCACAATCACAACTGGACTAACTAATTGAATTAACATGTGGAATCATTATTACAACAAATACCACGACTGCACTTTCTTTCGATAACACAGACAAACTTATTAATTCACCTGGTTACCTACATAGATAGAGTGTGAAAGTAGCCGCACCAATAACTTTGTAAACTACATTTTGCGGTCTTAAACACAACCTATGGACTTATCAATAATATTATATAGCCTGTTACTTTCACGGTCTCTACAAATCGAACGACACATCATTTGTTAAAATACAACTTATAGTTTAATAATAAGTACATATAGAACTTAATTTTGACTCATTATAATTCGGAGCAGACATACAATAAAGTGTTTAAAGCACGAGCGCCAGTCCGTAAAACATGTTGTTTTATCTGTTCAGTGGCAGAAACGGCAACTGAGATTCTATTCAAGATTTGAATCAGGTTGTGCTGCTCATAAGCAAGTTGAAGCCAGTTTTAATACCATTGTAGTCCCTACGATGGACACAAAAAGCACATTCAAAGTTCAGAAGGAGTACTGAACTAGATCGCGGACGGTACTGTGAAGAATACCTTCACAACATCTTCACAACTAAACAAATTTTGGCATTTCCATTGGCCGCTTTTAATCTCCCAACAGTAATTGCACAGTTTCATTTCATTTATACTTTAATGCACACAGATAATTATAGTTTCAGTGTTTCGCTCTTCAATATATTGATTTAACAAGTAGTTTATTCGATTCACTCAGCAACTAAACGCATATTCAGAGACTAAAAAAAATAAAAAATAAATTGTCTTTAGTCTATGGATTACACCCGTCTATGTCTGCTCTATGCCTATCTGTCATTATTCTTTTTTGCGCGGTGACTTTATGCAACAAATTTTTCATTTGCACGGAAAGATGCCTAAAAGAAAGAAAACCGATGAAGAAAAGATAGAAAATCTGGAAAAACGATTGAGGCGTTTAATCCGCAAAAGACGGAAAAGTGATGATTCCGAGGGTGACGGCGTCGAGGCGGCGCAGGCGCCGACACCTAACCTTACTAACATATTGAACCACGAGGTCCTCGAGGAAAATGAGTTATATGAGGAAGGATTGGTGGAAGGTAAGTGTTATTTACAATAGCAATGGTGTGGCGTGGTGTCCATAGCAAGAAAACACATGATTTTCCTGTTTTCAAGCGGGTTGTGCACGTGATGTACAAAAGCAAAAACGTTCTTCACATTCGGGGTGTTTACGTGATAAACACACGAAGTAAAAAAGCCTGGGGAATGTCCGTGAGGCATTACGAAGGTAGTCAAAGCTAGTTTTCTGTACACGAGGAAAATGAGTTATATGAGGAAGGATTGGTGGAAGGTAAGTGTTATTTACAATAGCAATGGTGTGGCGTGGTGTCCATAGCAAGAAAACATATGATTTTCCTGTTTTCAAGCGGGTTGTGCACGTGATGTACAAACACAAAAACGTTCTTCACATTCGGGGTGTTTACGTGATAAACACACGAAGTAAAAAAACCTGGGGAATGTGAGGCATTACGAAGGTAGTCAAAGCTAGTTTTCTGTACACGACTAGTTAAAATGGCGCATTTTCTCCAATTTTCAGATTGCGAGCAAGATGTACTAGACCCAGATATTCTGGAGGCGTTGGGTGAAACACAAGTACCAAAAGCAAATTATGGCCCACCAATCAACAGCGACCTCGCCACACGTTGGTCAGCTATTTTAGTGGCCGGATGTGAGAAAGATGTAAAACTAGGCCTCATAACTGCACATGAAATACCTGAAAACTGCCCTTTGATGGAGGCATCAAAGCTCAATTTGGAGATGGTGGCAGCCATTCCGGACTCTGCAAAGAACAGAGATAGTAAGATAGCTTCCGAACAGAACCAACTCGGTATGGGTATAACTGCCCTCAATAGAGGACTGACCGAACTAATAAAACCGAATCCTCAAAAACCGGAATGCATCAAATTCTTCAGTGAAGCAACCAGAATCCTCTGTGACCTACACTTTAACCAGACTATGACAAGACGAAGACTTATTTCAGGTTCCCTTGATAAAAAGTTTGTTGACCACATCAAAGACAGTAAGAGAACCGATTATCTCTTTGGAACAGATGTAGGCGACAAAATTAGAGCTGTGAAGGAGTTGGAAAAATCCGGAAAATCTTTACTGAAGACCCAGAATACTGGAAAACTTGCTGGACCAGGAGCAAACAACGACCGAGCTCGTCCGGGAAACTACCAGGGTCCGCCCGATACCAACCAAGGACACTGAACCGAGGCGGACTCTGAAGAACTCAACCGTTCTCCTACAACTGCAGACCGCCACCATCATCAGCAGTTCAAACCCAACACCCACCTCAATATCCGGCCAACCCACGGTTCAACCGACAACGGGCTACAATGCCACCGCCACCACCTCTGCCACCCCGTGCTCCACGATAGAGGTAGGACATGCTGGCCGATTAGCTTATTTTTACAAATGCTGGGAAAATATCACTGATGATGTAACAATGCTCAACCATCTTAAAGGTTATTCAATACCTTTTCATAGTAAACCCTATCAAAACAACATTCCGGGATTATTCAGTCCAAATTCCTCTAAGGAAAAGCTAGTAATGAATGTTGTTTTGAAAAAACTTGCTAACATGGGAGCTATATCTCTATGCAAGCCATGTCCAAACCAATTTATATCGAAGATATTTCTTGTACCAAAACCAAATGGGACTAGCAGATTCATTTTAAACTTAAAACAGCTTAATAAGTTCATTACTGCACCTCATTTCAAGATGGAGGACTATAGAACTGCAACCAGCCTGATTAAAAAAGATGATTTTCTAGCTAAGATTGATTTGCGTGACGCATATCTAGTTTTACCTGTAGCTAAAAAAGATAGTAAATACCTTCGTTTCCAACTTAAAGGCAGGATAGATGCTAAGATCCCGGATAATTATAATTCAACTTCATTATATGAATTTAATGCACTACCTTTTGGATTAAGTTCAGCCCCTCACATCTTTACTAAAGTAATGAAAATTGAAGTTGCCTATTTAAGAGAAAGGGGATACAAATCAGTTGTATACTTAGATGACTTGTTGTGTATAGGATCTAACTACAATTTTTGTTTAAAAAATGTCAAGAACACAAGGAAATTACTAGAATGCTTAGGTTTTATAATTAATGATGAGAAATCAATATTGACACCGTCTCAATTATGTCATTTCTTAGGCTATGTCTTTAACTCCGCTGATATGACCATGAAACTCCCAACTGAAAAAAGAAATTACATCGAAAAATCTGTGAATCGCTTATTAAAGGTACATAAATGTATGATTCGTGAACAAGCACATTTGATAGGTGTTCTCATTGCAGCTTGTTCAGCAGCTGAGTATGGTTGGGTTTACACTAAACTATTAGAACGTCAAAAATACTTGGCTTTGTCTAAAAATAATGATAATCATGACGCAAAGAAATCTTTACATTCTGATGCTAAGTTAGACCTCAGTTGGTGGGCTAGTAAGTAACATACAAAAAACATCAAAATCTATTAGACCGATGAATTTCAACTTAGAAATCTTTACAGATGCTTCTAGGACAGGATGGGGGGGGGGGGTATGTAATGGGAATTGGGTCAATGGAGCTTGGAAGGCAGAGGAAACAAAGTTTCATATTAACTATTTAGAGTTATTAGCAATATAATGTCACGTATAAAAAGTGGTGGACTCACTGTATGACAAATAATCAGAATCCGTTTTCAGCACCAGTTCCAACAATCATGCCTTTTCTAATGGAATTATATAATGATAATGCATCATATGCGACCCTCAACAGCCATAGAGCAGCACTAGCTTTATTAGTCAATTCAGATATAAGTACAGATAGTCGTTTAAAGAGGCTATTTAAAGGGTTTTTATAGAGCCAAACCACCCACACCGAAATATGTTACAACATGGGATCTAAGTGTTGTCTTGTCCTTCTTAGAAAAATGGTATCCTCACCACACATTAAGCTTAGAACAACTCTCAAAGAAATGTGTAACTCTACTTGCTCTGTGTTCAGCACAGAGAGTTCAAACACTCTCTCTGATAAAAATCAGTAATTTGGCAATATCCCCGAGCGGGGTTGATATTAGGATTACCGATTTGATCAAAACTTTAGTTCCCGGGCGAGATCAACCACATATCAAACTCGCATCAACGTCAACAATAAGTAGATGGATTAAAAACATTCTGACAGATAGTGGGGTAGACAGCCACGTATTTAGTGGGCACAGCACACGACACGCATCCACCTCGACGGCGGCTGTGCGTGGTGTGCCAATGGACGACATTCGTCGTGCCGCCGGCTGGACAAGGAACTCACAGACTTTTGCAAAGTTTTATAATAGACCAATTAATAATGGGGCTAACTTATTTGCTAAGGCAGTATTGTCCAGTATTTAACTGATGATTTATTTTAATCTTACCAAGAACAAATGTTCCTTTAATATATAAGACTGATTATTTGTAGTATTTTGGCACAATTGCAACAATAAATAAATAACTAATTATTTCTAACGAATAATATTTTTTATTATTATTTTATGTTCACAACTTTATATGCAACTCTAAACAACTACTGTTTAAATCAATATATTGAAGAGCGAAACACTGAAACTATAATAGATGATCAAACAAGCTTACCTTTAAGTGATGTTCGATCACTATTATATGAAGTGTTTCGCTCGAAGATATATTCCCACCCATCCCAATATAAATACATATTTAACCCCTATGGACATAAAGTTGTGCTTGCTCTGAAATAATGACAGATAGGCATAGAGCAGACATAGACGGGTGTAATCCATAGACTAAAGACATTTTTTTTTTTTTTTTTAGTATCTGAATATGCGTTTAGTTGCCGAGTGAATCGAATAAACTACTTGTTAAATCAATATATCTTCGAGCGAAACACTTCATATAATAGTGATCGAACATCACTTAAAGGTAAGCATGTTTTATCATCTAATATACATGTAACATTAAAAGAAAACTCAGGTACATGGGCGAGCTTATCACTTTAAAAGAGATTTCTTCGAGCAAACCTAGCAGTTACCATACGACACCGGAATACCCGGTATTTTTTTCTTTGGCGCCTGATGAATATGCTAAATATGGGACATTCATAAGAATTATGAAATGGAGTGTTATATATCTCTTTCCTTGTCTAACTCGAGCCCTTACCGACTTAATGTAAGCGACAGAAATGAAATTTTACAGGAAACGCTTTTTTAAATATTTTGAAACATTATGCTGTCATGTCAACACAAAACTTACACTACTACACTACAAAACTTTTGAAACTGTGAAACTTATAAAATATATGTGATTGTTGCATTTTATGTAATTTTTGGCGCCTATAATACTTTTGCCCTCATCTTCTTCATGCTTATGTATATTAGATACGTAGAAGTAATGAAATAAATAAATAAATATTAGAGGACAAACTTACACAAATCGAACTAGACCCACGCTTTGAACATATTTTTTGTATGTTCAAAGCGACAATATCCTGTTTCTTTCATAATGTATGTTAGTTTTATATAGAATTCAATTAAATAAGACTAACAGGTAAACACACTTTTAATATAGAGTAAAAGCAATGCAGTGATAGTATTTATTTGAATCATAGATTTCGTGCACAATGAATTAAAATGTTTTTTTTTCAAATAATTTATAGAAATATAAGAAATAATAATTTAATAGAAAACGACCGAATATTGATGCGCTACATGGGCTGTGATAACAAGTAGGGTCTCCCATATTGCAATATTCTAAGACCATTTAACTTATGATAAAATTATTACGTCTACGTTAAAAATGAAAGAATTATTTACAATGAAACTCGCAGTTGCCAGAACTTTCTATTGGTTGTATTTTGGCGGGAAACGTCAATGTGGAATCATCCGTTGCAGTTTAACATATCAGCTCTCTATCTATACGTATAAAAATGAATCGCCTGTACATTATTCTTACTAAATCTCTAAGATCGCCGGACCATTTTGAATAATTCCTATTCACATTTAGTTTAGGTAAAAAGAAAGTAAGGAAAAACTCAGATATACAGCCAAAAAACAAAAAACATGTTTTGTATGGGAAGTGGAGACAGCTCCCTATCGCTAGATGGCGTTGGTAGCCATGAATCATATAAACTCTTTTGTGTTTGAATCATTGGACTAGGTAATACATTTAACCTCTTTGTTGGTAGCACAAAGGATAGATGGCTATAGTAGCGGATCTCTTTCACTTACCAACATCTATATTACTAACGAATTTTATTTTATTTATTAATTATTTTCTCGCCACTTTAGGGTATGTACCATATTACTTATTTTACAATATAATATAATTTTAGGTGGAATGAAGTCCGCCAGATCAGCTAGCTAAAAATATAAAAATCGCAATTTCGATAAAGTGTCGCTTACGATAAGTCGGCGTTAAGGGCTCCATGGTGAGAATTAGTACAGCTATTGTAATGAAACTATATAATAATCACAAATATTAATATTATATCGTCTTTACAACACTTTTTGCTTATGATCTTGATTTGGTAGAAGCTGGTAATCGACTGAGCTCGAGGACTGAAGCTCGACGAGGTGCCATTCGCCGGAAGGGGCGGAACCACAATCGTTTCGCTCCATTCTCGACTCGACGCGCGCGCTTCCGCTGACCGTGCGCGCGCGTTTTGGCGCCTGTTTCTTCAACCGGAAGTATAGGCGTTAACATCCGGCCCTCCTGCATCGTGTTCGTCCTCGCACACGTCTCTCTAGGGAACTTCTGAAATGCAGAAAACAACATTCTGTTAATAGTTTACTCAAATTATATAGTAGACAACTGTGGAGGATAACCGAGCTTCTGATCCTCTAACAATTAGCTAATCCTGAGCAACAGAAATCTTATTTACACAATGGATCCGATTTTCCAACTTGATGAGTACATTCCAACTCTAAGCCATACACTCGTCAAGCTTTCGGTTTATCGACCCAATGTTGTGTAAATTCCGTCTCCCGCTCATAATACAATTAGTCAATTGAAGTGATGACCAGTCGTTCAGTCCAAGCACGGAGATCTCGTGTACACAATGGATCCTATTTTCCAACTTAAAGTATGTTACAACTCTAAGCCACACTACTCTTCAAGTCTGCCGGTTTATCGATCCAATGTTGTGTAAACCCTGTCTCCTACTTCTATTCAAACTATTTGCAAACAGATATTGCCATATAGTTACTTTTTTATTCACTCTTAATTTTAGTTTTAACATGACATTCAATTTTTGTGATTCAACTAGGCATATTATTTTACTGGACAAATAAATATTGTACCTATAATGTGTGTAAAAAATAGTGAAATATATTTACCACCTTAGCTAACATCAAGGATGTTAGCGAAGGTGGTAAATATATTTCACTATTTGTTATCCTCATTCCATTCCGATATCTTTATCCATGTTTTCATATTCTCGATACATGTAACTCCAGTATATTTCTTGTGGGATCGCTCACTGCCCATAATGTCGGCAATGCGATACCTGTCTCGGCCTAAAATTTCCGTCACTCTAAACGGACCCTTAAATAACGGATGCAGCTTTGTTCTTGCACCGTTATTATAATGACTTGGTATTTTAACGAGCACGAGATCACCAACTTCAAACAACCGTGCCATACTTCGTTTTGTTTAAAAAAAATCTTTTTGATAGTTCGAACTCGATTTGATTCTTGCGTCTACGTCTTTTCTCAGCGTTGTCATATCGATATTTTCTTCAACTTCAGGTAAAAATCGGTCACTTTCCATGCGTAGGCGATATCCAAAAAATACTTCACTAGGGACAGCATTGATAGTTGTCTGTTTAGTGCTATTTATACCTTGCTGTAATGTTGCTAGAACTTCATACCATTTGTAATATCCAGTATCCGCTCCTAATGAACGCAGTGCTTCTAGAATGGTTTTATTATAGCGTTCGACTTGTCCATTGGAGCGAGGTATTCCAGTTGAAATAGTGTGTGCCCGTATGTTTTTTGCAGTACAGTATGATATCTACGCTTTTGACGGAAAGGCCGCTCCAGCATCAGTAATAAGTCGTTTTGGATTTCCAAAAATTATAAATAAGCTATTCAATTCTATTAAAACTTATTCAGTGCTAGTGTTTCGTACAGGATAGATAAATACAAATTTTGTAAAAGCGTCTACTAATACGAGAACATGACAATTACCCTTAGTCGACTTTATATACATTACATATGGACCCATGTGGTCCATATGTAATGTATAAAAGGGACGCGCGTATATTGGAATCGGGTGAAGTGCTCCCTCCTTTTTACCGCTTTTACTTTTGTTATAAAGACAGTGTAAGCAATTTTTGACATGTTTTTTAAGCAATCTTTGACTATTCTATTCATTTTTTCGAACCAATAATTATGTTTAATCCTTTCAAGCGTTTCATCAGCCGCGAAATGGCCTATTTTGTCATGATTGTATTTTAAAATTTGCCATATGCAATTTTTGGGAACGACCCATCTACGACCGTGCGTGGTACGCCTATACACTTTGTGACCTAAAACTTCGTATGTATTAAACACATCTTTATGCGCTTCGGCATCTCCTTACAATAAAATATCTCTAATTCTTAACAATTCCTTATCCTGTTCCTGGACAGATAAAAGCCAATCTGCTTCAATTATAGACATGACTATTTCTTGTTGTGAAACCGGGTTTCTACTTAGTGATACTTCGTAGTCGAATTCCTGAGTTTATAACACCCATCGAGCTATCCTGGGCAGTATTTCCTTTTTCGTGAGCCCGTACCGTACTGCGTTGCAGTCAGTTAGAATCTTAAACCGTCTCCGAGTAGATATAGACGGAATTTCTGTAAGGAAGCAACGATCGCCAGTAATTCGAGCTCGAATGAATGATACCGTTTCTCCTCATTACTTGTTTGCCTGCTATAATAATAAACGGGTCTTTCACCATGTTCATGCAATTGGACCAAGATACCAGCTATCCCCTCGCGACTTGCATCGGTGTAAAGGATAACTTCCTTTTCGGAGTCAAAAATGGCTAAAATGGAATCACTCGTCAACGCGTCTTTAAAGAAACTTACAGCTCGATCATGTTCGTCAGTCCATTGCCATTTTTCACCCTTTTTTAGAAGTTTTGTTTGTGGGCTACTGATGATTGCGCAGTTTTTAATGAATTTGCGAAAGTAATTAACTACTCCTAAAAATTGACGGAGTTGATGGACCTTTTTAGGCACAGGGAATGTTTTGATCGCGTCAATTTTTTTCGATGATGGTTTGATACCCTCGCTGTTAACGTCATAGCCAAGAAAAGTTATTTCATTATTTCATTTTATTTCATTTTATTTCATTTAGCTTTGACTACCTTCGTAATGCCTCACATTCCCCAGGGTTTTTTACTTCGTGTGTTTATCACGTAAACACCCCGAATGTGAAGAACGTTTTTGCGTTTGTACATCACGTGCACAACCCGCTTGAAAACAGGAAAATCTTGTGTTTTCTTGCTATGGACACCACGCCACACCATTGCTATTGTAAATAACACTTACCTTCCACCAATCCTTCCTCATATAACTCATTTTTCTCGTGTACAGAAAACTAGCTTTGACTACCTTCGTAATGCCTCACGGACATTCCCCAGGCTTTTTTACTTCGTGTGTTTATCACGTAAACACCCCGAATGTGAAGAACGTTTTTGCTTTTGTACATCACGTGCACAAACCGCTTGAAAACAGGAAAATCATGTGTTTTCTTGCTATGGACACCACGCCACATCATTGCTTTTGTAAATAACACTTACCTTCCACCAATCCTTCCTCATATAACTCATTTTCCTCGAGGACCTCGTGGTTCAATATGTTAGTAAGGTTAGGTGTCGGCGCCTGCGCCGCCTCGACGCCGTCACCCTCGGAATTGTAGGGACATGCTTATGTCAGCATTATGTAACAGTGGTAGCGAGTGCGCTCTGCTTGCGAGTTAGTCGTTCCGTAATCGCGTTCTAAGTAACTTGTCTCTTCTGTGTTATCCCAGGTGTACCGTGTAAAGCTGAACTGTAATAAAGGATCTATACTAAAGACTAAGTGAATATTATTGACACTCCTAAATTGGTGACCCCGACTCTTTTTTTTTCTGGGAATCAGTGCAGTGACAAGTGTATACCTACCTACGAACGAGCGGCGACGGGACGACTCCCGGCTAAGTAACCACGACTTGGCCGGAGTTTCAACGTGGGAGTTTCAAATGAGTAAGGGAGCGGGCCAAGACAAGGCTGGAGCCGCCGCCGGACCCAGCAAAGAAGAGCAACCATCTGAAATGGCGTCAATTTCGGTGTCGGCGAGAATCCCTGAATTCTGGCAGGAACAGCCGCGTTTATGGTTCGCGCAGTTCGAGGCGATAGTCAGCCCCCAGAAACAAGGTGACGAATATAAATACCAACTGGCAGTGTCAAAGTTAAGTAGGGATGCATTACAACAGTGCTCAGACATACTTTATACACCACCAGCAGAAGGGAAATATAATTCACTCAAAGAGAGGCTTCTCAAGGTGTACGAAGAGTCTCCAGAACGACAATTTCAGCGTCTGGTCGGTGAAATGGATTTGGGATCACAGAAACCCACGCAGCTGCTACGAAAAATGATGACTTTAGCAAGGAACTGCCAAGCGAGTGATGAAACAGTTCATAGATTATGGATGGCACGACTACCGACGCCTGTAAGAGCGGTGTTGACAGCGAGTCAAGATCAGATATTGGAGAACCTGGGGACAATTGCAGATAAGGTAGTGGAAAACATAACGAGTGTGAACGAGGTAGCGTCGGTAAGCAGCGGTGCAGCAAACTTCGCGATGCAAGAGATGATGACAGCTATGAACAAATTGGTCCTGGAGGTAGCTTCTCTGCGCGGCGAGATACGTGGCAGGTCACAAGCAAGGTACCAGAGTAGGGGCAGATCAGCGTCAAGGGGCAGATCGCCATCACCTAACAGAACTCCAGAGAGTCCGGACTGGCTCTGTCGGTACCATTTCCGATTTAGATCAAGAGCGACTAGATGTGAGAAACCCTGCGCATGGAAACAACCGGCGGAAAACTAGAAGCAACGGCCTCAGGAGACGTAGGAAATACCGTGCTGCGAGAAAATCGTCTCTGTGTGTACGATCGTAAAAACGCGTTGCGGTGGTTAGTGGATACTGGTGCGAACATTTCAGTTATTCCAAAATCAAAAGTGAACAAACATTTGCGACGTGGAAATGTATCTTATAAACTATATGCGGCAAACGGTTCGGAGATACAAACCTACGGAACTGTGACTTTAGAATTAAATTTAAGATTAAGAAGAGCATTGAAATGGGTGTTTGTAATTGCCAATGTAAGCAAACCAATCTTGGGAGCAGATTTTTTAGAGCATTATAAGCTGTTAGTTGATGTAAGTGGGAAATGTTTGCGAGATAAAATTACTGACTTAAAAACAATAGGAATTTTGGTTGATGATGGGGCTACTACAGTGAGCACTTTCGATGGCGGAAACCCCTGTAGCGAAATTTTGGCTAGATACCCAGACATAACCAGGCCTTTTAACCTGAAATATGATACTAAACACGGGGTACACCATTACATTGATACAAAGGGCCCACCTGTTCATGCAAAGGCGAGACGTTTACCCCCAGATAGGTATGACAAGGTCAGGGAGGAATTTAGGAATATGCAAGAATTAGGTATTTGCCGTCCATCGAAGAGCGAATGGGCAAGCCCGCTTCACGTTGTGCCCAAGAAAGATGGGCAAATCCGACCCTGTGGTGACTACAGGCAGCTGAACGCGGCGACCAAGCCGGACCGTTACCCCATCCCAAGACTGCAGGACTTCACATATGGACTTTCAGGTAAGAAACTTTTTTCGCATATTGATGCAAATAAGGCATTCCATAACATCCCAATCAATCCTCAGGACGTCGAAAAAACCGCAATAATTACCCCATTTGGGCTATTCGAGTTTCCCAGAATGACGTTTGGCCTATGTAACGCAGCCCAGACGTATCAAAGGTTCATGAACGACGTATTATTAAAAGGCATAGAACAGATTAGGTGCGAGGCTACCAGGGAATCGAGTACCAAAAAATCGAACCTATTCTGTTATATTGATGACGTCATTATATCGAGTCATTGTGTGGAATGCCATAAGAAACACCTTGATGTGGTTTGCCAAAGGTATAGTGAGTGCGGGCTAACCATCAATATGGCAAAGTGTGAATTTGCAAAAGATAAAGTAGAATTCCTTGGTTATGAGGTATCGGCGGAGGGTATCACACCCCTCCAAAGTAAAGTGGAGGCCATCATGAATTTTCCTCGTCCACAAACAGTAGAACAACTGAGAAGATTCTTAGGGATGATTAATTTTTACAGATCTCATCTGCCCAGAGCCGTGGAACAACAGCAGGAACTGAACAAGTTTCTGCACAACACTAAGAAAAGAGATAAGACCAGAATAACGTGGACGGAGGAGGCGAGTAAAGCATTTGAACAATGTAAGGTGAGCCTTAGAAATGCTATTACCCTAGCTCATCCATTGGAAGGCGTTCCTTTAGCACTGATGTCTGATGCGTCTGACTCGTGTATCGGCGGAGTACTACAGCAGTGGGATGGTAAGTCGTGGAGACCGTTAGGATTTTACTCAAAGAAACTTTCCGGTACTCAGACTAAATATAGTACCTATGACAGGGAACTTTTAGCAATATACTTATCAATCGAACATTTCCAGAACATGATCGAAGGCCGACCATTGATAATCTTCACGGACCATAAGCCGCTATCATTCGCATTTACAAAGCCCGACAACGGCAAGGAATTAGCTAGAAGAATTAGACAATTAGCATACATAAGTGAGTTCTCAACAGATATACGACATATAAAAGGCGACCTAAACATTGTAGCTGACGCCTTGTCCCGTGTAGAAACAATAGAATGTCCCACTGTGTTCGATTTCGCAGACCTAGCAAGAGCGCAGGAAGCCGATACTCAGATTACATTACTGCTAAATGAAGCGAGCGATAAAAATAGTTATGAATTGAAACAATGTAGCATGCCCAACTCAGACAGCAAGATTTATTGTGAAGTAACTCAGAAAAATATTAGACCATACGTCCCGGAAAATATGAGGAAACAAGTTTTTGATGCGATTCATGGCATCAGCCACCCAGGTATTAGGACAACAAGGAGAATGGTAGCTAAGAGGTACTTTTGGCCAGGTATGAATAAGGATGTAGGCCTTTGGGCCAAAACTTGTATCGCCTGTCAGCGAGCCAAAGTAGTGCGTCATACCAGCTCCGGGATAGGACAATTTGAGAAGAGAGAACGTTTCGAACATATTCACGTCGATATAGTTGGCCCGCTACAGACAACTCAGGAAGGGTACAGGTATGTATTGACAGTTATAGACAGATTCACCAGGTGGCCTGAGGCTTTCCCACTGAAAACAATAACGGCAGATATAGTTGCAAAAACGCTATACGAGGGCTGGATTTGTCGATTTGGAAATTGCAGGGTAATAACCACAGACAAAGGCCGGCAATTCGAGAGTGATTTGTTCACAAAACTGATGCATATGTTAGGGGTAAGTAGAATCAGAACAACCCCGTACCACCCCGAGAGCAACGGCATGATAGAACGCTGGCACCGTAGCCTTAAGGCGGCGTTAATGGCAAGGTTATCGCAGACCTCGTGGGTGGACGAACTTCCAACGATCCTGCTTGGGTTGAGAACAGCCATTCGTAGTGATTCAGGGATAAGTGCCGCAGAACTGGTATATGGACAGACAATCACTTTACCAGGTGAAATGTATGTACAGAGTCCTCAGAGATCGTTGGATGAACATGAGTACTTGGAAACACTGCGTAAGTCAATTGCACAGAATAGGCCCCAGCCCAGTTCACACTCGAATTCTAGAACCGTGTTTGTTCATCCGGACCTGAAATTATGTGAGTATGTATTTATTAGAAATGACGCCGTACGCAAGCCTTTACAGCCACCGTATGACGGACCGTACAAAATAGTAAGTAGAACAGACAAATATTATTCGATACAGTTGCCCAACAGAATCACGCAAGTTTCTATAGACAGGCTTAAACCGGCGTATTTAATTAGGGAAGACGAAGATACATTAGGCAGAAACCCAAGGGTAGCATTGAGAGTTAGGGGACAAACAAACCAACAGACAATAGACATGCCACCCCCCTTTTCAAATTTCGAGCCAGCGGCAGATTTAGTACCCGCCAGCGAAAAGTGCACACGTAGCGGCCGCGTCGTCAAGCGACCCGTGCGCTTCATTAATTGAGCACACGCAATAGGTATAAGTTTTGAATAGAAAATAATATAGTTTAAATACGGATTTTGTCAGATGTTAAATGACGGATGTTGTTGTAAGAAAAATGTTTACCTCAGCGGTCAGCACCATTAATTAGAATAGTCAATAGTTTAAATATAGCTGTGCGAGAGTAAATCGTCATTATTACCGCAATATTGATAAGAGTTACTTATCGGGCCCATAGCGCATCAATTGTATCGAGTTAACAAAATTGCTATTTTTTGGAACACAATGGGTGGAAATCAAAGCAAGCACGAGGAAATACTCATTGCGCAAAACGGAGCTAATAACGCGAGTCCGCGCATCACAGAGGTAGAAACAAAAGTTAATAGTAATTTTGTGATGTTGATGGTGCTGACAGTGGCTGTAGTGCTTATGTATTTGTATGTGGCCTTCAGACTTTACAAGAATCATCTAAGAAAATTGTTTAGAAAGGACATGAATGCAGCATCCCAAAGTGTGTAGCGATTACGAAGTAGTCTCGTAAGTTTTTTTTTCTATTGATTGTATTTGCAAAGTATTGTATTGTATTGTATTGCAATGTATTGAATTTCAAGTCGGGCATTGAAACACATGTACCGCATATGTATGTATCGTTGGCTTGGGGACACAAAAATGAATAGGTGTACGTTTATTCTTGTGTCACACAAGTTAATATGGAATGTACTAAAGTATTTTATGTTAGACTTAAGTGGGTTATCCTCAGTTCAGTTTTGTATAACTACAGTATTTCGTCCCAAGTAAGTTTGATAACGTATTGATTAATATACAACTTATGTGTAATTGTTGGAATGAGTATCAACGTAGGACTTTCGTGGGATTGTGTACTTAGTATGACGCCAAGGAGGTACTCATTCCAACAAGTTTTAACTAACGTATTTAATTGCAAGTGTAATTTCTAATCTTTGAATTAGAAAGGAATACATGTAGACAATGTTTTGTTAAACGGATGTAGGCATAAGCATTGTTATAAATAACAAATGAAACACGATATATATTAACAGAAGGTATATTTCATCATTCAGAATCAGAATACAGTTTTGCATTAGTGTTTATCATTGCAGCGTTGCTCAGAACTTAGAGTCAGCAGAATCATTACAGATAGTATCAGGTATTTTTGCATTGTATTGGACGTTTCAAAGTACAGTCAGTCAAGTAAGTTTTTGCATAATGTTTTGTAATTGTTAAAAATTTCAAGTAAAATTTTTGTTTTTTAAGAGGGGGATGAGTGTAGGGACATGCTTATGTCAGCATTATGTAACAGTGGTAGCGAGTGCGCTCTGCTTGCGAGTTAGTCGTTCCGTAATCGCGTTCTAAGTAACTTGTCTCTTCTGTGTTATCCCAGGTGTACCGTGTAAAGCTGAACTGTAATAAAGGATCTATACTAAAGACTAAGTGAATATTATTGACACTCCTAAAGAATCATCACTTTTCCATCTTTTGCGGATTAAACGCCTCAATCGTTTTTCCAGATTTTCTATCTTTTCTTCATCGGTTTTCTTTATTTTAGGCATCTTTCCGTGCAAATGAAAAATTTGTTGCATAAAGTCACCGCGCAAAAAAGAATAATGACAGATAGGCATAGAGCAGACATAGACGGGTGTAATCCATAGACTAAAGACATTTTTTTTTTTTTTTTTTTAGTCTCTGAATATGCGTTTAGTTGCCGAGTGAATCGAATAAACTACTTGATAAATCAATATATCTTCGAGCGAAACACTTCATATAATAGTGATCGAACATCACTTAAAGGTAAGCTTGTTTGATCATCTAATATACATGTAACATTAAAAGAAAACTCAGGTACATGGGCGAGCTTATCACTTTAAAAGAGATTTCTTCGAGCAAACCTAGCAGTTACCATACGACACCGGAATACCCGGTATTTTTTTCTTTGGCGCCTGATGAATATGCTAAATATGGGACATTCATAAGAATTATGAAATGGAGTGTTATATATCTCTTTCCTTGTCTAACTCGAGCCCTTACCGACTTAATGTAAGCGACAGAAATGAAATTTTACAGGAAACGCTTTTTTAAATATTTTGAAACATTATGCTGTCATGTCAACACAAAACTTACACTACTACACTACAAAACTTTTGAAACTGTGAAACTTATAAAATATATGTGATTGTTGCATTTTATGTAATTTTTGGCGCCTATAATACTTTTGCCCTCATCTTCTTCATGCTTATGTATAGTAGAAGTAATGAAATAAATAAATAAATATTAGAGGACAAACTTACACAAATCGAACTAGACCCACGCTTTGAACATATTTTTTATATGTTCAAAGCGACAATATCCTGTTTCTTTCATAATGTATGTTAGTTTTATATAGAATTCAATTAAATAAGACTAACAGGTAAACACACTTTTAATATAGAGTAAAAGCAATGCAGTGATAGTATTTATTTGAATCATAGATTTCGTGCACAATGAATTAAAATGTTTTTTTTTTCAAATAATTTATAGAAATATAAGAAATAATAATTTAATAGAAAACGACCGAATATTGATGCGCTACATGGGCTGTGATAACAAGTAGGGTCTCCCATATTGCAATATTCTAAGACCATTTAACTTATGATAAAATTATTACGTCTACGTTAAAAATGAAAGAATTATTTACAATGAAACTCGCAGTTGCCAGAACTTTCTATTGGTTGTATTTTGGCGGGAAACGTCAATGTGGAATCATCCGTTGCAGTTTAACATATCAGCTCTCTATCTATACGTATAAAAATGAATCGCCTGTACATTCTTCTTACTAAATCTCTAAGATCGCCGGACCATTTTGAATAATTCCTATTCACATTTAGTTTAGGTAAAAAGAAAGTAAGGAAAAACTCAGATATACAGCCAAAAAACAAAAAACATGTTTTGTATGGGAAGTGGAGACAGCTCCCTATCGCTAGATGGCGTTGGTAGCCATGAATCATATAAACTCTTTTGTGTTTGAATCATTGGACTAGGTAATACATTTAACCTCTTTGTTGGTAGCACAAAGGATAGATGGCTATAGTAGCGGATCTCTTTCACTTACCAACATCTATATTACTAACGAATTTTATTTTATTTATTAATTATTTTTTCGCCACTTTAGGGTATGTACCATATTACTTATTTTACAATATAATATAATTTTAGGTGGAATGAAGTCCGCCAGATCAGCTAGCTAAAAATATAAAAATCGCAATTTCGATAAAGTGTCGCTTACGATAAGTTGGCGTTAAGGGCTCCATGGTGAGAATTAGTACAGCTATTGTAATGAAACTATATAATAATCACAAATATTAATATTATATCGTCTTTACAACACTTTTTGCTTATGATCTTGATTTGGTAGAAGCTGGTAATCGACTGAGCTCGAGGACTGAAGCTCGACGAGGTGCCATTCGCCGGAAGGGGCGGAACCACAATCGTTTCGCTCCATTCTCGACTCGACGCGCGCGCTTCCGCTGACCGTGCGCGCGCGTTTTGGCGCCTGTTTCTTCAACCGGAAGTATAGGCGTTAACATCCGGCCCTCCTGCATCGTGTTCGTCCTCGCACACGTCTCTCTAGGGAACTTCTGAAATGCAGAAAACAACATTCTGTTAATAGTTTACTCAAATTATATAGTAGACAACTGTGGAGGATAACCGAGCTTCTGATCCTCTAACAATTAGCTAATCCTGAGCAACAGAAATCTTATTTACACAATGGATCCGATTTTCCAACTTGATGAGTACATTCCAACTCTAAGCCATACACTCGTCAAGCTTTCGGTTTATCGACCCAATGTTGTGTAAATTCCGTCTCCCGCTCATAATACAATTAGTCAATTGAAGTGATGACCAGTCGTTCAGTCCAAGCACGGAGATCTCGTGTACACAATGGATCCTATTTTCCAACTTAAAGTATGTTACAACTCTAAGCCACACTACTCTTCAAGTCTGCCGGTTTATCGATCCAATGTTGTGTAAACCCTGTCTCCTACTTCTATTCAAACTATTTGCAAACAGATATTGCCATATAGTTACTTTTTTATTCACTCTTAATTTTAGTTTTAACATGACATTCAATTTTTGTGATTCAACTAGGCATATTATTTTACTGGACAAATAAATATTGTACCTATAATGTGTGTAAAAAATAGTGAAATATATTTACCACCTTAGCTAACATCAAGGATGTTAGCGAAGGTGGTAAATATATTTCACTATTTGTTATCCTCATTCCATTCCGATATCTTTATCCATGTTTTCATATTCTCGATACATGTAACTCCAGTATATTTCTTGTGGGATCGCTCACTGCCCATAATGTCGGCAATGCGATACCTGTCTCGGCCTAAAATTTCCGTCACTCTAAACGGACCCTTAAATAACGGATGCAGCTTTGTTCTTGCACCGTTATTATAATGACTTGGTATTTTAACGAGCACGAGATCACCAACTTCAAACAACCGTGCCATACTTCGTTTTGTTTAAAAAAAATCTTTTTGATAGTTCGAACTCGATTTGATTCTTGCGTCTACGTCTTTTCTCAGCGTTGTCATATCGATATTTTCTTCAACTTCAGGTAAAAATCGGTCACTTTCCATGCGTAGGCGATATCCAAAAAATACTTCACTAGGGACAGCATTGATAGTTGTCTGTTTAGTGCTATTTATACCTTGCTGTAATGTTGCTAGAACTTCATACCATTTGTAATATCCAGTATCCGCTCCTAATGAACGCAGTGCTTCTAGAATGGTTTTATTATAGCGTTCGACTTGTCCATTGGAGCGAGGTATTCCAGTTGAAATAGTGTGTGCCCGTATGTTTTTTGCAGTACAGTATGATATCTACGCTTTTGACGGAAAGGCCGCGCCAGCATCAGTAATAAGTCGTTTTGGATTTCCAAAAATTATAAATAAGCTATTCAATTCTATTAAAACTTATTCAGTGCTAGTGTTTCGTACAGGATAGATAAATACAAATTTTGTAAAAGCGTCTACTAATACGAGAACATGACAATTACCCTGAGTCGACTTTATATACATTACATATGGACCCATGTGGTCCATATGTAATGTATAAAAGGGACGCGCGTATATTGGAATCGGGTGAAGTGCTCCCTCCTTTTTACCGCTTTTACTTTTGTTATAAAGACAGTGTAAGCAATTTTTGACATGTTTTTTAAGCAATCTTTGACTATTCTATTCATTTTTTCGAACCAATAATTATGTTTAATCCTTTCAAGCGTTTTATCAGCCGCGAAATGGCCTATTTTGTCATGATTGTATTTTAAAATTTGCCATATGCAATTTTTGGGAACGACCCATCTACGACCGTGCGTGGTACGCCTATACACTTTGTGACCTAAAACTTCGTATGTATTAAACACATCTTTATGCGCTTCGGCATCTCCTTACAATAAAATATCTCTAATTCTTAACAATTCCTTATCCTGTTCCTGGACAGATAAAAGCCAATCTGCTTCAATTATAGACATGACTATTTCTTGTTGTGAAACCGGGTTTCTACTTAGTGATACTTCGTAGTCGAATTCCTGAGTTTATAACACCCATCGAGCTATCCTGGGCAGTATTTCCTTTTTCGTGAGCCCGTACCGTACTGCGTTGCAGTCAGTTAGAATCTTAAACCGTCTCCGAGTAGATATAGACGGAATTTCTGTAAGGAAGCAACGATCGCCAGTAATTCGAGCTCGAATGAATGATACCGTTTCTCCTCATTACTTGTTTGCCTGCTATAATAATAAACGGGTCTTTCACCATGTTCATGCAATTGGACCAAGATACCAGCTATCCCCTCGCGACTTGCATCGGTGTAAAGGATAACTTCCTTTTCGGAGTCAAAAATGGCTAAAATGGAATCACTCGTCAACGCGTCTTTAAAGAAACTTACAGCTCCATCATGTTCGTCAGTCCATTGCCATTTTTCACCCTTTTTTAGAAGTTTTGTTTGTGGGCTACTGATGATTGCGCAGTTTTTAATGAATTTGCGAAAGTAATTAACTACTCCTAAAAATTGACGGAGTTTATGGACCTTTATAGGCACAGGGAATGTTTTGATCGCGTCAATTTTTTTCGATGATGGCTTGATACCCTCGCTGTTAACGTCATAGCCAAGAAAAGTTATTTCATTTTGAAAGAAAAAGCATTTTTTTAAATTTAGTGTAAGTCCTTGTTCAACAAATAATTTAATTACTGACTCTAGCGTCTCAAAATTTTCTTCTATTGTTTTGGAAATAATTAAAACATCATCTAGATAAACAATAACATTGCTAAACCTCATATATCCATATATCCTATTCATAAACTTCTGAAAGATTGATGGCCCATTAGAAATGCCAAATGGCATACGTAAGAATTCATAATGTCCGTCCTCAGTGATGAAAGCAGTTTTATCTACAGATATTTTTTTCTATGCCAATTTGATAATATCCACTTTTCATGTCCAAAATAGAGAACCATCTACAACCTATTAATCTGTCTATGAGGTCCTCTATCCTCGGCATAGGGTATTTCTATTTTATTGTAATTTTATTTAGGGACCTGTAATCTATACACAATCTTTTCTCACCTTCCTTTTTTACTACAAGTAAAACAGGACTAGCATACGCTGATTTACTTTCTTTTATGATTTTGTTTCTTGAAAGATCGTCAATTATTTTTCGCAACATTACTTTATCAGCTTCAGGCAACCTATATGGTCTAAAATATACCGGCTTATTAGAATCTAACTCTATTTTTAACTCAATGTTTTTCACCTTACCCAGCGTAGAAAGATCTGAAGAAAAGCTATTAGGATATCTACGAAACATATCTATGAGTTTTTTGCGATGATTCCATCGTTTGTAAATATCGAATAAACTCTTTTGACCTTATCGAATTTTAGCACGTCACCTATTCTAACATACATCACTGATGGGTCCTCAGTCACATTCCGCCCCACCAGCACAGCCTGACAAATCATTGACTACATATAGTTTAACGGGATTAAACTCGACATCATCAATCACTACCGTAGTTAATACATAGTCCGTCACCGTTGTCGCTGAATCTTTATTAAAACCATGTAATGTTTTTTGTTTAGGTAGCTTAAGCGTTGTGAAATGCAGTTGATTCACTAAGTGTGATGATATGATTGAGCAGTCACTACCCATATCAATGAATACCTGTTGTGCAAAACCACCCAAGCTGGCTATTTTATGAAATTTATTTTTAGAGTAACTGGCACTAATACGTTTGACTTCATTTTTAACATCTTTTGATTTTTTAACGCGGCAGTAACTTTCTGAATGCCCTCTCCTTGAACAAAATTCGCAAATCGCACTACATTGAACCTTTTTGTGATTACCACCACACCCATAACACTGTAAGCAGACACTGTGGCTGCCGGTACTGATTTAATACTATTCGCATGTTGATTATGTGCATTTAAGCGATTGTCGACCTCTGAATTTGAAGACGCCGGTGTACTATAGTGTTTTGTAAAACGAGTGGTAAGTCTGTTGTCGTGACTGGTAGTAGCGGGTGAATGCCATACACGCCCGTGCAAAAATGATACAAGTTGATCGCATGAATTAATGATCCCTGCTTCCACAGATGCGCTAATGTTCGAATCATTTATGTTACCAATTATGATGGAAATAATGTCTACCTCCGTAAAGTTCAGACACAATTTGTCTGTTTTAGATTTCTGTTCAAAGTAATACTCGTAAAGAGACTGACCTTGAATAGGTTTACAATCAAGCACATCTCTAAGCAAAGAATGCATGTTACGGCGTGTTTGAAACATGAATGATATTTTGTCCCGCCATTCCTTCCATTTCCAAGCAGCCCAGCAACTTTCATTCTTTACAAAAGAATCGTACTATTGCTTAGCCTTACCTCGTAATGTATTAACTGCTTGGAACACAATTATATCATTTTTCCATTTAAATGTTTTTGTGTGTAAAACAATATTTAACCAATTGTCTACTTTATCACTGAGTGGGTTAAACTGTGGCACCATCGAATTTAAAACCATACCATTGCACTGAGGTACCTGACTCTTGGTAGATGATGACTTTGCCTTTTTGCGTCGCGGTGGCGTCAGCGTTTCACTTGAACTGGAGCTATACGAACTGCTACTGGATGTCGATTTTGATCGTCTTCTTTTTTTGCTAGAACGTTTATACTTCTTCCTTCCAGCCATGATATTTGAAGTTACGGGGGTGGGATTCTTCGTACACTTCTGATGTAATGAAACTATATAATAATCACAAATATTAATAATTATATCGTCTTTACAACACTTTTTGCTTATGATCTTGATTTGGTAGAAGCTGGTAATCGACTGAGCTCGAGGTCTGAAGCTCGACGAGGTGCCATTCGCCGGAAGGGGCGGAACCACAATAGTTTCGCTCCATTCTCGACTCGATGCGCGCGCTTCCGCTGACCGTGCGCGCGCGTTTTGGCGCCTGTTTCTTCAACCGGAAGTATAGGCGCTAACACTATGCTATGCAGATATAGAAGGTTTGCTCAGGATGTTTTGTCATCACTTGCATGAAGACTTTCGGTTGAGACATGATACAGATAATGGAGTACATTTGAGACCGGGCGCAACCGACCGATTTAAAATATGATCGCCACTCAAACTCATGTTCGTCATGACTCACAGTTCTTCACTTGGGAAGTTGCATTTATATTAAGCGATACTTTATTTGAGTAGCCTGTGCCTCCAGACGTAAAAAAACATATTAACAAATATTCATAGAACACATCTTTTTTTGCCTCTTCTCTCTTTGGGGAAAGAAAGAAACGGCAAGAAAACCCACCGTCTTCCCGGCTAATAATAGACCTCACTCAACATCCTCCACAACACTCCACATTCGTCATACATCACGCGCTGTCAGTGAGGGTGGCACATTCGTCATTATGACGAACCCGCTGTCACACTGCGTCGTCATTTGTTCACGTGAAGCCTTCGAATGATAATTTATGTTCGGAGGGTATGTGGTGTTAGATGGTTGGAGATATCGGCCCTAGAAATCGGAAGGGCCTACCTGGGTTCGCTGGACAATAATACAAAGATCGGGGGCTGGTTGCCACGAGGCTGTCCAATGATTGCTCAAGCTACCTAATTTGTGAGGGCGACTCTTGCAAAAGCGGTAAATAAATTTAAAACTAGTGCAGCGTGGGCTGCAGACCGCGCGAGTGACACCTTCTTTTAGTAACACATACAAAGTTATGAAAGCACCTGGCTACCTACATGGAGTATGAAAGTAGCCGCACCAATAACTTTGTAAACTACATGTTACGGTCTTAGACCCAACCTATAGACTTTTTACTAAAATTATAGTGCCTGTTACTCTCACGGTCTCCATCTATCTAGCTGTTTGGACTGCAGCGGTCTTTTGAAATTTTAAAAACCTTAAATATTCGATATTTTGAAGAATTTCCAAAAACTTAATCGACAAAAAAAAATAACTTTTTAACTTATTGAACCTGCTCACAAAAAACCACGATAATTAGATGATAACATCCCGACTAGAGGGTATAAGAAAGACAAAAATATATATTTATGCATGTTTAGTTTCCATTAAGCAAGAATCACAAAAATCTTATGTGACAAGTTTCGACCCCACTCCGCTGTCCGCACCAAGCGCAAAAACTTTTTTTGGTAATTACGTGGGGTGTTAGCGCCTCACACGCTTACATGCGCCACCTGCCGCAGCTGTTTGTTTACCGCGCTTTTTACTTATTTATTTGATGATACGCTGCGCTTTTACTTTTTACTCCTATGGTCATAAGTTGCCATTGTTTTGTTATTTTTGTTTAATCTCATACCTACTCAATTGGCAATCAGTAGCATACATGCATGATTGCATCTTTAATAGCCACGTTTTTATTACGGCTTTGTTATAAAGGAAAATCACGACGTCTGATTTGCAAAAAAAATACATTCAATGAGAATTACATTATTTTTAAGCAAGCCTTACAATGTGCTTTAAGTTTTTGATTAATAAATAAATAAAATATTTTATTACTGTCAAAAAAAACTTTTTTGTTTTAAGTAAGAAGTATTTTTTGACGATATCTTTCATTTCCCGTCACTAGTAATCTCTGAAATGTATCTCTCATCCTGGTGCTAATCATATATGGGTTCCTTCAACCTCACATTTGTTGTTCCGTTTTGTCTCCATTTTCCTTAGTCGGAGCCGGGCCAGAGGGATATTAAGTCACTCTTTAGTAATGCTATAAAAATACATATTTCTCGAAGATATAAACCATTCAGAAAACCGAGTCAATGTGGGGTTGAAAAACCCTCGTCGTATCTGGTGAAAAACGTAGGGTGACCCCGACCGCAACGTTGGGAAGTGAGGCTACACGAGCCCCGCAGTCAGCGTAGGTGAAGTTTTAAAATTTGGTCTTTACCTATATCCTATATGTAAGATCGTGTGTGTACGTGATATGCTTAACCTAGAAAATGTGTCGAAAAAGCGCCATATTAGTGTGTGTCACAAAACTCTTTGGTAATCATTGTGGTTGGGTATGTTACGTGACTAAGCATAATTCTTCTGAAATGGGGCCAGAGGCAAAATTTTTGTGTTATGTTGTGAGCGCTCCGTGATCTAGTAGGATTCACGCTTGCTTCTCACGCAGGAGATGCAGGTTCGAATCCGGTACTGACAATTTTCTAATATAAATAAAATTTATGTTAAACGTACATTATCGGATGTTCTGTGCTTCGCATGACACTTGGTAGAAGTCGTCGTAAAACTGTGTGAGAGGCCCTAATAGGGCAGGTGGAAAACTTCTGCCAGTCGGGCTGGCCTCTAGTCCGACACCACTCCACCAACCCGCACTGAGCCAGCGTGGTAGAATTTGGCTCAATCTTACCCGCATCCGGCTAATAGCAATTGCCCCTCGGTGGTGACATGAATAGGCTAATATTTTTTTATTTTTTTTGTCGTAAGTTAATTCATACATGGTATTACGATAGAAAGGCGTCACGTTTCGTTTCAGGCATATCCAGTGACATTTTACGTGCGTTTTATTACTCATCCATTTTCAACAGAGACAGTTGATGAGAGACAGCTAGCGCCATCTACCGGAGGAGTTATGCACTTAGATAGGAATTAATTTAGTTATACAGGGTGTCCCGTAACTCAACATGAAGCGAGTACCAGGAGATATGCCTGCTTTTATATTTGAAATATTGCTTGAAATATTTGATTATAGAAAATTTTGTAAAATATATACAAAATGTGTAAAAATTTGTGACATAGATTTGTTAAATATTTTTACCAGACCCTTTTATTTGCTTGAAGTTGACTTACGTGACACCCTGTCTACATAATATATTCAAGAAACCTTTATTTACTTCAATTAAATCCAATTTTCTCGCAAATTTACACTGTTTCACTTTTTCCTTATCGGCAGTTAAGTTAACTTTCCGTTATCGGAGTAGCAGCGGCACAATTGCGCTTCGGTTTAGCCGACAATCCAATGGTCTATTTAGTGTGACAGGGGGTTAGCCCATCGTCACGAAAAACGCGCGTGCAAGCTTCTACGAGAACATCTTACGCATATCATCTTTGAATGTAAATCGAATTAAACGCGAAGTCTCTCTTCTGTTGAAATTTGATTATATCCGGAATATTCCAGAATATGCAATATTGAAATGAAGAACTGGGAGAATTATGTTTTAATATTCACCCGAAAAAGGTCGCCTTCAAATTGAATAACGTAACGAAAAAGGTTTGAAAAGACGGCATAATAATAATTAAATATCTTCATATTATTTTTACAGTGTGCAACCTTTTCAACCGACTTGAAAAAGGGGGCGGTTCTCATTTCGTTTTTCTAAGTTTGTTATGCGTCCATTGCATCAATTATGAATCTATTTTGATGAATCTTGTTTTACTTGACAGTTAATATTTCAGAGGTGGTCCCATATAAATTTAATCAAAATGAATTTATAGTCCTTTTTGAAAAATCAACAACAAAAAAAATACACAGATGACGTTTTGGTTTGTGATTCCGTCCTGCAAAAGTTTTGATGATTTTTTTTCACTTGGAGAATTATTTGTTAGCTTAGTCTGTTCGGGTTATGATGCAGCTAATAGTCCAGTTCTAGGTCCTCTCTCTATCCTCTGGTAGGTGCAGGTGAGGCAGGAGACTTCAATAAAGCTCGTTATTTGTTGTTTACAACACGGCATACGTTGTTGTATTTATTTTTAAAGGTTTTAATTAACATAACTATAAAGCCACGACTCTTGTCTATATTTGTCTAAACGTATACGTTACAGATAGGCACATATAGGAGGCATTTATTATTGTTAAATAGTATCACTGTGATTCTATAGACTACGATCTAAGCAATCTTTAAACTAGTCTTAAATAAAACAATGAAGCGAATTGAATTTATTAAGAAATTTCTAATTTTGAAAAATCTCCGTTGAGATTAAGTTATGAGAAGGTTGAGCCAAATATCGCGATATGTCACCAGATAGTTGTCAGAAAAGTCTTATGTAATTAATTGACGACCCCCAAGGAGCAAATCAGCAATCTTTCCAAACGGAGCGTACAGGCCCTGCTAAATATAAATAAATTGCCTCTGACCGAAAAGTATGAATGAGAAGGCGAGATGTTAATAAATTAATAGTAGTTTATGTGACAGATACATAATGGAGGGCATTGAAACTCGAGAGTGGGTTCATGAAACGAGTCGAAGGCGAGTTTCCTAATAATATCACTCGAGAGTTTTAGTGCCTAATTATTATGTATAGTTACATACACTAGTTTATCTACGCACATATCATAAGCTCTCTTTGATGTGTTCAGGAACCGCATGTTCGACCGGCGTGGTGGCATTGATAACTGCTCTGCACTTGTTTAGCTTGCTCAGTAGTACCAACTTCACACATAAACTAGGGGGCGGCACGTAGGCGGGCGTGGGCGTTCGAAATTTGAATGTCATAATTTATCGAAAATTTAAACATTGTGGTCATAATGTAGTTTTTACCAAGTAGTATATGCATTATGCTTGTAGTAACGTAAGGTTTTTGGACGCAGTAAAGAGGGTTTATGATACGTGTGTAGGCGGTATTTAAAACACTAATTAGACATATATTAGTCAAAATATTCAAATTAGTTTCTCAAAAAATTTATAAAATAAAAAAATAACTAGTATATTTATTAAGCACCATACATTGGAACCTAGACACTAACAACGATACGCTTGGGGTTTCCCTTTTTCCTTTTAAGGCACGGAACCCTAAGAAACAGCAAAGTATCCCAACAAAAGCACATTCAGTAATATAAACAGCCGCTCGTACAATTAGGGTGAGGCGTGTCACCCCACACGCCTCTCTACACTCCACTCGTAGTGTCGCAGACACCCTGTATGTGCTCGTTAACCGCAAATGAGTGCAGCAAGCGACTTGAGCATATGATGGGAATTCGGAGCAGGAAACAAATAGGAATGGATATGGTAAAATAAGAAAAAACCGAGAAAGACAAAAACAAAAATGTTTATTTGTTCATGTTAATTGTTTGTAACTAGGTTTTATATTATCAACGGTGTTTCAAATGATGGTATCCAGTAATACTGGGTGTACAAATATTAACATTATATAACATCTTAAATCTAAATTTAATCTAAACATAGTTAGAGATGTGGACATATTATCTAGAAATTAAATCAGTATTAGTATACGTATTTTATTATAGTGTTGTTTTGTGACTCTAGGCATACTAATATTGTGATGACTAGCTACACCGCTTCACAAACTTCAGAAACCGTGAGAATGGTCTTTTTTGACTTAATCCTAGAATATTTTTTACAATTATGAAAAATATATATTTAAAATCCTCGCAACTAGCCCTTTCATCGGACATGACAAACTCCATATACAACTATACCGTGGAAAACATTAATTTAATTTTTTTGATATGCTCCTTTAATTCAAAAATTACTTTGTTTACGTGAGACGTTCGTGTCTGGGTCACATAAATACATATATCAAATTAAAACTTAATTGGCTCAGGATTCGGTCGCTTTATATTACTTTTAAACATCTAAGACCTATTGGTTCTGTTTATCCTTTAAATTTACGGTACGGAACCCCTTATAATTAAAATATGTTGGTAAACGTGATTCTCGCCAACGGCTGAACCAATTTGGATCAACTTTTTTTAAAGGATGCGTTGAAGTCTTGGGAAGGTCCTTCCGGAGAGATCATTTTGAAAAACGCACAGGGAAAGCCAAAAAACGATAAATTAGTTAGTGTGGGGATTTTCTACGAGAACTCAAGATGGCGGCGGACATGGGGGGGGGGGGGGGGGGTTGCGCTGGATATTCGAAATTTAAATTATATTTTCGTTTTTAATTTAAAGTAACTTCTCTTCACGGGTCCTATTAGAAATCGACAACCGCGTGTGCGGAGTTGCTCCACGGACAGCTAGTAAATAAATCAAAACTATATTATTATACAGGGTGCAACAGGAAGGTGAAATAATATTTAAGGTGATACGAATAAAGTATTAAACAGGAATACGAATGTAAACGAAAGTGACAGCGTTAATGACTTTTCACATAAGAAAGAAAAGTCAATGTGCTCGACTCAAACTAAAATAACGTAGCGCCAAACCATGTAAAAATTGTTTAAATATAAACTACGCCATTTTGTCAAAAAAACACATTGAAATTTTACGAATACATAATGTCCACATTTTGAATGTAATTCTGCAATGAATTTAGTTTGGATTTTAGAATTACAGTAAAAAAAATAGAGGTCTTTTCGTAAACAAATTATATCGAGAAAATTACATCCAGTCGGGTTTATAAGCATTAACCCAAAAATCAAAACTGTAGATGACCTTATAGTGGAGTAAATGGATTCGAAAAACCCATATTTTTTTCGACATTTTCGCAATCTGAGCAACTTTCTATTTTTTTTATAACTTCAGGGGTATACAGTCCTGAGTAATTGAAATTAATTTTCAACTTAGTTCATCTACAAGTTTCTGAGAAAAATGATCAAATCAAGATCAAAATTTCTTTATTACTATAGATACATAAGATTAGTATAAGACGGACGCACAATAAGGAACGGAACCCTAAAAATTAATCGCTAAATGTGTTAGTAAGCGCGAAACTCGCAAACGGCTGGACCAATTTGGATGTTTTTTTTTATAAATTCGTTGGGGTTCTTAAAGAGAAAAAAAAACGTAAAAGGAACCACCGGTTTTTTTTTAAATATTTAGTTCAGTTTATTCTTCTGTCCATAGATGGTGTTGCTGGACCAATTTGGATGTTTTTTTAAATAAATTCGTGGGGGTTCTTAAAGAAAAAAAACGTAATAGGAACCATTGTTTTTTTTTTAATCTTTGGTTCAGTTTGTTCTTCTGTCCATAGATGGTGTTGGTATTCCAATAGCTTTTGACAGAACGTCGTCTTTGGGGTCATACATATAGTATATAAGTAGCATACAGAGGTACATTGAACTTGCAAGTTGCGAATGGTAAAATTCATTATTGTACCATATGTCTAAGACTACAGTTTTCACTCTTCAAAAGTTAAGATAAGAGAGGTCCGACCGATTTCGGTAACGGCGACCGCTTCATGAGCTTTAAACTCGCTCGTGTGCTCGCATGTAGCTTATGTAGCCAATCTTCCTTGTGCATTGCGGGTATGTGAGAACACCATTAGTATAGTTAAACTGAGTTAGCGCAGGTGGTCAGACTTTTAACTCATCGCTCTTGGTGGCTCGGCGCGCCGGTGTATTTCAAAATCATGGATTCATAAGTTTGTATGTGGTGTTGAAAGAATTGTTGTATGGGAGTGATATTAATTTTATTCTGTTTTTTAATATTTGTTGTGATAGCGGCAACAGAAATGCATCATCTGTGAAAGTTTCAACTGTATAACTATTACGGTATCTCAATACAGCCTGGTGACAGACGGACGGATGGACGGACGAACGGACGGACAGCGGGGGCTTAGTAATAGGGTCCCGTTTGGCTACCTTCGGGTACGAATCCCGCAAAAAAAATATTACATGAAAATCGTGTACAAAGGCGAGCCTATCTCTAATCTCTCGTTCGACGCTCTTTCCATACTCGATACTTACAATACCTAGATATAAAATATTCATAAAATAAATTATTTTTAAGTAAGTTTAACTAACATGCATTCATATTTTCACAATAAACTATAATTGATTAATGGTCTGAGCGCAATTTAGTAATGAATTTATGTGAGCAAGTAAATGTTTGTTACCTAAATACAATTAAAATAAGAGATCTCTTCCAGCAAACCAGGTCAAAATGGGAAGGGGTGATTGCTGAGAAGGGATAGAAATATGAGATTAATATTCGATTCCTACCAAGGATTCTTGTCAATATCAAACTTACCGTATCCTAAGTGATGTATTATCTTCCCTCCCCGCCTCGCCTGCCGCAGAGGTTGCTACACTCGCCATACTGTCCCGCGTCTCAAGTGTAACGCGTCGCCGCCGCAACTGTCACTATTTGTACACTGGCTGCCATGTACACAATGAACCCTGCTGAAGGATGTCTGGGTTTCCTGCACGCGAGTGCACTGGAAAAAGTCTGAAAAATCCTTTTGAAGTGCTTGTTTTACGTGCATTGAAGAATGTTTTCTTGGATTGAGTGGTACAGGCGTAAACAACTGACATGTTTAAAGTGAGAAGTTGTAGTTGATGTACTAGTAAGAATAACTGGTGGCCCTATAGGCAGGAGACCTCGCTAACAGGGGGGACTGTGAACCAATTTATAGGTAAGTATTTTAGATTCAATCAAAATCAAGTAGTAAAGTATCATCATCATCATCAATAACTTTGTAAAGTACATTTTGCGATTTAAAATACAATCTATTGACTTTTCACGAAAATTGTTATAGTCTATTTCACTTACTCTTCTTTACTAATCCGTCTCCTACTTTGAGGAGTTCAAACTTGGTATGTTTTGAAAATATTTCTTGGATTTTAAGAGAACAGGCGGCCGAAAGGTAATGGTGTAGTATATTTTTAGAACCGGCTCATGAATCGTTTTAATTTGATACCCCACACGATAGGTTTCAGAAAAAAAAACCCATACAAAAAATTAATGACGTCATAACTTTCCCCCTAAAGGGAAAATCGAAAAAAGCTCTCGACAAAACAATCTTTTAATTGAAGGAACACGTGTGCCAAGTTTTGTGAGGATCACTTGAACACTGTGGCCCCTAGACCGGAACTGACAGACACCAGACATAGAGACAGACGAAAGCGAAATCGGCATCATATCTTGTCGAAATGGAGCCTGTTTAATATTTATGCTTCGGAACGCACCGGTTTTTCGTTGCGCGGATCGACCGCGAGTGATCGGGACATCACTAGCTAGCTGTCACTTGTATAGAAAAAAAATTACAAGCTAGCTGTCACTTGCACATGGTAAAATTTGTCGGCGCCAGCATCGGGAGGCTTGGCTGTATGTTATTTGTAATCACGGAACAATCGTCAAGAAATAAGTAGATTTCACGTCATCGTAATGAGTGCTTCGTGCTGTGAAAGGTTGAAGTGGTTCGGTCAACAATTCGTCGCGGTCGGATAGCGACCCCTGTAGTCGGCAACATCACGACGGCACCGGCGGCGGACTACGACAGGAGTAAGATTCGACTCCCATCACCCCCCACCCTCGTGTTCCTCATCCCGTACTCCCGCCTCGAATTGAGCTTTCGAATGCCGGTCCACGGCTTCAAGGTCAAACTCAAACTCAAACTCAAAACGTTTATTCTGTAAATAGGCCACAAGGGCACTTTCACATGTCATTTCATTTCATTTTTTACAGAACATTTGGTATTATTATTTGTATCATATTAACAGAAAAAAAGTACTTAATTATTGTTTCTGAGAGATGTAAAAAGTCTCAATTGTCATAATAAAATAATTAAAATATAAATAACAGAGATGTATAGTCTCTTTAGTGAATAATACAATGATGATAGGAGATGTAAATGGTCCCCACAGTCAAGAGTTGTATAATTAAATTAATCTTTGGAGGTGTAAAAGCCTCCAAGTGTCCAGTAAAAGAAACTCTGGCAGTGAGGATGCTCACAATTAATTAGAACAATTCAGTCCCAAGCATTTTTATCGTCTATGTACTCTTTAATACTGTAGTAAGCTTTAGACCAGTACTGCTTTGTGACATTCCAATGAAAAACAACCCTACCAAGATTCCACCCCTTTCGGTTAAGGCGTGGATTTTAACATTTTGGTAGCAGAGGCGCGGTTTCCTTAGTAGGAAATCGATTCACGGACGGTTGTAGGGTTGTTTTTGGTGCCTCGTTGTAGTGGGAAAGGGTACCTCAGATTGGTCGGCAATCTTTGTTGTGAGTGAGTCTTGTGGTCGGTATACCACAATTTAGGTTCATTTTCGGTTAGTGAACGTATAATTGACGATTTAGTTAACAATTATTATAAAATTGTAGTCGGAAACTACTGTTTGTGCGCATAAAGGATTGAACAGCCATTCTGCGAAGTAACTACTTTTAATAGAACGTCGATTTCTATAGTATTGCAGTGTTATTTCGGTTTACAAAGCAGGGTCAGGCTATTTAAGGGGTATTAAGCTGATTTTGCTGACCTCAGTAGAGGTGTAGGTCGTATCGGAAAGGCCACTTCTAGAAGGTTCACGGCTACCTACATTATATTAAAAATAGCTTTTTTTTATAATAAAATTTTGTGTGTTATTTTTTATTGTGCTTTATGGTGGCATTCTCTAATTGATTTAGAGTGTATAGTTATAAGGTGTATATCCACAGGGCGACCATATTAAATATTTTTAGGATTTAATTGTTCCAGTAGTTGCCTCAGTTTTGACAACTTAGTTTTAATTTCTGTGCCCAGCGCTGACGGGCAAGTGCTGGTCTCTGGCTATACTTAGTTCGGTAGTGAAGTATAGGACCAGAATCTATCAAATCGGTCAACATGGCACCTTCACCCTTGACGGTACTTCGGAATGGTGTCCGGGAGGAAATGAGATGGCTCGCCCATACTCAACAGTATGTGGAGCGACCGGACATGGATGATGTCCTGCTTAAGCGTGTGGAGGACGCAATGACATACGTCGGGAAGGTGTGTCGGCTGGCTGCGGAAGCTGAAGCTCTCGGGCTTACTGATGAAGCTTCGGTGGCTACAGTGAAACAGCTCTGCGCGGATGCTGACCAAGCGATGGAATGCTTGGGTGACATCGAGCGTCGCGCGGAGAAAATTAAGCGGTCGCGAAGGAATGACCGTGGGGAGGGTAACGGAGACCCACCCCCGAAGGGTGTTGTTGGACGGCTGCCACACCTGGAGATTCCGGCCTTCAGTGGGGCAATTGATGAGTGGCCGGTCTTCATCAATTTATTTGATAGTTGGTCCACGGTCGGGACGACCTGGACAATGCCTACAAGTTGGCCCAACTATTGATGGCTCTGCGGGGTGAACCGAAGGAGTTGGTCGGTCACCTAACGGTCACGGCGGGCAATTATGAGATAGCAAGGTCCATATTGTTGGACCGCTAGAAACACAAACGGCGGTTGGTTGATGCGCAGCTGGGGAAGCTGTTTAGCATCCCTAGAGTAACACGGGATGTTGACATCCGAGTACAGGTGCTCAACCCTGTGCTGGTGGCCACTAAGGCCCTTCAGAACCTTGGTCTTCCGGTAGACCAATGGTCATATATCATTCTATATATGGTTTTGTCACGGTTGCCGGCACACCGTACACCGTCCGGTATGATCGAATACCGGGACAGCGAGGGGCCTATTATACGGGTTGGGACCCCTTGATGCACATACGGTCTGATATGCCGGTTGCATATCAGCAGCCAAGTTACTCCAAGGCTGACGGAGGTCTGAGCGGGTTCGGATCCCGCGGAGGTTCCCGCTAGGGACACGCTGCCCACCTATAGGGTGCCGCAACTCCACAGACGGTCATGCTCCCCACCGCCTCTGTGATAGCGTGGAGTTCGGACGGCAAATCTTGTGTGGCACGAGCACTATTGGACTTGGGGGCCCAGGGGTGCTTAGTCTTGTGCAACCTTGCAAGACGGTTGGGCATTTCGGTAAGGGAGTATCCACATTCCATTCGGGGAATTGGGAACACGGAAGTCGGTTCCGTTAAGGGAGTATGTCGGATTACTCTCTCGTCACGGGTGGATTCATCGGTGAATCTGACGGTCATGACATTAGTCATGCCTAATGTGATGGGCTCACACCCTCACGTACGGTTGTCGCCCTCGGTGCGACAGTTGGTCGCTGGGTTGTCACTGGCTGACCCGGAGTTCGATATTCCGGGCCCAGTAGACATTTTATTGCGTGTTGATTCCTTGGGATACCTGTTAGTGCCAGGTGTCCACGTGTTGCAGGCGACTGGTCTGGTTTCGGTCAACACCAGACTGGGCCATGCGGTAATGGGTCCGGTCATGCCGGCTGCCCCACGCCTAGCGACTAGTAGTCCCTTATTCGGTTCTGTACTCTCGGAGGTGATACAGAAGTTTTGGGAGGTGGAGGAACCACCTACGGTCCGCCGGTTGGACCCGGTTGAAGAAGAGTGTGAACAGTTTTATCGGAACTGTCGCCTTTGGTCAGGTCGATTTCTCACACGTCTTCCATTCCGGAGTGATCGCCCACCTTTGGGCAGTTCACACCATGCAGCCGAGACGCGGCTTCTGTCGATGGAACGACGCATGAAGCGTCACGGGATTTTCCGGCAGAAGTACGTCGACTTGATGCGGGAATACGAATCGCTCGGCCACATGTCGGTTTCGGGTATCGACTAGAAGCGTGACGACCACTGCTTCCTGCCTCATCACGCGGTCTTGAGGACCCCGGAGGGCAAAATACGGGTAGTGTTCGATGGATCGGCATCAACATCTAACGGCATGAACCTGAACCAGTGTTTGCATTCAGGGCCGAAGTTGAACCATGACATCGCGGATGTTATCACACGGTTCCGTCGACACAATGTTGTGTTTGTAGCTGACATCCGGATGATGTTTAGGCAGACGGTCATTCACCCTGACGATAGACGGTATCAGCTGATACTGTGGCGAGAGAGCCCAGATCAGCCCATCAGGGTGTACGAGCTGAACCCCATCACGTACGGGCTACGGTCTAGTCCTTATTTGGCGATTCGCACACTGCGGGAGTTAGCGGATCGAGAACGGTTAAATTTCCCTAGAGGAGCAGCGATCCTGGAGCAGGATCTCTACGTGGACGAAATCTGTACCGGTGCAGATTCCGTAGAGGAGGCGCTCGCTCGACGGGATGAGCTAGTTGAGCTCTTACGGGGTGGAGGTTACGATCTCCGGAAATGGATGTCGAACTCTCCAGAGTTACTGTCTGGTCTTCCGGATGACTACCAGCAGGATCCCCACATTTTCGAAAATCTGGAAAATCCGAATATTAGGCGTCCAGTACCAGCCGGTGTCAGACATGTTTTCGTATCGGGTCGAGTTGGACTCCCCGAAGGTCTGGACGAAACGGAACGTCCTTTCAACGGTGGCTAGGACATTTGATCCAAACGGGTGGATCACCCCGGTAACATTTCAGCTCAAGTGTTTTATGCAGCAATTGTGGTCTGCTGAGCTGAAATGGGACGACCCGATCGGCGGGTCATTGAGCTCAGAGTGGGAATCGTTCTTTTCGACCCTCCCTGGCATCAATCGGATTTCACTGCCACGGAGGTTGGTCCCCACCAAACGATACACCGCCACCCTGCATGGGTTTTGCGATGCCTCGGAGAAGGGCTACGGAGCTGCGGTCCATCTGCGTACGGTCGACTCCTCGAGGGAGGTTGATGTGCGGTTGGTCATGGCCAAGAGCAAGGTTGCGCCGTTGCGCACTCGCCTGAACATTCCCAAATTAGAGCTTTCAGAAGCGGCTATCCTGACTCGTCTGCTCAACTACACGATGACGGTTCATCGTGGGTCAATAGCGTTAGAAGATACGGTCTACGCTTGGATGGACAACCAGATCGTGTTATGCTGGCTGAAGGCTTCAGTTCAAAAGCTGGAGATTTTTGTGGCAAATCGGGTTTCGCAGATTTTGAATTCGGAGGTTCCCTTAATCTGGAGACATGTTCCAGGGGAAATGAACCCAGCAGACTGTGCGTCTCGTGGGTGTCACGCTCCGGAGTTAGTTGGACATCGCTTGTGGTGGGGTCCAAAATGGTTGGCTCAAGCCGAATCGGATTGGCCAATGAGTCCACGCGTTACCTCGGCGAACGGCGCCTTGACAGTCGGTGTCTGTTCGACGCAACCAGAGCCGGAAGAGGATTTCAGCCTGCTAGAACAGTACAGCTCGCTCGACAAGCTGGTCAATGTGACCGCCTGGATCTTCCGATTTGCGCGGAATTGTCGCAATTCTGAGGCGCAACGGGTGCGGACACCGGTCCTGACACCACGGGAACGGAACTGCCCTCGGATAGGGTTAACGAAATCCGGCCCTTTGCGGGTGTCGGAACGGATTTCGCGGGACCATTCATGGTCAAGTCTTCACAGCTACGGAACGCCAGATTAGTGAAGGCATATCTGTGCGTCTTCGTGTGCTTGGCCACGAAGGCAGTCCACTTGGAGGTGGTCAGTGACCTCACTACAGAGGCATTTATCGCATGTCTGGATCGGTTCGTCTCACGAAGGGGCCTCCCGTCATTAATCCGTTCGGACAACGGCACAAATTTTGTCGGAGCCAGGCGATATCTGCAGGAGGTCACTCAATTCCTGAACGGTAACCAGGACGCCCTCGGTACGGCTTGCTCCCGACGAGGGATTGAATGGGTTTTCAGTCCGCCGGGATGTCCTCATTGGGGAGGAATTTTTGAGGCTGCGGTTAAATCGGCTAAGTCGCACCTGACGAGGATCATCGGTGAGACCTCTCTAGGCTTTGAAGAGCTTGCGACGCTGTTCTGTAAAATTGAAATGACACTGAACTCGCGTCCGTTGTGCCTGCTCAGTTCGGATCCAAATGATTTGGAAGCGTTGACGCCGGGTCACTTCCTGATAGGTCAGCCCCTTAACGCCCTGCCAGAATACCCATTCAGTGATGTTAAGTTAAGTCGGTTAACTAGGTGGCAGATGTTGCAGCAGATGGCTCAAGATTTTTGGAAACGGTGGTCCCTTGAGTACTTGCATATCTTGCAGCAGCGCCTTAAGTGGACTGACCGGACGAGCCCCCCTCAAGTCGGTGATTTGGTGCTGATTAAGGATGCGAACCTGCCATCATTGAGATGGAGACGAGGACGGATCGTCAATTTGTACACGGGTCGGGATGGCACGCCTCGATCAGCAGAAGTCAAGGTGGGGGACTCGGTCCTCAAGAGAGCGGTCGCAACACTTTCTCGCCTTCCTATTGATTAGGGACAGGTACGGGCCTGTCCGGGCGGGTGACTATTTAATATGAGATGCACGCTTCGCTCGCTCGGTCAACTATTCTGGAGTTTGAGTGCTGGAGGAGGTCTCTTTTAGATAAGACTCGTATTTGTAACATAATTTTTTTAGGGTTCTCTACCTTAACCCCTCAAAAACTGAGGGTTGTTAGGACGGGTCGCGATTTTGAAATTTAAGCTATGGTAATAAAATTTAAAAACTAACGGAAAAGTGGCGTTAGCAAACGCCGGTGATATTCAAGTTGAAATTTGGTACATATTTAGACCGGGTGTTGTTTTGTGAAGTTACGCCTGACTCAGGGACGATAGTTTTCGTAAATATTGTACCAAAAAATAGAATAATTTTCCCTTGCATAATTTTGAATCACAAATTATGGTGAGCAATTTATCATGAAGTAACAATCACAACCGGCCGGTTTACGAAGCGATAGACAGTTAGTAAGGCAACAATTAATTATTTATAGGTATTTTTCATATGTTAAATAAACACGAAGAGATAAAAGCAAATAAATTTTGAATACGGAGGGTACTTTGGTGGGTAAATCAGAAAATAAATTAAATGTTTTCAAACTTTAACGTTTGTGAGAATCTTAAATATATATTTTCTATAATTTAGAAATTTTGAGTAAACAAATATTTCAGAAAAAAGACGAAAAGACCATACAACTCACTATCTCAGAAACTTCTGATATTAAATTTTTTAAAAATATGGGTCATTACTTAAATATTACAGTAAATATAATGAGAAATTTATGGTTTTGAATAGGAGGCATAATTAAGGAAAACCCAGTATTTTTGTGCTGTGGTACGGAACCCTTCTTTAAACGATCCGAATGGCCGAGTCGGCAGTGAACCTGCCTACGAAGCCAAGGGTCCCGGGTTCGAGTCCCGGTGGGGGCAAATATTTGTTTGATGAGAATGGATGTTTGTACCTTCAGTCATGTTTTTTTATCTATCTAAGTATAATATTTATTTCGTTGTCTAGTACCCAAGATATAGGGAATCCTAGTTTGGGGCTAGATCAATTTGTGTAAATAGTGCCCAAGGTATTATTATTATTATTATTATTATTATTATTATTATAGTGCTTATATATATAGCTTATGTATTTATTTATCTCCTAAGGACCTTAGCTACGTGGCATACATCTCTCATTTCCTCATCATTTTAAGTGCCTTCAAACAATCTCGCCGTCTTCCCTAATCTGTAGTATTGTACCTCTAGATTTTTTTATTTATTTATGAGTCACTTTCAATTTCCCTTTGTAATCTACCCAAAGGGAAATTGAAAGTGACTCATAAAAAAAAATGAAAAATTATTTCGCAAACATCTTCAGAAACTAGAAAGTAAATACCCAATAACAAATGATACAGGAATAGAAAAAGAGATGGAAGATTTTGTCATAGATGTCGGAGTGACCAGTGACCAACGGAGATTTCTTTAGTGTTTCCTGCGATCATAGTATAGGTAAATTTGATTTTAATAAATAAAATATTAGTTTAAATAAAAATGTGGTAATTTTCAACCTTTATTTTGTCGGTACCTTTTTTGATAACTATTGCCATGAAATACATCGCTTAAATAGTGCCATCCGAACTTGACTTGGACAGGTTTTTTTCGGACATATACGGTCTGCCGGTTAACCATATGAAGTAGACGCTTTTTGCATAAGGGGTGGCAGAGGTAGAGGTAGAGATAGGTTTTGATTGGACACAGAATATGAATATTTGTCTTCTTCCCATAATAAAAAATATATACAATAGAAACAGTGAAAAATACCAACAATAAGAATCAAATTATGGCCCCTACTACGCGACGCTTGCTACCGCGCTCGCAATGTCGGGTATACGGCATGCGGCGCACGCGGGCTTCGCGGATACGCCGGGCGGCGTAAAGCAGCATTATGTGTATGAATCAGCCCTGAACGTGCTGAAACCGCATAGTTCATGTCCTCCCTTCTTTGCTGTTTCGGTAATTAAACGTAAACAAAATCTGTGTAACTGTCGGCTCATTCTGCGGAAGGTGTTGAGCCTAGAATGTCATGTGTGTTGTATACTCGAACTCTACGCGACTCATAACTGTATTGAGAAAGTAAATAATAAGTAGGTATCTTCGTTTGTCATGCTTTCACAGTTTATCAACGAGAAACATCGTGGGGAAACCTTCATTGCTCTATAGCTGCGTCGATGGGCCAGCCCCCAGTCACGCAAAATGGATTATTGAATAACTGGCTGTGCCTCTGCCAATCCGAATGGGAAAAGGCGTGAAGCTATATCGTTTTCTATGGACTTAAGGATTTATTTTGTCATAAGTATTTAATTAGGTACGGTTTTAACAGTTCCCAATTAGATAAATATTTATTTTCTAGATAATGATGACATTTCAAATCCGAAAAAGTAGGTAGTTGATAAAAAATATGAGATTTATTAGGTTTGTGGGTACGGTCAGCAGCGGATATGTGTGCGTGCGCAAGACACTTAGACATCATAAACAATAAGAAATATCTACACAGCAACATCGTTTATGTTAGCATGGATGTTGATACATTTTGGCACTGTAGATAGGTGATGTCTTTGATTTATATAGACGTGACGTGGTAGATTTATTTGAGCGGCATGCGCGCTCATATATATCTATATATCTTTTTATTTCAGGTATAAAAACCCATATTGACAAATACCTTAAAAACTAAAGATATATAACATTTTATGAACCTAACTTAACTTAACTTAACTTAAACCTATCTAGGGATTTTCTTCCTCGTCGGTCTCGCCTCCCTATTGCGTCTATATAATAGGTCTTAATATCATACTAATTTAGTAAAGCCGTTTTTACGTGTAAATTAGTAATATTGTGAATAAAACTCTTCCTTTTCAAACAGTACTTCCCTTTTAGTAACATTCTCCTGGTAAGTAAATTATTTATCATATAAATTCTAAACTTAGATGTTGAAAACATTAATAGATATAATAATGGAATGTGGATGTGCACGTGTTTTAGAGCCCTTTCTGTATTTGAATTATATGCAAAGACGGTATTCGTAGGCTTAAGTGAGAATTTGCAATTAATTAGAGTAGTTTTATGCATTTGGTTGTAGTTTTTCTGTGTCGCACAATTAAATAATTAGCTACACTCTACAGACTTGATCAGAACTCGCCGACGTACTTATATTATTGAACTAGGTGGCATGAAGGAAAACAATAAGGCTTTGTTTTTTAATATTAATTAATTTAATGACTTGAAAATCAACATCTAGTACTTTTTGGCATCGGGTCTATTTTGGGAGACACTTTGGCAAAGGCAATCCCCGCGTTTCTTATTTTCTGTGTTCGCTGGACGTCCACGATGAATTTTATTATTGCATTAAGATATGTTTCGGTTCTTGCGTCTTGAAATGGCTGTAGGTTGGTGGTGTAATCAACATCACAAACACAGGTCGTGAGTGAGTAATCAACACAGTTCAACATCACAAACACAGGTCGTGAGTTGACAATAAAGGACCTTATCCGCCATAGATAAAGCAGTATGTAAATTGCATGAACCAAAAAATTCTGTCGTACAGTCAGTTGTCCCCTAGTCGTTCTACTAGCACGTTGCATTTTATGCACACCTACAATCATACGTTGTTCTATCCTTCGCGCAATGCGAAGCGGTAAGCATCGTCGTTGTTTCAGTCAGGCACACGCAACAGATTTTGGCCCCATTGATTCAGGCATTTTGAAATAATTTTAGGGGCCAACCATGTTGCGCTCCAGTGCATTCTCATAGAAACGCGCTAATAGCGATCATGATTGTCCCTTTGATTCTCGATTGTGACCAAGCCAAACATGGTACGTAAAAACTGTACAACATCAAGTCGCTGAGGCATGCACAGATTTTTTTCATCGGTATGCGCATTTGTGAAGGTCGAAGTCTGTTTACTATTCAGCACCTAACAGAGCTGGCTAATATACAGAAAGCGACTTTTCGCGGCCGGGCGTGTTCGAATAAGTTGTGCTGATTGCAGGACAAATTGAACACGGTAATTTGTGAAACATTACTATGCGAGGGAATAATAAAACGATACGTGACTTTGCAAAACAACACCCTAACGTTACATGAATAGATTTATATCTATCTGAACGACAAAACATTAAATACAAATAAGAAACCTGATAAATAAGTTTATTTATTTCTCTCTCACACAGTAAATTTACATTACAAATGTTATTTTAACTAGTATACAGTTAACCTATATATCATTTTCTGTATGAGGAAATAAGAGTTTAATTCGCATGAAGAGGATTCTGTGAGATAAATGTGTTAATAAATGTAGACATTTTAATTTTACATGTTACACGGTACACTTTGCAAATAGTTGTTTTTAATTTTCTGATTAACTCTCAAAAGTGCCCACCAAATTCAAATTTAATTTATTTTCGTAAAGCGCCCAAGGAGCCAAGGAGCCCAAAACATATTTTCTAGTTTCAAACAAATAGTTAGTTACTGCAACAATTCGCTTCCGCACGCCAATCTAGAGAACTGAAATATTATTTCATTTGCAAGAAAAAACCTCCTTCTAGCACAGTTGGGAATAAAGATACTCTCTGGCGCTGCGGTTGTGGCTCTGCCTACCGTGCGAGAGGTCCCGGGTTCCATCCCCGGCTGGTGTTTTAAGCAAGATAAAAGGCGGCAACTTTTTGTTAAAACAAGCTAATGTTAACAAAAACAAAAGCCTTGTTTTTCGTATGATTAAACGGTTTCGCTAAGTCGAACATTAACAGAGATATAACCGGCTTGTGAAGCCAATCTTCCTTGTGAAGATCCTTCCTGACCTCATGACCTCATGAAAATGAGCAGATTAATACCACTTTTCAAATCCGGTAGTAAACAAGACCCTGCCAACTTCAGACCTGTATCTGTATTGCCAGTGTTGAGCAAGGTGTTTGAAAAGGTCATATTGAGTCAACTACTCTCTCACTTCAATGCATCTGGGCTACTCCACAAAAAACAGTTCGGATTCACTTAAGGCAGATCAACAACAGACGCCGGAGTAGCGCTAGTAGAACACATTTATAGTGCGTGGGAAGGATCACAGGATGCGGTTGGTATTTTCTGTGATCTTTCCAAGGCCTTTGACTGTGTGGACCATCAAACTCTTTTGCTCAAACTTCAACACTATGGTATCAAAGATTATGCGTTATAATTAATGGAATCTTATTTAATGGAAAGATTACTAAAAGTAGATATAAACAGATGCCAGTCCACTGGAACCCATATGAATATCGGTGTACCGCAGGGTAATATCTTAGGTCGGTTCCTTTTCTTAGTGTACATGAATGACCTGCCTTATATGGTGGAAAAAATGACTCAGATTGTTCTATTTGCTGATGACACATCTATTATTTTCAAGGTGAAAAGACTAGAAGAAATTCTAGATGACGCAAATAGTACACTCTCTCATGTGTTAAGTTGGTTCAATGTAAACAACCTGTTATTTAACTCAAAGAAGACTAAACTGGTTGAAAGCAGTGTTAGAATAGGATCTGAAAGATTGGACCTCGTTGAAGACACAATCTTTCTCGGAATCACTATAGATTCGAAACTTCAATGGGGTCCTCACATAACTAATCTCGCACGAAGACTTAGCTCAGCCGCTTTTGCGGTCAGACAAATCAGATATCTTACAGATGTTGAAACTGCCAGATTGGTTTACTTCAGTTATTTTCACAGTATTATGTCATATGGAATATTGCTCTGGGGGAGAGCAGCAGATATAAATACGATATTTTTCTTACAAAAAAGGGCGATCAGGGCGATATATCATTTAGATGCTAGAGAATCATTAAGAGAAAAATTCAAAGAAATTAATATACTTACGGTTACCTGTCAATATATATACGAGAATATCATGCATGTAAGAAAAAACATAGCTTTATTTAAAATTGTAGGCGATAGCCTTACAATTAACACTAGAAATAAAAATAGGTTAGCACTACCATTATTTAGACTAAGTAAAGTAGGCACATCATTCATGGGGCACTGTATTCGCTTCTACAATAAAATACCACAGGAATCATTGATCCTTCCTGAAAAAAGGTTCAAAAACTATGTTAAAAATGAGCTGATAAGAAAGTCCTATTATAGTATTAAGGAATACTTAGATGACAAAACTGCATGGTCCATACCATCTCAGCGCACAGAAATTCGACGAGGGGCGATGGATCAAGTCTATCACTCGCCGGCGAATTTCCTTAGACCGAAACCAGTACCTGTTGTAAAGTCACTTTTAAAAAAAAAAGGTATGGGGGAGTTTCTTGCCGTTTCTTCTTAACCCCGAGGCCCACCTTCCGAAACGGTGTAGTCTTTTTTTTATATAAAAAAAAATGACTTGTAGTTATAAGTAAGTATAATTTTGACGTTGAATAAGATAATTTATTTATTTATATTCAATAAAAAAATGACTCTGACTCCTTTCCCGTGCATTGCGGGCATGTGAGCACAGTGAGTAACTCTGTACACACACAGAGAGGCTGAATTGCGTTTACCTATATGTACCGCTCCCGGCGTTACACAATTATGATGATGCTCTGTGATCTGTGATGCTCGATATTTCTTGTGGAGAATAACAAAATTACTGATTCGTGCGACTACATTACTGAATGGTTTAGCCAACACTTATTGGCTTAATAAAAACTGTCTGGGTGAAGTTGTGGGTCAGGGTAGGTTTAGGCTGAACATGTAAGGATAAAAAATCCAACGCTCGTTTTGTGTTTTATGCATATAGTCGCGCAATTCATTAATTTTGTCAGACGAAGCCAATATTTCTAGCTGCGCTCATTTTTTGTCGCTGTTCAGTAATTCAGTCAGGCAAAATCATTATTTCCGATTAAAAACTGGATTTACAGTCATACCTTTAAATACTACCCATTTCTTGGCAACACCGCCCTAGGGTACAATACGGCTTAATTTGGCAAACTAAAGTAATATACATGTGTGCATGTTATTCCGTCATACGTCGTATTTGCCTCTACTTTAGTGAACAGTAGTGTGAGACTGATCACGTCTGACGAATTAGGGGGGAAGGAGTCTGTTTCCATTTGTTAGAAAACAAATTAAGGAAACAAATATATTGTTCTCATATATCAAATGTTCAAATATCAACAAGTTTTGATTCCCAAATACGTTAAATGGTTGCCAAATTTATTGTCCCCATGTAGTTTTACAGAACCGTGTTGATCGCTATAGGTCACTTTTTGTCCGAATACTAAAGTTAGGTTTGTTAGGTCACCACTTTATTATAAATCTGGAGGCGAAGCGAAAAAGAACGGAGCGAGGCGACCCCATTGGGGTTGGTATAGGGTGTATTTTTTTAACAAATTTTGGAAAAGTTAAACTTACGCCATAAACGAATAGCCCCTTATGTAGTGTGCGGGGTAAGTTACACAACAGGGCTGTATATATCAATGTTGATAGTCGTTTAAGGATTTTTATACATGCAATTAAATATGTTTTTAGATGTGGATGTACAATTGGTTTTCATATTCATATTCATATTCATTTATTTGCATATAACATGTACAACTTGTTATACGTGCATGTAAATGGGTTTTTATACATGCTTGTTTAATGGGTTTTTATACGTCCATATAAAATAGAATTTTGTACGTGATTGTATGAATGGGTTATTATACGTGAAGGTACAATGGGTTTTTAAACGTGCATGTTTCATTTGTTTTATACGTGCATTTATAATGGGTTTTAATAAGTGAATATAAAATGGGTTTTTATACATGCATGTAAAATGGATTTTTATACATGCGTATATATTGGGTTTTTCATTTTCTGCCTTCACTGTATAGACTTGGCTGACTCCACTCCCTATAGGAGAAGGCAAGATGTTTTTAATAAGCTTTTATTTACTTTCAATAGACTTCTTTCATACTTTTTAGGATTCTGTATTTATTAGTTCTCATCATTATTCATTGAGTGTATTCTGAGAGCCACATTTTTTCATTACTTCTATTAATTAGCTAATAAAATCTTTTTTTTTGCTCCTTTAACCCACGATAAAACTACTAAAAATCCTTTTTGCAACTGGTAAAGATCGAGAACCTCAATGCAGATACTCATCATCATCAATACCTTGACAATGGTTAACATTCTGACTAATGATGTATGCTATCGTTTACCACATGTAAATGAACCCTTCATAGATAAACAATAAAAATAGAAAAACAACAACAAACAGCATAGATTCAAATACATATAGAAAGGACTTGCGGCTTCTGTGGCGCAGTCGAGGATCTACACCACAATAGAGATGTACCGCGTTTGAATCCCGTTCGGAGAAAGAAAGAAAATGTGTATTTAAGCTTCCATACAGTCATTCGATCAAAAAATATCAACCTCTTTCTGGCACAGTTGGAAATTAAGATACTCTCTGGCACCACGGCTGTGGCTCTGCTTACCATGCGAGAAGTCCCAGGTTCGATCCCTGGCTGGGGATAAAGAAAAAAACTCCAGGCCTGGGATATTTTATGTGTGATGTCGCTGTTTCTGGTTGCCACGACACAGGGTGTCCTACTGTAGGGCCAGAAGCAATATATGTGGCTGTATATAAATGTTTATGTTATGTTAACATCACGCGTATGAAACCGCGGGCAACAGCTAACATCAGTAGCACTCTACTGAAGTTCGTTCTACAGACAGACAACATCTACGACCGCGCCGAGTGAAGTATCCTGACAATCACTTTATCAACGTCGCTTGTCACGACTCTACGCCATTTTCATTCTAGAAATAGTATGTCGTTAAACCAGTTGCATTTTGTTGCTATTTTTTTCAGCGTCTCTGAAATCTATCACAATCCACTTCAAAACGATGTACTGAAGGTTGAAAGCAACTTTAAATAGACGTGTGATTAATCAGTACGCGATTATGGCACAAGAGCTATCATTTAAAACGATTGAGATTGGCGACACGTCAATTTGAATGGGATCGGGATATGTCATGCAACAGAATCCAATAACGAATATTGAATGCAGTATTGTTTAAAGATGTTTAAACTATACTGTGTGTTACTTTGGTAACCCTTATTGTAAGAGAAACATCAACAAATACTATATGATGATGGAAAACAACGTGAAACCTTTAAGCTACGGCGATGGGCCTACCACCATGTCACGCAAAATAGAGTATTCAATAACTTGCTTAACATGGGCACAATTGTGCCTTAGCCACGCCGTATAGGAAAAGGCGTGACGCTATGTGTTAGCGACGCGTTCCATTTTTAATTTGATAGCCATAATTACTTACCTATAGTATGTAGATTATAAATATTACGAACGCTCCTTAGAACTTTCCAGGTGAGATGACTATGTCTTGCCTGCGGCTTTGCCTGTCCGCACTCAATGTTTATAGAACCAAATATACTTTTGTATCTTTGTAGTGAAACATAAATAAAACACATAAGCTGTTAGTTTAAAGTAATTCTTTATATGACCTAATCTGTTGTAATTTTATTACGTACAATGTTTGTCTAATCCTAAGTGTGAAATGTTAAAACATTCAGACAAATCATTTAGTTTTATGTATAGAGAATGTGATGTGACTTAGTTTGCACATTTCGCCGCGCTGGCGCGCGGCGCTGTCGTCAGTCGTTTTGTTTTCAACTCATAGGCAACACCGCGTCTGTTTTGTAATTTTGAAATTTCATTGTGTGTTGCACAATAAACGTTAATTTAGTCGTATTTCGGTCTTTTTACTCATCGAGCATCGCGCCGTCTACAAAGTGGTCTTCGAACCGGATCGCAGAACATCTAAATGTACCGCACCCCCGCGATGGTGAACACGCGTCGTCAAAATGCCGCCTTTGGTGTAAGTGAAAAACAAGATGCTGATAATCAAGACGACGCCGCAAACCAATCTGCTCAAAACCTTCCAGAAGAAAACCTTCCAGAGTCACCGGATCAGAAAACGCCCGAAAATGTGGGTAGTTCGAAAAAGTTGGAGCGCCCCTCGTTACCTTCGGCGCCTGGCTCCAAGGCGAGTGCTATGTCGACGTCATCATCCGTGAATGCTCGCAGAAGGAAGCTGGAACTTATTGCAGAAGAACAGAAGGCCAAGATACGAATGGAATTGATAGACAAACGGCTCCAGTGTGAAATCGCCGCTTTGGACGACGAAGAAAATTACAGTCCACGCAATAGCGAAGTAAATTCCAGAATACATATTGAAAAGTGGCTTGAGCGTAGCCAACACGAATCGCACGATCCTGTTCCCCAGACGGTACAATCGAACGGGGCGTGCCCGCCGCCGCCGTCGGCGCCTGCAAGCCACGACGGCACCGTGATGCTGGCTAATGCGCTCAAGGACCTCTCCGCTACCGTAACAGCCAACTGTGGAAACGCCAACATGCTCAGCCGAATGAGCACTCCCCGGGACCTACCAAATTTTTCCGGGGACCCTATAGAATGGTTGCAGTTTAAAACGGCGTACGAGGATTCCACACAATTATGTAACTACAGTGACAGAGAGAATGTTTGGAGGTTAAGGAAATGCCTTCAAGGCGCGGCCAAAGAAGCCGTGTCAGCGTTACTGATAACAGTCTCCACACCCGACAGTATTATGTCTACGTTACAGTTGCGCTTCGGCAATCCAGACGTAATCGTGGGAAAAATCATGAGTGATATACGCAAGCTACAGCCAATGTCGCCTGAGTACCATAAGGACATCGTCACTTTTTCGGTCAAAATCAAGAATTTCGTCGCGGCTGTCCGTGCCGTCGGCCGAGAGGAGTACCTGAAAGGTGTTAACGTGGCTACGACCGTGTTATCCAAACTCCCAGCCGTACTCATTTCTAAATGGGCGGACTATAGTTACGCATTGATCGCAGAAGGCAGAAAGCCACGCCTGGAGATATTGGCAGATTTCCTGAACGAAGAGGCAATCAAGATATCTACGACGGCTAACATAAGTGCTATTAGTGGTATTAGTGCGCGGAGTGAAAATAAGCCTCAAAAGTTCGTAGATAATAATAATAGTGCGTCTCGTGCGTTCCCACTGCTAGTGCAGTCCGATCAAAGCGAGTACAAGTGTATGTACTGCCGTGCCGGAAAACATAAGCTCACGGAGTGTCGAAAGTTTAAAAAGGCTTTGCGTAAGGACAGGTGGAGCCATGTTAAGCGTAGTGGTATATGCTACAAGTGCTTAGCTGCTCGCCATGATCGTGAAACGTGCCCCGCGCCAACCTGCGACAAGAACGGCTGCGGAGCCGCCCACCACCGTCTGCTACACTACGTGCCTAGTGCGAGAGACGCCAGCGCGGCGCCACAGTCGGAGCCTACACCGGCCCCGCCGGAACCTGAGTCCGAGCCCGCCAGGCCCGCCACCGATACCCAAACGGTGGCGCACGTCAACGCGAACAGCTACAAGGTCCTGCTGAAGGTCGTGCCGGTGAAGATTCACGGCCCCAGAGGTGTGATCCATACGAGCGCGCTGCTGGACGACGGCTCCACGATATCCTTGGTGAGCGAGGAGCTGGCGGCGCGCGCCGGCCTGCGTGGCCGCCCCGACACCGTGCGCGTGCGCGGCGCCTGGTCGGACAGCGAGCTGGAGCTCAAGTCGAGTGTGGTAAAAATGAACATTTCAGGTATGGACAATAAAATGCATTCTCTGACTATACGCACTTGTAAGAATTTGAACTTGCCTGTACAAAATATATCACTAGTCGATTGTTTACAATTTGATAACTTGAAGTTTTTGAAAAACCAAAATTCATTGTTTTTTGATACCGATTTGAAACCTGAATTACTGATTGGTCAAGATAATTACCATTTGTTAGCCCCGATAGTGTGTAAGATAGGTAAACAAATGGAACCGTCGTTAACATTGACCGCTCTGGGCTGGTGTGTGCACGGTGTGGTCTCCGCGCCTAGCAGCGCACGCACACAATCAGCCAGCTTGCTGTTTATCACGGAACAACATTTTGAAGTGCAGCGCGAGCTACAGGAACTGCATGATGAGGTTAAACGTTCTTTTGCTATAGACGCACTAGGTGTATCTTCCAAACCGAGGTTGAACGCTGATGATGAACGAGCTCGAAAGCAGCTCGACGAATCTGCAGTTTTGGTTAATGGCCGTTGGTATGTAAGTCTCCCGTGGAAAGACCCTAACTGTAAGATGAATGACAGCTACGACACGGCCCTCAAACGGTTCAAATCTGTTGAGAAGAAGATGGAGTCGAACCAAGATTTCGCCGGTAGGTATGTCGAACGGGTGCAGCATTTGTTTGATAATGACTACGCTAGTCAGCTGACAGGTAACGACATCTATCCGCAGCGCACCTGGTACCTACCTCACTTCGGGGTCGACAACCCCAATAAAAAAAAGTTACGCCTGGTCTTTGACGCCGCAGCCAAAACAAAAGGTTTGTCATTGAATGATTACCTACTGACAGGCCCGGATCTTTTAGTATCTTTATTCGGGATAATGCTACGTTTTAGGCAGTACAGGGTGGCGCTGACAGGGGACATAAAAGATATGTTTTTACGAGTCAAAATTAACCACGAAGATCAAAATTGTTTAAGATTTCTGTGGCGGGAAAAGTCTAGTGATCCAATAAAAACATATAATATGACGTCACTGATCTTCGGGGCTAACTGCTCCCCATTCGTAGCCCAATATATTAAAAATAAAAATGCTGCGCGTTATGAATTATCTATGCCTTCGGCGGTCGATGCCATTCAAAATCAGCATTATATGGATGACTATATAGATAGTTTTAAGGAAGAAACCACCGCGATCGAGTCTGTCAAATGTGTAACAAAAATACACCAATCTGGGGGTTTCGAAATTCGCAACTGGACTAGCAATATTCCAGCTGTTCTCGACAGCGTGCCCGCGTCGACCCTAGGTACTGCTGCTATAAAGTTCAAAGTCGATAAGCAGTCTCAAGGGGAACGCACACTTGGTCTTATATGGTACCCGGCTGAAGATGCGCTAGGCTTCGACGTGTCGATGAAACGCATTCCTTTCGACATTATCGATGGTAAGAAAAAGCCTAGTAAAAGAATATTACTTCGCGTCATAATGTCTGTTTTTGATATTTTTGGCTTGTTAGCTCCATTTATCATTCAAGGTAAAATTATGCTTCAGGACACTTGGAAGTCGAATGTCAACTGGGATGACCCTATCACCGATGAAATCCACAACAAATGGGTTCAATGGCTCGGGATACTGCAACTGATTGCTAAGGTAAGAATACCTAGGTGCTATTTATCTAGCGCACAGCGCTCGACGGGTGGGAGCGAGACGGATATACATCCTCAACCCCGTCCGCCGACGGTACGTACTCCCGCGCCCGCGGTAGCATCAGCTGATAGCGATTATAATGACCTACAGCTACATGTATTTTCCGATGCAAGCTTGCAAGCAATGTGTGCTGTGGCCTACTGGCGCTGGATAAACAAAGAAGGACAAACTGTGGTTGCATTTGTTGCCAGTAAAACTCGAGTCGCCCCGGTGAAACCTATGACCGTAGTTCGTTTGGAATTACAAGCGAGTGTCTTAGCCGCTAAATTAGCGGACACTATTGTCAAAGAGCATAAACTTAATGTCACGCGTAAATATTTTTGGTGCGATTCGATAGTCGTTTTGCACTGGATCAATAATGATTCGCGCAATTACAATGTTTTTGTCGCGAACAGGTTAGGGGAGATTGATGATTTGACGCAGAGCAAGGAGTGGAGATATATACCTACCAAATTAAATATTGCTGATTTAGCAACACGTGATACATTTGATCACTCGCTTTTCATTGGCGATTGGTTAAACGGCCCTACATTTTTATTACACGATGAGTCATCGTGGCCCCAGCATACAATTGCTTACAAAAATTGCAGTACTACTACAAGTAGTGATTTAGAGTGTGTAGCCGTAGTCCAAAATGCATCATATACTACGCCACCATCTGTACCAGAGCCGGAGCGTTTTTCCTCGTGGCTACGTTTGAAGAGGGCCACGGCGAACGTTCTACTTTTTATAGGTAAGTGTAGGAAACAAAACTTTGAAATGTCCTGTGAACTGCTGCAACAGGCGGAACGTTTGCTAATTAAATACTCACAGGCACAATCCTTTGGCGAAGAGCTGGCAGCTGTGAAAGAAAAAAAATGTATTAGTCGCTCTAGTAAGTTACTACGCCTATCACCTTACCTTGACGAGTACGGGATCCTCCGGTGCGGCGGCCGCATAGACGCTGCTTCTGGTGTACCATCTGAAACAAAGAGACCAGTAATCCTGGAAGGCGGCAACCAGGTTGCTAAGTTAATTGTAAGACACTACCACATAAAGTTGGCTCACGGTAGTCAAGAAGCTGTCGTGAACGAGGTGAAGCAACTTTATTGGTTGATTAGGTTAAGGCCTACTGTTAAAAACATCGTGACACAATGCATGTTGTGTCGAATGAGAAAATGCAAACCTCAGGTGCCCCGCATGGGTGACTTACCTCCCGGTCGAATGGCGCACAATTTTCGTCCATTTACTCACTGCGGCCTAGATCTTTTCGGGCCTATGGAGATCGCCGTCGGTCGTCGTCGGGAAAAAAGGTATGGGGTCCTATTTACCTGTCTAACAGTTCGAGCCGTGCATCTCGAACTTGTACCGAATCTTACCTCTGACTCCTTGATCCTGGCTCTGCGGCGGATGGCTTCACGGCGTGGTTGGCCTCGTTGTCTCTACTCCGACAATGGGACGAACATGCGTGGGGCTGATACGGAACTGAAAAAAGCTCTGGTGGAGCTCGACCGTGACGCTTTGAAGCTAGAAGGTATGAACGTTGGTCTAAAATGGGTTTTTATTCCCCCAGCAAGCCCGCACTGCGGAGGCACTTGGGAACGTTTAGTTCGTAGCGTAAAAACGTCCCTAAAGGTAATTTTAAACGAGCGCGCTCCTAGAGAAGAAGTTTTAAGCACGCTGATGACCGAGGTAGAAAATATGGTCAATGGTCGACCACTGACACACGTTTCAGTGGAGCCTGGTAGCATGGAAAGTCTTACGCCAAATCATTTCCTTTTGGGCAGCTCGTCTAATCTTCCTACCATTGGTTCATTCACTCAGGAAGACCTGGACTTGCGCAAGCAGTGGCGTAAGGCTCAGTGTTTAGCCGACATGTTCTGGCGTAGATGGAGAAAGGAGGTACTACCGGAGCTTAACCCAAGAAGAAAGTGGCAGCAAGAATTAAATCGTCAACTGCAGGTAGGTGATTTAGTCTACATTGTGGATCCCGATTCGCCCCGCAATGTTTGGCAGAAAGGTCTGGTGGAAAAAGTACTTCCCGGGAAAGATGGTCGAATCAGGGTCGTGGAAGTTAAGACTAAGTCAGGCTACCTACGACGCCCTGTGGCGCGCGTCGCATGGATTCCAGTTGATGCTGAGTGCTGAGTCAGCACTAGGGTGGGATATGTTAGCGACGCGTTCCATTTTTAATTTGATAGCCATAATTACTTACCTATAGTATGTAGATTATAAATATTACGAACGCTCCTTAGAACTTTCCAGGTGAGATGACTATGTCTTGCCTGCGGCTTTGCCTGTCCGCACTCAATGTTTATAGAACCAAATATACTTTTGTATCTTTGTAGTGAAACATAAATAAAACACATAAGCTGTTAGTTTAAAGTAATTCTTTATATGACCTAATCTGTTGTAATTTTATTACGTACAATGTTTGTCTAATCCTAAGTGTGAAATGTTAAAACATTCAGACAAATCATTTAGTTTTATGTATAGAGAATGTGATGTGACTTAGTTTGCACATTTCGCCGCGCTGGCGCGCGGCGCTGTCGTCAGTCGTTTTGTTTTCAACTCATAGGCAACACCGCGTCTGTTTTGTAATTTTGAAATTTCATTGTGTGTTGCACAATAAACGTTAATTTAGTCGTATTTCGGTCTTTTTACTCATCGAGCATCGCGCCGTCTACAGCTATGTATTAACACGATATCAATCTAGAGACATAGCACTCGGGAAGATTATTTGTAACATAGAACTGTAACTAGGGTAAATGGGCTATTACTTAGGCAAAGTTACTGAATACTACCTTTTTGTTACACCTGCGTCTACAACATCGATCTATATCGCTTTGAAATTGGCTTTTGCAGGATGTTCAGCAATTTCGAAATCGCAATTTTGACATCAGCCGTCATATCAATAAAAACAAACTAAATTAGTGTGCTGCCCCACCCAGCTAATTACTTTTCTTACTGTGCTTAACATACTTTCTATGGGCTCTGTCAACTAAGGTCCGGCTGAGAGAAAAACCCGAGAATTTCGCAATTTGATCTAATCACAACTATAACTTGATAACAATCTACAGAAACGTCATAAACTTACGAAGGTGAGGGACAGAGTTGTGTTCATTAGTTACTGTGGATTTTTCAAAAGTACTTTATAGCAGTAGTTCATAAAGTTCTACTTCAATCAAAATGCGAAATTCTCGGCTTATTCTCGTCCAGTCTCGGCTTTATTAATGTGTGCCTTAGTATCAAGTTAACGAACTGTGTCTACTGTGCCATCCACCCTGACTTGACAGGCGAGGAGTAATAAATAAGACCCTGTTTAAAGATAAATCGCTGATGCAGTAAATATAAGGAGGCTGATGGCTTTTTGATTTTGACCGGATGTTCAATGTGTGCCGCCATTTTCGTGGTCCACCACCAACAAGACGTGAGGAAAAATTTACGAGATCTGTGGAGAGGTTCCGGGAACGAATCCGGGCTGAGGAGGAAGACAAAAAACACCCGTTCTGATATGTTTATATGTGTGTGACGTCGCTGTTTCTGGTTCCCACGAAACAGGGTATCCTAGTGTAGGTCCTGAAGCAATGTGTGTGCCTTTATATACAGGGTGTTACAGAGAGATATAGTAATATTTAAGAGGGTTGTTAGAGACATCAATCTGGACAACTTTCATAATGAAACCGTTTTCATCAGAGCAACTGCATTTTACACATCAAAACTTTTGGGGAATGAAAAATAAAGTGTAAACCATCACATGTCCATAAATGCGGCGATGGTCTAGGCCCTTTAAACATATAACAAAGAGTCACGCCTTTTCCCATAAGGGGTGTCAGAGGCACTATCGCGCCCATATTTTTCGTGACAGGGGGCTAGCCCATCGCCGCGGCTCTGGAGATATGAAAGTCTCCTCACAATGTTTTCCACCATCGCATTATGTGTATTTGTAGTTATTTTTGACCTTTTTATTATAACAAGGTTAACGGAGCACCTAGTATGGTTTTCTGAAATCTTAAACTGATAGGTTTAGTCTACACCAAGCTTTTTGTTGTTATGAAAGCAATGAATTTTAGATTAAGTGTTAACACTAACTAGAAAGCTTAATATTAGCTGTGTTCTGTCTGTAACCCTTGACTTGAAATGAACTGACTATCTGTAATATGAATCTGAACAACTTTAGTATGTTAACATGGATTAATGTTTCAACGAACATTACCAACGTCCCTGATGGAGTATGGAATCAGTTACGAAATTAGTTGCTTATTTTAAGTAATTTAAGCGAAGCATCTGTTGCCAGCAGTATTCGCACATCGGAAACGATCGTGCTGTTAGCAACATCTGGCCGAGACTGGTACTAGACGGGTGTCCGTTTTCTATGTAGCATTCGTTTCAGGCGCTTCCGTGTTTCGAATGATGCGTTAAACTGTAAGTTCCGACTATTATCGCTTCTCGTTGGTAGTGTCGTAAAACGCCACCGAAAACTTCAGATAGTCAGGTTAGCCACTAGCCCAACACCCCCTCCATAACCCACACTGAGCCATCGTTGTGGAGTACGGCTCAATCTTACTCGTATCCTGGTAAAGGTTTCCGTGCCGCTCGATGAGGACATTCATGGGTACATAGGTATAGGTACATGGGTATATTTTATTCATATCTTGAGAAATAATTTCCATCTGCATAGCTGCTTCATGCTTGTCTGGTTTTTGCTCCACGGGTTGAAGCACAGTTAAGCCAGTAATTGAATTCGTCTAATGTTAAACTGTTTACTAAATTGAGTAAAAAGTCACATAATAAAACAGGTCAAGTGCGAGTCGGACTCGCGCACCAAGGGTTCCCTTCCACCGTACCGAATAGTTTGGATTTTACATAGCAAAATGTTGTTTACAAAGTTTCGTAGTCCATGTACGTAACCAGATGCATTTACGAGTATAAGTTTGTATGTGGTTTACAGATAAATAAAAAACCTTTGAAATTCCGGGTAGGTTTTCATATGAGTATATATTTTGTATTTTGTCATAATTTTGAGGAGGGTCATTTTTGCACCTTTTTGATCATAACTTCCGAAGTTAGCAAAAATTAAATTAAAGAAATATAGTTTTGACAAGTTTATAAAGAACCCTTTTCAACGATACCCTACATGGCGTATTACGGTGTTTCTTTTTGTCATTTTACCCCCTCCACTTTTTTGTAGGCGATATTTTTTTCATATAGACCTTAATTATGTTGCGTTTATTAGAATAAGTATTTTTGCAGAAAATTTCAGAACTCTATCTCTTATAGTTCCTGAGAAAAGTACCTGTGACAGACGAATTGAAGGACACGCGAGTGATCTTATAAGGTTTCTTTTTTTACCTTTTGAGGTACGGAACCCTAAAAAAAATATTTACATTCTAATTAATACTGAACTATGTATATGGGGTCGCCTCGCTCCGCTCCGATCCGCTTCGCCTCCGGGTAGTATTCGGACAGAAAGCAACCTGTAGCAAACCATACAGTTCTGTGAATCGACACGGGGGCCCTAAAATTTGAACATTTAACATATCTGGGACTCAAAACTTATATTGGTATACAATGAAGATTTTGCCATTAAATTCTCCATTTAACGTGACTACGGACTAGCCCATCGTCGAAGCTATAAAGATGAAGGTTTCCTCACAATGTTTTCAATCACCTTCAGAACGTCCGCTTATATCGTAGTATAAGGTACGGAGCGTCATATTTTCTCATTTAAGCTGGCAGAGGTATAATTGTGTCCACGTTGAACCAGGGGCTCTATTCCTCTAATTTACACGAATGGCCTTAAAGCAATCTATTGCTCACAAGGGCGCAAAATGCCGTATTTGGCTTGTCGGCAGTAACTATTTTGTTTTGATATGGACTCCAAAATGCGGCATTTTTCGCCCTTCAGAGCCTTACAGGCCTTAGACGCTACTTTTTGTCACAACATTAATTGAAAAGTCAAGATGGATGCAGACGAAGTCGCGTGCACTAGCTAGTGATAGCTAGAGATAGACTACAACAATGTAAATGACTCCTACGAATAAATGACACAAGGTTCATTTCCTGTGTCGTAATTTATCCTGCAGCAATATGTATCACAGTTTCTCAACATCTCAGTGCCCTTAATACATAAAAATATCCGAGTGAAGAAATATCCTGACTTGCCTGCATCCGGGCAGAGATTACCGGAAGACACAGACAGGTCTTACGCCCCTAGGACCATGTTGTTATGACCCATGGATCCTATTGTAACGCCCTACTACCACGTGATAACGTAGAACATTAATATATCGAGGGTATTCTGGCAGAACCGAATAAGTGTAAAATAAAATAAATTTTGGGTTGGGCTTAGAATCCGGCCCCCGGCTTTCGCAGGTGAGTGAAAGTGGTATGAATTACTGTAATCGTGAAGCAATCCTCTATCAAGTAAAAATAATCTCTCTACAAAAGCCGGAGGCCGTATTCTAAGTTTTAACCTTAAAAACATTTACTTACATAGGTAAGTATATTTACTCAGTTTTATTTTTATTAAACAACCCCGTATACCTAACATAAAAAAAAAACTTATCCGGTATATTTGAATCAACTTGAATAATATTTTCTTCAACTTTATTATAATGTTCACTATCAATGATGCACACGCAAGAGGCCATGGTCCGATAGCTTCTGTTAGATTTTTCAGCACGCCAACGATTCTACCCTATCAATCATAGAGAATCTCATAAAGTTCAATACGGACTGGCTCTTCGATGTTACATCAACGACTTCCCACTCAAAAGGCACACTTAAAAATTCCACTGGAGATTGGCTCTTTATTTTAGCTTTCAAGTACGGAAGGGTTGTTGTCTGTCAGCCGGAAAAGCCGTGTGTATTTGAATCATGTTTAAACTGCTTTAAAAAGTCGGGTGGAAATCAGCCTTCATCTGTATATCGACATTCCGTATTACTGTTCTGTGAATGTGGGGTTCACAGTAATAGCCGCTCGTATCCATCCACCCGAAGTGCCTGCCGCGGCTCTGGGCACCCGGGGTATGCCATCTCCGGTGCTGCGTGCTTCAGGACATCTTTACCGCACTCGCTCATGTGACGTCGATCGACTCGGACGTCTTGACGAAAATTAATAAGCTCAAAAATTACCTAGTCCATTAAAAATTAATGAAGTTGAAAGAATAAATCAAACTCGCAGCTATGAAAATTTCTGGTGATGGTTAAACGGCTAAACCCATTCTGATGAAACATAACCGTCCCATAAAGGTTTCCGGTTTACCAGTTTAGCGCTACCATTGCACACACACGCACAGGCTTCAAACTTGTAACACAACATGGGTGAATAAATTACGTAATTAAAAATAACTTGACTGCATTACACTAAAAAGCACAAAACTAGCAAATAAGATTAAACTTATTTATTGGGACCCGATAAAATAATTATAGTTCCGTCTGTAGTGTAATTATGTCACTGTACTCGGTACATACACTATATTAATTAGTTCCGTCTGCTTTTTAGTACAAAATTACGAAAAATCTTCAACAAAACTAATGTGTATTATATAAATAATAAATCTATAAAACTTATTTCAACAGTCTTGCGATAAGTTCATGTTGTTTGATTTGCACCCGAGTTTTTAAAGCCGCTAAATAGTTTAAGAATGATTCAAATACACACGGCTTTTATGGCTGATAGGCAATACCAACTTTACGTGCTTGAAAGCTAAAATAAAGAGCCAATCTCCAGCGGAATTTTCGAGTGGGCCTTTGGAGTGGGAAGTCGTCGAAGTAACAAGTGCACGCTCCGTATGGAACTCTCTGAGATTCTCTATGGTACATACGGTAGAATCGTTGGCTTGCTGAAAAATCTAACAGAAGCTATCGGACCATAGCCACTTGTGTGTGCATCATTGATAGTGAAAATTATAATAAAATTGAAGAAGATATTATTCAACTTGATACAAATATACCGGATAAATTAATTTTTTGGATGTTAGGTATAAGGGGTTGTTTGAAAAAAAAAACTGAATAAGTATACTTATCTATGTAAGTAACTGTATTTAATGTTAATACTTAAAATCCGGCCTTCGGCTTTTAGTAGTGAGGATATTTTTACCTTGATAGAGGATTGCTCCACGATTACAGTGATCCCACTTTCACTCACCTGCGAAAGCCGGGGGCCGGATTCTAAGCCCAACCCAAAATTTATTTTATTTTACACTTGTTCGGTTCTGTCAGAATACCTTCGATATATTAATGTTCTACGTTATCACGTGGTAGTAGGAGAGTTACATTAGGATCCATGGGTCATAACAACATGGTCCCATGCGTAAGACCTGTCTGTGTGTTCCGGTAATCTCTAACCGGATGCAGCAAGTCAGGATATTTCTTCACTAGGATATTTTGATGTATTAAGGGCACTGAGATGTCGAGAAATCGAAAAATTTTAAATTGTGGGCAATGAGATCTAATGACGTTTGCTAAGTATAAATATCTACAGTAATAAAGAACTTTGACTATTGACTATGGTGATACATAATGCTGTAGGATAAATTACGATAAAGGAAATGAACCTTGTCAAGTGTTTTGTCAAGTTGTCTTTCAAGTGTCAAGGTTTTGAATGATTATGTGAAAATATTAGCAAAAACTAAATTAATGTTCCAATTTCGTTACTCCGTTACGTTAGCTAAAAAAAACCTTATAAACCATATCAAAATCAAAAATTTCTCCATTACTGCAGATATTTACATATACTTTTTATGCCCCATCTCTCCATTGGACCGCTGTTGGCAAAACAGGGCGAAGAAACTCCCACGGATTGATATTAGTCATAAATTTTTATGTCCAGTTAATAATTTTCTTTAATTTTTATGATCAGTTAATATTATCATAGCCAAAAAAGACCAAAAAAGTATAAGATACATACTAAATTATGCGCTTCAATTTATGTATTGTTATCATCATTTAAAAGTTTACTATAAACTTTGTATTAGATGAAAAATATTCAAGTTTGATAAATATCACTTCCTTTTTAGTGTTTCAATAATTTTATATTATTTGATACATTTTTAATTCGGAGAGTTATAACGGGATATTCTTGGGAATTTCTAATTATATATTTTTTATTATATTTTATTTATTGAACAAAAATCACACAGCCATTCTAATAAGGAAGTCTTAATATATAGTCTAAGAGTGAGGCAATTTCTGGATTTAACTATGCAACCCAGATATATATGACAAGAGACAAAAGATAAAAGACAAAAAAAAAGCAGTGAACAATTTCCGCCGAAGACATGCCACAGATTTTTGTAGGTGTGTGTGTGTAGGTGGGGTTTAAGGGCTGAACAAGGGCCAATGGCATTGAGAATTAGACAAAGAAAACAAATACCCGTCGCATCGCGTCGAAGCAGACTGACGCATGCCCCCGCGCAGAGCCCCGCGGGGCGGCCCAAGCTCCGAGACCAAGAAAATTATAGAAAATATTACTAAACTCCTGTAATAATAACATCAGAAATAAAATAAAACCACTAAAGAATTTCCTTTTTTTTACTTATTTTTGCATGTAAGTTTCCTATAGGAAACTGATTTCGTCTCCGAGCGCTTTTTCATTTAGTTGAATAATAATGCATTGCGAAAAATATTTTAAGTATTAAATATAACAGATATCCGGTAATTTTAAAAGCCCATTCTTATCTCTGATAGACTTTTTATAACATATATTTATCCTACATTTTTATGTTGTCTAGTTTAGCCTAGAATTGAAGCTAAAGATGCATTTCTTTGTTCGCGTCCCCTGGCGCTGGCCATATTTAATCCCTTAATGGTGTGTACTAGAGTGTGTGCGTGTGTGTGTGTGTGTGTGGGGGGGGGGGTGACTTAATGTGGAAGCCAAACACATTAGATAGGTAACTATTTAGCAATATAATACAAAATTGCAGCGCACTCGACACAACATTGAAAAGGCAAGGTACAAGTACATGTACAAGTACATTTATGTCTGAACAACGATTCCAACCCAGAACCCAAAATTGCGAAATTGATATCAAACCGATTACGCCACCACAACCTTGTGATAAGCCGCAAATATACGATCATACTTGAATCATGATGTGGTTTGTTATGTCTCTTGTATGGGGATCATTTTTTTATTAAATTTATTTATAAAATCTTTTGTTGTTTATTGGTTGTTGCTGTAGCAGCAACAGAAATACACATTCTGTGAAAATTTCAACTCTCTCCCAATGACTGATCATGAGATAAAGTCGGCTCACGGACAGACGGACTGCGGAGGCTTTACCTTCATCATACTCTTCAATCCAGAGGGTAAAAGTACCTGCACCTGGCCCGCTTGAGTGGGGCATTTGTGCATTTCCCCTGCACCCAATTATCTTATATCAGCCATCCTAGCTCCAGTACCAGCTGGAGTAGGAGGCCTGGATGTTCGGGGAGCTTTGAGGTCGAAGTTGCGTCTCCCAGGTCCTGGTTTCTATGGTAGACGGGCACGCAAGCAGCATGTGCTCTCCTGTCTCGTCCACTTCCATACACCCCCTGCAGAGGGGGCTTTCTGTTGCACCTGTAATTTTCAAGTGTTTTTAAGAGTACAGTGGCCTATTATAAGGACAATTAGTATTTAAATTTTGCTGCGTGGCAGTCTCATAAGGCAGTTTGTGAATTCATGGTTATATCTGTTTAGAATCCGCTGGCGTTCCGCAGGGAGGCATCCTTTCCCCTCTCCTCTTCTCGGTATTCATTAACTCCATCTCTGACGTTCTTGCCTCTTCTTATCATCTGTACGTAGATGACCTTCAAATATATCGGCACTTCTCTCCGTGTGATGTGAATCTGACAGTAGAGGCGTTGAATGCTGATCACGATAACATCAGGAAATGGGCTACCTCATATGGTCTGCTTGTCAACCCGGGCAAATCGCAGGCCATGATTTTGGGTACTCGTCACTCTCATAACCTAGTTCAGAAAATGCCCGTCGACCCTATAGTGTATGATGGTAACATAATTTTATACAGCGAGAAGGCCAAGTATCTTGGTATTATATTTGATAAATTATTGTCCTGGTCGCCCCATGGTTGTGAGGTCAGCAGACGAGTCTTTGCGTCATTTCACTCCCTACGGAGATTGCAGCACTTCCTGCCACAGCAGACTAAAATTACCCTTGCCAAGTCTCTCCTACTACCTTTAATCGACTATGCGGATGTTTGCTGGATCGGTGCGAGCGAAGAACAACTGAACAAACTCGAACGACTTCAAAACCTCGGGATTCGGTTTGTATTCGGGCTGCGCAAGTATGACCATGTCTCACAGTATCGCAAGGAATTGGGGTGGCTTCCGATCCGCCTTCGTCGTGATATGCACGTTCTCTCCTATCTGTTCAACATTTTGCGAAATCCCCGCTACCCCTCATATCTTCGAGAACGTTTCGAGTTTATTTCCTCCAGGCATAGAAACCCACACGTTGTCTCTTCTCTCTACTCCTCGGCATAACACTGCCGCATACAAACACTCGTTTAGGTTAACGGCGATCCGACTGTGGAACGCACTTCCCTGCGTTATTAGAGATAGTCCCTCAATTTTCACTTTTAAGACAAGATTGAAAGAGCATTTCCTTTCTCTTTCGTGATAGGTACTTTTATATATGTATATATAAGTAGTATATGTTTGATATATATTTAATTTTTTGCTTTTGTATTTTATTTAGTATATAACATTTATTACATTATTATGTTTTAGTTGTAAACAATTAGATGTGTACAGTTTTATTGCGCACTAGGACTCTCCTGTTGCACAATTTTTCCTGTCCTACCTAGGTTTGCTAGTAGAAATCTCTCTTTAGAGATAAGCTCGCTTTTGCTCATAAAATGTTTTGTTACCTTACTATTAAGATTTCTGTGCAATAAAGAATATGAATATGAACATGAAATAATTTTGTATGTTAAAATATTTTTACATAATCACTCAAAACCAACACTTGAAACTTGAGGACCTTGTGATAAATACAAATTCTTATCAAGCAAACTATCGGAATTTCACCAAACATTGTAATTCATTTAAATTTTTAATTTAGACTATTTCTTGAAAATGTGGAAAAAGATCGTTCAATTATGTTATCTCATGGGTTTACGCTCGCTTCTCACGCAAGGGATGCAGGTTGGAATCCGGTGCTGATCATCTGTCAATGATATAAGTAATTTATCACAAGTATTATAGGGAGGCTCTAACGGCGATGGAATCCGTAAGGTAATCGTAAAGAAACTTTCCGTAGCTGTGGCGATGGGCCAGCCCTATGTCAAGCTAAATAACTGGCCATACTTGGGAACCACTGTCTTTACTACCAAGTGTGCGAAAAGGACTGACGCCATATTTTTGATTATGTTATTTGGCTACGATAAATAATTACTTACTTCTTATAAATAAATGTTTAAATCACTACTAAACTTTATCTTACATCCTGTATATCGGTTCATACGAAATAACAATAGTACATTGTTGCCCAGGTATAGAAAGTAAACAATAGATGGACGAGTTAGTTCGCGGGCCGAGCCGCAGGTGAGGCCCGCGAAGATGCGAGTCCATCTATTGCACTTTCTACCGAGGTATTTACTATGTGCTTTTCACGCCTAATGTAAGGAAATAAAAGAGGTTGAGTACACAGTATAATACACAGTTTTATTAAAAGTAATATTGATATTCGCGTTAGGGCAGTTGTGGAATGACAAGGAAATGTTTTTTCCCGGAACATTTATATTAGTATTTTGTGCCATTTCGGCCGGTATGGAGTGTGATGCCGACCGAAAATAATCGACCAATAGCAGAGTAGAAAGTAAAAAAGGCCGCTAAACACTACATTTTACTTTGCAAATCTACATTGTTTGTATTGTATTTGAATTGTACTACTAAGAACAACTTTCTACTCTCATTTCAATCCATCTTTGGCCATATTTCCGAGCAGTGGCGTGAAAAAGGTATTATCGAATTAAGCCTGTTTGCCTGTTTCTCGGGAAATCTTATCTATTGTTTGATTATGCTACTCTCGTGTGCTAAAGAACAAGAAAAAAACAGGATAGAAATACGGAGTGAAAAAAAAAACCCGATGTTGTAGGTATATGAAGGTAAATACTACTTAAAATTATAACCTCAAAATAATTATTAACAACTTAGAGCAACCCGAGGCCCTGATCGGGCAGCTTGATAGCTACTGACAGTCAGGTCGGTCGATAGCCCGAGACCCCTTCATCAAGCCGCACTGAGCCATCGTGGTGGAGTATGGCTCAATCTTATCGGTGGGTGTTCCATTAGGTGGGTGGGGACATTAAGGTCATATGTAAAAGCGGGAATACGAATCTAAACGAAAGTGACAGCGTTAATTAGTAGCAGATAAGAAAAAAGGAGAGCGCGAACAATGCGCTCGACTCAAACCACATAAAATGGTTTAAAAATAAACTAAGCCATTTTGTCACAAATGTTTTAAGGAGAGCTTGCGAATACTTAATATCCACATTTTGAATGCAAATCCACAATTAAATTAGTTAGGATTGAAATCCTAACTAATTTAATTAGTAATTATTAGTTAGGATTGAAATCCTAACTAATTTAATTGTGGATTGTGGATTTCCTATAATTCTGAAGAATTATAGGAAAAAAACAAAACAATTTAGAGGTATTTTCGTAATTAAATTCTATCGAGAAAATTTCAATCAATTGCGATTTTCTTTAGTGACAATCTTAATCAAATACTCAATAAACGTTTACCCAAAAATCAAATCTATAGATGATTTTAAAGTGGAGTAAATGGATTCGAAAAAACCCATATTTTTCCGTATCACCGTAATGTAGCCCATTTATTTTATATTATTGTGTTAGAAACCTGGGTGCAAATTGTCGGTGAATTTCATAAATACTTGTTACATATTTTGGAAAATGGTGCGATTGCACCGTTATACACAACTGCTGCTCAGATAAATTGCAACTTAAATGTCATAGACGCTGCAGGACTTTGATTGTTGGCAGTTGAAGAATATAAAAAGACAAATCGCCGTTTCCCATATGGGATGACACAGGCAAGTTGCAGCAACGTTTAGCCAGATTACTCTATATCGTGTGACATTGACAGGGGGCCAGCTCAGCGCCTCGCAGCTATGGAGATTTGGAGGTCTGTGCGTCCGAACCTTTGACTATTTCAGTACGTTCTTAAGCCACGGTGCAGCTAGTGTTGTTGACAGGTTTCTTTCTTTATAGGGTTCCCTACCCGAAGGGTGCCAACAGGACCCTAAAATTAAGCCTCCGCTGTCCGTCCGTTCGTCAGCCCGTCCGTCAGCGGGCTTATTTCGTGAAACCTTAGAATATTATTCTATGCATGAAACCTATTAGGTACAATCTACCTATTATGAAGAGATACCGTAATGTACCGCAGAGAGATGAAAATTTCAAAGAATATACATTTCTCTTGCCGTTACAGCAACAAATAATGAACTACATGAATTTTAGGGACCCGTACAAGAGACTTGTTTATCTGCGTCTTTTCTTGTACGATGATACCCTTCGGGGGTGAGTGCGGCTCGCACTTGACTGGCTTTCTACATAACATAACGTAATCAAATGCAATCAGCAGCCCCATCAGAAACTCAAGCGCCATCAAGCGCTCGAAATACGAGTAGCTCGTCAAAAATTAATGAAAGCATCGAAATTACTGCTCGACGCTATTTTTCTTCGGGCCTATGTGGGGCCTATACATTTGTTCGGATGCGGATTACGTTCTGAGGTTAATGGAGTGGAGTGTAGCCTGGTTAACTGATCTGTGGAATGGATGTCTCTCTCACACCCACTCGCGCATTAGTCAAGGTAGTCCCACAGACTAATTGACCATGCTATAGATTAAGAAATAGTTGCGAATAGTTGTCTGGTTCAATCGTAGTGGTGAACGCACACCCATCCGCACCGTCCGCATGGAACGGATGAGATGAAGTCATCAGCATTTCTGAGGTTCTCTAGATTCGGACGATTCGACGCAGGCAGCTGCGAGATTTCCTGTGATTTCTTCCATAGTTAGGATCATTCGGTGCGGACAGTGCGGGTAGGTGAGCGTTTACCATAGCATAGCTATATAATGAAGGCAACAAATATAATGATCACCAAAATATTTTTTTCCTACCCAAAATGGATAAATTAACACCAAAAGTTGCAAAAAATATCAGGGCAAAATACCGCGGTGAAGGGTAACGGGGGTGAGCGAAGCGAGGCCCTCTTTATCCTTCGTGTTAGGTTGAACATGTAAGAACAACAAAAAATACTTAAAACATAAATTTAAGGACACAAAACAGAAAAAGAAGTTTGGTGATCATTTATCCAAACACAATTTGGTGGACATTTATCCATTCTGGCAGTCATTTCGAATTTATTGGTAGTAAAATAGGTGCGTTTTTGGTAATCGTTTAAACACAAGTCTATGGTGAAAAGTGGTAAATCTTACTTTATTATTGACCACGTTAGTAGTAATATTGCCACCTATTGTTATCCTCAAAACTTGATTAAATAGTCATTTTCAAAATTTATGTACATTACTACCAAATGACTGTCCTCGTAAAGAATATTTGAAAAAAAAATCCGACTAAAATAAAACATTTTTTACATTTCACAGACTATTCTCAACCTAGCTGCATATCGTTCCTCATAGAAAGTAATGAATTGCGATAAAGATCTTATCATAAGTCGAATTTCAAGATGAAATAACAAAAAATCACCATACATTTTTTTTGTCCCCTATGAGGACGACGTTGGAAACACATTTTTTTATCAGATATTTTGTATGAAACTTATTAGTTTTTGTCCCATAAATATAAAAGCAAGCATGTTCAAAGTGTTATGTCAATAGGTGAAATATTTAAATTGACTTTAAATAAACTAAGAATTCATATTTTAAAAAATGTCCCCAACAATTGAAACAATTTCTTGACACTGATTTATTGACATAATTAACCAACTTATTGTATCACAAAGAGTAGAAATTTAGCTTTAATAACTGGCAACACTAATCACGTGACGAAAACTAACATTACAATGACAGGCCGCCATTTATTGTTTCATTGAGACGGGGCATTGTCTCTCAGTGTGGGTATGTTAAAAAATAAATTACCTGCTTCCTGACGAGTTCTTCTCAACAAAAGTAAGTAGTTTCTAAAGAATTCACCTACCGCAATTGTAAATTATGACAAGATCAATAGGTTACGCTTATCAATCCATTAGTAAATGTGATTGGTTTTCCTGACATTTGTTGACGTCAGTAAATTGTAAACGGTAAGGCTGTGGTCTCATGTGTATAGTACGAAACTTAAACATAAACATTTACATACAGGCACATACATTGCTTCTGGCCCCACACTAGGATACCCTGTGTCGCGGGAACCAGAAACAGCAACGTCACAAACATGTAAACATTAAAGACCTGTTTTTTTTTTTATTTGTCAACAGCCGGGATTCAAACCCGGGACCTATCGTATGGAAGGCAGTTGCGAAACCGCTGCGCTACAGTGGTTTCCCAACTTTAGGTATGCTATTTACATTAATTTAATTATAACATATTTTATTTTATCAATGTAATTTATTCAAAATAATATTCTAAGTTTGTAAATCTTACTATAAATATTCTCATACATGCATAATTTTGAATAAAATATAATAAAAACAGTATGCAGTCTTATAATATTTCCCTCCCCTCCACAATCAAATTACAAAGCACTACTCTACACACTTTCAGACACTCACTACACCTCTCATCTTCTCACCACATTCACTCTACCTGACATTTTCACCAAAAACATGTTTTAACAATGCAATTCATACCACATGCAATTGAATTTTCATGCATGCATATATATTTTTTTATAAATATGTTATTTTAATAACTTAATTTGATCGAGATTGTTATACTACTTACTTTTTAATTATAATTATTCGAAATTTTAGCTAAAATGGGAACAGCGGGGTTCCTGTAATACAGGGTCTGATGATCCTAGCATAGGGACTTATTGTAAACTAGTTAAGGAATTTTAATTTTGAATAAATAATTTTGTATTTTTGTATTTGTATGCTCAGTTAGGTACCTATGCTGTTTAGGCTTTCGTGTAGGAAAAAATACTTGGTACATTTTGTTTGTACAAGAAAATTCACGGCGGTGCGGATCAAAGGCTTTCCGTCATACCAAAACCGAACACACTTTATGTATGTATGTCCTTACAAATAAAAGGCTGAAAATAAATATTTATAATACCTTAACTAGAACTAAGATATTAATTTATCTGACTGAATGCAGCCTTACTTTTACAATTTACTGACATTTCCTAACGAAACAATTTACTGACATTTTCGTGACGTACAATTTTTTTGAAAATCACTCTAAATAAAACCTGCCAAGTGCGAGTCGGAAGCACGCACCGAGGGCTCCGCATAAATCGCATTCTTTGTGAAGGGTCTATAAATTTACGGTTTTCGGATTTTTTTGCCGGCTGTAACGTTTTTTACTTGTATGTATATAGAAAGGTGTAGTCATATTTTAGGGGGTTGTCATGGTATCATTCTGAACAACTTTCACTATGAAACTGATTTGATCAGAGCAAGTCACGGAAGACATACAGGTTTCCACAGGCAATAAACAGCTTTCTGTGTTCATAATTGCTTGACTTCAGTAGCGCCTTCAACTGCGTTGATTTTGATATTCTTGTTGAGATACTGAAGTCCTTAAATGGCTCCTCCCGCTCGGCTAGCTGGTTCGACTCTTACTTAAGAGATCGGCAGCAGCGCATAAGGTCCGAGGAGACATTAATCGACCGGTGCGATCTTACTGCGGGGATTCCTCATGGTGGTATTATTTCCCTACTTTTGATCTCAGTCTACATCAATTCCATTTCTGATGTTAACTCTTCTTCTTATCATCTCTATGCTGATGATTTTCAGATCTACCGTCATTTTCTCTTTAGTGATGTGACTTAGGCTATAGATGCGCTAAACGCTGATCTCAAGGACATCAGGACATAAGCATTGTCCTTTCGACTGTTCGTTAACCCAGTGTGTCCCAGGCCATGATTCTGGGATCCAGATACTCGTTACATCAACAACCTCAACTGCCCATAGCACATATAACGAGTCTATTATGCCTTACAGTGACAAGGCCAAAAACCTGGGGGTAATTTTCGATAGCCACCTGTCCTGGTCAAAGCATGTCAGTGAGGTCAGTAACACTTTCGCCACTTTTTTCTCACTGTGAAGACTCCAGAACTTCTTGCGACGTCAAACGAAAACAACCCTCGCTCAAAGTCTTTTGAGATTACCTGTAAAGTGATCAAAGTTTCTATTTATGCTTGTAATATTAAAGTTAAGTATTTTAAAGTTATATGAGTTTAGTAGAGTACTTGCAGTCTCAATCTCACCAAGTTTATAGCTATCTAGATCTTTATTAAAATCAATTAGGCTTATATTAAATGGGTGAAGAGTTTAATTAAAAGTTTTCTGTTTTTAGATGTGCTGCCATGGTTGATGAGTTTGAGGTTAGTCGATAGTGGATTATCTCACTGCTTTGTGCCGATTTTGTAATGAAAGGCGCGACCTTTATATTATATCTAATACAGTAGGTTCTATACAGTAATACAGTAGGTAGTTAGGTACAGTAATTTAAGATTTTATAATTACGTCACTTTTCCTTCATATGAGTTATTTATAACAAACACCTAGCTTCGTGCCGAATTTCATGACTCTTGGCAGCCTATAGGTTTTGATTCCCTTACGAATATCATGTAAATTTGCGGCATAAATTGCCGTAGCTTTTGATTGCTTAGACCTAGAAGTTTGATTTTTTTACAGCTTGAAGGGACTACTAATCTAAGTTATTTATTGATTTAAAATTAATTCCTCAACGCGTTCCTGAAAAAAGTGGCTTTTACGTACGGATGGACAACAAAGTTCTATAATGTTCTCCGTCTGTCCTTGTGTCTGCCCTTCCGTCTGTTTGTCCGTCTGGCAAGACCCTTTTCCTTAGCAATGCGTAAATATAACAAGCTGAAATTAATATTGAATACTCAGGTCTGTGTTTTGTTAAAGTTGTCAAAACGCAATCAAAAGATAGCGCCTTAAGAGTATGTCACAATTGAAATTGCTTGATATTCGAATATTCTATAGGGTATTTCCCCTGACCTAGAATCATGAAATGTGGCACGAAGTAAGGTCTTATAACAGAAATAAAGGAAAAAATCTGAAAACCGTAAATTTTTATTTCCATCACAAAACTGCGATTTGTGCGGAACCCCCCGTATAGCTCATTCGTTTTTTTAAAGTTACCTTTTATCGCGCCGCACTCGCGTATGCTGACTCTTTTCAAAGAACTCCGACACTAACTCAATGAAAGTCACTTCGAGCACAAACCCCAAAGTGAACTTGGAGTTCAGCGCCGTAGTGAAAGATTGTTTTTGTTGCCTCTGCTACGTCTTGGAAACACTGTGAAGTGCCTCCGGATGAAACTTTAGTGAACCAACAACAATATAAAGGGCGTTTTATAAAACATGGAAACATAATAACCACATAAGCGTGCGGGTGTAGCGACACTATCTAAACGAACGAACTTTACGGAACCCAAAAGCATTACAGTAAAATACGCACCACAATCATTTAAATCGTTTCACAGTACGTAGATCTCCTTAAATCCGTTAAAATAACAGTTTCCTGAACTCTTTTTTGTATTTTTTCTCACATTTTCTTTCTTCCCTAGACTAACGCTATGTTACGGCGACTTCATCCGGGAACACCACTTCACTTAGTATAAATTGCGAAAACTTCCTTCTCCCGTTTTAGACTAAAACACTTTTCACAAAATACCAGGAAACGCGAGATAATACAAAAAGTTGCATAAAACTAACGCTTGAAGAGCGGATTATAGATTAGGAACTTAAGAACAGAAATGACTTAAGATATGAAAAAATTCCAAAAAACTGAATCGACGAAAAATATCTATTTAATTACTGAACTTGCTTACAAAAAATCACGAGAATAATTTGAGAAATGCGGCCTGAAGAGGATAGTATCCGGGCAAAATCCGGACATACGAATGCATTTTTTACCCAATCCTGAATGGAGCAGATTCGGTCGCTTCGCTCGCTCGGTCAATTTAAATGCTTTGTTGCTCTTGAGCACTACCCAGGGGACACGAGTATTTCCTGCTGACGTGAACAACTGTTCCCCCATCTCTCATCAACACATATACCCCGTGTAATCTACGACAGGAGTTTATTACTACTACTACTGCTACTACTAACTAAATTATTTTATTCTATGTTATACTTAACTGTTGCTTCTTACAATTTAATTGGTTCCTCGCGATACAGGCATAGCCTAGTGCAAGGACCCCTGGTAATTTTGTAGATTTAAGTTCAGATTATGCACAGATTTTATTTGTTTTAAGATATCTGCTCGTGTATTTTTTGTGCAATAAATACATTTTTTACTTTACTTTACTTTACTTTATTTTCATCGGTTCGGATATCAAAGTGAATTGCAACCCCTTTAGCAACAGACAGTTCTAAACGGTAACAAACTCAGGGACAGGCGCCGAGGCATTCTCAGAAGATCTAAACATGAGGAAATCAACATCATTAGGTGCTCATAACACCGTCTTCCAAGCCGAGTATGGGCATCATAATGGCTATTACAGCAATCACAGAAAGATAGGTAAAGAATTTCCCTATCCGCATGCTATCCGACAGTAAAGCAGTTTTCCCTGCAAAGCAACACCATCAGCTCTGAGCTTATATACGAGTGTGTCAAGCCCTCTCAGAGGAATCACTTCATGGAATAGTTTTTAAAAAACATTCATATTGGTTCATTGGTATTATGTATCTCTTTCTAAGCCTTCTAATCTCTTGGCGACCCCTCATAAAGCTGTGATTGTACACAGGAAACAATGACCCACTTAACCAAATGTTACGGGAAGCGCTCACTGAAATATAAGCGCTCGGAAAGTTTTTCGAGCCTACCGAGACACGGTATCAAATAGTACCGATTAGCTCTGCCCCCCTAGACATAATGACATAACACTAGCTATAGTTGTAACTTGATGAGGCAAAAAAGCGAGACCTGAGAATTGCGATTGCGTGCGTACACACCTACTTACAGTGTAGAGAGTACAGCGGCATGAAGGCTTGAAGCTGGACACTCATACATCTTTTTTCTCAGGTATGGCCTACTGTACTATACTACTGTACTGGACTATATACCCTCAACCTTGGACCTTGGACACCTTGGACACCTTGGACACCTTTTACACACATTGATCTAGCCCCAAACTAGGATTCCCTGTATCTTGGGTACTAGACAACCACAATATTATTATACTCCCTCAGGCGGCTGCAGTACTTCCTGCCACGGCAGACCAAAATCACTTTTGCACAGTCCCTTCTCCTGCCGCTAATCGATTACGCCGATGTCAGTTGGACAAGCGCGAACGAAGATCTACTGAACAAACTCGAACGACTTCAGAATCTCGGGATTCGGTTTATCTTCGGGTTGCGCAAATTCGACCACTTTTCTCAATATCGCAAAGAGTTGGGGTGGCTAACGATTTGTCGTCGCCGAGACTTTCATATTCTTTCATATCTTTTTAATATATTGAAAAATCCGCGCTACCCCAGCTACCTTCGACAGCGCTTTGAGTATCTCTTTTCAGGAGATCGACACCGGAGATCTCAGATGGTCTCACTCTTAGCCACACCAAGGCACAACACCTCGGCGTATGAGCACACCTTCAGGTTGCAGGCGGTCCGACTGTGGAACGCACTTTCTTGTAAGATAAGAGACAGTCCCACTCTTTTCTCTTTCAAAAACCGGGTAAAAGAGCACTTCCTCTCTCTTTCATGATAGTAGTTATAGTATGTAGAGCCATTCTCACTGACAATAGTAACTGCAAAAATCATATCCTTACATCAAAGTCTTGTCTTGATATAATTTCTCAAAATATAAAGCGAGCTAGTTTAAAGCGAGACTATGAAAAGTCACTTCTTACTAAGGCAGGAAGTAATAGTAAACACCTTTGGAGGGCTATTAAGTCCATTTCCTCCACCACTATAAAAAAAGATCAACCTCGAGAACTTTTAAAACCTGATATTTCACCTACAACATCATTAGAGGGATTTAATAATTATTTTGTAAACGTGGGAAAAAGTCTAGCAGAGGCGATTTATCAGACAGAGCAAATCCCTATAAAAACCGAAAACCACGTTTAACCAAACTCGTTTATAATTTTGCCAACTGATAATATTGAAGTTGAGAGACTCATCATGAATTTGAAAGATAATTGTTCAATAGGTTGGGATAAGATTTCAAATAAGATCACAAAATCGCATAAAAATCAATTTGTCCCCTTCTTAACATATATTTTTAACTTATGTTTGGAGAAGGGCATCTTCCCTGATGCTCTAAAGCATTCGGTAGTTCTTCCAATCCATAAGGGGGGCGACCGAGATCGTGTAGAATGTTACAGGCCCATCTCCATTCTCCCAGCTCTCTCCAAGCTTCTGGAGAGAATCATGAACTCTAGGCTCATTGGTTATCTGGAAAAAAACGGTATACTGGCTAAAAATCAATACAGTTTTCGTGTTGGTAAGTCTACCTCCGAAGCCGTACATGAGCTTATAAATTTCGTATCTGAAAGCTTGGACGAGGGAAAACGCTGCTTGGGAATATTTCTGGACTTAGCCAAAGCATTCGACACGGTCTCGGTGGAACTACTTATTAATAAACTGGGGTCAGAGGAGTCCAGCTGGATCTTTTTAGGAGATACCTCTCGAGTAGACTTCAATGTGTAAAAATAGATGAACTTACAAGCAGCACGAAGCCAGTAAATTGGGGAGTTCCACAGGGAAGTATCCTTGGACCCACTCTATTCCTAATCTACTTAAATGATCTTTGTCGACTGGCGTTGCCACAGGCCAAAATCATTGCTTACGCCGATGATACGGTTTTATTATTCTGAGGTAGTGGATGGGATGAGGTATTTCACAGCGCTCAACGAGGCTTTGATATTGTCTCCCGCTGGTTACATCAAAATGTTCTGACCTTAAACTCTGAGAAAACCAAGTACCTGACCTTCTCTATCCTTAGCTCTACACAACCAAATAGCGTGTACAAATTATTTGCTCACACATGCGTTACATCAAGGCTAAACTCGTGCAGGTGTAGAACTTTGTAAAGGACTGAGACAATTAAATATTTGGGTATACTCTTGGACAATAATTTGAAATTTCACCACCACATTCAAGCTCTTGGCTCTAAAATCAGAAAATTAATTTATGTATTTAAGAGCCTCAGGCATGTAGCCGAGACATCACTTATGAAGCGCATTTATGTGGCTCTGGCTGAATCGCTGCTGCGTTTATTTATTTATTTATTTTATTTATTTATTTATTTTATTTGGGACATCAACAGCACATTACAGTAAAAATATAACAATACAAAACAGTACAGTGAAGCAGGCCAATAACAGATGTCCACCGATATACAAATATATATAAGTTTAGGAACTAAAACGTTTGCAATTTATAAGGTTAAAGGTTTAAACATGTATTTATATAATGATAGTGAAAGCACGAACAATGTATAAATTTGGTTATTGAGGAGAAACAAAACAAAATATAATTAAGTAAGATTAGAATTAGAGTGTTGGACGAGTGTGATGTGTGATATGTGGAGTGTATGTGATGGTGTATTGGAGAAAGATAGTGAGATATGTAGCCCTAGTGATTTTGAATGTTGAGGAAGGGGAGGAGGGGAGGGAAAGGGATGGGGATTATAATATTAAGTGCTTGAGTGACTGAGTAACTTCATAGTTCGACTCTTGAATGTGTTCCTTGTACAATCAAATGGGTCAATAGAACTGAACCGTTTATTGTATAAGTTTAGGATACGAAGTAAAGGGGAGTTTTGGGCGTATTTAGTATTAACGTTGGGTGTGTGGAACATTAAGTTTACCGAGTGGCGCGTGCGTGTGGTGGCAGCGCGATAGCCAACCAATTCGACAAGGGTGGTACTATCAATACGACCGCTGAGAATGTCGTGCAGGACAGACATATCGAGAGCCATTCTACGATTATTAAGATCCATCACATGATGATATTTACAGGAGGTAAGGTAGTCGCAGTTTTTACGTTTAGTTCGGTAGTCCAAATAACGGACAAATTTTCTCTGGATACCCTCCAATCGATCTTTGTGTGTAATGTATTGTGGGCACCAAACAGCGCTGGCGTATTCCAAAATACTACGCACGTAGGCAAAATAGAGGACCCTTATGCATGTAATATCATTGAACGCAGCACACGTACGAAATATAAATCCCAGATTTCTGTAGGCGCGGTTGGCGATGTCGTCTATGTGTTGATCGAAAGTAAGTTTAGCGTTTAGTTACTGCATCACTAGCTGGGGTGGTGCGCATAGGACCACACTGTAACGTGTAGAGAGGGCTCAGCGCGCAGTTTTAAAGGTCTGCACATTTCAACCTTTCATGTTTCCCACAACTGATCTTTTCAATTTTTGCGATGTCCTTACTGTTAGGCAAATATTTATTCAAAGTATTATACTGAAACAGCACACTAAACTCTTGCCTAGTAGTACAACAATAAAAACAAAAAGAAGATAAGACAAAGTGTGCCAAACTGTAAAGGTGCGGACATGCTTTATGCAGAGATTTTTCAAGTTCCTTGGACCTTATCTCTATAATAATATTAGCCAACACATTGAAATTTATACAAAGACAGTATTTGAAAATAAGAAAACTATATAGAAATGGCTGAGATCTCTAACGTATGAGGAAACTGAAAACATCTCAGTTTTTTCCTAATATCTATTCAAATAAGAAATTAATAAGCAATAAAAAATAATTATTAATACATATTCGTTGTTAATAATAATAAATAAATAAATAATAATAATATATAATAAAATGAAATAATAATAAAATAAAATAAAATATAGTTCAATAATAATTTGTGAAAAAATAATAAATAGCTAATCAACCAACACATTCATTCACTACTCACTACAACAAATCATTCAAAAATTACACTTTTCATCTTCTCTATTACACCAACACTCACAAACTCACATCATTAAGTTAAAATTTAAATTTAAATTCTAATAATAATTTTACGTTAAATTCTCAATTCCAATTAATCTCAATAACTATGTCTTCAAAATTTATGTTGTAATTTATCAAATATCTACGCAATAGATAATATTGTTAAATTGTGCCACCTATTGGGAAGTAACTACTCGTCCTATGCCACAGGGCTTGCCCTTTTTTAGGGAGTAGTGAACTTTGTAATTGTATATCTTTTTCCTAAATAAAGTTATGTTTTATGTAAAAAAAAAAGTATATTATTACTATATGTACAGGTTTTTTGTATGTATTGGTACTTATTTAGTAGTTTGGTATATATATATTTTATTTTACATATTTTATAGATATTCAATTTATTTATTTATTATTTATTATAGATAAGTTATTTGATATTGTGCACTGCCTAGCCTTTCTTGGTAATTTTTCCTATCATGCCTTGGTTTGCTGGAAGAAATCTCTTTTTAGAGATAAGCTCGCCTTTGTACATATGTTTTCACCAAATGTAACTTTTTATTTATCTTTGTGCAATAAAGAATTATGAATGAATATTTTCCAATGAATATGATCAAAATCAAAATTTCTTTATTATTTTAGCGTTATAGCGTCACGCCGTTTCCCATACGGGGTAGCAGAAGCACAATTGTGCCCACTTTGAGCCAGTTATTCAACAGTCCATTTTGCGTGACAGGGGGCTAGCCCATCGCAGCAGCTATGGAGTAATGAAGGTTTCCTCACGATGTTTTCCATCACCGTTAGAACGTCCGTATAATATATTTATGATAAATTTATTATCTCATTGTTACATGGTCAGGAATCGAACCTGTATCTCCTGTATGAGAACGGAGACCACGGAACTTTTTTATTTGTTATTGTAGATTTTTACATATACATAGAAAACGTCATGTTTTGCCCCTTTTCTACATTGGACCACTGTGGGACAAGAAGGGCGAAGGAACTCCCACAGATTGGTTTTTAGATCTCTTTTAAATATTGGTTGTGTCTACATAATACAATTATTACAATATCAAAAATAAAAATAGTAAATAGCTCATTAACGTCCTCACCGAGGGGCACAGGCCTTTACCCGGATACGAGTAAGATTAAGCCATACTCCACCAAGCTCTGACTCAGTGCGGATTGGCGGAGAGGTTTTATAACGTAGCGATAGCAGCCGGGACCTACGCTTAATGTGTCCTCCTAAAACTGAACGCCCGATAATGTACTTAATACAAATTAGTTATCTCATTGCTACATGGTCAGGATTCGAACATTCATCTCCTTTGTAAGAAGCAAGCGTGAAACCCGTTAGACCACGGAGCTCGTAGTACGGATCACAATATTAATTATTGTAAATAATAAGCAGGAATAAATAATTACAATAGTAGTTTATGTGACTGATACATTATGGAGGGCATTAAAACTCGAGAGTGGGTTTATGAAACGAGCCGAAGGCAAGTTTCATAAAAATATCACTCGAGATGTACAGTTACATATACTACTTTATCTACACACATATCATAAACTCTCTTTGATGTGTTCAGGAACCGCCTGATCAACCGGCATTGTGGCATTGATAATTGCTCTGCACTTGTTTAGCTTGTTGTTGGGGAAAGCAGCGGATATTCAAACTATTTTTATTTTACATAAAAGAGCAAATCGAGCAATTTATAATTTAAAACGAAAGCTTTTTAAAGAAATTTACATACTAACTTTAGCTAGTCAATTTATTTTCGAAAATATTATGTATGTACGCAAGAACCTTACAACATTTTCCAAACTTAACGATAGCTGTAATGTTGACCTGATTGTAATGTGGGAGTTTCTACGCCCTTCTTCTCCCAAAGTGGTCCAATGTAGAGAAGAGGCAAAAAATGACGTTGGCTAAGTATATGTAAATATCTGCAGTAATAAAGTACTTTGACTTTAACATTGACTTTGACTTTGATGTAGTACCAACTTCACAGACCAACTAGGGGCGGCACGCAGGCGGGCGTCGGCGTTCGAAATTTGAATGTCATAATTTGTCGAAAATGTATATATTATGGTCAGATAGTATTCAGATAAGAAATGAGTTTTTACCAAGAAGTATAGTATTATGCTGGTCTTAACATGCGGTTTTTGGACGCAGTAAAGAAGGTTTATGATACGTGTGTAGATAATAGTAGTTTATGTGACTGCTGCATAATGGAGGGCATTAAAACTCGAGAGTGGGTTTATGAAACGAGCCGAAGGCGAGTTTCATAATAATATCACTCGAGAGTTTTAATGCCTAATTATGTACAGTTACATACACTAGTTTATCTACACACATATCATAAGCTCTCTTTGATGTGTTCAGGAACCGCATGTTTGACCGGCATTGTGGTTCTGCAATTGTTTAGCTTGTTCTTTAGTACCAACTTCACGCAGACGGGCGTCGGCGTTCGAAATTTGAATGTCAGTACCAACTTCACAGACAAACTAGGGACGGCACGCGGGTGGGCGTCGGCGTTCGCATTTTGAATGCCATTATATGTAGAAAAATTACACATAATGACCATTATATGTAGTTTTCCAGATACGAAACGAGTTTTTACCAAGTAGTTTAACATAATACTGATCGTAACGTGCGGTTTTTGAACGCAGTAAAGAGGGTTTATGATACGTGTGTAGATAAAAATATTAACAGCAAGTTTTGTGTTGATCACGTGACTTGTCACGGCAAATATCAAATCGCATATTTTCTGGCGTCGAGCGTTTACGACTGGTGAATGTAGTGTTAAGAAACTTTGTCTAGTTGGGAGCAAAGTAAGTGCTATTCGTAGACGCTGTTTCTAGTGTATGTTATAGCTTAACGTAGTTCCAAGGCTTAGGTACTTGCCATGTACTTGTTGTAATTCTCTCGAAGACTAATTATAATATGCGTCAGGTGCAATTTATCTTCGAAACAAATTATAATTCGGTTAATTGCTGAGTCGGGTAACTTACCTCCGGACGGGAAAAAGTTTGGGCAGGGTTGCCATCCTCTGCAAAAAGACGAATCCTCGGACAGTTTCTATTTTTTTTAAATGTCAAATTAACGAAACTCTTATCACCTCTGCGATAAAAACACTGACCAGAAATACATACAATGACAATTTTATGCCTTAGTTACCTGGATATGTAAAATCTCTTTTCATAGGCTCGCTTTTGAACATTTTTAGTTGCTTATACGTTAATTTTTATATTTTCTATGTTTCTTGTATTTTATATGTTTACATTATTGATATATTTTTTCAACATGAGTAGGAGGGGTTAGATTGATCTCTTTTTGATCCTTCGAGCCGTTTTCGGGAAATCACGCATGGGTGGTCACCCCAAACTGTAAGTAATTATTGGAGAGATTTCTGGATGATATTTTTTGAACAGAGCTAAAAATTCAGGGAAATAAGTTTAAAAAGGAAGAGTCGGCCTGGATGGCTCAATTTTGTAAAAACTTTTATTTTTAGGTTCGTATAGTTCGCGCAAAGAAAGTTTGTATAGTAAAACAAGCTCCGAACTCTCTGTGCGCGAGGACTCGCGCTTGACCGTTATTTCGCGTCACGCTTGACGCCTACCATGCGGTTTCTGCAAAAATACTGCAGTTGTTTAAATAATAAATTATTACTTTTACCGTACAACGCTGAAAGATTTTGTAGTCGTTCAATATAGGTAATATTATACGAGAATATAAACCAAAACGAATGGCGTGCATGTTTTTATCTTCACGCCCGTTATTTATGGGGTAGCAGTGTGTATTTCACTTCGGTAACTGATCACATTGAACCCCGACTTATTGGGGATTTTTTTATTGGCAGTGAAATACAAAGATAAATGGTCTTAATTTAAAGAGATAGATAGCACTTGCATCAAAATATTTGTTATTTGTTTTGACGCGACTGCGATTGTGGGAGATTATGTACTTAAACTTGGTGCCTCTGAAAGAGGGAAGGGCGAAATTTCATAAGGTTATCTTTCAAATAATTTCTGAGATTTATGAACTGTAAGACAAAACACTTTAAATGGAGCCTACAATTTACCTGATGGAGCATTCGCTCTTTGGCTTAGTTTTAAAACACGCAGTCCACGAACTGTTACGTCAGAGGGTGGTGACAGTAGAGAAATTTCGCTCGGGCCAGTGACTTTCCCGCGCCCCTCGGTGAAGCTTGCGAGTGCCCCTGCGCCGTCATCACCATCTGTCGCATCTTGGAAAGCGTCATCAGCACCATCGACCTGCAGAGGCACCAGCGGCGGCACCGTTTCGATCGTCGCAATCATCCTGGGCAGGTACTAAACTTATGCGAGCAGTTTGGTTTGGGCCTATCGGTATCACCTGATTCTGATGACTGCACCATTATATCCCACGTCCCATATCCACTTTATACTGGACTGGACCCTTTATTTTCCACCACCAATTTTCCTTGCGACGGCTGGGCATACGCCGGTCGAGGAGTGCTCACAATTCCTAAACTGGAATAAAAATTTGTTCAATGTTGTGGCGACATCTTCGCCCTCTAATAAAGCTCTTTTTACCGCATTTTCGGCAGCGCCGTTACTTTGTTGTCTATATGGTGCTGATGTCACGTGTTTGATACAGTTTTTAATAAAAATCGTGTGAAAAATATAGGGGGCCGTTACCCGTGGCCTAATGTGCCGGAAAGCCTGATCTGTCGAAAATTGACGTGGTATACATGACACCAACGTGTAAAACGTGTACGTGTAGTACGTGGTAAAAAGTTAGACAGAAAAAAAAAATGTATATGTGATTTAAATATTCTCACAAAGGTTTTCTTATTCCTATATGAAACAAGAGCTCTCACGTGGCTAAAACGAAAATAATGCACGGAATGTCCACTCCCCTTTTTAAGTTAATGGCATCCAATACTTTCTCATCCCTCGGAACAAGTAATTCTGAAACAGCCTTACAAATGAAAAATACGCAAATGTCTGTCGTAAGTTGTAGGGGACGAGGTAAACACCTACGAAGTAAAACACAAAATATATGTGAACTTAAGGATGATAGGAGATCACTTAAATACAAAAAACCTCTATGAGATAATTTAAGTCCAAAAAACCCAACAAATCTTCAAAATATTAAGACGTCGCAACACAACCAAGTTTTGTTAGTTTCTTTTGAATATTTTGATTCTCGTAACAATAAATGGATTTTACCAAAACGAAAAAAATAATGGAAAACCGAAATAAATTATGATTTTTCACATACATGTAAAAACCAATGTTTTACAACTTCAATCACCATAGCGTTGACGATCGGCTAGCCCCTTGTTACGCAAAGTGGAGTATTGAATAACTGGCTAAACGTGGGCACACTATGCCTCTGCCGCCCCGTATGGGGAAAGGCGTGACGCATGTAAGGGTATGTAATACTTGTACTTCGGTAGAAAGGAAAGCGAATGGATCGTGGCTCCACAGATATTTCTGAGCCGACAACTAGTACCTCACAATATCGTGCCAGAACAATTCCATGCCTTGTGTTCAACCTGACTACGCTTCAATTCTGTGTAAATGCCCTCCAGGATGGAAATTTATTGTTTCAATTAAAATGGGAACTGATACAGTTTTGGTCTCTTTCTGTAAGTGTTGTTGTTTTTGTGATTTTATGGTTCCGTAGATAGGTAACTCGTAAGGTTCGTACTAAATCAAACGATACCATAATTTATGTCAACTTTCTTTCTTTTCACTTATACTGTTTGTCTGGCAAGGCATCCCAAAATGTATGAGATTGAGAACTGAAAAACAAAAGGCGGAATTCTAAAGGCTTCGAAACTAAATAACTCAAGAAGGAATAGTCTATCGTTTGCATCCAAGGGCGCAAATGCCTTTGGCTTCACATGGCTTTTTTTGCACTCTTGGGATAAATCGCTACACAATTGCTATTCGTGTTTCATAAGAGAATCGGGCCCCAGATAGCTTGAATTCCAACAGTGTTGTCAGGTTGCAGTTATGTGCCGGTCGCCGACATACAGTGGCAATAGCATAGTGGAAGTGTCAATTTATATTAGCGGATCTGTGAGAACAGTAGACCTCGCTTGTTTAAAATTTCAAGATTTTTCTTGAATTTTGATGATCGATGATGAGTCAGTCAGTGACAAAATGACGGAACCGTGTATGGCTGTCGTTTCCATTCTATTTAGTGGTCCAAATTGACTAAATTCTGAGATCGTGCCTATTTAAATCGTGGCCTATCAATGACGGAGTATTCACGTGTCTAGCTTTATCTACAACATAGTTACAGGAGTCGAAAATACCCCGAAGCCCTTTCCCTTGCACTCCCCCCTTTTAGATTGTTTTGCAATATCTTGTGCAGCATGAAGTGCTTAGTGTGTCTCTGAAATTTTATTGAAATCCGTCGATAAATAACGATATATTTCGACCCCTTTCCCCCGTATTTTCCCTCCAATCAAAAATCGTAATCTACGAAAATATCAAGGAAATTGTATGCCATTTTTTGTTAGACGGACAAAGGCATTTTGGGCCTCGGCTCTGTCAAACATCACGTCCGACATGTACCAACTTAGTATATATGTAACCATATAAGCTAGGATTTCATCCCAATGAAACAGAATCACGTGAACCAAGCATGCTGTGAAAAACCTTTTATAACATCTCCCGAAGATCTGCGCACTATTGTAAACGATTTTAAATACAAACTAAGTTTTTTGTAAATAAAATATAACGTCGAAAACTCGCACACGCATCGCCTGAACGAAATAAATAATACAAATTAAACCAATACATTACACAGACAAACCGCCCCAGGAATCGCCCGGCCCAAAGGTGCCCATCTCACTGCTGCGTAACCAGGAAAGCCCCAGTGCGTGTAGTCAAATCCTCGGTCCCTGAAGCGACGCCCAAAGTCCTTGATGAATGCCCTGCCCTGCGAAGTCCCAACCCCCAAGGTCTCGACGGCCAATGATACAAACAGATATCTTCCCAATAGCTGCACGTATCTGATGCACTTCTGCCGCGCTGCTGACTCAGCAGCAGCACCCGGGGTGGGTTACCACAATGAGTTTTTTTTTTAAGTTTTTGTTAGTTTAGTTTATATAGCTGCCTTGGCTTTACTCTAACTACCGATTTCCAATTTTATCTCTTTATCTTTTTTAAGGATTAATCAATCAATCAATCAAAACTCTTTATTGCTGTAGATATTTACATATACTTAGCAATCGTAATTTTTTGCCTCTTCTCTACATTGGACCACTGTGGGAGGAGAAGGGTGTAGAAACACCCACAGATTGGTTTTTAGATCTCTTTTGAAAATTGCTTATGCTTAAGCATACATCCATCGGTATATAATATCACGCATTTTCCCATAAGGGATGGCAGAGGCACAGTTGTACCCACGTGAAGCCAATCATTCAATGCTTATGTTTAAGTGCTTAACAAATTGAGTAAAAAGTTACATATAAAAAAATATATATGCATCCCAAATTTTCTAAATGTTCACCAAAAATGAACATCCTATTTTATACTAAATCACATCGGGTTGCCTCACACCGCTCCGCTTCGCCTCGGCACCAGGTTGTATTAAACTTGTCACCTGAACATCCTAACTATAGTATTCGGTCAGGAAATGACTTTTGGCAAACAATAAGGTTCTGTGAAACTATATGTGGGGGCACTGGGCTTTGTACCTTTTATACCAGTTGCCATCCGCCATTTAGATTTTTATTTTAAATGGCGGCCACTCATAAAACCTGCAGAAATCGATAAATTAATGGGCTACATTTATTTATATTGGGAATTGGGAATATCTATATTTTTAAAATAATATAGATATTCCCAAAGAGTCACACTCTGACAGGTTAAGATACAACATTTATCTTGTAATTGGGTTATTTATTTTCTGGCTAAAGTAGCAAATGTATAATTGGAAATAAATATCTTTTACTTTCTCAATTTGTCTGTTTTTTTTGTTTGTTACGCGATTACTCCGTCAATTACGAACCTATTATGATGATTCCTGTTTTGATTGTTGTCTGGCCCCATATTAATTTAATTAAAATTGATTCAGCACTTTTTTGTAAAAATCTACAAATACAAAAAAATATACACACAGATGACGTTTTGGTTTGTGGTTCAGTGGAGCAAAAGTTTTGATGAGGACTTTTTATGTAAACAGACTTCTTCGCATCCCGACCGGGGGGGGATGAAATAGAGCTTGAACTTGAATTCGGTTTTTTTAAGTTTTCAACTTGGTAATATTAATAGTTAATTTATCTTAAGTACAGTATCGGACGTTCAGTATTTCGGATGACACGTTAAGCTGTAGGTCCCGGTTACTATCGCTACGTGGTAGTGGTCGTAAAACATCAATAATTATCTTTATCTACACACGTATCATAAACCCTCTTTACTGCGTTCAAAAACCGCAGGTTACGATCAGCATTATGTTAAATACTTGGTAAAAACTCGTTTCGTATCTGGAAAACTACACATTATGGTCATTATGTGTAGTTTTTCTACATATAATGACATTCAAATTTCGAACGCTTACGCCCACCCGCGTGCCGTCCCTATTTTGTCTGTGAAGTTGGTACTGACAATCAAATTTCGAACGCCGACGCCCGTCTGCGTGAAGTTGGTACTAAAGAACAAGCTAAACAATTGCAGAACCACAATGCCGGTCAAACATGCGGTTCCTGAACACATCAAAGAGAGCTTATGATATGTGTGTAGATAAACTAGTGTATGTAACTGTACATAATAAGGCATTAAAACTCTCGAGTGATATTATTATGAAACTCGCCTTCGGCTCGTTTCATAAACCCACTCTCGAGTTTTAATGCCCTCCATTATGCAGCAGTCACATAAACTACTTCTTTTATTTATGATAATATTAAATATCAAAATATAAAACTTTATCAGTAGATGCCATGAAAGTGTATCGGAATGATTCCGTGATAGCACCATGGGAATGAATAAAAAGGTAAAAATCAATATTCTGTTTCTTTAATTGAGGACGTATTATGTTATTGTTTATTAATATACTTATATAAAAATAAATAAAAAACAAAAATAAAGAAATCTTTGGCGCCACTTGTACATCTTTTACAGCTTATAACTCGGAAACGTGACGTTTTACGGGATTTTGCCATTCTACACTTTAATGATGTTGACTATCGATTTACGAAGGTTTTTATTTGTGGCTTCCATTTTGGAAAAAATAACAAAATGGCGGATTGCACCTGCTACACTGGCCATACAAAAATGTTTAATCTCCGGTGAACATTGAACTTATTTGGTATTCAAAAATTGGTAAACAATATGTTTGTTGCCGTTATTCAATACTCAATTTAGCATGACTGGGGCAAGGTAGGTATTATGATGGTTCCCACACTATGTTTTCCATCACAGTGAAAAAGTCCGTATATTGTACAGACAATATACATGCTACTGTGACATGCCCATCTTTGAAGCGTTATTCCTCCTTAACCTCTTGAATACCACCGGCGTTAGATAAAGCCACTTTTCCGTTTTAATTTTATTACCATTGCCTAAGGTTCAAAATCGCGACCCGTCCCAACTACCCTCGGTGTTGGCGAGTTTAACTTTCCAAATCCAGAAAAAAAATATGCTATCAAGAAATCCTTTCCTTCAATGCGTTTGTTTGAAAACTATTTAAATGGGAATTGTACAGAAAAAAAACAAAATAGATGATGATTTTCACCTAAAACGTGTGTTATTTCTCGGGGTCTAAACGGAATATTGATGTGGTTCTTGTCACAAAATAGGTATTCAATAGTCCATTACTGCAGCGGCCACCAACAAGATCACGAGCCGAGGCCCAACATCAAAGTCCTACAATGACGGGTTGTGGCCAAGGCTTGTATAGAGCATTTTCGCAAATAATGCGAGGAAATTCAAACAAAGTAAAGTACATTAAAAATTTCGCAAATCCAAAATAAATGTCGTATTTCGTATTCCCGCGTCTATTCGAAATTTAAATTCGAAAGGTTGGTTTTGGAAAAGAATTGAAAAACACTGACTGACACCAATTTTCGCACTGTTTTTTGCAGCAACTAACAGCCATGGTGTTGTTGTGAACTTTATTTTAACATAGTTTTGCCCAAAATTTCAACCACCACGAATATTATTGCTAATTTGACCGTTACACGAACCTTAAGCCACAAGATAAATTGGTACGTGGTCAATTAGTCAGCACCGGCATTCGAAACCGCGACTCCTGCGTACAGGCGAGTGTTTAAACAACCACTTGACGAGTTTTTTTAAGCAGGCTTTACTTTATAGGGCCTATCTTATCAGTGGCCAACAGCATCCTTTGGTTCAATGAAAAGATGATGATGATGATGAAACTGCTTTTAGATTTACAAATCCGGGTGATCTATTATTTTGTGTGACAGTTATCATTGCGATAAGTGTCGGAAATGCTGCACTGTCTCGGCTGAACGGGAAGCGAAATACGCGCTCTTTTTTTTATTATTAAAACTTTCCGTGAATTGTGTTTCTTCCCCGATGCATTCTGGGAACTTCTTATTGAGAACTGTCATGAGCACAGTCCAGAAGAGACTACAAGAACAGTAAAAATGGTCAAGTGCGAGTGGGACTCGCACGCCAAGAGTGCCGTACCATCGTAGAAGAAAAAAACGCCAAAAAATCACCCCTCTAGCATGGGGACTCCTTTAATTATTTAAATTGCCTGTAGTAAATCATTTGTTGCTGTAGCGGCATCAGAAATACATATTTTGTGAAAATTTCAACTTTCCACCCGTTACGGTACACGAGATTCAGCCCGATAACGGACAGTTTAACGGTACAGGGGTCAGCTAACATAACATCACTTGTCATTCTGGGTGGAGAGAGGGAGAGAGAGAGAGAGCCGCAGAGACACAGTAGCGCCCACATTCGGTCAGTTTCAATTCTCCATTATGCCTGACAGGGGCTAGCTCATCGCCCCAGCTATGGAGGTATCAGCGCGATGACTCCTTTATTTTTCTGAACACGGCTGTGATTTGAAAAGCCTTTCCTGCAGCTATGAGAAACATTTTTCTTGTTTCTGCCCGTGAGACCGAATTAGAAAACGCCCACCGCCGCCATAAAACCCCAGGAGACCATACGGGCTCACTTAACCTAATAACACGGATTCCGTAGCTTTGTGGACCTTTTTCTATATTAAACTCGTACTCAGATATACAGTGATGGCGGCTCTATGTCTCGCAGATTTAACTAATGCTACTAGGATTACTTGGAGTAAGCTAGGATTTAGGAATAAGTTCGGAAAATTAATGTATATATAATGGTACTAGGAATTACGGGACAATATTATTACACAGAGTGTTATAGAAATGTGTAGAAACATTTACAAACAGGCACATACTGGCCTACTACTGGCCCCACAATAGGGGTACCAGAAATCTGACTGAGACTGAGTCATGGGAACCACAAATGACGACGTCACACACATGGAAACGTCTAAGACTTGGAAATTAAAACTCCTCCCAAGCCGAGATTCGAACATGGGACCTCTCGTTTAGGAGGCAGAACCAAGAACTGCAATGCCACAGAGGTCGTCGTGTTTAAAGGGGGTTGTTAGGGACATAATTCTGAACAACATTCACTATGAAGCCGAATCGATCAGATCAATTTAATTTTTCACTACTTCATACGATTCGGGCCGGCACCTACATTGTTGCTAACCCCATACTTATTCACATGTCTAATGTCTGTATCTGGTTCTCAGCCACTCAAAGTCAAAGTCAAAGTCAAAATTTTTAGTACTGTAGATATTCACACATACTTATCAAACGTCATTTTTGTCTCTTCTCTACATTGGACCACTGTAGGAGAAGATTCACTACCACTACCACACAAAGCCGATGTCACATACATTGTAAATATACAACATAAATATATATATAGTGAATTATTATATAGTGTCAGCCAATTATTCATCTTTCATGACAGAGGGCTAGCGCATCGCCGCACCTATGAACATTGAAGTTTTCCTCACGATGTTTTTCATCACCGTTAGAACATCCTTGGAATGTGCTTACTCATTTTATTGGTACATGGTCATCCCCGGATCCGAACCCGTATCTCGTGCTTTGCTAGTTGTTCAGAATGATGTTATCAAATATGCTTTAAAATTGTCACACATTTCTCCCACATCCAGCGTTCACCTGTTTCCCGCTCATTTTCCCGTTCGTCAGTCTACACCGGAAATGACGTCACGGAGGCGACCCGCGTGCCACTACTTCCGGTTAGACGTAAAAATTTCTAAGGCGAATCGGATTGGTATCATTTATGTTTAGAATGTATATTTAGGGCATTTATTTATTTAGTTTATATTGTTTTATATCATTTCATTCAAAATTCAAAATTCAAAAAGAGTTTATTTCCATAAGAAACACATAGGTAACTTTTGGAGAATGTCAAATCTTAAACTAACACATGTATAAGGTACAGGGAAATATAGAACTCAATTTGAATTCCGTCACCTCAATGTTTTAGATGCTGGAGGCAAAGAGGCGACTAGAAACCTCCAGCTTTATACGTTATTTTTTACAGAATTGGAGCAAACACCTTCCCAAGCTTTCTTGTCTTCTACATAATCTGATATTTTGTAGTAACCTTTTTTACATAAGTGATTTTTAACAACATTTTTAAATTTATTTACAGACAATTCTTGTAACTCAGTCGGTATTTTGTTGTAAAAGCGAATACGTTGCCCTTTAAAAGATACATTAACCTTATGGAGCCTAGTAGTAGGTATAGCAAGTTTATTCCTATTTCTAGTGTTGACATTGTGCCTGTCGCTATTCTTAGGAAATTTATCAATATTTTTGTGGACGTTTACATTAGGTTTTCATAAATATACTGACACGGCACTGTCATAATGTTAATTTTCTTAAATTTACAACGCAGTGACTCTCTGGGACCCACATTGTAGATAGCACGAACAGCCCTCTTTTGCAGCACAAATATTATGTTAATGTCTGCAGCGTTCCCCCACAGCAGTATGCCGTAAGACATAGTGCTATGGAAGTAGCTGAAGTAAACTAGTCTAGCTGTTTCCACGTCCGTAAAAAGACGGATTTTTTTAACTGCATATAATAATACATATAAATAATACCGTGCTATCTACAATTTCTAAATTTTCACCTTTAACATTAACATTAGCCGAGACTTGTTTAACATTCGGGAGTATAAACCGAATACATTTTGTTTTGTTATTGTTCAGTAAAAGATTATTAGCACTAAACCAATTGACTACCTTTGAGATTGCATTATTCACATCGTCAAAGTTCAAACTGCGTCGTTTCATTTCAAAAATTAAGTGTCATCTGCAAACAGTACAATCTCATGATTATCTCTGACAAGATGTGGCAGGTCATTAATATAAACCAAAAACAGGAATGGCCCGAGCATGGAACCCTGCGGTACACCCATAGTAACAACAGACCCTGGAGATCGTTTTCCATTAATGTCAACTCTCTGTATCCTGTTATTTAGATAAGAAGAGAGAAGATCTAAAGAGTTATCCCTAATTCCATAGTGAAGTAATTTCCTGATCAATGTCCCATGGTCAACGCAATCAAAAGCCTTAGACAAATCGCAAAATACTCCTAGAGCATCGTGCGACTCCTCCCAGGCATCATATATATTTGATATTAACTCAATACCGGCATCAGTAGTTGATTTGCCTTGTGTAAAACCAAATTGTTTACAGTGGAGCATGTTGTTGGTGTTGAAATGTGTGAGAAGTTGATTTAAAATTACTTTTTCAAATAATTTACTAAATGTAGGCAATACCGATATCGGTCTGAAGTTAGAAGGGTCAGATGTACTACCCGATTTAAACAAAGGTACTATTTTACTGTGTTTCATTAAATCAGGAAACACGCCAGATTCAATAGATGCATTAAATATGAAAGCTAAATCAAGTGCAATAACATTTATTAGGGGCTTCACAACATGAACAGAAATATCCCAGAGGTCTGCAGTTTTCTTAACATTTATTGATTTAAAGGCTTTAATAATATCTTTATCATCTACATAATTAAACGAGAATTAACTTTCACATCTAGGTACATAGTCTTTTAGCAAAGATTCAGCGACTACTTTGGAAGAGTCTAAAGACTTTGTAGTAGAGATTGGGATGTCAGTAAAAAAGCATTCAAACGCTTTAGCTACATCAATATCATTTTTGAAAGTAATATCATTAATTTTTAATTCATATTCATTGTTTTTAATACTGACCTTTCCAGTCTCACTTTTTATTATATCCCAAGTTGATTTAATTTTTTTATCACTTTTTCTTATTTTAGATCTGATATAATTTGATTTTGCAATTTGACAAACTCTTTTAAAGATTTTTGAGTACTTTTTTACTTTATCCATGAACTCTTCACTATGAATCCATTGTTTTTCACTATATAATTCATATAAATTTTGTCTACTTTTAAGTATACCTACTGTGGCCCACTTACTAAAGTTAAGTTTGTCTGAGACCACAATCGATCTGGTAGTAAATACTGCATTGAACGCATTGCTGAATTTGTAAAAAAAATTACAATATGACTCATTAGGGTTATTATTAGAGTGATTGATAGGTAGTTTGCTATCCCAATTCAATTTAAACCTTTCAAACCGATGTGCAGTCAGAGGTATGTATTGTATCTTTCTTGTAGAACTTTTTTTAAGTTGAATTTCTAGTCTTATGTATTGACCTAAATGGTCTGACTTTAAATTACTTATAATTTTTTTAAGTACATTTTTTTCATTTGGAGCAAATATATTGTCTATACAATTTGCTGAGGTTTCAGTTATTCTAGTAGGTTCCATGAAAAGTGGCTTTAAGTTGTGAGAATTAAATAAGTTAGTTAGTCTCTAAGGGAGTAAGTTTCTAATAAATTTACATTGAAGTCTCCACATATCATAAGAGTTTAATTAGATTTTGATACTTTAAATAATATGTCATCCATGACTTTTTCAAAAACATCAAATGAACCTGATGGTGGGCTGAAAACGCTTATTACAATTCATCATCATATATTAAGGGGTCTTGTCGTCCCCTGTCGTTGCAGCAACCTCCAGTACTCTCTGTCTTGGGCCTTGGTCTTCATCTCCTGGTACGATCCACTATGGCTCCAATTCTTTAGTTGGTCTGTATATCTTCCCCTAGGACGCCCTCGCTGGCGTTTGCCCTCAAGCTTGCCCTCTATAATTGTAAGGAGGAGTCCTTCATGTCTTAGAATGTGTCCTAAGCACTTGGCTCTTCTGTTTGCTATGGTTCTTATGATAGCTCGGGTCTCTTTAGCCATTCTTAAAACCTCTTCATTCGTTCTTTTCTCTGTCCAGCTAATTTTTAGCATCCTACGCCAGCACCACATTTCAAAGGCTTCCAAACGCTCTATGTCTTTAGTTGTCATGTTCCAGCTCTCGCAGCCATACAATGCAATACTCCATACAAGTGTTTTGATAAGTTGCTTCCTTACTCGTATGTTGATTTTGTTGCTGTAAATATTTCTATTACAATTATGCGCTCCAATTCAACTGATAAACATACTATGTCATAACGATTTTTGAACTTAATGTGTTTATTAAGAAATATTAGAGAGCCTCCACGAACAGCATGTGATCTGCAAAAAGAACTACCAACCTGGTGGTTACTGAAATTGAACATGAGCTCATGGCTTTTTAGCCAATGTTCTGTTAGACATAAAATATCAATATTAAAAGAGTTCATGTACAATTCCAACTCTAATAATTTACTGCTAATACCTTGAATATTTTGGTGGACCAGATTAGTAAACTTTTCATTTATTTTACAATATTGAATTTTTCTGTTTTTATTATGTACTTTAATAATATTATTTGACGGGCTAGAGACTTCCTCTATTGTCGTTGTATCTAATTTAAATGACTTGGAAAAGCTTCCAAGGTTTTATTTAAAACATCAGTATAATGCTCAATAGAGGAATTATGTGTAGCCAAATTTTTGGCTGTTATATTAAAATAATAGGACAGCAAATTTGCTACTTGTCTTTTATAATAACTAGGAAGGTAATATTTACCTTTAGTCAAATAATATTTATTTCTACTAACAAAATTGTTAGTATCCATTACATGTATATTATTATTGCATGATATAGTATGCAAGGTCATAATCAGCTTATATCTAAGGTTGTTTTCTGATTGTGGCAGGCTGTCGCTGTAAGGGAATGTGAACATAACAATTTGTTTTACTTTTAAAGAACAGAGCTTGTCTAAATATTTAATTAAGTCAAACTTGTTCACATTACCCCTATTACCGAGGCATATGATTAAATAACAGTCATCACTATATATAGCATTATCTACTTTTTGGATAATATCATGCAGATTACAGTTGGGTAAACAATTATTTATTACCGTATGCTCCATATACATATTTAATAATTGGCCCATATTTTTTCCAAGTTCATCACTGTACATAATTGTTTTTATACCTGGATATATGTTTTATCCAGAAGGGAAGTAGCGGAGCACAGTCCGGCACACAACAGCAGCTCTCCAATATTTTAGTTTCTAGGATAACCTGGCTACTGAGAACTGCATCCATAGCTAGATTCAGTTCCCTGGTTTCCGCTCTGGTTTTGTCATAGAGGCTAATGTTGTGCCCCAGGGAGCGCTCTGCCTGGTCAAGTTTGCATCTTAGCTCATGCGTGTTGTCCTCATAGCTAATCTGATTATAATTAAGCTGAGCAGTACACAGCTCCAGTTTATCTAAAACCCTTCTTTTATTATGAAGCTTTGTTACAGCCTTTTTTTGTTTTTTTAGCATATATTTTTTTTTTTTATAAACTTATTATTTTGACATATTTTCTTAACTTATTTTACTTAGTTTCAATTTGTGTGTGCTGTCCCTGCTGCTGGCTGCCACATTACACACTGAGTCATCCTTAGTAAGGTCAATAGTCATAGTGGGCAAGCTACAGCCCGCAACAGAGACATGGCCCAAGGAAGTATTTACTGCTACCAATTCATCAAATAAGCTCTGCGTGGTCACTGTGGCAGAGCTAATAGCCGCTTCTTCCAGCTGTGTGATATGTTGGTGGGCATCACACAGTTCCTTCTCCAGGATTGAAGTTCTGTGCAGGACGGACTCAAACTCAGTGCCACAGTGCTCATCAAACCCATCTATTATTAGTTGCAGCCTATCCCGTTCCTCAGTAATAGAAATATTGATGGAATGTAGCGCGGACAGTTCCCTCTTTAATTTTTGATTGTTTTCTAAGGTTTCCAAGATTGTTTTTTCATTTTCATCTCTTTCTGCTTCTAATTGTTCCACCTGTCCCTTTGCTTGCTTTAATTCCTGCAAAACCAGTTGGAGCCTGGACTCCGCTTGGCGAGACAAAGCTGTGCGAGTCATCATTATGATTAGTAATGTGAAAACAAAGACAAAAAATACTCGCTATGTAGCAAGGGAAAGGCAAGACAATGTCAGTTGAACACAGTGTCAAGACAGTTTGAATCGTCCTTTGGTCTGTTGGCCCGTGATCGATTATTTTATCACAATTATAATTCTGACCACGTTTATCACTGTAACACTATTAATTGACTTAACAAACACTAAAAACTAACACTATATTCACAAATAGACGAATTTAAACAAAATTATTTAGTTAAAATACAGCACAGCTGTTTTTGACGTGTAGCCTCGGGTGCGGTCCGATTCCGATCCATTCCATTAGATTATGTTGTTGTACACATGGTCTCCCCCTGCTCAGCAATCGACCTTTCTCATCATAATGTAGTTTGCTGAAAGAGATCTCTTATTAGAGATAACCTCGCCTTTGTACACTAATTTAATGTATGGAAAGTCTTGTTGTCTATATATCCTGTGGACGGACAGCGGAGCCTTAGAGAAGTGGTAAAAGGCTGGCTTTCACGCTTTATATAGTAAGGAATTCTTAAAAATAGGGGGAAATTTGGTATGGGAACATAGTTCTTACTGCCTTGAGTTAAGGATTGAAGTGGGTAGTGTCAATGGCAAGACTATTACTCATTTTCGGGGTACCTCAGGAAGTGGGAAATCTCGCAGAAACGCGATGAAATTTTCTGCACTAGCCATTTTCAACATAAATTGTAATTTTCAAATATTCTCAGCTGCTGGTGAACGTTTACAATCTAATCTAGATTTAAAACTTTTCGTAGTCGGGTTGGACGAGTTGCCTGACAAACTGCAATTTAGCTATTATTAACATTGCTGCTGGCCCGACACTAGGATACCCTGTGTTGTGGGAACCAGAAACAGCGACGTCACACAGATAAACATCCATGACCTGGGTTTTATTTCTCTACCCTCAGCCGGGGATCGAACCCAGGACCTCTCACATGATAGGCAGAGCCACAACCGTTGCGCCACAGAGTTCGTCAAAAAATTATGGTTCAATCTTGCCTGATGTAGAGTTATTTTAGGTGAAATCTAGCAACTATTCTCGCTAACCAAAATCAAAATTTCTTTATTACCGTAGAAATTTTACATAAACTTAGCAAATGTAATTTTTTGCCACTTCTCTACATCGGACCACTGTGGGGGAGAAGGGCGAGGAAACTCCCTCAGATTGATTTTTGGATCGCTTTTAAAAATTGGTTGTGGTTAAGTATTATAAATAATAAGCAGTAATAAATAATAACAAAATTATTAATAGTGAGCTACGTGTTGAGTTCAATTAACCACATACAGTCCCGTCATTTAAGTTATCTTGAACTTTGTAATATCCCTTTTTATACAAAGTCACTTTTATATAGTTTTAAATTCATAATTCATAATTCTTTATTGAACACAGTTATTTAAAAAAGATACATTAAGAGAAAACATATGTTCAAAGGCGAGCTTATCTCTAAAAAGAGATTTCTTCCAGCAAACCAAGGCATGACAGGAAATTTTATCAATAAAGGGTAGGCAGTGCACAATATCTAAACAATAATAAAATACATATAAGTAAATTACATATCTATAAAATACGGTAAATAAAATACATACTCGTATCTAACAAACTACTAAATACGTATCAATACATACATAAAGTTTACATATAATAATAATATACATACTACAACTATCACAAAAGAGAGAGGAAGTGCTCTTTTACCCGGTTTTTGAAAGCGAAAAGAGTTGGGCTGTCTCTTATCGCACAAGGAAGTGCGTTCCACAGTCGGACCGCCTGCAACCTGAAGGAGTGCTCATATGCGGAAGTGGTATGCCTTGGAGTGGCTAAGAGTGAGACCATGTGAGATCTCCGTTGCCGACCTCCTGAAAAGAGATACTCAAAGCGGTCTCGAAGGTAGCTGGGGTAGCGCGGATTTTTCAATATATTGAAAAGACAAAAAAGAATATGGGAGTCTCGGTGACGACGAATCGGAAGCCACCCCAACTCTTTGCGAAATTGAGAGACATGGTCGAATTTGCGCAGCCCGAAGATAAACCGAATCCCGAGATTCTGAAGTCGTTCGAGTTTGTTCAGAAGATCTTCGTTCGCGCCCAACAGACATCGGCGTAGTCGATTAGCGGCAAGAGAAGGGACTGAGCAAGGGTGATTTTGGTCTGCCGCGGCAAGAAGTACTGCAGACGCCTGAGGAAGTGAAAAGACGCAAAGACCCGTGTGCTGACCTCGCTGACATGTGGAGACCAAGACAGCTGGTTGTCAAAAATAACCCCAAGGTTTTTCGCCTTATCTGTGTACTCTATTGTGATGCCATTATATGATACGGGACCAATGGGTTTTTGTAACAAGAAAAGAGTGTGCCTGGTTCCTAAAATCATGGCTTGTGATTTATTCGGGTTTATTAACAGCCCGTATGATGAGGCCCAGTCTTTCACATTCTCGAGATCAGCATTCAGTGCCTCCACGGATGAGACTACATCGCAGGGGGAAAAGTGGCGATAAATTTGTAGATCATCTGCGTACAGATGATACGAAGAAGAGAGAACTTCGGAGATGGACTTTATAAAGACTGAAAAAAGAAGAGGAGAGAGAATACCACCTTGAGGCACTCCTGAGGAAAGATCACACCATTGAGTTTCGGTCTATTCAGACTTAATGCGCTGCTGACGACCTCTCAGGTATGGGTCGAACCAGCCAGCAGCGTGGGAGGAGACATTCAGCGATGTTAATATAGCGACAAGAATGTCAAAATCGACGCAGTTAAAGGCATTGCTGAAGTCAAGCAGGGCCAGCACCGTAACCAACCTCTGATCCATGGCTAGCTGTATATCATCGCTGACTTTTAAGAGTGCTGTGGTAGTACTATGCCCTGGTCTGAAGCCAGATTGGAAAGGATTGAGAAGTTTGTTTGATGAAAGGTAGGAGGTGAGTTGGGAGTGGACAATGGATTCAAGGACTTTGGAGAGAATAGGTAAAATAGATATGGGCCTGTAATCTTTGAAGGAGGAGGGATTGGAATTTTTGGGCAGTGGGATGACAAGAGCTTTCTTCCACAGACTAGGAAAAGATCTAACTTATAGAGAGAAGTTTATGATGTGGGTAATTGGAGGGAGCAACTCTTAAAGGACGCTGTGGATCATCTGATGGCTGACTTATTATTTAAATTATTGAATAAATTATTCAAATGGCAATTTCAAAATCTCCAGAAGTATCTTTTTGTAGTAGAGAATGCAAAGAACCTTTGAAATAATTGCTCATTTTCGCAAGTCTTAAACGGGGCATAACTAGCGTATAATTATTTCTTAGGTTAACATTACAACTATCGCAAAATTTGGAAATGTGAGGTTTCACGCTTGCTTCTCACTTAGGAGATGCAGGTTCGATTCCTGACCATGTACCAATGAGATAATTAATTTATCTTTAGTAAATTATACGGACGTTCTAACGGTGATGGAAAACATCGTGAGGAAACCTTCATTACTCCATAGCTGCGGCGATGGGCTAGCCCTCTGTCACGCAAAATGGACTATTGAATAACAGGCTCGAAGTGGGCACAATTGTGCCTCTACCACCCCGTATGGGAAAAGGAAAAATTGACTGGCTACAGTTAGTTTGTCAATTTATTTCAATGAATCTCATAAAGAGTGCCTACGTTTTAAGAAATAAATTGATCAAATAGCTCTTTTATGTTATATAAAATAGTTTGAATATTCACTGCTTAATGGCACCTGCCATCTCATATGTTACAAAATAAGGCCTTTTAAGGCCTATTTAAGTGATCCTGCAGAACCTACAAATTGAGACAAGAGTACTAACCGTTCATTTCAAGTTTGCCGTGGCTGACCGTTACAAAATAAAAATTTCCCTTTCGCTCTCCCTCGCACCGCACCTCTATGCTTTATATGTATTACCGATAGCATCGCTAGCTTTCTACGTACCTACCTACCTACGTGTGTCCCCCGCCCGTGTCACCCACAAGAAAATATACTCATGTTCAACACTTGCTTAAAGACAAAAATGTATGGGATTTGGGGTTTGTCCTGAGGTTAAACCATGTGTAACATTTTTTGTAGTAATACGGTTATAGTTTTGTTTATAGTTACTGTTATTGCTGAACGCGATTGTGACTCCAATTCATTTATTTTTTTGAAGAGTAGAGTAGGAAAAAATATATCGTCAAAGTAGTACTTTTATGGGACACTGTATATCTACAATAAAATTTCGTAAGAAATACAACACTTAACTGAAGCTTGATTCAAAAAATGTGTAAAGCACACTTTGTGCACAAAGGCCTACTACAAAATTTATGACTTTTTACAAGACACCGATATCTGGTATTAAACCAGTTTATTAGACCAAATATATTATGTATGTACTAATAATAAGGGACCTACCTAATGTTTTATTATGCTTGCTTGATTATGTTATGAGTATCACGTTCATTAAGTCTCAATTTTTGTGCTATTATGAATAAAAATCTTTGAACTTGAACTTGAACTTGAACTTGGTGCTAACTTGCACGCAAATACACAGGAAGGACAATGTATTCGTCAGCGGAGTGGACCTTCCGCAGTCTGCCCTCGATCTACCGCAGGGGAGAGTCGTCCGTGAGGTGGTCCGTGTTCTGAATGGCTCCGCAGGAGCAGAAACCATTGTCTTTGTACCCCAACAGATATTGTGAACTGGCCGAAATATAGAAAATCAGCACTAATCTCAACTTTGACTTACCATATAAAACTCAACTCTCATTCTTACTTTCGAGCTTAAGTGACCTACAGAACCCTCAAAACCCGAATCCATTACACCTTGCCGGTTTATATTTCCAGTAAAGTTACCGTAGTTCTCACCGCGTATTGCTTTCTTATGGACTGTCGTCTCGTGGCGTCCATTTTGCTGAAGGGATTGGGAAAAATGTGATGGTTTTGACAGATTTATGAAATATACCTTGCACGGACAAGTTGTGTTGGACTTAGTCATCGATATAAATGGAAGGATACCCATCTTACCTTCGAACTAGTTTGGTATCAAAAAAGCGCCCCTGTTGGGATTTGTTGGCATTTTCCATACAACCAGCAACATCTGTCACTGTCTCTAAATACTTTCAAAAAAGAAAAAAATACATTTAATTTTGAAGTGCCTTGTGCCTTACCGGACTGGCTTGCAGGTTTTCAGTTATATTGAGGAGTATAGGTCATCACTTACCAGTACTTACCATTTATTGTATATGAAATGCAATGATGGGATTAGATTTGGTCAAGCTAATGTAACGGCATTAAAGGCTAAGGTCGAGCCACCGCTATCAGTAGCTATGATCGTCTATTCTATCTACCCCAAAAATGAGATGTCCCGATTCAGCTGTAAAAATTGTAAGTTAAGAATGATAGGTCTGAATTTCTCGTTCGTTGAGAAGTTCGTTAGGCGTACAATAGTCGAACGGAAGATTTGGTTCAGGAAGTTACAGTTTGAAGTAAGACAGAGAAAGCATATATGCCCGCAAGCCGGTATTTCGCATAAGTTAGTGGTGTATTGCGCCAGATCGAACGTTGTTGTATTTTGTGTGATGGTATCATTTTTTTTTTTTTTTATATATGGGCGCTTGGAACTTTTTTTAGTGGTCGACCACGATTTTTAATATTTGTTTGGGATATCGTATAGATATCCGTCGTAGTTTTACGACGTGAGTACTCAATGATATTTCATGTGCTCGCTAGTAGCGGCTTGTGGTGGTTCCAATTATATATTTGGTTCACGGCAATAACGATCCGAAAAGACCGGTTTACACAATTGCGATTTGATTTTCCGAAATGGGTTTGAACTAGCGGTTACCTCAAAAGGTCCGTAACGTTTTGAAACCTTCAACTCTGCTCAATTTGAGCTGCATGTTATCGAAACGTAGTCATTAGCGCTTTAGGAGATCTAACCCTCACCATAGCGAAGTGCATAGTTCGGTTAATACCGATCTATGAATTCCACTGACCTCAGCACGACCTCGGCCAAGCAAAATCATAAATATTTGACTCAGCCTACACATTAGACCTCCAGCGAAATTTACATTTAATTTAAAGATGCAACTTGAATCCAAACTGACCCAAGGCAAAGCAAAACAACCTACCCGGTCCTAAACAATGAACTTTAGACTGCAATTTGATCTCTTCGCGCGTCCCGACAACACTCAAATGTCAAAATATCAACAGGATAGGTTATCTGTGTTGACACCGGTTTAACTTTGTTCTGAATTTGTTATTTCCATCCGCGGAACCTCATCGATCAAACAGTCTCCCTATGCCCTGCCAACCTAGGTTTAGCCGCAACTAAACTCCTGTCTAGCCTAGTCTAAAATCCTAGTGTTATACCACGTCCATTATCGACACCACTCGAAAATGGTTGAGTTTGATTTGAATGTGCTTGTATGTTTAATGACTGTGTGTGTGGGAATTTCAAAACTCGCTACTCGAAAGGAATGAGGAGAGGATTAGCCCGCGAATATCCTAAGAGCCAATCCAGGAACCCTATGGTGAAGGAAAAAGGAATTTAGGGTCGCTCCAAGCCCAGACTCAGACTCAGATCAGTTACCTACAAGTTCTTATCTAACGACCCAAGGATAGTTTTGGAATTTGGGGTAGGTCGATATAAAGGGTAGGAACCGAGGTATATCTCGGCGCTTCAGACACTCACGAAAATCCACTGAAACACGCAATCACAATTCGTATAGTTCAGACGCGTAAGACGGCAGACCAAAACTGTTTAGAATCGTGAAAGACGACTGTCACAGTAGCTAGACGCTGAGACTGAATGCTCTCCCCTTCCCCGCTATCGTATTTATAGTCCCCACATGTCTGAAAAAAATGGCGTCCTTTGCGAACACGCGCTGCCCAAGCGAAGCTTCTTATCACTAACTACACAGAGTCTAATTTCAACCATGCCATGCAGATCCGCCGTTCTACAAACTTTGTGTACGCATATTCACTATGATCAACCGTAGGTTATCACTCAAGTCAGTCGGTATGGCCGATACACAATGCCTGTTGATCGCTGACCATAAAAGCTTGTTGCGATTAATTTAAGCCTTCCCGACCGCTAGCGCGCTAGACAAAGACTACTAGAATGATATTCAGACTCATGGTGTCAAACTCGCCATCTCATACCAAACAAACGCAATTGTATATTTGCAGTCAACATAATAGCTTTCTCCGTATCGTTCCATAATAAACTTCCATTATTTAGTTATTCATAATTTATTCAGCGCGCAGCCAAATCGGCTCTGATCCCTACACATCTCGCAGGAATGCGACAAAAAAAACCTGACCTGTAACCTTCCTCGAACCATCCCACGCGCGGCTCATTGTTTTTTGCTAACTTACCCTGAGCTACTCAAAAACCTAAACGTTATATGAACCGATTCTCGTATTCAAAACAGCGTGGCGATGGGCTAGCCCTCTGTCACGCAAAATGAAGTATCAAATGTACCGACTTTCGTGTACCATTACACTAATACACGTATTCACACCCATAATATTGAAAGAACACTTTCTATTAGAGCTTAATTTGTAACCACTTGAATCCACTTGAATCACGCTGAACGAAACATTTCAGATACAACTTAAATTCTTCGTTCAGCTCTTGTGAAAATCAAATTCCACGAAATTCCCACCCAAAAACTGTCAAAACTAGAGTTGCTATTTACAGAAACGCTAATTCGATGATCGCTTATACACAATTGATGTGTATACAAACACACACATACACACCCACACACACACACACACAAATACACACCTCTACTGTTTTGATTGTAACAATGGCTCAGTTAAGGTTCAGTTTCAATTATATTTTGTTCAACACTTAAACTTTAGCGCGATACCGAATTTCATTGAACCGAACCAAAACTGAATTACAATTAGAACTGAACCGAAACCGAGACAGAAAGAGAACGAAAGCTCAACCACGGGCCGATAATATCGATATCGATTTCAGAAACTGAGAAGGACGGAAAGTGCCACTAAAATGTTACACGAAAGAATAGTTTAATGGCGGGGAACTGTGACAATACGAAAAATCCGTTGCGAAGCCGCGCCACGGTTAGCTAGTTAAATAATATTTATGTACATGTACAATATAAGTAGTATTTATGTATATCTTACAGAATCACACTGAGCTCAAGGGGTTTAAACCAAAACGATATTAAAATAACCCGCAAGCCGCAAAGCGGAAATTAAATTGCAAGAATATAGTAGAAACTTAATTAAATTAATATAAAAAGTTAATACCAACATTGCCAAAGGCCATTCGCTATAAGCGTAGCTCATTTGAAATAGTTGAAGCGTTTGCAGCCTCGTTCGCAGTCGACGTGCGGTGGCAAACTTACGTATCTTGGAAATATAGAAAACAACACAGTTTCCAATACGGGGTGGCTAAGCGCCGCACCGTTGAAGATTATGAAGGTTTCTTCAAGATGTTTTAATCCCCGTTAGAACGTCCGTATAATGTTTGCATATACAACCTGTCAATGAATAAATGCGTAACCCTATACAACCACAATTATTTTTTAAAGGAAATTTTTTGAGAAAGAAAAATCAAATATAAGCAAGGAATACAGTATTTGTTAAAATAGATACTTTTTACGAAATGGCCAAAACGGTAACTTTGTTCACGAGTTATATGATATACCAGCATGTGTCATCATAGTCAAATGCTGTCTTTTAAATATAATATAATATGACTGCTGAAAATATACAATTCTGATATTGTCAAATGTTTTTGTTGAAATAGGTGTTCAGCTTCAGACCCATTGAATGAAAATGTCCAATAGGACAACCTTATCAAACACCGAATTCCTAGATATCAGAATTTCATGATAGGGCTACTGAACGCGTTTATTTAACGTTACCTGTCATTTAAAGTGACTGTCATTTTATTTTGAATGGAAACGCATAATGTCAGGTGATTTTAACATTTATAAGGTTCGATTCCGATGAATCTATCCTTTTCAACTTGGGTTGCTGGAAGAAATCTCTTGTTAGAGATAAGCTTGCCTTTGTAAGTATCTTTTCTATAAGCTTGTTATGTGAATTTTCATGTGCAATAAAAATATACGAAAGGCTAGACTTCACAAGATTCACGGATTACACTGTTTCTGCTCCGAACGCCTCTGTAGTGTCAGTGTGGTTATGAGGAAACTCTCATGCTTACCCAGTCCGTTTAGAATATGCCCTCCGCCGCCAGGGCGCGGTCTGAATTGCGCAAACAGCTCGGCTTTTAGTTTAATGGTGACTGGTCAAACCGGAGAAGAATAGAGAATCATATAAGAGAACAATTTTTCCGGAGAAATTATTGATAAATATAAATCTATGGAGTATTGAATAACTTGACAAAGACAGATGGACTGCTAGCAAACACTAAACTCGAGTAACCTTTGACAATTCATAGAAAGTATGGAATATTAAAGTAAACCCGAGATAAGTGCTAACCCGCATTTCATCGATCTGGCCTTAATTGCCACTGTTTCTGCCACTGCGCATGGGAAACCGCATGACGTTATGTAACATTTATATACAGGCACATACATTGCTTTTATCCCCACACTAGGATACTCAGTGGTAACCAGAAATGGCGACGTCACTGACATGTAAACATCCAAGACATGACATTTATTTGTCTTTATCTCTAGGCTCGCGTCAAATATCTAAATAGCTCTGAAGTGGCCGCGTCGCAATAACGAAAACTAGCCGTGTTACTACAAAAAATACTCAACGTAGTTTTACCTCAAAACAAATGTAGATGTTTGGCGCGAGTCCAAGCGAGCTGTATGTCTGTACATCCACCATACTTTTGACCGTCGATAAATATTCACCTTTTCACTACAAAAAATGTTACACATAGTTTGACCTCAAAACAAACATTAAATTCTATACATTTTTGTCTTTAACCAAGTGTTCAATATGAGTTTATATTTTTTTGGTATGACTAATCTTACCGACTACCCTAAGAAACGGAGTTAGCTACGCCAGCCTAGATACTAAATCAGTATGCAGTCCAGCCAGGCAATTCCATTTATTATGGTATATAATTCGCCTTCTGCAAAATATTTGTTAAAAACCCACCCAGAAGCTTGATTCTGTGGCTCTGGACGTGCATTTAAAAACATAGCTTCTGTCATTTAAAGCAGTTGTAATTTGAGTTTAAACTGAAACGGGACTTGTTTCTGTTTAAACTCAAATTACAACTGCTTAAATGACAGAACCTCTGTTTTTTAAACGCTCGCGGGACATTCGCTCTTTTCTACGGATTTTCCTTCGACCGCCGACGTTTCATAATTTTCAGTCATTGGCCTGTAACGTGTGGTCAGTAGACCCAAACTTCAAATATAAGCTACTGTCAACAGTGTCAACCCAATTTAAAGTGTCAGTTTGTCGACGATTCATTTCATATAACTTCTTTCAAAATTGTTTGTAAATTAGGAAGATTTTCTTTGATAAGTTTGATATGACATTTACAAGGTAAGCAAGCTTAAATAAGCAAAAGACAATTTTCTATCAACCAGATTATAATGAGAGAACGTTCCGTTTCCCAAGCGGTATTTACCGGTTTCATCGGTTTTTGCTTTTTCTGCGTGCAACTGATAAAAATCAACATTCCCAAATTTATTGTACCTCAAATCGATCGAAAACTGTGGAATTATATAATTTTTCCCATACTCTCAGGGTCACCCATACTCTAAACGTCAATGTGACACTAATTGCATTGGGTTTTCTGTGGATTTGAGTTAGTGAATAATATAACAACATAACATAACATTTATTAACAGGCACATGTATTGCTTCTGGCCCCACAATAGGATACCCTGTGTCGTGGGAACCAGAAAAAGCGATATTACACACATATAAATATCCAAGACCTGGAGATTTTTTGTCCCCAGCCGGGGACTGAACCCGAAACCTCTCGCATGGCAGGCAGAACCACAACAGCTGCGCCACAAAGGTACTCAAATAAGGGTGTTCAAGGTCAATTTGAAACTGGCGAACAGCTTTCAAAATATCAATTTTAAAGCGATCGGCATGGATTTCACAGATAGTTAATAGACTTCTTCCAGCAAGCTTTTCTAGGTTGACGTATAAAGGTAATGTCGTTCGCTTTACCTTTAAAACGAACAACATTAGCTTTAAAACGGACTGCGCAACTTACTAAGCTCACTAAAAAGACCTTTGACAAAATCAAAACTTATACTAGAATGCCACAAGGCACTGAACAGGCTAGGTGAGAAAAACAAAGTCACAGTCCAGTGGGTAAAAGGTCACCAAGGTAACCAGGGCATGTGGGAGGCAGACAAGCTAGCAAAATTAGGGGCAGGAAGGCCGGTAATTGGCCATCCACCATGTAACGCTTGTTGGGGTCTGGGTAAAACAAAACACTAATAAACAGATTTACAAGGTTTAATTTAAGTAAACTCCAGGATGCCCAACAATTAGCAATGCGTTGATTTAGCTCTCAGGGATGAGTTCTAGAATTCACAATTATAGGTAAGCCGTGTCCACTTAGCACTGCCTTGATAGGTAACCACTTCCCTGTAGCTATGCGGCTGGTGGTAGCGCGCGTCTGGTGATGTCACCGATGTAGTCCGGAGTCAGGCAGGGCGGATCAGCAGCGGAAAGTGGCCATCAGGGTCCCAATATAGTTTGGGTCCGGCAAGTAAAACCCTGGAATTACCAATTGGGGGATTGGACATTTTGCAAAAAGTCTAATTCCACGTTACTGCCCGCAACATCCGTTGATAAGCGGTGATCGAAGCGCTATTAACAGGGAGGCTACCAAAAGCATTAAATAGTGATCAATGATGTTGCAGCAGTATAAAAAAATCAGTTTAGGTATGGAAAGTGGTAGCAAAAAATCACATCGTTTATTAAAATTACAATTTATGCGAAATATGGTGTAAAAGCTATACAAGCAGCTGGGGAATAATAATATTATTCATTCAATTCATATGCGACTACGCTTTAAAACCAATTTAGCACATAGATATTAATAGCTAGCGGGTAGGTATAGACTCGGCTAAGTAGACAAAGGAATTTCATCATCCTAGTTGTTCACGAATAACGGCATAAAATGATGGAATGATTCTAGCTACTAAATAAGCGTTTTAAGTAACATTAGGCATGTAATATAAATCTACTGATTCACATTAGTAAAGGTTAAAACTATAAGTTATAATTTTTGCAACACTCACCCGACTGGGAAACACACACACCTATTAAAATTGATAGGTAGCTAAATAATTCATCTAGCTAAATAGATAATGCATCATTGAACACTGCGCTCCATGCACAAGACAATTAAACCATACAATTAGAATTAGTTTAAAATAAATAATAAATTAGCGCTCCAAAGTAGTGGTGGCGAATGTGAGGTACGGTAGCCCCGAGCACAGAGCAATATAAGTAGTAATATGAAATAGAGTGCCATCTCCCGGGACTTTTATGCATGACAAGGTTGAAGCGCCATCTCGTTTTTAAAGTAAAAACGATTTTATATATCCATACGTATAGATAGGTATGTATCCATATCTCGTTACCTACCTAGGTATTTTCCAGTACTACGCGACCATTACAATTAGGCGCACCTTGCAGTACCTATAGTACTGCAAGGTGCGCCTAATTGTAATGGTCGCGTAGTATAGTTATTTTGTGTTATTTTGTTGCACAATTAACATAATAATCACATTGTTGCAACCAAAAACAACTTGACTTGTGATTATTTTCAAGTGTCAGGATATTGTTGCCAGCAAAAATAATAAAGTGTATTTTGGGGTTACCATATGAAAAAATATATACTGCCTTTTGCCCAAACCACGATTTTAAACCACCTCGGCCCCCCTGGAAATATTTATTGTTCATAATTATATGTAAATAAATATATCCGCGCTTCTTTACAACACCACAATCTTAAAATAATTATTTAAATTTCTGTACAGAGGCATCTGTTGACTAGAGAAAGAAACTGGCTTTTACTTTAACTAACAGATGGCGCCTCTTTCTTTTTATATTTCCCTTTCTGAAGGACTGTCCCCCCTCTGGCCCCGAGCAAAGTGAGTCCTGGCCGCACCCCACTCCACGAGTATTCGTGTGACGTCTACATATCGCTTGCTTCTTCGTTTGTGCGAGTTAAGCGCCTACGGCTTTTGTCACAGCAATAATCTCATTTGGAACGTTGGCTGGTTAAATAACGGTAATCAAGAATCCTTAGACTTAGTTTGTAGAAATCTATTTATTTTATTTGTTAGGTTTAGGTACTAGGATTAAGGTAATATTAAGGTTGTATATAATATACTTTTTCAATAAAATTGTTTACTCGAAGCATGTAAAAACAGTTATGTTACATACTCCCTCTTTTTGGGCAGAATTTTACCTATGTAAAATTCTTTATCATTATTACAGCTCTAAAGCTATCAGTTTCACAGACAGTCCTCAACTACATACTTCACTCACTTATACACATCGCTTATTCATCCTCGTTCGTAGTTGCATAAACACAAGCAAGTTTGTGTTACGGCATTTAGCATACTGAGTATTTTCTCCAGCTTTAAAATTACACCAATAGCTTCAGATGGATCTTAAGAAGAGATATGTCTTATATTTTGCTAACCCAAGATATTACTCTCGTCAGCCAGAGTTACGTTCAACGAATGGAGCAGCATTCCTATCCGTCTTGAACTTCCAACGTGATCATTTTATTTTGTTTAGTTAGAAACATAGTGCTTACAAGCATTTATATTAATGTAAATTTTGTTATTTAAAATATAAGACAATCCGATTTCATGATAGATTATATTAGGCCCTATAGTTTGTTAGCTTTATAACCTTGATATGTCAGTCTCCTATATTGCGACCATGAGTATCTTCGAGGACATAAACCAACGGTGATTTTTTTGCAATAATCCGACATTTTATGAATTTAGGTGCTAGCTTTTTCGAATAACTCTTGTCCTTATCACTTAGGTAGTAAGTGTGCTTCCAGACATAGTCGCCTACACTAAATTAAGCCTGTTTCCGTCGTAGATTGTAGTAATTGGAGTTTCTGGCGTGTGCTTTAATTAAACTTGCTTGAATATCATCAAATATTTTCCGAAGTGTTCCCATATTTTCCGCGTATTCCTCTCTTGGCGCAAATATCATATCAGGAGCACTATCGGAATCAAGATAGTGGGAACCACAGGTAACTAGTTCACGAGCATAAACTAAAAAGGCTGGGGTGAAACCAGTCACCTCGTTAATTGATGAGTTTATCGCAAATTGAATTTTAGAGATGTTATCGTCCCACGATCTGTGATCGTCGCCTTCAATAAAACAAGAAACTGCTGTCAACGCTGTCTTATTGTACCTCTCCACGTTGTTAATTTGAGGTGTATACTTTGGAGTATACTGGACGTCGGGGACCTTATATTTACTGAATAGGTTCTTTAGGGTATTGCTCACAAACTGTTTCCCATCGTCCATCAAAACGGATCTAGGGACTCCATGAACAAGAATTACTTCGTCCTCGAGAATACGTGAAATAATCTCCGCGGTAGCACGTCTTATAGGAAATAGAAGGCAATACTTAGAAAAGCAGCAAGTGACGACGAACAAAACGGTGTTCTGCTTCCGAGATGGCGGTAAAGGTCCAACCAAGTCTACACTAATCATTTGAGAGGGTCTGCAGCATTTCTTAGGTCGTCCCATAGTTCCCAAAGTAGTATGATTAGCATGTTTGTAAGATCTACACACGTCACACTCAGCCACAAAGTTTGTCACGTCACGATGCATATCAGTCCAGAAGTACCTGAGGCATAGGCGTTTATACGTTTGTAGTGTGTCACAACCTTTAGCCGATACGTCTCTATAATAACCAATGTCTGTGTCCATCCTTAGTCAATAAACGCCCGTCTTTGAACCAACAAACACGTCTCTCACTACATCCCATAGGCCCATCCCTACATGGCGACCTAGCCAGGCCAGCCTGCCCTAAAAGGCAGTGCTGCGCCGAATGGCATATTTCGTGTAAAGTGAAATGATATTTTGGACTAAATGTGAAATAAAATGTGAAAAGGACAAAAAGTGCTAAAATTATACCTAAATAACTACTGTAAGAAAATTATACCTTTATACATATAAATAAACTGTTAATAGATTCAATATATCAGGAACTACTTAAATAGATAAAATAATGGACATTTAAATGAAGATTAAAATTACATAAAAATTATATACCTACAAAATTAAGAAGACCGCAAAATAAAACTAGAACCAAAAGCAGAACCAGTGACCAAATTAAAAAACAAAATAACCTAAAAACCCAAATTATAAAGAGGATTCCTGCTGGGTGCCGGGTGATCTGTGCAAGCCTAGATGATGTGCGATGCAGGGCGCAGGGCGAATTGTACGCTGCACAATGTACGGGTCCGATGAGGAGCAGCTGGGAGATGTTGTCCCGGAGTGATGAGCTGCAGCACCACGCAGTAGGAATGATAGGCACCACGTGAAGTCTTCATGAGTGAGTCGTGACCAATTTTTTCCAATTCCATGTCAATGAATTATACATTTTATGCGAGTTAATTTGATTTATTTTATCAGATGTTGTTTTGTGTGTTAAATAATAATGACGGAAATTGTTAATTTGGATATAAAAGAAAAATAATGATGGAATAGAAATTGAATATTTAAGTAAGTATTTTATAAATGATTTGTAGTATTTACTTTACACCCCTGAATATGGTGTACTTAATAAATAATTCAGATTAATTTGTAAAGGGTTGACGACAAGAACTACATTTTTTTAAATAATTTAGTTTGATGATGAATGAGTTAAAGGATGACATTGATTGTGTGGCGTATGTTTGTGTGTATTTTTTCCAGTGAATTTATAATTTTAAATTGTAAAGTATTTACAATAATTGTCTTAGTAACATATCCAGTTAGTACGTATTCAAACCATATTTGCATGTAACGCGATGCAATACAATACAGTTAACAACAGAGTACCAAATTAGGGGACCACCGAGAATTTGTTTTAGTTCTGACAAAAATGGATCGTGACGATACCTACCAGCTCTTATTACAGGTGCAGATGAGCAACAGTAATGATAATGAATTCATTAGAAACCGTATGTGGTGATGGATGTTTGTTTAGAGTTCAGCAGAGAAATTAAGTATGGAACCGTATGGATGTTAAATAGATACCAAGGTTAAAATTGCATTGGTGGGGGTGGGATTACATTGAAAGTTTATGAAAATGATGATGTATAATGAATGTATGATATTTTTTTATTATTATTACAGGATGCTGATAATATTTAGTATATTGAAAGATGTTTGATCGGAACAGTAAGTGATGTTTAAGGAAAGATTGATTTGTTTATTTATGTATGACTATGACATTTTGTTGTCTAGAGATGAGTTAAGTAGAAGAGTGATTATGTAAGTTTTTAGATATCTCAGAATGTTGATTTTTTATGGCAGTGTTTAAGGCGAAGGAGACGAGATATTTAATAACAAACTACAAAGGAAAGTCGTATTTTGTATGGACAAGAAAGATAGTGTTATTTTGAAAGAAAGGTAAATAAGTTTGATTTGTTAATTGTGACAAAAAGAATACCGTATGGAATGTTGATAAGTACTCAATTGCAATGGGTAAGTTAGCTAGGAATACTTCGTTTGGTAAGGTTTCTATTAACAGTTGGACTGATCATCTGACATGTTAGAGAGATAATTAAAATTCGAAGGATTCATTTGGAATGAGTTTAAGTTATGTTTTGAGTAAGATACGTGATTATTGGCGAGTCTAATATGTTATTGTATAATCATCAAAGTCAAAAGGTACAAGGTACAAGGCACGAATCCTTCCTTTTCGATCATGATGTTGACGAGTTTCCTTCGTGAGAAAGTTGGATATCGATGACCTAATAAGCTCGCGAGCAGGCTCAGGCAGGTAGACCTGGAGCCAGGTACTAGTAGTCTATGTATTTAAGTATTGTTATGAAAAGTATCATATGAAGTAAATACCAATGTGTATAAAAAGTACCTATAAATGTGCACTCACTACATGTGAATATTAAGGGTCCGGATCCCGATAATTAAAGTACCTATATGAAGTGATAAGGAGATTATAATAAAGACTTTGTTTGAAAGAGATTGTTTATGAAAAGAAAAGTACATTTTGATGGGTTTTGAAAAGATGGTTATTATATTATGTTTATGTAGAGTGTGTTTTGGATAAGAAAGTAATAATGAGATATATGACAAATATAAAAATGGTATTTACTAGATATATGAAAAAAAAAAAAGAAGTTTGAATAAAACATAGACAAAGAGTTATAAAGAATGTCAAAGGATATAAAGTTATAATTTTCTTGTAAAATTTTGAGAGTATGTAGTAAATTAGAAGTATTGTTTTTGTTATTGAGAGCATGTACTTAAGTAGAGAGGAAAGTCTGTTTTTGTTGTCTGGTATGCAAGTAAGAAAATGAATGAGTTAAAATATTGCTGAAAGAGAAAGCAAAAATAAATAAACGTTATTGTCGCCAACACTACCCTACCCTATACTACCTACTACAAATTCTTTTTTACCAACAGTTTGCGTTTAGTATTTGAATCTTTTTTATCGACGTAGGTTTTAATTATTTACCTATCATGTATCTTTACTTTTAGAATGGTGGATTATAAACCACATTATACCCATAGTAATAGTAAACAACCTATGTATGGTTAATTTTTATATTATTAACAGTAAACATGTATCGTTTTCATACCTATATTTTTGCAATGGCGGTGTAGTTAAAAAAAAAACAATTGAAAATGCAAAGATAATTATTTTGATTAAAATTATATTTGACGATTTGTCATTGTTTATGTTAAAAAAATATTAATAAATTTGAAAATTAAAATAAATATTTTTAGTTATACTTCACTACTGTTGATGTTTTGGTTATGTTTTTATAACAGTATTTTTTTTTGTATAAATAATTATCAGTTATCAGATGAAGAGTTATCAGAAGGTTAAAATGTTAAAATGAAATGTAAGATGTTTTGCAAAGTTTGTTGATGTTGATGATGTTATTTGATTTGGAATAAATAACAGCATATTATTTAAAAGTAGTATATTTGAAATTAAAAGATAAAAAACACATTGGATTGTATATGTTATTTATTTTAAGATTTTTAAATAAATTTTGTTTTAATTTTACAAAAAATTAGATACCAAATTTTTTCTTTCAAAAAAAAGGTGGAAGGTGTAGTGTGTCACAACCTTTAGCCGATACGTCTCTATAATAACCAATGTCTGTGTCCATCCTTAGTCAATAAACGCCCGTCTTTGAACCAACAAACACGTCTCTCACTACATCCCATAGGCCCATCCCTACACGTTTTTAGTACGCCGAAATGACCAGCAGTAGGGCAATAATGATTTTGCTCAATTATCTTTACTCTATTCTCAAGAGGAATTACTTCCTTCCATTCAAATTCTCTTGTTAAAGGATTCAACGATTTCTAAAAATGGAAAAGTTTACCATTCATGACTTGATAATCCAAAAATGATGCAGGCATATTCAAACAACCATTGTAGATGTTTAAGTACCATGTGTCAGTAGTATTAGGAACAAGCTTGGTAGAGCAAATCAAAGCTGATACAGTTATACGTGAAAGACTATCTAGGACAACATTATCAAAACCTCGACGATGACGAATGTCGCAATCGAAAGCGGACAGTCTTACACTCCATCTCGCTAAGCGACCTGTAGGGTTGTTCAAGTTTATGAACCACTTTAACGCTGCATGGTCTGTATAGACAATAAACTTTCGGCCGTTTTCGAGGTAGCAGCGCCAGTGTTCAACCGCTGTTAATACAGCCAACGTTTCGCGTTCGGTTGCGCTGTAATTTTGTTCAGGTTTTGATAAGGATTTACTCATGTATGCTATGACTCTCTCAACACCCTCCGAAGACTGTGTCAGAACTGCACCGATACCTACGTCAGATACGTCAGACGCATCAGTGTGCACTTCGAAGGATATTGAGTAGTTATGGCATGATAAGACCAGAGTAGAAACAAGACATTTCTTTAAAGCTTTAAACGCCTCATCAGCTTCTGCGGACCATTTAAAAGGAGTAGCCTTTTTAGCTTGTGACGTTAATTTGTTTAAGGGAGAAGCCAAAGAGCTGAAATTTGGTATAAATCTACTATACCAAGCGGCCGTGCCTAGAAACCTACGAACTTCCTTGCGATTTTTAGGGGTGGGATAGTTCACGATAGCTTCTACCTTCTCCGGATCAGCATGTAAACCATTGACGTCAACAACGTGTCCCAGATATTTTAATTTACTTCTAAAGAATTGACTCTTTGGGTTATTAATAGTTAGATTAGCTTCGATGAGTTTCTCCATAACCCGCACAAGTAATGAGATATGTTGTTCGAAAGTAGAAGACACGATAGATATGTCATCAACGTAGACAAAGGCCTGGTGTTCAAACTCAGGACCAGGGAACAATCGATCAACAAGACGCTGTTGTGTAGCTGGAGCGTTAGTTAAGCCGAAAGGCATGCATTTAAATTGATAGGTTCCCCGAGTTGGAATGTAAAAAGCACACTTGCATTTGTGCTCCTACCTAATGAGTACCTGCCAAAAACTTTTTGACAAGTCCAAGCTAGTAAGGTATTTAGCGTCGCGAAGGTTGTCCAAAATCTCAGATATGTAAGGTAGATTGTAAGCATCTTTTTTAGTTATATCATTGAGTTTTCGACTATCCAGACAAAATCTCAACTGACCGTTCTTCTTAGGTGTGAGAAGTACAGGTGAAGACCATGCACTCTCGCAGGGTTCAGCAACGTCCTCCTTGAGCATTTCATCTAACTGTTCAATTAAAATTCGTTGTTTCTCTTACGGCATTCTATAGTAGCGTTGACGAATGGGAGCAGCATTCCCAATGTCAATGGAATGTGTAATTAGTGAAGTCCGGCCTAAGCCACGTTCCTCATAGGATATGTTCCGGAATTGAAAGATAATATGGTCAGCTGTGGTCTTCTGGTCTTCAGATAAATGTTCGTAACTGCATAGTTTTGCATCAGTATCAGTAGTTAGATCAGCAAGCGCGACTTCAGCATCCGACCGCATAACAACTGAAGTTAAATGTTTTGGGAATAGACCAAACTGATTCCAAAAGTCCATACCGAGAATTAATGTATTTTTTATTTCAGGAACTACGTATATTTCAAGTATGTGTGATTGGTTTAAAAATTTTACGGATAGATACATAACCCCAATACTTTTCAAGCTTTGACCGCCAGCCGCCACAAATTGTATTAGTTGATTTTGTTGTAGTATAAAACCCTTCGTTGAAAAGTATTTATAAATATTGCCACCCAGAATAGAAACGGAAGAACCAGTATCCAGCAATCCGAGTAGTACTCTGTCATGCAATTCTACAGAAACATGAGGACGCGCGTGTTTAGATTCTACATTGTGGATTGAAGAGACAGTGTAGCACAAAAAAAAAATCGAGATAAAATTAAGCCAGTCAGACCATTCAGACTTATCAAATCTAGCAGTAGTATTAACGTTTTCGTACTTGTCGTCACCACAATCGACCGCTACTCGTTTTTTGGACTAGGCTCAGCATTGCAGACTGAGCAATCCGGATATCGTACACCTTTCTTGCCACATTTAAAACATATCGGAAAGTGCGGTTGCCGACACTGTCCAAGAGAATGGGTGTTAACGCGACATCAAGGGCAATAATGTTGTTTAGTATTTGAATTAGGAGTAATACTCAATGCTTTGACATTAACGTTACGTGAATGCTCAGCATTCTGTTTGTAAAAAGTCTTATCGGAGTTCTCGGAAGGCCTATAGTTTTTAAATTTATTATAATCATGTCTGTAAGTAAAGTAGTTAGTGCTGCCATTACCTCTATTGATAGGTGTGCCGGAAGACTGCCGGTTATAAGCAAATTCCCGAGCTAGAGTGTCAGAACTGACCTTAGGAGGTTCATGAATATTCTCAAAACTGCGGCACAATTCTTTTAGCACGTCAATACTCGTTATGTTTGGTGAAGCTGCTAGAGTACTGGCGTAAATTGGACGAATATTGTGTAAGAGAATTTCTAGCTTGTCCTCCTCAGGTAACTGTTTGTTCAATCGAGAAAACATACCGTGCATTATAGAAATGTAAACAGATATATTTTCCTGTTCACCCTGTGTACGCATCCTTATTTCCGACAGTAGACGGTAATCATAATCACTCTGACTAAAATCCTGTTTTAATTGCTTAACAAGCTCATCCCATGTCTCGACCTTGTCCTTAACTCACTCGAAGCATGTAAAAACAGTTATGTTACAACCATTCTCGCCCTTATCAGCGGAAGCTCTACGGAAAAGGCTCAGAGAAGCCACAGTACATAAAAAAACTATTATAGTCTAGCAGAGAAGACTACAAAAACACAAAACTTTTCATAGATAGGTACAACCATGAATTTACAAATTACTTAATGAGACTGCCACGCAGTAAAATAAAAATACTAACAAGCCGTATTACAAGCCACTAATACATTAAACAAACACTTAACAATTACAGGTGCAACGGCCAGCCCCCTGAGCAGGGGATGCATGGAAGTGGATGAAACAGTAGAGCACATGCTACTGGCACGTCCATCCACAACAGAAACCAGGATGGCTATCGTAGGTGACACAACAAACACCCGCGAGCTCCTAGAACACCCAGGCCCCCGACTCCAGCTGGTGCAGGAGTTGAAATAGCTGAAATAGATATGCAGGCGAAGGGGACATGCACAATAGCCCCGCTCAAGTGGGCCAGGTAAAGGTACTGTAAACTAGTACTGTAAACTTGCCAGCTTTAGTTAACTAATCATAGTATCTCATTAACTATAATTGGTAGAGAGTTGAAATTATCCCGAATTTGAATTTCTGTTGCCCCTTCAGCCACAATAGATATAATGAATTACGAAATTTCAGTTATAAAAGAAGGTCCCTGATAAAAGCGATGTGTTTTTTGAGTTTATTTATCTACGATGGTACGGAACCCGTACACCGTAGACACCTTGACCTATTTTATTAAATATTCGATCTAATAATATATATTTTTCGCCTTCCGCCAACTCCTAGCAACACTGGATCCACATAAAGATATCCTTATAGATATGAATCGTCTTTTGGAGAATTCGGAGTTTCATAATAAGTTGCCCTTCCTCAAGGGATCTTACTCATCCGGTTACACATAAACTTACCTCCCTTATCCCATATTTCCTAGGGAATAAAATTGTATGCTTTTGGGGTAGCTTGACCTGAACTGTTTGGCAGAACTGATGAAAGAGGCTGTTCATGATTTTCCAGTGAACTTGTGGGTTTAAATTTTGTAATTATGTTGGGAATTGTGGGTTAGTTGGTAGTATTTGCTGCTTGGCTTATGATTGAAACTCTCTTATCTATGTTTGTTGAATCTCTGTGGATGTTATTTGCCATATTGCTATTTGTAAATGTGCAACTATTAAACTGCACATCAAAATACTGATTTGCGCAGCAAATTTCCTTATATTTTTTGTGGTAGCTTAGGTGAAGGGTGGGAGTGAGCGAAGCAAAGCCCCCTTTATCATTCGTGTTAGTTTGAATATGTACAACAAAAAATACTTAAAACATAAACTTGAGTACACATAAAATATTTGACAGAATAGAACATAAAAAGTGTTTTTGCTGATAATTTTTTGCTGTGCAAATCAATATTTTTGGGGTTCAATTAAATATTAGCCCTGAATAACTGGCCCGACGTGGGGGCAATTGTGCCGCTTCGAACCCGTATTTCAGTGGGCGAAGTGTGAGTTTTCAATAAAATTGACTTTACTATCGCGTTGTCGTATACAGTTTTGTATAGCGAGTTTGCGACTCACTGGCTTTTTAGGGTTCCGTACCCGAAGGGTGCCAAACGGGACCCTATTACCCTCCGCTGTCGTCTGTCTGTCCGTCCGTCCGTCCGTCCGTCGGTCCGTCACCGGCTCTATCGGATCAACCGAAATAGGTAGAGAGCTGAAAATTTCCCAGAGTGTGTATTTATCTTGCCGCTATAACAACAAATAATGAAACATATCGGTTTTTAAGAATGAAAAGAAGTACCCATATAAGAAATTATTGGTATGGTCATTTTCTTAGCCATTTTGTTTTATTTGTTTATTGGCGAAAATTTGACTCTACCGATCTTATCGGAAAAGATCTTTAAATACATATATAAAGTTTTTTGCTTAGTTATTTCTAATTATTCGATTAATAATAGCTCATTCGAATTATAATAAATAAAATTAAGTTATTTATCATATTTAATTTTATTTCTGTAAAGAAGTTACTCAATTTCTATCCACTTCCGGTTTCAATGAGCAAAGAGTATCGTTCACTGAGTATATAGTTCAATACTTACATACTACATACACAAAACTCTTTTTCAATGTTTCGATGGCTTTGAATGTAGTCCTACTACTTAATATTTTATTATAAAAATTATAAAGGTATACTCGTGCAAAAGACTGTCGTTTTACGTTTACCCGTGCACAGTGGTATGGGACCCTTCGTGCGCGGATCCGACGTTCTACTCGCACTTGCCCGTTTTTATTATTGAAAACTCACACTTCGCCCACTGTATTTATTTTAACTTCTTAACATTTGCATACAGGCACACACATTGCTTCTGGCCCCACACTAGGTTGTTACCTAGTGTGGGGCCAGTCAGGTTCCCAAGACACAGTGTACTGTGTCTTGGGAACCAGAAACATTGACTTCTTTTTCCTACCTCCCCAGCCGGGATTCGAACCCGGGACCAGTCGCTTGGGAAGCACAGCCTCGACCGCAACACCACAGAGGTCGTCCATGTGGAAAGGCGAACCTACCGCTTTGTTTTAATTCTCACAGAAATAATATCGGCTAAGTGCTATACGGACTTGCTTACAAAGGGTTCCGTGCCAAGATTGAGCACAAACCATTAAAAATACATTTTTTATGAGGAGGCCTTTTGACATTTTATAAGGTTTTAGGGCTTCGAACGTTTTGGTATGGAGCCTGGCATACCTATACCTGAGTTGCAAGTACCTAAAATGACGCATTTTGGGGAACTCCTACAAAACATACGCCAATCTACAGAGAAGATAATTACAAACAACAAATACTCTATGGCTAAATGTCGTAAATTATATACTTTCTATACAAATTTCGTTCATACATATATCAGTTTATAGAATTTTTTCACATCTTCAAACAGACATACCTAATTCAGAAAGTGTATCATTTGGACATTTTGTCAAAGTGTATTTATGGCTTGTAATTATCTTCTCTATCGATTGGCGTATGTTGTTTAAGTGTACATCAAAATAGGTACCTTGCAACTTTAGGTATGCCAAGGAGGTTTGATGTTTTTTTATTTTTTTTTATTAAAGGATTTCCAACATCTCCACGTACGTATTAACTTTAATAATTAATGCTTTTACGATGCAAGACCGCCAACTTCACATGTACACTCCAGTGGTCAAGTGGCCGGAAGCAGCGGCACGTTTCCTTCGCCTATGCCGGTGACTGTACTGAAAGACAGGTCCGGACTCAGGGAGGAGGATATTAATGGAGGCCAAATTTTTGGTGTTATACAGTGGTGGTCATATAATTAAGAACGATTTGTAGTACCAGATATTTTTTTTCAAAACTATGCTATTTTTACTTTTAAGTTCCTTCTTAAAAGTAATTAGTTGTGTTATGAAATAGCTACATCGATAAAGTAAACGGGATTAGGAGTAAATATTTAAAACATTTACTATTTTTTTTACAAATTTTATTGATTATCGATAATTACAAATTCAAGTAGTAAAAATGCTGGACAAATAATTAAGAACAATTCTTAAGCTGCTCGAGAGTTGTTTCCGTAGATACTTAGATTTTACAAATCACATTAAATAAGACAGTGACAATGTTAAAAATTATAATTTAATACATTTTATTCTAAGTTAATAGTTTGTAGCGTGACCATGGCTTTTAATAACTGCCTTACACCGACGAGGCATTGATTCTATCAATTTTTGACATTTTTCAAGAGAAATAGAGCGCCATTCTTCTAAAAAAACGTTATATAACTCAGTTAGGTTACCACATCGTCGATTTGAAACCTTTTTCTTGACTTCGCACCAAAGATGCTCTATGGGATTTAAATCTGGGCTGTTCGGGGCCATTCTAAGACAGAAACTGATTGAGATGTGAGGAATTCTTTAACGGTGCGTGCAGTGTGCTTCGGATCGTTGTCGTGTTGGAATGTCCAAATAATCGGAAGTACGTCTTCAGCATATGGTAACATAGTTTCTTCGAGTATATTTTTGTACTGGAATTGATCCATGTTTCCTTCTATCAGTCTAACAGGTCCAACACCATGACCAGAGAAGCATCCCCAAATTTTCACATTTCCACCACCATGCTTTAATGTCATTTTTGTGTACTTGGGGTCGAATGCTGTATTCGGAGGGCGTCGAACATATCGTTTCCCATCAGAACATACTCTGTTAATTTTTGTTTCGTCAGATAAAAGAACATTTTTCCACTGTCTTGCTGTCCAGCTTTCATACCTCCTAGCAAATGCAAGCCGGGCTTGCCTATGACACTGTTTCAACATGGGCCCCTTTCTTGCTATCCTTCCGTTCAACTTCGCTTCTACCAATCGCCTTCGGATAGTGCGCGCTGAGATCGCTGAAGGGTTATTTTCACCAAAGTATTCTTTTTTTGACTCATTAGACCCCTTAAAAGGGTATTGTTTTGCCAAACGCACGATATTTCGATCGTCTCGCTGAGATGACTTTCTCTGTTTAGGTACACGAGGAATATTTAAAGTTGTTTGATGTGTGTTAAAATGCTTCACAGCGTGGAATATCATCGTTTTTGAGCACTGCAAATGATTGGCAATCTTTTTGTATGACCAATTCATATCGCGAAGTTTTATTATTACTTCCCTTGTAGATGCATCACAACTTTTATTTTTTCCCATTTTTTTATTATGAAACGATCAACTTTTTGACTTTTACAGAACTAAATGGCGCCAAAATTACTCGAATAGTGGCCTAGTTACAGAGTGTTCTCTATTTAAATTTGAATAAAAAAATAAACTATCCAGCGTTCTTAATTATGTGGCCAGCCAGTAAGTTTGCAATAACATGTTAAGATATATTATATACAAAAAGTTTACTTATATAATAATATTGTTGAATTTATCATATTATAACTGTATGCTACGATTGTGTAAAACAGTTTTACGATACCGAGAGAGATACAAAACGATATGCAATAAGTGATAATCTCGTAAGTTTGAAAAAAGCTTGTTTTCAAATAGTCGTTCTTAATTATATGACCACCACATATGATGACACAGATATAGTGCTCTATTCTTGAATCGCTCGCATCACTTTTATGTCACGCGAGCGCTCTATTCTACTGATTTTCCTTCGACATCCGAAATTTTTGTTTTTTAGTCCTTTGCCTGCAACGAGTGATCAGCACCACTCGCTGCGCAAGTCTAATAGTAGAATAAACGTCAAATACGTTAAAGCTAAATGTCAACACTATTTGAAGTTTCAGAGTTTGTTGTTTTCGTGCGTTTTTTCAAATTGGAATCCAAAACGTCAAATATGTGATATTTGCGACAGATTGAAGAGCCCGATTCATTTCACATTATTGCTAGGATTTATTAGGCAGCTAAATTGAACAAACTCTTGCCACACAGCCTTATATGAGAGCATTTAACGTCCCGTTTCCTATGCGATATTTACCGGTTTTTACTTTTTCTGCGTGCAACGGATAAAAATCAACATTTCCAAATTTATTGGACCGATTCAAAAATGCAGAAAATCAACGTCATGCGACTTGTAAGTCGAACATGATATATATCTCATGTGATATATTATGTAATGCGAGTGATTCAAAAATAGAGCTCATGGGCTCGGAAGCACATCGATATCTTAATCTCTGAAAGCCCCAGGTTGTTTTGAGGCATCGCGATTTTGAACCTTATGCCATGGTATTAGAACTCAAAACCTATAACCGGAAAATGTCATCTATAGATGCCAAGGTGCTTTGAGAGGAGAAGTCACACAGTCACTATCTCTCGCTCAGGGACCGACGGCGTAAGTATGATAAGCTGATCTTTATTTGAGCACGAGTATGTGTATTACCAATTTGATTACAAAGGTTTCTTTCGCCATAAATGATGATGAAATCCTGTATTTCCTGCCTCACGATGTCCCGAAACATCGTGATGAAACCTTCATATTTACATAACTGCACAGTTGGGAAAATAGGCGTGAACAAAACCGTGGTGCCCACAATCGTGGTGCCCTAAAAATCGTGGTACCGTATCATAATTTAATAGTTCAAAATTATTCATTTTCGGTAAATATTAACATATTTTAGAAACGTAATTTTTTGCCTCTTCTCTACATTGAACCACTGCGGAATACCTCTTCTTTTCATTCAATCCGACTCTGCTTACACTTTTTACTAGGTTTAAGTATAGCTATACTTCACGGGGTAACGGCTGTGTCGAAGCGATCTCACTGTGACCTGGGTCAAAGCATTTTCATCATAAAGACGAATCTAGTGCTCAGCTGTGTTCTAGGCAACCTACAGCTTTGTATTTTGTGCTGCTTGTATTTCAAGCATCAATCGGTTGAATATTGTGGTGGGGTCATTTACTTGTAAGCGAATTTTTAGAAAAATGCTATACATATCAAATGCTTAACATGATGTAACAGAAAGATTTCAGATAACACTTACGTTGCGGCGGCGCATCGCAAACAACGCGCCGAAGCTCGGTATGATACAGATGGACAGGGGGTGATGGCTGGTGCACAAGTCATACTCGTGAACGGTTGTTGCTTGGGGGGACTGGTCTAGTCTGGTTTCGCTTTTGTTTGTTCTTATTTCTTTGGTGGGCGCTCTATTGTCTATTAGTTGAATAAATTAGTACTTTATGCTGTTATATTATTTTATAAGAATTTTAAATGAAAGAGCGACGTGCACTTTGAACTTCGTATATTTGGAGAGAGAGTTGCCAGGTCAAAAATTTAATAATTAGAGAAATTAATGTTTCCAACATACTCCTAACAACGACAAAAAATATACTTAGGTATTTAAGTATTATGTTTATCAACAATAAGATATGTAAAATAATTGCAATTTGTACCATGCAAGCCAAAGCTCAGTAGGAGTGGACTGTAGTTTGATAGGTTTTAAAATTTTAGAATAATTGATATTGATAACTCAATATGTTTAGCTAACGTAGTACAAAACGCAATTGCTTTTCACAATGTTTACCTAAGTAATTATTATAAAAAATACGGTTTGCAAAAAGGTACATATTATTATAAGGTAAGTATGTATCTACTTAGTTTAAAATTAAACTTTAGGAAGTAAGTAAGTTACTTGGTACCTATTGAAAAACATGGTTTTAATTAAGTACATTACTTACATATCTATAGGTAAAATACAAACTTTAGTAATAGAAGTTCTATGACATTTTCCATTAGACTTTTTTACTTCCAAGGCTCTAACTTTGCCATCTTGCCCTGGGAACACCTGGGTAACTCGGGCCATGGGCCATGTCATAGGAGGGGTATCAATTTCCCTTAAAATAACAAGAGTACCTATACTTATATTAGGCAAATTGTCCTTCCACTTTGGACGGTTTTGTAAGGCATTAAGGTACATTTTAGACCAATATCTCCAAAATTGCTGTTTTAGAGCAGTACATTTTTTCCAAAAACTTAATCTGTTTGCTGGAATATCAGAAGTATTTTGTTCAGGATAACAAGTGAGTGGCGTACCAGTTAAGAAGTGTCCTGGAGTCAAAATGATAGGTCTTCAATATCAGATGACATTGGAGTTATTGGCCTCGAGTTCAAAATAGCTTCTATTTGATACAGCACTGTAGAGAGCTGTTCATAAGTTAACACATGAGATCCTAACACCCTTTTCAAATGATGCTTGACGCTTTTCACTGCTGCCTCCCACAGGCCAGCAAATACTGATGAATAAGCTGGAATGAAGTGAAATGTAATACCTAACTTTGAGCCTTGGGTTTGGACTTCATTCTGATGAGCGTTGGATTTGTTTAGTCTATAAAGTTCTGTTAACTGAGTATTGGCTGCCTTAAAAGTACTGGCATTATCGCAGTAGACTTCGCTCGGTACATTCCTTCTGCTGATAAAGCGCTTAAAGCTGGCTAGAAAGGCTTCAGTAGTTAGGTCGGACACTGACTCAAGGTGTACTGCTTTGGTAACAAAGCAAACATAGACTGCAATGTAACTTTTTGTGGTGATGACACTTCTAACCCTCGACTGCTTGACCATAATGGGCCCGGCGAAATCTATTCCAGTCTTTTCGAATGGACGAGCAGCATGAACTCTGTCTGCAGGCAGAGAGCCCATAAGTTGTTGTGCTGTAACACCTTTGAATCTAAAGCATGTAACACACTTATAAATTAGTTTTTTAACTAATCTCAAACCATTTATTATCCAATAGAATTGGTTTAAATTGCACAAAACATGTTTTTGCCCAGCATGAAACAATTTTAAGTGTTCATTTTCAATTAGTGAATGAGTAAGTCTTGACTCTTTGGGAACAATGATTTGATGTTTGTGACTATATGGTAAGGCTGAATGTTGAAGCCTACCTCCTACTCTGAGGATAGATTCTGCATCTAGAAAGGGATTGAGAACTTTTAAGGTAGAAGATACCTGTGTGCCCGCTTGCAATGCAGCTATATCCTTGCTGAAATATTTATTTTGTTCTTCTTTAATAAACCAATGTAACGCCTGAGTGCGTTCAGCAAATGTTACAAAATTGTGTTTTATTTTTTGAGAACTTGGCTTAGCATTTTTGTTCGATGTTAGTGCATTTCTGCTACGTAGTTTTTTTCGTACTGATTGAATCTTCCCTAATTACAGGGTGATGGGGTAGAAAATAAACTGCATCTTTTGAAAGATCATATTGAGAAATATCAAAGTAAGTTGCGTGGCCTAAGGCGACGTATTCATCAATGAATTGTTTGTATTTCTGGAATAAATCTTGATCTTTTTGAAATCTTTTTTCAAGATTAATAAATCTTTTCAAAGCTTGGCTAAGTGAGTTTCCTAGATTATTGTTCACATCATAGATGGGGATCTTTAAGGGATTGATACTTCAAATTTGTTGTTTTCTAATTTAACAGACTCTGTAAAGTACTGTTCACAAAATTGCTGCTCAGACGTGTGTTCTTTAAACATTTCTGGTACAGATTCTGTCTTCCAGAATTCGCTAACTGAATTATTAATACTTGCAGTACAATCTTGGCAAAAAAGTGTAACAGCAGAATCCCGGTGAGGAGCAGAGGTGGGTGTGGCGCCGGCGACTACGTATCCAAACTGAGTGTGGACGAGACTGGGCTGGGCAGCATCACGACGCTGAGGCTCCTCAGGCTGCGGCAGCAACGCCTGGAAGAAAATATCGGCAGCTATTAAAATATCAATTTCACTTGTGATGTGAAAGGAGTCATCGGACAACTTTATATTTTTGGGGATAGAAAACCCTGACAAATCAATTTCTTTTTGAGGCAAATTGGTGGTGATCTTATCAACCACTAAGCAGTTGGTTTGTACCTTGAATGGGTAAACACATGAAAAGATATCTAAAGGCAATGAATGCTTGACATTCTTTTCAGTATTGGCTATGCCAATTATGTCAGTAGAATTGGGCATGAGCGGTTTACCTATTTTTCTTGCTAGATTAGAGGTGATGAAGGAAGACTGGCTTGCTGAATCAAGCAAAGCCTTGACAATATATTCCTTGCCATTTTTGCCTAAAATTTTGACCTTTGCCGTTGGCAACAGAACTTGAGATTGGTTACCAGGAATTGTTTTGGACAAAAGTGAGACATTTTTGTTCCCTTCCTTCGCTTGGTCACTGTGACTACCTCCTTCATTGTGCAATAAAGTATTGTGAGATTGTTTGCACTCTTGACATTTAAAAAAGAACTTGCACCTATTTTGGTGATTGTTGAGGCAAATATTGCACAATCTATTTTTCTTTACAATCTCGAGCCTTTCGGCTATTGAGGCAAGCATGAACTTTGGACAGGAATAAAGTTTGTGATCAGACTTACAGAACAAGCACTTCACATCCTTGACGACCACATTAGACACCTTGTAGCCGGAGTGCAGCTTTCTCTCCGGAGCAGCCGAAGCAGGCGGAGTGGCAGAAAAAGCCTCACAATTTTCTAAGGCTAATGCGCGCATCTCTAGAAATTTAATGAACTCATCAAAGGTGTGTGATTGAGAACTATCATGTTCTAGGTGATAGGCTTTGCTTGTGTTCGAATCAAGCTTTTTTGCAAGCAGACACACAAGTATACTGTCCCACTTTTCTATAGGCTCACCTAGATTCTTAAGAGCAGCGAGGTGCTGCTTTGTTGTTGAGATAAGTCCTCTCAAAGTAAAAGACTTACTCAAAGTTGGCAACTCGAACAATGAATTGATATGCTCAGAGACTATTTAAAATTTGTTATCATAGCGGTATTTGAGAATGTCCAAGGCCTCTTGATAACTTGACCCTACTTTAGGAAGGTTTTTTATTAAATCATATGCTTCTCCTTTTAGATAATGTCTCAAATAAAAGAACTTTTGGATGTCCTCAACATTTTTGTCATTGTGGATGAGGGCATTGAACATTTCAATAAAGGACTGGTAGTCTACATACTTCCCATCAAAGGGATTAATTTCTACATGTGGCAATTTTAATTTGGACACTGATCCTGCACTTGGGCCTGTCTTTTTCTGGGATAATAGGGCGATTTGGGTACGAATTTTATCTAGACACTGAAAGTATAACTCTTCGGTTTTAGTAGGATCTTCATCGTCATCTATTTCGATGTTAAGCTTTTCGTACTCACTGAGGTTTTGTTGCACTCTCTCCTCAAGCAGTAGCAGGACTTGAAGCGAAGCAGTTTGTAAAAACTCAGGCTCGAGTTTAGCTGCAACTCGTGTTATTGCGCCCTTGAAGCCCGTGCGCTGTCTTTTAGGGTTTTTCGGCGTTTCTTCCGACATTTTTTAAAGCGTCCCTAATAAAAAACAAAACCAACAACGGTCAGAATAAAGCCCAAACCATGAGAAAAAAAACGTGCTTGAAATTATTGTAGAAAGGGGAGTTAGTATCGATACTTACACAGCAAACAGCGAGTACACTTGTTATAATTGTCGTACAAACGAAAACCAACGTAATAATATTAGTGTTTGTTACAATTTTTCGTATAAAATTAATGAGTACATGCAGCACAAAACGCAATACAAAATGGCCCGTGATTGATCGTTACCGAATCGATAGATTGACCGAATGAATGATTGATTCAATCTTTTGCACAAAACCACCCGTAGATAATACGTTTTTTTTTTTTTCACTAGTAAAGTCACGTTCCGTTCCGCAAATGTTCACTGCCGATCGAAATTACACCACCATCAAAGGTAATGTTTATAGACGCGAAAATTTTTCTAAGCATGGTTGTGTAGGTAATAGTTGGCTCCAAAGGTTGGCTCGACGCTTGACTTGACGCTCCGTCGTTTGGCGCGAGCGTGGCGCTGTTGTCACTTAATTGATTGTTATTGGCAATCTTGGCGTAAAATAATAATAATAATAATAATCGTTTATTGCAGGCATAAAAACCCATAGAATAAATTGCACATTATGTCAACAATAAAATAAAATTAAAATTCAAATAAATCATTACAAAATAAAAATGTCAAAAAATTTAAAAATAAAAACACACACACGGCAGGGGAAGAAGGACGAGTGCCTAGGCTACCCACTAACGTGTAGCCTCACCCAGTGAGCCAGCAGCGGCGAGTCCCACCGTCCAGCCAACGTGCGAAGAATGGAGTTGGAGCTGCCGCGTACGCGCGCTAATAGCGAGGCGCTGCGTTTCCTAATGATCGCGGCAAAGCCGTCGACCCTTGCCTCCGCAAACATGCCTGAGGCGCTGCAGTACCGCGGCAGGCCCATCACCACCCTAAATGCATTGTTGTACTGAATACGTAGGGCGCTGTATGCACCCTGCGTATAGTTGACCCACAGGCTGCACGTGTATTAAGACTGGCAGTATGCCCTGAACAATGTTAATTTGATTCTTTACTACAACGAGCGAACCTGCGAGCCAGCATGTTACAGCGAACAGCCAGCGCCCTACGCTCCCTCTCAATGTCACAGACATCTTTGAGGTCATCGGTGACCCAGTGGCCCAGGTACTTGAACTTCTTAACCCTGTTCAGAGGAGAATTATTAATGTAGACTGGAGGCAGGTCAGAGTATGTTCTCGTGCCTGACTTGAAAACCATTAGCTCACTCTTTTTCGCGTTGTACCTGAGCCCATGGGCCTCCGCATAGGACTCACAAATACGCAACAGTGCACATAGCGCACCGACCGATGGGCTCAGCAACACCATATCGTCAGCATAAGAGATGTTATTAATATTTTGTCCGTCTATATGACATCCAACTCTAGTGCTGCTGAGCTCCTCGATCAGGTCATTTACATACAAATTAAAAAGTTTAGGAGAAGTGAGCCCCCCTTGTCTCACACCACAGTCCAGTCTGTATGCACCAGAGCATGACCCCGCCCACCTGACACAATTGTTTTGGTTACTGTACCAGAATCCAAACAAACGTGTTATTTCTGGCGGTACACTCGTTTCATTCCGCATTTTCGCCCAGAGTATGTTATAGTTGACTAAATCAAATGCTTTAGACAAGTCTAAGAAACATGAAAAAACTGGCGTATTTCTGGCGGTATAGTACTGAACAGTCTGCTTGAGACAGAAGATAGCACTTTCCGTTGAGAGTCCGCACCGGAACCCGAACTGATGGTCATTCAATGTCAAGTGCCTAGCTAACTGTTTATCAAGCAAACTGTCCAGCACTTTTGCAACGACCGTTGCCAAAGAGATGGGCCTATAGTTATTTAAATCAGAAGCATCTCCAGTTTTGTTTTTGACAATTGGAACAGCGTGTACATAAGTTCTTCTTCGGTTGATTTATTTTTGACTATGATATAGTTCTTTGAAGGTTCTGGGAAATAACCGTATTTTGGACCTAGTTTCATCAGTTTTTCTAGCCATTCTTTTACATTTTTTAGTTTACGAAAACAGGCGGAATCATCAGCATACCAGTTTTGTACATATTTTCCAGGGTCTTTGCAGCTTTGGATTAGGGGTAGAATTCCGACTGCATACATTATCATTGCCAATGGATCACCCTGTGTTGTTCCTTCCTTGCTTAAGATGAAATCGTTTGAGCCTGATAGGCAAATGACTGCGTAACCCCTATATGTGTTGAAAAGAAATATTGCACAGCGCGGCCAGTAGATTCTAGCATTCCAAAGAGCGATTGGGCGACTCAGTGCTTTGAAGGCATTCGCGGCATCTATTAGTAGGAGGCCTTCATCATCTTCACCTTCATTAAAACATTGGGTCATGGCATGAATCCCTCCTTCAATACCCGATTTCATACCTGCACATAGCTGATCAGAGCTACATGCTAGTTGAACATCTAGCCCTGTTGCGGTTGCCATGGCTTTTGCAATGATGCGTTGAAGTATTTCACCTATGCTAATAGGGCGGACTCCTGGTCATTTATCCTCTTCTAATAAAGCTCTTATACAGTCCCAATCGACAATTTCACTGCTGAGTTTTCTAGTTAGTGCTACGATTGATTCTCTCAGTTCTGAGCTGTGGTTCCCAAAGCGAAGTAGAAGTGATTTCCATTGTTCTGAGTCGGTGCCGCTTGATCCAGCTCCGCCAGACAGCCATGAATCACCACTTGAATGGGAAATTTCAAACTCAAACTATAATCAGTGACTCATTAGTTTAGTTGATCATATTTGTTTTTTTTTTCCATGTTTATGTGTATTACTTGTAAAGGTGCAATATTTTTGCCTGACTACATTAATATATCTGAGTTTGAGCTTGATGTATTAGGTCGCAGTTTTATTTTTTTTCAGTTTAGTCTAACATACAAATTTATTAATGCAACTGGTTACGTACATGGAGTATGAAAGTAGCCGCACCGATAACTTTGTAAATCATTTCCTATCTCTTTAGTAATATAGTTAGTATTTATGTATTTATATATATGTTTATTTGAATATTCAGGGCGACAGTTTACGTATCACTTGTAACAAAAAAAAATGTTGTTCTTTCCGATTCACAAATTGCCGTGAGAAATTTATCCCGAAATAATCGCAACGCGCGGATGAATATGTGTCTCTAAATATACTATTTTCTACCCTTTTTCTTGTCGTTTTGAACATATGTTCCGCAAGTACTTATGTCGCCACGCTGCGATATCACAAGTTCAAGAAATACAGTCATGGCTGGCCGCGACCTTCAACCACAGAGGAAGAAAGGACCAGAGACAAAGGTTCATAGAACCACGCCTTCATAGGTAAATTACTACAAACATACTGCGCTTGTGTGAGTGAGCACTGGCCGCTGTACGCGCCGCCACTGGATAAAATCGGTTTACGCTCGTTCAGCCAGTGCCCAAAAGGAGAGCCTTCACAAAACACGTTTTATTTGTTGTCACCTACCTTATCGAATTGTTTTATGTGGAATAAACTGTAAATAGTTATTAAAGTGTTTAAGTATACGTTTTGGACTTTAAAAATGGTGTACTGTACTGTTTGTATGAATAATAATAGAAACAGAAAAGACATTTCATATTTTAACTATCGCAAGGAGTCTACTAGGTCAGCAAATGAATACCAGACTAGGTACACCTATTTTAAATGTTAAAGTAGGTAGCACAAACCGTGTTATTTAGTTAGGTAATTTTTATTAGTATTATTTATTACCCTACAAATATTTTGCTGTTTGGTTACCGAATCGTTTACTTTTGTTAAAACAGTTTACATTCACAAGCTTAATTATTGTATGTGAAATAATAAAGTAGGTATAGTAAAGTTATCGCAATTGTAGCTCTGGGCTACCCCTTTATGGGAATATAGCCGTGAGTTTATGAATGTTGGGTCAAGGTGTAGGTAAGGGGTGTCGTAACAGGTTTGTTAATTTAATTTTTTTCTCTTTTGCCAACCCTACTAATATAGGTATGCATTTTGCAGGCTCCTTAGAACCTTTCTCACTGTTCCTATTTATTCCTCTGTGCATCAACGCAAGGTGTTATAGATAATACCTCTTACGGAAAAAGGTTTATTATCGTTCATCCTGCATTAGAAAATGGTTCTGTATCTAACGCATTATTGTTGTTCAGTTCAAAATCAACTAAAGCTCATGATCACCATGACACGAATACTTCCCGTGTTACTACAAAAAATGTTACACATACCTCAAATTAAACGTCAAATCCTATACATTTTTGTCTTTAAACAAGTGTTGAACTGGAATTTAGCTATAATGTAATTGGGATTAATAATAATGTAGCCCATTAAGGTCCCTATCGAGAGGCACGGGTCTTTATCCGGATACGAGTAAGATTGAGCCATACTCCACCACGCTGGCTTAGTGCGGGTTGATGGAGGGGTGTCGGGTTATTAAATACCGCTGGGCCATGGACGCTTCTTTCCGATGGGCGAATGCCACTAGGCCACGGACGGTAATGGTTGGGATTAATAAATGGTTTAAAAAAGAAAACATGGGAAGCATCTATATTTGAGTAGATTCCGAATTCCATTTATTTTGGCGTAAAATCAGCATATTAACTATAAGTTATCTACATTATTACGGTAGGCCGATTGTGTTCACACACAATCTGAGCACAACATTTGAAAGGTGTAGTCATATTTTAGGGGGTCGTTAGGAAAATCATTCTGAACAACTTTCACAACGAAACCGATTTGATCCGAGCAACTATAACTTCACTTCATCATTCAGTATGGGCCGGGCGATCAGCTGTTTTGTATGGAGAAGTGAAAAATAACGTTGCTCTGATCATATCGGTTACCTAAAATATAACTACACCTTTCTGTTAGCTCCTTTAGAAGATTACAGCCAGAATGGCAATCGCAATACCTTTCCGGATCAAGATATGTTATGTTTATGGGGTCCCTATAAAAGAGACGTGCTTATAATGCCTTGATGTCTGCATTAGTCTAATATCATCACAATATCGCGGCTTTTTCATAGTTGTCGATGGCGCAATTGGTCTGACGTCAGTTCCCCAATCTGTAAGGACTGGTATCAAAACCGAGTTCAGGCATTTTTTTGTTATTTTTTATATTTTTACTCCTTTAGTTTACAACGGTATGGAACCCTTCGTGTGCGAGGCTGACCCACACTTAACCGATTTTTATAAAACAGACATCACTTATTTATGTGGTGGAAGAATTGCAGTTGCTCATGTTTTTCACATAAATAAGTCCTACTGATATTTCTTCCTTCGAACTTGTACACATACTACTAAATAGTAATCTCCAAGCCATTTGCATTTTCACAATTAGCATTTCGCGGAACAGAGATCCATTAACTCTGGTCTTTGATCTGACTAAGAACATTACCCGAGGGGCGGACAGACGTGAGGTATAAGCGTCTCGATGGGTGAAATTAAAGCATTTAGATAACAAGTCGAGTGGATGATGAAACGAATGTATGGAGATAATGTTATGTTTGTAATGGGTATGATTAAGACTTTTAGTTTGAGCTATAAGCATACTGGGAGTAGGCGCCTATCAGTGTCGTGCGTATTTGTCATGCGATATTTGTAAATATTATTATATGTTTAGAAAACTGACTTTTGCCTCCTGTATACGCGGATCACTGTGTAAGCGGCGGGCGAAGAAATTACAACAGATTGATTTTTAGATCTCTTTTCAATATAGGCTTTCTTGAAAAAATATTAAATATTATAAATATTATGCAGGAATAATTAATTACAAAATTTTTCAGTGAGTTCTGTGATGAGTTCTCTTGTATATTCATCTTGAATTTTTTAATATCCTAAGTGGTTTTTACATGGTTTTTAAAATGCTCAAATGGCAATTTCAAAATCTCCAGAGGTATCCTGTTGTAGTAGAGACTCTAGGTCTCGGTCTAGGTCCATGTATAAATGCGCTTCGCACAGCGCACGTCTAATAATATAGAGTATTTTCCTGGGGATGACAGTTGCATTGCGCTTTTACAAGACAGCGCGGCGCCAGTGATGTAAGAATCGACTTAGAATAAAATAGAAAAACTTAGTTTGATGATAAGTAGGTACATTTAAGTGAATGTAAACATTTAAAATGAGTTCTGTGGTCTAATGGGTTTCACGCTTGCTTCTCACACAGGAGATGCAGGTTCGAATCCAGACCATGTACCAATGAGATATTATCGGATGTTCAGTGTTTCGGATGACACGTTAAGCTTTAGGTCCCGGCTACTATCGCGCTTCGTAATATACTCACTGAGCCAGCATGGTGGATGTACCTTACTCGTAGCCGGGGTGAGGCATGTGCCCCTCGGCGGATACATTAATAGGCTACATTTAAAATGGGGTTTTTTCGAATCCAGTTACTTCACTTTTGAGTCATCTACAGATTTTATTTTTGAAGCAACGTTTATTCAGTATATAGTAAAAATTCTCACTGAAGGAAAATTTTGTTTAGTTTAATTGAACACAAATACCTCTAAATTGTTTAATTTTTTCCTGTAATTCTGAAATCCTAACTAATTTAATTGCGGATTTGCTTTCAAAATGTGGATATTATGTATTTGTAAACTCTCCTTGTTTTTTTTTGGCAAATTAGCGTAGGTTAATTTGAAACATTTTTATGTGGTTTGGCGCTACGTTATTTTAGTTTGAGTCGAGCGCATTGTTTTTGGATCCAAACATGATTCATACTGGACGACGACAAACTGCATCTCCTAACCGACTGACAATGCAGCAGTTCTACAAAAGACGATCTTTGTGTTTCACTTCTTCATCGTGGCTGCAAACTCTTTCAGCAATATTTAGTTCTGTCTTACGTGAGATATGAATCAAATAACCTCTTCTTTATTAGTCATAACCAAAGTAAATGTATAAAAAAGTAGAAGAACGTGTTTTATTTTAATATTTTCGTAGGGTCCGTGTTGATCAGATATATAAATAGATAAATACTAAATATATCTCGGTAAGTACACAACTCTTTGCTTCCGAAAGCGACTCGCACTTGGCTATACTTATACTACTAGACGCGAGCGAACGCGCGCGGGCAATAGCTAGTTATATTATAAATACCTACTTGACAGGACAATAGAGACTTGTATGACGACGTCATTCATTACGGCATGAAAAGCTAGTATGGGCTTGGAATAATATTTATATTTATTTTTATAAAATAATTACTACTACCCACTATTCTTTTTTTTTATTGGCAATACTGACCAAAAATAGAGGATAAACTTACCTTCTCTCTGGTGCCTCACACTTGAATTGTCGACTGACTGAGTAAATGAAAAAAAAAAAAACGTTTAAGTGGCTGGCCGTCATGACAATGTGGCTTTTTATAGCCATTTATTTCATGGCTATTGAGAGGGTTAATAACAAGTTACCAATTTGACCACATACCACATCGATCACTTCCCATATCGTCAGGTTTTCGTCTCCTGTAAGTCAAATTAGGAATTTGTCAAAATGAGAACCTGTCAATTCAATATGAAGTTTGTCATACGACGACACGGCCTCTCTGGCGCTGCGGTAGTGGCTCTGCCTACCAAGCGAGAAGTCCCGGGTTCGAAACCTGGCTGGGGATACAAAAAACCCCAGGTCTTCGATGTTTATATGTGTGTATATCCTAGTGTGGGGCCAGAAGCAATGTATGTGCCTGTATATAAATGTTTATGTTTATGTCATACTGGTAAGTGACAATATTGGAATTCGAGATGAGCGCCTCTGCCAACCCGAGTCAGAATACGCGTGATGCCATAACACAACTAGAATAACTAGGTACCTAGTACGCGACCAACACAACTAGGCGTATGAAAGCTAAGCGTTCATTCGAATAACGCAGGGAACACCGGAACTGTGATTCATATCATATAGTACATATACAGTACATGCTAGTGACTTGTAGGTATAGCTATGTACGTATACTTACGTACTGTAGCAGGAGTAAAGGCACAGAAGCCGCAGTCCTATCATGCGCTTAGTTGTGTTTGTTGCTAAGTATAAATCCCCCGAGTGCTCCCGACACATTCGTGGATACTTGTTTCCTTATTAGGCTGAAAACTTACGAACCACTGAATCTATTATAATAAAGTATTGTTAAGAACCATCACAGTGAAGTTAAAAAAAGGCATCGAAATCGGGCTAGAAGTTTTGAAGGAAAATGGTAACAGACACGAGTTCATACACACACAGAAACAACCTCTTACGCCAAACGCATATACCGCCTCCATTCCATTCCGACAGTTGTGGTTAAAAATATTTCTACTCCTTTCTCGGCAGATACATTGTTTTCAAGATATCAAGTAAAATGAATCCAGAAAAGTTGAGGGCGCGCTTCTCGGACTGATTAACATTGAGAAATTAATATTGTATTTCCTGTTCTACTCTGTGAGGTAGAGCTCCGTGGTCTAATGGGTTTCAAGCTTAGTACACAGGAGATGCAGGTTCGACACTGTTCAGGCTTCTCGGCACCCAATGACCTCGCAGGGGCCCATCAGCTACGAGGTAGCGTAGCGATCAGATGCCAAGAAGTTTGAACGTCGGCGATTCACCGAGCTAATAAATGGAGTCGATCTAACCTGGTCTGTGCTTCGGTCCCGTCAACCTCCTGTCTCTCTGCAAGGCCCGGGTGCACCCTAGGCTCTTCTTGGTGGACAGGTTCTTCAGCCAACCAGGTATGACTGGCAGGCCAGCTTCGACGTGCACAGTGTTCCAACACAGGTTATGTTACGTGGGAAAAACCAATCGGCCACGTAAATGCGAACTTTATCTGGTTCGGGGAACCACAACACACTCAGCTATATAGACAATCCTGAGGGGAACCCGAATACAATTCCAGATGGCTTACGATTTAATTTCAATGCCCTAATCAATACGCGTTACATTGCGAGGGCTTTTTGTCTGTCAGTTGTCAAAAACTGCTAGGTTGGCAGCAACGTCAAATTCAAAATGGCCGTTCCGAAACCATCGATCGAATATCGATTTGGAATCGAACAATCACCCGCCCGGACAGGCACCCACCTGTCCCCTAATCTACGGGCAGCCGAGACAACGTTGCTACCGCTCGTTTTAGAACCGAGCCTCCTACTAGAACCTCCGCAGACCGGGGGGTCCCGTCCTTGCCAGGGAACAAGTTAACAATGCGCCCCCTGCGCCAACGTAGTGGCGGTAGGTTAGCATCCTTAACCAGAACGAGGTCACCAACACTAGGGGGGCTGGTTTTGTCAATCCACTTAAGGCGCTGTTGTAAGATATGCAGATACTCGAGCGACCAACGCTTCCAGAAATTCTGAGTAAACTGCTGCAACATCTGATACCTTGACAACCGATACAATTTCACTCCCTCGAAGGGGTGCTCGGGCAACGCGTTAAGTGGCTGTCCTATCAAGAAATGGCCTGGGGTCAGAGCCTCCAGGTCATTTGGATCCGAGCTGAGCGGACACAACGGTCGCGAATTGAGAACGGCCTCGATCTTACAAAACAATGTCGCGAGCTCCTCAAAAGTCAGCGCGGTCTGACCTACTATACGCCCCAAGTGCGTCTTAGCTGACTTAACTACGGCCTCAAAAATCCCACCCCAGTGGGGGCAAATCGGTGGGCTGAAGGTCCACTGTATACCCCGACGGGAGAGGGCCGTTCCAATATCCACTTTATTTACATTCAAAAAGTTGACTATCTCTCGTAAGTATCGTTCCGCACCGACGTAGTTAGTGCCGTTATCCGAGCGGATCAAAGTTGGAAGTCCCCTTCGAGAAACAAACCTATCCAAACAAGCAATGAAAGCCTCTGTCGAGAGATCAGCAACGAGCTCGAGGTGTACCGCCTTGGTGGATAAACAAACAAACACACATGAGCTATACCGGTCCAGCAGAAACCCGGCGTCAGGGTCCTCAGCCTTCTGGGTAACATGCACGGCCGCTCTGGGGCCATGATCCGAAGATACTACTACATGGCTGTGGGGCCAGTCCGATTCTCTCCTGGCAAGCCAGGGTGGTCCCCACCACAAATGGTGTCTAACGAGTTCAGGAGCCCGACATCCCCTGGATGCACAATCAGACGGGTTCAATTCTCCTGGTACATGTCTCCAGGTCAGTGGGACCTCAGACGACACAATCTGGGAGACACGGTTCGCAACAAAAACCTCTAAGTTATGGACCGAAGCCTTCAGCCAGCACAAAACAATCTGGCTGTCCGTCCACGCGTACACCGTATCCTCCAAAACCACTGACCCACGCAACACTGTTAGAGTGTGATTCAAAAGTTTGGTCAAAAGAGCAGCCCCGGACAGTTCCAGTTTTGGAATCGTCATCCTTGTCCGAATAGGCGCTACCTTGCTTTTTGCCAAAACCAAACGCACGTCGACCTCCCCGGTGGAGGTGACGGTTCGCAAATAAACCGCTGCCGCAAACCCTCGTTCAGAGGCATCACAAAACCCGTGAAGGGTTGCCCTGTAATCCCCAGCAGGGACCAATTTCCTCGGCAGCGATACATTATTTATATTGAGGCCCAACCATTTTGCTAAATCATTCGATACAATGCAGCCCTGAGCTCCAGAATCTAATAGGGCGCGAACGTATGTTGGGTTGCCCGCCAAATCCCAAACAAGCACAGAGGCGATCGGTAACACCACCGTCTCCGGTTGGGGGGCAACAAATTGTTGGGCCGCAAATTCCTAGCGAGGGCCCCCGGGGCCCCACTGTGCCTGTAACCGATCAGGTAGGCAGCTATACGCCAGAGGGTCCCATTGTACAAATGGCCCACGCGCCGGTTCCATTGCCACCCTACGACGCCCCCCGAAGGGGGGTGGGCGTGAATTCAACCGTGGCCGCTCCATGAGCGGGGGGGACATCACATGCGACCGACGAGGACGAGGCGACGAGCGGGGCGACAACTGAGGCGGCGTCCGAACCGCATCCGCATAGCTCGAAGGTGTCCCATGCCACCCGCCCGTTACGGCCTGCTCAACATACCCAATGTCCCGCTGAGTCGGATGCTGAGTCGCAACCGAAAACTCAGGGCCCCCCATGTGATGACCCTGAGTGCGGCCCTGCACCCCTGGGTGGCTGCGCGCTTGTGGCCCCATTGCCCGCTGAGTCGGATGCTGAGTCGCAACCGAAAACTCAGGGCCCCCCATGTGATGACCCTGAGTGCGGCCCTGCACCCTAGTACCGCCCTGTGCACGTGGGGACATTGGTCCCTGAGTTGCGCTCCGAGTCGCAAACGAATTCTCAGGGCCCCATGCCGTGTCACCCTGGGTACGGCCCTGTGGACGTGGGGACGTTGGCCCCTGAGTTGCGCTCCGAGTCGCAAACGAATTCTCAGGGCCCCATGCCGTGTCACCCTGGGTACGGCCCTGTGGACGCTGTTGGCCGGACCGGTTCATGCACAACAGATTGTTGTGGGCTCCACCACAATATCCGCACAATTTTGTGCGCGTGCAGTCCCTAGCCATGTGTGGCCCGAGGCACAGGAAACACCAGCTCCGCTGCTTGGCCATCCGGCGCCGTCCCTCAACCCTAAGTTCCCCGAACTTATTGCAATTGGCCACAGCATGGCCAATCTGCCTACAACATGGGCAGGTCTCACTATGTGGGGTCAATGCACTCACAGTCCCATATGACTGCCGGTTGGTGCGGTCCTTCCTCGTCGGAGGGCCCCTACTCACAGCGCTCCCGGCAGCTCTCTGTGGCTCCGAAGGATGGGTGACCGTCAACCCCAAATTCTCTGCCCGTCGAGCCTCCTCTTCCAAGAATCCGACCAAGTCGGAGAAGACAGGCAGGTCCTCGGCCGACCTCCCGTGAGACTGTTCGAAACGAGTCTGCACGTCAGCGGGTAGGCGGGAAAGTACAATGTACAGCAGTAGGTACGACCATTCACCAACCGGAAGTCCAAGATTCTCTAGGGCCTTGGTGACGGACAACAACGGGTTCAAAACCTCCGTCTGTATGGCCCCGACCTTGTTCACAACCGGGATACTAAACAAACGGTTCAGTTGGGCATCGGCCAACCTCCGTTTGTTATGGTAACGTCTGACCAACAATTGTCTGGCCGTTTCATAGTTACCCTCCGTAACTGTCAAATGAGCGACCAGCTCCCTAGGCTCACCCCTCAATGCTGCCACCAGCTGAGCCATCTTGACAGACTTGGTAATGTCCGATCGCATGTGCACCAAACTGTCGAACAGATTGATGAAGCTCATCCATTCACCGGACACTCCGTCAAAGGTAGGCATAGTTATGGCAGGTAACCTGGACCCCGAACCCTGAAGCGGCAGAGGTGCTTCAATGTCACCACCATGGCTGGACTCGCGCTGTCTACGTATGTCCGCAGCCTTCTGCGTGATAGCAGCTGCCATCTCCATACATTGGTCGACATCCCCTAGCAACCGTGACAGCCTGTCAGGTGCGCAACCATCAACTGATTCCGCCTGCGCGGACAATTCGAGCACCCTATTGTAACGTTCCTTAACGTCCATAGACCGCTCCAATACCACATCATGCCTATCTAAACGGTCTATCAGACCGTGTGCGGAGGAAAACCATCTGAGTTCCTTAGAAACACCCTTCTGGATTTCAGATAACGACATGATCGGAACGATACTTACTCACAATTTGCAGTAACTCAATTTTATTGGACCCTCCAGTCTATAACCCAAACGAGGGAACCCTAAACTATAACTTAAACAATGTTGTTTTCCTTAAACAATAGGAACCGAGTTTTATATCTATATAAATTCTGTAAATAACAATTTAGTCTCCCTTTATCACTACAACACACACAGATAGTCAATATTAGTTCAAGTTATAAATTGCTATAAACTGAAAACAATGTAATAGCCTGCTATCAATAGATGTAACTACCTATGTTAACCAAAACATTCATTCATAGCATTACTAGACCACTAACAGATTGACTAACTGGTAATTCAATGCAAATTTCAATTCAATATCTGTCTGTCTACTACCAGCAATAGACTTATAGCTTACAATACTACCAATCTATGTGGATACAGGAACAACCAAGTTACTTAACCGCCTATACCTACAGATTGATAGTCCCAAATCGTGCCTTCCTGGAGCCTTTGACAGCTGCAAATCTCAGGAAGCCACGCTCTAGCTACCAAAATGTTCAGGCTTCTCAGCACCTAATGACCTCGTAGGGGCCCATCAGCTACGAGGTAGCGTAACGATCAGTTGCCAAGAAGCGTGAACGTCGGCGATTCACCGAGCTGAAGTAATTGGGGTCGATCTAACCTGGTCTGTGCTTCGGTCCCGTCAACCTCCTGTCTCTCTGCAAGGCCCGGGTGCACCCTAGACTCTTCTTGGTAGACAGGTTCTTCAGCCAACCTCCTATGACTGGCGGGCCAGCTTCAATGAGCACAGTGTTCCAACACAGGTTATGTTACGTGGTAAAAACCAATCGGCCATGTAAATGCGAACTTTATCTGGTTCGGGGAACCACAACACACTCAGCTATATAGACAATCCTGAGGGAAACCCGAATACATTCCAGATGGCTTGCGATTTAATTTCAATACCCTAACCAAAACGCGTTTACATTGCGAGGGCTTTTGTCTGTCAGTTGTCAAAAAACTGCTAGGTTGGCAGCAACGTCAAATTCAAAATGGCCGTTCAGAAACCATCGATCGAATATCGATTTGGAATCGAACAGCCAGAGACCAGCACTTTCCCGTCAGCGCTGGGCACAGAAATTAAAACTAAGTTGTAAAAACCAAGGCAACCACTAGAACAATTAAATCCTAAACAATATTTAATATGGTCGCCCTGTGGACATACACCTTATAATATACACTCTAAATCAATTAGAGAATGCCACCATAAAACACAATACAAAAATAACCCACAAAACTTGATTATGAAAACAATACAAAATAATAAGTGGCTTCTAGAAGTGGCCCTCCGATATGAACCACACTTCCTTTGTGGTCAGCAAAATCAGCTTAATACCCCTTAATATAGCCCGACCCTGCTGTGTAAACCGAAATAACACTGTAGGACTATAGAACCCGACGTTTTACCGCAAGTAATACAATCTAGGCTTCGCAGAATGACTGTTCAATCTTTTATGCGCACAAACAGTAGTTTCCGACTACAAATGTATTATTGACTAAATGGACACTTATACTTTCACTAACCGAAATGAACTTTAATTGTGGTACCGACCACAGACTCATTGCCAAACAGAATGCCGGCCAATCTGAGATATTCTTTTCTCCCAACTACAATGTGGCAACAAAACAACCCTAGAACCGTGAATCGATGATTTCCCACTAGGAAACCGCGCTCTGCTACCAAAATGTTTAATTTCCACGCCTACCAAACGGCGTGGAATCCTGAGGGGGCTGGGTTTTTGCCAGCACGGGAGAAAAGAAGTGAATGAATTTGTTACTGACCTTTGTCGCCGTAGACAGGAAATCGAAAGCTCGATTCAAGACAGGAATACGGGATAAGAGCAGAATTGGGATAGGATAGGAATCACTATCGTCGCTGCCCGGCGCTGTCGCTGGCATGCTGCCTGCCGTCACGTGGAGTCGCCGCTACCGATACGACGAGTTGGAGACCGTACAACTTCAACCTTCACCACGAATCACTCAACCGCTGACGCGAATCTACTTATTTCCCGACGATGTTTATGATGAGCACTCCGACCAGGCCCGACGCCTGTATTTGGTAATTGTTACACCGAATTACAATCACTGGCCCGACGCCTGGCACGATGTCTTAGCAGACATGTTTGTTCTCCCGATAAGAAAAGAGCAAAGATAACCTCCAATTTTTGCCTCTCGTTTGGTACGAGTGACATCTGCGGTCCGTTTCCGCTTAGTGATGTGCCGATTACTCGCGATCGATTCGCGCAACAAAAAACCGGTGCGTTTCCGAAGCATAAATATTAAACAGAATCCAAAAACCTGTTATTTGTTTTGAATTTTATTACCATGGCAAAAAATTCAAAATCGCGACCCCTCAAAAAATAGATGTAATACCATGTAATACATATAAACTCTGTAGTGTTATGCTATTTACATGCCATTTTCCAGTCTGGTTTGATGGTCTGCATTTATCTCACAGCTGGATATTTCGTATCACCTTTATTTGCATAGGACCCTGTAACGTTTTAAACCATAAGAACACAATAACAAATCATTTACACATCGTATTTTCACACTATCAGCACTGTTAAATCAATGTCGAAGGGGTTTACCTTTGGTGACCTTGTATTTGGCTTTCTCCGAAACTCTGAAATCTCGGGCTTCGTGCACGCTGGTGCGCTACCTTTTTATTTATCTGTAACTGTTCCAATTTTCATTGATAGCTTGTTGTTTTCTCTATTACGATCCTGAAACCAAAATCTGACATATTTGGATGTCGTTGTTTATCTGGTTGTCATGGCAATGTCCATTCAAACTCATTAGCGGTCTGATATGTTTACTTCAATACTTTTACAAAAATACTTTTTCCCTCTTGGCCATTCACAAAAATTTCTTTTAATTTAAATAATTTTTAGAACTCTCCAAAAAGGGTATAAGAGCGAAAAAATTCTGAAATTTGGGAGTCTCACTTCAGCTCTTGAAAAAGAAGCATCACCTAAAGGCCTTATCCCGGGGCCGCACTGCCCCGGGATCCTGCGAGCCTCTGTTGAGTCGCTGACTGTCTGCTGCTGCTGCCTTACTGCCGTCTCCAACCATCTATACGGCTTGCTGCTGCTGCCTTACTGCCGTCTTCAACCACCTATATCCTGACGTGCTGCCGTCTCCAACCATCTATACCCCGTCGTGCTGCCGTCTCCAATCACCTACATCTTGACGTGCTGCTGCCTTCAAGCCACCTCTTACACCACCTCCGGATCACCAACTACGCCACTACTCCAGGCTCCGGGCACCACCGCCGCGTGCTTCCTGTTCTGTTTCCTACTCTTCGTGTCCTTCGCTCCCCTTTTTATATCAATACCTGTATCTTTTAAAAACCTGTGTCACCTCATGCAGCCTCTACCTCATTTTATTTTTATAAAGATAGTCCTTGTAAAATACACATAATAAACTGTCATTTCTAAATTGTATCCTGGTTGTTGTTTCTTGTTAGGTTCTGTTTAGGTTCTTGTCGCTACACGACATTTTGGCGCCCAACGTAAAAGTTCTTCTTGACCCTTCTTCACCTTTTCTGCGCCTTGTCTCTTTCCTTTTGATTTGCTTTCTCTTTCGCTCTTAAATCTTTATCTATTCATCCTTTTCGTGTTTTCCAAATTCTAAAACAAAACTTCATCTAGTTTTTCAACTCATCTGGATTATATTTAGGTCTACATTTAACTTACATTACTTCACTTCACTTCACTTCACTTCACTTCATCACTTTAATATTTTTATTCTAGATGCCGTGCCTAGAACTTGCCCCTAAATTCATTAAGTGTAAAATAATAACCAAACTTTCACCATTAGTATACATTCTCGAAGACCCTAACGGAGTTAGAGGCAAGTGGCACATTAAAGATATAAAATCTTAAATTTTCTTAACTTCTATTAACTGTTAATTTGTATATATGTATAAATATCACCATCATTTTCACCTTATTATTTTTATTTCTTCCTTTAATCCAGTGTTCTTCAACACATTTTACTTTAGGACCTCGAATTTTCGTTGGTTAGTCTTCACCTTTTTTTTTATCTTTATTTCAGACACATCTCGTTGGCGATGTTGCTGATATTGCTCTGGCTTCGAGCCCTACCGCTCTGGCCGTTCTTAATCTTTTCTTAAGTCAAAGCGACTAAAGCTACCTTAGGATTAATTCGTTTCTCTTTACCTCCACTTATTTTTTTTTCCACGCAGGAGCGGATGACAACTCCTTAAGTAAGCCTGAATGTCCTTTCGAAAACACACTTATAGAGTGGTAGTCATTGAATGTGAACTCCACCCTTACCTGAATGAAGATGATGAATGTAAGAGATGGTATATCTGATTTCGCCTGTTGATGTCTGTTTCTGCAAAGCTGTGTTTTTAGGGTTTATTTTAATATGCACATATCAAAATTTTTGCTGAGTCAAAAATTTTTTGAGGGTCGGGGGGAAAATGTAGTGTTATGCTATTTACATGCCATTTTCCAGTCTGCTTTGATGGTCTGCATTTATCTCACAGCTGGATATTTCGTATCACCTTTATTTGCATAGGACCCTGTAACGTTTTAAACCATAAGAACACAATAACAAATCATTTTCACTTCGTATTTTCACACTATCAGCAGTGTTAAATCAATGTCGAAGGGGTTTACCTTTGGTGACCTTGTATTTGGCTTTCTCCGAAACTCTGCAATCTCGGGCTTCGTGCGCGCTGGTGCGCTACCTTTTTATGTATCTGTAACTGTTCCAATTTTCATTGATAGCTTGTTGTTTTCTCTATTACGAGCCTGAAACCAAAATCTGACATATTTGGATGTCGTTGTTTATCTGGTTGTCATGGCAATGTCCATTCAAACTCATTAGCGGTCTGATATGTTTACTTCAATACTTTTACAAAAATACTTTTTCCCTCTTGGCCATTCAAAAAATTGCTTTTAATTTAAATAATTTTTAGAACTCTCCAAAAAGGGTTTAAGAGCGGAACATTTCAGAAATTTGGGAGTCTCACTTCAGCTCTTGAAAAAGAAGCATCACCTAAAGGCCTTATCCCGGGGCCGCACTGCCCCGGGATCCTGCGAGCCTCTGTTGAGTCGCTGAATGTCTGCTGCTGCTGCCTTACTGCCGTCTCCAACCATCTATACGGCTTGCTGCTGCTGCCTTACTGCCGTCTTCAACCACCTATATCCTGACGTGCTGCCGTCTCCAACCATCTACACCCCGTCGTGCTGCCGTCTCCAATCACCTACATCTTGACGTGCTGCTGCCTTCAAGCCACCTCTTACACCACCTCCGGATCACCAACTACGCCACTACTCCAGGCTCCGGGCACCACCGCCGCGTGCTTCCTGTTCTGTTTCCTACTCTTCGTGTCCTTCGCTCCCCTTTTTATATCAATACCTGTAGCTTTTAAAAACCTGTGTCACCTCATTCAGCCTCATCCTCATTTCATTTTTATAAAGATAGTCCTTGTAAAATACACATAATAAACTGTCATTTCTAAATTTTATCCTGGTTGTTGTTTCTTGTTAGGTTCTGTTTAGTTTCTTGTCGCTACACGACAACTCGTCCGTTTAATAGTGTTTAATATTCATAGTTATTTCGGTAAACATGAACCCATAACTATGATTATCATAAAACTAGAGACTTAATTGATTACAAAGACCACAAAAACTTAATACCCAGCCTATTATTGTGGCGGCGAGTCCGTGGCCTAGCGATAGTCGCACTTCGGAAACAATTCGGCCAGATGTTGCGGGGTGCAACATCTGGCCGAGACGGAAACTGGATGGGTTTTCGTTTCTATATAGCATATGTTTCTGGCGCTTCCGTATTTCGGATGACACATTAAGCTGTAGGTCCCGGCTACTATCTATTTACTATGTTAGGGCCTCTGACACAACTTCACGAGTACTACTCGGTGGTAGTAGTCGTGAAGCTGTGTCAGAGGCCCTAGCATGGCAGCTTGATGACGTCTTACAGTCGGTTTGGCCACTAGCCCAACACCCCTATATCAACCCGCATTGCATCCCAAGAAACAGTCGCCGTAACGTCATCATCTTCAAGGTCATGTAACTCATTCTCCAGCCGGCCGCCGCGGCCATTTCTGCCTGGGGCGCATTAAATCGCGCTCGAGAGCTTCCGGTCTCGATTCAAACTACTCGATGTTGTGCGCCGATGCATCTACGGGAAACAAAGACGTCTTGTGATATAGAACGAGGTTAGAATATGCATGTTAAACCCGTCTTTATCTATTTACATTCTTCTCCTCTTACTATCTGTGTATATTAAAATGGATCGCTAAATATAAGTTTTAAGCGTGAATCTCGCAAACGGCTGGAACTCTTGAAGGTTAATAAGAAAAATAGCAAAAAATGCAAAAGGAACAGCAGAAAATTTGAAAATATTTTTGTTCATTTCATCCTTCTGTCAAAAGATGGCGTCCTTTTGACCAAGCTAGTTTTACTATAACACATTTTTGATCACAAATGCTTTGTGAAAAGCGACATCATTTTCAAACATAATGTTATTGACGTCACTCAGTACTCAGACTTTTCACTAATGGTCATCGGCAAAGCTTCTGCGACATTTAGCTTCTCTTATTATTCCGACCCAGATAGTTTGCCTAGATTTGACATTTTCCAGCCTCAGCATTTTCCATTCAGCTCCATTTCGATTCCATGTTTGCAGCTGAAATGCAAAATTCAAATCGCAGGAAAGCATTCCGGTGCCGCCGGTATCGGCCTGGCATTCGTGTTGGACAATGAAACTAGTTGTGAAACATTTTTTATATATAGAGTAAGTAAGCAAAGAGTTTCGTTCATCTGATGATACTTACAAACAAATCACAGAGTAAAAGTAAGTAAAGCAAAATGAATGCAAAAATTTTGGTATTTCAGATAAATAAATGAAAGATGTGACTAATGGCGTTGATTCACCATGACTTTAATTTTGGGTCTGCGATCAATTAATACCCACACACTATGGTCAATGCAGATTTTACATACCGTTTACGGTTATTTAACCTCTCCTCTTAGTAAGTAAGTAAGTAAGGGCGGCTAGCCTGAGCTCCAAGTTTCCATATTTGGTTTTCACGACTTCACTATTCGATATTTAAATGTATAGGTAGCGCAGTCGTTCTGTAATCATGTATTTAGTTGTTATTATATTCTATTCTAAGTCTCCATGGTGTAATGGGTTTCACGCTTGCTTCTCACACAGTAAATGCAGGTAGAAGTCCTGTCCATGTACCAATGAGATAATTAAGAATCAAACGAACTCATCTTGTGATGTTTGATGTCTAATTATGCAAATATCTTGACCGATGATGATTACTATTACATACAGTATATGAGACGAAATTAATCAAGATTTTGAAATTTATTCCCCACATTCACCCTTTTCCCTTCCGCTAGCAACCACACTACCGTTGCTCACACCTACTAATCGTCTATAACAAGTCTAATGACGCAGAATAGCCAAAAAAATATGTAAAATAAATTTTAGAATATATTTTTTTCGGTACTGGGTCTAACCTGGAAGAGGGACCGTTCAATCATCTTCGGTTTAGTGTCAGTCATCAAATATCATAAGGTAAGTTCGTTTGATTCTTAATTATACTTCATATCTCTCCCGAAGATAATTACTATTGCATGCAGATGTTTAGAGAAGCTTTAAAAAATACAGAATAATATGTGGATGAAAGTTCTTCCATTCATTAGCAAAAAGGGAAATATATTTACCATCCCACAACAGAGAACTTAAACATTTTACGTAAAAAACTTCTTAACTCCTAACTTTGAAAAAAAACATTAAAAACGTACTATTATATTTACACCTCAAGCTGGGCCTGGGAGTTTTCATCAATTCGTCAATTTAATTAAGATTTTTTCACTTTCATAACTACTGCTACTACTTTCATAGCAGACTGTTCAGTACTATACCGCTAGGAATACGCCAGTTTTTTCATGTGTCTTAGACTTGTCTAAAGCATTTGATTTAGTCAACTATGACACATTCTGGACGAAAATGCGGGATGAAACGAGTGTACCGCCAGAAATAACACGTATGTTTGGATTCTGGTACAGTAACCAAAACAATTGTGTCAAGTGGGTGGGGTCATGCTCTGGTGCATACAGACTTGACTGTGGTGTGAGACAAGGGGAGCTCACTTCTCCTAAACTTTTTAATTTGTATGTAAATAACCTGATCGAGGAGCTCAGCAGCACTAGAGTTGGATGTCATATAGACGGACAAAATATTAATAACATCTCTTATGCTGACGATATGATGTTGCTGAGCCCCTCGGTCGGTGCGCTATGCGCACTGTTGCGTATTTGTGAGTCCTATGTGGAGGCCCATGGGCTCGGATACAACGCGAAAAAGAGTGAGCTAATGGTTTTCAAGTCAGGCACGAAAACATACTCTGACCTGCCTCCAGTCTACCTTAATAATTCTCCTCTGATCAGGGTTAAGAAGTTCAAGTACCTGGGCCACTGGGTCACCGACGACCTCAAAGATGTCTGTGACATTGAGAGGGAGCGTAGGGAGCTGGCTGTTCGCTGCAACATGCTGGCTCGCTGGTTCGCTCGTTGTAGTAAAGAATCAAAATTAACATTGTTCAGGGCATACTGCCAGTCTTACTACACGTGCAGGTTGTGGGTCAACTATACGCAGGGGGTGCACTACGTGTTCAGTACAACAATGCGTTTAGGGTGGTGATGGGGCTGTAAGGGTCGACGGCTTTGCCGCGATCATTAGGAAATGCAGCTCCTCGCTATTAGCGCGCGTACGCGGCAGCTCCAACTCCATTCTTCGCACGTTGGCTGGACGGTGGGACTCGCCGCTGCTGGCACACTGGGTGAGGCTACACGCGAGTAAGTAGCCTAGGCACTCGTCCTTCTTCCCCTGCTGTGCTAATGTATGTGAGTGTGTGTGTTTGTATTTTAAAATATTATGACATTTTTATTTTGTAATTATTTATTTGAATTTTCATTTAATTTTATTGTTGACATACTGTGTAATTTATTCAATGGGTTTTTATGCCTGCAATAAACTATTATTATTATTATTATTATAAATAATAATACTTATCTTGATAAGACTAAGTGTCTGGATTCGCTGTACCGATGCAAGAGCAATTAGCCACAGTCTTGTAGAAAAATGCCTTCGTTTGGTTGGAGACCGGCTAAGCAGCCTAACACAATATTTGTATTCCACGTGGAACTATACGTACTTAGGCGCTGGAGGGGTTAAACGATAAAATAGCTACTGTGGACCTTAAATAATTTTTACTACTCAAACTAGTGCCATCATTAAATTGAATTGTAAGGAATTCCATAAATTGCGTACAAATTGCTTCCCAAAAAACAATATAAAATAAATAAATAAAATAAAATAATGTATTTCAGAAATCGAGTTCTATACCCAATTATCTACAAAACATAACAAGACTAAATCAAATCAAATGTGTAAGATCAGTCAGAGATAAGCCAATAAGATCTTACTTTATATGTTAGTATTTAGATGAATAGGAGAGATCGTTTTATTTTAATTTTCAATATTCATATGGCCCGCATGTCCCGGGCGATCACCAAACCTAGTGACTGATGAGCACCATAGTATAGTCGTCGTTTTATGATATTATTCTCAGAAAACTATTGGTGCTGTTCCGCGTCCTGCAGAGCAATGAGGCAGTTTTCTTGCGTATGATGGCATGGAAGCCATCAAGCAAATCTGTGAGACAACGCCCTGCGCAATATTATTTCTCAAACAGAATTTCCACCAAGCCCTAAGTGATGAACCCCCGCTTAGGGTCTGAACCCAGCAAAGCCAAAAAAATGTCTTGGTCCAGTTCCGGATCACCTCAGGTTGGATCCTTTCACCTGAGAATCGGTATTTGGGTCCTCATCAGTAAGCATTGCGAGAAAAAAACATACTTACTGAAAATATACCCATTCGAGTTGTGAGAGCAAAAACCAAGGTGTGGGCGCCGCCTTATAAACGTCGGGATAGATATATACAGACCAAAGAACGCCTAGGTACTTTATGAGACATAATCCACACACGACATTTACCGTGATGAGATACAGTTTCGCCTACGCACTTTTTCTTCGCACACGCAAAAGCCCCTTTATTACCTTTTCATACACAATACAATTTAAAAAAAGGCATTTGTAAATTACAGAGCTAACTGAAATTTAATGATGATTTTGAGTCTCAAGTACACCAACATATACACAGTATTTCTAGGTCACTCATCAGACCAAGATTCGGCGTAGGTTCCCGGTCTCGTACCTGGTCCACATCATCTCTATCATCCTCCGACGACAAAAAGATCCATTGTCGATTCTTCACCATCTGTTTTACCTTCTTCATGATTGACTCCACTAAATCACTGCCCCTATCCTTAGAACCATCCTATTGGCCGGTATTCATTTATTTTGTTCGCGACAAGTACTTATAAATTAAGAACACAAAACTTGGTATGATGGTATGTTGTCAGCAACACAAAATCACGTAATATCGTACGTTGCGTAGCGTGTTTGCCAGCGGAAGGAAAAGGTTCACCCCTTTTCCTTCCGCTGGGGAATTAACGTAAAAATCTTGATCTTAATGTGGGAAATGTACGTAAAAATCTTGACTTCTTTTTAGACTTTGAAAGTGTGATAGAAAAACCACATCTCTTGTATACTGCATGTGCATCTTATGATGATGAAATAAGGGATAATGATTTTATGTATTTTTTTTATATGAGTGATCCAGGCGGACGAGAGTTAATGCAGAAAAATCGCTTTCAGATGAACCTGAATCTTTTGAAGTGCAGCCTGACTCTATGTCAGACTTGTCTTTAAATTGTATGATACAATAAATTTGATATCAATGTATAAAACCTATTTAATAACCTGGTTGAACATCACAATCCAGTGCCCACCAGTAGAATCGTTTGTTAGGACACCTTCCTCATCCGCAACTTGCCAATATTATAACAGAGTATAAAGCGTGTTATGTTTCATCAAGAAATACAACAGATCGGCCTTCAGTGAAATTTTGTCTCCAAACGTCTAAATATCTGTGTCTCCAATCAACAATATTATTCCTTTCATAAGTACGTTCAACAAGGAAAAATTATTTCTTGGTAACACTATTTTACATACCTGTCATTGAACACGTTTAGAAACATTTTAAAATGGAATAAGAGGGGCTTCATCAACCATTTTCCTTTCACAAAAATTACCCACGACTAGCACTTTTTTTTATTGCCGCTGCTTCGAATCCTTTTCGGCGTACTGAACGACTAATTAAACACCGACGCAATAAGAAATCAGAGGAGCTTTACGAAGCAACCGACATACTTGACAGGAAGTAATGCAAACCTAGAGCTCAAAACAGATGACACTTGTCAGAAGTAAACTAATGCAAAAAGTACCTAAGTTCAGCTTCATTTATCCGGAGAACCGCGAAGTCCAGGGCCATGATATATTGGATATTATACACAAACACCCATAGACTAAGTTCACAAAAAACCAGCTTGAGCACTTGTAAGACTTGGTACTTATAGAGCAAATTAGATATCGCTCCAAACATTATTTTTGTAAAAACATTTTTCTCGCAAATTGTAACATTTATAACAAAAATTGCTCTGAAAACATATAGTTGCCTTAATTAGGACTATCGATTACCATAAAGAAAATAATTATATGTAACAAAAAAATGAAAATTTAGAAATCCGTCCCATTGTGCGCCCGCACGCGTCAGGACTTCAGGAAAGATGGCGATGTGTCGATCGAATAATGGCATTCGCCTAATAATGCACTTGATCGGCTGTCCGCCGGCGTCTTAAGTTAAGTTTGAAGACATTGCAGGGGCCTATTCCTCTAAGCCATACGAACACGTAGTCGATTAGATGTCATTGTCGTGGCCACATCATACACTTTATTAATTCATGATTTGGCCCAACCATTTCCTGATCTGGCAGACCCTTTCATGAAATTGTCAGAAAGTATCGAATTTCATAAAAAAAACCTATATATTATTCAAAACTACGTGTAGTTTTTTGTGATATACTTACAAGTTGAACTTACACAAAGACGCTTCGCATTGCTCGCATCCACTAGTCTGCCTGTCCATTTTTTGCTTTGGCGCATGACGAAGTTGTAAATATGGGTGTTGTAACCCTAATTTTATTTTGGTCTGAAGTAGATGAAGGAATAAAACTTTGAATCTTCGTACAGAATTTTATTACTTGGAAAAAAATCCATTAGGGGGGGTTCATTTATTGGATTCCGGTAATAAAAGTAACTTATTCCACTTACTTAACCACTAGACTTAGCATAGTGTGCGAAAATTCCGATCCGGTCCTGTCCGGTCCGGAGCTCGAGGAGGAAGAAAACACCTGCAAATAATTCTCTCGTTCTCTAATATACTGCTGCTGTTCCACTATGGCGCTGTGCGAGGTGAATGGCCTGGAATTTGGAGATGTATCCTAATTTACACATGATCGCAATATTAACGGTTTTTTACATCACTCAAAATTAGGAGTATACTCCTCTATACTATTGCTATCTTGGTGTCGTTAAATAATACAAAGATTATTTTACTCGGGTAAATCAACTACATTCTACATTCTGAACTTTGGAAATGAATCAATTGTTGCTTCATTCAAAGTTCAGAATGCAGTATTTGGAAAGAAAACTCTTACACACAGTTACGGGCAAAGACTAACTGGCTGGCGAATATCCCATACGAACAGGCTCATCTCCTAACAAAGACAGCCGCATCGAGTACAAGGTTCGCTCAGCCAATTTAACAATTTACACATAGGCACGCTAAGCAAATAATTTTTAAGTCAGAGTACGAAGAATTCACTTAAGCAGCATATCTATAAATCCACAATAACACGGGTCCTGCGGGTCAAAGATCTGTTATTCCAATCGAAACTATCCCATATCTCCACATTGAGTGGGCGCATCACAACAATGTGATGCGAAAAAATCGTAGGAGCCACTACAAGCGCACATTTGGGGACGTGGAGGGAGAGGTTTCCCAGGGCCAAACAAAATAGCAAATTTATCCTGTCCGGGCTAGGATTCTAGGGCATGATATAAAGTAAAAATAGGAGAGGTCCAAGAACACTGCCCTGAGGTACCTCAAATTTTTTTTATTTGAAGGTCAGACTTATAGATTTTCTCTACATTTTTGTCATTTATTCTGCATATTTTTACAAACTGGAATCGATTGTTCAAATATGACTGTATCCAATCAAGTGCATTGCCTCTAAAGCCATTTGCTTCGAGTTTGGACGTTAGAAGATCGTGTGAAACAAAACCGAATGCTTTCGACATATCAAAAAAGAGAGTTGTGCTATTTTTTCTTATGACTATATTATTGACTAATTCTATCGACAAGTTTAAAGGCTGCCAATGTTGTAGATTTTTGAATTTTGAAATCCATGCTGATCTAGAGTTTGTATATTGAATTTGTGTATAAATTCCAAAAGTCTCTTTTGCATTGCCTTTTTTTTAAGACATAACGAGTGTAAGAGTTATAGGTCGGTAATTATCTATTTCACATTTTTCACCCTTTTAAATCAGGGGTTTTACTAGCGATACTTTTAGTCTATCTGGAAAGCACCCTTTTACTAGGAACAGATTCATGAGATAGATCGGTATATCGCAAAATAGCATTATATAAACACAATTTCATACAATTGCACACCCTGCATTAAAGTTTCATTAGTTTTCTGCAGACACAACTTACCCACCTCAATTACTCACTCTTCTTTTTCAATACCTTTAAGTCACATCCTATCATCTTGAAAGAGCAGGCACACGTTTTACAATCCTACATAACATTCCTATTTTCTTTAAGTTTTTTATATCCAAAATTTTGATTTTTCGCCCCAGTACCTAGTACCAAACACAATCTACTTGAGAAATAAGTTGCTCACCCAAGGCAAGGCCACCGCCCATAACTCGTGAAGCAACGTTTACCAATGCGATAAGTTCTTTATCATGGGATTAAATATGGCCAACACCAGGGGGCGCGAACAAAAAAATGCATCTTTAGCTTTAATTCTAGGCTAAACTAGACAAGATAAAAATGTAGGATAAATATATGTTATAAAAAGTCTAATAGAGATAAGAATGATCTTTTAAAATTACCGTATAACTGTTATATTTAATACTTAAAAATATTTTTCGCAATGCATTAATATTCAACTAAATGAACAAGCGCTCGGAGACGAAATCAGTTTCCTATATGAAACTTACACGCAAAAATAGGTAATCAAAAGGGAAATTTTTTGGTTGTTTTATTTTATTCTTAATGTTATTATTACAGGAGTTTAGTAATATTTTCTATAATTTTCTTGGTCTCAGAGCCCGGACTGCCCCGCAGGGCTCTGCGCGGGAGCATGCGTCAGTCTGCTTCGACGCGATGCGACGGGTATTTGTTTTCTTTGTCTAATTTTCAATGCCATTGGCCCATGTTCAGCCCTTAAGAATATTATACAAGAAACTTCAATGTCCATTTTCCTGAATAAATGATGGTTATTATCATTATTATTATAAGGACGTTCTAATGTGACGGAAAACATCATGATGAAACCTTCATATCTATCTATATTATCGACCTGCGGGAATTGGCTAGCTCCCTTAATACGCTCAATGAATTACTGAATAAGTGGCTAAACGTGGGCACAATTAAGACTCTGCTACCCCGTATGAGAAAAAGCTTGACGCTAAATCATGTCATGTCATGTCATGTTATTTTATAAATATTATGTTTTGCGAGACAAGGTCGTCCAATTAATTAGCGCGACAAATGTAAACATGTTAATAAATATATAGCAAATAAGTTGTGTAAATAAATTACTTGCATACCTGCTTAATGTAGGTATGTAATGTGAAACTGAAATTACAAATTTAAGACCAAATAAAAACCATGACACGCAAAATAAAGATTATTATTTCTTAAACAATGTGACTTTACTCTTTTACACGATCTGACTGAAAGGAACATTCTTCTGATTGAACTTTTTTCTATGTGGTTCGACTGATTGTACCACCAAGAATTTAGATTCCTGTTGGTTCGACTCTCAGAGGGCACGTTAGAAAGTCGTGCCTTTCTCAGATGAGATGGAAGAGTCACACGACAGACAGACTGGAGTCCTTTTAAGTCCTATAGTATCCTATGTAGGGTGCCACATTATTTGATTTGCAATTTTCAAGTTAGATGGAGTTTTAAAGTAAAGTAAAGTGACTTGAATCTGTACTAAATATCTTACTTTCTCATTATAACTTCGAAGAAGGTTTCAAGCTGAATTTTACGAAGCGTAACTTGTTCTGTATTTTAAATTTAAAACGTTTTTGTGTCCTATTAAAGATAAGTCTGTCTTTGATGACTGCTTTGTGTAGTAAAATAAATAATTTTAGCTCTGGGCCTACTACTTCGCGCAGGTTGCCTTTAGTCATCACATGCTAAGAAATATGCAGCTCCATAAATTCGTCAAAAACAGAAATTCTATCCACATTGACGTTTACTGATACCTCTGGCCAAAAAATGGCCGCCGCTACTCACCATACTTACAATCCCTATTCATCCTACATCAGTAAAATAACCGGCCAAGTGCAAGTCGCACTCGCAACGAGGATTTCGCAAAAAAAGTACTTTTTCCTTTATTTGTACTGTAAGTCATTGCTTCTAGTCAAATTTCATGATTCTAGACCAATGGAAAGTATCCTATAGTTTTAATTCTCTTGCGAGTATAAAGTAATCTCTTGATTGCATTAAATATAGAATTTTAAGTTAGATTTTTTCACAACTTCAAGAGACCACAGACTTAAGTAATCGATATTAATTTCAACTTGATACCTTCACGATTTCCTGAGAAAAAGGGTCTTGCTTGACAGACCGGCAGACGGATAGAGAGTCTGCTAACGAAGAGATCCTATATAAGGGTTCCTTTTCCTCTTAAGGTACGTAACCCCAAAAAAAGGTTACCGTTTTAACCAAGAACCTGATCCCACAGGTGGGTGTCGTAACTAAACTTTTTTTTATATTGAAATCTAATGTTTTATGATTCTAAATCTTCAGTTCAGTTCATAACTTCTCCATACAAATAGAGGTGAACTCTCGGCACAAAACGTACCTGTAGAGATATCAAAAAAACAAGTAGCTTTAGTCATATCGGTTTTAAAGTTAAACTTTTTCAGAATGATGTCCCTAGCAACCCCCAACAACCTTCTAAAACCTACGGAGTTTTTGAGGCATCGTGATTTTGATCCTCATGCCATGGTAGTAAAATATAAAACCTATTACGGGAAAATGGCATCTTATGATGCCCGTGGGCGTTAACAGTTATGATTAGGTTAAATTGTGAATGCATGTTTAGATTTAAAAACAACGTTAGTTTGATTGGAAAACAGGCTGAGTTAGAAAGAACCCCACAAAAATACGCATCGCCGAATAAAATAACGGACAAGAGGCGGCCCGCTGGCGCTGTTAGGGCGAATATCTACTCAAAATTGAGTGAATGAACTTTGCGCACCCTAAACCCTACGAGAGGAGATGGTACGGCGTGGAATCTAAACTGACATTTGAATACTTAGAGCCACCTTAGTATGAATACAAGTTGTCATATGCGAGGTGGCCGAGGCACTTAAGCCATCGTTTAGTTATTTGATACTCCATGTTGAGCGAAAGCTGAGCTGGCCCATCGCCGCAAAGATTGAGTTATGAAGGTTTATTCACGATGTTTTCAGTAACAACAAGAGCGAGCAATTTTGCTGTTAGTGGACCGATTGGACTAATTATGGAGTACCTGTGTACCTAGTTTCATCAGACTACGATCAACCGTTTGGAATTTTTCAGCAAAAAATATTTTTCTTTAATAACTTAACTAAAGTAGGACTTATTCTGACATTTAGACCTGTCTTAAGATGGCTTTGGTACAAAAAAAAAACAGTCACCTTCATTATTTCTGTTTCTGCCTCCTTTCTTATTATATTCTTATCCAGGGGCAATTAAGTATCTTATTCTTTGATAAATACGATCTATATATCATTTTATTCACTCCTTCCTTATTTGTATTCTGTCCATATTAGGTTTGCTGGAAGAAATCTCTTTTTAGAGATAAGCTCGCCTTTGTACACCTAGTTTCCATTTTGATGTATCTGTATCTTCTGTTTTTTTGCAATAAAGTATAAAGAAAAAAAGAAATTGTATGTAAAGCTTTTCCAAAGTGTGTCTAGATGTGTCGAGACTAATACTGTTTCGATGCTCTATGTCCAAGTGGGATAGGAATAAAGGAAAACTTCCTGAATTAGTACCACATGAATGACATGACAATGGTCGGTCCTGTGATGACTCAGAGATTATGATCTCAACAATATGTCCGGAAAATTATTTTTGGCAACATCCCTAACGGCGATTTCGGAGAATTTTCGAATGGACGCCCAAATCAAAGTTTGTCTTTTTGGAGCTGATGTCATGAATCTCAGCTGACGGAGTCTGACGTACAGATGGACCCTTCAGTTCATAGCAGACTTATACAACCCCGCTACCACTCGGCAAAAAATATTAATCCAATTATGGATTTTAGGTTGTGCTCTGCAGATACAGTATCGAGTGGTACGTTTGCTGGATGGGAGTGGGTCTTATTAGACGGCGATGTCCTGAAAGGTCCATCTGTCCGTCGGAATCCGTCAGTTGTTGTACATCTTATTGTATATTTATAAATTTCATTCATAATTTTAGTAAATATCATATAAAAATGTATCACCTAAATAAATATAATGTCAATAAATAAGAGCATAAAACACAGCCGAAGAGAGACGCTGCAACCCTACTATACAAGTTTTATTTAGTGTAGGGGACAGAGATTCCCTGAGGTACGCAAAACGAGCAACACTGTGATAATTAAATGCTACAATACCTATCTATGTTATTTTTCAGCATAAATAAATAAAATTTAGAATTTTAAATTTTGAATATCAGGAACCTTAATAGGTAGAGAGTTGAGTTTTTCCCAGATTGTATATTTATGTTGCCGCCATAGCAACAACAATAATACCACAGAAACCAACAAATTTAATAATGTATCTTACATTTCAATACAGGCACATATGTGTGTACAGATGTAGTGAATAATCCTTTCCTTTCGTATTTTCTCGGAAATGTTCGTTTTTGTCTTACTACTTCACTCGCACTCAGTACCCATCGAGACAACGTAGGGAACGGTCGCATTGCAAGAGGAAGTATCTATATAGAGTAGTTAATACCACAGAAATATTTTGTTGATATTTATGTTAGATTTGTGATAAACTTCATGGACTCGTGTATTAATGCAGGCCACCTATATTTTTTTTTTGACTTTACATTTCACTCTTGTCTGTCATTTTTGTAAATAATAAACATTGATTTTATTCGGTCCACATTAACAGTTTATAACAGACATGCCAAAAGCACTAAGAAAAGGGAAACGTTTAGATCGGCAAGCCTGTGAAGTTATTTTCAATATTTATTTATATTTCTTAACTGAAAATGATAAATTCAAACATACCAACTATACTGCTTACTTTTGTAAAGTCCAAAAACGAGTTTCGGAGGCCAGTGGAATTTCTCAAAGAACAGTAAATAAAATATTGCAAATACTTTATTTACTGTTCGTAGAATACATAAATCAATCCACCTCCAATAGTCCGAAGTCGGCAAAGTTGGATAGACCAAATAAATTATTTTGTCTAGGTGTTGACGATTTTGACTACAACGTTATACGTTACGTTAATATGGGATTTCGATATAAAACTCTGACGATGATACACCAGAAAATAGTTCTGTTTCTGACTGTGATATGGAAGTTGGAAGTATTGTTTCGCATCACACTGTCCACCCCGCTCCTCCTCCTCTTATCCCGCTGTCATAATCGAAGTCGTTCATCCAATCAGAAAATCATATTAATTTCTCTGCTGGTTTGCTTTGTTTTATGTTGAGGTGTCTTTTTTGTTATGTCATAGTATTTTTAATTAATTACAAAAATTTATTGTTATAAAAAAGGTCTGCAAAATTCTACTGTAGTTTTGACTTATAGTTAGACTTTTGGGGTTCCAATCCTTATAGAATCATTAGATCATCCCAACCGGAATTTGGTTTTTATCAGTGCGTTTTATTGAAATAAAACGTCCTCAGTAACTAGTTATATTTTTGTTTACCTAACGAATTCTTTATATGATAGAATCGTGGTGGTTTTAACATCTCAGTGTAATATTCGTCAAACGGGCAATTTGACATTTGACATTGATAAATAAAGTATGCGATTTATTTGATACCTACACGTAATTTAATAATACAGTAATTCATAGACACATCGGCACCATTCGGGTGTTATCGTTGTTCCGAGTTTTGCCGATAAGAAAGGATTATTCACTACATCTGTATATTGCTTCTCCCACACTAGGATACCCTATGTCGTGGGAACCTTACGTCACAAACAATGTTAACGTCCGAGACCTGTTTTTTTTACCTTCCCAGCCGGAATTCGAACCCTCAAAAAGGACGGAAGGAAGGGACCTTTCGCTTCGCATGTATATTTTTATCCCCCAGTTTAAAATGAGATGCTATGGAAAGTATCAAGTATGTTTTATTAAACTCTGAAACGGATGAAAGAATTTTGATCTTTTTTATAAACTTATCCTCCTGACCAATTCAAGGTGTTGAATAGAGTTGTGTCAATCCACCGACCCTTACCCCCTCAGGAGACATGGCAAAAGTATTCCCAACAAAAACTTACATACAAAAAGTTGAACTAACAAGGGAGTACACAGCCAGAGAAGTGGGGCAGTTTGTGAAAATACCGCCATCTTTATACCGATTATTCGCTTGTACTAAACTCGCTACAGTTTGTGGTACAAAACATTTGAGAGTTGTGATTGCAGTTACTAATGTTTGTAGTTTTTACACAGAGCTTGGTACAAGAGGAGTGGTGTTATGCTTAGACTGGGGATAGGAGTGTTTGCACTTATTGGTGATGGGAGCCCCATGTCACGCAAAGTGGGCACAACTGTGTCTCTGCGAATCTGTATGGGAAAAGCCGTGAAGCTTTGTTTCATTGGGTTTTGTTCTAAGACCAGAGGGGTGAGAAGGTACATAGTAGGGTAAGATTGGGGTTACTGCATCGCAATCCTACCCTGCAGGTTTTAAACGGCAACTTGCAGTTTTTAAACGACAAACTATTTATTCTGAAGTGTGTGATTCGTACTGCGCCTCTTTTCAATTGCTTATATTGACTGATGACGACCTGAGCTACAGAACCTTATTGTTTTTTTCCATCTGATCGGGCAGGAACACAGCGGACGCTATGCAGTAACCAATTAGTCTGCTTGACAGATATAAAATAATGAAAATATGAAAACTGTGTCCACTTATAGTGATCAATAATTTTTATTTCATTTTTCATTTCAAGGTATAAAAAATAACAGCAAAACCTTTGCGTTTCGAGAGATGTCTTTACTTGATACGTGGTACGTGGCATGTGGCACTTGTTGCGACATCTCTCTCAACACTTAGGTTGGTCTGGTATGTGGCATGTGGTACTTGGCACTTGTTACTTGTTACATGGCACTTGTTCCCATGCGGTTATGCTGCTTTCGGGTTGCCCAAACCCTAATCGCCTCAAGAGACAAACTTGCATGGTTGACAATGGTACATGTATAAGAGCTTCGGTAAATCGGGCGAATTTAACTAAAGCATCTCACGCATAACCAGTCTAACTGTAGTATATCCTTACACTTCTTATATACTAAAAGAATGAAAAAACTTTGATAGGCGATGTAGGACTTCATTCATTTTATACTGGAGAATTGAAGTTTTAAACCTGAATCCATATTATGATGACCCTTGGAATTTTGTTGAAGGTTGTAACGTATTTCATTCACACTGCATTTTTTTACTTAGAGAAGTTCTGTGTTATAATCATAACAAAAACTTATGTAGATGAGGGGCTATCACGAATAAGTCTCGATTGATGGGAAGTGACAAGTTCGAGACCGAGTATTTTTATTTCAACAGATTTAAGGTTTATTTCACTTTATCCTTCGATGTTATGTTAATTCGATACTGTTTCGCGATCGAACCTCTGTATGGGCATTGGACGGGTGACCCTGTTTCTATATGACATTTGTTTTAAACGCTTCTGTGTTTTGAATGATACGTTAAACTGAAGATCCTCGGATACTATCACTATGTATCAGCAAACTGATAGCGTCGCGTGTATTATGTTGGAGAGTGAAGGAAGGTGCTATGCGCTTTATATGAATCAGTTATCCTAAACAATAGTCTCAAAAACCATGCTCTTAAAAACCCTGCTAACATTGAAATGTTCACTGCTTGTTTAGAGTGAACGATATTTTTAATGATGCCAATAAATCCATCAATGTATGTAAAGGTACATCTCATAACCATTTAAAAATTATGTTTCTAATTACACACCTGTCCTTATCCAGTTCAACCATTGCCCGAATTCAGTCAGCTAAGGCGGCGTACATGCAATGATTGTTAATAGAAGGAAACAAAATTGATAATAAGAACTTGAAATATACTAAGTATAAGGTTCAAAATACTATGCCAATAGATTTTTTTATTTTTTTTATTACACTGGTTAACAGTGTTTTTTCCATTGAAAGTTCGATGTTGATGCACCTTTATAAATCAAAGCTTATAAATATTGTTGCAACTAGATGAAAGCCGCTTTGCTAATACTCGCGTCGATATCTTCGAGTGATTTCGTGTTTTTGTGAATTAGTGCTGCTGAAGAACTGAAGGCATAAATATGTAAGTTTGATCTTTTATCACGTATTCCTGAACTAATTGACCTACTCTGTTACTCAGCGTTATTTAAGCTTTGAAACCAGCAATAGACCGTGGATTTGATATACCATTTTTTAAAAATACATACAGACATATACATTGCTTCGGATCCCGCACTTGGATACCTTGTGTCATGGGAACCAGAAACAGCAATAATACAAACATGTAAATCTTTAAGACAGTAAACCTCTAGCATGGTAGGCAGACGTACAACCGCTGCGCCACCGAGGTCGTATTTTTTTTACTTACATTCGAAATTGATCATTATTTGTTTCATTAGACTATGTATTATCGATCAGGGTGGATTAGGTGATAAGCTAGTAAGCTATAAGTATGATTGCATTCTATTAATATTTTAGGTGGTCCAGTCCATTTGATTCTGACGTAGACGAGGAGATCAGGAGCGAAGTTCAGAAGAAAAAACCTGCTGCGAAGGCAAAAAAAACTTCAACCCCTAAAACGAAAAAAGCGGCGGCAATCCCAACACCAGCGCTAACTGATGTCGGCTCTGAGATGGATGAGGAGCCCATTCCTTGTGCTCAGCCCAAGAAACGGAGGAGAATTGGTAAGCTTTAATATTATTTTATATAAACAACCATTTCTCTTGTTTTAAACTAAATGTAGCATCTTGTTTGAATAATATTTTATGTTCGTCTATTTTAATTTTTAATCAGTATTTACTTTTATCTGTAGCATAAAAATGTAAACATTCAAGACCTGAGGTTTTTTTCATTTAGTTGTCCAGCCGGTTTTCGAATCCGCGATCCCTCGCATGGTAGGCAGACACACAACTTCTGCGCCACAAACCCCGTCCCTAATTTGATTACTTTGATTAACTTTTGATTAAAAAAGATATAGCAAAAATATCTCGTACAAAACAATTTCGTCTTATCTTAATCCAACTTAACTCACAGTTTAAAATAATTGCTAATAATAATTGATTGACATGCACATTTACTAATGAAATGATTTACTTACCTACTCTATCATTATAACATTTTATTGGGCTTTTTATACAAGGTTAAATTACCTATTACTTATGATGACATTGACAATGCAATTTTTTTTTTTTTTAATAATAGCGAATGCCTATTTCACGTCTTTACAGGATGAGCTAGAGCCGATTCGTGCATCAGCACTCAAGAACTTTCTTTCACGTCGCACCGGCTCGGGATGTTCATTCCAGGCCGATCCTTCACATCGAGGCGAGTATTATGTGGAGCTACGGGTGTACAACAGCCGTGAGTTAGAGGGAAGCAAGTTAGGAGATCGGGACAGATGTAAATTGACTTTGATACATATGAAAACGAATGTAAATGGAGATGCTCCCCTATGGCACTCGATTTCAAAAGTCGTTACTGATAGTAAGGAGCGATTCAAGGGAGTAAGACCTGTCATTTATCCTTTGAATATTTTGTAATGCAAAAGTATTCGGCGTTATAAATACCTACATTTATTAAAATACAATTCATTATTATTATTCTTTTATTGTTTACATTTAATATTTTACATTTCTTTTACAACAGCAGTATTCGATTAGAATACGCTTTGATGCATATGAAATCGATCGTAATAGGGGATGCTCCCTGTAGCGCTCTATATCGAAGGTAACACATTCAAAGGAGAAAATCAATGGAGTCAGGAGGCTAATTCTCACGCATTCGATATTCGGATCTCTACAGATATTTTAATTGTTTTGTATTGTAACTACTCGATATAGCTGTCGATATCCGAATATCGAAGGAGCAAGAATCAGCCTCCTTCTGTCATTTATCCTTTGTTTTTTTTTTAATCAAAATTTTTTTAGCAACTTATTAACATAAAAATTCATGTAATCAATGCAAGTCATTGTTATATTTTTTTATCGTTTACATAATTTGATATTTTACTAATCTTTTACAACAGCAGTATTTGATTAAATAGATAATTCTCTTACCTACAGATAAAAATGGTTTATTGTCAAGAATGACAAGCATATGTCTCTCGATTATCTTCTCACAAGAAAAGTAGCATTCACAAATCTAACTGTTTGATACGAACTGAGTTAAACAATGTTAAAATAATAGCAACAGCGTTTAGAAATAGAATAATCAGTTATAGAGTCAATCCTGAAAAAGAATATCTCGTACCTGTTTTTTTTTTGTCAGATAACTATTCTACCGTTTGTAATCTTATAAGCATCCTTATAAGATTACAAACGGTAATCTTATAAGGATGCTTATAAGATTACCGTTCTAAGAAAGAACCTTCTTCTAAGAAAACATCGATCGTTAAAAGTAAACATAGAACTTTTTATTACATATAATTTACCTAAAGATAACACTCAATCTTTAAAATCATTTAACACAAAATATACCATGGTATTTCAAAGTACTGGTATTTCCGTTTTATACCATGATTTATCAAACCTTTTGCTAATGAAGTGCTTAGAGTTTGAACACGCAGGGTCGGGGTAGACTATAGAGTCAGTAAGTCATTTGGAGATAAATATTGCTAAATTTAGTCCGTTGAAAGCAGGATCGTACATACCACTTCCAAAAAGTATTCAAAACACAAAGTCTTGTCTAAATATAAATAATAATGATGAGTACTGTTTTTTGGAGAGCATTGTAGCACATTTATATCCTGCAAAAAATAATCCCAATAGACTTTCCTTACCCTCATTTCTCTAACTTTTTTAACACTTCAGGAATGTCATTTCCCCCCAGCTTTAAAGATATTAAATGGTTTCAAAGACATAATACGGGAGTGAGTGTCAATATTTATGGATTAGACGAACATGGTAATGTTACAGGCCCTCTATACAAAACTTTACGAAGACGTGTTGAGCATGTGAATTTGTTATTTAGCAGTTGTAATTCGAAAAATCATTTTTGTTTTATTAAAGATATGGGAAGGCTCTTACACAACCAACTCACGAAACACAAATCACGAATTCATCTTTGTGATGAATGCTTCATGAACTTTAGTACTGAAGAGAAGTTATCTAGTCATAATTGTGCAAGGATACAGACTGTTCTTCCTGAGGAAGGCTGCAAAACAGGTTTTTCAAATTATGAAAGAACCCAAAGGATTCCAATAGTGATATATGGTGACTTCGAGAGTTTACTCCGCGAGTATTCAGATAAACATAAATCCACTCATGTAGAGAATGTGCAGGTACACGAAGCAACTTGTTTCGGTTATTTCATTTGTTGTAAGTCTAATCCAGAGTTAAATGAATATGTTTCCTACAGGGGTTCCAACTGTTCTCAAAAGTTTTGTGAGTCAATTTGTAAGGATTTGCTTCGTTTACATAAAATATTATCTGTACAAAGAGAAATGACCCTCTTAACAGAAGAAGAAAAATTAAGAGTGGAAAATACAACTAACTGTCATATTTGTAAAAAAAAAATTTCTCTCGAAGATACAAAAGTTCTAGATCATGATCACTTTACTGGGAAATTTAGAGGACCTGCACACAATTCTTGCAATTTATATTGTAAGACTGCTCCATTCATTCCAATAATTTTCCATAACCTTTCTGGTTACGATTTTCATCTATTTATTGTAGAGCTATCTAAAATATGTGGTCGCATTAAACTATTACCAAAAAACAAAGAAAAATATATTTCCTTCACAAAGTTTATCCCACTTGACAGACAACATACTGCTCAGTTGAAATTTATTGATTCTTTAAATTTTTTGATTCAAGTTTAGATAATCTCATTAAATCACTTGAAACCGAAGACTTCATTAACTTAAAGTCATTTTATGGAGATGAAAAGATGTTTAATTTAGCTCGGAGAAAAGTTGTCTTTTGCTATGACTATGTAGATTCGTGGGATAGATATAATGAGACCACATTACCAGACAGAAACAAATTTTATAACAAACTCACTTCTGAGATTATTACCAATGATGATTATAATCATGCTATGAATGTTTGGGAAACATTTGGAATGAAAACTCTTGGAGACTATACAGAATTTTACTTGAAATGTGATGTTTTATTACTTTCTGACGTATTTGAAAATTTTTGATTTATGAGTCTTAATGATTACAATCTAGACCCTTGTCACTATGTTTCTTTACCATCTTTAAGTTGGGATGCTATGCAGCTTTAAACAGGTGTTGAGTTAGACTTAATATCAGATGTTGAAATCTATCAAATGTTTGAAAAAGGTATCAGAGGGGGTTTAGCTCAATGCTCACGACGGTATGCAAAAGCGAATAATAAATATTTATCCGATTATAAACCTAACATATTTTCAAACTATTTAATGTATTTTGACTGTGTTAATTTATATGGATATGTGATGATGTCGAAATTACCCACCGGAAATTTTAGATTTTTAAAAGAAAATTAATTGATCAATTTTAATGTCATGACGATAAGTTCTCATAGTGATACAGGTTTCATTTTTGAAGTAGATTTACATTATCCTTCTGAAATTCATGACAATCATGAAGATCTACCGTTTGCTGCAGAACAATTAAAGGTTCCATTTCCACTTGGTAAAAATATAAAATTATTATCCAATTTAATTGATAAATATAAGTATGTGATTCATTATGTACATTTACAAAAATGCTTGGAACATGGCTTAAAATTACTTAAAATTCATAGTTTTTTTATTTGATCAAAGAGAATTTTTAGAACCTTATATAACTCTCAATACAACTCTAAGACAAAACGCAAAGTCTGAATTCGAAAAAAATAATAATTAAGAAACAAAATAACTCAATTTTCGGTAAGACTACAGAGAATAAGAGAGAGCAGGTAGGTGTGAAACTGATAAACATTTGGTCTGATTCATCAAATAAAACGAACAAATATATTGGTGCTGAAAAATATATAAGCGCTCCTAATTTTAAAAATTTGACCATTATTTCAAAAGATTTGGTAGTCATACAGATGGACCCCTCAAAAGTCATTCTGGATAAACCAATTTATGTTGGTTTCAGTATATTAGATCTAGCAAAAACACATTTATATAATTTTCATTACTCAGTAATGAAAAAAATATATGACAAGAACATCCAAGTATGTTACACAGATACAGAGATCCTTCTGTATCTTATAAATACAGAGGATATTTATGAAGACATGAAAAACATATTAAATATTTTGATACTAGTAATTTTAAGTGTGACAATGTGTACAATATGCCATGTTTAAATAAACAAATTCCAGGATATTTTAAAGATGAGATGAGTCGGGATGTTATTTCAGAATTTGTGGGCTTAAGAGCCAAGTTGTATTGTATAGAGACAAATAAAAACTCTTCAGTTAAGAAAGCTAAAAATGTGTTGTAAAAAAATTGGATATTAATAAATATAAGGATGCTTTATTTAAAAATATAGAGTTTAAAGATTCAATGTATTTTATACGATCTAAAAATCACTGTGTCTATACACAAAAAGTGAATAATAATTATAATAATAATTTTATTTCAGATATCAAAGATCCATATTACATTAAAAGAAATCTACATCTAATTTAAATAATAAAATCACACATACAAAAGGAAAATAATAATTACAAAACAAAAACATAAAATTATAACTCATGCAATTAAATTAAATACCATAAAATAAAGTAAAACAAAATGTCAGTAAATTTAATTAAAAAAATAAAATTAAAACCATTCAAATCAAATAAAAATGTCAAGTGTATAAAATAATAAATGTTAAATGTCAATAAAAAAAATAATTGCATCAAACTATAAAATTAAGTCAAACCACATCTATTTAAAATAAGTTGGCTTATCTATAACACGGCTCGACTTCCCACATACTGTAAGTGTGCCTATTATCACACTCACCCAGTGTTTCAGTAAAGGGCTGTCGAGCCGCCCCGCGATGACTGCTAGGATGGTGTTGGAGCTGCCACGAACTCTGCTCAGTAGGGAGGCCGTCTTCTTTCGTATGATGGCATGAAAGCCATCGACGCGTGCCTCGGCAAACATGCTTGACGCGCTACAGTATCACGGCAACCCCAACAGCATCCTAAAGGCATTATTGTACTGGACGCGCAAGGCATTGAGAGCCCTTTGCGTATAGCTGACCCACAGGCTGCTCGTGTAGAAAGATTGGCAGTATGCCCTGAATAGCGTTATCTTCACCTCTCTTGTACAGCGTGCAAACCTGCGGGCCAACATGTTCGCCCGGACTGCCAGCGCCCTGCGCTCCCGCTCAGTATCCTCGTCATCCTTCAGGTCGTCGGTCACTATGTGACCAAGGTACTTAAATCTAGTGACTCGGCTCAGCTCGTTAGAGCATAATCTAATGGTAGGTACCTCATCAGGCAACTTATTTTTGGTTTTAAATACCATTAATTCACTTTTTTTAACATTATATTTTAAGCCGTGTTTTTCCGCGTACTGCTCACATGTACCGAGTAGTTTCATTAGCCCCGCCGGTGACGGACTCAGCAGCACCATGTCGTCCGTATAACTTATATTGTTACAACTTTTGCCGTCGAAATAACAACCTGCATGCATTCTACTGAGTTCGCCTATCAGCTCGTTCACATACAGGTTAAAAAGCTTCGGGGATGTTATCCCCCCTGTCTCACACCACATTCCAAACCATACTCATCTGAATAAACTTCACCCCATCTTACTTTATTATTTTGGTGACCATACCAATATTCAAAGATGTTTATTATTTCCCTAGGTTGCTTTGATTCCCGACATTTATCCCACAGGATATCATAGGAGACCAGATCAAATGCCTTGGATAAATCTAGGAAACAGGCATATACATTGGTCCTACGGTCTGCGTAGTATTTAACGGTATGCTTAAGCCCCAGCACAGCACTTTCTGTCGACAGCCCCGGCCTAAAGCCAAACTGTGCGTCATTTAATTTCAGATGAGCGCTAAGCTGGGCATCAAGCATCCCATCAAACACTTTCGCAACAATAGTTGCCAGCGATATAGGCCAGTAGTTATTTCTGTCAGAAATGCCGCCAGTCCTATTCTTTGTGATAGGTACTACAATGGTCTCCATCATATCCTTCGGAAGATATCCATGTCTTACACAGATATTATAAAACATAGAGAGCACTCTCGGCACATGATCCCCTCCATATTTCAGGTGTTCAATGCTGAGCCCGTCGTGGCCCGGTGACTTTCCTCTCTTCATGTGTCTAATGATAGTAGCCACATCTTTGAGGTGATTTTAATATTCAGAACACCATCACCGGCACCACGTGGCTCACCATCACGCACACGTTTAGCCCCATCTAGGGGCGACTGCACTTTAAAATGCTGCCGAAATAAATCAGCAATAACTTTCGGCTCGGTCACTCCATCAACCGAAATAGGCAAGCTAGACTTAGTATTAAGCTTGTTTGTAGCCTTACAAAATTTACTAAAATCATTCGCCTTATGATGCGAAGCTAATATGTCCATGGTTATTTGCTCTTGGTTATTCTGGCACCACTTTAGCTTAGACTTAAAAACTTTTCTGCTTAGGCACATCTCCAAGTAAAAAGGACCTGACGCCGGCCTCCCGTATGAAAGCCATTGCTTAAACTTACTTCGCGCATTGGCGTGAGCCTCTCTTACATGCTTGTTCCAACCTGTCACCTGTTGTTTTTTATTATTATGATTATTCTGTCTACGACTATTACTACTAAGTACAGCGGCCTCACTTAATGCTAATACAATTTGACTATACATACTATCTACTAACTTCCTATGGTCTACATTATCACAGATGGTATCACAACATTCCTCAAGTTCTGATGGCAAAACAATAAGACTTAAATTTCGGTGGTAGGATTGTACATAGATTTTAATTTCCTCGGCTTTCTTGTTTCCCCATCAAACATTTTTCATTGCAACATTGATAGGATAATTTAAAGATTTCAATTTTATAATAAATATAGAATAAAATATAGAATAAGCTTGTTTTAAATGCAAATGATGATAAAAGACAGATATTAAATAGAAGCTTTAAAACATTGCCCTGGGGACATTATTCCACTATATTTTAAGAAATAATCTGCTGTTGTAAATTGATTAGAAAATAAACAAATTTTGCGGTTTAACTTTGTAAAATAATCAAATGAGGTTTTATATATTTGTAGTTACTATAATTTGCAACATGTACTGTTGATATTTACTTGCTTATTCCAATAAAATAATATTGTTTAAACCTTATTGTTTGCATCATTTATTAAAACCCTCCAGTTCCTTTACAATGTAGAGCTTGACTAAGCTCAAATGACGCACCACCTCATTTCTCATACAAGCAGATGGAGTTCAAAGTGGAGAGGCATGTAATTTGAGCTGAGACAAGCTCTACTTTGTTAATTTTTATCTACTGAAGTTTTTATCTATCCTAGTTCAAAGCTCATTAAATAAATTAAACACAAACTTTTAATTATCAATTTATTCACATTTACATTTACATGGGAATATATTTATTAGATAAAATATTATGAAGTCATCGTAAAATAGAATTAGGTTGGATAGGTAACGTAAATAACAAAAACTACTTATTGATATTAATTATCACTGTTATCACATATATTTTTTTAAGTTTTTCTTATTAGATTCTCAGTCTCTTCGAGTACATCCTCATATAATTTTTTACCACATATTGCACAACAACATTTATATTCTTATTTCGTTTGTCTAGTGCTTCGATTTCAATTTTTATAACACATGATCCCGAAGCATTTTCTTTTTTAATAAGGGAAACATCATTCAGTTTCCTTTTTTAGAGGCAATGGTTTTTTCCTTCTTCTTGGATTCCAACCATGCTATCCTCCTATTTTCAGCTTTATCTAGCCAAGCGTTTACATCTTGACCTTCACCCCCAACACCGAACTGTCGGTCCTACTTGACTACTCTAGAGCATTTAATTCCATCAATCTAAACATGAGGATGTCCAAGTTACTCTACTATGGATTTGAAGAGGTGCTATAAAATGGTTTCAATCTTACCTTGGAGAACGCAATCAGCAAGGTCGCCACCAGTAGAGGTGTTCCTCAAGGATCCATATTGGGTCCATTGTTATTCATCCTGCACTGCACATATATCACTCGTTGTATTTCAAAATGTAAATATCACATATACGCCGATGATCTGCAGCTTTACATTGATGCAAACAAAGAGTCACTCCCCGATGCTGTACGGCCCATAAACGCGGATCTATAACGAATATCAACCTGGTCCTACAAGAATGCGTTAGTACTCAATCCCACTAAATCCAAATATATGATACTCGGCTCAAGACACCAAGTCGTTACTCTTGGCGACTTGAATCCACAATTTACTATATCATAGGTCCCAGCTGACCAAGTACAAAACTTGGTCATGGATGAGGTGCTACGTTTGGACAAACATGTTCTTGAGCTGGTCAGAGATTGTTTTTACAGTCTAAATATCCTATATAGCACTAATTGTTAACTGCATAGCGCACGCTGTGTCCCTGTCCGATCAGATGGAAAAAAACAATAAGATTCTAAAGCTCAGGTCGTCATCAGTCAATATAAGCAATTGAAAAGAGGCGCAGTACGAATCACACGCTTCAGAATAAACAGGTTGCCGTTTAAAACTGCAGGTTGCCGTTTAAAACCTGCAGGGTAGGATAAGATTGTGGGTTTCTGTAACCCCAATCTTACCCTACTCGTACATGAGTATTGAATAGGTAAATAATAGGTTGGTCCAAGAGTGTATGGAAGTAAATATTTCATTGTTTCTCTTACTCCACAAGCCTTATCTTGTTCGGATAGTAGAAAAGGGATATACACCAAAATTGAGCATTCTAAGACCATATTTAGAAGTAAAATAATTTACAATGCCGTCAAATGATAATTACTAAATTAATGTCATGTCATAATACATTTTTAAATTCTATGATAATTTATTTATACTTTATGATTTAGACTGCCTTAAAAATGATGCGTTCTCCAAATACCAGCAAAAAATCGTCAAGTCATCGCGAATATTGCAAGATTTCGCTCAAAATTTTCAGAGGGGTGTTTTAACCAGCTGCTAGCGGGCGGCAATCACTGGACGGTGGCGCGCCGGCAGTCTTCGCTAGGGTGGGCGCGGGGCAGCCTCAACGCACTCTTAGTTGCAGCAGCGCTGAATGATCGGTTTGGTGTCGCATGGAAGGATATTGTGCGAGAATGTGGAAGGTTCTGTGAGAATAATGCATGCTAGTGTTGTCTTCTTTTTATTAATTTTTTCGTGTGAAATTGCTTTTGTATGAAATTATTTTAATATGATGCTATATTGAATTAATTAAACTGACTTGACCTTATTGAATTTAATTGAAACTGAATGATGTTGTATTTATGTAATGTAATAATATCATACTATTTTTTGATAAAATTTAATGATTATCATGATATTTGTGCAACACCCACAAGGGTACCCGAAGGGTGTCAAACGGGACCCTATTACTAAAACTCCGCTGTCCTTCTGTCTGTATGTCTGTCTTTCCGTCTCTATCTGATGAACCGTAATAAGTAAAGGGATGAAATGTTTGAAGAATGTGTATTTCTGTTGCCGCTACATCAATAAATCATGAACTACACGAGTTTTTTTCCTTTGGCGAATGAATGTAGTAAATATGGCACATATAAAAAAAAACAAGAAAAAATGTTAAAATGTTAAAAGTTATGTTTATAATATAAAAGCTTATTTAAATAAATAAGTTATTTTGTTAAATTAATGTAAAGGGGTGTCTCAGTATCATTTATTAGATTTTGAAAAATACTTTTTCAGAAAGATGTTACTTGTTTGACACTTCTCTCGCGTCGTGTCTTCGAAGGCAAATACGAGAGGGAACGAAAAATTATTTCGAGTTGCATTCAACTTGATTTTCTGAACCTTTCGCCATCCCCTCGGATGTTTAAAACGAACTCATAATGTGTATTTCGATACAAAATCAGCTCCAATACCACTTTCTTATTTTGGCTGGAAAACTTTTGAATATAATTAAGAAATAAGACACCCTTAGATAGGCTGATATTTTGTCAAACACAGTGTATTTTTTGGTGTTTTAGTTAATCTACCTATTTAGTTAGTGTATGTTATCAAACATACAAAAACAAACTTAGTGTTACGCCTAGTGTATGTTTACAATCGAAGTCCTGTTGTGGGTACAAGGGGATACCCAGCATACATAGACTATACGACCTATATTGTTCTATCACTTTGTTAGGTTTCATAATTTGATTGGTCACTATTGGGTTAATCCCAGGAAATTATTAGTATGATTATAGAAGACAAAAACTGACTGGCATTTCACGTTTCTGGACAAAATTAAATGCATGTAATCGTTAAACTGCCCTTATAAAAATCTTAGCACTTCTTTTCTAACCTTCCTACATACAGAGCAGTCTTTTGAGCAGGCTTAAATTATTGCTGGAATTATTTTATTTTATTTTATTTTGATACGTACATGCGTACGTATACGGATTAACTTTGGTAGCTTAACTAAACTTTATAACAGCAACTGATAGTAATAACTAGACTTATCAATAATTTTATTTTTACTACCTAAATTATACTAGCTCAATCACCACGGGGTGTCTAAAAAGATAATATCATATTAATGTAGACATGATTGTTAAGACATTTAAATTGCTTAATATTAAAAACACCGAGGATCTTTGGGGAATATCAACATATTTTTAGCTTGTATTATTTATTCAATTGTTCGATGCCTAGTTATATACAGATGCAGGGATAAAGTTCTTAAAACATATCATTGATGCTTGGTCAGAGGTCCCAAGATGTGTCTTCTGTGACCTTTCCAAAGCATTTGATGGCGTTAGTCATGAAACGTTAATTTGTAAATTACAGCATTACGGAGTTCAGGGGAAAGTTCTCGAAATTGTCTTCTCTTATCTTAGTAATATAATTCAGAAAGTGTGATGAGATGTGAATGGAGAGAGGTCATCTGGATCTCTCATCTCTCAATGGGTGTCCCTCAAGGTTCAATATTGAGCACGTTTTTGTTTTTGGTATATATTAACGATCTTGCCTTTTTTGTAAAAAACTTATGTGATATTGTTTTGATACCTAATTACGCTTATTTATTAGTTGTACAGGATAAATCTAAAAACTAAATTCTATATTATAACAAAAAGGCTTAGCACTTTTTAAGGGGGTTGTTAGGGACTTAATTGTGAACAACTTTCACAATGAAACCGATTTAATCAGAGCAACTTAATGTTCACTTCTACATACATTTTCGGTCGGGCGGTCATCCATGGAGAAGTGAAAAATAAAGTTGCTCTAATAAAATCGGTTCCATAGCGAAAGCGGTAGCTTAGGTGAAGGGTAAAGGGGATAAGCGAAGCGAAGCCCCCTTTATCCTTCGTGTTAGGTTGAACATGTAGGAACAACAAATAATACTTAAAACATAAACTTAAGTACATATAATTATATAAAAATAATTTATTATATACCTAGTCGGTCCTTAAGTTCTGTCACAAGGTTTTTGATAGATAAAACTCAGCAATAAACTGTTTCTTATTCGTATTATACATGATTAAAAAGCTTATTTTATACGAATCAAATTGCAATACAATACAATTTGTACGATTATCGCAATATGACAAAAAACCTTATAACTTGAGACAATCGCGAACCCAAAACACGCCGCAACTGACAAAAATACCACTTACCACAAATTTAATAAAAAACAGTGTTCCAGATAACCAACAAGGTTTTTTTTATTTATTCTGAAACCTCGATTTTAGACCATGCTTAACAACTAGCATTTGATTTTCTGTTAGCTTTCAGTTCCAACTGCTCCCAAAGAGAACTTTACGTACTTTTTACGTTTTCAGAAAAACGTATAAAAAATATCTTGTGGGCAACAAGTAAACTACGTAAAATGTGAATATGAAAATTAGTTTTGCCCAGACTTAGTTATCTTATGCTTCAAAATTAAGGTAACGGGTTCAGGGAGGGTTCTGACTAAAATCATACGTAAGTTTGAAAGGTATTAAGAGTCATGGAAAAAAGATAAAGTGAATCACGTCCGTATTTTTAATTGGGTAAAAAAGTGCAAAATCTCTGAAGAAACTAGCATTTGTGTAATATGGCTTTAAGCATTTAAATCCAATAATCGTTATAATTTATCAGTATTTAATGAGCTATCAAACCATATATAGTATTAAATAAAATAAAACTTGGTATTATTTGCAATGCGGCAAAATATTTGTGACAGAACTTATGGACCGACTAGGTATATTTATTAAAAATTATTATGTCTTGTTGCCTAGGAACGTTAAGACAACCCGTTTAACGTTTCGTTCACTCACTTTTCTGACGGAATTTTAGTGACTTGGTTAAAAGTCGGTATATAACTAACGGTCTAGAGAGATAGTTAAGTGTCTGATTTAGGGCGGATTCGACCAAACAAAGTTATACTTGGTATAAGTGTTACCTCTAGAATAAATCGGGAAATACTCTGGAGTAAACATATCACGTTCTACCAACTACTTATCCCGGATAAGCTCGCTCTATTCCAGGTATAGCACTATTCTGCCGATACTCGCGGTGTAACGACCCTTATTCTTGGGTTAAATTCAAAAATGAAAATGGCTACCTATATAGCAGCTGTTTGTCAAAGTGGGCGCGAGCGAGGTTATCTTCGATTTCGTTTGTTAGTGAAATAGGTGGTAAATGTTTTCAAGAATATTTATCAACACCACGCCACGATGGAACGTTTGAGAAATATGATCGAAGAATCCGACAGTGATGATGAATATGTGCCAAGACGGCCAAGGTGGATCAAGGAAAGAACCGATTACTTTGATGAGAATGATGACCACAATTTTTCTGTAAGATTTCGTGTATCCAAGGAAGCCACTATGTGTTTGTTAGCTAAACTTGAACATAGGTTGGAATACTCATCAGACCGGTAGGTTCTTACTTATTTGAAATACTGTTCTACCGCTCTACTTGACCTAAAATTTACCTTTGAGTGAATAACTTTCTTATTATTTTACAGGAATTTCTGCATATCGTCAATAAATCAGCTGTTAGCTACATTGCGATTCTATGCAACCAAATCTACACAGATGAGTGTGGTATGAGCAATCCCACTGCAAAGAAAATAATAGACCAAGTAACCACTGCAATAGCTTCATTGCAGAATGAATACATTAAGTTTACGTACGAAAATAATATTTCTAAAATAACAGGAAACAACACAAGGAAAAAGTACACAACACAAAACCAAACACAACCTAGAAAATAGAACAAACAAGCTGACATTTCACTGTATTACCCTACAAAATTGAGTTGTGGTGGCATTTCAAGTCAAGTTCAAGGAAACGACAGCACATGATTTTTTGTCGGTTTATACATTCGTTCATCATTCTTTTCAAACCAGAGAGTAACAATACCTAGCATAGCGTACTCCTCGAGTACGTTGGAAAAACGTGAACGAAGATATCCAAGGGTAAATTTAAGGAGTAAAATTATTCCCGCAATAGTTACACTCGCGTAACTTCGAGTTTGGTCGAATCCGCCCTTACCCAACTAACTGCGACAGATATATAATCACGTGCTAACCATCGGCTTAGGATCGCCGCAGCGACACTTTCCTTCATTAAAGTACAGTACATATGGCAACAGGTTAAGTTACATTGTTTTGCATTTCAAATAAAATATAAACGTGACGTGAGTTGTTAATGAATACAATATTGAGATATATTTTTTGGATTTTTTAGTTTGTTCATTTGCCAAGCATGTAAGTGGCAAGACTTTTGACCCAAAAATATTCTGCGAATGTAACATTGTCCTTTATTTGAGTTTCTGCCACCAACTTAAAAAAATCTCATTATCTACCCCAATAGCCCTGTTAATAATGAGTTACAGATGTAGTGAATAATCCTTTCCTATCGGCAAAACTCGGAACAACGATAACACCCGAATGGTGCCGATGTGTCTATAAATTACTGTATTATTAAATTACGTGTAGGTATCAAATACATCGCATACTTTATTTATCAATGTCTAATGTCAAATTGCCCGTTTGACGAATATTACACTGAGATGTTAAAACCACCACGATTCTATCATATAAAGAATTCGTTAGGTAAACAAAAATATAACTAGTTACTGAGGACGTTTTATTTCAATAAAACGCACTGATAAAAACCAAATTCCGGTTGGGATGATCTAATGATTCTATAAGGATTGGAACCCCAAAAGTCTAACTATAAGTCAAAACTACAGTAGGATTTTGCAGACCTTTTTTATAACAATAAATTTTTTAATTAAAAATACTATGACATAACAAAAAAGACACCTCAACATAAAACAAAACAAACCAGCAGAGAAATTAATATAAATATAATGATTTTCTGATTGGATGAACGACTTTGATTATGACAGCGGGATAAGAGGAGGAGGAGCGGGGTGGACAGTGTGATGCGAAACAATACTTCCAACTTCCATATCACAGTCAGAATCAGAACTATTTTCTGGTGTATCATCGTCAGAGTTTTCATGAACGGTGATTACAAAACTAGCCTATAATTTTCCAACTCAGGTTCGTGTTTTCGGTACTCGTTTTCGCATTTGATGGCGTGGTCACATACTTTGGCCCAAACATCGGAACCAATCATATTAACCTTTTCCTGTACCAATTGTTTACAGTAGTCATATTCATACTGATGTTTCTTTTGGATACGTATTCCTTTATTTGAGACTATATGTTTTCAATCGGATTGAAATATGAATGATATGGTGGCAATCTTAGTACGCTTTGTAAATATTCGTTCATAAATTTATCTATAGAGTATTCTACAAAGTCTTGTTTGTACTTGCAAATCATTTCATATATTTCAAGTTTTGTTAATGACGGATCAATCGGAATGTTATGTTTGGATAGCCAATCAATCATGTCTTGCTTCCTGGTATTTGAATTAGGAGGTTTTTCTACGTACTTATTATGATATGCAGCATTATCTACTACTAGTACCGAATGTGGAGCTAAGTTTGGAATGAGTTGATTACGAAGCCATTTTTCATAGTTTTCATTGTTCATCGCGTTGTGATAGTCACCTGTTTTATCAGTATACTGATACATTAACAATGCCCCAGGTATGAACCCCTTTCTACTACCAGCGTGCACTATTATAAGACGTTGTCCTTTAGAAATTAACTGTTTCACTACGTTTTCTGACGAGTCAGCCCAGCTTTTACCTGCCAAATGTGAGGTATGGATGTATGTTTCATCCATATAAACAATCTCTCTCCCTTGCAATCTGTACTTTTTTATCGCGGCTAAAAACTTTACTCTTTTTAAACGAACATCATCTTTCTCGATAAGTAATTTTCTGTTGTTTTCAACTTTTTTATACCGAAATCCCATTTTTCTAAGAATTTTTCTTAGCGTAAAGTCACATCCCTTAAAATTTATTGATTCGGATAATTTGGACTTCAGGGCTTTAATTGTAGGTACTTGTTTGTATATCAAATGGAAATTATACACTAATCGGCGTATAACGTTGAAGTCAAAATCGTCAAGACCTAGACAAAATTATTTATTTGGTCTACCCAACTTTGCCGACTTCGGACTATTGGAGGTGGATTGATTTATGTATTCTTTTTGCAATATTTTATTTACTGTTCGTTGAGAAATTCCACTGGCCTCCGAAACTCGTTTTTGGACTTTACAAAAGTAAGCAGTATAGTTGGTATGTTTGAATTTATCATTTTCAGTTAAGAAATATAAATAAATATTGAAAATAACTTCGCAGGCTTGCCGATCTAAACGTTTCCCTTTTCTTAGTGCTTTCGGCATGTCTGTTATAAATTGTTAATGTGGATCGAATAAAATCAATGTTTATTATTTACAAAAATGACAGACAAGAGTGAAATGTAAAGTCAAAAAAAAAATATATAGGTGGCCTGCATTAATACACGAGTCCATGAAGTTTATCACAAAATCTAACATAAATATCAACAAAATATTTCTGTGGTATTAACTACTCTATATAGATACTTCCTCTTGCAATGCGACCGTTCCCTACGTTGTCTCGATGGGTACTGAGTGCGAGTGAAGTATAAGACAAAACGAACATTTCCGAGAAAATACGAAAGGAAAGGATTATTCACTACATCTGTACGTACGTGACGGCCACAACTTCAAACTCTAACCTTTTTAGTTTCAACCTCTTTGCGGTCAAACAAAACTACAGAGTAAAGGGTTAATTACCACCCATATGTCAACAGACGGACTCTACACTATTGACTGTCCCTTTAAACAAATTGATATGTTACCACTCAGTTGCGGCTCCTTTGACGAAGCCAAATTTAAAATACTTTCTATTTGGCTTCGACATTTGTGTGTGTTCTGGTTCCCGCCAGGATCGAAGCTAAAGTTACAAACTAACACAATACCTACTAGCGACCTTGCTGATTTGGCTCGACGACGATTCGACGACAGTTTTCGAGTGAAGAAAACCAAGTGAAATTTCAAGTGTTTCCTTGTCACTTATCCCAAAAAAAGTAACGGTCACAGACCAAAAAGGGTGCGTTCCGCTTGCACTATAACTATTTATACTATCATGACGAAATTGCGACTGGGTACCGTTCGGTTCTAAACAATATCAAAAAATAACCAACATGATAACATAACATTTACATACAGCCGCACACTATACCCTCACTGAAATATAAACATCCAAGACTTGCTAGGGATTTTTTTCTTTCTTTACACCCAGCCGGGTATCGAACCCGGGACCTCTCAAAGTTCGTCAAATCTTCTCACGCCTTTTCCCATACTGGGTGGCAGAGGCGCAGTTGAGCCCACGTTTAGTATTTCTCGTGAGAGGGGGCTACCATTGTCGCAGCTGTGGATAAATGAAGGTTTGCTCATGATGTTTTCCATCACGTTGCCGTCGAACCAACATGATAGCATAACATTTACATACATTGCTTCTAGCCGCACACTATACCCTCACTGAAATATAAACATCCAAGACTTGCTAGGGATTTTTTTCTTTCTTTACACCCAGCCGGGTATCGAACCCGGGACCTCTCAAAGTTCGTCAAATCTTCTCACGCCTTTTCCCATACTGGGTGGCAGAGGCGAAGTTGAGCCCACGTTTAGTATTTCTCGTGAGAGGGGGCTACCATTGTCGCAGCTGTGGATAAATGAAGGTTTGCTCATGATGTTTTCCGTCACGTTTCCGTCGAACAAACGAACGCACCGGATTCGAAACTTCATCTCCTGCATAAGAAACGAGCGTGAAACCAATTATTTTATATATTTTTTGTTACAGGTTACGTGAGATTATGGAAAAGGAAAAATGCACGCGCACACATCATAGCGACCAAGTTATCTTGGAAAGGCAAACACCATCATAATTTATTCATATTTTAAGTAACAAACTGTGTACCATGCGCTTTTTCATTTTAAAAATGTATGCGAACCAAAACCACCACAGTTTGAGCAACGTCACTTTGCTTATGAAAAAATATCTAACAAGATTTTTTAATTTTCATAATTTCTAACCTTGCGCTGAAAAGATTAGAGTCCATTTCGCGTTTGTTTTGTGTTTGTTACATCACCATGTTGAATTTGTGTTCTAAATTCAAAACACGCGGTGATTCGTTAGACGGGCTACGATTGAGTTTTTATGTTATTTCCGGTAAAGCAAAGCCTACGTTTTATTTGTTTAACTTTATTTTTTAAGAATTAAGTGGTACTAATTAAAGCGTTTTAAGCATAGTATAAAGGCAGAACTCCTTTCCTAGTCTGTGGAAGAGAGAACTCATCATCCCACTGCCCGACAGTTCCAATCCTGCCTCCTCCAAAGATAATAAGCCCAAATCTATCTTACCCATTATCTCCAATGTCCTTGAATCCATAGTCCACTACCAATTCTCCTCTTACTTTTCATCAAACAAACTTCTAAAGCCATTCCAATCTGGGTTCAGACCAGACCGTTCATCGTACTATACGTACTTACTGTACGTACCATACAGCTAGCCATGGATCAGAAGTTGATCGCGGTGCTAGCCCTACTTGACTTCAGCAATGCTTTCATCTGCGTCGATTTTAAGAATAAATAAAGAATAAAAATAAAAGAAAGTTTATTCAAAAGTCAAATTACACTACACATAGACAACACATAAACAGAAAAAAAAAAAAACAACCAGCAATACGAAAATCAGATAAATTATAAAAATAAAGAAAACTATGTAGGAGTCATGACAAATTCTATGCGGCGTGTAGCGTGACAGTGAAAAGGTGCGGCTCAGCATACGCTACAGGGAACCTGTAACACTGATATTCTGCCGAACCATATAGTAGGCAGTGTGAGTCAATATGTGTGTGTGATGCATAAATATAACGAGTGTCATACATATGGTGCAATATTATACGAAGGATAAATACAAATATGGTGGGTAAATACATAATGAATAGTGAATGTTCTATCGCAAAGAACCAAAGATATACAAAGCGGTACCAGAAAATACAAGGAATAAGCGGGAAGAAAACGTGACAGAGGAAGACCTGACCATCCAGAAGCAAGCAAATAAACAAGGACGCAAACAGCATGAGCTAGCAAATAGCAAAAAAAATACAAGAACGAGCCATGCCACACCTCATTCTAAGGATCGGCCACCATGGGCTGACAGAACAGTTATAATTGTTGTTGATCCAAAAGAAATTTCTTCAAACGAAGTTTGAAACAGGTTTTGGACTTTAATTGCCTTATTGTTGGAGGGATGTTGTTCCAACATTTGGTGGCCAAATACCTGAAACTGCCACGAAACGCTGCAGTCACATGCCGCGGCACAGACAAGATAGTTGTCGTGGCCCTGTTAGGGTGAAGTGACATTCGCCACTCTAATTTATTATTCAAATACTCTGGCTTGCCGGTCTTAATCACACCAAACAGGAGCGATGTAAGGAACAAGTCCTGTCTACCTTTCATCTTCAGCAGGTTTGCAGCGTTGATGAAAGGCGTGACATGTCCACGTGCAGGTATGTCGAAACAATAACGAGCACAGGCGTTCTGTACATGTTGAATAAGTCTATGGGTTTTGCCATATAGGCATGGACCATACACAGGAATGCAGTAATTAAGTTTTGAAAGTATTAACGATTTGCAGAGAGCAACGTGCATGTCCACAGATCCCCGCAATTTATATAGTATACTTAGTCTATAAAAGCAATTCGAGATTACGAGATTACGAGATTACGAGCTTCTGTAACCCGTTCGATGGGAACTCCTGCTATAAGGAGGCGTGGCTCTAGATCTGTTAGAGTCGCAACTTGGTGTCTAGAGCCCAGTATCATGTATTCAGACTTTTTGGGATTCAGAACTAAAGAACTTCCAGACGACCAGGAAGAGACGCGATCCAAATCTGCATTAAGGTCACGGATACGCCCATCAATGGTTGCCCTATTCATGTGAATATATAATTTTAGGTCGTCGGCGTAGAGGTGGTATTTACAATGCTTAATGCTTTTAATGATGTCAGCACTAAACATAATGAATAGCAAAGGCCCCAGAATGGAACCTGGAGGCACCCCCCGATCAAACATAACGCTCCTCGATATGTGGCTTGACCCGTCATTTCTCTTTAAAGATACCTGTTGCTGGCGATTGCTTAGATAGCTATTGAACCACTTTACTGTAGGTACATCAAACCCATATTAAGTCAACTTGGAGAGGAGTAGTGGAATATTAATGCAATCAAATACTCTCGAAAAGTCAAAAAGGGCCAGAACAGTGGCATCCCCCCATCTTGTGCTGCACGTATGTTCAGTAACCACATCAAGTAAGGCAGATGTAGTGCTCCGGTCCCTTCTGAAACCTGACTGTAGAATCGGCAGGATAGCACTGTCTTCAACATATGTCATCACCTGGTTGTATACCACCTTTTCGACGATTTTTGACAAATAGGGGAGCAAACTAATTGGTCGGAGGTCCGCTAATATTTGAGGATCGTCATTTTTGGGCATGGGTCGCACAACTGCAGTTTTCCATTTTTGGGGGAAGGCGTGAGTGGTAAGCGAGGCAATGACAATTGCAGTTACAGCCTTTAGAGTATGTGGCAGGGTGATCAATAGCATATCTCTACTAATTTTGTCAGAACCACAGGCGTTAGAAGTCATCTGTAAAATAATTTTGGCCACGGAACCCTCATCCACTGGTAAGAGTCCGAAAGTGGCTGAGCCGAACCTGTTAAACTCGAAGTAAGTCAGTTCTGACAGTCGAACGAGGTCATTTCCTGGCACGTTTGCAAAATGTGCAATAATCCCGTCCGGGTCGTTCAGGAAGATCTACAGGACCCTTAAAACTAGGCAAGACCGTCCCTTTTAAATGTTTCCACAACTGTTTTGGTTTCTTAACATTTTTATTAATGTTGTGTTCAAAATACGCTTTTTTTCAGCAAAGGGGCTACACAATTAACGAGGCATTTTAAGGGTTTATATTGCTCACGATGTGACGCTAATTGAGTTAGTTTGTAGTTAACGTGAGCCCTTATCCCTAAGTTGCATCATAAAACGTACGTGACTGGTAAGCCAGGGGATGTTATAAGACCTTAATCTCAATTTTCTCTCAGGAGCATGTAAATTAAATCGTTCTATTATGGAGTTATTAAAAGTTGCGACCATTAATTTGACATCTTTTATTTCGGAGATAGCATTCCAGTTTATGCCGTGGAGATTAAATTCAAAAGCGGGCATGTCAATTTTTTTCCAGTCTATGCCGTGGAGATTAAATTCAAAAGCGGGCATGTCAATTTTTTTCAGTGACCTGGTTAGTATGCAGCGTGCGCTGGGTTTGTCTCTTTTTATTTTAAAATACACCATTATAAATGCATGGTTGCCTAGGTCAGGGATGTGGTCAACTGTGACCCGAGAGACGGAAGCATTCGTACAGACTAAATCTATCAAAGTCGCGCTATGGTCAGTAAAGTGGGTTGGTTCGGATATGCAGTTAGTCAAATTAGTATAGTTTAAAAATTGTGTCAGTTCCGAAGTAAAATTGTCATCAGGGTCTGTCATGTCAATGTTAAAGTCTCCCAATAAAATAATTGTGTCAAACAGTGAAAAATCAGCTATAGACTGAGTCCAAGAAAACGTCAACATTCATCCACTGCGGGCGATAAGCAGTGCCGATTATAATTGTTATCGAGTTAACATTTACTGACAACCAGAACTGCTCAACTCCGTCTTCAGAAGGTGGTTGAGATTGAGACTTAGCTCTTAAGCCTTTCCTGATGTAGAAGCCTATGCGTCCGCCGCGCGCGCGACGAGTTTGCTGATGGTTGCGCGGGAGGTGCGCCAGTTTGGTATCCAGGCACAGCCGGGGCGCGACGCTCCTCGCATTTTGTATTTCTTGTCGCTATATTGAGATCACTGAATGTCTTCTTCCATGCTGCTAACTAGTTCGACTCATACCTGAGAGCAACTAGTTAAATCTAAAGAGACCGAAACTCAATGGTGTGATCTTTCCTCAGGAGTGCCTTAAGGTGGTATTCTCTCTCTTTTTCTATTTTCAGTCTTTATCAACTCCATCTCCGACGTCCTCTCTTCTTTGTATCATCTGTACGTAGATGATTTCCAAATTTATCTTCACTTTTCGCCCTGCGATGAAGCTTCATCTGTAGAGGCACTGAATGCTGACCTCGAGAATGAGAAAGACTGGGCCTCATCATATGGGAAGTTGGTGAACCCGACAAAATCACAAGTCATGATTTTAGGAACCAGGCACAGTCTTCCCTTATTACAAAACCCCATTGTTCCTGTGTCGTACAATAGCATCACAATAGTATTTACTGATGAAGCGAAAAAACTAGGGGTTATTTTTGACAGTCAGCTGTCTTGGTTTCCACATGTCAGCGAGGTCAGCATACGAGTCTTTGCGTCCTTCTACTCCCTCAGGCGACCGCACTTCTTCTCCACTCCTATACAGTCCCTTCTCCTGCCGCTAATCGATTAAGCCGATGTCAATTGGGCGAGCGCGAACGAAGATCTACTGAACAATCTCGAATGACTTCAGAATCGCAATCTTCGGGCTGCGCAAATTCAACCATGTTTCTCAATATCGCAGAGAGTTGGGGTGGCTTCCGATTTGTCGTCGCCGAGACTGTCATATTCTTTCATGTCTTTTTAATATATTGAAAAACCGCGCTACCCCAGCTACCTTTGAGAGCGCTTTCAGTATCTATTGCAGGAGATCGGCAACATTACCACCAAGGGACAACACCTCGGCATATGATCACGCCTTCAGGTTGCAGGCGGTCCGACTGTGGAACGCACTTCCTTGCACTATAAGAGACAGTCCCACAATTTTCTCTTTAAAAAATCAGGTAAATAGCACATTCTATCTCTTTCATCACAGTAGTTATAGTATGTATATTATTACTGTATTTATGGATTGTACTGTATTTATGTTTATTCAGGTTTATGTATATGCTACGGTCAAGATAATGATTCGGTTATTTTGCATAGTAACCGGCTATTATTTATACTTACCAATTTTGATGGTAAAAGTAATTAATACTGCAAGATTTATCACATTACCGGTTAGTATATATAATCACCACACGTCCGTGGTGAATATGCTTAATACTGATTTGCGCAGATAATATCGGGGCAAAACACTGCGGCATCTTAGGTTAAGGGTAAAGGTGGTGAGCGAAGCGAAGCCCCCTTTATCCTTCGTTTTAAGTTGAACATGTATGAACAATATAATAGTAGTTTATCTACACACGAATCATAAACCCTCTTTACTGCGTACAAAAACCGCACGTTACGATCAGCATAATGTTAAACTACTTGGTAAAAACTCATTTCTTATCTAAAAAATTACACATTATGACCATAATGTGTAATTTTTCACTATTTCCAGATTCACAAAAGTTAGGTATAGTTCGCCCCATATATAAAAAAAAGTATTCGATCAGACGTTAATAACTATAGACCTATAACTATATCTTGGCAAGATATCTTGGCAATGAAATAAACAAATTTCTTATTCATAATAATAAAATCACTAAAAATCAGTATGGCTTTCAGAAAAAAGTAGTACAACACAGCTGTTATCAAAGTTCACTAATGAGGTCAGCAAGTACATGAACAATCGTGAGCATGTACTTGCTGTCTTCATTGACATTAGTAAAGCCTTTGACACAATTAATTACGAAACATTATTTTTAAAGCTTGAACAAAATGTTATACAGGGTCCACTATTAAAACTATTTAAAAATTATCAAAGTCAAAGTTTTTCAAAGTCAAAGTACTTTATTACTGTAGATATTTACATATACTTAGCAAACGTCATTTTTTGCCTCTTCTCTACATTGGACCACTGTGGGAGAAGAAGGGCGTAGAAACTCCCACAGATTTATTTTTAGATCTCTTTTAAAAATAGGTTGTGCTTAACTAATACAAATATGAAAAAATTAATTGTTATGATTAATAAGCAGGAATAAATAATTACAAAATTATTAACAGCAAGGTCTGTGTTGAGCCAGATTAACCCCATACAGTGCTGTCATTTAAGTAATCTTGAACATTGTAATATCCCTTTTTCGACAAAGTCGCTTTAACATGCTTTTTAAATTGCTCAAATGGCAATTTCAAAATCTCCAGAGGTATCTTATTGTAGTAGAGAATGCACTGACCCTTGAAAGAATTGCTAACCTTCGCGAGTCTAAAACGGGGCGCACATAGTCTGTGATTATTTCTTAGGTTAACATTACAGCTGTCGCTAAGTTTGGAAAATGTTTTAAGGTTCTTGCGTACATACATTATATTTTCAAAAATAAATTGACTAGCTACTGTTAGTATGTCAATTTCTTTAAAAAGCTCTCTTAAGGAGTCTGTTCGTTTTAAATTATAAATTGCTCGAATAGCTCTTTTCTGTAAAATAAAAATAGTTTGAATATCCGCTGCTTTCCCCCACAACAAGATACCATAGGACATCACACTATGAAAGTAACTAAAATATACTAGCCTAGATGTAGCCACATCCGTGCTTTGTCTGATGTTCCTAACAGCGTAAGCCGCAGAACTTAACTTACCAGCCAATTTATCTATGTGGGGTCCCCACTGCAATTTGGTATCAATGGTTATTCCAAGAAACTTCGTATCATTTACCAATTCTAACGTGCTGTTGTCTAACACCAAACTGGTCTCAACTTGCCTGACATTTGGAAGTGAGAATTTGATACACTTGGTTTTACAAGCGTTTAACAATAAATTATTAACTGTGAACCAATTCAAGGTTAAAGACAATACACCATTAACATCATCAAAATCTCCTTTTTGTCTTTCAATTTTGAAGACCATTGAAGTATCATCAGCAAACAACACTATGTCAGTTAATTTCTCCATCATGAAAGGCAGATCATTAATATACACCAGGAATAAGAAAGGGCCTAATATGGAACCTTGTGGAACGCCAATTTTAACACCCGATCCATCAGATTTTACGCCGTTAACTTCTGCCTTTTGAATTCTATTGCTTAGGTATGATCTTAGTAGATCCAACGCTTTATTTCTAACTCCGTAATGATTTAATTTAATTAATAGCGTATTATGATCAACACAATCAAACGCCTTCGACAGGTCGCAAAAAACTCCGATAGCATCCTGTGCGGCCTCCCATGCAGAATAAATATGAGATACAAGGGTAATACCTGCATCCGTAGTCGATTTACCCCTAGTGAAACCATATTGTTTAGCGTGGAGTTGTTTTGTACGGTTGAAGTGTGAGAGCATTTGATTGAGTATAATCTTTTCAAATATTTTACTTAGTGTTGGAAGAACAGATATTGGTCTGAAATTTGAAGGATCGCCCTTATCTCCCGATTTGAACAGCGGTATAAGTTTACTGTGTTTCATGAGGTCTGGAAAAGCCCCATCGTCAACACATTTATTGAATATATAAGCTAAGTGTGGAGCTATAACTAGAATTACTGAACCAATGACTTTGACTGATATACCCCACAGGTCTTCCGTATTTTTTAAGTTAAGTAATTTAAACGTTTTGATAATGTCCTGGGGATATACATGATGAAATTTTAAATATACATTACTGACGCTAGTGTTATTTTTTAATAAAGTCTCTGCTTCAAATGGAGATGAATTTAGACGGTCCGTTGTGAGTACAGGTACATTGGTGAAGAATGTTTCAAAAGCTCGAGCAACATCAGCGTTGGATTTAACAACATCATCACCTATCTTTAGGCAGAAATCACTGTCCCTTGGTATAACTTTGCCAGTTTCGCGGTTTATTACTTGCCAAACTGTTTTCATTCTATTATTTGAGTTTTGAATTTTTCTATTAATGTGTAAAGTTTTTGCAGTTCTACAAACCAACATGAAAGTTTTGGAATATTTTTTAACATAGTCATGAAATTTTCGATCAAAGTTATAGGTTTTTTGATCATAAAGGTCATACAAGATAACTCTACTTTTACAAATTCCAAACGTTGCCCAATCATTAAATTTAGATTAACCGTTGTAGTCACTGACTTTCTTTAATTTGAAAACTTTATTGAATTCTGTCTGAATAATGTCGAAGAAGTCTGAGTAGATTTTGTTTGGGTTCTGTTCATTAAAATCCGGTACTGGCAAATTTATATCTAAGTTTTTCGTATATGTCTCTAGTCTATGGGATGTAATAGGCCTATAAAATGACGGACCAGTCTTATCCTTAATAGTTATTGGAAATGAAACTGTTTGACCACTGTGATCGGAGGGTAAGCAGTTAATTACACTTTTACTTGTGAATGCACAGTCACAAAAAACGTTATCTAAGCAAGTTTGGCTGGTAAGTGTAATTCTAGTCGGCTCTAGAAATACATGACATAAATTAAATGATTTGAACAGAGTTATTAATCGTCGCTTCAGTGTTGTATCTACAAGCAGATCTACATTAAGATCGCCACAAATAATTAACTTTTTTCTGTTATTACAAAGTTTAATGAGGGCTTCCTCCATAATTTTCTCAAATATTTCGAAATTGCCATGGCCTTTTTCATCCCTCGGTGGTCTGTAGACACTAACAATAATATGGCTATCTAACTCAACACAGGATACCTCTATTTGTCTTTCAACAGTAAGTGCAAGAATATCTTTCCGTTGTTTCACCTTAATATTATTTTTCACTAAGATTAAAGAACCACCTCTATCAGCAGTCTTTCTATTGTAACAACTGACAATTTTGTAATTATTTATGTTAAAAGACATCATATTTTCCTTCAACCAGTGTTCAGTAACACAAATAATATCAATGTCAGAATTTTTTAGAAATAATTCTAATACAAGTTCTTTGCCAGGTAGCCCCTGGATGTTTTGATTGGCAATATTTAACTGGGGCTTACATTTTGACATATTTAGTGGCTCTTGTATGCTAGAGATTTCCTCTATTGTCTTATGAACTAATTTAAATTACTTGGAACAGATTCCAATGTTGCATGCAAAGTATAATTAACAGGTGAATTCCCAATAGGGGTGCATGTCATATTACTCTTAAAATAAGCTGATGTCAAGTTGAACTTAGTTAAAACAAATATAGCTGCGTCGCATATATTATAAGCTAACAATGTAGCTACTAATTTTCTATATTTATTAGACAGGTACAATGTATCCCGTGTCAGAGTAAAGTTATGAATAAAATTATTCATGTCGAAATATAAAATAGCATCGCTGTGATGACATGTTAAATTAAATAAATGAATATTCATTCTATGCACAGATTTGTTCTGTAGTTCTGTCAAATTACAGGCATATGGAAAATTGCATAGTATAAATTTGCATTTCATCCTACTATGTAAGTCTAGAAGTGTTTCAACACTTTTATTCAAATGGCAGTAATTTATGGAAACCTATAATTGGCTGTAGTAAATAAGTAATTTAATTAAGATAATTAAACTGTAACGCTGTTGGTTTTCTGAATAAATAAAATAAAATAAAAAAAAAAAAACATTCCGACTAATGTTTGAATGATTTCCTACCATAATTACAATTGTGCTGTACTCATCATAGATACCGCGACTAATCATCTTCACTAGATCTACAAATGAACTATTTGGACAGCAAATGTTCGTTACTTTTTGGTTAAGCCGGTTATGTAATAGAGTCCCAAATCCTGCACCTACTTTGTCGGAGAACAACAGAGTTTTTCTCTGAGCACATATTTTGGTAGCTGGCTGTACACGAGTGGAGGTGAGTGGCGGGACACACGTGTTGGAGTGCGGTTTGATGCACGTGGCGGCGGTTGGCGCGGCATTCGCGGCAGCGAGCGTCGCAACGTGCGCAACGGCGAACGGCGTGACTGTCGGAGCAGCTTGCGGCATGACACACGCCTCAGCAGGGACAGCGAGCGGCGCGGTGCTCGCGCTGTTGAGCTGCGAGGTGTCTCCTCGTCGACGACGGCGACGCTGTTTTTTGGTTGGGGCAGCGGTGGACGCTGCAACACTCTCGTTGAGGGGGGTCGAGACCAAAGTTAGTTATCACACAAATAGGTTTACAACTGTAAGCATAGCTGGTGAGTATACTTATATTAATGTACCTATCCCTAGCAGAATCTATCATAACTTACGGCCTAAGCAGCTATAATCGAACCTATAAAACCGATCTAGACAATATATATAGACTTCAAATTATAATTTTGAAACTTACAGTTCCCAAAAACGCTAAAAAGAATCACATAAAAATCGAAAGCGATTTATTTAACTACTGTAAAATTTTAAATGTATTTAACTTGTTTAAGATGTTTATTATTTGTGAAGGCTGTGATAAGATCGATCCACTGGTGAGACGGGAGCGACCGAAGCAGTTGCGTTGTTTGTCAAAAGTGTTGTCAAACTTGTCTACATACACATCACCTAAGTATATCAATGTATACGGTTCTCGAACATGGGAATACCTACTACCAATGATACTATGAACTACCTACTGCTATACTTGAAAGTCTCTTAATAAATAGGAATAAATGTAAAACTATAATGAAACAACACTTTATCTCCAATTGTAATAATTAGCTATTAGTAACTACTCATTAATTTTATATAACAATAATTGTTTAGTGCGCCACTTCTGACCGCACTTGCCACACATAAACCCTGCGTGGTTGAAGCGGCAGGTTTTTGTTGTAAAATTTGTGTATTTTATTTGTTTTTGGAAAATAAACGAAATAATAATAATAAATAATAATGTGTTCAGGAACCGCTTGTTCGACCGGCATTGTGGCATTGACCATTGCTCTGCAGTTGTTTAGGTTGTTCAGTAGTACCAATTTCACAGACAAACTAGGGGCGGCACGCAGGCTGGCGTCGGAGTTCGAAATTTCAATGTCATAATATGACAAATTTTGGTACATTATGGTCATAATTTATCAATATTCAGATGACAAATGAGTTTTTACCAAGAAGTTTATCATTATGCTGGTCGTAACGTGCGGTTTTTGGATGCAGTAAAGAGGGTTTATGATACGTGTACATACAAATAAGTACACATAAAATATTTTACACCTATTTTATAAACATTCTGTGCAATACTGTGCATGATAGACAAACAATATTAAGAAGAATTTAACTACCTATTTGTTTTATTTTATCTTTAAAAAATAAGGGTGTCGTATTACTTTCCCAAACCCCTCTTGGTGAGTATTAATAATAACCGGTTAAATTAGTTAATCGGACTGATTTTGGCTATATTTATTATATACAACAAAATCAGTGGGTAGTATGAAAACTTACCAGTAATTATGCATACTAAGCCCATTAATTGAGTTGACCGTAGCATATAAATTGGTACTTTTTAGTAGTTTGGTATATGGGTCAATAATTTTCCATATTATATATGTAGTTTACTATAGATAAGATATTGAGATAGATAGATATTGTGTACTGCCTACCCTTCATGGCAAATTTTCCTCTCATGCCTTGGTTTGCTGGAAGAAATTTCTTTTAGAGACAAGCTCGCCTTTGTGAATATGTTTTCCAAAAATTTTACTTTTTATATACCTGTGTGCAATAAAGAATTATGAATTATAGTTTACTTTTTAAAGCACTTAGTTGTATTCATGTATCCCATGAAATATAAAAGGTATTGAATACCTATTTTATATGTAGTTATGATATGAAATATTTAAAAGTTTATATGTACAGCAATCCTTACTAGTCCATGAGTACTTTGCACTACAAACATAACAAAACTTACTTTACATACTTTTTATATATTTCCAGAGCCTGTATAAACAGGTATCGCGACAGTCGCGTTGCTCTGAAGCGGCTGATTTCCATATTAATGCCAGTCACGCCACTGCAGCGCGGCAGACATGCGACTGACCAAAATTGTCGCATGCGCACCTATGCACCCATTCCTTACGCAACAAACGTCAGACTACCATCAAAAGCAGGAACAGGAACAGCAAGTAATGATGTTTGCCCGTTGGAATCCATTTTTTAAATAAAGTGTGCCACCCCGTGTCGCGCGGCTGAAGTGTAGTGTGATGCGGCTGTCGCTCAAAAACCGCGAGACAGCCGCCGTAATGTGAAAGCAAGTTTATCATCTTAATTTGATTAAGCATTTTTCAAAATGGATGAAATATGACAAACTTACATCAAATGTCGTGCAAGTGGACCTAAATCTCTTCATATTAGCGCGCCTGTTACGGCTACTTGTTATTGGCCACTTTACTTAAATCGTCTGTGTGGTCTTTGCAGGACCGATTGAGGCCTCCCTGGCCGACGGCTCCATTGACACCCGCTGTTTAAGCAAGTTAGTTAATTAAAGCATAATATGGCTTAAATAAAGATCAGTCAAGTACGGTTCGGCCTCGCGCACATGAAGGGTTGCGCAGAAGAAAACCTAACCACTAATTATTAATAAAAGAAAAAGAAAATAATGTTATGTCCGAATGTTGATTTTAAATCAGAACTTAACGTTGCGTGACCGATATCGAACCAACTGCTCCACCAGAACAATGTGATAAGCTGTGAAAACACGATCTTTTTGAAGAATGGTATGTTTGGGTGTATCGCGTGGGGTGTTAAAACTTGTCTCTTGTATCGGGACACCGTTTAATTTATAAAATTTGTTGCTGTAGCGGCAGCAGACATACATATTTTGTGAAAATTACTAACAAACGACGGGCAACCGAACATCGGAGGTTTAGTAAAAGGGTCCTTATGGCACCCTTCGGGTACGGAACCCTAAAGAACGCTCGAATTTTTGCACAAGATTTCCACTGCTAAGGAGACGGTTATATGCAATGATGTGGCATCACTCCAACAATTCATCGCTATAATTCCTAAAGTGAGACTTATAGTTAATTTAAGCGATATTTATCCCGACCCGCTTGGTAGGGCGAATGACCGATCATTGACTGATAAGTGGCTTTTAACCTGCTGAGACGCAGAGAACCTAAAAAGGAACTTTTTGGCAGAAGTCACCTAGAGTACTGAAGATTCTATTGTGGGGCAACAAAATAAAATTTGCCTTATTGTTATGTCATTATTTTTTCTTTTCCGGCCAGCAGACAAGCGAAAGGGGATGTCAATCGAGATCGTCTCTCGATCAAGTAACTGTAATACCGCTGTAGCGTATTTGTAACGTATAGATTCAGGAAAGAAGAGGCGAATGATTTTACATTATGTACTGGTTGCAAAAAAGGTGATTATTGAACGATGGGCGTCACGCATAGGATTTTTTGTTGTGTATTATTGTGATTCATTCATCATTAGCAATTCTTGCAATCAGTACATAGTGCTTAACCAATTCACCTCTTTTTGATTTTACCTATTATTGTGAGGTTCCCTCTCATATGGGGGAACCGGCCAAAAATGAAGAATTACTTCTAGTAATAGCTTAGCTTTGAAATAAAAAGATGCATTAAGGAAAAAATAAATTCCGTATATATGTTGATATATACCAAACCATATCGCGATGTAGCATTACTGTACAGCACCATCTGTTGGTAAGTAGCGTGAAGCTTATTTGATATGCTTTAGGTTCGTCCAGCAAGTGATGGGAAAAATTACGCAAAAGTTTTTGGTATAGGCCACTGTATGTTTGACAAAAACCAGTTTCTTTCTTTCGTGAATTTGAGAAATAGTAAGTACCTGGACCCATTTATTTACGTTTGTACGAGGATGTATCCGGCAAAGTAGTAGGCGAAAACAACTTTTTGTAAATCTCAAGTTACGCAAAATAAGAATATCAAAACAGTTGTTTCTTTGTACTAGCTTGATGATTATGACTGTTAGTGTATTTTGATACCCATGGGCATACGAGGTACTGCGGCAGGCGTTGATCTCGTCTGCCGCAGTACCTCGTTCGATGACTGGCAGCGTCTGCCGGAAGCAAGACGCACTAGCACCTACTAGCAAGACGATCACTCCACCCATCAATATTCGGTTGCCACGGATGTCTTGCAAGCTGCGATCGAGCGCTTCAATCGCACGCTTGTGTGACATCGTGCATTCGTCCCACACGATCAATTTGCACTGTTGCATCAGAGCGCCACGACCACTGCTCTTCTTTATATTGCAAGTGGGCGTTTCCTCACCCGCAAGGTTTAGTGGAAGTTTGAACACCGAGTGGGCAGTTCTGCCTCCACTGAGCAAGGTCGCGGCGATCCCAGAGGACGCTGCAGCTAGCGCGACATTCCTATCTTTGCGCAACTGCGCCAGCAGCAAATTCAACAGGAATGTCGTCCCCGTACCCCCTGGTGCGTCTAAGAAATAAAGACCCCCTTCTCCGCTCTCCACGCGGCTCGCAATCTTATTGAATATTTGCCTTTACTCTGGTAATAACTGAGCTCCCTGTTCCCAGTTTAGATTCGACGCCGTACTCTCCCCTCTTGTAGGGTTTATGGTGCGCAAAGTTCATTCACCCAATTTTGCGGAGAACAACGCACTTATACGCGCCACTGGGCCGCCTCCTGTCCGTCATTTTATTTGGCGATGAGGAAGGAATAAGGAAGTTTAAAAAATCTATACATAAATTCGCTATTCAACCTTATCGTACTGGTTTACGCCCACGGACGTCTAAAGATGCCATTTTCCCGTTATAGTTTTTGTATTTCATTACCTTGCATAAGGATCAAAATCGCGATGCCTCTAAAATTCCGCGGGCTTTAAAATGTTAAAGGAGTTGCTAGGGACATAATTCTGAAAAAGTTTAACTTTAAAACCGATTTGATCAGAGCTACTAGATTTTTGATATCTCACAGGTACCTTTTGGGCCGAGAAGTCACCCGTACTTGTATGGAGAAGTGACGAAGAGAACTGAACATTTGAAATACGATAGCTCTTGTGCGGTGCCCAAAGATTTCAGAATATATTTTTTAGTTTGGTAACGACACCTGCGGAATCAGTTTTTTGGTTGAATCGGTAACATTTTTAAGGGTTTCGAACCTTAGAATAAAAAGGAACCCTTATATACCCTTATAGATCTTTTCGTTATCCGACTATCTATCTGTCTGTCCGTCTGTGAAGACCCTTTTTTTTTCAGGAGAGCGTGAAGGTATCAAGTTTAAATTAATATTGATTACTCAAGTCTGTGATTTCTTGAAGTTGTGAAAAAAACAAACTTTTAGTAGTGTAATGCAATCAAGAGATATATAATTTTAAGACAGAAACATTAGTTAACTATAAGGTAGTTTCCATTGATCTAGAATAATGAAGTTTGTCTAGAAGCAAGGTCTTACAGCACAAATAAAATTTTGCGAAATTCTCGTTGCGCAAGTGCGACTCGCACTTGGCTGGTTATTTTACTAGTATAGGTTGAGTAGGGAATGTCAGTTAGGTGAGTGGCGGCGGCTATTTTCCTGTTTGGCCAGGGGTATCAGTAAACATAAATGAGGATAGAATTTCTTTTTTTTGACAAATCTTTGGAACTGCATATTTCTTAGCATGTGATGGATGGCTAAGCACAACCTTACTACACATTGCAGTCATCAAAGACGGAGTGATCTCTAATAAGAGACGAAAACGATTTAAAAATATAAAATTCAGAACAAGTTATATTTTGAAAAATTCAGCCTGAAACCTTCACAGAAGTTATAATGAGAATGTAAGATATTTAATATACATTCGAGTCACTTTACTTTACTTTAAAACTCCATTTTACTTGAAAATTGCAAATCTAATAATATGGCACCGACAAAGGTACTATAGTTTGTTTTTTCATTTCATCTGAGAAAAGGCACGACTTTAAAACTCCATCTAACTTGAAAATTGCAAATCAAATAATATGGCACCGACAAAGGTACTATAATTTGTTTTCCATTTCATCTGAGAAAAGGCACGACTTTCTAACGTACCCCCTGAGAGACGAACCGACAGGAATCTAAAGTCCTGGTTGTACGATCAGTCGGACCACATGGAAAAAAGTCCTGGTGGTTCGATCAGACGAAGGTGCGTTTCAGTCAGGTCCTGTATAAGAGTAACACACACTTGTTTAAGAAATAATAAACTTTATTTGCGTAACATGGTTTTTATTTGGTCTTAAATATCTAATTTCATTTTTAGATAGCATAACATTAAACAGGTATGCAATTTATTTATTTACACTTGTGCATTTATTTGCTATATATTTATTAACATGTTTACATTTGTCAAGTTATTGCCTGTCAGCCAGTTTCCACTTACGTAACATAGCCGTGTTGTATACCAGTTATATTTAAACTTTATTTAGAGGTTGTCAAAGTCGGCCTCAGTTTGTATTTGAAGTAGTGTTTAGATGTTGGTACGTTCCTTCAAATTTTCAGTCACTTATTAAAGGGTAGTATATAAATTTATGACCGTAAATCTAGTGATATCCAGTATATGACAGTTTATGATTGATAAAAATATTCATTTTGTCTGACATAATAACTGAATAGTGCAAAAACAATTATCAAAAACAGCAACTCGAGTGAACCATGATTCGAGTAACATAAAATACAAACCGAGCTTTGGATATTGTGGTTCTTAAACTTTTAACCTGTTACCATGCAAATAATGTAGGTGGATATGAATTAGCGACTAAAAGGCGGTGGTGTAATTACGGAACCCAACCTTGAACAGTTAGATGATGCCCACTCGTGAACGCACCCCTGTTTTATGTGCGGAACCTCTTTTTATGACGTCCCTTTTCTTCGTCACTTCAACGGTTTCATTATACACGAAATACAAATACTGGAAATATAGTTCTCTATCACAGACATTTCTTGCGATGAATGTAGCGATATTTCATCAGTGGTCCAACCCACACTGAGCCAGTGTAGTGGAGTATGGCTTGACTTTTACTCGTTTATGAGTAAAATATATATCCTGTAGTCTGTGTTTTATTAAAAAGAACCAGCCAAGTGCGAGTCCCGGCAAGCGCACGTGAAGGAACTACAAAACGGTTTTCGGATTTTTTCCTGTATGTGCCGACTCATATAATAAAACTACACGACCCGTGTAATAAATACAACGTGCTCCCATTTCTTGTATTATGTGTACACATATCGCCATAGAGCGATATATTGTATGGCAGACTGATTGCTTGGTATTGTCGTGTTGGCTTCAATTTATTTTATTAAACTGTCTGGTAATTAATTGTATGAATATGTTTATTTTATATGCGTACCTATATGTATACGAGAATGGCGACGTTCTTATATAACAATTCAAAATTCTACCAAATATTTGTATACTATTCGTCATATTGTAAACTACTTTTGGGTGTCTGATATCGGTATATCAAAGGGCACCGAGTGACTGACTTTCCAGTCGGCGAGATATGGATCAACAATTATACAGAATTCCAATGGATCTATATTTAGATGGATCTATATTTACAACCAACATAGAGACATGACATTGAATATAAATCATAATGGATAAATTCTAGAGGGGGCTGATAATGTGAAATTTTTAGGTATTATAATTGATCGACATTAGAATTCGATCGAAACATGAACAAAGTATGCATTAAGATAAATAGATTTGTTTTTGTACTAAGTCATTTGCAAAAAACAGCCGAAAAAAACAGGTTTGATTGCATATCATGGCTATGTCGAGTCTGTCATAAGATATGGTCTTATAATTTTGGGTTACGGTACCGAAATGAACAGCCTTCTTTGCCCAAAAAACTTGTGTGCATGATATTTGTGGTACGGCCACGTATGATGAATGAAATGAGTCTTGTAAACAAATATTTTTAAAATTAAACATACCATGTAAGTACTAGTACCCTGTCTTTATGTACTTGACATCGGTAAATTTGTTAAATCTAATCCTGAGCTTTTCGTAAAAGGTCAAGAATATTTTTCGAGGAACACAAGAAACTCTGACAGGCTTCTCTTCAATCACACATCGAGAACAGCATTATATGTAAAAAACGTTCAGCAATGTATGTAATAGTTTATAATAAAATACCTAATGACATGAAAACTCTAACGTTCAACTGCTTTAGACATAAATTATTAATTTGGCTTTTGCAAAACAGTTCTGAATCTGTAAGCGAATTTATTAACCATAAATGTACATAAGTTTGATCTTGGCTATTGTTTTTATCGTGCTTTAATGATTTAATGTAATAATTCTGATATAATAAAGTAATACTAATGATGACTAAAATATTAAAATATTTACATGATATAATTTAATAGCTGAATAAGGCGTTCTAGTTATAATCTTTATGAAATTTATAAACAGCCTTATAATTGCAAACAACTGTCTTATTTCTTAACCAATTCGACACCTGTCTTAAACCCGACTCGGCTGTTCTGTAATCACCATTCCAGGATTTACCATGGAACGAATGATTTCGGCATCCAGGATGCGAAGATGTAGAGGGTTATTTATATAAATAACGAAAAGCGTGGGATCCAGGATTCTGCCTTGAGGGACTCCAAAACTCATTGAAGCCGAATCCTTCTTCACTGAGCATGAGCAGGAATCGATTCTTAGAAACTGTCTCCTATCCATTAGGTAACTGCTGAACCATTTTAGTGTTAACCCTCGAATGCCCAGTCGTTCTAGCATTTTTAACAGGATTGTTATGGAGATAGTATCGAATGCCTTTGCTAGGTCCAGAAAAACACTGAGACATCTCTCAACTAAGTCTAGATGCGAGGCTTCTAGTTTAGTGAGTAGAGTGGTAACATCTTCAATCGAGACTACTAGCAGGTAGACAATTCTGTTTCTGCGGAAACAGAATTGTCTACCTGCTAGTAGTCTCAGCTTCTCTAGGTAGTCCATAATGCGGTTGTTTACCATATCAATTGATTATTTCCTTTCTTATTTTTTTGATCATTTATTTTTTATTTCATATTATAAATTATTATTTAAATAATTTAAATATAAACAATAAATTAAATTTTAATCTAAAAAAATAAATTTTGATTGATAACAAATACATTGGTATGTTGAGTGGGATCGCAGCCTCCGGTGCACCGGGTGGTGTTCGTTACACCCGCGGGATCCAACACCGTGTACCGCGCAGTGCCTCAAGCGTCGGCGTGACGTTATAGTTTGCCTACGGTGTATTTAAGAGAACAGAGCTCGAGAAAAACGATCTCCAAACTTCAAATGTCTGTTTCAGTTTGTTCAAGTATTTCATTGCGCAGCTATCTGAAATCAAGTTAAATTGGCAGACTTACCAAAACTAAACACTAACTTTCACACTCCATTTACGTAACCAGGTGCATTCATAAGTTTGTATGTGGTATTAAAAGAAGTGTTGTATGGGAGCCCCCTTAAATATTTATTTTATTCTGTTTGTTGTTACAGCGGCAACAGAGATATATCATCTGTAAAAATTTCTACTGTCTTACTATCACGGTTAATGAGATACAGCCTGGTGACAGACGGACAGACAGACAGATAGACGGAAAGCGAAGTCTTAGTAATAAGATACTAAATAACCCCCAAGTTTATATGTATTTGACGTCACTGTTTCTAGCATCTACGACACAGGATATACACATTTGTTTATGTTTATGTTTATGTTCGGGTTAAACGAAAATAAACTCTTTTACCTCAATGCTGTGCTCATCTAGAAGAGGCACTTTTTAAGAACAATACCGCCATATTTCTCTTGTTATATATCGTATACGAGTATGTGTGCTGTTAATGTTCCTTATTAAATAAATAGATTTATAATTTTTGTAAGCTTTACCTACAGAAAGTTCTGGATTCCAAAAATGGTGTGTTTATTGGGCGCAACCGTGCTCCTGGCCCCCTTATAGGAATTGGCATGACCCCGTACAGGATAACTATACATTAATGCAAAACACCCCCGACACATTAATGAAACATTACGGCAAAAATTGTGTTCACCTATTTCCTATGTAGGCTGATAACGTATGAACCGCTGAACCGATATATGAATTTAATATAATATAATCTAAGAATCATTTCAGTGAAGTCTATACCAATTATATTTCCTATCCAGCCACCGTTTGCTGGGGGAAATGCTTGTGAGTGATAGTTGCTATTGTAGGATATAGAAGTTTTCTACGTGTTATGTCCATTAATTAAATATAGCTAGTAATTTCTATATTTAATTAATGGACATAACACGTAGAAAACTTCTATATCCTACAATAGCAACTATCACTCACCACGTGTTATATTCCACGCCTTAACCGAAAGGGGGTGGAATCTTGGTAGGGTTGTTTTTCAGTGGAATGTCACAAGCAGTACTGACCTTGACGCCGTGGACCGGCATTCGAATGCTCAATTCGAGGCTGGAGTACGGGATGAGGAACACAAGGGTGGGGTGTGATGGGAGTCGAATCTTACTCGCGTCGTAGGCCGCTGCTGATGCCGTCGTGATGCCGCCGACTACAGGGGTCGCTATCCGAACGCGACGAATTGGTGACCGAACCACTTCAACCTTTCACAGCACGAAGCACTCACTACGATGACGTGAAATCTACTTATTTCTTGACGATTGTTCCGTGATTATTACAAATAACATTCAGCCAAGCCTCCCGATGCTGGCGCCGACAAAATTACCATGTGCAAAGGTGACAGCTAGCTAGTCATTTTTTTTCAATGCAAGTGACAGCTAGCTAGTGATGTCCCGATCACTCGCGGTCGATCCACGCAACAAAAAACCGAGGTGCGTTCCGAAGCATAAATATTAAACAGTCACCCGCCCGGACAGGCCCGAACCTATCCCTAATGAATAGGAAGACGAAAAAGTGTTGTGACCTCGAGGCGTGCCATCCCGACCCGTGTACAAATTGACGATCCGTCCTCGTCTCCATCTCAATGATGGCAGGTTCGCATCCTTAATCAGCACCAAATCACCGACTTGAGGGGGGCTCGTCCGGTCAGTCCACTTAAGGCGCTGCTGCAAGATGTGCAAGTACTCAAGGGACCACCGTTTCCAAAAATCTTGAGCCATCTGCTGCAACATCTGCCACCTAGTCAACCGACTTAACTAAACATCACCGAATGGGTATTCTGGCAGGGCGTTAAGGGGCTGACCTATCAGGAAGTGACCCGGCATCAACGCTTCCAAATCATTTGGATCCGAACTGAGCGGGCACAATGGACGCGAGTTCACTGTCGATTTCAATTTTACAGTACAGCGTCGCAAGCTCTTCAAAGCGTAGAGAGGTCTCACCGATGATCCTCGTCAGGTGCGACTTAGCCGATTTAACCGCAGCCTCAAAAATTCCTCCCCAATGAGGACATCCCGGCGGACTGAAAACCCATTCAATCCCTCGTCGGGAGTAAGCCGTACCGATGGCGTCCTGGTTACCGTTCAGGAATTGAGTGACCTCCTGCAGATATCGCCTGGCTCCGACCAAATTTGAGCCGTTGTCCGAACGGATTAATGTCGGGAGGCCCCTTCGTGAGACGAACCGATCCAGACATGCGATAAATGCCTCTGTAGTGAGGTCACTGACCACCTCCAAGTGGACTGCCTTTGTGGCCAAACATACGAAGACGTACAGGTATGCCTTCACTAATCTGGCGTTCCGTAGCTGTGAAGACTTGACCATGAATGGTCCCGCGAAATCCGTTCCAACCCCCGCAAAGGGCCGGATTTCGTTAACCCTATCCGAGGGCAAATCGCCCATCTGGGGCTGCATCGTAGCCGCCTTGGCCCGATAACAAGGCAGGCACCGAAATACGACGCTACGCACTAAGCGTCTTCCCGATATAATCCAGAACTCGCGCTGGAAAAACGCCATCAAGGCATGGCATCCGACATGCCCATTCCGAATGTGTCGATCCTGTATCAACAGTTCGACCAACTTCCCTTTCCTAGGGAGTTACAACGGTTGGCGAGCCGCATAAAGCAGGTTAGCATTCCGCAGCCGACCTCCTGCCCTCAGCAATCCTCGAGGGTCAATAAACGGGTTGAGCCGAACCACAGCTCCCTTCAGTTGGACGCGTCCGCGTCTCAGAATGTCCAGTTCGGACTTAAAGTGCACCGTCTGCACGTTCCGTACCAATGCGAACAACGCATGGTTCCGTTCCCGTGGTGTCAGGACCTGTGTCCGCACCCGTTGCGCCTCAGCATTGCGACAATTCCGCGCAAATCGGAAGATCCAGGCGGTCACATTGACCAGCTTGTCGAGCGAGCTGTACCGTTCCAGCAGGCTGAACTCCTCCTCCGGCTCTGGTTGCGTCGTACAGACACCGACTGTCAAGGCGCCGTTCGCCGAGGTAACGCGTGGACTCATTGGCCAATCCGATTCGGCTTGAGTCAACCATTTTGGACCCCAACACAAGGGATGTCCAACTAACTCCGGAGCGTGACACCCACGAGACGCACAGTCTGCTGGGTTCATTTCCCCTGGAACATGTCTCCAGATTAAGGGCACCTCCGAATTCAAAATCTGCGAAACCCGATTCGCCACAAAAATCTCCAGCTTGTGAACTGAAGCCTTCAGCCAGCATAACACGATCTGGCTGTCCGTCCAAGCGTAGACCGTATCTTCTAACCACGAAGAACGGTCATCGTGTGGTTGAGCAGACGAGTCAGGAGAGCCGCTCCCGAAAGCTCTAACTTGGGAATGGTCAGGCGAGTGCGCAACGGCGCAACCTTGCTCTTGGCCATGACCAACCGCACATCAACCTCCCCCGAGGAGTCGACCGTACGCAGATACACCGCAGCTCCGTAGCCCTTCTCCGAGGCATCGCAAAACCCATGCAGGGTGGCGGTGTATCGTTTGGTGGGGACCAACCTCCGTGGCAGTGAAAACCGATTGATGCCAGGGAGGGCCGAACAGAACGATTCCCACTCTGAGCTCAATGACCCGCCGATCGGGTCGTCCCATTTCAGCTCAGCAGACCACAATTGCTGCATAAAACACTTGAGCTGAAATGTTACCGGGGTGATCCACCCGTTTGGATCAAATGTCCTAGCCACCGTTGAAAGGACGTTCCGTTTTGTCCAGACCTTCGGGGAGTCCATCTCGACCCGATACAAAAACATGTCTGACACCGGCTGGTACTGGACGCCTAATACCGACAACATATTCGGATTTTCCAGATTTTCGAAAATGTGGGGATCCTGCGGGTAGTCATCCGGGAGACCAGACAGTAACTCTGGAGAGTTCGACATCCATTTCCGGAGCTCGTAACCTCCACCCCGTAAGAGCTCAACTAGCTCGTCCTCTACGGAATCTGCACCGGTACAGATATCGTCCACGTAGAGATCCTGCTCCAGGATCGCTGCTCCTCTAGGGAAATTTAACCGTTCTCGATCCGCTAACTCCCGCAGAGTGCGAATCGCCAAATAAGGACTAGACCGTAGCCCGCACGTGTTGGTGTTCAGCTCGTACACCTTGATGGGCTGATCTAGGCTCTCTCGCCAAAGTATCAGCTGATACCGTCTATCGTCAGGGTGAATGACCGTCTGCCTAAACATCATCCGGATGTCAGCTACAAACACAACATTGTGTCGACGGAACCGTGTGATAACATCCGCGATGTCATGGTTCAACTTCGGCCCTAAATGCAAACACTGGTTCAGGTTCATGCCGTTAGATGTTGATGCCGATCAATCGAACACTATCCGTATTTTGCCCTCCGGGGTCCTCAAGACCGCGTGATGAGGCAGGAAGCAGTGCTCTTCACGCTTCCAGTCGATACCCGAAACCGACATGTGGCCGAGCGACTCGTATTCCCGCATGAAGTCGACGTACTTCTGCCGGAAAATCCCGTCACGCTTCATGCGTCGTTCCATCGACAGAAGCCGCGTCTCGGCTGCATGGTGTGAACTGCCCAGCGGTGGGCGATCACTCTGGAATGGAAGACGTGTGATAAATGGACCTGACCGAAGGCGACCAGTATTGTTCCGATAAAACTGTTCACACTCTTCTTCAACCGGGTCCAACCGGCGGACCGTAGGTGGTTCCTCCACCTCCCAAAACTTCTGTATCACCTCCGAGAGTACAGAACCGAATAAGGGACTACTAGTCACTAGGCGTGTGGCAGCCGGCATGACCGGACCCATTACCGCATGGCCTAGACTGGTGTTAACCGAAACCAGACCAGTCCCCTGCAACACGTGGACACCTGGCACTAACAGGTATCCCAAGGCATCAACACCCAATAAAATGTCTACTGGGCCCGGAATATCAAACTCCGGGTCAGCCAGTGACAACCCAGCGACCAACTGTCGCACCGAGGGCGACAACCGTACGTGAGGGTGTGAGCCCATCACATTAGGCATGACTAATGCCGTGACCGTCAGACTCACCGATGAATCCACCCGTGACGAGAGAGTAAGCCGGCATACTCCCTTAACGGAAACGACTTCCGTGTTCCCAATTCCCCGAATAGAATGTGGATACTCCCTTACCAAAATGCCCAACCGTCTTACAAGGTTGCACGAGACTAAGCACCCCTGGGCCCCCGAGTCCAATAGTGCTCGTGCCACACATGATTTGCCGTCCGAACTCCACGCTATCAGAGAGGCGGTGGGGAGCATGACCGTCTGTGGAGTGGCGGCACCCTGTGAATGGGCGGCGTATCCCTAGCGGGAACCTCCGCGGGATCCGAACCCGCTCAGACCTCCGTCGGCCTTGGAGTAACTCGGCTGCTGATATGCAACCGGCATATCAGACCGTATTTGCATCAATGTGTCCCAACCCGTATAATAGGCCTCTCGCTGTCCCGGTATCCGATCGTACCGGATGGTGTACGGTGTGCCCGGTGCGCACCGTGGATGAATGGGGGAGAGCGGATCCAACCTGGGGCGCTCTAGGATTGGGGGTGACATCCGACTGTTCGCCTCCCAGAGCGACGGGTAGGGTGGCGCAGAAGGTGGTGGGCTCCCAGCCTTCGCGCCACTCATAGGTGCCATCTGACACCCGCCCGTAACACGCGGTGAGCCAGCGGCCCGAAGTCCTCGCTGATCGTGGACAGCGGCGACCGAACCCCGGCTATCCCGTATGTTACCCCCCGCGCTGCCACTTTCCCCTCGGGAGGGGTCCCGTCCGCGGGTACCCCAGTCACCCCGTTGGTGACTCCCGTTGCCCGGAGGGGGACTGGGTCTGGCCCTGGTTGGGCCCTGTGGCCGACCAACCTAAGTCCAGCCCTGGTGACCGTCCGAAGGGCCTGACCGATTCAGGCAAAACACTATGTGGTGCTTGCCACCACAGCACTCACAGGGGAACGCGAGCACTCGCTCAGCGTGTGCGGCCCCAAACAACCGAAACACAATCGGTGGCGGAAGACTATCTTTCTGCGGGCAGCTACCCCGAGCGCCTTAAATTTGGCGCAACTGGTCACGTCATGACAGGCACTGTCGCAGTGCACACAGCCGTCACCCGACGGCGCGGCATTCAAAACGCCAAATTGTTTCGACCTCTCACCCCCCCGTGGGGGCGGGGGCGCGGCCCCTCCCACATCCGCGCGGGTTGGCGCTGCACACTGGCCTCCGTGTCCAGTGTGTCACATCGCCTACATTCACCCTCCAAAAAATCTGTCAATTGGACGAGTGTGGGCAGTTCCGTGCTACTGCCCCCATGCAGCTGTTCAAACCGACTTTGAACAGCTGCAGGCAACCGTGACAAAACCATATACAAAACAATGTATGACCATTGGTCTACCGGAAGACCAAGGTTCTGAAGTGTCTTAGTGGCCACCAGCACAGGGTTGAGCACCTGTACTCGGATGTCAACATCCCGGGTTACTCTAGGGATGCTAAACAGCTTCCTCAGCTGCGCATCAACCAACCTCCGTTTGTGTTGGTAGCGGTCAAACAATATGGCCCTTCCTATCTCATAATTGCCCGCCGTGACCGTTAGGTGACCGACCAACTCCTTCGGTTTACCCCGCAGAGACATCAATAGTTGGGCCAACTTGTAGGCGTTGTCCAGGTCGTCCCGACCGTGGACCAAACTATCAAACAAATTAATGAAGGCCGGCCACTCATCAATTGCCCCACTGAAAGCCGGAATCTCTAGGTGTGGCAGCCGTCCAACAACACCCTTCGGGGGGGGGGTCTCCGGTACCATCCCCACGGTCATTCCTTCGCGACCTCTTAATTTTCTCCGCGCGACGCTCGATGTCACCCAAGCATTCCATCGCTTGGTCAGCATCCGCGCAGAGCTGTTTCACTGCAGCCACCCAAGCTTCATCAGTAAGCCCGAGAGCTTCAGCCTCCGCAGCCAGCCGACACACCTTCCCGACGCGTGTCATTGCGTCCTCCACACGCTTGAGAAGGACATCATCCATGTCCGGTCGCTCCACATACTTATAAGTATGGGCGAGCCATCTCATTTCCTCCCGGACACCATGCCGCAGTACCGTCAAGGGTGAAGGTGCCATGTTGACCGATTGAATGGATTCTGGTCCTATACTTCACTACCGAACTAAGTATAGCCAGAGACCAGCACTTGCCCGTCAGCGCTGGGTACAGAAATTAAAACTATGTTTTCAAAACTGAGGCAACTACTGGAACAATTAAATCCTAAAAATATTTAATATGGTCGCCCTGTGGATATACACCTTATAACTATACACTCTAAATCAATTAGAGAATGCCACCATAAAGCACAATAAAAAATAACACACAAAAATTTATTATAAAAAACAATAAAAAATATTAAATAAAATTTATTAAAAAAAATAAGTGGTGGGCTCCGAGACTATAAACCTAAACAATATAGCACCCTAAATCACACTGGATATCAAATCCAAGCTATTTTTAATATAATATAGGTAGCCGTGAACCTTCTAGAAGTGGCCTTTCCGATATGACCTGCACTTCTACTGAGGTCAGCAAAATCAGCTTAATACCCCTTAAATAGCCTGACCCTGCTCTGTAAACCGAAATAACACTGCAGTACTACAGAACTAATAATAGTGAGTTCGAATTAGGCTGGAATTATTATCGCACTATTAAACTATTAAAACCTAATATTATTTGTATAATGTAATGACCAATAGACTACATCTACAGACCTACAGTGCAGCTTTGACCTTATTGAGATATTTTTTGATGAGATTGTATCCCAATATTTATAAAATAGTGACTTAACTGAGTATAAAAAAAATTCACCGATCGAAGGTCGAAGTGAAACATAACCTCGACGAGATATATTTCTATGATATTTTCTGGAAACAAAGGAAAGAAAGGGTCTTTGAGAATGCAATCAATATAATCTTATACGGGCTTATATGATTTTGGGTCCTAGTTTAGCGTTTGATGCCATGACTATAGCGTTTCCATGTTTTTAGTTTTATCATCTCTACATGCTGCGACAAAACAGTGAAGGTAGTAATATAATAAGGGTGCAAACAAAAATAAATTGCGAGTGTTAAGTCGATATCTGTGTTGATTATATACATTAAATTCAGTATTACATCTCATTTATTTATTTATTTTATTATCTTAAAAAATCCACAGCTAAATATTATGATTAAACAGCTAATTAAACCTTAACTCAAGCCAATAATGGATTTAAATTCCTTAAGCTAAACATCATGACATTATACTGAGGAGGTTAAATAAGTATATACACAAAGAAAACAGTAAAATATGTTACTAAAATCAAATTAAATTATTAAATTATAAATTTTGAATGTTGAATGCACGGGTAAAATGTGTAGTGTGCAGTGTAGTGTAGTGCTGTACGCCCTTGCATAGCCCTATGACCGTAGTCTTGGGATCGGATCTTTAGCAACATTAATCAAAATTAGTATTTTTTATAGTCACCATTGAGCTAAAAAATTAAAAACCAGTTTGGATTTTTTAAATAGCTTCCGCCACCGCCACCGCTACCGCTTCGCTTTAAAGTCCATAGCTCCTCGTTCAAAGAAACTCGTAACGCGATCCCAATCCCAGCAATAAGGAAACAATTCCTTAATATAAGAAATCATGATGATTTATTTCCCTATATCCAACAGGATATTGTATACATTAGAAATGGTACGAAAAGGATCAAAATAACCCTCTTACTCACTATCTACCGTCAATTTGACATAAATTATGTCATTTTTATGTGGACTGGAGTTAGTTAATTAGGATGGAGGTGCGATTCGGACCAGAACACGAAGATTCCTTACTATGTACTTAGTCAACTCTGTTACAAAATTGTCTTTATTTCAGGTTAAAAACTCATATCTATAAATACCTTACAACTAAAGATCAATACTTTATTAAATAAACACAAACTAATATCTATCTTAGCTAGGGAATTTTTGTTAGGTCTCGCTTCCCTTGTGTCGGAAAAGGATGCGCTTCGGCCAGTAAGCTTTAGCCAGGACCATCGTCTTGAGCTCCGGCGGCACCCGAAGTTTGAATGACAGGAAGTCCTTGGGTCTTTGTGACTCCAAAACCTCATTTAAATAATAACTCCTTTAAAATTGACTGCACCTTTCTGTGACATCCTGTACAAAACTGCGTGATCAACACAAGACAAATAAACTAAACACTATCCAGACTTAGCCGTATAACTGGGAATTAAAATTTGGCACCAAACACGGCCATCTTTGATCTCTGTTGTGTCTGGGATATAAAACTTGGGATTAGTTAGCATGCGATTTTGCCAAATAATATTTTTATCATTAAACGATAACTTCTCATGCTGGGAAGGGCATAATTGAGACTCCCAGTCCCAGTAACAAAATTCAAGGCAACTAATAGTGGATCCTATCTTATGCAGAGGATCTCCCTCGCAGTGCAGCGCGGAAACGCCGCCAGCGTGATGGGGACATTTGCATCTGATATGGTCCGGGGCGCTTTATTTTCTTAGTGTGTTTGTGTGTGTGTGTGTGTGTGTGTGTGTGTGTGTGTGTTTTTGCATATTTAAGTTTTGTACAAAGTATTTTAAAATGTATGTACAAGTAACATAATAACTATTGTTTAACTTGGTGAATTATTTATCATGTCATTGTTTTTTATCTTGAATAAAGAAGGTGTTACGGTTAAAGTAATAAAAAAAAATAAACTAATAGTGTGTTTTTAATGATGATGATGTTAGGCAAAGTTCTGTACCGCTTGCATTATATCCTTCGACTCTTATAGATTTGTCAAACTAGTTGTTTAATATTTATGCTTCGGAACGCACCTCGGTTTTTTGTTGCGCGGATCGACCGCGAGTGATCGGGATATCACTAGCTAGCTGTCACTTGCGTAGAAAAAAAATGACTAGCTAGCTGTCACCTTTGCACATGGTAAATTTGTCGGCGCCAGCATCGGGAGGCTTGGCTGAATGTTATTTGTAATAATCACGGAACAATCGTCAAGAAATAAGTAGATTTCACGTCATCGTCATAGTGAGTGCTTCGTGCTGTGAAAGGTTGAAGTGGTTCGGTCACCAATTCGTCGCGTTCGGAAAGCGACCCCTGTAGTCGGCGGCATCACGACGGCATCAGAAGCAGCCTACGACGCGAGTAAGATTCGACTCCCATCACACCCCACCCTCGTGTTCCTCATCCCGTACTCCCGCCTCGAATTGAGCGTTCGAATGCCGGTCCACGGCGTCAAGGTCAGTACTGCTTGTGACATTCCACTGAAAAACAACCCTACCAAGATTCCACCCCCTTTCGGTTAAGGCGTGGAATTTAACATTTTGGCAGCAGAGGCACGGTTTCCTAGTACGAAATCGAGTCACGGACGGTTGTAGAGTTGTTTTTTTGTAGTGGGATAGGGTACCTCAGATTGGTCGGCAATCATTTTGTGAGTGAGTCTTGTGGTCGGTATACCACAATTTAGGTTCATTTTCGGTTAGTGAACGTATAATTGACGATTTAGTTAACGATTATTATAAATTTGTAGTCGGAAACTACTGTTTATGCGCATAAAGGATTGAACAGTCACTCCGCGAAGTAACTATATTGTATTACTTGTGGTAGAACGTCGGGTTCTATAGTACTGCAGTGTTATTTCGGTTAACAGAGCAGGGTCAGGCTATTTAAGGGGTATTAAGCTGATTTTGCTGACCTCAGTAGAAGTGCAGGTCATATCGGAAAGGCCACTTCTAGAAGGTTCACGGCTACCTATATTATATTAAAAATAGCTTGGATTTGATATCCAGTGTGGTTTAGGGTGCTATATTGTTTAGGTTTATAGTCTCGGAGCCCACCACTTATTTTTTTTAATAAATTTTATTTAATATTTTTTATTGTTTTTTATAATAAAATTTTGTGTGTTATTTTTTATTGTGCTTTATGGTAGCATTCTCTAATTGATTTAGAGTGTATAGTTATAAGGTGTATATCCACAGGGCGACCATATTAAATATTTTTAGGATTTAATTTTTCCAGTAGTTGCCTCAGTTTTGACAACTTAGTTTTAATTTCTGTGCCCAGCGCTGACGGGCAAGTGCTGGTCTCTGGCTATACTTAGTTCGGTAGTGAAGTATAGGACCAGAATCCATTCAATCGGTCAACATGGCACCTTCACCCTTGACGGTACTGCGGCATGGTGTCCGGGAGGAAATGAGATGGCTCGCCCACACTCATAAGTATGTGGAGCGACCGGACATGGATGATGTCCTTCTCAAGCGTGTGGAGGACGCAATGACACGCGTCGGGAAGGTGTGTCGGCTGGCTGCGGAGGCTGAAGCTCTCGGGCTTACTGATGAAGCTTCGGTGGCTGCAGTGAAACAGCTTTGCGCGGACGCTGACCAAGCGATGGAATGCTTGGGTGACATTGAGCGTCGCACGGAGAAAATTAAGCGGTCGCGAAGGAATGACCGTAGGGATGGTACCGGAGACCCACCCCCGAAGGGTGTTCTTGGACGGCTGCCACACTTGGAGATTCCGGCCTTCAGTGGGGCAATTGATGAGTGGCCGGCCTTCATTAATTTGTTTGATAGTTTGGTCCACGGTCGGGACGACCTGGACAACGCCTACAAGTTGGCCCAACTATTGATGGCTCTGCGGGGTAAACCGAAGGAGTTGGTCGGTCACCTAACGGTCACGGCGGGCAATTATGAGATAGGAAGGGCCATATTGTTTGACCGCTACCAACACAAACGGCGGTTGGTTGATGCGCAGCTGAGGAAGCTGTTTAGCATCCCTAGAGTAACCCGGGATGTTGACATCCGAGTACAGGTGCTCAACCCTGTGCTGGTGGCTACTAAGGCACTTCAGAACCTTGGTCTTCCGGTTCAAAGTCGGTTTGAACAGCTGCATGGGGGCAGTAGCACGGAACTGCCCACACTCGTCCAATTGACAGATTTTTTGGAGGGTGAATGTAGGCGATGTGACACACTGGAAACGGAGGCCAGTGTGCAGCGCCAACCCGCGCGGATGCGGGAGGGGCCGCGCCCCCGCCCGAAGGTCTGGACGAAACGGAACGTCCTTTCAACGGTGGCTAGGACATTTGATCCAAACGGGTGGATCACCCCGGTAACATTTCAGCTCAAGTGTTTTATGCAGCAATTGTGGTCTGCTGAGCTGAAATGGGACAACCCGATCGGCGGGTCATTGAGCTCAGAGTGGGAATCATTCTTTTCGACCCTCCCTGGCATCAATCGGATTTCACTGCCACGGAGGTTGGTCCCCACCAAACGATACACCGCCACCCTGCATGGGTTTTGCGATGCCTCGGAGAAGGGCTACGGAGCTGCGGTGTATCTGCGTACGGTCGACTCCTCGGGGGAGGTTGATGTGCGGTTGGTCATGGCCAAGAGCAAGGTTGCGCCGTTGCGCACTCGCCTGACCATTCCCAAATTAGAGCTTTCAGGAGCGGCTCTCCTGACTCGTCTGCTCAACCACACGATGACCGTTCTTCGTGGTTAGAAGATACGGTCTACGCTTGGACGGACAGCCAGATCGTGTTATGCTGGCTGGAGGCTTCAGTTCACAAGCTGGAGATTTTTGTGGCGAATCGGGATTCGCAGATTTTGAATTCGGAGGTGCCCTTAATCTGGAGACATGTTAAAGGGGAAATGAACCCAGCATACTGTGCGTCTCGTGGGTGTCACGCTCCGGAGTTAGTTGGACATCCCTTGTGGTGGGGTCCAAAATGGTTGATTCAAGCCGAATCGGATTGGCCAATGAGTCCACGCGTTACCTCGGCGAACGGCGCCTTGACAGTCGGTGTCTGTACGACGCAACCAGAGCCGGAAGAGGAGTTCAGCCTGCTGGAACGGTACAGCTCACTCGACAATCTGGTCAATGTGACCGCGTGGATCTTCCGATTGGCGCGGAATGGTCGCAATTCTGAGGCGCAACGGGTGCGGACACAGGTCCTGACACCACGGGAACGGAACCATGCGTTGTTCGCATTGGTACGGAACGTGCAGACGGTGCACTTTAAGTCCGAACTGGACATTCTGAGACGCGGACGCGTCCAACTGAAGGGAGCTTTGGCTCGGCTCAACCCGTTTATTGACCCTCAAGGATTGCTGAGGGTAGGAGGTCGGCTGCGGAATGCTAACCTGCCTTATGCGGCTCGCCACCCGTTGTAACTCCCTAGGAAAGGGAAGTTGGTCGAACTGTTGATACAGGATCGACACATTCGGAATGGGCATGTCGGATGCCACGCCTTGATGGCGTTTTTCCAGCGCGAGTTCTGGATTCTATCGGGAAGACGCTTAGTGCGTAGCGTCGTATTTCGGTGCCTGCCTTGTTATCGGGCCAAGGCGGCTACGATGCAGCCCCAGATGGGCGATTTGCCCTCGGATAGGGTAAACGAAATCCGGCCCTTTGCGGGGGTCGGAACGGATTTCGCGGGACCATTCATGGTCAAGTTTTCACAGCTACGGAACGCCAGATTAATGAAGGCATACCTGTACGTCTTCGTGTGCTTGGCCACGAAGGCAGTCCACTTGGAGGTGGTCAGTGACCTCACTACAGAGGCATTTATCGCATGTCTGGATCGGTTCGTCTCACGAAGGGGCCTCCCGACATTAATCCGTTCGGACAACGGCACAAATTTTGTCGGAGCCAGGCGATATCTGCAGGAGGTCACTCAATTCCTGAACGGTAACCAGGACGCCATCGGTACGGCTTACTCCCGACGAGGGATTTAATGGGTTTTCAGTCCGCCGGGATGTCCTCATTGGGGAGGAATTTTTGAGGCTGCGGTTAAATCGGCTAAGTCGCACCTGACGAGGATCATCGGTGAGACCTCTCTACGCTTTGAAGAGCTTGCGACGCTGTTCTGTAAAATTGAAATGACACTGAACTCGCGTCCGTTTTGCCCGCTCAGTTCGGATCGAAGCAGGTTTGGAACTGTCGGGCAGTGGGATGATGAGTTCTCTCTTCCTCAGACTAGGAAAGGAGTACTGCCTTTATACCATGCTTAAAACGCTTTAATAAGTACCACACAATTTTAAAAAATAAAGTTAGGCTTTGCTTTACCGGAAATAACATAAAAACTCAATCGTAGCCCGTCTAACGGATCACCGCGTGTTTTGAATTTAGAACACAAATTCAACATGGCGATATAACAAACACAACACAAACGCGAAATGGTCTAATCTTTTCAGCGCAAGGTTAGAAATTATGAAAATTTAAAAATCTTGTTAGATATTTAAATATACTATAAAAACTAATAAACTTGCGCACACGGTAGTTTTTAACGAATTTACAGATCACAGTCCTATCATGCTTCTATTAAATCACACAGAAGCTATAAATAAAGCAATATCCCGTGAAAAAGTCATTATCAATACTTTAGGCATTGGCAAACAACTCGAAGAACATGATTGGAAACCTTTTTTCCTAATGGAAGACGTTAATACTGCAGCAGCAACTCTGGTCACTTGCCTCCAAACTATAATCACTGACAACACGACTGCAACCAAAATCCCCAAACGTAACCAACCCTTAAAACCGTGGATTACAATGTCTGTACTTAAATCAATTAGAACTAGGGATACCATTCATAAGAAATTAAAAAAGAATAATACCAACGATACAATGCGAGAGGAATACAAGAAATATAGGAATTGTTGTAATAAAATAATAAAGAGTCTCAAAAAACAATATTATCAGAATCGGCTTAAAAATAATACTGGCAACGCAAAAGAAACATGGAAATTAATTAAAGAAATATGTTACCTAAATACAAAAAAAGAAACAAATGTAGATCTACTTAATATTGAGAAGGGTTCAATAGAGTCACTTGATAAAGTTAACGCCTACTTCACCTCGATAGGAGGTACCCTAGCAAAAGGTATACTGGAACGTACTGGCAGCTATCTCAAAAATTACCCCTGCTAATTTGATGATGGTCTCTCCGACTGATCAGGCTGAGATTGAGCGCATGATAGCAATGTTAAAACCAAACAGTGCACCCGGCTGGGACAATATACCAACCACTATTGTAAAGAGTTTTTACCGTCTGCTAGCTGGTCCACTATCTCACCTATGCAACTTAAGTTTTAGTAGGGGTAGCTTTCCTGACATATTGAAAAGGATTATAGTCTGTCCTATCCATAAAACTGGTGACAAGAAGCTCCCCTCAAACTACCGACCCATCACATTACTGACAACGCTTTCCAAAATCATCGAAAAACTAATGAACAAACTTGAATTAAACATTTTGGTAGCAGGAGCGCGGTTTCCTAGTGGGAAATCATCGATTCACGGTTGTAGGGCTGCCTTTGTCACATTGTCAGATTGGCTCAAGTCGGCAATGAGTCTGTGGTTGGTATACCACAATTAAAATTCATTTCGGTTAGTGAAAGTATAAGTGCCAATTTAGTTAACAGTTGTTATAAATTTGTAGTCGGAAACTACTGTTACCAGCGCATAAAGGATTGAATGGTCATTCTGCGAAGCCTAGATTGTATTACTTACGGTGGAACGTCGGGTTCTGTAGTCTTACAGTGTTATTTCGGTTTACACAGCAGGGTCGGGCTATTTAAGGGGTATTAAGCTGATTTGCTGACCTCAAAGGAAGTGTGGTTCATAAGAAGCCACTTATTATTTTGTTTTTTTTATAATAACCTTTTGTGTGTTATTTGTATTGTACCACATGGTGGCATTCTCTAATTGATTTAGAGTATATATTTATAAGGTGTGTGTCCACAGGGCGACCATATTAAATATCGTTTAGGATTTAATTGTTTAGTGGTTGCCTTGGGTTTTACAACTTAGTTTTAATTTCTGTGCCCAGCGCTGACGGGAAAGTGCTGGTATCTGGCTGTGCTTAGTTCGGCAGTGAAGCATAGGACCAGGAACAATTAAATCGGTAACCATGGCACCTTCGCCCTTGACGGTACTGCGATATGGTGTCCGTGAGGAGATGAGATGGCTCGCCCATATTCACAAGTATGTGGAGCGACCCGACATGGACGATGTCCTGCTCAAGCGTGTGGAGGACGCAATAACACGCGTCGGGAAGGTGTGTCGGCTGGCTGCCGAGGCTGAAGCCCTCGGGCTTACGGATGAGGCCTCGGTGGCTGCAGTGAGGCAGCTCTGCGCGGATGCTGACCAAGCGATGGAGTGCTTGGGCGACATCGAGCGTCGCGCCGAAAAAATTAAGCGGTCGCGTCGGAATGACCGCGGGGAGGGTAGCGGAGACCCCCCCCCCCCTAAAGGTGTGGTTGGACGGCTTCCACACCTGGAGATTCCGGCCTTCGGTGAGGCAATTGATGAGTGGCCGGCATTCATCAATTTGTTCGATAGCCTGGTCCACGGTCGGGACGACCTGGACAGCGCCTACAAGTTGGCCCAGCTATTGATGGCACTGCGGGGTGAACCGAAGGAGTTGGTCGGTCACCTAACGGTTACGGCGGGCAATTATGAGATTGCCCGGGTCATATTGTTTGACCGCTACCAACACAAAAGGCGGTTGGTTGATGCGCAGCTGGGGAAGCTGTTCAGCATCCCAAGAGTAACCCGGGATGTTGACATCCGGGTACAGGTGCTCAACCCTGTGCTGGTGGCCACTAAGGCCCTTCAGAACCTTGGTCTGCCGGTAGACCAATGGTCATATATTGTGTTATATATGGTTTTGTCACGGTTGCCTGCAGCTGTTCAAAGTCGGTTTGAACAGCTGCATGGGGGCAGTAGCTCGGAACTGCCCACGCTCGTCCAATTAACGGAGTTTTTGGAGGGTGAATGCAGGCGATGCGACACCATGGATTCGGAGGCCAGTGTGCAGCGCCAACCCGCGCGGATGCGGGAGGGGCCGCGCCCCCCACCCCCACGGGGGGGTGGTCGGTCAAAACAATTTGGCGTTTTGAGTGCCGCGCCGTCGGGTGACGCCTGTGTGCACTGCGACAGTGCCGGTCATGAGGTGACCAGTTGCGCCAACTTTAACGCGCTCGGTGTGGCTGCCCGCAGGAAGGTCGTCTTCCGCCACCGATTGTGTTTCGGTTGTTTGGGGCCGCACGCGCTGAGCGAGTGCTCACGGGCGTCCCCCTGTGAGGGCTGCGGTAGCAGGCACCTCGTCGTGTTGTGCCTGAACCGGTCAGGCCCATCGGACGGTCACCAGGGCCGGACTCAGGTTGGTCGGTAACAGGGCCCAACCAGGGCCGGACCCAGTCCCCCTCCGGGCAAAGGGAGTCACCAACGGGGTGACTGGGGTACCCGCGGACGGGACCCCCCCCCCTGAGAGGAAGGGGGCAGCGAAGGGGGTACAGGCGGGATAGCCGGGGTTCGGTCGCCGCTGTCCAGGGCCAGCGAGGACTTCGGGCCGCTGGCTCACCGCGTGTTACGGGCGGGTGTCAGATGGCACCTATGAGTGGCGCGAAGGCTGGGAGCCCACCACCTTCTGCGCCACCCTGCCCGTCGCTCTGGGAGGCGAACAGGGAGGCGAACAGTCGGATGTCGCCCCCATTCCTAGAGCGCCCCAGGTTGGATCCGCTCTCCCCCCACCATCCACGGTGGCCACCGGGCACACCGTTCACAGTCCGGTTTGGTCGGGTACCGGGACAGCGAGGGGCCTATTATGCGGGTTGGGACCCCCTAATGTACATGCGGACTGATATGCCACCGGTGGCATATCAGCAGCCGAGTTACCAGGCCTACGGAGGTCTGAGCGGGTTCGGATCCCGCGGGGGTTCCCGCTAGGGACACGCCGCCCACTTACAAGGTGCCGCCACTCCACAGACGGTCATGCTCCCCACCGCCTCGGTGATAGCGTGGAGTTCGGACGGCAAATCTTGTGGGGCACGAGCACTATTGGACTCGGGGGCCCAGGGGTGCTTAGTCTCGTGCAACCTTGTAAGACGGTTGGGCATTTCGGTAAGGGAGTACCTACATGCCATTCGGGGAATTGGGAACACGGAAGTCGGTTCCGTTAAGGGAGTATGTCGGATTACTCTCTCGTCACGGGTGGATTCATCGGTGAATCTGACGGTCACGGCATTAGTCATGCCTAATGTGATGGGCTCACACCCTCACGTACGGTTGTCGCCCTCGGTGCGACAGTTGGTCGCTGGGTTGTCACTGGCTGACCCGGAGTTCGACATTCCGGGCCCAGTAGACATTTTATTGGGTGTCGATGCCTTAGGATACCTGTTAGTGCCAGGTGTCCACGTGTTGCAGGCGACTGGTCTGGTTTCGGTCAACACCAGACTGGGCCATGCGGTAATGGGTCCAGTCATGCCGGCTGCCCCACGCCTTGCGACTCGTAGTCCCTTATTCGGTTCTGTACTCTCGGAGGTGATACAGAAGTTTTGGGAGGTGGAGGAACCACCTACGGTACGCCGGTTGGACCCGGTTGAAGAAGAGTGTGAACAGTTTTATCGGAACAATACTGGTCGCCTTCGGTCAGGTCGATTTCTCACACGTCTTCCATTTCGGAGTGATCGCCCGCCGCTGGGCAGTTCACACCATGCAGCCGAGACGCGGCTTCTGTCGATGGAACGACGCATGAAGCGTGACGGGATTTTCCGGCAGAAGTACGTCGACTTCATGCGGGAATACGAGTCGCTCGGCCACATGTTGGTTTCGGGTATCGACTGGAAGCGTGAAGACCACTGCTTCCTGCCCCATCACGCGGTCTTGAGGACCCCGGAGGGCAAAATACGGGTAGTGTTCGATGGATCGGCATCAACATCTAACGGCATGAACCTGAACCAGTGTTTGCATTCAGGGCCGAAGTTGAATCATGACATCGCGGATGTTATCACACGGTTCCATCGACACAATGTTGTGTTTGTAGCTGACATCCGGATGATGTTTAGACAGACGGTCATTCACCCTGACGATAGACGGTATCAGCTGATACTGTGGCGAGAGAGCCCAGATCAGCCCATCAGGGTGTACGAGTTGAACACCAACACGTACGGGCTACGGTCTAGTCCTTATTTGGCGATTCGCACTCTGCGGGAGTTAGCGGATCGAGAACGGTTAAATTTCCCTAGAGGAGCAGCGATCCTGGAGCAGGACCTCTACGTGGACGATATCTGTACCGGTGCAGATTCCGTAGAGGCGGCGCTGGCTCGACGGGACGAGCTGGTTGAGCTCCTACGGGGTGGAGGTTACGAGCTCCGGAAATGGATGTTGAACTCTCCAGAGTTACTGACTGGTCTTCCGGATGACTACCAGCAGGATCCCCACATTTTTGAAAATTTGGAAAACCCAAATATGTTGTCGGTATTAGGCGTCCAGTACCAGCCGGTGTCAGACATGTTTTCGTATCGGGTCGAGTTGGACACCCCGAAGGTCTGGACGAAACGGAACGTCCTTTCAACGGTGGCTAGGACGTTTGATCCAAACGGGTGGATCACCCCGGTAACATTTCAGCTCAAGTGTTTTATGCAGCAATTGTGGTCTGCTGAGCTGAAATGGGACGACCCGATCGGCGGGTCATTGAGCTCAGAGTGGGACTCGTTCTTTTCGACCCTTCCTGGCATCCATCGGATTTCACTGCCACGGAGGTTGGTCCCCACCAAACGATACACCGCCACCCTGCATGGGTTTTGCGATGCCTCGGAGAAGGGCTACGGAGCTGCGGTGTATCTGCGTACGGTCGACTCCTCGGGGGAGGTTGATGTGCGGTTGGTCATGGCCAAGAGCAAGGTTGCGCCGTTGCGCACTCGCCTGACCATTCCCAAGTTAGAGCTTTCGGGAGCGGCTCTCCTGACTCGTCTGCTCAACCACACGATGACGGTTCTTCGTGGGTCAATAGCGTTGGAAGATACGGTCTACGCTTGGACGGACAGCCAGATCGTGTTATGCTGGCTGAAGGCTTCAGTTCACAAGCTGGACATTTTTGTGGCGAATCGGGTTTCGCAGATTTTGACTTCGTAGGTTCCCTTGATCTGGAGACATGTTCCAGGGGAAATGACCCCAGCAGACTGTGCGTCTCGTGGGTGTCACGCTCCGGAGTTAGTTGGACATCCCTTGTGGTGGGGTCCAAAATCGTTGACTCAAGCCGAATCGGATTGGCCAATGAGTCCACGCGTTACCACGGCAAACGGCGCCTTGACAGTCGGTGTCTGTACGACGCAACCAGAGCCGGAAGAGGAGTTCAGCCTGCTGGAACGGTACAGCTCGCTCGACAAGCTGGTCAATGTGACCGCCTGGATCTGCAGATTTGCACGGAATTGTAGGAATTCTGAGGCGCAACGAGTGCGGACACAGGTCCTGACACCACGGGAACGGAACCATGCGTTGTTCGCATTGGTACGGAACGTGCAGACGGTGCACTTTAAGTCCGAATTGGACACTCTGAGACGCGGACGCGTCCAACTGAAGGGAGCTGTGGCTCGGCTCAACCCGTTTATTGACCCTCAAGGATTGCTGAGGGTAGGAGGTCGGCTGCGGAATGCCAACCTGCCTTATGCGGCTCGCCACCCGTTGTTACTCCCTCGGAAAGGGAAGTTGGTCGAGCTGTTGATACAGGATCGACACATTCGGACTGATATGCCACCGGAACGGATTTCGCGGGACCATTCATGGTCAAGTCTTCACAGCTACGGAACGCCAAATTAGTAAAGGCATACCTGTGCGTCTTCGTGTGCTTGGCCACGAAGGCAGTCCACTTGGAGGTGGTCAGTGACCTCACTACGGAGGCATTTATCGCTTGTCTAGATCGGTTCGTCTCACGAAGGGGCCTCCCGACATTAATCCGTTCGGACAACGGCACAAACTTTGTCGGAGCCAGGCGATATCTGCAGGAGGTCACTCAATTCCTGAACGGTAACCAGGACGCCATCGGTACGGCTTGCTCCCGACGAGGGATTGAATGGGTTTTCAGTCCGCCGGGATGTCCTCATTGGGGAGAAATTTTTGAGGCTGCGGTTAAATCGGCTAAGTCGCACCTGACGAGGATCATCGGTGAGACCTCTCTACGCTTTGAAGAGCTTGCGACGCTGTTCTGTAAAATTGAAATGACACTGAACTCGCGTCCGTTGTGCCCGCTCAGTTCGGATCCAAATGATTTGGAAGCGTTGACGCCGGGTCACTTCCTGATAGGTCAGCCCCTTAACGCCCTGCCAGAATACCCATTCGGTGATGTTAAGTTAAGTCGGTTAACTAGGTGGCAGATGTTGCAGCAGATGGCTCAAGATTTTTGGAAACGGTGGTCCCTTGAGTACTTGCACATCTTGCAGCAGCGCCTTAAGTGGACTGACCGGACGAGCCCCCCTCAAGTCGGTGATTTGGTGCTGATTAAGGAAGCGAACCTGCCATCATTGAGATGGAGACGAGGACGGATCGTCAATTTGTACACGGGTCGGGATGGCACGCCTCGATCAGCAGAAGTCAGGGTGGGGGACTCGGTCCTCAAGAGAGCGGTCGCAACACTTTCTCGCCTTCCTATTGATTAGGGACAGGTTCGGGCCTGTCCGGGCGGGTGACTGTTTAGTATTTATGCGTCGGAAACGCACCGGTTTTTGTTGCGCGAATCGATCGCTAGTAATTGAGACATCACTAGCGAAAACGGCACTAGCAGCTGTCACTCGTATCGGAAACGAGATGTAAAATTGGAGGTTAATCTATCTCTTGTTCTGGTCTCATCGGTGAGATAACATGGCGGCTCGGGCCCCGTGATGGTATTTCGGTGTACCAATTATCATACAGGCATCGGGCCTGGTCAGAGTGTAAATCTACCTCATAGCGTCGGGCTATTGATGGTAATTAGATTCGCGTCAGCGGTTGAGTGATTTGTGTGGTGAAGCACAGAGTCGTATTCGGACGGCGACTCCACGTCGGCAGACAGCACGCCGTCGGCAGCGCCAGGCAGCGACGGCAAGGGTTCGATCCCATCCTATCCCAACTGTGCCCCCTTTCCCGAATTCCTGTCTCGAATCGAGCCTTCGATTTCCTGTCTACGGAGACAAAGGTAATAAACAAATTTCATCACTTCTTTTCTCTCACGTGGCAAAGGCACAACCCCCTCATGACTCCACGCCGTTCGGTTTAGGCGTGGAATTAAACACCTAACGACCCCCTAAAATATGACTACACCTTTCAAATTTTGTGCTCAGATTGTGTGTGAACACAATCGGCCTACTGTAATAATGTAGATAACTTATAGTTAATATGTTGATTTTACGCCAAAATAAATGGAGTTCGGAATCTACTCAAATATACATGCTTCCCGTGTTTTCTTTTTTAAACCATTTATTAATCCCAACTATTAGCGTCCGTGGCCTAGTGGCATTCGCCCATCGGAAAGAAGCGTCCATGGCCCAGCGGTATTCGCCCATCGGAAACGATCGTGCGGGTGGCAAAATCTGGCTGAGACGGGCACTGAATGTGTGTCCGTTTCTATGTGGCAGTTGTTTCAGGCGCTCCCGTGTTTCGGATGACACGTTAAGCTGTAGGTCCCGGCTACTATTGCTACTCGGTGGTAATAGTTGTAAAGCTGGTCAGAGGCCCTATTAGAGCAGCTTGAAAACATCTGACAGTCGGGTTGGCCAATAACCCGACACCCCTCCATCAACCCGCACTAAGCCAGTGTGGTTGAGTATGGCTCAATCTTACTCGTATCCGGATAAAGACCCGTGCCCCTCAATAGGGACCATAATGGGCTACATTATTATTAATCCCCATTACATTATGTTCAATACAATAACGCGTTGAGGATTGTGTTGGGGCTGCCGCGATTCTGTAGCGCCTCAATCATGTTCGCAGAGGCGAAAGTCGCCGACTTTTTTGCGATTCTGCGAAAAAGAATCGCTTCAATAATGATTCGTACACGCGGCAGCCCGAATACAATTCTCGATACGTTGGCAAATAGGATCGACAGCCCTATTATGAGACACTGGGTAGGTGTACATCTAGCTCCTAATAAAAAGTGATGTACCTAACTGTGTTTTTCCTGATTGCTTCATGTAAATAATGATGTGTAATACGTGTGTGTAAAGTGGTTGTGTGTGAGGGTAGAGATATCTGTGTGAGGGTATGTTTGTATGTGTGTATGCCTATTAATTTAATTATGCTAAAATTAAAATTTTATTTTGTATATGTTGTGTAAAAATATGGATTATTTATATCTGAAATAAATTGATAAATAAAAAAAATAAATAAATAAAAAATTATAACTAAATGCTATCTAGCCACTATGTAAAACAGTAGTTTATATTGAATTGAATTTGGATTCTGGATTCTGATAACATAAAGTTGAACAGGACATTACTTAAATACAGATATAGAAGAAATAAGCGCGAAAAATACATTCTTTTTCGCAATCCGGTAAACAAGAATCTTAAAACCACACAAACTACGAGCGGGAAAGTGATATTTTCACTCAGAACATCCAAGCTATCGTTAAAACAAAGTAACTATTTACCCACACATAAAATTTAAACACAACGGAATTAAAAATAGCAACGCATTAAACGAATTTAGAGTTCCTTGGGCAAGGCGAAGGCGTTTGATTGTGTTGATCATAATACGCTTATAATTAAATTAAATCATTACGGAGTTAGAAATAAAGCGGAAATGGAAGTTAGAAATGGATCTACTAGGATCATACCTAAGCAATAGAATTCAAAAGGCAGAAGTAAACGGCGTTAAATCTGATGGATGGGATGTAAAAATTGGCGTTCCACAAGGTTCCATATTAGGCCCTTTCTTATTCCTGGTATACATTAACGATCTGCCTTTCATGGTGGAGAAATTAACTGACATAGTGTTGTTTGCTGATGATACTTCGATGATCTTCAAAATTTAAAGACAAAAAGGAGATTTTGATGAGTTGATAATGGGTAATGATGGTCCTTGAATTGGTTCACAGTTAATAATTTATTGTCACACGCTGGTAAAACCAAGTGTATCAAATTCTCACTTCCAAATGTCAGGCAAGTTGAGACCAGTTTAGTGTTAGACAACAGCACGTTAGAATTAGTAAATGATGCGAAGTTTCTTGGAATAACCATTGATAGCAAATTGCAGTGGGGACCCCACATAGATAATTTAGCTGGTAAATTAAGTTCTACTGCTTACGCTGTTAGGAACATCAGACAAAGCACGGATGTGGCTATATCTAGGCTAGTATATTTTAGTTAATTTCATAGTGTTATATCCTATGGTATCTTATTGTGGGGGAAAGCAGCGGATATTCAAACTATTTTTATTTAACAGAAAAGAGCTATTCTAGTAATTTATAATTTAAAACGAACAGACTCCTTAAGAGAACTTTTTAAAGAAATTGACATACTAACTGTAGCTAGTCAATTTATTTTCGAAAATATAATGTATGTACGCCAGAACCTTACAACATTTACCAAACTTAGCGACAGCTGCAATGTTAACCTAAGAAATAATCACAGACTGTGTGCGCCCCGATTTAGACTCGTGAAGGTTAGCAATTCTTTCAAGGGTCAGTGCATTCTCTACTATAATAAGATACCTCTGGAGATTTTGAAATTGCCATTTGAGCAATTTAAAAAGCATGTCAAAGCGACTTTGTCGAAAAAGGGATATTACAATGTTCGAGATTACTTAAATGACAGGACTGTATGGGGTTAATCTAGTTCAACACAGACCTCGCTGTTAATAATTTTGTAATTATTTATTATTGCCTGCTTATTAAATTAAAAAAATCATAATTGTATTAGTTAAGCACAACCAATTTTTAAAAGAGATCTAAAAATCAATCTGTGGGAGTTTCTACGCCCTTCTTCTCCCACAGTGGTCCAATGTAGAGAAGAGGCAAAAAATGACGTTTGCTAAGTATATGTAAATATCTACAGTAATAAAGTACTTTGACTTTGACTTTGACAAGTAGAAAAATATATCCCTCCTATACGAGTACTTTCTCGTTACCTATTTACCTAACCTAACATTTAATAGTTTGTAGATTAACAAATGAACGCTACACGGTCTATTTTCTAATATATACATGTATAGGTACATGATTTGAAAGAAGGGATTTTTTTGTATCATGTTATGTTGTTTAAGGTTTCTGTATGGAGTGTGCGAAGAAGTTGCGAAAAACTTAGCTAGAAAAAACATAATGATCTCACAACTCTTACTTTCAAAAAATATTGATTATAGATGCTGGCTTATCGCCTAACAGATATGTTTCCTGCGCCCTTATTTGCAATAAGATAAATAAGATAAAAGTTTATTTGTACATTTACAATTTTTTGCTTAAGCATATAATACAGTGTCATTGTTGTACGTCACTGTATAAACTTAAGCTTAAAATCTTAGGGATTGTAAGTCCTCCGATCGATATTAGGTAATTTAACAACAATAACTGTATGACTAGGAGCTGCGTAACAAAATTATGTACGTAATTAGAAACAGGGTTAGTTAATTTTGCTTGCTTACTTTCATATAATTAGTTTTAAAAGATCAAAAACATAAAATAGGTTCCTAGAAAAACATAGCAAGAAAACTAACATTCCAAAAATAATTAAACTATCTTATGCTCTTCTTATAAGTTGTTCAGCGTTTATATAATCGAAAGATTTAACCTAACCTTTTAATAATACAGCTATTTCATATTGAAAATAGACCTACAGAACCATAACACTACAATCGGCGTCGCACTTTATTTGTTTCTCTTCCGCGGAATATTTCCCAACGCCCAACGAGAGAGGACGTGTTTTTTATTTCTCTTGGCGACTAAAAGTTAACTTTGTCACATACATGGCCCACATGGGCGTGTGGGCCAAGGCTTAAGGGAAGGCAGGGGAAGTAGCTGCTCACGTCCGCAACAAATACTTGGATCCCACCACCCGGCACGGTCGCCCTGGGCGGGCGAGCAAATTTTCCAGGTTCTCAATACAGAACTTCAAATAATAATAAAACCTTGGACACTATTTACCCACATTGATCTAGCCCCAAACTAGGATGCCCTGTATCTTGGGTACTAGACAACGATACACATATTTATATAGATAAATATTATACTTAGATATAGATAAACAACCATGACTTGGGTACAAACATCCGTTCTCATTAAACAAATATTTGCCCCCACCGGGAGTCGAACCCGGGACCCTTGGCTTCGTAGGCAGGGTCAATACCCAAAGTCTAATTTAAATATTTAATATTGGCGAAATGAGACCTAGTGGCAAACTAGAATTAGTGGAATTGTAGACCATTTTTAAGACTGAGGTCCACGTGCATGACATTTATTAAACACGTTTATCGATTTAAAGATTAAATTTAAATCAATTTAGCATCGCTAAACAAATTTAGCGAATATATGGATCTAAGACGATTGGATCAGTTTTTCATTTTAATCTACCAAATCTCGTCGCTTGCACCACGTCCCGGCTTCCCTCGTAAGTGCAAGGCTTGCGGGGCCCGGCGGAATACAAAAATGCTACAACTCGCTTTTCGGTACACCAGTGTTACACCAGTGCGAGGTTTAACGCTGAGCCGTAGTTACTGTGGACAATAATAACTCAAATCTGTAGTGAAGTTTTATTAGAAAATTATAAATCTATTAATTAAAATTCTGACTGGCCACTAATCGCAAAATCGCTTTGGCTAGTGAAAGCTAAACCCAGCTTCATAAATTAGCTCAGGTTTGTGCTTATCAATCAATCACAGAAGTTCATCCCTTAATTAAGTTTCTTCGAACTTGAGTTACTTGAAACGTGATTGCAACGGAACAAATCTTGTATTTTCTGCTTTACGTTTATTGGTGTTTGGTGCCTTATTGCCGCAGGAAATACAGGATTGCAACATCAATATGATATTTATATGGGAAAAGAAATCGTTGTAATCACATTGGTCGAATACACATACTCGTGCTCAAATAAAGATCAGCTTAAAATTCATATTTATGTTGTCAGTTCCTGAACGAGAGATAGTAGGGCTTTGTTTGTCTGTCAAACTTCTCCTCTCAACGCACCTTGACATCTATAGATGCCATTTTACCATTATAGGTTTTGAGTTCTAATACCATGGCATAAGGTTCAAAATCGCGATGCCTCAAAACAACCTGGGGCTTTCAGAGCTCATATCTGTGTCATATAAATATAACACCAAAAATTTCGTCCATTGATATCCTCCTCCCTGAGTCCGGCACTGCCTTTCAGTACAGTCACCGGCAAAGGCGAAGGAAACGTGCCGCTGCTTCCGGCCACTTGACCACTGGAGTGTACATGTGAACTTGGCGGTACTTTAATATTTATACGAGAAGTGGTCGCCACTTGCATCGTAAAGGCATTATTATTAAAGTTAATACGTTCAGGGAGATGTTGGAAATCCTTTAATAAAAAAAAAATAAAAAACATCAAACCTCCTTCAGTTGAAAGTTGCAAGGTACCTATTTTGATGTACACTTAAACAACATACGCCAATCGATATAGAAGATAATTACAAGCCATAAATACTCTTTGACAAAATGTCCAAATGATACACTTTCTGAAATAGGTATGTCTGTTTGAAGATGTGAAAAAATTATATAAACTGAAGAAAGTATGTAATTTACGACATTTTGCCATAGAGTATTTGTTGTTTGTAATTATTTTCTCTGTCGATTGGCGTATGTTTCATAGGAGTTCCCCAAAATACGTCATTTTAGGTATTTGGAACTTAGGTAGGTATGCCAGGCTCCATACAAAAACGTTCGAAGTCCTAAGACTTTATAAAAGGTCAAAAGGCCTCCTTACAAGAAACGTATTTCTATGGTTTTTGCTCAATCTTGGTACGGAACCCTTTGTAAGCAAGTCCGTATAGCACTTAGCCGATATTATTTCCGTGAGAATTAAAACAACAAAGCGGTGGGTACGCCTTTCCACATGTACGACGTCTGTGGTGTTGCGGTCCTGGCTGTGCTTTCCAAGCGAGTGGTCCCGGGTTCGACTACCGGCTGGAGAAGAAGGAAAAAGAAGTCGCCTTTTTTGGTTCACATGCCAAAGTGTAACCTAGTGTGGGGCCAGAAGCAATGTGTGTGCCTGTATGCAAATGTTAAGAAGTTAAAATAAATACAGTGGGCGAAGTGTGAGTTTTCAATAAAATTGACTTCACTATCGCGTTGCCGTGAAACGCTAGTTTTGTATAGCAAGTTTGTGACTCACTGGCTTTTTACTGGCGTTTTACGGCAACGCGATAGTAAAGTCAATTTTATTGAAAACTCGCAATTCGCCCACTGACATACGGGTTGGAAGCGGCACAATTGTCCCCACGTCGGGCCAGTTATTAAGTACTCCATTTTGCACATTTACAAACGGCAATATGGAAAATAAATTCCAAAGAGACTCAACAAACATAGATAAGAGAGTTTCAATCAAAAGCTAAATAGCAAATACCACTAACCCACAATTCCCAACATAATTACAAAATTTAAACCCACAAAGAAGTTTACCGGAAAATCATGAACAGCCTCTTTCATCAGTTCTGCCGAAATGTTCAGGTCAAGCTACCCCAATAGCATACAATTGTAGTCCTTAGGACATATGGGATAAGGGAGGTAAGGTTATGTGTAACCGAATGAGTAAGATCCCTTGAGGAAGAGCAACTTATTATGAAACTCCGAATTCTTCAAAAGACAATTCATATCTATAAGGATTTCTATATGTGGATCCAGTGTTGCTAGGAGTAGGCGAGTGGCGAAAAATATGTATTATTAGATCGAATATTTAATAAAATAGGTCAAGAGCAAGTCGGACTTGTTCATGACGGGTTCCGTACCATCGTAGATAAATAAACGCAAAAAACACATCGCTTTTATCAGGGACCTTCTTTAATAAATGAAATTTTGTAATTGATTTCATCTATTGTTGCTGAAGGGGCAACAGAAATTCCAATTCAGGACAATCTCAAATCTCTACCAATTATAGTTAATTAGATACTATGGTTAGTTAACCAAAGTTGCCACGTTTACAGTATTCACACTAAAGCACTTACTTCACTATATAATAAGTTTAAAAATGAATGATTTTATTCTAATCACAATAACGCAATTTGACACGTGACACGAATGCAAGAATCACACTATATTATAAGCATTAACAAAACTAAAACAATAATTGCCTCCTTTAAACTCATGAGTTTGACCGCGCGTGAGAGAGACAGACAGACTATTCTTGATGCCCATGCAGTGCAACGAAACTTATCAAGACTCTATTAACTATCTGTGAAATCCATGCCGATCGCTTTAAAATTGATATTTTGAAAGCTTTTCGCTAGTTTCAAATTGACCTTGAACATCCTTATTTGAGTACCTTTGTGGCGCAGCCGTTGTGGCTCTGCCTGCCATGCGAGAGGTTTCGGGTTCAGTCCCCGGCTGGGGACAAAAGAAACTCCAGGTCTTGGATGTTATATGTGTGTGATATCGCTGTTTCAGGTTCCCACGACACAGGGTATCCTAGTGTGGGGCCAGAAGCAATGTATGTGCCTGTTTATAAATGTTATGTAGATAGATAGATAATTCATTTATTCATTGTTCGGTACAAACACAAAAACATTAGTGGTTATTAACATATTACAAACCACACAAAATTAATTATGACAAAAAACATCAAAGAAATTAAATAAAACAATGAAAATAATTAAGATTAACACAGCAAAAATATGGAAATTAAGGATCACTATGTGGCACCGTGACTGTACCGCGACAATGAAATGGCCCTGACTCAGCAATGTCACAGACGAATCCGTGACGCTGATATTCTGCCAGAGCCAAAGCGGACGAGACAGCAATAGGCTTAAGTACACAAAATACACAAATTATTACAGCAAATAAATAAAATTAAAAAATAAAATAAAATATTAAAATCTACTAATATGGAATTGAATTAATTATTGCAATTGAATTTGAATTTAAATTGAATTAATAATGCAAAGAATAGTATCGGAATTGTGTGATTTAAATTAGATGAAATTTCAGAATTGTATAATATGAATAGAAAAAGGATAATATAATGTCAATGATTATGTCGTATGGTAGTCAAAATAAAAAAGAATGAATTTATATGTTATATTGTTATATTATTCACTAACTCAAATCCACAGAAAAACCAATGCAATTAGTGTCACATTGACGTTTAGAGTATGGATGGGTGACCCTGAGAGTATGGGAAAATTTATATAATTCCACAGTTTTCAATCGATTTGAGGTACAATAAATTTGGGAATGTTGATTTCTATCAGTTACACGCAGAAAAAGCAAAAACCGATGAAACCGGTAAATACCGCTTGGGAAACGGAACGTTCTCTCATTATAAGCTGGTTGATAGAAAATTGTCTTTTGCTTATTTAAGCTTGCTTACCTTCTAATTGTCATATCAAACTTGTCAAAGAAAATCTTCCTAAGTTCCAAACAATTTTGTAAGAAGCTATATGAAATGAATCGTCGACAGACTGACACTTTAAATTGGGTTGACACTGTTGACATTAGCTTTGACGTTGTTCAGGCTTCTCAGCACCTAATGACCTCGTAGGGGCCCATCAGCTACGAGGTAGCGTAACGATCAGTTGCCAAGAAGTGTGAACGTCGGCGATTCACCGAGCTGAAGTAATTGAGGTCGATCTAACCTGGTCTGTGCTTCGGTCCCGTCAACCTCCTGTCTCTCTGCAAGGCCCGGTTGCACCCTAGGCTCTTCTTGGTAGACAGGTTCTTCAGCCAACCTCCTATGACTCGCGGGCCAGCTTCAATGAGCACAGTGTTCCAACACAGGTTATGTTACGTGGTAAAAACCAATCGGCCACGTAAATGCGAACTTTATCTGGTTCGGGGAACCACAACACACTCAGCTATATAGACAATCCTGAGGGAAACCCGAATACATTCCAGATGGCTTGCGATTTAATTTCAATACCCTAACCAAAACGCGTTTTCATTGCGAGGGCTTTCGTCTGTCAGTTGTCAAAAAACTGCTAGGTTGGCAGCAACGTCAAATTCAAAATGGCCGTTCAGAAACCATCGATCGAATATCGATTTGGAATCGAACAATCACCCGCCCGGACAGGCACCCACCTGTCCCATAATCTACGGGCAGCCGAGACAACGTTGCTACCGCTCGTTTTAGAACCGAGCCTCCTACTAGAACCTCTGCAGACCGGGGGGTCCCGTCCTTGCCAGGGAACAAGTTAACAATGCGCCCCCTGCGCCAACGTAGTGGCGGTAGGTTAGCATCCTTAACCAGAACGAGGTCACCAACACTAGGGGGGCTGGTTTTGTCAGTCCACTTAAGGCGCTGTTGTAAGATATGCAGATACTCGAGCGACCAACGCTTCCAGAAATTCTGAGAAAACTGCTGCAACATCTGATACCTTGACAACCGATACAATTTCACTCCCTCGAAGGGGTGCTCGGGCAACGCGTTAAGTGGCTGTCCTATCAAGAAATGGCCTGGGGTCAGAGCCTCCAGGTCATTTGGATCCGAGCTGAGCGGACACAACGGTCGCGAATTGAGAACGGCCTCGATCTTACAAAACAATGTCGCGAGCTCCTCAAAAGTCAGCGCGGTCTGACCTACTATACGCCCCAAGTGCGTCTTAGCTGACTTAACTACGACCTCAAAAATCCCACCCCAGTGGGGGCAAATCGGTGGGCTGAAGGTCCACTGTATACCCCGACGGGAGAGGGCCGTTCCAATATCCACTTTATTTACATTCAAAAAGTTGACTATCTCTCGTAAGTATCGTTCCGCACCGATGTAGTTAGTGCCGTTATCAGAGCGGATCAAAGTTGGAACTCCCCTTCGAGAAACAAACCTATCCAAACAAGCAATGAAAGCCTCTATCGAGAGATCAGCAACGAGCTCGAGATGTACCGCCTTGGTGGATAAACAAACAAACACACATAGGTACGCCTTGTATTGCCTAGCGGTACGCAATCGTGAACTCTTCACCATAAACGGTCCTGCAAAATCCGTACCAACACCTGAAAACGGTCTGACCTCATTCACACGATCAGGAGGCAAGTCCCCCATGAGAGGTTGCATCGTGGCAGCCTTAAGTCGATAACAAGGCATGCACCGAAACACGATGTTCCGTATGACACGGCGGGCAGATAAGATCCAAAACTCCCGCTGGAGCGTGGCCAACAACGCGTTACAGCCGGCATGCGCGTTTTTAATATGACGATCAGTCACCAGCAATTCAACTAACTGTCCTCCCTTGGGGAGCAGAAGTGGGTGACGAGCCGAATACGACAGATTCGCATTGCGCAATCTCCCTCCTACCCGAAGTAACCCGGTCGAATCAACAAAGGGGTTGAGACGCGCGACGGCTCCCTTCAATTTCGAACGTCCACTTCGTATAATCTCCAATTCTGCCCCAAACTTCGAGGACTGTACCAACCGGACCAAATTCAACAGCGACACGTTTTGCTCTGCCGGAGTCAGAATAGGGTTCAACGTTCGCTGATCGCGAGGAGTACGACAATTTCGAGCGAATCTCCTAATCCAAGTGGACACGTTTATCAACTTGTCAAGTGAGCTATACCGGTCCAGCAGAAACCCGGCGTCAGGGTCCTCAGCCTTCTGGGTAACATGCACGGCTGCTCTGGGGCCATGATCCGAAGATACTACTACATGGCTGTGGGGCCAGTCCGATTCTCTCTTGGCAAGCCAGGGTCGTCCCCACCACAAATGGTGTCTAACGAGTTCAGGAGCCCGACATCCCCTGGATGCACAATTAGACGGGTTCAATTCTCCTGGTACATGTCTCCAGGTCAGTGGGACCTCAGACGACACAATCTGGGAGACACGGTTCGCAACAAAAACCTCTAAGTTATGGACCGAAGCCTTCAGCCAGCACAAAACAATCTGGCTGTCCGTCCACGCGTACACCGTATCCTCCAAAACCAATGACCCACGCAAAACTGTTAGAGTGTGATTCAAAAGTTTGGTCAAAAGAGCAGCCCCGGACAGTTCCAGTTTTGGAATCGTCATCCTTGTCTGAATAGGCGCTACCTTGCTTTTTGCCAAAACCAAACGCACGTCGACCTCCCCGGTGGAGGTGACGGTTCGCAAATAAACCGCTGCCGCAAACCCTCGTTCAGAGGCATCACAAAACCCGTGAAGGGTTGCCCTGTAATCCCCAGCAGGGACCAATTTCCTCGGCAGCGATACATTATTTATGTCCGATAGCGAGGTGAACATTCGCGTCCAATCAGTCAACAAATCACCTGAGAGGTGGGTGTCCCAGGTCAACTGAGCCGCCCATAGCCTTTGCATAAAACATTTGAGAGCAAAGGTGACTGGAGAAATCCATCCATTCGGGTCGAACGTTCTCGCAATCGTTGACAGTACTGACCGCTTCGTCCAGGCCTTCGGTGTTTCTAAAACCACCCGATAGGTAAACTCATCATGGACGGGCCGGTACTGAATTCCAAGCACTGACAACATGTTAGGGTTGTCAGGATTCTCAAAAACGTGCGGGTCTTGTTGAAACTCATCTGGGAGACCAGCCATCAACTCAGGGGAGTTGGACATCCACTTGCGTAGTTCATAGCCGCCTCGTTCCAGCAATTGAATGAGCTCGTCACGTCGGTCCAGAGCTTCCTCTACACTGGCTGCCCCTGTGCAGACGTCATCGACGTACAAATCTTGCTCCAGGATAGCGGCGGCTCTAGGATAGCTCACACGGTCACGCGACGCCAACTCCCGCAGGGTACGCATCGCCAAATACGGGCTAGACCGTAACCCATACGTGTTCGTGTTTAACTCATAGACCTTGACTGGCTCGGCCGTGGACTCACGCCACAGTATCAACTGATACCTTCTGTCAGCCGGATGAATTACCGTTTGCCTAAATATCATCCGAATGTCTGCGACAAATACAATCTGGTGCCTCCGAAAGCTCGTGAGAATATCCGAAATATCACGACTCAACTTGGGTCCCGAATGTAGACACTGATTCAGGGACATCCCGTTCGAGGTAGGTGCTGACCCATCAAAAACAACTCGAATCTTGCCGGTAGGGGTTCGTAGGACGGCATGGTGTGGAAGGAAACAATGATCCTCAGATCTCCAGTCCACACCCGATACCGACATGTGTCCTAACGACTCATACTCCCTCATCAAATCAACATATTTTTGTTTAAATACGGCGTCCCTTGACATCCTACGCTCCATCGACATCAATCTCGTCTCAGCCATCTTCCTAGATTCTCCTAGTGGCGGTCGATCGGCCCTGAAAGGCAGTCGAGTTACAAAACGACCAGAACGAAGGCGACCAGTACTATTCTGGTAAAACAACTCGCACTCTTCTTCGTCTGCGTCGACTCGACGAACGGTGGGAGGTTCCTCTATCTCCCAGAAACGTTGGAAAACGTCTGACAACGCTGAGCCAATAAGTATGCCATCTGACTTGGCAGGCCTAACCATTGGCAATGCCGGACCCATGATCACGTGACCAAACATAGTATCCACAGCAATCAACCCGTCCGGCTGAAGAACTCGCTGATCCGACAACAGAAACCTACCCAGAACGTCTGCTCCCAGTAGCAGGTCGACCGGGGCTGGAGTGTCAAAATCGGGATCCGCCAACTTGAGTCCTGATGTCAGGAATCGAACGGCCGGATTCAACTTCAATAAGGGGTGTCTGCCCATGACATGCGTCATTACTAAAGCTTGCACGGATGTTTTTGTCAAAATGTCATAACGTGGAGAGAACGTGATCACCGATTGACCAACTACATTCGTAACCGTAACATTCCCCACGCCCCGTATTGATTTATTATACCTATTTACCTTGAGGCCCAACCATTTTGCTAAATCATTCGATACAATGCAGCCCTGAGCTCCAGAATCTAATAGGGCGCGAACGTATGTTGGGTTGCCCGCCAAATCCCAAACAAGCACAGAGGCGATCGGTAACACCACCGTCTCCGGTTGGGGGGCAACAAATGGTTGGGCCGCGAATTCCTAGCGAGGACCCCCGGGGCCCCACTGTGCCCGTAACCGATCAGGTATGCAGCTATACGCCAGAGGGTCCCATTGAACAAATGGCCCACGCGCCGGTTCCATTCCCAGCCTACGATTTCCCGTAAAGGGGGGTGGGCGTGAATTCAACCGTGGCCGCTCCATGAGCGGGGGGGACATCACATGTGACCGACGAGGACGAGGCGACGAGCGGGGCGACAACTGAGGCGGCGTCCGAACCGCACACGCATAGCTCGAAGGTGTCCCATGCCACCCGCCCGTTACGGCCTGCTCAACACACCCAATGTCCCGCTGGGTCGGATGCTGAGTCGCAACCGAAAACTCAGGGCCCCCCATGTAATGGTCCTGAGTGCGGCCCTACACCCTGGTACTACCCTGTGCACGTGGGGACGTTGGCCCCTGAGTTGCGCTCCGAGTCGCAAACGAATTCTCAGGGCCCCATGCCGTGTCACCCTGGGTACGGCCCTGTGGACGTGGGGACGTTGGCCCCTGAGTTGCGCTCCGATTCGCAAACGAATTCTCAGGGCCCCATGCCGTGTCACCCTGGATACGGCCCTGTGGAGGCTGTTGGCCGGACCGGTTCATGCACACCAGATTGTTGTGGGCCCCACCACAATATCCGCACATTTTTGTGCGCGTGCAGTCCGTAGCCATGTGTGGCCCGAGGCACAGGAAACACCAGCTCCGCTGCTTGGCCATCCGGCGCCGTCCCTGAACCCTAAGTTCCCCGAACTTATTGCAATAGGCCACAGCATGGCCAATCTGCCTACAACATGGGCAGGTCTCACCATGTGGGGTCAATTCACTCACAGTCCCATACGACTGCCGGTTGGTGCGGTCCTTCCTCGTCGGAGGGCCCCTACTCACAGCGCTCCCGGCAGCTCTCTGTGGCTCCGAAGGATGGGTGACCGTCAACCCCAAATTCTCTGCCCGTCGAGCCTCCTCTTCCAAGAATCCGACCAAGTCGGAGAAGGCGGGCAGGTCCTCGGCCGACCTCCCGTGAGACTGTTCGAAACGAGTCTGCACGTCAGCGGGTAGGCGGGAAAGTACAATGTACAACAGTAGGTACGACCATTCACCAACCGGAAGTCCAAGATTCTCTAGAGCTCACCCCTCAATGCTGCCACTAGCTGAGCCATCTTGACAGACTTGGTAATGTCCGATCGCATGTGCACCAAACTGTCGAACAGATTGATTAAGCCCATCCATTCACCGGACACTCCGTCAAAGGTAGGCATAGTTATGGCAGGTAACCTGGACCCCGAACCCTGAAGCGGCAGAGGTGCTTCAATGTCACCACCATGGCTGGACTCGCGCTGTCTACGTATATCCGCAGCCTTCTGCGTGATAGCAGCTGCCATCTCCATACATTGGTCGACATCCCCTAGCAACCGTGACAGCCTGTCAGGTGCGCAACCATCAACTGATTCCGCCTGCGCGGACAATTCGAGCACCCTATTGTAACGTTCCTTAACGTCCATAGACCGCTCCAATACCACATCATGCCTATCTAAACGGTCTATCAGACCGTGTGCGGAGGAAAACCATCTGAGTTCCTTAGAAACACCCTTCTGGATTTCAGATAACGACATGATCGGAACGATACTTACTCACAATTTGCAGTAACTCAATTTTATTGGACCCTCCAGTCTACAACCCAAACGAGGGAACCCTAAACCACAACTTAAACAATGTTGTTTTCCTTAAACAATAGGAACCGAGTTTTATATCTATATAAATTCTGTAAATACAATTTAGTTTCCCTTTATCATTATAACACACACAGATAGTCAATATTAGTTCAAGTTATAAATTGCTATAAACTGAAAACAATGTAATAGCCTGCTATCAATAGATGTAACTACCTATGTTAACCAAAACATTCTTCAATAGCATTACTAGACCACTAATAGATTGACTAACTGGTAATTCAATTCAATATCTGTCTATCTACTACCAGCAATAGACCTATAGCTTACAATACTACCAATCTATGTGGATATAGGAACACAACCAAGTTACCTAATAACCGCCTATACCTACAGATTGATAGTCCCAAATCGTGCCTTTCTGGAGCCCTTGACGGCTGCAAATCTCAGGAAGCCACGCTCTAGCTACCAAAGTGTTCAGGCTTCTCAGCACCTAATGACCTCGTAGGGGCCCATCAGCTACGAGGTAGCGTAACGATCAGTTGCCAAGAAGTGTGAACGTCGGCGATTCACCGAGCTGAAGTAATTGAGGTCGATCTAACCTGGTCTGTGCTTCGGTCCCGTCAACCTCCTGTCTCTCTGCAAGGCCCGGTTGCACCCTAGGCTCTTCTTGGTAGACAGGTTCTTCAGCCAACCTCCTATGACTAGCGGGCCAGCTTCAATGAGCACAGTGTTCCAACACAGGTTATGTTACGTGGTAAAAACCAATCGGCCACGTAAATGCGAACTTTATCTGGTTCGGGGAACCACAACACACTCAGCTATATAGACAATCCTGAGGGAAACCCGAATACATTCCAGATGGCTTGCGATTTAATTTCAATACCCTAACCAAAACGCGTTTTCATTGCGAGGGCTTTCGTCTGTCAGTTGTCAAAAAACTGCTAGGTTGGCAGCAACGTCAAATTCAAAATGGCCGTTCAGAAACCATCGATCGAATATCGATTTGGAATCGAACAGACGTATTTGACGTTTACTGACCACAAGTTGCAGGCCAATGACTGAAAAATACGAAAATCAGTAGAAAAAAGCGAATGTTCCGCGAGCGTTTCAAAAACAGAGCTTCTGTAATTTAAAGCAGTTGTAACAAAGGGTATATAATTTACTAAGTAGTTGTAATTTGAGTTTAAAAAGAAACGGGACTTGTAAAGAGTTACAGAATCGAGCTACTGGGTGGGTTTTATACAAAAATGCGCCAGGATGTAAGGCGCTGATGTGTGAACATTCTTGAGCTCTCGTGTGACTGCACTTGACCTAGCTAATGGTTTCCGACAAGTTCCTCGCTCTCGCTCTACACTGAATTATGTACCGTGAGAAATGTATTTGCCTGAGCCGGTCTGCATACTGATTAAGTATCTAGGCTGACATAGCTCACTCTGTTTCTTGAGGTAGTCGGTAAGATGAGTCTTACACTTGTTTAAAGACAAAAATGTATAGAATTTAATGTTTGTTTTGAGGTCAAACTATGTGTAACATTTTTTGTAGTAAAACGGTGACGGTCAAAAGTATGGTGGATGAATAGATATACAGCTTGCTCGGACTCGCGCCAAACGTCTACGTCGTTTTGAAGTTAAACTATTATTTTATACTATAAACGTTCAGTATTTTTGTAGTAACACGGCTAGTTTTCATCATTGCGACGCGGCAACGTCAGAGCTATCTAGATGTTTTATGCGAGCCTGGAGATGAAGAAAAATTGTCAGATCTTGGATGTTTACATGTCAGTGATGTCACTTTTTCTGGTTACCACTGGGTATCCTAGTGTGGAGCCAGAAGCAATGATGCGCCTGTATGTAAATATTACATAACGTCATGCCGTTTCCCATGCGCAGTTGCAATTTAGGCCAGATCGATGAAATGGGGGTTAGCACTTATCTCGGGTTTACTTTGATATTCCATACTTTCTATGAATTGTCAAAGGTTACTCGAGTTTAGTGTTTACTAGCGGTCCATCTGTCGGTGTCAAGTTATTCAATACTCCATAGATTTATCTTTATCAATAATTTCTCCAGAAAAGTTGTTCTCATATATGATTCTCTATTCTTCTACGGTTTGACCAGTCACCATTAAACTAAAAGCCGAGCTGTTTGCGCAATTCAGACCGCGCCCTGACGGTGGAGGACATATTCTAAACGGACTGGGTAAGCATGAGAGTTTCCTCATAACCACACTGACACTACAGAGGCGTTCGGAGCAGAAACAGCGCAATCCGTGAATCTTGTGAAGTCTAGAATTTCGTATATTTTTATTGCACATGAAAATTCTTATCACAAGCTTATAGAAAAGACATTTGCAAAGACCAGCTTATCTGTAACAAGACATTGCTTCCAGCAAACCCGAGATGAGAAGGATAAATTCCTCGGAATCGAACCTTATAAATGTTAAAATCACCTGGCATCATCCGATTCCATTCAAATTATAATAACAGTCACTACAATGACAGGTTACGTGAAATAACCGCGTTCAGTAGCCCTCTCATGTAATTTTGATATCTAGGGATTGCAATCGCTTTAAAAAAATAGCATAGAGAACATCGCGAAACAAGTAACGTCGCAATCAAAATATCAAATAATCGTGTTGTGATTGGTATATTTGATACATTTGACGACATCTGTGGCGCTGTGGTTGTGGCTTTGCCTACCACGCGAGAGGTCTCGGTTTCTATCCTCGGCTTGGGATAGAGAAAAAAAATAGATCATGGCCGTTTTTATATGTGTGATGTCGCTGTTGTATATGTATGTCACCGTAAGATAGTCAAAACCGTTAGTTGATAGACTAACGCGTTAGTTGATCAACTATCGACAGATAGTAAACCAGACCGACAGTCAACCTAACACGAAGACTATTCGGGGGATTCGCCGCGGTCGCCCCCTCTAGTCTACACATAAGCTACCGCAGTGTTTGCCCTGGTGTTTCGTTTGCAATTCAAATTTTAACCAGTTTACTATTTAACGGTTTTAACCGTTAGTTTATTAACTAACGCCTCATATAGCTACAGTTACTATCTGTCGTTAGTTGACCAACAAACGAGAAAAAACGTTACTTTATCAACTTACGTTTTTGACAATCTCACTGTGACATACAGGTGTCCCGTTATAAGTGGACCAAACTGTAATCGGTGAAGGGTTGGACGGTCCTCTATCAGAAAAACTAATAGGTTTAGTAAAAGTGTCATGGTTTTCGAAATATTTGAGATCAAAGAGTTTTCTTTAAATTTTAGGCTTTTCATATTACCCGCGGCTCTGTCGGAGCCTAAATGAATACTCAGACATATTTGACATATTTCATGACTCATTAGGTAAAGTTAAGAAAATACTCTCTTCAAGCTCTGTCACTCAATAACAAGTTTTTATTTTACTTTCATATTTTGTCTTTACAAAATCTAAATATTACCATAGTTTGCTAGTTTAATATAGATACTCGTAATAATAATATAATAATAATAAAAATATTTATTCATCAAAAACTTGAACAGTAAAAAGTTACAATTAAAGGTACTTAGCTAAATAGATTGATACAAAGATAATGTGAACATCTGAGCCTGAGCTAGGTCTAAACCTGTATTTCAGGCTACAGCGCTCTTCCCTTAAAATATGTAAAGCTAGTTTATGGTACACAGAAAGAAACCAACAACAAAAATAGTAACATTTAAAATTAAAAACTTGTTGTACCTAAATTAGTAGTTATACTTATACAATTAACATGAAAAAATAATAATAAGAGAGTGGGTTAGTGAGTTTGTTTGTGAGTTTGTTTGTGAGTTTGTTTGTGATCCTCTCTGTGTGTGGAGTGATTGTGAATGAGTGTGTGTGAGAGGGTGTGTGAGATTAACACATATGTCAGACTTATTTATAATTATTAAAATAGTAAATATTTTTGTAAGTACTTAGAAATATTATTTGGTTAGCTAGTAATTTTGAGTAATTCCTCAGTTTTGTCATAGTCGAGTGAGTGTAATATTATAATATAAATTTCAGCTGCTCTATTTATTCTATTATATAGGAAGGGACCAAGGAAGCAGGGAAATTTATGAGCAAAAGAGGTTCGAAACAATATATTGTCTAAACAAACCCTATCTTTACGCCGTCTGGTCAGTAAAGAAGGGCTATATATTAAAGATGAGTGTTGTTTTAATATAATGTGATACACAAATAGTTGCCTCACCGTTAGGACGTTGCAGGAATTATAAAGGAAACAGGTAGGGAAGAGGAGGGGACGGAAAGTAGAGACCTTGAGTACAGCTCTTTGAGCAAGTTCGAGAGGCAAGATAGATGTTTTCGGTGCACCTCCCCACGAGGTGATGCAGTAAGTGAGCACGGATTGACAGAGTGCCATATAAACTCGTTTTATCAATCCGGCATCAGCAACATGGCGAAGCATTTTGAAAACATAGATTAGTTTGCGGATTCTGCCAGTGACCAGGTGAATATGAGGTCGAAAGGTGAGATTATTATCGATGAGGACACCAAGGTATTTAATGGTTGTACTTTTGTGCAGGGCTGGACAGGAGCATGTTCCACTATTTGGATCTATGCAGTTGTGCGCAAATATCGCACCTTCATCGGTAAACTTTGTGTTTCTGATTGAAAAGGTAACGTAAACTGTTTTATCAGAGTTTAAAGTCAGCAGGTTATTTTGAAGCCATTTGGTGGCATTGTTGAAACCTCTCTGGGCAACTTCGTATGTCTCTTGCCAGGTGTTTGTCGAGAATATCAGGGCGGTATCATCTGCATAGGTTATTACTTTGCCATTATCAGGATTCAGGTCACACAGATCATTTATGTAAATGAGAAAGAGTGTAGGCCCCAATATGCTGCCCTGAGGAACGCCGTACGTGATTGGTAAGTCATCGCTGCAGTGCTCACCGATTTTTACAAATTGAGAGCGACCAGTGAGATACTCCTCAAAAAACCTCAACTGCACCCCCCGTATACCCAACCTATCGAGTTTATCCAATAGGAGGGGGACAGAGACCGTGTCAAACGCCTTGGCAAGATCAAGAAAAATACCTAAAACCTTTCGCCCGGCATCAAGATTTTTCACCACGTAGTCAGTGAGTTCATGGACTGCGTCACTAGTCGAAATATTATTTCGGAATCCGAATTGGCAATCAGATAAAAGGTTGTATGATTCTAGGTATCTTATTAGTTGACGGTTAACAATTCGCTCCAGTAACTTAGAGATTGAAGGCAAGATAGAGATGGGCCTATAGTTATTGACACGGTCTCTGTCGCCAGCCTTGTGAATAGGGATCACCATAGATCGCTTGAGGGGATTAGGGAAAACTCCATCAGCAAGACACATGTTGAAAATATAAGTAAGGGGTGGAACAAAGAAATCTTTGAAGAGCCTAAGAATACGGTTCGAGATGTTGTCCCAACCAACAGCGCACACGCTCCTCAGACCAACTATAAGTCTCTCAACTTCACCCTTATCGGTCTCCAGTAAGGCAAATGAAGTAATAGATCTGCTTGGTGGTAGTGGAGGTTTGCTGTCAGTTTGTCTGGGACCCAACGGTGTGTTTATTCTTTCAGCAAGATTCTTACCCACATTTGCAAAGAAATGGTTCACATTATTAGTATTATTAGAATTAGAATTTCCCGCTGAACCTAATAACTCAGTCGCAGAGCTTTTTGTCTTGGTGGTGTTTGTGATAGCTTTTATTGATTTCCATAACTCCTTAGAGTTGTTGCCAGCCTTTGAGAGTTCATTCTTTTCATGGTTTCTTTTGAGTTTTTTGAGGAGATTGTTGCAAAAATTTCGATATCTTTTGTAAGTCGTTTGAAGGATGAGGTTGTCCGGGGCTGCAGTTGTCTTTTTATGCAGTCTGTCTCTATTTCGCATGCATTTAATTAGACCGGGAGTGATCCATGGTTTAATAACCTTGAAGCGACGCGGGAGACTTTTAGTGGAGGAGTTAGCATTGATAGCATGATGGACTGAAGATATAAGATATTCTAAAGCAGTGTTTGGGTCAGATGAATTATAGACTGGCTGCAAATCAATATTCGTCATGGCAATACTTAAACCTTCATGATTGATCCTGGTAGTTGTTGTTTGACTAAGAACTCTCTGGTGTTTGTGACCGATAGAGACTAGTACAAGGTTGTGATCGGTAAGACTAGAGTTGGCAACAAGAGTAATAGCAGGCTTTTTAGTTTTTAAGATTACGTGATCAAGACATGAACTGTCTAATCTGGTCGGTAATGTATGAGCCGGAAGAAGACCATGATAAGCGCATAGATTCAGATATTCATAGGCTCTAGAATTTGTAACATCAGGTTTAATGTTGATGTTTATGTCTCCTATAATTGAAATGTTACTATAAGGTTTTAATGTCCCCAAGATGGTATTTAATGATTCAAGAAATGGTTCTACGTTGTTTTCGGATGGGGAGCGATATATGGCAACAATAGCTGTTTCCATTCCAATTTTTATTAGCAAACAGTTTGCACCCATGCATGGTGGTTCCTCTACTGACATTTTTAGACTATTATTTATGTAAACGACAACGCCATCATTTTGAAGGTGGTTGTTCACCGTTGCATAATGTAAAAAATTCGGGAGTTGGGGGATAACAGTTGTACGGGATAGACGACATTCAGTTAGAATTATAACATCTAGTTCCACATTTAGTCTCTTTTGTAGTATCAAAAATTCATTCATGTTACACGTGATGCTGCGAATGTTCTGAGTGAGCAAAGTGAGGCAGGTAGTTGGGTTTGGCAAATATTGTTTACAGTGCTCTACCTCACAGTTCCTTGACTCAGATACAGCAATGTCATCTAGTTCTTCTGTAACAATATTATCAAGCTCCGTGCGAGTAGGTAAAACAAAGGGCACAGTGATAGTTCTCGTAGAGTGGACAAATAGAGCAAAACAGGATGGCAATTGGGAGGGGCGAATATGGTAACTTAGGAGGGCAGGTAATAATTTGTATATAAATGTGTAAATAGTTATTCGATCTGATGAGGTTCATGTAAGGTCTAACATAGGTTCGTTGTATAGTGTGGTATGAAAGAGTGTTAGTGTAATTGTGTATGAGAGAGATTGAAAGTGTTGACAAAAAGTTTGTTACAATTAGATGCTTATCACATATTAAAACTAGTCACTTTGACAGAGTAGAGTTCTCCTTCAGATTTTTCAGGACCTTTTCATCGTCAACACGAATGAAGGGAAGGCCCACTGCTTTCCTCAGGTATATTTTGCCGTACGATATCCAGTGTCAACTTCCTTCACACACACTCAGCCTGTAGGATGCAGTAGGTACAGTACTTCAACGCGCGTGCGGAGTGAAGTTAGGTACAATACGTCGAAAATTATCTAGTCATTTGAAACACTTGCGAGTCCCGCGCTCTCGACTTTTTTGATAGAGTCTGTGCCATGTTTCTGTGGCTCTGGGCGAGCGGTGACTCTCTTTCACTCATAGGGTAAGGGTGCAGCTGTGCAGTGAGTAGGAAATAGATACCGATCGCTCAAAGCTAAAGAAGGAGGGCGATGGCGGAGAATTCTAAGTGCCTAGATTTTTGCGATGTTTTGTAGTTAGAACATAGGTACCTAACCCAACCTAGTTTGACTTCAACTTTCCATTGTTCTCATCTTTGCATGTACTTACTAAGATGTTGGTACGTTAACCTAACTAACCTAAAAAACTAACCTACCTTTAGATACTTGCTACCAGTCCAAAGCCTGGGAAAAGTGTGATGGATAATTTGATTGAACACACGAGCGTAAGAGTGTTGCACTCACGCACAACAGAGTTGTAAATTTGTCAGAAGCGACACTACAACCTAAGTCTCTTATATTTTCAATTTTTTTTTTGTTTTTTCTTTCTCAAGATTTTTTAATATAAAAAAGTGGGTGGGTTATGCATTTATTCATTGACACGTTGTATATGCAAACATTATACGGACGTTCTAACGGTGGAAAGCTATGTGATTTTTCTATACTTCCAAGATATGTTAGTTTGCCATCGCACGTCGACTGCAAACGAGGCTGCAAACGCTTCAACTATTTCAAATGTGCTACGCTTAATAGCTAATAAATAGCTTTTGGCAATGTTGGTATTAACTTTTGTATATAATATTTAATTAAGTTTTCTACAATATTCTTGCAATTTAATTTCCGCTATGCGGCTATTTTACAATATGCGGCTAAAACGTGCAGTTTTATAAATATCGTTTTAGTTTAAACCTCTTGAGCACAGTGTGATTCAGTAAGAAATACATTGTAAATACATATTTATATGTACATACATACGCGGCTTCGTAACGCGTGTATTCTCATAGTTCCCCGTCATAAGACTATTCGTTCGTGTAACATGATGGAGGCACCTTCATACCTAGGTTTCTGAAATCGACAACGATATTATCGGCCCGTTGTTGAGCTTTCGATATCGTTGTGTCTCGGTTTCGGTTCAGTTCTAATTGTAATTAAGTTTTGGTTCGGTTCAATGAAATTCGGTATCGCGCTAAAGTTTAAGTGTTGATCAAAATATAATTGAAACTGAACCTTAACTGAACCATTGTTATAGTCAAAACAAAAATCGTCTATAAGCGACCGTCGATTTAGCGTTTCTGTTAATAGCAACTCTAGTTTTGACAGTATTTGGGTAGGAATTTCGTGGAATTTGATTTTCACAAGAGCTGAACGAAGAATTTGAAATAAAAAATTCAAGTGGTTACGAATTTAGGTTTAAAAGTAAGTGTCCTTTCATCATTACGGGTGTGAATACGTGTGTGATCAAATCTAATACCATTATTGTATTTCATATAAATAATAATAATAATTATAATCTTTATTTCAGGTTAACAAAAACCCATATATATAAATACCTTACATCTAAAGATACATAATTTAATATAAAAACACACAAAATATTATCAAACCTAGCTAGGGATTTTAATCTTCGTTCTCGCTTCCCTGAAGCGTCGGTAAACGATACCCTCCGGCCAGTAATCTTTAGCCAGGAACATCGTCTTGAGGTCAGCCGGCACCCGAAGTTTGAAGGACAGGAACTCCTTGGGTCTTTTTGACTCCGAAACCTCTATTTGTGCCTTCACCTTATTGAGACCAGCCGGTGGATTCTTCTTCAGCTTTTCCAGGATGTGACAATCAACGTCCTCGCAAGAGAGTCAGGGTCAGAGTCATTTTTTTATTGAATATAAATAAATAAATTATATCAACATCAAAATTATACTTACTTATAACTACAAGTAAATTTTTTTTTATATAAAAAAAGTCCACCGTTTCGGAAAGTGGGCCTCGGGGTTAAGAAGAAACGGCAAGAAACTCCCCCATACCTTTTTTTTTTAAAGTGACTTTACAACAGGTACTGGTTTCGGTCTAAGGAAATTCGCCGGCGAGTGATAGACTTGATCCATCGCCCCCGTCGAATTTCTGTGCGCTGAGATGGTATGGACAGTGCAGTTTTGTCATCTAAGTATTCCTTAATACTATAATAGGACTTTCTTATCAGCTCATTTTTAACATAGTTTTTGAACCTCTTTTCAGGAAGGATCAATGATTCCTGTGGTATTTTATTGTAGAAGCAAATACAGTGCCCCATGAATGATGTGCCTACTTTACTTAGTCTAAATAATGGTAGTGCTAACCTATTTTTATTTCTAGTGTTAATTGTATGGCTATCATCTACAATTTTAAATAAAGCTATGTTTTTTCTTACATGCATGATATTCTCGTATATATATTGACAGGTAACCGTATGTACACAGTCAGGTCATAAGTTCTGTCACACAATAAAAACTTTTGAATTTAGAACGCTGGCCACAAAAAAGTTTATTGAATTCGAATTTCGAATTTTTCATGAAAATAAAAATGTTTAATTTTTAGAATTTACCTCATTTTTAAATATGGAGTGGACACTTAAAGAAGACCGTGTCGCAGTAATTGCGTTGCATCGTTGCGGTTACGCGACAAATCAGATTTTCGACTTACTGAAAAATTTGAATATAACCAAAAGATTCGTTTATCGTACCATAAAACGATACAATGAAGACTCTAGTGTAGATGACAGGTCAAGAAGTGGTCGCCCTCGCTCTGTTAGGACTCCAGCAGTGATAAAAGCTGTGAAGGCGCGAATTCAAAGAAATCCCATACGTAAGCAGAAACTGTTGGCTTCAGATGGGGTTAAGCAGGACCACGGTGAAAAGGGTGTTAAATGAAGACTTAGGGCTTAGGGCATATCAAAGAAAAACAGGACATCGTTCGGACGCTCGTTTAATGGACCTGAGACTGAAGAGATGCCGCGCTTTGTTGAAGTGGTACGCGGGAAAAAAGCATCGGGAAATTCTTTTTTCGGATGAAAATATTTTCACCGTGGAAGAGAGCTACAACAAACAAAATGATAAGGTGTACGCACACAGCAGTGAAGAAGCGAGAAACCGTATTCCGCGTGTCCAACGAGGTCATTTTCCATCCTCGCTCATGGTTTGGTTGGGAGTCTCTTATTGGGGCTTAACTGAGGTACATTTTTGTGAGAAAGGCGTAAAAACGAATGCAGTTGTGTATCAAAATACAGTCCTCAAGAACCTTGTGGAACCTGTTTCTCATACAATGTTTAATAACAGGCACTGGGTATTCCAACAAGATTCTGCGCCCGCTCATAGAGCGAAAAGCACACAAGACTGGCTGGCGGCGCATGAAATCGACTTCATCCGGCACGAAGACTGGCCCTCCTCCAGTCCAGATTTGAGTCCGTTAGATTACAAGATATGGCAGCACTTGGAGGAAAAGGCCTGCTCAAAGCCTCATCCTGATTTGGAGTCACTCAAGGCATCCTTGATTAAGGCAGCCGCCGATATTGACATGGACCTCGTTCGTGCTGCGATAGACGACTGGCCGCGCAGAATAAAGGCCTGTATTCAAAATCGCGGTGGTCATTTTGAATAATCTTTATTACCATAAGAATCTATTTTTTATTAAGTTCATTTTGCTATATAAATGTTTACATAAATAATAAACATGTCTTAATTATTTCATATTGCACATGTGACAGAATTTATGACCTGACTATGTTTATTCATTTTCAAGTCATTTTCGTGTCGATCCTGGAAATGTATAGCTAAGCGGTGGCAGCGACAGCTTTCAGGCTGCATTCACCGGCGGGGGCTGTGCCACGCTGATTGCGGCTGCGTCTGGAGCGGCGCTTCCTGTTTTGGACCAGGATAAAGCCTCCTCCATCAACGGTCGCGTTCGGCGGGCTACGGGCGGGCTTGGCCATCGGCGCGCGCGGCGCGACCTGCAGCTTCTGTTGTTCGGCAGCGGGCGGTGCGGGGTGCGGGCGGCGGTTTGGGGCGCTCGGCGGGACACAGCAGCATACGACTCCTTCTGGGATATACCAAAAAAAACCACATCCGGTGCTGGTCGACTCGACTTCGTGACGTCACGAGGCGAGACGCTATTTGTCGGCGCGGGCTTGGCAACCTGCGTTACTAGGTCAGCTGCAGTAATGGTATTTTTGCTGACCGGCGTAATGTCGTCGCGCGCGTCAGCGATCTGCTGCGTTGGCAGCGAGGTATTAGCCTGACGCCATGCCGACAACTCACGTTTGAGGTCAGCACAGATGCCTTCCGAAGCCTCTAACTTGCCTCGGATTTCAGTGAAGTCGGCCTGCAGCCGCACGATGTCCTTCAGCAGCCGTGTGACGTCGACGTGGTCGAATGTCATCGGCGGCAGCTTGTTGAGGTCCCGGGCCACGTAGGTCGGGACAACATCGGGTTCGGTCTCCTTGAACACCCGGAAGATGTCCTGGAGATCCTTTTTCCCGCCCGCACCTCTCCGCGCCACGAGGCGCACGGTGGTGATGGCGGTTTCATGCAGCACGGTCTTGGCGGCGGCAATCTCAGCCTCCTTGAAGCTGGTCGAGCAGATCTGCTCCAGGGAGAGCTCGTCCATCAGGTCCAGCTTCTATTGCACGAAGGCGAGAAGCTCGTTCACCACGATGGTGTCCGCGCGCTTGGCTGGTAAAGCCATGACGGGATCGGTATTCGAAAACTAGGTCATCTCTGTGTTACAGGGCATCATCGCGGACGCTGCTAGGAAGCGTCCGCACGTACCGGTGTCGTAGTTGCAGTTATATAAAATTAATGGCAAGTAACTAAATAATGGCAAGTGGACCAAATATTTCAACATTACCTACACTCCTCCATATAAACTAAAAACGTGAAAGCCACTTCAAAATGAAATGTTATTTTTAATGCATGAATTTCTTTTTGCTTTTTTGAAAGTACATATTTAGTGACAGTGGCAGACTTTGCTCGTTGTGTGGAAAATGGCAACAGATTCCCACAGGGGCGCTTTTTTATACCAAATTAGTTCGAGGTAAGTTCGGGAATGCGTGTAATTTCATTTATATCGATGAGAAAAGACAACACAACTTGTCCGTGCGTGGTATATTTCATAGATCTGTCAAAAGCACACATTTTCCCGATTTCTTCAACAAAATGGACGCCACGAGACGACAGTCCATTAGAAAGCAATACGCAGGCAAAACGTATCCCGGTGAGAACTACTGAAAATATAAACCGGCAAGGTGTAATGGATTCGGGTTTTGAGGGTTCTGTAGGTCACTTAAGCTCGAAAGTAAGAATGCCAGTTGAGTTGTATATTTAATGTCAAAGTTGATATTAGTGCTGATTTTCTATATTTCGGCCAGTTCACAATATCTGTTGGGGTACAAAGACAATGGCTTCTGCACCTGCGGAGCCATTCAGAACACGGCCCACCTCACGGACGACTCTCCTCTACGGTAGATCGAGGGCACACTGCGGAAGGTCCACTCCGCTGACGAATACATTGTCCTTCCTGTGTATTTGCGTGCAAGTTAGCACCAAGCTCAAGTTCAAGTTCAAGTTCAAAGATTTTTATTCATAATAGCACAAAAATTGAGACTTAATGAACGTCATACTCATAACATAATCAAGCAAGCATAATAAAACATTAGGTAGGTCCCTTATTATTAGTACATACATAATATATCGGGTGTAATGAACTGGTTTAATACCAGATGTCGGTGTCTTGTAAAAAGTCATTAATTTTGTAGTAGGCCTTTGTGCACAAAGTGTGCTTTATACATTTTTTGAATCGAGCTTCAGTTAAGTGTTGTATTTCTTACGATATTTTATTGTAGATTTACAGTGTCCCATAAAAGTACTACTTTGACGATATATTTTTTGTACTCTACTCTTCAAAAAATTACATCAATTGGAGTCACAATCACGTTCAGCAATAACAGTAAAAAAAACAAAACTATAACCGTATTACTACAAAAAATGTTGCACATGGTTTAACCTCAGAACAAACCCCAAATCCCACACATTTTTGTCTTTAAACAAGTGTTGAACATGAGTATATTTTCTTGTGGGCGACACGGGGACACACACTTAGGTACGTACGTAGAAAGCTAGCGATGCTATCGGTAATACATATAAAGCATCTCTCTAATAATTTCGGTAAAAAATTGTCTTTGTCTTCTTGTTTTTTTGTCGAATAATATTTATATCTTAGATATCTTTTTCTTTTGCATGATAGTTGTATCCCAGGTGTAACCCATTTTAAGCCGTTTATATTTGTTTTTATTTTAACCCTTACTGTGGGAAAACAAAGTCCATAGAACAGATCGAAATATTCCTTAAAAGTGTCAAATGCTAGATCCACATCTTGTAATTCAAGTATCTGTGTCCAGGTTATTGAGCCTATGCATTTCCTAAACTTTGTTATGTTATCTGTACCGTAGTCTTTTTTTTATGTAATAATAATAACTTATGTCCTCCATTTTTTGATCATTTCTAAATGTCATTATCTGACAGGTTTTGTGATCGGACAGCCCATTTTGTATAGTTTGTGATACCATTATGTCTGTTATGTTACTCGTGATATTATCGATACATGTTTTTTGTCTTGTGGGTTCTTTTATGTGAAGTTTGATGTTGTAGTTTGTCAATAATGAAGTTAATTCGTTTTTTTCTTTACCATTGTTTAAAATGTCTATATTAAGGTCTCCACATAAGACAATTTTCTTTTGTTTCTTTGTGCTTAGTTTTTGGAGGACTTGTTCTAGTTGGGAAAAGAAAATTTGAATATCAGAGTCCGGAGTACGATAAACACATATAAAAATGCATCTTATCTCCGGTATCTCAATTGCACAACACTCGAAACATTTTTCCACAATGAATTCTTTTATCCACTTAATTTTTTTTGCCATTATGTTTGATCTAGTATAAATACAAACTCCTCCTCTTTTTTGGAGTTGCCTGGAGCATGAGGCACTAAGTTTGTAACCCGGGAAATATGCGTTAGTTTCTGTGCCTTGCTTGAGGAAGGTTTCGCTCAGACATAAAATATCAACTAGTTTATTTTGTGACTCTAGTTCATCGAGAAATATAAGTAGTAGTTCTAGATTTCCTAATATTCCTGCAATATTCTGATGGAAGCAAGTTATCGAATCATTAGTTTTACATTGAGTGGAGACGAAAAAATTTGTCGTTTTTAATATCATTTTTTGGTGTCCTGTTTAATGATTGTGTCTGTGTCATCTGTGTTTTTGGAAGGTTTTGTGTCTGTGTCATCTGTGTATTTGTTTGAGCGTCTGTTGGTGCTATGTTTCTTATTTCTACTTTAATGTTTCTTATGAATCTTTCATTGTAGTCTTCACAAACTATTTCTCTGTTTATTTCTTTCGATGTCCGACTTAAGTACTCGTGTCTGGTTTGATAGTGCGGATAAATGTCAACATATTCAATCTTTTGGCACTGTTACAAAGGATTTTAAGCATCCTATTAAGCATAGATTCGTTCAAATGCCTACTGTTGTATACTCCTAGTACAATTTTCAAATATTTTAAGAGCGTGGCTTAGTTCCGTAAGAACTTTGATTGGGTTTTTATCATTTTCTCCAACTACAGTGTTCTGGTCTTCGAGATTGTAGGTCTTCATTGTTTTGACGATTTCTTCGGAGTCAGCGATGGGTTTTATGAAGGAAGATACTTCGTATACGTTGTATTGAGTATTTTGTCTGTTCTGAGATGTAGCTTTATTCAATCCTTTACATTGTTGTGACCCAAAGAACACTTATCTTCTTTTGGGTTTAACGGTATCGCTCCTTAGTTGTTTTTTATTGGGTTCTATTATTTCAGTCTCTTCGTTTAGTGTTGAGTCCAAAAAGTCTGACTCTGAGTTGTAGTTGGACTTATTTTCCGTTGAGATTTGGCTAGATTCCAAATCTTGTACTTCTGGTGAAAATTTTATTCTTATTTTCTTTATGATTTTTCCCTTTTTCCTCTTTTTGTCTTGTTTCTTTGTTGTACTTATATTTTCGTTGTAGACTTTCATTAGTGTATTACTTCTTAACTCGTTTCCTCTTGTTTCAGCACTTAGTTTTGTGTTTTCTAGATTTAACCTTTCAATTTCTTCATTTGCACTCTGTAGTTGTATTTTCAGTTCTGTTATTTCAAGTCTTAGTTCTTGTATCTCCGATGAATAAGCATAGGTGGATAAATCAGGTAAGCTTGTGGCTTCATAATCTGATGCGCAGGAAACCAAACTGTTATCGCTTTCTGTTGATGACTGTACAATTTTTTTATAGTTTCTTATGGTTACATTTTTTGTTTCGCTATTTTGTAACGGAAAAGGCAAATATTACATTTCCAATAGTCTTTGCGGTCCCTTGTCATCAAGCAATATATTTTTTCACTTACATTACCGCAGACAAGGCAAAGTAGTATCTTACAGTTGATACACGTAAGTGCGTCATTATGTTTTAAGTCTTTTCTATTGCATTTTGAGCAGGGTTTATGATATTTTTTATTATTTGGTGTCATCTTGAACGCGACGATGAATAATCGATTTTTAGGCTTTAAAAATCTGAACGCTCCCAATAGTTTGGTTTTCGAACGCAGCTGTCAATATGGTTCTCATTCATACGTCACGCCTGCACGTCAAATTGTTGTGATTTGTGACTGCGCTTGCGCCGCACCTCGCCGGTTGTAATGTTTACGAGCTTCCTTGCTGTTATTGGCCAGGATTCGGGGTTGGTGTTTGAAGATGTAGCCGTTAATTGCGATGATGAATCTTAAAATCCAGTTGTTTTCGTCAGTGGAGGTTTACTGAAGTGTATAATGTGTCATACCTTGCCTTCCCGTGGTGTGGCGTGAAACTTGCTGCTGCACTACACTTAGAAGGTATTCGTATTCTTGTGGGGTATATTTGTGGGGTAACTCCTAAGCACATAGAGAAAGTTTTTCTGAATGAAAACTTTCTCTATGTGCGTAGCGTATAAAAGTGACTTTGTATAAAAAGGGATATTACAAAGTTCAAGATAACTTAAATGAATTAATTACATACATTATGTAAAATATGTACGGTAATAAAGAAATTTTGATTTTGGTTAGCGAGAATAGTTGCTAACTTTCACCTAAAATAACTCTACATCAAGCAAGATTGAACCAACATTTTTTGACGAACTCTGTGGCGCAACGGTTGTGGCTCTGCCTATCATGTGAGAGGTCCTGGGTTCGATCCCCGGCTGAGGGTAGAGAAATAAAACCCTGTTTCTGGTTCCCACAACACAGGGTATCGTAGTGTGGGGCCAGGAGCAATGTTAATAATAGCTAAATTGCAGTTTGAGCATGTCAGGCAACTCGTCCAACGCGACTCTGAAAATTTTTCAATTTAGATTAGATTGAAAACGTTCACCAGCAGCTGAGAATATATTACAATTTTATGTTGAAAAATGGCTACTGCAGAAAATTTCATCGCGTTTGTGCGAGATTTCCCACTTCCTGCGGTACCCCGAAAATGAGTAATAGTCTTGCCATTGACACTACCCACTTCAATCCTTAACTCAAGGCAGTAAGAGCTATTATGTTCCCATACCAAATTTTCCCCTATTTTCAAGGATTCCTTACTATATGAAGCGTGAAAGCCAGCCTTTTACCACTTCTCTAAGGCTCCGCTGTTCGTCCACAGGATATATAGACAACAAGACTTTACATACATTAAAATAGTGTACAAAGGCGAGGTTATCTCTAATAAGAGATCTCTTTCAGTAAACCACATTAGGATGAGAAAGGTCGATTGCTGAGCAGGGGGAGACCAAGTGTACAACAACATAATCTAAATAAATGATATAAAACAATATAAACTAAATAAATAAATGCCCTAAATATACATTCTAAACATAAATAATACTAATCCGATTCTGACTTAGATGTTTTTTACGTCTAACCGCAAGTAGTTTCACGCAGGTCGCCTCCGTGACGTCATTTCCGGTGTAGACTGACGAACAGTAAAATGGGCGGGAAACAGGTAAACGCTGGATGTGACAGAAATGGTTGACAATTTTAAGACATTTTTGATAACGTGTTTCTGAACAACTTGCAAAGCACGGGATGTGGGTTCGTATCCGGGAATGACCATGTACCAATAAAGTGACTAAGTACATCCTAAGGACGTTCTAACGGTGATGGAAAACATCGTGAGGAAAACTTCAGTGTTCATAGGTGCGGCGATGCGCTAGCCCCTGTCATGCAAAATGAATAATTGGCTGACACGGGCGCAATTGGGAACAAAAAAGCGTGATGCTACGTAATAATTCACTATATATAAATTTATGTTGTACCTAGTCGGTCCATAAGTTCTGTCACAAATTTTTTGCCGCATAGTAAACGATACCAAGTTTTATTTTATTTAATACTATATATGGTTTGATAGCTCATTAAATACTGATAAATTAGAACGATTATTGGATTTAAATGCTTAAAGCCATATTACACAAATGCTAGTTTCTTCAGAGATTTTGCACTTTTTTACCCAATCAAAAATACGGACGTGATTCACTTTATCTTTTTTCCATGACTCTTAAAACCTTTCAAACTTACGTGAGATATTAGTCAGAACCCTCCCTGAACCCGTTACCTTCATTTTGAAGCATAAGATAACTAAGTCTGGGTAAAACTAATTTTCATATTCACATTTTACGTGAATATGAAAATTAGTGTACTTATTGCCCACAAGATCATTTTATACGTTTTTCTGAAAACGTAAAAGGTACGTAAAGTTCTCTTTGGGAGCAGTTGGAACTGAAAGCTAACAGAAAATCAAATGCTAGTTGTTAAGCATGGTCTAAAATCGAGGTTTCAGAATAAATAAAAAAAAAACTTGTTGGTTATCTGGAACACTGTTTTTTTATAAAATTTGTGGTAAGTGGTATTTTTGTCAGTTGCGGCGTGTTTTGGGTTCGCGATTGTCTCAAGTTATAAGGTTTTTTTGTCATATTGCGATAATCGTACAAAATGTATTGTATTGAAATTTGATTCGTATAAAATAAGCTTTTTAATCATGTATAATACGAATAAGAAAAAGTTTATTGCTGAGTTTTATCTATCAAAAACCTTGTGACAGAACTTAAGGACCGACTAGGTATATTTACAATGTATATGTCATCGGCTTTGTTTGGTAGTGGCAGTGATCTTCTCCTACAGTGGTCCAATGTAGAGAAGAGGCAAAAATGACGTTTGATAATTATGTGTGAATATCTACAGTACTAAAAAATTTTACTTTGACTTTGACTTTGAGTGGCAGAGAACCAGATACAGACATTAGACATGTGAATAAGTGTGGGGTCAGCAACAATGTAGGTGCCGGCCCGAATCGTATGAAGGAGTGAAGAATTAAATTGATCTGATCGATTCGGCTTCATAGTGAATGTTGTTCAGAATTATGTCCCTAACAACCCCCTTTAAACACGACGACCTCTGTGGCATTGCAGTTCTTGTTTCTGCCTCCTAAACGAGAGGTCCCATGTTCGAATCTCGGCTTGGGAGGAATTTTAATTTCCAAGTCTTAGACGTTTCCATGTGTGTGACGTCGTCATTTGTGGTTCCCATGACTCAGTCTCAGTCAGATTTCTGGTACCCCATTGTGGGGCCAGTAGCAATGTATGTGCCTGTTTGTAAATGTTTCTACACATTTCTATAACACTCTGTATAATACTATTGTCCCGTAATTCCTAGTACCATTATATATACATTAATTTTCCGAACTTATTCCTAAATCCTAGCTTACTCCAAGTAATCCTAGTAGCATTAGTTAAATCTGCGAGACATAGAGCCGCCATCACTGTATATCTGAGTACGAGTTTAATAGAGAAAAAGGTCCACAAAGCTACGGAATCCGTGTAATTAGGTTAAGTGAGCCCGTATGGTCTCCTGGGGGCCGATCGCGCTATTTCGTATAGTCAACGAACGTCAAAGGTATGGTTCTGGTTCAGTTCCAGTTGTAATTCTACTTTGGTTCGGTTCAATGAAATTCGCTATCGCGCTAAAGTTTTAGTGGAGACCGAAGCTGAACCTTATCCGAACCATTGTCGTAATCAAAACATTAGAGATGTAGCATCGATTGTGTATAATCGACCGTCGATTTCGCCTTTTTGTTGTTAACTACTCTATTTTTGACCACACTTGGGTGGGAATTCGTGGAATTTGATGTGTTTACTAGGTGAACGAAAAATTACAGATAGAAGATTCAAGTGGATAGAAATGTAGCTTTATAAATAAGTGTATTCCAGCCTCCCTCTGAGGGCGAAGCTCGGGATCTACAAGTTCTACGCGAGATCCCGCCTCCCCTACGCGACCCCAGCATGGTACGCCCTGTGCTCGGAGACGAACAAACGGAGATTCCGAGCCCAAGAGAACCTCTCTCTGAATACCATCGTCGGCGCTCCCCGCTACGTCAGGAACGCGACAATCCAGAGGGGCCTAAGATGGGAAACCGTGGACCAGTTTGTCCAGAGGCTGGCGAAGGACATGTTCGCGCGTGCGGATTCGTCATAACACCCGCACGTCGCCGTACTGGCGCCGCACCACGCGCGCCTGCCCGACCGCCGCCGCCTGCCACGCGACCTGGTTGCCTAGCCGGCGATCACCCACTGCATACCAGCGCCACATGAAGACCACCGCCCGTAAGGGCCATCCCATGACCTGGGTTGGAGTCTTATCGACACTCTGACCATGACCTGTCCACAGGTGTGGACAGAGGCGATTCTTCGGGAAGAGGTTCGTTGACCTGATCCGTGGGGGGAGTGCGCAGACATCCTCAACCCCTTTAGAGCAGTTAGGACTGCAAAGGAATGAATCAAGGTATGTAGTTTTCTTTATCTTAAACTTTGTCCCTATCAGAATATAATGCTTTTGTAAGAAGGTGTACAAAGTTTAGATAAATAAGAATAACAATGTTAATTGTTTTCATATCCTAAAGGAAAACGTACAGCAAATTGTTTTATTAATATTCCAGCCAGCATAAGCATGTTAGACGTATCAAGGCTGATGGGATTGAAAGTTGAACATCTTAGGGCAAAGGCTGCATAGACTTCCCAGGCTGCGCTGCAAAATGCTCAGACCCCTATTGTATTAATACTATAGCAGTCCTTCAAATGAATTTGTGAAATAATAGATTGACGAAGCAGGTAATTCTATACTTTACTATCAGTTTGGGTAGGATATAGTTATGTAGGAAATATGCCCTGAATCGTTACTTAATATAAATTTTAATTTTAAAAGTGCCCTTAGTATAATTTTAATGACATTATCCCCACGAGTTTTCTAAACCATGTTTACTTTTCCTGTAAATATGCTGTAGAAAATAGTAGCTATAATCATGCAATCATGTAAGTATAGTATACTTATATAGTTTTATGTAAAATATTTCTACTAACTTGTACATTATTTCTTTTTTCAGTGTTGTACCCAACAAAGGGAAGATGTGTGAAAAATATTTAATTATTATTACTAACATATAATATCCCATTGCTGGGCAAAGGTCTCTAATGTGAGAATAATTAAAGTGAGATAACTTAAGTACCAAGACATGAATAAAACAAATTTACCTAGTTAAATATCATTTATTTTAGTCCTTAATCTATCAACAATTGCCCTCCCCGCAATAGACTTACTATCATATTATTCATAGAATGTCACCCTTTTTTGTTATAGTATCTCTCCTCATGTTCATTAGGGGTAACTATAGACATATGAGTACCATCTCCACAAGCCAGAACCCCTGGCAATCTGTACTTTTAGAAAAATCTGAAAATAATAAACATTTGTACATAAACATTTACATACAGGCACATACCTTGCTCCTGGCCCCACACTAGGGTACCCTGGGTTGTGGGAACCAGAAACAACGATGACAAGACTGGGTTTTGTTTTCTTTATCCCCAGCCGGGGATTGAACCCAGGACCTCTCTCATGGTAGGCAGGGCAACAAATGTACATGGTAGCAGCACCACAGTTGTCCTATGCCTATATTATATTTAGTACAACTTCAAATCAAATCAGAGACAGTCCGTCAACTTACATTTTTTAAAATTGTTTGTTTGAAAGAACATTATCTTTCTCATCAATGCTAAGTATAAGCATGTATTGGTATGTATTTGATATATTAGTATATGATATATATTTTAGTATTATGTAGATATTGGTAAGTAGTAGTATATAATGTTGTGCACATATGTAGCTCTACCTGTAGTTTCTTTTTACCCCTCCAATCAAGGTTTGCTGGGAGAAATTTCCTGTTAGAGATAAGCTCGCCTTTGTACATGTTTTTACCTTTATATATTTTTTTGTATTCTCTGTTTTGTGCAGTAAAGTATATATTTAAACTTATAAGCCACACAATCTTGGTATGCTTTTTTTTGTTTATTACCAAACCAAAAGTAATAATCTAAAATAAATTATGATAGGCAAACTAATAAATAGGAATTGTATGATGTATGAGGCAGATAGGCAGACCACCGGATAGATGGACGCTGAGACGCTGGCTGGCAAGCAGTGGCTGCGGGAGGCTCAGGACCAGAGTAGATAGTGTGGTAAAGAGGAGGCCTATACCCAGCGGTAGGTAAATGTAATCTGATTTGAATTTAATGGAATGATGTTAACATATAGTTACTTACTTCCTTTTAATTTGCTCCCTATCACGAAGTTGAAAGGGAAATATAAGATTTCTGGCTTGTTGAATGCTAAGGTGACTTGTTTTACAATTTTGGAGACACTTGACTGGTAAACACAGTGTTTCCGGCTTTCTCATCCAATCGTCTGGTAGGAGCTTGTAGCAAAATGCTAAACAACCAGTACCTGAAACAAAATGAAAGCACTGTTACTAAGCTCACTTAGTTCTGTTTTTGGGAAACAGGGAACAAAAATTGATCATGTCCAAAGAAAAGTAAATGTGCTGTGATACATTCTAGTACTTTGTATAGTGTTACTAACCTTCGTGTCCACATCCAAAGCACTGGTTGGTGGCAAATTAAGGGTCAACTGAGTAATTAACGTGTCCACAAGCTAACTCCTTCGACCGTCAATATCGCTTGATAAAATCCGATTCTCTGTTTTAGATTGGGCTCGCGCTATAGCTATATCACACTCGTATGCCATTTCCAAAGTCCAGACACATCAATTTCACGATTTTGACCTACTTTTCATCTCAACAATTCTAAACCAGTCCTGAAAAAGTAGCTCCACAATAACTTTAACACAAACGTTCGTTTGACAGCGGTTACGGTCCAACTCCAATTGAACTTCGGTTCAACCATCTGTCAAAACATTAGCGCGATACGAAAAGTCCTTAAAGTTGTGTTTCGGTTATGGTTCAGCTATGGTTCGGTTGATATTTTTTACCGCGATCGCCCCCCTGGGGTTTTATGGCGGCGGTGGGAGTTTCCTTTACGGGCCCCTAATTCGGTCTCATGGGCAGAAACAAGAAAAATGTTTCTCATAGCTGCAGGAAAGGCTTTCCAAATCACAGCCGTGTTCAGAAAAATAAAGGAGTCATCGCGCTGATACCTCCATAGCTGGGGCGATGAGCTAGCCCCTGTCAGGCATAATGGAGAATTGAAACTGACCGAACATGGGCGCTAATGTGTCTCTGCGGCTCTCTCTCTCTCTCTCTCCATCTCTCCACCCAGAATGACAAAAGCTGTGATGTTATGTTAGCTGACCCCTGTACCGTTGTACTGTCCGTTATCGGGCTGAATCTCGTGTACCGTAACGGTTGGAAAGTTGAAATTTTCACAAAATATGTATTTCTGATGCCGCTACAGCAACAAATGATTTACTACAGGCAATTTAAATAATTAAAGGAGTCCCTATGCTAGAGGCGTGATATTTTGGCGTTTTTTTCTTGTACGATGGTACGGCACTCTTGGCGTGCGAGTCCGACTCGCACTTGACCTTTTTTACTGTTCTTGTAGTCTCTTCTGGACTGTGCTCATGACAGTTCTCAATAAGAAGTTCCCAGAATGCATCGGGGAAGAAATACAATTCACGGAAAGTTTTAATAATAAAAAAGAGCGCGTATTTCGCTTCCCGTTCAGCCGAGACAGTGCAGCATTTCCGACACTTATCGCAATGATAACTGTCACTCAAAATATTAGATCACCCGGATTTGTAAATCTAAAAGCAGTTATATCATCATCATCATCTTTTCATTGAACCAAAGGATGCTGTTGGTAGGGCCACTGATAAGATAGGCCCTATAGAGTAAAGCCTGCTTAAAAAAACTCGTCAAGTGGTTGTTTAAACACTCGCCTGTACGCAGGAGTCGCGGTTTCGAATGCCGGTGCTGACTAATTGACCACGTACCAATTTATCTTGTGGCTTAAGGTTGGTGTAACGGTAAAATTAGCAATAATATTCGTGGTGGTTGAAATTTTGGGCAAAACTATGTTAAAATAAAGTTCACAACAACTCACACTACACCATGGCTGTTAGTTGCTGCAAAAAACAGTGCGAAAATTGGTGTCAGTCAGTGTTTTTCAATTCTTTTCCAAAACCAACCTTTCGAATTTAAATTTCGAATAGACGCGGGAATACAAAATACGACATTTATTTTGGATTTGCGAAATTTTTAATGTACATTACTTTGTTTGAATTTCCTCGCATTATTTGCGAAAATGCTCTATACAAGCCTTGGCCACAACCCGTCATTGCAGGACTTTGATGTTGGGCCTCGGCTCGTGATCTTGTTGCTGGCCGCTGCAGTAATGGACTATTATATGAATACCTATTTTGTGACAAGAACCACATCAATATTCCGTTTAGACCCCGAGAAATAACACACGTTTTAGGTGAAAATCATCACCTATTTTGTTTTTTTTTCTGTACAATTCCCATTTAAATAGTTTTCAAACAAACGCATTGAAGGAAAAGATTTCTTGATAAACATATTTTTTTTCTGGATTTGGAAAGTTAAACTCGCCAAAACCGAGGGTAGTTGGGACGGGTCGCGATTTTGAACCTTATGCAATGGTAATCAAATTAAAACCTATAACGGAAAAGTGGCTTTATCTAACGCCGGTGGTATTCAAGAGGTTAAGGAGGAATAACGCTTCAAAGATGGGCATGTCACAATAGCATGTATATTGTCTGTACAATATACGGACTTTTGTCACTGTGATGGAAAACATAGTGTGGGAACCATCATAATACCTACCTTGCCCCAGTCGTGCTAAATTGAGTATTGAATAACGGCAACAAACATATTGTTTACCAATTTTTAAATACCAAATAAGTTCAATGTTCACCGGAGATTAAACATTTTTGTATGGCCAGTGTAGCAGGTGCAATCCGCCATTTTGTTATTTTTTCCAAAATGGAAGCCACAAATAAAAACCTTCGTAAATCGATAGTCAACATCATTAAAGTGTAGAATGGCAAAATCCCGTAAATCGTCACGTTTCCGAGTTATAAGCTGCCAAAGATGTACAAGTGGCGCCAAAGATTTCCTTATTTTTGGTTTTTTATTTATTTTTATATAAGTATATTAATAAACAATAACATAATACGTCCTCAATTAAAGAAACAGATATTGATTTTTACCTTTTTCTTCATTCCCATGGTGCTATCACGGAATCATTCCAATACACTTTCATGGCATCTACTGATAAAGTTTTATATTTTGATAGTTAATATTATCATAAATAAAAGATAAAGATAATTATTGATGTTTTACGACCACTACCACGTAGCGATAGTAACCGGGACCTACAGCTTAACGTGTCATCCGAAATACTGAACGTCCGATACTGTACTTAAGATAAATTAATTATTAATATTATCAAGGTGAAAACTTAAAAAAACCGAATTCAAGTTCAAGCTCTATTTCCTCCTCCCCGGTCGGGATGCGAAAAGTCTGTGCACATAAAAAGTCCTCATCAAAACCTTTTGCTCCACTGAACCACAAACCAAAACGTCATCTGTGTGTGTATTTTTGTATTTGTGGATTTTTACAAAAAAGTGCTGAATCAATTTTAATTAAATTAATATGGGGCCAGACAAGGCCTCAGACAATCAAAGCAGGAATCATCAAAATAGGTTCGTAATTGACGGAGTAATCGCGTAACAAACAAAAAAAAAACAGACGAATTGAGAAAGTAAAAGATATTTATTTCCAATTATACATTTGCTACTTTAGCCAGAAAATAAATTACATAATTACAAGATAAATGTTGTATCTTAACCTGTCAGAGTGTGACTCTATTATGGAAATTATTGGAATATCTATATTATTTAAAAAAAAAATGTCAATAAATAAATATAGCCCATTAATTTATCGATTTCTGTAGGTTTTATGAGTGGCCGCCCTTTAAAATGAAAAAATCTAAATGGCGGATGGCAACTGGTATAAAAGGTACAAAACCCAGGTCCCCCACATATAGTTTCACAGAACCTTATTGTTTGCCAAAAGTCATTTCCTGACCGAATACTACCTAGTCGGTCCATAAGTTCTGTCACAAATATTTTGCCGCATAGTAAATAATACCAAGTTTTATTTTATTTAATACTATATATGGTTTGATAGCTCATTAAATACTGATAAATTAGAACGGTTATTGGATTTAAATGCTTAAAGCCATATTACACAAATGCTATTTTCTTCAGAGATTTTGCACTTTTTTACCCAATCAAAAATACGGACGTGATTCACTTTATCTTTTTTCCATGACTCTCAAAACCTTTCAAACTTACGTGAGATTTTAGTCAGAACCCTCCCTGAACCCGTTACCTTCAGTTTGAAGCATAAGATAACTAAGTCTGGGTAAAACTAATTTTCATATTCACATTTTACGTAGTGTACTTGTTGCCCACAAGATCATTTTTATACGTTTTTCTGAAAACGTAAAAAGTACGTAAAGTTCTCTTTGGGAGCAGTTGGAACTGAAAGCTAACAGAAAATCAAATGCTAGTTGTTAAGCATGGTCTAAAATCGAGGTTTCAGAATAAATAAAAAAAACCTTGTTGGTTATCTGGAACACTGTTTTTTTATTAAATTTGTGGTAAGTGGTATTTTTATCAGTTGCGGCGTGTTTTGGGTTCGCGATTGTCTCAAGTTATAAGGTTTTTTGTCATATTGCGATAATCGTACAAATTGTATTGCAATTTGATTCGTATAAAATAAGCTTTTTAATCATGTTTAATACGAATAAGAAAAAGTTTATTGCTGAGTTTTATCTATCAAAAACCTTGTGACAGAACTTAAGGACCGACTAGGTATAGTTAGGATGGTCAGGTGACAAGTTTAATACAACCTGGTGCCGAGGCGAAGCGGAGCGGTGTGAGGCAACCCGATGTGATCTAGTATAAAATAGGATGTTCATTTTTGGTTAACATTTAGAAAATTTGGGATGCAAATATATATTTTTTAGATGTAACTGTTTACTCAATTTGGTAAGATAATTGAATGATTGGCTTCACGTGGGCACAACTGTGCCTCTGCCATCCCTTATGGGAACATGCGTGATATTATATATGCTTAAGCATAAGAAATTTTTAAGAGATCTAAAAATCAATCTGTGGGTGTCTCTACGCCTTTCGTCTCCCACAGTGGTCCAATATAGAGAAGTGGCAAAAAATAACGATTACTAAAAATATGTGAATATCTACAGTAATAAAGAGAATTGATTGATTGATTGATCCTTTCTTAAAATGAAGAAATTCGCCAAACGTCGTTTTAATTAAAACACGGCGCCTTATGCTAGCAGAGCCGACGAGGGTACTTTGTGAGTAACTTGAGTACGTCAGATTGAGATATGGGAGATACCTTACACCCAACGTTTCGCTGAAATCGTCAGATTTATTGACATCTACATTTATAAGCACGTTACTAATTCACGCGCTCGCTTAAATCCCACATGTATGGACTTATTTTTTTTACCCTAATCTCGCGGCTCTAGGCGGAGAGCTTAGATCTGGTGGAATTACTAAACAGGGTGTGAGTTATCTCCCATATGACGCGCTCGAGTAACTGACGAAATCCACTCTTGACTTGACCTCCCCTACTATAACACAAAGCTACACCCTAACGTATAGAAAACTCTTGCATTTAAAATTCGCCAGAATGAAAAAACTTCTATCGGGATCCAAAAATAAATGGAATAAGTAAAGTTGAAACAACATTAGACGCCCTGTTAACAACACTGAACGGAAACGGTTTTGTGCGAAGCTTATATCGTTTTGAGGGTTCCGTACGATTAGAATACTTCTGCTATCTTTAGAGTTCTACTTAGGAGATAAAATTGGAAATAGGTAGTTAGAGTAAAGCCAAGGCAGCTATTTAGAAGCATAAAAACAAATCTAACGGTCAGCCGATTCTGCAGGCTTAACTAAACTAACAAAATAAAAATAAAAAAACTCATTGTGGTAACCCACCCCGGGTGCTGCTGCTGACTCAGCAGCGCGGCAGAAGTGCATCAGATACGTGCAGCTGTTGGGAAGATATCTGTTTGTATCATTGGTCGTCGAGACCTTGGGGGTTTGGACTTCGCAGGGCAGGGCATTCATCAAGGACTTTGGGCGTCGCTTGAGGGACCGAGGATTTTACTTTCGCACTGGGGCTTTCCTGGTAACGCAGCAGTGAGATGGGCACCTTTGGGCCGGGCGATTCCTGGGGCGGTTTGTTTGTGTAATGTATTGGTATGATTTGTATTATTTATTTCGTTCAGACGATGCGTTGCGCGGATTTTCGACGTTGTATTTTGTTTAAAAAAACCTCAGTTGAATTAGAACCTTTTCCAATAGTGCGCAAATCTTCGGGAGACGTAATAAAAAGCTTGTCACAGCATGCTTAGTTCATATATATCTGTTTCATTGGGATGAAATCCTAGCTTATTATGTTACTTACTACGTTGGTCCATGTCGGACGTGATATTTGACAGAGCGGGCAAAGAGTCCAGCTTAGAGATTGGTTAAAAATCCCTTTGTCCTTATGTCAGTACTCGCCTACAGGTTGCAATTTTCCTTAAAGTTCCTTATTTTTTTTCAATCGCGTTTTTTGACTGGGGGGAGAATAGAGGGAAAAAAGGGGGAAGTTTGCTGTAGCGTTATTTAGAGACAGATTTCAATCACATTTGAGAGGCACACTAAGGACTTCATTCTACACAAGATTTTGCAAAAAAATCAAAAGGGGGAGAAGGAAGGGAAAGCACTTCGGGGTATTATCGACCCCTGTAACTATGTTGTAGATAAAGCTAGATACCCGAATTCTCTGTCATTAATAGGTCATAATTTAAAGAGGCAAATTCCTAAAATTCCTAAAATTGGTTCAAATCCCATTTGAACCAATAATACACGGTTCCGTCATTCTGACACTGACTGACTCATCATCAATCATCAAAATTCTTGAAAAAAAGCATGAAATTTTAAACAAGCGAGGTCTACTGTTCCCACGGTTCCACTAATATAAATTGAAACTTCCAGCGTCGCCGACGTGCTATTGCCACTGTATGTTGGAGGCTGGCACAGAACTGCAACTTGACAACACAGTCGGTTTTCTTGCTATCTGGGGGCCCGATTCTCTTACGAAACACGAATAGCAATTGTGAATCGATTTATCCCAAAAGTACAAAAAAATACATGTGAAACCAAAGGAATTTGCGGCCTTGGGTGCAAACGATAGACTATTCCTTCTTCAGTTAAGTTTGTTATTTAGTTTCGAAGCCTTCAGAATTCCATCTTTTGTTTTTAAGTTCTCATACATTTTGGGATGACATGCCAGACAAACAGTATGAGCGAAGAGAAAGAAAGTTGACATAAATTATGTTACCGTTTGATTTAGTACGAACCCGAGTTACTATCGGAACCCTAAAATCACAAAAACAACAACACTTACAGAAAGAGACCAAAACTGTATAAGTCCCCATTTTAATTGAAACAATACAATTCCATCCTGGAGGGAATTTGCACAGAATTGAACCGTAGTCAGGTTGAACATAAAGCATATAATTGTTCTGGCACGATATTGTGAGGTACAGTAGTAATGGTTGTCGGCGCAGAACAAATAGCTGTGGAGCCGCGATCTATTGGCTTTCCTTTCTACCGCAAAGTGCTAATATTGCATACACTTCCATGCGTCACACCTTTTCCCATACGGGGTGGCAGAGGCACAGTTGTGTCCACGTTTAGCCAGTTATTCAATACTCCACTTTGCGTAACAGGGGGCTAGCCCATCGTAAGTATGGTGATTAAAATTTTCTTCAAAATGTTTTCCCTCACGTTAGAACATCAGCTAATGCAAATTTTAAAACGTGTTTTTGTGTGCCTGCGAAAAACCATTTTTATCAGTTTTTTATTGAGTGTTTTCGTTTTGATAAAATCTATTTTTTGTTACGAGAATCCAGTACGTGCTTGTGAAATCAAAATAGTAGAAAAGAAAAAATATAAACCGCCAAACTTGCTTGTGTTGGCGTAGCGTACAAAACCCGCACGTTACGATCAGCAAAATGTTAAACTACTTGGTAAAAACTTATTTCTTATCTGAAAAATTACACCTTATGTAGTTTTTACAAGGAGAAGTGGTCCAAATAACGGGCCCAGTCTCGTAAAAAGTGTATATGGGACGTGGGGTATAATTGTGCAGACATCTGCATCAGGTGATTCCGATAGGCCCAAACCAAACTGCTCGCATAAGTTTAGTACCTGCCCTGCCTGCACTCGCAAGCTTCACCGAGGGGCGCAGGAAAGTCGCGTGCCCGAGTGAAAATACTCTCCACCACCCTCTGACGTAACAGTTCGTGGACTGCGTGTTTTAAAAGGAAGCTAAAGAGCGAATGCTCCATCAGGTAAAATGTAGGCTCCATTTAAAAAGTTTTGTCTTACAGTTCATAAATCTTAGAAATGATTTGACAGATAACCTTATGAAATTTTGCCCCCTCCCCCTTTTCAGAGGCACCAAGTTTAAGTACATAATCTCCCACATTCGCAGTCGCGTCGAAACAAATAACAAATATTTTGATGCAAGTGCTATCTATCTCTGTAAATTAAAACCATTTATCTTTGTATTTCACTGCCAATAAACAAATCCCCAATAGTTCGGGGTTCAATGTGATCAGTTACCGAAGTGAAATACACACTGCTACCTCATACATAAATAACGGGCGTTAAGATAAAAACATGCGATGAAACATGCACGCCATTCGTTTTGGTTTATATTTTCGTACCTATATTATTACCAATATTGACCGACTACAAAATCTTCCATCGTTGTACGGAAAAAGTAATAATTTATTATTTAAACAGCTGCAGTATTTTTGCAGAAACCGCATGGTAGGCGTCAAGCGTGACGCGAAATAACGGTCAAGTGTGAGTCCTCGCGCACAGAGAGTTCTGAGCTTGTCTTACTATACAAACTTTCTTTGCGCGAACTATACGAACCTAAAAATAAAAGTTTTTACAAAATTGAGCCATCCAGGCCGACTCTTCCTTTTTAAACTTATTTCCCTGAATTTTTAGATCTGTTCAAAAAATATCATCCAGAAATCTCTCCAATAATTACTTACAGTTTGGGGTGACCACCCCATGCGTGATTTCCCGAAAACGGCTCGAAGGATCAAATAGAGATCAATCAAACCCCTCCCACTCATGTAGAAAAAATTATATCAAGAATGTAAACATAGAACATACAAGAAATATATAAAAATATAAAAGATATAAAAATATAACAGTTAAGAAACGAAAAATTCCAAAAAGCGAGCCTATGAAAAGATATTTACGTATCCATGTAACTAAGGCTTACATTGTCATTGTAACATTGTTATTTCTGGTCAGTATTTATCGCAGAGGTGATAAGAGTTTCTTTAATTTGACATCTAAAAAAAACTGTCCGAGGATTCGTTTTTTCGCAGAGGATGGCAACCCTTACCAAACTTTTTCCCTTCCGGAGGTAAGTTACCCGACTCAGGAATTTACCGAATTATAATTTGTTTCAAAGATAAATTGCACCTGACGCATATTATAATTCCCTCGAAGACGAATTATAAAAGTACCTAAGCCTTGGAACTACGTTCAGCTAGTTGTAAACTAGAAATGTCGTCTACGAGTAGAATTTTCCTGCCCACCTAGACAATGTTTATTAATACTAGATTCACCAGTCGTATACGCTTGACGACATAAATATGCGATTTGACATTTGTCGCGAAAAGCCACGTGATCAAAACAGAACTTGCTGTTAATAATTTTGTAATTATTTATTCTTGCTTATTATTTATAATAATTAATATTGTGCTTCGTGCTCCGAGCTCTGTGGTCTAATAGGTTTCACGCTTGCTTCTCAAAAAGGGGATGCGGGTTCGAATCCTGACCATATACCAATGAGATAATTAATTTGTCTTAAGTACATTAGTACCCCTCCACCTACCAGAACTGAGCCAGAGCGTGGTGGAGTATGGCTTAATCTTACTTGTATCCGGGTAAAGGCCTTTGCCCCTCGGTGGGGACATTAATGAGGTATTTACTATTTTTAATTTTAATATTGTTATACTTATATTAGTTAAACACAAACAGCTTTTAAAAGAGATCTAAAAACTAATCTAGTTCTTCGCCCTCTTCTTCTACAGAGGTCCAATGTAGAAAAGGGGCAAAAAATGACGTTTGCTAAGTATATGTAACTATCTACAATTATAAATAAATTTTGATTTTGATCAATTTCATTGGAAAATGTTGTGGTTGAGCGTATACAGTCCAGTAATAGTACAGAAGGCAAATACCTGAGAAAAAAGTTGCATGAGTGTCCAGCTTCAAGCCTTCATGCCGCTGTACTCTCTACACTGTAAGGTGTGTACGCACGCAATCGTAATTCTCAGGTCTCGCTTTTATGCCTCATCAAGTTACAACTATAGCTAGTGTTATGTCATAAGACGACCCGAATGGCCGAGCCGGCAGTGACCCTGCCTACGAAGCCACGGGTCCCGGGTTCGAGTCCCGGTGGGGGCAAATATTTGTTTGATGAGTACGGATGTTTGTGCCCTAGTCATGGTTGTTTCATCTATCTAAGTATAATATATTATCTATATAAGTATGTGTATCGTTGTCTAGCACCCAAGATACAGGGAATCCTAGTTTGGGGCTAATGTGTGTAAAAGCTGGTAGCTGGTATTTTATATAGGGGGGCTGAGCTAATCGGTACTATTTGATACCGTGTCTCGGTAGGCTCGAAAAGCTTACCGAGCGCTTATATTTCAGTGAGCGCTTTCCGTAACATTTGGTTACGTGGGTCATTGTTTCCTGTGTACAATCACAGCTTTATGAGGATGTGCCAAGAGATTAGAAGGCTTAGAAAGCAATACATAATACCAATGGACCAATTTAAATGTTTTTTAAAAACTATTCCATGAAGTTATTCCTCTGAGAGGGCTTGGTTACACTCGTATATAAGCTCAGAGCTGATGGTGTTGCTTTGCAGGTCAAACTGCTTTACAATCGGATAGCATGCGGATAGGGAAATCCTTTACCTATCTTTCTGTGATTGCTGTAGTAGCCATTATGATGCCCATACTCGGCTTGAAAGACGATGATGTTGATTTCCTGATGTTTAGATTTTCTGAGAATGCCTCGGCGCCTGTCCCTGAGTTTGTTTTGGAACCGTCTGTTGATTAAGGGGTTGCAATTCACTTTGATATCCGAACCGATGAAAATAAACTCCTGTCATAGATTAGACGGGGTAGATGTGTTGATGAGAGATGGGGAACAGTTGTTCACGTCAGCAGGAAATACTCGTGTCCCCTGGGTAGTGCTCAAGAGCAACAAAGAGTTTTCATTGACCGAGCGAGCGAAGCTGCTCCATTCAGGATTGGGTAAAAATGCTTTCTTATGTCCGGATTTTGCCAGGATGCTATCCTCTTCCGCAAATCTCAAATTATTCTCGTGATTTTTTGTAAGCATGTGCGATAATTAAATAGATGTTTTGTGTCGATTCAGTTTTTTGGAGTTTTTTCACATCTTAACTCATTTCTGTTCTTAATTTCCTAATCTATAATCCGCTCTTCAAGCTTTTCAGTCTTATGCAACCTTTTGTATTTTCTCGCGTTTCCTGGTATCTTGTTATCAGGATTTTTAATCTAAACAGGGAGAAGGAAGTTTTCGCAATTTATACTAAGTGAAATGGTGTTCCCGGATGAAGTCGCCGTAACATAGCGTTAGTCTAGGGAAGAAAGAAAATGCGAGAAAAAATACAAGAAAGAGTTCAGGAAACTGTTATTTTAACGGATTTAAGGAGATCTACGCTACACTTGGAGGCCTTTTACACCTCCAAAGATTAATTTAATTATACAACACTTGACTGTGGGGACCATTTACATCTCCTATTATCATTGTATTATTGACTAAAGAGACTATACATCTCTGTTATTTATATTTTAATTATTTTATTATGACATTTGAGACTCTTTACATCTCTCAGAAACAATAATTAAGTACTTTTTTTTTTCCGATAATATGATAATAATACCAAATGTTCTGTAAAAAATGAAATGAAATGACATGTGAAAGTGCCCTTGTGGCCTATTTACAGAATAAACGTTTTGAGTTTTTGAGTTTTGAGTTTTTACGTACTGTGAAACGATCGTGGTGCGTATTTTACTGTAATGCTTTTATAAGTGTTCCGTAAAGTACGTTCGTTTAGATAGTGTCGCTACACCCGCACGCTATTGTGATTATTATGTCTCCATATTTTATAAAACGCCCTTTATATTGTTGTTGGTTCACTAAAGTTTCATCCGGAGGCAGTTCACAGTGTTTCCAAAGATAAGACGTAGCAGAGGCAACAAAAACAATCTTTCAGTACGGTGCTGAACTCCAAGTTCACTTTGGGGTTTATGCTCGAAGTGACTTTCATTGAGTGAGTGTCGGAGTTCTTTGAAAAGAGTCAGCATACGCAAAGGCAGCGTGATAAAAGGTAACTTTAAAAAAACGAATAAGCTATACTGGGGGTTCCGCACAAATCGCATTTTTGTGAAGGAAATACAAATTTACGGTTTTCACATTTTTCCCTTTATTTCTGTTATAAGACCTTTCTTCGTGCCACATTTCATGATTCTAGCTCAGGGGAAATACCCTATAGAATATTCGAATATCAAGCAATTTCAGCAAAATTGTGACATACTCTTAAGGCGTTATCTTTTGATTGTGTTTTAACAACTTTTACAAAACATAGACCTGAGTATTCAATATTAATTTCAGCTTGATATATTTACGCATTGCTAAGGAAAAGGGTCTTGCCAGATGGACAAACAGACGGACAGACAGACACAAGGACAGACGGAGAACGTTATAGGATTGCTTTATTGTCCATCCGTCTGTAAAGGCCACTTTTTTCAGGAACGCGTTGAGGAATCATGTTTAAATCAATAAATGACTTAGATTAAAGGTCTTGTCTAGGATTAAAAGTTTATGCCGCAAATTTACTTGATATTCGTAAGGGAATTTAAACCTATGGGCTGCCAAGAGTCATGAAATTCGGCACGAAGCTAGGTGTTTGTTATAAATAACTCATATGAAGGAAAAGTGACGTAATTATAAAATCTTAAATACCCGGTACACTAAACAGCACAAAACTAGCTCATCTGCTTGTTTTGTGCATTTTAGAACGTAATATTCAATAAATTTGTTACATTACAGTGTTCAATTAAATTAAATTTAAATGCAAGTGGAACCTACTGTATTAGATATAATATAAAGGTCGCGCCTTTCATCACAAAAATAACTATCGACTAACCTCAAACTCATCAACCATTACAGCACATCTAAAAACAGAAATTTTTTTATTAAACTCTTCACCCAATTAATATAAGCCTAATTGATTTTAATAAAGATCTAGATAGCTATAAACTTGGTGAGATTGAGACTGCAAGTACTCTACTAAACTCATATAACTTTAAAATACTTAACTTTAATATTACAAGCATAAATAGAAACTTTGATCACTTTACAGGTAATCTCAAAAGACTTTGAGCGAGGGTTGTTTTCGTTTGACGTATCAAGAAGTTCTGGAGTCTTCATAGTGAGAAAAAAGTGGCGAAAGTGTTACTGACCTCACTGACATGCTTTGACCAGGACAGGTGGCTATCGAAAATTACCCCCAGGTTTTTGGCCTTGTCACTGTAAGGCATAATAGACTCGTTATATGTGCTATGGGCAGTTGAGGTTGTTGATGTAACGAGTATCTGGATCCCAGAATCATGGCCTGGAACATACTGGGTTAACGAACAGTCGAAAGGACAATGCCTATGTCCTGTGAGTTCAGCGTTTAGCGCATCTACAGCCGAAGTCACATCACTAAAGAGAAAATGACGGTAGATCTGAAAATCATCAGCATAGAGATGATAAGAAGAAGAGTTAACATCAGAAATGGAATTGATGTAGACTGAGATCAAAAGTGGGGAAATAATACCACCATGAGGAATCCCCGCAGTAAGATCGCACCAGTCGATTAATGTCTCCTCGGACCTTATGCGCTGCTGCCGATCTCTTAGGCAAGAGTCGAACCAGCTAGCCGAGCGGGAGGAGACATTTAAGGTATTCAGTATCTCAACAAGAATATCAAAATCGACGCAGTTGAAGGCACTACTGAAGTCAAGCAATGCTAGCACAGAAAGCTGTTTATTGCCCATGGAAACCTGTATGTCGTCCGTGACTTGCTCTGATCAAATCAGTTTTATAGTGAAAGTTGTTCTACGACTACAACAAATATGACCACACCTTTCTGTTACATCTTGTATACATACAAGTCAAACACGTTAAAGTCGGCAAAAAAATCCGAAAACCGTAAATTTGTAGGCCCTTCACAAAAAATGCGATTTGTGCGGAGCCCTCGGTGCGTGCATCCGACTCGCACTTGGCAGGTTTTATTTAATCAAGTTTTGAGGATAAGAGTAGGTAGGTCAATAATAAAGTAAGATTCACCACTTTTCATCATATAGATATGCTATGGTCAAGTCAAAGTCAAAGTCAAAGTACTTTATTACTGTAGATATTTACATATACTTAGCAAACGTCATTTTTTGCCTCTTCTCTACATTGGACCACTGTGGGAGAGAAGGGCGTAGAAACTCCCACAGATTGATTTTTAGATCTCTTTTAAAAATAGGTTGTGCTTAACTAATACAAATATGATTTTTTTTATTGTTATGATTAATAAGCAGGGATAAATAATTACAAAATTATTAACAGCAAGGTCTGTGTTGTGCCAGATTAACCCCATACAGTCCTGTCATTTAAGTAATCTTGAACATTATGATATCCCTTTTTCGACAAAGTCGCTTTAACATGCTTTTTAAATTGCTCAAATGGCAATTTCAAAATCTCCAGAGGTATCTCATTGTAGTAGACAATGCACTGACCCTTGAAAGAATTGCTAACCTTCGCGAGTCTAAAACGGGGCGCACATAGTCTGTGATTATATCTTAGGTTAACATTACACCTATCGCTAAGTTTGGAAAATGTTGAAAGGTTCTTGCGTACATACATTATATTTTCGAAAATAAATTGGCTAGCTACTGTTAGTATGTCAATTTCTTTAAAAAGTTCTCTTAAGGAGTATGTTCGTTTTAAATTATAAATTGCTCGAATAGCTCTTTTCTGTAAAATAAAAATAGTTTGAATATACGCTGCTTCCCCCCACAACAAGATACCATAGGACATCACACTATGAAAGTAACTAAAATGTACTAGCCTAGATGTAGCCACATCCGTGCTTTGTCTAATGTTCCTAACAGCGTAAGCCGCAGAACTTACTTTACCAGCCAATTTATCTATGTGGGGTCCCCACTGCAATTTGCTATCAGTGGTTATTTCAAGAAACTTCGTATCATTTACTAATTCTAACGTGCTGTTGTCTAACACTAAACTGGTCTCAACTTGCCTGACATTTGGAAGTGAGAATTTGATAAACTTGGTTTTACCAGCGTTTTACATCAAATTCTCCTTTTTGTGTTTCAATTTTGAAGACCATTGAAGTATCATCAGCAAACAGCACTATTTCAGTTCATTTCTAAACCATGAAAGGCAGATCATTAATATATACCAGGAATAAGAAAGGGCCTAATATGGAACCTTGTGGTACGCCAATTTTAACACCCGATCCATCAGATTTTACGCCGTTAACTTCTGCCTTTTGACTTCTATTGCTTAGGTATGATCTTAGTAGATCCAACGCTTTATTTCTAACTCCGTAATGATTTAATTTAATTAATAGCGTATTATGATCAACACCATCAAACGCCTTCGACAGGTCGAAAAAAACTCCGATGGCATCCTGTGCGGCCTCCCATGCAGAATAAATATGAGATATGAGGGTTATACCTGCATCCGTGGTCGATTTACCCCTAGTGAAACCATATTGCTTAGCGTGGAGTTGTTTTGTACGGTTGAAGTGTGAGAGCATTTGATTGAGTATAATCTTTTCAAATACTTAGTGTTGGAAGAACAGATATTGGTCTGAAATTTGAAGGATCGCCATTATCTCCCGACTTGAACAGAGGTATCAGTTTACTGTGTTTCATGAGGTCTGGAAAAGCCCCATCGTCAACACATTTATTGAATATATAAGCTAAGTGTCGGGCTATAACTACAATTACTGAACCAATGACTTTGACTGATATACCCCACAGGTCTTCCGTATTTTTTAAGTTAAGTAATTTAAACGTTTTGACAATGTCCTGGGGATATACATGATGAAATTTTAAATATACATTACTGACGCTAGTGTTATTTTTTAATAAAGTCTCTGCTTCATATGGAGATGAATTTAGACGGTCTGTTGTGAGTACGGGTACATTGGTGAAGAATGTTTCAAAAGCTCGAGCAACATCAGCGCTGGATTTAACAACATCATCACCTATCTTTAGGCAGAAATCATTGTCCTTTGGTAAAACTTTGCCAGTTTCGCGGTTTATTATTTGCCAAACTGTTTTCATTCTACTATTTGAATTTTGAATTTTTCTATTAATGATTGAAGTTTTTGCAGTTCTACAAACCAACTTGAAAGTTTTGGAATATTTTTTAACATAGTCATGAAATTTTCGATCAAAGTTATAGGTTTTTTGATCATAAAGGTCATACAAGATAACTCTACTTTTACAAATTCTAAACGTTGCCCAGTCATTAAATTTAGATTTACCGTTGTAGTCTTATCCTTAATAGTAATTGGGAATGAAACTGTTTGACCACTGTGATCGGAAGGTAAGCAGTTAATTACACTTTTACTTGTGAATGCGCAGTCACAAAAAACGTTGTCTAAGCAAGTTTGGCTGGTAAGTGTAAATCAAGTCGGCTCTAAAAATACATGACATAAATTAAATGATTTGAATAAAGTTATTAATTGTTGTTTCATTGTTGTTCCTACAACCAAATCTACATTAAGATCGCCACAAATAATTAACTTTTTTCTGTTATTACATAGTTTAGTGAGGGCTTCCTCCATAATTTTCTCAAATATTTCGAAATTGCCATGGCCTTTTTCATCCCTCGGTGGCCTGTAGACACAAACAATAATATGGCTATCTAACTCAACACAGGATACCTCTATTTGTCTTTCAACAGTAAGTGCAAGAATATCTTTCCGTTGTTTCACCTTAATATTATTTTTCACTAAGATTAAAGAACCACCTCTATCAGCAGTCTTTCTATTGTAACAACTGTCAATTTTGTAATTATTTATGTTAAAAGACATAATATTTTCCTTCAACCAGTGTTCTGTAACACAAATAATATCAATGTCAGAATTTTTTAGAAATAATTCTAATACAAGTTCTTTGCCAGGTAGCCCCTGGATGTTTTGATGGGCAATATTTAACTGGAGCTTACATTTTGACATATTTAGTGGCTCTTGTATGCTAAAGATTTCCTCTATTGTCTTATGAACTAATTTAAATTACTTGGAACAGATTCCAATGTTGCATGCAAAGTATAATTAACAGGTGAATTCCCAATAGGGGTGCATGTCATATTACTCTTAACATAAGCTGATGTCAAGTTGAACTTGGTTAAACCAACTATAGCTGCGTCGCATATATTATAAGCTATCAATGTAGCTACTAATTTTCTATATTTATTAGACAGGTACAATGTATCCTGTGTCAGAGTAAAGTTATGAGTAAAATTATTCATGTCGAAATATAAAATAGCATCGCTGTGATGACATGTTAAATTAAATAAATAAATATTCATTCTATGCACAGATTTGTTCTGTAGTTCTGTCATATTACAGGCATATGGGAAATTGCATAGTATAAATTTGCATTTCATCCTACTATGTAAGTCTAGAAGTGTTTCAACACTTTTATTCAAATCATTCCGACTAATGTTTGAATGATTTCCTACCATAATTACAATGGTGCTGTACTCATCATTTTTTTACCGGAGGATCACTCAGTGATCTGTCCAGCTTACAGGACCGGGATGCAGACAACCTCGTGACCCTCCGCAAACGAAAACAACCCGAGAGTGAACTTGCCGATACCCTCGCCGATTTTCGAAAAGAACTAATGGAATCCTTTCAAGACTTCTTTGAAACTCAAAATAAAAGTTTATCGTCCTTATGTGAAGACGTACGTCAAATCAAACAAGAAATGTCCGGGATGAAATTATGCAACGAAAAAATTTTGCAGGAGCAGAATAAACTAAAGCATGAGGTATCCGAGATCAAAACTGATAACAACTTTACCAAGGAAAAAATCGAAATGTTGGATCGTAACCTATCTCAGGCGCAACTAACCATTGCTGAACTTTCTTCTAAACTACGTGACAATGACCAACAAGGACGCAGAAATAACTTAGAATTTGCGTTAATACCACAACAAAAGGGTGAAAACTTGTATAATATCATAAAAAACATTGCTACTAAAGTAGGTTTTACCCTGAATCCATCGGATATAGATTACATTCACCGCGTCCGAATATTCAAACGGAGCTCCCAACCAATCACCCCGGGCGGGCCAGGCGTCGCCGCCGGCGACGGTGTACCCACTTCTACCGATTCTACAATGGTACCTAACATCATAGTCCGGTTTTGCCGGCGAAACATTAAAATTGAATTTCTATCAGCTGTTCGCGCTCGCAGGGGACTTACTACTGTTGATGCTGGCTTAGATGGATCCTCCAAACCCATTTTTGTGAATGACCATCTCGCCCCATACTACAAAATGTTGTACAGCCGTACCAGAGCTCTGGCCAAGCAGAAGGATTTCAAATACGTGTGGCTAAGGGACTGTCAGATTAACGTTCGTAAGAATGATACGTCGAGACCAATTGTTATTTTAACTGAAAGTGATTTAGATAAAATGTGACTTCCATTTACCGTTAATACCATTAACACAAAATGCCAAAATTCTCTAATGTTTAAATTCATATCAGCTCTGAGTCTTATCGTTACTTGTTTTGCTATAATAACACTTACAACCATACCTATAGCTATTTACACAGCTAGCGCTTTTTGTTACGAGGCACGAGATTGTCTCATTTTCCTAGTTATCTGTCATAAAAACTATGATTACACGCTCAAAATTTTATGCTGTACGCTTATTCTTATTTACACTTCGATTTTTTGTAATGGTTTTTATAATCCACCGTCAATGCTTTTGATTCTTTATAATTACATTCCTAATGCTAGCAGTAGACATATGGTTTACATGAAATCATTAACTATGTGTACTATTTACAAACATAACTTGCTATTTTTTGTGATGAAACCGGTTTGTTATCCTGGAACGAGTGTATGTTGCGATCTTGACAATATGCCTTGTTTTATGCCTACTTATCCATACCTATACTATTACAATGACAGCTAGACATATCTTATCTTTTTATTACCAAAATGCGAACGGTCTGCGGACCAAATCAAATGAGTTTCTTACAGGAGTTTTGAATAGTAATTATGACATTATTTGTATTACTGAAACTTGGTTAAACGATGGTTTCTATAGTAGGGAGTTCTTTGATAACCTTTACGAAGTGTACAGATGTGATAGGGACCGGGCGGCGACGGGGCGCGAGCGCGGGGGCGGGGTGCTGGTGGCAGTGCGGCGCGAGCTGTGTGCCCGCCCGGCCCCGGACTGGTGCGCGCCGCCGCCTGCTGACGAGCTGTGGGTGAGCGTGCCGCTCGGCAAGCCTGTGCCCGCCCAGAGCGACACCCTCACAGGACAAGTCAGGTACCTCCACATTGGCCTTACTTACATACCTCACGGTCGCAGTCACGAAGCCTTAATGAATTCATTCTATGATAGGACATGCCAAAACATTTGTACTAACTCTGACGATATATTCCTTGTGTTAGGTGATTTTAATGTCACTAATGCCATCTGGTCCTACGATGAAGAGATTAATTCCATGAATATAAACACAAATAACGACAATTTGGCAATATTAACTGCAGAATTTATGCATTTCTCGGGAATTATGCAATATAATGGAGAATTTAATTATCACAACAGAATCCTGGATCTCGTTTTTTGTTCAAAACCATGTAAAGTTTTTTCTGTAAAAAACCCGCTCGTTACTGAAGACCGACATCATAAGTCTCTTGAAATAGAACTATCTCTCTTATCTCCCCCCCCTCTAAAACACAACAACACAGTCAAGAGAATGTTTTTTAAGGCTGATTATGAGTCTATCCGTTCTGAGATAAGTTCCATTGAATGGGTAACTGTGTTTTCTTCTTATAATGACATAAACATGATCACAAATGCTTTTTATAGTATTCTAAATTCCCTAATAGATAAATATGTGCCGATAACTACACGAATTAATCAAAAGTACCCACCTTGGTACACCAAACCTCTTATTAAACTCGGAAAGGAAAAATGTAAATTTCACAAAAAATGGAAGGTCTATCAGAATTTAATTGATTATCGAACTTTCTCCATATTAAGAAAGCAATTTCGAAAGATGGAGCGAGACTGTTATGAATATTACATAAATAATAATAATATAATAATATTAATAATAATAATACCTTGGACACCATTTACACACATATGTAAAATACATAGTTTTCAAAAACTAAAAAGCAAATTTAATATGCTCTGAAGACGTCAACCGCCCTTCAAAATGACACTTTAGAAGGATGGAAGGTGCCTTCAATTCAAAATCAATCCAATAGTAACTAGGCCAGAGCAGTAAGAAATCCACTTGTCCGATTAACTCCGGTTATAGGATCTAATTTTAAATGTATCTGAAGATAATATCATTAAGAACCCTAAATATTTTTGGACTTTTGTAAAATCAAAACAATCTAACAACGACATCCCTAATACAATAACGTATAGGGGTAACAGTCTTTGTGAAGGAAGTCAGATTTGTAACGCTTTCAATGACTATTTTCACTCGGTTTTTATTTCTTCTAATAATATCACCCTTGATCATTCCTCCGGCTCGGTTGCTGATATTGACTCCATAAAAATCGACGAAAAATGTGTTCTCAGTGAACTTAAAAAACTTAATATATACACAAGTGCCGGGAGCGATGATATCCACCCACTATTTATTAAACAATGTGCAAATGAAATTTTGGTGCCTTTGCTATATATTTACCGCTTCTCTCTGCTAAGTGGCAATTTTCCGTCAGTATGGAAGAAAGCTCTAATCACCCCTATACCAAAAACTTCTCAAAATAATGATGTAACACAATATCGCCCTATTTCGAAACTATGCACTTTTGGTAAAATCATTGAGAAAATTGTTACAACTCAAATATCTAGTGCTGTAAAACAAGAACTATCTGAAAACCAGCATGGATTCGTAAAGGCTCGTAGTGTTGACTCAAATATGGTTGTTTTCTCTGATTATCTTCTTAATGCCATGGACAGTAACCTACAGGTGGATGTCGTGTACACCGACTTCTCCAAATCGTTCGATAAAATTAACCACGATTTGCTTATGGTAAAGCTTATGAGGGCCGGTGTACACGGCAACCTATTAAGATGGATAGAATCCTACATACGGAATAGAAGTCAGGCAGTATGTCTGAAGGGGTATTGTTCTAGGTTCTTGCACATCCCTTCAGGGGTTCCACAAGGCTCACACTTAGGACCCTTGCTGTTCACGCTGTATATAAATGATTTAGGTAAGATCATTGGTAACTCTGATCACTTACTCTATGCTGACGACACTAAGTTGTTCAGAAAAGTTTCCAATATTGAAGACAGCATGGGTATCCAACGCGATCTCAACTCATTATTAGATTACTGTAATACCAACCAACTCTTTCTAAATGTTGAGAAGTGTTTTGTTATAACTTACACTCGAAAAAAGAAACCTATTATGTTTGACTATACAATAAATAATTTAAAACTTGTGCGTGTTAGCAGCATTCGTGATCTTGGTGTTATGATGGATAGCAAGGTTTCATTTAATCTACACATAGACAATATACTAAACAGAGCCTTCAAAAACCTTGGGTTTATCACAAGAATCAGTAAACCCCTTAAAAAGATAAGTACTCTTAAACTTCGTTTGTTAGGTCTATATTAGAGTTTGCCAGTGTAGTATGGAACCCTTCTTATCAGATTCATATCAATCGTATTGAAAGAGTACAAAAGAAGTTTGTTAAACTGTTAAACTACCGTTGCCATCGTTTAGATTCATATGAAAATTCACTAAATTATTATAACTTAACATCGTTATTAAACCGCCGTTGATATGTCCTTTCTATTCAAAATCTTAAACAACTTAATCGATTCGCCAACACTTTTATCTAAAATTAATTTTGTAACAAGAATACGCATGCCCATTCGCACTACGCGAAATAAAAATAATGTTGCACTTGTGCCTCCTAACTTAAAGAAAAATTACACTCGAAATAGCTTCATATCTCGTTCAATCACCACTTACAGCAAAGAATTTTCTAACTTGGATTTATTTTATAATAACCTAATATCTTTCAAGAGAACTGTTTCAAAAACATGTAATAATAAACAAGTGATAAACTTTTTATGTAAAATAATATTTAAGCTTTAAAAATTAACTTTTGTAAAAATATTGTGATGCTGCTTCAACTTAAAGTGTTTATTTTGTAGTTTTAAGTCCAAATACATTGTTAATATGAATACACCTTTTCAAATTGATGCAATCTGATTCCAATTGCTGCTGTACTATTAAGCGTCTCTTTAGCTCATTTATGTTTAATATAAGTTGAAATGTACTTTCGGCACTGTAAGGTCTATAATAGATTGTAAGTTTATTTTGATATTTTTTTTTGTATGTATGACTGTTTGTTGCCATAATAAAGATAAATAAAAAAAAAAAAATCATAGATACCTAGATCTACATATGAATTATTTGGACAGCAAATGTTCGTTACTTTTTGGTAAACGCACACCTACCCGCACCATCCACACCGAATGAGCCTAACTATGGAAGAAATCACAGGAAATCTCGCACACCTGTCTGCGTAGAATCGCCCGAATCTGGAGAACCACATAAATGCTGATGACTTCATCACATCCGTTCCATGCGGACGGTGCGGATGGGTGTGCGTACACCACTACGATTGAACCAGACATTCGGAACTATTTCTTAATTTATAGCAAAAAAATATATTTTATCAAACGCTCTAAAAAGAAGAAAATAAACTTTGAATTGAATTAAACCGATCAATCTATTTACTTACTACACAATCTGTGCATCTTTATTCTGTACATAAATTGAAGGAGTCAGACTATGGTCAATTAGTCTGTGGGACTACCTTGATTTATGCGCGTGTGGGTGCGAGAGAGACATCCATTCCACAGATCAGTTAACCAGGCTACTCTCCACTCCATTACCCTCAGAACGTAATCCGCATCCGAACAAATGTATAGGCCCGAAGAAAAATAGCGACCAGCAGTAATTTCGATGCTTTCATTAATTTCTGACGAGCTACTCGTATTTCGTTCGCTCGATGGCGCTTGAGTTTCTGATGGGGCTGCTGATTGCATTTGATTACGTTATGTTATGTAGAAAGCCAGTCAAGTGTGAGCCGCACTCAACCCCGAAGGGTATCATCGTACAAGAAAAGACGCAGAAAAACAAGTCTCTTGTACGGGTCCCTAAAATTCATGTTGTTCATTATTTATTGCTGTAACGGCAAGATAAATGTATATTCTTTGAAAATTTCATCTATCTGCGGTACATTACGGTATCTCTTCATAATAGGTAGATTGTACCTAATAGGTTTCATGCTTAGAATAATATTCTATGTTTTCACGAAATAAGCCCGCTAACGGACAGGCTGACGGACGGACGGACAGCGGAGGCTTAATTTTAGGGTCCCGTTGGCACCCTTCGGGTAGGGAACCCTATAAAGAAAGAAACCTGTCACAAACACTAGCTGCACCGTGGCTTAAGACCGAACTGAATTAGTCAAAGGCTCGGACGCACAGACCTCCAAATCTCCATAGCTGCGAGGCGCTGAGCTAGCCCCCCGTCAATGTCACACGATATAGAGTAATCTGGCTAAACGTTGCTGCAACTTGCCTGTGTCACCCCATATGGGAAACGGCTATTTGTCTTTTTATATTCTTCAACTGCCAACACTCAAAGTCCTGCAGCGTCTATGACATTTAAGTTGTACTTTATCTGAGCAGCAGTTGTGTATTACGGTATTTATCGCCCCCTTTTCCAAAATATGTAACAAGTATTATGAAAATCACCAACAATTTGCACCCAGGTTGCTAACACAATAATATAAAATAAATGGGCTATATTAAGGTGATACGAAAAAATAAGGGTTTTTTTTAGAATCAATTTATTCCACTGTAAAGTCATCTAAAGATTTGATATGTGGGTAAACGTTCATTGAGTATTTGATTAGGTATCTCACTGAAGGAAAACGCGATTGCATGAAATTTTCTCGTAAGAATTTAATTACGAAACTAAATTGTTTGTTTTTTCCTATAATTCTGAAATCCTAACTAATTTAATTGCGGATTGATTCAAAATGTGGATATTACGTATTCGCAAACTCTCCCTGAAAACTTTTTGACTAAATAGCTTAGTTTATTTTTAAACCATTTTATGTGGGTCGAGTGTATTGTTCGCGCTCTCTTTTTTTCTTATGTGGTAGTAATTAACGCTGTCACTTTCGTTTGGGACACCCACCGATACGGATAAGATTGAGCCATACTCCACCACGCTGGCTCAGTGCGGCTTGATGAAGGGGTCTCGGGCTATCGACCGACCTGACTGTCAGTAGTTATCAAGACCTCGAACCCGATCAGGGCCTCGGGTTGCTCTATGTTGTTAATAATTATTTTGAGGTTATAATTTTAAGTAGTATTTACCTTTACATACCTACAACACCGGGATTTTTTTTTCACTCCGTATTTCTATCCTGTTTTTTTCTTATTCTTTACGTCAAACACGAGAGTAGCATAATCAAACAATAGATAAGATTTTCCGAGAAACAGGCAAACAGGCTTAATTCGATAATACCTTTTTCACGCCACTGCTCGGAAATATGGCCAAAGATGGATTGAAATGAGAGTAGAAAGTAGTTCTTAGTACTACAATTCAAAAACAGTCAAACAATGTAGATTTGCAAAGTAAAATGTAGTGTTTAGCGGCCTTTTTTAGGGTTCCGTACCCGAAGGGTTCCAAACGGGACTCTATTACTAAGACTTCGCTGTCCGTCCGTCCGTCCGTCCGTCCGTCTGTCACCAGGCTGTATCTCAAGAACCTAGCTAGCTAGAGAGTTTAAATTTTCACAGATTATGTATTTCTGTTGCCGCTATAACAACAAATACTAAAAAACAGGATAAAATAAATATTTAAGGGGGCTCCCATACAACAATACCACATACAAACTTATGGATGCACCTGGTTACGTACATGGAGTGTGAAAGTTACCGCACCAATAACTTTGTAAACAATATTTTGCTGTGTAAAATCCAAACTATTCACTCCACACCATCGCTTCCATTGAACGGTGGTACGGAACCCTTCGTGCGCGATTTACCGCATTTGACCGGTTTTTTACTTTCTACTCTGCTATTGGTCGATTCTTTTCGGTCGGCATCACACTCCATACCGGCCGAAATGGCACAAAATACTAATATAAATGTTCCGGGAAAAAACATTTCCTTGTCATTCCACAACTGCCCTAATGCGAATATCAATATTACTTTTAATTAAACTGTGTATTATACTGTTTTATTTCCTTACATTAGGCTTGTAAAGCACATTGTAAATGCCTCGGTAGAAAGTGCGATAGAAGTGCAATAGAAGTGCTTACTTTCTATACCTGGGCAACAATGTATTATTGTTATTTCGTTTGTTCGTTAGGAACCGATATACAGGATGTAAGATAAAGTTTAGTAGTGATTTAAACATTTATTTATAAGAAGTAAGTAATTGTTTATCGTAGCCAAATAACATAATCAAAAATATCGCGTCAGTCCTTTTCGCACACTCGGTAGTAAAGACAGTGGTTCCCAAGTATGGCCAGTTATTTAGCTTGACATAGGGCTGGCCCATCGCGACAGCTACGGAAAGTTTCTTTACGATTACTTTACGGATTCCATCGCCGTTAGAGCCTACCTATAAATTACTTGTGATAAATTACTTATATCATTGACAGATGATCAGCACCGGATTCCAACCTCCATCCCTTGCGTGAGAAGCGAGCGTAAACCCATGAGATAACATAATTGAACGATCTTTTGTCACATTTTCAAGAAATCGTCTAAATTTAAAATTTAAATGAATTACAATGTTTGGTGAAATTCCGATAGTTTGCTTAATAAGAATTTGCATTTATCACAAGGTCCTCAAGTTTCAAGTGTCGGTTTTGAGTGATTATGTAAAAATATTTTAACATACAAAATTATTTCTAAACAGTTATAACCATGAATTCACAAACTACCTTATGAGACTGCCACGCAGCAAAATTTAAATACTAATAGGCCACTGTACTCTGAAAAAACACTTGAAAATTACAGGTGCAACAGAAAGCCCCCTCTGCAGGGGGTGTATGGAAGTGGACGAGACAGTAGAGCACATGCTGCTTGCGTGCCCATCTACCATAGAAACCAGGACCTGGGGGACGCAACTTCGACCTCAAAGCTCCCCGAACATCCAGGCCTCCTACTCCAGCTGGTACTGGAGCTAGGATGGCTGAAATAAGATGATTGGGTGCAGGGGAAATGCACAAATGCCCTACTCAAGCGGGCCAGGTGCAGGCACTTTTACCCTCTGGATTGAAGATGACGATGATGATGAAGCCTCCGCAGTCCGTCTGTCCGTGAGCCGACTTTATCTCATGATCAGTCATTGGTAGAGAGTTGAAATTTTCACAGAAGGTGTATATCTGTTGCTGCTACAGCAACAACCAATAAACAACATTAACGGGATCCCAGAGCACAAGTCTGAAAACCTACCAAATACCATACAGCAACTTACCAAGATTATTGGGAACCCACTAGAAGACAGCGAGATATTGTACGCCACCCGGGTCGCCGAGATGAGCAAAGACAATATCAAGCCTAGAGCAGTGGTCGTGAAATTGAGCAGTCCCCGTCAGCGTGATTCGGTCCTGGCCGCCGTAGCAAAGTTTAACAAGGCTAACCCTAAGGACCTAACTGAGCTCCACACACCTTGGCTTTGGAGGGCTTCGAGAACCAGTCTTCGTTTCCGAGCACCTAACACCTGCAAACAAATCTCTACATGCAGCGGCTCGTAAGAAGTCCAAAGAGGTTGGGTATTCATTCGTCTGGGTTCGCAACGGCAAAATCTTCGCAAGAAAGGACACCACCTGTCAGGCTCTGCTCATACGAAGTGAAGACACCCTACGTCTAATGTGATAGATAAGATTGGTGCGTTGTTGTTCAATTGTTATAATATTATTGTCTTTAAATTCGCTAGAATATACTATCAAAATGTCCGCGGTCTTAGGACTAAAACCAACGACCTATTCAAAAATATTTCCAGCAGTGATCATGAAATAATTGTACTCACAGAAACTTGGTTAAATGTAAATGTCGCAAACTCCGAACTTATGGACTCTAGATACAATATCCACAGAAGAGATCGCTTATGTAGTCTTAAACCCACCAAAGAAAATAAGGCCGACGGGGGAGGAGTCCTCATAGCAGTATCGAAAAAATATAAATCCACTCGCGTAACAAGCTGGGAGAGTAAAAATAGGAAATTTGAGGACTTATGGGTCACTATTGAGACCAAGACTGAAGGCTGCACAAAAAAGCTAGCCATATGTGCAGTATATTTACCATCCCCAATCAAATTAGACTCCTTTTCTGATTTTTTGGACAACGCTAATAGGATAATAAATTATGCCGATGAGGTTGCTATACTAGGAGACTTTAATCTAGGTTTCATAGATTAGAACAAAGACGCTAAAAACTTCCACATGATCCCCTCGAACTACGAAAGTACCATAGGATTCCGACTCGTCGACTTTATTTCAATGAACAACCTGTTTCAATTTAGCTGCATCGGTAATAGGGACGACAACATTCTCGACCTAGTACTGGTAAGTGTTCCCCATGTGACCGTTGCCCGATCTCCTGATACCCTGAGCAAGCTTGACTCTTACCACCCTCCATTAGACATTCAGATTAGTACATCACGGCTCACCTTCCTCAAACCAAACGTTGGATATCGATACAACTTCTTCAAAGCCGACTACGAAGGGCTAAAGTTGCATCTAAGGTCAGTCAAGTGGGAGGAAACATTCGAGAATTGTGGAAATGTAAACGAAATAACCTCATTGCCAATCATGTCCCTAAACAGAGAATAAAAACAAACAAACACCCTCCCTGGTTCAACAAACAACTAACAAGACTGATAGCCGAAAAGGAACGAATTAGACAGAGATATCGCAAATATCAGAATCCCCGAGACAAGATAGAATTCGAGATTTCCCGAGAGCGCTGTCATAAACTATACGACACATGTATGAAATCGTATCTGAATAATATTGAATCCAGTATTCCAGCCAACCCCAAGGTTTTTTGGAGTTTTATTAAATCCAAGCGAAAAGGCTATTCCACGCTACCATCGACCATGTATAAAGATGACACATCGGCAAACAATGGAACTGAGATCGCACAGCTCTTTGCTAGTCACTTTTCAACAGTTTATACTGATCTCGACCCAGTAACAACCACAGACGCACACATAACTAACCAAACAGGTCTGTCAAACATCACAATCAGTGAGCGCGATATACTTAAAAAATGCAAAACCCTTGATTTATTCAAATGCACGGGACCTGACGACATTCCTGCAGTATTTGTGAAACTCTGCGCACAAGAGCTCTGCTTCCCACTATTCATATTGCTGAATCGTTCCTTGAGGGTGGGTCGTTTTCCTGACGAATGGAAAAAAAGTAGAATTGTTCCTGTTTACAAAAAGGGGGATGAAAATGACGTTAAAAACTACCGACCTATATCCATGCTATCGTGCTTCTCAAAACTCTTTGAATTCCTTATCTGCCCACTTATCACACACCACATCGATAGGGTTATCTCACCCGAACAACACGGCTTCAAGCGCGGACGATCGGTGGAAACTAATCTGGTCTCCTACGTTAATGATTTGTCTCGCGAGATGAAAAGTGGTCACCAGGTGGATGCCGTATATATTGACTTCATCAGCGCCTTCGACAAGGTAAACCATAAACTGCTTCTGAGTAAGTTAGCAGCACTCGGTGTCCACGGGTCATTATTGGACTGGTTTTGGTCGTACCTGTCACAGAGATCTCAGGTTGTGAATGTGAGTGGACACCAATCTCAGCTTTACTACGCGAAATCGGGAGTCCCCCAAGGCTCTTACCTCGGACCAGTCCTATTCTTAATATTTATCAATGACTTGTTGAACCGTATTGCGCGTTGCAAGTACTCCATGTTCGCAGACGACCTAAAAATATATAAAACCATTATGTCGGAAGCTGACGTGGAACTGCTGCAAAATGATCTGAACGAAATAGCGAATTGGTGCCGCAATAATGGAATGGTCCTCAATGCAGCAAAATGCTACCACATAACATTTACCAATAAGAGAACCCAATAGCTTCTACGTACACTATCAACAACATCGAACTCGAAACTGTCAGCGAAATGCGAGATCTCGGTGTAATGATGGAGCCCAACTTAAAGTTCATATCCCACATCAACACTACTGTATGCAAAGCTGCGAAAATGCTGGGCTTCCTAAAGCGCAATACAAAAGGTTTTCGTCTCTCCAGCACCAAGATCCTCCTGTACAATGCCCTGGTTCGCAGCCATCTCGAGTACGCCTCCGTTGTCTGGAATCCCGTCTACGCGGTTCACACCGAAAGAATCGAACGCATTCAGCACGCATTCACTAAACATTTAGCGTACAGCCAACCAGGCATTTCTCACAGGGAACATTATGAACGCCGATTAGACTACTTCAGAATGGAAACATTAAACTTCCGAAGAAATTTACAGGACCTCCTATTCCTGCATAAGGTCTGTAACAATAACTTGGATGCCAGTAACATCTTGAGTCAGATTGGACTGACAGTGCCTTACAACTATCCGCGCAAACCCATCCCTAACACTCTTCACACACCGCTATGCAGAACAAACATCTACAAGCACTCACCCATACCCAGAATGTGCGACAATTATAACATCACTAGTAGCCAAACCAACATAGACATATTTCATGATCGCTTGCTTGACTTTAGGAATAAAATTAAAATGAAAAATACTTGCATCTAAAATTGTCAAATTGTCAAATTTTTATAAATTTTAAAGAATATTGTAAATTTTATTAATTTAATACCTAATCTTAAGTTAAATTATTTCCACTACCTTAGCTTAATTACATAAAAATCAGAATTACTAGTTAGTACAAAAATGGTCAATGTTGTGCTCATCTATAATAGGCACTCATATAAGAACAAAACTGCAGAATTTTTTATCGTAATAATATGTATATGTGTGCTGTTGATGTGCCTAAATAAATAAATAAACAACAAAAGATTTTATAAATTAATTTAATAAAAAAAATGATCCTCATACAAGAGACATGTTTTAACACCACCCGCGAATAACAAACCATATCATGATTCAAGTATGATCGTTTATTCGCGGCTTATCACAAGGTTATGTGGCGTAATCGGTTTGATATCAGTTTCGCAATTTTGGGTTCTGGGTTCGAATCGTTGTTCAGACATAAATGTACTTGTACATGTACTTAAGCAATTGCTGATTACAAAGCGCTATTACAATATTAACGAGTTCTAAATGATAACAATAAAATAAGAATAAAATAATATATAATAAACTACTATAAAATAAAATTTTATAAAATATTAAATAATATTTTAATAGAATTTTAATTAATAACAAACTAACCCTAACAATTATATAATAATTCAGCAGTTAATAATTTCTTATGTTTCTCATACTTAAAAAAAAATAAAAAAAAATAATAATATATATAATATAATAATGTAATAAGTATAGTAAATAATAAAATATAATAAGAAAATAATATGTAACCATCACAAATGTTAGTTGTAAGCTAGTTATTAAGACATTGCAGTGCCCTTACAGGGTTCATTGTTGGATAAAATGTTGTTAAAATGTACCACAATGACACAATAAATATATGAATATGAATATGAATATGAATACCTTGCCTTTTCAATGTTGTGTCGATTGCGCTGCAATTTTGTATTATATTGCTAAATAGTTACCTATCTACTGTGTTTGGCTTCCACATTAAGTCACCCCCCCACACACACACACACACACGCACACACTCTAGTACACACCATTAAGGGATTAAATATGGCCAGCGCCAGGGGACGCGAACAAAGAAATGCATCTTTAGCTTCAATTCTAGGCTAAACTAGACAACATAAAAATGTAGGATAAAAATATGTCATAAAAAATCTACCAGAGATAAGAATGGACTTTTAAAATTAGCGGATATCTGTTATATTTAATACTTAAAAATATTTTTCGCAATGCATTATTATTCAACTAAAAGAACAAGCGCTCGAAGACGAAATCAGTTTCCTATATGAAACTTACACGCAAAAATAAGTAAAAAAAGGGAAATTCTTTAGTGGTTTTATTTTATTTTTAATGTTATTATTACAGGAGTTTATTAATATTTTCTATAATTTTCTTGGTCTCGGAGCTCGGGCTACAAAAAACTGTGGCATGTCTTCGGCGGAAATTGTTCACTGTTTTTTTTTTGTCTTTTGTCATATATATCTGGGTTACATAGTTAAATCCAGTAGTAGAATGGCTGTGTGATTTTTGTTCAATAAATAAAATATAATAAAAAATATTTAATTAGAAATTCCCAAGAATATCCCGTTATAACTCTCCGATTTAAAAATTTATCAAATAATATAAAATTATTGAAACTCTAAAAAGGAAGTGATATTTATCAAACTTGAATATTTTTCATCAAATACAAAGTTTATAGTAAAGTTTTAAATTAAGATAACAATACATAAATTGAAGCACATAATTTAGTATGTATCTTACACTTTTTTGGTCTTTTTTTACTATGATAATATTAACTGATCATAAAAATTAAAGAAAATTATTAACTGGACATAAAAATTTATGACTAATATCAATCCGTGGGAGTAATATCAATCCTGTTTTGCCAACAGCGCTCCAATGGAGAGATGGGGCATAAAAAGTATATGTAAATATCTACAGTAATGGAGAAATGTTGATTTTGATTTGGTTGATAAGGTTTTTTAGCTAAAGTAACGGAGTAACGAAATTAGAAGATTAATTTAGATTTTGTTAATATTTTCACATAATCACTCAAAACCTTGACACTTGAACCACAGAACCGAACAAGTGTAAAATAAAATACATTTTGGGTTGGGCTTAGAATCCGGCCCCCGGCTTTCGCAGGTGAGTGAAAGTGGTATCACTGTAATCGTGGGGCAATCCTCTATCAAGGTAAAAATATCCCCACTACTAAAAGCCGAAGGCCGGATTTTAAGTATTAACATTAAATACAGTTACTTACATAGATAAGTATACTTATTCAGTTTTTTTTTCAAACAACCCCTTATACCTAACATCCAAAAAAATAATTTATCCGGTATATTTGTATCAAGTTGAATAATATCTTCTTCAATTTTATTATAATTTTCACTATCAATGATGCACACACAAGTGGCTATGGTCCGATAGCTTCTGTTAGATTTTTCAGCAAGCCAACGATTCTACCGTATGTATCATAGAGAATCTCAGAGAGTTCCATACGGAGCTGGCACTTGTTACTTCGACGACTTCCCACTCCAAAGGCCCACTCAAAAATTCCGCTGGAGATTAGCTCTTTATTTTAGCTTTCAAGCACGTAAAGTTGGTATTGCCTATCAGCCATAAAAGCCGTGTGTATTTGAATCATGCTTAAATTATTTAGCGGCTTTAAAAACTCGGGTGCAAATCAAACAACATGAACTTATCGCGAGACTGTTCAAATAAAATTTATAAATTTATTATTTATATAATACACATTAGTTTTGTTGAAGATTTTTCGTAATTTTGTACTAAAAAGCAGACGGAACTAATTAATATAGTGTATGTACCGAGTACAGTGTTACATTTAATTTAATTTAAGTCGGAACTATAATTATTTTATCGGGTCCCAATAAATAAGTTTAATCTTATTTGCTAGTTTTGTGCTTTTTAGTGTAATGCAGTCAAGTTATTTTTAATTACGTAATTTATTCACCCATGTTGTGTTACAAGTTTGAAGCCTGTGCGTGTGTGTGCAATGGTAGCGCTAAACTGGTAAACCGGAAACCTTTGCGGGACGGTTATGTTTCATCAGAATGGGTTTAGCCGTTTAACCATAACCAGATATTTTCATAGCTGCGAGTTTGATTTATTCTTTCAACTTCATTAATTTTTATTGGACTAGGTAATTTTTGAGCTTATTAATTTTCGTCAAGACGTCCGAGTCGATCGACGTCACATGAGCGAGTGCGGTAAAGATGTCCTGAAGCACGCAGCACCGGAGATGGCATACCCCGGGTGCCCAGAGCCGCGGCAGGCACTTCGGGTGGATGGATACGAGCGGCTATTACTGTGAACCCCACATTCACAGAACAGTAATACGGAATGTCAATATACAGAAGAAGGCTGATTTCCACCCGACTTTTTAAAGCAGTTTAAAACTGATTCAAATACACACGGCTTTTCCGGCTGACAGACAACAACCCTTCCGTACTTGAAAGCTAAAATAAAGAGCCAATCTCCAGTGGAATTTTTAAGTGTGCCTTTTGAGTGGGAAGTCGTTGAAGTAACATCGAAGAGCCAGCTCCGTATTGAACTCTATGAGATTCTCTATGATTGATAGGGTAGAATCGTTGGCGTGCTGAAAAATCTAACAGAAGCTATCGGACCATGGCCTCTTGCGTGTGCATCATTGATCACTATCAATGATGCACACGCAAGAGGCCATTATAATAAAGTTGAAGAAAATATTATTCAAGTTGATTTAAATATACCGGATAAGTTTTTTTTTTATGTTAGTTATACGGGGTTGTTTAATAAAAATAAAACTTAGTAAATATACTTACCTATGTAAGTAAATGTTTTTAAGGTTAAAACTTAGAATACGGCCTCCGGCTTTTGTAGTGAGATTATTTTTACTTTTACTACTATTACTACGATTACAGTAATACATACCACTTTCACTCACCTGCGAAAGCCGGGGGCCGGATTCTAAGCCCAACCCAAAATTTATTTTATTTTACACTTATTCGGTTCTGCCAGAATACCCTCGATATATTAATGTTTTACGTTATCACGTGGTAGTAGGGCGTTACAATAGGATCCATGGGTCATAACAACATGGTCCTAGGGGCGTAAGACCTGTCTGTGTCTTCCGGTAATCTCTGCCCGGATGCAGGCAAGTCATGATATTTCTTCACTCGGATATTTTTATGTATTAAGGGCACTGAGATGTTGAGAAACTGTGATAAATATTGCTGCAGGATAAATTACGACACAGGAAATGAACCTTGTGTCATTTATTCGTAGGAGTCATTTACATTGTTGTAGTCTATCTCTAGCTATCACTAGCTAGTGCACGCGACTTCGTCTGCGTCCATCTTGACTTTTCAATAAATGTTGTGACAAAAAGTAGCGTCTTAGGCCTGTAAGGCTCTGAAGGGCGAAAAATGCCGCATTTTGGAGTCCATATCAAAACAAAATAGTTACTGCCGACAAGCCAAATACGGCATTTTGCGCCCTTGTGAGCAATAGATGCTTTAACGCCATTCGTGTAAATTAGAGGAATAGAGCCCCTAGTTCAACGTGGACACAATTATACCTCTGCCAGCTTAAATGAGAAAATATATGACGCTCCGTACCTTGTACTACGGTATTAGCGGACGTTCTGAAGGTGATTGAAAACATTGTGAGGAAACCTTCATCTTTATAGCTTCGACGATGGGCTAGTCCGTAGTCACGTTAAATGTAGAATTTAATGGCAAAATCTTCATTGTATACCAATATAAGTTTTGAGTCCCAGATATGTTAAATGTTCAAAATTTAGGGCCCCCGTGTCGATTCACAGAACTTTATGGTTTGCTACAGGTTGCTTTCTGTCCGGATACTACCCGGAGGCGAAGCGGATCGGAGCGGAGCGAGGCGACCCCATATAGTTCAGTATTAATTAGAATGTAAATATTTTTTTTAGGGTTCCGTACCTCAAAAGGTAAAAAAAGAAACCTTATAAGATCACTCGCGTGTCCTTCAATTCGTCTGTCACAGGTACTTTTCTCAGGAACTATAAGAGATAGAGTTCTGAAATTTTCTGCAAAAATACTTAATCTAATAAACGCAACATAATTAGGGTCTATATTAAAAAAATATCGCCTTCAAAAAAGTAGAGGGGGGTAAAATGACAAAAAGTATCGTTGAAAAGGGTTCTTTATAAACTTGTCAAAACTATATTTTTTTAATTTAATTTTTGTTAACTTCGGAAGTTATGATCAAAAAGGTGCAAAAATGACCCTCCTCAAAATTATGACAAAATACAAAATATATACTCATATGAAAACCTACCCGGAATTTCAAAGGTTTTTTATTTATGTGTAAACCACATACAAACTTATACTCGTAAATGCATCTGGTTACGTACATGGACTACGCAACTTTGTAAACAACATTTTGCTATGTAAAATCCAAACTATTCGGTACGGTGGAAGGGAACCCTTAATGCGCGAGTCCGACTCGCACTTGACCTGTTTTATTATGTAACTTTTTACTCAATTTAGTAAACAGTTTAACATTAGACGAATTCAATTACTGGCTTAACTGTGCAACCCGTGGAGCAAAAACCAGACAAGCATGAAGCAGCTATGCAGATGGAAATGATTTCTCAAGATATGAATAAAATATACCCATGTACCTATACCTATGTACCCATGAATGTCCTCATCGAGCGGCACGGAAACCTTTACCAGGATACGAGTAAGATTGAGCCGTACTCCACAACGATGGCTCAGTGTGGGTTATGGAGGGGGTGTTGGGCTAGTGGCTAACCTGACTGTCTGAAGTTATCGGCGGCGTTTTACGACACTACCAACGAGAAGCGATAATAGTCGGAACTTACAGTTTAACGCATCATTCGAAACACGGAAGCGCCTGAAATGAATGCCACATAGAAAACGGACACCCATCTAGTACCAGTCTCGGCCAGATGTTGCTAACAGCACGATCGTTTCAGATGTGCGAATACCGCTGGCAACAGATGCTTCGCTTAAATTACTTAAAATAAGCAACTAATTTCGTAACTGATTCCATACTCCATCAGGGACGTTGGTCATGTACTAAAAACAAAACTTGGCAATATCAATCAACTTTGTTTTATTGTCCAAGCACATAGTCAACAAAAGCATTTTGTTCCACGCCAACGTCAGACCAAAGTGTTTTTTAAAACAGTCACACCAACATCAGTAAACAAAAATAACTATGGCCAACATCCGAAAACAAAAATGATCGACAATTACTCGGATCGAAATTTTTGCAAATCGATTCGAGTACTAACAATGAGCAATTCTAACAGTCGACCATCCTGATGAAAAGTCTGTCTCAGACGTCATAAAATATTGGACAAAGAAACAAGAATCAGAAACAATACGTTTTAAGAATCAGAAACAATATGTTTTTAATGTTATCAAAATTTCAGCTGCAAAGATCCATATCTATAGTTTGTTGTTAACAATAATAAAATATCCAAATACTCACAAATTAAGCCATATTTTTTTTTAATAAAAACGTTATTATTATTATTATTTTTAAAACAAAAATAACTAGATACTTACTTACTATTTTGTATTAGGTTTTAGTAAATATGACATATTCTAACCAATAAATGTATGAGTATCGAATTTATCCCTTAATCCGATACTGCCATAATAGGTATGACCAATCGGGTGAAGGGTTATATGCCTTTTCCATATCGGCCATCCTTAGTTATTTGAATGGCCTCATTCAAACAGCAAAGCAGTAAAGCTATTAGAATGAATTAACACAACAACGATTAACAAAGAAAACATATTTATGGTATTTAAAATTTACTTAAACTAAATAATGTAAAGGAACTTAATGTCTTTCTATTAATCACAGCCCTGTTAAACGTCGTTTGCAACTATTCACTTTCATAATGTCTAATCACATTTCGGTGATTCAACTGCACTTGATGCAACACGCACGCACACACGCAAATACACCAATGACCTTGCTGCTAGCACAATCATGGTGCCGCGTATTAAGGCTGAGAGAGTCTCACAGGAGCATCCAGAGAATCATCCCCGCCGCTAGCCCCGTTTGCCGTCAAGTCCACCGTTAGAACACACCAGGCACTTCGGTCTAGGGATCAGGAACATAGCGCACACACAAGGTGCCAACGGATATTTCACCCCACCGCTTACGCACACAAGGCGTTTCGGTCTAGGGCTCAGGAACGAAGCGCACTCACAAGATGCCATCATATTTCACTCCACCGCTTACGCACACAAGGCGTTTCGGTCTAGGGTTGAAGATTGTAGCGCACTCACAAGGTGGCATCATATTTCACACCACCGCTTACGCACACAAGGCGTTTCGGTCTAGGGTTGAAGATTGTAGCGCACTCACAAGGTGGCATCATATTTCACCTCACCGCTTACGCACACAAGGCGTTTCGGTCTAGGCCTCGGGGGTGATCCGCACTCACAAGGTGCCAACAGCATATTTCACCCCACCGCTTACGCACACAAGGCGTTTCGGTCTAGGGCTCAGGAACGTAGCACACACACAAGGCGCCAAAGCATAATTTCGGCACCGTTAAGCCAGGGAAGGAGATGGATTGAGGGAATCTTAAAAATACGAATCACTTTTAATACATATCGCAACATAAATCATTATTGTACTACATCAATAAACGTAGTGAGATCAAAATATATTAGTCTTGTTTGCCATCATCCGTGTCACTACCACCGCTCGACTCTGGACCCGAAACAGAAATCGGATATTCGCGAATCCATCGTTTAATCTTGTCTGCCGAATATATATTTTTATATTTTCTGGCCGCAAATCCGTCTATACTACTTACCTCATATCGATCATTACCTATCACTGCCGATACTTTATATGGACCAGTGTATGGTGGTACTAACTTGTTACTATCTCCAGCTTTTCGGACAGTCTTAAGGACCATCACCAGATCACCTACTCTATAAACATCGGCAGCGCGCCTCGTCTTATCAAAACGAGTCTTCATCATTTTCTGCTGCTTAACTATGTTTTTGGAAGCCTCTTGACGAATATTTTCAATGTCATCCCTAACACTCACATTTTCGGATAAGTCATATAGATGTCCCTCTGAAGAGTTAACTGTCTGTTTCCCAAACACTACTTCAACTGGAGTCTTCCCGATAGCTTTATTGATGGTGTTGTTTAAGCTCCACTGAACTTTGGTTAAATAAGAATCCCAGCTACGATCGTCTTTATCGATTGTTAATGCGGTTAATGAACTAAGTATTGACCGATTGTATCTTTCTATTTGGCCGTTTGCACGGGATGTAGCAACGGCATTTTTGACGTGTTTTATCTGATTAGACTCAATGAATCGTTGAAATTCTTCAGAGGTGAAACTGGTTCCACGATCCGATACCAAAACTTCAGGGTTCCCGAAGAGTCCAAAGATATCTATTTATTTATTTATTTATTTATTTATTATATTAGGTACACAAAACAGCACTAGAGATAATACATCAAATTACAGCAACAAAACAAGTACAAAAGGGGCTGTCTCCAGCGCCAAAAGTATGTGTACACAGCATGGTGTAAGGTAAATCTAGAACTAACTAAACAAAAACTACATACAATGGAAAGATTACCTACTTAACTATTGGAAAAACTTAATTTATTTTTCTACACTTAAGAGATGAAATCGAACTAAAAAAACTAAATAAAAAACAATTTAAAACTCGCGGAGCACTTGAATAGATGTTTTACTTTTTGTATTTTTTACAGCACGCAACACAATAAATTTGGTAAAATAATCTATTATACCAAGTATATACGTGTTCCCACCTTTGCTACGCACAAACGGGCCAAGATGGTCTATATGAATGCACTGGAATGGCACTCCTGGCTTTGGAATTGGATGGAGGAACCCCTGCTTCTTTCCGGTCGGTTGTTTGGCATAAGCGCATGGTATACACGCACCAACGTATTTCCTAACAAAATGCGCCATACCAGGAAACCAGTAGTCTTTCCGCATTTTCTCAATCGTTTTCTCAAAAGAAAAATGACCACTTTCGTCATGACCTAGATGGCACACCTTCCATTGCGCATCTCGCGGAACCGCCCATCTGACCTAATCGCCGACTTTTCTGTATATCTTTCCATCCTTTAAGGTGTATTTTTTTTTATTTCCTTAGCTTCTGGGCAAGCTTTATCTAATACACACTTGATGTATACCAGGTAAGGGTCGGTTAGCTGTGCAGCTAGCAAAGAGTTATTGTTTTCTGTCAAGGTAAGCACCAAAGGTTCAGCCATCTCTTTATCAGGTAGTGGGTTTCGGCTTAGACAATCTGCATGTTTGAGTGATGTTCCGGGATGGTATTCGACAGTGAAATCGTAGTCTTGGACTTGTAGCCACCAACGAGCTATCCTTGGCACAAGATCTCTCTTGGTTAGAGTTGCTCTAAGCGCATTGCAGTCCGTGACCACCTTAAACGATATACCTAGCAGATACACCCGGAATCGGATCAGAGACATCACAACGGCCAATATTTCCAGTTCGTAGGAATGGAAATGTTGCTCCTCCGGTGTAGTTTGCCTACTGAAATATGCAATCACCTTTAATGGTGCATGCTCATTCTCACGTTGCATCAACACGCCTCCTAATCCGATACGGCTGGCATCCGTGTGTAACTCTGTCAAATAGTTTGGGTTGTATATGGTTAATATCGGTCGGTTAATCAGTTTCTCTTTTATGTTGTCAAAGGCCTCAGATTGATCCTTTCCCCAAATCCATTTTGTATCATTTTTTGTCAGTACAGTCAAAGGTCTCGCTATGGTTGCAAAATTGTGTACGAACCTCCTGAAGAAGCTGGCAAGACCAATAAATTGTCGAACTTCGTGAACATTCCTAAGTGTTGGGAATGCTGCAACTGCTTCTGTTTTCCTAGTACCTGGTCGGACTCCATTGGCTGATATCTCGAACCCCAAATATTCAATCGTTTGTTTGAAAAAGTAGCACTTAGATAAGTTCAGTGTCAAGTTCGCTTCTCGGAGTATTTTGAGTAATTGCTTTAATTTACAGATTCCCTCTTCAATAGTTTTGGAGCCTACTACAATATCATCCATGTAAGCTACTACGCCTTGTATTTTATTTTTCTTTAGTAATGAATTTACCATACGTTGGAACACAGCAGGAGCATTAGTTAGTCCGAATGGCATTCGATTGTATTCGAAGTGGCCATCCGGAGTAACGAATGCTGTCAGGTGCTTTGATTCTTCAGACATTGGAATTTGGTGGTACCCTTGTGTTAGATCGAGGGTGGTGAAATACTCTTGACCTTGTAAGCTGTCTATTTGATCGTCTATGAGGGGCATGGGATATTTATCTTTTACCGTTTTACGGATCAAAGCTCGGTAATCAACACAAAGCCTTGAATCGCCATTTTTCTTTGCAACCAGTATTATGGGACTGGCGTATTCTGAAACTGAGTCTCGTATTATATCATTGGACAAAAGTTCACTGACGATATGGTTTACCTTGTTCCTTTCAGACAGAGACAGCCTGTAAGGTCTGTATGTTACTGGAGTCGTGTCGTTTAATTTGATGTGCATTTCCGTGACAGAGGTTTTTCCCAATTCAGCAACAGAAAACGCAAAACAATCACGATGCTCATTCAAAGTGCTTACCAGCCCTTCCTTTATTTCGGTACCTAATTCGGAGTCAACATTTATATCCGTTGCATTAATATTCGTTACTTCACTGTTTATACGGCGTACGTTAACTACATAACCATGTTCATGTTCGTTAGATGATGCAAGAGTCATTGATTTCGGTAACGCTATTCCTCGAGCTAACGTGAAATCTTTGTTCAATAAGAATTCACTTCCAGCTAGGGCTACAATAAGGATATTACCAATGCCCCCCTTAAAGAAATAAAGTCCCGGTACTATAAAGTATTCACGCCCTGGTTGGTGTCTCATATCGGAAGAGATACTCAAAAACCCGGAATAAGTTTGCGAAGTATATACTTCGACCACAGTGTCGCCTTTGACTTTCACATCATTTGTTATCCGGACTAGCATTGAATTACTATTGTTTGGTGTAATTTGGTAAAGGGTAAGCTCCTTGTCAGTTTTGTACACTCTGACAGTAGGAAGTTCGGTGAGAGTTTGCCCAATCAAAATATCGGCCGACAAAAGCGACTTATCCACGACATATGCTGATATTTCAACATCAACAGAATCTATTATGATGTGAATTTTAGCTTTACCTACTGGTACTGTTGCACTGTTACCAAATCCTTTTAATGTAGGTAGATTTTTTTTAGGACATCCAACTTAAACTAATGAGCGTACATTCGCTTCCAAAGTCCACGTACGCGTTCATTGCCGTGCCGTTAACTGTTACTCGCTTGTAATATTTATCGTTGGATTTGTCTCCTTTAATATTCATAACCTTTTTCACGGAGTTGTTTGAATTTGGATTGGCTGATTTCGAGTCGTCAGTTTTCCTATCGAGTGGACAGTTTGCTATTTTGTGACCATACATTCTACACTTGGTGCATTTTAATATCTCTTTACTACATCTTTGTACCCCATGTCCTACTTCTCCGCAATTATAGCAAGTGACGGATGAAAATGGTCTTTTAAACACTTTTTCGGCTGTATTTCTTCTGTTATCATAAGTATCTCGGGCCTCCGTGCCCTGCTTGCGAGGTGAGGTAGTCTCCGGAATCTTTGTGGCAATATTGCGTAAGTAATCCAGTAATTGTTCTTGTTCATCAAAATGAGCACCCTGCGCATTCATTCTGATGTTAATGTCGAAAATGCCGTGTGTAATGCAGTCAACTGCATGTCGCCCTTTCAGTCCACAGCGATTTATCAACATTATTTTGTCGAAGTAATATTCGACTAATGTTTCGTTCCTCCTACTCCTACGATTTAACATGTCAGTCAATAAGTCTCCGTAATTTTGGTCGGAAGGGAAGGCCTTCAACAGTTTTGTCTGCCATTCTGACCAACTGTAATTAACTGATGTAAGACCATGATACCATTTCTTTGCCAGTCCGCCTAACTTTGGCAAAGTGTAGTAAATCACTTGTCTCTCCGACCAACCATATATTTCGGCGGATTCGTTGATCTTTGAAAGCCAGTCTTTCATAGTCTGGGCTTTTGATTTGGGGTCGAATTCCGTGATTACCTGTTGCGCACCGTGCATCTGTGGAGGCGTCATTCCATGAGTTTGAGTGCTCCCTTTTTGTATTGCAGTTACTAAACTTTGGAGTAGAGACTCATTGGTCTCCGAGTCCCGGACAGTCATTCGCGGCGAAGCTCTACGGACTGAGCGATCACGAGTCGAACGCCGTTTGCGAGAACGATGTCGGTATCTATGGCTACACCGTTTGGGGCTCGGAGAGGAGTAGTCAGTGGAAGATTCGCTTGTCGAATAACGATAACGACGACAATGAGATCGGCTCCTATATTTAGTTTGTGAGTGTATGTGCTTTGTAGATTCACTGTGTTTACGCTTAATACGACTTCTACTCCTACAATTAGAATTTTCACCTGATATCCCCCTTTTACCATTTTCAGATTCTATTTCATTAAGAGGTGGTGTATAGCGATCCGACATGATGTCAGTTAACACAATTATTTAACTTCTCTAGTCTCACGATTATTTATGGCAATTTAATTGAAACAAAATTGTAATTTACAAAACAAGGTTGTTCATCTATAGTAGTAGGTAATAGTATAGTCCTTATTCTATCTGTCTATGGATGGATGGACACTAGGAGGGACAAGGAAACGGTATATGCTATCTTTGGTTTGCTGTAACAATTTTATTGTTGTTATTAGAATGTAATTATATAAAATAATTAAAGTGTTTATTTATGCCGCCCATACTGAAAAACCATTTGCCTGATGCGTCATAATATAGCAGCATTCTGTAAATTACATGTGTGCCCGAGACCCCAGATCACTAATTAAGATATTCAGGAGCGAGCACAGAACTTTCTTTATTTATTTATTTTTAAATAGAAATCAGAAGTCTTCAGAATGTCAAGTTTAACTTCAAAACTAAACTATGAAATAAAAATTAATAAGGAAAATATTGTAAGAAAAAAATATACATATATATATTATCAAACATAAACAATTCACTCTAAGGAAGGCAGTGCCTTGCTGTCCCAGCACCTACCTGCCACTGAGGATATTGGTCAGACTCATCTGTGGTTGTCGGGCTTTTGTTGACCCGGCACCTGCCCGCCGCTGAAGGTACTAGGTCAGACTCGTAGTACTACCCAAACGTACCACACAAACATAGTATTGATGCACTCTGAACGGATTAATTTCATTTTCCAAAGTAAACAAATAAAACTGAAAAAAATATTTATTTTTTCTAAGATATGGGTCAAGGCAAGGACGAAAATAACCTCTATTATATGTGTTTCGGGTTCTTAACATAAATTTGACCCTATTTAGACACAAAATGCTATGATTCAATTCAATTCAATTCAATTTTTGGTTTGATGGCTTCTACTGTGGATCCCTAAAGTAATTCCGCCTATATCACGTATTGAAGATGACACGAAGGGGATCACATTGTACAGTTATGGTGAATCTTCCTTTGAGTTCAACGAATTGATAAGGATTCTTTGAGTGAACCATAAATCAGACTGTCAAATTTTCACAAACTAACAACAAATTGATATAACTGTTCATATTACCTTGTTTTGATGCAAATCAAACCTTGAATCTCCGAGCGTATTTCACGTGAGTTATCGCACTTCTGAACTAAAAACAAGACTCGGCAATATCAATCAACTTTGTTTTATTTTCCAAGCACATAGTCAACAAAAGCATTTTGTTCCACGCCAACGTCAGACCAAAGTGTTTTTTAAAACAGTCACACCTACATCAGTAAACAAAAATAACTATGGCCAACATCCGAAAACAAAAATGATCGACAATTACTCGGATCGAAATTTTTGCAAATCGATTCGAGTACTAACAATGAGCAATTCTAACAGTTGAAACATTAATCCGTGTTAACATACTAAAGTTGTTCAGATTCATATTACAGATAGTCAGTTCATTTCAAGTCAAGGGTTACAGACAGAACACAGCTAATATTATGTTTTCTAGTTAGTGTTAACACTTAATCTAAAATTCATTGCTTTCATAACAACAAAAAGCTTGGTGTAGACTAAACCTATCAGTTTAAGATTTCAGAAAACCATACTAGGTGCTCTGTTAACCTTGTTATAATAAAAAGGTCAAAAATAACTACAAATACACATAATGCGATGGTGGAAAACATTGTGAGGAGACTTTCATATCTCCAGAGCCGCGGCGATGGGCTAGCCCCCTGTCACGAAAAATATGGGCGCAATAGTGCCTCTGACACCCCTTATGGGAAAAGGCGTGACTCTTTGTTATATGTTTAAAGGGCCTAGACCATCGCCGCATTTATGGACATGTGATGGTTTACACTTTATTTTTCATTCCCCAAAAGTTTTGATGTGTAAAATGCAGTTGCTCTGATGAAAACGGTTTCATTGTGAAAGTTGTCCAGATTGATGTCTCTAACAACCCTCTTAAATATTACTATATCTCTCTGTTACACCCTGTATAAAAAGGCACACACATTGCTTCAGGACCTACACTAGGATACCCTGTTTCGTGGGAACCAGAAATAGCGACGTCACACACATATAAACATATCAGAACGGGTGTTTTTTGTCTTCCTCCTCAGCCCGGATTCGTTCCCGGAACCTCTCCACAGATCTCGTAAATTTTTCCTCACGTCTTGTTGGTGGTGGACCACGAAAATGGCGGCACACATTGAACATCCGGTCAAAATCAAAAAGCCATCAGCCTCCTTATATTTACTGCATCAGCGATTTATCTTTAAACAGGGTCTTATTCATTACTCCTCGCCTGGTAAGTCAGGGTGGATGGCACAGTAGACACAGTTCGTTAACTTGATACTAAGGCACACATTAATAAAGCCGAGACTGGACGAGAATTTCGCATTTTGATTGAAGTAGAACTTTATGAACTACTGCTATAAAGTACTTTTGAAAAATCCACAGTAACTAATGAACACAACTCTGTCCCTCACCTTCGTAAGTTTATGACGTTTCTGTAGATTGTTATGAAGTTATAGTTGTGATTAGATCAAATTGCGAAATTATCGGGTTTTTCTCTCGGCCGGACCTTAGTTGACAGAGCCCATAGAAAGTATGTTAAGCACAGTAAGAAAAGTAATTAGCTGGGTGGGGCAGCACACTAATTTAGTTTGTTTTTATTGATATGACGGCTGATGTCAAAATTGCGATTTCGAAATTGCTGAATATCCTGCAAAAGCCAATTTCAAAGCGATATAGATCGATGTTGTAGACGCAGGTGTAACAAAAAGGTAGTATTCAGTAACTTTGCCTAAGTAATAGCCCATTTACCCTAGTTACAGTTCTATGTTACAAATAATCTTCCCGAGTGCTATGTCTCTAGATTGATACCGTGTTAATACATAGCGTCACGCCTTTTCCTATACGGCGTGGCTGAGGCACAATTGAGCCCATGTTAAGCAAGTTATTGAATACTCTATTTTGCGTGACATGGTGGTAGGCCCATCGCCGTAGCTTAAAGGTTTCACGTTGTTTTCCATCATCATATAGTATTTGTTGATGTTTCTCTTACAATAAGGGTTACCAAAGTAACACACAGTATAGTTTAAACATCTTTAAACAATACTGCATTCAATATTCGTTATTGGATTCTGTTGCATGACATTGTAATGGTACACGAGGTTCGGTACATTTGATACTTCATTCTGCGTGGTAGAGAGCTAGCCCAACGCCGCGCTGTTTTGAATACGAGAATCGGTTCAGATAACGTTTGGGGGTTTTGCGTAGCTTACTGGCAAAGTTTGCAAAAAAAAAAGACGCGTGGGTTCATTCGTGGAATTTCAGTTCAGGTCAAGGTTTTTTTGTCGCATTCCTGCGAGATGTGTAGAGATCAGAGCCGATTTGGCTGCGCGTTGAATAAAATTATGAATAACTAAATAATGAAAGGTTATTATGGAACGATACGGAGAAAGCTATTATGTTGATTGCAAATACACAATTGCGATTGAGGTATGATATGGAGAGTCTGACACCGCTAGTTTGGATAGCAATCTAGTGGTCTTTGCCACGCGCCCTAGCGGTCGGGTAATGCTTAATTAATCGCAACAAGCTTTTATTGGTCAGCGATCAACAGATTCTGTGTATCGGCAGTACCAAATGATTTGAGTGATCACCTACGGTTGATCATAGTGAATATGCGTACACACAATTTGTAGAACGGCGGATCTGCATGGCATGGTTGAAATTAGACCCTGTGTAGTTAGTGATAAGAAGCTTCGCTTGGGCAGAGCGTATTCGCAAGGGACGCCTATAAATACGAGAGTTTGAGAGGGGAGAGCATTCAGTCTTAGCGTCTAGCTACTGTGACAGTCGTCTTTCACGAGTTCTAAACAGTTTGTCTGCCGTGTTACGCGTCAGAACTATACGAATTGGTGATTGCGAAGTTTCAGTGGGTTTTCGTGAGTGTCTGAAGCGCCGAGATATACCTCGGTTCCTACCTTTATATCAACCTACCCCAAATTCCAAAACTATCCTTGGGTCGTTAGAAAAGAACTTTTAAGTCAATTTATCTGAGTCTGAGTCTGGGCTTGGAGCGACCCTAAATTCCTTTTTCCTTCACCATAGGGTTCCTGGATTGGCTCTTAGGATATTCGCGGGCTAATCCTCTCCTCATTCCTTCGAGTAGCGAGTTTTGTAATTCCCACACACACAGTCGTTAAACATTCAAGCACATTCAAATCAAACTCAACCATTTTCGAGTGGTGTCGATAATGGACGTGGTATAACACTAGGGTTTTAGACTAGGCTAGACAGGAGTTTAGTTGCGGCTAAACCTAGGTTATCAGGGCATAGGGAGACTGTTTGATCGATGAGGTTCCGCGGATGGAAATAACAAATTCAGAACAAAGTTAAACCGGTGTCAACACAGATAACATATCCTGTTGATATTTTGACATTTGAGTGTTGTCGGGGACGCGCGAAGAGATCAATTTACAGTCTAAAGTTCATTGTTTAGGTCCGGGTAGGTGTTTTGCATTGCCTTGGGTCAGATTGGATTCAAGTTGCATTTTTAAATTAAATGTAAATTCGCAGGAGATCTAATGTGTAAGCTGAGTCGGTATATATGATTAGGCTCAGCCCAGGACGTGCTGCGGCTAGTGGAATTCATAGTTCGGTATTTTTCGAACTATGCACTTCGCTATGGTGTGGGTTAGATCTCCTAAAACAAAAATGCTTGCGTTTCGATAACATCCAGCTCAAATTGCGCAGAGTTGAAGGTTTCAAAACGTTACGGACCTTTTGAGGTAACCGCTAGTTCAGAACCCATTTCGGAACTCAAATCGCAATTGTGTAAACCGGTCTTTTCGGATCGTTATTGCCGTGAACCAAATATATAATTGGAACCACCACAAGCCGCTACTAGCGAGCACATGAAATATCATTGAGTACTCACGTCGTAAAACTACGACGGATATCTATACGATATCACAAACAAATATTATAAACTGTGGTCGATCACTAAAACTAAAACAAAAGATGTTCCAATGCGCTCATATGTACAAAAACCAGATGGTGCCATCACATAAAATATAACAACGATCGTTTTGGCGCAATACACCGCTGACTGATGCGAATTACCGGCTCGCGGACATATATGCTTTCTCTGTCTAACTTGAAACTGTAACTTCCTGAACCAAACTTCGTTCGACTATTGTACGCCTAACGAATTTCTCGACGAACGAGGAATTCAGACTTATCATTCTTACTTACAAATCTTACAGCTGAATCGGGTCCTCTCATTTTGGGATAGATAGAATAGACGATCATAGCTACTGATAGCGGCGGCTCCGACCTTGGCCTGGTGCCGGTACAGATTTCTGGTGCCGAGACCGAAGGATATCCTAGATAGTCTGATACCTAGATATTCTAAAAGAATCAAGGTCTAACGCGTTACTTTTAAAAATAACACAACGTAGAAACGATTTTAAACAGTTCAGTTTTGTAAATAAGAAATAAGCAAAAAAGGGGCATTGTCTTCAGACGAGCTACGGCGGTTTAGTGTTCAGGATGGCCGGCCGGCGTAGAAAAAACGGTAGTCGGGTAGCACAAAATTCACTTTCACACACAAGTGAAATGGCGTCAGGGCAGGTGACGCAATTGTTATCTGAAATAGTGAAAAGATTAGACAGTTTGGAAAGGGGTTCCAGCACGAGCAATACTAGTAGGACTTCGGACAGACAGACTGACAGACAGGAACTAGAGACGTTTGAACAATCGGTAGAAAAACGTCAATCATGCATTGTGAAAATGACACAGAAGTTGCCGAAATTCGATGGGCGGAATTCGGAAAATCCGATGATTTTCTTAAGAGATTAAAAAGGCTTATATTAAAGTCTCGGGAGATAGTTCTAGGGCTTTGATATGGGCAACGGATAGTTTGGTAGGAATTGCAAAAGTTCGAATGAGCATATACAGAGACTCATGGCGAACCTATTCGGATTTTGAAAAAGATTTCAGAGAGGTATTCTGGGGTGATAATGAACAGGAATTAATTAAGCAAAGATTCCTAACTGCGAAGTTTGATTCTAAGAAAGGTCAAAGTATGGAAGAATTCTTTGCCTCTCAATTGAATAGCATATATGAGCTTACGATACCGTTTACTGATACGGAGAAAATCAACACGATTTTCAGACAGTTGCCGCGTGATATTCAGGTAGCGTTTTTTGCTAGAAAGGAGTCAATGACTATACGTGATGCGGTCGAATTCCTTCGGCATTTAGAACGGAATGTCGATGGGGGATTAAGTGCGATACATGATTCTGAGACAATGAATACGAATAATGTAAGGCGGAATAGCTACATGCGTGGGCAATATCGAGCTATGCGGGTAAATACGATACGTTATAACGCGATGAGTCGTAGGAATAATTATAACGCGGTAACGAAGGCGCGAAACGAATTTGGGACGCGCGGTCGCGCTTATTTTCGCGGTAGAGGGAGACAGCCTCAGTCTAGTTTCAGGGCAATAGGGTTCCAGAGGGGCAATGATAGTTCAGGAGATACAGAGGCAGGGCAAAGTTCAAGTGACAGGAATAATGCGATAAGTCAGAATTCAAAAAACTAGTGGACTCGCGCGGGTCGTTCGCGCTCAGATATTTATTACGGTTCGGGTGGACAGCCGATCAAATTGAAAAAAAACATAGACTGTATGATTTGTGTAATTTGGATTCGAACGTGGGTGTGAATGAATTTATTCAATTATTAGCGCATAAAGCGCACGGATATGCCGTGTGTTTAGAGGAAAAATCTAGATCAAATTGTAGAGATCGAAATGACAGACGTTTACATACGATATTCAGAGACGACGATTCGACTGAGTGTGGGCGCGAGTTATGTAGTACATTGACATTACCTGAGATAGATGTGCGTATTAGGAATATTGTTGTAAGGAGTTTGATTGATTCGGGGAGCAAAATCAGCGTAATAAGTCGGAGAGTGTACGAAGAAGTGTGTAGACAATTGGGAAAACCGACGGAAATACCGATTCCAAGTTTGAGAATCACAGGTGCGTTTGGAGTCAGTAAGGAAAAGGTTGATAAATTAGTAACGTTACCATTAACAATAGGTGAATGCGTTATCGATACTCCAATGCTAGTATCAACAAGGGTGCCTAAAGATTTAATTTTGGGGTTTGATTTTATACAACAGACGCGAGCCAGTTTAATGTGTGAGGGTAATAAGAGGCTAATTATACGAAGCGCCGGGTGGATGTGTGAAATACCATTAGGTACTGGCCCTAATCAGGATTTTTGCTGTTGTACAATGGAAGTACAGAACCGAGATACCAGTAGAAATATGATAGAGGAATATGTGAATAATTCATCAATACCTGTAGAACACAAAACAAAGTTATTGCCGGTGTTAAATAAACATGCAGAGTTGTTTATCGATAGGATAGGTCGGACAAATAAATATATACATGAGATAAAAATGAGAGATGAAACGTCTGTCGTAAAACGAAGCTATCCCATACCGTTCGCATATCGCGATAAAGTAACAAAACGTTTGGAAGAAATGGAATTGATAGGTATTATTAGCAGGCAATCTACGGATTTCAGCAGTCCATTGACTTGTACATTAAAGAAATCAGGAGAGGTCCGTATTCTGCTAGATGCACGACAATTAAACATGGGAATGGTCGGGGAGGTTGAAACCACACCTTTAATGAGTAAGATATTGCAATCCGGGCGCCGGATAAATTACATAGGAGTTATTGATATCAAAGATGCGTATTTTTCTATACCATTATCAGACGAATCTAAACGATACACGGGTTTTGTATATCAAGGCAGAAGTTATGTTTACAACGTTTTACCTCAGGGGTTGAAAACCAGTGTGGGTTCATTTTCGAGGGCGATGGATTTAATTCTAGGGCCAGAGGTTAGGTCATATTGTTTAAATTTTGTTGACGATTTGGCAATTTTAACTGAGGGTGACTTCGAACAGCATTTGTCTCAAGTGGACACGGTTCTGAGTAAATTGAAAGACGCGGGCTTCACATGCAAACTAAAAAAATGCGAGTTTGCACAAAAAAAGGTCAAGTTATTGGGGCATATTTTGTCTACACAAGGTTTGCAGATGGACCCGGACAAAATTGAAACACTTAAATTATATCCGTCACCCAGAACTGTCAGGCAATTGAGGGCGTTTTTGGGGTTCATAAATTACTTTCGGAGGTTTATAAAAAATTTTGGAACGTTAACACAGCCCTTGTACAATTTATTACGGTCTGGAGTCAAGTTCGTCTGGAGTGCGCAGATGCAAAGTGCTTTTGACGAGATAAAAAACCAATTCTCAGAAAGTATAATTTTGAGTCAGCCATTGGCGGGAAAAACATATTATGTTCAATGTGACGCCAGCGCTATAGGAATTGGGGGCTATGTTTATCAATTAGATGAATCGGGCCAGGAACGAATTATAGGGTTCTGTTCGCAGGCATTTAAGGGTGCTCAGACGAGATGGGCTACCAGTGAACAGGAAATGTATGCAGTTACATACACTTTAAAGCGATTTGAGATATATTTGCGGGGAGAAAAGGTTATTATTAGAACTGATCATAAAAGTTTGACGTTCATTAAGTCGTGGACCTTATTAGGGGCACGCGTAACGAGGTGGATTATGTTTTTAGAGCAATTCGATTACGACGTAGAATTTGTGCGAGGGACTGATAATCAAATTGCCGACACGCTAAGCAGGCAAATAGCGGGACCTGGAGGTATGATTGACAGTACAAATGTTCAGCCGGGGATATTCTGGTTTCAGGCATCGAATACCGCAAGTGTTATTTCGAGTTTACGGGACATTGCGAGATTACAAAGCGAAGATGAGCGGTTAAATCGAATTAGCGGTTGTATCAAACGTAAGGTGGTAGATGCGGGGACAAGAGGTTTTGAAAATTATAAGCTAGTAGGTGATACGTTATATTTTCACGTGCCGAAGCGGAACGTACAGCTGCTAGTAATTCCGAAATCACTACAGGAGGAACTAATTTTACACATACATGAAGAAATAGGTCACTACGGCAGATATAAAATATTAGCACTGATGAAGGACAGATATTATTTTCTTCATATGAGTAGGGTGATTAGCGCGGTGATAAGAAGTTGTGACATATGTCAAAAGGTCAAACCAAGTACTAACAATACCGTTGGTCCTTGTACACCGGTGTTGGCGGAAAGGTTGGGTGAGAAAGTTTTTTCGGACCTTTATGGGCCATTGCCCGTAGGTAAATTCGGATATCAATATATATATGTGATTCAAGACGTGTACAGTAAAGTAATAAAATTATATCCAATGCGAAAAGCGACAGGTAGGAGCGTGCTCGCTTGTACAAAGAGATTTCATAGGGAAATACCTATCGAAACTATAATTACGGACTCAGGACCACAGTTCATATCGAAAGTTTGGGAATTTGGACTCAAACAGCTAGGGATTCGGGTCACTCATACGTCGGTGTATTGTCCAAATTCTAATAGCGTAGAAAGAGTGAATCGCGAGCTAGGTCGACTGATTAGAACTTATTGCGGCGGAAATAATCGTAGTTGGGTCGACGTGTTACCGGACATTCAGAATTGCTATAATAATATCGAACACACAAGCACAGGCTTTGCGCCCAATGAGTTAGCGTTTGGTAAGCGGGAACCGTTAACTATTGACAAGGAATTAGGCGATGAATGGTTATTAGGCCATAGTGTGCGGGATTCGGAACAGGTGCGAAATGTAGCGATAGAACACTCTAAAAGTTCTAGTGAACGACGTAAGCGACAGGCGGACAAACGGCGTAAGTTAGAAGTCTATCGTATAGGTGATTATGTGAAACTTAAGACCTTTGTGCGTTCAAATAAAGAACATAAAATCATGCGGAAATTTTCGTTGTTGTATAAAGGGCCTTATGTTATTTCGGCAGTGGTATATCCTAACTGTTATACGTTAGTAGATCCGGGTTCAAATGAGATATTGGGTAACTTCAATACTATAAATATAGCCAGGTATTATGTGAGGACGAATAAGGGCGTAGATAAATAAGATAGTGTATAAAAGTTATATAATTAAGCTGTAAGCTGTAAATTAGAGTAACTACTTTGTAGATTTGAGGATCTTGCATGGTTTGGAAAAAAAAAAAAAAAAAACAATTTGTATATATATATAGTAATACGAATTAGGATAAATTGCGGGTAAGCGAGGTTGCCGTTGGTTGAGAATTGCGATAAGACAGGAGAGAACTCAATCGAGTTGTGTAAATATTATATACATAATTGACAGATTCATCGGTCTGTGTACATGATTTGAGATGTCCGTACATATAGAGTAGATATGTACAAAGCATGGGTAGCATAGTGGTAATGAGATCCTTGCGCCATGTTAACTGAGATAAACAGTGTCTCAAGGTCTGGGAGGGGGCTGTAATGGTACACGAGGTTCGGTACATTTGATACTTCATTCTGCGTGGTAGAGAGCTAGCCCAACGCCGCGCTGTTTTGAATACGATTCAGATAACGTTTGGGGGTTTTGCGTAGCTTACTGGCAAAGTTTGCAAAAAAAAACACGCGTGGGTTCATTCGTGGAATTTCAGTTCAGGTCAAGTTTTTTTTGTCGCATTCCTGGGAGATGTGTAGAGATCAGAGCCGATTTGGCTGCGCGTTGAATAAAATTATGAATAACTAAATAATGAAAGGTTATTATGGAACGATACGGAGAAAGCTATTATGTATATTGCAAATACACAATTGCGATTGAGGTATGATATGGAGAGTCTGACACCGCTAGTTTGGATAGCAATCTAGTGGTCTTTGCCACGCGCCCTAGCGGTCGGGTAATGCTTAATTAATCGCAACAAGCTTTTATTGGTCAGCGATCAACAGATTTTGTGTATCGGCAGTACCAAATGATTTGAGTGATCACCTACGGTTGATCATAGTGAATATGCGTACACACACTTTGTAGAACGGTGGATCTGCATGGCATGGTTGAAATTAGACCCTGTGTAGTTAGTGATAAGAAGCTTCGCTTGGGCAGAGCGTATTCGCAAGGGACGCCTATAAATACGAGAGTTTGAGAGGGGAGAGCATTCAGTCTCAGCGTCTAGCTACTGTGACAGTCGTCTTTCACGAGTTCTAAACAGTTTGTCTGCCGTGTTACGCGTCAGAACTATACGAATTGGTGATTGCGAAGTTTCAGTGGGTTTTCGTGAGTGTCTGAAGCGCCGAGATATACCTCGGTTCCTACCTTTATATCAACCTACCCCAAATTCCAAAACTATCCTTGGGTCGTTAGAAAAGAACTTTTAAGTCAATTTATCTGAGTCTGAGTCTGGGCTTGGAGCGACCCTAAATTCCTTTTTCCTTCACCATAGGGTTCCTGGATTGGCTCTTAGGATATTCGCGGGCTAATCCTCTCCTCATTCCTTCGAGTAGCGAGTTTTGTAATTCCCACACACACAGTCGTTAAACATTCAAGCACATTCAAATCAAACTCAACCATTTTCGAGTGGTGTCGATAATGGACGTGGTATAACACTAGGGTTTTAGACTAGGCTAGACAGGAGTTTAGTTGCGGCTAAACCTAGGTTATCAGGGCATAGGGAGACTGTTTGATCGATGAGGTTCCGCGGATGGAAATAACAAATTCAGAACAAAGTTAAACCGGTGTCAACACAGATAACATATCCTGTTGATATTTTGACATTTGAGTGTTGTCGGGGACGCGCGAAGAGATCAATTTACAGTCTAAAGTTCATTGTTTAGGTCCGGGTAGGTGTTTTGCATTGCCTTGGGTCAGATTGGATTCAAGTTGCATTTTTAAATTAAATGTAAATTCGCAGGAGATCTAATGTGTAAGCTGAGTCGGTATATATGATTAGGCTCAGCCCAGGACGTGCTGCGGCTAGTGGAATTCATAGTTCGGTATTTTTCGAACTATGCACTTCGCTATGGTGTGGGTTAGATCTCCTAAAACAAAAATGCTTGCGTTTCGATAACATCCAGCTCAAATTGCGCAGAGTTGAAGGTTTCAAAACGTTACGGACCTTTTGAGGTAACCGCTAGTTCAGAACCCATTTCGGAACTCAAATCGCAATTGTGTAAACCGGTCTTTTCGGATCGTTATTGCCGTGAACCAAATATATAATTGGAACCACCACAATCCGCTACTAGCGAGCACATGAAATATCATTGAGTACTCACGTCGTAAAACTACGACGGATATCTATACGATATCACAAACAAATATTATAAACTGTGGTCGATCACTAAAACTAAAACAAAAGATGTTCCAATGCGCTCATATGTACAAAAACCAGATGGTGCCATCACATAAAATATAACAACGATCGTTTTGGCGCAATACACCGCTGACTGATGCGAATTACCGGCTCGCGGACATATATGCTTTCTCTGTCTAACTTGAAACTGTAACTTCCTGAACCAAACTTCGTTCGACTATTGTACGCCTAACGAATTTCTCGACGAACGAGGAATTCAGACTTATCATTCTTACTTACAAATCTTACAGCTGAATCGGGTCCTCTCATTTTGGGATAGCGGCGGCTCCGACCTTAGCCTGTTTGCCGGTACAACATATCCCGATCCCATTCAAATTGACGTGTCGCCAATCTCAATCGTTTTAAATGATAGCTCTTGTGCCATAATCGCGTACTGATTAATCACACGTCTACTTAAAGTTGCTTTCAACCTTCAGTAGATCGTTTTGAAGTGGATTGTGATAGATTTCAGAGACGCTGAAAAAATAGCAACAAAATGCAACTGGTTTAACGACATACTATTTCTAGAATGAAAATGGCGTAGAGTCGTGACAAGCGACGTTGATAAAGTGAATGTCAGGATACTTCACTCGGCGCAGTCGTAGATGTAGTCTGTCTGTAGAACGAACTTCAGTAGAGTGCTACTGATGTTAGCTGTTGCCCGCAGTTTCATACGCGTGAAGTTAACATAACATAAACATTTATATACAGCCACATATATTGCTTCTGGCCCTACACTAGGACACCCTGTGTCGTGGCAACCAGAAACAGCGACATCACACATAAAACATCCCAGGCCTGGAGTTTTTTTCTTTATCCCCAGCCAGGGATTGAACCCGGGACCTCTCGCATGGTAAGCAGAGCCACAGCCGCGGTGCCAGAGAGTATCTTAATTTCCAACTGTGCCAGAAAGAGGTTGATATTTCTTGATCGAATGACTGTATGGAAGCTTAAATAACATTTTCTTTCTTTCTCCAAACGGGATTCAAACGCGGTACATCTCTATTGTGGTGTAGATCCTCGACTGCGCCACAGAAGCCGCAAGTCCTTTCTATATGTATTTGAATCTATGCTGTTTGTTGTTGTTGTTCTATGTTTATTGTTTATCTATGAAGGGTTCATTTACATGTGGTAAACGATAGCACACATCATTAGTCAGAATGTTAACTCATTGTCGACGTATTGATTGTTTAATATTTATGCGTCGGAAACGCACCGGTTTTTTGTTGCGCGAATCGATCGCGAGTAATCGAGACATCACTAGCGAAAACGGCACTAGCAGCTGTCACTCGTATCGGAAACGAGATGTAAAATTGGAGGTTAATTTTCTCTTGGTCTGTCTCATCGGTGAGAATAACATGGCGGCTCGGGCCCCGTGATGGTATTTCGGTGTTACCAATTATCATACAGGCATCGGGCCTGGTCAGAGTGTAAATCTACCTCATAGCGTCGGGCTATTGATTATAATTAGATTCGCGTCAGCGGTCAAGTGATCCCTGTTGATTGGACATCGTCGCATCGGTAGCGGCGACTCCACGGTCACGGCAGGCAGCACGCCGGCGACAGCGTCGGCAGCAACGATAGGTTTCGATTCACTCCATATCCTATCCCAAACTGTGCCCTTTTCCCGTATTCCCGTCTCGAATCGAGCTTTCGATTTCCTGCCTACGGAGACAAGGTCAGTAACCAATTTCATCACTTCTTTTCTCTCACGTGGCAAAGGCACATCTCCCTCAGGATTCTCACGCCGTTCGGTAGGCGTGGGAAATTAATCATTTTGGTAGCAGAAGCGCGGTTTCCTAGTGGGAAATCATCGATTCACGGTAGGGTTGCCTTTGTCACATTGTAGTTGGGAGAAAAGAATATCCCAGATTGGCTCAAGTCGGCAATGAGTCTGTGGTCGGTATACCACGATTAAAGTTCATTTTCGGTAAGTGAAAGTATAAGTGCCAATTTAGTTAACAGTTGTTATAAAATTGTAGTCGGAACTACTGTTGTTGAGCATAAAAGATTGAACAGTCATTCTGCGAAGTAACTAGATTGTATTACTTGCGATAGAACGTCGGGTTCTATAGTCCTACAGTGTTATTTCGGTTTGCACAGCAGGGTCGGGCTATTTAAGGGGTATTAAGCTGATTTTGCTGACTTCAAAGGAAGTGTGGTTCCTATCGGAGGGGCCACTACTAGAAAAATAGTTTTTTTTTTATAATAACCTTTTGTGTGTTATTTGGATTGTACCACATGGTGGCATTCTCTAATTGATTTAGAGTGTATATTATAAGGTGTATGTCCACAGGGCGACCATATTAAATATTGATTATGATTTAATTGTTTAGTGGTTGCCTTGGGTTTTACAACTTAGTTTTAATTTCTGTGCCCAGCGCTGACGGGAAAGTGCTGGTATCTGGCTGTGCTTAGTTCGGCAGTGAAGCATAGGACCAGGAACAATTAAATCGGTAACCATGGCACCTTCGCCCTTGACGGTACTGCGGTATGGTGTCCGTGAGGAGATGAGATGGCTCGCCCATACTCACAAGTATGTGGAGCGACCCGACATGGACGATGTCCTGCTCAAGCGTGTGGAGGACGCAATGACACGCGTCGGGAAGGTGTGTCGGCTGGCTGCCGAGGCTGAAGCCCTCGGGCTTACGGATGAGGCCTCGGTGGCTGCAGTGAGGCAGCTCTGCGCGGATGCTGACCAAGCGATGGAGTACTTGGGCGACATCGAGCGTCGCGCCGAAAAAATTAAGCGGTCGCGTCGGGATGACCGCGGGGAGGGTAGCGGAGACCCCCCCCCCCTAAGGGTGTGGTTGGACGGCTTCCACACCTGGAGATTCCGGCCTTCGGTGGGGCAATTGATGAGTGGCCGGCATTCATCAATTTGTTCGATAGCCTGGTCCACGGTCGGGACGACCTGGACAGCGCCTACAAGTTGGCCCAGCTATTGATGGCACTGCGGGGTGAACCGAAGGAGTTGGTCGGTCACCTAACGGTTACGGCGGGCAATTATGAGATTGCCCGGGTCATATTGTTTGACCGCTACCAACACAAAAGGCGGTTGGTTGATGCGCAGCTGGGGAAGCTGTTCAGCATCCCAAGAGTAACCCGGGATGTTGACATCCGGGTACAGGTGCTCAACCCTGTGCTGGTGGCCACTAAGGCCCTTCAGAACCTTGGTCTGCCGGTAGACCAATGGTCATATATTGTGTTATACATGGTTTTGTCACGGTTGCCTGCAGCTGTTCAAAGTCGGTTTGAACAGCTGCATGGGAGCAGTAGCTCGGAACTGCCCACGCTCGTCCAATTAACGGAGTTTTTGGAGGGTGAATGCAGGCGATGCGACACCATAGATTCGGAGGCCAGTGGGCAGCGCCAACCCGCGGGGATGCGGGAGGGGCCGCGCCCCCCACCCCCACGGGGGGGTGGTCGGTCAAAACAATTTGGCGTTTTGAGTGCCGCGCCGTCGGGAGACGGCTGTGTGCACTGCGACAGTGCCGGTCATGAGGTGACCAGTTGCGCCAACTTTAACGCGCTCGGTGTGGCTGCCCGCAGGAAGGTGGTCTTCCGCCACCGATTGTGTTTCGGTTGCTTGGAGCCGCACCCGCTGAGCGAGTGCTCACGGGCGTCCCCCTGTGAGGGCTGCGGTGGCAGGCACCACGTCGTGTTGTGCCTGAACCGGTCAGGCCCATCGGATGGTCACCAGGGCCGGACTCAGGTTGGTCGGTCACAGGGCCCAACCAGGGCCGGAACCAGTCCCCCTCCGGGCAACGGGAGTCACCAACGGGGTGACTGGGGTACCCGCGGACGGGACCCCCCCCCCGAGGGGAAGGGGGCAGCGCGGGGGGTAACAGGCGGGATAGCCGGGGTTCGGTCGCCGCTATCCAGGGTCAGCGAGGACTTCGGGCCGCTGGCTCATCGCGTGTTACGGGCGGGTGTCAGATGGCACCTATGAGTGGCGCGAAGGCTGGGAGCCCACCACCTTCTGCGCCACCCTGCCCGTCGCTCTGGGAGGCGAACAGGGAGGCGAACAGTCGGATGTCGCCCCCATTCCTAGAGCGCCCCAGGTTGGATCCGCTCTCCCCCCTCCATCCACGGTGGTCACCGGGCACACCGTTCACAGTCCGGTATGGTCGGGTAGCGGGACAGCGAGGGGCCTATTATGCGGGTTGGGACCCCCTAATGTACATGCGGTCTGATATGCCACCGGTGGCATATCAGCAGCCGAGTTACCAGGCCGACGGATGTCTGAGCGGGTTCGGATCCCGCGGGGGTTCCCGCTAGGGACACGCCGCCCACTTACAGGGTGCCGCCACTCCTCAGACGTTCATGCTCCCCACCGCCTCGGTGATAGCGTGGAGTTCGGACGGCAAATCTTGTGTAGCACGAGCACTATTGGACTCGGGGGCCCAGGGGTGCTTAGTCTCGTGCAACCTTGTAAGACGGTTGGGCATTTCGGTAAGGGAGTATCCACATTCCATTCGGGGAATTGGAAACACGGAAGTCGGTTCCGTTAAGGGAGTATGTCGGATTACTCTCTCGTCACGGGTAGATTCATCGGTGAATCTGACGGTCACGGCATTAGTCATGCCTAATGTGATGGGCTCACACCCTCACGTACGGTTGTCGCCCTCGGTGCGACAGTTGGTCGCTGGGTTGTCACTGGCAGACCCGGAGTTCGATATTCCGGGCCCAGTAGACATTTTATTGGGTGTCGATGCCTTGGGTTACCTGTTAGTGCCAGGTGTCCACGTGTTGCAGGCGACTGGTCTGGTTTCGGTCAACACCAGACTGGGCCATGCGGTGATGGGTCCGGTTATGCCGGCTGCCCCACGCCTAGCGACTCGTAGTCCCTTATTCGGTTCTGTACTCTCGGAGGTGATACAGAAGTTTTGGGAGGTGGAGGAACCACCTACGGTACGCCGGTTGGACCCGGTTGAAGAAGAGTGTGAACAGTTTTATCGGAACAATACTGGTCGCCTTCGGTCAGGTCGATTTCTCACACGTCTTCCATTTCGGAGTGATCGCCCGCCGCTGGGCAGTTCACACCATGCAGCCGAGACGCGGCTTCTGTCGATGGAACGACGCATGAAGCGTGACGGGATTTTCCGGCAGAAGTACGTCGACTTCATGCGGGAATACGAGTCGCTCGGCCACATGTCGGTTTCGGGTATCGACTGGAAGCGTGAAGACCACTGCTTCCTGCCTCATCACGCGGTCTTGAGGACCCCGGAGGGCAAAATACGGGTAGTGTTCGATGGATCGGCATCAACATCTAACGGCATGAACCTGAACCAGTGTTTGCATTCAGGGCCGAAGTTGAATCATGACATCGCGGATGTTATCACACGGTTCCGTCGACACAATGTTGTGTTTGTAGCTGACATCCGGATGATGTTTAGACAGACGGTCATTCACCCTGACGATAGACGGTATCAGCTGATTCTGTGGCGAGAGAGCCCAGATCAGCCCATCAGGGTGTACGAGTTGAACACCAACACGTACGGGCTACGGTCTAGTCCTTATTTGACGATTCGCACTCTGCGGGAGTTAGCGGATCGAGAACGGTTAAATTTCCCTAGAGGAGCAGCGATCCTGGAGCAGGACCTCTACGTGGACGATATCTGTACCAGTGCAGATTCCGTGGAGGAGGCGCTCGCTCGACGGGACGAGCTAGTTGAGCTCTTACGGGGTGGAGGTTACGAGCTCCGGAAATGGATGTCGAACTCTCCAGAGTTACTGACTGGTCTTCCGGATGACTACCAGCAGGACCCCCACATTTTTTAAAATTTGGAAAATCCAAATATGTTGTCGGTATTAGGCGTCCAGTACCAGCCGGTGTCAGACATGTTCTCGTATCGGGTCGAGTTGGACTCCCCGAAGGTCTGGACGAAACGGAACGTCCTTTCAACGGTGGCTAGGACATTTGATCCAAACGGGTGGATCACCCCGGTAACATTTCAGCTCAAGTGTTTTATGCAGCAATTGTGGTCTGCTGAGCTGAAATGGGACGACCCGATCGGCGGGTCATTGAGCTCGGAGTGGGACTCGTTCTTTTCGACCCTCCCTGGCATTAATCGGATTTCACTGCCACGGAGGATGGTCCCCACCAAACGATACACCGCCACCCTGCATGGGTTTTGCGATGCCCCTGAGAAGGGCTACGGAGCTGCGGTGTATCTGCGTACGGTCGACTCCCAGGGGGAGGTTGATGTGCGGTTGGTCATGGCTAAGAGCAAGGTTGCGCCGTTGCGCACTCGCCTGACCATTCCCAAGTTAGAGCTTTCGGGAGCGGCTCTCCTGACTCGTCTGCTCAACCACACGATGACGGTTCTTCGTGGGTCAATAGCGTTGGAAGATACGGTCTACGCTTGGACGGACAGCCAGATCGTGTTATGCTGGCTGAAGGCTTCAGTTCACAAGCTGGAGATTTTTGTGGGGAATCGGGTTTCGAAGATTTTGACTTCGGAGGTTCCCTTAATCTGGAGACATGTTCCAGGGGAAATGAACCCAGCAGACTGTGCGTCTCGTGGGTGTCATGCTCCGGAGTTGGTTGGACATCCCTTGTGGTGGGGTCCAAAATGGTTGACTCAAGCTGAATCGGATTGGCCAATGAGTCCACGCGTTACCACGGCGAACGGCGCCTTGACAGTCGGTGTCTGTACGACGCAGCCAGAGCCGGAAGAGGAGTTCAGCCTGCTGGAACGGTACAGCTCGCTCAACAAGCTGGTCAATGTGACCGCCTGGATCTGCAGATTTGCACGGAATTGTAGGAATTCTGAGGCGCAACGAGTGCGGACACAGGTCCTGACACCACGGGAACGGAACCATGCGTTGTTCGCATTGGTACGGAACGTGCAGACGGTGCACTTTAAGTCCGAATTGGACATTCTGAGACGCGGACGCGTCCAACTGAAGGGAGCTGTGGCTCGGCTCAACCCGTTTATTGACCTTCAAGGATTGCTGAGGGTAGGAGGTCGGCTGCGGAATGCCAACCTGCCTTATGCGGCTCGCCACCCGTTGTTACTCCCTAGGAAGGGGAAGTTGGTCGAACTGTTGATACAGGATCGACACATTCGGAATGGGCATGTCGGATGCCACGCCTTGATGGCGTTTCTCCAGCGCGAGTTCTGGATTCTATCGGGAAGACGCTTAGTGCATAGCGTCGTATTTCGGTGCCTGCCTTGTTATCGGGCCAAGGCGGCTACGATGCAGCCCCAGATGGGCGATTTGCCCTCGGATAGGGTTAACGAAATCCGGCCCTTTGCGGGTGTCGGAACGGATTTCGCGGGACCATTCATGGTCAAGTCTTCACAGCTACGGAACGCCAGATTAGTGAAGGCATACCTGTGCATCTTCGTGTGCTTGGCCACGAAGGCAGTCCACTTTGAGGTGGTCAGTGACCTCACTACAGAGGCATTTATCGCTTGTACAGATCGGTTCGTCTCACGAAGGGGCCTCCCGACATTAATCCGTTCGGACAACGGCACAAATTTTGTCGGAGCCAGGCGATATCTGCAGGAGGTCACTCAATTCCTGAACGGTCACCAGGACGCCATCAGTACGGCTTGCTCCCGACGAGGGATTGAATGGGTTTTCAGTCCGCCGGGATGTCCTCATTGGGGAGGACTTTTTGAGGCTGCGGTTCAATCGGCCAAGTCGCACCTGACGAGGATCATCGGAGAGACCTCTCTACGCTTTGAAGAGCTTGCGACGCTGTTCTGTAAAATTGAAATGACACTGAACTCGCGTCCGTTGTGCCCGCTCAGTTCGGATCCAAATGATTTGGAAGCGTTGACGCCGGGTCACTTCCTGATAGGTCAGCCCCTTAACGCCCTGCCAGAATACCCATTCGGTGATGTTAAGTTAAGTCGGTTAACTAGGTGGCAGATGTTGCAGCAGATGGCTCAAGATTTTTGGAAACGGTGGTCCCTTGAGTACTTGCACATCTTGCAGCAGCGCCTTAAGTGGACTGACCGGACGAGCCCCCCTCAAGTCGGTGATTTGGTGCTGATTAAGGATGCGAACCTGCCATCATTGAGATGGAGACGAGGACGGATCGTCAATTTGTACACGGGTCGGGATGGCACGCCTCGATCAGCAGAAGTCAGGGTGGGGGACTCGGTCCTCAAGAGAGCGGTCGCAACACTTTCTCGCCTTCCTATTGATTAGGGACAGGTTCGGGCCTGTCCGGGCGGGTGACTGTTTAATATTTATGCGTCGGAAACGCACCGGTTTTTTGTTGCGCGAATCGATCGCGAGTAATCGAGACATCACTAGCGAAAACGGCACTAGCAGCTGTCACTCGTATCGGAAACGAGATGTAAAATTGGAGGTTAATTTTCTCTTGGTCTGTCTCATCGGTGAGAATAACATGGCGGCTCGGGCCCCGTGATGGTATTTCGGTGTACCAATTATCATACAGGCATCGGGCCTGGTCAGAGTGTAAATCTACCTCATAGCGTCGGGCTATTGATTATAATTAGATTCGCGTCAGCGGTCAAGTGATCCCTGTTGATTGGACATCGTCGCATCGGTAGCGGCGACTCCACGGTCACGGCAGGCAGCACGCCGGCGACAGCGTCGGCAGCAACGATAGGTTTCGATTCACTCCATATCCTATCCCAAACTGTGCCCTTTTCCCGTATTCCCGTCTCGAATCGAGCTTTCAATTTCCTGCCTACGGAGACAAGGTCAGTAACCAATTTCATCACTTCTTTTCTCTCACGTGGCAAAGGCACATCCCCCTCAGGATTCTCACGCCGTTCGGTAGGCGTGGGAAATTAATCATTGATGATGATGAGTATCTGCATTGAGGTTCTCGACCTTTACCAGTTGCAAAAAGGATTTTTAGTAGTTTTATCTTGGGTTAAAGGAGCAAAAAAAAAGATTTTATTAGCTAATTAATAGAAGTAATGAAAAAATGTGGCTCTCAGAATACACAACGGCTGTAATGCTGAAAAGGTGAAAAGGCGAATAATGATGAGAACTAATAAATACAGAATCCTAAAAAGTATGAAAGAAGTCTATTGAAAGTAAATAAAAGCTTATAAAAAACATCTTGCCTTCTCCTATAGGGAGTGGAGTCGGCCAAGTATATGCAGTGAAGGCAGAAAATGTAAAACCCAATATATACGCATGTATAAAAATCCATTTTACATGCATGTATAAAAACCCATTTTATATTCACTTATTAAAACCCATTATAAATGCACGTATAAAACCAATGAAACATGCACGTTTAAAAACCCATTGTACCTTCACGTATAATAACCCATTCATACATGCACGTACAAAATCCTATTTTATATAGACGTATAAAAACCCATTAAACAAGCATGTATAAAAACCCATTTACATGCACGTATAAAAAGTTGTACATGTTATATGCAAATAAATGAATATGAATATGAAACCAATTGTACATCCACATCTAAAAACCTATTTAATTGCATGTATAAAAATCCTTAAAAGACTATCAACATTGATATATACAGCCCTGTTGTGTAACTTACTCCGCACACTACATAAGGGGCTATTCGTTTATGGCGTAAGTTTAACTTTTCCAAAATTTGTTAAAAAAATACAGCCTATACCAACCCCAATGGGGTCGCCTCGCTCCGTTCTTTTTCGCTTTGCCTCCAGATTTATAATAAAGTGGTGACCTAACAAACCTAACTTTAGTATTCGGACAAAAAGTGACCTATAGCGATCAACTCGGTTCTGTAAAACTACATGGGGACAATAAATTTGGCAAACATTTAACGTATTTGGGAAGTTGTTGATATTTGAACATTTGATATATGAGAACAATATATTTGTTTCCTTAATTTGTTTTCTAACAAATGGAAACAGACTCCTTCCCCCCTAATTCGTCTGACGTGATCAGTCTCACACTACTGTTCACTAAAGTAGAGGCAAATACGACGTACGACGGAATAACATGCACACATCGGAGCTGGATCGAGCTGCGGCACAGCCGGACGTGTTTACTGTTGCTTCAGTTAGTTTAATTGATAAAAATAGCGTATACTACAGTTTTGACCTAAAGAAGAGGTCTACCAGTGATAACCATTCTTTTTCGAAGTTACCTAGTGATTAACACACCACATCAAGCCCTAAAAGTGAGTTTTAAGACAATTACTCAGACTATGCGATCAAGCGTTGGCGATCTGCTGTCTCACTCCTACATCAGAAGATACGGGATACTTCTGTCTCAATCTCACAGCTCCGACCGCTGCAGTGAATCATCCGCACAGCTGCCACAAACATAGCGGCAAACCAAGCGGAGAGACAAGCGGAGCGTTTTTCTCGATATGGCCTCATCGGATCCGAAAGCGGCAGGTGGAACCCGGGCCAAACGGGGGCCAGCGAAAACTAAAGCCACATCGGAACCACAAGGCTCAGAATCTCCAAGCCTTAGCCTAGTGATGAAAGAGATACGCGGTCTGAGAAACGATTTAAACGAGGTAAAAAACAACCTGGAGACCATCTCGTCAATGCTAGTGCGTTTGAGTTCTGTTGAAAAGAAGGTGGACCAAGGCAAAAAAGATTTGGATAATCTGCAGCTGTCAGTCAACGAAAAGCAAACCATCATAGACATGCAGGCCCAACAGCTAGTAAAGAATGAGATTGAGATTGTGGGAATTCCGGAAGTGGAAAACGAAAGCCTTTACCATATTGCCACGGTACTTTCCAGCAAGATAGGCATTGAACTAAAGGAGACTGACGTAGACGACACTTACCGCGCAGGTCCACGTAAACAAACTCAATCCTCCGAAAATACTGACTCAAAACCTAAGGGACCTCGCCCCATCGTGGTACGTCTGTTGCGCAAATCGAAGCGTGATGAAATTTTAAAAGCAGCTAAAACTAGAAAACTCAACAAAGTCAGCTCTAATGAATTTGTACCTGGTACTTCGAAGAATGTCTTTGTTAATGAGCGGCTCACCCGGAAAAACAGGCAGTTATTTCATGAAGCCAGGCAACGGGCAAGTGTCTACGACTACAAATTCGTCTGGATCAGCGGTGGAACTATTCTCTTACGAAAAGCAGAAAAGAAACGAGCCATTCCTATCAAGAACATCCACGACCTGGACGAGAAAGTGGGACCTAAGTGCCCCACCCCCACTAAGCACTTGGCAACATCCTCCGATTCACCAGAACATCACGACGAGAAGTTGGAAAATGAATGCCACACCCCTACAAATTCAAGTCCTAACTCTTTTTATAGTGATGTCTCTGCCAACACCAAAAATACCCCCTGATATAATCTTAATATGCTATCTATATCTACCTTGCATAATATTACTAACACATACTTTTTCCTACTCTTTATTATTTTTTACTGTTAATAAGCGCATCTCATTCCTAGAGACAAAGCATCTTTTAGCAAAAAGGCAAACTCGACATAACGACACTCAAAATTTAAGCTATCACAATTTCCAAGTTTACATAAAACACAAACTAAGCGTCACTGGACACTTCAGGAACTCAGGTAAGCTAGAACAACTCGCAGTTTTTGTTTACCACAGGCCTTGACATAGAAAAGGAACTAGAAGAAACTTTTGTCAGGGAATGTCATATTGTTCATTCCTTAGAACTTTGTAAAAATATTATTACTAATGAACATAATATAAAAATTCTTGCTTTAAATATACGTAGCATAACTCGTAACTTTGACGAATTTTTCATATCTTTTAAACGATTAAATATGGACATTGACATAATAATTTTAACGGAGTGCTGGCTACAAGAAGGGACTGTAATTGGCTCAATTGAAGGGTATACCCATTTTCGCTCTAATTTATTTATAAACAAGGCTGGCGGAGTAGTTGTGTATGTAAAATCTTGCTGGAATGCGTCCATGTACGAACCACATTTCAACGAATCAAATTGTATCATTGTGGAGGTGCCGCACAAATTCACAATAGTAGGAATTAATAGATCACCTTCGTTCACATGTATAAAATCCTTCATCTCTGATTTAGACACGGTCCTTGAAAACATAAAAGACAAAAATTGTGTGATTGTTGCGGGCGATTTTAACATCAATACGATGCCTGACACGACCACTCCAGCAGAACGCTCAGAGTACCTCTGTCTAACCGCTGAGCATGACCTGGTGCATTCGGTGGACAAGCCAACCCGACATTTATCTTGTCTGGATCACATTCTTACCAGGTCGCATCACATCACTACGGGAATAGTTTGTAACTCTGGAATAACAGACCACAATATGATAATAGTGGGAAACCATAACGTTATCAAGCCGAATAAACAAAAGCGCTTAGTCACCAAATACAACTTTGATACCATTGAGAACCAACTAAAAAACGTCGACTGGTCACCTGTCACTGAAGCGACAAGCGTGTCGGCTGCCACAGATTTGTTCTTAGATACATTAAACAGTATAATTAGTCAAAATAAACAGTAATTTCAAGTCAGCCGCAGCAAGTATAATGTGAAGCCATGGATAACCCCGGGGCTTTTGAAATGTATGAGACATCGCGACGCTCTCCATTTGAAAGCACGGAAACTACCAAACGACGTAATATTACAAATCACCTATAAACGGTACAGAAACTTCTTTACTGACCTACTGCACAAGCTGAAACATCAATTTGAAAGAAATCAATTAGAAGAAAATAGAAATAATCCGAAACAACTGTGGAAAACAATCAAAGATATATGCCATTATAATAAGAATATAAACCCAGCATCAGAACTCAAATACATTAAAAATAACACCTGCAGCTCATTAGACTCTTGTAATGAATACTTTGCAGGTGTTGGTCAAACCCTGGCTAACAATATCCTTCAAATCATAAAAGAAACAGAACAATCTTTAGCATCAAAAATCTGTGCAGCTGATGGCAGTCCGTCTTCCTACTTTTTCATGCATCCTACAGACAAAGTCGAGGTCTCCTCACTTATCCAACTCCTAAAGGTCCAGAGCGCTCCAGGACTTGATGATGTCAGTAATAGTTTCATTAAGCGCTTTAAACATACCCTTCTATCCCCGCTGACCCATATTTTTAACCTCAGTTTATCGCTCGGAGAATTCCCTGAATGCTGGAAAGTTGCATTGGTATGTCCCATACACAAAAGTGGCCCCAGAAATATCCCGGCAAACTACCGGCCGATTGCGTTGCTCACTAGTTTTTCTTAAATACTCGAGAAACTGGTGAACAAAAGGCTAATGTCCTATCTCGAGAAAAATAATCTTCTAAATAAAAAACAGTTTGGATTCAGGCGAGAAAAATCTACAGAAGATGCAGTTGGAGCACTCACGAACCTCGTAACCAACTTTTTGGATGACGGAAAAGCGTGCATAGGTGTGTTTTTAGACTTGGCAAAGGCATTTGACACCGTTTCGGTCAACATCCTGCTGCAAAAACTTGAACATCTGGGAATCCGAGGTATAGCTCATGATTGGTTTCGAACATACCTCACACATAGAAGGCAGAGTGTTAGGATAGACCAGCAACTAAGCTCACAACGAGTTATCAGCTATGGCGTTCCCCAAGGGAGCATTCTAGGCCCATCACTGTTTTTTATTTATCTCAATGACATCTCCTCCCATGAAAACATGAATACAGATCTCTTCTGTTACGCAGATGATACTGCCATAATATTTAATGGCAGCTCGTGGGAAAATGTTTTGGAAAGAGCCGAACATGGTATGACAAACTTAGGACACTGGCTTAATAGGAATCTCCTGACTTTGAATGCTGATAAAACTAAATACATAGCTTTTCATAAAACTCGTGCCTCGGCTCCTCCTATTTCGAAGGATATTTTAGTACATAAAAATTGTTGCATTCAACAAGACTGCTTATGCCCACGTATACAGCGTATTAAGACCATAAAATATCTTGGTATTTTGCTAGATGAAACGTTATCATTTAAAAATCATATCAACATGATGTCAAGCAAAATAAGAAAAAGACATCCACATTATGAAGGCTTTGAGGCATAGTGCAGAAATAACGTTACTCAAATCCATTTACAAAGCTATTTGCGAGTTCCTCTTGGGCTACTGTCTACCTATATGGGGAGGAGCAGCCAAGACGATTTTCATTGAAATTGAAAGGGCGCAGAGATCGGTGCTTAAGGTTATGACCTGCAAAAATCGCCGTTACCCAACCGACCGTCTCTTTCAATCACTGAAACTGCTAAGCGAACGACAGCTATACATTGAAAGATCAGTGCAAATTCAACACAAAAAAATACTTTCTTCACCAGAGTACCAATGGCTCCTCTCAAGAAGAGTTTTTAGACTTTGTATCAGCCCCGTTAAAACATCATTTGCCCAGAAATACTCCAATTATCTACATTCCTACATTTACAATAAAATCAAACAAAAACTAGATCTCCAAACGTCTACAATAAAAGAAACAAAAATTAAAGTAAGAAAATACCTCACTAGCTTAAATTATGATGAAACTGAAAATATTTTAAAATAAACGAATATGTTTAACTAATTAAATAAATACGAATAAATAATAAATATACGAACTTTAGATGTGCTTTTAACCCCATATTTTTTATTAAAATTGTTAATCTTTTGTCAACATAGGAACCTATTTTTTACAATTTTAGAATCATTTTGTATATTTAAACTTGTTTAAGTACACATTAATTAGTTTAAAGTCATACCTCACACACACTAACTCTAGCACGTAATGAAATTAATCAATGCAACACAATTCACAATTTTCCGCTTACGATCGATAAGTTCATGGCACTCGATTTGTGACGGTTTCCGCGATACAGGTTAGCCTAGTGCGGAGATCGCAGTAACTATATTAAAATTTATCCGAATACCCACACATGCTATTAGTAAGTTTTCACAATTGTAATCTATTTTGGCAAAATAAACGTATTTGTATTTGTATTTGTATTGTACATGTATATTACTTTAGTTTGCCCAATTGAGCCGTATCGTGTTGCCAAGAAATGGGTAGTATTTAAAGGTATGAATGTAAATCCAGTTTTTAATCGGAAATAATGGTTTTGCCTGACTGAATTACTAAACAGCGACAAAAAATGAGCGCAGCTAGAAATATTGGCTTCGTCTGACAAAATTAATGAATTGCGCGACTATATGCATACAACACAAAACGAGCGTTGGATTTTTTATACTTACATGTTCAGCCTAAACCTACCCTGACCCACAACTTCACCCAGACAGTTTTTATTAAGCCAATAAGTGTTGGCTAAACCATTCAGTAATGTAGTCGCGCGAATCAGTAATTTTGTTATTCTCCACAAGAAATATCGAGCATCACAGATCACAGAGCATCATCATAATTGTGTAACGCCGGGAGCGGTACATATAGGTAAACGCAATTCAGCCTCTCTGTGTGTGTACAGAGTTACTCACTGTGCTCACATGCCCGCAATGCGCGGGAAAGGAGTCAGAGTCAGAGTCATTTTTTTATTGAATATAAAATAAAATAAAATAAATAAAAATAAAAAGCCTTTTAATATCTCATAATAAAAAAATAGGGTTTAACATTTCATTTTTCATGCATTAAATAAATTTAAATTAGGTACATTATTATTTTTAGTATTATAGCAGATTGATTATTATAAAAAAAAAAGATAGTTGTCGTGCTAATTTTATGAGAGCCCTGATCGGGTGAAGGCCTCCTCTAAGCGATGCCACTCTTTCCTATCTTCCGCGCGTTTAAGCCAGTCCTTTCCTGCGACCTCCACAATGTCGTCCGACCATCTCTTGTTTGGCCGTCCCGGTCGTTGTCGTCCTTCTTCTGGTCTCTTCCACTCCGTCGCTGCCCTAGTCCATCTGCCGTCTTTCAATCTAGCCAGGTTTCCAGCCCATCTCCACCTCATCCTTGTCACGTGTTCGACGGCGTCGATGACTTTTGTTTTTTCTCTTATTTCTGAACTTCGTTTTCTATCTTTTAGCCTTACATTGGTTATACTTCTCTCCATCGCCTTCTGGCACATGGAGATTTTTCTTGCGTTTTCAGCAGTAAGTGTCCAGGTTTGACATCCGTATGTGAGTGAGGGAAGTATACATGTATTAAGTATTTTAGACTTCAGTTTTATTGGTATATCTCCTTTAAAAATCTCTTTCATGGACCAATATTTCTTCCATGCTATGGTGATACGGCGTTCTATTTCTTCTTTGTCTACATTTCTGAAAGATATCATTTTCTCTAAGTAAATGTATTCGTCTACATATTCAATTTCTTTATTTTCGATCTTTATTGGGACCTTTCCCGCATTTGTCATGATCTTTGTTTTTGTGAAATTCATTTCGAGTCCTGCTCTATGGCTATGATAACTTAATTCGCTCATCATGTTTTCCAGTTCTATTGGTTCTCTCGCAAATAGTACTATATCATCTGTAAATCTTAAGTGGCTCAAGTACTTGCCTCCGATGTTTATACCACTATTTGTCCAGTCAATGCGATGGACAATCGATTCCAGCACCGCTATGAATAGTTTAGGTGACATGGGGTCTCCTTGTTTGGTCTCCTCTTCCTATTCTGAATCGTTGGCCAGTTTTGTCGAGTCTAACTCTACCGATACTATTCTTATAGATTTCTTGAATTATCTCGGTGTACCGTTGCTCTACCTTATGCAAGTACAAAGCTGACCATAGAGAGTTGTGTGAAATCGTGTCGAAGGCCTTGCAGTAATCCACAAAACCTATGTAGAGTTCAGTGTTAAATTCTTTATGCTTTTGTATAATTTGACTGACTGTTTGAAGATGATCTATGGTGCTGTATCCTGATCTAAATCCAGCTTGCTCTATCGGCTGTTTCCTGTCTATTGTGTTATCGAGTGTTCTCGTGAGGCAGTATGAAAAAAGCTTGTAGATTGATGACATTAGACTAATTGGTCTATAGTTTGATACGTCGCCTGGGTCTCCCTTCTTGTATATCAAAATAATTTCGGATTCATTCCATTGTGTCGGGATTTCTTTGGAGTTCATAATTTTGTTGAATAATTTGTGTAGTAGTCCAGAGAGTTCCTTCTCTCCGCTTTTCAGTGCTTCATTTATAATTCCATCTGGTCCTGGACTTTTTTGATTTTGTAAATGTATGATGCCTTTTATTATCTCGGTTAAAGTGAAGGTAAGTCTATCTGGGAGATTGCATGGTTCTCTGATTTTTTCTACTTCTGCGTCATGTGACGGAAAAAGATTTTTCTCTTGATAGAGTTTTCTGTAAAAATCTGTCGCAATTTGTATTATGTTTGACCTATTCTCAGTGGTACTTTGGTTTTGTTTCAGTCTTGGGATCCAGGTTTTTTGGAATCGTAAGATTTTTTGAGCTGCTTTTATTCCTCCTGTGGTTGCTATAGCGGTTTCGTAGCATGTAAGCTTGAATTTCTTATAAGCTTTTGATAACAGCTTTTTTGTTTCCTTATAGAGTATTTTTAATTCTTTTCTTGTTTCTCCATTCAGAGGTTTTTAGCTTGTAGAGTTTGGCGACGTTTGATGAGAGTTACTATTGTTTCTGGAATCTGGGAGCGTGAAGATGTACAGCAGCTTTCCTTTGATTCTGTCAGACTGTCTATGATAATTGATTAAATTTTGTTGTATAATGTTTGAATATTTTGTATTTCGTTCACTGTTTGTGTGGTTTCTTTTGTCAGGTTACTGGATAGGTTTCTGATGAAGTTTTCTTGTTCTTTTAAAGTTTTAAGCGATGATTTTTGGTTCGAAAAAGTTCTTCTGCATTTCTTGATACATCTTACTTGCATGGTTCCTCTGACAAGGCGGTGATCTGATAGGAATGAGATGCTCTTGAGTACCTCTACATTTGTAAAGTTGTTTTTGCAGTTACTTAGTATATAGTCAATTTCGTTTTTAGTGCGTCCATCTGGGGACATCCAGGTCTATCTTTGATTTATTTCCTTTTTGTAGAGTGAATTGATGACTGTTGTGTTATGTTCGTATGCAAATTACACTAAACGGTCTCCTCTCTCATTTCGAGTGCCTGATCCGAATTTTCCAATGATAGAGTTGGTGTTCTCGTTTGCTATTCCTAGTTTGGCATTGAAGTCTCCCATTATGACAATTTTTTCATAAGCTCTTTGCCTTGCTTTACAGATATCTGAATAGAACTTTTCCACGTCTTCTTCGCTTGCTTTTTTAGTGGGGGCGTATACTTGCAATATGGAGAGTTTGAAGTCCTTGAATCTTATGTTGAGCACTGCCACTCTATCTGAAATCTCTATAAATTCTTCGATGTTGTTTTTGTGCTGGTTTGGAACTAGGAATCCGACTCCGTACTGGCTTTTTTTGCTACTGGTATGACAGAAAGTGCACCATTTTCTTTCTTCTATTGTATATTCTCTACGTCTGATTTCGGATAGTCCCATAATGTCCCATTTAACATGTACTAGAGATTTTTCCAGCTCTATCATTCTTTCTTCACTTAATAGGGATTTCACGTTGTATGTACATATGATGAGATTGCTTAGAGGGTTATGGTCTACTGTCTCCACGATGACCGGCCGTTTTGGAGAAGAGTTTGTTATATTATTATTTAAAATGTGTGCTGAAGAGGAGGCCTCGTGTTCTCATACGATCTCTGAAGTATTCTTTTCTGTGGTTTCACTTGATTCCTCGCTAGTGTTATTGGACACCGTGTAGTATGATGTTATCGTGTTTGGGGCTGTGGCGGCTGGAGGAGGGGTAAATCGTTTCAGTTTTTTGGCATGAATGTTCTGCGTGGTATTTTTGTACGTTCTTTTTGTGTTTTTGTTGTTTGCATTCGAGTAAATCTGCCTCTGTGGGGATTCTGACTCGGATAGGTGGCGTTTTTTTCTGTTCATATCTTCCTTGTCTCTTATTTCCAGTTTATCATAGTTAATATATGCAATGTGTCCTTTTTTCTTTTCTTGCTCTACTTGTTTCTGTAATTCTTGGCGTATTTTTAGTATTTTTGTAGATAACTCCTGTTTGACGTAGTAGTTGGAAAGTTGGCTTTTATTTTTCAAAATTCTTATCTTTTTAGCAATATTTGTGAAGGCTACAGCGACAGGTCTAGGTTTATTTCCTTGCTTTCCCACTCTTCTTACTGATTCAATTTCCGATTCCTGTATATCTATGTTGATTTCTGATATAATTTCCAGTATCTTCTTTTGCAGGTCGAGGTACGAGGTTTCTCCTTCTTCGACTCCGAAGAAAACTAAATTTTTTCGTTTGGTATTTCTTTCGAGTGCATCCAGACGTTTTTCTTGGTCATCTAGCTGTGCTTGTATTGCTTTTATGTCGCAGCCCAGGTTCTCAAATTTTTCGTTAGTATTTGAATTTATGTTTGATGTTATTTTATTTTCCAGATAAGTGAATTGAGAATTTATTGAATATAAATAAATAAATTATCTTATTCAACGTCAAAATTATACTTACTTATAAATACAAGTCAATTTTTTTTTTATATAAAAAAAAGACTACACCGTTTCGGAAGGTGGGCCTCGGGGTTAAGAAGAAACGGCAAGAAACTCCCCCATACCTTTTTTTTTTAAAAGTGACTTTACAACAGGTACTGGTTTCAGTCTAAGGAAATTCGCCGGCGAGTGATAGAATTGATCCATCGCCCCTCGTCGAATTTCTGTGCGCTGAGATGGTATGGACCATGCAGTTTTGTCATCTAAGTATTCCTTAATACTATAATAGGACTTTCTTATCAGCTAATTTTTAACATAGTTTTTGAACCTCTTTTCAGGAAGGATCAATGATTCCTGTGGTATTTTATTGTAGAAGCGAATACAGTGCCCCATGAATGATGTGCCTACTTTACTTAGTCTAAATAATGGTAGTGCTAACCTATTTTTATTTCTAGTGTTAATTGTATGGCTATCGCCTACAATTTTAAATAAAGCTATGTTTTTTCTTACATGCATGATATTCTCGTATATATATTGACAGGTAACCGTAAGTATATTAATTTCTTTGAATTTTTCTCTTAATGATTCTCTAGCATCTAATTGATATATCGCCCTGATCGCCCTTTTTTGTAAGAAAAATATCGTATTTATATCTGCTGCTCTCCCCCAGAGCAATATTCCATAAGACATAATACTGTGAAAATAACTGAAGTAAACCAATCTGACAGTTTCAACATCTGTAAGATATCTGATTTGTCTGACCGCAAAAGCGGCTGAGCTAAGTCTTTGTGCGAGATTAGTTATGTGAGGACCCCATTGAAGTTTCGAATCTATAGTGATTCCGAGAAAAATTGTGTCTTCAACGAGGTCCAATCTTTCAGATCCTATTCTAACACTGCTTTCAACCTGTCGTAAATTAGGCAAACAAAATTTGATACATTTAGTCTTCTTTGAGTTTAATAACAGGTTGTTTACATTGAACCAACTTAACACATGAGAGAGTGTACTATTTGCGTCATCTAGAATTTCTTCTTGTCTTTTCACCTTGAAAATAATAGATGTGTCATCAGCAAATAGAACAATCTGAGTCATTTTTTCCACCATATAAGGCAGGTCATTCATGTACACTAAGAAAAGGAACGAACCTAAGATATTACCCTGGTGTACACCGATATTCATATGGGTTCCAGTGGACTTGCATCTGTTTATATCTACTTTTAGTAATCTTTCCATTAAATAAGATTCCATTAATTTTAACGCATTATCTTTGATACCATAGTGTTGAAGTTTGAGCAGAAGAGTTTGATGGTCCACACAGTCAAAGGCCTTGGAAAGATCACAGAAAATACCAACCGCATCCTGTGATCCTTCCCACGCACTATAAATGTGTTCTACTAGCGCTACTCCGGCGTCTGTTGTTGATCTGCCTTTAGTGAATCCGAACTGTTTTTTGTGGAGTAGCCCAGATGCATTGAAGTGAGAGAGTAGTTGACTCAATATGACCTTTTCAAACACCTTGCTCAACACTGGCAATACAGATACAGGTCTGAAGTTGGCAGGGTCTTGTTTACTACCGGATTTGAAAAGTGGTATTAATCTGCTCATTTTCATGAGGTCATGAGGTCAGGAAGGATCTTCACAAGGAAGATTGGCTTTACAAGCCGGTTATATCTCTGTTAATGTTCGACTTAGCGAAATCGTTTAATCATACGAAAAACAAGGCTTTTGTTTTTGTTAACATTAGCTTGTTTTAACAAAAAGTTGCCGCCTTTTATCTTGCTTAAAACACCAGCCGGGGATGGAACCCGGGACCTCTCGCACGGTAGGCAGAGCCACAACCGCAGCGCCAGAGAGTATCTTTATTCCCAACTGTGCTAGAAGGAGGTTTTATCTTGCAAATGAAATAATATTTCAGTTCTCTAGATTGGCGTGCGGAAGCGAAATGTTGCAGGAACTAACTATTTGTTTGAAACTAGAAAATATGTTTTGGGCTCCTTGGCTCCTTGGGCGCTTTACGAAAATAAATTAAATTTGAATTTGGTGGGCACTTTTGAGAGTTAATCAGAAAATTAAAAACAACTATTTGCAAAGTGTACCGTGTAACATGTAAAATTAAAATGTCTACATTTATTAACACATTTATCTCACAGAATCCTCTCCATGCGAATTAAACTCTTATTTCCTCATACAGAAAATGATATATAGGTTAACTGTATACTAGTTAAAATAACATTTGTAATGTAAATTTACTGTGTGAGAGAGAAATAAATAAACTTATTTATTAGGTTTCTTATTTGTATTTAATGTTTTGTCGTTCAGATAGATATAAATCTATTCATGTAACGTTAGGGTGTTGTTTTGCAAAGTCACGTATCGTTTTATTATTCCCTCGCATAATAATGTTTCACAAATTACCGTGTTCAATTTGTCCTGCAATCAGCACAATTTGCGAACACGCCCGGCCGCGAAAAGTCGCTTTCTGTATATTAGCCAGCTCTGTTAGGTGCTGAATAGTAAACAGACTTCGACCTTCACAAATGCGCATACCGATGAAAAAAATCTGTGCATGCCTCAGAGACTTGATATTGTACAGTTTTTACGTACCATGTTTGGCTTGGTCACAATCGAGAATCAAAGGGACAATCATGATCGCTATTAGCGCGTTTCTTAGAGAATGCACTCGAGCGCAACATGGTTGGCTCCTAAAATTATTTCAAAATGCCTGAATCAATGGGGCCAAAATCTGTTGCGTGTGCCTGACTGAAACAACGACGATGCTTACCGCTTCGCATTGCGCGAAGGATAGAACAACGTATGATTGTAGGTGTGCATAAAATGCAACGTGCTAGTAGAACGACTAGGGGACAACTGACTGTACGACAGACTTTTTTGGTTCATGCAATTTACATACTGCTTTATCTATGGCGGATAAGGTCCTTTATTGTCAACTCACGACCTGTGTTTGTGATGTTGAACTGTGTAATTACACCACCAACCTACAGCCATTTCAAGACGCAAGAACCGAAACATATCTTAATGCAATAATAAAATTCATCGTGGACGTCCAGCGAACACAGAAAATAAGAAACGCGGGGATTGCCTTTGCCAAAGTGTCTCCCAAAATAGACCCGATGCCAAAAAGTACTAGATGTTGATTTTCAAGTCATTAAATTAATTAATATTAAAAAACAAAGCCTTATTGTTTTCCTTCATGCCACCTAGTTCAATAATATAAGTACGTCGGCGAGTTCTGATCAAGTCTGTAGAGTGTAGCTAATTATTTAATTGTGCGACACAGAAAAACTACAACCAAATGCATAAAACTACTCTAATTTGTTGCAAATTCTCACTTAAGCCTACGAATACCGTCTTTGCATATAATTCAAATACAGAAAGGGCTCTAAAACACGTGCACATCCACATTCCATTATTATATCTATTAATGTTTTCAACATCTAAGTTTAGAATTAATATGATAAATAATTTACTTACCAAGAGAATGTTACTAAAAGGGAAGTACTGTTTGAAAAGGAAGAGTTTTATTTACAATATTACTAATTTACACGTAAAAACGGCTTTACTAAATTAGTATGATATTAAGACATATTATATAGACGCAATAGGGAGGCGAGACCGGCGAGGAAGAAAATCCCTAGATAGGTTTAAGTTAAGTCAAGTTAAGTTAGGTTCATAAAATGTTATATATCTTTAGTTTTTAATGTATTTGTCAATATGGGTTTTTATACCTGAAATAAAAAGATATATAGATAGATATATATGAGCGCGCATGCCGCTCAAATAAATCTACCACCTCACGTCTATATAAATCAAAGACATCACCTATCTACAGTGCCAAAATGTATCAACATCCATGCTAACATAAACGATGTTGCTGTGTAGATATTTCTTATTGTTTATGATTTCTAAGTGTCTTGCGCACGCACACATATCCGCTGCTGACCGTACCCACAAACCTAATAAATCTCATATTTTTTATCAACTAACTACTTTGTCGGATTTGAAATGTCATCATTATCTAGAAAATAAATATTTATCTAATTGGGAACTGTTAAAACCGTACCTTGTTAAATACTTATGACAAAATAAATCCTTTAGTCCATAGAAAACGATATAGCTTCACGCCTTTTCCCATTCGGATTGGAAGAGGGACAGCCAGTTATTCAATAATCCATTTTGCGTGACTGGGGGCTGGCCCATCGCCGCAGCTATAGAGCAATGAAGGTTTCCCCACGATGTTTCTCGTTGATAAACTGTGAAAGCATGACAAACGAAGGTACCTACTTATTATTTACTTTCTCAATACAGTTATGAGTCGCGTACAGTTCGAGTATACAACACACATGACATTCTAGGCTCAACACCTTCCGCAGAATGAGCCGACAGTTACACAGATTTTTTTTACGTTTAATTACCGAAATAGCAAAGAAGGGAGGACATGAACTATGCGGTTTCACACGTTCAGGGCTGATTCATACACATAATGCTGCTTTACGCCGCCCGGCGTATCCGCGAAGCCCGCGTGCGCCGCATGCCGTATACCCGACATTGCGAGCGCGGTAGCAAGCGTATCGTAGTAGGGCCATAATTTGTTGATTCTTATTGTTGGTATTTTTCACTGTTTTTATTGTATATATTTTTTATTATGGGAAGAAGACAAATATCTATGTTCTGTGTCCAATCAAAACCTATCTCTACCTCTACCTCTGCCACCCCTTATGCAAAAAGCGGCTACTTCATATGGTAAACTGACAGACCGAATAAGTCCGAAGAAAACCTGTCCAAGTCAAGTTCGGATGGCACTATTTAAGCGATGTATTTCATGGCAATAGTTATCAAAAAAGGTACCGACAAAATAAAGGTTAAAAAATTACCACATTTTTATTTAAACTAATATTTTATTTATTAAAATCAAATTTACCTGTACTATGATCGCAGGAAACACTAAAGAAATCTCCGTTGGTCACTGGTCACTCCGACATCTATGACAAAATCTTCCATCTCTTTTTCTATTCCTGTATCATTTGTTATTGGGTATTTACTTTCTAGTTTCTGAAGATGTTTGCGAAATAATTTTTCCGTTAATTCACACAATTTTCCAGTACCTTTCTCGTGCTTTTAAATGGATTATTGGATATTACCTTTTAATAAAGACCAAGACCCGAGGCCATTATATGAACACAAATTTTAATACAAATCAAGCTTTAACGTTAGCAATATCGAAATCGATAAAAAGGTTCGATCCGGACTTACTTGCACAGGTCTATGACAGGTGTGCGAGGGGTGTGCGGGACGTCACCCCCTCCGCGATTTCCTTTTTTCACTGTGGCCATCAATCCTGACATGGATTACAGATATACTCAGCTTTTTCTGCTTCTTTTTTAGAACAAAACCGTATAACTCATAAATATTTTGCATATACCCGGTTCAGCCAGAATACTCTTGAATACTAAGGAATACAGTGTGTAATGGCGTTCGGAGAAACCAGGCCACAGCAATTCGTGTTAATCTAAGAAACAAAGAAAACCATCTGAAACTGCACGTGAATTTTACACAAAGCGCCCAACGGAGGTAAGGTACTCTCGAGAACAAGTAAGTGCTCCTTTGTATGTAGAATTGCTTTGATATTAAGAAGGTACCTACTTACCTACTTGTCGCCTAATGAACCCACTTGCAAGTATATTAAATATTAAGTGGATCTTTGTATCAGGAATTTACGGTTGGCTGAGTATCACAAACTTACTAATTATTTTCCTACAATAGGGGTAGGTAATGTCCAAGTCAAGATCAATTGCCATTTTTTAGTGAGGAAGTCAAAGAGGATAATTAAAAAAAGGTACGCGATACAATAAGGTATTTATTACTTAAATGACGGGACTGAATGGGGTTAATCTGGCTCAACACAGACTTTGCTGTTAATAATTTTGTAATTATTTATTCCTACTTATTAATTATGATATAATGATAAATTTGTATCGTTAATCACAATTTTTAAAAGACATCTAAAAATCAATCTGTGGGAGTTGCTACGCCCTGCTTCTCCCACAGTGGTTCAATGTAGAGAAGTGGCAAAAAATGACGATTGCTAAGTATATGTAATTATCTACAGTAATAAAGACATTTGGAATTGGAATTGGAATTAGAATTGGAATTAACTAATATTTGGTTCATCAGATTCAAAATCAAATGTATCTATACAATTATCGCAAGAAACACGGAATTTTCGTTCGGCACTGATTACTCTGACTTCTTTGATAAACTTTTCTATCTCTTTTTATATACCTATATCATTTGATACTCGGTATTAACTAGTTTCTGAACATGTTTTACAAATATTTTTCCGTTCGATGTCACAATTTTCCAGTACTATTCTAGCTAGTTCTCGTTAGTTATTACGCAAAGTGAGCAAGATCGAAATCGATAAACCGGTTCGATGTGGACTTGCGCAGCACTATGCAAAAGGTAAGGCATGGCCTTTGCGGGCGTGAGGGAGGAGTGCGGGACGTCACCCCCACCGCGATTTCCTCTATCACCTTCGGCCATCAATCCTGATTTGTGCTATGGGTAGATTACAAAGGGAAATGGAAAGTGACTCATAAATAAATTATAAAATCTAGAGGTACAATACTACAGATTAGGGAAGACGGTGAGATTGTTTGAAGACACTTAAAATGATGAGGAATTGAGAGATGTATGCCACGTAGCTAAGGTCCTTAGGAGATAAATAAATACATAAGCTAAATATATAAGCACTATAATAATAATAATAATAATACCTTGGGCACTATTTACACACATTGATCTAGCCCCAAACTAGGATTCCCTATATCTTGGGTAATAGACAACGATACACATACTTATATAGATAAATACTATACTTAGATAGATAAACAATCATGACTGAAGGTACAAATATCCATTCTCATCAAACAAATATTTTCCCCCACCGGGACTCGAACCCGGGGCCCTTGGCTTCGTAGGCAGGGTCACTGCCGACTCGGCCATTCGGGTCGTTTAAAGAAGGGTTCCGTACCACAGCACAAAAATACTGGGTTTTCCTTAATTGTGCCTCCTATTCATAATCATAAATTTCTCATCATATTTGCTGTAATATTTAAGTAATGACCCATATTTTTCAAAATTTTAATATCAGAAGTTTCTGAGATAGTGAGGTGTATATGGTCTTTTCGTCTTTTTTCTGAAATACTTGTTTACTCAAAATTTCTAAATTATAGAAAATATATATTTAAGATTCTCACAAACGTTACAGTTTGAAAACATTTAATTTATTTTATTTACCCAACAAAGTACCCTCCGTATTCAAAATTAATTTGCTTTTATCTCGCGTGTTTATTTTACATATGAAAAATACCTATAAATCATTAATTTTAGCCTTACTAATTGTCTATCGCTTCGTAAACCGGCCGGTTGTGATTGTTACTTCATGATAAATTGCACACCATAATTTGTGATTCAAAATTATGCGAAGGAAAAATAATTCTATTTCTTGGTACAAAATTTACGAAAACTATCATATTCATATTCATATTCATATTCATATTCATATTCATATTCATTTATTTGCTTTAAATGTGGTTACATTAGGTTCTTAAATATTGATAATTTTCACACATTTAGCCAACCCTGGGCATGCAAATTATTAACATATTTTTTAAAGATAATAATAGATAATTATTTATAAATCCTTTGTAAACGTCAAAATTAAAATTACTTAATGTCAAAATTTACAGGTTCTTACAAGTACAAAATAGTCAGATAATTAACAGTGTAGTTCACAATTTACATGAGAGAAAATACACAATTGGATCTACATAGTACCATGTTAATTAAGTAATCGAGGTTTAATTTTATAAAATTCGGACATGTCATAAAAACCATTATGTACCAGCCAATTTCTTAGTTTTATTTTAAAAATAGGCAGGGGTAGATACTGTATCTCTGCTGGAATACCATTAAATATCTTTACAGCGATTGCATAGCAGTTCCTATTGTGCAATGCTGTATTGGCTCGAGGAAGAACTAAGCGATTAGGAAATCGAGTATTGAATGAAGTAACATTGGACAATTTTGTGAACAAATGTATGTTAAGTCTTACAAATATGCTCATTTCCAAAATGAAGATACCAGTTAGAGTAAGTAGATTTAACTGTCTAAATAACGGTCTACATGACTCATATGGGCTTACACCACAAATAGTTCTGATGCAGCGTTTCTGTATGATAAACAGTCTTTTGACATCCACCGAATTACCCCATATCACAATTCCATAGCGTAATGCTGATTCGATATATCCGTGGTAGGCCAGAAGAGCTGATTCTCTACTCGCTACTTTCGTTAGTCGGTACAGAGCATAAGTAAAACTGTTGACCTTTTTACATAGTTTGTCGACATGGGCTTTCCATGACAACTGTGGATCTATCGTTATCCCTAAAAATACAATTTCCTGTGATTCAGATATTTGTTGATTTTGATATGTCAATGATAAATTTAATTCTGGTTTTACTTGATTAAAAAATTGCATATAAGATGTCTTATCCACATTAACACATAAATTATTTACTACTAACCAGTCAATGATATGTCTAATTGTATTGTTTATGTCATTATTAAATTCATTCAAAATTGTATTTTTTATTATAATAAATGACATCTCAATTATAATTGAGATGTCATCAGCATAAAGGGGGCAACGGTGTTTCGTGCTTTCCGGTATGTCATTTATGTATAACAAGAACAACAGTGGACCGAAAACACTTCCTTGGGGTACACCAAAATTATTTGCTCGTAGTACTGATTTATTCTCTGTTAGTTCCAATTTGTCATTTATTTTTTTGATAACTACATACTGAGAGCGGTTGCTTAGGTAGGTTTTTATCCAATCATAGGCTGGTCCGCGAATACCGTATCTCTCACATTTTCCTAATAAGATATTATGATTGACAAAATCGAAGGCTTTAGACATATCAAAAAATACTGTTACAGTCGGTGTCCTAGTATCAATAGCTTCCGCTAATGTTTTCACTAAATTGAAGCATGCGATAGTGGTAGATTTTCCATTCTGGAATCCATTTTGTTCGTTTCTAATTACAGAGAATTTTGATAGAAAAGATGAGATTCTGTTGTGCATAATTTTTTCAAAAACTTTAGATAGTATAGGCACCAGGGTAACTGGCCTATACTTGCTCATGTCTGTTCTCTCCCCTTTTTTATATAATGGCTTCACTACCGAGATTTTTAATTCTTTGGGAAACAGACCTTCTGTGAGAGATTTGTTAACTAGGTGTATCAATACAGGGGATATTTCTTTATTACAGAATTTTAGAATGTTTGTTGCGATTTCATCATAGCCAGTGGCATTAGTATTATTAAGTTGTTTAATTGTTTTTGAGGTTTTGAGGAGGTGATAGAAATATGCTATAACTTGATTGAGTTACTTTATAAATTGCGGTATTGTCGGGATGATTGCTTATATTTGTATTGGTCAGATCTATGAAGTAGTCATTAAATGCATTTGCCATCTCTATTGGATCCTCCGTTTTTTTGTTTTTTATATCTATAGATCTTATTTCGATGTCAATATTTCCATTTTCATTTTCCTTTTTTATTAACTGCCACGAGGCATTGCATTTATTTTTAGCATTATTGATGAAATTGTAATTTTGAATTTTTTGAGAGCACTCTATACATCTGCGCAACCGTTTGCTATACCTTAAGTAGTTATTTTTATTTGTTACTGATTTGTTTTGATAGTACTGGAATCTTAGTTTTCTTTTAGTTTGACATGACCGCCTTATGCCTTTTGTTAGCCATTTAGGATTGACATTTGTATCTCGTCTAGTTTTCACCCTAATTGTTGGGAAGCATTGATTGTAAAGTAAGGCTATCGTATCATGGAATAATTTGAACGCTGGTTCCAATTTTGTACAATTCAAGACTTCATTCCATGATAGGCTATCTAGGTAGCCTTTAAACTTTACCAAATTTTCATCGCTATAATCCCTTTTAGTGGTATACCAAAAATGTATTTGCTGCTTTATTTTTGTCACAGGAACAGTGAGGAATTGCGTTGTGTCATGGTCTGACAGTCCTAGACGTTTAGTTTCCCCATAAGCCGTATTAATATTACTTATTAGATGGTCAATACACGAATTTATTCTTGTTGGTGTATTAAGATGAATGATCATGTTATAGGCTTCTATTATGCTTTTCAACTCTTTTGTCCACTTGTCATCTTTCAGTGTATTTATGTTTAAATCCCCAGTTATTATCAATTTGCTATTGTTCAGTTTATGTCTTAGCCTATGTAGTAAGAGTTCTAGTTTATTAAGGAAGTCTGTATTTAGTTTGGCATTTGGAATTTTATACAGACAAAATAAAAATAATTTATATTCTGGAACCTCCACTCCACAACATTCAAAAGAAAATGGTTCAGTCAATTCTTTGGCAACATTTATTTCTTTAGTTTTAATGTGATTTTTGGTAAATATACAGACACCTCCTCGTGATTTATCTAACCTACAGTAAGAGGTGGTTAGTCTGTAAATTTTGAGCAGTAAATTTTTCTCATTTCCTGACTTAACAAGAGTCTCTGACAAGCAGATAAAATCAATGTCTTTGTGGCTTTCTCTTAATTCATTAACAGTTATTGTAATAATGTCCCTCTTACTCTTAAAACCTTGTATGTTCTGGTGCATTATATACAGTTTATCATTTTCGCTATCCGACGACACGAAAAAGCTGGCAACCTGGTACCTTTGGTGAAGTCCTTTGTTCCGATTCATCGACCTTAGTAATAAATTTTCCAGTTTTCTTAAAGTAATAGGGTATTGTTCCCTTTTTACCATCTTCTAAGTTTACATGGTTTGCCTCGTTATTATTATTTATGGACATATCGTTGTGGTCGTTATTGGTCAGAACTTTATTTATTTCGGAACAAAGTTTTTTAATGTAAATCTTTTTGGTTAGGCTTTCATCTATTTTTACGTAATGACAGTTTGGAAACACATTTAATAATATTTTGATCGTGTCATTCAATTTATTTTCGTTTAGATAGTCACTATTTGTAATACCCACAACAATAACAGTGTTGTTCTTCAAAGCCTTAAGACAAGCGCTAAGTTCCACTGTTAATTTTGTTGGGTTTTTATCATGTTCTCCGACTGATAATATGTAGACATCTTTGTCCTTAATGTTTTTATAGTTTATACCCAACAATATACTATCACTGGATGCATGAGATTTTGTGCTGGACTGTATGTTATATTTCCGGTAGTTGTTTCTTGCATCCACGAGTTCAGCCGCTAAACCGACGCATTGTTTTCCTCCAAGTATATGTATTGTGGGACACTTATTTACAGTTACTTTCGACGGTTTTGCGCCTTTGCTTTCTTAACAGTTATTTTCAGGATTAGTGTTGGTAGACTTATCTTTGTTTGTTCTTGTCATGTTGGGAAAACTTTTTCTTTCATGAGATATTTTTTGTAGCTCTTCTTTTTCTGAATTAAGTTTTTCTTGTAGGTTGTTTTTAGTTTCTGGTGGAATATGTGTGGTTTCTTTTTCCAGATGTTTTGAAGTGTTCTCCATAAAAAGAACTTTTTCTTCTTTCATTTTATTGCAATAAATTACAGTATAGTATGATGTTTACAAAAAATGTGGTACAAGTGTAATTTTACCGATAATGGCATAGCAATTTGATAATTTAGAATTAGTATAATAGATAATAATAACATTAGGTACATTATTTCATAGCTCATTAAATAATAAATCAGTAAAATTTCAGCATTAGATCAATAATCAGTATTGAAAACTATTTACAATTTTCATAATATTCGTTCAGATTGTATGGGCACATAACAAGTAGATATTCCTTTAATATCTTGAGGAATCGATCACCAGGGAGAAGCTTGATATTTTTTGGTAATTTATTGTATACAGAAACTGCTGCATGGCTAGTACTTTTACTGTGAGATGTCGTTCTACACAACTTAACTTCGAGATGATGCCTGAAGCGTTCTTTTAACCTACCACACTTACGTTCAGCGCTGATTGGAAATTTCTCTGGAAGATGCCTAACTAATTTGCACAATTCAATTATGTAGAGCGCTGTAACCGTGTGGATTTTTAGTTTCCAAAACAGATCGCGACAAGACACTCTGTTTGATTTGACTCCGCTTAAAATTCGAACACACCTCTTCTGTAAAATGAAAATTTTGTCTAACTCAACACTTCCTCCCCACAGCGCCAAGCCATAAAGAAGTCTGGAGTGAAAGTAGGCATAATATGCCTGTAATGATGCATGTGTCGTTGTAATTTTCGACAAGCATCTTAATGCATAGCTAAAACTACTTAGTTTCCCCGCAAGGACCTCAATGTGCTTCTTCCAGTTCATATGTTCATCTGCATAAATTCCCAGAAATCTCGCGTGGTCTACTAGTGAAATTTTAGTATTATCCATTGTGAGATCAAGTTCCAAACGTGAAGTGTTGTAGTTTCGGAAGTGTATCATTTTGGTTTTACTTGCATTTGTTTTTAGTCCTACAGACCGTAACCATTCAACAAGGGTATAAATAGTATCTGAAATTTCATCTGATACTGTGTTACATTTCTTCTTTCGAATTTGAAAAAAACCGATATATCATCTGCGAACATTGTTAGTTTTTTATTAACGAGCTCAGGTAAATGATTTACGTACAGTAAAAATAATAACGGCCCCAAAACACTACCCTGCGGCACTCCTTTCCTGGTTTCTGTGCTTCGAGATTCTGTAATTGACAGTGTTTTAGTCCGAGAATCGACCAAGGGAAGTATCACACTTTGTTTTCGATTGGTCAGATAAGATTTCAGCCAGTTTAAACAATTTCCCCGAATACCGTAACGAATGAGAATAGCTGCCAGGACTTGATGATCCACATAGTCAAATGCTTTGGACATATCTAATAAAACCGTTACAACATTTGATTTACTATTAAGAGAGTCCGCCACAAAGTCCATCATGTCAAATACCGCATCTACCGTACACTTACCCGGTTGAAAACCGAATTGGCTTTTGGACACTATGTTAAACTTAAACAAAAAATTTGATAATCTAATTGAGTAAAATTTTTCAAAAATTTTTGATAATACTGGCAACAGGGCTATAGGGCGATAATTGTGAACATCCATTCTACTATCACTTTTGTGTTAAGGTTTAATGTGAGCTTTTTTTAGTCTTTCTGGAAATTTTCCTGTGGCTATTGACAGATTGACCAGATGGACAAGAGCATCAGCTATAACATCGATAACATCTTTAATAATAGTAATTGGTAAACCGTCATAACCGCAAGACCTTTTATTATTTAAGTTTGATACAAGCTTTAGGAGTTCCTGTCTAGATATGGGAGTGATGAACATAGAGTTTTCATGAAAACTGGGTAGTTTAATATTATTAAATTCATTTTCACCACGATTAGAACTATTTGTGGTAAAGTAGGAATTGAACAAATTAGGAGCCTCCAACTCATTTTCGACAATTTTGACACCATCGGTAAGTCCTACAAAACTCTCAATTTGTTTAGATGTTTGCCCCTTGACTGTTTCATTCACTATACTCCAGATAGTCTTAATCTTATTTTTGGAGTTCGTTATGATACATTCATTATTTTTCTTTTTTGCATATGCTACAACTTTGTGCAAAATCGAACAGTATTTTTTATAGTGTTGAGACCGTAAGGGCTTCTCTTTCGAATGCTTAAGCTCAATAAAAAGGTCGCGTTTTGTTTCGCAGGATTTCATTATACCCGGTGTGATCCATTTTGGTTTAGAACATTTTTTATTAACTTGTACTTTTTTCAACGGGCAGAACCTATCAAATGCACTTAGAAGCACATCATGAAATATATTGAAAGATTGATTCATATCAAAATTCGTGCATACCGGATCCCAATTTACACTGCTGAAGAAATATTTTAACTCTTCTCTATTTGATTTATTTACATCTCTTACGTGTTTAAGAACACCATCAGTCTGTGATTTAATTCGGACGATGTCCCATGTAGCATATTGAAGGCAATGATCAGATAGACCTAGATCAATCACGTTAATATTGCGTAAATTTGTATTTGAAATTATATTATCAATGCAGGTACTGCTATGCTCTGTGATACGTGTGGGCTCTTGAACGAAAGGTTTGGCACCCAATGAATTTAGGAGACATAATAATTCGCTAGTTTCCCTTCCATTAACCAATAAGTTAACGTTAAAATCTTCACACAGAAGAAAGTTTCTTTCCATTTTATTATTTAAGTGATTTAAGATATTTTCAAGGTTATCGATAAAATTATCATTATTTATTGTTTAAGGCCTATATGCACAAACTATGTAGGAACCAAATATATTAATTCCACAAACTTCTAATATGTTCGAAATGGAAAGTTGTTTTATTAAGGGAAGTTCATCGAATTGTAAGCTATTGTGTACAAAAATACAAACTCCACCTCTACTATTTCGACTCTCACGGCAAAACGAAGAAGCTAGACGAAAACCCCCAAATGAGATCCTTTCGAGATCATCTTTCACTCGGTGGTGTTCCGTCAGGCATAAAACTTTGACATAACGCCCATCTTCCGAGTGAAGCCATGCCTCAAGTAAAGCTTGCTTTCTATCATTTAAGCTTTGTATGTTTAGGTGTGCTACTGTTATGCCTGGCTGTGAAGATTTTCTGTTTCCGTTTAGTTTATTTTTATTCTCGAAAAAAATCATCCCTCTTAGTTACGGTAATGGCGCCTGTAGAGCGTTTTATGGCTCTTGTGCTGAAATAATAAGGAATTGTACCTTTTCTGGGAACTCTCGCATTCAGGCTTTTGTTTGGTGTGCCTGGATTGGCAGAGAGTCTTAATCGTCTTTTGTCAGTATTCCGTTTCCGTAAAAATGATGGAAGTTTTTTGGATGTTGAGTCATGTGAGCATATTTTCTTAAGTGCTTCTATATTTTGTTCTTGTTTAGCATTTACTATCCGTAATTCCTGGCTCTCTTCTTATAGAAATAAGCGATTCGATCTCTTTATGGGCACTATCTAGTTGTAATTTTAGTTGCTCGATAGTATGCTGCATTATTTTATATTGTTCACTGTCGTCAACAGTGCTAAGGTCAGGTAAAGTTAATGCCTTGACTGAGGATGTATTTGAGTCTAAAGAGTTGAAGACATCCTCGTTGGAGTCACATTTTGTCCTAGGGAACCGTGTTGTGTTGTGGCTTGGACTATTATTATGGTAAACAGGACTCAACTGTCGCGGCCTTCGTTGTGTCACATTTGAAGTTGAAAGTGGGGAGTACGGTGCACTGTAGCTGGTGTTGGCTTGTATAGTAGACGACTTTTCCTCTAAAGTGAGTGTATTCGGCAAACTCCTTGTTGTGGAATCCAGCATCACTGATCTGGATGAGTGGTTTGAAAGTGAGCCAGAATTGTGTTCGTGAATGTCCTCTATTGACTTAGCTCGTCTCATCTGATAGTGTCGTCTCATCTGATATCGTCCCTGAGTCAGGCGTAACTTCACAAAACAACACCTGGTCTAAATATGTACCAAATTTCAACTTAACCGGTCCAGAAATCGGTTGTTTAATATATTCTTTCACAACGAAGGACGTAATTTGCTGTTTTTCCTTCTCAAACTCTTGAATATCACCGGCGTTTGCTAACGCCACTTTTCCGTTAGTTTTTAAATTTTATTACCATGGCATAAATTTCAAAATCGCGACCCGTCCCAACAACCCTCGGTTTTTGAGAGGTTAAGGTAGGAAACCCTAAAAAAAGATGTTACAAATACGAGTCTTATCTAAAAGAGACCTCCTCCAGCACTCCAACTCCAGAATAGTTGTCCGAGCGAGCGAAGCAAGCGAAGGGCTCCATTTCGACAAGTCTGTCTCTATGTGTGTCTATGGGTTTTTTTTTTCTGAAAGCTATCGTGTGGGGTTTCAAATTAAAACGATTCATGAGCCGGTTCTAAAAATATACTACACTATTACCTTTCGGCCGCCTGTTCTCTTTAAATCCAAGAAATATTTTCAAACATACCAAGTTTGGACTTCTTAAAGTAGGAGATGAATTAGTAAAGAAGAGTGAGTGAAATAGACTATAACAATTTTCGTGAAAAGTCAATAGATTGTATTTTAAATCGCAAAATGTAGTTTACAAAGTGGTGCGGCTACTTTACTGCTTGATTTTACTACTGACTACTTGAATCTAAAATTATAACCTATAAATTGGTTCACAGTCCTCCCTGTTAGCGAGATCTACTGCCCACAGGGCCACCAGTTATTCTTACTTACTAGTAAGATGATGATGATAAGTATGATTTGTAGGACCGGGGCGCAACGAGGTCGCTACTTATATCTGAGCCGACGCGGAGGACCGCCGCCGCCACCGCCGGCACGTCCCCGCCCGCCGCCGCCGCCGCCGCCGCCGCAGAGGCGCCACGCTGCTCCGGCGACGAATCAACTACAACTTCTTATTTTAAAAATGTCAGTTGCCTACGCCTATACCACTCAATCCAAGAAAACCTCCTTCAATGCACGTAAAACAAGCACTTCAAAAGGATTTTGAGACTTTTTCCATTGCTGCTTTCCAGTGCACTCGCGTGCAGGAAACCCAGACATCCTTCAGCCGGGTTCATTGTGTACATGGCAGCCAGTGTACAAATAGTGATAGTTGCGGCGGCGACGCGTTACACTTGAGACGCGGGAAAAGTATGGCGAGTGAAGCAACCTCTGCGGCAGGCGAGGCGGGGAGCGAAGATAATACATCACTTGGGATACGGTAAGTTTGATATTGACAAGAATCCTAGGTCAAATCAAATCAAATCAAATCAAAAATCATTTATTTCCATAGGATGTTGTTACATCACTTAGATCCGTCATTACATTTTTTTGGGTGAGTTCACTAACACAATGGCGGAATCTGTGGAGAAGAGCTCACCGAAGAAACTCCACAGTCGTCGCATCTTTTGCGTTTCCTTTTTTAAATAAAATATTGTCAAATTACAAAATGAATGCTAATTATATATCGAAACAGCCTGTTACTCAAACAATCTATTCCCATGGACATCTGTCCTCTAAGTAATCAGATATCCTATAGTAACCTTTTTTATACAATTTCTGTTTTATTATTATTTTAAACTTGTCTAAAGGTAAGTTTTCAATATCAGTAGGGACCTTATTGTAATAGCGTATACAATTGCCTTTAAAAGAATTACTAATTTTATGTAGTCGGCTTACATAAGCAACCAACTTATCTTTATTTCTAGTATTAAAATTGTGTATATCACTGTACTTCTGTAAATAAGTTATATTTCTTTTTATATACACAAGATTGTCATAGATATATTGAGACACAAATGTCAGAATATTGATTTCTTTAAACTTTTCCCTCAGTGACACTCTAGGCACTAATCTATAAATTGCACGAACAGCCCGTTTCTGCAGAATAAATATACTATTAGCATTCGCAGCGTGACCCCACAATAAAATACCATAGGTCATTAGACTATGAAAGTAACTAAAGTAGACTAGTCTAGCGGTGTCTACGTCGGTAAGAGCTCTAAATTTTTTAACTGCGAACGCTGCCGAATTCAGTCTGTTCGACAATTTATTTATATGAATATCCCATTGTAGTTTGGCGTCTAAAGTAATGCCCAAAAAGACAGTCGACTGCACAAGGTCCAATCTCTGTCCTTTTATAAATATGTCTGTAGTAACCGGGTTCACATTGGGTAACACGAATTTAATACATTTAGTTTTCTTTTCATTAAGTAATAAATTGTTAACAGTAAACCAGTTCACTATACTAGAGATAGCATTGTTTACCTCGTCATAATTTGATTGCTGTCTTTTAACTTTAAATATCAAAGAAGTATCATCGGCAAACAATACTAACCCATGTTTTGCTTTAACAAGGTAAGGTAAATAATTAATATATACTAAAAACAAGAAAGGACCAAGAGTTGAACCTTGCGGTACGCCCATACTTATTGAAGACCCAGGTGATCTTTTCCCATTAACATCGACCTTCTGAACCCTATCTGTTAGATATGACTCCAGAAGGCCAAGTGCCTGATCTTTTACACCATAATGGCGTAACTTCCTGACAAGAGTGTCATGATGGACGCAATCAAAAGCCTTGGATAGATCGCAGAAGACACCTATTGCATCCATTGCGTCTTCCCAGGCATCAAAAATATTGTCGATTAGTTCAACACCAGCATCGGCTGTTGAACGACCCTTTGTGAAACCAAACTGAGCAATATGAATTAAATTATTAAGATAAAAATGACTTTGCAATTGATTAAGTATGAGTTTTTCAAATATTTTGCTAAGCATTGGTAGTATCGATATGGGTCTAAAATTGGTGGGGTCTGATGTACTACCAGCTTTGAATAAAGGTATAACTTTACTTAGTTTCATCAAGTCAGGAAACACACCATTATCTATACATTGATTAAATATACAACAAAGGTGAGGTGCAATACAATCTACAATGGAACTAATAATTTTTACTGATAGACCATGGGCGTCAGCTGTCTTTTTCATTTCCAGGGATTTAAACGCTTTTACAATGTCTTCATTATTTACGTGCCTAAATTTAAAATCTGTTTTACATTCCTCAAAGTTTTGTTTAAATTTAGATTCAGCAGCAGCGGGAGATGAATTTAAAGACTTGGTTGTTGAAACTGGAATGTCCGTAAAGAAATTTTCGAAAGCTTTTGCTACTTCTAGGTCTGTACTTAGCAATTGATTATCTATCTTAAGCTTGAAGTTATTATGTGTAGCTTTGGCCTTTCCAGTCTCTCTGTTTATAATTTGCCAAGTCGTTTTCATTACATTGCTACTAGATTCAATTTTGTTTTTAATTAAATTAGATTTAGCTACGGCACAAACGCCTTTAAATATTTTTGAATAACTACGAACATAATCTAGAAAGGCCGTATTTTTGTTATATGATTTCTCTTCATAGAGTTCATATGATCTTCGTCTGCTCCTATGAATTCCAACTGTCACCCAATCACTAAACAAAGCTTTGTTATTAACTTTTATAGTTTTTGATTTAAATTCCGTATCATATTCATTTTTGACAAGGTTAAATACTGAGTTGTACAACAAATTTGGATCGTCACTGTATGGTATTTCCCATAGTTTATCTAAAATATTATTCCTGTAGTGTTCAAGCCGAGTGTCACTAACGGGCACACATGTAATATCCTCTTTTTGGTCCTTTTTTATTTTAATATTGAATATATCTATCTGACCAGAGTGATCAGAGGTTAATTTATTGATGACCGATTTGAAAATGGGCGTAATGTTAGTAAATATATTGTCAATGCAGGTAGCAGATGTTGCAGTAATTCTAGTAGGCTCCAAAAACAGATAGTTCATGTTGTGACATAAAAATAAGATTTTTATCTAGTACAAATATTATTATCCTCTAACAGATTAACATTAAAATCACCACAAATTATAAAAATTTTGTTTTTTTTTTTTTTTTTAGGTAGGAATCGAATATTAATCTCATAGGTCTATCCTTTCTCAGCCATCACCCCTTCCCATCTTGGCCTGGTTTGCTGGAAGAAATCTCTTATTTTAATTGTATTTAGGTAACAAACATTTACTTGCTCACATAAATTAATTACTAAATTGCGCTCAGACCATTAATCAATTATAGTTTATTGTGAAAATATGAATGCATGTTAGTTAAACTTACTTAAAAATAATTTATTTTATGAATATTTTATATCTAGGTATTGTAAGTATCGAGTATCGAAAGAGCGTCGAACGAGAGATTAGAGATAGGCTCGTCTTTGTACACGATTTTCATGTAATTTTTTTTTTGAGGGATTCGTACCCGAAGGTAGCCAAACGGGACCCAATTACTAAGCTCCCGCTGTCCGTCCGTTCGTCCATCCATCCGTCCGTCTGTCACCAGGCTGTATTGAGATACCGTAATAGTTATACAGTTGAAACTTTCACGGATGATGCATTTCTGTTGCCGCTATCACAACAAATATTAAAAAACAGAATAAAATTAATATCACTCCCATACAACAATTCTTTCAACACCACATACAAACTTATGAATCCATGATTTTGAAATACACCGGCGCGCCGAGCCACCAAGAGCGATGAGTTGAAAGTCCGACCACCTGCGCTAACTCAGTTTAACTATACTAATGGCGTTCTCACATACCCGCAATGCACAAGGAAGATTGGCTACATAAGCTACATGCTAGCACACGAGCGAGTTTAAAGCTCATGAAGCGGTCGCCGTTACCGAAATCGGTTGGACCTCTCTTATCTTAACTTTTGAAGAGTGAAAACTGTAGTCTTAGACATATGGTACAATAATGAATTTTACCATTCGCAACTTGCAAGTTCAATGTACCTCTGTATGCTACTTATATACTATATGTATGACCCCAAAGACGACGTTCTGTCAAAAGCTATTAGAATACCAACACCATCTATGGACAGAAGATCAAACTGAACCAAAGATTTAAAAAAAAACAATGGTTCCTCTTACGTTTTTTTTCTTTAAGAACCCCCACGAATTTATTTAAAAAAACATCCAAATTGGTCCAGCAACACCATCTATGGACAGAAGAATAAACTGAACCAAATATAAAAAAAAACCGGTGGTTCCTTTTACGTTTTTTTTTCTCTTTAAGAACCCCAACGAATTTATAAAAAAAAACATCCAAATTGGTCGAGCCGTTTGCGAGTTTCGCGCTTACTAACACATTTAGCGATTAATTTTTAGGGTTCCGTTCCTTATTGTGCGTCCGTCTTTTACTAATATTATGTATCTATAGTAATAAAGAAATTTTGATCTTGATTTGATAATTTTTCTCAGAAACTCGTAGATGAACTAAGTTGAAATTAATTTCAATTACTCAGGACTGCATACCCCTGAAGTTATAAAAAAAATAGAAAGTTGCTCAGATTGCGAAAATGTCGAAAAAAATTTTGGGTTTTTCGAATCCATTTACTCCACTATAAGGTCATCTACAGTTTTGATTTTTGGGTTAATGCTTATAAACCCGACTGGATGTAATTTTCTCGATATAATTTGTTTACGAAAAGACCTCTATTTTTTTTACTGTAATTCTAAAATCCTAACTAAATTCATTGCAGAATTACATTCAAAATGTTGACATTATGTATTCGTAAAATTTCAATGATTTTTTTGACAAAATGGCGTAGTTTATTTTTAAACAATTTTTACGTGGTTTGGCGCTACGTTATTTTAGTTTGAGTCGAGCACATTGACTTTTCTTTCTTATGTGAAAGTCATTAACGCTGTCACTTTCGTTTACATTCGTATTCCTGTTTAATACTTTTTTCGTATCACCTTAAATATTATTTCACCTTCCTGTTGCACCCTGTATAATAATATAGTTTTGATTTATTTACTAGCTGTCCGTGGAGCAACTCCGCACACGCGGTTGTCGATTTCTAATAGGACCCGTGAAGAGAAGTTACTTTAAATTAAAAACGAAAATATAATTTAAATTTAGAATATCCAGCGCAACCCCCCCCCCCCCCATGTCCGCCGCCATCTTGAGTTCTCGTAGAAAATCCCCACACTAACTAAATTATCCTTTTTTGGCTTTCCCTGTGCGTTTTTCAAAATTATCTCTCCGGAATTACCTTCCCAAGACTTCAACGCATCCTTTAAAAAAAGTTGATCCAAATTGGTTCAGCCGTTGGCGAGAATCACGTTTACCAACATATTTTAATTATAAGGGGTTCCGTACCGTAAATTTAAAGGATAAACAGAACCAATAGGTCTTAGATGTTTAAAAGTAATATAAAGCGACCGAATCCTGAGCCAATTAAGTTTTAATTTGGTATATGTATTTATGTGACCCAGACACGAACGTCTCACGTAAACAAAGTAATTTTTGAATTAAAGGAGCATATCAAAAAAATTAAATTAATGTTTTCCACGGTATAGTTTTATATGGAGTTTGTCATGTCCGATGAAAGGGCTAGTTGCGAGGATTTTAAATATATATTTTTCATAATTGTAAAAAATATTCTAGGATTAAGTCAAAAAAGACCATTCTCACGGTTTTTGAAGTTTGTGAAGCGGTGTAGCTAGTCATCACAATATTAGTATGCCTAGAGTCACAAAACAACACTATAATAAAATACGTATACTGATACTGATTTTATTTCTAGATATGTCCACTTCTCTAACTATGTTTAGATTAAATTTAGATTTAAGATGTTATATAATAAGGTTAATATTTGTACACCCAGTATTACTGGATACCATCATTTGAAACACCGTTGATAATATAAAACCTAGTTACAAACAATTATGAACAAATAAACATTTTTGTTTTTGTTTTTCTCGGTTTTTTTCTTATTTTACCATATCCATTCTGTTCGATTCAGAATCGATTCTCGATCTATGGTTTCGGAACGGCCATTTTGAATTTGACAGTTGCTGCCGACAGAGCAGTTTTTGACAACTGACAGACGAAAAGCCCTCGCGATGTAGCGCGTATTGGCATAGGGTATTGAATTAAATCGTAAGCCATCTGGAATTGTATTCGGGCTCCCCTCAGGATTGTCTATTTAGCTGAGTGTATTGTGGTTCACCGAACCAGATAAAGTTCGCATTCACGCGTATGTGCGCGTCGAAGCTGGCCTGCCAGCCACACCTGGTTGGCTGAAGAACCTGTCTACCAAGAAGAGCCTAGGGTGCACCCAGGCCTTGCAGAGAGACAGGAGTTTGACGGGAACGAAGCACAGACCAGGTCAGATAGAATCTATTTACTTAGCTCGGTGAATCGCCGACGTTCTCACTTCTTGGCATCTGATAGCGACGCTACCTCGTAGCTATGGGCCCCTGCGAGGTCATTAGGTGCCGAGAAGCCTGAACACATTCCTATTTGTTTCCTGCTCCGAATTCCCATCATATGCTCAAGTCGCTTGCTGCACTATTGTATGTATTTGAGTCTAAAGAGTTGAAGACATCCTCGTTGGAGTCACATTCTGTCCTAGGGAACCGTGTTGTGTTGTGGCTTGGACTATTATTATTGTAAACAGGACTCAACTGTCGCGGCCTTCGTTGTGTCACATTTGAAGTTGAAAGTGGGGAGTACGGTGCACTGTAGCTGGTGTTGGCTTGTATAGTAGACGACTTTTCCTCTAAAGTGAGTGTATTCGGCAAACTCCTTGTTGTGGAATCCAGCATCACTGATCTGGATGAGTGGTTTGAAAGTGAGCCTGAATTGTGTTCGTGAATGTCCTCTATTGACTTAGCTCGTCTCATCTGATAGTGTCGTCTCATCTGATATCGTCCCTGAGTCAGGCGTAACTTCACAAAACAACACCTGGTCTAAATATGTACCAAATTTCAACTTAACCTATGTATGCTCAAGTCGCTTGCTGCACTCATTTGCGGTTAACGAGCACATACAGGGTGTCTGCGACACTACGAGTGGAGTGTAGAGAGGCGTGTGGGGTGACACGACGCACCCTAATTGTACGAGCGGCTGTTTATATTACTGAATGTGCTTTTGTTGGGATACTTTGCTGTTTCTTAGGGTTCCGTGCCTTAAAAGGAAAAAGGGAAACCCCATTTATTAAGCGTATAGTTGTTAGTGTCTACGTCCCAATGTATGGTGCTTAATAAATATACTAGTTATTTTTTTATTTTATAAAATTTTAGCCTATTTTGAGAAACTAATTTGAATATTTTGACTAATATATGTCTAATTAGTGATTTAAATACCGCCTACACAAGTATCATAAACCCTCTTTACTGCGTCCAAAAACCTTACGTTACTACAAGCATAATGCATATACTACTTGGTAAAAACTACATTATGACCACAATGTGTAAATTTTCGATAAATTATGACATTCAAATTTCGAACGCCGACGCCCGCCTACGTGCCGCCCCCTAGTTTATGTGTGAAGTTGGTACTACTGAGCAAGCTAAACAAGTGCAGAGCAGTTATCAATACCACCACGCCGGTCGAACATGCGGTTCATGAACACATCAAAGAGAGCTTATGATATGTGCGTAGGTAATGTAACTATACATAATAATTAGGCACTAAAACTCTCGAGTGATATTATTAGGAAACTCGCCTTCGGCTCGTTTCATGAACCCACTCTCGAGTTTCAATCCCCTCCATTATGTATCTGTCACATAAACTACTATTAATTTATTAACATCTCGCCTTCTCATTCATACCTTTTGGTCAGAGGCAATTTATTTATATTGAGCAGGGCCTGTACGCTCCGTTTGGAAAGATTGCTGATTTGCTCCTTGGGGTCGTCAATTAATTCATCATTTCAGCCTGTTAATGTCCACTGCTGAACATAGGCCTCTCCAATCGCACTCCAGCGTGACCGGTCCGTAGCCACCTGCATCCAACGAGATTCAGCGATCCTCACCAGGTCGTCGGTCCATCTCGTAGGTGGCCGACCCACACTGCGCTTGCCAGTACGTGGTCTCCATTCAAGGACCTTTTTGCCCCATCGGCCATCCGATCTTCGCGCTATGTGGCCTGCCCATTGCCACTTCAGCTTGCTTATCCTACGGGCTATGTCAGCAACTTTGGTTCTTCTACGGATCTCCTCATTTCTGACTCGATCTCGTAGAGAAAGCAATTCATTACAATTACCCGTCATGTCACGTCACGTCAATTAATTACTTAAGACTTTTCTGACAACTATCTGGTGACATATCGCGATATTTGGCTCAACCTTCTCATAACTTAATCTCATAGGAGATTTTTCAAAATTAGAAATTTCTTAATAAATTCAATTCGCTTCATTGTTTTATTTAAGACTAGTTTAAAGATTGCTTAGATCGTAGTCTATAGAATCACAGTGATACAATTTAACAATTATAAATGCCTCCTATATGTGCCTATCTGTAACGTATACGTTTAGACAAATATAGACAAGAGTCGTGGCTTTATAGTTTTGTTAATTAAAACCTTTAAAAATAAATACAACAACGTATGCCGTGTTGTAAACAACAAATAACGAACTTTATTGAAGTCTCCTGCCTCACCTGCACCTACCAGAGGATAGAGAGAGGACCTAGAACTGGACTATTAGCTGCATCATAACCCGAACAGACTAAGCTAACAAATAATTCTCCAAGTGAAAAAAATCATCAAAAATTTTGCTGGACGGAATCACAAACCAAAACGTCATCTGTGTATTTTTTTTGTTGTTGATTTTTCAAAAAGGACTATAAATTAATTTTGATTAAATTTATATGGGACCACCTCTGAAATATTAACTGTCAAGTAAAACAAGATTAATCAAAATAGATTCATAATTGATGCAATGGTCGCCTAACAAACTTAGAAAAACGAAATGAGAACCGCCCCCTTTTTCAAGTCGGTTGAAAAGGTTGCACACTGTAAAAATAATATGAAGATATTTAATTATTATTATGCCGTCTTTTCAAACCTTTTTCGTTACGTTATTCAATTTGAAGGCGACCTTTTTCGGGTGAATATTAAAACATAATCCTCCCAATTATTCATTTCAATATTGCATATTCTGGAATATTCCGGATATAATCATATTTCAACAGAAGAGAGACTTCGCGTTTAATTCGATTTACATTCAAAGATGATATGCGTAAGATGTTCTCGTAGAAGCTTGCACGCGCGTTTTTCGTGACGATGGGCTAACCCCCTGTCACACTAAATAGACCATTGGATTGTCGGCTAAACCTAAGCGCAATTGTGCCTCTGCTACTCCGATAACGGAAAGTTAACTTAACTGCCGATAAGGAAAAAGTGAAACAGTGTAAATTTGCGAGAAAATTGGATAAAATTGAAGTAAATAAGGGTTTCTTGAATATATTATGTAGACAGGGTGTCACGTAAGTCAACTTAAGTAACTTAACTAAGTAAGGGACAGAGCTATGCGTCCGTCTCCCTTCCATTTTATAAGCGACACGAGGAGTAGGAAATTGACATGGTCAATAGGGGATACTTTCTGAGCAGGTTTCTTTTTAATATGGAATAGATGGCGTTGAAAAAACAACTCCCTTTTTCTAGTTGGCGCATGATGAATGTGGTAAATATGGGCAGAGGATACCTGAACAAAGAAAGAAATACCCTTCACTGTCACGTTTGCGAGATAATTGACATTAAATAATCACCGTATTACTATCTGTGTGCAATAAAATATAAATGAAATAAAACTGTGCATTATTGCATTGTGCACTGTTGAACGGTAATACAGTAGAGTACATTAACATTAACATTAAATAATCACCGTATTACTACAAAAAATACACATAGTTTAACCTCAAAACAAATGTCAAATCCTATTAATTTTTGTCTGTAAACAAGTGTTGAACAGGATTTTTTTTTGTGGTAAGACCGTCAATGTTCTCAAATATTTGTCTTTACTTCCAACGTAGCACTTCAGAGTACCATATTATTATTTTTTGTTTGTTTAAATGACCTTGTCCCATATTTAGCATATTCATCAGGCGCCAAAGAAAATAAGACCGGGTATTTCGGTGTCGAATGGTAACTGCTAGTTGTGCTCGAAGTAATCTCTTTTAAGTGATAAGCTCGCCCATGTACCTGAGTTTTCTTTTAATGTTTCGTGTATATTTATCTGTGTGCAATAAAATATAAATGAAATAAAACTGTGCATTATTGCATTGTGCACTGTTGGGAGACTAAAAGCGGCCAATGGAAATGCGAACATTTGTTTAGGTGTGAAGTTGTTCTTCACAGTACAGTCCGCGATCTAGTATAGTACTCCTTCTGGAATTTGAATGTACTTATTGTGTCCATCGTAGGGACTACAATTGTATCAAAACCGGCTTCTATGTTATGAACAGCACAACTTGATTCAAATCTTGATTAGAATCTCAGTTTCCGTTTCTGACAGTGAACTGATAAAACAACATGTTTTACGGACCGGCACTCGTGCTTAGTAAACTTTGTTGTAAGTCTGCTCCGAATTCTAATTCGGTCAAAATTAACTTTTATAATATTTTAGTGAAAAGTCTATAAGTTGGATTTTAACAAATGAGGTGTCGTTGGATTTTTAGAGACCGTGAGAGTAACAGGCTTTTATAAATACTTTTTAATGAAAAGTCCATAGTCTGGTTTAAGACCGCAAAATGTAGTTTACAAAGTTATTGGTGCGGCTACTTTCACACTCTATGTACGTTACCAGGTGAATTAATTAGTTTGTCTTTGGTATTCAAAAGAAAGTGCAAACGTGGTATTTGTTGTATTAATGATTCCACATGTTAATTCAATTAGTTAGACCAGTTGTGATTGTGACACCTCCAGAGTCGGTCTCCGTCTGTCATAGCTGATTCCCAAGACCTCGTAGAGATCTTCTTCTTGTTGTCCTATTACGTCGAGTGAGCATGAGAATTCCTTCTGCTTGCTTCTATCTTGTGACTCCATTTTTACATTGCCATAGCCTCATTGCATTCATGGATGTCTTACTTTTAACTGGAATCTTAATAGCAAGACCAAATTACAAATGGTAGGTTGCCACTTTATGGTAAATTTTTTTTTGTTAAGTCTTAGTTGGCCAATTAATTCATTATGATAATTCAATTATTAAATTATTTTTGAAGTAGGTCGGTTACTTGTTTGGTACGACGTTGTGTAAATAAGTGTCATTTACACAACGTCGTATCAATATGGACTTAAAAATAATGTCAATAAACAAACGAAGAACGAATAATTTGACTAAACTTTGAATCAGAGATATAATTGAATATACTAATACAATAGCAATAAAATAATAAAATAATAATTATCTTACAAAAAACAAAAAATATGCAATTTCACAAGCCCAGCAAACCCTTAAATTAAACTAAAATAACCAAAATATAGAAATAATGTAAACAATAAAATTCCTCGGACTAACACTAAGACCAAAATTGTGGATGGAAGCTTCGTATAGAGAAACTATCCTGTAGAATAAATAACTTATACCCACTCAGCAAATTAACACAAATTGCGCCCACAGAGGCGGCTTTTACTGCATACTTTGGCTATGAGCACGTTGTCCTAAGCTACAGTATTATTTTATTTGGCAGTTCTACTGTTCTAGATAAATCGGACTGCTGCCATTAACCCCTCTGAAAGTTGCAGACCTTATTTTAATAATTATGGCATTTAAGTGATAAAATCGACCTAAAATTACCATTTCCATAACGCACTTCATAGGAATAGCATATTTTATGTAGCTATTAAAATATTCAACTTGTTCCAACTGACATAGAAACCTTAAATTAAATTCCTTTTAACATACTATTTTTTTTTATTTTTGATTCTAGAATCAGCGACGTCACACACATTTGAACATACAAGAACTCTTTTTTTTTATCTTTTTCCCCAGCCGGGGATCGAACCCGGGACCTCTCGCATGGTTGGCAGAGCCACAACCACAGCATCACAGAGGTCGACCATAAAATCCTTAAAATAAAATATACTATGATATTAATGAATACTTAAATGATGAATTGATGAGGAATTGATTTCTAACTAAACTCGCAAAAGTTATTGGGCCGGCCTGAGTTTTCTTGCCGTTTCCTTCTTTGACCAAAAAGCCCATGACTTTACGAAGCGGAGTAGCATATCCTTATAATATATTGCTTAATATCCTTGATAAAAAATCAAAACAAATACGAACAAAATAAAATAATATAAATATCCAAGAGCTCCGTGTTCTAATGGGTTTCACGATTGCGTCTCACACAGGCGATATAGGTTCGATTCCTGATCATGTATCAATGAGATAATAAATTTATCTTAAGTGCATTATACGGACGTTCTAACGGTGATGGAAAACATCGTGAGGAAACCATCATTACTCCATAGCTCCCTCCCTGTCACGAAAAATGGAGTATTGGATAACTGGCTCAAAGTGGGCGCAATTGTGCCTTTGCCACCCCGTATGGGAAGAGGCGTGACGCTCGTCATGTTATATATCCAATAATTGTAATATGGAAATATGTTAATAAATAGCTAGTAATTAATTATTACATAATTTGCATACATATTTAAGTAAAGAAGAAAATATTAAAATTTAAGTACCAATCAAATAAACCAATCGACCTTTTTGGTCGAGTTATTTAGATTCCAGGGTTATGTTATATATATCTCACCGTAAGATTGCCAAAACAGTTAATTTATAAAATAACTTACAAACTAACGCGTTAGTTTAAACCAGTTCAAAATTTAACGGTTTTATTATAAACTAACGCGTCATATCGTAAGCATTATGGTACAGTTTACAAATTATCGATAGTTTGTAAACTAACGAGAAACAATACGTTAGATTGTAATCAACGGTATCGACAATCTTACGGGGACATATATATCAAGTTATGTTCCACATAACCCCAAACCCTTTTTCATGCTGGGTGACCTGTCTAGTGAGATATTCAATGTTTCAAATGCTAATGCTAACGCTAAATAGCGAGTAAAGACCTGTGCCCCTCAGTTAGAACGGTAATACAGTAGAGTACATTAATTTATCCAGCCCTGTAACTCCTGACGCCATAAACCTCCTACGTAAGCTGTTTAATATTTATGCTTCGGAACGCACCGGCTTTCGTTGCGCGGATCGACCGCGAGTGATCGGGACATCACTAGCGGAAACGGAACTGCAGCTGTCACTTGCATAGAACCGAGATGACGAGTTAGAGGTTACTTTCTTGTCGTGAGAGAAAATGTCAGCACATGGCGATCGGGCCTTGGCTGTATTTCAGTAGTAATAATTGTCTACCACAGGTGTCGGGCCTGGTCGGAGTCTTAACTATAATAATCGTCGGGAAATAAGTAGATTCACGTCGGCTGAGTGAGTGCTTCGTGTTGTGAAGGTTAAAGTTGTTCGGTCCCCAACTCGTCGCATTCGGACAGCGACTCCTCGTGTCGGCAAGCAACACGACGGCGACAGCATCGAGCTACGACGAGAGTAAGATTCGAATCCTCTCCACCCACCCATTGTGCTCCTTATCCCGCATTCCTGCCTCGAATTGAGCTTTCGAGTTCTGGCCCAAGGCGTCAAGTTCAGTACCACTTGCGATACTCCCTGTTCTGGTGAAAACCACCCCCTCAAGATTCCACGCCCGTTCGGTTGAGGCGTGGAACTAAACATTTTGGTAGCAGGGCGTGGTTTCCTAGTGGGAAATCATCGATTCACGGACGGTTGTAGGGTTGTTTTTTTGCCACATTGTAGTTGGGAGAAAAGGGTATCTCAGATTGGCCGGCAATCAGTTTGTGAGTGAGTCTGTGGTCGGTATACCACAATTAAAGTTCATTTTCGTTTAGTGAAAGTATAATTGACGATTTAGTTAACAATTCTTATAAATTTGTAGTCGGAAACTACTCGGTGTGCATAAGAAACAGTCATTCGGTTGGACTATAGTATTGCAGTCGGTTTCCATAGCATTGCAGTGTTGTTTCGGATTACAGAGCAGGGTCAGGCTATTTAAGGGGTATTAAGCTGATTTTGCTGACCTCAGTAGAAGTGTGGGTCATATCGGAGGGGCCACTTCTAGAAGGTCATAGCTACCTTCATTATATTAAAAATAGCTTTTTTTTCTATAATAAATTTTTGTGTGTTATTTTTTATTGTGCCTTATGGTGGCATTCTCTGATTGATCTGGAGTGTATAGTCATAGGCTGTGTGTCCACAGGGCGACCATATTAAATATAATTTAGGATTTAATTGTTTTAGTGGTTGCCTTAGTTTGGACAACTTAGTTTTAATTTCTGTGCCCAGCGCTGACGGGCAAGTGCTGGTCTCTGGCTATACTTAGTTCGGTAGTGAAGTATAGGACCAGAATCAATTGAATCGGTAACCATGGCACCTTCGCCCTTGACGGTACTGCGGTATGGTGTCCGTGAGGAGATGAGATGGCTCGCCCATACTCATAAGTATGTGGAGCGACCTGACATGGACGATGTCCTACTCAAGCGTGTGGAGGACGCAATGACACGCGTCGAGAAGGTGTGTCGGCTGGCTGCGGAGGCTGAAGCTCTCGGGCTTACGGATGAAGCCTCGGTGGCTGCAGTGAAGCAGCTCTGCGCGGATGCTGACCAAGCGATGGAATGCTTGGGCGACATCGAGCGTCGCGCGGAAAAAATTAAGCGGTCGCGACGGAATGACCGCGGGAAAGGTAACGGAGACCCACCCCCGAAGGGTGTTGTTGGACGGCTGCCACACCTGGAGATTCCGGCCTTCGGTGGGGCAATTGATGAGTGGCCGGCATTCATTAATTTATTCGATAGTTTGGTCCACGGTCGGGACGACCTGGACAACGCCTACAAGTTGGCCTAACTATTGATGGCACTGCGGGGTGAACCGAAGGAGTTGGTCGGTCACCTCACGGTCACGGCGGGCAATTATGAGATAGCCCGGTCCATATTGTTTGACCGCTACCAACACAAACGGCGGTTGGTTGATGCGCAGCTGGGGAAGCTGTTTAGCATCCCAAGAGTAACCCGGGATGTTGACATCCGAGTACAGGTGCTCAACCCTGTACTGGTGGCCACTAAGGCCCTTCAGAACCTTGGTCTGCCGATAGACCAATGGTCATATATTGTTTTGTATATGGTTTTGTCACGGTTGCCTGCAGCTGTTCAAAGTCGGTTTGAATAGCTGCATGGGGGCAGTAGCTCGGAATTGCCCACGCTCGTCCAATTGACGGATTTTTTGGAGGGTGAATGCAGGCGATGTGACACACTGGATACGGAGGCCAGTGTGCAGCGCCAACCCGCGCGGATGCGGGAGGGGCCGCGCGCCCCGCCCCCACGGGGGGGTGGGCGGTCGAAACAATTTGGCGTTTTGAATGCCGCGCCGTCGGGTGACGGCTGTGTGCACTGCGACAGTGCCGGTCATGAAGTGACCAGTTGCGCCAACTTTAAGGCGCTCGGGGTAGCTGCCCGCAGGAAGGTAGTCTTCCGCCACCGATTGTGTTTCGGTTGTTTGGGGCCGCACCCGCTGAGCGAGTGCTCGCGCGCGTTCCCCTGTGAGTGCTGTGGTGGCAAGCACTACATCGTGTTGTGCCTGAACCCGTCAGGCCCTTCAGACGGTCACCAGGGCCGGACTCAGGTTGGTCGGCCACAGGGCCCAACCAGGGCCGGACCCAGTCCCCCTCCGGGCAACAGGAGTCACCAACGGGGTGACTGGGGTACCCGCGGACGGGACCCCCCCCGAGGGGAAAGGGGCAGCGTGGGGGGTAACATGCGGGATAGCCGGGGTTCGGTCACCGCTGTCCACGGTCAGCGAGGACTTCGGGCCGCTGGCTCACCGCGTGTTACGGGCGGGTGTCAGATGGCAACTATGAGTGGCGCGAAGGCTGGGAGCCCACCACCTTCTGCGCCACCCTGCCCGTCGCTCTGGGAGGCGAACAGGGAGGCGAACAGTCGGATGTCGCCCCCATTCCTAGAGCGCCCCAGGTTGGATCCGCTCTCCCCCATCCATCCACGGTGGCCACCGGGCACACCGAACACCGTCCGGTATGGTCGGATACCGGGACAGCGAGGGGCCTATTATACGGGTTGGGACCCCTTGATGTACATACGGTCTGACATGCCACCGGCATATTAGCAGCCGGGATACTCCAAGGCCGACGGAGGTCTCAGCGGGTTCGTATCCCGCGGAGGTTCCCGCTAGGGACACGCCGCCCACTTACAGGGTGCCGCTGTAATGGTACACGAGAGTCGGTACATTTGATACTTCATTCTGCGTGATAGAGAGCTAGCCCAACGCCGCGCTGTTTTGAATACGAGAATCGGTTCAGATAACGTTTGGGGGTTTTGCGTAGCTTACTGGCAAAGTTAGCAAAAAAAAACAGAGCAGACGCGTGGGTTCATTCGTGGAAGTTCAGTTCAGGTCAAGTTTTTTTGTCGCATTCCTGCGAGATGTGTAGAGATCAGAGCCGATTTGGCTGCGCGTTGAATAAAATTATGAATAACTAAATAATGAAAGGTTATTATGGAACGGAGAAAGCTATTATGTTGATTGCAAATACACAAATGCGATTGAGGTATGATATGGAAGGTCTGACACCGCTAGTTTGGATAGCATTCTGGTGGTCTTAGCTACGCGCCCTAGCGGTCGGGTATGCTTAATTAATCGCAACAAGCTTTTATTGGTCAGCGATCAACAGATTCTGTGTATCGGCAGTACCAAATGATTTGAGTGATAACCTACGGTTGATCATAGTGAATATGCGTACACACAATTTGTAGAACGGCGGATCTGCATGGCATGGTTGAAATTGGACCCTGTGTAGTTAGTGATAAGAAGCTTCGCTTGGGCAGAGCGAGTTCGCAAAGAACGCATATAAATACCAGAGCATGTGAGGGGAGGGCATTCAGTCTCAGCGTCTAGCTACTGTGACAGTCGTCTTTCACGAGTTCTAAACAGTTTTGTCTGCCGTGTTACGCGTCAGAACTATACGAATTGGTGATTGCGAAGTTTCAGTGGGTTTTCGTGAGTGTCTGAAGCGCTGAGATATATCTCGGTTCCTACCTTTATATCAACCTGCCCCAACTTCCAAAACTATCCTTGGGTCGTTAGAAAAGAACTTTTAAGTCAATTTATCTGAGTCTGAGTCTGGGCTTGGAGCAACCCTAAATTCCTTTTTCCTTCACCATAGGGTTCCTGGATTGGCTCTTAGGATATTCGCGGGCTAATCCTCTCCTCATTCCTTTCGAGTAGCGAGTTTTGTAATTCCCACACACACAGTCGTTAAACATTCAAGCACATTCAAATCAAACTCAACCATTTTCGAGTGGTGTCGATAATGGACGTGGTATAACACTAGGTTTTTAGACTAGGCTAGACAGGAGTTTAGTTGCGGCTAAACCTAGGTTAGCAGGGCATAGGGAGACTGTTTGATCGAGGAGGTTCCGCGGATGGAAATAACAAATTCAGAACAAAGTTAAACCGGTGTCAACACAGATAACATATCCTGTTGATATTTTGACATTTGAGTGTTGTCGGGGACGCGCGAAGAGATCAATTTACAGTCTAAAGTTCATTGTTTAGGTCCGGGTAGGTGTTTTGCATTGCCTTGGGTCAGATTGGATTCAAGTTGCATTTTTAAATTAAATGTAAATTTCGCTGGAGGTCTAATGTGTAAGCTGAGTCGGTATATATGATTTGGCTCAGCCCAGGACGTGCTGCGGCTAGTGGAATTCATAGTTCGGTATTTATCGAACTATGCACTTCGCTATGGTGTGGGTTAGATCTCCTAAAACAATAATGCTTACGTTTCGATAACATCCAGCTCAAATTGCGCAGAGTTGAAGGTTTCAAAACGTCACGGACCTTTTGAGGTAACCGCTAGTTCAGAACCCATTTCGGAACTCAAATCGCAATTGTGTAAACCGGTCTTTTCGGATCGTTATGGCCGTGAACCAAATATATAATGGGAACCACCACAAGCCGCTACTAGCGAGCACATGAAATATCATTGAGTACTCACGTCGTAAAACTACGACGGATATCTATACGATATCACAAACAAATATTATAAACTGTGGTCGACCACTAAACAAAAGAAATTCCAATGCGCTCATATGTACAAAAACCAGATGGTGCCATCACATAAAATATAACAACGATCGTTTTGGCGCAATACACCGCTGACTGATGCGAATTACCGGCTCGCGGACATATATGCTTTCTCTGTCTAACTTGAAACTGTAACTTCCTGAACCAAACTTCGTTCGACTATTGTACGCCTAACGGATTTCTCAACGAACGAGAAATTCAGACTTATCATTCTTACTTACAAATCTTACAGCTGAATCGGGTCCTCTCATTTTGGGATAGATAGAATAGACGATCATAGCTACTGATAGCGGCGGTCCGACCTTGGCCTGGTGCCGTTACACCGCCACTTCACAGACGGTCATGCTCCCCACCGCCTCTGTGATAGCGTGGAATTCGGACGGCAAATCTTGTGTGGCACGAGCACTATTGGACTCGGGGGCCCAGGGGTGCTTAGTCTCGTGCAACCTTGTAAGACGGTTGGGCATTTCGGTAAGGGAGTATCCACATTCCATTCGGGGAATTGGGAACACGGAAGTCGGTTCCGTTAAGGGAGTATGTCGGATTACTCTCTCGTCACGGGTGGATTCATCGGTGAATCTGACGGTCACGGCATTAGTCATGCCTAATGTGATGGGCTCACACCCTCACGTACGGTTGTCGCCCTCGGTGCGACAGTTGGTTGCTGGGTTGTCACTGGCTGACCCGGAGTTCGATATTCCGGGCCCAGTAGACATTTTATTGGGTGTTGATGCCTTGGGATACCTGTTAGTGCCAGGTGTCCACGTGTTGCAGGCGACTGGTCTGGTTTCGGTCAACACCAGACTGGGCCATGCGGTAATGGGTCCGGTCATGCCGGCTGCCCCACGCCTAGCGACTCGTAGTCCTTTATTCGGTTCTGTACTCTCGGAGGTGATACAGAAGTTTTGGGAAGTGGAGGAACTACCTACGGTCCGCCGGTTGGACCCGGTTGAAGAAGATTGTGAACAGTTTTATCGGAACAATACTGGTCGCCTTCGGTCAGGTCGATTTCTCACACGTCTTCCATTCCGGAGTGATCGCCCACCGCAGGGCAGTTCACACCATGCAGCCGAGACGCGGCTTCTGTCGATGGAACGACGCATGAAGCGTGACGGGATTTTCCGGCAGAAGTACGTCGACTTCATGCGGGAATACGAGTCGCTCGGCCACATGTCGGTTTCGGGTATCGACTGGAAGCGTGAAGACCACTGCTTCCTGACTCATCACGCGGTCTTGAGGACCCCGGAGGGCAAAATACGGGTAGTGTTCGATGGATCGGCATCAACATCCAACGGCATGAACCTGAACCAGTGTTTGCATTCAGGGCCGAAGTTGAACCATGACATCGCGGATGTTATCACACGGTTCCATCGACACAATGTTGTGTTTGTAGCTGACATCCGGATGATGTTTAGACAGACGGTCATTCTCTCTGACGATAGATGGTATCAGCTGACACTGTGGCGAGAGAGCCCAGATCAGCCCATCAGGGTGTACGAGCTGAACACCAACACGTACGGGCTACGGTCTAGTCCTTATTTAGCGATTCGCACTCTGCGGGAGTTAGCGGATCGAGAACGGTTAAATTTCCCTAGAGGAGCAGCGATCCTGGAGCAGGATCTCTACGTGGACGATATCTGTACCGGTGCAGATTCCGTAGAGGAGGCGCTCGCTCGTCGGGATGAACTAGTTGAGCTCTTACGGGGTGGAGGTTACGAGCTCCGTAAATGGATGTCGAACTCTCCAGAGTTACTGTCTGGTCTTCCGGATGACTACCAGCAGGATCCCCACATTTTTGAAAATTTGGAAAATCCAAATATGTTGTCGGTATTAGGCGTCCAGTACCAGCCGGTGTCAGACATGTTTTCGTATCGGGTCGAGTTGGACTCCCCGAAGGTCTGGACGAAACGGAACGTCCTTTCAACGGTGGCTAGGACATTTGATCCAAACGGGTGGATCACCCCGGTAACATTTCAGCTCAAGTGTTTTATGCAGCAATTGTGGTCTGCTGAGCTGAAATGGGATGACCCGATCGGCGGGTCATTGAGCTCAGAGTGGGACTCGTTCTTTTCGACCCTCCCTGGCATCAATCGGATTTCACTGCCACGGAGGTTGGTCCCCACCAAACGATACACCGCCACCCTACATGGGTTTTGCGATGCCTCGGAGAAGGGCTACGGAGCTGCGGTATATCTGCGTACGGTCGACTCCTCGGGGGAGGTTGATGTGCGGTTGGTCATGGCCAAGAGCAAGGTTGCGCCGTTGCGCACTCGCCTGACCATTCCCAAGTTAGAGCTTTCGGGAGCGGCTCTCCTGACTCGTCTGCTCAACCACACGATGACGGTTCTTCGTGGGTCAATAGCGTTAGAAGATACGGTCTACGCTTGGACGGACAGCCAGATCGTGTTATGCTGGCTGAAGGCTTCAGTTCACAAGCTGGAGATTTTTGTGGAGAATCGGGTTTCGCAGATTTTGAATTCGGAGGTTCCCTTAATCTGGAGACATGTTCCAGGAAAATGAACCCAGCAGACTGTGCGTCTCGTGGGTGTCACGCTCCGGAGTTGGTTGGACATCCCTTGTGGTGGGGTCCAAAATGGTTGACTCAAGCCGAATCGGATTGGCCAATGAGTCCACGCGTTACCTCGGCGAACGGCGCCTTGACAGTCGGTGTCTGTACGACGCAACCAGAGCAGGAAGAGGAGTTCAGCCTGCTGGAACGGTACAGCTCGCTCGACAAGCTGGTCAATGTGACCGCCTGTATCTTCCAATTTGCGCGGGATTGTCGCAATTCTGAGGTGCAACGGGTGCGGACACAGGTCCTGACACCACGGGAACGGAACCATGCGTTGTTCGCATTGGTACGGAACGTGCAGACGGTGCACTTTAAGTCCGAATTGGACATTCTGAGACGCGGACGCGTCCAACTGAAGGGAGCTGTGGCTCGGCTCAACCCGTTTTTTCACCCTCAAGGATTGCTGAGGGTAGGAGGTTGGCTGCGGAATGCCAACCTGCCTTATGCGGCTCGCCACCCGTTGTTACTCCCTAGGAAAGGAAAGTTAGTCGAACTGTTGATACAGGATCGACACATTCGGAATGGGCATATCGGATGCCACGCCTTGATGGCGTTTCTCCAGCGCGAGTTCTGGATTCTATCGGGAAGACGCTTAGTGCGTAGCGTCGTATTTCGGTGCCTGCCTTGTTATCGGGCCAAGGCGGCTACGATGCAGCCCCAGATGGGCGATTTGCCCTCGGATAGGGTTAACGAAATCCGGCCCTTTGCGGGTGTCGGAACGGATTTCGCGGGACCATTCATGGTCAAGTATTCACAGCTACGGAACGCCAGATTAGTGAAGGCATACCTGTGCGTCTTTGTGTGCTTGGTCACGAAGGCAGTCCACTTGGATGTGGTCAGTGAACTCACTACAGAGGCATTTATCGCATGTCTAGATCGGTTCGTCTCACGAAGGGGCCTCCCGACATTAATCCGTTCGGACAACGGCACAAATTTTGTCGGAGCCAGGCGATATCTGCAGGAAGTCACTCAATTCCTGAACGGTAACCAGGACGCCATCGGTACGGCTTGCTCCCGACGAGGGTTGAATGGGTTTTCAGTCCGCCGGGATGTCTTCATTGGGGAGGAATTTTTCAGGCTGCGGTTAAATCGGCTAAGTCGCACCTGACGAGGATCATCGGTGAGACCTCTCTACGCTTTGAAGAGCTTACGACGCTGTTCTGTAAAATTGAAATGACACTGAACTCGCGTCCGTTGTGCCCGCTCAGTTCGGATCCAAATGATTTGGAAGCGTTGACGCTTGGCCACTTCCTGATAGGTCAGCCCCTTAACGCCCTGCCAGAATACCCATTCGGTGATGTTAAGTTAAGTCGGTTAACTAGGTGGCAGATGTTGCAGCAGATGGCTCAAGATTTTTGGGAACAGTGGTCCCTTGAGTACTTGCACATCTTGCAGCAGTGCCTTAAGTGGACTGACCGGACGAGCCCCCCTCAAGTCGGTGATTTGGTGCTGATTAAGGATGCGAACCTGCCATCATTGAGATGGAGACGAGGACGGATCGTCAATTTGTACACGGGTCGGGATGGCACGCCTCGATCAGCAGAAGTCAAGGTGGGGGACTCGGTCCTCAAGAGAGCGGTCGCAACACTTTCTCGCCTTCCTATTGATTAGGGACAGGTTCGGGCCTGTCCGGGTGGGTGACTGTTTAATATTTATGCTTCGGAACGCACCGGTTTTCGTTGCGCGGATCGACCGCGAGTGATCGGGACATCACTAGCGGAAATGGAACTGCAGCTGTCACTTGCATAGAACCGAGATGACGAGTTATAGGTTACTTTCTTGTCGTGAGAGAAAATGTCAGCACATGGCGATCGGGCCTTGGCTGTATTTCAGTAGTAATAATTGTCTACCACAGGTGTTGGGCCTGGTCGGAGTGTTAACTATAATAATCGTGGGGAAATAAGTAGATTCACGTCGGCGGAGTGAGTGCTTCGTGTTGTGAAGGTTAAAGTTGTTCGGTTCCCAACTCGTCGCATTCGGACAGCGACTCGTCGTGTCGGCAAGCAACACGACGGCGACAGCATCGAGCTACGACGAGAGTAAGATTCGAATCCTCTCCACCCACCCATTGTGCTCCTTATCCCGCATTCCTGCCTCGAATTGAGCTTTCGAGTTCCGGCCCAAGGCGTCAAGGTCAGTACCACTTGCGATACTCCCTGTGCTGGTGAAAACCACCCCCTCAAGATTCCACGCCCGTTCGGTTGAGGCGTGGAATTAAACATAAGCAGATAGTATAAAATATTTGGATCGCCGCCAAAAAATAATCCACTGAAATTGGATACCACTGGTATACATACCCCAGTTTCATTTCACATACATGTATTCTCGTAATACAGGGTGTAACATAAAGGTGTAGAGTAATTATAGTAGGATGTTTTTTATTTTTGTTTATGATATTTATGTATACAATTATAAAACTGTGCCGCTGCCAACCCCGCATAGGAGAAACCATAAACAAATATAATATATAATAGTAACCCATTAATGTGCCCATCGAGGGGACAGGCCTTTACCCGGATACGAGTAATATTAAGCCATACTGCACCACGATGGCTCAATGCGGGTTGGTGGAGGGGTTTTACAACCACTACCACGTAGCGATAGTAGCCGGGACCTACAGCTTATCGTGTCATCCGGAACACTGAACGTCCGATAACTTACTTATGATCAATACATTTTCTCATTGGTACATGGTCAGGATTCGAACTTGCATCTGTGTGACAAGCAAGCGTGAAACCCCTTAGACCTCGGAGCTCACAAACAAATATAAAAAATAGGTACATACATTGTTGGGCCACAAACAATGTATGTACCTATTTTTACCTCACTAGTGCTGAAAAATTATTATTATTAGCTCGACGCGCATTGCGTAGGTAATAGATGCAACGGATGTATCTACCAATTAACTCAATCCATGTAACTAAAAAAAAAAAAATTTTTTTTAACTGTTTAGAACTGTTAAAAAAATCTCACTGTTGAAAATAGAGTAAAAAGTTACATGCAAAAAAATATATTTTCATCCCAAATTAACGAAATGTTCACCAAAATTTTACACTCTATTTTACTACCTGGCTTCGCTTCGGCTTCAGGTTGTATTGTAAAGTTGTGACGTTGTTTAATTCCACGCCTCAACCGAACGGGCGTGGAATCTTGAGGGGATGGTTTTCACCAGCACAGGGAGTATTGCAAGTGGTACTGACCTTGAAGCCTTGGGCCAGAGCTCGAAAGCTCAATTCGAGGCAGGAATGCGGGATAAGGAGCACAATGGGTGGGTGGAGAGGATTCGAATCTTACTCTCGTCGTAGCCCGATGCTGTCGCCGTCGTGTTGCTTGCCGACACGAGGAGTCGCTGTCCGAATGCGACGAGTTGGGGACCGAACAAATTTAACCTTCACAACACGAAGCACTCACTCCGCTGACGTGAATCTACTTATTTTCCGACGATTATTATAGTTAACACCGACGCCATGTGCTGACATTTTCTCTCACGACAAGAAAAAAAACCTCTAACTCGTCATCTCGGTTCTATGCAAGTGACAGCTGCAGTTCCGTTTCCACTAGTGATGTCCCGATAGCTCGCGGTCGATCCGCGCAACGAAAACCGGTGCGTTCCGAAGCATAAATATTAAACAGACGTCACAAACCTAATTTGCGATCCGGCTGTAGCAACCCATACGGTTCGATGTAACTACATGCGGGCACTAAATTTGGTGAACATTTAACATATTTGGGAGTCGAAACTTGTATTGGTAAACAATATACCTATTTATTGCCAAAAAATATTAAACACAGTTTAACCTCAATACAAACTTCAACTCAAGTGTTGAAAAGGAGTGTATTGTTTTGTAAGAAGACTCAATCCGCGTCACTACAAAAATATTAAACATAGTTTAACCTCAAAACGTACGTCAAATCCCTTACAATTTTGTCTTTAAACAAGTGTTGACATAAAAACCCCTAAGTTTATTTTTTAAACATAGTTTAACCTCAAAACAAATGTCAATCATATAGATTTTTGTCTTTAAACAAGTGTTTAACAGGAGTTTATTGTTTTCTAATAAGACCCAAGAAGTCTAAAGGTGTTCTGAGGGGTGTAACAGAAAGTTGTAGTCATGTTTTAGGGTGATGTTGGGCACGTCATTCTAAACATCTTTCACTATATATAGAAAGGATTTGATCAATGCGATTTTATTAATTACCTTTCCATGTAAATCAGCAGATCGCAGGACCAAAAATGTATGTGCTGGTGTGTGTATGTTTAAAACACATCCCCGCAGTACCTCGTGGCTTAGCGATTAATCTATTTTTTCCGGAAACTAAATGAGTACCTCGCCTGATCCTCGTCATTAGGGCTAAGGAGGGGAAGGGGATGTAAAAAAGAGGGGGGAGAGACGTGAGGTGAATGAATGAACAAAGGGACCAATTACGGAATGGTATTATAGAATCAGTTAGGGATCCGATTTTTAGTTCGTTGGGTAAATATTAACTCGGTCAGCTAGTTTCATTCTAGCTTATGGCGTGCAACGTGTGATCCAGGGATTATTTGGACAAGTTATTACTAGTGGCTCTTTGAGCTGTAGACCTCGCTAGAGACACTTTATTTTAATAATACATACAAACTTATGAATGCACCTGGTTAAATTCATGGAGTATGAAATTAGCCGCACCAATTACTTTGTAAACTACATTTTGCAGTTAATCCCAATCCTCCTTTTCACTAAAATTATATAGTGTGCTACTCTGACGGTGTCTACAAATAAAACAACACCTCATTTGTTAAAATCCGTCAAGGTATTTGGACAGCAGCAGTTTTTTTTAATTTTAAAAACCCCACAACTCCGCCATTTTGAAGGATTCCCAAAAACTGAATCGCCAAAAAAAGCAATTAAACTATAGAACATGCTCGCAAATTCACGAGAATCAGTTGAGAAATTCAGTCTGCAGAGGAGAACAACCGGACAAACGAAAGCATTTTTTCCCAATCCTGAAACGGAGACGCCTCATCGCTTCGCTCTGTCGGTCAATTAACTCAGTCAGCTCGTTTCATTCTGGCATTCAGCGATTGTTTGGCCAAGTTATATATACAATACTAAAATTTAAAAACGCGTTATAAAACAAAACTCTACTTACTCCTCCTCCTTTAATGTATTGTATTTAAACGCATTTCATATTGTCAACCATTTTCTATGCGTCAGCAAAAAATTCAACACGACAGCACAATCGTTGATTTATTTTAAGCCATAATTTTGTTCAATAAGACCAACGTTTGACCTTTAAATTTTATCACGTGAGTTCTCAGAATTGTCATTCAACTCACGAACAAAATGAGCGTTTTTGACAGTAGGCACAGGATGTTTTTTACTAATTAGTAATAATAGAAGTCACCCCACTGTAATACATTACAAGTGCAGACTGCGGTAACATTGCAGGGAAGTGGCTATCTTCTTGCTTGGCTGAATTCTAGAGGCTAAACAACATCTTGTCTTATAATTATGGTTCCCATTTCCACTATGGAATGGATGGAATGGTTTACGTAAGGAAATCCCAGAATTCCGTCTACAACCTTCTAGCTCCATCATCAGGTGATGAAGATGATAACATCGCCGGGAGATATGACTGGGGACTTAACATACTTAACTTAACTTAGCTCAAACTCGATAGGTTTAAAAGTAAGCATCCTAGGGTTCCCTCTCCCACCCTCGAGCTCCATCATCAGACTAGCTCAATGGTACCATATTATTGTATTAACATCTGAACTACAAATGTGACACCGTAAGATTGTCCAAACAGTTAGTTTATAAACTAACGCGTTAGTTTGTAAGCCAACGACAAATTGTAAACCAGACCGACAGGGCCTAGAATTTACGTTTATTTTGCTTTTATATGTTGTTCTAACGCGAAGGCTATTCGAAGGCTTCGTTGCCCCCTCTAGTTTTGTTTGCCCTGAGGGGTATTTCCTTTGCAATTCAAGTTTAAACCAGTTCACAACTTAAAGGTTTTATTATAAACTAACGCGTCATATCGTCAGCAGTACGGTACAGTTTACAATTTATAAATAGTTTGTAAACTAACGAGAAAAAAAACGTTACATTATAAACTAACGCTTTTGACATTCTTATAGTGACTTATACAAACCAAGATTCGTAATGATAGAAGAACGAGAACTGGACGAAATTTCCATTCCTAGATTTATTGCCCACTGTTACTGGTACTTATTTACAAGTGGACCTGAGGATATTAATAAAAAATGCATAAAAAACCTTCATTCTGAAGGCATCAGGCGATGATTTAGCAACATGCTTCGCGACTATTGGTCGATGTTTTTGTTATCGTCAAATAATCCTCACGTCTCCTTTTGCTGTCCTGAACACGCTTTACGGTTCAAAGAGTAAGCAACGGAATCTCTCAGCTAGTTAATATCTCGCTCAGCTCAGCCAAAAAGCCAATTACATTCGCCCGAGCAAAAAAAATGAACACCAAAAGCAAATATTCCGATTGGTACATTAATTAATCAAAGTGTACTTCATTATTTCAATACAAATATATTGTAAGTAAAATCTGGTTTTGCTCGAAACATTGTCTTTGGATTTATGAGGTTGGCTGGGAAAGGTTGTGTACCCCTGAAATGCTTAGGCCAATGGTTGTTCAATGAGGCAAAATTATAATGGTTACTTTTACTTTATTGCACAAAACTTTACTAACAGGGTGGAAAATTTAATATACATGTATTATTAATTTTATTAGCAGACATAACATGAAATGTTTCCATCTTGGGTGGTTGACGCACACTACCGTTTAGGTTCATTTTGATTGCTATTTATTTTAATGTTTTTATTCGGCTTCTAATTGAAGTAGCTAATCAAAATTTCGCTATATAGCAACCGTTTTTCGAATGGACCATCTATAGGTAAATGTTCGTAGTAAGCAACGTTCTTACAGCGACTTTTTCTCATTTATTTTTCAAAACTAATAAAAAATGCCAAATACCAATACAAAGATAAGTAGATACTTAAAATTTAAAGTGATTAAAAGATTGGAAGTCCCTGCAAATGCCTGGATTCTAAACTATAATACCCATTATTCCTAGAACTGAGGTCTTTCCGACCTCTGATCTTCAGATTATGAATTTGCTTTCCGGCCTGAGCTTGCTTCGAAGACCTGGAACCAGGATGCCTGTAGGACCTGGTTCTTGAAACAGGTAGGCCTGAATAAGAGTTCTTCAAATTCCAGTGTTTTGCTTGCTTTCTGATGGCATTTCTTGGCTGGGGTGGGCGATATCCTGAAAATATATACATATATATATATATAACGATCAACTAATATTAGTTTTAGTCGTCCTATTTATCAAATATTTATGAATCGGCATTACGATTAAACATTTAAAAATAATATATTTACTTTTATGAATATTTAGCTGCGCTTCATTTAAGCCTAACCTAAATAAAAGACGGTATTAGAACAAATTATGTAATTTAAACCAAATTATGCGTTTTTCAATGGGGTTAAAAAGAGATTATCCTCATGACTGGTGGGCTGAAATGGGAATTGTTAAATCACATTTAAGACATACCTTCTGCCGCCGCTACAAAAACAATAAGTAAACACAACAAAAATACAAATTGCATGGCGATTATTGCTAAAAACAATTCTAGTGGCTTTATGTACGGTCAGCGCAGTAATGACTTTATCTTTTTTTTTTGTCTGTTAACTATTATCTAATCTGTGGTACAGCTGCTGCCACGTACAGTGAACGCAGGCGACAATATATTTTGTATGGAATCCAGCGTTCTTTTTGCGCGACGATTTTCAAATGTACAATCACAAACATTATTAGTCGACTAGCTAATAAAAATATATGTATTGTAAGAACCAGAATTAGCTGGACCGGCATGCATACTATTATAGTACACATATGTGACGATTAGAGACCTACCGAAGGCTCGGCATCGGTTTCAGCAAAGTTTCGGCCAAAAACTGGCTCAATTTTCGGCTCGGCCGAAACATAAGTTTTGTAACTGATAACTAAAAATCATAAATAAAAAATCATTTAATCTCCAAAAGAAAATGTACAAAATTTTGTTCTAGTAGGATTACGACACAGGTTTCTGAATCACAAAAGTTGCAAATGCAACTGCTCTCATTGCTAGGCTATTTTAATAGCCTGTATTCTGTATGAAAAGCAGGCTCTCATGCCTCTAATGTAAGTATAATAAAGTTAACATACATTTAAAGATGGCAAGTACCTATAAATTAGGATTAGCTAAATGGTAAAACATAGTATATAACAAAGTGGTGTGTGGGTATGTGTGTATGCGGACCTGTGTGTGTTTGTGAAGTTGTGTAAGTGTATAATAGTGTGTGAGGGTGTGTTGTATGGTGTGTTTGGAAAACGTGTGTATATGGCTGTGTTTTCGTTCGACCTACCTACTTGTATGATAAATATTAGGGATTGGGTTTTAGAAGGTTTTCAGTGTCATCATACGTTAAGTTACTTAAGTAATTACTTACTATTTGTTTATATTCATGAGGCATAAGCGGATAAATATATTCAATCTTGTTAAGAAGGTTATAAAAAAAGGGACCAATATAAAGGTTAAAGCGTTTTGTAAAAATTAATCTTGGGAAGGGGACATTGCAAATCCTATCTTTACGTCGTTTCATAGTAGGTTCGTATGGAGTGAGGTGGTGTTGCAATATTATTGTATTAAAAATGAATAGTTGCTTGACTGATAGTACCCTACAAAGACTGAATAGTTGAACTGTGGGGAATAGTAATATGAGTACTACGAGTAATATGATTTTTTGTACCTATAAAGATCCCTATAAATAACTAATTTTAATTTGATATGTTTCAAATATCACGTAATGTAAGTAAATGATTATGTTTCATATATTTGCTCAATTCGCTAGTGTACGCTTAATTTGAAAGCAACTGTACGCGGTATAGTATTACGTAACACGGCCATGTGCGAGTGTGGTATACGCCTACCAACTTTGTATCGAAATTTGACGCTACAACACGGTCGCTTTATCACGGTCCACGTCACGAATCCAGGGTGTACCGATATTGTGGCCCTGTCGCATCTAAGTATGTATCGAAAAACAAAAAACATTTTTCAGTTTAGATGGCTTTTCTGAACAACTGTCTAAAAAGGGGGTATAGCATTATCCGGTTACAAGACTCGATCATAATTCCCCACTTTCAAAAAATATTATAGCAAGTATCTAATTGCCAAATCCAACTACAAGGGAATATTTTTCCGTCGCTTTTGACATGCTCCATCCCATAATCGGCCCTTTTTGGTGCCTTTTTAAATATCTGCTTAACTTTTACTATACATAGTTTTGATATCTTGATGATTTCGGGTAGGTCGGTAGGTATTTCAGTTACTAATAAAATACTTGCAACCCTAAATTTTGAAAGCACATGGCTTAAAGCTAGCAACACTGGTTGTTACCAATTTAACGGTGAATGGAAAAGTTATATGGAATGAAGATCATTCCATATAACGTTTTATTGTTTTTTCGCAAATTTACCACCAGTTTTGTATGGAGGATATACTTTCCGACATTTTAGAAAAACGATAATTGTGCCAGATTTTTCCTCGCAGTATATTATCTTTAGAGGGCGAAATTTTCATAGCAAAAATCAAAGATCGAATATCGATAAATCTGAATAGTATATTGTATCGTTTGTATTGTACTTTACCAAGGGAGTAAGCAACTACTTGTAAGGAGAGAGTGTATTTGAATCCAGAGAAAAGCGAGGTATTCAAAGTGTTTAATATTTATGCTTCGGAACGCACCGGTTTTTTCGTTACACGGATCGACCGCGAGTGATCGGGACATCACTAGCTGTCACTTGTATAGAAACGAGATGACGAGTAAGAGATTACTTTTTTTTTTTGCAGATGGAAAATGTCTAACGCCAGCATCGGAAAGCTTGGTTGAATGTTAATTATAATAATCGCGGAACAATCGTCGGGAAATAAGTAGATTTAACGTCATCGGAGTGAGTGCTCCGTGCTTTGAAAGGTTGAAGTGATTCGGTGATCCAGTCGTCGCTTTCGGATAGCGATCCTCGTGTCGGCAAACCTCACGACGGCGACAGCTTCGGGCTACGACGAGAGTAAGATTCGACTCCCATCACACCCCACCCTCGTGTTCCTCATCCCGTACTCCTGCCTCGAATTGAGCTTTCGAATTCCGGTCCACGGCGTCAAAGGTCAGTAATGCTTTGTGACATTTCACTGAAAAACAACCCTACCAAGATTCCACATCCTGTCGGTTAAGGCGTGGAATTTAACATTTTGGTAGCAGAGCGTGGTTTCCTAGTGGGAAATCGATTCACGGACGGTTGTAGGGTTGTTTTTTTGCCACATTGTTGCTGGGAGAGGGTGGATACCTCGGATTGGTCGGCAATTATTTTGTGAGTAAGTCTTGTGGTCGGTATACCACAATTTAGGTTCATTTTCGGTTAGTGAACGTATAATTGACGATTTAGTTAATGATTATTATAAATTTGTAGTCAGAAACTACTGTTTGTGTGCATAAAGGATTGAACGGTCATTCCGCGAAGTAACTATATTGTATGACTTGTGGTAGAACGTCGGGTTCTATAGTACTGCAGTGTTATTTCGGTTTACAGAGCAGGGTCAGGCTATTTAAGGGGTATTAAGCTGATTTTGCTGACCTCAGTAGAAGTGTGGGTCATATCGGAGGGGCACTTCTAGAAGGTTCACGGCCACCTACATTATATTAAAAATAGCTTTTTTTATAATACATTTTTGTGTTTAATTTGTATTGTGCTTTATGGTGGCATTCTCTAATTGATTTAGAGTGCATAGTTATAAGGTGTATGTCCACAGGGCAACCATATTAAATACGTTTAGGATTTAATTGCTCTAGTGGTTGCCTTAGTTTTGACAACTTATTTTTAATTTCTGTGCCCAGCGCTGACGGGCAAGTGCTGGTTTCTGGCTATACTTAGTTCGGTAGTGAAGTATAAGACCAGAATCTATTAAATCGGTCAACATGGCGCCTTCGCCCTTGACGGTGCTGCGGCATGGTGTCCGGGAGGAAATGAGATGGCTCGCCCATACTCATAAGTATGAGGAGCGACCAGATATGGATGATGTCCTGCTCAAGCGTGTGGAGGACGCAATGACACGCGTCGGGAAGGTGTGTCGGCTGGCTGCGGAGGCTGAAGCTCTCGGGGTTACTGATGAAGCCTCGGTGGCTGCAGTGAAACAGCTCTGCGCGGATGCTGACCAAGCGATGGAATGCTTGGGTGACATCGAGCGTCGCGCGGAGAAAATTAAGCGGTCGCGAAGGAATGACCGTGGGCTAAATGAAGGCGATGTGACACACTGGACACGGAGGCCAGTGTGCAGCGCCAACCCGCGCGGGTGCGGGAGGGGCCGCGCCCCCCGCCCCCACGGGGGGGTGGGCGGTCGAAACAATTTGGCGTTTTGAATGCCGCGCCGTCGGGTGACGGCTGTGTGCACTGCGACAGTGCCGGTCATGAAGTGACCAGTTGCGCCAACTTTAAGGCGCTCGGGGTAGCTGCCCGCAGGAAGGTAGTCTTCCGCCACCGATTGTGTTTCGGTTGTTTGTGGCCGCACCCGCTGAGCGAGTACTCGCGCGCGTTCCCCTGTGAGTGCTGTGGTGGCAAGCACCACATAGTGTTGTGCCTGAATCGGTCAGGCCCTTCGGACGGTCATCAGGGCCGGACTCAGGTTGGTCGGCCACAGGGCCCAACCAGGGCCGGGCCCAGTCCCCCTCCGGGCAACGGGAGTCACCAACGGGGTGACTGGGGTACCCGCGGACGGATGTCGCCCCCATTCCTAGAGCGCCCCAGGTTGGATCCGCTCTCCCCCATTCATCCACGGTGCTCACCGGGCACACCGTACACCGTTCGGTATGATCGGATACCAGGACAGCGAGGGGCCTATTATACGGGTTGGGACCCCTTGATGCACACACGGACTGATATGCCGGTTGCATATCAGCAGCCGAGTTACTCCAAGGCCGACGGAGGTCTGAGCGGGTTCGGATCCCGCGGAGGTTCCCGCTAGGGACACGCCGCCCACTAACAGGGTGCCGCCACTCCACAGACGGTCATGCTCCCCACCGCCTCTGTGATAGCGTGGAGTTCGGACGGCAAATCATGTGTGGCACGAGCACTATTGGACTCGGGGGCCCAGGGGTGCTTAGTCTCGTGCAACCTTGTAAGACCGTTGGGCATTTCGGTAAGGGAGTATCCACATTCCATTCGGGGAATTGGGAACAAGGAAGTCGGTTCCGTTAAGGGAGTATGTCGGATTACTCTCTCGTCACGGGTGGATTCATCGGTGAATCTGACGGTCACGGCATTAGTCATGCCTAATGTGATGGGCTCACACCCTCACGTACGGTTGTCGCCCTCGGTGCGACAGTTGGTCGCTGGGTTGTCACTGGCTGACCTGGAGTTCGATATTCCGGGCCCAGTATACATTTTATTGGGTGTCGATGCCTTGGGATACCTGTTAGTGCCAGGTGTCCACGTGTTGCAGGCGACTGGTCTGGTTTCGGTCAACACCAGACTGGGCCATGCGGTAATGGGTCCGGTCATGCCGGCTGCCCCACGCCTAGCGATTCGTAGTCCCTTATTCAGTTCTGTACTCTCGGAGGTGATACAGAAGTTTTGGGAGGTGGAGGAACCACCTACGGTCCGCCGGTTGGACCCGGTTGAAGAAGAGTATGAACAGTTTTATCGGAACAATGCTGGTCGCCTTCGGTCAGGTCGATTTCTCACACGTCTTCCATTCCGGAGTGATCGCCCACCGCTGGGCAGTTCACACCATGCAGCCGAGACGCGGCTTCTGTCGATGGAACGACGCATGAAGCGTGACGGGATTTTCCGGCAGAAGTACGTCGACTTCATGCGGGAATACGAGTCGCTCGGCCACATGTCGGTTTCGGGTATCGACTGGAAGCGTGAAGACCACTGCTTCCTGCCCCATCACGCGGTCTTGAGGACCCCGGAGGGCAAAATACGGGTAGTGTTCGATGGATCGGCATCAACATCTAACGGCATGAACCTGAACCAGGGTTTGCATTCAGGGCCGAAGTTGAACCATGACATCGCGGATGTTATCACACGGTTCCGTCGACACAATGTTGTCTTTGTAGCTGACATCCGGATGATGTTTATACAGACGGTCATTCACCCTGACGATAGACGGTATCAGCTGATACTGTGGCGAGAGAGCCCAGATCAGCCCATCAAGGTGTACGAGCTGAACACTTACACGTACGGGCTACGGTCTAGTCCTTATATGGCGATTCGCACTTGGCGGGAGTTAGCGGATCGAGAACGGTTAAATTTCCCTAGAGGAGCAGCGATCCTGGAGCAGGATCTTTACGTGGACGATATCTGTACCGGTGCAGATTCCGTAGAGGAGGCGCTCGCTCGACGGGACGAGCTAGTTGAGCTCTTACGGGGTGGAGGTTACGAGCTCCGGAAATGGATGTCGAACTCTCCGGAGTTACTGTCTGGTCTTCCGGATGACTACTAGCAGGTTCCCCACATTTTTGAAAATTTGGAAAATCCGAATATGTTGTCGATATTAGGCGTCCAGTACCAGCCGGTGTCAGACATGTTTTCGTATCGGATCGAGTTGGACTCCCCGGTTACATTTCAGCTCAAGTGTTTTATGCAGCAATTGTGGTCTGCTGAGCTGAAATGGGACGACCCGATCGGCGGGTCATTGAGCTCAGAGTAGGAATCGTTCTTTTCGAACCTCCCTGGCATCAATCGGATTTCACTGCCACGGAGGTTGGTCCCCACCAAACGATACACCGCCACCCTGCATGGGTTTTGCGATGCCTCGGAGAAGGGCTACGGAGCTGCGGTATATCTGCGTACGGTCGACTCCTCGGGGGAGGTTGATGTGCGGGAGGTCATGGCCAAGAGCAAGGTTGCGCCGTTGCGCACTCGCCTGACCATTCCCAAATTAGAGCTTTCGGGAGCGGCTCTCCTGACTCGTCTGCTCAACCACACGATGACGGTTCTTGGTGGGTCAATAGCGTTAGAAGATACGGTCTACGCTTGGACGGACAGCCAGATCGTGTTATGCTGGCTGGCTTCAGTTCACAAGCTGGAGATTTTTGTGGCGAATCGGGTTTCGCAGATTTTGAATTCGGAGGTTCCCTTAATCTGGAGACATGTTCCAGGGGAAATGAACATAGCAGACTGTGCGTCTCGTGGGTGTCACGCTCCGGAGTTAGTTGGACATCCCTTGTGGTGGGGTCTAAAATGGTTGACTCAAGCCGAATCGGATTGGCAAATTATTATTATTATTATTATTAATACTTTATTTCAGATAAAAATCCATATATTAGTTACCTACTATTTACACTTAATTTTAACGAAATACATAATTTTAATTATTAATTTAATTTAGTGTGCAACATACAATGGTGCCTCAAAAACGGGCTGTCCATCCTGGCACTTAACACCATCAGGATGCTGTTGGGACTGTCGCGAGTTCTGCGCATCAACGAAGCCACACGATTTCGAATGATTGCCGCGAAACCGTCAACCCTGGCTTCGGCAAACATTCCCGATGCACTACAGTATCGCGGCAACCCCAACAACATCCTGAAAACATTATTATATTGTACTCGGAGGGCGCCGAGAGCCCGCTGCGTATAACTAACCAATAGGCCACACGTGTACAGAGACTGGCAAAATGCCTAGAAGAGGGTAATCTTTACCTCTCTGGTACATCGGGCAAATCTACGGGATAGCATATTACAGCGGACCGCCAACGCCCTCCTTTCCCTATTAATATCTGCGTCATCCTGCAAACGCTCATTGACCACGTGACCCAGGTACTTGAACTGTGACACTCTAGTGAGAGGCGAGTCACATAGCTTGAGGGCCGGCACATCGACAGGTACTTTAGTGCCCGACATGAAAACCATGTATTCGCTCTTCTTTGTGTTGTACCTGAGTCCGTGGTCTTCCGCGTATGACTCACACACGGCGAGCATTTTTCTCATGCCACTGACCGAGGGGCTCAGCAGCACCATGTCATCAGCGTAACTTATGTTGTTGATAATTTTCCCATCAATAGAACAGCCGACGTTGGTACTGACGAGCGCCTCGATCAGGCCATTTATATATAGGTTAAACAGCACAGGTGAGCTTAGCCCTCCCTGTCTTACCCCACAATCTAGCCTATATACTTCAGAGTATGAGTCCGCCCATTTCACAGCATTTGTCTGATTCCTATACCAATATTTTAATAATGATATTAACTGTGGAGGAAAATTTTACTCGTGAGAGAGTTTATGCCACAAAACATCATAGCACACCATATCAAATGCCTTAGACAAATCCAGAAAACACGCTAAGACATTAGTTTTTCTATCCGTGTAGTACTTGACAGTTTGCTTGAGGGACAGAATGGCACTTTCTGTCGACAAGCCCGCTCTGAACCCAAATTGTGCATCATGTAGCGAGAGATGCTTGCACAAGCGTCTCTCGAACAAACTGTCAAGCACCTTTGCGATAGTGGTGGCAAGAGAAATTGGCCTATAGTTATTGACATCCGAGATATCGCCCGTCTTGTTCTTTATTATAGGAACAACAACTGTCCTCATAAGGCTGTCGGGGAGATATGAGTGAGCAATGCAAAAGTTAAAAAACATACTCAGTACTCTAGCCAAGTGAAACCGAGCGTACTGCAAGTGCTCAATACTAATACCGTCATGTCCTGGAGACTTTCCCCTTTTCATGTGTTTTATAATCCAGCGGATCTCTTGGGATGTAAAACGGATGGGGGTTTTGCTATCCTCCTGGACATGACAGCTCTCGCCAGCTGCATCATGTGCCTGCCTCATAGGTTGGGCAGGGGGAGCTACTACAAACTGTTTTCTAAACAAATTAGCTATTTCACAGTTATCTGTCACACCATTCACACCTACAGGGAGACTAGACTTCGGAAACAGTTTCTTTGTCTCCTTCCAGAATTAACCAAAATCTTTGGAATGGTGAGTGGATGCTATTATGTCCATTTTTATTTGTTCCGCGTTATTTTGGCACCATCGAAGTTTACTTTTAAAAATTTTCCTCGTCTCCGTCATTTTTTCGAAAGTAGGTCCCATAGGGACTGACTCACATGTTTATTCCAACCCGTGATATACGGTTTCTTTTTTCTACTATTATAGCTAGAATTTATATCGGCCAAAGGACTAGATGTAATGGCGGCCTCACTGATTATCTTAATAATATTACTATACATGTTATCTAGCACGAGCTTATGTTCTAACTTATCACAGTATTTATCTTCACAACACTTACTAAATTCACTAGGGAAGTCCACCTCTCTCAGACTATCATTACAGTAGTTGTTATATCTGTCTATAAGTGCAGCTGGCCTTATACCCCAGATGACCCTGTTTGGAGGCTTACATGTAATATTTCCCTTGGCGGGAATCAGATCTAATTTACAAATTATTTCTAAAGGGATGTGATCAGACCAAAACACGTCATACTTAATTGTGGCACTAATCACAGTACTCCACGCTGCCTGGGTCACAACGCAATGATCCAGCCAGCTATAGCTGCCTATATGTGCATCACTCCTATAGGTATACGACTCCGAGTTTATGCCCAGCATTCTCACGTCCGCACATTCCCACGACTGTTCGTCGCAGAACTGCGATAGTTCAGTATAAAACAGCTCGCCGGGATGCGCGTTAAAGTCACCCAGTATATAAACAGCTTCAACATTATTTTGCTCAATTATCGAGTTAATTTCACCTAGACACTGGATAAGCTCAACTAAGTTGTCATGCGCATCTGTAGGCATATATACCGACACTATCGATACCGATGAGGATGACGTCGTTGCCTTAATAGCTGCGATACGCACACTGGTACATTGAATTACAACCACTGACTGAAAAACACGTTTTCTCCATAGAAGGGCCACTCCGCCGTAGGGTCTTCCTCGTAACACAGTGGTATTGTCTATCGCCGACACGCCAGTATACTCGAAGTCACTGTGTATGGTTCCAAGCAAGGGGATGTCACACGGCAGAAGCCAGGTCTCCTGTAGTGCAACTACATCGGAAGAATCGCATAGTAATCTAACACCATCTATTGATCTCTTTATAGATTTACAATTAAAGCTAATCAGCTTGCAGGTGTCCATTCTTTTGTAAACCATTGTTAAGATGTTTATCCGTGTCTATCGAAGCTTGCTTGGAGGCTCTATTCACCCGTGGATTAAATATAAAATACCTCCTGAAGAATACGTCTTCGGGCCAAAGTGTGTCATTATTAAATAATGATAACTTACTTTTCGGTATATACATTTTGAAAGAGTTGTACTCCTTTTCAGATTTCGTCGTCACCTTTTCAGGACGCACTAAATTCTGCGTCTGAGTGTTAATATAATCCGCAATATCTTTTTCCGAAGTCTCCTTGTTTACATTATAAATGAAAATGGGTATTTGGGCATCAGCAGCCCGGAATTTGCATTCGGGCAGTACTGCTGCCTTACCCTTCTGACCTATGAACTTAGCTTTGGTATTTTTCCGTTTATTTTGCACAAGTACCCATTCGTTGTTCTTTGTTCGCATGCCTTCGCATTTCATCTCCATAGTTTGAGCGCGCTGTGTCGATGACGCATCAGCGCGCTTACTCGTGTCATACCTCTGCAGTGAGGCCTCAACGTGCGGATTTGTTTTTTCGCACGTCGAAACCGCGGTGCGGCGGTGGGCCTCCACGCGCCCATCCGCTCGCTTAGTGATAGAAGCGTAGTCTCGGGCACCGGGGTTATTCACCTCTCGGATCGAGTTCAACGACACCGTGTTGTTGTTAGTAGCTATGATTGCGTCATCCGTTTTATCAAGGAAAGGAGGCAGCCCCATAGGTCCACTGTCACAATTATGGCTTAAGTTATCCTTTGTGAAGCCACCCCTTCTGACATTTATGTTCATACGCTCCTGGTCGTTAATAATTGATGCGGTCCTCATAAAAAGAATATCCTCTTTCAAAGCTGCTAGATCGTTCGTTTAAGCATAGCTATCTTTGATGATTTGTACGTCTTTTTGTAAAATCACTATATCTTTTAATAGCCTGGTCACGTCAACATGGTCGAACGTTATCGGCGGCAATTTTTGAAGGTTCCTGGTAACAAATATCGGCACTTGTTCTGGATCTGTCCCCTTCAGGAGACTGATGATATCGTCGAGGTCTCTTCCTTCCTTGCCTGCACGCTTACGCGTTATGTTTCGCCTGGATGTATCTATAGATTGATATAGCAAATTCTTTGCGGTCTCAATATCCTCTGTAGAAAATTATGAGATACATATTTGCACTAAAGAAACTTCGTCCATCACATCTACTTTATTTTGTATAAATGAGAGCAACTCATTAATCACAATATTGCACGATGTGCACTTCATAATATTCGAGGTCATTGCCCTCGTTTGGACCGATCGGTCGGACGGTCCGACACTAGACGTTATGACAACTCAATCCGCGACCGAATGCGACGGTGGTTTCGACGCGACTGTGAGTCCACGCGTTACCTCGGCGAACGGCGCCTTGACAGTCGGTGTCTGTACGACGCAACCAGAGCCGGAAGAGGAGTTCAGCCTGCTGGAACGGTACAGCTCGCTCGACAAGCTGGTCAATGTGACCGCCTGGATCTTCCGATTTGCGCGGAATTGTCGCAATTCTGAGGCGCAACGAGTGCGGACACAGGTCCTGACACCACGGGAACGGAACCATGCGTTGTTCGCATTGGTACGGAACGTGCAGACGGTGCACTTTTAGTCCGAACTGTACATTCTGAGACGCGGACGCGTCCAACTGAAGGGAGCTGTGGCTCGGCTCAACCCGTTTATTGACCTTCAAGGATTGCTGAGGGTAGGAGGTCGGCTGCAGAATGCCAACCTGCTTTATGCGGCTCGCCACCCGTTGTTACTCCCTAGGAAAGGGAAGTTGGTTGAACTGTTGATACAGGATCGACACATTCGTAATGGGCATATCGGATGCCACGCCTTGATGGCGTTTCTCCAGCGCGAGTTCTGGATTCTATCGGGAAGACGCTTATTGCGTAGCGTCGTATTTCGGTGCCTGCCTTGTTATCGGGCCAAGGCGGCTACGATGCAGCCCCAGATGAGCGATTTGTCGGAACGGATTTCGCGGGACCATTCATGGTCAAGTCTTCACAGCTACGGAACGCCAGATTAGTGAAGGCATACCTGTGCGTCTTCGTGTGCTTGGCCACGAAGGCAGTCCACTTGGAGATGGTCAGTGACCTCACTACAGAGGCATTTATCGCATGTCTGGATCGGTTCGTCTCACGAAGGGGCCTCCCGTCATTAATCCGTTCGGACAACGGCACAAATTTTGTCGGAGCCAGGCGATATCTGCAGGAGGTCACTCAATTCCTGAACGGTAACCAGGACGCCATCGGTACGGCTTGCTCCCGATGAGGGATTGAATGGGTTTTCAGTCCGCCGGGATGTCCTCACTGGGGAGGAATTTTTGAGGCTGCGGTTAAATCGGCTAAGTCGCACCTGACGAGGATCATCGGTGAGACCTCTCTACGCTTTGAAGAGCTTGCGACGCTGTTCTGTAAAATTGAAATGACACTGAACTCGCGTCCGTTGTGCCCGCTCAGTTCGGATCCAAATGATTTGGAAGCGTTGACGCCGGGTCACTTCCTGATAGGTCAGCCCCTTAACGCCCTGCCAGAATACCCATTCGGTGATGTTAAGTTAAGTCGGTTAACTAGGTGGCAGATGTTGCAGCAGATGGCTCAAGATTTTTGGAAACGGTGGTCCCTTGAGTACTTGCATATCTTGCAGCAGCGCCTTAAGTGGACTGACCGGACGAGCCCCCCTCAAGTCGGTGATTTGGTGCTGATTAAGGATGCGAACCTGCCATCATTAAGATGGAGACGAGGACGGATCGTCAATTTGTACACGGGTCGGGATGGCACGCCTCGATCAGCAGAAGTCAAGGTGGGGGACTCGGTCCTCAAGAGAACGGTCGCAACACTTTCTCGCCTTCCTATTGATTAGGGACAGGTTCGGGCCTGTCCGGGCGGGTGACTGTTTAATATTTATGCTTCGGAACGCACCGGTTTTTTCGTTGCGCGGATCGACCGCGAGTGATCGGGACATCACTAGCTATCACTTGTATAGAAACTAGATGACGAGTTAGAGGTTACTTTTTTTTTTGCAGATGGAAAATGTCTAACGCCAGCATCGGAAAGCTTGGTTGAATGTTAATTATAATAATCGCGGAACAATCGTCGGGAAATAAGTAGATTTAACGTCATCGGACTGAGTGCTTCGTGCTTTGAAAGGTTGAAGTGATTCGGTGATCCAGTCGTCACTTTCGGATAGCGATCCTCGTGTCGGCAAGCCTCACGACGGCGACAGCTTCGGGCTACGACGAGAGTAAGATTCGACTCCCATCACACCCCACCCTCGTGTTCCTCATCCCGTACTCCTGCTTCGAATTGAGCTTTCGAATTCCGGTCCACGGCGTCAAAGGTCAGTACTGCTTTGTGACATTCCACTGAAAAACAACCCTACCAAGATTCCACGCCCTGTCGGTTAAGGCGTGGAATTTAACACAAAGTACTTTGAAGTACATCACACGAGTTTAAATTCGTTGTTACTCCTGAGATGAACACTTTACTTTTTATCACGGACAATGAGAAAAAGAGTAAGGTAAGATAAGAATTATTCTAGACAAGTTATAAATAAGAATAGTATTTATTTACATATAATTGGTAACAATAACATTTATAATCAGAAGTTAATATTCCAAATACACATTACTTTCGCTCTTACCTGATTTTTGTAGGTAGCAGACCTTGCATCATGTTATTGCGTCCATACTTTATAGAGTCAAACTCTTATTTCCACTAATTAACTAGTGGAATAACTATTTTTTTTAAGAAATACCAGGAAACCAAATCGTAAACAAACAAAGGCGAAATGCATTTAGTGCCTTCTGGGTAAATTTTATCACACCATTTTTAGGGTTCCGTACCCGAAGGGTTCCAAACGGGACCTTATTACTAAGACTTCGCTGTCCGTCCGTCCGTCCGTCCGTCCGTCTGTCACCAGACTGTATCTCAAGAACCTAGCTAGCTAGAGAGTTGAAATTTTCACAGATTATGTATTTCTGTTGCCGCTATAACAACAAATACTAAAAAACAGGATAAAAGAAATATTTAAGGGGGCTCCCATACAACAATTCCTTCAATACCACATACAAACTTATGGATGCACCTGGTTACGTACATGGAGTGTAAAAGTAACCGCACCAATAATTTTGTAAACAATATTTTGCTGTGTAAAATCCAAACTATTCACTCCACACCATCGCTTCCATTGAACGGTGGTACGGAACCCTTCGTGCGCGATTTAGACACGCACTTGACCGGTTTTTTTTAAAAAACTTTAGCTTAAACTTACTTTTTTATTTGGTCCGCGTTACAATATCAATTATATATTCCTATGGTGTTTGGGGCTGTCAATTAAAAAGTAGTGATATTGATTATTTCCGCTGCACTGACTGGCAACATAAATTAAAAAGTTACCTCCTCTTACGTATTTCGGATGACTGCAAGTCCCGGCTAGATCCGCTATACTTTGGTAGTAGCAGTCGTGTCGCGGGTCGACCACTAGCCCGACACCCCTCCACCAACCCGCACTGAGCCGGTGGGGCGGCGCGCTCAAATATGGCTCAGTCTTACGCGTATCCGGGTAAAGGCCTGTGCACCTCGATGGGGACACACATGGGCTACGTTTATTATTTTATTTATATGACATATCCTGTTGATACCTCTACATAGTGTTCATAATTAAACGTAGAGTTTACACAACAATAAATATCGTATCCCAGAAATGAGATTTACAGAGCGCCATTAAACTATTTAAAATTCGCCTTTTAATTAGTTTCAGAATGTAATTAAGTCAAATAGACTCCTTTTCAAAACGAAACGGCCCCAAAAAGGAGAAATTTTAATTAAATTATTTGTTCAGTAGGGCTGCTGCTTAAAATACAAATGTGGTTTTGTTTTATTGCCATACCAGAAGTACCTTAGTAAAATTTATTCAATTTGTATGTAGATCTCTAATGGAAAGCTTGTATATATAACCCTTTATTTTGGCATGCTATATTGTCACAAAAGTATAAATAGAAAACAACTCTTCTACCGTAAAGGGTTCATAGTAATATCCCAGTATTCATATAGAACAGTAGTAAATCAGAGGTCGTTTAGGAGCGTTCGTTACCTACTTTCGCTCGATGCGCAGGGCTGTGTCACGTTTGTGGCTTAGCATACCTAAAATACTAATTTTGCTTTTAAGTAGGTACTGTAAGGTTCGATATTTGTTTATGCGATTATATTGTATACAGGCCTCTTTAGAGTGGGTGCTCACTTTGACACTGTTACTTATTTTGTAGTTTTAAAAAGAAAGAGGCTTGGATGTGAGAAGTCAATGTGACACACTTCACCTTAGGCTTCGGCCAGCGACTGAGCTAAATTATATAGTGAGGATTAGCGTAATGGCTACCGAGCCAGTTGTGGATCCCTTTTATACAAAGTGTAAATAACTATAAATCAAATAAAAACAAAAGTCAACACCAGTAAAGTCTTTATATTTACGAAATGCAAGTATAGAGCCTCAGAGAAGTGACAAGATCCCTACATTGGTGAAGGCGCCAAACGAACCGGAGAAATAAGAAGACTGCTTCAGAAGGAAGGTGACGTCATAAGAAGTGACGTAATAGAAGAGGATAGTGATCATCGATCTAGATCTTGAAGAATCGAGGAAGGACCGAAAGTGCATTGAAAGGAAGTATATTTCTGTACTTAAGTTTTTTATTTAGGTATTACCTCGACCTGCCAAGCGAGTGAAGAATGGAATAGGAAAATATTGTGGGAAGATTTTTATAGCAGCGGACATTTTGTGAAAAAATTTATGAAATTATTTCATGATGGAGGATTTGTCAACTTGTTTTCAGGGAGTCCTCAGGAGTCCTTTGAAGACTTTTTAGAAGACTTCAGAGATGCTGCATCGAGGAAGAAATTTATATCGTCAGAGGAATTAAAATTATTATTTCCTTCGTATTTAAAAGGTGGAGCCTTATATTTTTTTAGGGAAATTAGGGGCAGTGCCCAGACATTTGAAGAGGTGGTGAATAAATTTAATGAGGAATTTGGAAGCACATACTTTGCAGCGAAGTTCTACAATGCCAAGCAAGAGAAAAAAAGTTTGTTGGACTACTTCCATTATTTAGGGGACCTGGCGAGGAAGGCTAGAGTTACCAAAGATGACATTTTTATAACGCAATTTTTAAGAGGATTGCAAAACCATCTTAGAAATAAATTAATGTTGAGCCATTTCGTAGGTAAGAAGGTGCTAAGGGCGGTACTGGTACAGATGGAGAAATTAAGTCCGGGAAGTGATGATAATGTGAATGTGTTTAGGAACCCGGCAAATTTTGGTCCGAATTTGGCCCATAGCAATAGAGGGGGGGGAGACAGACCGTTTCACACACAATTTAATCAAGGCCCTACTCAAGACCCACGACGAACGCCGAATGTTTCGCCCTCGGCAAGTGGTCAGGAACCACATATTAGACCTAGTTCTAATAATTATAATTTGCGTCCTAGGCAAGCGGATTTTGCAACACGTCATCGCTAGAGGCCGATAGCGGTGACCAGGCTGACCTGTGGAATGAGGGCCTCAGACTGTAACGGCATAAAGGCTAAGGTCGAGCCACCGCTATCAGAAGCTATGATCGTCTATTCTTTCTACCCCAAAAAGAGATGTCCCGATTCAGCTGTAAAATTTGTAAGTTAAGAATGATAAGTCTGAATTTCTTGTTCGTTGAGAAGTTCGTTAGGCGTACAATAGTCGAACGGAAGATTGGTTCAGAAAGTTAGAGCTTCAAGTAAGACAGAGAAAGCATGTATGCCCGCAAGCCGGTATTTCGCATCAGTTAGCGGTGTATTGCGCCAGATCGATCTTTGTTGTATTTTGTGTGATGGTACCATTTATTTTTTGTATATATGGGCGCTTGGAACTTATTTTAGCGGTCGACCACAATTTATAATATTTGTTTGGGATATCGTATAGATATCCGTCGTAGTGTTACGACGTGAGTACTCAATGATATTTCATGTGCTCGCTAGTAGCCGCTTGTGGTGGTTCCAATTATATAATTAGTTCACGGCAATAACGATCCAAACAGACCGGGTTTACACAATTGCGATTTGATTTTCTGAAATGGGTTTGAACTAGCGGTTTCCTCAAAAGGTCCGTAACGTTTTGAAACCTTCAACTCTGCGCAATTTGAGCTGGATGTTATCGAAACGTTGTCATTAGCGCATTTGGAGATCTAACCCACACCACAGCGAGGTACATACTTCGGTAAATACCAATCTATGCATCTAACTGACCTCAGCACTTCCTCGACTGAGCCCAGCAATAAATACTAGACGCAGCCTACACATTAGACCTCCAGCGAAATTTACATTTAATTTAAAGATGCAACTTGAATCCAAACTGACCCAAGGCAAGGCAAAACAATATACCCGGTCCTAAACAATGACCTTAAGACTGTAATTTGATCTCTTCGCGCGTCCCCGACAACACTCAAATGTCAAAAATATCAACAGGATAGGTTATCTTTGTTGACAACGTTTATACTTTGTTCTGAATTTGTTATTTCCATCCGCGGAACCTCTTCGATCAAACAGTCTCCCTATGCCCTGCCAACCTAGGTTTAGCCGCAACTAAACTCCTGTCTAGCCTTGTCTAAAATCCTAGTGTTATACCACGTCCATTATCGACACCACTCGAAAATGGTTGAGTTTGATTTGAATGTGCTTGTATGTTTAATGACTGTGTGTGTGGGAATTTCAAAACTCTCTACTCGAAAGGAATGAGGAGAGGATTAGCCCGCGAATATCCTAAGAGCCAATCCAGGTACCCTATGGTGTAGGAAAAAGGAAATTAGGGTCGCTCCAAGCCTAGACTCAGACTCAGATCAATCACCTACAAGTTCTTATCTAACGACCCAAGGATAGTTTTGGAATTTGGGGTAAGTTGATTTAAAGGATAGGAACCGAGGTCTATATCGGCGCTTCAGACACTCACGAAAATCCACTGTAACACGCAATCACAACTCGTCCAGTTCCAGACGCGTAAAACGGCAGACCGAACTGTTAAGAATTATCGATAGACGAGTGTCACAGTAGCTTGACGCAGAGACTGAATGCCTCCCCCTCTCATTTATAGCCTCGCTCTCGTATTTATAGGCCCCACATGCCTGAAAAAAAATGGCGTCCTTTGCGGAACACACGATGCCCAAACGAAAGCTTCTTATCCCTAACTACTCAGGGTCTAATTTCAATCAAACATGCCATGCAGGTCCGCCGGTCCGCCGTACAAACTTTGTGTATGCATCTTTACTATGATCAACCGTCGGTTATCACTCAAGTCATTTGGTATTGCCGTAACACAAAATCTGTTGATCGCTGACCATAAAAGCTTGTTGCGATTAATTAAGCCTTCCCGACCGCTAGCGTCTTAGACAAAGATCACTAGAATGATATTCAAACCCGTGATGTCAAACTCGCCACTTCGTACCAAACAAACGCAATTTGTATATTTACAGTCAACATAATAGCTTTCTCCGTATCGTTCCATAATAACCTTCCATTATTTAGTTATTCATAATTTATTCAGCGCGCACCAAATCGGCTCTGATCCCTACACATTTCGCAGGAATGCGACAAAAAAACCTGACTCGACCTAGCTTCTCCGAACCAACCATGTGCTATGGCTCTTTTTTTTGCCAACTTACTTCGAACTACTCAAATAACCCAAGCGTTAAAGAAACCGACTCTTCTCTCGATGGGCTAGCCCGATGGGCTAGCCCTCTGTCACGCAAAATGAAGTATTAAATGAACTGACTCTTGTGTACAAGACGAATAGAGGGCTAGCCCATCGGGCTAGCCCTCTGTCACGCAAAATGAAGTATTAAATGAACTGACTCTTGTGTACAAGACGAACTCAGCAGCGTAGCACAGAAGCGAAACGACCAATAGGGAAGATCGTCGCGGTCGAGGCGGATCAGCAGGTCAGACCATTAGTTTTATTGAATTCTTCTAATGTAAACGTGTTAGCTCTTTTAGATACAGGCGCTACGGCTTCATGCATCAGCCCAGCCGTTGCAGATCAAGTGGGTGCTAGATGTATGCAAAAAGAGAAGAGACGGGTTGAGGCGGTAAATGGAAGTTTATTGCAAATTGTAGGGAAATGTGTTATAGATTTTAGTTTGGACAATTTTAACTTTTCACAGGAATTTTTAGTAATAACTGATTTAAATTGTAGCATTATTTTAGGGGTGGATTTTTTAATAAAGAACGGTATGAATATTGATTTTGTTCATTCGTGTATGTGTTTTTTCCAGGGAAAAATACCGTTTTTCAATAATTTCCATACGAAACAAAACACGACGCCGGTAAAACGAAATGTCATGCGCGTAGGGATTCTTTCAAAACAAAAGATAGGGTCGGACTTTCTAGACGGTTCTAGAAGGAAACAAGTGAACTTCGGGGAAACCACGGTTATCGAGGATCGTGACGTGATAAATTATATCGACTTTCAGGAGTTAAGAAAGGGCGATTACGTTTATTTCTCGGGGTTATCGGATTCGTGCGAATTTGCGTTTGGGGTTGAAGATAAACGGTTTATCGTAAATGAGGATTAATGTGGGAATGACAAACAGATATTATTGGCGTTGTTGGATAGGAATGCGGATAGATTTGCGTTTGCAACTGACCAGTTAGATAGGTCGGAGGTAGTGTCGGTCGATATTAAGACTTATGATGAAGAGCCGGTTCATTGTCACCCGTATCGCGTTTCGCCGGTGCAACGAGAAATTATTGAGGAGCAGGTCGCGGAGATGTTGAAACTAGGTGGTATTAGGGAATCCACTAGTTCTTATGCTGCGCCCGTTGTGTTAATTAAAAAGCCCGATGATTTATGGAGGTTTTGTGTAGATTATCGGAAATTAAATAAGAAAATTTGTAGGGATAGTTATCCTATTCCGCGGATAGAAGACATTGTCGATAGTTTGGCCAGGGCCAAGATATTTTGCGGAGTTAGATCTCAATTCAGGTTATTGGCAGACGGTTATTACAGAAGGTAGGCATAAAACGGCTTTCGTCACGACCACGGGTCTTTATGAATTTAATGTTATTCCGTTCGGTTTGGCAACGAGTCAAGCAGTTTTCCAACGGATGATGGATACAGTTTTAGCGGATTTAAGATTTAAAGGGGTTATGGTTTACGTAGACAATGTAATTGTGTATGGTAGAACGTTCGAGGAGTTTACCGATACGTTGAAGAAAGTTTTTGGGCGGTTTAGAAAAGCGAACTTGACCTTCAAGCCCTCCAAATGTAAATTCGGTTTTTGCGAGATTGAGATGCTAGGTTATCTAATCTCGAATGAAGGAGTAAAACCTAGTGAGAAAAAGCTGAAGGCTATGCAACAGGTTCCAACTCCCACATCTACGAAGGATGTGAAACAATTATTAGGTTTATTTTCTTATTATAGAAAATTTGTATCGAATATTGCGAGAATATCGTTACCTCTCACTAAATTATTGTAAAAGTGGGTAAAGTTTCAATGGAATGAAGAATTGCAGAATTCGTTCGAGTTTATTAAGAAGGTTATGTGTAGTGCGCCAATACTTTCCTATTATTCGGGGGATAAGTCGGTTACTACGAGAGTTTATCTGGATGCGTCTAACGAGGCGTTGAGTGCAGTATTGATGCAGGGCGTTGAAAAAATGAGTCCGGTTGCCTATGCGTCTAGGAATTTAATGGATGCGGAGAAAAAATATAGTACGACGGAGAAAGAGTGTCTTGGGTTAATATGGGCGTTAAGGCACTATAGGCATTATCTTTAGGGATCGTATTTTCAGGTTGTTATAGACCATAGCGCCTTATGTTGGTTACAGGCGAAAAAAGATATGTATGGTAGGTTAGCGCGATGGGCGTTAGCGATACAAGAATGGGATTTCGAGATAGTTCATTGCTCGTGGAAAAGCAATGTAGTGGCAGATTTTTTTAGTAGGAATCCGCTAATGGAAGAAGGAAAACGGGAAACAGAAGGACTTCAGTCTTCTTCTCGTTCTGAACCTGATGATGATGGTTTGGAAATTTTTAGTATTAATGTAGAGTCGTTACAGGCGGATCAAGAGTACGATCCATTTTGTAGCAGATGGTTAACGCGGTTGAGCGAACGTCCGGAAGCGTGGCGTAGCGGTTTTTGTTTGAGAAATAATTTATTATATAAAAGCGTACGTAGAGATGGGGAAATTAGGGAGGTATTAGTATTGCCTAGGTCTTTGTTTCAAAGTGTGATGAACGAATTACATGATGAGGCGTGGACAGTAGGTCATTTGGGTCTCGCAAAGACGTTGAAGAGGTTTCGGTCGAAATATTTCATGCCGAAAGATATAATAAGGAGATAGAGCGTTATATAGCTTCGAGAGTGCCGTGTCAAGAAAGGAAATTAGTTAAAAGCGTAGCAGATTTGATGCCGATTGGGGTCTCGGATATTTTTGAGAAGGTAGGAATCGACTTGTTAGGAGCGTTTCCACGTTTGTCGAGAGATAACCGTTTTATTACAGTCGCGGTAGAGTATGCGTCGCGGTTTGCGATATGTAAGGCGTTACCTAGGGTTACATCGGAAGATGTATTGCGGTTTTTAGTTGAGGAAGTTTTCTGTAGGTTCGGGCCGATTAGGGAAATTATTTCAGATAGAGGAACAGTTTTTACGGCGGGAATTGTAAAAGAAACGGTAGAGCACTTTGGGGCTAAAATGATACATACAAGTTCGTTTCACCCACAGAGTAACGGTTTGGTAGAACGTTAACTTCGATGTTATCAAAATCTTTAGGTAGTTATCAAAGGCATTGGTGCTCAGTTTTACCTTTGGTAGTACATGCGTATAACACTAGCGTGCAGGCGTCAACGAAAGTGTCGCCGTATAATATTTCATTTGGTAGGGAACAGTGCTCAGTGGTGGATCGATTATTAGGATTAAATGCAGGTGGTTTAGACGAAACGATAGATGAAAGGGTAAATCGTATGAGAAGGCTGCTGACTAAGGCGTTAGGGAATATCGCGAACGCACAGCGTGTACAAATACGGTATTACGATATGAGATCAAAACCCAGATCGTTCCGGGTGAATGACTTAGTTTTGTTATACGTACCAAGGCGGATAACGGGAAGATGTATGAAGTTGGCACGTCTGTAAAAAGGACCATACAAGGTCATTGAGATCGTTGGGAGGTCTAATGTGCTGATTCGTCGTCTGAACTCACGGTCACGGGGCGTAATTGTTAACACAAATCGTTTAAAACGCTTTGTGCTGCGTTGAGGAAATCGTCTGATATTAAATAATTATCTGATATACATTAGGAGTATAATATAATTTTATCCCGGTTGATGGTTTGTGGTTTATGTATGCGTTAGTGTTATGAATTGTTTATTAACCGTTGTTTCTTTTCATGTTGTTGCTGAACTATGATGTTTGATGAGGACCGTTCACCAAAGACCCAAGAAATATCTGTAACATACTAGATTTCCTTGGTAGATTACCTTTATGTGAGAAACTTTTATAAACGACAGTTCGAATAATTGTTTGAACCGATCGCTTTGTTTTATCTTTGAGAGCAGTATGATGAGGCAATAGCTATTCGTCATAGGGTTCTGTTTTGGTTCCCGCGTTCTTAAAGTTTAGGGTTGGGATGATTTGGTAAGGGGAGTGTAAGGGTTGTTCATAAAGTTGGTAACGAAGGTTTCTCAATGAAAGTAATTTCTGATGTGGGATAACTCGGGTATTCGATACACATTCGAGATTCTTTGTAGTGTCTTAACTTGGGTAATTGGTTGCAACTCACGGCGATTATCTTAAACTGTTAATAGTAACAGATAGTTTACTGAATTCCAATGGATTAGTTGAGATGTTTGTATGTTGTAGTATCGGTTTTAAAGCTAGTTGATTTCATCGTATTATTGGAACGAATTTTAATGAACTCATTCTTAAGCTGTGGCTTAGTAATACGGTTCTATAGATTAATGCTGTTAATATGGTTGACGTTTCCTATATTTGAAAATGATATTTTTTTTCTTTGATCTTTGCCTGCGTTAATTTTTGAAATATTTCCATTCGGTGGAAAGAGTTCACAATGTGTTCACAATCTTTAAGCAAAGAACGAGTTGTGTTAATTTTAGGAACGGAGGTATTATAGTTGTCTGATAAGTTTTTCGCTAGTTTTTATTGTCAGAAAGTTTGTCGAATGATAACCATTCGAGAAGCTAAATCTTAGCTGGATTCAGCTGTTTGCCTTCGTATTGTAAAAGAGAGTTTTCTAGCGTTAGGTAGGTTAGTGTTAAGCCGCGAATAATTGTATGATGGGATCATAGGGTGTTATAATTTAAGTTTTTTAAGGTGCATAGCCTACACCTTAAGTGTAGTTAGGTTTTGTTATTTAATGTTTAATTAAGTAGGTTAAATGGGATGCTTGGACAGATAAGGATTAGGGTACTCGATGTTATTTAAAATTATGCTTGTGGCATATTTACTGTTTTTTAGATTTCAAGCATAGCAAGCTCACTTAATATTAACATTTAATGTTTTTAGATTTTAGACTTTGAGATAGGGTTGTCATTTTAGATTTTAGACTTTGAGTTAGGGTTGCCACTTTGAAAAAAAAAAATCCGTTGGAAATTTTTTTTTTGAAGGGAGGGGGGAATGATTGTAAGGTTCGATATTTGTTTATGCGATTATATTGTATACGGGCCTCTTAAGAGTGGGTGCTCACTTTGAAACTGTTACTTATTTTATTAAACTGCACTAGGTTGACGTGCAGTTTAGCAACTTGCTTAGTTACAAGCCTATTCGGCTCCTTTAGATATCGTGCGTGGCACTGGGGCCGGGCGGCTCGCTCTCTTCATACATAACACGGCAACGGCGCGGCCCCAACTGAAGCAGTCTCCATCATTCCCGAAGGCTATGTGTGCGTGCGTACCGAACACGCGCGCATGTGTGCAGCCGTGCGATGTGCCTTTGTTCAATGATTATCTAGTAGTGCTATATAAAAATCGGTTAAAAACCTTAGTGTTTAACCGATTTTTGGACTCACACAGAAAGGTACATAAATAATACAAAAAAAAAATAAAAAAATGCGGGTATTTGTTTGCGAAAACTGATATACACATTCTATGACAATTTCAAATCTCTACATAGTAAATAAATAAATAAATATTAGAGGACAATCTTATAAAAATCGAACTAGGCCTATAGCATCCTATAGTAAGCACATATTTAATAGAGATGAATACTTATGTAAATACATAGAAAACATCCAAGACTAAGAAACAAATTTTCATACTTATCACACAAATATTTGCACTTACCGGTAATCGAACCCGGGACCGTCAGAGTCACTACCCGCTAGGCTAAATCGGTCGTCGTCGGTGAGATAACACACAGACAGGTTGTGATGTAACGTAATGATGGCAGGTTGTGATCGCGATTTTGTAACCAACATTCTGTTAATACACATACAATGAGTTTTAGTTCGACATCTAGCCAATTTTAATTGAATTTGTGTTTGGATATTCTACAAGATGTAATTTACTCTCTTCCACTTCATATGACTTGGCGACAGACACAGAGAAGTTGTCTAATTCTTCAGATAAATTAAAGGACATAACAAGCAAGATGAAATAAAAATTAAACTACATAGAGCTAAAGATTATTTAGATAAACGGCGCACTTTGGCGCCCACATAGTCTATAGAATTTATATACCTATTTTCGCCAGCTTTCCGGGCTGGGCAGTTTACGTCGCCTGTCTTATGATCACTAGGTTCTTTAAATCGTACACATGTAGCACATTTCGGCGATTCGGTTTTCTTCGTGCATTCATTGTAAGCGTGATTTAGCTCCCCGCAGTGACCGCATGCTGATGTTGTCTCTCGGCACAATTTGGCAGCGTGTCCGTATGAATGACATTTAAAACACCTCGTTATCAGTGTGAAGTCTCGCACAGGATATGATGACCAGTTAATGTAGACTCTTTGCTGATTGATGAGGGACTTGCGAATGAGGGCAGGGACTTCAAAGACGTTATTGCAGGTTGGAGCATCCTTATTGCCTGATTTGTGGCTGAGCTTAACTTTGGTCATGAGGGTCTCCGGGACTAAATTTGGCAATCTGTCTGCTAGGTTCTGTTCGAAAAGGGAATCGAGGAGATCTTTCTCGCTAAGTGATGAAGGCAAGCCTAGAATAATTACTTTGGGATTCCGCTTGGAGGGTTTTGCTGCAGTCAGACCGGAGCTGGTAAGCAGGGAGGAGTCTTTTAATTTTTCCACATCGTCTTTGCTCTCAGTGCTTATTATAATGCCGCCATTTCTTGTTTTGTGGACCCCCTCACTTGCAGTTTCATTTGCTCGGGGCGGATAATATTCTGAATCTTCTTCGTATCATCACTGGACTTTGATTTATCGATAGGATAAATGGCCACTGTACTGAGTGTGGAAGGATGAACGTAATTATCAGGGCTCTTTTTTACTATGTCTGCAAAGGAGGTCTTCTCAGTTTGAGGCTTTGTTGAGAACTCGAGTAAGGTGGTCTTTATTTCACGAAGACTTTGCGATATGTCTATATTTAATTGAGGGTTTAGGCGGTAGCTTTGGCTAACAAGGCTTTCTGTTTAACCGATTGATACTGTACCGCCATCTCATAAGATCCATTGCGTAAACTGTGGCACAATTTATTTAACCTCAGTTTCTGGTCTAAGTTAAGTTTTCCCTCACTGGTTATTGCGCAGATTTAATTCAATGACTCATTAATGGAAGTCAAACACGACTGAATGTCATAGGTCGAGGAATATTGTTCGTCTTCGAGCGGGGGCTGCGGCTCTGTCTGTGAAGGGCTCCTCGGTGTTTTATTGCACCTGATGGAAAAGGGGCTTTCCATAACATTATGTAACGATATCTCTATTACAGAATCATACCTATTATTCAACGGCAGCGAACACGCTCAGAACGCTTTATTTGAGGCTTTTCAAAAGGGTGTTCGATTTCTGACTGATGATGAGATGACTCAGGCTAAGTGATGAATCCTGTGGCACCTCACTTTACATTTTTTTCAGTCGAATATTGTAATTATATCTTTCCCGGTCTAAGTCCGCCCACTGGGTGGGGTCACGTCATAAGATCACTAGTTGCGAGACAGAGAAATTAAAATCGTGGTTATGGCCAATAGGAATTTAGGGAAATGGAATTTCTAGTACAACTGGCCGCGACCAAATACGCGACCGAAGCAGCACGCAGTACCCGACGAACGTAAATGGATTAAGAACAAGCTGCAATTTATCACACTTTGTTTCAGTAATAAAGGACAAATTGACAAATATTTAATTGATTTCGAAGTAAGAATGGGAAAACTGTCATATTTATTCTTTTGAAATGTAGAAAGAATTAAATGGCAATATGTGATATATTAGCGGACTACTGTGTGTTTTATTAGACAAACCAAATGTTTCATTAAAAAGTAAGTATTTTTTTTAACTTACGCCTTTTTTCAAAATCTTATATAATTGGAAAAATCGGCCAAGTATGAGTCGGACTCTTGCAACAAGGGTTCCGTACTACCGTATAATGGTAGGGATGGTGTGGTGTTAATAGTTTGATTTTTACATAACAAAATGTTGTTTACAATGTTATTGGTGCGGCTACTTTCACATTCCATATACGTAACCAGGTGCATTCATAAGTTTGTATGTGGTATTGAAATAAGTTTTGTATGGGATGGGAGCCCCCTTAAATATTTATTTTATTCTGTTTTTTTAGTATTTGTTGAAATAGCGGCAACAGAAATAAATACATCATCGTGAAAATTTCAACTGTCTAACTAACACGGTTCATGAGATATAGCCAGGTGACAGACGGACAGACAGTCAGACAGACAGCGGAGTCTTGGTAATAGGGTCCCATTTTTACCCTTTGGGTACGGAACCCTGACAATATGTCAACCAAAATGGGAAAAAATATCATAACTACCTCACACTATAAATGTTTGTATATACGTTACAGATATCCCTACATATATCTAGGTTATTTCTTGCCCCCCAGCCTAAGACTGACAACCTAGCTGAATGACGTCCTCTCCAGCAATGTTCCCAGGCTCGCCGAGGGGAGCGCATGCAGCCTGTACCACAATTCCAGGTCACAGGTGGCCAAGAAACGGGCACGCTCTAGATGGTTAGTGCTTCATTCCACGAGGTTCTTCTAAATCTCAATGCAGAGTGGCCCGTCCCACAGTCTCTGCGAAGTCGGGTTTGAGGACGGGACTGTACTCGGGCCAGCGTTCCTGGCTTCAGTCAAGGATGACGTCACCGAGTGATGGGTTAACAATTTGACCGGTGTGGCCGTTCGTGCAGTGCACTGAGGACTGGAACGCCAGTATAGCGACGGTCGCTGTCCTGCGGATACCCAGGCCATTCAAACCGGAAAGGTCTAAACAACTAATTATGTCCGAAGTTTTCCAGACCGTGGTACACTGCAAGACTTCGTAAATTTTGGAAAAAAAAGCCAGAATTTCACGTTAAGCTGGACGATTAGTTAAATTTGATAATTTGGTTATTCACGAAATCGGTGAACGAATTGTACAGCACTGGAGCACTTAGGAGGCGAAAAGACTTGTCAATGATAAAATGTTAATAATATCAGGAGCTAAAGAATTAAATTAAGAGACCAATGATTGTTTCTCTGTGACTGTTAAGTTTGCATTTGGGTACAACTCGCATTTTGAAAAAATGGGATCTAAACCGATAGAGTTGAATTTTGAAATTATATTTTATAGATCGTTGTGGACGGAGCCTGCAGAGTCTCCTAGGGTTCCATCGTCACAGATTGAATTTTGAATTTAGACAGCTAATGTGGGGTTGGATGGCTAGACTTAATGTAGCTGGTCCGAGTGCCCACTCGGACCAGCTACATTAAGCTGAAAATGATGTGGGAATATATTTCCTCATGACCCATAAGGGTTAACTATGACTAAGGCGCAGAGGCTCGCTCCGTAGGGCTAACGCAGTCAGAAGACGGCGTAAGGCAAAAGGCATAAGGTACGTTTGATCTTCGACGCGTTCGCAAACAGAACTCGGCGGAGATCGAATATATCTTACGCCTTATGACTCACGCCGTCTTCTGTCTGTGTAGCGCCAAAAGGATGCCGGTGACCGCGTCGTTTACTTGGTTGTCATAGAATGCAAAAACCGCATCAAAAATGGTTAAATCGTTTCTGAGAAGCCCTCAACTTTCTACCATGGTACCATTTATTTTTTTGTATATATGGCGCTTGGAACTTCTTTTAGTGGTCGACCACGATTTGTAATATTTGTTTGGGATATCGTATAGATATCCGTCGTAGTTTAACGACGTGAGTACTCAATGATATTTCATGTGCTCGCTATTAGCGGCTTGTGGTGGTTCCAATTATGTAATTAGTTTACACAATTGCGATTTGATTTTCCGAGATGGGTTTGAACTAGCGGTTACCTCAAAAGGTCCGTAACGTTTTGAAACCTTCAACTCTGCGCAATTTGAGCTGGATGTTATCGAAACGTTGTCATTAGCGCTTTAGGAGATCTAACCCACACCATAGAGAAATGCATACTTCGGTAAATTCCGATCTATGAATTCCACTAGCCTCAGCACGTCCTCGACTGAGCCTAATCATATATATTTGACTCAGCCTACACATTACACTTCCAGCGAAATTTACATTTAATTTAAAGATGCAACTTGAATCCAACCTGACCCAAGGCAAAGCAAAACAACCTACCCGGTCCTAAACAATGAACTTTAGACTGTAATTTGATCTCTTCGCGCGTCCCCGACAACACTCAAATGTCATAATATCAACAGGATAGGTTATCTGTGTTGACACCGGTTTAACTTTGTTCTGAATTTGTTATTTCCATCCGCGGAACCTCATCGATCAAACAGTCTCCTTATGCCCTGCCAACCTAGGTTTAGCCGCAACTAAACTCCTGTCTAGCCTAGTCTAAAATCCTAGTGTTATACCATGTCCATTATCGACACCACTCGAAAATGGTTGAGTTTGATTTGAATGTGCTTGTATGTTTAATGACTGTGTGTGTGGGAATTTCAAAACTCGCTACTCGAAAGGAATGAGGAGAGGATTAGCCCGCGAATATCCTAAGAGCCAATCCAGGAACCCTATGGTGAAGGAAAAAGGAATTTAGGGTCGCTCCAAGCCCACACTCAGACTCAGATCAGTTACCTACAAGTTCTTATCTAACGACCCAAGGATAGTTTTGGAATTTTGGGGTAGGTTGATATAAAGGATAGGAACCGAGGTATATCTCGGCGCTTCAGACACTCACGAAAAAACCACTGTAACTTCGCAATCACAATTCGTCTAGTTCAGACGCGTTCAGACGGCAGACCAAAACTGTTTAGAATTTGAAAGACGACTGTCACAGTAGCTAGACGCTGAGACTGAATGCTCTCCCAATCAATCAAGTATTCTTCTCACGCACCCATTCTGGGGCGTGGGGAGTCAGGGTCAGATCATTGGATCTCTTCCTGAAGAAGCGCCTCTGTCCACTCCTATGGACAGGTCATCGGGGGGCCCTCGCGGGCGGTGGAGATCTTCTCACGAGGGGTGTTCTATTGGATGATCGCCGGCTAGGCAACCAGGTCGCGTGGCAGGCGGCGGCGGTCGGGCGGGCGCGCGTGGTACGGCGCCATGTCGCGGATATGCGGATGTTGTGAGCTATCCGCACGCGCGAACATGCCCTTCGCCAGCCTCTGGACAAACTGGTCCACTGGTTCCCATCTGAGGTCCCTCTGGATCGTCGCATTCCTCACGTAGCGGGGGGCGTCGACGATGGTACGCAAAGAGAGGTTCTCTTGGGCTCGGAGTCTTCGTTTGTTCGTCTCCGAGCACAGGGCGTACCATGCCGGGGCCGCGTAGGTGAGGCGGGATCTCACGTAGCACTTGTAGATCCCGAGCTTCGCCCTCAGAGGGAGGCTGGAGTCGAGAAGTGGACGCAGCTTGGCGCGTGCCACCTTGACCTGGTTGACGACGTTGTCGACATGTTGCTTCATGGTGAGCCGGCGATCGATGGTCACTCCCAGGTACTACACCTGCGGAGACCACGCGATGTCCTGTCCTTGGAGCTGGAGTGGTGGTGGAAGGGGGGACTGGCCTGTGATGAGCGCCTGCGTCTTCCCAACGTTGACGGACAACCGCCACTTGGCGAGCCAGTCGGGCAAGATGTCCAGGGTGCGCTGCAGTTTGACGGCAGCGTGCCGTGCCTGGATCGACGACGCGTAGTAGGCAGCGTCGTCGGCGAAGAGTGCCAGCTGGGCACCCGGCCCGACGGGGATGTCGTCCGTATATTGGGAGTAACAGGCTGGAGACAGGCAGGACCCCTGAGGGACGCCGGCTGCAACGGGGTGTTCTTCGGAGACGGCGTCTTCCACCATCACTCGGAAGCGGCGATTCTTCAGGAAGGAGGCGATGATCTGGACCAGTCTTCTTGGGGCTGGAGAGTGATCTCCCTTCCCCCGCACTCGTATTTATAGTCCCCACATGTCTGAAAACAAAATGGCGTCCTTTGCGAACAGGCTCTGCCCAAGCGAAGCTTCTTATCACTAACTACACAGGGTCTTATTTCAACCATGCCATGCAGATCCGCCGTTCTACAAATTGTGTGTACGCATATTCACTATGATCAACCGTAGGTTATCGCTCAAGTCATTCGGTATGGCCGATACACAAAATCTGTTGATCGCTGACCATAAAAGCTTATTGCGATTAATTAAGCCTTCCCGACCGCTAGCGCGCTGGGCAAAGACCACTAGAATGCTATTCATACTAGTCGTGTCAAACTCTCCATCTCATACCAAACAAACGCAATTGTATATTTGCAATCAACATAATAGCTTTCTCCGTATCGTTCCATTATAACCTTCCATTATTTAGTTATTCATATTTTATTCAGCGCGCAGCAAAATAGGCTCTGATCCCTACACATCTCGCAGGAATGCGACAAAAAAAACCTGACCTGTAACCTTCCTCGAACCATCTCACGCGTCGGCTCATTGTTTTTTGCTAACTTACCCCTGAGCTACTAAAAACCCCAAACGTTATATGAACCGATTCTCGTATTCAAAATAGCGCGGCGATGGGCTAGCCCCTGTCACGCAAAATGAAGTATCAAATGTACTGACTCTCGTGTACCATTACAATCCTAGTGTTGAATCATACGCAATGTTAGATGTAGATGCACTTCCCTGTCTGCTGACCCATTCAGGGCCAAGGGCGGGTTTAGCCCATAACAACTACTTTGAGCCACCACCGGTTAGAATTTCTAGACTACCTGCCAGTTCGATCAGTATTAAATTATACCCTATAATTTTAAGGAATGGCTGGCAAATCCTGGAAACACTCTACTACACCTCTTTTCCCATTGAAAATATGATGTTTTCAAACACTGAATGAAAAGGGTGCGTCTTCATAATATTTTTTTTCTTGATTTAGAAAGAGGAGAAATAACGCATTATAGATAGGCATTTACATATACGCAATGTATATGTAAAAACATATACATTGCGTCATAAGGTGGCAAAACATTGCGATGGTGTCAATCAAAACTTACAGGAGTAAAACAAAAGATTAATATTTTATGCAACGAAATAGACTTCTCCAGTTTCCCACCTCACTGTGAATTATCAAGTTTTGAAAACACGTCTAGGCTTGAAATCCCTTCTTTGTGTTAGTTCAAAGTCTGAAGAGTTCACGTAGATAAGCTGATTAAGATTCAAATTGAGTTAATTGGACACCTCATGTGATGTGCGCTTGGGAAATCGAACAATCGTCTACTTAACATTGAAAACTTTTTTCACAGAACTCTGAAAGTTTAATCAGTATGAGTATTAGAGTCATTAATATTTATTACAGATGTAATGGGACTTGAAAACTGGATAGATAATTTGTACTTTAAAACTTAAAGTTAAGGTTCAAATCCTATTATATATTTTATCTACACACGTATCAAAAACCCTCTACTGCGTACAAAAACCGCACGTTACGATCAGCATAATGTTAAACAACTTGGTAAAAACTCATTTCTTATCTGAAAAATTACACATTATGACCATAATGTTTAATTTTTCTACATATTATGACATTCAAATTGCGAACGCCGACGCCCGCCTGCTTGCCGCCCCGCCCCTACTTTGTCTGTGAAGTTGGTACTGACATTCAAATTTCGAACGCCGACGCCCGCCTGCGTGAATTTGGTACTACAGAACAAGCTAAACAACGGCAGAGCCACAATGCCGGTCAAACATGCGGTTCCTGAACACATCAAAGAGAGCTTATGATATGTGTGTAGATAAACGTACATAATTAGGCATTAAAATTCTCGAGTGATATTATTATGAAACTCGCCTTCGGCTCGTTTCATAAACCCACTCTCGAGTATTAGTGCCCTCCATTATGTAGCAGTCACATAAGCTACTATTTTCGTTTATCAACTATGGGTCTTTCTTACATAAAATGTCCTAAAATCATAATAAACTCTAGTCTTTTCGAGTAAGCATGGCAATAGCGAGCATTGACTCCTGTCTACTATACTGTATGCTCATGATTACAAAATCATGAGCATACAGTGTAGTACACATAACGATTCTTACTCATTACGTTCCAGTATCAGTCTCTGAAACAGACTCCCCGGCGCCATCAGAGACAGTCCACTATCTTTCAAACGACGTTTAAAACTTAATTATTGGTATTTGTTTATGTATATGTTACATATTTATACAGCGTGTCATTGAATAAACGCCTAACCTTATTTTTTAATAATAAAACATATTGAGAAAGAACAAAACAAATACATATTTGCCTTATATTGTAGAAAATATTTGAGACTTAACATGTTGTGTCATTTCTGACAAATTCACAACTCTGTTGTGCGCGCTTAAAACGCTCCTCTGCCCGCGAGTTCAATCAATTTATCTATTACACTTTCCTGGCCTTGGACTGGCAGCAAGTACTTACCTAAAGGTAAGTTAGTTTTTTGGTTAGTTAGGTTAACATACCAGCATCATAGTAAGTAACTATTTAGAAATAAATCAATGTAAAGATGAAGTAAAACTAGTAAAAGGAAAGCTTTGGTTCAGGTACCTACTAACTACAAAACATCGCAAAAATTCTAGGCACTTCGACTTCCCCACCCCCGCCCTCACTAACCTTACAGTTCGCGCCAGCGCCAGCTTTCTTTCAAGAGAAACTTGGAAGGGCCTGTATGAAACGGGACGAGAGCACGGTACGCGCAATCGTCGTTTCAATTGACTAAATAATTTCCGGCGTATTGTAGGTATCTATTTCAGTGCGTGAGTTGAACGCACTCCAAATGTGGGCACTGTACCAGGCAGGTTCTCACTGTACAGTTTAGGTACGTTCGACCGGCCAACCCGACGACGGGCGGGAATTCAGTTATGTTGCCACTTGCTTGGCTGGCAGTCGCGTCGCGCGCTAGCCGTTCCTCATAAGCAACTTTTCTTTGATTTTTGCAACAACAATGACTTAAGTACTAACATTTTAGGGTGTCTAAAGGAATTGTTCACAAATTAAATTCGATTCCTTTTTAATTGAATACCTTTTTGTTTAACTTAAAGTAAACACTTTAAACCCAGTATAAAACAAATGACAATTACATAAGTAAGGAGGTCATGTTGTCATCATGAGGTCATGTGGTCATGTGGTCATCATGTTTGATAGACAACTCTCCTGGACTAACCATGTCAGCGAGGTCAGTAGGCGCGTCTTTGCCACCTTTCACTAAGACGGCTTCAGAACTTTCTGCCCCATCAAACAAAAATTACTTTTGCTCAATCTCTTCTTCTCCCCTTGATCGATTATGCCGATGTTTGTTGGGCTAGCGCCAACGAAGAGCAACTGAACAGACTCGAGCGACTTCAAAATCTCGGGATTCGGTTTATCTTCGGACTGCGCAAGTTCGACCACGTCTCGCAGTATCACAAGGAGTTAAAATGGCTGCCGATCCGTCTTCGTCGGGACACACACATCCTCACTCTTCTATTCAACATCTTAACCAACCCTCGATACCCTAGCTTTCTCCGTGAACTTTTTCAATTTTTCCCTTCGGCTCGTCCACATAGAACTCGCACGGCTTCCCTGCTCTCTATACCTCATCACAACACCGTCGCATAAAAGCACTATTTTCGATTGCGGGCGATCACTCTCTGGAACTCGCTTCCCTGCATTATCAGAGATAGTCCATCTCTGCCCGTCTTTAAGAATCGTTTGAAGGAGCATTATCTTTCTCTATCCTAGATTTGAGCTTTGTATATATTAGTTTATTTAGGTGTATTTATATTTTTATATTATATTTATGTACTTGTGTATGTAGTGTATCTAGCAGTTAGTTCAATAGTTTAGTAATATATGTATGTATCTTATCAGAGCACATAGGTCTATCCTGTATATTAAATTATTCTTATCAACCTTGGGTTTGCTGGAAGAGATCTCTATTTAGAGATAAGCATGCCTTTGTAGATGTCCTTTCTGTTTATTATATCTTATGTTGTTTTATGTGCAATAAATATACTACTCTGTCAAGAAAGTACCGGGAAAAGATCAATAATACACAAAATGTTAGTTATTCATCTAAATTTATTTTATCGCCTTCAAAGTATGCGCCTTCAGAAACGATACACTTACGCCAACGAATAGTCCAATCATCAAAACATTTTTAAACGCTTTTTCCGGAATTGAGTTCAGTTCTCGTCGCGAATTCTCCTTTATGTCTTCTACCGAATGACAACGTGTGCCACGAAGTGGTAATTTGAGTTTAGGAAAAAGGAAGAAGTCGGCTGGAGCCATATCTGGTGAATAAGGTGGTTGCTCGATAGTATTTGTTGAGTTTTTGGTCAAAAATTAGTTTACAATTATGTCCTCAGCGACTCTTATGCGATTGAGTTTTTGGAGAAAATTCAGGTCTTTTGGGACCAGCCGAGCAGCAACATGTTTCATACCCAAGTGATTATTTAAAATGGTGCGGATCGACTCGTGAGACACAGAAAGTTCAGCGGCTATGTCTCTCAAATTTGAATGAGGATGTTCAGTCACTAATTCCTTCACTTTTACGACGTTAACTTCAGTTGAAGATGTTGATGGCCTACCAGAGCGAGGCAAATTTTCTATCACATCTCGACCGCTTTCAAACGTTTTGTACCACTCATAAGCACGTGTTTTTGATAAAGTCGATTCACCGTAAGCCTTCTGTAATATTTTCAGTGACTCCGAACACGAAATTCCGTTGGCGATGCAAAATTTAAGAAAAACTCTTTGTTCGATATTTTTGTCCATAGTGAAATTCGCAGTACAACTAGATATGATCTAACTAAAAACAGCACTATAATAAATATAAACAACAGATGCAACTAAAAATCCGCGCCAAAATGGAAAACAGGTGTGCCAATTGAAAAACAACAAAAAAAAACAAAATTTGAATTTGGAACCATAGACAAATTATCCATTCCCGATACTTTTTTGACTGAATGTATACGAAATATACGAGGTCGGTACCTACCTACCTAGCTTTAGAATTTACCAATAGCCTGAATAAGTACTAATAACACCTCTCTTAGATAGAGTGTACTAAAATTTACAAACACAAATAATCGCACGTAGGTAACCCTACCGTGATCAAGCGAGACAGGAGTTTACAGGACGACCTTGTGATGTCAGACTAAAAGAAGCTCTCAGGTGTAGTAATGCGGCGCAATCTAGCCTGCTTGTTGTAGTTAGTGCAGGTGCGAGCTAGATTGCGCTTTATTATCGCGCAGCGAGAGTAGCTATTTATTTAAGTGTATTTGAGGAATAATCTTTCTGTACCTACGTAATACACTAGTACTACTACTATTATGTATTATATACCTTCGGGCTGCGTTTGTGTGAAATGTAGTAGTTGTTGGAAAATTGCTAGCATTATTCTGTGAGACACTTGTAGGTACCCCGAACCGCTCAAAGTACACCGACACAGCTTGATTGACAATGTCATTACATTGTGCATGTACTTTCACCATTTCGCAATATTACACATTTGTGTAACAAAATTGCATTGCGTGGCACGCGCCGCGCACGCGCACTCGCACCTGAACGTAGGTAGATAAGCACCATAGAGTCATATAAGTAATAAGCACTGACGGACTAAACAAAACAAACAAACAAAGAAATCCCCGCACCACTCACATCATCCCCTAGCCCTTCCCTTCCGTTATTTGCACTCACTCCCTCGATGTTTTCGACCTGACGCGCCACCACGCAGAGGCTGTCTCATTTTTCCACACGGATGAAGAAAGTAAGCGAATCTACAAAATTATTCTTTCGTTTTGCTTAGTAAAGAAAACGAAATCAGGTTTCATTTTGGTGGGCGCAACCTGTGTGAGCTTCGTATTAGCGTGAGTAAAGTCTAAGCAGGGGTCAGTTAAACTGGACGGTCGCGCCTAAGTTAACTAAGCTTTAAAGGAAAAGAGCAACAACAATAACTCTTTCTTCAAAAATATGACCTATATATAAAGTTAGTAAAATCGACTCTGCTCATGATTTTGATCAAACTAGTTTCTCCTTATGAGTTTATTCGATGACACGTTGTATATAGCATTATTTTTAGTATAATGTTGATATTGGTAAGTTGTTAGAGTTAGCTAGCCTTTGTACATGTTCTTTTCTTTATATTTGTTTTGTATTCACTGTTTTGTGTAATATAGTATATCGAAAGTTCAAAATTACCGTCGTTTTGCACTTATCATGGTAGCGGTCGTCGTTACCGACCGTTACAATTGTTACCTACCGTTACCTGGTTACCGACCACCATTACCATGCATGATTCGCATCGCAAAAGCAGTCGGGTCAATGACCACTATCTGAATATTAACCCGTATACACTATAGCTAAAAAGAGTGCCCCAGGTACCAACCGATATGCATTACGACGCTGGGCAACGTCGAATTTTGAAGCGCTTTTTCTACTAAAGAAGACACTTTCTTAATCCCGAAAAAATGTTATGAAGACGTCTATTTTCTATAATAGGTGTATTTGAAAACATTTGTCAACGGGAACAAGATGAAAAAAAGCTTAGTCGATGATTTTAACATAAAATTTGCTATTCTAAAAAGTTCTTGGGTCAAAAACTAGGCCATCAAATATCTTAAAAGTGTGTGTTTGAAATTAAGAAGTAATAATTTATTTTGAAGGAATAAATAAAATCTTTTCTTAAACAGTATACTTTTTTAGAGGGTCAATGCACTTTATCGCACGTTTATCTTTCAGACCCCAACAGCCCCAAAGTTTAAAAGGCGAACCGTAATTTATTCGGAAAACAAACTGAGCCACGCGAAAACACAGCATTGTTGAGTGTTAAACAATGTTTATGTGCAGAGCTCAGAGTTTTCGAAACTTCAGATTAATTATTATGTTTTAAACAAGAAACTTCCAGCCACCCTGATTCGGAAACGAATCAAAATTAATCGCTGTTCTTTTTTTGTGCTAGTCCGGTGTCAACAAAGTTATTGAAAAACTTGTTAAACATGAGGGCTACTGTGCCTTTCTCAGCCCCTATTGGAAAAGTCGTGACGCTGTGTTGTTTATAGATTCATATGTTTTTATGTTGTTTTCTTAAGTCTTGGAGAGACCCTAAAAAGGAGCTTTAATTTTCATAGGATGTGAACTCTAATACCATGGCATAAGGTTCAAAGTCGCGATGCATTAAAAAATATATGCCAGCGAAAAGGTAAGATGTTTATACAGAAGGTGTCCGGTAATTCGGTGCCTTTATTGTGAGGGGTTAATATAGAGCCCATTTCCAGTAAATTTAATCATATCAGACTTGAACTAATTTAGGATAGTAAATTTTTCAACCAAAATTTTTCATAAAGCCATTAATTACGTAAAAAAAACTATTTATTATGCTGGCAAACGACTCTCTTCCCCTCTTCCACTCCCCACGCTCCTGGGCTCTCTCCCACCAGTTCTTGTCGTGGGTCAGCTCGTCTCTCCAGCGCTTCTTGGGGTGACAACGTCCTCGTTCTGCATTTGGGAACCAGAGAGATGTTAATTTGACCCTCGGTGTGGTTGCACACGAGTGACATGGCTGGTCCAGCACACTTCAGTCCGGTGGCTTTTACAGCTATATCTTTTATTTTTAGTTTAGGAGCGTAACTCGGTATTCCCCAGAGCACTGAGCTCCATATTTCGCTGGCAAGCCTCAAGTATTTTTTGGGTAATTCTTTGAGTGTCGTTGATTAGCTCATGCATCAATTATTCTGTGCTTTTCCACAGAATAATTGGTACATTAATTGATTGGCTCACCACATAAAAAATCATAGTATTTTTTACGTTTAACTTCAATTATTCTGTGGAATAGCACATAATAATTTATGTTTAACTTAAAATACTATGATTTTTTATGCATCTTCTAAGTTTCCGTTTTATGACAGAGATTTTGACAAAAAAATGTACAGAAGTGAGCATACAGATTGTTTAAAACTTATTTTTACTGTTACTGTTGCAATTTTTTGAAAGTATAGGTGGAGAGTATGCCTCATGCCAAGTTTTTTGTCCCCTGAGTGCCGCCTGGAGGAGGTAGCGGTGCAAGGGAACAAGAGAGAATATGCATGGGCAAGAGAGAGATGGTGGCCTCGCTCAGTGGTCAAGAAACCTTTTTATACATATACCCTAGAAGGAATAATTGGGGATCACTTTTGTATGAAGAATTCAAAATGGAAATACTTTGTTCTCCCAGTCGCTACAAAGTTTTCACTGTACAATATCATATTACATTATCAAAGACCTTTCTCCCGGTTAGCCTCATTCGTTGCTACAAGGGTGATTCTGAATCTAAATAAAGGTGATTCTAGTTCTTACTTAGAACTTACGAAAATGAATACTCTGATTTTTTCACACTTTAAATTTCTCAGATCGATCTGACAAAATCTACTAAAAGGGCACTGATCAATTCAACAAGGCCGTGTGATCCTAACTCAAGTTCGACAAGTTTAAAGTAGCAAAGATCAGAACATCGGGGTGCTTGTGCCAAGCCGCTTTTGCAGAACGCTGCAATTTTGCTCGCGTAATGATTTATGTTAGGTTTTAGGCTTATTGCCCCTGTATAGGGTTTCTGTACTGTAAACTTGTGGGAAATGTTAGGGAATTATATCGTGGCTTAGCTCTGTATTCTCATTATTTTGTTACTACGAATATGGATTATTTTGGACCACTAAGAAAATATGAATTAAGCTCTTGCAGCATACTGAAAATAATGATACTGTTTAACCGGGCCCTAAAAATAAAAAGAAGATTGGGTCTTGACACCACAGAACAAGTGCTTGGCTCATATCGCTGAAAAACAGAAAATAATTTAGGTATTGCATCATAGAGTGAGAAACTACTGGCACAAAATAACAATGCTAAAAAAAGTAGATGATTGGTCTTACGAAAAAAATAAACAATTCCGTACCGTTACACGACTCCTCATTCGGTTTGCTGGGAGAGATCCCTTATTAGAGATAAGCCCTTCGCGCCTTCAGAATTCCACAGCAAAGCAGGACAAAAAAAGCTGCTGAAAAAAATACGTACGTATTTTCGGATTGAAAACTATAATATCCATATTTTTTACGTTCGGTCTGACATCTGCGTTATCGACTGACAGGAAAACTATTGACAATTGAAAGTTTTACAGGACAGCCAACATAACGGCAAATGGAATTTGAATAAATTAAGCCGTATAGAGGACAAATGAAGGACATTATGTTTTTTCCATTGAATCCGTAATATTTTTTGATGGGAATAGCTTTATTTAAGAATACAATTATCTCGAAATGGTTTTCTCAGTTTGGTAAACTTGTTTTTTTTACATGACCCATTGCGAGTCGGACTAACAGTCGAAACGTTCCGTACTATTGTACACGAAAAATCCAAAAAAAAAACATATCTTGAATGGGGGGCCTATATTAATGTTCCGAACCCGAAGGGTGCCTCCGCTGTCCGTCCGTCCACCTCTCTGTCCGTCAGCAGACTGTATCTCAAGAATAACATGAAGTTTAAATTTTCACACAATATTAACCGCTGCGGCAACAATAATAAATTACGCAAGATTTTATAAAATAAAGGGGGTCCCCATACAAGATAAGTGATGATATTATAAGACTTATGATATTATAATTTGGCGACAGATTTTAGTATCGTCGGTGGCGCAATTCGTTTGGCGCGAATCGCTAATCAGTAGAACGGGTTCCCAACGGGTCCTTAAGTTTTCTTGAACGAACGATATTACAGAACCCTTCGTGTGCGAATTTGAATCTCACATACCTATTTCAGATGACAGACGTAGTAACGGATTTTCTGCGGGTGAAAAGGATATTCCTATAATGCCGGCATTCCGCATCCACAATGACTATTTATACTCCGGCTCTGGCTATACTAACAACGTTAAAAGCTCATCTCCCGTTAATCTACGGACCGCCATTACAGCACACTAATATGCAGGCTGCCAACTGATTCTGCGAGCAATAACACCGCGGACTTGCTGTACAGCGCGACTAGGGTTATTGTGCTTATGGGACATCGATGTCTGGCCAACGTAAATTATTTTTTTTTTGTTTATTTTTTTCTGAGTGGGCTGTAACCTCTTAAAGGTAAGGTGGGGAGAGAAAGAGAGGTGCCAGTACACTCAGAGCAAAAGAAACTTGTCACGAATACGGTATTTTACAAGGTAGTCCAATAAATCTAGAAACGTGTCCCAAGCTGAACCTATTTCAACAAAAACGTTTGACAATTTCGGATTTGTATATTTCCAGCAGTTGTATTTAATAGACTCAATGTTGTGTTAAAAAGACAGCATTTGATTACGACGTCACCTGATATTATTAATAAAATACGTGAACAAAATTGCCGTTCCCTAAAGTATATATTTTGAATAGCAGTCAATACCGTTTTGTACCTAATTAAGAGATGTAAAATACTAGATTGTTTATAAAAACACGAGCAGTGGAGTAAGTATGTTGTCAGAGCGAGAGTTGGGATCACGGAGCTGTGTTCATCATCGTATTTTTTTTATTTTCAAAGTAATTTTCCTACTTTCTTTCGCCTCATGTCTGATTCCAAAATCTAAACCTAGATACGAAAAATATGCATCGAGTATATAAGCTTATCGAGCTGCTGTATCAGCCAACACTAAACGGAAACAATTCAATAACATATTAATAACATTTCTTTATTTCTTTATTCTTTATTGCACAGAAATCTTAATAGCAAGGTAACAAAACATTTTATGAGCAAAGGCGAGCTTATCTCTAAAGAGAGATTTCTACCAGCAAACCTAGGTAGGACAGGAAAAATTGTGCAACAGGAGAGTCCTAGTGCGCAAAAAAACTGTACACATCTAATTGTTTACAACTAAAACATAATAATTTAATAAATGATATATACTTAATAAAATACAAAAGCAAAAATTTTTATTTATATCAAACATATACTACTTATATATACATATATAAAAGTACCTATCACGAAAGAGAAAGGAAATGCTCTTTCAATCTTGTCTTAAAAGTGAAAATTGAGGGACTATCTCTAATAGCGCAGGGAAGTGCGTTCCACAGTCGGATCGCCGTTAACCTAAACGAGTGTTTGTAAGCGGCAGTGTTATGCCGAGGAGTAGAGAGAAGAGACATCGTGTGGGATCTCCGGTTGCTATGCCTGGAGGAAATAAACTCGAAACGTTCTCGAAGATATGAGGGGTAGCGGGGATTTCGCAAAATGTTGAACAGATAGGAGAGAACGTGCATATGACGACGAAGGCGGATCGGAAGCCACCCCAACTCCTTGCGATACTGTGAGACATGGTCATACTTGCGCAGCCCGAAGACAAACCGAATCCCGAGGTTTTGAAGTCGTTCGAGTTTGTTCAGTTATTCTTCGTTCGCACAGATCCAGCAAACATCTGCATAGTCGATTAAAGGTAGTAGGAGTGACTGGGCAAGGGTGATTTTAGTCTGCTGTGGCAGGAAGTGCTGCAATCTCCGTAGGGAGTGTAATGACGCAAAGACTCGTCTGCTGACCTCACAAACATGGGGCGACCAGGACAACAATTTATCAAATACAACCCCAAGATTCTTGGCCTTCTCGCTGTATGAAATTATGTTACCATCATACACTATAGGGTCGACGGGCATTTTCTGAACTAGGTTATGAGAGTGACGAGTACCCAAAATCATGGCCTGCGATTTGCCTGGGTTGACAAGCAGACCATAAGAGGTAGCCCAATTCCTGATGTTATCGAGATCAGCATTCAACGCCTCTACTGTCAGATTCACATCACACGGAGAGAAGTGCCGATATATTTGAAGGTCATCTGCCTACAGATGATAAGAAGAGGTAAGAAGAGGTAAGGTAACATTTACCTATAATATGTAAACCTTAACCTCCTGCCGCCCAATGTACCAGGGAACTAATGCCGTGATTTTAGTAAAACTGTCACATTACTGAGATCAGGAAGGTTGATCTCAATAGCGGGAACAGTTAATTTAGAGAGTAATAATAAAAAAAGGAGAGTAGAAGAGAAAGAGTCAGGTTGTGAGATCTTTATTTTACAAATCTTATCTAGGCTAAACTTATATTTACAACCTACCTAAAATAACCTACCAACAGTATTTACACCTAACCTAACTGAAATGGCTCTGGGAGACTAAGGTAAGCGGACGGATTAGATGTCTTTCAGTAGTATGGTAGCGTCGTAGGAATTCTAGGCTCGAGCAGATGTCCGTGGAACCTCAGGAACGTTAGTAGGTGGCCGTAGATGAAGAACTCAGGAGGGCAGCAGGAACTCAGGGTCCGAGGATCGTTAGTGGAACCTCAGGACCATAAGTAGGCGGCCGAAGTTGAGGACCGCAGGAGTGTAGCGGGAATTCCGGGCCGCAAGTAGATCAGCGGTACCCCAGGCAGAGGTCTCGGGTACGGTATCAATGTACGGTAGGCGAAGAGAAAATGCTTCCGCTGCAGCTAGGGTTGGGCTTCCGGTCATCAGCTTCTTGAGAATTCCCGGGCCAGCTGGGCCCGGGAATTGGCCTTTTTTCCTTTGCTCTGTTTGAGAGCTGAAGACGAACTCCCCTTAGTTTTCAAGCGATTCATAAGGAAACCTCCCTTTCGTTCCAAAGTTCGTGTTTTAAAAAACTCGCTAATTCGAAATAATTAAATGAAGTACACTCCCAGTGGCCAATAAAATATAGTTCTTTATGCCCGGTTTACATTATTCCAGTCCAGTGACCTCGCGAGATCCAGTCCAGTGCTGGACTGGATGTGTAACGTCTACACTATTCCAGTTATTTCGAAGCCGTTGAAGTGTGAACACTATAGTGACAATGATTTCAAGAAGAGATCAGTTTCGAAAATGTTTCAAACGTGCTCAATCACTCTTGCTACAAGAAGTTATTAATGAGGTTGATAAGGAACTAAAAAAAAAGGAACGGATTTGGGTGAGAAATTGGATCAGCGAAAGAGATCAAAAAGGAGGGTCAGTAATACTTTTGCAATAACTGAAGGCAGAAGATCCCAATGAATATAGACTGGCACTGAGAATGACAGCAGAAATCTTTGAAGAACTGTTATCATTAGTTTCGATTAATAATAATAATAATATTTATTTATTTCAGATATACATCCATAATTAAACACGGTAAAATGAAAAATAAATTAAAATAATGACACAAAACAAAAAATAAATTAATTGGTAACACAGAAAACAAGATCTAAGTATGTAAGTTAAGTCCACACACTCATTCGTCATTCTGTCATAATTATGTCTATTACACATCCATTCACTTACTTCTTATTCCTGTTTAAGTGCACATCCACCCAGTGCTTCATCATAGGGCTGTCGACCCTATCAGCCAGCGTTCTGAGGATCAAGTTCGAGCTGCCGCGAGTCCGACTCCACATGGACGCTACTCTGTTACGCAGTATGGCGAAAAAATCGTTTATTCTTGCTTCCGCAAACATCGTCGACGCGCTACAGTATCGCGACAGCCCCAACACAATCCTCAGCGCGTTATTGTATTGGACACGCAGGGAGCTGTAGGCCCTCTGCGTATAGCGAATCCATAGACTGCAGGTATAGAAGGTTTGACAGTAGGCTCTAAACAGAGTAAGTTTCACTTCTTTAGTGCACCTTGCAAACCTGCGGGCCAGCATGTTACAGCGGACTGACAACGCCCTGCGCTCTCTCTCCATGTCCAGATCATCTGTGAGTGTCTCCGTGACCACATGCCGTAGGTACTTAAATTCCGAAACTCTGGACACGGGTATTCCACACAGCCGGACTGGTGGTACAAACGATGGTGATTTGGTGCCCGCCTTGAAAATGAGCATTTCACTTTTTTTTGCATTGTACCTAAGGCCATGCGACCCGGCGTACGACTCACAGATCCCTAGTAACCGCCTGAGGGCTCTGATTGAGGGGCTAAGCACCACCATGTCGTCAGCATAGCTTATGTTGTTGACCATGATGCCATGGACTGAATACCGACCTTGGTGTCGCACAGCCCCTCGATCAGTTTGTTCATGTACAGATTGAACAGCTTGGGAGACGTCAGGCCCCCCTGCCTCACTCCACAGCTCAGCCCGTATTCATCACTCAAAGAACCGGCCCATCTGACCGCGTTACTTTGATTTCCATACCAGTACTTAAACATACATATGAGCTCATCAGGTAGGTCAGTCTCCTTCGCCAGCTTATCCCACAGAATGGTATAGTTGATGAGGTCAAAAGCCTTAGATAAGTCCAAAAAGCAGGCATATACAGGCGTCTTTCTATCCGTGTAGTAACGGACAGTTTGCTTGAGGCACATGATGGCACTTTCAGTGGACAGCCCAGTTCTGAAACCAAACTGGGCATCGTGCAAGTTAAGATATTTATCAAGTTGCTTATCAAGCAAACTGTCCTTTACCTTCGCGATGATCGTGGCTAGTAATATAGGTCTATAATTACCTTTATCACTAGCATCACCTGTTTTATTTTTGATAACAGGTACAACAATAGTTTTTATGAGCATTTCAGGCAGGTAGGAGTGTCCAATACTGGCGTTAATAAACATCTTCAGAACTCTGGGCAGATGTGCACCAGCATACCTCAAGTGCTCGACGCTCAGACCATCATGTCCCGGCGACTTTCCTCGCTTCATAGAACGGATGGCCCTCTCTACTTCTATAATGGTAAAACGAGTGCATTCACTCTCTACCGACCGTCGGGGGTGTTCGCCGGACACTACCGAGGCTGCGGCTGACGCGGATTCAGGCACCACAGCAAAATGTTCTCTGAACATATTTGCTATGTCCCCGTTATTGGTCAAACCGTCCACAACCACAGGCAGGCTCGACCTAGGACTGAGCTTGTTTGTTTGCTTCTAAAATTTTTTAAAATCCTTAGCCTCATGACTTGTAGCAATTATGTCCATTTTGATGCTTTCATTGTTATCTTGACACCATTTCAACTTGTTTTTAAATGATTTCTTTGATTGTTTCATTTTATCATAGATTAATCCAATTGTGGGTTTGCCAAACAGTACCCAAGTTTGAAATTTAAGTCGAGCCTCCCTATGGGCCTCCGCCACATACTTATTCCAACCTATAACATACCTTTTCTTATCACAACTTTTGCCTTGATAACTACAGGTAGCAGCCTCATTCAATATGTTGACAATACTGTTATACAAATTGTCTATAACTACCTTGTGTTCCACATTGGTACATATTTTCTCACTACAGTGTCTGAGCTCGAAAGGAAAGTCAATGTCACGTAACCGGCTATGACATGACTCCCTGTACATATTTATTTGTGCCTCATCTCTAGTACCCCATATAACTTTAGATGCAAACTGATTATATATATTTATTTTGGGCACAAGTATTTTGAAGTCACAATCAATCAGCAGGGGAAGGTGATCAGACCATGTCACATCATAATTCACCTCAAATCTTGTGACGGATTGATATGCTACACAACTAGTTATACAATGATCAAGCCAACGACAACAGCCATGAGCGTCACTTATGTACGTATATGTGCCTGAGTCAATACCTAGTGATTCAATGTCCGCACAAATGCACTTTTGTTCCGCACAGAATTGGAGTAGTTCATTACAAAATAACTCACCTGGGTGAGCGTTAAAGTCCCCGAGTACGTACACATTATCCACGGTGCTGTCCTCGACGATAGCACTCACCTCTGCTAGGCATTCAGTGAAGACTGGTAAGTTCTCTTTCGAGTCCGTAGGCATGTAGACGGAGAAAAATATAGCAGACCGACTAGCCACTTTATAGCCACCAATCTCACACTTTTACAATTGATAATAGTGACTTTATCAAACGCACTTTTACGCCACAAAATAGCTACGCCGCCGTAAGGCCTTCCTCGCACTACTCCCGCCGAAGTATCCACGGCCGACACTCCAGTCGCAGCGAAGTCAGGATGGATGCCACTCAGGTAAGGTATGTCGTGGGGCAGCAACCAAGTCTCCTGCAGCGCAATTACGTCCATCGATAAGCATAGCTCTCTGACATGGCCCGAGACTCTCATCACGGAATTACAATTGAAGCTTGCGAGCTTACAAGTTTTGCGGCTAAGTTTCTCTTTGAAGCCGAAAGTTTGTCAGCGTCTTTATTAGCCGTCTGGCTAAATATAAAATACTTACGGAAAAAGATCCCGTCTGGCCATAGGTTGTCGTTGTAGAACACTGGAAGTTTGTCCTTGGGTATGTAGATCTTATAAGAGTTGTACTCCTTTTCCTCTTTCATACCTACTCGCACAGGAGACACAACAATCTGAGTTTTCTCCTTTATGTACTCAGCGACATCAATTTCTAAGATTTGATTAATATCCAGCGTAAGAATACGTTGTTCTGAGATGCTATACCTAAATAAAATTAAAATTAGAAGTCACTCTTTATTTTTTCAGTACTGGAGATAGTTACAGAAGCCTCAGTCGTATGTTTCGATTGCCAAAACCAACTATTTAAAAAATTATACCAGAAGTCTGTCAAGAAATTAAAAGGGCATTAAAAGACCACATCAAGGTAATATATTTTTTTATTATTTAAGTATCATATCTATGACAATTAAGCATTATTGAAAGCATTCATAATTTTATTAATATATTCTGGGTCATCGCTTACTACATTTAACGAGTCCTCGGTGGTTTATGTATTTACAGACGCTGGACTATTCAATGGCATATAAGTACTACTACTTGTGCTTGGTCTTGACGCATAATTGTTATTTGGTCTTGACGAATTGTCACTGGCATGTGTGTTTGCAGAATTCACTGTCATATTTCCGTATCTCAAATCGTGTAGTCGACATTTTGTTATCACACTATGTATTTCTTCTTGGCCTAGGATAGCCTGTTCTGTAGAAAGGGTTCTTAATTCGCAATGTGTTTCCCGAAGATGTCGAATTCATCTTCCACTGTTTCTGATTTGGATAAATCGTATTGCATATCTTTCATGCTACTGACTATTGTAGACAGCTGTGAAATTTTACTTCTTTTCTTTCGCGGTTCTGATAGACTTGGTTCTGGGTTTGTATGGATAGGGTTCCCACATTGGTCACTAGGTTGAGTATTGTCAGTATTTTCTTTATTTTGAGCATCATCAGTATTTTCCTGAAAATAAAATATTTTTACTTTATTTTTGCAGATACCCACTGCGGAGCAATGGAAACAAGTCGAGGAAGGCTTTCGGAATAAGTGGAACTTTCCTTTGTGCTACAGAGCGTTAGACGGAAAACATATAAAAATTACTGGCTCCTATGAATATGGAAGTACGAACTTTAATTATAAAAAAGAAAACAGCATAGTATTGATGGCTCTTGTTGACCATGATTACTGTTTTACGTATATCAATGTGGGCGCAAATGGAAGCGCTTCGGATGGTGGTATTTTCAAAAACTGTTCCATTTTTACTGAATTAGAAAATGGCAGTTTTATTCCAGAAGATGGAGTGATTGTGGATGATGCAGCATTTCCACTAAAAACATACTTAATGAAACCATATCCTGGGGCTTATTTAACTTTTGAACAAAAAATATATAATTACAGGCTGTCCCGTGCTAGACGCATTGTAGAAAACGCTTTTGGAATATTAGTAAGTCGATTCAGAATTTTCGAAAAAGCTATTTCAACTAAGTTACATACTGTGGATCACATTGTGTATGCAGCTTGCTCTCTACACAATTGGTTGAGAAAAAAGTCAAGCAATTATATGACTACTTCTTGTGTAGACCATGACGATCACAACGACCATCATTTGATAAATGGAACGTGGAGATCCGAAATAACCTCTTTAGATAGTATCATACAGCAGGGCAGTACATTACATTTTTCCAGTAAGCAATCCAGTACTGGACTGGATAGCTGAACTGGACCGGTTTACATTATTCCAGTCCAGCGATCCAGTCCAGTACTGGATTGCTTACTGGAAAAATGTAAACCGGCATTGGAATGAACTGAATCCAGTAAGCATTCCAGTCCAGTAACTGGATTCGCGGTCTACTTTTGAACCAATCCAGTGCAACTGGAATAATGTAGACGGCCAATCCAGTGCCATTCCAGTGCTGACGAAGTACACACGTGTTGGTTGTTTTTGCGGACTTTTTTTACAAAGAAAAAGGATTTAACAATGGTGAAGATGTTATCTGAAGACGAAACTGTAAAGTTTGTCACTCTGTACAGAGAAAATCCGTGTTTATGGGATATAACATCAGAACATTATAAATCCACACTTATGCTTTAAAGCTATTGTCGTGGCTTATATATGTTCTGTTTTATATTCTTGCAACTGGTGGTGCCTTATATTATCGCGTACTATAACTGCTGTCCCTGCATGTCCCGTTCCATCAGGATGGTTAGTTAACTAACCATCCTGATCAATATCTTAAATCCTTTTATTTTTATGTTAGTCCTATCTGTGCAGTGAGCTTCTGCTATAAGTACAATGTCAAGTTTGTGTTCAATTATCATTAATTCTAATTCGTGTTTATTTGGAGCTAGTCCATTAATGTTCCAAGTAGCTAATCTTAGGCCAAGGCCTTTAGTTGTTGATCTTGTTGACCAAGGTTGTCATGATAAGTAGATCTTAAATCCTTTTATTTTTATGTTAGTCCTATCTGTGCAGTGAGCTTCTGCTATAAGTACAATGTCAAGTTTGTGTTCAATTATCATTAATTCTAATTCGTGTTTATTTGGAGCTAGTCCATTAATGTTCCAAGTAGCTAATCTTAGGCCAAGGCCTTTAGTTGTTGATCTTGTTGAACAAGGTTGTCATGATAAGTAGATCTTAAATCCTTTTATTTTTATGTTAGTCCTATCTGTGCAGTGAGTTTCTGCTATAAGTACAATGTCAAGTTTGTGTTCAATTATCATTAATTCTAATTCGTGTTTATTTGGAGCTAGTCCATTAATGTTCCAAGTAGCTAATCTTAGGCCAAGGCCTTTAGTTGTTGATCTTGTTGACCAAGGTTGTCATGAGACTCATAAGTGTGCTCATTTGTTGTACGAGAAGATCAAACTTTTCATTTTGCTTTATAAGTAAGATATCAATTGACGAAGGCGTTTTAGTTAAATATTGGTAGGGTATATCAGAAGCTGTCTGATTTGCGGTTAAGGCGTCTGCATATGATGCATGTTTATTGTTTTGATATCTTGGTTTTTCGTTGTGTGTATGATTAAAACTATGTTGTGGTACGGCATGTGATTGGTTTTCCCAGGTTACGTGTGATCTACCAGTTCTATAGGTGTTATTCCTTGCGATTTTTCTTGCAAGTATTTCTTTATATACTGCACAACCTTTGTAGTTGGCAGGGTGCAAGCCTTCGCAGAGGGCACATTGCGCAGGTGTATTTCGATCGCGTTTCGGACAGTCTGCTGTTTTGTGTGGCTGGGTACATTTAACGCAACGATAGGGTCTCATGCAATAGTTTTTTGTGTGGCCGTATTGCTGGCATCGCTGACATTGAACAATAGTCTTCTTTTTTTTAGGGTTTTCTATTGTTACTGCATGGTGGTATATATACTTAATATTTTTTGCATCTTTATTTTTAGGCCCTAAAAAGGTTTATGAAGAATGTCGATGTTAGAAGCTTATCTTTGCCAAATCTAGCATTTATGATTTCACCGGAGACTTTATTTCCTATCTTCTCTATTTCTTCTATTATTTCTAAGTGAGGTGTAGTGTGGTGCAAATTTCTTATTACAATGCGAAAACATCGTTCGTCTTTTTTGTTAAATGTGTGCCCTATTAAACCACTTTCTCGAAACTTGGCAATGATTTTTTGTAGGCGTCTAAGTCACTGCAATTGATGCGTAGTTGGTTTTTATTGACAATTTTGTAGGAAAATAGACTCCTCTGTGTAACAACGGTTTCTATTAGCTCCGTCAGCTTGTTGACATCATCTATACCATAAAGAATTATTGGCGGTGGTTTAGAGGGTTTTTTTTCTTTTGTGGCATTTTCTTTTTCAATTTCATCGACTGGTAGATCTCCAAATATGTTTGAAGTATTTATGGCTTCAGGGGAATCGCTGAGCTTTTTCCTTTTCGGGTTTCTTGAGCCTGGGATTCTTTGCCATGGAGGTGGACAAACTGTGATAAAGCCATCATTTGCCATTTCTTGTGATTGGATTTGTTCATCATTGGTGTCGACTTCTGATTGCACAAACTCATCTGCTGGGTTACTACCTACAGAGAGACTTCTAGGTCTTGTTATAAACAAGCTAGGATGGAAAGCTTGTTGTATCAGTTTTTTCTTAATGTTCGCTGTTGACACAGTCTGCGAAAATTTTTTGCCCCCCCCCCCCCCCCAGAATACGAGGGGCTGCCTGAGTAAGACTCAGGGAGGGATTCTCCAGTAGCTTGGCTACTGGTACCCTCCTGGGGTAATTTCTCTTTTAATTCTGCTTCCATGTTGATGTTTTGATTTTCAGGGTGAACTCCCCTAGCTACATTTATCCGGTTAGAGCGCCGGACACTCGCTTTTGCCCTTTAAACTTAGCTATTGCAATCTTGAGAGTTATGTAGAAGGCTCAAGGGTGATTGCAACATTGCCCAGGAGGTACGATCCGCACTGCGGATCTGCTACTAGCCTGCGGCGGCAGACCAGCAGCAGCGAGGACGTGTTTAATTGGACTTGTTGGTGCGCGCGTGGTAGTCTAGCCTTACCTAAACCAACCTTCGCAATCGGCTCTATCTCAGCATTTTTTTAGGTGATGTATCCTATAGCGTAGATACAACTCCACTGAGGCCAACACCAACCATTAACCCCCCAAATTTTGCAATGAGTAGCAATAAACATAAACATAAACATTTTCATAAAGGCACATACATTGCTCATGGCCCCACACTAGGACAGCCTGTGTCGTGGGAACCAGAAACAGCGACATCAACACATATATAAAGAGTTTGAGATTAAAATTATTTAATTTATATACAGGCGCTGTCAAAAAACAAGTCAGCTTTAAGCCGGTTTCTTACTCTGGAATATAATATATAATATTACATCTAAGAAATATTTTGTTTTGTTTAAATACGTCATTGCGAATACTTGACAAAACAAAAGGTTTCTTGAGCTAAAATATATGTTTATTTCTAATATTTGTATAAGTTAAAAACTACCAATTTTTAAAAGAGATCTAAAAATCAATATGTGGGTTTCTTCGCCCTTTTTCTCCCAAAGTTGTCCAATGTCGAGACAAGTAATGAATATCTACAGTAACAAACACATTTTGACTTGACTATAGCCCATGGTGAGTAGAAGTATTTAACCTTTCAAATTCTTAACAACACTGTTTAATGGGCATTTCGAAGCAAAGAGTAATGAATAACGAGGCGCCCCGCTGCGAAATTAACTCAGCTCGATGAATTTGCAATTTTCCTATCAACGTCATCTAGTCACTTAAGGGAGTATACTCTTGATGTTAATTTAAAAAATGGATGAATTTTTGTATTTGCTGTTATAAAACTGATAAAAAAGGCTCAATCAATATTTTATTTTACTGAAACTTATAATTTCGTTCTAATTAGATGAAATGGATCATTGTATTGTGAAAATGGGTACGACACTGTGTGAGTAATTTAGCTCTTCCTTCAAGAACTTACTCATACATTTATTTTTCCATGTCAAAAGTAGTTTACCAAAACATCATAAATGCAAAAAAAAATACACAAATAAACCGACGCAAGAGTTGCCCTGACCAAAGATGCCCAAAACGGGCGAATCATCATCTTATATATTTTTTTACAGCTGCTTTATATTCTGAGAGTCACATTTTTTCTTGTGACACAAGAGACCGATACCGACCGAATTCTGCGTTAGGTGGCAGGACGGGTTATTTTTTTCTCTTTTATCAATTAAAAAAAAACATAACTTTGTGCCTTTTCCTATATGACGTGGCGGGGGCATAGTCTCGTCCACATTCAGCTAGTTATGATCATCAATACTCCATTTTGTGTGACAAGAAGCAGAATTCACCAAAGACCACACAAGCACTTTTGAGTACGCCAGTACACTAAGTGCAAGTGCCAGGTATCGTCCTGTTTTAGCAGCTTGTTATCTTATTTGTAATTAACCCTTATCATACTTCGATAGCGTCTGTCCGTCTGTTTTTTTAGTTCACGAATGACTAATTAGTTAGCCGCTTGTAGGGATGCCATGAAAAGATAAAAAAGTTATAACTTTTTTTTAAATACTTTTGAGAAAAAAAAACTTACAATCATGCAAAAGAGGGGCATACTTTTGAATTATTTTATTTGTGATGGAGTGATCGCAGCGTCTTTGTTTCAGCTTGGGTAAAAATGCTTACGTATATCCGTCTGTCCAGATTTCCGACTGGCCTCCTCTATAGATCGCTTTTCTCAACAGATTCTCGTGAAATTTTGTGAGCGGTTCGATACTTATATGGATATTTTTGTCGATTCAGTTCTTGTTTTTTTTCCAAAATGGCGGAGTTATGGGGTACAAAGTCATTGATGCGGCTACTTTCCAACCAACCAGTTGCATTCATAAGTTTGTATATGGTATTGAAAGAAAATGCAGATGGACTATGTGTTTTTATAATAATTCCAATTATTCATCCGATGTACTTCAAGGGCTCGGGGGTGTGACGGAATAGAAAACACTGTAAAAAAAAACGGAAATTTCCTGTGTCGCTCGTCGATTTATGGCTCTAGCCACTAGTATTTAGTTGCAATTTATTTTCAACAAAAAATATGAATTAAATGTATATGTAACGTGTTTTAAAACACCCAGCGGAAGTGACGTCCAGATTGCCATTGTGACATTTAGATGTAAGGGACAGAGCTATGCGTCCCTTTCCAAGCAAAAAGAGAAGATTATGACGCGTAGCCCTGTCCCTTACGAGTGTCGTAATACGGTATTTGACTGCTAGTCAAAAATCTGGGTGCTCGGCAGTGCACCACCAAGTCGAGCAAGCACAGCCGTACCATCCTTTTCTCGAAGCAATTCAGGCCATATTCGACCCCCCTAAAACTTCGTTGTGGATAAAACAAGAAGCCTGATTTTTCTGTTACTAATTAGGCCTTATATCAACACGATATATTAAATTTTTTATTCAATTTGAACCAGTAGTTTAAGAATTGTAACATGTCAAAGTTTCCTCATTTTGTCACTGACTGACTGACCGATCATCAAAACTCCCAGGCACTTCTAGCAGACATAGAACCTTCAAATTTGGGATATAAATAGTAATTAGTATTCTTATCAAGGGAAAACTTAAACATTTCAAGCTTATGTATAGTTTTCCAGAAAACCCATCTGCATCAATAACTTTGTAATCTTATATAAAATGTATAGGATTACAAAGTTACATTTGCAGTTTATGAATCATTGAATGCCCCTAGGAAAATATGCCTTTACAAACAAGATTCTATAAACATATTATGTAATACATACATAATATCACGCCTGTTTCCTAGAAGAGGGATACGTACATCCACCAGGGACCACCACTTACCACGGTCCAGGCATACATCCCTCGTTTCCTTTGGTTACCATTATGCTTAAATTATATATTACTAGCTGACCCGGCAAACGCTGTTTTGCCATATAAATAATTATAACACTTAGGGGTATGAAAAATAGATGTTAGCCGATTCTCAGACTACGAAGACAAACACTGTGACACGAGAATTTTATATACAGGGTGTAACAAAAAGGGTTTAACTCCCGAATGTATGTGGTTACTATGGGACCAACTTGATCAGAGCAACTTGATTTTTCACTTCTCCATATAAATCAGCCGAGCGCCCAGACGGAAATGTATGGGGAAGTGAAAAATCAAGTTGCTCTAATCAAGTTGGTCCCATAGTAAAAGTTGCTCAGAATGATGTCCCAAACCACATACATCCGGGAGTTAAACCCTTTTTGTTACACCCTGTATATATGTATGATGTACATTCCCGACAAAATGCTTCAAATATAATAAAACTATTCAATAGAACAAATTGCGTTCTAATGCGACGGGAGTGGTAGCAGATTAATCCAATTGCTCGATAGATGGCGCTGCCTGTATTTTAACTCACGCTATGGTTTGAAACCGTCGCTAGCTTAAGTAGCGGAGTTGCTCGCCAGCGATTTCAACTAGTTGTTGATAATTTTTGTATCTGCATTAATTATTATATTTACTAACTATTTGGATTTGTTCATCTAGCACATTTGCCAGAACTAGTAGTCGCAATGGATTCGGGAATAGTGTATGTGAATGACCAACCATGCCCACACCGGATTGTACGGATACCTGGCGATGGGTCGTGTTTGTTTCATTCTTTGTCTTTCTCTATGTATGAGAATATTGAGTCGTCGTATGAGATTAGACTTGCTATAGTCGAGTATGTGGTAGCACATTGGGAAGAGTTCCAAGTTTATACTTGTGACGAGCACGGAGACCCCTACATTAACGCCGAGCTGTACTCGATGGCAATGGTAAAAACAACTACCTATGGTGCCGCGTCTGAACTTATGGCGGCCGCAGCTTTGTATCCGTATGCTTTCGAGGTTTACGAAAACGGCGTTTTGAGGGGATTATTCGGTGGTGATTCTGGTAATCCGGTGAAACGTTTACGATTTTCTGGTAGTTTCTTAGGCGGTCATTATGAAGTGCTCCTTCCAGAAATGCCTCCGATTGATGGTAATTCGAATAACAATAATACAAACTTATCTAAAAAGGGGGGAAGACCTCAGAAGGTTAAAATAGGAAGACCTAAAACTTCGGCGCTCTCCCGTTCTCAGCAAAATAAAGAAGCGGCGGCTCGTTACCGCCAGAACAACCCCGAAAAACGGAAGGAGACATTAACTCGTTACAGTTCTTCATGTCCAGAAGTTCACAGAAAAGCTGTAGCGCGTTACACTGCCTCTCATCCGGAAATACATCGAGAAGCAGTGTCACGCTACACTGCCTCTCATCCGGAAATACATCGAGAAGCGGTGTCGCGTTACACTGTTTCCCATCCCGAAGTTAACCGTGAAGCTGTCCAAAGGAAAAGATCAAACGAAAAGTTACAATTTCAACCAAAAAATATAGAAAAAATTATTCAAGCGCTTACTAACAAAATTAAGGACAGATTAGAAGCGGAGAAACAAATTAAATGGGCACTTCATAACAGGCAGCAAACTTTAGGAAACTTTAATAAAACTATGGATAAATTGAAAGATAAATTTAAAGTATCATTAGAAAAACTAAGTTCTTGTGCTCTGGATAGTACTTCCAATGAAAAATAAGAATGTTTTGTAGGAAAATCGGAACATAGAAGTAATCAGGAGCCATATCACGCAGGAAAACCATACAATTTATTACAAGGCCAGGAGAAAGCCATCAAAATTGACGACACAGGAAAAGCAGTCTTTGGAAATGTGGAAAAGCATGGCCGTAGTTTTGTTTGGTGTTGTAATGATCTATGTGCACTAGATGAGAGCGTAATGATACAATTAACAAACATGTTCAAAATCTTGGTGAACAAAAGTGCTGCTCAGTATTACACATTAATACAAAATGGAAACTTATTTGAGTATCTAAATTATATTAACACTATTAAATCGCATTTTCCACGTCTAAGGACAATCTCAAGAGAAATTTATCAAGTGCAGAGCTTTTTTAACATTTTAAAAGATATTGATGAATCATTGGAAAAATGTGACGTAGAAAAAATTAAAAAACACGGAAAACAACAAAATGTTGGAAGTATAGTTGTGGAAAGTGAAGAGTCACATGACATTTTAGAGGATGAGATCATAGAAAAACATAAAGCTGCGTTTAAATCTCTAAAACTAAAGTGTCTTGATACTCCAAAACTAGAGTGCATGTCGTGTATAAAACTTTGTTATTCAAGAGATGTTTCATCTTTGAATAGATTAAGAAAGGCTTTAGAAACTAGTATTTGGAATAATCTTCTCAGTTATTATAGATCCAACAATCAAGATTACAGCCCATACATTTGTCACTTATGTTTACAAAAAATAAGATCAACTGCCAGCAGCTTGTTTTCTAAATGACCTATACGTTAGTACTGTTCCACCACAGATAACCGAGTTGAATGACTATGAAAAGATTTTAATTCAACGCGCCAAAGCATTTCAAGTGGTAATGCTAATGAATCCCGTTGCAAACAAACATTTACTTAATAGGAATATGGTGAAAAAAGTAAAAGGTAGAACTTTCCACCTTCCCTTGCCGCTTGAAGAAACTTTGAAAAAGCTGCCTACACCAGAACACCCAATTGCAAACCCTGAAATGTTTATTATGGTACGAGGTATGCCAACAAAATCTAAAATAGTGTGGGAGGATATTGTAGATGTTAATAAAGTTTACGAAGCCTTACAATATTTGAAACGTGTAAATTCTCTTTACTCTCAAATACAACTTCCGCATTCACCTCAACAATTGATTGATTTTATTAACGAAGAAGACAATATCCATCATATAGCAGATCAATTAGTTGTACATAACGCTGCAGAAGAAAATGTTGGGCTCCTAACACAAATCACATCAGAAAAAGAGGGGGACTATGAACAATACACTATTTATCCCTTGCATGAAAGAAGGAGAAATGCTCCTATTTCAGAACTTTACCAGATGCTGAAAGTCAACGCTGCTCCAATAGATTCTAGAGATACTGATTTAGATGTAAAGTGCTTTCCTGATCTTTATGTTGAAGGAAAATATGGTCAGTTTTATAATCGACAGCAAAAGCTAACATATAGTGAGTTTATAAAAGCAAGATTAATGTCAAAGCATTCCCAATTTCGTCTTAATCAACAATATTTATTTTTTCTACTTAATGATGCTAACATTCGACAAATTAATTCTGGTATTTTCTATAAAATGAATTGTGTTAACCAAAAACAGAAAATTACAGCTGAACAGTATTTCGAAATGCTCAATAAGGAAGAGTTAGAAGGTGACATAACGGCAATATTTGGTAGGTTACGTTATACAGAACAGTTTTGGAGAAAGCCGAGGAATGATGTCAACTGTATGACTCAGCACTACGGTCCTGCAACCTGGTTTCTCACCATGAGTCCTTCCGAATGGATGTGGGAGGACTTAGGTGAGTACCTTAGGACAGTTAATGGTGCAGAAATGGCTAGCAAGAGCATAAGCGAATTGGTTGCTCTAGATCCCGTTTCTACTTCTCGGTTTATCGATAATAAGTTCAAGGCCATGTTGGACTTCATAATGTCAAACGATGAGCCGCTTGGAAAGGTTATACATTATTTCTGGAGACGGGAGTATCAATCACGTGGAGCGCAACACTTTCATTTAATGTTATGGGTAAAAGACGCCCCCATACTTCACGAGTCCTCGCTTGATGAGGTAGCATCATTTATTACAAAGTATGTAAATTGTGCCATACCAGATAAGAATCTTTCACCAACACTCTTTCAACGAGTCACGTCATATCAGACTCATAAACACAATCAGTATTGCATGCGTCATAAAAAAACAAGAAAAGGTTTCGTAAAAGTTTGTCGTTTCGGATTCCCCCGTCCGGTCACAGAAGTACTTACTATTAGAGATATAATAGAATCAATAGCTGCAAGAAAAACACTGTCGTCTAACAGTAGACTTTACTATATTGTACGAAAAAAAGAATGGGTTATGGTCAATGATTATAATCCCGCGATTTTGTTGGCATGGAACGGCAACATAGACATACAATACGTAGGCGAAAAAACGGCTATTTTAAATTATTACGTCACTAAATATACAACTAAAAGCGAGAAAACTCACGCTGCTGATATGTTTCAAGACATAAACTCGACAAAACCTTTAAGAAGCCGCCTATTTAACATAGGACTTAGAGTTCTGTCTAGCAGGGAGTGCGGCTCTTTGGAAGCCAGCGACACTCTACTAGGTATTTCTTTGTACGGTACAGATCCTACCACCACAATTCGATGGCTGGACGTCAACATCTTTCGTAACCGGCGCGTTAAATCTAAACCTGATATGATGATGCTAGAAGCGGAGTCCACCGATATCTATTACGAGTCTTGGATTGATGACCACTATCCTAAACGGCCTAAAGAGTTAGAGACTACTAATTTGTACAGTTTTGCGCGAAATTATGATATTGTGAAAACACGCCCAGTGTCATCTAAAGTCGAGTGCTACGAGATAGGTGACGGTAAAAAGTTCCTGAAAAGAAGAGCTAAACCATATTTAATCAATCATTATTTCTACGATGGAGAACAGGTACCAGAGAAATACTTTTTCTCTTTACTCCTTTTATTCAAGCCATGGCGTTCTTTAGATGAACTCAAAATGGGGTGTGATACATACACGGAGGCTTTCAATTTGGCAAAAGAAGGACTGAAAGAAGGAGTAGATTACGGTAATTCAATGATAGAATCAAGATACAAGATACAAAATGCATTTGAAATGATAGAATCAAAAGTTGCTGAGATAACGAACGAACTGTACGAAGGTAGGGAAATTTCTGAAGTTGGCGATGGTCCTGAAAACCCTTTAGACTTTGAAGCTGTGGAAGCTGCAAATGCAATGATCGATTTTCAGGGGATTGACATGGCAGAAGAAGAACAGACTGATCTTCAAAGCATGATCGTAAGACTTAATGTCGATCAGAAAAGAGTGTTCCATATGATCACAAATAAAATGGACATTTCTCTTAATAACGCTGATGTTTTACGGTGTTTTATTAGTGGAACTGGTGGTACGGGTAAAAGCTTTTTAATAAAAGCTCTAAAAGTTTGGGTTAAGACGTATTTCAACAAAAAAGTGGCAGTTAGTGCTCCGACAGGCATAGCTGCATTTAATGTGAATGGAATGACTAAACATAGATTGTTGCAGTTGCCTATAGAACACAAGCAAACGCCGAAGTACAAACCACTTTCTGATGACGTGCTTAAAGTTCTGAGATCAGATTTAAAAGAAGTAGTGTTGTTTATCATAGACGAAGTGTCGATGATATCCAATGTTACTTTAACATATATTCATTTACGCTTGTCTGAGATTTTCGACACAGACGACGATCAAAACGGGTGGTTTGGAAAAAAACATCTTGTAGTTTTCGGGGATCTCTTACAGCTTCCGCCCGTAAGAGAAAAGTCCCCTTTTGAAAAACTGACAGTAACTGAAACTAACAAATTGCTAGGTTCCCTCAGTATGCCGAATCTGTGGATTGAACTGTTTACATACGATGAACTTACAATTAACATGCGACAACTTAATGATTCTGACTTTGTTGAAATGTTAAACAGAATCAGATTAGGTGTGACTACACAAAAAGACCGCGACTTACTCTCGACTAGATTATTACATCTTAAATCCGATTCCAATAAAAACCGATTAAATGAAATAATTGAACACCTCTCGAAACTTCCTGATGATACTGTTTGCTTATTACCTACAAAAAATATGTGTCTACAATTAAATACTGCAATGCTCAGGTCTCTCCCATATCCTGAAATAATACTTACAGCTATAGATAGCATAGATTGTCCCAGATACCTAACAAAAAGAGCTCGTGAATGCATAAAGAAATATGAAGACGATGCGTCTATGACTGCAGGCCTGGAAGAGAACATAATTATAAAAATAGGAGCAAAAGTCATGTTAAGGCGAAATATTGACGTAAGTCTCGGTTTGGTCATTGGTTCTATCGGTATAGTGCGAAGAGTTAAGATTGATCCAGATGATCCAAAAATAATTAAGAAAATATGCATTCAGTTTAATAATGATCATGAAATTTACGAGCTTAGTCCGGTCAAAACTAAATTTGAAATTATTAATAGGGCATATGTTCATCGCGAACAATTTCCCATATGTATAGCCTATGCTATAACCATCCACAAAAGTCAGGGCCTAAGTCTAAATAATGCGCTGATGGATATAGGTTCTGCAGTGTTCACATCCGGTCAAGCTTACGTGGCACTTTCGAGAGTAACAAGTCTGGGCGGTTTACATCTAATTAATGTCGATTTCGGAAGTTTCAAAGCTCAGGAATCATCAATTTGTGAATACAACAGATTGAGAAGCATTTACCGCCCAGATTTGTCAAAAATTTTAACATCAAAGCCTCAGAGAAAAACACATCGTGACAGGGAGTGGGCTTTGAGAAAAACTGTAGCTGAAGCTCAAGAAGTAATACCAGAAAAGAAAAAGAGAAAGACTACCTACAAACATAAGAAATAATCATAAGACAGGTTTTATGTTTTTTATTGTTATTGTAAAAGTACCAAAGGTACCAAATTTTAAAAAGTATAACTTTACAAAAAGAAGTGAGATCCCATCAAAAACATCCTGTAAAAAATACCAAGTCTCGCAGCTCTGTGATTCTACCGTAAAAAGTTGTGAGATCCATGTTATACCAAGTCGGTTAACTGATTTAGTCCCTACTTAAGGGGCCTTCTGTCTTAAGTTAATACGTAAGATATTTTCATATCTATATTCAAATCTTTTACTTTTTAAATAAAAATATCGACTTGGCCATCGCATGAAGGCACAATGTATCTTCGAAATCATATCTACATTATATTAGGTTGTTTAGAGTATAATTGCGTTCTACACGATTAAAATTTGGTTCCAAAACTAATATATGTATACCTTTAACAAGCGGCAACAATAGAAAATGGAAGACTAGTGCAACAAAATTACTAATGCTCTAGTTATTTTCAGTCCATTAAATTCCAGTACCTTTCACTTCTTTATGCATTCGGAAGGAATTTGATGAAAAACCAGGTTTCTGGCTCTTAGTTCTGTGTGATAGATAACGTATTTGTATATATTTATTACACGATACATGACAGGACATAAAAACAGAAATAACATGTACCAAGGTCAGCTTATCTCTAAATAGAGATTTCTTCCAGCAGACCCTGGTTGTAAAGGACTAAACAAACTAAGCATGCGATGGCCAAGTCGATATTTTTATTTAAAAAGTAAAAGATTTGAATATAGATATGAAAATATCTTACGTATTAACTTAAGACAGAAGGCCCCTTAAGTAGGGACTAAATCAGTTAACCGACTTGGTATAACATGGATCTCACAACTTTTTACGGTAGAATCACAGAGCTGCGAGACTTGGTATTTTTTTACAGGATGTTTTTGATGGGATATACTTTATAGGAACTGTCAAAACGGAAATTTTGTTCACGAGTTCTATGAAATACTAGCATGTGACGTCATAGTCAAATGTTGTCTTTATAATATAAAATTGAGTTTCGAAAATACAACCGCTGGAAATATACAATTCTGATATTGTCAAACGTTTTTGTTGAAATAGGTTCAGCTTGAGACACGTTTCTAGAATTATTGGACTACCTTGACAAATACCGTATTACATTCAGGACGTCACTTCCGCTGAAGGGTGTTTTCGCGCCAATCTGTAAACTGTCACTTTGAACCCGCGATTTTTGGCAATAAATTAAAGTTTTTTTTAAGCTCATGGTAATTTCGATGAAGTACGTAAATATGAGAGCAAAAATTAAATAAATTTATCTTTTTTATTATGCCTTTCCCATACGAGGTGTTAACACCTCGTATGGGAAATGGCATGACACTATATTTTGTCATGTGGTGGAGACAGAAGGATGGTCAGTCAGCCTAGTGATTCTAAGGGGTATTTTTTTGAGATGGGTATTTGGAACTGAAAGGAATGCGAATAACAATAATGTCAGAAATATTTAGATAATAGATTTATGATTCTGGCGTACATAAAAGGTTTAAATTTGAGAGTCCATTCAAGTTTTGTATGTCATTGTTTTATGCAGTTTAAAGTTAATTAAATACAGCTAACAAAATTAGTTCGCAGGGAAAAAACAGGGCAAATCAATAAATAGGTATCTAAGTTTAAAAAACCGACTGCATTTCAAAATTTTTGGTACTTTGTGTCAAAATTGTAACATGCAAGTATTTATGACATTTAAGGCCTCACCATAAAATAATAAAGTACTGTTCAACATTTGCTTAAAAAGAGAAATGAATGGGATTTGACGTTTGTTTTTTGGTTAAACGCTGTTTAATATTGTTTGTGGTGTTTTGTTAGATTTTGGTATTGATCTATTTACTAGCTTTCAAAATGGTCAATGATATGGAAAGATATAAATCAGGGGTGCCCAACCGTTCGATCGCGTTCGACTGGTCGATCGCGGCTATAAGTCTATCGCGGCAAGGCAAATAAAAATGCGGCCAAGAGCGAGTTCCACTTGCACACAAAAGCTTCCTTAAAATTGTAAAAAATTTAGCACTATGTACTATTAAAATAGGCCGTGATTTTGAACGTTATGGCATGGTAAAAATTCAAACACTACAACGGTTGTTCATCCGTAGGACGAACACGACTTGTTTGTTATAAATGGGAAGTTTCAGGAAATCATAACAGTTTTTGTTAGTTACTCGTTACTTGATTTGCTAGCGATGTAAAAAAACTTTAGAAATCCGTTAGTTCATAGGTTCCCAACCGGTGGGGTGCGCCTTCCTAAACTGGGCGTAAAGCGATGCAAAGGAGGGCGCAGCGAGTGGCTTCATAACTTGCTTAAGTTGTGTCAAGAAGCATGTAATTGTACAATTATTCACTGTGCGATCGACCAATGTCGATCGCACAGTGAATAGTCGATATTGGGTATAATCAAATTGGCCACCCCGGATATAGATGGGGAGGAACAAGACCGTGTTGCAGCTGACACAAGTACTCAACAGTGGGTTCCCTGACAGGTTGGCAGGCTGGTGATGATGACGATGATGATGATGAAATGATATGGTACTACAAACATATAAACGCTCAAAACATATTACCGTCTTTCTGGCGCAGTCGATTAAATTGCTTTGTCGCCTCGACTTTAAGGTATGACTTTATTTTCTGGGGAAACTCAACCGACAAAGATAAGGCATTTGGAGCACAAAAACGGTGCATAAGGGCAATTTGTGAGTTGAAACCAACAGATAGCTGCATGCCTCACCTTAGAATATTAGGTATTTTCTATCAATGAAACTGCTGTATTTATATAATCAAACTGGAATTTATTTAAGAGTTATATAGATAAATATTATACTTAGATAGATAAACAACCATGACTAGGTTACAAACATTCGTTCTCATCAAACAAATATTTGCCCCCACCGGGAATTGAACCCGGGACCTTTGGATTCGTAGGCAGGGTCATTGCCGACTCGGCCATTCGGGTCATCAAATGGTAAAAGATATGTTAAGCTGCTTTATTTAATAAAATAATAAATGGCGCCATAAGTATATAATAGGCTGCCTAAATCGATTAGGGACATTGGCCAACTTCATCTATACAAGGCTAGGCTTAGACGTTTCTTGGTCAGAGGACAGATAGAACAAATGTACCATTAAGTAAACAATATAAAATAATGCAGCATACTATCGAGCAACTAAAATTACAACTGGATAGTGCCCATAAAGAGATCGAATCGCTTATAGAAGAGAGCCAGGAATTACGGATAGTAAATGCTAAACAAGAACAAAATATAGAAGCACTTAAGAAAATATGCTCACATGACTCAACATCCAAAAAACTTCCATCAACTTTACGGAAACGGAATACTGACAAAAGACGATTACGACTCTCTGCCAATCCAGGCACACCAAACAAAAGCCTGAATGCGAGAGTTCTTTTTATGGAGAACACTTCAAAACATCTGGAAGAAGAAACCACACATATTCCACCAGAAACTACAAACAACCTACAAGAAAAACTTAATTCAGAAAAAGAAGAGCTACAAAGAATATCTCATGAAAGAAAAAGTTTTCCCAACATGACAAGAACAAACAAAGATAAGTCTACCAACACTAATCCCGAAAATAACTGTGAAGAAAGCAAAGGCGCAAAACCGTCGAAAGTAACTGTAAATAAGTGTCCCACAATACATATACTTGGAGGAAAACAATGCGTCGGTTTAGCGGCTGAACTCGTGGATGCAAGAAACAACTACCGGAAATATAACATACAGTCCAGCACAAAATCTCATGCATCCAGTGATAGTATATTGTTGGGTATAAACTATAAAAACATTAAGGACAAAGATGTCTACATATTATCAGTCGGAGAACATGATAAAAACTGGAACTTGGCGATTGTCTTAAGGCTTTGAAGAACAACACTGTTATTGTTGTGAGTATTACAAATAGTGACTATCTAAACGAAAATAAATTGAATGACACGATCAAAATATTATTAAATGTGTTTCCAAACTGTCATTACGTAAAAATAGATGAAAGCCTAACCAAAAAGATTTACATTAAAATACTTTGGTCCGAAATAAATAAAGTTCTGACCAATAACGACCACAACGATATGTCCATAAATAATAATAACGAGGCAAACCATGTAAACTTAGAAGATGGTTAAAAGGGAACAATACCCTATTACTTTAAGAAAACTGGAAAATTTATTACTAAGGTCGATGAATCGGAACAAAGGACTTCACCAAAGCTACCAGGTTGCCAGCTTTTTCGTGTCGTCGGATAGCGAAAATGATAAACTGTATATAATGCACCAGAACATACAAGGTTTTAAGAGTAAGAGGGACATTATTACAATAACTGTTAATGAATTAAGGGAAAGCCACAAAGACATTGATTTTATCTGCTTGTCAGAGACTCTTGTTAAGTCAGGAAATGAGAAAAATTTACTGCTCAAAAATTACAGACTAGCCACCTCTTACTGTAGGTCAGATAAATCACGAGGAGGTGTCTGTATATTTGCCAAAAATCACATTAAAACTAAAGAAATAAATTGACCGAACCATTTTCTTTTGAATGTTGTGGAGTGGAGGTTCCAGAATATAAATTATTTTCATTTTTTCTGTATAAAATTCCAAATGCCAAACTAAATACAGACTTCCTTAATAAACTAGAACTCTTACTACATAGGCTAAGACATAAACTGAACAATAGCAAATTGATAATAACTGGGGATTTAAACATAAATACACTGAAAGATGACAAGTGGACAAAAGAGTTGAAAAGCATAATAGAAGCCTATAACATGATCATTCATCTTAATACACCAACAAGAATAAATTCGTGTATTGACCATCTAATAAGTAATATTAATACGGCTTATGGGGAAACTAAACGTCTAGGACTGTCAGACCATGACACAACGCAATTCCACACTGTTCCTGTGACAAAAATAAAGCAACAAATACATTTTTGGTATACCACTAAAAGGGATTATAGCGATGAAAATTTGGTAAAGTTTAAAGGCTACCTAGATAGCCTATCATGTAATGAAGTCTTGAATTGTACAAAATTGGAAACAGCGTTCAAATTATTCCATGATACGATAGTCTTACTTTACAATCAATGCTTCCCAACAATTAGGGTGAAAACTAGACGAGATACAAATGTTAATCCTAAATGGCTAACTAAAGGCATAAGGCGGTCATGTCAAACTAAAAGAAAACTAAGATTCCAGTACTATCAAAACAAATCAGTAACAAATAAAAATAACTACTTGAGGTATAGCAAACGGTTGCGCAGATGTATAGAGTGCTCTCAAAAAATTCAAAATTACAATTTCATCAATAATGCTAAAAATAAATGCAAAGCCTCGTGGCAGTTAATAAAAAAGGAAAATGAAAATGGAAATATTGACATCGAAATAAGATCTATAGATATCAAAAACAAAAAAACGGAGGATCCAATAGAGATGGCAAATGCATTTAATGACTGCTTCATAGATTTGACCAATACAAATATAAGCAATCATCCCGACAATACCGCAATTTATAAAGTAACTCAATCAAGTTATAGCATATTTCTATAACCTTGTACTATAGAGGAAACCTCAAAAACAATTAAACAACTTAATAATACTAATGCCACTGGCTGGCAAACATTCTAAAATTCTGTAATAAAGAAATATCCCCTGTATTGACACACCTAGTTAACAAATATCTCACAGAAGGTCTGTTTCCCAAAGAATTAAAAATCTCGGTAGTGAAGCCATTATATAAAAAAGGGGAGAGAACAGACATGAGCAAGTATAGGCCAGTTACCCTGGTGCCTATACTATCTTAAGTTTTTGAAAAAAATATGCACAACAGAATCTCATCTTTTCTATCAAAATTCTCTGTAATTAGAAACGAACAAAATGGATTCCAGAAAGGAAAATCTACCACTCTCGCATGCTTCAATTTAGTGAAAACATTAGCGGAAGCTATTGATACTAGGACACCGACTGTAACAATATTTTTTGATATGTCTAAAGCCATCGATTTTGTCAATCATAATATCTTATTAGGAAAATGTGAGAGATACAGTATTCGCGGACCAGCCTATGACTGGATAAAAACCTACCTAAGCAACCGCTCTCAGTATGTAGTTATCAAAAAAATAAATGACAAATCGGAACTAACAGAGAATAAATCAGTACTACGAGCAAATAATTTTGGTGTACCCCAAGGAAGTGTTCTCGGTCCACTGTTGTTCTTGTTATACATAAATGACATACCGTAAAGCACGAAACACCGTTGCACCCTTTATGCTGATGACGTCTCAATTATAATAAAAAATACAATTTTGAATGAATTTAATAATGACATAAACAATACAATTAGACATATCAATGACTGGTTAGTAGTAAATAATTTATGTGTTAATGTGGATAAGACATCTTATATGCAATTTTTTAATCAAGTAAAACCAGAATTAAATTTATCATTGACATATCAAAATCAACAAATATCTGAATCACAGGAAATAGTATTTTTAGGGATAACGATAGATCCACAGTTGTCATGGAAAGCCCATGTCGACAAACTATGTAAAAAGGTCAACAGTTTTACTTATGCTCTGTACCGACTAACGAAAGTAGCGAGTAGAGAATCAGCTCTTCTGGCTTACCACGGATATGTCGAATCAGCATTACGCTATGGAATTGTGATATGGGGTAATTCGGTGGATGTCAAAAGACTGTTTATCATACAGAAACGCTGCATCAGAACTATTTATGGTGTAAGCCCATATGAGTCATGTAGACCGTTATTTAGACAGTTAAATCTACTTACTCTAACTGGTATCATCATTTTGGAAATGAGCATATTTGTAAGACTTAACATACATTTGTTCACAAAATTGTCCAATGTTACTTCATTCAATACTCGATTTCCTAATCGCTTAGTTCTTCCTCGAGCCAATACAGCATTGCACAATAGGAACTGCTATGCAATGGCTGTAAAGATATTTAATGGTATTCCAGCAGAGATACAGTATCTACCTCTGCCTATTTTTAAAATAAAACTAAGAAATTGGCTAGTACATAATGGTTTTTATGACATGTCCGAATTTTATAAAATTAAACCTCGATTACTTAATTAACATGGTACTATGTAGATCCAATTGTGTATTTTCTCTCATGTCAATTGTGAACTTCACTGTTAATTATCTGACTATTTTGTACTTGTAAGAACCTGTAAATTTTGACATTAAGTAATTTTAATTTTGACGTTTACAAAGGATTTATAAATAATTATCTATTATTATCTTTAAAAAATATGTTAATAATTTGCATGCCCAGGGTTGGCTAAATGTGTGAAACTTATCAATATTTAAGAACCTAATGTAACCACATTTAAAGCAAATAAATGAATATGAATATGAATATGAATATGAATATGAATATTAAGTACTAAAAATAATAATATTGTATCTAGGGAATTGCTGTTTTATAAATATTGTCATAACATTTCATAATAATAATTTACTTTATTGCACACAAATGATATAAAAAAAGAGTTACATAAAAATAGTGTACAAATGCGAGCTTATCTCTAATAAGAGATCTCTTCCAGCAAACCAGGTTAAATTTGGAGATGTTGATTGCTGAGCAGGGGTAGACCTGTGTGTACAACAATATGACGAAATACACGAGTACTTACATAAATATTAATAAATAAAATAAAAAAAATAATGACTATAATTATATATTAAATACTTATAATATAATACTAACTACTACTATTATATATAAATGTGCTAATAAATACTAATATACATACAACCTGTAATTCTAAAGAGAGAGGTAATGCTCCTTCAAGCGGCTTTTAAATATATTGAGAGTAGGACTGTCCCAGACATTTGTACCTCTGCATGGCAGAACATAGCGATCTATATACATGTAAGTGACATCTTAATAATACCTGATGTACACCTATGTTCATGCAAATAAACATTTCTTTACTGTAATTTAAAGCAGTATCTAAGGACAAATGATCAGACTTATCCTAACGCAGTAACGCATGGTCACCTTCTGCATAATAATTTCGGTTTGTCAAGCAACGTCGACGAGATTCAGCTAATTATTATGATAAGAAGTAAATTGGACGTTGGCCATCTAACTGGACTAGAATCAAGACGTTAAAAATAATTGAGTCTCTTTAGTAACCTTGGTCCCCACAAATAGTAAGGGTATTTTTAACTTGATTGAGATAGAAAACTAATTAATAGAGTACATTTTATACGACAAAAATACGAGTAACCTGCCTTGGGTATTTTTAACTTGATTGAGATAGAAAACTAATTAATAGAGTACATTTTATACGACAAAAATACGAGTAACCTGCCTTGTCTGCAACGCTATTGCGCCCACGATTATAACAAATAAATATAGCCAATTAATGACCCCACCGAGGGGCCAGGCCTTTACCCGGATTTGACTAAGATTGATCCATAATCCACGTTGGCTCAATGCGGGTTAATGGCGGGGTTTCGGGCTAGTGGCCAAGCCGACTGTCAGAAGTTATCAATCTGCCCTATTAGGGCCGCTGACACAGATTTACGACTAGAACCACCTGTAACGAACGATAGTAGCCGGGACCTACAGTTTAACGCGTCCTACATAAAGCACCCGAGACAAATGCCACATAGAAATTGACACGCATCCAGTAGCGTCTCTACCACATGTTGCTATCTGCAGCACTGTTTCCGTGTGCGAATACCGCTAGGCCACGGACGCTTTGCAGTAAGCGCCGACGATTACCCAGCTATGTATTACTTCAATACTTCAAAATACTTTATTGCACGAAAATAACTTTTTTGTGCAATAAATTCAAATAAAAGGAAAAAAACTTGTAGAAAGGCGAGCTTATCTTTAACAAGAGATTTCTTCCAAACCTAGAATGGAGAGGATAACAAGAAAGTACAAGTAGAACTATGTGCACATTATTAAATAGATAAATAAAATGATCAAACTACTTACCAATATCTACATAATAATAAAAATTAATAAAATATGTTACACATACTGAAATAGATATATAAGCATGGAAAACAAAGAAAATATTCATTAAAACGAATTTTAAAAATATTAACGGACTGTCTCTGATGGCACTGGGGAGTTTGTTCCAGAGACTGTTTAAAGTTCCATTTCATATAAAAAATCCCTGCGAAATCACCCAAAATGTGTGGTGTATTTAAATTTTGACTGTAACAATGCCACGTGTGATTGTAATATTTGTGATAGCCGGGCGCCTCTGTCTTCCGAATTGAAGGCATTTTTCACGTCTACCTTCAGCAGCACGTCACCTCCTTCGTTAGCAAGAAAGGTGCGAGTCGCGGAGCATGGCAGCCTCGCAGCCTCAACTGCTACCAAAACCCAGCTGTACCGGTTGGAATGTAGTGCATATATCTGGCAGTGACTTGCAGCATATCTTTGACACTATGCGGCGGATGGTGTTATCTACAGCGATGGGGCCGATGCTCCCGTCCTTCTTTATAAGGGCACACATATTAGCTCCGTAAAGCAAAACTGTTATGAGGATTCCAGATAACATGACGCTTGCCAGCTCAACTGTATCTGCCAGGAGAGTCTGTCCGACGTCCCCAGCGCATCCAAAGATGAGGTGAGGTCTTTGAAGTGTTGATTGAGGTGTCATGCTATCGAGGCCGCCCACAGAGCCGCTACTGAAGAACATCACAGCAATGGCGACATCCTCGGTTGCAGCTTGGGAGTATGCTCAGAAGGGTTGGAGGAATCCGGGAGGTGCAGTGCTAGGGAAGGGGTGTTTTGACTTTAGCGCTTACTTGTAAGGTGTCTGGGGAGTCAGGGGCGATAGCGTTGCTCGAGAACAGAAGTTTAGCAGCTCCCTTTAAGTCTCCGTGGCTGAATTTCGTGTGAGAAGTATTGTTATGGTTATGAATTTGGCCTGAAATGTTTTGGGGCTCTTTTTTGCAGTTATTTTTTAATTATTTTAGCTGTCGAGCTATGCTTGCTTTTGTCCCTATCTATATAGGTATGCAATGTCCGGTATGCAAACGTCCGCAACTGTTCCCAAATTAGGCCGTGATTGTTCAAGACGTCCTGTCGTATCGAGTGGGACCGAGAGGTCGCCATGAGGGATTCTTTTAATTAAAGGGCAACCAGAATGCACTCAGTGGCGGCTGTGGTCTGCTGCGCCTGGTTGCTGTATGGTCCCGGGTCATATTATTTATGTACTCTGGCCTCATTTATCTTTAGATCTCTTTTCCCCTTGAACAGTCGTTGCATTGTGTACTTGTACATTGCGGACACTGCAAAAGATCTGCAGTCCAGTTCACGGCCTTGCTGTCTGTGACATTGACTTAAGAAATCCTAAGTTTGCAGAAGAAATCTCTTTTTAGAGATAAGCTCGCCTTTGTACAAGTAGTTTCAATTTTGATATGTCTGTATCTTCTGTTTTTGTGCAATTAATAAAGTATAAAGTATCACTTATCACTTATTCTAATGAAATGTAAAATGGAATATTAATTAATATACCTATAGATAAACAAAAAATAACTGTCCATCTTCACTCTGCACTGACAAACCGCTGGGTTCCGGATCCCGTGGACGCCGCTCGCCGGCAGGATGCCATCCGGCGGGGTTATGTATCTGTATGGGGTTAATCTGGCTCAACACAGACCTTGCTGTTAATAATTTTGTAATTATTTATTCCTGCTTATTAATTATGATAATGACTAAATATTATATTTTGTTTTAGTTAAGCATAAGCAATTTTTAAAAAGAGATCTAAAAATCAATCTGTGTGAGTTTCTACGCCCTTCTTCTCCCACAGTGGTACAATGTAGAGAAGTGGCAAAAAATGACGATTGCTAAGTATATGTAAATATCTACAGTAATAAAGACATTTGGAATTTGGAATTTGAATTTGGCGGCGGCGCCCGAAGAAGCATCAGACAGTCCCGCAGATTAGGAAGTCTCGTGTCATCGTCGTCGTGTCGTAGATATTTTGTAGATTGGTGGATTTGTAGCGAAGTTGTAGATTTTGGCGATGCAAGAATTTCACAGGCTAACCAGACTCACGGGGTATGAGGAGTCAGTAGGTAGTTTTTGGGTGATTAGCGCTACTGGATCATGATATTCGAATGCTATTTTATTCTAAAAACAGATGGTTCCGCGGCGACAAATGAGGAGGTAAAAAGCAAAACGTGTTTTGTCCGTCACCTCCAAATGATGAGAAAACAGAAAAAACTTCTAATTATCTCATACCTTGCAAAAACAATTAGATGTCTATTTTGTATGAAAGATATTATGTTAGGGAGCATAAAACTGTTCCGTTTACTTTTAGATTCAACCTGATTTAGCTAGAACATAGAAAATAAAATTGGAAAAACCTTTTTTGCATGAACTTCAGGGACAAATCACCTTTTTCATGGATGGGTCTTGGACTTATATCGTTTTGCATGAAATTAAATAAAATAACAGCAATAGTTTTTATTATAATTATTTATTTAACTTCTATTTCTATGTATTATTATGGATAATATCTGTTCTAAACAGTCACAACTTAAAAATTACAGCAATGGTTTTCATTAATATTATTTATTTTATTTATATTTCTATTATATTAATAGGATACTTCCTCTTCTAAACAGTCAAGCTTGTCGGCAACTTTGTAAAGGTTTTGTCTTATTGCTTGAACCATATTTGGTGTTATCTTGCTACATTTAAATCTTTTATTAGAATCATTGTGAGTACAAGGAACATAGAACGTCTATGCTGCCAGAAGGAGCAGAGTGCCTTTTAATCTTCGCTTCAGCTCTTTTACCTTCTGTAATTTTCTTTTTCGACTTCTACGCTAGCTTCTCGAACAAGAACCGTTTCAGTTTCATCTTCGTCCATTATTTCAACTGATCAACTGTTTTGAATAAGAAATTTACGAAATTGCACTGCACAATGAATAAAATAAAATTATAACCTCAAAGTCGTTAAGTTACGTTAAAAAAGTGTTTTGTCCATCGGAAACTGACGCTCTGATTGGAGGAACGGACCAATCACTTTCTGAACGAAACTTCAGCTTGGACAAAGCGCTTTTTGCTTGTAAGGTCGTTTCTGAGCCAAGATTTTGTATAAGACAGAACACGTTTTGACAAAAATCTAAAACACAGAAATGTTGCTATTTAGAAAATGGAGGGAATGGCAATCATAGTTTTTTTTCTTACTTTTTGTGACAAAACACGTTTTGCTTTTACCTCCTCAAATATCGAAAAGACTCGGCAAACTATGAAGACAATGACGAATGCCCTAGGCAATAACGAGATATACAATCAAGACTTTGGCCATGCTAGTCGATCAGGAGTTGGTGTGTAACTACTACTCCCACGTCCTGAGACGACCAAAGCGTCATATACTTCGCGCAGCGCTAAAATCAGAAACAGAAGAAAATGAAGTCAGACGACCTATCTTCAGATAGAAGGATACGCTAAACCAAACCATGGCCTACTACGGCGACAGCCACAAGTTCTGAGTTGAAAAAGCACATCAGGCAATTTATATCTTCAGCTGCAAAAAACTACAAAATTCAAGAAACTTATTCTGAAGACGATGAGGAAACTGACCCCTTATAAGAAGAAGTATGAGAAGAAATTATAAATTATGAGTTTTAACAACAATTTAGCTCTCCAAATCCTAACCCTATCTAATCTAGTATCCTATTTTGGCTTTAGGCTGAATAGTCGGTTGATTGGATGCCTTCTAGTCCTTTACTAGAGCTGGTGTTCTCCCTCCATATATGCTTTTGCGCCACCCGGTACACAAGCTGAGTTTATAACGCCGGGTAAGGAGACCTGTGTATATCGTAAGCACCAGTGCTTACCCCAGTACACACTTCTGACAAAATCTAAATTCAGACTTATACCTATTTATTGGTGTCAGAACAGCTCTGGCTGGGATCTGTGCCATTTATTAATTCAGTCATTCATCACTTAAAAAACTGCCAATATGGTCTTTGTAGGACCTTCTTCGGCGTCTTCGTCCAACGACTCCCGGTGTGAAGATCTGATTCGTCAATCTTCTTTCAATTCACTCATCCTTTCAACGTAACAAAACCTTAGCTGACCTTTGTTTTTTGTTTTAGTTGGAGGGGATAAAAATGGAATTACCCATGCCCAGGAGTCAGACCTCCCTGCTTAATCCGGGTCCCTACTTGAGCGGGCATCAGCTCGTGTAGTATACGGACAAAAAGCCACCCCATTGTTGTATTGTATGACAGTTATCGATAATCGATATAACTGTGAGTCCTGGCCTCGGTATACCTGTAATATTCCCATTTAGGCGATATATTATGTGTGTATGATGTATATAGGAGGAGTTTGCCTGTTTACCGGATTTTACGAGCGGACATCAGCTCATAGTCAGTAGCTTATATAAAAATTTAAAAAAGCGCTCTCTAAAAAGCGCGTTAAACTTACCAAAAATCCGCTAGATCTAGCGCCGAAAGAGCTAAAATGGCAGCACTGGCTCCGACTGAAGGAAAAAACAACGAAATGCGCACTCACGGCCAGTTTGATCGACGATCGCCAGGAAATCCGTGGTTTAAAATTGCATCGTATGATTTCACACTTACGGTCCGATGGCCTGATGGTCGATGAAACTGCCGTGAATGCCGAGATTTAGCTATCATGCGCGTAGTTGTGTTGTTCCTGTTTTACTTCTTGACACATCGTTGGCAAGTCAAGTAAAGACCAACTAACACATAGATACCTTAAGATTTTTCACAATGCACACGTTTTAATACATATACTACTCAAAAGAAAATAGGGGCCACTAAGTATTTTGATTGCTACGTGAAACATGTAGTAAACAGTAATGTATATTTATTAAAATAACATGTAACAAGGCTTTTGTTTTAACTTATGCTAATAACCATTTAATTGTGTAGTCAATCGTTTCACTTATTTCAATTAACATGAAATTAGTCCATTGTCAACAGCAAAAACTAAACAGAAACTCTTTGCAAAACAAAACAAAAACTGACACAAGCTGTTTTTAATGGTTTAGTAACGGGTGTGTCCTCCTGTCCTGTTTTCACACTCCTGGAGCCTTGAATGCATACTCTCGATTAAGTTTATGATGTTTTCATCAGGTATCTCTTCCCACGCACGTTTCAGAGCATCCATAAGCTGTTGCTGGTTGTGAACCTCTTGCTCATGCTCCCTAACCCTTCGTTTTATTTGGTCCCACATATGCTCAATTGGATTTAAATCCGGACTATACGCTGGCCATGGTAGGACACGAATATGGGACTCATCCAATACAGTCTGAGTGGCCCGAGCTGTGTGTGGGCGGGCATTGTCATGCATTAACCAGAACCCTGGCCCCACTCTCTGTGAGAATGGAATCACATCAGGCCTGATGACTTCATCGATGTACCGTTGTGCAGTTACTGTGCCTTGATTTAAGAAAACCAGCTCAGTTTTGCCTTGTAAGCTAATCCCAGCCCAAACCATCACACTAGGACCTCCAAAGCGGTCAATTTCCTTGATGCAGACATCGAAAAATCTCTTACCCTGTCGTCTCCATACTCTAATACGCCGAACATCACTACAAAGTTTCACTTTACACTCATCTGTGAAGAGCACCATACCCCATTGATTCATGCTCCAATCTGAATGTTCGCGGCAAAAACTTAAACGATTTCCACGTTGAACCCTAGATAAAGGAATTTGTACTACTCGGCGTCTGGACCTTTGCTGGTCTTCATGCAGTCGATTACGTATCGTTTGGTCACTAACACGAGTCCCCGTTGTCAACCGTAGGCGATTTTGTAACTTACGTGCCGTCACAGAGCGCTCTCGACGGGCACTCAATCGGATGTAGCGATCCTCTTGTGCCGTAGTCGCTCGCACCCTGCCCGATCCAGGCCTTCTTGCAACACTGCCAGTCTCTTGGAACCGATCCCACACATTTTGGATGGCTCGGCGAGAGAAACCCAACGAAAAAGCTACAGACCTTCAGCAATCAATGTAACGGCTCTGGTGGCAGTAATGGTATCCATATGCCTTCGTTGACGTGGCATTATTAACAAAAGATGTTAAAAGAAGCAAAAGATGGACAGAAATAGTTTTTTAACAGAATAAAATTGTGATTCCATCTGAAAGGAATTTGACCTGAAACTCGTTTTTTTTATTTGCTTCAATTTCTGGCCAGCTGTAAGACTTAAACCCCAGCATCAAAGAGGTTGGATACTGAAGGAGACCGGACATCATTAATTAGTCACTTATTAATTAGTTTACATCTAAAAATTTACTCAAAAACAGAAATATGTAAGTGGCCCTTTTGAGTTATTTTCTTTTGAGTAGTATATAATATTACGCCCCCTTGCATGTGAAGTTAAAAATTATTATTATTTTGTTAGTAAGAATGTCAAAGAAAGAGGAAAGGCTACTAGTTAAAATAGATACTTTTTAGGAACGGTCAAAACGGTAGTTTTGTTCACGAGTACTGTGAAATACTAGCATGTGACGTCATAGCCAAATGATTTGTTTTTTACACATAATAGTAGTTTATGTGACTGCTGCATAATACCTAATTATGTACAGTTACATACACTAGTTTATCTACACACATATCATAAGCTCTCTTTGATGTGTTCAGGAACCGCATGTTTGACCGGCATTGTGGTTCTGCAATTGTTTAGCGTGTTCTTTAGTACCAACTTCACGCAGACGGGCATCGGCGTTCGAAATTTGAATGTCAGTACCAACGTCACAGACAAACTAGGGACGGCACGCGGGTGGGCGTCGGCGTTCGAAATTTGAATGTAGAATATGTAGAAAAACTACACATAATGACCATTATGTGTAGTTTTCCAGATACGAAACGAGTTTTTACCAAGTAGTTTAACATAAAGCTGATCGTAACGTGCGGTTTTTGAACGCAGTAAAGAGGGTTTATGATACGTGTGTAGATAAATGAGTTTAAAAAATAGAATTGCTGGAAATATACAATTCTGATATTGTCAAATGTTTTGATTGAAATAGGTTCAGCTTGAGACACGTTTCTAGATTTATTGGACTACCTTTTCAAATACCGTATTCCAGGATTGAGCGAAGTCAAAAATCAGAAAAGAGGAAGCCGGTAGCCTTTTTGTAGTTCCTCCATAAAAATAATGCTATTTGTGCGCAAACCCGTGTGTGTGGGAATCCGTCTACCACTTGTTCCATTTTTCTTTACATAGTAATCGACAAACCTCTTGGAAGCAAACGCTCCGCTGAACAAGTATCCACAACAAATTGAAAGAAAATTATACATTCCAAAAAATAAAACAAACCCACTTTGTGACAGGATCCGTAATGAATCTTTCGAGCACTTATATCCAATCTCCATCCATATCATTAGAGTATTTTATAAAGTTAACAAATAAATATCTTCGGAAGGCATCTGATACCGCCATTTCTATTTGAGCCGCGCTGTAGGCTAAAGAAAGGGCTTATTATGTTACTCCCATCTCACCCTATTTTCCAAGTCAACATACATAAAGCGTCACGCCTTTTTCCATACAGGTGGTAGAGGCACAGCGTACCAAGGGGCTAGCCCATCACTGCATCTTTGAAGCTTTGTTAGCTTCAACCTGGGACCTTGTTGGTCCCAGGTTTCCAGCCTGGTACAGGGCACTGTCTGTTTGTAACAAACACAAAGAGTGGCATTCATCTGAAGTTTGTAATTTGATAAACATTTTCAACAGCAATAAAGAATTTCATTCATCTGAGGTGTTATGGATATATATAGTGACAGTTCATATCTCTCAATAAACAAACTCTGTAAATAAATTTGCTTTAATTACTTTTACTCTGTCATTCATTTGCAGGTAACGTCAGATGAACGAAACTCTTTGCTTACTTATTCTGTGTTTATTATCTACAAATTTTTAGCGCCCTCTGCGAGGAACTGATTTGACAGTTTTCTTCCTTATTAGACCCACCAAATTTGAACTGTAAAGCTTTTTTGTAACGGCTTTCTTTTATTTACAAAATATATAAGGGCAACTCGGAAATATTTTTCAACAATAGGATTTTATGGAGATGTAAAACATCGTGAGGAAACCTTCATAAACGTTTGACTGCTAAAAATTTAATGTTTAGTTGAGGTGCCGAGATTTCACTGTTATTTATTTATTATTATTTTCTACGCATATAAAATTATGTATGTTGTAATTTTTTGAATCGGCCATACTTCGACTAAACGTTTTTTATTCACTTTTACATAATTTCCCTTACTTGTGCTGTAAGAACTTGCTTCTTGACAAATTACATGTTTCTAGGTCAACGGGAAACTCCCTATAGGTTTCGAATCCCTTGCGAGAACCAAGCTGTTTAATATTTATGCTTCGGAACGCACCGGTTTTTCGTTGTGCGGATCGACCGCGAGTGATCGGGACATCACTAGCAGCTGTCACTTGTATAGAAACGAGATGACGAGTTAGAGGTTACTCTTTTTTGCACATGGAGAAAATGTCGGCACATGGCATTCGGGCCTTGGCTGTATTTTATTTGTAATAATTGTCTAACACAGGTGTCGGGCCTGGTCGGAATGTTAATTATAATAAGCACGGAACAATCGTCGGGAAATAAGTAGATTCACGTCATCGGAGTGAGTGCTTCGTGTTGTGAAAGGTTAAAGTGATTCGGGGATCAATTCGTCGCATTCGGACAGCGACTCTTTGTGTCGGCAAGCAACACGACGGCGACAGCATCGGGCTACGACGAGAGTAAGATTCGACTCCTCTCCCCACACCCTTGTGCTCCTCATCCCGTGTTCCTGCCTCGAATTGAGCTTTCGAATTCCGGTCCACGGCGTCAAAGGTCAGTACTCCTGGTGAAAAACAACCCTATCAAGATTCCACGCCCTTTCGGTTGAGGCGTGGAATTAATCATTTTGGTAGCAGAGGCGCGGTTTCCTAATGGGAAATCGATTCACGGACGGTTGTAGGGTTGTTTTTTTGCCACATTGTAGCTGGGAGAGGGTGGATACCTCAGATTGGTCGGCAACCATTTTGTGAGTGAGTCTTGAGGTCGGTATACCACAATTTAGGTTCATTTTCGGTTAGTGAACGTATAGTTGACGATTTAGTTAACAATTATTATAAAATTTTAGTCGGAAACTACTCGGTGTGCATAAGGAACAGTCATTCGGTCGGACTATAGTATTGCAGTCGGATCCTATAGTATTGCAGTGTTATTTCGGTTTGCAGAGCAGGGTCAGGCTATTTAAGGGGTATTAAGCTGATTTTGCTGACCTCAGTAGAAGTGCAGGTCATATCGGAAAGGCCACTTCTAGAAGGTTCACGGCTACCTACATTATATTAAAAATAGCTTGGATTTCGGAATCCAGTGTGGTTTAGGGTGCTATATTGTTAAGGTTTATAGTCTCGGAGCCCACCACTTATTATTTTTTTATAAATTTTATTTTTTATTTTTCTTATTTTTCTTAAATTTTTGTGTGTTATTTTTTATTGTGCTTTATGGTGGCATTCTCTAATTGATTTAGAGTGTATAGTTATAAGGTGTATGTCCACAGGGCGACCATATTAAATATTTTTTAGGATTTAATTGTTTTAGTGGTTGCCTTAGTTTTAACAACTTAGTTTTAATTTCTGTGCCCAGCGCTGACGGGCAAGTGCTGGTCTCTGGATATACTTAGTTCGGTAGTGACGTATAAGACCAGAATCTATTAAATCGGTCAACATGGCACCTTCGCCCTTGACGGTACTGCCGCATGGTGTCCGGGAGGAAATGAGATGGCTCGCCCATACTCATAAGTATGTGGCACGACCGGACATGGACGATGTCCTGCTCAAGCGTGTGGAGGACGCAATGACACGCGTCGGGAAGGTGTGTCGGCTGGCTGCGGAGGCTGAAGCTCTCGGGCTTACGGATGAAGCCTCGGTGGCTGCAGTGAAACAGCTCTGCGCGGATGCTGACCAAGCGATGGAATGCTTGGGTGACATCGAGCGTCGGGCGGAGAAAATTAAGCGGTCGCGAAGGAATGACCGTGGGGAGGGTAACGGAGACCCACCCCCGAAGGGTGTTGTTGGACGGCTGCCACACCTGGAGATCTCGGCCTTCAGTGGGGCAATTGATGAGCGGCCGGCCTTCATCAATTTATTTGATAGTTTGGTCCACGGTCGGGACGACCTGGACAACGCCTACAAGTTGGCCCAACTATTGATGGCTCTGCGGGGTGAACCGAAGGAGTTGGTCGGTCACCTAACGGTCACGGCGGGCAATTACGATATAGCAAGGTCCATATTGTTGGACCGCTACCAACACAAACGGCGGTTGGTTGATGCGCAGCTGGGGAAGCTGTTTAGCATCCCTAGAGTAACCGGGGATGTTAACATCCGAGTACAGGTGCTCAACCCTGTGCTGGTGGCCACTAAGGCCCTTCAGAACCTTGGTCTTCCGGTAGACCAATGGTCATACATTGTTTTATATATGGTTTTGTCACGGTTGCCTGCAGCTGTTCAAAGTCGGTTTGAACAGCTGCATGGGGGCAATAGCACGGAACTGCCCACGCTCGTCCAATTGACGGATTTTTTGGAGGGTGAATGTAGGCGATGTGACACACTGGACACGGAGGCCAGTGTGCAGCGCCAACCCGCGCGGATGCGGGAGGGGCCGCGCCCCCCACCCCCACGGGGGGGTGGGCGGTCGAAACAATTTGGCGTTTTGAATGCCGCGCCGTCGGGTGACGGCTGTGTGCACCGTCATGAAGTGACCAGTTGCGCCAACTTTAAGGCGCTCGGGGTAGCTGCCCGCAGGAAGATAGTCTTCCGCCACCGATTGTGTGTTCGGTTGTTTGGGGCCGCACACGCTGAGCGAGTGCTCGCGCGCGTTCCCCTGTGAGTGCTGTGGTGGCAAGCACCACATAGTGTTGTGCCTGAATCGGTCAGGCCTTTCGGACGGTCACCAGGGCCGGACTCAGGTTGGTCGGCCACAGGGCCCAACCAGGGCCGGACCCAGTCCCCCTCCGGGCAACGGGAGTCACCAACGGGGTGACTGGGGTACCCGCGGACGGGACCCCCCCCGAGGGGAAGGGGGCAGCGCGGGGGGTAACATGCGGGATAGCTGGGGTTCGGTCGCCGCTGTCCACGGTCAGCGAGGATTTCGGGCCGCTGGCTCACCGCGTGTTACGGCCGGGTGTCAGATGGCACCTATGAGTAGCGCGAAGGCTAAGAGTCCACCACCTTCTGCGCCACCCTGCCCGTCGCTCTGGGAGGCGAACAGGGAGGCGAACAGTCGGATGTCGCCCCCATTCCTAGAGCGCCCCAGGTTGGATCCGCTCTCCCCCATTCATCCACGGTATGATGTATGATCGGATACCGGGACAGCGAGGGGCCTATTATACGGGTTGGGACCCCTTGATGCACATACGGTCTGATATGCCGGTTGCATATCAGCAGCCGAGTTACTCCAAGGCCGACGGAGGTCTGAGCGGGTTCGGGTCCCGCGGAGGTTCCCGCTAGGGACACGTCGCCCACTTACAGGGTGCCGCCACTCCACAGACGGTCATGCTCCCCACCGCCTCGGTGAAAGCGTGGAGTTCGGACGACAAATCATGTGTGGCACGAGCACTATTGGACTCGGGGGCCCAGGGGTGCCCCCTGGGCCCCCTGTATGAGACTAATCTCATACAACCTTGTAAGACGGTTGGACATTTCGGTGAGGGAGTATCCACATTCCATTCGGGGAATTGGGAACACGGAAGTCGGTTCCGTTAAGGGAGTATGTCGGATTACTCTCTCGTCACGGGTGGATTCATCGGTGAATCTGACGGTCACGGCATTAGTCATGCCTAATGTGATGGGCTCACACCCTCACGTACGGTTGTCGCCCTCGGTGCGACAGTTGGTCGCTTGGTTGTCACTGGCTGACCCGGAGTTTGATATTCCGGGCCCAGTAGAGATTTTATTGGGTGTTGATGCCTTGGGATACCTGTTAGTGCCAGGTGTCCCCGTGTTGCAGGCGACTGGTCTGGTTTCGGTCAACACCAGACTGGGCCATGCGGTAATGGGTCCGGTCATGCCGGCTGCCCCATGCCTAGCGACTAGTAGTCCCTTATTCGGTTCTGTACTCTCGGAGGTGATACAGAAGTTTTGGGAGGTGGAGGAACCACCTACGGTCCGCCGGTTGGACCCGGTTGAAGAAGAGTGTGAACAGTTTTATCGGAACAATACTGGTCGCCTTCGGTCAGGTCAATTTCTCACACGTCTTCCATTCCGGAGTGATCGCCCACCGCTGGGCAGTTCACACCATGCAGCCGAGACGCGGCTTCTGTCGATGGAACAACGCATGAAGCGTGACGGGATTTTCCGGCAGAAGTACGTCGATTTCATGCGGGAATACGAGTCGCTCGGCCACATGTCGGTTTCGGGTATCGACTGGAAGCGTGAAGACCACTGCTTCCTGCCTCATCACGCGGTCTTGAGGACCCCGGAGGGCAAAATACGGGTAGTGTTAGATGGATCGGCATCAACATCTAACGGCATGAACCTGAACCAGTGTTTGCATTCAGGGCCGAAGTTGAATCATGACATCGCGGATGTTATCACACGGTTCCGTCGACACAATGTTGTGTTTGTAGCTGACATCCGGATGATGTTTAGACAGACGGTCATTCACCCTGACGATAGACGGTATCAGCTGATACTGTGGCGAGAGAGCCCAGATCAGCCCATCAAGGTGTACGAGCTGAACACCAACACTTACGGGCTACGGTCTAGTCCTTATTTGGCGATTCGCACTCTGCGGGAGTTAGCGGATCGAGAACGGTTAATTTTCCCTAGAGGAGCAGCGATCCTGGAGCAGGATCTCTACGTGGACGATATCTGTACCGGTGCAGATTCCGTAGAGGAGGCGCTCGCTCAACGGGACGAGCTAGTTGAGCTCTTACGGGGTGGAGGTTACGAGCTCCGGAAATGGATGTCGAACTCTCCAGAGTTACTGTCTGGTCTTCCGGATGACTACCAGCAGGATCCCCACATTTTTGAAAATTTGGAAAATTCGAATATGTTGCGGGAATTAGGCGTCCAGTACCAGCCGGTGTCAGACATGTTTTCGTATCGGGTCGAGTTGGACTCCCTGAAGGTCTGGACGAAACGGAACGTCCTTTCAACGGTGGCTAGGACATTTGATCCAAACGGGTGGATCACCCCGGTAACATTTCAGCTCAAGTGTTTTATGCAGCAATTGTGGTCTGCTGAGCTGAAATGGGACGACCCGATCGGCGGGTCATTGAGCTCAGAGTGGGACTCGTTCTTTTCGACCCTCCCTGGCATCAATCGGATTTCACTGCCACGGAGGTTGGTCCCCACCAAACGATACACCGCCACCCTACATGGGTTTTGCGATGCCTCGGAGAAGGGCTACGGAGCTGCGGTGTATCTGCGTACGGTCAACTCCTCGGGGGAGGTTGATGTGCGGTTGGTCATGGCCAAGAGCAAGGTTGCGCCGTTGCGCACTCGCCTGACCATTCCCAAATTAGAGCTTTCAGGAGCGGCTCTCCTGACTCGTCTGCTCAACCACACGATGACGGTTCTTCGTGGGTCAATAGCGTTAGAAGATACGGTCTACGCTTGGACGGACAGCCAGATCGTGTTATGCTGGCTGAAGGCTTCAGTTCACAAGCTGGAGATTTTTGTGGCGAATCGGGTTTCGCAGATTTTGAATTCGGAGGTTCCCTTAATCTGGAGACATGTTCCAGGGGAAATGAACCCAGCAGACTGTGCGTCTCGTGGGTGTCACGCTCCGGAGTTAGTTGGACATCCCTTGTGGTGGGGTCCAAAATGGTTGACTCAAGCCGAATCGGATTGGCCAATGAGTCCACGCGTTACCTCGGCGAACGGCGCCTTGACAGTCGGTGTCTGTACGACGCAACCAGAGCCGGAAGAGGAGTTCAGCCTGCTGGAACGGTACAGCTCGCTCGACAAGCTGGTCAATGTGACCGCCTGGATCTTCCGATTTGCGTGGAATTGTCGCAATTCTGAGGCGCAACGGGTGCGGACACAGGTCCTGACACCACGGGAATGGAACCATGCATTGTTCGCATTGGTACGGAACGTGCAGACGGTGCACTTTAATTCCGAACTTGACATTCTGAGACGCGGACGCGTCCAACTGAAGGGAGCTGTGGCTCGGCTCAACCCGTTTATTGACCCTCAAGGATTGCTGAGGGTAGGAGGTCGGCTGCGGAATGCCAACCTGCCTTATTTGGCTCGCCACCCGTTGTTACTCCCTAGGAAGGGGAAGTTGCTCGAACTGTTGATACAGGATCGACACATTCGGAATGGGCATGTCGGATGCCACGCCTTGATGGCGTTTCTCCAGCGCGAGTTCTGGATTCTATCGGGAAGACGCTTAGTGCGTAGCGTCGTATTTCGGTGCCTGCCTTGTTATCGGGCCAAGGCGGCTACGATGCAGCCCAAGATGGGCGATTTGCCCTCGGATAGGGTTAACGAAATCCGGCCCTTTGCGGGTGTCGGAACGGATTTCGCGGGACCATTCATGGTCAAGTCTTCACAGCTACGGAACGCCAGATTAGTGAAGGCATACCTGTGCGTCTTTGTGTGCTTGGCCACGAAGGCAGTCCACTTGGAGGTGGTCAGTGACCTCACTACAGAGGCATTTATCGCATGTCTAGATCGGTTCGTCTCACGAAGGGGCCTCCCGACATTAATCCGTTCGGACAACGGCACAAATTTTGTCGGAGCCAGGCGATATCTGCAGGAGGTCACTCAATTCCTGAACGGTAACCAGGATGCCATCGGTACGGCTTGCTCCCGACGAGGGATTGAATGGGTTTTCAGTCCGCCGGGATGTCCTCATTGGGGAGGAATTTTTGAGGCTGCGGTTAAATCGGCTAAGTCGCACCTGACGAGGATCATCGGTGAGACCTCTCTACGCTTTGAAGAGCTTGCGACGCTGTTCTGTAAAATTGAAATGACACTGAACTCGCGTCCGTTGTGCCCGCTCAGTTCGGATCCAAATGATTTGGAAGCGTTGACGCCGGGTCACTTCCTGATAGGTCAGCCCCTTAACGCCCTGCCAGAATACCCATTCGGTGATGTTAAGTTAAGTCGGTTAACTAGGTGGCAGATGTTGCAGCAGATGGCTCAAGATTATTGGAAACGGTGGTCCCTTGAGTACTTGCACATCTTGCAGCAGCGCCTTAAGTGGACTGACCGGACGAGCCCCCCTCAAGTCGGTGATTTGGTGCTGATTAAGGATGCGAACCTGCCATCATTGAGATGGAGACGAGGACACGGGTCGGGATGGCACGCCTCGATCAGCAGAAGTCAAGGTGGGAGACTCGGTCCTCAAGAGAGCGGTCGCAACACTTTCTCGCCTTCCTATTGATTAGGGACAGGTTCGGGCCTGTCCGGGCGGGTGACTGTTTAATATTTATGCTTCGGAACGCACCGGTTTTTCGTTGCGCGGATCGACCGCGAGTGATCGGGACATCACTAGCAGCTGTCACTTGTATAGAAACGAGATGACGAGTTAGAGGTTACTCTTTTTTGCACATGGAGAAAATGTCGGCACATGGCATTCGGGCCTTGGCTGTATTTTATTTGTAATAATTGTCTAACACAGGTGTCGGGCCTGGTCGGAATGTTAATTATAATAAGCACGGAACAATCGTCGGGAAATAAGTAGATTCACGTCATCGGAGTGAGTGCTTCGTGTTGTGAAAGGTTAAAGTGATTCGGGGATCAATTCGTCGCATTCGGACAGCGACTCTTTGTGTCGGCAAGCAACACGACGGCGACAGCATCGGGCTACGACGAGAGTAAGATTCGACTCCTCTCCCCACACCCTTGTGCTCCTCATCCCGTGTACCTGCCTCGAATTGAGCTTTCGAATTCCGGTCCACGGCGTCAAAGGTCAGTACTCCTGGTGAAAAACAACCCTATCAAGATTCCACGCCCTTTCGGTTGAGGCGTGGAATTTAATCACAAGCAAATTCAGAAAAATTGTGACATAATGGCGGTATCTTTTGTTTGCGTTGACCTTTAAGTTGAACTTTAAGGCTTGAGTAAAGGACATTTATTTCAAATTAGATCCCTCCACGCGTTCCGACAAACGGACGGACGGACAACGAAGTGATCCTATAAGGGTCCATTTGTTAAGTTGGATGGAACCCTTAAAACGGCAAAGTCGTGTACGATTATTGAAAATACAAGCGCAATGCCGTCCAAAAACAAGCCCCTATCTTTACTAGGAGAGACCACGCACCGCTGCGTGCCGGCCTCCCTTTTGGGTTGCCCAATGCGCACCGGTGCGTAAGTGGTAGTCAAACCGATATATCCCGAGTGGCCTTTTTGACATGTGAAAATAAAAGCTAAACTATACATGTGTACTACATGCATATTTTTGCTTTCATTTTCATATGTCGAAGAGGCCACGAGCATCTTAAAAATCTAAATACTAAGATTTATTGCCAAAAATCGCGGGTTCAAACTGACAGGTGTCAGTTTGGCTCGAAAACGTACCCATCAGCGTCTAGATACGGGAAGACACAGGAAATAAGAGCCATGCTTCCAACTCCTTCTCCTTCTTTCACTTTAAAAAGGAAAGGGAGACCGAGGCATAGCTCTGTCCCTTACTTCCTGTATCGTCTAGTCACTAGACGCTGACGGGCATTTAAAAAAATAAAAAAATGCCCATCTGCGTGGTTTTTTTTGAAAGTCTATACAAAATTCAACGAAAATGTGCAAACGAGGGGCCTTTTTAACCGATTTAAAAAAAGAGAGGTTCAAATTGACCCGTTCATTGAATTACAAGTTACTCTCGGGGACCCGAAAAAAAAAAATATAGATATTATAATGATGGTTACTATCATTCCCTATTATGGTCAGCTGATTAAATGTCACCCTGCGTATGTATGTAATATTTATATAGGTCTCTTAATATGATTAAATACGATAAATATTCATAATTCAGTTATCCTCTGAATGTAGGCACAATTGTGTTCCGCCACCCGGTACGGAATAGATAATGCTTTGTTTGTGTTTGTTTAGGATAGGATAGGTAAAACCCAGCTTAATTATACGGCCGCCATGTTGGATTTATTACATACATAGTATAATGACAAGATGAAAATCTCTCACTCAGAGGGCGTGGTTATCATTTTGATATTTATCGTACAAATTAACCTCGGGTGTTTCTATATTTGTGAGGGCCCTGTTTCTGCAAAATAAATTATTCAGTACACCATTTTGCGTGCACAGGCTAGTTTCCTCATGATATTCTCCATCACCGTTTTCGAAGGCCCATATAATTTACAATAAGACTTATCACTTGTCTTATAGGTCAACGGTCATCACCGGGTTTCGAACCCGCACCCCTGCAACCAAACTACTAGACTAAGTTCATTTGACCTTAACAAAAAATCCCCCCAGCTGATTTATCACATAAACTGTGACTCGGGTAATTAACCCTAAAAGGTTTATGCGAAACGTAAATAAACATTACTAAGAGTTTTACGAGAATTCGCCGCTGTTCGGGGATATCGCCATCCATGCCTGTGGGACTGCGACGTAGCGTAGGAGACCGGAGGGCTTTGCTCGGGTCAAGGCTGAGGCGTCGTTAAGGCTCAATTAAAAAATTGTCACCATTTTATAATGAATTAAAAGGTAATTACCAAATATTGTCAAGTATTTCTTTAATTATATTTGAAAAGGTAATTAAAGAAATACATGATAATTAAATTTGTTTCATAATTAACAACTAAAATAATGATAACTTTGCCGTTACGTCAATTACTTTAAACGTATTTTAATATTCTTTCTTCAAAACAAAACACTTACTACCGATATTTAATTTAGTCTGTCGTTTTTTGTTTTCTTGATTATGGTGCTAGAGCGTAAAAAAATGCCGAAAATCTTACATAGTTTTACAATAAATATGAATCTGCACGTCAAGGTTGACTCTGAATGATACCAATTGGTTCACCTAACACTGATACCAAAATTCATAAATATTCGACATAATTTAATGTAAAAACATATGTTGGTCTTTATCTACACACTTATCATAAACCCTCTTTACTGCGTTCAAAAACCGCACGTTACGATCAGCATTATGTTAAATTACTTGGTAAAAACTCGTTTCGTATCTGGGAAACTACACATTATGGTCATTATGTGTAGTTTTTCTACATATAATGACATTCAAATTTCGAACACCGACGCCCGCCTGCATGCCACCCCTAGTTTGTCTGTGAAGTTGGTACTAACATTCAAATTTCGAACGCCGACGCCCGAAGTTGGTGCTACAGAACAAGCTAAACAACTGCAGAGCCACAATGCCGGTCAAATATGCGGTTCCTGAACACATCAAAGAGAGCTTATGATGTGTGTGTAGATAAACTAGTGTATGTAACTGTACATAATTAGGCATTAAAACTCTCGAGTGATATTATTATGAAACTCGCCATGCCCTCCATTATGTAGCAGTCACATAAACTACTATTATATTTTTGTTCTTACAAAATAGAACTGAGTTTAAAGGTTTCTTGTTATACCGAATAATAGACTCTATGATGCCTATTTGTTTCTTTGTACACCAAATAACAGCTTTAATACAGCTGATGGTTTTTATACTCCGAATAACAGTTCTAATACAGCTAGTGGTTTCTTTTTACACCAAATAACTCCTCTATTACAGATGTGATGTGTTCTTTACCAATGAAAAGACCCTATAACGCAAAATGCTGTGTAATTTAAAAATTATCTAATATACGGCTTCTGTTCAGCTTGTGATTCTGCTGACCAATAGCGGTATAAAGCATTCACTCGTTCTGACTTTTCAAAGTCTGTATGTGCGTGCATGGCAGTAAATTATTGCATTCATTTATTACCGTCTCATTATCCATTTTATTTGAGTTTGCTTTAAGCAAGTGCGGTTCTCGTACATTGTGTGAAGTTCTGTAACTTTATCCTCTGGGTATTAAACTAGGTTACTGCAATTCTATCTCTGACAGTTAGCATAGAGATGTTAGTGGAAAGGAGATCTCTCCCCCCAGACTTATCACTTATCGCCGCCGCCGCTCGCCGAAAATAAAAAATATATTTGATTTGACATTTACCGTGAAAATGCATGTGCTCGATTTGTCCAAAAGCCATCCTTACATTGTGTTTCGTCGTCTATTCCTAGATTATACCTTTAAACCATACCAACATCAAGAATATAAAATTTTTTAGCATCCTTTCCTTTCCTCTCTACGACAGTTTTAGTACCTAAAATAGAAAGGAATAAGAATATATCTATGCATAGCTATATTAGTATATACCGATACATGAGGTATTATTTGCCCATCTTTTAGAGTAAAAAGTGCGGTTACACGTAGTTTATGAGTTACATAGAGATATCGGAGAAAAGCATCCTTAAATAAGTGCGCTTTTTAAGTCATGCGGGATGCTTGCGGAGTCAGTTCCATCCATCCAACAGTAAATCCCGCGCCCGCGTGCGTGTGGAAGCGCGCATGACACTGAAAGAGGACTTTTCGCAGTGAAAGTTCGAAAATAGAGCACAAAATCCGGCAAAACCATTGGATATCAAGCTGAAGACCTCTGTGGAGTTGCGGTTCTATGCTCTGCCAGCCAAGCGGGCTCGAGTCCCGGCTGGAGAGGGGGGAAATAGGTCTTGCATTTGCATATGTGTGACGTCGCTATTTCTGGTTCCACACAGGGTATCTTAGTGTAGGGCCAGTAGCACTGTAAGTGCATGTATATAAATGTTAAATAAAATATGAGTTTAGATACTTTTGGCGCCTCCTCTATGTCCCTTGCCTGTCAATTTCAGGAGCACAAATCGTAAATATTCGTTCTGAACTTGCCAGATCGGATGTGTCTGCTGTCGCACACGATACAGCTGCATCGTACATTATATTCTTTATTCGATGGAAAACGTATAAGGAAATGGATTGGTTGCGGGAAGAGATATCTTACTAGAAATAAGTTCGCCTTAGCACACAATTTTGATGTGCCTATTACATCTTGTTTGTTTGAATATTTCTGTGCAACAAGGAAATTATAAAATCATAATTTATGGGTTGGAAATAGATTATTTATTCATATTTCCAGAGAAGAAACATTCATGTCACCATCTGCGGTGATAAGCTAGCCCCCTGTCTCGCAAAATGGAGTAATGACTGGCAAAACGTGTGCCGCCGCCACACCGTGTGGAAAAAAGCGTGAGCTTGTTTCTAAAAAGCATGTTCTATTAAGAAACAAGCTCGCTCAATCTTCTTGTAAGCAGAAGCACGTACATATTTTGTTTTGCATATGTAGGTCCACTTGCAAGACCGTCACTATAAAAATATGCTTAACTTGCTGAACTGATTTAAGTTTGAATTTTTTCTTACATTTTGGGCGGCTTGCAGAGGCTGCTTCAATCTAGATTCAGTACAACTTAAACTCGACAAATCAGAGTCAATCAAATCACAGTTGCTAAATCAGTTTAAGACGCTTAACGTATAATAGTGGATGTCGTGCAAGTGGACTGCATTGTTAAAATCTGGTAGCTCATTTGCCGTACATTATTAGTTAATTGAGTTACCCCCCGGCGAAGTAAAAAACTTTAGCTCAGAACTTTAAGTTTACAATATAATAGCGAAGTCTCCTGATAGCTTTAATTGTGTACTAGATTTTTCCCGCGGCTTTGTGTGGCCTTTAGAACATAGGATGTAAAATACTGTATTTTTTGTAGATGTAGTGAACTAGTTCTACTTAGTATTACTGGTGTAACATACTGTATTTTTATCGTCTCGTTATTGTAAAGAGGTTCTATAATTGATATAGTTTTTGTGGATTCTAGATTTAAAAAAACAAATACTTGTACTTTTTAAAGACTTTCCTTTTTTTTCTCCGACTCTTTAGGCGAACCTTAAAATAATAATGTAACAGTTTATAGTTCAACATGATTTCCGGAAGATTTCCGGTTAACCTTGTTTCTAAAGCGATGTGCTAATTTCGTACATATTTACTCGAGGCCTTATTATATTAGTGGTTTTCCCCTGACCCTGCAGTTAAAATTTCGACTGCGAATGCCTTCGATAGACAGTTCCCTTCACGGCTCCCCGAACTCGCAGCGTGCCTGGACGAAGTTGGAGAAGGGAACATCGCAGAAGCTATTTTCACTCTCGAGTAGTTAGGCTGTTGTTCTCAACAGGATACCACCCCACTACTGGTCCGGTCTCTACAACCCTATCGGCCGGACTCTACTTGGCTCCTGCCCTGCACCGTCCATCATCCCAGCACCATGACCGGCCCTCAGTTGCCCTTTGGACCTTCGAGGACACCTTGAGACCTGCCGACGTGCTGTGCCCTCCTCCTTCCTAGACGCCCTATCCGTGCCTTCCACTGACGATGATATCCCAGGGGAATCATATGCTAACACACAGAACCTTTCTAACTGAGTTCATAACCCACGACCAGGCCGCGCTCTTCAATCGCAATCCTTCTGAATAAAAAGATGTAATGATTACGAGTGTCTATTTACTTTGCTATGTAGCGAAGCTACTACCGTTTCGAGGCACAACATGGTGTATTAGAAATATGTAATATTTCAAGGGGATATAAGGGATTTCAAATAAAGGGCCTATGCTACACTGTGTGTGACCTGCCATCCAATGTATGATATCATACTCTAAAACTTCATCAATCTATCTAACCCTAAGTACCTTCTGTATTTTACGTTAATATCTGTAGCCAATAAATGATTTTTCTTTTCTTTTGTCAAAATCCCTACCAACGAGCCACAAAGTGAAGCAACCATCCTTACTCACTTCATTTCGTATCAGATAGTTGGAGCAGTTTGTAACTACGCTGTATGCGACAAGCACGTTTCGTTTAATTTATGCACATTTGGAGTACATAGTTGGAAGTTCTCCTATCTTGCGAACTTACGTTTTGTTGAAAAAGTTATGGTTTGATGAAGAACGTACCTTTTATGTTAAAAAGAAAGTCATCATATTCGTAGGCAGACTTGCAATATAGACTTTTGACAGCCGCTGAATACAGTTTAAGTACAACTTGAACTCAATACGGCTTTGTCATGGGGAATTTGGCTGATAGGCAATAACCTTACCCTGCTTGCTTGACTACGTAACTTGACTGTGTTGTACTCAAGTAGTGTTTAAACTATATTTAGCGGCTGTCAAGATTTTGGTGCAAGTCGGTTTAAATATAAGGTCTGACCCTCCTTTTCTTTTTCCTGAAACTAACTAGAATTTCCCAAATTAGATTTAATGGTTGATTAGCTTACTGGTTTAAGGGTAAGTCATTCGCCTTCACGTCTCACCTTCAACAAAGAAATGGACTTAAACGGAAAATGGATTATGAAACTAAAATAAAATATTCCTCTCTGAGATCCAACTTATTTAATAAAGAGTCTCTTTAGCTATGAAGAGTTCTCAATTCAAAAATTCAAATTTATATTTCGTATTCACGTTGAACAACCAGTCACTTCCGTTTCAAGATAGTGGTTTTTTTTCTGTTTCTTATGGGCATGTTTTTATTGAAAATATTATTTTGTAGCTTATAAATGCAGTACAGTATATGGAGGTAGATGAATGCCCAAGGCGAAATTATAAAATGATCAAAATAAATTAAGCTCATTAATGTCCCCACCGAGGGTCACAGGACTTTACCCGGATTATTTAATCACACATCAAAAATACTGATTTGCACACCAAAAAAGGATCAGCAAAAACACTTTTTATGTTTTAAATATTTTATCTACACACATATCATAAACCCTCTTTACTGCGTCTAAAAACCGCACGTTAGACCAACGTAATGTAAAACTATTCGGTAAAAACTCATTTATTATCTGAAAATTTGTACATTATGACCATAATGTGTAATTTTTCTACATATTATGATATTCAAATTTCGAACGCCGACGCCCGCCTGCGTGCCGCCCCTAGTTTGTTTGTGATGTTGGTACTACATAACATGCTAAACAATAGCAATGATCAATGCCACAATGCCGGTCAAACATGCGGTTCCTGAACACATCAAAGAGAGCTTATGATATGTGTGTAGATAAACTAGTGTATGTAACTGTACATAATTAGGCATAAAAACTCTCGAGGGATATTGTTATGAAACTCGCCTTCGGCTCGTTTCATAAACCCATTCTTGAGTATTAATGCCCTCCATTATGTAGCAGTCACATAATAATAATAGAGGGCATTAATACTCGAGAGTGGGTTTATGAAAGTCTAGAGTTTTAATGCCTAATTATGTACAGTTACATACACTAGTTTATCTACACACATATCATAAGCACTCTTTAATGTGTTCAGGAACCGCATGTTCAACCGGCAAGGTGGCATTGATAATTCCTTTGCACTTGTTTAGCTTGTTCAGTAGTACCAACTTTACAAACAAAGTTGGGGCGGCACGCAGGCGGGTGTCGTCGTTCGAAATTTGAATGTCATAATATGTAGAAAAACTACACATTATGGTCATAATGTGTAATTTTTCTACATATCATTATATGTTTCTACATGTCATTACATTCAAATTTCGAACGCCGACGCCTGCTTGCGTGCCGTCCCTAGTTTGTTTGTGAAGTTGGTACTGACATTCAAATTTCGAACGCCGACGCCCGCCTGCGTGAAGTTGGTACTACAGAACAAGCTAAACAATTGCAGAGCCACAATGCTGGGCAAACATGCGGTTCCTGAACACATCAAAGAGAGCTTATGATATGTGTGTAGATAAACTAGTGTATGTAACTTTACATAAATAGGCATTAAAACTCTCGAGTGATATTATTATAAAACTCGCCTTCGGCTCGTTTCATAAACCCACTCTCGAGTTTAAATGCCCTCCATTATGCAGCAGTCACATAAACTACTATTATGTGTACTCAAGTTTATGTTTTAATTATTTTTTGTTGTTCTTACATGTTCAACCTAACACGCCTATTAGGAAGACCTATAGTATAGTATAGTATTCTGTCGGAACCAAAATTGATGTGCAGTTTAATATATTATCCCATAAATTAATGCAGCAGTTACATTTTATTTCTCTTTTATTTCGCTCTCGTATATTATTATCATTAAATTCCCATTAAAGTCGGAAGTTAGCACCCACTTTAAGATGAATGGTTACCCACACCATACTATGTAACATTTTTTTTAAAATATTGAGTAGGTAGTCTTTTAGTTGATTAATTCGTTCCACTGAACATTGAAAATATCAACTAAAATTGAAATCACATTGTTTAAAATTATCCCGCTAATAAAACACTCAAAACGGAACTAGGTTATCCAGAGAATAATTCCCGTACCTCACAAAAACCAGTTTGTTTTTAAATAAACCACACTTATTTCTTAATTGTGTTTTAAATCACACTCCTTACCTTCGGGCAGCTTCGGCGCACTGATTAACGACACATTAATCCTGTACGTCAGTGTCTTTCAACCTTTTTCACGACGCGACCCCCTCAGTACTTCGCGAACCCCCAAGCTACCCACTATGTTTTTTTTTCATGTTAAAAATAATAACAACATTTCTAGACTAACGCATCCAAAAAGTGGCCTTTAAGTCATGCAGTCAAGCGGGCTTATTCGTTAACTCAAATGACAGTTTAAAATGATGATCACCGAGTATAGTTTCCAACTTCCAACTGTCAACTGTCAAACCTCACATTTGGTATTCCGTAACTTCGGTGCGCAACTTTAAAATTTGAAAATGGCGTGCCGCTCAGTGATCATCACTAGACTAGTTAGATGGCCACTGAAGGATATCGACTTACGTTAAATTGGTATTCAGTGAGCTCGATCTACATGATATTGACGTTTAGAAGTGGACCACCCAAAGTGTCAAAATAGAAATGAAAACGACTGTTGGATAGCAGTGTTTTTAAGACCAATAGGGATATTAATCATTATTGTGTTTTAATTTGGTAAATACCTTTGTGTTTATTGTGATTATTCATAATCTAAGATTGAATCATTTGTCTTTTTAATATTAATAATAATAATAATATTAATAATACCTTGGACACCATTTACACACATTAATCTAGCCCCAAACTAGGATTCCCTGTATCTTGGATACTAAACAACGATACACATACTTATATAGATAAATATTATACTTAGATAGATAAACAACCATGACTAGGGTACAAACATCCGTTCTCATCAAATAAATATTTGCCCCTACCGGGACTCGAACCCGAGACCCTTGGTTTCGTAGGCAGCGTCACTGCCGACTCGGCCATTCGGCTCAGTCAGTATTTATCAAATATATTTATGTCTTATTAACCTGTCAGTACTTGTTGCTAATTTTAAATATGGCACGAGTGTATTTATTGGGCATTGCTTAAGAGCAAAGACAATTAAATGTCTTAAGAAGAGAACGCCGGGCAAGGCGAGCTTTGAGTGACCTCATGAATTTGCTGGACCAAGAATTTTAGGCTCACTTTCGCTTAACCATAGAAGTCTTCCTCACTATATCCGAGGATCTTCGGTGGTATATGACACAACCGTACAAGAATATAGTAAAATTATAAACCTATAAATGCTAATATGTAGTAAAATTTCATTATAACGAAATGTTTTACCCACCTTGCTAATTTTAGACGCAACAACAAGATACTCACTGAAAGGAATCAAAAATCAAAATCAAAAATCATTTATTTCCATAGGATGTTGTTACATCACTTAGATCCGTCATTACATTTTTTTGGGTGAGTTCACTAACCCAATGGCGGAATCTGTGGAGAAGAGCTCACCGAAGAAACTCCACAGTCGTCGCATCTTTTGCGTTTCCTTTTTTAAATAAAATATTGTCAAATTACAAAATGAATGCTAATTATATATCGAAACAGCCTGTTACTCAAACAATCTATTCCCATGGACATCTGTCCTCTAAGTAATCAGATATCCTGTAGTAACCTTTTTTATACAATTTCTGTTTTATTATTATTTTAAACTTGTCTAAAGGTAAGTTTTTAATATCAGTAGGGACCTTATTGTAATAGCGTATACAATTGCCTTTAAAAGAATTACTAATTTTATGTAGTCGGCTTACATAAGCAACCAACTTGTCTTTATTTCTAGTATTAAAATTGTGTATATCACTGTACTTCTGAAAATTAGTTATATTTCTTTTTACATACACAAGATTGTCATAGATATATTGAGACACAAATGTCAGAATATTGATTTCTTTAAACTTTTCCCTCAGTGACACTCTAGGCCCTAATCTATAAATTGCACGAAGGCCCTAATCTATTTAAGGCACTTTAACTCTAGGCCCTAATCTATTTAAGGCACTTTAAAACTTTATTTTACAAAAAAAACGTGTTGATGTTGTTGTTTTTGTTCAAACATAGCGTCAAGCATTTTCTCACACGGGTTGGCGGAGGCACAATTGTGCCAACTTTGAGCCAGTTATTCAATACTCCATTTTGCGTGACAAAGGGCTAGCCCATTTCTGCACCTATGGAGTAATGAAAGTTTCCTCACGACGTTTTCCATCACCGTTAGAACGTTCTTATAATGTGCTTAAGATAAATTAATTATCTCATTAGTACATGGTCAGGAATCTTACCTGTATCTCCTGAGTGAGAAGCAAGCGTGAAACCCAATAGACCACAGAGCTGTTTTTAAAATATAAGTATTTCCACATTTTTGACAACTCACGTGATGAACATATTAGCCGCAAAAATTAAGAAAATAATGGTGTCGCTCAGTTATTTCGTGTAACCAAGGATATCAAAAAGGCGGGTAATAGCTAGAGTGGTAACAACTTCATGTCGTTGAGCACAGAGAGTTTTCCTTCATCACCAAAAGATCACGTGAAATAAAGGCGAACACCAGGACAACAGAGTATTCGGTTGGTCACTGAGCTCGGTGATCATCACTTCACTGTTGTTCACTTTTATCTCTCAAAATTAGCGAATAAGCCCGAAAAAGGTCTAGTCACTAGTCAGGGGGTAGACCCTCATCAGCCTGTCGGGGAACCCACTTTTGAGTTGTGGCTGTGCCTACCATGCGAGAGGGTTCGATCCCCGGCTGGGGATTTAGAACAAAAAACCCTAGATCTTGAATGTTTATATATGTTTGACGTCGCTGTTTCTGGTTTCCACAGAAAGAATCAATGTATGTGCCTTTATGTAAATGTTTATGTTCGTTTGTTAATGTAACTCATGACAAATCTCGATTCCTTTCAAATAGACAATTCAATTTAAAATAAGCAAACATTTTTAAAAAAATCAATTTAAAATGGATTCTCATATTCTCATTCATAGTTGTCAGAGATAGAGAATAGAGCGACGGACACAAATTCGATTTTAAAATTTTTGGTCACTTGTTAGCGAACAAGTCGAGTGTAACCAATATATTTACGGAAGCTCGCGCACGACCCACCAATTGTAAGCCACTGCCCACGCCATTAAGATATTCAATTAATTCAAACTCCTTGAGGCGACTTAATACGAATAACCGATTAATTTTATTCTCGAACGATAGTTGATTGTTTTATTTTACTGAAATAAAAAGCATGGAGTTAAGGTTGTTTGTGTTGCTGTTAAGTTATTGATTTAGGTGTTTTGGTAAACTGCTCAATGTTAGTGAAAGTGCAAAGTGTTTATTCAACCAATTCAATAAAATACCAATATAAATAAAAGTACCATAAATAGTCATACATTTCTATCTTAGGTAAATTGATTGAAAGATTTATGAATTTTTTGATGTTTGCTTATCTTTGATATTTCTAACAAATAAAAAAACCATACAGAATATAAATAGCATCACGCCTCTTACCAAACGCAATTTAGCAAGTTATTATTTGGCATGTGTTTAAACGCATAACAAATAATCCCTGATTTTTTTACCAAAATATCTCAAATCTGCAACAAAAATACTGACTGCACCTCAGAATTTACCCACAAAATAAAATCAATATTGCAAACTGTTTTACTACTTATGTAAAACCGTAATACTAAGTGATTATCTTTTATCTGAATGTAAACCTAACAATTATATTCTTAACTACAAAAATCTAAACCCAAATTTACTTGAATCAAACACCTATTAATCTTTGGGGCCCATAAGTTTTAATAATGAAAACACCATTTAATCAATCACTATTATCTAATCAATCAATCAAAAAATTACCTAAATACAAACATAATAACAACAAAGAACGATAAATCAGATTTTGAAACATATTTTTTGCAATTGTAATATCATAAAACAAAATTTAATCGGGTAGTATTTAAGTGCACTTCAAATATGTCCTATTTTCACAGCAAAAATGTTCAACAAAAATACTCATGTTTCTTATGCTCTTAGATATTCAACCAAAGACGAATGATAAAGGGGGCTCCGCTTTGCTCACCCCCTTTACTCTTCACCTAAGCTACCGCACCACTTCGCCCTGATATTTGCTGTGCAAATCAGTATTTTTGATGTGCGGTTTAAATTTCCCAATCAAATCTAATTAATAAGCTTCAAACATTTCATTGTAAGATTAAGGCAGGTGCTTTAGCAGGGCGTCCGCGTTTCCATTTTATGCCAATAGGGATGTTTAATATATAATTTTCATTTAAAAAGATAAGAAAAAGAAATTTAGCTTAAGTAGTAAGCTTTTTAGGTTAAATAATGAGAAAATTATTAAATATATAAATTGGTAAAGTAAACATCAATTAGTGTGGTGTAGCAAAAGAGACGAGTTTTAGAAATTCCGTTATTTATATGGAGAATTTTGTGTGCAAGCCAGTATTTTAGAGTGACAAAGAATATTTTTGGATTGAAAACGGAATTTGTGTTCGACAAGACAGATATTTGTTGTGAACTGTGTAAGAAAGATTCACCTGTTTTGTTAGGTTTTATGATTTTGTTGGTGGTGATGAATGATGATGATGGTGATGTTGATGATGATGATGAATCAAATGATTTATTTGTAGAGTAGTCAGTTTTTTGGTATAGGGTAGGTTAATCAGTGAAGATAATTCGGTTGCATAATTTTATTTAGAGCTACAGATAAATATTCCCCTTATTATTTTCTCCGCAGCTATGGACATATACATTCCACACGATGTTTCCCAGCACCGTTGTTTTGCTTCACACCACACAGAACATTAAACGGAATTAAAAATTAACTCACTCTTTTCCCCAAAAGATAAAATACAGTTTACACGAGCAGACATTTCTCTTAATACCCGAATAAAGTTAACGACTGCAACATAAAGCGCATACACACACTTGCACTCCGTTCAACGACCAGCAATGGTCTTAAATCTAGATGTACTCTCATTTGTGTGCTAATTTTTATGATTGCTTCGCCCATGTTCGTGTACAAATGGATGCGAATGTTTGTAGGTGTTTGTCGGGCTGTAGTAAAATTCCTCACAAATTAGTATATAACAAAAGTACCAAGTACTTGTAATTAAATATGCTTTCATAGAAAGTAAAGCAGTCACAAACAAAATTGATACTCAGCAGCTCAACACCGACATACAAATCGTCGCTCGATTAAAAGCATTTTTCAACGTCATTAGGCCTCCGAAAAAAAAACAACGAACAATAAAACGAAACAGGTCGGATATACGCACCACTGGCTTCACAGAGTGGCGCCCTGGTCATTGACGAGAAAATAGGTGGCATTTATCGAAGAAATAAAAGAATTTATCCTCAAAGAACTCAAGCTCATGTACCAAGGAGGAAAAATCGCAATATTCAATGGAAACTTTTGGAGTAGCGACGTTTTTGAAAAATGAACGCAATTAAAAAAACGCGCGGTGTTCAAGGCAGCATATTAAACATTTCTCGAGCAAAACATTCAATTCTCGCTACATGGCTACACTTGTATGCTTATCTTAGATTTGAGAATCGCTTATGTTTTCAGTGTTTTGTTACTTTTTAAAGTCGATTTAAGACAGGAGTTACCGTTTTAACAAGCATGCTTGTTTCGGCGGTTCAATATCTTGATGTTAACTTGACTTATCAATGGAGAAAATATGTTTTCATTCATAAGGAAGGCATTTTAAAATGTGGCTAAAAAGAAGTTGATAAAATCATTATCAACTGTCGGGATCTTGTCGCTCGGGATTTTGTATTTCAAAGTTAAATATTTGTATGGAGAGGCTTTTGAATGTTGAGTAAGTTTGCTGATATCGTAGCAAGGGGGTCCTTAGTCTCGGTACACTACTGAGAAACACGCGTTGTCTTATAGATATTTGACCTTGATAGAAGTTGACCTTGACAGTTGTTGTTGTGTGTTACAAATGTACTTACAAGTGGGATACCCTAAGGGATTAGTTAGATTGTAAGTGATTGTGTTTCTATTCTCTATTTTTTTCCTGTAACTTGTGATTTCTAAATAGTTTAATAAACATGATCCACCGTGCCGTTGCATGTAAATCATTCATAAAGCCATTTCGTCAACGAAACAGTTTTAGGTCGAAAAAATAATGGAGATAAAAGATACGGCTTTTTAATGTTAAGTCGGTTTGTCCACTTATGACAAAAGTTTCGGGGTTTTAACAAACAGTTTATTCCTTTGTAAATTCAATATTAGGAAGTATACACAACAAACTATTTACATACCTGTATGAGTTTAAACTTTGCAAATAGGTAGCATATACACTTTGTGGTTTTCTATAGGTACTTAAATGTAGGTATTTTAAAATTTATTTATTGCACAAATAATTACAAAGAAAAAGAAATAATCCACTAAATCAAGTTGGGATGAGAAAGGTTGATTGCTGAGCAGGTGTACAAAGGTGTGCAATACTTGGGTTTATTACTAAATTGTCACATGTATAAATTGTATTTATAAGTTTTGATAAGGCCCAGGTAGGAATTGGTAACTTCGAACATGAAATCTTGCTCTAATTCAAATTCAAATAATTATGTCAAACTTTTCTTGTGTAAAGTTGACTTTTAGTCTGATTTGAAAACATTTCCGGAAATGAATCGATCTTCTGTAGAGCATTTTTTAATTTATAAATTAAGATTTTCATCGACTAATTTATTATTAATTTGTAAAATTGAATATCGAATTTGAACATAACTTCTATTAGCAGAAATCGCTGCTTTGTAAGGGCTCAAGACATTTTTCACTTCGTAGGTAAAAATGATTTTATCGAAAAAACAACCCTTGTTATGCATTAAATTAATTTGTTACTCACTATTCACTAAAAGGGGAAAATTCTAGAGCGTATATTAACTAACAGCGTTTATTTAATTGATGTCATAGAGGTGTAATTTTCATCATAAATGGTACTAAAGGAATTCCCGGATTGTGGCGGAAACTAGTTTCGTCTGAAGGTTTCCTCACGACATTTTCCGTCACGTTAGAACATTCGCACTTAAGAGAAATTACTTAACTCATTGGTTAAAGGACAGCACCGGACTCGAACCCGCAACTCCTGTGTGAGGAGCGAGCATGAAACCACCAGATCACGGAGCTCCCTCAGATATTTACCGACTAATAAAATAAGGTAACCACAGCCAGAGGCTACAAGAATACATAAACATCCCACAGCCCCGTCCAACAAGATATAATCTATTGATATCCTACCTCCCCAATGGCAAAACGGTCTCGTATACAGTATGATAATTTATCACTTGCCAGTCCTGCGCAGCGGAGCACGGTATCGAAATGCGCGACGAACCGATTTCGACACCCCCTGTAAAGGCGGTTGAGTAAGGCCGCTTTTTGTGGAGGTCGCATCATTATCTAGCTGGGGGCCTATTCCGCTTAACATTTCGCGGCAGACTACTGAGATCCTATTCAGATTCTACCAACAAAACATACACATACATACATTGCGCGCACGATAAACCAGATATGTAATACAGCAGGGGGCAAGCCTATCGAAGCAGCTTACACTGGTGATGATGGTGATGATACATATTGAAAAAAAAAAACGTACATCGCCGTCTCTTTGCGACGTCTGTTGACGCACGCTCGCTACTACTCGCCTACCTTCTATACTATCTGCCAAATAACGTGGCAATAGAAGTCATTGTCACAATAGAGGACCTTCACCAAAATCCTATTTAAGTATCGCTAATTCATTTTCTTGCCATACAAACCCATCGCAAAACTGGTATCGCTAACTATCGTGGTACGAGGCCTATTATAAAGCTGGTACAACGAGATTCTAGCGATGCCGGCTTGCGATAGGTTTGTACGGTAAGCGACAGAATTATAGATCCATAAATTGGATTTTTGGATCTCTTTTAAAATTTGGTTGTGCTGAACTAATACGTATGATTATTATAGTAAATACAGGAATAAATAATTACAAAAATATTAACAGCAAGGTCTGTGTTGAGCTAGATTAACCCCAACAGCAAGGTCTGTGTTGAGCTAGATTAACCCCATACATACATTAACACATAACCCTCACCGTGTACTACGTGTGTGTTGCCTCTCGAGCGGTTTGCTCTTGTACCGTAAATGTGACTTGTATTTAAAATACATTTTTTTGAATATTTCAACAGCCCGTTTTAAAGAAAGCAGGGTAAAGACGTGGGCGCATCTGCGCCTCTACAACTCCTTATGGGAGCTGGCGTGACTCTCTGATTGCTTATTTTGTAGTTTTGTGAAAGAAGTATAAAACATTAACAATATTTAAGATGAAGAGAAATTTATTCATATTCTTACAAATTGTTAGAAAGTAGTTGTGACCCTGGGCGATGCGCTAGTTGAAAACTGTGTCGCATAAAACTTTTATATTTAAAGTACTTTTATATTGTCAAAATTAGTAGTAATAAACACAAAATAACCTAACTTATGAACAAATATTAAATTAAATAAAAAATATCTCTCAGATCGCCGCCGTCGATAGACAGAGTGCCCAACATGCTGGCACCATTGCCTCGCTGTATAGCCAGGCTTATGCGCTGGGCGAGGAAGGTGCCAGCTCTTGGATCACCCGACGCTTCAACAAGTCTTTTCGCAATCTCTTTAAAGACTCGCCGTGCGTCAGTTCCCCACGGCCCGAGGGTCTCCACGCCAAACGGCACAAATATGTAGTCCTCCCTGAGGGCGGCATACTTGCGCCGCTTGAGACCCTCCGCAGAGTCCGCCGCTGCGCCGGCCCTTGATGAAGTCGCTGATAAATGGGATGGCGCTAGTGTGTCAACACATGTCGCATCCCACACCAGCGACCTCCCATGCTGCCATGGAATGAGCGTCATTCCGTCGTGCCTCTTACCGTCGTCGCGGACTATGCCTGGGGGTTCGAGAACAGATGGCAAGCCCGCGCTGGAAAGGGCCCGACAGATGACGTCATTCAGAGCAGCATGTCTAGAGAGACGGCCAGCGCTGTAGTTGCAGGACAGGCACACTCTAGCACCGCAGCGGCAACTTAGTTCAATAAAACAGTATGGTCTTCCATCTCATTTAACCGGTCCGGCTCACCAGGGCTGAATGTCAAATTACCATCTGTCTGTAACACCTGAAACTCATATTGTCTCTTTCCCAAAATGCCTGAAATCCATAACGACACCTTCCACTAATGACTGAATGTCTGAGTACCTTAGAGTTATTTAATGCTTCATCTTGCTTAATATTTAATTGGGAACTAAGTCCACAGCACGGTTTAAAATGCATATAGTTTAAAAAATAACATTAAATTGGGTGAACAAAGCCGCAATTGATAAATTAATAATTACGTGACAAGGGTTAGCCCATCGCCGCAGCTATGCAGTAAGGTAGGTTTCCTCACGATATTTTCCATCAATGTTAGAACGTCCGTCCGTATAACCGTCTAGTACGTGGTTTGATCAGCACCGGGATTTGAACCTGCATCTCCTGTGTGAGAAGCAAATAGAGCTTTTTTATAATATGGCAGCTCATGTCAAATAGCTTATAGCTATAATTTTTTTGTCTGGTCCCATTTCAACAATCATACTCTTAGAGGAGTTTCAACAAAGAGTTTCATTGACCTGAGATCATTCTGGCATGGCCACTTCAAAGACAACTACTTATTAACATATATATTTTTTTAACAAATGACGCTGTTTAGATACTTCAAAATAGTAGATTTCATCAATTTTGCAAAATGGAAATAAGAAAGGACATCGTTTTCACTGAAAATCAGAAGGGGAAGCCTTGCCTTCTATATGATGGACACAAATATAACTTTGGGAATTCCAATAAAAGTGGCAACTCTATGTGGAGATGTACTAATCGCCCCGATTGCAACGCATCTCTGACCATCAATGCTCTAAGAAACGCCATAGTGAGGCCCAGCAGCTCACATGTGTGCGAGGTAAACCATTCTCAAAATAATTGAGAAGTAATTGACGACTGCAAACAATAAATACGCGATAAAATGACACCAATAAAAAAAAAGAAAAGCACGTGGTAAACTATAAGCGCCGCCGCAGCAATAATGCTTTAGAAGGCTGGAACAGGCGGCTTAATATAAGAATGACACACAAACCGTTCGATTCATTTATGTGCTAAAGAAAGAAGCACAATACCTCCTGGTATTGTGCTTCTTTCTTATTCTTATTCATGTATGAGACTCGTACGAGAAACGCGGTATTATCAGGTGCGCGTCGAAGGCGCAACGAAATTCGACCCTTCGACCGTAACTTCAAAAATCAGCTGCAGGAGCTAAATGATGACAAAAAAACCTCTTTTGAGTTCTTAGAAAGTGTAGCAACATTACGGAAACGTTACAACTAAATTATATTTAAGTATGTCTACTGTAGATAATATTAAATTGAAACGTTTTCTTGTATATTTATCTATCCTGCACTATCCCACATTTTTTATTGAATTAAGAATATGCCTATTTTTTAACAAGAATTAAACTTAAGTTAGTTTTACTCTGACACGTCTTTTTCATAATTCATAATTCTTTATTGCACACACATATTCAATTTAAAAGGTTACATTAGGAGAAATCATATGTACAAAGGCGAGCTTATCTCTAAAAAGAGATTTCTTCCAGCAAACCAAGGCATGAAAGGGAAATGTATCATGAAAGGGTAGGCAGTGTACAATATCTAATATCTAATTTATACTAAAATACATATAATATAAAATACGGAAAATAAAATACTTATATACCAGACTACTAAATACAATACATACATATACCTGCAAATATAGTTTATATATTATAATGATATACATACTATAACTCTCACGAAAGAGAGAGGAAGTGCTCTTTTACCCGGTTTTTGAAAGAGACAATAGTGGGAATGTCTCTTATAGTGCAAGGTAGTGCGTTCCACAGTCGGAACGCCTGCAGCCTGAATGAGTGCTCATATGCCGAGGTGTTAATCCTTGGAGTGGCTAAGAGTGAGACCGTTTGAGATCTCAGGTGCCGATCTCCTGAAAAGACATACTCAAAGCGGACTCGAAGGTAGCTGGGGTAGCGTGGGTTTTTCAATATATTGAAAAGATAAGAGAGAATATGAGTGTCTCGGCGACGACGAATTGGAAGCCACCCCAACTCTTTGCGATATTGATAAACATGGTCGAATTTGCGCAACCCGAAGATAAACCGAATCCCAAGATTCTGAAGTCGTTCGAGTTTGTTCAGTAGATCTTCGTTCGCGCTTTTTCTTACATAAATCTTATAAGGTCAAAGTCAGTAGGCACCTACGAAGTATATATTTGTAACGACTGTACATCGATTGTCATTTTCTTTTTTCAGGCCTATGGAAATTAGGTTATTATTATAATTTCAGTCATTTTGGGAAAGAGACAATATGAGTTTCGGGTGTTACAGACAGATGGTAATTTGACATTCAGCCCTGGTGGGCCGGACCGCATTTAACAACTATAACTATTAAATAATTATTGTACAATGTAATTCTCACGTCTCCCCATTGGTGCCTGAGCTCTGAGCGCGTGGCTGACCAACTTTTTGCTTGTTAAAATACCCGCTGTGAACCGACGTGAGCGGAATGACTGAATGATTTGAATGTATGAATGAAACGTCCCGGCGGCGTGGACATCGGCGTTTTTGCGGTGGAGATGTTATAAATGATGTAAAGACGTCTTAAAATGGAAGTGGAATTAAGTCCGAGTTGACTGGTTGGCAATGGGGGTTTTGGGTTTGAATATGTTCGTAGGTTGATTAAAAGAGAGATAGAGATTAAAACTGTATTAAAATGACCAAGTGCACAGAGTGCTTCCTAAATTAAATGCCACTTAAGTGTTATTTATTATTACGGTAAGTTTTGTTACAAATTGATGATATGATTGTTTATTGTATACCAAACCGGTACCATGGTTTGTTTAGTTTCTTAAATTAACTGTTTTAGTTTTAAAGGGGGAATACCTGTGCCGACCACGTAATTCTTAGCACGTAGATCGACACAAATAAGTAAATCTTATTATCTCTTAAGCCAGAATGAACATGTATTCGACTAGTATATAAGATATATGTTTATATGAATACATCAGAACTCAACTGAGCATGCTGTGACATGCTTTTTATAACGTCTCCAAAGAGGGGTGTTATAATAATAATAATAATAATACCTTGGACACTATTTACACACATTGATCTAGCCCAAAACTAAGATTCCCTGCATCTTGGGTACTAGACAACGATACACATACTTATATAGATAAATATTATACTTAGATAGATAAACAACCATGACTAGGGTACAAACATCCGTTCTCATCAAACAAATATTTGCCCCCACCGGGACTCGAACCCGGGACCCTTGGCTTTGTAGGCAGGGTCACTGCCGACTCGGCCTTACGGGTCGTCAAAATAAGTTTGAATCCTCTGTCGGTGTGTCGGTGTGTCTGTATACACAGACATACCGTGGCACCCTAGCGGTCAAACGGGTGGACGGATTTTAATGCGGTTTTCTGTAAATGATTGTTAACTTCGCTGCGATAGTTCTTAGATATGTTTTGTTAAAATCAGTTCAGCAGTTCGAAAAGTATCAGCTTAACAAGGAATGGCGGTCAAATGGGAGGACTGCATTTTGTAGTTGATATAATAGTAAACTTCCTGTTCAGGCTTCTCAGCACCTAATGACCTCGTAGGGGCCCATGAGCTACGAGGTAGCGTGACGATCAGGTGCCAAGAAGTGATGAACGTCGGCGATTCACCGAGCTGAAGTTATGTGGGGTGGATCTAACCTGGTCTGTGCTTCGGTCCCGTCAACCTCCTGTCTCTCTGCAAGGCCCGGGTGCACCCTAGGCTCTTCTTGGTAGACAGGTTCTTCAGCCAACCAGGTATGACTGGCGGGCCAGCTTCAATGAGCACAGTGTTCCAACACAGGTTATGTTCTACATGGTAAATACAAATCGGGCACGAAAATCCAAACTTTATCTGGTTCGAGAGACAACGGCACACTCAGCTATATTAACAACCCTGAGGGAATCCCGAATACATTCCAGATGCCCTGTGATTTAATTTCAACCCCTAACCAAAACGCGTTTACATTGCGAGGGCTTTCGTCTGTCAGATGTCAAAACCAGCCAGCCAGATTGACAGCTAACGTCAAATTAAAAATGACCGTTCAGAAACCATCGATCGAATATCGATTTGGAATCGAACAATCACCCGCCCGGACAGGCACCCACCTGTCCCCTAATCTACGGGCAGCCGAGACAACGTTGCTACCGCTCGTTTTAGAACCGAGCCTCCTACTAGAACCTCTGCAGACCGGGGGGTCCCGTCCTTGCCAGGGAACAAGTTAACAATGCGCCCCCTGCGCCAACGTAGTGGCGGTAGGTAAGCATACTTAACCAGAACGAGGTCACCAAAACTAGGGGGGCTAGTTTTGTCAGTCCACTTAAGGCGCTGTTGTAAGATATGCAGATACTCGAGCGACCAACGCTTCCAGAAATTCTGAGTAAACTGCTGCAATATCTGATACCTTGACAACCGATACAATTTCACTCCCTCGAAGGGGTGCTCGGGCAACGCGTTAAGTGGCTGTCCTATCAAGAAATGGCCTGGGGTCAGAGCCTCCAGGTCATTTGGATCCGAGCTGAGCGGACACAACGGTCGCGAATTGAGAACGGCCTCGATCTTACAAAACAATGTCGCGAGCTCCTCAAAAGTCAGCGCGGTCTGACCTACTATACGCCCCAAGTGCGTCTTAGCTGACTTAACTACGGCCTCAAAAATTCCACCCCAGTGGGGGCAAATCGGTGGGCTGAAGGTCCACTGTATACCCCGACGGGAGAGGGCCGTTCCAATATCCACTTTATTTACATTGAAAAAGTTGACTATCTCTCGTAAGTATCGTTCCGCACCTATGTAGTTAGTGCCGTTATCAGAGCGGATCAAAGTTGGAAGTCCCCTTCGAGAAACAAACCTATCCAAACAAGCAATGAAAGCCTCTGTCGAGAGATCAGCAACGAGCTCGAGATGTACCGCCTTGGTGGATAAACAAACAAACACACATAGGTACGCCTTGTATTGCTTAGCGGTACGCAATCGTGAACTCTTCACCATAAATGGTCCTGCAAAATCCGTACCAACACCTTAAAACGGTCTGACCTCATTCACACGATCAGGGGGCAAGTCCCCCATGAGAGATTGCATCGTGGCAGCCTTAAGTCGATAACAAGGCATGCACCGAAACACGATGTTCCGTATGGCACGGCGGGCAGATAAGATCCAAAACCCCCGCTGGAGCATGGCCAACAACGCGTTACAGCCGGCATGCGCGTTTTTAATATGACGATCAGTCACCAGCAATTCAACTAACTGTCCCCCCTTGGGGAGCAGAAGTGGGTGACGAGCCGAATACGACAGATTCGCATTGCGCAATCTTCCTCCTACCCGAAGTAACCCGGTCGAATCAACAAAGGGGTTGAGACGTGCGACGGCTGCCTTGAATTTCGAACGTCCACTTCGTATAATCTCCAATTCTGCCCCAAACTTCGAGGACTGTACCAACCGGACCAAATTCAACAGCGACTCGTTTCGCTCTGCCGGAGTCAGAATAGGGTTCAACGTTCGCTGATCGCGAGGAGTACGACAATTTCGAGCGAATCTCCTAATCCAAGTGGACACGTTTATCAACTTGTCAAGTGAGCTTTACCAGTCCAGCAGAAACCCGGCGTCAGGGTCCTCAGCCTTCTGGGTAATATTCACGGCCGCTCTGGGGCTATGATCCGAAGATACTACTACATAGCTGTGGGGCCAGTCCGATTCTCTCTTGGCAAGCCAGGGTGGTCCCCACCACAAATGGTGTCTAACGAGTTCAGGAGTCCGACATCCCCTGGATGCACAATCAGACGGGTTCAATTCTCCTGGTACATGTCTCCAGGTCAATGGGACCTCAGACGACACAATCTGGGAGACACGGTTCGCAACAAAAACCTCCAAGTTATGGACCGAAGCCTTCAGCCAGCACAAAACAATCTGGCTGTCCGTCCAAGCGTACACCATATCCTCCAAAACCACTGACCCACGCAACACTGTTAGAGTGTGATTCAAAAGTTTGGTCAAAAGAGCAGCCCCGGACAGTTCCAGTTTTGGAATCATCATCCTTGTCCGAATAGGCGCAACCTTGCTTTTTGCCAAAACCAAACGCACGTCGACCTCCCCGGTGGAGGTGACGGTTCGCAAATAAACCGCTGCCGCAAACCCTCGTTCAGAGGCATCACAAAACCCATGAAGGGTTGCCCTGTAATCCCCAGCAGGGACCAATTTCCTCGGCAGCGATACATTATTTATATCCGATAGCGAGGTGAACATTCGCGTCCAATCAGTCAACAAATCACCTGAGAGGTGGGTGTCCCAGGTCAACTGAACCACCCATAGCCTATGCATAAAACATTTGAGAGCAAAGGTGACTGGAGAAATCCATCCATTCGGGTTGAACGTTCTCGCAATCGTTGACAGTACTGACCGCTTCGTCCAGGCCTTCGGTGTTTCTAAAACCACCCGATAGGTAAACTCATCATGGACGGGCCGGTACTGAATTCCAAGCACTGACAACATGTTAGGGTTGTCAGAATTCTCAAAAACGTGCGGGTCTTGTTGAAACTCATCTGGGAGACCAGCCATCAACTCAGGGGAGTTGGACATCCACTTGCGTAGTTCATAGCCGCCTCGTTCCAGCAATTGAAAGAGCTCGTCACGTCGGTCCAGAGCTTCCTCTACACTGGCTGCCCCTGTGTAGACGTCATCGACGTACAAATCTTGCTCCAGGATAGCGGCGGCTCTAGGATAGCTCACACGGTCACGCGACGCCAACTCCCGCAGGGTACGCATCGCCAAATACGGGCTAGACCGTAACCCATACGTGTTCGTGTTTAACTCATAGACCTTGACTGGCTCGGCCGTGGTCTCACGCCAAAGTATCAACTGATACCTTCTGTTCAGGCTTCTCAGCACCTAATGACCTCGTAGGGGCCCATCAGCTACGAGGTAGCGTAACGATCAGTTGCCAAGAAGTGTGAACGTCGGCGGTTCACCGAGCTGAAGTTAATTGGGGTCGATCTAACCTGGTCTGTGCTTCGGTCCCGTCAACCTCCTGTCTCTCTGCAAGGCCCAGGTGCTCCCTAGGCTCTTCTTGGTAGACAGGTTCTTCAGCCAACCAGGTATGACTGGCGGGCCAGTTTCAATGAGCACAGTGTTCCAACACAGGTTATGTTACGTGGTAAAAACAATCGGGCACGAAAATGCGAACTTTATCTGGTTCGAGAAACAATAACACACTCAGCTATATTAACAATCCTGAGGGAAACCCGAATACATTCCAGATGGCCTGCGATTTAATTTCAATACCCTAACCAAAACGCGTTAACATTGCGAGGGCTTTCGTCCGTCAGTTGTCAAAAAACTGCTAGGTTGGCAGCTAACGTCAAATTCAAAATGGCCGTTCAGAAACCATCGATCGAATATCGATTTGGAATCGAACAATCACCCGCCCGGACAGGCACCCACCTGTCCCCTAATCTACGGGCAGCCGAGACAACGTTGCTACCGCTCGTTTTAGAACCGAGCCTCCTACTAGAACCTCTGCAGACCGGGGGGTCCCGTCCTTGCCAGGGAACAAGTTAACAATGCGCCCCCTGCGCCAACGTAGTGGCGGTAGGTTAGCATCCTTAACCAGAACGAGGTCACCAACACTAGGGGGGCTAGTTTTGTCAGTCCACTTAAGGCGCTGTTGTAAGATATGCAGATACTCGAGCGACCAACGCTTCCAGAAATTCTGAGTAAACTGCTGCAACATCTGATACCTTGACAACCGATACAATTTCACTCCCTGCTCGGGCAACGCGTTAAGTGGCTGTCCTATCAAGAAATGGCCTGGGGTCAGAGCCTCCAGGTCATTTGGATCCGAGCTGAGCGGACACAACGGTCGCGAATTGAGAACGGCCTCGATCTTACAAAACAATGTCGCGAGCTCCTCAAAAGTCAGCGCGGTCTGACCTACTATACGCCCCAAGTGCGTCTTAGCTGACTTAACTACGGCCTCAAAAATTCCACCCCAGTGGGGGCAAATCGGTGGGCTGAAGGTCCACTGTATACCCCGACGGGAGAGGGCCGTTCCAATATCCACTTTATTTACATTGAAAAAGTTGACTATCTCTCGTAAGTATCGTTCCGCACCGATGTAGTTAGTGCCGTTATCAGAGCGGATCAAAGTTGGAAGTCCCCTTCGAGAAACAAACCTATCCAAACAAGCAATGAAAGCCTCTGTCGAGAGATCAGCAACGAGCTCGAGATGTACCGCCTTGGTGGATAAACAAACAAACACACATAGGTACGCCTTGTATTGCCTAGCGGTACGCAATCGTGAACTCTTCACCATAAACGGTCCTGCAAAATCCGTACCAACACCTGAAAACGGTCTGACCTCATTCACACGATCAGGGGGCAAGTCCCCCATGAGAGGTTGCATCGTGGCAGCCTTAAGTCGATAACAAGGCATGCACCGAAACACGATGTTCCGTATGACATGGCGGGCAGATAAGATCCAAAACTCCCGCTGGAGCGTGGCCAACAACGTGTTACAGCCGGCATGCGCGTTTTTAATATGACGATCAGTCACCAGCAATTCAACTAACTGTCCCCCCTTGGGGAGCAGAAGTGGGTGACGAGCCGAATACGACAGATTCGCATTGCGCAATCTTCCTCCTACCCGAAGTAACCCGGTCGAATCAACAAAGGGGTTGAGACGCGCGACGGCTCCCTTCAATTTCGAATGTCCACTTCGTATAATCTCCAATTCTGCCCCAAACTTCGAGGACTGTACCAACCGGACCAAATTCAATAGCGACTCGTTTTGCTCTGCCGGAGTCAGAATAGGGTTCAACGTTCGCTGATCGCGAGGAGTACGACAATTTCGAGCGAATCTCCTAATCCAAGTGGACACGTTTATCAACTTGTCAAGTGAGCTATACCGGTCCAGCAGCAACCCGGTGTCAGGGTCCTCAGCCTTCTGGGTAACATGCACGGCCGCTCTGGGGCCATGATCCGAAGATACTACTACATTGCTGTGGGGCCAGTCCGATTCTCTCTTGGCAAGCCAGGGTGGTCCCCACCACAAATGGTGTCTAACGAGTTCAGGAGCCTGACATCCCCTGGATGCACAATCAGACGGGTTCAATTCTCCTGGTACATGTCTCCAGGTCAGTGGGACCTCAGACGACACAATCTGGGAGACACGGTTCGCAACAAAAACCTCTAAGTTATGGACCGAAGCCTTCAGCCAGCACAAAACAATCTGGCTGTCCGTCCAAGCGTACACCGTATCCTCCAAAACCACTGACCCACGCAACACTGTTAGAGTGTGATTCAAAAGTTTGGTCAAAAGAGCAGCCCCGGACAGTTCCAGTTTTGGAATCGTCATCCTTGTCCGAATAGGCGCTACCTTGCTTTTTGCCAAAACCAAACGCACGTCGACCTCCCTGGCGGAGGTGACGGTTCGCAAATAAACCGCTGCCGCAAACCCTCGTTCAGAGGCATCACAAAACCCGTGAAGGGTTGCCCTGTAATCCCCAGCAGGGACCAATTTCCTCGGCAGCGATACATTATTTATGTCCGATAGCGAGGTGAACATTCGCGTCCAATCAGTCAACAAATCACCTGAGAGGTGGGTGTCCCAGGTCAACTTAGCCTCCCATAGCCTTTGCATAAAACATTTGAGAGCAAAGGTGACTGGAGAAATCCATCCATTCGGGTCGAACGTTCTCGCAATCGTTGACAGTACTGACCGCTTCGTCCAGGCCTTCGGTGTTTCTAAAACCACCCGATAGGTAAACTCATCATGGACGGGCCGGTACTGAATTCCAAGTACTGACAACATGTAAGGGTTGTCAGGATTCTCAAAAACGTGCGGGTCTTGTTGAAACTCATCTGGGAGACCAGCCATCAACTCAGGGGAGTTGGACATCCACTTACGTAGTTCATAGCCGCCTCGTTCCAGCAATTGAATGAGCTCGTCACGTCGGTCCAGAGCTTCCTCTACACTGGCTGCCCCTGTGCAGACGTCATCGACGTACAAATCTTGCTCCAGGATAGCGGCGGCTCTAGGATAGCTCACACGGTCACGCGACGCCAACTCCCGCAGGGTACGCATCGCCAAATACGGGTTAGACCGTAACCCATACGTGTTCGTGTTTAACTCATAGACCTTGACTGGCTCGGCCGTGGACTCACGCCAAAGTATCAACTGATACCTTCTGTCAGCCGGATGAATTACCGTTTGCCTAAACATCATCCGAATGTCTGCGACAAATACAATCTGGTGCCTCCGAAAGCTCGTGAGAATATCCGAAATATCACGACTCAACTTGGGTCCCGAATGTAGACACTGATTCAGGGACATCCCGTTCGAGGTAGGTGCTGACCCATCAAAAACAACTCGAATCTTGCCGGTAGGGGTTCGTAGGACGGCATGGTGTGGAAGGAAACAATGATCCTCAGATCTCCAGTCCACACCCGATACCGACATGTGTCCTAACGACTCATACTCCCTCATGAAATCAACATATTTTTGTTTAAATACGGCGTCCCTTGTCATCCTACGCTCCATCGACATCAATCTCGTCTCAGCCATCTTCCTAGATTCTCCTAGTGGCGGTCGATCGGCCCTGAAAGGCAGTCGAGTTACAAAACGACCAGAACGAAGGCGACCAGTACTATTCTGGTAAAACAACTCGCACTCTTCTTCGTCTGCGTCGACTCGACGAACGGTGGGAGGTTCCTCTATCTCCCAGAAACGTTGGATAACGTCTGACAACGCTGAGCCAATAAGTATGCCATCTGACTCGGCAGGCCTAACCATTGGCAATGCCGGACCCATGATCACGTGACCAAACTTAGTATCCACAGCAATCAACCCGTCCTGCTGAAGAACTCGCTGATCCGACAACAGAAACCTACCCAGAACGTCTGCTCCCAGTAGCAGGTCGACCGGGGCTGGAGTGTCAAAATCGGGATCCGCCAACTTGAGTCCTGATGTCAGGAATCGAACGGCCGGATTCAACTTCACCAAGGGGTGTCTGCCCATGACATGCGTCATTACTAAAGCTTGCACGGATGTTTTTGTCAAAATGTCATAACGTGGAGAGAACGTGATCACCGATTGACCAACTACATTCGTAACCGTAACATTCCCCACGCCCCGTATTGATTTATTATACCTATTTACCTTGAGGCCCAACCATTTTGCTAAATCATTCGATACAATGCAGCCCTGAGCTACAGAATCTAATAGGGCGCGAAAGTATGTTGGGTTGCCCGCCAAATCCCAAACAAGCACAGAGGCGATCGGTAACACCACCGTCTCCGGTTGGGGGGCAACAAATGGTTGGGCCGCAAATTCCTAGCGAGGACCCCCGGGGCCCCACTGTGCCTGTAACCGATCAGGTATGCAGCTATACGCCAGAGGGTCCGATTGTACAAATGGCCCACGCGCCGGTTCCATTCCCAACCTACGATTCCCCGTAAAGGGGGGTGGGCGTGAATTCAACCGTGGCCGCTCCATGAGCGGGGGGGACATCACATGTGACCGACGAGGACGAGGCGACGAGCGGGGCGACAACTGAGGCGGCGTCCGAACCGCACCCGCATAGCTCTAAGTTGTCCCATGACACCCGCCCGTTACGGCCTGCTCAACACACCCAATGTCCCGCTGGGTCGGACGCTGAGTCGCAACCGAAAACTCAGGGCCCCCCATGTAATGGTCCTGAGTGCGGCCCTGCACCCTGGTACTGCCCTGTGCACGTGGGGACGTTGGCCCCTGAGTTGCGCTCCGAGTCGCAAACGAATTCTCAGGGCCCCATGCCGTGTCACCCTGGGTACGGCCCTGTGGAGGCTGTTGGCCGGACCGGTTCATGCACAACAGATTGTTGTGGGGCCCACCACAATATCCGCACATTTGTGTGCGCGTGCAGTCCCTAGCCATGTGTGGCCCGAGGCACAGGAAACACCAGCTCCACTGCTTGGCCATCCGGCACCGTCCCTGAACCCTAAGTTCCCCGAACTTATTGCAATTGGCCACAGCATGGCCAATCTGCCTACAACATGGGCAGGTCTCACCATGTGGGGTCAATTCACTCACAGTCCCATACGACTGCCGGTTGGTGCGGTCCTTTCTCGTCGGAGGGCCCCTACTCACAGCGCTCCCGGCAGCTCTCTGTGGCTCCGAAGGATGGGTGACCGTCAACCCCAAATTCTCTGCCCGTCGAGCCTCCTCTTCCAAAAATCCGACCAAGTCGGAGAAGGCGGGCAGGTCCTCGGCCGACCTCCCGTGAGACTGTTCGAAACGAGTCTGCACGTCAGCGGGTAGGCGGGAAAGTACAATGTACAGCAGTAGGTACGACCATTCACCAACCGGAAGTCCAAGATTCTCTAGAGCCTTGGTGACGGACAACAATGGGTTCAAAACCTCCGTCTGTATGGCCCCGACCTTGTTCACAACCGGGATGCTAAACAAACGGTTCAGTTGGGCATCGGCCAACCTCCGTTTGTTGTGGTAACGTCTGACCAACAATTGCCTGGCCGTCTCATAGTTACCCTCCGTAACTGTCAAATGAGCGACCAGCTCCCTAGGCTCACCCCTCAATGCTGCCACCAGCTGAGCCATCTTGACAGACTTGGTAATGTCCGATCGCATGTGCACCAAACTGTCGAACAGATTGATGAAGCTCATCCATTCACCGGACACGCCGTCAAAAGTAGGCATAGTTATGGCAGGTAACCTGGACCCCGATCCCTGATGCGTCAGAGGTGCTTCAGTGTCACCATCATGGCTGGACTCGCGCTATCTACGTATGTCCGTAGCCTTCTGCGTGATAGCAGCTGCCATCTCCATACATTGGTCGACATCCCCTATCAACCGTGACAGCCTGTCAGGTGCACAACCATCAACTGATTCCGCCTGCGCGGACAATTCGAGCACCCTATTGTAACGTTCCTTAACGTCCATAGACCGCTGCAATACCACATCATGCCTATCTAAACGGTCTATCAGACCGTGTGCGGAGGAAAACCATCTGAGTTCCTTAGAAACAAATCAAATCAAATCAAATCAAATCAAATCATTTATTTGTGAAACACCCTTCTGGATTTAAGATAACGACATTATCGGAACGATACTTACTCACAATTTGCAGTAACTCAATTTTATTGGACCCTCCAGTCTATAACCCAAACGAGGGAACCCTAAACTATAACTTAAACAATGTTGTTTTCCTTAAACAATAGGAACCGAGTTTTATATCTATATAAATTCTGTAAATAACAATTTAGTCTCCCTTTATCACTACAACACACACAGATAGTCAATATTAGTTCAAGTTATAAATTGCTATAAACTGAAAACAATGTATTAGCCTGCTATCAATAGATGTAACTGCCTATGTTAACCAAAACATTCATTCAATAGCATTACTAGACCACTAATAGATTGACTAACTGGTAATTCAATGCAAATTTCAATTCAATATCTGTCTGTCTACTACCAGCAATAGACTTATAGCTTACAATACTACCAATCTATGTGGATACAGGAACAACCAAGTTACTTAACCGCCTATACCTACAGATTGATAGTCCCAAATCGTGCCTTCCTGGAGCCCTTGACGGCTGCAAATCTCAGGAAGCCACGCTCTAGCTACCAAAATGTTCAGGCTTCTCAGCACCTAATGACCTCGTAGGGGCCCATGAGCTACGAGGTAGCGTGACGATCAGGTGCCAAGAAGTGATGAACGTCGGCGATTCACCGAGCTGAAGTTATGTGGGGTAGATCTAACCTGGTCTGTGCTTCGGTCCCGTCAACCTCCTGTCTCTCTGCAAGGCCCGGGTGCACCCTAGGCTCTTCTTGGTAGACAGGTTCTTCAGCCAACCAGGTATGACTGGCGGGCCAGCTTCAATGAGCACAGTGTTCCAACACAGGTTATGTTCTACGTGGTAAATACAAATCGGGCACGAAAATCCGAACTTTATCTGGTTCGAGAGACAACGGCACACTCAGCTATATTAACAACCCTGAGGGAATCCCGAATACATTCCAGATGCCCTGCGATTTAATTTCAACCCCTAACCAAAACGCGTTTACATTGCGAGGGCTTTCGTCTGTCAGATGTCAAAACTGCCAGGTTGACAGCTAACGTCAAATTAAAAATGGCCGTTCAGAAACCATCGATCGAATATCGATTTGGAATCGAACACTTCCGATGACCTCTGTGGTGTTTCGGCCGAGAGAGGTCCCTGGTTCGAATACCGGCTGGGGAGAGGAGAGAAAAAAAAAACCATGTTTACATGTGTGGCATGTCCCTGTTTGTGGTTCCCACGACACAGGCTATCGTAGTGTGGGGCCAGAAGCAATGTATGTGCCTGTATGTAAATGTTATGTTACTTCCCTGCGACGGTTCTTAGATTAGTTTTATTAAAATTTATTTATTAGCTTGATAGTTATCAGCCTTGCAAACGTGTGGACCAAATATAATGTGGTTTTTCTTAGTTGGTAGTAATTCACTGCGCTGGTTCTTACATTAGATATGTTTTGTTAGGTACTGAACCGAAGGTATTTTATAAGGTATTTTTTTCAGTTTTCTAAAGGTTTTTCAAAATTTAAAATGTTAAATTATTGGAGTGTCAAACTTTAAGTTGAGCTGTTATTTAAATATGAATGTATACAGAAACATATAGAATAAGTTCAGCCGGCGTATATAAAAAAATGTATGTATTCCGGCCCAGACAGTCCAGTACATCTTACTGTTTAATGCAGTTTTCCTCCCTATGTATCCTAACGTTGTTTCCTGCAGCGTTGAATACTACAATGTAATTTCCTTTTCTTAATATGCGTGCGTGCCGTTGCATCCGCCACCGCATACGGAAATGTTATGAATATGAATTACGTGACTTGGGAGATAGCGTTCATAAGATACATTGTATAGGTAACTCGATAAGTTTAATGAAAACAAAAAACTTCACAAGCTATTAACATATTTATATTTTTTTTTCGGAATACTTAATAAAAGATGGAGAATGAAGGATTCTCTAAGCAAAGTTCCATTCGCATAAACCAACTATTAAAACACTTTTGCCAGTCTTGATCCGATAGGTCCAAAATTGCGACTTCGTAGGCGGCCACCTCCTCTTCGACACACGAAAAAAAGACCCTTTTAATTTTTCCTTGATCATCGGGCTCAAAAATAGATAACAGGGTGCTAAATCAAGACTGTATGGTGGATTGGGCAAGATTTTAACACCGGATTCCTCAAGAAACGTCTTTGTTCTGAGGGACGTATGTGACGAAGCGTCACCATGATGCAGCAGGATTCCTCAAAGCCTGGTGTTTGGTCTCCTCTCTCGCAGAGCTTGGAAAAATTTCCGCAATGCTACTATTGTATACTATTCCGAGTTAACGGATTTATGATTTTCCAACATTTTTTATGACGCATGCCCGCTGCGAGATAAACAACTAGCCAGCATTTTTTTACCAACGTTACGAGGTCTTTGCAGTTTTGTCGGCAACTTTCCTTCTGAAAAGACCCATACTGACGACTTTCTCTTATGTTTCGGATAATATTGATAAATCCACGTTTCGTCGCCTGTGATGATTTCCGAAACATGTCCTGACGCTCCCTTTTCAAATCGTAGACGCATTTCGCGGCCCTTACATAAGGAGGCCTTTTAGTGATTTGTCTTTAGAATGAATGATTTGAATCTAAAACTACATTATCTATGTGGTAAAGGACTCTTGTCATTTCTCAGTGATGGACTAGCCCCCAGTCACGAAAAATGGAGTATTGAATAACTGGCTAAATGTGGGCGTGTGCCTGTGCCACCCCGTATGTGAAAATCCGTGAATTTATGCCTTTATAGTTATCAAGGATATATCCCAGAAAAAATACATGCGAACAAATTTCCCTATACTCTTAGAATCCTATCACAACACAACTTTGAAATTGATCTGATTCATTGTTCATCCGATAACTTCAATTACTCTCATCACAGTCAACAAAGAGACTGGGTGAGTAATAGTTACGTACAGGTAAGGGTGTGCCAAGTGCTCAGGGAATATTCCCAATATTAACGATGGTGCGGGCAATCGCAAAAAGTCCAGTCTGTCGACAGGCTGTCCATTGGCCAAATGCACAGACTTATATAACTATAGAGTTTCTGTAAATAACATACAGTTTATTGATGGAGTATTGAATGACTGGCTAACTTGGGCAAAGGCGTGACGCTATGTTATATTTATTAGTAGTTTGAACCTAATTGGGGATTCACCGGCAGTGAAAAGCTTTCTTGTTGGAGATAAGTATCGGTTTGTTCATACATGTAATCCATTTATATTTCATTGTTTTCAGAATTAAATGAAATGAAATGAAATGAAATGAAATCTTTATTGATATTATTATGGTTTACAAGATTTTACTTACAAAACTAAGGATATACTTGATTAGGAACATTTATATCGTAAAATAGGAGGGATCTGTGACAACCGAACTAGTGAAAAACACTGTATCTCGGTAGTCAAATGGTGCTCGATAAATTACATGTAAGGGATGAGCAACTTACTTCTCAAGTAGATTCGTGTTCACGATGACCCCTCCGTGATGTGCGACAAAACTTAAATAAATGTGTGCAATACCTAAGTACCTTATAGCTCTGTAATGTAAATAATTCGTAAATATTTAGTAATTGTTATAACGTGTAATAAGATGTACCTACCCCCTATAGAGATAGGCTGATAAATAAAGAGTCCGCTTCTGTTGTTGTTACTGTCAGGAAATGAGTAAAGATAGCAGATAGGAAAGTAAATAGAGACGTAGTCACTCAGACAGTATGTCATAGCAACATTTTAGTAGGTAACAACCGATTTGTCTGTAACTCGGTGTAGAGGTAGTTTACGCATAGTTATGCCCTAGAGTACACGATGTTATCGCTACGGCGTCTCGCTGGCTTCTGGAGCGCGATTTCCAAAACCCTCCGTATTTACGTGAGGGGGTGAGGAAGCGGGGAAGCGCGCGTCCGGAGGCTAGCGGGGCGTCGTAAACGAGAATTTTAGTTCTAATAGTAAGGATTCTAATTAGAATTTGTAAATGATGATAGTGTATATAAACACGGCAGGTGTAAATAGCCATGTATGTAGCCAATTTTAAGGAAATAAAGATTTTAGCTAAAGCGGGGGTGAGGGGAGGTGAAATAGGTGCGTGCCTGCCCGCGTCGCTATAAAAGCGAGCCACCGCGTTGGTTCGATCCTTTCCTCTTTTTTCCACGCCCGAACGTCGTCGAGTCAACACACCACGCACCTCGCCTACTCGCCTCGCCCACGCCCAAGCCGCCATTTTGTTCTGAGTAACTTGGTAGTTTTTCTGCACCCCAAGCTCGCAGCCCCAGGATCCCCCAGCCCCCACATTTATGGTCCTTCGAGCCGGATCCTGCGAAGATGAGCGAGAAGAACGCCAGGGTCACCAGGAGCAAGGGACGCCGAACCTCAAGTGAGTGTGACATTCCCAGCGGTAGCGCATCAGACGCGACGATGCGCACCGCCACCGACTCGACGGCTACGGGCACCACAGCGACATCGAGCGCGTCGACGGGCACCACGGCCACGTCCGGCACCGCGGAGACCATCGTCTCCTCCCACTCGCCGGGTGCTGCGCCCCCGAACCCAGAGGTCGCCCAGAGGCTGCCATTCGCGCCTCCGACCTCCCCTATAGGCCCGCCGCCGCCGATGCCGCCACAGACGCTGCGCCCCGATCGACCCAGGCCGCCGCCGCGGCCTCCCGCGTCCATCGCCCGCAGTGCAGCGTCCCGTAAGAAAAGGATGATGAGAGCAGAGATGGAAGAGAAGCTCGCCGCGCTGGAACTTCGAGAATTCCAGATTGCGGCCCGGATAGAGCGCGCAAAAATGGAAAAATGCAGGTTAGAAGAAGCATCGTCCGAAGACGAAGCCCATGAAGAGGAGGAGCTTATGGAGCGCCGCGTGGACCAGTGGTTCGAGCAGCAGCCGACGCCCGCGGAAGCTGAGCGTCCCCCCTCTCCTCCCCGGCCCCCCGCGAGGGCCATCACGGCGCCAGCGTCGGTCGCAGAGCCGCCGCCGCGCCCCCGAGAAAACCATGAGTACCAAAGTACGAGGTATGTAACTATGCCCATATTAAGTGATAACCAACCGCGCCCGGCGGCGCCCGCCCACGCCCAAATAGACGCGCTCGCGGCGCAGGTAGCGTCGCAGGTGAATGCGCGGCGCGCGCCGCACTACATAACAGAGCTGCCCAGCTACGGGGGCCGGGCAGAGGAGTGGCTGTTGTTCAAAGCTACTTTCGAACAGACGTGCGATCGCTTCGCACCTGGCGAGAACGTGGCGCGCCTACGTCACAGTCTCCGGGGGCCCGCGCTAGAAGCAATAACCTCGCTACTTATCACCCAGTCGGCGCCAGAGGAGATAATGCGCGCGCTGGAGCGGCGCTTCGGTAGGCCCGACGCGTTAGTGATGGCAGAAATGGAGAAGCTAAGGACGCTGCCGCGAGTCAGCGACACGCCACGCGAAGTGTGCGTGTTCGCAAACAAACTGAATAACATAGTGCGGACCATAGAAGTTTTGCACAAACCGCACTATCTACACAGTCCAGAAATGCTGCGAGCGGCAGTCGAGAAGCTGCCGCCATTACTACGCGATAAATGGTATGAATGCGCCGCTAGCGACCGCAGCGGTCGCCCCGAGTTGATCACACTAACAGAATTTCTAAACCACCAGGCAGACATGCGCGCCCCCTACGCGCCCCCGGAGCTGGAGACGAAGCCCGAGGCGCCCCGTAACCCGGCCAGGCAGAAGAAGATGGAACGCACCTTCGTGACCGAAGACACGAAGGACGAGTGCCCGATGTGCGCCCGTCCGCACGCACTCCCCGATTGCAAGCGTTTCATCGAGGCCGACGTAGAGAAGAGGTGGGAAGTAACCAAGAAGAACAAGGTATGTTTCCGCTGCCTACGCAGCACCCACCGGAGAGACTCCTGCCGTGCACGCGTATGCGGCGAGGCAGGCTGCACGCTGCGCCACCACCGACTGCTGCACTACAAGCGACGAGAGCTGCCGATCGCGCCGCCACCGCCGCAGACCGAAGAAATACACGCGTCGGCCATCGGCACCGAGATTGCGAACGCGGCCCAGACGCGGCGCCGCGCCTACCTAAAGGTCGCACAGGTAACGCTAATAGGACCCAAGGGGAGTCGTGACACGTATGCGCTCCTAGACGAGGGCAGCACCGTGACGATCATCGACCAGCAGTTGGCGGACGCAGTAGGCCTCGAGGGCCCCACCGAAGTTATGAAGGTGCAAGGCGTTAGCGGAAAGGTAACAACACACGCAGACAGTAAGCGAGTCACGGCGCACATCAAAGGCAGATACGAGACGGAGACCCACGAAATGAACGACGCGCGAACCTTCGGGGACATGAACTCGTTCACACAGTCCGTCCGCCCCTGCGACATAGAGAACTGCACCCACCTCGACGACGTGAAGACGCAGCTGCTCTACGACAGCGCCACGCCCACAATACTAGTAGGCCAGGACAACTGGGAGTTGATTGTATCGCGTGAGGTACGTAGCGGACCCCGCCACCAACCCGTGGCATCACGCACTCACCTCGGCTGGGTTCTGCACGGCTGCAGGACGACAACCACCTACCCTATGGTATTCTGCGGGCGCCTAGACGCCGCCCCCGAGGAAGACAAGCTGGAGGGCCTCATGCGCCGACACTTCGAGTTAGAATCGTTGGGAGTAGCACCGCGCCGCCAAGCCAGCGACCCCGAAGAACGCGCCCTAAGTATTTTAAAGGAGAAAAGCCGCCGTCTGCCCGACGGCCACTTCGAGACCGGCATGTTGTGGCGCGATCCCAGCGCCCCCATCCGCCATACCGGGTACGAAGACGCCAAAAAGAGACTGGTGAGTTTGGAACGAAAACTCGACAAGAACGAAGATTTGAAACTGCAGTACAGCGAGCGGATAGAGAACTTGCTAACGTCGGGCTACGCCGAGCGCGCGCCAGCGCCCCCTATCGGCGGGAGAGTATGGTATCTCCCGCACTTCGCCGTAGTAAACCCCGACAAAAAGAAGATCCGCGTCGTGCACGACGCCGCTGCGAAGGCGCGCGGCGTCTCGCTGAATGACATGCTGCTACCCGGCCCCGACTTGCTACAGTCCCTGCCGGCCGTAATAATGAAGTTTCGTCAACATCGAGTGGCAGTAACATCCGACATAAAGGAGATGTTCATGCAAGTGAAGGTACGTGAAGAAGACCGCGACGCGCTTCGCTTCCTGTGGAGGGGAACACGCCGCGACGCCGCCGCCCCGCCCGAAGAATATAGGATGACATCAATCATCTTCGGGGCCTCGTCGTCCCCCTGCAGCGCCCTCTATATCAAAAATAGGAACGCAGAAGAAAACGCGCATGAATGTCCAGCCGCCGCGGACGCAATAGTAAACAACCATTACATGGACGATTACCTCCACAGTTTCGACACCACCGAGGAAGCCGCCCACATCACCACCGCCGTCGACCGCATACATCGTCGAGCTGGTTTCGAGCTACGCGGCTGGACGTCGAACGACGAGGCGGCCATACGACACTTCGCGCCGCGGCTGGACAGCGCACATAGCGACACGGTTGAAATCGGCGGCAACGACTACGAAAAAACGTTGGGCTTGTTATGGTATGTCAAAGAAGATTTATTAGGGTTCCGTGTGAACCAGCGACGTGTCCATCCCGATGTACTCAGCGGCCTGCGCGAACCGACCAAGAGGGAGGCGCTCAGCCTCATTATGTCGATTTTCGACCCACTGGGTCTAATCTCGCCCATAACCACTCCAGCGAAGCGGATAATGCAGGATACGTGGAAGTATAAAACCGGGTGGGATGACCCCATCCCGCAGGCGCTTCACGACAGATGGCAGTCGTGGCTCATGGGTCTACGTGAGCTACACACACTACAAATCCCGAGATGCTACGACAAGGAGCCGGCAGCTGAGTACGAGCTACACACATTCGTCGATGCGAGCGAGGAGGCATACGCAGCGGTCGTATACATCCGTATACAGCGCGCCGACGGGTCCATACAAGTAAGCATAGCAGCCGCAAAGAGTCGCGTCACGCCCACGAAACCCATCTCCGTGCCACGCCTCGAGCTACAAGCAGCGCTACTGGGTGCACGCCTCGCACGGTCGGTACAGGAGGGCCACAACTTCGACTTCGCCCGCCGCACGTACTGGAGTGACTCGCGCACCGCACTGCATTGGATCCGCGACGAGCCACGTACCTACAAAACGTTCGTAGCACACCGCCTCGCTGAAATAGAAGATTTAACCAAGAAAGACGAGTGGCGGTGGGTCCCCACCGCTGTGAACGTCGCCGATGACTCCACGCGTGCCACCCCAGCTGACATGTCGCCGCAACACCGCTGGTTTACCGGCCCCGAGTTCCTGCGCAGCGACCCCGAGGAGTGGCCGCGAGAGGACAAGAAAGAGGTACCTACAACAGGAGAGGAACGAGCAGCGGTCATCGCGCTCCCCGTAGCTGCAAACGTGGCCCCGCTCATCGACGTCGACCGCTTCTCAAAGTGGAACCGACTGTTGCGCGCCACAGCCCGCGCGTTGCAGTTCATAGAGCTATGCCGGCAGCGCCACCTGTCGAACGCCGCGCGCCGCAAGCGTACGAAGAAGATTGAAGGCGATGACGACTGGAGAAAACGTCCCGCCAACAATAAGGCGGCCAAAAGGCCCCCCCCGATCGTCGCTGCCCCCCGCGAGTACATCCCACTACCCGCGCGCCATCTATATGCGGCGGAAATGTTACTCGTCCGAACATCGCAGCGAGACATGTCGAGGGCAACGAACAAGGACAGCCCCCTCGCCGATCTCAGCGTGTTTACAGATCCAGATGGCGTCCTACGACTACGTGGACGCATACGAGAGGCCAACGACGTGAGCTTCGAGGCGGCCAACCCCATCATTCTGGATGGCAAACACCGCTACACGCGACTATACGTGCAGCACACCCACGAGCGACTACACCACGGCGGCGTCGAGATAGTCGTAAACGAATTACGACAGCGAGTATGGATGGCGCGAATTCGACCGACGGTGAAAGAAGTCCTGAAGAGCTGCCCGCCCTGCCGCCTGAAGAGGGCCAAGCCGGCCCAACCGAGCACGGGCGACCTGCCGTCGGCGCGCCTCGCACACCATAACCGCCCCTTTACGTTCTCAGGACTCGACTATTTCGGCCCGCTGGAAGTCACTGTGGGCCGGCGCCGCGAAAAGCGTTACGTCGCGCTTTTCACCTGTATGACGTCGCGCGCCGTACACCTGGAAGTCGTCGCGTCGCTGAGCGCCGACTCCGCCATCCACGCCCTGCGCCGCATGATTGCGCGCCGGGGCTGCCCGACCGAGCTATGGTCGGACAATGCAACCTGCTTCCGCGCCGCCGACCGCGAACTCGCGGAGGCGTGGCGCGCCCTAGAAGACGAGGCGTCGCGACGCCGCATCAACTGGCGTTTCCTGCCCCCGAGCGCCCCCTTCATGGCTGGCGTGTGGGAACGCATGGTGCGGACAGTAAAAGAAGCCCTACGAGTCACCCTGCACGAGCAACGCCCGAGCGATGAGACACTCGCCACGCTGCTCGCGGAAGTTGAAGCCACAGTCAACTCCCGCCCTCTGACGCATGTACCTGTCACGCCGGAAGACCCACCCGCGCTGACACCCAACTCCATCCTGCTTGGGCCCGACTGCCACATACCGGCCCCCTGCGCGTACGAAGAGGACGAGACCGCCGCGCGCACACACTGGAGGCGCGCCCAGCGCCTTGCCGACATCTTCTGGCGGCGCTGGGTGAAGGAGTACATGCCCCTACTCCAACACCGGCGGGAGCCCCACGCTACCGGGGCTCCACCCAAGATTGGCGACGTCGTGGTGATCTGCGATTCGAACCTGCCCCGCAACACATGGCCCCGGGGACGAGTAACACGAGTCTACCCCGGCAAGGATGGCGAGGTGCGAGTCGTCGATGTCACCACCAGCAGCGGACGAGTACTCCGGCGGCCGACCAAGAAAGTCATCGTTCTGCCGACGGGATCGCCTGCAGCGACGGCGGGAGAATGTTCACGATGACCCCTCCGTGATGTGCGACAAAACTTAAATAAATGTGTGCAATACCTAAGTACCTTATAGCTCTGTAATGTAAATAATTCGTAAATATTTAGTAATTGTTATAACGTGTAATAAGATGTACCTACCCCCTATAGAGATAGGCTGATAAATAAAGAGTCCGCTTCTGTTGTTGTTACTGTCAGGAAATGAGTAAAGATAGCAGATAGGAAAGTAAATAGAGACGTAGTCACTCAGACAGTATGTCATAGCAACATTTTAGTAGGTAACAACCGATTTGTCTGTAACTCGGTGTAGAGGTAGTTTACGCATAGTTATGCCCTAGAGTACACGATGTTATCGCTACGGCGTCTCGCTGGCTTCTGGAGCGCGATTTCCAAAACCCTCCGTATTTACGTGAGGGGGTGAGGAAGCGGGGAAGCGCGCGTCCGGAGGCTAGCGGGGCGTCGTAAACGAGAATTTTAGTTCTAATAGTAAGGATTCTAATTAGAATTTGTAAATGATGATAGTGTATATAAACACGGCAGGTGTAAATAGCCATGTATGTAGCCAATTTTAAGGAAATAAAGATTTTAGCTAAAGCGGGGGTGAGGGGAGGTGAAATAGGTGCGTGCCTGCCCGCGTCGCTATAAAAGCGAGCCACCGCGTTGGTTCGATCCTTTCCTCTTTTTTCCACGCCCGAACGTCGTCGAGTCAACACACCACGCACCTCGCCTACTCGCCTCGCCCACGCCCAAGCCGCCATTTTGTTCTGAGTAACTTGGTAGTTTTTCTGCACCCCAAGCTCGCAGCCCCAGGATCCCCCAGCCCCCACAATTCGATTCGATTCAAGTAGATAGATTCGAAATAGTTAATTTACCAATATTCCCAAGTTAAATTTCCACCCGATTCCCAATGTTCCCGTTGCCGCCAACAGCGGGCTCATCAGTGAGTGTATGCATGTAATGTAAGCTATACCTATCCGATTTCTTAACGTACTTATCTTGAACGTTGTACACTAATTGGGTAGGACATTGCGTGTGGGGTGCAATTAGATTCTGGTGATGTGGACGAGAATCGCTTCGCGGAAGCAGTCCCAATATGATCTCTTAGCTATAGATATACTTATGCTCACGCCTTTTCCCCAGAAAATGGGTAGGCTGTGGTTAAATACCCTCTCTTGTTGCGATCCTGGCATAACATCTCTTGCTTTTTCAATATTCATAATTATCTTCGAAAGAAAGAAAGAAAGAAAGAAAGAAAGAAAGAAAGAAAGAAAGAAAGAAAGAAAGAAAGAAAGAAAGAAAGAAAGAAAGAAAGAAAGAAAGAAAGAAAGTAAGAAATAAAGTAGTAGTTGTATTATTAGTATATTATTAGTATTTATTATATAATTATAGTTATTATATATTTTATTTTATTTTATTTATTAATATTTATATAAGTACTCGTTTATTTCGTTATATTGATGTACACATAAGTCTGCCCCTGCTCAGCAATAAACCTTTCCTTGACCAGGTCTGAGAGATTTCTTATTAGAGATATGCTCGCCTTTGTATGCTATTTTCATGTGACTCTTCTTTTTTATCTAAACATATATCATAAACAGCCTATAATGCGTTCAAAAACCACATTTACGACGAGTTTATTTTAATTCTAAAATAAACAGTAGCTCGTCGTAATATGTGGTGAAGAAATGTATTTACATTTCTTATCTGTGAAAATAGTAGATTGGGCACCAAGGGGATAAAGCACTGTTTATGTGACGGGCGCGATATTAAATCCTGAACGTAACGAACGACTCCAGATTTAACTCCCGGGCGAAACGAGAGAATTAAGATTGAAGTCCTGAGTGCAGTGAGGGATTCAAGCGTGCCCAAGCCAAATTAGCTTTATCCCTGAGGAGTACACGCTACTTTTCGCACCTCCTCCGAGAGAAAATATAAAAAGCAAGGCTACTTAAAGCAGCATTTTATTAAATTTAATTAATTTGCAGCGCCTTGCAACAATCGCGGGTTTTGATTTACCGCCGTCGCCCCCGGGAGGCGGGGCTTTGGGCGCCGTGGGTAATTGACGAAATTAGATTTTAAGGACATAGCAATAAGAACTTCGAGAAGTGAAATCCTTTAATCCCTGGAGTGATCTAGGTTGTGACATAATGAAATTCAGTACAACTTTTTGTCACCCCTAAAGCCTAGAGCTAAGGATGCTTTAGGTAAGGCTTGCATGGTATATAAACTATCATTTTGGAGCAAGTGGTGCGAACAGTTATGATTGCTTCATAATATCATCGAGTTACATACACCATTTTATCTAACAGCATATTGTAAGCTCTTTATGATGTGTTCAGGAACCGCATGTTACGACCGGCATTGCGGCATTGACATTTAATTTCGAATATAACGGCATCTCATCATCATTCGAATTTAGGGCAAATGTTCGAAATTTGTAACTAATTTCATTTATTTCCACATAAATACATATCCTTACAGGCTAATTCCTAATACGATAGATATAATTGATGATTATACGAACTTACCTGAAGTGAAGTTCGATCCCAATTACACGAAGAGCTTCGTTCGAAGATATTAGCATAGGTACACATGTAGTTTCACTCAAGGCTAGCCATTTCGCGCACTATATTTGGAGAAAAATATAAAGGTTCTAACGTAAGGTAGACCAAAAAATTCACAGCTCGCCCTTCCCTTGCCATTTGCTTTCATTTATTTCGGAGATGTGCTGAGCTTTTTGATATTCCACGGTTAGGGTACAGCTTACAGCGAGGGCGGGAGGGATGCTAATATCTTCGAACGAAGCTCTTCGTGTAATTGGGATCGAACTTCACTTCAGGTAAGTTCGTTTAATCATCAATTACACATCAAGCTTCGTTCTTCGATATTAGCATAGGTACACATGTAGATGTTGAGAGATAGTCGTGAAATATCAACTAATTCAATATGTAGATCATTTGTTTGGTAGTATAAATAATATAAAAAAATGTGATCAAAATATTAATTTACTGAGGTTTAATTTACTAAACAAGTACTTAAATACAAATTTATGTTTGTAAGTTTTATAATTGTAACATTGATAAATTATTAGTTCAATATATTTCTGGCGAATTCATCACTGGTAATCATGTTATCTGTAATAACTAATAACCTTATTATAATGTTTAGCAAAAACAGCGGAGGTTGCACTCCAACCTGCCGATTTTCTTATAGTGTCTAAACTAATTCCTGATTTGTATGCCTTAGACGTGGCTGCATGTCTAATATTGTGTGCAGTGAATACTTCTGTGTTTATGCCACACTTTTTTAACGTATCCTTTACCCACCTGCCTAACGTTTGTGACGTTACTTCTCGATATGGTTTTTTAAATGATATAATCAACGATTGCTGACTTTGGCGTAGTTGTCTTGTCTGATCTAGATATGTATGGAGTGTCCTGGCAGGACAAATTTGCGGCTTCTGTTCGAAAAATGGTAATGAAAGCAGAGGTTGGAGAGATCCGAGACGAGAAGTTTTAATAAGATCGGGTATCTTAATAATCGTTCCTGATTCTGAGGTGTCGGAGCCCTGTGTGCTGTTACAAGTGCCAATATTGTAACTAATTTCTTAGAAATTTTCTCAAGACCTAAATCCTCATTGGGATACCAATTTGATAAATAATTTAGCACCAGATCAATATTCCAGGTTAAATTATAGTTCGGTAGTGGAGGCCGTAAACGAAAAATACCTTTAAAGTATCTCGAAATACAATCAATATTAATTTTTTCTTGACCCAATAACAATGACAAAGCAGACCGACAACTGTTAAGTGTGCCATAGCGAGCACCTGTATCAAAGATCTTTGTTAAAAAAGTAGAACATCTGTTATGGAGGCATTGTAGGGATCGATTCCGCTAACATGACAATGAGTAAACCATTTTCTAAGACTAGTGTCGTATTGTTTAACCGTGTTGTCTGCAAGGGATGCCACCATTATTGGGATAGCGGATGATGGGACTCCTCTTCGTAAGAGCGCTGTCCGGACAACAGCCCGACAACCAGGGTAATCCGCCGGTGTAGTGTCCGATCGCTACAATGAGAAATAATAAGATCATCCCTTGAATGTATAGCTAAGGTTTTTGACGTGAGAAGGCTTTTAAAAAGTGGGTACCAAGGCTGTGTTGGCCATTTTGGTACAACAACAATGCCTGTTGCTCGGTCATTAATTATTTTGCGTAAAGTTTTTAAGATAACTGATGTTGGAGGGAATGCATAAAAAAATAAGTAGGTCCACGGCAGCGTAAAAGCATTGATTGCATATGCATCTGGATCTCTATGCCATGAAACATATTTATTACATTTATGATTGATTCGACTAGCAAAGAGATCAATACTAGGAATACCAAAGTGATTTGTTATTGTGTTAAAGGCCTGATTGGAAATTTCCCACTCAATGTCGGGGTGTGACTTTCTGGATTCCGCATCTGCGACTATATTATCAGATGATTTAATGTAATCGGCACAAACAGTAGTGCGATGGGTTTCACACCACTGCCAAAGCTGTTTTGTAATATTATTCAAGTGCGGGAACTACACTCCGCCCATTCTATTGATATAAGATATTACGGTTGTGTTATCAACATGCAATAATATCTGGTTTTGAGCAAATACTTTAAGACCTAGGAATGCTGCCAATATCTCAAGGTAATTAATATGTAGGGATCGTTCGTGCTCATCCCAAGGATCATTGGCCATATTGCCCCCACACGCGGCCCCCCATCCCGTTGTTGAGGCATCAGTGTATATCTCAATGGCATATTCATCACTTTTTATTTTGCATACAGCATTATCAATATTATCTAACCACCAGTTAAATGTGGGGTTCAAAGATTTAGGTATCGTCATAAATTTATCGTAGTTTTCGTCGTCTTTTAGGTTTAGATATTTACATCGCTCTAAATCCTTTGTATATAGCCAGCCGTACTCTACGGCCTGACAAGCCGATGTAAGTAAACCTAAAAAACGAGCGAAATCTCTGATTTTGCATTTATTTAAGCTTTTAAATTTAATTAGTTCCCGTTTAATTTTTTCTTTTTTGTTTTCAGGTAACCTCACTTCTAACTTCGTCGAGTCTATAATATTCCCCAAGAATTTACAAGTTCTGCTTGGTTCCTTTGAGCTCTTTACCGTATTTATAATAAACCCAAGAGATTGTAATAGACATTTTGTATGTTTCATGTTATCTAAACACTCTTTATAAGAGTGACCTACCAAATGTATGTCATCTAAATAAAATGTAGATAAATATCCCATGGAACGGAGAAGTTTAGCAACTGGTTTAAGTATTTTTGTGAAAACAAACGGCGCAGTATTTAAACCAAAAGTTAATACATTAAATTGATATAATTGGCCAGACCAGTAAAAACGCAAATACTTTCGAGAATTTTGATGAATGTTTACCAAGAAATATGCATCCTTTAAATCTATAGTCGCCATAAATCTTGTGATATAAGTTTCAAAGACGTTCGCAAGTCTTCAAGTTTAAAATGCTGCGTCGTTATGTGTTTATTAAGTTGTTTAAGATTTAATATAAATCGTTGTTGACCGTCAGGTTTCGGGATAAGAAAGGTGGTTGAAATGTATTGCCCTTCACAATGTTCACAAGGTGAGATAGCCCCAATGGTGAGAAGGTTTTTTATGCATTCTTTATAAGCATTGCATTCAAACTGCGAATACGTTGGTTCTACTGGAATAGTTAATTGAGTAACCGAACTAGACAATACAATTTCATAACCTGTAATCCAGGATAGTATGACTGGGTTATTGGTAAGCAAAGTCCATTGTTTATGAAAATGAGAAAGTCTGCCTGCAGGTTTTACCGTATCTAACGCCTGTAGCGTTGTTGTGGCTGACGTGCGAATGTCCTGTAGGCGGCAGGGTGCCTCTGCGTCGTCGTCTGAGTCTGCGGCTGCGGCTGCCTCTGCGCTGGAGCAACCGGCGCGGGCGGGGGGGGGGGCGCCGCTCGCGCATACCTCGCGCCCCCCGCCCCGCTCGCCATCGTCTGAGGCCTGCGGCTCGCAGGAGGCCCTCTGTAGTTTAAAGGCCTGCTAGGGACTCTTGATGAAGTTTGAGTCAGCCTGATATTTGAGGCCAATCTCAAGTCTGCTCCTGATTTAGATATGGTTTTTGCTGTCTTTAAGGTCTCAGTGAGATTAGCAAATAGTGTTTCATCTATTTTGGTTTTTTCTAGCTGATCTTTTAAGTCCTTTTTTACTGTTGAAAGTATGAAGAATCTTCTGAGGATCGAGTCAGAGTGATGTAAATCTGCTAGGATACGGACGGTGTCCATTAATAGTTTTAACATCTCAGGGTCCTTTTGGTTTGACGCCAGAAGCAGCGTGATTGCAGCACTGAGCGACGATAGAGCGCATGAAGTCATAGATTGTTTGAGTTCAATGCCCTTGTCCCGTTTTACTTGGCCTACAATCAAGGAGGCGCGAATTTCAGGATTCAAAACTGGCGCTTTCAAAAGTCTGCAGTTTGCAGGGATAAGATATTTATTCTTCAGTTCCTTGCGGTTTTCTTTAGAAAGACCGGTTGTGACAATATAGTTCAGTCTGATAGCTAGATCCTTTTGGATGTCAGAACTGTACTCTTGGGTAATAGTAGGGTCTTCGCCTAATATTTGCGCCTAATAGTGACATCCCGTGGAGTACATCAGCTGAAGAGGGCGGCGGCACAACAGCAGCTGCAGTAGTGGCGGTGGTGGCAGAATCGACGGCGGTGACAGCGTTGGTAGCGGCGGCGGCGGCGGCGGCGGCGGCGGCGGCGGCGGAAGTCGTGGTAATAGTGGTACGAGGCAGATCGGTAGGTACCACATCAGTGCTATGTGCGGCGTCATTGCTATTTTCAGCAGACTCCGAGTCTGGAGGGATATTCCAGTATGAGCAACCAGGTAAGTCAGCATCTTCGTCCCTGACGGCGATGGAGACGCTCTCTGCAGGCAAAATACGTATTTTGCTCAAATGTGGGTGGTATGTGAGACTCCAAAGCGAGAAACACGCTAACCCAGTTTTTTCAATGAGACAGTTTTACGTATTTTCTGTCTACATATACATTGCTATGGAAATACCCAAACGGTAGACCCGGTCAGCATGTATTTTATTAGGAAGTGGAAAGCCCCTAGATGGACAGTCCGATTTTCCAATCGTTTTGTTCAGATAAAACACCGTTATGTACAATGATGAGAAAAAACAGTCAAATCTGTTCCTTAGGTTCAAGCAACAAGTGTTATTTGTTGAATGACTCACCTAATCGGTTATGAGGCGAATAATTTTCGTCATCCGAGCTCGAAGAATGTCTACGGCGACGTCAATGTTTCACTTTTCTTTCTAATTTTTTAAGTTTCTTCACTAAATAGTCGTAGTCATCACTGTCACTTTTCCTTTTCGGCATTTTATTGGTATTTTTATGTAATCATCAATAGAAAAATACCGAGCGCGCGAAACAGCGAAGCACTAAAACGTGAATGGAAGCAAATGGCAAGGGAAGGTCGAGTTGTGAATTTTTTGGTCTACCTTACGTTAGAACCTTTATATTTTTCTCCAAATATAGTGCGCGAAATGGCTAGCCTTGAGTAAAACTACATGTGTACCTATGCTAATATCGAAGAACGAAGCTTGATGTGTAATACAAATAATGAGCTGGTCGTAATTTGCGTTTTTGAACAGATAAACTAATTTACTACATTATTTGTGTGCAATAAAAATAGGAATCAAAGAAATGATTAAATAAAGAAGAAAGAAAGAAAGACGCGTTTACCTAAATGTCGATTGAGTAATGCGTGTTTACCTGAAATTTTATTTAATTATCAGCAAAACTGCATAATATTAGCAGCATAGGATCTCAGCCAAGTCTGAAATATCAGTTGTTGTATTTGGTCCCAACAACAAAGATTAATTATATAGCATTGTATTGTTTATTAGGTTTTGTTGTGTCTTTAATTATAATGTTTCATTGTTTGTTGATTTGAATGGAATAAATTCTTGACACAGATTCAATGAAATACTTTCTAATTCTATCAGATTTATTTATTAATTATTTATTATGTGAATTCACTTACTTCGCACAGAATGAACATGAACAGATGAACCATTTTGAATATAAACATTTATCAAAAAAAACATTGCACAAGGTGTTTAGAGTATGGAGCAACAATAATTTTTGGGAGTAAGGGACATCAACCTGAACAACTTTTACTACAAAACCGATCTGATCAGAGCAACTTTATTCGCTCCCTACTCCAAACACCTGGTATTCGATATCAGATACATCACACCGGATGTAACAGAATGGTGAAGTCATATTTCAAGGAGTTGTTAAAATGATAATTCCCCTCCTTATCTCCGAAACTACGAGTCTAAAATATACCACACCATATCCCTACCATTGTACGGTAGTTCTGAACCCTTCGTGCGCGAGGTGACTCGCACTTGATCTTTTTTTTTTAAGCAGGACTTCCTAGGTGGTGTTGTTATTTGTGAATTTGTAATGGAGGGTTAAGGTGAAATGAAAAATAAATATAAACGAAATACGAATGTCGCTTAAAAACATTTAAATACAACATATTATAATTTCTACTTTATACAAAAAACACACAAAAATATGCATGCGTTCGTACAGTAAGATACCTGTAGAGATTTTGAAATTACGATTTGAGCAATTTAAAAAGCATGTAAAAGCGACTTTTTCAAAAAAGGGATATTACAATGTTCAAGATTACTTAAATGACAGGACTGTATGGGGTTAATCTAGCTCAACACAGACCTTGCTGTTAATAATCTTGTAATTATTTATTCCTGCGTATTAATCATAATAATTTATATTGTAATATTTGTATTAGTTAAGCAAAACCAGTTTTTAAAAGAGATCTAAAAATCAATCTGTGGAAGTTTCTACGCCTCTCCTCTCCCACAGTGGTCCAATGTAGAGAAGAGGCAAAAAATTACGTTTAGTAAGTATATGTAAATATCTACAGTAATAAAGAACTTTGACGTTGACTTTGAAACGAAAGTGACAGCGTTAAGACGCTGATTAAATAAATATGGGGTGCTGTTTTCATGTGTTTTTCAGGAAATACTGGGCAAATCGTAATTAATTTCTGGTATATGTAATTTGACTATATAATCTAGAGATTCTTAATTGGAAAACATGTTTGGATAAAATTTTCTCGATAGAAAATAAATACAAAGTCAACCCTTTTTTTATGGTTTTATCCTATTACACCGCAGTAGTAAGTGAATATGACTGTGTGATAATTGCAATGTATGAACAATTGTTATTTCTAACGATTTTCAATTTGAAAGTTAATTCCCTGAAATAGTTTATTTTTTATGATTTTTTTTTACGTTTTGGTGCTTACGTTGTTTCAGATTAGTCGCGAGTGCATTATTGGCATCCCGCTTTTTCTTATTTGCGAGTAATTATTGCATCTCACTTCCACTCGACAGCGCATTTTTATTCCATCATCGCCTTAAATTACTTTCACCTATGAAAGAAAAGCGAGCGCAAACAATGCAGTCACGCGCAGTGCGACCAAAACTAAAATAACGTAGAACACAACAAAATTGTTTAAAAAGAAACTACGCTATTTTGTTAAAAACATTTTCAAGGAGAGTTTACGCATACATAGTATCCACATTTTGAATGCAACTCCGCAATGAAATTAGAAAGGATTTCAGAATTACAAGAAAAAATAAAATAAATAAATTAGACAGATAAAAAGTTAACAAACAATGAAATAGTTATATATTTTAATTTTTTTTTTTTTTTTATTTATTTTATTTTTTTTTAGGCTAAATTATTGTTACCTCTGTGACTATTTTATAACCACAAAATCGGGACTATGTTATAACTAGACGTTTTTTTTTTTTTTTTTAGACGTTTATTAGCTTTCTTGTTGTACATAGGGTCTTAGATAAGTATTTTCAGGAACAAACAAGAACCCTGCTAGGGCGCTGCTAACTTAGGATTATAAAAGGTTATAACTTAAATTCTTACTTACTACCTAGATTACTTATTTTATTTATTATTAATTTTCATAGACTCTCTAAAACAAGAACAATAACAGAATATATTTTACTTTTACTTAAGATATAATAACACAAGTCTCACAAGCTCCAAACCTAGTTTTTGCCATGTTCATCAAAAAACTCTTGTAGAGTATAATAACTTTTTCGTACTAAGTATTTATTAAGGGCATTTTTAAATACATTAATTTTTTCTATAGACTGAATTGATTTCGGTATACAATTAAATATTTTGGCAGCCATCGAGCGGGGGCCTGAATGAACTAAATGTAATTTCGATGAGCATGTTGCCAATCTTTTATGTGGTCTTAATCCTTCTGGTCTTGTGTATAAGGGGAAGAGTTGATCATTATTTTTCACAAATGCGCATGCTTCTAAAATATAAAGTGAAGTTAGTGTGAGAATATTTAATTTATCGAAATATGGTCTGCAGCTCGTCATTATGTCAATGTTAGCGATAATTCGGATACACTTCTTTTGTATTAAGAATAATTGCTTTGCATCCGTGCTGTTGCCCCAGAGGAGGACACCATAAGACAGCCAAGACTGTGCGTAAGCAAAGTAAGCACATAGAGCACTTTTTTTGTTTGTAGTTTGTAGTTCTCTTTAGTTCCGATAGAGCATATGTAAAGCTTGATAGTTTACTAGCCACTTTCTTGATATGATATTTCCAATGTAGGTTGCTATCTATTTCAATTCCTAGGAGGCAGTAGGAATCAACGAGTTCTATTGGTGTTTTATTAAAAGCGTAGTTTATGTCAAGAGGGCGTTTTTGGTGAGGTCTGAATTGCATTAGTTTAGTTTTACTAAAGTTTATCTCCAAATTATGATCATTGAGCCAGTTTGTTAGTTTAGTTAGATTTGAATTTAATAATTGTACAAGTTCGATATCATCATTACACGGTAGTACAAGCGATATGTCGTCAGCGAAAAGGGTGCATGGGATATTAATCGATTTTGGTAGGTCATTTATGTAGATCAAAAACATGAAGCACCCCAGGACACTTCCTTGTGGGATTGATTGTGTCAGGATTGTTTTTGTGGATCTGGTGTAGCTGATTTCGCCGGTGGCATGATTTTGATGCTCCAAGTCTACGTATTGTTCGCGGTTAGAAAGATACGAAATAAACCAACTCAGTACTGAACCTCGTATTCCAATTCCGTTTAGCTTTGCAATTAGAACGTTATGTAAGACTCTATCTTATGCTTTAGTCATATCCAAGAGGATACCTATTGCGTGTTTTTTATTATTTATAGTGTCTAATATGTAATTTATGTAGTTGAATACAGCCAGAGCTGTGGACCGTCCTTTACGGAAACCATTTTGTTGGTCATTAAAAACTTTGAATTTTTCACAAAAAGCATAGACACGCAGGTACATTGCCGATTCGTATACTTTAGCAAAAGTGGGCAGTAATGCTATTGGCCTATAATTATTGCTGTTTAAACGGTCGCCTTTTTTATGTAGCGGCTTAATTATTGTTGTTTTTAGTAAATCAGGCACTATTCCTTCTGAAAAAGACTGGTTTATAAGAAACGACAATGGAGAAATCAGTTCTTTAGCACATTCTTTTACGAGTATTGGTGGAATTTCATCAAAACCAAAGCTACGTTTTGATTTTAGTTTTTTTATTATGTTGAAGACTTCTACTGGATCAGTAAGCTGGATGTAAATGGAATTTTCTGTGGTGGACTGCACTGGGCGGCCGAGTGGTTTAGGTTTGTCCTTTGCGGGAGCACCAACTGTGCTAAAGAAATAATTAAAGTGGTTTGCGACAGTAAGGGGATCGTCAGTGTGTCTATTATTTAAGTTTAATTGTATATTATTTTTTGGTTTATTGGTATATTTATTAGATCGTTCTTTTATTATTTGCCACATAGTTTTCGTTACATTTGTTGATTTTAATAATTTATTTGCATAGCTAATTTTTTTGGACGTTTGAACAATTTTTTTTAATGTTTTTTCATATGTTTTGTAGTAGCTTATTAGGGTGGTGCTATTTGTTTGATTGACAAGGTGTTTTAACAGGCGTTTATTTTTACATGACGTTCTTATTCCTTTCGTCAACCACGTGTTTTTCTTTCTAGTTTTTATTTTTATTTTAGTTTTAGGTATAGTGCGTTCTAAAATGTCGTTGATTTTATTGTAAAATGCTGTATAATTTTTGTTTACGCTTTGAGCGGGGTTTATGTAATCGGACCAATTAATTTTTTGTAGTTCTTCTTTAAATGATTGTATGTTTTGTGCCGAGAAAATTCTTTTTTTTTGTATACCACGTTATATTGTCCCGTATTAAATCTCCAGGAATACTAATTAGAATTGCCTTATGGTCTGAGAGACCATATTCTTTTGTTTTGGTACTAAATCTATCTTTATGATAGTGCATATTACTAAAAACTAGGTCTATGCAACTTGAAGTATTTTGTGTGACTCTAGTAGGTTCTCTTACTTGCTGGGCGAAGTTAAAACTCTTCATCAGATTTAATAATGTTGTTGTCAAATTACAAGGCTCTAATACGTTTAAATTGAAGTCCCCTCCTATTATTACATTTTTGGACCTATCCTTAATACTGATGTACTCTAAGAGATTTGTAAGAGAGCTGAAGAATAATTCTGACTCTCTATTCTTATTTGGCCAGTACAGTGTTATTATAAGTAGGTTTAATTTATTTATTTCTACTGCGCATATTTCGAATACAAATTCTATGGACATTTGTAATATGTCTCTACGTTCTTTGTAATCAATATTATTTTTTACCAAGATACATACTCCTCCCCCTTCTCGGTTAACTCTACAAAAACAGGATGCTAACTGAAAGTAATCAAGTTGCAAAAGTTTCCTCTTTGGTGCCGTTATCCACGTTTCAGACAGACAGATAGCTTGAATGTTGCTATCTTCTAGTGTTGCCACTTCTATTAAATGACGCTTATTTTTGAAGCTTCTTATATTCTGGTAGAGTAAATTAATGGGATCGAAAATTCTGGTTGTTTACTCCCGTTTGAATCTGCGAATTTGAGATGGATTCATGGGTGTGACTTGTTTGGATGTTTGTTGTATGTAGAGCTGAGTTTGAATTTGTAAGCCAGTTGTTGATATTAGTAATTCTGACTTTAACATCTTCGAAAACCTGTTTTAGTCCTTCATTATTTAAAGCTCCACTTATCCGACGAAACATGGAGAGGTCGTAGTTCAAATGAAGATTCGAGTCAATAAGATAGGCATACTCATGCGCGATGACGTCTTTATCCAGTAGATGGTTGAACGCTTCGATTCTTGCGTTGAACATATCGTTGTTTCTCCCTTGTTTGAATGTTGGTGAACACAATATGACTGTAGTGTGGGTAACGTTTTGTATTTTCTGTCTGGTATATAGCACCAGCTCGTGGTAGTTTTCTGTGCTGTTGAAGTCCTCCTCGCCTATAAGTACAATGCAGTAGTCCTCGTGTGTAAAGCCAGCTAACTTCGACTCTATGTCATTTAACAGTTGCCTAATTCCCCGGTAGGGCAGGAGATAGTGACATATGTCATAGTTGCTTTCCAAGGTTCTCCGTGCAATTTTTGAGGTTTTGTTATATTTATTTATGCTTATTAGACATATTTTGGGAGTATATATTATCTTGTTTTTTTCCGTTCTTGGTAGTATTTGAGGTGTGCAAGGGTTGTCAGTGTTGGCCAGTGATAGGTTTTCTGCTTGACGTTGAGTGGTAGATACTTGTTTTATGTTCAGGCCAGTTGTACGCGCATTCAAAACACCCACAGTAGTCTTATTCGTTTTTGGCAGAATTGGCGAAATGCTTTCGGGACTTTCCGGACTTTCCGGTATTCTATTGCTCGAGGATTTAGTGTCTTCCACATTGTTGATACGCTGAGGTGTTGACCGACAGATTCTGGTTAATTGGTTAATTTTGGAGTCCCTATTTGCTATTATTTCGTTCAATTTATAGTTTTCTGCCAAAAGTCGCTCGATCTCTATGTCTGCGCTTTCAAGTTTTGTTTCTAGACACATGATTTTGGTTTTCAACTCTTCTATATCTTCCTGCAAGTTAGTACAATTTTCTGGACAGCTTCTATTCATAGTTTCGTTGGCTGATGTGTCTATTGTGTCGCACGTTTCAGATGGTGATACTGCCTGCCTCCGTTTCCTCTGAGTAACATTGTTCGTCGGCTTGCATTGCCAGTTACTTTTACGCTCTTTGGTCATTATTCTGAACAGTTTCTCACTAAAAGAGCAGCAGTCCAAGTGGTATTTCTTTTCACAACCTATGCATGCTAAGTATTCCTTGTCTATAATTTTAGTGTTACACTTATCGCAGTCTATCGCCATATTTTACTATTAGCGCCCTCTTCTGCTAAGCAGTCGTACTATCTTGAAGTACCCTCTATATAGACGTATTGGGAACTAGTATATCTTGTGAACTTTGATGGTGTTAGACATAGATTATAGTTTTAGGGTTTCTCACTAGATGTCGCTAGTTGTTCGAATAATCCTTGTTTTTGGGATAATTGTTTCTTATTAATCTTATTATATATTTCTAATAGTCTTCGCAAGGTGATGTTCTTGATGATTAGATTATGCACAGCACTAGTACGGTTATTTATAGGTCACTTTTAAGAAGATTTTTAACTAAAAAATTTTATTCACTTTCAAACTCAAAGTCCGTTATGTTATTAATCTCTTCTTTCGAACTACTATTTCTGTATTTTCGGGTATAATTCACTGTTTTCGTGTCGTAATTATCACTAAACTTCACTTATATCACTATTTCAGAGTATTTAACACGTAATTAGTAATTAAATCAAAATTATTTCTACGGAACTGATGTAAACAGTGACGCAGTGGCGCCCTCACTCAAGCATTAACTCAAGCAGTTTTCTTTTTGTTTGGAAAATTCCAAAAGAAACAAGCACCATTTTATGTTTTCTTTTAACGTTCTTCGTCCATTTGAATAGAATAAAGTCTTTAGCCTATTCTCATTTTTTTATTCGTTACTTAGGTTCGTGCTTTTTTTTTGTCTATAAAAACCCGACTGCGGTGAAGCCCGAAATGTGGTTTATTATTTTGTGCCGTAGAGATCAAATTTTCGGAGCACGAGTCCTACTTATAACAGACTATATATTCGAACCAATTAGAGATACTTTCAACATTTACAGTTATTCGCACACATTTTGAAAAGTAAGGAAGGCAATATATTTATAGTAATAATCGGCCAAGTGCGGGTCGGACGCGCACACGAAGAGTTCCGTAGCATCGTCCAAGAAAACTTAACTGGATTCGAACCCGGATCCCGGAACCGATATCAAACCAATTGCGCCACCACAACCTTGTTATAGGCCGCGTGTTACACGTCTCTTGTATGAGGACCTCTTTAATTTATATATCTCGTGTAGTTAGTATACACAATCTGTGAAAATCTCAACTCTATACCTATTACGGTTCATGAGATACAGCCTGCTGACGGACGGACGGACAGACGGACAGCGGAGGCTTAGTTTTAGGGTACGGAACCCTAATAAGGTAAGCCTGTGTTCGTAGCAATCCTTATGATTAATATCTGTTGAGCAAAATGCCGCGTAAAGGATTTCTGAATGAACTCTAATCTGTCCACATTAATATTATACTCAAAGACTGGGTTCCAGACGACACTGGCAAATTTCAGAGAATTAAATTGGCACATTTGTCTTGTTCGCTTAAAAACATTTACATATTTCTACTTTATACAAAAAACTCAAAAATATTATAGCGTCACGCCTTTTCCAATACGGGGTGGCACATCAATGGAGATATTATTTTTTTCTATTGCCATTAGAGCGTCCATTGTAATTAAGATATTGTGAACCCAGAGAAAATGTAAGTATGTGACTCTTTCTAGAAAGTTTAATGTTTTTATATCTTGGTTATCATTTCATTTGTTTTTATCTTCGATCTTCGCTATTTTTCTTGCTATTTTTGCTTACTCATATTCAGACAGAGGCTGAGAGGATGAGCATAGTACTGATATCCTGCAATTCGACATATCTCCGTCTTGAACATGATTTGGTATTCAGGCCAACAGTTGTGTCTAGACTTTCTAGAGTTTCACAAAGCGTAAACGTGTCTAGAATTAGACATTATGAATTGACCTAGCTTTTATGATTTTTGGAAATAGTACACCCACCCACCCAAAAAAATAAGGCAATAGTATACTAGATATATTCCCTCGACACCAACTTTAAAGTAAACATAAATACATACAGGATGGAACAACTAAATGTAGTCATATAACTGTGGTGTGAGTATTTCATTAAAAACCGTTTGCTGAGAGCAACATCTAATAGAGTATGGAGACTTGCATCATTGTGCTTGCTCAACAGGAAAATATGCCGCAACACACAGGCCTGATTAGATCACTGATTGATCAGTGAACCAAAACATTACCAAACATAATAAAAACATTACCAAACCACAGAATAAATAATTGTACCAAACCTATGTTTGAATCATTTGAAACGATCAATTTTACTGTTCAACCAACTGAGCTCGTAATCTCTGAGTGATGTTACTAGAGAAGCAAATTAAATAGGAATAGTGTACAGTACAGTACTCCAAAACTGCTAATGCACATAGAAATCTTCGCCAGTTGTCGTATTCCCGAAATTACCCGAATCATATAATTGCAATTTTTACCTTGTTCGAAAGAAATAGTGAATGTATCTTAGCCACCTTTTATGGGAAACGGCGTTACATTATGAGTTATGAGGCGCCGCAGTAGGCCAAGCCGCCTTTTGCAAATCTCAAGTTTCGCGAAATAGGAGTATGTAAACACTTGTTTCTTTATACTAGCTTATTAATCATGAGTATCAGGAGGGATTTGTGAACGTTCAAACGTAATTTGATTATTTTTGCTCGACAGAAAAGTCTCTCGAAGTTACAACAAAAAAAAAACAGAAAATAAAAAAGTTTTTGTACAGGATTTGAATTTATTACTACTTGCTACTTATTTAATCGTTCTCTTAATATGAAGTTATTTTGCTCTGTCAGTCCCATTAATATCGATGAAGAGCAGTGGCGTAGCGTGCCTTGTCGGAGCCCCGTATAAAAATTTTTTTGGAGGCCCTTATATGGAGGTAAAGATTTTTCACAAAAGAAAAAAAATATTGTGAGAAGTAATATTTATTTATCACATAATTTACCCATTTTACAAATAAAAATCGAATTTTAAATATTCACTCTCCTTGCCTTTTTATCGGCAAACTGATTTATTAAATCATTTATGGCTGATGATGATTTTAGTTTTTCTAAAGTTTCTGCCTCTATGGACAATATTGAGATGTCTGACAGCCGTTCTTGTCCCATCGAAGTTCTTAAGTAACTTTTTATTAGTTTTAATTTTGAAAAACTTCTTTCTGCCGTTGCGGTTGTAACTGGAAGGGTCAAGAATAAAAAGCATGCTGTGATTACCTCGGGAAAACTGGATGCAAGACTATTGAATTTTACTAGCAATAATTCAATGAGTTCTTTAATGGAATTTTTTTTTTTTTATTTCAGAATTTAAGCATGTTTTTAGAGCCTTTAATTGGTCACAAAGATTAAGTGAGATGTCTTTACTGTATTTAGCAGACAGTTTTCCGGAAGCGTTTAATATCTCTTCGCTTGAAGAAGAGGAGTTTCTCCGGTTGTAATATTTCGAATATACTACTCAGGTTGCAAAGGCTCTGAAATCTTTCTTTAGTTTGAGAAATTAATATATCTAAACAGCAATAGTATACATTGACTTTGAAATAGGATTCCGGGTCGGAAATTCTCTCATCTTGTGATAACTCATAAAAAAAACGCTTCGTTATCTTTCGCCTACTGTTTTTAAAAATAGTTGTTACCCCCCACTTTTTTGCTAAATCTTTGGATTCATTTAGCAAACTATTAAATGAATTCTGATTTCTTAATTGGCACAGTCTATTTAAAAGATTACTTAATAAAATACTAGATTTCTGTAAGTCATTATTTTCATGCTGTAGAGCTTTAGAAACAGGATTAATAATTTCAAATAGTGCAGAAAAAAATGTAACGAGCACTAAGAAATCAAAACTCTCTAAAATATTAATTATACTTTTACATTCTTCACGTTCATCTTTTTTATTTGAAATTAAATTTAGTTGGCACAAAGTTTTCATGATTAGTAAAAAAAATTTCTTTACTGCTAATAAAGCGTCGTTCCTAGAAGACCATCTGGTAGGACATACCTTTTTAAGGGTAATCAAATATTTTTCAGATGAATCGTCACTTAGCATAGCCCAGCGTTTTATACTATTGCCAAAAAAAGTATATATTTTTTCTAAATTATCGAAAAAAGTCGATACTTCACGAACATGTCTCGCAGCATCGTTCAAAACCAAGTTTAAAGCGTGCGCAGCACAATGAACATAATCGGCATTTGGAGCATGCTCTTTTATTAGGGTTTGTAATCCTCCATACACACCCGACATAACATTTGCTCCATCGTATCCCTGTCCTCTACATTTAGTCAAATCAATTCCATATTCTTTAGTCAAATTTAAAATGACAGTTTTCAGACCTGCAGCACTGCAATCGGTTACTGCTATGAATCCTAAAAAGGACTCAAAGATTTTTATTTCTTTAGGCACATTATCATCATTTTCTGTAACCGAGATATATCGAAAAACTACAGATAGTTGGTCAATTTTTGACAAGTCTTGTGTTGTATCCAGAATTATTGTCAGAAATGGAGCTTTTTTAATTTCTGAGATAATACTGTTCCTAACGTTAGTACCAAGCAAACTAATAATTTCGTTTTGAATCGTAGGGCTTAAATAATTTATTTCACCTTTCGGTTTTAGAAAAAGTTCTTTTAAAGTTGCATCATAGTTAGATAGCAGACGTGAAATTGCCATAAAATTGCCAGAATCAGAATCATGCCCCCTCAAAGGTAGATTACAAGATTCTAAAGTAATTATAACATTAATTATACGATGCAGTACATCTCTCCAGAATGTAATTTTACTATCGATTTCACTTTTCAATAGAGTATCGATGGTATTTCCTTGCAACCAATTATTATAAGAGAGTGAGGCACTAATATGCTGCTGTGACTTTTCATGGTCAAGAATAGTTTGTGTGAAATTGCTTCTAACCGAAACACCGTTAACCCAAGCAGAGGAGTACGATTTGTTTTGACGATCTGCTAATAACCAACAGAAGTGACAGTACGGTTTGTTTAAAACGTTAGAATAACATAACCATGGTCTTATAATTTGTATGCCTGCCTGATTGAAATATGAATAATAATAAGCTGAAAAAGGTCGGTTATTTTCTGAAACTTTTGGAAATGGTCCTTGTGGTTTAAATGGACCCAATTTAAAAATTATTTTTCGTTCGCATTCAGTTAAATTGTCACCAAAATTTCCTCTATCTGATGAAATTATATTACAATCTGCATTATCTGCAGATATATCAGAATCGTTGACTTGGGGTTCCTCGATTTCTGGATGGACATCCGATAAAGTATGTGCTTGGCTTTCTTCTATTTCCGAATGGATATGTGACGAAGAACATGCTTCAGAAGAATCTAAAAATAAACGAGTAATTGTTAAAAAATAAATACGAATGCTTTGATACTAAACTAAAAAGAGTTATATATAAATAAATAACGTTACTAAGGGTCACAGTTAGAGAGTGTTCAGTTCAGACGCACACAGATTCTACGCGGATTGTGCTCGTACCTATTAGTAGATACAAAATCACCTGCAGCCCGTCCGTGCATTACTATACACCTGCGTGCTATTTAAACGCAGCGCGTAGTGTAGTGGCCATACAAAACGAGAACCCGAAAGCGAGTCTGCACATCTGAAGTTCTCAACACGCAATTAACGATACGATACGGACTGATAAACAAACAACAAAACAAATCAATCCTATAGATAAGTTAGAATTTTGTTTTTTTAATCAAGGCACGGAACCCTAAAAACAGTATAATTGTGAAAATCGAGGGGGGAGACAACTTTTTGTGACGGACAGATGGACAGACCGAAATTAAAAGATTTCCTTGTTTATCACTACGGGCCCCTAATAAATGGGTTGGGTAGTAGTGTAGTACTTACCTTTCCAATCTAAATCACTCACAGTATCTTGTCTTTGAAAAAATGAAGAAATTTTGGGCACTTTTTTATAACCTCGTCGCTTTTCTGTTTAATTTTTCTTTTCTCAGCGCCGCTGGGATAATCTCTTTTCCTTTCACTCATTTCTTTTACAAATCGTTACTAATACTGCTAAACCAGAAGAACAATATTGTTTGTACTGAATTACAATGTAATGCACATTTATATAAAGCGCGTAAATAAACAGTGCACTGCACTCCGTGGTTTAACATCCAATGCAAAGTACAACAACGTACACGTACATCGCGATATCGATGAAGGATTCCCGGGGATTCCCCGCTGAGTTGAAGATGAAGTAAGTAAAACGGGGAAGTCCCGCAGCCCGCCATAACGATGTAGTGTTGCCAACTTTTGAACGCACGCTTAAGGCGGGAAAAAAAGGAATTGCTTTATAGAATTTTGTCATTTGTAAAATAAAATAAATTAGAAAGTTTTTATTCTTTTTCCTTACACACTTTGGGGGCCCCCGTGGCCCGGGGGCCCCGTATAATTGATACGGCAAATACGGCGGTAGCTACGCCCCTGATGAAGAGCCCTTTTAATTTGGTATCCTATTCCTCTAAAAGAAAGATGTAGGTGAAATTGTAAGTTCCACCAGCCCAGCCCTAACAATTTCGCGAACAGTAGACGCATTTTTAGTTTTGAACAATATAGGAACGTGAAAAATGTGTAGCGCAAGCGAGGAAGGAGATAGCTCATTTTATAATATTTTGTCTCAATTAGAAACAAGCTTATAAAATGACCTGTGGAAGTACCGACAGTGACACAAAGGGAAGTAAGGTCTGTGGCACGTCTGGCCACAGCCACTTATGCAAAGAAATCAGCCATCAATAAAGGTAACGACTTCACTCGTTTAAGGCAGTCAGTTGATTTGTATCGGTTGATTTGTAACATAAATGCCTTTTACACACCAAAGCCTTTACCAGGTGGGGTAGTGTCGGTGCACAGTTTAGTATATGCCGGGTAAAATCGTCGGCGGCTTTGGTGTGTAATGTTATATTACAGAACCAAAATGCAACCGGGCAAAGTAATAAATTCTTACGAAAATTTCAAGGTCCATATAGAGTTACAAAATTATATGATCACGACCAATATGAAATAGAGGATACTCCGGTAACTAAAATGTGAAGGGCTGTCCACAAATCTGTTTATGCGGCTGACAAATTGCAACCTTGGTAACGTTAGACAGAGTTTCTGGAGACGAAAAGAGTTGTAGTGGTGACAGTAACTTTGTTACCTCGAGTGATGTATCACATCCTGACTGGGGGCGGCGGCTTTGTAATTTAACATAACGGTTCCTTAATTTATTATACTTATGCCCCTATAACAACACCTCAAAAGACACCCCCTACACCTTTCAGCGATAACCTGTATAAGAATAAGATAGTTATCGAGTTCAAGTTTACAAAATCTTGTTTGTACAGGTAGGTAAAGTAAGACGTTGCTCTAGGCCTCTCGCTCCTATCTCCATTTACTAAACACCGTAAAACAACTCCGGTTTTACTGCCCCCGCAGTCTCCGCTGAGCCTTATAAGAAGAATTTAATTATCACAATTATTGTCTACATGGAATTTCTTAGAATGCACACGTGCAATTAATATCTGGGGCCGGTAACGCTGGAAAAATGGTGACTCAGTGGCAATAACACTACGACATGCATAGGAACACTTTTGGTAACAGCTATTTTGCGTTGGGGGAATCTTAATATAAGTAATTTATGGTAAAGCCTCTTCCACCTGAAAAAGCTTGATTTCTTCTTCTTCCTCTTTTAATTTGGCGTGCTAAACTCTTTTGAGGTTAACTTTGCCAGTCTCAAGTGTATTTGGAAGATCACAATTTGGTCAGGTTCTCTATCGAGGACCTGGAAGTTAATGTCTTGAGAATAATTTGTTGCTCCTCAGCACTACCCGAGAGGACGTGAAGGGCTGTAGGAACCAAGTGTTTCCTTCGGCCGGGCTTGGCGCTGTGTTGTAGATGTAATGATAAAAATTTAGATGATTACTAATTATCTCCATGTGTTATCTAATATAAAACGATGACCTCTGTGATGTCATGCTTTCCAAGCGAGAGGTCAAGGGTTCAAATCCCGGCTGGGGAGAAAGAAAAAAATCCCCAGGTCTTGGATGTTTACATGTTTGTGACCTCGCTGTTTCTGGTTCCGACGACACAGGGTAACCTAGTGTGGGGCCAGAAGCAATGTACCTGTATGTAAATGTTACGTTATGATTACAGAAACATTAGATAGGTGCCATACCTGGCCAGCTATTTGTCACGTCATTGTCGCTGCCATCAGCTACTAGAATTGGGACCCGGATTGTGAAATCACTTCTGTAAGAGTAAGGGAAAGTAATGATAAAGGAATGTGTCTCATTATGACTAAATATAGATCTGCAAGACTCTATTGGCATATCTGTAAGGGTTTGTTTAGCAATGCCTGCTGTAACCAATTTCTTAGGCCTATTTCGACGCTAACCAACACTATTGTCTGAATAACGTTAATAAGTTCATACAAAAGGGTTCGAACATTATTTTAGGGCGACTGGCATACCTAAGTTACGCTCATATCAATCTAGTGGCTCTGTGAGCTGTAGACCTCAAGAGCGACACAGGAAATTTGGATATCACACCCACGACCCCTTGCAGTTTATCGATGAACAAGTGGAGTTATTATAAAAACAAAACCAAACCAAGTGTTTGTTACATGTTCAACCTAATACGAAGGATAAAGGGGGCTTCGCTTCGCTCACCCCCTTTACCCTTCATCTAAGCTGCCGCAGTATTTTGTCCTGATATTTGCTGTGAAAATCAGTATATATATTTGCTGCTCAAATTAGTATTATTGTTGTGTAGTTTAATATTTCCCATTTTGAAATCCTACTTCTACTAATATTATAAACGTGAAAGTTTGTGAGTATGGATGGATGGTTATTACACTTTTACGCAAAAACTACTTAATGGATTTTAATGAAATTTTATACTAATGTAGCTTATACATCAAAATCACACATAAACTATAATTTATAAAGGTATTAAGTTAATTATCCAAAATATACTGATAAGTGTCAAGTTAGTAGAAAAAAATATGCTTTAACAATAAAAATTGATGCCGTATTTCTAATGCACATTTGGTCGTAATGAATTGATCCTTATCAAAATAAATAATTTTATCGCTTCTGGTATCTAAAGCAGATAGACGTTGTCTTTCACACTACAACATTTGGACAATTACTTCAATAGTTACGACGATGTGATTTTGTTTTTGCGGGACGATGAGATTTTCTTTTAAAGCGTCGAGCACAGTCGATACCATTGTTTACTGGAAGCTATTCAGGGCATTTCAACTAGTTCAACTTCGTTGTGGAAAAGCTAGAAGACTGATTTTCGTATGGCAAAGAGAACTTAACATACCTAGGTATATCCCTAAATTACATGCAATTTTAATTAGCAGATTTAAAACTACGGCAAGTCAAAGTTCTTTAATTCTTTCACCTTCTCACTGACTGACTCACTCACCGATCATCAAAATACTAAGGTGCTTCTAGCAGACCAACAAGCTTAAAATTTTTAACCTGGATTCGTAAAGTTATTACAGCGCTCTAACATTATTGCATTCCAGCGGGGTGCAAACTTGGGTTGATCGGATAGTACATTAGCCTCGGGATGTTTCGCGTGAGAGCGTACAGCGGCGATGACGACCAACAATTTTATAATCCACTAATTTTCAAGCCGATGCGACGCTTTAGATAGGGTATGTACCATATTATTTAATTTGTAATCAAATTTTGGGTGATGCAAAGCTTATCGGGTCAGCTAGTCATCTATAAATCCACTAATAAAGCATAGAAAAAATCAGCAAAAGCATCTGAAACGGTAGTCTTTCTAAAATCCTTCCGAGGTAAAAAATATTTTATCTACACACGAATCATAAACCCTCTTTACTGCGTCCAAAAACGGTGGTGGTGAATGTTATAAAGTGCTCTACACATTTCACCTGTCTAGGTATCCAAAATTTGTACTTAAATCTATAAATCTTAAATATGTCGTTTATGTACGCTATCAAGATTATTTAAAAATTTCCATATAAATTAATTATCTTAAGATTAAGGTATTCATCTACATTATAAAAACATTCTTTTAATAATCAATGACAACGTTCTTTATTACTGTAGATATTCACATATACTTAGCAAACGTCATTTTTGTCTCTTCTCTACATTGGACCACTGTGGGAAGAGAAGGGTGTAGAAACTCCCACAGATTGATTTTTAGATCTCTTAAAATTTGGTAATGCTTAACTAATACAAATATTACAATATCAATTATTACGATTAATGAGCAGGAATAAATAATTACAAAAATTATCAACAGCAAGGTCTGTGTTGTGCTAGGTTAACGCCATACAGTCCCGTCATTTAAATAATCTTTGAACATTGTAATATCCCGTTTTCGACAGTCGCTTTAACGTTCTTTTTAAATTGCTCAAATGGCAATTTCAAGATCTCCAGAGGTCTCTTGTTGTAGTAGAGAATGCATTGACCCTTGAAAGAATTGCTAACCTTCGCTAGTCTCAACCGGGGAGCAACTAGTCACTGATTATTTCTTAGGTAAAAATTACTGCTATCGCTAAGTATGGAAAATGTTGTAAGGTTCTTGCGGGCGTACATTATATTTTCGAAAATAAATGGGCTAGCTACAGTTACTATGTCAATTTCTTTAAAAAGCTCTCTTAAGGACTCTATTCGTTTTAAATTATAAATTGCTCGAATAGCTCTTTTCTGTAAAATGAAAATAGTTTGAATATCTGCTGCTTTCCCCCACAACCATTGGACATGACTCTAAGAAAGTAACTAAAATATATTAGCCTAGATGTAGCCATATTCATGTTTTTCTGTCATAAACAAATTACATGAGCAAAATAAAAAATAAAAACATCATAGTTTTTTTTTGACACCTACAGCACAGCCTACATACCCCAGACATACCACTACATATCACTTTTATAGGTTTAATAAAAATAAAATTTCTGGAATCCAGGAGGTTAACAACGATTCTAAATTTGAATTTTGTTTTGTCCTATAAAACGGTCAGTTATCTTGAATCGAGTATGCGGAGCCGCGCAATGGGCAGCTAGTAAATAAATAAAAACATAATATAACACAGCGTCATGCCTTTTCCCCTACGGGGTGGCAAGGCTCAATTGTGCCCACGTTTGCCGACCTCCGCGGCGCTGCGGTTGTGGCTCTGCCTACCATGGGAAAGGTCCCGGGTTCGAACCCCGGCTGGGGATACAGAAAAAAACCCAGGTCATCGATGCTTATACATATGTGTGTAACGTCGCGTGTGGGGCCAGAAGCAATGTATGTGTCTGTATGTAAATGTAAATGTTCAGCCAGTTGTAGCCACGTAACACGGAGCTAGCCGTAAACAACAAAACGCTAGTTTTAACGCTCGACTAAAATCCGATTAAAATTAATTGTGACGCGATAAAATCATAGACTAAACCAATTAAGTGCTATCAGCTTCATACGGTCATCGATAATGGTATTATTTTAATTACTTACATGTTCATTTTAGCTAGTTAAAGGCCACACACAAAGTTCTCAATATAATAAGGGTGGTTCCACACCGCAAGCATAATGCCTGTAATTTTACAATCAAAGATCTGATTTTAGTCATCGAAATAAACCTACAGTTAAGTATAATGTTTGGTCGTTATGTTATGTAGTTATGTTAGGATTGTCTCTCCTCATCGACAGATGATAATCTTTACGCAGACTATTTCCAGAATTACCGTCTTCCTACGCATCGTCCCTTTAGGCTCCATAAATGAGCGTCATATCACAATATTCATAAAACCGATAAAAACCGGAAACAAGCCATTTTTCATCGTAAAACAAAGTACTTGTTTACTTCGGTTGATCGGCAGCTATTGTATGGAGTAGGATTCCTCATAGCAACAGTTAGGTTTACTTGCGCCAAAGAGCAACCCGGAGTTAATCGGGAAATACGATGTTTGACTGATTCATCATACTTTGACCCGGCTGCATAACCGTTAAGACAAAGATTAACGGACACTTAAAATCATTTAACAAATTTCTTAACTAAATAGCGGTCTAACAATTAGTCTGATTTCGTCAATGTGACGATTTTTTATATATTTCACTTTATTTGGACAGGTTCCCTTTCCATGGTTCTACGCAAATTTTTGTCGAATTTCCCGCGCTTTTTGTAAAAAAGACACCAGTTTTTGAATCGACACAGTTGCAATGATTAAAAGTCACTGCATGGTTATCAATTTAGTTGTTTTATGTAATAATATGTACATACATAGTTTACAAAGTGAATAAAGTTAGATAAAACAGTAAGGGGTAAAAAATAACAGTCAGCTGCGATAACCATTCTCAATATTATAATCATGTCAATAGTTTTAAAAGGTTATTATAAGTACCTGGAACTAAAATAGACTTAAGAATTTAATGTTCACTGGGTTCTGATATGTGTAGTCTTAATGTGAATAAAGACCTTTAAACATCAAATCAATCTTTCCATGGAACTATAACTGATGATTTGCTGCGCGTCAGCACTACCCAGGGGGACCTTGCAGGGCTTTGGGATGCAAGTATTTCCTGCGGACGACAGCAACTATTCCCCCCGAGTGTCCTCGAGAAATAATAGAGCAGCCGACATGAGCAGCAGTCTGTTCATTAGCAACTTGAAAAAACCTTAGTAAATAAATAAAGTAATGTTAATGTAAAATACTATCTGCCAAATAACATGGCAATAGAAGTCATTCATACAATTAGAGGACCTTCACCAAAAAAACAATTTATGTATTGCTAATTCTGTCGCCTACCAGGTAAGCCTATCAGCCAGATTTCTCGTAGGCCATGTGCCACGATAGTTAGAGTTACCAGTTTTGCGATGGGTTCGTATGGTAAGCGCAAGAATTAGCGATTAGCGAAACATAAACAGCTTCATATTACAAAGTTTTTCACCAATTACAAGTATGTACGGTATTGCATAAAAGTATTTTTCATAAGTTAAACAGTATTTAGACTATTTATATACACCATACATATATTGTGAGGGGTTAAAGAAGATTCCATATCCAACAATTTATCCCCACAATACCCTTTCGGAAAAATAATGGGCTGCGAGTAATTTAAGTAAAAATATCCCAAAAATTTCTTAAAGTTATTTCATTAATTATGAAAAAGACTAAATTACTATGGATAACTTTTCGACTATTGTTTTATAGTTAATACATTAATGATTATGTGAAGTATCTTAAAAAAACACTCTTCATTTTGATGCAGTGCGCCTATTAACTCACGTGATGAGAAAACTTAAACTAAATTTAATTTTTATAACAGCTATTTCATCAATGAAGTTTAATGAAACTGTGCGTAGAAATTGATTGAAAAACTTCCTTGTTTTACCAGCTATCCACAAAGGTAAATCGTTTTACACAAACTTAAGAACTAAGAAACTGTTGTTATATTTGTAAAGAACGAACGCATATATAAGTCCAACTGCCTTTATAGCTTTTGAATTTTGTTACCATGGCATAAGGTTCAAAATCGCGATACCTCATAGCCAGGTCCAGGCGTTGGCCGGTAAAGGGTTAGTTTGGGAAATGGATAGTACCTATAGTGCTTTTCGTTGGTTTAAGCTGAAAAATGCGTTTGTGTGAGTGAGATCTCCGAGGCTTGAAGCGCGGAACTCTTCTCTTACACGTATCGCTGCCACCGGTCACTCACACAAAAGCATCTTTCAGCTTTAAACAAAAGCTCGCAGCTTTGCACAGCTGTTGAAGTTGTGGTCTTCTATGTTCGAATCACTTGGTTTTATTATCATTATCTTGTCCTGGAATGAAAGCAACAATGAAACCAACATCGGAAGCTATAAAACGACGACATAAACCGCATCAGTCGGAATTCGAATTCGATGATCGATATCGGTCTAGCCGAAGTGTTATCTGCATGCCGATTGGTACTGAATGTGGAAAGTCTATTTGATGAATTGCGGAAACGTACAGATAAACTTAAGTACTGTGTGAATAGCCAGATCAAATAGGTTCCGATTTTCCGATACATGGGCACCATTCCTACATGAACGTAAACACAATGCACAATTATTGGTAACTTGACTAGGAAATTATAATAACATGTCTGAAGTAATAGCATAATTAATCAGGCGAGCCTAGAAAGACTAGCACTAGTACACAATACAGCGTTTGGAATAAATAGTTTGGAACAATTTATAAAAAAACTCTTAAACCTATAGGTTTGCGCTTTGACGTAGTGATTTAAGTTTGACGACCCCAATGGCCGAGTCGGCAGTGACCCTGCCTACGAAGCCAAGGGTCCCGGGTTCGAGTCCCGGTGGGGGCAAACATTTGTTTGATGAGAATGGATGTTTGTACCCTAGTCATGGTTGTTTATCTATCTAAGTATTATATTTATCTATATGAGTATGTGTATCGATGTCTAGTACCCAAGATACAGGGAATCCTAGTTTGGGGCTAGATCAATGTGTGTAAATAGTGTCCAAGTTATTATTATTATTATTATTATTATTGTTAAGTTTCCACAAATATCATTGAAATATTAGATAAACTCAAAAAATAAATGATACATTATATTGTATGGACTCCTAGTATTGTATTGGATGAGTAGAGTGCCTGCAAAACCTCACTAGGCCAATAAGCTGCGCTTTCTACTTTACATTTTAGTGATGTGCGATACTTCATAGCACAGTTATTTGACACAAGCTGTCATTCAAAGCGATTTTGATTGCGATTGGGACTGTTTTTATGGATTTGAATGAACTAAATCGCTAGTTTGACATTGTAATTTCACAATTGCAATCACGTTCCGAATTGCAGTACCCGTCAGAGATATTGAATTTAGCAACAGATCTTCTTCAGATACAACCTGTTTTGTCCAAGTTTACACGTTTTTTTTTCACAATCTAGCAAATACCTTATCTATGTGCACTAATAAAACAAGAGTTAGAAATACCGTCTCTGAAAACCATTTCGGTACTGTCTCCGAATTTTACAGCCTTAGTAAATTACCAACTTGGACTTTGTATAGGTCAACTAACTCAGTTGATAGAAGTTACTAAATATTAAGACATCCCACGTTTGTTTCTTTTTAACAAACGATCGTGAAACATAAATTATAATAGTTAGTTTAACAAAAATAAAACACGCATGTATTTGTCACGGTAAAACAAATCAAACGAGTCCAAACTAGATGGGTTTGCTAGGAGCAGTTGAAGAGTTGCACTATCCACCTTCAGGACCCATCATCAGATGAGCTCAATATCCTCACTAATCCATCCGTTTCTAAAGAGCCCAATCTCTGTAGGATTGCATTATTTCATTACACAGTTCCTGTGACCACCATCCGGCTCCATCATCAGATCAGCTCGATGATATCATAATATTGCATGACAAATTTTAAATAATTATATAAGTTTGGTGACAACCAAACTTACATAATTATTTAAAATTTGAGCTCAATCAGAAACCGAGAAATGGGTCAAATTTAGAATTAGAATAAGAATATATTTTATTTAGCAAAATGATACTTAAAGCTAGGTTAACAAAGTGATATCACAAAGGAGGTATTAAGTTACAGCGATAAACTGCGGCCCCACATTAGGCAAAGCTTGTATCGTGGGTACCATTTTACGGTGAAAACAATGGGTGTTATGCTGAGTTGCACGAAACAAATTTTAACATTTAAGTTTTGATTAAACTAATTAGCTAAGTACATTGTAAAAGGTAGGTAAGTACTTTATTTATATTATTAATAACTGGCAGAAATACACAAAAATAATCACAAACAGGAATACAAAAATTTAAAATATAATATTAATACAGCGCAATATAACTTGCATGATTTGTTTACATGGTTACCTAATTTCATAAGTACTACCTTAGTTGCAGGTGAGCCTAATAAAAGCGTGTTAAAAAAGAAACTTCTTTCCCATTTGGGGCGACAGAAGCACAGTGGTGCCAACGTTTCTTTGGCTCTGAGTGAGCTGTGATCTCTCTTTACCGCATAGGGTAAGGTGGGATCTCGTTATCTCCCGCATCTATGGAGAGTATAGTTATCTCATGATGCGGCAAGCAGAAGTATCTTACAACTAGTTCGACAATGTTCTATCCCACACCGGTTTCCCTCCAGTATTGGGGTTCAACTGAAAGTGTTTAGAGGCGATTTTATGACAATTACCCGGAAGCCTGCTCATAAAACTACTCGTAAATATCCGGAAGGGGAGCCGTGCAGCGTTTACGGATCTTTTGGCAAAGAATATTGTTTATGGCAACCCCAACTTTGCCATTGATGTGGAGTATATAAAAGTGCTGTACCATTTTTGAATCATATACCTACAAAGGGGTTGGTTTAAGGCTTAGCTAAACTAGGGACAAATGTATCCCAACATGTCGCTGCAACGTGATGATTATGATCTGCACATCAAACTATGGTAGAACATCGCGGGGCATGTTTCGGGACACGCGGGGCATGTTTCGAGAGAATTTGCAAAGTTGCAGCGAAAATTTTAAGGAAATTTATACCCTAGTGCCCTAGTGTATCTTTTGCCTTTATGCTATGTTCTCATTACGACTGGCAGTTTGCGCCGACTGTTTCGCTTAAACATATATTTGAAATTATATGGAATGACAATCTGTGCAGACTGTCAGCCATAGTGTGAACATAGGCTTACAAAGACCACTGTGACTAAAGTGGAACAAGTCGCAATTCAATCAGTACTATCCGCCAAAGTTACCTTGGCACCTTGCTCTGATGACATTATAGCGTCCGTCTCTGTCCTACTGACGCGCCGAGGTCTAGAGCGAGCGAGAGAGGGATTCCTTGCGGGTGTCACGTACTTTGGCAGGCAGTAGCTTGATCTATCACATGTTCTGTCTGCTGTTGTCGTGAATGCTAATAGGTGAGTTCACAAATGTACCTTATTTTTAGGGATCCATTATAGGATCATTCTTGTGTCTGTGCTGATTGTCTGTAAAATATAGCGTGATCCTTTTGACAGCTATCATCAAAATCACGCCTATCAAGTTCTGTATTTTGCGATGGTGAAATGTACAGGAGACAAATTTCATACTTTATTGCAGGGACCACGCGAATAGAGATTTCCTCGTACAACAACAGACAAGTAATCGATCTTGGAACTAGCTAAATAAATAAATAAAAAACCTAATCCGACTGCATTTTATTTCAATAACACAAAAACTTAAGTATGCACGTACATTAATTATGAAAGTATTTTTTTATTTAAGATGTAGATCTACATTTTCTTAACGTCACTTCGGTAATTAAAGAACTATATTATATGCTATTTGAAAATGACCACATATTTCTTCAATCCGGCAACATTGCCTCAACGAAATGCATGACGGGCGGGAGTAGGGTTACCATATGGAAAAATGAAAATTCCGGAGATTAGGCCTGATTAGTATTGTAAATTCCTGAGATTTAGTCTTAATTTCAATTAAAACGTAATGGAACTCTACAACCTATATTTACAATAGGCTGTTCGATCTCTTAGTTACTGGAGAGTTTACACGAACGAACTAACATAGCCTGCCTTATGTTGATTTTATTTGTAATTTGTGATTTTAGTTAGACTGTTTGATCTCTTAGTTTTTAATAAGAATATATTGACGATTTGCTCGGTTTTAATAAAAATTCCTGAATTCCGGAGATCTTACGACAATTCCGGAGTTCCGAAGATTGGTCTAAAAGTCAGGAGATCTCAGGACAATTTCGGAGATATGGTAACCCTAGGCGGGAACCTCACCGACGCCATCTTGTTTGATTCATTCAGTGCCGACGCCTTGTAAATACGCCACGTGGTTCCGATTTTCATACCATTGTGTTTAAAGACAACAATTTATTGTGTTTTGCTGTGACATGTTTGTAAAGTTTGTTTTATTTTTGGATACATAATGCCAAAAAGAACAAAGAAACTCAAAACTTAATCTTATTTTTTTATTATCGAAGTAGCATTAAGTAAAATTAGGTAATTGTACAACCAGCACCGTTTTCCACAGATAAATCACACAGAATTAAACAATTAAGATACTGTTTTCACAAAAATAAATAAATGTAACTAGGTATAGGTACTATAAACATTACCATAGCTAGTAATAATAATTATGGAAAATGTATAATTTTGTTATAAAATAGGTACATCCTACAATTTGTTTTAAGTTTATAAGCTAAACCACTTAGCTATATTTATTATAAATTATGTTCAATATTGCCATTTTGTATCTACCAGGAGACAAAGAAAATATATCAACACCGAAGAAAAACTCGTTGTAAGGGTGCAGTAGTCTATAAATGGGGCTCTCTTGCCTGCATTTGTTCTGCATAGTTTGGTCACAAACAATCGATGAGGATATGTGACTCTGATGCGCTGAGAAGCACTTGGTATTCTATAGCATATATTTTTGGTGATATAAGAACAATCAAATTTATTGTGTGTTATATTATATAGAAGCATAGAGTCCAAAAACAGTCGACGATCTTTCAAAGAAAGTAAAGAGTACTTGGTAAGCGAGTTGTGATAATAAATTCTAGAATGAAGACATCTATAATTTACAGAACGAATGAACTTACGCTGCACCGATTCAATACATTCACAATACTTATCATAATAGGGGTTCCAGATGGGCGTAGCATATTCTAATTGAGACCTAATTAAGGATTTAAATAAACTTAGGTATGAGGCTGAGCGTTTAAAGTTATTGCATGTGCCATTACAAAACCATATAACTGGAAGGCTTTACTGATAATACTGTTTATGTGCGCATCCAGATTAAGTTTAGCGTCCAAAATTATGCCGAGATCTTTTATATCTGAAACCTTATCAAGTGGAATGTTAAGTAAGCTGTAAGTATATTTTACTATTTTTTTTTTGTAAAGGTTATAGTTTTACATTTAGGTATGCTTAGCTGCAATCTGTTTTCAGTACAATAAGTAGACAAACGGTCAAGATCTTGTTGAATCAATAGTGAGTCCTGTTCTGTATAAACCCTTCGGTAGATTTTGAGGTCGTCAGCGTATAAAAGATAATTGCAGTGTTTAAAACATTTGTATATATCATTTATAAACAAAATTATAAGTTCTACATAGAAAACCCTTAATTGGCTCAATTCTAAGTTTACTTATAAGTTTATTGTATTTGAAATGCTGTGGATGTTTGTTAAATTAATAAAATAAAAATAAAATAAAAATAAACCGGTTGGTGCATTCGATCGACGCTGAATAAGAAGAGAAAGAAAGTTTCTCCAGTCACAAAAAAAGACGATTTTGTGACTGGAGATTTTAAAGATTTTGACGCCGCTGCATCTCGAAACCATATTTATGGATATAACACATACAAGGGTCGAACCAGTAACGCTGAGAAAATATAGTTGTGTCCCTTGAAGACGCAGATTAACCTTTGACTGGTGACATGGTTTTTGTGTAACGTAACTGGTGACGAGGGAACTGAGAGGCCCACTGCGGTATCTAGTATAAATCATAAAAATTAAGTGTGGTAGCTAGCCAGAGATTGTAAAAACTGTGTTATCATATATAAATGGATAAAAAATAAACAAATAACTATACTCTGAATATATTTTTTTGTTACGATCTTGCAATTTTAATGTATGTCGTCTTAACAATCAAAAAACTAGAGATGAGATCACCAATTACATAGGCAAAAAATTAATCAACATATTTTGACAAAAAAACACTTTTTTCTATAACATTGAAGTAATAATGAATTAAGAAAAAAAAACAAATAAAATCAAAAGTGTATTTTCACGAAATTGACAATGGTCGAACTTTGCCAATTTTTATATGCAGTCTGGGCATATTTTTTTTTTGCACACTGCAAGCACACACGTTTCGGACACGATTCAAACTGGTAATTTGATTGGCGCTTTTATCGAGGAAGATAACTGGCTCCTGCTTTCCTGGAGTTTTGATTGTTCTCGGTTAAAAATGTGAAAAAACAATACAACAAAATTACGTAAAAAATTACGTAAGTGGTGACATGGGGTCTGAGAGACCCCTGCCGAACTTTACGCCAATGTAACTTACCGATTTGAGCCTGTCCGACACAGCTATCCCCTTCTACGGCATGGACGCAAGTAAACTCGAGGCTACTCAGGTGATGAGCCCAAGGAAACCCAGAGAAGGTGCCAAAATGTTGTTTTACTGACGCCGCTGGGCCTGTAAGACCCCTTGTGACGTCGTCAGCTTATCTCCAATAGTCTACTGGGACTCAAATATTTAAAGACAACTGAATAACACGAAGAAACTAATTTTGAAAAAACTACGAAGTGGTTTTTCATTCTTCTCGACAATTTGAATGAGAAAGCCGCATGACATCGTGATGCACAACACACCATACCACTCGGTACAAAAAGACAAAGCGCCAACCTCGAGCAACCGGAAATTAGAATTGATTTCTTAGCTGTAAAACAAACGTAATTGGTTGGCATATATTAAACTCCGAATTCCAACAAACATCATCTTCGTTGAAATTGTAAAGGCAATGGGCCAAACTGCATCGTGTAGCATGTCTGATGAAAGTGCTTGTTGCTAATATATCTGATAGTTCTGTTAAAAAATCTGAAATGCTTGGTAAAAAAAATATTCCGGAAAATAGGCGAAAACTACTTATCTCCGAAATTAATAATCCTAAAATTTAAAAGAAAAATGTAAAATAAGGGGGGGGGGGAATCAGAAAAAAACTGTATAGATATGCTTATGCAGTGAAAAAATTGAGTGAATTTTTAGTCAAGTATCGTAGAAAAATTGGGGCGCACTATTTCTTTCAAAACCACATACAAACTTATAAATACACCTGGTCAAGTACATGGAGTATGAAAGTACACCGTACTAATAACTTTGTAAACAACATTTTCCTATCTAAATACTCAGGAAAATTAAAGTAGCCTTATCCCCATGCAAGAAACTTGAATACCTTGTGCGGTGGTACGGAACCCTTCGTGCGCGAATTGCTCTAGACCGTTTATTTTTATTTCCATATCCCCGAATGAAAACGTCTTGGCAAATGTCTTGGCACAACTGTGCCTCTTCCACCCCGTATGGGAAAAGTCGTGACACTGTGTTGCTAAAAAATTACTGCGTAAGAAGCACGTTTGTTTCAGCGAAGTGTGAATTATGGCACCAAGGCTAATCTTGATTCACTGCGGTAAGTATGAGTTGGTAGGCGGCTCCAGGTGACATTATCTTTAGGTTTGGTAGGCGGCTCCAGGTGACATTATCTATAGGTTCATTATGGAGCACAGTGTCAAAGTCAATTCATTTATTTTTAATCTTTATTTATCAAACAGAGGCAACATTCTTAAATACATCACAAAATCCACGGAGGTTTGTGCGTGATGCTGGCATTCATGCGTACAAAGTAAAGGCGAAATATTAAACTGCGCTTCAATAATACTGATTTGCACAGCAAATATACTGATTTTCACAGCAAATATCAGGGCAAAATACCTCGGTAGCTTAGGTGAAGGGTAAAGGGGGTGAGCGAAGTGAAGCCCCCTTTATCCTTCGTATTAGGTTGAACATGTAGAACAACAAAAATACTTAAAACATAAAAAGTGCTTTTGCTGATCCTTTTTTGCTGTTAAATCTCAGTATTTTTGATGTGCGATTAAATACTAGCCAAAGTAAATAAAAGTACATACCCTCCTAGTGCACGAGTATTAGTGGGTAAATGGTCATTTGACAAAGTGTCGAACTACAGTCAGAGACAGGCAAACTAGTCGGCTATCTAGCACCTATACAGGTGCAAAGGCATTCATAGCTCGGGTCATTACTATTTCGACGCGTACTTATAATTAATTATTTGTGTTCATAGAAACGTGAGTAAAAGACAACATATTCGTGTCAATCTAAAAAAGCAACTAGAGATATCATCAAAGTCGTAAATATATGAAAGATGAGTCTTCAACTGTAGCTCGTAAAAAAGCAATTAAAGTTTTGTTGCCTTTTTAATGATTTAAAGCAATAAATCGGTCGTTAATTTGGCAGAATCGAACCGATGAGTTAGTGTTTATGAGTTAACGGCTCTATTTCCTAACCCGAGAGAATAGAGTTATTATTAAGAAATAATTAATCAGAACGTTGGGAGAAAGGTAACAATATTTTTATTGCTTCTCGAAGATGTCTGGCAACTTGGCTGTCTGTTGATAACTGAAACAAACACAAATACAGACATACGAGTATTAATACACACAGCTGTATTCTCAAAAGCCAAAGTTATTGTTTTATTGTTGAGTATCGTTTCTATGGTTCAAAAGTTATGAAACACGGTAACCAATTCTATGACTTTTAAGGTTAGGTGCATTAACTTGTAAATTTTTAGTTATTCAAACATGACATGCCAGTTATGTTTATTCCTGCAAAGTTCTTGTGTTATGCGCCTTACGGTCTATGTTCGTCGGGCTATAGTGTACCGACAGGTGCACGCACACTAACGCGTCGAAAGAGCCGAACCAAAAAAAAATTAAAATTGTTTATCAAATGCAAAGACAAACTTCAGTTTATACATTTATCACATTTAATAATATTTTGACTCCAAAAAATAAAGTAGGGGTTTTTTGCACGTTTTCATTTTATTTAGTATCGAATTCAACAAAATATATGAATTTAAAATAACGGATCATGACGAAATGGATCATGATTTAAAAAACCCATCAGCATACTCCGCGCCACCACTGAAGTCCTCTGGATTATAGTGTATTGGTTCTTGTTCAAGAGACAATAAAGACTTCAGTGGTGGCGCGTAGTCTATGACGTCACATCAGCAAAGATGTCAATACACAACACAGCGTGACACTTGCATGTGTCAGTCTCCCTTTCATGTTCTAAGCTCAACACATGGTACGTCATCAGAACTGTAGGTCCGTTTTCGCGCCAACTTTTAACTGTCAGTTTGAACCCGAGATGTTTGGCAATAAGTTGTATATATTTTTTTTATTATGCCCGTGGTCAATTCGACATAATATTCGTGAAAATGTAAAGAAAAGCAAAGCAAAAATAAATGAGGTTCTATATTTCACATATGCGAAGAACCAAAATCCCCAATTCGATAGTGTCTCCCAGGAAAATATACTGCCGCAAGATTGGCAATATATTTTTTCTATCACCAAAATGTTTAGTTGGTGTCTGATTTATACTTTTCCTTACAAATAGAATGTCATGTATTTTCTCCGGTTTTTTCATCAATGCTGTTATTGAATGTGTTATGTGTAATTTACGTGGCTGTAAACATGTTCGTAAAATATACTTTACAACTTGGGGTAAATCCTGTAAATCCTAGCCTCCTGGAGCATTGTATAACTGCCTAAACGTGGGCTTAACTGTGCCTCTGCCACCCCGTATGAGAAAAAGGGTGACGCTAGTTTGTTTGTTTTGATAAATATTTACAATCCGTTGTAATGCTGGGTTGGCAAAAAAGTTTTTTTAAAACCCAGTCTTACATACTCGTTGAGTAGATAAATATTGTACAAAGAATTGAGAAGCCACCAAAAACAGCTTTTTTACATAATTTTATTCCTTAAAATTTGGATATTATGATTATTACTACGTATTTTTACCGTTATCAATCAAATCAGATTTATTTCTTTAAAGTTCCCTCATTTTTAGACTTATATTCTATATTTGTTACGGAACCCTAAAGTGCGAAGCAAAATGATGTTAATAATATTTAGTGTTTGAATTACATATGTATGACCCGTCTGATACGACGAGACTTTTTAATGAGGTATATCGTCGAAATCGACACTTTTTGAATACCAAGACATGAAGTAACAAGTTATATGTCGCAGAAGGGTCAGGACCGATGGCTGAGGGCGTCCCGAGGATGGGTGTGATGGGTACTCGAGCATTGGAGACAACAGCTTCGTTATAACACAGTTTATTAACTTCAGGGCACGAATCATGTACTAGACACAGAATAATCAAACTTGACACTGGGAGCACTAGTTACAGAACAACCACACTGAACACGGGGAGTACTAGATACATAATAACCACACTAGTCACGGGGACTGGCTGGTCCAATAATGTGGGAGGAGGTGCGCTCCGTACGACTGCTCATGATAGACTAACTCGCTGTTTTTTTTTTTTTTGTTGGAGGGTAAAAAATGGAATTACCCATGCCCAGGAGTCAGACCTCCCTGCTATGTCCGGGTCCCCACATATTAAGCGGGCATCAGCTCGTGTGGTATATGAACTAAAAACAAACCCTTTGTGTTTACAGTTGTCTTACTAAGAATTAACTGTGAGCCATGGCCTCGGTATATGCTGAAGGCTTTTTACCTGCAATTTGCCCTTTTGTGCGATATATATGTGTATATGATATATATATGGGAGGAGTTTGCCTGCTTACCCGATTTTATGAGCGGACATCAGCTCATAGTCAACGGGCATGATAGCGGCATGTTAGGGGGGCAGATAGCCCCCGCTACTAAGAGGTGGTTATATATAATTTTGAAGACCCATCCTAATCCTAAACTACTTTATAATTGGGTCATTTAGGGGGGCTCTGACCTCAGTCCGGGAGGTTTAAAGGGGCAGGGGGAGATTGTGTATTCGTTGAATCAAGACGGCGATCTCTTTCAATCCAAATTTGGTATCTGAGACTGTAGTGCTTCGGGAACACAGCCTTCGTCAAGTTGACGTGCCTGAGGGGCGGGGGGTGGTTGGGCTTTAAGAGCTTTCGTGACATCGTCCTCCGGTTCTAGGAGGACGTCTTTGGGGCGCCTTTTGAAAAGGTGTTTCTTATTTATATCTGGGGTCGGATCATAAAGGGATGCTTGTACTATAAGCGGGTTTGGGTGGCTAGATGCATTAATGAAGAAGCGTTCGGACGCTTCTTTCATATATTGCTTTACTGTGGGGAGTCTAAAGTCACTATGGAGGTCTACGTTGCGCATGTACCACGGGGCACCTACGGCTTTTCGCATGAAGCGATTTTGTAAAACCTGAAGGGGCTTAAGGGAGTGGGAGCAGTGTGCAAAGACTGGACTTGCATACGTGAAGACCGGACGGATGCAAGTTTTAAATAGAGTTATTTTGCAGCGCAATGGGAGATTGCTTTTACTTCTCATGAGCGGGTGAAGCCTACTCATGTAGAAGGCTGCTTTGTCGCGGACCGTTTTAATGTGGGATTTGAAGTTTAGTCGGGAGTCTAATGTCACGCCTAAATACTTCACTTTATTTTCCCAGGGGATAGGGCGGTCAAAGAGGGTGATCGAGAGAAAATCTCCCTCCATCTCTTCTATTTATGGCTCTATCTCTATATCTCTCGCTTTTTGCGCTCTCGTTGGCACATTCTATTCGCTTCCGAACCATATTGACTCTGCAAACATGGTACTAAGGCCGACTTGCATCAGGCATTTGGCGGCCGCTAAATATAGTTTAAATACAACTTAAACACAGCACGGCAGTATTAAAAGGGAACCTGGCTGACAGGCAATCTCCTTGCCGTACTTGATTACGTAACTTGACCGTGTATTACTTCATTTGTGTTCAAACTGTATTTAGCGGTTGTCAAAAGTCTGGCGCAAGTTGCCCTTAGGCAATACTGTTCGCACGCTTGCAACAAATATACAATACGACAGCACTCCGGTGTTTGTCATTGCACAATATTTATTCTGAAGATTTGTGCAAATGAGTAATTTTAGTGTAAATCTCGTTTTTTTTGTTAACTGCGACAAATTCAGGTCCAAAAACGAACTTATTACATGATTCACTAATTGCTTTAGGGTTCCACTTCAGTTCCAAAGTGTGTCAAAAGGACCCTATAACTAAGGCTCCGCTGTCTGTCCGTCCGTCTGTTTGTTACTGGGTTACTTTGTAACAGTTAGAGCTAACTGAGGCACCTGTAACACTTGAACATTTTAGAGAGTATATTTAATGTAGCTGCTATCAAAGTATACTATGTACAAATAAAAAAAAACTCTTATTCTATACATAGTGGCAGAGGCACAATTGTGCCCACATAACGGTGGCATAGCGGTACATACGATACGGAACCCTTCGTGAACCATATCCGACTGGCACTTGCCGGTTTTGTTTGTTCTCTACACACCACGGGAACCATACATCTTCAGCCTAATTGACATTATCTGGAGTCAGGTTCACTGCGTTATTTCTTTTCCCTCTATTCTTCATATCATGCGGCGGTAGAGGCTCAACTCGGCTGATAACAAGGCTGGCTGGTTTCATTCAAATGGAAAACATTAATTAAAAAATACTCAGATAGTTTTGTTGAATTGAATTGTTTTATTTTGCATCGTCTTGAGCACTGTGAACTACCATTAAAACCTAATTATTTCTTTGCTTTCTTTGCTACATTTTAAAGTCTGTTCATTCCAGTCGGTCTGTTACTGATACTTGTCTTTGTCTCCGGACTCGATCAACTTCATTATAAAGTGACCAATCGCATGACAGTTTAGATTATCCAACGATTCTGCGCGACGACAGCTACATTGATATTTTTACGCAACCCTCTTCGACAGATCTTTTCCCGAGAAATATTACCTACTATCGAGTAATAATTTCACAATATACTTAGTTTCAGCCGAGGAAAATCTTTCATACAGAAATCTTTGTTGGACGTAGACATTTATTTTGTATACCTATATATAACTCAAACACGTTTAGTTGTGGGAAAGAAACTTGGCCGTCATATGCCAGCTTATGTATTAGCTACATTGAAACATTCGTCATAAAAAATTATATTAAGGAAACTTAACTAACCTATGCTAAGCTTGGAAATATAAAATTCTCCTCAAGAGGTTTCCACCATCGTTAGAACTAAACTTTTATATAGAGGCACATACATTGCTTCTGGCCCTACAATAGGATACCCTGTATCGTGGAACCAGAAACAGTGACATCACTCGTGTATAAACATCCAAGACCTGGGTTTCTTTTGGCAACAAATATAATGATCACCAAAATATATTTTTCCTACCCAAAATGGATAAATGAACACCAAAAGTTGCAAAAAATATCAGGACAAAATACTGCGGTAGCTTAGGTGAAGGGTAATGGGGGTGAGCGAAGCGAAGCCACTTTATCCTTCGTGTTAGGTTGAACATGTAAGAACAACAAAAAATACTTAAAAAATAAACTTAAGTACACAAGACATAAGAAGAAGTTTGGTGATCATTTATTCAAACACAATTTGGTGGACATTTATCCATTCTGGCAGTCATTTCGAATTTATTGGTAGTAAAATAGGTGCGTTTTTGGTAATCATTTAAACATAAGCCTTTTTTTTTCTTTATCTCGAATGGTAGGCAGAGCCACTACCGCAGCGCCACAGAGGTGTACGTCTGTTTACTGAACATAAGGTTGTACTTATCTCAAAGATCAAAAACGGGATTTGATCCAGCATTTCCTGCATGGCGGACGAGAGTGTTAACCGTTAAGCCGCCGACGTTTTTAATAACCACTGCAGTCTTTACATTTTCTATTATTTCATACATACTAAATTAATTCACATTGCATGACATTAGCATTACATAGCTTAACCGGAAACGCTGACAAACGCGCGGTCTTGCGGCGGCGGTCGGTCACGTAACGCCGTAACATTTCTTGTTTCCGGCCGCACCGGAAGCTGCATCGGAGACCGCTGAACATCCGGTTCGTTGACCTTCTAGATTTAACTTAACAATGGATAGATAAAATTGATAAATTATATTATTCACTCAACATGTTGACCTTCAAGATTTAACTATGGATAGATAAAATTGATAAATTGTATTATTCACTCAACATGTTACGTAATAGGATATTTTTAGCTACATTCTGTTAAACGTTTGCTTGGGTTATTTTTATTTCATCTCCTTTTTATGGTACTTCTCCAATACTCGAAGTCGACAAAACACCTCGAGAAAACGGTAAACTTACAATGAATAATTCAACACCACACTAGTTTCCCAGGTGGTGCGAAATGCACTCGATTTAAAATTTAATTTGGCTGCGGTACCAAGTTGCCACAGCATCTTCTTAAGGTTCTGCAGGTTCTATTAAATATTTATTCCTGCCTATTATTTATTGAAAATCTAAAATCTCAATAGATCTAAAAGAAATGGGGAGGTTGAAGTTAGTATGAAAATCTAAAATGAATTGACTTGAACCTACAATTTTGCAGGTAGGCAGTTTTTAGGAAGGAGACGTCTACCAAGGAAGTAGTTTTTTAAATTTAGTCCCACTAAGGGAGGGACGGAGGAAAGAACTTTGTATGGACATAAAAAAACATTTCTCGGTATTAGTCGAGAAAATCCGAGAAGTGTTTTGATAACTTTCTCATAAATCACTCTTCCCATGAAAAAGATAAGTAATTCCAGGCAACAAGGCACGCAGTATTCAAATACCGTTCGCACTTGACCGGAATAGTGTTTTTTTTATTATTTAATCATGCGTAGGTTGTTTGGCCAACATCCAAAAAGCCTGAACTTGTCGTTACTGCAGGGTTTCCATGATAAATGGGGAAACTAACATCACTTTATACAATCTGTTAAGTAGTGTCTGACACATAGCTACAGATTTGCAATGTAGACCACCACGTTTATTCATTTACCCGAATCAAGAGAAAGAAGTCCGTGTTTCAAGAACTTTCTGAAAATTTCGAACAAAGTAACTAGGTATCCATCCATCCTCTAGCAAATTTTAGACGTAAATTTTTAATTCCCATTTTCTTTTGAAAAGCGGTAAAATGATTAACCTCTGCCTATGCCACCCAAAAAAGAACAGAACCTACCGTAATTAAAACGAAACGAAATTACATTAATAACTCTCATCTGTGAAGAAATTAAAAATAAATTATCGCGGGAAACTTAATGCCCACCGAAAATGAAATGGCGGCGTTTTGTATTATTACCACGGTTGTATATTGTTCAGTCTCTTTTATTCAGCCTCTTAATTAATGCAATCTATTGTTTTGTTTGCTTTTTATGTTAGAACAATATTAACAGTTGTTGGGATATTTGATTAAGTTTAATTAAGAATTCACTGTTTGTGCGCAATAAAATATGTAAGCAGTGTGTATTTTTGCAGGCCTTTATATTTATTACGTACGTACGTATATTTGATACGTACAAGTCACTAAGTACACTTAGCTACATATTCTGCTCAGAGATGTCGCATTACTCATCAACGATTCAATCATATAAAAACGTTTTGGCACTCGAAAATGTTTGTATGATGTCAATTAACACAGTTTCAAGAATTGGCATGAATCAGCGAACAAATCACTAGATTTGCAAAAAAATAAAGTGAACGAAAATGCGATACGCACGCGTTACATTTATTTATTAGAAAATACCGCTGACTTTGGTTAAAATAAGATATTTCTACTTGAACAACACAAATCAAAGCGAGTGTTCTAGGTAGGTCTCAGTTTATTTTGTCATATGAAAAATATTGAGCCTGTAAGTAAGATACTGCAGGAAGTATGAGATACGCCGCGTCGCTCCCAGGAATAACCCTTGATGACCCGTGTAATTGTTTTTATCTACACACGTATCATAAACCCTCTTTATTGCGTACAAAAACCGCACGTTACGATCAGCATAATGTTAAACTACTTGGTAAAAACTCATTTCTTATCTGTTTTTTTTATTAGCCTAAATGGTGTCCCACTGCTGGGCAAAGGCCTCACCGGTTCGAGCCCACACATCTCTATCTGAAGCTTTATCTGTCCATCCTGGAAGGAACCTATCCAGGTCATCCTTCCATCTCCTTCTGGGCCTGCCCCTACGCCGGAATCCGTCTATAGGCATCCATTCAGTGGCTGCTTTCGCCCAATTGTCCGGATGCATTCGACAGATATGTCCAGCACAGATGTGCCCACGTCTACAATGCCAGTTTTGGAGCGCAGTATAGTGTTCCTAACGCGGTCTATACGTTTAACACCTAGAATACTGCGCTCCATTGCTCGCTGGCAAACCTTGAGTTTGGACTTCTGATGGTAAGTGACCACGTTTGTGCGCCGTAGGTGAGGATGGGCAGGATGCACATGTCGACGAGTTTGCGCTTCAGGGTCAATGGTAGGTTGCCCTTCATTAGCTCCTTCATGGACCAGAAGTTCTTCCAGGCGTTCGAAACACGTCTTTCGATTTCTTTGTCCTGCCTGTTTTCGAAGGAAACTGTCTGGCCCAAGTAGATGTACTCGTCGACATATTGTATGTCCTGCCCATCGACCAACTTACGTTTTGCGCCGTTGGTCATGAGTTGAGTTTTTGACCGATTCATCTTCAGGTCAACCTCAAGGCTCGCAGTGCTCAGTTCTTGGAGCATTAGTTGAAGTTCGGATGAGGTTGGCGCAAACAAAACAATATCATCGGCAAAATGAAGGTTATGTAGCCTTCTATCGCCGACGACAATGCCTCTGCTGTGCCACGGGACCGCCAACTTTTTGAAAACTTCTTCGAGGGTACTGGTGAATAGTTTAGGAGATAGAGGGTCTCCCTATTTCACCCCCCTCTCCCTATTGTGAATGATGGACCTGGGTGTTGTAATTTAATATTTGCCGTGCTATTGTTGTATATTGCCTGAATTATACTAATATATGTGGGATCAACATTTTGATTGCGAAGTGCGGTAAATATTGACGAGTGTGTGATTCTGTCGAAAGCTTTTGAGTAATCAACAAACGCTAAGTAGAGAGGCTTTTTGAACTCATTGTATTTTTCAATATCTGATTAAGTGTGTGCAGGTGGTCCATAGTAGAGAATTCGGGGCGGAAACCTGCCTGTTCAGGCGGTTGGTAGGAATCTAATTGTCTAAATGAATTGAATTGAAAAAAATTATGACATTCAAATTTCGAACGCCGGCGCCCGCCTGCGTGCCGCCCCTACTTTGTTTGTGATGTTGGTACTACTGAACAAGCTAAACAAGTGCAAAGAAATTATCAATGCCACCATGCCGGTCGAACATGCGGTTCCTGAACACATTAAAGAGAGCTTATGATATGTGTGTAGATAAACTAGTGTATGTAACTGTACATAATTAGGCATTAAAACTCTCGAGTGATATTATTATGAAACTCGCCTTCGGCTCGTTTCATAAACCCACTCTCGAGTATTGATGCCCTCCATTATGTAGCAGTCACATAAAATTTTATTAAAAACACGAAGATATAGTGGCCAGCATTATTATTATTGGCATAATATTCCCAACCAGTGAGCCTTTAATGAAAACCATCCTGAAAGCAATAAATTTATATAGGATATAACTTTTTTTAATGTCGCAGGTCAAGGTTGTAATGTTACTTCTTTGTCTAGGAACAGAAGCAGAACAGAAGCTAATTTCTTTTTTTTTTAAACAAGTTCATTCTTAAGGTTCGGTACCCGACAAGTACCCAACGGGACTCTATTACCAGACTGTATCTCGTGAACCGTGATAGAAAGACAGTAAGTTGAAATGCCCACAGATGATGTATTTCTGTTGCCGCTATAAAAAGAGAATAAAATAAATATTTAAGGGGGCTCACATACAACAAAAGTGATTTTTTTTGCTCGATATTGATAACGGCAACAGTTGGACGCTTGAAATATTCATAGAATATGTAGTTATAAATATTTATTTTTTAAATAAAGAATTAAATTAAAATAAAGCAAAAATCTAAGTGATGCTCCCATACAACAAACATGTTTTTTGCCGTTTTTATAGATAATGGTACGGAACCCTTCGTGCGCGAGTCCGACTTGCACTTGGCCGGATTTTGATTCTTACCATGTTTGAGACCGTTATTCAAATTATGGTCATAACGATACAGTGTCAAGGTCTTCACTGCAGGAGATTATGCAAAATTCCATTAAATTGAGTTATCAAAAAATATATTTTGAGAGATGAATGTATGTAAATAAAATTGAGTAAAAAGGTATTTTATAAAATAAAATAACAGGCTTCTTTAATAAGTGTAGATTTATGAGCAGTTCGAAGTTTACATTTTTGCATACTCCCGTTTAAATAAAATGCATGTGATTATGCAACATGTTACTCTTCATTGTTGTTAATAAATAACGCACGAAATGAGTATGAAGCAGGTTGGGCAATATAACAAAACCTAAGTACCAATAGACTAGGTTTATTTATTTATATTTCGGGGCTTAAAAAAAACATCATGTAGAGTTTGGCGAGGTTCTACTTTACAAACCAGAGTTATTTTTTTCCTTATCTTAGATATAAACATAAACATTTTGGACCCACACTAGGATACCCTGTGTCGTGACAACTAGAAACAGCGACGTCACACATATATAATCATCCAAGACCTGAAGTTTTTTTTTCTTTTACCCCCAGCCGGGGATCGAACCCGAGACCTCTGGCATGGTAGACAGAGCCACAACCGCTGCGCCACAGAGGTGGTCATATATGTCAGTGACGTCGGTTACAGGTTGTCCACAGTTGCCAACCCAAATGTGTGGCCATAGACAATCAAATATGGCATTATGGCCATAGGCAATGTCTTTTGATTATTTTAGCCGACTACGGCGAAGACAAAAGAGGGTTATGATTTCAGTCGGTATTCAGAAGGTGTCGTCTGTCTTATTCAGTCTTACTTGAATCCGGGTAAAGGCCTGTAATTGTATCTCACAAAAACTTATTAAATTCCGAGTATTCGCATAGCCTCATTCGGCACAGCGGTCCCTAATAAGAGAACGTGTGGCTGTCGAATTATGTTTATCGACACAAAGGCCCCGCGGCGAAGGTTACACGTCGCTGCGCTACAAGCAACCCGCCCACTGTTTTACATACTACATAAAAGGAAAGGTGGTTGATTAAGCTGTGGGATTGATTTCTCGCTCCCTCCCTGGTCTCTCACTGATCTTGGCTGGATCAGGGAGGGTTTTTTATAGACTTTTCCCTGGATTTGACATTTTGGTCGTATCACAAAGTTTGCAACCAAAAAATAAACAATATGCTTTCCTGCCGGCAGGTCAAATAAATTATGTATTTTCCATTTTGGTGTGTGTTCGAAAGAGTTGTTTTATGAGCTAAAAACTATTCAAGCACCTATAGAAGTATTCGACTTCATTCACCTTGAACGCATAGTATACTTTACTTTAAATACAAAGAGAAAGAACCGTCACTAAAACCGGTGCTGACCGGTACCTAGCTCTTATAATAAGTTATTTATTATTTATCTTATTTCTAAGGTGTCACTAACATAGATTAAGAAATTATTTTTACTCTGTTTTCTGAAAATAAATATTTATTATTAGTACTATTAAAAGTTGTGCATCGACTAATCCCACTTATCACTTTATAATAATATAAATGTTAAAGTTACAATGCTTGGATGTTTGTTACTCAATCGCGCAAAAAACGACAAAAAGGCACAAATATTGTTTATAACCTAAAAACATAGATTACTATTTACCCGACTGCGTCTGAAGCAGGGTGGTATTTTCTTAGGTAATCATTATTCAAAAGGCTTTGTAGACGAAGATGAGGGCACCAGCCAGCCAGTGTAGTGTAGACAAACGGTCAAGATCTTGTTGAATCAATAGTGAGTCCTGTTCTGTATAAACCCTTCGGTAGATTTTGAGGTCGTCAGCGTATAAAAGATAATTGCAGTGTTTAAAACATTTGTATATATCATTTATAAACAAAATTATAAGTTCTACATAGAAAATCCTTAATTGGCTCAATTCTAAGTTTACTTATAAGTTTATTGTATTTGAACTGCTGTGGATTTTTGTTTAATTAATAAAATAAAACTAAAATAAAAATAAACCGGTTGGTGCATTCGATCGACGCTGAATAAGAAGAGAAAGAAAGTTTCTCCAGTCACAAAAAAATACGATTTTGTGACTGGAGATTTTAAAGATTTTGACGCCGCTGCATCTCGAAACCACATTTATGGATATTACACATACAAGGGTCGAATCAGTAACGCTGAGAAAATATAGTTGTGTCCCTTAAAGGCGCAGATTAACCTTTGACTGGTGACATGGTTTTTGTGTAACGTAACGGGTGACGAGGGGACTGACAGGCCCACTGCGGTATCTAGTATAAATCATAAAAATTAAGTGTGGTAGCTAGCCAGAGATTGTAAAAACTGTGATATCATATATAAATGGATAAAATAAAACAAATAACTATACTCTGAATATATTTTTTTGTTACGAACTTGCAATTTTAATGTATGTCGTCTTAACAATCAAAAAACTAGAGATGAGATCACAAATTACATAAGCAAAAAATTAATCAACATATTTTGACAAAAAAACATTTTTTTCTATAATATTGAAGTAATAATGAATTAAGAAAAAAAAACAAATAAAATCAAAAGTGTATTTTCACGAAATTGACAATGGTCGAACTTTGCCAATTTTTATATGCAGTCTGGGCATATTTTTTTTTTGCACACTGCAAGCACACACGTTTCGGACACGATTTAAACTGTTAATTTGATTGGCGCTTTTATCGAGGAAGACAACTGGCTCCTGCTTTCCTGGAGTTTTGATTGTTCTCGGTTAAAAATGTGAAAAAACAATACAACAAAATTACGTAAAAAATACGTAAGTGGTGACATGGGGTCTGAGAGACCCTTGCCGAACTTTACGCCAATGTAACTTACCGATTTGAGCCTGTCCGACACAGCTATCCCCTTCTACGGCATGGACGCAAGTAAACTCGAGGATACTCAGGTGATGAGCCCAAGGAAACCCGGAGAAGGTGCCAAAATGTTGTTTTACTGACGCCGCTGGGCCTGTAAGACCCCTTGTCACCAGTTAAAGGTTAAGAATTCCTCATGCTGGGACGTCGTCAGCTTATCTCCAATAGTGTACTGGGACTCAAATATTTAAAGACAACTGAATAACACGAAGAAACTAATTTTGAAAAAACTACGAAGTGGTTTTTCATTCTTCTCGACAATTTGAATGAGAAAGCCGCATGACATCGTGATGCACAACACACCATACCACTCGGTACAAAAAGACAAAGCGCCAACCTCGAGCAACCGGAAATTAGAATTGATTTCTTAGCTGTAAAACAAACGTAATTGGTTGGCATATATTAAACTCCGAATTCCAACAAACATCATCTTCGTTGAAATTGTAAAGGCAATGGGCCAAACTGCATCATGTAGCATGTCTGATGAAAGTGCTTGTTGCTAATATATCTGATAGTTCTGTTAAAAAATCTGAAATGCTTGGTTAAAAAAATATTCCGGAAAATAGGCGAAAACTACTTATCTCCGAAATTAATAATCCTAAAATTTAAAAGAAAAATGTAAAATAAGGGGGGGGGGGGGGGGGATCAGAAAAAAACTGTACAGATATGCTTATGCAGTGAAAAAATTGAGTGAATTTTTAGTCAAGTATCGTAGAAAAATTGGGGCGCACTATTTCTTTCAAAACCACATACAAACTTATACATACACCTGGTCAAATACATGGAGTATGAAAGTACACCGTACTAATAACTTTGTAAACAACATTTTCCTATCTAAATACTCAGGAAAATTAAAGTAGCCTTATCCCCATGCAAGAAACTTGAATACCTTGTGCGGTGTTACGGAACCCTTCGTGCGCGAATTGCTCTTGACCGTTTATTTTTATTTCCATATCCCCGAATGAAAACGTCTTGGCAAATGTCTTGGCACAACTGTGCCTCTTCCACCCCGTATGGGAAAAGTCGTGACACTGTGTTGTTAAAAATTTACTGCGTAAGAAGCACGTTTGTTTCAGCGAAGTGTGAATTATGGCACCAAGGCTAATCTTGATTCACTGCGGTAAGTATGAGTTGGTAGGCGGCTCCAGGTGACATTATCTTTAGGTTTGGTAGGCGGCTCCAGGTGACATTATCTTTAGGTTCATTATGGAGCACAGTGTCAAAGTCAATTCATTTATTTTTAATCTTTATTTATCAAACAGAGGCAACATTCTTAAATACATCACAAAATCCACGGAGGTTTGTGCGTGATGCTGGCATTCATGCGTACAAAGTAAAGGCGAAATATTAAACTGCGCTTCAATAATACTGATTTGCACAGCAAATATACTGATTTTCACAGCAAATATCAGGGCAAAATACCTCGGTAGCTTAGGTGAAGGGTAAAGGGGGTGAGCGAAGTGAAGTCCCCTTTATCCTTCCTATTAGGTTGAACATGTAGAACAACAAAAATACTTTAAACATAAAAAGTGCTTTTGCGAATCCTTTTTTGCTGTTAAAACTCAGTATTTTTGATGTGCGATTAAATACTAGCCAAAGTAAATAAAAGTACATACCCTCCTAGTACACGAGTATTAGTGGGTAAATGGTCATTTGACAAAGTGTCGAACTACAGTCAGAGACAGGCAAACTAGTCGGCTATCTAGCACCTATACAGGTGCAAAGGCATTCATAGCTCGGGTCATTACTATTTCGACGCGTACTTATAATTAATTATTTGTGTTCATAGAAACGTGAGTAAAAGACAACATATTCGTGTCAATCTAAAAAAGCAACTAGAGATATCATCAAAGTCGTAAATATATGAAAGATGAGTCTTCAACTGTAGCTCGTAAAAAAGCAATTAAAGTTTTGTTGCCTTTTTAATTATTTAAAGTAATAAATCGGTCGTTAATTTGGCAGAATCGAACCGATGAGTTAGTGTTTATGAGTTAACGGCTCTATTTCCTAACCCGAGAGAATAGAGTTATTATTAAGAAATAATTAATCAGAACGTTGGGAGAAAGGTAACAATATTTTTATTGCTTCTCGAAGATGTCTGGCAACTTGGCTGTCTGTTGATAACTGAAACAAACACAAATACAGACATACGAGTATTAATACACACAGCTGTATTCTCAAAAGCCAAAGTTATTGTTTTATTGTTGAGTATCGTTTCTATGGTTCAAAAGTTATGAAACACGGTAACCAATTCTATGACTTTTAAGGTTAGGTGCATTAACTTGTAAATTTTTAGTTATTCAAACATGACATGCCAGTTATGTTTATTCCTGCAAAGTTCTTGTGTTATGCGCCTTACGGTCTATGTTCGTCGGGCTATAGTGTACCGACAGGTGCACGCACACTAACGCGTCGAAAGAGCCGAACCAAAAAAAAATTAAAATTGTTTATCAAATGCAAAGACAAACTTCAGTTTATACATTTATCACATTTAATAATATTTTGACTCCAAAAAATAAAGTAGGGGTTTTTTGCACGTTTTCATTTTATTTAGTATCGAATTCAACAAAATATATGAATTTAAAATAACGGATCATGACGAAATGGATCATGATTTAAAAAACCCATCAGCATACTCCGCGCCACCACTGAAGTCCTCTGGATTATAGTGTATTGGTTCTTGTTCAAGAGACAATAAAGACTTCAGTGGTGGCGCGTAGTCTATGACGTCACATCAGCAAAGATGTCAATACACAACACAGCGTGACACTTGCATGTGTCAGTCTCCCTTTCATGTTCTAAGCTCAACACATGGTACGTCATCAGAACTGTAGGTCCGTTTTCGCGCCAACTTTTAACTGTCAGTTTGAACCCGAGATGTTTGGCAATAAGTTGTATATATTTTTTTTATTATGCCCGTGGTCAATTCGACATAATTTTCGTGAAAATGTAAAGCAAAGCAAAGCAAAAATAAATGAGGTCCTATATTTCACATATGCGAAGAACCAAAATCCCCAATTCGATAGTGTCTCCCAGGAAAATATACTGCCACAAGAATGGCATCAATGCTGTTATTGAATGTGTTATGTGTAATTTACGTGGCTGTAAACATGTTCGTAAAATATACTTTACAACTTGGGGTAAATCCTGTAAATCCTAGCCTCCTGGAGCATTGTATTACTGCCTAAACGTGGGCTTAACTGTGCCTCTGCCACCCCGTATGAGAAAAAGGGTGACGCTAGTTTGTTTGTTTTGATAAATATTTACAATCCGTTGTAATGCTGGGTTGGCAAAAAAGTTTTTTTAAAACCCAGTCTTACATACTCGTTGAGTAGATAAATATTGTACAAAGAATTGAGAAGCCACCAAAAACAGCTTTTTTACATAATTTTATTCCTTAAAATTTGGATATTATGATTATTACTACGTATTTTTACCGTTATCAATCAAATCAGATTTATTTCTTTAAAGTTCCCTCATTTTTAGACTTATATTCTATATTTGTTACGGAACCCTAAAGTGCGAAGCAAAATGATGTTAATAATATTTAGTGTTTGAATTACATATGTATGACCCGTCTGATACGACGAGACTTTTTAATGGGGTATATCGTCGAAATCGACACTTTTTGAATACCAAGACATGAAGTAACAAGTTATATGTCGCAGAAGGGTCAGGACCGATGGCTGAGGGCGTCCCGAGGATGGGTGTGATGGGTACTCGAGCATTGGAGACAACAGCTTCGTTATAACACAGTTTATTAACTTCAGGGCACGAATCATGTACTAGACACAGAATAATCAAACTTGACACTGGGAGCACTAGTTACAGAACAACCACACTGAACACGGGGAGTACTAGATACATAATAACCACACTAGTCACGGGGACTGGCTGGTCCAATAATGTGGGAGGAGGTGCGCTCCGTACGACTGCTCATGATAGACTAACTCGCTGTTTTTTTTTTTTTTTGTTGGAGGGTAAAAAATGGAATTACCCATGCCCAGGAGTCAGACCTCCCTGCTATGTCCGGGTCCCCACATATTAAGCGGGCATCAGCTCGTGTGGTATACGAACTAAAAACAAACCCTTTGTGTTTACAGTTGTCTTACTAAGAATTAACTGTGAGCCATGGCCTCGGTATATGCTGAAGGCTTTTTACCTGCAATTTGCCCTTTTGTGCGATATATATGTGTATATGATATATATATGGGAGGAGTTTGCCTGCTTACCCGATTTTATGAGCGGACATCAGCTCATAGTCAACGGGCATGATAGCGGCATGTTAGGGGGGCAGATAGCCCCCGCTACTAAGAGGTGGTTATATATAATTTTGAAGACCCATCCTAATCCTAAACTACTTTATAATTGGGTCATTTAGGGGGGCTCTGACCTCAGTCCGGGAGGTTTAAAGGGGCAGGGGGAGATTGTGTATTCGTTGAATCAAGACGGCGATCTCTTTCAATCCAAATTTGGTATCTGAGACTGTAATGCTTCGGGAACACAGCCTTCGTCAAGTTGACGTGCCTGAGGGGCGGGGGGTGGTTGGGCTTTAAGAGCTTTCGTGACATCGTCCTCCGGTTCTAGGAGGACGTCTTTGGGGCGCCTTTTGAAAAGGTGTTTCTTATTTATCTCTGGGGTCGGATCATAAAGGGATGCTTGTACTATAAGCGGGTTTGGGTGACTAGATGCATTAATGAAGAAGCGTTCGGACGCTTCTTTCATATATTGCTTTACTGTGGGGAGTCTAAAGTCACTATGGAGGTCTACGTTGCGCATGTACCACGGGGCACCTACGGCTTTTCGCATGAAGCGATTTTGTAAAACCTGAAGGGGCTTAAGGGAGTGGGAGCAGTGTGCAAAGACTGGACTTGCATACGTGAAGACCGGACGGATGCAAGTTTTAAATAGAGTTATTTTGCAGCGCAATGGGAGATTGCTTTTACTTCTCATGAGCGGGTGAAGCCTACTCATGTAGAAGGCTGCTTTGTCGCGGACCGTTTTAATGTGGGATTTGAAGTTTAGTCGGGAGTCTAATGTCACGCCTAAATACTTCACTTTATTTTCCCAGGGGATAGGGCGGTCAAAGAGGGTGATCGAGAGAAAATCTCCCTCCATCTCTTCTATTTATGGCTCTATCTCTATATCTCTCGCTTTTTGCGCTCTCGTTGGCACATTCTATTCGCTTCCGAACCATATTGACTCTGCAAACATGGTACTAAGGCCGACTTGCATCAGGCATTTGGCGGCCGCTAAATATAGTTTAAATACAACTTAAACACAGCACGGCAGTATTAAAAGGGAACCTGGCTGACAGGCAATCTCCTTGCCGTACTTGATTACGTAACTTGACCGTGTATTACTTCATTTGTGTTCAAACTGTATTTAGCGGTTGTCAAAAGTCTGGCGCAAGTTGCCCTTAGGCAATACTGTTCGCACGCTTGCAACAAATATACAATACGACAGCACTCCGGTATTTGTCATTGCACAATATTTATTCTGAAGATTTGTGCACATGAGTAATTTTAGTGTAAATCTCGTTTTTTTTGTTAACTGCGACAAATTCAGGTCCAAAAACGAACTTATTACATGATTCACTAATTGCTTTAGGGTTCCACTTCAGTTCCAAAGTGTGTCAAAAGGACCCTATAACTAAGGCTCCGCTGTCTGTCCGTCCGTCTGTTTGTTACTGGGTTACTTTGGAACAGTTAGAGCTAACTGAGGCACCTGTAACACTTGAACATTTTAGAGAGTATATTTAATGTAGCTGCTATCAAAGTATACTATGTACAAATAAAAAAAAACTCTTATTCTATACATAGTGGCAGAGGCACAATTGTGCCCACATAACGGTGGCATAGCGGTACATACGATACGGAACCCTTCGTGAACCATATCCGACTGGCACTTGCCGGTTTTGTTTGTTCTCTACACACCACGGGAACCATACATCTTCAGCCTAATTGACATTATCTGGAGTCAGGTTCACTGCGTTATTTCTTTTCCCTCTATTCTTCATATCATGCGGCGGTAGAGGCTCAACTCGGCTGATAACAAGGCTGGCTGGTTTCATTTAAATGGAAAACATTAATTAAAAAATACTCAGATAGTTTTGTTGAATTGAATTGTTTTATTTTGCATCGTCTTGAGCACTGTGAACTACCATTAAAACCTAATTATTTCTTTGCTTTCTTTGCTACATTTTAAAGTCTGTTCATTCCAGTCGGTCTGTTACTGATACTTGTCTTTGTCTCCGGACTCGATCAACTTCATTATAAAGTGACCAATCGCATGACAGTTTAGATTATCCAACGATTCTGCGCGACGACAGCTACATTGATATTTTTACGCAACCCTCTTCGACAGATCTTTTCCCGAGAAATATTACCTACTATCGAGTAATAATTTCACAATATACTTAGTTTCAGCCGAGGAAAATCTTTCATACAGAAATCTTTGTTGGACGTAGACATTTATTTTGTATACCTATATATAACTCAAACACGTTTAGTTGTGGGAAAGAAACTTGGCCGTCATATGCCAGCTTATGTATTAGCTACATTGAAACATTCGTCATAAAAAATTATATTAAGGAAACTTAACTAACCTATGCTAAGCTTGGAAATATAAAATTCTCCTCAAGAGGTTTCCACCATCGTTAGAACTAAACTTTTATATAGAGGCACATACATTGCTTCTGGCCCTACAATAGGATACCCTGTATCGTGGAACCAGAAACAGTGACATCACTCGTGTATAAACATCCAAGACCTGGGTTTCTTTTGGCAACAAATATAATGATCACCAAAATATATTTTTCCTACCCAAAATGGATAAATGAACACCAAAAGTTGCAAAAAATATCAGGACAAAATACTGCGGTAGCTTAGGTGAAGGGTAATGGGGGTGAGCGAAGCGAAGCCACTTTATCCTTCGTGTTAGGTTGAACATGTAAGAACAACAAAAAATACTTAAAAAATAAACTTAAGTACACAAGACATAAGAAGAAGTTTGGTGATCATTTATTCAAACACAATTTGGTGGACATTTATCCATTCTGGCAGTCATTTCGAATTTATTGGTAGTAAAATAGGTGCGTTTTTGGTAATCATTTAAACATAAGCCTTTTTTTTTCTTTATCTCGAATGGTAGGCAGAGCCACTACCGCAGCGCCACAGAGGTGTACGTCTGTTTACTGAACATAAGGTTGTACTTATCTCAAAGATCAAAAACGGGATTTGATCCAGCATTTCCTGCATGGCGGACGAGAGTGTTAACCGTTAAGCCGCCGACGTTTTTAATAACCACTGCAGTCTTTACATTTTCTATTATTTCATACATACTAAATTAATTCACATTGCATGACATTAGCATTACATAGCTTAACCGGAAACGCTGACAAACGCGCGGTCTTGCGGCGGCGGTCGGTCACGTAACGCCGTAACATTTCTTGTTTCCGGCCGCACCGGAAGCTGCATCGGAGACCGCTGAACATCCGGTTCGTTGACCTTCTAGATTTAACTTAACAATGGATAGATAAAATTGATAAATTATATTATTCACTCAACATGTTGACCTTCTAGATTTAACTATGGATAGTGTTACGTATGTAGCTATAACTATCGAGTGCGCTAGACTGCGTCAGCGCGCTCGAACCTCTCTCTCTATTAAACAGTGGTTACTGAGCCCTTATAGCAGAACGTTGTGTTGTCATTTCCCACATACATAACAGTGTCGACTCGGATCAAAAATAAATACTTTAGCGTGCAAATAAACCGCCACTATGTCAAACTCGTCGCTAATTGGATCTTTACCAATATTCAATCATGAATCACAGGACTGGTTAGTGTTCAAAGAACGTTTTCAACAGTGGTGCGTGGCAAATGAGTTGCTCGATGATGAAAAATCACAAGTAAGACGACGTGCTATACTGCTCAGTGCACTCGCTGAGGTTACGTACAAGCTAGTACGTGACCTTTCACATCCAAAGGACATCAGTTCGCTAACTTACAAAGAAGTTTTGAAATTGCTGGATGATCACTTTCTCCCGCGGAAGTGTATAATCGGTGAGCGTCATAGTTCCATGCTGCACTCCAGACGCCTGGTGAAGAATTAAATGAGTGGGGTGCTCGCGTTAGGAGCTTAGCTACCCATTGCAAATTCACATCATTGGATGAGACGCTCCGAGACCGATTCGTGCTCGGCATGGAGCCGGGACCCGCCCGCGACAAGTTATTCACGGAAGATGCATCTACCCTCACTTTGGCAAAAGCACTAGATATCGCCCAGGGACTTCGCTGCGCCCGCGCTGCAGCACGACTTGTGACTCCAGGGACGACAAGAGGATATATGCACCCACTTCAAGAGGAAGCTGCAAACGTGAACCGTATTTCTACAAGACAGCAACAAAACCGGGGCAACATCCATTGCAGCGTGTGTGGATATACCAGTCACTCGGCTAATGCCTGCAAGTTTGCTAAACACACCTGCAAGCAATGTGGTGTTAAAGGGCATCTGAAGAGGATGTGCACGAAAAAAAATCGTTCAATTCAAAAAAATCACAACTATGTAGTAGATGATAGCGCTGATGTTGGTGATGATGATGATGATGGTAAGGGTCAATGCATTTATAACATTCGAACACAAAATGGGGAAGCCATGATGCAAAATGTAAACATTAACGGAACCACCATTTTGTTTGAAGTTGATAGTGGGTCGTTTGTAACAACGATATCAGACCTTATTTACCGTAAACACTTTAATGACATTCCGCTAAGTAATAGTAGTTTGGTTTTAAAAGTTTATACTGGTGGTAAAATATATCCTTTAGGGCTAATTAGTTTACCAGTGACTTATGAAAATGATACTAAAATCTTAGATATACATGTTATAGCTGACGGCGGCCCACCTCTCTTGGGTAGAAATTTTATGTCAGCATTCAACCTGCAAATAAGTAAAATCAATCACATTAAAACTGAAAATATAGTAAAGTCGCTGACTTCTAAATATCCAGAGGTATTTTCAGACAGGTAAGGTTGCTTTAATAAGCACACAGTTAGCTTATATGTAAAACCTGACTCGAAACCGATCTTTATGAAAGCAAGATCTGTCCCGTTTGCATTAAAAGAAAAAGTGGACCAGGAATTAAATAGGATGGTACAAGAAGGCATACTAAAATCAGTACAACACTCGAATTATGCCAGCCCCATTGTACCTGTCCTGAAATATAATGGCAATGTTAGGATATGTGGAGATTTTTCGCAAACCATAAATAAGCAACTTGTTGTCGAAAAATACCCACTTCCCAAAATTGAGGAGTTATTCGCGAAGTTACATGGAGGTGTAGAATTCACAAAACTTGACCTATCAAATGCCTACATGCAGCTTTTGTTATCTGAGGATGCACAACCACTCACATGCATTAACACTCACAAAGGGCTATTCCAGTACACGCGATTGATATACGGGCTGTCTAGTGCTAGTGCTATCTTTCAAAGATCAATAGAAAATACTTTGACGGGTATAGAAGGAGTATTGACTTATCAGGATGATGTCTTAATAACAGGTTGTAATAGACAAGAACATTTAAATCGTCTCCAAACAGTACTTGAAAAATTTCGTGAGGCAGGACTTGTTTTAAGGAAGGAAAAATGCAGTTTTTTCCAAGAGTCGATATCTTATTTGGGTTTTATAATCGACAAAAATGGCTTGCATAAGTCGCCAGAAAAGGTAAATGCTATTGTAAATGCCAAAAATCCGGAAAATGTAACTCAATTACAATCATTTCTTGGCTTAGTAAATTATTACAGGAGTTTTGTGCCGTCTGCGTCCACCGTATTGGCCCCGTTTTACAGTCTATTGCTCAAAAACGCAAAATGGAATTGGTCTCAAGAACATGAAGATGCTTTTATCGAAATTAAGAAAGAGATGGCATCTGATAGAGTGCTGACTCATTTTGATCAGAATGCCACTCTCATTTTAACTGTAGATGCATCACCGTCAGGTCTCGGGGCAGTTTTGTCTCAGTTAGAGAATGACAGGGAAAGACCGATTTCATATGCATCGTGTGTCCTTTCTTCAGCTGAAAAAAATTACAGCCAGATCCAAAAGGAAGCTACGGCTATAATTTTTGGAGTTAAACGCTACCATCAGTACTTGTATGGACGAGATGTGCCCTTCATCCTTCGCACGGATCATAAACCCTTACTGTCAATTTTCAGTCCGAACAAAGGTGTCCTAGAGGTGTCAGCAAATAGATTACAAAGATACGCGATATTTCTGTCTGCTTACAACTTCACAATAGAATACGTTCGAAGCGAAAAAAACTGCGCAGATTTCTTTAGCCGAGCGGGAGTAACCGATTCAGATACAAACTCAGTGGGAGTGGGAGGGGCCAATGCATCAGCTGACCGTGATAGGGCGCAGTACATAAATCACATAGCATCAAATAATTTACCGTTACAACTCGATGATGTGCGTGAACAAACAAACAAAGATATACTTATGAAACAAGTTTGCAACTTTGTTATGTTTGGCTGGCCGAAACACTGTGACCAAACTTTAAAGCCATATTACAATTGCAGATATGAAATATCTTTGGAAAACGGCTGCCTCATGAGAGGACATAAATTGATTATTCCAAATCAGTTGAGACATACGGTATTAAGTGAACTACATAGGTCTCATTAAGGAATAATTAAAACCAAATGTGAAGCCAGGGGTCGATTTTGGTGGCCCAATATAGACAAGGAGATTGAAGTTTTCATAGCAGACTGCTCAATATGCCAAACGCTTAGGTCGGCGCCACCCCGGGTACCCCTCACACCCTGGCCGTTGCCAGACAAGCCATGGCAACGCATTCACATTGACTTCCTCGGCCCTATAAATGCAAAAACGTACTTAGTCATTGTGGATGCGTACTCCAAATGGGTGGAATGTTTTGACATGAGTTGTTGTACCTCAACAGCAGTGATAGACAAGTTACACGAACTTATATCACATTTTGGGTTAATGGAAACATTAGTATCCGACAATGGTACCGCTTTTGTGTCATCAGAATTTAAGTCATTTTGTAAAGAGAACGGTATCACGCATGTTACAACGCCCACTTATTCTCCATCAAGCAATGGACAGGCTGAAATATACGTCAAAATAATTAAAAAAGGTATTAAAAGTATCATGGCTTCATCATCGACAAAAAAGGATATGCAATTTAAACTCAGGGATTTCCTATTAGACTACAGAAACTCAAAACACTCAACGACAGAGTTATCACCGGCACAAATAATGCTGGGCAGGTCATTAAAGTCTAGATTAGATTTATTAAATCCACACCACCAATCATCATCGTCAATATCGAGTGATACATTGCAAGAAATTGTCCGAATCAAACAGTGCTCACAGTGTAATACATATAAAGGTACAAGAAATGTAAGCTTTGCGCCAAATGAAACTGTATTAGTATGTACTTACCATAAAACATCTACATCATGGATCAAGGCTATTATAAAGGAGAAGCAAGGACAAAGCATATATTTAGTTTATATACCAAGCTTAGAAATAAGTTTAAAAAGACACAAAAATCAAATAATAAAATACAAAGGCCAATATGATGGCTTGGAGCTGGACAACGACGACAGTTTTGACGACTGGTCACCGTCGTCTCACCAGGACGGGCCTGTGTCAACCTCCTCGTCATCGCCAGCAGCTCTGCCGCCACCCCCTCCGCCTGCACATCCAAGCCTCACCCCCGCTGCCGCCGCCGCTTCAACTGCATCGACCAGCGCACCGGTGACTCACACGCTGTCAGATGACACATCTGACACCACAGAATGTGCAAGCACGCAACTTGTTGGGGGAGAAGGAACTAATGAGCAAACGTCTGGTCAAATACGACCTAGAGATATAGGTTTAAGCATGAATTTAAGAGACCGTCCTAAGGTTAATTAGAAGCAATAGTTACCTAGCTAGTATCATATATTCACATGTAGACATCTAGTTACACGTAAATATTATTACATTCTTTGTAGTATCTTATCTAAGTCCGGAGGAGTGTTACGTATGTAGCTATAACTATCGAGTGCGCTAGACTGCGTCAGCGCGCTCGAACCTCTCTCTCTATTAAACAGTGGTTACTGAGCCCTTATAGCAGAACGTTGTGTTGTCATTTCCCACATACATAACAGATAGATAAAATTGATAAATTGTATTATTCACTCAACATGTTACGTAATAGGATATTTTTAGCTACATTCTGTTAAACGTTTGCTTGGGTTATTTTTATTTCATCTCCTTTTTATGGTACTTCTCCAATACTCGAAGTCGACAAAACACCTCGAGAAAACGGTAAACTTACAATGAATAATTCAACACCACACTAGTTTCCCAGGTGGTGCGAAATGCACTCGATTTAAAATTTAATTTAGCTGCGGTACCAAGTTGCCACAGCATCTTCTTAAGGTTCTGCAGGTTCTATTAAATATTTATTCCTGCCTATTATTTATTGAAAATCTAAAATCTCAATAGATCTAAAAGAAATGGGGAGGTTGAAGTTAGTATGAAAATCTAAAATGAATTGACTTGAACCTACAATTTTGCAGGTAGGCAGTTTTTAGGAAGGAGACGTCTACCAAGGAAGTAGTTTTTTAAATTTAGTCCCACTAAGGGAGGGACGGAGGAAAGAACTTTGTATGGACATAGAAAAACATTTCTCGGTATTAGTCGAGAAAATCCGAGAAGTGTTCTGATAACTTTCTCATAAATCACTCTTCCCATGAAAAAGATAAGTAATTCCAGGCAACAAGGCACGCAGTATTCAAATACCGTTCGCACTTGACCGGAATAGTGTTTTTTTTATTATTTAATCATGCGTAGGTTGTTTGGCCAACATCCAAAAAGCCTGAACTTGTCGTTACTGCAGGGTTTCCATGATAAATGGGGAAACTAACATCACTTTATACAATCTGTTAAGTAGTGTCTGACACATAGCTACAGATTTGCAATGTAGACCACCACGTTTATTCATTTACCCGAATCAAGAGAAAGAAGTCCGTGTTTCAAGAACTTTCTGAAAATTTCGAACAAAGTAACTAGGTATCCATCCATCCTCTAGCAAATTTTAGACGTAAATTTTTAATTCCCATTTTCTTTTGAAAAGCGGTAAAATGCTTAACCTCTGCCTATACCACCCAAAAAAGAACAGAACCTACCGTAATTAAAACGAAACGAAATTACATTAATAACTCTCATCTGTGAAGAAATTAACTGATTATATATATTTATTTTGGGCACAAGTATTTTGAAGTCACAATCAATCAGCAGGGGAAGGTGATCAGACCATGTCACATCATAATTCACCTCAAATCTTGTGACGGATTGATATGCTACATAACTAGTTATACAATGATCAAGCCAACGACAACAGCCATGAGCGTCACTTATGTACGTATATGTGCCTGAGTCAATACCTAGTGATTCAATGTCCGCACAAATCCACTTTTGTTCCGCACAGAATTGGAGTAGTTCATTACAAAATAACTCACCTGGGTGAGCGTTAAAGTCCCCGAGTACGTACACATTATCCACGGTGCTGTCCTCGACGATAGCACTCACCTCTGCTAGGCATTCAGTGAAGACTGGTAAGTTCTCTTTCGAGTCCGTAGGCATGTAGACGGAGAAAAATATAGCAGACCGACTAGCCACTTCACACTTTATAGCCACCAATCTCACACTTTTACAATTGATAATAGTGACTTTATCAAACGCACTTTTACGCCACAAAATAGCTACGCCGCCGTAAGGCCTTCCTCGCACTACTCCCGCCGAAGTATCCACGGCCGACACTCCAGTCGCAGCGAAGTCAGGATGGATGCCACTCAGGTAAGGTATGTCGTGGGGCAGCAACCAAGTCTCCTGCAGCGCAATTACGTCCATCGATAAGCATAGCTCTCTGACATGGCCCGAGACTCTCATCATGGACTTACAATTGAAGCTTGCGAGCTTACAAGTTTTGCGGCTCAGTTTCTCTTTGAAGCCGAAAGTTTGTCAGCGTCTTTATTAGCCGTCCGGCTAAATATAAAATACCTACGGAAAAAGATCCCGTCTGGCCATAGGTTGTCGTTGTAGAACACTGGAAGTTTGTCCTTGGGTATGTAGATCTTATAAGAGTTGTACTCCTTTTCCTCTTTCATACCTACTCGCACAGGAGACACAACAATCTGAGTTTTCTCCTTTATGTACTCAGCGACATCAATTTCTAAGATTTGATTAATATCCAGCGTAAGAATACGTTGTTCTGAGATGCTATACCTAAATAAAATTAAAATTAGAAGTCACTCTTTATTTTTTCAGTACTGGAGATAGTTACAGAAGCCTCAGTCGTATGTTTCGATTGCCAAAACCAACTATTTAAAAAATTATACCAGAAGTCTGTCAAGAAATTAAAAGGGCATTAAAAGACCACATCAAGGTAATATATTTTTTTTATTAAGTAAGTATCATATCTATGACAATTAAGCATTATTGAAAGCATTCATAATCTTATTAATATATTCTGGGTCATCGCTTACTACATTTAACGAGTCCTCGGTGGTTTGTGTATTTACAGACGCTGGACTATTCAATGGCATATAAGTACTACTACTCGTGCTTGGTCTTGACGCATAATTGTTATTTGGTCTTGACGAATTGTCACTGGCATGTGTGTTTGCAGAATTCACTGTCATATTTCCGTATCTCAAATCATGTAGTCGACATTTTGTTATCACACTATGTATTTCTTCTTGGCCTAGGATAGCCTGTTCTGTAGAAAGGGTTCTTAATTGCTTCACAATGTGTTTCCCGAAGATGTCGAATTCATCTTCCACTGTTTCTGATTTGGATAAATCGTATTGCATATCTTTCATGCTACTGACTATTGTAGACAGCTGTGAAATTTTACTTCTTTTCTTTCGCGGTTCTGATAGACTTGGTTCTGGGTTTGTATGGATAGGGTTCCCACATTGGTCACTAGGTTGAGTATTGTCAGTATTTTCTTTATTTTGAGCATCATCAGTATTTTCCTGAAAATAAAATATTTTTACTTTATTTTTGCAGATACCCACTGCGGAGCAATGGAAACAAGTCGAGGAAGGCTTTCGGAATAAGTGGAACTTTCCTTTGTGCTACGGAGCGTTAGACGGAAAACATATAAAAATTACTGGCTCCTATGAATATGGAAGTACGAACTTTAATTATAAAAAAGAAAACAGCATAGTATTGATGGCTCTTGTTGACCATGATTACTGTTTTACGTATATCAATGTGGGCGCAAATGGAAGCGCTTCGGATGGTGGTATTTTCAAAAACTGTTCCATTTTTACTGAATTAGAAAATGGCAGTTTTATTCCAGAAGATGGAGTGATTGTGGATGATGCAGCATTTCCACTAAAAACATACTTAATGAAACCATATCCTGGGGCTTATTTAACTTTTGAACAAAAAATATATAATTACAGGCTGTCCCGTGCTAGACGCATTGTAGAAAACGCTTTTGGAATATTAGTAAGTCGATTCAGAATTTTCGAAAAAGCTATTTCAACTAAGTTACATACTGTGGATCACATTGTGTATGCAGCTTGCTCTCTACACAATTGGTTGAGAAAAAAGTCAAGCAATTATATGACTACTTCTTGTGTAGACCATGACGATCACAACGACCATCATTTGATAAATGGAACGTGGAGTTCCGAAATAACCTCTTTAGATAGTATCATACAGCAGGGCAGTACATTACATTTTTCCAGTAAGCAATCCAGTACTGGACTGGATCGCTGGACTGGACCGGTTTACATTATTCCAGTCCAGCGATCCAGTCCAGTACTGGATTGCTTACTGGAAAAATGTAAACCGGCATTGGAATGAACTGAATCCAGTAAGCATTCCAGTCCAGTAACTGGATTCGCGGTCTACTTTTGAACCAATCCAGTGCAACTGGAATAATGTAGACGGCCAATCCAGTGCCATTCCAGTGCTGACGAAGTACACACGTGTTGGTTGTTTTTGCGGACTTTTTTTACAAAGAAAAAGGATTTAACAATGGTGAAGAAGTTATCTGAAGACGAAACTGTAAAGTTTGTCACTCTGTACAGAGAAAATCCGTGTTTATGGGATATAACATCAGAACATTATAAATCCACACTTATGCTTTAAAGCTATTGTCGTGGCTTATATATGTTCTGTTTTATATTCTTGCAACTGATGGTGCCTTATATTATCGCGTACTATAACTGCTGTCCCTGCATGTCCCGTTCCATCAGGATGGTTAGTTAAGTAGATCTTAAATCCTTTTATTTTTATGTTAGTCCTATCTGTGCAGTGAGCTTCTGCTATAAGTACAATGTCAAGTTTGTGTTCAATTATCATTAATTCTAATTCGTGTTTATTTGGAGCTAGTCCATTAATGTTCCAAGTAGCTAATCTTAGGCCAAGGCCTTTAGTTGTTGATCTTGTTGACCAAGGTTGTCATGAGACTCATAAGTGTGCTCATTTGTGTACGAGAAGATCAAACTTTTCATTTTGCTTTATAAGTAAGATATCAATTGACGAAGGCGTTTTAGGTAAATATTGGTAGGGTATATCAGAAGCTGTCTGATTTGCGGTTAAGGCGTCTGCATATGATGCATATTTATTGTTTTGATATCTTGGTTCTTCGTTGTGTGTATGATTAAAACTATGTTGTGGTACGGCATGTGATTGGTTTTCCCAGGTTACGTGTGATCTACCAGTTCTATAGGTGTTATTCCTTGCGATTTTTCTTGCAAGTATTTCTTTATATACTGCACAACCTTTGTAGGGTGCAAGCCTTCGCAGAGGGCACATTGCGCAGGTGTATTTCGATCGCGTTTCGGACAGTCTGCTGTTTTGTGTGGCTGGGTACATTTAACGCAACGATAGGGTCTCATGCAATAGTTTTTTGTGTGGCCGTATTGCTGGCATCGCTGACATTGAACAATAGTCTTCTTTTTTTTAGGGTCTTCTATTGTTACTGCATGGTGGTATATATACTTAATATTTTTTGCATCTTTATTTTTAGGCCCTAAAAAGGTTTACGAAGAATGTCGATGTTGGAAGCTTATCTTTGCCAAATCTAGCATTTATGATTTCACCGGAGACTTTATTTCCTATCTTCTCTATTTCTTCTATTATTTCTAAGTGAGGTGTAGTGTGGTGCAAATTTCTTATTACAATGCGAAAACATCGTTCGTCTTTTTTGTTAAATGTGTGCCCTATTAAACCACTTTCTCGAAACTTGGCAATGATTTTTTGTAGGCGTCTAAGTCACTGCAATTGATGCGTAGTTGGTTTTTATTGACAATTTTGTAGGAAAATAGACTCCTCTGTGTAACAACGGTTTCTATTAGCTCCGTCAGCTTGTTGACATCATCTATACCATAAAGAATTATTGGCGGTGGTTTAGAGGGTTTTTTTTCTTTTGTGGCATTTTCTTTTTCAATTTCATCGACTGGTAGATCTCCAAATATGTTTGAAGTATTTATGGCTTCAGGGGAATCGCTGAGCTTTTTCCTTTTCGGGTTTCTTGAGCCTGGGATTCTTTGCCATGGAGGTGGACAAACTGTGATAAAGCCATCATTTGCCATTTCTTGTGATTGGATTTGTTCATCATTGGTGTTGACTTCTGATTGCACAAACTCATCTGCTGGGTTACTACCTACAGAGAGACTTCTAGGTCTTGTTATAAACAAGCTAGGATGGAAAGCTTGTTGTATCAGTTTTTTCTTAATGTTCGCTGTTGACACAGTCTGCAAAATTTTTTTGCCCCCCCCCCCCCCCCCCCCCCCAGAATACGAGGGGCTGCCTGAGTAAGACTCAGGGAGGGATTCTCCAGTATTTCTTTCTATATATTTTCTTTTAATTCTGCTTCCATGTTGATGTTTTGATTTTCAGGGTGAACTCCCCTAGCTACATTTATCCGGTTAGAGCGCCGGACACTCGCTTTTGCCCTTTAAACTTAGCTATTGCAATCTTGAGAGTTATGTAGAAGGCTCAAGGGTGATTGCAACATTGCCCAGGAGGTACGATCCGCACTGCGGATCTGCTACTAGCCTGCGGCGGCAGACCAGCAGCAGCGAGGACGTGTTTAATTGGACTTGTTGGTGCGCGTGTGGTAGTCTAGCCTTACCTAAACCAACCATCGCAATCGGCTCTATCTCAGCATTTTTTTAGGTGATGTATCCTATAGCGTAGATACAACTCCACTGAGGCCAACACCAACCATTAACCCCCCAAATTTTGCAATGAGTAGCAATAAACATAAACATAAACATTTTCATAAAGGCACATACATTGCTCATGGCCCCACACTAGGACAGCCTGTGTCGTGGGAACCAGAAACAGCGACATCAACACATATATAAAGAGTTTGAGATTATAATTATTTAATTTATATACAGGCGCTGTCAAAAAACATGCCTTATGCCTTCCCATACGAGGTGTTAACACCTCGTATGGGAAATGGCATGACACTATATTTTGTCATGTGGTGGAGACAGAAGGATGGTCAGTCAGCCTAGTGATTCTAAGGGGTATTTTTTTGAGATGGGTATTTGGAACTGAAAGGAATGCGAATAACAATAATGTCAGAAATATTTAGATAATAGATTTATGATTCTGGCGTACATAAAAGGTTTAAATTTGAGAGTCCATTCAAGTTTTGTATGTCATTGTTTTATGCAGTTTAAAGTTAATTAAATACAGCTAACAAAATTAGTTCACAGGGAAAAAACAGGGCAAACCAATAAATAGGTATCTAAGTTTAAAAAACCGACTGCATTTCAAAATTTTTGGTACTTTGTGTCAAAATTGTAATATGCAAGTATTTATGACATTTAAGGCCTCACCATAAAATAATAAAGTACTGTTCAACATTTGTTTAAAAAGAGAAATGAATGGGATTTGACGTTTGTTTTTTGGTTAAACGCTGTTTAATATTGTTTGTGGTGTTTTGTTAGATTTTGGTATTGGTCTATTTACTAGCTTTCAAAATGGTCAATGATATGGAAAGATATAAATCAGGGGTGCCCAACCGTTCGATCGCGTTCGACTGGTCGATCGCGGCTATAAGTCTATCGCGGCAAGGCAAATAAAAATGCGGCCAAGAGCGAGTTCCACTTGCACACAAAAGCTTCCTTAAAATTGTAAAAGATTTAGCACTATGTACTATTAAAATAGGCCGTGATTTTGAACCTTATGGCATGGTAAAAATTCAAACACTACAACGGTTGTTCATCCGTAGGACGAACACGACTTGTTTGTTATAAATGGGAAGTTTCAGGAAATCATAACAGTTTTTGTTAGTTACTCGTTACTTGTTTTGCTAGCGATGTAAAAAATCTTAAGAAATCCGTTAGTTCATAGGTTCCCAACCGGTGGGGTGCGCCTTCCTAAACTGGGCGTAAAGCGATGCAAAGGAGGGCGCAGCGAGTGGCTTCATAACTTGCTTAAGTTGTGTCAAGAAGCATGTAATTGTACAATTATTCACTGTGCGATCGACCAATGTCGATCGCACAGTGAATAGTCGATATTGGGTATAATCAAATTGGCCACCCCGGATATAGATGGGGAGGAACAAGACCGTGTTGCAGCTGACACAAGTACTCAACAGTGGGTTCCCTGACAGGTTGGCAGGCTGGTGATGATGACGATGATGATGATGAAATGATATAGTACTACAAACATATAAACGCTCAAAACATATTACCGTCTTTCTGGCGCAGTCGATTAAATTGCTTTGTCGCCTCGACTTTAAGGTATGACTTTATTTTCTGGGGAAACTCAACCGACAAAGATAAGGCATTTGGAGCACAAAAACGGTGCATAAGGGCAATTTGTGAGTTGAAACCAACAGATAGCTGCATGCCTCACCTTAGAATATTAGGTATTTTCTATCTATGAAACTGCTGTATTTATATAATCAAACTGGAATTTATTTAAGACATTTTTTTTAATTTTTTTTCTCGTTGGCCACTAGTTGTATAGATAAATATTATACTTAGATAGATAAACAACCATGACTAGGTTACAAACATTCGTTCTTATCAAACAAATATTTGCCCCCACCGGGAATCGAACCCGGGACCTTTGGATTCGTAGGCAGGGTCATTGCCGACTCGGCCATTCGGGTCATCAAATGGTAAAAGATATGTTAAGCTGCTTTATTTAATAAAATAATATATGGCGCCATTAGTATATAATAGGCTGCCTAAATCGATTAGGGACATTGGCCAACTTCATCTATACAAGGCTAGGCTTAGACGTTTCTTGGTCAGAGGACAGATAGAAAAAATGTACCATTAAGTAAACAATATAAAATAATGCAGCATACTATCGAGCAACTAAAATTACAACTGGATAGTGCCCATAAAGAGATCGAATCGCTTATAGAAGAGAGCCAGGAATTACGGATAGTAAATGCTAAACAAGAACAAAATATAGAAGCACTTAAGAAAATATGCTCACATGACTCAACATCCAAAAAACTTCCATCAACTTTACGGAAACGGAATACTGTCAAAAGACGATTACGACTCTCTGCCAATCCAGGCACACCAAACAAAAGCCTGAATGCGAGAGTTCTTTTTATGGAGAACACTTCAAAACATCTGGAAGAAGAAACCACACATATTCCACCAGAAACTACAAACAACCTACAAGAAAAACTTAATTCAGAAAAAGAAGAGCTACAAAAAATATCTCATGAAAGAAAAAGTTTTCCCAACATGACAAGAACAAACAAAGATAAGTCTACCAACACTAATCCCGAAAATAACTGTGAAGAAAGCAAAGGCGCAAAACCGTCGAAAGTAACTGTAAATAAGTGTCCCACAATACATATACTTAGAGGAAAACAATGCGTCGGTTTAGCGGCTGAACTCGTGGATATAAGAAACAACTACCGGAAATATAACATACAGTCCAGCACAAAATTTCATGCATCCAGTGATAGTATATTGTTGGGTATAAACTATAAAAACATTAAGGACAAAGATGTCTACATATTATCAGTCGGAGAACATGATAAAAACCCAACAAAATTAACAGTGGAACTTGGCGCTTGTCTTAAGGCTTTGAAGAACAACACTGTTATTGTTGTGAGTATTACAAATAGTGACTATCTAAACGAAAATAAATTGAATGACACGATCAAAATATTATTAAATGTGTTTCCAAACTGTCATTACGTAAAAATAGATGAAAGCCTAACCAAAAAGATTTACATTAAAAGACTTTGGTCCGAAATAAATAAAGTTCTGACCAATAACGACCACAACGATATGTCCATAAATAATAATAACGAGGCAAACCATGTAAACTTAGAAGATGGTTAAAAGGGAACAATACCCTATTACTTTAAGAAAACTGGAAAATTTATTACTACGGTCGATGAATCGGAGCAAAGGACTTCACCAAAGCTACCAGGTTGCCAGCTTTTTCGTGTCGTCGGATAGCGAAAATGATAAACTGTATATAATGCACCAGAACATACAAGGTTTTAAGAGTAAGAGGGACATTATTACAATAACTGTTAATGAATTAAGGGAAAGCCACAAAGACATTGATTTTATCTGCTTGTCAGAGACTCTTGTTAAGTCAGGAAATGAGAAAAATTTACTGCTCAAAAATTACAGACTAGCCACCTCTTACTGTAGGTCAGATAAATCACGAGGAGGTGTCTGTATATTTGCCAAAAATCACATTAAAACTAAAGAAATAAATGTTGCCAAAGAATTGACCGAACCATTTTCTTTTGAATGTTGTGGAGTGGAGGTTCCAGAATATAAATTATTTTTATTTTTTCTGTATAAAATTCCAAATGCCAAACTAAATACAGACTTCCTTAATAAACTAGAACTCTTACTACATAGGCTAAGACATAAACTGAACAATAGCAAATTGATAATAACTGGGGATTTAAACATAAATACACTAAAAGATGACAAGTGGACAAAAGAGTTGAAAAGCATAATAGAAGCCTATAACATGATCATTCATCTTAATACACCAACAAGAATAAATTCGTGTATTGACCATCTAATAAGTAATATTAATACGGCTTATGGGGAAACTAAACGTCTAGGACTGTCAGACCATGACACAACGCAATTCCTCACTGTTCCTGTGACAAAAATAAAGCAACAAATACATTTTTGGTATACCACTAAAAGGGATTATAGCGATGAAAATTTGGTAAAGTTTAAAGGCTACCTAGATAGCCTATCATGGAATGAAGTCTTGAATTGTACAACATTGGAACCAACGTTCAAATTATTCCATGATACGATAGTCTTACTTTACAATCAATGTTTCCCAACAATTAGGGTGAAAACTAGACGAGATACAAATGTTAATCCTAAATGGCTAACTAAAGGCATAAGGCGGTCATGTCAAACTAAAAGAAAACTAAGATTCCAGTACTATCAAAACAAATCAGTAACAAATAAAAATAACTACTTGAGGTATAGCAAACGGTTGCGCAGATGTATAGGGTGCTCTCAAAAAATTCAAAATTACAATTTCATCAATAATGCTAAAAATAAATGCAAAGCCTCGTGGCAGTTAATAAAAAAGGAAAATGAAAATGGAAATATTGACATCGAAATAAGATCTATAGATATCAAAAACAAAAAAACGGAGGATCCAATAGAGATGGCAAATGCATTTAATGACTGCTTCATAGATTTGACCAATACAAATATAAGCAATCATCCCGACAATACCGCAATTTATAAAGTAACTCAATCAAGTTATAGCATATTTCTATAACCTTGTACTATAGAGGAAACCTCAAAAACAATTAAACAACTTAATAATACTAATGCCACTGGCTGGCAAACATTCTAAAATTCTGTAATAAAGAAATATCCCCTGTATTGACACACCTAGTTAACAAATATCTCACAGAAGGTCTGTTTCCCAAAGAATTAAAAATCTCGGTAGTGAAGCCATTATATAAAAAAGGGGAGAGAACAGACATGAGCAAGTATAGGCCAGTTACCCTGGTGCCTATACTATCTTAAGTTTTTGAAAAAAATATGCACAACAGAATCTCATCTTTTCTATAAAAATTCTCTGTAATTAGAAACGAACAAAATGGATTCCAGAAAGGAAAATCTACCACTCTCGCATGCTTCAATTTAGTGAAAACATTAGCGGAAGCTATTGATACTAGGACACAGACTGTAACAGTATTTTTTGATATGTCTAAAGCCTTCGATTTTGTCAATCATAATATCTTATTAGGAAAATGTGAGAGATACGGTATTCGCGGACCAGCCTATGACTGGATAAAAACCTACCTAAGCAACCGCTCTCAGTATGTAGTTATCAAAAAAATAAATGACAAATCGGAACTAACAGAGAATAAATCAGTACTACGAGCAAATAATTTTGGTGTACCCCAAGGAAGTGTTCTCGGTCCACTGTTGTTCTTGTTATACATAAATGACATACCGGAAAGCACGAAACACCGTTACACCCTTTATGCTGATGACATCTCAATTATAATAAAAAATACAATTTTGAATGAATTTAATAATGACATAAACAATACAATTAGACATATCATTGACTGGTTAGTAGTAAATAATTTATGTGTTAATGTGGATAAGATATCTTGTATGCAATTTTTTTATCAAGTAAAACCAGAATTAAATTTATCATTGACATATCAAAATCAACAAATATCTTAATCACAGGAAATAGTATTTTTAGGGATAACGATAGATCCACAGTTGTCATGGAAAGCCCATGTCGACAAACTATGTAAAAAGGTCAACAGTTTTACTTATGCTCTGTACCGACTAATGAAAGTAGCGAGTAGAGAATCAGCTCTTCTGGCCTACCACGGATATGTCGAATCAGCATTACGCTATGGAATTGTGATATGGGGTAATTCGGTGGATGTCAAAAGACTGTTTATCATACAGAAACGCTGCATCAGAACTATTTGTGGTGTAAGCCCATATGAGTCATGTAGACCGTTATTTAGACAGTTAAATCTAAGTAGATTATAAGTAAGTACTCTAACTGGTATCTTCATTTTGGAAATGAGCATATTTGTAAGACTTAACATACATTTGTTCACAAAATTGTCCAATGTTACTTCATTCAATACTCGATTTCCTAATCGCTTAGTTCTTCCTCGAGCCAATACAGCATTGCACAATAGGAACTGCTATGCAATGGCTGTAAATATATTTAATGGTATTCCAGCAGAGATACAGTATCTACCTCTGCCTATTTTTAAAATAAAACTAAGAAATTGGCTAGTACATAATGGTTTTTATGACATGTCCGAATTTTATAAAATTAAACCTCGATTACTTAATTAACATGGTACTATGTAGATCCAATTGTGTATTTTCTCTCATGTCAATTGTGAACTTCACTGTTAATTATCTGACTATTTTGTACTTGTAAGAACCTGTAAATTTTGACATTAAGTAATTTTAATTTTGACGGTTACAAAGGATTTATAAATAATTATCTATTATTATCTTTAAAAAATATGTTAATAATTTGCATGCCCAGGGTTGGCTAAATATGTGAAACTTATCAATATTTAAGAACCTAATGTAACCACATTTAAAGCAAATAAATGAATATAAATATGAATATGAATATTAATATTAAGTACTAAAAATAATAATATTGTATCTAGGGAATTGCTGTTTTATAAATATTGTCATAACATTTCATAATAATAATTTACTTTATTGCACACAAATGATATAAAAAAAGAGTTACATAAAAATAGTGTACAAATGCGAGCTTATCTCTAATAAGAGATCTCTTCGAGCAAACCAGGTTAAATTTGGAGATGTTGATTGCTGAGCAGGGGTAGACCTATGTGTACAACAATATGACGAAATAAACGAGTACTTACATAAATATTAATAAATAAAATAAAAAAATTAATGACTATAATTATATACTAAATACTTATAATATAATACTAACTACTACTATTATATATAAATGTGCTAATAAATACTAATATGCATACAACCTGTAATTCTAAAGACAGAGGTAATGCTTCTTCAAGCGGCTTTTAAATATATTGAGAGTAGGACTGTCCCAGACATTTTTACCTCTGCATGCCAGAACATAGCGATCTATATACATGTAAGTGACATCTTAATAATACCTGATGTACACCTATGTTCATGCAAATAAACATTTCTTTACTGTGATTTAAAGCAGTATCTAAGGACAAATGATCAGACTTATCCTAACGCAGTAACGCATGGTCACCCTCTGCATAATAATTTCGGTTTGTCAAGCAACGTCGACGAGATTCAGCTAATTATTATGAGAAGAAGTAAATTGGACGTTGGCCATCTAACTGGACTGGAATCAAGACGTTAAAAATAATTGAGTCTCTTTAGTAACCTTGGTCCCCACAAATAGTAAGGGTATTTTTAACTTGATTGAGATAGAAAACTAATTAATAGAGTACATTTTATTCGACAAAAATACGAGTAACCTGCCTTGTCTGCAACGCTATTGCGCCCACGATTATAACAAATAAATATAGCCCATTAATGACCCCACCGAGGGGCCAGGCCTTTACCCGGATTTGACTAAGATTGATCCATAATCCACGTTGGCTCAATGCGGGTTAATGGCGAGGTTTCGGGCTAGTGGCCAAGCCGACTGTCAGAAGTTATCAATCTGCCCTATTAGGGCCGCTGACACAGATTTACGACTAGTACCACCTGTAACGAACGATAGTAGCCGGGACCTACAGTTTAACGCGTCCTACATAAAGCACCCGAGACAAATGCCACATAGAAATTGGCACGCATCCAGTAGCGTCTCTACCACATGTTGCTATCTGCAGCATTGTTTCCGTGTGCGAATACCGCTAGGCCACGGACGCTTTGCAGTAAGCGCCGACGATTACCCAGTTATGTATTACTTCAATACTTCAAAATACTTTATTGCACGAAAATAACTTTTTTGTGCAATAAATTCAAATAAAAGGAAAAAAACTTGTAGAAAGGCGAGCTTATCTTTAACAAGAGATTTCTTCCAAACCTAGAATGGAGAGGATAACAAGAAAGTACAAGTAGAACTATGTGCACATTATAAATAGATAAATAAAATGATCAAACTACTTACCAATATCTACATAATAATAAAAATTAATAAAATATGTTACACATACAGAAATAGATATATAAGCATGGAAAACAAAGAAAATATTCTTTAAAACGACTTTTAAAAATATTAACGGACTGTCTCTGATGGCACTGGGGAGTTTGTTCCAGAGACTGTTTAATGTTCCATTTCATATAAAAAATCCCTGCGAAATCACCCAAAATGTCTGGTGTATTTAAATTTTGACTGTAACAATGCCACGTGTGATTGTAATATTTGTGATAGCCGGGCGCCTCTGTCTTCCGAATTGAAGGCATTTTTCACGTCTACCTTCAGCAGCACGTCACCTCCTTCGTTAGCAAGAAAGGTGCGAGTCGCGGAGCATGGCAGCCTCGCAGCCTCAACTGCTACCAAAACTCAGCTGTACCGGTTGGAATGTAGTGCATATATCTGGCAGTGACTTGCAGCATATCTTTGACACTATGCGGCGGATGGTGTTATCTACAGCGATGGGGCCGATGCCCCCGTCCTTCTTTATAAGGGCACACATATTAGCTCCGTAAAGCAAAACTGTTATGAGGATTCCAGATAACATGACGCTTGCCAGCTCAACTGTATCTGCCAGGAGAGTCTGTCCGACGTCCCCGGCGCATCTAAAGATGAGGTGAGGTCTTTGAAGTGTTGATTGAGGTGTCATGCTATCGAGGCCGCCCACAGAGCCGCTACTGAAGAACATCACAGCAATGGCGACATCCTCGGTTGTAGCTTGGGAGTATGCTCAGAAGGGTTGGAGGAATCCGGGAGGTGCAGTGCTAGGGAAGGGGTGTTTTGACTTTAGCGCTTTCTTGTAAGGTATCTGGGGAGTCAGGGGCGATAGCGTTGCTCGAGAACAGAAGTTTAGCAGCTCCCTTTAAGTCTCCGTCGCTGAATTTCGTGTGAGAAGTATTGTTATGGTTATGAATTTGGCCTGAAATGTTTTGGGGCTCTTTTTTGCAGTTATTTTTTAATTATTTTAGCTGTCGAGCTATGCTTGCTTTTGTCCCTATCTATATAGGTATGCAATGTCCGGTATGCAAACGTCCGCAACTGTTCCCAAATTAGGCCGTGATTGTTCAAGACGTCCTGTCGTATCGAGTGGGACCGAGAGGTCGCCATGAGGGATTCTTTTAATTAAAGGGCAACCAGAATGCACTCAGTGGCGGCTGTGGTCTGCTGCGCCTGGTTGCTGTATGGTCCCGGGTCATATTTTTTATGTACTCTGGCCTCATTTATCTTTAGATACCTTTCCCCTTGAACAGTCGTTGCATTGTGTACTAGTACATTGCGGAAACTGCAAAAGATCTGCAGTCCAGTTCACGGCCTTGCTGTCTGTGACATTGACTTAAGACATCCTAAGTGTGCAGAATAAATCTCTTTTTAAAGATAAGCTCGCCTTTGTACAAGTAGTTTCAATTTTGATATCTCTGTATCTTCTGTTTTTGTGCAATAAATAAAGTATAAAGTATCACTTATCACTTATTCTAATGAAATGTAAAATGGAATATTAATTAATATACCTATAGATAAACAAAAAATAACTGTCCATCTTCACTCTGCACTGACAAACCGCTGGGTTCCGGATCCCGTGGACGCCGCTCGCCGGCAGGATGCCATCCGGCGGGGTTATGTATCTGCATGGGGTTAATCAGGCTCAACACAGACCTTGCTGTTAATAATTTTGTAATTATTTATTCCTGCTTATTAATTATGATAATGACTATATATTATATTTTGTTTTAGTTAAGCATAAGCAATTTTTAAAAAGAGATCTAAAAATCAATCTGTGTGAGTTTCTACGCCCTTCTTCTCCCACAGTGGTACAATGTAGAGAAGTGGCAAAAAATGACGATTGCTAAGCATATGTAAATATCTACAGTAATAAAGACATTTAGAATTTGGAATTTGGAATTTGAATTTGGCGGCGGCGCCCGAAGAAGCATCAGACAGTCCCGCAGATTAGGAAGTCTCGTGTCATCGTCGTCGTGTCGTAGATATTTTGTAGATTGGTGGATTTGTAGCGAAGTTGTAGATTTTGGCGATGCAAGAATTTCACAGGCTAACCAGACTCACGGGGTATGAGGAGTCAGTAGGTAGTTTTTGGGTGATTAGCGCTACTGGATCATGATATTCGAATGCTATTTTATTCTAAAAACAGATGGTTCCGCGGCGACAAATATCGAAAAGACTCGGCAAACTATGAAGACAATGACGAATGCCCTAGGCTATTGCCTAGGGCATTCGTCATTACGTCGTTATTATGAGATATACAATTAAGACTTTGGCCATGCAAGCATAAAAGGGTATGCCTAGCAGCCAAGATATTGCATATTAAAAATAAAATAGTTAAATCAGATGATAAAATTAAAACCGTTTGGAAGATGATTAATCAGGAATCTGGAAAGTCTAAATTGCAAGATAGAAATATTTGTTTCATCGTAGATGATAAAAAAGTAGGACTCACCAGCTGAAGTTGCAAACATTTTCGAAAGGTTTTTTAAGGAAATTCCATCCCAACTAACCTATGGGCTTAATTCATCACCAGAAGCAGCAACCAAACTGCTGATAGAAAATGTTAGCAGATGTAATGAAGGTTTTTCATTTAAGAAAATTAGCGATTATACTATTATTAAAACATTTGGTCAACTTAAGTTAAAATCAACTGAGGACCACTGGGGACTATCAGTTAAGGTTATTAAATCTATTATAACAAGTATAGCTCCATTGTTGGCACACATCTTTAATGTTTGCATCAAAAATGGAATGTTCCCAGATCTCATTAAATTAGCTAAGGTTATATCATTATTTAAAACAGGAGAAAAATGTGATCCTAATAACTATAGGCCAGTTGCGATAGTACCAGTGTTAAGTGAACTCTTTGAAAAGATTACGCTCAAGCAAATGCTTTATCACTTTAGTTCTAATGGGCTTTTCCACGCGAAACAGTTTGGGTTTACGAAAGGTAGATCATCTATTGACGCAGGCATAGCTCTTATATCCCATATTTATGATTCTTGGGAAAATTCAGAGGATGCTCTTGGAGTATTCTGTGATCTTTCTAAAGCCTTTGATTGCGTAAATCATGAGACCTTGCTCAATAAACTTAAACATTATGGAATAAGAGATAAGTCAAATGAATTAATTCATTCTTATTTGTCGAACAGAACCCAAAAAATCAATGTTAATGGTATTGTTTCAAACGGATGTGAAATGGAAATGGGTGTCCCTCAAGGATCAGTATTAGGACCATTTTTATTTCTTATTTATATTAATGACTTGCCATACCTTATGGAAAAATCTGCCGATATTGTATTGTTCGCTGATGATACTTCTATAATATTTAATATACAGAGACAATCTACATCTCTTGACAAGGCGAACTCTGCTCTTTCGGTGCTACTAGATTGGTTTAATAAAAATAATTTAAATCTTAACATTAAGAAAACTAATTGTATAAAATTTGTTCTACCAAATGTAAGGCAAGTAGAAGCACCATTAAACCTGGGCAAGGAGACACTGGGCTTTGTCGAGAAGGCAGTGTTTCTTGGCTTAACACTGGATAGTAAACTGCAATGGGGTCCACATATTGAAACACTGGGCTCTAAATTAAGTTCTGCGGCTTTTGCTGTTAAAAGAATCCGGCAACTAGCTGATGAAAAAACAGCAAAGCTTGTATATTATGCCTATTTTCACAGTGTAATGTCATATGGAGTACTCCTTTGGGGCGGCGCTGCCAATGTTGAACCTATTTTTATCTTACAGAAACGTGCCATTAGGGTCATTTATAACTTGAAGGCTAGATCATCTTTGAGAGATAAATTTAAGGATATTAATATTTTGACTCTTCCCTCTCAATATATTTATGAAAATATTATGTATGTCCGCAAAAATATCAGTAGCTTTAATAGAAAATGTGATCTTCACTCAGTTAATACTAGAAACAAATTAAAATTATCTTATACTAATTTTCGTTTAAGCAAAGTTTCCTCTAGCTTCAAGGGGCTTTCTGTTAGGTGTTACAATAAGTTGCCCTCCAATGTTATTAATTTATCAGAAAAACAATTCAAGAAAACTGTTAAGAATGTATTAATTAAAAAGGCATACTATAAAGTTGAGGATTATTTAAATGATGAACTGGTCTGGCAGTAAATTAGCTCCATTTGACAGCTTCTTTTCATGTAAATTGACCAAACAATTATTGTTTAGACATAAGTACTTGAATTTTGAAAAGAGTATGCAATGTGTTTCTTGTGCATTCCTCACATTGAGGACAACATTTTGAATGCACCTAGGCAGGTAACTATTTTTAATTTTAATGCCTATTTTTAAGAGGTTTTATATTAGATTCTGTATGTAAAATCCAATGAAAATAAACTATTTAAAACTGAAACTGAAACTGAACTGAAGTCGATCAGGAGTTGGTGTGTAACTACTACTCCCACGTCCTGAGACGACCAAAGCGACATATACTTCGCGCAGCGCTAAAATCAGAAACAGAAGAAAATGAAGTCAGACGACCTATCTTCAGATAGAAGGATACGCTAAACCAAACCATGGCCTACTACGGCGACAGCCACAAGTTCTGAGTTGAAAAAGCACATCAGGCAATTTATATCTTCAGCTGCAAAAAACTACAAAATTCAAGAAACTTATTCTGAAGACGATGAGGAAACTGACCCCTTATAAGAAGAAGTATGAGAAGAAATTATAAATTATGAGTTTTAACAACAATGTAGCTCTCCAAATCCTAACCCTATCTAATCTAGTATCCTATTTTGGCTTTAGGCTGAATAGTCGGTTGATTGGATGCCTTCTAGTCCTTTACTAGAGCTGGTGTTCTCCCTCCATATATGCTTTTGCGCCACCCGGTACACAAGCAGAGTTTATAGTGCCGGGTAAGGAGACCTGTGTATATCGTAAGCACCAGTGCTTACCCCAGTGCACACTTCTGACAAAATCTAAATTCAGACTTATACCTATTTATTGGTGTCAGAACAGCTCTGGCTGGGATCTGTGCCATTTATTAATTCAGTCATTCATCACTTAAAAAACTGCCAATATGGTCTTTGTAGGACCTTCTTCGGCGTCTTCGTCCAACGACTCCCGGTGTGAAGATCTGATTCGTCAATCTTCTTTCAATTCACTCATCCTTTCAACGTAACAAAACCTTAGCTGACCTTTGTTTTTTGTTTTAGTTGGAGGGGATAAAAATGGAATTACCCATGCCCAGGAGTCAGACCTCCCTGCTAAATCCGGGTCCCTACTTGAGCGGGCATCAGCTCGTGTAGTATACGGACAAAAAGCCACCCCATTGTTGTATAGTATGACAGTTATCGATAATCGATATAACTGTGAGTCCTGGCCTCGGTATACCTGTAATATTCCCATTTAGGCGATATATTATGTGTGAATGATGTATATAGGAGGAGTTTGCCTGTTTACCGGATTTTACGAGCGGACATCAGCTCATAGTCAGTAGCTTATATAAAAATTTAAAAAAGCGCTCTCTAAAAAGCGCGTTAAACTTAACAAAAATCCGCTAGATCTAGCGCCGAAAGAGCTAAAATGGCAGCACTGGCTCCGACTGAAAGAAAAAACAACGAAATGCGCACTCACGGCCAGTTTGATCGACGATCGCCAGGAAATCCGTGGTTTAAAATTGCATCGTATGATTTCACACTTACGGTCCGATGGCCTGATGGTCGATGAAACTGCCGTGAATGCCCAGATTTCCAGCCCAGCACCTATGAGTAGCGCGAAGGCTGGGAGTCCACCACCTTCTGCGCCACCTTGCCCGTCGCTCTGGGAGGCGAACAGGGAGGCGAACAGTCGGATGTCGCCCCCATTCCTAGAGCGCCCCAGGTTGGATCCGCTCTCCCCCATTCATCCACGGTATGATGTATGATCGGATACCGGGACAGCGAGGGGCCTATTATACGGGTTGGGACCCCTTGATGCACATACGGTCTGATATGCCAGTTGCATATCAGCAGCCGAGTTACTCCAAGGCCGACGGAGGTCTGAGCGCTAGGGACACGTCGCCCACTTACAGGGTGCCGCCACTCCACAGACGGTCATGCTCCCCACCGCCTCGGTGATAGCGTGGAGTTCGGACGACAAATCATGTGTGGCACGAGCACTATTGGACTCGGGGGCCCAGGGGTGCTTAGTCTCATGCAACCTTGTAAGACGGTTGGACATTTCGGTAAGGGAGTATCCACATTCCATTCGGGGAATTGGGAACACGGAAGTCGGTTCCGTTAAGGGAGTATGTCGGATTACTCTCTCGTCACGGGTGGATTCATCGGTGAATCTGACGGTCACGGCATTAGTCATGCCTAATGTGATGGGCTCACACCGTGAGCCAGTGACAACCCAGCGACAGTTGGTCGCTGGGTTGTCACTGGCTGACCCGGAGTTTGATATTCCGGGCCCAGTAGAGATTTTATTGGGTGTTGATGCCTTGGGATACCTGTTAGTGCCAGGTGTCCACGTTTGAGTTTTTGAGTTTTGAGCGACTGGTCTGGTTTCGGTCAACACCAGACTGGGCCATGCGGTAATGGGTCCGGTCATGCCGGCTGCCCCATGCCTAGCGACTAGTAGTCCCTTATTCGGTTCTGTACTCTCGGAGGTGATACAGAAGTTTTGGGAGGTGGAGGAACCACCTACGGTCCGCCGGTTGGACCCGGTTGAAGAAGAGTGTGAACAGTTTTATCGGAACAATACTGGTCGCCTTCAGTCAGGTCGATTTCTCACACGTCTTCCATTCCGGAGTGATCGCCCACCGCTGGGCAGTTCACACCATGCAGCCGAGACGCGGCTTCTGTCGATGGAACGACGCATGAAGCGTGACGGGATTTTCCGGCAGAAGTACGTCGATTTCATGCGGGAATACGAGTCGCTCGGCCACATGTCGGTTTCGGGTATCGACTGGAAGCGTGAAGACCACTGCTTCCTGCCTCATCACGCGGTCTTGAGGACCCCGGAGGGCAAAATACGGGTAGTGTTCGATGGATCGGCATCAACATCTAACGGCATGAACCTGAACCAGTGTTTGCATTCAGGGCCGAAGTTGAACCATGACATCGCGGATGTTATCACACGGTTCCGTCGACACAATGTTGTGTTTGTAGCTGACATCCGGATGATGCTTAGACAGACGGTCATTCACCCTGACGATAGACGGTATCAGCTGATACTGTGGCGAGAGAGCCCAGATCAGCCCATCAAGGTGTACGAGCTGAACACCAACACGTACGGGCTACGGTCTAGTCCTTATTTGGCGATTCGCACTCTGCGGGAGTTAGCGGATCGAGAACGGTTAAATTTCCCTAGAGGAGCAGCGATCCTGGAGCAGGATCTCTACGTGGACGATATCTGTACCGGTGCAGATTCCGTAGAGGAGGCGCTCGCTCAACGGGACGAGCTAGTTGAGCTCTTACGGGGTGGAGGTTACGAGCTCCGGAAATGGATGTCGAACTCTTCAGAGTTACTGTCTGGTCTTCCGGATGACTACCAGCAGGACCCCACATTTTTGAAAATTTGGAAAATTAGAATATGTTGCGGGAATTAGGCGTCTAGTACCAGCCGGTGTCAGACATGTTTTCGTATCGGGTCGAGTTGGACTCCCCGAAGGTCTGGACGAAACGGAACGTCCTTTCAACGGTGGCTAGGACATTTTATCCAAACGGGTGGATCACCCCGGTAACATTTCAGCTCAAGTGTTTTATGCAGCAATTGTGGTCTGCTGAGCTGAACTGGGACGACCCGATCGGCGGGTCATTGAGCTCAGAGTGGGACTCGTTCTTTTCGACCCTCCCTGGCATCAATCGGATTTCACTGCCACGGAGGTTGGTCCCCACCAAACGATACACCGCCACCCTACATGGGTTTTGCGATGCCTCGGAGAAGGGCTACGGAGCTGCGGTGTATCTGCGTACGGTCAACTCCTCGGGGGAGGTTGATGTGCGGTTGGTCATGGCCAAGAGCAAGGTTGCGCCGTTGCGCACTCGCCTGACCATTCCCAAATTAGAGCTTTCAGGAGCGGCTCTCCTGACTCGTCTGCTCAACCACACGCTGACGGTTCTTCGTGGGTCAATAGCGTTAGAAGATACGGTCTACGCTTGGACGGACAGCCAGATCGTGTTATGCTGGCTGAAGGCTTCAGTTCACAAGCTGGAGATTTTTGTGGCGAATCGGGTTTCGCAGATTTTGAATTCGGAGGTTCCCTTAATCTGGAGACATGTTCCAGGGGAAATGAACCCAGCAGACTGTGCGTCTCGTGGGTGTCACGCTCCGGAGTTAGTTGGACATCCCTTGTGGTGGGGTCCAAAATGGTTGACTCAAGCCGAATCGGATTGGCCAATGAGTCCACGCGTTACCTCGGCGAACGGCGCCTTGACAGTCGGTGTCTGTACGACGCAACCAGAGCCGGAAGAGGAGTTCAGCCTGCTGGAACGGTACAGCTCGCTCGACAAACTGGTCAATGTGACCGCCTGGATCTTCCGATTTGCGCGGAATTGTCGCAATTCTGAGGCGCAACGGGTGCGGACACAGGTCCTGACACCACGGGAACGGAACCATGCGTTGTTCGCATTGGTACGGAACATGCAGACGGTGCACTTTAATTCCGAACTTGACATTCTGAGACGCGGACGCGTCCAACTGAAGGGAGCTGTGGCTCGGCTCAACCCGTTTATTGACCCTCAAGGATTGCTGAGGGTAGGAGGTCGGCTGCGGAATGCCAACCTGCCTTATGCGGCTCGCCACCCGTTGTTACTCCCTAGGAAGGGACCAACTTCGAACTGTTGATACAGGATCGACACATTCGGAATGGGCATGTCGGATGCCACGCCTTGATGGCGTTTCTCCAGCGCGAGTTCTGGATTCTATCGGGAAGACGCTTAGTGCGTAGCGTCGTATTACGGTGCCTGCCTTGTTATCGGGCCAAGGCGGCTACGATGCAGCCCAAGATGGGCGATTTGCCCTCGGATAGGGTTAACGAAATCCGGCCCTTTGCGGTTGTCGGAACGGATTTCGCGGGACCATTCATGGTCAAGTCTTCACAGCTACGGAACGCCAGATTAGTGAAGGCATACCTGTGCGTCTTCGTGTGCTTGGCCACGAAGGCAGTCCACTTGGAGGTGGTCAGTGACCTCACTACAGAGGCATTTATCGCATGTCTAGATCGGTTCGTCTCACGAAGGGGCCTCCCGACATTAATCCGTTCGGACAACGGCACAAATTTTGTCGGAGCCAGGCGATATCTGCAGAAGGTCACTCAATTCCTGAACGGTAACCAGGACGCCATCGGTACGGCTTGCTCCCGACGAGGGATTGAATGGGTTTTCAGTCCGCCGGGATGTCCTCATTGGGGAGGAATTTTTGAGGCTGCGGTTAAATCGGCTAAGTCGCACCTGACGAGGATCATCGGTGAGACCTCTCTACGCTTTGAAGAGCTTGCGACGCTGTTCTGTAAAATTGAAATGACACTGAACTCGCGTCCGTTGTGCCCGCTCAGTTCGGATCCAAATGATTTGGAAGCGTTGACGCCGGGTCACTTCCTGATAGGTCAGCCCCTTAACGCCCTGCCAGAATACCCATTCGGTGATGTTTAGTTATGTCGGTTAACTAGGTGGCAAATATTGCAGCAGATGGCTCAAGATTTTTGGAAACGGTGGTCCCTTGAGTACTTGCACATCTTGCAGCAGCGCCTTAAGTGGACTGACCGGACGAGCCCCCCTCAAGTCGGTGATTTGGTGCTGATTAAGGATGCGAACCTGCCATCATTGAGATGGAGACGAGGACACGGGTCGGGATGGCACGCCTCGATCAGCAGAAGTCAAGGTGGGGGACTCGGTCCTCAAGAGAGCGGTCGCAACACTTTCTCGCCTTCCTATTGATTAGGGACAGGTTCGGGCCTGTCCGGGCGGGTGACTGTTTAATATTTATGCTTCGGAACGCACCGGTTTTTCGTTGCGCGGATCGACCGCGAGTGATCGGGACATCACTAGCAGCTGTCACTTGTATAGAAACGAGATGACGAGTTAGAGGTTACTCTTTTTTGCACATGGAGAAAATGTCGGCACATGGCATTCGGGCCTTAGCTGTATTTTATTTATAATAATTGTCTAACACAGGTGTCGGGCCTGGTCGGAATGTTAATTATAATAAGCACGGAACAATCGTCGGGAAATAAGTAGATTCACGTCATCGGAGTGAGTGCTTCGTGTTGTGAAAGGTTAAAGTGGTTCGGTCCCCAATTCGTCGCATTCGGATAGCGACTCTTTGTGTCGGCAAGCAACACGACGGCGACAGCATCGGGCTACGACGAGAGTAAGATTCGACTCCTCTCCCCCCACCCTTGTGCTCCTCATCCCGTGTTCCTGCTTCGAATTGAGCTTTCGAATTCCGGTCCACGGCGTCAAAGGTCAGTACTCCTGGTGAAAAACAACCCTACCATGATTCCACGCCCTCTCGGTTGAGGCGTGGAATTTAATCACAAGCAAATTCAGAAAAATTGTGACATAATGGCGGTATCTTTTGATTGCGTTGACCTTTAAGTTGAACTTTAAGGCTTGAGTAAAGGACATTTATTTCAAATTAGATCCCTCCACGCGTTCCGACAAACGGACGGACGGACAACGAAGTGATCCTATAAGGGTCCATTTGTTAAGTTGGATGGAACCCTTAAAACGGCAAAGTCGTGTACGATTATTGAAAATACAAGCGCAATGCCGTCCAAAAACAAGCCCCTATCTTTACTAGGAGAGACCACGCACCGCTGCGTGCCGGCCTCCCTTTTGGGTTGCCCAATGCGCACCGGTGCGTAAGTGGTAGTCAAACCGATATATCCCGAGTGGCCTTTTTGACATGTGAAAATAAAAGCTAAACTATACATGTGTACTACATGCATATTTTTGCTTTCATTTTCATATGTCGAAGAGGCCACGAGCATCTTAAAAATCTAAATACTAAGATTTATTGCCAAAAATCGCGGGTTCAAACTGACAGTTGTCAGTTTGGCTCGAAAACGTACCCATCAGCGTCTAGATACGGGAAGACACAGGAAATAAGAGCCATGCTTCCAACTCCTTCTCCTTCTTTCACTTTAAAAAGGAAAGGGAGACCGAGGCATAGCTCTGTCCCTTACTTCCTGTATCGTCTAGTCACTAGACGCTGACGGGCATTTAAAAAAATAAAAAAATGCCCATCTGCGTACATAGTTTTTTGTTGAAAATCTATACAAAATTCAACGAAAATGTGCAAACGAGGGGCCTTTTTAACCGATTTAAAAAAAGAGAGGTTCAAATTGACCCGTTCATTGAATTACAAGTTACTCTCGGGGACCCGAAAAAAAATATATATATAGGTATTATAATGATGGTTACTATCATTCCCTATTATGGTCAGCTGATTAAATGTCACCCTGCGTATGTATGTAATATTTATAAAGGTCTCTAAATATGATTAAATACGATAAATATTCATAATTCAGTTATCCTCTGAATGTAGGCACAATTGTGTTCTGCCACCCGGTACGGAATAGATAATGCTTTGTTTGTGTTTGCTTAGGATAGGATAGGTAAAACCCAGCTTAATTATACGGCCGCCATGTTGGATTTATTACATACATAGTATAATGACAAGATGAAAATCTCTCACTCAGAGGGCGTGGTTATCATTTTGATATTTATCGTACAAATTAACCTCGGGTGTTTCTATATTTGTGAGGGCCCTGTTTCTGCAAAATAAATTATTCAGTACACCATTTTGCGTGCACAGGCTAGTTTCCTCATGATATTCTCCATCACCGTTTTCGAAGGCCCATATAATTTACAATAAGACTTATCACTTGTCTTATAGGTCAACGGTCATCACCGGGTTTCGAACCCGCACCCCTGCAACCAAACTACTAGACTAAGTTCATTTGACCTTAACAAAAAATCCCCCCAGCTGATTTATCACATAAACTGTGACTCGGGTAATTAACCCTAAAAGGTTTATGCGAAACATAAATAAACATTAGTAAGAGTTTTACGAGAATTCGCCGCTGTTCGGGGATATCGCCATCCATGCCTGTGGGACTGCGACGTAGCGTAGGAGACCGGAGGGCTTTGCTCGGGTCAAGGCTGAGGCGTCGTTAAGGCTCAATTAAAAAATTGTCACCATTTTATAATGAATTAAAAGGTAATTACCAAATATTGTCAAGTATTTCTTTAATTATATTTGAAAAGGTAATTAAAGAAATACATGACAATTAAATTTGTTTCATAATTAACAACTAAAATAATGATAACTTTGCCGTTACGTCAATTACTTTAAACGTATTTTGATATTCTTTCTTCAAAACAAAACAATTACTACCGATATTTAATTTAGTCTGTCGTTTTTTGTTTTCTTGATTATGGTGCTAGAGCGTAAAAAAATGCCGAAAATCTTACATAGTTTTACAATAAATATGAATCTGCACGTCAAGGTTGACTCTGAATGATACCAATTGGTTCACCTAACACTGATACCAAAATTCATAAATATTCGACATAATTTAATGTAAAAACATATGTTGGTCTTTATCTACACACTTATCATAAACCCTCTTTACTGCGTTCAAAAACCGCACGTTACGATCAGCATTATGTTAAATTACTTGGTAAAAACTCGTTTCGTATCTGGGAAACTACACATTATGGTCATTATGTGTAGTTTTTCTACATATAATGACATTCAAATTTCGAACGCCGACGCCCGCCTGCATGCCACCCCTAGTTTGTCTGTGAAGTTGGTACTAACATTCAAATTTCGAACGCCGACGCCCGAAGTTGGTGCTACAGAACAAGCTAAACAACTGCAGAGCCACAATGCCGGTCAAATATGCGGTTCCTGAACACATCAAAGAGAGCTTATGATATGTGTGTAGATAAACTAGTGTATGTAACTGTACATAATTAGGCATTAAAACTCTCGAGTGATATTATTATGAAACTCGCCATGCCCTCCATTATGTAGCAGTCACATAAACTACTATTATATTTTTGTTCTTACAAAATAGAACTGAGTTTAAAGGTTTCTTGTTATACCGAATAATAGACTCTATGATGCCTATTTGTTTCTTTGTACACCAAATAACAGCTTTAATACAGCTGATGGTTTTTATACTCCGAATAACAGTTCTAATACAGCTAGTGGTTTCTTTTTACACCAAATAACTCCTCTATTACAGATGTGATGTGTTCTTTACCAATGAAAAGACCCTATAACGCAAAAAGCTGTGTAATTTAAAAATTATCTAATATACGGCTTCTGTTCAGCTTGTGATTCTGCTGACCAATAGCGGTATAAAGCATTCACTCGTTCTGACTTTTCAAAGTCTGTATGTGCGTGCATGGCAGTAAATTATTGCATTCATTTATTACCGTCTCATTATCCATTTTATTTGAGTTTGCTTTAAGCAAGTGCGGTTCTCGTACATTGTGTGAAGTTCTGTAACTTTATCCTCTGGGTATTAAACTAGGTTACTGCAATTCTATCTCTGACAGTTAGCATAGAGATGTTAGTGGAAAGGAGATCTCTCCCCCCAGACTTATCACTTATCGCCGCCGCCGCTCGCCGAAAATAAAAAATATATTTGATTTGACATTTACCGTGAAAATGCATGTGCTCAATTTGTCCAAAAGCCATCCTTAAATTGTGTTTCGTCGTCTATTCCTAGATTATACCTTTAAACCATACCAACATCAAGAATATAAACATTTTTAGCATCCTTTCCTTTCCTCTCTACGACAGTTTTAGTACCTAAAATAGAAAGGAATAAGAATATATCTATGCATAGCTATATTAGTATATACCGATACATGAGGTATTATTTGCCCATCTTTTAGAGTAAAAAGTGCGGTTACACGTAGTTTATGAGTTACATAGAGATATCGGAGAAAAGCATCCTTAAATAAGTGCGCTTTTTAAGTCATGCGGGATGCTTGCGGAGTCAGTTCCATCCATCCAACAGTAAATCCCGCGCCCGCGTGCGTGTGGAAGCGCGCATGACACTGAAAGAGGACTTTTCGCAGTGAAAGTTCGAAAATAGAGCATAAAATCCGGCAAAAACCATTGGATATCAAGCTGAAGACCTCTGTGGAGTTGCGGTTCTATGCTCTGCCAGCCAAGCGGGCTCGAGTCCCGGCTGGAGAGGGGGGAAATAGGTCTTGCATTTGCATATGTGTGACGTCGCTATTTCTGGTTCCACACAGGGTATCTTAGTGTAGGGCCAGTAGCACTGTAAGTGCATGTATATAAATGTTAAATAAAATATGAGTTTAGATACTTTTGGCGCCTCCTCTATGTCCCTCGCCTGTCAATTTCAGGAGCACAAATCGTAAATATTCGATCTGAACTTGCCAGATCGGATGTGTCTGCTGTCGCACACAATACAGCTGCATCGTACATTATATTCTTTATTCGATGGAAAACGTATAAGAAAATGGATTGGTTGCGGGAAGAGATATCTTACTAGAAATAAGTTCGCCTTAGCACACAATTTTGATGTGCCTATTATATCTTGTTTGTTTGAATATTTCTGTGCAACAAGGAAATTATAAAATCATAAATTATGGGTTGGAAATAGATTATTTATTCATATTTCCAGAGAAGAAACATTCATGTCACCATCTGCGGTGATAAGCTAGCCCCCTGTCTCGCAAAATGGAGTAATGACTGGCAAAACGTGTGCCGCCGCCACACCGTGTGGAAAAAAGCGTGAGCTTGTTTCTAAAAAGCATGTTCTATTTAGAAACAAGCTCGCTCAATCTTCTTGTAAGCAGAAGCACGTACATATTTTGTTTTGCATATGTAGGTCCACTTGCAAGACCGTCACTACAAAAATATGCTTAACTTGCTGAACTGATTTAAGTTTGACTTTTTTCTTACATTTTGGGCGGCTTGCAGAGGCTGCTTCAATCTAGATTCAGTACAACTTAAACTCGACAAATCAGAGTCAATCAAATCACAGTTGCTAAATCAGTTTAAGACGCTTAACGTATAATAGTGGATGTCGTGCAAGTGGACCGCATTGTTAAAATCTGGTAGCTCATTTGCCATACATTATAAGTTAATTGAGTTACCCCCCGGCGAAGTAAAAAACTTTAGCTCAGAACTTTAAGTTTACAATATAATAGCGAAGTCTCCTGATAGCTTTAATTGTGTACTAGATTTTTCCCGCGGCTTTGTCTGGCCTTTAGAACATAGGATGTAAAATACTGTATTTTTTGTAGATGTAGTGAACTAGTTCTACTTAGTATTACTGGTGTAACATACTGTATTTTTATCTTCTCGTTATTGTAAATAGGTTCTATAATTGATATAGTTTTTGTGGATTCTAGATTTAAAAAAAAAAATACTTGTACTTTTCAAAGACTTTCCTTTTTTTTCTCCGACTCTTTAGGCGAACCTTAAAATAATAATGTAACAGTTTATAGTTCAACATGATTTCCGGAAGATTTCCGGTTAACCTTGTTTCTAAAGCGATGTGCTAATTTCGTACATATTTACTCGAGGCCTTATTATATTAGTGGTTTTCCCCTGACCCTGCAGTTAAAATTGCGACTTCGAATGCCTTCGATAGACAGTTCCCTTCACGGCTCCCCGAACTCGCAGCGTGCCTGGACGAAGTTGGAGAAGGGAACATCGCAGAAGCTATTTTCACTCTCGAGTAGTTAGGCTGTTGTTCTCAACAGGATACCACCCCACTACTGGTCCGGTCTCTACAACCCTATCGGCCGGACTCTACTTGGCTCCTGCCCTGCACCGTCCATCATCCCAGCACCATGACCGGCCCTCAGTCGCCCTTTGGACCTTCGAGGACACCTTGAGACCTGCCGACGTGCTGTGCCCTCCTCCTTCCTAGACGCCCTATCCGTGCCTTCCACTGACGATGATATCCCAGGGGAGTCATATGCTAACACACAGAACCTTTCTAACTGAGTTCATAACCCACGACCAGGCCGCGCTCTTCAATCGCAATCCTTCTGAATAAAAGATGTAATGATTACGAGTGTCTATTTACTTTGCTATGTAGCGAAGCTACTACCGTTTCGAGGCACAACATGGTGTATTAGAAATATGTAATATTTCAAGAGGATATAAGGGATTTCAAATAAAGGGCCTATGCTACACTGTGTGTGACCTGCCATCCAATGTATGATATCATACTCTAAAACTTCATCAATCTATCTAACCCTAAGTACCTTCTGTATTTTACGTTAATATCTGTAGCCAATAAATGATTTTTCTTTTCTTTTGTCAAAATCTTTACCAACGAGCCACAAAGTGAAGCAACCATCCTTACTCGCTTCATTTCATATCAGATAGTTGGAGCAGTTTGTAACTACGCTGTATGCGACAAGCACGTTTCGTTTAATTTATGCACATTTGGAGTACATAGTTGGAAGTTCTCCTATCTTGCGAACTTATGTTTTGTTGAAAAAGTTATGGTTTGATGAAGAACGTACCTTTTATGTTAAAAAGAAAGTCATCATATTCGTAGGCAGACTTGCAATATAGACTTTTGACAGCCGCTGAATACAGTTTAAGTACAACTTGAACACAACACGGCTTTGTCATGGGGAATTTGGCTGATAGGCAATAACCTTACCCTGCTTGCTTGACTACGTAACTTGACTGTGTTGTATTCAAGTAGTGTTTAAACTGTATTTAGCGGCTGTCAAGATTTTGGTGCAAGTCGGTTTAAATATAAGGTCTGACCCTCCTTTTCTTTTTCCTGAAACTAACTAGAATTTCCCAAATTAGATTTAATGGTTGATTAGCTTACTGGTTTAAGGGTAAGTCATTCGCCTTCACGTCTCACCTTCAACAAAGAAATGGACTTAAACGAAAAATGGATTATGAAACTAAAATAAAATATTCCTCTCTGAGATCCAACTTATTTAATAAAGAGTCTCTTTAGCTATGAAGAGTTCTCAATTCAAAAATTCAAATTTATATTTCGTATTCACGTTGAACAACCAGTCACTTCCGTTTCAAGATAGTGGTTTTTTTTCTGTTTCTTATGGGCATGTTTTTATTGAAAATATTATTTTGTAGCTTATAAATGCAGTACAGTATATGGAGGTAGATGAATGCCCAAGGCGAAATTATAAAATGATCAAAATAAATTAAGCTCATTAATGTCCCCACCGAGGGTCACAGGACTTTACCCGGATTATTTAATCACACATCAAAAATACTGATTTGCACACCAAAAAAGGATCAGCAAAAACACTTTTTATGTTTTAAATATTTTATCTACACACGTATCATAAACCCTCTTTACTGCGTCTAAAAACCGCACGTTAGACCAGCGTAATGTAAAACTATTCGGTAAAAACTCATTTATTATCTGAAAATTTGTACATTATGACCATAATGTGTAATTTTTCTACGTATTATGACATTCAAATTTCGAACGCCGACGCCCGCCTGCGTGCCGCCCCTAGTTTGTTTGTGATGTTGGTACTACATAAAATGCTAAACAAGAGCAATGATCAATGCCACAATGCCGGTCAAACATGCGGTTCCTGAACACATCAAAGAGAGCTTATGAGATGTGTGTAGATAAACTAGTGTATGTAACTGTACATAATTAGGCATTAAAACTCTCGAGTGATATTGTTATGAAACTCGCCTTCGGCTCGTTTCATAAACCCATTCTTGAGAATTAATGCCCTCCATTATGTAGCAGTCACATAATAATAATAAAGGGCATTAATACTCGAGAGTGGGTTTATGAAAGTCTAGAGTTTTAATGCCTAATTATGTACAGTTACATACACTAGTTTATCTACACACATATCATAAGCTCTCTTTAATGTGTTCAGGAACCGCATGTTCAACCGGCATGGTGGCATTGATAATTCCTTTGCACTTGTTTAGCTTGTTCAGTAGTACCAACTTTACAAACAAAGTTGGGGCGGCACGCAGGCGGGTGTCGTCGTTCGAAATTTGAATGTCATAATATGTAGAAAAACTACACATTATGGTCATAATGTGTAATTTTTCTACATATCATTATATGTTTCTACATGTCATTACATTCAAATTTCGAACGCCGACGCCTGCTTGCGTGCCGTCCCTAGTTTGTTTGTGAAGTTGGTACTGACATTCAAATTTCGAACGCCGACGCCCGCCTGCGTGAAGTTGGTACTACAGAACAAGCTAAACAATTACAGAGCCACAATGCTGGTCAAACATGCGGTTCCTGAACACATCAAAGAGTGCTTATGATATGTGTGTAGATAAACTAGTGTATGTAACTTTACATAATTAGGCATTAAAACTCTCGAGTGATATTATTATAAAACTCGCCTTCGGCTCGTTTCATAAACCCACTCTCGAGTTTGAATGCCCTCCATTATGCAGCAGTCACATAAACTACTATTATGTGTACTCAAGTTTATGTTTTAATTATTTTTTGTTGTTCTTACATGTTCAACCTAACACGCCTATTAGGAAGACCTATAGTATAGTATAGTATTCTGTCGGAACCAAAATTTATGTGCAGTTTAATATATTATCCCATAAATTATTGCAGCAGTTACATTTTATTTCTCTTTTATTTCGCTCTCGTATATTATTATCATTAAATTCCCATTAAAGTCGGAAGTTAGCACCCACTTTAAGATGAATGGTTACCCACACCATACTATGTAACATTTTTTTTTAAATATTGAGTAGGTAGTCATTTAGTTGATTAATTCGTTCCACTGAACATTGAAAATATCAACTAAAATTGAAATCACATTGTTTAAAATTATCCCGCTAATAAAACACTCAAAACGGAACTAGGTTATCCAGAGAATAATTCCCGTACCTCACAAAAACCAGTTTGTTTTTCAATAAACCACACTTATTTCTTAATTGTGTTTTAAATCACACTCCTTACCTTCGGGCAGCTTCGGCGCACTGATTAACGACACATTAATCCTGTACGTCAGTGTCTTTCAAGCTTTTTCACGACGCGACCCCCTCAGTACTTCGCGAACCCCCAAGCTACCCACTATGTTTTTTTTTTCATGTTAAAAATAATTACAACATTTCTAGACTAACGCATCCAAAAAGTGGCCTTTAAGTCATGCAGTCAAGCGGGCTTATTCGTTAACTCAAATGACAGTTTAAAATGATGATCACCGAGTATAGTTTCCAACTTCCAACTGTCAACTGTCAAACCTCACATTTGGTATTCCGTAACTTCGGTGCGCAACTTTAAAATTTGAAAATGGCGTGCCGCTCAGTGATCATCACTAGACTAGTTAGATGGCCACTGAAGGATATCGACTTACGTTAAATGGTATTCAGTGAGCTCGATCTACATGATATTGACGTTTAGAAGTGGACCACCCAAAGTGTCAAAATAGAAATGAAAACGACTGTTGGATAGCAATGTTTTTAAGACCAATAGGGATATTAATCATTATTGTGTTTTAATTTGGTAAATACCTTTGTGTTTATTGTGATTATTCATAATCTAAGATTGAATAATATGTCTTTTTAATATTAATAATAATAATAATATTAATAATACCTTGGACACCATTTACAAACATTAATCTAGCCCCAAACTAGGATTCCCTGTATCTTGGATACTAAACAACGATACACATACTTATATAGATAAATATTATACTTAGATAGATAAACAACCATGACTAGGGTACAAACATCCGTTCTCATCAAACAAATATTTGCCCCTACCGGGACTCGAACCCGAGACCCTTGGTTTCGAAGGCAGCGTCACTGCCGACTCGGCCATTCGGCTCAGTCAGTATTTATCAAATATATTTATGTCTTATTAACCTGTCAGTACTTGTTGCTAATTTTAAATATGGCACGAGTGTATTTATTGGGTATTGCTTAAGAGCAAAGACAAATAAATGTCTTAAGAAGAGAACGCCGGGCAAGGCGAGCTTTGAGTGACCCCATGAATTTGCTGGACCAAGAATTTTAGGCTCACTTTCGCTTAACCATAGAAGTCTTCCTCACTATATCCGAGGATCTTCGGTGGTATATGACACAACCGTACAAAAATATAGTAAAATTATAAACCTATAAATGCTAATATGTAGTAAAATTTCAATATAACGAAATGTTTTACCCACCTTGCTAATTTTAGACGCAACAACAAGATACTCACTGAAAGGCACTTTAAAACTTTATTTTACAAAAAAAACGTGTTGATGTTGTTGTTTTTGTTCAAACATAGCGTCACGCATTTTCTCACACGGGGTGGCGGAGGCACAATTGTGCCAACTTTGAGCCAGTTATTCAATACTCCATTTTGCGTGACAAAGGGCTAGCCCATTTCTGCACCTATGGAGTAATGAAAGTTTCCTCACGACGTTTTCCATCACCGTTAGAACGTTCTTATAATGTGCTTAAGATAAATTAATTATCTCATTAGTACATAGTCATGAATCAAACCTGCATCTCCTAGATGAGAAACAAGTGTGAAACCCATTAGACCACAGAGCTGTTTTTGAAATATAAGTACTTCCACATATTTGACAACTCACGTGATGTATATATTAGCCGCAAAAATTCAGAAAATAATGGTGTCGCTCAGTTATTTCGTGTAACCAAGGATATCAAAAAGGCGGGTAATAGCTAGAGTGGTAACAACTTCATGTCGTTGAGCACTGAGAGTTTTCTTTCATCACCAAAAGATCACGTGAAATGAAGGCGAACACCAGGACAACAGAGTATTCGGTTGGTCACTGAGCTCGGTGATCATCACTTCACTGTTGTTCACTTTCATCTCTCAAAATTAGTGAATAAGCCCGAAGAAGGTCTAGTCACTAGTCAGGGGGTAGACTTATCATCAGCCTATCGGGGAACCCACTTTTGAGTATAGACCACGTCATTCTATTCTGTATTGACGGCCTCTATGGTGCTGTGGTTGTGGCTCTGCCCACCATGCGAGAGGTCCCGTGTTCGATCCCCGGCTGGGGATAAAGAACAAAAAATACTAGATCTTGGATGTTTATATATGTGTGACGTCGCTGTTTCTGGTTTCCAAAGACAGCAGCAATGTATGTGCCTGTATGTAAATGTTTATGTTCGTTTTTGAATGTAACTTATGTCATATCTCGATTCCTTTCAAATAGACGATTCACCAATGACAGTCGTTTTAACTTACATCTCCTGAAACCAATAATCGCAATCTGATTGGTCAAACGTCAATAAAAAGCAAACATTTTTCAAAAATCAATTTAAAATGGATTTTCATAGAAATTCATAGTTTTCAGAGATAGGGAATAGAGCGACGGACAGAAATTTGATTTTATTTTTTTTGTCACTTGTTAGCGAACACTTCGAGTGTTATATGGCTATATTTACGGAGGGTCGCGCACGACCCACCAATTGTAAGCCACTGCCCACGCCGTTAAGATAATCAATTAATTCAACCTCCTTGAGGCGTCTTAATACGAATAACCGATTAATTTTATTCTCGAACGATTGATTGTTTTATTTTACTGAAATAAAAGCCTGGAGTTAAGTTTGTTTGTGTTGCTGTTTGGACGTTCTTCTTTTCAGGGTTCCGTACCCGAAGGGTTCCAAACGGGACCCTATTACTAAGACTCCGCTGTCCGTCCGTCCGTCCGTCCGTCCGTCCGTCCGTCCGTCTGTCACCAGGCTGTATCTCAAGAACCTAGCTAGCTGGAGAGTTGAAATTTTCACAGATTATGTATTTCTGTTGCCGCTATAACACCAAATACTAAAAAACAGGATAAAAGAAATATTTAAGGGGGCTCCCATACAACAATTCTTTCAATACCACATACAAACTTATGGATGCACCTGGTTACGTACATGGAGTGTGAAAGTAACCGCACCAATAACTTTGTAAACAATATTTTGCTGTGTAAAATCCAAACTATTCACTCCACACCATCGCTTCCATTGAACGGTGGTACGGAACCCTTCGTGCGCGATTTAGACTTGACCGGTTTTTTTATGTCACATTTGCTGTCTCCCTCAGAAAAAAAACATTTTCTGCAAAATTTGTTGACTTTTTTTATATATTTTTATTACAATGGGGCAATACTATACGAGCATTAAGGTGTTTAAATAACACGGTCTAATTTTAAGAATTTCTGAGTAAAATCGTTGTGACGAAGGACTCAAATCGTGGGACATAGGTGTTTTCATACATATTTTAGGTGTCTCCCAACTCCAGTCACTGCGTTTAAATACATAGTACAAATAAATGTTATATGACATTATAAAATGTATGAATGCCATTTAACGAGTGAAACACTAATTATTATTATAATATACGATTCATAAACAAATGAACTAAAATAACAAAAAAGTGCTAATATGAACTTTATGTCTCCGAACGAAGTACCAATTGAGCGGTCGCCTAGGCCTATGTCACACGTTTTTGCCGGATTAAACTTGTAAGAATTGCTATTGACCTTGGGTGGATGGCATGGGCACATGCCCCGCCCCTCCCCCAACCCGCCTTCAACGTCCCTGCGCCATCGCCGGCCGAGCCAGTCGCCCGAAAGTTGTCGCAGGAGGTGCGTGTTTTAATTCGGCTTCTGTTCTGTCACGTAAGTTTACTGTTGCAAATTTCATTTTATTTATTCAATGTTTTATAGATTGATTGCTATTTTATTAATATTGTATTTAGGCAGCCAAGTTTTTTGATTTGACGATAAATAAAATAGCGATAATAGTGTTCATTAATATTTAACACCTCCGTCACACTACACTTCTGTAACGCCAGGAGTGACAGAGTGGTAAATTATGTGACGGAGTATTAGCTTTTGTATGATGTTTCAATGTTTTAGTGTATTATACGGAAAAATCTCGTGTTTTTAGTTTTTTAAGTGCTACAATTAGCTGTGTTTTTGCTATAGATATGACTGCTTAGTGATGGCTTTGTCAGCAGCTGAGAGGCAGCGACGCTGTCGTGAAAAACGAAAAAACAACAACAACCCGGGCAAATCGCAGGCCATGATTTTGGGTACTCGTCACTCTCATAACCTAGTTCAGAAAATGCCCGTCGACCCTATAGTGTATGATGGTAACATAATTTCATACAGCGAGAAGGCCAAGAATCTTGGGGTTGTATTTGATAAATTGTTGTCCTGGTCGCCCCATGTTTGTGAGGTCAGCAGACGAGTCTTTGCGTCATTTCACTCCCTACGGAGATGGCAGCACTTCCTGCCACAGCAGACTAAAATCACCCTTGCCCAGTCCCTCCTACTACCTTTAATCGACTATGCAGATGTTTGCTGGATCGGTGCGAATGAAGAACAACTGAACAAACTCGAACGACTTCAAAACCTCGGGATTCGGTTTGTCTTCGGGCTGCGCAAGTATGACCATGTCTCACAGTATCGCAAGGAGTTGGGGTGGCTTCCGATCCGCCTTCGTCGTGATATGCACGTTCTCTCCTATCTGTTCAACATTTTGCGAAATCCCCGCTACCCCTTATATCTTCGAGAACGTTTCGAGTTTATTTCCTCCAGGCATAGCAACCGGAGATCCCACACGATATCTCTTCTCTCTACTCCTCGGCATAACACTGCCGCTTACAAACACTCGTTTAGGTTAACGGGGATCCGACTGTGGAACGCACTTCCCTGCGCTATTAGAGATAGTCCCTCAATTTTCACTTTTAAGACAAGATTGAAAGAGCATTTCCTTTCTCTTTCGTGATAGGTACTTTTATATATGTATATATAAGTAGTATACGTTTGATATATATATTTTTTTTTGCTTTTGTATTTTATTTAGTATATATAATTTATAAAATCATTATGTTTTAGTTGTAAACAATTAGATGTGTACAGTTTTATTGCGCACTAGGACTCTCCTGTTGCACAATTTTTCCTGTCCTACCTAGGTTTGCTGGTAGAAATCTCTCTTTAGAGATAAGCTCGCCTTTGCTCATAAAATGTTTTGTTACCTTACTATTAAGATTTCTGTGCAATAAAGAATATGAAATGTAGTTTTACGATTTAATTGATTATAAATAGTAAGTTATTCTTTGTTACGTTTAAAAGCAAGTTCCTATTTCTAAAATACTATAGTTTAACATACCACTATCATTATTTTTAGTGACTGAAGTACTCCTCTGTTACATTTTTACCACTCTGTCACAATGTGTCTCCATACAGCAAATTATTCAAGGAAGTCTGCCGGGCTAACTAATTGTTTTTACAAGAAGTTTATTTTTGAATATACTAGAAAATATTGTAATTTATGAGTCCATTTATATTTCAATGCAACTAATATGCTATAAAACGGTTAATTTTTAAAGTTGGTTAACTTTACGGCATAAACATGTGACAGAGTGTTGAGAAAATCATATAATATTTTATTATTTTTAAGAAAAATACCAATTTTGTTACTAACTTAAATATTTTAATTAGTAGTACACATAGTACAAGTTAAAACTTAAATGTGATTTTGCATGCCATAATAAAACTAAAATAATATTTAAAAAAAAAAAAAAATTGAAAATTTATTTTGGAGTGATCCAAATGTGACGTAAAAAAGAAGAACGACCATTGATTCAGGTGTTTTGGTAAACAAATCAATGTTAGTGTAAGTGAAAAGTGTTTATTCAACCAATTCAATACATCACCAATATGAATAAAAGTAACGAAAAAGGTCATAATTTTTTTGTTTATCTTTTAAATATTTCTATCAAACACAAAAACCACACAGAATATAAATAGCGTCACGCATTTTACCATACGCAATTTAGCAAGTTATTATTTTCTCCGCAGCTATGGACATATACATTCCTCACGATGTTTCCCAGCACCGTTGTTTTGCTTCACACCACACAAAACATTACACGGAATTAAAAATGAACTCACTCTTTTCCCCAAAAGATAAAACTCAGTTTACACGAGCAGACATTTCTCTTAATACCCGAATAAAGTTAACGACTGCAACATAAAGCGCATACACACACTTGCACTCTGTTTAACGACCAGCAATAGTCTTAAATCTAGATGTACCCTTATTTGTGTGCTAATTTTTATGATTGCTTCGCCCAAGTTCGTATACAAATGGGCATGCGAATGTTTGTAGGTGTTTGTCGGGCTGTAGTTAAATTAGTATATACGAAAATAAAACGTACTTGTAATTAAATATGCTTTCATAGAAAGTAAAGCAGTCACAGATAAAATTGATTCTTACCGGCACAACACCGACATACAAATCGTCGTTCGATTAAAAGCCTTTATCGGTGGCCTAATGGCCACCGATAAAAAAACAAGCTGCCAGAAAAAAAAACAATAAAACGAAACAGGTCGGATATTCGCACCACTGGCTGCACAGAGTGGCGCCCTGGTCATTGACGAGAAAATGGGTGGAATTTATCGAAGAAATAAAAGAATTTAACCTCAAAGTACTCTAGCTCATGTACTAAGGAGGACAGGGCGCAATATTCAATGGAAACTTTTGGAGTAGCAACGTATTTAAAAAAGGAACGCGATTTAAAAATGCGCGGAGTTCAAGGCAGCATATTAAACATTTACATTCAATTCTTGCTATATGGCTGCACTTGTATGCTTATCTTAGAGTTGAAAATCGCTTACATTTCCAGTGTTTTGTTACTTTTTAAAGTTTTAAGATAGGAGTTACCGTTTTAACAAGCTTGCTTGTTTCGGCGGTTCAATAGCTTGATATTAACTTGACTTATCAATGGAGAAAAGATGTTTTCATTCATAAGGAAGGCATTTTAAAATGTGGCTAAAAAGAAGTTGATAAAATCATTATCAACTTTCGGGATCTTCTCCTTCGGGATTTCGTATTTCAAAGTTAAATATTTGTATGGAGAGGCTTTTGAATGATCAATAAGGGAAATATGTTTGCCAATATCGTAGCAAGTGGGGGTCCTTAGTCTCTGTCCACGAATGTGGAACACGCGTTATCTTGTTTTGTAAAACATTAAGATACCTTACTATACAAAACAGTAACTTATGTGTCACAAATGTACTTACAAGTGGGATACCCTTAGGGATTAGTTAGATTATAAGTGATTATGTATTTATCCTATATCTATTTTGTCCCGTAACTTGTGATTGCTAAATAATTTAATAAACATGATCCACCGTAACGTTGCATGTAAATCATGACCCATTTTGTCAACGGAACGGTTTTAGGTTGAAAAAAATGGAGATAAAAGATATGGCTTTTTAATGTCAAGTTGATTTGTCCACTTATGAGAAAAACAGTTTATTCCTTTCTGAATTCAATATAAGGAAGCATACACAACAATCCATTAAACGTATAGCTCTTGATTTAAAACGCATGAAAAGAAAGTTGCTCGTGAGGATATATCTTAACTTCATATATCTAAGATCATTTTTGTAAACGCACGCTGGTGACAAATTTAATAGTTCATTCTAATTATTTAAATTGTCTCTTTACTTGTTTCGAACATAACTCCAGGGCCCGATAACAAAAAGCTTCACAAGTGTACAATTCCACAAAAGTGACAATTTACAACAATATCACAATTATAACTATTTACACACCTGTATGAGTTTAAACTTTGCAAATATGTAGCATTTATCCTTTGTGTTGCCCATAGGCACATGCATATAGGTAGCTTATAATTTCTTTATTGCACACAAATAATTACAAAGAAAAAGAAATATTCCACCAAATCAAGTTGGGATGAGAAAGGTTGATTGCTGAGCAGGTGTACAAAGGTGTGCAATACTTGTGGTTAATACTAAATTGTCACATGTATAATTGTATTTATAAGTTTTATTAAGGCCAGGTAGGAATTGGTAATTTAGAACTTGAAATCCTGCTCTAATTCAAATTCAAATCATTTTCAAACTTGTCAAACTTTTCTTTGTGTAAAGTTGAATTTTAGTCTGATTTGAAAACTTTTCCGGAAATGAATCGATCTTCTGTAGAGCAGTTTTTAGTTTATAAATTAAGATTTTCATCGAATAATTATTATTAATTTGTAACTTTGAATTTCGAGTTCGAACATAACATCTACTGGCAGAAAGCGCAGCTTTGTAAGGGCTCAAAAGATTGTTCACTTCGTAGGTAAAAAATGATTTTATCGAAAAAAACCAACCCTCGTTTCGCATTCAATTAATTTATTACCCACTATTTACTAAAAGGGGAAAATTCTAGCAATTATTCATATACAAATTCACACAGGATTCATTTCAGCAGATGAAATAAGATAAGATATAGCAATCTTATTTTTTTTTCTTATTATTGTCGACACAAAAGCTATGTAAATGAAAGCTAAAACTTTGGACTTGTATGCACTTTTCATTTGAAAATAATTTTTAACTGACCTCGTTATATTTCATTGATGTCATGAGGTATAATCATTTCATCATAAATGGTACTAAAGGGTTTCCCGGGTTGTGGCGGGAACTAGTGATTTCGTTTTCGTTTCCGGTTTCGATCCCCGGCTGGGGTTAAAAGAAAAAACAACATTTATATTTGTTCCATAAATAAACATACAAATTTAGCGTCACGTCTTTTATCATACGGGGTGGCAGAGGCTCAGTTTCGCCCACATTTGGCCAGTTCCCGAGGCAATACTCTATTTTATTTTACAGAAGGCTAGCCCATCGCCCTAGCTCTGGAGTTATGTGTTTATTTCTTCTATAGCAGTGTTTTTGAGATTATTTATTCCTAATGTAGCTACGGAAACACATAATGATCCCACAACCACGTTTTGTTTCCCACACGGGGTGGCAGTTGCACAGTTGTGCCCACGTTTAGCCAGTTAGGGGCTAGCCCATCGCCGCAACTATGAAGATATGAAGGTTTCCTCACGACGTTTTCCATCACCGTAGAACATTCGCACTTAAGACAAATTACTTAACACATAGGTTTAAAGGACAGCACCGGACTCAAACCCACAAATCCTGTGTGAGGAGCGAGCATGAAACCACTACACCACCTCCCTTAGATATTTACCGACTAATAAAATAGGGTAACCATAGCCAGGGACTACAAAAAGACATAAACACCCCACAGCCTCGCTCATCAAGATATAATAAATTAATATCTTACCTCCCCAATGGCAAAACGGTATCGTATACAGCATGATAATTTATCACTTGCCAGTCCTGCGCAGCAGAACACGGTATCGAAATGTCGAATACACCCCCTGTAAAGGCGGTTGAGTAAGGCCGCTTTTTGTGGAGGTCGCATCTGATTGCCTATTCCGCTTAACGTATGCCTTCAAGATCAGCAGGCGACAGACAATTGAGAGCCTATTCAGATTCTACTAACAAAAGATAGATACATTGCGCACACGATTACCCAGATATGCCAGATATGCAATACAGCAGGGGGCAAGCCTATCGAAGCAGCTACTCCGTGTGAGTATTATTTTTGTAAATTAGTAGAATTATACATTGAAAAATAATGCAAACCGCCGCCTCTTTACGACGGGTGTTGCCCGCACGCTCGCCACGCGCCCACCTTCTATGTACTCATAGGCGTTGACACTACTCAATGCGTGAGCCGCTCAGCGCTCAGAGGAGTTGGATATATTTGATATGCTCTTGGAAATAGCTGTGATGTCGACGAGTTTTGCGTTTTCCTAGGAAGTATCATTTACCGAGATAACGTTACCCTCCTTCTGGTGTAGTCGGATAAAAAGTTAAATACTTTATGTTAATGGGATTGAAAGACGCTTCGGATTAGGGTAGGCTGCTTTCGGGAAACTAAATGATGTCTTCAAATCCCCACTCCCACAATGCCTGAAAATCAAGTTGTACAACCAATTTGTCTTGCCCATCCTCCACATGGAGCCGAAAAATGGACGCACACAAACCATAATGTGCTATAAAAGTAGCACAAAGAGCGATGGAGCGTTCCATGTTGGGTATCTCTCTCGTTGACCGTGTGCCAAACGTCGAAATTCTACGGAAAACGCAGGTCGCAGATGTAGGCAAACGGATGACGAGATTGAAGTGGAGATGGGCTGGACACTTGGCTAGACGGGAAGACGGACGGTGGACCAAAGTAGTCACAGAGTGTTGCCCGCGGGGAGCGACAAGGCCAGTGGGCAGACCACCAGCCCGATGGTCCGACGATATCATCAAGCCGTCCGGATCCCACTGGGTGCGATTGGCACAGGACCGGGAAGATTGGCGCTTTAGAGAAGAGGCCTATGCCCAGCAGTGCATCCATGTGGGCTGATGATGATGATGATGATGTTAATCTAGCTCATGAACTATCTCTGTGCTAAATTTCATTTAAATCCGTTGAGCCGTTTTTTCATGACACACAAACATACAAAAATCCAAACAATCAAACATTTCTATTATATTTCGCTACTTTTACACTTATAATATGAATTTGACTAGTTGGATTTCGTGGATTCTTTCACGCGTTTTAGTCTTGTATCGTAAATGCGCCTTGTATTTAAAATAATTCTTGTGAATCTTTCAACTTTTAAAGTAAGCACGGTAAAGACGTGGGCGCTACTGCAGCTCTACAACTGCGTATGGGAACTTGGGTGACGCTCTGATTGCTTAGTTTTCAGTTTTGTGAAAGAAGTAAAACATTAACAATATTTTAGTTCAATAAAACAGTATGGTCTACCATCTCATTTTACAACTATAACTATTCAATAATTATTGTACAATGTAATTCTCACGTCTCCCCATTGGTGCCTGAGCTCTGAGCGCGTGGCTGACCAACTTTTTGCTTGTTAAAATACCCGCTGTGAACCGACGACGTGAGCGGAATGACTGAGTGATTTGAATGAATGAATGAAACGTCCCGGCGAGGACATCGGCTCAATTAGGTTTTTGCGGTGGAGAGATAAATTATGTAAAGACGTCTTAAAATGGAAGTGGAACTGAGTCCGTCTTTAGTGGTTGGCGATGAGGGTTTTTGGGATTGAAATATGTTAGTTAGTCAAATGAAGTAGTAGGTTGATATATAGGGAAATTGGAATTGAAACTGTATTTAAAATGACCGAGTGCACAGAGTGCTGCTTAAATTAAATGCCGCTTAAATGTTATTATCATTTTTAGTTTTTCTACAAATTAATGATAGGATTGTTTATTGTATTAGTACATTACTGCAGAGACCAGTAGTGAAGCCTTCATAGACGAGTATGATCTAGCCGGACGAGCCGAAGGCGAGGTCCGGCTATAATACAAGGCCAGGTGGCACTTATGGTCGAAGCGTGCTTTTCTCAAAAATAAAGCCATTTGTATTTATTGAGAATATTTTATTTTATTCTTCTTTTTCTTCTGTTAGTATCGAAATCCTAATTAGTATCAAAATAGTAAAAAATACGAATTATCTGAGTATTCCGGCATTTTACATCGTGCAATATAAGTGCAATTCGGACTCGTCAACGTCTATGGTACCTCCTTTTTATGAAAGGCCCTGAATATGAATAACCTCCTTAGCTTATCTTTGAAAACAAAATACTGTATTAAAATATTATGATATTTAATGGGATTTCATACTTACTTACTGGACATTTTTGCGTTTTCCTGGACACTTCTAAAAATTGTCCAGGATGAGTCACTTTGGGATGATATCTTCACAGATGTTATGGGAACATTTCATATAATTTTTGAGAAAAGATACATAATTGGTACCATAGTTTCTTTAATTAACTCTTTAGTTTTAAAGGGGGAATACCTGTGCCGATAATTCTTAAATCGACACAAACAAGTTAATTTTATTATCTCAAATCTCTGACAGAAAGAACATGTATTCGACTAGTATATAAGATATGTGTTCATTTTAATAAATCAGACTTTAACTGAGTACGCTGTTACAAGCTTTTTATTACGTCTCCAAAAGAAGGGTGTTGTAAGTTTGAAGCCTCTGTCGGTGTGTCGGTGTGTCTGTATGTACGTACATACCGTGGCACCCTAGCGGTCAAACAGGTGGATGGATTTTAAAGCGGTTTTCTGTAAATGGTCGTCGACTTTGCTGCGATAGTCCTTAGATATGTTTTGTTAAAATCGGTTCAGCAGTTCGAAAGTTATCAGCTTCAAAAGGAATGGCGGTCAAATGAGAGGACTGATTTTTGTAGTTGATATAATAGCAGACTTCCGTCGACCTCTGTGGTGTCGCGGTCGAGGCTGTGCTTCGGTTTTTCGTAGTTGGTAGTACTTTACTGCGTTGGTTCTTAGATTAAATAAATTTTGTTAAAATCGCTTCAGTACCTCGTTCTAAAGTTTTTTTTAATTTTCTAAAGTATTTCAAATTTAAAATGTATTGTTATCGGAGTGTCAAACTTTGAGTTTAGCTGTTATTTAAATATCAATGTGTACAGGATCATATAGAATAAGTTCAGCCGGCGTGTATACAATATTAGTATGTATATATAATATATGTATGTTCAGCCAGTCCCGTAAATTTAATTACTGTTTAATGCAGTTTCCCTCCCTATGTTTCCTAACGTGGTTCCCTGCAGCGTTGACTACTACAATGTAATTTCTTTTTCTTAATATGCGTGCGTGCCGTTGCATCCGCTCCCGCATACGGAAATGTTATGAATAAGAATTGCGTGGCTTGGGAGATAGCGTTCATAAGATGTAAGGGCATTAACGGCTAAGGTCGAGCCACCGCTATCAGTAGCTATGATCGTCTATTCTATCTACCCCAAAAAGAGATGTCCCGATTCAGCTGTAAAAATTGTAAGTTAAGAATGATAAGTCTGAATTTCTCGTTCGTTGAGAAGTTCGTTAGGCGTACAATAGTCGAACAGAAGATTGATTCAGGAAGCCACAGTTTCAAGTTAGACAGAGAAAGCATATATGTCCGCAAGCCGGTATTTCGCATCAGTTAGCGGTGTATTGCGCCAGATCGATCATTGTTGTATTTTGTGTGATGGTACCATTTATTTTTTGTATATATGGGCGCTTGGAACTTTTTTTAGTGGTCGACCACGATTTGTAATATTTTTTTGGGATATCGTATAGATATCCGTCGTAGTTTTACGACGTGAGTACTCAATGATATTTCATGTGCTCGCTAGTAGCGGCTTGTGGTGGTTCCAATTATATAATTAGTTCACGGCAATAACGATCCGAAAAGACCGGTTTACACAATTGCGATTTGATTTTCCGAAATGGGTTTGAACTAGCGGTTACCTCAAAAGGTCCGTAACGTTTTGAAACCTTCAACTCTGCGCAATTTGAGCTGGATGTTATCGAAACGTTGTCATTAGCGCTTTATGAGATCTAACCCTCACCATAGCGAAGTGCATAGTTCGATAAATACCGATCTATGAATTCCACTGACCTCAGCACGACCTAGACCAAGCCCAATCATAAATATTTGACTCAGCCTACACATTAGACCTCCAGCGAAATTTACATTTAATTTAAAGATGCAACTTGAATCCGAACTGACAAAAGGCAAAGCAAAACAATCTACCTGGTCCTAAACAATGAACTTTAGACTGTAATTTGATCTCTTCGCGCGTCCCCGACAACACTCAAATGTCAAAACATCAACAGGATAGGTTATCTGTGTTGACACCGGTTTAACTTTATTCTGAATTTGTTATTTCCATCCGCGGAACCTCATCGATCAAACAGTCTCCCTATGCCCTGCCAACCTAGGTTTAGCCGCAACTAAACTCCTGTCTAGCCTAGTCTAAAATCCTAGTGTTATACCACGTCCATTATCGACACCACTCGAAAATGGTTGAGTTTGATTTGAATGTGCTTGTATGTTTAATGACTGTGTGTGTGGGAATTTCAAAACTCGCTACTCGAAAGGAATGAGGAGAGGATTAGCCCGCGAATATCCTAAGAGCCAATCCAGGAACCCTATGGTGAAGGAAAAAGGAATTTAGGGTCGCTCCAAGCCCAGACTCAGACTCAGATCAATTACCTACAAGTTCTTATCTAACGACCCAAGGATAGTTTTGGAATTTGGGGTAGGTTGATTTAAAGGATAGGAACCGAGGTATATCTCGGCGCTTCAGACACTCACGAAAATCCAATGAAACTCGCAATCACAATTCGTCCAGTTCCGACGCGTAAAACGGCAGACCAAAACTGTTTAGAATTGCTGAAAGACGACTGTCACAGTAGCTTGTCGCTGAGACTGAATGGCTTCCTTTTTTTTTTTTTTTTTTTGTTGGAGGGGAAAAAAATGGAATTACCCATGCCCAGGAGTCAGACCTCCCTGCTATGTCCGGGTCCCCACATATTGAGCGGGCATCAGCTCGTGTGGTATACGGACTAAAAACAACCCCTTTGTGTTTTCAGTTGTCTTATTAAGAATTAACTGTGAGCCATGGAGTGAATGGCTTCCCTTCCCCCGCAATCGTATTTATAGACCCCACATGTCTGAAAAAAATGGCGTCCTTTGCGAACACGCGCTGCCCAAGCGAAAGCTTCTTATCACTAACTACACAGGGTCTAATTTGAACCATGCCATGCAGATCCGCCGTTCTACAAATTGTGTGTACGCATAGTTTCTAATCAACCATTGGCTATCACTCAAATCATTTGGTACTGCCGATACACAGAATCTGTTGATCGCTGACCATAAAAGCTTGTTGCGATTAATTAAGCCTTCCCGACCGCTAGCGCGCTAGACAAAGATCACTAGAATGATATTCAGACTCGTGATGTCAAACTCGCCAAATCGTACCAAACAAACGCAATTCTATATTTGCAGTCAACATAATAGCTTTCTCCGTATCGTTCCATAATAACCTTCCATTATTTAGTTATTCATAATTTATTCAGCGCGCAGCCAAATCGGCTCTGATCCCTACTCATTCCGCAGGAATGCGACAAAAAAAACTGACCTGTAACCTTCCTCGAACCATCCCACGCGCTCGGCTCATTGTTTTTTGCTAACTTATCCTGAGCTACTCAAAACCCCAAACGTTAAATGAACCGATTCTTGTATTCAACGTGTGAAACTATACAGCGCGGTGATGGGCTAGCCCTCTGTCACGTAAAATGAAGTATCAAATGTACTGACTCTCGTGTACCATTACAAAGATACGTTGTTTACTTAGATTTTTCGAAAATTTTTGATTCAAGAAAAAACTACAGATTTTAACGATATTTAAACATATTAAAAATATTTATTGTACATTTTTTTCGAAAAACTTACTAAAGGATGGAGAATTAAGGATTCTCTGTGCAAAGTTACATTCGCATAAATCAACTATTATAACACTTTCGGCTGGCTTGATCCGATAGGTTCGAAATTGCGACTTAGTAGGCGCCCGGCCTCTTCGGCACTCGAAAAAAAAATCCCATTTAATTTTTCCTTGCTCATCGGGCACAAAAATAAATCACAGGGAGCTAAATCAGGACTGTAGTATGTGGATGGGGCATGGTTTTAAAGCCGGATTCCTCAAGAAACGCCTTTATTCTGAGGGACATATGTGACGAAGCGTCGTCGTGATGCAGCATGATTCCTCGAAGCCTAGTGCTTGGTCTCCTCTCTCGCAGAGCTTGGAAAACTATCGGCAATGCTACTTCTGTTAACCATTCCGAGTCAACAGATCTATGATTTTCCAACTTTTTTTTCGACACATGCCCGCTGCGAGGAAAAAAACTAGCCACCAGCAACTTTCCTTCTGAAAAGACCCATACTGATAAATCATCATATTGATAAATCCACGTTTCGTCGCCTGTGATGATTTCCGAAACATGTCTTGAAACTCCGTTTTCATATTGTAACGGCATTAACGGCTAAGGTCGAGCCACCGCTATCAGTAGCTATGATCGTCTATTCTATCTACCCCAAAATGAGATGTCCCAATTCAGCTGTAAGATTTGAAAGTTAAGAATGATAGGTCCGAATTTCTCGTTCGTTGAGAAGTTCGTTAGGCGTACGATAGTCGAACAAGGTTTGGTTCAGGAATTTAGAGTTTCAAGTTAGACAGAGAAAGCATATATGTCCGCAAGCCGGTAATTCGCATCAGTCAGCGGTGTATTGCGCCAGATCGATCTTTGTTGTATTTGTGTGATGGTACCATTTATTTTTTTGTATATATGGGCGCTTGGAACTTCTATTAGTGGTCGACCACGATTTGTAATTTTTGTTTGGGATATCGTATAGATATCCGTCGTAGTTTTACGACGTGAGTACTCAATGATATTTCATGTGCTCGCTAGTAGCGGCTTGTGGTGGTTCCAATTATATAATTAGTTCACGGCAATAACGATCCGAAAAGACCGGTTTACACAATTGCGATTTGATTTTCCGAAATGGGTTTGAACTAGCGGTTACCTCAAAAGGTCCGTAACGTTTTTAAACTTTCAACTCTGCGCAATTTGAGCTGGATGTTATCGAAACGTAGTCATTAGCGCTTTAGGAGATCTAATCCACACCATAGCGAAGTGCATAGTTCGATAAATACCGAACTATGAATTCCACTAGCCGCAGCACGTCCTCGACTGAGCCTAATCATATATATTTGACTCAGCCTAAACATTAGACCTCCAGCGAAATTTACATTTAATTTAAAGATGCAACTTGAATCCAACCTGACCCAAGGCAAAGCAAAACAACCTACCCGGTCCTAAACAATGAACTTTAGACTGTAATTTGATCTCTTCGCGCGTCCCCGACAACACTCAAATGTCAAAATAACAACAGGATAGGTTATCTGTGTTGACACCGGTTTAACTTTGTTCTGAATTTGTTATTTCCATCCGCGGAACCTCATCGATCAAACAGTCTCCCTATGCCCTGCCAACCTAGGTTTAGCCGCAACTAAACTCCTGTCTAGCCTAGTCTAAAATCCTAGTGTTATACCATGTCCATTATTGACACCACTCGAAAATGGTTGAGTTTGATTTGAATGTGCTTGTATGTTTAATGACTGTGTGTGTGGGAATTTCAAAACTCGCTACTCGAAAGGAATGAGGAGAGGATTAGCCCGCGAATATCCTAAGAGCCAATCCAGGAACCCTATGATGAAGGAAAAAGGAATTTAGGGTCGCTCCAAGCCCAGACTCAGACTCAGATCTGTTACCTACAAGTTCTTATCTAACGACCCAAGGATAGTTTTGGAATTTGGGGTAGGTTGATATAAAGGATAGGAACCGAGGTATATCTCGGCGCTTCAGATACTCACGAAAATCCACTGAAACTCGCAATCACAATTCGCTCAGTTCTGACGCGTAACACGGCAGACCAAAACTGTTTAGAATTTGAAAGACGACTGTCACAGTAGCTAGACGCTGAGACTGAATGCTCTCCCTTCCCCCGCAATCGTATTTATACACCCCACATGTCTGAAAGAAAAAAATGGCGTCCTTTGCGAACACGCCCTGCCCAAGCGAAGCTTCTTATCACTAACTACACAGGGTCTAATTTCAACCATGCCATGCAGATCCGCCGTTCTACAAATTGTGTGTATGCATATTCACTATGATCAACCGTAGGTTATCACTCAAGTCATTCGGTATGGCCGATACACAAAATCTGTTGATCGCTGACCATAAAGCTTGTTGCGATTAATTAAGCCTTCCCGACCACTAGCGCGCGAAACAAAGACCACTAGAATGCTATTCATACTAGTCGTGTCAAACTCACCATCTCATACCTCAACCGCAATTGTATATTTGCAATCAACATAATAGCTTTCTCCGTATCGTTCCATAATAACCTTCTATTATTTAGTTATTCATAATTCCTTCAACGCGCAGCCAAATCGGCTCTGATCCCTACACATCTCGCAGGAATGCGACAAAAAAAACCTGACCTGTAACCTTCCTCGAACTATCCCACGCGTCGGCTCATTGTTTTTTGCTAACTTACCCTGAGCTACGCAAAACCCCAAACGTTGTATGAACCGATTCTCGTATTCAAAACAGCGCGGCGATGGGCTAGCCCTCTGTCACGCAAAATGAAGTATCAAATGTACTGACTCTCGTGTACCATTACAATATCATAGAAGCATTTCTCGGCCCTTCAATAAAAAGACCTTTTAGTAATTTGACTCTAAAACTTTAGAAATAATTTCATAAATTTCATAAAATTCAACTCTAATAGTAGTTTATGTGACTGCTACATAATGGAGGGCATTAATACTCGAGAGCGACACGAGCCGAAAGCGAGTTTCATAATAACATCACTCGAGAGTTTTAATGCCTAATTATGTACAGTTACATACACTAGTTTATCTACACACATATCATAAGCTCTCTTTGATGTGTTCAGGAACCGCATGTTTGACCGGCATTGTGGCTCTGCAGTTGTTTAGCTTGTTCTGTAGTACCAACTTCACGCAGGCGGGCGTCGGCGTTCGAAATTTAAATGTCAGTACCAACTTCACAGACAAATTAGGAGCGGCACACAGGCAGGCGTCGGCGTTAGAAATTTGAATGTCATAATATTTAGAAAAACTACACAGTATGGTCATAATGAAATGAGTTTTTACCAAGTAGTTTAACATTATGCTGATCGTAACGTGCGGTTTTTGTACGCAGTAAAGAGGGTTTATGATGAAGAGAGTTTTTGGAGATATAACTTATAAAATCGAATGAAAGTTATGAAAATTGCCACCACAACACTATGTGAGATTAGGAAAACGCTGAAGACGTCACGTTAAAATTTAAAAAATCTAGGATCAGAGTACTTGTCAAGACGAATCAAATGAGCTCAAACTTGACAGGGTTGCGTCGTTTTATTACAGAGTTTCCATGGCCACAAAATGATTTATTGAATAGATATTGACAAAATTGCTTAACGGGTAATTTTTTGCCACTTCTCTTTATACCACTGTGGGAGTAAAAGGGCGAAGTATAAAAATAAACTCCCATCGATTGCTAAGTATATGTAAATATACTTAGCAAACGTCATATGTAAATATACTTAACAAAGTATATGTAAACGAAAGTGACAGCGTTAATTAGTTTCAAAGGAAGGCAATATCTATAGTAATAACCGGCCAAATGCGGGTCGAACTCGCACACGAAGGGTTCCGTTCCATCGTACAAGAAAACTTAACCACTAAAAATAATAAAACAAAAACAAAAACAAAACAACATTATGTCCGAACGTGGATTCGAACCCGGAACCCTAAGATTGCGCAACCGATATTTAACCAATTGCGCCACCACAACATAACAATAAAACACATAAAAAACCACGTCTCTTGTATGAGGACCTCTTAAATTGAATATATCTCGTGTAGTTCATATACACAATCTGTGAAAATTTCAACTCTATACCTACCTATTATACCTAGCGCCACGAATTAAGAGCGCTGCGCGACGTTGGTGGGAATAATACATATAAGGGGTAATCCCCGCGCTTTCAATTCGTGGCGCGAGGTATAAAGGTATTGAAAAATGACTACTGCGCATTCGAGGCCACCGCTCATAACATGTGGCGCGACGTATACGATTCATGAGATACAGCCTGCTGACTGAAGGACCGACAGACGGACAGCGGATGCTTAGTAATAGGGTACGGAACACTAATAAGGTAAGCCTGTGTTCGTAGCAGTCCTTATGATAAATAGGTATCTGTAGATATAAAAGCAAGTTGCCGCGTAAAGGATTTCTGAATGAACTCTAATCTCTCCACATTAATATTGTACTCAAAGACTGGGTTCCAAACGACAATGGCAAATTTTAGAGCATTAAATGGGCACATTTGTCTTGTTCGCTTAAAAACTTTTAAATATTTCTACGATATACTAAAACACTTTAGACAACACTTAAAACATTTAAAAAAGATTATAGCGTCACACCCTTTCCTATTCGGGGCGGTAGAGGCACATTTGTGTTCACGTTTATTTATAACACTATTTTGCGGATAGGGGTCTAGCCTATCGCCGCATCCATGGAGATTTTATTCTTTCTATAGCCGTTAGAGCGTCTGTTGTAATACGGCGATACCTCGTCCGTGCAAAGGTCCCCGTTACTCCAGGCGGAAAGACCCGCAGTGTGAGAGGGACGGAATCGGAAAAAAATAAAAAACCGTAGCGCTAAACAACAGAATAATTGTTTAAAAATATACTACTCTATTTAGTTTAAAAGTTTTTTCAGGAGATTTTGCGAATACATAATATCTACATTTTTAACGCAGTTTCACAATGAAATTAGTTAGGATTTCAGAATTACAGGAAAAAATAATATAATTTAGAGGTGTTTTCGTAATTAAATTCTATCGAGAAAATTTCATCCAATCGCGTTTTTGTTTTGGTGAATATCTTAATCAAATACTCAATAAACGTTAACCCAAAAATCAAATCTGTAGATGACTTCATGGTGGAGTAAATGGATTCGAAAAAACCCCATTTTATTTTCGTAGCACCTTAGAACCCTATCACAATATCTTAATTACAACGGACGCTCTAACGGCGATTGAAAGAATAAAAGTCACAACCTTACTTACATTTTCTCTGTATTGAAGAGAAAATGTAAGTAAGGTTGTGACTTTTTCTATAAAGTTTATTGTTTTTATTTCTTGGTTACCATTTCATTTATTTTAATCTTTGATCTTCGCTATTTTACTTACTATTTTAGCATACTTATATTCAGACAGGGGTTGAGAGGATGACCATAGTACTGATATCCTGCAATTCGACATTTCTCCATCTTGAACATGATTTGGTATTCAGGCCAACAGTTGTGTCTAGACTTTCTAGAGTTTCACAAAGTTCGGCAAACGTGTCTAGAATTAGACATCATGAATTGACCTAGCTTTTATGATTTTTGGAAATAGTACACCCACCCACACAAAAAAATAAGGCAATAGTATACTAGATATATTCCCTCGACACCAACTTTAAAGTAAACATAAATACATACAGGGTGGAACAACTAAATGTAGTCATATAACTGTGGTGTGAGTATTTCATTAAAAACCGTTTGTATGGTCTTTGGTGGGATCCACACAGCCTTACATACAACTCAGGGTTAGCTAAGTTGTCAGTTGGAAGTTAAAGAGTCTCCTTGTATAGTTGAAAACACTTTACTTTTATAATAATGAAATACACTCTAAAAATAGTCTGTTGTGGCTTAGATTTAGGTGCTACGGCGAATAAGTAAGTAGAACTGCAATATGTTAATAGTTAAAATACAATTATATAGGAATTAGAACGTGCTGATAAATGCCGCGTTCGCATTGTACAAGGTTGGCTTGTACATGCTCCCGAGGGAGAAGTTAACTTAGTGCTAAACCAAAACAGCTCACAAAGCAAGTAAATTAATAAACATTTTAGTCAAAACTGAATCTTGACTTTCCGACTTCTTGCTTCGTTTGTTTGTCATTGGGGTGCCTGACTGTCTCTGTCATCTCAAATCCTTGGTTTTCATGGGATTGCATGATCCTTGGGGACGGCCGGAGTCCTATGCATTTCTTCCTTATGCACCAAACCAATGCGACTATTATGACAGCTATCGATAAGAGGCTTGTAATTCCGATGTTTACAATGCTGTGCGTCGATAAGTTTGTTAAATTCAGCCAGTATTCGTTCCTCTTTTGTTGCGATATTTGTTTTTCGATATCTTGATATTCCTTGCTGTGATCCTCTTCTTTAAGATGAAGTGAAATGTTCTTGAAGTTACTAGATGCCATGTAGTTTGGTGCTGGAATTTCAGGCACACTCAAGTTGAAGCCCATCGTCATTTTGCTTCCGTATGAGTTGTAGGAATGTATCGTAATGTCTGACCGTTGCAAAATACATCCTTGACCTAGAGCAACGATCCCTTGCTTGCTGATTTGTTTTGTCGTAGCAAGGTTTTTACATATTATTCTTAGCTGACACTCATCGCAACAATTGTAGAGCCATGAGTTTTTGTTGTGTAATTGAACCCAGTAATCACTGCACGGAATTTGTTTCGCAGCGCATAGAACTTGCGTTCTTTGACTCAGCAGTTTTGCGGCGCATGAAGTGTTATTTCCTTGTAAGTTATGTATCGGGTGATGTTCATGACACAGCAGCGAATCTTTTGTTGACATACACTGTGACACATCTTGGATTTTTTATTAGATTTACAGCGATGTATGCCGCCGTGTCTGTAACCGTCGTATATCTTTCTCCATTTTTAACGGTGGTCGGTATCAACCGATAAAGGCTGTACTCATCATCGCTTACAAGCGGTATATGAAGCTCGAATAACAGGTACTGTTGAGTTAATCTCGCCCTTACATAAATAAGTTTGTAGAGTTCTTCGGCGTCATCTTGCAGGTTTTTGATCATCATTTTCATCATCATTTCAGCCTGTTCATGTCCACTGCTGAACATAGGCCTCTCCAATCGCACTCCAGCGTGATCGGTCCGTAGCCACCTGCATCCAACGAGATCCAGCGATCCTCACCAGGTCGTCGGTCCATCTCGTAGGTGGCCGACCCACACTGCGCTTGCCAGTACGTGGTCTCCATTCAAGGACCTTTTTGCCCCATCGGCCATCCGATCTTCGCGCTATGTGGCCTGCCCATTGCCACTTCAGCTTGCTTATCCTATGGGCTATGTCAGCAACTTTGGTTCTTCTACGGATCTCCTTATTTCTGACTCGATCTCGTAGAGAAATACCAAGCATAGCCCTTTCCATAGCTCGCTGCGCGACATTGAGCCTCTGAAAAGTCCTTTTGTGAAGAGGTTTTTGATAGGCAGCGCTAGATTTTTAGGCATGGAACTCGAAATTCGTTCTAACTGTTTACTTAGTTGATCAGGGGTGAAAAGATTTATGTCCAGATGACCTCTGTATATGTCGGTCAACACATTCATGAGCATCCCTTGAGTTTTCTTCAAGCTTTTTATCAAGGAGCTTGCGGTTATTGTGGCTGTGTTAGCGCTACTTAGCATTTCTACCTTGCTGACCCGGTTTTCGGTCGTGCGCATTTGCTCTTCCGATTGTTTAATATAATTCCTTATTACTTGGAATTGATTTTTCACGAATTGCTCGTTTTTCTTGACGATATTTTCCTCTGCCTCAATTATAGTTGTTTGGTTTTTTATCAGTTGTAGTTGGTATTTCAGATTTGTCCGCATGTTTTCTATGTCCTGTGTGTATTTTTGCGCGAAATCTTCATCTAGTACTCCAAAAAGGGTGCGAGCAAGGTTTCCCACTCCATTGAAGTACCCTCTTGATTTTCTGTTCAGGTGATGAGACAGGAGTAAATTGTTGTAATCTATAAGTTGGTAGATTTCGTGGGTGAGCTGTCTTGTCATAAGTAGACACGACTGTGATTTTGCTTTAGCACACATCTGATCTACGTGATCTATATATGTTTTTAGGCCTTTCGTGGCTTGCCAGTACGAGCATAAGTTGTAGTAAACAAGTAGGTTCCATTCGTCGTGGATTAGTTGTATTTTTCCGATTTCGTCGAAGTACATCGGTCGGTCTTCTTCAATCGTGATGATCTTGTACTGTTTCATATCGATGTTTTCAGCTCGAGACACAGGTATTGATGGCAGGCATATTAATGATAATAGTAGTAAGGTAAGGAAGCTGCTCACTTTTCCTCCGCGTTTTAACACGGGTGATGAGTTTTTAGTCTTACACTCCTCTGATTTTCCCAGTTCGTCGAAATCTGTTCGTTGGCTTCTATTTATCGGGAGGGGTGTTAGTTTGCTTATGGGGCGCTTGATTTCACCGCCCTTGGCCTTCATCGTCACTACTGGAACGAGTCCGTCTTCTCCGGGATGCTGTTCAATTATTCTACCCATTGCCCATTTTCCAGGTGGTAAGTTGGCCTCTTTTATTAGAACTAAATCACCATTCTGTAAGTTTTCTTTTTTCTGTAGCCATTTTGATCTTTCTTGAAGCTGATGAAGATATTCGCTTGACCACCGTTTCCAAAAGTGTTGTGACTTCGATTCCGTGACCCTCCACCTTTTCCTCGTGTCAATTTTTCTTTCATCTGTATGATCTTCTTGTGGCAGGGTTAGGGTAGCGCTCCCAGTCAAGAAATGACCCGGTGTTAAATATTCCAGATCTTCTGGATCCTCAGAAAGAGGACACAAAGGACGGCTGTTCATGCAGGCTTCTATTTGGCATAGGAGAGTACTGAACTCTTCATACGTCAGCTTTTGTTCACCAAGTACTCTGCGTAGATGTTGCTTCATTGTCTTGACAGCCGCCTCCCACAATCCTCCAGCGGATGGCCAAATTGGTGCGTTAAAATGCCATTGAATTTGAAGTTTATTAATCTCCTCGAAGAATTCAGTCGACATCATGGTTTTAAAGGCTTTAAATTCTCGTCGTAGCTCTTTGTCTGCACCGACGAAGTTACTGCCATTGTCAGAGTAGACCTGGGCTGGCACTCCTTTCCGTGCACATAGCCTCTTGAGTGCTGCTATGAAAGTTGGCGTACTCAAGTCTGAAACCAGTTCTAGGTGTACTGCTTTGGTGGCCATACAGATGAAGATCGCAATATGACCTTTGCTGGTTTTAACGCCCCTTCCTCTGTTTAACTTCACCTCTACATGGCCGGTAAAATCTACTCCAGTATGAGTAAATGGCCTGGATGGGGTGATGCGTACTTCTGGTAAATTCCTCATTAGTTGTTGAGTTTTCGTGGATGAGTATCTGTGACATTTGACACATAATCTTATCGCTTTCTTCACGGCTCGGTTTCCACCTATTATCCAAAATGTCTACCTCATCTTGGCAAGGGTAAGCCTGGCTCCTCCGTGTAAAGTTTGCAGATGGGCTTGTAGGATAATAAGTTCAGTTAAACGACCCGTATGTGGCAGAATTGCAGGATGTTTCATTTCCACAGGTAAAGAAGACTGTTGTAAGCGTCCTCCCACTCTTAATACCCCATTTTCGTCAATGTAGGGATATAGTTTTAGCAATTTATTTAAATTCTGCCTCTTGAACCCATTTTACAACTCTGTGTAATGCATCTCTCAGCTCGTTAAGTGTCAAGTAGCTATTTTTCTGCTTTGTTTTGACTCGTAACAACCAGCCGAGCACTCGTACTACACGCGTCAATGAACTACTACGTTGTAACAGGTCATGTATCACACCTTGTTGGGGTGCGGTATCCGCTATCTTTTGCGCGCTGCTCGACTCAGCGTTTTTCGTCACAGCGTATGCATGTGTGATGTCAGGTTTTATGTCGTCATGTAGATCATTTGTGGTTGTTAACCATTCAGGTCCGTTCCACCAAAGCGTATGCTTGGTAAGTTGGCTGGGGAGAAGGCCTCTTGAAGCGCAGTCAGCGGGGTTTTCGCCGGTCTTGACGTAATGCCAGTTTCCTTGCGGGAACGTGTTGTTAATATATGACGCCCTGTTCGCCACATACTTGTCCCATCGAGAACAATCTCCTCGTAGCCACGCTAAGACTACTTGTGAGTCAGTCCAGAAGTAGACCGTCGTTGGAAACTCTGATAAGGCGTTGGTCACTTTCTCCATTAATCTGCATAGTAGAACAGCCCCCTCCAGTTCTAGCCTTGGTAATGTCAGCTTTTTCTTGATTGGAGCTACTTTTGTTTTTGCTGCCAGTAGCGTTACTTTTCGTTGTCCGCACTCGCCGTCCGTTGTGGTATAAATCACACAACCGAATGCCTTTTCGCTGGCGTCGCAAAATCCGTCCAAACGTATGTTGTGTGACGTATACGATATCCACCTTGGTAAAGTGACGTTGTTTATGTTCGGTATATTGCCGCGTAACTGCTCCCATTCTTTAGTGATTTCAAGAGGCAGCTTGTCATCCCAGGACATTTTTGTCAGCCACAGGGTTTGAAACAATATTTTTGTTTTTATGACTACAGGTGCGATCCATCCAAGGGGATCGTATATCTTGCTGATATCGGATAATAATGTTCGTTTAGTCATCTTTCCTTTTCTGTCGGTTAGTTCCCAGTGAAAACAGAATACATCCATCTTCGTATTCCACCTAAGACCCAGAGCTTTCATTGCTTCTTTTTGTTTAAGGTCGATGATAACGTGGGGGTGTTAATAATTTTCTGGAAGATCTTTCAGGATTGAGGACTCGTTGGAGGCCCATTTCTTCAGTATAAATCCTCCCTTTTTTTAAAGTTCGCTGAGTTGGACTTGTAGCGCCTCGGTTTTTTCTAAGGTGTTTTCTCCGCAAATTAGGTCTTCCATGTAACTCTCGCTTCGGAGCGCCTTGTCGGCTAGTGGGTATGCATGTCCTTCGTCTTGAGCCAATTGTTGTAAAGTTCGCATGGCCAAGAATGGGGCCGCTTCTGTCCCATACGTTATGGTGCACAGTTACATTTCTTGTAATGGTAAATGCGGGGACTCCCTCCATATGATTTTTTGTAGGCTTTGCTGTTCTTCATCAATTAGAATTTGGCGGTACATTTTCTCGATGTCGGCAGTTAAAGCATAACGATAGGTACGCCATTTGATGATAAGGGTCAAAATGTCTTTTTGAAGGTTTGGTCCACATTCCATGCAATCATTCAGACTGTACTTCGTGTCTGTTTTCATTGAAGCGTTGAAGACAACTCTAAGTTTAGTTGTCGCGGAATCTTCTCGAATAACACCGTGATGGGGGAGGTATGATTGAAGCGCCGTCGAGTTGTGAGTGGTTGTTGCTGACGGTTTCATGTGACCGAGACCGGTGTACTCCTTTATGAAGAGTTTGTATTGGACTGCAAGTTTTTCCTGTCTCGCCATTTTCTTCTCTAGTTGAAAAAAATGTGACATTGCTTGGGTTCTTGAGTATCCCAATTAAGTCGAGATGTCCTCCTTGAGAGGCATCTTCACAACGTATCTACCGTCTTGCAGTCGTTTTGTAGTTTGCTTGTAGTATTTTTCACAAAAGTCGTCTCTTGACTGTTCTTCTGTGGTAATATCTTCAATTTCCCAGAAGCGAGATAAGTCTTCGATGTCGTTCAGCGTTACACAGAAATTGTATGTCTTCGTATTACCGCTTAAGATCCAACCCAGTTTTGTTTGTTGAGCAACGGGTGATTGTTGATTTTGTTTAAGAAGTCCGTCCATGATGATATCTGCATATACTTCGGCCCCCAGTAGCATGTCGATACGGCCTGGTTGATGGCAATTGGGATCAGCCAGCTTGATGTTGTTTAAGTGGCTCCAGTCGGTCCTGTCAACCGATGTGTTCGGTAGATCGTTCATCAATTTTCTCATAACGAGTGCCTCGATTTTGAAGGTAAATTTTGAGTTTAAAGACTTGCACTCAATTTTCACACGTCCCTTATTGGACTCGGGTGATGATCCGATCCCGGAAATAGCCGCGCTGTGGCGTTCCCTGGGTACCTTTAAGAGCTGGGCTGCGTTCTCCGTAATGAGGTTAACTTGTGATCCTTGATCGAGCAATCCTCTCAATACAACATGATTCCCGGTTACATCCTTTGCCATTAGTTGTACTGTGGTCAGAAGCACTTCTCTTTTTCCATTTACGTGATTGCTCTTCTGGGTTGTAGTAGGATTCCGGGTTATCCTTCTCTTGATATCCGGATTATGCAGGGACGTGTGATGAAATCTTTTACATATCTTGCACGTTTTATTTGAGTCACACTTTCGACCTTCGTGACTGAATAGGCAGGTTTTGCATACGTGCGTTTGCTTGACTGCCGCATTCCGTGCCTCAATACTCATGTCAGCAAACGTAGGGCAGTTCATCAACACGTGCTCGCTTTTGCAGAGTGGACAGTTTCGAATCGTCGTATGGTAGGTCTTTGTCCACTTCACAGACTTGTTATAATTAGTCGAAATTTGATCAGCGAAATTATTTTCCTTTCGAGTATGTGAATTTCCTTGAGTTCCAGATTTCGCAGGGTTAAGGGTCTCTAAAACCATGAAAGAAGACTCTAGGAATTTTACAAATGCCTCTACGCCTGGTAATTCTCTTGGATCCTCGAGGCTGAGCATGTAATCGCTGTAGGTTTCAGGATCTAGCTTCTGTACTATCAGGTGCACTATGAGTGGGTCCCAGGTTGAGATGTCGATTCCGATGTTCGTTATCGCATTCAAGCATTCAATAGTAGTGTCGTGTAGCTTCTTGATCTTGAGAGCGTTAGGATTCTGGATGGTAGGTTGATTCAAAAGTGTATTAATGTGAGATGTAAACAGCAGCCGCTTATTGTCGTAACGGTGGCAGATGATATCCCAGCATGAATCATAATTGTCGGCACTTATGTTCAAATGTTGAATTAACTTTTCGCCTCCTCTTTTGACCTTTGATTTCAGATGTTGCATTTTTTGCGTCTTAGAAAGTAGCGGGTTTATATGTATAGTTTCCAGAAAAAGGTCTTTAAAGGATGTCCAGTTGATGTAGTCGCCGTTAAACTCTGGTAACTCCATTTTCGGCGTGCTTTTCTGATAGTGCATGTTGGCCCACATCTTCTTATTGATCTCAGATTTGTACCGATCGTAAGTTTCTTCCCATTCGTTATACTCAATGGCGTAATCCGAGTTGGAGCCTTGAAGCAGGTATTCTATCTCCCAGTGGATTTTATCGATAGCATCCCACTTAGGCGTTAATACCTTAAGATGGTCTTCTAGTTCCCACTTTTCGTTCACATCTTGAAGATTAATCTTAGAAACAACTCTTTTCAGTGCGTTGAAGTTGAATCTTTGTTGCCGCAGTAAGTCAGTTTTCCTGTCCTTTTCAACATCAGCGGGCTTAACGTGGGTCTGTTCTTGTTGGTTAACCTCCATATTTGCTCCTGAGGTCCCTGGCGTAGCTAGTGATCCGGTGGATAGTCGCAGAACCGCAGGAGCCAGTACAGCCTTCTGGGAAACTCCGGCTGTCGGGGCTAATCCTTTTTTCATGTCAACCATGATCTGTAGAGTTTCTTCGTACATTATTTTGGTTTTGTTATACACATCCTCCTTAAAGTAGTCGTAGTCCGTTGTTCCTGCTAGGGCCAGTATCTTGTGGTTCGAACTAAACTCAAGCCAATTTACCTCCAGAGCACTGATGCGCTTTTCCAGGTACTCAAGAGTTTTGCGATCTGCCCCATCCTTCTTGAAGTTGGTACATATCGATTTTATACTTTCGAAGGAGATGAGCTGAAGTTCGATGATTTTTCTGATCATTTTTGTGCTTGTATGTGTAGTTTCTTCAGTTCATAAACCAATTTCCACCGATCTTGTAGACTGATGCTGTACGAGTAGAATCAGACTTTTCTTGTCTTTATACACCAGATTTGTGGGTTCCGGTGTCAGTAAGATGAGGCTGCTCTTGCCTTCATACACTCGGCTACGGCCGGCGTCAGTGCGTTTGTTGCGTAAGACTTGTTGTCTTCAGTTGATTACTCCCTGCAGTGGAGGACAGTTCTATTCTGCGTGAGCTGCTATGCCGTTAGTATGTTATTCTTGATAGATACAGTGGTCGGGATACACTGCCTGTCGGTGGTTCATGTGATCAGGTCCGTGCTCAGTGCGTACAATCACGTTCCGGTGTGCCTTCCTGCTCGCTGCCGCTTCCGTCACAGTTGCCCAACACCAACACTCCAATCACAGAGTTTTCTGAAGAACCAATCCGGCTCGAAGGACCAAAAAAGATGTATGGTCTTTGGTGGGATCCACACAGCCTTACATACAACTCAGGGTTAGCTAAGTTGTCAGTTGGAAGTTAAAGAGTCTCCTTGTATAGTTGAAAACACTTTACTTTTATAATAATGAAATACGCTCTAAAAATAGTCTGTTGTGGCTTAGATTTAGGTGCTACGGCGAATAAGTAAGTAGAACTGCAATATGTTAATAGTTAAAATACAATTATATAGGAATTAGAACGTGCTGATAAATGCCGCGTTCGCATTGTACAAGGTTGGCTTGTACACCGTTTGCTGCAACAACTTTTAACAGAGTAAACACAACATCAACTTCTAATAGAGTATGGAGACTTGCATCATTGTGCTTGCTATACAGGATAATTTGCCGTAACATACAGGCCATTCTGATTAGTGAACCAAACCATCACCAAACATAATGTAAACATTACCAAACCACAGAATAAATAATGGTACCAAACCTACGTTTGAATCATTTGAAACGATCAATTTTACTGTTCATCCAACTGAGCTCGTAGTCTCTGAGTGATAATACTAGAGAAGCAAATTAAATAGGAATAGTGAAAATTACAGTACTCCAAAACTGATAATGTGCAAAGAAATCTTCGCCAGTTGTCGTATTCCCGAAAACACCCGAATCATCTAATTGCAATTTGTACCTTGTTCGAAAGATTTAGGAGTCAATGTCATGCGTCCTTAGTGAATGTATCTCAGCCACCTTTTATGGGAAACGGCGTTACATTATGAGGCTTCTTCTCCCAGGTTTTTTTGTAAATCTCAAGTTTCGCGAAATAGGAGGCTATAAACAGTTGTTTCTTTATACTAGCTTATTGATCATGAGCAAGGATTTGTGAAAGTACAAACGCAATTTGATTATATTTGCTCGACAGAAAAGTCTCTCGAAGTTACAAAAAAAAAGAACAGAATAAAAAATATACGATTTTGTACCGGATTTGAAATTATGTCTTGATATTTATTTAATCGTTCTATCAATATTAAGTTATCTTACTCTGTTAATCCCATAAATATCGATGAAGAGCCTTTTTTGTTAGTATCCAATTCCTCTAATAAAGGCTAAAAGTGCAATTCTAAGTTAAAGTCAAAGTCAAAAGTCAAAGTCAAAGTACTTTATTACTGTAGATATTTACATATACTTAGCAAACGTCATTTTTTGCCTCTTCTCTACATTGGACCACTGTGGGAGAAGAAGGGCGTAGAAACTCCCACAGATTGATTTTAGATCTCTTTTAAAAATAGGTTGTGCCTAACTAATACAATATTATGTTTTTTTTATTTAATAAGCAGGCAATAATAAATAATTACAAAATTATTAACAGCGAGCGAAAATTATTAAGTTCCACCAGCCCAGCCTTAACACTTTCGCGAACAGTAGATAAATTTTAAAACTAAACACTATATATACACTGACGAGCAATGAAAAATTTTCACCCACAAAATGGCGACAAACACCCATCCAATTTTTTAAAACATTTAATTTAAAATTTGAACACAATATTGACGTTTATACTTGGTAATATTCTGATGCGCTGTTAAATGTACTTCAATATTGCAGACGGCGTCATTAAGCTAACTTTCCCGTTTAGGAGTAATTTGGTACTATCTCACTGGAACTTTTTCATTGCTCGTCAGTGTTCTATATATACCTATAGGAACGTCAAAAATGCATAGCGCAAGCGAGGAAGTAGAGAGCTTGTTTCTACTTGAGACAAAATATAATAAAATGACCTGTGGAAGTACCAACAGTGACACAAAGGGAAGTTAGGTCTGTGGCACGTCTGGCCACAGCCACTTATGCAAATGCTTATTAAACTTATGCAAAAAAATCAGCCATCAATTGAGGTAACGACTTCACTCGTTTAAGGCAGTCAGCTGATTTGTATCGGTTGATTTGTAACATAAATGCCTTTTACACACCAAAACCTTTTTATCCAGTGGGTTAGTGTCGGTGCATAGTTTAGTATAAGCCGGGTAAAATCGTCGGCGGCTTTGGTGTGTTATATTATGCCTTATATTATGTTATATGTATTACATAACCAAAATGCAACCGGGCAAAGTAAGAAATTCTTACGAAAATTTCAAGTTCCATGCACAGTTACAAAAGTATATGATCATGACCCATATGAAAATGTGAAGGGCAAATCAAATCAAATCAAATCAAAAATCATTTATTTCCATAGGATGTTGTTACATCACTTAGATCCGTCATTACATTTTTTTGGGTGAGTTTACTAACACAATGGCGGAATCTGTGGAGAAGAGCTCACCGAAGAAACTCCACAGTCGTCGCATCTTTTGCGTTTCCTTTTTTAAATAAAATATTGTCAAATTACAAAATGAATGCTAATTATATATCGAAACAGCCTGTTACTCAAACAATCTATTCCCATGGACATCTGTCCTCTAAGTAATCAGATATCCTATAGTAACCTTTTTTATACAATTTCTGTGTTATTATTATTTTAAACTTGTCTAAAGGTAAGTTTTTAATATCAGTAGGGACCTTATTGTAATAGCGTATACAATTGCCTTTAAAATAATTACTAATTTTATGTAGTCGGCTTACATGAGCAACCAACTTGTCTTTATTTCTAGTATTAAAATTGTGTATATCACTGTACTTCTGAAAATTAGTTATATTTTATATAGGGCTGTATACAAATCTGTTCATGCGGCTGACAAATTCAGCCTGACAAATTCCTTTGGTAACTTAAGACAGAGTTTCTGGAGTCGAAAAGAGTAGTGGTGACAGTAACTTTACACCTGCCTTGCTCGTAAAGACCTACTTACTTACGTTCAAAGAGTGAATGTATGTTAGTCTTTACGTCATTCATTCATTGTCTGCATTGAAAACTACGTTCCATTTTCAAATTACTTTGCAGAACAAGCAATGCTTGATATGTAATGGATTTTCATACAACTTTACAGTTCAAGCTATGCAAACCTCCTTGGTAAAAAACTCAACCAACAGAAAAAAAAATAAAAAATTGGCGGTAATTCAATCGATATGATTTGAAGTTTGATAAAGTTTATCTCAAATTAATTACCTAAATATTGGGAAAGTGTGTAACTTTATTAAAATTTACATACTTTCCCAATATCTAATTCAGAAATTACACACACAACTTTTTATTAAAATCACATTAAAATTAATATGTAGGTACCTCATTAGTTTTTTGATATGAATTTAAATTACATTGTTTTATTTTATTTGTTGTGTTTTATTTTCCTCGCAAGAAAGGTGTAAAATAGTATACTTCTCTCGGGTTGTAAGTAGCTATTGCACCCTCGAACTATATCCGCCCTTGCTCGCTTCGCTCGCTCGGGCGTCTAATTATCTCGGGTGCACTCGATCCTTAGAGCCCTTTGCGATCGAAGCTCGCACGGGCACCAAATTGCATCTCGTTCCGTAATAGCTCACTTACTTCCCTTGTAGCGTAATGTACTATTGTTACCTCGATTGATGAATCAGATCCTCTCCGGGGTTGGCGGCTTTGGTGTGTAATGTAACATAACGGTTCCCTAATTTATTATTGTTATGACCCTATAACGGGTGCGCCAAAGTTGACCTAAAATTTCTACCTCGATTATTGTAACTCCGAAATTTTTTTCACTACAATTTTTCATCCTAACAATCACTATTAATAACTACTCTGTTCCTAATGTTATTAATTCCTTAAACTTCATAATGTCGGTTACAATAACATCTATTGTACTACTATTTGTTTCCGTATATTTTCTCAAAATAACTATTTTCACGCTATTATTCGAAATCATATATTTGTTAGAATTGTTTTTATTCTAAAATTTGCAGATGAAAGATAATTGCAATTAATTACGTCAATGTCGCTACCGAAATCGAAATCTGGGCAGTTGGTAGGTTAGGTTAGGTTAGAACATGTAAAAACAACAAAAACTGCTATAAAAATACTACTTTGGAACTAAACATACCAACCAAAAGTCAAATTATGGTACTGTTAGGTCAGTGCTGCTACCGAAATCAACATCTGGGCAGTAGGTAGGTTAGGTTAGGTTATAACATGTAAAAACTACAAAAAACACTACTTTTGAACAAAACATACCAACCAAAAGTCAAATGTTACTGTTAGGTCAGTGTTGCTTATGCTATAACAATATTATGAAAAACATATATATGAATGACAACGTTATGGTAAAAAACACTTAGGAGTTTAGATCACTTTCAGTAGTAATATTAGTAATAAAACATTTCGGGAATGGTGTTATGGTCTTCGTCGGTAGTACTAGAAATTGTATGAACGAAAAAAATATGCATCAACACTTTCGGAACTTAGACTTTAGATGAGCCAATATGGACCCCCCTATAACAACTCCTCAAAAGACACACCCTACACCTTTCAGCGAAAACCTGTATAAGAATAAGATAGTAATCGAGTTCGAGTTAACAAAATCTCGTTTGTACATGTAGGAAAAGTAAGACGATGCTCTAGGCTTCACGCTCCTATCTCCATATTCTAAACACCGTGAAATGTCTCCGGTTTTACTGCCTCCGCAGTCTCCGCTGAACCTTATAAGAAGATTTTAATTATCACAAGTATTGTCTACATGGACTTTCTTAGAATGCACACGTGCAAATAATATCTGGGGCCGATTCCGCTGTAAAAATGACGACTGAGTGGCAATAACACTACGACGTGCATAGGTAAAGTAAAGTAAAGTAAAGTAAAGTTATGTTTATTTGCATGAATATAGGTGTACATCGGGTATTTTATAATGTCACTTAGTTTCGCTATATTCTGCCATGCAGACGTGCAAATGTTATGATGTACATACAACACAATTATCATAAAATTTAAATTAAAGAAAAGTAAGCACCCATCTAAGAGTGAATGAGCATTAATTTTATTCATAATAAATTTATTATTCCAGTCATGTTACTTATCTATTTATGTACCTATCATAATATTTATATTATTGCGTTAGATTGACTTGTCCTCCAAGAAGTCCTCTAACTTATAGTATGATTTTTTGATTAAGAAATATCTAAGTCCAGCCTTGTATGAATGAAGTTGCTCAATGTCTCTTATGGATTTAGGCAGCTTATTATACACTTTTGGCGCCATACCAAATATACTTTTGCTGAATAAAGCAGTAGAGCGAGGAGGTGCACTTAATTTAGTATCTCTTTTACTATTCATTTTCTTAAACAAGCACCAGTTTGTTTTTACAAATACAGCAGTTTCATAAATATATAATGATGTCAATGTCAATATACCCAACATTCTAAAATGAGTCTGTAGGTTTCATTTTACAAATTGCCCTTATACACCGTTTTTGTGCTCTAAAAGCTTTATCTTTGTCGGTTGAGTTGCCCCAGAAAATAATGCCATACCTTAAAGTCGAGGCGACAAAAGCGTGATACACGGTTAATAAAGCTGATTGCCCAGTAACTTTGGCAAGCATATATAGAGCATAGGATACTTGTGGTTTCCATGTCAGATGTGAGTCAATATTAAGTTCTAAGAATTTGAATACATTTATTTTGTCAATTTTTTTATTATTATAGTGGATGTCAAGAGTGTTTGTTATTTGATTGTAATTATTTTTAAATGTCATTATGTTAGTTTAATCAAGATTGATTATCAGATTATTACGGCTCAGCCATTCAATAATATCGTTAAGGGAATTATTAATTTCAGATGCGTATGTATTTTCATCTCGACAATCCGCAATCATCGTACTGTCATCTGCAAATAATACCATTGGGTAACTTACTGACAGGAGATCATTGATGTAGATGAGGAATAGTAGTGGTCCTAATACGCTACCTTGTGGTACGCCACATTTAACCGTTCTCGGGCCTGATATGTATTGATTTTCTGTTTTTGTTTTCTGACATATTCTGGAAATCTGTGTTAATTGTGTTCTGTCACTCAGGTAGCTTTTAATAAGTTCAAGCACATTACCTCGTACACCGTAAACATCCAGTTTGTTTATTAGTGTTTCATGGTCGACGAAGTCGAATGCTTTCGTCATGTCCATGTACAACGCTGAAATAGGTATTTTTTTGAAAGTAGGTAGGTTGAAAGACATCTTTATATGGTTATTTGTGGCATTTGCTTGACATTGTTGTGATGTCTGATCGATGTAAAAGTTATTAAATGACTGTGCAATTTCATGTGGATCAGTGATAAGATGATCTTCCATTTTTATTTGTTTTATGTAGTTTTTTGGTTTAGTTTTATTGTTGTGATAATTATTTATTATTTTCCATGTGGCTTTGGATTTATTAGTTGATGTTTTTATTTGATATTCGTTTTGGGACTTTTGCGTTAATTTTATTATTTTTTTGAGTCTTATTGAATAGGTTTTAAAGCTTTGTTTGTTTTGTTGGTTTGTCTCTCGCTTCCTTTTTGTACATTGTTTGATACCTATCGATAACCATTGTGGTCGTTTGTTGCTTGAGATCCTTACCTTGATTTTAGGAAAACAGAGATCATACAAAAGTTTAAAAGTATTATGGAACTCAGCAAACGCCTCATTAGCATCGTTGCTATTGAATACCTCACTGAAACTGAGACTTGAAAGGTGCTCTTTGAACTTCTTAAGGTAATCTTTACTGTAGTCTTGTCTATAAACTGACCAACTCTGGAGGACGTTGAAATGTTTTACTGGACATTTTAGTAACTGTCCTGTATGGTCTGAAAGCGCAAACTCTACTATCTCGCCCTTATAGCCTTTGATATTATGGATGAAGTTGTCCAAACATGTGCCACTGCTTACACGTGTTGGCTTATTGAATGTGAGCTTTAGATTGTAGTTCTGTAACATATCTTTGAAATAAATCGAGACTCTATTACGTTTATGTCGATCTATATTAAAGTCTCCACACACAATAGTTTTTCTCTTACCTTGGCAAAGTCTAGATAATAGTTTCTCTATGTTTTTAAAGAAGATGTTATAAGTCTTTGTATCATACTTCGCTTTTCTATATACGCATATTAAATTTATATTGTGCTCAGTTAGTGTGATACCACAGCATTCTATTATATTAGGAATATTACAGTCCACTAAATCTATTGCATTATATTAAAGTTCATGTTTTACTAGTATAGCAGCACCGCAACTTCGTGTGCTCCTGGCAGAATATGTGGCCAGTGTGTAATTTTCAACATTCAAAGAGTAGATATCGGTGTCAATCATATTGTGTTCTGTAATTCCTATAATATCAACTGATACTCCATTTGTTATTTGCTCCTCTAAGTGTACAGTTATTAGGTCCGATTTATTTATGAGGCCGTCAATATTTTGGTGTAATACATTTATACAGTTATTTATGAAAAAAAATGTTGTTTTTGTTTCTCTCATTATCATCATTTTCATTTACATTATTATTTATTTTTTTATCATTAATATCACAGTGTTTCGCATTATTATCAATATTTTTTAAATTGCTATCATTGTCAGTCACATTATTGCTATTTATATATTTGATCTTATTTGCTGTAGTACAATTATAATCAATTTCAAAATTGTCCGTCTGGGTCTCTACATTAACCAAAGTAGGCAATTCGGTAGGGAAACTAGTCAGAGTCGTACTCGAGCAAAGACGCTCCATTTGCGATCCTGTATGAGTCAGACACAAATTGTTCTGCCAGTGATCAATTCTAAAAATTCTGAGAATTTCTCCTAACACCTGTCTACATGCGTATTGTTTGTTGAGTATAACTTTCCCAAAATAATATGTTTCATCATTATAGCTTATGTCCAAGAAAGTGGTTTGAGAAAATCGAGAGCATAAATGCCTGAAACTAGAGTTGACCATTTTTTCATTTAGGTGCTTACATTTAGTGGATTTACATAGAATTACCTTACATTGTAAGAGGAGGCTAAGATTATAGTATAAAAGAGACTTCATTCTGAGCGGATCCTTGTCATTTGAGCCTCCTATTACGACAATAACATCGTTGCTGCCATAATCCTTGCAAAGCGAATGACATGAGCCTAGAACTTGATCCAGAGTAGCGTTGGACTTTATTATCGACTCTACGATAAATTCTCTACCCAAAAGTTCCTGTAGAATTCTGCACATTCCTCTACCTTGTTCGTCTGCTAGAATCATTCTCTTCTCACACGTCGCTTCTTTTGCGTTTGTCGTTGACATTTTTTGCTGTGATTCGGGCTGTTCGTATTTGCGTTGCTGTCAATAAGTATTGATGCAAGTATATCATTGGCTTTAAACGCTGATTGTATTCTTTTGGGCACTGAAATCTCTTGCTGCGTATATTTTGTCTGTTTCGCATTATTTGTGTCCATTTGCTTTACCACTCCACTCGTAAACTCCGTTTTTGTCTTACGTGGAAACCCGACCTGTACCATGTTCGGAGTGATTCTGCGGCACTGGGGTGAGAAGAACGTTGGTCCTGATGTGCTCTTAGATGGCCCTGATACACAAAGTCCTACTGCTTTACAGAGTTCTAGTTTTTTATTAGTTTTTATTAAGGTTTCGTTCAGATTTGATATTTTCATACTGAGATTGTCTATCTCGCTGTTTGCCATGTCGTGCTCTAAGTGCAATCTGTCGTTATTTTCTCGCAATTCCCTAACTTCCTCGCCATTCTCCGCAGTATTGGGTAGGCTTTGTGAAGTCACGTCTAAGATTGACTCGTCCTGGATTACTAATAAGGAAACTCGAAGCGTACGGTATTAGAGGAAACATCCTCAATCTGTTGAAATCATATTTAAGTAACAGAACACAATCGACAGAAATAGCGAAGATCTGTGTAAAAAACAAGCGCGAAACTAAATATCTATCAAACTCAAGAGAAGTAAAATATGGCGTCCCACAAGGAAGCGTCTTAGGACCACTCCTCTTCATTATTTATATAAATGACCTCCCAAAAAATATATCTCATCCTATGACATTATTTGCTGATGATAGCACTTTAATAATAAAATGTAATGAATTTGACGATAATGAAACCAAAATTAATGACGCTTTAAAAGAGATAATATACTGGATGAATAGTAATAATTTAATTGTGAATTTAGAAAAGACATACTTAATGAATTTTTATCAAAATTTATCAAAATTAGAGAACGTAAATATTCAATATAATGGCACTAAAATTGAAGAAGTAAAGTCTACAAAATTTCTGGGTTTGACAATAGACAGTAAGTTAAATTGGAAACAACAAACAAAAACAGTGAGTGACAAACTATGTAAATATGCCTATTTATTGTCAAAATTGTCTAAAATCTTGAGCACTGACACCTGTCTTACAGCCTACCACGGTTTTGTGGCACCCTCGTTGCGCTATGGGATTATCTTTTGGGGGAATTCCACGGAGAAGGAAATTATTTTTAAGGCACAAAAACGGTGCATTAGGGCAATGTGCAAACTGAAACCGACAGACAGTTGCATAAACCACTTTAGAATGTTAGGTATATTGACTATGCCATCACTCTACATTTATGAAATAGGTGTATTTGTAAAAACAAATTGGAAATTATTTAGGAAAATAAACAGTAAAAGAGATGATAAATTAAGTGCACCTCCCCGCTCTACTGCTTTATTCAACAAAAGTATATTTGGTATGGCGCCAAAAGTATACAATAAGCTGCCTAAAACCATTAGGGACATTGAGAATCTTCACTCATACAAGGCTGGTCTTAGACATTTCTTAATCGAAAAATCATACTATAAAATAAATGACTTCTTGGAGGACAGTTCGATCTAACACAGTAATATAATTATAATGATACATAAATAGATGATAAGAAAATAATAATGAATTTATTGTGAATAATTAAATTTAATTTAATTTTAATTTTAGAATAACTTATTGTAATAACTTATTATAATCACATTTGCACGTCTGTACGGCAGAATATAGAGAAACTTATTTAAGAAACATTATAAAATACCACCTGTACCTATATTCATGCAAATAAATATTACTTACTTACTTACTTACTTACTTACCTGGTTGTTGCTGATAATTATCTGTCGCGGTCTCAATATTACATTATCCTCCCCTGTCCGTGGAGTGAGGGCAGAACTGCATTTATTGGCGGGAGATTTCGGCAACCGGTCTCGCAGAAGCAGTGTTTTTTCCGCAGCATCCTGGCACATAGGGCATTTATAATCTAGTGCTAGCTTTGATAAGTTTCCCATGTAGTATGCCGTTGTCATATTCAGACAATTATGGTGAAACTGATGGAGACAAGTGGAGCACGTTAGCAGCTCTGGGCCAGGAATAGTACCGCTACAGCTTGTGGATGTACCACAGTGACCTCTTGTGGTATGATCTTAGAACTAAGTCGTCTTCTAATATTTGTAGTGTGGTTTGTTCGGTAGATCACAGGGCGTGTGTCAACAATTGCTTATTTACTTGCATAGATGTCGTCACTAATGTAGTCCTTTATGATAATGAAAAGTAAAAAAGTAAAAAGTGTCCGGTCCTAGCTGCGGATCGAACCATTTGCACTGATGCGGCGGCGTTGAGTCCTTAACCGTTTCGGCTATTGACCGATTGAATAATGTTGTTGAATATTATGTATGTTACCTTGCGTTATCTTGCGGACAATTTGTAGCTTGTGGATGTACCACAGTGACCTCTTGTGGGATGATCTTGGAACTAAATCGTCTTCTAGTATTTGTAGTGTGGTTTGTTCGGTAGATCACAGGGCGTGTGTCAGCAATTGCTTATTTACTCGCATAGATGTCCTCACTAATGCGGTCTCATTGAATGTAGTTTAAGGCCGGTGATGAAAGTGTTTATGTGGCTTTTGTGAGTTGAGCCGTTGGTGAACTTTGAACTTGCACGATATTGTCACTGGATCTGCACAGAGAATTATATGAGCTTATGCTATTATTCATTGAGTATTATGTAGTTTTTTGTTATTATATTCATGTAACGTTGTTTATCACTGTTTGTTAATCACTGAATCACTTTTCATTGTTATGGTTTATAGTTAAGGTTTATAGTGTCTTTTTTTATCGTAATCACTGGTTTAGCTTATTTATAATAGTTAATTATATAGTCATTATACTTAATTAATATTATTACTTTAAAAAATCTAGTTAATTAGGCTTAATTGTATTTTTATTTAATTTTTAACACGGAGATACGTTTTAAGACAAGTTTACTTAGCAGCGCCCTCTGGACGAATAGGTCCACTTTTAGTAACAGCTATTTTGCGTTGGGGGAATCTTAATATAGGTAATTCATGGTAAAGCCTCTGCCACCTGAAAAGGCTTGATTTCTTCTCCTTTTAATTTGGTGTACTAATCTCTTTTGAGGTTAACTTTGCCAGTGTCAAATGTATGTGGGAGATCACAATTTGGTCAGGTTATCTATCGAGGATCTGGGAGTTAATGTCTTGAGAAAATTTTGTTGCTCCTTAGCACTACCCGGGATGACGTGAAGGGCTGTAGGAACCAAGTGTTTCCTTCGGAAGGGCTGGACGCTGTGTTGTAGATGTAATGATGAAAATTAAGATGATTACTAATGATCTATATTAGTTATTAATCAAATGGAAAACGATGACCTCTGTAATGTTGCGGTCGAGGCCATGCTTCCCAAGCGAGAGTTCCCGGGTTCGAATCCCAGCTGGGCAGAATGAAATCCCCAGGTCTTGGATTTTTACCTGTTGGTGACGTCACTATTTCTGGTTCCGACGACATAGGGTAACCTAGTGTGGGGCCAAAAGCAATATATCTGTATGTAAGTGTTATGTTATGATTACAGATAAATTAGATAGGTTTCTTAACTGGACAGTTATTTGTTACTTCATTGTCCCTGCCATTCAGCTACCAGAATCGTGACCGGTGTTGTGAAATCGCTTTTGTAAGAGTAAGGGAAATTAATGATAAAGGAATATGTCTCATTATGACTAAATATAGATCTGCAAGAGTCTATTGGCATATCTATAAGGGTTTGTTTAGAAATGCCTGCGTAACCGATTTCTTAGGCCTATTTCGACGCTAATAAACTCTATTGTCTGAATAACTTTGATAACTGCATACAAAAGGGTTCGAACATTATTTTAGGGCTATTGGCGTACGTTACGCCAAGATAAATCTAGTGGCGCTGTGAGCTGTTGGCCCCGCGATCGACACAAGAAATTTGCATATTTTTTCATTATTTCCGAGCCAAGAGTCAGAGAGAGTACAGACCTCGTCCACCGACCCAGCAGTAGTAAAGGTACATGCTGGTAGATTAAGTCATTTTTATCAAAATTGGCAAACTAATAATAGCAATAGAATGGTAATTAAATGGATTAAAAATGGTTCCGTCATACCGTTTACAGGAATCGTTACTCAATCTTTTGTTCCTTTTAATTATCTCTGTAATAAAGCAAGTTTTTTCACTTTTCGATAATCAATTTATTTCGTCAGCGTTACTGGCGCCAAAACGAAATGGTAAAATAATGCTTCATCCTCAATTTAAAACAATTGAATAAGTTCTAACCAGAGAACATTTCAAAATGGAGGATTATAATTCTCCATTTTGAAATGTTGAAATGTCCTATAGGACAGCCTCGAATCTTATACCTGAGTTTGGGTTTGCTTTGTTTGGTTTGCATACTTTCGTTTATGCTTATCTACTGTGGTACCAACAGCCATACATGATCGTAGATTTTTGAGTTTTCAATATTAAAGTGATAATTCCACCATTAATACTGTTTAATTTCCACGCCTACCGAACGGCGTGGAATCCTGAGGGGGCTGGGTTTTTGCCAGCACGGGAGAAAAGAAGTGAATGTATTTGTTACTGACCTTGTCGTCGCAGACTGGTAGATCGAAAGCTCGATTCGAGACGGGAATGTGTGATAGGAGACAGTTTTGGAATAGGAGAGGAATCGAACCCTTGCCGTCGCTGCCGACGCTGTCGCCGGCGTGCTGCATGCCGACACGTGGAGTCGCCGCTACCGGTACGACGATGTCTAATCAACACGGATCACTTGACCGCTGACGCGAATCTACTTATTTCCCGACGATGTAGATGATTAACACTCCGACCAGGCCCGACGCCTGTATTTGGTAATTGGTACACCGAAATACCATCGATGGCACGATGCCTGAGCAGACATGTTGTTCTCCCGACAAGAAAAGGATAAAGATAACCTCCAATTTTTTCCTCTCGTTGGTACGAGTGACAGCTGCGGTCCGTTTCCGCTTAGTGAGGTCCCGATTACTCGCGGTCGATCCGCGCAACAAAAAACCGGTGCGTTCCGAAGCATAAATATTAAACAGTCACCCGCCCGGACAGGCCCGAACCTGTCCCTAATCAATAGGAAGACGAGAAAGTGTTGCTCTCCGCTCTCTTGAGGACCGAGTCCCCCAACTTGACTTCTGCTGATCGAGGCGTGCCATCCTGACCCGTGTACAAATTGACGATCCGTCCTCGTCTCCATCTCAATGATGGCAGGTTCGCATCCTTAATCAGCACCAAATCACCGACTTGAGGGGGGCTCGTCCGGTCAGTCCACTTAAGGCGCTGCTGCAAGGTGTGCAAGTACTCAAGGGACCACCGTTTCCAAAAATCTTGAGCCATCTGCTGCAACATCTGCCACCTAGTTAACCGACTTAACTTAACATCACCGAATGGGTATTCTGGCAGGGCGTTCCTGACGTATCAGGAAGTGACCCGGAGTCAACGCTTCCAAATAGTCAATAGTCAATAGTCGATAGTCAATAGTCAAAGTACTTTATTACTGTAGATATTTACATATACTTAGCAAACGGTATTTTTTGCCTCTTCTCTACATTGGACCACTGTGGGAGAAGAAGGGCGTAGAAACTCCCACAGATTTATTTTTAGATCTCTTTTAAAAATAGGTTGTGCTTAACTAATACAAATATGAAAAATTTAATTGTTATGATTAATAAGCAGGAATAAATAATTACAAAATTATTAACAGCAAGGTCTGTGTTGAGCCAGATTAACCCCATACAGTCCTGTCATTTAAGTAATCTTGAACATTGTAATATCCCTTTTTCGACAAAGTCGCTTTAACATGCTTTTTAAATTGCTCAAATGGCAATTTCAAAATCTCCAGAGGTATCTTATTGTAGTAGAGAATGCACTGACCCTTGAAAGAATTGCTAACCTTCGCGAGTCTAAAACGGGGCGCACATAGTCTGTGATTATTTCTTAGGTTAACATTACAGCTGTCGCTAAGTTTGGAAAATGTTGTAAGGTTCTTGCGTACATACATTATATTTTCGAAAATAAATTGACTAGCTACTGTTAGTATGTCAATTTCTTTAAAAAGCTCTCTTAAGGAGTCTGTTCGTTTTAAATTATAAATTGCTCGAATAGCTCTTTTCTGTAAAATAAAAATAGTTTGAATATCCGCTGCTTTCCCCCACAACAAGATACCATAGGACATCACACTATGAAAGTAACTAAAATATACTAGCCTAGATGTAGCCACATCCGTGCTTTGTCTGATGTTCCTAACAGCGTAAGCCGCAGAACTTAATTTACCAGCCAATTTATCTATGTGGGGTCCCCACTGCAATTTACTATCAATGGTTATTCCAAGAAACTTCGTATCATTTACCAATTCTAACGTGCTGTTGTCTAACACCAAACTGGTCTCAACTTGCCTGACATTTGGAAGTGAGAATTTGATACACTTGGTTTTACCAGTTTTAATCATTTGGATCCGAACTGAGCGGGCACAACGGACGCGAGTTCAGTGTCATTTCAATTTTACAGAACAGCGTCGCAAGCTCTTCAAAGCGTAGAGAGGTCTCACCGATGATCCTCGTCAGGTGCGACTTAGCCGATTTAACCGCAGCCTCAAATATTCCTCGCCAATGAGGACATCCCAGCGGACTGAAAACCCATTCAATCCCTCGTCGGGAGCAAGCCGTACCGATGGCGTCCTGGTTACCGTTCAGGAATTGAGTGACCTCCTGCAGATATCGCCTGGCTCCGACAAAATTTGTAACGTTGTCCGAACGGATTAATGTCGGGAGGCCCCTTCGTCATTTTGGTAGCAGGCGCGGTTTTCCTAGTGGGAAATCATCGATTCACGGTTGTAGGGTTGCCTTTTGCCACATTGTAGTTGGGAGAAAAGAATATCTCAGATTGGCCGGCAATCTGTTTGGCAATGAGTCTGTGGTCGGTACCACAATTAAAGTTCATTTCGGTTAGTGAAAGTATAAGTGTCAATTTAGTCAATAATAAATTTGTAGTCGGAAACTACAGTTTGTGCGCAGAAAAGATTGAACAGTCATTCTGCGAAGTAACTAGATTGTATTACTTGCGGTAGAACGTCGGGTTCTATAGTACTGCAGTGTTATTTCGGTTTACACAGCAGGGTCGGGCTATTTAAGGGGTAATAAGCTGATTTTGCTGACCTCAAAAGAAGTGTGGGTCATATCGGAGGGGCCACTTCTATAAAAATAGTTTTTTTTTTTTTTATATATTTTTTTTTTTGCCAGGCCCGACGCCTATATTTGGTAATTGGTACACCGAAATACCATCGATGGCACGATGCCTGAGCAGACATGTTGTTCTCCTGACGAGAAAAGGATAAAGATAACCTCCAATTTTTTCCTCTCGTTGGTACGAGTGACAGCTGCGGTCCGTTTCCGCTTAGTGAGGTCCCGATTACTCGCGGTCGATCCGCGCAACAAAAAACCGGTGCGTTCCGAAGCATAAATATAAAACAAATACATATCAATGCAAAGCAATGCCCTATGGACTTTCTATTGTGCCTCAAACGTTCACTGAAAGAGAGTGGTCTCCAATCTAAGAACTCGTGGGTTTAGGTCTGTTTCTTATTCGGACGATTTTTGCTTATCGGATACAGTTACGATGATTACCTTTACACTATAAATGAAACAGCAACACTATTAAATTCCTTGGGTTTTGTAATCAATCATAAAAAGTTTTTTTAATACCTACTCAAATGTGTATATATTTAGGTTTTATTTATAATTCGGTCGATCTTACATTATCTCTGCCAGAAGAAAAATGTCAGTACATTATACAATTAGGCCGGAGATTTTCCCGTTTACCAACTTGTAAAATCAGGGAATTTGCTCACTTTTAGGGGTATGAAGAGCCGCTTGTTCGATTCCAAATCGATATTCGATCGATGGTTTCTGAACGGCCATTTTGAATTTGACGTTGCTGCCAACCTAGCAGTTTTTTGACAACTGACTGACGAAAGCCCTCGCAATGTAAACGCGTTTTGGTTAGGGTATTGAAATTAAATCGCAAGCCATCTGGAATGTATTCGGGTTTCCCTCAGGATTGTCTATATAGCTGAGTGTGTTGTGGTTCCCCGAACCAGATAAAGTTCGCATTTACGTGGCCGATTGGTTTTTACCACGTAACATAACCTGTGTTGGAACACTGTGCTCATTGAAGCTGGCCCGCCAGTAATAGGAGGTTGGCTGAAGAACCTGTCTACCAAGAAGAGCCTAGGGTGCACCCGGGCCTTGCAGAGAGACAGGAGGTTGACGGGACCGAAGCACAGACCAGGTTAGATCGACCCCAATTACTTCAGCTCGGTGAAGCGCCGACGTTCACGCTTCTTGGCAACTGATCGTTACGCTACCTCGTAGCTGATGGGCCCCTACGAGGTCATCAGGTGCTGAGAAGCCTGAACACTTTGGTAGCAGAGCGTGGTTTCCTGAGATTTGCAGCCGTCAAGGGCTCCAGGAAGGCACGATTTGGGACTATCAATCTGTAGGTATAGGCGGTTAGGTACTTGGTTGTTCCTATATCCACATAGATTGGTAGTATTGTAAGCTATAAGTCTATTGCTGGTAGTAGACAGACAGATATTGAATTGAAATTTGCATTGAATTACCAGTTAGTCAACCAGTTAGTTAACATAGGTAGTTACATCTATTGGCTATTACATTGTTTTCAGTTTATAGCAATTTATAACTTGAACTAATATTGACTATCTGTGTGTGTTATAATGATAAAGGGAAACTAAATTGTATTTACAGAATTTATATAGATATAAAACTCGGTTCCTATTGTTTAAGGAAAACAACATTGTTTAAGTTGTGGTTTAGGGTTCCCTCGTTTGGGTTGTAGACTGGAGGGTCCAATAAAATTGAGTTACTGCAAATTGTGAGTAAGTATCGTTCCGATCATGTCGTTATCTGAAATCCAGAAGGGTGTTTCTAAGGAACTCAGATGGTTTTCCTCCGCACACGGTCTGATAGACCGTTTAGATAGGCATGATGTGGTATTGGAGCGGTCTATGGACGTTAAGGAACGTTACAATAGGGTGCTCGAATTGTCCGCGCAGGCGGAATCAGTTGATGGTTGCGCACCTGACAGGCTATCACGGTTGCTAGGGGATGTCGACCACTGTATGGAGATGGCAGCTGCTATCACGCAGAAGGCTGCGGACATACGTAGACAGCGCGAGTCCAGCCATGGTGGTGACATTGAAGCACCTCTGCCGCTTCAGGGTTCGGGGTCCAGGTTACCTGCCATAACTATGCCTACTTTTGACGGAGTGTCCGGTGAATGGATGAGCTTCATCAATCTGTTCGACAGTTTGGTGCACATGCGATCGGACATTACCAAGTCTGTCAAGATGGCTCAGCTGGTGGCAGCATTGAGGGGTGAGCCTAGGGAGCTGATCGCTCATTTGACAGTTACGGAGGGTAACTATGAAACGGCCAGGCAATTGTTGGTCAGACGTTACCATAACAAACGGAGGTTGGCCGATGCCCAACTGAACCGTTTGTTTAGTATCCCGGTTGTGAACAAGGTCGGGGCCATACAGACGGAGGTTTTGAACCCATTGTTGTCCGTCACCAAGGCTCTAGAGAATCTTGGACTTCCGGTTGGTGAATGGTCGTACCTACTGTTGTACATTGTACTTTCCCGCCTACCCGCTGACGTGCAGACTCGTTTCGAACAGTCTCACGGGAGGTCGGCCGAGGACCTGCCCGCCTTCTCCGACTTGGTCGGATTCTTGGAAGAGGAGGCTCGACGGGCAGAGAATTTGGGGTTGACGGTCACCCATCCTTCGGAGCCACAGAGAGCTGCCGGGAGCGCTGTGAGTAGGGGCCCTCCGACGAGGAAGGACCGCACCAACCGGCAGTCGTATGGGACTGTGAGCGAATTGACCCCACATGGTGAGACCTGCCCATGTTGTAGGCAGATTGGCCATGCTGTGGCCAATTGCAATAAGTTCGGGGAACTTAGGGTTCAGGGACGGCGCCGGATGGCCAAGCAGCGGAGCTGGTGTTTCCTGTGCCTCGGGCCACACATGGCTAGGGACTGCACGCGCACAAAAATGTGCGGATATTGTGGTGGGGCCCACAACAATCTGTTGTGCATGAACCGGTCCGGCCAACAGCCTCCACAGGGCCGTACCCAGGGTGACACGGCATGGGGCCCTGAGAATTCGTTTGCGACTCGGAGCGCAACTCAGGGGCCAACGTCCCCACGTGCACAGGGCAGTACCAGGGTGCAGGGCCGCACTCAGGACCATTACATGGGGGGCCCTGAGTTTTCGGTTGCGACTCAGCATCCGACCCAGCGGGACATTGGGTGTGTTGAGCAGGCCGTAACGGGCGGGTGGCATGGGACACCTTCGAGCTATGCGGGTGCGGTTCGGACGCCGCCTCAGTTGTCGCCCCGCTCGTCGCCTCATCCTCGTCGGTCACATGTGATGTCCCCCCCGCTCATGGAGCGGCCACGGTTGAATTCACGCCCACCCCCCTTTACGGGGAATCGTAGGTTGGGAATGGAACCGGCGCGTGGGCCATTTGTACAATGGGACCCTCTGGCGTATAGGTGCATACCTGATCGGTTACAGGCACAGTGGGGCCCCGGGGGTCCTCGCTAGGAATTTGCGGCCCAACCATTGGTTGCCCCCCAACCGGAGACGGTGGTGTTACCGATCGCCTCTGTGCTTGTTTGGGATTTGGCGGGCAACCCAACATACGTGCGCGCCCTATTAGATTCTGGAGCTCAGGGCTGCATTGTATCGAATGATTTAGCAAAATGGTTGGGCCTCAAGGTAAATAGGTATAATAAAACCGGGTTACTTCGGGTAGGAGGAAGATTGCGCAATGCGAATCTGTCGTATTCGGCTCGTCACCCACTTCTGCTCCCCAAGGGAGGACAGTTAGTTAAATTGCTGGTGACTGATCGTCATATTAAAAACGCGCATGCCGGCTGTAACGCGTTGTTGGCCACGCTCCAGCGGGAGTTTTGGATCTTATCTGCCCGCCGTGTCATACGGAACATCGTGTTTCGGTGCATGCCTTGTTATCGACTTAAGGCTGCCACGATGCAACCTCTCATGGGGGACTTGCCCCCTGATCGTGTGAATGAGGTCAGACCGTTTTCAGGTGTTGGTACGGATTTTGCAGGACCGTTTATGGTGAAGAGTTCACGATTGCGTACCGCTAGGCAATACAAGGCGTACCTATGTGTGTTTGTTTGTTTATCCACCAAGGCGGTACATCTCGAGCTCGTTGCTGATCTCTCGACAGAGGCTTTCATTGCTTGTTTGGATAGGTTTGTTTCTCGAAGGGGACTTCCAACTTTGATCCGCTCTGATAACGGCACTAACTACATCGGTGCGGAACGATACTTACGAGAGATAGTCAACTTTTTGAATGTAAATAAAGTGGATATTGGAACGGCCCTCTCCCGTCGGGGTATACAGTGGACCTTCAGCCCACCGATTTGCCCCCACTGGGGTGGGATTTTTGAGGCCGTAGTTAAGTCAGCTAAGACGCACTTGGGGCGTATAGTAGGTCAGACCGCGCTGACTTTTGAGGAGCTCGCGACATTGTTTTGTAAGATCGAGGCCGTTCTCAATTCGCGACCGTTGTGTCCGCTCAGCTCGGATCCAAATGACCTGGAGGCTCTGACCCCAGGCCATTTCTTGATAGGACAGCCACTTAACGCGTTGCCCGAGCACCCCTTCGAGGGAGTGAAATTGTATCGGTTGTCAAGGTATCAGATGTTGCAGCAGTTTACTCAGAATTTCTGGAAGCGTTGTTCGCTCGAGTATCTGCATATCTTACAACAGCGCCTTAAGTGGACTGACAAAACCAGCCCCCCTAGTGTTGGTGACCTCGTTCTGGTTAAGGATGCTAACCTACCGCCACTACGTTGGCGCAGGGGGCGCATTGTTAACTTGTTCCCAGGCAAGGACGGGACCCCCCGGTCTGCAGAGGTTCTAGTAGGAGGCTCGGTTCTAAAACGAGCGGTAGCAACGTTGTCTCGGCTGCCCGTAGATTAGGGGACAGGTGGGTGCCTGTCCGGGCGGGTGATTGTTCGATTCCAAATCGATATTCGATCGATGGTTTCTGAACGGCCATTTTGAATTTGACGTTGCTGCCAACCTAGCAGTTTTTTGACAACTGACTGACGAAAGCCCTCGCAATGTAAACGCGTTTTGGTTAGGGTATTGAAATTAAATCGCAAGCCATCTGGAATGTATTCGGGTTTCCCTCAGGATTGTCTATATAGCTGAGTGTGTTGTGGTTCCCCGAACCAGATAAAGTTCGCATTTACGTGGCCGATTGGTTTTTACCACGTAATATATTGAGATCACCGGGGTACCTGAAAATGAGGGAGAGTCGACCGTCAGCATCGTGCAAAAAGTCGCCAGGATCACCGGAGTGGAGCTGAGCGCCGACGACGTGGAGTTCGCGCATCGAGTGCAGCCACTGCGGGCGAAGGCCGGCCAATCGCGCGCGCTTGTCGTGCGCATCAGGCAGCGCGCCACAAAGGACAAGCTCATCGCCGCCGCACGCAAGTACCGCGACGGCCTGCACACCTCGGCGTTGGGAGTGAAAGGCGAACCCGCACGCATCTACATCAACGAGCATCTAACGGTCGCCAATAAGAAACTCCTCCATGAAACCAGGAAGAAGGCTACAGAGAAGGGGTACACATTTACGTGGACAAAAAACTGTCGAATATTTGTGAGAAAAAATATACAGTCACCCCACATACTGATAGCATCCGTGACAGACTTAAAGAAACTTATTTAATGTCTGTTTACAGTATGACTCTGTTCATTACATTACTTTGCCTATATCTTGTACTATATGCTCATGCATATAACTGTAATAATGTGTCCCCACCCCGTCCCGTCCCACAAAGGCATACATATACACACTCAAACACATATCACAATACACATGCCAACACACACACCTACCTCTGCTTAGTGGCTCATTGCCTAATATCCGATCCCAAGACCATAATGGTCGTAGGGCTAAGCAGGGACATATACACAACACACGCGCCAATAATAGAGAGAATAACATTTTACTGTTGCTATTGTTACACATTCCTCATAATGCCTCACTTACCTTTATCATATGCCCTCCTTTTTATTTACTCAAGAATTCCAGTCAAAACACGGCCGAAAATTCAGTAATCTTCGTATTTTTTACCAAAATGTTAACGGACTACGTACAAAGATGCTCGCCCTATATGATGGTATTGCTGCACTCGACCATGAGCTCATCTTTATCACCGAAACAAAGTTGTGTGAGGGTTTTTTAAATGCGGAAATATGTGATCCGGACCGCTACGACATACTTCGACGAGACCGTGCATCCACTACGGCTGGCGGCGGGATAATAGCGCTGTGCGCGCCCGCACTCGCCGTGCGCCCGCGCCCCGAGTGGGAAGAGGACAGCTACGAAGCTATTTGGCTGACTGTACCCGGTGAGTCTATCGGTAATAAACGCAACCTACATATAGCTATAATATACATACCGCCTGACACTGATCTACCTCAGCGCATACAGAGTTTCCTTGCTAGACTCGGCGATATTACGCGGAATAATTCCAATGACCTTTTTATGTTAGTGGGAGATTTCAACTTAGCTTGTCTTAACTGGGACTCGGGTTCCCCCGTATGTATTAAATATGGCACTATTGCGTTCCAAAACTGTGCAACAAATTTCATAAACCTTATGAACTTTCTTGGTTTTGAACAATATAATAAACTAAAAAATTGTAGTAGCAATATTTTAGACCTAGTATACAGTAATTTTGTAATTGATGTTACCCAGTCCTGTACACCGGTTGTTGTGGAGGACAAATTTCATGTCACTCTCCACTTGGAGTGCACAGACGTAAGCGTGAAAACCACCGCACCCACGAGACGTTTAAAGTATCAATTTAGGAAGGGCGACTATGGTGCTATGAACACTTTCTTTTTTGAGATAGATTGGAGCGAATTGAAGGATGGTACCGTGGATGACGCTGTTTCATACCTTAATTCAACGATACATGAAGCCATTGAGATGTTTGTGCCAAAAGCCACAACTTGTAATTCGCGACAATACCCTATATGGTACAGCCGAGCCTTAATTAACATCATCAAGGAGAAGAATAAGTATCACTCTTTTTGGAAAAAATATAAAAACCCTCTGGATTACGATGCTTTTTCTCTCCTTCGTAGAAGGCAAAAACAGGTACAGGAGGAATGTAACGCAAACTATGTAAGGTTGGCTCAGGACGGTATTAAGGAGAACCCTAGGCTTTTTTGGTCTTACGTTAAGGCTAGACGTAAGGATGGATCTGGTTATCCACAAAATATGACTTACGACAACAAACTCTTATGCTCTAAACAGGAAACATGCAATTCTTTCAATGAACACTTTGGGAAAATGTTCTGTCCCCCTGCTCAGTGCTATCCTGACACAATTCTTATGGAACCGCCTCATCAGTTAGTAACTAACAAAATAGAAGTGTCGCTTGAGGATATACTGAAACTCCTACGGAAATTGGATAAAAGTAAGGGCCCCGGTAGTGATCAAATTCCTCCTAACCTAATCGTGAGTTGCGCCGAATCACTGGCTGGGCCAGTATCAATAATATTCAACAGGTCATTTCGTGAGGGCGTCTTCCCATCTCCTTGGAAGTTTGCAAAAATCGTTCCAGTCCATAAAAAGGGCTCCAAAATACCTATAGAACACTATAGACCAATATCTATCCTAAACGTGTTCAGCAAAGTAATGGAGCGGGTGGTTCATGGACATATCTACCAAAATATCGCCCTAAATATCCCAGGTGAACAACACGGCTTTGTGAGGTCCAAGTCCACAACAACCAATTTGGCTGTATTTGTGGACTCGGTTCTCGTAGGAATGGATAGGGGAGGTCAAGTCGATGCTGTTTACACGGACTTTGAGAAGGCGTTCGACCGGGTTGACCACATTATACTTTTGAAAAAATTGAAGAATCTGGGTATTCAAGGAGATCTCCTAAGATGGACGGAATCTTACATTAGTAGAAGATCTCAGGCTGTTGTCATTGGCGGCTGTCGGTCAGATTTGATAGTCACTGTACCTTCTGGTGTTCCTCAGGGGTCAATCTTGGGACCCTTACTCTATGTTGCATATTTATATGACATAAGTACCTGCTTCAGACACGCCAGGTTCCTCTTGTATGCTGATGACAAAAAAGTTTTTTCAACTATAAATTCTAGTCAAGATTGTGTCAACTTACAAGCGGACCTAAACCGACTGTCTGCCTACTATGAACGCAATAGAATAAATGTAAACGTTGCCAAATGCAACATTATAAGCTTCACAAGACGAACAAACCCCATTTTGTATGACTATAAATTTAAAGATACTTCAATTCTAAGAGTTCAATCTATACGTGACCTAGGCGTCATCTTAGACTCCAAACTTACTTTTCAAGAACATATAGAACATATCACAAACAAAGCTTTCAGAAACTTGGGTTTTATCTTACGAGTAAGTAAACCGTTTACTGACCTCACTTGTATCCGTGTCCTATACTTTGCCTATGTTAGAAGCATTCTCGAATACTGCTGCACAGTCTGGAATCCTCAATACGAGATCTACATCAAAATGATTGAACGTCTCCAGGTAAAATTTCTCCGGCAACTCAGCTTCCGAGACGGATATGATACCGACGACTACGCAACAGAATGCCGACATCACAACATCCTTAGTCTTGAGTCCCGTCGAGTGATGATGGACATGAGGCTGCTCTACAATGTTTGTCATGGTGTAGTGGACTGTCCGGATCTGGTCGAGGCTCTAGTCAGACTTGAGGCGCCATCAAAACGTACTCGTCATACCAGACTGTTTAGTGTACCTCTGGCTCGTTCAAACTATGCCGCCAATTCTACCAGCCGCCGCCTGCCTCGCACTTACAACCGAAAGTTTTCCAGTATGGACATTTTCCATTGCTCCCCTGGCCTCTTTCAGAGAAATATAAGGTCAATACTTGTACCTCCACTAAATGAATAAATCCTCACTCTTTAATAATACTAATAATATTAATAATAAAAAAAAAAAAAAAAAAAAAAAATCTCTCTATTTCGAACAAATACATTCATTTCCACACACACACACACACACCTCCCCCCTCCCTCCCTTCTCCTCAAGCTTGTATTTTATTTTTTATTTTATTAATATTACTTGTGTTTGATTTTATTTCATTTAAAACTTACAAACAAACTGTATTTACATTGTTAAAGAAGTATAACAAGGGCTCTTAATTGGCCTAAGTCTAAGCTAGTTTTTGTATCTATGTTTATCATTTTGTGCTGTGGGCCCAGTTTCCAAATAAACAAATAAACAAATAAACAAACATAACCTGTGTTGGAACATTGATATTATTAAAATAAATTATTGAAATTTTTTTTATTTTAATTTTAAATCATTTTAATTTTAAATAATTTATTGTGTGTGTTCTCATTGAAGCTGGCCCGCCAGTCATAGGAGGTTGGCTGAAGAACCTGTCTACCAAGAAGAGCCAAGGGTGCACCCGGGCCTTGCAGAGAGACAGGAGGTTGACGGGACCGAAGCACAGACCAGGTTAGATCGACCCCAATTACTTCAGCTCGGTGAAGCGCCGACGTTCACGCTTCTTGGCAACTGATCGTTACGCTACCTCGTAGCTAATGGGCCCCTACGAGGTCATTAGGTGCTGAGAATCCTGAACACCGCTTGTCCTGCAGTAAGAATCGGATGGGTACATACAAACAATTTGAAACACCGGAAGTACTTGGCTTCAGACATAACAACCTGAATTACGAAGCTAGGTTTAAATTATCTCGGGTCGCTTTACAGGATCTGCATTGGTAGTCTTTAAATATCTTGAATGCATCCAGTCCTCTGCGCATGTCAAATTTCGAATTAGATATCTATACAGATGCCTCAAGAACGGGCTGGGGTGCGTTCTGTAATGGCGAAGGGACGAAATAAACTACTTCAAATTACTCGATTTTTTCTTAGGTGTGAAATGCTTCGCTCGCAAAGAATCACATTATTACAATACGATTGCCACCAGCTACATCAATAGAATGGGTGGCATTCAGTACCCATATTTAAATAACCTAACTAGAGTGATCTGGGACTGGTGCGAGGAGTGACAAATCTGGCTTTTAGCTTCGTATAAACACTAAAGATAACTACGAAGCTCACAAAGAATCCAGGATAGTCAATCCAGATATCGAAGGGGACCTTTCGCTAGCTGCGTTCCATAACATAACTGAAAAACTGGGAGAGGCAGAGGTAGACTTGTTCGTTTCTCGAATCAACGCTAAGTGCGTCTCTTTTATGTCGTGGTAACCAGACCCGGACACCATTCACAATTACCTGGAGATCATTTGACTTTTAATCTTTCTCCTCATTTGCTTTAATTTTAAAATGTCTAAATAAGATAATAACATTGATATTTTCAGCATTTCCGTGTCTATTGTGGTAAATTTCTTGACTGTATACTTTGACAAAGGAGCATCGATATAAATACTAAGGATAGGCCTTCCCGTACTCAATTTCTTACCATTTTGAGGCTAAGAAAAATAGCGCCCCTGTCGGAATCCGTCGGAACCAAGACAGTACGAAAAATTGTAACGGCGTCACGTTCGGTCACGTTCCGAATTGTGGTGTATAGACACAATATTAGGAAAGTTGATCTACGGATAACTCTCAAATACCCGGTGACTTTTAATCGGTGATTAGGAGTAGAAATAAAATATATCTAGCTAAAATTTTACTTAAGGGGCGAGGTCTCACGCAATTACCTCATGTTTAATATATAAGAAGTTGAAACATAATTAAATAGGCATATAAATTTTTGTCTTTGCCGTTAAATTATGAAAGAGGATGTAAGCTCACAGATACACATTAGAAGCGTGACTTGGAATTTAAGATCTTGATTTTGATTTATAAGTAATAAACTACCTAATCATAGAAAAAGTTATGAAAATTGGTACCTGATATCACTGATTAAGTCATCGTGTATAAAATAGAGTATTTAGCAATACATTACACGCGTAACATAGCGTCACGCCTTTTCCCATACGGGCTGGCAGAGGCACAACTGTGCCGGTCTGTGCCCACTTAGCTAGTGATTTTATACTCCATCTTGCGTGTCAGGCAAGCCCATCGCCGCAGCTAATGTAATGAAGCCGGAGTAATGAAGATTTCCTCACGATGTTTTCCATCAACGTTAGGACATCCGGTTAGATTATTTATCCTTATATTATTCTGTTGCGTCGCGCGTCGCTACAAAGTTACGTCAGTCGAATGGTTGATTTTCGTTTGAGGTTTTTTTCGAGAACAATATTTTATAGATAATCAATTTAAAGCCAATAGTAATTGAAAATATAATACTTACTTGTGATACGACACTCCCTGTTTTTGTGTTTTGCGATTTGGGTATGATTTACACCTTTTTACGTCGCAGGTCACCATTTTTGTTTTTGCTGCCGATATGTCAATCGGCTGTCACCGTCCAAGCGCGACTGATTGCAAACAGTCCATTTTTCCCGATTTTGTACTGTTTTTGTAGCGACACTTTCAAGCGCTCCGTGCCCTGTCCCTACTATTCAAGTCTGTGCAAAGGAGTATCTTACGGTACCATGAACAGTCATCGTCCGGAACTTTCATTTTTTCTAGGAAATGACATCGGTTCAGAAGATATGGTCAAAAGGTTGTTAAGAGGGGCTTTTAGACTCAGGACATTGATACCTAAATAGTCTTCTTTATGTTATCTCCAAATTGCATAAAACCACATTAGGTTATGGTTCCAGAATACTGATCTTACCTTTTAAAAAAATACAAAGAAATTGGTTATATAATTTAGCTTTGTGAAAAGACCATCGCGTACAAACATTCAGTTTAATTCAACCATATGATTTCATCTGGGTTTAAAATCTGTATTAAGGATATTATTAAACCGACAGCTCCTGGTCGGGAGCAACCAGTGTTATATCCCCCTAAATTTACAGATAACCTTAGTATATGTCCTGTGAAAGTCATTCAAGACTATCTCTCTTTCACATGAAAATTAAGGCCATAATCTGTGGAGAACCTCACTGCACTGTACAGACTGTGAGCAGATGGATCAAGCAGTTTCCCGCGGAGAGCGGGGTGGATCCGCATCCGCCGCGAGCCTCGCGGGAGTTTCGGAAGACGTGATAAGGAAGACCACTGGCTGGACAAGCGGATCACAAACTCTCGCCAGGTTCTCGATGTTTATCATCGTGATGTTACCCGATGAAAGAACCTTCTCAAAATCAGTTTGCTGAGAATCTAATACTTAATTCTTAAAAAATATGATTATTTTGTATAAATATCTTGTGAACGAATTATTAAGAAAATAAATAATGCCATCTATTATGTTTTATCCTGAATTTTATTTATATAAGCAAAACATTCCCATGAACATATATCTGATAAACAAAGCAAGAATATAATTTGTGATCAAACGAACATCACAAGTGAAATTCGATCATATTATATGAGATGCTTCATTCGAAGATATACACCCGCCCTCCCAAAGCAAAAGCAGCCCAATATGGACTGAAAAGTTTTTCATGAACTCCAAAGAAATGAACTCTAGTGTCGGGAGCTGCGCAAGGGCCGGAGCGGGGTAGTGCGGTAGAAAACCAGAGATATTATATCGATTTATTATTTCTTAAATACGTGCAAGGGTTGCCTGTAGGATTAGGACACTACCTGGTTATATGTATATCTTCGAATGAAGCAACTCATACAATATTGATCGAATTTCAATTGTGAAGTTCTATATATGTACATGTATAGGCTGTAAAAGAATGCTGTAGTCATATTTTAGGAGGTTGCTGTGCATTATTTACTTCTTTTTCACTTCTCCGTTCAAAACAGCTGATCGCCCGGCACAAACTATATGAAGAAGTGAAAATTAATGTTGCGCAGATCAAATCCCTAAGCCTAACCATAGTTATTCATATATGAATACGCCTTTCTGTTACACCCTGTTCATCTTACTATTAATTAGCTGACCATATTTTTTCATTCGCGACCATATGTTCCTTGGAGAGAGTTGTTCATAATGATAGGTATCAATTTAGCCAATTAAATGTCACCCTGTATAAATAAAAATTCATCTAAAAATATGATAAGGGCGGTACTCGCAAAAGAATGGACGGTTTTTCCCAAACGGGATGGCAAGGCACAATTGTGTTGTGTGTGTTTGCCGACCTCCGTGGCGCTGTGGTTATGGCTCTGCCTTCCATGCGAGAGGTCCCGGGTTCTATCTCCAACTGAGGATAAAGAAAAAAAACTCCAGGTCTTGGGTATTTATATGTATGTGACGTCGCTGTTTCTGGTGCCTACGGCACAGGGTATCCTAGTGTGGGTCTAGTAGCAATGTATGTGCATATATAAAATGCAAATGTAAATGTTTAGCCAGTTGTAGCCACTTAACACGGAGATAGCCTTAAACAACAAAACGATTATAGTTTCTAACTACCGACTCGACTAAAATCCTGTTAAAATTAATGGTGACGCGATAAAATCATAGACTAAACCAATTAAGTGTTATCAGCTTCATACGGTCATCGATGATGGAATAATTGTAATTACTTAAAGGCCACACACAAAGTTGTTCTTAGAATAAGGGTGGTTCCACACCGCAAGTATAATGCCTGTAATGTTACAATCAAACATCTGATTTTAGTCATCGAAATAAACATAGAGGTAAGTATTATGTTAGGTTGTCATTATGTTACGTAGGTATGTTAGGATTATCTCTCCGGATCATATCATCTTTACGCAGATAATTTGCAGATTCACCGTAATTTTTCTTCTTGTGATATGGTCTCTGCTGTTGGTTAAATGCCGATCTCGAGGAAATCAGGTCCTGGGCCACTTTTTTTGGACTACTTATAAACCCTAGTAAGTCGCAGGCTTTGATGATTGGTTTCAGGTTTTCCCTTAACTTATTACAGCATCTGTCCATGATGGAACTACATTCTCATATAGTACTTAGGGCAAAATTCGAGGCGTTTTCTTCAGTAACCAAATGTCCTGGTCAGCTCATGTCAGCGAGGTCAGTAGGCGTGGCTTTACCACTTTACACTCCCTCAGGCCATCTAGGTACTCTATACCATCTCTATGAAATGTATACACTACCTAGATAAAGTATGTAATGGATATTAATATTAATAATATATAATACATTGCCTGAACGCCCCAGGTATTATATATGTCACCGTAAGATAGTCAAAACAGTTAGTTAATCAACTATCGACAGATAGTAAACCAGACCGACAGAGCTTAGAATTTACGTTTCTTTTGTTCTTACATGTCAACCTAACACGTCACTAAGCTACCGCAGTGTTTGCCCTGATATTTCGTTTGGTAATTCAAGTTTAAACCAGTTTACTATTAAACGGTTTTAACCATTAGTTTATCAACTATCGCGTCATATAGTAAGCAGTACGCTACCGTTTAGTATCTATCTATAGTTGACCAGCTAACGCGAAAAAAACGTTAGTTTATCAAGGTTTTGACAATCTTACGGTGACTTATACATTGCCTAGGTAATGAATAGAATACCTGCATTCTACAGATTGCCGGTAACAGCTACATTGTTTTGTTTGTTATAATTAACTCTAACGATTGACACAGGTTTCATTTCGGACCTCAAAAATTCAAGATTTTTCAAAATGGCCAACGTGTATGCCAGTCTCCATACACAAATGGTCTAGCGGTCTGGTAGCTCACAAAAAATAAATAATAAGCAAAATGATAAATTGATCAATTAAAATACAAATTAGTTTGTAATAATATCGTTCCGACAAATCTGTCGACAAATGTTTCTGTGATAGCGTAATGAGGCTTTTGTAATTATCGGAAACATGGATAGTTTTCAATTTATCATACATGACTATACCCATACAATTAAACAGCCAACCTCTCGGAAAAGTATAAATACCTATATAATGAAATATCTATGAGTAATTATCAAAATAATTGTACATGGCCGATATTTTGTTGTGTCGTAAAAGTTTGACCATAAATAAATCGATGATTTTCTATCGCAAGTTTGTAATTACCATAGTAATTACAAACTTGCGATATAACGAATTACAAAAATTGCAAAAACCATAGTTGTACTTGAGCGAAATTTTATTCCGCATTCGGCTATGATTCTGGATCGAGGTACTTTAAGTCATTTGTAATTAAATATTTTTAAATATAAAAGTGGAAATTTTTCAATCTCAACTTTCTCATATAAAAACAAAATGTCGCACAGCTCTTAACTTTTTGGATTTGTCTTTAAACATATCATAACGTATGTTTTAAGCACTTATTTTCTATTAATTTGACTTAGACATGTTTAGACAACTTAAAACTAAATAAATTAGGTATAGTTTTCATACAAAAATATTAAAATATCATACTTAATAACCATGTCGCAAAAAATTACCATTTCGCAACAACAGTTTCGATAGGCAAAATTTTTAGGATGTTTTGATGTTTCTGAACGAAATCCTCATTATTACTTATGGCAACACTAAGTCGTTTCTGATTGGCTGCAAGAAAACTAGCATGCTGTCACAATTCAAATTTTTTCGCTAGTCATAGTTCGGAGCTCTGAGCAAACAGTTTAGCAACAGCAATTTCAAGAAGAATTTTCTAGAAATATAGCACGGATACGTAAGTGTAATTTAATTATATTGTAAATTAGAATGTTTCCTTCTCAGTTATTAATGGGTTAGCGCAAAAACTGTGTTTCTTTGACGTCAAAATACTTTTGAGGGTATTTTTTTCTCACCGTTTAGCAACGTTTCGCAACGTTGCAAAACTGTAAAAGTTACAGTTTAGTCACATTTCGCCACGAATTATAAAATTTAACAGTTTAGCAACACATAAAGGTGCGTGTACAAGTGTAATAAAATTTACGTACCTATCAAACATTAAAATTTACTTTTATTTCACTATCAAATCATCACGTCTATTTAGGTATAGGTGTATCATTTTGTGAGGTTAGGTTCAATTAAACAATTTAGAATTTTAAAGACTAATCCATCTACAGAGCATCACCCGAGTATCATGGCCAGACTACTGAACCGGTTACGATGAAACTTTGAAAAGTTTATATTCAGAATAAAAAACTGTTTCGAAACACTTTTCGTTCTGATTACGGGTTTGAAGGGACTTGGAACTTCTTTAAAGCCGCACATGGAAAAGGCGCTGCGGATGGTGTCGGCGGAGCTGTCAAGAGGAAGCTCGATCACTGTGTTGCTCACGGACGACAAGATATTACAAGTGCAGAAGAAGCCTTTACATATTTGCGTGATAATATCGACATCGAAGTGCATTTTGTGAGTGCAAAGGACATTCAAGATATAAGCAAAATGATTCCTAATAATGTGTCTCCCTTAAAAGAGACTATGAAGCTGCATCAAATAATATACACCGCTAAAGACAAGCCAATCATAACCTACAGGACTTTGAGTTGCATTTGTAAGGAAAAGGAGAACTGCAAATGTGAAGGTGATACCGGAAGTCATTATCTGTTAAAATTTAAGGAGTCAAACAAACCAAATGAGTATGTAGAGACAAGGAAGAATGATCAAGAAAATATTCCAGCAAATCAAGTAGAAGCCACCAAACCTCCATCAACGAGAAATAAAAAAGTGGTTTTATCATCTTCTATCAAACTGAAACCCCAGGAGACCTCTTTTACCGTGAGGTCTTCGAGATGGAAACCAATCGATCTGAAAGTTTCAGTCAGACAAAACATAAATAAAATACCAGCAAAATCGACTCGAAAACGCACCAACAATAACAATCTTACTGGGTGGGCTAATGGCAATGAGAAAACGGCTTTTAAACTCATTAAAATACCAAGAAATTTATCCTGCGATTCCACATCTATAGAAAGCGAATTCAGTGTTCATGACGAATCTGAATGTGACCAATGGGATATACAAAGTAAAGATTCAAATTTTGATGAGAATATATGAATATGAATCAGTCAGTCACAAAAGTACAAACAAATGTATGTGAGATTGATATTGAAAAACATAAACCAGAAAAAGTCACAAGAAAAAACAATATACCAGACAATGACGAAATACATATAAATTTGACTAAAACTGAAAAAGAAATTAACGGAGAGAGAGAGAAACAAAAGTTACTGGCTAATAATACTTATGGAAAGACTGAACAAAATGCTCAAACTGAAAAAGAGTTTGATGGACGAGAAAAGGAGATGATACAAATCCCAGAAGTAACAAACCCCTTAAATAATCATCATGATCTCAACCAAATTAAGACTGAAAAAAATATTACAGATACTGGAAGGTATGAGTACGAGACCTATTCTCTTGGCGACACAGTCCTAGTAAGATACTATCAGAAAAAAACCTGGAAGTATTATATTGGAGTAATTGAAGATATCACGAAGTTATCAGTTAATTATTACAAACCCAAAGGCAAAAATGAAAGAAAGAGGACAAAGACGTTGTACCTCCTTTTTCAATAGTCAAAGTAGTGGAAATGCTACAATGTGGTGAAAACCTCGTAGAATATGTTTTGACAAACGACGAAGACCTTGTATACTTTTAAGAAGAATATTTTTTAAGTCGTAAGTCGCGATTTTCAGGTTTTTCTTTTACTATTTGTTTGGTGATTCAGGTGAATTTCAGATAATAATCTTTACCAGCTCATAAAAGTCATAGAATTAAAACTATCGTAATTTACGTGAACAATTAAGTAACTAACTAACTAACAAAGTACCTGAATTATCCCATTTTGCATAAAAAAGACTGAAAATTGCGGTAGTATTGCCATCTATAAGTTCAGGGTGACGCTTCACTTTGACACATACCTCCAACCAAGATATACCTTGGCAGGAAATACTATGACGGCGACATTTGCAGACTACTACGTGTTTTTAGACGACCTCTGTGCCGCTGCGGTTGTGGCCCTGCCTACCATGCGGGAGGGTCCGGGTTCGATCCCCGGCTGGGTATACAGAAATAATCCCCAGGTCTTGGATGTTGATGTAGTGTGGGACCAGAAGCAATGTTTATGTTGTGTTTTTTAAATTAAATATTCAGTTTCTGTATAGAGCTCGCAGTAGTCCGCTAATACGATTTATTTTCTAGCAATTCCCGCCATGGCTTTGTAGTTAGCTTCTTACTTAAAATGAATGTTATGTTAATAGATACATATCACACAAACACAAAAAAGCATAGCGTCACACCTTTTCACATACGAGGTGGCAGATTGGCGATCGAGTGGCGATTTAGACTCGAGAAATCATTTCTAAGGTATACGAATTTCTGAAAAAAGATGCGAGTGATATATTGCAACTAGTAAGTGATCCAGTTTGCAGTGCAAGTCCAATTTTAATATCTAAATTAAGTGAACATTGAAACAGCGTACGGAAAAGAACAGCAATGGCAGTGGGGGTATCACAGAGAACAGTAACTAATACATTGGCTGAAGGAAAAGAATCTGACTCTAAATTTAAATCTCCGCATAAAGACCGCAAAAAACGTTCAAAGAAGTTAGAATTAGACAACTTTAACGTTGATGTTATACGTTCAACTAATCAAAATTACCATTTAGAACATCACGAGTTACCTACCTTGCTAAAGTTGAAAAGAATATTTCAAGAGAATTAATTATAATGGAAGTGTTTCGACTCTGCGCCCAGCTTTGTTAAAGTTGGGATTCAAATGGCGAAAAACTGTGGATAACAGACGTGACATCCAAAAACTTCGGTTTTCTTACCTGAAAAACTTACTCAGATACCGTCAAGAAAATCGGTGTATCGTATATACAGATGAGAGCAATATCTTAACTAGTCATGTACAAAACAAAGGATGGGGTAATAAAGATGGTCCACCTTTAAAGAGAAACATGTCTAAAGGACAAAGAATTATCATTGTGCATGCTGGTTCAGAACAAGGTTTCGTTCCTAATGCACTACTGACATTCAAAGCAAATAGTGTTTCCGGTGATTATCACTCTAACATGAACGCAGAAAACTATGAAAAGTGGCTAAAAGAACGTCTTGTACCGAATCTGCCACCTAACTCTGTAATTGTGCTTGATAATGCCTTATACCATAATGTTCAAAATGACAGAGATCCAAATTCTAATTCCTAAAAATCAGAAATGCAGAGATGGCTGACAGAAAAACATATAGCTTTTAATCTAGATATGAAAAAAAATTAACTTAATGATTTGATAAAAAAAACAAAGAAAACCATATTTGTTATAAGATTGATGATATACTTCAGCCATAGGGCATAAAATTTCTTCGACTGCCACCATATCATCCTGATCTAAACCCCATAGAAAATGTGTGGGCAATTTAAAAAAAAAATATTGATTCGCATAATGTCGACCAAAATGTGACGGGAATAATGGAACTAATAAATGAACGTTTAATTCAAATTGATGGAGAGATGTGGGGTAATACTTGTCGACATGTACAAAAGAAAGAAGAAGAATACTATCGACATTTTGACATGGAGTCAGAAATCAAAATCAAAATCAAAAATCATTTATTTCCATAGGATGTTGTTACATCACTTAGATCCGTCATTACATTTTTTTGGGTGAGTTCACTAACACAATGGCGAAATCTGTGGAGAAGAGCTCACCGAAGAAACTCCACAGTTTTGCGTTTCCTTATTTAAATAAAATATTGTCAAATTACAAAATGAATGCTAATTATATATCGAAACAGCCTGTTACTCAAACAATCTATTCCCATGGACATCTGTCCTCTAAGTAATCAGATATCCTATAGTAACCTTTTTTATACAATTTCTGTTTTATTATTATTTTAAACTTGTCTAAAGGTAAGTTTTAATATCAGTAGGGACCTTATTGTAATAGCGTATACAATTGCCTTTAAAAGAATTACTAATTTTATGTAGTCGGCTTACATAAGCAACCAACTTGTCTTTATTTCTAGTATTAAAATTGTGTATATCACTGTACTTCTGAAAATTAGTTATATTTCTTTTTACATACACATGTGTCTCAATATATCTATGACAAATAGATATATTGAGACACAAATGTCAGAATATTGATTTCTTTAAACTTTTCCATCAGTGACACTCTAGGCCCTAATCTATAAATTGCACGAACAGCCCGTTTCTGCAGAATAAATATACTATTAGCATTCGCAGCGTGACCCCACAATAAAATACCATAGGTCATTAGACTATGAAAGTAACTAAAGTAGACTAGTCTAGCGGTGTCTACGTCGGTAAGAGCTCTAATTTTTTTAACTGCGAACGCTGCCGAACTCAGTCTGTTCGACAATTTATTTATATGAGGATCCCATTGTAGTTTGGCCTCTCAAGTTATGCCCAAAAAGACAATCGACTGCACAAGGTCCAATCTCTGTCCTTTTATAAATATGTCTGTAGTTACCGGGTTCACATTGGGTAACACGAATTTAATACATTTAGTTTTATTTTCATTAAGTAATAAATTGTTAACAGTAAACCAGTTCACTATACTAGAGATAGCATTGTTTACCTCGTCATAATTTTATTGCTGTCTTTTAACTTTAAATATCAAAGAAGTATCATCGGCAAACAATATTAACCCATGTTTTGCTTTAACAAGGTAAGGTAAATCATTAATATGAACTAAAAACAAGAAAGGACCAAGAATTGAACCTTGCGGTACGCCCCTACTTATTGAAGACCCAGGTGATCTTTTCCCATTAACATCGACCATCTGAACCCTATCTGTTAGATATGACTCCAGAAGGCCAAGTGCCTGATCTTTTACACCATAATGGCGTAACTTCCTGACAAGAGTGTCATGATGGACGCAATCAAAAGCCTTGGATAGATCGCAGAAGACACCTATTGCATCCATTGCGTCTTCCCAGGCATCAAAAATATTGTCGATTAGTTCAACACCAGCATCGGCTGTTGAACGACCCTTTGTGAAACCAAACTGAGCAATATGAATTAAATTATTGAGATAAAAATGACTTTGCAATTGATTAAGTATGAGTTTTTCAAATATTTTGCTAAGCGTTGGTAGTATCGATATGGGTCTAAAAGTGGTGGGGTCTGATGTACTACCAGCTTTGAATAAAGGTATAACTTTACGTAGTTTCATCAAGTCAGGAAACACACCATTATCTATACATTGATTAAATATACAACAAAGGTGAGGTGCAATACAATCTACAATGGAACTAATAATTTTTACTGAAAGACCATGGGCGTCAGCTGTCTTTTTCATTTCCAGGGATTTAAACGCTTTTAAAATGTCTTCATTATTTACGTGCCTAAATTTAAAATATGTTTTACATTCCTCAAAATTTTGTTTAAGTATAGATTCAGCAGCAGCGGGAGATGAATTTTAAGACTACTTGGTTGTTGAAACTGGAATGTCCGTAAATAAATTTTCGAAAGCTTTTGCTACTTCTAGGTCTGTACTTAGCAATTGATTATCTATCTTAAGCTTGAAGTTATTATGTGTAGCTTTGGCCTTTCCAGTCTCTCTGTTTATAATTTGCCAAGTCGTTTTCATTACATTGCTACTAGATTCAATTTTGTTTTTAATGAAATTAGATTTAGCTACGGCACAAACGCGTTTAAACATTTTTGAATAACTACGAACATAATCTAGAAAGGCCGTATTTTTGATATATGATTTCTCTTCATAGAGTTCATATAATCTTCGTCTGCTCCTATGAATTCCAACTGTCGCCCAATCACTAAACAAAGCTTTGTTATTAACTTTTATAGTTTTTGATTTAAATACCGTATCATATTCATTTTTGACAAGGTTAAATACTGAGTTGTACAACAAATTTGGATCGTCACTGTATGGTATTTCCCATAGTTTATCTAAAATATGATTCCTGTAGTGTTCAAGCCGAGTGTCACTAACGGGCACACATGTAATATCCTCTTTTTGGTCCTTTTTTATTTTAATATTGAATATACCTATCTGACCAGAGTGATCAGAGGTTAATTTATTGATGACCGATTTGAAAATGGGCGTAATGTTAGTAAATATATTGTCAATGCAGGTAGCAGATGTTGCAGTAATTCTAGTAGGCTCCAAAAACAGATAGTTGATGTTGTGACATAAAAATAAAGATTTTAATCTAGTACAAATATTATTATCCTCTAACAGATTAACATTAAAATCACCACAAATTATAAAAAAATTGTTTTTATCGCTGATTTTAATCAACACTTCATCCATTTTCTTTTCGAATAAATCAAAGGATGAATCTGGTGGTCTGTATACGCTCATTACAATAAGTTGTTCAAGTTCAATACAGGCTATTTCCATGGTACGCTCAACAGACAGGCTCACTATGTCAACTCGTTCCTTATATTTAAAACTATTATTTACAAGTATTAAGGAGCCACCGCGATCAGCTGTTTTTCTGTTGAACGAACTAGCAACGTGGTGGTTATTAAAGTTGAACATGAACTGATAACTCTTTAAAAAGTGCTCTGTTATACATAAAATATCAATATTATTACAGTTCATGAATAACTCAATTTCCAGTTCTTTACTTAACATGCCCTGTATATTTTGATGAACCACGTTTAAAATATTCTTACTTTTACATTTTTCATTACTAGTAACTTGATTTAATGGGCAAGATGAAGGTATATTTATACAAATATTAATATTACTGCCAGAGTTACTCTCTGTTGTCCTATGGGTTAATTTAAAGACCTTGGAACAGATTCCAAGGAGTACATGTCATTATTATTACACTGCTCAATAGAAGCAGGCGTTTCATTAGTCAAAAACTTGACTGAGTTCAAAATAAAATAAGATAGTGACTGTGCTATCTGTTTTGTATAAAACCTAGATAGGTAATACCTATCCTAAGTCAAATAAAAATATTTTCCAATACAAATATTGGTGTCTATGAAATGAAATTTTTCAGTATGACGACATGTCAATGTGTGTATAAATGTATTATAATCATGTCTTATATGATTTTCATGTTGTGACAAAGATTGGCTGAAGGGAAACGCAAACAAGATTATTCTATCTACATTTTGTAAAGAATTTAATTTGGAAAAGTATTTAGTAATTAGTTTTTTAGATACATTTTCCCTTCTACCAATTAAAATAATTAGGGTGGTTGGTTCTAAAAACTGCGATGACAACACTTTGTTTAATATTTGTGAATATGTGGCGCCAGGCATACAGTTATTTAATATTGCCTGGCCCACGCGCTGACTAAGTTGTAAACCCATATTTTTTCCAAGTTCATCGCTGTACATTATATACCTATCCTTTGTCCGAGAGAAGGAGGCGTTATTGATAACACTATTAGTACTCAAGTCGACTGACGGCGGCGCCTGGGTCAGTATCAGCTGTTCGGCCGGCTGCTCGGCGGGACACACGGTCGGCACGGAACAGTCCGCTGGAGTTTGTTTACAATCACAGATGTGATTGTCGGTCAAAGATATGAAAGTGTCATAATTATGCTTACACGTCTCCAACAAACTATTCATAGCCGACACATGTTCCTTAATTTCGTATTGTGCTGACTCAGATTTACGTGTAATACTTTGTAATGATGAGTTTAAAATATGCATATCTGACTGGAGTCGCCGTGTGTCACATTCGTACTTTTCTGTAGTTTTTTCCAAACATAATCTACAATCATCGATTTCGTTAATTAATTCGACACGTTCCTTGCTACAATTTAGATTTTTACAAAATATTTTATTTCTATTAGCTAGTTTTTGTGTTTTTTTATATAATTATTCAATTTAACATATTTCTTTAATTTATTTTTACTACAGCTCATAGTGGTTACTGATTGCGATCTATTAGGACTATCACACGTGAGATCACAAGCTGTTAGGTCAATAGTTGGTATGCCAGTTTGGCTCATGACCTCATTATATAAGGCCCTGGTTGTAACACTGTCTCGCTGTTCCTCCCGCTCGCTGAAAACTTGAAGCTCGTGGTAAATCGTAATCAACCTTGGTGAGAGCAGCGAATCCGACAATTCATCATTTGATTTTTCAAGTAGCGATTCAGAATAAGTAATATGTTCAATACATAAACATTAAATTACAGTGTGCCAATACCAAATTATTGTTTTTTTAAGAACCCGTATATTATCAAACACAACAAGTTAGCGCTCCTGCTCACGATGACTGTATTTGTATTTGTACCCGACTGTTCCTCTTGTCACGCACACAAAGTCACTGTATATGTACAAGGGTTACCCACACATAGCGCCGCGCGCACAACTGAGTTGAAGTATCTATAATGATCTCTTTTTACTTAAAATAAAAACAATCAAAGTAATTTATCCAAGTGTTGTCTACTTCTTAACCTCCCAAGACTAAAGGGTGGGCGTCGAAGCTTCACTAAGTGGCTAGTTGATCGCTGAGGGTTAATTAACTTAATAGGTGACAAGAAATCCCGGTCTAATTGTATTGTTTAACCTTTTTAGAAATTGTAGCGAGGAAGATGCTCCAGCATGTTACATAACAACCTCTGTGGTGTTACGGTCGAGGCTGTGCTTTCCAAGCGGGAGGTCCCGGGTTCGAGTCCCGGCCGGGGAGGAAGAAAAAATATCCCCAGGTCTTGGATGTTTACATGTTTTTGAATTCGCTGTTTTTGGTTCCCACGACACACGGTATCCTAGTGTCGGGCCAGAAACAATGTATGTGCCTGTGTGTACATTTTTATGTTTATGTGTAGGTTTAATAATCTGATTAAATAGCACTCTTATACCTCTCTTATAACTCTTGATTTAGCGCCTGTTATTTGCTGGGAAGGTATTAACGTGCTTTACAGTTCTATCAAAAACTCGTGTATTCCCGTACCATCTCTTTATGGCCCTTAAAAAGCTACTTAATACTAAACTCTCCCTACGCATCGTTCATTTAGGCTTCATAAATGAGCGTCGTAACACAATATTCATATAACTTTTATAACCGATAAAAACCGGAAACAGGCCATTTTTCATCGCAAAACAAAGTATCTACTATATCTTGTTTATTTCGGTTGATCGTAAGCTATTGAACGGTTTAGGATTCCTCATGACAACAGTATGGTTTACTTTCGCCAAGGAGCAACCCGGAGTTAATCGGGAAATATGATATTTTGACTGATTCGTTTATCATACTTTGGCTCGGCTGCACAACCGATATAATAAAGTTTAACGGAAACTCAAAATCAATTAACTAATTTCTTAATTAATGGCGGTCTTACAACTAGATTTTATTGGACTGGTTCTCTTTCCATGGCATTCAACGCTTTTTTTTATCGAATGACCCGCGCTTTTCAGTTTTGACTCGACACAGTCCTGACTCCAGAACCAATGGTTAAATGCCACTGGTTAAATATCAATGTAATGGTTTTCTGTAATAATATTTGCACAAAGTGAACACTGCACAAAGTGAGCATAGTTTATTTTTATTTCATACATCAGTAAGGGGTAAAAAAAACGAGTTAACGTTATAACCAAAATCAAATTAAAACGATATTTCCATGCAAATTTCAGTGTTGATTTGGCGCTCTAGCACTACCCATGAGGACCGTGCAGGGCTGTGGGAATCAAGTATTGCCCGCGGACGTCAGAAACTATTCACCCCGGGTGTCACTGTCTCTCGCTCGAGAAATAACAGAGCAGCCGACATGAGCAGCAGTCTGTTCATTAGAAACTTGACGGCCAAGTGCAAGTCTGACTTGCACACGAAGGGTCCCGTAACATCGTATAAGATCAATCGCAGAAAAAAAACGTATCTTGTAGATGGGGCACGTTTTAATTTTTGAAATTGCGTATAGTTCTTTATTGTTTGCTGTAGCGGGAACGAAAATACACATTGTGTCAAAATTTAAACTCTCTAGCTATTACGGTTCACGAGATACAGCCCGCTGATAGACAGACGGACGGACGGACAGCGGAGGCTTAGTATTAGGGTCCCGTTCAGAAGCATTCGTTAGAAATAAAGTATTATCTCATTCAACGGAAAGGCACCAGAGGGTATCTACGAGTAACTGATTTCTGAGTTCGCCGGTAACATTGTAAATAACTGTTTCTTATATACTATCTGCCAAATAACCTGGCAATAGAAGTCATTCACCCAATGGAGGACCTTCATATCCAATTTATTTATTGATAATTCTGTCGCTTACCATATAGGCCTACCACAAACTGGCATCACTAGAATCTCGTAGCAGCAGTAGCTTCGTAGCTTTCTAGTAGGCCTTGCACCACGGTAGCTACCGATACCACTTTTGCGATGGGTTTGTATGGTAAGCGACAGAATTAGTGATATTTTGGTAAATTGGATTTTGGTGCAGGTCCTCCTTTGTGTCGATTACTTATATTGCCACATTATTTGGCAGATAGTATAGTCCGTAAAACAGACCAGTACGCTTAGTATGCCACGCTCGAGAAAGGCCCTTGTCTATGAACAAATGTCATTGTCTCTATCGAGCCCGAGATTTCTCGACGTGTCTCGCTCTCGCCGCGACGTGGGAGAGGGAGACGGACGACCAAATTATAGACATGGCAAGCTCTCTTTCGACGTCGAGAGAAAGTGAAGAGTACAATGCTAAGCGTACAGATATCGAGATAGACAGCGAAAGTCTACCTACTTCGCGTGTTTTTAATAGGCGTACTTCGCTCATCCCGGCTCAGTCGCTCTCTGGCTGTTCGAATGTAAGCCCTGTACTAATAAACATAAAAATGCCTTACTGTGCCGTTGTGAATTGCAAAAACTCAAGCAATGTTGTTTCCAAAGAAAACGACGGCGTTACCTTTCATACGAAAGTAATTTTATTTCTGAAATTAGCCTAATTTAATTAATAATCAATTATTTTTAATTTCGAGCAGCGTCTCCCGTTTTTACTGAGATAGGTTGAACCATAGCGTATATTTCCCATGGACTTCATCCACTGCTGCTTCCACTTTACACAATTCATGGATATCTCTTTCGTAGCCCTCAATGAACAGTGAAGCAAACTATACTTTCGTTAACCTTACAGTTGCATGGTACAGTCGATTTGCTCATTTTTCTGTTGATTTAATCAGATAGTGTTGTACAATGCGACGATTCTTGCAAAATCGCTGGACGATTCGATTTTATTGACGGAAGAATGATAATTCTGAGTTGCATTTTCATTGCAATCTATATTTTAGTATATGGGAAATCTGATACTATTCCACAGTTTAAGATCGATTCGAGTTACTGAATAAGGGGGCTGGACGGATTTACACATGAATAATAAAAGGTAAATAGGTACTACAGACAAATACATACTTTAACACTCTATGATGTGAAATCCGGGTGCGATGCTACGATACGATCTCCCGCTAGAAACAATGCCGGCTTACTGACAAAAAGGCAACGCGGTAGGTATGTGGTCGTGGTAGGTAGGGGATTCCCGTAGCAGCGCTCATTTTGAATCGATTTGGCGGCGCGCCTTTGACTCTGTTTCACGATTAACATGCCATACCATCACTAAAAGGCGCTCGTGACGTCACAGTAGGTAGTGAAAAAGTTACACGGTTGGTTATCATATATTCGACCGTGTTTGCTGCGTCTATCTCGATATCTGGTCTGTGGTCCGTAACTTATATTAAACACTATTTTAATCATATTTCAGCAAAAATAAAAGTTTAGTTAGAAAAATAAAAGATTTTAGGTTTCAAGTTACAAATTCCGTCGAAAACGCACAAGAGTGTCATGGGGTTGGTTCACAGTGTGTATCAGTGTGAACTAATCGTCGGGATCAGTTACTACTTTGATCTGATCCCGGGATCGGTATGAACTAACCCGTGTGATTTTGCAAACGATTGAAGAAAGCAATCAATCAATCAAAATTTCTTTAAATATTGCCATATTATGTCAGACTCTTCTCTACTTTGGAGCACTGTGGGAGGGCGAGTCAAGAAAATCTAGATTGAAATTTAGATCTCTTTTAAAAATAGGTTGACTTCAACTATTATATATATTTGGGCAGTTTAGCCCGCCACCCACGCCTGGCAAGCAGATCTGTCGCGTAAATACGTGCGTATATCATCATCCAACTAATAATATAAATGTGAAAGATTATGTGTTTCAATGTTTGTTACCCAATCACGCAAAATCGGCTGATCGGATTTGAATTAAATATAGCACTTTACAAAACATAATACGTTTCATCCACGGCTGAACGGATTTGAGTGAAATTGGATTTTGTCCCGATGAATGATAATTCCTAAGACCAAGCAGATGACGATGCTAGCCACAGCTAGTTAAAATATATTATGTTCCTGTAGCTCCTTGAGTTTCTGTAGTCTGAGTACAACGTACAGAATAATTTTCTTGGTAGGTGAACAAACTATGCCTCCTTTAACAAAAGCACCCAAAATTCCTGGTAATAACGACCGCGATGGATTGCGTCATAGTTTCTTAAATAAGCAACATCACCGCTGGAAGATCCCAGTCATTTTACTAATCGCGCGAATTAGAAATGTACTTTGAACTTGATCCTCAAAAGGTTGTTCCTCTTTGGTGTCAAAGTGGTAATTGTATGTGTGTGTGAGCGCAAAAATCATCAAAGTAGAATTCATCTATGTCGGTTTGACTTGTGATTGTGTGCGTGCTCAAGACAGAATTGTGATTGTGTGCGTGCTCAAGACTGGCCAATGACCAAATTTACAGGGAAACGTCTCACACTTCATCGAAGTCGAATACGGATGGAAAAACTCATATGAACTCATTTCTCTACCAAAGTTTATATTTCCAGCAGCTATAGAGAAAGGCTCATTATTCTTTCAATGGGAAATTGAAATTCGACATGAAGTGATATTAAAACGGTATACGATACGTACGTATACGATATTGTGACCATCGAGGATATCTCCTTACATTTAGCTAGACAATTTGATTTAGGAATCACTAGACCACAACCCAGCAAACCATTTGATGAAACTTTTTCACCGATAGGTTTGATCTTTGACATGAGTGATGCAATTTCATGTTATTTCGTTTATACTGTGTATTGTACATATTTGGCCAATTTTTAAGCTTTAGGGACTTTTACAGAGCAATTTTCATCCATATTACCATTCCTTTTTGGGGAAAAATTACATTTACATTTTACAAACAGGCAAATTTATTGCTTCTGGCCCATACTAGGATACCCTTAGTCGTGGGAACCAAAAACAGTGACGTCACACACATATAAACATCCAAGATCTGGGGATTTTTTTTCCTTACCCCCAGCCGGGGATCGAATGCGGGACCTCTCGCATGGTAGGCAAAGCCACAACGGCAGTGCCACAGAGGTCGTCAATAAAAAAACCCCTAAAGTTTAAACTATTGGCACATACATGAACAGAGTACAGATACATATACATATGTGTCGACGATTATTGAAATCATACCGTGTTATTACAAAAAATCTTAAACATAGTTTAACCTCAAGACAAACGTCAAATCCCATACATTTTTGACTTTAAACAAGTGTTGAACTGGAGTTTCTTTTTATATTTAAATAATCGCTGGATTTATCCTTTAATTCAGTTAATCGGGAGTAACAAATACTAAGTGGAGTTTAAAGCGTAACAAGAGCTGTTTTCGCTGAGCTTTCTGCTAGTGGTATGGAGAGTTCATGGTCTATTGGTTAAACGCTTGCGTGCTAAGCAATAGACTCGGATTGGTTCCCGTGATGACCATATTGCACATTATCCCATTCGGGTTGGCAGAGGCACAGTTGTTCCCAAGTCTAGCCAGAAATTGAAATTCTCAATTTTGCGTGGAGTTCAGTCGTTGAATTTAATTTCCGACCGAGATAAAGTTGAATAGCTCGTATGGTTCCAATGTCAAATTGGAACCATACGAGCTATGCCATACGTACGCGTATGTTGCTATGACGTTGGCAGTATTATTTAAAAGCAACTAAAAAAATATGTCTGTCATTGACGAAACTCTTTTTTAAGTGATAACTTTTCGCAAAGAGGTTATATCTCTTTAAATGGTATGGTTATTGGGCATTTAGTACAAAGAGTTTCGGCCGATTGATAAATTGATATTAATTGACCTTTTAGTTACTGTAATTTTCGACATTTATGGGTTAAACCGTGGTTCGAAAACGGCCAACACTCTTCAAAACTTATTGGAACTGTTCGAGAACAAAACTTTGGGCACTTCCGGTTGCTTTACGGTGAGTAAATAAACAATCCAATGAAAGCTACATTCATGTTTTGTTTCCGAAAGGGCGCATACAGGGAACCAAATGAAACGAACAATTTGACGACCTCTGTGGCGCAGCGGTTGTGGCCCTGCCTACCGTGCAAGAGGTCCCGGGTTCGATCCCCGGCTGGAAAAAAAAACCTTAGGACTTGGATGTTTATCGACGCTGTTTCTGGTTCCCACGACACCTATCCTAGTAGGGTATCCTAGTGTGAGGCCAGAAGCAATGAATGTGTCTGTATGTAAATGCTAAAAAATAATTAATTTGTTTCGGGAATATGGGTTGATGTATTTTAAGTGTACCGAAATTCCAACGAAATGGCGTACCCATTTCGTTGGAATTTCAGTACATAACATATTTGGTATTACTTTTGGGATTAACATTGAATGTTCGATCAAGAACCGCCCTAAAAGCCGCCATCTTTTAACTGACAAGATATGGGATTAGGGTTCCGAACCTAATTAATTATGAAACCCAAAGCCACTGGCATTAGCAGCAAGTCCAGATGATTGTAAGTATATGTATGTATCTAATAGAGTAATTTAGTGATTTAGTCATTCATAATGTTACATATATGAGCTCCCCTCACTATCATACGGGTACGATGAATAAAGTTTTTGCTTACGCATAAGTCAGCCGCTATACTATATTAACCACTGATCGAGAAGAATGGCAAAGTAATTCCCACAAATAAATTTGTGATCTCTTTCAAAATATACCAAATAAGAATAAAATTTTATCTATAACATAACAAAATTTTAATTTATTACAATATGAAAAAATGGTGCTGTGTTGAGTTAGATTAACATTATGCATTCTTGGTATTTATTACTTGTCAGCTATATTTGTGTTGTATAAGCAAGAGTTTATCAAATTCAAATTTTTACACAATATTACAAATCAAAATCTAATGTTAACACAAACTGCCTCTCTCTAAAATTAGTAGTAAAAAATGATCGATTAACCACCCGGCTCCTACATTATAAATGCCGTGAACTCGATACAAAAAGTTTTGTTTGAATATATTCTAAAATAATATTGCAAGTGGTCCGAAAACAAAACCTAACAAAAATACAATAAATAATGTATTTAGTAATTAACCCCTTACCGCAAACTAACATATATGGTTTCATATGTTTTGAACTTTATTACCAAGCAATAAGGTTGAAAATCGCGATCCATTGATACTTCTTGACACATAATTAGCAAGTCGGATGAAAACCAACTTACAAAACGGTTCCCGGCGTTTTACACTATTTAAAATTTTAATTAATCTAGCTGCTCTCCTTGCCCACTTCGCATCACTTCGAATAATGAGTAACCAACAAGATCTGTTATGACGTCATGAAATTATACATTTATAGCAAGCCGAATAATGTACAACAAAAAGAAACTGTGAAGCGGTATAATATACATATAACATCTCAAGAAATCTTTTGTTGTGTATGAACACGACAAATATATGTTTGACTTATTCATACAAGGCATAATATTTCTTGGAATGTAATTATATTATATCTCATAGTGAGTATTCGACTTTTTGAGAGGCGGTACAAGCCGCCCCCATGATTTTTCATGGCTAACATGTCTAGTGATGAGTAACTCAGATAAGAAGTGGCGGCCAACCTTTGAGTGCGAGTCAAACTCGCCTTGCCGCGATCGACTGGACTAATAGCCGCGATCGACCGGTTGGGCATACCATCAGCAACGACATTAGAATTCGCAACTGAGTGAAAGGCGAGCGTCTGAATACTAGACCACGGACGGAAGCTTGTTTAGAAATGACACTCCAACTATCCTATAGGTACTCTTATCATTAACATAACTTATCACAAACATGTTCACCTTCATATTACAAAGTTTTGCACCAATAACAGGAATGTAGTGGTATTGTATAAAAGTATTTTTCATAATTAAACTCTGAACACCCTGAACACAAATAGTTGTGTACAGGGTGTTCTATACATATATTGTAAGAGGTTAAAATAGAGTCTATATCCAACTTATTTATTCTCACAATACTGTATCCGAAAAATAATGGGCTGCGAGTAATTTTAGGTAAAATTTTCCCAAAAGTTATTAATTATGATAAAAAACTAAATTACTAAATTACTGCTGACATTGCAGAGGCTTTTAGAAGTCACTTTAGAGTTGAGTCACCTCTTGGGTCAGCGTCGCTGCGGATGCCCGATGATGAGAGTTTCTCAGGGGAATTAAAAGTTATGTTTTCTGCCAAGGAAGTAGCTGGTGTAATCAAAAACATGGTGAGAGGAAAATCCCCAGGACATGATGATCTCAGCATAGAGCATCTGCAGCATGTCGGACATCACCTTGCAAGAGTTCTAGCATTGTTTTATAATATGTGCATTAGTCATTCTTATCTACCTGACGATCTTATGTACACACTCGTTGTTCCCATTGTTAAAAACAAAACGGGTGATATTTCCGATTTGGGTAACTACAGGCCGATATCACTCGCGACAGTGATTGCAAAAGTGCTGGACAGTTTGCTTGATAAACAGCTGGATTGACATCTAAACCTACATGACGCTCAGTTTGGGTTCAGGCCTGGACTGTCAACGGAGACTGCCATTTTTAGCCTCAAGCAAACTGTTCAGTACTACACCAACAGAAAAATGCCTGTTTATGCGTGTTATTTGGACTTGTCAAAGGCCTTTGACTTGGTTGACTATGACACACTGTGGAAAAAACTGCATAGTGAAACTAACTTGAGTCCTGAAATTGCTTCATTATTCAAATATTGGTATGGTCATCAGAGAAACAGTGTCAAATGGGCTGGATCACAGTCTGATGTGTACAGGTTGGAGTGTGGGGTGAGACAGGGTGGCTTGACGTCTCCTAAACTCTTCAAGTTGTACATGAATCAGCTGATCGAGGAGCTCAGCAGCACTAGGGTGGGCTGTCATATAGACGGGAAATGTATTAATAATATAAGATATGCTGACGACATGGTACTGCTGAGTCCCTCGATCGGGGCATTGCGTAAGCTGTTGCTTATTTGTGAATCGTATGCTGACGCTCATGGGCTCAGATACAATGTGAAGAAAAGTGAATTTATGTTATTCAAGTCGGGCACAAAAACATACTTGAATGTACCGCCAGTCACATTATATGGTACTCCCTTGAATAAAGTAGATAAGTTTAAATATCTGGGCCACTGGGTCTCTGAGGATCTTAAAGATAACCTCGACATGGAGAGGGAACGCAGAGCGCTGGCTGTTCGTTGCAACATGTTGGCCCGCAGGTTTGCACATTGCAGTGAAGAAGCTAAGCGGACGCTCTTCGGAGCATACTGCCAGTCCTTCTATACCTGCAGCCTGTGGGTCAACTACACGCAGAGGATATACAGCGCTCTGCGGGTCCAGTACAGCAACACGTACAGGGTGTTGATGGGGCTGCCGCGGCACTGCAGCGCCTCAGGCATGTTTGGGGAGGCAAGGATTGATGGATTCCACGCAATAATTTGAAAACGCTGCGCCTCGTTAAAGGCCCGCATCTGTGGTAGTCCCAACTCCATTCTGTGCACGTTTGCGGACAGATGGGATTCACCGCTGCTGGGGCACTGGGAACGTCTGCACACCTGTCTGTCCTAGCAGTGTGGAATCCCATTCCTTATTCTTAATTTTTCATTAATTCTAATTTGAATCTAATTTAATTTAATTTAATTTATTAATTTATTTAATTTATAAATTTGTGTATATGACTTGTGTTTAATTTAATTGTAATTTTAATTTTGTAATGTATGGGTCTATAACCTGAAATAGAGAAATTGAATTGAATTGAATTGAATAAGTCACTTTTCGACTGTCGTTTGATAGATAATAAAAAAATATTCTGTTAAGTATCTTTAAAAACACTCTTCATTTTGATGCAGTGAGCCCAACGTGATGAGAAATATAAACTAGTTAACATTTTTATAACAGTATTTCATCAATGAAGTTTTTGACACTTGGCGTAAAAATGTATTGAAAAACTTCCTTGTTTTATCAGTTATCCACCAAGGTAAATCGTTTAACACAAACTTAAGAACAAAGAAACTGTTGTTATATTTGTAAAGAACGAACGCATATATAAGTTCAACTATCTTTATAGCTTTTGAATTTTGTTACCATGGCATAAGGTTCAAAATCGCGATACCTCATAACCAGGTCCAGGCGCCGCGCTGGCCGGTAAAGGGTTAGTTTGGGAAATGGATAGTACCTTTAGTGCTTTTGGTTGGTTTAAGCTGAAAAATGCGTTTACGTGAGTGAGACCTCCGAGGCTTGAAGCGCGGAGCTCTTCTCTCACACGTATCGCTGCCACCGGTCACTCAACAAACGCATTTTTCAGCTTGAGCCAAAAGCTCTATATTAGTTTCCGTCCGGGGTGGCAAAAGCTCAGTTAGGCAGCTGTTGAAGTAGTGGTGTTCTATTTTCGAATCACTTGATTTATTATCATTCTCTTGTCCTGGAATGAAAGCAACAATGAAACCAACATCGGAAGCTATAAAACGACAACATAAACCGCAGTAGTCAGATATCGGTCTAGCCGAAGTGTTATCTGCATGCCGATCGGTCTTAAATGTGGAAAGTCTATTTGATGAATTGCGGAAAGGTACAGATAAACTTAAGTACTGTGCGAATAGATAGAACTTGAACAAATAGCTTTCGATGTTCCGATACATGGGCACAATTCCTACATTAATGTAAACACAATGCACTGGTGACTTGACAAGGAAATTAAAATAACATGTTTGAAGAATAAATTGTATGTACTGCTAGTATTTTACTGTATGAGTAGTGCCTGGAAAACCTATTAGGCCAATAAGCTGCGGTTTCTACTTTAAATTTTGAATTATGTGCGCTACTTCAGAGCACAATTATTTGAGACGAGCCGTCATTCAAAGCGATTTTGATTGCGATTGGGACTGTTTTTTTAAGAATTTGAATAAACTAAATCACTAGTTTGACATTGTAATTTCACAATTTCAAGCACATTCCGAATCGCAATATTTGTCAGAGATATTAAATTTAGCTACAGGTCTTCTTTCGGTGATTTTAAGTACACCCTGTATAGTCCAAGTATACACAAAAAAGTTTTCAACATCTATAAAATACCTTATCTATGCCCACTAATAATACCAGAGTTATAAATACCGTCTCTGAAAAACATTTCGGTGCTGTCTCCGAATTTTACAGCTTTAGTAAACTACTAAGTTGCTCTTTGTATAGGTCAACCAACTCAGTTCATGGAAGTTACTCCACTAAATATGAAGACATCGCACGTTTTTTTTTTATCAAACGAGCGTGAAACTTAAATAATAGTAGGTAGTTTGAAAAAAATAAAACACGCTTGTATTTGTCACGGTAAAACCAATCAAACGAGTCCAACTCTAGGGGTTTCCAAGGAGCCGTTCAAGATTTGCACTATCCACCTTCAGGACCCATCATCAGATCAGCTCAATAATCACACTGATCCATCAACTACTCAACAAAACGTTACTCAAGAGCCCAAACTCGGTAGGATTGCGTAATTTTGTTACAGAGATTCTGTGACCACCATCCGGCTCCATCATCAGATCAGCTCGATGGTATCATAATATTGCTTTGTCACCAAACTTACATAGTTATTTAAACTTTAAGCTCAATCGGTAACCGGGAAATGGGTCAAATTTAACTTGCATAATTTGTTTACATGGTTACTTCATTACATAAGTACTTCCTTAGTTACAGGTGAACCTAATAAGAGCGTGTTAAAAAAGAAACCTCTTTCCCATTTGGGGTGACAGAAGCATAGTGGTGCCCACGTTTCTTTGCCTCTCAGTGAGCTGTGATCTCTCTTTCTCGCATAGGGTAAGGTGGGATCTCGTAATCTCCATTTTACGAGACATTGAGGTTGACCATCGCCGCATTTATGGAGAGTATAGTTTTCTCACGTTGCGGCAAGCAGAAGTATCTTACAACTAGTTCGACAAGGTTCTATACCACACCGTTTTCCCTCCAGTATTGGGGTTAAACTGAAAGTGTTTAGAGGCGATTTTATGCCAATTACCCGGAAGTCTGCTCATAAAACTACTCGTAAATATCCGGAAGGGGACGCGGGCAGCATTTACGAATCTTTTGGCAAATAATATTGTTTACGGCAACCCCAATTTTGCCATTGATGTGGAATATATAAAAGTGCTGTACCATTTTTGAATCATATACCCACAGTGGGGAGGTTTTAAGGCTCAGATACACCAGCGACCAGTGTACCCCAACTTGTCGCTGCAACGTGATGATGATGTTGATCTACACATCAAACTATAATAGAATATCGCGGAGCATGTTTCGGGAAAATGTGTAAAATTGCAGCGAAATTTTGGGGGAAATTTGTACCCTAGTGTATCTTTTGCCTTGATGCTATGTTCTTATTACGACTTGCAGTTCGCGCCGACTGTATCGCTTCAATATATATTTGACACTATATGGAATGACAATCTGCGCAGACTATCAGCCATAATGTGAACATAGCCTTGCAAAAAATCAATAAGTACTATCCGCCAAAGTTACCTTGGCACCTCGCTCTGATGACGTCATAGACGTCCGTCTCTGTCCTACTGACGCGTCGAGGTCTAGAGCGAGCGAGAGAGGGAGGGGAGTTCGCATTCCTTGCGGGTGTCAAGTTAACTTTCTCAGGCAGTGACATAATCACATGTTCTGTCTGCTGCTGTCATTAATGCTAATAGGTGAGTTCACAACTGTACCTTATATTTAGGGTTCCGTACCAAAGTACGGAACAATCACTCACGTGTCTTTGCTGATTGTCTGTAAAAGATAGCATGATCCTTGTGACAGCTGTCATCAAAATCACGCTTATCAAGTTCCGTATTTTGAATTTTCCGTGAAATGTGCAGGAGACAGATTTCATACTTTATTGCTGGGAGCACGCGAATAGAGATGTCCTCTGGTCATCGTGCAACAACAGACAAGTTATCAGTCTTGATACTAGTGAAATCAATAAAAATAAACCTAACCCGACTGCATTTTATTTCAATAACACAAAAACTTATGTATTAATTATGCACGTACATTAATTATGAAAGTTATTATTTTTTATTTAAAAATGTAGACCTACATTTTCTTAAATTTACTTCGGTAAAGAACTATATTATATGCTGTTTGAAAATTACCACATATTTCTTCAATCCGGCAACATTGACTCGACGACATGCATGACGGGCGGGAGAGCCTCACGCCGCCATCTTGTTTGATTCATTAAGCGCCGACGCCTTGTAAATACGCCGCGTGGTTCCGATTTTCGTTCCATTGTTTTTAACGACAATAATTTGTTGTGTTTTGCTGTGACCTGTTTGTTAAGTTTGTTTTATTTTTGGATACATAATGCCAAAAAGAACAAAGAAACTGTATTAAATAGAGAATGCCGCGAGTTTCAAATTCGCTTGCGTGAATATTTTGAAAGCGAGGCTAAATGGCGGTCCGCTGCTGCCATTAAATTAATAAATAAATATTAGAGGACATCTTTCACAAATAGAACTAGGGCCATACTAAGCTCAATAAGGCTTGTGTTATGGGTACTAGACGACGATATTTTTAATAAAGATAAATAATTATGTATAAAGAAACAAATATGCTCATCACACAAATTTTGCCATACCGGGATTTGAACCCAGGACCTTCACCTTCGTAGACAGGTTCACTACCCGCTAAACTAAACCGGTTGTCTAAGTCCGTAACAATAATTACAATAATAAATATATAAATATAAAGATGGACATTTGACAATACCCAGCGGCTTAGAATAAAAAATCTACACAGATTCATTCGTTTGTGTGCTACTTAACTTAAGGGGTACTTAACTTTAGAGCCCTATTTGTATTCGGCCAAATGCAATACAATAGACAAAGTTCAGTTAAAATATTTATCATATTTGCTAATATTTTGACACCAAAGAACAAAATGGGTGTTTTCCACGTTTTCATTTTATTTAGTAGGTACCGAATTCAACAAAATATACGAATTTAAAATACCGTGAAATGGATCATGATTTAAAAAACCCATCAGAATACTCCGCGCCACCACTGAAGTCCTCTGGATTATAGCATATTGATTCTTATTGCAGAGACAATAAAGACTTTGACGCGGGACTTCAGTGGTGGCACGGAGTCTATGACGTCACATCAGCAAAGTTGTCAATACACAACACAACACACTTCCATGTGTCAGTCTCCTTTTCATGTTCTATGCTCAACACATGGTACGTCATCAGAACTGTAGGTCCGTTTTCGCGCCAACTGTTAACTGTCAGTTTGAACCTGAGATTTTTGGCAATAAATTGTATATATTTTTTTTATCATGCCCGTCGTCTATTCGACATAATATTCGTGAAAATGTAAGCAATAATAAATAAATCAGATTCTGTATTTCACATATGCGAAGAACCAAAATCCCCAATTCGATAGTGTCTCCCAGGAAAATATACGGCCGCAAGATTGGCAATATATTTTTTCTATCACCAAAATGTTTAGTTGGTGTCTGATTTATACTTTTCCTTACAAATAGAATATCGTATATTTTCCCCGTTTTTTTCATCAATGCTGTTATTGAATGTGTTATGTGTAATTTACGTGGCTGTAAACATGTTCGTAAAATATACTTTACAACTTGGGGTAAATCCTGGTGTTATTTACGGTGTAGTATTTACAATGCAGCGGTGATGGGCTAGCCTCCTGGAACATTGAATGACTGACTAAACGTGGACCCAACTGTGCCTCTGCCACCCCGTATGATAAAAGGCGTGAAACAAGTTTGTTTGTTTTGATAAATATTTACAATCCGTTTTAAGGCTGTTTTTTACAACCCAGTATTACATACTCGTTGAGTAGATAAATACTGTACAAAGAATTGAGAAGCCACCAAAGACAGCTTTTTTACATAATTTTATTCCTTAAAATTTGGATATTATGTTTATTACTACGTATTTTTACCGTTATCAATCAAATCAGATTTATTTGTTTAAAATTCCCTCATTTTTAGACTTATATTCTATATTTGTTACGGAACCCTAAATGTGCCAAGCAAAATGATGTTAATAATATTTAGTGCTTGAATTATGTATGACCCGTCTGATGCGACGAGTCTTTTTAATGGGGTATATCGTCGAAACCGACACTTTTTGAATCCCAAGACATGAACTAACAAGTTATATATTAGTATATCAGTTTTGAGACCTTTTTCTTGATGTTGTGTTATCATATCATTCCGACACGCGCTGGGAGGAATTTCACTGGATAGAAATAATTATTGAAATGAGATCTACACTTAGCGTACAAACTTTCCAAATCATTTATTAAGGTAATTTCTTACAATATCTAAATAACTGGTTATGGAACTTTTCATAGATAGTTAATTTTGTAGGCGTATTTTAGTTAATATTTTATTTAAAACCAATTTTCTGACCATTTTTCCCGACTCCGTCCCTCTCACACTGCGGGTCTTTCCGCCTGTAGTGACGGGGACCTTTGCACCTTAAACAAAAACTAACAAACATAGCATAACAATCACTCACTTTTGCGTGACAGGAGTAACCAAATTAAATGCTGCTCAAATCTACCCCAAGACCGATAAACAAGAGTTTTCCAACTAAAACGGCCAGATTCAGACCGTGACTTTAAAACGAACGATAACGATAAAATCCGTGCTTAATACAATGCTTATTTACTTCAGATTTCTGGGATTTTGTGCCACAGATAGTCTGAGGAGAGTCTAGAAAAAAGGTGACTTTCTAAAACAGCTGCAGGTCAAGATGTAAATTTTTCCGTGTTCGAGAGAAAATCTCTCTCCATCTCTCCCATTTATGGCTCTATCTCTATATATCTCTCGCTTTTTTCGCTCTCGTTGGCACATTCTATTCGCTTCCGAACCATATTGACTCTGCAAACATGGTACTAAGGCCAACTTTCACCAGACATTTAGCAGCCGCTAAATATAGTTTAAATACAACTTAAACACAGCACGGCTGTATTAAAAGGGAACCTGGCTGACAGGCAATGTCCTTGCCGCACTTGATTACGTAACTTGACCGTGTATTACTTCAGTTGTGTTCAAACTGTATTTAGCGATTGTCAAAAGTCTGGTGCAAGTTGTCCTTAGGCAATACTGTTCGCACGGCTTGCAACAAATGTACAATACGATTGCACTCCGGTGTTTGTCATTGCACAATATTTATTCTGAAGATTTGTACTCATGTGCACAAATCAAACTTTTAGTGTGAACCTCGATTTTTTTTTTGTGAACTGCGACAAATTCAGGTCCAAAAACAAACTTATTAAACGATTCATTATTGCTTTAGGGTTCCACTTCAGTTCCAAAGTGTGTTAAAAGGACCCTATAACTAAGGCTCCGCTGTCTCTCCGTCCGTCCGTTTGTTGCTGGGTTGCTTTGGAACAGTACCTTCCTGAAACTAGAGCTACCTGAAACACCTGTAAAATTTGAACATTTTACAGAGTATATTTGATGTAGCTGCTATCACAGTATACTATGTACAAATAAAAAAAAACTCTTATTCTATACAAAGTGGCAGAGGCACAATTGTGCCCACATAACGGTGGGATAGCGGTACATACGATACTGAACCCTTCGTTACCCACATCCGACTCGCACTTGCTGGTTTTGTTTGTTTTCCAAACACCACGGGAACCATACATCTTCAGCCTAATTGACATTATCTGGAGTCAGGTTCACTGCGTTATTTCTTTTTCCTCTATTCTTTATATCATGTGGCGGGAAAAGGCTTAACTCGGCTGATAACAAGGCTGGCTGGTTTAATTCAAATGGAGAACATTATTTAAAAATCACTCAGGCTAGTTGTGTTGGATTGAATTGTTTTAATTTGCATCGTCTTGAGCATTCTTATCTACTTAAAACCATTTATTATTCATGAATTCTTCGCTACATTTTACAGTCAGTTCATTCCAGCCGGTCTTTAACTGGTACCTTTTTTGTCTCCGGATTCAATCAACTTCCTTATAAAGTGACCAATCGCATGACAGTTGAGGTTATCCAACGATTCTGCGAAACGACAGCTACATTGATATTTTCACACAACCCTCTTCGAAATATATTTTTCCGAGAAATATTACGTACTATCGAGTAGTAGTTTCACATTATACTTGGTTTCAGCCGAGGGAAATCTTTCATACAGAAATCTTTGTTTGACGTAAACATTTATTTTGTCTAACTATACATAACTCAGACACGTTTAGCTGTGGGAAAGAAACTTGGCTGTCATATGCCAGCTAATTAGCTACACTGAAACATTAGACATAAAAAATATATGTTATGGAAACTTAACTAACCACTCACATCGCCGCAGGTATGGAAATATGAAATTCTCCTCACGATGTTTCCACCGTCGTCGTTAGAAAGGTACCGGCACATATATTGCTTCTGACCTTACACTAGGATACTCTGTGTCGTGGGAACCAGAAACAGCTAGATAACGCACGATCCAAGACTTGGGCTATTTTTCTTTATCCCCAGCCGGGGATCGAACCCGGTACCTCTCGAATTGTAGGCAGAGCCACTACCGCAGCGCCACAGAGGTGTACATTTGTTTACTATATATAAGATTGTACTTATCTCACTGGCCAAAAATGGGATTTGATCCAGAATTTCCTGCATGGCGGACTCGAGTGTCAACCGCTAAACCACCGATGTTTTTAATAACCGCTGCAGTCTGCGGTCTTTGCATTTTCTTGTTATTGAAATAACAAGAATGAATTAATTCACATTGTATGAAATTAGCAACACATTGCTCAACCGGAAACGATGACAAACGCGTGGTCTTGCGGGGCGGTCGGTCACGTGACGCCGTGACATTTCCGGTTTCCGGCCGCACCGGAAGTTGTATCGGAGACCGTTCAACATCCGGCACGATGACCTTCTAGATTTAGCCGAACAATAGATAGATAGTTTAGATAGATAAATTTATTTAGTTACTTAACATGGTACATAATAGGATACTGTTGGCTACAGTCTGTTAAATGTTCTAACTTGTGTTATTTTTATTTCATATCCTTTTTATGGTACTTATCTAATACTTGAGGTTACCGAAAACAAATAACCTGAAAAAAACGGTATACTTACAATGAATAATTCAACACTACACTAGTTTCCCAGGTGGTGAGAAATGGACTCGCTTTAAAATTTTACTTTGGCTGCGGAACCAAGTTGCAACAACATCTTCTTAAGGTTCTGTTGGTACCATTAACTATTTATTCTTGCCTATAATTGTAAATAATACGAAGGGTCCCGTAACATCGTATAAGATCAATCGCAGAAAAAAAACGTATCTTGTAGATGGGGCACGTTTTAATTTTTGAAATTGCGTATAGTTCTTTATTGTTTGCTGTAGCGGGAACGAAAATACACATTGTGTCAAAATTTAAACTCTCTAGCTATTACGGTTCACGAGATACAGCCCGCTGATAGACAGACGGACGGACGGACAGCGGAGGCTTAGTATTAGGGTCCCGTTCAGAAGCATTCGTTAGAAATAAAGTATTATCTCATTCAACGGAAAGGCACCAGAGGGTATCTACGAGTAACTGATTTCTGAGTTCGCCGGTAACATTGTAAATAACTGTTTCTTATATACTATCTGCCAAATAACCTGGCAATAGAAGTCATTCACCCAATGGAGGACCTTCATATCCAATTTATTTATTGATAATTCTGTCGCTTACCATATAGGCCTACCACAAACTGGCATCACTAGAATCTCGTAGCAGCAGTAGCTTCGTAGCTTTCTAGTAGGCCTTGCACCACGGTAGCTACCGATACCACTTTTGCGATGGGTTTGTATGGTAAGCGACAGAATTAGTGATATTTTGGTAAATTGGATTTTGGTGCAGGTCCTCCTTTGTGTCGATTACTTATATTGCCACATTATTTGGCAGATAGTATAGTCCGTAAAACAGACCAGTACGCTTAGTATGCCACGCTCGAGAAAGGCCCTTGTCTATGAACAAATGTCATTGTCTCTATCGAGCCCGAGATTTCTCGACGTGTCTCGCTCTCGCCGCGACGTGGGAGAGGGAGACGGACGACCAAATTATAGACATGGCAAGCTCTCTTTCGACGTCGAGAGAAAGTGAAGAGTACAATGCTAAGCGTACAGATATCGAGATAGACAGCGAAAGTCTACCTACTTCGCGTGTTTTTAATAGGCGTACTTCGCTCATCCCGGCTCAGTCGCTCTCTGGCTGTTCGAATGTAAGCCCTGTACTAATAAACATAAAAATGCCTTACTGTGCCGTTGTGAATTGCAAAAACTCAAGCAATGTTGTTTCCAAAGAAAACGACGGCGTTACCTTTCATACGAAAGTAATTTTATTTCTGAAATTAGCCTAATTTAATTAATAATCAATTATTTTTAATTTCGAGCAGCGTCTCCCGTTTTTACTGAGATAGGTTGAACCATAGCGTATATTTCCCATGGACTTCATCCACTGCTGCTTCCACTTTACACAATTCATGGATATCTCTTTCGTAGCCCTCAATGAACAGTGAAGCAAACTATACTTTCGTTAACCTTACAGTTGCATGGTACAGTCGATTTGCTCATTTTTCTGTTGATTTAATCAGATAGTGTTGTACAATGCGACGATTCTTGCAAAATCGCTGGACGATTCGATTTTATTGACGGAAGAATGATAATTCTGAGTTGCATTTTCATTGCAATCTATATTTTAGTATGTGGGAAATCTGATACTATTCCACAGTTTAAGATCGATTCGAGTTACTGAATAAGGGGGCTGGACGGATTTACACATGAATAATAAAAGGTAAATAGGTACTACAGACAAATACATACTTTAACACTCTATGATGTGAAATCCGGGTGCGATGCTACGATACGATCTCCCGCTAGAAACAATGCCGGCTTACTGACAAAAAGGCAACGCGGTAGGTATGTGGTCGTGGTAGGTAGGGGATTCCCGTAGCAGCGCTCATTTTGAATCGATTTGGCGGCGCGCCTTTGACTCTGTTTCACGATTAACATGCCATACCATCACTAAAAGGCGCTCGTGACGTCACAGTAGGTAGTGAAAAAGTTACACGGTTGGTTATCATATATTCGACCGTGTTTGCTGCGTCTATCTCGATATCTGGTCTGTGGTCCGTAACTTATATTAAACACTATTTTAATCATATTTCAGCAAAAATAAAAGTTTAGTTAGAAAAATAAAAGATTTTAGGTTTCAAGTTACAAATTCCGTCGAAAACGCACAAGAGTGTCATGGGGTTGGTTCACAGTGTGTATCAGTGTGAACTAATCGTCGGGATCAGTTACTACTTTGATCTGATCCCGGGATCGGTATGAACTAACCCGTGTGATTTTGCAAACGATTGAAGAAAGCAATCAATCAATCAAAATTTCTTTAAATATTGCCATATTATGTCAGACTCTTCTCTACTTTGGAGCACTGTGGGAGGGCGAGTCAAGAAAATCTAGATTGAAATTTAGATCTCTTTTAAAAATAGGTTGACTTCAACTATTATATATATTTGGGCAGTTTAGCCCGCCACCCACGCCTGGCAAGCAGATCTGTCGCGTAAATACGTGCGTATATCATCATCCAACTAATAATATAAATGTGAAAGATTATGTGTTTCAATGTTTGTTACCCAATCACGCAAAATCGGCTGATCGGATTTGAATTAAATATAGCACTTTACAAAACATAATACGTTTCATCCACGGCTGAACGGATTTGAGTGAAATTGGATTTTGTCCCGATGAATGATAATTCCTAAGACCAAGCAGATGACGATGCTAGCCACAGCTAGTTAAAATATATTATGTTCCTGTAGCTCCTTGAGTTTCTGTAGTCTGAGTACAACGTACAGAATAATTTTCTTGGTAGGTGAACAAACTATGCCTCCTTTAACAAAAGCACCCAAAATTCCTGGTAATAACGACCGCGATGGATTGCGTCATAGTTTCTTAAATAAGCAACATCACCGCTGGAAGATCCCAGTCATTTTACTAATCGCGCGAATTAGAAATGTACTTTGAACTTGATCCTCAAAAGGTTGTTCCTCTTTGGTGTCAAAGTGGTAATTGTATGTGTGTGTGAGCGCAAAAATCATCAAAGTAGAATTCATCTATGTCGGTTTGACTTGTGATTGTGTGCGTGCTCAAGACAGAATTGTGATTGTGTGCGTGCTCAAGACTGGCCAATGACCAAATTTACAGGGAAACGTCTCACACTTCATCGAAGTCGAATACGGATGGAAAAACTCATATGAACTCATTTCTCTACCAAAGTTTATATTTCCAGCAGCTATAGAGAAAGGCTCATTATTCTTTCAATGGGAAATTGAAATTCGACATGAAGTGATATTAAAACGGTATACGATACGTACGTATACGATATTGTGACCATCGAGGATATCTCCTTACATTTAGCTAGACAATTTGATTTAGGAATCACTAGACCACAACCCAGCAAACCATTTGATGAAACTTTTTCACCGATAGGTTTGATCTTTGACATGAGTGATGCAATTTCATGTTATTTCGTTTATACTGTGTATTGTACATATTTGGCCAATTTTTAAGCTTTAGGGACTTTTACAGAGCAATTTTCATCCATATTACCATTCCTTTTTGGGGAAAAATTACATTTACATTTTACAAACAGGCAAATTTATTGCTTCTGGCCCATACTAGGATACCCTTAGTCGTGGGAACCAAAAACAGTGACGTCACACACATATAAACATCCAAGATCTGGGGATTTTTTTTCCTTACCCCCAGCCGGGGATCGAATGCGGGACCTCTCGCATGGTAGGCAAAGCCACAACGGCAGTGCCACAGAGGTCGTCAATAAAAAAACCCCTAAAGTTTAAACTATTGGCACATACATGAACAGAGTACAGATACATATACATATGTGTCGACGATTATTGAAATCATACCGTGTTATTACAAAAAATCTTAAACATAGTTTAACCTCAAGACAAACGTCAAATCCCATACATTTTTGACTTTAAACAAGTGTTGAACTGGAGTTTCTTTTTATATTTAAATAATCGCTGGATTTATCCTTTAATTCAGTTAATCGGGAGTAACAAATACTAAGTGGAGTTTAAAGCGTAACAAGAGCTGTTTTCGCTGAGCTTTCTGCTAGTGGTATGGAGAGTTCATGGTCTATTGGTTAAACGCTTGCGTGCTAAGCAATAGACTCGGATTGGTTCCCGTGATGACCATATTGCACATTATCCCATTCGGGTTGGCAGAGGCACAGTTGTTCCCAAGTCTAGCCAGAAATTGAAATTCTCAATTTTGCGTGGAGTTCAGTCGTTGAATTTAATTTCCGACCGAGATAAAGTTGAATAGCTCGTATGGTTCCAATGTCAAATTGGAACCATACGAGCTATGCCATACGTACGCGTATGTTGCTATGACGTTGGCAGTATTATTTAAAAGCAACTAAAAAAATATGTCTGTCATTGACGAAACTCTTTTTTAAGTGATAACTTTTCGCAAAGAGGTTATATCTCTTTAAATGGTATGGTTATTGGGCATTTAGTACAAAGAGTTTCGGCCGATTGATAAATTGATATTAATTGACCTTTTAGTTACTGTAATTTTCGACATTTATGGGTTAAACCGTGGTTCGAAAACGGCCAACACTCTTCAAAACTTATTGGAACTGTTCGAGAACAAAACTTTGGGCACTTCCGGTTGCTTTACGGTGAGTAAATAAACAATCCAATGAAAGCTACATTCATGTTTTGTTTCCGAAAGGGCGCATACAGGGAACCAAATGAAACGAACAATTTGACGACCTCTGTGGCGCAGCGGTTGTGGCCCTGCCTACCGTGCAAGAGGTCCCGGGTTCGATCCCCGGCTGGAAAAAAAAACCTTAGGACTTGGATGTTTATCGACGCTGTTTCTGGTTCCCACGACACCTATCCTAGTAGGGTATCCTAGTGTGAGGCCAGAAGCAATGAATGTGTCTGTATGTAAATGCTAAAAAATAATTAATTTGTTTCGGGAATATGGGTTGATGTATTTTAAGTGTACCGAAATTCCAACGAAATGGCGTACCCATTTCGTTGGAATTTCAGTACATAACATATTTGGTATTACTTTTGGGATTAACATTGAATGTTCGATCAAGAACCGCCCTAAAAGCCGCCATCTTTTAACTGACAAGATATGGGATTAGGGTTCCGAACCTAATTAATTATGAAACCCAAAGCCACTGGCATTAGCAGCAAGTCCAGATGATTGTAAGTATATGTATGTATCTAATAGAGTAATTTAGTGATTTAGTCATTCATAATGTTACATATATGAGCTCCCCTCACTATCATACGGGTACGATGAATAAAGTTTTTGCTTACGCATAAGTCAGCCGCTATACTATATTAACCACTGATCGAGAAGAATGGCAAAGTAATTCCCACAAATAAATTTGTGATCTCTTTCAAAATATACCAAATAAGAATAAAATTTTATCTATAACATAACAAAATTTTAATTTATTACAATATGAAAAAATGGTGCTGTGTTGAGTTAGATTAACATTATGCATTCTTGGTATTTATTACTTGTCAGCTATATTTGTGTTGTATAAGCAAGAGTTTATCAAATTCAAATTTTTACACAATATTACAAATCAAAATCTAATGTTAACACAAACTGCCTCTCTCTAAAATTAGTAGTAAAAAATGATCGATTAACCACCCGGCTCCTACATTATAAATGCCGTGAACTCGATACAAAAAGTTTTGTTTGAATATATTCTAAAATAATATTGCAAGTGGTCCGAAAACAAAACCTAACAAAAATACAATAAATAATGTATTTAGTAATTAACCCCTTACCGCAAACTAACATATATGGTTTCATATGTTTTGAACTTTATTACCAAGCAATAAGGTTGAAAATCGCGATCCATTGATACTTCTTGACACATAATTAGCAAGTCGGATGAAAACCAACTTACAAAACGGTTCCCGGCGTTTTACACTATTTAAAATTTTAATTAATCTAGCTGCTCTCCTTGCCCACTTCGCATCACTTCGAATAATGAGTAACCAACAAGATCTGTTATGACGTCATGAAATTATACATTTATAGCAAGCCGAATAATGTACAACAAAAAGAAACTGTGAAGCGGTATAATATACATATAACATCTCAAGAAATCTTTTGTTGTGTATGAACACGACAAATATATGTTTGACTTATTCATACAAGGCATAATATTTCTTGGAATGTAATTATATTATATCTCATAGTGAGTATTCGACTTTTTGAGAGGCGGTACAAGCCGCCCCCATGATTTTTCATGGCTAACATGTCTAGTGATGAGTAACTCAGATAAGAAGTGGCGGCCAACCTTTGAGTGCGAGTCAAACTCGCCTTGCCGCGATCGACTGGACTAATAGCCGCGATCGACCGGTTGGGCATACCATCAGCAACGACATTAGAATTCGCAACTGAGTGAAAGGCGAGCGTCTGAATACTAGACCACGGACGGAAGCTTGTTTAGAAATGACACTCCAACTATCCTATAGGTACTCTTATCATTAACATAACTTATCACAAACATGTTCACCTTCATATTACAAAGTTTTGCACCAATAACAGGAATGTAGTGGTATTGTATAAAAGTATTTTTCATAATTAAACTCTGAACACCCTGAACACAAATAGTTGTGTACAGGGTGTTCTATACATATATTGTAAGAGGTTAAAATAGAGTCTATATCCAACTTATTTATTCTCACAATACTGTATCCGAAAAATAATGGGCTGCGAGTAATTTTAGGTAAAATTTTCCCAAAAGTTATTAATTATGATAAAAAACTAAATTACTAAATTACTGCTGACATTGCAGAGGCTTTTAGAAGTCACTTTAGAGTTGAGTCACCTCTTGGGTCAGCGTCGCTGCGGATGCCCGATGATGAGAGTTTCTCAGGGGAATTAAAAGTTATGTTTTCTGCCAAGGAAGTAGCTGGTGTAATCAAAAACATGGTGAGAGGAAAATCCCCAGGACATGATGATCTCAGCATAGAGCATCTGCAGCATGTCGGACATCACCTTGCAAGAGTTCTAGCATTGTTTTATAATATGTGCATTAGTCATTCTTATCTACCTGACGATCTTATGTACACACTCGTTGTTCCCATTGTTAAAAACAAAACGGGTGATATTTCCGATTTGGGTAACTACAGGCCGATATCACTCGCGACAGTGATTGCAAAAGTGCTGGACAGTTTGCTTGATAAACAGCTGGATTGACATCTAAACCTACATGACGCTCAGTTTGGGTTCAGGCCTGGACTGTCAACGGAGACTGCCATTTTTAGCCTCAAGCAAACTGTTCAGTACTACACCAACAGAAAAATGCCTGTTTATGCGTGTTATTTGGACTTGTCAAAGGCCTTTGACTTGGTTGACTATGACACACTGTGGAAAAAACTGCATAGTGAAACTAACTTGAGTCCTGAAATTGCTTCATTATTCAAATATTGGTATGGTCATCAGAGAAACAGTGTCAAATGGGCTGGATCACAGTCTGATGTGTACAGGTTGGAGTGTGGGGTGAGACAGGGTGGCTTGACGTCTCCTAAACTCTTCAAGTTGTACATGAATCAGCTGATCGAGGAGCTCAGCAGCACTAGGGTGGGCTGTCATATAGACGGGAAATGTATTAATAATATAAGATATGCTGACGACATGGTACTGCTGAGTCCCTCGATCGGGGCATTGCGTAAGCTGTTGCTTATTTGTGAATCGTATGCTGACGCTCATGGGCTCAGATACAATGTGAAGAAAAGTGAATTTATGTTATTCAAGTCGGGCACAAAAACATACTTGAATGTACCGCCAGTCACATTATATGGTACTCCCTTGAATAAAGTAGATAAGTTTAAATATCTGGGCCACTGGGTCTCTGAGGATCTTAAAGATAACCTCGACATGGAGAGGGAACGCAGAGCGCTGGCTGTTCGTTGCAACATGTTGGCCCGCAGGTTTGCACATTGCAGTGAAGAAGCTAAGCGGACGCTCTTCGGAGCATACTGCCAGTCCTTCTATACCTGCAGCCTGTGGGTCAACTACACGCAGAGGATATACAGCGCTCTGCGGGTCCAGTACAGCAACACGTACAGGGTGTTGATGGGGCTGCCGCGGCACTGCAGCGCCTCAGGCATGTTTGGGGAGGCAAGGATTGATGGATTCCACGCAATAATTTGAAAACGCTGCGCCTCGTTAAAGGCCCGCATCTGTGGTAGTCCCAACTCCATTCTGTGCACGTTTGCGGACAGATGGGATTCACCGCTGCTGGGGCACTGGGAACGTCTGCACACCTGTCTGTCCTAGCAGTGTGGAATCCCATTCCTTATTCTTAATTTTTCATTAATTCTAATTTGAATCTAATTTAATTTAATTTAATTTATTAATTTATTTAATTTATAAATTTGTGTATATGACTTGTGTTTAATTTAATTGTAATTTTAATTTTGTAATGTATGGGTCTATAACCTGAAATAGAGAAATTGAATTGAATTGAATTGAATAAGTCACTTTTCGACTGTCGTTTGATAGATAATAAAAAAATATTCTGTTAAGTATCTTTAAAAACACTCTTCATTTTGATGCAGTGAGCCCAACGTGATGAGAAATATAAACTAGTTAACATTTTTATAACAGTATTTCATCAATGAAGTTTTTGACACTTGGCGTAAAAATGTATTGAAAAACTTCCTTGTTTTATCAGTTATCCACCAAGGTAAATCGTTTAACACAAACTTAAGAACAAAGAAACTGTTGTTATATTTGTAAAGAACGAACGCATATATAAGTTCAACTATCTTTATAGCTTTTGAATTTTGTTACCATGGCATAAGGTTCAAAATCGCGATACCTCATAACCAGGTCCAGGCGCCGCGCTGGCCGGTAAAGGGTTAGTTTGGGAAATGGATAGTACCTTTAGTGCTTTTGGTTGGTTTAAGCTGAAAAATGCGTTTACGTGAGTGAGACCTCCGAGGCTTGAAGCGCGGAGCTCTTCTCTCACACGTATCGCTGCCACCGGTCACTCAACAAACGCATTTTTCAGCTTGAGCCAAAAGCTCTATATTAGTTTCCGTCCGGGGTGGCAAAAGCTCAGTTAGGCAGCTGTTGAAGTAGTGGTGTTCTATTTTCGAATCACTTGATTTATTATCATTCTCTTGTCCTGGAATGAAAGCAACAATGAAACCAACATCGGAAGCTATAAAACGACAACATAAACCGCAGTAGTCAGATATCGGTCTAGCCGAAGTGTTATCTGCATGCCGATCGGTCTTAAATGTGGAAAGTCTATTTGATGAATTGCGGAAAGGTACAGATAAACTTAAGTACTGTGCGAATAGATAGAACTTGAACAAATAGCTTTCGATGTTCCGATACATGGGCACAATTCCTACATTAATGTAAACACAATGCACTGGTGACTTGACAAGGAAATTAAAATAACATGTTTGAAGAATAAATTGTATGTACTGCTAGTATTTTACTGTATGAGTAGTGCCTGGAAAACCTATTAGGCCAATAAGCTGCGGTTTCTACTTTAAATTTTGAATTATGTGCGCTACTTCAGAGCACAATTATTTGAGACGAGCCGTCATTCAAAGCGATTTTGATTGCGATTGGGACTGTTTTTTTAAGAATTTGAATAAACTAAATCACTAGTTTGACATTGTAATTTCACAATTTCAAGCACATTCCGAATCGCAATATTTGTCAGAGATATTAAATTTAGCTACAGGTCTTCTTTCGGTGATTTTAAGTACACCCTGTATAGTCCAAGTATACACAAAAAAGTTTTCAACATCTATAAAATACCTTATCTATGCCCACTAATAATACCAGAGTTATAAATACCGTCTCTGAAAAACATTTCGGTGCTGTCTCCGAATTTTACAGCTTTAGTAAACTACTAAGTTGCTCTTTGTATAGGTCAACCAACTCAGTTCATGGAAGTTACTCCACTAAATATGAAGACATCGCACGTTTTTTTTTTATCAAACGAGCGTGAAACTTAAATAATAGTAGGTAGTTTGAAAAAAATAAAACACGCTTGTATTTGTCACGGTAAAACCAATCAAACGAGTCCAACTCTAGGGGTTTCCAAGGAGCCGTTCAAGATTTGCACTATCCACCTTCAGGACCCATCATCAGATCAGCTCAATAATCACACTGATCCATCAACTACTCAACAAAACGTTACTCAAGAGCCCAAACTCGGTAGGATTGCGTAATTTTGTTACAGAGATTCTGTGACCACCATCCGGCTCCATCATCAGATCAGCTCGATGGTATCATAATATTGCTTTGTCACCAAACTTACATAGTTATTTAAACTTTAAGCTCAATCGGTAACCGGGAAATGGGTCAAATTTAACTTGCATAATTTGTTTACATGGTTACTTCATTACATAAGTACTTCCTTAGTTACAGGTGAACCTAATAAGAGCGTGTTAAAAAAGAAACCTCTTTCCCATTTGGGGTGACAGAAGCATAGTGGTGCCCACGTTTCTTTGCCTCTCAGTGAGCTGTGATCTCTCTTTCTCGCATAGGGTAAGGTGGGATCTCGTAATCTCCATTTTACGAGACATTGAGGTTGACCATCGCCGCATTTATGGAGAGTATAGTTTTCTCACGTTGCGGCAAGCAGAAGTATCTTACAACTAGTTCGACAAGGTTCTATACCACACCGTTTTCCCTCCAGTATTGGGGTTAAACTGAAAGTGTTTAGAGGCGATTTTATGCCAATTACCCGGAAGTCTGCTCATAAAACTACTCGTAAATATCCGGAAGGGGACGCGGGCAGCATTTACGAATCTTTTGGCAAATAATATTGTTTACGGCAACCCCAATTTTGCCATTGATGTGGAATATATAAAAGTGCTGTACCATTTTTGAATCATATACCCACAGTGGGGAGGTTTTAAGGCTCAGATACACCAGCGACCAGTGTACCCCAACTTGTCGCTGCAACGTGATGATGATGTTGATCTACACATCAAACTATAATAGAATATCGCGGAGCATGTTTCGGGAAAATGTGTAAAATTGCAGCGAAATTTTGGGGGAAATTTGTACCCTAGTGTATCTTTTGCCTTGATGCTATGTTCTTATTACGACTTGCAGTTCGCGCCGACTGTATCGCTTCAATATATATTTGACACTATATGGAATGACAATCTGCGCAGACTATCAGCCATAATGTGAACATAGCCTTGCAAAAAATCAATAAGTACTATCCGCCAAAGTTACCTTGGCACCTCGCTCTGATGACGTCATAGACGTCCGTCTCTGTCCTACTGACGCGTCGAGGTCTAGAGCGAGCGAGAGAGGGAGGGGAGTTCGCATTCCTTGCGGGTGTCAAGTTAACTTTCTCAGGCAGTGACATAATCACATGTTCTGTCTGCTGCTGTCATTAATGCTAATAGGTGAGTTCACAACTGTACCTTATATTTAGGGTTCCGTACCAAAGTACGGAACAATCACTCACGTGTCTTTGCTGATTGTCTGTAAAAGATAGCATGATCCTTGTGACAGCTGTCATCAAAATCACGCTTATCAAGTTCCGTATTTTGAATTTTCCGTGAAATGTGCAGGAGACAGATTTCATACTTTATTGCTGGGAGCACGCGAATAGAGATGTCCTCTGGTCATCGTGCAACAACAGACAAGTTATCAGTCTTGATACTAGTGAAATCAATAAAAATAAACCTAACCCGACTGCATTTTATTTCAATAACACAAAAACTTATGTATTAATTATGCACGTACATTAATTATGAAAGTTATTATTTTTTATTTAAAAATGTAGACCTACATTTTCTTAAATTTACTTCGGTAAAGAACTATATTATATGCTGTTTGAAAATTACCACATATTTCTTCAATCCGGCAACATTGACTCGACGACATGCATGACGGGCGGGAGAGCCTCACGCCGCCATCTTGTTTGATTCATTAAGCGCCGACGCCTTGTAAATACGCCGCGTGGTTCCGATTTTCGTTCCATTGTTTTTAACGACAATAATTTGTTGTGTTTTGCTGTGACCTGTTTGTTAAGTTTGTTTTATTTTTGGATACATAATGCCAAAAAGAACAAAGAAACTGTATTAAATAGAGAATGCCGCGAGTTTCAAATTCGCTTGCGTGAATATTTTGAAAGCGAGGCTAAATGGCGGTCCGCTGCTGCCATTAAATTAATAAATAAATATTAGAGGACATCTTTCACAAATAGAACTAGGGCCATACTAAGCTCAATAAGGCTTGTGTTATGGGTACTAGACGACGATATTTTTAATAAAGATAAATAATTATGTATAAAGAAACAAATATGCTCATCACACAAATTTTGCCATACCGGGATTTGAACCCAGGACCTTCACCTTCGTAGACAGGTTCACTACCCGCTAAACTAAACCGGTTGTCTAAGTCCGTAACAATAATTACAATAATAAATATATAAATATAAAGATGGACATTTGACAATACCCAGCGGCTTAGAATAAAAAATCTACACAGATTCATTCGTTTGTGTGCTACTTAACTTAAGGGGTACTTAACTTTAGAGCCCTATTTGTATTCGGCCAAATGCAATACAATAGACAAAGTTCAGTTAAAATATTTATCATATTTGCTAATATTTTGACACCAAAGAACAAAATGGGTGTTTTCCACGTTTTCATTTTATTTAGTAGGTACCGAATTCAACAAAATATACGAATTTAAAATACCGTGAAATGGATCATGATTTAAAAAACCCATCAGAATACTCCGCGCCACCACTGAAGTCCTCTGGATTATAGCATATTGATTCTTATTGCAGAGACAATAAAGACTTTGACGCGGGACTTCAGTGGTGGCACGGAGTCTATGACGTCACATCAGCAAAGTTGTCAATACACAACACAACACACTTCCATGTGTCAGTCTCCTTTTCATGTTCTATGCTCAACACATGGTACGTCATCAGAACTGTAGGTCCGTTTTCGCGCCAACTGTTAACTGTCAGTTTGAACCTGAGATTTTTGGCAATAAATTGTATATATTTTTTTTATCATGCCCGTCGTCTATTCGACATAATATTCGTGAAAATGTAAGCAATAATAAATAAATCAGATTCTGTATTTCACATATGCGAAGAACCAAAATCCCCAATTCGATAGTGTCTCCCAGGAAAATATACGGCCGCAAGATTGGCAATATATTTTTTCTATCACCAAAATGTTTAGTTGGTGTCTGATTTATACTTTTCCTTACAAATAGAATATCGTATATTTTCCCCGTTTTTTTCATCAATGCTGTTATTGAATGTGTTATGTGTAATTTACGTGGCTGTAAACATGTTCGTAAAATATACTTTACAACTTGGGGTAAATCCTGGTGTTATTTACGGTGTAGTATTTACAATGCAGCGGTGATGGGCTAGCCTCCTGGAACATTGAATGACTGACTAAACGTGGACCCAACTGTGCCTCTGCCACCCCGTATGATAAAAGGCGTGAAACAAGTTTGTTTGTTTTGATAAATATTTACAATCCGTTTTAAGGCTGTTTTTTACAACCCAGTATTACATACTCGTTGAGTAGATAAATACTGTACAAAGAATTGAGAAGCCACCAAAGACAGCTTTTTTACATAATTTTATTCCTTAAAATTTGGATATTATGTTTATTACTACGTATTTTTACCGTTATCAATCAAATCAGATTTATTTGTTTAAAATTCCCTCATTTTTAGACTTATATTCTATATTTGTTACGGAACCCTAAATGTGCCAAGCAAAATGATGTTAATAATATTTAGTGCTTGAATTATGTATGACCCGTCTGATGCGACGAGTCTTTTTAATGGGGTATATCGTCGAAACCGACACTTTTTGAATCCCAAGACATGAACTAACAAGTTATATATTAGTATATCAGTTTTGAGACCTTTTTCTTGATGTTGTGTTATCATATCATTCCGACACGCGCTGGGAGGAATTTCACTGGATAGAAATAATTATTGAAATGAGATCTACACTTAGCGTACAAACTTTCCAAATCATTTATTAAGGTAATTTCTTACAATATCTAAATAACTGGTTATGGAACTTTTCATAGATAGTTAATTTTGTAGGCGTATTTTAGTTAATATTTTATTTAAAACCAATTTTCTGACCATTTTTCCCGACTCCGTCCCTCTCACACTGCGGGTCTTTCCGCCTGTAGTGACGGGGACCTTTGCACCTTAAACAAAAACTAACAAACATAGCATAACAATCACTCACTTTTGCGTGACAGGAGTAACCAAATTAAATGCTGCTCAAATCTACCCCAAGACCGATAAACAAGAGTTTTCCAACTAAAACGGCCAGATTCAGACCGTGACTTTAAAACGAACGATAACGATAAAATCCGTGCTTAATACAATGCTTATTTACTTCAGATTTCTGGGATTTTGTGCCACAGATAGTCTGAGGAGAGTCTAGAAAAAAGGTGACTTTCTAAAACAGCTGCAGGTCAAGATGTAAATTTTTCCGTGTTCGAGAGAAAATCTCTCTCCATCTCTCCCATTTATGGCTCTATCTCTATATATCTCTCGCTTTTTTCGCTCTCGTTGGCACATTCTATTCGCTTCCGAACCATATTGACTCTGCAAACATGGTACTAAGGCCAACTTTCACCAGACATTTAGCAGCCGCTAAATATAGTTTAAATACAACTTAAACACAGCACGGCTGTATTAAAAGGGAACCTGGCTGACAGGCAATGTCCTTGCCGCACTTGATTACGTAACTTGACCGTGTATTACTTCAGTTGTGTTCAAACTGTATTTAGCGATTGTCAAAAGTCTGGTGCAAGTTGTCCTTAGGCAATACTGTTCGCACGGCTTGCAACAAATGTACAATACGATTGCACTCCGGTGTTTGTCATTGCACAATATTTATTCTGAAGATTTGTACTCATGTGCACAAATCAAACTTTTAGTGTGAACCTCGATTTTTTTTTTGTGAACTGCGACAAATTCAGGTCCAAAAACAAACTTATTAAACGATTCATTATTGCTTTAGGGTTCCACTTCAGTTCCAAAGTGTGTTAAAAGGACCCTATAACTAAGGCTCCGCTGTCTCTCCGTCCGTCCGTTTGTTGCTGGGTTGCTTTGGAACAGTACCTTCCTGAAACTAGAGCTACCTGAAACACCTGTAAAATTTGAACATTTTACAGAGTATATTTGATGTAGCTGCTATCACAGTATACTATGTACAAATAAAAAAAAACTCTTATTCTATACAAAGTGGCAGAGGCACAATGCTGCCGCGCTTATGATAAACGCATTAACTAAGGTTTTCGGCGAAATTGAGTTATATACATATTTGTTATCAGGAAAACGAGATCTACAACTTTCCCATAGTGACATTTCATGATTTCTGCATTTACCGAGTTTTTCAGTTTTCATAAACGCAATAACTCAGATTTTGATAAAGTTTTACTTATTAAAAAAGCACTGTCTATAGTTAGTACAGACCTGTTTTGCTGGCTTTCAATGGGTTGCTAGTCATAAGTGCACTATGTCTGAGCTATTGTGTTTATGGCTAGCAATCTCTATATTCATTATTGGGGCGTGCTAGTCATAAGTGCACTATGTCTGAGCTATTGTGTATATGGCTAGCAATCTCTATATTCATTATTGGGGCGTGCTAGTCATAAGTGCACTATGTCTGAGCTATTGTGTTTATGGCTAGCAATCTCTATATTCATTATTGGGGCGTGCTAGTCATAAGTGCACTATGTCTGAGCTATTGTGTTTATGGCTAGCAGTCTCTATATTCATTATTAGGGCGGGCTAGTCATAAATGCACTATGTCTGAGTTATTGCATTTATTGCTAGCAGTCTCTAGACTAATACTCAGAAAAATTAAAATGAATGCGAACAATGCGCCTAATTTGAGTTGCACAAAACTATCACGGAATGCACGAAAGAAGCATCCTGCGAAAGGTGCCTTCAGCACGAGACGAAGAAATTTCGGTACACAACGTCAATAATTGAATATCAAAAGGATGTTTAATTAGAGTCAACTGAAAAAGACAAAAAAATATTTCTCTGTTGATTTACAGAAGGTAATAATGTTACCTCGAATCGATCAATATAAAACAGCATTTTTTGCCATAGAATTATATAGCATGTAACGAAAGTTTCGTTCCCCTTGGAGATGCCAAAGACTATAATGGACAGTTTGCAGTGCTGTAGAATGAAACAATTTCAGGTCGTCACCAAAAAACCATAATATCCGCTTTCAGAGCATTTTTGATGAGCAAAAGAGATGTGTAGGAAATATACATATGGGCTGATAACCGTGCAGCCCAAAACAAGAATTGGGCTTTGCTGTGTTTTCTTGCAAACATGATCAACTGATCTCATTTCAACAGAAATGATCATAGTCAAATACCTCGAACCGGGCTACACCTACATGTCGGCAGACAAATTCCACCATCAGGTGGAATTAGCCATGAAGAACAAGAAACAGTACGACTTCATTGAAACCGTGTTAAAATCCAATAATAGGAAAAAAAGTGAAATAGCTTTCACGTTATTTTTCCTATTATTGGATATCTGTTTCCGATTTTTTTAATTTCGAGGACGTATCGTCTAAAAATAAATAAGAAATACACAACCAAGAGTATCTGAAAGATGTGATGTCGATCAAAGCAGAAAGGGGTGAATTCTCACTTAAGTACAAAGAGAGTCATGTAGCAGATTGGAGAACATTGGATGTCCTTCAGGTGAAAATAAAGACGAATATAACTTTTCCGGCAGTTTCCAAGAAAACACCGCCTAGAGGAAAGGAAAAAAGAAATAGTTGCCAAATCAGTACCATTGATGCCTGAAAACCGACGACACTTCTGGAACAATTTGCCAGTGTCTAATAACATGGAACTGAGTCTAATTAGATTTAGCATTTAATAAATATATATAAGAAGTATAAATATATTTTAAATGTTCAACTGTGATGATTATATGTGCCTAAAATATTGTAATTTTGTATCACGTTAAAAGTTTATATTTTTTACTTTTTCTAGTGGTTCTAAGAATACGTTTTTGACTGATTTAGTTTTATGGTGATTTTGATCTCAAACTCAAACATAGACAGGTTCAATATGATTATTTTAAATTAAAATGTTTGTTCTTGTTTCACAGTAAAAAATAAGTAAAATGATTGTTACAGTAACAATAGTTTCATAGGTTGTGCCATTAAATGAGACTGAGCGATATATTATACCAAATAAATAGATATAAATATATAAACAACCTATATGTATGGATACAACCTATTTAATTTAATTTGAATTGTAAGAACTACATACTATGACTGATTCTAAAACTGATTTCATTATTTCAATTCTTCCCTACTTAATTTTGCAAAATAACATAGAGTCACGTCTTTTTTCATACGGGTTGGCAGAGGCACAACGGTGTCACTTTTAGCCATTTATTCAATACTCCATTTTGCGTGACAGGTGGTTAGCCCATTGCCGCAGCTATGGAGAAATGAAAGTTTCCTCACGATGTTTTCCATCACCATTAGAGCGTCCGTAATATCGCAACAACTTTCATATTTGAGTTATATCTTCTCATATTTAGCCATTTTCCTTAACATAAACGCATTAAGTGAAGTAGATGATGCACTTATCTTATGTATTATTGAAGTATTACTAAGCAAAAATGCATCAAGTAGGGTAGTTGTTGCATTTATGACAAGTGTCATGAGCTAATTTCATAGGATGCTGCTAGCCATAAGTGCATTCTTTTAATTATACAGAACACTTTACTTTATATTTATAAATGTTTGTATTCTAGGTATACTTCATACTTTTCTCTTTGTTTTAGTACAACTTTTATGCCGGTATGTCTTTTAGTTCCGGAGAAACAGGCAAAATAAAAATAAAAACTTTAGGCGCGTTTTTCTCGGAATTTATCAAAACCTAGTTAGTGCGTTTATCGTAAGCGCGGCAGAATTGTGCCCACATAACGGTGGGATAGCGGTACATACGATACTGAACCCTTCGTTACCCACATCCGACTCGCACTTGCTGGTTTTGTTTGTTTTCCAAACACCACGGGAACCATACATCTTCAGCCTAATTGACATTATCTGGAGTCAGGTTCACTGCGTTATTTCTTTTTCCTCTATTCTTTATATCATGTGGCGGGAAAAGGCTTAACTCGGCTGATAACAAGGCTGGCTGGTTTAATTCAAATGGAGAACATTATTTAAAAATCACTCAGGCTAGTTGTGTTGGATTGAATTGTTTTAATTTGCATCGTCTTGAGCATTCTTATCTACTTAAAACCATTTATTATTCATGAATTCTTCGCTACATTTTACAGTCAGTTCATTCCAGCCGGTCTTTAACTGGTACCTTTTTTGTCTCCGGATTCAATCAACTTCCTTATAAAGTGACCAATCGCATGACAGTTGAGGTTATCCAACGATTCTGCGAAACGACAGCTACATTGATATTTTCACACAACCCTCTTCGAAATATATTTTTCCGAGAAATATTACGTACTATCGAGTAGTAGTTTCACATTATACTTGGTTTCAGCCGAGGGAAATCTTTCATACAGAAATCTTTGTTTGACGTAAACATTTATTTTGTCTAACTATACATAACTCAGACACGTTTAGCTGTGGGAAAGAAACTTGGCTGTCATATGCCAGCTAATTAGCTACACTGAAACATTAGACATAAAAAATATATGTTATGGAAACTTAACTAACCACTCACATCGCCGCAGGTATGGAAATATGAAATTCTCCTCACGATGTTTCCACCGTCGTCGTTAGAAAGGTACCGGCACATATATTGCTTCTGACCTTACACTAGGATACTCTGTGTCGTGGGAACCAGAAACAGCTAGATAACGCACGATCCAAGACTTGGGCTATTTTTCTTTATCCCCAGCCGGGGATCGAACCCGGTACCTCTCGAATTGTAGGCAGAGCCACTACCGCAGCGCCACAGAGGTGTACATTTGTTTACTATATATAAGATTGTACTTATCTCACTGGCCAAAAATGGGATTTGATCCAGAATTTCCTGCATGGCGGACTCGAGTGTCAACCGCTAAACCACCGATGTTTTTAATAACCGCTGCAGTCTGCGGTCTTTGCATTTTCTTGTTATTGAAATAACAAGAATGAATTAATTCACATTGTATGAAATTAGCAACACATTGCTCAACCGGAAACGATGACAAACGCGTGGTCTTGCGGGGCGGTCGGTCACGTGACGCCGTGACATTTCCGGTTTCCGGCCGCACCGGAAGTTGTATCGGAGACCGTTCAACATCCGGCACGATGACCTTCTAGATTTAGCCGAACAATAGATAGATAGTTTAGATAGATAAATTTATTTAGTTACTTAACATGGTACATAATAGGATACTGTTGGCTACAGTCTGTTAAATGTTCTAACTTGTGTTATTTTTATTTCATATCCTTTTTATGGTACTTATCTAATACTTGAGGTTACCGAAAACAAATAACCTGAAAAAAACGGTATACTTACAATGAATAATTCAACACTACACTAGTTTCCCAGGTGGTGAGAAATGGACTCGCTTTAAAATTTTACTTTGGCTGCGGAACCAAGTTGCAACAACATCTTCTTAAGGTTCTGTTGGTACCATTAACTATTTATTCTTGCCTATAATTGTAAATAATTAACCTAAAGAGATCTAAAAGTCAATCTGTGGCAGTTTCTTTGCCCCTAGTCCCAAAATGGTATCTATATGTGTGCTAAGCAAAGTAAATGTCTAAACCAAATAAGAATTTTGAAATCTTGAATCTTGCATTTATAGCCCTAAAATTAACAGTCCTGACGTATTGACTGATTGACAGATATATCAAGGCACTGCCTAAACCGCTGCTCCAAGAGACATAAAACTGTGTACAGGAGTCCCTTATGTAGCGCAGCGAAGTACTAAGAAGGGATTTTGCGAAATTCATCCCATAAGACGGGGAAATGGGGAGGTTGAAGTTAGTATGAAAATCTAAAATGAATTGACTTGAACATAAATTTTGCAGGTTGGTAGTTTTTGGGGAGGAGATGTCAACCAAGCAAATATATTTTTTAAATTTATTCTCGCTAACGGAGGGATGGGGATGAGCTTTTTATAGACATAAAAAATACTTCTCACTGTTTTTGATAATTTTCTTATAAATCACTCTTCGCATGATTATGATAAGTATTTTCTGGCAACAAGGCATCCAGTATTCAAATACCGTTCGCAGTTGACCGGAATAGTGTTATTTTTTTAAATATTTAATCATGCGCAGATTGTTTGGCCAACATCCAAAAAGTCTGAACTTGTCGTTACTTCCATGATAATGTAAATGGGGAAACTAACATCACTTTATACCATCTGTATAAGTAGAGTCTAACTCATAGTTATAGATTGGCAATTAATGTAGACCACGTTTATTCATTTACCCGAATCAAGAGAAAGAAGTCCGTGTTTCATGAACTTTCTGAAAATTTCGATCAAATTAGCTAGGTATATCAATCCTCTGGCTAATTTCAGACGTAAATTTTTAATTCCCATTTTCTTTTGAAAAGCGGTAAAATGCTCAACCTCTGCCTATACCGCCCAAAAAAAAACAGAACCTACCGTAATCGCTCGCGGACACTCATCCGCTTCGAACGCGTCGCGATTAACATATCAGTGCGTCTACGCATAGTTCGCAACTACCGTAAAAATGAAATGTGCTAAGTGTACCAAGCTAATTAACAAAAAATCTCCTGGAATATTGTGTAATAAATGCAATAAATGGTTTCACGCGTCGTGTATGTCCATCACAAATGATCAACTAAGTGTGTTACAAGAAACCGACTCAGTGGATTGGAAATGTCGTACGTGTACAGGCACCGCCAGACCGAAACGCTTGTCATGCATCTTACCAGAAGCCGAGGATGACGACAACACCGACACTGAAATTTTAACCAGCAGTATCTCCAACCAAATTCTTATGGATATTCGTCGTGAAGTACGTGAAACAATACGCATTGAAATGCAGACATCGCTGCAGTTCCTATCTGATAAAATTGATGATTACGAATTAAAAATCCAATCGTTTCTCAAGCAAGGCAAGGAATTGGAAAATCAGTGTAATGACTTGAGAAATGTATGTAAAAACTTGAAAATCCGGAACGAGGCACTAGAACAAAGACTTTCAACATTAGAGCAAAACCAGCTATTAGACCAAGTCGAAATATGTGGTGTGTCAGAAAAGGACAATGAAAATGTACAAGATGTATGTAAAACTATCTGCAGTTCGCTCAAAATCAGCCCAGACTCGATCATTAAAGCCTATCGCAAAAAAAACTACAAAAAGCAGGGTACTACAAAAACGATTTCATCATCGACTATAATTGTCCAGCTACGCGACGGTCACCGTGACAATTGGCTCCAGTCTTCAAAAACCACCAACTTAACAGGCGAACACCTTGGCTTGAGCGAAAAAAATAAAATATTTATTAGAGAACTCCTTACGCCTCATACGTCGTTTTTACTGTGGAAGACTAAAAATAGTCTAAAAGAAACGGGCTTATATAAGTACGTTTGGTACAAAAATGGGAAGATTCTCGTACGTCAGACTGATAACAAAAAAGTATTCACCATTAGATGTGAGAGTGACATCGAGTACCTTGCATCTAAAGTACCAACTATGCAATAAACCTACACCTAGTTATTGTAAGAATAATGGTTCAACAATATATACAGACTAACAAAAAAAAAATGGATAACCCATACTCGGAAATTCAAGAAAATACCTATAGCAATTGGAACTCATTTATGAATAATATTGATTTCAAGAACGATCACAATCTATGTATACTACATGTCAACATTCGGTCAATGCTAAAAAACTTTGACCAATTGGACTATATTGTCTCGACTAGCGCACGCACTGTGCATATTGTTGTGCTCACAGAAGTAAATATAAAAGATACATGCAAAAACTTGTTTCAACTACAAAACTATGACATGTATTCACAGCTACGTTCCCAGCAAAAAGGAGGAGGCGTTATAGTTTACATACACAACAGTTTAAACTTCACAAGGTATCCAGTATCAAGTTTGTATTTTGAGTGTGTGTTAGGCGAAATAGAAACACCCGATAAATTCAGGGCTAATATGTGTGCAGTGTATAGGCCTCCTCATTTAAGTGAATCATCGTTTGTTGCTGAGTTATCGCGAGTTATAGAAACTTCGCAATCTAAGTACTCTTATATTTTAATTGGCGATATGAACATTGATTTGTTTAAACGTAATTCGGTGCGCACGACATATCTTAATGCTATGTGTGACAAAGGGCTATACTGTGGGATTACGCAGTACACGCGTGTGGAAACAAAAGGTGGTAAAATAACAAATTCGTGTATTGATCACATCTTTATACGTGCGATTTACTGTCGTGACATACACACAGCTGTCATAAACAATAAGATTGCGGACCACTATATAACAGGTTCCGTTATAATTTGCGACTCGAAAAACAATGAAACTGGGTACAGATATATAAATAGATTCGATAATCAACAACTTGTGAACGAGTTACGTATAATTAACTGGCAACCTGTTATGGAGTTAACCAATCCGAATGATATATTTGATTGCATTACAAATCAGTTTTCGCAGGTGTATCAAAATTGTAAAAAGAAATGTAAAATAAAAATAGGTAAACGTAACGATTGTAAATGGGCAAATAGTCGTTTAATTTATATGTGCAAAAAAAAGGAAGAGCTTTTTGAAATTTGGAAACAAGATGAAAGCAACAAAGTAAATTTATTATTGTATAATAGGTATAGAAATCTCGCAAATAAATATATAAATAAGACTAGAAATAAGCATATTAAACAGACTATATCTGATAACTTTCAAAATTCAAAAAAAGTATGGCAAATTATTAACTGTGTCTGTGGTAAAATTTATAAGTCCTTAGATGACGTTATATTAAAACATTTTAAGGATGATTTAAAAACAATTTGTAATAAATTTGCATATGGTTTCTCAGATAACATTAAAAATTTAAGCACGAGTTGTGATGTTAAGTTGTTATCAGATAATTCGTATCAAAAGGAATCAAATATTTCAATCAGATTTAAGTGTGCAACAAATAAAGTAATACATAAAATAATTAAAAGCATGAATAAAAATAAAAGTCCAGGTATTGATAGCATAAGAGTAAAAGACTTATTAAGTATAAGCGAAGAGATAACTCCAGTAATTAGTCACCTAATTAATGCGTGTATTTCCACGTCACTCTATCCTGACCAGCTTAAAATAGGCATAATCAGACCTGTGCATAAAAAGGGTTGCTATAGCAATGTAGACAACTATAGGCCTATTACAATATTATCTTGCGTCGATAAAGTAGTTGAGAGATACCTCGGTAACGAAATAACAGATTTCTTAACTAAGAACAAATTAATTAATGACAAACAGTACGGGTTTCAAAGAGGGCGTAGTACCTCGCAGCTGCTTTCTCGATTTGTCGATGAGGTCAACCATCACCTGGATAATCGAAATCAGGTGCTGGTTGTCTTCATTGACTTCAGTAGGGCATTTGATGTCTTAAATTACAATATGCTTTTTTCTAAGTTGCAGCAGATTGGTGTGCGGGGCCCAATGTTGGAATGGTTTCGAGATTATCATAAAAATAGACATACATTAGTCAGTGTAAATGGGTACACAAGCGATCCTATTCCCACAGAACAGGGAACGGCCCAGGGTTCAATCTTGGGACCAACAGAATATCTGGTCTACGTTAACGACATGTGCAGTCTCTTCCAAAACGGCTCCGTGTACCAATTTGCTGATGACACATGTTTGGTTGCGCACAGTAGGGACATTTTTGAGGCGCAGAGAATTATGCAAAACAATTATGACTTATTATGCAAATGGGCACACGATATGGGTCTTGTTATTAATGCCAATAAAACAAAACTTTTGCATATAAGATCACCCTACATAAAATGTCTTACTGATCCAACTGTAGTATCACATAGCCACCAATGTTTGCATGACCAGCCTGTCTCATGTAGCTGTGAAAAACTTGAACTAGTGAGTCAGCATACTTATCTGGGCCTCATCATTGATAAACATCTTAATTGGAAACCTCAGGTAGAATACATATGTAACAAATTGAGATCACTTCGTGCTAAATTTTCTATCCTTAAATTTAAATTACCTTATAATATACTAAGAATGTTGTACTTATCATTAGGTGAATCAATAATAGGTTATGGACTCAGTAGTTATGGTCGAACATATAAAACTAACATTGACTTAATATACAAACTTCAACTAAGCATACTTAAAACAATTATCCCAAAATATTTAATAAACAAATATAAAGAAGATGAAATAGGGTTGTTGAAGCACTGCAGAATTATGTCAGCTTACAATAAAATTAATTACCAAATAGTACTTGAGGAATACCATCACATTGAGTCCCTAACTGCTAGAGTTAGGCATAGTAAACTGCGCAAACTAAACAGTACACCAATGTTTGTTCTACCTAAATATAATAATGAATATGGTAAAAGGACGTGGAAATATAAGCTACCCAACATATTAAACAGGCTTCCGCATACATTGCAAAACAGTATCTTAAAGAACTACAAGACCTGTAAACATTTATTAAAAAAACACTATATATTGGGATCAAGTGAATGACTTTATAATGCTGTAATGCGACTCATTCGTGCAAGCATAAACCTCAAATAGGTTTAAAGCGCGTCTAGTTTATTTTTTTTAACTATTGTATTGTTATGTGATGAACAAAATAAAAAAAAAAATAAAAAAAAAAAATTAAAACGAAACGAAATTACATTAAAAACTCTCATCTGTGAAGAAATTAAAAAGAAATTATCGCGGGGAACTTGATGCCCACCGAAAATAAAATGGCGGCGTTTTGTATTATTACCACGGTTTTACATTGTTCAGTCTCTTTTATTCAGCCTCTTAATTAATTCAATCCATTGTTTTGTTGGCTTTTTATGTTAGAACAATATTAACAGTTGTTGGGATATTTGATTAAGTTTAATTAAGAATTCACTGTTTGTGCGCAATAAAATATGTAAGCAGTGTGTATTTTTGCAGGCCTTTATATTTATTACGTACGTACGTATATTTGAAACGTACAAGTCACTAAGTACACTTAGCTACATATTCTGCTCAGAGATGTCGCATTACTCATCAACGATTCAATCATATAAAAACGTTTTGGCACTCGATAATGTTTGCATGATGTCAATTAACACAGTTTTAAGAACTGGCATGAATCAGCGAACAAATCACTAGATTGGCAAAAAAATAAAGTGAACGAAAATGCGATACGCACGCGTTACATTTATTTATTAGAAAATACCGCTGACTTTGGTTAAAATAAGATATTTCTACTTGAACAAAACAAATCAAAGCGAGTGTTCTAGGTAGATCTCAGTTTATTTTGTCATATGAAAAATATTGAGCCTGTAGTAAGATACTGCAGGAGGTATGAGCCACGCCGCGTCGCTCCCAGGAATAACCCTTGATGATCCGTGTAATTGTTTTTATCTACACACGTATCATAAACCCTCTTTACTGCGTACAAAAACCGCACGTTACGATAAGCATAATGTTAAACTACTTGGTAAAAACTCATTTCTTATCTGAACATTTTTATGACAATAAAATTTCGTACGCCGACGCCCGCCTACGTGCCGTCCCTACTTTGTTTGTGAAGTTGGTACTACTGAAAAAGCTAAACAAGTGCAAAGAAATTATCAATGCCACCACGCCGGTCGAATGCGGTTCCTGAACACATTAAAGAAAGCTTATGATATGTGTGTAGATAAACTAGTGTATAAAACTGTGCATAATTAGGCATTAAAACTCTCGAGTATTTATGCCCTCCATTATGTAGCAGTCACATTAACTACTATTAAAAACACGACGATATAGTTGCCAGCATTATTATCATTGGCATAATATTCCCAACCAATGAGCCCTTAATGAAAACCAACTTGAAAGCAATACATTTATTAGAAAATTCTATAACCGCCCAGGGGGATAAAAGTTTTTTTTTAATGTCGCAGGTCAAAGTTGTAATGTAACTTCTTTGTCTAGGAACAGAAGCAAAACAGAAGCTTTATTGATAACGGCAACAGTTGGACGCTTGAAATATTCATAGAATATGTAGTTATAAATATATATTTTTTAAATAAAGAATTAAATTAAAATAAAGCAATAATTTAAGTGAGGCTCCCATACAACAAACGTGTTTTTTTGCCGTTTTTATAGATAATCGTACAGAACCCTTCGTGCGCGAGTCCGACTTGCACTTGGCCGGATTTTGATTCTTACCATGTGTGAGACCGTTATTCAAATTATGGCCATAACGATACAGTGTCAGGTCTTCACTGCAGGAGATTATGCAAAATTCCATTAAATTGAGTTATCAAAATATATATTTTGAGAGATGAATGTATGTAAATAAAATTGCGTAAAAAGGTATTTTATAAAATAAAATAACAGGCATCTTTAATAAGTGTAGATTTATGAGCAGTTAGAAGTTACATTTTTGCATACTCCCGTTTAAACAAAATTGATGTGATTATTTATGCAACATGTTACTCTTCATTGTTGTAAATAAATAACGCACGAAATGAGTATGAAGCAGGTTGGGCAATATAACAAAACCTAAGCACCAATAGACTAGGTTTATTTATTTATATTTCGGAGCTAACATTTAAAAAAACATCATATAGAGTTTGGCGAGGTTCTACTTCACAAACCAGAGTTATTCCTATCTTAGATATAAACATAAACAATTAGATAAAGGCTCATAATTGCTTTTGACCCCACACTAGGATACCCTGTATCGTGGCAACCAGAAACAGCGACGTCACACACATATAATCATCCAAGACCTGAAGTTTTTTTTTTACCCCTAGCCGTGGATCGAACACGGGACCTCTCGCATGGTAGGCAGAGCCACAACCGCTGCGCCACAGATGTCATATATGTCAGTGACGTGGGTTTCAGGTTGTCCACAGTTGCCAACCCAAATGTTGGCCATAGACAATCAAATATGGCATTGTGTGTAATGCCTTTTGGTTATTATAGCCGACTACGGCGAAGACAGAAGAGGGTTATGATTTGAGTCGGTATTCAGAAGGTGTCGTCTGTCTTCTTCAGTCTTACTGGAATCCGGGTAAAGGCCTGTAATTGTATCTCACAAAAACTTATTCAATTCAGAGTATTCGCATAGCCTCATCCGGCACAGCGGTCCCTCATAAGAGAACGAGTGGCTGTCGAATTATGTTTATCGACACAAAGGCCCCGCGGCGAAGGTTACACGTCGCTGCGCTACAAGCACCCAACCCGCCCACTGTTTTACATACTACAAAAAAGGAAAAGTGGTTGATTATGCTGTGGGATTGATCTCTCGCTCCCTTCCTGGTCTCTCACTGATCTTTGTTGATTCAGGGCATTTTACAACCTGTTCTCTGGTTTTGACATATTGGTCGTATCACAGATTTTAAAGATGTATCTGTAACTTGTGGTTTTTGTAACCAAAAAAAACAATATGCTTTCCTGCGGGCAGGTCAAATAAATTATGTATTTTCCATTTTGGTGTGTGTTGGAAAGATTTGTCCTATTTGCAAAAAGTATTCAAGCACCCATAGAAGTATTCGACTTCATTCTACTTGAATGCGTAGTAGACTATACTATGAATACAAAGAGGAATAACCGTCACTAAAACCGGTGGTGACGGGTACCTAGCTCTTATAATAAGCTATTTATTTTTATCTTATTTCTAAGGTGTCACTAACATAGATTAAGAAATTCCTTTTTACTCTGTTTTCTGAAAATAAATATTTATTATTGTTAAAAGTTGTGCATCGACCAATCCCACTTCTCACTATATAATAATATAAATGCTAAAGTTACGATGTATGGATGTTTGTACTCATCGCGCAAAAACGGCAAAAAAGCACACATATTGCTTAACAGCTAAATACCTAAAAATATATGGATTACTATTTACCCGACTGCGCCTGAAGCAGGGTGGTGTTTTCTTGGTTGTTCATTATTCATAAGGCCGTGAAGACGAAGTTGAGAGCACAAGCCAGTGGTAGTATATCTGTCGCAGTTGGTTGGTTAAATCGGACACTTAACTAACTCTCTAGACCGTTAATTAAATACCGACGTTTAACCAAGTCACTAGCACTTTGATTTAAATAAAGCATCGTCGAAAACGTTCAATAATCTGTCTTACCTAAAGCGTGTTGGAAAACATGACGGCGTCACGACAACAGCTCATTTGCACAGCTTATATCAGGCCAAAACATTGCGGTAGTTTAGGTGAAGGGTAAAGGGGGTGAGCAAAGCGAAGCCCCCTTTATCCCTCGTGTTAGGTTGAACATGTAAGAACAACAAAAAATAATTAAAACATAAACTTAAGTAAACATAAAAAATATTTACATTGTATATGTCTTGTTGCCTAATAGGAACGTCTAGACAACTCGTTAAACGTTTCTTTCACTCACTTGTGACTTGGTTAAACGTCGGTATTTAATTAACGGTCTGGAGAGTTAAGTGTCTGATTTTACCAACTAACTGCGACATATCCACTCTGACGCTCCAGTTCCATAGAATTGAAGAGATCCTCACGCACCACTACCTAGCTCAACCTACTCGTAAATCCCCTTCACGAAACTTCCCAAACTCCTCCAACCAATATTCGAAAACCCTCCAACAGAAATCGAACTGGCTCTAACAAGCTCCGTAATATGACAGATATATTCCGTACTCGACACATTTCCATACTCTCGAGTAAAAATACCCGATCTCGAGGTCTTGCAAGATGTGGGGGGAGGAGCTTGAATGTGTTCGGGGGTTTATAGGGTGGGGGCAGTGTTGCGTTTTTTGACATGTTATTTTGTTTTCTTGAAAAAAATTACCTCACCATGTACCTACGTCCACTTCGTATGGAGAGGTGACAAATAAAGATACGCTGATTAAGTTCATAGTGAATGTTGTACAGAATCATGTCCCTAACAAACCTTTTAAATTTGACTACACCTTCCAGCTACACGGTATTTTTTATGAGAATCTGTTTGGCCGTTTCGATGTTTTAAATTAATTTGCGCTTGTCGCTACCTCTACGGCCTTCCTTATCACTTATGCGACCTTTATACTCAAAACATCTTGTATAGGGCTGAGTGCACTTGCTTCTCATTATAACGTATAGGTGAAGCGTATGCGCGCGGACCAAGAAGGAAATTACGACCTTTCTCTAAATCCACTTAACTTTGTTCCATATGTGTATGTATGTGTATGTACTGTACTGTACAAGTTTCAGCTTGGATATTATGTCAGAAATCGAATTAGAAGACTCTTGCTGAGAGTACAAGAGACGGATATGGATATGGTTAATTTTGTTTGTACATTTTCTATTCAGATAGGACAGAAAGTTGAAAAATTATGATATATACAATATACGGGTTATTATATTGAATATTGAATATATATCAGATATACATTTCCAGGATCGACATGAAAATGACTTGCGAGGATGTTGAACGTCACATCCTGGAAAAGCTGGAGAATAATCCGCCGTCCGGTCTCAAGGAGACGAAGGTACAGATAGAGGTTTTGGAGTCCGATGGCCGGAGGGCAACGTTTACCGACGCTACAAGGAAGAGAGAACGAAAAAGAAAATCCCTAGCTAAGTTAGATAATATACATGCATATTTTGTGTGTTTTTACAATAAATTATGTATCTCTAGTTGTAAGGGATTTAAAGATATGAGGTTATGTTAACCTGAAATAAAGATAATTATTATTAATAATAATATATTATAACTAAATTTATTGATAGAGTTAGGATTTTTCTTATTTGAATTTGAATTTGAATTCTAAAGTACGTTTTGTATCAGCTTTACTTTCAGTTGTCCCAAAAAGGCTTATTAGCGACAGAAACCAATACAACTTCACAACCATTTCTTTGCCAAAATCACTTAATTGATAAGCAATAACAGTATTCTTCATATCTTTAAATCTACAAATTGGCCGACTCATAAATAAAAAGCCGCTCCTCCGCTCATATTTAATCCATATAATAAATTGCTCGGGACAGAACAAAAAGGTTATAAAAGTCGCAAATACACGAATGGCTACTCCTGTCAATTACCTTACGCTAGAGGTTGGTCTCAAATGTTTTAAAAATAAACAAAAGAAGATGGCGGCTCTTGGTGCATTCCGGCCAAACTATTGACACTATATATAGAGTATGAAATGGCGTCGAATGTCAATTTATTCGACAAGTTTTTCGAATAAAGAACTGACTCCATTTAATTCAAAAAATATATATTTAGGGAATGCCTTTAATACAGGATATATAATAATTTTATTGTTATGCAAAAGAATCTAGGTTAACTCTAGTAATCAGCTCCTGTCACTTTTCCATACTTTTTAGTTAAGTACCTATGTAGTTTTGGGATTGACTTAGCGAAATGAAATACAAAGTTATTGGAATCATTCACTTTAAAAACAAATATTTGCCTTTTTGGTGAAATTTTCTTCTTAACCGACAAAGAGGTCGCCCACTTTTGAATAAAAGTGGGCGACCCTAATAAGTTTCAATTGAGTTAGCGAAGAGTTGTATTTGAAACAAAAGCTTTCAACTTTTACTCACTTCCACAAGTTCTGTGCCGATTCAGCTAATTTAATATCAAGATATTGATTTGGTTTGACAAGGGCCTTACATTGTTACCCCATTCTTTGGGGATAGATGTTCAACCAGAACAGCTTAAGTTCGGTTTTGATAAATAGGTTTTTGATTAAGTTTTTTTATGTTCTAACAGAAACATACAGGTTTTAGTCATATTATACGAGATTGTTAGTAACATCATTTCGACTAAATTTCACTATGAAACTCTTTTTAATCGACTGCGGCAAAGCGCAAAAGAGGAGGGTTATGTGTTTGATCTGTATGTTTGTATATATATATATATGTATATGTGAATGCCTGTTCCTGTGTCTGCTCACAAAAACTCAACGGCCCAACAAATTTTGATAAATGTCACTGGGTACATTAAATTATAAACAAAAAATAAAATAGCGTATTTTTTAGCACGTACATTAAGAGGGCAAAATGAAGATTTTGCACCAATTGTACGTAACGAACGACTCCAGGTTCAACTCCGGAGCAAAGCGAGGGTGTTTGCGAGGGAATTAAGACTGAGTCCTGAGTGCAGTGAGGGATTCAAGCGTGCCTAAGACTAAACAGCTTTATCCCCGAGAATTATACTCAATTTTTCGTACCTCCTAAAATTTCAAATATAAAAAGAAAGGCTACTGAAAACAGCATTTATTAAAGTTAATTAATGTAAAAAATATGTTTGATATATTGGTCCAGTTACAGCGTCTTTAAAAAATCGTGGATTTTGATTTGTTTAAAATGTGTTCGATTTTCGTATATATTTGAGCCGCGCCGCGCTCTGACGCCGCATATCTCCGCCACGCACCGCCGCTGGGGAGCGGGGCTGTGTGCGCCGTGCATGTTTCAGAAAATTCGATTTTAAGTCCGTAGCATTAAGAACTACGAGAAGTGAAAATATTTTCATCCCTGGAGTTTTCTCGGTTGTGATGTAACGGCATAAATAGCTAAGGTCGAGCCACCGTTGTCAGAAGCTATGATCGTCTATTCTATCTACCCCCAACTTAGATGTCCCGATTCAGCTGTGAAAATTGCAAGTTAAGAATGATAAGTCTGAATTTCTCGTTTGTTGAGAAGTTCAGTAGGCGTACAATAGTCGAACGGAAGATTGGTTCAGGAAGTTAGAGTTTCAAGTTAAACAGAGAAAGCATGTATGCCCGCAAGCCGGTATTTCGCATCAGTTAGCGGTGTTTTGCACCAGATCGTTCTTTGTTATATTTTGTGTAATGGTACCATTTATTTTTTGTATTTATGGGCGCATGGAGCTTCTTTTTAAGTGGTCGACCACAATGTATAAAATATTGTTTGGGATATCGTATGGTTATCCGTCGTAGTGTTACGACGTGAGTACTCAATGATATTTCATGTGCTCGCTAGTAGCGGCTTTAGTGGCTCCAATTATATAATTAGTTCACGGCAATAACGATCCAAATAGACCGGGTTTACGCAATTGCGATTTGATTTTCCGAAATGGATCTGAACTAGCGGTTTCCTCAAAAGGTCCGTAACGTTTTGAAACCTTCAACTCTGCGCAATTCGAGCTGGATGTTATCGAAACGTTTTCTTTAGTGCTTTTGGAGATCTAACCCTCTCCACAACGAGTTACATACTTCGGAAAATACCGATTTATGTACCTTGTTAACCTCAACTCGCCTCGACTGAGCCCAGCAAAATAAATGCGTAACAAAATCTACACGTTAGATCTCCAGCGAAATTGACATTTAATTTAAAGACGCAACTTGAATCAAAACGATCCAAGGCAAGCCAAAATTACCTACCCGTCCCTAAACAATGCACTTTAGACTGTAATTTGATCTCTTCGCGCGTCCCCGACAACACTCAAATGTCAAAGATATCAGCAGGATAGGTTATCTGAGTCGACAACGTTTATACTTTGTTCTGAATTGGTTATTTTCATCCGCGGAACCCCATCGATCAAACAGTCTCCCTATGCCTTGACAACCTAGGTTTAGCCTCAACTAAACTCCTGTCTAGCCTAGTCTAAAATCCTAGTGTTATACCACGTCCATCATCGACACCACTCGAAGTTGGTTGTGTTTGAATTGAATGTGCTTGTGTGTTTAACGACTTGTGTGTGTGGGAATTTCAAAACTCGCTACACGAAGGGAATGGGGAAAGGATTAGCCCGCGAATATCCTAAGAGCTAATCCAGGAACCCTATGGTGAAGAAAAAGGAAAATTAGGGTCGCTCCGAGCCCAGACTCAGACTCAGATCAAATTACCTACAAGTTCTTATCTAACGACCCAAGGATAGTTTTGGAATTTGTGGTAGGTTGATTTAAAGGATAGGAACCGAGGTATATCTCGGCGCTTCAGGCACACACGAAAATCCACTGTAGCACGCAATCACAAATCTTGCAGTTCCAGACGCGTAAAACGGCAGTCCGAACTGTACAGATTACCGAAAGACACGTGTACCCCAGTGGTTTGACGTAAGGACTGAATGACTTTCCCACCCACGCGCTCGTATTTGTAGGCCCCACATGTCTGAGATGGCGTCCTTTGCGTGACACAATCTGCCTTAGCGCAAAATTCTTATCATCAACTACACAGGGTCTAATTTCAATAAAACACGCCATGCACGCCCGCTGTTCTACAATTTTGTGTATGCATAGTTTCTTTAATCAATCATTGGTTATCACTCAAGTCATTTGGTATTGCCGATACACAAAATTTGTCGATCGCTGGCTATAAAAGCGGTTGCGATTAATTAAGCCTGCCCGACCGCTAGCGTCTAGGACAAAGATCACTGGAATGATACGCAAACCCGTGATGTCAGACTCACCACAACGTAATAATCAATCGCAATTGTATATTTACAGTCAACACATTAGCTTTCTCCGTATAGTTCCATAAACCTTCCATTATTTAGTTATTCATAATTTATTCAGCGCGCAGCCAAATCGGCTCTGATCCCTACACATTTCGCAGGAATGCGACAAAAAACCTGACCCGACCTCTCTTCCTCGAACCAACCACGTTCTCAGGCCCCTTTCTTGCCAACTTACTTCGAACTACTCAATAACCCAAGCGTTAAAGGAACTGACTCTTGTATTCAATGTGTGTAGCTTTACAGTGTGGCGATGGGCTAGCCCTCTGTCACGAGAAATGAAGTATTAAATGAACTGACCCTTGTGTACCATTACAGCCCCCTCCCAGACCTTGAGACACTGTTTATGTCAGTTAAACATGGCGCAAGGACCTCATTACCACAATGCTAACCCATGCTTTGTCCATATCTACTCTATATGCATGAACATCTCAAATCATGTACACAGACCGATGAATCTGTCAATTATGCATATAATATTTACACAACTCGATTGAGCTCTCTACTGTCTTATCTTATTTATCTTCCTTACTATACAACCTCGCACACCCGCACCTTATCCCAATTCGTATTACTATATATATATATATATACATTTTTTTTTCCTTTCTAAACCATGCAAGATCCTTAAATCTACAAGGTTGTTACTCAAATTTACAGCCTAAAGCTTACTTATATAACTTTTATAAACTATCTTATTTGTCTACGCCCTTATTCGTCCTCACATAATACCTGGCTATATTTATAGTATTGTAGTTACCCAATATCTCATTTGAAACCGGATCTACTAAAGTATAACAGTTCGGATATACCACCGCCGAAATAACATAAGGCCCTTTATACAACAATGAAAATTTTCGCGTGATTTTATGTTCTTTATTTGAACGCACAATAGTCTTAATTTTCACATAATCACCTATACGATAGACTTCTAACTTACGTCGTTTGTCTGCCTGTCGCTTACGTCGTTCACTAGAAATTTTAGAGTTCTCTATCGCTACATTCCGTACCTGTTCCGTATCTCGCACACTATGACCTAATTACCATTCATCGCCTAACTCTTTGTCAATGGTTAACGGTTCCCGTCTACCAAACGCCAACTCATTAGGAGCGAATCCGGTGCTCGTGTGTTCGATATTATTGTAGCAATTTTCAATGTCCGGTAACACGTCGACCCAACTTCGATTACTTCCGCCGCAATAGGTTCTAATTAGTCGACCTAGCTCGCTATTCACTCTTTCTACGCTATTAGAATTTGGACAATACACCGACGTATGAGTGACCCGAATCCCTAGCTGTTTAAGACCAAATTCCCAAACTTTCGATATGAACTGTGGTCCTGAGTCTGTAATTATAGTTTCAATAGGTATTTCCCTATGAAATCTCTTTGTACAAGCGGGCACGCTCCTACCTGTCGCTTTCCGCATTGGATACAATTTTATTACCTTACTGTACACGTCTTGAATCACGTATATATATTGATATCCGAATTTACCTACGGGCAATGGCCCATAAAGGTCCGAGAAAACTCTCTCACCCAACTTTTCCGCCAACACCGGTGTACAAGGACCAACGGTATTGTTAGTACTTGGTTTGACCTTTTGACATATGTCACAATTTCGTCCGGTTGCACTCGCCGCGGTACTACGTTCGTCTATACCATAGCTGATAAATTTAACCGACGCGTTCAAATAACCTTATTCTCAAGTGTATTACCAGTTTATCTACTGTAAATTAAGTGAAAGTACAAGTATTTACCTGCGATAATGTCCAATACTCCTAATAAGTGTGTGAAGTGTTGCAAAAATTTGCCTACGAAAGACGGGCAGTTTAAATGTAAAAAATGCCTTAAAGTTTATCACAAAACATGCATCAAGGTCAGCCGTGGTGTTTGTGAAAACTGTGTACTAGCTGGGCTTATGGTAGGAGACACTCCTACCATAAGCCCAGCTCCAAAGGTATTTCTGGACCTTGATCCCAAAAATGTAACGGTCGAGTCATTGCTGCACGCTTTAAACGAAAAAATGGAGGTATTTTTCAAAATCAAGGAGGACACTGGTTTCTTCGCAGAAAAGTATGATGAGATGTTGCTGAAGCAAAATGAAATACTTGCTGCAATGAAAAAACAGCAAAATATAATAGATGATATTACCAACAGATGGAAACACTTTGAAAAACTGACCCAGGCCTTAGAGCAAAGAGTACAAGCTATAGAACAAAAGGATAAAAGTAAAAACATAGAACTGGTTGGCGTTATTTTAAAAGAGAACGAAAATATAAAGTAAACAGTGGGGAAGGTAGCCATGCAATTGGGAGTAGATATAAAAGATGTGGAGAAAGCCTGGCGTGTGGGGCGCGCCGTGCCCGGCCGCCGCCCGCCGCCCATTATCGTGCGGCTATGCCATGAGAGTGCTCGAGACCTGTGGATGAGCAAGAGAGGCCTACTCCGAAGCAACAAGGTCTTGTTTTCGGGTGAACCTGAAGACACGCCTATCTACGTGAACGAGGATCTCACTAAGTACAATAGAGAGCTCCTCTGGAACGCAAAGCAAAGCCTACGAGGAATCTTCAAGTACGTATGGGTGAAGAAAGGGCGAATCCTATGTAAAAAAACGGATGACTCGAGGACGCTGAATATCACCACCCGAGCAGACCTAGAAGCTGTTGCTAAATCTTGAAGTATGTATACCTACTTACTTATCTCACTACTACATAAGCCTACATGTGTGACCTTTAGTCGCTAAAATTCAATGATCAAGATGATTATATGCAGGAAAAACATACCAAAACCTATGAAAACCCAAAACCATGGATAAATGTCTTATCTGATAACAGAACTACAGATGTTAATATCGCACATTTAAATGTAAGATCGGTTAGGAAAAACTATACTGAGATAATAACTAAACTACGGGATGCCTTAATATATCTAGATGTACTTATCTTCACCGAAATTAACCTTAAAAAGGACCTGGTATCTATGTACCAGCTGCCGGGGTTCGAGATGTTCGCTGCATGCCGGGAGAACAGAAGAGGGGGTGGCATATTGATGTATGTGCGTGAGGACCACGTCTTCCAGCGGGAATCTACCTTCTTCACGTCGTGCGAGTCGCTGGCCGGCACTGTGCAGATGCGCGGTGTGCGGCTGCAATTGCTAGCAGTGTATCGACCGCCTACTTCGTATATTTCGTATATATTTATTGCACATAAAACAACATAAGATATAATAAACAGAAAGGACATCTACAAAGGCATGCTTATCTCTAAATAGAGATCTCTTCCAGCAAACCCAAGGTTGATAAGAATAATTTAATATACAGGATAGACCTATGTGCTCTGATAAGATACATACATATATTACGGAACTATTGAACTAACTGCTAGATACACTACATACACAAGTACATAAATATTATATAAAAATATAAATACACCTAAATAAACTAATATATACAAAGCTCAAATCTAGGATAGAGAAAGATAATGCTCCTTCAAACGATTCTTAAAGACGGGCAGAGATGGACTATCTCTGATAGTGCAGGGAAGCGAGTTCCAGAGAGTGATCGCCCGCAATCGAAAACAGTGCTTGTATGCGACGGTGTTGTGATGAGGTATAGAGAGCAGGGAAGCCGTGTGAGTTCTACGTGGACGAGCCGAAGGGAGAAATTGAAAAAGCTCACGGAGAAAGCTAGGGTATCGAGGGTTGGTTAAGATGTTGAATAGAAGAGTGAGGATGTGTGTGTCCCGACGAAGACGGATCGGCAGCCATTTTAACTCCTTGCGATACTGCGAGACGTGGTCGAACTTGCGCACCTACTTCTGTAAAAGCCCAGTCTAAAGTGCCAGTGTTTGTACGTGAGCTCTCAAGTGTAGTGAATTCGGTCCCGCGTGACCGAGACCTTGTAATCATTGGTGACATAAACATAAATACGCTCATAAAACGACATACGGACACAATGTTGTATGAAGACACATTAAGCGAGTGTGGACTCTTAAACACTATATTTGGAGTGACCAGAGAAGAAATTAGGGACTCTCGATTAATTGTATCATGCTTAGATCATATTCTAGTACGACAAAATAAATTGTATAACTTTAAATCAAACATAGTTAGGTGTGGTACCTCCGACCATCATCTTGTATACATAGGTTTATCTATAAACTCAATAAGACAACAAGTTAAAAAGACAAAACTAATATTTGATAACTCTTCTATAAAACAAGATTTATAAAATAAAGACTGGTCGGAACTACTACAATTTCAATGCCCCTTATTAATGTATGAAAAAATATGTAAAATATTTGAAGTTGTATATAACGAAAACATAAAATCAATTAAAATTAGAAATAATAAATTTGATGCATGTCCGTGGCTAACTAGAGATATAAGAAACTGTTTTATTCATAAAGATAATCTGTATAAACAATGGAGAAGTTGTCCAAATGATATGGCCAAAAGATTAGAATATACGAGATACCGTAACAAAACTTTTAAATTATTAAATAAGTCTAAAAACCTTCATAGGAAAGAATTATTAAAACAATGTAAGGGTAACAGTAAAAAAGTATGGGAACATATAAATAATTGGTTAGGACGTAATAAGAAATCGTTAGATGAGGTTATTATGCAACATATGGGCACCAAATTGGATATACAGTCTATATGTGCTAACTTTGCCCACACCTTTGCTACGGAGGTTGTGCAATTGAAAGCAGAACATAATTGTAACACGAAGCTGTTGAATAGACAAAATTATAGTAAGACCGTAACTGCTTCCATGGTCTTCACTAGGGTTACCGCTTCTCAAGTAATAAAATCATAGAACAACTTGATATCCATATGTCCCCTGGATTTGACCAACTAAGGCTATCTGATTTAAAAGACATAAAGACTGCTACTGGGCCATTAATTGCGAAAATGATAAACCTTTTTGTACAACAATGTAAGTATCCTGACCATCTGAAAATTTCAATAGTAAGACCAATCTATAAAAGTGGTAGCCACAGTGAAACCACGAACTATCGGCCTATTGCGATCTTATCATGTATCAATAAAATAATTGAAAAAGCCTTAACTGGACAAATCCATCGTTTCTTATCTAAGCATGACGTCATCGCACATTCCCAGTTTGGATTCCAAAAAGGGAAAAGCACGTCCTCACTGTTGTCTAATTTTGCTAATGATATAAATAATTATTTAAATAATAAACATCATATCGGTGTTATCTTCATAGACTTCAGGAAGGCATTTGATATACTAGATCATGATGTCCTTCTGAAGTCTATGGAGACCTGTGGAATTCGGGGCAAACTGAACGCTTGGTTTAGAGAATATTTGTCTCAACGGAAACTAACAGTTAAAGTTAATAATTACACGGGAAGGTGCGAGGACGTCCGTTATGGTGTGGCAACCGGGTCAGTGACCGGTCCCGCCTGTTATATTATGAACGTTAATAGCATGCCTAATGTGATAAACCATTGTAAAATATATATGTTTGCCGATGACACATGTCTTTTATATAGTCATAAGGATCAAAATGTAATTCAGCAATGCTTACAGGACGATTTTGACAACATAACTCGCTGGGCACATGATAATGGCATCATACTCAATGTTAAAAAGACAAATGTTATGTGTATTTCTTCTACCCAAAAAAAAGGACCCTAACACTAAAATAATAATTAAAGGTCATAGCTATGATTGTCTCCACATGAATCATTTGAACTGTAAATGTCGCTCGATTACTCAAGTTTATGAATGTAAATATCTTGGCATTATTATAGATAGTAACTTTAACTTTAAAAAACATATTTGCTGTCTAACTGATAAATTAAGAATATTATTAAGGAAATTTAACCAATTAAAATATTTTGTACCCCGATCAATCCTTTATTGTCTATACTTTGCCTTGGTAGACTCGTTGATATCATATGGCATTGTTATTTATGGCTCATCTTTTAAAACGTATATAAACAAAATAAAACAACTTCAACTCCGCTTTCTAAAACTGTTAGTTGATAAACACATTAAAAATAAGTTTAGAGATAATTATGAAGGCCTATTTAAACATTGTAAGATATTAACAGTAGATAAAAAATACCTTTTTGAAATAGCAAAAGAGGAGTATTGGTCAACTACATATAAAACACAATTCATAGGCAAGATAAAAACTAGGCAAGCAAGCAAGGCAAAGTTTTTTGTACCTAAAGTAAATAACAATTATGGGAAAAGAACAAAACAATATATAGTACCTATAATGTTCAATAGAATGAGTGAAGTAACTAAAAGTGTCATACCATATAAATTTGTAAAGATGAAAAAGTTCCTTAAAAATAATTTCTTAGAACAATTGTAAACTGTAATAATCAAACTTACTAATAAATTTATTAATTACCTACCGTTAATTACCTTCTCTTTAGTACAATACCTACTGTTTAGCGTTAATTTGTTTGTTGATTAGCTTTGTTTATTTTTATAATGTGTAAGTGTGAACTAATCTCATCATTGTCATTTTGTAATTATTGGCTTTGGTATTGTTAGGTACTTATAATTATCTATAAAAGAGTGTATACCTACCCCGAGAAATAGCAGCGCTGTTTGGGGTGCTCTGTATAGTGTAGTTTTTAAGTTCTTATGAATAAAAGTTTTTTCAAACAAACTACTTATCACCGTGTTAATCACCCTACTCATATGAAGAAAGTAATATCTGTCCTTCATCAGTGCTAATATTTTATATCTGCCGTAGTGACCCATTTCTTCATGTAAGTGTAATATTAGTTCCTCCTGTAATGATTCCGGAATCACTAACAACCGTACGTTCCGCTTCGGCACGTGAAAATATAACGTATCACCTACTAGCTTGTAATTATCAAACCCTCTCGTTTTCGCATCTACCACTCCACGTCTGATACAACCGTTAATTCGATTTAACCGCTCATCTTCGCTTTGTAATCTCGCAATGTCCCGTAAACTCGAAATAACACTTGCGGTATTCGATGCCTGAAACCAGAATATTTCCGGCTGAACATTTATACTCTCATTCATACCTCCATGACCCGCTATTTGCCTGCTTAGCGTGTCGGCAATTTGATTGTCAACCCCACGCACATACTCTATGTTGTAATCGAATTGCTCCAAATACATAATCCACCTAGTTACGCGTGCCCCCAATAAAGTCCACGAACGAACTTAATGAACGTCAAACTCTTATGATCTGTTCTAATAACAACCTTTTCTCCTCGCAAATATATCTCAAATCGCTTTAAAGTGTATATGACCGCATACATTTCCTGTTCGCTTACAGACCATCTCGTTTGAGCTCCTCTAAATGCTTGCGAACAAAACCCTATAATTCGTTCCTGGCCCAAATCATCTAATTGATAAACTTAACCCCCAATTCCTATAGCGCCGGCGTTGCATTGAACATAATACGTCTTTCCCGCCAATGGCTGACTCAATATTATACTTTCTGAGAATTGTTTTTTTATCTCGTCTAAAGCACTCTGCACGTGCGCACTCCAAACGAACTTGACTCCAGACCGTAATAAATTGTATAATGGTTGCGTTAGCGTTCCAAAATTTTTTATGAATCTCCGAAAGTAATTTATGAACCCCAAAAACGCCCTTAATTGCCTGACAGTTCTGGGTGACGGATATAATTTGAGTGTTTCGACCTTGTCCGGGTCCATCTGTAAACCTTGTGTAGACAAAATATGCCCCAATAACTTGACCCTTTTTTGTGCGAACTCGCATTTTTTTAGTTTGCATGTGAAGCCCGCGTCTTTCAATTTACTCAGAACCGTGTCCACTTGAGACAGATGCTGACCGATGTCACCTTCAGTTAAAATCGCCAAATCGTCAACAAAATTTAAACAATATGACCTAACCTCTGGCCCTAGGATTCTATCTATCGCCCTCGAAAATGAACCCACACTGGTTTTCAACCCCTGAGGTAACACGTTGTAAACATAACTTCTGCCTTGATATACAAAACCCGTGTATCGTTTAGATTCGTCTGATAATGGTATAGAAAAATACGCATCTTTAATATCGATGACCCCTTTGTAATTTATCCGGTGACCCGACTGCAATATCTCACTCCTTAAAGGTATAGTTTCAACTTCCTCGACCATTCCCGTGTTTAATTGTCGCGCATCGAGTAATATCCGAACCTCCCCTGACTACTTTAGTGCACAAGTCAATGGACTGCTGAAATCCGTAGATTGCCTGCTAATAATACCTATCTGTTCCATTTCTTTCAATCGTTCTGTTACTTTATCGCGATACGCGAACGGTATGAGATAGCTTAGTTTTACGAAAGGCGTTTCATCTCTCATTTTAATCTCATGTATATATTTATTTGTCCGACCTACCCTATCGCTAAACAACTCTGCATGTTTATATAACACCGGCAATAACTTTGTTTTGTGTTCAACAGGTACTGATGAATTATTCACATATTCCTCTATCATATTTCTACTGGTATCTTGGTCCTGTACTTTCATTGTACCACAACAAGCTTGCTGATCGGGCCCCGTACCTAATGGCATTTCACACATCCGCCCGGCGCTTCGTATAATTAGCCTCTTATTTCCCTCACACATTAAACTGGCTCGCGTCTGTTGTATAAAATCAAACCCTAAAATTAAATCTTTAGGCACCCTTGTTAATACTAGCATTGGAGTATCGATAACGCATTCACCTATTGTCAATGGTAACGTGACTTACTTATCCACCTTCTCTTTACTGATCCCAAACGCACCTGTGATTCTCAAACTTGGGATCGGTATTTCCGTTGGTTTTCCCAATTGCCTGCATACTTCATCATACACTCCCCGACTTATTACACTGACTTCGCTCCCCGAATCAATCAAACTCCTTACAACAATATTTCCAATACACACATCTATCTCAGGTAATGTCAATGTACTACATAGATCGCGCCCACACTCAGTCGAATCGTCGTCTCTGAATATCGAATGTAAATGCCTGTCATTGCGGTCTCTACAATACAATCTCGATTTTTCATCTAAACACAAGGCATATCCATGCGCTTTATGCGCTAGTAATTGAATAAATTCATTCACACCCACGTTCGAATCCAAATTACACAAATCATACAGTCTATGCTCTCTTTCAATTTGATCGGCTGTCCATCCAAAACGTAATAAATATCTGAGCGCGAACGACCCGCGCGAGTCCACTAGTTTTTTTGAATTCTGATTTATCGCATTATTCCTGTCACTTGAACTTTGCCCTGCCTCTGTGTTACCTGAACTATCATTGCCCCTTTGGAACTCTATTGCCTTGAAACAGCCTGAGGCTGTCCACCTCTACCACGAAAATAACCGCGAGCGCGCGTCCCAAATTCGTTTCGTGCCTTTCTTCCCGCGTTATAATTATTCCTACGACTCACCGCGTTATATTGCATCGTATTTACTCGCAAAGCACGATATTGCCCTCGCATGTAGCTATTCCGACTTACATTGTTCGTATTCATTGTCTCCGATCTATGCAACGCATTTAATCCTCCATCGACATTTCGTTCTAATTGCCGAAGAAACTCGACCGCGTCTCGTATCGTCATTGGGTCCTTCCTAGCAAAAAACGCTACCTGAATATCGCGCGGCAACTGTCTGAAAATCGTGTTGATCTTCTCCGTATCAGTAAACGATATCGTTAGCTCATATATGCTATTCAATTGAGAGGCAAAGAATTCTTCCATACTTTGACCTTTCTTAGAATCGAACTTCGCGGTAAGGAATCTTTGTTTAATTAATTCCTGTTCATTATCTCCCCAGAATACCTCTCTGAAATCTTTTTCAAAATCCGAATAGGTTCTCATTCATTCGAACTTTTGCAATTCCTGCCAAACTATCCGTTGCCCATATCAAAGCCCTCGAACTATCTCCCGAGACTTTAATATAAGCCTTTAAATCTCTTAAGAAAATCATCGGATTTTCCGAACTCCGCCCATCGAATGTCGGCAACTTCTGTGTCATTTTCACTATACGTGTTTGACGTTTTTCTACCGATTGTTCAAACGTCTCTAGTTCCTGTCTGTCCGTCTGTCTGTCCGAAGTCCTACTAGCATTACTTGCACTTGAACCCCGCTCCAAACTGTCTAATCTGCTCTTTATTTCAGATAACAATTGAGTCACCTGTCCTGACGCCATTCCATTATTAGAAACACTTGTCTGCGAAAGTGAGTCGTCTTGTACAACCCGACTTACGTTTTTTTTTTAGGCCGGACCATTATTTCTCAATACTAAACCTTCGTCTTGTTCGATGAATTGTGAAAACAATGCCCCTTTTTTTTGTTGTTGCCTATTTATCTTACTTACAAAACTGAACTGTTTAAAATCGTTTCTACGTTGTGTTATTTTTAAAAGTAACGCATTAGACCTTGATTCTTTTAGAATATCTTGGTATTGTACTCTAGAATATCCTTCGGTCTCGGCACCAGAAAACTGTAACGGCATAAATAGCTAAGGTCGAGAATTATACTCAATTTTTCGTACCTCCTAAAATTTAAAATATAAAAATAAAGGCTAAAACAGCATTTTATTAAAGTTAATTAATGTAAAAAAATATGTTTGATACATTGGTCCAGTTGCAGCGTCTTTAAAAAATCGTGAATTTTGATTTGTTTAAAATGTGTTCGATTTTCGAATAAGTTTGAGCCGCGCCGCGCTCCGACGCCGCATATCTCCGCCACGCACCGCCGCTGGGGAGCGGGGCTGTGTGCGCCGTGCATGTTTCAGAAAATTAGATTTTAAGTCCGTAGCATTAAGAACTACGAGAAGTGAAAATATTTTCATCCCTGGAGTTTTCTCGGTTGTGATGTAACGGCATAAATAGCTTAGGTCGAGCCACCATTGTCAGAAGCTATGATCGTCTATTCTATCTACCCCCAACTTAGATGTCCCGATTCAGCTGTGAAAATTACAAGTTAAGAATGATTTCTTGTCTTGTTTTGTCTTGTCTGAATTTCTCGTTTGTTGAGAAGTTCAGTAGGCGTACAATAGTCGAACGGAAGATTGGTTCAGGAAGTTAGAGTTTCAAGTTAAACAGAGAAAGCATGTATGCCCGCAATCCGGTATTTCGCATCAGTTAGCGGTGTTTTGCGCCAGATAGATCTTTGTTATATTTTGTGTAATGGTACCATTTATTTTTTGTATTTATGGGCGCATGGAGCTTCTTTTTAAGTGGTCGACCACAATTTATAATATTGCGATTTGATTTTCCGAAATGGGTCTGAACTAGCGGTTTTCTCAAAAGGTCCGTAACGTTTTGAAACCTTCAACTCTGCGCAATTCGAGCTGGATGTTATCGAAACGTTTTCTTTAGTGTTTTTGGAGATCTAACCCTCTCCACAACGAGTTACATACTTCGGAAAATGTTAACCTCAACTCGCCTCGACTGAGCCCAGCAAAATAAATGCGTGACAAAATCTACACGTTAGATCTCCAGCGAAGTTGACATTTAATTTAAAGACGCAACTTGAATCAAAACGATCCAAGGCAAGCCAAAATTACCTACCCGTCCCTAAACAATGCACTTTAGACTGTAATTTGATCTCTTCGCGCGTCCCCGACAACACTCAAATGTCAAAGATATCAACAGGATAGGCTATCTGAGTGGACAACGTTTATACTTTGTTCTGAATTTGTTATTTTCATCCGCGGAACCCCATCGATCAAACAGTCTCCCTATGCCTTAACAACCTAGGTTTAGCCTAAACTAAACTCCTGTCTAGCCTAGTCTAAAATCCTAGTGTTATACCACGTCCATCATCGACACCACTCGAAGTTGGTTGTGTTTGAATTGAATGTGCTTGTGTGTTTAACGACTTGTGTGTGTGGGAATTTCAAAACTCGCTACACGAAGGGAATGAGGAAAGGATTAGCCCGCGAATATCCTAAGAGCTAATCCAGGAACCCTATCGTGAAGGAAAAAAAAAATTAGGGTCGCTCCAAGCCCAGACTCCGACTCAGATCAAATTACCTACAAGTTCTTATCTAACGACCCAAGGATAGTTTTGGAATTTGGGGTGGGTTGATTTAAAGGATAGGAACCGAGGTATATCTCCGCGCTTCAGGCACACACGAAAATCCACTGTAGCACGCAATCACAAATCTTCCAGTTCCAGACGCGTAAAACGGCAGTCCGAACTGTACAGATTACCGAAAGACACGTGTACCCCAGTGGTTTGACGTAAGGACTGAATGACTTCCCCACCCACGCGCTCGTATTTATAGGCCCCACATGTCTGAGATGGCGTCCTTTGCGTGACACAATCTGCCTAAGCGCAAACTTCTTATCACTAACTACACAGGGTCTAATTTCAATAAAACACGCCATACACGCCCGCTGTTCTACAATTTTGTGTATGCATAGTTTCTATAATCAATCATTGGTTATCACTCAAGTCATTTGGTATTGCCGATACACAAAATTTGTCGATCGCTGGCTATAAAAGCGGTTGCGATTAATTAAGCCTGCCCGACCGCTAGCGTCTAGGACAAAGATCACTGGATTGATACGCAAACCCGTGATGTCAGACTCACCACAACGTAATAATCAATCGCAATTGTATATTTGCAGTCAACACATTAGCTTTCTCCGTATAGTTCCATAAACCTTCCATTATTTAGTTATTCATAATTTATTCAGCGCGCAGCCAAATCGGCTCTGATCCCTACACATTTCGCAGGAATGCGACAAAAAAACCTGACCCGACCTCTCTTCCTCGAACCAACCACGTTCTCAGGCCCCTTTCTTGCCAACTTACTTCGAACTACTCAAGCGTTAAAGGAACTGACTCTTGTATTCAATGTGTGTACCTTTACAGTGCGGCGATGGGCTAGCCCTCTGTCACGAAAAATGAAGTATTAAATGAACTGACTCTTGTGTACCATTACAGCGACATAACTACTTACTTACATATACCATCACATACAATACACTGCTTCTGGCCCCACACTAGGATACCTTGCGGCGTGGAAACCCGCCCACTTATTATCTATTTCCAACTTGAATCCCCATCACATTAAAATTAATGTTTGACCAATAACAATCGCCAAAAATAAGAGCAATTTCGGTGAAAAACATTGTACGATTGTCATGTTATTCTTATTTTGTATGCTTATTTGTTATTACAATAAAGAAATTATGAATTGATTTATTTTTGTTTACATTTCCCATTAACATTATAATGATTTCATTCACTACTATTGAAGGCAAGGATATCTTCATAACATTTATTTTATTATGGTTTTGGAAAGTGTCTCCTTTAAGAGAAATAACGCTTCAAAGATAGGCAATTCACAATATCCCTAGTCTCAAGGCCAGGCGCCCATATAAATGATATGGAAGAAGCATAGTTCCCATATAGGAGTGGCACGTCTTATCATGTCATGTCGCGCCGCGCCAATAGATTACTTGACAAAACACGTGTCACTTGGAAAGGGCTCTGGCTAAGACTACATCTTACTCTGACACCCCGTGTATGTATCTAAAATGTATGAAATCCCTCGAGAAATCCAGCTCAAGTGGAGCAAGTAATTCAGAAACGGACAGAAAGCCAAATTGGCTCCGTTCGGTTTGCTGACTCCAATAACAAAAGTATTGGAGGTTTTGTTTGAATTTTTTACAACATTTTGTTCGGATTTGGAGTCCATAGTTTTCATCGAACTTTGGACAGTCTTTTGTACACTATTTAAGCAGAATAGCAAAAACTCTATTTGCACCTATGGGAATTAATTAATTTCAGTGGAATTGGGGGCTCGCGTTACCCCAACGACCAATTATGGTCCCTGCAATGACCGCATTAAGTATGGTAAAAAGTCCTGCAGCGAATGGTGTAAAAACGCTAATTTGGCGCGCTTATTTCGTGCGTTATATGGACCACGGTACGGCATTGGAGTATCTTTACCGACTGTACTTTGCATTGATAAATGATAAAGGCAACCTCTGTGGAGTTGCGGTTCGAGGTACCTCCCAAGAAAGAAGTCCGTGGTTCTAATCCCGGCTGGGTAAGGAGTGAAAAAACCCCAGGTCTTGAATGTGTTTATATGTGTGTGACGCAGCTGTTTCTGGTTCCCCACGACATAGGGTACCCTAGTGTGGGGATATAAGCAATGTACTTGCCTGTATATAAATGTGAAATGTTCGAGAACTTATGTTAAATGTTGTGTAATCACATGAAGTTCACTCAACATCTTGTGATTACATAACATAACCCAGCTGAAATAAGTTTCGAAAACTCACGTATCATCTTTCAAACATCCATTTAAACTTAACGGCATCTTAGAGAGTCTTCGGTTCGGTAGAGATGTTCGGTAAGTTCGGAATCATACAGGGTATAACAAAAAGGCGTAATCATATTTTAGGGGGTTGTTAGGGACAACATTTTGAACAACTTTCACAATGAAACCGATTTGATCTGAACAACTTTAATTTTCACTTCTCCACACAGTTTGTGCTGGGCGATCAGCGTTAGAGTTTGTAAGAAACTCAAAAACCACCCGCGAAGTTGCAAGTCAGCTGTGTACAGCGTATACGTCTCAATGGCTAATGGAGGTTTTAGCGACAGGGTGGTATTTAGGGGGGGTGGCGGTTAAAGTTACTATAAACTGGTAATTTTTACATGAATTTTGGCGAGCGAAGCACAACAAAGTAAAGAAGGAAGTAACTTGTTGATTTTGATATTTTCGTAGAAAGGTTCTGTGTTTATCAGAAAAATGGATAATTTCTATTATAAATCTTAGTAAACAAAATTTTGTGTTCGAGAGCGATTCGCACTTGGCTATTCTTACACTACTCCGCGCGAGCGAAGCCGCCGGCAATAGTGTTATTACGAGCGTGGGGTTCGTATTTGATAGAAAAGCACGAATTAATCCACTAAATAAAACACTCACTTTATTACCCAAATTACGTACTTACAATTCACACAAACTGTACTTAAAATCCACTAATTACACACACTATTCACACGAAGAGTCTTTCTCTCCGATTATCCTTGTACTAGCACTCGATCGCAGTTAAAATGTAACTAACTCGCTTCTTCTTCATAATCTTCTCACGCACCCCTTCTGGGGCGTGGGGAGTCGGGGTCAGGTCGACGGACCTCTTCCCGAAGAATCGCCTCTGTCCACTCCTGTGGACAGGTCATCGGATGGCCCCTGCGGGCGGTGGTCTTCTTGTGGCGCTGGTATGCAGTGGGTGATCGCCGGCTAGGCAACCAGGTCGCGTGGCAGGCGGCGGCGGTCGGGCGGGCGCGCGTGGTGCGGCGCCAGTTCGGCGATGTGCGGAAGGTGTGATGCATCCGCACGCGCGAACATGCCCTTCGCCAGCCTGTGGACAAACTGGTCCACGGTTTCCCATCTTAGGTCCCTCTGGATTGTCGAGTTCCTCACGTAGCGGGGGGCGCCGACGATGGTACGCAGAGAGAGATGAACTGCTTTTCGAGGCATTCGGCGAAGATCTCCGCGCGGTCTTGGGCTCGGAATCTTGGTAGGCCGTCGCTGCCCAGGATTGGTCGAACAGGAGCAGGAGTGGTCGACAAAGCCCGGCACAGGCGATGCACGGAGGGGACGTGGTCGCCTATGGACTCGACGTGGCGTTCCCAAGATTCGTCGGCGTGGAGGTCAAGTTGGCGCTTCAGCTCTGCCGTCATGGCGTTGAGCCTGGTCTTCATCGTGGGGCAGCGGGTTTGCTGCCACTGCTTCCGGAGAGCGCGCTTATCGCAGATGAGTGCGCGTAGCTCAGCAGGCAGAGGAGAGGGCTTCCCCCCGCGAGCTACGGTGTGCGATGATAGGTCGAGCGCGTCTCGGATCTGGGTTGTTAGCAGCAATGCCAGGCGGTCAACGTCTTCCGGCTGGTTGACGGGGCAACTGGTGGAGGATAATAACTAACTCGCGCCGGCCGTCGGCGCCTTTTATATCCCGCGGAGCCGCTCTGGACACATTGTCCACACATATCGCGAATATTCTAGTAAGGACCAGCGTGAGGGCCGAGAACATTCGAGACCATATATGTCTCTCTCTAATGGTGCTCTCTCTGTCACACCCTTCTCGAATGTTCCGAGTATAGCAATCTCTTGCTAGTAGTCCTATCTCTGTCACACACTTCTCGAATGTTCCGAGTATAGCCATCTCTTTCATTGACGACCTGTGTGGCGCAGCGGTTGTGGCTCTGCCTACCATGCGAGAGGTCCCGGGTTCGATCCCCGGCTGGGGGTAAAGAAAAAAAAAAAAAAACCCCAGGTTTTGGATGTTTATATGTGTGTGACGTCGCTGTTTCTGGTTCCCACGACACAGGGAATCCTAGTGTGGGGCCAGAAGCAATGTATGTGCCTGTATGTAAATGTTTTATGTTTGTTTGTTTGTTTCTAGTAGTGCTATCTCTGTCACTCCTACCGGAAATTTCGCCATATAACGATTTGTGCTTCAGAGGCCCAAAACGGGTCCTGAAAACGCCTGAAAACGGGTTTTAAGGTTATGGCGTCATCTGATAGAGGGTGCCCTGAAACGGACTGAAAACATGTTTCAGGCGCCTGAAAACGACGGCAACTTAGGTGAAATTTTGATCTTTAGATACGTGATAGAGCAACTTCTGAAACGGCCTGAAATGACTTTTCAGCCTGCTGAAAACGCCTCTAAAGCACTGAAATTGACGTTCAAAGTTTTTGACCTAACCCACCGGCATAACAGTATTAAATAACTTTCCCACCAATTATTTATTATGCCTGTGTGTGATAATCTAGGACAATGTACATTTTTTATTGCCTAAGATATCTCTATAGATCCATTTAATTACCATCGTGGGCTTAAGAACATTTTATTTCTTTTGATATATTTTTTCTTAAGTTGGAGACACACTTTGAAACTTACTTAAACCGATAAAGTGTATATCTGTCGTAACAATATCATAGAATTAACTATATCATGACATAGCCAACCATGGTTGAATTAGAACTTTCATTGAACGAAGACATATTTTAGGGCAAAATACTGCGGTAGCCTAGGTGAAGACTAAAGGGGGCGAGCGCAGCGAAGCCCCCGAATAGTCTCCGTGTTAGGTCGTCATGTATACCAAATACCAAAAATACCACGTAGTACTAAATATTATTTATATATAAATAGTATTTGCTTTTAAAGACATGTTTTCGTGAAATTAAACGCTTTCTGGTCATTACATGTTATAACAACAACATGACTAGCTCCCTGTCATGCAAAATGGAATATTGAATAACTGGCTCAAAGTGGGCAAAGCCATGACGCTATTTTATGTTATGTCTTATTATCTTTTCTATATCGTATCTATATATATATATATATGTCACCGGAAAATAATACGATCCGCAAGTTTATAAATTTCCTGGGAAATTTATAAACTTCCTTCTAGATTATATTAGGCTAGGTTAGGTTAGGTTAGGTTATGTTAGGTTAGGTTTGGTTAGGTTAGTATATTTATAAACTTGCGGAAAAAAAAATAGGAAATTTATAAACTAGCGGGTCGTATTATTTTCCGGTGACATATATATAACAATACAAAACAAAGTCCGGTTAATTACACTACTTACAACTAAAGAACGGCTGGACCTCCGAGAGGTCCCGGTTCGGTCCCCGGCTGGGGATACAAAAAAAACCCCAGGTCTTGGATGTTTATATGTGTGTGACGTGCCTGTTTCTGGTTCCCACGACACAGGGTATCCTAGTGTGGACCAGAAGCAATATATGTGCCTGTATGTAAATGTTTATTTTTATTATTCATATCTTAGCCGCTCCGCTATAGCAGAATAATTATAAAAATGTAAAAAAAACGTTCTTTTTTTTAATTAAATTTAAAAAAAAAACATAAGTTTGAAACCCCGCCATCTTTTGCAAATGACAGATCACTCATCATTGACTGTCAGGCGGTACAAAGCTCGCAGAACCATAATTTTCTTTACTTAAACAGGCTGTATATACATATATAATACGCGCCTATTTATAAATATCTCAATAGGCGGCCCTTAACTTACACTATTGTATCGCAGGACATAAATGCTTATCTCCGAAAACACATTGCATATTCGGCTAATGTAGCGAAAGTATCGTTTTGGACGATTTTAGTGGTTTAATGAAAACATTATGAGCTTCTAAATGGGTTTATCCAGATTATGTGAGTAGGCTAATAGAGGATATAGCTGGGAAGATAAAATCTCGGTTTTGGTTAGAGATCTAATAAACTTCACTTGCGTCACAAAGTCACTAGTCATGTTAACTTTCAGAATAATGCTCTGTAGTAATCACGAGATTAGAATGGGATATTTTCGGAGCAGTTTTTTTTTAATCTAACAGATGGCGCTGAACTTTTTCCAATAAAGTTATGGTTATGGCAAACGAAAAATTGTTTGGTTCTCCCATAGTAACTTGTATTCAGCTGATCGGGTCAATGTACTGAGGGTTGAAAGTTTCTTGGGGAAAGTTGTTTATAATGATGGGTAAAAAAACAATCTGTGGAAGTTTCTTCGCCCTTCTTTTCCCACAGTGGTCCAATGTAGAGATGTCAAAAAAATAACATTTGCTAAGTATATGTAAATAGCTACAGTTATAAATATATTTTTATTTTGATTTTGTTTTTGGTACTATCGTTCCCCAAAATATGGTCAGCTAATTAAATGTCACCTTGTATACCCATAGATATAGATAGATAATACCCCAACAAAGAGTTTCGTTTATCTGACACTCCACCGAGCTAGACATCTTTCGTCTCTGTCACACGTCTGGAAACATGCTTTCTTTTTCAACAGTGGAGTAGTATCTATCTTAATGCGGTGGACCAACATAGGTCCAACCAATTGGAATCGTAGATCAGCAAGATTGGAATAAATTAAACTATAATAAAGAACGCACTAGTGTACGCACTATTTTTATTTTAATCACATTCCTTTTCGTCCCAAGCTTCAAAAGTATAATGCATACCTAATCCAAAAACATCGTTTAGGTAAATTATTTCCCATCTGTAACCTATTTCCGTTCCCGCCCATCATATGTTAAATCATAATTCGCAGCGGATGTGATAGGTCTCCTCCAAGCAAGATTTAAACATATAGTAACGGCAACAGAAGTAATGTACTAATTACAGCACACGATGTTACTTTAAGTATGATGCCATTTCGGTTAAACAAATGTCCATCAAAAATCAAATAAATGGAAACGAAAATAGAAGTCGCAAAGGTAACTTTTGTATCGCATAACGAGACCAGATGTTATTTTAATAAAATGGTGTGATAAAAGGCTACGTCAAACCATAGACAATAAGGTCCGATATAGACGATAAAAGGCAATTAATTAAAACAAGCGAATCGAAGCTTACACTAAATAAGCTTTAAAAATTTCTAAAATGGTATTTTGACGGACGCGATTAATCACGCGCCGTCAAATACAGGGTTATTTTTGGACCTCTACCAAAAAAAACACGTCATAGTATTGCAGGAGCACAATAATTTCATAATTTCTTTATTGCACACAATTTATATATGGACAACAAGACTCATATAAAAATAGTGTACAAAGGCGAGCTTATCTCTAATAAGAGATCTCTTCCAGAAAACCAAATTAGGATGGGAAAGGTCGATTGCTGAGCAGGGGTAGACAATGTGTACAACAATATAATTTATAACATATCTAAATAACTAATATATAGATATATATATATTATATCTAAATAACTAATATTAAACCATATTAACAAAATATACGAGTGCTTACATAAATATTATATAATATACTCGTACATGGTAAACATATATTTTAAATATATATACCAATAAATACATACGTACTACGTGTATTTCTAAAGAGATAGGTATGCGACTTTTAAATATATTAAGAGAACCACTGTCCCTGATGGTGCAGGGGAGTGCATTCCACAATTGAATGGCCCGGAGTCTAAACGCATTCTCATAGGACGCGGTGTTATGCTGTGGGGTTGTGAGCATTGAAGCCGCGTGAGTTCTCCGAGGCCTGCTGGAAGAAAGAAATCATTCAATTTTTTTTGAAATGATTGATGATGATGATGTAACGTTGTAAGTTACCGTTGTCTTCACTCTATCATTAACTGGTCTTATTTTGAATTTAAGTAGTAATTCTCTTAATAAAACTGCCAAATGAGGCTGGTAATCACAGTATTAATTTTCACGCGCTGTACTAGCAGCATTCCACTGTTGACAGCTCGCTCGCTCTGCTGTGATTGGCCCGTTTTAAACTGACCAGCCGTGACCGCAACTTGACTTTGCGGCGCCGGCGTCATTCCGAAAACTCACTCGGCACTGTGCGCACGTCCGTCCTACTGGCGCTCTGTAACGGTCCCTTTTTACCGTACGCCGACGAACGACTCTAAGCAGTGGTTGCTTGCGTTTAATCATAACGTACTGCTAGTAGTTACGTTTTAGTTTTGTCTGTGCTTCATATTAACCCCGATTGAGGTGAGTGGTGAAAGATACTGTTTTAAAATCATCTTACCGTTAGGTACTTTCGGGCTTACTCATTTGTGTCCAGAATCATCTCATTTCATTTATTGCTTGTTGCGTTTTATTCCTTTTAGACTCGCTAATTATTATTTCGCGATATTCACATCGCATTGTAACGCAAATTGCTACCCGCTTTTAGACACGCGTTAGTGTGTCTTGGCTTCTTATAGAATGTCTGGAAAATATGTTCAGCTTACTAAATTATACTAGCTACCTTTTTGTGTGGAAATTGTTGATTGTTACCGGCAGATTTCATATTTGGGCATTTCATAAAATGTCCGGATTGTTTGCATAATGTCCCAAGTGAGGTCTGCCGATAAACAAATAAATATCCTTTTTTCATATATAGAAATAATTAATGTTACCGGCAGATTGCACATTTGGACATTTTGTAGAATGTCCGATTATTTGTAAAATGTCCCAAGTGGGGTCTGCCGATAACAAATATGAATGCTTGCTTGTTTTTATTCCTAGCACTGTATTTTCCTTTGTATATGTAACTCCGTTCTGATTGTTACCACCACGACAACACTATTCTTTTCTTGGCGGGTGGAGCATTCGGACGGAGTGCAGTAACAGATGTTAAAGGAGGAACGGTTTCGAATTCCAGTTCGGGGTTCCTGGCACCTCTTCGGGATCACCGCTTTTCTTGCTACCCTACGGTTTCCCGGTTCCTGACACCGCTTCGGGCTAACCTGCTTCCCTGCTCCGGCTGCATTCGGACCGTTACTTCTCCGACGTCAGCGGCACTCCGACTACGGCAAAACCCGCAGGGAAGATTCGTTGCTGCGTAACCAGGGTCAGACTACATTTGGAGAACCCACGTTAAATAAAATTTCTTGTTGGCTACCTATTTGGAATCTTTTTATTCCTCTCCAAGTAGGGACGTCACAGTGGCGCCCATAACGTGGTTAGTCTGGCCTTGCTTACGCTGTAAGTAGTTAGTTGTTTGTGTGTGCGTGTTTTTGTAAACGTTTACCTGTGTTGTAATTTTGGTTTTGCTTAGCAACTTCTGTGTACGTGGTTATTATTCAAACTTTTAAATTGTAGTGTTTTTTTCAAATTCCTACGTTGGTTTTAATTTCTCGTTCTCTTATAAAAAAAATTAACCACCTACCCACTAGTTGCAATATTTTTATTTGCAGTTTTAACATATATATTTTTTCTACATCGTCATTCACTTCATTCATACCGTCAAAACCTAACGTACATAAATCATTTTGTAACAGAACGGAGACTAATTAGTAGCGTCATTTTCAATTCCTTGATTTCTCTTCCTGTGCTGTCCCGGGAAATCAAAAAAGAATACGGCAGTTGCATTTCCTCCTGTGCATGTCGTAAGAGGCGACTAAAGGAATCAGTACACTTTCACTACTCATCTCTTTGGTATTTATTATTTGAGCTGCATCATGTCTTTTCAAATTAAGTTTCTCTCTCTAAACAAAGCAGAACTGGAGTACGAAGTTGCCATCAGAGGTGAAAACCCAGGCACTACCGTAGAAATTTTACGTAAACAAATAACTAAACTTGTGACAGAATACCCGTCAGAGGACGTTCTGTTATCTCACCTTGAACCTAAGGACGACTTACTTGCAGTCGTCAAAATCTTGGACAAAGTGCAATCTACTCTTGACGGACCTGCACCAGATAGATCCTCTCTTCTTAGGACACAAAATCTGATGCACCATGTCTATCACAGATTAAGTCGGGTACCTACGGATGAAAAGTTCGAAACGGGCCATGATCAACTGTCGGAGATTTACCGAAAATATTATTCGAAGATCCTAGCTCTCTTATCACAAGCAAAGGATCCCCTTTCAATATCTTCCTCGTCTAATACTGCGTGTAGGGAATCAACGCCATCTGTTAGTGGCGCGAGCGTGATTTCTGTAACTTGCGAGCGTAGCAATACTTCCGAACTTAGTAAATTGAAGTACGACGGGAAATCATGTGTTCGGGCTTTTATCGAAAGGGTTTCGGAACTGTGTCAGGCCAGAAATATTTCGGACTCCAAACTTCTGTCCTATGCAACGGAAATTTTCACCGATCAAGCATTGCACTGGTTCCGAAGTATAAGAGATAGCGTTAACAACTGGTCGGATCTCAAATCTCTGTTGTTAGAGGATTTCAGCCAAACTGACTATGATTATCGTCTACTTTCTGAAATTAGGGCTCGCACTCAGGGCGAATCAGAAACGATAACCATTTATCTTTCCATAATGGCAGGAATGTTTTCGCGCTTATCGAAACAATTATCCGAAGAGGACAAATTAGAGATACTATTGCACAATATCCGGCCATGTTATGCGAGTACGTTGGCCTCGGCAACTCAGATTGTGGATATTGGGGTATTGAGAACGTTGTGCAAAAATTACGAAAATATACAAACCCGTATGTCACACTTTCGCGAGCCACCAACGATTACCACACACACACTAGCACCCGAATTTGCTTACAAGCCATGTAAGACGAAATCTGACAACCATGTCTCTGCGATCGCTCCTGCAACAACTGTAAAGTCAAATAACTTTTGTCTAAGATGCCGCTCTAACACTCACAATCTTCGTCAGTGTAAGGTTAGTCGTGACGTCATCGTCTGTTTTGGGTGCGGTAATAAAGGTGTAAAGAAACCTGAATGCCCTAAATGTACTCCTACCGTTCAAAAAAAACTAATTAGCCAGAATTGGGACGGTTCTAAGGGTCATTTCGATAGAGTAGATTTTGAAAAATGGCTACAAACCCTTAGAAACTTCTTCTCTAGTTTCAGAGTCGCCTCAATTCTGGATAGTAAACCAACAAAGGACAGTAGACCCTATATTTCCGTTAGAATCGGGGACATCCCTGCTTCTGGTCTACTCGATTCTGGATCTGCTGTCACTATTCTCGGCAATGATTCTCATAAATTATTGTCGGACCATGGTCTAAAAGTATTTACCGATGATTGTATCTCCGTGACTACTGCTGGAGGCCAGTCCCTTCAAAGTATTGGCTACATCAATCTTCCCATTCACTTTGAAGAACAATTCCACATTATTAAGGGTTACGTGTTACCAAATGTGGACAGCCCACTTATCCTAGGCATTGACTTTTGGCGGATTTTCAATATTTGTCCCAAATACTTAGGTAGCATCACCTTGTCCAACTCTTCTTTGGCAGAAATAAGTATCGACAAAAATGAGACTTTTATACAGTCTTACGATAATCTCTCTGATTCACAAAAGTCCACAGCCGATTCAATTGTCAGTCAATTCCAGGAAATCTCCACTGACAGTATGGGCCTTGGTAGAACTAGTCTTATAACTCACCATATCGATACTGGTGACTCTCAACCTATAAGACAACGTTACTATCGAATGTCACCTGAGAAGCAGCGAATTTTGGTAGAGCAAGTCGACGAAATGCTAGCGTTAGATGTGGTTGAACCTTGCGAGAGCGCTTGGTCGTCCCCTGTCCTCATTGTCTATAAAAAGAATGGACAACCTCGCTTTTGCCTCGACAGCCGTAAACTGAATTCGGTCACAAAAAAGGACGCATATAACCTACCCTATATAACTGAAATATTAGACAACCTACGCGATGCAAAATTCTTATCTAGCGTAGATTTGTCGAAAGCGTTCTGGCAAATTCCAATAGCTCCAGAAGATCAAGACAAAACTGCATTCTATGTTCCAGGCAGAGGAACTCTCCGTTTTAAGACCACTGCTTTCGGTCTCACCAATGCCCCTGCCACTCAACAAAGGCTTGTCGATCTTCTGTTCGGGAATTTTGATCTAAAGGCGTTCGCATATTTAGATGATATTATTATCATCAGCAGCAGCTTTGAGGAACACGTGTCCTTACTACTAGGCGTGCTGCATAAATTAAAACAAGCGAACTTATCCATCAACCTTGAAAAATGCAAGTTCTTCAGAAATGAGTTGAAGTACTTGGGTTATGTTGTGGATGCGCATGGCCTTCGCACTGATCCTGAAAAAGTCGAGGCTATCCTTAATTTCCCAACACCCACAAAAAAAAAAGATCTTAAACGCTTCCTTGGAACAGCCACGTGGTACCGCCGTTTCGTCCCCAACTTTAGCACTATTGCCGGACCACTCAACCAGCTGACTTCAAGTAAGAAGAACGCACCCAAGTTTCAGTGGACAACTGAAGCTGATGATGCTTTTAATAAGCTAAAAGAGTGTCTTGTATCAGCCCCGGTTCTCTCTTGTCCCAATTACGATTTACCGTTCGAAGTACACACTGATGCGAGCAATTTTGGGATTGGTGCCATGCTCACACAAACGATTGATGGTAAAGAACATCCGATTGCATACATGAGTAGGGCGTTGTCGGGATCTGAGAAGAACTACAGTATAACCGAGAGGGAGACGCTAGCAGTTTTAACCGCTCTAGAACACTGGCGGTGTTACTTGGAAAACGGAAAAACCTTTACCGTTTACACCGACCACTCCGCGCTCAAATGGTTCTTGTCACTGGACAACCCTACCGGAAGACTAGCACGCTGGTGTGTGAGGTTGTCTGCCTTTAATTTCGAACTTAAACATCGTCGTGGGGTCGATAATGTCATTCCAGATGCACTATCTCGTGCTTTCCCATGTGCTTCTATCAGTACGGTCAACTCTAATTTGACTACTACTGACACATGGTACAAAAACATTTATAACGGTTGTTTAGAAAAGCCGAACCTCTTTCCTAACTACTTGATCGAAGGTGGTGCTCTCTATCGCCACTCCAAAAATAAGTGCGAAATGATTTCGGAGTTTTCCTGGAAGGAAGTGGTGCCGAAAGAATTACGTGACAGCGTCATAGAGGAGAATCATGCTGACCCTACTGCTGCTCACTTGGGTATTTTCAAGACCTATCGACGCTTACTTCTTCGATACTACTGGCCGGGCATGCACCAAGACGTCGTACGTTTTGTTGGTTCTTGTTCAAAATGTCTCACTTACAAACCACAAAACCATCCGACGCTGGGTACGATGGGTCGACCTAAACAATGCTCACGGCCGTTTCAAATGATATCCATTGATTTCATAGGTCCACTTCCGGTCAGTCGAAAGCAGAATAGTTATATTTTGGTCGTAACATGTTGCTTCTCAAAATATTGCCTTATTTTTCCCATGCGACGCGCTACTTCGGAAGCTGTCGTCAAGGCTCTGGAGGACTCTGTGTTTCTGGTCCACGGAATCCCACAGACAATATTCCTTGACAATGGTACCCAGTTTATTAGCTCGGTAACAAATACCCTCTTTAAGAAATACAAGATACCTAACGTATTCTTCTCTCCGAGATATACTCCGCAAGTAAACACTGTCGAGCGCTATAACAAAACAATAGTTACATGTATTTCCACCTACGTGGACAATGACCACAGAACCTGGGACACTAATATTCCCAAAATACAGTATGCCATTAACAACTCCGTCAATGAAGCAACTGGCTACACTCCATCGTTCCTCGTGTACGGACGAGAAACGGTTACTTGTGGTTCTCATTATACAGATAACGATCTGGGTGAGGAACTACTATTTCTGCCACGCGACATTTACGCTGAAAATCTGGGTCACCTGTCAAAATATTTTGATAAGGTACAGGCATCTCTTTGGCACGCACATAAAAAAAATACGGCGCACTATAATCTTAGGCGGAAAGAGGCAGAATTCAGCGTAGGCGACATTGTCCTAAAACGTGCTTATGTCTTGAGTGATAAAGACAAGTACTTTAGTAAAAAGTTAGCGCCCAAATATACCAAATGTCGCGTCTCCGCTAAGAAATCACCCTTGGTATACATTTTAGAGGATATGACGGGAAAGGACTTAGGCACCTGGCATGTTAAGGATCTAAAACTAGTTAAGAATATTTAGAATTAGGTTTTGGATTTCCATTACGTATGAAAACCCTTTACTGGGCGAGGGGGTATTGTAACGTTGTAAGTTACCGTTGTCTTCACTCTATCATTAACTGGTCTTATTTTGAATTTAAGTAGTAATTCTCTTAATAAAACTGCCAAATGAGGCTGGTAATCACAGTATTAATTTTCACGCGCTGTACTAGCAGCATTCCACTGTTGACAGCTCGCTCGCTCTGCTGTGATTGGCCCGTTTTAAACTGACCAGCCGTGACCGCAACTTGACTTTGCGGCGCCGGCGTCATTCCGAAAACTCACTCGGCACTGTGCGCACGTCCGTCCTACTGGCGCTCTGTAACGGTCCCTTTTTACCGTACGCCGACGAACGACTCTAAGCAGTGGTTGCTTGCGTTTAATCATAACGTACTGCTAGTAGTTACGTTTTAGTTTTGTCTGTGCTTCATATTAACCCCGATTGAGGTGAGTGGTGAAAGATACTGTTTTAAAATCATCTTACCGTTAGGTACTTTCGGGCTTACTCATTTGTGTCCAGAATCATCTCATTTCATTTATTGCTTGTTGCGTTTTATTCCTTTTAGACTCGCTAATTATTATTTCGCGATATTCACATCGCATTGTAACGCAAATTGCTACCCGCTTTTAGACACGCGTTAGTGTGTCTTGGCTTCTTATAGAATGTCTGGAAAATATGTTCAGCTTACTAAATTATACTAGCTACCTTTTTGTGTGGAAATTGTTGATTGTTACCGGCAGATTTCATATTTGGGCATTTCATAAAATGTCCGGATTGTTTGCATAATGTCCCAAGTGAGGTCTGCCGATAAACAAATAAATATCCTTTTTTCATATATAGAAATAATTAATGTTACCGGCAGATTGCACATTTGGACATTTTGTAGAATGTCCGATTATTTGTAAAATGTCCCAAGTGGGGTCTGCCGATAACAAATATGAATGCTTGCTTGTTTTTATTCCTAGCACTGTATTTTCCTTTGTATATGTAACTCCGTTCTGATTGTTACCACCACGACAACACTATTCTTTTCTTGGCGGGTGGAGCATTCGGACGGAGTGCAGTAACAGATGTTAAAGGAGGAACGGTTTCGAATTCCAGTTCGGGGTTCCTGGCACCTCTTCGGGATCACCGCTTTTCTTGCTACCCTACGGTTTCCCGGTTCCTGACACCGCTTCGGGCTAACCTGCTTCCCTGCTCCGGCTGCATTCGGACCGTTACTTCTCCGACGTCAGCGGCACTCCGACTACGGCAAAACCCGCAGGGAAGATTCGTTGCTGCGTAACCAGGGTCAGACTACATTTGGAGAACCCACGTTAAATAAAATTTCTTGTTGGCTACCTATTTGGAATCTTTTTATTCCTCTCCAAGTAGGGACGTCACAATGAAATGAAATTTGTTACATTTTGGAGCTAATTTGGCCTAACACAAATTAAAAATATGCTCACTTGCGCGTTTATCCGCCGCGCGGCCCTCCCATTGTTAGTATTCTTGGTCGCTCGCGGCTTGCAGCGCGTTGAGCTTAAGGGTGACCGCACGTGCCTAGAAATTTAGGATTCACAAATAAGCGTGAAAGTTTTTTTTTACCAAATACTGTTTGTCTATTTATAAATAATGTTTACTTTTTGCTAGGGCTCCAAAACTAACCCTGTATATAGGTATTATATACCCGAGAACATAGTTGGCTTAGTGAAGTAGCGGAAGATTATAAGAAAGTAACTCCTCTCCAGCTCTACAAGTAATATAGTTCAGCCTTTTCCAACAAATAGCTTTGGTAGCGGACTCTTATTAATGAAACTCTTTGCTTACGTTCTCTATGGTAGCGAATGTTATGTCTGACAACTAAGCATAGCGTATTTTATTATATATCTGTGAGCATAGCGCGCGCGATGTTTATTGTGACAAATGTTATGAAAACCAAAAACTCGTTGCAACGCCGCGCCACAGACTGTTATAAAATTATTATTTTCCTCACATTAACATTTATTTACAGGCACATTTATAGCTTCTGGCCCCACACTAGGATACCCTGTGTCGTGGGAACCAGCAGAAAACAGCGACGTCACACACAAACCAATATCCAAGACCTGGGGATTTTATTTCTTCCTCCCCAGCCGGTATTTGATCCCGGGACCCTTCGCTTGGGAGGCAGAGCGTCGAGCCGCGACGCCGCAATGGTCGTCTTTAAACGGAAAATTCCCGAAAATCAAAACATTACAAAAATCTAACCTAGCCCCACCGAAACATACCCTTGACTATAGCTCAGTCTGTACTGATTAGTATACTTGACAGGAAATGCTAGGAAATTAATGATGGCAACATTTGCTGACTACTACGTGTTACTTTAAACGAAATATTTGGTGTGTCTATTAGAACACGCAGTAGTCCGCTTATGGTGCCATAATTTATGTTCGAGAATTTCCCGCCAAGGTGTATTTTAGTGAATCAATTATCATACTCCACAGAGGCCATGTGTAAATATTCCTAGCCCTTTGATTAACAAATTTGTCTTGCTCCCAGCCGCCACTTTGTCTTGTTACCAGCTTCAGAGTAGCCCGCTTAAGATAATCCGTCCATCAAGTTATTCCCAAAGTCCATTCAAATTATTGATTTTACTTGTTTTTAGGCCAAGCACAATGATATCCAAATAACTGGGGGTTATCAATGACGCCATCTTTTTGACCCCCGACGACCAAAAGATGGGTGTTATAAGTTTGAATCGTCTGCCGGAGTGTCGGTGTGTCTTTATGACTGTCTGTGGCACCCTAGCGGTTAAACGGGTAGACGGATTTTAATGCGGTTTTCTGTAAATTGTAGTACACTTGCCTGCTTCGGTTCTTAGATATGTCTTCTTCAAATCGGTTCAATAGTTCTAAGGTTATCAGCTTAACAAGGAATAGCGGTCAACGGGTGGACGGATTTAATGCGGTTTTTTTGTAATTGGTAGTAGACTATACTGCAATTGTCTTAAATAAGTTTTATTATAATCGGTTCTGTAGTTCGAAGGTTATCAGCTTAACAAGGAAACGGGTGAAACAAATTTTAGACTTTTTGGTTTTATTAATGGGGATGTTTCATTTATAGTTATTATATAATTGGTCTATCAATTGCAGTGGCAATGAGCTAGACCCCTACTATCAAGAAAACTGGAAAAGGCAAGACGCAATATTGTTGATGAATTTAAATTGACAATTGACATTGGTAGTGTTAAACCGCTTGTTGATCCAACAGAGAATCAGACTCGGAAAATAATGATGAAAATCTAACATTATTCATAATTTCAACAAGCCTGATTACAATATTCGGAAGAATCTTTTCACTTATCCGAAAACTTACCTAATTTGGTAATGAAAGTAATATCTCTGCAGGGAATCAACGTCAACAAGGCCATACGTTTTCTGGTCATTTGCTAAAAGGCCGAAATGTTAATGGCCTACAACACGATGTTGTGTGGACCAATATTAGTGTGTTATATTTTCCTGTACTTAGTATAGTGGATGTATTCTGTGAATTGCTTTACGATTTTTATATATAATTGAAGAAAATAAAAATTAAGGGGGGCTGACGGTAAATGACGTTGAGGTTCCTGAAATAATTTTTCCTTAAAGTAAATTGTTAAAGAGATAGACCCTTCCAAACTGGAAAAATAAGTGTGTGTGTGTGTGTGTGTGTGTGTGTTTGTTTTACTGCTATGGTTTTTAGCTATGTTTTATTAAGATCGGATCAACGGTTTGTAAGTTGTCAGCTAAACAAGAAAACAGGTCAGTCAAAAAAAATGCTGATAGTCGAAGTAATATAGAGGACTAACAGAGCACCATAACCTTATGCTTTTTAAAACTATTAAATAAATAACAGGCACATAAATTCAAATGCGGTTCAAATTGCAAAAAAAAATGTTGTGATAAAACATTTTGTGTTAATTTCGGGAGACTTTTCTATCGAGCAAAAATAATCAAATTACGTATAAACTTTAGTGAATGGGTGCTAACACTCATGAATGATTAACAAGCTAGTAAAGAAACCAACAGCAATAATTTGCGTTTAATTTGCATTAATACTCATTATTTTGCGTAACTGGAGTTTTTGAAAAAGCTGTTTTAGGCCTAACGCCCGGCTTAAGGCCCAGTTCTGGCTGTTTAGGTGAGGGGCGCCGCATTCGCCCGTCGTCTTCTGGCGGGGTAGCGGAACTGGCCGGGTAGCGGGCGGCGTGGAATAGCATCGGCCCGGCGACGTTAAAAATTAAGTGTTTTTTCGAATTTACTCAAAAATAAAAATAAGCTAATTTCTAAAATTTAAGGATTGATAAGGAGCTCCAAATAGGAAAATTTAGGTATAAAAAATATCAGAAAAATCAGTAATTTTGTATTAAAATTATTGAATTTCCTTTTCAATATAGACTATGTTCAGGATTTTTTACGATCGAAGCAAATAATCCAATCGTGTATCGACACAGTATTTAAACTAGTTAATCTCATTGTGAATAACATATATTTTTCTGAGACCGATGAATTTAGTAGTTTTTTTTCTTTTGCCAAATGTTATTGTGTGATCTTGGGCCTTAATTTAGTGTAGCTTGTCGAATTTCCAGTTTTTCGTGGATAGTTCATATGTTGATACGCGTAAGTATATATATATATATATATATTGTTGTTAGAATAAATTTGCCCTCGCATAAAATATTTACAGCAACAAAAATATACGAGTATTTTGTTTGTGTCGGGGTGTTGAAAAACATCGTGAGAAAACAGCGATAGGCTAGCCCACTATAACTCAAATTGGAGTATTGAATAACTGACTCAAAGTGGGTACAACTGTGCATCTGCCACCCCATATGAGAAAAGGCGTGACGCTGTATTGTTGTTGATATTAGCCACTTTGCAGCCCAAAATTTAAAATGGGTCGATTCCGGATTATTTATCTACCCAATAAAACTTTTGCTTTACTCCTCTGTCTATTAAATATTAAACATAGAGTGGTTCATAATTTATTTTTGATTTTACATAATTGATAAATTGATTGTTGTAATACTCTTATCATCAAATGTCTAAATTAATACCTAAAAAAATTTAACTATCTTAATTACTACTACCAAGTAACGAGAGTAGAGGAGGGTTTACATACTTAAAAAGAGATATTTTCAAATTGTTTGATAATTTAGTTATAGTTAAATAAATAAACATAAAAAACATCACCATAATATCATATTTTGGGCAATAGGTAGGGCGTCACGGGAATTTTGAAACTCTTACATAAACATAACAATATCCCCTCACTAACAGGCTAAGGGCTACTTAGGCGCTAGAAGGCGGAATAACACTTAACTCTATTGAAATTTGACAAATCCATACAAATTTACATAGAGTTGTCAAAGTTAACTCGCATCCGGATGAAGGCATGTGCCCCGCGGTGGGGACATTAATGGCTTACATTTATTACTAAGTTTACTCAAGTTAAGAATTTTTCCGCTTTCTAGCTAGTGGTACCAAGACTGACACACGCCAAGCACCATGCTCAACTCAACTTTTTCATACTGTAGGAGGACTTATCACTTAAAGTTGTTTTCACTTGTTTTCACCTTGGTCTGACGGATTGATTTGTATGCGGTTTTCTTTAAAAGGTAGATCCCCTTCCCCGCGATGGTTCTTAGAGATGTTTTATTTAAATCGGCTTAGTAGTTCAAAAGCTTAAAGAATTACGTAAAAATATATACGCATAAAAGGAATACGAATGTAAACGAAAGTGACAGCGTTAATAACTTCCACGTAAGAAAGAAATGTGAGCACAAACAATGCGCTCGACTCAAACTAAAATAACGTAGCGTCAAACCACATAAAAAATATTTACAAATAAACTAGGCTATTTGACAAAAATATTTTCAAGGAAAGTTTACGAATACATGATATCCACATTTTGAATTCAATTCCGCAATGATATTAGTTAGGATTTCTGAATTACAGGAGAAAATACACAATTTAGAGTTCTTTTCGCAATTAAATTCTGTCAAGAAAATTTCATTCAATCGCGATTTCCTTCAGTGAGAAGCTTAATCAAATACTCAATCAACGATAACCCAAAAATCAAATCTGTAAATAACTTTATAGTGGAGTAAATGGATTCGAAAAAACACAATATTTTTATCACCTTAAATAGGAAACAAGTGAAATAAATGTAGGCGTAAGGTTTCGGGGGTGTTTAGTATTTAAAAAAATTGCGACTTCGCTTGTTTACGATGTTCTGATTGTTAATATTTCAAACGGCTCAAACAGCAGTAATTAGCAGCGTGACAAAGTGTTCGAGTTCAGATAAAATGACAACTATAGACGACCGGTTCAGCCTAGCGGGTAGTAACCCTGGCTACGGAGCCGACGGTCCTGGGTTCGAATCCCGGTAAGAGCAAACATTTGTGTGATGAGCATGAATATTTTTTTCCTAGTCTTGGATGTTTTCTATGTATCTACATAAGTAGTTATCTCTATTGAATACATCGTCGTCTAGTATCCATAACACACGCCTTGTTGAGCTTCTAGGGCCTATTTCGATTTGTGTAAGATTGGCATCTAATATTTTTTAAAGAAAAAATAAATAATGAACCTTATGTCCATGAACATAAGAGTCACTGACAGTTCGATTCGCATACTTGTTCGACGCGTAATTATGCCTGCTTCCTACACAGTTTCAGAATTACATGATAGGGCTTTACGTAAGAGAGCTCCGTGGTCTAGTTAAACACTCGCTTCTCACGAATTCTCAAACTTCAATCTCGATAGCTGCGGCGATGGGCTAGTCCCCTGTCACGCAAAAAAGAGTACTTATTGAAGTAGAAGCGTTCATAGTGTTGTGAGAATTACTGAATGAACTGCCGAGATGTGATAGAATTTATTGTTGAATGAATGAAATTACTGAAAATGAAAATACTATACAGAATGATCAATCCAAATGGGTCAGCAGGGAGAAGTCAGAAACTATGAGAGATAGCGTCATTTATTCTTAGGAACTATGGCTTCGATTTAAGATTTAATAATAATGGCATTAAATGTTTTTTTCATCTCTCATACATAACCGGGAATCGAACCTGGTCGAAGTCTCTGTAAACAATGTTAGGTATTAATTTTGCAAGTTTTCTCGTTCTTATTGCGAATCATAAGTCACAAGGACACATTTTTATTATTGTTTAAGTAATTAAAAGAAAAACCCCACAATATGATAATTATTTTATTTCAGTAAATGTGATTGATTGATGTGATTCATAATTATGACCGATTCATATTAATTACGACATTTTGCAAATTATTTAAATTGTGGGCATTTCAGTCTAATGTTTACACAAGACTTCATAGCAAAAATTTGGTCCTTATACTTTCAGGATCAATTATACAAACAAATACTACACGCGATTACATAAAGAATATTGACCAGGTTCAATTCCCGGTTATATATGAGAGTTTAAAAAAAAGTTTGAATGCCTTTGAATGAAAATTAAATCTAAAATCTACGCCATGGTTCCTAACAACAGATTTCACTATCTCTTATATTTCTCTCTCTGACTTCTCCATTCTGACCCATTTGGATTGATCACCCTTTATATTACGTAGACAGAGAATAGTCTATATTCCCTGTCTACGATATGAATGGTTTTTAGATTGTTGAAGGGCGTAACTCTCTTTGGAAAATGTTATTTCGAGTACCTCCAATCGTGTGCAGTGTCGAAGTCCTTGGAGGGTCGCCAATAAGTCGTCAGTCGAGGAGAATGACAGAGACCATATCACAGCGCAAACAAAAGTCCAGAAGAAAGCTAGGTTTTTAAAAATCGAGAAACGTATAAGAGCACTCCCGTGACATACCAACAGGTGACATCCCGCCAAGAAAGCAGAGGCTTCCCAAAACGTGACCTTAACGGGGGCGGCAAGGGGGTGAGGCGCGGGAATTTTGATCCGCGACGGGAAGAAATTGAAATCAGAGAGATTCAGTCCAGTCAGTTCGCCGCGAGTAGCCGTGGCGAGTGTGTGTTAGTTGGATCTACGTCGCTCGCTCCTTATAACACGGGAGATATACGTTCGGGATCGTAACTTGTGATGTTCAACAGAATCACAGGATTTCGTGAGATTTTACTGTTGGTTATTTTAAAGTTGTTTTATTGGTGGATTTGTTAAATCGCAGTGTCAGAGTGTCGATAAGGGGGCGGGGGTTTTATTGTGACGGGCAGATGTGCCTGTAATATGTGGTGGTGTTTATTTACTAAACCATACTAAACAGTGGGCTGTGTTGAATTGTATGTGAAACGATCGAATAAAATCAATTTGAAAGAAAGCAGCGGCTGCAGGCGTATTCTTGGATTGTTTCCGGGACTGCAATTATCTCAGACTGGGAATAAAATACAGGTTAGTTTCATTAAGTTTTTAAAGCTGCTGTCGAGCGGAATAGCTCTAGGATCACAATTATGTATAGTGAAATTAAGTGTTTTATTCCGTCGGTACCTAAGGGTAATTCGCCTATGTTACGGCCTGAATATTAATCCAATCCGATTGACTTCCTATTTAAATTGCTAGTTACCTACTCTGGCAAGGACCTAGCAATTTTTACAATGTTACAGTATATATACTTGGTACATATTGCTATATTACTTAACTTCCTACCTACTCTATATTAACTGTACAATACAACCCATTTTCAAAAACTAACGCCTTTCCAAATAAGCCCAATCTAAAAATGTAATAGCGTAGGTACCTAGATACCTAATGTTATTCCCATTTCACCATTTTATAGCTATGCGTAGCTAGCTACCTGGGTAAGTTGAATTGGGATTTCTGTCCACAGCATTTCGGGTCGAATCGGGAATAACCCTTAATTTACTAGGTAAATGAATTAACCTCTCAAAACCTAGGGTAGTTGGGACAGGTCGCGATTTTGAATCTTATGCCATTGTAATAAAATTTATAACGGAAAAGTGACGTTATCTAACGCCGCCGCCGGTGGTATTCAAGAGGTTAAGCTCTATCTCCCTTTTGTAGGTAGCTAGTTACCTACAGTCCATGTCAGTATTGATGGCCAGAGGGGAACAAGGAAATCGCGGAGGCGGCGACACGTCCCGCACATCTCCCGCACACCCGCAAAGGCCCTGTCATCACAGTGCTTTGCAAGTCCCCATCGACCCTGTTTGTTTATCGATTCTCTTGCTTCTATGTATTTTCAAATGGCATCTCTGGCATCTCTCAGGGCATCGGCTCTCTTCGTCTATATGATAAGGTCCAATCCAATAATCCATTCCCAAGCACGACAAATAGCTAGAAAAGTACTGGAAAATTGTGAAATTGAACGGAAAAATATTTCGAAAAACATGTTCAGAAACTAGAAAATGCATGCCTACCTACCCAGTGTCAAATGAATGACATAGGAATAAACAAAGAGATGGAAGACTTTATCAACAACAGCAGTCGGAGCAACCAGTGACGAACGAAGTTTTCTTAAGTATTTCTTGCAATAGGTAGTACCCACAGATATCTCAGTAGTACCTAATCAAATGTACCAAACAGGAGGGCATTAAAACTCGAGTGTGGGTTTATGAAACGAGCTGAAGGCGAGTTTCATAATAATATCACTCGAGAGTTTTAATGCCCAATTATGTACAGTTACATACACTAGTTAGTTTATCTACACATATATCATAAGCTCTCTTTGATGTGTTCAGGAACCGCATGCTTTGATAATTGCTGTGCACTTGTTTAGCTTGTTCAGTAGTACCAACTTCACAGACAAACTAAGGACGGCAGGCGGGCGTCGGCGTTCGAAATTTGAATGTCATAATTTGTCGAAAATGTATACATTATGGTCATAATGTATGAATAATCAGATAAGAAATGAGTTTTTACCAAGTAGTCTAGTATTATGCTGGTCGTAACGTGCGGTTTTTGGACGCAGTAAAGAGGGTTCATGATACGTATAGATAAAATACTTTATGATTTCTAATAGCAAACATCGTAATTTAATGCATAACTACCTCTACTGGGGCGTTGTCATTTCCCTAACATATTTAAATCAAAACCCATGACTGAGTGCTAGTCAAACTTTGAGTTAGTAGCTGTCCCTCCGGCCGGACCTAAGTCCTCCAGTTTTACCTTACCTACCTATCTACTTAGATGTTGGGAAACCTCAAGCAAATACTATCAAGAACAACGGAACGAAAGGCCATCCCTTTGATAAAAGCAACAAGGCATATTTTTAGGAACTGAAGATATTGAGAAGCATTCCTGAATCGGCTTTGTATAATTTTGAATCTGGACTTTGTGGAAGTAAGAACAGCCAGGTATTCTGCATACGTATTCTACTCAACTACCTACCTAGATACTTACTTTCTTGAATAGGAACCAGTTAGTTCATGTTAGGTGGAGTAAGAAACCACTAGCTCGTCCCACACCCAACATGTTCCTAATCCGTGTCATAATACTACACAGGAGGTGGTTAGGTACTATACAGTTTTAGGTAATAGGTTGACGACCTCTGTAGAGCGTTGCGGTTCGAGCGGTCCCCGGGACCCAATCCCAGCTGGGGAGGAAGAAAAAAAATATCGCAAGGTCTTATATGTTTATATGTGTGTTACGTCGCTGATTCTGATTCCCATGACACAGGGTATTAGAGGACGGGGCCGGAAGCAATGTCTGAGTCTGTATATAAATGTTTGAATCAACTTACACAATTGGGTTTCGTTCGTAATCCCTACCCTAAGCTGAGGCCTAGGAAGCAAGAAATAATTGAAATGACCCATAAAACCTATAAAACAGTCCATTATTGTATTGGCATCTGCATAATGATGACGTTCTCTGACGTAGGCGGTAAGCGGATGATTTGATTAGTATACAATCAAGTTGAGACAGTTCACAGATAACGCACGATATGGAAAGCACGAGCATAGATTTAAAACTATGCGATACAGAGCACAATACCTACGTGTGGGCGCTAAGTGGCGACCACAGAGCATTGCATATTAGATATCTGTGGTGGCGGGCGACCCTTAACAAAGATAACAAAATATAATAAAGTTACGAGATCATGACATAACTATGGAATCTAATTGCTAGATTATTATACAGGGCAATATATGATTTTAAACCATTTCGTACGCTTCCAGTTCCAAACATATTTTTGACAAAATCACTGTATGAATTTGAGAATCATTTTTAGTTTTCTCATCACGTAAGTGGATGGACTGACTTCTTTACTTTAAGCTATTCCACACAATCATTGATGTATAAGGTAACAAAATACAGTCAAGTAGATATCCTAAGTCATTTAGTTTTTTTGTGATTAATAACTGTATTTTGAAAAATAAAGGTTAAATCCATAAATAATTCGAAAACCAACTTTTTTTGAAAGGAGATATCATAAAATTTGATGGAAATGGGCTCTACTTTACCACTCACACTATGTATCGAATAACCAATAACTCCCTCTGTTTAGATACAACAGTTAACTATTTCATTTCAACTAAGTCGTCTTATTAGTTCATTAAATATTTTTCGAAAATTATACCAATTCTAAACGAAATTCGGCATAAAACGCGTTCATCTTCATTGCATATTGAAATATATTCGGAGAACATATTGCACACATTCCCTTAGATTTTTTATTGAAATTATTCTCTCTTTACCCCATTAGTGGTTCAAAAATATTCCCGTTTCAACCTGTCCATTGTACTGTGCCTACCTATACGTTGAATAAAATAGGGAATAAAAGTATGTCATTATCACTCTGATGGGTTGAGATGTGAAAATATGTGACCTATCCTGGTATCCTGTTGATTTGTATAAGGTAAAAGAGGCTTTTTAAAGTAATTAATCCCAACAAAAAGATCGAAATTGCTTTCGATCTTTTTGTTGGGATCAGCACCTTTAAAGCTCGCTTTATAGGGTAGAGATTGGGATGTTAGATTATCGGGGGTTGGGAGTCTTAAGTGGTAATGATAATGCAGGAAACACGGGCAGACAGTTGATAATGATAAGGAACCTGTATATGTACAAAGTCTTCCAAACATGGGAATCGAGATAAAGTCGTCTTGCGGGAGGATTTTTGAAATTCTTGTTTAGCTCAATGAAGGTTTGGGTCTTTATTCATAAGTAATAGTAGGAAGGCCAAGAGAGGATTTCGTGAGATACCGCTCGCGTCAGTTTAAGGTGATGCGAAAAAAAACTTCAATATAAAGTCATCTAAAGATTTGATTTTTGGGATAATGTTGATCGAATATTTGATTAAGATCCTCACTGAATAAAAACGCGATTGGATTAATTTTTCTCGACAGAATTTAATTACAAAAAAAAACACCTATAGTTTATATTTTCCTGTAATTCTTAAAACCTAACTAATTTCATTGCGGAACTGCATTCAAAATGTGGATATTATGTATTCGTAAACTCTTCTTGAAAATCTTTTTAATAAAATAGCGTAGTTAATTATTTATTTTTTTATGTGGTTTGGCGCTACGTTATTTTAGTTGGAAACGAACACGATGTTTGCGCTCTCTTTTCTTTCTTATGTGGAAGTGATTAACGCTGTCACTTTCGTCTACATTCATATTCCTTTTCTATATATTTTTCGTATCACCTTAAGATACCTTACACCCTGATTGATTAGTAACTCCACCAGATCTAAGCTTTCCACCGAGACCGCGCTATTCACTCCACACCATCCCTACCATTGTACGGTGGTACGGAACCTTTCGTGCCTGGCCGGTTCTGTTTAAGTTTGTATGTGTCAGATTTATTGAAATGTACACTTATCAAGTTATCAGCATGAAGTTAATATCTTAGTCTGACGACCTCGAGTAAATCCCACTTGTATGAACTTATTGTTATTTCTGCACCAACGGCGCGGCTCAAGGTGGGAGTTACTGAACAAGGTGCAAGGCATGTCCCGTATCTGAATATGACGAGCTCAAGATACTCACAAATTAGCCTCGTCGGCCCCCTGCCATTATTGTTTGCGGCGCGTCTTATGCAAACAATCAGAAGGTACCTATAAGGATCACATAGCCTCAGAATATAAGCATTTTAAATCTCTTAGAAAGGCGTGCAATCTTCATACAAATGAGAATTCTTAAGTTTTTAGTCTTACAAATTTTGCACACAACATTTCTTTGATAAAAATTAAGCAAGTCTATGAATAATTTTGCCTTCCTCTCTTCTAAACTATATCGCTTTAGATCTAACTAGCTAGATCCCTACTTCGACTTATGACTAGTCATATCGCGATGTAGTTTATCTACGCTTAAGGACTACCCTTCTAGAAGGGGGGAAAGTGATTGGTTGACCTCAAACAAGTCGTTCGCGTGACAACTCAAAGTTTGTCGGACACTTAGTCGTGCTGTCAATGTCTCTCGCCGGGAACTGACATGACAGCGCCATTATGACATGTATCGGCAGGTTAGAGGAGGCGATTCTTGAAATGAATTTCGACATTCCGACCCAACCCCGGATAAATTTGATTCAAATCGATCCTGCGTTTTTTTTTAAACTAAACAAAACTTAATTCTTTTATCTACACACGTATCATAAACCCTCTTTACTGCGTACAAAAACCGCACGTTACGATCAGCATAATGTTAAACTACTTGGTAAAAACTCATTTCTTATCTGAAAAATTACACGTTATGACCATAATGTGTAATTTTTCTACATATTATGACATTCAAATTTCGAACGCCGACGCCCGCCTGCTTGCCGCCCCTAGTTTGTCTGTGAAGTTGGTACTGACATTCAACGCCGACGCCCGAAGTTGGTGCTACAGAACAAGCTAAACAACTGCAGAGCCACAATGCCGGTCAAACATGCGGTTCCTGAACACATCAAAGAGAGCTTATGATATGTGTGTAGATAAACTAGTGTATGTAACTGTACATAATTAGGCATTAAAACTCTCGAGTATTAATGCCCTCCATTATGTACCAGTCACATAAACTACTATTAAAAGTTACACATTCATACTACTAATGGCTCTGTGAGCTACAGCTCCCAGACTATATATAGACTTCTTGAGCGATACAGGAAATTTGAGTTTTTTAAAAATAATTTTCCACTCCCTCACACCCCCGACCCCTTGAAGTTCATCGGATGAACAACTGAAAATCTCCACAAATCCAGACGTCTGGGCTGTAGCGGTTTTTTTAGAAGTTTCAACCCCATATCTTCGCCATTTTGTAAAATTGCCAAAAACTGAATCGACAAAAAAAAACGTACCTACTCACAAAAAACACGAGAATCAGTATAGCAATACGGCCTGTAGAGAACACAACCAGACACGCATCCGGACATAAGAATGCATTTTTTCCCAATCCTGAAATGAACGGAGACTCTTCGGCGCTTCGCTCGCTCAGTCAATTAGGTATATAATAATTTTCACTATGTGAAGAGTGTTTTGCAAACAAACGAGTTAACCTACAATTCTTCTTGAACCGAACAATATCGAACTACCAAAAATCCGGATAGTCGAATAAATAATTACTCATCAGTTCATCAGACAATCCGCTGAAGCTGACACAAATCCTCCTTAAATAAAACGGCTTTAAATACCCCCTTCCTTTAAACTGAGACAAGTGCTGATTGCAGTAGGAAGAGACGAGTATGTCGACTCAAGCTTTTGCTCACCGGGTCGCTATGTTTTCGGTTCGGTACCGATTTTCTGCTGAGAGACTTTCTCACTGGTACTACGTTCTGGTAATATAGTGAGAGTGAGTCAGTTTATAAGCGATATTGAGGCGCACGGCGGAGCTGGGGCGGGGGACACGGGAAGGGGGAAAGTCCGGACACTCTCTACAGATTCTGTGCGCGTGTACTCGGTACAGTACCGATACGAGTCGGTCTGAAAGCTCTCATTTAATAACAAGCGTTACAGATTCTGTACAGAATCGGTACCGAACCGAAAAAGTACCGAACCGGTGAGGAAGTGGCCTTAGCGTCACATCTTTTACCATACGGGCGTTGTGCCTAAGTTAATCCAGTTATTCTTTAGGTAGTTTTTTCCAATTTTACTCACGATATTTTCCATTACCGCCAGAATTGTAAATAAATTACCTAAGCATTTTTTGCCCTAGCGGCGGCTTCCTTTGAGTGAGTGTCGGTTTGAAAAGTGCAGGCATGCGGCAAGGCGGCGTGATCAAAGGTGACGCTAACAAAGTGAATAAACTATAACTAGTCAGCGCCGAGATTTGAACCCGCCTCTCCTGCGTGACAGGCGGGCGTGAAACCACTAGACCACGGATGTTCATGTGTTTATATTCTGAAGTTGTAAAACAAACATAGCGTCACGCATTTTTCTATACGGCGTGGCGGAGGCACACTTGCGGCCATGGATAGCCAGTTATTCGATAATCCACTTTGCGTGAAAGGGGGCTAGCCGAGGTGTGTAACATACTGTAAAACTTACCGCGAGTAGATGCCACGGAACTCTCGAAGCGGATATTTGTATCACAGAGAACACTCGGAGATGAAAAATTGCCACCTGGCTAAGTTGCGATGGAAATTGCACCGGACACACAATTCTGTAAAATGGTATGGCTGGTTATTGAATAAATCAAAGGACACAATAATTCGTATATTCGTATTCCTATACTTGTATTGCACATGAAAATTCACATTACAAGCTTAAAGAAAATACATTAACAAAGGCAATCTTATCTAAGAGTTTCGATGAAATTATTAAAGTAAAAGTGTTAAATTTTATTTAATTAAATATACTACTAGTAATATTATCGGATTTCAATAATTATGTTAAAAGCCTTATCTGTGGTTTTATGCTTTTCAGTGTACCGCAGCAGTTAGGATTTTTATTTTTTTAAATTACGTCTTCTGTTCCTGCTTTTTCGTATAAAATTTCAAACAATCTGTTAATGCTTAGTTGAAAACTAAGGTGTAGTCAGGTAATATTTCTTTTTATCACACCTGCTCTGAAAATACATACTAATTATACCAATTAGAGGGAAGAAACGCCTTTATCCCGCCCTTCAAATCCTTTCATCCCAAGGTATGAAGTTTGTATGAAAATCCTTCCGACCCAAGGGTGGGAAGTATGTATGAAATTCCATTAGATACCCGTTTTTTTTTTTTTTATTTGTCGGCAGTCATACTGCAAAGAGACTTTAACTGTCTACTAATTAAATTTCAAGTAAATTATTACTGGCCACATACAGTTTTTTTTTTACCAGTTACCAACCTCCTTGGTGCATACAGAAAATTAAAAACGAAATTATTTTTGTATATAAAACGCGCGGAATCACGGAAGAAGTGGCTGCATGACCTTATGATCTTAGCCTACTCCAGAAACGGGCGAATAAAAAAAGGAAAAGCCCACGCATTTTCGCAAAAACTTCGATTGATTTAGCATTTATCTTTGTGTTTTTTGTAAAATATGGATACTTCGAGCGACAGTGATGATGTTATCCCTAACACACCGCCAGAACTATTAGAGACGGCCCAAGAAGTTGTTGATAATCTGTTGCCGGAAAAATCTAAATGCAGATGCAGTACAACAGTACTTATGAAAATTTCATACGTTGGCAAAAGGAAAAGAAAACGACTTCATTTTCTGAAAATGTATTGCTCTCGTATTTTAGTGAGAAAGCAAAACAATATAAGCCGAGCACGTTATGGGCTATGCATTCTATGCTAAGAACCACGATTTTAACAAAAAATAACATCAACATAAAGGAGTACCCGAAACTGACCGCATTCCTTAAAAGGAAATCTGAAGGATTTCGCAGTAAAAAGTCAAGAGTGCTGACTGCAACAGAAATTGATAATTTCTTACAAAACGCCCCTGATGACCAATACTTGGGACTGAAGGTAAATCCTGGCTTTTACCTGTTTATGATTTCCTTTTGCATTCACGTAGTACATACATACTTACCTAATTCTTGTCTATAATTTTACAGGTCGTCTTGATTTTAGGCGTAAATGGTGCCTGTCGTTGCCAAGAACTGACCAACATATCTACAGATGACCTCGAAATTCATGGAAATGTTATGCTAGTGAAGATACCAGACACTAAAACAAAAATTCAGAGATCTTTTGTCATTGGTGACAATTTTTATACCATCCTAAGGAAATATAGAGAAATACGACCTGATAATTTGAGTACCAAGCGCTTTCTTTTGCAGTACAGAAATAACCAATGCGTAAGACAAGTTATGGGCAAAAATAAAATTAGTCAAATCCCGAAAATAATCGCTACGTTTTTAAATTTGCCTAAACCATAAGAATACACCGGACACTGCTTCCGCAGGACTTCTGCCACATTACTAGCTGACTCGGGAGCTGATTTAACCACGATCAAGCGGCACGGTGGATGGAAATCGAGCAAAGTCGCCGAAGGCTATATAGAGAACTCAATAGGAAATAAAAAACGGATCAACGAACAAATAACAGAATCAACAGCTTTCACTAATAATGCAGCTTCATCATCGCTTCAGCCTCAGCCGAGTACAAGCGCGACACTAATGCCCTTACCAGTGGTTCCTCGTAGCTCATCCGCAGCCTTCTTCAAGCCTTCAACTAACAACTCAAGATGTAAACATGTCTCAAAATATCAAGATACCCGGACAAAATGTAACATCTTATAATAGCTGCACTTTTAATAATTGTACTTTTAACTAAATATAAACATTTCTATGCATTTATGTCTATAATTTTCCTCGTAGGTGTAATAAAAAGCACTATACATACCTCAGGATAAAGTACAGTTCCATACCTCAAATGGTTTGCGCCCCTCGCAAGCTCGTGGCGCAAATGCCATATTCTCGGTATGGAACTGTCACTTTCTTCCCTCTGAAGTAATGTACTATTACTCGCCTTTCAAAGCCCTTTATTTTGCTACCCCACTTGAAAAACGTTTTTTAGCCCGCATATTAAATTGCCTCAAATCTGCCCCAATCTTATTTTTTTTTTACCCAGTGACACTACAGATACATCAACACGGATCTAATGGTGTATCATTTATCAACATCCGTTTGGTCGTTTGGCAGTTTTTTATTTATTTATTTCAGGGTTACTGTCTGGTCAGGGTCTGGTGTTAATCTGATGGAAATGGCGGCAGTATCGAGCCTGATATTAATGTTTTTTGCCTGAATATTTTTTGAAATTGAAATAGAACGCTATGACAGGCTTCATTCAAATGAAAGAAAAAAAAATCTTTCGGAACCTAGAAAAAATGACATTATAATGGAATAATAATGGAGCACAGTACGACTACTTTCCGCTCAAAACCCCAGGTTGTTTTAAGGCATCGCTATTTTGAACCTTATTCCATGGTAATAAAATTCAAAACCTTGTGGATTGGCATCATATGATGCCATGGGGCCTTGAGGAATTAACTTTACCGTTCGACGCTTCTCGGTTTTAGTCGCTGGAAGTGATCAAGTTGTCCTGGAAACTTGAAATTTGGCACAGAGGTGTATCATAAAGATTATATTAAGGGAAAAATTCTGAATACCGTTAATTGATTTACTATTAAAACATAAATAATAAATCTTAAAGCCAAGAAGTGTCGAGCGGTAAAGTTAAAATAATTAATAACTGATAACACTGTGAAACTAGATAAAGCGTTCGTGACTCTCCTCCACATTGTTGTGTACACACCGCAGTACCCGTCTCGGTGAGATGTAGTTACCCGCACGATTGTTTCCGAAGTCCGCTAGGCCACGGAAGCCCCGAAAAAAGCTAAGTGTGAATTTTAGCAACTAGCTACGTTGTTAAAATTCACACTTAGCTTTTTCGTTTGATTTATTATGCGGTAGGTAAAAGTTTGTGGTCGGTGAGTTTTGAGTGCTAAATATATTTTCTGCTAGTATTTCAACCCACTCGGTCCGACTTATTTGAGAATTTGAATTTCGAACACATTCCGTGCAGTCTAAAATAGGAAATTTGATTAAACACACATCAAAAATAAATACCAAAATAGCCGACTGCATTTTTACGCTTTTAAGGTGTTGTGGAAAAATAGTTACTTAAATATGTTATGTAAAGAGATCGGATAATCGGATGTATATTTACCTAAAGTTGAGGTGTGGGCTATTATGAAATGCACTTTTAATTGAAAAAATCCCGTGATTCCGGGATCGCTAAATTTATTGTTGTGATTATAACATCGGATGTATATTTACCAACATTTTATAAAACTATTTATTATGTTTTTTTTTCACTAACACACATTACCCTCCTCTTAAACCCTACACACATACATCTTTTACTTTTATACATCCAAATAGTTATACAATCCCGGAATATCGGGTTTTTTTTTTATTAAGAAACCGCTTCCTACTTTTTTAGACAAAAATAACTTTAGGTTACATATATATGCATCCGAATATCCGATCTCTAGTTATGTATGACAATAATATTTTTGTATATTTACTTCTAAACGTTTCTTCGATGTTAACGCATACCATTTAGTTGGTTTTATGTCCTAATGTTGAGAAGCACTTAACGCATTTTGATATTACCATCCTAGCACAATGAGACACATTAGTGTTTAGTTCTAGTTCTAGCCTAGACCAATACTAATATCACCTTCTTATCATAGGACTGCAGGCATACAGTTCTACTAACCTAGAACAATTTCCGTACCTCATTTACAGTTAGAGTTGAGTTCGGTTTTTATATTAGAGCAAGCTTCGATTATTGCTGAAAGCTTACGGATAATTACGACTTAATTACATAAAAGCCTTAGAAAACCACGAAAATGATCATAAAATGATTATAATGCAATGAGCTAAAGCTTATTTCTGGCAATAATCGAACTCTTACTGTAAAGGCACTCTACAGTTCTTAAATGCAAGTTCATACAGTTCAATTTGGCGTTTATATTACTCGTAAGTTGGTGAAATAAATGATGTGTCGCAGTCTCCAATTAAATCTGACAGCGGTGACAGGCTGTCAAGTTAGATAGGGCGGGGGTGAGGGGGGGGGGATAGTTCCACTATTAAAGTGGGAGAGGAACTGTCTTGGAGGCTTTGCACAACACAATTTTAATTAGTGACGAATATTTGGGTCGAATAGTTTAGATTAACTCTGCCACCCCGTATGGGAAAAGGGCTGACGCTATGATTTAGTTTAGACTAGTTTGAAACTTCTACCCAAACGCAGGGAACGTTCGGATTAGCACAGGAAACCCGGAAAAAGACCACAGAAAACGCAAAATTGACCCATCTAGCTGTAGCTGTTTTGTGTTCATTTTGTTAAAAATAATTCACCAAGTTGAAAACTTAAAAAACCGACTTCAAGTTCAAACCCTGTTTTTTCCTTCCGATGATTTAACCTGTCCGTAATGGACCGGTTAAATCATCGATTTGAAAGCTATTGGAATTGATTTCACTATACAAAGTAGAATGAGTTTGTGAGTCCAAATTATTTAGGCAAATACGTACAAAGACTGGAGTTTATGTAAGCCCTCTGAAAACACTTTCAAGACACTTAATAAAAACAAATAGTGAAAAAATTGTGGAGCAACGACAGTAACCGACAGGGTCCTTTTGAAAAAGCAACAAGCAACCATTTTACAATTCTGAGGATCGGAGCCTAAGAACAAGATAGCTGACGTAAGTAAGCGAAAGTAGGTGGAAGTGGGCAGGTCACTTGACAAAGCGAGAAGACAGATCGGTAAACGGGTGGTGGCCATGAGGAGGCCAAGGTCAGTCAGCTGACCGACTGCCAGATGGTCTGATGACATAGCGATGATATTAGGAAAACGATGGACGCGGGTTGAATGGTGTGTACATGAGGAGAGGAGTGCACGCCATTCAACCCGCACAACCCTCAACACTGGGTTCCCTGACAGGCTGATGATGAAGAACGGATCGCATGCACAGCCGAGGACTCGAAGTGAAGCTGTCACTGTGCTCGCTCATGAATCTAAAGATAATTTAAACGGCACATTATTAAAGAAGTTTAAAAAAATAGGTTATGACCTTAACATAAAGTTAAGGTTTAAGCAGCAGTCTGTGCAGTGGCAATACAGGGAAAAGTGTATAGGCTTTTTAACAATATTGACAGATTTGTAAAAGAGGAATTTGTTGTTTTTTAAACAGATCCACAACAGAAGTCACGGAGGTCAATCTCTATTCAGCCTTTGTGAAGATTTACGCGATTTCGTTTTCGATTACAGACCAATAATGTAAATAAAATGTGTTATTTTGGTATTGTTCTGTGCAAATAAGTATAATCCGGTGGAAATTTTACATTTATTTCTTGGCAAATTGGACTGTTCGCCTCGAGCCAGACGGAGAAACATGATTCAAGACTTCTTGAATGCGTTGCAAATTTCCAACAGCATTTTTAAGGTCCCATACACTATAAATAATGTTTTTATTGAGCCTGGCTTCTGTTCCAGTCTTTTCGCTGACTACTCAGCATACGAAAAACGACAAATATGCTTCATGAGCGAAATGACCAACAAGCGTAGACCAAAAGATCACCTTATAGGTTCTATAACTCAGAACAAGATAAAATAGCGAATTTATTATTTCAATGCATACATTGTACGAAGCCAATAATAACATGCAAGACAGCATCTTTTAATTTGATCGTGTTTGTTAAAAATATATTAAAAACTGGTTCAGTAGGTATAGATTGTGATGGTTTACTGGTTTGTCTTTTATATTACTCTGCTGGAGGAATAAGCATTAGGGGTGGTCTATAGGTCCTATTCCACCACCACCTCATGAATTCGGAATGAGGTTTCGATGGTCTAGTCCAGCTAGAAAATAAAAAATTGGAAATCATATCAACCATGCGAGTGAATACAAACTGTGCGACTAAAAGACTGACTTAGCGAAATTGTGGCTCAAGAGGGATCTTGACTGATGTCAAATAAACTATAGTAGTTATATATTCAATCATCAACTCGAATATGGCTCAATCTTATTATCCGGCTAACGGCTTGTGCCCCTCGGTAAGGAAATTAATGGGCTTCATTGATTTATTTGTTTAATTTTATCTTCAAACACAAATAATCGCTCAAATATACAGGTAAAATAATAGATATAGTCTTATAAAGAGTCATTAAAACACAGGTCCTTGCCCAAATTGACACGCATGGAAGAGGGAAGGTGGTGGAAGCAATATTTGAAGTAAAAATGCATATTTTTGTGTGTAAATTTTAACAAGGCAAACAAGGAAAGCCGCGGGCGATCATTTCAACTACTTTTGAGTGCGTAGTGTAAGTTGTTTGCGCGTTTCTCGACGACGTCTTCGAATTAACGTTACGTGATATCACGATATGCATCAAGTAAGTAAGCGAATCAGGATAGGTATACGTGATGCTTATGTCGACTGAAAATTACAAAAAAAGACTACAATAGGATCATTCCCGAAAGGTGAAAAGTATTCAACGGCTTCTGCTGGCCAAAAATCTAGTTGTATTATTACAAAGGAGGTTGAGTTCTGCTAAGTACCGTAGTGTCTTCGTAGCCAGGACTTAAACCCGCTTTTATCCAACCTTACTATTCTGAAATACAGTTATAAAACAGGATAATTTGTCACTGCACCAGCCCTTAGCCCAGGCACGTTTACTATGGGCGTGCTAGCTACGCAGCGGCGGCGTGCGGTGAGGGTGAAGTAGCAACTCACGACCACTCTTCGTTCAACCCAAGCGTCGTAACAAAAACAATTCATAAATGCAAACAACCCTGAGTACAGTGTATTTCTGAATGCGCTCAGCGTTTTCGTCGAGAATCTCATAAAATAACATAAACAAAAACTGTTACATACAGGCACATACATTGCTTCTGGCCCCAGACTAGGATAACCTGTGTCGTGGAAACCAGAAACAGCGACGTCACACACACATAAACATCCAAGACCTGGGTTTTTTTTCACCCCCAGCCGGGGATCGAACCCGGCACCTCTCGCATGATAGGCGGAGCCACAACCGCTACACCACAGAGGTCGTCAAACTCGCCAAAATCTCACACTAGGCGCACTGATGTTTCTCGCATTCGCGGTCTCAGACCCTTGTTTGTCTGAAAACAGTTATTAGGGTACCGCATACCGCGGGAACCCTCCAGGCCAATTTCGACACTTTGTTTGCAGTTCATGGAATTATCTCTTTGGCGCGGATGCCGAAGCAACTACTCATCTGATAGTATCTCAAAAAACGTGCTATCACTGTCTCTCGCTCGGAAAAAAGACTGCGCCGATATAACATCTAAGTGGCACTTAGTTTGAGACTGCAGCCTGCGCATTCGGCTATTTATTTGCAGTTCATAGAATTATCACTCTTTGACTTGCCGTTTTTTGCAGCAATGAGGTTTGCTACTGTTTGCTGTCTGCCTCTTTATGTGATTTGAGAAGAAAATACACATTTTTCCTGAACTTTTGTGATGGTGGGAGTTGATGATAATTATATGAAAGGGCTGTCTAGGTTTTTTTGTAGAGACTGCGCCAGTAAAGAAGATTACTATTGATTTATATTTATACGATATAACGTTACGACTAGGCAGATGCTCCCAGGTACAGGTATATAACCTCTATAATCTGTTTTATGAACTACTCGACCTATGAATCTGTTAATTTGGCAGATATATAGGAAGCTGAACAATACAAGCGCTCAGCTCATAAAAAGATTATCATAATTCTGGAGGAGACGTCTAAATAGCGACAAGTCTGTATAAAGCGGGGGAAGGGCGTGAGGATGGGGGTCCTCCCCCTCAGGGAAGGGAGGGGCAGGAAGGGGGAGAGAGGAGGGAGGAGGCCCCACCAATTTTAGACCCATATCGATACTACCAACGCTTAGCAAAATATTTGAAAAACTCGTACTTAATCAATAACAAAGTCATTTTTATCTCAATAATTTAATTCATATTGCTCAGTTTGGTTTCACAAAGGGTCGTTCAACAGCCGATGCTGGTGTTGAACTAATCGACAATATTTTTGATGCCTGGGAAGACGCAATGGATGCAATAGGTGTCTTCTGCGATCTATCCAAGGCTTTTGATTGCGTCCATCATGACACTCTTGTCAGGAAGTTACGCCATTATGGTGTAAAAGATCAGGCACTTGGCCTTCTGGAGTCATATCTAACAGATAGGGTTCAGATGGTCGATGTTAATGGGAAAAGATCACCTGGGTCTTCAATAAGTATGGGCGTACCGCAAGGTTCAATTCTTGGTCCTTTCTTGTTTTTAGTATATATTAATGATTTACCTTACCTTGTTAAAGCAAAACATGGGTTAGTATTGTTTGCCGATGATACTTCTTTGATATTTAAAGTTAAAAGACAGCAATCAAATTATGACGAGGTAAACAATGCTATCTCTAGTATAGTGAACTGGTTTACTGTTAACAATTTATTACTTAATGAAAAGAAAACTAAATGTATTAAATTCGTGTTACCCAATGTGAACCCGGTAACTACAGACATATTTATAAAAGGACAGAGATTGGACCTTGTGCAGTCGACTGTCTTTTTGGGCATTACTTTAGACGCCAAACTACAATGGGATCCTCATATAAATAAATTGTCGAACAGACTGAGTTCGGCAGCGTTCGCAGTTAAAAAAATTAGAGCTCTTACCGACGTAGACACCGCTAGACTAGTCTACTTTAGTTACTTTCATAGTCTAATGACCTATGGTATTTTATTGTGGGGTCACGCTGCGAATGCTAATAGTATATTTATTCTGCAGAAACGGGCTGTTCGTGCAATTTATAGATTAGGGCCTAGAGTGTCACTGAGCAAAAAGTTTAAAGAAATCAATATTCTGACATTTTTTGTGTCTCAATATATCTATGACAATCTTGTGTCTGTAAAAAGAAATATAACTAATTTTCAGAAGTACAGTGATATACACAATTTTTATACTAGAAATAAAAGTTGGTTGCTTATGTAAGCCGACTACATAAAATTAGTAATTCTTTTAAAGGCAATTGTATACGCTATTACAATAAGGTCCCTACTGATATTAAAAACTTACCTTTAGACAAGTTTAAAATAATAATAAAACAGAAATTGTATAAAAAAGGTTACTATAGGATATCTGATTACTTAGAGGACAGATGTCCATGGGAATAGATTGTTTGAGTAACAGGCTGTTTCGATATATAATTAGCATTCATTTTGTAATTTGACAATATTTTATTTAAAAAAGGAAACGCAAAAGATGCGACGACTGTGGAGTTTCTTCGGTGAGCTCTTCTCCACAGATTCCGCCATTGTGTTAGTGAACTCACCCAAAAAAATGTAATGACGGATCTAAGTGATGTAACAACATCCTATGGAAATAAATGATTTTTGATTTTGATTTGAGGAGGGGAGGTTAATGTTTGTATGGACGGGCTATTTTTACACGAGTTTGCGCGAGCGAGGCCGCGGATTGTAAGTAGGTATATGCGCACCTTGATTTTGATCCAAATATTGGCATGTTATTAAATCTATGTAAACTTTTGTCTGGGTCTGAAGTGGACAAGTGTATTTTATTTGCGTAGTAGGTATTTTTAGTTTTATGTAGTTTCGGATTTGGCTTTGTAGGCCCTACTTCAAACGTCAACCGGTATAACAACTCGAGTTGTTCATTATTTGTTGCTGTAGCGGCAACAAAAATACGCATTCTGCGAAAATTTAGACTCTACCTATTCCTATACCGGTTCACGAGACTCAACCACGGAAAGCCCGGTGACGGACGGACAGACAGGCGGGCAGACGGACAGACGGATCCCATTTGGCACCCTTAGGGTAAGGAATCCTAAAAATGTATAGGTATGCTGTCGAATTTCAAACTGTCATTTTAGTTCCAGAAAGGTTAGACGAGCTCATTAGTCTAAAAGATAAGTCTTTTTACTAGCCACTAATGGATTGACCTTTATAGGTCAAGTGCTGCCAAGCTAAATTAATTTTCAAGGGAGTTTATTTTATACAACCCTCAGTTGGGATTAAAGAAGACTTTTAAATTCATTTCGTACCTGAACACATTTTGTTTGGTCAATTTATATGACAAGCAATCAGTTTTTATGCCACCCTCAGTTAAGATAACTTTTAAATAACTTTCATTGCCTAAATTAATTAAGCACCTTAATTTCTATCATGAATCGCTTTGTTATGTCCCACTGTTGGGCAAAGGCCTCCCCTTTCTTAGACCACTTATTCCTGTCAGTTGATGCCCCGGCCAAGTCTGGCAGGAACTTGTCCAGTCATCCCACCATCCTACCCCTACGCCGGTGCCCGTCGCTTGGCACCCATTTGGTGGCAAGTTTCACCTACTTCTGGGGGTGCATGGGGCAAACTTGTCCGGCCCACCTCCATTATAGGTTAGCGATCTTTGCGCCTACGTCAGCAATGCCAATGGAGCGTGGCGTCGTGTTCCTAACGTGATCCGTCAGTCTAACACCTGTTATGCTGCGCTCCATCGCTCTTTGACAAACCTTGAGTCTGGAGTTCTGGTTCTCCGTCAGCGACCATGTCTGAGCACCGTAGGTTAGGATAGGCAGAATACACATGTCGACGAGTTTGCGCTTCTGTGATAATGGAAGGTTGCGATCATTAATCGGTTTAAAAAGGTTTATCCAAACGCCAAACAATGAATCACTTAAGTTGACCGTCTCGCCGTCGTGTTATCGTCACTGAATCGTCATTGAGCTCTTCTTCACCGTGCCGGCCCGGCCACGACCCGGCCCCGACACGACAGTTGTCAACCACGCCCGGCAATTCCGTTCCGCGTATGTACAAGCCGCCACACGCTCATGTTGCTGAGATTTGGGGTGCAATGCGGGTGCGCAGGGCAGAGCCAGTCTCGAGTGCGTCAAAGTCACGCGACGCACGATTTACCAATAGATAGGACCGGATCTCCGACCGGCCGCACACGGCTATAGAGGACGTAGCCATAGCGATGTCAGCGTATAACAATAAAATGTATTTGCTGGATGTATTATATTTACGTCGCCAAAAATTAATGTTGTGAAACGGTTTTGGGTTTACCCAACTAAAAAAGTGAGGTATTTAGATGGCGTGTATTACAATTTATTTGAAAAACCTTGTCAAATCCCATATTAAGCTTCCACTGACGTCGTTGTCGGGCCGGGTCGTGGCCGGGTCGGGGCCGGGTCGTGGCCGGGCCGGCCCGGTGAAGAAGCGCTTATTGTCGACCAGATGGTTGGCTTATTACACCTAACTGTTTCGAATAATGCGATCACGTAGAGTGGTTTTTCAAGACCACTCTACGTGATCGCATAATTAGGCACTACACACCTTAGGGCACTACACCATATCATTTTTGAAGGGCCTAACCCTATCCGAAGGGTCTGACAAATCTTATTCATTTTTTAATACTGTTGGAAAAATACCTTTACCCGGCTACCCTTTTAAAAGGTACAACGCACTTGAGTTGAATCACATGCACACTCTGTATTAAAGGTATGTAATGGGTAATGGAAAGGTGTATGCAGAGCTCCGTGGTCTAGTGCGTTTCAAGCTTGCTTCTCACGGGTGAAGGTTCGAATCCCGGTGCTGACCTTGTACCAATGAGATAACAAATTTATCTCAACTGCATTGTACGGACGTTCTATCGATGATGGAATACGTCGTGAAGAAACCTTTATTAGTCTATAGCTACGGGGATGGGCTAGCCCTCTGTCACGCAAAATGGGGTGTTGAATAACTGGCTATAAGTGGGCATAAAATTGCCTCTGCCACCCCGTATGGGATAAGTCGTGACGCTATGTTATATTATGGGAAGGTAATATAACTCGACCCTGTCGCCAACTCAAAAGAAAGTGAGGAATTGTGACAAAAATCAAACCTATTTGCAAGTGGCAACTCTCTGACACCTATCATAACATAATACACAATTCATTTAAAATTCATGACGTTCTAACGGTGATGCAAAACACCGTGAGGAAAACTTCATTACTCCCTAGCTGCAGCGATGGGCTAGCCCCCTGTCACGCAAAATGGAGTGTTGAATGACCGGCTTAAAGTGGGCACAATTGTGCCTCTGGCCCCCGTATGGGAAAAGGCGTGTCGCTATGTTATGCTGTCAAATTGGCGTTTTAACAACCAGAACGCGATTATCTTATTTCACAAGAGCTGTCATTACAAGCGATTGTGATTTGAATTTGAAAGTAATTGGGATATGTCATACAAACAAACAAACAAATATTTACATAAAGGCACATACATTGCTTCTGGCCCCACACTAGGATACCCAGTGTTGTGGGAACCGGAATCAGCGACGTCACCCACATACAAACATCTAAGACCTGGGGATTTTTTGTCTGTATCCCCAGCCGGGAATCGAGCCCGGGACTTCTCGCATGGTAGGCAGATCCACAAACAGAGCGCAACAGAGGTCGTCAAGAAATACAGAATTGATCTACTGTTTTATTAGTTTGTTAGACGCCTTCATAATTCAACCACTGACTGCTAATTAGAAAACAGTAAATTATTCCCCACTCAAGCCCAGATGTTTCAGAGATTTTGTTTCTGACGTCTAAAGTCTGAAGGCTGCGGCGTTGAAATCTGGAGCTAAACATTAAATTAAATGCAAACTTAGGCTTCAAGTTATCTCTCCCCTTTGTTAGTCTGTAGAAGCAAATTAACTAACTGATTCAGCTTTAAGAGCTAAATGTTGGAAAAGACAGTGCGGTTAACTGACTGAAGTTACGTTTTTAATTCGGGTCTAAAGTCAGTAACACTCAACTTGTAGTTAAGTTTAGCATTTACGAGTATTTTTATGTATGTGGGCACTCGTATATTTAGTTTATATTGTACGCCTGCTCAGCAACCGACCTTTCTGATCCTAATTTGGTTTGCTGGAAGAGATCTCTTATTAGAGATAAGCTCGCCTTTGTACACTATTTTTAGGTGAGTCTTGATGTCTGTATATTATAAGTGTGCAATAAAGAAATTATGAATTATGAATCTTTTGAATCGACTTTAAAACGGGAAATAATAAACCGACCGAATAAAAACTATTGAGCGAATGATCATGAACAGAAAAAAATATGATGAAGCCACCACTTATTGGCTAAATAAAATCCATCGTTCGTTTTGTATTTTATGTTACTCGAATTAAGGACTTCAAGTTGCTGTTTTAATTTTTCTAATCGCGCAATTTAGTAATTTAGTCAAACGAAGCCAGTATTTCTAGCCGCAGTATTTTTTTGTCGCTATTCAGTAATTAAGTCATGCAAAACCAGTAATTCTGCCAAAAAAAAACTGGATTTACAGTCATATGTTAAGATAATACCCCTTTAAAATTGAATTGTTGTTACCATTTGCTTCCATATTTTATATACGTATTTTACAAGAACTTGCTGAAAAGAAAAAGAGATCCAGGTGTGAAAAGGGATGACTTGCTTCTCTTTCTCTACTCACTCCATTTTACGGTACTACTTTAGTAGTACACTAGTACACTTATTTTATACATATATTGCCGGTAACATATACATGGTTACAGGTTTAGTCGACCTAGATAACGCTTAAGGCTTGAGCATATATATGCTCAAGCCTTTTGGCCAAAAGAGCGGGAGGTAGTCAGAAAATAAGAAGCACCGCTTCCTAAAATCTTGGCCTACGTCTCTCGCTTCATCACAATTCATACAACTCTCCGTGGTTACGGGTACTTCTTTGTCGAATAATTGTATGGCATTGATTTATTTATTAAGAAAAGACGCTCCAACATATCTTCACTTATCAAGTTATCATTATTTCTTTGATGCATCTGATTATGTTCTCCAACTTGAGGTTTTCAGTATGATTTGACCGTTCACTAGGAAATTTCATTTTTAAAATCTTTGTTTCTTGTGGCTTTGGGCATTTGCGCAGATGTCTATCAATCACAGACCAATAATACATTTTGCGTAAGAGGTCGCTAGCTCACCGCCGCGCCGCAGTTATATAGACTTAATGAAGATCACGAAGTATTTCATATAACAACAAACGTTTACAGCTAGATACATTTCTTCTAGCCTCACGCTAGGATACCCTGTGTCGTGGAAACCAGAAACTGTGACAATAACCATCCAAGACTGGGGTTTTTTTTTCTTTATCCCCAGCCGGGGGTCGAACCCGGGACCAAACGCATGAATCACCTATTAGAGATTCTTTTAAATAATACAACATTTTTGATAGTCATTGTTAAGGTTGATTTACAAAATGCTTTTAACTCAGTTGAGCGTGACGTCATTTTGAGCAAAGTTAGTGTTTGCGTTCCATCTCTCTACCCTTTTCTCCATCAGTGATACTCTGGTACTACAAACTTGTTTTTTGGGGAAAACCTAGTAGCGTCTCAAGTGGGCGCGCAACAGGGTGATCCGTTAGGGCCATTGATATTCAGCTTGGCGATACAGGATGTTGTAAAATCTGTAAGTTCCCCTTTGAATGTCTGGCACTTGGATGACGGTACTATCGGGGGACCTCCGGATGTAGTCCTGGCCGATTTGGAGCCGATTATTCGTGGTCTAAGAGTCTTAGGGCTACAACTTAACTCACAGAAATGTGAGTTATTCCCGTGCTCTGGAATTTGGGGCACAAGGCTCAAGAGCGATGTTTGAACGTTTAGTGCCAGGGGCGAAGTTCCTTAATAAAACATATTTCACCCTGTTGGGGGCGCCCATATTTGTAGAAGGTGCACCGGGCGTTCTGCGATGTAAGATGGAGGCCTTGGTTGGGGCTTTGCCACATCTAAAGGAGCTTTCCGCACATGAGGCCCTTATTATTCAGCGAAACAATTTGTCCCAGCCGAGGTTAACATATTCTTTGCGGACGGCTCCGGTCTGGATGTGCAGGGTGGAGGCAGATTCATACGACCTAGCTTTGAAGAATATTTTGGAGACGATTTTGAATGTGAAGATGTCTACCTCCTAGTGGTCACAGGCAATACTTCCTATCAGATTTGGTGGTCTCGGCTTTCGTCGCCTACGGGACCTGCGGGACCCTCTTCGCATGGGGTGTTTAAACTTGTCACTCGCATTTTGAATATTAATGGTGAAAATTTGAACATTCCTTTTGCGGCCGAGGCTTTGCGGCTGTGGCAGGTCCGTTGCCCGGGGAGAGATGTGCCGGTGCAGACTGGCGTGCAGCGTTCCTGGGATGAAGACCTTTGCAGGTCATCCCTTGACGGCCTTCTGGCGCAGAATACGGGAGCGGATCTTGCTCGCCTGCGTGCAGTCTCCCAACCAGAGTCTGGCGCCTGGCTGCATGCATTACCGTCTCCGCAGTTGGGCACCTTTTTGGACGACAACTCCCTGCGTGTGGCAGTGGCGCTTCGGTTAGGTTGCCACATCTGCGAACCACATCGCTGTGTTTGTGGTGCGGCGGTTGACTGGCTGGGGCGCCATGGGCTGCACTGTGTTCGGAGTGCAGGGAGACTCTCTCGCCATCACTTAATTAACGACATCGTCCGGAGAGCGCTTGTCTCTGCCAATATTCCGACGGTTCTAGAACCTCCGGGTTTAAGCCGCAGCGGCGGGAAACGTCCGGACGGTCTCACGTTAATACCGTGGGAGAGAGGTCGTTGCCTATTGTGGGATGTGACCTGCGTGTGCACGTACGCACCATCTCACATCAGCTCAACTATGGTAACCCCGGGTGCTGCTGCTGAGTCGGCCGGCAGCGCGGAAGAAATGCATTAAATACGCACAGCTAATGGGAAGTTATCTGTTTGTTCCTTTGGCCGTCGAGACCACAGGGGTGTGGGGTTCGCAGGGTAGGGCCTGCGCCAAGGACATAGGGCGTCGTTTGAGGGACCGAGGATTTGACCACCGCTCCGGATCATTCCTGTCACAGAGGATCTCGCTAGCTGTGCAGCTCGGTAACGCTGCCAGTGTAATGGGCACGTTTGGTGCGGGCGTTCAATCAATCAAGAATTCATCTCACGCACCCATTCTGGGGCGTGGGGAGTCAGGGTCAGATCATCGGATCTCTTCCTGAAGAAGCGCCTCTGTCCACTCCTATGGACAGGTCATCGGGGGGCCCTCGCGGGCGGTGGAGATCTTCTCACGAGGGGTGTTCCGTTGGATGATCGCCGGCTAGGCAACCAGGTCGCGTGGCAGGCGGCGGCGGTCGGGCGGGCGCGCGTGGTACGGCGCCATGTCGCGGATATGCGGATGTTGTGAGCTATCCGCACGCGCGAACATGCCCTTCGCCAGCCTCTGGACAAACTGGTCCACTGGTTCCCATCTGAGGTCCCTCTGGATCGTCGCATTCCTCACGTAGCGGGGGGCGTCGACGATGGTACGCAAAGAGAGGTTCTCTTGGGCTCGGAGTCTCCGTTTGTTCGTCTCCTAGCACAGGGCGTACCATGCCGGGGCCGCGTAGGTGAGGCGGGATCTCAGGTAGCACATGTAGATCCCGAGCTTCGCCCTCAGAGGGAGGCTGGAGTCGAGAAGTGGACGCAGCTTGGCGCGTGCCACCTTGACCTGGTTGACGACGTTGTCGACATATTGCTTCATGGTGAGCCGGCGATCGATGGTCACTCCCAGGTACTTCACCTGCGGAGACCACGCGATGTCCTGTTCTTGGAGCTGGAGTGGTGGTGGAAGGGGGGACTGGCCTGTGATGAGCGCCTGCGTCTTCCCAACGTTGACGGACAACCGCCACTTGGCGAGCCAGTCGGGCAAGATGTCCAGGGTGCGCTGCAGTTTGACGGCAGCGTGCCGTGCCTGGATCGACGACGCGTAGTAGGCAGCGTCGTCGGCGAAGAGTGCCAGCTGGGCACCGGGCCCGACGGGGATGTCGTCCGTATATTGGGAGTAACAGGCTGGAGACAGGCAGGACCCCTGAGGGACGCCGGCTGCAACGGGGTGTTCCTCGGAGATGGCGTCTTCCACTATCACTCGGAAGCGGCGATTCTTCAGGAAGGAGGCGATGATCTGGACCAGTCTTCTTGGGGCTGGAGACGTCGACAATTTGTACAGCAACCCCTCGTGCCATACTCTGTCAAACGCCTTCTCCATGTCCAGGAGTACTGCGACAGTGTAAGTACTGCGGGCGTTTCTTGGGGCGGTTTATTTTTATAGATATGTATTTTGTTTCTTATGTTTAGTTAAGATTTATGTCATTGTATTATATTGTAGTTATAGGTACTAGACCTTAGACTGTCTCCTTCAAGTTATGTATAGTTAATTTAATAAAAAGTTCCATGTATTTTCATGTTAACATAATAAAATTATATTCTAAACACAGTAAACGCAAACAATTTTACGCATACGATACCCATCGAAAGGAAGTGTACGTCGTACGTTCATTCTCGCATTACGGAGGGAAACTAAATTTTGTGGAAACACCAGCAACTTCACACTGCTACTCTCTACACTGTAACTGGAAATTTCATCTAAAAAAAGTTGCAACGTTGGCTGCAACGTTGGATACAACGTCCGTGCCGCAATTTGATGCATTATTCAGCTAGGGGTGTCAATTTGCACTGGCATTAAGCACATTAGGACCTACGCACTCTAACTTTTTACCGCAATACAGTGGCCCTATTCTGGTAGCACAATGACGGTGAAGTTCAGTGACAATGTCGCGACGACACGGCAGTTAACTATAGGTATCCATTATTTGACTTCTTTGCAGTAATCAGTGCCTATATACGTACATACATGAAAAATAGATTAAGCGTAGCGCGTTTTCCCGATCGGGTTGGCAAAGGCACCTAAGCCCACGTTTAGCCAATTATTCAATTGCCCATTTTGCGTGATAGAAGACTAGCCAATCGCCGCAGCTGTCGTTCAGGTCACAATAAACACTTATCCCTGCATTACCAACAACCAATTACAGGCCCACTCCGATCTGACCCAAACGACGTAGTTGAAGTGAGTTTTAATTGCAAATCAAATTGATCGTAAAGATATTACCTGCAAGATTCAAGCATAGTTTTCTCTTACTCCTCCTAACTAATATTCTTCCTGGAAATTGCCAGTAAAAATAATCGAGGAAAATACAGGAATCACCAACTTCTAATCCTTTTTGGCGCTTTGTTCATCGAACAGGTAATTAACTATTCACAATACTAATTAGAAGATCAAACGAACTTACCTTAAGTGAAGTTCGATCATAATTATCTTGTCTTTGTCGAGGAGATTTATCAACCATGTAGTCCCAGTTCTGGCAGCAAAGGCTTCGCACGTAGTTTATAGCGCCCTCTAGGAAGAAACAAAAGCTAACTCCTGCTTTTCCTGCCTACTGGGCGCTACCCCCGCTACCCGTCATTCTTTTTAGAGTAAACGGCAACATTGTTATGGGGAATATAACGGGAAGGGAGGGACCTTAAATCTCCTCGACAAAGACAAGATAATTATGATCGAACTTCACTTAAGGTAAGTTCGTTTGATCTTCTAATTATCTTGTCTTTGTCTCAGAGATTTATCAACCATGTAGATGTTTAGAGATTAACAATCAATGTTGCTAATGAAATAAAACTTATGTTTTTACTTTGAGATAAATGTAATGAAAAAACAAACTATTACACAAACTTAACGATTATCCCTCAGCAAATTGCTGTCACTGTCTACCATAGGCCTATTATAAAAGTTGGCAAATACAGAGGATTGGTCAGTCCAACCGGCTGATCTCCGAATAATATCTATGCTTATGCCTGATCGGGCTGCTGATGATGTGGATGCGTGGCGAGTGCTATGGGCACTAAATATAGACGTGTCAATGCCACTCGCTGAAAGCGTATCTTTTAACCAACGGCTAATCGTTTGCGACGTCGCCGGCCTGAAGGGTTTCTTATATGTCAAAAAAAGTTTATCATTTAACGAAGTCCTGTGACTTGATGATATATTCATGTAACATTGCAAGGTTGTAGCAGGACATATACTAAGATCTTGTGAAAAAAATGGTAAATTTATTACCGGTTAAGCCCGACTAATTCCTGAAGTTTTAATTAAATCGTCAATTAATATGATAATCTTATCACTATAAATCTTAATATTACTTATCTTAATCAATAACAAAGTCTGAACTCTCTGACCTGAGGCTAATGCTAAAAGCATGACAGTTTTCTTAGTAATTAGTTCTACATTGACAGACTCATTTGATTGGCTGCTGAGATAATCTAAAACAATTGCTGGGTTCCATGTAACATTATACTTTGGGAAACAAGGTCTTAACTTAAAAATACCTCTAAAGAACCTTCCTAACTTGTCATCTTGTGCTACTTTACATGAATTAATAAAAGCTATTGCAGAACGGTGATTATTTAAAGTTCCGTATGATGATCCAGATTGAAAACAGATAGATAAAAAATCAAGTATTTGATTTACATCAGCGTTATAAAAATTACAACCCTTGTTGTGGCAGTAATCCCACCATAGCTTCCAGCTGGAACAATACTGAGATTTTGAACTGGATGTTATGGAAGCACTCATTACTTGTACTGCAGATTCTGGTATTCCCTGTATAATCAACGCTTCCCGGATAACAAGCTCACCGTCAGGGAAAGGTGGTGGTGTAACGGGTGTGTGGACCTAAATGGTGATGAAAGAAGATTTACATCCGGTCTGAGTATCATCACCTTCCCTATGCATAATGATTTGAATAATGGGTACCAAGGCTGAGAGGGCCAATGAGGAACTACCACTATGCCAGTTGCTTTATCAGAAATTATTTTATTGAGCATTTTAAGAACTAAAGCGAAAGGAGGAAAGGCATAAAAAATTATTTTTGACCAATTTATTGTAAATGCGTCGATGTCATTAGCGAACGGATCTCTTTTCCATGATATGTATTTATCACATTTAGAATTTACTCGGGATGCGAACAGGTCGATATCTGGTATCCCAAATGTCTGAGTAATTCTTAGATATTCTTTAGTGTTCAATTCCCACTCTGTGTCCAAATTGATCTTTCGAGACTCGAAATCTGCTTCAGCATTCAATGAAGATTTTACATAAGTGGCAAAAATAAATATTTTCCTTTCTTCACACCAGGCTCAAATATCTTTAGAAAGAGAATTAAGGTGTTCAAATTGAACACCCCCCATTCTATTTACATAGGAGATTGCAGTTGTGTTATCAACACGCAGTAAAAGGTCACAACTCGACAAGTCTTTCGCAAATGTTTTTAGGCCAAAGAATACCGCGAGTAATTCTAAGTAGTTTATGTGATTACCTCTCTCAGCCCTGGTCCAATATCCGCCAGTTCACTCACTATTGCAAGCGGCACCCCAGCCTGTGGTACTCGCATCTGTAAATATTTCTAGAATGAAATTATTTGGTTTTATGGATCTTGTTGAGGTTAATATATTATCTCGCCACCAAAGCAAATCACCCTTTATGTGGGATGGTATGTTCATATCTTTGTTTTAATCCTCATTGCTATCTAAGAGGGCTAAATATTTAGCCCTTTCTAGTGTCTTTGTGTGTGCCCAGCCGTAGCTTACTGCTGGGCAAGCAGCAGTGAGAAAACCCAGAAAGCGGGCAAAATCCCTTATCTTAACTACTTTTAATTTAATAATAGTGTTAATATATAGGAATATTTTTTGTCTTTTATCCACTGGAAGTTCTAAAATCATGTCCTTTGAATTTAAAATAAAGCCCAGGAATTTACAAGACTTGTTTGGGACTATAGTGCTCTTCTTGTAATTTATGATGAAACCTAAACACTCAATTCAATTGTATTCAATTGTTTGTTTAGTGTTAACTAAGCAGTCGCTACTGAGTCACCTATACATAAAACGTCATCCAAATACCTCACAGACCTCAGCCCACGTGATCTTAGGTATGCAAATACCGGTTGAAGGATCTTGGTAAAGATATAGGGGGCCGAGCATAATCCAAACGGTAGTGCGGTAAACTCATACAGGATGTCTCTGTGATAAAATCTCAGATATTTTCTAGAGTGCTTGTGGATTGGTTGTAGGAAGTATGCTTCCTTCAAATCAATATTTGTCATAGAGTCACCCTGTTTGATGAGCTTAATAGCCGTTCTGATGTCTTCCATTTTGAAATGACTTGTTTCGACAAATTTATTAAACTTTTTTAGGATTTAATATAAACCGAAGACTACCATCGCTTTTCGGAATCAGGAAGACATCGGAGACGAACTGATTAGCAACAGGTTGACATCTTTGTATCGCTTCTATGTCCAACAAATGGGCAACTTCTCTATCCAAAATTTTTAAGCTCTTGCATGGTATATTTTTTATTAGACTGACTTTCCGACGACGGCTGCTTCGGAGTTTCTAATAGTGGAATCGAGTAACCTGCTACCGTGGATAAGATGAATTCATCATTTGTAATAGTCTTCCACTCCTTTACAAAATATTGTAAGCGTCCTGCTTGTACCTGGTGCTGGATTGGAGGATCTATGGTCGCTGACGGTCGGTCTGCGAGCGGTGGCCGGCATTTGTCGCCGGAGCAGCGTGGCGCCTCTGCGGTGGCGGCGGCGGCGGCGGGCGGGGACATGCCGGCGGTGGCGGCGGCGGTCCTCCGCGTCGGCTCGGATATACGTAGCGACCTCGTTGCGCCCCGGTCCTGTTGAATGGGGCAGTATTCTGATGTCTGCGCATCCGTGCCCAAAGTAACATGCCTTGGCCGTTTAAAGAACTCGTCGTCGCCTGAGGCTCCATTAGTTCCTGTTTTAATTATGATGTTGGATGTTTTCACCGTTTCTGTGAGATTTTCCCCGAAAAGAAAATCATCTCTTTTTTGGTCCTTTAATGCATTGCATAAAGGCTTATCCAACATCGGGATAACCATTGACCTTCTGGTATAGGTCTCTTGGTAATGCGAGTCCGCAATCAACTTGATGCAGTCATTCAGCGTACGGACCACCTCAGTGGTCCGAGAGCTTTTCTTCAACAGCTCTGTTAGGGCACTTCCCAGCACTGCCAAAGCCTTCCCCAGCTGATTCTGTTTGATGGTCATGTGTCTATCCCGATTTTTAAAAACCTCCGAGGCTGATCTCATGTTCATTATCTCCGGATTTAAAATTGGAGCCTTCATATATGGGGTGTTCTTTGGAAATAGGTACTTCTTATTGAGCTCTTCCTTAGCTTCCTTCTTGAGCCCCTCTTGTAAGATCTGTTGTAGTCTTTTGCTGAGACCCTCGTGCAGGTCCTCGTCCCATTCTGTTATCTCCACCTCAAAATCCCCCAATATCTCTAGTAACTCCGGGTCATAAACGTCCTCAGGGGCGATGATCGGCTCTGCGGGCTCAGCCGGCATTGTTGGGACTGGTGTCCCACGTTCACACATTGCTTCATAGCATTCCTCGTCTTGCAATTGCAACACCGGTGTTTCAGGTAATATATCTGAAATTATCGAGAAGTAAACGTAAGTTCGATTGGCAAGTATCAGTTACATAGTAACTGCACGAGAACGCCAACATGACGTTGTGAAATATGCACTTCCGCTTCAGGCCAAATAGCATGAAAATAGGATTCGAATTATAAATTCGGGGTATTGAAATCTAAGAGTTATTGCAATATGCAACAGCCTGTAATGCAATATGCGTGCAAGCAAGATCTCGTATCATCAAACCTCTTCACTGACAATATGGCAGTTTGTAGGTTATGAAAAAAATGTACGGGGTGACACGTGCTTCACCGATTCATGTCGATACGCTCATGAAATGCAATATGCATTTGTTCAGTACTTAGAACCCCGAGCGTAGATGGACACAATCAACTACTTACCCTCTATTGGAGTCTCCTCCTCATCACTTGAGGAAATTCTACGCCTCTTTTGACGTAATTTCTTCTCATATTCCTTCATTTTCCTTCTGTATCGCTCCTCCTTGGTTTCATTCTTACGTTTTGGCATCTTCCTAAGGTTTCCGCGTAGTTGAACCACATAATCACGATATTCAATATCACTAATTCTCGTTACGAAAATTTTAATTTTAAATAACCTCCCCCAACGTGCTATCGCGTGCGCGCGCACAGAACGGAATGACGGGTAGCGGGGGTAGCGCCCAGTAGGCAGGCAAAGCAGGAGTTAGCTTTTGTTTTTTCCTAGAGGGCGCTATAAACTACGTGCGAAGCCTTTGCTGCCAGAACTGGGACTACATGGTTGATAAATCTCTGAGACAAAGACAAGATAATTACACATTTCTTCAGCATTCTCCATCTTATGGCTCAAGATACCCTGCTAGGCCTTGTCCACACGGTTAGTAAAAAAATACGTAATGAAAAACTTAAACCCTGGCGGCACAGGGTACATTATTTTTTTAATTAAATCGCCTGCATTTCAATGTTATAAAATTTAGAATAAGTACCTTATATCATATCTGCATGTTTTGTGCTTTTTAGTGAAGATGCTTAGTTTAAAACGAAGCTGTATTATTTATAGCTTCCGCAAGATTAGCATATATGGTCTTAAAAAAATTATGTTCACATTCGCCATTTTATTTTATTTTATTTTACACAGCCAGTGACACTCGCGCCATCAAAAAGAACCGAATGATGTATCACTTATCAAAATCGGTTGAGCATTTGAGTAGTTACGAGGGCACATAGGAACGGACATACAAACGGCCCAAACACATAACCCTCCTTTTGGGCTTCGCCGCAGTCGGGTAAAACCTGCGGCGTGATTTTTATATAGCGTCACGCCTTTTCCACGTTTAGCCATATATTGCTTCTGGCCCCACACTAGGTTCGAGGCTCTGCCTCCTAAGCGAGTGGTCCCGGGTTCGAATCCTGTCTGGGGTACAAAATAAATCTTTGTTGCTTTTTCTGGTTCACACGAACATGGTATCCTAGTGTGGGGCAAAAAGCTTGCATTCCAAAACAATTTGCAGTGAAACCAGCGGGCCTTGTAAACGGGACCTAAAAAGTCTTAACAATGCATATCCCATTTATGTGAGAAAACACTCCGAATAAAAGAAACGAGGGAACCGGAACGACTTCGTGGTAAGATATTAGAACAGGCGGGCTCTTATTGTCACTGGCTGGGGGTTCGGGAAAAGGAAAAACTGTGGACGATTTCTAAGCCTAACGAAGTAAGAAAGACAAATTAATGGGAGTTACACTGATAGGGTGTGTATAAGTGTGACTAAAACCGGTCGATTTACTCGTCGGCCGGTCGTCTAAATGGCAATTCGGCTAAGCCGCAGGTGGCTAAAGTTGAAAACCCGAAAGTAGACTAGCATTCGACTTTCGCCGTGCAGCGGCCGGCCGCATGCGGATGGTGACTAAAATCGACCGTGAAAAGGGTCAGTCGCAATAGTTGTAGTTTGTAGTTGGCGCTGCGCTTGCTCGCTCTCTCCAGTACGACTGTTCTTGTCGACATTTTGATTAATTTTCCAAGATACCTGCGATTTTGATCGACCCGTGTAAATTAGGGGCGATTCGATTTTACTGGTCGATGCGACTGGTGACTTGCCGATGAAAGTCTACCCGTCTAAATACCTCGGAGTAGGTTCCTACGTAGGGTGATTTCGTCATATGTACCTGTTATGGCACGTGTATGCTCGACTGTAATCCACCTGTTCCCCTCTTAGGCCCAATGGTTCAAACGCGATTCAGCTCTCTCGAATATCTATGACAATATAACGTAACGTCCTAATTGTGCCCACTTTTAGACAGTTTCTATATTCCATTTTGCGTGACAAGGGGCTAGCCCATCGGCACAGCTATGGAGAAGGTTTCTTCACGATGGTTATACAGTATACAGTACTTTAGATAATTCACTTATCTGATCCGGTCAGCACCGGGGCTAGAATCTGCATCTCCTGCGTTAGAAGCAGGCGTGAAACCCACTAGACCACGGAGTTAACATTGACAACTCCATAAAAATTGCGGAGACATTTAAAAAATAACCCTACGCTGCAAAAGTAACCCTTGTAGTGTAGAACTGTCATGATTGGTTAGGGCTAATGCGTTATCAACTTATCAGTTAGAATTGTCATGTTTGAAACCTAACCCATTTGATTTGGTAAACATCAATTAGTTACTAACACATGGTACGTTTCTAAAATTGTCTAATTTACCTTAAGCACCGGCTGTTTGCTGTCATTTGTCATAATGTAATATGGGTTAGTGGTTTTACTTGGCCTAATTGAATTACAACATAACATAAAGGCACAGTGGTGCACATTATTCTATATTTTTACCCGACTACCCAACATGAAAGCTAAAATTAGGGTTATCTGTTTGACATTTGTACCAGCACATCCAAATTACCAAAAAATTCGAAAATTTACTACCAATAAATTCGAAATGACTGCCAAAATGGATGGATGTCCACCAAATTGTGTTTGGATAATTGATCACCAAACTTCTTTTTATGTTTTGTGTACTTAAGTTTAAGTTTTAAGTATTTTTTGTTGTTCTTACATGTTCAACCTAACACGAAGGATAAAGGGGGCTTCGCTTCGCTCACCCCCTTTACCCTTCACCTAAGCTACCGAGGTATTTTGCCCTGACATTTTCTGCAACTTTTGGTGGTCATTTAGCCATTTTGGGTAGGAAAAAAATATTTTGGTGGTCATTATATTTGTTGCCCATCCAAACTATATATCAGATCTTGACAAATGAGGTATCAATAGAAGCGTATTGATCGTCGCCTGGTTTTTTTACATTATCCCCAGCCGGGGATCAAACCCGGGACCTCTCGTATGGTACAACCGCTACGCACACAGGTCGAAGTGTTGGGTATCAAGTTAAAGAGCTTCTTTAGCACATTGCAAAAAATTATATAGTGATATCTCTTGCACGCGGCGTTGCTTGCATTTAGTCGTTAGAAGTGTATTGACCGCCCGGTGGCTATTCTTTAGATCGCGATGTTGTAGCAGGGCTTGTGTTCAACTGGCTACCGAATTGATTAAAAAATTACAACTTAAAATTGTTGTTCAACCCAAATTCACTAAATATTCACCAAAATTTCACACCCTATTATTTACTAAACTTCGTAGGGGTCGCCTCGCTATGCTCGCTTCGGCCCCAGGTTGTATTATAAAGTTTTGACCTAATAAACTAAACTTTAGTATTCGAACAGAACGTGACTTAAGCAACCAATACGGTTCTGTAACACTACAGGGGAGCACTAAATTTGGTGAACATTTAGTAAATTTGGTAGTCAAGTTTCATATTGGTAAACAATATATTTATTGCCTTTTAGTAGTCGCATTTTAGTTTTTGTACTTATTGTCTTGAGTATGACAAGGTATTTAGCAGCTCTGGAGATATGAAGGTTTCCTCACTATATTTTGTAACTTATTATTATCGGACAATGTCAGCACCGGGGATCTAACAGGGCGTGATAGACGAGAATATAATAATTGAACCACGAATTTAATAACACGGATAAAATATCTATATATAAAAAAAAGTGTAGAGTGATTGTCAACAATTCACAAAGGGATAAAATGGCTGAGAATGGGTCTGTTACTAGATATCCAGGGATCAGGGCCGGGGTGAAGGGCAACCCTTAATGAGATAAGGGATTTGAGTGAAACCAGCGATGAGCGGACGAAAGTTTTGGTTTCCAGAATTATTAGTTATTTTCGCCTAAAATATGAAATAAACATGCCAATGCCAATACATATGCAGTGTAGCATAGGCAGTTGGCTCGTATACTTATTTATTCTGGCCGCATTCAACATACTTATTGTTAAGGTGTTATTGGGGAATAATTCTGAACGACTCACTATAGGGCTGATTTGATCAGAGCAACTTTATAATGCACTTTCTCGAACTGGTCGGTTCAAAACGCGAAGATGTGAAACAGAACTAAACGAATCCATGACGTCACTTTGAAACAAAACACAAATTCTCATTTAATTGACTAAATGGAAAACTTCACAGAAATATATTCATTCTTCATACGAGCTCCGTGGTCTTGTCTAGTGGGTTTCGATGCGCGTTCGAATCCCGGTACTGACCATATACCATGAGTTAAGTAATTTTTCTTAAGTTCATTATGCGGACGTTCCAACAGTGATGGAAAACGTCGTGAGGAAACCTCCAATCTCCATAGCTGCGGCGATGGGCTAGCCCACAGGCACGCATAATGAAGTATTGAATAACTGGTGAAATGTAGGCACAACTGTGCCTTGGCCACCCCATGTGGGGAACGCTTATATGTATGTTCACTAAACGCTCAATCTCTGTCTCCAAGCCCGCAACTTTCACGCGCAATCGAAAGTAAGCACTGCGGTATTGACTCGATCTAGATTGTTATTACCAGCAGATTTTTGTCAGCCATTTTCTAGACCTTTTTTTACCTATGCTACTGGGCGATTCAGCTAGGGAAATAACGGCTCAGTGACGCGACGATGACTGACGTGGACAACTTTGGTCCCTTTCAAACACAGTCAATACGATTGCGCGGCTCCTCTTTGAGTTTTGTGGAGGGTGTCGGTCGGGTGTGGCCAACCCGAACTGTCAAAAGTTATCAAGCTGCCTTAGTAATGTACTAATAAACGACTAAACCTCTGACACAGCTTAACGACTAATACTACCGAGTAGCGATAGTATTAGTCGTTAAGACTTAACGTGATATCCGAAACACGGAAGCGCTCGAAACAAATGCCACATAGAAACGGACACCAATTCGGTACGGTCTCGGCCCGATGTTGCTACCCGCACGATCGTTTCCGATGTGCGGATGTCGCTAGGCTACGTAGGTACCCATAGTCGTCTGATAATGCACAAGTATTGTTGTCGTCTGAGTCAAAGTCTGTCATGTCAAGCTCAAATCAGTCAAAGTTCCGTGATAAAGTCGGTAGTTTTTGTCAGATGTTCTCATTATCATCACCTGAGATAATTGATACCTAAAGTTTACCGTCTTTGTCACGCCATTGTCACTGAACTGTCATTTAGTTAGCGGAATTGGGATGATTTTGTGCCCTTCCCTCGGGTAAGGGTGTGAAGATAAAATCGCAGATAAACGCTGATGCTACAGTTTTTATAGACACCTTCCTTACTGAGTAAGTTCTATTTAAATAACCTTAAAGTAAAATATTCAATGAGTACGTGATTTGACGGATTTTCAGAATATGTAAAACGGATTATTGAGTAACTGGCTAAACGTGTGCATAGTTGTGGCTCTGCCACCCCGTATAGAAAAAAAGCGTGACGCCGTGTTGTTATGATTGTTACATTCAGCCATTCTATGAAATTCTCAGAAGTCTTCAAATCAGACAGCTGTTTTCCATTTATTTGCCATAGATTCTATTTTCAAACAGGCTTTTGGAGTTCCACCTGGAGGGTGCCAAACGGGACCCTATTACTTTTCCCTCTCAGTCTGCCTGTCTGTCTGTCCGTCAGCGGGCTATATCTCATCAACCTAAATAGGTAGAGGGTGCTGTGTACAGCAACAAATAGTTAACTAGACGTAATTTAAAACGATGAACGATGGTACTGGACCCTTCTTGTGTGGGTCCGAATCGCATTTTTCCGCTTTTTTAAGCAGTTGTGACACCTCCGGATTCTAAAATCAGCCTTGGTTTTTAGGTGGATTTTCTTTCTTTCATGTCTTCCTTGGTGTCTTCTAGATGTTTTCCCATTTTTATACAAACTAGTTGCCTGTGATAGATTCTACGTGTAAATTCATTCCTTCACCTGATTTATCGTAATTTACGCTAATATTCCAACAGCAAATCTCTCGAAGGACTTCTTTGCAAATAAAAAGTAAATAAAATAACCCTCGGCGTAGACATTTGGCAGGCTTTAGTCCATTTACTGATTAATCTAACTTCAGCGTAAGAGGCAATTCTAAGGTTGCCATTTTAGCCAAGAGATTTTTTAATATAAAAGTTCCAAAAACACCTATTCTTAAGCTGAAAAAAAAACGTGGCTATTGATTTTTAAAAACAAGTATATGAATAATGCTCCGAATTTGCAGTTGCCCTAAAAACGATTTAACTAATAGAACGAACTTTACATTTTTTTCACGAAAAAGTTAATATTTCCAATATTCCAATTATAATCGAATCTTTTAGTTAAGCTAACGAATGATTGTAGATGTAGATTTAAAAGTCGAAAACAGAAAGTTTGTATTCGGAACTTTGTTTGGACCAGTCAGGAGACAAACATACTAAAACTCCCGACTCGTCTGAAGTGAGCCCTTGGGGGCACAAAGAAGATTCCGTATTTTGGTATTTTGGTTTACCTCTCGAAAACGACGCGTCATAGGAATTTTTGCAGTATGACTTATTGAATACTGATAAAATACTCTGCAATTTAGAGTTTATAGGTACAATTTTACCTTTTCCCAATCGTTGTCTAGGATATGCTCTAGAGGGGGCCAGCTTTAAGTATGTTTCTAACTAGTCCTAAAAAAGTACCGAAGTCAAGATTGTGACTTTTACGTCTACACCCCCCCTTGTGAGCACTCATTTACTATGTCATATATGATTACACTCTTCATATCTAAAAACCTTTCAAGTCACTGTGTTGCCGATAAAACTCACCTCCAAACTTAGAAACAACGTGTAAGAGTGATGTCCCGAGCAGAGAAGTTTATTAAGTTGCGGCTATAACTAGTTGCAAACTCCGGGCAGAAGGAATGCTTGCGGTAAGATACCGGGCCAAGAATGTATCGTTTCTGGTTTCGAACGCACAACTCATCAGATCATCAGGAGATTGTACCTTGTTGCTTGGAAAGCTTTGATTGACAGTTAACCAATTTAGTTTTAATATAATCCTAATTTAAAAATTACAGATTTTGTAATGAAATGGTTCAGTAATCCATTTCCTTATTCCAGTCCACAGGTTATAAGGTCACCCTTTATATTGGGTGTTTTTGTAGAACCGCACGTGATTGCGTACGATATCATGAGAAAACTTTGGAGTCTTTTCTTTTTTTGCTTCCCTATCCAAGTTCAAAGTTCCAATTTCTTTGTTATCTGTAAATTTAAAAGTTTATTTAAAGATGTCATTTTGTGCCTGAAGAAACTCCTACAGATTGATTATTAGGTCTCTTTTATATATCTCTTGTATAAATATTAATTATTATAAATAATATGCAAGAATAAATAATTACAAATGCATAAGGCGAGGTCTATATGGAGTTTTGTAATATCGCTTTTAGATAAAGTAAATGGCTTTTACAAGGTTTTTAAATTTGCTCAAATGGTAATTTCAATATCTCCAGTGGATCCTATTGAAAGAATTTCAAACTTTCGCGAGTTTGAACTAGTTTAAACTCGCGAAAGTTTGAAATCACATATCAGTTGCACCCTAGGGTGCAACTGATATGTGATTTCAAACTTATGTGTGTAATATGTGTGTGTAATATGTGATTCTTCCTTAGGTTAACATTACAGGTATCGGTAATTTTGGAAATTATGTTTCTGAAAATAGGTTGACTTACTGTTAGAATATCCATTTCTTTAAAAAAAAACTCTTAGGGAGTCAGTGTGTTTTTAGGACATGAAACTTTGAAAGTAACTAATATAGACTGCTCTAGCTGTAGCCACATCCGTGTTTCGTCTGATTTTAGCATAGCGTAGCTGCAGAACTTAATATAACAGCTTATTTATTTATATGGGGTCCCCACTGCAATTTCCTATCAATTATTATTTGGTTATTTTGCTGTCTAACACTAAACTGAATTCAACTTGCCAGACATTTGGAAGTAAGAACTTGTTTTACCAGTGTTGATCAACAAATTATTAACGGTTAACCAATTTAAGGTTAAAGACAATACATTATTAACATCATCAAAGTCTTGTATTTCCATTTTGAAGACCAGTAAAGTATCATCAGCAAACAACACTATGTCAGACATTTTCTCCACGATGAAAGGCAGATAGTTAATACCTATATATACCATGAATAAGAAACGGCCTGAAATAGAGAGCCTTGTGGGACGCCGATTTTTACACTGTAAACGGTGGAACAGTCACCGTAGTAAAATACACAGCAAAAGATGACGCGTATCGCATTTTGTCGTCTTACCCCGTCTTTGGCCGGAAAATTGGGAGAAACCGCTACATCACTACACGTTCGTGACACGTCAGAATTACAGAAGATGTAGTTGGGAGCGGACTTTTCTTATCTATTTTGTTTTATTTGTTTATCGGCGAACTGGACTCTCCCGATCGTATCGGAAAAGATCCAGCTATTGAGTTTTATGCTTAGTTATTTGTCATTATAGGATTAATAATTGCTCATTCTAATTATAATAAATGATATTAGGTTTTTTATCTTCACACGTATCATAAACCCTCTTTACTGCGTCCAAAACCGCACGTTACGACCAGCATAATGTTAGGTACTTGGTAAAAACTAATTGCTTATGTTAATATTTATACATTTTGACCATAATGTATCGATTTCAAATCATCATTCAATCATCAATCAATCAAATTTCGCCCCTAGTTGGTCTGTGAAGTTGGTACTACTGAACAAGCTAAACAAGTGCAGAGCAATTATCAATGCCACCATGCCGATCGAACATGCGGTTCCTGAACTCATCAAAGAGAGCTTATGATAAGTGTGTAGATAAACTAGTATATGTAACTGTAGATAATAAACCCACTCTCGAGTTTTAATGCCCTCCATTATGAATCAGTCACATAAACGACTATTGTCATATATGATTTTATTTCTGTAAATAACTTACTCAATTTCTATCCACTTCCGGTTTCAATGAGCAAAGAGTGTCGTTAACCTGAGTACATACTTACAACACTTCGACCTTTTTTAGAATGAGATTATGACATTTCCTTAATGCGTAAATAATGAGCAATATTTTTCATTGCAGATGTCAAAAATGGGTTTTGAGCAGTCAGGATCGCATTCTCTCAGCGGCCAGACTTTAGTGTTGACGCCTTTAGAATTACACAGAATATCTTTTTTATAATAAACAAATCATTACAATGTTTGTAGTGCTTAAAGGATGGATAATGTACGTCATGTACGGACGTAAGTGAACGTAAAATTATAAGATTAAACCCCACAGTCCCTCCAAGGTTGTTCATCAATTCCCACTCGACGGAAAACTTTTAATTGCCAGAGGATGATGCCATAAATCTTACATGAGGATATCTCGAATCAAGGCGGTTTCGGACTGGAGATGCCATCCTCTCGCTTGCCGAAGCACAAGTTTTGTGTAGCGAGCATTATGTTGTTTGTGAAAACGAATATTGTGTTGCCCGTCTTCGCGTTTGTTATGATGAGAATAAAGTGTAGTGATGTGTAGTATGATGTATGATGGAAAATATTGTGAGGAAAGTTTCATATCCCATAGATCCGGCGCTGATGAAATAATCCACCAAGTATAACAATTAAAAAAACCGTCCATGGGCGAGGCGGACTCGCACACGAGGGATTCCGTACAAGAAAATTTAAGCATTTAAAATAATCAAACAAAAAAATATATGTCCGAACGTGGATTGGAACACAGAACTTTAATGCGAAACTGTTATCAAACCAATTGCGACATCACAACCAAGTGATAAGCCGCGAAATCTACGATCTTATTTGAATCAAGGTATGGTTTGTGTTATCGCGGGAGGTATTAAAACACTTCTCTTGTATGGTGAGAGAGATTTTGAGATAAACGAGGTTTTATAAGTTAAAGGGCCCTTTAATTTATAAAATTTCGTGAAGTTCATTATTTGTTTCTGTACCGGCAACAAAAATAATATTCGGTAAAATAATCTTCTACGCTCTTTATATTACGGTTTATGGGATACAGCCAGCTGATAGACGGACACACGGACAGCGGAGGCTTAGTAATAGGGTCCCGTAAGACACCCTTCGGGTACAGAACCCTAAACATTACTTGAAGCCCTATTTCTTTCTCTCAGGTCGGGATTTAAATGTCATCTAAATACACGATCTGTCTTCTGATAATCTGATGTATGATGATTATACAGCACTTATTACAGCTTAAGTAATGTAGTAAGGTGCTCATGACGATTACTGTAAATACGTCTAAAAAGTCACAGGAAGGCAAAAATGCACGATTTCGATTATGTGGATGATATTATTATATCAGATATTTTAATTTGAAACCCAAACTGCTGAATGCACTTTTTTAATCAAACTGGAGGTTTACTTTTTCAAACAAAAATAATAATAATTTCAAATCGGTTTAGAATAATAGTTTTGCGTTAACCAACATTAAAAATAAAAAATACAACGGAATTGAGAACTCCTTTATAACCAAATTACAAACTTAAAAAAAACCGGTCAAGTGCGAGTCTAAATCGCGCACGAAGAGTTCCGTACCACCTTTCAATGGAAGCGATGGTGTGGAGTGAATAGTTTGGATTTTACACAGCATAATATTGTTTACAAAGTTATTGGTGCGGTTACTGTCACACTCCATGTACGTAACCAGGTGCATCCATAAGTTTGTATGTGGTATTGAAAGAATTGTTGTATGGGAGCCCCCTTAAATATTTCTTTTATCCTGTTTTTTAGTATTTGTTGTTATAGCGGCAACAGAAATACATAATCTGTGAAAATTTCAACTCTCTAGCTAGCTAGGTTCTTGAGATACAGCCTGGTGACAGACGGACGGACAGCGGAGTCTTAGTAATAGGGTTCCGTTCTTACCCGTTGGGTACGGAACCCTAAAAAGGACGATATTTCCTTGATGACATCATAATTCTAGTTTTTTTTAAATAAGACACAATATTACTTACTGTACCGATTTCAAATTTACAATAAAGGCTCCAAACGGAAAGTTCACCCTTTTGAATTAAAAAGCAATTGTTGAAATCCGTTCATAAATAATACCAGTTTCGATGTAACAAATATTAAATATACAGTTTGACATTTAATTAGCTGACCATATTTTGGGGAAAATTGGGGAACCCACAATTATGAACAACTTTCCCAAGAAACAAATAAACTAAATTAAATATGGTCAGCTAATTAAATGTCACCTTGTATATATGATGAATCTGGCCGAATGGGAAATGGCGTGACGTGATGTTTTATTAATTATGTTTTGCTTTAGTTGCTTCGTAGGTTAAAAAATACAATAAACTGTGTAGTTTAATTTGGAAGCCGCTTCCGGTACTAATTATTCTGAGACATGGCTTAAGGCTTTATCCGCAAACCTTCCGTATACTCTGATTAGGATATAAGATAGAGCGATATCTCGACGACGACGAACGACCTCTGTGGCTATGCGGTTCGAGATTCTGCGTCCCCAGCGGGAGGTCTCGGGTTCGATTCGATTGGCAGGAGGGAAAATGATCATATGTGTGTGTGACGTCGCTGTTTCTGGTTCCCACGACACAGGTATGCCTGTATTTGTATAAATGCTTTTGTTTATGTTTTATTCAAATAGGTGTCTGTGCCACTCCGCACGGGAAATGGTATGATGTTGTTATTCTTGAGTGACATAGGATATTTAATTTTGTTAAAAAGTCAATAAGTTGGGTGTTAGACTGAAAAAAGTGGTTTTCAACGATCTACTTTAATACTCCATGTAGTGCATCTATAAGTTTGTATGTTGTATTGAAAAAAAATGCAGTCGGTAATCAAATAAGTTTTTGTAATGATTCCACTTGTTAATAAAATTTCCAAAAACTGAATCAAAAAAAATCTATTTCACTATCGAACCTTTTTACAAAATTTCATACCATCCGGACATACGAGATCATTTTTGCCCAATCCTGAAACGGAGAAGCTTCGGTCGCTCGGTCAGTTGGTGAAACTTTAACATGAGAATTACGAGTAGTGTGTTTTGACTCGTAAACGGGCGGAACATTCAATTTGTACACTGCCATTGCATAATCTAACTGTTAGATTCTATTAAGTTCAAACACCTAAAAAATCAGACTTCAAACCCTATTCCTTCCTCTCCTGTCGGGATTCGAACTTGAAATCACAAGTCACAAAACACGTATAAGTTACACACCGTCCCCACGTATAAGTTACACACAGACACACACACAAAAAACAAGCAAATAAGACTAAATGTCATTTTTAATTGTTTCTTTCCCAGTATCCAATGACACTCGCTCCATCACGATGAATCTAAAAACGTATCATTTATTAAAATCGGTTGAGCCGTTGAGTAGTCACGAGGGGACACAGGAACAGAGATACATTCATACAAACATAAAGGTCAAACACATAACCTAGCTCATAAAAACAGGTTAAACACATAACCTTCCTCTTTTCCGCTTCGTTGCAGTCGAGTAAAAAGGCGTGAGGAATATATTTGTATATAGGTATTTGTGTCTGACTAAACTAACTCAGTAATTGTCCGACAGAGGTGTACCGTCGAAGGACTGGCCACAAGCACCGAAGAGAATGTGGTATAAAGTTAACCTTATAGCGATTTGATTATAGTACTTTATGTGACTGTTACATAATGAAAGGCATTAAAATACGAGTGTGGGTTTATGAAACGAGCCGATGAGTGGGCATGTCCCCTCCCTGTCTCGACGTCATCAGAGCGAGGTGCCAGTAAGTTTAGCGTCTACTTAGTATATTAATTCAAATTAACACTAACTGCGTCGATTTGTGGGAAAGACTGCTTAAGGAGGCTGATCCATCTACTAAACCGTCAGTTAAATGTCGGTCTCCTGGAGTCCTGTCAACTTGCACCAAGTCTGCAGTAATTAAGTTAGGAATTTACGAGGACCTCAACCGACCGCAGTCCCAGGACTGTAACTACGACACTATTCGTTAAGGCCGAATGCACAATTACTGACCAGGTTATGTACAACTTAATGTTATCCCTATGACCTTATGCGTTTCATAGTTTGAACACCTACCTACCTTCCAGTTTTATTCAGAATCTAGCTACCGTTGGCGCGGGTGCACTAGGAGTTTTTGGTATGCATTCATACTTTTTGCATAATAACTGTAAGCTATATTCATCGCCAAGGTGTCAAACATAAAGTGGGCTACCATAGAGTAAGTAAGCAAAGAGTTTCGTTAATCTGATTCCTCTACAAACGCCATCTATTGAAAAATGCTGAACTTTCCATTTATTTATCGATTTTTAGCTGTTTCTTTGCGTTGTTCTTGATTTTTGTTTTACCAAAACCTCCTCCGGTCTGACGAGAGAATAATAAAACAAAATAGAAATTATTTGCTGGTCGGGCGCCATTTTCGAGTAGAGAGAGACAAAACGTTTAATTTTTGGCGCTCCGTCCGGGACCCGACCCCAATAATAAGCCTCCGCTGTCCGTCTATCTGTCCGTCAGAGTTGTAATTTTCACAGAACATGTATTTCTGTTGCTAATATTGCAACAAATAACGAATTTTACGCAATTATCAAAATTAAAGTGGATCCCCGTACAAGGCTTGTTTTTTTACGTTTTTGCTTCGTGTGTTGCACATGACCGAGTTGAATGGCGTGAACATGAAGAGACCTATATTCAACAGTGGGTTCCCTGATGATGATGATGACGATAAAATTAAATAGATCGGCAATTTCACCGCAGCATAAAATATATGTCACCGTAAGATTGTCAAAACCGTTAGTTTATAAACTAAGCCTAAAAAATCCCGTGTCATGTTGAAATGGCGCCATCCTGGGTCAGCGACACCCCTAGACAGATGTACGGGGTGTAATGTGTCAGATAGATAAATAATTGTCATACAAATATATCTACATTTATTTATTGATAAGTGGTACAACCTTCTTCTTTTCAACCGACTTCAAAGAGGCGGAGGTTCTCAATTCGTTTATTTTTTTTTTATGTTTGTTACGCGATTATTCCGTCAATTATGAATCGATTTTGATGATTCTTGCTTTATTACATAGACTGTATTCGCATTCAACTCTCACCTATCACAGTTTATCCGACAGAGCCCACTGACGATCAGGGCAGGCTTAGTAGCAGGGCCCATCGGGTACGGAACCCAGTCGTATATTCAGCGAGTGGCTTAACTTTTCATAGGTCGTGATGAAGGAATTAGTGATTTTACGAATAATAATAATAATAATCTTTTATTTTCGCATTTGTATGATCTTTATTCCAGACCGGTAGGCCATCTACAAAGCAGCTTTTTCGGCGGCAAGTTATATAGTAACCAGGTGTGCTGGTAAGCAAAGAGGGGATATGCGACATATTGAAATGGGAATACTGTAGGTAGCTTTATACATAGTGTGTGTTAATATTACACTGTGAATTGTCCAAAAGGCATAAAATCAAGGGTCGCAAAGATCAAAAATAAAAATAAGGACTTATTTGAGCACAAATACCTATACAGAGGTAGAGATAAAATACGGTAGCATGGCGCGGGCCTGTCATATAGGAAATTAGCCTTGTGTCATTATTTATAAAAGCCATTTGTATTGTCATTTGCGTGCCATGTTATCGTAGTTTATCTCCACAGCATATTTTGTATTAAACTCCTTTTTGATTAATTTTTAATGACATTTAAATCTTTATCAAGCATGAATTAAATTATCGGTTATCTTTTTCAACAACCAACCCTGATTTTGTCAAACCAAGTCAGGCTTTAACTCACTCAGCCAATGTGTGGAGATGACACCGTGCCGCGATATCTTATGCTTGTGGTCCACGTGTGACCTAAATCTGGGTTTAGTTCTTAACTGAAATAATTTTGATTCATTTGCTCCAGGGACCTTATGAATTGACGGTTTTTACGTGTTGGGCCAGTTGGTTCAAAGGAAGACTTCTGACTAACTGATTTAAAAGATGCAAAAGCAAAAGATGTTTTGCTTCGAGGATCTTATGATCCTAAATGAATCATACAGTGTGCCTGTGCCACCACGTAAGGGAAAGCCTTAGGTGATATATCGACAAAATCGTCACTTTTTGAAGATATTTATCTGCTGTTGAAAAGAAGTCCCAAGTTAAATAAATAAGTATGTATAACAATTTTGGTTTCTTTTTCTAGATTTTGTATTATCATCAGAAACGCGATCGGAGGAATTTTGCTACGTAGATTATTTTATTCTGATAAATTGGAATAGCGTGCAGACTTCACAAATATTTATTTCAATGGATTTTGGCAATACCTAAATTAGCTGTTCTGGAAATTTCCATAGATACCGACTTTTTGTCATTTTCCCCGATTCCGCCCTTCCCACAATGCGGGTTTTTCCGCCTGGATTAACAGGGACCTTTGCAAGAAAGAGGTATCCCCTTAACCTACGTCTGTGTTCTTGAATACTTATTGCACAACACTTGGTGACTCCGCGAACTTCGTTCCTTCTAACAATTAACTACGAGTGAGTTGCCAATTGCGGAAGATGGCGGAGTACCAAACTTAATTTATTTAAAAATATACTTTCCAGTATATTTGCTCAGCTTGTTACACCTGTTTACGTTCTGAAATACGAAGTGGCCACTATATAATAACCCATTTTACACGTACCTTTTTATTTATTGCGCAGAAAAGCCGTTTGAAGCAGTTTCTGAACGTGTGCCAAAAGGTCTTTTTGAGATATTCTTGTGATTTTCTGTCTAGTTGTGATTGTTCAGTAAAACTGCGTAACTTTCACTTAAACGTGATATATTGTGTATATATAGTTTTTGTTTTTGTTTTCTGATTGTAAATACTAAGATACGAGTAAGTAAATACAATGCAGTTGTGTTGCAATGTCCCGGGGTGGTTTATTCGCGTAGTTGTTTATTTTTTGTTTTTATTTTATTTTTAATTAATATACTAACTGATAAGTGACAAATATAATTAAAGTTGTAGTTGATGTAAGCAACATACGATAGGTAAAGCATAGGACAACTACGGCCTGCCTGGCGACAGGGCCTGTTAGGCTCTCGCGTGTCACGGCGGCGCGGCGCCCTTAAACTTTCAGTCGACAAAGGAGGACCGGACAAAATGGTCCTTGATACCAATAACGACTTTACATATGTCATTAGAAAGGTATTTCTATATACTAAAATAATTAATATGGGAGCTCATTATAAATCACTGTGTGAAAAAAATTATGGCGATACAAAAAACTTATTTTCATATGAAAAAAATGACGTTATTGTGAAAGTTACAACGTGTTTATCACTTTTTCCCACAGTGATTTGAAATGAGCCCCCATATTAACTGTTAAATTCCACGCCTTAACCGACAGGGCGTGGAATCTTGGTAGGGTTGTTTTTCAGTGGAATGTCACAAAGCAGTACTGACCTTGACGCCGTGGACCGGCCTTCGAAAGCTCAATTCGAGGCAGGAATACGGGATGAGGAACACCAGGGTAGGGGGGAGGGGAGTCGAATCTTACTCTCGTCGTAGCCCGAAGCTGTGGCCGTCGTGATGCTTGCCGACACGAGGGTCGCTATCCGAACGCGACGAATTGATCACCGAATCACTTCAACCTTTCAAAGCACGAAGCACTCACTCCGATGACGTGAAATCTACTTATTTCCCGACAATTATTCCGCGATTATTAAAATTAACATTCAACCAAGCTTTCCGATGCTGGCGCCGACTTTTTCCATGTGCAAAAAGTAACCTCTAACTCGTCATTTCGTTTCTATACCAGTGACAGCTAGTGATGTCCCGATCACTCGCGGTCGATCCGCGCAACGAAAAAACCGGTGCGTTCCGAAGCATAAATATTAAACAGTCACCCGCCCGGATAGGCCCGAACCTGTCCCTAATCAATAGGAAGGCGAGAAAGTGTTGCGACCGCTCTCTTGAGGACCGAGTCCCCCACCTTGACTTCTGCTGATCGAGGCGTGCCATCCCGACCCGTGTACAAATTGACGATCCGTCCTCGTCTAAATCTCAATGATGGCAGGTTCGCATCCTCAATCAGCACCAAATCACCGACTTGAGGGGGGCTCGTCCGGTCAGTCCACTTAAGGCGCTGCTGCAAGATGTGCATGTACTCAAGGGACCACCGTTTACAAAAATCTTGAGCCATCTGCTGCAACATCTGCCACCTAGTTAACCGACTTAACTTAACATCACCGAATGGGTATTCTGGCAGGGCGTTAAGGGGCTGACCTATCAGGAAGTGATCCGGCGTCAACGCTTCCAAATCATTTGGATCCGAACTGAGCGGGCACAACGGACGCGAGTTCAGTGTCATTTCAATTTTACAGAACAGCGTCGCAAGCTCTTCAAAGCGTAGAGAGGTCTCACCGATGATCCTCGTCAGGTGCGACTTAGCCGATTTAACTGCAGCCTCAAAAATTCCTCCCCAATGAGGACATCCCGGCGGACTGAAAACCCATTCAATCCCTCGTCGGGAGCAAGCCGTACCGATGGCGTCCTGGTTACCGTTCAGGAATTGAGTGACCTCCTGCAGATATCGCCTGGCTCCGACAAAATTTTTGCCGTTGTCCGAACGGATTAATATCGGGAGGCCCCTTCGTGAGACGAACCGATCTAGACATGCGATAAATGCCTCTGTAGTGAGGTCACTGACCACCTCCAAGTGGACTGCCTTCGTGGCCAAGCACACGAAGACGCACAGGTATGCCTTCACTAATCTGGCGTTCCGTAGCTGTGAAGACTTGACCATGAATGGTCCCGCGAAATCCGTTCCGACACCCGCAAAGGGCCGGATTTCGTTAACCCTATCCGAGGGCAAATCGCCCATCTGGGGCTGCATCGTAGCCGCCTTGGCCCGATAACAAGGCAGACACCGAAATACGACGCTACGCACTAAGCGTCTTCCCGATAGAATCCAGAACTCACGCTGGAGAAACGCCATCAAGGCGTGGCATCCGATATGCCCATTCCGAATGTGACCCGCCGATCGGGTCGTCCCATTTCAGCTCAGCAGACCACAATTGCTGCATAAAACACTTGAGCTGAAATGTTACCGGGGTGAACCACCCGTTTGGATCAAATGTCCTCGCCACCGTTGAAAGGACGTTCCGTTTCGTCCAGACCTTCGGGGAGTCCAACTCGACCCGATACGAAAACATGTCTGACACCGGCTGGTACTGGACGCCTAATACCGACAACATATTCGGATTTTCCAGATTTTCGAAAATGTGGGGATCCTGCTGGTAGTCATCCGGAAGACCAGACAGTAACTCTGGAGAGTTCGACATCCATTTCTGGAGCTCGTAACCTCCACCCCGTAAGAGCTCAACTAGCTCGTCCAGTCGAGCGAGCGCCTCCTCTACGGAATCTGCACCGGTACAGATATCGTCCACGTAGAGATCCTGCTCCAGGATCGCTGCTCCTCTAGGGAAATTTAACCGTTCTCGATCCGTTAACTTCCGCAGAGTGCGAATCGCCAAATAAGGACTAGACCGTTGCCCGTACGTGTTGGTGTTCAGCTCGTACACCTTGATGGGCTGATCTGGGCTCTCTCGCCACAGTATCAGCTGATACCGTCTATCGTCAGGGTGAATGACCGTCTGTCTAAACATCATCCGGATGTCAGCTACAAACACAACATTGTGTCGACGGAACCGTGTGATAACATCCGCGATGTCATGGTTCAATTTCGGCCCCGAATGCAAACACTGGTTCAGGTTCATGCCGTTAGATGTTGATGCCGATCCATCGAACACTACCCGTATTTTGCCCTCCGGGGTCCTCAAGACCGCGTGATGAGGCAGGAAGCAGTGGTCTTCACGCTTCCAGTCGATACCCGAAACCGACATGTGGCCGAGCGACTCGTATTCCCGCATGAAGTCGACGTACTTCTGCTGGAAAATCCCGTCACGCTTCATGCGTCGTTCCATCGACAGAAGCCGCGTCTCGGCTGCATGGTGTGAACTGCCCAGCGGTGGGCGATCACTCCGGAATGGAAGACGTGTGAGAAATCGACCTGACCGAAGGCGACCAGTATTGTTCCGATAAAACTGTTCACACTCTTCTTCAACCGGGTCCAACCGGCGGACCGTAGGTGGTTCCTCCACCTTCCAAAACTTCTGTATCACCTCCGAGAGTACAGAACCGAATAAGGGACTACGAGTCGCTAGGCGTGGGGCAGCCGGCACGACCGGACCCATTACCGCATGGCCCAGTCTGGTGTTGACCGAAACCAGACCAGTCGCCTGCAACAAGTGGACACCTGGCACTAACAGGTATCCCAAGGCATCGACACCCAATAAAATGTCTACTGGGCCTGGAATATCGAACTCCGGGTCAGCCAGTGACAACCCAGCGACCAACTGTCGCACCGAGGGCGACAACCGTACGTGAGGGTGTGAGCCCATCACATTAGGCATGACTAATGCCGTGACCGTCAGATTCACCCATGAATCCACCCGTGACGAGAGAGTAATCCGACATACTCCCTTAACGGAACCGACTTCCGTGTTCCCAATTCCCCGAATGGAATGTGGATACTCCCTTACCGAAATTCCCAACCGTCTTACAAGGTTGCACGAGACTAAGCACCCCTGGGCCCCTGAGTCCAATAGTGCTCGTGCCACACATGATTTGCCGTCCGAACTCCACGCTATCACAGAGGCGGTGGGGAGCATGACCGTCTGTGGAGTGGCGGCACCCTGTAAGTGGGCGGCGTGTCCCTAGCGGAAACCTCCGCGGGATCCGAACCCGCTCAGACCTCCGTCGGCCTTGGAGTAACTCGGCTGCTGATATGCAACCGGCATATCAGACCGTATGTGCATCAAGGGGTCCCAACCCGTATAATAGGCCCCTCGCTGTCCCGGTATCCGATCATACCGGACGGTGTACGGTGTGCCCGGTGCGCACCGTGGATGAATGGGGGAGAGCGGATCCAACCTGGGGCGCTCTAGGAATGGGGGCGACATCCGACTGTTCGCCTCCCTGTTTGCCTCCCAGAGCGACGGGCAGGGTGGCGCAGAAGGTGGTGGACTCCCAGCCTTCGCACCACTCATAGGTGCCATCTGACACCCGCCCGTAACACGCGGTGAGCCAGCGGCCCGAAGTCCTCGCTGACCGTGGACAGCGGCGACCGAACCCCGGCTATTCCGCATGTTACCCCCCCGCGCTGCCCCCTTCCCCTCGGGGGGAGTCCCGTCCGCGGGTACCCCAGTCACCCCGTTGGTGACTCCCGTTTCCCGGAGGGGGACTGGGTCCGGCCCTGGTTGGGCCCTGTGGCCGACCAACCTGAGTCCGGCCCTGGTGACCGTCCGAAGGGCCTGACCGATTCAGGCACAACACTATGTGGTGCTTGCCACCACAGCACTCACAGGGGAACGCGCGCGAGCACTCGCTCAGCGTGTGCGGCCCCAAACAACCGAAACACAATCGGTGGCGGAAGACTATCTTCCTGCGGGCAGCTACCCCGAGCGCCTTAAAGTTGGCGCAACTGGTCACTTCATGACCGGCACTGTCGCAGTGCACACAGCTGCCACCCGACGGCGCGGCATTCAGAACGCCAAATTGTTTCGACCTTCCACCCCCCCGTGGGGGCGGGGGGCGCGGCCCCTCCCGCATCCGCGCGGGTTGGCGCTGCACACTGGCCTCCGTTTCCAGTGTGTCACATCGCCTGCATTCACCCTCCAAGAAATCTGTCAATTGGACAAGCGTGGGCAGTTCCTTGCTACTGCCCCCATGCAGCTGTTCAAACCGACTTTGAACAGCTGCAGGCAACCGTGACAAAACCATATACAAAACAATGTATGACCATTGGTCTACCGGAAGACCAAGGTTCTGAAGAACCTTAGTGGCCACCAGCACAGGGTTGAGCACCTGTACTCGGATGTCAACATCCTGGGTTACTCTAGGGATGCTAAACAGCCTCCCCAGCTGCGCATCAACCAACCGCCGTTTGTGTTGGTAGCGGTCAAACAATATGGACCTGGCTATCTCATAATTGCCCGCCGTGATCGTTAGGTGACCGACCAACTCCTTCGGTTCACATCCATTCACATCCATTTACATTAGAGCCATCAATAGTTGGGCCAACTTGTAGGCGTTGTCCAGGTCGTCCCGACCGTGGACCAAACTATGACTAAATTAATGAAGGCCGGCCACTCATCAATTACCCCACTGAAGGCCGGAATCTCCAGGTGTGGCAGCCGTCCAACAACACCCTTCGGGGGTGGGTCTCCGTTACCCTCCCCACGGCCATTCCTTCGCGACCGCTTAATTTTCTCCGCGCGACGCTCGATGTCGCCCAAGCATTCCATCGCTTGGTCAGCATCCGCGCAGAGCTGTTTCACTGCAGCCACCGAGGCTTAAGCCCGAGAGCTTCAGCCTCCGCAGCCAGCCGACACACCTTCCCGACGCATGTCATTGCGTCCTCCACACGCTTGAGCAGGACATAGTCCATGTCCGGTCGCTCCACATACGTTATGAGTATGGGCGAGCCATCTCATTTCCTCCCGGACACCATGCCGCAGTACCGTCAAGGGCGAAGGTGCCATGTTGACCGATTTAATAGATTCTGGTCTTATACTTCACTACCGAACTAAGTATAGCCAGAGACCAGCACTTGCCCGTCAGCGCTGGGCACAGAAATTAAAACGAAGTTGTCAAAACTAAGGCAACCAATAAAACAATTAAATCCTAAAAAATATTTAATATGGTCGCCCTGTGGACATACACCCTATAACTAAACACTCTAAATCAATTAGAGAATGCCACCATAAAGCACAATAAAAAATAACACACAAAAATTTATTGTAAGAAAAAAGGCTATTTTTAATATAATGTAGGTAGCCTTGAACCTTCTAGAAGTGGCCCCTCCGATATGACCCACACTTCTAATGAGGTCAGCAAAATCAGCTTAATACCCCTTGACCCTGCTCTGTAATGCGAAATAACACTGCAATACTATGGAACCCGACTGCAATACTATAGTCCGACCGAATGACTGTTCCTTATGCACACCGAGTAGTTTCCGACTACAAATTTATAATTATTGTTAACTAAATCGTCAATTATACGTTCACTAACCGAAAATGAACCTAAATTGTGGTATACCGACCACACGACTCACTCACAAAATGATTGCTGACCAATCTGAGGTATCCACCCTCTCCCAGCTACTATGTGGCAAAAAAACAACCCTACAACCGTCCGTGAATCGATTTCCTACTAGGAAACCGCGCCTCTGCTACCAAGCTGATTAAATTCCACGCCTTAACCGACAGGCCGTGGAATCTTGGAATTCTGAGGCGCAACGGGTGCGGACACAGGTCCTGACACCACGGGAACGGAACCATGCGTTGTTCGCATTGGTACGGAACGTGCAGACGGTGCACTTTAAGTCCGAACTGGACATTCTGAGACGTGGACGCGTCCAACTGAAGGGAGCTGTGGCTCGGCTCAACCCGTTTATTGACTTTCAAGGATTGCTGAGGGTAGGAGGTTGGCTGCGGAATGCCAACCTGCCTTATGCGGCTCGCCACCCGTTGTTACTCCCTAGGAAAGGGAAGTTGGTCGAACTGTTGATACAGAATCGACACATTCGGAATGGGCATATCGGATGCCACGCCTTGATGGCGTTTCTCCAGCGCGAGTTCTGGATTCTATCGGGAAGACGCTTAGTGCGTAGCGTCGTATTTCGGTGCCTGCCTTGTTATCGGGACAAGGCGGCTACGATGCAGCCCCAGATGGGCGATTTGCCCTCGGATAGGGTTAACGAAATCCGGCCCTTTGCGGGTGTCGGAACGGATTTCGCGGGACCATTCATGGTCAAGTCTTCACAGCTACGGAAAGCCAGATTAGTGAAGGCATACCTATGCGTCTTCGTGTGCTTGGCCACGAAGGCAGTCCACTTGGAGGTGGTCAGTGACCTCACTACAGAGGCATTTATCGCATGTCTAGATCGGTTCGTCTCACGAAGGGGCCTCCCGACATTAATCCGTTCGGACAACGGCAAAAATTTTGTCGGAGCCAGGCGATATCTGCAGGAGGTCACTCAATTCCTGAACGGTAACCAGGACGCTATCGGCACGGCTTGCTCCCGACGAGGGATTGAATGGGTTTTCAGTCCGCCGGGATGTCCTCATTGGGGAGGAATTTTTGAGGCTGCGGTTAAATCGGCTAAGTCGCACCTGACGAGGATCATCGGTGAGACCTCTCTACGCTTTGAAGAGCTTGCGACGCTGTTCTGTAAAATTGAAATGACACTGAACTCGCGTCCGTTGTGCCCGCTCAGTTCGGATCCAAATGATTTGGAAGCGTTGGCGCCGGGTCACTTCCTGATAGGTCAGCCCCTTAACGCCCTGCCAGAATACCCATTCGGTGATGTTAAGTTAAGTCGGTTAACTAGGTGGCAGATGTTGCAGCAGATGGCTCAAGATTTTCGGAAACGGTGGTCCCTTGAGTACTTGCACATCTTGCAGCAGCGCCTTAAGTGGACTGACCGGACGAGCCCCCCTCAAGTCGGTGATTTGGTGCTGATTAAGGATGCGAACCTGCCATTATTGAGATGGAGACGAGGACGGATCGTCAATTTGTACACGGGTCGGGATGGCACGCCTCGATCAGCAGAAGTCAAGGTGGGGGACTCGGTCCTCAAGAGAGCGGTCGCAACACTTTCTCGCCTTCCTATTGATTAGGGACAGGTTCGGGCCTATCCGGGCTGGTGACTGTTTAATATTTATGCTTCGGAACGCACTGGTTTTTTCGTTGCGCGGATCGACCGCGAGTGATCGGGACATCACTAGCTGTCACTGGTATAGAAACGAAATGACGAGTTAGAGGTTACTTTTTGCACATGGAAAAAGTCGGCGCCAGCATCGGAAAGCTTGGTTGAATGTTAATTATAATAATCGCGGAACAATCGTCGGGAAATAAGTAGATTTCACGTCATCGGAGTGAGTGCTTCGTGCTTTGAAAGGTTGAAGTGATTCGGTGATCAATTCGTCGCGTTCGGATAGCGACCCTCTTGTCGGCAAGCATCACGACGGCGACAGCTTCGGGCTACGACGAGAGTAAGATTCGACTCCCCTCCCCCCTACCCTGGTGTTCCTCATCCCGTATTCCTGCCTCGAATTGAGCTTTCGAAGGCCGGTCCACGGCGTCAAGGTCAGTACTGCTTTGTGACATTCCACTGAAAAACAACCCTACCAAGAATCCACGCCCTGTCGGTTAAGGCGTGGAAGAGACAGGCAAGGTTAGTTCTAGTGAATCTAGTTTTAATTTAAAAGTAAACGACCAATTACTCTCATCAAACGAGGACGTTGCTAACGCATTTGAAAAGTTCTTCAGCACCATACCAATAATAACAACAGAAGCACTACCATCCTCTTCTGAAAATCTTTAGATTACTTGGTTGAAAATGTGCCCCAAAACAAGGATGTCTTTAACTTCAAGCCAATAGGCTCTATAACTATAGTTAAAACATTTTAACTTCTAAGCATGAAAAAGACTGAAGATTTATGGGGCATGTCGGTTAACATGGTTAAATCAGTAATCGATGTGATTGCACCATACCTGGCAATCACATTCAATAGTTGTATAGCAAACGTAGTTTTTCCTGACCTCATGAAAATGAGCAGATTAATACCACTTTTCAAATCCGGTAGTTAACAAGACCCTGCCAACTTCAGACCTGTATCTGTATTGCCAGTGTTGAGCAAGGTGTTTGAAAAGGTCATATTGAGTCAACTACTCTCTCACTTCAATGCATCTGGGCTACTCCACAAAAAACAGTTCGGATTCACTAAAGGCAGATCAACAACAGACGCCGGAGTAGCGCTAGTAGAACACATTTATAGTGCGTGGGAAGGATCACAGGATGCGGTTGGTATTTTCTGTGATCTTTCCAAGGCCTTTGACTGTGTGGACCATCAAACTCTTTTGCTCAATCTTCAACACTATGGTATCAAAGATAATGCGTTAAAATTAATGGAATCTTATTTTATGGAAAGATTACTAAAAGTAGATATAAACAGATGCAAGTCCACTGGAACCCATATGAATATTGGTGTACCCCAGGGTTCTATCTTAGGTCCGTTCCTTAGTGTACATGAATGACCTGCCTTATATGGTGGAAAAAATGACTCAGATTGTTCTATTTGCTAATGACACATCTATTATTTTCAAGGTGAAAAGACAAGAAGAAATTCTAGACGACGCAAATAGTACATTCTCTCATGTGTTAAGTTGGTTCAATGTAAACAACCTGTTATTAAACTCAAAGAAGACTAAATGTATCAAATTTTGTTTGCCTAATGTACGACAGGTTGAAAGCAGTGTTAGAATAGGATCTGAAAGATTGGACCTCGTTGAAGACACAATCTTTATCGGAATCACTATAGATTCGAAACTTCAATGGGGTCCTCACATAACTAATCTCGCACGAAGACTTAGCTCAGCCGCTTTTGCGGTCAGACAAATCAGATATCTTACAGATGTTGAAACTGCCAGATTGGTTTACTTTAGTTATTTTCACAGTATTATGTCTTATGGAATATTGCTCTGGGGGAGAGCAGCAGATATAAATACGATATTTTTCTTACAAAAAAGGGCGATCAGGGCGATATATCAATTAGATGCTAGAGAATCATTAAGAGAAAAATTCAAAGAAATTAATATACTTACGGTTACCTGTCAATATATGTACGAGAATATCATGCATGTAAGTAAAAACATAGCTTTATTTAAAATTGTAGGTGATAGCCATACAATTCACACTAGAAATAAAAATAGGTTAGCACTACCATTATTTAGACTAAGTAAAGTAGGCACATCATTCATGGGGCACTGTATTCGCTTCTACAATAAAATACCACAGGAATTTATGTAGGTATATGTATGATTTATTATAGTTTATGTATGTTCATGCTATACATTTTATTTTATGTAGTGGAAGTATATATATATATATATATATATATATATATATATATATATATATATATATATATATATATATATATATATATATATATATATATATATATTATATTTGGTATAGTTTATATATATTTTGAAAGTAATTTGCGTCCGTATGTATAGTGTTATTGCGAACTAGGACTTTCCTGTATAATTAACTCTCCTGTCCTGCCTAGGTTTGCTGGAAGAAATCTCTTTTTAGAGATAAGCTCGCCTTTGCTTATTACATTACTTTTAATTGTCTGTAACTTTATACTATCTATGCAATAAAGAATAAAGAAAGAAAGAATCATTGATCCTTCCTGAAAAGAGGTTCAAAAACTATGTTAAAAATGAGCTGATAAGAAAGTCCTATTATAGTATTAAGGAATACTAAGATGACAAAACTGCATGGTCCATACCATCTCAGCGCACAGAAATTCGACGAGGGGCGATGGATCAAGTCTATCACTCGCCGGCGAATTTCCTTAGACCGAAACCAGTACCTGTTGTAAAGTCACTTTTAAAAAAAAAAGGTATGGGGGAGTTTCTTGCCGTTTCTTCTTAACCCCGAGGCCCACCTTCCGAAACGGTGTAGTCTTTTTTTTATATAAAAAAAATTGACTTGTAGTTATAAGTAAGTATAATTTTGACGTTGAATAAGATAATTTATTTATTTATATTCAATAAAAAAAATGACTCTGACTCTGACTCTATTTAACATTTCGTTAGCAGAGCGTGGTTTCCTAGTAGTAAATCGATTCACGGACGGTTGTAGGGTTGTTTACCCAAACGCATATACCATCTCCGTTCCGTCGTGGGTAAAAATAGGTAGGCACGTCGATTAATCGATCGATCGCGGAATAATTAATATACGAATGGGTATTATTCGAATAATCGTAACGAATGTATAAGCCAACTGTGACTACAACACTTGTTTTCTTCCATAAAGCGTAAACGAGGTAGTCAACGAACAGCACCTGTCCGAATAGCATATAGCCTAGTCCATGAATAGCACCCAGGTGCTATTCGTGGACTAAAATTTATTTTACATTTTTGTCCACGAAGAGCACCTACGACTTAGCAGCCTACTGGGATCCTGGGATGTATACAGGACGTTATTTAATTAAAGATATGGGTAAAAATCACTAGAATGTTTATTAATATCAGGCTATATACTTAACTGGCTGTGTGAACTTCGCATACATAGCCTGGCTGTTTGAACGAGAATTATTCAGTAAAAAATACGATCAAGCAGTTTTTTTTACTTTATCACATCCAGTATATATTTTATAACTACTATCAAAAAATCTTTTACTACAAGCCTCTGCAAACCTTCCTTAGTAAGTCTTCCGTTTGTAGTAATCGTACATTCCTTTAAACGAGAATTATTTAGTGGAAATACTCCCAAATAAGTTTTTCTCTACTTCATATTTATCTTTCGAAAAACGTAACAAAAAAAAATATTTTTTTAATGTTGGGTGCCAAGTTCACGCAGCCACATATCCTCATATTTTAAGATTATGTAGGTACTTATTCAATGTACTATTTAATATTTTTAATATTAATTTAACAATTTAATTCATTTTTTATACTTAGTTGACGAGTAATTGACAATTATGAATAAAGGAACTATTGAACATACAAAATCTGTGAAATTTAAAAATTAAAAATAATTAAACTCACTATGACAATAATTTTTAATCTTACCAAATAATATTCTGATTTTCCATAATCAGTCTCAACTTATCACTTTTATTGCAAAATCTGCTAAATTAAATCTTACTACATCTAATAACATAATACATCACTTTATAACAATAACACGGTACAAGATATCATAAAAATATATTTAAAACTATAATAGTTTTAACAAGGAAAAAAAAAGCGTTATAATTTTATCTTTTTTTTCTTTTGATATTTGAATTTTTTATATTTCTATATTGTAGATCGAATACATATTTATGCACATATTTATTTTTATTTTTGCGAAAATCATTATAAATAAAAATATTGAAATTGAAAATAATAGTATTATTTGGTAAGATTAATAATTATTGTCATAGTGATCTTTATTATTTTTCATTTATAAATGTCGCCTAGACAGATATCATATATACCTACGTAAGTTAAGTATGTGTATAAACATTCTTATGATTTTTATCGATATCATTCATTTAATAACGTCCTGTATACGTCCCGGTAGGCTGCTAAGTCGTAGCTGCTCTTCGTGGACAAAAATGTAAAAGTAAATTTTTCATCCCATCTATTCAAAAAGGACGACTTGGCTCGCCTTTAAGTGCAACCAAAGGTGGTGTTTTCTATAAGAAACTTTTAGCGGACAGCAATGAGTTTTTAATCCTCTTTATAAGTGTGCCGCAATTATATTTGCCGCGCAGTTCTTGTATGTGGAACATCTTAGTGTTCAGAGCCAAAGAAATCGAACGCACTTATTGTTTGAATAAAGACTGGCTGGTAAGATGGCCGTCGCACCGCCGGCTGAATAAAAAAAAACTAATTAAAAACGCGCGAAGTACAGCCCGCCCGCGTTTTCGTTAATTTTCACGGATTGTTAGAAATTCATGATTCAAGTGAAATAGAATTAACTCCTGAAAGTATTTGAAATATTTTTTCAGAATCTGTGTTTTTGGCCTACTTCCAGTACTCAGCCAAAACTAAACAACAACGAGATTCACCGTCACATTTTCCTCAAAATGAGCCAGATTCGGACATTATTTCAAACACGCAGAATATGAAATCTGCAACAATCTGCATTCCTAATAAAACTGTAACAATACATTTTCATAATTGCGAAAATGTCTCAAATAAAAATATATTTTGTAGTTTTTTTATTATTAGATACTATTTTATTTCAATTTAGTTGTTAATATATGTTTTATTAAACAATAATATTACGATAAAATATGAAGCGCCTTTTATTTTCTCATAGAGGGTGATGAAAAGTAGAGTGTATCACTCAGGCGCAAAATATATTTTTGGCTCGGGCGACGTACTTTGAATCCCTAGCCACGTTCAGGATTCTACTAAAGAATCCCTCGCTACGCTTGGGATTCTACTCTTAAATCCTTCGCTTCGTTCTGGATTCATAAAAGCGCCCTCGCCGTAAAAATATAATTTTGCTCCCTTATGATACAATCTACTAGGTGCTATTCGTGGTCTAGGCTAGGTCCTATTCAGACAGGTGCTGTTCGTGGACTACCTCGCGGATACCCACCAACTGTCATGTTGTTGTAGTTGTATTTATATGAGGGTTTAGTCATTTTAAGAATTGGTAATTTATAGACTGAGTAGTCATTTCGCGAATTAGGCATTTGTCGACTAAACGCCCCTAAACAGGTTTTCTAAACTTGGTCACAGATCTCTGCCCCTGCCACGACGTATGATAAATGTTATTGTTATTGTGCTCCCACTTTTCAGTACAGTCTGAGATAAACGAAACTCTAGTACGGCATGCCCAACAGTCAAAGTGTCCTAAAAAGAGGTTACATCATACCGATGACATTACAAAGTCGTTTTCCAATTTCAAAACGCAATTTCAAGCGAACCGTATTTGTTCCCGCTCGTGTGTTGCCGCCTTTTTCTACCGCTTCCAACATTGCAACGTGATTTATTCGCTGAAATAAGAATTTATATTAAACACATTTCCATAGAGCCCTCTTTAACCGTGCCGCGTATCCCTTTTGGAGGGATATCTTTTTTAGATGTGTTCTGAAAAGCGTTATCATTTCTCACATCGTATTTTTTCATTTCTAAAGTACGTGTGTAATCCGCAAAATTCCTATATTTTCCCAGCTCATTAAACAAGGCTTGATGTACGTTGAAACTGTGGAGATCATTAGCACGATCGACCATTTTCTAACCACTTTCTTCACAGATTATCACAGATATTCTTAGTAATCATCAGTATGGACGTTAATACCGGTTTTGCAAGCCCTATCACAGATTAACAAAACATTTTGCCCATCAACTCTAAGGTTCCTCCATTTCTCCTACATAAAATGCGATTAGGTTTCTAATTCTAATTTATTATTTTCTCATTTCTTTTCAATCTCTGGCTCCTTATTTGTAATCTTAATTCACATATTAGATGTCGTTTTAGTACCGTTCCCATTATTTGTAAACGTTTGCTTTTAAATAACCTTTCCTTAAAGAAAACGTGATTTTACCCTAAAAATAATATTTACTCGAAAATATCCTGATTTATTTCGAGTGATACCCCGTGTTCAAAAAACCGCTGAATCACCGACATTTTGCCATCTGTTCAGCGACTCTGCGACATCTTTCGATCTTATATCATAGGTGTAAAGGTGAATGTTGAATGTTGGTTCAAGAGGAAAAAGAATCCTGCGGTATTTTTGAGTGCTTTTTCCGTATTTATTTCCACGTCCGATTTAGGCCACTATTGTTACTTAAGGTTCACTAATACGAAGGCGATTCACACTATTATTTGAATAAATTTGACAGTTCCATATAATATTGTATGGAGCTGTTAAAGTTATTAGGAGAATAGTGTTTCGAAGTAGTTGGCCTTAGACATAGCACACAATTAATTGTATTCGTTTCTACAGTAAATGAGGAAATATCGAAACAACGTCAAATAGACATGACACTGAGCTCCCTGTCTGAGTGATAATTTCTCTCGGGTAAAGGCCTGTGCACCTAGACATTAAAGGGCTACATTTATGTTGCCTTAATCGACCGAGCGAGTGAAGCGAGCGAAGCGTCTCCGTTTCGACTTCGGCAAGAATGCTTCCGTATACCGGATTGCCGGCTGTTCTCCTCTACATGTCGCATTTCTCATCCGATTCTCATAATTTTAAAATGTCTTTATTGCACACAAATAATGAAAAAACAAGTATTACATATATTTATATGTTACACTATTTAGTGTACAAAGGCCAGCTTATCTCTAATAAGAGATCTCTTCCAGCAAACCAAGATTCTCGTGAAATTTTGTTAGGTCATAAGTTTTTTTTGTCCATTCAGTTTTCAGAAAAATTTCAAAATGGCCGACCTATAAGGGTTACAAAGTTTTTGGTGCGGTTACTTTCATACTCAATGTATCCGGGTGCAAAATCAGAAATGCAGTCGGGTTATTTGTTTTTAAAATTATTCATCCGATAAATTACAAAAGGTAGTTGAAAATAATGAATAAAAAAACGGTCAAGTGCGAGTCGAACTCACGCACGAAGGGTTAAGTACAATGGCAGGGATGGTGTGGAGTGAATAGCTTGGATTTTACATAGCAAAATGATGTTTACAAAGTTATTGGTGCGGCTACTTTCACACTCCATGTACGTAGCCAGGTGCATTCATAAGTTTGTATGTGGTATTGAAAGAATTGTTGTATGGGAGCCTCCTTTAATATTTATGTCTGTTTTTTAGTATTTGTTGTTATAGCGGCAACAGAAATACATCATCTGTGAAAATTTAAACTGTCTAACTATCACGGTTCCTGAGATACAGACGGACGGACGGACGGATGGACAGCAGAGGCTTAGTAATAGGGTCCCGTTTGGCACCCTTCGGATACGGAACCCTAAAAACGCATATTTCCTGTGCCGCTCGCGATATCTACAGCGCATAATTCAGTTTATATGTAAGCCCATCCCTCAGTAAGTCTTTAGGTATGTCTAGTTCATTTCAGATAAAGATAAATATATTATTTTGTTCGTGATATAGTTCAATTACAGATGTCAGGTCTTTTGGGCTAAGTGTTGTGCCAAATTAAACTAAAAACAAACGCCACGGAATTTAAAAGATATATTTCAATTTAATTATACGTGAGTGAGACAGCCCACAAAAAGAGCGAACTTATGTGTGAATAAACCAATGCAATATAATCAGAAGACATCTTGATGTGAGTACTTTCGTACACATAAAGAAAAGTAATAGAAACGCCTCATATAACTTGGCTCATATAGTTTTATTGTACGTCGTCGACACTTTCGTTACGCGCACTTTATATGTTCAGTTGCTGAAGAGAAAAAGAAATAGACATCCTTAGAGCATTTTTACACACCGTATTTTGTCGTACGACGCGTGATTTTGACACATATTATGCTAATACGCTCTGATAACGCGCGTAGAAAGCGTGTTTGTATAGCACAAACGCGGGTTTGTTGTAATAGAAACGTGAATATCGTGTGCAAAGGTCACGACCTTGCGTTTTCTGAGCGTACTAATCACGTTGTCCGCGCGTTTAGAATCCGCCGAGTGCAAAGACTATTTTTTTGGTCCATCACAGCGACATTTACTGTTTGAAAAGTGTCACCGCTGACCCTGTCTTCAACTATCACAAACAAGCTCAAACACGCACTGACGACAGACGCAACCAGAACTTTTTCAGTTCTATCGCGTATAAACTTTCGCACTTGCTCCGCACCGGGATTGGAGTCAAAGCTTTGAGCTTTTATCCACTCGGCGCATAAAGTTCTAATGAAGCTCGTTTCGTCTGTTAGCTTTTGTTTTAGTAGTTCGGGTGACAAGTTGAGTTGTTGTGATAAGTTATCGTAAGTATCCTAGCTCGTAATTTTATATTGGTCTACATAAGAAAGAAAACAGACACATTATATTATCTATATCCTCTGTACCGCAGCGGTTGTGGCGGTCTACCATGCGAGAGGTCCCGGGTTCGATCCAGGTAATGAAAAAAAAAAACAACCCCAGGTGTTGGATGTTTATATATGTGTGACGTCACTGTTTCTGGTTCCCAAGTCACAGGTTATCCTAGTATGGGGCCAGAAGCAATGTATATGTGCCTGTATATTAATGTTTTTGTTTATGTTGTCATAATAGATACACCATGTACAAAGGCGAGTTTACCTCTAGCAAGAAATGTCTTTCAGCACACAATGGGAAAGGGGATTTATCTAGATGAGCGGGGGAAGGCCGGGGGAAGGCGGGGGAAGGCGAACAACAAAACTATATAATAATATGCACGGCGGCCCGCGGCTCCACGTCCAACAAACTACACTTAACTGAAAGAAAAAATTATTTTATGTTATTTTTAAAAACAATTTGAACTGTTTGAACTTTGTTAACTGAGTTTCGAACCCGCCAAATGTGATGCGATTGAAAGGCTTCATCATACGGATCAGGTTTGTCTAAGAAACGTAGCATCTTAAATAAACGTAAGTTATATCCGTGGGACACCCTGTATACATACATACCTATACCTGCTTATAACCCTAATTGCAATGCGCTGTACATCTCCTTAGCAACGCCGATGGGGTAGCCCTCTGTCACACAAACAGAAAAAAATGTAACTGAAAGGACCATTTTAATCTCTATAGGCATTGAAATGAGATCGGAAAAATCCCTCAAAGGTAAAGTCCGTAAATAACATTGCAGTACAATTTCACTCCACTATCACATGAAAAAACAGTCCTTGTTCTATCTTGCATGAACAGTTTGACTAGTTCTCAATGCCGCGCCCCTTTACTCTAACTATACATTCAAAGCGGGCGTCTTCAGGAAATGATCGGACTATAACAGAACGTTTTTCATTCAGACTGGGCGGTATTTGCGTACAAATGTCGTGGGTAGTGAATAGGATCGGGAACAGAATCCCTGGAGGTCGATTCTGCTACAAAACAAACATGTCGTCAGGGTGGCAGGCCCCATACGAGGTGGCGAAAGCTTATAGGGCGCTTTTAAGTGTCTTAAAGTGTGTGCAAAGTCACGAAAAAAAGAATTAGAGTGTGTGTGTGTGTTTGCGTGTGCGTGAGCGTACGTGCGTGTGTGTGTGTGTGTGTGTGTGTGTGTGTGTGTGTGGGTGTGTGTGTGTGTGTGGGTGTGTGTGTGTGTGTGTGTGTGTGTGCGTGCGTGTATGTATTTGACTATACAAGGTATTTTCAATACGTTATGTGGAATCGCGCCCCAACGCTAAGAATGTTGGTCCAAAATGTCCTTAATAAAAAGGGTTCCGCACATAAAGGAGGTCCACGCCTGCGAGTCATTGAGTTGAGTTATTTTCTCTCGGGTCTCGGTAATTCTGTTGCCCGGATGCACGACCGACCACTCAAAGATTGACGTACACTCAAAACCATGTTGTCAAATAAAATAAGTTAACGGAATTAAGGCACGTGTACCTATGAGTAAAATTTGGAACTCGAATTGTGGTGGTTGAAATTTTGGACAAAACTATATTAAAATAAAGTTCATAATACGTGTAGCTCACACTACAACACGACAGTCACATCAGTCGCACCGCAAAAAAGTGCGAAAATAGTGTTTTTTTATTTATTTCTCAAAAACCACAGATTATTGTTCTTTATTCTTTATTCTTTATTGCATAGATAGTATAAAGTTACAGATAATTAAAAGTAATGTAATAAGCAAAGGCGAGCTTATCTCTAAAAAGAGATTTCTTCCAGCAAACCTAGGCAGGACAGGAGAGTTAATTATACTGGAAAGTCCTAGTTCGCAATAACACTATACATACGGACGCAAATTACTTTCAAAATATATATAAACTATACCAAATATAAAATAAAAAAAAAAATATACTTCCACTACATAAAATACAATGTACAGCATGAACATACATAAACTATAATAAATCATACATATACCTACATAAGTATGGTACCATTTACGGAAGAGAAAGGAAATGCACTTTCAATCTTTTCTTAAAAGTGAAAATTGAGGGACTTTCCCTAATAGCGCAGGGAAGTGCGTTCCACAGTCGGAATGCCCTTAACCTAAACGAGTGTTCGTAAGCGGCAGTGTTATGCCGAGGAGTTGAAAGGAGAGACACCGTGTGGGATCTCGGATTGCTATCCCTGGGGAAAAGAAAGTCAAAACGTTGGCGTAGATATGTGGGGTATCGGGGATTTCGCAAAATATTGAACTGATAGGAGAGAATGTGCATGTCACGGCGAAGACGGATCGGAAGCCACTCCAGCTCCTTGCGATACTGGGAGACATGGTCATACTTGCGCAACCCGTAGATAAACCGAATCCCGAGATTTTGAAGTCGTTCGAGTTTGTTCAGTTGTTCTTCGTTCGCGCTGACCCAACAAACATCCGCATAGTCTATTAAAGGTAGTAGAAGGGACTGAGCAAGAGTGATTTTAGTCTGCCGTGGCAGGAAGTACTGCAATCTTCGGAGGGAGTGAAATGACGCAAAGACTCGTCTGCTGACCTCACAAACATGGGGCGACCAGGACAGCAAGTTGTCAAATATAACCCCAAGATTCTTAGCTTTCTCACTGTAATTAATTATGGTACCATCATACAATACAGGATCGACGGGCGAATTCTGTAGCAAGTTAAGCGAATGCCGTGTACCCATAATCATGGCTTGAGATTTTCCCGGGTTGACTTGCAGCCCATATGAAGTAGCCCATTTCCTCATGTTGTCGAGGTCAGCATTCAGCGCCTCTACAGTCAGATTCACATCACACGGAGAGAAGTGCCGATATATTTGGAGGTCATCTGCGTAGAGATGATAAGAAGAACTAAGAACGTCAGATATGGAGTTTATGAATACTGAGAAGAGGAGAGGAGAACGGATACCACCCTGCGGGACACCCGTGGAGAGCTCACACCAATCCGTGGAGATCTCCTCAGACTTAATGCGCTGCTGGCGGTCTCTCAGGTAGGAGTCAAACCAGCGAGCCGAGTGCGAGGAGACTTTAAGCGACTTTAGAATTTCAACCAGGATATCGAAATCGACGCAGTTGAAGGCGCTACTGAAATCAAGCAGTGTAAGGACTGTAAGCTGCTTCTGATCCATTGCCGATTGAATATCGTCAGTGACTTTAAGCAGAGCCGTGGTAGTGCTGTGACCCGGCCTGAAACCTGATTGATGGGGATTGAATAAGTTATTTGAGGAAAGGTAGGAGGAGAGCTGGATGTGAACAATTGATTCCAGGACTTTGGAGAGGATAGGCAGAATAGATATGGGACGGAATTCATTAAAGGCGACGGGATTGGACGTTTTAGGTAGGGGAAGCACAAGTGCCTGTTTCCACTGATTGGGGAAGCAAGATTGTTCAAGCGACACATTCATTATGTGGGTGATGATAGGTTATCATCTGATAACAGATCTTGTCCTCAGCTATGGCCTTTGAAGAGATCGCTAATATTGCCCTCCTTACTGCGCCGATTCCGACATGGTTAAAGTTAAAGGGTGAACTGTGGGCTGTGGTCATGGACCGTAGGTTACGAAGGGTGGCTTCCTTAACGAGGGGGTCCATCACGACAGGGGGGATGGCAAAGAAATAGTTGAGACCGTTAAGGTCGACATTTCCAGCAGCCAAGTCCTGGGACTTACCTACACCAAGAGACTTCAGGAATTTCCAAACCTGTGCTGGAGTATAGCTCTCAACACACTCGTAGATGTGACGATGTTTGGCATCACGACACAGACGAGTGCAAAGATTACGGAGGCGTTTGAAAATTAAAATGTTCTCGTCAGTCGGAACCAACTTATATCTCCTCTTGGCACGGTTTCTCTTGGCCATCAGACCCTTGATGGTGTCAGTAAGGCACGGCGCAGGTACGTGCTTAACCTTAGCCCTCTTGACCGGAGCGTGCTTATCAAACAAGCTCAGGACAATAGAGTTAAAGTTCCGGACTTTGTCTTCAACGGCCTCGCTATCAACGACAGGGGACCAGTCAACAGAGGCGGCATCTGATTTAAGGGAGTTAAGATCCATGCCCTATTGATACACTTTCAAACGTTTTAATATATTTTGACGCAAGAACCATATTATTATTCCTTTTGAATCCCAAGAAAGAAACACGTTTTAGGTGAAAAACATCTATTTAGTTTTTTTCTTCATATAGTTTTCATTAACATGGTTATGTTTCTCAAATACTACGATTGCAGTAAAACGATGTCTTCGAGGGGTTAACATATATATTCTGGATTTGGAAAGTGTCCCTTTTAGGAGCAATAACGTTTCAAAGATGGGCATTTGACAATACCCAGGTCTTGTCTTTACGAGCTCTGTGGCGCTGTGCAATTGTGCATGCCATGCGAGAGGTCCCATTTCGATCCTCGGCTGGGGATAAAGAAAAAAAAACACAGGTCTTGGACGTTTATATGTGTGTGACGTTACCGTTTCTGGTTCCCACGACACAGGTGATCCTAGTGAGGAGCCAGAAGCAATGTAGGTGCCTGTATGTAAATGTTAATGTTTATCTATACTACTATTTTAGGAACATATCATTCACGCCAAAGAAAAGATAAGCGCTGACGAGTATGTTGTGGTTGCCCCATCTTTGTATAAAACTTACGGTTCGCACTCGACTCGGTTTCATTTTTATTTTATTATAAATCCCGCACCATACCAACACCACCCACCGTCAGTCATCATCACCAGCCAAGCGTAACCGACCGGCGACATCTTACAACCGGAAAACATACTAATTCTAATATCAGTTACAACCCGGTCACATTATCTTTGCACCTTGCTGGAATGAGTAAAGAGCTCCCTGGTCATATAAAAAGCTCTGTGCTCTAGTAAAGAGCACCGGGGTCTAGCAAAGAGCTCCGTGGCCTAGTTAAAATATCCAATCCGATGCTGACCATGTATGTACCAATGATATAATTAATATTTCTTAAGTACACTAGTGGCTCTATGAGCTGTAGACCTCACGAGCGTTTTCTTTAAATTATTTTCCACCTCGTATGGGAAAGGTTGTGACGCAATAACCCTAAATGGTCGTATAAGTCAGCGACCTAAACAACCCCGCTCCCTCCCGGGAAAACATGTTCATTTAATTTTAGGTTGTGTCCAGTAGGTATACAAGGTGACATTTAATTAGGTGACAATATTTTGGGGAATGATAGTACCCATTATTATAAAAAACTTTCCCCACGAAAAATATGGTCATAAACGAAATAAATATATGGGTGTCCCATATTAACTTGTAATCAGCTGATCGGGACATTGTACTGAGGGACGAAAAATATTTTCATTTGCGACCATATGTTTCTTTGGGAAAGTTGTTCATAATGATCAGTGCTATCATTCCCCAAAATATGGTCAGCTAATTAAATGTCACCTTGTTTGTATGTTCTTACCGAGTAGGATTAGGGTTGCATAGGTTAGCGATGACCTTATAGCGCCGTAATGTAGTCCCGAATTCAGGTGCACACATATATAGAGACCGTGTGGTTTATTATAAGTTTGTATGACTTTACACCGACCGACAGGCAGAATCCGTTTCAATGTCACTTGAAACGAATTGTGTGTTTATTTTTCTGACTGAAACTGTAATTAGGGACTACAGTTTGTGTCATTAAGCTTGCCAATTTTTTATTTCTTTTTATGTGGTGGTGTTAAAAGTAATTCTTATAGATAACTTTAATTCAAGTGAGTAAGGACCGACTCATCTAAAGCCACCAAGCGCGAAGTAATCAAAGTCGATTCAACTGGACTCGACAACTTCTTCGATACACAAGTGTTCGTGCTCTCGGAAAGCTTCAAGACTTTTTCTTTACGGATTCAAGACCAATATTGTCTCTAATACGAACAGTTCATCACAAGTTACAACAGGAGAGACCCAAAAAATCCATGTCCCTTGGATAAAGTTGTTCAGAATTTTAGGAGAGTGAAAAATTTTATATGGGCTCTCGGCCTTATATTGCGCTATTGTAATGCCGTAGATCAGAATCTATTTTTCTTCTTCATATATTTATTATAATTCAACAATACTTCATTATAGGCCGAGTGATCATCTAGGTGACGTGACAGAAACGTATAGAAGTGGCACGTCATTTCGTGCCATGCTACGTCACGCTCATAGATTAGTTGAAAGATCATGTGTCAACTGAGATGGGCGCGCTGCATTATAGAAATATAAATGTAGACCACCTCTGTGATGTTGTGCTTCGAAACTCTGCTTCCCAAGCGAGAGACCCGGGATCGAATCCCGTAAAAACCCTGGTATTGGATGTTTATATGTGTGTGACGTCGCTGTTCCTGGTTCCCACGACACAGGGTATCGTAGTGGGGCCAGAAGCAAAATGTATTTAAACGATTATGTTAATCTTCAGAAATCGCTACAGCTTATGCCTACGTCCCCCACCCATACTATATTTACACGGGTGTGGTCCGAAACATTAAATTGATGTAATTTTCTGCCATTGTTAAGATTAATAGCGCTCATTTTACTAGCCCTTTGGAAACGTAAACAAAGTATGTCCCTTCTGTTCTACGTGGTGTAGTAAAAAGGGATTAAAATAATTCTTAACGACTTGCCTTGTAATTTACATACATAATTTATAGTGTTAATTATTTACTAATTGGAAAGTAATACGTACGTTACGGAATTACTACAAACTAAATTAGTATGCAGAATGGCAATTTAGTTACGTACCGTAGTAAAGTGACCAACCGAAACTGGATTTTCAGCTGAAACCGAAACTTTGAAAATTTGTGATAATGATGAAACTGTTCTCAATAAGCTAGCGACGCCGCAACCACAAAAAGCAGAACAAAAGTGGCTAAAGCGCGCTTCACCGCCACTTAACCCCGACACACGCCACGCCACTACCACAAAAAGCAGATCAAAAGTGGCTAAAGCGCGCTTCACCCGCCACTTAACCCCGCCACACGCCACGCCACAACCACAAAAAGCAGAACAAAAGTGGCTAAAGCGCGCTTCACCGCCACTTAACCCCGCCACACGCCACGCCACAACCACAAAAAGCAGAACAAAAGTGGCTAAAGCGCGCTTCACCGCCACTTAACCCCGCCACACGCCACGCCACAACCACAAAAAGCAGAACAAAAGTGGCTAAAGCGCGCTTCACCGCCACTTAACCCCGCCACACGCCACGCCACAATCACAAAAAGCAGAACAAAAGTGGCTAAAGCGCGCTTCACCGCCACTTAACCCCGCCACACGCCACGCCACAACCACTTATTCAGAGTGTCCCACGGCTGAGCCACATGGGGGAAAGTACCTTACACATTGTAGATTGTAGTTCATCGAAACACGGCCATTTCAGTAAAAGGCTTTCATTTTACAGAACAAACTTTAATAATATGTTAAATTTCAAGTTTATTTTTATTTTTATACAGGAACTTACATGGCTTCTAGCTCCACACTAGGATACTCTGGGAACCAGAATCGGCGACGTCACAAACGTATAAAAATCAAAGACATATCAAAATATCAGTGTAGGAAGCAGGAATAGTGACTCTTATATACAATGACATGCGGTTCATTTTATATGAACTCGAAAAATTTTCCACTCTGGTAATCATTCCTTCTTGAGCCACAGGTCTCTTATATGAAAATGAAATGCCATTTAATAACAGCGTCTAGTTCATTATGTGTCGCTGTGTGTCACTGAAGTGCGGCAACAGAAATACACACTTTGTGTAAATTTCAACTTTTTAGCTATTACGGTTCATGAGATGAGCCCGCTGCGGGACGGACGGATAACGGAGGCTTAGTAATGCGGTCCCGTTCGGGTACGGAACCCTAAATACTAATTGGGCGAATGCCCCCTTGATCCTTCGTGTTAGGTTGAACATGTAAGAATAACAAAACCGAACGCTCTTCTATTATTTTATGTTGGTAAGGTTCTCAGTTGCCGTTTTTTCAGATTTCTAGTTAAATCAGTATTTTTGTCATTCAAAAACTGGATTAACGGGCATACGTTTAAGTTGCATGACAGGTAACTAGCCCATCGCCGCCGATGGTGACATGAAAATTTCCCCACGAAGTTTTCCATCGCCGTCAGAACTTCCGTATAATTATTGTACACTCAAGGAAATTAATTATAGACCCATTTCGTTAAAATGTCGTTAGACACTCACAAGGTCAGCTTCGTGACCAATACCGCAACACTTTTTAGACGAACAATTAGAAAGGTTTCAACAAAGCAACCAATCACAATTATAAAGTACTTTATTACTGTAAATATTTACATATACTCTACATTGGACCACTGTTGGAGAAGGAGGGCTTAGAAACTCCCACAGATTGATTTTTAGATCTCTTTTAAAAATAGGTTGTGCTTAACTAATACAAATATGAAAAATTTAATTGTTATGATTAATAAACAGGAATAAATAATTACAAAATTATTAACAGCAAGGTCTGTGTTGAGCCAGAATAACCCCATACAGTCCTGTCATTTAAGTAATCTTGAACATTGTAATATCCCTGTACGGTTACACCGTGCATATAATGTTTTGTTAACGTGGCAGTTTACTCAGCCCGCATATTTCTACCGTAATAAATTTAGTTGATCACTTACATTGAAGACAAAATGACGTGTTTCATTACTACTACTACTTTACTACTTCATTCGTAACAACTCACTACTAGAACTTTATACAACTGTGTGGAAAGTGCCGTCTACGAAGCACTTGATCATACATTATGGTCCTTCGAGAAAACTCAGTGTGTTCTGTGGTTTTTGGACTGTGGGAGCATTGAGAAGAACTGTGTGCGACCTACGACTCTACGGGTCGAGCTACAAAGAAAACTTAGCGTGCGCTGACAAAATCAAGCATCGCGACTACTTACTACTGATGAAACAAGCAAGGGAAACCGTCTACTACGTGTCGAACTCATCAACTACATACTACTCATACTTACTGAAACTAAAAGGTACCAACTAAACATAACTATGGCTGAACTACAAATGAAAAATTTAATTGTTATGATTAATAAACAGGAATAAATAATTAAAAAATTATTAACAGCAAGGTCTGTGTTGAGCCAGAATAACCCCATACAGTCCTGTCATTTAAGTAATCTTGAACATTGTAATATCCCTGTACGGTTACACCGTGCATATAATGTTTTGTTAACGTGGCAGTTTACTCAGCCCGCATATTTCTACCGTAATAAATTTAGTTGATCACTTACATTGAAGACAAAATGACGTGTTTCATTACTACCACTACTTTACTACTTCATTCGTAGCAACTCACTACTAGAACTTTATACAACTGTGTGGAAAGTGCCGTCTACTAAGCACTTGATCATACATTATGGTCCTTCGAGAAAACTCAGTGTGTTCTGTGGTTTTTGGACTGTGGGAGCATTGAGAAGAACTGTGTGCGACCTACGACTCTACGGGTCGAGCTACGAAGAAAACTTAGCGTGCGCTGACAAAATCAAGCATCGCGACTACTTACTACTGATGAAACAAGCAAGGGACACCGTCTACTACGTGTCGAACTCATCAACTACATACTACTCATACTTACTGAAACTAAAAGGTACCAACTAAACATAACTATGGCTGAACTACAAACTCAGAGCAAAGTCTTTGAAAACATAAAAAGTCTCTGCGCTAACTACAAAAAGGACGGAGCAGAAAGGAAGAAAAGGCCAGACTATCTCACGAAGAGACTTGTATCACTTGAAACTCAATGGAAGGATTTTGAGCAAAGACATGCATTATTATTGGAATATGAGGGAAAAGATATTGAATATTTTAAGGAATGTGTCTACGAAAGAACTAAGGAGATATATACAAACACTAAAGAAAATATACTGCAGAGCCTGCAAGAAGACGACTTTGACAAAACTTCAACTACAAATGATGGTCTTACTGGAGAAGAACTGACCAAGAAGGTAGATGACACAAGTACCAAGGTCAGAGAGCTACTTACTAGACAGGAAGGAAACTGCAAGGCCATTGACAGGGCCATGTCGAAAGTGAACATTGAAGATACTATGGAGAAATGGGAGATTGAAGATCACCTCAAGATAATGGGATTAAAATGGGAAGCAATAGATAAACTACACTGGGAACTGGACGCCCTACTGCAAGGTTCGGAGGAAAAGTACTACGACTTATTCATGACTTTGGAAGGCGAATACGACCGACTTAAAAAATCACTGCATAAAAAGCTGTGGACCAATGTACACTACAAGCAATCCGCACCAAAGATTGACATCCCCATATTCACCGGAAACTATGAACAATGGGTGTCTTTTAAATATTTGTTCTTGGAAACAATACACAACAATCCATCTATTTCCAAGGCACAAAAACTTCAACACTTAAAAGCAAAGCTGAGAGGGGAGGCTGAAAAACTAGTGCAGCATTTGAACATCAGTGCTGAAAATTATGAGTCATGCTGGAACATCCTTATGCAGCGCTTCGACAATCGCAGACTGCAATTTACATCCTACATAAATACTATGTTGAATTTACCAGTCATACACCAGGCGAGCGCATTTACTGTCAAAAGAATGCATGACGTCATAAATGAATGCATGAATGGCTTAACTAACATCGGCGTGGAAACAGAAAATTGGGATCCGCTAATTGTGCACCTTATGTCGCAAAAACTTGACTCTGATACCTACAACGAATACTGCAAAGAACTACGTGAACCGAGGGAAGTACCAGACCTTCATGAGTTCACAAACTCAAAAAAAAAACTCAAAACGTTTATTCTGTAAATAGGCCACAAGGGCACTTTCACATGTCATTTCATTTCATTTTTTACAGAACATTTGGTATTATTATCATATTATCAGAAAAAAATAAAGTACTTAATTATTGTTTCTGAGAGATGTAAAGAGTCTCATGTCATAATAAAATAATTAAAATATAAATAACAGAGATGTATAGTCTCTTTAGTCAATAATACAATGATAATAGGAGATGTAAATGGTCCCCACAGTCAAGAGTTGTATAATTAAATTAATCTTTGGAGGTGTAAAAGGCCTCCAAGTGTCCAGTAAAAGAAACTCTGGCAGTGAGGATGCTCACAATTAATTAGAACAATTCAGTCCCAAGCATTTTTATCGTCTATGTACTCTTTAATACTGTAGTAAGCTTTATAAATAAGCCTTTGCTTGATGTATTTCTTGAACTTATTAATTGATAGATCTGTCAAAGTGCTTGGGAGTTTATTGTAAAATCTTACACAATTACCCTTGAACGAGTTTTTTATTTTATGGAGTCGAGTAGTGGGCACTGCAAGTTTGTCCTTGTTTCTAGTATTAAAGTTATGTATATCACAGTTTCTTCGAAAGTTAACAATGTTCTTATGGACATACATAATATTCTCGTAAATATATTGACTATGGACTGTCAATATATTTACTTCTTTAAACTTATTTCTAAGAGAATCTCTATTATTCATTTTATAAATTTTATAAATCGCACGAACAGCCCGCTTCTGCAGCACAAAAATAGTATTTATGTCAGCAGCACTGCCCCAGAGCAGAATACCGTAGGACATAATACTATGAAAATAACTAAAATAAACTAATCTGGCTGTTTTTAAATCTGTCAAGTGACGGATTTTCCTGCATGCAAAAGCTGCAGAGCTCAGTCTGTTCGATAGCTTATCAATATGTGGACCCCATTGGAGTTTGGAATCCAACGTTATACCTAGAAACACTGTGCTGGTTACCAATTCCAATTCCTCATTTTTAATTGTTATACATGTCTGATTATTTTTAACGTTAGTAGTAAGAAACTTAACACATTTAGTCTTTTTCTCATTTAATAGCAAATTATTAACATTAAACCAATTTACCACTCTTGATATGGTATTGTTCACGTGATCATCAGTAGCGTGTTGGTTTCGCTTTGTTTTAAAAATAAGTGAGGTGTCATCAGCAAACAGTACCATATCATGACAGTCCCTTCCTAGATAGGGTAAGTCGTTTATATAGATGAGGAATAGGAAGGGTCCCAATATTGAGCCCTGTGGCACGCCCAAAGAAACCAATGATCCTGGTGATCGTTCTCCGTTTACGTCTACCCTTTGTATTCTTCCGTTCAGATAAGATTTTAACAAATTCAATGACGTGTCTCTAACTCCATAATGATGTAATTTCCTGATCAATGTTTCATGACAAACGCAATCAAAAGCCTTAGATAAGTCACAAAAAATGCCTAGGGCATCTTGTGACTCTTCCCAGGCATCAAAAATACTTTCAATGAACTGAATTCCGGCATCTGTTGTCGAACGACCGCGAGTGAATCCAAACTGTTTGTTATGCATTAGCTTATTTGATTCAAAATGATGTAATAGCTGTGATAAGATTAATTTCTCAAAAATTTTACTAAAAGTTGGTAGTATTGATATAGGTCTGAAATTGGTGGGGTCTTGAGTACTACCTGCTTTGAAGAGGGGAATTATCTTACTTTGTTTCATTAAATCAGGAAATTCACCGCAGTCTATACAATTGTTGAAAATGACCGCTAGGTCAGGTGCAATTAATTCGATCAGGGATTTAACGACGTGAACAGAGCGTCCCCAAAGATCATTCGTTTTCTTAACATTTATCAATTTAAATGCCTTTACGACATCTGAACTTGTGACGTGCTTAAAATTCAAGTATGAAGCACACTCTGAGACATTATCTTTTAATATTGCAACAGCAGACAAAGGTGACGAATTTAAATACTTAGTCGTGGAAGCCGGTGCATTAGTAAAAAACGATTCAAATTCAGTTGCAACTTCTAAGCTAGAACTCGTAAGCTGTCCATTGATTTTTAGTTCGTAATCGTGACTCGCTTTTTTACTACGACCGGCCTCCTCATTAATTATTTTCCAAGTCGTTTTTATAACATCGGAACTATTCTTAATTTTACTACTCAGAAAATTACGTTTAGCTGTATGACAGTCTAATTTAAATTGTTTGGAGAACTGTTTGACTTGTTCTTTAAATTCGTCACTCATGTTGAACCGTCGTTCCTCATACAATGCATACAATGCTTGCCTGCGTTTATGCAACTCTGCAGTAGCCCACGTACTAAAGTCGTTTGAACCACTAACCACAACCGATTTTGAAGTGAATATCGCGCTGTACTGTTTCATAAAGGTTTCAAAGAATAAGTTATACATTATATTAGGAGACTGTTCAGCAGCCAAAAACGGTAGTTCCTGGGCTAAAGAGTATCTCATTCTTTCTAACCGGTCAGCAGTTATTGGCACAAAAGAAATTTTCTTTTTAATGACAGGTTCTCTAATAGAATCAAATTGAAATAATTGACCTAAATGATCTGAATCCAATTCACTGATAACACTTTTACTGATTGGAATAACATCAGTAAAAATGTTGTCAATGCATGTAGCACTAGTAGCAATCACTCTTGTTGGCTCCATAAATAAATGGCTAAGCCTAAATGATGAGAAAAGATTTATTAATCTAACGCTGAGAGTAGTTCTTTCTAACAGATTAACATTAAAGTCACCACATATAATTAATCGTTTCGTACTGTGTGATGAAATAGTTAGGACGGATTCCATTATTTTCTCGAACATTTCAAAGTCGCTCAAGGGTGGCCTATAGACACATATAACGATGAACTGTTCTAATTCCACAGCTGCAAGTTCTATAGTTCGTTCAACAGATAAGGAAACAATGTCCTTACGTTCCTTGAATTTCATATGATTGTTTAGTATGATTAATGCCCCACCATGTATTGAATTAAGTCTGGTGAACGAACTACCAACCTGGTGATCTTTAAAGCTAAACATAATTTCATTAATAGTTAACCAGTGCTCTGTTATGCACAAAATGTCAATTTTATTACAATTTAAAAATAACTCTATTTGTAGATCTTTGCCTCTAATACATTGAATATTCTGATGAACCAGGCTTATATACTTAGCATGTGAGCTTCCCTTATTCTTAGGGTTTTCTAATATACTAGAACATATGTTGCCAGAGCCTGGGTCCTCTGTTGTCCTATGAACTAATTTAAATGCATCCTGTTATTCTGGTCTGATACCAGATTCATATTAGGCTGCTCAGTAAAAGCAGAGTTAGAAGTCAAATTTTTGGCTGTAATGTCATATAAATATAATAGTGACATAGCTATTTGTCGTTTACAATAATTTGAAAGGTAAAATGTACCTTTAGTCATAGTAAAATAATTACTAACATAATTGTTAGTGTCAATAATATCAAACTTATTATTATATGTACATAAATTGTACATAGTTATATTCATATTATGTCTATATACATTTTCATTTTGTGTCAATTGGTTGCAGTAGGGAAATGTGAACAATATAATTTTTTTCACACTAAGACCATTCAATGTTTCATAAAATTTTATTAAATTATTTTTGTTCACATCTCCCCTATTGCCCATGAAAATTATCAGTGTGGCACTGGCTGTGATAGTGCTGTCATTCAAAATTTGATTTATAATATTATCTACAGTGCTAAAAGGTGAGCAATTACTAATAACACTATGTCCCTTAGAGTATGAGTGGAGTGCTGAGCCCATGCCACTTCCAATCTCATCACAGTACATTATAATATCAGGTGTTGTGGTCATATCAGACTTGGCAGAACTATTATCAGTAACACCTTGTGTTGGTAAACTGTCACACAAGCCCGGAGAGTTGCCCGCTGTCAAACAACCACCTTTCTGCTCACAGCGACAAGTATGGTTGTTGGTCAGCGACTCAAACCGCTCACAATTATGGTTCATTTCTTGAATTAAATCATCCATAGCCAATGAGTATTCATTTATAACTTTCTCAGAGTTCAAATATGCACTGTTTAGTGATCTCAATGAATCCTCCAAGCTTTGGATTTTCAAATGTAAGTTTTGTGTGTCAGTTTCATACATCAACTTAGTACTTTCTAATTCTAATACACACTTATTCTTAGGGTTTTCTAATATACTAGAACATATGTTGCCAGAGCCTGGGTCCTCTGTTGTCCTATGAACTAATTTAAATGCATCCTGTTATTCTGGTCTGATACCAGATTCATATTAGGCTGCTCAGTAAAAGCAGAGTTAGAAGCCAAATTTTTGGCTGTAATGTCATATAAATATAATAGTGACATAGCTATTTGTCGTTTACAATAATTTGAAAGGTAAAATGTACCTTTAGTCATAGTAAAATAATTACTAACATAATTGTTAGTGTCAATAATATCAAACTTATTATTATATGTACATAAATTGTACATAGTTATATTCATATTATGTCTATATACATTTTCATTTTGTGTCAATTGGTTGCAGTAGGGAAATGTGAACAATATAATTTTTTTCACACTAAGACCATTCAATGTTTCATAAAATTTTATTAAATTATTTTTGTTCACATCTCCCCTATTGCCCATGAAAATTATCAGTGTGGCACTGGCTGTGATAGTGCTGTCATTCAAAATTTGATTTATAATATTATCTACAGTGCTAAAAGGTGAGCAATTACTAATAACACTATGTCCCTTAGAGTATGAGTGGAGTGCTGAGCCCATGCCACTTCCAATCTCATCACAGTACATTATAATATCAGGTGTTGTGGTCATATCAGACTTGGCAGAACTATTATCAGTAACACCTTGTGTTGGTAAACTGTCACACAAGCCCGGAGAGTTGCCCGCTGTCAAACAACCACCTTTCTGCTCACAGCGACAAGTATGGTTGTTGGTCAGCGACTCAAACCGCTCACAATTATGGTTCATTTCTTGAATTAAATCATCCATAGCCAATGAGTATTCATTTATAACTTTCTCAGAGTTCAAATATGCACTGTTTAGTGATCTCAATGAATCCTCCAAGCTTTGGATTTTCAAATGTAAGTTTTGTGTGTCAGTTTCATACATCAACTTAGTACTTTCTAATTCTAATACACACATATTCAAATCATGTAATAAGTTTACATTTTTCTTGCTTACTTTTAAGTTTTTAGTACACAATTTATTATGTTTTATTAATTTCTGAGTTTTCCGTATATACCTATTTATTTTACCTAGTTTGTTATTGCTGCAACTTAATAACCTTGATGTGGGCAATGTGTCATTAGTTAAATCAATGACATCATCAAGGCTTCCAGTTGCAACAGTAACCAGCTGCGGGCTGATCCCTACGACTTCACTGTAGAGGCTCTGGGTCTGCAACGCTGCGGTGTTTTCCTTCTCCTCCTGGAGTGCATGTATTTGTTCATGGGCATCAAACAATGCTTTCTCCAGGGAATCAATCGATTTCAGGGCTTGCTCGTACTCTGCACTACATACAGTGAAGCTATCTACGGTGACCTGCAGCTTGTCCCGCTCAACAATTACATCACTACATTCTTGTTCTAATACACATAATTGTTTCTTTAGCTTATCTCTACTTTCAAGTACTGATAATAGCTCTTTCTCATTTTCCTCCCTTTCACAGAGTGATTCGGTGACCATTTCCTTTGATTTTTTTAATTCTAGTAAGGTAACTTTGAGCTTGTCATTTTCCTGCTGTCGGGAGGCGACAGCAGCAGCTCTGCGGGTCATCATGGTTACAGTTGAGATAAGAATCAAGGAATTGCACACCAAAACAATGCGAAATTACTTACGTGGAATAGTAACGTTTTTCAGCGTTTGCACATCACTAATTGCTATGAAATATATTTTAAACGTTGTTAAATATAATAATTTAACAATAAGGTAACTCAAAGCGCCCAAAGTGTACGGAAATAACAAATACTTTTAAATTTATAACCTGCAACGGTCACAAATTTAACATGTTTCGAGACACTAGTAAACGTCACTAAAACACACTGCAAACAATAGAAATACTAAACATTACACTATAATCCTAAAATAACACTAAATTGGGCTCAGAATTACACTAAATCATATTAAAATATAAATTTTTCTAGGGACGTAGTGAAATCAGCTGTTTGCCGTTTGACAGCCAGTGTTACCCCTCAACTTCTTGGAAAGCCAATTTATGGCGTTAGAAATAAAAACTCGTCAAAAAGAAGTCCCTAAGGTACAGAAACCGCCTCAACCTACTGAAAAGCAGCACTACGGGACATATAAACCGACTTTTGGATTCAAGCGGGAATATAAGAAGTCATTTTTCACGTCTTACCAAGGAAATTGCCCACTTTGTGACGAAAACCACGTACTCATGAAATGCCGCAAGTTTCTAGACATGAACACTGAAACCAGAAACTCTAACGTCGCCCGCATGCAACTCTGCAAAAACTGTCTGTACGACCACGGCGACATGCAGTGCTCATCGACTAAGAAATGCAAAGAGTGTGCTAAGCCACATCACACGCTGTTGCACAATAAGATGAAGAAACCACCTTCAACTCCGGGTTCTGGAAGAAACTACTCTACTCAACGGCAACCTACTTATACTCAAAAAGTGTCGAATCACTTATCCAGTAACGCAACGGAGGTACTACTCACTACAGTACAAATCAAAGTAAAAGGCCTCAATGGAACTTATGTACATTTGCGAGCACTACTTGACCAAGGCTCGCAAGTAAATCTAATAACTGAAAATGCAGCGCAACTTTTAAGGCTGCCAAGAAAACATATGACTGCGACGGTGTCAGGCGTTGGGACCGTCACTGGGGACTGCAAGGGACGAATTGGAATTGAATGTCAGTCCATCAACTCTGTCTTCACCTTCAAATCAGAAGCACTGGTAATGAAAAAGCTCATAAATAACTTGCCGAGCAAATCTTTTCAATCAGCAGAATGGGAACACTTGAACAATCTGAAACTGGCCGACCCTGAGTTCAACGTGTCCCGCGGCATTGATCTACTGTTTGGGGCGGAGGTTTACTCTACCATCATCATGGAAGGAGTACTGAGAGGCACCAATGAATCCCCCATTGCGCAACAAACTCAGCTAGGTTGGATCCTGTGCGGCAATGTCAAGACTTCTTTCAACTGTCACGCAACCTTGGTCAATCTGGAAGACCTGACTAAATTCTGGGAAACAGAAGACATCACTGAGGGGAACGAAGATATACCATCCGATGATGAGTGCGAGATATATTACCAACAAACTACGAAAAGAAACTGCGATGGAACTTATGTTGTCAAGATGCCATTATACCCGAATTACGAAGAAAAACTGGGAAACTCTAAATCTGCGGCAACTGCCCAATTTTTGCAACAAGAAAAAAGACTCGACAGACTGGCGAAACTTTCGGCTATGTACAAAGACTTCATCCAGGAATACATAGATCTGGACCACATGCAGCCCGCAACTACTGTTTCTAACTCAAGCCCTGTATACTACTTGCCTCACCATGGGGTACTACGGGAGCAGTCCACGACGACCAAACTAAGAGTCGTTTTCAACGCGTCCCAAAAAACAAGCTCGAACTATAGCTTGAATGACTTAATGAAAAAGGGACCTAACTTACAAAAAGACATACAGGAGTTACTAATAAAATGGAGAAGCTACAAATACGTCTATACAGCAGACATCGAGAAAATGTACCGCTGCATCCGGATCGCTGAAGAACAGCAACATCTGCAAAAGATCATTTGGAGATTTTCGACTGACGAGTCATTACAAGAAATGAACCTCTGTACCATTACATACGGAACCAAAAGCGCACCGTGGTTAGCCATGAGAACCCTAAAACAGTTAGCCTCGGACGATCGCCAAAAATACCCCGCGGCTGCAAAAACACTGGAAAACGAATTTTATGTCGACGACTTGATAAGCGGGAATAACTCACTCGAAGCCGCCAAAGAAATGCAACGCACGCTGATTGTACTATTGCAAGGCGGTGGAATGAACTTACGTAAATGGACAAGTAACTGCACAGAATTACTGCAAACTTTATCAGAGGATCAAATATCAACGAAGAATGTGTTCAATTTTAAATAAGGAAATACTACGAAAACTTTGGGTCTCGGCTGGAGTCCAAACTCTGACGTGTTCATACTCAACTGGGACATGGAAGAACCTCGCAAAAAAGGCTACAAAAAGGAGTCTTTTATCTGAGATATCAAAACTCTACGACCCGCTTGGCTGGCTCTCACCCATTATTGTGTCAGCAAAACTTATATTTCAACGGGTGTGGGTGGAAAAGATGAGTTGGGATGAACTATTGCCCGACGATATTGAAAAGAATGGCTAAAACTACGAAATGAACTACCAGCAGTAAAGGACATAAAAATAAAAAGATGGATCGGCGGAACTCAAAGGGATCTCGAATTACATGGGTTCTCTGATAGCAGTGAGAAGGCGTTAGCGTGTGTGATTTATACACGACTTATTGACGATAACGGCCAGACAAAAATCACCTTAATTGCCGCCAAAACAAGAGTGGTCCCTATGGGTCAAAAAACCACACTTCCCAGACTGGAACTGTGCGCAGCTATGTTACTGTCCCGACTGATGGAGAAAATCAAGAAAACTCTGAAGGAAAACAACCTGACTGTGTTCGCCTGGAGTGATTCGAAGGTTGTACTAGCCTGGCTAAAAGGCGACACAGCTAGATGGGAACGATATGTAGCAAATCGGGTCACAAAAATACTCAAAATCATCCCAGCCGAACGATGGCACTATGTGAAATCGGATCAAAACCCAGCCGATTGCGCAACTAGAGGAATGTTACCTATCAAACTATTGGAACACAACTTGTGGTGGCAAGGCCCAGAATTCATAAAAACTATGACGACTGAGTAAGCACAGGAATGCGCAACCTGCCTGTATACTACCAGCCTGGAACTTGACGCGCATTCCTGTACAGTACAAGCTACAGAACAAACAGAAAACTTTATAAAAACTTTGCTAGAGAAGTGCAGTACTTTAACACGAATTACCCGAGTTATTGCATGGGTGTTACGTTTCATTAGCAAGTTGCGACAAAGGAAGCAACCGGACGCGAGCTACCTAACTACCGTGGAACTGACAAAATCCGCTGAGCTTGTGATAGAATACGTACAAAAAATGGAATTTGTCACTGAACTAGCACTGTTGAAGCAAGGCGTAATTACTTCAAATAAAAACAAAATTCACAAGCTGAGCCCGTTTCTGGACAAAAAGGGCATACTACGCGTTGGTGGACGGCTCAAAAACTCAGACCTACCACCAAACATGAAGCATCCTGTGATACTGCCGAATAATGGAAGACTCACTCAACTGGTCATCGATCAAGCTCACGCCAACACATTGCACGGCGGAGCGCGACTGACCCTGGCTCATATCCGACAGCAATACTGGATAATCGGAGGAAACAGAGCGGTGAAAACATATCTGCGACGGTGCGTGAGATGTCATAGGTACAAGACGGCTGACAACAATCAACTCATGGGAGAACTGCCAAAACAAAGAATAACGCCTTCGCGTCCCTTTACTCATACGGGCGTGGACTTGACTGGTCATGTGGACGTAAAACTCAACAAGGGCCGTGGCATATCAACATCCAAAGCCTACATCGTGATCTTTGTGTGCATGTGCACAAAGGCAGTGCACATTTAACTAGCATCGGACCTCAGCACTGAGACATTCATTGCCGCCTTTCAACGAATGTGCGCAAGAAGGGGGACGCCGACCCACGTATACAGTGATAACGGAACTAACCTGGTCGGGGCGTCAAAGGCACTACGCAAAGAATTCGACTTCTACAAGACGATAATTACACCGCAATTCTTTGACAAAATAAATACTCTCCAGGTCACCTGGCATTTCAACGCCCCCGCGTGGCCCAGCGCTGGCGGTCTCTGGGAGGCTGCAGTGAAAGGGATGAAACATCATCTACGGCGAGTACTTGGAGACCAAAAACTTACTTACGAAGAGTTTACTACACTACTGGCACAGATAGAAGGCTGTATGAACTCGAGACCGCTGTGCCCACTGACGGAAGATCCAGATGAATACTTCAACTACTTGACGCCGGGCCATTTTCTCACAGGCAGTCCGGTAATGACAATCCCGCAAGCTAGCGATGCTGACGTCAGAAACATCGACTTGAGACGAAGGTGGCGTCTAACCGAACATATGCTGCAGCAGTTCTGGAAGGGCTGGTCGAATGAGTACCTGACACAGCTGCAAATTCGGAGCAAATGGAACAAACCAACTGAAAATGTTCAAATAGATGACGTCGTGCTGGTAAAGGAGGATAACCTGCCTCCCGGGAAATGGGCACTTGGCCGGGTAATCAAGACTCAATTGTGCTTTTCAATGTTATTAACCTTACTGATAACGCTCTGTGTGTTTACAACTCAGACACACGGAAGCGGCGGCAACATAGCAACGAGGGCTCATATTACACCATTGGAAGCCGCGCGCCCTATCTACTACGACACGAGAGCAAAATACAAACAATCAATGACGAATGAACACTCCTAATGTACTATAACTTGACTAACTACTGGGATGGAGTTCATCGTATTGAAGCATATCTCGCTGATGTGAAGGATCTTTGTGAAAAAACCGATCCAAGATACTGCAAATCTACGCTGCAACAGCTTTATCACGAGGTCGAAATACTCAGCTACTACAACACCATACTACTTGCACCGCATTGCACGCATCTATCAAGTAGAAAGAAACGTGAACTATTAAACGCAGGAGGCTACATAGCCAACAGCTTATTCAGCATTCTAGACCAACACTTTGCGGATAAGTACCAAAAAGACATAGAGGCAGTACAGAACAATGAAAACTACTTGCTCGAACTAATTCGGAATCAAACATCCATAGTGGAACTAGAAAATAACATACTCAAGAAAAGTGAAACCAACATCCAGAAGCAATTTTTGATGATTGATGGATTTATGAACCAAACAAACAAAAACTTCGCCAAGATCGAATCAGAAATGGAAGCAGTGATGGCCTCAAATTACTTTAACTCAGCGTCACTTTCCCTACATTTCCTGATAAACAATTTGAAAGGAGTACAAGAAATGCTTTTTGAAACCCTGACTGAAGTCTACAAAGGTCACATGGAAGTCCGGCTTCTGTCCCCAGTCAACCTTATCAAGCAACTAGACGCTATATCAGCAAAACTGCCGAGAACATTATCTCTGCCGACAAAAAATACAAAAGAGGGTATGAAGGACTTGTGCAAACTCCTCTATGTGAAGGCGAGAGTAACAGAGACTTACTTCCTATTCGAAATCCACATACCATTAATCTCGGACGAAATCTACACATTTTATCAAGCTATACCGTTACCTATTAAAGTAAACAAGGAAACTTTTACCATGAAACTATCATCAACCTACATCGCCGTAAACTTTCGGAAAAATACATATATAACATTAATGGAAGAAGACTTGAAGCACTGCGTTCAACAAAAAACAGACAACTTTTTGTGCTACAAAAATCTTCCTGTCTACAACTTAAATAACTATAAGATCCCATGTGAAGCAAAACTACTGGGTCATCACTCTAATTTGCCGTGCGCAGTCACCCGTGCGCCGTGCGAAGACGAATGGATCGAATTACATGCACCAAACACATGGTTAGCTAAGTGCTGCGCCACTTGCGCCTTTCGAACCATATGCGATAGCGACGTGACAATGGAAACTTTGACATCTTCCGGGATAGTAACTCTTGCTCAAGGATGTATCCTACAATCGAATGAGCTAACTATCTTCTCGCACAACCAATACAGCAGCGACGCTAAGCTGGAATACAACTTCAACATACCGCTACTAAACTCGTCGATAAATAACATTGTGAATATCACATATCACAATCAGAACCAAGCGTTTCTATATAACACTGCCGAATTAGATGAGATTGACAAGAAAATTAACTCGCAGAAAGACCGCAACTATCTCCCATCATCGGTCACAATCCACGACGTCCATCAATACGCGATCAGCTACATCCTCCTAGCAGCAGCATTTACGGTCCTAGTCATATGGATTATAAGAAGATGCTGTCCTCACATCTGCACAAAAATGAGACGCACGCAAGCTCGCATGGAAATCATCGAGCTACAGACGCTATCCAAAGCGAAACAGCAACAAGCGCAGAAGGCGCATCCCACTTCAGCTGATGGTGATAATATCGCCTTTAATTTTGACTAACTTAATTTCAACCCAAAATTCTTAAGTACTGTGTTTAGTTATTAAGTTGAATTTTATAAGATATACTTCAAGTTTGTATTATGCTTGTATTATGTTGCTTTGAATGATTTTATTTTACTGATTACTTTGTGTTATTAGAATACAGTTTACTACCCCTACTATCTTTGGGGTTTCGGAGCATGTACGGTTACACCGTGCATATAATGTTTTGTTAACGTGGCAGTTTACTCAGCCCGCATATTTCTACCGTAATAAATTTAGTTGATCACTTACATTGAAGACAAAATGACGTGTTTCATTACTACCACTACTTTACTACTTCATTCGTAACAACTCACTACTAGAACTTTATACAACTGTGTGGAAAGTGCCGTCTACTAAGCACTTGATTATACAATCCCTTTTTCGACAAAGTCGCTTTAACATGCTTATTAAATTGCTCAACTGGCAATTTCAAAATCTCCAGAGGTATCTTATTGTAGTAGAGAATGCACTGACCCTTGAAAGAATTGCTAACCTTCGCAAGTCTAAACCGGGGCGCACATAGTCTGTGATTATTTCGTCGGTTAACATTACAGCTGTCGCTAAGTTTGGAAAATATTGTAAGGTTCTTACGTACATACATTATATTTTCGAAAATAAATTTACTAGCTACTGTTAGTATGTCAATTTCTTTAAAAAGCTCTCTGAAGGAGTCTGTTCGTTTTAAATTATAAATTGCTCGAATAGCTCTTTTCTGTAAAATAAAAATAGTTTGAATATCCGCTGCTTTCCCCCACAACAAGATACCATAGGACATCACACTATGAAAGTAACTAAAATATACTACTCTACTTTGTATGGGTGCTCCGAACAAAATTAAAATAAAACAGAAGGAATAAAGACTTGCAGTTAGTAGCTGTAGTACTAATATGATAGTTCCTAATTCCCTATATAATTATTCTACGTCAAAGTCAATCAAGTTTCAATTAACTTATTACAATTAAGTATAGGTTAACAGTATAAATGTCCTGAACTAATGAAAGTTATACTTATTATCTAACAATTTTAGTCGTTTTGCAAGTGTTGTGCTGATGAGCTGTGAAGTGAGTATCTAATATGTCTCTAGAATTACCTACAAGCTTACACTATATTCACACTAATTGCCAAGGTCTAACCTATCAGTGCACTTGTGTGTATAGTGTAATAAATATGAGTGAACGGCTAGTTTTATCGTCAAAAGTACTTCCACAGATTGTCAAGTGCTAAGAGACAAAACATAGACGCTGCGGTGTGAGGATGGACGTTTCTCACAGTAGTGAGAGTTGAGCAGTATGTAGTGTATAAGTATATAGTTAAGTTCAAGTCATATACTTGTAAAATATGAATAAGCAAATATGAAAAACAATACTCCCCCGGGGTTTTTCCGTTGGCAGTTTGAAATGTCCTTTGTCTTTCGGTCCGTGATCGATTATTTTATCACAATTACAATTCTGACCACATTCAGCACTGGCACACTTTAGTTGACTCAACAAACACTTAAATTAACACTATATTCACAAATAGACGAATTTAAACAAATTCATTTAGTTAAAATACAGCACAGCTGTTTTTGACGTGTAGCCTCGGGTGCGGTCCGATTCCCCTTCTTCTATAGCTATTATAAATGAGTTACTCTGTTGACACCTAAAAAGTTATTGATCTGTAAAGTTTTGTGGTCCACTCGTCTCTGAGTAGATCAAAAAATCGCTCGCCATTTTGAACCTTTCTGCTGGGTAATAAAGTTAAAAACATATGAAAAAATTGGCCTGTAATTTGCTATAACAGATTTGTCACCTTTTTTGTGAATCAAATAGTAGTTTATATGACTGCTTCATAATGGAGGGCATTAATACACGAGAGTGGGTTTATGAAACGAGCCGAAGGCGAGTTTCATAATAATATCACTCGAGAGTACAGTTACATACACTAGTTTATCTACACACATATCATAAGCTCTCTTTAATGTGTTCAGGAACCGCATGTTCGACCGGTATGGTGGCATTGATAATTCCCCTGCACTTGTTTAGCTTGTTCAGTAGTACCAACTTCACAAACAAAGTAGGGGCGGCACGCAGGCGGGCGCCGGCGTTCGAAATTTGAATGTCATAAAATGTAGAAAAATTACACATTATGGTCATAATGTGTAATAGTTCAGATAAGAAATGAGTTTTTACCAAGTAGTTTAACATTATGCTGATCGCAACGTGTGGTTTTTGTACGCAGTAAAGAGGGTTTATGATACGTGTGTAGATAAATAATATTAGACTGACAAACTCGTTTTGGAAGTTTGCCGGTGTAAATGATAGTGTTGCAAAGGTTCGTTAAATGAGGTAGCAGAACTTGTTTTCCCGCCTTTAGTGCCTCCGTCGTTATACCATCTTCTCCTGGACTTCATACTTGACGCAGCACGATGTACTTCAAGACCATTTATTGAGGATATAGTATCTGAAGTAGGACGGGGGCACTCTGCAGTGGAGCAAGTTTTTGATGTATCAGAATAGATGTTTTTATATAATTTTGTAGAAAAGTCCATGATTTTGTACCTGGTTCCCTGTCTTGTGCCTTGTTCATCCATGAAGCTTGTGATACAAGTTTTGTGGTTTTGAATGCATTGTTTGGCTGTTCGGAGCGATCGGTTGTTCACTATTGCTGTTTTTATCAGATTTATATCAACATCTCGAAGATCTTTGCCTATGTTACGTTTCACTCTGCGGTCCAATAAAAAGTTATCTGAGGAGCATTTTGGTTGGGTTTCTGTTTCATTTATAAGAGGTTTTGTAGAAGCTATAAATTTATTCTTGTTTATTCTAGTTTGTAAATTGTTACATTTTTTCTCGCTTTCTCTATTCTCTATTGATTTCTTAATATTGTCGTAAAGGGTTTTCGGATCTTCTATATCTAATGTTAGGTCTTTGAAGTGATTTTGAAGTAAAGTCTTGTAAGTTCTAAATTGAATTCTTCGTAGTTGTTCATTAATTGATTAAGAAAACTTAACTACTAAAAATAATAAGAACTTGGATTCGAATCCAGATTTCTATTTTTTTGATTGCAAAACCGATATCAAACCAATTGCGCCACCACTACCATGTGAAAACCCGCGAAATCTACGATCGTATTTGAATCACATTATGCTTTGTTATTTCGCGGTGGCATTAATTTATAAAATCTCGTGTGGTACATTATTTAATAATGAGTTCTTTATTGCACACAACTAATGTATAGACAAGCTTACATAAAATAGTGATCTCTAATAAGAGATTTCTTCCAGCAAACCAAATTAGGATGGGAAAGGTCGATTGCTGAGCAGGGGTACACCATGTGTAATTTTTATTTATTGCAGTAGCGGCAACAGAAATACACATTATGTGCAAATTTCAACTCTCTAGCAATTTCGGTTTATCAGATAGAGCCCGCAGAGGGGCGGAGGGACAGACGGACAGACCGACAGCGGAGGCTTAGTAATAGGGTTCCGTACCAGGACGCCTGCGTGCCGCCCCTACTTTGTTTGTGAAGTTGGTACTACTGAACAAGCTAAACAAGTGCAGGGGAATTATCAATGCCACCATACCGGTCGAACATGCGGTTCCTGAACACATTAAAGAGAGCTTATGATATGTGTGTAGATAAACTAGTGTATGTAACTGTACTCTCGAGTGATATTATTATGAAACTCGCCTTCGGCTCGTTTCATAAACCCACTCTCGTGTATTAATGCCCTCCATTATGAAGCAGTCATATAAACTACTATTTGATTCACAAAAAAGGTGACAAATCTGTTATAGCAAATTACAGGCCAATTTTTTCATATGTTTTTAACTTTATTACCCAGCAGAAAGGTTCAAAATGGCGAGCGATTTTTTGATCTACTCAGAGACGAGTGGACCACAAAACTTTACAGATCAATAACTTTTTAGGTGTCAACAGAGTAACTCATTTATAATAGCTATAGAAGAAGGGGAATCGGACCGCACCCGAGGCTACACGTCAAAAACAGCTGTGCTGTATTTTAACTAAATGAATTTGTTTAAATTCGTCTATTTGTGAATATAGTGTTAATTTAAGTGTTTGTTGAGTCAACTAAAGTGTGCCAGTGCTGAATGTGGTCAGAATTGTAATTGTGATAAAATAATCGATCACGGACCGAAAGACAAAGGACATTTCAAACTGCCAACGGAAAAACCCCGGGGGAGTATTGTTTTTCATATTTGCTTATTCATATTTTACAAGTATATGACTTGAACTTAATCGCATCTCACCCCATTAAACACACAGCATTGAGTAGTTCCGGTGGCAATCTGTAGACTTCATCAGCACTTCCACTTCACCAAGTCAGGCTTCCCGAGAACTGCAGTTTCCAATTCAAAAATCGCTATAAGTCTGCCTATAGTATATGAAGAGTTCCTTCGATTTCTGCAGGATCCCATCATCAGATCCTGAATTGACAAACATGGGACCAATTGGAAGCTAAACCTCTCGAACAAATCGGTGCATTCGTCTTGGAGGAATCGATAAATATACATTGTAAACCTCCTTTTGAAAAGTGGGTTAAAAACAACTTCTCTCGCTATCCACCTCCTCGAGTTCAAGTAGCTACTTAAGTTTACAGTCTTTGATTTATTACGTCACTGCAGATGTATGTGTGTATGTGAAATATATTTGTCTGTCATTCTGTCACGTCTGCTTTAAGTGCTAGTCGTGATTTCACATTCAATTCGAGCAGGAGAAGCTAAATGTGGATTTAAAATCGACTTAGCTGGTCCTTTGAATGCATTTAATTGCTTACTGCAATATCTATCCGAATACCTTTCATAGTGATTTGCGAAAACTTATCAGTAAAAAAAAGGTTAAGTGCGAATCGGGCTCGCATACGTAGGTTTCTGTATCACCGTACACGAAATTTTCGGAACAAAAAAAAACAACTCGTTTTCGGTACCAGTACCCTACTGATTGCTGATCCGCCGTCAAACCTATAGAGCCGCGGACGATAATATCATCACATCTCTTGTATTGTATTGGGGATTAAAACACGTCTTTTGTGATGGGACACTATTTTTTTATAAAATTGTATGAAGTTCGTTATTTTTTTCTGTAGCGGCAAGAGCATTCATTACACATTCTGTGAAAATTACAACTCTCTAGCTATTACGGTTCATGAGATACAGTACAGCCCGCTGACGGACAGATGGACAGACGGACAGACGGCAGAGTTATAGGGTCCCATTTGGCAACCTTCGGGTACGGAACTCTAAAAACCTGCAGTTTAGTTGGTTATAAATGTTCAGATGAACTCCATTCTTGTTTAATGGTGTTTGTATAGATGTTATCCAAATACATACAAGTTCCAGGTTCTCTTTCGAGAAACTGGAAATAGTCTTGTAAAAATAAAATTTAAAACTGACTTTATGAATTTATTTATTTACCAGCTTTGGCAACCTGAAGCTTCGTTTAAAACTTTCAAGGATGTTGGGGAAAGGCGTTAGAGAGAAATCACTTACTATAATATAATATGTATAGGTGTAGTAAAGACTTCATTGAAAACGACAAACATCTTTACATATTCGCGGCAAAATGTCAAATCGCACACATTTTCTGAGCGTCTCGAGTGATATAGTGAATGCAACTTGTGGTAAGGTCACTAGTGGAATCTTGTCTTTTTCTTCTTCATGTAGCCTGTACGATAGTGTCCCACTGCTGGGCAAAGGCCTCCCCCCTTTGAGTCCACACATCCCGGCTCAGTTCCACCTCCGGCCACCCCGGCCAAACCCCGGTCAAGGCCCCTACGCCGGAAGCCGTCATGTGGCACCCATCAGTGGCGATCTTCGCCCACCCGTCCGAGTGCATACGACTCACGTGTCGGGCCCAGTTCCACTTTAGCTTGGCTGCCTGCGCGCCCACATCGGCGATGCCAGCGCAGTGTTCTTAATGCAATCCGTTCTGCGAACAATAAGGATGCTGCGCTCCATTGCTCGCTGGCAAACCTTGAGTTTGGACTTCTGTAGTTCAGTCAGAGACCATGTCAGAGGAAGGTTGCCCTTAATTAGACCCTTCATGGACCAGAAGCTCTTCCAGGCGTTAGAATTTCTTTCAATACCACCTACAAACTTATGAATCTTGTTACGCACATGGAGTATGAAAGTAGCCGCAACAATTACTTTGTAATATTTTGCGATCTACTTTCATCCACTAAAAGCGACTTTTCATTTAAAGCCTATATAGCCTATGTTACTCCCACAACTGAGAGGAATCCAACAACACTTCGTTCATTAAAATCCGTCATTCCGTTTGAGCTGCGTAGCTCGGCTAACGAATTGGACATACATACAAAAGCTCGAACAACATTACCCTCCTTCTTGTGCAGTCGGGTAAAAAGAATGTCGCGAAATACTTTTTAAGCCGAACGGCCAAAGGATATCGTAAAGAATAAAAAGATTGAATCAAAGTTCAAGCTTAGAAATAACTCCCGAACGCCCAAGAATATGCCGACACTAGATGGCATACAATAGGTACTACAATTAGCTACGTATGGAGCCATTACTTAAGCATATTGCCGCTTTCGACGTGCCAAAGCCACGGTAAGGGCAATTTATTTTGATGTTTGGACCCTGTCGACTGTAGTGTAATGACCCGGTGGGACTGAAGAATTGTCCTGGTGTGTGGAGGCGTGGGAAAACGAGTTAGTGAGGTTTGCGATAGTTATTTTTTGTAGACCAACGATGAAATAGAAAACATTTTATATATTAACGCCTTTGCCAAACTCACAAAATTTGAGAACTTTTAGCTATAAATCGCTATAGGTCCACTACGAACGCGCGACAACACTATGACCTGATTAACGTTGCCAACTCTGCATAAAGAAGACGTATCAAATCCCATTTTTTAAAAAACAGGCCCGACGCGATCGAAATATATATCAAAATACAGAGTATAATTAGTAGAGTAATTCTAAAATGGAATTAATGTTTAATTCGATGGCTTAAGTGTTTTTTTACCATGAAAATAGTAATAATAAATAGTAACAATAATTAAGATTTTATTTACTTAAATATTATAATTTATATGAACGCCTGGAATACTTCTGAAGCAAAAAACACTTTTGCCGTCTGGGCACTAATTATTTATAAGAATTCCTATACTAATCAGTCGTATTCTTTATTATGAGATACATTTAGTTGGCGCCGGGCCCGTTTTTTTATACATATCTTTTGTATTTCTGCTTTTAAAGCAGTCAATGATTTTCTCTGAAAAAATACCATATAAGTTATTCATAGAATAGTGTTAACTCGCATTCGAAGTAGTGGGCGTCAGAGTTTAAGTTTCTTTCATACGAAATTACCAATAATTGAATTAGTCCCTATATAGATAAATATTTAAATACAGGCACTTACAATGCCCGATGCATTGTATGTAACCCCACAATAGTTGTTTGATCAAATAAATATGTTTCTCTTTGTACCATTAGGCCAAACAACCAAGGGCCACATGGTCCAATCTGCCATTTATTTAGCTCCCTCAAGACCCGCCCTGAGGAAAGAGCCTTAAGTTGCTTCAATTTTGCACAGTCACGCAGAAATTAGGTTAAAAAAATACTTTTCAACGAAAATTACAAAAGTTTTTGATCTCCGCCGACCAGTCATTGAAAAATGGCGCGGAGACTTAATGCGGGCTGAATCTTTTTTGAGGGAAATTAAAAGTGTGTCATTATAATCGGCCCTCTAAGAAGGTAAGAAAGGTCTTGGGAAAAAACTGAGATTTTTGTTAATATAATTTCAACCCCGTTAGTTGGTTTATTACGGAAATTTTAGGACGCTGAGAATTTATATTCAACATCAAAGCTTTTCAGTAATACATAATAAACTAGTGGCTCTGTGAGCTGCAGACCTCGCGAGCTACACAGATTGTTTGCGTGTTTTTTTTTTCATACATACACATCATTATTTTCCATCCCTCTCACACCCCCGGCCCCTTGAAGTTTATCGGATGAACAAATTGATTTTTCATAAAAAAAAAAATACTTGACTGCATGTTCTTTCAATAACACATACAAACTAATTGATGGACCTAGTTACATGCATGGAGTATGAAAGCCGCACCAATAACTTTGTAATCCCGTGTCTCCGCAATTTTGAAAAACATTCAATTTAATAAATCGACAAAAAAAATATAAGTATCATCTTAACTGCTCACAAAAGACGAGAATCGGTTGAGAAATGCGACCTCAGAGGAAAACATCCGGATAGACATACGAAAGCATTTTGGACTGATCTGAAACGGAAACGCTGCGTCCACTCGCGGTACGCGCTCTCTCGGTCAATAATAATTATAGAAGTTTAAAAACCCTTTTGAAATCAATAGGTCCTTTTAAGACTACTCAATTGAGCCCAAACTTGATGGGTTTACAACAACACAAGTCTTCCGTCTACCACCTCCCAGCTGCACTGTCAGACCAGCTCGATGGTACCATATTATTTTACTGTCTGAACTACCCAAAAATACCAAACTTCGGAATGATAGTGATTTAGAAGATGGCGAAATTTCCATTCCCAGATTTGTAGCATGTCTGTTATTTAGTTACAGGTCGTACCTAATAAAAGAGAGCCTTACATAATAAACCTACACTTTTAGTAAAATGTGGGGAGCCAGTCGAGGATATCTTCATAATAGCTGTGGCGTGGTTGTCACGCAAATTGGAATGCAATCCAACCAATGTTATAAATGTGAAAGTATGGATGGATTTTTGTGTGTTTGTGCCTCAATCACGCTAAAACGGCTGAACGGATTTGAATAAAATTTTGCACAGAGATAGTTTATGAGCTAGATTAACATATAGGTTACTTTTTTATCCGACTGCCCTAGAAGGGGGTAATGTTATCTCGGTAAATGATAATTCCTAGGAACACGCAGATGAAGTTGCAGCCATCAGCAAATTTTTGATAACTGACAACTATGCCTCGCCACCCCGTTTGAGAAAAAAACGTGACGCTATGTAGAGAGGCTAGATGTACAATTTTGACATTGATGAGTCTTTTTATTCGTTTAGCCTATTTGACTACGTAATTCTGAAACTCCCCTCCATTGCTTGTAAATCAATAAAAGCCTAATATCAGCTCAACTATCGTGTCGTATCATGTCATTAGGAATGTCACTTCAGTTTAGATTTCCGCATTAATTGTATCATGTACTGAGTTACAGATCTTTAAATATGAAAGACCCACAAAACGCTATTGGGCGTAACGTCAAGGCGTGTGAACTGTCATGAGCATTATGTACTCAGAAATAAGAGCCATGTTTACAAAAAATAAATAAAAAATTACAACTAGTTGCAGAAACGATCTATAAATATAACATCTATAAATTTTAAAGCATTTTGCGGGACTTTAAAATTTATAGATCGTTTCTGCAACTGGCTATAAGTTTCTCTTTCAGTTTAAAGCATATCCTAACGTGGTCTAACACTGAGCTGTGGCGGGAAATCGGCACTAAGTGATTTTCATTGATCAGAAAATAACTGAGGAATGATAATTTCATTAAAAGGACGTTTTTTTCAAAAGTTTTACACTTTAGAAAAAAACTGCTTCAATTGAACCCCATTTGTTACAAAACATACCCTTACGTGTCGGCATTAATTAAAGAATTCCCTTTATTTCCCCATGACCCCATCATCAGATCCTGACCGACGTTGATACACTGTTGAGAAGCTCTCCTGGTACGTCACCATCACTTCCATTTCACGATGACGCGTGATGACGAGCATACATTACTGACCAGCCTTAATAAAGTTGCCATACCGCAACCTGTTGTAGTCTACCTTGCATGGAGCAGCTCCGGTGGACATCTGTGGTCTTCGACATCAGTTCCACTTCACAAAATGATGCTTCCCGACAATAAATGCCCGAGATATTATGAAAATTTGAAAATTACAAAATCGCTACAGGTCTACCTATAATATTTGAAGAGTTTCCTCAATTTCTCCAGAAGACGATTATCAGAACCTGACTAGATGGTAATGGGACAAACCGGAAGGTAAACCATTTCAAAGAAAAAACGATTTGGCAAATCGGTCCATCCGTCTTGAAGAAATCGATGACCATACATAAAAGAAAAACATAGATCCCAACGAATTGTAAACCTCCTCTTTTTGTGAAGTCGATCAAAAATGACGTGAGTATGTGTTACTGCCGAAGCTCTACGTGATACCTTATTTATATGTGCTACGTACTAGCCATGCAATTGGAGAAAGGTTCTGGCTATGGTGGCAATGCATTTTACCGAGACGGGGCATAAAGACGCGTCGGCAGATGGTACGCATTCCTGGACCTTGGTTTGAAGTCTGATTATGCATAAAGGCTGTTTTCAGTGGTTTTACCTTTGACAGCTGTCCATAATTGAACGCGTTAGATTTGTTTTGAAACGCAACGTTTGTTTTTCCGCAAGTTTATAAATATACTAACCTAACCTAACCTAACCTAACATAACCTAACCTAACCTAGCCTAATATAATCTAGAAGGAAGTTTATAAATTTCCTAGGAAATTTATAAACTTGCGGATCGTATTATTTTCCGGTGACATATACATATAAATACTGCACGTAAAAGACAGATGTTTTTAATGGGTTCTGAGGGACATCATTTCATTTTTGTGACCGCCCAAATAAACTAATAAACCTTTTTATTGTTTCAGGTACATTCAGTGGCAGTGACATCTCAGTGCAGTGTCAAGTAAAGTGGTAGTGATGTGACGCGTGGATAACGATGCCTCTATTCACGCGTGTATGACGTCACAATTTGCATTTTTGCCAGCTTAACACGTGTTCAACGGCAACATAACGCGTGCAGGCTTCGAAATCACGCTTTTTTTAAAGACACCGGTAACGTCACGCGTGGCTTGTGCTTGTGTGTTAGGATGTGTTAGTGAGTGAGATATGTGCTTGTGAGGATGTGCTGACGAGTTACCATGCAGGTGTCACACTCTCGCGTTGTGACGTCACTGATGGCGAGCTTGCTTCTGCAGTACTGCGTCGAGAGCCAGCAGGAAATACTTCTTGAGGAGTCAGGTTAGTGTACTTAGAGTATATTTTATCTCTATTTCTTTAGTAAAGCCCAGTAGGTATTTAAAATGATAAACATTTACAAACAGGCACAAACATCTCTTCTGGCCCCACATTAGGATACCCTATAACGTGGGAAGCAGAAATATCGACGTCACACACTTGTAAACATCCACGACCTGGGGTATTTTTACCCTAGCCGGGAATCGAACCCGGGACCTCACGCTTGGGATCTTCGAACCGCAATGCCACAGAGGTCGTCATTGAATGCATACGAACGTGGCAGTTACCAATTCAGTACCAACTTTATTTTGAAAATGGAATCTATGGTTAGGTTTGAAGCCTTGGAAATTTAGCCAAGTATCACTCTTAATTACATTTCCTTGTTTATTATTTTGAAAGCCTGCTTGCTTTTATAGTCCTATAAACTTGACTCACCAACCGAGAGGCCTGTGCAGCTAGGAGTGGGTTGATGTGTGCTGAGCATCATCTTAGTCGTGATGATGATATCTTACCTTTTCTGTTTCGAAATCCTGGACAATCAGGTGTTGTTATGTCGCCCGACATCACTACACAGGGCCGACGGTGGATCCTAGTATTTCCTTTCCTGAGCAACTACTATCAATGTATCCCCAACCAAACGATAACAAACAAATAAACTGTCTGACGAGCTTTCAGTGACTATTCATGACTGCAGTGTTCTATTCCGTTTCGATGCTGATTTTTTAGACGTTTTTGACAAAAGTACTAAAATGAACGAAATAAATAATAATAACATAAATAAAGTAAATAATAATATAAAGTAGCACACTTTACCTAACAATGTTCTATTACTAATAAGTTTTTACGTCGTTGGAATGAAATTAAGCATGCAGTCTTAAATCAGATTTTGTATTTATTCTTAAGTTATACTCGTATAATGGAACTAATGAACGTTTATTTTTATTTTGTGTGTTTACGGCTTTGGAAATTTAGTCCTTTTAGGCGATATAGATAGACTTATAATAATAGGCGCTTATCAATGAAGTTGGCGAAAGTTTCGTACAGATTGAGGAATACATCATTCTTGTAATTCAATAGCTATTTCAATATGGATATTTGAAAAAAATGTTTAAAAGTTCATTTCAAAGATTTACATTTTCTTTAAAATTTAATTTTGATAACTAAAATTAAATTTTCGAAATCAGTTCGTCCTAAATATCATCCATTTTTATGATAAGATTCCTTACATTTTTTTACAGCTGATACTTCCCAAAAGCTTAATCAAATTGCTGTCAGCTAAATGTTGTCTCATTCATACACACAAAGTTTTATAAAATAAGGATTTATCATTCCTAAAAAATACAAATATGCTTGCTAATGAAGAAGCTCAATTTTCAGTGCAAGACTGAAAATTGAGTTTTCTTCATTTTCTCCACACAAAATGCTGATTTAATAGGTAAGCACCTAATGTTAATGATACTATGCTCTTTTGGGTAATAAATACCCAGTTTTGAGACAAAGTTGCAATACCCATCTCGTGATTAACATTTAGTTGCAACTCTTAGTTCTAAATTCCCAGTTATAAGTGTATGCACGGGAAGCAATGCAACTGAAATACATTAAAAACACATTTTTATGATAGTAAAATCATTTATCTACACACATATCATAAACCCTCTTTACTGCGTACCTGGGGAGCAAGTTACGATCAGCATAATGTTAAACTACTTGGTAAAAACTCATTTCTTATCTTAAAAATTACACATTATGACCATAATGTGTAATTTTTCTTCATAGTATGACATTTAAATTTCGAACGCCGACGCCCGCCTGCGTGCCGCTCCTAGTTTGTCTGTGAAGTTGTTATTGACACTCAAATTTCGAACGCCGACGCCCGCCTGCGTGAAGTTGGTAGGTACTACAGAACAACCTAAACAACTGCAGAGCCACAATGCCGGTCAAACATGCGGTTCCTGAACACATCAAAGAGAGCTTATGATATGTGTGTAGATAAACTAGTGTATGTAACTGTACATAATTAGGCATTAAAACTCTCGAGTGATATTATTATGAAACTCGCCTTCGGCTCGTTTCATAAACCCACTCTAGAGTGTTAATGCCCTCCATTATGTAGCAGTCACATAAACTATTATTGTAATACTATTTAGTATAACCTTCTATAATGCGTTCAAACACCGCAATTTACGACCAGCGTAGAGGTAAACTGTTTTGTTAGAACATATTTCTTATTGGTATTTTTTTTATTATTGCTTAATTATATCATGGATTTACATGTCCATATTACATTTAAATTTCGAACCTCTGTGAATCTGTGTCACTTTGATTTGACCTTAATTCTGATAATAGTCGAAATGACGTTCTATTTGAAATTGAATGTCAATGCCGGTCGCAGCATGCGGTTCCTGCACTCATCATAGAGACCCAAGTAACACATCAAATCATTATATCAGCCGACTAACAGCATTCCTGTATCGTTTTAGCATTTTGAGTTGGTTGTATATCAGCATTATAATCGTATATACGGCTACTATAGTGCTTATTTGGGCACAAATTATACAGCTTTAGATCCTAAATAGGTTCACATATAGTTTAGTAGCATTACAGCCGCATTATACTAGCATTATTGTGGTCAAGAAAGGTACCAATCGCATTATAGAAGCATTATTATGGTCAATGACGTTGTCAATCGCATTAAAGAAGCATCATTACTGTCCATGAAGTTGCCAAAGGCATTAGAGAAACACTATACTAGCATTATTATTAATATGGAAAGTACTTTTAGCATAACAAAAGCATTAGACTGGCATGAGAATCTGGTAAAAGCACGACAAGAGCTACCTAAGTGTTCACGGTTAGAAATGAAATAAACTTTACATCATTGCAAAATCATCTCTAATACTATGTTAGTACAAAACGTTATTCATTAGCGTTGCAATTTAACTACTGCCTCGGAATATCAATGGACACGGATTTGTTTGCCTAAGACTGACTGAGTGAGATATACTCTACATTTTTGTAATACTGGGTATATAAGTTTATGGCTCTTTTAATAGTTATTGCCTTCAAATATTACTGCGCAGTGTAGTTTACTGTTAATGTCTATATAAGTGTAATTGAAAATTTTCACGCCCCTTCGATATTTTGTGGTTTTGATATAAAATCTCATTTAAAGATATGTGTGAAATATCCAAAACATTGATACGTTCCTATTATAGAACATTTTAGCATAATTTACCTATAAGTATTGGTTGTGAAGTATGAAATTAAATGTCATCATTATTATATAGGTCTGTTTCTATTATAAATAAGTCCGAATATTAATATTTTAGGTTATAAAATATTTCCAAAATGGTGTCGGTCTAATAGTAGCCCGGTGAACCATTAAAAAGGCTAAGTAATGCCCCCAGCAGTATATACACTCACAGGTGAACAATTATTTAGTCAAAGGCCAGAGAGAAGACTTTTGGTGAACCACTGTAGTGCCATAGTCTTTAAAGTGGATATATATGGGTTCACCGGCATGCCCAGAGACATGATGTAGACTGAAATAGTGGCCATTACTTTCATAATTTTGGGGATCCTTGAGTAAAAGAATAAAACCATTTTCTAACCATTTTTCTGGCTTTCAAAGGCTAAGTAGTCATAAATGCACTAAGTCAAATCGTGAGGTTGTACTTGTAGCAACATGTAATAACTTGCGAGACTGTTTACCTAGTGCGAGTGAGACACCGCTATGCATGTTATGGCGATGTCCTACGCACCACGGCGTTTCAAAGAATATATATACTCACGTCAGTTTACTCGCGAGAGTCTCACGTGGTGGCTGTGTTCGTGCGTGTCGTTCTTCATGTCATAGACGTATATTTTTACCGCAATTAGTTTATCAATGGATCATGTTAGCGCAGAACCGCAACAAATAGCGTTTTGATGATGAGGCCTTTAACTCAATAGTGGGTGCTAGAGGCTGAATAAATTGAATTTGATAATACTAGGTTTTGAAATAGACGATAATTTACTTATTCGCTCCATCGAGGTAAACCAATATGTTTTCTATGGGTGATACCTACTTTTTATTAAATTCGTTTTCTTTTTTTTCAGTTTTGTTTGTATCAAATATCACATAATGCCGTATAAAATTGATCAGACAATCGAGAGAGGTAAGACAATACTCGTAATTGTCCCTTCTTTGTGGGAGGATCGTGGTAGCTTGTGGTGGCCGCCTAAAAAAACCCAGTATCGACTTATGAAAGATGAGCTATCCAGGCCTAATAAAAAGGAATGGAAATTGATGAACTGTTTTTTGAAAAGAGACAATATTCGTACTTATCAGACGGCATGCTGAATTATCAATTATGGAAGAAAATTCAGACACAGACGTGAATGACTCAGACATGGTTGCACCCCCGACGCCCATAGTTCAAGAAAATCAAGAAGCAATGTTTGAGCATATGGCCAACAAGTTGGTAAGTTCAAATCAAACCCACAGTGGCTTACTTTTGTGTTTTTTTATTATTTTGTTTACATTTTAGTAGTAAGTGTTAATTATTGAGGTTCCGCAATTCCTCGAGATTAATTTGGCGTCCCTTATTTGGGGTGAGCCAAGAGCCTTTAGTTTTAATTATTTAAGATCAACACTGTAATTATTTGCTTTTTATGACGTTATCACGTATGGGAAAAGGCCATTTAATTAATTAGCTGTATTTTTTTAGAGAATAATAAAACCGATTAATGGGAACAAGCCTTTGCTTATAACTAAGCCTAATAACCTTATTACTAAGCCGATTTAGTTTGAAAAGGGCCCCCATGAATTTCACGAATCAAAACGTTGTCGGTAACTTTTTTTTTCAGATATCAAGCACTCAAGAAAATCAAGAAATCCCGTTTACGGATTATAGCAATGTTGCAGCTACAGAAAACGCCACAACTGAAGAAAACATAGTTCAGATAATCAGCACAGAAACATTCAACTTCGACCAGATTTTAACGAACCAGAAAATATTGTCCGAAAAACTAGACAACATGCTCCAAATTCAAGGGATTACTCTCGAAAACCAACAGAAAATCGCTCAAAATATGGCCGCACAGTCTGTGCAGTTAGATGAAATATCTGCACAACTTGCAGATATAAAACAAGGTCCAATGGTTACTTTGTTGAAAGATGCAAACCCTGACGATGACAAAAGTTTTACAATAAAACCGATTAAAAATCAAAATGATCTTAAATCACTGGATCAATTACTGGCAGATAGAACAGAAAGACATAAAATACAAAAACGATTGTCGTTCTTATGCTTAGCTTCCAAGGGCGAAGGAAAAACTTGTGCATACAAATTACTAGATATTTTATTCACAAGGGATTTCCTTTGCACCTGTTCATGGGCAGGTGGAAGTAGAGGAGATAGGTCGAAAATTGCCTTTAAAGATTACAAGAACGTTTTAAAATTCTTTTATGGCATGATTCAATCTTGGGATCCGACGTATACAATTCAAGACAATGAAGTATTTTTTAAGATTATAACGAAAAATTCGAACCAGCGAAAATCTATGAAAAACCTCAGGATGTCATCTAAGAGGAATCGCAAGAATACGGATAAGTTTGAAAATCAGCAAAAGAGTGGAAATAACACAACAAATGATGACGCCAAAGAAATAACGGAAGAAGAAAACAGGCAAATTGAAGAAGTAAATGAAAAAGAAAATATGTCTTTAAATAATATTATGAGTGTTGATGATATCGAAGACGGTTTGTGTTAATCAGTGAAAAACTCTTAAACTTTATTTTTTCTTTATGAATAGCTGTACATCTACACCGTACACCGTTTTTTTACTAGGTCGATTAAGTGTGTCAGATATTTTTGCACGGTTTGTTCTGTTATTAAGAAACGAGTGGTTTCTGCCAAGTTCAAACCACTTCGATCCCTGAAGATTTTGTAAGTACCTATAGGTGCCCTCATTCACGAAGACGCGTGACGTAGCTATTTGCATCTTTCTCTTACATTGCAGCACTCTGCTGAAAGACAAAGATGCAAATAGCTACGTCACGCGTCATCGTGGATGACGGCACCTATACCTACAGTAATAATTACGTGAAAAGTATACATTGGAACTTGCAGGATGACATGGTGACAACTTATCAATCAGCTGATTATTTGTTGTGAGACTGATTTTTACAATTTATTAAAATAATAATTATGTATACATACACGGTTATTTTTTTTATCACCAATAATGTTTTGGGGATTGATAGTATCCATCATTATGATCAACTTTCCCTCAAGAAACATATTGCCGCAAATGAAAAAATATTGGGTCTCCCATAGGAACTTGACAAGCTGAGGGTCAATGTACTGAGGGACGATTTTTTTTTATTTGTCACTATATGTTTGTTGGTTAAAGTTGTTCATAATGATGGAACTATCAATCCCCAAAATATTATTGGTGATTAAAAAATAACAGTGTATAAATTTATTAAATGATTATTAAAATCCTCATCAAAATAAGCTGAAGTAAAATTTGATTTATATTTTTTTTCATATCTGGAGAAGTATGATTGACAAAAGTTTTTTTTTTTAATAACACTAGTTCACAAAAACAAGTCACAAAGTCAAAGTTCAGAGTTACACTTCTTAAACAAAAACAGAATGTTCTCAAAACTTGTTTATTTTAAAGTTATGATTCGCAAAAGTTAACTTTTATTAAAAAGTTATAACAAACAACAGAAAATGTTAATAACCCTTAAATATACATTAATAAAAACTTAAGTAAATAAAATATGGTTTTTATTGGTACGTATGCAATAGTGATATGAAATATGAGTATTCACGATGATGCAAACATACTAATTTACATTTTAGGTCGGTAGGATCAAGGACAATATCACATTTGCTACCATAATTTTTTACTTTGTAAATGTGCAAATGTGAAGATTTTATAGGATACGTAAACACTTCTTCTTTGTTTCTAATTTTTAAGCCATTTATACGAATTCCATTGGGTTCTTCAACTATATTATTGATTTCAACTATATCGTTCACAGTTGTCAATACATATCTGTCTTTTATTTTTGAGGAAACTTTAAATTGTTCTAATTGAAGTACTCTATGTTTATTATTACTTTCCGTAACAAACGGGTAACCGGGCTGTTCAGATAAATCATGAGTTTTGACATGAAACCCTGTCGTGGCTTCAACTATTCTGTTTGCTGTTTGAGATAGCGGATTCTTACCATCTCTCAGTAATCGTTTGATATGATACAGCTCATTCTCAAAAGGGTAGGCACTAAAAGAGTGTAAAATTCCAAATCGTTCAACCTCTGCAGTTAGGTGGATCAAATTGTGCACGTTACTAGTAATATAGTCTACCCCATAGAAATCTTTGTAGCTCTTTACAAAATCTTTCAGTAGTTCTTTTGCTAATGGCAGCAAATGCAGATGACATTCCGTTGAACAAATTGTAACAGCACAGTAAAGCTTCACAATGTGTGAAAATACGGCGCTTGTGAGCACATCTGGCAGTATAATAATGCTAAGGTAGAACAAAAATGTCCTATATTCAGATCCTTTCCAAAATGCCAGATACTCCAGACCTCGAACTGCTCGATGAATTTCCGATGGTAGCTTGCACTTGTTCAAGAAATTTGTGACTACTTCAATATCTTTAGCACGCCATTTCGTCACCAATTTTCCAAAATTACCATCACGCCATCCAACTAGTAGCCTCTTCATAATTCCTAGGTCAATTAAGTGCAATGAATCAGCAACCGGAAAATCCTTTACCATATCTATAGGAAGATTAAGCAAAGGAGAATCATTCTTATGGTGTGCCCCATATAGTTTATTTCTAAACCCATCATTTGTTCTCTCGGAACAATTTATATCGGGAAAAGTAACTGTGTGTGAATTGTGGGAATATTCACCAACAGTTACACACTTCATGCAGCCATGTTTTCCATTGAAGTTGCAAACACCTGAAAAAGTATAAATAAATGTTATTTTAAAAAACTTCTGAGGGACATAGAGTAAAGCACGTGCTTGGTCCTTCACTCTCTCGCGTCGAGATTCCTGCGGGGACAGGCATGCTACGGTTGCTGGTATGTATACAATAATAGTAAATCGGTGCAACGTCAGGGCTTGTCACCCTTGATTTAGACTATCACAAATAAATAAAAGAACTCAATAAAGGACATTATTACCTTTTATAAAAGCTCTAGCAGGTGAGTCACATATAAAACAGGATTTTGCAATAGTGTAATTCCCGTTTCCAATAAATTACTTAAATCGGTGACAAAATCTTCTAAATAAGCTGTTATATTTTTAGGTTTTCCAATTCCATAGTAAATTCCAATCACTAAAGGTTTGATTTTAGGATTTTCATAAATGTTACAGAGTATTGGCCAAAATTCTTTCTTTGAGCTTTTAAAGATTGGCAAACCATCTAAATTGAAATTCAATGATATATTTTCTGGTACATCTGTCCATTTTTCCAGTAGCAAAGTTAAGTTATGAGTAATTCCGTTATGCCAATATTCACCTCCTTCAATTTTCTTTATAATGACACATCTAGGTGTTTTTAAAAGTGTCCTTGGATCCGTAGGTAATATTTCTGGTATCAACCCATTTATAATTTTTGTCAAATCTTTTAACGCTATTTGATGAATATTCCTTTCAATAGCCCATCGTCTAATATTTTCACGAAATGAAGAACATTTTCCATATTTATCTATACTACTGTCATCTCCACTTTCATCGGAGCTCTCAGGACTTACATTTTCAGCATCAAGCGGAAAAGAATGAATACGATCTTGTTCAATATTCTCATTATTCACAATAATAGAATGTTTTATACACAAGGATTCCGTATCATGTGTTTTTTCAATGATGACAGGTGCAACTTGATTTTGGTGACCTACGGAACCATCTTTATTATCGTTACAATTAACTTTGCACGAATCGTTTTGTTGTGCACTTGTCGGATCCGAATAAGACATAATAAATGCATGTTTCTTTGAAATTTTTCGCCTCATTCCTCCGGTTCTTGCTCTCATTTTAAACGTTTTTTTCAACATTTTGTTGGAACGTTGATGCAAACACAACACAACAAAATGATGAATTTATTATCACCTAGGATTATTAAATTACTCGTACAATGATATCACAACTTAATTTCGTTACTAGCATATTATTAGATAGAATCTTTTTAATACACACGGTTAGGCAAAACTCACAATTATTATTTTACAAATACAGTAAGTGAATGTATAAACAGCTAAACACATTACAATAACTCACATTTATTTGGTAAAAGAGCTATTAGCTGTGCAACAAAAGTCATGTGATCTTTAAAAATGCAAGCATTAAATTGATTCACTTTTATGCTGTTTAGCAGCATTAGACATTTACTTTCTACTTTTAAAGCTATTATACAACAAAGAGCTCTAAAACCAGCTCAAAGCTACATAACAGAATTATAATGGTACAGGATTATGCTATTAGGCAGCGTTAGGCATTACATAATTGCTTAAAAATGGTATTGTAGACCCTAAAGCACTTGAAACAGCTGAAAGTCGTATAGCGGATTAACGTGGCATTATAATGGTTCTTGTTTATGCTATTAAACGGCCTTAAGCATTTATGTATCATTTAAAATGCTATTATAGTTCCAAATGCACTAAAAACAGCTGTAAGCTCTACAGTTGCTTTGTGATTTGCTGCAGTAAAACTAAAGGCTTTACAAATGCATTTTGATATGCCTCTGTCCAACCGTTATACGGTGTAAAGCATCGTAATGGTTTTGAAATGCCATTGTAAAGCTTCAAGATGCTCGGTGAATGTTTATAGGAGTCTATACGGACCTTAAGTTCTACATAGGTTTACTATTCGCTCCTTAAAATGCTTTCTGTGTTACTTGGGGAGCTATTATATGTGTGTAGATAAAACATTGCACATAATTAGCCATTAAAACACTCGTGTGATGTCATTATGAAGCTTGCCTGTCCGCTTATTTCATAAACATCCACTCGTATTATAATGCCTTTCATTATGTAACAGTCACATAAACAATTATTAAAGTCTTTTTATCGCCTGCATTTCGTAGGCTGTGGAATTTAATTTCCATAAATAAACTGAAATTTCCATTGACTGTAATATTGCTATACCGCGTCAAAATCTTCAGCACCTACTTACGAAACCCCTCAAACTTAATTCAATCTAATCAGAACTTCCGCCAAACCTCTAAATTAATACCAATCAACTAACCGCATAGTGCGGACTTCCCTATTAATTACTGCTGATCTTAAGTACAATCAACAGCACAACAGCTTATTTGTCACTACGGCGACAGTCAGCGGCTGACTGTTTCGTTTCCATTAAGACTTTGAAGAATGCCCTCGAAAAGTATAATCATGTACCTGGCGATGCAGCGATGCGCAACTGTGGATGACTGAAATATCAGTATTTCATGTTGAAAAAGTTCCGGAAGCTTTTCAGATTCTCACAATTCTGAAAATAAAATCGCAAAACTCCTGTGATAGAAAGTGTTTATTTATTTTCACAGTAGTTGAATGGCAAATTAATTTTTAAAAATGGGGTCAAAAAAGTAAAAACAATAAAACTCTTTCAATAATAATAATAAAAACTTAAATATATACCTGCCTATATAACCTAATTTTCCATTGTTTAAAGTAATTTATTAATTTCAATTTGAAACACGATAATTGGCGCGAGAGCTAGCGTCCACAAGCTTCTCTGACTTGACACTAATTGAACAGTCGCGTATATTTTCAAACACCAAATCACGGAAACAGCCGTAGTTTGCGTGCGAAAACTCCCTAGAAAAGGCAGGCACACATGAATGTTCAATCTGTGATTGTGTGCGTTCAAATGCTCCTACGCATATGAGATGGGAAACATTACTGGGATTGCAATACTTCTTTTTACACATTTAAAAAAAATCATGGCAGTACCCGTACTGCCATACCCTACAACAAAAAATAACGTAAAACATAAACTTAAAAAATGTACGGCATATGCCGTGCGATGCCCCGAGCGTCCTGCACCGTGTTAATTAGTTGTATGTTAAATGTGTAAAAGAATACGCCGAGTCGAAAGTTATCGTTTGCAGTTATTTAAGCATTTTAATTTATAATTTCAATGCTATATATATATCGGCTTATTTTTCGCACCATGTTCAGGGCATGTTTACTAAGCCTCCGCTGTGTGTCCGTCAGCGGACTGTTACTCATGAACTGTTATAGGTAGACATTTAAAATATGAACTAGCCGCATTTTTTTAAATTAAATATTAACTTAAAGAGACTTTCGTCCGACTCGCACTTGACCGATTTTTGTTCACTTTGACATGGCGTTCACAGACGCTTTGATGATGTCACGGATCTTAACGTAAATATTTTTAAAACCTAACCTAAGAACCTTAACCTAAGAAATACTCACGATCTAGTTGCTCCCCGGTTTAGACTCGCGAAGGTTAGCAATTCTTTCAAGGGTCAGTGCATTCTCTACTACAATAAGATACCCATATAGATTTTGAAATTGCCATCTGAGCAGTTTAAAAAGCAAGTTAACTTTGTCGAAAAAGGTATGTTACATTGTTCAAGATTACTTAAATGATGGGACTGTATGGGGTTAATCTAGCTCAACACAGACCTTGTTGTTAATAACTTTGTAATTATTTATTGTTGCTTATTAATCATAACAATTAAATGAGCTGCGGTAGTGTTTCGGTGCGGGAGGGGTGGGTTCTTGTGACGTCCGTATAGCGCGAGAGCTCAGTGCGGGGTCGGTATCATAGTATAAATAAGAAATAGTAAGTTCACAAGGCATATATTTGAATGATAATACGTACTCTTGCTCAAACATAAACATAAACATTTACATACAGGCACATACTTTGCTACTGGCCCACACTAGGATACCCGGTGTCGTGGGAACCAGAAACAGCCACGTCACGCACATATAAACATCGAAGACCTGGGTTTTTTTCACCCCCAGCCGGTGATCGAACCGTGGCCTCTCGCATGCTAGGCAGAGCGACAACCGCTGCGCCACAGAGGTCGTCTAGGCTAGGGTTGTCGCTGAGCACCGCCGCCATTCCACTGTCGCGCGCAAATTATATCAATCATGTCGTGTGTCCGACTCGATCCTCTGAAACTCGGCAATGTGTGCGTGCGTCGGCGCCTCCGTGTGCATGCGGAACGCAATGTGGCTGTGTGTGTGCGGCCGCGCTAAACAAATGAATGGGTTCCCTTCCCCATACAATATACGTGTTTACTGCATTTTTTCTTGTAGAACCGGAACCGTTCGTGTAAGAGTGCGACCTGTCACTGTCTCTCGCTTGGTCAATGATATGATAATTATGACTGAATGGTATTCCACCCAATTCCAAAGGCATCATTAAAGTAATTGAAAAAGAGTGTTTTAATATTATGATTTTGTTCAATCAGTTTCGAATTAGAAATACAGTTGAACCTGTGGCAACCAGACGAGAACAGGATTTGAAGCTGTTAGTTTAGTGCCCTGGTTAGTCAGTTTACACGCCTTCACAATTTCACAGATTCTCTAGTTAATAACCTCTTGTTTGCAATAATGTACGACTGCGCTCTCAAAATTACTTGCCCTAGTCCCCTACAAATATTAGCAATATCTTGCGCCTATAAATAAAATAGCCCCTATATCTTGTACCATAAAGTCTTGATTAAGTTTTGAGAATGTTTTGGTGTTATTTTAAGTCTACTTTGTTGGTTCTATAATCTATGCGAGGAGAGATTTTAAGTACTGTGACGGGCATTGCTTAAATTTGTTTTTTTTTTTATTGGAAGCGAAATCATTGGAATTACCCATGCACAGGAGTCAGACCTCGCTGATATGTCCGGGTCTCTACACATTGAGCGGGCATCAGCTCGTGTAGTATACGGCCCCTATGTGTGTGTGTGTGTGTGTGTGTGCGTGTGTGGTGAAGTAGTTATAGTTAGATGTCACTGCTAGCCGTGGTCTCGGTATATGCTGAAGGCTTTCTAACTGCAAGTTGCCCATTGGGGCTGCAAATTGCCCATTTGGGCTGCATAAGTTGCCCATTTGAGCCGCTTACATTCGGAGTTTGGTCAACTTATATATCAGAAAAATGCTTATAGCTCCTTCGTCATCCATCACGCAATTGCCTACTTGACAAGGGAAGTCTACTTAAATAGTTTCATTATCTGCCTTAACGCTTTTATGTTCGTCCGTTTTAGGGAAACATTGTGATGTGACGTCATAACACATTGTTGATAAAGTGTGGTCTTTTTTACACAAAATTATGTTTATAAAATATGACTGCTGAAACAAATCCGGTACTGATGACCCCTTTTGTTGATAATCCGCGGCGTGATTTTTGCATTTGTTAGGGTACCCAGTCCAATAGCCAATAGGTTTTGAATTGTATTACCATGGCATTAGGTTCAAAATCGCGACGCCTCATAACGGGGTTTAGTGGTTGAGAAGATCTTGATATCATACATCATAAATTAGCAACGGATGTGGAGGGATATGTTACATGTCGAACAATACGAAACTTTCCAAGCTGTCATTCCCTGTAGCTCTTAATATCCAGTTGCCACTCACAACGATGGACTAAGGTTGAGGTATTTATTTACTTGATTTTAACTAAAAAGGGAATGAAAACTTTAGTTGAGAAATCGCAAATTGCTTTGGGAGACTTTCTAGAAAGCTGTAGTACCTAGAACCATATAGGCATAGTGATGAACGTGATCAAACCCCGCCACGTCATCAAACCAAAGGAATTTCTGTACAAAAGTTTCCTTTGCCACAAAGGCGCCAAAAGTAATTTGGAGCACAAATCAACAGACGTTTTAAACGGAACGTTTCTAATTAATCAAATGGACGTATTTCAGATAAGAGACCACGAATTTTGCCGAATGGCGGCTCTGCTTGGAATTACCAATTTATTTCTTATTCAAAGCGGAATACATGAAAGTCCGAAATAAGTTAGTTTATTATCGTGAGTGATTCTAATGCCCGTATATGGATTAATATTTTTTTGTTGTATATTTTACATAACACTTTTTATTTCTTAATTTTTCACATTGCACCGGTCCACCTATGGCTATTACCAAATTTACGGCCTACGGATCCGCAACATCCATCAAAGACTGTGTCTTCTCTAAGAAAAGCAGAGATTTTCAGATCAGATTCCTTAAGCCATTAGGATTGGGCTCCTCGAGTTAGGATTATGTACGAGCCGACTTCATTTGATCCCACACTAGGGTAACTATAAATTAATCTGAACTAATCTACAGATGGAAGTACGGTTGAATTCGAGGACTTACAAAATGGAATTTTGGGTATTAAAAGTTATCAAAGTTATTTGATGATAACTTTTAATAAATAATTCAGCCCATGGTTACAAACTTATATTATTTATAACTTACCTACCTTAGTTCGTTACTTTGGCCTTTGCCTAGCAGTTTACATCATGCAGGCTAATTTTAAAATAACTTATTTTTATTTCATAAAACAATAAAACCTTTAAAAAGATTATCAATTTCATCATAAAATAAAATAATTCGTAATGCAACTACATTTTGCAGAAAATAATATGCAAAAATTAAGCTTATTTAAACAGCAAAATTTCCAGAGGCTGAAATTACAATTTAGTTACGCTAAAAATATAATTTAGTATTTACACGTTTTTAATACTTAACACACATCGCTGGCTGTAGGTAAACTGAATAAATGTAGTGAGGTGTACTGGCATTATGTCTTACCTCATACAGCATGGTATAAATAAGTCTACTGTACTAACCGTACAAGGAAGCGTGACAAATAGGACAGCAGTTCGCTATTTCTGGAATTAAGAATAATGTTATTATAACCCGGCCGGGTAGTGGAGTAGAGGCTGGGTTTTTTCTTTATTTGTGCACAGTTATGCTCGCCTTTAATTATCTTCATTTAACCTCCGTGCAACGATAAGTCTATCGCCACAAAACCATCAATTACTCGTCTCGGTTTGGTGGAAGGAATTTATATTTATAGATAAGCTCGCCTTTACGCCATTGAGCTACTATTAACAGCGAATAGAGACGCTATCCCAATCAAAAAAAGTGTCGGAACTTAAACATTGATCTTCGAAAATCAATAATACCAAATTCTAAATCTCATGAATTCAAATTAATAAACAATTTGATAATGTAAATTATTGTAAACCATTTGATTGACATAAACGCATCATAACTCTACATACATAACATACAAACAGAGTTACATACAACACAGAGTATGACGAATGCTTGAGTGAAATGAACAGCTTGAGTGCATTAATATTAAACTCTGCATTCATATTATAACGCTCGCAGCGTATAGTGCAATAAGACCTAACAAAACATTAGCCTCCGCGGGGGGTCGAACCGAAACCGACCTTTTTAATAATAGTCCAAGTATATCTTAAAAATAATACCGTACCAAATAACAATACACTCACTTCACATCAGACCTTTTCGGGTATAAAACCCAGCCTTTTGTACTCATATCAAAGCGCGCGTAGGTGTTGATTTATTTTTTAATTTCTTTTTTTAAGTGGCCATAGGAATTTGTTTGAACAGCCTATCAGTGAGAGTGTATACCGACTTACTTTCGTTTTATATACAGGCGCATTCATTGCTTCTGGCCCCAAACTAGGTATTTCGGTTAGGTCAAGTTAAAAGTTTTGATGTTTGATTTAATTTGAGAATTAAAACATAGCTGTTTATCAGAAAAAATATAAGTCATCGCTTCAGAAAAGCACAAAACATTACAGCACATTCATTTTGAAAACGTTAACTACGAAATATTTGTAAATGCTTAATTTAAAACTATGGTTTATTAAAACTATTAGTTAGTATATATTGCCGCAGTCACATTTTAATTCTCTTTGTTTTGATAACCGTTCGAGAGTTTTGAAATTAGGTTTGTTTAGCCCGCATATTCAAGAGGATAAAATCCGCCATTTTGGTTCATTTTTGTATGTACCCAGTAATACTACGGCCATCAAGACGAATCTAATGACGTATCATTAATCAAGATCGGTTGAGCCGCGTTGAGTAGTTACGAGGGAACACAGGAACAGACATACATCCATGTTGATGATGATGATGTGGTCCGATCGATCTCTGTCACGGCGACCGCATCAACTTTCCGTCTGTACACGGCATCGCATGTGGCACTCTACTTGTACGTACATACATATATATATATACAGTCAGGTCATAAGTTCTGTCACACAATAAAAACTTTTGAATTTAGAACGCTGGCCACAAAAAAGTTTATTGAATTCGAATTTCGAATTTTTCATGAAAATAAAAATGTGTACTTTTTAGAATTTTGCTCATTTTTAAATATGGAGTGGACACTTAAAGAAGACCGTGTCGCAGTTATTGCGTTGCATCGTTGCGGTTACGCGCCCATTCAGATTTTCGACTTACTGAAAAATTTGAATATAACCAAAAGATTCGTTTATCGTACCATAAAACGATACAATGAAGACTCTAGTGTAGATGACAGGTCAAGAAGTGGTCGCCCTCGCTCTGTTAGGACTCCAGCAGTGATAAAAGCTGTGAAGGCGCGAATTCAAAGAAATCCCATACGTAAGCAGAAACTGTTGGCCCTTCAGATGGGGTTAAGCAGGACCACGGTGAAAAGGGTGTTAAATGAAGACTTAGGGCTTAGGGCATATCGAAGAAAAACAGGACATCGTTTGGACGCTCGTTTAATGGACCTGAGACTGAAGAGATGCCGCGCTTTGTTGAAGCGGTACGCGGGAAAAAAGCATCGGGAAATTCTTTTTTCGGATGAAATATTTTCACCGTGGAAGAGAGCTACAACAAACAAAATGATAAGGTGTACGCACACAGCAGTGAAGAAGCGAGCAACCGTATTCCGCGTGTCCAACGAGGTCATTTTCCATCCTCGCTCATGGTTTGGTTGGGAGTCTCTTATTGGGGCTTAACTGAGGTACATTTTTGTGAGAAAGGCGTAAAAACGAATGCAGTTGTGTATCAAAATACAGTCCTCAAGAAACTTGTGGAACCTGTTTCTCATACCATGTTTAATAACAGGCACTGGGTATTCCAACAAGATTCTGCGCCAGCTCATAGAGCGAAAAGCACAAAAGACTGGCTGGCGGCGCGTGAAATCGACTTCACCGGCACGAAGACTGGCCCTCCTCCAGTCCAGATTTGAGTCCGTTAGATTACAAGATATGGCAACACTTGGAGGAAAAGGCCTGCTCAAAGCCTCATCCTGATTTGGAGTCACTCAAGGCTTCCTTGATTAAGGCAGCCGCCGATATTGACATGGACCTCGTTCGTGCTGCGATAGACGACTGGCCGCGCAGAATAAAGGCCTGTATTCAAAATCGCGGGGGTCATTTTGAATAAACTTTATTACCATAAGAATCTATGTTTTATTAAGTTCATTTTGCTATATAAATGTTTACATAAATAATAAACATGTCTAAATTATTTCATATTGCACATGTGACAGAACTTATGACCTGACTATGTATATGTCACCGTAAGATTGTCAAAACCGTTAGTTTATTATGTTACTTTTTTTCTCGTCAGTTTACAAACTATCGATAAATTGTAACGAGCTGCCTACAATATGACGATTTAGTTTACAATAAAACCGTTAAATTGTAAACAGGTTTAAACTCGATTTGCAAACGAAATACCAGGGCAAACGCTGCGGTAGCTTATGTGAAGACTAGAGGGGGCGAGCGAAGCGAACTTTATGTTCGGTTGACATGTAAGAACAAAATAAACGTAAATTCTAAACCCTGTAAACATATTCATACAAGTCAATCACATAACCCTCCTCTTTTTCGCTTCGCTGCAGTCGGGTAAAATCTTCAAGTTCGCTGTCGTTAAGGTTGTGATCGCTACATCACATTAGACTTCGTGAAAAATTTACATATAAAATTCGTATCCAAAGAAACCAAAGAATGTAATGTCCTCTTTCATCTTTGTCGTGACGTCAGTCAAGAGGACAGGATAAAAGGCCCTTTGAAATTAAATAGACGCGACTTGACATGAGCGCGCTTGTGATGTGATACGCCGCCTTGGTAATACGCCGGTTTAGATTAAACAAATGTTTCGGGTTGCTGATTGGCCCAAATTGGAGGAACTGAGTTCCATTTGAGGTGTCAGTGGTACTACACGACCAACACAACTAGGCGCATGGCAGGACTGCGGTTTCGGCGCAAATGCTTGTGCTACTAGGGCGAGCTAAGTTGGCACCTGGCTCGAATGACGTTTGTGCAAAGTACAGTGTGTACAGTACGTTTTTACATATTGCTAAATTGATTTGTTAATTAATATCAGGTTACTCACACACTTAGAGCAGACAACGCAAGCACGGATAAATGACAGCGGGCAAGCCCATCGCTGCAGCTATTAGATTAAAATAACTAATCAGACATTTACCTACGCTGACTCGGCCAGAAACCGTTACGATACCTTCAAAGTAACCTTTGATGAAACAAAATGGCCGATCTGTGATAAAATAGTATGATAAAAACTTACCCAAAGGCAAATAAATACTCAAGATCACACAAAACCACTGAAAAGAGCTTTGGCAAAACAAAAAAAAAACAATAAATTCATAGGTCTCAAAAAATTATATGTTATTAACAAAGAGCTAATCTAGTTTAAATACTATGTCGTTACACGATTGGATTAATTTGGCTCGATCGTAAAAAATCCTGAACATAGTCTATATTTAAAAGGAGATTCAATAATTTCAATATAAAATTACTGATTTTTCTCATAATTTTTGTACCTAAATTTTCCTTTTTTTCGAGCTCCGTATTAATCCTTAAATTTTATCGATTAGCTTATTTACGTTTTTTCAGTAAATTCGAAAAAACACCTAATTTTAAAAGTATCCGGGCGGCCCGACGCTATTCCGCGCCGCCCGCTACCCCGCCAGTTCCGCTACCCCGCCTGAAGACGACGGGCGAATGCGGCGCCCCTCAACAGCCAGAACTGGGCCTTAATTCATCGAAAAGGGGCTAAGTGCGTGCGTGCGAGCGTGCGTGCGTGCAAGCGTGCGTGCGCACGCTCGCACGCACGCACTTAGCCATTGACAACTCCTAAAATTTTCCCCCCTAACGAAAGTCGAAATGCCCAAAATCCTTAGACTTAGAATCAAAGAACACAAAGCAGAGCCTCAATATATGTAACCCTTAGGGTACAGAAACCTAAACCTTACCAAAATATAGCAAGGGCTTTCGAAGTCCCGTTTCTTTCGTGTTTTATTCCCTTGTAACTAGTTGTAACTCAACTTTGTGCCTGCTGGCGAGGTTTTAGTTCGACAACTTGTGCCCTGTCTCTCGAGGCGAGGCCGAGCCGATGGACGTTCGTAATCCTGAGAAAGGAAAGAAATAAATCCTAGTTTATTTCTCGCTAAGAAAAACGCGATCCGCTCGGAGTAATGTACAGTGAGAAATTGAATCGACTCGGCCGGGTTCTATACTAATTTAGTATGTCGCCGGCCCAGCTTTATTCGTTTCTTATGGTACTGAAAAGTGTGAGAAGTCATATTTTTTGTTTATTGGGACCGAAATAAAAAAACATTACTTGCGTATCATGGTTTACATTTGGTCATAAATATCTAATTTCAGTTACACATGATATAACCTTACATATATACCCTATGCAAATAATTTAGTTTCACATCTTTATTATTAGTTCTTTATTAACATATTTACATGAGGATAGTTAATTGCATAATTATTTCCTATAAAATTTTTGGTTATATATTTTATTTTACCTTATTGTTAGTTGTTAGGGTGCCGTATCCGAAGGATGCCAAAGGGGACCCAATTACTAAGCCTACGCTGTCCGTACGTCCGTCCGTCCGGGAAAGTTGAAATTTTCACAGAATCTGTGTTTGCGTTCCCGCTACAGCAACAAATAATAAATTACACGAGATTTTATCAATTAAAGGGGTCCCCATTCAAGAGAAGTGTTTCAACACCCCCGTGATATAACAAACTATATCATGATTCAAATATGATCGTACATTTCGCGGCTAATCACTTGGTTGTGGCGGCGTAAGAAATCGGCTGCGCAATCTTTAAGTTTTAAGGATACTTAATATTATTTTCTCTTTGTTTTATAATTGTTAGTGTTTAAGTTTTCTTGTCTGATGGTACCCTTCGTGTTCGAGTCCGACCGATCCTTAGCCGATTTTTTGTCCTTAAGTTTTCTTATACAATGTTACAGAACCCTTCGTGTGCGAGTCCGACACGCACTTGACCGATATTTTATTTAAAGCCACTCCGTCAGTAACTTATTGGGTCTGATGAGCTGCGGCAGAGCTGCGGCAATGGGCTGGGCCCCTGTCATTCAAGACCTGTTTTTTTTCTTATTCCCCAGCCGGGATTCGAACCCGGGACCTCTCGCTTGGGGGGCACAGCCTCGAACCGCAACGCCATGCCCCACAGAGAACTATGTTCACAGTTCTTTAGACGAAAAACAGGTTCTAAATAAGTAATTTTAGACTACTGTAATACGGTATTTGACTGCTAGTCAAAATAGATAAATTTTAGGAATTGTCAAAACGGTAATTCTGTTCACGAGTTCTATGAACTATTAACGTGTGACGTCATAGTCAAATGCTGTCCTTTTAACACAAAATTGAGTTTATAAAATACAACTGCTGGAGGTATACAATTATGATATTGTCAAATGTTTTTGTTGACATAGGTTCAGTTTGAGACACGTTTCTAGATTTATGGGACTACCTTTTCAAATACCGTATCGTTTTGTAAAGCATTTCTGTGAAAGCTTTGAGCGCTTTCCAGCTGTGTTACATACAAAACCAAGCTCGGTGCGCTTACACTAAGTTTTTGTTGCACACGAATAAGTTTCTGCGTTGTTTAGTCTGGTGCAATAGCTTCGTTGTTTCTTTGGGACACAAATATTATCTATTTAAATGAGTATTAATCCAAAATGCTTAAAAATATATCTTTTGAGCCCCTTTGTGAACATAGCTGTATAACCTGAATAACGAAAAGCTAAGTATTATTAATGTAATCTATTACTTCTTGGATAGAATATTAGGTATAATTGAAATGTGAATCGCTCAGTACCTTTTATACTATAGGGTTCCGTAACAAAAGGAGAAAAATTTACATAAAATGACTTTTGTAGTGTTTGTTCAGACAGACAGAACCCTAATCGCGCGAGTCTGAGTCTTACTTAGCTGGGTTTTTATTAGGACAACAAAGAAGGGACTCGTTGCACGAGACAAAAGACTTTTCTTTAGAAAATGTAATACATGACTCGAGTACTTCAGTACGAACGCGAACTGTCGCGACCAGGTGCTTGCTTCTTGCAGCTGACTGACACCACGAGACATGCTTTATCATATCTTTCTTATAAACTTTAGATAAACTATAGACTTATAAATAAACGGGGCAAAAACATACATTTGTCATCAAATTAATCAAACGGTCACTAAACATGTTTTTACCAAACTATTGTAACTTTGTATCCTAATGGTGCGTCCATTGTCCTAAATAATAGTTTGATCACTTATTTCATTCAAAATTATAATAGGTCTAATCAAAATAATAGATCTTACTCCTAATCGGTGACCCCTTAAGGTGATATATCTACAAAATCGACACTTTTTGAAGTTAATTTCTGCTGTCCAAAAGAAGTCCCAAGTTAAAAAAAATTGGGATCTTTTTCTAGATTTTGTGATAGAAATAATTATTGAAATGAGGTCTAAATTTACACTTTTTTTGATTTTCTGACAAATTGGAATAGAACATAGACTTCAAAAATATTTATTTAGATTGGTTTGAAAATACCTAAATTACCTGTTAAGGAAATTTTCATAGCTATTTTAGTTAATTATGTTTGTCCCTCTCACACTGCGCGTATTTCCGCCTGGAGTTTTGAACCTTTGCACGGGCGATGAGTTACTGCGGTAGTTTTTGGTGCGGGAGGTGTGACGTCACACGCTATGCAGAACCCGCAATGAAGTCTCGCGCAGACTTAATGAAAATACCTAACCTATAATCATAATTTGGTGACTTATCCACGCCACATGGTATCCTAGGGATGAGAGGCAGGGGCAACGATGAAAGTATATATTTCAAACCACTGAACCGATTTTGATTGAACATAGTTAGGAACCATCGCCGTGACGTCTACTACCTATCAAAAATACGCAATTAAATCAGTCCACCCCGGTTAGAGAACCATGGTCGCACAGATACACGAGAGACAGACGTTTGTCTGGCCTCAAATATACAAAATTATTTATTTTTGGAAATACCAATTACAATTCCGAGTTTAGCAAACTAGCATTTAAATTAAATTCAGCGGACTAAACACAAAGTCCCAATTATTTATTGTCCTCACAGGCTTGTTCAATAAGTCGAATTATTTTTCAACTCGGGACTTATCTCCAGCGTCGCCTACTGAATTTTGGGACGACGACGCCAACAAAGTAGTTTTATAATGATATTTTTCGAGCAAATTGTTGGTTACTAATTAAGTCTCTGTAGTCTGTAAATGTCGTCTGAAATATTAAGAAAACTGTATTTATCATCGGATTGCTGTCAAAGGAAAATCAACATAGCGTCACTAATTTTACGGGATGGCAGAGGCGCAGTTGTGCCCAATTTTAAGCAGCATTAAGTCAATTTTGATATGGGTGTGACAGTAATATGAGACTATTTGAGGTGTTGTTTTAGGTGCATTATTCAAAGGCCACTTGCAGTAAACTATTGACAGCCGCTAGTTTAAACGCAATATAAATACAACGTGGCAATGTTTAGTGGGAACCTGGCCGACAGACAATGTCCTTACCCTGCTTGACTACGTAACTTGGCCGCGTTGTATTGTTGAAACTCCATTTAGCAGCTGTAAAAAATCTGCTGCAAGACGGCCGTAATATTTTCTCTCCCTTTTATTTATAATTATTACTTAAGAGCTGTTGACTGAATCGGATAACCGAATTTAAGTATTTAGGGCACTATGACTCGTAGGGTGTTGGCAGTTAGAAGTAATGTGCTGGCTCGCAGATTCGCTCGGTGCTCAATACCAGTAAAGATAACTCTTTTTAGAGCGTATTGCCAATCTTTTTACACCAGCACTCTGTGGGTCAGATATTCACAGAACACTTTCAGCTCCCTGCGAGTCCAATATGATAACGCCTTCAGGTGGTTGTTTGGGCTGCCTTCTGCAGTGCTACAGCGATGTCTGCAGATGCGCGCACGGAAGGCTTCCACGCGATAATGAGGAAAAGAGCTGCATCATCGCTGGGCAGCGACAACGGTATCCTGAAGATATATTCAGAGAGATGGGATATCCCATTCACCTTCCATCGGGTAAAAATGTTAATTTAATTATAATGTTATAATATTTGTAAGGATCTTATAATCTGAAATAAATATTTAATAATATTTATAACTATTTTGTTAATTTATTATGGTCCTTATTACGTTTATATTATTGATAATCAGATAAATGAGCACAAATCTGCTTCAGTCACCGCTTATGGTTAAACGCCTAATGATAAGTTATGTTTAATATTCTTGCAACAGCCGGAGAGATGAACAGACCGCGGACCCTTTGCAATACCGTCCCGTTGTCAACTTTTGGGTGCGGTACCCTAAAATGAGTTTTTGATATTTCGAGCTTAAATTACTTGGAATAGAGAAGCGTCGGTTAAGATAGTTATCACATATAATAAAAATCACTTAAAAACATAAAGCCATCTTTTGCACGTTTTTATATAATTTAGTATTGATTTTCAACAACAATTATGAATCGAAAGTAACGTCAAACACAACTCATTTTAAAATACCCCATCAGAAGAAGTGACGTAATAGTTTTTATCAGAAAGGGACAGGGCCGTGAGTCAGTCTCCTTCCCCTTTTCTATATGATAAAATGAGAAGGACATCGATCCTTACTGACAACAACTATTACGTAACTTCCGCTGTAGGTCCGTTTTCGCGCCAAACCGTCAACTTTCGCGATTGTTTGCAATAAAATTAACTATTGTAATGTTTTAATATGCTCGAGTTCTATTCGACATGATGTACGTGAAAATTAAAGCAAAAATAAAGTCAATTTATTCCTATTAGACTTGTCATAAAAACTGAAAGATCTTGTTTCAATATCATCTCTTTATTGAGATCTGGACCCGTATTCCGCTAGGAAGATGGCGGCTCAGTGACAATGATGTGACGACGACACGGTTATGTTTTAGCTATCTATTATATTTATGTATTATGTGGCGTTAAGAGAATTTCTTCGTAGGCAATACTATGTATAAATGAAGAACATTATAGGAAGATATTACAGAAAAGTATGATATGGATACCTAAAGTGAACTGCCATTGTCACGTCATTGTCAGCGAGTCGTCATTTTGTTAGAAAATCAAGGCTCTGGTTTATTGGGATATTCTGTTACTTCGGCTTATTGAAACTCAGATTTCCACTGTACTTATATTTTCATTTCGAATTGAGATTGAAATAGCTGTAATTGATCCTTTGATTTCTATTAAAACATTGAAGATTGATTGAAAAATATCTGCCTAGGCTAGGACTGTAGCGAATTCATTAGTCTCACTGGCTGCCCGTCGTGGCGCAGTTTCGCACATGAACGCTTTTCAAGGAAATAGGGCGTTTGAAATGTTAGAGGAAAATACTGGATTTTTGCACCAATAAAAGTGGTGAAAGAAGGTAGTTGTACTATTTTAAATTTCTCAGTGAAAATTAGCTCTGTTTACTTTCACGCCTTTTTTAATTCTTTAAACCTAGCACACATATCACACTTCACACGCAAACTGTGTGTTACTCCACATGGCGGTCAGGTTGGCCAACCGAACGCATTGTAAATCTAGGTTTTACTTTTAGTAACTAGACAAGACCTTTGCTTGTGCGATTTAAAAAAAACTAAAACTATGCGTAATGGAATTCCATACGTTTTCGCTTTGTGTTGGATATGTAGGTATGATAAAAATGCAGCGTTGTTAGTTGTTTCCCATACAAAACGGAAAAACGGAACTTTCGAAACTAAAGTGTTTCCGCGTCCAGAGACGAGTCTGTAGTCCGTCTAATTTCGGCTAAAACAACAACAAACAAAGATGGCAGTGCCCTCAATTATTTTCTGCTCTTGTATGTACTATCAAAAAAAAAAAATATATCAATTTCAAAACAATAATCACAGCACTAGCGGTTACCTTAATCTTAGTGATTATTAATTTCACCGGTTTACACTGACTTTCTGAAAGGTCCACAAAACGTTAACGGGCGTTACGTCAAGGCGTGTAAAGTCTCATGAACATTATATATTCAGAAATAAGAGTCATGTTTTTTCAAATATAAACCGGCCAAATGCGAGTTGGACACGCGCACCAAGGGTTCTGCATAAATCACATTTTTTGTGAAGGAACTCATATTTACCGATTCCAGATTTTTTCCTTTGCTTGAACTATAATAACCTTCTTCGTGCCTAATGTCGTGCTTGTATCAAAGGTCAACTGAAGTACCCTATGGGTTTTGATTCACTTGCGAATATCAATTAATTTCAGCCATATTGTGACATATATGGGGCGGTATCTTTTGATTACGTTGAACTATAAGTTAGATTTTCTCACAATTTTAACAAACCGCAGACCTGAGTATTTGATTTTAATTTCAAATTGATATTTTTACGCGTTCTTAAGAAAAAGGTCCTGGCAAACAAACAGACAGACGGACATTAAAGTGAAGGCTTCTTTTTTTCTTTTTAAGGTACGGAACCCTTAAAAATAAAAAAAATATGGGACTGACATACTTTTCCTTATCGCACACAAATAATTCAAATGACAAAGTATACATTAAAATAGTGTACAAAGGCCAGGTTATCTCTAGTGAAGATCTCTTCCAGCAAAGCAAGTCAGCATGAGAAAGGTTGATCGCTGAGCACGAGCTGAGCTGAGCTGTTGCGTGGCGTATTGTAATGAGAGAAGGGTAAAGGTGCAAGCTCATAGCCAACTGCACCTGCAGGCGACGTGTCGGTTGCCTAGCGAGTGAAAGAGACAGCAAGCGTTGTCGGTACCTACCGCTGTCTCGTTCCCTCGCCAAGGTGAAAACTTCTGATACAACCTGTATGTCTGTCTTAAATTATTAGTATCGTTTCTGTAATCCTTAGATGACCAAAGATAAAGCATCATCAAGTATAACAAATAGCCTCATCAAAGTAAAAAAAAATAAACTTTGAATCTCATTAAATTCCGATTTCCGTTCGAGTATGTCCTTGTACAAAAAAAGGTAATAATAAAATTGTTATAACCTCCAAAACGAGGATCTATAAAAGCTTCTTTTATATCTTTTTTTGGTCTTAATTTAAACGTTTTAGATTCTTATGGGCGCATCTCCATTGCCCTTATAGAAACTTACTTATTGTTCTTGTATGGGGTTCTTTATGGGCGGATTATACATTATGCGTAGCCACAATACAGGGTGTGAAAGAACAGGAGCATTACATGCAATTCTGACATCTAGGTATTTTAAAAAAATCTTTTGAAAAAATGAGCAAAAATAACTCGATTATTTCACACGGGCTGTCTTTTTTTTTACTTTACTCGGTTTAAAAAAACATCTTCGTCTGCGTGGACTTTAAAATAGTAATTTATCGAGAAGTAAATAAATTGTGTTATAGTAGGATATAATCTATTTCGTATTTCAAATATACAAATCCGTTCAACCATTTTTGCATGATTGAATAACAAACATCTCGACCTTTTAATTTTTATATACAACTAGGCCAACATGGCAGATGGTGGGTTACCGCTTTATGGTAGGAAAAAAATAGTGATGTAGTCATAGTTGGCCAATTAATTCGTTATGATTATTCGAATAACACCCATTGCTATATTAATTATTTATCGATCGATAGATTAATCGACTTACCTACCAATTTTTCTTATTGAAATGTCTTCAATTGTACTGAATCGATTTTTACTATACTGTGAGTATATAACTTGCAAGTGTCTCGTGGAGAATGACAATACAGTAGGTGCGACCACGGCTCTACCTCGACCATTTTTGTACCTTCGCATTTCTTGACTTCTTTCTGAATTATTTCCTTGTTTCGCACTTTTTAAACCTCTTAACTCACGTAGTCGGGTTATAGTTTTTTTTACTTATATATATTTTTTTTTTTTTTTTAGTATTTGTTGTTATAGCGGCAACAGAAACACATCATCTGTGAAAATTTCAACTCTCTAGCTATCATAGTTCATGAGTACCAAACATTCACCTAACTAAACAGAGTTTTTCATGGCCGCTAGAGGGCGCCACATCAGATCTACATAGCCTATGTTACCCGCAGAATTATGACAAATCTATTGACACCTCATTTACTAAAATCGGTTCAGTAGCTTAGGCGCTACGAGTGGACATACATACATACCCACCCACATACATACATAGACTGCCAAAATCATTACCCTTCCTTTTGGCGGTCGCCCTAGTCGGGTAAAAAGACAGTCGCAATCGTGATCAATGTGTGCTCTGTAGGCTTCTGCCACCCTTCAAAATGACAATTGATTGCGATGCGGATTGATGGCAGAGATAGAGCGTCAGAATCTTTCAAGTTTACAGTGACCTCTGTAGAGTAGCGGTCGAGGACCTGCCACACAAGTTAGGTCCTGGGATCGAATCCCACCTGGGGGTAAAATAAAAAAAAAACCGTCTTGGGTTTTTACATGATTATCAACCGTTTGCCCGCGGTTTCACCCGCGTAGAGTTGTGTTAAATGCCCAAGTCATACTCGAACACTAAGGCTGGCGTACAAAGTTTTTTACGTTTTTACTTACGTTTTATGACTTACGTTTTTTCTTCTTTAACCCTTTAATGGGCAAAGAAAAAATTACTCAAATCTTATTTTTTTAATGGTTTTATTTAAATTATTGAGGTAAAAAGGCACTAAGAAAAATACAAAAAAAAATCTAACATATGGATTTTTTGAGAAATAATATGTCGGTGACATGCGACATTGCCAAGCTATGAGATAATTATATGCATATAGACATGTTGTATGTCACCATCATTGCGGCTTGCATAGACCAGTATAATTTATATGAAATAATCTATTTTATGCTACTTACAAGCTTTACAAAAACACACACTTTTCTTTATATTTATTTATTTAATATATAACATTATTTAGTATCATTTTATCACTGCGACTTGCTTATATGAATTAAAACAATGAAATATACAACATGTAAATGAATAAACGCATAATCAGAAACTAGTTTGTCAGGGATATCATTCTGAGCAACTTTCATTATGAAATCGATTTGATCAGAGCAACTTTATTTTTCACTTCTCCATACAAATCAGCTGATCCACTTAGCCCAAAAACTACTGGGAAGTGAAAAATAAAGTTGCTCTGATTAAATCGGTTTCTTAGTGAAAGTTGCTCACAATGATGTTGGTACCAAACTAGTTTCTCATTTTGCGTTTGTTCATTTACACGTTTTATTTATCTTTATCCATCATTATTATATTTACTTTGAAGTGTGGTATTCGTAAAAGCAATTTCTTTTCTAGATACAACACAGCCTCAGATTACATTTTGAACAAAATGCACTTGTGTAACCTTTTTTACAAAATTTACACCTTCCTTGCACCACAAATGTTGGCAAATGTCCCAATTTATCAAGTCGCACTGAATCGGGGGGCCTTGGAGTCAATGGAGCCTTGATTTTTGGTACTGCAACCGGCTTGTTGCTTGTTTCGGTGGTCTGTGCTATGCGATTAGCCTGCAGCAGTTCTATTACCAGTTCTGTTCGGAATATTTTCAAAGGCAGTGGCTTTTTGTCTTCCCTAATGTGTATTCTATACAGCAGCCAGGCATTGTTGACACAAATGTCAAGTGATTGGGAAAACAAAGCCATATACCATCTCTTGGTTTTGAAGCTGGATCGGTACAATGCTATCAACATGTCGGCTAAGTCAACGCCACCCATGTGAGCATTATACTGCTTTACAATATGCGGACAATCTACATCTACCCTCGCTTTAGTTTCTTTCGAGTATCGCTTGATTTTCTCTTTCGGGTATGAGTCCACAAAACTGCTCGCCAGGGTGACAACTTTATTGTCAAACCACTTGACAACTGCTATATTGTTTTCGTTGCAGACCATCTGTTTGGAAGCACCTCTACCCTTCTTCGCAAGGACTTTATCCTGAACAATTACACCTTGACAGCCTCTCAGTCTATTAGTTCTTATTGTACCTAAGCTGAAAATGCCGTGCTCATGGCGCAAATGTTGTATCAGCTCGAGAGACGTAAAAAAGTTGTCGAAGTAGACAGTTGCTGGTTTTCGTTGTATGGTTTTGCAAAGAGCAATGACAACTTTAGCTCCAAGACCAAGACTGTTCTCATAATCAGAGAAGGCGCGATATCTGAAAGTGTCATCACCAGCATATGGCATAAAATCATAGATAAGCCCTGATACTCCTGCTCGAACAAATATCTTGAACCCCCATTTCTTCGGCTTTTTTGGTAGGTACTGTCGTCTAGATCCGGCTCTCGTTCCCTTATATGGGACCATCATTTCGTCGATGCTATAGCGACCTTCTTCTTCCAGGAGTAGGCAATTTTTGCGGATTTTCTCGAGTACTGGTCGCACTTTGAAGTATCGGTCACAATCATCTTCATTGTTATCTACAAAGTGCAGATTTCTCCTGATCTTCTCATATTTTTTCAATGGCATCACATTTGCAATTTGGGGACATCTCAGTGACTTGCTCCAGTAGTCCCTGTAGGCGGGCAGCTTTATAACCCCCATCAAAAGAGTTATTGCAATGAAATCTTTGATGTCATCTTTCGTGACGTTTATACTCCTGGCTCCATCTTTCTGGACTGAATACAAGTTAGTATTCGTAGTGATCAGTTCCAATATATCATCCGAGAAAAACTTTTTAAAGTATTCAAGAGGAGATCTGAGGTTTTCTCCATCAAGAGGAATCTGTTGTTGCAGCGATTCCTCTATCACAGCTGCACGACGAAACTTTCCAGTCTGGAATTTGAAATCCAACGGCTTTCTGACGTATTTCTTTGTTCGTTTTGCCAAAAACCTAGGAGCATTGTTGGCTTTTCTCTTTGAACGAGTTGCAGCGGCCGGTGAGTTTGTCGTGGGAGACAATACAGATGATACGGAATTCAGCGTGAAAGGTAGTTGTTCATGGGGTTGACCAGAAGGAAACAGTAAAGCGATTATTGGTGTCAGTGGAATCGTTTCGTCGTCTGATAAAATTGTGTTGCAGTCAGATGGAGAACCATCAATGTCCAGATCGTTCAGAGAAGATGGGTAAGATCTTGGTTCAGAGGTACAGTACGTAACGTCGTCGTCTTCGGACAGGTCGGGATTCGGGACTTGTTGAATGCGTACTTCATCTTCAGACGAGCTACTTTCGTCATCTGACGAAGCGTTTTCCGGAGGAACAAGTGCCATGATGGCACGAGTTCTTTGCCATTTTGTTTTTACCTGAAGCAAATAATTCATGCAAATGCAACCAAAGCCCATATCCAAATTTGGAATAGTAGTAAGGAAAGAGATTTATCTATGCTGTCAACGCGGGAATTTGTTATTTATAAGTATTAAATTTAATATCGGCTTGGTATTGCAGGGTTATAATAAATTTGCAAAATTAGTGCCAAACCTGTGCGCAAAGTGCAGTAAAAATATTTGTTAGTAAGTGAGCAATGGTGTTAGACAGCGACATAAAAATATTAGGTACTTTCGTGCTAAACGGTCAATGTTGGTTGGGTACGACATGTCGAAACATGACTACTTCCCTAGTACTTTCGTGCTAAACGGTCAATGTTGGTTGGGTACGACATGTCGAAACATGACTACTTCCCTAGTTAGTTGGCGACGTTGGTCACAGGCGACATATCAATAACCACCCTCACAACTTTGCCATTTATGGGTGAAATCAAATGATTATCGGACGTATCCGTAGCAAGACTATTTGTTAGTGAAATTCAAGTGCACTTTAGCGTAAAACTCAACGTATTTAGATTGAATACCAATTTATTTACCTTTGTTCCGCCCATGTTTTGAGAACTCGACGCCATCTTGGCAAAAAAGAAAGAGAAGGCATGCGCTTGCGTTTCATGCATCTTTTTTCGTGTTGCGTTTTGGTTTTGCTATGATATGAACAACAAAGAATCGAGTAAACAATAATAGGATCCGAGAGATATTTTTTAAAGTGAATGTCGGTCAGGATTGTCATTGCGAATTAAAGGGTTAACTATTAATTTCGTATTTATACGTCCCACCCTTGATACGGCCCTGTTGCAAATAATGCTCCTCCCCCTTTTCTCTGCTTTGGGCAACTATAAACTATCTATCTGCCAAATGTCAGATTAATAAATCAAGTTTTTTTATACAAAATGTAACCCCTATTTCCCCCTTTAGGGGTTAAATTTCGCCTAATCCGCAGTACCCTCTACAAAGTTTGATGCCTCTAGGTCCACCTGGTTAGGCTGTTCGTTAACGTTTTATTGAGAGCCCCCAGCTGTTGCGCGCGCTCCAGATCACGCCCCAGTTCTATTTTCAAATGTTGGCGGAGGAGAGTGATATGTCCATTCTTCGTGAGGCCTCACCTGCTACTGACACGTCCCATATTAAACGGTTCCTAATTGTAATTTTAGTAAAGATTTTGGAGCCTTAGTAACTATTTAGTAATCTGTGGCCTTACCGTAGTCACATTTTAGCTATTGTTGGTGGTGGTGGTAATCTACATTGTCATGAAAAAAAAACTGTTTCATCGAAAATAAAATGAATTTCTTGCAACTGTATAAAGGTCGTACTAAAATGAATAAAGTAGACCGATTTAATCTTTTTTAAAATAAAGGCGTTTAACTTTATGCTGAATCTATATTTTCATAAGATTTTTATGATATTCACCGTACTACGAGGGTTCAAAATGTCGGTGAAAAACGAATCGAATCGCGGTAATACTGCTCAATTGGACATCACTATTGGGCAATTACCTAATATAGTATATTCATTAAAAAGATAAATAAATTGCCTATAAGATAGTGCCCATTGCATTTATGAGATTCATTAGTATCAGGCTTCACATAGATCTTGAAAAATACTATTATGCGTATAGCGCTTCCAGTGCCAATACGCTTGCTGTATTGGCACTGGAACGCAGTTTCTGTTACCCAGGATACATTTCATCCTAGTTGCCTAGCGTAGGGGTTAGCCCAGTGTGAGCAAACGCAATGTTATGCCTGTATCTGAATGTGTGTTTACACCACTAATCGCCGGAGATCGTGTTAAAATTATTTACTTTCACCATGAATGAACATGCGATTACCGGAAGCACTGATACAATTGCCAAGATGCCGGATTTTCCTTAAAAACCTATAAAAAATGTTGACACGTGAAAGTATTTTTTTTCCTCTTCTCTACCTCTTCCAAACTCAAAGAGGTCTCTTTTAAATATAGGTTTGGTTTAAATAGTTCAAATATAATATATTAATTAAATATTATGCAGGAATAAATAATTACAAAATCATTAAGCGAGTTCTGTGTTGAATTAGATTAACGCCATGAACTCTTGTCATTTATGTAATCTTGAATATTGTAATATCCCTTTTAGATAAAGTGGAATTTGTATGGTTCTAAAATTAACCTCCCTTCCTCCTCACTCCCCTTCCCTCTTCCCCTCCCCCTCCTCATCCTACCCATTGAAGGAAAAGGATGTCTACATTAACATATATGTTTTCGGGAAGTGTATTTAAAGATGGGCATTTGACAACAACCAGCGCCATGGGTAAATCATAACCTAACCCATTCGTGACCCAAACAAAACGCAATTAGTTTCGGTTGAGTTGACATGAGGATATTGTGTTGTGCGGTTTCATGCTGCGACCCGGGGTCCCGTTCCGCAACATGGCGGGTCAGTGTAAATGACGTTATGGAGACGGTTCGCTACATGATAGAAATTGAGGTTTCTTAATATTCACAAACGGGAAAGGTATAACGGATACTGTAACGGTCTACAAAAAAATCTGAATATGGCTACTTATATTGGACTGCCATTGTCACGTCACTGACGCAATTGGTTAACAGGACCCTGGCCTCGGTCCGCCATACTATAGGATCATGGAATCAATTTCGGCGGACCATGCTAGAACGTTCAAATTGGATTCTATACGCAGTTCAGGATCATCAGTACTGGAAGAACTATACGTAGAATGTACTAAACTACATACTCATTCTAGTGGGAAAAAACGACTACTTTACAAGACTATTGTGTTTTTATGTTTTTCTTTTATTTTTCTGAGTGTCTGTGATGATACAGTATACAAATGCTTTCTATTCTATTTTTATGTGATGATTTTACGAACACACCCAGCCAGCCTTATTTGTGACTTTCTGGTTTCCACGACTCTTGCTCTCCCAGTGTGGGTTACGAAGTAATATATCTGCATATACATAAAGGTTGCGTTTTACACCCACAACTATGAAACATTAAATATTGACAATGAATTATACATTGAAAAGTAATAAAAATATTAATAAAACGTATCTAAGAACCATCGCAGTGAACTCTACTACCAATTACAAAAAACGCATTAAAATCCGTCCATCCGTTTGACCGCTAGAGTACCACATACAGATACACGCATAAAGGGACCGAAAAACGCTGCAAACTTATAACACCACTCTTTTTTCGTCGGGCATTAAAATCATGACGTCTGAATAAACTTGTAATATGGAAAAAGGCATGGCGTCTCCATATTAAAACCTCCTTGCCCCGCGATCGCAGTTTTAACCGTGGTTATTTTCAAAGGGTTTATTTAAATCGGTATTGCGTCCGCGGGGAACAATGTGTTAGCAACTGATGTTAGGGATACCGAGTTTGCTTTAAAACGATATTTTTGTTTCCGAAACATGCTTCATAATAGTACCTAACCCAATAAAAAACAAAAAAACTATTATATAGAGGTACATACAGTGCTTCTGGCCCCACACTAGGATACCCTGTGTCGTGAACCAGAAACAGCGACGACACACTTATAACAAAAATCAAATACCTGGGAATTTATTTTATGCTTTCTCATCATCCGGGATTCGAACCCGTGACCCCCCGCTTGGAAGGCGGAGCCTCGAGCCGCAACTAAAAGATACAACACTAAAGACCGGCTCACCGCCATACCCAGAGTGGTTTGGTTAAGGTTAATTAAGGATTACTTAGTGAACGATTTTGTATGTAAATTCAAATTTGGAATCGGATTAATGGTTCATTAGATGACTCTGAGTTCGGCGAGTGTTATTCGGACTCGAATTATATCTGTAATATATGCTATTTCACACTCTGCGAAAAGGTTCTGTTCAAAAGGTAAAGCCCGGAGGCAGTCGAACGGACAGCGGAGCCTTTGCGTAAGGGACCCAAAAACACAAATAGGCCATGTAAAAAAAATAAAAAGGTACCAAACTGAGTAAAAGCATTAAGAGATAATTGTGTTCCTAACTGAATTCCGTTATTCCCATCAAAAAATATAACGAGATTACTGAAATATCCGTAAAAATCATAATTAATTTGTCTGCCTTTTCACCTGAGTGCCGCGTGATGGGGGTAAGCGGCGCATTGAAGCAAGAGAGATGCATACATTGGCGAGAGAGAGATAGTGACTTCGCTCATGCGCAAAGGAACCTGTCGATATCTGTACAAGCTTGTAGTAAATTGCGGATCATGTAACGTTGTAAGTTACCGTTGTCTTCACTCTATCATTAACTGGTCTTATTTTAAATTTAAGTAGTAATTCTCTTAATAAAACTACCAAATGAGGCTAGTAATCACAGTATTAATTTTCACGCGCTGTACTAGCAACATTCCACTGTTGACAACTCACTCGCTCTGCTATGATTGGCCCGTTTTAAACTAACTAGCCGTGACCGCAACTTGACTTTGCGGCGCCGGCGTCATTCCGAAAACTCACTCAGCACTATACGCACGTCCGTCCTACTGGCGCTCTGTAACGGTCCCTTTTTACCGCCTAAGATCACAGTGGCGCCCATAACGTGGTTAGTCTGGCCTTGCTTACGCTGTAAGTAGTTAGTTGTTTGTGTGTGCGTGTTTTTGTAAACGTTTACCTGTGTTGTAATTTTGGTTTTGCTTAGCAACTTCTGTGTACGTGGTTATTATTCAAACTTTTAAATTGTAGTGTTTTTTTCAAATTCCTACGTTGGTTTTAATTTCTCGTTCTCTTATAAAAAAATTAACCACCTACCCACTAGTTGCAATATTTTTATTTGCAGTTTTAACATATATATTTTTTTCTACATCGTCATTCACTTCATTCATACCGTCAAAACCTAACGTACATAAATCATTTTGTAACAGAACGGAGACTAATTAGTAGCGTCATTTTCAATTCCTTGATTTCTCTTCCTGTGCTGTCCCGGGAAATCAAAAAAGAATACGGCAGTTGCATTTCCTCCTGTGCATGTCGTAAGAGGCGACTAAAGGAATCAGTACACTTTCACTACTCATCTCTTTGGTATTTATTATTTGAGCTGCATCATGTCTTTTCAAATTAAGTTTCTCTCTCTAAACAAAGCAGAACTGGAGTACGAAGTTGCCATCAGAGGTGAAAACCCAGGCACTACCGTAGAAATTTTACGTAAACAAATAACTAAACTTGTGACAGAATACCCGTCAGAGGACGTTCTGTTATCTCACCTTGAACCTAAGGACGACTTACTTGCAGTCGTCAAAATCTTGGACAAAGTGCAATCTACTCTTGACGGACCTGCACCAGATAGATCCTCTCTTCTTAGGACACAAAATCTGATGCACCATGTCTATCACAGATTAAGTCGGGTACCTACGGATGAAAAGTTCGAAACGGGCCATGATCAACTGTCGGAGATTTACCGAAATTATTATTCGAAGATCCTAGCTCTCTTATCACAAGCAAAGGATCCCCTTTCAATATCTTCCTCGTCTAATACTGCGTGTAGGGAATCAACGCCATCTGTTAGTGGCGCGAGCGTGATTTCTGTAACTTGCGAGCGTAGCAATACTTCCGAACTTAGTAAATTGAAGTACGACGGGAAATCATGTGTTCGGGCTTTTATCGAAAGGGTTTCGGAACTGTGTCAGGCCAGAAATATTTCGGACTCCAAACTTCTGTCCTATGCAACGGAAATTTTCACCGATCAAGCATTGCACTGGTTCCGAAGTATAAGAGATAGCGTTAACAACTGGTCGGATCTCAAATCTCTGTTGTTAGAGGATTTCAGCCAAACTGACTATGATTATCGTCTACTTTCTGAAATTAGGGCTCGCACTCAGGGCGAATCAGAAACGATAACCATTTATCTTTCCATAATGGCAGGAATGTTTTCGCGCTTATCGAAACAATTATCCGAAGAGGACAAATTAGAGATACTATTGCACAATATCCGGCCATGTTATGCGAGTACGTTGGCCTCGGCAACTCAGATTGTGGATATTGGGGTATTGAGAACGTTGTGCAAAAATTACGAAAATATACAAACCCGTATGTCACACTTTCGCGAGCCACCAACGATTACCACACACACACTAGCACCCGAATTTGCTTACAAGCCATGTAAGACGAAATCTGACAACCATGTCTCTGCGATCGCTCCTGCAACAACTGTAAAGTCAAATAACTTTTGTCTAAGATGCCGCTCTAACACTCACGATCTTCGTCAGTGTAAGGTTAGTCGTGACGTCATCGTCTGTTTTGGGTGCGGTAATAAAGGTGTAAAGAAACCTGAATGCCCTAAATGTACTCCTACCGTTCAAAAAAACTAATTAGCCAGAATTGGGACGGTTCTAAGGGTCATTTCGATAGAGTAGATTTTGAAAAATGGCTACAAACCCTTAGAAACTTCTTCTCTAGTTTCAGAGTCGCCTCAATTCTGGATAGTAAACCAACAAAGGACAGTAGACCATATATTTCCGTTAGAATCGGGGACATCCCTGCTTCTGGTCTACTCGATTCTGGATCTGCTGTCACTATTCTCGGCAATGATTCTCATAAATTATTGTCGGACCATGGTCTAAAAGTATTTACCGATGATTGTATCTCCGTGACTGCTGCTGGAGGCCAGTCCCTTCAAAGTATTGGCTACATCAATCTTCCCATTCACTTTGAAGAACAATTCCACATTATTAAGGGTTACGTGTTACCAAATGTGGACAGCCCACTTATCCTAGGCATTGACTTTTGGCGGATTTTCAATATTTGTCCCAAATACTTAGGTAGCATCACCTTGTCCAACTCTTCTTTGGCAGAAATAAGTATCGACAAAAATGAGACTTTTATACAGTCTTACGATAATCTCTCTGATTCACAAAAGTCCACAGCCGATTCAATTGTCAGTCAATTCCAGGAAATCTCCACTGACAGTATGGGCCTTGGTAGAACTAGTCTTATAACTCACCATATCGATACTGGTGACTCTCAACCTATAAGACAACGTTACTATCGAATGTCACCTGAGAGGCAGCGAATTTTGGTAGAGCAAGTCGACGAAATGCTAGCGTTAGATGTAGTTGAACCTTGCGAGAGCGCTTGGTCGTCCCCTGTCCTCATTGTCTATAAAAAGAATGGACAACCTCGCTTTTGCCTCGACAGCCGTAAACTGAATTCGGTCACAAAAAAGGACGCATATAACCTACCCTATATAACTGAAATATTAGACAACCTACGCGATGCAAAATTCTTATCTAGCGTAGATTTGTCGAAAGCGTTCTGGCAAATTCCAATAGCTCCAGAAGATCAAGACAAAACTGCATTCTATGTTCCAGGCAGAGGAACTCTCCGTTTTAAGACCACTGCTTTCGGTCTCACCAATGCCCCTGCCACTCAACAAAGGCTTGTCGATCTTCTGTTCGGGAATTTTGATCTAAAGGCGTTCGCATATTTAGATGATATTATTATCATCAGCAGCAGCTTTGAGGAACACGTGTCCTTACTACTAGGCGTGCTGCATAAATTAAAACAAGCGAACTTATCCATCAACCTTGAAAAATGCAAGTTCTTCAGAAATGAGTTGAAGTACTTGGGTTATGTTGTGGATGCGCATGGCCTTCGCACTGATCCTGAAAAAGTCGAGGCTATCCTTAATTTCCCAACACCCACAAAAAAAAAAAGATCTTAAACGCTTCCTTGGAACAGCCACGTGGTACCGCCGTTTCGTCCCCAACTTTAGCACTATTGCCGGACCACTCAACCAGCTGACTTCAAGTAAGAAGAACGCACCCAAGTTTCAGTGGACAACTGAAGCTGATGATGCTTTTAATAAGCTAAAAGAGTGTCTTGTATCAGCCCCGGTTCTCTCTTGTCCCAATTACGATTTACCGTTCGAAGTACACACTGATGCGAGCAATTTTGGGATTGGTGCCATGCTCACACAAACGATTGATGGTAAAGAACATCCGATTGCATACATGAGTAGGGCGTTGTCGGGATCTGAGAAGAACTACAGTATAACCGAGAGGGAGACGCTAGCAGTTTTAACCGCTCTAGAACACTGGCGGTGTTACTTGGAAAACGGAAAAAACCTTTACCGTTTACACCGACCACTCCGCGCTCAAATGGTTCTTGTCACTGGACAACCCTACCGGAAGACTAGCACGCTGGTGTGTGAGGTTGTCTGCCTTTAATTTCGAACTTAAACATCGTCGTGGGGTCGATAATGTCATTCCAGATGCACTATCTCGTGCTTTCCCATGTGCTTCTATCAGTACGGTCAACTCTAATTTGACTACTACTGACACATGGTACAAAAACATTTATAACGGTTGTTTAGAAAAGCCGAACCTCTTTCCTAACTACTTGATCGAAGGTGGTGCTCTCTATCGCCACTCCAAAAATAAGTGCGAAATGATTTCGGAGTTTTCCTGGAAGGAAGTGGTGCCGAAAGAATTGCGTGACAGCGTCATAGAGGAGAATCATGCTGACCCTACTGCTGCTCACTTGGGTATTTTCAAGACCTATCGACGCTTACTTCTTCGATACTACTGGCCGGGCATGCACCAAGACGTCGTACGTTTTGTTGGTTCTTGTTCAAAATGTCTCACTTACAAACCACAAAACCATCCGACGCTGGGTACGATGGGTCGACCTAAACAATGCTCACGGCCGTTTCAAATGATATCCATTGATTTCATAGGTCCACTTCCGGTCAGTCGAAAGCAGAATAGTTATATTTTGGTCGTAACATGTTGCTTCTCAAAATATTGCCTTATTTTTCCCATGCGACGCGCTACTTCGGAAGCTGTCGTCAAGGCTCTGGAGGACTCTGTGTTTCTGGTCCACGGAATCCCACAGACAATATTCCTTGACAATGGTACCCAGTTTATTAGCTCGGTAACAAATACCCTCTTTAAGAAATACAAGATACCTAACGTATTCTTCTCTCCGAGATATACTCCGCAAGTAAACACTGTCGAGCGCTATAACAAAACAATAGTTACATGTATTTCCACCTACGTGGACAATGACCACAGAACCTGGGACACTAATATTCCCAAAATACAGTATGCCATTAACAACTCCGTCAATGAAGCAACTGGCTACACTCCATCGTTCCTCGTGTACGGACGAGAAACGGTTACTTGTGGTTCTCATTATACAGATAACGATCTGGGTGAGGAACTACTATTTCTGCCACGCGACATTTACGCTGAAAATCTGGGTCACCTGTCAAAATATTTTGATAAGGTACAGGCATCTCTTTGGCACGCACATAAAAAAAATACGGCGCACTATAATCTTAGGCGGTAAAAAGGGACCGTTACAGAGCGCCAGTAGGACGGACGTGCGTATAGTGCTGAGTGAGTTTTCGGAATGACGCCGGCGCCGCAAAGTCAAGTTGCGGTCACGGCTAGTTAGTTTAAAACGGGCCAATCATAGCAGAGCGAGTGAGTTGTCAACAGTGGAATGTTGCTAGTACAGCGCGTGAAAATTAATACTGTGATTACTAGCCTCATTTGGTAGTTTTATTAAGAGAATTACTACTTAAATTTAAAATAAGACCAGTTAATGATAGAGTGAAGACAACGGTAACTTACAACGTTACAATCACAATTAACATTAATTAATTCAACTGTAATTAATATCCGCCTGATCCTAATTACTGGAAGTGCCTTTGATAATTCGATACTAAGTCGATTAACCTTAATGCGGCTCCCCGTCGATGCAACATGTGTAACCAATAAACATAGTTTAATTAAATCACCGCGAAAATGAGGAACAATTTAATAATTACTTCACCGATAATCCGTGAACATTTCATGAATAATGCATGCATTTCGTTGTTGCTTATACACGACCGAACAATTTCATTATAATCTTCGGTATCCAGCTGCTAGGCTAAGGTCTCCCAGGTTCGAGCCCGAGCTTACCTTAATGCCTTGAACCTTATGCTATGGTAATATCGTGCAAAACCAATGAATTTGGCTTTGGATGTGTCTTTTTCCGATGGACGCCATTTTCGAAAAAGTGGAGCAAGATCGGCATATCAGTAGTCACGACATAGCTGAAGAACTGAGGATTACTCACAAAACTGTTTTGAACCATTTAAATAAAGGTGGGTACACAAAAAAGCTCGATATATGGGTGCCACATGAGCTCACTGAAATAAATGTCATTCTCATCAAGCACTTATAAAATCTCGAATAATTCAGAATACATCGCAAAAGTTTCGTATGCCCATTTAATTTCTAATTATATCGTATGCAATGAAAAATATCTAACCTGAGGGGGTAAAATTAACCACACGATAAAATGGCGGATACCCAACGATTCCCTAACAAATCATCACTCGATATCGGGTGTCGATATCCATTTTTATTTATCTTTGTGCAATAAAGAATTATGAATTATAATTATGAAGAGCCCTGAACTGGCACAAAATCATGACACAACATTCCATATCATAGCCCTACAAAAGGCTTTGTCACCTGTAGTCTAACCTCTACCGTGATATGTTGGACAAACCAATCCAACGGAAAGGCTCGTCGGTACATAGACATAGATAGGTTAGGCCATACATAGTGATGAGTTGACATTTCATCGAAACTGTGTGATAGAGAGATTGCAATAGCAAATTGGATTTAAATGTTAGTATATGATAGCCATTTTGATTTCATACAGCCACATACACGCCGCGCCAAGTATATTTGGCTCTGAGTGAGTTGTCACCTCTCCCTCTCTCTCTCACCCCACCTTACCCTATGCGAGAAAGAGAGGTACCAGCAGCATTTAAATTAGAACTTTTAAAATGCGGAGTAATGCGGCGATGAACCTTCTGTCACGCAAAATTAAATAAACAGACATTTCTAACGGATATCGTAAACCTCGTGAGGAATCCTTCATATCTCCATATCGGTGGCGACGGGCTAGCTCCCAACTGGCGAAACGTGAATGTGAAGTGCCTCTGCCATCCCGTATGGGAAAAGGTGTGACGCTTTGTTGGGAGTTGGGTTTACCCCTTAATACGGCGGACCCGGGTTCGATCCCCGGCTGCGGATGGAGGAAAAAAAAACCCAGGTCTCGGATGTTTATATGTGTGTGATGTCGCTGTTTCTGGTTCCCAGGACCGGAATATACTAGTGTGGGGTCAGAGGCAATGTATGTGCCTTACACATATATAAACATCCAAGACCTGGGGGTTTTTGTTTTTTTACCCCCAGCCGGGGTTCGAACCCTCTCGCATGGTACGCAGAGCTACAACCGCTGCGCCACAGAGGTCGTCAATAATAGGGCCCCGCTTGGCACCCTTCGGGTAAGGTCCCTAGAAGTTAAAGTAAATTTAGTTAAAAACTTCGCCTACATCGCTGCCGGGCGGTAGGGTCCCTAATATGCTGACACAAGGTAGAGAAGTGTACTGGGGATAACAAGTTGCGCAGCAATATTCGAGGATGCTGCTGACGTATGCAGAATATAGAACACGAACACAGTTAATGTCTGTAGTTTACTGACTCTTAGAATAAATTCTAAAAGCTTTATTTGTGTTATGTTCTATTGTTCTTCAAAAGTAAGCTTGCTAGGCTGATAGTGAGGTTGAAGAAGTAGAAATAATTGGCTTGTGTTTAAACGATTACCAAAAATGCACCTATTTTACTACCAATTATTTCGAAATGACTGCCAGAATGGATAAATGTCCACCAAATTGTGTTTGAATAAATTATCACCAAACTTATTTTTATGTTTTGTGTACTTATGTTTATGTTTTAAGTATTTTTTGTTGTTCGTACATGTTCAACCTAACACGAAGGATAAAGGGGGCTTCGCTTCGCTCACCCCCTTTACCCTTCACCTAAGCTGCCGCAGTATTTTGCCCTGATATTTTTTGCAACTTTTGGTGTTCAATCATGCATTTTGGGTAGGAAAAAAATATTTTGGTGATCATTATATTTGTTGCCGAAATAATTCACTTCAAAACTTAAATAACTGACTTCCAGTTCAAGTCCTATTTCTTCCTCCCCGGCCGGGATGCGCATGAAGTCTGTGCACATGAACAGTCCTCATCAGAACTTTTTCTGCACGGAACCACAAACCAAAACGTCATTAGTGTATATGTTACCGGATATGTATGAATTCTAGGAATTGTATACAAATCCTAGGAAATGTGTACATTTCCGAAGCTATTTAGGAAATGTATGAAATATTGTTTCAAAAACTATTTAATGCATATATATCCTAGGAAATGTGCACATTTCCTAGGAATTGTATACAATTCCAATTTCGTGTTAGGAAATGTATAAAAAGAATGCTTTCTGTAATAAAACACGTTGTTAAAATAAGAATAATAATTTTTATTATAACACTCATGTAACACACATATTATAACACACTGTAACACAAGTTTTTACTTTTAACATAATTATCACAAAATCAACTAAAAGGTGTTATTCTTATAAAGTAACATTTTTATTTGGTAAACAATCAGACTATTTAAGTAATTGTAAATATAACAATATTAGAGTAAGTTTTAATATTATACTTAATACTTCCTTAAATGTAAACGAGTCAGTCCATATGGCTATTTATTTTTGCAGGGTAAGCTTGAATGGCATTTGGAAGTTCACAATACTTTATTTTTAAAGCACAGACATCTTGCTGTATTACAGTCTTTCTTGCAAAGGCATTTTTTAAACCCCTGGCCGGTTCCAGTGGATTGTAGGCTGGCAACTGACCGTAGTGCAATCTCAGTACTCGGTATATCCTCTGCATCAAGAAGAACTCTTGGACACACATTAATCTGAGATCGAGCATACAATTGTTTTAAGATTCCGTTCTTAGTGCCAATTTGATAGAGCCCATCATCGTTTTTAGCCAAAACTACACCTATAATATTACGGGCATCACCACGTCCTCTAGCAACCTCTGGAACTGCAATTCGTACAGAAGTGCCAATAGGTACAGGGGCAAACTTTTTTTCACTTAATTTCAGCATTTTTTCAGCCTGTTTTTCTAGGTTTTTCTTAGCATTTTTACGATTATATAGTACATTATGTGTTTTTGAACATAATGGACACAAAACTTTTGATCCGAATCCTTCATCGGGTGATTCTTCAGCAACAGCGCATATAGCATGGATAGCACATCCACATTCTCTACATGTATGAGCTCCTGTAGTTTCTTGTGAACAGACGCAGCATTGGAGGGTGCAATTTTTGCGTGTTGGTTTCGTGTGGATCTGGATCGGTTTCAGAAACTTGACTTGCCTCTGCATCCGTGATCACCTTAGAGAGTTCACATGCAGTGACTAAAAGATCTTCTTCCTTTTTGGTAAGGTCCTCTATGATTTTCTCCAAATATTCTTCAGTTTGAACATTTTGCGTGAAATCATTTGGTAACTGTAAACCAACTTTTACTTTACATCCAAAAAGCGCCTCATAAGGAGATTGCTTGATACCAGCGTGAAAAGCTCTGTTTTTCATGAGTTGCACAAATCTCAAACCCTCGCTCCAATGTGAATTATCATTATCTTGCATGCATGACCACGTGGTCAACATATTTTCGATGTCCTGATTCGCTCTTTCCAAACTGCCCTGACTTTGCGAATGCCTGGGTTTACCATGAATAATTTTCAAAGTAGGCCAATATGTTTTTAAATTCTCAATAATTCGGTTGGAAAATTCTCTGCCGTTGTCAGACTGAAGTATTGCAGGAGCACCAAGTAGAGTAAATATATCCAATAAAGTGTGAGCCACTTCCTCAGCTCGTTTTGTTTTAAGTGGTCTTAAAACAACAAATTTTGTTAAGTGATCTTGATACACCATAATAAATTTGTTATCACCGTCGGGCTGGGACTGAATATCTATCAGATCTACTTGGCATCTAGAGTTAAACTCTGACTATATAATAGGCTTTACAACAATACCTTTTTTTATGTTTTTTTGCTTCTGTTGACATGGTTCACAAAGTTCAAGATAAGTTTCTATATCCTTCCGTGTTATGTTTTTGTAGTGACTCCATACTTCTTTCATCATACGATCTCTTCCACCGTGACCTATTCGAATATGTGCCTCTTGTAATATGTCGAATAACTCACTATCACATGCATAGTAAATAATAGTGCTTGTAGCTTCTTTAACAGGAAAAATAAGTTTACTTTTCTGGTCAATGGTAAGCACATCGTATCGTCGCAATAACCAATAATCACGAGAAGTCTTTCTAGCAACTTCTTTAATTAACTCTTTATAATGTTCATCTTCAATATAAGCAGTGTTCTTAGCATTTGATAACATTCTCAATGACGATAATGAACTATAAAATCGCTCTTTCATAAGCGTGATGCGTGATTCGGCAGCCATGTTGTACCACAATGACGCGTACGAACGTACGCAATGACAGTTTACGCGACACTACTCACACAATCGAGCGATCGCAGGATCTGACGATCGATACCCTCCCCTCTTTCGTCCCGCTATGCCCGACACCCATCAATATTCCAAAATTTTATACATTTCCGATTGCCATTTAGGAAATGTTTAAATTGCCTAGGAAATGTGTCTATTATAATTTATTTCACACATTTCCGTGCGATTTTAGGAATTACATACATTTCCTAGGAATTGTATACAATGACGGTTTGCACACATTTCCGGTAACATATATATTTTTTGTCATTGTTGATTTTTCAAAAAGCACTAAATAAATTTTGATTCAATGTATATTGGACCACCTCTGAAGTATGACCTACCAAACAAAACAAGAATCCTCAAAATCGATTCATAATTGAATAATCGCGTAACAAACATACAAAAAACCGGCCAAGTGCGAGTCGGACTCGCGCACGGAGAGTTCCGTACCATTATCTATATAAACGCCAAAAAATCATGTCTGTGGTATGGGAGCCCCCCCCCCCCCCCCCCCCTTAAATATTTGTTTTATTTTAATTTTAATACTTTTATTTAAAGTAAAAAAATATTCTGTGAATATTTCAAGCGTGTACTTGTTGCCGTTATCAATAATGATCAAAAACGGGCAAAAAATCACGTTTGTTGTATGAGAGCCCCTTGAATATTTATTTTATTCTGTTTTTTGTATTTGTTGTTATAGCGGCAACAGAAATATATCATCTGTGAAAATTTCAACTGTTTAACTATCACGGTTCATGAGATGCAGCCGAAAGCATAAAAGACGGATGGACAGCGAAGTTTTAGTAATAGGGTCCCGTTTGGCACCCTTCGGGTACGGAACCATAAAATTTGAATTGGGAACCTCCTCCTTTTTGAAGTCGGTTAAAAACAAATAAGGTCAATAGACGGAACCCACGCCATTTTGGCCTTCTTACATTTAACGGGCCATTTTCCTGATCTCATGTTCTTACCGATTTTGATACATGTCACGTAACTCTACCATTAATAATGTCCGGCGAATTAATCGATGCAGGCGGCTCGGCGAGCATCGAATAGTTATCTCGATTCACGATTAATCGATTTAGTAGTGTAAGTGGACGCGGTAACATGTCTGCCCTAAACCAAGTGATAAATTAGGAAAGTGTATCGATACTGCTACTCGGTTGATAACACTGTAGGATATACCATTCTCTTTGACAATATGATGAGTGTGAGTGAGTGACACAAATGCGACTGGATTGTCCAGCAACATCATCATCAGTTATTTTGAGAATGGGACGAATGAATAATTTTTGGAATTTGACATTTTAAGTCATTATTAGAGAATGTGGTCATTTTTAGATTCGGTCATTCTTCGACAAAACTTCGAGTTTCTTTGCATGTAATACAGTATATGAATATAGATTAATAATTATACAGTAGTGGGTGACACATTGATAAACTGCTGTTCAGAATCTAACGCTAACGAGTCGCGTCAAAGCAATCTGACACAATAAACATAAATTATAATCTAAATCGTGTCACCATTTGCGCCCCAATTCGTCGAATCCAACGCACGCAAGTGTAATTATGGCGTGCAATTGGATCCTGTATGTATTCTCGCCGGATGCAAAATTGTTGGAAATTAATCAACACGTGGGAGATCATGTTTACTCCATTTTACGTGACAAGGCGCTGGCCCTTCGCCGCAGCTAAGGAGATCTTACTCCCGTTTCTATATTTAATTAAGTGTGCCAACCTTTTGTTCCCGCATGAGTTTTGCATACGAAGTGTTCATAATTGCAGTGAGGACGTCTGCGGACCAATCAGCACAATTTGCAGAACCGTCTTACTGAGCAATTACAAACGTGCTTCACTGTAGCGATAGCATGACTAGTGCAGTGTGCTTTTTATTTAAAGCGAAAAATCTCAAAATGGATAGATTGTTTAGATGAAAAATAAAATTAAGGAACACCTGAAGGAAACAGCCGAAAAATTTAATATCTTTGCAGCTGAAGTTCACCCTTCGTTCATAGATGGCGTTGTTACCGGACCTTTTGACAGCAGCGCGATGCATAGAGCTATTATGCAAAGAGTTTCGTTAATTTGAGGCGCAATGTATATTATATCCAACAACCTGTCGATGTGGGCTGAGTATGAAGATGATAATCTTAAGACAGGTGCCTCTTAAATGAAGGACGAACAGTTTTCTTACTGGAAACTGTGTGAATACCAATAACAGATAAAGTGCAGGTCGGACTCCCACACGAAGGGTTCCGTACAGTCGTAAAAGGAAACTTAAAGACAAAAAATAATAAAACAAAAACAAAATGAGTATAATATTATGTCCGAACATAGATTCGAACCCAGTACCCTAAGATTGCGAAACCGATATCAAGCCAATTGCGCCACCACAACCATGTGATAAGCTGCGATAGCTACGATTATATTTGAATGATGTTATGGTTTGTTATTAATTTCGCGGCTGGTGTTAAAACACTTGCCTTGTATGGGGACCCCTTTATTATTATTTTTATTATTATTATTATTAGCCTACATCATCCCACTGCTGGTCAAAGGCCTCTCTTCCCCTCCTCCACTTTTCATGCCCCTGGGCTACCTCCCACCAGTTGTTGGTGTGGGGACCCCTTTAATTTATGAAATCTCTTGTAGTTCTTCTATAACTTGTTGCTGTAGCGGCAACAGAAATACACATTCTGTGAACATTTCAACTCTCTATCTATTACGGTTCTTGAGATACAGCGCGCTGATGGACGCATGGACGGACAGACGGACAGACGGACATCGGAGGCTTATTAATTGGCCGTTTGGCACCCTTCGGGTATGGAACCCTAACAACGAACTGGGTTTCGAGACTCGTCACTAGTCAGCAGCTAGTACTTTAAAAAAATGTTGCTATAGTCTATACGGGTACCTGTTGCTATAGCGGTCAATTACCCGATTGCCGTGAACCGAATCATACTCGTACATGGTAAATATGGTATCGGTCGGCAACCATGGTAACGATCGGCGACCGCTACCATAATACTTACGCTAAATGACAGTAATTTCGAACATTGCACGCAATATACAAGTATCGCTAACCCAATCCTGAGCGTTCAGTGGTTGTCAGGGGTTGATGACCGTTATTGCAACGCTAACCCGAAAAGACTGTGCCTCATAACCCTTTTGCGATGGAATCGTTCTAAATATCTTTCATGTCCTTCGGAATTCGTAACTTTTTTTGTACAAACTAAAAATACACAGAATTCTTTCTTACCTTTTCCTTTGAAGGCTCTCAAAGATTCCTAATCTTTGAGAGTATTTTTTACATATTTTTACATGTTGGACTGAGCAAAGGGGGCACTAATTTAAAATGGGGGGGGGGGGGGGGGGGGGGAATTTAAAATAAAATCGAATTAAATCGATAATAAAACATTTTTATACACACTCTTTCTTATCAGTGAGTAAAATTAACCGGCATTTGCAATAGGTACTTTCTAAGAACTTATACGAATTGAGTGCGGAACCTGTAGGTTAGGTTAGTTTAGATACAACCAGCGGAGCGAGCTTGCGACTGAAAGCAATATAAAGCCAAATAAGGCTACAATAAGTTATTATGGCTAAATTTTTATTGGGATAGATTAAATTAAAACCGGAGTGTAGCGAAGCGAAATATATTCAAATGACACAACATTTAATGAAGTTTATTCTGACCACGATTTCTTATACTTTTTTGCTATCCCTGCCTCAAAATGGCGATCACTCGATATCCGGACATCTCATTCAATATGCAAACCCCTTACTGAGGGCTTATCACCAACAGTTAATTACACCAAATTCACCCTTGCCTGTAAGCTCATAAGTACTATATTCGCGTCAATCGGTTTTTTCACGTAATGCAGTCTGTACGTCTGCTTTCAGATCTGAGGGAAATGAATGCTGATGTATTAGTTCCACTAATTAGTTGGCGTTGTTGGGGTTCTTCTTTTACTCTTAAATGTCTTCGATATACATAATTAATGCGATGAATGCTCTTCAGTCAATAAATGGTAGAACTTGGTAATCAGGTGCAGAGTTCTTTCAGGCCAAGAACTAAAAAAAAATCAGCGATTGTCTTTTGGAGGATACATAATAATTGATATTCATATTAAGACTCCTACATTCTTATGTTTACTTATATAAATACCTATTGAGGCAACTTTCGAAGCACAGCTACACTAAGGATCATGGCTCTCGACGATACAGGTTCCTCACCGAGTTCGCGAGACATTATTAATCATACTATCGCAATGAAGAAGCCTGCCTGAAGAATTTAACAAATGAAATATTATTATTAGTTATAAGATATTCTTGGCTCATTAAATCGTTTTAATTTTTCATTTTAATTGTTCTGTAAAAAACCCGGCTCCTAACAGTGTGAGTTCTTTCAGGCGATAAACTGTTCAGCGATGATTGTCTTTCTGTAAACAACCTGGCTCCTAAACGTGGCTATGGGGTACTTACTTATATTTTAAAATTTTACTCAACAGGCATATTTACATTATACACGGTGACTTTTTTTCGTTTTGTTAACTTCGTGGAATTATAGTACCCATCAATGTAAACAACTTTCCCAAAGAAACATATGGTCGCAAACGAAAAAAATATTGGGTCTTCCATAGTTTCTTATAATCAGCTGATGGTACCCCATGTACTGAGGAACGAATTTTTTTTTTCGTTTGCTATTGCATATTGATGAGTATTTAACAAGTAAACGAAATGAATAAAAAGTCACCGTTTATACGTTTCTTCTGACCCCACACTAGCATACCAGTTGGGAACCAGAAACGGTGACGTCACAAACATATTATCATTCACGAACCGAAATTGAACCGAAGCTTTTTTTCTTCCTCCCTGGCCGGGTCTCGAACCCGGGACCTCTCCAATAGAACCTCGAGCGCTGCGCCACAGAATTATGTCATTCGAAAGCTGTTCGCCAACTTCATTTTGACGTTGATCAATCAGAACGCCATACGAGCTGTAATTTGACCCTACATATGGCATAAACATGCTTAATTTTGTCATTGACTTAATTACGAAGCCATAAGGTCGAAAATGTAGTGGGCAAATAGTGGACCGAGCCTCATAAAGCCTTATTTGAATTTGAAAGGGAATCTGGATTTGTCAACAAATATAAAATCAAGCTAGTGGCTGTATCTCATTTGTTATTTTCATACAATTCTAACTTACAATTTTATTGTTACAGGTAATATCATCGATTGATGAACTAATGGTTGGCTGCTCGGCCCAAAATGTACGTACAGTTCATAAAATATTCGAAGTGATATGACTTATAACCTAAAACTGCCTAAAGAACACTACTGTTGAACTACTAGAACATAACATAAACATAAACATTTACATACAGGCACATACATTGCTTCCGGCCCCACACTAGGATACCCTCTGTCGTAAGAACCAGAAACAGCGACGTCACACACATAACCTTCTTTTACCCCAAGCCGGGGATCGAACCCGAGAGCGTCTTCTGAAAAGCCCGTGCGGCGCAACGCTGGGCCGCGTTGTGCCCCACGGGCTTTTCAGTATTTCGAACCGAATCAAAAGCCAGTGCGCTACAGCGCGACGCTGCGTTGTACAACACGGGGTTTTCAGCGCTCACATTGACAAGTCATCTTCTGAATAGCCCGTGTGGTACAACGCGTACGATCTGCAACCCATGCATGCACTAGGCGAGACAGAGAAAGCGGATTAGTGCTCCAAGCGCATGCGGTGTGACGCATGCGCTAGACGTGAAGAAGATCATTGACACCTTATTGATGAGTGGAACAAAGAGATCTAATATTATTAGGCAGTTTTGGCAAACATGTGCGTTGCAAGGTCAATACTACTCACCGGTGATTTGTGATCGTTTTGTTTTGATGCGGTTATTGTCAGTAAATGTCAGTAAAATGTCTCTTACTAACAATCACACAAGGTTCATTAACGTAATTATCTATACCTAGGTAGAGATTTGCAATTTTCACAGAATTTTCTATTTCAGTTGCCGCTATAGGTAGCAGCAAATAATGAACTGGTCGGTAGGTAAACGAGATTTTATCAGTTCAAGGGGGAGACCCATACAAAGCAACTTGTTTTAATAGCCTGCAAATCACCATACTCAAATACCTACCTACCTAACAACATAACATAGCGTAACGCCTTTTTCCATGTATAGGGTGGCAGAGGCACAATTGTGCCCAATTTTAGCAAGTTATTCAATACTCCATTTTGCGTGAAATGGGACTAGCCCATCGCCGCAGCTATCATCGCAAACGCGCCGACCACAACGTCTTTAAGATCTAGTTTCGAATCTAAAATTGGATCAGACATGATATTATTTTCTTTTAACATAACATAACATAGCATAGCATCACGCCTTTTCCCATACGGGTGGCAGTGGCACAATTGTGCCCACTTTTAGCCACACTCCATTTAGCATGACAGGAGGCTAGCCCATCGCCGCAGCTATGGGGTAATGAAGGTTTACTCACGATTTTTTCCATCACCGTTAGATTATATAAAGATTGTCTGAGGATTGCAAAATCGGCCATAACTTGAACAAACTTGATCTATAAGAAGTATAAATTTAGAATTAATAATATTAGGAAATGCATAGGCTCGTTGTTGCGTTGAAGCGCTCCGGTTTTTTAACTAGAAGCTAGTGCTCGAAAAGCCAGAGGGACGCAACGCCCCAGGCGCTGTACCCCACGGGCCATTCAAACGATGAATTGTCAATGTGACCGCCGGAAAACCCCGTGTGGTACAAGGCAACGTCGCGCTGTAGCGCTCTGGCTTTTCAGGCGGTTCGAAATTGAAAAGCCCGTGGGGCACAACGCGGCCCACCGATATACTCCACGGGCTTTTCAGAAGACGGAACCCGGGACCTCTCGCATGGTAGGCAGAGCCACAACTGCTGCGCCACAGAGGTCGTCAAGAAGAACTCACTTCACAAATGATTAAAGGGTGTATCGATTTATCTGATTAATTGATATTTTTAAGCAATACGCCCTCACTAACTGACCTGTCCAACACCATGTTATCTTTTTCACACTGTAGAAGTGAACAGTTCTCTGTGACCAAGTAGATAAAGAAAGTTAGCTAACACACAGATTATTAAAGAGTTAGGGCTAACATCCTCAAACTCCCACTAAATCTTTCTACCGACTTAATTTTTGCCTCAGGGGTTATCCATAGCATACTGAGTGAGTGTCCTGCGGCAGCCTTTGGGTGCGGGAGGGGAGGGGAGGGGTGTGGTCTCGTGACGTCTGGTGACGCGCGACTTCAGCTGCGGCTGCGGGGTCGGCGTAGTATGTAATGTCCCCCCTCCCGCACCGAAGCCCTACCGCAGGGCCTCCTCAGTTCAAATAAAGCCTACAATCCCGTGACGGGTTGCAGTGATGTGTGAACTGAAATGCGGATTCGGGCCACTACGGCTCTAATGTAAAGGCCGCACCAACTAACGACGGAAATGAGGGGTTAACATTACAAAAATAATAAAGAAATAAAGCCTAGTAGCTACTTGTTGGGGTTCCGTACCCGAAGGGTTCCAAACGGCACCCTATTACTAAGCCTCCGCTGTCCGTCCGTCCGTCCGTCTCCGTCTTTCAGTCAGCGCACTGTTTCTCATAAACCGTTCTGTTGCCGATATAGCATCAAATAATAAACAAAAGGCGCTACAAAAAAGTGTGTGCCCATACAAGCGACGTATAGTTTTCAATTCAATTCAAAATTCTTTATTGCACAGAATATTACAACAATAATTATACACAAAAATTAAAAGGCAAAGGCTACTTCTTTTTGTTTGTTTTTATTCTTATATTATGTTACGGAATTATTCTTGTGTAAGTCCGACTCGCACTTGGCCGGTTTACATTTATCTTACCTAGTGTTGAAATATATATTTTTTCAAACGATGTGGAAAAGACACAGATTTTCACTAGTGCTAATCTTATCAATTTTCCCTTCTGGGAATATGATTTTCAAGCCCATCAATCCCATCAGTCAGTATCGACTGGGCTTACTATATTAAACTGGATAAGATAAGTAATCTATCTTAAGTACATTATACGGACGGACGTTCCAACGCCCCCCCCCCCCTCCCCTGTCACGCATAATGGAGTATGAAATATCTGGCTAAACTTGGGCACAATTGTGCCTGTGCCACCCCGTAGGGGAAAGGCGTGAAGCTATGTATGAATGTGTGTATTTAACAAAAGCAAGGGACAATGTCTTAACTATGAATAAAAAAAAACCCGAAACATTACTGAAACCTTACGGCTAAAATTTGCTTCACTTATTTCCTATTTGAGCCGATAATGTTCTTAATCGCTGAACCGATTTTAATTAAATATACCTAATAACCAACGCAGTATTTTCTACTAAAATACAAAAACCGCATTACGTTCCGTCCACCCGTTTGACCGCTATTTCTTTTTGAGCTGATAACTTTCGAACTACTGAACCGATTGTAAATAAACCTTTATAAGAATTATCGCAGAAATGTACTACCATCTACAGAAAACCGCAATAAAATCTGTCCACCAGTTTGACCGCTAGGGTGCCATGGACAGACATACAGACACACCGACACACCGACCGACAGACGCTTATAACTAATACTCCACACCGAAATCCATTCTATAGGATTTCATTTAATTAGATGCACTTTTTATGTATTTCGGAAACTTGGTGCATGTTTCTATTTGGGTCGAGTGTTCTAATAACCTCCAAATTAGAAAGTGGATCTTGGAATAAGGTCTGCCCGATCCTACCCTATAAAGCGTGGGGTCAGTCGAAAACATTCCAGTTTAATGTACGAATATGTATTGCCAAAATTGTCTGTCCCTTTAAATAACCGATTTAAACTGGTCACCCCAGTTTCCCTTAGTGGCCATAAATTACGATAAATTACTAAATGTCCTGAAGTCATAATTTGTGGGGCGACCATGTGCGGGAATAATTGTGGATTTGCAATTAGAAAAGTAACCGGCAGATGAAGATTTGCTTTGGATGTTTCAACTAGCTGACCAAATTTCGAACTATCGAGCTTTTGGTCGCAAAAGAAATATATATTTGGGTCTACCATAATAATTAAAATAAATATTAAATGTGGCCTTGGTACCAACAGTAAGTAATATCCCCAACGAGGGGAAAAGGCCTTTACCCGGATACGAGTAAGATATTCCAGCACGCTGGCTCGGTGCGGGTTGGTGGAGAGTGTCGGGCTGGTGGCCAACCCGAATTTCAGAAGTTTTCAAGCTGCCCTATGAGGGCCTCTGACAGAGCTTTATAATAACTAAAAAGAACCAGAAACAGCGAAATAACAAACAGGGAAAAATCAAAGACCTGGCGATTTCGTTTTGTTCCACCCCGGCCGGGATTCGAACCTGGGTCCTCTCGCTTGGGAAGCACAGCCTTGATCACAACACCACATAGATTGTCAAAAGTAGCGATAGTAGCCGGGACCTACAGCAAGGTTATAGTTAGTATTTAATCGCACAGCAAAATACTGATTCTCTCAGCAAAAATACTTTTTATGTTTTAAGTAAGTTTGTTGTTCTTACATGTTCAACCTAATACGAAGGATAAAGGGGGCTTCGCTTCGCTCACCCCTTTTACCCTTCACCTAAGCTAACGCAGTAATTTACCCTGATATATTATATCAAATAAACGTATGAAAAGAAATGAAATTAGGTATAATGAACATTATTTAAAATGAAACAAAAATTTCAGCTTGATGCACCGCTCACTGTACTTAATTGGGAAATTTCGTTCTATAGTTATGGGCCGACTATCCAGAGAGTATAATCCTATAATTCCAAAAATCCTGAGGATTATGGTCAGTGGATTATTAAGATCTATTGACGGTCGTAATTTGTTTTAAGAACTATCATTTGGAGTTTACAGTTTCTGTCAAACTTGTTCCCACTTTTTTTCTTAGCTTGTGAATTCCAATCGCGGAAGTAGGTTTTACGTTTTAAATAAGATTGCAGCGACGATGGACCTGTCATATATAAAGCATATAAAGCATTGAGTAGGCTAAAAGAGGGCGCAACTGTGCCTATGCCACCCTAGGTGGGATAACTATAAATAAAAAGAAATATAACACGTTATTGAAAAAGGTTCATTATCTCTATTTAGGCTAATAACTTTTGAAACGCTAAACCGATTTCAACAAAATATATATCAATAACCGGTCAAGTGCGAGTCTAACTCGCGTACGAAGGGTACAATGGTAGGGATGGCGTGAGTGAATAGTTGGATTTTACATAGCAAAACGTCGTTTACAAAGTGATTGGTGCGGCTACTTTCACACTCCTTGTACGTAACCAGGTGCATTCATACGTTTGTATTTGGTATTGAAATAATTATTGTATGGGAGCCCCATAAAATATTCATTTTATTCTGTTTTTTAGTATATGTTGTTATAGCGGCAACAGAAATACATCATCTGTGAAAATATCATCTGTCTAACTTTCACGGTTCATGAGATACAGCCTGGTGACAGACGGACGGACGGACGGACAGCGGAGGCCCCCGTTTGGCACCCTTCGGGTACGGAACCCCAAAAACCATCGCAGGAAAGTTAACTACCAAATTGAAAAAACCGCATTAAAATCCGTCCACCCGTTTGAGCGCTAGAGTGCCACGGAAAGACAGACAGACACACGGACAGACGATTCAAACTTATAACACATTCTTTTTCGTCGGAGTTTAAAAAGGCGCGAGGCTGTTTGTTTTGTGGTATAACTTATGTATTCGTGTAGATAGCTTCTGATAGATCTTACGGATGGACCGATTTTTATGTAGATTTTGGTTTGAAATTTGAACTGAACTATAGGTTACATTAGCAAAGCATTTTGCTTGTCGCGTTGTCTATCGTAGCACAAGATGACGTCACATTTCTTAGCAAATCGCAGCGTTGGACTGCGCTTGGGTGAAATGCTACGAAAATCTGTTGCTACCCAAATCCTCAGCAACTAAAGGAGAGCCTTATCGAGATAAGCTCAACTTTGATCAATTTCTTTCCGTAAACGATCTTCTACCGTGTCTTGTTTTCAAGTGGCCAATATTGAAATAAATTGGTAGGCTCAATACGATTATTATTTCTTTACCGCTTGACAGTTCTCGGTTTATCGGCACAGATAGAAGAAAATATCCGTTGCTGCATATTAATCACAATACTACTTAGCTTATACTAAAACAAAAGTAATGTACTGAAGTCACGTTTTGTAGGAGTAGCCCTACGAATTACATATGTGTCACTCGCACATTATTAGAATTGAGGTCAAATGAAATTGCTTGGTTTTTCATAGATGTTCGAAATTTGAATGAAATAACAACATCGAATTCAATATTATTATAAAACAATAATAACATTTTCACATTTTAAAAGTGTTCTACAAAACAGTTTATCTTTACGCTGGTCGTAATTAGCGGTTTTTGAACGCATTATAGAGGGTTTAAGATATGTGTGTTGTTAAAATGTATTAATCCCCTGTTAAACAAAACTTTTATCATAATGGCCAATTCATATGGTTTGAGCACAGCATTCTTGAATTTGACCCTCAGTAGGATCCAGAACGCCCTCGCCTCAGGCACAGAACAAAAATCGTCTTTTCTTTACACCCAAGAAACAATATATTCATCCCGTGGACACAGGGAGCTAACCCACGCCGTAAATTATAGCCTCCGACACCGTAATACCCCTTTGAAAATGTTAATTCAGTTATTATAATATGTTTAATTTCTCTATTGTTTATGGTTGCAAAATAAAGGGCCTCTTACTGTAGATTTTTTAAAAGGCGTGTTAGATTTTTTGTCCTTTTGTATCTGTGGGAAGGTTTTCGCTTAATTAATTAACTGGTGAATGGCCAGGTATGTCCAGGCATTTAAGAATTGTATTTGAGAGTATAAAACCTAAAATTCGTCAAAGCGATTGGAATAACACCACGTGGGCATACGTATGCCTTTGTCACCGTGTACGGGAAAAGGCGTGACGCTATGTAATTTTATGTGTGTTGTTAAAGTACTTCTTAGAGCTGGTCCCTTGAGCGGGCCCATAAGACTTTGGAGATCTAATTCCTCGCCCTGAGAGTTCTTTAGCGATGGTGTTATACCGCGTACTTGTCTGAATAACTAAAAAACCTGGTGTGTGTCCAGCGGTGGTGACGACCTCCTTCCCAGCGAGATACCGGACGCGCACTACGGTATAACTCCAGTTCTTCGCTGACGGAGCTTCTCGGCGTCAACTTGCCGACCGCTAGAGCCTCACTGTTCCACTTAATCCTAAAAGCACGGACCTCCCGGCGAGGTTTTGATCGCACGTGCGACACTAAGGATCAGTTGCTTAGTCTAACTAGTGTGGTTCCCTGCGGAACTCAAGTCACACTCCACGGGCTAGCGCGGCGTCCCTCAGCGAGACCGTCGACCACGCGCGACTATTTGATCTGGCCAAAATATATCACCGAAACCAATGACGACTCCGCGGAGGCCCGACATTGACCACCAAACACGCCTATTGGGAATGGATTACCACAATACTACTTGATTTCCATAACAAATCTCCAAATTCACTCGACATTATCGCAGGCGACCCGATCGAGACGACAATGCAATGTCAGTCCAACCTCAAAACGTCATTTTTTATGCAGGCTCCACACATCGCGCGCGACGTCGCACGAGGTTCGCGCCGCGACGTCACGGTGCGACATACTGCCCTTTCCACACTCGCAGCCGTTCACAGTCTAGGTCGCGTTCGTTGCGGACTCCTTTGTCGCGGGCAAAAAACCGATAACTTGCGGAAACAGCCGCGACTGCGACAATAACACGCGAACGGCATCCACACTCACGTTTCGCGGCTTCGCGCGCGACGTCGCGCGCGAGTGTAGAGGCGCCATTACACAACGAAAGAAAAAAAGGTGCGTTCCGAATTGCACTAACGAGTACGTATGTACCACTGCGTTTGGTTCCGAACATGTGTACATACATTTACACCTACCCTACTCTAAGCATGTTACAATAAAAATTCTCCACTAAGTCAGCTTTTACTACAATTCGAGTAAGATTGTTTTGTTTTTAAAAGATCTTTATTTACTTGAGACTGTAGTGTAGATTTAATCCTAGGTTATAGCTAGTACATAAGTATTAACAGATGTTTAGCAGGCTAAAACTAACCTCTTAAAACTTATATCATAAATGAAATCAAGACATAATTGTAATTCGAGTAAGATTGAGTCGTACCTGCTGGCTCGTGAAAGGCAGAGGCCTTTCACGAGCCAGCAGGTTTACAGAGACACAGGTCTCTCGGTGGGAACATTACACATACATACACACATACATTAGACGACCTCTGTGGCGCAGTGGTTGTGGCTTTGCCTACCATGCGAGGAGTCCCGGGTTCAATCATCGGCTGGGGGTAAAGCAAAAAAAAACTCCAGGTCTTGGATGTTTTTATGTGTGTGACATCGCTGTTCTGGTTCCCACAACACAGAGTATCCTAGTGTGGGGTCAGAAGCAATGTATGTGCCTGTATGTAAATGTTTATGTTTATGTTTATAAAGCTGAGTCTGGCCGTTTTCCTGTCGCGGCTTGCGCTCTCGGGGGAGCCTTAACCCTAGAGAGCGCATCCCCAGGTGGCGGATAGGGGAATGCCCGTCAGGAAAACTGAAGGGTAGGAGGGAAGTAATATACCTCCCGCAGACCACAAAGGCCGGAGAGAAAACTTCGTAAACAAACTTAGCCGTCGAGCTTCTTCGACATATTCGATTCAGAGGTCCGGGGCTGTGATGGACACCCAGGTCGAGGTGTTCATTAAAGTGGCGCTGAAGCATCTGCATAGGTTATCGGCGGCGCTTAAGTCTGCCAAGAAGATTACGACCTTGGTGTCAGGTGGCAACCGACCGTTAAACAATAGCCAATTTTTATACCAATCATGTAACGACACAATTACAAAGAAACGATAACTGCTAGGGCGTCCCCCTCAATCGACGACGAATATGGAGCTGCGAAGAGTTCTAGGGCGTCCCCCTCAAGCGACGATCACAAACATAAAACTGCAAGGAATACTGGGGCGTACCCCTTGAGCGCCGGGAAGACAAATCAACGCCACATGGTGACAATGTCCGAGATGCGAGTCGCAACCTGGAACATTGGCACCATGACCGGACGCAGTGCTGAACTAAGCAGTATCCTAGAACGACGACACATAAATATCTGCTGTGTGCAAGAAACAAAATGGAAAGGTGCAAAATCACGACAAATAGGAAGGGGCTACAAACTTATCTATAACGGCACAGAAAATTCAAAAAATGGGGTTGGGATAATTTTGGACAAATACCTTAGTCAAAACATAGTGGAAATGAACAGGATAAATAATACCTTGGACACCTTTTACACACATAGATCTAGCCCCAAACTAGGATTCCCTGTATCTTGGGTACTAGACAACGATATATATACATATATAGATAAATATTATACTTAGATAGATAAACAACCATGACTAGGGTACAAACATCCGTTCTCATCAAACAAACATTTGCCCCCACCGGGACTCGAACCCGGGACCCTTGGTTTCGTAGGCAGCGTCACTGCCGACTCGGCCATTCGGGTCGTTATAAATGATCGTATCATCTCTGTAAAATTGGCCCTAGAAAAGCAGCAGTGCATGAATATCGTCTCTGTCTATGCCCCACAGACCGGATGTACGGAAATAGAAAAACAACAATTCTGGGAGGAGCTAAATGTACACCTAAAAGCTATAACGGCATCAGAACAAAAACTAATATGTGGTGATTTAAACGGCCACGTGGGTACGCTTAAAGAAGGTTTTGATGGACATCATGGTGGCTTCGGATACGGACAGAAAAACAGCGAAGGAACAACAATATTAGAATTCGCAGCATCACTAAACTTAGCAATAGCGAATACCTACTTCAAGAAAAAGGACGAACACCTCATCACGTATAAAAGTGGAAAAGGAAAAACGCAAATAGACTACATTTTAACAGATAGGAGAAATCTTAAACAGGTAAAGGAGTGCAAAGTGATGCCCGGGAAACCTTTGACATCGCAGCATAGACTATTGCTGGCTGCTGTGAAGCTAATGAAACCAATTAAGAAGAAAAAAGATACAACAGTAAAAATAAAATGGAATAATTTGAATACCAAAAAGGGAAACGACTTCATAAACGACATCACAGATTACATAAGTAAAAACCATCTTGGAAGCAATTTCGCCAATACCACCTGGCTTCAATTTGAAAACTTTTGTGTTGCTACTGCAAAGGATCGACTTGGAATCAGCAAAGGAGCTCTGCACAACGGAAAAGACATGAAGTGGTGGAACACCTTCGCCGAAGAAACTGTGACCGAAAAGAAAAGACTGTTTAAGAACTGGCAGAAAACACACTCTGATGATGACTTGAATGCTTACAAGGGAGGGTAAAAAGGCAGCAAGAAGAACAGTTGCGACTGAAAAAGACAAAGTTGAGCAAGATCTGTATAAACGACTGGACCAAGCAACGGACAGCGAAATATATAAAATAGCAAAACACAGACACAACAACACAAAAGATTTTAAAACCACGAAGTACATCAAAGACAGTAAGGGCACGCTGCTCACCGATGATAAGGACATATGTGACAGATGGTATAAATATTATCAACAGCTACTTAATAAGGAGTTCCCCCGACAGCAAGAAGCAAGACAACCATCAACACAAGGACCCGCAAATCTGATTACACCAGCAGAAGTTAAAAGAGCTATCTCCAAAATGAAGAACCATAAAGCAACCGGCCAGCATGAAATTCCTGCTGAGGTATGGAAAGCAGAGTACTGTGGCATACGGACCTTTTCAATAACATCAAAATGAATGGAAATATGCCAGACTCCTGGAGAAACAGCATACTGGTGCCATTTTATAAGAACAAAGGAGATGTCCGCAGTTGCGAAAATTTTCGGGGGATTAAACTCACGTCGCATACTCTAAAGATTTGGGAAAGAGTCCTGAGTGAGCGCCTAACAAATCTGATTACTCTAACAGAAAACCAGTATGGATTTACAGCAGGAAAAGGAACCACGGACGCTATTCATGCTATCAGAACAGTTATGGAAAAAGCACGAGACAACAAACAAAACCTATGGCTGGTATTTATTGACCTGGAAAAAGCCTTCGATCGAGTGCCAAGAACAATCATATGGCAGGCCTAAAGAGCACATGGAGTCCCCGAATGCTACGTGACACTTATTATTGACATGTATAATAACCTACAGACCTGCGTCAAAACCGCAGCTGGGAAGTCCAAAAGCTTCGACGTAAGAGTTGGTGTACATCAAGGAAGCGCTCTTAGCCCGCTATATTTAACTGCGTCATGAATTATCTAACAGCAAAAATTCAAAAACCAACTCCGTGGAATCTTTTATACGCTGACGATGTTGCACTCATTTCACATAACCCTCAAGAAATCCAAGAAAGCTTAGAACAATGGAGAGAGTCCTTAGAACTAAATGGCCTACGCATTAGTAGGACTAAAACTGAATATATGTTTTGTAACTTTAACCCCAGCGATACCGTAAGCGACGACAACAAACTTGGCGACACCGCACTACCCAGAGTGAAAACCTTCAAATACCTAGGATCAGTAATCTCGGATGATGGATCAATTGAAGCGGATATAACCCACAGAACAAAATCGGGATGGAACAAATGGCGAACACTAACAGGAGTCCTATGCGATGCAAAAATGCCAATAAGAACCAAAGGCAAAGTATATAAAACGGCCGTTAGACCAGTATTGCTGTATGGTAGCGAGGCCTGGGCGAAAAAAAAAGACTTATGAGCAAAAACTCCATGTAACAGAAATGCGTATGTTGCGATGGGCTGGAGGAGTTACCCTGATGGACTTGTCAATCCTTGGTGCGCAACGAACATATAAGGGGAAGCTTCAAAGTTGCAAACATAACAGATAAAATAAGGGAATCCAGACTGTGATGGTACGGTCATATCCTACGAAGAGAAGATGACCATGTCGTGAAAAAGTGCCTATCCATGGCTACAAACAAGAGGGGAAGAGGAAGACCTCAAGCCACCTGGATATTGAACGTCCAGAGAGACATGAAGGAGAAGGGCCTTCAAGCAGAAGACGCACTAGATCGGTGCAAGTGGCGGCGCATGATTGGGAAAGCCGACCCCGTATAACGGGACAAAGGCAAGGAGAAAGAAGAAGAAGAAGCTTGTGCACACGGCTACAATGCCACACTAGACCTGGGCCCCGATGGCTTGCTAGCACTAGCTAGACTAGCCTCACACAAGCCTATCGCAGGCTCGGAAGTCATGTTTCATCGAGTCGGGAGAGAGAGAGAGATAGCGCGAGCCTGCGATAGGCTTGTGTGAGGCTTGTGCTTAGTAGCATAGAGGGCCTGACACCCCCTTTATTATTATACACACACAATAAACTAGTAAGTTTATTGTGTGAGTGTGTACTGATACAGCGAATAAACGTACATTCTATTCTATTTTACATACTAATGTTTAAGTAGAAATGCATGAGTGAGTATGAGTTTTATTTGATACAATATTAAATCATTACACATCAAACAAACACATCGTGTAGAATTGGAAAAAGCGAGTAACAAAGATAAAGTCACAGTTATCAAAAGAATAGAGCGGCCTCAAATAATAAATAAAGCAGTTTGACATAATGTTACAATACATTCAAGACTTTATCAAAAGCCTTCACACATTAAAATGGCACCCATTCAACCTACATCAAAAGAGAAACCTAGTCCTAGACATAAATAACCTCGAAAATTCCCACAAAGCAAATCCCGCCGAAAAAAACACTTTCTTTTTTTCTGATCGGCCTTGTCAATAATGGCATCTCATTATTATGCCACATAATAATGATTTGATTTTAGAGTCGTCCTCGATTATCCCTCGTTCTCGGAACGATCTCTCGGTTATGCCGGAATCGTCTCTTTATAAGTCGCGGTCTGTTTGTGTGCCTGTACAGATTTGAAACACCTGGCGTGGGACGGTAGTGTTAGTGAAGGGATTGGATTGATTGTTTGTTTATCGACATCGGTGATACTACACTGCACTTGTTATTAAACTGAGTGCGAGGTAACAAAGATAAACATTTTTTTACCTAAACGTGGTCCCAACTGCGCCACTGCCGCTCCGTTTGGGAAAAGACGTAATGCGTTGTTCATGTTGTATTAGTTAACGCTTTCGCTGTAATTATGATCTTCGGTCTTTATTTGTGCATTGTTTTTTGATAAGTCGTGCCTTGTAACAAGGTGTAATAAAAAATTGTCCTAAGATACTATTTTAATGGTTCTAAGTAAAATATAATAAATTAATGTAAGTGCTTAACATATTTTAGGATTATTTTTTTGAGAAAGGATTTTCTTAGAAAAAAATTTAAAAACCACTAGACTAGACGCTTTTTCTTTTCAAATTAAAAGTAAATAAACATGCCGTATGAGGATTAGGAGGCATAATAACTATAGATGTACCCTAGTTAATGTGTTTGAAGTTAACACATTCATAAATTCTGGTTTGGTTTATCACTTCGTTTATATCACTATGGTCTTTGATAGTCAATATTCGGATTCAAATGCATTTTTAATCCTTCCGAAATCCTTGTGATTTATTACTTTTTATCGGTAATTGAGACGAGTTTGTATAGTTAATATGTAGGTATTATTTAAAGCATAAAACAATAATGTTTTTTACTTATTTTTTTTGTTTTTCTCTTTATTTGGTTCACTAACAATTTGAACATTGGTTACTTACATAAATAGGACTTAGGACTAAACAGAGCTTAATGCACAAATTAATTATAAGTGAACACCACATTCGTTATGTGTATCTGTGAACTTACTTATAAATTTTACATAAAAAATTATAGAAACAGTCAAAGAATTGAAATAAAACACCGAAATTATGTGATTTTTTGCTAGATTGATTGAAAAACCGCGTGCATATTGGTTTATCCATCTAACAGCTAGGCGTCATAGGCACAGGGGCTTCGAACGTATTCTGACATCCTTACTTGTAAGTCGGGGATGAAAAATTAATCAATCTAACTACTTCCCTTCAGAGATATAAATTAGCGCAAAAACATTATGTAAGAGCTATATTTAAATGGCTGCGCGGGAGGGGTGACATTACATGCTACGCGGACCCCGCACTAAAGTCTTGCGTCGACGTGTCGCGGCTAGTCGCGAGACGTCTGAGTGAGCTGTAAATGTCACCCCTCCCGCACCGATTCAACGATTCGTCGATTCACCGATTCATCGATTCACTACCTCAAGTAGTTTTTTTATACAGTTCGCGCCAAGTTTCTTTGGTTCTGAGCGACTTGTCGCTTCTCTCTCTCTCTCACCCCACATTACCCTATGCGATAAAGAGAGTTTTCAGTTCGCGCAGAGCCAAATAAACTTTACGGGGCCTGGTAGCTGTGTACATGTTATTATTATATAATATTCAATGTTCTGTGTTGTTATACTAATTGCCTACCACTCCCGCAGCGGCGCAGACGTCCCCCCTGCAGGGCGCGGCGGGGGGAGGCGCGGCGCTTCCCTGTGACGTCACGCCCGTGCTGCCCGACGACCGACTCGCGCTCGTCATCTGGTACAAGCAGGGCCACAGTGCACCAATATACACGTGAGTAGCAACTCCGTTATTCGTTCATTCATTCATAAATAAATTTATCAATCATTGATTCAGTAGAAAAACCATACTCTTATTTAATATTCATTTATTGGCTCAAATTGTACCTTATCCTAGTTTAGTCATTATTTCAGTTGGAAAACTAAGCTTATTTGACACAATAAATAATATAATCACTATGTGTTCATTCGGTCCACTGTTCTTTACCTCACTAGATGAATCGCTCAATTACAAGTTCACTTACTTATCTATAAGTACAAACAGGACCACAGCGCGCCCATTCACACTTGAGTAACATCCGTTCATTTATTTACTTTGTTAATTTACCATCACTACATAATTGGTTCTTTTTCAGTTGAGTATTCTCGCTCACTACATGCGAGTGTCGTTCGGTTACTAGTTCACTCACTCATTTGGATATGTGCAACAAAAAACATACTTGTAACCACTAGGTCTTAGCAAGTGCACAAATTATCTACGGTCTCCACTCCCCTAAGTGTTGCATAATTAGGCCTGGGTGAATAAATTAGTACTTTATGCTGTTATATTATTTTATAAGAATTTTAAATGAAAGAGCGACGTGCACTTTGAACTTCGTATATTTGGAGAGAGAGTTGCCAGGTCAAAAAATTAATAATTAGAGAAATTAATGTTTCCAACATACTCCTAACAACGACAAAAAATATACTTAGGTATTTAAGTATTATGTTTATCAACAATAAGATATGTAAAATAATTGCAATTTGTACCATACAAGCCAAACCTCAGTAGGAGTGGACTGTAGTTTGATAGGTTTTAAAATTTTAGAATAATTGATATTGATAACTCAATATGTTTAGCTAACGTAGTACAAAACGCAATTGCTTTTCACAATGTTTACCTAAGTAATTATTATAAAAAATACGGTTTGCAAAAAGGTACATATTATTATAAGGTAAGTATGTATCTACTTAGTTTAAAATTAAACTTTAGGAAGTAAGTAAGTCACTTGGTACCTATTGAAAAACATGGTTTTAATTAAGTACATTACTTACATATCTATAGGTAAAATACAAACTTTAGTAATAGAAGTTCTATGACATTTTCCATTAGACTTTTTTACTTCCAAGGCTCTAACTTTGCCATCTTGCCCTGGGAACACCTGGGTAACTCGGGCCATGGGCCATGTCATAGGAGGGGTATCAATTTCCCTTAAAATAACAAGAGTACCTATACTTATATTAGGCAAATTGTCCTTCCACTTTGGACGGTTTTGTAAGGCATTAAGGTACATTTTAGACCAATATCTCCAAAATTGCTGTTTTAGAGCAGTACATTTTTTCCAAAAACTTAATCTGTTTGCTGGAATATCAGAAGTATTTTGTTCAGGATAACAAGTGAGTGGCGCACCAGTTAAGAAGTGTCCTGGAGTCAAAAATGATAGGTCTTCAATATCAGATGACATTGGAGTTATTGGCCTCGAGTTCAAAATAGCTTCTATTTGATACAGCACTGTTCATAAGTTAACACATGAGATCCTAACACCCTTTTCAAATGATGCTTGACGCTTTTCACTGCTGCCTCCCACAGGCCAGCAAATACTGGTGAATAAGCTGGAATGAAGTGAAATGTAATACCTAACTTTGAGCCTTGGGTTTGGACTTCATTCTGATGAGCGTTGGATTTGTTTAGTCTATAAAGTTCTGTTAACTGAGTATTGGCTGCCTTAAAAGTACTGGCATTATCGCAGTAGACTTCGCTCGGTACATTCCTTCTGCTGATAAAGCGCTTAAAGCTGGCTAGAAAGGCTTCAGTAGTTAGGTCGGACACTAACTCAAGGTGTACTGCTTTGGTAACAAAGCAAACATAGACTGCAATGTAACTTTTTGTGGTGATGACACTTCTAACCCTCGACTGCTTGACCATAATGGGTCCGGCGAAATCTATTCCAGTCTTTTCGAATGGACGAGCAGCATGAACTCTGTCTGCAGGCAGAGAGCCCATAAGTTGTTGTGCTGTAACACCTTTGAATCTAAAGCATGTAACACACTTATAAATTAGTTTTTTAACTAATCTCAAACCATTTATTATCCAATAGAATTGGTTTAAATTGCACAAAACATGTTTTTGCCCAGCATGAAACAATTTTAAGTGTTCATTTTCAATTAGTGAATGAGTAAGTCTTGACTCTTTGGGAAGAATGATTTGATGTTTGATACTATATGGTAAGGCTGAATGTTGAAGCCTACCTCCTACTCTGAGGGTAGATTCTGCATCTAGAAAGGGATTGAGACCTTTTAAGGTAGAAGATACCTGTGTGCCCGCTTGCAATGCAGCTATATCCTTGCTGAAATATTTATTTTGTTCTTCTTTAATAAACCAATGTAACGCCTGAGTGCGTTCAGCAAATGTTACAAAATTGTTTTTTATTTTTTGAGAACTTGGCTTAGCATTTTTACAAAATCTTAGAATGTAAGAAAGTACCCTAGTGGCTTTATTAATGTCAGAATATTTCTGAAGCAAACTAGAAATAAATGAAACCTTCCTATTTTGTGATGCTGCACATACCACCTCGCCACACTTCAGTTTGGATATTTTGACCTCGGGTAAGTCTGTTGGTAAGTTTGTGTTATTACAAAAATCATTGAAATTGTAGTCTGAATTATGCATACATTCAGGGCCAGACCAACAAAGCTCAATATTTTGCAGCTCACATGGATTAATACCTCTACTAAGACAGTCTGCTGGATTCTGATCTGTCCTGATGTAAGACCATTGACAAGACTTTGTGTATTGATTGATAATTCTGACTCTATTTGCAACATATGCGTTCAGTTTTGCTGGGTCAGTCTTTAGCCAGGCCAATACTACCTGGGAGTCACTATATAGATGCACACTTTGAATAGGTATTTTTCTAGTCAAAGTATCATAAACTTTGGTGCATAATTTTGCTAAAAGCAACCCTGAATTGAGCTCTAACCGGGGAATAGATAACTTGTTATCTTTTGGGGCTATTCTTGATTTCGAACAAAGAAGTGACATAGTCACCCTTCCTTCTTTATCGACAACTCTCAAATACATTACACAGCCATATGCCATGATTGAAGCGTCTGAAAACCCAATTAGTTGGGCTGATTCTTGTTCAGAAACACATACATTTCTTTTAATTGAAACTGGTGGCATTGTTATTAAATTATTATAAAAATGTAGCCATTCTTTTTGCAAAAGGGAAGGGGGAACTGAATCCCATTCTACATTGGACTGCCATAATTTTTGCAATATGGACTTGGCCTGGACAAAGACTGGACCAGCAACACCCAGTGGATCGTAAAACTGACTCACAAAACTTAAAATTTCTCTTTTTGTGGCAGGTACTTTTTCAGGGACAGGACAGGAAAATTTAAAACAATCATTTTTAATATCAAATTTAACGCCTAACGTTTTAATGTCTTTTTCAAGTTCCAAGTCACCAAAATTTTGCTGCTCCACCGGAATATCTGCCAAGATTGTTTTGTCGCTTGCAGACCACTTGTGTAAGTTGAAGCTACCTTTTGCAAGTAATTGAATCAATTCAATTTTAGTTTCAATTAATTTAATGCTATCATTTTCTGTGTGTAAGATATCGTCTACATATGTCGAATTTAGAATTACATCGGATGCTAGGGGGTTTTCATGTTGGTACCTAGTAGCTAGTTCTTTTAGACATCTAGTGGCCAAGTAAGATGAACTTTTGAGACCGTATGTAACGGTATTTAATTGAATGCATTTAATTGGTTCATTAACATTATCTCGCCAGAGAATATTCTGTAGAGATCTCTCAGCTTCTGTCACTAGAATGTTTCTGAACATACGTCTGATGTCGCAGATAAAGAAGTGTTCATGTAATCTAAATGACAATAATATATCAAACAGCTCTTGTTGTACGGTGGGTCCATTTAACATTATATCATTGAGAGAAATTTTAGTATTCGTTCTCATGGAGCCATCGAACACAACTCTTAGTTTCGTACTGATTGAATCTTCCCTAATTACAGGGTGATGGGGTAGAAAATAAACTGCATCTTTTGAAAGATCATATTGAGAAATATCAAAGTAATTTGCGTGGCCTAAGGCGACGTATTCATCAATGAATTGTTTGTATTTCTGGAATAAATCTTGATCTTTTTGAAATCTTTTTTCAAGATTAATAAATCTTTTCAAAGCTTGGCTAAGTGAGTTTCCTAGATTATTGTTCACATCATAGATGGGGATCTTTAAGGGAATTGATACTTCAAATTTGTTGTTTTCTAATTTAACAGACTCTGTAAAGTACTGTTCACAAAATTGCTGCTCAGACGTGTGTTCTTTAAACAGTTCTGGTACAGATTCTGTCTTCCAGAATTCGCTAACTGAATTATTAATACTTGCAGTACAATCTTGGCAAAAAAGTGTAACAGCAGAATCCCGGTGAGGAGCAGAGGTGGGTGTGGCGCCGGCGGCTACGTATCCAAACTGAGTGTGGACGAGACTGGGCTGGGCAGCATCACGACGCTGAAGCTCCTCAGGCTGCGGCAGCAACGCCTGGAAGAAAATATCGGCAGCTATTAAAATATCAATTTCACTTGTGATGTGAAAGGAGTCATCGGCCAACTTTATATTTTTGGGGATAGAAAACCCTGACAAATCAATTTCTTTTTGAGGCAAATTGGTGGTGATCTTATCAACCACTAAGCAGTTGGTTTGTACCTTGAATGGGTAAACACATGAAAAGATATCTAAAGGCAATGAATGCTTGACATTCTTTTCAGTATTGGCTATGCCAATTATGTCAGTAGAATTGGGCATGAGCGGTTTACCTATTTTTCTTGCTAGATTGGAGGTGATGAAGGAAGACTGGCTTGCTGAATCAAGCAAAGCCTTGACAATATATTCCTTGCCATTTTTGCCTACAATTTTGACCTTTGCCGTTGGCAACAGAACTTGAGATTGGTTACCAGGAATTGTTTTGGACAAAAGTGAGACATTTTTGTTCCCTTCCTTCGCTTGGTCACTGTGACTACCTCCTTCATTGTGCAATAAAGTATTGTGAGATTGTTTGCACTCTTGACATTTAAAAAAGAACTTGCACCTATTTTGGTGATTGTTGAGGCAAATATTGCACAATTTATTTTTCTTTACAAACTCGAGTCTTTCGGCTATTGAGGCAAGCATGAACTTTGGACAGGAATAAAGTTTGTGATTAGACTTACAGAACAAGCACTTCACATCCTTGACGACCACATTAGACACCTTGTAGCCGGAGTGCAGCTTTCTCTCCGGAGCAGCCGAAGCAGGCGGAGTGGCAGAAGAAGCCTCACAATTTTCTAAGGCTAATGCGCGCATCTCTAGAAATTTAATGAACTCATCAAAGGTGTGTGATTGAGAACTATCATGTTCTAGGTGATAGGCTTTGCTTGTGTTCGAATCAAGCTTTTTTGCAAGCAGACACACAAGTATACTGTCCCACTTTTCTATAGACTCACCTAGATTCTTAAGAGCAGCGAGGTGCTGCTTTGTTGTTGAGATAAGTCCTCTCAAAGTAAAAGACTTACTCAAAGTTGGCAACTCGAACAATGAATTGATATGCTCAGAGACTATTTTAAATTTGTTATCATAGCGGTCTTTGAGAATGTCCAAGGCCTCTTGATAACTTGACCCTACTATAGGAAGGTTTTTTATTAAATCATATGCTTCTCCTTTTAGATAATGTCTCAAATAAAAGAACTTTTGGATGTCCTCAACATTTTTGTCATTGTGGATGAGGGCATTGAACATTTCAATAAAGTACTGGTAGTCTACATACTTCCCATCAAAGGGATTAATTTCTACATGTGGCAATTTTAATTTGGACACTGATCCTGCACTTGGGCCTGTCTTTTTCTGGGATAATAGGGCGATTTGGGTACGAATTTTATCTAGACACTGAAAGTATAACTCTTCGGTTTTAGTAGGATCTTCATCGTCATCTATTTCGATGTTAAGCTTTTCGTACTCACTGAAGTTTTGTTGCACTCTCTCCTCAAGCAGTAGCAGGACTTGAAGCGAAGCAGTTTGTAAAAACTCAGGCTCGAGTTTAGCTGCAACTCGTGTTATTGCGCCCTTGAAGCCCGTGCGCTGTCTTTTAGGGTTTTTCGGTGTTTCTTCCGACATTTTTTAAAGCGTCCCTAATTAAAAAACAAAACCAACAACGGTCAGAATAAAGCCCAAACCATGAGAAAAAAAACGTGCTTGAAATTATTGTAGAAAGGGGAGTTAGTATCGATACTTACACAGCAAACAGCGAGTACACTTGTTATAATTGTCGTACAAACGAAAACCAACGTAATAATATTAGTGTTTGTTACCGTTCCGCAAATGTTCACTGCCGATCGAAATGACACCACCATCAAAGGTAATGTTTATAGACGCGAAAATTTTTCTAAGCGTGGTTGTGTAGGTAATAGTTGGCTCCAAAGGTTGGCTCGACGCTTGACTTGACGCTCCGTCGTTTGGCGCGAGCGTGGCGCTGTTGTCGCTTGATTGATTGTTATTGGCAATCTTGGCGTAAAATGAACGCAGCAAATAACAATGGCGGAAGCCACATCCAAACAAAATGTCTCCTGTTTTTGCGATGAATTTCAGCCCATATATTAGTGAAGCAGAGAAATACCTTGATGTGTCGTATAATTTGTGGAGGTGGTAATCCTGCAGCTCTCTAGCAAACCTGCGCAGTGTTGTTGCAGTCCGCTGACGATGTTGTCGTGAGAAAATGTAGCAACTATGGCTGCCCAAACTTCGTCCCACGATGTTGCACACAATGCCAAAAGGCTTTTTGGTCGTTCTTGTCGTTTATTTAACTTGATTCTATATTATAACTGTAGCACTTTTACCGGCCTTCATGAACCATGAATAAATTACTACTTTATGCTGTTATATTATTTTATAAGAATTTTAAATGAAAGAGCGACGTGCACTTTGAACTTCGTATATTTGGAGAGAGAGTTGCCAGGTCAAAAATTTAATAATTAGAGAAATTAATGTTTCCAACACTGGGAGGTCTGACTTCCAAAGTGTTGTGCCTATATTTGTAGACTAATGTGATATGTTTACTGTTCGCACTCAAAAACTTTATTATTGTCCTCATGATACTACTTTTAGTACTCTGGGTTGTAACAAGTTAAAGTAAAAAGAAAAGTTATGTATGTTTTTTAAGGTTTTTCTAACTATAGATATGGTGAGATATTTATATTTTTCAACAAATATAATCTAAAAGTGACATAAAATGCAATGAAAAACGTTTATTGTTCTTCGTACATCCTAATTATTGAGATGGCCCTAACTTCCAAACTAGGGTGCCCTGTGTGTCAGGAGCTAGAAGTCTAACAGAACACAGTCTTACAGATTATAGCTATATAGGACATTCTTACCGTTACGTCTAGTAAATATAATTAATTATACGATTAGTAAATCTAATTACTTAATTAATTATTAACAATTACCATTTATTGGCAATAAGGCAGAAGGGAGGATACATTTGTGATGGAAAACTTCAAAAGAAAACCCTAACATCACCTTAGATGCAGCGAGTGGCGGCCTCATGCCACTCAATATGTCACCAAGTTACGAACTTAAAAAAAACCCGACTTCATGACCTTTTTCGACCTCCGCGGTCGGGACGCGGTGATATGACAGTTAACTCCACACATATTACGCGACGTACAAGCATACGGTACTTAAAGCCAGAATTAAACTTAAGACAACGACCGCAAACACCACTGATAAGTCACAGGAAAGCAATTACTCAATTTCGTTTACATGGATGACGTCATAATTTCAGTAATTCCATACAAGACAACCTAAGGACATAAAAATGAAACAAAAGAAGGTGATATCTGAACTAACTTTCGAACCCAGCACTACCCCCCTACCATGATTGCAGATCCGACGTTGATAGCATACCATGCCTACCATGATGTTGATAGCCTACCATGGTAGCAGATCCGACATTGCGGCACCGAAACGATTAAAATGAGACGCGAAATTATATATCGAAACAGGTCTCCATATGGCCCCTTACATTTAAAAAATGTCGTTGTTTTCATTATTGTTGCCGTAGCGGCAACAGAAATACACATTCTGTGAAAGTTTCAACTCTACCTATTGAGAAAGAGGTTCCTCAGATACCGACGCGGAGGTATAGGGCAATAGGGTCCCGTAAAACACCCTTCGGGTAGTGAACCCTAGAAAATCAGACTACTGGACAGCCAACTTACAAAAAAAACGGTTCATAAATAAAACCAGTTTCGAGGTAACAAACATTAAAGATGAACATAAAATACATCCGAACTGAAAACTTCCTCCTTGTTTTGAAGTCAGTTAAAAATGAGTGAGCATCTGTGCGCCTGCCGTGCAACTCGTGTGGGACCTCACTCAAGTCAAGTTGCATTTTTGACCCGTTGTTAGAAGAAAAGTATTCCGACTAGAAAATCCGAATAGCAGATTTTGGTTTTCACGCGAATGTACAAGAAGGCGGGTGATGTTTTTCCAGTGTCCGGGTTCGATCCCCGGCTGGGGGTAACGACAAAAAAGAAATCCTCAGGTCTTGGATGTTTATATGTGTGTGTCGTCGCTGTTTCTGGTTCCCACGGCACAGGGTATCCTAGTGTGGGACCAGAAGCAATGTATCTGCCTGTAGGTAAATGTTTGTTTGTATGTATTGTATTATTTATGTTTGTATGTAAGTATTAAAAACTCGTTAGCATGTGCTACAGCCCAAACGGCCTGACGTATTTTAATTGTTTTTGTTCGATGGAATCGTCTCAGTTGTGGGAGTGACGTAGTTTGAATTTGCTATTGAAAGAAAAAATATTTGTTTTTGTAATGTAAATGTAAAATTTTAACTTGTTTTTTATAAAAATAACTGTGAACTTCGTTCCAAGCATCTGAATATTTCCTCCGGTTACAAATTATATAGGTAATAGGAAGTTTCAGAGTACAGTTTTTTGCAATTTCCCTAAGACTATAGTCGTAAAAAGGCGTACGTGTACAAAAACAACAAAATGCAAGAATACTGGGAGCGTGTTATCTATTAAAATGTTTTCAGCAGCAGCCCTTTAAAAACTTCACAACAGAATTCATTTCAAAAGAATCCGTAACATACATACATTCATACATATGCTCATGCCTATTTCCCGGGAGAGGGGTAGGCAGAGACCAAAGACCTCCACCTGCTACGATCCTGGCTTGAGGAAGCGAGAGATGTATATCTCTCGCTTCCTCAACATTCATAAGTCTCTTCATGCATGCTCGCCGGTTACGGGTACTTCGCATTTGCCCCTTCACTTAACAGATTGCCGATTTGGTCTTTATAGGACCTTTTTATTATTCCGTAACATAAAAAGGAAAAACAGAACCACTAGAGATCATTCGTGTGTTGAAAGGTAGACATATTATATTATTATATATATGAGTACTTATGTATTTATATAATAATTTATATATTATATTTATATATTTAGGTAATTATGTGACCTAAACACAAACGTGTTGTGTTACGTAAGAAAATAATAAAAAAAACATTGGCAATTATGGGACTGCCGATAGAAGTGAAAACTTAGAACGTTTAGTATTAAAACGCGGGCGACAACTCCACGCAAAGAACGTCGGCGAATTTTTATCTCATATATTCGAAGCTTCTATGAACACCACCTATCAAAGAAAAACTGTTTTCTATTATATTTTTTTAATAGTAATAAGAAAGACATTACAGGCCAGATAAAATATATGGTATAAATTGGTAATGTAGAATAATTCCATTACTTTCGTGTTTCTATTTGAGTCATGATACAAGTTTACAGATACTTCTATGTCCAGTCCAGTAAAATCCTCACTACGCCATTTGTTCAGGCTTCTCAGCACCTAATGACCTCGTAGGGGCCCATCAGCTACGAGGTAGCGTAACGATCAGTTGCCGAGAAGTGTGAACGTCGGCGATTCACCGAGCTGAAGTAATTGGGGTCGATCTAACCTGGTCTGTGCTTCGGTCCCGTCAACCTCCTGTCTCTCTGCAAGGCCCGGGTGCACCCTAGGCTCTTCTTGGTAGACAGATTCTTCAGCCAACCTCCTATGACTGGCGGGCCAGCTTCAATGAGCACAGTGTTCCAACACAGGTTATGTTACGTGGGAAAAACCAATCGGCCACGAAAATGCGAACCTTATCTGGTTCGGGGAACCACAACACACTCAGCTATATAGACAATCCTGAGGGAAACCCGAATACATTCCAGATGGACTGCGATTTAATTTCAATACCCTAACCAAAACGCGTTTACTTGCGAGGGCTTTCGTCTGTCAGTTGTCAAAAAACTGCTAGGTTGGCAGCAACGTCAAATCCAAATGGCCGTTCAGAAACCATCGATCGAATATCGATTTGGAATCGAACAATCACCCGCCCGGACAGGCACCCACCTGTCCCCTAATCTACGGGCAGCCGAGACAACGTTGCTACCGCTCGTTTTAGAACCGAGCCTCCTACTAGAACCTCTGCAGACCGGGGGGTCCCGTCCTTGCCAGGGAACAAGTTAACAATGCGCCCCCTGCGCCAACGTAGTGGCGGTAGGTTAGCATCCTTAACCAGAACGAGGTCACCAACACTAGGGGGGCTGGTTTTGTCAGTCCACTTAAGGCGCTGTTGTAAGATATGCAGATACTCGAGCGACCAACGCTTCCAGAAATTCTGAGTAAACTGCTGCAACATCTGATACCTTGACAACCGATACAATTTCACTCCCTCGAAGGGGTGCTCGGGCAACGCGTTAAGTGGCTGTCCTATCAAGAAATGGCCTGGGGTCAGAGCCTCCAGGTCATTTGGATCCGAGCTGAGCGGACACAACGGTCGCGAATTGAGAACGGCCTCGATCTTACAAAACAATGTCGCGAGCTCCTCAAAAGTCAGCGCGGTCTGACCTACTATACGCCCCAAGTGCGTCTTAGCTGACTTAACTACGGCCTCAAAAATCCCACCCCAGTGGGGGCAAATCGGTGGGCTGAAGGTCCACTGTATACCCCGACGGGAGAGGGCCGTTCCAATATTCACTTTATTTACATTCAAAAAGTTGACTATCTCTCGTAAGTATCGTTCCGCACCGATGTAGTTAGTGCCGTTATCAGAGCGGATCAAAGTTGGAAGTCCCCTTCGAGAAACAAACCTATCCAAACAAGCAATGAAAGCCTCTGCCGAGAGATCAGCCACGAGCTCGAGATGTACCGCCTTGGTGGATAAACAAACAAACACACATAGGTACGCCTTGTATTGCCTAGCGGTACGCAATCGTGAACTCTTCACCATAAACGGTCCTGCAAAATCCGTACCAAGACCTGAAAACGGTCTGACCTCATTCACACGATCAGGGGGCAAGTCCCCCATGAGAGGTTGCATCGTGGCAGCCTTAAGTCGATAACAAGGCATGCACCGAAACACGATGTTCCGTATGACACGGCGGGCAGATAAGATCCAAAACTCCCGCTGGAGCGTGGCCAACAACGCGTTACAGCCGGCATGCGCGTTTTTAATATGACGATCAGTCACCAGCAATTCAACTAACTGTCCCCCCTTGGGGAGCAGAAGTGGGTGACGAGCCGAATACGACAGATTCGCATTGCGCAATCTCCCTCCTACCCGAAGTAACCCGGTCGAATCAACAAAGGGGTTGAGACGCGCGACGGCTCCCTTCAATTTCGAACGTCCACTTCGTATAATCTCCAATTCTGCCCCAAACTTCGAGGACTGTACCAACCGGACCAAATTCAACAGCGACTCGTTTCGCTCTGCCGGAGTCAGAATAGGGTTCAACGTTCGCTGATCGCGAGGAGTACGACAATTTCGAGCGAATCTCCTAATCGAACGTTCTCGCAATCGTTGACAGTACTGACCGCTTCGTCCAGGCCTTCGGTGTTTCTAAAACCACCCGATAGGTAAACTCATCATGGACGGGCCGGTACTGAATTCCAAGCACTGACAACATGTTAGGGTTGTCAGGATTCTCAAAAACGTGCGGGTCTTATTGAAACTCATCTGGGAGACCAGCCATCAACTCAGGGGAGTTGGACATCCACTTGCGTAGTTCATAGCCGCCTCGTTCCAGCAATTGAATGAGCTCGTCACGTCGATCCAGAGCTTCCTCCACACTGGCTGCCCCTGTGCAGACGTCATCGACGTACAAATCTTGCTCCAGGATAGCGGCGGCTCTAGGATAGCTCACACGGTCACGCGACGCCAACTCCCGCAGGGTACGCATCGCCAAATACGGGCTAGACCGTAACCCATACGTGTTCGTGTTTAACTCATAGACCTTGACTGGCTCGGCCGTGGACTCACGCCAAAGTATCAACTGATACCTTCTGTCAGCAGGATGAATTACCGTTTGCCTAAACATCGTCCGAATGTCTGCGACAAATACAATCTGGTGCCTCCGAAAGCTCGTGAGAATATCCGAAATATCACGACTCAACTTGGGTCCCGAATGTAGACACTGATTCAGGGACATCCCGTTCGAGGTAGGTGCTGACCCATCAAAAACAACTCGAATCTTGCCGGTAGGGGTTCGTAGGACGGCATGGTGTGGAAGGAAACAATGATCCTCAGATCTCCAGTCCACACCCGATACCGACATGTGTCCTAACGACTCATACTCCCTCATGAAATCAACATATTTTTGTTTAAATACGGCGTCCCTTGTCATCCTACGCTCCATCGACATCAATCTCGTCTCAGCCATCTTCCTAGATCCTCCTAGTGGCGGTCGATTGGCCCTGAAAGGCAGTCGAGTTACAAAACGACCAGAACGAAGGCGACCAGTACTATTCTGGTAAAACAACTCGCAATCTTCTTCGTCTGCGTCGACTCGACGAGCGGTGGGAGGTTTCTCTATCTCCCAGAAACGTTGGATAGCGTCTGACAACGCTGAGCCAATAAGTATGCCATCTGACTCGGCAGGCCTAACCATTGGCAATGCAGGACCCATGATCACGTGACCAAACTTAGTATCCACAGCAATCAACCCGTCCGGCTGAAGAACTCGCCGATCCGACAACAGAAACCTACCCAGAACGTCTGCTCCCAGTAGCAGGTCGACCGGGGCTGGAGTGTCAAAATCGGGATCCGCCAACTTGAGTCCTGATGTCAGGAATCGAACGGCCGGATTCAACTTCACCAAGGGGTGTCTGCCCATGACATGCGTCATTACTAAAGCTTGCACGGATGTTTTTGTCAAAATGTCATAACGTGGAGAGAACGTGATCACCGATTGACCAACTACATTCGTAACCGTAACATTCCCCACGCCCCGTATTGATTTATTATACCTATTTACCTTGAGGCCCAACCATTTTGCTAAATCATTCGATACAATGCAGCCCTGAGCTCCAGAATCTAATAGGGCGCGAACGTATGTTGGGTTGCCCGCCAAATCCCAAACAAGCACAGAGGCGATCGGTAACACCACCGTCTCCGGTTGGGGGGCAACCAATGGTTGGGCCGCAAATTCCTAGCGAGGACCCCCGGGGCCCCACTGTGCCTGTAACCGATCAGGTATGCAGCTATACGCCAGAGGGTCCCATTGTACAAATGGCCCACGCGCCGGTTCCATTCCCAACCTACGATTCCCCGTAAAGGGGGGTGGGCGTGAATTCAACCGTGGCCGCTCCATGAGCGGGGGGGACATCACATGTGACCGACGAGGACGAGGCGACGAGCAGGGCGACAACTGAGGCGGCGTCCGAACCGCACCCGCATAGCTCGAAGGTGTCCCATGCCACCCGCCCGTTACGGCTTGCTCAACACACCCAATGTCCCGCTGGGTCGGATGCTGAGTCGCAACCGAAAACTCAGGGCCCCCCATGTAATGGTCCTGAGTGCGGCCCTGCACCCTAGTACTGCCCTGTGCACGTGGGGACGTTGGCCCCTGAGTTGCGCTCCGAGTCGCAAACGAATTCTCAGGGCCCCATGCCGTGTCACCCTGGGTACGGCCCTGTGGACGTGGGGACTTTGGCCCCTGAGTTGCGCTCCGAGTCGCAAACGAATTCTCAGGGCCCCATGCCGTGTCACCCTGGGCACGGCCCTGTGGTGGCTGTTGGCCGGACCGGTTCATACACAACAGATTGTTGTGGGGCCCACCACAATATCCGCACATTTGTGTGCGCGTGCTGTCCCTAGCCATGTGTGGCCCGAGGCACAGGAAACACCAGCTCCGCTGCTTGGCCATCCGGCGCCGTCCCTGAACCCTAAGTTCCCCGAACTTATTGCAATTGGCCACAGCATGGCCAATCTGCCTACAACATGGGCAGGTCTCACTATGTGGGGTCAGTGCACTCACAGTCCCATATGACTGCCGGTTGGTGCGGTCCTTCCTCGTCGGAGGGCCCCTACTCACAGCGCTCCCGGCAGCTCTCTGTGGCTCCGAAGGATGGGTGACCGTCAACCCCAAATTCTCTGCCCGTCGAGCCTCCTCTTCCAAGAATCCGACCAAGTCGGCGAAGGCGGGCAGGTCCTCGGCCGACCTCCCGTGAGACTGTTCGAAACGAGTCTGCACGTCAGCGGGTAGGCGGGAAAGTACAATGTACAGCAGTAGGTACGACCATTCACCAACCGGAAGTCCAAGATTCTCTAGAGCCTTGGTGACGGACAACAATGGGTTCAAAACCTCCGTCTGTATGGCGCCGACCTTGTTCACAACCGGGATACTAAACAATCGGTTCAGTTGGGCATCGGCCAACCTCCGTTTGTTATGGTAACGTCTGACCAACAATTGCCTGGCCGTTTCATAGTTACCTCCGTAACTGTCAAATGAGCGACCAGCTCCCTAGGCTCACCCCTCAATGCTGCCACCAGCTGAGCCATCTTGACAGACTTGGTAATGTCCGATCGCATGTGCACCAAACTGTCGAACAGATTGATGAAGCTCATCCATTCACCGGACACTCCGTCAAAAGTAGGCATAGTTATGGCAGGTAACCTGGACCCCGAACCCTGAAGCGGCAGAGGTGCTTCAATGTCACCACCATGGCTGGACTCGCGCTGTCTACGTATGTCCGCAGCCTTCTGCGTGATAGCAGCTGCCATCTCCATACATTGGTCGACATCCCCTAGCAACCGTGACAGCCTGTCAGGTGCGCAACCATCAACTGATTCCGCCTGCGCGGACAATTCGAGCACCCTATTGTAACGTCCATAGACCGCTCCAATACCACATCATGCCTATCTAAACGGTCTATCAGACCGTGTGCGGAGGAAAACCATCTGAGTTCCTTAGAAACACCCTTCTGGATTTCAGATAACGACATGATCGGAACGATACTTACTCACAATTTGCAGTAACTCAATTTTATTGGACCCTCCAGTCTACAACCCAATCGAGGGAACCCTAAACCATAACTTAAACAATGTTGTTTTCCTTAAACAATAGGAACCGAGTTTTATATCTATATAAATTCTGTAAATACAATTTAGTTTCCCTTTATCATTATAACACACACAGATAGTCAATATTAGTTCAAGTTATAAATTGCTATAAACTGAAAACAATGTAATAGCCTGCTATCAATAGATGTAACTACCTATGTTAACCAAAACATTCTTCAATAGCATTACTAGACCACTAATAGATTGACTAACTGGTAATTCAATTCAATATCTGTCTATCTACTACCAGCAATAGACCTATAGCTTACAATACTACCAATCCATGTGGATATAGGAACACAACCAAGTTACCTAATAACCGCCTATACCTACAGATTGATAGTCCCAAATCGTGCCTTCCTGGAGCCCTTGACGGCTGCAAATCTCAGGAAGCCACGCTCTGCTACCAAATGTTCAGGCTTCTCAGCACCTAATGACCTCGTAGGGGCCCATCAGCTACGAGGTAGCGTAACGATCAGTTGCCGAGAAGTGTGAACGTCGGCGATTCACCGAGCTGAAGTAATTGGGGTCGATCTAACCTGGTCTGTGCTTCGGTCCCGTCAACCTCCTGTCTCTCTGCAAGGCCCGGGTGCACCCTAGGCTCTTATTGGTAGACAGGTTCTTCAGCCAACCTCCTATGACTGGCGGGCCAGCTTCAATGAGCACAGTGTTCCAACTCAGGTTATGTTACGTGGGAAAAACCAATCGGCCACGAAAATGCGAACCTTATCTGGTTCGGGGAACCACAACACACTCAGCTATATAGACAATCCTGAGGGAAACCCGAATACATTTCAGATGGACTGCGATTTAATTTCAATACCCTAACCAAAACGCGTTTACTTGCGAGGGCTTTCGTCTGTCAGTTGTCAAAAAACTGCTAGGTTGGCAGCAACGTCAAATTCAAATGGCCGTTCAGAAACCATCGATCGAATATCGATTTGGAATCGAACACCATTATAGAGTTGCCATTTAAAGAGCATTGCTGTAAGTGGCAACTATGGAGTAGGGTGAATTGGTTGTGCCATTTGAGCGATTTAAAAATAAAGCGATTTTTTCGAAAAAGGGATATTACAATGTTAAAGATAACTCAAATAACGGGACTGTATGGGATTAATCTGGCTCAACACAGACCTTCCTGTTAATTATTTTATCTACACACGTATCATAAACCCTCTTTACTGCGTACAAAAACAGCACGTTACGATCAGCATAATGTTGAACTACTTGGTAAAAACTCATTTCTTATCTGAAAAATTATTTTTCTACATATTATGACATTCAAATTTCGAACGCCGACGCCCGCCTGCTTGCCGCCCTAGTTTGTCTGTGAAATTGGTACTGACATTCAAATTTCGAACGCCGACGCCCGCCTGCATGAAGTTGGTACTACAGAACAAGCTAAACAACTGCAGAGCCACAATGCCGGTCAAACATGCGGGTCCTGAACAAATAAAAGAGAGCTTATGATATGTGTGTAGATAAACTAGTGTATGTAACTGTACATAATTATGTGTGTAAAAACATATCTCGAGTGATATTATTATGAAACTCGCCTTCGGCTCGTTTCATAAACCCACTCTCGAGTTTTAATGCCCTCCATTATGTAGCAGTCACATAAATTACTATTATAATTATTTATTCCTGCTTATTCATTATAATAATTAATATTGTAATAATGTATTAGTTAAGCACAACCAATTTATAAAAGAGATCTAAATATCAATCACCAGTTCCTACACCCTTCTTTTCCCACAGTGGTCCAATGTAGAGAAGAAGCAAAAAATTACGTTTGCTTAGAATATGTAAATATCTACAGTAATAAATAAATTTGACTTTGACTTTGATTCGGCAGTACTGGACCGCTATACCGAAGCTTTACCAAATCATATTTTGAATACAGGCTTGACTTTTTTCTGTCGTTTAGGCCATTAAAAATATTGATGTTAATTTATTTTGACACTATTTTGAACCGACAAAGCGTGTGGCCAAATAGTTTAGTTTTTTTCTTGTGATGATTTGGCCACACTCTTTGTCGGTTCAAAATAGCCTCAAAATAAATTAACATCAATATTTTTTAAATGGCCTTAAGCTACAAATTAACTTACAAGATCATACAGTTATAACCTTAAGAACAAAATATCAATCTAATAGGGCGATTATTGCAGGTCGAGGATTCATGTATGGACGATCGCCGGTGTTCCGGGAGATCAAAATTATTCAGAGAGTAGTGTTTATCTCGCGTTCGAAATAGTCGCACTAAGACGGAAAATACAAAACAACTGTAGACGGGAACCAAAGAAACCGTTTGATAAAGCCTTGATGCGTAATTGACGTCTTTATATACTTTTAACACAAACACAAGGGATCGGTAATGGGAAGGGAGAAAGCACTTCGTGTGAGCAACTAACCATATAACCTTGCTTCACTTCTGTGGAGTGATATCGTGCTTGCTCTAAGATTTCGTTCCGGACACATTGATGTCAAAAAATTTGGCTATTTAATGGGGAAAGTGGAATCCCCAAATTGTGAGGATTGCGACACCACGCCGTCGTCCATGTGTCCGAATGCGGGCACGCAGCGTTTACCACAATTACCAGTCTTATAAATCTCAAGTTACGCAATATTTAGTTATTTCTTAATAGATATTTATAATTTAAATAATCTTATATGGGTAAAACAGTGTGTACAAGAAATTTTAGCTATGATATTTTTAATTATTGAGACTGACTCGGAAAATAAAAAATTTGGTCACCATTCAAGTATACTAAGTACTTGGTATATCCTGGCAAGAACACCAAGAAAAAAAATGAGGGCGCCACTTTTTCCACATGGCAACATTTGGGTAAATGCAACTCAATTTTTTTTACATTAGGCAACTCTAAATGAATTTGATACTTGCTGTTTTTCTTTAACTATGTAGGTTTGAAATGGGCATGATTTATTTTAAACTTACAATTTTGAAGTTTTTCACAAAAAAATAACAATTTTGCACCGGATTTAAATTTATGTACTTTTTCTTGTTATGTATTTAATTGTTATAAAACATGTTATGAAGAATGAACAAGAAACAATGAAACAGTTATGAAAGAGTAATTAAAAGTAAGCTGAAGGTGAGATTCTAAGTACCGCTGGGGTGGTGCCAAGCCTTAATATACAGGTGTGGGAGGCTGTAACATAATTCTGGATTCCCCGACCTCTGAGTGAGCCAGAATGCTGTGAAAATTTGCCAAAATGTATTGAAATCTTAGGGTTTAATTAGTTAATTGCTGTTAATTGGTTCCGTACCCGAAGGGTGTCAAACGGAACCCTATTATACTTACGAACCCTCCGCTGTCCGTCGGTCCGTCAGCGGGCTGTATCTCATCTTGAAATGTTCACAGATTTTATAAATTGAAGGGGACCTGATACAAGAGACATGTTTTAACACCTCCTGCGATATAACAAACCATATCATGATTCTTTTTTGTGAAGGAACTACAATGTTACGGTTTTCAGAATTTTTCCTTTACTTGCTTCGTGCCAAATTTCATGTTGATAGGTCCACGGGAAGTATTCTATAGGCATTGATTCTCTTGCAAGCACCAAGCAAATTCAGAAAAATTTTAACGTCAACGGAGATATCTTTTGATCGTGTTTACTTATAACTTTGGTTTTTTCACAACTTAAAGAGACTACAGATTTGCGTAATCGATGTCAATTTGAACTTGATACCTCCACGCGTTCCAAAAAAAAGGGTCTTGACAGAAGGATATCAGGCAGACAGACAAACAGACAGAAATAAATTTACAGTTTTCGGATTTTCCCTTTTACTTGTGCCATAAGCCAAAAAAAATGTGAGATATATGGCGGGGCGGTATCTTTTGATTGCTTTGACCTATAAGTTTTTTTGTTCACAATTTCAGGAGATCACAGACCTGATTAATCGAGTTTAATTTCAACTTGGAATTAAAAATAAACCCATATCATATCGGATTTCTTCGTTCTAGATCTGTCCGTCTGTCTGCCTGTCAAGACTTTTTTTGAGAAAAAAGATATTGACAGACAGACAAATGGACTACGAATTGATCCTATATGGATTCCTTTTTCATTATGTCACGGAACCCTAACGAACAGGATGCACGGCCGACAGCTCCCAGTTCGACGGAAAGTTACCATCTTGCTGTCACTGTCCCTCGAGATACGTACGACAGCGCCTTAATGATATTTTATCAACACACGTTTCACTATTTCATAAACCTTCTTTACTGCGTCCAAAAACCGCACGTTATGACCAGTAATTATATACTACTTGATAAAAACTCATATCTGAATATTGATTCATTATGACCATAATGTATCAATCTTTCGACATATTATGACATTCCAATTTTTAACTCCGCCGCCCACCCGCATACCGCCCCTAGTTTGTCTGTGAAGTTGGTACTACTGAACAAGCTAAACAAGTGCAGAGCAATAATCTATGCCGAACATGCGGTTCCTGAACACATCAAAGAGAGCTTATGATATGTGTGTAGATAAACTAGTTTATGTAACTGTACATAATTAGGCATTAAACCTCTCGCGTGATATTATAATGAAACTCGTTTTATAAACCCACTATCGAGTTTAAATGCTGCGTTATTATTGCTATATAATTAAAAGTGCCTCTGCCAGGCGTGAAGCTATTCTATTGAAATCCTGTTAATACATATTATTTACTAGTGAGTTCTGTGAACTGTACACCTGCTCCCCCCCCCCCCCCCCCCACATCCGCGACCCCTTGAAGATTATCGGATGAATACCACATGTGTACTTAGGAATGCACCTGCTTATTTATGTACTTATAACTTTGTAGCACCATAGACCACCATTTTTTTATTTTTTTTAAACCGTATCGACAAAAATCCATATAATTATCGAACTTGCTCACAAAAATTCACGGTTAAGAAATGCGACCTGGAGAGAAGAACCTCCGGACAGCCCGACAGAACAGGAGAGCATTTTTGGCCAAACTGAAACGGAGAGGCTTTGTCCGCGGTTCGCGCTCGCTCGGTCAATTAGTTCGGCGATTTATCCATTAATTAATCGAAATCTCTCCATACAAGACAATAACTGAACTGAATTTTTCTTCTAAATAATCTTTCCAACTAACCATGACCTTGCTCTTCTCAGGCTGGACACGCGTGAAGGGGTTACGTCCCACTGGTCAGATCCCGGCACCCTCGGAGCCCGGGCCACATTCAGAAGCGATTCGGAGCCTGCTGTGCTGCTCATCACAAGGCTAAGGTAAGGCTTCATCATCATTCATCAGCATCATCTATTTATTAAGCTCATAATTAGATATTGTGTTATAATTTATGCTTCAAGGCCCCCTTTTCCCTCCTTATACGGACACTAAAAAGTCTATTCTAAGTGCTCAAAATCAAAGTCAAGGTCAAAATGTCTTTAATACGGTAGATATTTTACATATACTTAGTAATTTTTTTTGCCTCTTCTCTACGTTGGACTGCTGTGGGAGACAGGGCGAGGAAACTCACACAGAAAAATTGGAAATCTCTTTTAAAGATGGGTTGTGTTTGTAAATACAATCTGCTTAAGGAGCCCCTGTTCAAAGTTTCATGCTTTTAGGTCCACTAGTTTTAGCTCTGCGTTGTCTGCCAGTCAGTCAGTCAGCGTAAAGGTGTTTTATTGCGTAGATTCTGAAGCTCCATGCACTTTATCTGAAGGCGTCACCATCCTTAAAAATTTACATTAGAGAAATAACAATTGACAATTTTGAATTGCAATCGCGACTGTTTTTGACACAGATATCGAGAGATAGGCCCTTGGCGCTAAGCTTTTATCGGAACCAGTGTCGCCGAAAACTAAGAACACGCATACATTTACACCACTCGTACATCAATCCCTCCCTTTTATTGGTCTGTGCAATGTCATGCACCTATCGTCCGAACACACCCACACTACCGCAGGTATACTAGCTAGTCGAGCTAGTGTTGGGACAATGCAAGGACAGCGTGTATCATCGATCGATTATCATTTATAGACACTGGTATAGACAGTCGTATACAATGCCGGGTTCTATAAATAAAATAGTAAATTGTTTGTAAATGCGACATATTTATACGACATACGACATACGAGACCCCTTTGCCTCTCTTCTTTTTTTCAACAGAATCCTTACAGCTAGAAAGAAAGGCAAAGAGGTTTCTGAAGGTAGAATAACTGTGAACTCTTGGGACCTGACTGAGAGCATCGGAATTTCCGATTAATACTTATAACACCCCATTATCCTTCGTCGGGGGAGGTTTTAAACAAACTTAAAATCTAAACTGCCTGTTTGGCAATCATTGGAATAACTAACAATAAACTTACGTATTATGAGCAATAAAATAACTATATTATTACATTAACTATATTAGTAATTGCGGAATGATAAAATCTATCGATTCAAAAACATAATTCTCCTATCACTATCCCCATCACTATATGTCGTCTCTGTGTGCGTGTAACAGTTCGCCTCCGTATCACGATGCATCTTTGCTTTCGTACTTAGATAAGTGTAAAATATTCATTGCGTGTTAGCTTAGCAATAAGTAGTGACATTAAGATACAAAACAAGCAATATATAGTAAACTTAGCGAGAACAACATGACATTGTCACTTTAATGTCAATTTGTGACGAATTTTCCGCGAATGATTTATTTTCGTGATAATGTTTATTTCTTGTGTTTTAAGAAGAAATAATAGTTGGAATGAGACTTAAAAGTGATATGTGACACCGGCGTTCTTGGAGTTCACAATCTCGCTTCTATTTTTGCACGTGAGTATTGCACAGGTCGGCATTTTCGAAAAACAACGGAAATGAATTCGTCACTGCGGTCGCCCGGTGACTACCGAGAATTTTTAATATCTAACCTGTCGGAGCTACATTTGTTTTTGACGAATTTGAATTATACGAGTCGACCGTTAACGTTTCAAAATTTCAATCAAATTGCTAATCGCAGTACCTGTCAAAGATAGAGAAACGAGCTAAGAGCCGTTTATTGACGCAACATCTAATCTAACTTCTCACAATGGTTCTACATAAAGATAAAAAAAAAAACGGTCAAGTGCGAGTCTAAATCGCGCACGAAGGGTTCCGTACCACCGTTCAATGGAAGCGATGGTGTGGAGTGAATAGTTTGGATTTTACACAGCAAAATATTGTTTACAAAGTTATTGGTGCGGTTACTTTCACACTTCATGTACGTAACCAGGTGCATCCATAAGTTTGTATGTGGTATTGAAAGAATTGTTGTATGGGAGCCCCCTTAAATATTTCTTTTATCCTGTTTTTTAGTATTTGTTGTTATAGCGGCAATATAAATACATCATCTGTGAAAATTTCAACTGTCTAACTATCACGGTTCGTGAGATACAGCCTGGTGACAGACGGACGGACGGACAGCGGAGTCTTAGTAATAGGGTCCCGTTTGGAACCCTTCGGGTACGGAACTGTAAAAATGACACTTGATCCATCGCATCAATGTGATATCTACCCCCTAAGATACTCTCTGGCTGAATCATTTGTTCTCCTTGGAATATGTTATCTATTGAGTTTGATATTTAGAACTTGATATTTTCTTTTTTATCTTATATTCAATTCTCTTCAAACAAAATTACACCGGGTGGATTTCTTTGATATTGTATACCAGAAGACAATACGGTTGGCAACGGAATCGAATTCCGAAAGCGTCTAAACCATCATAACTCTATCCTCTGAATGGCTTTACTTTTGACGTACATTGTTGATATCCGTTATGAAAATTGTATATCATGTACGGAAAGGAAATGTCAAAAGTAAATTAAAAACCGGTCAAGTGCGAGTCTAAATCGCGCACGAAGGGTTCCGTACCACCGTTCAATGGAAGCGATGGTGTGGAGTGAATAGTTTGGATTTTACACAGCAAAATATTGTTTACAAAGTTATTGGTGCGGTTACTTTCACACTCCATGTACGTAACCAGGTGCATCCATAAGTTTGTATGTGGTATTGTTGTATGGGAGCCCCCTTAATATTTATTTCATCCTGTTTTTTAGTATTTGTTGTTATAGCCGCAACAGAAATACATAATCTGTGAAAATTTCAACTCTCTAGCTAGCTAGGTTCTTGAGATACAGCCTGGTGATAGACGGACGGACGGACGGACGGACGGACAGCGAAGTCTTAGTAATAGGGTTCCGTTCTTACCCGTTGGGTACGGAACCCTAAAAAGGATTAGACAAAGTATAACTAACGAACTAAAATGGCAGCATGATAATCCGTCGACTCTTGTGCGTTTGACATAGGTTCTATTTTTAAATGGCAACTTACTCGTATATATTCTATATCAAAATTCAGTTTTGACTACCAAATTTACTAAATATTCATCGTATTTAGATTGTACCATGTAGTTTGACAGAACCGTGTTCTAGTCACTTTCTGTCCAAATACTAAATTAAGGTTTGTTGAATCACAACTTTATAATACACCCTGGAACCGAAGCGAAGCAGCATGGTATGAAATAGGGTACATATTTGATGAAAATTTTGTAAACTTGGGATGAAAATGTATTTTTCGGATATTAATTTTAGTCGATTTGATAAACAGTTAAGCTTGCGTCACGCCTTTTACTGTACGGGGTGGCAAAGGCACAATTGTGCCCGCTTTAGCCAGTTATTCAACACTCCACTTTTGCGTGACAGGTGCTTTTTAAATTAGAGTGTTTAGTTATGATTATGATAACTCTAGAGTTAGTTATGTGTTTATCGATGAATAATATTTATTTTGATCACTACATTATATCTTTTGACAGACGTCTAATCCCTTCTGAGAAACAGGGTCAGGGTGTCACTTCATACCCTATATGCAACAATGACACAAAAATAAATATACCATATAATATCTATTACACTATTCGTGATGTTCATAGTACTCTGAGTACCTTCTCTTGATATCGGAAACATCGAAAGTTATAGAGATGGATTTCCGATAACTTCTATATGTATATGGATTTCCGATAACTTATATACTTTATGGATAATTTCGTATTTTACGAGGTAATCCAGAGAAGAAACATTTATTTAGCAGGGGAAAAAGAGGACTTAAAACAGGCGATAAGCTAGAAACCTGATAACTTTTTATATTTGGCTAGGAAAAATTTGTCGAACATGGGTTGTGCCTCTCGCCTTTCGGCTCGTTTCATTATCTAAAAGTCACATAATAATAGTATAAAAATCTGTTAGATAATGTGACCTAGACATGTGCGACTTTAAAAAAAATAGCTTACGATTGTTTTAATACCCAGTTATGCAGTTTCATACACCACTTTATCTCCTCTCACACATTGTTGTTGAACCTACTAAATATAAGATTAATGTTTAAAGAGTAAGAAATCATTTCGTTAACATTATTTAGACCATAATGAGGGACGCTTGGACTTGTCAGACAATTCCTGAAAATAGGCCATTAGCATATTTTCCGAAAATTAACTAGTCTTTTTTTGCATTTTCCGTTCCATAAGGTCTTCAGAGAATTTATCATATAATTTTTTAGACCTTGCTGGTAATAGATTATGAGTGATTTCTTTCGCCGCATTTAAAATACGGAGTCAAGTTTTCTTCACAATCAGTGTTATGGGACATTGTTAAGCAAAATTAACAATATTTTCGAGAAATTCAGTATAATAAAACGTATGAATGGTGCCAAAACCATAGCACCGCTATGCGCTAAAGTGGGCGCTACCACAGATAAGTAAAACTGTATCGTAATGAAAAAAATATAATAAAAACATTATTTTGTTTGAGAAAAAGTGTTATAATTTGATTTAATTTTTAATTTCGGTAGTGTTTGTTTGTAAAGTATGTCAATATAAATTTGTTTTGCAGTCTGTAAATCGAATTTTACGATATGAGAGAAGATAAACAAACTACTATTACATGAAATATTAATCAAGCTACAAACTACTTGGGCGCTGAATGTCATTTAACACCGTTCGGCCGTTTGTGCGTTATTTTTAACGGACTTCAAAAAAGGAGGAGGTTCTCAATTCGTCTGTTTTTAGAGTTCCGAACCCAAAGGGTGAAAACGGGACCCTATAACTAAGACTCCGCTGTCTGTCTGTCTGTCCGTCTGTCACCAGGCTGTTTCTCATGAACGGTGATAGTTAGACAGTTCAAATTTTCACAGATGATGTATTTCTGTTGCCGCTATAACATCAAATATTAAAAACCGGAATAAAATAAATATTTAAGGTGACTCCCATATAATAATTCTTTCAATACCTTATACAAACTTGTGAATGTACTTGGTTACGTACATGGAGTGTGAAAGTACCAATAACTTTGGAAACAACATTTTGCTCTTGACCGACTCGCGCTTGACCGTTTTTTTGTTAGTTTGTTAAGCGATCACTCCGTCAATTACGAACCATTTTGATAATTATTTTTTTGATTAGTAGGTCATACTTCAGAGGTGGCCCAATATAAATTTGGCTAGTATTTAATCGCACAGCAAATATACTGATTTTCACAGCAAAAAAGGATCAGCAAAAACACTTTTTATGTTTTAAGTATTTTTGTTGTTCTTACATGATCAACCTAATATGAAGGGCAAAGGGGGCTTCGCTTCGCTCACCCCCTGTACTCTTCACCTACCGCAGCATTTCGCCCTGATATTTGCTGTAAAAATCAGTATATTTGCTGTGCAAATCAGTATTATTGATGTGCAGTTTAATATTTCCCAATAAATTTTATCAAAATGAATTAGCGCTCTTTGACAAAATCAACAAATGCAAAAAATATAAACACAGATGACATTTTGGTTTGTAGTTCCGTGCAGCAAAATTTTGATGAGAACTTTTCTTGTACAAACTTCATTCGCATACTGGCCGGGGAGGAAGAAATAGGGCTTGAACTCGGAGTCGATTTTTTTTTAGTTTTTAACTTGGTAATTATGTAACAAAGATCCAAACATCTTAACTTTCACATTCATAGTACTAATTGGATTTATTCCGATTAATGGTCATAGACAAAGAGACATCAGAGATTTTACCCGACTACACAAGAAGGAGAGTAATGTTTTTTCGTTAGCACTGCTTGACAGATTTGATTAAATGAGGTGTCGTTGGATTCGCCTCAGTTATGAGAGTGTCATAGGTGCTATATAATGTTAGTGAAAATCAATATTATAAATCGCAAAATGTAGTTCACAAAGTAATTGGTGCGGGCTACTTTCATACTCCATGTTCGAAACCATAGGTTATTATGTGAAATTAAAAGAAAATGCAGTAGGATTATTGTTTTTATAATGATACTTTTACTCTATAGTCCCAAGATAACGCTTCTCAGGATGTATGTGAGTGTTTGTAAACATGACCCACATTGTCCCCAGGCCGGAGGACAGTGGACAGTACAGATGTCGAGTGGACTTCATCAAGTCCCCCACCAAGAACACCCGGCTCAACCTGACGGTGCTGAGTGAGTATTCGTATCATCATCGTCACTGTTACAGGCTCCGCCAGGTTCCTTAGCTCGTGAGTGAGATCTCATCTATCTGTTTATCAGTTAAACAAAGTTTTTAATATTAAAGGTTTGAAAGTTACATTTCAACACCTACTCTAATAATTAAAACTACACTCCACACTCTTACCTGTAAAACAAAGAAACGACATTTGCCGCCTTACCACAAACAACTTCAAGCACTGTTTATCTCATGTTTACAAAAAACGTTACCACAGAACTGCGTTTTACGTTGTATTAGGGATAGAAATGGCGTAAACTATGTAATCAATTTAGCAAACCGAGAAAGCTTGTTTAGTCAGTGCCTTGTCTGTCAAGATGGCGGAACTATCGATCAGCTATTCAACCGTGTTTGTTTTATTTAAGAAAAACAAACACGGTCGGAAGAGTTTTTACTCTATTATGGTCCAAGTTTTGTCGTGAGGAAACCTTCATATCTCCATAAGAGATCGTGAGGAAACCTCCATAGTTGCGGCAGTGGGCTATCCCTCTGTCATGCAAAATGGACTTTTGATTATATGTAAGTGGGCACAACTGTGCCTCTGGAACCAGTATCGAAATAGCTTCACGCTATGTATCGTCCGATGATGAAATGTGTGTTAGACTTTGGGACACATTTGTACATGTGCTACCGGTGTGACATCCACAATAGAAACCAGACTACCCGCAAGCCGCAGCAATCTTGGGAATAGTCTCATCTCCTCAGAGCTACTCAACCATCCAGGCTGGTCGGTCAACCAACTCAAGCTGGTGCAGGAGATGGGATGGCTGAAATAGACGAGTTTTCGTGAAGGAGATAAGCCGGCTTTTCACTTTGGCATGGGATATAATGTATTATATATGAAGATGCAGATACACGAAGCCAGTGGCACTGGCGCTAGTAAGAATTTCAGCCAGTAATGGCCTCGTGTATACCTAGCTAGTTGGGCGCTCTATTCACTCCTGCTCTGGCCGCCAGCGCTGGCTTGGCTCCATTTTACAAGGCTTAATACAAGACTTACAACACCAAGCCAGCCTCTGCCGTGCCATATTGGAACAGCCGAGATTTGTTCATTTGTAATAATGGCTGTTTTCCCCCCAGTTCCCCCGGAGCGCCTGCTAGTATTGGACCACGACGGAGGTGAGGTGCGGGGCGGGGTCGCGGGGCCCTACGACGAGGGGGCGGAGGTGAACCTCACGTGCGTCACTGTTGGAGGTAATCTACATCATTATACTCTGCTCACATTGACCCACTGCTGGACATAAGCCTTTTGTTAGCTTAATGGTTAATTTTATTTTATTATCATGATAAGTCCTCTTCTTTTGCGGGCATCCATTTCTGGATAAAGGCCTCCTCCATAATGTACCAGATCTTTCTGGATTGCGCTAGCCGAGTCCAAGTTTTGCCGGCGACACCAACGATGCCGTCGCTCCACCTTCTGCGTTGCCGGCCGGGGGGTCTCTTGCCGTCTCGTAGGTACCAGTGTAGTACACATTGGCTCCATCGGTTGTCGGTATGTCTTGCTACGTGTCCAGCCCAATTCCACTTCAGTGTCGCTGTTGTTTGTCGGGCATCCTCGATCTTCGTATATTCGCGAATGTCACGACTCTTTTTGCTCTTGATGTGTATGATGCTACACACTTCTTTCGGCAGCTCTTTGGCATGATCTTGAAATTGCCATTTGAGCTATTTAAAAACCAAACCTTTTTCGACAAAGTCGCTTTGACTTTGTCAAAAAAGGGATATTACATTGTTCAAGATTACCACTTTGTACGGATCTGTCCACTATATTGCCACCCTATTTTCAACCTTAAGGAATGGTATTAAACTCTAAAACCAATGAAAAATTATTTATCTTATGCCTTATAAAGGGTTAAATGACGGGACTGTATTGGGTTAATCTGGCTCAACACAGACCTTGCTGTTAATAGTTTTGTAATTATTAAGGCCTATTTATTAATTCAAAAATTTCTATTAGTTAAGCACAAGCAATTTTTAAAAGAGATCTAAAAATCAATCTGTGGGAGTTTCTACGCCCTTCTTCTCCCACAGTGGTCCAATGTAGAGAAGAGGCAAAAAATTACGGTTGCTAAGTATATGTAAATATCTACAGTAATAAAGACATTTGGAAATTGGAATTTGAATTTGATCCTGAGCTTCTTTTTGGTTTCCTCTGCGGTAGACCTTCTTTGGCATCCGTATAAAAGACTTGGTAATATTTGGGAGTCCATTAACCTATTTTTAAGTGGTTATTTACTTTTATATATTTAATTTTAGGTCCTCTGAATAAGGTTATTGATTGAGCGACGTAATGACATCATAAATCTAGGTGTACAGATATTGTGACTATGTATTAGTAACTTTTACTGTACTTTTATCAGGTGTCCCTGGGCTCTGGACACATAATGGAATCCTACATAATAATACTACTCTGTTCTTTAATATTAAAAGTTAAATTTGTAATAAACACATTGAGTCATTTCAGTGCTTATTATGACTTCATTACAAACAAAGGAGATGTCTAGGATCTGATTAAAAGAACTCGGCCCCAGCGTTAATGAAATGTATCTCAAATGAAGTATATTCTCTCTCATAAAATCTCAAATGTAAGTACATTATTTATCAAAATGAATTAGTACGATAGTCGTCGCTAAAGTGGTGTTTTTGCATCACGGGATTTTTTGTTTCGAAAAACATCTGAAAAGTTTTTCATACAGTTCCCATTAACATATGATGTCAAACACACATATTTAAGAAAAGGCATATCTTCCAAATATTTTTTCGGGGTTTGGAAAGTATCTCTTTTTGGAGAAAAAGCGGCTCAAAAATTGGCATTTGGCCGAATTTTACGTTACTCAGCGTCTTAAACGTCACTCAATTTGAGCAGCAGTTAGCACTATTCTCGGATTAATTTTAAACACCTTAAAGTCTGTGAAGAGTCTCTCAAGAACAACTCACATTGCATAGTTCTCTGTTGACCATTAATTCTGCGGACAGAAACAGGGCGACTCGTAAATTAATTTCAAACTTAGTTCCCATCTTAAAATACTTGGTCTTTCGTTGTTGACATCAACTTCATGCTCCAGTTAACTTTTTGTTTCACAACTTCCATAATTACCTTAAAGACTTAACGTTCAAACTGGACGAAGATTTTCCATGTTTTATTTTGGTTTGAAAACTGCAACGGCGAAAACAGATGCTAAGCTCAACTGAGTAGGTTCCGGCGGTAGTGTTAGGTGCGGAAGGGGCCACATTACATGCTATGCCGATCTCGCTCTGAAGTCTTGCGCCACGAATACACATCATGCCTTCTTTGCAGTATAGGGGTAGGCACAGACTAAATACCTCCACTTCCTATGAGCTTGTAATAAATCCTTGTTTATTAATAATCAACGAGCGTAGTTACGTACGTACTGTTATACCCTGAGTATGTATAGGAAAGGGCTGATAAAATGCTGCATCAGCCCCCTTTGAGTAACAACATTTGACTAGCAGGGAAATACACCAGTCCTAGTTCGGTGTCTATCGAGGGCAGACAACTCATTTTTCTCTGCATTTTCTCTACATTTTAATTACTTTTACTATATTTACTAAATAAAGTGTCTTCTACTCTATAAGTTAGAGTAAATAAAAAATATATTTTTTAAAAAGGGGTTTTATTAAAACCCCATAACAGTTTGGTGGCAGCGTTAAGGGATTTCTAAAATCCGGGAAACGCCTCCCGAGTTATCCCGAACTATATAAACTCACCATAGTGAACATTTCCAGTTTCGTGATTTTATCTAAAAACAGTGTTTGTGATTACAAAACCTCATCCAGTATTTACTGAAGACCTGAAATTTCATGAGAATTTCGTCATCGGTTTCCTGAGCAAAAGAACTCGGAAACAGCCACAACACGGTATCCCGCTAACCTACCCAAGTACTTACTGAGTACAGTCAGCCTCAACACTTATGACAACTCCGGTACCGTATTCACGGTATTCTATCTCTCGTTATGGGAAAGTATCTCCGTGCCTCACCGTGTCTACAAATACTGTAAGTGACTTCAAATAATAACTTTTCCAATCGTGACAACAACGAAACCCAGTGAAAACTATTTACTATTCAGTGAACAATACTTAACTATATTCCTTGTGTGTTTTATGTGTCATTGTACTTTATAAATAAGATTCAATCATTACATTACAACAAATAGGAGCTAAAACTTTATTATTAACAGTCTTATCAGTGTGCTAAGAATTTATTGTTTACACTGGACGACAAGTCAATTCTAAGAATCATGGCTCCCAACGTAGAACCTACTGTAGAGATAAGCGTCTTAACTAAGTTTATAAATAAGTTTGACGGAACTAGAGACCAGTTAAATGCATTTTTAAACAATTGCCGTAACGCAATTGGATTAGCTACTGCAGCTCAACAACCAATATTGTTAAAATATATTTTGAGTCGCTTTCAAGGGAGAGCTGCAACAATATGCTCAATCAAGGAATTCGAGACATGGACACAACTCGAAGAGTTTTTAAGATCGCAATTTGGCGAAAGAAAACATTACGCAACTTTACTCTCTGACCTCCAATCGTGCCAACAAGAAAGGAACGAGTCGGTCAACCAGTTCGCCCTGCGTGTAGAAAATTGTCTTGCTAAATTACTGGCAGAAATAAATGTTTCAATTCCCACTACTAAAAAGGCTGAACTGACTGGCCGCATCGAAGCGATGCAAGATCTCGCATTGCATACCTTTATAGCTGGCCTCAATAGCAGACTATCGATGATTGTAAGATGCCGAAACCCGGAATCATTAAATGACGCTATAAGCTTCGCTGTTTCTGAAGAAAAGATTATTCAGGCTCAAAACAAGAGATATCAAACTTCAACTTTTAACAAAAACACTTCCAATACTTCTGGAAGACGTTACAATCAAGAAGTGCAACATAAGGATGATCAGTTTAAACCAAGTATCCATAACATGACTACTGAACCCAAAACAAGCTCTGGGCCAAAGTTCTACCCCTTGATTTGCAGATACTGCAAAAATGCGGGTCACGCGCTAGAAAACTGCCGCAAGCTAGCATACAACAACCGCAGACGTACTGAAAACAAAAATCAGTCTAATCACAATGCTGGCAATTCCCATAGTCGTAACCATAATGTCAATTATGCCCAAAACTGTGATGAACAAAACTTTGATCAGGGACGTGATGAAGTAGATAACTCATACAATGACAACAATTTAAACGTCTAAAATTTCCCGCAAAACCGTATCGCACGGGAAATGGCACCAACATAAAAGCCGATACAATTTTCAATTTAGTCTTTGAATCCTCTGAATTGCGTAAAAACGCGAAAGTCTCTGAATCCTCTGAATTGCGTAAAAACGCGAAAGTCTCTGAATCCTCTGAATTGCGTAAAAACGCGAAAGTCTCTGAATCCTCTGAATTGCGTAAAAACGCGAATGTCTCTTTTTCCTCTGAATTGCGTAGAAACGCGAAAGTCTCTGAATCCTCTGAATTGCGTAGAAACGCGAAAATCTCTGAATCCTCTGAATTGCATAAAAACGCGAATGTCTCTGTTTCCTCTGAATTGCGTAAAAACGCGAAAGTCTCTGAATCCTCTGAATTGCGTAAAAACGCGAATGTCTCTTTTTCCTCTGAATTGCGTAGAAACGCGAAAATCTCTGAATCCTCTGAATTTAAGAAGTCCACTACACCCTCCAATCACGTCAGACCCGGCGTGTCTTTTGCATCAGTTGTTTCATCAAAATCCGCTGTATCTCCTACATTCTCTGCATCTTCCAAATCCGCTGAGTTCTCCGCATCCACTGTATCTTCTAAGTCCGCCGTATCCCCTACATTCACTGCATCTGAAAAACTAGAAATAAAAATACATAACGTTACTACAAATTCATCAAGTAAATACTTACCAAACATAATGGTTTCTACATCCGTCTCAAATAAACCACTGACTCTCCTGGTTGATACTGGAGCATCAGTTAGTCTCATACAACGAAGCTCGATTGATGAAATGCCTGACATTACAAAAGAAATTATTAAAATAAAAGGTATTGACACGATAAACTATCCAATTTCTTCCCTAGGTCATATACCAATTACATTTGCAAAAGTAACACACCATTTCCATGTAATAGATGGACTTAGTATTCCATATGATGGCATCATAGGTAGCGATGCTTTTATTGCAAAGGATGGCAAAATTGACTACACAACAGACTCCTTAATACTAGGAGATGTAACTCTACCATTGTCTTACAAAGAACCTGTCTACACTATTCCCGCTCGCACTGAATCTATAATAGAATGCACTATCTCGAATCCACAAATAAAAGAGGGTCTTGTTCTTGATCAACGATATTCCGATAATTTACTTATAGCTAACTGTCTAGTAACCGTGAAGCCAAACAACAGAATAAATATATCTGTCGTCAATACTTCTGAATCACCCATAACTCAAAATTGCAAATGGCAAAATTGACTACACAACAGACTCCTTAATACTAGGAGATGTAACTCTACCATTGTCTTACAAAGAACCTGTCTACACTATTCCCGCTCGCACTGAATCTATAATAGAATGCACTATCTCGAATCCACAAATAAAAGAGGGTCTTGTTCTTGATCAACGATATTCCGATAATTTACTTATAGCTAACTGTCTAGTAACCGTGAAGCCAAACAACAGAATAAATATATCTGTCGTCAATACTTCTGAATCACCCATAACTCTGTTCGAATCTCAACTTAGTTCTTACCCCAATAGACGAAATATCCTGCTCACCATCTTTACATGAAAATGTCTACAACATCTCCTCAGGAAAAGAAAACGTTCTGCTTCGAAACCAGAAAACACTCGACCAACTTCGAGTATCTCATTTAAATAACGAAGAAATTACAGCTTTGTGTGAAGTCTGTTCTAAATTCTCAGATATATTCTATCTTCCTGGAGATAAACTATCTTGCACAAATGCTGTCAAACATGAAATTCCAACTTCATCTACTATTCCAATCCATACTAAATCTTATCGATTTCCAGAAGTTCACAAACCCGAGGTCCAGAAACAGATTGATCAAATGCTAGATCAAGGAATTATCAAACCGTCAATGTCGCCATGGTCTTCCCCAATCTGGGTTGTTCCGAAGAAAATGGACGCATCTGGTCAACGAAAATGGCGAGTCGTGATCGACTACCGCAAACTAAACGACATAACAATAGGCGACGCTTATCCTATTCCACAAATATCTGAAATACTGGACCAGTTGGGCCATTCCAAATACTTTTCCACATTAGATTTAGCGTCTGGGTACCACCATATCAAAATGAATGAATCAGATGCTTCCAAAACTGCTTTTAGTGTTCCTCAAGGGCATTTCGAATATACACGAATGCCCTTTGGTCTCAAAAACGCACCATCTACATTTCAACGGCTTATGAATGCTGCTCTCGCTGGATTACAAGGGATAAAATGTTTCGTATATTTAGATGACATAATTATCTATTCCCATGACCTGAAAACTCACTGTGAAAAACTCGCTTCCATTTTTCAAAGACTTAGAGACTTTAACCTAAAACTTCAACCTGATAAGTGTGAATTTCTGAAAAAGGAAGTAGCTTATCTAGGCCATATAATAACTGAAGAAGGTGTCAAACCTAATCCAGAAAAAATAAAAGCAGTCACTAAATTCCCAACTCCCCTTTGTCCTAAAGATATTAAATCTTTTCTCGGCCTAGTATCGTATTACCGCCGATTTATCCCCGATTTCTCCAAACTATCTAAACCACTGACTTTACTCCTTAAAAAGGACATTCCATTTTTATGGCAAAACGAACAACAGTTATCATTTGAAATTCTGAAAGAGGCACTTGTTACAGCACCCATACTAGCTTACCCCGACTTTACACAACCTTTTATTCTCACATGCGATGCTTCTAATTACGCTATATCAGCAATCCTGTCTCAAGGCCCCATCGGCAATGATCGCCCCATCGCTTATGCTTCACGCACATTAAATAAAGCAGAGTGCAACTATAGTGTCACCGAAAAAGAGTGTTTGGCCATCGTATATGGCACTCCAAACTTTCGTCCGTATCTTTATGGACGTTGTTTCAAGATTGTTACTGACCACAGACCTTTGAAATGGCTATTTAACTGTAAAGAACCGGGATCTAAATTAGTCAGATGGCGTCTAAAACTAGAGGACTTTAATTACGAAATTGTATACAAAAAGGGCAAAATTAATAGTAATGCCGATGCATTGTCTAGATATCCTGTCAATCCAGTTCAAAAAGATAGTATTCCGCCGATCTCGGCGCCTGGACAACTTGAAGAACCCTCAGAATTAATAGATTTAGGCCCTTTAGACCTTAGCCCTTTCAATGATGGAAACGTAGATTTCTCTCATTGAATATTCCCGAACCTATACCTGAAAACCCAGAAACGGAAGCAGAACTACCTTTGCTAAGTCCTGATCCATGTGAAGATGACTACAGTCAATTTCTAACAGCTATACAAAAGAATACCCAATTTAATACAAAAATCGTCGAGCATAATGAAAGCTTACTTAAAACTTCAAGCAACATTATAATTATACCTTCTTCTATAGACTTAGATGATTCAAACCCTTACGTGCAAGAACTACTCTCAAACTGTGAAAATTCTGACGAGTTTACTATGTCTGAAAGGGAATTGTACTCATTCAAAAAACTCATCGTCAAAGGAAAAACCTACTATTTCATATTCAATAAAGTTTATCATTTTAGTGACAGCAGTTACAAAGATATATTTGACACATTACAAATTATAAGAAATGAGCTCTTAATTAACAATACCACAAAGGAAATAGCCATTCCAGACTTTAAGAACCCTTTCGAAAGACATCAGTTTGTCAAAATATATAATATGCTATCCTATCTATTCAATAATACTGACATTGTAGTCAACATATATCACAATAGTGTAATATATCCAGTCCCAAGTGAAATACCCAAAATATTAAAAGAAAACCACGATATTCCTATTGCAGGCCATTTGGGTTTATCAAGAATGTATAACAGGATCAAAGAAAGATATTTTTGGAAAAACATGAGATCAGACATTGAAATTTACGTCAAAAACTGCAAATCATGCCAATCTAATAAAGAATTTAGAAAAATCAATAAAGCCCCAATGCAAATTACAACTACGGCTTCCAAACCCTTTGACCGTATCAGTTTGGATATAGTAGGTCCACTCCCCGAAGCCGGAATTCAAAAGCTAAGATTTATACTTACCCTTCAGGATGACCTTACCAAATTTTCCATGGCTTATCCCATTTCCAACGCTACAGCTGAAGAGTCGTGTGAGTGCCTAGTTCATTTCATCTCCGTATTTGGAATTCCAAAGGTCATCGTAACGGACCAGGGCTCAAATTTTACCGCTGACCTTTTCAAAAGAACCTGCGAGGTTCTTAAAATTAAACAAATTTGGTCCATACCATCCCCAAACACAAGGCGCTTTGGAGCGAAGCCACTCGACAATGAAGGAATACCTAAAATCCTATGTGAACGAAAATCAAACCGATTGGCACAAATATGTCTATACAGCAATACTAGCATACAATAGTAATGTTCACTGTACCACACAATTCACTCACTACGAACTTCTTCTTGGTTTTAAACCATACATCCCTGACTCTATTTATGAGCTAAACCCAAACGTTACATACCCCGAATACATCAAAATGCTTCATCACCGCATGAAGTTATCCCGCCTAAAAGCACTAGAAAACATCGTAACCTCCAAGGAGAGATCAAAATCTTACTACGATAAACATACCCGTCCAATTCGATACAAACTTGGAGACTGGGTTTACCTTAAGAATCACTTGAGGTTACGAAAAGCCCTTTCACCTGTTTGGAAAGGACCGTACAGGGTAGTGAAAATTCACGGAAATAATACACTATCACTACTTATAAATCGGAGACATGTAAAGCATCATTTTGACCAAGTTAAACTAGCATCAGAGAACTTAGTCTAAGTTAGTTGTATTTTAGCCTTTAAATATTAAATTAAGTTGAAACGAGATATTATTTACATTTACAGAATTGCTGTATCCCTTATCAAACATACCTCTGCGTCTGACGATACGAATCTCGTCGAACAAATTACCCGAAGTCCCGGCATATTCTTCGATCCGGTCGGCACTTTAAAAATAGTTAGTGATTATATGCACATCGTTATTCCTATAGACATATCATTTATACATTATCACGTCGACAACATAAAGAATGTATTTGGAACAGTTAGATTTCACTGCCAGCAGAGCGAAGCGATTGATAACACAGAATGTCATAACTCGCTGTTGACTCGCTCTCTCATTTAGTTTCCACTCAAAACAAAAGATCTGCATTGTTTTCTGGTGTTGGAACTGTTTTTAAACAAATATTTGGCACTCTGAATGAAGATGATGCAAGTAAATACAATGACGCTATTCGCACCCTTTTCGAAAACGATAAACATTTAGTCAGCTCGGTAAAAGAAAGTATAGTCATTTCGAAATCTGCAATATCTAATTTTAATCAAAGCTTGAATGAAATCAATATAAATGAAGCGCGTTTGAATGACGTCATCGATAAACTTACCTTTTCAATAACGAATATAACCCAAGCTATGAATGACCTTAGCTTCAGAAACAACCTTTCAGAAATATTGAATGTACTGTATGCCAATTTATTAACGTAATCATTTAAAATTGAAGATATTATTAACTCTGTATTATTTGTAAAAAGCAATACTTTGCACCCTTCAATTGTTACGCCTAAACAGCTCTTCGAAGATATTAAGAGTAACATTAGATATTTACCTAAGTATAAGTACTTTCCTATTAGTCTAGATTTAGATAACATACATGTAATTATAAACCTGTCAGAATTAATCTCATATTTTGTAGATGATAAGTTAGTCTTTATTTTAAAAATACCATTAGTACATTTTATGGAATACAATTTATATAAGTCTGTGCCAATCCCCACTCCAGGCGATGGAAATAATCGAAATAGTTCATACTCTCTTATAATACCTTCAAAACTATTTATAGCCTTAAGTAAAGACAAAACATCATATTGTAACTTAAACAGTCTCAATGACTGCAAACCGATTGTAAACCATATATTCCTTTGTGAAATTTCGGATGTATCAACCATATCTGAAAACCCGTCATGTGAGGTGGAGTTGATGACGAGGGTAATTACGTCATTACCAATACAATGTAATCACAAAAATATCATTGGTAACTTGGACATCTGGCAGCCCCTAAACAATAATAAGTGGCTATTTACACAAACACTACCTGTGAAAATTTCTATTGAATGTAATTCTAACATTGATCAACTTGTCATTTCCGGTACAGGAATTCTCAACATACATCCTAATTGTATAATATATTGCAGAAGCAAGCTTCTAAGTAAACAAAACCCTAAAATAAACATTGCCAATATACATTCTGATTTTAACATCATAGAAGACAAATGTTGTAACGGAAAGACGTCTAATGATTTTAAATCAGTAATTCCTAGCATTAGTGTCGAAAGTAAAATTAAGTAGCATACAAGAATTGAAAGAATTATCAGATAATATTAACAGTAACCTAAACAATGTAAAAACCGAACCTCTTTACTCTGACACTACACATATAACCTTTTCTGTATTTAGTGTCGTAACTTTTATTTTGTGTCTGTGTTTACTAGTGTTGTTTGTTAAGAGATCTGAAAGTTGTCTGCCTCGATTTTCGAGGAAAATCAAAATTAACGAAACTGAAAATACCGAAGAAATAGAAATGCCCAATCCCCATCCTAGATTGAGAATTCAATAGCGAAAACTTCACATCTATTTAAAACGTGTAAGTTTCCTCTTGTTCGGGGGGTTGTTATACCCTGAGTATGTATAGGAAAGGGCTGATAAAATGCTGCATCAGCCCCCTTTGAGTAACAACATTTGACTAGCAGGGAAATACACCAGTCCTAGTTCGGTCTCTATCGAGGGCAGACAACTCATTTTTCTCTGCATTTTCTCTACATTTTAATTACTTTTACTATATTTACTAAATAAAGTGTCTTCTACTCTATAAGTTAGAGTAAATAAAAAATATATTTTTTAAAAAGGGGTTTTATTAAAACCCCATAACAGTACGTAACTTCTCTTCTACATAGATAACGTTAAAGAGATTCAAACCTCAGTTGTATAGAGGTATGTTCCTGAACATGTCATAAGCATAACATATAATGTTTGTAACCTTAAAATTTCCGCCAAACAAAACACCCGCGAATGTTTTTGACAAGCATTTTTAGCACGAAAATTCAGAAAAATATGTAGAAATAAATCCGATGTTATTTTACGGCAGATGTTCTGGTTTACATTACTGATCAAACACGATGTGAATTCCCAGTACATTTAACATTTGTAATAGGTGTAAAGATTTCCTTCATTTTTGAGAGGTAAATAATAAAACGCGCGAATAAAACTGAATAGCGCGAAAAAATTACTGAATAGCTTAGCCAACTATCGCTTATTGGCAAAATAAAATCCAACGCCGGGTTTCTACTTTATGTTACTCGAATTATGGATTTCAAGTTGCCGTTTTTTCAGATTTCTTTTCAGCTATTATGTCAGACACAACCAATATTTATAGTTGTGCTCAGTTTGTCGCGCAATTCAGTAATATTATCAGGAAAAGCCAAAATCAGTATTTTTGTCAACTAAATCCTGCATTTACGGCAATAAGTTTACAACACTACCCATTGTATTGTATACTGGGTCGAAGAACGTCCGTGGTGGTGGTGACATCGCCCGTCTGGCACGCTTCAAATCCCGTTGCTGACCATCTGCCAATGAGATAAGGTATTTATCATGTACATTATACGGATATTATATCGGTGATGGAAACCACCGTGAGGAAGCCTCTGTATCACCAGAGCGGTGATGGTGAATGGTATCGCCATTTGCTAGGATTGAATGACTCCGCCACCCCGTATGTGATAATTTTAAACCAAAAACATTTTAGAAAGACTGGACTGCAATAAAACCCTATTTGAAACAAATCATACCGTGTCTTCATCATCAAAAATTCTCCATGATCCCAACATGAGATCCCAACCAACGTTGATAATTTCGTAAACGCAATAAACGTTGGCGAAACCAGTCATTAATTTTTGCCTATTTCAGTAATTTTGTCGCGCAATTCAGTATTTTTCGCTCATTTCTGGTAATTTGGTTAGTTAATTAATTTTAATTCGCTTAATTCGTTTTTCACTCTCTCGTTTAATTAATCAAGAAATCAAATCACTAGACCAGACTGATAAATGCACCAAAAAGAAAAGATATTGAAAACAAGTAACTTGTTCTGAGCTTTCCCTTCAGCCAGTACACACGTGTACAGCCCATAAAGATCCAAGCAAGCTCTGTTTGACATGGGTCCCTTGCGTCCCTTTGTTTTACACATTTTTTATAAACACAGTATAAGCCCTTTGTGTGTTGTTTTCGCTCTTTGCTATCGCGGTAGGAATGTTTGCGACGCTAGGGTTGGACTTTGACTTGTTTCGGCCATTTCGGCTGATATCCCGAGAGCTTGGGAAAATGCATGTCTTTAGTTGGATGTTTGGAACCTCGGGACACTTGACTGGTGATCGGAACAAGCAAAGTCAGATATAAGTTGATAGCAAAGAAAATTATCAACAATAATTCAAAATTATTTATTTATAGCGGTATTGGAAGCCGAAACGATCGTGCGGGTAGCAACATCTGGCCGAGATGGGCGTCCGTTTCTATTGGCTTGTTTCCGACGTATCCGTGTTGCGGATGACACGTTAAGCTGCAGTGCAGGTCCTGGCTACTATCACGACTCGGAGGTTGTAGTCGTAAAGCTGTGTCAGGGGCCCTAATAGGGCAGCTTGATAACTTCTGTCAGTCGGGTTGGTAACTAGCCTAAACCCTCCGTAAGCCCGCACTGAGCCAACGTGAAGGAGCATGGCAACATTTTACTCGTATCTGGGTAAAGGCTCGTGCCCCTCAATGAGGACATAATGGGCTGAATTTTTTAAATTTGTTTGAGTCAAGTTACAACACAAGTCCTAGGATTCCCCTGTTATGATATAATATTGCTTTGAAAAAATGTTGACTGCCAGCAAAGCAGCTGCCCTTTCACATATGTATATGTTGGAAAGTTCTGGCGGAACTTTCTGCGATTTTTTGCAAATATTAGGTGCTTACCTATGAAATCAGCGTTTTGTATGGAGAAATTGAAGAAAACTCAAATATCAGTACACACATTTTTGTATCATTTTTAGGAATGACAAATCCTAATTTTATAAAACTTTGTTTTTATGAATGAGACAACATTTAGCTAACAGCACATATGATTTAATTTTTTAAAGTGTCAGCTGTAAAAAAATCTTATGCATCTTATCATGAAAATGGATGACATTTAGGAGGCACTGATTTTGAAGATTTAATTTTAGTGTTCAAACTGAAAAATTATATCAACTTTAATGTGTAGACGTTAAACTTTGAAATTAACTTTAAAACAATCAAAAAAAAATATGGAAATAGTTATTGAATTACAAGAATTATAAACTCCTGAATGTGTAAGAATATTTCGCCAATTTCATAGGTAATATTTACCCAATATTACATCCATAGTGTTGAGTAAGTAAACTGCGGGAGTAAAGTGCGGTGCGGGAGGGGTGACATTACACCACATTACACTTATAATGAGCACGTAAACAAGGCCTATGTCCGAAAGTTTTTTTTTTTTGTTGAAAGAGATCAATGGAATTACCCATTTATTTATTTATTCATTTGTGAATTGCCCTTGGCCATGCCCAGGAGTCAGACCTCCCTGCTATGCCCGGGTCCGTACACATTAAGCGGGCATCAGCTCATGTAGTAAACGGACTAAAAACAACCCCTGTGCTGTGTAAAGCAGTTATCGTTAGATGTCACTGCTAGCCATGGCATCCCTATCCGGATGATAACTACCTACTGTAGCTTAACCGGGTACGACCGACGTGGGCTAGGGCTGTCGTTCCATTCGTGCGTCTGGCGAGCGTGCGAATGCGAGGGCTCTAAAAAGAGCAAGATGCAAGCCAAGTACACATCACAACTCGAATCAATCGAGATCTTTTCTAAATGTAGATTACCGGGCGTGATTGATTACATGCTATGCCGACCCCGCACTGAAGTCTTGCGCCATACAGTCGTCACGGTAACACACCCCTCCCTCGCACCGAAACACTACCGCAGGAACCTCTTATCTTAATACAGTGCAGTTTGTGCAGGTTGTCACCTCTCTCTCTTACCCTACCTTACCCTATCCGAGAAAGAGAGGTCACAGTTCACTCAAACACGAAGAAACTTTGCGCGAACTGTACCAACGATGCGGCTTTGGCCGAAAATTATAGCATACTCATATAGGCTCTACGCCATATGAAGTGCGAATTTTCTGATACATCAGCCGTATTAGTGGGGGCTATGATGGGCTCGCCCCCTGAGAAACTTTACGTGAGTATCTCATACCTTTATTTTACCGGATTGTAGGCTACTAATTAGCTAGCCTTTATTGGACAAATGGTTTATTTGATGTTATTAAATATGTACATTCCATTCTGGTTTCTTAGAAGCAACTGACCTCTTCCTAGAGAAAGACTCGCTTTTTTACATGGTACTTTCCATTTGACATGCTATGGCTGATTTACCAAGATTCGCAATCACCGCCGTCTAAACAGCTTGCGGGAATATGTTTTGACTTCTCCATACAGACTGGGCCGGGCGATCAGCTGTATTGTATAGAGAAGTGAACAATAAAGTTGCTCTGATCAAATCGGTTTCATAGTGAAAGTTGTTCAGAATTATACCAATAACAAACTCATAAAATATGACTAAACCTTTATGTTACACCCTGTACACTAGTCCCACGCAGAAAGTTTGCCGATAATTTTATAGAGGGTTGTATAAGTCACCGTAAGATAGTCAAAACAGTCAGTTGATCAACTAACGGTTTTTTTCTCGTAAGTTGGTCAACTATCGACTGATAGTAAACTTAGCGTACTGCGTACTATATGACGCGGTAGTTGATCAACTAACGGTTAAAACCGTTAAATAGTAAACTGGTTTAAACTTGAATTTCAAACGAAATACGGGCAAACACTGCGGTAGCTTAGGTGAAGACTAGAGGGGGGGACCTCAAATAGTCTTCGTGTTAGGTTGACATGTAAAAACAAAAGAAACGTAAATTCTAAACCCTGTCGGCCTGGTTTACTATCGATAGTTGATCAACTACAGCGTTAGTTTATCAACTTACGGTTTTGACTATCTTCCGGTGACATATACATAGGTACCTTGGCAATTTAAAGTAGAAAAAAAATGACAACCTTTATAACATGTAAGCGGACTACTGCATGTGTTATTAGACAGACAACCGAATGTTGCCAGCATTTATTCTCTACACTAATTTGCTTAGGTATATAGGTACGTACGCAGGAGCTCCGTGGTCTAATGGGTTTCACGCTTGCTTACATTATCGGATGTTCAGTGTTTCGGATGACTCGTTAATAGGTCCCGGCTACCATCGCTACGTGGTAGTGATCGTAAAAACTCCTCCATCAACCCGCACTGAGCCAGCGTGGTGCAATATGGCTTAATCTTACTCTTATCCGGGTAAAGGCCTGTGTCTCTCGATGGGGACATTAAAGGGCTACATTTATTTATTTATTATTAAGTCATTGTCACACCTTGCGCGCGACTACTACGAATGTGTCGTTGAACTGTATATCATGTTGATTTTCCATGCGAAGAACAACAAGTCCAAATTGCCGAACACTAACCCGTGACCTCCCTCCACAGGACGCCCACCAGCAAGAGTCTCATGGTGGAAAGCTCATGCTTTGCTGGCCAATTCGGAAGCTCGGGCTACAGTCACATTCAGAGCACAGAGGGCTGACTTCGGGACTGACATCACTTGCCAGGTATCTTCACCATCATCTCTTATCATTAGTCCTCTTCTCTATAGCGCTAATCCTCAGTCCTGGTGCGTTGGCACCAGGACTGAGGATTAGCGCTATATAGAAGGTTGCTTCCTACGAGATACCGTCGACTTGATACGAGTATCGTCGGAACATCGGGCATTGATACTGTCAGTGTCTATAGAAATTGTCGTATTAACGCTTAGCGCCCTTAGTAACTGAGTAGGTTTCTTCGGAACCTAGTGGAGCGATTCCGAGGAGGTGGCATTACGTTGTCCAAACGTCCCGAAAGTGCAAAAATGGCCGTCGCCGAACGTATGTTATCCCCGCGGACTATATTGATTGTAAGTAATCAATGAAAAGGAGCGAATATAATATCCCAGAATAACAAATCACTGCAGTAAACTGCAAATCAGTCTCTCTGTTTATATTAGCGGCACTCACAAAGCACCTGCTTCGTTCATACGTGGCAACACCATTTATAAATACGGATGTGATTGCGTTTTGTTATTCTGGGATTTTGTGAGCGAGTTTTCGCGAAATAATTAGTGTTTGAAGTGAGTTTTACTACTATCTAATATCATTACGATCAATTTGTGCAATTAACCTAGATATGTTAATTGCATATCAAATTGATCGTAATGATATTGCCTGCAAGATTCAAACATAATTTCCTAATTTTTCAACTAAGAGATACACTTAATTGAAATAGACAATTAAAAAAATCGAGGAAAATTCATGAATCGCCAAGTTTTAATCAGATTTCTAACAATGCATTTCATTTTATGCTGGCATGAGTACTTGGTCAGCAATAAACGATTTTGTCGAGTAAGCCGCCCCGCCGGAATTCGCGCGCGGAGTTCGTAAAAAAACCCTGATTGACTGATTAAATACATACCATATACTTAAGTATTATATGCTGCTGAATGACATCGCGCCTTACAGAACGTAACGACACACGTCACGACCGCAGGAACCTCCTCAGTTATACGATATGCTTGACATTAAATATCTTTGATATTTTTCTCTGCTGCTACATTCAGTTTTTTTTCAGGCGGTGACCGATCCATCTCTATCGCCGATGTCAGTAACACTCTCCATCGATGTGAATCGTGAGTATTTTTTATAACTACCCTACTTATCTAACCTAACCGGTATACTAAATTGCCACTGTTTCACTAATTCATTCTTGACTTGAGGCTTTGTCAGTATTTTAGTTGCTTGGTTTATTTTCCGTCTATAATTTGTTGAAATAGAAAGAGGTTCTACTAAGTCTATAAACTGCATTATTAGGACCATTTCACTTCTCTGCTGGCCGGAAAAGCAAAAAAAACTGACATAAAAATTAATGCAAATTTTGTTGTTCCTCCACAAATGCCCACAATAGATTCTTCAGTAATCTAGATGACGACTGTCAAAGAAGTTCCTTAATAGGTGCTGTGCGTCTCTACAGGAGTAATACGTTTGGACTCATCGGCTCGGGTCTAATGCTAAGCTGTGACGGGAAATCGGAAGTGGGCAGGGAATGGGGCAGGAAAGTGGGCAGGAGCATAATGTTAACACTTACTTCTCATGCCGCTCATCATGTTATTGATGAGCGGCAGTTATTGCCCGCTTACCGTGCTCCCTCCGTCGTTGGCGGTTTTTCGTGCGGGAGTGGAAGGGCCGGGCAGCCGCATGTGTGTGTGAGTGAGAAGTTTATAGGTGTTGTCGGTAAAATGTAAACACTCATTCCCGTCGATATTTCCGCGTCGAAATTTTGAGAAATATTTCCGGTGGCTGATGCAGCAGCGGGCAAGGTGTGATGTAAACCAGGCATAACGCTGAGCTGTGGCGGGAAATCGGCACAACATGATTTTCATTGATCAGAAAAAAAGTATGAATGTAAATGACCTGCAGGAAACGCAGCGCCACAGGTCGTCTTATTAAAATAACATCTTAGAGAGCTCTAGAGCCGATTTACGAAATCTTCTTAAAATGTCTGATGAGAAATTAAAGATTGAAAAAAGGTTCTACAAAGCCTATAAACTGCATTCTTAGCTAAAAAAGGTATAATCACGTCGTCGAAACTCTTATTATTTACCGCAAATCATGATTTGCTTTGGATATCATTGTCGGCAAAAACACGCTAATTTGAGAGCTTCTTATCTTAACTACAGCCTTACAATCCTGCTATAGGTAATATATTTTATAAGATTATCAAGCTATACATGGTGTAACAGAAAGACGAAGCCAATTATATTCAGTATCGTGCTGTGGACTCAACGCAAATCAGTTGTAAAAGTTTTAGACCCGCTACGGACATCGCTCTTGTCTGAACAACTTTCACAATCGAACAGATTTGATCAGAGCAATGTTATGTTTTACTTCTCCGTATATTTGGGGCCGAGTTGCGACTGATTAATAAAGAGAAGTGAATAATAAAACTGGTTTATTTAATGGGTTTCATAGTAAAAGTTGTTCGATTGGCGTCCCTAACAACACCTTCATACACTCTATGTCATACCCTGAGTATAAGCTGAGAGTTAATACTATTTCTGGAGATATACTCATGTTCGCGTGCGGCTAACCACAGATCGTGTTCAAATCAGTTGAGATGACCGCAGAAGAACTAGGATAACATGGTCATATTATCTTTGCAATTGTCCTCTTCCTCACTACTTACACAGACACTATAGATACCTGTGCCACGTGTGATGAATGGATGTATAAGACAGACTATCCCACCCCAGTGCACCGGGCTCTTTATTGTCTATTGAAAGTCATGTGAATGTTTTCCCAGAGACACCGGACCGGACAGTCTACTCTATCCTATCTGCAATAAGGGACAGGATGGAGTTAGCGCCCCCCCTCCCCTTAAGTACAGAATACATACAAAAAAAGTCCATTATACGGACCTTCTTCCTGTGAAGATCATAATAGCTTGGACGATGGACAAGCACCGTATCACGCAAAATTAAGTATTGTATAACTGGTAACAAATTTGCGCATCTGGACCTCTGCCACGCCGTATTGGAAATAGCGTGACGCTATGTCTGTGTTGTTTCGTTGGATAAATTGGGAACAAATGGAGCAAAATGTCGAGGAACATCACCCAACAACTACTTGGAAAGTCCCGAGACCCAAGACGGAGCGGGAGCAAGCAACGTGTCTCGCGTCACGAAAATAGGCCATGTAAAAAACAAAGGTACCAAACTCCGTATTCCGTTATTCCCATCAAAAAATACCTCAGGATTACTGAAATATCTTTAAAACTTACTTCATTTGTCCTCTTCGGCGTAGTTGTTGTTGGCTGTAGTTGGCTGTTCTGTAAAACTGTCAAGTATCAACAGTTTTGTTGTCAGTCGATAAGGAAGATGTCAGCCGGAACAAAAACAAATGTTTATGTTACAGTTTTTAGTTTTATAATCGGAAACAACCAGCCTCAAGTACAACAGTTGCAAAACTGTGAGCGAGTGAAGTCACGAGGGCTGTTATTTTAAAAATTATTAAAAAAGTAATAAGACATCCATTATCCGGAATATTCAAATAATTATCATGAAATAGCCTTACTTTTTACAAAATAAAGTAATAAGTTTTTTTAGCATGGCCCATTGTCGGGGGCATGTTTCGGGACAATGTGCAGCGTTACCGCGTCATTGCGCGACATTTTGTGGGACATTTTATCCCCTAGTGTGACGACCTCTGTGGCACTGCGGTTGTGGATCTGCCTACCATGCGAGAGGTCCCGTGTTCGATCCCGCCGGCTCCGGCCCGAGGGATAAAAAGAAAAAAAACAGGTCTTGGATGTTTGTGTGTATGTCTGTGATGTCGATGTTTCTGGTTCCCACGCATATCCTAGTGTGGGGTCAGACGCAATGTATGTGCCCGTATATAAATGTTTATGTTGAATGTTTGGTTACACTTAAGGCTTCGGCCGAAAGTCACTACTCGTGTTAGGACGGCAACATGAAGCTATCACAACTCTACAAATTCTTCTGGCAAGACTTGATCCACGCCATATTTGGACGCGGTATTTTGAATCTGGTCTTAGGTTGATTGTAATCTGTTTTGACTTTGATGACTGTTATTCTTTACTAAGTAGGAAATAGCATTTGACTGTCGCTTTAAGTTGCGGCAAGAGCCATTAGTCGGATTAGTTGAGGTAGCCTTAGACCAGCACTTTGAACTCAATTCAACACAACTCTCTGAATAACTTTGACAACTTCATATTTTATATTTAAAGTCAGAAAACACTGTTGACTCGCCTTCATAGTAGTGGGCCTGTCACTAGTTTGTACTGGCCGCTGTGCACTCTCGCGCGAGGCGACCCAAGTCTGATGTTGCGTTTTGTCGCGCATGCGTCTCTCTTGTACCGATGCGTCGCTACTCCCTCCAGGCGGCATTCAATAGCCAACAAAATTGGCGTTACGTGTATCTTTAGAAATATTGCTCGAATGCAGAATCTTACATACATATATACACAGCGTCACGCTTTTTCTCATACGTGGTGGCAGAGGCACTGTCATAATTACTCTCATGTTTAGCCGGTCATTGTCGACCTCTATGCGCTGCGGTTGTGGCTGTGCCTACCATGCGAGAGGTCCCGAGTTCGATCCCCGGCTGGGGATAAAGAAAAAAAACCCAGGTCAAGACCTGGATGTCTACCTAAGTGTGTGTGACGTCGCTGTTTCTCGTTCCCACGACACGGTATTCTAGTGTGGGGCCAGAAGCAATATATGTGCGTGAATGTAAATGTTTATGTTTATTCTATCTTAGATTAATCAAAATCTCCTACTACATGCTAGCATATAAACATAAATAAATAGATAAACATTTACATACATATTACTTCTGCCCCTCACTACTGCATACCCTGGCTGTATCGTGGGAACCATGAACATCGACACATATAGATATCCAAGATCTGGAGGTTTTTTTTTCAATATTCGACGACATTTATCTTAGTGTGGGGCCAGAATCAATGTATGCGTCTGTATAAAACATTTGCACTTCGCCGCTCGGTATCACATAATCATCCAAACATGCAACGCCTTATCTCTCACGGGAGTCGAAAGTTCCGACAAAACTTAGTTCCAAAAAGAACAAAGAACTATCAGCACAAAATGTATTATGGATATCGCAAAACCTAACTTAAACTTTCACAATATTTCATGGGCGCGCTAACAGCGGAAAGTTTGACAGCATCTTTTTTTGGCGAGGCAAAGATTTCGCGCATTCAGCCGGATGAACCGAGGTGGTCTATGTTTGAATGGGTGTCATTTGGACCCTTTTGTGGCTTTTATATAGACCGTAGAAAAGTTGTTTTACGACGATGGTTTTTAACTGTCTACTTGTGAAGGCTGAATGGTTCAATTAGAGTTCGGTCATTGTCTTTTGAAGACGCTAGTAAGGTTAAAATCAAATAAACTGGCTACTCGGCTATTTTCGATACAAAACAAAAATGGGGTTTATTTCAAATCCATTTACTCCACTTTAAAGTCATCTACAGATTTGATTTTTGGGTTAACGTTTATTGAGTATTTGATTAAGATTCTCACAAAAGGAAAACGCGATTGGATACAATTTTCTCGATAGAATTTAATTACGAAAATACCTCTAAATTGTTTTATTTTTTCCTGTAATTCTGAAATCCTAAATAATTTCATTGCGGAATTGCATTCAAAATGTAGGTATTATGTATTCGTAAATTCTCCCGAAAAATATTTTTGAAAAAGTAATGTGGTTTATTTTAAAACAATTTTTATGTGGTTTGGCGCCACGTTATCTTAGTATGAGTCAAGCGCATTGTTTACGCTCTCTTTTTATCCTATGTGGTAGTAATTAACGCTGTCACTTTCGTTTAGATTCGTATTCCCACCCAGTTAGCCCGTGACCTCTGTCCGAGATAGTCCTGTGTCGATAATCGGTACTCGGAAGTTTTTAATAAGTGAATAAATAACGTTCAGGTTTTAATTACATTGCCGATATGGGGAATAGAAACAGAATAAAACGAAAAGTAAACAAAACCAACCACTTGAAACATCTAAGAGAAGGTGCTCGTCAAATGAGGGAAAATAAAAAGTAAGTATTCATGTCTTTATATTCATCCCATGTTCGATGCATAAAACGTGTAGGTAGAGATATTTGAAGAGACCTACATCATAGAACATATTTTTCTTTAGGGCAAACCTCGAAATCACGTAATAAATATCAGCTGTTTCATAGAGAAGTGCAATACATACCTACCTAATGGGCGGAAATGTAATGAAGAGCTGGTATTTTTTTCGCGTTTTCATGGTTGGTTCCAAAAAATATGGTCTATGGAATTGACTTTGTGAGCGTAGGTATTTTCGTGGAAAAAATAATTTAAATGTAGAAACTGATTCTGTAAATTATAAATATTTTGAACTTTGTCGCGTCTGCGTCAAATCTTGCTAAAAACCTTTAGTGATTTGGTTTGCGTTGAATATTTAGATTCAAATTTTATTTTACAGAACAAATCAATCCGACGAAATGACAGCTCCAGGACTGACATTAGAGCATGCATGCGAAACAGCAGCGATGGAAAACAAAACGATGGAGTCGCCATTGTTATATTAAAATTTGGACGACCAACAATGTCCAACTACCAACTTTTTGGAAAAAAATGGGTAAGCAAACTATATCCCTTAATTAATCTCGTAAAATAAAATTTCTTGATAAATGTTCCGTGAGTCATGCGTTGGTTTGCCGGAAGAAATCTCTTTTTAGAGATAAGCTCGCTTTTGTACATATGTTTTCACTTAATGTATCTTTTTAAATAACTGTGTTCAATAAAGAATTATGAATTAATTAAGTGTCAATGACTTTGTAATTATCACATGTGCGAATAAGTTTAATAAAGCATCTTCATGGAAAATATATTTCAGATAGGAAACCAATAAAAAAAAAACAATTCAAACCTTATCATGTATGTAGCATTTTTTGTAGGTTTTAATTATTTCTTACATTGCTACTTTCGTTTTGGTTTTCATTGAATATTTAGATACAAATTTTATTTTACAGCGCAAACCAATCCGACAAAATCACAGCACCAGAGCTGACTTCGTATACATGCGAAATATCAGCAACAGAAGAACAAAATATAGATGCGCCAATGTCATATTTAAGTTTGGACGATCAACAATTTCCAACTACCAAGTTATTGGAAAAAAAAGGTGAGTAAATTATTTTGTAACTTATTTTAAGTATCGTGGAAAATTGCGAATTTCTTGCCAATTTATAAAGAGAAGAGCATTCAAGGATTATAAGTGTTGGCAAAAGGAATGTAGCACTGCACAATCTTAGCTTTAAACACTCAGTCTTTGCCTTAACAGCTACCTGGGTGAAAGTCAGACACATAAAAATAATTTTACGTAATTCAGCAGCTTACAGATTGTGGAATGCCTATGGTCCCACTTAGATTTTTTGCAATTCAAATACCTAGTAAAAAATATAAAATATTCATAATAAGTAATTTGCTTTCAATAGTTACCGTTTTATTTATTTTTAGGTTAAGCATTATTTCGAGGAAGAGACCACATGACGATAACATCGAGCACTCAGTGGAAGTCAGCGACGATGGTAGGCTTCAACTATATGAAATAGAGACTGAAAATAATGATGTGAGTTATGATTTTTCGAAGATTGAATCATGATCAGGAATCTGTTTTTTTGTCATCTATCACATCTGTGGTCAATTGTGGTCAATCACTGGTCTATTTTGTTCTGTAGTTAAGTATAATTATAAAAAAAAAAAAAAATTTACCGAATTAAATATGTGTTATTTATCTTGTTTCAGGATGTAATAGACAGCAGTGTGAGCGGTCACAGAATAATTGACATATTTTTTTCTCTCAATTTTTTATTTGTATGCTTAATAGTAAGTTATCTTTTTTAAATAGGTAAAAAAGATTTCACCATAAAGAATTCATCAGAAAAGTTAAATAAAATGGCAGTTTCGGGGATGATAGCGGCGGTGTGGTAATGCTCAACTGAATCAAGTATCGGCATCTCTTGATTTACCAGCCATGACTAGTTATAGATACAAAAAAGCCCAAGATGAGGTTTTTGATGAATGAGAAGTAACATCGAACAAGTATCGACGAAACCTACCCATTTCTTGGTGCAACGCCAGAAGGCATCACAGAAGAAATGCTGATAGAAATTCAAAGTCCCATAGCACCATTCAAAATAGGAATTGAAGCTGCAATTCAAGAAGGGAAAATGAATTTCTGGCGTTGTAATAAAAAAACAGGACAGGTAGAAGTCAATGAAAAATCTGACTGGTATATACAAGCCCAAGGGCAAATGCATATATGTAAAAGATACAAATGCTTGTTGGCAGTTTGGTATGGAAAAAACAAAATAAAAACACATACAATTTGCAAGGATGACAAGTTTTGGAAAGATAAAATGGAGCCAAAGTTATTGTCTTTTTATTTAGACTGCCTCTTACCAGAACTGGTGGATCCACGGTATACAAGAAATCAGACGATCCGTGATCCAGAATACGTAATCAAAAAAACTAATGGCAATGTTCCGAGCAAAGAGAATAAATCATGCAGCGCAAATGTTTCAGATGAACAATTTAATGAAGACGAGAGAACTGTTACTGTAGCTTCAGAAAAAAGTAGGATTGTTATAGATTTTAGTGACTTTTAAATAAATTATATTATATAAATTATAATTATGATAAACGCTGTTTTTTATTTGAAAGAAAAATTCATAGCAAAATTAAATTTGTCAGATATTCTCTTAACCCTTCCCTTGCTTCATCTCTCAAATTCGTATCTAGGGCCTAGGGTCTCATAGGTGTCGAATATCGCGATTTTCGAGCCTCTAAATCACTACAACTACTAAATTATAAGAAACAAGCGATATATATGTGTAATATAGGCCAGATTGGTTCAGTAGTGTAGGTGGTATACAAGAATTTATTCTGAGAATAGGGAAATTTACCGTACAAGTATACTTGTTTATATTTTTGCTCGTTTGCAAAATGCCCCATCAGAAGCGTGTCATAAAATATAAACATTTTTATAACAACATATATAGCTCGAGAGTTTTATTTATGTTATCATTACTAAATAAAGCAAAAAACTAAATAAAGTTTGCTAATAATAATTAAATTTAATTAGCGGGAATACTAACCTAAACCTATTATATTTTTGGCGACTCCATGCCTCCTCTATTCTAAAGCTTTGAAACACCGCCGGCCTGCCGCGCCGCCTTGCCGGCTCGCTGACCGCTTGCGATGTATTCATCGGGGGGCGCTCCCCGCGTTCTTGGTTAAACCACGCCCCTCGAGCTTTGATTTATTATTTACATATCACCTTCTTTTTTTATGTCGGCTGCTCTTAAGGCGAAGTAGTATGTCAATGCAGCCTTTTGTAAACCTCAAGGTACGTAAAATATAGGGGCATTAATCTCTCACATTCTTCATTATTTGTTCAATATCTTGAAAAATCCGAGCTACCCCAACTACCTCCGAGACCCTTTTGAGTATCTCTTTTTGGGAGATCGGAGCCGGAGATCTCACAATGTCTCACTTTTAGCCAATCCGCGGCATAGCAACGCTGCGTATAAACACTCCTTTGCGGGCGGTCCGACTCTGGAACGCACTTCCTTGCACTATAAGAGACAGTCCCACTCTTTTCTCTTTTAATAAACGTATTAAAAAGCACTACCTCTCTCTTTCGTAAAAGTTACTGTATTTATATTATTATATGTAAAATTTATGTATATATCGGTAATTATTTTGTATTTCCTATCTGTATTTTATAGGTATTTAATTTATTCCTAGGCATTTTATTTATAGTATTTTTAGTGCCTACCCTTTTATGATACCAATTCCTATAATGCCTTGGTTTGCTGGAAGAAATCTCTTTTTCGAGAGAAGCTCGCCTTTATACATGCATTTTCTTTTACTGTAACTTTTTAAAATATTTGTGTGAAATAAATAATTATGAATTATTTATTTATACTAGCTTGTTGATGATTTGAGAACATATAAAAGTAATTTCATTATTTTTGTTCGATAGAAAATTCTCCCGAAGTTATCATAAAATTTGTACACAAATTGAAATCCGGTGCGAAATTATAAAAATATGTGTTTTTTTTTTAATTTCGCTCCGGATTTTAATTTGTTTAAATATTTATAAAATACAATATTTTGCGTAACTTGAGATGTACAAGCGTTTTGGCCTACTGCGTCGCGTTAAATGCCATATAGGTCACCGGTGACCTCACCCAGACTAAAAAACTATAAGAAAAAAACTTTTTCGAAATTGGCGTTGAACCGTTAATAACAAAGCGTAAGTGATCTCGTTCGAAACCCTATTAATTGTCTTAGAGCGGTATCAAAAAAACGTGTTTACAAGTATTATTAGGGTTCCGTACCTTAAAAGGAAAAAAGGAACTCTAATAGGATGACTTCGTTGTCCGTCTGTCAAGGAACTTTTCCTCAAGAACGCGTGGAGATATTATAGATCAATTTCTCAGGTCTTTGGTCTCAAACTTATAATTTTCTGAAAAATCAAACTTATAGGTCAACCCAATCAAAAGATACATTGAAGTAACAATTTTGCTGAAACTGTATTCGGTATTCGCAAGGAAATCAAAACCTATAAATTTCCCGTTGACCTAGAATTATCAAATTTGACATGAAGAAAGGTCTTATACTAGTAGCATATTAAAGGAAAAAATCAGAAAACTGTAAATTTCTGTCTGTTTGTCAGTTTGTCCATTTGTCAATAACATTTTCCTCAGGACCACGTGGAGGTATCAAGTTTAAATTAATATCAATTACTCAAGTCTTTTGTCTCTTGCATTTGTGACTAAAAGAAAGGGCAATGAAAGGATGCCGCCTTTATGTCACCATTCTGCAGAATTTGCTTGATATCACGGGAATCAAAATCTATAGGGTACTTCCTCTTTACCTAAAATCATGAAGCATGGTCTTATAGCACAAATAAAGAGAAAAATCCGAAAAATGTAAATTTGCACTATACACAAACATACATAACACACAAATTTGGTGGCAATACGTACATAGCTATACATACTGTAAAAGCGTAAGCGTCTGTAAGAGCATGATGGACAAACCATTTAAATATACTAACATACATACGTATACAAAACCCATGGTGCGCGAGTCAGACAGACCGTTATTCCACAAATAACACCTTTCATCATATGGGTAAACGAGGGTTAAACTTCCTTTGTTTGTTTGTGTTTGTCAGAGGTGAAAGTATTTTGATTGACGTTTAGATTGTTTGCGCCCTTCATCCTGTTATCGTTACATTTAAAAGCTGGTTGCTCCGTGAAAACACATTGTTACGGAATTGATTCTGCGAACGGCCAGATGTTTCTCTTGCCAGAATGCTACCGCGTGTCTCGCCGCTAGCAGCGCTGGTATGGCGTGAGGTCTTCCAATATAGAAGGAACTGATAACCTCATCTCTTTTTGAAATCGGTTACATTTTAACAGAAACTTCATACTTTAGGACCTTACTCGCCAGTGACTCGATCGACAAAACGGTAGCCCTCATTTAAAACAAATAATTTGAGAGGAACCACTTATTTAAGAAAGAGCTGCAGCTAGAAATATTGCGCTTTTTAATATAAAAGTCGTAAGCACCTGAATCGTAAGCCAGCGTCGTAAATGACTGTACCAAGTTATTTCAAGGCGCGTGTATCGATGAAAATTGGCTACTCGATTCGTGGTGGTTGAAATTTCGGACACAATCATATTAAAATAGAAATCATAACAGCTCACCTACAGCATGGCTGTTATGTCATTCGCTGCGGCAGAACAGTGCGAAGATTGTGTATTTTTATCCGACTGCAGCGCAGTTGAAAAAGTAAGGTTATGAGTTGGACCTGTATGTATAAATGTACATATGTCTGTTTCTGGATTCCCTAGTAACTGCTCAACGGCTGTACCGATTTAAATAATTGAAATGTCATTAGATTCGTCTTGATAGCGCGAGTGTCAGTGGGTACCATATTCCAAAAGTTGCCTAGTCATTTAAATTTAGATTTATCGTCGTTTTCGCTGACTTTCTTTACTTTAAAATAATCAACAAGTAAAAAACTTAAAAAAACCGACTTTAAATTCTTCCTTCTCTGTCGGGATGCGAATGTCGTCTTTGTACAAGATGATGATGAAACTATTGGTCTGAGGCTAAAATATAAAAAAGGTTGCAAACCCATACCACCATCAAGTACTACCTACTACGTCAAAGACAATTCAAAGTCAACGTTATTTATAACTGTTGATATTTACATATACTTAGCAAACGTCATTTTTTGCCTCTTCTCTACATTGGACCACTGTGGGAGAAGCAGGGCGTAAAAACTCCCACAGATTGATTTTAAGATCTCTTTTAAAAATTGGTTGTGCTTAACAAATACAAATATGAAAAAATAATTATTATGATTAATAAGCAGGAACAAATAATTACAAAATTATTAACAACAAGGTTGAGCTAGATCAACCCCATACAGTCCCGTCATTTAAGTGATCTTGAACATTGTAATATCCCTTTTTCGAAAAAGTTGCTTTAACATGCTTTTTAGGGTTCCGTAGAGAAACAAGGAACCCTTATATTTTCCTCAAGTTTTTCTGTCCGTCCGTCCGTCCGTATGTCACAGCAACTTTATGCAGAAACTATTAAGACTACACAGTTGAAACTTTGTATGGTAGTGAATTCAATAAACCGCTTTGAGATTTTATACAAAATTTAAAAAAATAAAATAACTAAAGGGGGGGCTCCCTATATATGGAATTGAAACCAATTGTTTTTTTCATCACACCTATATCTGTTGGGTGTCCATAGATAGGTCTTTAAAAATGACGTTTGGGTTCCTGAAATAATTTTTCCTCAAAGTAAATCGTTAAAGAGACAAAATGTGAAAGTGGAAAAGTGGAAAAATGTGTGTCTTCCCCCGTCTAACTTTTAAAGTAAGAGAGTGAAAAATCTACAAAAAATATATGCAATGTGTCTCAATACACACTTTCAACGAAAATTGGTTTGAACAAAAGAAAATAAGCTGTTTTTAAGTTATAAAACATTTATTAAAAACCGCAAAGATAATTTTGTCATTCATTCAAACACTATGAAAAAAAAAAGTTACAACACAAACATCCAGTCACATAATTACTTGCTACAAAGGAACCCTTCATGGGTGAGCCCGAGTCGCACTTGGTCACTTATTAAATTGCTCAAATGGCAGTTTCAAAATCTCCAGAGGTATCTTATTGTAGTAGAGAATGCACTGACCCTTGAAAGAATTGATAACCTTCGCGAGTCCAACCTGGGGCCCAACAAGTCTGTGATTATTTCTTAGGTAAACATTACAGTTATCGCTAAGTTTGGAAAAGGTTGTAAGGTTCTTGCGTATGTACGCAATTATATTTCTAATTCAATTATATTATAGTTTCGAAAATAGGTTGACTAGCTTCAGTTAAAATGACAATTTCTTTAAAAAGCTCTCTTAAGGAGTCTGTTCATTTTAAAATATAAATTAATCGAATAGCTCTTTTCTGTAAAATAAAAATAGTCTGAACATGCGCTGCTTTCCCTCACAACAAGATACCATAAGACATAACACTATGAAAGTAACTAAAATATTCTAGCCTAGATGTAGACACATCCGTGTTTTGTCTGATGTTCCTAAGTTCCTGAGAACTTAATTTACCAGCTAATTTATTTATGTGGAGTCTCCACTGCAATTTTCTATCAATGTTTATTCCCAGAAACTTCCAATCATTTTCTAATTCTAACGTGTTGCTGTCTAACACTAATCTGGTCTCAACTTGCCTCACATTTGGAAGTGAGAATTTGATACACTTTTACCAGTTTTACCAGCGTTTAACAATAAATAATTTACTGTTAACCAATTCAAGGTTTAAGACAATACACCATTAACATCATCAAAATCTTCTTTTTGTCTTTCAATTTTGAAGACCATTGAAGTATCATCTGCAAACAACACTATGTCATTCAATTTCTCCACCGTGAAAAGCAGATCGTTAATATATACCAGGAATAAGAAAGGGCCTAATATGGAACCTTGTGGAACGCTAACTTTTATACCCGATCCATCAGATTTAACGACGTTTACTTCTGCCTTTTGAATGCTATTGCTTAAGTACGAAGGGTTCCGTACCACTTCCGTACAATGGTAGGGATGGTGTGAAGTGAATAGCTTGAATTTTACATAGCAAAATGTTGTTTACAAAGTTATTGTGGTGCGGCTACTTTCACACTCCATTTACTTTACCAGGTTAATTTGTTTGTGGTATTGAAATAACTGTTTTATGGGAGCCCCCTTAAATAATTATGTTATTCTGTTTTTTAGTATTTGTTTGTTATAGCGGCAACACAAATACATCATCTGTTAAAATTTCATCTGACTATCTATCACGGTTCATGAGATACAGCCTGGTGACAGACGGACAGACAGAGAGACAGACGGACAGCGGAGTCTTAGTAAAAGGGTCCCGTTTTCACCCTTTGGGTACGGACGCCTAAAAAATAAAAAATATAACCAAATTGAAATAGGTTAAAAAGAAGTCTGAATAGATTTTGTTCGGGTTCAACATCCGGTACTGGAAAAATATCTTAAGTTTTTTTGTAATAAGTCTCTAGGCTTTTAGCTTTTAGCTTTAGCTAAGACAATACCCAGCGTTTTATTAGAGATCGAAATAGTTAGGGCCTTTTTTGCTATTATGTCAACGAACTACGCTCGACAATGCAAAAAGAACGGGAAGCTGTAAATAACTTGCAAAATGAAATTAAAAATGTCTCCTCATAAAGTTATCACATTCCAGGGTTGTAATAGTAGTTTATGCGACTGCTACATAATGTAGGGCATTAATTCTCGAAAGTGGGTTTATGAAACGAGCCGAAGTTTCATAATAATATCACTCGAGAGTTTTAATGCCTAATTATGTACAGTTATATGTCGTGCTTTGTCCTTTGAGATTAGCAATGACACTTGTAGTACCGCGTAGTGTACGCCTTTCACACACTATATTTTTAGAATCCTTTATTTGAATCCTTTTTTTTTTGGGGTAGTTGTGTATCACCTCACCCGCGCGCATTTTGCAACCTTCATTCGCGTTCTAGTGCTCCGCCTTTCCATACGTTGCGCCCGCGTTCCGACCGCACCCCTATTCTAGTAGCTGCTGTTGTGAATTTTGAACTCTTGGTGAACTGTTGTAATGCCGCGGAAAAGAAAACACCGCGACGACGACGACGATGTCGCAGTTGAACGAAAAATAAGAAACCTGCAAAGAAAACTAGCACAAAGACGGCACCGGCGAAACAAGAAAGATTCCGACGATACGTCCTCATCGCGAGGTTCCACGCCTTCGAGGTCATACCCGCCACGCACGTCCAGAATAGGGACGTGACCTACTTTTTACACATCGCATCTATGGTACCAACATTGATATTGCAATTTGAACACTATTTTCGTTACAATAGGATTGTACTCTAATGAACGATTACATGATTATACCAACCAAATTATTCAATTGCAAATAAATAAACATTGTGTTTATACTTTATTGGTTTTGTAATCATGCTAAAGTAGATAAAGCGGACAGCACATTGGGGCTGTTTCATTCTATCTATGTACCTATATAGTCTATAGCGGCCAGTACAATGGGACTGGTTCACAGACTTATTACGTACATACCTACAAGTTAGGTGTTGTGTTGTTGAATTGCAAGATCAATAAGTTAGCAAAGTAGTAGAATTAGCGAACAGTACTGTTGGGGACTGTTTCATCTGCATACTTGCTAACGTCACAGTCTTAAGCGGCCATTACTAGTGGAATGGTTCATGACTGATATTACCTGAGGACTAGCTCCTTGTTTCAACTATAGGCATATATTGATATCCTCAGGCTGGCTATAGCGACTAGTACTAGGGACTAGTTCAAGTTAGACTGAATTATCATTGCTTTGGTCTCGTTATTTTCAGACATCGAAATAGTACAACCAGCATTCAGCGATTATGAGCCGGACGAGCTAACAGACCCAATCCTACCGGTCAAAACTAGTCAGACTGATGAAACGACGGTGCCGATATCTACGGACACGGCCAAAGCTGCCATCCCAGACGAGACTAATACAATTGATTTTGACATATTACAGCTTCTAGGAGATGATCCCACGGTTATTAACACTTACGCGAAGGAGATACAAAAGGACATAGCAGTTCGGCTTGAACACTACGCCACAACAGGGCTCACTAAAGAAGCCCGAAAAGTATTGAAAGAGAAGTATCTTACACCTAGTAACTGTAAGTTAATCGACCCGCCTGTCCTTAACGGAGAGATCAAAGCAGCAGTTAGCGATACAATGACCAGGCGTGATAAATCGATTGAAGAAGGACAAAAATATCTGACGGTAGCTATAGCATGCCTGAGCGAAGTCTTATCCAATTTGATTTCGACAAAGGACAAGGACATGAAAATGGTAAAAACTTTGATGGATGCGTGCAAAATTTTATGTTACTGCCAACATGCACACTCGAAAACACGTAAACAATTTATCCTAACTGCTTTGAAAACTGAGATGAAATCACAACTTCAAAACACCAAAATTGACCAGTACCTCTTCAGTGAAAATTTTGCTGACACTTTAAAATCAGCTAAAACCATAAATAAATCCGGCGCAGAACTGAAGTCCAGTCAAGTACCCAAGGCTCAACCAAGCAAAATGCCAACGCCAGCGAAGCGTTTAAACTGGAAGGGTCCTCTTCCGCCTCGCAGGCAGCAGGGAGTTCAAAGGACGAAGGAGCTTGCCACGACTTCGATGAAGAATCGGCCGGGTCGCTCATCGAAACCATCGTCGTATCGGCAACCCAATCAGCAGTACCATCGCAGATAATCCCGGTAAACTATGCCGGTAGGCTTGCGTTACATTATGACATCCAGATTATTAACTGAAGATCCGCTTATTCTTTCATATATTGAAGGATATAAAATACCATTTTCTCGTCCTGTGACACAGAAGGCTTTACCAAAATTCCAAAATTACTCTATGTTGCTGACAAAAAACAATTTAGGACAGCGATTGACAATCTGTTATCAATAGACGCAGTATCAACATGTATTGTTTGTCATGATCAATATCTATCAAGTATCTTCTTGATCCCAAAGCCCAATGGAAAAATGAGATTGATATTAAACTTAAAATCTCTTAATAAATTCATTGACACAGCTCACTTTAAAATTGAGGACTTGCGTACAGCATTAAAATTAATATCGAGGAATAGTTTCATGAGTACGCTTGATTTGAAAGATGCATATTTCTTGATAAAAATCCATCCTCATTTCAAAAAATATTTGAGATTTCAGTGGGAGCAAGATACTTACGAATTCAACGTTTTGCCTTTCGGCCTTAATACAGCACCGTTCGTGTTCACCAAAATCTTGAAACCGGTTGTAAAACTTCTTCGCCTTAAGTGTTATCTATCTACTGTTTATTTAGATTATTTTTTGCTAATTGGCCAGTCTTACGATGAATGTGTTAAGAACATATGCGATACAAAAAGACTATTGGCTTTATCATTAACGAAGGAAAAAGCTGCCTTACTCCCAATAAAATTTGTAAATTCCTAGGATATGTAATTGACTCGTAAAAGTTCCAGGTTAGTCTTCCTGTAGAAAAGGCAAAACGTATCCAAACTGAGATTACTAAGTATCTTAAACTCAAGAGATGCAAAATAAGAGATTTTGCCAGTTTTGTGGGTCTTTAATTTTCGGCCTGCCCTGCCATTGAATACGGTTGGCTTTATACAGAGCTCTTTGAACGCTGTAAATTTTTAAGCTTGATCAAAGATAATGATTATGACAGCTACATAACGATACCTGATAACATAATTCCGGATTTACGTTGGTGGAAACATGCAATTTCCCACTCGGTAAAGACTATCAAAACTGACGAATTTTGTCTGGAAATCTATATTGATGCCTCAAAAACGGGGTGGGGGATTGCGTGTGGAGAAGAAACCGCAAGTGGACTATGGAGTGAGGAGGAACGTTTACAACATATTAATTATCTCGAAATATTGGCGGCATATTTTGGTCTAAAAATATTTGCAAAGAGTTTAACAAATTGTCAAATCTTATTACGAATAGACAACACCACTGCCATATCATATGTGAATAGAATGGGTGGGATTCAATATCCACACTTAACAGATTTTACGAAACAGTTATGGCAGTGGTGTGAACGTCGAAGCATACATGTTTATGCTACATATATTCGATCATCTGATAATGTAATCGCTGATGCCGAATCAAGACGCATACACCCAGATATAGAATGAGAGCTAAGTGATTATGCCTTTAAAAGGATAATTACAAAGTTTCAACCACCTGTTGTAGACTTATTTACAGTGACACAGTTATCCTAGGTGATTTCAATACCTGTTTACTTAAAAATGATGTTCGCTCAGCCAAACTCCAGTCTATCATCAGCTCCCTAAATTTAAATATTCTTCCCTTGAGTGCAACTCACTTCCAGCCCCACTGCACCCCCTCTCTTCTAGATCTTATGATTGTTTCTAACATATCCAAGGTTGCTACACATGGCCAACTTAATGCCCCCTTCTCCTTTCACGATTTGATTTATCTCTCGTTCAAGTTAAGGCCTCCCAAGCGCGCAGCAAAATTCCTGGATATTCGCAGTTTCAAGGGTATGGATCTCAGCTCCCTTAAGTCTGACGCCGCTTCTATAGACTGGTCTCCTGTCGTCTGTAGTGAGACCGTTGATGACAAAGTCCAGCATTTCAACTCGATTGTCTTAAGTTTGTTCGACAAACATGCTCCTGTCAAAAAGGTTAGGGTCAAACATCTCCCTGCGCCTTGGCTTACCGACACCATCAAGGGTCTGATGGCCCAGAGAAACCGTGCCAAATGTAGATATAAGAAGGATCCGACGGACGATAATCTCCTTATATACAAACGTCTCCGTAATCGGTGCACCCGTCTTTGTCGAGATGCCAAACGCCGCCACATCTACGAGAGTATCGAGAGTTACTCTCCTGCACAGGTTTGGAAGTTCCTGAAGACCCTTGGTGTTGGTAAGTCCCAGGACGCAGTTGCCGGTAGTGTCGACCTCAATGGTCTCAACAAATTCTTTGCTGTCTCCCCTGTCGTGATGGACCCCTGTGTCAAGGATGCTACCCTTCGTAACTTGCGTACCAGAACGACATCAAGTTGCTTACCTTTCAACCTCAGGTCTGTCGGAGTTGGCGCAGTAAAGAAAGCTATTCTAGAAATCTCGTCCAAGGCTGTAGGTGATGACAATATCTGCTCTCAGATGCTATTCAGTGTACTCGATAATGTTTTACCACCCATAACGCATATAATTAACGCGTCGCTGAGCGAGTACTGCTTCCCAAGCCAGTGGAAAAGAGCGTTAGTGATACCCCTGCCTAAAACTTCTAACTCGTCCTCCTTCAAAGAGTTCCGTCCCATTTTCATCCTACCAATCCTTTCCAAAGTCTTTGAATCAATTGTCCACTCCCAGCTGTCCTCGTACCTTTCCTCCATGGATTTACTGAACCCTTTTCAGTCTGGTTTTAGGCCAGGGCATAGCACCACCACCGCACTGCTCAAGGTAACTGACGATATCCAACTGGCAATGGATAAGAAGCAGCTCACAGTCCTGACTCTCCTTGACTTTAGCAGCGCCTTCAACTGCGTCGACTTCGATATACTTGTTGAAATCATAAAAACACTCAATGTCTCTTCACACTCGGCTCGCTGGTTTGACTCCTACCTGAGAGACCGCCAGCAGCGCATTAAGTCTGAAGAAGTTACTACGGAATGGTGCAAGCTCTCTACTGGTGTTCCGCAGGGTGGCATCCTTTCTCCTCTTCTTTTCTCAGTTTGCATCCATTCCATCTCGGATGTATTGTCTTCCTCGTATCATCTCTATGCAGATGACCTTCAAATTTATCGGCATTTTCCCCTGTGACTTCGACTGTAGAGGCTTTGAATGCTGACCTCGACAACATCAGGAAATGGGCTCTTTCGTATGGGCTATTAGTCAACCCGGATAAGTCTCAGGCGATGATACTGGGTACACGGCACTTACTTAATTTGTTGCAGCATAGGTCAGTTGCTCCCGTGCTTTATGACGGTACCATTGTCAAGTACAGCGAGAAAGCCTAAAATCTTGGGGTTGTTTTTGATACTCTTTTATCCTGGTCGCCCCACGTTTGTGAGGTCAGCAGACGAGTCTTTGCATCCTTTCATTCCCTTCGGCGTTTGCAGTACTTCTTGCCTAGGCAGACTAAAATCATGCTTGTTCAGACCCTTCTTCTGCCTTTAATTGACTACGCCGATGTTTGCTGGGCCAGCGCGAACGAAGATCTACTGAACAAACTCGAGCGACTTCAAAATCTCGGGATTCGGTTTATCTTCGGTCTCCGCAAGTACGATCCATGTCCCAATATCGCAGGGAATTAGGCTGGCTCCCGATCCGACTTCGTCGTGATATGCACATTCTCTCCTTCCTCTTCAATATTTTGAGAAATCCGCGCTATCCCGCATATCTTCGTGAACATTTTGAGTTTCTTTTCTCTGGGGATAGACTTCGGAGATCTCACACGGTGTCACTTTTGTCAATTCCTCAGCACAACACTGTTGCTTACGAGCACTCGTTTGGGTTAAGGGCAATACGTTTGTGGAATGCACTTCCTTGCGCTATTAGGGATTGCACATCCTTGTTCTCTTTTAAGAAAAAGTTGAAACAGCATCTCCTTTCTTCCGCATAGTGGGTATCTTATAGTATGTATGTGTATCTATGTATTTATTGTATTCTATTAATTTATTTTATAGTATGTGTAGGATGTATTGTGATTTATCTGATAGTATATTAACTTTATTTCTTTCTTTTAAATCTTGATTGTACACTAGGACTACCTCTCTATAAATATTTTTTTCCTTTCCTCACAGGTTAGCTGTAAGAAATTTCTTTTTAGAAATAAGCTCACCTTTGCATATTGTTCGTTGTATTTTTTCCATTGTGTTTTCTGTGCAATAAAGAATTATTATTATTACTTATTTGCCAGCAGAGTCAATAAGAAATGTCCTGTTTACGTCTCATGGCATAAAGATCCGGACGCATTTGCAATCAATGCTATCACAATATCCTGGTCCGATCTTTATTTTTATGCGTTCCCTCCTTTCACCATGATCCTTAAGTCGTTGCGAAAGATAATCACTGATAAAGCTAGGGGCATCATGGTGGTACCGTACTGGCCCACCCAACCATGGTTCCCTCTATTTAAGAGGTTATTAAAATCAGAATTATTATTATTCAAAGCAGATGATAACTTAATTGTTTCTCCTTATTCCAGCTATCGACAAATCCACACCCAGATTACCCTGGTAGCAGGAATATTGTCGAACAAGCCATTTTAAGAAGAAATATTCCATCAGCCGCAATGGACATTATGGCCTCTTCCTTATCGGACAATACGAGGTCTATTTTAATAAATGGTTTCTGTTTTGCAATCAAAATAATCTGGATATGTATGAAACACCTATTTCTAATGTGATTACCTTCTTAACGCAATTATTTGAAGCTGGTGCCCAGTATGGTACTTTAAATACTTGCCGTTCTGCATTATCTTTGATAATACTAAACGATATCGGAGATGATTGTAATTTGAAGAGGTTCTTTAAGGGCTTATTCCGTTTAAGGCCTCCTTTGCCGAGGTATAACACTACTTGGGACACTACCTTGGTTCTTAACTGTGTCGCTAATTGGTATCCAAATAAAGGCTTGACTATCCAAAAAAATTCTTTTAAACTAGTTACGCATCTCGCCTTAATTACGGCTCACAGATCTCAAACAATGTCAAAAATTAGAGTTTGCAACATCGAGTCACAATCCACAAAGGTCATCATAAAAATTCCAGACCTGATTAAAACATCTCGCGTTGGAGCGTCCCAACCGATATTATCTATACCGTTTTTCGATGAACGGCCCGAAATATGCCCTGCAAGAACATTAAATGCATACTTAGATTTAACAAATGCAATGCTTGCGGATATTGATAATTTATTCATTAGTATAAGAAAGCCCTATAGGGCAGTAGGTTCACAAACTTTGAGCCGTTGGGTTAAATCTACCCTACATATGTGTGGTATAGATGTGTCTGTTTATTCCGCACATAGTACGCGGCATGCCGCTACATCTGCAGCTCGTTCCTTAGGTATCAGTCTTTACAGAATAAGAAAAACAGCTGGCTGGAGTGCTAACTCCAACACTTTTGCCAAATTTTATAGCAAAACGGTAGATAATTATTGTAATGACGATTCATTTGCTAGAACATTATTAAGTAAATCGAACAATTGAAAGCAATTGGTCTATTGTTATCATTTCTTAATTATATCTGGTTCCATCCGATAGTGATATATTTCACGATTAGCTCTAAAAGTCTACAAGTGTCATTGCTAATCTCAAAGGACAAAGCACGACATATAATTAATGATTAAACGAACTTACCTGTACGTGAAGTTCTATCGTAATTATAGGAGTGCTTTGTCCGAAGAGATTAGCAAACCCTCCCACCCTTGCTTCTACAAATCTACACCCTCTGAAGTAAGATCGTGAAATACTTTTTTACCCGCGCGCATTTTGAAGGTTGCAAAATGCGCGCGGGTAAGGTGATACACAACTACCCCAAAAAAAAAAAAAGATTCAAATAAAGGATTCTAAAAATATAGTGTGTGAAAGGCGTACACTACGCGGTACTACAAGTGTCATTGTTAATCTCTTCGGACAAAGCACTCCTATAATTATGATAGAACTTCACGTACAGGATAGTTCGTTTAATCATTAATTATATACACTAGTTTATCTACACACATATCATAAGCTCTCTTTGATGTATTCAGGAACCGCATGTGCGACCGGCATTGTGGCATTGATCATTGCTCTGGTGTTGTTTAGCTTGTTCAGAGTACCAACTTCACTGACAAACTGCGGCACGCAAGCGGGCGTCAACATTCGAAATTTGAATTTATATTTTTTTTGGTATTTTGATCATAATGTATCGATATTCAGATAAGAAATGAGTTTTTACCAAGAAGTTTATCAATATGCGGGTCGTAACGTGTGATTTTTGGACGCAGTAAAGAGGGTTTATGATACGTGTGTAGATAATAGTAGTTAATGTCCACTGGCAACACAGCCCTTTACTTGTAAACATTGATTTTTTTCTTCGCCCCATCATAATTAATACTAAAATACAGTTTAAAGTGGTTAACATTGGACAAAACAAGCAGATACTGAACGTCTAACCTCAAAGCTGAGTCTGAACCCGTGAACACAGAGAAACGCGAGCTTTCCAGGGACCAAAAGGCTTTTCCAGGTACACTTTCTGTTTTCCGTTACTTCAAACTGCACTCCCACACTGATATACGGGATAAAACAAATAAAATAGAACAGAGAAAATAGAAAACGTCGACCCTCACACAATAACACAAATCAGCTGTCTGAAACTGTCACCTCCTCAACTGACAGCTACCAGTGTGGCCTGTCACAAAAACTGTGAGAACCACAGATTAACGAAACGGTTTGCTAAAAATTCTAAGGTGAGAACGTTCGAAAACCTAAACGAAATTTATCATTGCTGTTTGCCTGGATAGCGGTCACAAACCACAACAATGAGTACCTTGATGCACGGTGCTGGCAACTGCTATGCATGCCAAGTTTTGCTGATGGATACGGTGGAGCGAATTCAGTGCATGGTAGAAGGATGCAATAACATATTTCATCTGCTATGTATCTCTGGCGCAGATAAACTTATACCCGCTGCAAAGATGAATTGGGCCTGTCCAGAGTGCCGGGCCTCTATCAAGAAAGTCGGTGATAACACTCAAACGCCAGTAGGAGCCGCAAAATTGAAGGCGTCTTTCATTAATTATAGGAAAAGAGCGTCTTATAAAACAGAAGAAGAGGACTATGTTTTAAAGACAACCGAATTCCTAGAGATAATGGCGGAGATAAGAGATATCAGAAAGGATATCTCTGATATAGCGGGGAGCCTAGCTTTGTTGACCTCAACGATGAGTCAACATCAGGTGGTCATTGAAAAGTGCTCGACGGTTACCGGAGCGGTCTCTGCCAAGCTGGATAATATAGAAGTGCGGGCAAGGGCTGAGGAAGAGCAAAGAAAGAGTTCTGCGCGCCCCAAAGCTCAAAAGTCCTATGCAGATATGGCCTCTAGTCATCACAAGCAAGAGAGCAGAGAGAATAAAAAAGCAGCCTGAAAAATGCCAAGCCAACTCTACCCACCGGAACGACACCGGAACCACAGACGGCACCATTGGAAGGCATTCAAAATTCATCCGAGGAATCCGGGGATGAAGGTTGGACGGAAGTTCGGAGAAAAGTTCGGCGACCCAGGTCCCTGTACTGTACTGCTGGACCTAGTGTCACCTCGCTGAAGGCAGTAGAACGGCGGAAATATTTCCATCTTTGGAACATGCTCTCCGGAGTTGACGAAGTAAGGAGCTATCTCCAGCAGCTTTGCTTACCGAGAGCAGGAACAGTTGATGAACTCAAGCCCAAAGGGGACTATAAATCTTATAAGATAGGTGTCCCAGCAGATATCTTCGAAAAATGTTCATCTATCGAGATGTGGCCTGAAAATGCTAGAGTGAAAGCCTGGATACCCTTTCGAGGAGCTCAACCGAAGACTGGCACTCGGGGATAATCTCCGAGTCAGCACAGGGAAGACTCTCGATATTATGTACCAGAACGTTCGAGGTATTAAGAGCAGGCTAGAATACTGGCGTAATAACCTTCCTTCACTAGGACAGGACCTCGTCGCTGCTACGGAGACATTCCTGGACTCATCCGTTGGAGATGCTGAGGTAACGGCGGGAGGTTGGAGCGTGCTGCGCCGGGATCGCCCCACCGCGTGCGGAGGCGTGCTGCTCGCGGCCCGCCCCGGCATCACACTACGCCGATGCCGGGACCTCGAAACAGATCATGGCGAAGATCTTTGGGCCAATTTCACATTGGATGGTGTCCACTTCACAGTCTGTGTGGTCTATGTGGACCCCAGTAAAAAGAAGAACGGGAAACCAATCTCATAGGCGGAAAAAGATGCCCAATATCTAAGCTGGTTCACCAAAACGGAAGGAAATAGGTCAACCTTAAACGGAAACCTTATTATTCTCGGTGACCTCAACATGAATAGTGCATCAGTGTCTATTGTTAATTATTATTGCTATTTTCTGAGTGTTTGGTGTATGTATGAGACGAATGATGTGATGAATGCTCACGGGGGCGTGCTTGATGTGGTATTACTGCCGGAGAGCGTCCGTGGTGTAACCGTGCGCACCTCCGTGTCAGGCAGCCTGGTGCCACACGCTGACGCCTACCACCCGCCTCTCGACATCATTGTGCCACTGTCGTCAATGCAAGGCGCAGTCCAGCGATCCGGCCGCTTGGATCCCAGCAACATTGACGGTCACAATGACTGGAATTTTGCCAAGGGCAACCACACAGTCCTGTACAAACACATGTCTAGCGTCATTTGGGACGATATTGCTGAAGCTCCGGATGTGGACACGGCAGTTGGTCGTTTTTACGACACCATATACGATATTTTCAATGCGACAGTGCCGAAAAAACCAGGAAATTTGTACCTACTAGACGCTACCCAGTGTGGTATACTGGGGATATAATACACGACCTGGCCGCCAAGGCTAAATTACATTGTAAGTGGAAGTCGTGTAAGAGACCAGCTGACTACGCCGCATTCAGTGAGCTGAGAGCCAGTATTAAGTGCCGCATAGCTACAGCTTACATGAACCACATGGTGAGTTTAGAAGGTAATATCAGATACAACCCACGCGCGTTTTGGAAACATGTGAGCGGCCTCAGATCGAAGGGTGGTTTCGAACCTCGGGTCATGCATCAGGGGCAAGAGTGTGCCGGAGAAGAAGCAGCAGCCGCATTTGCAGACTACTTCTCCGACGTTTTCCTCAGTGACAAGCCGGCGCTGGCACCGGATCTGGTAAACAGATCCGATGACTCGCGTACTGCTAACTACGTCCAAATTACACATGTTTCCCGTAGGGATATAGAGAAAGGACTGAGGCAACTAAGGCCAAGGAGCGCAATTGGATTGGACAACGTCCCTCCTTACTTCTTAAAGGCCTATAGTGATCAGCTGGTACTGCCTTTAGGTTGTATCTTCAACCTAGCTTTTGAGCAAGGGAAGTACCCCACCAGCTGGAAGCTCTCTCGAGTCAGTCCTGTACCCAAGACTAGTGATACTGCCTCTGTAAATCAATATCGACCGATTGCGATCCTGAGTTCATTGGCAAAATTGTTCGAGTCAGTCATATGCGGTAAAATCTATCCACAGATAGCGCCATATTTGTGCGACTTGCAACACGGATTTAGGAGTCGTCGCTCAGTAACCACCAACTTACTGACGTTAGTCGATTTGGTCTCAAGAGAGCATGGATCGGGGATGTCAGGTGGACGTCACCTATCTGGACTTCCGTAAGGCGTTCGATAGAGTTGATAACGATGCCCTAATGAAGAAATTTTGCGCCATAGGATTTGCCCCAAGGCTGTTGGTCTTCTGTGCTGACTACTTGAAAAACCGCCAACAGTTTGTGCGACATGGCTGCTTTGAGTCCCAGCCGTACCACACGCGGTCGGGTGTTAGCCAAGGCTCTATTCTTGGTCCGTTGTTATTTATCATCATGATAAATGATCTAGAATCTGTGCTAAAATATTCTAAATGCCTACTGTACGCGGACGACCTCAAACTAGTACTTCCCATAATGTCAGAAAATGACTGTAGGCTACTACAGGAAGATCTAGATGCGGTCTATAGATGGAGTGTGAGCAACAAACTCCTATTCAATAGTGAAAAATGTTGCATAATGTCTTTCACGCGCTCTCCTCGGCCTATTAGCGTGACGTATACACGCGCGGAGTCCTTGACTCGAGTGTATTCGATGAACGATCTCGGTGTTACGTTTGACCCTAAACTTACATTTCATGAGCACATGAGCACTTTAGCCAAGGAATGCTTTAAAAGATTGGGGTTTGTGATTCGGAACAGTAAGGGATTCCGTAATCTGGGTGTGGTACAGCTTCTTTACACTGCCCTAGTGAGAACCAAACTGGAATCTAGCTCGGTTGTTTGGAATCCACACGAAAGCTCATACGTCCTTATGCTCGAGAAGGTACAAAAAGCTTTTTTACGATACCTATATAAGAGGAAATTTGGGTACTACCCTTATCTCTATCCAACCGCTTTTATATTGGGTATGCTTGGATATAACTCACTAGAGGTGAGACGTAACACTGAACAACTTCTGACTGTGTGTCGATTGTTGCGAGGCGACAGTTACTGCGCGACGCTTGTCAGTGCGGTATGCGCGTTATTTGTGCCTGACAATTACGTACGCGGGCGCAGGCACCAGCTGCTAGCGGGCGGCTCGCACCGCACGGTGGCGCGCCGGCAGTCTCCGCTTGTCCGGGCGCGGGACAGCCTGAATGCTCTGTTGGTGGTAGCACCACTGAACGATCTGTTTGGTGATGCATGGAGGGACATTGTGCGAATGTGTGGCAGGTTCTGCGAGATGATGGAATGACAGTAATGTCAAATTATAACATTGAATTTGGTTTTTTATTAATTGATTTATGATTGATGACATATTGTGAATTTTAATTTGGATTGTAAATATTTTATTTTATTGGTATATATCTGTAATTTATGTCGATTTGGCCTCGGCTGTCAAGGCATAGATAAATTATGTTAATAAATAAATAAATAAATAAATAAATGTGATTGCTACATAATGCCTAATTATGTACAGTTAAATACACTAGTTTATCTACACACATATCATAAGCTCTCTTTGATGTATTTACGATCCGCCTGTTTGACCGGCATTGTGGCATTGATCATATCTCTGCAGCTTAGCTTGTTCTGTATTACCAACTTCACAGACAAACTAGCGGCGGCACGCAGGCGGGCGTGGCCGTTCGAAATTTGAATGTCATAATTTGACAGATTTTTGTACACTATGGTCATAATGTACAAATTTTCAGATAAGAAATGAGTTTTTACGTGCGGTTTTTAGACGCAGTAAAGAGGGTTTATGATACGTGTGTAGATAAAATATAAAAAACTACATTCGTCGTATTTCTTCAGTTAAGCGTCAAGCTGTCAAGCTTATGTGATGTATTGTAAGCAATTCTACAGAGGTTTATACAAAATATAGTGGTTTTTATTTAATCTGAGAAATGCGTTTGTGTAACTGATACATATGTGATATATGATGTTAGGTTTGTGTACCCGAAGGATGCCAAATGGGACCCTATTACTATTCTTCCGCTTACGGTCTGTCTGTCTGCGTCATACTTTTTAAAGAATGTGTATTTCTGTTGCCGCTTCAGCAATAAATGATGAATTACACGAGATTTTATAAATTCAAGTGACGTATGAAAAATTTCATTATCACTGCCCTTACGAATTCCAAATCATCGTCATTCAAATGTAATCGATAATTCGCGACATCGATTGTTGCGGTTGCGCAAATGGGTTGACATCGGATCCGGGGGTTAGGTTCATTGTTAGCGGTGGGTACTAAGTTCGAAACCTATTTCGGACATATTTGTTTTTTTTTTGGTCCTTGATTTGTCTTGTACGATAATACAAAACCCTTTGTGTACGAGTCCGACCCGCACTTGTCAGATTTTAATTAGTTTAATTGTGAAGCCATCGATCTTAAGTTGAATTATTGTAGATATCAGAGCCTAACGAATAACTTCTAGCTCTGAGCTGAGGCAAGAAGTTGGCACCACATCATTTTAATCAATCATTAAAAATGAATGAATAAAAAAAAAAGCAATGAACAAAACCATATTTGATAAGCTTTTTTTCGTTGTTAAATATAACGAATAAATACAGAACGGGAAAGTAAGAAATTAATCTAGGAGCACTTGTCAAGACAAATTCGACGAGCCCAAACTCGATGGGGTTGTGTCGTTTTATTACATAGTTCCCATGGCCACCTTCCGGCTCCACCATCAGATCAGCTCCATATTAACAAAATATTGCATTGTCATCCGATTTACATATGCAAGCAAAATTTCCAGCTCAATCGGAAACCGGGAAGTGGGTCAAATTGAACTTGAAAGATTTGATTACAAACGGACAGAGCCTGGGACAGGTGAAACTTAATAAAAGCTTCGTCGGTTTGCCGCCAAAATCCTACGCGATACACTCGTATATCAGTTTTAATAAAAACAGTCAAAAATGCGGAAGAACAAGGAGTCAAAGGCACATGATGTATAATTTATTATACCCTGACGAGTACTGATGTATGTTTAATGAATGTATGGGATCTGATCCGTGCGGATATTTTGCTATTAATTTTCTCTTATGGAGTACACGACATGCCTGGGAATTGAATATGGGCTAAGGTTGCGTGGTGTATTGAAAACCTCTTTTTTAATAAAATAACTTAGTAAGGATTTGGGGTATTTCTTGGAAAGAAAGGAAATAAGGACACACACCACCCTGCGTTGCGTGTTACTTTTCTCCGTATCTATGTGGGGCGCAATAATTAGAGCTCTATTGTTAAGTCTATTATTTCAGTGATTCAGATCCTCCAATCCTCACTGTCATGTGATAACCGAATGCAGCGATACAGAGTCTATTGGAAGATGTTGTCGGACCATACCTTATTGAATAACCGAGAAAAAAAACCTACAGAACCCACAAAATAAATTTCGAATTCCCACATTTCATAAATATATTAAAATTACATTAGCGCGTTGGAAAATGTCTTTCTGGTTCGGTAGTTCGTGGTTTTGTGGGGCCGCTGAATAATATTAATCGTGCTCTCCTGATAATTTCTGCAAAACTTTATATACTGGCACATACATTGCTTCTGGCCCCACACTAGCTCGGATGGGTAATTACAGTTTTGCCGCAGTCGCCCTGTGTTGTGGGAACCAGAAACAGCGACGTCACATATACACACACGTATAAACATCCAAGACTTGGGAATATTTTTTTAAGGTATATTATGTCGAAGATATACAAACACAATATAATATAAAGTCCGACTTCATTACGGCGGGCTCTAAAGGCTTGCGCACATCTAAATAACTTATCTAACATAAAGTTACTTAAGGAACTTGAGATACTAAGGATACTTAGGATCAATGAGATACTTAGGATCCTTGTGGTACTTAGAGTACATGGTTAACCAAGGTTACTAGGGCCCTTGTGATATTAAGGATATTTAGGGTCCTTGAGATATTTAGAGTTACTGTGCGGCATAGGTTTTAGGGTACGCCAGGTACCCATAAGTCTTCCGATACTGAGGATACTTAGGGTTCTTGAGATATTTTGGGTTCTTAGGGTCTATGAGAAACTCATGATACTTAAAAACCTTGTGATACATCAGACCCTTTATAAAATTAAGATCGTTGGTTATATTTATTTATTTATTTTATTTATTTATTTATTCAGGGGTTACAACAGGACCAGTTACAGTACAAAAATAAAACAGAGGATAAATATTATTGTATATAGATTATATAGAGGATTAACTTAAAATCTAACTAATCCCGCAGGGTGATGTAGTGAATAATCCTTTCCTATCGGCAAAACTCGGAACAACGATAACACCCGAATGGTGCCGATGTGTCTATGAATTACAGTATTATTAAATTACGTGTAGGTATCAAATAAATCGCATACTTTATTTATCAATGTCAAATATCAAATTGCCCGTTTGACGTATATTACACTGAGATGTTAAAACCACCACGATTCTATCATATAAAGAATTCGTAAGGTAAACAAAAATATAACTAGTTACTGAGGACGTTTTATTTCAATAAAATGCACTGATAAAAACCAAATTCCGGTTGGGATGATCTAATGATTCTATAAGGATTGGAACCCCAAAAGTCTAACTATAAGTCAAAACTACAGTAGGATTTTGCAGACCTTTTTTATAACAATAAATTTTTGTAATTAATTAAAAATACTATGACATAACAAAAAAGACACCTCAACATAAAACAAAACAAACCAGCAGAGAAATTAATATAAATAAATATGATTTTCTGATTGGATGAACGACTTCGATTATGACAGCGGGATAAGAGGAGGAGGAGCGGGGTGGACAGTGTGATCCGAAACAATACTTCCAATATCACAGTCAGAATCAGAACTATTTTCTGGTGTATCATCGTCAGAGTTTTCATGAACGGTGATTACAAAACTAGCCATATAATTTTCCAACTCAGGTTCGTGTTTTCGGTACTCGTTTTCGCATTTGATGGCGTGGTCACATACTTTGGCCCAAACATCGGAACCAATCATATTAACCTTTTCCTGTACCAATTGTTTCACAGTAGTCATATTCATACTGATGTTTCTTTTGGATACGTATCCCTTTATTTGTTTTCAATCGGATTGAAATCAGGATGGTATGGTGGCAATCTTAGTACGCTGTGTCCATATTTGTTCATAAGTTTATCTATTGAGTATTCTACAAAGTCTTGTTTGTACTTGCAAATAATTTCATATATTTCAAGTTTTGTTAATGACGGATCAATCGGAACGTTATGTTTGGATAGCCAATCAATCATGTCTTGCTTCCTGGTATTTGAATTAGGAGGTTTTTCTACGTACTTATTATGATACGCAGCATTATCTACTATTAGTACCGAATGTGGAGCTAAGTTTGGAATGAGTTGATTACGAAGCCATTTTTCATAGTTTTCATTGTTCATCGCGTTGTGATAGTCACCTGTTTTATCAGTAGACTGATACATTAACAATGCCCCAGGTATAAACCCCTTTCTACTACCAGCGTGCACTATTATAAGACGTTGTCCTTTAGAAATTAACTGTTTCACTCCGTTTTCTGACGAGTCAGCCCAGCTTTTACCTGCCAAATGTGAGGTATGGATGTATGTTTCATCTATATAAACAATCTCTCTCCCTTGCAATCTGTACTTTTTTATCGCGGCTAAAAACTTTACTCTTTTTAAACGAACATCATCTTTCTCGATAAGTAATTTTCTGTTGTTTTCAACTTTTTTATACCGAAATCCCATTTTCCTAAGAATTTTTCTTTGCGTAAAGTCACATACCTTAAAATTTATGGCTTCGGATAACTTGGACTTCAGGGCTTTAATTGTAGGTACTTGTTTGTATATCAAATGGAAATTATACACTAATCGGCGTATAACGTTGTAGCCAAAATCGTCAAGACCTAGACAAAATAATTTATTTGGTCTACCCAACTTTGCCGACTTCGGACTATTGGAGGTGGATTGATTTATGTATTCTTTTTGCAATATTTTATTTGCTGTTCGTTGAGAAATTCCACTGGCCTCCGAAACTCGTTTTTGTACTTTGCAAAAGTAAGCAGTATAGTTGATATGTTTGAATTTATCATTTTCAGTTAAGAAATATAAATAAATATTGAAAATAACTTCGCAGGCTTGCCGATCTAAACGTTTCCCTTTTCTTAGTGCTTTCGGCATGTCTTTTATAAATTGTTAATGTGGATCGAATAAAATCAATGTTTATTATTTACAAAAATGACAGACAAGAGTGAAATGTAAAGTCAAAAAAAAAAAATAGGTGGCCTGCATTAATACACGAGTCCATGAAGCTTATCACAAAATCTAACATAAATATCAACAAAATATTTCTGTGGTATTAACTACTCTATATAGATACTTCCTCTTGCAATGCGACCGTTCCCTACGTTGTCTCGATGGGTAATGAGTGCGTGTGAAGTAGTAAGACAAAAACGAACATTTCCGAGAAAATGCGAAAGGAAAGGATTATTCACTACATCTGTATCCATCTTAACTGACAGGTGGGATATCTGTGCGTTACGTGAAAAAATAGTGTATAAAGTGCAACATACGGACAGATATTCCCCCTGTATACATATGTAACTTTAATACTTGTGTGCAATAGAGAATTATGATCTATGTTCGTTGACTACCTAACCCGGTTGTCTCCCCCAGTGCCCTTGCTGTGGGTCCGTCTGCTGGGCGGCGCGCGCCCCCTGGTGGCGGGGCGCAGCACGGAGCTCACGTGCCAGGCGGTGGGCGCGCGGCCCAAACCGGACATCTCCTGGTGGCGGGGCAACACAAGGCTGAAGACTGCGAGAGAATCTGTGAGTATCATCTCAAATATCTATTAGCCTAGCTTAGGCCATATTGACGCTGTCATTTTCTTTATGACAGATAACATATGGCTTGGAATGAGAGACGAAATCCATGGTCAGTTGCGCTCCGAATAATGTCCTTAAAACCCCCTTAAAATTTAACAACACCCTCTATAAATAGAGCCAGCGCCGACGAGCTGTTCCGCTTGGCGTATTCGGAGTTGACTGCCAACATCCAATAGCGGTGAAGCTCTAGATGAAAAAGAATAAATAGTAGATAAATGTTTGTTTATTTGTCCGCAGACATCAGTGGACGGCAACGTCACGAACAGTGTGTTGCAGTTCACGCCGGCCATAGAGGACGAGGGGCGCGTGTTGTCGTGTCGCGCGGCACAGCACACCTCGACACGGGACAACGCACAAGCACGGGAGACGAGTGAAGACGGGTGGAAGATGGAGGTGCAGTGTGAGTGTTGAACACTAATAAGAAAGAGTAATATATAATGTTGCTCATTATTGTCCCCACCGAGGGGTACAAGCCTTTCCCCGGATACGAATAAGATTGAACCATACCACGCGGGCTCAGTGCGGGTTTATGGAGGGGTTTTACGACTACTGCTACCAAATCGCGATAGTAGCCGGAATAACAGCTAAACGAGTCATCCGAAACACGGAATATCCGATAATAATATATGGCAAATCTTATTGGTACATGGTCAGCACCGGAATCGAACCTGCATCTCTTGCGTGAGAAGCTAGCATGAAACCAATACCACCTCTACCTCCACGGAGCTCTTTTTCTTTACCATAATCCACCTAAGGTCGTTCGAAAGTGTACTGCAGTAAGTACAATCTGATAATAAAGAGGCAATCCAAAGGCTGCTCAAACTTTTACCCCTGTAACGAAGATGCTATCTAAAGCTAACTGAAACATCGTCATCTTCGGCAGCTTGTTTTCGCCTACTATTGTATAAGCCTGCTCCTTTTTGTGACAACTTAGCCGGTAATACTATCTACCCACTTCCAAGCTGCTGTTTGTTGCGGCTTCTACTCAGCTAGTGATCTTAATCACCACCCTAATCATAGCCACCTGTCAAACTAATCGGCTATTTAAGTGCTTCGCTTAAACCAATTAACAAACATTATTCTCGGTCCTGAGCAACTCGGGTGCAATTAGCAGTCCCTCAACGGAATATCTTCGTCATCTTTCAATCTTATTTACGGATTTCTTAATAATTCTTATTAAAATTTTGGTTTGAAAGCCAAGGGAACAGTAAGTAAGTAATGATGATGATGACTTATATATATACGTCATCATCATCATACGTACCTATACCTATACCTTTTACTGTATGTCCAGACTATCCAGTGAGCAAATTGGAGCTGGGAGCAAATTTGGACGCGCGGCAAGTGCTTGAGGGATCCGACGTGTACTTGGACTGCAGAGTGCGCGCCAACCCGACACATACACACGTGTACTTCACGCACAACGTGAGTACTTACACACACACGGCAAAGAACAACACACGTGTATTTTACGCATAACATGAGTACAATCTACCACTGTTAAGTCCGTAAGTCCCAGTGACTCCATCTGAGTATCATCGTTCATGCAAGCCAAAAGCGCTTTCTCTCCTATGGGAAAGGAAGAAAGGCGAATAGTTGAAGAATATAGTTGACAGTCCCCTGATCAGCACTATAGATCTGGAGAATGTAGTAGTTGTGGATGCAGTCCGGTGGGTGGAATGCGAACCACTCCATTTTTTATCGGTATCAAGTACGAGGCATTATTCTGTGCCAATTGGCTAATAGTAGAATAGGGGCCCTGGTCACGACCAAGCCTTCCTTCTGGTTTGTTGAGGCTGTTGTTTTACCTATTCACGAAGCTTTTGTCTCCAGGGCGTGATTGGTGATGCCGTGTTGATGCCGTGATGCCAGTGTTATTTGGAACTCTTCCTGGATCTTCCAATAAGACTATATACTTTTACATTGGCATTATATTTTGACACTACCGATTTTCTCGGCAGGGTGTAATAGTGAAGCCAGGTCCCGGCGTGCTGTTAGCGAACCAGTCTCTAGTCCTGCAGCGCGTGTCGCGTGCGGCGGCCGGCGCGTATGTGTGCGTGGCGAGGAACGCGCTGGGAGAGGGGCAGAGCGAGCGGCTGATGCTTAATGTCAAGTGTGAGTAGCTCCATTGCTGCTTTGTACTCCTGGTGTATCATTGTTTCTTCTTGTTCCTAAGAAGCTTGGAGGGGTGAGGGCATCTGTGATGAGTCTTACTAAGCTGGGATGAGACACGAGCAACTCAATGCTGCTAATAGAGGACTTAATATATTTAGACACAAACTACATAGGTAAACTTCAAATAAATGCTTAGGTCTAAAGTAGACTGGCCTAGTTTACAAGACTTTTAATTTCTGTTTACATATGTAGGTACATATAGGTACCACCTCAAAAATTATTGCAGTCTTCTGTTGCACCCTTATACTATTTTGTTATAGCGGTATCTGATGTGTTTTCCTAGGAAGCCCAGATCTTGGAGACAAGGCTTTGTAGCTTGAAAGAGTTAGGCAGCGATTTTCGTTCTCACAACACTCAAATAAAATACCCACACAACTTACCATCTATCCTTTGGGACAAGTATATTAGATATATCTAACGGCGTACAGCAACTCAGAAAATTACTCTACCTAGCATCCTCGAAACTTAGTTACAGGCCGCGCCATATTTATTTGACTCAGAGCGAGCTGTGACCTCTCTTTCTCGCCTAGGCCAGTATAGCCAAGAAACTTGGCGCGAACTATATATCAGGAGCGTAAAGCAAGACAGAAGATGACTACCCACAAGTCTCACAACATAAGATTAAACCCTTTTGAGTCAAAGAACTAGGTAGTTGAGTTAAGTCAATGTAGCTACAAGGAGCTTCCATTTACCCAGGAGGTGTGGATCACTAACATCGTTGTGTTGCAGTCGCGCCGAGCTGCCGCGGGGCGGTGCCGGCGCTGCTGCGAGCGGTGCGCGGTGAGCTGTTGCACATACAGTGCGACCTCGTCGCCAACCCGCAGGTGAGAACACACTCCAGACAGACATCTTCATATCATCATCATCATCATCAACATCATCATCATCATCATCATCATCATCATCACCACGTGCAGCCTAAACTCACCCACTGCTGGGTACAGGCCTCTTCTTTACCACGCCATCTTCTCCGGTCCCGAGCTTCCCACATCCACTGCGAAAGTTTCTTTGTCGATATTCAGTCATGTTCAATAGTAATCATGATCTATCATGATATTTCTACTTAATGGTTTATGAAGAATCAAGGTCTTCTTCACAACCAATACTCTGTACCAGCACTTCAGATAGATTTTCTCAAATAGAAATGAAGGGTGATCATGATTTAGGATCAGGGGACCATGGATGTTAGCTGAGAATATTTTGTGTTTGTCTACAGGAAGACATGTCGTATCACTGGTGGTTCAACAGTTCTGCTCACACGAAGCACGAGCTTTATACCAGCAGCCTCAATGCTGCACAGAACCTTCCAGGTCAGTTTATTTATAGATACATCGGTATCCTTACACCTTTTCCCTGAAGAAAGGCAGGCAGAGAGATCCCCCACTTGTCCTCTTGGCATACATCTCTCTCTCACTTTCTCAACATTCATAATAATTACGTAGTGTGTCGTAATAGCTTATGAAACTGTTGCTTAATGAGGGGTATTAAAATGTGTTTTAAAACCGAGCCGAGGCGAGGGTTTTAATAGTATCACACGAGTGTTTTAATACATAGTTATGTGCAGTTTCATACACTATTTTATCTTCTCTCGTACACAGCTGTTGCACCTGACAAATAAAATATGTAAAATATATTATATATAATAAATTATTCATTTAACATAGATTATTTAGACCATAATAAGGAACACTTGAACTTGTCAGACTAGAAAAGAACATTAACACGTTTTCCAAAAAGGAAGTAGCATTTTTGCATTTTACATTCCATAAAGTCTTCATAGCATTTGCCATATAATTTTCTCGACTTTGCTAGTTTTATGAGTCATTTCCTTCGCCGCATTTAAAATATCGGGCCGAGTCAAATTTTCTTAACTATCACTGCTATTGGAGATTTTTAAGCTAAGATAACAATAAATTTAGTACGTACAACAGAACGTATGAATGGCGCCAAAACCAAGCATATCATCGCGCATGCACTAAAGTGGCTGCTGACATAGAAAAGTAAAACTGTATCTTAATGAAAAAAATATTAAATTAAAATTTTTTTGTTTGAGAGAAAGTGTAATAATTTGATTATATTTTTGAATTTCGGTAATGTGTTTATAAAGTATGTCAATATAAATTCGTTTTGAAGTTTGTAATTCAAATTTTACGATATGAGAGCAGATGAAGTATGTTATTACACAGTCACCTATATAAGGTAAAGCCAACGGATCAACGGACTTTGATATGGTAGCATAGTTATATAATTCTGATATAAATCCTAATTGAAATAAACGATCAAGTGCGAGTTGGACTCTCCCACCAAGGGTTCCATACATAGTTGTAGATAAGGCTGTGTTCACGGACCATAGATTAAGACAGACGACTCATACACAGTGAAATGTATGGCAACCAAGCGTGTATTTTTTTTACTTTGCCGTTAACATAGACTAGCATTATAAATTGTGTAACATACAAGCATAAGATTTTTGTAATTCACCGCACTTTAAGATGTTTTAGGCTACCCAGACTCTAGGCAGAGAAGATAGGTATATCAATTATTCTTTAGTAAGTTTATAGTATACAGTCTTTCAACGATATTTTGGCGCGTGAGCAACGTTTACAGGGTGGTGCCAGTTCTGCGCAACTTAATGCACCGAAACAGTCGAAAAGCATTAGTTCCACCTATTACCGCAAGCCAAAAGATCCGCAAAGCTGTACTCACGTTAAGGCCGAAGGCAGAATGTTTGAATAGTGGCTGATATATAGGTAAGCTTAAATCACGTGATCGAAAAAGTTGCATTGCCTACATACAGTATCAAGAAACGCGTATGCGGACCAGTGCTACAGACAGTGAGTCAAAAATAACAGACAGATTGACAGAAATTTACAGGTTTCAGACTTTTCCCTTTACTTGTGCTATAAGACCTTGCTCTGTGCCAAATTTCATGATTCTAGGTCAACGGAAAGTACCCTATAGGTTTTGGTTCCCTTACGAGTACTATGAAAATCCAATTTTTTCAGCATTACCTAGGTAAAAATATCTTGACAGACGGACAGACGGACAACAAAGTGATCGTATAAGGGTTCTTTTTTTTCCTTTTAAGGTACGGAACCCTAAAAATGATAATATATATCTACATAGAGTTGTGCATGATATGTTTGTGACATCGTTAATTCTAATTGCCCATCTCCACAAGGTGTCCTTGCTTCCTTGTCCAGGAACAATTTAACTGTACGTGAATGAAAGTAATTTTCTTCTCTTATCGCCCAGGGACGTTCACGTACATGGTGAACACGTCAGCTGACTACGGCTGGGTTCAGTGCTCCGGCGCCAACAGTGTCGGCAGACAGACCAAGCCGTGCTTGTTCCACATCATGCCCGCAGGTAACTTCCCTCGGATTCGGCCAAGATGACTACTCTGTGAGGTTCCTGTTTATTTGTCTTTGGTATGATCCTAGAGAAACAAACCAGGGACCTCACAAAGCTGTAGCCGTGGCCAAATACGGCTTCGAAGGCATCCTCGATATCATCATCATCATCACCAAAACCACCTCTGTGGCGTCGAACGTCGCCAAATGTCACGGGTTCAACGTTTAAACAGACTGGATCAGTAGACTAAGATAAAGTTTAATATAAATCGGGAGATCGGTCCTAGATTGTGACTATTTCAATATTATAAATAGAAAGTTTAAGAGCTAAATATAGTCATGTGGTTCATTTGCTTTTGATATGCCACATGCCTCTACATTTAAGGATTTTGAGCACCAGATACTCTAACATTAGCAGATGTCTCTCCACAAAGTTTGAGGGTCTGTGAAGTTGGCAGTAGTTTGCAGGGAATTTTGTGCTCAATTTGAGCTCCCAAATAACGAGGATTCTGATTTTGAGGTCATGTGTTTGGGTAATTTTTAGGTGCCTGTAGTAGTGTGAGTAACAGAGTTTTGTTTTTTCAGATAAGCCGTCTCCGGTGACGGCGTGTGAGGTCACGAACGTCACATACGACTCTCTGACGCTGAACTGCACGCCGGGACACGACGGAGGGATCCGGCAGACTTTTGTACTGGAGGTGAGTCCAAAAAACTGTGCCTCTTTCATCCCGTATGGAAAAAAGTGTGACACTATGTTTGTTTTGTTGTATTTTCACATTTAAAAACTGTATAGATAACATTTCCAAAATAATCTATTCCCAGTATTTTTGGTTCCATTTGCGTTTATACCGTTATGTTACCAGTAGTTACATTTTCTAAACGTTTAATTTCCACGGGTACTTTTTGCCAGGCAGGTACCTATGTTCTATGCATATTTATTCTCAACCCGTATGTTTCACATGCCTATACTTAAAGGCGCTTGATGTCTTAATTTTTTTTTCATAGCTGCGGTGAAGTCATCAGGGGGGGCTACCCTGTTGACCCAAATTTGACTGTGGCATAGCTGCACTCAATATTACATCTTTATGATTTTTTACAGATGTCACTAATTTTGACAGGTGTCGCTAATATTGACAGGTTTCATAAATTGGCAGGTGTCACTTATTTTTACAGGTGACACATAATTGGCGATTTCATTTCCTGAGCGCGGGACAGGGACAGCATGGCTATGTGTCTGTCAAACTTTGAGTTGTCTGTTGTATTTCCGGGCCAAAGATAATAAATGATATCACCTTGTACAGCAATAATAAAACTAATAGGTACAGCGTCTTTTCCCGTACGCGGTAACAGAGGCACAGCTGTGCCCACGTTTAGCCAGTAATTACATTTGATCTGCATGTGATTTAAGATGCATTTCACTTAAGTATCATCTTGTGAAATCGGCCGTAAGAATGCTAACATCTTGATAACTTACGTTTATTTTGGCAGTTAGCATATCAAGTGAAAAGAAAATGAGATTCTCAACTACGCAGAAAGCTTTTAAATCCTTGTATTAAAAGCTTCCTGCGTTCTACTTTGAACAAAAGTCAAGAATTACTCTCAGAAGCCAAAAATCTAATTTCATTCAAAGCCATATTTTCCTTGCTGTATATCAGTTTCTCTTCAGTTGTATGATGCGAGCACCGGGCAGCTCCTCACGAACGTCTCAAGCGAGAGTGCGGAGTTCGTGGTGTCGGGGGTATCGGCGAGCGGTGCGCTCACAGTAGCGGTGCGGGCGATCAATAAGAAGGGGGCGAGCAACCCCTTCACAATGAGCAGCAGTCTGCTAAAGTACCCAGAGAGACATACAGGTACTCATCTAACAAGTACATTCGTGCTCACGTTAGTGATGCGCGTGGTCAACAATAAGGGAGCGAGCAACCCCTTCACACTGAGCAACAGTCTGCTCAATCACCCGGAGAGAAAAACAGGTACTGAGCTAACTAATAACAGTAGCGGTACGCGCGATCAACAAGAAGGGTCTTATTCTATCTTCAAACAACAAAATAAATACCAGTTGGAGCATAGTAAACAAAACTATTAAAGGGAATAAAAAAGGGAATGCTCAGAGTCTTGTGGGCCTTATTGATGGTTTAAAGTCGAAAGGTATCTATCTATCTTAAGCCTTTGATCATGTAAATCATGGGGTTTTAACTTGTATTCTTGAACGCTATGGCATCAGGGGGTGTGTGCTGGTCTGGTTGAAGTCGTACTTGGGCAATCATATTCAAAGGGTAATATTGCCACACATAGATTATCGTTCAAAAATATTAAATAGTATTGAATCTAGTAATACTGAAATACATTTAGGGGTGCCACAGGTTACCTTGCTGGGTTCAGTATCATTCATCTTGTACAAAAACCACATGCCGGAACTTATAAGCAACAAAATCACCATGTATGCTGTGCATGTGTGATAAGTATTTCTAGAGCCGACTAGAATTACTGGTAACAGCTAAACTTGCTTAGATAACGTTTTTTGTGACTGTGCATTCACAAGTTAAACTGTAATTAACTGCTTACCCTCCGATCACAGCGGTCGAACAGTCTCCTTCCCAAACGCTAGTAAAAATAAAACTGATCATTTTATAGGCCTATTACAACCCATAGACTAGAGACGTATACGAAAAACTTAGATATTTTGCTGGTACCTGGATGTTAATGAACAAACAAAATCTACTCAGACTTCTTCAAAATTATTCAAACAGAATTCAATAAAGTTTTAATATTAAAGAAAGTCAGTGTGTTGTAAAAAACTACAACGGTAAATCAAAATTTAATGACTGGGCAACGTTTGGAATTCGTAAAAGTAGAGTTATCTTGTATGACCTTTATGAACAAACCTATAACTTTGAAAGACAATTTCATGACTATGTTAAAAATACTCCAAAACTTTCAAGTTGGTTTGTAGAACTGCAAAAACTTTAAATATTAAAATAAAATACAAAATTCAAATAATAGAATGAAAACAGTTTGGCAAATAATAAACCGTGAAACTGGCAAAGTTATACCAAGTGACAATTATTTCTGCCTAAAGATAGATGATGATGTTGTTAAATCCAACTCTGAGGTTACTCGAGCTTTCGAAACATTCTTCACCAATGTACCCTTACTCACAACTCAGCGTCTAAATTCATCTCCATATGAAGCAGAGACTTTATTAAAAACGAACACTAGCGTCAGAAATGTATATTTAAAATTACAACATGTATTTTTATTACATAATCCTGCAAATTTAGCAGCCCACAAGCAATCATTACAATTTGATCCTAGTAGCCCAAACAAAACTGCGAATAATTCTTGAAATATTCTGCGTTCACTTGACGACACTATTCTTCTTGCAGACGTTATAGAATTGATACGAATAATAAATCCGGGTTATCACTCCTGTTTGAACAGTATGAGACGAAACACTCTTTGCTTCCCATTATGAAAAACAATTATTTTTTTTAAATCATATCACGATAATAATCAATAATTTCATTTTAGTCAGGTTAGTACTGACGTGAGTGACGTGATGTTTGTTTGACAGTTGACTTTACTCATATACTTGGCACTCTTTGGTTGACTTGACTACCACTTTTTTGTGGTAGGCAAAGAAACTGATCCTATTACGTCTCTTAGTGACATCACGTTTACTTTTAGCGGGTAAACTTTTAGCTTTGTCTTTTAAATAGACGCAGTGAATAAAACCCAAAAATATTTAAGTCAGTTTTTTAAAATGGTCTATTTAATTCAATTCAGTTCAATAACGTTTACTTCGGGTAACAATAGGATCCATAGGCATAGAACACATAAATAAAATACACACAGAAAATATTTACATTTAAAAAATTAGACATCACTCCATAACAATACATCACAAATAAATAAGCGGACGGGTAAGGCGACTATCCGACCCCAGTGCAACGGCTTCTTTCTCTCTTATTTGAATTCAAGTGAATTGTTTCCCAACGGCACCGGACAGTCCACCCTGTCAGAAATAATGGACAGGATGGTGTTGACGCTGCCGCGCACACGGTATATCAGGGATGCTGTTCTCGCTCATAGCATGGCGTAAACGTCTGACGCACGCTCCTCAGCAAACATCCTTATAATCCTGCAAGAACGCGGCAGCTCCAACAACATCCTGGAACCATTGTTATACGCGAAGGGCGTCGTCGACTTCTGCTTGTATCTGACCCACAGAGCACACGTGTAAAAGCCTTAAATAAAGTCACCTTGACAGCCCTCCCACAACACGAAAATCTGCGGGCCAACACCCTTCGCTCCCTTGCTATATCAAGATCATCTAATTTTCAAAATAAAATTTAAAAAATATACAGTGGTGGTCATATAATTAAGAACGACTATTTGAAAACAAGCTTTTTTCAAACTTACGAGATTAACACTTATTGCATATCGTTTTGTATCTCTCTCGGTATCGTAAAACTGTTTTACACAATCGTAGCATACAGTTATAATATGATAAATTCAACAATATTATTATATAAGTAAACTTTTTGTATATAATATATCTTAACATGTTATTGCAAACTTACTGGCTGGCCACATAATTAAGAACGCTGGATAGTTTATTTTTTTATTCAAATTTAAATAGAGAACACTCTGTAACTAGGCCACTATTCGAGTAATTTTGGCGCCATTTAGTTCTGTAAAAGTCAAAAAGTTGATCGTTTCATAATAAAAAAATGGGAAAAAATAAAAGTTGTGATGCATCTACAAGGGAAGTAATAATAAAACTTCGCGATATGAATTGGTCATACAAAAAGATTGCCAATCATTTGCAGTGCTCAAAAACGATGATATTCCACGCTGTGAAGCATTTTAACACACATCAAACAACTTTAAATATTCCTCGTGTACCTAAACAGAGAAAGTCATCTCAGCGAGACGATCGAAATATCGTGCGTTTGGCAAAACAATACCCTTTTAAGGGGTCTAATGAGTCAAAAAAAGAATACTTTGGTGAAAATAACCCTTCAGCGATCTCAGCGCGCACTATCCGAAGGCGATTGGTAGAAGCGAAGTTGAACGGAAGGATAGCAAGAAAGGTGCCCATGTTGAAACAGTGTCATAGGCAAGCCCGGCTTGCATTTGCTAGGAGGTATGAAAGCTGGACAGCAAGACAGTGGAAAAATGTTCTTTTATCTGACGAAACAAAAATTAACAGAGTATGTTCTGATGGGAAACGATATGTTCGACGCCCTCCGAATACAGCATTCGACCCCAAGTACACAAAAATGACATTAAAGCATGGTGGTGGAAATGTGAAAATTTGGGGATGCTTCTCTGGTCATGGTGTTGGACCTGTTAGACTGATAGAAGGAAACATGGATCAATTCCAGTACAAAAATATACTCGAAGAAACTATGTTACCATATGCTGAAGACGTACTTCCGATTATTTGGACATTCCAACACGACAACAATCCGAAGCACACTGCACGCACCGTTAAAGAATTCCTCACATCTCAATCAGTTTCTGTCTTAGAATGGCCACCGAACAGCCCAGATTTAAATCCCATAGAGCATCTTTGGTGCGAAGTCAAGAAAAAGGTTTCAAATCGACGATGTGGTAACCTAACTGAGTTATATAACGTTTTTTTAGAAGAATGGCGCTCTATTTCTCTTGTAAAATGTCAAAAATTGATAGAACCAATGCCTCGTCGGTGTAAGGCAGTTATTAAAAGCCATGGTCACGCTACAAACTATTAACTTAGAATAAAATGTATTAAATTATAATTTTTAACATTGTCACTGTCTTATTTAATGTGATTTGTAAAATCTAAGTATCTACGGAAACAACTCTCGAGCAGCTTAAGAATTGTTCTTAATTATTTGTCCAGCATTTTTACTACTTGAATTTGTAATTATCTATAATCAATAAAATTTGTAAAAAATATAGTAAATGTTTTAAATATTTACTCCTAATCCCGTTTACTTTATCGATGTAGCTATTTCATAACACAACTAATTACTTTTAAGAAGGAACTTAAAAGTACACATAGCATAGTTTTGAAAAAAAATATCTGGTACTACAAATCGTTCTTAATTATATGACCACCACTGTATATGTCTGAGAAAAATGTATGGCCTACCTATCGTCTTTTCGCGTCCACTCCATTTTTGAAAATTCAGTTTCTTAATATTATCGTATTCCGGATGCTCATATTTTTTTTGGTTCGAGTTCTAACTTCGAAGTTTGAGGTATGTGACAAAACATATGTCCCGACCTATGTATTTAATTACCGAACCTGCTCACAAAAAATCACGAGAATCCGTTGAGAAATGCGCCCTTTAGAGGAAAACATCCGGAAATACGAAAGCATCTTTGCCCAATCCTGGAACAGAGCCGTTCGCTCGCTTTGTCTATTCACTAAAACACGTGACATTGGCCCTTTTTCCATTTGCCGTTAGCAAATTTTTGTCAGACTGCTCTATACATTTAAAAAACGGTCAAGTGCGAGTCCAACTCGGGTTCCGTACCACCGTACAATGGTAGGGATGGTGTGGAGTGAATAGTTTGGATTTTACATAGCAAAATGTTCTTTACAAAGTTATTGTTGCGGCTACTTGTTCATAAGTTTGTATGAGATGTTTAAAGAATTGTCGTATGGGAGCCCCCTTAAATATTAATTTTACTCTGTTTTTTAGTATTTGTTGTTATAGCGGCAACAGAAATACATCATCTGTGAAAATTTCAACTGTCTCACTATCAAGGTTCATGAGATACAGCCTGGTGACAGACGGACAGACAGACGGACAGCGGAGTCTTAGTAATAGGGTCCAGTTTTTACATTTTGGGTACGGAACCCTAAGAAGAATTGCATATAATTGAATCGTCATCTTTCTCCAGCGCTAGTCCCGGTGCGAGTGGAGCTGTCAGTTGTCCTCCTGGTGGTGGTGGCGGCTGTGGGTATAGTGCTGCTCATCACCTCCATGTCCGCCGCAGTGTTATGTTGCCGCCACTGCAAACACAACAATAGTAAGTTATCTTTGTTGATATATAGGTACTTATTTTGTATATTTCTGACGCCGCTGTTGACGATGAAATAAGATAGACTCGGACAAAAAAGCTGAGACGTTCAAATATTTCTATGCGCTTGTAAGAAAATGGCGTATCATATGGATAGGTATAACTAAACAAAGCTGCTATTACTACTATAATTCTTGTCCTATAACTTAAACATCTACTAAATTAAGGGGTAAGCTAGTTGTCTAGTATAATAGTAAGGAGATTGTGAAATAAGAAAGTTAATTGAACAACAAGTTAAGATTTTATTTGGATATCGTACAACGTTAAACACACTGGAATATATTTAGTAAAGATAAGTTTATTGCCAACATCTACACTTAATTCAATATAAACGTTCAGAAGAAACTAACATCAAACACAATAGGAAATACTCATCTTTGGAAAATAGGCCGATAGGGGTGGAGATGCTTCTCAACCGAGATCACCAGCAAAAGTACGGGCCCGCGCCCAATCATCTAGTATTTAACAACTCTGCCTCGCATCAATGCTGAAATACCAACGTTGTTCGTGCCGTGAACGCTGATTGGTTGCTTTTGCATTCCACCCTTATTTGACTACCAATTTACTAATTTTTAAATGACTTTACAATTATCTAATGATCTCTAAATTCTTATTGTTAATTATAGTAATTACTATGATACAATAATACTCCTAATTACGTATATTAATGATTTAAAACAAAACTAATAGAATTTGACTTCACATCAATGATTATGTATGACAACTTTATTTTTCAATTATAGCTTAAAATCAATACAATGACTAATAAATAAATTACACCTTCCCATATTAATAATTACCATTTGTTTTGAATATCATATACATTTAAAATCACTATTTTGAAACAAACATAACACGGCCATTCTGCAAATTACTGCGCTCTCGCAGTAACAAACTTGATCGTTATTGTATATACAATTATTAAAGTTACTATTTAATTTTATAAGTGAATAAATTTAACCTTAATGAGTATTTACAATTATAATTAATTGTACCACTTCGGTACCTAGCCACATTCATTTATATTTTATACAATATTATGAATTTGTCCCCAACTATTAATTAACTAATTACTTTATAATTGCCTATCTAAACTTAACTATTCGTCGTCGGAGGTCTCATTTGCTAGATCTGGAGCAAAAGTAAATGTTAAAATAGGCTCTTCATTTCTAATTATAGACCGTCATAAATTCAGTTTCCAATAGTTACTTTAACGGCCACACTCACAAATTATAGCTTACTCAGGGGTAAAACACATTATAATTGCTCTTGTCGGCTTTAGTCATACCCAGACTAAAGGCTAGACAGGAGTTCAACAAAAAGCTCGTATTACACAACAAACGATAACAATGTTATGCTGTCGCCGTAAGTCACACCATTGCTGCCCATGGTGTCCAGACTTACTACCAGGCACAACATTCGCAGCACCAATAGCTATTGTGTCCTGTCGCCGTAAGTCACGCCATTGCTGCCCATGGCGTCCAGACTTACTACCAGGCACAACATTCGCAGCACCAAACACTATTGTCCTGTCGCCGTAAGTCACACCATTGCTGCCCATGGTGTCCAGACTTACTACCAGGCACAACATTCGCAGCACCAAATACTATTGTCCTGTCGCCGTAAGTCACACCATTGCTGCCCATGGTGTCCAGACTTACTACCAGGTACAACATTCGCAGCACCAAATACTATTGTCCTGTCGCCGTAAGTCACACCATTGCTGCCCATGGTGTCCAGACTTTCTACCAGGTACAATATTTGCAGCACCTGTTAATTCACATAACTTGCTATCCAAAAATAACTCTCCCGAGTCAGCCAAACGGCAATCACTCAAAAGTTACAACTCATTCATCAAACCACACCTAAAACGATCTAATCGCATAATAGACATTACTTAAGATGATAATAATAAACAATATTTAAACCTTCTATTTCAGTAGTTTGCTCAGTCCATTCACCAGGCCAACGCCGTATCTTGTCCTTTGCAATGACTACATCATGCAGCCTTCCTTTGCCATTTAGCCGGAATCGATCGCTTTCCATGATTTCTATAATTTCGTATGGCCCTTTATATTTATCACTAAGTTTATCGTGTCGTTGGTGACTTTGGCTGACATAAACAAGATCGCCAATTGCATATTGTAATATCAGCTGCCTTTTTCATCGTATCGTAGGCCTTGTTCCTCTCAGCCATAACATCAATAATTTGGGCTTCGCCATTGGAAACGCCAGATCGTTCAACGTCATCTAGCCTAGGTTGTATACAAGGGATGTTCGCGTTGCGACCTATAAGTAATCGTAATGGCGCAAAACCTGATGATTTTTGCAATGTTGTGTTTAAAGTTAATTGTACTTTATACAATGAGCTCGGCCATTGTGATTCATCAGAACAAGTCGTGGCTAACATGTTTATGATTGTACCTACATATCGTTCTACCTGACCGTTTCCGCGCGGTGTCCCTGTTGATATCATATGGTGTTCTACATTCCAATCCCTAAACAGACTAGCCACTGATTCGAATGAAAAATTTGTAGCCAGATGGATTACCAAACATAGCCAAATTATCGCGAATTACTGTTAACATTTCATGGCCACTCATTGTCTTCAAGGGCCTTAGTATACAATACTTTGTGAAAGCATCGACAATAACTACAACATGGCGATAACCGTCGCTGGTCTGGGGGAATGGGCCAGTACAGTCCAGATGAACGGTATGAAATGGAACAGGTATCTTATCTATAGGGTGTAGATATCCTTGATTGGGACCACTATGCGATTTACCTTTAACACATACTAGACAATGTGAAATGTACTTTTTCACAAATTTGCTCATGCCTGGAAACCAAAATGATTCTTTTGCTTTATGAAGAGTCTTGTCCGGTCCCACGTGACAATTTTCATCATGGTAGAGACGAACAATGCTATCTTATGGTTCTGGGAGTAAAAGATGTTTTACGGTTTTCCCTTGGTGTGTCTACGCGCGGCCGCTTAGCACTGCTTGGTCCAGAAATTTCTATTGTCTTTATTGGGTGCTCTAATATTTTACGAGGGTTTTTCGTGTACGCTGTAAATACAGTAATCAAGTCGTTTGTACATTTTATAGAACTATTGAAGGCTGCCATACGAATACTATCGTCACGAACACCCCCACACACAAGCTCGACCAACTGTGATTCATTGAATGTTATCTTTGTTTTCCTTAACAATAGAACTTTCTCACGGGCATATTCGGCGTAGGTATCAGCTAATTCGGAGGAATATAATACGGCTTTTGTTAGCCTCTCACTCAAATTTCGTTTGGGGGGAAATAGGTCTATCAACTCAGATTTAAACGAAATCCAGTCACGTATTTCAGGTTCCCAGCACTCAAACCAAATAGAAGCAGAGCCCCGAAGGGCCTTACCGGCTACAGATACTTTATGCAAGCTGCTCCAGCGAAACTCTGAGCCCGTGTCTTCGACGATTTTACACCAGGGTTCTGCTCCACTGTCCATCTTGTCAGGATCAAAGAGTGGCAAGGTAACGTCATCGCGCTTCCGGGATGTAGAAACGGCATCCTGGATTGACTGGAGCATCAATTTCACGAGGTCAGGATCCATGATTGGCTCTTATCACTCCATTCTGTAATCGGAGATAAATGTCAGCACACAAAAATAAACGGGCTATTCTATCCCACTTCTGATGTAAGAAAATGGCGTATCATATGGATAGGTATAACTAAACAAAGCTGCTATTACTACTATAATTCTTGTCCTATAACTTAAACATCTACTAAATTAAGGGGTAAGCTAGTTGTCTAGTATAATAGTAAGGAGATTGTGAAATAAGAAAGTTAATTGAACAACAAGTTAAGATTTTATTTGGATATCGTACAACGTTAAACACACTGGAATATATTTAGTAAAGATAAGTTTATTGCCAACATCTACACTTAATTCAATATAAACGTTCAGAAGAAACTAACATCAAACACAATAGGAAATACTCATCTTTGGAAAATAGGCCGATAGGGGTGGAGATGCTTCTCAACCGAGATCACCAGCAAAAGTACGGGCCCGCGCCCAATCATCTAGTATTTAACAACTCTGCCTCGCATCAATGCTGAAATACCAACGTTGTTCGTGCCGTGAACGCTGATTGGTTGCTTTTGCATTCCACCCTTATTTGACTACCAATTTACTAATTTTTAAATGACTTTACAATTATCTAATGATCTCTAAATTCTTATTGTTAATTATAGTAATTACTATGATACAATAATACTCCTAATTACGTATATTAATGATTTAAAACAAAACTAATAGAATTTGACTTCACATCAATGATTATGTATGACAACTTTATTTTTCAATTATAGCTTAAAATCAATACAATGACTAATAAATAAATTACACCTTCCCATATTAATAATTACCATTTGTTTTGAATATCATATACATTTAAAATCACTATTTTGAAACAAACATAACACGCTCGGCTCAGACAAGTGTCCGTACGCCACACTCGTCAGATCGTAAATATGGGGTTGCCATGCTGAGTTTCATTTTAAATTTTGGCGCTCGTTCTCAGCTTTCGTATGCCAGAGTCTAGTTAGCGTTAACGTCACGATACCCACACATGTCTTTGACCCAGTAATGTTCGAGATTACTTAAATGACAGGACTGTAGGGGTTAATCTAGCTCAACACAGACCTTGCTGTTAATAATTTTGTAATTATTTATTCCTGCTTATTAAATTAAATTTTTCATATTTGTATTAGTTAAGCACAACCTATTTTTAAAAGAGATCTAAAAATCAATCTGTGGGAGTTTCTACGCCCTTCTTCACCCACAGTGGTTTAATGTAGATAAGAGGCAAAAAATTACGTTTGCTAAGTATATGTAAATTTCTACAGTAATAAAGTACTTTGACTTTGATTTGATCTGCTTCCCACGAGATAGGGTATTTTAGTTTTAGGTCGGAAGCAATGAATGGTTTAGTTTGTTTCTGTGGATCATATTCCTTATATAATCCACCTTAGACTTGACCAGAGCGGTGTAACTCAATGATGACTTGTTGAAAGCTTGCTGACAATCGCTAACAGGAGAATATCCTTACAGCTTCTGTCACATCCCTGTCACTCTCGTGGTTGTTTCAGATAAGAGTGAGAAGGACAAGCGGCGACAGGATGAAACCTCGAATGTTCCGCTGACGGGCACCAAGGAGTCTCAGAGTGTCGACAGTTTAGGTTAGCGTCTGTATATTTTGCTTTCATCAGTCATAATATTAAGGGTAGTATTTAAACGTCTAACCATATATCTGGTTTTTGATTGTCAAAGGGACTGATTTTGCCTGACAAAATTAATTAATTGCGCGACAAGCTGAGCTCGACTAGAAATACTAGTTTTGTCTGGAAAATTTACGAATTACGCGACTAGAAATCTGAAAAACAGCAACTTGAAAATTTCAATTCGAATAGGGTAGAAAAACAAAACGCCCGTTGGATTTTGTTGTTGTTACATAAGTAACCTAACACGAAGGATAAAGACGGCTTCGCTTCGCTCACCCCCTTTATCCTTCACTTACCCTGACCCACCACTTTGCCCAGACACCAGTCAGTCTTTATTTAGTCAAATATAGCGAAAAAAATATGATCTGGTTTAGCCAACGCAAATCAGTTAATATTTTTTTCGCGCAATTTATTTTTCGCACAATTCAGTATTTTTTTCGCTCATTTCAGATAATTCCAGACTCAGAATTACCTCCTTTCCTTTTCTTGACAGGGAATCCTATGTGGTGCCAGAAGCAATGTAGTGCCTATACATAGTCAGGTCATAAGTTCTGTCACATGTGCAATATGAAATAATTTAGACATGTTTATTATTTATGTAAACATTTATATAGCAAAATCAACTTAATAAAACATAGATTCTTATGGTAACAAAGTTTATTCAAAATGACTCCCGCGATTTTGAATACAGGCCTTTATTCTGCGCGGCCAGTCGTCTATCGCAGCATGAACGAGGTCCATGTCAATATCGGCGGCTGCCTTAATCAAGGATGCATTGAGTGACTCCAAATCAGGATGAGGCTTTGAGCAGGCCTTTTTCTCCAAGTGTTGCCATATCTTGTAATCTAACGGACTCAAATCTGGACTGGAGGAGGGCCAGTCTTCGTGCCGGATGAAGTCGATTTCACGCGCCGCCAGCCAGTCTTGTGTGCTTTTCGCTCTATGAGCTGGCGCAGAATCTTGTTGGAATACCCAGTGCCTGTTATTAAACATGGTATGAGAAACAGGTTCCACAAGGTTCTTGAGGACTGTATTTTGATACACAACTGCATTCGTTTTTACGCCTTTCTCACAAAAATGTACCTCAGTTAAGCCCCAATAAGAGACTCCCAACCAAACCATGAGCGAGGATGGAAAATGACCTCGTTGGACACGCGGAATACGGTTGCTCGCTTCTTCACTGCTGTGTGCGTACACCTTATCATTTTGTTTGTTGTAGCTCTCTTCCACGGTGAAAATTTTTTCATCCGAAAAAAGAATTTCCCGATGCTTTTTTCCCGCGTACCGCTTCAACAAAGCGCGGAATCTCTTCAGTCTCAGGTCCATTAAACGAGCGTCCAAACGATGTCCTGTTTTTCTCCGATATGCCCTAAGCCCTAAGTCTTCATTTAACACCCTTTTCACCGTGGTCCTGCTTAACCCCATCTGAAGGGCCAACAGTTTCTGCTTACGTATGGGATTTCTTTGAATTCGCGCCTTCACAGCTTTTATCACTGCTAGAGTCCTAACAGAGCGAGGGCAAACACTTCTTGACCTGTCATCTACACAAGAGTCTTCATTGTATTATTTTATGGTACGATAAACGAATCTTTTGGTTATATTCAAATTTTTCAGTAAATCGAAAATCTGAATTGGCGCGTAACCGCAACGATGCAACGCAATAACTGCGACACGGTCTTCTTTAAGTGTCCACTCCATATTTAAAAATGAGGAAAATTCTAAAAAGAACACATTTTTATTTTCATGAAAAATTCCAAATTCGAATTCAATAAACTTTTTGTGGCCAGCGTTCTAAATTCAAAAGTTTTTATTGTGTGACAGAACTTATGACCTGACTGTGTATATATATGTCACCGTAAGATTGTAAAATCCGTTAGTTTATGAACTAACGCGTTAGTTTATAAACTATCGACAAATTGTAAACCAGACCGACAGGATTTATAATTTACGTTTCTTTTGTTCTTACATATAAACCTAACCCGAAGACTACTCGGGGGCTTCACTGCGCTCGCCGCCTCTAGCCTTCACCTAAGCTACCGCAGTGTGTGCCCTGGTATTTACTTTGCCATTCAAGTTTAAACCAGTTCACAATTCAACGGTGTTATTATAAACTAACGCGTCATATAGTAAGCAGTACCGTACAGTTTGTAAAAAATTTTTCGATAGTTTGTAAACTAACGAGAAAAAACGTTAGATTCTAAACTAACGGTTTTGACAGTCTTACGGTGTCATATATATATATATATATTTGCCGTCATATTTTCAACCTTGTGGCTTGGTAATAAAGTCCAAAACCAATGACAAGATCTGCTTGCCTCAACCACACAAGGGTTTAACCAGTGGTCAAAACTTCTAAGGGAGAGTTCCTTCTCTGTCTGCCTCGGGTTGGACCCCCGATCGGTCGCATCGCATCTGTTTTTACCTTTTATATCGTCGAGCACGGCTCAGTCTCGCAGGAACTATAAAACAGATGACAATAAGTAGCTGTTGTCCCCAGACAAGAACCCGGACTTAATCCCGCTAGATGGCAAGTTGAGCGACAACAGCTCGCTCAAGTCAAGCGACTACAGCACGCGACCGCTCATCTCGTGCAGTGCGGCAGACAAGTATGGTGCGGGAGACAAGTACGACTCGCTGCGCCCGGACTCTGCCGAGCGGTTCGCGTGCGAGCGGCCAGGCGACCACTGCCAGTACATGCAAGTTAGGCCGATGGAGTACAGGTGCACTTTATTTTGACTTTAACTTTAACTAACACAATTATGTCTAGTATTTCATTATTTCTTGAGTTTACAAGAATTTAAGTCTTTATTTTGTCCAGACGATGATGAATCGTATACGTGAGTGTCGTGCCATCTTCGACCAGTGGTAGTGGCGTTTCTAATGCTCATTCGGTAATCCTTAACCGCAGCCAAATCCTTCGCAATTTATCGTCGCCTTGATTTATGAGTCTAATTAGGCTCTATTTTCATTGTTTGCAACCTGGAAGGTTCTGAAGTCACTATCGTTTCAGGATGCGTCCCTCATACCAATCGTCCAACATCCTGCCCATGAGCTCACTCGCGCCGAGCCCACAGAGTGTGGCGCTGCCGCCAACATTGACGCACCTTTCCAACGTTGGAACCGACTGCCAGTTCCCCCAGCCGCCGTCAACGTTCGCGCACTTATCCAACGTTGGCACTGACTGCCATCTTCCACGGCCACCGTATGACGACGTTTACGAAAATTGGCTCAAGTATAAAAACGCTCTGCCCTTGAATACTAGCGGGCTGGTGAGTATGGTTTGTTTTTATTATATTGTAGCACTTTAACCTGACAATATCGTTCAAACTCAAAGCATAACACTTGTAAACAGTGCGCTTTGCGGAAGTTTGTGCTTGCCACCGATCCGCAGCCGTGTCGGTTTTTTGGCACTTATCATATCAAAGAGGTTTGCGCTTGGGTTTGAGTAGCGTTTTGTCTAACCACACTTTGGCTTGTAGTATTACTACTAATGAAATTAAATCATGACGGAGTTAGAAATAAAGCGTTCGATCTACTAAGATCAAACTTAAGCAATATAATTCTAAAGACAGAAGTCAACGTCGTTAAATCTGTTGGATCGTGTGTAAAAATTGGCGTTCCACAAGGTTCCATATTAGACCCTTTCTTATTCCTAGTATATATTAATGATTTGCCTTTCATGGTGGAGAAATTGACTGACATTGTGTTGTTTGCTGATGATGATTGCTTCACTGGTCTTCAAAATTGAAAGACAAAAAGAAGGGTTTTGATTATGGTAATGGTCTTTAACCTTGAATTTGTACACAGTTAATCATTTATTGTTAAAAGCTGGTAAAACAAAGTGTATATACAATTCTCACTTCCAAATTTAAGTAAGTGATACGAAGTTTCTTGGAATAACCATTGATGCCAAATTGCAGTGGGTACCTCACATAGATAAATTAGCTGGTAAATTAAGTTCTGCGGCTTACGCTGTTGGGAACATCAGACAAAACATGGATGTGGCTACATCTAGGATAGTATATTTTAGTTAATTTCCAAGTGCCACGTCCTATGGTATCTTGTTGTGGAGGAAAGCAGCGGATATTCAAACTATTTTTATTTTACAGAAAAGAGCTATTCGAGCATTTTATAATTTAAAACGAACATACTCGTTAAGAGATCATTTTAAAGATATTGACATACTAACTCTAGCTGGTCAATTTATTTTCGAAAATATAATGTAATATTACTTAAATGACGGGAGTGTATGGGGGTAATCTGGCTCAACACAGACCTTGCTATTAGTAATTTTGTAATTATTTATCCCTGCTTAACAAGTATAATAATTAATATTGTAATATTTGTATTAGTTACTCACGACCAATTTTTAAAAGAGATCTAAAAATCAATCTGTGGGAGTTTCTACGCCCTCCTCCTCCCACAGTGGTCCAATGTAAGAGAAGAGGCAAAAAACTGCGTTTGCTTAGTATATGTAAATATCTACATTACTGTAAAGACATTTAATTATTGATTTGACTATTTGTGGGTTTGGAGCTTTCCGTCCATGTCTAATTGTGAAATTATGGGTCGATATATCATTCACTCTCGCACAGCAATACTACTGCAGGAACAACTACATCTGTATGTAAAGTCCACGGGTCTTGTTTGTTATGCACAGTTCGCGCCAAGTTTCTTTGGTTCTGAGCGAGCTGTCACCTCTCTCACTTCACCTTACCTTATGCGAGAGAGAGAGATTGTCAACGCCGAGACGTAAAGCGTGTGACGTGAACCAGAAACCATGACGTCACAAACAATCTCTGTGGCGTTACGGATTGAGGCTCGAATCCCGGCTAGGGAGGAAGAGAAAACATCCCCAGGTCTTGGATGTTTATATGTGTGCGACGCCGCTGTTCGCACGACACAGAATATCCTAGTGTGGGGCCACAGGCAATGTATGTGCCTTTATAAATGATCCTTTCGTATTTTCTGTAGCTACCAGCAGAACAACTGATGCCGCCAGAGCTGTATTCGAGCTCATTGTACAGTAACCCGCGACACAATCTGACCCAAGTGACCCATCCAGACCCGCAGGGCTGGGACCCGCAGAACCCACGACATGATCCGAGGTGAGTTTAAGGTTTCTCGTTGCCTGTGCGAGGCCACCATCTCTATCTCGCCCATGTATGCGTCTCTCTCTTGTTCCCACGCGCCGCTAACCCCCCCCCCCCCCCCGTGGAAACTTTTAATTCTAAATCTACCTGTTGGTTTGACAGCTGGATGTTATAACATCTTTACTGCGTACAAAAACCGCACGTTACGATCAGCATAATGTTACTACTTGGTAAAAACTCATGTCTTATCTGAAAAATTACACATTATGACCATAATGTGTAATTTTTCTACATATTATGACATTCAAATTTCGAACGCCGACGCCCGCCTGCGTGCCGCCCCTAGTTTGTCTGTGAAGTTGGTACTGACATTCAAATTTCGAACGTCGTCGACGCCCGCCTGCATAAAGTTGGTACTACAGAACAAGCTAAACAACTGCAGAGCCACAATGCCGGTCAAACATGCGGTTCCTGAACACATCAAAGAGAGCTTATGATATGTGTGTAGATAAACTAGTGTATGTAACTGTACATAATTAGGCATTAAAACTCTCGAGTGATATTATTATGAAACTCTCGAGTATTAATGCCCTCCATTATGTAGCAGTCACATAAACTACTATTAAAGTTGTAACTTTTAAGCTGTTTATTTTTCACTGTCAGGTCTCATAACTTGACATGACAGGTCTCATATCTTGACAGCTGTCATAGGCCTCATAAGTTTTCACCGGTCTCCTAACTTTATAGGAGTCATATCAAATATTTTGACAGCTTTCATAGCTTTTGACAGGTCTAATAATCCTGACGGGTGTAACTTGTTACAGTTACCATAGGTTTCATACGCGACAGGTAGCATTGCTTTTAACACGTGTCATGTGGCAAGTGGTAAACGTTTTGACAGGCTTCATAACTGTTGACAGGTGTCGCAGTCCGCCGCCACTGCGGGTGGACGCGGGGGGCGGCGCCGTCTACTACAGCCGGGGGGGCGCGGGGAGGGGCGACACGCTGCCCACACGGCACGGTGATAGGGGGAGCGGTGAGTTCAGACACAACGCGCATGTGGCTACATCTATGCTAGTCTATTTAGTTAGTTTCATAGTGTCATGTCAAGTCCTATGGTATCTTGTTGTGGGGAAAAGCAGCGGATATTTTTATACTACAGAATAGAGATATTCGAGCAATTTTCGACTCCCTAAGAAAAGAAATTGACATACTAACTGTAGCTAGTCAATTTATTTTCGAAAATCTAATGTAGAACCTCACAACATTTTCCACTTTTAGCGATAGCTGTAAATGTAAACCTTAGAAATAATCACAGTCTAGTTGCGCCCCGGTTTAGACTCGCAAAAGTTAGCAATCTTTTCAAGGGTCAGTGTATGCTGTACTACAACAAGATACTCGTACCTGTGGAGATATTGAAGTTGCCATTTGAGCAATTTAAAAACATTTATAATTTTGAATGACTTTGGCAAAAAAGGGATATTATAATCAGGACTGTATGGCGTTAATCTAACTCAACACAGAACATGTCGTTTAACTATTTGTAATTATTTATTCCTGCTTATTAATTATAATAATTAATATTGTAATATTTGTGTATTAGTTAAGCACAACCAATATTTTAAAGAGATCTAAAAATCCACCTGTGGGAGATCTTTCGCCCTCCTGCTCCCACAGTGGTCCAATGTAGAGAAGAGGCAACAATTACTTTTGCTAAGTATATTTAAATATTTACAGTAATAAATACATTTGAGCTATGAACTTTGAATAGATGTGACACCTTACTGCCAAATTTCTGATTCACAAGTCAATGTTTTTTTTAACATGCAAGTTCACCTCCGCATTGCCCTCCCACCCCCTTACGGGGGGGAAATCAAAATAAACTTGTTAATTGACGTCTCACACCTATCAACTGTGTACTGCAAAATTTCAACTTCATAAGTCAAGTAGTTTTACCTTCATACAAACTGTAATCCTTCTTTTCCCCCCCTTAGGGGATGAATTTCGCCAAATCCCTTCTTAATGCTACCCTACGCTACATGAGCATCCCCTGTACTAAGTTCCGTGACTCTAGCTCCACCGGTTTAGGCTGGGTTAGCGTTTTATTAAGTAGATGGGACGTGCGGTTGGCCTTAGCGCATTTCAAGATATCTACAGTAGTAACTATTGAATCATGTAAAGTAAGATTTTTTTCTGATAGCAAGCAATTCGCTGTTTCTCATGAACCGTAATAGGCAGAGAGTTGACATTTTCACAGAATATGTATTCCTGTTGCCGCTATATAGTACACTGAATGAAGCAATGAAAAAGTTCCACCCACAAAATGCCGACAAACACCTTAATATATAGCTTCATAAATTAAAAAGTATACGTTTTTAATTGGTAATATTCTGATGCGCTGTTTAATGTACTTCAGACAATATAATATTGCAGACAGCGTCATTAATCTAGCCTTTCCCGTTTAGGAGTAATTTGGTGCTATGTCACTGGAACTTTTTCATTGCTCGTCAGTGTAGTAGTAAATATTAGCAGAAAATAATGCACAATGAGGTCCCCAAGCAAGGGACGTTCCTTTTTGCGATTTATTGTACGTTGTGGAACCCTTCGTGTGCAAGCCCGACTCACACCTGACCGATGTTATTATCAGTACTCAACTATTACTAAAGGCGGCTAAGCTTTTATCATTCAAATGTTACTTTATATTCCAAGATGGTCCGTTTTAGTAGTTTTCTGATTTATACCCATTGTTACAGGATCATCAATGTCACAACAACTCCTGGGATCGAACCTAAACCTTTCACGTCCGAACCCCGAACCAAACGAGCCGAGGACGTCCAACAATCAACAGGCCACGTGAATGTGAGCCATCAAGGGCCGAGCGAAACTACGTCAGTCCATAACGATACCTGACTGCCACCGTAGACTAGGAATAAGCCGCAATAACGGAATCGGACCATGCCCTTGGGTAGGAAGCGAAACGTCGCAACTCCTTACATACTTCTGGCCTAACATTAGTTATATCGTGTTCATTTATTTTAAGGTCAGCAGAAATGTATTACATATTGCAAAAACTTTTGAAGAACCAAAGTTATTTGACGTTAAAAATGTGTTCTCACTGTGTATTGTGCGCACGTTAAGCCTGGTTAATCAAACGCTGGGATTCTCAGACTTATGATATGATGCGTAACTCGAGAAATTAGTCCCGTCGACTTATTGACCAGGTTACACCGAACTTTGGTAGCCAGAAGAAATGTTATCAGTTTTTTTTTATGTTGGCAGTAAGTGGACAAAAAACGAGTGCGTTAGTGTTTTTTAACTTTTGAGTGTGAATAATAATTACGTACTGAAAGGACTGATTAAAATTATAGAGCGTAAAAGTGAATAAATGGTTTCTGTGTGACACAGGCTTTAGTTTAAGATGACTGTTTTTATAAAATAGTTGGTAAGTTTTAAAAGTAATAATTGTAAAAAAGTAAATTATGCTAAATTGTTTTTTAGTTTTTGATTTATCTTCTCCTAAATGTCTACTATGGAAATCACTAGTAGAGTGCGTTTCAGCTTTAATTTCACTTCGTCATTAAGTTGGTAGCAACGAAACAGGTGTTGCTAGCTTTTGAAAAATGTATTACCCAAGAGTTAAAGGGAATATAAAAAAATAAAAGGGGGGAAGTGAAGCGGGAAAAAGGGGAGGAAGTTTTCTGTAGCGTTATATATGGACGTATTATTATTTTTTTAATTGAAGCGAGGTCTACTGTTTTTACGGAACCACTAGCTTACGTATTTCGTGTTGTACAAGGTTGTAGGTAAACTACATACCTCCTACCTTATTTATGGAAGCGGGGAATCGTAATGAGAAGCTGGCAACCGGATATTGCGTTTGCCCATTATTTTCGTGGCAGTTGACAGTTGCGCATTACAGCCAAATTAACGGCGAAGGAAATTTAAAGCTGAAACATATCACGTTACGAAGGGTTGGGGTGAATAACCCCCCGTGACGCTTCCGTCACGGGGGGTTAATTACCCTCTAAATTACTTTCTTTAGGCTTCCCTAAAGAAAGTAATTAAGAGAGTAGGTCCTAAAAGAAATGAAAGAAAAAAATTAGAATGAGTTCGTTTGGGTAGGATTTAGAATCATTTGGCAGGAGGTGGGGGGTAAAAGGGGTTAAATCTGGTAGGGGCTGGCTCCCTAACTATAACGCTACCACTCTTATTACAAGGTAATGCATATTCATCGAGTTATTAAACAAAATAGTTTCTGACCTCAAATCAGATAAAAAGCGATAACAAAACGTACAAATGGGCAATTCAAGACTAAAATGGTGGTTGGAAATGGTGTTGGAAGACTAAAATGGTTAAACAGTCAGTGGTCTAAAATGTCACGCAAAATCGATGAATCGGAACGTAAAAAAAATATTCCCCATTTGCGTCATGTGACATGCATGTGTCATCATCATTCATGATCGTTCGTTTTCGTTCATTCCGTTTCTTCTCGAGTTTCGTGAATGTTTTTGTTGCGTTTCGTTTTGGAATAGGAAACCCGAATCAGGGTACCTCACTCCTAAGGCAGTCTTGTGGCTAGACTCTAGAGTGTTTTTTAAGAGCCGGAGGCTCGGAGGGGCGCATGGGACCGCGCACTGCTGCGCACCAAGTGAGACGGAGCGGCCGAGGCTGGCCGGCTGCCAACCAGCCTCGGCCGCTACGTCTGCCGAGGCTGCGGAGGAAAGCGTGGGTGCACGGCAGTGCAGGGGCATCTCCGCAACCCCGGAGTAGCCGGAGCTAAGGCGATTTCGAAATATTAATTCGAAAAAAAGAGTGTGCTTTAGACCACACAACTGAAGTTAAACTTCTTTAGCTCTAATGCTTCAAAAATATATCTCCTGCACTGTGTCTGGCTATGAGAGGAAGAGAGAAAGAAATATGCGCGCGCACCTCTCGTTCGCCTCGCCCAATCATACTTTTCGTAACGCTCTCGTCAGCTCGTCACGCATTCGCCAGCTTACTCCCCAAGTCAAGCGTGCGTTAAGAAGTTTTACTTCAAAAAGGTCTTTTTAGTAGCGAAAATTATGTAAACTTTACCTCAAAAATGAGGTTATAAAGTTATTTTTCTCAAGAACGGTGCATTACCTTTTCTTGGGAGTGGTGTCAGGGGACTTCTCCCCTTCCCCTCCCCTAACCCCCCACCCCCTCCTCTTGCCAAACGATACTAAATTCTAACCATCCGTTTTCATTTAGACAAGTTTTCCTACTTTATACTAAAGCTAACTTACCTGCCTAACTATATACATAAAAATCTAAAGTGATCCCTGGGCGTCGATCCCTGTGATTGGAGCAGTCCACTAGATGGGTAGGCGGGCAGCTTCGTGAGGCTCGGAGACGGTGGTGGGCAACTGTAATCCGGGTTCAGGCCGTGTAGTGGTGCGATGGTGAGGGGTGATATAATACACCGTGAAGAGTTCAGTTATCAGGTTAACACATCGTCCAGTAGACGCACAGTATTGACTTTTTGGGTTTAGTTGGACGCACAATAAACTTTTTGAGAGAGAGAGAGAGACCAGTCTGGCCTCTTACTTGTTCCCTCTTCAGAGAGCTGCAGAAAGACCCTTCTTTTGGTTTTTCCATTTCTCTGAAAACCTCTGGTCAATTCCAATAGTCGATGGTTCAAACATGATTTTTGAATTTGACGTTTTTCATCCCAAGGGGCTAGCAAAACCATAACTAAGGATTATATGGAGCGTTGAAAAAGGCATAGATAAGATAGAATGTTGTCAAAAAAACTAAATTGAAGAAAAATATAGCATAACATGATATAGCGTCACGCCTTTTCAAATACGGGGTGGCAGCGGCACAATTGTGCCCCCTTTGAGCCAGTTATTCAATACTCCATTTTGCGTGACAAGGGGCTAGCCCATCGCCGCAGCTATGGAATTATGAAGGTTTCCTTACGATTTTTTCGATCACCGTTAGACCGTACGTAAATGTACTTAAGATAAATTAATTGTCTCACTGGTACATGGTTAGGAATCGAACCTGCATCTCCTGTAAGAAAAGCAAGCGTAAAACCCATTAGACCACAGAGCTCTACAAGAAAGCATAATGCCATAAAATATTCCTATAAACAAAATTGGAAATCAAGTCTAATACATAGGTCGTTTGCAAGGCTGTACTATCTAGCAGACGATATAACTTAAGTGCAATTTCAGGCCTTTAAAACGTGAGAAGGATATCACTTGAATTTTCAAACCTTATCTGAATTTAGTGAGTCATTTAGGGTTCAGCGGCTAATGTAGAGAAAACCCGCACGCACTTGTATAGTTTGATTTTGGATTTTTGGATCCCGATTCCTTCCAATTTCAATTCACAGTCGCTTTCGACAGCTCACGGCCTTTGCTGGTGTGCGGGACGTCACCCCCTCCGCGATTTCCTCTTTCGCCTCCGGCCATCAATCCTGACATGGAATATAGGTACTGACCGAATCACAGGCGAGTCCTCAACGATTGCGTTGTCCCATTTGATAACATAGGAAGTCACTCAAAGTAAACTAGTTTGTTAATCCCCTACCTGTTACTTGTGATTAGTTAATTTCAGTAGCTCTGTGTGGATATGTCGTTATCTCTTAGACACAGAGTTTCAAGAAAGTAGGCATAGTTCGCGACAGGTCCGGATGGCAATCAGGGAAGACATGGTACAAATGTGTTTGCCGCCCTCCGACAAGCAAAGCCCCAACAAACTTAAATCATAATTAATTATGTCTTCCTGATTGCCAACCATTCTGTCGCGAACTATAGGCACTTAAAAATGGATATAGTTTAAGATATCGCGAAACAGTTACAAGTTACAACCCGGCAAAGTGCGAATCGTACTACCGTAACATTAATTGTCTTACCCCGATGAAAGATCTCCCATCTCAGTAATATTACGATATCTTGAAATTGCCTTTTGACCAATTTAAAAACCATGTTAAACCGACTTTTTTGAAAAAGGGATATTACCATGTTCAATTCTACTTAAATGATAGTAGTGTATGGGGTAATCTGGCTCAACACAGACCTTTCTGTTAATTATTTTGTAATTATTTATTCCTGCTTATTAATTATAATAATTTTGTAATATTTGTATTACATAAGCACATGCAATTTTTAAAAGAGATCTAAAAATCAATCTGTTGGAGATTCTACGCCCTTCTTCTCCTAAAGTGGTCCAATGTAGAGAAGTGGCAAAAAATGAGGATTGCTAAGTATATGTAAATATCTACTGTAATAAAGACATTTGATTGATTAATTGATATTTCCATTATGATTTATTACAACAGATGACGGGTTTGGACCTCAAGGTTCCCAATTCTGAATCCCTTCAAACCCTAAAGGATTCAGAATTTGGGAATTTAACTTAACAATACTCAGTTACTAAGTACTCTAGGAGCCGGAACCGAGTACCGTAACTGTAGGTATAGGTAGCTATACAAATTTATAGTTGTGTTTTATTTCGTGGCAGGTAATTGACAGTTTCAAGCCGTTATATACAGGGTGACATTAAATCAGCCGATCATATTTTAGGGAATGATAATAAGTAATAACCATCATTATGAACAACTTTTCCCAAGAAACATATGGTCGCTATGAAAAAATGTTGTGGTAACTTGTAATCAGCTGATTGGGTCAATGGACTGAGGGATTTTTTTACCGTTTACGACCATAAGTTTTTTGGAGAAAATTGCTCATAATGATAGGTACTACCATCCCCCAAAATATGGTCAGCTAATTAAATGTCACCTTGTAGTTATAAAGAAGGGAAATAATAAACCCAACATCGACTGTAATACATTTTTTTTTAAATTATAAAACAGGATACAATTTTAAATTTAAGTTAATGAATTATGATTGATGATAAGTATAAATTTCAATTTGATACTGTTTTTATCAAATTAGATGCTGAGTTATTAATTCGTTAGGTTAGGTATCTTCAGAAAAAAGACGAAAATGAGAGTAGTATGGAAGTCGAAAAAATCAGGAGTTCATGAAATTATTTGCCATTTATTGAAAGGTTATAATCGGATAAGATAGAAGAAAACTATCAGGAGGCTTTCAACTATGACTTCACAAAAGAAAAAATTCAAGAATTACCGGTCGGTTGGTAAAGAATGTTGTCTGTCACTCAAAAACTCAAAACTTTAGAGCGTTGATGCGTTACCTCTTTACACAGCCCGATGCGTACTATTTACTGCCGAGTACTACATGGAGTATCAGGAGACAAGTAAGTAGGAGAAGAGTAGGGAAACAATCATATAGTAATTTTTCTTACCTATAATAGAAGAAGTGACACGTATGTCTGGGCGACAGAACATGAGTAATTGACAAAGGGAATCCTTGTTGAGCTTGGAATAGAAGCAACTTGCAAGTGTAGTGTCTATGGCATTTCACCGTCAGCCCGAAAGCAATATGAAGCGAAAAAAATTGCAACAAATTCAGCGTAAATTACATTAAAACATCAACAAGATTTGACTTCGCCACTCCTGCTTCAAGACAATCCACCTGAGCTATCGAGGAAATATAATGTCATCAATTACCATATTCAATGCGGTTGCATTATTCTGAATGTCTTACATCATCTATCGCTTTCCATGTTCGGCAACTTCAAAATTCAAATTTGACCAATTAGAAGCGATTATTTCATAGTAGCTGTCATTTAAAGCGACTGTGATTTGAATTAAAAATGAATGGGATGGGATTAGCCAATAGATACGGAATAATAATAATAATAATAATAATTTATTCTTAAAAATAACGTGGTTTACATATAAAAGGAGCCTGCCTCCCAAAGTAGGACAACTTGTATCATGGGAGACGGTCACTTCCCAGTGGGCGCCATTGGATTGTCTTGTTAGCAGGAGTGCCGAGTTTTTTTGTACAATACTAATCGAGGAATCCAGCTACAGATACAACAATCTGCTGCTTTATCGCCACCTCGCGGTTTTCCCTTACATTCTTTTGTTCATCCTTTTTGACCGAGCAAGCGAAGCGAGCGAAGGGCTCCATTTCGACAAAATAGAAGGCCGATTTTGATTTCGTCTGTCTCTATGTGTGTCTGTCAGTTCCGGTCTAGGGGCCAAAGTTTTCAAGCGATTCTCAGAAAACTTGGCAAACATGTTCCTTGCATCAAAAGTTTTTTTTTGTCAAGAGCTTTTCTCGATTTTCCTCTTGGGGCGGAGTTATGACGTCATTAATTTTTTGTGTGTTTTTTTTTTCTGAATCCTATCGTGTGGGGTATCAAATTAAAGAGCTTCATGAGCCGATTCTAAAACTATACAACACCATAACCTTTCGGACGCCTGTTTTCTAAAAATCCAAGAAATATTTTCAAAACATACCAAGTTTGGTCTCCTCGAAGTTGTAGACGGATTAGTAAAGAGGATCTATACAGACCTTGAGAGTGAGTGAAATTAACTGTAACTTTTTTCGTAAAAAGTCAATAGATTGTATTTTAAATCGCAAAATGTAGTTTACAAAGTTATTGGTGCGGCTACATTACTACTTGATTTTGATTGAATCTGAATTACATACCTATAAATTGCTTCACAGTCCCCTCTGTTAGCGAGGTATTCTGCCCACAGGGCCACTAGTCATAATACAGAAGGATGTTTCAAAGATTTGAAGTCATATGGAGAGGGCATTATTCTAAACATATTTCACTTTAGAATAAATTCATAAAATAACTTTAATACGATAAACAAATACTCTGAGTTTCGGAAATGATATGCACCCCTGTCTAGTGTCAGACAATATGCCGTCTGTTTATCTGTGTTTACCTGCACTACCCATTACCTCAAAGCCTAGGCTGTCTACGTCTAGGATAGTTAGTTGCACTAATGTGTTGTGTCATTGAAACAAGCAGTAAACGCTAACTGACTTTATTATAAGGTACCCACATCAATATATACAAATACCCCACATATGTCCCCCCCTTTATAAGTTTACCTATACTACTAACTACAAATAGAAATTCCTACTAACAAAATATATTTTAATCTATTTCTAACCTTTTATGTTTAATCGATCGGTTATATGCTCGCTGTGTGCGCGCGGTGGCTCCCAGCGGAGGCGGAGGCGGAGTCAGGCCGGTGGTCGGAGCGGCAGCCCCCGCGGGCTCCGAGCTACCCTGGGCCTCGGGGCCTGGCGCATCGCTGCGCGTATCACCCTCCACATCCACGTCCGCAGTGGGAGCCGCCGAGCGCGACTCGACATCGCCGCCATCTGACACTATCAAAGTACCGTCTGAACCTGTACCCGTAGTACTCGTACGCGACAAGGAATATTTATGCTTGGGATGAACAGAAACTATCTGGTCCTGGTGTCGACGCCATTCTGCGCCCTTACCGACATCCACTCTGTACGAAACCGGACCCGTTTTCGCCGTAACGCGGCCCTCAACCCATTTATCTCCCCTCTGTGAATAGTCTCGTGCGAGAACTAACTCACCGGCTTGATAGTCAGCGGCGCGGCCGCCGGCAGCCGCCACCTGCTGGTCCTGTCGCGCGCGCACCGCAGCGGCGGCAGCGGCGGCCCCGCTCGGACGCAACATATCGAGCCGGCCCCTATTTCGATAGTTGAACAAAAATCTATACAAAGCGATCGCAATGTCTTCGCTTTCAAATACCGCCCTTTTAATACATTTTTTAATGATTTTTACCGCGTTCTCCGCTTCACCATTACCTTGCGGTCGATATGGCGCCGATGTCGTATGTTTGATACAGTTTTTTAAACAATACTTTTTTAAATCGTCTGATAACCACGGCGGCCCGTTGTCGGTCACCAATTGTGCCGGCAAGCCAAATCTTGCAAAAATAGACCTTAATGCCTTTACAGTAAAACTAGCTGTGGTAGTTGACATTTGTACTACTTCTATCCATTTTGAATGGGCATCTACCACAACTAGGAAGCGTTTGCCGGCACAATCGGCGAAATCAGCGTGTATGCGCTGCCAGGGGTGCTGCGGGAACTCCCAGGGGTGCAGCGGCGCGTGCGCGGGCGCGTCCCTCACCGAGCGGCACGCCCCTCACCCGCGGCACATCTCCTCAATGTCTCGATCTATATTCGGCCAATATACATACCCGCGAGCAATGTTTTTCATCTTATTCATTCCCAAGTGCCCTTCGTGAATTTCCTGCAGCACCTTGCTTCTTAATGAAACCGGAATAACAATTCTATATTTATACAGCAAACAACCCTGATTCACAAATAAATTGTTTTTTCTATCAAAAATCTGTATTTCGTCCTCTTTACAACTTGCCGCAGACACGGGCCAGCCCAATGTTACATAAGACACAATTTTACAAAGAGTCGAGTCTTTTTCAGTTTCCTTAACCACCTCTTGAAAATTTACCGGCAATATTTCTTCGATCAAAAATAAATAAACAATTGTTTGTGCGGTGGGGAGCCGCCGCTCGTATGGTAATGGCAGTCTCGATAACGCATCCGCGGGCCCATTGTCTTGTGACTTTACAAACTCGACCTTATAGTCGTAGCCGGCCAGCCGCGCCACCCATCGCTGCAGCCTGCTCGCCGCTGTCTGGGGAATGCCATGTTTGTCCCCAAATATGTATGTCAACGGCTTATGATCCGTCCGGAGCACAAACTTTCGACCAAATAAGTATTGGTGATGTTTTGTAACGCCATAAAAGATGGCTAAGGCTTCTTTGTCTAATTGGCTGTAATGTTTCTCGGCATCATTTAGCGTACGCGACGCGCAGCTGACCGGGCGCTCCGACCCGTCCGGGTATACATGTGCCAACACCGCGCCTACCCCGTACGAGCTACTGTCCACTGACAGTACGAGCGGTCGCCCCTCCTCGTAATGTGCTAATACACAATCACTCAATAATGCACATTTTGCATCTTCAAATGCCTTCTCGCATTGCGAACTCCAGTTCCAACGAACGTCTTTTTTTTAAAAGTGCATGTAACGGATGCAAAATAGTACTAAGGTTAGGTATAAACTTACCATAATAATTTAATAACCCGAGAAAACTTTTTAATTGCGTGACGTCATTCGGCGTTGGTACTCTGGTAATCGCCTCGAGTTTGGATGGATCTGGATGTAATCCGTCCTTATCAATAATAAACCCTAAGTAGGTTACACTTTTTCGTAGGAAACTATACTTTGATAACTTAACTGTTAAACCCATGTGTCTTAATCGGTCGAGTACAGCCCTCAGATTGCGTAAGTGCTCCTCCCTGTTAGTCCCCGTGATACAGATATCGTCCAGGAACACCACCGTGCCCGGCAGCCCGTGCAGAGTCTCCTCCATCAGTTTCTGAAACTTCTCCGGCACGCAGGACAACCCATACGGTGTACGCCTATACACAAACGTACCTATGTGTGTTGTTATCGCGGTGCAAGGCTGTGAATCGTTCTCTAACATAACCTGTTCATACGCATGCCGAAGGTCAATTTTTGTGTATTCCTCCCCGTTACTCAACTTAGCGAATAGCTCATCGATTCGCGGTAGCGGGTAAAAATCACGCTGTAGCTTAGGATTGATTGTTACTTGCGATTGTTGATGCGTATATCCCCGTTACCCTTGATGACGGGTACAATCGGAGTACCAAAGTTGGAATGTTCCACGCGATAGATAGACCCGTCCCGCTCGAGCCGCTCGAGTTCCCGCTCGACTCGCTCGCGCAGCGCGAGCGGCACCGGCCGCGCACGCACATACACCCCGCTGCAATCTGAGAGTTCTAAACGAAACGACTTCTTACAAGTCCCTAAATTGTTTGTAAAAACCTCTGGATAATCCTTAGTTAGCCGGTTCACGAATTGGTCCTCCACCAATTCATTCATCGTTATTTGTGTTATATTCAATGCTCGCAACCAATCTCTGCCCAGCAATGGTCTACCCCCACCTTTAATGACATATAATAACAAATTACTTGTTTTGGCGTTGTTAAATTCCACTGTTACCGAAATGAAACCTAAGGTATCAATTCGTGACCCGGCATAACTACGTAATATTAAATTATCTGACTGTAGACTCTTATGTCCAAATAGCTTTAAATAACAATCATAGTTTATCGCCGAGATACGGCTTCCCGTATCAATTTCGCAATCCAAGATACAATTCTCCACCATAAGCTTAACAAAGAAGGGCTCATTACCTTGTGAAGAAATTTTAATGTTGTAGAACTCGTCCTCCGAACACTCAGTCAGATAATTTTGACGTTTAACTGACCTTGCACTTTCCTGATAGCGCACTTTATTGCACATCACCTTTAAGTGGCCCCGCTGGTTACACTCATCACAATTATAATTTGCGAATTTACACCGATCTGGCCGGTGCGCCTTGCCGCACCTCCAGCAAGAGTCGGGGGCGCGGTCGGGGTTGCGCGCGGAGCATACGCCTGCGCCTGGTGCGTTGTGGTTTTTAATTTGTCGCCAGTAAAACCAGACAGCACCAGGAAAAACCAATATGGTTTTACCGGTTCGTACTAATTACCCCCAGTTTCTGAAAGAGTGGTCAAATGTAACACGCGATTATTCAGATTTATCAAAGGTTCATTTTAAATAGTGGCGGGTGAATGGCTGAAACAATTTTAACAACTTGTCGTCGATCTTTCTTTTCGGAAACCTGGCGTTTGTCCCGGATGCGGAGCCGGCAACTCAAAGTTTGACAGACGCTCAAAGACATGCTGTCACTGTCTCTCGCTCGTGATAGGACAGCGGACATATAAGCGGCACTTAAGATGAGCAGCTGTTGAATCCCACTCGCGCTGAACTTGACCCGGCGCTAAGATCTATACACGTAACGAGATGATTAAACTTATTTTGTCATAGACTCGCAACAAAACAACTAAACCTACTTAACTGTGCTTAAGCGCTATGGGTGAAAAGAGGCTGAAATTGATGTCATTGGGCGTGTAACGGCATTAAAGGCTAAGGTCGAGCCCCCGCTATCAGTAGCTATGATCGTCTATTCTACCTACCCCAAAAGAGATGTCCCGATTCAGCTGTAAAATTTGTAAGTTAAGAATGATAAGTCTGAATTTCTCGTTCGTTGAGAAGTTCAGTAGGTGTACAATAGTCGAACGGAAGATTGGTTCAGGAAGTTACGGTTTCAAGTTAGACAGAGAAAGCATATATGCCCGCAAGCCGGTATTTCGCATCAGTTAGCGGTGTATTGCGCCAGATCGATCGTTGTTGTATTTTGTGTGATGGTACCATCTATTTTTTTGTATATATGGGCGCTTGGAACTTCTTTTAGTGGTCGACCACAATTTATAATATTTGTTTGGGATATCGTATAGATATCCGTCGTAGTTTTACGACGTGAGTACTCAATGATATTTCATGTGCTCGCTAGTAGCGGCTTGTGGTGGTTCCAATTATATATATTTAGTTCACGGCAATAACGATCCGAATAGACCGGTTTACACAATTGCGATTTGATTTTCCGAAATGGGTTTGAACTAGCGGTTACCTCAAAAGGTCCGTAACGTTTTGAAACCTTCAACTCTGCGCAATTTGAGCTGGATGTTATCGAGACGTTGTCATTAGCGCTTTTGGAGATCTAACCCACACCACAGCTAAGTGCATACTTCGGTAAATACCGATCTATGAATATCGCTGACCGCAGCACTTCCTCGACCAAGCCCAATCATGAATATTCGACTCAGCCTACACATTAGACCTCCAGCGAAATTTACATTTAACTTAAAGATGCAACTTGAATCCAAACAGATCCAAGGCAAAGCAAAACAATCTACCCGGTCTTAAACAATGAACTTTAGACTGCAATTTGATCTCTTCGCGCGTCCCCGACTACACTCAAATGTCAAAAATATCAACCGGATAGGTTATCTGTGTTGACAACGTTTAAACTTTGTTCTGAATTTGTTATTTCCATCCGCGGAACCTCATCGATCAAACAGTCTCCCTATGCCCTGCCAACCTAGGTTTAGCCGCAACTAAACTCCTGTCTAGCCTAGTCTAAAATCCTAGTGTTATACCACCTCCATTATCGACACCACTCGAAAATGGTTGAGTTTGATTTGAATGTGCTTGTATGTTTAATGACTGTGTGTGTGGGAATTTCAAAACTCGCTACTCGAAAGGAATGAGGAGAGGATTAGCCCGCGAAAATCCTAAGAGCCAATCCAGGAACCCTATGGTGAAGGAAAAAGGAATTTAGGGTCGCTCCAAGCCCAGACTCAGACTCAGATCAATGACCTACAAGTTCTTATCTAACGACGCAAGGATAGTTTTGGAATTTGGGGTAGGTTGGTTTAAAGGATAGGAACCGAGGTATATCTCAGCGCTTCAGACACTCACGAAAATCCACTGTAACACGCAATCACAATTCGTCCAGTTCAGACGCGTAAAACGGCAGACCGAAACTGTTTAGAATTACTGAAAGACGAGTGTCGCAGCAGCTTGACGCAGAGACTGAATACCTTCCCTTCCCACGCTCTCGTATTTATAGACTCCACATGTCTGAAAAAAAATGGCGTCCTTTGCGAACACGCGCTGCCCAAGTGAAAGCTTCTTATATCTAACTACACAGGGTCTAATTTCAATCAAACATGCCATGCAGATCCGCCGTTCTACAAACTTTGTGTACGCATATTCACTATGATCAACCGTAGGTTATCACTCAAGTCTTTTGGTATTGCCGATACACAAAATCTGTTGATCGCTGACCATAACAGCTTGTTGCGATTAATTAAGCCTTCCCGACCGCTAGCGTCTTAGACAAAGATCACTAGAATGATATTCAAACCCGTGATGTCAAACTCGCCACATCGTACCAAACAAACGCAATTGTATATTTGCAGTCAACATAATAGCTTTCTCCGTATCGTTCCATAATAATCTTCCATTATCTAGTTATTCATAATTTATTCAGCGCGCAGCCAAATCGGCTCTGATCCCAACACATTTAACAGGAATGCGACAAAAAAAACCTGACCTGTACTCTTCCTCGAACCATCCCACGCGCTCGGCTCATTGTTTTTGCCCAGTTACCCTGAGCTACTCAAAACCCCAAACGTTAAATGAACAGACTCTTTTATTCAATGTGTGTACCAATACAGCGCGGCGATGGGCTAGCCCTCTGTCACGCAAAATGAAGTATCAAATGTACTGACTCTTATGTACCATTACAGCCCCCTCCCAGACCTTGAGACACTGTTTATCTCAGTTAAACATGGCGCAAGGATCTCATTACCCCAATGCTAACCCATGCTTTGTTCATATCTACTCTATATGCACGAACATCTCAAATCATGTACACAGACCGATGAATCCGTCAATTATGCATATAATATTTACACAACTCGATTGAGCTCTCCCCTGTCTTGTCTTATTTATCTACCTAACTATACAACCTCGCACACCCGCAACTTATCCTAATTCGTATTACTATGTATATATATATATATACTTTTTTTTTTTTGTTCCTTTCTAAACCATGCAAGATCCTTAAATCTACAAAGTAGTTACTCAAATTTACAGCTTACAGCTTAATTATATAACTTTTATACACTATCTTATTTATCTACGCCCTTATTCGTCCTCACATAATACCTGGCTATATTTATAGTATTGTAGTTACCCAATATCTCATTTGAAACCGGATCTACTAAAGTATAACAGTTCGGATATACCACTGCCGAAATAACATAAGGCCCTTTATACAACAATGAAAATATCCGCATGATTTTATGTTCTTTATTTGAACGCACAAAAGTCTTAAGTTTCACATAATCACCTATACGATAGACTTTTAACTTACGCCGTTTGTCTGCCTGTCGCTTACGTCGTTCACTAGCACTTTTAGAGTTTTCTATCGCTACATTCCGCACCTGTTCCGTATCTCGCACACTATGACCTAACATTCATCGCCTAATTCCTTGTCAATAGTTAACGGTTCCCGCCTACCAAACGCCAACTCATTAGGCGCAAAGCCTGTGCTTGTGTGTTCGATATTATTGTAGCAATTTTGAAAGTCCGGTAACACGTCGACCCAACTTCGATTACTTCCGCCGCAATAAGTTCTAATTAGTCGACCTAGCTCGCGATTCACCCTTTCTACGCTATTAGAATTTGGACAATACACCGACGTATGAGTGACCCGAGTCCCTAGCTGTTTGAGACCAAATTCCCAAACTTTCGATATGAACTGTGGTCCTGAGTCCGTAATTATAGTTTCGATAGGTATTTCCCTATGAAATCTCTTTGTACAAGCGAGCACGCTCCTACCTGTAGCTTTTCGCATTGGATACAATTTTATTACCTTATTGTACACGTCTTGAATCACATATTTATATTGATATCCGAATTTACCTACGGGCAATGGCCCATAAAGGTCCGAGAAAACTTTCTCACCCATCCTTTCCGCCAACACCGGTGTACAAGGACCAACGGTATTGTTAGTACTTGGTTTGACCTTTAGACATATGTCACAACTTCTTATCACCGTGCTAATCACCCTACTCATATGAAGAAAATAATATCTGTCCTTCATCAGTTCTAATATTTTATATCTGCCGTAGTGACCTATTTCTTCATGTATGTGTAATATTAGTTCCTCCTGTAATGCCTCCGGAATTACTAACAACCGTACGTTCCGCTTCGGCACGTGAAAATATAACGTATCACCTACTAGCTTGTAATTATCAAACCCTCTCGTTTCCGTATCTACGTCTGATACAACCGCTAAATCGATTTAACCGCTCATCTTCGCTTTGTAATCTCGCAATGTCCCGTAAACTCGAAATAATACTTGCGGTATTCGATGCCTGAAACCAAAATATTCCCGGCTGAACATTTATACTGTCATTCATACCTACAGGTCCCGCTATTTGCCTGCTTAGCGTGTCGGCAATTTGATTATCAATCCCTCGCACAAACTCTAGGTCGTAATCGAATTGCTCTAAAAACATAATCCATCTAGTAACGCCTGCTCCCAATAAAGTCCACGACTTAATGAACGTCAAACTTTTATGATCAGTTCTAATAATAACTTTTTCTCCACGCAAATATATCTCAAATCGCTTTAAAGTGTATATAACTGCATACATTTCCTGTTCGCTGACAGACCATCTCGTTTGAGCTCCCTTAAATGCCTGCGAACAAAACCCTATAATTCGTTCCTGGCCCAAATCATCTAATTGATAAACATAGCCCCCAATTCCTATAGCGCTGGCGTCGCATTGAACATAATACGTCTTTCCCGCCAATGGCTGACTCAATATTATACTTTCTGAGAAATGTTTTTTTATCTCGTCAAAGCACTCTGCACGTGCGCACTCCAAACGAGCTTGACTCCAGACCGTAATAATTTGTATAATGGCTGTGTTAACGTTCCAAAATTTTTTATGAACCGCCGAAAGTAATTTATGAACCCCAAAAACGCCCTCAATTGCCTGACAGTTCTGGGTGACGGATATAATTTAAGTGTTTCAATTTTGTCCGGGTCCATCTGCAAACCTTGTGTAGACAAAATATGCCCCAAAAACTTGACTTTTTTTTGTGCGAACTCGCATTTTTTTAGTTTGCATATGAAGCCCGCGTCTTTCAATTTACTCAGAACCGTGTCCACTTGAAACAAGTGCTGATCAAAATCACCCTCAGTTAAAATCGCCAAATCGTCAACAAAATTTAAACAATATGACCTAACCTCTGGCTCTAGAATTAAGTCCATCGCCCTCGAAAATGAGCCCACACTGGTTTTCAACCCCTGGGGTAAAACGTTGTAAACATAAATTCTGCCTTGATATACAAAACCCGTATATAGTTTAGATTCGTCTGATAATGGTATAGAAAAATATGCATCGTTAATATCGAAAATCGCTATATCATTTATCCGGTGACCCGACTGCAATATCTCACTCATTAAAGGTGTAGTTTCAACTTTCCCAACCATTCCCGTGTTTAATTGTCGCGCATCGAGTAATATCCGAACCTCCCCTGACTTCTTTAGTGCACAAGTCAATGGACTGCTGAAATCCGTAGATTGCCTGCTAATAATACCTATCTGTTCCATTTCTTCCAATCGTTTTGTTACTTTATCGCGATATGCGAACGGTATGGCATAGCTTCGTTTTACGAAAGGCGTTTCATCTCTCATTTTTATCTCATGTATATATTTATTTGTCCGACCTACCCTATCGCTAAACAACTCTGCATGTTTATTTAACACCGACAATAACTTTGTTTTGTGTTCAACAGGTATTGATGAATTATTCACATATTCCTCTATCATATTTCTACTGGTATCTTGGTCCTGCAATTCCATTGTACAACAACAAGCTTCCTGATCGGGCCCCATACCTAATGGTATTTCACACATCCGCCCGGCGCTTCGTATAATTAGCCTCTTATTACCCTCACAAATTAAACTGGCTCGCGTCTGTTGTATAAAATCAAACCCTAAAATTAAATCTTTAGGCACCCTTGTTAATACTAGCATTGGAGTATCGATAACGCATTCACCTATTGTTAATGGTAACGTAACTAACTTATCAACCTTTTCCTTACTGACCCCAAACGCACCTGTGATTCTCAAACTTGGGATCGGTATTTCCTTCGGTTTTCCCAATTGCCTGCATACTTCATCGTACACTCTCCGACTTATTACACTGACTTCGCTCCCCTAATCAATCAAACTCCTTACAAAAATATTTCCAATACGCTCATCTATCTCAGGTAATGTCAATGTACTTCATAAATCGCGCCCACACTCAGTCGAATCGTCGTCTCTGAATATCGTATGTAAACGCCTGTCATTGCGATCTCTACAATCCAATATCGATTTTCCATCTAAACACACGGCATATCCGTGCGCTTTATGCGCTATTAATTGAATAAATTCATTCACACCCACCTTCGAATCCAAATTACACAATTCATAGAGTCTATGCTTTCTTTCAATTTGATCGGCTGTCCAGCCAAAGCGTAATAAATATCTGAGCACGAACGACCCGCGCGAGTCCACTAGTTTTTTGAATTCTGATTTATCGCATTATTCCTGTCACTTGAACTTTGCCCTGCCTCTGTATTTCCTGAACTATCATTGCCCATTTGGAACCCTATTGCCTTGAAACTAGCCTGAGGCTGTCTACCTCTACCGCGAAAATAACAGCGAGCGCGCGTCCCAAATTCGTTTCGTGCCTTTGTTCCCGCGTTATAATTATTCCTACGACTCACCGCGTTATATCGCATCGTATTTACTCGCAAAGCACGATATTGCCCTCGCATGTAGCTATTCCGCCTTACGTCGTTCGTATTCATAGTCTCCGAACTCTGCAACGCACTTAATCCCCCATCGACATTCCGTTCTAAATGCCGAAGGAACTCGACCGCATCTCGTATAGTCATTGGTTCCTTTCTAGCAAAAAACGCTACCTGAATATCGCGCGGCAACTGTCTGAAAATCGTGTTGATCTTCTCCGTATCAGTAAACGATATCGTAAGCTCATATATGCTATTCAATTGAGAGGCAAAGAATTCTTCCATACTTTGACCTTTCTTGGAATTGAACTTCGCGGTTAGGAATCTTTGTTTAAATAATTCCGGTTCATTATCTCCCCAGAATACCTCTCTGAAATCTTTTTCAAAATCTGAATAGGTTCGCCATGAGTCTCTGTATATGCTCATTGGAACTTTTGCAATTCCTACCAAGATATCTGTTGCCCATATCAAAGCCCTCGAACTATCTCCCGAGACTTTAATATAAGCCTTTAAATCTCTTAAGAAAATCATTTCCGAACTCCGCCCATCGAATGTTGGCAACTTCTGTGTCATTTTCACTATGCATGTTTGACGTTTTTCTACCGATTTTTCAAACGTATCTAGTTCCTGTCTGTCCGTCTGTCTGTCTGAAGTTCTACTAGCATTGCTCGTACTCGAACCCCTTACCAAACTGTCTAATCTATTCACTATTTCAGATAACAATTGAGTCACCTGTCCTGACGCCATCTCATTATTAAAAACACTTGTTTGCGAAAGTGAGTCGTCTTGTACTACCCGACTAACGTTCTTTTTTGCCCGGCCCATTATTCGTCAAAACTAAACCACCGTAGCTCGTCCGAAGAATTGTGAAAACAATGCCCCTTTTTTTTGTTGTTGCTTATTTCTTACTTACAAAACTGAACTGTTTAAAATCGTTTCTACGTTGTGTTATTTTTAAAAGTAACGCGTTAGACCTTGATCCTTATAGAATATCTAGGTATCAGACTATCTAGGATATCCTTCGGTCTCGGCACCAGAAAATCTGTAACGGCATTAAAGGCTAAGGTCGAGCCACCGCTATCAGTAGCTATGATCGTCTATTCTACCTACCCCAAAAGAGATGTCCCGATTCAGCTGTAAAATTTGTAAGTTAAGAATGTTAAGTCTGAATTTCTCGTTCGTTGAGAAGTTCAGTAGGTGTACAATAGTCCAACGGAAGATTGGTTCAGGAAGTTACGGTTTCAAGTTAGACAGAGAAAGCATATATGCCCGCAAGCCGGTATTTCGCATCAGTTAGCGGTGTATTGCGCCAGATCGATCGTTGTTGTATTTTGTGTGATGGTACCATCTATTTTTTTGTATATATGGGCGCTTGGAACTTCTTTTAGTGGTCGACCACAATTTATAATATTTGTTTGGGATATCGTATAGATATCCGTCGTAGTTTTACGACGTGAGTACTCAATGATATTTCATGTGCTCACTAGTAGCGGCTTGTGGTATATATATTTAGTTCACGGCAATAACGATCCGAATAGACCGGTTTACACAATTGCGATTTGATTTTCCGAAATGGGTTTGAACTAGCGGTTACCTCAAAAGGTCCGTAACGTTTTGAAACCTTCAACTCTGCGCAATTTGAGCTGGACGTTATCGAGACGTTGTCATTAGCGCTTTTGGAGATCTAACCCACACCACAGCGAAGTGAATACTTCGGTAAATACCGATCTATGAATATCGCTGACCGCAGCACTTCCTCGACCAAGCCCAATCATGAATATTCGACTCAGCCTACACATTAGACCTCCAGCGAAATTTACATTTAATTTAAAAATGCAACTTGAATCCAAACCGATCCAAGGCAAAGCAAAACAATCTACCCGGTCTTAAACAATGAACTTTAGACTGTAATTTGATCTCTTCGCGCGTCCCCGACAACACTCAAATGTCAAAAATATCAACCGGATAGGTTATCTGTGTTGACAACGTTTAAACTTTGTTCTGAATTTGTTATTTCCATCCGCGGAACCTCATCGATCAAACAGTCTCCCTATGCCCTGCCAACCTAGGTTTAGCCGCAACTAAACTCCTGTCTAGCCTAGTCTAAAATCCTAGTGTTATACCACCTTCATTATCGACACCACTCGAAAATGGTTGAGTTTGATTTGAATGTGCTTGTATGTTTAATAACTGTGTGTGTGGGAATTTCAAAACTCGCTACTCGAAAGGAATGAGGAGAGGATTAGCCCGCGAATATCCTAAGAGCCAATCCAGGAACCCTATGGTGAAGGAAAAAGGAATTTAGGGTCGCTCCAAGCCCAGACTCAGACTCAGATCAATTACCTACAAGTTCTTATCTAACGACCCAAGGATAGTTTTGGAATTTGGGGTAGGTCGATTTAAAGGATAGGAACCGAGGTATGTCTCGGCGCTTCAGACACTCACGAAAATCCACTGTAACACGCAATCACAATCCGTCCAGTTCAGATGCGTAAAACGGCAGACCGAAACTGTTTAGAATTACTGAAAGACGAGTGTCGCAGCAGCTTGACGCAGAGACTGAATACCTTCCCATCATCAAGTATTCTTCTCACGCACCCATTCTGGGGCGTGGGGAGTCAGGGTCAGATCATCGGATCTCTTCCTGAAGAAGCGCCTCTGTCCACTCCTATGGACAGGTCATCGGGGGGCCCTCGCGGGCGGTGGAGATGTTCTCACGAGGGGTGTTCCTTTGGATGATCGCCGGCTAGGCAACCAGGTCGCGTGGCAGGCGGCGGCGGTCGGGCGGGCGCGCGTGGTACGGCGCCATGTCGCGGATGTGCGGATGATGTGAGCTATCCGCACGCGCGAACATGCCCTTCGCCAGCCTCTGGACAAACTGGTCCACTGGTTCCCATCTGAGGTCCCTCTGGATCGTCGCATTCCTCACGTAGCGGGGGGCGTCGACGATGGTACGCAAAGAGAGGTTCTCTTGGGCTCGGAGTCTCCGTTTGTTCGTCTCCGAGCACAGGGCGTACCATGCCGGGGCCGCGTAGGTGAGGCGGGATCTCACATAGCACTTGTAGATCCCGAGCTTCGCCCTCAGAGGGAGGCTGGAGTCGAGAAGTGGACGCAGCTTGGCGCGTGCCACCTTGACCTGGTTGACGACGTTGTCGACATGTTGCTTCATGGTGAGCCGGCGATCGATGGTCACTCCCAGGTACTTCACCTGCGGAGACCACGCGATGTCCTGTCCTTGGAGCTGGAGTGGTGGTGGAAGGGGGGACTGGCCTGTGATGAGCGCCTGCGTCTTCCCAACGTTGACGGACAACCGCCACTTGGCGAGCCAGTCGGGCAAGATGTCCAGGGTGCGCTGCAGTTTGACGGCAGCGTGCCGTGCCTGGATCGACGACGCGTAGTGAATACCTTCCCTTCCCAAGCTCTCGTATTTATAGTCTCCACATGTCTGAAAAAAAATGGCGTCCTTTGCGAACACGCGCTGCCCAAGCGAAAGCTTCTTATCTCTAACTACACAGGGTCTAATTTCAATCAAACATGCCATGCAGATCCGCCGTTCTACAAACTTTGTGTACCGTGATCAACCGTAGGTTATCACTCAAGTCATTTGGTATTGCCGATACACAAAATCTGTTGATCGCTGACCATAAAAGCTTGTTGCGATTAATTAAGCCTTCCCGACCGCTAGCGTCTTAGACAAAGATCACTAGAATGATATTCAAACCCGTGATGTCAAACTCGCCACATCGTACCAAACAAACGCAATTGTATATTTGCAGTCAACATAATAGCTTTCTCCGTATCGTTCCATAATAACCTTCCATTATCTAGTTATTCATAATTTATTCAGCGCGCAGCCAAATCGGCTCTGATCCCTACACATTTCGCAGGAATGCGACAAAAAAAACCTGACCTATACTCTTCCTCGAACCATCCCACGCGCTCGGCTCAATTGATTTTGCCCACTTACCCTGAACTACTCAAAACCCCAAACGTTAAATGAACAGACTCTTTTATTCAATGTGTGTACCAATACAGCGCGGCGATGGGCTAGCCCTCTGTCACGCAAAATGAAGTATCAAATGTACTGACTCTTATGTACCATTACAGGCGGATCGGAAAAGGCTGAAATGGGAATAACCCTAAAGCGTGTAACTTTATGGGATATTCAATGCTTCCATACAAAAAGCTTTGAATTGCTTGAAATTAAGTTTCTCTAACCCAACATATACATAATCGGATAACAAAATACAGTATCTTAGAAGCCCTCTTGTGAGTATAAAAGAAATCGGAATTTCAAGCTCCTGAATTTATCCAAGCAATCATTTTCATCTTTGTTCATACAAAAAGAATAAAAGAAATGCAACTATTCCGCAGGATGAAATAAATAAATATAGAACGTAACTAACAGCGTCGTCGCTTGCAATCGAAACGAAAATCTATCAATTTGAGTATTGAAGCAGAACTGTGGGACTGAGAGATTTTTTGAAGAAATATGCACCGGGTTCCGCTTTCCTGCGTATTTTCCACCAAGGATGAGACATAATTAATATTCCCTATCAATAGTTGCATGATTTTGTGTTGAGACGGTGGATATTTTCCTTATTGTTTAATCACTTATATTCATAATTTGACTAGGACGATTTATTAATTTATATTGACATGGTTGACGTTCTAAACAGCATTTAACATAAACATAATTATTTAGATTTAGATATTTTACGATCCTTTATCATCTGTAAACGTGAAATAAAATCTGTAAAATAGGTTATTTTTCAATATTATCAATACCTAAGTACCTATCCCTCGAACGCCTGTCGAATTGTATTATTTTTGAGAAATAAATAAAACATATCCATATAAGAAAACTAAGACAGAACCGTGGAAACCTAGTAGCCTATCGGAATATTAACGATGATACCCAAAAAAAAATCTACGTATCGACTCCCCAGTTTATCATGTAATGCGTGCTCGTTTGTAACAATTTGGGTGACGTATGTACATAACGGATTGTCATTATTTACACAAATAATATTCTGTCCTTCTACAAGTACGAGTAATCTGGATTATGTCATTTACAAAATACATTCTTCTTGTGACAAATCAGTGCAAGGGTGTGTAAATAAACTTCTAGAATTAAATGGAACATCAAAGAAGTTTATTTTTAGTGTTAACAGTTCATATCCATATAAATTTATATACTTAAAAGTGAAAATTGCTAATTATCTCGAAAAATTCTGTCCGTCGGGTCGGCCACTAGCCCGAAACCCCTCCACCAAACCATGCTGAGGCAGCGTGGTGGAATAAGGCTCAAACTAACTCTGAGTAAAAGCCAATGCCCCTCGGTGGGGACAACAATGGGCTACATTTATTTATTTATTTATTTTATTCAGATCGAATCGATCGTTATTCACTATCACATCACTATTTGGAGGCTAACATCTCTAGCGTTGTCTATGGTTGTGGTGGTTGGTGATCGCGCCGTGTTTTGGTATTCATTTGGACTTTCATTGACCGGTTTTTTCTTTCATCGAAGTCATGCGCCATAATAACAACTGTCTAAAATTTCTTGGAGGTAGGAAGGTTATATTATGTGTTGTTATGTCGCTGAGGAAACACGGTTTGATGTGACTTGCATGGCCATTCCATGCCTCTGCTACCCCATCTACTATAAACATACGACTTTATATCTCGTCCCTGCCTCCCTCTGATCGTCGAACCAGCAGGAAAATGAAGTCCTGGTGGTTCGACTGCCGAACCACCCGCTCACAAGGGTGAGGTGAACCCTTGACGCAATAAAAGAAGATGAAAGGGCATAGTTCAGTGTTCCACGAAGCAACAATCCAGTCGGTGTTAGGAACCCGTCTATAAACTACGAGTGCACTTTTTTAAAGTTTTATATGTAGTCCGTGTATTACATCCCACACTAGTTTATTGGAGGGTAGATTAGGATTCAACATGCATGCTAACGCGTCCCTGTTACTATACAGGGTGTAACTGTCAGGTCTTCTCCTCCCAGAAGAACACCTATAATGATGCCAATAGACGGAGTAAGCATTAATCTTTCACTTCCTGAACATTCTAATAGTTTCCTCATAGCATCACGTGTTATACCACAGATATCGAGAGATAGGCCCTTGGCGCTAACCTTGTATTGGAACCAGTGTCGCGAAAACTAAGAACACGCATACATTTACACCACTCGTACATCAATCCCTCCGCTTTTATTGGTTAGTGCAATGTCATGCACCTATCGTCCGAACACACCCACACTACCTCAGATATACTAGCTAGTCGAGCTAGTGTTAGGACAATGCAAGGACAGCGGGTATCATCGATCGATTATAATTTATAGACACTGGTATAGACAGTCGTATACAATGCCGGGTTATATAAATAAAATAGTAAATTGTTTGTAAATACGACATATTTATACGACATCCGAGACCCCTTTGCCTCTCTTATTTTTTTTAACAGAATCCTTACAGCTAGAAAGAGAGGCAAAGAGGTTTCTGAAGGTAGAATAATTGTGAACTCTTCGGACCTGACTGAAAGCATCGGAATTTCGGATCAATACTTATAACACCCCATTATCTTTCGTCGGACGAGGTTTTGAACAAACTTAAAATCTAAACTGCCTATTTGGCAATCATTGGAATAACTAACAATTAACTTACGTATTATGAGCAATAAAATAACTATATTATTACATTAACTATATTAGTAATTGCGGAATGATAAAATCTATCGATTCAAAAACATAATTCTCCTATCACTATCCCCATCACTATATGTCGTCTCTGTGTGCGTGTAACAGTTCGCCTCCGTATCACGATGCATCTTTGCTTTCATACTTAGATAAGTGTGAAATATTCATTGCGTGTTAGCTTGGCAATAAGTAGTGAAATTAAGATACAAAACAAGCAATGTATAGTAAACTTAGCGAGAACAACATGACATTGTCACTTTAATGTCAATTCGTGACGAATTTTCCGCGAATGATTTATTTTTGTAATAATGTTTATTTCGTGTTTTAAGAAGAAATAATAGTTGGAATGAGACTTACAATTGATATGTGACACCGGCGTTCTTGGAGTTCACAATCTCGCTTCTATTTTTGCACGTGAGTATTGCACAGGTCGGCATTTTCGAAAAACAACGGAAATGAATTCGTCACTGCGGTGACTACCGAGAATTTTTTATATCAAACCTGTCGGAGCTACATTTGTTCGCACGTGCCACGCCCCTCAACCTATCTGTGTGTACCATACGAAGTTGCGGTGGCATAGTTGTACCCACGTTTAGACGGATATTACATACTGTAGGTTTCTCTCTTTGTTTTCCATCAGCACGGACATACACAAACACACACAAAAACAACCTCTTAGCCCAAACGTATATATCTCCTCCGTTCCGTACTGTCCGTCGTAGGTAAAAATTGTAATTAACAGCTGTTATTTATTATCCAGGCCCTGCTCAGCTAATTCCTATTCATACTATAAATTCTTACTTACGATACAAATGACTTGTTGTTTCTGGTTCCTTCGATACAGGGTAATGTTTACGCACCTGCACTTCATACCCGTGGTACTGCCGGTGGTGCTGCTGGTACCAAAAGGGGATGATTTTTTTCCCGCAGTTCTACTTTCTCTCTCTCGGGTCGAGTTAGGAGCGGAGCGGGTTTTATTCTTCCAAAAGGAAGTGATGTCAGTGAGGTGAATGGTTGATTGTTTAGTACTTGAATCAAAATATCAAGTCATATTTTCAACCAACAAAATTATCGATATTTTTTATCAATTAACCATTAACCAATATAAAAAAAAAACAAGCAATACTCTCATCTCTAGTTTGTAGTGCTGCGAGCTAGTCGAAGAGTAAACGCCGCGATGTTGCGTGCTATGCGATCAGTCGGCGTTAGACCAGTGTTGCGAACGCATGTGCAGGAAGTTGCAAAGTACCTTCGCCATGTTCGATTCCGATAAATTCATACACGAAAATCAATCTGGGCCTGCCTTATGGGATTTAAAATGCAATGATGCGTCTGTAGCGCGACAAACTCTAGCGACAGCTTCGCGATTGAGACGCGCTGCATACGCTGTAATGTGAAGGGCTTGTCTGTCGCGACAAATTCTTGTTAAGGAACTAAAACGCCTATATGTGAAAGAGCTCTTAGGTGCATAACTAACGTGACCATACGTCCCGCTTTGGACGGCACAGTCCCGCTTTCAGACTGTCTGTTCCGCTGTCCCCCGAAAGAGCAATAATTTATCGCTTTAGCAAATAGAGCAAAGGTTATTTTATATTTTACATTTAATATTTTACCAAGTTAAAAACTACTTATGAACGACACAATAGACAAATAAATAAATAAATAATGTCGTTTATAAGCCATTTTCCATGTTTATAAAGTCATCCTTTCATATAAAAAATATATTTTTGACACCTGTTCATGAAAGAATTGTTAAGTTTTTAGGTAACAAACAAAAAAACACCTGATTAAGAATCCCTTTCTTTTTTTAAGTTGTTTAAAAAAGCAGTAAAAACGTAAAAGAAAAAAGGGCCCTTATCAGTCTGTCGGTCTGTCCGTCTGTCAAGCCCATTTTTCTCAGCAATAGTGGAGGTATCAAGTTGAAATTAATATTAATTACCTAATCAGGTCTGTCGTCCCTTCTAGGTCAACGCAATCAAAAGAAACGGCTGTTTTTGCGAAAAATTCCTTAATTTTCTAGATACTCGCATGAGTATCTCAACCTTAGGGTACTTCTCGTTGACCTAGAATCATGAAATTTGGCAAGAAGTAATGTATAAATAGCACAAGTAAAGGGAAATCCTTAAAACGACAATTTTTAGTTCCTTCACATAAAAATGCGATTTGTGCGGAACCCTTAGTACGCGAGTCCGACTCGCACTTGGCCGTTATATTTTTTCAATATCCCGCTCCGACGAAAAAATTTATGGTCACATTACAGGGATTTCTCGAAAAGGGGACTTCGCAAAATGGGGACACTGTACGTGCGTACGACGAAAAGAAGTGCCGGAATAGCGTAGTGTTAATGTTTATTCAAGAAGGTGAAATAAGTCCATCCTATGCGACCTGTTTCCACAGCAACTTCCACGGCAGGGCGTAAATAATATTCGCGATAACGGCACAGATATTGGAAGTTGCACCCCTCGTTTTGGTATCCATACGAAACAAAAAAAAATAAGTAAATACAAAAAACATCGCGGGCGAACAAGAAAGTTCCGGTTTGTGGAGTTCCGCAGGAAATTCAAAATGCCATCTTATTAAATACCTAGGTAAGGTATTTAAAATCTTGGCCAATCGTCTATCGGCTCGGCAACCTTAGCATTAATATTTTTATTATTATATGTACCTACATAGAGCTATAAACGTATCTGACCTGGTGGCCAAAAAGAGAACTAAAGTCACTAATATGAAATGTCTTCCATGTTTATATGCCAATGACGCTAGCGACAGTTACCTCGTATCGCCGTATTCAGCAGATGAACAAATGATCCCGTTTAGTGGTCGAGCTCCAGGTATGAAAGTCGTAGTGAGAAACAAACCACGCCCCGAAGGATTGAAGAACTTTGTTGTTACCAGCTACGGAGGAACTGTACTTGACTTTGAGATTTATCAAGGTCAGACCACAAACTTGCCCGATGCCCAAAAGTTTGAAATAGCTGCCACAGTGGTGCTTCGATTGCCTGAGACGTTGCCAGAAGGAAGCTTCTGTACTTTTATCGCTATTTCACGACGCTTGAATTGATGCATGAGTTGATCAATCGAAAGAAAGAAGGGACTGACACCATCATGCTTAATAGGTTCAACACCAAAAAAACACAAAGTACGAGTTTAAGAAAGATAGACAAATGAGCAGAGGTGAGGATGAAGAGGTTGTTGATGATGACGACAAATTGTGCGTTTTAAAGTGGAAGGACAACAAAGGCGTACATATGATCTGAACTGTCTATGGAGCACAGCCCCGAACTAAAGTACCAAGATGGGAGAAAAAGGGGCGGAAGTATGTAGATGTATCTTTTCCAGCCATCGTCAATAACTACAACACATATATGGGTGGTGTGGACATCTGCGACCAGATGATGGAGCAGTACAGAACGTGGATGAAATCCCGGAAATGGACACTCAAGGTCATACTACATATGTTTGATCTGGCGATAGTCAACTCTTGGTTCGAATACCGAGAAGCCTGTGAGGTATTAGGTACGAAAGATTCTGAGATCATGGACTTGCTTGACTTTCGCCTATCTGTGAGCGACTATCTGCTTGCTGGATGCCTAATCAAACTAGCAACAGAGATGATTTTGAGTTTGCTGCAATGCCAACTACCTCAAAATATATACCTAGTTCGCTGCCAAGTGCTGATAAAAAACGAGACTGTTTCTAGCATTGGCCTACAATTGATAAGCTGAATCAACCTCGTTGCTGTCGTGAAAAATCCTAGAACAGCAGAACAAGATGTCGCTGCACGAAATGTGATGTTTATTTTTGCCTAAATAAGGACAGAAATTGCTACTTCCGTTTTCACAATGCTGACTGAATAATACTTATTGAAATGTTGATTAGTTCTACTCAAATTATGACTGATTATTGTGATTTAAAGACTGATAATTAAGACTAAACGACTAAAAAGCATATAATTTTGTTATTTAATACTAAAACAATAAAGACATTAAAGAAATAAATTATTAGATTAAATTATTTATCAAACCACTTGCGCCACAGTAAATACAAAAATGCGTACGCACAATTGTACCATGATTTTATATAGGGCCCAGGTCGACACAACTGTGTTACGCACAAATGTGTTGACCAAATGTTGGGCCTGCAATAATACAAATGTACGTAGACATTTTCTCCAAGATGGCGGCGGTAAAATGGAAAAATGACCCCAGATTCGAATTCAGGGCCCCCCTTTTACCCAAAAAACAGTATCAACTTCATCTGATCACGCGCGGATCTGGCTGGGTTCTGAAAGGGATAAACGTATCTGACCTGGTGGCCAAAAAGAGAACAAAAGTCACTAATATGAGATGTCTTCCATGTTTATATGCCAATGACGCAAGCGACGCCATCATTGGGTCAGTTTAGTTCGTTATGTTGTTTCTTGGGCCCAGATGCATAACTCCCATATTAAAGTTTGAAGTCTTATTACTGACGCTGACTCTCGTTAGGGACATGTCAGCGGCAGTATGATATTTAACTTATTTTGGTTCGGTACCGAATCTGTACAAATTCTTTACCGCGCGCATGTAATGAAATGGTGGAAAAGTTTTCAGACCGGGTCGTTTCGGTATAGATTCTGTACCGAGCGCACATGCAGCTCTGCGCAGAATTTGTATGGTGAACGCACACTTATCAGCAGCATCCGCACCGGAAGCACCGGACGGATTCCAGAATATTTTTTTATGAAGTCCTGTGAATCCTCGCACACCTACCCGCGTCGGCATTATCCGAAGCTGGAGAACCTCTGGAATCCTGATGACGTCATCAGATTCGGGGCGGATGATGTGGTTGAATGCAGAGCAACGCGTGAATGTTCAGGAGCAGCGATTAAGATTCCTGCGGACAGTGCGTGCCGATGCCAGTAAGTACAGTTCACCAATACAGAGTGGAGGCAGCCTTCCCCTGTCCTGTCTTCCCTCGCCAGCTCCACCACGCTTTTGCCCGCTCACACATAATATCGTTTACTCACTCACTCAGACACAGCCAGTGAGAAAATGATTCTTGGCGGAAAATATCTTCTATAAGAGTCATTCTATTTACTCCTGAATCTCTACTCATCCCATTTTACGGTTCAAAATTATGCATAAATCCATTTGTACAAGAATTTGAACACTGCGAAACCCTCATACCGGAATTCCAAAACATACTTCCTCGCTTTCTCGACGACGTGGAATGCGAAGCATTGCGAATCTGTGTAATATACAGAGTACGGTTTATTTGTTGTACAAACTTCAATAAAAACTGTTCGGTCAAAACATTGCACTTACAGATATTGCTGTACCAATCCTAGGCCGACTTGCACCAGAGTTTTAAAGCCGCTAAAATAAAATGAAACACAAAGAAATACAGTACGGTTGCGTTAGTGGGGACCTGTATCTCGATTCAGTATCTGTTAATCCAAATTAACACATTAAATTGTAACGGATCGATACTAATGACGACCGATCGATTGTCATCACTGCACCATCTCTTTGCCCATATACATCACTAAATCTTTTATTCTTTTCTTTCTCTTGCCAGACACTGACGTAGCGATCGGTCGTGTATATTGTTGTAATCTCAGTTGTCAACGCGGAGTGCGTGACTTTCATTTATCATAATTGTACAGAGCCCTAGTTCCAATAAAGTAGTGAATTCAGTAAACTAAAGTCCGTGTTTGAATTCGTCAACATCAAACTTCAACCAGCCCCTTTGGAAGAGGCAGGCCGCGTGGCGCGGCACTAGATTTGCTTCGTAGACGAAGGTTGTGGCCCGTCTGTCAAGCGTCCAATTGCGGCCACCGTCGGGCTGGGAGCTCAGGTCTGGCTGTCACTGGACCCCTTTCATCTGCAGCCATCCGTGGTTTTGGAGCGGACGGAGCCTCGTGCAGCAGCCAGTTTGGGAGTTCGGCGTTTGGGTGTCAGAGAACCATTCGCGGAGATTTGCCACATTATCAATAATTTTGGAGGTCCATTCGGAGAAAGCTGCCAAAACATCATTCAGTATCCCTTGCTTGACATAATATGATTGTCTGTATAGATGACAGCTCCTGACACCGATAATCGCGCTCTGATTGGTCAACTTCAATTTGCAGTAAGCATCTTTCAAAATATAAATTTTACAGGGATTGCGATAGAAAATTCTAGATGTCAGAGATAGAGAATAGAGCTGCAGAGTTTTGACAGGCGCCAATATTCAGTTTGAATACAACTTATCACTAATTGCGTCAAATGCTATATAATTAGTCATTGGATTGACTGTTGTGGACGAAACGCTGCAGAATTCGCATTTTCATTGCAGTTATAGGTAACGCTACTATTTGTGTCACTATGGGTACTTCTACAGGTCGGATAGTGTCATACATATTAGACCATTTTTTAACACAGAAAAAATAGCAAAGAGCAACCGAGACAGAAGATAGTTCTGGCTCGCTTGCTCTTTCAGTTTATTCTATAGCATTCGTGTCAAAATTGCACACTCAATTGTACCTGCAAATGAACACGACTTCTCTGGCATTTAAATTTTAGTGTCCAATACGTACTCGGGTATCACGTTTTGGGCCCCCATTTGGTTACCGTCTGCGAAAGAGTTAAATACAACACGGCTACATTAAGTGCGAACCTGACAAGCAAGTAACTTGCCGTGCTTGATTACAACTTTGTTCTTTCGTATACAAGGTGACATTTAATTAGCGGACCATATTTTGAGGAATGATAGTACCCATCATTATGAAGAACTTTCTACAAGAAACATATGGCCGCAAAGGGAAAAAAATATTTGTCCCTCAGTACATTGACCCGATCAGCTGATTACAAACTGCCGCGTTAGTTTATAAACTAATGGTTTTGACAATCTTACGGTGACATATATGTGTATAGTAATAGTTTATTACGGTTTACCTTATATACTTATTAATCGTTTAAAAAAGGGCATCGTTAAAATGAAAGCGGAGGAAGTCGCGTGTAACGACAGCGTCTATCAAAAGTCTGCTGCACAAGGCCTGCAGTCGCCCTATCGCGAGAGTTAGAATGGGTGGATCCGTTTTATTATTCTTTCAAGCTAAAACTACTGAGTGCAAGTCCTGTGCCTTATGTGAGAAAAAGCCGTGACGGTATACCACAAGTCGTCACACTTATGACTCAGATACTACGTTAACAAAGTATACCTAAATATCTACAGTACCAAAGAAATGTTGACTTTGACATTGCTACACTAAATATAGGGACCCAAGCGGTCACCCAAACGAAGTGACGAGCACGACCACAATGTCAAGAGTGATGTGATAAATATAAACATTTATATACCGGCACATACATTGCTTCTGGCCCCACACTAGGATACCCTGTGTCGTGGGAACCAGAAACAGCGAACACATAAAAGACCAGGGGATTTTTTTCTTCTTCCCCACTAGGGACAAAATAGCTTCCAAAATGTCGCTGCAGTATGTCGCTGCAACGTGTAGCTGCAACGTTGCACAGTGTGGAATTATTTAATGTCGCGGGACATGTTCCAGGACACTGTTCAACGTTGCAGCGACATATTGAAGGAAATTTTTCCCCTACAGTGACTGTGTATATAGCCTTTATTCACCCAAAACTGAATTATACAAATCTGTGAAAATGAAGGAAATTATAGGAAACAACAGGCCGAAAATAATAAAAAAATGCTAAGTGCAAGTCGGACTCGCGCACCGAGAGTTCCGTACATTTTTTTAAGTTAACTTCTTAGGTGGCGCGAGTCGTGAATATTTGACCCCGGGGGTAAATTTAGTTAACTTCTCATCAGTGGGTTATTTATAAAATTGCATTTCAATTGATATCGGTGGCTTCCACCGACGAGGGGCTAGGAATATGTGACGGACTAACAGTTAAGGGCTTTTTTTAAAAGTTTTTTAACATGGCAGATTATAATAATATTAAAGTCCTAATAAAGAACTTTAATTAGACAGAAAAAGTTTATTATTCAATTAAATAATTTTATTTTAATTAATTTAAGATCGAAATACTCCGAACGAAACAAGTGCCATTGTACTCGTATGTTTATTTTTATATTATTTTTCTTACTGAATAGGTCAGAAGTCTTTGGCCTTTACAGTAAGAAAAATAATTGGGGCAGCAAGCAGCAAAGCCTACAAGGAGGTTTATTATCTTCTACCACAGACAACAAATATTCTGAGCACGATTTTTTATTTTACTTGTGATATAAGACCTTGCTTCTTTTCTTATCTGATTCTTGGTCAACGGGAAGTACTCTATATTAGGTTTTGATTTTCTTGCAAGTATCAATGGAATATAGTGAATTTGCGGCTAAAACGGTGTAACTTTTGTAGGACTTGACCTAGATGATTGATTTTTCACGACTTCATGAAACCACCCGCGTAATTGATATTAATTCCTACATGCTACGTCTACGTGTTAAAGGGCCTTCTAGGCAGACAGACGGACAGACGGACAAAGTGATAAGGGTTGCCTTTTTTCTTTTAAGGTACGGAACCCTAAAAATATATTTAAAAAAAAGTTACTCCCACATTTTTGCAGCAATCCATCATCTGCCGATAACGATTAAAATGAGAGAAAAAAAATATTTTTTCATCAAACCGTTCAGGTTTAGAGATTACTTTCGTTTGATCTATCGTCGATAATTCGTCGCGTCACCGAGCAAAAATTGTCGAAAAATCAATTTAAACTTTATAAAATTGATATTTATTAAGATCTCTGAGATAAGGCTTTTGTTAATCTAAAGTTTCGTTCGGTCCGGTGGACTTATTCTACTAATTTTCAAAATACTAACTAGCTTACCCAAATGCTGTTAAATCCATGATCGAAAACATAATATTAGCTCGAAATTTGTGTTTTAATGATTTCGGTCTTTCGTTAGTCTTGAGTACATTATACGGACGTTCTAACGGTAATGGAAAACATCACGAGGAAATTTTCAATATCTCCATGGCTCCGCCGATAGGCTAGCCCCCTGCCACGTAAAATGAAGTTTGGAATAACTGGCTAAATGTGGGCACAACTGTGCCATAGCCAACCCATATTGGAAAAGTGTGACGCTAGATTTTTTTCCTTTGACTACTGGCATACTTCAGATACTGTAACGTACTACCTCTTTGACCATATTGGCTACTGGCGGATTAGCCAGATAAAAAGTACAACTATAGAAATTCGGAAATTCGGGTCTGGAATCTCGTCTGGCAGCTGATTGTTTTTTTGACGCAGATATTGTTTGAGCTCTGAAACGTGAGGTTGTATCTTCTGCATCAATAATTTTAAAGTCACGCCTTTAGTTGCGGCGATGGGCTAGTCCCTTTAGTACTGTTATTCCTTTTAGTACTGTAATGGAGCTGAATGTTTAGTTGCTGTAAAGTGCAGTTGTTGATATGAAACTTCCCTACTATCCCCAATCCATGGGTAAGCATTGGTTCGTAGTTAGTCTTTCTTATTTTCGTGTATTTTATACTCTCTATGTATTTCCCTTTTCTATACAGTGTCTATTGGACTGCGGCACTCTTAGATCCTAATTACCCTAGGGCCCTCGTCGGAAGTCTCCGTGTGGGGAGCCGTCGCTTGATAGCTGGGCGCTGTTGCGCTTTTGTATTCCTATCATTCACACTGGTCTCTTTCCAGGGTTCCACGCCGAGGAGTAATATCCTCCTGGCGCTAACCGCAAAATCACTTGTTGACGTCTGGAGAAGTGGACCAGTTGGATTGAGTCTAACAAGGAGCTGAAGTCTACAAATTCCCGGCGAGTCCCTAACCAGCGTTTCAACTATATCACCAATATTCAACTCACGACCCTGTGATTAATAAATGTATCTTGAGCCTGCCAACAATCTCTTTTGGTCAGGTTAGAGTCTCACTGTTTCAATGGCGCCCGGATTAAGGGAATATTGGTGATAGAGTTTTATGTCTGGTCAGAGAAGTTAGGTCATAAGAGCACCGTAGAACGCTAGATTTCTTTCGTAGCTTTTATATTTTGTTGTTTATTTTTGTCTGACAGGAGTATATTTGATCGTTTATCTGGGTACCTACCTCATTTCTACATTATTTATGGTCGCAGTCTGACGGCCGTTGTCATATTATAATTGTTGATAAATATTTTCCTCCAAATTCTCAGTACGAAAAATAAATTAATAAATTGTGAAGATTTTAGTAGGGAAACTTTTCGGACTATTAAATAATAAATAAGGTTAGTGTTTAACGGCCGATTTCTCGTACATTTAATCTGTTGTTGACAGTCTTTTATCAATTTCAGCTGTCAAAACGGTAGATCAATGGCTTGATTTTGTACCAGGAACCGGGCGTTAGTCGTGTACTCTGCTTACTTTCATGTAAATTTGTACAGTTTACTAGATAGGTAGTAAACATGACGTTTCCTATAAAATATCTGTCGTTAAATAAGGCTGAATTGGAGTATGAGGTTGAGCTTCGAGGAGGTACACCGGGTACTGTTCTGGACCTCAGGAAACAAATAGTACCCTGGCAGAAAAATCACCAGCTGATGATATCTCGGTATCGCATTTGAGTGCGGAAGTAGATCTTCTGGGAGCCAATACGCCCGCTACCGTTCCTACAACGACGATTTCAACATCTACAACAACAAATACGCCCGCTACCGTTCCTACAACGACGATTTCAACATCTACAACAACAAAAACGCCCGCTACCGTTCCTACAACGACGATTTCAACAACATCTACAACTACAAATACGCCCGCTACCGTTACTACAACGACGATTTCAACAACATCTACAACAACAAATACGCCCGCTACCGTTCCTACAACGACGATTTCAACAACATCTACAACAACAAATACGCCCGCTACCGTTCCTACAACGACGATTTCAACATCTACAACAACAAATACGCCCGCTACCGTTCCTTCAACGACGATTTCAACAACATCTACAACTACAAATACGCCCGCTACCGTTCCTACAACGACGATTTCAACATCTACAACAACAAATACGCCCGCTACCGTTCCTACAACGACTATTTCAACAACATCTACAACTAGAAATACGCCCGCTACCGTTCCTACAACGACGATTTCAACAATATCTACAACTACAAATACGCCCGCTACCGTTCCTACAAGGACGACTTCAACAAGACCTACAACAACAAATACACCCGCTACTGTTCCTACAACGACGATTTCAACAACATCAACAACAAATACGCCCGCTACCGTTCCTACAACGACGATTTTAACAACATCTACAACTACAAATACGCCCGCTACCGTTCCTACAAGGATGACTTCAACAAGACCTACAACAACAAATACACCCGCAACCGTTCCTCCAACGACGATTTCAACAACATCTACAACAACAAATACGCCCGCTACCATTCCTACAACGACGATTTCAACAACATCTACAACAACAAATACGCCCGCTACCGCAGCAGCAGGCTGGTGGTATCCCGGAAAGGGCTGGGGGTAAAAAAGCTCAGTAGGCGGACACAAGACGGCAGGCCAGCGGCGTGAAGATAGAAAAACCCTTGTTCGTTTCATAATACTTCTTCATAGCCAGCTTTCCATCAGGAAATACAATCCTGTTTGATAACCAGGGACTTCGGCAGGGATAGCCTGCTTTCCTATTAGAAAACTGTTTATTGATGTTGATGGTAAAACTGTTGGCTAACAGTTATTATTTTAGACAGCTGGCACAATTTGGACAGCTGTCACTACTGTTTCTATTTTTGGCAGAGACAAATTTTTCAGCTGTCGATATTTTTTAATTTATGACTGGTGTCAAAATAAATATTCTTTTATTGTCAAGTGTTTGTGATGTGTATGGAGGGAGGTAAAACGATAATTTTATCCTAATTCCTACTAATATTATAAACTCGAAAGTTTGTGAGTATGGATTTGTTTTATACTATTACGCAAAAACTACTTAATGGATTTTAATGAAATTTTACAATAATGTAGCTCCGAATAACACTTAAGCTATAATTTATAAATATATTGTGTGAATTGTCCAAAATATACTAGTATAAGTAGGAAAAAAATCTGCCATATCCTACTAATATTATACACGCGAAAGTTTGTGAGTACTGCTAATAAAATAAACGCGAAAGTTTGTGAGTATTTTTACGCGTTTTTATCTTAAGTAGTTAATTTGGTAAGTTAGTTTAGTTTATCTTAGCGGATTTTATCAGGTAAAATCCTACCCAAACAAGACGGGTTAGACTGGCGGATTAGCCAGATAAAAAGTACAACTATAGAAATTCGGAAATTCGGGTCTGGAATCTCGTCTGGCAGCTGATTGTTTTTTTGACGCAGACATTGTTTGAGCTCTGAAACGTGAGGTTGTATCTTCTGCATCAATAATTTTTAAGTCACGCCTTTAGTTGCGGCGATGGGCTAGTCCCTTTAGCACTGTTATTCCTTTTAGTACTGTAATGGAGCTGAATGTTTAGTTGCTGTAAAGTGCAGTTGTTGATATGAAACTTCCCTACTATCCCCAATCCATGGGTAAGCATTGGTTCGTAGTTAGTCTTTCTTATTTTCGTGTATTTTATACTCTCTATGTATTTCCCTTTTCTATACAGTGTCTATTGGACTGCGGCACTCTTGGATCCTAATTACCCTAGGACCCTCGTCGGAAGTCTCCGTGTGGGGAGCCGTCGCCTGATAGCTGGGCGCTGTTGCGCTTTTATATTCCTATCATTCACACTGGTCTCTTTCCAGGGTTCCACGCCGAGGAGTAATATCCTCCTGGCGCTAACCGCAAAATCACTTGTTGACGTCTGGAAAAGTGGACCAGTTGGATTGAGTCTACCAAGGAGCTGAAGTCTACAAATTCTCGGCGAGTCCCTAACCAGCGTTTCAACTATATCACCAATATTCAACTCACGACCCTGTGATTAATAAACGTATCTTGAGCCTGCCAACAATCTCTTTTGGTCAGGTTAGTCTCACTGTTTCAATACATTAAAGTTATTTAAATTAAACATGATTATTTACAGCCTCTTAATAAAGCTACACTTAAAAACAACCAGTTTATGATAAGTACAGATCGTTGCAAGGATGGGGGGTATACTTGACGTCGCTTTGCAAACTTATAATTTAGCGAATTAAAGTGTCATCAATCGCTTTTAGAAGACGGACAGTACTTATTTTGTTTAGGGTGACCACGCGCTCAAATTTATACCTTCATAAACACTCAGATAAGTGGTCCAATTGGGAAGTGTTCAAATTGGGAAGTTGTCATTAAGAACCTTGCCTTAATGGGAGCTTGTCTAATTAGTGCAAAAAAAAACTGACGAAAGGGTACTACCCACGTTCAGCAGTGATTCAAGACTCCACTTTGCGCACAGGGGCTAGGTTATCGCCGCGTGTACAGTCGTTTTACTGAGTTGTTCCTCGCGGTAGTGTTTCGGTACGGGAGGGGTGACATTACATGCTTTGTCGATCCCGCACTGAAGTCTCGCGCCATACAGATGTCTCAACAATGACACCTTCCGCATCGAAATATTACCGCAAGAACTTCTTCAACAGAGTCTTGCTCATTGCCGCAGCTATGGTTTTCTCAATCAATCTATATATATGTATAAATTAATCATCAAATGTGTTGGTGAGCGCAAAATTTTGCAAACTGCGGGACCAATTTTGATTTTTTTTTTAAAAACTATTCGGCGAAGTCTTAGAAAAGTTCTTATGGAGAATAAAATTTGAAAAACCTTAAGGAAACTGCCGAAAAATCTAAAAATCGCCTATTCAGTCTTTGGTAGCGGAGTCTTATCAAAAAAGATTTCCCAAAATCTCCCAAAACTATACGCACCCCGTCCGAAGGCAAAACACATCAACCATCAATTCTGTGTAACCACAGCTAAGTAGCGTACACGAGCGTTTATTGATTAAAATTACACACTTTGCTACCACACGTTGTGTGGTTATGTTTATGACAGCTCGCGTTTTGATGTGAATTGATTCGATATTTTTTTCTATTTTCCTATTTTACGTCTTTATTTGACTGCAAAGGCGAGCGTGCCTTTTAAAGTAAAACTAAACGGCCTGGATTTTTTCCTTATTTTTTTCTTTCTGCGTTAATATTTTTCCTTAAAATTAAAAAGTACTTGAATTCGATTAAGGATTAATAACCTCCATAGAGCGGAAATCCTTTTCCCATATCGGGTGGCAGAGTAGCCAGTTATTCAATACTCCATTATTCACCTCCACCCTAGAGAATTCTAACACAAAGTGGCCAGGTACATTGTTGAAAAAGGAGGTGTTTTATGATCACAAACCTCTTTTAAAGCTCCGGTCGTTTACACCTTATTTCTCGTGAGCTCTCCTTTAAAGGCAACAATTTAGAGCCGTTTAAAAGTTGGCAAAAGGCAAAAGGTTACAGTTTGATAAGTACTCGTATGCAATGCAGTTTAAACATATGTACGTAATTAAAGATTAAAACAAGGGGTTCAAAAACATTTCTACCAAATGAAAATCGCGTGATACACTTTAGTATGTATTCAATACTCCGTTTACATTAATTAATTTAAATATCTACCTACCTAGTTGTTGAATTGGGATTTTGTCCAAATGGGAACTTTTCATTATGAGCATTGTCATAATGGGAAGGAGTCCTTATGGACTTAGGCACGTAATAATAAAACGTTCTCAGCTCTGAGATTTGCCTCAGCAATGTCACGATGACGGTTCAGCCATATCAAATCTGTCATTTTCACGCGCTTGAGATAGCTCTCAGAGTTTAGAGTGATTTATTGTAACGGGCCGCACTCTCGCACTCGGCGTCGCCGGAAAATCGTTTAGTTATTTTTTTAAGATTGTTAGTCAAATTAATAAAGTAAAATAACAATGACAATAAATACTCTATTAAGAACATCGTTCTGACCAATTTGGTTTTTAAATCGCTTTCATCCTTCCTCCATTCAAATCGGTTGGCATCATGGGCACTACCAACGGTGACTCTGTCGTATAACATTTATATACCGGTACTTACATTGCTTCTGGCCCAACACTAGGGTGCCGGCCAAGTTCAATTCGGACTAAGGGTTTCTTACCATAGCCCAAGAACAAAACAGGTCCCATGTATGGAGAACCTCTTTAATTTTTTAAATTGCGTCTAGTTCATTATTTTTTGCTGTAACGGCTACAGAAATACACATTTTGTGTAAATTTCGACTCTCTGTCTAAAATGGTTTATATGATAGAGCGTACTAACAGGGTCCCCTTTGGCGTCCTTCGGGTACGGAACCATGAAAATAGAAAAGGAAACGGCTTGACGCTTAATTTGTAATTTTTGACTTATGGGGAAATCTAAAATAATTAAGAAAAGGTGTTTAAAAATTATGTGTATTATATATATGGCTTATTAAATTCAGTTCCTAATACTAATAGTCTAATGTGTTTATCGTTTAAATATAGTTATATTCATATTATAGTGTATATTAATATTTACAATATTATACTCAGATTTGAGAATTTTATATTTGCGGATCCCTCCAACCACATAAAATGAGAGTTACCCCCTAAGTGTACGATTTATTTCAGTTGTTCAACTTAAATTTTAAATTGTTTTTATTTCCCGATTGCAAATAAAAGCCCCATTTACTTGCAGTTGCTCCAGATTTTGTTTCTTCCGCTCTACTGGAATGTTGTCCTTGGACAGCAGAAGTGGAACTAACTACAAATAACGTAGCATTGTTCTCTTAAACTAGCTTTATAACCTAGAAATGTATAGTAACGCCACGCAATATGATGTTTATGTGTAATTAGAAGGAAGGTGGAATTCAAATTCAAAAAATTCAAATCATTTATGGCTTCATTATAAAGATGTTCCAACTGGAGGTCCCGACAACGAACGCTGTTAAGGCACTGCAATTACTTACAAACCCCCTTACAGTCACGGGACTTTTATGAAATCGATTATAATAATAGAACGGATTATTAACCTGAAATACGGACCCATTACAGAAGGCGTCACAACACAACTAAACTACAACGTTGAATTCAAGAATAACATAATATAACATAAACATTAAACTTACAGGCGAATATAAGCCGTAACAAACGGATGGTACAGCTTAAAGATTTTAGGGGTTATAATTGTGATGGTTATTATTGTATTTAAGATTGTTACATCTGTTTGTCAAATAATAATAATAATAATAATAAATACTCGATAAGGGACTATTTTGTTTTTGAAAAGTCATCTTTCCTCCATTAAAATCGGTTGGCATTTCGTAGGAACCAAAACAGCGACGTCACACACATATAAACATCCAAGACCTGGGGAATAGTTTACTTTATCCCCAGTCGGGGATCGAACCCGTGACCTCTCGCATGGTAGGCAGAGCCACAACCGCAGCGCCACAGGCCAAGAATAACCGTTCATGTGTTAGTAAACATCGAGAGGAAACCTGCCATCTCCATAGCTGCGGCGACGGGTTAGCCCCCTGTCACACAAGCTCTTTCACCCCGGATGGGAAAAGGCGTGACGCTTTATTATGTTGGCCAAGATACCTGTATAGTATTGATGGTAGGTTTGACTTTTTGTATTTCGATTTAATAATAAATAAACTTACTTTTCTAATTGCAGTGCCTTCTCTAGTAGCCAACTAAACTCAATGAAAATACTTAAACAATAACCAAATCTCAAGCCTTGTTAAATCAACCGTAAAAAACAAAACCTTGTTGTGCATATCGAGGAAGCAACAAATTAGAAAACCTCTGGCTAGAAAAAAGGACGAAATCAATAAGTACAAAAAAGAATTGAAGCGGGAGTCGCTTCGTTATCGGATACAGATGTCGGTCGCACATCAATCGAGTCGATTCTATCGGCATATAAATCGATTAAAAGAAGAAACAAAAAGGATTACATCCTTACCGCTTTTTACAAAGGGTATATTTCTTATGAAGAGGATCAATTCAGGCTGTGGGATCTTAGATCCTGTATACATTTACTGCAGATTTTATTAGATTTTTAGGGTACCGTACCTTAATAATTCAAGTTTTTAAAAAAGTACGAAGGTAGCTGGAATAAAAAGTCTTTATTAGGGCATCCTAATTCAGTTAGACGATACATTTCGAGGAAAAAAGAAAAAGTGTTTCATTCGGTAACTTTGTTAAAATCAGCGTAAATCAGCGTTACGTCAGTCATTCTAAAAAGTAACTATATAGTTTTCCATAATAAAATTATTATAAATAAATGAAGCCCATTGATGTCCAAACCGAGGAGCACGGGCCTTTACCAGAATACGAGTAAGATTTAGCTATACTCCACCACACTGGCTCAGTGCGGGTTGATGGAGGATTGTCGGGCTTGTGGCCAACCCGACACCGTCAGAAGTTATCAAGCTGCCCTATTAGGGTCTCTGCCACAGCTTTAAGACTACTTCCACCAAATAGCGACAGTAGCCGGGACCTACAACTTAACGTTTCATCCAAAACACGGAAGCGTCTGAAACAAACGCCACATAGAAAGCACACCCATCCAGTGTTTGTCTCGGCCAGATGTTGCTACCCGCACGATCGTTTCCGATGTGCGAATACCGTTAGGCCACGGACATTTCCATAACATTTTTCCAAAACGCCGACACACTTTTCCGTGCTTTCTGAATACCGATTATGGATTCAGATTTATACTGGCACGAGTACTTGGCCAGGAATAAACGTTTTTGTCGAGTAGGTTGCCCCGCCGGGATTCGCGTCGGACTTCGAAATAAAAAGCAGCGGACATTTGAGCTCACCCAAGTCAGCGGTACATGAGCACGTATTGTGTATTTATTTATTTCCAAAAACTTATGTGTATATTTTAGGTATAAGTGCTCTTAAACCACTGAGGCACAGGCACTTGAGGGCACAAAATATATTCTTGGTTGTATCAGAGTTGTACATAAAATGTTAGGTCGTTTGTAGTTAAAATAATTAAATTTACATCGATTTGGCTTAAGTATTCCATCACTGCACAGCACAAAATTGGTTTATAAATCCAAAATGTTCGGGCGCACACGCATCTACTTTTTATTTATACACATATCTACTTTGGATGATTGTCACAAGTATTGCATGTTGTAGTATGATGAAGGATTGTGTATTTAGTTACCTAGCCTACAACTACATAGGTGTTTCAGGGCACGGTGTGCGTACGTAAAATATCTAACTGGCGTTGAATGGTTAGAATTACATCCCTTGATAAAAAAAATCACAAAAGAAACGATGTATTACGTATTACCGTCCATCACTAATATATTACCTTCATACAAAGTCGACCTGAAGTCTCTGTACATTCCATGCGATGTTATCTTAGCTGACCCTAAGTTTTACCTACCAGCGAAAGTTGATCTATTGGTTGGTGCTGATGTCTTTTGGGACTTACTGGGAACTGGCAAGATGTCTATCTTGCCAGTTCCCAGTAAGTCCCAAAAGTCTGTGTCGAAACAAACTCACCATGTTGGTTATGTATGGTTGGTGTCTTGCTTCTGTCCGTTCCAAAATACATCTCATAGCCCACCAGTACAGTGTAATTTTGTCAAAGTTAACGAGGACTCAATACCAGCAGACCTTACCCGCTTTTGGCAACTGGATGAGACTACTATCAAACCAGAGGCACTACACCTCAGAAGACAAATCTTGTGAAGAACACTTTGTTAAACATACCAGAAGAATGCCGGACCGTAAGTTCTGTGTGAAGTTGCCTTTATAAGACAGCCCTACCAAACTTGGGAACTCATTCGAACGAGCTAAACAGTGCTTTTTTTCCATGGAACGTAAGTTACAACGCAAGGATACACTAAAATCAATGTACATCAACTTCATGGAAGAATATGAGTCATTGGGTCATATGTAAAGTCAACAAACCTCTCTCTGGATACTTTTTCCCACGTCATGGCGTTCTCCGCATGAACAGCCTAACTACCAAACTAAGGGTGATGTTTAATGCAAGCGCTCCCACCTCTCTCAATGATATACAATTTGTAGGGCCGACGATTCAAGATGACATAGTTTCCATTCTGCTCAGGTTTCGCATGTACACATACGTATTATCATACGTGACTGGCTAAGTAAGCAGATGATCACTTTTGGCGTGAATCCGTGACAGCTGAACGACCTCGCATAAGTTTTTCACAAGTAAAAGGCCCGGGGAACCCCATCAAACAGCCAAAAGTCGCATCAAAAGTTATGATTCGCTCGCGACTTTCGATTCGTTATTTTCTATTAACGAAACTTTGTTTCCGTGTCAGTTAGGGTTGTGCTTATCAAAAAAAGAGTGCGATCCATCATTTCCGGTGATGGGGGCAATCCTACTCGACTTACGTTTTGTGAAAAATGAAAAATACAGGATGTAACAGAAAGGATTATCTGAAGCGTTTTGAGGGACTTCAATTAATCCGTAATTTTTAATGTAAGACACTACCTAACAAAGAAAGTACTGTTCCCTCGATAGCTCTGTCCCTGTTGCTGATATCCCAGGTGTGATGATGTGGAATGAGAACGCCGTGGTTTACTCAATTTTGACCTTTAATTATAACTTTACAAGATAAGGTGCGTATCCTCCTATGTATCGAATGCGTATGATCAAGCTACGTAGCTATACCCGATTCTGTTGGTTCATTGCGTGATGACGTGATCAGCAACCAATCAACGATGCGCCTGATGACGAGATGCAAAGCTAATTACAGCAGACGACGTCACAATAAATACCATACAGGTAATTGTATAACGATCCCTTGTGCTTTGGGAAAAAGAAACAACGGCATTGCAAATATATCTGTAACCGTCTAAGTTAGCCCATGGAAACCGAACAATGAAAGGGACTTCATCACATACAACACTGTAAACAAATCAGAACTTCCTCAGTTAGTGCAAGCCATTTCTATGTATTAAGTGTGCTTTTGTATTGCCTTCACCAGAAAGGACGCGCGACACTGGGTGGCACGCTTCGTTTCACAAATGGAGTCCAACGGTGCAACAAGATAAATGCTCGTTGTTCCTGCTTTGATGGTAGTCTTCCATTTGTTGAATAAGTATTGGGTGCATAAGTGCGTTTGCAACACTAAGTCGCGCGACTATCGTACTGCGTGTGTTAAAGCACTAAAACCCAGCATAAATACTTATGATTTTACAAGTAGGTAAAGATAAGCAACGACAGATTCGCGCCTGTGTTATAAAATGAACCTTGTGTAATTGTTCATAAGAGTCATTTGTATTGTCATTTACGCGAAATGTTATTATACTTTATTTCTGCGGTATTATGTGTTCAGTCTTCAATTTTCCCAATCCGGATATTGGAGGCCCACATTTGTGTCAACGTTAAGGCGTCGCAGTTGGCCAAAACAGGCTTTTGTAAATCTAAAGTTAAGCAAAATAGTAGTATTTGTTTTCTTACACTAGTTTGTTGATCAGTGAAGTGTCAGCTTATATTTCTGAACGTTTACATTATTAGTTTTTTTTGCTCTATAGAAAAGTATCCGAAGTTATCGCAAAATCTGTTTATCACGCTATATTTTTTTACCATATCGCACCGGATCTGAATTTATATACTTAGACACAGGGTCACTGCCGACTCGGCCATTCGGGTCGTCAAGTGAGATTCGCTTATTAGTAACAGGCTTATGTTTAAATGATCACCAAAAACGCACCTATTTTACTACCAATAAATTCGAAACGACCGCCAGAATTAGTAAATCACCACCAAATTGTGTTTGGATAAATGATAACCAAACTTCTTTTTATGTTTTGTGCACTTCATTTTATGTTTTAAGTATTTTTGTTGTTCTTATATGTTCAACCTAACACGAAGGATAAAGGGGGCTTCGCTTCGCTCACCCCCTTTACCAACTTTTGGTGATCATTTACTCATTTTGGGTAGGAAAAAAATATTTTGGTGATCATTATATTTGTTGCCTTAGTAATACATCCAGATGGTGTAGTGTAATAAGTGTCTTAACTTCGTCCTTATTACTTAGTAGACCATTAAACATTCCACGCAGCAATCCTTAGAGATTATTCATGGAACAAGTTTAGAGACAAGTGTGGTCAAGTCTCATCAGGGAGACCATTTGTTCTACGAGGCGATCTAGCTTTTCAGCTTAGTTTGAGAGTAAATGTTCTAATTGGCTTGGCTTGGCTTGGCTTGGCTGTCGTTGATTCGGGCCGGCCACTAGATTTGCATAAGAAATGTTTAAGTTGAATGAATGAATGAATGAATGAATGGTGCTTCTCCAGCCAGGTTTCTAAACCTGTTCCGGTCTTTCGGCCGGCATATCAGAGGGCACAAGTTTTAAGGGGGGGCGGAATGACCTGCTCTATAGGAGGGGAAGGATAGTGAATTCAATCGACCGACTCTTCAGCCTGAAGCCAATATAGGATATGTGGAATGGGGAGGATGTGGGATTTGGAGAGCAGCTGTTGTTTTCTTCAAGTTCTTGTTTTCCTTCTATTTTCAGTTATTGTTATTAGTTGAGTTTCCTGAGTCGTGTTCGTTTGGGTTATCCGGTAAGTTCCCAGTTTCGCTTTCGCTCTCTGTTTCTGAAATACGGTATACTTGCCTCTAGGCCATCCTGACTTCGTCCCTGTTGTGTGATGATTATGTCCAGTAACTGTTTTCTTCACCGTAGTATTTGATGTCATGCTTAAGGAAACCTTTCCAGGTGTATATAAGTCGGCCGACTTTCTTCTTCCTTGCTTCGTATTTGAATGGAGCGTGTAGAAAGTGCTGTTGTGGGCGTCGCAGAATATGTATTGTAACACATCCGGTGGTTTTTGATTCGTTTGGTTATCGTTTTGCCCTGTAGTCAGTCATGAATTTTGTGGTATCTTGGATAGCTTCTGGCGTTCTCAAACATGTCTCTGAGGATCAGGCGTTCATATTTTCTTAGTCAAGAACTGACTTTCAACTGTTTGCTTTAGTGAGGGTTGCCGCTTTTTGTCCGTATTTTATAAACAGTGCAATGACCATTTTGTAAATCAGGCGCACTATAATCCAGTCCATGTTGGATTTCTTTATAAAATGCATTAGGGCCTTGGAATTGCATATGGCTTGCCGGCACCTCTTTTTTTATTGTGTCCTATGTCCTGCCGTAATATATGTGTCGAGATATTTGATTTCGTTTACGGTTCGTATTGGAACTCCGTCCAATACACTGGTTGTTTATGGGGTCTCTTATAATAATTTTCGTCTTTCTACTTTTAAGTTTGCCATGAGCATTTCTCCGATGATATTTAATTATTCACTTTTAGCTACTCCGCGGCATAGCAGCGCTGCATATAAACGTTCTTTCAGATTGCGGGCGGTCCGACTCTGGAACGCACCTCTTTGCACTATAAGAGACAGTCCAACTCTTTTTTCTTTTAAGAAACATATCAAAGAGCACTACCTGTCTCTTTCGTAAAAGTTATTGTATTTATATTATTATATGTAAAATTTATGTATATATCGGAAATTATTTCGTATTTGCTATCTGTATTTTACAGATATTTTAATTTATTCCTAGGCATTTTAGTTATAGTAATTATTGTGCACTGCTTACCCTTTTATGATAGCAATTCCTGTAATGCCTTGTTTTGCTGGAAGAAATCTCTTTTTAGACAAGCTCGCCCTTGTACATGCATTTCCTTTTGATGTAACTTTCAAAATATTTGTGTGCAATATTGTGAAGGAGGTTTGTTCCTATAATTCCCTTTTTCCTGTATTTCTTTATTGCGTCTTGTCCGATGCGAGCATACAGATACCAGAGATAGTGTTTTGACATATGTATCATGTTTGTTTCCTGTATATAGGCTACGTGTATGTTTCTGTTAGTCAATTCCGCATCAATGTTGAGTCTTATAGTTATTTCGGCGCATCCTCCAACGTTCCAAGTAGCAATGCGCATACGCTCGCATGTGACTTGTGGTTTAAATATGGGGCTATTTCGTATCATCGTATATCCGGTGTTGTCTGGGATGTCTTCTGTTGATGTTATGGTTGACCCTGGGGAGGTCATGGGTTTTGCATTAAGTATCAGGGAAAGTATGGATCAGTTTGTTTATCGGTTGCTTGATCCGTGGGTAAATTTGGCGATTCAAGCAAGTATACGCTGTCGTAGTGGTGTCCTGTGCCGTTGAGGTTGATAGATTTCACTGCATCCGCTGGATTCTTGGGCGTGAATGTGAGCGATGGTGTATTTTGCTGGTGGATTGTTACGTTAACTAGAAAGTATTCGTCAGCTGGTATTAAAATCTCCTCTCCAGCCCAAGTACCGTAATTGCGCAGATTTTCAATGTTGAGTTGTTGAGGATTTCAGGCTCAGTGATTGCGAGCTTTGTTCTGTTCATCGCCGTTTTCTTCTACATATTTAACTAGGTCCTTACGAATGTGAGTGTGGTTGCATGTTAATTGACATAGGTGATTAATTTGGTCAGCAATTGCGGTGAATAGGCAGTTACCATCTCAGCATTGGTAAGGCTTCCATTAGGTTATCTTCTTGGGATGTTGTTGAAAGGAAGAACTTAGAGATAGCGTGATTTATTTGAACTACATTTGTCTACGATTAACAGATCGTACGGGTTGCGATTGTCCAAGTTTGTGCGTATCTTCGTGCGCCCTTATTCTCGTTAGAGAGCCGCTTAGGACAAAAATTCTCCGATTTTATTGTTGTTATTGTTCATCAGTGGAAGTCTTTTGTTAATTGCCTATTTTCTGGAAGATGGTGAATTGTTTTTATGATGTGCAATTGTTGGCTGTTTCTCGCTATTTCTCAGAATATGCAGTTATGTAGTAGATGGACTTGCATTATTGTTTTATTTTTGTGGGCTTGTTGGACCGGATAAAGTTAGTAATAGTTAAGTTTTGTTTTACTGTTATTGGGTAGGTTCCTGCCTAGTTTTGTATTTAGGTATACCTATCTCCTACCTACTAGTACGGCACTGTGCCTGTGGGATAGTTTGAAGTTGGCGTAGTAATTGAAGCGAGCGTGGTATCTGTTTATGAAATGGTATTTAGCATTACGAAGGGGGTAACCTGCCAGATATAGAGTTCGTTTTGCCTTTTGATCTGAGTTAGGGCTATCATAATAGCAGCGATCTCACCAGGTTGTTGCTCAGCTAGTGAGACTCATTGCACTGATATCACTTACTTCAATTCACTTCATTAGTGCATATTAGTTAGGTCCGTGACTCGGGTCGAGGTTCAGTCCGGTTGTATCTGACCCGGCGGAGGGGGATGCATGTGTTTGTGGCGTGTGAGTGTATGTGTCGGTACGGTAAGTATCAAAGTCAAGGTCATCTTATCTTGAGTTGTGCATTTTGGGTAGGCCGGGGGAAGGAGTTTAGATTTACCGCTATCATATTATCTGTTTTTGGTGCGGGTGGTATTTGAGTGTACTTTGGTTGTCGCGCTGTATTTTGGTATGGGAAAAGTGAGATGCTGTAGATTTGTCTGGTTGTTGATTACGTTTTGGTGCTCTATTATGTATGCGCTGTCGTAGTGGCTGTCGGAAAAGGTCAAGTTGATAGTTCAGACTGCGTTATATTATTGTTGGGGGCTACGATTGATGAGCCATTTTGTTGATGGATCGCTACATTTATTACGTAGAACTCCGCGGCTGCTATGATAATTTCTTCACCTCCCCACGGGCCCTGTATGTGGAGATTTTTTATGTACTCAGTGAAAACTTCTGCGTTTGGTGCGTCGATCGCAAGTTTGATGCGTGGATAATTGCTGTTAGCTTCCACGTATCTAGCTAAGTCGCTTTTGATGTGGGTATGGTTGAATGTCGCTCCAAACAGATGGTTGATTTGGTCTGCAATTGCATGGAACAGGCAGTTTCCATCTCTGGGCATTGGTAGAGTTTCCGTTGTAAGATATTACTACAGGAGAGAGCCTCATGCTGTTTTAGCTAATATGAATGTGTGTGTGGGTTGTTTCTAAGAGGTGTACGGCCGGTATGATGAGAGACGCTGTTTGGCCTTTTACGATCTATTTTTATTCTAATGTTTCCCGGTATTTCCAAGATGGGCTGACACCATAGAATTGGTGCCAGATGTGTGAGGGAACGTTGTGGGCCCTTTGTGGTTAGAAGCTTTTTCAATTGTTCCTAAATAGCAGGCAATTGTTTTGTCTAGTTTCTGGGAATTTGGTGAGATGGTCTTTTTATGGCATGCACGTGTTTAGTTTTTGTTAATTGTCGGGTTTAGTATATTTGCAGTTTAGCTACGTAAAAATAATTCTAGGATTGTTAAGTTTTGGGTTGGCTTATTCATAGAGTTTCAGGGTTTAGTGGAAGGTTATTGTTAATGACTGTTTTGAATGGTCTTTCGGAGATGAGGAGAAAAGAAATCTCGAGGAGAATTATCCTCGAATTTATTTTCAGACAAAGCAATATAAGTATATGTAGCTATAATACCTAATGTTTTATGAGTTGATTTTGCCTATGACGCACCTATAAATGTGATTATGCCTATAGTCAATAGGGGCGACCGCGGCCGCGGTAAGTGGTGGTTTATTATTGTCAGGCGGCGAGTGGTCCTGAGAGAAATAAAGTTAGAGATAGGTAATCACTATCAATGATGTCCTAATCGGAATGATCTCACCAGGTTGGTGTGTTTAGCGGTGGTGGTGGTGGAGGCAGTAGAGTTGAGGGTGTGTTGCGTAGGCGTCGCTCGCTGCCGGCCTGTCGCTGCGTGGCTCAGACGTGCACCTGGCCTAGAATTCTAGGGCTTGCACAGATGGGATGCCTAAGAGTATCGCGCAGTTCTCTGGGCATTCATTACACTTGACCGCACTAGTATCATCACAATCACTGAAATGCGCGGTATTGCACAGATGGGGTGCCTAGATGGATCGCGCAAATTCCCCAGGTAACCCTTACAGTAACACAAACGCCACTCCGCATAAGAAATGTTTAAGTTAGAACTTTATTTTCGAGATATTTTCTATTAATTTGGCCCGTGGCTGTGTCGTCATTACTAATAAATTGAAGGAGTGAAAAAGAAACCCTGGTCATATGAAATCCGTTTCATATCGAATATGTTCAGAATAATGCCCTGAACAACAACACATCGTCAAGCCTTCTCCCATATGTGTGGCAGAGGCACAATTTGTGTCCCAAACGACATTAAAAAAAAACTTTCAGATAACTGAAACCTTCTAAATTCTGTAAAACTTCAAGAAATTCTATTAAATTCCTGTTTTTTTTTTTTTTTGATGATGAAATGGGTTTATTCGGATAATAGACAAAACATAACTCAGAAGATACGACAAGAAGGCATAGAATATAACATCATTACAGAAACTAATGGAATTACTTTTAAAAACAAATTAACCACATTAATTTCCTTAAAATATTTAAGAAAATTATTTAACAACTCTGTGAATTGTGAGGATCTGGGACGAGCACTCTTACCCAGAGTTGCCATAATATATCGCTCAACAAAATAGGTAATGCATTGCTACCTCATTTTACGATTTACGTCTTAAGCGAGGAAAAAGAGGGATTTTTATAAATAATGGAATGTCCCAAAAACGTCAAAGTTTAAGAATGATTCAAGTCAAGTCAAGTCAAGACGAAATTTATTTTACTATATATAATATTTACATATACTTAGCAAACGTCATTTTTTGCCTCTTCTCTACATTGGACCACTGTGGGAGGAGGGTGAAGAAAATCCCACAGATAGATTTTTAGATCTCTTTTAAAAGATCTCTTTCAACTAATACGGTGTTAAAATGTTAATTATTTTAAATAATAACCAAGAATAAATAATTACAAAAATAGTAACTGCGATTGACAAATGTTCGCACCATGTTTAATACAAGTACATTAGGGTTGAAAGCTCGGCCGATCAACTTTACGCTGAAAATGATGGTTGATCAAATCATAAAAAATGCATTAGAATTCCATCTACTGCCTGTTGTGAGTTCACTTATTTGAATAATCGAGATATATACTTTTCGATGCATAGTAGGTGAAGTTTATTCCACATAACTAACCCCTTCGCCGTAAAGTTGGTAAAATTGCAACCAGTATTGCTAGCTATAAAAAATTGTGTTACCTAAAAGTTAAAAAAATATTTTAAATAGAAATAAACCTAGCCCAAATTATCAAGGCATCAAAACAATCTATATATTTAGTTCAACCAAGTAGGCATATACAATAATGAAAACAATATAACGAGTCAGCTAACTGTTGTGTAAATTCGTCAAGAGTAACTAAAGGCACCAAAATGGAACCATTATGGCTTGGGGTAGGTAAACCGCATGTGCAAAGGGACGGAAAGTCGTCCATTTTATGACGATCTAGCAATTACATACCCGCATCTACATTTTATTTTCATATCCATTCACCGTCGGGCTCTCGCACCGAATACACGTATTGTTCATCGCACGATAAATAGTTACCGGCACTCGCAGTGTCGTATCAAGGAGTAAGTATCGGGCAGAAACCTGGAGCTATCCTCGTCGAGATGCGTTTGAGAGCCGACCATTGGGTGAAGCGTGGCAAGGACAAGGAGCTGACGGTGGAGAAGATCCTCGCTTCATCTGCACCAACATGATCATCTGTAGAACGTGTTTATATCACAGAAGCCCTGTCCCATCACACCAAGACTTTACTGTATTAGCCGGTCAAAGACTGCGTCCTACCTTCCAATATGTTTCGTGTAAAGAGGGAAAAGTACTGACGAGGAAAGATAAGGTTACCAAAGCTATCCCAATTTTCTCAATAAATTATATTGATATGTTGCTAAATTCATGTTTGTAAATAATCTATGTTCCGTATATACTAAATCCCTTCCTTACTAAATTCAATTTATTATTATTCCGAGGGACGTGCCGTACAGAGGCACGGCGGTCCTCGTGAGACGGGACCTCGTCCACGAAGAGTTGGAGCTGCCCGCCTTCAAGACGACGCGGTCCATAGGCGTCCGTCTGAAGACGGCCGACACGGAGCTCAAAGTTTTCGCAGCCTACAAGCCTCCCGGCGACGTCCACCATTTCTACCCGGAAGACATCCGAGCGATGATGGAAGGAGCGACCCCCACACTGGTCGCAGGCGATCTCAACGCCAAGCACCACCAGTGGGGGTCCCACATCATCAACTCCGCCGGAAGGGCCCTACAGGAAGATGCTGAGAACTCCAACTACGAAGTTCTCAGCCCGGGGGCCCCGACACACTACCCGACGAACCCCATGCATCGCCCGGATGTACTAGACGTCGCCCTGGTCAAGAACGTACAGTTCCCCATCGCCATCGGGGAGCTGTACGACATCGACACCCCCCACCTGCCTATCTTGCTGGTCCTCGGGGTGGAGGCCGATCTCACGTCGGCACCGCGTCCAAGAACGAAGACGGACTGGCACAAATACCAGCTGGAGTTGAACACAACGCAGCTCCCCGGCGGTGTTTCTACCAAGGAAGAGGTAGAAGCCGCGGCAGTGGCCATCACCACAGCCATCACCACCGCTCAAGCCGCAGCCACCACCACCAAGCCACCGCCGGTCTTGCGGAAGGAGAGGCTCCCTCCACACCTCCGCAAGAAGTTGGACCTCAAGCGCCGTCTTCGTCGAACCTGGCACCACACGCGCTGCCCCGTGATCAGGGCGGAGATCAATCGACTCGGAGAAGAACTGCGCGCGGGCATCATCGAGCTGAGGGGACAGTCCTGGGAGCGCACAATTGACCAGGCCTCCCAAGATGACACCGCCCTTCACCGCCTAAACCGCAGCCTGACGTCAACTCCCGAGCCGGTCTGCCCCATGTTTGATCACACGGGCAGGCGCCGCTACGCCGCACGAGATCGAGCCGCCATCCTGGCGGACCACTTCGCCGGGCAGTTCCAGCCCAACCCAATCGCCGACTACGAGTACAACGCCGCTGTTGTGGAGCGCGTAGAGCGCTTCCTGGCGGTCCCCGCGCCTCCCCTCGCCGGCGACTACTTCATGTCGCCCCGCGAAGTCCGGAAGGTGGCCCTGAAGCTGAACCAGCGGAAAGCCCCGGGCCCGGACGGAGTCGTCGCGGGGGCCCTAGTACAGCTGCCAAGGAAAGCCGTCGTCTCGCTGACGCAGCTGTTCAACGGCATCCTGCGCACCGGTCACTTCCCCGCCCTCTGGAAGGAGGGCAAGGTGATCGTCATCCCCAAGCCGGGGAAGGACAGAAGACACCCGGGAGGCTACCGCCCGATCACCCTGCTGCCTCATATCGCCAAGCTGTTTGAGCGCCTGCTGTTACGGAGAATCCTGCCCCACATCCAGCTAAGGGCAGAGCAACATGGCTTCCGTGACAGCCACAGCACGACGCTCCAGTTGGCGAGAGTCCTGCACTACCTGGCGTCGGAGCTGAACAGGGGCTGATACACCGTCGGGGTCTTTCTTGACATCGAGAAGGCCTTTGACCGAGTGTGGCACGAGGGGCTCCTCTTCAAGCTCCTGGACGCAGGTGTGCCCCCAATGATCGGGCAAATCGTGGCCTCCTTCCTGGAAGACCGGCGGTTCTCCGGGTTCGTCTCGGTCGAGAATGCACACTCCCAGACGAAGGCCATCAGCGCAGGAGTCCCGCAAGGCAGCTGCCTTTCGCCGGTGCTCTACGCGCTCTACACCAACGACATCCTCACACTCGAGGGCCATCTCGAGGAGGGGGTGGAAGACGTTGTGCTCGCCCTCTACGCAGACGACAGCGCCTACTTCGCGTCGTCGCGCAAAATTGAGCTCGCCTGCAGGAAGATGCAGCGACTCCTGGACCTGCTGCCGCCCTGGCTGGACAAGTGGCGGACCGCGGTGAACGTCGGGAAGACAACAGCCCTGTTGACCACCCGCTCCCGCCGTCCGACCCCGCTACAGTTGAGGGGCCGGGACATCGAGTGGCAATCGACGGTAAAATACCTCGGTTGCAACATCGACTGCTTGCTGCGCATGGTCCCGATGGTGCAACACTGCATCAACCGGGCCAAAGCCGCGCGGGCAATGCTCCGGCCTGTCCTGTCGTCCAGCCTGCCTCTGAGAGCCAAGCTGCGGGTGTACAAGGCCTATGTGCGCTCGCGGCTCACCTACGCGGCTCCAGCGTGGTACGCCCTGCTGTCGAAGACCCAGAAGGCACGGCTGCAGCGGTTCCAGAACATCTCCCTGCGGGTGATCACACGATCTGGGCGGTACGTGCGCAACACCACCATCATGAGGGATACCCGGATGCCCACCGTGGAGAAATTCGTCACGCGGCTGGCACGGCGCATGTACGACTGCGCCGACAACAGCCGCCACGCACATCTCCACGACATTGCTCCGCATCACGCACGTCCGCCTGAAGGCAGACCACTCCCAAGAGTGTTGCTGCTCATCCCACTGTCGCCAGTGTAAGCCCGCAGAAGAGGGCGAAAGCACAGCACAGTGAAGAGAAGAAGCTCCCGCACCGTTGTCGCCAGTGTATGCCAATAGACGGCGAAAGCACAGCACAACGAAGGCCACGCAAGACCCCTGACAAGTAGGGGCCACCCAAGACCGGGGGGGACGTTACCCCCGAGTTGACGCCGCGGGCATGAGGCAACCATAAGTCCTCGACCCCGCAACCGTAGTGGTTCTCGCGCTCCGCGCGAGAACACACTCCGCAGACCACGCGCGCACAGCGCCATTACCCCGCCGCCAGCCGTAGTGGATGCACGGTCACGTCGAAGTATGACGTAGCGGTCCGGGTCGCATATTTCCGCGTTTAGGAAACCTTCACACAACTTAGTTTCCGTGAGAAAGATAAGCTCATGGTCGAGTGCACCAATACCATCATAGAGGGTGAGAATCTTTGTACGTAGCCCGTTAATATTTTTGTAAAAGATACGTAGTTTACTGAATTTCGGCCGATTTTTTACAGGGCTACTGAAACTTATAAAGTTGTGGTCGAAAATACCCAGCAGGTGACGCATTATGACAAATGTACAACAACCGCTGCGGTGAAATGTTCTCTCTATTATTGGTGCGTGTTTAGTGTACAGTATGACCTTGCTTAGCCCTACGACCATTACGGCCTTGGGATCGGATATTAAGCAACGAGCCACTAAGCAAGGGTAGGTGTGTGTGTTGGCATGTGTATTGTGTAGTGTGATTGAGTGAGCGTATGTATGCCTATGTGGGACAGGATATAGTGGGAACATATTATTATTTAAAACAATTTTAGTTATTATAAGATAGAGGCAAAACGATATTACGGACAGTGTTATACAAGGTAAGGTTAGGTATAAACTGTAAGCAGAAATTGGTATAATATCAGTTTCTTTAGGTCTGTCACAGATGCCATGAGGGGGGACTGTATATTTTTCCTCACAAATATACGACAATTTTTTGGCCACGTAAATGTGTATTCCTGTTCTGTGGCCTTCTTCCTGGTTTCATGGAGGAGCTTCTTATTGGAGACCGTTAGATGTTCGTTGATGTAGATGCGCTTGGCTTCACCTTGTACGCCCAACGCCGAGATGTACAGGTCGTCGCGGAGTTTAAGTGCGGCGGCGATGAAAGTCAAAAAGTCAAAGTCAAAGATATTTATTTGCAAATATAGGTGCTTATGATGTTAGGTACAATTTGTGAACTTAACTATATTTTATCCTATAAGGATGTGCAAATATTATGAAAAATACAATTATAAAATAGAAATATGAAAAAGCCACATCGAGAGATCAGTTATTAGTTACAATTATAATGTCTATTGATGATGTATGTCAATTTAAAATAGGCAAAAAATAATGAAAATAATGTTTATGGAATGTCAAATTATACAATGATACAAATGTCAAATTAGATTAAGCAAGTCCTACAAAATAATAAAATTACAGGTAATAGTAGTTGTTGTCCATATAAGATGTCAATTGCATGTTTTACATTTGTGAGCTTGTCCTTTGTGGCGCGCTGCCTGATGCGCACTAGCGCGCGCGGTTGGCCGGCCTTCGCCCGCAGCGGTTGCACTCGGTGCGCGAACACCACGTCGTCGTCGGCACTAACTCCACTCCGGTGATCCTGGCAACTTTCTGCACGATGCTGAAGGTCGACTCTCGCTCAGTTTCTGGCACCCCGGTGATCTCAATATTCTACAGGCGAGTCCAGTGCTGCTGCTGGTGGTGTTCCCTCTCCAAGGTCACGAGCCGCGCTTCCTGTTCCTTGCTGATGTTGGCTAGTTTGACGTTATCAGCGCGTAAACCTTTTATTGTATAGTCTTTTTATTGATGAGCGATTTTATTTCGGCTACGCACTCCTCAACCCTGTCAACTCTCGTGCTGCAGCAAGGTCACCCCTGCATGATGTGATGCTCGTTTGGAGTGTAAGGATCTCATTCCGGAAGACGGACTTGTCCTCCCGCATTGCTACCATGTCCGAACGGAAAAGACGCAGTTCCGACAGCAGCTCGGAAAGGATCGGAGTGCTCTGATCCTGGTCAGCTTGCACTTGCTCTCCCTCGGGGGCTGATTCCGGTAGAGCGGTGGGCGCGATATCTCCTACAGGTATGGTGGATTCCAGGTAGACTGGTCTTCCCGTGTCTGAGCTCTGCGGTGTTGTTATTTGTGGTGGTGGTGCCCTTTTCTCAGTTTTTCCTTCCACGAGGGTGTTGGCACTGGCGTTTACCCGCCCTCTCTTGCTGATGCGGCACGGGCAAACCCAGTCGCTGGGGACTGCAGTTGGGGACAGGGATACACATTTCTTGTGATAGATGCCTTTGCATTCTGAACAGCAAACGCCACCTGGCGACGATTCATTGATCAATTGTCCAGGCGGAATATTTTTAGACACAAGCCAATCGAGCTTTTCTATGCGGCTTGGGACTTTTATGGAAACTCTTCCGAATAGTTTTTTTCGACTAATCGCCTGCGGACTAGTTTTGCGGATACATTCCAATGATAATGGTAGAACACTTCCTTTCTCATGTCATTTGACCCTATAAAAGGGCCAAGTTTAGCCAAACGTACAATCATCATGTCCTCACGCGGTGTGGTTTTCCTTAAGCGACATCTTCTAAGAATATTTTCTGATGTATTATGTTGTTTATCTACACACGTATCATAAACCCTCTATACTGCGTACAAAAACCGCACGTTACGATCAGCATAATGTTAAACTACTTGGTAAAAACTCATTTCTTACTGAAAAATTACACATTATGACCATAATGTGCAATTTTTATACATATTATGACATTCAAATTTCGAACGCCGACGCCCGCCTGCTTGCCGCTCCTAGTTTGTCTGTGAAGTTGGTACTGGCATTCAAATTTCGAACGCCGACGCCCGCCTGCGTGAAGTTGGTACTACAGAACAAGCTAAACAACTGCAGAGCCACAATGCCGGCCAAACATGCGGTCCCTGAACACATTAAAGAGAGCTTAAGATATGTGTGTAGATAAACTAGTGTATGTAACTGTACATAATTAGGCATTAAAACTCTCAAGTGATATAATTATGAAACTCGCCTTCGGCTCGTTTCATAAACCCACTCTCGAGTATTAATGCCCTCCATTAGGTAGCAGTCACATAAACTACTATTATGACATGAAAGGAATATGGTAATGTATTTAAGTAGTCACACTAATAATGTATCAAATGCTTTATGATACGTGTGTAGATAAAAAACTTAAAGCAAAGATTTCTCACTGATAATTCACATAGCGATTCTTAGCCCATTACTGTTCACACAATAAATTAGGTGTTGAAACTAAGTAATCTTAATCTAAAATCTTAATTCAATACATTGGAGACACACGAAACATTATGTTCTGCGAAAAAAAATGTTTAAAAAGCCGCCGCCGCGCCTAATGCTGTCAAACATGTCAACAGACTAATTCATGACAAGACATTTTTACAACATTTTTCAAACAAGGAAGGAAAAGGTTCCGTAGATAAACTAGTTTTTTAGTAACAACAAACATTAAATTCACAAATTCACAAAATTCACATTTCGTGGATATAAATTTAAATATATAATTTATCTTATCAAAAAAACGACGAAGCGCTTCGAGAAAAGGTAGTTGTGGCCTTGCGCTTCGCTGTGGTCGTGTTGGCAGTGCGTTACCGTGCCCCCAGCTAAAGGCATAAAAGGGGCATAGTCTTGTTTCACTAGGACAATGTGGGTCTAATCACAATTGTCAAATTGAATATGACCACCCGAGGGCAAATCTAGTTGACCCCAAATATCAGTTAGTTATAACAGCACTTCTCTATGCCTACCTAAGGCCTTAGTTGGTTTCTTAATTTACGTTGTACGCAGCGGCGGCTGCGTGTTCAGCGTCAACACGTTAATGACGTAATAATAGTGTACAACGTCTCGTCATTGACGCCGACGTGTGATGAAGACTGCACAGTATATTTCTATAGTAAGCAATGTCACGCGGCGTGAGGCGTGATGAAGTAGGTGGCCTAAGGCGCAACTAAGAGACCAAGGCTCCAGTGCTAAGCTTGTTACTAGTTTAACTAGGGCTTGAATGTTGAATCGATAATATAACATTTACATATAGGCACATGCATCTGGCCCCACAGTACCCTGTGGCGTGGGAACCAGAAACAGCGACGTCACAAGTATGTTAACATCTAAGACCTAGCGATATGTTTTTATTCTTCCCCAGCCGGGATTCGAAACCGGAACCTTTTGCTTCGGAAGCACAGCCTCGACTACAGCACCACAAAGGTCGCCAATTGCTCTGACTTCAGTTCGATTGATTTGATATTTCATCGGAAGCAGGTTTTTTTTCCGCAGTTTTGTAGCTATGACTATACAGAAAACATCTTGAAATAGAAACAAAATAGTTTTTCGTAAAATTAAGTTCACTTGGGTACCAATCAGAAGCGGCTACTGTTTATAAAAAGCTTTAGATGTTTTGAACCACGATTATTAACTCCATTTTTTCCTGTGGAACCCAACTACTGTGTCGGCACCAAAACTTGCTTGACAAATATATTGAGGCGACATTATCTCTCCCTATATTACGATGTTCGGACAAGATGTTAATCTCTGAACGTTAATTGACAGTTTGAGAAAATATTATTTCGGTAAGCTAGGGTTGGCTAAAGTTCCGGTGATAGTTTTCGGCTACTTCGGTTTTTGAGCGTTAAAATGACTTTGGTTGTTGTTTGTACTTATACGTTTTGTATGAAGCTTCTCCTCAGTAAGTAAAAGTAAAACAATACCATGAATATATAATATAAAGGCAAATACATTGCGTCGGGCCCCACACTAGATAACTCACTGTCTTGGGAACCAAAACCAGCGAAGATATAAAAGCAAAAAATACAGAAATGGAAAAGAAGAGAGAAAGAAAGAAGATAAGAAAGGTACCACACTTGACAACGCTTGTGGGTCACCGCTGGCACTGACTGAAAACCAACGCTAAGGCGTTTTCATCTTAGCATTATGCTGAGTCAGCTGCCATTTTGCAGCTTTTGGTATGAGACGTATTTTCGCCTTAGCGAAAATACGTCTCATACCAAAAGTATGCGGTTGAACTTGTTTAATGTATGCGCCTCAATCAGCTGCGAATAAACGTTTTTTTTCCTTTCTTTCCTAACTAAGGAAGAAAAGAAAACGTGCAAAGTGTTTCTTTGTAAAAGTTAAATAAACTAATTTGATGAAATTCACTTCACAATAAAAGTTGTCTCAAACGGTTGATGATCTTGATTAGATTAGATAGCCTTTAAAATTTGAGCTTTACATTTCTGTTATATCCTGTATTTTAACATAAACCATTCATACTTATTTTACAGTCTGTCCTGATATCGCTGTTGGCTATTTCCCAAATTAGTTTTATTTCTTTGCGGCTTTGGCCGAAAGTCTGAAGTGTGCGGACATAGCGACAAAGAGATGTATCACTGTGTGTGTGACTCCTTATTTGTAAGACTATATAAGATTATACTGCGGATAATTAGACGCTCTGCTATCCAAACTTCAGTACAATAAACATCTATTTACTCCTACAAACCTCTTTCAATTCATGGCGACCTTGCCAGGCCAGCCTACCTCTGGCAAGGTAGTGCTGTGCCAAATGGAAAATGAATGGAAATACCTAAATATGGAATGTGGAAAATTAAAAAGTATGAAGAAAATTTTAAGAATAAGAACCTGAAGACTACAAGAAATCACGACGCGACCACCCTTAAGACCAGATAGCAGCCAGAAGAGGAAGATGGAGAATAAAGAAGATGACAATATAGAAGACAGAAATCAATTAAAGAAGAAAGAGTAAAGTCAAAGAAGAGAGAAAAATAAATAAAAGTACAGAAGATTTTTGCTGCCGGGTGCCGGGCGAATTTCAAGCCTAAGTGATGTGGAAAGCCGGGCGCCGGGCGTAACCGTACGGGTCAAGTGAGGAGCAGCCGGGAGATGGTATGGGTCCCAATGTGAGCTGACTCCGAGCGAGCTGCGGCGATCGGCGACGTCGTGGTGACTCGATATAAGATGTGGTTTTTGGACAATGGGTTTCTTTATAGGTGTAATATGTAAGTAATTTTTATTAATTGTCGATTTAAAATCACGCTAGGCAGATTTTTGTATTTTTGACATAGGGTTGACGATACAAAATAATATCAATAGATATACCATTTTTTTTTCCGAGGATGATTGCATAAAGTAAAGAATATTTGGAAGAATACATACAATGAAAAGTTAGTAGGTAGTACAGTACAGTTAGCAAGAGAAGTATGAATAAATGTTTGATAACTGTTTTTTTTTTTGGGAAAGGAGATATTTATGAAGGCCGTAAAGTAAATTGAATTAGTTTGACACGATTTATTTTGGATGAGGATTTTGATAGTAGTTTATTTTTGGAGGAGACGATTTTGAGAAATATGGGAAGAATGTGGTTTAATATGTGAAGTAGGAAGATAAAAGTTTTGTTGTTTTATAGCCGTTCTAATATTTTATTAAATAATTGCCTCATAATTCAAATTTACTCCAAATGTACATGCAACACTGCAGAAGAATCCAAATTAGGTAGAACACTTGTTTCGATTACAGACGTAAAATAATTGTTATTATAAGTTCATGTTACTACAGCTCGACTTGTATGGAGCGAAAGATTTTAGTTCCAGTTGACTTATATGGGAGATACGTAAAAGGTGATGAATGATTGATAGCAAGCTTAGGGTACCACAAAGAGATAAAGTTTGGAACCATTTTTTAAATTACAGTATGAAATTAATTTTAATAGTATGAGTAAGTATGAAAATCAGTTGAATGTGTGTAATAAATATTTAGTACGCTAAATAAGTATGTCTTAGAAAGAAGATAACTTGAGTTATTTTTTTTTGTGTGTTCAGATTGTTATGTTTCATTAGTTTTTCAGAATAATTTACAGATAAAGTAGTTTAACCTCAGATTTAAAATACATTACTAACGACGGAACCACTTACGTTAGTTTAATACAACAGTTTGTTTCAAGATTGCATTTACGTTTATTTTATTTTACAGATTGCAATCGAGTCTATTAATAAAATTATAGTCTGACCAGCGGATATGGTCACTTCTTCTTGTATGATATTGAGAGTTGAAAAGTATGGAAATTGAATGAAATTAAAAGTTAATCGTTGTTATGAAGGTTTATTTCATATTTGAAATTTTTGAGTTTTATGATAGTATTACATAGGAAAGTTGATTTTTGTTTGGATTTGGGAATGTTGGTTTTTGTTGTCGTTAGGAATAAAAAGTATGAATTTGAGAGAAGGTGTGGAATGTGCGGGATTTTTACTCTATTAAGTTTTCGAGAAAAGTTGGACTGATCATCCAATCTTTACGGAATGTCTTAAAATTCGAAGGATTCATATGGATTGTGTTTAAGTTATGTTTTACTAGGATACGTGACTATTGGCGAGTCCGATGTGTCATTGTATTTTCAGCAGTCTCAAAGGTACAAGGCACGAATCCTTCGCTTCGATCATGACGTGAACGAGTTTCCTCTGTGAGAACGTGGGATATCGATGACCTAATAAGCTCGCGAGCAGGCTCAGGCAGGTAGACCTGGAACCAGGTACTAGTAGTATATGTATTTAAGTATTGTTATAATAATAAAAGTACCATAAGACATCTATAAATAAATAAATAATAAAAGTATAAAAATAATGTGAAATAACATGGGATCCGGATACCCCTAAAAAGTACCTATATGAAGTGGAAGAGAAAAAAAGAGACCTTGATTGATAGCGTTTGTATAAGAAAAGAGAGAATATTTTGTTAGTTTGGAATGAAGATATATACCCAATGATTTATATTTAAGAACATTGTGATGTGAGTTTTGAGAAGGTAGACTTGTTATGGAAAATAAAAATAAAGTAGTTTGCATTAATGGAATAAGAGCTGAATAAATAAATAAAGGGAGAAAAGAAAGAGAGATACAGAAGGAATGAGAAATATAAACATGTATTGCAATCAGTAAATATTGTGAATTTGAATTTTTAGTATGAAAATAAAGATAAATTTATGTCGTCAACCCTACACCTAAAACAGTTAGTTATTATTTCGTGTGTCTAGAAAATGGGTACTAGTACATAACCTGATATTTTTATGTAATCGTCTACTTTATAGATAAACATACTTCAGAAATTAAGAAACATTATAGCGTTTCTATTGCATATAATTTTTTAATGAATAACAGACAAGTGTATGTTTTGTAATAATTAAAATTGTGATAGATCATCAATTTATTTGACTTGGTTTTTAAAATTGTTTTATATGAAACTATATGAAAGTATTTATTTTTAAAAGGATATTTACGAATTGTTAGATTTACACAGTTTTTTTAAATGGTATTTTTACACAAATGATTCATTTTATAGTGGTTATTTTGTATTAATATTTTATAGATTGATGTTTTGATGATGTTCTTGTCATGTATTCTAAATTGTTAAATTTTATAAAAATAGAACGAAACCTACATACAAGTACAAGTAAACCTACCTACATAATTATGAAATATTTAGATATAGTTTTAGAAAAAAAAATATAATCATGTATTTTTTTTTAAATTTCCGTGGGAGGTGAAGTGTGCGGACATAGCGACATAGAGATGTATCACTGTGTGTGTGACTCCTTATTTGTAAGACTATATAAGATTATACTGCGGATAATTAGACGCTCTGCTATCCAAACTTCAGTACAATAAACATCTATTTACTCCTACAAACCTCTTTCAATTCAAGTCAAACCGCTATTGAAAATCAAGGGCAATCAATCTGAGGCAAGAATTGATCCGTGCCATATTTGGATGCGGTATTTTGGTAGATCATTATTAAGATTTCTTATCGGTTTTGATGCAATACAAAGTGGAGTTTAATTTAATATACATGAAGGTAGCAAAGGAGGCTTTGTTTATGCTGCCCTAATTGGCATTTTGGTACCTAACCAAAACGGTGAAAACTACAAATTCATATGTGACTAGCCATTTTGGAGAATGCTTGTGTGTGCTTCCGTCACCCTGTTTAGACAAAGACATTACGTAATGTGTAATGCAGTCTGCCGAGGGTTTTTATCTTCATTCCTATAATATCAAATGCATGTCGTAGAATAATAACTATATACCTATAATATGAAATCTGGGCCGTAAAAAAATACCTTTAGGCACTTACGTCGTACCTAACCATATCAAAGTTTGACAACCTCAGAAAAAAAAACCCGATTCTGGGTAGATTTTTCTGTCGAAGATAAGTTTATTACAAATGGCCGCCCTGAGGTTCGGCTTTTCATGAAATTGAGATATTCTGTGATATTCCGGCCCCTTTGAGGCAAGCCCGATGTTCATGTTCTGTGCTTTTAGGATATTAATCTGGGTTGGCTCTATTCACCACTTTTACATTGTACGGCAAAGGCCCTTAATCTCTGGTCAACGATTATGTTCAATACAAAATATCTATGGCATGTCCATCCATGGAATACGTCCATGGACATGCGCTAAACAGGACTGAGTACGGTTAACAAAAAAACATGCCGACAAGATGTCATACATTTAGGAACTTCAGTCGAATCGAATTCAGCGAATAAATGATTTCATCCAAATATTTACTTAAAACATAAGCACTAGCCGTTCGCTTCGAGTTCCGTTGCCTCCCACTGCTCTCACCCGCACCCCACACGCAAAGGGACTGACATGCGTGCGGGGGTGCATACATATGAAAGCTAAAATAAAATTTTGTTCGTAACGATGTTTATCATTTCTTCACTAAATATTTCAAAACTAAATAAACATCACGTTATTTCTTTATTCATCTGTCTATTAGATTATAGTTTAGCACGCACCTAACTTATCTGACTCTGAGCGATGGCAAGAGACAAATAGACTTGGCGCGCACAGTACATTTTTGATTTGTTAATATAATAGAAAGATTATCCTAATTTAATTTTGTTATTATATTTATTTTTGTTTTAATTTTATTTTAGGTTATTTTTGTACCTACATAGATAATTTACATATACACTGGGCTCTCGCTCGGTACAGATTCCTTATTTTCCTGTGTCAAATGAATATGTGTTGTAGCGAAATGCAAGACAGTTTAGTTTTATTTATGCAAATTTTAGGCGTACTCAGGCCTATTTGGGTTGAGATAAGTACTCTCCCTTTCTATCTATCGGGTCTAAGGAAGACAATTTATGTTATTGGATCACATATACAAATTGTTACCAGATATTAGGAATGATACACCCAATAACCTTATACGATGACCTCTGTGGCGCAACGGTTATGGCTCTGCCTACCATGCGAGAAGTCCTGGGTTTGTTCCCCGACTGGGGGTACAGAAAACTCATTGCTATCGCTACTTACATGTAAATGTTGAAGATCGTTTGGAAGTTTGTTGACCATATCTCGCAAAAAGTACATCTATGTTCTGATTCCATAAGTATTATTATATCTAGGTAATGTAAATGATGGTTACATAATCTAAAAGGCCGTTCCTTTTTTTTCAAATGTATGTGCCTGTATGCAAATATTTATGTAAAAAAAATACACATATAATAAGAAATACTTCTTCAAATTAAAACATTATTATATTATGAACGATCCCACCACTCCAGATTGACCAGAAAATGTTGTCGCGGGTAGAAACTATAAAATATTGCATGCAAATAAAATGTGTAACATAAATAAATAAATAAACGAATTATTGATCTCTATTATTTAGTTACTAAAATCAGTTAACCAAGAGACTCATTAGTGCCAAAGTTAGTGCCATATTTGATGTTTAAGTTTTTATTGTTAGGATGTTTATTAAATTATGTGATGTCGCTATTTGTGGTTCCCATGACACAGGGAATCCTAGTGTGGGACCAAAAGCAATTGCCTGCATATTTATATTTATTTTTATGTTAAAATAAATTATTAAAATAATCTTAGGGTAAGTACTTGTATAAGACACATTAAATTTGGGGGGGGGGATTCCCCCCACCTACCCCCCCTTTTAGGAAACCATTAGTTTTTATTTTATGGAGGTTCAAAGATTGAAGAAAATGACTACTTTTTTTGCATTTTTAGGGGAAGTTGGAAGGGAAGAGGGATTGGAAGGGGGGTTGCCAGGAGTAAGGGGTCAGAGTAGGAGGATAGCTACCAATTCGGGGTTATGTTCAATCGATTACCAAAAACGCACCTATTTTACTACCAATAAATTCTAAATGACTGCCAGAATGGAAGAATGTCCACCAAATTGTTTTTGGTTAAATGATCACCAAACTTCTTTTTATATTTTGTGTACTGAAGTTCATGTTTTAAGTATTTTTTGTTGTTCTTACATGTTCAACCTAACACGAATGATAAAGGGGGCTTCGCTTCGCTCACCCCCTTTACCCTTTACCTAAGCTACCGCAGTGTTTTGCCCTGATATTTTAACCATTACAACAAAATGTTGTAATTTGTACTAAAATCATGTACTAATATCCAACGTTGGAGCTTTTGTGTATGAAATTTGTCGATCCGAGATTGGCCAAGTTGTAAAAATCGCGTAAAAATATTATATAATTAAAGTGCTAAAATGATGTTTCCTAAATCAGAAAATGGTATCAGAAGATAGCTAAGGACCCTCCCTAACCACCTAAGTACTCCAATCTTCAAATTTCAATGTGTCCTATATAAGACCCAACCCTAATCTTATAATATTGGCAAAAAACCAATAAGCATTTCGCTAGTTTTATGATTAAAGAGGAGAGACAAGATGTGTAAAGAAATGGGAGATAGAACGAACCATTCTCGAGACTATAATATTAAAGCAAATTTCAGTATCCAGTTCACAAAAGTGAGAGGCTATTTATCAGATTAAAAAGTAAATTACGTAGTCCTGTGTCTACCGTGGCCATACAAAGTTATTTAAATATTATAATTTGATCCTTATCTGTCACCCTGCCATAAATATTTTGAGCGCCAAAATAAAGAATGAATATACTTTAGAAAGGAATCATTACATACATACCGTAGTAGATTGGGCCTATAAGAAAAGAAAATATATTTTTTACATACACTTATTTATTTATAATAGAACACCGCGGCCAATTCGTGGGTTTACAAGTCTTTAATATTGGGTTAACACAATGTTTATCGTGGGTCTGATATACCTACTTTGGTATGACGTTTTGGCGGTCAACATTTTGCGGGTGACCGCCGAACATAAATAACCTAACCGAAACACAGACACCTAATAACCGAATAAATTGTTTTGCTACCTACTGAACCATGGGGTCTTAAGCAGCTAGTGGCTCAGTTAGTATTAAAGCGGCACTATTCGTATTTTATACGATAAAACTATTGTCATCTCGTAAATAAATAGACAACCGACCTCACCATGCTTAAATGTCACAAGTATTTACATCAATACATCATGTATACAAGATACGTAATGAAATGAAGCATAGGTGAAACATGAACGCTATCTAACGGGACGAAACCGCAAAACTATCTACTCACTGTATACATAATTATACCTACCTAATTACAGTTTTTAACGGAATCCCGGACATGAAATATTGACTACAAATTAATTATGAATGTGGCAATTTAGATCAAAACTTGTTTCGCGAGACTTGATTTTTCGGATATTCTGCAAGATGCACAGGTCGGAGTGTTCTAAGGTTGTTAATTTTACTTGATTAGTAGCTGAGTCTTTTACTGAGTCTTGATAAAGTGCACATTGAACAGGTTTAAAAAATATATGTAAAAAAAACTCAATATTTTAATATGCATTTTATATAATATTTAGTACAGTAGTGGACTACATTTATTTATTTATCTTTTACCTTATTATTAGTAGATTAGTAGATATTAGCTCCGAAAAGTGAAAAAGGGCTATAATTTTCCTCATAATTCATAATTTCTTTGATGCACAGAAATAAATGAAATAGAGAAATTTGAATTAATCCGATTTATTTACACAAGTTTTCCTAACTGTATAAAGTTATCCTAGTATAACAATAACAACAAAAATAAGAAAACACAAAGTGTGCCAAACTGTAAAGGTGTGGACATGCTTTATGCAAAGATTTTCCTTGGAGCTTATCTCTGTAATACAATTAGCGAACACATTGAAATTTATACAAACACAGTATTTGAAAATAAGAAAACTATATACAAATGGCTGAGATCTCTCACGTATGAGGAAACTGAAAACATTTTAACAGTTTTGTCCTAATATCTATTCAAATAAGAAATTAATAAGCCATAAAAAAAACATATTCGTTGTTAATAATAATAAATTAATAAATAATATTAATATAAAAATATGTAATAATAATAAAATAAAATATAGTTCAAAAATAATTTGTAAAAAAAATATAAATATCTAATCAACCAACACATTCATTCACTACTCACTACAACAAATCATTCATACATTACACTTTTCATCTTCTCTATTTCAGCAACAATCTCAAACTCACATCATTAAGTTAAAATTTAAATTTAAATTGAAATTCTAATAATAATTTGACGTTAAATTCTCAATTCCAATTAATCTCAATAACTATGTCTTAAAAATGTATATTGTAATTTATCAAATATCTACGCAAAAGATAATATTGTTAAATTGTGCCACCTATTGGGAAGTAACTACTCATCCTATGCCAAAGGGCTTGCCCTTTTTTAAGGAGTAGTGTACATTGTAATTGTATATATTTTTCCTAAATAAAGTTATGTTTATGTTATGTTATATACCTGTTTACAAGAATGACGTACGGCGTACCACAAGGTATGGTCCATGGCCCCCTACTCTTTTTTGTTTACATCAATTACCTCTGCAACATCTTGCTAAATAATGGACAATTATTTCATTGATACTGCCATTGTTTTCACTGGAAAAACTTGGGACTCTGTCCAGGAAACTGCTGGGTTAGGTCTTGCAAAAATATCAGACTGGCTGCAGTCCAATTTGTTAAACCTCGATGTCTCAAAGGCTAAAATACATGCTGTCAATGTCAAAATAAAAATACACAATTGGACCAGAGACAATGGGTTTGACCGTTTCTGCCATCGTCCCGAACTCGAACGAACAGAAACAACAAAATATCTAAGAGTATTGATCGATGAGAGGCTTTCTTGGCGACCACACACGTACCCGAAAATTGATGTAGATGTTGCACTGGCTAAGATGGTATATTATGCGATTAGTCAATCAGTGCTATCCTACTGTATCTCGGTCTGGGGATCTGCAAAACCAACTTAATCAGCGTAGAAAGGGCCCAGCGTGCCTTATTCAAAGTTATACAGGAAGATAGGGCTGGTAAACGTAAACTCTATGTTAAAAGTGTACACATAAAACAAAATCGACTTGCGATCTTTGAGCCCAATCTATTGATAAAACGAAGACATTACCACATCATCGATTTATCGAGAATCCGGACCAAATTCGGCCAAAAAGGAACAACATTCAAGGGACCTCAAATTTACAATAAAGTCAATAAAATTCTCGGTACATACAATCCTAATTCAAATTTGCTCAAACACAAAAACACAGACTGGTTCCTTTCCTTTACATACGACGAGTTGGAAGATTTTTTAATTCCACTACAATGATAGATAAAAAATAACTACCTAATAAAATCATGTGTGTTCTAGGTGCAGTTAGTGTTCTGTTTATTTTATTTATTACATTTAATTATTTTAATCAACATAAAAATTATTTTTCTAAGTATAAGTTATATCCAAAATTTTACTTTGCTTAACTCTTGACAAAATTAATATTATAGTACTACTGTTACTTAACTTATATCTAAGCAAATATATTATGTAAAATATTAAAAGACTCCAAAGGAAGACACTGGGCTATGCAACACAGTTTATACTAGCGCTACATAAATAATTGTATTTAGTTTTAAGGAAACACCGATAAATTTATCTTTTACTTTATCTATCTTTATAAACACACAAACATCCAAGCATCCAAACATCTAAACATCGCTATTTTCATATTTAAAATATTGTTATATAAATATTATATAGTTGAATGTCTGATAAAGGTAAATTAAAAAATATGAAGAAAAACGCCGTGAGATAACCTTCTATTCCATTTAATCTATCTCCATAGATGCGGCGATGGGCTATGCTCCTGTTACGCAAAATTTACAATTGAAAAGCTGGCTGCACGTGGGCACAATTGTGCCTCTGCAAAAATTAAATGGCATTGTTTTAAAATTGCAGTTTAGTCTGCATCCTAAAAGGGGGTGTTACTTTCACACTCGTTATTCGTTAATTATTTTGAATAAAAACCACGCAACCCCCATAATTTTGAACACAATGAAGTGAGTTCGAGAAGAACCCGCTTATTGTCTTCTAAGTGGTTTCGAATAAGGGTCTTTTAGAACTCCATTGAATACCGTTTGCGTTTTGTTCAAATAACGCCATTACAATGGTAGGGTTAAACTTTTTTTGTGTTTGAGTGGCAAAGGTGTTATGATTGAATTTTATGATTACAGGGGTCGCTCTTTTATTGGTATTGTTGTTTTAAGAAAGGGTGGTTAGTCAGTTCGTTTACGAAATTTAATTTGGGGTTTTATGAAAAAGATTCTTACTTCTGATAACACAATACTAAAAACAAGGTTTTTTGTGTATAATTTGATACCATTTGATTCTTTGAGTTAGTTCAACAAACATCCCGCTCTGAATTTATTACATATTATGTATGGAGTCAAAACTGTGCAGTTGATTTATCGGTTTGCGAGTATTTATGGATTCGTCCGTCTCTCTATCTCTGTGTCTTTATACCTAGGAAGCATTTTTTACACAAAGCCCAAATTTACACTACTCTGGGATACTTTGGTAACCACAACAATGGCTGATCGCTCGGTTTTCGGCCTAATTTTCTTCTAGGTTTTCGGTTTCGGCCTCGTCGTTCAGGCGAGGTAACTTTTTAAAGCATGGACTGAGATGTCCCCCCAAAAAATCCCTTTTCCAGTGACTGAGGGCTTGTAGTTTTCTTATTTTATGCGCGTTATATTATACTTAGTTGTAGTTATAACCAAGTAAACATCTGTTTACAAGAGGTGCTCTATATCCTCTATCTATTAGATCAAATAACAAAATCTTAATTATAAAGACTTCCTCCGTGCTTTACTCTTTATACTTATTTGTGGAGCAAGTGTCGTCCTATAGTTGCTTCAAGCCTGGTTAAAAATGTCTAACCTCCTACCCTATCTATAATCTGCTCAGTGGGTAGATAGGGGAAAAACAGCACCCCCGTGGGTCCGTCTGCTGGGCATCGCGCTCCCCCTGGTGGCGGGGTGCGGCACGGAGTTCATGTGCCAGCCGGTGGGCGTGCGGCCCAAACAGTTCATCTTCTGGTGGCAGGGCAAAACAAGGCTGCAGACTGCGAGAGAAACTGTGAGCCAAACTAAGGTGGCTCGGTAAGAGGATAACACGGCGCATGTGGAAGGTGGAAGGAGACTTGGTAATGCGAGAAGACGGCAGATGGACCAGATCGGTAGCCGAGTGATGGCAAAGAAAGATAAGTCTGTAGACCACCTGCTAGAGGATACAATGACTCAGCGAGGATAACAGGAAAACAGTGGACGCAGTTTATCGAGGCCTATAGGCAACAGTAGGTTCCCGACGACATACAAGCAATATCGGAAACTTGACGTGCTTGGTGTTCTGGCCGGGCGGGACCACACGTTGTAGTTATTTCAGGACAAATTGAACATGGCAATTTGTGAATCAAAGTTATGCGAGGAATAAATAAAATCAATTTGTTTATTACAAGTGATAGGTAATCTATCGTCCCTGAGACGGGCGCAGCTTTACAAAATAATACCCTGACTATAGGCAGTAGGTACTAACAATGCCTTCAAGCATGATTTAAACCTATAAATAGCTCTCCATACTTTCTACAATCATAAACTTTTACTACTTTTAACACAACATATGTACAATTAAAAAAGCTCCGACACATTAATGAAACCATAAAAAATCCATAATTTGGTTCACTTGTTTCCTTGTTGGCCTGTTAGCTAACAGTTGAGTAAAACAAAGCTACATTTGTTACAAAGTTAGTCAGCATAGTTAAAAAAAAACAACAAAAATCCGTTCTCCCGTTTGAGCGCCAAAGCGCCACAGCATGCAGATGCTTAAAGCTTATAATACCCCACTTTTTCAAAGGTTCTAAAAATACCACTGTAACCTATCATTACTTAACCCAGTCCTTTGGTCACGTCAAATATATGCTAGGTGTATCGGAATAAGGGTGAACATCCCACTTAAGTTATTGTGCCGTGAAATTCAGTGGGATATCTAGCAGTCGTTTGACTAAACCATACTTATTCACCCGGTTATTTTAATAAACTCTATATAATAGGAACCCGTTCCGTAAAGATTAGGTTTGCGACCACAGAGCATGAGATATCTGTGGTTGCGACGAATCGGGGCTCGGGAAATCGAGTACCCGCACCCAATTTTCTGTATACGTTACGACTTTCAAGGATAAATGACTTGGCTATGATGATGATGATGTAACATGCCACTAATGTTATAAAGTCACCAGGTTTTTTTGCAGTTCAGAAACTTTGCGAAAGTGAAGCAATAAGGTATTATTAAGTATTCTGTGGCAATTCTTTAATTAAATCTTTCTTCAATTAACAAAAAAAATAAACCGCCGAAAAAACTGAAAAGCAAAAAATAATAAACCTTATTATTCAACCGTAATAACTAAGTTCTTAAACTAGTGTAAGTGTATATTTGTGTAAATATTTTGAGTTTTTAATTAACCTTAACAACTAAGTTCTTAAATTAATATAAGTATACATAAGTAATTTTGCGCCGCCGCGTATCACGCTTTCCGCTTTCCGTAATTAATTAATTTGCTTGATTGGCGAAGACTCAAAGTTAATAAATACTGTTAATTAAAAACTTAAAAAAAGTTTTTATAAAATACATACTTAGGAATACTTACATTATTTTAAGAATTTTATTATTAAGGTAAAATAAAAAAGTTATTATTATTAAATTATTTATTTTATTTATAATAATAAATACACAATTAGTAATACACAAAACTATGAGTGAACAATAAATCACCCATATTTTCCTATCCTTAGGGTAGGTTTTTTTCCAAATTAAGTAAGTTAGTACAAAGAAGAAAAGAAGAATTATGAAATTTGGACTACTCTGTAAAAAGTTACGCGTGGTCATACATAAAAAATAAATATACGCGTCGACTTGAAAACCTCCTTCGTTTTTATGTCGGTTAAAAAAGAACTACTCAAAATACCAAACAACATGGTATTTGTGTTTATCACTCTGAAAATACTAAACTACTCAACTTTGACGGATACCCTTTAACGTTGACCTGTAGATTAATGAAAACCCGGTTACTCGAGTTATTCTTGACCATAGCACTAGTAAAGACAGACAGCGCAATAGGCTCTCGTTAAGCGATGAACTGAATTGTATCGCTCTCTATATCATTGCTTTTGCGATATTTCTGTGCTAATAATACTCAATGATGGTTTTCCATTCAAGCATAGTTTGGCTTATAATGGACTAATTCGTATTTTATTTAGTTGCAAACTTCAATGCACACCGGTGTGCATCTAGCAGATTTTTATAACCGAACCAAATTGAAAAGACAACCTTCATTTTTATTTATAAAACTTAAAGGCAACCAAATCACCATTTTGACCTAAAAGATAAAAAGTTTATCAATATATGCCTTGTTTATGTACGTGGACTATTGAATAACTGGCCATACGTTGGCATAACTGGGCCTCTGCTACCCGGTATGGGTAAAGGTGTGACGTCATGTATGTTCGTATTCGTCTGCTTGTTGTAGAATCTTGAGCCATTCCTCCCTCAAATAGTCCGAGAGGCCCCGATGCTATTTCGTGAGTAAGGGTGAGTGAGGCTACACAACGCGGTGCGGCGCCGCTGCTGCCTGAGAATTGTATGGGCTATGTCCTACTATTATGCAAAGGCCTATCTCCCCCCCTTCCACTCTATTCGATCCAGAGAGGTCTCCCTCCAGTTGTAGTCCCATGGACCGAACTCATCACTCCATCTCTTCTTAGTGTTTTATAGTTCGACCTGTGATCCCAAAATGAATGGAAAAAAACAGTTATCCCTATTAACGTTTGTCACATACCTTATGTAGTATTTGGAAGGGATTCTTATTTAAAAAGTGGCCAAGTGCGAGTCAGACTCGCCCATGATGCTGTAATGGTACACGAGAGTCGGTACATTTGATACTTCATTCTGCGTGATAGAGGGCTTGCCCATCGCCGCGCTGTTTTGAATACGAGAATCGGTTCATATAACGTTTGGGGTTTTTGCGTAGCTCAGGGCAAGTTAGCAAAAAACAATGAGCCGACGCATGGGATGGTTCGAGGAAGGTTACAGGTCAGGTTTTTTTGTCGTATTCCTGCGAGATGTGTAGGGATCCGAGCCGATTTGGCTGCGCGCTGAATAAAATATGAATAACTAAATAATGGAAGGTTATTATGGAACGATACGGAGAAAGCTATTATGTTGATTGCAAATATACAATTGCGATTGAGGTATGAGATGGAGAGTCTGACACGACTAGTATGAATAGCATTCTAGTGGTCTTTGCTTCGCGCGCCTAGCGGTCGGGAAGGATTAATTAATCGCAACAAGCTTTTATTGGTCAGCGATCAACAGATTCTGTGTATCGGCAGTACCAAATGATTTGAGTGATAACCTACGGTTGATCATAGTGAATATGCGTACACACAATTTGTAGAACGGCGGATCTGCATGGCATGGTTGAAATTAGACCCTGTGTAGTTAGTGATAAGAAGCTTCGCTTGGGCAGAGCGTGTTCGCAAAGGACGCAATATTTTTTCTTTCAGACGTGTGGGGTATATAAATACGATGGCGGGGGAAGGGAGAGCATTCAGTCTCAGCGTCTAGCTACTGTGACAGTCGTCTTTCACGAGTTCTAAACAGTTTTGTCTGCCCTGTTACGCGTCAGAACTATACGAAATTGTGATTGCGAAGTTTCAGTGGTTTTTCGTGAGTGTCTGAAGCGCCGAGATATACCTCGGTTCCTATCCTTTATATCAACCTACCCCAAATTCCAAAACTATCCTTGGGTCGTTAGATAAGAACTTGTAGGTTAATTTATCTGAGTCTGAGTCTGGGCTTGGAGCGACCCTAAATTCCTTTTTCCTTCACCATAGGGTTCCTGGATTGGCTCTTAGGATATTCGCGGGGTAATCCTCTCCTCATTCCTTTCGAGTAGCGAGTTTTGAAATTCCCACACACACAGTCATTAAACATACAAGCACATTCAAATCAAACTCAACCATTTTCGAGTGGTGTCGATAATGGACGTGGTATAACACTAGGTTTTTAGACTAGGCTAGACAGGAGTTTAGTTGAGGCTAAACCTAGGTTGGCAGGGCATAGGGAGACTGTTTGATCGATGAGGTTCCGCGGATGGAAATAACAAATTCAGAACAAAGTTAAACCGGTGTCAACACAGATAACATATCCTGTTGATATTTTGACATTTGAGTGTTGTCGGGGACGCGCGAAGATATCAATTTACAGTCTAAAGTTCATTGTTTAGATCCGGGTAGGTGGTTTGCATTGCCTTGGGTCAGGTTGGATTCAAGTTGCATCTTTAAATTAAATGTAAATTTCGCTGGAGGTCTAATGTGTAGGCTGAGTCGGTATATATGATTTGGCTCAGTCGAGGACGTGCTGCGGCTAGTGGAATTCATAGTTCGGTATTTATCGAACTATGCACTTCGCTATGGTGTGGATTAGATCTCCTAAAGCAATAATGACTACGTTTCGATAACATCCAGCTCAAATTGCGCAGAGTTGAAGGTTTCAAAACGTTACGGACCTTTTGAGGTAACCGCTAGTTCAGAACCCATTTCGGAAAATCAAATCGCAATTGCGTAAACCGGTCTTTTCGGATCGTTATTGCCGTGAACCAAATATATAATTGGAACCACCACAAGCCGCTACTAGCGAGCACATGAAATATCAAACTCAAACTCAAACTCAAACTCAAAACGTTTATTCTGTAAATAGGCCACAAGGGCACTTTCACATGTCATTTCATTTCATTTTTTACAGAACATTTGGTATTATTATCATATTATCAGAAAAAAAAAAGTACTTAATTATTGTTTCTGAGAGATGTAAAGAGTCTCATGTCATAATAAAATAATTAAAATATAAATAACAGAGATGTATAGTCTCTTTAGTCAATAATACAATGATAATAGGAGATGTTTGATTGAGATTGAGTACTCACGTCGTAAAACTACGACGGATATCTATACGATATCACAAACAAATATTATAAACTGTGGTCGACCACTAAAAGAAGTTCCAAGCGCCCATATATACAAAAACCAAATGATACCATCACACATAAAATATAACAACGATTGATCTGGCGCAATACACCGCTGACTGATGCGAATTACCGGCTCGCGGACATATATGCTTTCTCTGTCTAACTTGAAACTGTAACTTCCTGAACCAAACTTCGTTCGACTATTGTACGCCTAACGAACTTCTCAACGAACGAGAAATTCAGACTTATCATTCTTAACTTACAAATCTTACAGCTGAATCGGGACATCTCATTTTGGGGTAGATAGAATAGACGATCATAGCTACTGATAGCGGTGGCTCGACCTTAGCCTTTGTGCCGTTACAATGGGTTCCGTTGTAGTAAGTAAATGTGACCGGATGTTTGTGTTGTAACTTTGTTTTTCATAGTATTTGTATGAATGACAAAGTTATCTTTGCGGTTTTTAATAAATATTTTATATCTTAAAAACTGATTATTTTATTTTGTTTAAACTAAGTTTTTTAAAAGTGAGTATTGAGATACACAGCATTTATATATTTTAGATTTTTCACTCTCTTACTTTAAAACTTAGACGGGGGAGCCACACAATTTCCCACTTTGGAAGGGTCTGTCTCTTTAACGATTTACTTAGAGGAAAAATGGGTTCAGAAACCTTAACGTTATTTTTAAAAACCTATCTAAAGATATACCACAAATAGGTGTTATGAAAAATATATTTTTTGAATTCAGTTCCATGTATGGGGAGCACCCTTTATTTATTTAAATTTTTAACAGAATACATCTACATACTAAGTTTTAACTGTGTAGTCCTAATAGTTTCTGTATAATGTTGCTGTGACATATGGACGGACGGACGGACGGACGGATGGACAGACAGACTTGACGAAACTATAAGGGTTCTCTCTTTTTCTACGGAACCCTAAAAAGGTCGCAAAGTTTATTCAAAATTATCTTTATTGAATGAGCTCGAGTATGACACGTTATCCCGGCGTCGCACTGAAGTCACAGACGTCGCAACACACCCACTGAAAATTATTATGTGAAGTGAAACATAAATTCAATTGTTTCTTGGACCCCGTGTTATTCTAAGTGTAAATTAGGGTTCTCTTGAATGGAACATTAACGATGGGGTCCTATAGTTTGTAAGTATGTCTCTGACAGAGTTTCAGAAAGAGATGAGCAGGGAACATATATGTTTTACATCTTCTCATGCCTTGGTAACGCGTCAGGATAGGAGCGATATTGTGTTGGAGCGTACATTAGAGGTAAAATAAAGCTGCAATATCGTATTTGACTCATATTTTTACCGCCAAAACAAAATGACGGCAAAAAATGTTGTATACCTCCAAGTTGCCCACTCTATATTTTGTAAATTTATATTCCCACAAAATAAGTTCCGAAATATTTCTCTTATACTCGTTCGTATCACCCAATATTTGTTCAAGTTGAGTTCCCGTGACAAGTCGTGATTGCGATACGAGGCACAACGACACGTGTCGAGTGAGAAACGCAAACAGCTTTATGATTGTATCTCTGGACTGAGAAAGGAAAATTTTACCTATACGCTTCTTTAAACGTGGTATACTACCACCAATTTTTTTTTTAAGTATATGAAATAAGTAGCACGTTAGCAAACTTTACAACTGACTTAAAAAAATATTACCGTGGAGGTTCTATTATTTTTTTACTTTATGAATGTGATATACATTCTCTAGTAGGCTTTATTATATAAGTAGTAATATATATGAATCGTATGATAGTATTATTATATGCGTATATCGTCCCCCGCCTATCCATCGCTTCTTTTAAACATCATGTTTTGCTGGAAGAAATCTCTTGTTACGAAAAAAGCTCGCCTTTGTTTTGTTAGTATAATAAACAAAATTTCGAAATTACGAATGCAGCTGGATTATGTTTTCAGCTTATCGTTGCTAGTAGCCGATGAAAATCCTAGCATATTTTGGGGAATGGTATACCCAAATTTATGAACATCATTCCCCAAGATGTATACAGTCGAAAATAAAATAAACTACATTCCCAAAAATAATTGTCAGCTAATAAAATAATAATAATACCTTGGACACTATTTACACACATTGATATAGTCCCAAACTAGGATTCACTGTATCTTGGGTACTAGACAACGATACACATACTTATATAGATAAATATTATACTGAGATAGATAAACAACCATGACTAGGTTACAAACATCCGTTCTCATCAAACAAATATTTGACCCCACCGGGACTCGAACCCGGGACCCTTGGCTTCGTAGGCAGGGTCACTGCCGACTCGGCCATTTGGTTCGCCAGTCACCTTTATATCACTTTAATTGAGTTTTATCAAGCCTCGTTTCTCTCGAGGAATGGCTTCTGGTATTGAGTCAATTCCTCCACTTTACAACTTGGTAAATTATCCATTGGACCAGTGGATCAATAATCGTCTAATGTTTTGACCCTGTGGGTAAGTTTAATTTCTCACTCACATCATCTTTTCCTGTTAAATGGCAAATTTATACGCGTTTCATTTCCACGCAATTACTTTCTTTTAAATAACTACCCGCCATACTCCACTGTCATTTAATGAACTATTCATCTGATTCCGAATTTCATTTTACCTACAAAATCATTGACTAAGTAAGTAGAATCATCAAACGGCTCCCATCATTATCACTATCATATTTCCTGGGTGGGTACTACTGGGTGGCAGAGGCACAATCATTATTCACTACTGTATTTCAAAATTTTCACCAAAACTACGCCATATTCTAAAGCATTATACAACTAGAATAGAATGCCATAAGCGGCCAAGCACGTAGCACATAAAATAAAATATCAGTGCTTATTGTAATACGGTGGTACAGATGCGCCACCCGAATATCACAAAAGATTGCTCTTATAAAAGGACACGTAGCTATGTTATGACTAAACTGTACTCTTACCGACTGTGGTGTCGCACTAGGATATTACATAAAGGTGTTTCGGTTATATCTTCCACTCATCTTTCAATGTCGCTTTCGTTTACGTGTGGTTCTCGAAACGCTCTCTGACAAATAATACGGAATATTCGGTTTGAATGGCTTTTGACGATCTATTATATATATTTTTTCATTCCCGTCATAATAACGGACTAGGGAACATTTAGTGCATCTCAGTACACTGAAGGAGAGGCCGCCAGGAGTTATCAAAATCGGATTGCAGTGATAGATACCAACAAACAAGGTACTATTTTCATCTAATTTATTTTTTATATTAATTAAGCCCCGCGTATCGTGGGTGAGACATGTGTTTCACAGGGTCCAGGGGCGCGAGCGCTTTTCAAAGAACTTTCCTTGCGCCTGGTTGTCGCCTCTAACGCCCGGAGAGCTAGTGCCTACCTTGGAGCCTCGCCGCCAGCCTGCTGGGCACTTTTACCAGTGACGGCGGCAGCGATCTGGCTCTTTTTTTCTTCGTAAATATTTTAAATTTTTGTTTCTTTTTTATGTTTAGCAATAATCTTTTTATATTGATTTCATTGTAAATTACATATAACTATTATTATTATACTTATCTGTACCCTGTATAAGATAAAGTCGATGTTCATAATAATAAGTAATTAATGTAGATACTTCATCATCATCACCATCGTCATCACGTCCTGTCACCCCTTATCAGGGCTATAGAACTATCAGTAAAGATTTCCATTTGTCCTAATCTAGGTTCGTCGCTCCAGCTCCGCCCAATCTGATCTCACAGTGGCGGCCACTTTCTCCGATGTCCATCGCCACTTGTTTTGGGGCGACCTTTCTACCGTTTATTACTGTAGTCTAGATACTTGGTAGAAATCAAATCAAAACAAATCATTTATTGCAAATAGGCAAAATAATGTACTTTTACAAGTCCAAACACTATGTATGTGATACTATGTACAAATGATTAAAACTTATCATTACCGTTTAGATTTTTATTAGTCTATCGAATAAACATTTAACAGAACCAGCAACTTCCAACGAAGCCTAGAAATCTAGATCTAGTCTAGATTCTAGATTGCCCTTAATAAACACAACTGCTGATGAATATATTGCTTTTGGTTCGCAATCAAGAACATTGTTCGATTCCAAATCGATATTCGATCGATGGTTTCTGAACGGTCTTTTTAATTTGACGTTAGCTGTCAATCTGGCAGTTTATGACAACTGACAGACGAAAGCCCTCGCAATGTAAACGCGTTTTGGTTAGGGGTTGAAATTAAATCGCAGGGCATCTGGAATGTATTCGGGATTCCCTCAGGATTGTTAATATAGTTAATATAGTGTGTTGTTGTCTCTCGAACCAGATAAAGTTCGGATTTTCGTGCCCGATTTGTATTTACCACGTAGAACATAACCTGTGTTGGAACACTGTGCTCATTGAAGCTGGCCCGCCAGTCATACCTGGTTGGCTGAAGAACCTGTCTACCAAGAAGAGCCTAGGGTGCACCCGGGACTTGCAGAGAGACAGGAAGTGACGGGACCGAAGCACAGACCAGGTTAGATCTACCCCACATAACTTCAGCTCGGTGAATCGCCGACGTTCATCACTTCTTGGCACCTGATCGTCACGCTACCTCGTAGCTATGGGCCCCTACGAGGTCATTAGGTGCTGAGAAGCCTGAATAATTTGGTAGCTAGAGCGTGGCTTCCTGAGATTTGCAGCCGTCAAGGGCTCCAGGAAGGCACGATTTGGGACTATCAATCTGTAGGTATAGGCGGTTAAGTAACTGGTTGTTCCTATATCCACATAGATTGGTAGTATTGTAAGCTATAAGTCTATTGCTGGTAGTAGACAGACAGATATTGAATTGAAATTTGCATTGAATTACCAGTTAGTCAATCTATTAGTGGTCTAGTAATGCTATTGAATGAATGTTTTGGTTAACATAGGTAGTTACATCTATTGATAGCAGGCTATTACATTGTTTTCAGTTTATAGCAATTTATAACATGAACTAATATTGACTATCTGTGTGTGTTATAATGATAAAGGGAAACTAAATTGTGTTTACAGAATTTATATAGATATAAATCTCGGTTCCTATTGTTTAAGGAAAACAACATTGTTTAAGTTGTGGTTTGGGGTTCCCTCGTTTGGGTTGTAGACTGGAGGGTCCAATAAAATTGAGTTACTGCAAATTGTGAGTAAGTATCGTTCCGATCATGGCGTTATCTGAAATCCAGAAGGGTGTTTCTAAGGAACTCAGATGGTTTTCCTCCGCACACGGTCTGATAGACCGTTTAGATAGGCATGATGTGGTACTGGAGCGGTCTATGGACGTTAAGGAACATTACAATAGGGTGCTCGAATTGTCCGCGCAGGCGGAATCAGTTGATGGTTGTGCACCTGACAGGCTGTCACGGTTGATAGGGGATGTCGACCAATGTATGGAGATGGCAGCTGCTATCACGCAGAAGGCTGCGGACATACGTAGACAGCGCGAGTCCAGCCATGATGGTGACACTGAAGCATCTCTGACGCATCAGGGATCGGGGTCCAGGTTACCTGCCATAACTATGCCTACTTTAGACGGCGTGTCCGGTGAATGGATGAGCTTCATCAATCTGTTCGACAGTTTGGTGCACATGCGATCGGACATTACCAAGTCTGTCAAGATGGCTCAGCTGGTGGCAGCATTGAGGGGTGAGCCTAGGGAGCTGGTCGCTCATTTGACAGTTACGGAGGGTAACTATGAAACGGCCAGGCAATTGTTGGTCAGACGTTACCACAACAAACGGAGGTTGGCCGATGCCCAACTGAACCGTTTGTTTAGTATCCCGGTTGTGAACAAGGTCGGGGCCATACAGACGGAGGTTTTGAACCCATTGTTGTCCGTCACCAAGGCTCTAGAGAATCTTGGACTTCCGGTTGGTGAATGGTCGTACCTACTGTTATACATTGTACTTTTCCGCCTACCCGCTGACGTGCAGACTCGTTTCGAACAGTCTCATGGGAGGTCGGCCGAGGACCTGCCCGCCTTCTCCGACTTGGTCGGATTTTTGGAAGAGGAGGCTCGACGGGCAGAGAATTTGGGGTTGACGGTCACCCATCCTTCGGAGCCACAGAGAGCTGCCGGGAGCGCTGTGACCCTACTCACAGCGCTCCCGGCGCCCTCCGACGAGGAAGGACCGCACCAACCGGCAGTCGTATGGGACTGTGAGTGAATTGACCCCACATGGTGAGACCTGCCTATGTTGTAGGCAGATTGGCCATGCTGTGGCCAATTGCAATAAGTTCGGGGAACTTAGGGTTTAGGGACGGCGCCGGATGGCCAAGCTGCGGAGCTGGTGTTTCCTGTGCCTCGGGCCTCACATGGCTAGGGACTGCACGCGCACACAAATGTGCGGATATTGTGGTGGGCCCCACAACAATCTGTTGTGCAGGTACCGGTCCGGCCAACAGCCACCACAGGGCCGTACCCAGGGTGCTACGGCATGGGGCCCTGAGAATTCGTTTGCGACTTGGAGCGCAACTCAGGGGCCAACGTCTCCACGTGCACAGGGCAGTACTAGGGTGCGAGGCCGCACTCAGGATCTTTACATGGGGGGCCCTGAGTTTTCGGTTGCGACTCAGCATCCGACTCAGCGGGACATTGGGTGTGTTGAGCAGGCCGTAACGGTCGGGTGGCATGGGACACCTTCGAGCTATGCGGGTGCGGTTCGGACGCCGCCTCAGTTGTCGCCCCGCTCGTCGCCTCGTCCTCGTCGGTCACATGTGATGTCCCCCCCGCTCATGGAGCGGCCACGGTTGAATTCACGCCCACCCCCCTTTACGGGGAATCGTAGGGTGGCAATGGAACCGGCGCGTGGGCCATTTGTACAATGGGACCCTCTGGCGTATAGCTGCATACCTGATCGGTTACAGGCACAGTGGGGCCCCGGGGGCCCTAGCTAGGAATTTGCGGCCCAACCATTTGTTGCCCCCCAACCGGAGACGGTGGTGTTACCGATCGCCTCTGTGCTTGTTTGGGATTTGGCGGGCAACCCAACATACGTTCGCGCCCTATTAGATTCTGGAGCTCAGGGCTGCATTGTATCGAATGATTTAGCAAAATGGTTGGGCCTCAAGGTAAATAGGTATAATAAATCAATACGGGGCGTGGGGAATGTTACGGTTACGAATGTAGTTGGTCAATCGGTGATCACGTTCTCTCCACGTTATGACATTTTGACAAAAACATCCGTGCAAGCTTTAGTAATGACGCATGTCATGGGCAGACACCCCTTGGTGAAGTTGAATCCGGCCGTTCGATTCCTGACATCAGGACTCAAGTTGGCGGATCCCGATTTTGACACTCCAGCCCCGGTCGACCTGCTACTGGGAGCAGACGTTCTGGGTAGGTTTCTGTTGTCGGATCGGCGAGTTCTTCAGCCGGACGAGTTGATTGCTGTGGATACTAAGTTTGGTCACGTGATCATGGGTCCGGCATTGCCAATGGTTAGGTTTGCCGAGTCAGATGGCATACTTATTGGCTCAGCGTTGTCAGACGCTATCCAACGTTTCTGGGAGATAGAGGAACCTCCCACCGTTCGTCGAGTCGACGCAGACGAAGAAGAGTGCGAGTTGTTTTACCAGAATAGTACTGGTCGCCTTCGTTCTGGTCGTTTTGTAACTCGACTGCCTTTCAGGGCCGATCGACCGCCACTAGGAGAATCTAGGAAGATGGCCGAGACGAGATTGATGTCGATGGAGCGTAGGATGTCAAGGGACGCCGTATTTAAACAAAAATACGTCGATTTCATGAGGGAGTATGAGTCGTTAGGACACATGTCGGTATCGGGTGTGGACTGGAGATCTGAGGATCATTGTTTCCTTCCACACCATGCCGTCCTGCCAACCCCTACCGGCAAGATTCAAGTTGTTTTTGATGGGTCAGCACCTACCTCGAACGGGATGTCCCTGAATCAGTGTCTACATTCGGGACCCAAGTTGAGTCGTGATATTTCGGATATTCTCACGAGCTTTCGGAGACACCAGATTGTATTTGTCGCAGACATTCGGATGATGTTAAGGCAAACGGTAATTCATCCGGCTGACAGAAGGTATCAGTTGATACTTTGGCGTGAGACCACGGCCGAGCCAGTCAAGGTCTATGAGTTAAACACGAACACGTATGGGTTACGGTCTAGCCCGTATTTGGCGATGCGTACCCTGCGGGAGTTGGCGTCGCGTGACCGTGTGAGCTATCCTAGAGACGCCGCTATCCTGGAGCAAGATTTGTACGTCGATGACGTCTGCACAGGGGCAGCCAGTGTAGAGGAAGCTCTGGACCGACGTGACGAGCTCATTCAATTGCTGGAACGAGGCGGCTATGAACTACGCAAGTGGATGTCCAACTCCCCTGAGTTGATGGCTGGTCTCCCAGATGAGTTTCAACAAGACCCGCACGTTTTTGAGAATCCTGACAACCCTAACATGTTGTCAGTGCTTGGAATTCAGTACCGGCCCGTCCATGATGAGTTTACCTATCGGGTGGTTTTAGAAACACCGAAGGCCTGGACGAAGCGGTCAGTACTGTCAACGATTGCGAGAACGTTCGACCCGAATGGATGGATTTCTCTAGTCACCTTTGCTCTCAAATATTTTATGCAAAGGCTATGGGTGGCTCAGTTGACCTGGGACACCCACCTCTCAGGTGATTTGTTGACTGATTGGACGCAAATGTTCACCTCGCTATCGGACATAAATAATGTATCGCTGCCGAGGAAATTGGTCCCTGCTGGGGATTACAGGGCAACCCTTCAGGGGTTTTGTGATGCCTCTGAACGAGGGTTTGCGGCAGCGGTTTATTTGCGAACCGTCACCTCCACCGGGGAGGTCACGGGTTTTGGCAAAAAGCAAGGTAGCGCCTATTCGGACAAGGATGACGATTCCAAAACTGGAACTGTCCGGGGCTGCTCTTTTGACCAAACTTTTGAATCACACTCTAACAGTGTTGCGTGGGTCAGTGGTTTTGGAGGATACGGTGTACGCGTGGACGGACAGCCAGATTGTTTTATGCTGGCTGAAGGCTTCGGTCCATAACTTAGAGGTTTTTGTTGCGAACCGTGTATCCCAGATTGTGTCGTCTGAGGTCCCACTGACCTGGAGACATGTACCAGGAGGATTGAACCCGTCTGATTGTGCATCCAGGGGATATCGGGCTTCTGAACTCGTTAGACACCATTTGTGGTGGGGACCACCCTGGCTTGCTAAGAGAGAATCGGACTAGCCCCACAGCCATGTAGTAGTATCTTCGGATTATGGCAGAGCGGCCGTGCATGTTACCCAGAAGGCTGAGGACCCTGACGCCGGGTTTCTGCTGGACCGGTATAGCTCACTTGACAAGTTGATAAACGTGCCCACTTGGATTAGGAGATTCGCTCGAAATTGTCGTACTCCTCGCGATCAGCGAACGTTGAACCCTATTCTGACTCCGGCAGAGCGAAACGAGTCGCTGTTGAATTTGGTCCGGTTGGTACAGTCCTCGAAGTTTGGGGCAGAATTGGAGATTATACGAAGTGGACGTTCGAAATTGAAGGGAGCCGTCGCGCGTCTCAACCCCTTTGTTGATTCGACCGGGTTACTTCGGGTAGGAGGAAGATTGCGCAATGCGAATCTGTCGTATTCGGCTCGTCACCCACTTCTGCTCCCCAAGGGGGGACAGTTAGTTGAATTGCTGGTGACTGATCGTCATATTAAAAACGCGCATGGCGGCTGTAACGCGTTGTTGGCCACGCTCCAGCGGGAGTTTTGGATCTTATCTGCCCGCTGTGTCATACGGAACATCGTGTTTCGGTGCATGCCTTGTTATCGACTTAAGGCTGCCACGATGCAACCTCTCATGGGGGTCTTGCCCCCTGATCGTGTGAATGAGGTCAGACCGTTTTCAGGTGTTGGTACGGATTTTGCAGGACCGTTTATGGTGAAGAGTTCACGATTGCGTACTGCTAAGCAATACAAGGCGTGTATGTGTGTTTGTTTGTTTATCCACCAAGGCGGTACATCTCGAGCTCGTTGCTGATCTCTCGACAGAGGCTTTCATTGCTTGTTTGGATAGGTTTGTTTCTCGAAGGGGACTTCCAACTTTGATCCGCTCTGATAACGGCACTAACTACATAGGTGCGGAACGATACTTACGAGAGATAGTCAACTTTTTGAATGTAAATAAAGTGGATATTGGAACGGCCCTCTCCCGTCGGGGTATACAGTGGACCTTCAGCCCACCGATTTGCCCCCACTGGGGTGGGATTTTTGAGGCCGTAGTTAAGTCAGCTAAGACGCACTTAGGGCGTATAGTAGGTCAGACCGCGCTGACTTTTGAGGAGCTCGCGACATTGTTTTGTAAGATCGAGGCCGTTCTCAATTCGCGACCGTTGTGTCCGCTCAGCTCGGATCCAAATGACCTGGAGGCTCTGACCCCAGGCCATTTCTTGATAGGACAGCCACTTAACGCGATGCCCGAGCACCCCTTCGAGGGAGTGAAATTGTATCGGTTGTCAAGGTATCAGATGTTGCAGCAGTTTACTCAGAATTTCTGGAAGCGTTGGTCGCTCGAGTATCTGCATATCTTACAACAGCGCCTTAAGTGGACTGACAAAACTAGCCCCCCTAGTGTTGTTGACCTAGTTCTGGTTAAGGATGCTAACCTACCGCCACTACGTTGGCGCAGGGGGCGCATTGTTAACTTGTTCCCTGGCAAGGACGGGACCCCCCGGTCTGCAGAGGTTCTAGTAGGAGGCTCGGTTCTAAAACGAGCGGTAGCAACGTTATCTCGGCTGCCCGTAGATTAGGGGACAGGTGGGTGCCTGTCCTGGCGGGTGATTGTTCGATTCCAAATCGATATTCGATCGATGGTTTCTGAACGGTCTTTTTAATTTGACGTTAGCTGTCAATCTGGCAGTTTATGACAACTGACAGACGAAAGCCCTCGCAATGTAAACGCGTTTTGGTTAGGGAATGAAATTAAATCGCAGGGCATCGGGAATGTATTCGGGATTCCCTCAGGATTGTTAATATAGCTGAGTGTGTTGTTGTCTCTCGAACCAGATAAAGTTCGGATTTTCGTGCCCGATTTGTATTTACCACGTAGAACATAACCTGTGTTGGAACACTGTGCTCATTGAAGCTGGCCCGCCAGTCATACCTGGTTGGCTGAAGAACCTGTCTACCAAGAAGAGCCTAGGGTGCACCCGGGCCTTGCAGAGAGACAGGAAGTGACGGGACCGAAGCACAGACCAGGTTAGATCTACCCCACATAACTTCAGCTCGGTGAATCGCCGACGTTCATCACTTCTTGGCACCTGATCGTCACGCTACCTCGTAGCTATGGGCCCCTTCGAGGTCATTAGTTGCTGAGAAACCTGAACAACCATGGATAATGTGAAAGAATTATTGGTACAGTTGAGCTACAGTCGTTTTGAGTTTGCAAGTTTTGTATATTCGCCAAAAAGCTTTCCTTATTACTCCCTGCAATTCTCAGAACAGACTGTCAAATGTAATTTATGGCTACAGAACAATAAAGCCCACCCTCAAGTTAAACGCAGTAATTACCATTTTGGGTCAAATGGAGTAAAATACAGATTCTAGACCTGCGATTTTCGCTATATTTTTCTGTTCTACCCTTTTCTTCCTATGACATTTAGAAATGGTGCCCAAAAACGACCCAAACGCAGTAAGATCCGGAAAATCTGGTGTATTGCCAGTAAAATGCAGCGCGATGTTCAGTAATTGCTTAGGTGTTGATTAAAAAACAGACTAACATGCATTTCAAGCTCTGATGCAGCATTTTAGTCTTACTCAACATTCTAACAACAATTATATATATTTTTAAACTATCTAAAACGCAGTTCAAACTTAATTATTATAGCTGAACGCCATTCAATGTTCATGTTACTGCATTTTAGTCTGATAAATACATAAGTTACTACGCAGTAAGGGGTCGGGAAATTTATTTATTTGATTTATTAGGCAATTAATTATTTCAAACAATATGTTAGTATCCAAAAAAATGCAACGACAAAATTTAAATATTCAAATCAAAAGTATTTATTTTATTTCAAACTTTTAACGCGTTTTACTCAGATGTGCTTTTTGGTCATTACTCCGTTTTACTGGCGGGTGGGCAGTATATGCGTCGGAGTTAGATAGATAGACAAAGAAATTAATCTCTTCATTAGTACGTTACATAATGTTCACGTTACATAACACAGGGCAAGTAAAATAATACATTTACTCAAACAAAGCAAGTAATGTGCTCATTATTTTGACAACCTTCTTTGAGAAAAGTCGACATTGCCGCTCTACTTGGAGGAGCCAGAAAAGGTGCCGGCAATTCCTGTAAAAATCCATTACTGTCGTGTTTTAGCGACCGGCAATTTCCTGTAAAAAATCCATGATTATCGAGCCTTGTTTCAAAAATGGCAAAAAAAGGTAGTGCAAAAAGGCTTTATTCAGAATTTGGTTATGTGTGACAAAAAAAGAAAGAGCGCGAGATCTTCTTACCACTCTCAATTTCCTTTCCAATATTTTGTTGTGTGCCAAAACAATTGTAGTCAAATTTTAGTAACTGTACATTTACAAATTGTAATTTTTATTAAATAAATGATTACTAGGTATAATAAGCTGGTTTTATTTAATTACTCGCATTATTTGAGTAAAGTTCTATACAAGCCTTGGTCCGCAATGACTGCACTGCTGGCCACACTATGAAGGCCTCGAGCTTAGCTTAGCTACGCTCTCGGCCTATAAGCTTGGTCACCATTGCAGCCTTTGATGTCCGCGCTATAAAAGCCTCGACCTTCGGTTTCGGCTTTTATTCCAGCTTGTCCATCAAAGGCTGCAGAGCTGATCGCGATGTGTAGGCCTTGAACTGCGCTGTGCTGCGCTTTCGGCTACCAACAGTGCGACCAGTAACGCAGTCATTACAGACCACGACAGTAATGTACTATTGCCTCTAACAAAGAAGAAATCAAGTTGTTAAAATTAATAAATTCATGTTTCTTACCACTTATATTATCAGTACTTAACTTATTTTTATTTGGAGACTCAAACTCAATTACAGATAATGCCTTTTTATAATTAAAATTGCTGCTAGTAAACAAAAGCTGGATATTTGTTATTCATTTGCGTAGTTGCAAGTTTTTCTTTAATACAGACTCAGCATTTCCAAGAGCTTTTGCTTGTCTGTATTTGTGTTACAAAATATGCTATGAATAAACATTGACATTTCAGTCATGTTGCTTTGAGAGATAATTATTTATAGCAGAGTGAAATTATTTAATCTGTTGTAAAAGTAATATTTCATAATTTCAATATTAAACAGTCATTTGCAGGATTAAACCATGTATATGTCGTAGCTATAGCTAGCTTATTTTACGGTATACCGTAAAATTTGATTATTTCATAAAACAGCCAACCATTTAATGACATAGAATTATTTCATAAAATGCTCAGAAACGGTTGAGTTTCACGACGACATGTCTTTTTAAAAGCATTTGTATTCAATAGTACGTGGTGTTTTTGTGTTATACATGTCGAACTAACACGAAGGCTATTCGGGGGCTTTGCTGCGCTCGCCCCTTTAGTCTTCACCGAAGCTACCGCAGTGTTTTGCCATAAAATGTTTCTTCGTTCAATGAAAGTTCTAATTCAACCATGGCTGGCTATTGTATCATAAAGTCAATTCTACGACATGGTTACGACACATATAAGATGTAACAAAATATCCCATTACACTCACGAGGTAGTGTAGGGTTACGAATACAGGGCCATTTTTGTTGAACATTTATCGCTTAATGCAGCGAAATATAATAAGCATTAAACAGTTTTTTGGTCGGCAGTGCCGAATTCGAAATATGCAAAAAATTTACTTAAAAATAATGTAATTTTACAGCACGAAAATTGGTTATGTTATGGTACTAAATAGTAACTACTCGCGTTATGTTCTGAGTCGTCGGGTGGGCAAAGTACTTCTGGTTAACAAAAGCGACAGCGGGTCGCTTGGCGACTCCGTCGCTGACGGGAGCAGTATATTAGATCAGTCAGTCGTCAAACTTTCCAATTCCAGTCATAATAGTACCCAATTTGATTTGATAAGGATTTCTAAAACCGAAACTAAACCGTTACAGCCTGACCAACCAAGCTTGCTCCGCAGATGTAAGATTGTAGATGGGGAACTAAGGGGGGTCAGCGTAAAGCAACGAAACTGGATTCCACTCCTAGAGATCAAATATTTTCCCTAATTCACAAGCAGTTTTTTGTCAAGTTGATATTTGGGATTGTTGTTTAGAAAGCGTCAGTACGAACTATTATTTTTATGTAACTCTTTTTTTATGTCATATGTGTGCAATAAAGAAATTATGAACTATCGAACCAAAATATGGCTCCTGTATGGATGCCAAAGGTTCTATATCCGAAGACTTTTTAACTAGTTCAGTTGTGTCGCCTCTGGAATCAGTCAGAAGGTCGTTTTTTCCAAAAATTGCATTACATTTGAGTTAGTGAATAAGGTCTAAGTTCATATTGATAATGGAAAAGGTGTAAAGACCTGCTGAATTTCCAAAAAAATATATGCTACATTCACTTTAATTCAATCGACTGTCATTCTTTTGTGAGCGTCAGGGTCAAGGTGGCTTCAGACTATGGGACTATATATATAACATCCCTATCTTCTTATTCTATCTTCTAAAAGCTGACCCACTTGAGCGGGGTCTTTGTGCATGTCCCCTTCGCCTGCACATCTACTTCAGCCATCCCAACTCCTGCACTAGCTGGAGAAGGAGGCCTGGGTGTTCTAGGAGCTCGTGGGTGTTTGTTGTGTCCTAGGATAGCCATCCTGGATGTTGTAGATGGACATGCCAGTAGCATGTGCTCTACTGTTTCATCCACTTCCATGCACCCCCAACATGTTGCACCTGTAATTGTCAAGTGTTTATTTAGTGTACAATGGCGTGTAATAAGGCTTGTTAGTATTTTTATTTTACTGCGTGGCAGTCTCATGAGGTTATTCGTAAATTTATGGTTATACTTATTTATAAAAAGTTTTGTGTTTTTGCAGTCTTCTCTGCTAGACCATAATAGGTTTTGTTACTGTACTGTGGCTTCTCTGAGCCTTTTTCGTAGAGCTTCCGCTAATAAGGGCGAGAATGATGGAGGGCCAATTGCTGGCCTTTCTGCCCCTAATTTTGCTAGCTTGTCTGCCTCCCTTGGTGACCCACTGGACTGTGACCTTGTTTTTCTCACCTAGCCAGTTGAGTGCCTTGTGGCATTCTAGTATAAGTTTTGATTTTGTCAAAGGTCTTTTTAGTGAGGTAAGGCTGCGCAGTCCGTTTTAAAGGTAATCTCATTCCCCTCTGCATCATTTATCAAGTGCATTGCCCCGTGTAGGAGACTCAGTGTTTCAGCTTGAAACACTGTCGTCTCCTTTCCGAAGCTTAGGGAAAGTTTAATGTCAAGTTCCGGCGAGAAAAGACCTCCACCTGTTTTCCTGATTTTTTTTAGGCCATCACTGTATATTGTAATGCTTTTGTGATTTAGTATTGTTGGTGTTTCCAAGCCCTTGGCTGTAATTTCATATTTTTTACCGAATAGGAATTTTGTTTTTATGCGATAAATTTCAATAATAGCTTCCGGCACTCCCCGAATGCTTTTTCTAGAATTGTGCAGTGTCCTTTATCTGCTATTTGTCCTTTCCATTGACCAGTACTGTATAGCCTTATGGCCGTCGATTTGGCCTCCTTCTGTACGAATAAGTCCAATAGTGGTATGCCTAGCATGATTTCTAGTGCCGCTGATGGCGCTGACCTCATGCAGGCTGTCTTGGCTACACATGCCATTCTCTGGAACTGCTGTAGTTGTGTTGCAGTTGTGCATAGTGTTGTTCGTTGCCACCATACCAGGGAGCCGTATGTGATGATGGGTCTCACCACAGCCATATTCATCCATCGACATATTTTGGGCTGGAGTTCCCATCCGTTCCCTACCATCTTCCTTCATTAGAAGAACGATATGGTGGCTTTTTTAGTGTTGCTTTCATGTGCTTGCTCCAACTTAATTTGTGGTCAAGCCATACACCTCAATAATCACGTCTTTTGATGGTGTTTTATTAAAGAGTTTGGGCAGCCTGTAACTGCCGTGGTTTATCTTTTTTGTAAATCATCCATCTCAGTTTTAGCGGGGTTTACTGAGAGTTCGTTATTTTTGCACCATGGTTATATGTACCGTAGTGCTATTTGCATGCGGTCAAATATCGTGTTAATAAAAAGGCCGTTCACGAGTATTGTCACGTCATCGGCGTATGCTATTGAGTAGAATCCTCTTGTGTTAAGTTGTGTCACCAGGTCATTAGCTACTAGTACCCACAGTAGTGGTGATAGCACACCTCCCTGTGGACAACCCTTGGCCACTTTACATTTGATTTTATCGCTGATTTCCAGAGAGATTATTCTTGATTCCAGCATTTTTGTTATCCAAGTTATTATGTTAGGGTTGGTGCCTAGTTTCTCCAATCCAGTTCCGATGCTACTGAAGTTTGTTTTATCAAAAGCTCCTTCGATGTCCATAAATACCGCCAGGCACGACTGTTGGCTTAGTATTAACTTGTTGGCTTAGTTAGTAGAAATAAATATTATTAAATATTACCTTCCTAGTTATTAGAAAAGACAAGTAGCAAAATCGCTGTCCTATTATTTTAATATTACAGCCAAAAATTTGGCTACACATAATGCCTCTATTGAGCATTATACTGATGTTTCAAACAAAACCTTGGAAGCTTTGCCAAGTCATTTAAATTAGATACAACGACAATAGAGGAAGTATCTAGCCCGTCAAATAATAATAATAAAATACATAATAAAAAGAGAAAAATTCTATATTGTAAAATAAATGCAAAGTTTACTAATCTGGCCCACCAAAATATTCAAGATATTAGCAGTAAATTATTAGAGTTGGAATTGTACATGAACTCTTTTAATATTGATATATTATGTCTAACAGAACATTGGCTAAAAAGCTATGAGCTCATGTTCAATTTCAGTAACCACCAGGTTGGTAGTTCTTTTTGCAGATCACATGCTGTTCGTGGAGGCTCTCTAATATTTCTAAATAAACACATAAAGTTCAAAAATCGTAATGACATAGTATGTTTATCAGTTGAAAGCCACATTGAAGTAGCTTGTGTTGAATTGGAGCGCATAATTGTAATAAGCGTTTACAGCCCACCATCAGGTTCATTTGATGTTTTTGAAAAAGTCATGGATGACATATTATTTAAAGTATCAAAATCTAATAAAACTCTTATGATATGTGGAGACTTCAATGTAAATTTATTAGAAACTTACTCCCTTAGTACGAGACCAACTAACTTATTTAATTCTCACAACTTAAAGCCACTGTTCAGGCTTCTCGGCACCTAATGACCTCGTAGGGGCCCATCAGCTACGAGGTAGCGTATCGATCAGTTGCCAAGAAGTGTGCACGTCGGCGATTCACCGAGCTGAAGTAATTGGGGTCGATCTAACCTGGTCTGTGCTTCGGTCCCGTCAACCTCATGTCTCTCTGCAAGGTCCGGGTGCACCCTAGGCTCTTCTTGGTAGACAGGTTCTTCAGCCAACCTCCTATGACTGGCGGGCCAGCTTCGATGAGCACAGTGTTCCAACACAGGTTATGTTACGTGGGAAAAACCAATCGGCCACGGAAATGCGAACTTTATCTGGTTCGGGGAACCACAACACACTCAGCTATATTGACAATCCTGAGGGAAACCCGAATACATTCCAGATGGCCTGCGATTTAATTTCAATACCCTAACCAAAACGCGTTTACTTTGCGAGGGCTTTCGTCTGTCAGCTGTCATAAACTGCCAGGTTGGCAGCTAACGTCAAATTCAAAATGGCCGTTCAGAAACCATCGATCGAATATCGATTTGGAATCGAACAATCACCCGCCCGGACAGGCACCCACCTGTCCCCTAATCTACGGGCAGCCGAGACAACGTTGCTACCGCTCGTTTTAGAACCGAGCCTCCTACTAGAACCTCTGCAGACCGGGGGGTCCCGTCCTTGCCAGGGAACAAGTTAACAATGCGCCCCCTGCGCCAACGTAGTGGCGGTAGGTTTGCATCCTTAACCAGAACGAGGTCACCAACACTAGGGGGGCTAGTTTTGTCAGTCCACTTAAGGCGCTGTTGTAAGATATGCAGATACTCGAGCGACCAACGCTTCCAGAAATTCTGAGTAAACTGCTGCAACATCTGATACCTTGACAACCGATACAATTTCAATCCCTCGAAGGGGTGCTCGGGCAACGCGTTAAGTGGCTGACCTATCAAGAAATGGCTTGGGGTCAGAGCCTCCAGGTCATTTGGATCCGATCTGAGCGGACACAACGGTCGCGAATTGAGAACAGCCTCGATCTTACAAAACAATGTCGCGAGCTCCTCAAAAGTCAGCGCGGTCTGACCTACTATACGCCCCAAGTGCGTCTTAGCTGACTTAACTACGGCCTCAAAAATCCCACCCCAGTGGGGGCAAATCGGTGGGCTGAAGGTCCACTGTATACCCCGACGGGAGAGGGCCGTTCCAATATCCACTTTATTTACATTCAAAAATTTGACTATCTCTCGTAAGTATCGTTCCGCACCGATGTAGTTAGTGCCGTTATCAGAGCGGATCAAAGTTGGAAGTCCCCTTCGAGAAACAAACCTATCCAAACAAGCAATGAAAGCCTCTGTCGAGAGATCAGCAACGAGCTCGAGATGTACCGCCTTGGTGGATAAACAAACAAACACACATAGGTACGCCTTGTATTGCCTAGCGGTACGCAATCGTGAACTCTTCACCATAAACGGTCCTGAAAAATCCGTACCAACACCTGAAAACGGTCTGACCTCATTCACACGATCAGGGGGCAAGTCCCCCATGAGAGGTTGCATCGTGGCAGCCTTAAGTCGATAACAAGGCATGCACCGAAACACGATGTTCCGTATGACACGGCGGGCAGATAAGATCCAAAACTCCCGCTGGAGCGTGGCCAACAACGCGTTACAGCCGGCATGCGCGTTTTTAATATGACGATCAGTCACCAGCAATTCAACTAACTGTCCCCCCTTGGGGAGCAGAAGTGGGTGACGAGCCGAATACGACAGATTCGCATTGCGCAATCTTCCTCCTACCCGAAGTAACCCGGTCGAATCAACAAAGGGGTTGAGACGCGCGACGGCTCCCTTCAATTTCGAACGTCCACTTCGTATAATCTCCAATTCTGCCCCAAACTTCGAGGACTGTACCAACCGGACCAAATTCAACAGCGACTCGTTTCGCTCTGCCGGAGTCAGAATAGGGTTCAACGTTCGCTGATCGCGAGGAGTACGAAAATTTCGAGCGAATCTCCTAATCCAAGTGGACACGTTTATCAACATGTCAAGTGAGCTATACCGGTCCAGCAGAAACCCGGCGTCAGGGTCCTCAGCCTTCTGGGTAACATGCACGGCCGCTCTGTGGCCATGATCCGAAGATACTACTACATGGCTGTGGGGCCAGTCCGATTCTCTCTTGGCAAGCCAGGGTGGTCCCCACCACAAATGGTGTCTAACGAGTTCAGGAGCCCGACATCCCCTGGATGCACGATCAGACGGGTTCAATTCTCCTGGTACATGTCTCCAGGTCAGTGGGACCTCAGACGACACAATCTGGGATACACGGTTCGCAACAAAAACCTCTAAGTTATGGACCGAAGCCTTCAGCCAGCATAAAACAATCTGGCTGTCCGTCCACGCGTACACCGTATCCTCCAAAACCACTGACCCACGCAACACTGTTAGAGTGTGATTCAAAAGTTTGGTCAAAAGAGCAGCCCCGGACAGTTCCAGTTTTGGAATCGTCATCCTTGTCCGAATAGGCGCTACCTTGCTTTTTGCCAAAACCCGTGACCTCCCCGGTGGAGGTGACGGTTCGCAAATAAACCGCTGCCGCAAACCCTCGTTCAGAGGCATCACAAAACCCCTGAAGGGTTGCCCTGTAATCCCCAGCAGGGACCAATTTCCTCGGCAGCGATACATTATTTATGTCCGATAGCGAGGTGAACATTTGCGTCCAATCAGTCAACAAATCACCTGAGAGGTGGGTGTCCCAGGTCAACTGAGCCACCCATAGCCTTTGCATAAAATATTTGAGAGCAAAGGTGACTAGAGAAATCCATCCATTCGGGTCGAACGTTCTCGCAATCGTTGACAGTACTGACCGCTTCGTCCAGGCCTTCGGTGTTTCTAAAACCACCCGATAGGTAAACTCATCATGGACGGGCCGGTACTGAATTCCAAGCACTGACAACATGTTAGGGTTGTCAGGATTCTCAAAAACGTGCGGGTCTTGTTGAAACTCATCTGGGAGACCAGCCATCAACTCAGGGGAGTTGGACATCCACTTGCGTAGTTCATAGCCGCCTCGTTCCAGCAATTGAATGAGCTCGTCACGTCGGTCCAGAGCTTCCTCTACACTGGCTGCCCCTGTGCAGACGTCATCGACGTACAAATCTTGCTCCAGGATAGCGGCGGCTCTAGGATAGCTCACACGGTCACGCGACGCCAACTCCCGCAGGGTACGCATCGCCAAATACGGGCTAGACCGTAACCCATACGTGTTCGTGTTTAACTCATAGACCTTGACTGGCTCGGCCGTGGTCTCACGCCAAAGTATCAACTGATACCTTCTGTCAGCCGGATGAATTACCGTTTGCCTTAACATCATCCGAATGTCTGCGACAAATACAATCTGGTGTCTCCGAAAGCTCGTGAGAATATCCGAAATATCACGACTCAACTTGGGTCCCGAATGTAGACACTGATTCAGGGACATCCCGTTCGAGGTAGGTGCTGACCCATCAAAAACAACTTGAATCTTGCCGGTAGGGGTTGGCAGGACGGCATGGTGTGGAAGGAAACAATGATCCTCAGATCTCCAGTCCACACCCGATACCGACATGTGTCCTAACGACTCATACTCCCTCATGAAATCGACGTATTTTTGTTTAAATACGGCGTCCCTTGACATCCTACGCTCCATCGACATCAATCTCGTCTCGGCCATCTTCCTAGATTCTCCTAGTGGCGGTCGATCGGCCCTGAAAGGCAGTCGAGTTACAAAACGACCAGAATGAAGGCGACCAGTACTATTCTGGTAAAACAACTCGCACTCTTCTTCGTCTGCGTCGACTCGACGAACGGTGGGAGGTTCCTCTATCTCCCAGAAACGTTGGATAACGTCTGACAACGCTGAGCCAATAAGTATGCCATCTGACTCGGCAGGCCTAACCATTGGCTATGCCGGACCCATGATCACGTGACCAAACTTAGTATCCACAGCAATCAACCCGTCCGGCTGAAGAACTCGCCGATCCGACAACAGAAACCTATCCAGAACGTCTGCTCCCAGTAGCAGGTCGACCGGGGCTGGAGTATCAAAATCGGGATCCGCCAACTTGAGTCCTGATGTCAGGAATCGAACGGCCCGATTCAACTTCACCAAGGGGTGTCTGCCCATGACATGCGTCATTACTAAAGCTTGCACGGATGTTTTTGTCAAAATGTCATAACGTGGAGAGAACGTGATCACCGATTGACCAACTACATTCGTAACCGTAACATTCCCCACGCCCCGTATTGATTTATTATACCTATTTACCTTGAGGCCCAACCATTTTGCTAAATCATTCGATACAATGCAGCCCTGAGCTCCAGAATCTAATAGGGCGCGAACGTATGTTGGGTTGCCCGCCAAATCCCAAACAAGCACAGAGGCGATCGGTAACACCACCGTCTCCGGTTGGGGGGCAACAAATGGTTGGGCCGCAAATTCCTAGCGAGGACCCCCGGGGCCCCACTGTGCCTGTAACCGATCAGGTATGCAGCTATACGCCAGAGGGTCCCATTGTACAAATGGCCCACGCGCCGGTTCCATTCCCAACCTACGATTCCCCGTAAAGGGGGGTGGGCGTGAATTCAACCGTGGCCGCTCCATGAGCGGGGGGGACATCACATGTGACCGACGAGGACGAGGCGACGAGCGGGGCGACAACTGAGGCGGCGTCCGAACCGCACCCGCATAGCTCGAAGGTGTCCCATGACACCCGCCCGTTACGGCCTGCTCAACACACCCAATGTCCCGCTGGGTCGGATGCTGAGTCGCAACCGAAAACTCAGGGCCCCCCATGTAATGGTCCTGAGTGCGGCCCTGCACCCTGGTGCTGCCCTGTGCACGTGGGGACGTTGGCCCCTGAGTTGCGCTCCGAGTCGCAAACGAATTCTCAGGGCCCGATGCCGTGTCACCCTGGGTACGGCCCTGTGGAGGCTATTGGTTGGACCGGTTCATGCACAACAGATTGTTGTGGGGCCCACCACAATATCCGCACATTTGTGTGCGCGTGCAGTCCCTAGCCATGTGTGGCCCGAGGCACAGGAAACACCAGCTCCGCTCCTTGGCCATCCGGCGCCGTCCCTAAACCCTAAGTTCCCCGAACTTATTGCAATTGGCCACAGCATGGCCAATCTGCCTACAACATGGGCAGGTCTCACCATGTGGGGTCAATTCACTCACAGTCCCATACGACTGCCGGTTGGTGCGGTCCTTCCTCGTCGGAGGGCCCCTACTCACAGCGCTCCCGTCAGCTCTCTGTGGCTCCGAAGGATGGGTGACCGTCAACCCCAAATTCTCTGCCCGTCGAGCCTCCTCTTCCAAGAATCCGACCAAGTCGGAGAAGGCGGGCAGGTCCTCGGCCGACCTCCCGTGAGACTGTTCGAAACGAGTCTGCACGTCAGCGGGTAGGCGGGAAAGTACAATGTACAACAGTAGGTACGACCATTCACCAACCGGAAGTCCAAGATTCTCTAGAGCCTTGGTGACGGACAACAATGGGTTCAAAACCTCCGTCTGTATGGCCCCGACCTTGTTCACAACCGGGATGCTAAACAAACGGTTCAGTTGGGCATCGGCCAACCTCCGTTTGTTGTGGTAACGTCTGACCAACGATTGCCTGGCCGTCTCATAGTTACCCTCCGTAACTGTCAAATGAGCGACCAGCTCCCTAGGCTCACCCCTCAATGCTGCCACCAGCTGAGCCATCTTGACAGACTTGGTAATGTCCGATCGCATGTGCACCAAACTGTCGAACAGATTGATGAAGCTCATCCATTCACCGGACACGCCGTCAAAGATAGGCATAGTTATGGCTGGTAACCTGGAACCCGATCCCTGATGCGTCAGAGGTGCTTCAGTGTCACCATCATGGCTGGACTCGCGCTGTCTACGTATGTCCGCAGCCTTCTGCGTGATAGCAGCTGCCATCTCCATACATTGGTCGACATCCCCTATCAACCGTGACAGCCTGTCAGGTGCACAACCATCAACTGATTCCGCCTGCGCGGACAATTCGAGCAGCCTATTGTAACGTTCCTTAACGTCCATAGACCGCTCCAATACCACATCATGCCTATCTAAACGGTCTATCAGACCGTGTGCGGAGGAAAACCATCTGAGTTCCTTAGAAACACCCTTCTGGATTTCAGATAACGACATGATCGGAACGATACTTACTCACAATTTGCAGTAACTCAATTTTATTGGACCCTCCAGTCTATAACCCAAACGAGGGAACCCTAAACTATAACTTAAACAATGTTGTTTTCCTTAAACAATAGGAACCGAGTTTTATATCTATATAAATTCTGTAAATAACAATTTAGTCTCCCTTTATCACTACAACACACACAGATAGTCAATATTAGTTCAAGTTATAAATTGCTATAAACTGAAAACAATGTAATAGCCTGCTATCATAGATGTATCTACCTATGTTAACCAAAACGTTCATTCAATAGCATTACTAGACCACTAATAGATTGACTAACTGGTAATTCAATGCAAATTTCAATCCAATATCTGTCTGTCTACTACCAGCAATAGACTTATAGCTTACAATACTACCAATCTATGTGGATACAGGAACAACCAAGTTACTTAACCGCCTATACCTACAGATTGATAGTCCCAAATCGTGCCTTCCTGGAGCCCTTGACGGCTGCAAATCTCAGGAAGCCACGCTCTAGCTACCAAAATGTTCAGGCTTCTCCTCACCTAATGACCTCGTAGGGGCCCATCAGCTACGAGGTAGCGTAACGATCAGTTGCCAAGAAGTGTGAACGTCGGCGATTCACCGAGCTGAAGTAATTGGGGTCGATCTAACCTGGTCTGTGCTTCGGTCCCGTCAACCTCCTGTCTCTCTGCAAGGCCCGGGTGCACCCTAGGCTCTTCTTGGTAGACAGGTTCTTCAGCCAACCTCCTATGACTGGCGGGCCAGCTTCGATGAGCACAGTGTTCCAACACAGGTTATGTTACGTGGGAAAAACCAATCGGCCACGGAAATGCGAACTTTATCTGGTTCGGGGAACCACAACACACTCAGCTATATTGACAATCCTGAGGGAAACCCGAATACATTCCAGATGGCCTGCGATTTAATTTCAATACCCTAACCAAAACGCGTTTACTTTGCGAGGGCTTTCGTCTGTCAGTTGTCATAAACTGCCAGGTTGGCAGCTAACGTCAAATTCAAAATGGCCGTTCAGAAACCATCGATCGAATATCGATTTGGAATCGAACAGCCACTTTTCATGGAACCTACTCGAATAACTGAAACCTCAGCAAATTGTTTAGACAATATATTTGCTTATCCACATGAAAAAATTGTACTTAAAAAAATTATAAGTAATTTAAAGTCAGACCATTTAGGTCAATACATAAGACTAGAAATTCAACTTAAAAAAAGTTCTACAAGAAAGATACTATACATACCTGTGACTGCACATCGGTTTGAAAGGTTTAAATTGAATTGGGATAGCAAACTACCTATCAATTACTCTAATAATAGCCCTAATGAGTCATATTGTATTTTTTTTTACAAATTCAGCAATGCGTTCAATGCATTATTTACTACCAGATCGATTGTGGTCTCAGACAAACTTAACTTAAGTAAGTGGGCCACAGTAGGTATACTTAAAAGTAGACAAAATTTATTTCATAATTTCTTTATTGCACACAAATCATACAAAAAACAAGAGTTACATAAAAAAAGTGTACAAAGGCGAGCTTATCTCTAATAAGAGATCTCTTCCAGCAAACCAGGCAAACAAGGGAAAAGTTGATGGTTGAGCAGGGGTAGACCTATGTGTACAATATATATATATATTTTTTTTATTTATTTATTTACACAAAATTTTACATAGTTACTCATTATGGGAACACCACTTAAACCACTGGGGTTTGTGTGTGGTGTGATCTACTCATTAATTATCGTATTTAAGTTAGCAATAGCATTATTTTAAATATTCAATTACATCATTAATAAATTAATTACATAATATTCAATGGTATTCATGACATTCAAAAACATAATTTTAAAATTCAATATATAATTAGTAGGTACATTTCTCAAGAACTATTCCGTCTTTCTAGTTTTTCTGTAAAGTGTGATTTGAGTTTAGCTTTGATATTAGTTTGACTGATCGAGTCTCTAATGTCGGGAGGTTAGGTGTTTATTAATCGCGTCATCATGTATGAGCTCGTCCGCCGGCCATAGCTATTGTTTGCGCGCTCGGTAACCAGTTTACCTTGCGCCATTCGCCTGGTCACTACAGGGTGATTGATTTTTTGACTGTCTTTGTAGTCAAAGAACTGCTCTTTGAGGAGGCAATAGTTGGCTTTGTCAGTGACTGGTAGTACTCCGCAGTGCCTAAAAAGTCGGAGATCATCGTCGTCATGGTTGTTTTTGATCTGAGTTGGGGCAATTATTTTAAGTAATCTAGTCTGTAGTTTTAGGATTAAGCTAAGGTATGTGCTATAAGTACGTCCGTAGCTGGAGAGGCCGTAAGTTATTACTGAATCTCCTAGGGCATTGTAGAGCATTAGGCGAATTTTATATGGTATTCGATTCCTTATGATCCAAAAAACTGCCAGAAGCGATCTCAGTTTATCACTAACGCGTTCTACGTGTGGACCCTAGTTGAACTTGCTGTCCATCACCAGCCCCAAGTATACGTGTGTGTCGACGTTTTCCACTAGACCGCAGTCGCAGCTTCCAGCGTCGCAACTACTATGCATGCAGGCGTGGGAGTGGGCAACAATGCCAACCTCTGTCTTGTCCTTGCAGTAGGGAGACTTTATGTGGAGTAGTTTGGTCTTCTGGGCGTTTAGAACCAGTCCCGCGTCGTGGCACCATTTGGACAGGATGTTAAAATCGGCTTGTAGTTTGTTTTTTGCCACATTTACGTCCTTGTCAGCCACTATGAGACACGTATCGTCAGCAAATTGATAGGTGGTGCTCTGTTTAATTGGGATGCTCATGTCATTAACATATGTTAGAAAATGTAGTGGCCCTAGGACCGATCCTTGGGCTGTACCTTGGCTAGTAATGATGTCTTCGCTCACTACATGATCGATTTTGACATTATATTTACGTGCCTCTAGGTAGTTTATGCACCAACATAGTACAGGACCTCGAATGCCACAAGCGTCTAGTTTGGCCACTATTTTGGTGTGATCCAGAGTATCAAAAGCACGCGAAAAATCAATAAACAGAGCAAGGAATTGTTTTTTATCATCTAAATGTGCGTTGATGTCGTCCGTAAATTTAGATAAAAGTATAGTCGTACTTTTTTTGGGTTGAAAGCCGAATTGATTGAGATTTAGTATGTCGTTATAATGGATGAATTTATGTAGTTGTCCACAAACAAATTTTTCACAGATTTTATCTATTGAGGAAAGAAGTGTAATAGGACGGTAGTTGCTCATCTCGTTACGTTTGCCCCGTTTAAAGATTGGTCTCACGCACCCTTGTTTTAGTTCATTTGGATATAGACCCGTTTTTATACTCGTGTTTATTAGATTAGATATTGCTAGGGAAACTCGGTCGTTTACTATGGGAATTTGTACATCACTGACTCTGATGCCATCAAGGCCAGGTGCCTTGTTACTATTCAACCCTTTGATGATTTTGAGTATATTACGAGATGTCGCAGGCTGATATCGCATGCTCACGAGAGCTTGGGGAGTCTGGTAGTTTGGTAAGAGATTTATTTGACAATTCGGGAGTATTCTCTTCACAGCATTATCGAATTCATTCGCAAAGTTATTGGCAATATCTATCGCGCTTAGTGGTGAGAATACTTTAAGAATGGTACTGTCTATAGGTTCAGTAGGTCTTCCACTAATTTTATTGACTATTTTCAACAGGTTTTTAGAGCTCCCATAGTTCTGAATGATTTTATTTTTATAATGTTTGTTTCTGTAGAATTGTATTACTTTGTTTAGTTTATTTCTTGTTTTATTATATTGGAGTCTAAGTGTGCAGTTATTTGTATCATTTAACCATAGCCCAAATACTTCATCTCTTTTATTGCATAGTTTGAGTATGTTTTCGTTGATCCAAGGTTCATACTGCGTTTTCTAATTGTTGTTTCCTTTTTTTTACTAGTGGCCGTACTTATCGCTTTTTAAAATGACTCTCTAATAAACGTATATACTTGGTCTGGAGTATCCATTTCATTCGTCCTCTCCCATTCAGTGGAGAGTAATTCATTTTTCATACTATCATAGTTTATGACGGTTGGCGAGGTTAGTGGTCGATCACCCTGTATGCGCGAGCTGAGTGAGTCAGCTGCAGCGCTGCAAGCGAGAACAGTGACACGATGATCTGCCAGTACGGAGTTGACAGCGGCCGCATACGGCACCATCGTGGGGAGTCTCAGAAAAATGTGATCAATACATGACTTAGTTACCGTTCCATTACGCATTTCGATTCTTGTATAATCTGAGACTCCACACTCGAGGCCACATGCGGACAGCATGTTCAGATACGAGCTCTTGTATGATGAGTGCGTTTTTAGGTCAATGTTCATGTCACCAAGGAGCAGAAGAGAACTAGTGGAGTTTTCCAGCAGCAGCTTTCGCAGTTCGGATATAAACATGTTTTTATTCTTACCAGGCGGTCTATAAAGTGTACATACAGTGATAGTTTCGTCATAGCTAGTTTTTATTGTACCTAAAAGGCTTTCAAAGTGATGGGTTTTGGTAACTTTATTTGTGAATTTTAAACAATTTTTTACGTAGGCAATTATGCCACCGCCCTTTTGTTTGCTTCTTAGTTGTGTGTGCATTGTATAACCATCGATATAGAATAAATTTGAGATAGCCTCTGATATGCCAGCCTCGGTAACAATTATAATATCGAGCGATTGCAGGCAGTTATCTATAATTTGGAGTAGCGTAGCAAAGTTAAGAATCATGGACCGTATATTCACATGTAAGCAAAATAATGGTAGGTGTTTAATACTAGGGATGGGAATTTGCTTGAGAAATGCATTTACATCCTGACAATTAAATAATTCGATAACATTAGAACTTTCTTTTATGTTATGGACGTTGAATTTTAGGTTTTAGTTCCGTTAAGTAGGATAGTACATAACTAAGTATTATTTTACTTAGCAAGCAACGACTCGATGTCGTTTGTAGATCGGATAGCCGATGTTTTGCCGTTGTCTTCCTTCTTTGCGAGTATTCTGTCGGTTGATTCGTCGATCCACACGTATTTGAAGGCCGGGCGTAGTTAATATAAAATAGTAAATAAAATAAATTAAATAATAACTATAATAATATACTAAATTCTTATTATATACTACAAATACTATTTTATACACTATAATAATACATACTCACATGCATACTACCTATAACTCTAAAGGGAGAGGTAATGCTTCTTCACACGACTTTTAAAGATATTCAGATTAGGACTGTCCCTGATGGTGCAGGGGAGTGCATTCCACAACCGAATGGCCCGGGCTCTAAACCCGTTCTCATAGAAAGCGGTGTTATGCTGTGGAGTTGTGAGCATGGAAACTGCGTGAGTTCTCCGAGGTCTGCTGGAAGAAAGAAATTGAAAACTGTCTCGTAAGAAAGTTGGGTAGCGTGGATTATGTAAAATGTTGTAGAGGAAATTGAGGATGTGTAAATCCCGACGAAGACGAATCGGCAGCCACTTCAACTCCCTGCGATGTTGTGACACATGGTCGTATTTGCGCAGCCCGAAGTCAACTCAACTCAACTCAACTCAAAAGTACTTTATTACTGTAGATATTTACATATTCTTAGCAAACGTCATTTTTTGCCTCTTCTCTACATTGGACCACTGTGGGAGAAGAAGGGCGTAGAAACTCCCACAGATTGATTTTTAGATCTCTTTTAAAAATAGGTTGTGCTTAACTAATACAATTATGATTTATTTTTATTTAATAAGCTGGAATAAATAATTACAAAATTATTAACAGCAAGGTCTGTGTTGAGCCAGATTAACCCCATACAGTCCTGTCATTTAAGTAATCTTGAACATTGTAATATCCCTTTTTCGACAAAGTCGCTTTAACATGCTTTCTAAATTGCTCAGAAGATAAACCGAATCCCGAGATTTTGAAGTCGTTCGAGTTTGTTCAGTAGTTCTTCGTTAGCACTGACCCAGCAGACATCAACGTAATCGATGAGGGGTAGAATGAGAGATTGAGCAAGAGTGATTTTGGTATGTCGAGGCAAAAAGTTCTGCAGTCTTCTGAGAGAGTGAATGGTAGAAAATACTCGGCGACTTACCTCATTGACATGCGATGATCAGGACAACTGGTTGTCAAAGATTAGACCCAGGTTTTTAACTTTATCGCTATATACGATTGTGGTACCATTAAAAGTGACAGATGGAATGGGATGTTGCTGCAACAAGTTAAGAGAATGTCTAGTACCTATTGTCATGGCCTGGGACTTGCTCGGGTTAACCAGGAGTCCGAAGGATGATGCCCAACTTCTTATTCCCTCAAGATCAGCGTTGAGTGCTTCCACAGCAGAGTGTGCATCGTTGAGAGAGAAGTGGCGATAAATCTGGAGATCATCAGCGTAAAGATGATGATTTATATGAATTATTTAGTGAAAAACAATGGAATCATAATGAAGAGTTCATGGATAAAGTATAAAAGTACTTGTTCAGGATAGGGAACAATCTTTAAATAAATAGATTTCTTGAAATTTGGCTTCGTTTTAATGTGCGTTACAATAATATCACACAGAAAAGTATTAGAAATAAGGCATTAAATATTATATATAAAATTGGCACCACAGAGTGTGTTGGCGAGGTTAGGGCGATCGAGCAAGTGTTCTTGCGTGGCTATCGTTCATTCGCTGCAGAGCGCACGGCGCGATGTAGCGGTCCTGTCATTGGTTAATGTCTTTATCGCGTCATCGATACGAGCGGCTATTGGCTGCGGCTGCAGCATACCATCCTGTTAAGTACTTGTAGGGTTGCCTCGTTCGGAAACAGCACGGCGCCAACATATTCCCGGCCGTTGAAAGCTCTAGGGTAGCTTTCAAGCTTAATTTAGCTCGGAGGTAAGAAGTAGAACCAGACGATTGAGAGCTCTCTTGATAGAGCCTTGAGCTGTAGCTATATCAGCTACTCTAGGTGTCTGGTCAGAGCCAATGTAGAGCCTGCTGACTCTTCATAGGCGCCAGCATAGAGGCGGCGTGTTGGCTTCCTTTATTAGGACTAGATCGTCGAGCTTGAGATCCCGGCACTTCTGTCGCCACTTGGTTCTTTGTTGGAGTTCGGCGACGTACTCGGATGACCATCTGTTCCAGAAGTGCTGCTTGGCTTTTTCTAGGCGCTGGAACCGGTCGAGGCGATGCGTGTTGGAGTCCAGGTAGCTCGGTGAGGGGAGCGCCGTCATTTGTCTACCGATCAAAAAGTGAGCCGGTGTGAGAGACTGGAAATCTTTGGGGGACGGGCTCAGAGGACATAGGGGTCGGCTATTTAGGATGGCTTCTATCTGTGTAAATACAGAGGTCAATTCCTCAAATGTTAGGTGAGATTGGCCTACTGTTCTATGAAGGTGGAACTTTGCTGATTTGACACCGGCCTCAGCAAGACCATTGAAATGAGGAGCGTATACGGGAGAGAAGCGAAATTCTATGTTTCGGCTGGCAGCAAAGTCACATATAGAGTCACGATTAGAATGTAGAAAACTGCCAATCTCTTTGGCAGCGGCAACGAAATTACGTCCATTGTCGCAGTAAATAATCTTAGGCACTCCTCTGCGAGAAATGAATCGTTTTAATGTTAGTATGAAAGCATCTTTAGACAGTTCACTAACTACTTCTAGATGTAGGCACTTATATCTAAAGCAAACGAAAATGCAAAGATAGCATTTAGTTACCTTGCATCCTCGTCCCTTGCGATCTGTTATAAGAAAAGGACCGGCAAAATCAGTGCCAACAGTACTGAAAGGAAAGTCAGTTTCAACTCTATCAGTAGGTAAGTTCCCCATTATATTAGACATGGTGCTTCCTTTGAAGCGACGACAGACCAAACAGTTCCTTGCTACATCCCTAGCGAGCTTGCGGCCTCCGATAGGCCAGTAGCGCTCACGGATAGAAGAAAGAAGATGCTGCGGCCCAGCATGCAACAGCTGAGTGTGTCTAGATTGGAAGATTAGTTTAGTTAAATGGTGGTCTGATTTTAGAACAATAGGATGTCTTTTTTCATAGGGGTAGGCAGAGGTATCAATACGTCCTCCTACGCAAAGTAGACCTGCATCATCTACAAAAGGATTTAATGAGCACAGGTGAGTACTAGTTTTAAGTGGTTTATTTGATTTTAAGTCGCTTATTTCTTTTTCAAAAGTTTCATTTTGAGCCATTTTAGTGAGAACAGTCATGGATTTTTCTAGTTCATGAACATGTAGAGTTCCCGTTAGTTTGGCAGCAGGATTTTTAGAATTATTGATAAATGTATAGACCCAGGCATATACTCGTTGAAGAGTAAATAATTTTGAGTACCTTTCAAATTGTACTAAGGGCACCATAGGTGCATCCTCCGCCACCAAAGCAGGCAACGCTTTCAATTCAGGTAGGTCAACTACCTTACCGATAAAGGACGATTGGCTCCCGCTGTCAAGTAAGGCCCGCACGGTAACAGTTTCGTAAGTTTCTGGATTAGTTAGTCGCACCTTAGCGGTACACAATAGAACCTCCGGGGAAGACAAGGCAGACATGACTATAAATTTTGGTTGGCTAGGGGTGGAAGAGACTGCTTCAGTTATGTGTAGTAGTGAGTTGTGTTTTTGTTTACATGTTCTACAAGAACCGGGGAGCCTACAGGCCTGACAGTCATGCCCAGGTCTCAGACAATTACGACACAAATTTAGTGATGCAGCAATGGAATTCCTGTCCTCAGGTGTCTTAGACTTGAATGTAGTGCACTTATATACGCGATGCTTGCCTGAGCATACCATACACTCAGGCGGGGCTCGAGATGAGGGGGAGGATTCCTTGGATGTAGCAACAAACGATTTAGTCTGTGTAGTAGTCCTATGATAGGAGGCTGGGTTGGTTGGAACTTGTTTAGCTACAGCTGGTCTGTCAGTCTTGTTTTTGTTAACAGTCTCAAGTACGTCGGCACGATTTTTCAAAAACGAGAAGAAATCATCTAGGGTAGGTATCTCAGATATAGTGTTACGATGTTCTTCCCACTTGAAAACAGTACTGTTGTCTAACTTTGCCGCCAGAAGGTGAATAATTAGGACATCCTACTTATCAGTAGGTAGTCCTAGTGTGCAGAGGGCACGTAGGTTTTTAGTCACATGATCAATAATGTATCTGAGTGACTTATCAGTTTCACGAACTGATTCAATAGTAAATAGAGATCTCAAATGATTATTAATTAATTGCCTCTTGTTGTCATACCGGTTGCAGAGAAGTGACCAAGCTTCGTTGTAGTTTTTCTCAGATACTTCTAGGTTACTTAGCAATCTCGCAGCTTCACCCTCCAAATAAGAGCCGAGGTAGTGGAATTTATAAATACTTTGTATTTTAGGATTATCATGAATCAATGAATCATAGATCTCTTTGAATTCCAACCACTTGTAATAGGTACCATCAAATTTAGGTATATTTATAGTAGGCAATTTGAAACCTAAGTTATTGCACCCATCATGCTCATGATGGTGGCAACCATTGGTGTGAGAACTACTAGCTATACTTTCAGGTTGCTTGGGGGTTGAGCTGTGAGATTCAATCAAGCTTCGGGTGATAGCAATGCAAGTATCAAATTCTAGCTCAACTAGATCCCGCGTAGTTAATTCTATCTCTTGGTTAGACTCATTTAGTACTTCTATTTGGCTCTGCAACCCGTCGAACTCAATAAATAACGCTTCTATTCTTGATAACCTCATCGCAAGCGTACTTACTTCAACAGCAGAGGCACTGTCGAAGGATTCTAGTGAGTCTAAATACTGTTTAAACTTAGTCACGCGTCCCTTAATGGAACCGCGCTTGACATTCAACTCTCTTAATTTAAAATCGGTAGCCATTGCGATGAAGTATCAGAATTGACGATTCAAATAATGAAATTGTATACGATACGCTCCTCGTTTCTTAGTCCTGCGCGCAGCCGACGACCGGTGTCTTAGCAGCGAAGCAGGCTATCAGCTGGGCAAGCAATCAGCTGAGCAGCGCGTAGGCAGTTAGGTGCTCAGGCAACCGCAGGAAGCGCGCGCGTTGCCGCTTCCCGTTCCGTTTACCGTTAGCTCGGTTGCGCTGGAATCAACGTCAGAAAACTAAACAGCTGACTGCGATAAGCGAGCAGTGAGGGATAGATAGAAGTGAATATACTTCTAGATAGGTAGGTACGAACGTTAAATAGGCAAATGATTCTTGAATGCAATGGATAGGCAGACAAGTGCAAACAATTGGGTAATTAGATGACTTGTAGGTAGGTATTTATGTTGATAGGTTATGTTATGATTACTTATAGATTTTAGACTTGCTCGGGTCAGAGTGTCGATAAGGGGGCGGAACTCCAACCCTTGCTCGACTAAAAATAGATAAGCATTCGTGAAATTGCGAATAATTTAGATCACAATGATTAGGCGTGAATAGAGGTTGGCTTGCAATTTCCCTTTGGATGATTAGGCAAATGCTTAGCGCTAAGTAGGAATTATAGGCACGCAATTTCACTAGCAGTAGATATACTGAGAATGATCACCAAGCACTTAGAGGAACAAATCCTGAGCATGAACACAGATAGAAGAGGAGAGGAAAATGATAGGAACGGGCTCACGTTATGTTAGCAGACAAGCTAAGCAGGTAGGTGTCCAGGCTCCACAGCTTTATCCTTAGCTGATTAAGCGGCTACAGGACGTAGGCTCCTCCAACGTGACACGTAGATGGGTAGGTAGAACTGGTGCACTCAGGTAAGTGGCAGTTTGTCCCGCCGTTCTCGTTCGTCTTCTCCGTATGAAGTCTTCGTGTAGCGGAACCTTCCGCGATGAAGAGACCGGTGCAATCCTCTTCGGCTGGTGTAGGTTGTTGGTAAGGACGTTGACCTCGACAAAGGTTATAGATGCACGCCGGTCTAAGTCCTGTCACGGTCGCCAGTTTTGTTCAGGATAGGGAACAATCTTTAAATAAATAGATTTCTTGAAATTTGGCTTCGTTTTAATGTGCGTTACAATAATATCACACAGAAAAGTATTAGAAATAAGGCATTAAATATTATATATAAAATTGGCACCACAGAGTGTGTTGGCGAGGTTAGGGCGATCGAGCAAGTGTTCTTGCGTGGCTGTCGTTCATTCGCTGCAGAGCGCACGGCGCGATGTAGCGGTCCTGTCATTGGTTAATGTCTTTATCGCGTCATCGATACGAGCGGCTATTGGCTGCGGCTGCAGCATACCATCCTGTTAAGTACTTGTAGGGTTGCCTCGTTCGGAAACAGCACGGCGCCAACAGTACTCAAAAATATTTAAAAAAGTTTGTCAAATTGCAAAATCAAATTTTATCAGATCTAAAATAAGAAGAAGTGATAACAAAATTAAATCAACTTGGGATATAATTAAAAGTGAGACTGGAAAGGTCAGTATTAAAAACAATGAATATGAATTAAAAAATAATGATATTACTTTCAAAAATGATATTGATGTAGCTAACTCAATATCATAAAGCGTTTGATTTTTTTTTGACTGACATCCCAATCTCTACTACAAAGTCTTTAGACTCTTCCAAAGTAGTCGCTGAATCTTTGCTAAAAGACTAAGTACCTAGATGTGAAAATCAATTCTCGTTTAATTATGTAGATGATAAAGTTATTATTAAAGCCTTTAAATCAATAAATGTTAAGAAAACTGCAGACCTCTGGGATATTTCTGTTCATGTTGTGAAGCCCCTAATAAATGTTATTGCACTTGATTTAGCTTTCATATAATAATTCTAATCTGGCGTGTTTCCTGATTTAATGAAACACAGTAAAATAGTACCTTTGTTGAAATTGGGTAGTACATCTGACCTTTCTAACTTCATACCGATATCGGTATTGCCTACATTTAGTAAAGTAATTTTAAATCAACTTCTTACACATTTCAACACCAACAACATGCTCCACTGTAAACAATTTGGTTTTACACAAGGCAAATCAACTACTGATGCCAGTATTGAGTTAATATCACATATATATGATGCCTGGGAGGAGTCGCATGATGCTCTAGGAATATTTTGCGATTTGTCTAAGGCTTTTGATTGCGTTGACCATGGGACATTGATCAGGAAATTACATCACTATGGAATTAGGGATAACTCTTTAGATCTTCTCTCTTCTTATCTAAATAACAGGATACAGAGAGTGGACATTAATGGAAAACGATCTCCAGGGTCTGTTGTTACTATGGGTGTACCGCAGGGTTCCATACTTGGGCCATTCCTGTTTTTGGTTTATATTAATGACCTGCCACATCTTGTCAGAGATAATCATGAGATTGTACTGTTTGCAGATGACACTTCACTTTTGTTTAAAATGAAACGACGCAGTTTGAACTTTGACGATGTGAATAATGCAATCTCAAAGGTAGTCAATTGGTTTAGTGCTAATAATCTTTTACTGAACAATAACAAAACTAAATGTATTCAGTTTATACTCCCCAATGTTAAACAAGTCTCGGCTGATGTTAATGTTAAAGGTAAAAATTTAGAAATTGTAGATAGCACGGTATTCCTAGGAATCACCTTAGATAATAAGCTTCAGTGGGGCCCACACATAGATAAGCTATCAAAAAAACTCAGTTCCGCAGTTTATGCAGTTAAAAAAATCCGTCTTTTTACGGACGTGGAAACAGCTAGACTAGTTTACTTCAGCTACTTCCATAGCATTATGTCTTACGGCATACTGCTTTGGGGGAACGTAAAGATGGTTTATGAGGTTAGTCACGGCCTGCGCAGGTTCTGGTCGAATCTACTTCGTCCATAAATTGCGTGGGTCGGTGGCTAAAATAATTATGAGTGAGTATATATTTTAATAATTCCACAAAACATTTTAATTAATATGGTGTATTAATGACTTCATTTAAATCTAATTTAATTTATTTTGACATGTATTTGCCATTAAAGACGCTTGCGTCTGAATAAAGATTATTCTTATTATTAAAACATCTCCTTTATTATTTGTGTGCAATAAAGAAAACTAATTAATATAGATCTTATATCGATTCTCACTTGGAAGGTTTTGCGGGGCCCGGTCTCGTCGTCGTTTATAAATAACCCAGCGTTATCTTATCTTAGCTTTCCGCTGATTTGCCCTTCCAGTTCCAAAACGAACCTTATCTCTTAGTGAGCATTGAAAAACCTTGGCACACCTAGAGCCGTGTTTATTAATCCAGAAGGGCTGTCCGTAACTTGTTTTGTGACAAAATAATGTGAGCGTCGGAACGGCCATTTGCATGAAGCGACTGGCACTGAAGATGGATTCAGACTGCGGGATATATCTCAAAATTTAAAATATTATCGCTCGCCATACTCCTACTATGGTCCCATTCATACTTCACATTGTTAACTAGTGGCTCTGGGAGATGTAGACCCCGCAAGTAAACATACAAACTTATAAATGCACCTAGTTACGTACATGGAGTATGAATGTAGTCGCAAAAATTACTTTTTATACTAAATTTTGCAGTCTTAAACCCAACCTATTGATTTTTTACTAAAATTATATAGCCTGTTCCTCCACGGTTGATATCAATCCAACGACACCTCATTTTTTAAATCCGTCAAGCTGTTTGAACTGTAGCGGTTTTTCAAAATTATAAAAATCCCACATCTCGGCCATTTTGAAAAAAAAAAAACAATAAAAACGAGTCGACAAAAAATCTATTTGATTACCGAACCTACTCAAATCTCGAGAAACAGTTGAGAAATGCGGCCTGTAGAGGATAATATCCGGACATACGAAAGCATTTTGGCGCAATCCTGAAACGAAGACGCTTCGCTCTCTCGGTTAATTACACCATAGAAAAAATACGTACACCATTCAGGTTAAGTAATATTTTGCTAGGGATGTTATTTACTTATTGACTATGGACTTATTTGGAAATATATATACCTACTATTCAAACACAAAAGTGAGGGCGGCCATATATGTCCCGAATCACTACAAAGCTACCTTAATAACACACCTCTGCTCCCCGGATCTCACCTCTCTCGGCATACCAGCCAGGCGAAGGGGAGATACCTACGGAGGAACTGGAGGTGCTAGTCAGAGATTGTGAAGAAAATGACATACCCCTCGTAATAGGAAGCGACGCCATCGCGCACAGCACCGTATGGGGGCGGAAAGGACATAAACAAAAGGGGTAAGGATCTCATGGAATTTCTCTCAAAATATGAACTGTCGACACTACGTAGAGGATCAGAACCCACATTTGTCACAAGAAAGGCACAAACAATACCAGGCATAACAATTGCCAACTTTTTGGCTCTAGACCTTATATCGGGATGAAGAGTTTCATCAGAAGCATCGTGTTCGGATCACAGATGGATCACCTTCAGCCTGAAGAACATAAAGTTAAAACCTAGGCAATTTCGTAACGCTAGAAAAACCAACATAAGTGATTATACTCAGCACTTTGAGACACACTTATCTGGAACTGAGTGCACAACAAACTGGAGACAATGGAAGAAATAGAATTAGCGGTCATTCAAGTCAAAGGGGCGATACATTAAAGCTACAACAAATTCTGCCCTCTAATGACAGCAAAGCCATCTAAATACAGCTGGTGGTACGAGAAACTGGAGAGAATGCTGGATATTATGGGAAAGCTTATAAATCATGCCATCAATTTGAAGGCAGAGGACGACTGGAAAGCTTTTCAAAAAGCACGTAACCAGTTTAAAAAACAAACTAGGTGCAATTTTAGAGAATCGTGGAGAAATGTCTGCAGCTCGATAAACAACGAGTCGCAGGCCTCACGAATCAAAAAGCTAATAGGTAAAGACCCCACAAAACCATCCTGGTTCGATAAAGAAACCGAATGGAGCATACACCAAGAGCAAAGAAGAGCTCTGTAGTGTATTGCTACAAACGCATTTCCCGGGGTGTACAATCCTACTCGCAAAAGAGGTAGAGACACCGACAGAAACACCAAGCTCCTCGCAAACATTAACACCCCCGCCGGAAGCATGGGTGGAAGTAAAAATCCTGAAAGATGAAGAGAAGGTGAGATGGGCGATCAGCTCTTTCCTTCCATATAAATCACCAAGACCAGCCAGCGTAATACCAGCCCTACTGCAATGGGGAGCAATGCTCATTATACCAAGTCTCGTAAAAATATTTAAGGCATGTCTAGCACTCGGCTACATGCCCAGGATCTGGAGAGAAGTGAAAGTAGTCTTCCTGCCGAAACAAGGCATGGACGACTATACTGAGCCTAAATCCTTCAGACCTATAAAACTCACATCATTCATTCTGAAAACGTTAGAAAGAGTGTGTGATAGATTTATAAGGGACTGTCCCATGAGAACCAACCCTATAAACCCAAAAACAACATGCGTACCAAGCGGGAAAATCCACAGAGACCGATTTACACGCAGTGGTCAGAAGGATAGAAAGCTCAAAAATTCAAAAAAATCATAAAAAGAGTTTATTTCCATAAGAAACACATAGGTAACATTTGGAGAATGTCAAATCTTAAACTAACACATGTATAAGGTACAGGGAAATATAGAACTCAATTTGAATTCCGTCACCTCAATGTTTTAGATGCTGGAGGCAAAGAGGCGACTAGAAACCTCCAGCTTTATACGTTATTTTTTACAGAATTGGAGCAAACACCTTCCCAAGCTTTCTTGTCTTCTACATAGTCTGATATTTTGTAGTAACCTTTTTTACATAAGTGATTTTTAACATCATTTTCAAATTTATTTACAGACAATTCTAGTCGTCAAAAAATGCAAATTATGCCTAAAATTAGCCACCCTGTATCTTATCACTGCGTCAGCGCATGGAATCAGCGCCTCTACAAAAATTGTAGACGCGCTGCACCACCGCGGCAGACGGCACAAGATGCAGTAAGTGTAGTTATATTGCACCTTGAATGTGCGATAACTCTATCTTATCACTGCACCAGAGCTGAGGCGTGTCGTTTGGCAATACGTCCTAAATAGAACAAGCATTGAGTCACGCGAGCATTTGCAGAATTTGCGCCCTATTATGTTGGCCTTGACGGCCATAGCTCGTCTCTCCCTGTCCATGTCGAGATCATCCCACATGTTGCTCGTTACCCAGCGCTCTCAGTTTATTGACACACTTGCCTCCAACATGGCAGCTGATGCCAATGCCGTTGAGCCCTACCTCACCTGGCGCTCAGCGCCTCGACTTACAACTTGAACAGTAGAGGAGATGTCCCTCCCTGTCTCACACCGCAGAACACTACAAACTCGTCTGACGAGGCATTACACCATCTTACGACGTTCATCTGACTCTTGTACCATGCCGCCAGGATTCTAACAATATCCTAGGGTACTCCATGATCCGCTTACTTCCCCCAAAGCAGACTGTATTTGACCCGATCAAACGCCTTGCTTAAGTCAAGGAAGACTGCATATACGGAGGTTTTTCTTGAGACATATTCCACGGTCTGCTTCAAAATGAGTGAAAATAGCAAGATCCGTTGAGCTTTTACTTTCAAAACCAAACTGAGCTTCACTTATTCCTTCAAATTTTGTGAGACAAATAGTTTTGAAAAAGTTGTAGCCAGAGAAATGGGTCGATAATTGGAATTAAGTGAAGCATTTACAGTTTTTATTTTAATAAATGTTCGATGCATCTCCGTGGACAGGTACAAATGTCTCAGACATGCGTTAAATAGCACAGAGAGGAGCACCACCACCCACGGGCTATCAAAACGTAGGTTTTACATGCTGGTGTTGTCATGTCCCACGGCTTCACTCAGAGACATGGCCTTTTAGACGTCAAACACCTCCTGCTCGGAAATGTGCGAGTGTGACTCCACCTGAGTGTCCGAACTGCCCGGCCGGTCCACAGTGTTGCCATCAGCGCCACTCAATTTTAAAAGAATCAAATCCAACCATCAGCGCCACTCAATATTATTTTAGTTCAATCCAATTCATTTCAATTTCGTAGGCTGTTTAGTGCATAGGAGATGCATAAGGCGTTGAGAAGCTATCTTGACGACTGTTTTCCCAATTGCTGGATCGGCAGAGACGGCCATATTCTTAGGCCTGCCCGTTAACCAGACCTGACCCCAATAGACTATTTTGTGTGAGGCAGGGCCAAAGATCTTGTCTAATCAAACGTAGCCATCAACACAAAAGAAATGTTTATTTCAAAAATAAGAATGGTTTTCGACACCATGAAAGATGAAATGATGCTCAAAATTACGACCACAGAAGTCCGAAAATGGGCTCGTGTCTGTGTGAGGAAGCTAGGTTCTCATTTCATGCATGAATAGATAAATTTAATTAATTAAAAAGACTGTCTAAAAAGTATATTTTTCACTCTCCAACTGGTTACTATGTCATAAATTCAAGAATATGTGAGATATCTATGTCAGTAATACCTCAAATGAAAGATCATTTAATAAGAATTTGTTTATAAAGATTTGCACATAAAAAGCTTATACTTATAGTTATACTTATTTTTTGTTAATAATAATAATAATAATAATAATAATATCATTTATTTCAGACAATTTAGGTCCATATAAAAACAGACAAAAACAAGAACAAAAGGGTGTTAGTAACAATTATAAACTTAACTATGTTAGTACTTAGCATTACTATTTACATGGATCAGAGTCCAATGCGCCAAGAATCGACCGTCAGATCGATCCGCTATTCCGCGCAGGATGCCGTTGGTGCTGGCGCGCAGCCTGTCGAGCGTACCGGCGCAGCGCGCGCGCAGCGTGGCATGAAACCCGTCGGCGCGCGCACGCGCGAACATATCCGACGCACTGCACCAGCGCGGCAGCCGCAACAGCACCCTCAGAGCGTTGTTGTACTGGACACGAAGGGCGCTAAGCGACTTTCGCGTGTAATTAGTCCATAGGCTGCACGTATAGAGAGATGTACAATAAGCCCTAAACAAAGTTATTTTTACCTCGGCTGTACATCTACTGAACCTACGTGCTATCATATTTGCCCTGGTCGCCAGCGCCCTCCGCTCCCTCTCTATGTCCAAGTCATCCTTTAAGTCCTCGGTAATGATATGACCGAGGTACTTAAAGGACGACACTATTTTCAAGGCTGTTCCATTTAAGTAAACTGGTGGAACATAAGATGGACACTTTTTACCAGCCTTGAAAATCAACATCTCGCTCTTTTTCTCATTATATTTGAGACCGTGTGTTTGCGCGTACTGTTCACAGACGTGTAGCAACACTCTAAGTCCCCTGATCGACGGGCTCAGCAGAGCCATGTCGTCGGCGTAACTAATATTATTTAGGCAGATATTGTCAACAAAACAACCAACATGCGCGCCGCTGAGCGCCCCGATCAGCTGATCTACATAAATATTGAACAGCTTAGGAGAAGTAAGCCCACCCTGTCTCACTCCGCATTCCAACTTATATGGTTCAGATATCGCGTCTGCCCATTTGACAGTGTTAGTTTGGTTTTGGTACCAAAATTTAAAGATATTTATAACGTCTAAGGGCAAATTAGCTTCCCCAAGTTTGTTCCATAGTACATCATAACTTACCAGATCAAACGCCTTTGATAAGTCTAAAAAGGCGGCGTAGACTGGCGTTTTTCTGTCAACGTAGTACCCGACGGTATGTTTTAGGCTCAGTATCGCGCTTTCAGTTGACAGTCCAGGCCTAAACCCAACTGTGCATCCTGCAGTTTTATGTATTTATCGAGCACTGAATTCAACAGACCGTCGAGCACTTTGACAATAGCAGTGGCCAATGAGATGGGCCTATAATTAGACTTACTCGACATATCTCCTGTCTTGTTTTTTACAATTGGAACTACTACGGTTTTAGTCATATCTTGAGGAAGATATGAATGGCCCATACATAGTGTGAACAACATGGCCAAAACTCTGTAAATATGGGGACCAGCGTGTTGCAAGTGCTCGATGCTCAGTCCGTCGTGGCCTGGAGATTTTCCCCTTTGCATATGGCTTAACACGTGGATGACGTCATCTGCAGAAAATTTTGTCACCAGCACAGTTCCTGACACCTGAGCATCAATCACCGTGGTCGAAGGCCCTAGAGGCGATTTTACAGCAAACGAGTCCTTAAAAAGATTTGCAATATCTTTAGGTGAAGACATACCCTCCACACTCACAGGCAATCTAGGTTGACCGTTTAACACCTTGGTCTTTTTCCAAAATTGACGGAAATCCTTTTTTGTATGATAAGAAGCAATTATATCCATTTTAATCTGTTCTTGGTGTTGCTGGCACCATTTTAACCGTGATTTGAATAATTTTCGGCTACTATACATTTCTTCATACAAAAAACCCGCCCTGGGCTTACCATTCAATGTCCACATTTGGAACTTGAGTCTAGCTTCCCTGTGAGCCTGACTGACATGTTTGTTCCACCCTACTACTCGCTTCTTCCTAGCTTCCGCTGGTGACTCACTCGTAGCCACGGACGCGTCGATCAGTGTATGAGTAATATCGCAGTATAGTTGATCTATTAAAAGCCTGTGATCTGAGTTTGCACAATAAGTGTCGCTACAAGCATTCAAAGCTGGGGGACAAGTTATAGCTCCTAGTCTTTCACAGCATAACGCGTTATATTTAAAGATTTGTTCGGGCTTTCTGTCCTTCCATAACACCTTATTTCTAACTTGCTTACTTACAAATCTCTTTGGCTTTGTCAAATCTAGAATGCACTCCACTACTAATGGGTAGTGGTCAGACCAGTATACATTGCTCAATACATACACTTTTACAACCGAGGGCCATGCTGCCTTTGTCACTAAGCAGTGATCTAGCCAACTCGTACTTCCATACACATCACTTAAAAAAGTATAAGTATTAGAGTCCATACCCAGATATTGAAGGTCCGCACACATCCAGTCCTGTTCCGCACAGTAACTCACCATCTCCTTACCGAAGCGTCCGCTTGGATGCGCATTAAAGTCGCCCAGGACGTAAACGAATTCGGTGGCACAGTTTTCAATAATTGCACTAATTTCACCCATACAATCTGTAAATTCCACTAAGTTGCTTTCACCTTTTTTACTATAGGAATCAGTCGGCATGTAAACATTAATTAACAGGACTGAACTATGATCAATTGCTGTCTCGATTGCACATATACGTACACTATTACACTGTATAACCGACACTGATTTGAAGAGATTTGAAGAGATTTGAAGAGATTTTTAAATTAAATTAAGTCCGAAAACCTTATTTAACACAAGCCTTCATAGCAATAATTTTATCGTTTCAATTGTTTGACACCACTACAAATATTAGGTATCAAATACTGACCTTGAGCTGACCAATCACAGCTCTCTAAGCCGCCTCGTCCCGCGCATAAGTTCGTGAGTTGTGTTTCGAAGAAAAATTTACGGATGGGCATACATTGGGGAGAGGGTGGTTGAGAACCACCGGTAGCCGAGCGAAGCGGAGCAAAGTGAGGCGACCTCATATAGCTTCATAGAACCGAATTGCTAGCTATAGACCACTTTCTGTTAGAATACTAAAGTGTTAAGTTTTTGCATTGTGAAAGGAACAGTGACGTTTATATTAAACTTCTGTGTGGCGTAACAGGGAGTAAGTGTGAACTTATTTCACAAAAAATACAATTTGTGAGGAATCCTCGGTGCGCGAGTCCGACTGACACTTGCCTGGTTTCTTTTTAATGTTATTTCCTAAGAATCAAGAATAATTTCGTTAATTGAGTTGCGTTAATTGAGTTAGGCGGGAAGTGAATGTTTAGATCTTATTGGATACTGTGATAAGAGGTCATCTTTGTGGAAATAGATATTTTTGTGGGCATATTTTTTATCATATTAGAATATGTTTAGTCACCAGTCTTTATCGTGTGTGCGTAGAAGTAGATGTAATTGTACAGTCTTATAATGTTGCGTTTATTGCATGCCGTATGACTTTTTTTTTGTTGTTGTGTTTCCTCTCAAATATTACCGTCTTTTTCTATAAGTTGTACATTTCGATTGCAGGCCTGATTGTTCTGGGTCTTCAGTTTTTGAAGAAGGCTGCGAACAATATTCGTAAATCTTACTGAGAAGTTTGTAGTTCGGCGAAGGAGCTGAATTCCAGTATCTCGGTTCTGTATATCTAGCATCAATCCGGATCATACTCAAATTGTCATTTTGAAAGGTTTTAGTCACCTTCAGTATTAAATTGATAAATAGTCCAATGATTATCGCTATAAAGGGCAACTCGTTTAAAAATAATCGTATTCTATAGCAAAGTAGCAATCAGATCATCAATACAGATTTTCAATCACGGTTGAAAGATCGTGATGGAAAATAGTTACACTAATTAATCTTGGTTCAACTTAGACATTCCATTTTGAAGCTCAAAGAGTAAAATTGCGAGAAAATTGTGGTAAAATCAATAAATAAAAATTAATAAAGTATATATAGGTCACTATAGTAGTAACTATAATCCCACCAAAACATTTTCATGTAAAAAATGTAGCCAAGAAGAGGGAAACAAAAAGTTATCAGATCTCCAGTAGAGCCAAGCTTCTAACTCTACACGCCCTAACTGTACAGCCCTAACTTCACAAACTCTAACACCTTACTCAAAATATGTGGCTTGGCCGTTTCCTTACCGTCATATGTGCTTAAATTGGAAAATGCAAGCAACGAAACGGCCACGCCATATATTTTGAGTAAGGTGTTAGAGTTTGTGAAGTTAGGGCTGTACAGTTAGGGCGTGTAGAGTTAGTAGCTTGGCTCTATCTCTCTAGGTCTCAAGAGATCTGATAACTTTTTGTTTCCCTCTTCTTGGCTACATTTTTTACATGGAAATGTTTTGGTGGGATTTCATTTCTTTTTGTTATTTGCATAAGATCCGGGATGCATATTGATAAGGGAAGTCTACAAAGAGCGAGTGCGGTGCATTAGAGGCCACTGAAAAGTTGTTGGGTATCTGATTGTATGCCCTGAAACCTAGACGAAAGGACTCCGGGGAAAAGACATCTCATCTTACCAACGTGTATATGAAAACCACCTATACCAAAGAATACCATTAATTTCAGTATGATTTTTCATACTATTATGGAAGGCATAAAAACCCACATTGAATTAATTGGAAAATCAAATGAATTTCTTCGATATTATTCCGAGTAAAAATGCAAAGGCTATAGTCACAGTGTATTTGTTTTTATTTGACAGCATCAGATGGAGCATAAAAGGTGTAAGACAATTACGCTGTACTACTGTATATGTACTGTATCTGTATCAACACAGTGCTTAACTTAGAGCACAACAAGTTACTATTTGTATGTGAAATGACAGATGTCAAAACTGAAACAACTGTTAATACAGATGCAGTACAGATGTAGTACAGCGTAATTGTCTTACACCTTTTATGCTGTAGCTTTGCTGTATAAACATAGCAATGGGATTTACCAGACTTGACACCCTGATAACATTTTCTCTCATCGTGGCATTTTTTTTGCATTTAAATGGTTTTGGTGTGATTTCACTTGTTTTTGTAAGTACTAAAGATAATATTTTTTACTTTGTTCATTTTCTCTTTCTTTTTTTGGGATTTATTTCAGATGTGCCTTTTTTCATAGCCCACTGACTGTCTTTGCCTTTTTCTTCGTCGGTTAACTGTTTGTTATAAGCAATAGATCAGGGCGATACTTGACTCTTAGGCGATTACATTCGACTATAGCTGACTGTTGTGCTTTAATGCTACTAAAGTCAATATTTATAAGGTGGACACCTTGCAAACTAGTCACTCTAGAGAATGCTACCATAAGCTTGCCCACATGAGAAAGTGGATGACCCAATATCAATGAGAGCATAATAAAAAAGCGTCACGCCTTTTCCCATACGGCAGGTGGCAGAGGCACAAATGTGCCCATTTTCAGCCAGTGTTTGAATACTCCATTTTGCGTGACAGGGGGCTAGCCCATCGCTGCAGTTATGGAGTATTGAAGGTTATGTAAAGTTAGTATTTATAATAAGCAGTCACTGTATAAATTTTCAGAGCTCTAGCTTCGAAATTTGCGGAAGTCTCATATTAATTGTTAAAATGCAATGTAATATTTAGTTCGATACTACTAACATTCAACCCCTAGTTTAGGGGGTTGAGGGGTGAAAATTCCAAGTTTTAAGACTTTGCGGTTATTTATGTTTTAATACTAGCCTACATACCAAATTTCAGCTTTCTAGGACTTCAGGAAGTGCCCTAAAAGTTTTGTTGATCGTCAATGAATGAGTAAGTCAGTGATGAAATCGGGGTTTTTTTGATAGCAATAAAATATAAATTATAAGAGCTATGCACCTGAAACTTTTTGGGTTTAATGTGTCTACTATTGACATCATGTCTCAAGAATTTCGTCGATCTGGTATAATCCAAACCCAAGTTCTGAGAGTTCAAAATAACGACGAAGCGTTACGAGAAAAGGTGGGTAGTACCCCAGTGCTTCGCGCTCTTCTTGGCGGGGGCACTACCGTGCCCCCAGATAGTTTTGAATTGTATTTTCTATTCATTATATTATCTAATCAATTCTAAATAAGTACTAGTCTATAATATAAAATCCATCAGTCAATAATGAAAATATTCTTTATCCTGTTGTGTGATTACATATCTCTTAGAGCACGTCATTCATTTAATACTAGGTAGTACGTTCCAAAAGCAGATACTTCTCGTAGAAGAACGCCGCGCTGCCCGCACCCTAAGATCGACAGTAGAGACGGCCATCACCTTCGGAGGGTTTATTCACATGAGGACGACGAATCATCATTTTTCACGATTCGTGTTTTATATGAACACGGGCATTTAAAAACCATCGCCGCCGTCAAAAAACAACACAAATCATGAAAAATGACGATTCAAAATCCTCGTTTGAACTATAAGCCCTTAATGGATGATAAAGAATATATTTTTTTATCGCTAGTGGGCTATTGTCATCGATAGTCTTGCCAGTTTTTTTTTTGTTTCTTGATCCCTCATTATTTTTATCAGACTACCTACACTAGACTCAGCAGACACTGAAAGAACAAATACTCTTTCAAAAGACAGCATGAAATCGCGACTTTCCTTGAAGTTTAAACAAAGGTTCGTTGCTGTGTTAAAGTGAAGAAAACAAATCTGTCAACACACGATTGACCTTTTAAAAGACCTACAACTTACAAAGGCAGATAAACTTACATACAAGGAGCGAAGGTGAAAACCAAAAATTAAAAAGTGATACACGACAATATTGTATTGTAAACCATGGCTGGGGAGGAAGAAAAAATATCCCCAGGTCTTGGATTTATATGTGTGCGTAACGTCGCTATTCCTGACTCCCACGACAGAGGGTATCCAAGTGTGGGGCCAGAAGCAATATATTGTCATGTATTTTTATTTATAGTCTTTTAACAACTACGCTAAGGATTTCCCATTGCTAATGCAAGCCCTAGAACCTACATATAACGCTGTGAATTTAATTATCTCTCTCTTCCTCTCTCTCTCTTTCTCTCTCTCACACACACACACACACACACACTATAAGTCTATCTCTCTCTCTGCCCCTGCCACACCATATGGGAAAAGCGTGATCTGTTTTGTTTTTGTTTATTGTATTGTGTTGTTTTTGTGTAAAAAACCCTGTACCGTAAGAAAACTCCAACTAAACGTAAACATAAAACATAAACATAAGCATTTATATCCAGGCACTGTATATTGCTTCTGGCCCCACACTAAGATACCCTGTGTCATGGGAACCAGAAATAGCAACATGACGCACATATAAACGTCCAAGACCTGTTTTTTTTGTTTCTTTATCCCCAGCTAGGACCCGAACCCGGGACCTCTCAGAACCCAGGGCCTCGCAGAGCCCAACCGCAGCGCCACAGAGGTCGTGCCCAATAATAACAAAAATAGGCTTTAAAAATAAAAAGTCAAAGCGTCGGTCAGTAATGGCTGTAATTAAATGGGAAGTAAATTGAATTAATCAGCTCTTCAAGCTTTAGGCTTCTTCACTTTGGGCAGAACCTTTTAGAAGATTGTTTGACGTAAGGCGTATAGAGCGACTATGGAGTTATTGCGAGAGGCGGGGAAAGGAGATATACAGGACGGGTACATACCATGGCCACCTCTGTGGCGTTGCGGTTCGAGGCTCTTCCTGCAAGGCGGGAGATTCCAGGTTCACATCCCGGCTGAGGAGGAACAAAAAAACTAGGTCTTGTACACAGGGTGCGTTTAAATTAGCTGCCCAAATTTTGGCGAGTATTTGAAACCAGTAGTATTTGAAACGAGTATTTGGAACTTTATGAACAACTTTCCGAAGGACGCATATCATCGCAAATGAGAAAAAAAAACCGGTCAAGTGCGAGTCTAAATCGCGCACGAACGGTTCCGTACCACCGTTCAATGGAAGCGATGGTGTGGAGTGAATAGTTTGGATTTTACACAGCAAAATATTGTTTACAAAGTTATTGGTGCGGTTACTTTCACACTCCATGTACGTAACCAGGTGAATCTATAAGTTTGTATGTGGTATTGAAAGAATTGTTGTATGGGAGCCCCCTTAAATATTTCTTTTATCCTGTTTTTTTAGTATTTGTTGCTATAGCGGCAACATAAATACATAATCTGTGAAAATTTCAACTCTCTAGCTAGCTAGGTTCTTGAGATACAGCCTGGTGACAGACGGACGGACGGACGGACGGACGGACAGCGGAGTCTTAGTAATAGGGTCCCTTCGGGTACGGAACCCTAAAAAACATCATTTAGAACATTGAACCGATCAGCTGATTATAAGATATTATGGGAGACCCAATATTATTCTCCTTTTTCTTATCATGACCTGGTTTATCTCTCCTATAAGGTCAAGTCTCCCAAGAACAGAGCCAAATTTATCTTTCTTCGTAGCTTTAAGGGCATTGATCCATCGTTACTCCAATCTGATGCATCATCAATCGATTGGTCACCTGTCATTTCTAGTGAGGCCGTTGACGACAAGATCCACCATTTCAACACAATTATTCTGGGACTATTTGACAAACACGCACCCATCAAAAAGGTCAAAGTAAAACACCTTCCTGCGCCTTGGCTCACGGACCCCATCAAACGGTTGATGGCTAAACGGAACCGAGCTAAATATCAGCATAAAAAGGAACTCACCGACGATAATTTTGCTGCCTACAAATGCCTCGGGAACCGTTGTAACCGTATGTGCCGTGATGCCAAGCGTCGCCACATCTTTGAGTGCATTCAAAACTACACCCCTTCCGAAGTGTGGAAATTCCTGAGATCTCTAGGTGTCGGTAAGCCCCAGAATCAAATGGTTGGTGACGTCGATCTCAACGGTCTTAACAGATTTTTCTCGGCTCCCCCAGTCGTTATGGATCCCATCGTTAAGGATGCCACTCTGCATGGGCTCCGCTCCAGGCCGGCGTTGACCTCCACTCCTTTCGACTTCAGTCCAGTCGGAATTAACACAGTTAAGAAGGCGGTGCTGGCTATCTCATCGAAAGCTGTAGGTGATGATTGCATCTGCTCTAATATGATCAGCAACGTGCTCGATTATATTCTTCCCGCTATCACACACATTATAAATCACTCTCTCTCTAGCTGTTCTTTCCCCTATGTGTGGAAAAAAGCATTAGTCATACCTTTACCTAAATCCTCAAACCCCTCCTCCTTCAAAGAGTATCGTCCTATTTCTATCCTGCCTATGCTTTCCAAAGTCCTAGAATCCATTGTCCACTCCCAGCTTTCCTCCTACCTTACGTCTCACTGTCTGCTGAATCGATTCCAGTCGGGATTCAGGCCGGGTCATAGTACCGTTACGGCCTTACTCAAAGTCACTGACGACATTCAGTTGGCTATGGACGAGAAACAGCTCACCGTACTAGCGCTACTTGACTTCAGCAGCGCATTCAACTGTGTTGATTTCGACATCCTCGTTGAGATACTGAAGTCTCTGAATGTCTCCCCGGCCTCAGCCAGCTGGTTCGACTCCTACCTGAGAGGTCGTCAGCAGCGTATAAGGTCCGAGGAGACTTCAACAGAATGGTGCGACCTTTTTGCAGGGGTGCCTCAGGGTGGTATCCTGTCCCCTCTTCTCTTTTCAGTCTTCATAAATTCTATCTCAGATACTCTCTCTTCCTCTTATCATCTCTATGCCGATGATCTCCAAATTTACCGTCATTTTTCTCCCTGTGATGTTAACTCTGCTGTGGCCTTGCTGAATGCTGATCTTGAGTGTATCAGGGATTGGGCTCTGTCACACGGGCTACTCGTCAATCCTTGTAAGTCGCAGTCAATGATTATCGGGTCCAGGCACTCTCTCCAAGTGTTACAGCATATGTCCACTGCACCCATAATGTACGATGGAATCGTAATTCCCTACAGCTCCAAGGCCAAAAATCTCGGAGTCATCTTTGATAACCTGCTGTCTTGGTCAGCGCATGTCTGCGAGGTTAGTAGGCGTGTCTTCGCTACGTTTTACTCTCTCAGACGACTTCAGCACTTCTTACCTCTTCAGACCAAAATTACACTCGCCCAATCTCTGTTACTTCCCCTCATTGACTACGCAGATGTCTGCTGGATCAGCGCAAACGAAGAGCAACTGGACAAACTCGAGCGACTTCAAAATCTTGGGATTCGGTTTATTTTCGGTTTGCGCAAATTTGACCATGTTTCTCAGTATCGCAGGGATCTGAAGTGGCTTCCAATCCGTCTTCGCCGGGATTCCCACATCCTCTTCACTCTCTTTAAGATTTTACATAATCCTCATTACCCTGGCTTCTTACGTGATTCGTTCACTTTTCTTTCTTCAGATAGGCCTCGGAGACCTCACACTCGGTCGCTGCTCACAACACCGCAACATAAAACTGTCGCATATGAACATGGGTTCCGACTCCGGGCTATCAAGCTCTGGAACAAACTCCCCAGCACCGTCAGGGACAGTCCATCTCTTAACATCTTCAAAAGTAGTTTGAAGGAACATTACCTTTCTCTTCTGTAGTAGATTATATTTTATTTATATATTGTATAGGTATTTATTGATATTTAAATATAGTATTTATAGGTATTATATTATTATGTAGGTTCTCATTTATTTATATGTGTAAATATGTAAGTAATTTATTATAAATATATTAAAGTCACTCTGATGTTTAGTTTTTTTTATATGTTGTGCATAATAGGTCTATCCCTTCGCATGAAACTATTTTTCCCTGTCAGCCCTGGGTTTGCTGGAAGAAATCTCTATATAGAGATAAGCACGCCTTTGTTTACTAACTATGTTTGTAATTGTCCACTAATGTGTATATGCAATAAAGTATAATAACAATAAAGTATAATAATAATTTTTTCGTTTGCGACCAAGTTTTTCGATGAAAAAGTTATTCACAATGATGGAACGTCACGTCATCGCTGGTACTCGTACCCACGATACTGGGTATCCTAGTGTAGAAGCAATGTACGTGACTATAGATAAAGATGTAGATGCAGGGTGGTATTTTCTATAGCTGAGTCCAAAATATCCCATCACATATGCATATCCAATTGTGTCAGTAACTTGAATCCACAAAGCGTAATGAAAATAATGGTGCAATAGTATAAACAACGGTTAACTCGAGTTTTACAAGGCAGCATGCGTTTATTATTCAAACACGACAGTCATAACTATTGCGACAACTATATTATGATTTCTAAGCTAATCATTAATCAATCACATTTCTTCAGTCATGCACATTATTGAGTGTACATGTACAATCTGATTTGATAACGAATGTTAATAAGTTGTTTTATTAGCAAAACCAAATTATTTTGTTCCTTTTATAACACAAATTCAATATTAACTCAAAGTCTACATACATGAATGTATTCCACTTATTTGACTTATATCTGCAAATGTCTACGGCACAGTTGTCTATGTATTTAATCTACTTCCATATGTCAGATCCAGCTGGTAGTACTCCAGAAAAGGGGGACACAAAGGAGGTTCATATTCATATTCATTTATTTGCATATAACATGTACAATACAGATTACAGGTGCGAAATGTATGTAGAGTATATGCACCCTGAAAGTGTATTACAAATTTATCTACACATACACATTATGTTGATGGATGGATGGATGGATGGATGGAGTAATTGCTTCAAAGCCAATTTCCTTAAGTTTTCCGGCAATTGTGTCTTTGAAGTAAGCAAGTTAACCCTTAATAACGACTTTCGACACCCCTTCGTCATTTCCTGAGAATGTGAGTTTTTGGCAATTCTTACCAAATGTTTCGATGAGGCTCTTCACTGTACCATGATTCCAGCTGTCCTGTATCCGGATGATTATTGGGGGAATTATTTTAGGATTCCTTCTTGGTAATATCGCAGTCCGTAGCCATTCATACAACTGCTGGCTGGTATAATCAACATATAGACTGTTAAAGCGGTTGAATGTCGAAACTCTGGGGTTACCAGCGTCTTTACCTCTGGATAGCTGGGCGTTTGGCGGCTTTCCAACCTTCTTGGTCTTCTTTATCGCGTTTTTTGCTGATGAGGCTTGAGGTAGAAGTGCTTCTGATCATGTATTGATCCATATGATAGTCGTTTAGGGTCCGTCAACAATATCGATATCGATTTAATCGGCGGACGATACGTGTTCCATCCTTACTCCCTACGACACCGCGAGAACCGGTAACCTCTAATGTCTAGCGCGATAGACAACACTGTATTCGGTGAGAAAGCTCGACAGTAAATGAATATGAAAATAAGATAGCGGGTATGTGTTTATCAGATCATCCTAAAAGGATCGATTTTCCGTCCCTTTTGACATGGGGTATACCCTACACCATCCCATAAACACGTTTCTTTTTTTAGTTTCTCTTGAAGAATTTACACAACAGTTAGCTGGCTGTCAATATTGTTTTCATACTTTTGAACTACTTCTTGGTTTTATTAAAGGTATAGATAGTTTTGATCGATAATTTGTGGTAGGTATTCTATTTATACGAGTATCTATAAAAAAATCCCCTAACCTTTGGATAGCACATTTTTTAAAGCTAGCAATACTGGTTGCAATTGTAACAATTAGACGGCTAAGGGAATAGTTAAGTGGAATGCACTTTGCCTACTATGCAACGTAAAAGATATCCTTCGGATTATTCAAATAAGAGTCACAATAAAAAGTAGGCAAAACAGGCAGAAAATGGTCAATTCAATATATTTTTTAAACTGATTTGATCGGATCAACCTTTATTTTCATCTAAAGTTGTTCGGCCGACTTGTTAACTCTGTCATGTAGTTATCTTGGTATTATTAAGTTCGATTAAACATGGTGAGATCATTAAGCAATCGTTATTAATAATTTTCTAACTATTTATTACTGGTAATTAATTACAATTATTAATATTGTAATATTTGTATTAGTTAATCACATCCGATTTTTGGAAGAGATCTAAAAACAATCTGTGGGAGTTTTTTCGCCCTCCTCTCATAGTGGTCTAATGTTAGAAGAGGCAAAATATGAAATTTGCTAAGTATATATATATATCGACAGTAATAAAGAAATTTTGACTTGATTTCTATAATTTATGAAAACCCACTTTTTTGTCGGGGGCTAAAATTGTAGCTCTAAAAATGAGGTAGCTATGCATTACCTATTTTGTTGAACGTAACTCTTGATAAGAGTACTCGTCCCAGAGAGTTGTAAAATATATTTTTTTAATATTTTCTCAGTTAATTTGTAATTAAAAGTTATTCCAAACCCAAGTCACAGGAACTTAATAAAATTTCTTGAAGTTTAACAGAATGTAGAAGGTTTCGATTTACCTTTCAGTTATCTGAAAGATGAAGTTTTTTACGTTGTTTGGGGTACAAATTATGCCCCTGCCACCACAAACACAGTCAGGTCATAAGTTCTGTCACACAATAAAAACTTTTGAATTTAGAACGCTGGCCACAAAAAAGCTGATTGAATTCCAATTTCGAATTTTTCATGAAAATAAAAATTTGTACTTTTTAGAATTTTCCTCATTTTTAAATATGGAGTGGACACTTAAAGAAGACCGTGTCGCAGTTATTGCGTTGCATCGTTGCGGTTACGCGCCAATTCAGATTTTCGACTTACTGAAAAATTTGAATATAACCAAAAGATTCGTTTATCGTACCATAAAACGATACAATGAAGACTCTAGTGTAGATGACAGATCAAGAAGTGGTCGCCCTCGCTCTGTTAGGACTCCAGCAGTGATAAAAGCTGTGAAGGCGCGAATTCAAAGAAATCCCATACGTAAGCAGAAACTGTTGGCCCTTCAGATGGGGTTAAGCAGGACCACGGTGAAAATGGTGTTAAATGAAGACTTAGGGCTTAGGGCATATCGAAGAAAAACAGGACATCGTTTGGACGCTCGTTTAATGGACCTGAGACTGAAGAGATGCCGCGCTTTGTTGAAGCGGTACGCGGGAAAAAAACACCGGGAAATTCTTTTTTCGGATGAAAAAATTTTCACCGTGGAAGAGAGTTACAACAAACAAAATGATAAGCTGTACGCACACAGCAGTGAAGAAGCGAGCAACCGTATTCCGCGTGTCCAACGAGGTCATTTTCCATCCTCGCTCATGGTTTGGTTGGGAGTCTCTTATTGGGGCTTAACTGAGGTACATTTTTGTGAGAAAGGCGTAAAAACGAATGCAGTTGTGTATCAAAATACAGTCCTCAAGAACCTTGTGGAACCTGTTTCTCATACCATGTTTAATAACAGGCACTGGGTATTCCAACAAGATTCTGCGCCAGCTCATAGAGCGAAAAGCACACAAGACTGGCTGGAGGCGCGTGAAATCGACTTCATCCGGCACGAAGACTGGCCCTCCTCCAGTCCAGATTTGAGTCCGTTAGATTACAAGATATAGCAACACTTGGAGGAAAAGGCCTGCTCAAAGCCTCATCCTGATTTGGAGTCACTCAAGGCATCCTTGATTAAGGCAGCCGCCGATATTGACATGGACCTCGTTCGTGCTGCGATAGACGACTGGCCGCGCAGAATAAAGGCCTGTATTCAAAATCGCGGGGGTCATTTTGAATAAACTTTATTACCATAAGAATCTATGTTTTATTAAGTTCATTTTGCTATATAAATGTTTACATAAATAATAAACATGTCTAAATTATTTCATATTGCACATGTGACAGAACTTATGACCTGACTATGTATAGGAAAAGGCGTGACGCTGTGTTGTTATTGTTGTTGTTCGGGACATTATTCTGAACATCTCTGATATGAAACGGATTTCATAAGACCAGGGCTTCTTTTAAACTTTTCATTACTAATAAAATAATACAGCACAGTACACACAGGACCAAATGCATAGAAAAGAGCTCAAAAATAATGTAAATCTGATCAAATCGGTAAAATCGTTCATCAATTAAAAAAAATAACGTTGCACACATCAAATTGTTTTTCTACCTAACAATCCCCCCCCCCCCCCCCTTTCCTGTAACACTCTGTATCTGTATAGTACAATCAAAGTGCAAAAACAGGACAACCTGTCGCGACGAAATATTGAGGGTTGACAACCGAAGTTGCCGGGCGCGAAGTTTAAGTTTACTTACTTACTCTTTCGATACTTTATGAGAGGAAGGCTATTTCTAGTTTCGTCTGTAGGAATGGAGTTAATTAACTGGCATAGGCTGGGCACCCCGACAGCGGAACTAAGAATTTCAACTTGAGCTTACATTTAGAGAAATAGGATTGAAAGGTTAAAAAATGCTATTCAGCGATGTCACTAACAAATAAATATCAAATACATAAATTCAGATCCAGTACGAAATTGTAAATAAATATATCGTGATAAACAGATATTGCAATAACTTCGGGATACTTTTAAATAGAGCAAAATTAATCAAATTATGTAAACAGTCAGGAATGTAAGCTGACACTCATGATCAACAAGCTAATGTAAGAAAACAAGGCCCAAGATCACACAAAACCACGACCACCAGCGACGACGACGACGACGGGCGAATGCGGCGTCCCTCACCTCAACAGCCAGAACTGGGCCTTAACTGCTTTAATACTACTATTTTGCTTAACTTGGCTTACTGCGACGCCTTAAAGTTGGCACAAATGTGGGCCTCCAATACCCGGATCGGGAAAACTGAAGACGGAACACATTACCGTAGAGACAAACTACGATAAAATTGCGCGTAAATGACTCTTATGAACAATAACTCAAGGTTCATTTCATAACACAGGCGCGAATCTGTCGTAGCTTATCTTTACCTACTTGTAAAATGATAAGTTCTTGTGCTGGGTTTTTGTGCTTTTACACTCGCAGCACGATACACTTTATGTGTTGCAAGCGCACTTATGCACCAAATCCTTATTCAACAAATGGAAGACTACCATCAAAGCAGGAACAACGAGCATTTATCTTGTTGCACCGTTGGACTCCATTTGTGAAACGAAGCGTGCCACCCAGTGTCGCACGTCCTTTCTGGTGAAGGCAATACAAAAGCACACTAAATACATAGAAATGGCTTGCACTAAATGAGGAAGTTCTGATTTGTTTTCAGTGTTGTATGTGATGAAGTCCCTTTCATTGTTCGGTTTCCATGGGCTAACTTTGACGGTTACAAATATATTTGCAATGCCGTTGTTTCTTTTTCCCAAAGCACAAGGGATCGTTATACAATTACCTGCATGGTATTTATTGTGACGTCGTCTGCTGTAATTAGCTTCGCATCTCGCCATCAGGCGCAACGTTGATTGGTCGCTGATCACGTCATCACGCAATGGACCAACAGGATCGGGTTTAGCTACGTAGCTTGATCATACGCATTCGATACATACGAGGATACGCACCTTACCTTGTAAAGTTATAATTAAAGGTCAAAATTGAGTAAACAACGGCGTTCTCATTCCACATCATCACACCTGGGATATCAGCAACAGGGACAGAGCTATCGAGGGAACAGTACTTTCTTTATTAGGAAGGAATTACATTAAAAATGACGGATTAATTGAAGTCCCTCAAAACGCTTCAGATAATCCTTTCTGTTACACCTGTATATCGATTTTTCACAAAACGTAATCGAGTAGGGTTGCCCCCATCACGGAAATGATGGATCGCACTTTTTTTTGATAAGCACAACCCTAACTGAGACGGAAACAAAGTTTCGTTACTACAAAATAACGAATCGAAAGTCGCGAGCGAATCATAACTTTTGATGCGACTTTTGGCTGTTTGATGGGGTTCCCCGGGCCTTTTACTTGTGAAAAACTTATGCGAGGTCGTACAGCTGTCACGGATTTACGCCAAAGTGATCACCTGCTTACTTAGCCAGTCACGTATGAGAATACGTATGTGTACATGCGAAACCTGAGCAGAATGGAAACTATGTCATCTTGAATCGTCGGCCCTACAAATTGTATATCATTGAGAGAGGTGGGAGCGCTTGCATTAAACATCACCCTTAGTTTGGTAGTTAGGCTGTTCATGCGGAGAACGCCATGACGTGGGAAAAAGTATCCAGAGAGAGGTTTGTTGACTTTACATATGGCCCAATGACTCATATTCTTCCATGAAGTAGATGTACATTGATTTTAGTGTATCCTTGCGTTGTAACTTACGTTCCATGGAAAAAAGCACTGTTTAGCTCGTTCGCATGAGTTCCCAAGTTTGGTAGGGCTGTCTTATAAAGGCAACTTCACACAGAACTTACGCGGCATTCTTCTGGTATGTTTAACAAAGTGTTCTTCACAAGATTTTTCTTCTGAGGTGTAGTGCCTCTGGTTTGATAGTAGTCTCATCCAGTTGCCAAAAGCGGGTAAGGTCTGCTGGTATTGAGTCCTCGTTAACTTTGACAAAATTACACTGTACTGGTGGGCTATGAGATGTATTTTGGAACGGACAGAAGCAAGACACCAACCATACATAACCAACATGGTGAGTTTGTTTCGACACAGGTCTATCTTGCCAGTTCCCAGTAAGTCCCAAAAGACATCAGCACCAATCAATAGATCAACTTTCGCTGGTAGGTAAAACTTAGGGTCAGCTAAGATAACATCGCATGGAATGTACAGAGACTTCAGGTCGACTTTGTATGAAGGTAATATATTAGTGATGGACGGTAATACGTAATACATCGTTTCTTTTGTGAATTTGGTATCAAGGGATGTAATTCTAACCATTCAACGCATTGGCATCAGAGGGATCGCCTTGGAATGGTTCTCCAGCTACTTAAACCTCAGAAGCCAGTGTATCAAAGTTGGTCAACACATCAGCCCATGGAGCAGCATACTATTTGGTGTGCCGCAGGGTAGCGTCCTCGGCCCGACCCTCTTCCTAATTTACATCAATGAAATCTGCAACTTGTTCAGACATAAAAAGGAAGTGGACGTGTTCTGTTACGCCGATGACACTGCTCTGATATGCTGCGGAGAGTCATGGGAACAGACTCACAAACTGGCTACGACCTGCATGCGCGATGTCAATAACTGGCTTCAGAATAGTCTACTGACATTAAACACCAGCAAAACAAAATTTATCAGTTTTCATAAGACAGCCGCATCCCAACCACCCCCCGAATTCGAAACTGTTATGCTACACTCTTGCCCGACTGATTCTCATACATGCGACTGTCCCGGCATATCTAGAGTGGCGCAGATTAAGTATCTGGGAGTTATCCTGGACGAGAAGTTGACTTTTGCACCTCATGTCTCTAGTATGGCGAGCCGGGTACGCAAACTAATCCCAATATTTAAGCACTTGCGACAGGGAGCTGATCCGGAAGTTTTGAGGCTGGTCTACCTATCCTTCTGTCAGTCCTTGCTTGTATACTGCATCACAGCATGGGGAGCCACACACAAAACCACGCTCATAACTCTGGAATGAGCACAGCGATCGATCCTAAAAGTGATGACGAGGAAACCGTTCCGCTACCCCACAAAATCAATCCTCAGCGAATGCAATGTACTTTCAGTACGCCAACTTTACATTCTCAGGGCATCACTTCTCCAGCACAGTATTTCAATTAATGCAGAGGATTTCCCCCGTCTCTTGGAAAAAAGAATTTATAGGGTGCAGCTGCCAGCAGTGAACACGACATTTGCGAAAAGGTTCAGTTTCTTCGCTTTGCCACACCTATACAATACAATATGCAAGCACAACGAAGTCAAAACTACCACTGTACGCGAGTTAAGGGTTAAGCTCTTGAAGTGGCTAGTGACATTAGATTATGATTCCACTGAACAAACAAAACAGGTCCCATGTATGGAGAACCTCTTTAATTTTTTTAATTGCGTCTAGTTCATTATTTTTTGCTGTAACGGCTACAGAAATACACATTTTGTGTAAATTTCGACTCTCTGTCTAAAATGGTTTATATGAAAGAGCGTACTAACAGGGTCCCCTTTGGCGTCCTTCGGGTACGGAACCATGAAAATAGAAAAGGAAACGGCTTGACGCTTAATTTGTAATTTTTGACTTATGGGGAAATCTAAAATAATTAAGAAAAGGTGTTTAAAAATTATGTGTATTATATATATGGCTTATTAAATTCAGTTCCTAATAGTCTAATGTGTTTATCGTTTAAATATAGTTATATTCATATTATAGTGTATATTAATATTTACAATATTATACTCAGATTTGAGAATTTTATATTTGCGGATCCCTCCAACCACATAAAATGAGAGTTACCCCCTAAGTGTACGATTTATTTCAGTTGTTCAACTTAAATTTTAAATTGTTTTTATTTCCCGATTGCAAATAAAAGCCCCATTTACTTGCAGTTGCTCCAGATTTTGTTTCTTCCGCTCTACTGGAATGTTGTCCTTGGACAGCAGAAGTGGAACTAACTACAAATAACGTAGCATTGTTCTCTTAAACTAGCTTTATAACCTAGAAATGTATAGTAACGCCACGCAATATGATGTTTATGTGTAATTAGAAGGAAGGTGGAATTTAAATTCAAAAAATTCAAATCATTTATGGCTTCATTATAAAGATGTTCCAACTGGAGGTCCCGACAACGAACGCTGTTAAGGCACTGCAATTACTTACAAACCCCCTTACAGTCACGGGACTTTTATAAAATTGATTATAATGATAGAACGGCTTATTAACCTGAAATACGGACCCATTACAGAAGGCGTCACAACACAACTAAATTACAACGTTGAATTCAAGAATAACATAATATAACATAAACATTAAACTTACAGGCGAATATAAGCCGTAACAAACGGATGGTACAGCTTAAAGATTTTAGAGGTTATAATTGTGATGGTTATTATTGTATTTAAGATTGTTACATCTGTTTGTCAAATAATAATAATAATAATAATAAATACTCGATAAGGGACTATTTTGTTTTTGAAAAGTCATCTTTCCTCCATTAAAATCGGTTGGCATTTCGTAGGAACCAAAACAGCGACGTCACACACATATAAACATCCAAGACCTGGGGAATAGTTTACTTTATCCCCAGTCGGGGATCGAACCCGTGACCTCTCGCATGGTAGGCAGAGCCACAACCGCAGCGCCACAGGCCAAGAATAACCGTTCATGTGTTAGTAAACATCGAGAGGAAACCTGCCATCTCCATAGCTGCGGCGACGGGTTAGCCCCCTGTCACACAAGCTCTTTCACCTCGAATGGGAAAAGGCGTGACGCTTTATTATGTTGGCCAAGATACCTGTATAGTATTGATGGTAGGTTTGACTTTTTGATTTTCGATTTAATAATAAATAAACTTACTTTTCTAATTGCAGTGCCTTCTCTAGTAGCCAACTAAACTCAATGAAAATACTTAAACAATAACCAAATCTCAAGCCTTGTTAAATCAACCGTAAAAAACAAAACCTTGTTGTGCATATCGAGGAAGCAACAAATTAGAAAACCTCTGGCTAGAAAAAAGGACGAAATCAATAAGTACAAAAAAGAATTGAAGCGGGAGTCGCTTTGTTATCGGATACCGATGTCGGTCGCTCATCAATCGAGTCGATTCTATCGGCATATAAATTGATTAAAAGAAGAAACAAAAAGGATTACATCCTTTCCGCTTTTTACAAAGGGTAAATTGCTTATGAAGAGGATCAATTCAGGCTGTGGGATCTTAGATGCTGTATAAATTTACTGCAGATTTTATTAGATTTTTAGGGTACCGTACCTTAATAATTCAAGTTTAAAAAAAAGTACGAAGGTAGCTGGAATAAAAAGTCTTTATTAGGGCATCCTAATTCAGTTAGACGATACATTTCGAGGAAAAAAGAAAAAGTGTTTCATTCGGTAACTTTGTTAAAATCAGCGTAAATCAGCGTTACGTCAGTCATTCTAAAAAGTAACTATATAGTTTTCCATAATAAAATTATTATAAATAAATGAAGCCCATTGATGTCCAAACCGAGGAGCACGGGCCTTTACCAGAATACGAGTAAGATTTAGCTATACTCCACCACACTGGCTCAGTGCGGGTTGATGGAGGATTGTCGGGCTTGTGGCCAACCCGACACCGTCAGAAGTTATCAAGCTGCCCTATTAGGGTCTCTGCCACAGCTTTAAGACTACTTCCACCAAATAGCGACAGTAGCCGGGACCTACAACTTAACGTTTCATCCAAAACACGGAAGCGTCTGAAACAAACGCCACATAGAAAGCACACCCATCCAGTGTTTGTCTCGGCCAGATGTTGCTACCCGCACGATCGTTTCCGATGTGCGAATACCGTTAGGCCACGGACATTTCCATAACATTTTTCCAAAACGCCGACACACTTTTCCGTGCTTTCTGAATACCGATTATGGATTCAGATTTATACTGGCACTAGGCCAGGAATAAACGTTTTTGTCGAGTAGGTTGCCCCGCCGGGATTCGCGTCGGACTTCGAAATAAAAAGCAGCGGACATTTGAGCTCACCCAAGTCAGCGGTACATGAGCACGTATTGTGTATTTATTTATTTCCAAAAACTTATGTGTATATTTTAGGTATAAGTGCTCTTAAACCACTGAGGCACAGGCACTTGAGGGCACAAAATATATTCTTGGTTGTATCAGAGTTGTACATAAAATGTTAGGTAGTTTGTAGTTAAAATAATTAAATTTACATCGATTTGGCTTAAGTATTCCATCACTGCACAACACAAAATTGGTTTATAAATCCAAAATGTTCGGGCGCACACGCATCTACTTTTTATTTATACACATATCTACTTTGGATGATTGTCACAAGTATTGCATGGTGTAGTATGATGAAGGATTGTGTATTTAGTTACCTAGCCTACAACTACATAGGTGTTTCAGGGCACGGTGTGCGTACGTAAAATATCTAACTGGCGTTAAAAAATTAAAAAAATTAAAAATTAAAAATTTATTTATTTACCAGAAAGTTATGTAACAGTCTAATATTATGCTTATGACCCACACACTAGGTATAACCTGTATCGTGGAGGTCTATAATGAAATTTCAATGTTGTGTTGTCCTGAGTTTGGGATAGCAACAGCAATAAAATAAAAAGTAATTGTAATTAGGGAACTCTTACATACCAAGGTGACCAAACACTTCCAGACCACTGAAATAGTAATATAAAATATACTACACACATAAACAATATATATCTATCTATAATTAGGGATAAGGATAGATAAATAAGTAAATAAGCAATTCTGAATTTGTTTTAGAAAGAGAAGTTTTACTATCATATAAACCATTTTAGACAGAGAGTCGAAATTTACACAAAATGTGTATTTCTGTAGCCGTTACAGCAAAAAATAATGAACTAGACGCAATTTAAAAGATTAAAGAGGTTCTCCATACATGGGACCTGTTTTGTTTTTGGGCTATGGCAAGAAACCCTTAGTCCGAATTGAACTTGGCCGGCACCCTAGTGTTGGGCCAGAAGCAATGTAAGTACCGGTATATAAATGTTATACGACAGAGTCACCGTTGGTAGTGCCCATGATGCCAACCGATTTGAATGGAGGAAGGATGAAAGCGATTTATAAACCAAATTGGTCAGAACGATGTTCTTAATAGAGTATTTATTGTCATTGTTATTTTACTTTATTAATTTGACTAACAATCTTAAAAAAATAAACTCATATACCTTTATTTTTTACCATCCGTTTAATTGGTATTTATCTACGGAATCCTCGCCTGTCTCTTACTATTCGCCCTTGACCGTTTTTTATAACAAAGTAAGTACGAATCCTGACAATAAAACTAAGGAAAATTTGTATCAAGAACTTCTCAGTGGGGACGTAATAAAGTAGCATAACTTTTTATGACTTAGAACTAAACGATTTTCCGGCGACGCCGAGTGCGAGAGTGCGGCCCGTTACAATAAATCACTCTCAACTCTGAGAGCTATCTCAAGCGCGTGAAAATGACAGATTTGATATGGCTGAACCGTCATCGTGACATTGCTGAGGCAACTCTCAGAGCTGAGAACGTTTTATTATTACGTGCCTAAGTCCATAAGGACTCCTTCCCATTATGACAATGCTCATAATGAAAAGTTCCCATTTGGACAAAGTACGATCTGACCAGTATGATCTGACACTTGGAAATTGTTGCACTGACATGTACAAAAGCACACCAAAGAACTTTTTCAGATCCCTTACAGTGTAAGTAGTTAGCTTTTCAGGATTCTTTTGGGTAACATAAAGATTGGTTTGTTCGACTATGTTCTGCATGAAGTTTTCATTAAAAAAGTAGCTGAAGCATGCATATGGACTATCTAGCTGTGATAATTCTGGTCCAAAGTCAGAGTTACCTTTGAAAGTGACTTTAGACTCGCGAAACTCCATATTTCTTTTCTTCCATATCAACTTTCTTTTGTCTAGTAATCCTGCAAACACATTACCCGTTGGGATCAGATTAGGTTCCAGTGCCGGATGATCTGGCAGTTCATCTTCAACTAGAGGTGGATCATCTTCATCATCTTGAGAATCTTCTCCGTTTTCTTCTTCTAAGACATCCCCAAGTAACATCTCTCCATCGTGAATTTGTTCCAACCTTTCCTCTTCGTTATCAGAAATTTCTAAGTCATCTTCCGACATCCATCCACCTTCTAAAGCTGCTAAATATTGTTCTATGTCTTTTTCTTTCATGTTTAATATTTAATACAGCCCTGAAAACAAAAAGAAACTAATCAAAACTTACATTTATTCACATTTGATGTTTCATACTAGATGAGTGATCGTCATAACATAATGATGTAAATTTACATCAAACAATTGTCAGCATTTTTTTAATATTTATCTTGTTTTTTTTACCATTATGAAAGTTTATATCGAAAGACTAACCTTAAATCTCTCCAGATGTGTATTTTCGTATCAAAATATTAGAAATTATCAGCAAAAATTCGATTGACAAAATCACCAACGTACACGAAACCAAAATTATGCAGCCGCGTGAACTTTTTGTTGTCGTTTCTGACAGATGACGTTTATTTTTTTTTGTGGCTGCGTTCCGAAAGTTTAGTTTATCCTTCTTAAATGTTACTACACCCAAAAATGTACAGCCCCGTATCCTATGGTAGGTGTTCTCCCCTGCGAAGTGGGTTGATGGAAATTTCCATCAAGATGCATTTAAGGGTTATTTTTTACCATCCGTTTAATTGGTATTTATCTACGGAATCCTCGCCTGTCTCTTACTATTCGCCCTTGACCGTTTTTTATAACAAAGTAAGTAAGAAAGAAAGAAGAAGAAGAAAGAAAGAATATCAATTTATTCGGACTACGCCATAACACACACAACATAAAATACACGATAATTATGAGAGGACAAGAAAAAAAGTGAAACATACAATTGAAGGAGAAAGTAATAACAACCAATATCGCAGACAATAATATACACACGCGTCACAAAAGTAAAAGTACATACCACACAGTAACTTATATGTATAGTACATACACAAGACAACAAGATATAAATAAAAGCTAAATACAATTTTGTAGCGACGAGTAGACAGTAACGTCGTGAAGTGTGTGCCTAGGCGGCGAATAGGTTCCGACTCAGCATGTGCCACAGAACCGGCAAGAGGTCCTGCAACGCTGGTATTCTGTCGGCACCTTATCAAGGAGGAGAAGATAAAGGGTGGGTGTTAATAAACTACTTTTTATTAAAACTGCATATATAATTGATATGAAAATAAATAAACTATAGGAAAAAATTAGGAAAATTTAGTGGATGGATAAGCTAAGTAGGAGACGAATTGACATCAGAAATATAATTATAATTAATAAATAATACATTAAAAAACACTAATTGCATAAATAGTTGAGAGTATAAGGGATATTAAATATTGTATACTATAGTAGAAAGTTCAGTGACTTAACCGATTCACATATGTACATTAAAAAGACTTAGCTTTAAGATAATATGACTAGCAAACGCAGGGATTCACTAGGGCAGAATCAGGCATCTGACTTCTGCAAGTGCAGAAGGTGTTTTCTACATGCAAGTTTGAAACTGGCAATAGAATTGTGAACTCGGATTGGTGGTGGCAGGTTGTTCCAACACTTCGTCACCAGATACCTGAAACTGCCCCGAAAAGCAGCTGATCGATGTCGAGGGATTGTTAAAATGCTGGTTGTAGTCCTGTTGATGTAGTGACGAGATACCCGCCATTTAAGCTTTTCAAATAAATACTCTGGTGTTTGTTGCCTTATCACACCAAATAAGAGGGAGGCAAGATGTAATTGCAGCCTACCATTGATATTTAGCATGTTGGCCTTGTTCAGGTAAGGAGTAATGTGACTACGAGAAGGGATGGTAAAGCAGAACCTGGCGCATGCGTTCTGAACTCTTTGCAGCAACCGGTGAGTGCGTTTGAGCAAACAGGGCCCGTATACTGTAATGCCATAATTTAATTTTGAGAGAACCAATGACTCACACAGTAGTATGCGCATTTGTTCGCTCAGATAATTTCGGATCCTATACAATATATTTAGTCTATAGAAACAGTTTTTGACTACGTCAAGAACATGCTTCTCGAAACGTAATTGGTTATCCATGATAATACCAAGATTTCGGGCCTCACATACACGTTCAATAGGGACACCTGCAATAGTTACTTGTGGATTTAGGTTATTAAATGTCTCTATCTGATTTTTTGACCCTAATATCATGTATTTGGACTTAATAGGATTTAAGACCAAGGCGTTCCTCGTAGACCAGTTGTTCACTCTATCCAAGTCATCGTTAATACGTCTAACGCAGTCGAGAAAGTTGTTTTTATTTCGACTAGTATAAATCTGCAGGTCATCTGCATAAATATGGTAATGACAATGATTAATGCACTTTGTGACATCGGCGCTGTAGATGATAAATAATAGTGGCCCTAAGATTGAACCTTGGGGGACACCCCTGTCGGTACTAACAGTTTGTGATTGATCGCAGCTACCATCGGCCTTCCTTAGTACCACCTGCTGACTACGAGCCCTAAGATAGGTTTGAAACCATCGCACCGCGGCAACATCAAAGCCGTAGTAGCTCAGCTTGGACAGAAACAGACTAACATTGATCGAGTCGAAGGCTCTAGAATAATCCAGGAGTGTAAGGATTGTTCCATTTCCGGAGTCCTGCGCCGCGAGTATGTTGTCAACAACATCAAGAAGGGCTGATGTTGTGCTCCTTTTCTTTCTAAATCCTGATTGAATTTGGGCAGAATAGATATTTTTTCAGCATACAAGATGACCTGCTTGTAAACGACTTTCTCCAAAATCTTAGACAAAAAGGGAAGTATGCTAATTGGACGTAAATTCGATACGGTTTGAGGATTACTAGTTTTTGGAAAAGGTCGTATAATGGCATTTTTCCAAGGGGTCGGAAAGGTGCTGGTAGAAATCGATCTGTTAATTATTTCAGTGATTATTTTAAGAGTGTGTGGTAGCGTCAGAGTTATCATGCTCATGGTAATGTTATCCGATCCACAGGAGTCAGATCCCATTCCACAAATGATCTTTCCGATGTCGTACTCGCTAATAGAACGAAGCTGGAAAACAGCCGGACTATGTCTATGAAATTCGAAGAAAGAAAGATCCGATATTGTTACAGAGTTGTCCCCAGGAACATTAATAAAGTGTGCATTCATTTCATCGGATTTAGCGAAGTTATCAGGGATATCTATGGATTTCTTAACGTTATGTATTTCAGTTTCTCTTAGATTTTTCCACAACAGTTTAGGTTTATTTATGTTTTTGTTTATGTGGTGTTCAAAATAAGCTTTTTTTTCTGCGTACAAACTGGCATTCGCAAAATGCTTCAAATATTTGTACTCTTGGCGATGAGCAGGAAATTTTGACACTTTGTAGGTCTTGTGAGCATTATCCCGGAGGTGCATTATGTGCCGTAAATTACTTGTCAGCCAAGGCATAGTTTTCTCTTTAATGGTGGTAATTTTTATGGGTGCATGTTTATCAAATAATTCCAGGACTGTTACTTCGAACGCTCTAAGTATGTCATCAACGTTTTCGTGCTCCAGAGCAGAATCCCAGTTAATTTTATGCAGGTCAATGTCAAACGACTGCAGGTTTATATTTTTGATCGGGCTGTACAGAATTTTACGTGGTATATATTTCTCCCTTTTAACCTTTATTGTAACAGTTACAAACGCGTGTCCACCGAGGTCAGGAATATGATCCACACAGACTTGAGTTACACCGGCATTAGTGCAGAAAAGGTCTATAAGCGTTGCGCTGGTATCGGTGAAATGTGTTGGCTCGGCTACATAATTTGTTAACTTAGTATAGTCAAGGAATTGCTGCAACTTATGTGTCATAGCATTCTCCGGACCAGGCAAATCAATATTAAAGTCACCAGTTAATACAATGCGGTCGAACTTTGAAAACGTAGATATTGAGTCAGTCAGTGCATCCAAAAAGTCATCCACAGCCATCCACTGAGGACGATAGGCAGTTCCGACTATGATTTTTATTGATTTAATATTCAAAGAAAGCCACATTTGCTCGACTTTGAACTCAGATAGCGGATGAGGGTAGATTTTTGCTTTCATACCTAACTTAATGTAAAAAGCAATACCTCCACTTCGCGCGCGTCTAACCTCCATTGAGCGAGCTACATGGCGCAGTCTGTATCTGGGCACTGTCGGCGCGCGCCCCACCTCCCCGTCCCTGAGCCAAGTTTCGTTAATAGCTACAATATCGGGCGATCTTTGCAACATAGCTACCATGAACTCATCATGCCCAGTATTCAGCGAGCCCGCGTTCCAGAGTGAAATTTTAATTAGTTTATTGCTAAGCTCTGTTGTAAATAGCAGTAAGCAGTACGAATCCTGACAATAAAACTAAGGAAAATTTGTATCAAGAACTTCTCAGTGGGGACGTAATAAAGTAGCATAACGTTTTGTGACTTAGAACTAAACGATTTTCCGGCGACGCCGAGTGCGAGAGTGCGGCCCGTTACAATAAATCACTCTCAACTCTGAGAGCTATCTCAAGCGCGTGAAAATGACAGATTTGATATGGCTGAACCGTCATCGTGACATTGCTGAGGCAACTCTCAGAGCTGAGAACGTTTTATTATTACGTGCCTAAGTCCATAAGGACTCCTTCCCATTATGACAATGCTCATAATGAAAAGTTCCCATTTGGACAAAATCCCAATTCAACAACTATGTAGGTAGATATTTAAATTAATTAATGTAAACGGAGTATTGAATACATACTAAAGTGTATCACGAGATTTTTATTTGGTAGAAATGTTTTTGAACCCCTTGTTTTAATCTTTAATTATGTATGTTTAAACTACATTGCATACGAGTACTTATCAAACTGTAACCTTTTGCCTTTTGCCAACTTTTAAACGGCTCTAAATTGTTGCCTTTAAAGGAGAGCTCACGAGAAATAAGGTGTAAACGACCGGATCTTTACAAGAGGTTTGTGATCATAAAACACCTCCTTTTTCAACAATGTACCTGGCCACTTTGTGTTAGAATTCTCTAGGGTGGAGGTGAATAATGGATTATTGAATAACTGGCTACTCTGCCACCCGATATGGGAAAAGAATTTCCGCTCTATGGAGGTTATTAATCCTTAATCGAATTCAAGTACTTTTTAATTTTAAGGAAAAATATTAACGCAGAAAGAAAAAAATAAGGAAAAAATCCAGGCCGTTTAGTTTTACTTTAAAAGGCACGCTCGCCTTTGCAGTCAAATAAAGACGTAAAATAGGAAAATAGAAAAAAATATCGAATCAATTCACATCAAAACGCGAGCTGTCATAAACATAACCACACAACGTGTGGTGGCAAAGTGTGTAATTTTAATCAATAAACGCTCGTGTACGCTACTTGTGGTTACACAGAATTGATGGTTGATGTGTTTTGCGTTCGGACGGGGTGCGTATAGTTTTAGGGAGATTTTGGGAAATCTTTTTTGATAAGACTCCGCTACCAAAGACTGAAGAGGGATTTTTTGGATTTTTCGGCAGTTACCTTAAGGTTTTTAAAATTTTATTCTCCATAAGAACTTTTCTAAGACTTCGCCGAATAGTTTTAAAAAAAAAAACATCAAAATTGGTCCCGCAGTTTGCAAAATTTTGCGCTCACCAACACATTTGATGATTAATTTATACATATATATAGATTGATTGAGAAACCTTCATTTCACCATAAATGCGGCAATGAGCAAGACTCTGTTGAAGTTCTTGCGGTAATATTTCGATGCGGAAGGTGTCATTGTTGAGACATCTGTATGGCGCGAGACTTCAGTGCGGGATCGACAAAGCATGTAATGTCACCCCTCCCGCACCGAAACACTACCGCGAGGAACAACTCAGTAAAGAGACTGTACACGCGGCGATAACCTAGCCCCTGTGCGCAAAGTGGAGTCTTGAATCCCTGCTGAACGTGGGTAGTACCCTTTCGTCAGTTTTTTTTTGTACTAATTAGACAAGCTCCCATTAAGGCAAGGTTCTTAATGACAACTTCCCAATTTGAACACTTCCCAATTGGACCACTTATCTGAGTGTTTATGAAGGTATAAATTTGAGCGCGTGGTCACCCTAAACAACAATAATAAGTACTGTCCGTCTTCTAAAAGCGATTGATGACACTTTAATTCGCTAAATTATAAGTTTGCAAAGCGACGTCAAGTATACCCCCCATCCTTGCAACGATCTGTACTTATCATAAACTGGTTGTTTTTAAGTGTAGCTTTATTAAGAGGCTGTAAATAATCATCTTTAATTTAAATAACTTTAATGTATTAAAACAGTGAGACTCTAACCTGACCAAAAGATATTGTTGGCAGGCTCAAGATACGTTTATTAATCACAGGGTCGTGAGTTGAATATTGGTGATATAGTTGAAACGCTGGATAGGGACTCGCCGGGAATTTGTAGACTTCAGCTCCTTGGTAGACTCAATCCAACTGGTCCACTTCTCCAGACGTCAACAAGTGATTTTGCGGTTAGCGCCAGGAGGATATTACTCCTCGGCGTGGAACCCTGGAAAGAGACCAGTGTGTATGATAGGAATACAAAAGCGCAACAGCGCCCAGCTATCAGGCGACGGCTCCCCACACGGAGACTTCCGACGAGGGCCCTAGGGTAATTAGGATCTAAGAGTGCCGCAGTCCAATAGACACTGTATAGAAAAGGTAAATACATAGAGTATAAAATACACGAAAATAAGAAAGACTAACTACGAACCAATGCTTACCCATGGATTGGGGATAGTAGGGAAGTTTCATATCAACAACTGCACTTTACAGCAACTAAACATTCAGCTCCATTACAGTACTAAAAGGAATAACAGTACTAAAGGGACTAGCCCATCGCCGCAACTAAAGGCGTGACTTAAAAATTATTGATGCAGAAGAGACAACCTCACGTATCAGAGCTCAAACAATGTCTGCGTCAAAAAAACAATCAGCTGCCAGACGAGATTCCAGACCCGAATTTCCGAATTTCTATAGTTGTACTTTTTATTTGGCTAATCCGCCAGTAGCCAATATGGTCAAAGAGGTAGTACGTTACATACCCGTCTTGTTTGGGTAGGATTTTACCTGATAAAATCCGCTAAGATACTAACTAAACTAAACTAACTTACCAAATTAACTACTTAAGATAAAAACGCGTAAAAATACTCACAAACTTTCGCGTTTATTTTATTAGCAGTACTCACAAACTTTCGCGTGTATAATATTAGTAGGATATGGCAGATTTTTTTCCTACTTATACTAGTATATTTTGGACAATTCACACAATATATTTATAAATTATAGCTTAAGTGTTATTCCGAGCTACATTATTGTAAAATTTCATTAAAATCCATTAAGTAGTTTTTGCGTAATAGTATCAAACAAATCCATACTCACAAACTTTAGAGTTTATAATATTATTAGGAAGTAGGATAAAATTATCGTTTTACCTCCCTCCATACACATCTACCGTTCCTACACTTGACAATAAAAGAATATTTATTTTGACACCAGTCATAAATTAAAAAATATCGACAGCTGAAAAATTTGTCTGTCAAAATTAAAGACAGCTGCCAAAAATAGAAACAGTAGTGACAGCTGTCCAAATTGTGCCAGCTGTCTAAAATAATAACTCTGTTAGCCAACAGTTTTACCATGAACAACAATAAACAGTTTTCTAATAGGAAAGCAGGCTATCCCTGCCGAAGTCCCTGGTTATCAAACAGGATTGTATTTCCTGATGGAAAGCTGGCTATGAAGAAGTATTATGAAACGAACAAGGGTTTTTCTATCTTCACGCCGCTGGCCTGCCGTCTTGTGTCCGCCTACTGAGCTTTTTTACCCCCAGCCCTTTCCGGGATACCACCAGCCTGCTGCTGCGGTAGCGGGCGTATTTGTTGTTGTAGATGTTGTTGAAATCGTCGTTGTAGGAACGGTAGCGGGCGTATTTGTCGTTGTAGATGTTGTTGAAATCGTCGTTGTAGGAACGGTTGCGGGTGTATTTGTTGTTGTAGGTCTTGCTGAAGTCGTCCTTGTAGGAACGGTAGCGGGCGTATTTGTAGTTGTAGATGTTGTTAAAATCGTCGTTGTAGGAACGGTAGCGGGCGTATTTGTTGTTGTAGATGTTGTTGAAATCGTCGTTGTAGGAACGGTAGCGGGTGTATTTGTTGTTGTAGGTCTTGTTGAAGTCGTCCTTGTAGGAACGGTAGCGGGCGTATTTGTAGTTGTAGATGTTGTTGAAATCGTCGTGGTAGGAACGGTAGCGGGCGTATTTGTAGATGTAGATGTTGAAATCGTCGTTGTAGGAACGGTAGCGGGCGTATTTGTTGTAGATGTTGTTGAAATCGTCGTTGTAGGAACGGTAGCGGGCGTATTTGTAGTTGTAGATGTTTTTGAAATCGTCGTTGAAGGAACGGTAGCGGGCGTATTTGTTGTTGTAGATGTTGTTGAAATCGTCGTTGTAGGAACGGTAGCGGGCGTATTTGTTGTTGTAGATGTTGAAATCGTCGTTGTAGGAACGGTAGCGGGCGTATTTGTTGTATATGTTGTTGAAATCGTCGTTGTAGGAACGGTAGCGGGCGTATTTGTAGTTGTAGATGTTGTTGAAATCGTCGTTGTAGGAACGGTAGCGGGCGTATTTGTTGTTGTAGATGTTGTTGAAATCTACATTGTAGGAACGGTAGCGGGCGTATTTGTAGTTGAAGATGTTGAAATCGTCGTTGTAGGAACGGTAGCGGGCGAATTTGTTGTTGTAGATGTTGTTGAAATCGTCGTTGTAGGAACGGTAGCGGGCGTATTTGTTGTTGTAGATGTTGTTGAAATCGTCGTTGTAGGAACGGTAGCGGGCGTATTTGTTGTTGAAGATGTTGTTGAAATCGTCGTTGTAGGAACGGTAGCGGGCGTATTGGCTCCCAGAAGATCTACTTCCGCACTCAAATGCGATACCGAGATATCATCAGCTGGTGATTTTTCTGCCAGGGGAACTATTTGTTTCCTGAGGTCCAGAACAGTACCCGGTGTACCTCCTCGAAGCTCAACCTCATACTCCAATTCAGCCTTATTTAGCGACAGATATTTTATAGGAAACGTCATGTTTACTACCTATCTAGTAAACTGTACAAATTTACATGAAAGTAAGCAGAGTACACGACTAACGCCCGGTTTCTGGTACAAAATCAAGCCATTGATCTACCGTTTTGATAGCTGAAATTGATAAAGGACTGTCAACAACAGATTAAATGTACGAGAAATCGGCCGTTAAACACTAACCTTATTTATTATTCAATAGTCCGAAAAGTTTCCCTACTAAAATCTTCACAATTTATTAATTTATTTTTCGTACTGAGAATTTGGAGGAAAATATTTATCAACAATTATAATATGACAACGGCCGTCAGACTGCGACCATAAATAATGTAGAAATGAGGTAGGTACCCAGATAAACGATCAAATATACTCCTGTCAGACAAAAATAAACACAACAAAATATACAAGCTACGAAAGAAATCTAGCGTTCTACGGCGCTCTTATGGCCTAACTACCCTGACCAGACATAAAACTCTATCACCAATATTCCCTTAATCCGGGCGCCATTGAAACAGTGAGACTCTAACCTGACCAAAAGAGATTGTTGGCAGGCTCAAGATACGTTTATTAATCACAGGGTCGTGAGTTGAATATTGGTGATATAGTTGAAACGCTGGTTAGGGACTCGCCGGGAATTTGTAGACTTCAGCTCCTTGGTAGACTCAATCCAACTGGTCCACTTCTCTAGACGTCAACAAGTGATTTTGCGGTTAGCGCCAGGAGGATATTACTCCTCGGCGTGGAACCCTGGAAAGAGACCAGTGTGAATGATAGGAATACAAAAGCGCAACAGCGCCCAGCTATCAGGCGACGGCTCCCCACACGGAGACTTCCGACGAGGGCCCTAGGGTAATTAGGATCTAAGAGTGCCGCAGTCCAATAGACACTGTATAGAAAAGGGAAATACATAGAGAGTATAAAATACACGAAAATAAGAAAGACTAACTACGAACCAATGCTTACCCATGGATTGGGGATAGTAGGGAAGTTTCATATCAACAACTGCACTTTACAGCAACTAAAAATTCAGCTCCATTACAGTACTAAAAGGAATAACAGTACTAAAGGGACTAGCCCATCGCCGCAACTAAAGGCGTGACTTAAAAATTATTGATGCAGAAGATACAACCTCACGTTTCAGAGTTCAAACAATGTCTGCGTCAAAAAAACAATCAGCTGCCAGACGAGATTCCAGACCCGAATTTCCGAATTTCTATAGCTGTACTTTTTATCTGGCTAATCCGCCAGTAGCCAATATGGTCAAAGAGGTAGTACGTTACAGTATCTGAAGTATGCCAGTAGTCAAAGGAAAAAAATCTAGCGTCACACTTTTCCAATATGGGTTGGCTATGGCACAGTTGTGCCCACATTTAGCCAGCTATTCCAAACTTCATTTCACGTGGCAGGGGGCTAGCCTATCGGCGGAGCCATGGAGATATTGAAAAATTCCTCGTGATGTTTTCCATTACCGTTAGAACGTCCGTATAATGTACTCAAGACTAACGAAAGACCGAAATCATTAAAACACAAATTTCGAGCTAATATTATGTTTTCGATCATGGATTTAACAGCATTTGGGTAAGTTAGTTATTATTTTGAAAATTAGTAGAATAAGTCCACCGGACCGAACGAAACTTTAGATTAACAAAAGCCTTATCTCAGAGATCTTAATACATATCAATTTTATAAAGTTTAAATTGTCGAAAAATCAATTGATTTTTCGACAATTTTTGCTCAGTGACGCGACGAATTATCGACGATAGATCAAACAAAAGTAATCTCTAAACCTGAACGGTTTGATGAAAAAAGATTTTTTTTCTCTCATTTTAATCGTTATCGGCAGATGATGGATTGCTGCAAAAATGTGGGACTAATTTTTTTTAAAATATATTTTTAGGGTTCCGTACCTTAAAAGAAAAAAGGCAACCCTTATCACTTTGTCCGTCTGTCCGTCTGTCTGCCTAGAAGGCCCTTTATTACGTAGACGTAGCATGTAGGCATTAATATCAATTACGCGGGTGGTTTCATGAAGTCGTGAAAAATCAATCATCTAGGTCAAGTCCTACAAAAGTTACACCGTTTTAGCCGCAAATTCACTATATTCCATTGATACTTGCAAGAAAATCAAAACCTAATATAGAGTACTTCCCGTTGACCAAGAATCAGATAAGAAAAGAAGCAAGGTCTTATATCACAAGTAAAATAAAAAATCGTGCTCAGAATATTTGTTGTCTGTGGCAGAAGATAATAAACCTCCTTGTTTGCTTTGCTTTGCTGCTTGCTGCCCCAATTATTTTTCTTACTGTAAAGGCCTTCTGACCTATTCAGTAAGAAAAATAATATAAAATAAACATACGAGTACAATGGCACTTGTTTCGTTCGGAGTATTTCGATCTTAAATTAATTAAAATAAAATTATTTAATTGAATAATAAACTTTTTCTGTCTAATTAAAGTTCTTTATTAGGACTTTAATATTATTATAATCTGCCATGTTAAAAAACTTTTAAAAAAAGCCCTTAACTGTTAGTCCGTCACATATTCCTAGCCCCTCGTCGGTGGAAGCCACCGATATCAATTGAAATGCAATTTTATAAATAACCCACTGATGAAAAGTTAACTAAATTTACCCCCGGGGTCAAATATTCACGACTCGCGCCACCTAAGAAGTTAACTTAAAAAAATGTACGGAACTCTCGGTGCGCGAGTCCGACTTGCACTTAGCATTTTTTTATTATTTTCGGCCTGTTGTTTCCTATAATTTCCTTCATTTTCACAGCATTGTATAATTCAGTTTTGGGTGAATAAAGGCTATATAGCCTATATGTATATACACAGTCACTGTAGGGGAAAAATTTACTTCAATATGTCGCTGCAACGTTGAACAGTGTCCTGGAACATGTCCCGCGACATTAAATAATTCCACACTGTGCAACGTTGCAGCTACACGTTGCAGCGACATACTGCAGCGACATTTTGGAAGCTATTTTGTCCCTAGTGGGGAAGAAGAAAAAAATCCCCTGGTCTTTTGTGTTCGCTGTTTCTGGTTCCCACGACACAGGGTATCCTAGTGTGGGGCCAGAAGCAATGTATGTGCCGGTATATAAATGTTTATATTTATCACATCACTCTTGACATTGTGGTCGTGCTCGTCACTTTGTTTGGGTGACCGCTTGGGTCCCTATATTTAGTGTAGCAATGTCAAAGTCAACATTTCTTTGGTACTGTAGATATTTAGGTATACTTTGTTAACGTAGTATCTGAGCCATAAGTGTGACGTCTTGTGGTATACCGTCACGGCTTTTTCTCACATAAGGCACAGGACTTGCACTCAGTAGTTTTAGCTTGAATGAATAATAAAACGGGTCCACCCATTCTAACTCTTGCGATAGGGCGACTGCAGGCCTTGTGCAGCAGACTTTTGATAGACGCTGTCGTTACACACGACTTCCTCCGCTTTCATTTTAACGATGCCCTTTTTTAAACGATTAATAAGTATATAAGGTAAACCGTAATAAACTATTACTATACACATATATGTCACCGTAAGATTGTCAAAACCGTTAGTTTATAAACTAACGCGGCAGTTTGTAATCAGCTGATCGGGTCAAGGTACTGAGGGACAAATATTTTTTTCCCTTTGCGACCATATGTTTCTTGTAGAAAGTTCTTCATAATGATGGGTACTATCATTCCTCAAAATATGGTCCGCTAATTAAATATCACCTTGTATACGAAAGAACAAAGTCAATATAGTCAATAGTCAATAGTCAAAGTACTTTATTACTGTAGATATTTACATATACTTAGCAAACGTCATTTTTTGCATCTTCTCTACATTGGACCACTGTGGGAGAAGAAGGGCGTAGAAACTCCAACAGATTTATTTTTAGATCTCTTTTAAAAATAGGCTGTGCTTAACTAATACAAATATGAAAAATTTAATTGTTATGATTAATAAGCAGGAATAAATAATTACAAAATTATTAACAGCAAGGTCTGTGTTGAGCCAGATTAACCCTATACAGTCCTGTCATTTAAGTAATCTTGAACATTGTAATGTCCCTTTTTCGACAAAGTCGCTTTAACATGCTTTTTAAATTGCTCAAATGGCAATTTCAAAATCTCCAGAGGTATCTTATTGTAGTAGAGAATGCACTGACCCTTGAAAGAATTGCTAACCTTCGCGAGTCTAAAACGGGGCGCACATAGTCTGTGATTATTTCTTAGGTTAACATTACAGCTGTCGCTAAGTTTGGAAAATGTTGTAAGGTTCTTGCGTACATACATTATATTTTCGAAAATAAATTGACTAGCTACTGTTAGTATGTCAATTTCTTTAAAAAGCTCTCTTAATGAGTCTGTTCGTTTTAAATTATAAATTGCTCGAATAGCTCTTTTCTGTAAAATAAAAATAGTTTGAATATCCGCTGCTTTCCCCCACAACAAGATACCATAGGACATCACACTATGAAAGTAACTAAAATATACTAGCCTAGATGTAGCCACATCCGTGCTTTGTCTGATGTTCCTAACAGCGTAAGCCGCAGAACTTAATTTACCAGCCAATTTATCTATGTGGGGTCCCCACTGCAATTTGCTATCAATGGTTATTCCAAGAAACTTCGTATCATTTACCAATTCTAACGTGCTGTTGTCTAACACCAAACTGGTCTCAACTTGCCTGACATTTGGAAGTGAGAATTTGATACACTTGGTTTTACTAGCGTTTAACAATAAATTATTAACTGTGAACCAATTCAAGGTTAAAGACAATACACCATTAACATCATCAAAATCTCCTTGATGATGTTAATGGTGTATTGTATTGAAAAGTTGTAATCAAGCACGGCAAGTTACTTGCTTGTCAGGTTCGCACTTAATGTAGCCGTGTTGCATTTAACTCTTTCGCAGACGGTAACCAAATGGGGGCCCAAAACGTGATACCCGAGTACGTATTGGACACTAAAATTTAAATGCCAGAGAAGTCGTGTTCATTTGCAGGTACAATTGAGTATGCAATTTTGACACGAATGCTATAGAATAAACTGAAAGAGCAAGCGAGCCAGAACTATCTTCTGTCTCGGTTGCTCTTTGCTATTTTTTCTGTGTTCAAAAATGGTCTAATATGTATGACACTATCCGACCTGTAGAAGTACCCATAGTGACACAAATAGTAGCGCTACCTATAACTGCAATGAAAATGCGAATTCTGCAGAGTTTCGTCCACAACAGTCAATCCAATGACTAATTATATAGCATTTGACGTAATTAGTGATAAGTTGTATTCAAACTGAATATTGGCGCCTGTCAAAACTCTGCAGCTCTATTCTCTATCTCTGACATCTAGAATTTTCTATCGCAATCCCTGTAAAATTTATATTTTGAAAGATGCTTACTGCAAATTGAAGTTGACCAATCAGAGCGCGATTATCGGTGTCAGGAGCTGTCATCTAAACAGACAATCTGTTCGATTCCAAATCGATATTCGATCGATGGTTTCTGAACGGCCATTTTGAATTTGACGTTAGCTGCCAACCTGGCAGTTTTGACAACTGACAGACAAAAGCCCTCGCAAAGTAAACGCGTTTTGGTTAGGGTATTGAAATTAAATCGCAAGCCATCTGGAATGTATTCGGGTTTCCCTCAGGATTGTCAATATAGCTGAGTGTGTTGTGGTTCCCCGAACCAGATAAAGTTCGCATTTTCGTGGCCGATTGGTTTTTACCACGTAATATAACCTGTGTTGGAACACTGTGCTCATCGAAGCTGGCCCGCCAGTCACACCTGGTTGGCTGAAGAACCTGTCTACCAAGAAGAGCCTAGGGTGCACCCGGGCCTTGCAGAGAGACAGGAGGTTGACGGGACCGAAGCACAGACCAGGTTAGATCGACCCCAATTACTTCAGCTCGGTGAATCGCCGACGTTCACACTTCTTGGCAACTGATCGTTACGCTACCTCGTAGCTGATGGGCCCCTACGAGGTCATTAGGTGCTGAGAAGCCTGAACATTTTGGTAGCTAGAGCGTGGCTTCCTGAGATTTGCAGCCGTCAAGGGCTCCAGGAAGGCACGATTTGGGACTATCAATCTGTAGGTATAGGCGGTTATTAGGTAACTTGGTTGTGTTCCTATATCCACATAGATTGGTAGTATTGTAAGCTATAGGTCTATTGCTGGTAGTAGATAGACAGATATTGAATTGAATTACCAGTTAGTCAATCTATTAGTGGTCTAGTAATGCTATTGAATGAATGTTTTGGTTAACATAGGTAGTTACATCTATTGATAGCAGGCTATTACATTGTTTTCAGTTTATAGCAATTTATAACTTGAACTAATATTGACTATCTGTGTGTGTTATAATGATAAAGGGAAACTAAATTGTATTTACAGAATTTATATAGATATAAAACTCGGTTCCTATTGTTTAAGGAAAACAACATTGTTTAAGTTGTGGTTTAGGGTTCCCTCGTTTGGGTTGTAGACTGGAGGGTCCAATAAAATTGAGTTACTGCAAATTGTGAGTAAGTATCGTTCCGATCATGTCGTTATCTGAAATCCAGAAGGGTGTTTCTAAGGAACTCAGATGGTTTTCCTCCGCACACGGTCTGATAGACCGTTTAGATAGGCATGATGTGGTATTGGAGCGGTCTATGGACGTTAAGGAACGTTACAATAGGGTGCTCGAATTGTCCGCGCAGGCGGAATCAGTTGATGGTTGCGCACCTGACAGGCTGTCACGGTTGATAGGGGATGTCGACCAATGTATGGAGATGGCAGCTGCTATCACGCAGAAGGCTGCGGACATACGTAGACAGCGCGAGTGGTGACATTGAAGCACCTCTGCCGCTTCAGGGTTCGGGGTCCAGGTTACCTGCCATAACTATGCCTACTTTTGACGGAGTGTCCGGTGAATGGATGAGCTTCATCAATCTGTTCGACAGTTTGGTGCACATGCGATCGGACATTACCAAGTCTGTCAAGATGGCTCAGCTGGTGGCAGCATTGAGGGGTGAGCCTAGGGAGCTGGTCGCTCATTTGACAGTTACGGAGAGTAACTATGAAACGGCCAGGCAATTGTTGGTCAGACGTTACCACAACAAACGGAGGTTGGCCGATGCCCAACTGAACCGTTTGTTTAGTATCCCGGTTGTGAACAAGGTCGGGGCCATGTATGGCCCCGACCTTGTTCTGGCTGCATTGTATCGAATGATTTAGCAAAATGGTTGGGCCTCAAGGTAAATAGGTATAATAAATCAATACGGGGCGTGGGGAATGTTACGGTTACGAATGTAGTTGGTCAATCGGTGATCACGTTCTCTCCACGTTATGACATTTTGACAAAAACATCCGTGCAAGCTTTAGTAATGACGCATGTCATGGGCAGACACCCCTTGGTGAAGTTGAATCCGGCCGTTCGATTCCTGACATCAGGACTTAAGTTGGCGGATCCCGATTTTGACACTCCAGCCCCGGTCGACCTGCTACTGGGAGCAGACATTCTGGGTAGGTTTCTGTTGTCGGATCAGCGAGTTCTTCAGCCGGACGGGTTGATTGCTGTGGATACTAAGTTTGGTCACGTGATCATGGGTCCGGCATTGCCAATGGTTAGGCCTGCCGAGTCAGATGGCATACTTATTGGCTCAGCGTTGTCAGACGCTATCCAACGTTTCTGGGAGATAGAGGAACCTCCCACCGTTCGTCGAGTCGACGCAGACGAAGAAGAGTGCGAGTTGTTTTACCAGAATAGTACTGGTCGCCTTCGTTCTGGTCGTTTTGTAACTCGACTGCCTTTCAGGGCCGATCGACCGCCACTAGGAGAATCTAGGAAGATGGCTGAGACGAGATTGATGTCGATGGAGCGTAGGATGACAAGGGACGCCGTATTTAAACAAAAATATGTTGATTTCATGAGGGAGTATGAGTCGTTAGGACACATGTCGGTATCGGGTGTGGACTGGAGATCTGAGGATCATTGTTTCCTTCCACACCACGCCGTCCTACGAACCCCTACCGGCAAGATTCGAGTTGTTTTTGATGGGTCAGCACCTACCTCGAACGGGATGTCCCTGAATCAGTGTCTACATTCGGAACCCAAGTTGAGTCGTGATATTTCGGATATTCTCACGAGCTTTCGGAGGCACCAGATTGTATTTGTCGCAGACATTCGGATGATGTTTAGGCAAACGGTAATTCATCCGGCTGACAGAAGGTATCAGTTGATACTTTGGCGTGAGTCCACGGCCGAGCCAGTCAAGGTCTATGAGTTAAACACGAACACGTATGGGTTACGGTCTAGCCCGTATTTGGCGATGCGTACCCTGCGGGAGTTGGCGTCGCGTGACCGTGTGAGCTATCCTAGAACCGCCGCTATCCTGGAGCAAGATTTGTACGTCGATGACGTCTGCACAGGGGCAGCCAGTGCAGAGGAAGCTCTGGACCGACGTGACGAGCTCATTCAATTGCTGGAACGAGGCGGCTATGAACTACGTAAGTGGATGTCCAACTCCCCTGAGTTGATGGCTGGTCTCCCAGATGAGTTTCAACAAGACCCGCACGTTTTTGAGAATCCTGACAACCCTAACATGTTGTCAGTACTTGGAATTCAGTACCGGCCCGTCCATGATGAGTTTACCTATCGGGTGGTTTTAGAAACACCGAAGGCCTGGACGAAGCGGTCAGTACTGTCAACGATTGCGAGAACGTTCGACCCGAATGGATGGATTTCTCCAGTCACCTTTGCTCTCAAATGTTTTATGCAAAGGCTATGGGCGGCTCAGTTGACCTGGGACACCCACCTCTCAGGTGATTTGTTGACTGATTGGACGCGAATGTTCACCTCGCTATCGGACATAAATAATGTATCGCTGCCGAGGAAATTGGTCCCTGCTGGGGATTACAGGGCAACCCTTCACGGGTTTTGTGATGCCTCTGAACGAGGGTTTGCGGCAGCGGTTTATTTGCGAACCGTCACCTCCACCGGGGAGGTCGACGTGCGTTTGGTTTTGGCAAAAAGCAAGGTATTCGGACAAGGATGACGATTCCAAAACTGGAACTGTCCGGGGCTGCTCTTTTGACCAAACTTTTGAATCACACTCTAACAGTGTTGCGTGGGTCAGTGGTTTTGGAGGATACGGTGTACGCTTGGACGGACAGCCAGATTGTTTTGTGCTGGCTGAAGGCTTCGGTCCATAACATAGAGGTTTTTGTTGCGAACCGTGTCTCCCAGATTGTGTCGTCTGAGGTCCCACTGACCTGGAGACATGCACCAGGAGAATTGAACCCGTCTGATTGTGCATCCAGGGGATGTCGGGCTCCTGAACTCGTTAGACACCATTTGTGGTGGGGACCACCCTGGCTTGCCAAGAGGGAATCGGACTGGCCCCACAGCCATGTAGTAGTGTCTTCGGATCATGGCCCCAGAGCGGCCGTGCATGTTACCCAGAAGGCTGAGGACCCTGACGCCGGGTTTCTGCTGGACCGGTATAGCTCACTTGACAAGCTGATAAACGTGTCCACTTGGATTAGGAGATTCGCTCGAAATTGTCGTACTCCTCGCGATCAGCGAACGTTGAACCCTATTCTGACTCCGGCAGAGCGAAACGAGTCGCTATTGAGTTTGGTCCGGTTGGTACAGTCCTCGAAGTTTGGGGCAGAATTGGAGATTATACGAAGTGGACGTTCGAAATTGAAGGGAGCCGTCGCGCGTCTCAACCCCTTTGTTGATTCGACCGGGTTACTTCGGGTAGGAGGGAGATTGCGCAATGCGAATCTGTCGTATTCGGCTCGTCACCCACTTCTGCTCCCTAAGGGGGGACAGTTAGTTGAATTGCTGGTGACTGATCGTCATATTAAAAACGCGCATGCTGGCTGTAACGCGTTGTTGGCCACGCTCCAGCGGGAGTTTTGGATCTTATCTGCCCGCCGTGTCATACGGAACATCGTGTTTCGGTGCATGCCTTGTTATCGACTTAAGGCTGCCACGATGCAACCTCTCATGGGGGACTTGCCCCCTGATCGTGTGAATGAGGTCAGACCGTTTTCAGGTGTTGGTACGGATTTTTCAGGACCGTTTATGGTGAAGAGTTCACGATTGCGTACCGCTAAGCAATACAAGGCGTACCTATGTGTGTTTGTTTGTTTATCCACCAAGGCGGTACATCTCGAGCTCGTTGCTGATCTCTCGACAGAGGCTTTCATTGCTTGTTTGAATAGGTTTGTTTCTCGAAGGGGACTTCCAACTTTGATCCGCTCTGATAACGGCACTAACTACGTCGGTGCGGAACGATACTTACGAGAGATAGTCAACTTTTTGAATGTAAATAAAGTGGATATTGGAACGGCCCTCTCCCGTCGGGGTATACAGTGGACCTTCAGCCCACCGATTTGCCCCCACTGGGGTGGGATTTTTGAGGCCGTAGTTAAGTCAGCTAAGACGCACTTGGGGCGTATAGTAGGTCAGACCGCGCTGACTTTTGAGGAGCTCGCGACATTGTTTTGTAAGATCGAGGCCGTTCTCAATTCGCGACCGTTGTGTCCGCTCAGCTCGGATCCAAATGACCTGGAGGCTCTGACCCCAGGCCATTTCTTGATAGGACAGCCACTTAACGCGTTGCCCGAGCACCCCTTCGAGGGAGTGAAATTGTATCGGTTGTCAAGGTATCAGATGTTGCAGCAGTTTACTCAGAATTTCTGGAAGCGTTGGTCGCTCGAGTATCTGCATATCTTACAACAGTGCCTTAAGTGGACTGACAAAACGAGCCCCCCTAGTGTTGGTGACCTCGTACTGGTTAAGGATGCTAACCTACCGCCACTACGTTGGCGCAGGGGGCGCATTGTTAACTTGTTCCCTGGCAAGGACGGGACCCCCCGGTCTGCAGAGGTTCTAGTAGGAGGCTCGGTTCTAAAACGAGCGGTAGCAACGTTGTCTCGGCTGCCCGTAGATTAGGGGACAGGTGGGTGCCTGTCCGGGCGGGTGATTGTTCGATTCCAAATCGATATTCGATCGATGGTTTCTGAACGGCCATTTTGAATTTGACGTTAGCTGCCAACCTGGCAGTTTTGACAACTGACAGACAAAAGCCCTCGCAAAGTAAACGCGTTTTGGTTAGGGTATTGAAATTAAATCGCAAGCCATCTGGAATGTATTCGGGTTTCCCTCAGGATTGTCAATATAGCTGAGTGTGTTGTGGTTCCCCGAACCAGATAAAGTTCGCATTTTCGTGGCCGATTGGTTTTTACCACGTAACATAACCTGTGTTGGAACACTGTGCTCATCGAAGCTGGCCCGCCAGTCACACCTGGTTGGCTGAAGAACCTGTCTACCAAGAAGAGCCTAGGGTGCACCCGGGCCTTGCAGAGAGACAGGAGGTTGACGGGACCGAAGCACAGACCAGGTTAGATCGACCCCAATTACTTCAGCTCGGTGAATCGCCGACGTTCACACTTCTTGGCAACTGATCGTTACGCTACCTCGTAGCTGATGGACCCCTACGAGGTCATTAGGTGCTGAGAAGCCTGAACACAATCATATTATGTCAAGCAAGGGATACTGAATGATGTTTTGGCAGCTTTCTCCGAATGGACCTCCAAAATTATTGATAATGTGGCAAATCTCCGCGAATGGTTCTCTGACACCCAAACGCCGAACTCCCAAACTGGCTGCTGCACGAGGCTCCGTCCGCTCCAAAACCACGGATGGCTGCAAATGAAAGGGGTCCAGTGACAGCCAGACCTGAGCTCCCAGCCCGACGGTGGCCGCTATTGGACGCTTGACAGACGGGCCACAACCTTCGTCTACGAAGCAAATCTAGTGCCGCGCCACGCGGCCTGCCTCTTCCAAAGGGGCTGGTTGAAGTTTGATGTTGACGAATTCAAACACTGACTTTAGTTTACTGGATTCACTACTTTATTGAAACAAGGGCTCTACAATTATGATAAATGAAAGTCACGCACTCCGCGTTGACAACTGAGATTACAACAATATACACGACCGATCGCTACTGTTCAGGCCTCTCGGCACCCGATGACCTCGCAGGGGCCCATAGCTACGAGGTAGCGTAGCGATCAGATGCCAAGAAGCAAGAACGTCGGCGATTCACCGAGCTAAGTAATAGATTCTATCTGACCTGGTCTGTGCTTCGTTCCCGTCAAACACCTGTCTCTCTGCAAGGCCTGGGTGCACCCTAGGCTCTTCTTGGTAGACAGGTTCTTCAGCCAACCAGGTATGGCTGGCAGGCCAGCTTCGACGCACACAGTGTTCCAAATACGAACTTTATCTGGTTCGGAGAACCACAATACACTCAGCTATAAGACAATCCTGAGGGGAGCCCGAATACAATTGCAGATGGCTTACGATTTAATTTTAATGCCCAAAATCAATACGCGTCACATAACGGGGGCTTTTCGTCTGTCAGTTGTCAAAAAACTGCCAAGATGGCCGCTCCCTCAAATTCAAAATGGCCGTTCCGGAACCATAGATCGAGTATCGATTTTGAATCGAACAATCACCCGCCCGGACAGGCACCCACCTGTCCCTTAATCTACGGGCAGCCGAGACAACGTTGCTACCGCTCGTTTTAGTACCGAGCCTCCTACTAGAACCTCTGCAGACCGGGGGGTCCCGTCCTTGCCAGGAAACAAGTTAACAATGCGCCCCCTGCGCCAACGTAGTGGCGGTAGGTTAGCATCCTTAACCAGCACGAGGTCACCAACACTAGGGGGGCTGGTTTTGTCAGTCCACTTAAGGCGCTGTTGTAAGATATGCAGATACTCGAGCGACCAACGCTTCCAGAAATTCTGAGTAAACTGCTGCAACATCTGATACCTTGACAACCGATACAATTTCACTCCCTCGAAGGGGTGCTCGGGCAACGCGTTAAGTGGCTGTCCTATCAAGAAATGGCCTGGGGTCAGAGCCTCCAGGTCATTTGGATCCGAGCTGAGCGGACACAACGGTCGAGAATTGAGAACGGCCTCGATCTTACAAAACAATGTCGTGAGCTCCTCAAAAGTCAGCGCGGTCTGACCTACTATACGCCCTAAGTGCGTCTTCGCTGACTTAACTACGGCCTCAAAAATCCCACCCCAGTGGGGGCAACTCGGTGGGCTGAAGGTCCACTGTATACCCCGACGGGAGAGGGCCGTTCCAATATCCACTTTATTTACATTCAAAAAGTTGACTATCTCTCGTAAGCATCGTTCCGCACCGATGTAGTTAGTGCCGTTATCAGAGCGGATCAAAGTTGGAAGTCCCCTTCGAGAAACAAACCTATCCAAACAAGCAATGAAAGCCTCTGTCGAGAGATCAGCAACGAGCTCGAGTTCAGGAGCCCGACATCCCCTGGATGCACAATAAGACGGGTTCAATTCTCCTGGTACATGTCTCCAGGTCAGTGGGACCTCAGACGACACAATCTGGGAGACACGGTTCGCAACAAAAACCTCTAAGGTATGGACCGAAGCCTTCAGCCAGCACAAAACAATCTGGCTGTCCGTCCACGCGTACACCGTATCCTCCAAAACCACTGACCCACACAACACTGTTAGAGTGTGATTCAAAAGTTTGGTCAAAAGAGCAGCCCCGGACAGTTCCAGTTTTGGAATCGTCATCCTTGTCCGAATAGGCGCTACCTTGCTTTTTGCCAAAACCAAACGCACGTCGACCTCCCCGGTGGAGGTGGCGGTTCGCAAATAAACCGCTGCCGCAAACCCTCGTTCAGAGGCATCACAAAACCCGTGAAGGGTTGCCCTGTAATCCCCAGCAGGGACCAATTTCCTCGGCAGCGATACATTATTTATGAGGAGGCCCAACCATTTCTCTAAATCGTTCGATACAATGCAGCCCTGAGCTCCAGAATCTAATAGGGCGCGAACGTATGTAGGGTTGCCCGCCAAATCCCAAACAAGCACAGAGGCGATCGGTAACACCACCGTCTCCGGTTGGGGGGCAACAAATTGTTGGGCCGCAAATTCCTAGCGAGGGCCCCCGGGGCCCCACTGTGCCTGTAACCGATCAGGTAGGCAGCTATACGCCAGAGGGTCCCATTGTACAAATGGCCCACGCGCCGGTTCCATTGCCACCCTACGACGCCCCCCGAAGGGTTGTGGGCGTGAATTCAACCGTGGCCGCTCCATGAGCGGGGGGGACATCACATGCGACCGACGAGGACGAGGCGACGAGCGGGGCGACAACTGAGGCGGCGTCCGAACCGCACCCGCATAGCTCGAAGTTGTCCCATGCCACCCGCCCGTTACGGCCTGCTCAACACACCCAATGTGCCGCTGAGTTGGATGCTGAGTCGCAACCGAGAACTCAGGGCCCCCCATGTGATGACCCTGAGTGCGGCCCTGCACCCCTGGGTGGCCGCGTGCTTGTGGCCCCATTGCCCGCTGAGTCGGATGCTGAGTCGCAACCGAAAACTCAGGGCCCCCCATGTGATGACCCTGAGTGCGGCCCCGCACCCTAGTACTACCCTGTGCACGTGGGGACGCTGGCCCCTGAGTTGCGCTCCAAGTCGCAAACAAATTCTCAGGGCCCCATTCCGTATCACCCTGGGTACGGCCCTGTGGACGTGGGGACGTTGGCTCCTGAGTTGCGCTCCGAGTCGCAAACGAATTCTCAGGGCCCCATGCCGTGTCACCCTGGGTACGGCCCTGTGGTGGCTGTTGGCCGGACCGGTTCATGCACAACAGATTATTGTGGGCCCCACCACAATATCCGCACAATTTTGTGCGCGTGCAGTCCCTAGCCATGTGTGGCCCGAGGCACAGGAAACACCAGCCCCGCTGCTTGGCCATCCGGCGCCGTCCCTCAACCCTAAGTTCCCCGAACTTATTGCAATCGGCCACAGCATGGCCAATCTGCCTACAACATGGGCAGGTCTCACTATGTGGTGTCAATGCACTCACAGTCCCATACGACTGCCGGTTGGTGCGGTCCTTCCTCGTCGGAGGGCCCCTACTCACAGCGCTCCCGGCAGCTCTCTGTGGCTCCGAAGGATGGGTGGCCGTCAACCCCAAATTCTCTGCCCGTCGAGCCTCCTCTTCCAAAAATCCGACCAAGTCGGAGAAGGCGCGCAGGTCCTCGGCCGACCTCCCGTGAGACTGTTCGAAACGAGTCTGCACGTCAGCGGGTAGGCGGGAAAGTACAATGTACAGCAGTAGGTAGGACCATTCACCAACCGGAAGTCCAAGATTCTCTAGGGCCTTGGTGACGGACAACAACGGGTTCAAAACCTCCTTCTGTATGGCCCCGACCTTGTTCACAACCGGGATGCTAAACAAACGGTTCAGTTGGGCATCGGCCAACCTCCGTTTGTTGTGGTAACGTCTGACCAGCAATTGCCTGGCCGTTTCATAGTTACCCTCCGTAACTGTCAAATGAGCGACCAGCTCCCTGGGCTCACCCCTCAATGCTGCCACCAGCTGAGCCATTTTGACAGACTTGGTAATGTCCGATCGCATGTGCACCAAACTGTCGAACAGATTGATGAAGCTCATCCATTCACCGGACACTCCGTCAAAAGTAGGCATAGTTATAACGGGTAACCTGGTCCCCGATCCCTGATGCGGCAGAGGCGCCCCAATGTCACCACTATGGCTGGACTCGCGCTGCCTACGTATGTCCGCAGCCCTCTGCGTGATAGCAGCCGCCATCTCCATACACTGGTCAACATCCCCTAGCAACCGTGACAGCCTGTCAGGTGCGCAACCATCAACTGCTTCCGCCTGCGCGGACAATTCGAGCACCCTGTTGTAGCGTTCCTTAACGTCCATAGACCGCTCCAACACCACATCATGCCTATCTAAACGGTCTATCAGACCGTGTGCGGAGGAAAACCATCTGAGCTCCTTAGAAACACCCTTCTGTATTTCAGACAACGACATGATCGGAACGATACTTACTCACAATTTGCAGTAACTCAATTATATTGGACCCTCCAGTCTACAACACAAACGAGGGAACCCTAATCTATAACTTAAACAATGCTGATTTCCCCAAACAATAGAAACCGAGTTTTATATCTACACAAATTCTGTAAACAACAATTTAGTTTCCCTATATCATATAACACACACAGATAGTCAATATTAGTTCAAGTTATAAATTGCTATAAACTGAAAACAATGTCCAAACATTCATAAGCATTACTAGACCACTAATAGATTGACTATGCAAACTTCAAACTGCAAACATGATATGACTTCAATGCAAATTTCAATTCACCTACAATGTACCTGTAATGTAATTACTATTCTGAGTCACATCTCAGTACAACTGGTCATTTAGGGAAAACTGTTATATCTGTCTGTCTACTACCAGCAGTAGACTTATAACTTATAATACTACCAATCTATGTGGATACAGGAACAAAACCAAGTTAGCTAATAACCGCCTATACCTACAGATTGATAGTCCCAAATCGTGGGTTCCTGGAGCCCTTGACGGCTGCAAATCTCAGGAAACCACGCTCTTGCTACCAAAATGTTCAGGCCTCTCGGCACCCGATGACCTCGCAGGGGCCCATAGCTACGAGGTAGCGTAGCGATCAGATGCCAAGAAGCAAGAACGTCGGCGATTCACCGAGCTAAGTAATAGATTCTATCTGACCTGGTCTGTGCTTCGTTCCCGTCAAACACCTGTCTCTCTGCAAGGCCTGGGTGCACCCTAGGCTCTTCTTGGTAGACAGGTTCTTCAGCCAACCAGGTATGGCTGGCAGGCCAGCTTCGACGCACACAGTGTTCCAAATACGAACTTTATCTGGTTCGGAGAACCACAATACACTCAGCTATAAGACAATCCTGAGGGGAGCCCGAATACAATTGCAGATGGCTTACGATTTAATTTTAATGCCCAAAATCAATACGCGTCACATTACGGGGGCTTTTCGTCTGTCAGTTGTCAAAAAATTGCCAAGATGGCCGCTCCCTCAAATTCAAAATGGCCGTTCCGGAACCATAGATCGAGTATCGATTTTGAATCGAACAGCTACGTCAGTGTCTGGCAAGAGAAAGAAAAGAATAAAAGATTTAGTCATGTGTATATGGGCAAAGAGATGGTGCAGTGATGACAATCGATCGGTCGTCATTAGTATCGATCCGTTACAATTTAATGTGGTAATTTGGATTAACAGATACTGAATCGAGATACAGGTCCCCACTAACGCAACCGTACTGTATTTAGTTGTGTTTAATTTTATTTTAGCGGCTTTAAAACTCTGGTGCAAGTCGGCCTAGGATTGATACAGCAATATCTGTAAGTGCAATGTTTTGACCGAACAGTTTTTATTGAAGTTTGTACAACAAATAAACCGTACTCTGTATATTACACAGCTTCGCAATGCTTCGCATTCCACGTCGTCGAGAAAGCGAGGAAGTATGTTTTGGAATTCCGGTATGAGGGTTTCGCAGTGTTCAAATTCTTGTACAAATGGCTTTATGCATAATTTTGAACCGTAAATTGGGATGAGTAGAGATTCATGGGTAAATAGAATGACTCTTATAGAAGATATTTTCCGCCAAGAATCATTTTCTCACTGGCTGTGTCTGAGTGAGTGAGTAAACGATATTGTGTGTGAGCGGGCAAAAGCGTGGTGGAGCTGGCGGGAGAAGACAGGATAGGGGAAGGCTGCCTCCACTCTGTATTGGTGAACTGTACTTACTGCCATCGGCACGCACTGTCCGCAGGAATCTTAATCGCTGCTCCTGAACATTCGCGCGTTGCTCTGCATTCAACCACATCATCCGCCCCGAATCTGATGACGTCATCAGGATTTCAGAGGTTCTCCAGCTTCGGATAATGCCGACGCGGGTAGGTGTGCGAGGATTCACAGGACTTCATAAAAAATATTCTAGAATCCGTCCGGTGCTTCCGGTGCGGATGCTGCTGATAAGTGTGCGTTCACCATACAAATTCTGCGCAGAGCTGCATGTGCGCTCGGTACAGAATTTATACCGAAACGACCCGGTCTGAAAACTTTTCCACCATTTCATTACATGCGCGCGGTAAAGAATTTGTACAGATTCGGTACCGAACCAAAATAAGTTAAATATCATACTGGTGCTGACATGTCCCTAACGAGAGTCAGCGTCAGTAATAAGACGTCAAACTTTAATATGGGAGTTATGCATCTGGGCCCAAGAAACAACATAACGAACTAAACTGACCCAATGATGGCGTCGCTTACGTCATTGGCATATAAACATGGAAGACATTTCATATTAGTGACTTTTGTTCTCTTTTTGGCCACCAGATACGTTTATCCCTTTCAGAACCCAGCCAGATCCGCGCGTGATCAGATGAAGTTGATACTGTTTTTTTGGGTAAAAGGGGGGCCCTGAATTCGAATCTGGGGTCATTTTTCCATTTTACCGCCGCCATCTTGGAGAAAATGTCTACGTACATTTGTATTATTGCAGGCCCAACATTAGGTCAACACATTTGTGCGTTACACAATTGTGTCGACCTGGGCCCTATATACACAGTCAGGTCATAAGTTCTGTCACACAATAAAAACTTTTGAATTTAGAACGCTGGCCACAAAAAAGTTTATTGAATTCGAATTTCGAATTTTTCATGAAAATAAAAATGTGTACTTTTTAGAATTTTCCTCATTTTTAAATAAGGAGTGGACACTTAAAGAAGACCGTGTCGCAGTTATTGCGTTGCATCGTTGCGGTTACGCGCCAATTCAGATTTTCGACTTACTGAAAAATTTGAATTTAACCAAAAGATTCGTTTATCGTACCATAAAACGATACAATGAAAACTCTAGTGTAGATGACAGGTCAAGAAGTGGTCGCCCTCGCTCTGTTAGGACTCCAGCAGTGATAAAAGCTGTGAAGGCGCGAATTCAAAGAAATCCCATACGTAAGCAGAAACTGTTGGCCCTTCAGATGGGGTTAAGCAGGACCACGGTGAAAAGGGTGTTAAATGAAGACTTAGGGCTTAGGGCATATCGAAGAAAAACAGGACATTGTTTGGACGCTCGTTTAATGGACCTGAGACTGAAGAGATGCCGCGCTTTGTTGAAGCGGTACGCGGGAAAAAAGCATCGGGAAATTCTTTTTTCGAATGAAAAAATTTCCACCGTGGAAGAGAGCTACAACAAACAAAATGATAAGGTGTACGCACACAACAGTGAAGAAGCAAGCAACCGTATCCCGCGTGTCCAACGAGGTCATTTTCCATCCTCGCTCATGGTTTGGTTGGGAGTCTCTTATTGGGGCTTAACTGAGGTACATTTTTGTGAGAAAGGCGTAAAAACGAATGCAGTTGTGTATCAAAATACAGTCCTCAAGAACCTTGTGGAACCTGTTTCTCATACCATGTTTAATAACAGGCACTGGGTATTCCAACCAGATTCTGCGCCAGCTCATAGAGCGAAAAGCACACAAGACTGGCTGGCGGCGCGTGAAATCGACTTCATCCGGCACGAAGACTGGCCCTCCTCCAGTCCAGATTTGAGTCCGTTAGATTACAAGATATGGCAACACTTGGAGGAAAAGGCCTGCTCAAAGCCTTATCCTGATTTGGAGTCACTCAAGGCATCCTTGATTAAGGCAGCCGCCGATATTGACATGGACCTCGTTCGTGCTGCGATAGACGACTGCGACTGATGCAGAATAAAGGCCTGTATTCAAAATCGCGGGGGTAATTTTGAATAAACTTTATTACCGTAAGAATCTATGTTTTATTAAGTTCATTTTGCTATATAAATGTTTACATAAATAATAAACATGTCTAAATTATTTCATATTGCACATTGACAGAACTTATGACCTGACTATGTATAACCAGGGTACAATTGTGCGTACGCATTTTTGTATTTACTGTGGCGCAAGTGGTTTGATAAAGAATTTAAACTAATAATTTATTTCTTTAATGTCTTTATTGTTTTAGTATTAAGTAACAAAATTATATGCTTTTTAGTCATTTAGTCTTAATAATCAGTCTTTAAATCACAATAATCAGTCATAATTTGAGTAGAACTAATCAACATTTCAATAAGTATTATTCAGTCAGCATTGTGAAAACGGAAGTAGCAATTTCTGTCCTTATTTAGGCAAAAATAAACATCACATTTCGTGCAGCGACATCTTGTTCTGCTGTTATAGGATTTTTCACGACAGCAACGAGGTTGATTCAGTTTATCAATTGTAGGCCAATGCTAAAAACAGTCTCGTTTTTTATCAGCACTTGGCAGCGAACTAGGTATATATTTTGAGGTAGTTGGCATTGCAGCAAACTCAAAATCATCTCTGTTGCTAGTTTGATTAGGCATTCCAGCAAGCAGATAGTCGCTCGCAGATAAGCGAAAGTCAAGCAAGTCCATGATCTCAGAAGCTTTCGTACCTAATACCTCACAGGCTTCTCGGTATTCGAACCAAGAGTTGACTATCGCCAGATCAAACATATGTAGTATGACCTTGAGTGTCCATTTCCGGGATTTTATCCACGTTCTGTACTGCTCCATCATCTGGTCGCAGATGTCCACACCACCCATATATGTGTTGTAGTTCTTGACGATGGCTGGAAAAGATACATCTACATACTTCCGCCCCTTTTTCTCTCATCTTGGTACTTTAGTTCGGGGCTGTGTTCCATAGACAGTTGAGATCATATGTACGCCTTTGTTGTCCTTCCACTTTAAAACGCACAATTTGTCGTCATCACCAACAACCTCTTCATCCTCACCTCTGCTCATTTGTCTATCTTTCTTAAACTCGTACTTTGTGTTTTTTTGGTGTTGAACCTATTAAGCATGATGGTGCCAGTCCCTTCTTTCTTTCGATTGATCAACCTATGCATCAATTCAAGCGTCGTGAAATAGCGATAAAAGTACAGGAAGCTTCCTTCTGGCAACGTCTCAGGCAGTCGAAGCACCACTGCGGCAGCTACTCCAAACTTTTGGGCATCGGGCAAGTTTGTGGTCTGACCTTGATAAATCTCAAAGTCAAGTACAGTTCCTCCGTAGCTGGTAACAACAAAGTTCTTCAATCCTTCGGGGCGTGGTTTGTTTCTCACTACGACTTTCATACCTGGAGCTCGACCACTAAACGGGATCATTTGTTCATCTGCTGAATACGGCGATACGAGGTAACTGTCGCTTGCGTCATTGGCATATAAACATGGAAGACATTTCATATTAGTGACTTTAGTTCTCTTTTTGGCCACCAGGTCAGATACGTTTATGGCTCTATGTAGGTACATATAATAATAAAAATATTAATGCCAAGGTTGCCGAGCCGATAGACGATTGGCCAAGATTTTAAATACCTAACCTAGGTATTTAATAAGATGGCATTTTGAATTTCCCGCGGAACTCCACAAACCGGAACTTTCTTGTTCGCCCGCGATGTTTTTTGTATTTACTTCATTTTTTTTGTTTCGTATGGATACCACCGACGAGGGGTGCAACTTCCAATATCTGTGCCGTTATCGCGAATATTATTTACGCCCTGCCGCGGAGGTTGCTGAGGAAAGAGGTCGCCTACAGGATGGACTTATTTCACTTTCTTGAATAAACATTAACACTACGCTATACCGGCACTTCTTTTCGTCGTACGCACGTACAGTGTCCCCATTTTGCGAAGTCCCCTTTTCGAGAAGTCCCTGTAATGCGTAATGTGACCATAAATTTTTTCGTCGGAGCGGGATATTGAAAAAATATAACGGCCAAGTGCGAGTCGGACTCGCGCACTAAGGGTTCCGCACAAATCGCATTTTTATGTGAAGGAACTACAAATTGTCGTTTTAAGGATTTCCCTTTACTTGTGCTATTTATACATTACTTCTTGCCAAATTTCATGATTCTAGGTCAACGAGAAGTACCCTAAGGTTTAGATACCCATGCGAGTATCTAGAAAATTAAGGAATTTTTCGCAAAAACAGTCGTTTCTTTTGATTGCGTTGACCTAGAAGGGACGACAGACCTGATTAGGTAATTAATATTAATTTCAACTTGATACCTCCACTATTGCTGAGAAAAATGGGCTTGACAGACGGACAGACCGACAGACTGATAAGGGCCCTTTTTCCTTTTACGTTTTTACTGCTTTTTTAACCAACTTAAAAAAAGAAAGGGATTCTTAATCAGATGTTTTTTTGTTTGTTACCTAAAAACTTAACAATTCTTTCATGAACAGCTGTCAAAAATATATTTTTTATATGAAAGGATGACTTTATAAACATGGAAAATGGCTTATAAATGACACTATTTATTTATTTATTTATCTATTGTGTCGTTCATAAGTAGTTTTTAACTTGATAAAATATTAAATGTAAAATATAAAATAACCTTTGCTCTATTTGCTAAAGCGATAAATTATTGCTCTTTCGGGGGACAGTGGGACAGACAGTCTGAAAGCGGGACTGTGCCGCCCAAAGCGGGACGTATGGTCACGTTAGTTATGCACCTAAGAGCTCTTTCACATATAGGCGTTTTAGTTCCTTAACAGGAATTTGTCGCGACAGACAAGACCTTCACATTACAGCGTATGCAGCGCGTCTCAATCGCGAAGCTGTCGCTAGAGTTTGTCGCGCTACAGACGCATTATTGCATTTTGAATCCCATAAGCCAGGCCGAGATTGATTTTCGTGTATGAATTTATCGGAATCGAACATGGCGAAGGTACTTTGCAACTTCCTGCACATGCGTTCGCAACACTGGTCTAACGCCGACTGATCGCATAGCACGCAACATCGCGGCGTTTACTCTTCGACTAGCTCGCAGCACTACAAACTAGAGATGAGAGTATTGCTTGTTTTTTTTTATATTGGTTAATGGTTAATTGATAAAAAATATCGATAATTTTGTTGGTTGAAAATATGACTTGATATTTTGATTCTAGTACTAAACAATCAACCATTCACCTCACTGACATCACTTCCTTTTGGAAGAATAAAACCCGCTCCGCTCCTAATTCGACCCGAGAGAGAGAAAGTAGAACTGCGGGAAAAAAATCATCCCCTTTTGGTACCAGCAGCACCACCGGCAGTACCACGGGTATGAAGTGCAGGTGCGTATACATTACCCTGCATCGAAGGAACCAGAAACAACAAGTCATTTGTATCGTAAGTAAGAATTTATAGTATGAATAGGAATTAGCTGAGCAGGGCCTGGATAATAAATAACAGTTAGCCCAGCTGTTAATTACAATATTTACCTATGACGGACAGCACGGAACGGAGGAGATATATACGTTTGGGCTAAGAGGTTGTTTTTGTGTGTGTTTATGTATGTCCGTGCTGATGGAAAACAAAGAGAGAAACCTACAGTATGTAATATCTGTCTAAACGTGGGTACAACTATGCCACCGCAACTTCGTATGGTATAACACACAGATAGGTTGAGGGGCGTGGCACGTGCGAACAAATGTAGCTCCGACAGGTTTGATATTAAAAATTCTCGGTAGTCACCGGGCGACCGCAGTGACGAATTCATTTCCGTTGTTTTTCGAAAATGCCGACCTGTGCAATACTCACGTGCAAAAATAGAAGCGAGATTGTGAACTCCAAGAACGCCGGTGTCACATATCAATTGTAAGTCTCATTCCAACTATTATTTATTCTTAAAACACAAGAAATAAACATTATTACGAAAATAAATCATTCGCGGAAAATTCATCACGAATTGACATTAAAGTGACAATATCATGTTGTTCTCGCTAAGTTTACTATACATTGCTTGTTTTGTATCTTAATTTCACTACTTATTGCCAAGCTAACACGCAATGAATATTTCACACTTATCTAAGTACGAAAGCAAAGATGCATCGTGATACGGAGGCGAACTGTTACACGCACACAGAGACGACATATAGTGATGGGGATAGTGATAGGAGAATTATGTTTTTGAATCGATAGATTTTATCATTCCGCAATTACTAATATAGTTAATGTAGTTATTTTATTGCTCATAATACGTAAGTTTATTGTTAGATATTCCAATGATTGCCAAACAGGCAGTTTAGATTTTAAGTTTGTTCAAAACCTCGCCCGACGAAGGATAATGGGGTGTTATAAGTATTGATCGGAAATTCCGATGCTTTCAGTCAGGTCCGAAGAGTTCACAATTATTCTACCGTCAGAAACCTCTTTGCCTCTCTTTCTAGCTGTAAGGATTCTGTTGAAAAAAAAGAAGAGAGGCAAAGGGGTCTCGTATGTCGTATAAATATGTCGTATTTACAAACAATTTACTATTTTATTTATATAACCCGGCATTGTATACGACTGTCTATACCAGTGTCTATAAATTATAATCGATCGATGATACCCGCTGTCCTTGCATTGTCCTAACACTAGCTCGACTAGCTAGTATACCTGTGGTAGTGTGGGTGTGTTCGGACGATAGGTGCATGACATTGCACTAACCAATAAAAGCGGAGGGATTGATGTACGAGTGGTGTAAATGTATGCGTGTTCTTAGTTTTCACGACACTGGTTCCGATACAAACTTAGCGCCAAGGGCCTATCTCTCGATATCTGTGGTATAACACGTGATGCTATGAGGAAACTTTTAGAATGTTCAGGAAGTGAAAGATTAATGCTTACTCCGTCTATTGGCATCATTATAGGTGTTCTTCTGGGAGGAGAAGACCTGACAGTTACACCCTGTATAGTAACAGGGACGCGTTAGCATGCATGTTGAATTCTAATCTACCCTCCAATAAACTAGTGTGGGATGTAATACACGGACTACATATAAAACTTTAAAAAAGTGCACTCGTAGTTTATAGACGGGTTCCTAACACCGACTGGATTGTTGCTTCGTGGGACACTGAACTATGCCCTTTCATCTTCTTTTATTGCGTCAAGGGTTCACCTCACCCTTGTGACCGGGTGGTTCGGCAGTCGAACCACCAGGACTTCATTTTCCTGCTGGTTCGACGATCAGAGGGAGGCAGGGACGAGATATAAAGTCGTATGTTTATCCTAGATGGGGTAGCAGAGGCATGGAATGGCCATGCAAGTCACATCAAACCGTGTTTCCTCAGAGACATAACAACACATAATATAACCTTCCTACCTCCAAGAAATTTTAGACAGTTGTTATTATGGCGCATGACTTCGATGAAAGAAAAAACCGGTCAATGAAAGTCCAAATGAATACCAAAACACGGCGCGATCACCGACCACCACAACCATAGACAACGCTAGAGATGTTAGCCTCCAAATAGTGATGTGATAGTGAATAACGATCGATTCGATCTGAATAAAATAAATAAATAAATGTAGCCCATTGTTGTCCCCACAGAGGGGCATTGGCTTTTACTCAGAGTTAGTTTGAGCCTTATTCCACCACGCTGGCTCAGCATGGTTTGGTGGAGGGGTTTCGGGCTAGTGGCCGACCCGACGGACAGAATTTTCCGAGATGCCCTATTAAGAATAACTGAATAATTAGCAATTTTCACTTTTAAGTATATAAATTTAGATGGATATGAACTGTTAACACTAAAAATAAACTTATTTGATGTTCCATTTAATTCTAGAAGTTTATTTACACACCCATGCACTGATTTGTCATAAGAAGAATATACTTTGTAAATGACATAATCCAGTTTAGTCGTACTTGTAGAAGGACAGAATATTATTTGTGTAAATAATGACAATCCGTTATGTACATACGTCACCCAAATTGTTACAAACGAGCACGCATTACATGATAAACTGGGGAGTCGATACGTAGAATTGTTTTTGGGTACCATCGTTAATATTCCGATAGGCTACTAGGTTTCCACGGCTCTGTCTTAGTTTTCTTATATGGATATGGTTTATTTATTTCTCAAAAATAATACAATTCGACAGGCGTTCGAGGGATAGGTAATTAGGTATTGATTATATTTAAAAATAACCTATTTTACAGATTTTATTTCACGTTGACAGATGATAAAGGATCATAAAATATCTAAATCTAAATAATTATGTTTATGTTAAATGCTGTTTAGAACGTCAACCATGTAATATAAATTAATAAATCGTCCTAGTCGAATTATGAATATAAGTGATTAAACAATAAGGAAAATATCCACCGTCTCAACACAAAATCATGCAACTATTGATAGGAAATATTAATTATGTCTCATCCTTGCGTTTCTCTGTCAACAAAGACAAACGAGTACTACTTAATTTGGTAGAGCAATAATCCCCTAATTATGCAAAGAGTTTGAGGTTCGCTTTTAATCTGAGTGAATATTAGCGTGTGTTTTCAATAAGAGCAACGTGGCCGGTCCAGTCCCACTTCAATTCGGCCGCTTTTCTTTTGTCTATGTCTTTTATTTTTGTTTTGGAGCGCAATTCGGTGTTCCGGACTCGGTCCAATAACCGGACCCCCAGAATATTGCGCTCCATATTGCGCTGGTAATCTTGAAGTCCGCACTCTTGGATGTCACACAAAGACCAAGTCTTAAATCCGTAGGTAAGGTCAGAGCCACAGTGTGGTTATGTTTAACTCAATGATCCTTTGTTAATATATTGCCAGGTATTCATGCGTCCAAACATGATCCAATTTCGAAGCATTTCAACCAATTTGTTTTTGTTGTTTGTTGGATAAAAAGAGACCAGTATATTGAGTATAAAATATCATTGTGGTTTTTAATTTGTCGCCAGTAAAACCAGACAGCACCAGGAAAAACCAATATGGTCTTACCGATTCGTACTAATTACCCCCAGTTTCTGAAAGAGTGGTCAAATGTATCACGCGATTATTCAGATTAATCAAAGGTTCATTTTAAATAGCAGCGGGTGAATGGCTGAAACAATTTTAACAACTTGTCGCCGATCTTTCTTTTCGTAAACCTGGCGTTTGTCCCGGATGCGGAGCCGGCAACTCAAAGTTTGACAGACGTTCAAAGACATGCTGTCACTGTCTCTCGCTCGTGATAGGACAGCGGACATATAAGCGGCACTTACGATGAGCAGCTGTTGAAATCCACTCGCGCTGAGCTTAACCCGGAGCTAAGATCTATACACGTAACGAGATGATTAAACTTATTTTGTCATAGACTCGCAACAAAACAACTAAACCTACTTAGCTGTGCTTAAGCGCTATGGGTGAAAAGAGGCTGCAATTGATGTCATTGGGCGGATCGGAAAAGGCTGAAATGGGAATAACCCTAAAGCGTGTAACTTTATGGGATATTCCATGCTTCCATACAAAAAGCTTTGAACTGCTTGAAATTAAGTTTCTCTAACCCAACATATACATAATCGGATAAAAAAATACAGTATCTTAGAAGCCCTCTTGTGAGTGTTTGGTTAGTAAAGTGACTGAGGATCTTGATTTCAAAATAAAAGTAATCATAGAAAAAAGTATATTTGATAAAACTAAAGTTAGGTTTCCTAAGGTTAAGTTTAGGTAATAAGCTGGACTCAAAGAACCGACATTTACACCTACCAAAATCCTGTGAAATAAGACATCTATTTATAATACTAAAGAACGTCGCTACAAAGTTACGTCAGTCGGATGATAGATTTTCCTTACGGGGATTTATCTAAAACAATATTTATAAGTTTAACTATTTGCAGCCAATAATAATTGGAAATTTATTACTTAGTTATGATAAGTCACTTCTTGTGTTTTTGTATTGTGCCTCCCGCATGATTTACAGCAGTAAACAACGCAGGACACCAATTTATTCCGTCATACGCACACGTCTATCCAATATCACAGTCTGCGCGCGACTGAGAGAGGTTCGTGCTCACTACCAGTATGGGCACCATCTAAACGGCGACACTTTTGAGTCTGGTGACGGGTCCCCTATATTCAAGTCTGTGGATATTATGTACATACACTTTATTTATTTTAGGATTCACCTTGATGAAAATTCGCAAGATGCATGTTTCATTCTTGGTGTATTGAGCACCATATTGGATTGTTCTATTACACTAAGCTATCTCATACTGATTGTGATTTCATAAAGCAGTTGTAACGACGATGTATCACCGCCAGATCAGCTCAGAAAACCCAATAAAACCATGTACAACATGATCAAGAAATTGAGTATAGTATACATTGTCGTATAGTTCTTATTCATCCTGATGACTACCTAGCACAGGACATACCTACACCATTGAATTATGTTGTTTCCTAACTATAAAAGTTACTTAAAAGGCTACATTCATTTAAACATTCGTAATTGTTCACATCAAATCAAATTGAATATTTGCTACAAAATATAAATACATATGAACTTAACTTCACACCGACCCATCTCTTACCGGCAAGACATTTTCCCGTTATGTTTTGAATTTTATGACCATGGCATGAGGTTGAAATTCGCGATGCATCAACGCTTATAACAATGTGGCAATTGAACCTCTTATTACCTCTTTACTTGATTTTGATGTGGATCCGTTTCTATGTAGATATATAAGAGAATTTTTAAAAGAAAGATATTTGATATACAGGCTTCGGGATGGGAGGGAAATAATAAGAATAAGTAGACAGGGTATAGCTCAGGGTGACCCAATGTCACCTATATTATTTAATATAGTCACAACAAATGTATGCAACACACTCATGAAGTCAGTTAAGGTGTCTCAATATGCCGATGACTTCGCTTTGTATTGTGTTAACCAAAATATTGATTTTTGTGTTAGCACTATCCAATCAAGTCTTAACAGTTTTATAACTATGTTAGAAGAAATTGGTTTAGAAATATCGCTCTCAAAGCGCCTTTTTACTAGAAAATACAAAGTTCCTCATATAAATATAAAAATAAAAAACATTGAAATTGAGGTGATACATTGTACAAAGTTTTTAGGCGTTTGGGTGGATAGCCGCTTGAATTGGACTCGCCATGTTTTAGAAACTGCCGAAAAATATATTGCGTTCATTAATATTCTTAGCTCATTAAGCAGTTCAAAGTGGGGTGTTCATCCGATCCACCTAAGAAGACTGTATTTAACACTGGTACGATCTAGACTCGATTACGGATGCATTATTTATGGCAACGCCAACTCTAGACTTTTGCAAAGGTTAGACGTCATCCAAAACCGATGTCTTCGCCTTTGTGGAAGTTTCATTCGAGACACCCCAATTTTTGCCACGGAAAGCGAACTTTGTATCTTACCCTTAAATTTGAGAAGAATCTATTTAAGTAACAAATACTTTCTGAAACTCTCTTCCAGAGCATCCGACCCCTTGAGAAAACAGTTAGAAGTTTTTGACAACACATTAAATACAGGCGCTAGCTATTGGCGTAAAAACCAACTTCCTCTTTTGCTTGAAAGTTTCAGAAAGTACTCCAACCTAATTGTGTCAAAATCTGAGATTTTACCCCAATTCTTACTTTCTCACGACATTAAGACTCTCCCTTGGGACAAAATCATATTGCATAGAGTGGACACTATTATTAAACCTAAAGCTCAACTACCCACTCATGACCTTAAACAACTTAGCGAAGATATGATAAACATGCAGTACTCAGACCATTCTAAAATATATACTGACGGATCCAAAACTAGACACGGCTCTAGCTGCGCATTTTATGATGAAGCTGAGAATTTTGGGGTGAAGTTTCTAATTGAAGATCCATGTATACCGATAATGGGGGTTGAACTAACAGCAATTAAAGAAACAGTACACTACATTGAGTCGACCACAAGTAATAAAATTGTAATTTTCACAGATTCTAAGAGCAGTCTACAACATTTAGTGGGATGTGCTAAGGGCAGTATCGTCGGTAGACACGAAACTTACCTCATTATTAAATGTATCCATAGAATGATACGTAACGGGGTTGAAGTTCGTTTACAATGGATTCCTTCACACGTGGGCATCAAGGGTAATGAGATAGCAGACTCACTTGCAACCGAGGCTCTTCGGAACGGCATACCTCTCGACACGGTACCGCACTACACTGACCATCTTCCAAAATTGAAAATCGACAACTACTTTAGATTTAAATCCTATTTCAATGACTGCTCTCAAAACAGAGGCATCTGGTACAGAACCGTTGTAGACGTACCACCTCGCGTAACTTGGTTTGCCTCACGAAGCTTCAACAGAAGAGAACTAGTTCTTTGCTTCCGAACCCGAACTTACCACATCCCACTTAACAAATTTAGTTTCATTATGAATAAAAGAGACGACCCTAATTGTACCCGATGTGAGAGGGAGGAGGACCTCCTTCACTTAGTTCTCGAGTGTAAAATAAATGAACAACCAAGGCTGGACCTCCTCGAAGAAACTCGGTGCTCTGAGGGGGATCTTCTCTTCCTTTTCCATCGAATTCTAAGCTCAGAGTTCACTGTCGAGTATAGTAACAGATTCTTAAGTTTCTTGATAACCTCTTTGAATCTCAGATGGGAACACTACAAAATACTTATGTAACTAACCAATTTTAGATTTATTTAATGTTATTTTCTTTTGTTAAAGTAATACTGTAAGCACTGTAACTTTGTTAATTATTTTTAAGCTGACTTAATCATAAGATGTATGACTTATAAAATAAATAAGATTAAAAAAAAAAAAAAGGATTAGGTCGGTGAGAGCTTAAATAAACAATAAACAATTCACCATCTAGGAGTTGGTGTGCAAATATAGTGCAACAATAGTGTTGGGTATGAAACAAAAAAAGTATTGCCACCTTCTTAAACAATAAGACAAGACCTAACCGTACCAACGTCTTACATAGGTGATGAATGACTAACGGTTGCGTCCTGCAGTCAGCAGCAAGCTGCGAGTCAGACACATTAGTGCAAGTATAACTGTCCTAGACGTAGACAGGCTAGGCTTTGCGGTAATGGGTAGTGCAGGTAAACGCAGATAAACAGACGGCGTATTGTCTGACACTAAACAGGGGCGCATGTCATTTCCGGAACTCAAGAGTATTTGTTTATCGTATTAAAGTTATTTTATGAATTTATTCTAAAGTGAAATATGTTTAGAATAATGCCCTCTCCATATGACTTCAAATCTCTGAAACATCCTTCTGTATTATGACTAGTGGCCCTGTGGGCAGAATACCTCGCAAACAGAGGGGACTGTGAACCAATTTATAGGTATGTATTTCAGATTCAATCAAAATCAAGTAGTAATGTAGCCGCACCAATAACTTTGTAAACTACATTTTGCGATTTAAAATACAATCTATTGACTTTTTACGAAAAAAGTTACAGTTAATTTCACTCACTCTCAAGGTCTGTATAGATCCTCTTTACTAATCCGTCTACTACTTCGAGGAGACCAAACTTGGTATGTTTTGAAAATATTTCTTGGATTTTTAGAAAACAGGCGTCCGAAAGGTTATGATGTTGTGTAGTTTTAGAATCGGCTCATGAAGCTCTTTAATTTGATATCCCACACGATAGGATTCAGAAGAAAAAAAACATACAAAAAATTAATGACGTCATAACTCCTCCCCAAGAGGAAAATCGAGAAAAGCTCTTGACAAAAAAAAACTTTTGATGCAAGGAACATGTTTGCCAAGTTTTGTGAGAATCGCTTGAAAACTTTGGCCCCTAGACCGGAACTGACAGACACACATAGAGACAGACGAAATCAAAATCGGCCTCCTATTTTGTCGAAATGGAGCTCTTCGCTCGCTTCGCTCGCTCGGTCAAATAGGATGAACAAAACAATGTGAGGGAAAACCGCGAGGTGGCGATAAAGCAGCAGATTGTTGTATCTGTATGTACGGTGTAGTGGCCGCACTCTTGAAGATGTTATCGGAAGTTATGTTTAAGCTCTGGTAGCTATGATGGGTTCTTGTAGTTGTTGTAGTTAGTTAGAGAAAGATCACCAAAGTTCAGTAAAGCACTATATTGTCACTTAATAACACGAAATACAGATAAATTAGGCAAGTCTTTCTTGGTAGATGTTAACCCGATCAATATCGTATTGCTACTGCTTGTTTTTGTATAGGTACTAACGTCATGCTAAGTGCAACGCTAACAAATTAAAAGTAGGTCGTTATTAATTATGTACAAACTGTACATCTTGAAAGCCCCAAGAAAAGATAAAAGTATGATAAGAAAGATTTGCCTTAACAATAAAATTAATCAAAATTGAAAACTAAATTGTCTGCACCGAGAATAAAGTCCCGCCGCGATGCATCCGCTCGAGGCGTCATCGGTCTCGGATTGCCCCGTGTTGGTTTTTGCTGATTCTGCAATTCTGTGCTTATCGTTGATAGCTCGATTTGCTCGCGCCGCTCTCTGACTGCATTATGTTTTCTCGTACATTTTGGAAGGCAGTGAGTCTTCGCCACCCACACGATGCCGACGATGATGAGGACGGTGACCATCGAGTAGCCAACCACGTAGTGGTGCAGATCATGTCTTGTTAAGTTGGCGGGCAGGCTATTTTCCTTTCTCTTCTGAAATTCAACCTGTTCTCTGAGTTTCTTCATGTCAGCATTTTCGCTCGTAAGTTGATAAGGCACCTTAGGATAGGTCAGGCTCACTATGTTGTTTACAGCAGAGTTTATTGTTGCTTCCGGAATGTTATAGTTTATTGTTGCATTACTTGTATGTATTTGTTGTGTGCGAAGATGCTTAGATCATCGGACTGTAGCACACACCCCTGTGATATTGTTATGATAGCGGCAGATGTGAGCGTGTATGATGCGATGTCTTCGTTGCAGATAGTCCGTATAGTGCATGTCCCGCAGCATGTTGCCAGCCAACTGTTCGTTAGGTGCAACTCGATCCACTCTGTCTTGCATGACGCCGGTTTAACGTCACAGGGCAAGGTCGTTGTGTGACCCAGTAACTTTGCTTCGCACGGAGTTTTGTCAATGTTGTTATGAAGATTGTAGATCGGCACATTCTGTTGACAGATGTACTGGTCTTGATTGTGTACAGTACAGGAGCGTAAATTTTCATCAGTTATCGACATGTAGGTATTCTTTTTGAAGTCTGTTGCTAGGTATAGGGTTCTCGGTTGGATTATGACTATTTCAGCGCCCATCTTTATCGGCAGTGGAATGATCCGATATAGAGCGTAGTCCCCTTCCGCCACCAATGGTATTTGGATTTGAAACAGAAAATAATTAGTTGTGACCCTAGCTCTGACCTTCAAAAGCTTGTATAATTCCTTGATGCTCTTCGTGACATCAGTGTCGCCCGGGATTGACAGGGTCTTCGGTAGTTGTTCGTTTATGTTTTTCAGTTGTTCCATTAACTTAGTAGGTGTAATCAAATGAACGTCAATGTGTCCTTGGTACACGTCAGTTAGGGTATTGAAAATTATTTCTTGTATTTTTTTCAAGTTGTTAGCATGTAGGCTGACAGGGATGCCGAGCTGAAGTAGGTTGTCGCCATTACGACTTCTAATTCTTCTTTAATTGTTGCAAAGTTAATGTTGGTTTGATTGATAAAGCCGTCGATCATGTTGAACTGTTGTTGTATATTATTTTCATTTTTCTTAAGTCGTTTTGTAGTTCGACTATTGAGGTCTGATTTTTTATAAGTTGTAATAAGTATTTTTCGTTTTCTTGCACCGATTGAATATCATCTTGATATTTTTCCGCAAATCGCTGATCCAGCACTCCAAACAGGCTGTTTGCGACGTAGCCTACTCCGTCGATCAGTCCCCGTTTCTTTCTTCTCTCGCCTAGGTGGGCATGTGGAGACAGTAGCATAGTATTGTATGTTTTAAGTTCTTCGTTCTCGTAGTAAAGTTGATCCAGTGTCATTTTGCAGTATCTGGGGTCCGTTTTTTGGCAGAAATTATTAATGTCGTTGAGATATCCTTCCATTCGTCGAATTCCATCCCAGTAGTTAGTTAAGTTATAATACATGACTAATGTCCATTCATCGTGTGTAACTTGAAGCGCTCCTAGCTTATCGTAGTAAATCGGCCGCTCGGGTTCCACCTTGGTTATTTGTGTTTTTGTTGAAGTTGCGTACGTTCCAGTGATGAATGTAAACATTAATAGCATCGTCGTCAGAACAGAGAAAGCCGCGTAGACCCTTTGAACCTTTCTTTGGGTTTTCATGTTATTGCTGTTCGGGTCCACATGTTTTTCGTCGTACTTTGTTCTGTTTTCATTCTTTTCCGATTCGGTAGGCAATAATGATAGTTTTGTTACGGGTCTTTTGATCGTTCCAGTTTGAGTTTTTAAAGTAGTTACGCGTACGTAGCCATCAGCGCCGGGGTGAACCTCCATCACACGTCCCATTGCCCATTTTGCGGGGGGGAGGTTGTCTTCCTTAACCAAGACAACGTCTCCTATCTTGATGTTTCTGTTGGCTTGTTCCACTTGCATCTAGTTTGAAGTTGATTTAGATAATCGTTTGACCAGTTTTTCCAAAATTGTTGTGCCATATGTTCAGTTAATTGCCAGCGGCGCCGTATGTCGATGCTCCTGATGTCCGTTTAATCCGATAACGGTGGTGTCAACGTTGCGCCACCGGTGAGGAAGTGCCCGGGTGTCAGGCAGTTGTAAAATTCCTCTGGATCTTCAGTTAAGGGGCACAGTGGCCATGAGTTAAGGCATGCTTCGATTTTCGTTAGCAAAGTTAGGAACTCTTCATAGGTTAATTTCTGTTCCCCCAGTACTCGGCGAAGATGGTGTTTTATGGATTTGACCGCAGCCTCCCATAGTCCTCCGGCTGTCGGCCATGATGGTGCGTTAAACCGCCAAGTCACCTCCATTTTACTGATTTCGTTGAAGAATTGTTCAGTCATCATCTTCTTAAAGTCGACGAACTCTTGTCGAAGCACCCTTGAAGCTCCAATAAAGTTGGTTCCGCAGTCTGAATATACACATTTCGGCGTCCCGCGCCTAGCGCACATTCTCTGGAATGCGGCGAGGAATGTTTCCGTACTGAGATCGGATACAAGTTCAAGGTGTACAGCCTTCGTGGCCAAACACACAAAGACTGCGATGTAGCCCTTGGATGTTTTCACTCCTCTTCCCTTGTTTAGTTTGATGTCAATGCTGCCCGTAAAGTCCACGCCGGTGTGCGTAAATGGCTTCGATGGGGTGATGCGTTGCTTCGGTAAGTCTCCCATCAGTTGATAATTTTTATGAAGACCGAAGCGACGACATCGAACACAGTTGTGCAAGATGGATTTGACGGCTCTATTGCCCCCGATTATCCAGTACCGCTGCCGTATGTATGTTAGTGTGAGCCGCGCTCCGCCATGCAATGTCGAAAGATGCGCGTGCTCGATCATAAGTTTTGTAAATCTTCCGTTGCGTGAGAGAATTACAGGATTTTTCATGCCACCTGGTAATATTGATTTGTTCAGATTATTGACCTCCCACACGCATAATGTTGTTCTCGTCCATGTAAGGGTTAAGTTTATTGATGTTGCTTTTTGAAGGTAAAGGTTTATTGTTCTGAAGTAGCTTGTAGTCGACCTCAAATTCCTTTTCCTGCACGTATTTAATTATCAGTTCATTCGCTTTGGTCAATTCGTTTGTTGTTATGTGAGGTATTTGTTGACTTGCAGTAGATTGCGTTTTTGTGACGAAGCGCAAAATCCAGGCAATGACTCGGCGAACTCGGGTCAAATTACTGTTATTCACCAGTAATGTTTCTGTTATGTTTCAGTTATTATGTTGCTGTTATGTTTCTCGCTTTCTTTGCTTTCTGTTAAGTTTGTGTAGAGGCATTGTTGAGACGATGTTGATGTTTCTTGTAGGGTATATTCGGGGTCCTTTAGGAACTCTGGGCCCTGCCACCAAAGGCTAAAGTTGAGTAGTTTACTTGGTTGTAAACCTCTGGATGCACAATCAGCTGGGTTGAGCTCCGATTTCACGTATTGCCAAGTGTTATCTAAGTTTTATTTTATTGACTCTGTTTGCTACGTAGGTTTCCCACCGCGATGATTCACCTTGTATCCATGCTAGCACCACTTGTGAGTCGCACCACGCTCGTTTGATAATGTTGTAGCCGGCGAGAGCTGTTTGAACTTTTTTCATTACTTCCGCTAACAGGAGAGCGCCACATAGTTCCATTCTTGGTAGGCTTATTTTCTGTGATATTGGCGCCACACGAGTTCTTGCGATCAGTAGGGTTAAAACAAACTCTCCGTGTTTATTTAGGACTCGGCTGTAGACAACGCAGGAGTATGCTTTTTCACTTGCGTCGCTAAATCCCAATAGCTCGATGTTGTTATTTAATCCGGCAATCCATCTGGGAATTCGCATTTCCGGAATGATTGGTATTTCACCTTTCAGTTTAAGCCATTCTGTTTTAACCTCCTTTGGTACCTCTTCATCCCATCTCAGGTTACTTATCGATAGTTTTTGAAAGATAAGCTTGGCAGTTAGTGTAACGGGAGATAGCCAGCCCAACGGGTCATAAAGTTTGGAAATCTCTGATAGGAGTGTTCGTTTTGTTAGTTTTGAGGTTTGTCGGAGTGGCCAGTTAAACTTGAATGTATCCGCTTCCGGGTTCCAGGTTAGACCAAGGGTTTTCTGTGATTCTTCGTATTTAAATTCCAAGTTGTTTTTTGTCGAAATTTGCTCTTCAGTTAGTTCCTCTAGCAGAGCAGGGTGATTTCCGCTCCACTTTCTTAGGTTCATGCCGCCTCTTTGTAGCAACATGATGAGTGATTTTTGTAGCTTTTTAGCTTCTTCCAGAGACGAATGACCGCTGATCAGGTCGTCCATGTAGAACTCTTGAGTCAAGGTCACTGCTGCACCTGGATATGGTACCTTGTCTCCATCATCACTAGCTAATTGTTTCAAAGTTCTCATCGCCAGCCATGGAGCACACTTAGTACCGTAGGTTAAAGTTTGTAATTTGTATTCTTGCATGTTTTCTGTTGGTGAGGCTCTCCAGATGATTTTCGTCAGGTCTCGTTGTTCTTCCTGAATCCAGAGGCAACGGTACATTTTTTCAATGTCCGCTGTGAAGGCATAGCGGTAAGTTCTCCACTTCAAAATCAATGCTTGAATGTCTTTTTGTCGGTTCGGACCCTTCTCTAGCAGGCTGTTGAGGCTGTAGCCGCTAGATGTCTTCTGAGATGCGTTAAACACTGTTCGAAGTTTGGTTGTAGTTGAACTTTCTCTCAACACTCCATGATGTGGGAGAAAACACTGAAGAGCTGATGTTGTGGTCCGTGATGGCGCCATGTGACCTAAATCTTCGTATTCTTTCATGAAATCTCGATACATGGTCGCTAGTTGTTGTTTTCTCTCCAGTCTCTTTTCAAGTTGAAGAAATTGCGAGATGGCTATGTTTTTTGAATTGCCAAGTTTTCATAATTTCATAATTTCTTTATTGCACACAACTAATATATGGACAACAAGACTTACATAAAAATAGTGTACAAAGGCGAGCTTATCTCTAATAATCTAAAGATCTCTTCCAGCAAACCAAATTAGGATGGGAATGGTCGATTGCTGAGCAGGGGTGACAATGTGTACAACAATATAATTTAGTACATATCTAAATAACTAACATATGGTTAGATATATGTTATATCTAAATAACTAATATAAAACAATATTAACTAAATATACCAGGGCTTACATAAATATCATATAATATACTCGTACATGCTAAACATAAATACTATATAAATATATATAATTTTTAAATAAATATACTAATAAATACATACATACTACCTATATTTCTAAAGAGAAAGGTAATGCTTCTTCACGCGACTTTTAAATATATTAAGAGAAGGACTGTCTCTGATAGTGCAGGGGAGTGCATTCCACAATTGAATGGCCCGGAATCTAAACCCATGCTCATAGGACGCGGTGTTATGCTGTGGGGTTGTGAGCATCGAAAGCGCGTGAGTTCTCCGAGGCCTGCTGGAAGAAAGAAATGGAAAACGGTCTCGTAAGAAGGTTGGATAGCGTGGATTGCGTAAAATGTTGTAGAGGATGTTGAGGATGTGAGAATCCCGACGAAGACGTATTGGCTTAAGTTTTCTCTCAAAATCCATCTGAACAATGTATTGTCCTTGAGAATTACGCTGAACAGTCTTCTTGTAAAACTCTTCACATTGCTCTTCCCTTGGCGTATCCGGTTGCTGATGGGAGATGTCTTCGGTTTCCCAAAAGCGTGTTAGTTCTTGTAGGTCAATCAAAGTTACATTGCAGCAGTATGATTTAGTTATGCTGCCACATAATATCCACCCCAACTGCGTTTGTTGTGCAATAGGGGCTGATTGATTGCCTTTCAGTAAGCCGTCCAGAATTATTTCAGCGTACACTCCTGCCCCAAGTAAGAAATCTATGTTTTGAGAGATGTTATACTCCGGATCGGCGAGTTTTAAGTTGCTTAAATGAGGCCAGTTAGCCTTGGGGAATGACACGTTCGGTAAGTTGTTAGTTACTTTTTTCATAATCAGCGCTTGAGTTTCAAACGTGTAATCCGAGTTAATTGATTTACAGTTTATTTGAAGCCTTCCTTTGCATTCCCCTGAAGATGATCCAATTCCATTGACGCTAGCATTAAATTTATTTCGGGGTAGTTTTAGAAGATGAACCGCCCTTTCCGAGATCAGGTTTACTTGTGCTCCTTGATCCAGAAGTCCGCGAAGATTTTGGTAAGTTCCGTCAATAGATTTAATATTCAATTGAACTATTGTTAATAAAATCTCTTTATCGTTAGTTGGTGCGTGATTTGAAGTATTTGCTTGACCCGAATTGGATGATTGCTGAGTTGAGATGTTTATGTTTGCAGTTGTTTTCTTTGCGTAATGAAGCATCGTATGATGTTTCAAATTGCACTCTTTGCATGTTTTCGCTGATTTGCAAGCGTCCGAGCCGTGGCTAAAAAGACAGTTTTTGCATAAACGAAGTTTCGCAATTGTGCCGTTTCTTTTCGCTGTATCCATGTCGACGAACTTCGGACATAGCATCAAAACATGATTTTCGTTGCATAAAGGACATTGTCCATAAGTTGTATGACAGATTTTGTTAAATGTTGGTTTGTAGTCAAAATGTTTTTTTTCTTGAGTTTGTTTATTCGACGGGATGGAGAAGGGCTTCGTTGAGTTTTCTTTTCTTGTGCTTTTCTTTGCTTCAAAGGCGAGAAATGCTCCCTCCAAATATTTTAAAAATTCTTCAAGTTTCGGAATCGCTCGTTGATCAACCCGAGTCTTCACATAGTCCTCATAGGAAGTTGCGTCCAGTTTTTGCGACATCAAATACACAATGATGGGGTCCCATGTTTGTACGTCTAGGCCGATATTCACGAAACCGTTGACAGCTTCGTTTATGACGTCATGCATCTTTTTTAAGTTGAACGCGTCGCGTTGTTGTATGTTGAGCAAATGCATTATGGTGTTCATGAAGGTCACAAATTGCAGATGACGATTGTCGTATCTTTGCACTAAAAGTGCCCAGCATGAATCGTAGTTATCCGCGCTGATCGATAGGTGTTGAACAATCCTCTCAGCTTCACCATGAAGTTTCGTCTTTAGATGCTGCATCTTTTGCGCCTTGTTTATAGTGGGGTTGTTGTGGATTGTTTCCGTAAATAGATCTTTAAAAGAAATCCACTGTCTGTAGTCTCCTTTAAATTCCGGTATGTCGACTCGCGGCGCAGAGTGCTGATAGTGCATTGTTGAATGTAGTTTGTTTTTTAGTTGTTTGCGTAATTGTTCATAATCCTGTTCGCCTTTCAGGAAAAGACAGTTGTATGCCTCACACTGGACCGCCGCCAGACTTGCCTCAATCTCACAGTGCAGTTTGTCGACAGGTTCCCATTTCGACTTTAAGATGGCTAAACAATCTTCCAGTTCCCATTTTTCAGTGATGGACTGAAAATCGATTTTCGCCATGGCGCGATCAAGCGCTTTGATGTTAATTTCTTGCTTGAATATAAGTAAGTTGATGTTGTTTTCATTAGCCTCTGGGATCCCTGCCAAATCAAAGTTGATGTTGTAGTCGGTAGGGGTTGGTTTTAACCCTTGAAGAACTTGCAGTTTCTTCAAAATGTCATCTTTCGTTTTTTCATACATTTTCTTAGTCATAGCATAGACGTCATCGGTAAAGTACTTGATGTTCTTTTCAGGAACCGTGGCCTCAATTGTTCCATGCCTTTCTTCAAACTCCTGCCAGTAGTCGTCGAATTTGGAGAGCGTATTCGATAGGTAGTCCTTAGTCTTCCTTGATGACCCGTCCTTCCCATAATTAATGCATCCTTGTTTGAATTTGTTAAAAAGTTCTAGTTGTAAAGTTAGATGTTCCATGATGTTCCTCAAGTTTGAACGCTCAGGGATTCGGCGAAGTTTAGTTGTCCTCCTTTCCCGTCCTGCAGTTCACAGTAACGCGAAAAGGTAAAGTTGTTATTGTTTGTTCACTTTCACGTCCTGCAGTTCACAGTAACGCGAAAAGGTAAAGTTGTTATTGATTGAAGTAAGTAGTTTCAGTTCAGAGCTCGCTGGATGATGGATGCAAGTGATCACGGCCGTGAATCTCAATCCCCTCCGTCCCTGCACCGATGTTTACGACTTCTCAATTCAATTCGGTGATTCCGCTGGTGGAGGCCGAAAGAACCGATCCGTTATCAGTGAGGAATAGAAGGAACAAAGAATCGCTTAGTTTGTGGCACTTGCTTCTCGATGCTCGAAGGACCATAAAGATGTACGGTGTAGTGGCCGCACTCTTGAAGATGTTATCGGAAGTTATGTTTAAGCTCTGGTAGCTATGATGGGTTCTTGTAGTTGTTGTAGTTAGTTAGAGAAAGATCACCAAAGTTCAGTAAAGCACTATATTGTCACTTAATAACATGAAATACAGATAAATTAGGCAAGTCTTTCTTGGTAGATGTTAACCCGATCGATATCGTATTGCTACTGCTTGTTTTTGTATAGGTACTAACGTCATGCTAAGTGCAACGCTAACAAATTAAAAGTAGGTCGTTATTAATTATGTACAAACTGTACACTGTAGCTGGATTCCTCGATTAGTATTATACAAAAAAACTCGTCACTCCTGCTAACAAGACAATCCAACGGCGCCCACTGGGAAGTGACCGTCTCCCATGATACAAGTTGTCCTACTTTGGGAGGCAGGCACCTTTTATATGTAAACCACGTTATTTTTAACAATAAATTATTATTATTATTATCATTATTCTTCCGTATCTATTGACTAATTCATTTTTAATTCAAATCACAGTCGCTTTAAACGACAGCTACTATGAAATAATCGCTTCATGATGTAAGAAATTCAGAATAACGCAACCTTATTGAATATGGTAATTGATGACATTATATTTCCTCGATAGCTCAGGTGGATTGGCTTGAAGCAGGAGTGGCGGAGTCAAATCTTGTTGATGTTTTAATGTAATTTACGCTGAATTTGTTGCAATTTTTTTCGCTTCATATTGCTTTCGGGCTGACGGTGAAATGCCATAGTCACTACACTTGCAAGTTGCTTCTATTCCAAGCTCAACAAGGATTCCCTTTGTCAATAACTCATGTTCTGTCGCCCAGACCAGACATACGTGTCACTTCTTCTATTATAGCTAAGAAAAATTACTATATGTTTCCCTACTCTTCTCCTACTTACTTGTCTCCTGATACTCCATGTAGTACTCGGCAGTAAATGGTACGCATCGGGCTGTGTAAAGAGGTAACGCATCAACGCTCTAAAGTTTTGAGTTTTTGAGTGACAGACAACATTCTTTACCAACCGACCGGTAATTCTAGAATTTTTTCTTTTGTGAAGTCATAGTTGAAAGCCTCCTGATAGTTTTCTTCTATCTTATCCGATTATAACCTTTCAATATTTGGCAAATAATTTTATGATCTCCTGAATTTTTCGACTTCCATACTACTCTCATTTGCGTCTTTTTTCTGAAGATACCTAACCTAACGAATTAATAACTCAGCATCTAATTTGATAAAAACAGTATCAAATTGAAATTTATACTTATCATCAATCATAATTCATTAACTTAAATTTAAAATTGTATCCTGTTTTGTAATTAAAAAATATGTATATTACAGTCGATGTTGGGTTTATTATTTCCCTTCTTTATAACTACAAGGTGACATTTAATTAGCTGACCATATTTTGGGGGATGGTAGTACCATTATGAGTAATTTTCTCCAAAAAACCTATGGTCGTAAACGGTAAAAAAATCCCTCAGTCCATTGACCCAATCAGCTGATTATAAGTTACCCACAACATTTTTTCTTAGCGACCATATGTTTCTTGGGAAAAGTTGTTCATAATGATGGTTATTACTTATTATCATTCCCTAAAATATGGTCGGCTGATTTAATGTCACCCTGTATATAACGGCTTGGAACTGTCAATTACCTGCCACGAAATAAAACACAACTATAAATTTGTATAGCTACCTATACCTATAGTTACGGTATTCGGTTACGGCTCATAGAGTACTTAGTAACTGAGTATTGTTAAGTTGAATTCCGAAATTCTGAATCCCTTCAGACCCTAAAGGGATCCAACCTTGAGGTCCGAACCCGTCGTCTGTTGTAATAAATCATAAAGGAATTATCAATTAATCAATCAAATGTCTTTATTACAGTAGATATTTACATATACTTAGCAATCCTCATTTTTTGCCCCTTCTCTACATTGGACCACTTTAGGAGAAGAAGGGCGTAGAATCTCCAACAGATTGATTTTTAGATCTCTTTTAAAAATTGCATTTGCTTATGTAATACAAATATTACAAAATTATTATAATTAATAAGCAGGAATAAATAATTACAAAATAATTAACAGAAAGGTCTGTGTTGAGCCAGATTACCGCATACACTACTATCATTTAAGTAAAATTGAACATGGTAATATCCCTTTTTCAAAAAAGTCGGTTTAACATGGTTTTTAAATTGGTCAAAAGGCAATTTCAAGATATCGTAATATTACTGAGATGGGAGATCTTTCATCGGGGTAAGACAATTAATGTTACGGTAGTACGATTCGCACTTTGCCGGGTTGTAACTTGTAACTGTTTCGCGATATCTTAAACTATATCCATTTTTATGTGCCTATAGTTCGCGACAGAATGGTTGGCAATCAGGAAGACATAATTAATTATGATTTAAGTTTGTTGGGGCTTTGCTTGTCGGAGGGCGGCAAACACATTTGTACCATGTCTTCCCTGATTGCCATCCGGACCTGTCGCGAACTATGCCTACTTTCTTGAAACTCTGTGTCTAAGAGATAACGACATATCCACACAGAGCTACTGAAATTAACTAATCACAAGTAACAGGTAGGGGATTAACAAACTAGTTTACTTTGAGTGACTTCCTATGTTATCAAATGGGACAACGCAATCGTTGAGGACTCGTCTGTGATTCGGTCAGTACCTATATTCCATGTCAGGATTGATGGCCGGAGGGGAAAGAGGAAATCGCGGAGGGGGTGACGTCCCGCACACCAGCAAAGGCCGTGAGCTGTCGCTTAAAGCGACTGTGAATTGAAATTGGAAGGAATCGGGATCCAAAAATCCAAAATCAAACTATACAAGTGCGTGCGGGTTTTCTCTACATTAGCCGCTGAACCCTAAATGACTCACTAAATTCAGATAAGGTTTGAAAATTCAAGTGACATCCTTCTCACGTTTTAAAGGCCTGAAATTGCACTTAAGTTATATCGTCTGCTAGATAGTACAGCCTTGCAAACGACCTATGTATTAGACTTGATTTCCAATTTTGTTTATAGGAATATTTTATGGTATTATGCTTTCTTGTAGAGCTCTGTGGTCTAATGGGTTTTACGCTTGCTTTTCTTACAGGAGATGCAGGTTCGATTCCTGACCATGTACCAGTGAGATAATTTATTTATCTTAAGTACATTTACGTACGGTCTAACGGTGATCGAAAGCATCGAAAGGAAACCTTCATAACTCCAAAGCTGCGGCGATGGGCTAGCCCCTTGTCACGCAAAATGTAGTATTGAATAACTGGCTCAAAGGGGGCACAATTGTGCCGCTGCCACGCCGTATTTGAAAAGGCGTGACGCTATATCATGTTATGCTATATTTTTCTTCAATTTAGTTTTTTTGACAACATTCTATCTTATCTATGCCTTTTTAAACGCTCCATATAATCCTTAGTTATGGTTTTGCTAGCCCCTTGGGATGAAAAACGTCAAATTCAAAAATCATGTTTGAACCTTCGACTATTGGAATTGACCAGAGGTTTTCAGAGAAATGGAAAAACCAAAAGAAGGGTCTTAGACTCGTCTCTCTCTCCCTCTCTCTCTCAAAAAGTTTATTGTGCGTCCAACTAAACCCAAAAAGTCAATACTGTGCGTCTACTGGACGATGTGTTAACCTGATAACTGAACTCTTCACGGTGTATTCTATCACCCCTGACCACCGCACCACTACACGGCTTGGACCCGGATTACAGTTGCCCACCACCGTCTCCGAGCCTCACGAAGCTGCCCGCCTACCCATCTAGTGGACTGCTCCAATCACCACGACGCCCAGGGGTCAGTCTCTAGATTTTTGTGTATATAGATAGGTAGGTAGGTTATCTTTAGTATAAAGTAGGAAAACTTGTCTAAATGAAAACGGATGGTTAGAATTTAGTATCGTTTGGTAAGAGGAGGGGCTGGGGGGTTAGGGGAGGGAAAGGGAGAAGTCCCCTGACACCACTCCCATGAAAAGGTAATGCACCGTTCTTGAGAAAAATAACTTTATAACCTCATTTTTGAGGTAAGGTTTACATAATTTTCGCTACTAAAGTGACCTTTTTGAAGTAAAACTTCTTAACGCACGCTTGACTTGGGGAGTTAGCTGGCGAATGCGTGACGAGCTGACGAGAGCGTTACGAAAAGTATGATTGGGCGAGGCGAACGAGAGGTGCGCGCGCATATTCTTTCTCTCTTCCTCTCATAGCCAGACACAGTGCAGGAGATATATTTTTGAAGCATTAGAGCTAAAGAAGTTTAACTTCAGTTGTGTGGTCTAAAGCACACTCTTTTTTTCGAATTAATATTTCGAAATCGCCTTAGCTCCGGCCACTACGGGGTTGCGGAGATGCCCCTGCACTGCGGTGCACCCACGCTTTCCTCCGCAGCCTCGGCAGACGGAGCGGCCGAGGCTGGTTGGCAGCCGGCCAGCCTCGGCCGCTCCGTCTCACTTGGTGCGCAGCAGTGCGCGGTCCCATGCGCCCCTCCGAGCCTCCGGCTCTTAAAAAACACTCTAGAGTCTAGCCACAAGACTGCCTAAGGAGTGAGGTACCCTGATTCGGGTTTCCTATTCCAAAACGAAACGCAACAAAAACATTCACGAAACTCGAGAAGAAACGGAATGAACGAAAACGAATGATCATGAATGATGATGACACATGCATGTCACATGACGCAAATGGGGAATATTTTTTTTACGTTCCGATTCATCGATTTTGCGTGACATTTTAGACCACTGACTGTTTAACCATTTTAGTCTTCCAACACCATTTCCAAACACCATTTTAGTCTTGAATTTCCCATTTGTACGTTTTGTTATCGCTTTTTATCTGATTTGAGGTCAGAAACTATTTTGTTTAATAACTCGTGACGGAAGCGTCACGGGGGGTTATTCACCCCAACCCTTCGTAACGTGATATGTTTCAGCTTTAAATTTCCTTCGCCGTTAATTTGGCTGTAATGCGCAACTGTCAACTGCCACGAAAAAAATGGGCAAACGCAATATCCGGTTGCCGGCTTCTCATTACGATTCCCCGCTTCCATAAATAAGGTAGGAGGTATGTAGTTTACCTACAACCTTGTACAACACGAAATACGTAAGCTAGTGGTTCCGTAAAAACAGTAGACCTCGCTTCAATAAAAAAAAAAATAATACGTCCATATATAACGCTACAGAAAACTTCCTCCCCTTTTTCCCGCTTCACTTCCCCCCTTTTATTTTTTTATATTCCCTTTAACTCTTGGGTAATACATTTTTCAAAAGCTAGCAACACCGGTTTCGTTGCTACCAACTTAATGGCGAAGTGAAATTAAAGCTGCAACGCACTCTAATAGTGATTTCCATAGTAGACATTTAGGAGAAGATAAATCAAAAACTAAAAAACAATTTAGCATAATTTACTTTTTTACAATTATTACTTTTAAAACTTACCAACTATTTATCTTAAACTAAAGCCTGTGTCACACAGAAACCATTTATTCACTTTTACGCTCTATAATTTTAATCAGTCCTTTCAGTACGTAATTATTATTCACACTCAAAAGTTAAAAACACTAACGCACTCGTTTTTTGTCCACTTACTGCCAACATAAAAAAAAAACTGATAACATTTCTTCTGGCTACCAAAGTTCGGTGTAACCTGGTCAATAAGTCGACGGGACTAATTTCTCGAGTTACGCATCATATCATAAGTCTGAGAATCCCAGCGTTTGATTAACCAGGCTTAACGTGCGCACAATACACAGTGAGAACACATTTTTAACGTCAAATAACTTTGGTTCTTCAAAAGTTTTTGCAATATGTAATACATTTCTGCTGACCTTAAAATAAATGAACACGATATAACTAATGTTAGGCCAGAAGTATGTAAGGAGTTGCGACGTTTCGCTTCCTACCCAAGGGCATGATCTGATTCCGTTATTGCGGCTTATTCCTAGTCTACGGTGGCAGTCAGGTATCGTTATGGACTGACGTAGTTTCGCTCCGCCCTTGATGGCTCACATTCACGTGGCCTGTTGGTTGTTGGACGTCCTCGGCTCGTTTGTTTCGGGGTTCGGACGTGAGAGATTTAGGTTCGATCCCAGGAGTTGTTGAGACATTGATGATCCTGTAACAATGGGTATAAATCAGAAAACTACTAAAACGGACCATCTTGGAATATAAAGTAACATTTGAATGATAAAAGCATAGCCGCCTTTAGTAATAGTTGAGTACTGATAATAACATCGGTCAGGTGTGAGTCGGGCTTGCACACGAAGGGTTCCACAACGTACAATAAATCGCAAAAAGGAACGTCCCTTGCTTGGGGACCTCATTGTGCATTATTTTCTGCTAATATTTACTACTACACTGACGAGCAATGAAAAAGTTCCAGTGACATAGCACCAAATTACTCCTAAACGGGAAAGGCTAGAATAATGACGCTGTCTGCAATATTATATTGTCTGAAGTACATTAAACAGCGCATCAGAATATTACCAATTAAAAACGTATACTTTTTAATTTATGAAGCTAGGTTCTATGTCTTAGGATATATTAAGGTGTTTGTCGGCATTTTGTGGGTGGAACTTTTTCATTGCTTCATTCAGTGTACTATATAGCGGCAACAGGAATACATATTCTGTGAAAATGTCAACTCTCTGCCTATTACGGTTCATGAGAAACAGCGAATTGCTTGCTATCAGAAAAAAATCTTACTTTACATGATTCAATAGTTATTACTGTAGATATCTTGAAATGCGCTAAGGCCAACCGCACGTCCCATCTACATAATAAAACGCTATTAGCCAGCCTAAACCGGTGGAGCTAGAGTCACGGAACTTTGTACAGGGGATGCTCATGCAGCGTAGGGTAGCATTAAGAAGGGATTTGGCGAAATTCATCCCCTAAGGGGGGGAAAAGGAGGATTACAGTTTGTATGAAGGTAAAATTACTTGACTTATGAAGCTGAAATTTTGCAGTACACAGTTGATAGGTGTGAGACGTCAATTAACAAGTTTATTTTGATTTCCCCCCCGTAAGGGGGTGGGAGGGCAATGCGGAGGTGAACTTGCATGTTAAAAAAACATTGACCTGTGAATCAGAAATTTGGCAGTAAGGTCTCACATCTATTCAAAGTTCATAGCTCAAATTTATTTATTACTGTTGATATTTAAATATACTTAGCAAAAGTAATTGTTGCCTCTTCTCTACATTGGACCACTGTGGGAGAAGGAGGGCGAAAGATCTCCCACAGGTGGATTTTTAGATCTCTTTAAAACATTGGTTGTGCTTAACTAATACACAAATATTACAATATTAATTATTATAATTAATAAGCAGGAATAAATAATTACAAATAGTTAAACGACATGTTCTGTGTTGAGTTAGATTAACGCCATACAGTCCTGATTATAATATCCCTTTTTTGCCAAAGTCATTCAAAATTATAAATGTTTTTAAATTGCTCAAATGGCAACTTCAAAATCCCCACAGGTACGAGTATCTTGTTGTAGTACAGCATACACTGACCCTTGGAAAGATTGCTAACTTTTGCGAGTCTAAGCCGGGGCGCAACTAGACTGTGATTATTTCTAAGGTTTACATTTACAGCTATCGCTAAAATTGGAAAATGTTGTGAGGTTCTACATTAGATTTTCGAAAATAAATTGACTAGCTACAGTTAGTATGTCAATTTCTTTTCTTAGGGAGTCGAAAATTGCTCGAATATCTCTATTCTGTAGTATAAAAATATCCGCTGCTTTTCCCCACAACAAGATACCATAGGACTTGACATGACACTATGAAACTAACTAAATAGACCAGCATAGATGTAGCCACATGCGCGTTGTGTCTGAACTCACCGCTCCCCCTATCACCGTGCAGTGTGGGCAGCGTGCCGCCCCTTCCCCGGAAGACTCCGCGGAAGGGGGCCATTGCCCCGGGACCGCAACCCCGCACCCTGGAAGGGGTGTGAGAAGATCACCAAGAAGTGCCGCCCCTCCCCGCGCCCCCCCGGCTGTAGTAGACGGCGCCGCCCCCCGCGTCCACACGCAGTGGCGGTGGACTGCGACACCTGTCAACAGTTATGACGCCGGTCAAAACGTTTACCACTTGCCACATGACACGTGTTAAAAGCAATGCTACCTGTCGCGTATGAAACCTATGGTAACTGTAACAAGTTACACCCGTCAGGATTATTAGAACTGTCAAAAGCTATGAAAGCTGTCAAAATATTTGATATGACTCCTATAAAGTTAGGAGACCGGTGAAAACTTATGAGGCCTATGACAGCTGTCAAGATATGAGACCTGTCATGTCAAGTTATGAGACCTGACAGTGTAAAATAAACAGCTTAAGAGTTACAACTTTAATAGTAGTTTATGTGACTGCTAATGGAGGGCATTAATACTCGAGAGTTTCATAATAATATCACTCGAGAGTTTTAATGCCTAATTATGTACAGTTACATACACTAGTTTATCTACACACATATCATAAGCTCTCTTTGATGATGTTCAGGAACCGCATGTTTGACCGGCATTGTGGCTCTGCAGTTGTTTAGCTTGTTCTGTAGTACCAACTTTATGCAGGCGGGCGTCGACGTTCGAAATTTGAATGTCAGTACCAACTTCACAGACAACCTAGGGGCGGCACGCAGGCGGGCGTCGAAGTTCGAAATTGGAATGTCATAATATGTAGAAAAATTACACATTATGGTCATAATGTGTAATTTTTCTTTTTGTCATCGTAACGTGCGGTTTTTGTACGCAGTAAAGAGGGATTATGATACGTGTGTAGATAAAACATGTTATAACATCCAGCTGTCAAACCAACAGGTAGATTTAGAATTAAAATGCGTCTCATTGACTTTCCACGGGGGGGGGGGGGTGTAGCGGCGCGTGGGAACAAGAGAGAGACGCACGCATGGGCGAGATGGAGATGGTGGCCTCGCACAGGCAACGAGAAACCTTAAACTCACCTCGGATTATGTCGTGGGTTCTGCGGGTCCCAGCCCTGCGGGTCTGGATGGGTCACTTGAGTCAGATTGTGTCGCGGGTTACTGTACAATGAGCTCGAATACAGCTCTGGCGGCATCAGTTGTTCTGCTGGTAGCTACAGAAAATACGAAAGGATCATTTATAAAGGCACATACATTACCTGTGGCCCCACACTAGGATATTCTGTGTTGTGGGAACAGCGGCGTCACACACATATAAACATCCAAGACCTGGGGATGTTTTCTCTTCCTCCCTAACCGGGATTCGAGCCTCAATCCGTAACGCCACAGAGATTGTTTGTGACGTCATGGTTTCTGGTTCACGTCACAAGCTTTACGTCTCGGCGTTGACGATCTCTCTCTCTCGCATAAGGTAAGGTGAAGTGAGAGAGATGACAGCTCGCTCAGAGCCAAAGAAACTTGGCGCGAACTGTGCATAACAAACAAGACCCGTGGACTTTACATACAGATGTAGTGTTTCCTGCAGTAGTATTGCTGTGCGAGAGTGAATGATATATCGACCCATAATTTCACAATTAGACATGGACGGAAAGCTCCAAACCCACAAATAGTCAAATCAATAATTAAATGTCTTTACAGTAATGTAGATATTTACATATACTAAGCAAACGCAGTTTTTTGCCTCTTCTCTACATTGGACCACTGTGGGAGGTGGAGGGCGTAGAAACACCCACAGATTGATTTTTAGATCTCTTTTAAAAATTGGTCGTGAGTAACTAATACAAATATTACAATATTAATTATTATACTTGTTAGGCAGGGATAAATATTTACAAAATTACTAATAGCAAGGTCTGTGTTGAGCCAGATTATACACTCCCGTCATTTAAGTAATATTACATTATATTTTCGAAAATAAATTGACCAGCTAGAGTTAGTATGTCAATGTCTTTAAAAAGATCTCTTAAGGAGTATGTTCGTTTTAAATTATAAAATGCTCGAATAGCTCTTTTCTGTAAAATAAAAATAGTTTGAATATCCGCTGCTTTCCTCCACAACAAGATACCATAGGACGTGGCACTTGGAAATTAACTAAAATATACTAGCCTAGATGTAGCCACATCCATGTTTTGTCTGATGTTCCCAACAGCGTAAGCCGCAGAACTTAATTTACCAGCTAATTTATCTATGTGAGGTACCCACTGCAATTTGGTATCAATGGTTATTCCAAGAAACTTCGTATCATTTACTTAAATTTGGAAGTGAGAATTGTATACACTTTGTTTTACCAGCTTTTAACAATAAATGATTAACTGTGTACAAATTCAAGGTTAAAGACCATTACCATAATCAAAACCCTTCTTTTTGTCTTTCAATTTTGAAGACCAGTGAAGCAATCATCATCAGCAAACAACACAATGTCAGTAAATTTTTCCACCATGAAAGGCAAATCATTAATATATACTAGGAATAAGAAAGGGTCTAATATGGAACCTTGTGGAACGCCAATTTTTACACACGATCCAACAGATTTAACGCCGTTGACTTCTGTCTTTAGAATTATATTGCTTAAGTATGATCTTAGTAGATGGAACGCTTTATTTCTAACTCCGTCATGATTTAATTTCATTTGTAGTAATACTACAAGCCAAAGTGTGGTTAGACAAAACGCTACTCAAACCCAAGCGCAAACCTGCGGCTGCGGATCGGTGGCAAGCACAAACTTCCGCAAAGCGCACTGTTGACAAGTTTTATGCTTTGAGTTTGAACGATATTGTCAGGTTAAAGTGCTACAATATAATAAAAACAAACCATACTCACCAGCCCGCTAGTATTCAACGGCAGAGCGTTTTTATACTTGAGCCAATTATCGTAAACGTCGTCATACGGTGGCCGTGGAAGATGGCAGTCAGTGCCAACGTTGGATAAGTGCGCGAACGTTGACGGCGGCTGGGGGAACTGGCAGTCGGTTCCAACGTTGGAAAGGTGCGCCAATGTTGGCGGCAGCGCCACACTCTGTGGGCTCAGCGCGAGTGAGCGCATGGGCAGGATGTTGGACGGTTGCTTAGAGGGACGCATCCTGAAACAATAGTGACTTCAGAACCATCCAGGTTGCAAACAATGAAAATAGAGCCTTATTAGACTCATAAATCAAGGCGACGATAAATTGCGAAGGATTTGGCTGCGGTTAAGGATTACCGAATGAGCATTAGAAACGCCACTACCACTGGTCGAAGGTGGCACGACACTCACGTATACGATTCATCATCGTCTGGACAAAATAAAGACTTAAATTCTTGTAAACTCAAGAAATAATGAAATACTAGACATAATTGTGTTAGTTAAAGTAAAAGTCAAAATAAAGTGCACCTGTACTCCATCGGCCTAACTTGCATGTACTGGCAGTGGTCGCCTGGTCGCTCGCACGCGAACCGCTCGGCAGAGTCCGGGCGCGGCGAGTCGTACTTGTCTCCCGCACCACACTTGTCTGCCGCACTGCACGAGATGAGCGGTCGCGTGCTGTAGTCGCTTGACTTGAGCGAGCTGTTGTCGCTCAACTTGCCATCTAGCGGGATTATGTCCGGGTTCTTGTCTGGGGACAACAGCTACTTATTGCCATCTGTTTTATAGTTCCTGCGAGACTGAGCCGTGCTCGACTATATAAAAGGTAAAAACAGATGCGATGCGACCGTTCGGGGGTCCAACCCGAGGCAGACAGAGAAGGAACTCTCCCTTAGAAGTTTTGACCACTGGTTAAACCCTTGTGTGGTTGAGGCAAGCAGATCTTGTCATTGGTTTTGGACTTTATTACCAAGCCACAAGGTTGAAAATATGACGGCAAATATATATATATATATATGACACCGTAAGATTGTCAAAACCGTTAGTTTAGAATCTAACGTTTTTTCTCGTTAGTTTACAAACTATCGAAAAATTGTTTACAAACTGTACGGTACTGCTTACTATATGACGCGTTAGTTTATAATAACACCGTTGAATTGTGAACTGGTTTAAACTTGAATGGCAAAGTAAATACCAGGGCACACACTGCGGTAGCTTAGGTGAAGGCTAGAGGCGGCGAGCGCAGTGAAGCCCCCGAGTAGTCTTCGGGTTAGGTTTATATGTAAGAACAAAAGAAACGTAAATTATAAATCCTGTCGGTCTGAATTACAATTTGTCGATAGTTTATAAACTAACGCGTTAGTTCATAAACTAACGGATTTTACAATCTTACGGTGACATATATATAGGCACTACATTGCTTCTGGCACCACATAGGATACTCTGTCAAGGAAAGGAAAGGAGGTAATTCTGAGTCTGGAATTATCTGAAATGAGCGTAAAAATACTGAATTGTGCGAAAAATATATTACGCGAAAAAAATATTAACTGGTTTGACTTTGACGCGCCTCCTGGCCGTTAAACTGCCTGAGTAAGCGTCTCTGTAGATTTTATTTTCTAAATGCTTAATTAGACGTATTTTAAGAGTATAATTTTAACCAGTTATAAACAGTGATAAGAACTACAAAAAGTAAATATTTGATTACTAAAAACAATAGCGGAAAAGCATTAAACAGTGATTACTATTCACAAAACAGTTGATCACTCGTTAGGATCGTGGAACCAGCTGAGTGCGCAACGTCAAACGACTTTCACGGCTGCGTGTGCGACCAAAGGATCATCTTCGCGTGCAGTACCGTGCGGTGGCCGACAACAAAAACTGCCGTGAGTCACCCGCACCTCGCTAATCACCTACGGACAAACGTCCACAGATTACAATAACAACAGAAGCGACAATAGTAAGCTAATGATTTTGTCTCTGAGAGGCCATCTATATCTAACTTTGTAAACATTACTTTACAAATATGGATACCGACCATGACATGAATGTTGATACTATTTCACATGTAAATACACAACACAGACGTAACCGTCATGCGTGTCTGAGTACCTCGGATCTGACAGAAAAAAGCCTGTTTCTAAATTCTACGCTTCTCGACAATACACTGAGCAATAGCCTGCCTAGCATGTCAGTATGCGACAAATCACAGGTACTAGAATTAAAAAACCAAGTCGATGAAATAAAATCAAACCTACAAATAGCTAATGAAGAGATATCGAAACTTGTGATGGAAGTGTGTGACCTGAAATGTGATAATGAAAAATTAAAAAAGAATATAGAAGTTTACAAAAGAATTACCAGTGCTGATCTACCCAACATAAGCACTTTGAAAACGCCAAGGAGAGCTTCTATGCCCTTTCCCTTCAAACCTACATACAGAACGATAGATCGACAATCGAGTATTAAACGAGGCTTGAACAAGCAATACTCGCAATCGGTATGCAGAGTACTTGAAAAGTCCCTTGTAGAAACACCCAGATCAGCCACCGTAACAACCCGCGCGCAACCAACAACGACAAACCCTCACCCACCACATTTGACACCACCGAGAGAGGCCGCCACCGATGACGTCACAAATGGACAGAAGAAACAGAAACGGAGGATTCTCATACTTGCTGACCAACAAGGGGGCAACCTTCGTAACCTCTTACAAAATCACGTCGGGCAAGAATACACTGTCACATGCTGTAGAAAGCCCGGAGCGTCACTGGAAGAAGTACTAAAATCAGAAACACATTTAATATCTACGATGACAAAGAACGACTACATAATAGTACTTGGAGGAACAAATGACGCAAACCCATATAAATTCCAATTCGCCCTACAATGCTGGATCAACGCGGCTGAAAATACGAATGTGATGGTCTGTGAGATACCGTATAATTATAATCTCAGTATAAAAAAGCTTAACTACGAGCTAAGGTTCATTTGTGGACAACATCAGAATATAATATCATACATTGACATGGACTACACATACAACAGTTTCAGGCCAACCCAAATGAATAACAATATAAAGATATGTAGATTAGTATTAAGACATATATTAAGATTAGAATATAAGCAAAAAATTCTAGAATATCAAGATAAAACTAATTACTTAACAAACTCTGACAAAGCAACCCAAACAGATCTCGATCCTAAAAACACACAAGAGAAAGACAATGACATCTGTGATAATTCAAACATAAATGATGAATGTCAGAATGCAAGGGCTATGAATATGAATGTTCAGAAGAATGAAAGTAGTGAAGAGCTTTTTCTTGTTTAATAAAATACATGTAATGCATCAAAATATAAATGGCCTAATATCGAAATCCGACGAATTGATGGTACATCTAGAAGAACTTAGTAGTGAAAATAAAAACGTAGATGTAATATGTGTAACTGAACACAACATGTTAGAGAATGACTCATCTAAACTCAATATAGCTAACTTTAAATTAGCATCATGTTATTGTAGGAAAAAACGTAAGGGTGGATCTTGCATACTGATAAAAAACAATCTTGAATTCAAAGAGATAAAGAGCATTCAAAAATACAGTACTACAAATATTATTGAGTGCTGTGGTGCAGAATTAATTGACCAAAAAGTTACTGTAATATGTATCTATAGAGTACCAAGATATGATAATGAGTCATTTGATACATTCTTTCGTATAATCAATGATATTTTTCATGATTTTCTATATGAGAAAAACAGAAAGATAATAGTGTGTGGAGATTTTAATATTGACTTACTTAAAACAAATAAAAATAGTACAAGATTTGAACAGTTAGCGTTGAGGTTTAACTTAAAAATAGAGATTAGACAGCCAACACGACCAGCTAGCCAAACATGTCTCGACAACATACTTCACAACATTCGAGGAGGCAACAGCGAGGTTATAGAATTTTCTCTATCAGATCACTCTGCTCAATTACTACAATGCCCCGTAAACAAAAGCTACAGAATAAAGTACTGGTACATTCAAAAGAGGGACTACTGCCAAGAAAACATGATAAAATTTGCTGAGTATCTAAGTTCACTGTCCTTCAGTCAAGTTTACGAAGCAGAAGATCCGAAATATGCGTTCTCTGAGTTTTATAATATATTCACTTTACTATATAAATTATGTTTTCCTGTCATAAAAGTGAAAGTATCTATAATGCGGAAACAAAAATGGATTTCGAAAGGAATCAGAGTATGCTGCAAACGCAAAAGAGAACTTCTTTGGAAGTATCGTAGGTGCCGCTCAGATGATAACAAAAATAAATATACTACATATTCAAGGAAAGTAAAAAACATAATAAAACTGACACAAAGATCGCAAAATAATTACAGAATTATCAATGCCGTAAATAAATGTAAAGTAAGTTGGGATATTATAAAAAAGTCACAAACAGACAAACCTAAAGAATACATATGTAAAATTTTGAAAGATAGTAACATTAGAACAGAACCAACGGACATTGCAAACATATTCAATAATTTCTTTATAGACTTGACAAATAATAATAATAATTTATGTAATGAAAATAACTTCAATTTGACATCTAGTAACATAAATAACTATAATATAATAAATAATTGCAATTCAATATTCTTAAATCCAATTACATCCGCTGACATATCAAAAGTAATTATTTCATTAAAAAATACTAACAGTACGGGATATGACGACATTAACACAAAGGTAGTGAAATATGTCGTGCTCGTAATTTCACCAATACTGTGCCATATCATTAATAAATGTATGGAACATGGCCAGTTTCCAAATGAACTGAAAACTGCCATAATAAAACCGCTGTTCAAAAAAGAAGATAAACTAAATATTAATAACTATAGACCAGTAGCATTAATACCTATCTTTGCAAAAGTAGTTGAAAAGATTATGTACAAGAACATATATACATATTTCGAAAAATACAACTTATTTGCTCCTGAACAGAAAGGATTCAGACAGAATAAAACAATTAACATGGCAATTTATGACTTTCTTCACAAAATTTTAACAAATCTTGACAAAAGAACTCCTGTGGTAGCTATCTACATGGACATGACCAAAGCCTTTGACTTTGTGAATCATGAAATTCTTATAAATAAACTGTTACAATACGGAATAAGAGGAAATGCGATAGATCTAGTAAAATCTTATTTAGAAGCAAGACAACAAATGACACAAATTGATAGAATATGTTTAAAAACTAACATGGAGAAATCTTACCTGTCGGAACCTAGAGAAATAAGAAGTGGTGTGCCGCAAGGTAGCGTCATGGGACCCTTGCTGTTTTTGACATATATTAATGACTTGCCTAAAGTAGTCCGCCACCCAATGGTACTATTTGCGGACGACAGTACAGTTATTATCTCCTGTGACGACTCAAGTGATCTTGTCAATGAAATTAATGACACGATACATAAAATAATTCAATGGCTCAATAGCAACAATTTAGTGATAAACATTGACAAAACAAAAATAATGACATTCTACAATAATATACAGACATCAAACTTTCACATTAACTATTTAGGTAAAGACATTGAACAAACCCAGGTCTCAAAGTTTTTGGGAATACACATAGACAATAATATGAAATGGAAAACGCAGATAGCAGAAACATGTAAAAAACTTAATAAATATTCATACGTGTTACACAAACTCTCAAAAACTGTATCAGAAGAAACTGTGATATTAGCGTATAGCGGATATGTAGACTCTGTCTTGAGATTTGGTATAATATTTTGGGGAAATGGGGTAGGCAAAGATGATGTTTTTATAGCGCAAAAAAGATGCATAAGAGCTATTTGTAGAATCCGATACACTGAAAGTTGTAAGCCTCAATTCAAACGACTTAATATAATGACATTCCCTTCACTATACATCTATGAGGTAGCAATGTTTGTGAAAACCAATAAAAAACTTTTTATTAACTATTCTAGTACGCGTCACCAGACAAAGATCACCATGCCTAGTCATAAAACAGCATTATATAAAAATAATATTCTCGGCATGGCACCCATAATTTATAATCACATGCCTGATAGTATACGTAGGTTAGACAATATAATACAATTTAAGACAGAAATCCGCAAGTTATTATTGAATAAAATGTACTACTCCATAAGAGAATATCTAGACGATACAACACTGTAAGTATTAACTACACTATTGAATATTTGTATGCCACAGCGCCAAACGTAGAGATACGATATTATAACTATTTAAGATCAAATACTATAACCTATGTTTTACAAATAAAGACCTTTGACTTTGACTTTGACTTTGACTTTGCATTGCCTAAACCAGATAATATTTGTTTCGCTAAATTTGGCGAAATAAAGACTGACTGGTATCTGGGCAAAGTGGTGGGTCAGGGTAAGTGAAGGATAAAGGGAGTGAGCGAAGCGAAGCCGTCTTTATCCTTCGTGTTAGGTTACACATGTAACAACAACAAAATCCAACGGGCGCTTTGTTTTTCTATCCTATTCGAATTGAAATTTTCAAGTTGCTGTTTTTCAGATTTCTAGTCGCGTAATTCGTTAACTTTCCAGACAAAACTAGTATTTCTAGTCGCGCTCAGTTTGTCACGCAATTAATTAATTTTGTCAGGCAAAATCAGTCCCATTGACAATCAAAAACCGTATATATGGTTAGACGTTTAAATACTACCCTTAATATTATGACTGATGAAAGCAAAATATACAGACGCTAACCTAAACTGTCGACACTCCGAGACTCCTTGGTGCCCGTCAGCGGAACATTCGAGGTTTCATCCTGTCGCCGCTTGTCCTTCTCACTCTTATCTGAAACAACCACGAGAGTGACAGGGATGTGACAGAAGCTGTAAGGATATTCTCCTGTTAGCGATTGCCAGCAAGCTTTCAAAAAGTCATCATTGAGTTACACCGCTCTGGTCAAGTCTAAGGTGGATTATATAAGGAATATGATCCACAGAAACAAACTAAACCATTCATTGCTTCCGACCTCAAACTAAAATACCCTATCTCGTGGGAAGCAGAAACAAACCTCAAACCTGTATTTTGTGTCAAAGTCAAAGTACTTTATTACTGTAGATATTTACATATACTTAGCAAACGTAATTTTTTGCCTCTTCTCTACATTAAACCACTGTGGGAGAAGAAAGGCCTAGAAACTCCCACAGATTGATTTTTAGATCTCTTTTAAAAATAGATTGTGCTTAACTAATACAAATATGAAAAATTTAATTTAATAAGCAGGAATAATAATTACAAAATTATTAACAGCAAGGACTGTGTTGAGCTAGATTAACCCCTACAGTCCTGTCATTTAAGTAATCTCGAACATTACTGGGTCAAAAACATGTGTAGGTATCGTGACGTCAACGGTAACTAGACTCTGGCGTACGAAAGCTGAGAACGAGCGCCAAAATTTAAAATAAAATTCAGCATGGCAACCCCATATTTACGATCAGACGAGTGTGGTGTGGCGTACGGACACTTGTCTGAGCCGAGCGCATCGAAATATTTGAACGTCTCAGCTTTTTTGTCCGAGTCTATCTTATTTCATCGTCAACAGCGGCGTCAGAAATATACAAAATAAGTACCTATATATCAACAAAGAGAACTTACTATTGTTGTGTTTGCAGTGGCGGCAACAGAACACTGCCGCGGACATGGAGGTGATGAGCAGCACTATACCCACAGCCGCCACCACCACCAGGAGGACAACTGACAGCTCCACTCGCACCGGGACTAGCGCTGGAGAAAGATGACGATTCAATTATATGCAATTCTTTTTTATGTATAAAGCAGTCTGACAACAAATTGTAAACGGCAATTGCAAAAAGGCCAATGACACATGTTTTGGATAATTTAATTTGATTGAGCGTGCGAAGCGTCTCCGTTCAGGATTGGGCAAAAATGCTTTCGTATGTCCGGATGTGAGTCCCGATGGTTTTTCTTTAAAGGGCGCATTCCTCAACTGATTTTTGCGAAATTTTTGTGAGCAGGTTCGATAATTAAATACTGGGTCGGGCGAAAAGTTTTGTCACATAACTTCAAATTTCGAATTTAGAACTCGAACTCTTTCGGAATACGAATATTCTAAGAAAGTGAATTCATAGGTTTTCGCTAATTTTCTTTACTTTCAAAAATGGAGTGGACGCGAAAAGACGATAATCGCAGTAATTGCATTGTATCGCTGCGGTCACGCGCCAACGGAGAATTTCAAACTGCTGAAAGAAATTTAAAATAACAATGAGGTTCGTTTATCGTACATACTATCAAACGATTTAGGGAAGATTCGAGATTAGAAGTTTAGTAGAGGATCGGTTGTCCTCGTACTGTTCGGACTCCAGAAGTGATCAAAGCAGTGAAGGCGCGAATACAAATAAATCCCGTGCGAAAGCAAAAACTGTTGGCTCTCCAGATGAGGCTAAGTAGGCCTACAGTTAAAAAAGCATTGAATGAAGACCTTGGAATACGTGCTTACTGGAAGAAACTCACGACTGAAGAAAATCAGGATCGAATCGATCCGAGTCTTGCTAAAGCGATACGCACGTGGTCAATATCCTTCGACATTCATTATTTGGCTAGGGGTTTCCTATTTGGGGCTAACTGAGGTGTATTTTTGTGAAAAAGGAGTTAAAACAAGAGCAATTGTGTACCAAAATACGGTCCTAACAAACCTCGTGGAACCTCTTTTAAAGACAATGTTAAAAAACAAACACTGGATATTCCAGCAGGACTCTGCTCATAAGGCTAAAAGCACTCAAAAATTTGCTCTCCTCCCGTGGAATCGACTTTATCAGACACGAGGACTGGCGCTCCTCGAGTCCAGACTTGAATCCATTGGATTAAAAAATATGGCGTATTTAGAGAAGGTCTGCGCTGAACCTCATTGCAATTTGGAGTCTCTCAAAGCATCCCTGATTAAAGTAATGGCCAATATTGAAATGAATGTCGTGCGTGCTTCTATCGATGACTGGCCGCGCAGATTAAAAGCTTGCATCGAAAATAATCATTTTGGGAGGTCATTTTGAATAGTGTAATGTCATTTATCTTTATTCTGTAACCTTTCGTTTGATATATGTAACCGTAAGATTGTCAAAACGTTTTTGTTCTCGTTTTGTTAACGTTGTTGTAAAGACAAGACGGCCGAGAGCAGCGAAGCCCCCGAATAGTCTTCGTGTAAGGTTGGCGTGTAAGAACAAAGCAAACGTAAATTCTAAACCCTGTCGATATGGTTTACTATCTGTCGATAGTTGATCAATTATTTACTTGTTGTTGATCAATGTTTACAATTATATATGTATTTTTGTGTCATTTATTTAATTAATTGTATGTGATAAAACTTATGGCCCGAAAATGGCGGAGATTTGGGGTTGAAAGTGTAAAAAAAACGCTACAGCCCAAACGGCTTGACAGATTTTAACAAATGAGGTGTCGTTGAATTTGTGGAAACCATGAGTTAGACATTAGCTATATAATTTTAGTAAAAAGTCAATAGGTTGGATTTTGGATCGTAAAATGTAGATCACAAAGTAATTGGTGCGGCCATTTTCATACTCCATGTACGTAACAAGGTGCATTTTTAAGTTTGTATGTGATATTGAAAGAAAATGTCGGATTTTAAAAACTTCAAGGTGCGCAAATTTCCTGTGACGCTCGCGAGGTCTACAGCTCAGAGCCACTAGTACTTAGAACCCATGGTCCAGCTTCGCGACTTAAGGGTGTTTTTAGTTGATAGAAGATTCTTCCACGATTACAGTGATATCACTCGTACTCGAACTCATATTTTTAACAAAATTATAAATAAAATATAATTCTATCTTAAAACGGGTAACATCCGCTCCGATCACAACCTCACTCTGCTGGTTGCACCTTTCTGACCTACCTAACCTAACCTTCAAAATTATTATTTTTCGTTCAGTACCCCCATTTTCATTTGTTTGAAATAGGTGTCCAACAGGCAGACCACCCGCCCGATGGTCGGATGACAACGCCAAAACAGCTGGGAAACAGTGGATCAGGTTGGTGTAAAGAAGAGGAGGCCTTTACTCAATAGTTAGTAGGAGGCTGGATAGATAGTATGAATTATTATAGATAATAAACAGGAATAAATAATTAAAAAATTATTAACTGCGAGTTTTGTGTTGAGTTAAATGACAAGTCATTTATGTTATCTTGAATATTGTAACCGAGAGTCCAAAAATCGACTGTCGTTTTTATATAGTCTATCTACACACATATCATAAACCCTCTTTACTGCGTCCAAAAACCGCACGTTACGATCAGCATAATGTCAAATTACTTTGTAAAAACTCATTTCTTATCTGAATATTGAACATTATGACCAGAATGTCTAAATTTTCTACATATTATGACATTCAAATTTCGAACGCCGACGCCCGCCTGCGTGCTGTCGCTACTTTGTCTGTGAAGTTGGTACTACTGAACAAGCTAAAATATTATTATGAAACTCGCCTTCGGCACGTTAAATTAGATTGCACAAATGGCCTTTTAATGAGAATGGTATCATTATAATCATAAAACAATCCTCTATCAACTAATTGCTTCCCTCCCATCGCCGGACCCAGTCAAAAGTAAGGCAAACCCCGTGTTTTTATAGAATTTGGGCAGAAATGGAAAAATTGGTAAATGTGAAGTTGGATTGGTACAAGTATTCCCTGTGGACGTGAGTAAATTCCTTACCTAAACTATGTTACTTCAAGATTAGAGGAAAACCCCTATGGGTTAGGCGAAGGAGATTCTTGAGTGATTCTAAATCAATGGGAAAAACTGAATTTATTTAAACACACCTACCTGACAATAATAATCATACAAATAGTTTTTTAAAATTGAATTGGGAAATATTGCCACAATATTTGGGCAAAGTATGCTTTATTTATTTCCTGTAGGGGTTGGGTTATCGGAAGCCGTAGATCTAGCAATATATTGCAGTGCAGTAATTGTATGTAATTTGAGTTTAACGAATAAGTCCCTACAGGAGGCCCTGTTTGGTTTTTACTACTAAGAATACGGACTCATCTCTTCTGCAGTATAAATATATATATTTTTTATATCGACACTAGCGCCCATATAGCTAAGCCAAACCCGTGATTTGAAGTAAGCGAAATAATCTTATAGCGAAGCGTGAATGGTAATTACTTTTATCAAACATCGTAACGCGTAAGTAAAGTTACTTAATTTACCTATCAATAATTCTATACGACCCTTCCAATTGATGTGTTCATCTGCAATAACACTTAAAACGTTTTCGCTCTGAACCAATTTGATTTTTACACCGTCTTGATTAATATTGAAATTTGTTCTGGGGGTATTATAGTTCCTAAAATTTAGAATCTTGGTTTTACTTAAGTTTGTGCTTAACTCTACCGTGAGTAGCTATTTTATAACAATGCTGATTGATTATGATATATCCTCTGATAGTTGTGCACCATTTGTCTTAACAAATTTGAAGAAAACCGACACATCATCAGCTAACATGGTGATTTTGTTGCTTATAAGTTTCAGTATGTGGTTTATGTATAGGATGAATAATATTGGACCCAGCACACTACCCTGTGGCACCACTGTTTGTAAGTCAGTATTACTAGATTCAATACTATTTAATATTTTTGACCGATTATCGATGTGTAGCAATATTACCCTTTGAATACCATTGGCCAAGTACGACTTTAACCAGGCCAGCACACACCCCCTGATGCCATAGCGTTCAAGAATACAAGTCAAAACCGCATGATTTACATGATCAAATGCATCTTAAGCATCATCTAATAGAACGGTCACTAAATTTGACTTCTTGTGTAACGACTCAGATTCAAAATCAATGATGTCGAAAATTCCGTCAGCTGTTGACAATTCCTGTTATCTTTAACTGACTTTGAACCATCAATAAGGCCCACAAGACTGAGCATTCCTTTTTTAATTCTCTTTAATAGTTTTGTTCACTATGCTCCAACTGGTATTCTTGTTGATCGCGTGCACCACTACTGTGAGCGCGTATTTATTACTTAGCTCAGTACCTGTTTTTATCTCCGGGTAATTGAGCATACTGTTCCTCAGTGTGAAGAGGTTGCTCGCGCCCCTCTTGTTGACCGCGCACATCGCTAATGTGAGCACGAGTGTACTTTTTAGATCAGTACCTGTATGTCTCTCTGGGTACTTGAGCAGACTGCTGCTCAGTGTGAAGGGGTTGCTCGCCCCCTTCTTGTTGATCGCCCGCACCGCTAATGTGAGCGCACCGCTCGCCGATACCCCCGACACCACGAACTCCGCACTCTCGCTTGAGACGTTCGTGAGGAGTTGCCCGGTGCTCGCGTCATACAACTGAAGAGAAACTGATGTACAGGAAAATATGGCTTTATATATATTTAGGAAAACAGGAAAAAGGCCCTCTGGTCTAAGAAGCGAAAGTCATATAGCGAGTTAGCTTAGCACTGATCTCGAGACAACGATGTCATTACATTGTTTTTTTTTATGAAATCCCAAAGTTTACCACAGTTATGTGTTATGATAACTTTCTATCTATCGGGCCTAAATGACTTCAACATGTCTATTTCATTCCACAAATTACTGAGCTGATAAATCAGCTTTTAGTATTTAATCGAAAATAACATTATTATAAGTAGATGGAGAATTTAAGCTCAAAACAAATTTCACAATCGAAATAACTACAAAATTTGTAGAAACATCGAATAACTAAGTAATACCACAAATGCTGCTGCTTCTGTTTTTTCCAGAATTATATTGCACCAAAATCCACAAATTTGATTTTTGGCTTCTGAGAGAAATACCTGAGTGGAATGACTTGACTTTGCAGCAGTTAAAAGCTTCCTGCGTAGTTGATAACTCATTTTCTTTTCACGTAATATGCTAACTCCCAAAATAAACGTAAGTTATCAAGAAGTTAGCTATCTTACGGCCGATTTCACTAGATGCTACTTAAGTGAAATGCATCTTAAATCTCATGCAGATAAAATGTAATAACTGGCTAAACGTGGGCACAGCTGTGCCTCTGTCACCGCGTACGGGAAAATGTGTGACGCTGTACCTATTAGTTTTATTATTACAGCTGTACAAGGTGATATGGCTGTCCCTGTCCCGCGCTCAGGAAATGAAATTGCCAGTTATGTGACACCTGTTAAAATTAGTGACAACTGCCAATATTTGTGAAACCTGTAAATATTAGTGACACCTGTCAAATTAGTGACATCTGTTAAAATTCATAAAGGTGTAATATTGAGTGAAGCTGTGCCACAGTCAAATCGACAGGGTAAGTACTCCACCGCAGCTATAGAAAAAATTTGAAGATAATATCAAGCGCCTTTAAGTATAGGCATGTGAAACATACGGGTTGAAAATAAATATGCATAGAACATACCTGCCTGGCAAAAAGTACCCGTGGAAATTAAACGTGTAGAAAATGTAACTACTGGTAACATAACGGTATAAACGCAAATGGAAACAAAAATACTGGGAATAGATTATTTTGGAAATGTTATCTATACAGACTTTGAATGTGAAAATACAACAAAACAAACATAGCGTCATACTTTGTTTCATACGGGGTGAAAGAGGCACAGTTATTTGGACTCACCTCCAGTACAAAAGTCTGCCGGATCCCTCCGTCGTGTCCCGGCGTGCAGTTCAGCGTCAGAGAGTCGTATGTGACGTTCGTGACCTCACACGCCTTCACCGGAGACGGCTTATCTGAAAAAACAAAACTCTGTTACTCACACTACTACAGGCACCTAAAAATTACCCAAACACATGAACCAGAACCAGAAACCTCGTTATTTGGGAGCTCAAATTAAGCATAAAATTCCCTGCAAACTACTGCCAACTTCACAGACCCTCAAACTTTGTGGAGAGACATCTGCTAATGTTAGAGTATCTGGTGCTCAAAACCCTTAAATGAAGAGGCATGTGGCATATCAAAAGCAAATGAACCACATGACAGTATTTAGCTCTTAAACTATCTATTTATAATATTGAAATAGTCACAATATAGGACCGATCTCCCGATTTATATTAAACTTCATCTTAGTCTACTGAACCAGTCTGTTACAACGTTGAATCCGTGACATTTGGCGACGTTCGACGCCACAGTGGTGGTTTTGGTGATGATGATGATGATATCGAGCTACAGCTTTGTGAGGTCCCTGGTTTGTTTCTCTATGCATACAAAGACAAATAAACAGGAACCTCACAGAGCAGTCATCTTGGCCGAATCCGAGGGAAGTTACCTGCGGGCAGGATGTGGAACAGGCACGGCTTGGTCTGTCTGCCGACACTGTTGGCGCCGGAGCACTGAACCCAGCCGTAGTCAGCTGACGTGTTCAGCATGTACGTGAACGTACCTGGGCGATAGGGGACGAAAATTACAAATTGTTCCTGGATTATGCAAGGACACCTTGTGGAGATGGACTTTCAGAATTAACGATGTCACAAACATATCATGCACAACTCAATATTTATATATATATATATATATATATATATATATATATATATAATATATAATATAATATATATATATAAAAAGGAACCCTGATAGGATCACTTCGTTGTCCGCGTGTCAAGACCTTTTTATCGGGAACGCGTGAAGGGTTCAAGTTGAAATTGATATAAATTATTCAGGTCGGTGGTTCTTTAAAGCTGTGAAAAAATCAAGCTTCTAGGATAATGCAATTAAACGATACGACCGTAAGGTTCTTGCGTACATACATTATATTTTCGAAAATAAATTGACTAGCTACTGTTAGTATGTCAATTTCTTTAAAAAGCTCTCTTAAGGAGTCTGTTCGTTTTAAATTATAAATTGCTCTAATAGCTCTTTTCTGTAAAATTAAAATAGTTTGAATATCCGCTGCTTTCCCCCACAACAAGATACCATAGGACATCACACTATGAAAGTAACTAAAATATACTAGCCTAGATGTAGCCACATCCGTGCTTTGTCTGATGTTCCTAACAGCGTAAGCCGCAGAACTTAATTTACCAGCCAATTTATCTATGTGGGGTCCCCACTGCAATTTGCTATCAATGGTTATTCCAAGAAACTTCGTATTATTTACCAATTCTAACGTGCTGTTGCCTAACAACAAACTGGTCTCAACTTGCCTGATATTTGGAAGTGAGAATTTGATACACTTGGTTTTACCAGCGTTTAACAATAAATTATTAACTGTGAACCAATTCAAGGTTAAAGACAATACACCATTAACATCATCAAAATCTCCTTTTTGTCTTTCAATTTTGAAGACCATTGAAGTATCATCAGCAAACAACACTATGTCAGTTAATTTCTCCACCATGAAAGGCAGATCATTAATATATACCAGGAATAAGAAAGGGCCTAATATGGAACCTTGTGGAACGCCAATTTTAACACCCGATCCATCAGATTTTACGCCGTTAACTTCTGCCTTTTGAATTCTATTGCTTAGGTATGATCTTAGTAGATCCAACGCTTTATTTTTAACTCCGTAATGATTTAATTTAATTAATAGCGTATTATGATCAACACAATCAAACGCCTTCGACAGGTCGCAAAAAACTCCGATAGCATCCTGTGCGGCCTCCCATGCAGAATAAATATGAGATACAAGGGTAATACCTGCATCCGTAGTCGATTTACCCCTAGTGAAACCATATTGTTTAGCGTGGAGTTGTTTTGTACGGTTGAAGTGTGAGAGCATTTGATTGAGTATAATCTTTTCAAATATTTTACTTAGTGTTGAAAGAACAGATATTGGTCTGAAATTTGAAGGATCGCCCTTATCTCCCGATTTAAACAGCGGTATAAGTTTACTGTGTTTCATGAGGTCTGGAAAAGCCCCATCGTCAACACATTTATTGAATATATAAGCTAAGTGTGGGGCTATAACTAGAATTACTGAACCATAACTTTGACTGATATACCCCACAGGTCTTCCGTATTTTTTAAGTTAAGTAATTTAAACGTTTTGACAATGTCCTGGGGATATACATGATGAAATTTTAAATATACATTACTGACGCTAGTGTTATTTTTTAATAAAGTCTCTGCTTCAAATGGAGATGAATTTAGACTGTCCGTTGTGAGTACGGGTACATTGGTGAAGAATGTTTCAAAAGCTCGAGAAACATCAGCGTTGGATTTAACAACATCATCACCTATCTTTAGGCAGAAATCACTGTCCCTTGGTATAACTTTGCCAGTTTCGCGGGTCATTATTTGCCAAACTGTTTTCATTCTATTATTTGAATTTTGAATTTTTCTATTAATTTGTAAAGTTTTTGCAGTTCTACGAACCAACTTGAAAGTTTTGGAATATTATTTAACATAGTCATGAAATTTTCGATCAAAGTTATAGGTTTTTTGATCATAAAGGTCATACAAGATGACTCTACTTTTACGAATTCCAAACGTTGCCCAGTCATTAAACTTAGATTTACCGTTGTAGTCACTGACTTTCTTTAATTTGAAAACTTTATTGAATTCTGTCTGAATAATGTTGAAGAAGTCTGAGTAGATTTTGTTTGGGTTCTGTTCATTAAAATCCGGTACTGGTAAATTTATATTATATATTATATTATATTTCTAAGTTTTTTGTATATGTCTCTAGTCTATGGGATGTAATAGGCCTATAAAATGTTGGACCAGTCTTATCCTTAATAGTAATTAGGAATGAAACTATTTGACCACTGTGATCGGAGGGTAAGCAGTTAATTACACTTTTACTTGTGAATGCACAGTCACAAAAAACGTTATCTAAGCAAGTTTGGCTTGTAAGTGTAATTCTAGTCGGCTCTAGAAATACATGACATAAATTAAATGATTTGAACAGAGTTATTAATCGTCGCTTCAGTGTTGTATCTACGAGCAGATCTACATTAAGATCGCCACAAATAATTAACTTTTTTCTGTTATTACAAAGTTTAATGAGGGCTTCCTCCATAATTTTCTCAAATATTTCGAAATTGCCATGGCCTTTTTCATCCCTCGGTGGCCTGTAGACACAAACAATAATATGGCTATCTAACTCAACACAGGATACCTCTATTTGTCTTTCAACAGTAAGTGCAAGAATATCTTTCCGTTGTTTCACCTTAATATTATTTTTCACTAAGATTAAAGAACCACCTCTATCAGCAGTCTTTCTATTGTAACAACTGACAATTTTGTAATTATTTATGTTAAAAGACGTCATATTTTCCTTCAACAAGTGTTCAGTAACACAATTTTTTTTAGAAATAATTCTAATACAAGTTCTTTGCCAGGTAGCCCCTGGATGTTTTGATGGGCAATATTTAACTGGGGCTTACATTTTGACATATTTAGTGGCTCTTTTATGCTAGAGATTTCCTCTATTGTCTTATGAACTAATTTAAATTACTTGGAACAGATTCCAATGTTGCATGCAAAGTATAATTAACAGGTGAATTCCCAATAGGGGTGCATGTCATATTACTCTTAAAATAAGCTGATGTCAAGTTGAACTTAGTTAAACCAACTATAGCTGCGTCGCATTATATTATAAGCTAACAATGTAGCTACTAATTTTCTATATTTATTAGACAGGTACAATGTATCCCGTGTCAGAGTAAAGTTATGAATAAAATTATTCATGTCGAAATATAAAATAGCATCGCTGTGATGACATGTTAAATTAAATAAATGAATATTCATTCTATGCACAGATTTGTTCTGTAGTTCTGTCAAATTACAGGCATATGGAAAATTGCATAGTATAAATTTGCATTTCATCCTACTATGTAAGTATGTTTCAACACTTTTATTTAAATCATTCCGACTAATGTTTGAATGATTTCCTACCATAATTACAATAGTGCTGTACTCATCATAGATACCGCGACTAATCATCTTCACTAGATCTACAAATGAACAATTTGGACAGCAAATGTTCGTTACTTTTTGGTTAAGCCGGTTATGTAATAGAGTCCCAAATCCTGCACCTACTTTGTCGGAGAACAACAGAGTTTTTCTCTGAGCACATATTTTGCTAGCTGGCGGTACACGAGTGGAGGTGAGTGGCGGGACACACGTGTTGGAGTGCGGTTTGATGCACGTGGCGGCGGTTGGCGCGGCATTCGCGGCAGCGAGCGTCGCAACGTGCGCAACGGCGAACGGCGCGGCCGGGGCAGCTTGCGGCATGACGCACGCCTCAGCAGGGACAGCGAGCGGCGCGGTGCTCGCGCTGTTGAGCTGCGAGGTGTCTCCTCATCGACGACGGCGACGCTGTTTTTTGGTTGGGGCAGCGGTGGACGCTGCAACACTCTCGTTGAGGGGGATCGAGACCAAAGTTAGTGATGTGGGCTCGTCCTCCTTGCTGGTCTCATTCTCCTCATTCTCAATTAGAACGCCCACCAATTCCGCATTCTGGCGTTGTAGCTGTACTAACTCAGACGTCGCGGCTCTGAGTTCTGCCAACTCACTTTGCTCTTTGGCATAACATTGTAGTGTATTTGCTAGCAGGTCATGTAGATGCTGGATTTCTACTCGGGCATGTTGAAGGTCCGACTGTAAGGATACCGATGTATCTATAAATAAACTGACCTGGAAGGTTCTGTGCAGCATTGAGGCTGCTGGTGTAAAGCTCGTGCTTCGTGTGAGCAGAACTGTTGAACCACCAGTGATACGACATGTCTTCCTGTAGACAAACACAAAATATTCTCAGCTAACATCCATGGTCCTCTGATCCTAAATCATGACCACCCTTCATTACTATTTGAGATAGATCTATCTGAAGTGCTGGTTCAGAGTATTGGCTGTGAAGAAGACCTTGATTCTTCATAAAAATTAAGCAGAAATGTCATGATAGATCATGATAACTATTGAACATGACTGAATATCGATAAAGGAACTTTCGCAATGGATGTTGATGATGATGATGATGATGGAAGATGTATGTCTGGAGTTTGTTCTCACCGGCGGGTTGGCGTCGAGGTCGCACTGTACGTGCAACAGCTCACCGCGCGCCGCTCGCAGCAGCGCCGGCGCCGCCCCGCGGCAGCTCGGCGCGACTGCAACACAACGATGTTAGTGATCCACACCTCCTGGGTAAATGAAAGCTCCTTGTAGCTACGTAGACTTAACTCAACTAGTTCTTGACTCATAAGGGTTTAATCTTATGTTGTGAGAGTTGTGGGTGGTCATTTTCTGTCTTGCTGTGCGCTCCTGGTATATAGTTCGCGCCAAGTTTCCTTGGCTATGCTGGCCTACGCGGGAAAGAGAGGTCACAGCTCGCTCAGAGACAAATAAACATGGCGCGGCCTTTAACTAAGTTTCGAGAATGCAAGGTAGAGTAATATTCTGAGTAGCTGTACGCCTTAGATATATCTAATATATTTGTCCCAAAGGACAGAAGGTAAGTTGTGTGGGTATTTTATTTGAGTGTTCTGAGGACGGATATCGCTGCCTAACCCTTTCAAGCTACAAAGCCTTGTCTCCAAGATCTGGGCTTCCTAGGAAAACACATCAGATACCGCTATGGTGCGTATCATATAAGAACAAAATAGTATAAGGGTGCAACAAAAGACTGCAATAATTGTTGAGGTGGTACCTATATGTACCTACTTATGTAAACAGAAATTAAAAGTCTTGTAAAATAGGCCAGTCTACTTTAGACCTAAGCATTTATTTGAAGTTTACCTATGTAGTTTGTGTCTAAATATATTAAGTCCTCTATTAGCAGCATTGAGTTGCTCGTGTCTCATCCCAGCTTAGTAAGACTCATCACACATGCCCTCACCCCTGGAACAAGAAGAAATAATGAAGCACCAGGAGTACAAAGCAGCAATGGAGCTACTCACACTTGACATCAAGCATCAGCCGCTCGCTCTGCCCCTCTCCCAGCGCGTTCCTGGCCACGCACACATACGCGCCGGCCGCCGCACGCGACACGCGCTGCAGGACTAGAGACTGGTTCGCTAACAGCACACCGGGACCTGGCTTCACTATAACACCCTGCCGAGAAAATCGGTAGCGTCAAAATATAATGCCAATGTAAAAGTATATAGTCTTATTGGAAGATCCAGGAAGAGTTCCAAATAACACTGGCATCACGGCATCAACACGGCATCACCAATCACGCCCTGGAGACAAAAGCTTCGTGAATAGATAAAACAACAGCCTCAACAAACCAGAAGGAAGGCTTGGTCGTGACCAGGGCCCCTATTCTACTATTAGCCAATTGGCACAGAATAATGCCGATAAAAAATGGAGTGGTTCGCATTCCACTTACCGGACTGCATCCACAACTACTACATTCTCCAGATCTATAGTGCTGATCAGGGGACTGTCAACTATTCGCCTTTCTTCCTTTCCCATAGGAGAGAAAGAGCTTATGGCTTGCATGAACGATGATACTCAGATGGAGTCACTGGGGACTTAGAGACTTAACAGTGGTAGATTGTACTCATGTTATGCGTAAAATACACGTGTATTCTGTACCGCGTGTAAGTACTCACGTTGTGCGTGAAGTACACGTGAGTATGTGTCGGGTTGGCACGCACTCTGCAGTCCAAGTACACGTCGGATCCCTCAAGCACTTGCCGCGCGTCCAAGTTTGCTCCCAGCTCCAATTTGCTCACTGGATAGTCTGGACATACAATAAAAGGTATAGATATACGTCATTATCATCATCACTTAGGTACATAGATATACGTCATCATCATCATTACTTAGGTACAGCTTATGCTGGGTATAAGTCTATCCCGTGGCTAGCTATACCCATCCTGCTGTTCCTTTGGCTTTCAAACCAAAATTTAAATAAGAATTATTAAGAAATCCGAATATAAGATTGAAAGATGACGAAGATATTCCGGTGAGGGACTGCTAATTGCACCCGAGTTGCTCAGGACCGAGAATAATGTTTGTCAATCGGTTTAACCGAAGCACTTGAATAGCCGATTAGTTTGACAGGTCGATCTTAATCACCACGCTAATCATAGGATTAGCGTGGTGATTAAGATCACTAGCTGAGTGATCTTAATCACCACGATCCACGACCACCACTAGCCGAAACAATGAAAAAGACAGCAGCTTGGAAGATGGGTAGATAGCATAACCGGCTAAGTTGGCACAAAAAGGAGGAAGCTTATACACCAAGTTGCCGAAGATGATGATGTTTCATCTAGCTTTCGATAAATACGTTACAGGGGTAAAAGCTTGGGCATCCTTTGGACTGCCTCTTTATTCTCAGATTGGACATACTGCAGTCTGCCTTCGAATGAATTTAGATGTATTATAGTAAAGAAAAAGAGTTCCGTGGTCTAATGGTTTCACGCTAGCTTCTCACGCAGGAGATGCAGGTTCGATTCCGGTGCTGACCATGGACCAATGAGATTTATCGAATATTATCGGACATTCCAGCCAGCGTGGTATGGTTCAATCTCACTCGTATCTGAGGAAAGGCTTGTGTCCTTCGGTGGGGACATTAATGAGCAACATATATTACTCTTTCTTATTAGTGTTCAACACTCACACTGCACCTCCATCTTCCACCCGTCTTCACTCGTCGCCCGTGCTTGTGCGTTGTCCCGTGTCGAGGTGTGCTGTGCCGCGCGGCACGACAACACGCGCCCCTCGTCCTCTATGGCCGGCGTGAACTGCAGCACGCTGCTCGTGACGTTGCCGTCCACCGATGTCTGCGGACAAACAAACAAACATTCATATATTTACTATATATTATTTCTCTTCTAGAGCTTCGCCGCTACTGGATGTTGAGGATGTTGGCACTCAACTCCCAATATGCCTCATGATCTTTCGCCAAGCGGAACAGCTCGTCGGCGCTGGCTCTAGTTATAGAGGGTGTTGTTAAATTTTAAAGGGGTTTAAAGGACATTATACGGAGCGCAACTGAGCATTGCGTTCGAGTTCGTCTCTCATTCCAAGCCGTAAGTTATCTGTCATTAAGAAAATGACAGCGTCAATACGGCATGAGCAAGGCTAATAGATATCTGAAGTGATACTCACAGATTCTCTCGCAGTCTTCAGCCTTGTGTTGTCCCGCCACCAGGAGATGTCCGGTTTGGGCCGCGCGCCCACCGCCTGGCACGTGAGCTCCGTGCTGCGCCCCGCCACCAGGGGGCGCGCGCCGCCCAGCAGACGGACCCACAGCGGGGGCACTGGGGGAGACAACCGGGTTAGGTAGTCGAACATATCACGTCAAATATGTCAAGAACCCTAAGTATCCTCAGTATCGGAAGATCTAAGGGTACCTAGCGTACCCTACACCATATGCCTCACAGTAACTCTAAATATCTCAAGGACCCTAAATATCCTAAATATCGAAATTTACTTTGTGGGTTCTGTAGGTTTTTTCTTGATTATTCAATAAGGTATGATCCGACAACATTCTCAAATCGACTCTTTATCGCTGGATTCGGTTGTCACATGACAGTGAGGATTGGCGCTACAACGCGACGGCATGTGATGCGAATCACTGAAAAAATAGATTTAACAATAGAGCTCTAATTATTACGCCCCACATAGATGCAGAGAAAAGTAACTCGCAACGCAGGGTGATGTGTGTCCTTATTTCCTTTTTTCCAAGGAATACCCCAAATCCCCAATCTTAACTTAATTATTTTATTAAAAAAGAGGTTTTCAATACACCACGCAACCTTAACCCATATTCAATTCCCAGGCATGTCGTGTACTCCATAAGAGAAAATTTATATCAAAATACCCGCAAGGCTCAAATCCCATACATATATTAAACATCAATCAATACTCGTCAGGGTATAATAAATTATACGTCATACATCATGTGCCTTTGACTCTTTGTTCTTCCGCATTTTTGACTGTTTTTATTAAAACTGATATAGAGACTACGAGTGTATCGCGTAGGACTTTAGCTACAAACCGACGAAACTTTTAGTAAGTTTCACCTGTCCCAGGGGACAAGTGCGGGTCGGACTCGTACACAAAGGGTTTTGTATTATCGTACAAGACAAATCAAGGACCAAAAAAAAACAAATAGGTTTCGAACTTAGTACCCACCCCTAACAATGAACCTAACCCCCGGATCCGATGTCAACCCAATTGCGCAACCGCAACGATCGATGACGCGAATTATCGATTACATTTGAATGACGATGATTTGGAATTCGCAAGGGCAGTGATAATGAAATTTTTCATACGTCACTTGAATTTATAAAATCTCGTGTAGTTCATCATTTATTGCTGAAGCGGCAACAGAAAAACACATTCTTTAAAAAGTTTTACGCTTCATCAGACAGACAGAGCCCGGTGACGGGCAGACAGACCGTCAGCGGAAGATAAGTGCCATTTGGCACCCTTCGGGTACACAACCCTAACATCATATACCACATATGTATCAGTTACACAAACGCATTTCTCAGATTAAACCACTATATTTTGTATAAACCTCTGTAGAATTGCTTACAATACATCACATAAGCTTGACAGCTTGACGCTTGACTGAAGAAATACGACGAATGTAGTTTTTTATATTTTATCTACACACGTATCATAAACCCTCTTTACTGCGTCTAAAAACCGCACGTTAAGACCAGCATAATGTAAAAATATTTGGTAAAAACTCATTTCTTATCTGAAAAATTGTACATTAAGACCATAAGTACAAAAATTTGTCAAATTATGACATTCAAATTTCGAACGGCCACGCCCGCCTGCGTGCCGCCCCTAGTTTGTCTGTGAAGTTGGTACTACAGAACAAGCTAAACAACTGCAGAGATATGATCAATGCCACAATGCCGGTCAAACATGCGGATCGTGAATACATCAAAGAGAGCTTATGATATGTGTGTAGATAAACTAGTGTATTTAACTGTACATAATTAGGCATGATGTAGCAATCACATAAACTACTATTATCTACACACGTATCATAAACCCTCTTTACTGCGTCCAAAAATCACACGTTACGACCAGCATATTGATAAACTTCTTGGTAAAAACTCATTTCTTATCTGAATATCGATACATTATGATCAAAATACCAAATTTTGTCAACTTATAAATTCAAATTTCGAATGTTGACGCCCGCTTGCGTGCCGCAGTTTGTCTGTGAAGTTGGTACTACTGAACAAGCTAAACAACTCCAGAGCAATGATCAATGCCACAATGCCGGTCGCACATGCGGTTTAAAGAGAGCTTATGATATGTGTATAGATAAACTAGTGTATGTAACTGTACATAATTAGGCATTACAACTCTCGAGTGATATTATTATGAAACTTCGGCTCGTTTCATAAACCCACTCTCGAGAATTATGGCCCTCCATTATGTAGCAGTCGCATAAACTACTATTACAACCCTGGAATGTGATTACTTTATGAGGAGACATTTTTTAATTTCATTTTGCAAGTTATTTCCAGCTTCCCGTTCTTTTTGCATTGTTGAGCGTAGTTCGATGACATAATAGCAAAAAAGGCTCTAACTATTTCGATCTCTAATAAAACGCTGGGTATAGTCTTAGCTAAAGCTAAAAGCTAAAAGCCTAGAGACTTATTACGAAAAAACTTAAGATATTTTTCCAGTACCGGATGTTGAACCCGAACAAAATCTATTCAGACTTCTTTTTAACCTAACTATTTCAATTTGGTTATATTTTTTATTTTTTAGGCGTCCGTACCCAAAGGGTGAAAACGGGACCCTTTTACTAAGACTCCGCTGTCTGTCTGTCTCTCTGTCTGTCCGTCTGTCACCAGGCTGTATCTCATGAACCGTGATAGATAGACAGATGAAATTTTAACAGATGATGTATTTCTGTTGCCGCTATAACAAACAAATACTAAAAAACAGAATAACATAATTATTTATGGGTGGTAATTATCCCATACAACAGTTATTTCAATACCACATATAAATGAGCCTGGTTAAGTCAATGGAGTGTGAAAGTAGCCGCACCACAATAACTTTGTAAACAACATTTTGCTATGTTAAATTCAAGCTATTCACTTCACACCATCCCTACCAATGTACGGAAGTGGTACGAAACCCTTCGTACTTAATCAATAGCATTCAAAAGGCAGAAGTAAACGGCGTTAAATCTGATGGATCGGGTACAAAAGTTGGCGTTCCACAAGGTTCCATATTAGGCCCTTTCTTATTCCTGGTATATATTAAAGATCTGATTTTCACGGTGGAGAAATTGAATGACGTACTATTATTTGCAGATGATACTTCAATGGTCTTCAAAATTGAAAGACAAAAAGAAGATTTTGATGATGTTAATGGTGTATTGTCTTAAACCTTGAATTGGTCAACAGTAAATTATTTATTGTTAAACGCTGGTAAAACCAAGTGTATCAAATTCTCACTTCCAAATGTGAGGCAAGTTGAGACCAGATTAGTGTTAGACAGCAACACGTTAGAATTAGAAAATGACACGAAGTTTCTGGGAATAACCGTTGATAGCAAATTGCTGTGGGGACCCCACATAAATAAATTAGCTGGTAAATTAAGTTCTGCGGCTTACGCTGTTAGGAACATCAGACAAAACACGGATGTGTCTACATCTAGGCTAGTATTTTTTTGTTACTTTCATAGTGTCATGTCTTATGGTATCTTGTTGTGGGGGAAAGCAGCGGATTTTCAAACTATTTTTATTTTACAGAAAAGAGCTATTTTCCACTTTGGAAGAATCTGTCTCTTTAACAATTTACTTAGAGGAAAAATGATTTCAGGAACCTGAACGTCATTTTTAAAGACCTATCTATGGACACCCAACAGATATAGGTGTGATGAAAAAAAAATGTTGGTTTCAGTTCCATATATAGGGGGGCTCCCCCTTTAGTTATTTTATTTTTTTAAATTTTGTATTAAATCTCAAAGCGGTTTATTGAATTCACTTTCATACAAAGTTTCAACTGTGTAGTCTTAACAGTTTCTGCATAAAGTTGCTGTGACATACGGACGGACGGACGGACAGAACGGAACTCTCTACGGAACCCTAAAAAGCGTGTTAAAGCAACTTTGTCGAAAAAGGGATATTACAACGTTCTAGATTACTTAAATGACGGGACTGTATGGGGTTAATCTAGCTCAACACAGACCTTGCTGTTAATAATTTTGTAATTATTTATTCCTGCTTATTAATCATAATAATTATTTTTTCATATTTGTATTAGTTAAGCACAACCAATTTTTAAAAGAGATCTAAAAATCAATCTGTGGGAGTTTTTACGCCCTTCTTCTCCAACAGTGGTCCAATGTAGAGAAGTGGCAAAAAATGACGTTTGCTAAGTATATGTAAATATCTACAGTAATAAAGAACTTTGACTTTGACGTAGTAGTTGATGGTGGTATGGGTGTGCAACCGTTTCTATATTTTAGCCTCAGACCAATAGTTACAACATCATCTTGTACAAAGACGACATTCGCATCCCGACAGAGAAGGAAGAATTCAAAGTCGGTTTTTTTAAGTTTTTTACTTGTTGATTACTTTAAAGTAATGAAAGACAGCGAAAACGACGATAAAACTAAATTTAAATGACTAGGCAACTTTTGTAATATGGTACCCACTGACACTCGCGCTATCAAGACGAATCTAATGACATTTCAATTATTTAAATCGGTACAGCCGTTGAGCAGTTACGAGGGAATCCAGTAACAGACATATGTACATTTATACATACAGGTCCAACTCATAACCTTACTTTTTCAACTGCGCTGCAGTCGGATAACAATACACAATCTTCGCACTGTTCTGCCGCAGCGAATGACATAACAGCCATGCTGTAGGTGAGCTGTTATGATTTCTATTTTAATATGATTGTGTCCGAAATTTCAACCACCACGAATCGAGTAGCCAATTTTCACCGATACACGCGCCTTGAAATAATTTGATACAGTCATTTACGACGCTGGCGTACGATTCAGGTGCTTACGATTTTTATATTAAAAAGCGCAATATTACTAGCTGCAGCTCTTTCTTAAATAAGTGGTTTCTCTCAAATTATCAATCTGCGTTCGGTACTCAATCTGCGTTCGGTACTCAATCTGCGTTCGGTACTCAATCTGCGTTCGGTACTCATCAAGTGAACAAGTGTCGTTCGTTACTCGTGTTTGTTTGTGTACTACCCCCCGAAATCAATAATCATGTCTAAGTGTTTTACATGCAAAAAGAATATCACCAAAAAATCGCCGGGCCTTGAATGTAGCAGGTGTGATAAGGTTGTGCATGCTAAAATAGAATGTGCTAAAATATCAGCTAAACAGCTGACTGCCCTCCGCTCAATCAACAACGGCCTAGAATGGAGCTGCGAAGACTGTCTACGGAGCTCCCCAAAGCGCTCTTCCTTCTTGGTTCCCGACGATGAGTTTGAGGACACGGACGAGGAACCGACCAAGTCAACAACCGACCCGGTGACCGTCGACGCGAAAAAGCTCATCCAGGACATCAACAAGGAAATGCGCAAACTGCTCAGGGAAGAGCTGGATGGATTCCGGGAGTCACTGAGCTTCATAAGTGATCAAGTGACGAATATAGAGACCACCATTAAGGAACACTCAGTAAAAATAAAAAAACTTGAGAACCAAAATATCAACCTGGCCAACAAAAATGAGAATCTTGAGCTGAAGATCTCTGCGCTTGAACAACAAGTGACAAACCTCAACCAGAGCTTGTTCTCGAGTAGTGTAGAAATCTTTGGTGTGCCGAAAAGTGAGGATATAAAATTAAAAGAACCAGAAGTAATTAAAGCAATCGCTACCAAACTCGACCTGAACTACAACGAAGTGGAAAATATCCGGCGGCTCAACGGCAGCCAGGAGAAACCCGGCGCCATCCGGCTGCAGCTGCGGAACGAGAAAGAAAGGGACCTGTGGATCACCGCCAGCAGAGACAGCGAGCTGCCGCTGGGCGAACTGCTGCCATCGCTGCCCCGCGAGCTGGCCGACCTGAAGATCGTAGCACGCGAGGCGCTCACCCCGGAAATCAAAACACTGCTGTGGACAACCCGAGACCAGCTCAAATCATCCTACAAGTATATCTGGTTCAAGTTTGGCAATATCCGTGTAAGAAAGTCGGACAAGAGTAAAGTATATATAATTAGAAAAACGTCGGATATAGATGCGTTGATCAAGTAAATATGTACAGCCAAGTAGGTATTTAAAACTTTGTATTTAATTTCCCTACCTAAAAATGGGTGAACAAGTCAATAATATAAATAAATGCTTTAATTGTCCTGATATCAACGCATATTACAGTATAATATCACAGCCAAATAGTAATTATAACCTTACCTGTATTCATGTTAACATACGTTCAACAATAAAAAACTTCCCTAAATTGCTTCAAACCATCCACAATAGTATTCATCCAATAGACATAATAGCAGTCACTGAGGTCAATATATCACATGAAATATGTAAATTGTTTAGTATTGATGGCTATACGATGCACCCACAGTTACGTAATTCGCGAAAAGGCGGAGGCATAGTAATATATGTAAAACAAAACCTAAAATTTACACCTCTAATGACAAAAACTATTTATTTTGAATGTATTTCCGGAATCCTTAAGACGGAATCTAACCACACCATAGCTGTTTGTGCAATATATAGACCACCGAGATTGAACAAATCTAGTTTTATCACTGAGTTTAACCAAATCATTCGTAACACTCTTCACCAAAATAATGTAATAATAGTCGGAGACATGAATATTGACCTCAGAACCCCCACATCAGCCAGAGACGAGTATTTAAACATGTTAGCCGGGTGTGGGATAGCGAGCGGAATTAGCGACTACACACGTATTGAGAAAGGAAAAAATACCATAACTAGGTCATGCATTGACCATATATTAATTCGCGCTCCCTCGTTTGACCCACACACGGCGGCTATCGGTACGGTACTAGCGGACCATCGAGTCACAGCGCTCACTCTCACGGGCGGCAGCAGTGCAGCCAACTCGCGAGACATACCTCGAAAACAGGTATCGATACACAATCACAAGATACTCACCCAGGAACATGAAAACATCGACTGGAATTATACAAATACCATGAAATGCCCGCATGAGATTTACTCTTATATTAAATCTAATTTTTCCAATGCCTACCAAAAATCGCTTAAAACAATCAAAGCTACAAAATTAACCAACCGCAATGTACCATGGATAACTAAAAATTTAACTTAGTTATGTGAACGAAGAGACTCACTATTTACCAACTGGAAAAAGGACACAACTGATTCTGTAACACGTCTACAATACACCCAACTACGAAATAAATGTAATAAAGTGCTAGAAATTGCAAGAAATAACTACTATCAAGACGAAATTAAACAAAACACCGGTGACATAAGAAAAATCTGGCAAATAATTAACTCAATCAGTGGTAGAAAACAAAAATCCATAGACCAAGTTATTCTGAACGCATTCAATGATAATATTATTAATTCGACTCAACATATCAGTAACTTATTTGTCAATGAATTTAGCAATTCGGTTAAAAAAATAATTCCTAAGTGTCAAACCAAATTACTGAATGATAACTCACACCAAACACACACACAAGTTAGTTTAAGGTTCCAAAAAGCAACCAGCCGCAACATTTTGAAAATTATTAATAACCTCAATATTCATAAAGCCCCTGGCCTAGACGGAATAAGAACGCTAGACCTAAAAAGAATAGGTGATAAAGTTTGTACTGCATTATCCAACCTTATGAACACAAGTATTTTAACGGGCTCATATCCAAATCAGCTGAAGGATGGCTGTATCAGGCCGGTATACAAGAAGGGAAGCCATAAGGACCACACTAGCTATCGTCCAATCACATTGTTGTCGTCAATAGATAAGATAGTTGAGAAGTACATATGCCAGCAAATACATTCATTCTATAGCGACAACAAAGTGATTAACAGTACACAGTATGGCTTCCAGCCGGGAAAAAGCACTACTTCCTTACTGTCCAAATTCACCGACGACATCAACCAGCGACTAGATAATAGGACACACGTACTAGCACTGTTCATTGACTTTTCTCGTGCCTTTGATACACTTAAACATGATGAGTTAGTGAACAGGCTCGACGCTAGTGGTATAAGGGGTCCTCTGTTGAATTGGTGTTCAGACTACTTGCGCAACCGTCATATACGGGTCAAAATTGACAACACCCTTAGCGACCCACTCCTGGTAACCGAAGGCACTGCCCAGGGTTCCGTACTCGGCCCACTTCACTTCCTGGCCTACGTAAATGACATGCCCAACATCACCTCACACAGCACATCATACCAATTTTCCGACGACACATGCCTCATAGTCTCTCATAGCGATATTAATATCGCTATGAGAGACCTGCAAGCGGACTTTGACATCCTGAGTCGATGGTGCCATGACGTTGGCCTTGTTTTGAATGCTCAAAAAACTAAAGTAATTCACATAAGATCACCATACCTCAAAGGCCAACCGAAAAATCACCTGATCGCCCACTTCACAGTTGCCAACATAGCGGAACTACTATCGCGGGAGCCGGGTGCACGTGTGAACAAATACAATGGGTTGACTCACACGTCTACCTGGGTCTCGTGATAGACAAACACTTTAACTGGGGAGAACACATTGACAGAGTATGCAAAAAACTACGCGCGTTCCTGGCAACGATGTATATAATAAAGAACCGAATACCATTCTCAACCAGGATACTATTATATAACGCTCTTGCAGAGTCAATAGTGTCATATGGACTGTCTAGTTATGGACGCACTTTTAATACATACTTAGACAATATATATAAACTACAATTAAAAATTCTAAAACTAATAGTATCACCACAAACAAAATTAAACTACTCGGTTGATTATAATGGTTTATTCAATCACTGCAACATGTTACCAATCCACACTAAAGTTAAATATAATATAATCAAAGAACAATATGCTGACATCCATACACTCAAAACTGTCTCCCATTCACATAGCATCCAGACTCGCAAGGTGACAAATAACGAACTAGTGACGGTTAGAGCATGAAATTACTATGGTGAGCGAACTACTCAATTTATCATACCACGACTGATGAACAGCCTGCCTACCGAACTTAAAGCATCATTCACCCCTAATACACTAAAATTCAAATTAAAAAAATTCTTCATTATTACTGCAGCCTCGGAACAACACCATTCATCAACACCATCCATTCCATCTGTTCGATCCGGTCCCAAAGTTACTCGTCTCTGACTTTTGATGGATAGATGGATAAATAAACTTATTCACTGTTTTAATATATTATACACAAATACAAACAACTTATTATATAAATACAAACAACTTGGGTATTTCGTAATGTAACGTAACTGCACGATACATTACGAAATGCCCATGTACCCATGTAGAATGTAAAAAAATATTTAATAATTAATGATTGTACCCTGTTCGCACGAATTCCAGCATCACGCACAAACCTCCGTGGTTTATGTGATGTAAATGTATATAATTAAGATGTTTTTCTCAATTTGGTAAATAAATAAAAAAAAAAATGTTTTAAATGAGGGCTACCGTTTTGTCGATTGAGTCACTGGCGAGTAAGGTCCTAAAGTATGAAGTTTCTGTTAAAATGTAACCGATTTCAAAAAGAGATGAGGTTATCAGTTTCTTCTGTATTGGGAGACCTCACGCCATACCAGCGCTGCTAGCGGCGAAACACGCGGTAGCATTCTGGCAAGAGAAACATCTGGCCGTTCGCAGAATCAATAATCCGTAAAAATGTGTTTTCACGGATCAACCAGTTTTTAAATGTAACGATAACAGGATAAAAAGCGCAAACAATCTAAACGTCAATCAAAATACCTTTACCTCTGACAACACAAACAAACAAAGGAAGTTTAACCCTCGATTACCCATATGATGAAAGGTGTTATTGGTGGAATAACGGTCTGTCTGACTCGCGCACCATGGGTTCCGTATACGTATGTATGTTAGTATATTTATATGGATTGTCCATCATGCTCTTACAGACGCTTATGCTTTTACAGTATGTATAGCTACGTATTGCCACCAAATTTGTGTGTTATGTATGTTTGTGTATAGTGCAAATTTACATTTTTCGGATTTTTCTCTTTATTTGTGCTATAAGACCATGCTTCATGATTTTAGGTAAAGAGGAAGTACCCTATAAATTTTGATTCCCGTGATATCAAGCAAATTCTGCAGAATAGTGACATAAAGGCGGCATCCTTTCATTGCCCTTTCTTTTAGTCACAAATGCAACAGACAACAGACTTGAGTAATTGATATTAATTTAAACTTGATACCTCCACGTGCTCCTGAGGAAAATGTTATTGACAAACGGACAAACTGACAAACAGACAGAAATTTACAGTTTTCTGTTTTTTTCTTTTAATATGCTACTAGTATAAGACCTTTCTTCATGTCAAATTTGATAATTCTAGGTCAACGGGAAATTTATAGCTTTTGATTTCCTTGCGAATACCGAATACAGTTTCAGCAAAATTGTTACTTCAATGTATCTTTTGATTGGGTTGACCTATAAGTTTGATTTTTCAGAAAATTATAAGTTTGAGACCAAAGACCTGAGAAATTGATCTATAATATCTCCACGCGTTCTTGAGGAAAAGTTCCTTGACAGACGGACAACGAAGTCATCCTATTAGAGTTCCTTTTTTCCTTTTAAGGTACGGAACCCTAATAATACTTGTAAACACGTTTTTTTGATACCGCTCTAAGACAATTAATAGGGTTTCGAACGAGATCACTTACGCTTTGTTATTAACGGTTCAACGCCAATTTCGAAAAAGCTTTTTTCTTATAGTTTTTTAGTCTGGGTGAGGTCACCGGTGACCTATATGGCATTTAACGTGGCAATGCAGTAGGCCAAAACGCTTGTACATCTCAAGTTACGCAAAATATTGTATTTTATAAATGTTTAAACAAATTAAAATCCGGAACGAAATTAAAAAAAACACATATTTTTATAATTTCGCACCGGATTTCAATTTGTGTACAAATTTTGTGATAACTTCGGGAGAATTTTCTATCGAACAAAAATAATGAAATTACTTTTATATGTTCTCAAATCATCAACAAGCTAGTATAAATAAATAATTCATAATTATTTATTTCACACAAATATTTTAAAAAGTTACAGTAAAAGAAAATGCATGTATAAAGGCGAGCTTCTCTCGAAAAAGAGATTTCTTCCAGCAGACCAAGGCATTATAGGAATTGGTATCATAAAAGGGTAGGCACAATAAATACTATAAATAAAATGCCTAGGAATAAATTAAATACCTATAAAATACAGATAGGAAATACAAAATAATTACCGATATATACATAAACTTTACATATAATAATATAAATACAATAACTTTTACGAAAGAGAGAGGTAGTGCTTTTTAATACGTTTATTAAAAGAGAAAAGAGTGGGACTGTCTCTTATAGTGCAAGGAAGTGCGTTCCAGAGTCGGACCGCCCGCAACCTGAAGGAGTGTTTATTCGCAGCGTTGCTATGCCGCGGAGTGGCTAAAAGTGAGACATTGTGAGATCTCCGGCTCCGATCTCCCAAAAAGAGATACTCAAAAGGGTCTCGGAGGTAGTTGGGGAGCTCGGATTTTTCAAGATATTGAACAAATAATGAAGAATGTGAGAGATTAATGCCCCTATATTTTACGTACCTTGAGGTTTACAAAAGGCTGCATTGACATACTACTTCGCCTTAAGAGCAGCCGACATAAAAAAAGATTAAAAAGTTCGGTTAAGATGGCGTTTCGAAAATAGCCGAGTAGCCAGTTTATTTGATTTTAACCTTACTAGCGTCTTCAAAAGACAATGACCGAACTCTAATTGAACCATTCAGCCTTCACAAGTAGACAGTTAAAAACCATCGTCGTAAAACAACTTTTCTACGGTCTATATAAAAGCCACAAAAGGGTCCAAATGACACCCATTCAAACATAGACCACCTCGGTTCATCCGGCTGAATGCGCGAAATCTTTGCCTCGCCAAAAAAAGATGCTGTCAAACTTTCCGCTGTTAGCGCGCCCATGAAATATTGTGAAAGTTTAAGTTAGGTTTTGCGATATCCATAATACATTTTGTGCTGATAGTTCTTTGTTCTTTTTGGAACTAAGTTTTGTCGGAACTTTCGACTCCCGTGAGAGATAAGGCGTTGCATGTTTGGATGATTATGTGATACCGAGCGTCGAAGTGCAAATGTTTTATACAGACGCATACATTGCTTCTGGCCCCACACTAAGATAAATGTCGTCGAATATTGAAAAAAAAAACCCTCTAGATCTTGGATATTTATATGTGTCGATGTTCATGATTCCCACGATACAGACAGGGTATGTGGTAGTGTGGGGCAGAAGTAATATGTATGTAAATGTTTATCTATTTATTTATGTTTATATGCTAACATGTAGTAGGAGATTTTGATTAATCTAAGATAGAATAAACATAAACATTTACATTCACGCACATATATTGCTTCTGGCCCCACACTAGAATACCGTGTCGTGGGAACGAGAAACAGCGACGTCACACACACTTAGGTAGACATCCAAGACCTGGGGTTTTTTTCTTTATCCCCAGCCGGGGATCGAACCCGGGACCTCTCGCATGGTAGGCACAGCCACAACCGCAGCGCAGAGAGGTCGTCAATGACCGGCTAAACATGGGAGTAATTATGACAGTGCCTCTGCCACCACGTATGAGAAAAAGCGTGACGCTGTTTATATATGTATGTAAGATTCTGCGTTCGAGCAATATTTCTAAAGATACACGTAACGCCAATTTTGTTGGCTATTGAATGCCGCCTGGAGGGAGTAGTGGCGCAGGATGATGGGTACAAGAGAGATGCATGCGCGACAACACGCAACATCAGCCTCGGGTCGCCTCGCGCGAGAGTGCACAGCGGCCAGTACAAACTAGTGGCAGGCCCACTACTATGAAGGCGAGTCAACAGTGTTTTCTGACTTTAAATATAAAATATGAAGTTGTCAAAGTTATTCAGAGAGTTGTGTTGAATTGAGTTCAAAGTGCTAGTCTAAGGCTACCTCAACTAATCCGACTAATGGCTCTTGCCGCAACTTAAAGCGACAGTCAAATGCTATTTCCTACTTAGTAAAGAATAACAGTCATCAAAGTCAAAACAGATTACAATCAACCTAAGACCAGATTCAAAATACCGCGTCCAAATATGGCGTGGATCAAGACTTGCCGGAATAGTATGTGGAGTTGTGATAGCTTCATGTTGCCGTCCTAACAAGAGTAGTGACTTTCGGCCGAAGCCTTAAGTGTATCCAAACATTCAACATAAACATTTATATGCGGGCACATACATTGCGTCTGATCCCACACTAGGATATGCGTGGGAACCAGAAACATCGACATCCAGACATACACACAAACATCCAAGACCTGTTTTTTTCTTTTTATCCCTCGGGCCGGAGCCGGGGATCGAACACGGGACCTCTCGCATGGTAGGCAGATCCACAACCGCAGTGCCACACTAGGGGTCGTCACACTAGGGGATGTCACACAGAGGTCGTCACACTAGGGGATAAAATGTCCCACAAAATGTCGCGCAATGACGCGGTAACGCTGCACATTGTCCCGAAACATGCCCCCCGACAATGGGCCATACTAAAAAAACTTATTACTTTATTTTGTAAAAAGTTAGTCTATTTTATGATAATTATTTGAATATTCCGGATAATGGATGTCTTATTATTTTTATAATAATTTTTAAAATAACACCCCTCGTGACTTCACTCGCTCACAGTTTTGCATCTGTTGTACTTGAGGCTGGTTGTTTCCGATTATAAAACTAAAAACTGTAACATAAAAATAAAAACAAACATTTGTTTTTGTTCCGGCTGACATCTTCCTTATTGACTGACAACAAAACTGTTGATACTTGACAGTTTTACAGAACAGCCAACTACAGCCATCAACAACTACGCCGAAGAGGACAAATGAAGTACATTAGATTGTTTAAGGATATTTCAGTAATCCTGAGGTATTTCTTGATGGGAACAACGGAATTCAGTCAGGAACACAATTATCTCGAAATGGTTTTCTCAGTTTGGTACCTTTGTTTTTTTACATTGCCTTTTTTGTGACGCGAGACACGTTGCTTGCTCCCGCTCCGTCTTGAGTCTCGGGACTTTCAAAGTAGTTGTTGGGGGCATGTTCCTCGATATTTTGCTCCATTTTTTCCCAATTTATCCAACGGAACAACACAGACAAAGCGTCACGCCATTTCCAATACGGCGTGGCAGAGGTCCAGATGCGCAAATTTGTAGCCAGTTATTCAATACTCCATTTTGCGTGATACGGTGCTTGTCCATCGTCCAAGCTATTATGATCTTCACAGGAAGAAGGTCCGTATAATGTATTGTTTGTTGTATGTATTCTGTGCTTAAGGGGAGGGGAGGCGCTAACTCCATCCTGTCCATTATTGCAGATAGGATAGAGTAGACTGTCCGGTCCGGTGTCACTAGGAAAACATTCACATGACTTTCAATAGACAAAAAAGAGCCCGGTGCACTGGGGTGGGATAGTCTGCCTTATACATCCATTCATCCCACGTGGCACAGGTATCTATAGTGTCCATGTAAGTAGTGTGGGAGAGGTCAATTGCAAAGATAATATGACCATGTTATCCTAGTTCTTCTGCGGTCATCTCAACTGATTTGAACACGATCTGTGGTTAGCCGCACGCGAACATGAGTATATCTCCAAAAATAGTATTAACACTCAGCTTATACTCAGGGTATGACATGGAGTGTATTGAGGTATTGTTAGGGACGTCAATCGAACAACTTTTACTATGAAACCGATTAAATAAACCAGTTTTATTATTCACTTCTCTTTATTAATCAGTCGCAACTCGGCCCCAAATATACGGAGTAGTAAAACATAAAATTGCTCTGATCAAATCTGTTCGATTGTGAAAGTTGTTCAGACAAGAACGATGTCCATAACGGGTCTAAAAACCCTCACAACTGATTTGCGTTGAGTCCACAGCACGATACTGAATATAATTGGCTTCGCCTTTCTGTTACACCATGTATAGCTTGGTAATCTTATAAAATATAGTACCTATAGCAGGATTGTAAGGCTGTAGTTAAAATAACAAGCTCTCAAATTAGCGTGTTTTTGCCGACAATGATATTCAACGCAAACCATGATTTGCGGTAAATAATAAGAGTTTCGCCGAACGTGATTATACCTTTTTTAGCTAAGATGCAGTTTATAGGCTTTGTAGAACCTTTTTTCTATCTCTGATTTCTCATAAGATATTTTAAGAAGCTTTCGCAAATCGGCGCTAGAGCTCTCTAAGATGTTATTTCAATAAGACGACCTGTGGCGCTGCGTTTCCTGCAGGTCATTTTCATTCATATTTTTTTTATGATCAATTAAAATCATGTTGTGCCGATTTCCCGCCACAGCTCAATGTTATGCCAGGTTTGCATCACACCCTGCCCGCTGCTGCATCAGCCACGGGAAATATTTCTCAAAATTTCGACGCGAAAATGTCGACGGGAATGAGTGTTTACATTTTACCGACAACACTTATAAACTTCTCACTCACACACACATGCGGCTGCCCGGCCCTTCCACTCCCGCACGAAAAACCGCCAACGACAGAGGGAGCACGGTAAGCGGGCAATAACTGCCGCTCATCAATAACATAATGAGCGGCATGAGAAGTAAGTGTTAACATTATGCTCCTGCTCACTTTCCTGCCCCATTCCCTGCCCATTTCGGTGAAATATATATGTGGTATTAGACCTTATTAGTTAGTTGTGATGATTTCCCGTCACACGTTAGCATTAGACCCGAGCCGATGAGTCCAAACGTATTACTCCTGTAGAGACGCACAGCACCTATTAAGGAACTTCTTTGACAGTCGTCATCTAGATTACTGAAGAATCTATTGTGGGCATTTGTGGAGGAACAACAAAATTTGCATTAATTTTTATGTCAGTTTTTTTTGCTTTTCCGGCCAGCAGAGAAGTGAAATGGTCCTAATAATGCAGTTTATAGACTTAGTAGAACCTCTTTCTATTTCAACAAATTATAGACGGAAAATAAACCAAGCAACTAAAATACTGGCAATTTAGTATACCGGTTAGGTTAGATAAGTAGGGTAGTTATAAAAAATACTCACGATTCACATCGATGGAGAGTGTTACTGACATCGGCGATAGAGATGGATCGGTCACCGCCTGAAAAAAAACTCAATGTAGCAGCAGAGAAAAATATCAAAGATATTAATGTCAACATATCGTATAACTGAGGAGGTTCCTGCGGTCGTGACGTGTGTCGTTACGTTCTGTAAGGCGCGATGTCATTCAGCAGCATATAATACTTAAGTATATGGTATGTATTTAATCAGTCAATCAGGGTTTTTTTACGAACTCCGCGCGCGAATTCCGGCGGGGCGGCTTACTCGACAAAATCGTTTATTGCTGAACAAGTACTCATGCCAGCATAAAATGAAATGCATTGTTAGAAATCTGATTAAAACTTGGCGATTCATGAATTTTCCTCGATTTTTTTAATTGTCTATTTCAATTAAGTGTATCTCTTATTTGAAAGATTAGGAAATTATGTTTGAATCTTGCAGGCAATATCATTACGATCAATTTGATATGCAATTAACATATCTAGGTTAATTGCACAAATTGATCGTAATGATATTAGATAGTACTAAAACTCACTTCAAACACAAATTATTTCGCGAAAACTCGCTCACAAAATCCCAGAATAACAAAACGCAATCACATCCGTATTTATAAATAGTGTTGCCACGTATGAACGAAGCAGGTGCTTTGTGAGTGCCGCTAATATAAACAGAGAGACTGAGTTGCAGTTTACTGCAGTGATTTGTTATTCTGGGATATTATATTCGCTCCTTTTCATTGATTACTTACAATCAATATAGTCCGCGGGGATAACATACGTTCGGCGATGGCCATTTTTGCACTTTCGGGACGTTTGGACAACGTAATGCCACCTCCTCGGAATCGCTCCACTAGGTTCCGAAGAAACCTACTCAGTTACTAAGGGCGCTAAGCGTTAATACGACAATTTCTATAGACACTGACAGTATCAATGCCCGATGGTCCGACTATACTCGTATCAAGTCGACGGTATCTCGTAGGAAGCAACCTTCTCTATAGCGCTAATCCTCAGTCCTGGTGCCAACGCACCAGGACTGAGGATTAGCGCTATAGAGAAGAGGACTAATGATAAGAGATGATGGTGAAGATACCTGGCAAGTGATGTCAGTCCCGAAGTCAGCCCTCTGTACTCTGAATGTGACTGTAGCCCGAGCTTCCGAATTAACCAGCAAAGCATGAGCTTTCCACCATGAGACTCTTGCTGGTGGGCGTCCTGTGGAGGGAGGTCACGGGTTAGTGTTCGGCAATTTTGACTTGTTGTTCTTTGCATGGTAAATGAACATGATATACAGTTCAACGACACATTCGTAGTAGTCGCGCGCAAGGTGTGACAATGACTAATAATAAATAAATAAATGTAGCCCACTAATGTCCCCATCGAGAGACAGAGGCCTTTACCCGGATAAAAGTAAGATTAAGCCATATTGCACCACGCTGTCTCGGTGCGGGTTGATGGAGGGGTTTTTACGATCACTACCACGTAGCGATAGTAGCCGGGATCTATTAACGAGTCATCCGAAACACTGAACGTCCGATAATGTAAGCAAGTGTGAAACCCATTAGACCACGGAACTCCTGCGTACGTACCTATATACCTAAGCAAATTAGTGTAGAAAATTAATGATGGCAACATTCGGTTATCTGACTAAAAAAACATTTTTTTTCTACTTTAAATTGCCAAGGTACCTATGTATATGCCACCGGAAGACAGTCAAAACCGTAAGTTGATAAACTAACGCGGTAGTTGACCAGGCCGACAGGGTTTAGAATTTACGTTTCTTTTTTTCTTACATGTCAACCTAACACGAAGACTAACTAACTAAGTCTTCACCTAAGCTACCGCAGTGTTTGCCGTGGTATTTCTTTTGCAATTCAAGTTTAAACCAGTTTACTATTTAACGGTTGTAACCGTTTGATCAACTACCGCGTCATATAGTACGCAGTACGCTAAGTTTACTTTCAGTCGATAGTTGACCAACTTACGAGAAAAAAAACGTTAGTTGATCAACTGACGGTTTTGACTATCTTACGGTGACTTGTTGGGTTGTATAACCCTCTATAAAGTTATCGGCACTTTCTGCGCGGGACTAGTGTACAGTACAGGGTGTAACAGAAAGGTGTAGTCATATTTTATGAGTTTGTTATTGGTATCATTCTGAACAACTTTCACTATGAAACCGATTTGATGAGAGCAACTTTATTGTTCACTTTTCCATACAATACAGCTGATCGCCCGGCCCAATCTGTATGGAGAAGTCAAAATTAAAGTTGCTCAGATCAAATCGGTTTCATAGTGAAAGTTGTTGAGAATGATGTCCCTAACAACCCCCTTAAATATGACTACACCTTTTTGTTACACCCATTGTATGTACATATATTCTTATTTGTCAAAAACAAAAACTCAAATATTTCATAACGTATATGTACAAGCTAAGGTTTGCCAAACTCCTAGCTACAAGCCCCAGCAAACTTCAATTGTATGGCAACAAACATAACATATTCTCGCAAACTGTTTACACGGCGGTGATTGGGAACCTTAGCAAATCAGCCTTAGCATGTCAAATGGAAAGTACCATGTAAAAAAGCGAGTCTATCTCTAGGAGGAGTTTAGTTGCTTCCAAGAAACCAGAATGGAATGTACATTTTAATAACATCAAATAAACCATTTGTCCAATAGAGGCTAGTTAATTAGGAGCCTACTATCCGGTAAAATAAAGATAGCAGATACTCACGTAAAGATTCTCAGGGGATGAGCCTGTCATAACCACCATTAATACGGCAAATGTATCGGAAAATTCGCACCTCATACAGCGTATAGCCTATAGCGTATAGTATATATATGAGTCCGCTTTACTTTTCGGCCAAAGCCGCATCGTTGGTACAGTTCGCACCAAGTTTATTCTTGTTTGAGAGAGCTGTGACCTCTCTATCTCGGAGTAGGGGTTGTTTTTAGTCCGTTTACTACATGAGCTGATGCGCGCTTAGTTTGTAGGGAGCCGGGCATAGCAGGGAGGACTGACTCCTGGGCATGGCTTATTAAATTCGGAAACTCGGACAGGGGCCTCGCTGACGAAGTCATTACAAGTGTACTATAGTGTAATGTCACCCCCCCCCCCCCCGCTCCACAAGTCCCGTAGGAACTGACTCAGTTAAGCACTATGGGTGTAAATATTTGTACGCAAAGTCACAGAAAGTTCCGCCAGAACTTTCCAACATATATGTGAAAGGGCAGCTGCTTTGCTGGCAATAAAAATAAAATCCAAGCAATATTGTCTTAACAGGGGAATCCTAAGACTTGTGTTGTAACTTGACTCAAACAAATTTAAAAAATTTAGCCCTTTAATGTCCTCATTAAGGGGCACGAGCCTTTACCCAGATACGGGTAAAATGTTGCCATGCTCCAGCACGTTGGCTCAGTGCGGGTTTACGGAGGGTTTAGGCTAGTTACCACCTCGACTGACAGAAGTTATCAAGCTGCCCTATTAGGGCCCCTGACACAGCTTTACGACTACTACCTCCGAGCAGTGATAGTAGCCAGGACCTGCACTGCAGCTTAACGTGTCATCCGCAACACGGAAACGTCGGAAACAAGCCAATAGAAACGGACGCCCATCTCGGCCAGATGTTGCTACCCGCACGATCGTTTGGGCTTCCAATACCGCTAGAAATAAATAATTTTGAATTATTGTTGCTAATTTTCTTTGCTATCAACTTTTAACTGACTTTGCTTATTCCGATCGCCAGTCAAGTGTCCCGAGGTTCCAAACATCCAACTAAAGACATGCATTTTCCCAAGCTCTCGGGATATCAGCCGAAATGGCCGAAACAAGTCAAAGTCCAACCCTAGCGTCGCAAACATTCCTACCGCGATAACAAAGAGCGAAATCTCTCTAACCGCGAAAATATCCGGAAATGGCGAAACAACACACAAAGGGCTTATACTGTGTATATAAAAATATGTAAAACAAAGGGACGCAAAAGACCCATGTCAAACAGAGCTTTATGGGCTGTACACGTGTAGACTGGCTGAAGGGAAAGCTCAGAACAAGTTACTTGTTTTCAATATCTTTTCTTTTTGGTGCATTTATCAGTCTGGTCTAGTGATTTGATTTATTGATTAATTAAACGAGAGAATGAAAAACTAATTAAGCAAATGAAAATTAATTAACTAACCAAATTACCAGAAATGAGCGAAAAATACTGAATTGCGCGACAAAATGACTGAAATGGGCAAAAAGTAATGATTGGTTTCGCCAACGTTTATTGCGTTTACGAAATTATCAACGTTGGTTGGAATCTCATGTTCATGGGATCATGGAGAAATAGAGCAAACCCTTAAATGAATGAAGACACGGTATGATTTGTTTCAAATAGGGTTTTATTGCAGTGCAGTCTTACTGAAATGTTTTTGGTTTAAAATTATCAGATACGGGGTGGCGGAGTCATTCAATCCTAGCAAATGGCGATACCATTCACCATCACCGCTCTGATGATAGAGAGGCTTCCCCACGGTGGTTTCCATCACCGATATAATATCCTTATATTGTACATGATAAATACCTTATATCATTGGTAGATGGTCAGCAACGGGATTTGAAGCGTGCCAGACGCAAAACAAATGCATCTGTCTTGGAACTTTTATTGATATAGAAGGTAGGTGCCTTTGACAAGACGCAGCATAGCAGTATAAGTGCATCTCTAACAAGGCATGGGGTGTCAACAGCTGTAAACAACTGGGTCACTAACATGCTTAACAAACGTATCGTGCGTCTAGCTGGAGAGTCCCTGTCGGCGGAGGTAGTGCGGGGATGCCCGCAGGGAGGAGTGCTCTCCCCGCTTCTGTGGAATCTGGTCATTAACGACCTGATTACCAAGCTTAACGCTAATGGATACTACACCGTAGGATACGCCGACGATTTGGCAATCCTCATCACAGGTAAATTTGCGAGCACAGTATGCAACCTTAAACAAACAGCTCTTCGCATCGTGGAGCGCTGGTGTTTAGAATATGACCTGGCGGTTAACCCAACAAAAACGGAAATGGTCATGTTCACTAACAATAGGGCTCTTGGTAGGTACACCCTACCTAAGCTCTTTGGAACGGAACTCCAGCTAGCAACTGAGGTGAAGTACCTGGGCATAACCTTGGACAGCAAGCTCAACTGGAGTAGCCACATCGACAACAAACTAAAGAAGGCGAGTATTGCTTTCTGGCAGTGTCGGAGAATGGTGGGGAAAAAGTGGGGACTTTCTCCCAACATCATTCTTTGGCTGTACGTAACGGTGATCCGTCCTCTTGTCTGCTACGGAGCTGTGGTGTGGTGGACCAGGACCAAACTAACCACAATGGTAAGCAAACTCCAAAGCTTCCAAAGGCTGGCCTGCATGGCTATCACAGGTAGCAACAGCAGCAATGGAGGCCATGCTGTGTCTTCCGCCACTCCAGCTGTATATTAAGCAGGAGGCCGCGTCATCTGCGGTGAGACTCAACACCTTAGGACTTTGGAGGAAAAACAGGACCTCACACACCGCCATCCTAGGGGAAGTTTACAAAAAATTTCCCATCTCTATGGCTTGCAGTGACAGAATCCCTAAACAATTTGTTTTTGACAAAAAATACAATATACAGTTACATGAAGACCATCGGGTTGAGGGGCTCGACGTTAAAGAGCTCAGAATTTTTACCGATGGTTCAAAAACTGAAGCAGGCACTGGTTCAGGCACCTTCTCGGAGGACCCAAACATCAAGATAGCCATTCCACTGGGTGCCCATAATACTGTCTTTCAAGCTGAATGCATGGGCATCATCTCGGCCGCTAATGCCATAGCATTGAGAAAGGTAAGAGATTCCTCCATTCGAATACTCTCGGATAGCATGGCCGTCCTACAAGCCCTAAATAGCAACACTATTAACTCAGGGCTAATCTACGAGTGTCACAAACGACTAATGGAGGTATGTCAACATAACCGCGTAATCCTTCAATGGATAAAAGGACACAGCGGATCTAGAGGTAACGATGCAGCGGATGAGTTGGCGCGTAAAGGATCTAGCTTGACAGCGTATGGTCCCGAACCTATCATCCCTCTTCCCTTCAAGATGGTATGCTCATTTCTGAGAGAGTCGACCAGGAATGATCATGCCACTCTTTGGACAAACCATGAGGAGTGCAGGCAGGCTAAGCTGGCCTTGCCGTCCCCTAGCGCTAGGCTGGCTAAGACCTTGCTTCGACTTAGTAGGCCGCGCATGCGACTGGTAACTGCAGCACTTACTGGCCATGGTTTCTTTCATAAACATCTATATGTCCTAGGTGTTACCGACAGCCCCCTTTGCAGAGCCTGCTTGGAGGCAGAAGAAACGGCTGCTCACGTCCTCATGGAGTGCACAGGAGTAGCGGACTACAGGGCTAAACACCTCGGTCAATCGAGGGACCTTCCAGGGATAGTCGGTAACGTAAAGGGCCTACTGGCGTTCCTGGAGGAGTTGGGTTGGCTCGAATGATGTCGCATTCCCACCCACACGCAAAATAGGCGCTTTCGTCGTCGAGTTGCGGAAACCAGCCCGTCTTACAATTGACAATTGACAATTGGTAGATGGTTAGTAACGGGATTTGAAGCGTGCCAGACGGGCAGATTCCCAGTACATTATGTACATACTGGGAATTCACATCGTGTTTGATCAGTAATGTAACCCAGAAAATCTGCCGTAAAATAACATCGCATTTATTTCTACATATTTTTCTGAATTTTCGTGCTAAAAATGCTTGTCAAAAACATTCGCGGGTGTTTTGTTTGATGGAAATTTTAAGGTTACAAACATTATATGTTATGCTTATGACATATTCAGGAACATACCTCTACAAAACTGAGGTTTGAACCTCTTTAACGTTATCTATGTAGAAGAGAAGTTACGTACGTACGTAAGTACGCTCGTTGATTATTAATAAACAAGGATGTATGACAAGCTCATAGGAAGTGGAGGTATTTAGTGCCTATATCTCTGCCTACCCCTTTTCTGCGAAGAAGGCATGATGTGTTTTCGTGGCGCAAGACTTCAGAGCCGGATCGGCATAGCATGTAATGTTTACCCCTTCCGCGCCTAACACTACCGCCGAACCTACTCAGTTGAGCTTAGCATCCGTTTTCGCCGTTGCATTTTTCAAACCAAAATAAAAACATGGAAAATCTTCCAGTTTGAACTTTAAGTCTTTTACGTAATTATGGAAGTTGTGAAACAAAATGTTAACTGGAGCATGAAGTTGTTGTCACCAACGAAAGACAAGGTTTTATAAGATGGGAACTAAGTTTGAAATTATTTTACGAGTGGCCCTGATCCTGTCCGCAGAATTAATGGCCACCAGAGAACTATGTTTTGTGATTTGTTCTTGAGAGACTTTTCATAGACTTTAAGGAGTTGTCAAAGTTAATCCGAGAATAGTGTTAACTGCTGCTTAAATTGAGTGACGTTTACGACGCTGAGCAACGTCAAATGCGGCCAAATGCCCATTTTTGAACCGCTTTTTCTCTAAAAAGAGATACTTTCCATATCCCGAAAAAATATATGGATGCTATAAATGTTCTTTAATCTGTGTGTTTGACATCGTATGTCAATGTTAACTACATTAAAAAAATCTTTTCAGATGTTTTTCTCCTAAAACTTGCTATTTCTTGGGATCTATAAATAATATAGATATGGTTCTTGCGTCAAAAAATGTATTCAAAATATCTTAAACTGTGTCATTAAAATTAAGAAATAATAAGTGGTTTGAAAGAAAGAAATAAATATCCACACAATTTTTGCAATGTTCTGCCGCAGCGCCTCACGTTACAGCCACCCAGGTTGCAGTTTGAGCGGTTATGAACTTTATTCTATAATGATTATGTCCAAATGTTTAACCACCACGAATCGAGTTGCAAATTTTACCGATTCACGAGCTTTGTAATACTGGGGCTCTCATTTCCCGAGTGTGAGACAATCATAGCATAACTTAGCTCGCAGACCTTGAAAACTGTGCATCGCGAATATCAACCGTATGCCATGATAATAGCGTGCAAAACCTATGAAAATTCCAATGTACTGAGGGTGTCCTTGCCCGAGCGAAGCGGTTGTCCGTCCAACATTGAGTTTTCTTTCTGTTGTGCATCCCGGCAAAAGTCAATTACATCTTACTGTAAATACGTATCCTTACTAGTTTTTTGGGCTTCCGTACACGTAGCGTTCAAACGGAACCTTATTAATAATAATAATAATAATAATAATAATAATAATAATAATAACAATAAGCGTTTATTTCAGGTAAGGTATCCATAGTAAACTAAAAGCTATACAAGCCACAGTTATAATAAAACATTCAGAGAGGAGTAATAGTATTAAAATTTAAGTTAAAATGTCAATTTATGGCATTTCAAATTGCACTATTGCTGTCACTCACGTGTCCGTACATCAGTCCGTCGACTGTCACACAAGTTCTACAGCTGAACGGTTAAAGCTACAGTCTTACAATATATATAATTTTTTCGCGCCCCCTTAAAAAAAAAAACACTATTTGTATGGGTCTTTGGGTCAACAAGGTAAAGTGCTCAGTCTTTACCTTGTTGACCCAAAGCCCCAAACAAATAGTGAATTTATTTTCTTTTTAAGGAGGGCGCGAAAAAATTATTGCCCCACCCCATCGAGTGCCACAAACAAAGGAATAAGAAGCCACCACAATCAACTTTTTTACCTCCATTTACTATAATCATGGTTCTTATTTTCGCCCGAGTTTCTCGTAAACCTATACGCTTCTATTTATTTGTACTCGTCGCCAATTTGTTATCTAAACACGTGACGATGTTGTGAGGTGATACGTTGCGACATCGAGTAACGTTACGTCATCGTTACGTGAAAAGCTTCGCCGTAATTTGAATGTCAAAAAAGTCTTCTTTGGATAAATATGAGTACGCGTAATAGGGACCTTTACATCTGATATGGCCCGGGGCGGCTTATTCTCTTAGTTGAACGAGCGAGCGAAGCGAGCGAAGGGCTCCATTTCGACAAGATTGGAGGCCGATTTTGCTTTCGTCTGTCTCTGTGCGTCTGACAGTTCCGGTCTATGGGCCACAGTTTTCAAGCGATGCTCACAAAACTTGGCACACATTCCTTGATTTTTTTTTGTCGAGAGCATTGTGTCAAATTAAAGTGCTTTATGAGCCGGTTCTAAAAATATACTACACCATAAACCTTCGGCCGCCAGTTTTCTAAAAATCCAAGAAATATTTTCAAAACATACCAAGTTTGGACTCCTCAAAGTAGGAGACGGATTAGTAAAGAGGATCTATACAGACCATGAGAGTGAGTGAATTAGACTATAACTATTTCCGTGAAAAGTCAATAGATTGTATTTTAAACCGCAAAATGTAGTATACAAAGTTATTGGTATTACTTTACTACTTGATTTTGATTGAATCTAAAATACTTACCTGTAAATTGCTTCACAGTCCCCCCTGTTAGCAAGGTCTACTGCCCACAGGGCCACTGGTTTGTAGTTGTTTGTGTTTTATTGTTAATTGTATAACTATAATTTTATTCCAATGTCTACATTTTTCACAGAACAAAAATCACAAGTACATAAAATTATTTATATCCCAATGCAAAATATTACAACCATCGGACCAGTGGGTATTTACCGAGAAATCGGCGATTTACGAAAAATCCCGTGATGCAAAAACACAACTTTAGCGACGACTATCGTTTATTTTGATGAATAATGTACTTAAATTTAAGATTTTAAGAGAGAGAATACACTTCATTTTGAGATACATTTCATTAACGATGGGGCCTGGGTTCTTTTAATTGGATTCAAGACGTCTCCTTTGTTTGTAATTAAGTAATTGTAAGCACTGAAGTGACTCAATGTGATTATTACAAATTTAAGTTTTCATATTGCAGAACAGAGTAGTATTATTATGTAGGATTTCATTATGTGTCCCGAGCCCAGGTACATCTGGAATTGCATTGCAACCAGCCTTATTCAGAGGACCTAAAAATAAATAGATAAAAGTAAATAACCACTTAAAAAGAGGTTAATGGACTCCCAAATATTACCACGTCTGTTATACGGATGCCAAAGATGGTCTACCGCAGAGGAAACCAAAAAGAAGCTCAGGATCAAATTCAAATTCAAATTTCCAAATGTCTTTATTACTGTAGATATTTACAAAAACTTAGCAATCGGCATATTTTGCCTCTTCTCTACATTGGACCACTTTGGGAGAAGAATGGACGGCGTAGAAACTACCACAGATTGATTTTTAGATCTCTTTTAAAAATTGCTTGTGCTTAACTAATACAATTTTTTTAATATCATTTTATCATAATTAATAAGTAGGAATAAATAATTACAAAACTATTAACAGCAAGGTCTGTGTTGAGCCAGATTAACCCCATACAGTCCCGTCATTTAAGTAATCTTGAACATTGTAATATCCCTTTTTCGACAAGTCGCTTTAACATGGTTTTTAAATTGTTCAAATGGCAATTTCAAGATCATGCCAAAGAGCTGCCGAAAGAAGTGTGAAGCATCATACACATCAAGAGACAAAAGAGTCGTGACATTCGCGAATATACGAAGATCGAGGATGCCCAACAAGCAGCAGCGACACTGAAGTGGGATTGGGCAGGACACGTAGCAAGACAGACCGACAACCGACGGAGCTAATGTGTTGTGTGCATGCATACCGACAACCGATGGAGACAATGGTACCCACGAGACGGCAAGAGACCCCCCGGCCGGCAACGCAGAAGGTGGAGCGACGGCATCGTAGGTGTCGCCGGCAAAACTTGGACTCGGCTAGCGCAATCCAGAAAGATCTGGTACATTATGGAGGACTTATCATGATAATAAAATAAAAGTAACCATAAAGCTATCAAAAGGCTTATGTCCAGCAGTGGGTCAATGTGAGCAGAGTATAATGATGTAGATTACCTCCAACAGCGACGCACGTGAGGTTGACCTCCGCCCCCTCGTCGTAGGGCCCCGCCACCCCGCCCCGCACCTCACCCCCGACGTGGTCCAATACTAGCAGGCGCTCCGGGGGAACTGGGGGGAAAACAGCCATGATTACAAATGAACAAAGGGAAATATTAAACTACACATCAAAAATACTGATTTTCAGAGCAAATATCAGGGCAAAATGCTGCGGTAGCTTAGGTGAAGAGTAAACGGGGTGAGCGAAGCGAAGCCCCCTTTATTCTTCGTGTTAGGTTGAACATGCAAGAACAACAAAAAATACTTAAAACATTAACTTGAGTACACATAAAATATTTAAAACCCAAAAAGTGTTTTTGCTGTGCAGATCAGTATTTTTGATTAATCAAAACTTAAATAATTCTTAACTGTTCCAATATGGCACGGCAGAGGCATATGAGCTGACGTTTTGTAAGATGTTCTATTCGTCATTTTGTCTGATATCGCAAATCCCATGCGCGGCTATGGTATTAATATGAAAGATTTCCTCATTGAGTTTTCCGACACTTAGTTCTAAGACTTTCTCAATTTAAATATTCCCGCGCTTCGAGCTGTCAGTGTGCCGAGGTCCTAACATGACAGCTGAGTACCAAGATGGCGTAACCTGTGCGTTGTGGAAAACAGTGATACAGTGAAATAAATAAAGTAAGATAGATAGTGGAAGGCAGAATTTACTGTCTTACTACAAAAATAAAAAAACAAAGTCACTTGTTTAGCTAAATCAACATTTATTAGTAAACAAATGAGCTTCTAAATTTCGTTACCACAAAAAAGTGTTAAGTAATTATCTTACTAAAGAACATCTAAATCATTCAGTTAATTTAGTTCGTTCATGGACTATCCTAAAAGGTCTAAATTTAACAGGGCCCTAAAACATTACACTATATAAAATATAAAAAGTTCATCAGTTCCATTTACACGAATAACTAAAGAATTAAATACATAATTTGATGGATAAGCTTATACTTAATTTGATTTCAAAATTAGTAATAGAACATAGTTAGGTAAAGTAGTACTACATACTTATTTTTTTATAAAAAAACCCGTTCATTTTAACTTTTATCAAAAACATTGAAAAAATAAGCAGCGAAACGGAACGGAACGTGCAACTGTCACCAAAAGTTCGTCAGACAATTTGTTTGTTTTGGTTGGGGATAAATGCTCAGGAATGTAAATACTTGGTTCCTACCGCCCGCCATGCACTTACCCAGGGTAGTGATTACCAGCTACAAAACACCCAATTTTCCAGGATTTCGAAACAGAAAAGGTAAGACATCATCATATTAATCGTTTCAGTACACATCAACCCACTTCTGGGCATAGGCCTTTTGGTTGGTGAGTCAAGTCTGTTCTATCGCGCCAGTCTCCGAAGTTCTATGCCAACCGCATGCAGAGAGATGTTGACTTGATAATAACCCGCTGCCCGCTGGATGGCCTTACCTTGCCTTGTATTAGCCTTGTAAAATCGAGCCGAATAGAGCGCCCTTCTAGCTACGTTTACACGAGGAAAGTCTCACTAGCGCCAGTGCCACTGGCTTCGTGTATCTGCATCTTAATACATAATACATTATATCCCATGCCAAAATGAAAAGCCGGCTTATTTCCTTCACAAAAACTCGTCTATTGCAGCCATCCCATCTCCTGCACCAGCTTGAGTTGGTTGACCGACCAGCCTGGATGGTTGAGTAGCTCTGAGGAGATGAGACTGCTCCCAAGATTGCTGCGGCTTGCGGCTAGTCTGGTTTCTATACTGGATGGCACACCGGTAGCATATGTACAAGTGTGTCCCAATAGTCTAACACAAATGTCATCATCGGACGATGCATAGCGTGAAGCTTTTCGATACTGGGGGCTGAGGCACAGTTGTGCCCACTTCCATATAATCAAAAGTCTATTTTGCATGACAGGGGGATAGCATTGCCGTAACTATGGAGGTTTCCTCACGATCTCTTATGGAGATATGAAGGTTTCCTCACGACAAAACTTGGACCATAATGGAGTAAAAACTCCAATTTCTTAAATATAACAAACACGGTTGAACAGCTGACCGATAGTTCCGCCATCTTGACAGAGAAGGCACTGACTAAACAAGCATTCTCGGTTGCCTAAATTGATTACATAGTTTATGCCATGTCTATCCCTAATACGACGTAAAATGCAGTTCTGTGGTAACGTTTTTTGTAAACATGTGATAAACAGTGGTTGAAGTTGTTTGTGGCAAGACGGTAAATGTCGTTTCTTTGTTTTACAGATAAAAGTGTGGAGTGTAGTTTTAATTATTAGAGTAGATGTTGCAATGTAACTTTCAAACATTTACTTTGTTTTACAGATAAACAGAGAGGTGAGATCTCGCTTACGAGCCAAGAAACCTGGCGGAGCCTGTAACAATGACGATGATGATGCGAATACTCACTCAGCACAGTCAGGTTGAGCCGGGTGTTCTTGGTGGGGGACTTGATGAAGTCCACTCGACATCTGTACTGTCCACTGTCCTCCGGCCTGGGGACAATGTGGGTCATGTTTACAAACACTCACATACATCCTGAGAAGCGTTATCTTGGGACTAAGGAGTAAACAAATGGAGTCATTATAAAAACAAATAATCCGACTGCATTTTCTTTTAATTCCATATACAAACCTATGTATAAACCCTGGTTACGTACATTGAGTATGAAAGTAGCCCCCACCAACAACTTTACAAATCATATTTTGCGATTTATAATATGTATTGACTTTTCAATAACATTATATAGCCTATGATATGATACTCCCCTAACTGCGACAAATCCAGCGACATCTCATTTAATAAAATGTGTCAAGCCGGGCTAATGAAATGGGCAATCACATCATGTTGTTATGGTCAATTCTACGATATGGTTACGACGTATATCAATTAATCAATCCATCAAATCTCTTTATTACTGTAGATATTTACATATACTTAGCAATCGTAATTTTTTGCCGCTTCTCTACATTGGACCACTGAGGGAGAAGCAGGGCGTAAAAACTCCCACAGATTGATTTTCAGATCTCTTTTAAAAATTGGTTGTGTTCAAGAAATAAAATTCTAGGTATGTACGTATGGGGTACGCCTATTAACTGTTGATCAAATTGACTACCAGAAATATCCAATGAAAACATACATACATTTTCATCCCAAGATTACGAAATGTTCATCAAAATTGTACATCCTATTTTATACCATGCTGCTTGGCTTCGTCTAGGTAGTATTATATATTGTTCAAAACTATGAATTGATATATTACTGAAATTAATTTAAATTGGAATCTGAATGTCTATTGTTATTGTGATAATTGAATTTTATTGAATTGTAATTTTATTGTAAATGTAAATATGTCGTGAATGTTTGTGTCGATCTGGCATTAGCTGTAATGGCATAAACAACAATGTAAATAATAATAAATAAATAAACTTGGGAGCTAACAAACAACTTGAGTATTCGGACAGAAAGTGACCTATAGCAACCAATACGGTTCTGTGAGACTACATGGGGGCATTAAATATGGTGAACATTTAGTTAATTTGGTAGTCAAATCTGTATTTTGGTAAACAATAATTGATATCATTTAAAAATAGAACCTATTGCAACTGCACAAGAGTCAAGGATTCGGATCGGATCGGATTTCAAGCTGTCAGTTTAAATCGTTAGTTATACTTTGTCTAACCTTTATTTTACTTTTGACATTTCCTTATTGCATAAATAAAGTCTGTCCGTATTTTTTGTGGCAATCAGCGCTTAGTTTTTTTTTCCGATGGCCAAACAACAGAGCGGTTATGATATTTTACATATCTAGTGAAGATGCCGTCAGAATTTAACGGAAATAGTTGTCAATGGTATTGTTTTCTGGTATACCATGTCAACGAAATCCACCCTGTGTATTTTTTTTTGGAGATAATTGAATAGAAGGTAAAATGGAAATATCAAGTTCCAAATATATAAATTCAATTGATAACATATTCCAAGGGGAATAAATGATTCAATCGGAGAGTATCTTAGGGGATAGATATCACATTGAAGCGATGGATCAAGTGTCATGTTTGTTTTTCTTTATTTTAAACCTTGTGAGAAGTTTTTAGGCGACAATTTCTTGGATTTTGCCTTCAGCTAAGGAGTCTATAAACAGTACTTAGCTCGTTTCTTTATCTTATTTGATTGAATTTTTGAAAAGACAACTGTCAAACTTGCGATTCAGTTCATTAAAATCCGCCAAAAACTGTCGCAATTGCAATTCGAAATTGTCAGTTATCTTATCATTTGTCGAATAACAATCTTGAAGGATAGTGACGCCTTTAGATAAAGAGAATCGAGCCACAAAATCTAGGCAATAAAACACCTTACGCTGGCTGACTTGCAGACAACGCAGAGCTAAAACTAGAGGATCTAGAAGCCTGAAACATTGTACAGGGGTTCCATATGCAGATTGTATTAATAACCATAACATATTTTAAAAGAGTCTAAAAACTATTCTGTGGGAGTTTCCTCACCCTGTCTCCCACAGCGGTCCAATGTAGAGAAGAGGCAAAAAATGTCGTTACTAAGTTTATGTAAATATCTATCGAAATAAAGACATTTTGACTTTGACTTTGATTTTGGGCACTTAGAAGAAGAAGGGAAAAGTTGGCCTTGGAGTATAAATTACAACACAATATCTAATAATAAGCTTGATAAATTGATGATACTGATGAATGATGATGAAGCCTCACCTTAGCCTCGTGATGAGCAGCGCTGCAGGCTCCGAATCGCTCCTGAATGTGGCCCGGGCTCCGAGGGTGCCGGGATCTGACCAGTGGGACGTAACCCCTTCACGCGTGTCAAGGCTGTGAAGAGCGAGGTCATGGTTAACTGGGAGAGTTTATTTAGAAGAACAATTCAGTTTTGTTCATTTGAGTGTCTTGTATGGAGAGTTGTATTTAGATTCATTAATGGATAAATCGCCTAACTAATTGACCGAGCGAGCGCGTACCGCGTATCTTTTTCCGTTTCAGCTTGGGCAAAAATGCTTTCCTATTCTGTCTCGCTGTGCGGATGTTCTTCTCTATAGGACGCATTTCGCAACCGATTCTGGTGAATGATTGGTGCGGCTACTTCCATACTCCATGTATACAACAAGGTGCATTGATAAGTGTGTATGTGGTATTGAAAGTAAATGCAGTCGGGTTATTTGTTTTTATAATAATTGCACTTGTTCGTCCGATAAATTGCAAGGGGTCGGGGATGAGAGGGGGTGGAAAATTATAGAAAAAAAACGTGACAGGGGGCTAGCCCGTCGCCACAACTATGGAGATTTAAAGGTATCCTCACATGTTTTCCTTCACCGTTAGAATCTTCGTCACTTCACTTCTGTGTTTGTGATAGTATTGTTGAATTAAGTGCAATTGCTTCTGCCTGAAATAAAATGCCGCTGAAAAACTAAAATAAAGGCGCTGTCGTATCTCGAGGGACAGTGACAGCGAGACTGTAACTTGCCGTCGAGCTGTGAGTTGTCGCGCGCGCGTCCGGTTTATTAGGGTTCCGTGCCCTAATGAAAAAGAGGAACCCGTATAGGATCAATTCCTTGTCCGTCTGTCTGTCTGTCGAGATCTTTTTTCTCAAAAAGGTCTTGACCGACAGACAGACAGACAGACGGACAGATCTACAAAGAAGTAATCCTATATGGGTTCCTTTTTAATTACATTTTGAAATTAATCTTAATTAATCAGGTCTGTGGTCTCCCAAAATTGGGAACGAGAAAAACTTGTAGATCAAAGCAATCAAAAGATACCGCCCCGCCATATAAGTACCTCACAATTTTGCTGTAATTGAAAGGAAAAATCAGAAAAATGTAAATTTATTTCTGTCTGTTTGTCTGTCTGCCTGATGTCCGTCTGTCAAGACCCTTATTGGAACGCGTGGAGGATTGACATCGATTACGCAAATCTGAAGTCTCTTTAAGTTGTGAAAAAATCAGAGTTATAGGTAAACAAGATCGAAAGATATCTACGTTTGCGTTAAAATTTTGCTGAATTTGCTTCGTACTTGCAAGAGAATCAAAGCTATAGGATACTTCCCGTGGACCTGGGATCATGAAATTTGGCACGAAGCAAGATCTTATTAAGTAAAGGAAAAAATCTGAAACCGTACATTCAAGTTCCGTAAATATCTACAGTAATAAAGTACTTTGACTTTGACCTTGACTCAACTGAAAAAGAACGAATTATGTAGTGATGGTAAATTAACTAACTGAATAAATAAAACGGAATTTATTTAAGTGTGGATGGGCGCGCTGTGGTCCTGTTTATACCTACAGATAAGTGAACTTGTAATTGAGCGATTCATCTAGTGAGGGAAAGAACAGAGAACCGAATGAACACATAAAGTGATTGTATTATTTTTTGTGCCAAATAAGCTTAGTTTTCTAACTGAAATAATGACTAGACTAGAATAAGGTACAATTTGAGTCAATAAATGAATATTAAATAATAATATGGTTTTTCTACTGATTGAATGTACTAATGAATAAATGATTGATAAATTAATTTACGAATGAATGAACGAATGACGGAATGCTACTCACGTGTATATTGGCGCGCTGTGGCCCTGCTTGTACCAGATGACGAGCGCGAGTCGGTCGTCGGGAAGCGCGGGCGTGACGTCACAGGGAAGCGCCGCGCCTCCCCCCGCCGCGCCCTGCAGGGGGGACGTCTGCGCCGCTGCGGGGAGAGGTAGGCAATTAATATAACAACACAGAACATTGAATATTATATAATAATAACATGTACACAGCTACCAGGCCCCGTAAAGTTTCTTGGGCTCTGCGCGAACTGAAAACTCTCTTTATCGCATAGGGTAATGTGGGAGAGAGAAGCGACAGCTCGCTCAGAACCAAAGAAACTTGGCGCGAACTGTATAAAAAAACTAATTGAGGTAGTGAATCGACGAATCGGTGAATCGATGAATCGTTGAATCCGTGCGGGAGGGGTGACATTTACTGCTCACCCAGACGTCTCGCGACTAGCCGCGACACGTCGACGCGAGACTTCAGTGCGGGGTCCGCTGTAACGTCCCCAGGCTAAAGGTCGTAGCCGCCGCTAACAGTAGCTATGATCGTCTATTCTTTCTATCCCAAAATGAGAGGACCCGATTCAGCTGTAAGATTTGTAAGTAAGAATGATAAGTCTGAATTTCTCGTTCGTTGAGAAATTCGTCAGGCGTACAATAGTCGAACGAAGATTGGTTCAGGAATTTACAGTTTCAAGTTAGACAGAGAAAGCATATATGTCCGCGAGCCGGTAATTCGCATCAGTCAGCGGTGTATTGCGCCAAAACGATCGTTGTTATATTTTATGTGATGGCACCATCTGGTTTTTGTATATATGAGCGCTTTGGAACATCTTTTGTTTTAGTTTTAGTTTTAGTTTTAGTGATCGATCACAGTTATAGTATAGATATCCGTCGTAGTTTTACGACGTGAGTACTCAATGATATTTCATGTGCTCGCTAGTAGCGGCTTGTGGTGGTTCCAATTATATATTTGATTCACGGCAATAACGATCCGAAAAGACCGGTTTACACAATTGCGATTTGAGTTCCGAAATGGGTTCTGAACTAGCGGTTACCTCAAAAGGTCCGTAACGTTTTGAAACCTTCAACTCTGCGCAATTTGAGCTGGATGTTATCGAAACGCAAGCATTTTTGTTTTAGGATATCTAACCCACACCATAGCGAAGTGCATAATTCGATAAATACCGAACTATGAATTCCACTAGCCGCAGCACGTCCTGGGCTGAGCCAAATCATATATACCGACTCAACTTACACATTAGATATCCAGCGAAATTTACATTTAATTTAAAAATGCAACTTGAATCCAATCTGACCCAAGGCAATGCAAAACACCTACCCGGACCTAAACAATGAACTTTAGACTGTAAATTGATCTCTTCGCGCGTCCCCGATAATACACAAATGTCAAAATATCAACAGGATATGTTATCTGTGTTGACACCGGTTTAACTTTGTTCTGAATTTGTTATTTCCATCCGCGGAACCTCATCGATCAAACAGTCTCCCTATGCCCTGACAACCTAGGTTTAGCCGCAACTAAACTCCTGTCTAGCCTAGTCTAAAACCTAGTGTTATACCACGTCCATTATCGACACCACTCGAAAATGGTTGAGTTTGATTTGAATGTGCTTGAATGTTTAACGACTGTGTGTGTGGGAATTTCAAAGCTCGCTAGTCGAAGGAATGAGGAGAGGATTAGCCCGCGAATATCCTAAGAGCCAATCCAGGAACCCTATGGTGAAGGAAAAAGGAATTTAGGGTCGCTCCAAGCCCAGACTCAGACTCAGATAAATTGACTTAAAAGTTCTTTCCTAACGACCCAAGGATAGTTTTGGAATTAGGGGTAGGTTGATATAAAGGTAGGAACCGAGGTATATCTCGGCGCTTCAGACACTCACGAAAACCCACTGAAACTTCGCAGTCACAAATTCGTATAGTTCTGACGCGTAACACGGCAGACAAAAACTGTTTAGAACTCGTGAAGAAGACTGTCACAGTGGCTAGACGCAGAGACTGAATGCTCTCCCTTCCCCCACAATTGTATTTATACGCCCCACATGCGTCCTTTGCGAAAACGCTCTGCCCAAGCGAAGCTTCTTATCACCAACTACACAGGGTCTAATTTCAACCATGCCATGCAGATCCGCCGTTCTACAAATTGTGTGTACGCATATTCACTATGATCAACCGTAGGTGATCACTCAAATCATTTGGTACTGCCGATACACAGAATCTGTTGATCGCTGACCAATAAAAGCTTGTTGCGATTAATTAAGCATTACCCGACCACTAGCTGCGCGTAGCAAAAGACCACTAGAATGATATTCAATCCAGAGGTGTCAGACCCTCCATATCATACCTCAATCGCAATTGTATATTTGCAATCAACATAATAGCTTTCTCCGTTCCATAATAACCTTTCATTATTTAGTTATTCATAATTTTATTCAACGCGCAGCCAAATCGGCTCTGATATCTACACATCCCGCAGGAATGCGACAAAAAAAACTTGACCTGAACTGAAATTCCACGAATGAACCCACGCGTCTTTTTTTTTTGCGAACTTTGCCAGTAAGCTATGCAAAACCCTCAAACGTTATCTGAACCGATTCTCGTATTCAAAACAGCGCGGCGTTGGGCTAGCCCTCTATCACGCAGAATGAAGTATCTAATGTACCGACTCTCGTGTACCATTACAGCCCCCTCCCAGACCTTGAGACACTGTTTATCTCAGTTAACATGGCGCAAGGATCTCATTACCACTATGCTACCCATGCTTTATACATATCTACTCTATATGTACGAACATCTCAAATCATGTACACAGACCGATGAATCTGTCAATTATGTATATAATATTTACACAACTCGATTGAGTTCTCTCCTGTATTATCTTATTTATCTATCTAACTATACAACCTCGCTTACCCGCAATTTATCCTAATTCGTATTACTATATATATATACAAATTGTTTTTTTTTTGTTTTTTTTTTTTTTTTTTTGTTTCCAAACCATGCAAGATCCTTAAATCTACAAAGTAGTTACTCAAATTTACAGCTTACAGCTTAATTATATAACCTTTATACACTATCTTATTTATCTACGCCCTTATTCGTCCTCACATAATACCTGGCTATATTTATAGTATTGAAGTTACCCAATATCTCATTTGAACCCGGATCTACTAACGTATAACAGTTAGGATATACCACTGCCGAAATAACATAAGGCCCTTTATACAACAACGAAAATTTCCGCATGATTTTATGTTCTTTATTTGAACGCACAAAGGTCTTAAGTTTCACATAATCACCTATACGATAGACCTCTAACTTACGCCGTTTGTCCGCCTGTCGCTTACGTCGTTCACTAGAACTTTTAGAGTTTTCTATCGCTACATTCCGCACCTGTTCCGAATCTCGCACACTATGGCCTAATAACCATTCATCGCCTAATTCCTTGTCAATAGTTAACGGTTCCCGCCTACCAAACGCTAACTCATTAGGCGCAAAGCCTGTGCTTGTGTGTTCGATATTATTATAGCAATTCTGAATGTCCGGTAACACGTCTACCCAACTACGATTACTTCCGCCGCAATAAGTTCTAATCAGTCTACCTAGCTCGCGATTCACTCTTTCTACGCTATTAGAATTTGGACAATACACCGACGTATGAGTGACCCGAATCCCCAGCTGTTTGAGTCCAAATTCCCAAACTTTCGATATGAACTGTGGTCCTGAGTCCGTAATTATAGTTTCGATAGGATGTTTCCCTATGAAATCTCTTTGTACAAGCGAGCACGCTCCTACCTGTCGCTTTTCGCATTGGATATAATTTTATTACTTTACTGTACACGTCTTGAATCACATATATATATTGATATCCGAATTTACCTACGGGCAATGGCCCATAAATGTCCGAGAAAACTTTCTCACCCAACTTTTCCGCCAACACCGGTGTACAAGGACCAACGGTATTGTTAGTACTTGGTTTGACCTTTTGACATATGTCACAACTTCTTATCACCGCGCTTATCACCCTACTCATATGAAGAAAATAATATCTGTCCTTCATCAGTGCTAATATTTTATATCTGCCGTAGTGACCTATTTCTTCATGTATGTGTAAAATTAGTTCCTCCTGTAGTGATTTCGGAATTACTAGCAACTGTACGTTCCGCTTCGGCACGTGAAAATATAACGTATCACCTACTAGCTTATAATTTTCAAAACCTCTCGTTCCGGTATCTACCACCTTACGTCTGATACAACCGCTAATTCGATTTAACCGCTCATCTTCGCTTTGTAATCTCGCAATGTCCCGTAAACTCGAAATAACACTTGCGGTATTCGATGCCTGAAACCAGAATATCCCCGGCTGAACATTTGTACTGTCAATCATGCCTCCAGGTCCCGCTATCTGCCTGCTTAGCGTGTCGGCAATTTGATTATCAGTCCCTCGCACAAATTCTATGTCGTAATCGAATTGCTCTAAAAACATAATCCACCTCGTTACGCGTGCACCCAATAAAGTCCACGACTTAATGAACGTCAAACTTTTATGATCAGTTCTAATAATAACTTTTTCTCCCCGCAAGTATATCTCAAATCGCTTTAAAGTGTATATAACTGCATACATTTCCTGTTCACTGATCGACCATCTAGTCTGGGCACCCTTGAATGCCTGCGAACAGAACCCTATAATTAGTTCCTGGCCCGATTCATCTAATTGATAAACATAGCCTCCAATTCCTGTAGCGCTGGCGTCACATTGAACATAATATGTTTTTCCCGCCAATGGCTGACTCAAAATTATACTTTCTGAGAATTGGTTTTTTATCTCGTCAAAAGCACTTTGCATCTGCGCACTCCAGACGAACTTGACTCCAGACCGCAATAAATTGTACAAGGGCTGTGTTAATGTTCCAAAATTTTTTATAAACCTCCGAAAGTAATTTATGAACCCCAAAAACGCCCTCAATTGCCTGACAGTTCTGGGTGACGGATATAATTTAAGTGTTTCAATTTTGTCCGGGTCCATCTGCAAACCTTGTGTAGACAAAATATGCCCCAATAACTTGACCTTTTTTTGTGCAAACTCGCATTTTTTTAGTTTGCATGTGAAGCCCGCGTCTTTCAATTTACTCAGAACCGTGTCCACTTGAGACAAATGCTGTTCGAAGTCACCCTCAGTTAAAATTGCCAAATCGTCAACAAAATTTAAACAATATGACCTAACCTCTGGCCCTAGAATTAAGTCCATCGCCCTCGAAAATGAACCCACACTGGTTTTCAACCCCTGAGGTAAAACGTTGTAAACATAACTTCTGCCTTGATATACAAAACCCGTGTATCGTTTAGATTCGTCTGATAATGGTATAGAAAAATACGCATCTTTGATATCAATAACTCCTATGTAATTTATCCGGCGCCCGGATTGCAATATCTCACTCATTAAAGGTGTGGTTTCAACCTCCCCGACCATTCCATGTTCAATTGTCGTGCATCTAGAAGAATACGGACCTCTACTGTTTTCTTTAATGAACAAGTCAATGGACTGCTGAAATCCGTAGATTGCCTGCTAATAATACCTATCAATTCCATCTCTTCCAAACGTTTTGTTACTTTATCGCGATATGCGAACGGTATGGGATAGCTTCGTTTTACGAAAGGCGTTTCATCTCTCATTTTTATCTCATGTATATATTTATTTGTCCGACCTATCCTATCGCTAAACAACTCTGCATGTTTATTTAACACCGGCAATAACCTTGTTTTGTGTTCAACAGGTATTGATGAATTATTCACATATTCCTCTATCATATTTCTACAGGTATCTTGGTTCTGTACTTCCATTGTACAACAGCAAGATTCCGGATTAGGACCAGTACCTAATGGTATTTCACACATCCGCCCGGCGTTTCGTATAATTAGCCTCTTATTACCCTCACACGTTAAACTGGCTCGCGTCTGTTGTATAAAATCAAACCCCAAAATTAAATCTTTAGGCACCCTTGTTAATACTAGCATTGGAGTATCGATAACGCATTCACCTATCGTTAATGGTAACGTTACTAATTTATCAACCTTTTCCTTACTGACTCCAAACGCACCTGTGATTCTCAAACTTGGAATCGGTATTTCCGTCGGTTTTCCCAATTGACTGCATACTTCTTCGTACACTCTCCGACTTATTACACTGATTTCGCTCCCCGAATCAATCAAACTCCTTACAACAATATTCCCAATACGCACATCTATCTCAGGTAATGTCAAAGTACTACATAACTCGCGCCCACACTCAGTCGAATCGTCGTCTCTGAATATCGTATGTAAACGTTTGTCATTTCGATCTCTACAATTCGATCTAGATTTTTCCTCTAAACACACGGCATATCCGTGCGCTTTATGCGCTAATAATTGAATAAATTCATTCACACCCACGTTCGAATCCAAATTACACAAATCATACAGTCTATGCTTTTTCCCAATTTGATCGGCTGTCCACCCGAACCGTAATAAATATCTGAGCGCGAACGACCCGCGCGAGTCCACTAGTTTTTTGAATTCTGACTTATCGCATTATTCCTGTCACTTGAACTTTGCCCTGCCTCTGTATCTCCTGAATTATCATTGCCCCTCTGAAACCCTATTGCCTTGAAGCTAGGCTGCGGCTGCCTGCCTCTACCGCGAAAATAACCGCGACCGCGCGTCCCAAATTCGTTTCGCGCCTTCGTTACCGTGTTATAATTATTCCTACGACTCATCGCGTTATAACGTAACGTATTTACCCGCATAGCTCGATATTGCCCACGCATATAGCTATCCCGCCTCACGTTATTCGTATTCATAGGTTCCGAACCATGTATCGCGCTTAATCCCCCATCGACATTCCGTTCTAAATGCCGAAGGAATTCGACCGCATCCCGTATGGTCATAGTCTCCTTTCTAGCAAAAAACGCTACCTGAATATCACGCGGCAACTGTCTGAAAATCGTGTTGATTTTCTCCGTATCAGTAAACGGTATCGTAAGCTCATATATGCTATTCAATTGAGAGGCAAAGAATTCTTCCATACTTTGACCTTTCTTAGAATCAAACTTCGCAGTTAGGAATCTTTGCTTAATTAATTCCTGTTCATTATCACCCCAGAATACCTCTCTGAAATCTTTTTCAAAATCCGAATAGGTTCGCCATGAGTCTCTGTATATGCTCATTCGAACTTTCGCAATTCCTACCAAACTATCCGTTGCCCATATCAAAGCCCTAGAACTATCTCCCGAGACTTTAATATAAGCTTTTAAATCTCTTAAGAAAATCATCGGATTTTCCGAACTTCGCCCATCGAATGTCGGCAACTTCTGTGTCATTTTCACAATGCACGATTGACGTTTTTCTACCGATTGTTCAAACGTCTCTAGTTCCTGTCTGTCAGTCTGTCTGTCCGAAGTCCTACTAGCATTGCTCGCGCTGGAACCCCTTTCCAAACTGTCTAATCTATTCACTATTTCAGATAACAATTGCGTCACCTGCCCTGACGCCATTTCACTTGTGTGTGAAAGTGAATAATAATAATAATAATAATAATACCTTGGACACCCCTTACACACATTGATCCAGCCCCAAACTAGGATTCCCTGTATCTTGGGTACTAGACAACGTTATATATACTTTTATAGAGAAATATTATACTTAGACAAACAACCATGACCAGGGCACAAACAACCGCTCTCATCAAACAAACATTCGCCCCCACCGGGACTCGAACCCGGGACCCCCGGCTTCGTAGGCAGCGTCACTACCGACTCGGCCATTCGGGTCGTCAACCCGTGCTATCGTCTCGTGCTACCCGACTAACGTTTTTTTTTCTAGTCGTAGCTCGTCTGAAAACAATGCCCCTTTTTTTTGCTTATTTCTTATTTACAAACTGGACTGTTTAAAATCGTTTCTACGTTGTGTTATTTTTAAAAGTAACGCGTTAGACCTTGATTCTTTTAGAATATCTAGGTATCAGACTATCTAGGATATCCTTCGGTCTCGGCACCAAAAATCTGTAACGTCCCCAGGCTAAAGGTCGTAGCCGCCGCTAACAGTAGCTATGATCGTCTATTCTTTCTATCCCAAAATGAGAGGACCCGATTCAGCTGTAAGATTTGTAAGTAAGAATGATAAGTCTGAATTTCTCGTTCGTTGAGAAATTCGTCAGGCGTACAATAGTCGAACGAAGATTGGTTCAGGAATTTACAGTTTCAAGTTAGACAGAGAAAGCATATATGTCCGCGAGCCGGTAATTCGCATCAGTCAGCGGTGTATTGCGCCAAAACGATCGTTGTTATATTTTATGTGATGGCACCATCTGGTTTTTGTATATATGAGCGCTTTGGAACATCTTTTGTTTTAGTTTTAGTTTTAGTTTTAGTGATCGATCACAGTTATAGTATAGATATCCGTCGTAGTTTTACGACGTGAGTACTCAATGATATTTCATGTGCTCGCTAGTAGCGGCTTGTGGTGGTTCCAATTATATATTTGATTCACGGCAATAACGATCCGAAAAGACCGGTTTACACAATTGCGATTTGAGTTCCGAAATGGGTTCTGAACTAGCGGTTACCTCAAAAGGTCCGTAACGTTTTGAAACCTTCAACTCTGCGCAATTTGAGCTGGATGTTATCGAAACGCAAGCATTTTTGTTTTAGGATATCTAACCCACACCATAGCGAAGTGCATAATTCGATAAATACCGAACTATGAATTCCACTAGCCGCAGCACGTCCTGGGCTGAGCCAAATCATATATACCGACTCAACTTACACATTAGATATCCAGCGAAATTTACATTTAATTTAAAAATGCAACTTGAATCCAATCTGACCCAAGGCAATGCAAAACACCTACCCGGACCTAAACAATGAACTTTAGACTGTAAATTGATCTCTTCGCGCGTCCCCGATAATACACAAATGTCAAAATATCAACAGGATATGTTATCTGTGTTAACACCGGTTTAACTTTGTTCTGAATTTGTTATTTCCATCCGCGGAACCTCATCGATCAAACAGTCTCCCTATGCCCTGACAACCTAGGTTTAGCCGCAACTAAACTCCTGTCTAGCCTAGTCTAAAACCTAGTGTTATACCACGTCCATTATCGACACCACTCGAAAATGGTTGAGTTTGATTTGAATGTGCTTGAATGTTTAACGACTGTGTGTGTGGGAATTTCAAAGCTCGCTAGTCGAAGGAATGAGGAGAGGATTAGCCCGCGAATATCCTAAGAGCCAATCCAGGAACCCTATGGTGAAGGAAAAAGGAATTTAGGGTCGCTCCAAGCCCAGACTCAGACTCAGATAAATTGACTTAAAAGTTCTTTCCTAACGACCCAAGGATAGTTTTGGAATTAGGGGTAGGTTGATATAAAGGTAGGAACCGAGGTATATCTCGGCGCTTCAGACACTCACGAAAACCCACTGAAACTTCGCAGTCACAAATTCGTATAGTTCTGACGCGTAACACGGCAGACAAAAACTGTTTAGAACTCGTGAAGAAGACTGTCACAGTGGCTAGACGCAGAGACTGAATGCTCTCCCTTCCCCCACAATTGTATTTATACGCCCCACATGCGTCCTTTGCGAAAACGCTCTGCCCAAGCGAAGCTTCTTATCACCAACTACACAGGGTCTAATTTCAACCATGCCATGCAGATCCGCCGTTCTACAAATTGTGTGTACGCATATTCACTATGATCAACCGTAGGTGATCACTCAAATCATTTGGTACTGCCGATACACAGAATCTGTTGATCGCTGACCAATAAAAGCTTGTTGCGATTAATTAAGCATTACCCGACCACTAGCTGCGCGTAGCAAAAGACCACTAGAATGATATTCAATCCAGAGGTGTCAGACCCTCCATATCATACCTCAATCGCAATTGTATATTTGCAATCAACATAATAGCTTTCTCCGTTCCATAATAACCTTTCATTATTTAGTTATTCATAATTTTATTCAACGCGCAGCCAAATCGGCTCTGATATCTACACATCCCGCAGGAATGCGACAAAAAAAACTTGACCTGAACTGAAATTCCACGAATGAACCCACGCGTCTTTTTTTTTTGCGAACTTTGCCAGTAAGCTATGCAAAACCCTCAAACGTTATCTGAACCGATTCTCGTATTCAAAACAGCGCGGCGTTAGGCTAGCCCTCTATCACGCAGAATGAAGTATCTAATGTACCGACTCTCGTGTACCATTACACCGCGTAGCATGTAATGTCACCCCTCCCGCGCATCCATTTAAATGTAGCTCTTACATAATGTTTTTGCGCTAATTTACATCTCTGAGGGGAATTAATACATAATCATAATGGTGTTTCTGCCTCCGTAGAGAAAGGGGCAATGACTGAGAAAGGGGGAAACAGAGCGAAGATTATAATGAAGTAGGCAGTAATCACTTCACATTTTAAAATCGCTTTTGGGCGTCCTGTTTTTATTTTTCATCTCTTTTAGCATACTTATAATCTGATGTAAAAGATTATCTCGACACCAGTAATTTCGACAAAATTCGCACGCATCAAGCCTCATTCCAGTAGCCTTCTCCATATAATCTCGCGGCAATATTTCACGTTAAAAAGACGTGGTTATCTGCCATCTATCTGACAGAGTCGCGCCCGGGGCCAACTGCGATGAGAGATAAAGATGGCGAATGTAATTTATGTAATTGATCTAAAATTATCGAGGCTGCTGTTTGCCGCGCAAAAGTTAATAAAGTAAAAAATGGTATTAAAACACAGTGCAATTCCTTTAGATGAAGATTGCAGAAGAGTTTTCAAATAAAAACCAATTGCTTCCAAATAGCTCGCTAGAGGGCGTGACAGAATTTGGTGTATAGAGTTGACATGTGATTTAGTAATGGGAACCCTGCGTTCCGAAATGAAGAGAATGAGTTAGCGCGAGCTTAGGTGCTTACACTATTCAGACTGCAGTACAAATATGAAATGTCACAGACTGAGGTCACAGACCACAATGATATTGTACCCTGTGGTGACACACCACTTCATTCAACTTTATCTGGCGAGCTATTTTGATAATAGAACTGTCATAGATACGTCGCAGTTAGATGGTTAAATCAGACACTTAACGAATTCTCTAGACCGTTAATTAAATACCGATGTTTAACCAAGTCACTAAAATTCCGTCAGACAAGTGAGTGAACTAAATGTTTAACGAATTGTCTAAACGTTCCTAGGCAACAAGACGTACACAATATTTGTATTTTTTGTTGTTTAAGAACAACAAAAAATGCTTAAAACATAAACTTAAGTACACATAAAAATACTAATATTGTGTACGTCTTGTTGCCTAGGAACATTTAGACAATTCGTTTATTAGACAATTCGACAATTTAGACATGTTCAACCTAACACGAAGGATAAAGGAGACTTCGCTTCGCTCACCCCCTTTACCCTTCACCTAACCTACCGCAATGTTTTGCCCTGTGTGTGTGCAAATCAGCTGTTGTCGTGACGCCATCTTATTTTCCAACACGCCGGCTTTCGGTTAGACAGATTGTTAAACGTTTTCGACGATGCTTTATTTAAATCAAAACGCTAGTGACTTGGTTAAACGTCGGCATTTAATTAACGGTCTAGAGAGATAGTTAGTATCTGATTTAACCAACCAACTGCGACAGATATTCTAATTGCTTCTGTATTTCAATAAAACAATCAAGTGATTCAGAACATTAATGCATGTAAGCGTATCGATATTCGTTTCTGTACAAATAAATTATGATCTCAACTCGAAACGCTGACTCTTTCGATTTATCTAATATTCGTGCCGTCTGAACATGCGATGAATTTGTCACCGAAACTACCTTAACTTAAGTACCGGTGTACAGGAAGGTGTGGTCATATTTTAGGGGGTAATTATGGACATAATTTTGAACAAATTTCGCTATGAAACCGATTTGATCAGAACAACTTTATATTTCACTTGTTACTACGGCTTCTTTATTTTATTATTCATAGCTTTTTATTAAATTAACTATACAAAACTTGAAGGAGACAGTATAAGGTCTAGTAACTATAACTACATTAAAATGCAATGACATAAATCCTAACTAAACATAAGAAACAAAATACATATCTATAAAAATAAACCGCCCCAAGAAACGGCCGCACCAAACGTGCCCATTACACTGGCAGCAGTACCGCGCTGCACAGCTAGCGAGATCCTCTGTGACAGGAACAATGCGGAGCGGTGATCAAATCCTCGGTCCTCAAACGACGCCCAATGTCCTTGACGTAGGCCCTACCCTGCGAACCCCACACCCCTGTGGTCTCGACGAGCAAAGGAACAAACAGATAACTTCCCATTAGCTGTGCGTATTTAATGCATTTCTTCCGCGCTGCCGGCCGACTCAGCAGCAGCACCCGGGGTTACCATAGTTGAGCTGATGTGAGATGGTGCGTACGTGCACACGCAGGTCGCATCCCACAATACCCAAGTAACACAAAACAGCATTATAATAAACATATAACAGCAATAGTTCATGCGTCAAGTATTAAATCTATACTCTATATCAGCGTTATTTACTAGTTAAAGCTCTTGTTCGTTTAATTTGGGCCCCAAGTTATACAACTTTCAGCCGTAATATGGCTCTAAATTAGCATTATAACAATTTTACAACGAAATTATATAAGCAGGTAAATAACATTTTTATTTACTTTAAGCATTTTCGGTGACTTTAATACATCTTCTATAAAGTTAAACACATTAAAGCTACAGTTTACTAATCTGTTATAATGTTACTTGTTTTAAAGTAGTTCTTTGTGAGCATGAATTTTTTTGAAGTATTTAGTTTGTGCGTGATGGGGTGTTAAACGGAATAAGATGGTGATAATTAAATAAATTGGGTAAGTACAATTACATTTATTGTCTTTTATGATCGTGTAAGTGTAAAATCTAGCTGCGGGTATCAATTTACTGTAAAAATATGTAAAGATAGTGTTAAATATTGCACGCGCCCTCTCAAAAGTTATAAATGATGTTAATAATATTGAAAATTAAAATTGAGTGTCATATCTTAAATAAAAAAATGAAGCTGTTGGATTAATTTAAGCAAACAAAGTCACTTCATTGTTTATGCCAGCATTAAATGTATCGTAATATGTATTCTTCCTATCCAATATGTGTCATTTTAATATTTTTCTGACATAACTTACAAAAGGGTAAAGTAAAAAATGGCGACTCATGCTATGTCAGAATACGTTTGAAGCCCCTGTGCCTATGACGCCGTAGCTATTAAATGGATTAACCAATTTTGGCGCGGTTGTTCAATAAATCTAGTAAAAATCACATTATTTAAGTGTTTTATTTCAATTCTTTGACAGTTTCTATAATATTCTTAGTTCTTTCTTTCTACGTAATAGTAGTTTATGTGACTGCTACATAATGGAGGACATTAATACTCGGAGGGCATTAATAATATCACTCGAGAGTTTTAATGCCTAATTATATACAGTTACATACACTAGTTTATCTACACACATATCAAAAGCTCTCTTTAATGTGTTCAGGAACTGCATGTTCGACCGGCATGGTGGCATTGATAATTCCTTTGCATTTGTTTAGCTTGTACAGTAGTATCAACTTCACAAACAAAGTAGAGGCGGCACGCAGGCATTCGAAATTTGAATGTCATAATATGTAGAAAAATTACACATTATGGTCATAATATGTTGTTTTTCAGATAAGAAATGAGTTTTTACCAAGTAGTTTTACATTATACTGATCATAACGTGCGGTTTTTGTACGCAGTAAAGAGGGTTTATGATACGTGTGTAGATAAAATCCATAAAATCCCATAAAATCAGGTTCGTTGAACAAAAAATGATTTTTAAAGCTTTTAATAATTCCTATACAGTAACTAAATAAACTCGTCTCAATGACCGTTTAAAATATTTAAAGCACTTACATTAATTACATTTGACTTAGAACCATTGAAATTGTATCCTAGGACAATTATTTCATCACACCTTATTACAAGGCACGACTTATCAAAAGACAATGCACAAATAAAGACAGTTACGAAAATAATTAGAGGGAAAGAAATTTAGGGAAATACGCGAGAAAAACATTAACTAACACAACATAAACAACGCGTTACGTCTTTTCCCAAACGGGTTGACCTTTAGGTAATAAAATTATCTTGTTTACCGCGCACTCGGTTTAATGACAAGTGCAGTGCCAAATCACCGATGTCGATAAATCAATCCAAATTCCAAATGTCTTTATTACTATAGATATTTACATATACTAAGCAATCGTCATTTCTTGCCACTTCTCTACATTGGACCACTGTGGGAGAAGAAGGGCGTAGAAACTCCCACAGATTGATTTTTAGATCTCTTTTTAAAAATTGCTTATGACTAACTAATACAAAATATAATATTTAGTCATTATCATAATTAATAAGCAGGATTAAATAATTACAAAATTATTAACAGCAAGGTCTTTGTTGAGCCAGATTAACCCCATACATACCCATATTTAAGTAATCTTGAACATTGTAATATCCCTTTGTCGACAAAGTCGCTTTAACATGGATTTTATATTGCTCAAATGGCAATTTCAAGATCTCCAGAGGTCAATCAATCAATCCAATCCCATCACTACCACAACCATCCCTCGCCCGGTGTCTCAAACTGTAAAGACACACACACAGACCGCGACTTATAAAGAGGCGATTCCGGCATAACCGAGAGCTCCGAGAACGAGGGATAATCGAGGACGCCTCTAAAATCGAATCATTATTTTGTGGCATAATAATGAGATGAAATTGACGAGGCCGATCAGAAATACCGCTCAAAAGCGAGTCTATCTAATAAAAGGTTCCTTACCACCGTACAATGGTAGGTATGGTGTGGAGAAAATAGTTTGGATTTTACATAGCTAAATGTTGTTTACAAAGTTATTGGTGCGGCTACTTTCACACTCCATGTACGTAACCAGGTGCATTCATAAGTTTGTATGTGGTATGAAAGAATTGTTGTATGAGAGCCCCCTTAAATATTAATTTTATTCTATTTTTAATATTTGTTGTTACAGCGGCAACAGAAATACATCATCTGTGAAAATTTCACCTGTAACTACCACGGTTCATGAGATACAGCCTTGTGACAGACGGCCGGACGGACGGACGGACGGACAGCGGAGGCTTAGCAATAGGGTCCCGTTTGGCACCCTTCGGGTAAGGAACCCTAAAAGAAGAACCTGTTTTTTTCGGCGGGATATGCTTTGTGGAAATTTTGGAGGTTATGTTTAGGACTTGATTTCTTTTTTGATGTAGGTTGAATGGGCGCCATTTTAATGTGTGAAGGCTTCTGTTAAAGTGTTGAATGTATTATATATGTATACGTGTCAAACGGCTTTATTTATTATTTGAGACCGCTCTATTCTTGTGTTAAATGGGACTTTATCTTTGTTACTTCTCATTTTCCAATTCTACACGATGTGTTTAATGTGTTGAATGATTCAATATTGTATCAAATAAAAATCATTCTTACAAATGCATTTCTACTAAAACATTAGTATGTAGAATAGACTAGAATGTACGTTTATTCGCTATATCAGCACACACTCCCACAATAAACTAGTTATAATAACAAAGTGGGCGTCAGGTCTAATGTGGCCGTGTTGCCGTGTGCGCATGCCACGACAGCCAAACGGCCCAGATTCTGCGTAATGCCCCCACCGAGAGACACAGGCCTTTCACGAGCCAGCAGGTACGACTCAATCTTACTCGAGTTGTAGTTAAAGCTTACTTAGTAAAGAATTGTTATTGTAATATGCTTAGGATAGGTTAGGGGTAGATAGATACCCATGTATTACACACATAAAATAACATAGCGTCACGCCTTTCCCCGTACGGGGTGGCAATGGCATAAGAATGCCCACGTTGTGTTATTCCAGTAGCTTTGACGAATTTTAGGTTTTTTACCTTCCTACACAACTAATAAATGCCTGGACATACCCGGCCGGCCATTCACCAGTTAATTAATTAAGCGAAAACCTTCCCACGTGCACAAAAGAACAAAAAAAATCTAACACGCCCTTTAAAAAATCCACAACAAGAGGCCCTTCATTTTGCAACCATAAACAATAGAGAAATTATACATATTATAATAACTAAATAAACATTTTCAAAGACGTATTACGGTGTAGTTTGCTATAATTTACGGCTCGGGTTAGCTCCCTGTGCCCGCGGGATGAATATATTATTTCTTGGGTGTAAAGAAAAGACGTTTTTATGTTCTGTGCCTCAGGCGACGCGACGAGGTTCTTGATCCTACTGAAAGTCAAAGACACGAAGGCTGTGCTTAAACCATGTGATTTAGCAATTGGCCACTAAATGAAAGTTTCGTTTAACAGGGGATTAATACATTTTTCAACACACCTGCTCGTAAAGTAGGTCTTATTACAGAGTATTTACACTGATAATGCAGAATATTACCCATGCCGTGCCTTTTACATTACATTATCGCACTAGCGCCTTTTCATTACATATCTTTTTAAATATTAGCAAGAAGTATTAATGTTTCGAAAACAGCTAAGTAGTTATTTGCGTTAATATAAAATTCAATTCAAAATGTGATAAATAATTAAAAAAATTCATGAAACTGCTTGTTAGCTTGTTGGTATTTATATTTTGACGGTGTATTTTTACCTATAAATACCCAATTTCAAAATTTATAAATATGTGGCTGATTAGCTACTTTGCCGGTGCCCTTATCTCAGACTTGCGAGCGCATGCAGCGCTGAGCGCGCGAAAAAATAAAATTACGGCCGCCATCTTTTAAATGGGTTTCTGTTTGTTAAGTTTATTCACAGTATTGCATTTCGTTAGTTTTATTTACTTTTCCTCGCAAGTGTGTTGAAAAACGTCGTATGAAACAAGTGAGCATTGGTCATTACACTTCTCGTCTCCATTAAGCCTGAGCCGAAGACTCGAGTGTAATGACCAACTGTAAACTCCTCTGTCCTGGTAGTACTTCTCTCGACGACAATAAAAAGATTTACTCGACTGAACAATTTATTTCGCTCCAATCCACTGTCGTGTCGGTACAAGACTGCCCGCTCCACTCACAATCACGAGCTTTTATAGGTTCCTCTAGAGGAATCAAACATAAATATAATTTAACAAAGTTGACAACATTAAGTATACTTAAAAATATTGTAATTATTTACATTGAATAACTAAATTAACTCTGTGTTTTTGACAATGTCTATTATCCATATAATTTTAATTTTGATTGTTACTTCCGCCGCCATTCCGCTGCGCGTGTTCGGGTGGCGGAAGTAACAATTTATAATTTTAAAACTCACACAATAAATCTCATAATTAAATCATTAACATAATAAATTTCTCATTATAATATGACGATATATTTTAACAACATTTATCCGATATTGATTTAATTTTGGGTACTACTTCCGCCGCCATTTTTCTGCGCGCTTTCGGGTGGCGGAAATAGCAACTGCTTGTGTTACGATTTATTTTTTTTAAAACTCATACAATATAGCTCAAATTTAATTATTAATAAAATAACATTTATCAGGATAGTTTTAAAATTCAACACTATGCAATTCCTAACATTCGCCCATCCTGACTACCACATCGCGTCCTCGCGAATTCATATTAAAGTACATACCACTGTTTATTTTAAAATAAATATTTCAAAAAGGGCAATGTTGTTTTTCTTAATAACTTTATACCATTAAAAAATCATAAATCATTACTAAAGAATAAAATTTAACTGACACACATTTATTATTTATGATTTATACACAAATTTACACTAGATTTTCAGATAGATTGTTTAACGAATATTCAAAATCTCTGCAACACTTCAGCAAAGCCAATAGCCAATACTTTAAAACAATCATTTATATACGATTATTTATAGGTCCAACTATAACAATTAACTCACTCAATTCAGATTACCTTACTAACTTTGCTACCATACTAACTCATCCAATTTTACTTTACTAAATGACATTATGTATTTTCCATTTAAATAAATACCTTACTAACTTTGGTACCATACAAACTCATCCAATTATCTTTACTAAATGACCTTATGTACAATTTCCAGACTGTAAAAACTGCCGGTGTCCTAATTCAATCAATCCTCCATATTATCCTCCGAAGATTCAGATTCGATTGTGTGATAAGTTAGCCAGGGATAGCTTTCCCCTTTTTTTTCGTTGGTGTATCTTCGACTTCGTATCTGTCATTTGGATAGACTTTCGTAATTTTATATGGTCCAAAACATTTAGGTACCAATTTCTGACTACCCTTCTGCATGATATCTCTTTCTACTCTAACTAGCTCTCCTTTTTTAAACTGTCGTGGTGCACATCGTGCCCTATCAAAACGTTTTTTCTGTTGTTCTTGGGACTTGTTAATATTTTCCAAAGCCTCTGATCTAGCCTCCTCTATATTACTGAATAATGAGTCATCGTCAGTTAAAGCCACAGAAAGTTTTAATTCACTTTCTGCCACCCCTGTAAGTCTGAGTCCAAATAAAAGTTCTGCAGGTGTTTTCCCAGTAGCCTTATTGATCGTATTGTTCAAACCCCATTGTACGTCTGTCAAAACTTCATCCCATATTCTTTCATCTTTTCCGTGTATCATTGCTGTTAACGAACCAAGGACCGTACGATTGTAACGCTCAAGTTGACCGTTTGATCTAGGCGTTGCTACTGAATTCAAAACGTGTTTTACACTTTTGCCCTCTATATCGCATCTATTTAGCAATGCGGTTTTTTCGTAGAAGTAATCCTCGAGAGACTCCCCAAACCTTGCCCTTTTCCCTAGCATGTCCGTTAACGTCTGTCCGTAATTATCGTCTGATGGAAAGGCAGATTTAAGTTTTCGTTGCCACTCGCGCCATGTGAAGTTCACCGTTGTCAACCCTTCGTACCACCGCTTCGCATTCCCTATTAATTTTGGTATGGCGTAGTGAACTACTTGTTTGTCTATCCAATTGTACAAGGCCGCTATCTCATTAACCTTTGAAATCCAGGTATCAATCGTTTGATTTTTGGAGGATGGATCGAATTCGGGCACCACAGTCGTATTCCCAAAATGCTCCCTACTACTCTTACTAAATTTTTCGAACAATTCAAATATTTGGTCCGAACCATTCGTACTGCGGAGCTCTCTCACTTTATCCCTTCCTTCCTTACTAGAATACCGACTAATCGAACGGCTATGGCTTCTTCTATACTCTGAACTACGTGATCTGCTACGGCTTGCACGTGATATTCGTGGAATGCTATGCTTCGCCCTTTGACGGCTTTTAAAAGTAGGAGACTCCGCCGTTTCACTCTACCTCCTCGCCTGTCCACACTGCTATCCCTTTTCCGATAAATGTAGGCTTCATCGCCAGAACTGCTTGCTTTCCGAACACGACTCTTCCTTTGATTAAGTGACGGTGTCGTACCGCAATCACTATCCTCTTTCGTATCCATATACGTTCTGAAAATATTAGGACCGATATTACCATTCTATGGACTATTTTTTTTTGGGAATACCGCACTACGATATCCATACAATTCAAATTCAGCACAACGTGCTGTTTAATTATCCTGCAAACCTTATTATTATTGGGGTGTGCCCCCACCAATTACAAAAATAATAATATCACTATCACGCCAGTACTGCCAGAGAGTAGCCCTAGCCAAATACTGTCATAATGACCAATTTTGAAAATTCACCACCATAACACATTTCTAAAATTACTATACCATTGGGGTGTCATTTGCCCCAACCACATATAGCAATGATAGCTTAATCATGATGCCAGTACTGCCAGAGAGCAGCCCTGGCCAAGTTCTAGCATAACCGATTACTTTTTAACTATGTGGACACTTAACTATAAAAGTACAAAAATAAATAAATTAACACTTACGTTTGGGATCGCACACTTCTGATATGTAAACTCCTCTGTCCTAGTAGTACTTCTCTCGACGACAATAAAAAGATTTACTCGACTTATGAACAATTTATTTCGCTCCAATCCACTGTCGTGTCGGTACAAGACTGCCCGCTCCACTCACAATCACGAGCTTTTATAGGTTCCTCTAGAGGAATCAAACATAAATATAATTTAACAAAGTTGACAACATTAAGTATACTTAAAAATATTGTAATTATTTACATTGAATAACTAAATTAACTCTGTGTTTTTGACAATGTCTATTATCCATATAATTTTAATTTTGATTGTTACTTCCGCCGCCATTCCGCTGCGCGTGTTCGGGTGGCGGAAGTAACAATTTATAATTTTAAAACTCACACAATAAATCTCATAATTAAATCATTAACATAATAAATTTCTCATTATAATATGACGATATATTTTAACAACATTTATCCGATATTGATTTAATTTTGGGTACTACTTCCGCCGCCATTTTTCTGCGCGCTTTCGGGTGGCGGAAATAGCAACTGCTTGTGTTACGATTTCATTTTTTTAAAACTCATACAATATAGCTCAAATTTAATTATTAATAAAATAACATTTATCAGGATAGTTTTTAAATTCAACACTATGCAATTCCTAACACAACATACCACACTTGTATCATAATGTACTATTATAACCACATATCATATGCCCTCTTTATTGCGTTCAAAAACCGCAAATTACGACCAGCGTAAAGATAAACAGTTTTGTTAGAATAGAACACATTTATTATATGTGAAAATGTGATTATTGTTTCATAATAATATCGAATTCGATGTTCTTATTACATTGAAATTTCGAACATCTCTGAAAAACCCAGCAATTTGATTTGACCTCAATTCTAATATCAGTAGAGATGACGTTATATTCGAAATTAAATGTCAATGCCGTAATGAGAACAGTCAATAACCTCCTAGACATTACTCACAACACATTTAAACTATGGTTTATGAGATGATAATTGTCGGGTTTTGACACAGAGTAAGTAAGTAAAGCAAAGAGTTTCATCCAAGGGTTGTAACTTTCGAGTCTTTGACAAATGGCATTTGTCATAATATTGATTGTGCGAGTGACACATATGTAATTTGTAGGTCTACACTACAAATGAGACTTCAGTAGATTACGTTTGTTCTACTATAAGCTAAGTAGTATTGTGATGAATATGCAGCAACGTATATGTTCTTCTAGATGTGCCGATAAACCGAGAACTGTCGAGCGGTAGAGAAATAATAATAGTATTGTGCCTGCAAAGGTATTTCAATATTGCCCACTTGAAAACAAGATACGGTACGGTACAAGATCATTTACGGAAAGATATTTATCAAAGTTGAGCCTATCTGGATAAGGCTCTGTTTTAGTTGCTGAGGAATACCCAATTGGGTAGCAACAGATTTTCGGAATCTTTTAACGCAAGCGCAGTCCAACGCTGCGACTTGCTACGAAGTGTGACGTCATTTATGCTACGACAGACAACGCGTCAAGCAAAGCATTCTATGCTAGTGTAACCTACAGTTGCAGTTCACCTTTCAAACCAAAATCTACGTCAAAATCGGTGCATCCGTAAGGTCTATCAGAACCTATCTTCATGAATACATAAGTTAACCACAAAACAAACAGCCTAGCGCCTTTTTAAACTCCGACGAAAAAGAATGTGTTATAAGTTTGAATCGTCTGTCCGTGTGTCTGTCTGTCTTTCCGTGGCACTCTAGCGCTCAAACGGGTGGACGGATTTTATTGCGGTTTTTTTCAATTTGGTAGTAAACTTTCCTGCGATGATTTTTGGGGTTCCGTACCCGAAGGGTGCCAAACGGGGGCCTCCGCTGTCCGTCCGTCCGTCCGTCTGTCACCAGGCTGTATCTCATGAAACGTGATAGTTAGACAGATGAAATTTTCACAGATGATGTATTTCTGTTGCCGCTATAACAACATATACTAAAAAACAGAATAAAATAAATATTTAATGGGGCTCCGATACAATAATTATTTCAATACCCCATACAAAATTATGATTGCACCTGGTTACGTACATGGAGTGTGAAAGTAGCCGCACCAATCACTTTGTAAACGACGTTTTGCTATGTAAAATCCAACTATTCACTCACACCATCCCTACCATTGTACCCTTCATACGCGAGTTAGACTCGCACTTGACCGGGTTTTTGATATATTATGTTGAAATCGGTCGGCGGTTCATAAGTTATCAGCCTAAATAGAGACAATGAACCTTTTTCATTGACGCTTTATATTTTTTTATTTATAGTTATCCCGCGTAGGGTTCTCAATGCTTTTTTTTGCGTGACAGGGGGCTAGTCCGTCGTCGCTATTAAAAACATAATCCTATTTAAAACATAATCCTATTTAAAACATAAAACCTATTTCCGCGATTGGAATTCACAAGTTAAGAACATCAGCAATAAGTTTGACAGAAACTGTAAACTGCAAATGATAGTTCTTCAAACAAATTACGACCGTCAATAAATCTTAATAATCCACTGACCATAATCCTCAGGATTTTGGGAATTAAAGGATTATACTCTCTGGATAGTCGGCCCATAACTAGAGCGGAATGTCCCAATAAAGTACAGTGAGCGGTGCATCAAGCTGAAATTTTTGTTTCATTTTGAATGATGCTTAATATCATTTATTTTTTTACGTTTATTTGATAATGACTATTTGTGTTGTGTTTGTCTTTTAATAAGCTAACCTTGCGGAATTTCAGTCATTCATGTAAGTATTAGCATATAATTGTAGTAGTAGTATATTATATGTATTTAGTATATTATTATAATGATTACATAATTTATTTTATTTATTATTAATTTTATTTGTAAGTACTCATTTATGCCGTTATAGTCTTGCACACATAGATCTACCCCTGATCAGCAAACAACCTTTTACTTTCATCTTAGCCTGGTTTGCTGGAAGATATCTCTTATTAGAGATAAGCTTGTCTTTGTCACTATTTTCATGTAACTCTTGTTTTTTATATGATTTGTACCTTAGCCTCGGCAATGTCCCGGGGTGGTTTATTCGCGTAGTTGTTTCTTTTAGTGTTTCTATTTTATTTTTAATTCATATATTTTGGTTACTTTCATTGTTAATAAAAAATAAAATACGTTTCAATCCATATAGAAATTATGACTTATGAACAACTTCCAATGTGGCAATGGTTAATAGTAGTTTATGTGACTGATACATAATGGAGGGCATTAAAACTCGAGAGTGGATTTATGAAACGAGCCGAAGGCGAGTACAGTTCATATTATGTACAGTTTCATACACTAGTTTATCTACTCACATATCATATGCTCTCTTTGATGTATTCAGGAACCGCATGTTTGACCGGCATTGTGGCATTGAGTTGTTTAGCTTGTTCTGAAGTACCAACTTCACAAACAAAGTAGGGGCGGCATGCAGGCGGGCGTCGGCGTTCGAAATTTGAATGTCATAATATGTAGAAAATTTACACATTATGGTCATAATGTTCAATATTCAGATAAGAAATGAGTTTTTACAAAGTAGTTTAACATTATGCTGATCGTAACGTGCGGTTTTTGGACGCAGTAAAGAGGGTTTATGATACGTGTGTAGATAAAACCATTTAAAGCCCCTTTAGTGCATGTGCCCAGTCAGCTGATTTACTGCTTATTAATTAATATGGTAGTCTCTGCTGTAGATCCCGGCTACTATCGCTTCTTTTGACGATGTTTGTGGTGTTGTGGTCTAGGATGTGCTTCCCAAGCGAGACGTCCCGGGTTCGAATCCCGGCTGGGGTTGAACAAAGGAAATCGCCAGAGCTTTGATATTTACATGTTTGTCATTTCTCTGTTTCTGGTTCTCACGACACAGTATAATCCTAGTGTGGAGCCAAAAGCAATGTAAGTATCTGTATGTAAATGTAATATTAGTTTTGTTATATTACTTGGTAATAGTAATTATAACGCTATAGCAGAGGCGCTAATAGGGCAGCTTAAAAACTTCTGAAAGTCAGTTTAGCCACTAGCCCGACACTTCTCGACCAATCCGCACCGAGCCAGCGTGGTGGAGTATCTCACTCGTTTCCGGATAAAGGCCTTTTCCCCTCGGTGGGGATATTACTTATCTTTTTCATTATTACTTATTATTGGTCCCAAGGCCACATTAAATAGTTATTTTAATTATTATGGTAGACCCAAATATATATTTCGATTGCAACCAAGCTCGATAGTTCGAATTTTCGTCAGCTGGTTAAATCATTCTAAGCAAAGTGTTAATCTTTATCTGCCGGTCACTTTCATAATTGAAAATCCACAATTAATCCCGCACAGGGTCACCCTACAAATTATGACGTCAGGACCATTTAGTCATTTATCGTAATTTATTGCCACTAAGGGACACTGGGGTGACCAGTTTATATCGGTTATTTAAAGGAACAGACAATTTTTGAAATAGGTACATATTTGTACATTAAACTGGAATGTTTTCGACTGACCCCACGCTTTATATTATAGGGTAGGGTCGGCCAGAACTTATTCCAAGATCCACTTTCTAATTTGGACGTTATTGGACCTCTCAACATATTGATAATATAGTTAGACCCCAAACAGAAACATGCACCAAGTTTCCAAAATACATCGTAAAAAATGCAGCCAATTAAATAAAATCTTATAGAATGGATAACGGTGTGGAGTAGTTTTAAGCGTCTGTCGTTCGGTGTGTCGGTGTCTGTGTGTCTGTCCATGGCACCCTAGCGGTCAAACGGGTGGACAGAATTTAATAGAGACGTTTTACCTGAAAATAAAACGTTTATTAAATACTTACCATATTCAGGGCCTAATTAAAAACATGAGAAGACATCCTTGATTTTCAGTGCTAAACTAGTGACGTATATCCGGTCCGTCCGTTCCCGCCCGGATGTTCGGTTAAGCCGCGTGGTACCTTGTTTGCGCGCGCGCCCCACCACACCACCGAGGCAGTTCGGATTGTTGAATTCGAATTTAGCTTCATTGGATCTCTCATGTCCACCAGGCAGATTTAAAAAATATTAGGCCCTGAATATGGTAAGTATTTAATAAACGTTTTATTTTCAGGTAAAACGTCTCTATTAAATATCTTGACCGATATTCAGGGCCTAATTACAAACATGAGAGACGTGTTTGATATCGCCTGGTGTTGGTGGACGCTAATGTGATTCGTAAACATACATATTTAAATAAAAGTAGGTATGTTTATGTTGTGACATACAGAAATTATGAATGATTCAGGTATTGTGATAAACAAGTAAGTGTCTATCTATAATTTATTCGGACTGATCGATGATCCCTTAGGAAGGAACCTAAAGTTTACATGTACTGTATGTAGGTTAGGTACTATGACTTATGACATTATTGTATCTGTTCTGTATTGCTTTCTGTTAAGATGAGGTGATTAGTGTGGTTTAAGGAAATAAAATTAACTTGTAACTTATAAACAGGTATTATTATTCATCTTGATAGAACCTGCGTAGAAATGGTACCAAACCAGTAAATAAATTACGTAGGTATTACATACTAAAATCAGCAAATATAAATCAAACTTTGGAATAAAGTATTGAACAATACATAATTGTCTTAATTACTCGATAGGGGAGAATAGGTTCGTAATCAATGACTCTCTTCTATCTCCAGATTTTACTTCTCTTTGATAAAAAATTTGGATGGTTTTAGCAGACTTCCAGTTGCCTCGGGATAGTATGTCATCAATGGGAAAGTGTTCGATCCAGTTTTTGGATGCAACAGCTGATCTGAAACTGCCAGGCGTAGCATTGATGTTTGCATCTTGAAGTAGTTTCTTCAGCCAGCCCCCTATGATTGTACGTGTAGCAGCTTTGGGGTCGCCTGTAGTACTCACAAACAGATTATCGCACTTAGCAGCAATTCTTCTAGGTTTCCCCAACTCAATGAGGCGGCGTATCCAGTAGATAGGATCCAGTGACTTGTCCTTATTCTTATTTAGCTTCCATCCCGATTGTTGATGGGTAATGGAGTCAGTTTTGGAGCCAAAAGATGGCCATAAGATTACGCTGTCATCTGAAATAATACAGTGTTCCTGAGTAACGGTAAGTAAAGTTAAATCGTGTACACGTCTACCCGAGCATAGTAGGAGTAAAGCAGCCGCTCTTTGAGAGGTGGCAAATAAACTTGATGAATTGCAGGTTCTTTTAGAAAGATGGTTTAAAAGGGTGTCTATATCCCAGATGGGGGCTTTGATAGGTTTAGGCTTAGCTAACCCAATGGACTTTAGGACTTGTTTTACAAGTGTATGTGAGCTTAGCTTATTACTTTCACTGGGATCACAAAGAGTAGACACTACAGATTTATGAACAAGGATAGTGCTGTATGAAAGGCCTTCCTTTTGATGTAGATCAGTGAGGAATCGGGCCAGGTCTGAGCCTGTAGGTTTATGTGTATGTACCTTGTGAGTTATGGCCCAGTTTCGCCAACGGGTCCAAGCTGGTTTATACGTTCTAAGAGTGGATTCACGCCAGCTCGAACGGAGCAAAGCTTTTTGTTCCTCGCTCCAGTCACTTAGGTGTTCTTGCCAACCCCACATCTCCATATCTCCAGCGTCATCTCCGATATGTTGGGGGGCGGACGTCCCGTCGTTATATCGACTAGGATCTGCGAAAGGTTCCTTATCGTGAATGGGGGTGACAATGCGCGGCTCTTCAGGTCTGGTCTCCAGTAAACTTTGTGCTATCTCGGGGCTACGATCAGGTACACACCTAGTGCATTGTTTAAGTGCGTCAATACTCTGGGAATGAGATAAGGCGGCGGGAACAGCCATGCCAACTTCAAATCCCACTTGATGCCTAGAGCATCGTACATGCTCGCCTGGTTGTCGGTTCTGTCCAGTGTACAGTACGTTGGAACCACATGAGCTCTCCTGGAAGCAAAAAGATCGATTACGGGGGTTCGCCACTTGGCAAACACGACATTTGTTATGTTTGACAGGAGATGCCATTCTGGTGGGTCTTTGAGACGTGATAAATGGTCTGCTTCGCAGTTGTAGTTCCCTGCTATGTGATAGATGGACATGTGAATGTTGTTTTGGTCCAGTACTTGTAGCACTTTCATTGCCAGCTCCGTAAGGGCTATAAATTTCGCCCCTCCCTCTTTTCTTAGATAAGAGACGACAGTTTTGTTGTCGCACTGTATTAGCAGTGACTGTGAGCTCAGGAGCTGACAATGATGGCGTAAAACATTTAATGTAGTTGCAATGAAGGTTCTGCTGTGAGGGTAGCCATGAACCTGTTATTGAGATTTCGTTTAATTTGGCCCCCAGCCGATGTCGCTGGCATCTGTTGTTAGGTAATGAGACGATAGTGGGACATGAAGTAGAGTACTCTTCCGAAAATTCAACTGCCACCATTCCAACTCGACTAGGGCTTTCGCAACTAGAGGAAAGGTTTTGGTCATCTTTAGTTTCAAGGCCTTGTTGGCCTGTAACTGTAAATACCGGTAATTTAGACGACCCCTCGGTACAGCAAAACTGGCAAAGTTCAGCAGGCCAATGAGACCTTGTAACTCTTTGACGGACGTTGTCCGTGTTGTCAAGATTTTGGATACCGTGCAATGTATTTTTGCTATTAACCTCTGAGGAATGTATTTCGCGTTCTGCCTTGTGTTCCACACATTGCCTAGGTATTCCACTGCCTTCTGTGGGTTGCAAACAGATTTGTCTGTGTTCACTTGCCAGCCTAGGTGGGCGAGCGTGTTCAGTGCCAACGACACTTGATTTATGAGAGTGGCTTTGTTTTGATGAGCCAGCATAAAATCGTCAAGATACACGATGATCCGGATACCGTGATCGCGGAGGTATTGTGCTATCCAGTTGGTAATTGAGGCGAATATTCTCGGTGCTGAACAAAGGCCGAAGGGTAGGCACGTCATTTCCAGTATTTGTGGGTTTTTGTCGCCGTACAGAAGGCGGAGAAACCTTCTGTGGCTTTCGAATACAGGGACATGGAAGTATGCCTGGTGAATGTCCACTTTGCCCAACCAATCCTTTGGTTGTAGAAAATCCGTTACCCGATGAACATTTATTAGTCTGAAAAGTCGAGTGTTGACGTATTGGTTCAGATTTTTTAAGTTGAATATGGGCCTCCATGTGCCGTCGCTCTTGGGGCGCAGGAATATCGGGGAAATAAAGCTGGGCGATGGGCGCACCTTTTCTAGCATACCCTGCGAGATCATGTTTTTCATTATTTTCGACATTTGTTCTGATTCTGGTGTTTTCACACTGCGACTGTTTGGAATGTGCAATGGTGGTTTCAACACAATAGGAATGCGGCATCCTTGTATAATTTTTAGAATGTATGTGGGAGCTCCCAACTGTTTTCAACGATCGTAGTACATGCGGAATTGTCCGGCGTGAAATTTTGCATGCATGTGCATGGCATAGTCAATATTTCGTTTATGGGTTTGGTGTCTCCTATCCCGGTGGGATGAGGGAGAACGTCTGGGTTGATAAACCCTTCCTGACCTGTCGGGTAGACCACGGCCGCGTGAACCCCGCGCGCCTCGCCCGCGAATCGAATTATTATTTATCCTGCCTCGGGCCGAAGTATGATACTGGCTTTGATTATGATATTGCGCGCGATTGTTATAAGTTGCGGTCTGTTTCTGCGTCTGACTGCGGGTAGAAGTGGAAGGCTCGTACTGTGGCGCAGTATTGTAGCGAGACTTTCCTTCCACCCAAAACACATTTTTAACTCCACCCGCTTTTTCCAATAAAGCATTAAATTTGTCGGCTTCAAATAGATGAGAACCTGACGGCGCAATTTTGCGTAGTGTATTTTTGTGGTACTGGTCTTTTACTGATGAGAGTATGCCTTCTCTGCAATATTGAATAAGTTCAGCCCGGTGTCCACAGACGAGCTGGAGAGCGTCGTTTGAAATCTTGCTATACTCACCATTGGCCAACATTTCTTTGAGCTTTGTATGGATATCGTCAAATCGTAGGTTTTCGACCTGATGCGCCCAGGCTAGAAAGGCTTGTAATTCACTCAAAAGCGCGTCGCGCTGTTTGAGCAATGCATTGGAAATGCCGGCAAAAGCCATTTCCATGTTTAAGGTAGTTTTAGATGTATTATACCTCTTTATCTCGTCATTAGCTTCAATATTAGTGCAACCCGGCGCAAATAAATAGTGTTTTTGGACGTCGGCATATCGGACGTTAATCCAGTCCTGGCTATTGAATCGCTGCAAATATTTTAATTGTTGTGTTAGTTCGGGAGACGCCTGCGGTACAGCGGGCTCCTTGGTTTTTATACCAGTAAAAATGTTAAGATCGACCTCGAAAGCCGAGTCAATGTTGGCGGGCTCGGACTCCTCAACGTGACCTTCGTAGAGGTCTCCACTAACATTAGGGTCAATCAAGTCATGCCGTGGTTCACAATCATATTCGTGAAATTCCTGTGTAGCAGCAAGTTGGCTTTTAAGATCTTTAATCTTGTTAAAAAGAAGATCGAACTTACGTTCCTTGATGCGTTTGCGCCGTCGGTACCGCTTCCTGCGATCGTCGCTTTCCGAGAAACTCGACGAGGACGAACTTGAATTGTCGGAGTCCGAAGAGCTCACCGGTTTCCGCCTTTTCTTGCCTTTATCCTTACGAGCCGCCACGTGCTCCACACTGGACGGAACCTCCGGGGTTTCTTGCTCCATTTTACACAAACGAACGGTCACACCGTTAGGTATTTTTTATTTGCCAGCAATAAATCAGAAAATACTAAGAAATTCTTTAACGAACAGTTGGTTATAATATGCAAAAGAGTTCTCACGTCACGATGTATAGATTTTCGGCAGGCCGTACTCAGGAGCTGAGCAGCGACTGTGCCGTGCGAAAATCAAGACGCCAATGAAGCTAAATTCGAATTCAACAATCCGAACTGCCTCGGTGGTGTGGTGGGGCGCGCGCGCAAACAAGGTACCACGCGGCTTAACCGAACATCCGGGCGGGAACGGACGGACCGGATATACGTCACTAGTTTAGCACTGAAAATCAAGGATGTCTTCTCATGTTTTTAATTAGGCCCTGAATATCGGTCAAGATATTTAATGCGGATTTTATTAACACCTTATATTAGCTTCAAATGTAACTATGTAAAGGAATCTTGCTAAATTTGACCCTCTTCCCGGTTTCCGATTAAGCTAAAATTTGGAGAAATTATGTAAGTTCAGTAAGAAGGCAACATTATGATATCATCGATCTTATCTGATGATGGAGCCGGATGGTGGTCAAAGGAACTCTGTAACAAAATTTCGCAATCCTACCGAGTTTGGGCACTTTAAAATCGTCTCGGTGAGTAGTTGATGCTTTGGTGGGGGTATTGAGCTGATCTGATGATGGAACCTAAAGGTGGATAGTAGAACTCATCAACTGCTACTTGTAAAACCCTCGAGTTTGGACTCGTTTGATTTGTTTTAATGTGACAAATACATTGCTCTTAGTAGTGAGGGTATCGAGCTGTTCTGATGATGGAACTGGATGGTGATCACAGGAACTCTGTGATAAAATAAAGCGAGTTTGTGCTCTTTAGAATCGTCTCGGTGAGTAGATGGTAAGGGTTTTTTAGTTTTTAACTTGGTGATTTTACTGTAGCTGGTAGTAGACATTACTGCGTTGGTTCTTAGGTATATTTTATTAAAATCGGTTTAGCTGATTAGAACGTTATCAGCTTAAATAGGAAACAAGAGAAGCAAATTTAATTTTTATTTTTTTTGTGTATAGTTATGTTACGATATGCCATGCTTTTGTTACATACATACATAGCGTCACGCCTTTTCCCATACGGGGTGGCAGAGGCACAATTGTGCCCACATTTAGCCAGTTATTTCATACTCCATCATGCGTGACAGAGGGCTAGCCCATCGCCGCAGCTATGATTAAAGGTCAGCTCATAATGTTATCTATCACCGTTGTAACATCCGTACGTATAATGTACTTAAGATAAATTAACTTATCTCATTGGCACTTTGTCAACATCAAGTTTAATAGTAAGTCCACTCGATACTGACTGATGGGATTGATGGGTTTGAAAATCATATTTCCCGAGGCACAATCGGTGAGCACCTCATCACGAAGTTTCGAATTACTAGTCCAAATCAGTGCCTCTCCCACCCCGTATGAAAAAATATATTTTAACACTAGGGAAAAGAAATAAAAACTTGTTAAGTGCGAGTCGGACACTCATACGAAGGGTTCCGTAACATCATATAAGAATAAACGCAAAAAAATACTCTTATGTTTTTATTGCGTTTAATTAATTATTTGTTGCGATAGCGGTAACATAAATGCATATTCAGTGAACATTTCAACCCTAAAACAACATAAATGCATATTCAGTGAACATTTCTAATTACAATCGCTTTAAACCTTTATAAGGATCTGCTACTATTTGCCCACTTGAACCTTATGGCTTTGTAAATAAAGTTCAAAACCAATGACAAAATTAAGCATGTTTTTGCCGTATGTAGGGTAAAAAATTCGTTCCTCAGTACATTGACCCCATCAGCTGATTATAAGTAACTATGGAAGAAGAAAAAGATATTTTTTCGATGCGACCATCTGTTTCTTCGGGAAGGTTGTTCATATTGATGGGTACTATAATTCCACGAAGTTCCCAAAACGAATAAAAACTCACCGTGTATAATGTAAATATGCCTGTTGAGTAAAATTTTAAAATATAAGTAAGTAGCCACTTTTAGAAGCCGGATTTTTTACAGAAATTATTAAATGAAAAATGAAAATGGCTTAATGAGCCAAGAATATCTTATAACTAATAATAACATTATATTTTTTAAATGTACAGGCTTCGTCAACGTAGGTATGTTAATGTGAATATCAATTATTATGTATCCTCCAAAAGACAATTGCTGATTTTTTTGAAGTTCTTTGCCTGAAAGAACTCTGCACCTGATTCACAAAGCTCTAACATTTATTGACTGAATAGCATTCATTGAATGAATTATGTATATTGAAGACATTTAAGAGTAAAATAATTAATCCCTTAGCCTCGGCAATGTCCCGGGGTGGTTTATTCGCGTAGTTGTTTCTTTTAGTGTTTCTATTTTATTTTTAATTCATATATTTTGGTTACTTTCATTGTTAATAAAAAATATAATTAATCCCAACAATGCCAACTAATTAATGGCACTAATAAATCACCATTCATTTCCCTCAGATCTGAAAGCAGACGTAGAGACTGCATTACGTGAAAAAACCGATTGAAGCGAATATAGTACTTATGTGCATACTGGCAAGGGCGAATTTGGTGTAAATAACTTTTGGTGATAAGCCCTTAAGGGGTATGCGTATTGAATGAGATGTCTCGGATATCGAGTGATCGCTATTTTGAGGCAGGGATAGCAAAAATAGTATTAGAAATCTTGGTCAAAATAAACTTAATTAAATGTTGTTTTATTTGCACATATTTCGCTTCGCTACGCTCCTGATTGCTTCTAGTAAATTCCTACCTAATCTAGCCCAATAAAAATTTAGCCATAATAACTTATTCTAGCCTTATTTGGCTTTACATTACTTTCAGTCGCAAGCTCGCTCCGCTGGTTGTATCTAAACGTTCTAACCCAACCTAACCTACAGGTTCCGCACTCAATTCGTGTAAGTTCCTAGGAAGTACCTATTTATTGCAAATACTTGTGGACCGGTTAATTTTACTCACAGATAAAAAAGACTGGGTATAAATACGTTTTATTATCGCGTTATTATCGATTTAATTAGATTATTTTTTAATTCCCGCCGCCCCTTAGTGCCCGCATTGCTCAGTCTAACATTTAAAAAATATGTGAAAAATACTTTGTAATGAAAATACATACTCTCAATGCTTAGGAATCTTTGGGCGCCTTCAAAGGAAAAGGCAAGAAAGAATTCTGTGTATTTTCACTTTGTACAAAGGTCTTTTCGGGTTAGCGTTGCAATAGCGGTCATCGACCCCTGACAACCACTGTACGCTCAGGATTGGGTTAACGATACTTATAAATTGCGTGCAATGTTCGAAATTACTGTCATTTAGCGTAGGTATTGTTACGAGCGTGGGGTTCGTATTTGATAGAAAAACACGAATTAATCCACTAATTAAAACACTCACTTTATTACCCAAATTAGGCACTTACAATTCACACGAACTGTACATAAAATCCACTAAAACACACACACACTATTTCACTAATTATGCACTCACTATTCACACGAAGAGTCTTTCTTTCCGATTATCCTTGTACTAGCACTCGATCGCAGTTAAAATGTAACTAACTCGCTTCTTCTTCATAGTCATCTCACGCACCCCTTCTGGGGCGTGGGGAGTCGGGGTCAGGTCGACGGACCTCTTCCCGAAGAATCGCCTCTGTCCACTCCTGTGGACAGGTCATCGGATGGCCCCTGCGGGCGGTGGTCTTCTTGTGGCGCTGGTATGCAGTGGGTGATCGCCGGCTAGGCAACCAGGTCGCGTGGCAGGCGGCGCCGGCCGTCGGCGCCTTTTATATCCCGCGGAGCCGCTCTGGACACATTGTCCACACATATCGCGAATATTCTAGTAAGGACCAGCGTGCGGGCCGAGAACATTCGAGACCATATATGTCTCTCTCTAATGGTGCACTCTCTCTGTCACTCCCTTTTCGAATGTTCCGAGTATAGCTATCTCTTTCTAGTAGTGCTATCTCTGTCACTCCTACCGGATATTTCGCCATATAACGATTTGTGCTTCAGAGGCCCATAAGGGGTCCTGAAAACGCCTGAAAACGGGTTTCAGCCTGCTGAAAACGCCTCTAAAGCACTGAAATTGACGTTTAAAGTTTTTGACCTAACCTACCGGCGTAACAGTATCATGGTAGCGGTCGCCGATCGTTACCATGGTTGCCGACCGTTACCATAGTTACCATGTACGAGTATGATTCGGTTCACGGCAGTCGGGTAATTGACCGCTATAGCAACACGTACCCGTATAGCAACAATTTTTAAATGTACTAGCTGCTGACTAGTGACGAGTCTCGAAACCCAGTTGGTTGTCAGGGTTCCATACCCGAAGTGTACCAATCGGCCAATTAATAAGCCTCCGATGTCCGTCTGTCCGTCTGTCCGTCCATCCGTCCATCAGCGCGCTGTATCTCAAGAACCTTAATATATAGAGAGTTGAAATGTTCACAATATTTCTGTTGCCGCTACAGCAAGAAGTTATAGAAGAACTACAAGAGATTTTATAAATTAAGGGGGTCCCCACAGCAGCAACTGGTGGGAGGTAGCCCAGAGGCATGAAAAGTGGAGGAGGGGAAGAGAGGCCTTTGCCCAGCAGTGGGATGATGTAGGCTTATAATAATAATAATAATAATAATAATAATAAAGGGGTCCCCATACAAGACAAGTGTTTTAACACCAGCTGCGAAATTAATAACAAACCATAATATCATTCAAATAAAATCGTAGATATCGCTGCTTATCACATGGTTGTGGTGGCGCAATTGGTTTGATATCGTTTTTGCAATCTTAGGGTTCTGGGTTCGAATCTATCTTCGGACATGATATTATTCTCATTTTGTTTTTGTTTTATTATTTTTTGTCGTTAAGTTTTCTTTTACGACTGTAAAGTGTGTGCAGGTCGGACTCCCACACGAAGGGTTCTGTCGTGTGGGAGTCCGACCTGCAATTTATCTGTTATTGGTATTCACACAGTTTCCGGTAAGAAAAATGTTCGTCCTTCATTTTAGAGGCACCTGTCCTTAAGATCATATCCATGCTTAGCCCACATCGACAGGTTGTTGGGTATAATACGCATTGCGCCTCAAATTAACGAAGCTATTAGCATAATAGCTTTATGCATCGCGCAGCTGTCAAAAGCTCCGGTAACAACGCCATCTATGAACGAAGGGTGAACTTCAGTTGCAAAGATATTAAATTTTTCGGCTGTTCCTTGTTTCCTTCGGCCGTTTCTTTTATTTTATCTAAACCTTCTGTCCATGAGATTTTTCGCTTCCAACAAAAAGCACACTGCACCAGTCTTGCTATCGCTACAGTGCAGCACGTTTGTAATTGCTCAGTGAGACGGTTCTGCAAATTGTCCTGATTGGTCCGCAGACGTCCTCACTGCAATTATGGACACTTCGGATGCAAAACTTATGAGGGAACAAAACGTTGGCACACTTAATAAAATATAGATACGGGAGTAAGATGTCCTTAGCTGCGGCGAATTGCATTTAAACCAATATTTTTTGTTTGTTTAGGTGACCACTTACCATATTTACCACATGTATCATGCCCTAAAGGAAATAAATTGTGCAGGCCACCCTGTACTAACTTTCTTGCACGATGCTTTCGGTGTTGTTATTTAAATAATAGTTTGTGGATATTCGTGTGCAGGCGTTTAGCAGACGTTTTAAGAAGTTCTAAGATAAAGTATAGAGGGTCTAACAGAAAGGGAGCTACAAGCCGAAGTTCTTAGGGATATCGTTCTGAACAACTTTTATTATGGGACCGACGTGATCAGAGCAACTTTTTTTTATTTTTTATTTTGGTGATCATTATATTTGTGGCCATTGTTTATTGGGTCAGATTGCTTTGTCGCGATAGTATTCGTTCGATCGTTAGTGATATTATTCTGAACAGCAGTTTATCAATGTGCCACCCTCGAAGTTTTGTCGAAGAATGACCGATTCTAAAAATGACCACATTCTCTAAGATTGACTTAAAATGATAAATTCCGAGAATGATTCATTCGTCCCATTCTCAAAATAACTGATGATGATGTTGCTGAACAATCCAGTAGTATGTGTCACTCACACACACTCATCATATTGTCAAAGAGAATGCTATATCCTACAGACCGAATAGTAGTATCGATACACTATCCTAATTTATCACTTGGTTTGGGGCAGACATGTTACCGCGTCCACTCACACTACTAAATCTATTAATCGTGAATCGAGATCACTATGCGATGCTCGCCGAGCCGCCTGCATCGATTAATTCGCTGGACATTAGTAGAGTTAAGTGACATGTATCAGAATCGGTAAGAACATGAGATCAGGAAAATGGCCCGTTAAATGTAAGAAGGCCTAAATGGCGTGGGTTCCGTCTATTGACCTTATTTGTTTTTAACCGACTTCAAAAAGGAGGAGGTTCTCAATTCAAATGTTTCTAGGGATCCGTACCCGAAGGGTGCCGAACGCGACCCTATTACTAAAACTTCACTGTCCGTCCGTCTGTCGCCACGCTGTATCTCATGAACCGTGATAGTTAGACTGATGAAATTTTCGCAGATGATGTATTTCTGTTGCCGCTATAACAACAAATACAAAAAAAAACAAATTAAAATAAATATTTAAGAGGACTCCCATACAACAAACGTGTTTTTTTTGCCTGTTTTTGATCGATATTGATAACGGCAACAAGTACACGCTTTAAATATTCACAGAATATTTATTTACTTTAAATAAAAGTATTTAAATTAAAATAAAACAAATATTTAAGGGGGGGCTCCCATACCGCAGACATGTTTTTTTGGCGTTTTTATAAATAATGGTACAGAACTCTCCGTGCGCGAGTCCGACTCGCACTTGGCCCGTTTTTTGTATGTTTGTTACGCGATCATTCAATTATGAATCGATTTTGAGGATTCTTGTTTGGTAGGGTAGCTCATACTTCAGAGGTGGTCCAATATAAATTTAATCAAAATTGAATTCGTGCTTTTTGAAAAATCAACAAAGACAAAAAATATATATACTAATGACGTTTTGGTTTGTGGTTCCGTGCAGCAAAAGTTCTGATGAGGACTTTTCATGAACATGGGCTTCATTTGCATCCCGACCGGGGGGAGGAAGAAATAGGGCTTGAACTGGAAGTCGGTTATTTAAGTTTTGAAGTGAATTATTTCGGCAACAAATATAATGATCACCAAAATATTTTTTTCCTGCCCAAAATGGATAATTGAACACCAAAAGTTGCAAAAAATATCAGGGCAAAATACTGCGGTAGCTTAGGTGACGGGTAAAGGGGGTGAGCGAAGCGAAGCCCCCTTTATCCTTCGTGTTAGGTTGACCATGTAAGAAAGCACACAACAACAAAAATACTTAAAACATAAACTTAAGTACACAAAACATAAAAAGAAGTTGGGTGATCATTTATCCAAACACAATTTGGTGGATGCGTTTTTTGTAATTGGTAGTAGAGTTCACTGCGATGGTTCTTAGATACGTTTTATTAATATTTTTATTACTTTTCAATGTATAATTCATTGTCTATATTTAATGTTTTATAGTTGTGGGTGTAAAACGCAACCTTTATGTATATGCAGATATATTACTTCGTAACCCACACTAGGAGAGCAAGAGTCGTGGAAACCAGAAAGTCACAAATAAGGCTGGCTGGGTGTGTTCGTAAAATCATCACATAAGAATAGAATAGAAAGCATTTGTATACTGTATCATCACAGACACACAGAAAAATAAAAGAAAAACATAAAAACACAATAGTCTTGTAAAGTAGTCGTTTTTTCCCACTAGAATGAGTATGTAGTTTAGTACATTCTACGTAAAGTTCTTCCAGTACTGATGATCCTGAACCGCGTATAGAATCCAATTGGAACGTTCTGGCATGGTCCGCCGAAATTGATTCCATGATCCTATTGTATGGCGGACCGAGGCCAGGGTCTTGCTAACCAATGGCGCCAGTGACGTGACAATGGCAGTCCAATATAAGTAGCCATATGCAGATAATTTGTAGACCGTTACAGTATCCGTTATACCTTTCCCGTTTGTGAATATTAAGAAACCTCAATTTCTATCATGAACAGCGACCCGTCTCCATAACGTCATTGACACTGACCCGCCATGTTGTTAGCGGAACGGGACCCCGGGTCGCAGCATGAAACCGCACAACACAATATCCTCAGGTCAACTCAACTGAAACTAATTGCGTTTTGTTTGGGTCACGAATGGGTTAGGTTATGATTTTCATTGAGACTTGTTTTGTTTCAGCCATGGTGACCCATGGCGCTGGGTGTTGTCAAATGCCCATCTTTAAATACACTTCCCGAAAACATATATGTTAATGTAGACATCATTTTCCTTCAATGTGTAGGATGTGGAGGGGGAGGGGTAGAGGGAAGGGGAGTGAGGAGGAGGGGAGGTTAATTTTAGAACCATACAAAATCCACTTTATCTATAAGGGATATTACAATATTCAAGATTACATAAATGACAAGAGTTCATGGCGTTAATGTAACTCAACACAGAACTCGCTTAAAGATTTTGTAATTATTTATTCCTGCATGACATTTAATAAATATATTATATTTGAACTATTTAAACCAAACCTATATTTAAAAGAGGCCTCTTTGAGTTTCGAAGAGGTAGAGAAGAGGAAAAAACTTACGCTTTCTAAACATACGTTAATATTTACAGAACATAAAAAATTTGTTAATGATTTCCCGACCCGTTAAGCACCATTCTTATACGGAACCCTAAAAGTGATACAATTATACCGGTAGCCAATACATAGTATGAATTAAATGAGAGGCTCGTGTAACGTACAATGAACAGTACCGTCCCACGACCAATAATAAACCGTTTGATAATTCATTTCCGGTCAAATGATATTCATAATTAGTAAAGGGTTTAGACAGAAGATAAATAGAAATGACGTCTAAATGTAGTACTCCTAGCTTAGCTAGTACCTCACCTGAAATAATGGGGCTAGTTCGAGATCGGTTACAAATTACTCCGACTGATGCGACTCCAGAGCGTTCGGAAACAACCCGAGTGAAGCCGAGGGTATACGAACTGATACCCGAAAGCTTGCCGAACAACCCGAGTGAAGCCGAGGGTATACGAACTGTTACCCGACAGCTTGCCGAACAGCCCGAGTAAAGCCGAGGGTATACGAACTGTTACCCGACCGACAGCTTGCCGAACAACCCGAGTGAAGCCGAGGGAATACGAACTATTACCCGACAGCTTGCCGAACAACCCGAGTGAAGCTGAGGGTATACGAACTGTTACCCGACCGACAGCTTGCCGAACAACCCGAGTGAAGCCGAGGGTATACGAACTGTTACCCGACAGCTTGCCGAACAACCCGAGTGAAGCCGAGGGTATACGAACTGTTACCCGACAGCTTGCCGAACAACCCGAGTGAAGCCGAGGGTATACGAACTGTTACCCGACAGCTTGTTGAACAACCCGAGTGAAGCCGAGGGTATACGAACTGTTACCCGACCGACAGCTTGCCGAACAACCCGAGTGAAGCCGAGGGTATACGAACTGTTACCCGATCGACAGCTTGCCGAACAACCCGAGTGAAGCCGAGGGTATACGAACTGTTACCCGACAGCTTGCCGAACAGCCCGAGTGAAGCCGAGGGTATACGAACTGTTACCCGACAGCTTGCCGAACAGCCGGAGTGAAGCCGAGGGTATACGAACTGTTAACCGACCGACAGCTTGCCGAACAACCCGAGTGAAGCCGAGGGTATACGAACTGTTAACCGATCGACAGCTTGCCAAACAACGCAAGTGAAGCCGAGGGTATACGAACTGTTACCCGACAGCTTGCCGAACAACCCGAGTGAAGCCGAGGGTATACGAACTGTTACCCGACAGCTTGCCGAACAACCCGAGTGAAGCCGAGGGTATACGAACTGTAACCCGACAGCTTGCCGAACAACCCAAGTGAAACCGAGGGTATACGAACTGTTACCCGACCGACAGCTTGCCGAACAACGCAAGTGAAGCCGAGGGTATACGAACTGTTAACCGACCGACAGCTTGCCGAACAACCCAAGTGAAGCCGAGGGTATACAAACTGTTACCCGACAGCTTGCCGAACAACCCGAGTGAAGCCGAGGGTATACGAACTGTTACCCGACCGACAGCTTGCCGAACAGCCCGAGTAAAGCCGAGGGTATACGAACTGTTACCCGACCGACAGCTTGCCGAACAACCCGAGTGAAGCCGAGGGTATACGAACTGTTACCCGACCGACAGCTTGCCGAACAACCCGAGTGAAGCCGAGGGTATACGAACTGTTTCCCGACAGCTTGTCGAACAACCCGAGTGAAGCCGAGGGTATACGAACTGTTACCCGACAGCTTGCCGAACAACCCGAGTGAAGCCGAGGGTATACGAACTGTTACCCGACAGCTTTCCGAACAACCCGAGTGAAGCCGAGGGTATACGAACTGTTACCCGACAGCTTGCCGAACAACCCGAGTGAAGCCGAGGGTATACGAACTGTTACCCGACCGATAGCTTGCCGAACAACCCGAGTGAAGCCGAGGGTATACGAACTGTTAACCGACCGACAGCTTGCCAAACAACGCAAGTGAAGCCGAGGGTATACGAACTGTTACCCGACAGCTTGCCGAACAACCCGAGTGAAGCCGAGGGTATACGAACTGTTACCCGACAGCTTGCCGAACAACCCGAGTGAAGCCGAGGGTATACGAACTGTAACCCGACAGCTTGCCGAACAACCCAAGTGAAACCGAGGGTATACGAACTGTTACCCGACCGACAGCTTGCCGAACAACGCAAGTGAAGCCGAGGGTATACGAACTGTTAACCGACCGACAGCTTGCCGAACAACCCAAGTGAAGCCGAGGGTATACAAACTGTTACCCGACAGCTTGCCGAACAACCCGAGTGAAGCCGAGGGTATACGAACTGTTACCCGACAGCTTGCCGAACAACCCGAGTGAAGCCGAGGGTATACGAACTGTTACCCGACCGACAGCTTGCCGAACAGCCCGAGTAAAGCCGAGGGTATACGAACTGTTACCCGGCAGCTTGCCGAACAACCCGAGTGAAGCCGAGGGTATACGAACTGTTACCCGACATCTTGCCGAACAGCCCGAGTGAAGCCGAGGGTATACGAACTGTTACCCGACCGACAGCTTGCCGAACAACCCGAGTGAAGCCAAGGGTATACGAACTGTTACCCGACAGCTTGCCGAACAACCCGAGTGAAGCCGAGGGTATACGAACTGTTACCCGACCGACAGCTTGCCGAACAACCCGAGTGAAGCCAAGGGTATACGAACTGTTACCCGACAGCTTGCCGAACAACCCGAGTGAAGCCGAGGGTATACGAACTGTTACCCGACAGCTTGCCGAACATCCCGAGTGAAGCCGAGGGTATACGAACTGTTACTCGACAGCTTGCCGAACAACCCGAGTGAAGCCGAGGGTATACGAACTGTTACCTGACAGCTTGCCGAACAACCCGAGTGAAGCCGAGGGTATACGAACTGTTACCCGACAGCTTGCCGAACAACCCGAGTGAAGCCGAGGGTATACGAACTGTTACCCGACCGACAGCTTGCCGAACAACCCGAGTGAAGCCGAGGGTAAACGAACTGTTACCCGACCGACAGCTTGCCGAACAACCCGAGTGAAGCCGAGGGTATACGAACTGTTACCCGACCGACAGCTTGCCGAACAACCCGAGTGAAGCCGAGGGTATACGAACTGTTACCCGACCGACAGCTTGCCGAACAACCCGAGTGAAGCCGAGGGTATACGAACTGTTTCCCGACAGCTTGTCGAACAACCCGAGTGAAGCCGAGGGTATACGAACTGTTACCCGACAGCTTGCCGAACAACCCGAGTGAAGCCGAGGGTATACGAACTGTTACCCGACAGCTTTCCGAACAACCCGAGTGAAGCCGAGGGTATACGAACTGTTACCCGACAGCTTGCCGAACAACCCGAGTGAAGCCGAGGGTATACGAACTGTTACCCGACCGATAGCTTGCCGAACAACCCGAGTGAAGCCGAGGGTATACGAACTGTTACCCAACAGCTTGCCGAACAACCCAAGTGAAGCCGAGGGTACACGAACTGTTACCCGACAGCTTGCCGAACAACCCGAGTGAAGCCGAGGGTATACGAACTGTTACCCGACAGCTTGCCGAACAACCCGAGTGAAGCCGAGGGTATACGAACTGTTACCTGACCGACAGCTTGCCGAACAACCCGAGTGAAGCCGAGGGTATACGAACTGTTACCCGACAGCTTGCCGAACAGCCCGAGTAAAGCCGAGGGTAAACGAACTGTTACCCGACCGACAGCTTGCCGAACAACCCGAGTGAAGCCGAGGGTATACGAACTGTTACCCGACCGACAGCTTGCCGAACAACCCGAGTGAAGCCGAGGGTATACGAACTGATACCCGACAGCTTGCCGAACAGCGTTTTCGAACGGCTCAGATAAAGTAATTTTCACACTGACAAGTGCGAGTTCTCTCCCTGGTTCAGCATCATAAAAAAAATACCTGACAGATGTCAAACTGTGCTTGGCGGGTTTATACAAATCGGGTTGGTTTGACATTGACAAGCATTGAGGCTCGTGTAACGTACAATGTACAGTACCGTCCCACGACCAATAATAAACCGTTTGATAATTCATTTCCGGTCCAATGATATTCATAATTAGTAAAGGGTTTAGACAGAAGATAAATAAAAGGACAGAGATTGGACCTTGTGCAGTCGACTGTCTTTTTGGGCATTACTTTAGACGCCAAACTACAATGGGATCCTCATATAAATAAATTGTCGAACAGACTGAGTTCGGCAGCGTTCGCAGTAAAAAAATTAGAGCTCTTACCGACGTAGACACCGCTAGACTAGTCTACTTTAGTTACTTTCATAGTCTAATGACCTATGGTATTTTATTGTGGGGTCACGCTGCGAATGCTAATAGTATATTTATTCTGCAGAAACGGGCTGTTCGTGCAATTTATAGATTAGGGCCTAGAGTGTCACTGAGGGAAAAGTTTAAAGAAATCAATATTCTGACATTTGTGTCTCAATATATCTATGACAATCTTGTGTATGTAAAAAGAAATATAACTAATTTTCAGAAGTACAGTGATATACACAATTTTAATACTAGAAATAAAGACAAGTTGGTTGCTTATGTAAGCCGACTACATAAAATTAGTAATTCTTTTAAAGGCAATTGTATACGCTATTACAATAAGGTCCCTACTGATATTAAAAACTTACCTTTAGACAAGTTTAAAATAATAATAAAACAGAAATTGTATAAAAAAGGTTACTACAGGATATCTGATTACTTAGAGGATAGATGTCCATGGGAATAGATTGTTTGAGTAACAGGCTGTTTCGATATATAATTAGCATTCATTTTGTAATTTGACAATATTTTATTTAAAAAAGGAAACGCAAAAGATGCGACGACTGTGGAGTTTCTTCGGTGAGCTCTTCTCCACAGATTCCGCCATTGTGTTAGTGAACTCACCCAAAAAAATGTAATGACGGATCTAAGTGATGTAACAACATCCTATGGAAATGAATGATTTTTGATTTTGATTTTGAAATAGAAATGACGTCTAAATGTAGTACTCCTAGCTTAGCTAGTATCTCACCTGAAATAATGGGGCTAGTTCGAGATCGGTTACAAATTACTCCGACTGATGCGAAAATGACTCCAGAGCGTTCGGAAACAACCCGAGTGAAGCCGAGGGTATACGAACTGATACCCGACAGCTTGCCGAACAACCCGAGTGAAGCCGAGGGAATACGAACTGTTACCCGACAGCTTGCCGAACAGCCCGAGTAAAGCCGAGGGTATACGAACTGTTACACGACCGACAGCTTGCCGAACAACCTGAGTGAAGCCGAGGGTATACGAACTGTTACCCGACAGCTTGCCGAACAACCCGAGTGAAGCTGAGGGTATACGAACTGTTACCCGACCGACAGCTTGCCGAACAACCCGAGTGAAGCCGAGGGTATACGAACAGTTACCCGACAGCTTGCCGAACAACCCGAGTGAAGCCGAGGGTATACGAACTGTTACCCGACAGCTTGCCGAACAACCCGAGTGAAGCCGAGGGTATACGAACTGTTACCCGACAGCTTGCCGAACAGCCCGAGTGAAGCCGAGGGTATACGAACTGTTACCCGACAGCTTGCCGAACAGCCCGAGTGAAGCCGAGGGTATACGAACTGTTAACCGACCGACAGCTTGCCGAACAACCCAAGTGAAGCCGAGGTTATACGAACTGTTACCCGACCGACAGCTTGCCGAACAACCCGAGTGAAGCCGAGGGTATACGAACTGTTAACCGATCGACAGCTTGCCGAACAACGCAAGTGAAGCCGAGGGTATACGAACTGTTACCCGACAGCTTGCCGAACAACCCGAGTGAAGCCGAGGGTATACGAACTGTTACCCGACAGCTTGCCGAACAACCCGAGTGAAGCCGAGCGTATACGAACTGTTACCCGACAGCTTGCCGAACAACCCAAGTGAAGCCGAGGGTATACGAACTGTTACCCGACCGAAAGCTTGCCGAACAACCCAAGTGAAGCCGAGGGTATACGAACTGTTAACCGACCGACAGCTTGCCGAACAACCCAAGTGAAGCCGAGGGTATACAAACTGTTACCCGACAGCTTGCCGAACAACCCGAGTGAAGCCGAGGGTATACGAACTGTTACCCGACAGCTTGCCGAACAACCCGAGTGAAGCCAAGGGTATACGAACTGTTACCCGACCGACAGCTTGCCGAACAGCCCGAGTAAAGCCGAGGGTATACGAACTGTTACCCGACAGCTTGCCGAACAACCCGAGTGAAGCCGAGGGTATACGAACTGTTACCCGACAGCTTGCCGAACAGCCCGAGTGAAGCCGAGGGTATACGAACTGTTACCCGACCAACAGCTTGCCGAACAACTCAAGTGAAGCCAAGGGTATACGAACTGTTACCCGACAGCTTGCCGAACAACCCGAGTGAAGCCGAGGGTATACGAACTGTTACCCGACCGACAGCTTGCCGAACAACCCGAGTGAAGCCAAGGGTATACGAACTGTTACCCGACAGCTTGACGAACAACCCGAGTGAAGTCGAGGGTATACGAACTGTTATCCGACAGCTTGCCGAACAGCCCGAGTGAAGCCGAGGGTATACGAACTGTTACCCGACAGCTTGCCGAACAACCCGAGTGAAGCCGAGGGTATACGAACTGTTACCCGACAGCTTGCCGAACAACCCGAGTGAAGCCGAGGGTATACGAACTGTTATCCGACAGCTTGCCGAACAACCCGAGTGAAGCCGAGGGTATACGAACTGTTACCCGACCGACAGCTTGCCGAACAACCCGAGTGAAGCCGAGGGTAAACGAACTGTTACCCGACCGACAGCTTGCCGAACAACCCGAGTGAAGCCGAGGGTATACGAACTGTTACCCGACCGACAGCTTGCCGAACAACCCGAGTGAAGCCGAGGGTATACAAACTGTTACCCGACCGACAGCTTGCCGAACAACCCGAGTGAAGCCGAGGGTATACGAACTGTTACCCGACAGCTTGCCGAACAACCCGAGTGAAGCCCAGGGTATACGAACTGTTACCCGACAGCTTGCCGAACAACCCGAGTGAAGCCGAGGGTATACGAACTGTTACCCGACAGCTTTCCGAACAACCCGAGTGAAGCCGAGGGTATACGAACTGTTACCTGACAGCTTGCCGAACAACCCGAGTGAAGCCGAGGGTATACGAACTGTTACCCGACCGATAGCTTGCCGAACAACCCGAGTGAAGCCGAGGGTATACGAACTGTTACCCGACAGCTTGCCGAACAACCCAAGTGAAGCCGAGGGTACACGAACTGTTACCCGACAGCTTGCCAAACAACCCGAGTGAAGCCGAGGGTATACGAACTGTTACCCGACAGCTTGCCGAACAACCCAAGTGAAGCCGAGGGTATACGAACTGTTACCCGACCGACAGCTTGCCGAACAACCCGAGTGAAGCCGAAGGTATACGAACTGTTACCCGACAGCTTGCCGAACAGCCCGAGTAAAGCCGAGGGTATACGAACTGTTACCCGACCGACAGCTTGCCGAACAACCCGAGTGAAGCCGAGGGTATACGAACTGTAACCCGACCGACAGCATGCCGAACAACCCGAGTGAAGCCGAGGGTATACGAACTGATACCCGACAGCTTGCCGAACAGCGTTTTCGAACGGCTCAGATAAAGTAATTTTCACACTGACAAGTGCGAGTTCTCTCCCTGGTTCAGCATCATAAAAAAAATACCTGACAGATGTCAAACTGTGCTTGGCGGGTTTATACAAATCGGGTTGGTTTTTACATTGACAACTTATCCCGAACGGAAACACGATTCCGCGCTAGCGTTCGATTACCGCATTTTATCTCTCTTTCTGTCATTATCTCCATCCCTTTTATTTTTCCGAATGAATTTTACGAACCTCCGATTTACGAACGCACCCTTATCATCTTCGGAAAACCTCAAAAAAAGTTACGACACATCATTAATTGAGAAAAGAGGAAATGATAGAAAACGTTTCTAACTTTTTGTATGCAGACAACATTGTTTGCGGCCAGAGATTAAACTGGTATTAATCGATAGAGTAGATTATTACTAACAAAAGTATGTAGTTCAAATATTTTGAGATAAATCTGAGTTGAAAGATCGAAACAAGGCAATATATACTTCTTCCGAATACGATGCAATTATATCATAACTGCACTAAATATCCAGCACAAAGCGGCGCTTTGTTGCTTAAGATCAGTGTTTTAGTATTTCTTTAAATCGCGCAACCAGAGAGGTGGCACATGTCAATTTACTAAAACTAAAACCCTAGGTTTACCAAGCGTTCGGTTGGCCAACCTGACGGCCGTACGGAGTTTGCCTGACCCCGTTTGCGTGTGAAGTGATGTGTGTGCTAGGCTTAGTAAAAATCTGGTCAAAACTTTTGCTGCATGGAACCACAAACCAAAACGTCTTCTGTGTACGTATGTTTTGTATTTGTTGATTTTTTCAAAAAGCGCAAATTCACTTTTTAATAAAATTGTATGGGACCTCTGAAGTATGACCTATCACTCAAATGAAGAAAGATATCGGTTCATAATTAACGGAGTAAGATTTTTGAAGTCAATTAAAAAAGGCGGGAAGTAAAACTAATTATCACTGAGAAATTTGAAATTTCAACTACTTTCCTTCACTACTATTATTTTTGACATACTTTCCTTACAGTTGGTAGTTATACACCTCGCATTAAGTAATTGATATTGCGCTCGTGCCTTTTAGAGGAGTTATACGTTCCAATTTTTGTATTTAATAATCTAATAATAAGTAATTTTCACACTGACAAGTGCGAGTTCTCTCCCTGGTTCAGCATCATAAAAAAAATACCTGACAGATGTCAAACTGTGCTTGGCGGGTTTATACAAATCGGGTTGGTTTTTACATTGACAACTTATCCCGAACGGAAACACGATTCCGCGCTAGCGTTCGATTACCGCATTTTATCTCTCTTTCTGTCATTATCTCCATCCCTTTTATTTTTCCGAATGAATTTTACGAACCTCCGATTTACGAACGCACCCTTATCATCTTCGGAAAACCTCAAAAAAAGTTACGACACATCATTAATTGAGAAAAGAGGAAATGATAGAAAACGTTTCTAACTTTTTGTATGCAGACAACATTGTTTGTGGCCAGAGATTAAACTGATATCAATCGATAGAGTAGATTATTACAAACAAAAATATGTAGTTCAAATATTTTGAGATAAATCTGAGTTGAATGATCGAAAAAAGGCAATATATACTTCTTCCGAATACGATGCAATTATATCATAACTGCACTAAATATCCAGCACAAAGCGGCACTTTGTTGCTTAAGATCAGTGTTTTAGTATTTCTTTAAATCGCGCAACCAGAGAGGTGGCACATGTCAATTTACTAAAAGTAAAAACTAAAACCCTAGGTTTAAAAAGCGTTCGGTTGACCAACCTGACGGCCGCACGGAGTTTGCGTGACCCCATTTGCGTGTGAAGTGATGTGTGTGCTGTAACGGCATTAAAGGCTAAGGTCGAGCCACCGCTATCAGTAGCTATGATCGTTTATTCTATCTACCCCAAAAAGAGATGTCCCGATTCAGCTATAAAAATTGTAAGTTAAGAATGATAAGTCTGAATTTCTCGTTCGTTGAGAAGTTCGTTAGGCGTACAATAGTCGAACGTTAGTTAGTTAGTTAGTTTCAAGTTAGACAGAGAAAGCATATATGCCTGTAAGCCGGTATTTCGCATCAGTTAGCGGTGTATTGCACCAGATCGATCGTTGTTGTATTTTGTGTGATGGTACAATTTATATTTTTGTATACAATTTATAATATTTGTTTGGGATATCGTATAGATATCCGTCGTAGTTTTACGACGTGAGTACTCAATGATATTTCATGTGCTCACTAGTAGCGGCTTGTGGTGGTTCCAATTATATAATTAGTTCACAGCAATAACGATCCGAATAAACCGGTTCACACAATTGCGATTTGATTTCCGAAATGGGTTTGAACTAGCGGTTACCTCAAAAAGTCCGTAACGTTTTGAAACCTTCAACTCTGCGCAATTTGAGCTGGATGTTATCGAAACGTTGTCATTAGCGCTTTAGGAGATCTAACCCTCACCATAGCGAAGTGCATAGTTCGGTAAATACCGATCTATGAATTCCACTGACCTCAGCACGTCCTCGACCGAGCCCAATCATATATATTTGACTCAGCCTACACATTAGACCTCCAGCGAAATTTACATTTAATTTAAAGATGCAACTTGAATCCAAACTGATCCAAGGCAAAGCAAAACGATCTACCCGGTCCTAAACAATGAACTTTAGAGTCAATAGTCAATAGTCAATAGTCAATAGTCAAAGTACTTTATTACTGTAGATATTAACATATACTTAGCCAACGTCATTTTTTGCCTCTTCTCTATATTGGACCACTGTGGGAGAAGAAGGGCGTAGAAACTCCCACAGATTTATTTTTAGATCTCTTTTAAAAATAGGTTGTGCTTAACTAATACAAATATGAAATTTTTTATTGTTATCATTAATAAGCAGGAATAAATAATTACAAAATTATTAACAGCAAGTTCTGTGTTGAGCCAGATTAACCCCATACAGTCCTGTCATTTAAGTAATCTTGAACATTGTAATATCCCTTTTTCGACAAAGTCGCTTTAACATGCTTTTTAAATTGCTCAAATGGCAATTTCAAAATCTCCAGATGTATCTTATTGTAGTAGAGAATGCACTGACCCTTGAAAGAATTGCTAACCTTGGCGAGTCTAAAACGGGGCGCACATAGTCTGTGATTATTTCTTAGGTTAACATTACAGCTGTCGCTAAGTTTGGAAAATGTTGTAAGGTTCTTGCGTACATACATTATATTTTCGAAAATAAATTGACTAGCTACTGTTAGTATGTCAATTTCTTTAAAAAGCTCTCTTAAGGAGTCTGTTCGTTTTAAATTATAAATTGCTCGAATAGCTTTTTTCTGTAAAATAAAAATAGTTTGAATATCCGCTGCTTTCCCCCACAACAAGATACCATAGGACATCACACTATGAAAGTAACTAAAATATACTAGCCTAGATGTAGCCACATCCGTGCTTTGTCTGATGTTCCTAACAGCGTAAGCCACAGAACTTAATTTACCAGCCAATTTATCTATGTGGGGTCCCCACTGCAATTTGCTATCAATGGTGATTCCAAGAAACTTCGTATCATTTACCAATTCTAACGTGCTGTTGTCTAACACTAAACTGGTCTCAACTTGCCTGACATTTGGAAGTGAGAATTTGATACACTTGGTTTTACCAGCGTTTAACAATAAATTATTAACTGTGAACCAATTCAAGGTTAAAGACAATACACCATTAACAGCATCAAAATCTCCTTTTTGTCTTTCAATTTTGAAGACCATTGAAGTATCATCAGCAAACAACACTATGTCAGTTAATTTCTCCACCATGAAAGGCAGATCATTAATATATACCAGGAATAAGAAAGGGCCTAATATGGAACCTTGTGGAACGCCAATTTTAACACCCGATCCATCAGATTTTACGCCGTTAACTTCTGCCTTTTGAATTCTATTGCTTAGGTATGATCTTAGTAGATCCAACGCTTTATTTCTAACTCCGTAATGATTTAATTTAATTAATAGCGTATTATGATCAACACAATCAAACGCCTTCGACAGGTCGCAAAAAATTCCGATAGCATCCTGTGCGGCCTCCCATGCGGAATAAATATGAGATACAAGGGTAATACCTGCATCCGTAGTCGATTTACCCCGAGTGAAACCATATTGTTTAGCGTGGAGTTGTTTTGTACGGTTGAAGTGTGAGAGCATTTGATTGAGTATAATCTTTTCAAATATTTTACTTAGTGTTGGAAGAACAGATATTGGTCTGAAATTTGAAGGATCGCCCTTATCTCCCGATTTGAACAGCGGTATAAGTTTACTGTGTTTCATGAGGTCTGGAAAAGCCCCATCGTCAACACATTTATTGAATATATAAGCTAAGTGTGGGGCTATAACTAGAATTACTGAATCAATGACTTTGACTGATATACCCCACAGGTCTTCCGTATTTTTTAAGTTAAGTAATTTAAACGTTTTGACAATGTCCTGGGGATATACATGATGAAATTTTAAATATACATTACTGACGCTAGTGTTATTTTTTAATAAAGTCTCTGCTTCAAATGGAGATGAATTTAGACGGTCCGTTGTGAGTACGGGTACATTGGTGAAGAATGTTTCAAAAGCTCGAGCAACATCAGCGTTGGATTTAACAACATCATCACCTATCTTTAGGCAGAAATCACTGTCCCTCGGTATAACTTTGCCAGTTTCGCGGTTTATTATTTGCCAAACTGTTTTCATTCTATTATTTTAATTTTGAAATTGTGTAATAATTATGAGTGAACAGCTAGTTTTATCGTCAAAAGTACTTCCACAGATTGTCAAGTGCTAAGAGACAAAACAAAGACGCTGCGGTGTGAGGATGGACGTTTCTCACAATAGTGAGAGTTGAGCAGTATGTAGTGTATGTATATAGTTAAGGTCAAGTCATATACTTGTAAAATATGAATAAGCAAATATGAAAACAATACTCCCCCGGGGTTTTTCCGTTGGCAGTTTGAAATTTCCTTTGTCTTTCGGTCCGTGATCGATTATTTTATCACAATTACAATTCTGACTACATTTAGCACTGGCACACTTTAGTTGACTAAACAAACACTTAAATTAACACTATATTCACAAATAGACGAATTAAAACAAATTAATTTAGTTAAAATACAGCACAGCTGTTTTTGACGTGTAGCCTCGGGTGCGGTCTAATCTTAAACTCGAAATATAGACTGTAATTTGATCTCTTCGCGCGTCCCCGACAACACTCAAATGTCAAAATATCAACAGGATAGGTTATCTGTGTTGACACCGGTTTAACTTTGTTCTGAATTTGTTATTTCCATCCGCGGAACCTCATCGATCAAACAGTCTCCCTATGCCCTGCCAACCTAGGTTTAGCCGCAACTAAACTCCTGTCTAGCCTAGTCTAAAATCCTAGTGTTATACTACGTCCATTATCGACACCACTCGAAAATGGTTGAGTTTGATTTGAATGTGCTTGTATGTTTAATGACTGTGTGTGTGGGAATTTCAAAACTCACTACTCGAAAGCAATGAGAAGAGGATTAGCCCGCGAGTATCCTAAGAGCCAATCCAGGAACCCTATGGTGAAGGAAAAAGGAATTTAGGGTCGCTCCAAGCCCAGACTCAGACTCAGATCAATTACCTACAAGTTCTTATCTAACGACCCAAGGATAGTTTTGGAATTTGGGGTAGGTTGATTTAAAGGATAGGAACCGAGGTATATCTCGGCGCTTCAGACACTCACGAAAATCCACTGAAACTCGCAATCACAATTCGTCCAGTTCGGACGCGTAAAACGGCAGACCAAAACTGTTTAGAATTGCTGGAAGACGACTGTCACAGTAGCTTGACGCTGAGACTGAATGGCTTCCCCTTCCCACGCAATCGTATTTATACACCCCACATGTCTGGAAAAAAATGGCGTCCTTTGCGAACACGCGCTGCCCAAGCGAAAGCTTCTTATCACTAACTACACAGGGTCTAATTTCAACCATGCCATGCAGATCCGCCGTTCTACAAATTGTGTGTACGCATAGTTTCTAATCAACCATTGGCTATCACTCAAATCATTTGGTATCGCCGATACACAGAATTTGTCGATCGCTGGCTATAAAAGCGGTTTTGATTAATTAAGCCTTCCCGACCGCTAGCGCGCTAGACAAAGACCATTAGAATGATATTCAAACCCGTGGTGTCAAACTCGCCATATCATACCAAACAAACGCAATTGTATATTTGCAGTCAACATAATAGCTTTCTCCTTATCGTTCCATAATAACCTTCCATTATTTAGTTATTCAAAATGTATTCAGCGCGCAGCCAAATCGGCTCTGATCCCTACACATTCCGCAGGAATGCGCCAAAAAAACCTGACCTCCCTACACATTCCGCAGGAATGCGCCAAAAAAACCTGACCTGTAACCTTCCTCGAACCATCCCATGCGCTCGGCTCATTGTTTTTGCTTCCTTACCCTGAGCTACTCAAAAACCCAAACGTTAAATGAATCGACTCTTGTATTCAAATACAGCGCGGCGATGGGCTAGCCCTCTGTCACGCAAAATGAAGTATCAAATGTACTGACTCTTATGTACCATTACAGTGCTAGGCTTAGTAAAAATCTGGTCAAAACTTTTGCTGCACGGAACCACAAACCAAAACGTCTTCTGTGTACGTATGTTTTGTATTTGTTGATTTTTTCAAAAAGCGCAAATTCACTTTTGAATAAAATTGTATGGGACCTCTGAAGTATGAGCTACCACTCAAAACAAGAAAGAAATCGGTTCATAATTGACGGAATAAGATTTTTGAAGTCAATTAAAAAAGGCGGGAAGTAAAACTAATTATCACTGAGAAATTTGAAACTTCAACTACTTTCCTTCACTACTGTTATTTTTGACATACTTTCCTTACAGTTGGTAGTTGATTATACACCTCGCATTAAGTTATTGATATTGCGCTCGTGCCTTTTAGAGGAATTATACCTTCCTATTTTTGTATTTAAACATTATATCTATCGATTTAGACCAGTTTCACCGCTGGCCGCAAAAATCAAGATTTTTTTCCTAGGGGGGGAAGTTAGGTTTGCCAAAAATGTTAATGATCTTTACAAGTTTTTGGTAATAATTGTTGTCGTCAGTCACGCAGTAAAATGGGAAAAATTACAACATTTCTCACACAGAGTAGCAGAGGCACAGAAGCCACATTCACCCGGTTATTATATATTCCATTTAGTGAAAAATAAGCCACAAGAAGTTTTGAAAGAAAGAATTAAAGAAAAATCGTTTATTTTCTAAAGAAATAACAGAAAATGTTGCCCAGAAACATAATTTCTGGCAAAAATGACTTCCCTCAGCATCTGCTGAGTGACGTTACATCAACACAGCTCTGTTTGAAGAAAGTTGTTCAGAAATTTATCGGTAGCGTAGCAATTACTTTCCGTATCATATTTATATTTGTAACGCGTCACGCTAATTGTTTTCTTTACACATATTACGAATTATCCACAATATTTGTCGATATCAAGGTTTATTCTACTACGACGCTGGGCGTATTCCACTTTACAAACTAAACTTCAATAAAATGATGTACCTAAAAATAAATAAACAAATGTAGCTAGTTAAGGTCCCCACCTATGGGCTTAGGCTTTATGCGAATTCAATTCCCTTCACCTATTTTTGTAATTATGTAGGTACATATTACCTTCGCACCTTTTTTCATACGACACAGAGTTGCCACCATTGTCGTCTAGTTTCAAAATCCGCTAAGACGCATTCAAATTTTCATTCGGTTTGGACTACATTACCAACCTATAAGGTTGAAAATAATGGGGGAACGATAGCGGAATTTGAATCTACTCGACTCTTTTTGCCAGTTATTCAATACTCCAGTTTTCGCGACAGGTTTAGAGCCCAACGCCGAAGTTATATAGTTATAGATATAGTTAGCCATAAACAATTCCGTACCTGATTTAGAAAGCAGAATTGCGCCCTAAATACTTTAATTTTACATCCTTCACCGAGCATTGCTTCGGTACTTTGTGTTTTAAAACCGTAAAATTGTAGAGCGCCTTTATCCATAAATAAGACGGTAACGACGAACTACAGAATTAACTGACTCGTCCTCAGAACTACTGAAATGGCAAATACAATTTACAACTTCGTATTAGCTGTGGTCCTTTTGATGGTAAGTTGAAAATCACCTAATTGATATGATTAAGTAGTATTTTTTATGGAGACTTTATATTAATAATAATAATAATATACGTTTATTGCCATAAAGCATACAGTTTTTTGATACATGCAAGATTTGCCTGAGACAATAGGAAGTGGCTCAGCTCTTGCTAACACGGAATCGGGACTCCGTGTAGCGCTGATGTTCAGCCTATCCCTCTTCCCTGAGGTTTTGAGCGGGGTAACTTTGTCATCGAATTCGCCATAGAATTTAAATTTATATAATAAAATAAGTAAAAATCACAGAGAAATAAAATCGCTAAGTTACCATTTGGACAGTCTTCTGCTGACTCTTGTATTATATTGCGTGTGTGTGTGTATTAGCTAGTTTGTGTTTCCTTGTCTAGGGATCTTACTTTAGAAATAGTTTTTTATGCTAAACTCTTTTCAGTAAACTTAGTGCTTAATATCATTTTGGCGTTTCATTAGAGCTGATCTGTATTTTTTTTTAAAGTAGTGTTAAGGCTTACTTTTGTTCTAAGAGGCGGAGGTAGATCATTCCATATGCTTGCAGCCATAAATCTGAAGCAGCTTCTGTAACGGGTCGTTTTGTGTGCATGCATTTTAAGTTGATTTTGATGGCAGGTCCTCGGAGCTCTGTGTGTTGAGTTTTCGACCCAATGCAACTTTTCAAAAAGGTATTCTGGCCTCTTGTTGCGGATGACTCTGTGGACTGTGCATGCGTAATATAGCTCCCTTCTGGCTTCATATAGAGTCTTTTTTTGGTACCGGTACAACTAAAGCTTTTTTCCAGCAGGATGGGTAAGTGTTATATCTAATAGAGACATTAATAATTCTTGTGAAAATGGGAAGAATAGCATCTAGTCATAATTTAATCATGTCTATATATCTAAGCCATCATGGCCGGTTGCTTTTGTTTTGATAGTATTTATTATTTTGAGGACTTCTGTTGCTGTCGTTTCTTGAATATTACTCGAGTGGCAGTGAAAATGGCTTGTAAAGCTAGCCAGCTTTACAAGCCATTTTCACTGCCACCTAGGCTTGGTTACTTGATACAATAGGCACTGGCAAGTTTAAAAAATGATTATTTATATTATCAAGGTCATTAAGATAATCGGGTATTAAATTAGGATGCTTGTTGTTGAGTACAGCTGTTTTTTTTTAAGTTAGACCATTGCTCTTTCGGTTTATTTATATTGTTGTTGATGAAATGGTTAAACTATGCCTTGTGTTCTCGCTCTACTGTGGCTGTAACTAGGGTTTTCAGACTCTTATAATATTTCATGGAGCTATCAGTTTTGAGATTTTGGGCTTTTTGTAAACTCATCATGAGTTTCACCGTATCAGTTATCCATGGCTTAGGCTTCCCTTTTACAGTTTGTCTTTGGACTGGTGCGTGTTTGTTAAACAAGTTGCTTACATAATTATGAAATGTCGCAATCATTTCGTCGACGGTGTGCAATAGATAGATATTGTGCCAATGAGTAAGATGCAAATCTGTAGTAAACTGTTCCGAATATCGTCGGCCTAGAAAGTTAAACAAGTGCGATAGTAGGCATCCCGTTATTAAATCTTTATCAATAAGCCTTTTAAAACCTGGGCCATGACTAACAGCGAGAAACGTAGGTTCGAGGTATATGGCATGGGCATGAAATACACTATCTCGATGTGTACTCGTTGACGACCGGTATATCCCAGCGGGTAGTGACCCGGCCTACGAAGCAGACGTTCCTGGGTTTGAATCGCGGTAAGGGCAAATATTTGTGTGATGAGCATAATTATTTGTTTCTTAGTCTTGGATATTTTCTATGTACATAAGAATTTATCTGTATTAAATATATCATCGTCTAGTACCCATAACACAAGCCTTATTGAGCTTTCTATGGGTCTAGTTAGATTTGTGTAAGATAGTCTTCTAATTTATATTTTAAAAAAACTTTACTTGTGCCAAAATGCCTTCGGAAAAAGGCAGGATAAAGAAGAAATCGAAAAAAGCATTTCTAGCGAGTGGAAGCGCTTCTGGTCAATGAAGGGTAACCTTCCACTGACCCTCAAGCTCAACTCACCAACATGTGTATCCTGCCTATCCTACCCTACGCTACCTGAGTACATAGTTCAATACTTAAATAATCAATGTTTCGATGTATGGCCTTGAATGTAGTCCTAGCTAGAGTTGCCTATATAGCTAGTATTTAATATTTTATTATTCAAAATTAAAAAGCTATATAAAGGTATGAGGTATAGTATTTAGATTCAATCCTTTTTAAGTGACTATACTTCTCATGTGCGGGCGAGTTGACCACAACAAAAATAAATTTAATCAAGAGGTGTCACCTCGCCCGAATTGGCAGTTCGAGTTTATTTCGGCCGAGATTACCACCAACTACGATTGAATTACGAAACGTGGAGGGGGGTTGTGCCATTCCCACTCCTTATGGAAAAAGGTCTGGCCGCTGTACATTAGTTAAAAAAAAACGTTTTTTTTTTTTTGATTCTATGTTTTACTCTTTCGCTTCTCTGTAGGCCGGAAAAGAAAAAATAATGACATAAAAATTAAGGCAAATTTAATGTTGTTTCCTCACAAATGCTCACAATAGAATCTTCAGTATTCTAGGTGACGTCTGTCATAAAAGTTCCGTTTTAGGGTTAAACCAAGTTTACAGGTTTTAGTTTTAAATTATTGTGTTATCTGCCACCAGATGGTGCTCCACGGGACGGCGGGTAAAGTTTGCACTCCAGTAGAAGAATGCCCGTAGCCCGCTCTCGGCCGCAGTGCGAATGCTGATGTGGGCGTGAACTTGTTAAGAAGTATTAAGGGTCTAATTCCAAACCCGAATGGAAATAATGCAAAATAGATATTGAACCAAAAGTCTTTGTTGTTTCTTTTTGCAACACACTAAATACAAACTGTGATTTGTCAAATGTCTATGCTGTGAAACAACAATATGAAAAACATAAAAAGAATTCCTAAGAGGAATCAAAATATGATTAGCTTGTGTCTCCCGCACTAGGCACCGCCTGTATCGCGGGAACCTCTAATGTTTATATAATGTGTGGTATACATGATAGGCATACAGCATGATAGACAGATTAAAAACATTAGCTTTAACATAAAATAGCAAAGTAGATATTTTAATAAGTAACAGGTGATTTAAACATGATAAATTAAGCTAGAAGACGAAAAATGACGATGGTTGCGCAGCACAAACATGTTACAAAAACGGTAATTTTCTTCACGAGTTGATGAAACACTAGCATGTGTCGTCATAGTCAAATGCTGTCTTTTTCACTCAAAATGGAGTTTATAAAATACAACTGCTGGAAATATACAATTCTGATATTGTCAAACGTTTTTGTTGAAATAGGTTCAGCTTGAGACATGTTTCTAGATTTATTGGACTACCTTGTCAAATACCGTATTGCTTACATTTCCTGATTTTCAACAACCCACCTAAAGAACTGGAAGAATATAAAACAAAACATTTTACACCCTCGCTAGGGTCGCTTAAAAAAACCCGATGGAACATATACCTCTTCCACCACAGAAACACACAGTCTCTTGTTGGAAACTCACTTTCCCGGAAGTAGAACTATTCAAGAGATTGTGTGGCCGGAAGAGGTTCACCATGAAGCTGTCGACCACTTAGACATAACTAATAATATTATCACTGCTGACAAGGTGAGATGGGCCATTAATAGCTTTAAACCTTTTAAATCAGCAGGACCAGATGGAATCTTCCCAGCACTTCTACAGTGGGGTGGGGAACCCGTCATCAATATAATGGTCCGAATCATGAAAGCATGTCTTAGATTCGGATACGTTCCCAAAAGGTGGAGAGTAGTAAACGTAATTTTCATACCGAAGCCAGGAAGGAGCGACTACACTAACGCTAAATCTTTCAGGCCGATTAGTCTCACCTCGTTCTTGCTTAAAACTCTCGAACGTTTGTGCGAGAGACACCTGAGAGATGGAGCGTTAAAACATATACCCTTACACAAGAATCAGCATGCATATAGTTTGGGTAAGTCTACTGAATCGGCTCTCCATGCAGTTGTATCCACAATTGAAGAGGCGATTCAAAACAAATGCATCTGTCTTGGAACTTTTATTGATATAGAAGGTGCCTTTGACAAGACGCAGTATAGCAGTATAAGTGCATCTCTAACAAGGCATGGGGTGTCAACAGCTGTAAACAACTGGGTCACAAACATGCTTAACAAACGTATCGTGCGTCTAGCTGGAGAGTCCCTATCGGCGGAGGTAGTGCGGGGATGCCCGCAGGGAGGAGTGCTCTCCCCGCTTCTGTGGAATCTGGTCATTAACGACCTGATTACCAAGCTTAACGCTAATGGATACTACACCGTAGAATACGCCGACGATTTGGTAATCCTCATCACAGGTAAATTTGCGAGCACAGTATGCAACCTTAAACAAACAGCTCTTCGCATCGTGGAGCGCTGGTGTTTAGAATATGACCTGGCGGTTAACCCAACAAAAACTGTAATGGTCATGTTCACTAACAATAGGGCTCTTGGTAGGTATACCCTACCTAAGCTCTTTGGAACGGAACTCCAGCTAGCAACTGAGGTGAAGTACCTGGGCATAACCTTGGACAGCAAGCTCAACTGGAGTAGCCACATCGACAACAAACTAAAGAAGGCGAGTATTGCTTTCTGGCAGTGTCGGAGAATGGTGGGGAAAAAGTGGGGACTTTCTCCCAACATCATTATTTGGCTGCACGTAACGGTGATCCGTCCTCTTGTCTGCTACGGAGCTGTGGTGTGGTGGACCAGGACCAAACTAACCACAATGGTAAGCAAACTCCAAAGCTTCCAAAGGCTGGCCTGCATGGCTATCACAGGTAGTATGAGAACTACTCCAACAGCAGCAATGGAGGCCATGCTGTGTCTTCCGCCACTCCAGCTGTATATTAAGCAGGAGGCCGCGTCATCTTCGGTGAGACCTTAGGACTTTGGAGGAAAAACAGGACCTCACACACCGTCATCCTAGGGGAAGTTTACAAAAAAATTCCCATCTCTATGGCTTGCAGTGACAGAATCCCTAAACAATTTGTTTTTGACAAAAAATACAATATACAGTTACGTGAAGACCATCGGGTTGAGGGGCTCGACGTTAAAGAGCTCAGAATTTTTACCGATGGTTCAAAAACTGAAGCAGGCACTGGTTCAGGCACCTTCTCGGAGGACCTAAACATCAAGATAGCCATTCCACTGGGTGCCCATAATACTGTCTTTCAAGCTGAATGCATGGGCATCATCTCGGCCGCTAATGCCATAGCATCGAGAAAGGTAAGAGATTCCTCCATTCGAATCCTCTCGGATAGCATGGCCGTCCTACAAGCCCTAAATAGCAACACTATTAACTCAGGGCTAATCTACGAGTGTCACAAACGACTAATGGAGGTATGTCAACACAACCGCGTAATCCTTCAATGGATAAAAGGACACAGCGGATCAAGAGGTAACGATGCAGCGGATGAGTTGGCGCGTAAAGGATCTAGCTTGACAGCGTATGGTCCCGAACCTATCATCCCTCTTCCCTTCAAGAATGAGCGTACCGCTCATTTCTGAGATAGTCGACCAGGAATGATCATGCCACTCTTTGGACAAACCATGAGGAGTGCAGGCAGGCTAAGCTGGCCTTGCCGTCCCCTAGCGCTAGGCTGGCTAAGAACTTGCTTCGACTTAGTAGGCCGCGCATGCGACTGGTAACTGCAGCACTTACTGGCCATGGTTTCTTTAATAAACATCTATATGTCCTAGGTGTTACCGACAGCCCCCTTTGCAGAGCCTGCTTGGAGGCAGAAGAAACGGCTGCTCACGTCCTCATGGAGTGCACAGGAGTAGCGGACTACAGGGCTAAACACCTCGGTCAATCGAGGGACCTTCCAGGGATAGTCGGTAACGTAAAGGGCCTACTGGCGTTCCTGGAGGAGTTGGGTTGGCTCGAATGATGTCGCATTCCCACCCACACGCAAAATAGGCGCTTTCGTCGTCGAGTTGCGGAAACCAGCCCGTCTTACAATTGACAATTGACATTGACACCCTCACTACGCCGATTTAACAAGAAAAAGAGGAATCGTTTTTTAGTCAGAAACGAATTGCAACGAAATTGTTTCGGCTTTAGCACTATTTAGTAATCTGTGGCCGCGTGGAATCCGGCCTTTAATTAGGTATTTATTTATTAAAATTGTGCCCTCAATAGCGTAGTTTAAAACACAAAGATTTGTTGGCACTCATTTAGGTGTCCGTGGCCCAGTGTTTTCATTACACACTCGCTTCTCACGCAGGAGGAGCGGAATTCGAATCCAGTGCTGAGCATGTACCAATGAAGTTCTTTAGAACATACAGACGTTCTAATCCTTCATATATCCATAACAGAGACGATAGGTTAGCATCCTATCGCGCAAAATGGATTATTGAATAACTGGCTGAACGTAGGCTTCTCGGTGCTTCTGCTAATCCAAGTTGGAAAAGGCGTGACGTGACTCAATCCGTAGTACTACAAGAAATATTAGATATAATTTCACCTCAAAACAACGTTTAACCTAAATTTTGTCTTTAAAAAAGTGTTGAACAGGACTTTTTTTTTGTAATAAGACAATTTTTGAGAAATAATACCCAAGCCTAATATGTAGATAGTACGAGTATCTTCTATATATCCATCTCCATCTCTACCAAAATATTGTTTACAAGGTTATTGGTGTTATTGGTGCGGCTACTTTCATACTCCATTTACGTAACCAGGTGCAATAATTACTTAGTATGTGGTTTACAGATAAATAAACAACCTATGCAATTCCGGGTAGGTTTTCCTGTAATATTTGGCTTAAGTGTCCTATATTCTGTAGTTAACAAAACTAAAATAAAAATATATATATTGAAAAGTTTATAAAGAGCCCTTTTTAATATATACTGTATGACTTATTATTGTGGTTTTTTCGTTTTGTCATTTTAACCCCTCCACTTTTTTGTAGGCAATATCATTTTGATATTAGAATTAAATTATGTTGCGTTTATCAGGATATATTTTTTTTGAAAAAGAGTTCAAGAATTTGATTTCAAAGATTAATTATAGTTACTTATAGACAGAGGGACGGACTTAGACGCGAGTGATACAATTCCTTTTTTACCTTTGAGGTAAAAAAGGAATCCTAAAAATGAGTCGCTAAATGTGCTGGTAACGGCGAGACTCGCCAACGGCTAAGCCGAAACTTTTATCACACTATTCGTTGAAGTTTTAGGAACATTCTTAGGAGAGCTTTTTTGGATGTAGGAAACATCCGAAAAATCTAAAAATCTTGGGTTCAGTTCATGGGGTTCGATCTCTTCTGTCGATGGGGTTGGTAGCTTTTTACAGAACGGCGTATCGTGCCAGCTAGGAATTCATAAAAGCGATCTTATCAAATCAACAACCTAAAATAACCCTGTACAAGCCCGTAAATTCATGTCGCAATTAATAGGCATATCGTTACTACTGGGGCACTTCGGTTTTTCGATTCTCGATACGATCTCGATGAATATAACATATCAGTAGGGATGCAACCGATACGATACCGATATTGGCAATATTTCAGGTTTGCCGATATATCAGCATCGCTGATATTTTTATGGCCGATGATACTTTACTTTTGATGATGGTGATGATACAATGATACTTTTCCAATTCTCGCTTTAAAAATGTAATGTAAACACGCGTGTTGTTTAGTCTATTTCATGCAAACGAGGCACGAACTATGCTCGGGGAAACCCCGCGCTCTAATTTTAAACAAAAATCAGATTAATGTTAATTTTAATACTAAAACTGTATCAACCTGTCTATATTTTTTATATAACCTAAAAAAAATAAGCTGACTTGTATTTTATCTATTTAACCTTCATTTTTTAATTCAATAAACATAGCGGTATTGGTATCAGTATCGCCGATATTTTTATAAGCGTATCGGTATCATATCGGCAAAAAGGTGTATCGTTGCATCCCTACATAGTAGCCACTTATCCGCGAAAATGACTCTGTCCGGATAAAAATTGCTTAACTTTACTATAAATCTTAAATATAGCGAAAAATTTGTTGGTTATCATCCTTCCACCTTCTACTTAAGAGTGAAAATGTTCGGTAAAATTGCGCGCTTCCATATTAAGAGGAGCACATTTGTCAGCCTCTTATTATAATAATAAGACGTATTTTTGTGCCACAAAATGTTACAATATTGCTGTGCAAAGTACGTGAGTGTAATTTGAGCAAATGTACGGGATATTCCCGTTTCACCCCATCAATTGTGAAAATCGCGAGTCAATCTACACTTCATAGTATTCATATAACAAACAAACAAAAATTTAGATACAGACACATTCATTGCTTCTGGCGCCACACTAGCATATCCTGTGTCGTGGGAACCACAAACAGCGACGTCACACACATATAAACATCCGAACAGGGGGTGCTTTTTTCTTTATTTTTTGATTCGGTTTAATCTTTTTTATACTGGTGACTTTTAATAAAGTGACCTTTTATGCGGTCAAAGGTTCTATGGGGAAAGATTTCATTGTCGGTACTATTTTTAATTTACCATTTGGTAGGCTACTGAAGTTAACCTTTACAGGCATCACTCATACAAATAATGCTTTTTCGGTTGGATTCGGCATCTGACAAGGTAGTCGAATTAAAGAACATTTCTGAAGGGTACAAAATGGCTTGGTAATAACACAATTGTATTTTATTAAATAAACAGCATTTGACTAGGACGTCATATGTTTATATTTCCTAAAACATGTATAGAAAAGTACCGTTTTGACAGTTCATTAAAGGTATCTATTTTGACTAGCAGCCCAATACCAAATTGGGAATTTATTTCGCATGGATTCTTAAAAGATAAAGAAAGAAAGAACGAAAACCATTTATTGCCAAACATTAGAAAATATGAAAAAATAATAAAAACTAATATTTTATAATGTCATGTGTTTTGAATTAAACGGAATCTAGTATAACTGTCTAGCTGAACGTGGCCTCAAATGTGCCCCTGCAACCCAGTTTGGGAAACTTTATACTGAGTGTTGTTTTGTAAAGTTACGCCCGACTCAGGAGTGAATATTTACACGACAAAACAAAAAAAAAACAGCATAAAATATCTAAAAACAATAAATTGTGGCCTTACTTCTTAATGAAGCGCTCGCAATATCGGGCACTCGGCGCGCGTCTTGTGCGCGCCGAGTGACCCGGCGGCGGCGGCGGCGGCGGCGGCGGCGGCCGGGCGTGTCCGCACGTTGCTATTAATTCAAGACAAATTGAGCACGGTCATTTGTGAATCAAAAATTTGCGAGCGAAAAATTAAACTATAATTATAATTTTATTTACAAGCGATACGTAAATTATCGTTCCTGAGTCGGGCGTAACTCTACAAAATAACACTCTTGGGGTTGTCTCACGTGTCAATTTTTTTTTTAGGTTTTAAGGAAAATCCGGCATCTTGGCAATTGGATCAGCGCTTCCGCTAATTACATGTTTGTTCATAGCGAAAGTAACTAATTTTAAAATCACCTCAGTCGATTAGTGGTGTAAACACACATTCAGATACAGGCATAACATTGCCTTTGCTCACACTGGGCTGACCCCTACGCTAGGCAACTAGGATGAAATGTATCCTGGGTAACAGAAACTGCGCCGAAATCTACGGCTTTTAATTTAGGCTTGCTATATTGGCACTGGAAGCGCTATACGGAAAATCTTACTTTTGATCTATGTGAAGCCTGATATTAATGAATCTCATAAATGCAATGGACACTATCCTATAGGCAATTTATTTATCTTTTTAATGAATATACTATATCGGGTAATTGCCCAATAGTGATGTCCAATTGAGCAGTTCGATTCGTTTCGGAATTTTGCTTTTCCTCGACATTTTGAAACCTCGTAGTATGGTGAATATCATAAAAATCTTATGAAAATATAGATACAGCGTAAAGATAAACGCGTTCATTTTAAAAATAGATTAAATCGGTCTACTTAATTCATTTTAGTACGATTTATACAGTTGCAAGAAATTCATTTTCTTTTCGATGAAACAGGTTTTTTCGTTACAATGTAGATTACCACCAAAAATAGCTAAAAATGTAACTACGACGATAAGTCTCGAAAATATTTACTAAAATTACAATTAGAAACCCTATATTATGGGACGTGTCCATTGCGAATGTGAACGAGTTCCCAGGTCAGTCAGTAGCAGGTGAGGCCTCACCAAAGAATTCACATATCACTCTTCTCTGGCAACATTTGAAAATAGAACTGCGGCGTGATCTGGAGCGCGCGCAACAGCTGGGGGCTCTTAATAAAACGTTAACGAACAGCCTCACCCGGTGGACCTAGAGGCATCAAACTTTGTGCAAGTGTTCTATAAAATTCAGCATTAAGTAGGGTTTAGGCGATATTGTGTAATTTTTCTCGTAATTAGAAATTTGGGAAAATAATGTTATTTCTAAGCTGAATTTCGAAAAGTTTTTAGTGAAATTTAGTGTATTTATGTTTAAAGTAGTCTTTGTGAGTTTTTGTGAAAACCGTCATCGAGTGATCCTTGGGAAATATCGAGTTTTTGTAATCACGTCATCTTTGTTTACATGTAGAGTGTTGTTGTTTATGTAGTTGATAAACTAACGGTTTTTTATCGTTAGCTGGTCGAATATCGACAGACAGTAAACTGTAGCGTACTGCTTACTATATGACGCGTTAGTTGATAAACTAACGGTTAAAACCGTTAAATAGTAAACTGGTTTAAACTTGGTTTTAAACTAAATACCAGGGCAAACACTGCGGTAGCTTAGGTGAAGACTAGAGAGGGCGAGCGCAGCGAAGCCCCTGAATGGTCTTCGTGTTAGGTTGACATGTAAGAACAAAAGAAACGTACATTCTAAACCGTGTCGGTCTGGTTTACTATCTGTCGATAGTCTAACGGTTTTCACTATCTTACGGTGACATATAAACATAAGAAAACAAAAAAAAAACTACTGTTAGCACTTATTTAAAAACAAAAGTGTATGGAATTTGACGTTTGTTTTGAGGTTAAACTCTGTTTAATATTTTTTGTGGAAACACGGTAAAGGGTTGAGATGTTTGTGATTCAATCCTGCAAAAATGGCTGAACGGACTCTGTGATTCTATTGTCTCCTTTGATGGAACCATATTTTATTTGCCAAGTTATTTAATTAATGGTAGGTCAAATCCCCAACAAACCCCTTTTTAGTGCCAGTTCACTAATTTAAGAAGTTTTGGCAACAGGACTAGGAGTTCTGAACCCACATAATTCTGCATTGGGACGCGTAATGTGTAAATTACCTTATTTAGAAACTGTAAAACGTTCAATTAAAAGTGCAAAATATTATTATTATTCATAAAAACACAGTTCAAAGTATAACATGATTTCGTATGACCGTTTTCCTTTTAATTATTCAGTGTTCAATATTCAATTATTAAATATGAGTATTATTATCCATTGATCACATTACTCGAGAAAAAAAACCTAGTCCAGCACCATATATGTGATAGAAGTAAAACATCTTTTGCTTAATTAATCGCATTCGAAATTGGAAACTTTTACTGAAAACTTACACGTCAACTCTCACAAAATTTTATTCACTTGTCGATTTCCTGTCGAAAAAACGGATAAAAATTACATAAATATTCTTTAGGACATGCACAAAACGCTCTCCAAAATATGTAAACTCAGATCAGATGGCCTGAGGCGGAACTTTTCGATACCTATTTTTTTTTAAATACAAAATTCATAAAATGAATAAAATTGGCAAAAGAGTTCATAAATTCATTAATTAGAATAAAATCATTACATCAGATAATAAAATTTATATTAATTTAAATAGAACTAAATAACAAATAAAAATAGTTTTGCAACAAACACAACTCAGGTAATAATTTTTAGACCGATTTATTTAATTTGTATCGATTACTATTTACATGTCGATCGCCTCACTCGCTTCTTTGTTTACATTTTTATACAGACGTTCATTAAATGAGAAAATATTCCTATGTACAGGTTCTTGAAAAGCTCTGAAATTTGTGAGGACACTGTCAACATTCGTGCAATCTGTGGCAAAACAGATGAGAGTTTGCAATAACGCAACCTGGAGTGACCGCATATAAGGCGTCCTCAACTAGAATGTGGAGACTTAAAAGTTGCATATATTATGTCGGCTGAGCTGGGTTCAGTATGTGTTTAGTAAAAGTTACTGGTTGGCACAAAGTTGAGGGTGCGTGCGGTTTGCCGTGGACATTATTGGATATTTAATTAAATCTATCCATAAATATTTGATTAATCATAATAATATTTGTTGTTCTCTGGGCTTCAGCGGCTTATATTTCGATAAAATCAATAATAAGATGTCAATTTATTTAACTTTTTTAACGGGGCAAAGGAAACCTAGCAAAATGTATAGGAGTAATTCGAAAAGCCATCTACGAATATTTATACTAGAGGCTCTGTGAGCTTTAGAACTAGCGAGCATGTATTGCTTAGCTAAAAACTGTTTTTTTTTATTATATTCCATCTCCTCGCACCCCGACCCCTTGAAGTTCGTCGGTATTTTTTATATTTTTCTAAACTTTTTTATTAAACTTTCAGCCCCCATATCTCCGACATTTGCATTTAAGCCAACCTTATTGGTAATTTTTCGTCGCCACTCAGTAATTTTTTGAGCATTTGGTAATTCCGCTAGTAGCTGTGTATGGTTATGAAAGGCAGGTCCATTTATTTCAAATATATATGCATTGAGTTTAGTATTATATAAAAAAATAATATTGATTAAGTAATTTGTTTCTTAGTAACGAAATATGAATTATCATTTTTATTGTTCGAAGTAGGATTTTCATTCATATTCTTTATTGCACAGAAATCAAAATGTAACAAAACATTTTATAAGCAAAGGCGAGCTTATCTCTAAAGAGAGATTTCTACCAGCAAACCTAGGGAAGACAGGAAAAGTTGTGCAACAGGAGAGTCCTAGTGCGCAATAAAACTATATTCCTCTAATTATTTACGGAGCTAAAACATAATTATATAATAAATTATGGTTCAAGTCGGGACACAAGGGTGATCCGTCAAATTTCAGACCAATATCGGTTCTTTCAGCACTAAGTAAAATTTTTGAAAAGATTATACTCAATCAAATGCTCTCACACTTCAACCGTACAAAACAACTCCACGCCAAGCAATACGGTTTCACTAGGGGTAAATCGACTACGGATGCAGGTATTACCCTTATATCTCATATTTATTCTGCATGGGAAGCCGCACAGGATGCCATCGGTGTTTTTTGCGATCTGTCGAAGGCATTTGATTGTGTTGATCATGACACGTTACTAATGAAATTAAATCATTACGGAGTTAGAAATAAAGCATTGGATCAACTAAGATCATACCTAAGCAATAGAATTCAAAAGGCAGAAGTCAACGGCGTTAAATCTGATGGATCGGGGGTAAAAATTGGCGTTCCATAAGGTTCCATATTAAGCCCTTTCTTATTCCTGGTATATATTAACGATCTGCCTTTTATGGTGGAGAAATTGACTAACATAGTGTCGTTTGCTTATGATACTTCACTGGTCTTCAAAATTGAAAGAAAAAAGAAGATTTTGATGATGTCAATAGAGTATTAACTCCTTGAATTGGTTCACAGTTAACAATTTATTGTTAAATGCTGGTAAAACCAAATGTATCAAATTCTCACTTCCAAATGTCAGGCAAGTTGGGACCAGTTTAGTGTTGGACAGCAATACGTTAGTAAATGACACGAAGTTTCTTGGAATAACCATTGATAACAAATTGCAGTGGGGACCCCACATAGAAAATTTGGCTGGTAAATTAAGTTCTGCGGCTTACGCTGTAGGAACATCAGACAAAACACGGATGTGGCTACATCTAGGCTAGTATATTTTAGTTACTTTCATAGTGTCATGTCCTATGGTATCTTGTTGTGGGGGAATGCAGCGGATATTCAAACAATTTTAATTTTACAGAAAAGAGCTATTCGAGCAATTTATAATTTAAAACGCACAGACTCCTTAAGACAGCTTTTTAAAGAAATTGACATACTGACTGTAGCTAGTCAATTTATTTTCGAAAATATAATGTATGTACGCAAGAACCTTACAAAATTTCCCAAACTTAGCGATAGCTGTAATGTTAACCTAAGAAATAATTACAGACTACTTGCGCCCCGGTTTAGACTCGCGAAGGTTAGCAATTCTTTCAAGGGTCAATGCATTCTCTACTACAACAAGATACCTCTGGAGATCTTGAAATTGCCATTTGAGCAATTTAAAATCCATGTTAAAGCGACTTTGTCGAAAAAGGGATATTACAATGTTCAAGATTACTTATGATGGGTCTGTATGGGGTTAATCTGGCTCAACACATACCTTGCTGTTAATAATTTTGTAATTATTTATTCCTGCTTATTAATTATGATAATGACTAAATATTATATTTTGTATTAGTTAAGCATAAGCAATTTTTAAAAAGAGATCTAAAAATCAATCTGTGGGTGTTTCTACGCCCTTATTCTCCCACAGTGGTCCAATGTAGAGAAGTGGCAAAAAATGACGATTGCTATGTATATGTAAATATCTACAGTAATAAAGACTTTTGGAATTTGGAATTACTTAATAAAGTAAAATAGCACAAAAATAAAATGTATATCAAACATAAACTACTTATATATACATACTTAAAATACCTATCACGAAAGAGAAAGGAAATGCTCTTTCAATCTTTTCTTAAAAGTGAAAAAGAAAGTTCAATTTTTTTTTTAAAATCCTGCAACCAAATAAAAATAGAGACGTTTTACCTGAAAATAAAACGTTTATTAAATACTTACCATATTCAGGGCCTAATTAAAAACATGAGAAGACATCTTTGATTTTCAGTGCTAAACTAGTGACGTATATCCGGTCCGTCCGTTCCCGCCCGGATGTTCGGTTAAGCCGCGTGGTACCTTGTTTGCGCCCGCGCCCCACCACACCACCGAGGCAGTTCGGATTGTTGAATTCGAATTTAGCTTCATTGGATCTGTCATGTCCACCAGGCAGATTTAAAAAATATTAGGCCCTGAATATGGTAAGTATTTAATAAACGTTTTATTTTCAGGTAAAACGTCTCTATTAAATATCTTGACCGATATTCAGGGCCTAATTAAAAACATGAGAGACGTGTTTGATATCGCCTGGTGTTGGTGGACGCTAATGTGATTCGTAAACATACATATTTAAATAAAAGTAGGTATGTTTATGTTGTGACATACAGAAATTATGAATGTTTCAGGTATTTTGATAAACAAGTAAGTATCTATCTATAATTTATTCGGACTGATCGATGATCCCTTAGGAAGAAACCTAAAGTTTACATGTACTGTATGTAGGTTAGGTACTATGACTTATGACATTACTGTATCTGTTCTGTATTGCTTTCTGTTAAGATGAGGTGATTAGTGTGGTTTAAATAAATAAAATTAGCTTGTAACTTATAAACAGGTATTATTATTCATCTTGATAGAACCTGCGTAGAAATGGTACCAAACCAGTAAATAAATTAGGTAGGTATTACTAAAATCAGCAAATATAAATCAAACTTTGGAATAAAGTATTGAACAATACATAATTGTCTTAATTACTCGACAGGGGAGAATAGGTTCGTAATCAATGACTCTCTTCTAGCTCCAGATTTTACTTCTCTTTGATAAAAAATTTGGAAGGTCTTAGCAGACTTCCAGTTGCCTCGGGATAGTATGTCATCAATGGGAAAGTGTTCGATCCAGTTTTTGGATGCAACAGCTGATCTGAAACTGCTAGGCGTAGCATTGATGTTTGCATCTTGAAGTAGTTTCTTCAGCCAGCCCCCTATGATTGTACGTGTAGCAGCTTTGGGGTCGCCTGTAGTACTCACAAACAGATTATCGCACTTAGCAGCAATTCGCCTAGGTTTCCCCAACTCAATGAGGCGACGTATCCAGTAGATAAGATCCAGTGACTTGTCCTTATTCTTATTTAGCTTCCATCCCGATTGTTGATGGGTAATGGAGTCAGTTTTGGAGCCAAAAGATGGCCATAAGATTATGCTGTCATCTGAAATAATACAGTGTTCCTGAGTAACGGTAAGTAAAGTTAAATCGTGTACACGTCTACCCGAGCATAGTAGGAGTGAAGCAGCCGCTCTTTGAGAGGTGGCAAATAAACTTGATGAATTGCAGGTTCTTTTAGAAAGATGGTTTACAAGGGAGTCTATATCCCAGATGGGGGCTTTGATAGGTTTAGGCTTAGCTAACCCAATGGACTTTAGGACTTGTTTTACAAGTGTATGTGAGCTTAGCTTATTACTTTCACTGGGATCACAAAGAGTAGACACTACAGATTTATGAACAAGGATAGTGCTGTATGAAAGGCCTTCCTTTTGATGTAGATCAGTGAGGAATCGGGCCAGGTCTGAGCCTGTAGGTTTATGTGTATGTACCTTGTGAGTTATGGTCCAGTTTCGCCAACGGGTCCAAGCTGGTTTATACGTTCTAAGAGTGGATTCACGCCAGCTCGCACGGAGCAGAGCTTTTTGTTCCTCGCTCCAGTCACTTAGGTGTTCTTGCCAACCCCACATCTCCATATCTCCAGCGTCATCTCCGATATGTTGGGGGCGGACGTCCCGTCGTTACATCGACTAGGACCTGCGACAGGTTCCTTATCGTGAATGGGGGTGACAATGCGCGGCTCTTCAGGTCTGGTCTCCAGTAAATTTTGTGCCATCTCGGGGCTACGATCAGGTACACACCCAGTGCATTGTTTAAGTGCGTCAATACTCTGGGAATGAAATAAGGCGGCGGGAACAGCCATGCCAACTTGAAATCCCACTTGCTGCCTAGAGCATTGTACATGCTCGCCTGGTTGTCGGTTCTGTCCAGTGTACAGTACGTTGGAACCACGTGAGCTCTCCTGGAAGCAAAAAGATCGATTACGGGGGTTCCCCACTTGGCAAACACGACATTTGTTATGTTTGACAGGAGATGCCATTCTGGTGGGTCTTTGAGACGTGATAAATGGTCTGCTTCGCAGTTGTAGTTCCCTGCTATGTGATAGATGGACATGTGAATGTTGTTTTGGTCCAGTACTTGTAGCACTTTCATTGCCAGCTCCGTAAGGGCTATAGATTTCGCCCCTCCCTCTTTTCTTAGATAAGAGACGACAGTTTTGTTGTCGCACTGTATTAGCAGCGACTGTGAGCTCAGGAGCTGATAATGATGGCGTAAAACATTTAATATGGCCAACATCTCCTTGTAGTTGCAATGAAGGTTCTGCTGTGAGGGTAGCCATGAGCCTGTTATTGAGATTTCGTTTAATTAGGCCCCCCAGCCGATGTCGCTGGCATCTGTTGTTAGGTAATGAGACGATAGTGAGACATGAAGTAGAGTACTCTTCTGACAATTCAACTGCCACCATTCTAACTCGACTAGGGCTTTCGCAACTAGAGGAAAGGTTTTTGTCATCTTTAGTTTCAAGGCCTTGTTGGCCTGTAACTGTAAATACCGGTAATTTAGACGACCCCTCGGTACAGCAAAACTGGCAAAGTTCAGCAGGCTACTGAGACCTTGTAACTCTTTGACGGACGTTGTCCGTGTTGTCAAGATTTTGGATACCGTGCAATGTATTTTTGCTACTAACCTCTGAGGAATGTATTTCGCGTTCTGCCATGTGTTCCACACAATGCCCAGGTATTCCACTGCCTTCTGTGGGTTGCAAACAGATTTGTCTGTGTTCACTTGCCAGCCTAGGTGGGCGAGCGTGTTCAGTGTCAACGACACTTGATTTATGAGAGTGGCTTTGTTTTGATGAGCCAGCATGAAATCGTCGAGATACACGATGATCCGGATACCGTGATCGCGGAGGTATTGTGCTATCCAGTTGGTAATTGAGGCGAATATTCTCGGTGCTGAACAAAGGCCGAAGGGTAGGCACGTCATTTCCAGTATTTGTGGGTTTTTGTCGCCGTACAGAAGGCGGAGAAACCTTCTGTGGCCTTCGAATACAGGGACATGGAAGTATGCCTGGTGAATGTCCACTTTGGCCAACCAATCCTTGGGTTGTAGAAAATCCGTTACCCGATGAACATTTATTAGTCTGAAAAGTCGAGTGTTGACGTATTGGTTCAGATTTTTTAAGTTGAATATGGGCCTCCATGTGCCGTCGCTCTTGGGGCGCAGGAATATCGGGGAAATAAAGCTGGGCGATGGGCGCACCTTTTCTAGCACACCCTGCGAGATCATGTTTTTCATTATTTTCGATATTTTTTCTGATTCTGGTGTTTTCACACTGCGACTGTTTGGAATGTGCAATGGTGGTTTCAACACAAAAGGAATGCGGCATCCTTGTATAATTTTTAGAATGTATGTGGGAGCTCCCAACTGTTTCCAACGATCGTAGTACATGCGGAGTTGTCCGGCGTGAAATTTTGCATGCATGTGCATGGCATAGTCAATATTTTCGTTTATGGGTTTGGTGTCTCCTATCCCGGTGGGATGAGGGAGAACGTCTGGGTTGACAATCCCTTCCTGACCTGTCGGGGAGACCACGGCCGCGTGAACCCCGCGCGCCTCGCCCGCGAAACGAATTATTATTTATCCTGCCTCGGGCCGAAGTATGATACTGGCTTTGATTATGATATTGCGCGCGATTGTTATAAGTTGCGGCCTGTTTCTGCGTCTGACTGCGGGTAGAAGTTGAAGGCTCGTACTGTGGCGCAGTATTGTAGCGAGACATTCCTTCCACCCAAAACACATTTTTAACTCCACCCGCTTTTTACAATAAAGCATTAAATTTGTTGGCTTCAAATAGATGAGAACCTGACGGCGCAATTTTGCGTAATGTATTTTTGTGGTACTGGTTTTTTACTGATGAGAGTATGCCTTCTCTGCGGTATTGAATAAGTTCCGCCCGTTGTCCACAGACGAGCTGGAGAGCGTCGTTTGAAATCTTGCTATACTCTCCATTGGCCAACATTTCTTTGAGCTTTGTATGGATATCGTCGAAATGTAGGTTTTAGACCTGATGTAATTCACTCAAAAGCGCGTCGCGCTGTTTGAGCAATGCATAGGAAATGCCGGCAAAAGCCTTTTCCATGTTGAAGGTAGTTTTAGATGTATCGTACCTCTTTATCTCGTCATTAGCTTCAAGATTAGTGAAACCCGGCGCAAATAAATAGTGTTTTTGGACGTCGGCATATCGGACGTTAATTCAGTCCTGGCTATTGAATCGCTGCAAATCTTTAAATTGTTGTGTTAGTTCGGGAGACGCCTGCGGTACAGCGGGCTCCTTGGTTTTTGTACCAGTAAAAATGTTAAGATCGACCTCGAAAGCCGAGTCAATGTTGGCGGGCTCGGACTCCTCAACATGACCTTCGTAGAGGTCTCCACTAACATTAGGGTCAATCAAGTCATGCCGTGGTTCACAATCATATTCGTGAAATTCCTGTGTAGCAGCAAGTTGGCTTTTAAGATCTTTAATCTCGTTAAAAAGAAGATCGAACTTACGTTCCTTGATGCGTTTGCGCCGTCGGTACCGCTTCCTGCGATCGTCGCTTTCCGAGAAACTCGACGAGGACGAACTAGAATTATCGGAGTCCGAAGAGCTCACCGGTTTCCGCCTTTTCTTGCCTTTATCCTTACGCGCCGCCACGTGCTCCACACTGGACGGAACCTCCGGGGTTTCTTGCTCCATTTTACACAAACGAACGGTCACACCGTTGGGAATCTTTTATTTGCCTGCAATCAATCAGAAAATTCTATGAAATTCTTTAACGAACAGTTGGTTATAATATGCAAAAGAAGTTCTCACGTCACGATGTATAGATTTTTGGCGGGCCGTACTCAGGAGCTGAGCAGCGACTGTGCCGTGCGAAAATCAAGACGCCAATGAAGCTAAATTCGAATTCAACAATCCGAACTGCCTCGGTGGTGTGGTGGGGCGCGCGCGCAAACAAGGTACCACGCGGCTTAACCGAACATCCGGGCGGGAACGGACGGACCGGATATACGTCACTAGTTTAGCACTGACAATCAAAGATGTCTTCTCATGTTTTTAATTAGGCCCTGAATATCGGTCAAGATATTTAATGTCTTGTTACTAAAAGGAAAACCCTATGTTTACAATGCATTCGCAAAAAGCAGACTATGCACCTCGCATTAAGTAATTTACTTACTTCAGCTTGGTGCAAAAATCTACTATTTTCCTCTAAAATTTCAAGTGGCCAATTCCATTGAAACGCGTTTATATGCGAATCTGCGACACGGGCAGCCAGTGAGACTAATACATATTTATATAATAGTTATAGTCCTAGTCTAGGCAGATATTTTCAAACAATCTTCAATGTTTCAAAAGAAAGCCTTTGCTTTCATTGAAGGATCAATTATATACCTGTATGGTAGAATATCCCATTGTCTCTTTCAACAGTAGCCTCTCCCTCGCGTCTAACTTCTGCAAGACCTTTAATGTCCCAATTGATTCCTTTTAGGGCGTTATCTAGCTCTTCGAAACGTTCGTCCTTCATCAATGTGCGGGCATTAAAGGTAAACACATTTAAATTATCAGAGTTTTGTGTGGCGTGGGTTGTTGATGGGGTAGCGATCTCGCCCGGGGATTCTTAGCACCCCTGCCTCCGCGGCTATTCCGGCTACCATCGTCACCATCGTCGCCGCTGGAGGCGCCGGGCACTTGGGGCCTAGGTTGAGTTTGTACTGTCATAGGTTTGTCCTGTGTAGGGGTTTGGACCATAATCCCACCACGCTGGTCCATTGCGGGTTGGTGGGTTTGTGCCAGAGCCTCGTCCGTTGATCAGCAGAGTGTACCACGAGCAGGTGAGGATGACTTGGGGTCCTAAAGATCTTAGATGAACCCCCATTCCACTCCTTCACTGTTCACTTTAGGTATCCATTATCTTACGTTTTAATATCTTCCTATAATTAAATGATTAGAAATTATTTTCATTTATTCCTAGTTTTGGCTGGAAAGAAATTCTCTAAACGCCACATAGTAGATAGCTAAAATACGGGCCCAAATCTCGATAAAGAGTTTGGATGACAAGACCAATAGGAATAAATTGATTTTATTTTTGCTTTCATCTTCACTTTATATCTTTATTTATATATAAAAGACCACGGGCATATTAAAACATTACAATACTTTATTTTCAAACTGAAAGTTGACGGTTTGGCGCGAAAACGGACCTACAGCTGAAGTTACGTAATATTTGTTATCAGACTGTCAGAACACACTATGTCTGAGATACGCGACCGAAGTTCGGCATGATTCCGCGGCTGATTTTACGTTCCGACGTATTCGGCTGATATGACACACCACAAGTGCTGAACTTTCGCGGCAGAAATTCAGTTGCGCAACTTTGTGTGTGTCACACACAAGTTCATAGAGGTCTCGGCAATCGAAGCGAACTTCGGTCGCGTATAATGTGTGCTCTACAGAATAAGTTGCCGCTAAACTTACGCCCGACCGAAGTTTGCTGTACGCTATAACGCAACGTTATGTCCGCATTATGGGGCGTCAGTAATTCAAATAGCATTGCAGGCGTAATCATGCCGAGCTTCGGTCGCGTATACTCGGCATAGTGTGTTTGGCTCTGTCCCTTTCTGACAACAACTATTACCTCACTTTTTCTAATAGGGTGTTTTAAAATGAGTGCTGTTTAATGTTACTTTCAATTCATATCTGTTGTTGAATATTAATATTAAATTATATAAAAACGTGCAAAAGATGGGTTTATGTTTTAGGTGTAATTTTTTATTATATGTGATAAATATCTTAACCGAAGCTTTTCTATTCCAAGTGCCTGCGTTGACATCAAATATTTACAGATAGTGATACTTTAGAATATAGAATTGTTAAAAATACTAATTTAAGCTCGAAATGTCAAAAAGTAATTTTTAGGGTACCGCACCCAAAAGTTGACAACGGGACGGTATTGCAAAGGGTCCGCGGTCTGTTCATCTCTCCGGCTGTTGCAAGAATATTAAACATAACTTATCATTAGGCGTTTAACCATAAGAGGTGACTGAAGCAGATTTGAGCTCATTTATCCGATTATTAATAATACAAACGTAATAAGGACCATAATAAATTAACAAAATAGTTATTAATATTATTAAATATTTCTTTCAGATTACAAGATCCTGACAAATATTATAAAATTATAATGAAATGAACATTTTTACCCGATGGAAGGTGAATGGGATATCCCATCTCTCTGAAAATATCTTCAGGATACCGTTGTCGTTGTCGCGCATTCTGCCGCTGGGCAGATCGCTGGATGATCATCGCTGGATGATGCAGCTCTTTTCCTCATTATCGCGTGGAAGCCATCCCTGCGCGCTCTGCAGACATCGCTGAAGCACTGCAGAAGGCAGCCCCAACAACCTCCACTGCTGGTGTAAAAAGATTGGCAATACGCTCAAAATCTTTACTGGTATTGAGCACCGAGCGAATCTGCGAGCCAGCACATTACTTCTAACTGCCAACACCCTACAATCCCTCTCCATCATGTCTCATCCATCAAATATTCGTCCACCAAGTGCCCTAAATACTTAAATTCGGTTACCCGATTCAGGTAACAGCCCTTACGAAGTTATAATTGAGGGAGAGAAAATATTAAGGCCGTCTTGCAAGCAGGCTTTTGACAGCCGCTAAATGGAGTTTAAACGCAATATATATACAACGCGGCCAAGTTACTTATTCAAGCAGGGTGAGGGCATTGCCTGTCAGACAGGGTCCCACTCAACATGGCCACGTTGTATTTATATTGCGGTTAAGCTCCACTAAGCGGCTGTCAAGTCTGCTGCAAGCGGCCTTAGATAATGTACGTAAAACAACTCAAATACTGTCATATTACTGTCACGTTATCAAATTTAGTAACAGACATCTAAAACAGAATATTGAATAACTGCTTCATCGTGGGTACAGCTCTGCCTCTGCCATCCCATATGGGAAAAGATGTGACCGTGTGTTTATTTTGCTTTGCCAGCAATCTCATGAAAAATACACTTTATTTTAAATATTTCAGACGATATTTACAGACTACAGATGCTTAATTAGTAGGTACCCAACTATTTGCTCGAAAAATGTTACTGCAAAATTATTTTGCTGGCTTCGACCCAAAATTCAGTAGGCGACGCTGGAGTTCTGGAGATAAGTCCCGAGTTGAAAAATAATTCGACTTATTTAACAAGCCTGTGAGGACAATAAGTAATTGGGACTTAGTGTTTCGTCCGCTGAATTAAATTTAAATGCTAGTTTGTTACACTAGGAATTGTAATTGGTATTTTCGAAAAGAAGGATTTTATAAGTTTGAACCCAGACGAACGTCTGTCTGTGCGACCATAGTTCTCAAACCGATGGACTGATTTAATTGCGCATTTTTGGTATGGGTTCACTGCGATGGTTCCTAACTATTTGAAATCTAAATCGGTTCAGTGGTTTCAAAAATTTACGGTCATCATCGCCTCTGTCTCTCGTCCCTAGGATACCCTGTGGCGTGGATACGTCACAAAATTTGAACTATAGGGTAGGATTTTCGTTAAGCCTGGGCGAGACGCCATTGCGGGTTTCTGCATAGCGTGTTACGGCACACCACCCGCACCAAAACACTATCGCACTGTCGTTTTTAAATTCATAGCTACCAAAATTTCCTTAACAGGTAAATTAGGTATTGTCAAAACGCATTTAAATAAATATTTTTGAAGTCTATGTACTATTTTGATTTGACTGGAAATAAAAATTTGTAAATTTAGACCTCATTTCAATAATTATTTATATCGAGCGAAGTTCCTCCAATCGCATTTCTGATAAAACAAAATCTAGAGAAGATTCCAAAGTTATTATACTAATTTATTTAACTTAGGACTTCTTTTGATCAGCAGAGAATAAACTTCATAAAGTTTAGTATTTGTCGATATATCACCTTAAGTGGTAGGTGTATGATTTTATCGATCACCAATCAGGAGACAGCTCTATTATTTTGATGACAGACCTACTATCATTTTGAATTAAATAAGTGATCAAACTAATGGACGAACATAAGGATGCATATTTACAATAGTTTGCGAGGACATGCGTGGCGACCTCTCTGTCCCTTTCCATACGACAGGTCATCTTAAACAATGATGGCCCCAGTTGGGAACAGCTGCCTACTTTCACATACCGGACTTTGCACGTAGATAAGGATGGAAGCAAGAGCAGATCCCTTACACAATCAATTAAAAACAACTGCAAGAACCAATCACCAACCTTTTTGGGCCAAATTCTCAACAATAGATCTCGATCCAAATTTAACATGACGAAAATTATAGAGAGTAAAATAAGTGACGGGGATTTAAAGGGAGCTGCTCAACTTCTTTTCTCGAGCGATGCTGTCGCCCCTGACTACCCGGACACTCTGCACGCGCTGGAGTCAAAGCACCCAGCACATTCACCAACACTGCACCTCCCTGATCCCCCCAACCCTTCTGAACGTACTCCCCAGGCTAATAATACTACAAAGACCTGATCTGTGGAGCCGTCGGGGACGTCGGGCAGACTCTCCTGGCGGATATCGCTGAACTGGCGAGCCTCATGTTGTCTGGAAAGGTGCACGAGGGCATAACAGACGTGCTCTACGGAGCTAATCTGTGTGCGCTCATAAAGAAGGACGGGGGTATCAGACCATCGCTGTAGGCAATACCATCCGCCGCATAGTGTCAAAGATCTGCTGCAGGAATAGCCTACCAGATCTTTGCACTACCTTACAACCGGTACAGCTGGGTTTCGGTAGCAGGGGAGGCTGCGAGGCCGCTGTGCACGCGACTCGCATCTTCCTAGCTAACGGAGGAGGTGGCGTGCTGCTGAAGGTAGACGTGAAAAACGCCTTCAATTCGGTAGACAGAGGCGCCCTGCTATCCAAAATTAAAGAGCACACACCATCTATCTACAATTACATGTGGAAATGTTACAGTAAACATTCTAAATTAATCTTCAGGGACCATCTTATAAATTCTGCCGTCGGCTGTCAGCAGGGCGACCCACTCGGACCGGCAATATTCAGTTTGGCTATCCATCCGATCATTACCAGCCTAAATTCCAAATTCAACATTTGGTACCTAGACGACGGGACCATAGGAGGCAAAGTCGAAGACGTATTACAAGATTTAGAACACCTAACATCAGAATTTAAAAAAAATAGGCCAATTTCTCGAAATGCGAATTGTTCATATCTGATAATATTACCCTCCCGGAAAAGACTGAGATCATCTCTAAATTCAACTCAGCTGCCCCTAACATTAAAATTCTAGACAAAGACTCACTTCGCCTCCTAGAGGCCCCCGTTCTAGAGGACGGGATCCCCAGCTTCGTGGATGAACAAATCTTTAAATTCAATCAAAATTCTATCAAACTGACTGACCTAAATCCCCACATGACCCTGTCTATCATACGGTTTTGCCTTTTTGTACCCAAATTCACCTACCTCCTTCGATGCTCTCCTCTTTGGAAATACCCTCCCATTCTCAACCTTTTAGACGATATTACCAAAAGTACATTAACCAAAATTTTAAACATTAATCTCGATGAACGAAGCTGCACCCAATCCGCCCTTCCAATCAGACACGGTGGCTTGGGCATCCGGAAAATCTCAGATGTGGCGCTCCCGGCCTTCCTGTCTTCAGCCCATAGCACACGTGATCTCTATGGTAAAATCATAAACCCATCAATCGGTGATGTGGAGGTCACGTGTATGGCCGAGGCCAGGAAGGCCTGGACGCAAGCCTGGCGGGGCAAAATTTTCCAACAAATTTAAACTCTCAACGGCTATGGGACGAGCCGCTATGCATTAAAACCCGCGAAGATCTGGTAAAAACGGCTAGTGGTCCAGCAGTGCGCGCTCGTCTCCTAGCTACCAGGGAGAAGAAGTCAGGACACTGGCTGCGCGCAATCCCATCAAAGCACTTGACCGTACCACCCTTACCCTCGCCGTTTGCCTGCGACTCGGCGTAAAGACAAACGAAATCCATCGGTACCGCTGCGGTGGTCCACCCTAGGACCAACTAGGTCACCACGGCCTCTCCTGCCAACGCAGCGCCGGTCGGTAGTCCCGTCATGCCAATCTTAATGACGTCATCCGTCGGGCCCTTGCCAGCTGTGGCGTGCCAGCAATACTTGAACCCAATGGGCTGGCACGCGACGATGGCAGGAGGCCGGACGGAATGACGCTCATTCCCTGGCATAGCGGGAGGTCGCTAGTATGGGACGAGACCTGCGTAGATACGCTGGCACCGTGTCACCTTTCGGCAACCTCAGCCACAACCTGCGGCGGCAGCAGCAGAGTGTCTCAAAAGCCGCAAATACGCCGCACTCGGCGACGACTATTTGTTTATGCCGTTCGGCTTTGAGACCCTTGGGCCGTGGGGCCCTGACGCTCGAAGAGTCCTCAAAGACATCTCTAAGAGGCTCGTCGAAGCATCAGGGGACCGCAGAGCTGGCGCCTACCTCGCTCAACGCATCAGTATTGCGATACAGCGAGGTAACAGTGCCAGCGTCTTGGGCACCCTCCCGCCCGGCAGCGAACTCAGGGAAATTTTTAATTTAGTTTAGTGTAGTTATAGTTTAGTTTTAGTTTATAATATATAATAAATGTTGTCTAATAAAACAAAATAGATAAGAAAAAATAAATAAAAAAATTGTTTGGTAAAAACATGTTTAGTGACCGTTTTGATTAATTTGATGACAAATTTATGTTTTTGCCACCGTTTATTTATAAGTCTACAGTTTATCTAAAGTTTATAAGCAATATATAATAAAGTATTTCGTATTAATTAGCTGCAAAAAGCAAGCACCTGGTCACGGCATTTCGCGTTCGTACTAAAGTAATTTATTCGAGTAATTTATTAAATTTTCTTAAGAAAGTCTTTTGTCTCGTGCGACGAGTCCCATCTTTTTGTCTTAATAAAAACTCAGCTAAGTAAGAGTCGGAATCGCGCGATTAGGGTTCTGTCTGTCTGAACAAACATTTCAAAAGTAATTTTATGTAATTTTTCCTCCTTTGGTTACGGAACCCTTTAGTATAAAACGTACTGAGCGATTCATATTTCATATTCATATTCATATTCTTTATTGCACAGAAAACATAGATAAACAGACAGTTACAATAAATTTTATAGGCAAAGGCGAGCTTATCTCTAAAAGAGATTTCTTCCAGCAAACCTAGGCAAGACAGGAGTGTTTATGAAAAAGGACAGTCCTAGTGCGCAATAAAACTGTATACATACGTACGAAAATTACTTTTAAAATATAAATAAAATATACCTAATAAAAATATATATATCTCAACTATTAAATACACTAGATAGCATGCACATATATAAACTACAAAATATCATATACTTACATAAATATGATACCGATTACGGAAGAGAAAGGAAATACGCTTTCAATCTTTTCTTAAAAGTGAAAATTGAGGGACTATCCCTAATAGTGCAGGGAAGTGCGTTCCACAGTCGGATTGCCCTTAACCTAAAAGAGTGTTTGTAGGCGGCAGTGTTATGCCGAGGAGTTAACAGCAGAGACACCGTGTGGGATCTCCGATTACTATCCCTGGGGAAAAGAAACTCAAAACGTTTCATATTTCAATTATACCTAATCTACTATCCAAGAAGTAATAGATTACATTAATTATACTTAGCTTTTCGTTATTCAGGTTACACTGCTATGTTCATATTTCATTTATACCTAATCTACTATCCAAGAAGTAAAAGATTACATTAATTATACTTAGCTTTTCGTTATTCAGGTTACACTGCTATGTTCACAAAGGGACTCAAAAGATATATTTTTTTAGCATTTAGGTTTAATACTCATTTAAATAGATAATAATTGTGTCCCAAAGAAACAACGAAGCTATTGCACCAGACTAAACAACGCAGAAACTTATTCGTGTGCAACAAAAACTTAGTGTAAGCGCACCGAGCTTTGTTTTGTAAGTAACACAGCTGGAAAGCTTTCACAGAAATGCTTTACAAAACGATACGGTATTTGAAAAGGTAAATCTAGAAACGTGTCTGAAGCTGAACCTATTTCAACAAAAACGTTTGACGATATCAGAAAAGTTTATTTCCAGCAGACTCAATTTTGTGTTAAAAAGAGTATTTCATAGAACTCGTGAAGAAAGTTACCGTTTTGACAGTTCCTAAAAAGTATCTATTTTGACTAGCAGTCAAATACCGTATTGCAGCAGTCTAAAATTCCTTGTTTAGAACCTGTTTTTCGTCTAACGAACTGTGAACATAGTCCTCTGTGGGGCATGGCGTTGCGGTTCGAGGCTGTAACCCCACGCGAGAGGTCCCGGGTTCGAAGCCCGGCTGGGGAATAAGAAAAAAAACAGGTCTTGAATAACAGGGGCCCAGCCCATTGCCGCAGCTCTGGGGATATATGAGCTCATCAGACCCAATGAGTTACTGAAGGAGTGGCTTTAAATAAAATATCGGTCAAGTGCGTGTCGGACTCGCACACGAAGGGTTCCGTAACATTGTACAAGAAAACTTAAGGACAAAAAATCGGCCAAGGATCGGTCGGACTCGAACACGAAAGGTACCATCAGACAAGAAAACTTAAGCACTAATAATTATAAAACAAAGAAAAAATAATATTAAGTATCCTTAGAACTTAACGATTGCGCAGCCGATTTCTTACGCCACTACAACCGAGTGATTAGCCGCGAAATCTGCGATCATATTTGAATCATGATATAGTTTGTTATATCACGGGGGTGTTGAAACACTTCTCTTGAATGGGGACCCCTTTAATTGATAAAATCTCTAGTAATTTATTATTTGTTGCTGTAGCGGGAACGCAAACACAGATTCTGTGAAAATTTCAACTTTCCCGGACGGACGGACGTACGGACAGCGTAGGCTTAGTAATTGGGTCCTGTTTGGCATCCTTCGGATACGGCACCCTAGCAACTAACAATAAGGTAAAATAAAATATATAACCAAAAATTTTATAGGAAATAATTATTCAATTAACTATCCCCATGTAATTATGTTAATAAATAACTAATAATAAAGATGTGAAACTAAATTATTTGCATAGGGTATATATGTAAGGTTATATCATGTGTAACTTAAATTAGATATTTATGACCAAATGTAAACCATGATACGCAAGTACGCAATGTTTTTTTATTTCGGTCCCAATAAACAAAAAATATGACTTCTCACACTTTTCAGTACCATAAGAAACGAATAAAGCTGGGCCGGCGACATACTAAATTAGTATAGAACCCGGCCGAGTCGATTCAATTTCTCACTGTACATTACTCCGAGCGGATCGCGCTTATCTTAGCGAGAAATAAACTAGGATTTATTTCTTTCCTTTCTCAGGATTACGAACGTCCATCGGCTCGGCCTCGCCTCGAGAGACAGGGCACAAGTTGTCGAACTAAAACCTCGCCAGCAGGCACAAAGTTGAGTTACAACTAGTTACAAGGGAATAAAACACGAAAGTAACGGGACTTCGAAAGCCCTTGCTATATTTTGGTAAGGTTTAGGTTTCTGTACCCTAAGGGTTACATATATTGAGGCTCTGCTTTGTGTTCTTTGATTCTAAGTCTAAGGATTTTGGGCATTTCGACTTTCGTTAGGGGGGAATATTTTAGGAGTTATCAATCCTGCACGCACGTACGCACGCTCGCACGCACGCACGCTTGCACGCACGCACGCTCGCACGCACGCACTTAGCCCCTTTTCGATGAATTAAGGCCCAGTTCTGGCTGTTGAGGGGCGCCGCATTCGCCCGTCGTCTTCAGGCGGGGTAGCGGAACTGGCGGGGTAGCGGGCGGCGCGGAATAGCGTCGGGCCGCCCGGATACTTTTAAAATTAGGTGTTTTTTCGAATTTACTGAAAAAACGTAAATAAGCTAATCGATAAAATTTAAGGATTAATACGGAGCTCGAAAAAAAGGAAAATTTAGGTACAAAAATTATGAGAAAAATCAGTAATTTTATATTGAAATTATTGAATCTCCTTTTAAATATAGACTATGTTCAGGATTTTTTACGATCGAGCCAAATTAATCCAATCGTGTAACGACATAGTATTTAAACTAGATTAGCTCTTTGTTAATAACATATAATTTTTTGAGACCTATGAATTTATTGTTTTTTTTTGTTTTGCCAAAGCTCTTTTCAGTGGTTTTGTGTGATCGTGAGTATTTATTTGCCTTTGGGTAAGTTTTTATCATACTATTTTATCACAGATCGGCCATTTTGTTTCATCAAAGGTTACTTTGAAGGTATCGTAACGGTTTCTGGCCGAGTCAGCATAGGTAAATGTCTGATTAGTTATTTTAATCTAATAGCTGCAGCGATGGGCTTGCCCGCTGTCATTTATCCGTGCTTGCGTTGTCTGCTCTAAGTGTGTGAGTAACCTGATATTAATTAACAAATCAATTTAGCAATATGTAAAAACGTACTGTACACGCTGTACTTTGCACCAACGTCATTCGAGCCAGGTGCCAACTTAGCTCGCCTTAGTAGCACAAGCATTTGCGCCGAAACCGCAGTCCTGCCATGCGCCTAGTTGTGTTGGTCGTGTAGTACCACTGACACCTCAAATGGAACTCAGTTCCTCCAATTTGGGCCAATCAGCAACCCGAAACATTTGTTTAATCTAAACCGGCGTATTACCAAGGCGGCGTATCACAAGCGCGCTCATGTCAAGTCGCGTCTATTTAATTTCAAAGGGCCTTTTATCTGTCCTCTTGACTGACGTCACGACAAAGATGAAAGAGGACATTACATTCTTTGGTTTCTTTGGATACGAATTTTATATGTAAATTTTTCACGAAGTCTAATGTGATGTAGCGATCACAACCTTAACGACAGCGAACTTGCAGATTTTACCCGACTGCAGCGAAGCGAAAAAGAGGAGGGTTATGTGATTGACTTGTATGAATATGTTTACAGGGTTTAGAATTTACGTTTATTTTGTTCTTACATGTCAACCGAACATAAAGTTCGCTGCGCTCGCCCCCTCTAGTCTTCACATAAGCTACCGCAGCGTTTGCCCTGGTATTTCGTTTGCAAATCGAGTTTAAACCTGTTTACAATTTAACGGTTTTATTGTAAACTAAATCGTCATATTGTAGGCAGTTCGTTACAATTTATCGATAGTTTGTAAACTGACGAGAAAAAAAAGTAACATAATAAACTAACGGTTTTGACAATCTTACGGTGACATATATGTATATGTATGTACATACAAGTAGAGTGCCACATGCGATGCCGTGTACAGACGGAGAGTTGATGCGGTCGCCGTGACAGAGATCGATCGGACCACATCATCATCATCAACATGGATGTATGTCTGTTCCTGTGTTCCCTCGTAACTACTCAACGCGGCTCAACCGATCTTGATTAATGATACGTCATTAGATTCGTCTTGATGGCCCTAGTATTACTGGGTACGTACAAAAATGAACCAAAATGGCGGATTTTATCCTCTTGAATATGCGGGCTAAACAAACCTAATTTCAAAACTCTCGAACGGTTATCAAAACAAAGAGAATTAAAATGTGACTGCGGCAATATATACTAACTAATAGTTTTAATAAACAATAGTTTTAAATTAAGCATTTACATATTTTTCGTAGTTAACGTTTTCAAAATGAATGTGTTGTAATGTTTTGTGCTTTTCTGAAGCGATGACTTATATTTTTTCTGATAAACAGCTATGTTTTAATTCTCAAATTAAATCAAACATCAAAACTTTTAACTTAACCTAACCGAAATACCTAGTTTGGGGCCAGAAGCAATGAATGCGCCTGTATATAAAACGAAAGTAAGTCGGTATACACTCTCACTGATAGGCTGTTCAAACAAATTCCTATGGCCACTTAAAAAAAGAAATTAAAAAATAAATCAACACCTACGCGCGCTTTGATATGAGTACAAAAGGCTGGGTTTTATACCCGAAAAGGTCTGATGTGAAGTGAGTCTATTGTTCTTTGGTACGGTATTATTTTTAAGATATACTTGGACTATTATTAAAAAGGTCGGTTTCGGTTCGACCCCCCGCGGAGGCTAATGTTTTGTTAAGTCTTATTGCACTATACGCTGCGAGAATTATAATATGAATGCAGAGTTTAATTCAGTATTAATGCACTCAAGCTGTTCATTTCACTCAAGCATTCGTCATACTCTGTGTTGTATGTAACTCTGTTTGTATGTTATGTATGTAGAGTTATGATGCGTTTATGTCAATCAAATGGTTTACAATAATTTACATTATCAAATTTTTTATTAATTTGAATTCATGAGATTTAGAATTTGGTATTCTTGATTTTCGAAGATCAATGTTTAAGTTCCGACACTTTTTTTGATTGGGATAGCGTCTCTATTCGCTGTTAATAGTAGCTCAATGGCGTAAAGGCGAGCTTATCTATAAATATAAATTCCTTCCACCAAACCGAGACGAGTAATTGATGGTTTTGTGGCGATAGACTTATCCTTGCACGGAGGTTAAATGAAGATAATTAAAGGCGAGCATAACTGTGCACAAATAAAGAAAAAACCCAGCCTCTACTCCACTACCCGGCCGGGTTATAATAACATTATCCTTAATTCCAGAAATGGCGAGCTACTGTCCTATTTGTCACGCTTCCTTGTACGGTTAGTACAGCAGACTTATTTATACCATGCTGTATGAGGTAAGACAACCAATGCCGGTACACCTCACTACATTTATTCAGTTTACCTACAGCCAGCGATGTATGTTAAGTATTAAAAACGTGTAAATACTAAATTATATTTTTAGCGTAACTAAATTGTAATTTCAGCCTCTGGAAATTTTGCTGTTTAAATAAGCTTAATTTTTGCATGTTATTTTCTGCAAAATGTAGTTGCATTACGAATTATTTTATTTTATGATGAAATTGATAATCTCTTTAAAGGTTTTATTGTTTTATGAAATAAAAATAAGTTATTTTAAAATTAGCCTGCATGATGTAAACTGCTAGGCAAAGGCCAAAGTAACGAACTAAGGTAGGTAAGTTATAAATAATATAAGTTTGTAATCATGGGCTGAAATATTTATTAAAAGTTATCATCAAATAAATTTGATAACTTTTAATACCCAAAATTCCATTTTGTAAGTCCTCGAATTCAACCGTACTTCCATCTGTAGATTAGTTCAGATTAATTTATAGTTACCCTAGTGTGGGATCAAATGAAGTCGGCTCGTACATAATCCTAACTCGAGGAGCCCAATCCTAATGGCTTAAGGAATCTGATCTGAAAATCTCTGCTTTTCTTAGAGAAGACACAGTCTTTGATGGATGTTGCGGATCCGTAGGCCGTACATTTGGTAATAGCCAGCCATAGGTGGACCGGTGCAATGTGAAAAATTAAGAAATAAAAAGTGTTATGTAAAATATACAACAAAAAAATATTAATCCATATACGGGCATTAGAATCACTCACGATAATAAACTAACTTATTTCGGACTTTCATGTATTCCGCTTTGAATAAGAAATAAATTGGTAATTCCAAGCAGAGCCGCCATTCGGCAAAATTCGTGGTCTCTTATCTGAAATACGTCCATTTGATTAATTAGAAACGTTCCGTTTAAAACGTCTGTTGATTTGTGCTCTAAATTACTTTTGGCGCCTTTGTGGCAAAGGAAACTTTTGTACAGAAATTCCTTTGGTTTGATGACGTGGCGGGGTTTGATCACGTTCATCACTATGCCTATATGGTTCTAGGTACTACGGCTTTCAAGAAAGTCTCCCAAAGCAATTTGCGATTTCTTAACTAAAGTTTCCATTCCCTTTTTGAGTTAAAATCAATTAAATAAATACCTTAATGGACTAAGGTCCATCGTTGTGAGTGGCAACTGGATATGACGTCGAGGGCCGATTAACCTTGTAGGTTAAGAGGTACAGGGAATGACAGCTTGGAAAGTTTCGTATTGTTCGACATGTAGCATATCCCTCCACATCCGTTGCTAATTTATGATGTATGATATCAAGATCTTCTCAACCACTAAACCCCGTTATGAGGCGTCGCGATTTTGAACCTAGTGCCATGGTAATACAATTCAAAACCTATAAAGGTAAAATGACTACCTTTGCAGTCCGTGGTCGTTGTGAGGTTAAATAACGCCTATCTATAACTATCTTGCTGCGACATATACAAGCGACTGTCCATTCGGGGAGAATTGATCATTATAAATAAAAACAGGGTTTCTAACAAATTGGCTATTAGACTGGGTAGTCTAACAAATGCAAAAATCACGCCGCAGATTATCAACAAAAGGGGTCATCAGTACCGGATTTGTTTCAGCAGTCATATTTTATAAACATAATTTTGTGTAAAAAAGACCACACTTTGTCAACAATGTGTTATGACGTCACATCACAATGTTTCCCTAAAACGGACGAACATAAAAGCGTTAAGACAGATCATGAAACTATCTAAGTTGACTTCCCTTGTCAAGTAGGCTATTGCGTGATGGATGACGAAGGATCTATAAGCATTTTTCTGATATATATATATATATATATATATATATATATATATATATATATATATATATATATATATATATATAAGTTGACCAAACTCCGAATGTAAGCGGCTCAAATGGGCAACTTATGCAGCCAAAATGGGCAATTTGCAGCCCCAATGGGCAACTTGCAGTTAGAAAGCCTTCAGCATATACCGAGGCCACGGCTAACAGTGACATCTAACTATAACTACTTCACCACACACGCACACACACACACATAGGGGCCGTATACTACACGAGCTGATGCCCGCTCAATGTGTAGAGACCCGGACATATCAGCGAGGTCTGACTCCTGTGCATGGGTAATTCCAATGATTTCGCTTCCAATAAAAAAAAAACAAATTTAAGCAATGCCCGTCACAGTACTTAAAATCTCTCCTCGCATAGACTATAGAACCAACAAAGCAGACCTTAAAATAACACCAAAAAATTCTCAAAACTTAATCAAGACTTTATGGTACAAGATATAGGGGCTATTTTATTTATAGGCGCAAGATATTGCTAATATTTGTAGGGGACTAGGGCAAGTAATTTTGAGAGCGCAGTCGTACATTATTGCAAACAAGAGGTTATTAACTAGAGAATCTGTGAAATTGTGAAGGCGTGTAAACTTACTAACCAGGGCACTAAACTGACTAATCAGGGCACTAAACTAACAGCTTTAAATCCTGTTCTCGTCTGGTTGCCACAGGTTCAACTATATTTCTAATTCGAAACTGATTGAACAAAATCATAATATTAAAACACTCTTTTTCAATTACTTTAGTCATGCCTTTGGAATTGGGTGGAATACCATTCAGTCATGATTACCATATCATTGACCGAGCGAGAGACAGTGACAGGTCGCACTCTTACACGAACGGTTCCGGTTCTACAAGAAAAAATGCAGTAAACACGTATATTGTATGGGGAAGGGAACCCATTCATTTGTTTAACTGCGTCAGCGGGTCTCACTCAACAGTTTAGGTACGATCGACCGGCCAACCCGACGTGCAGGATTTCAGTAAGGTGGCCGCTCGCTTGGCTCGGAGTCGCGTCGCGCGCTAGCCGCTCCTCATAAGCAACTTTTCTGTGAGGTTTGCAAAAACAATGACTTAAGTATCTAACATTTTAGGGTGTCTAAAGGAATTGTTGACAAATAAAATTCGATTCCTTTTTAATTGTATACCTTTTTGTTTACCTAAAAGTAAACACATTAGACCCAGTCACAAATTACAATTACAAAAGTAAGGAGGTAGGTACCTACCTAGCCTTAGAATTTGCCAATAGCCTGAGTAAGTATTAATAACACTTCTCTTACACAGAGAGGACTACCATTCAAAAACACAAATCGCACGTAAGTAACCCTACCGTGATCAAGCGAGACAGGAGTTTACAGGACGACCTTGTGACGTTAGAGTAAAAGAAACTCAGGCGTAGTAATGCGGCGCAATCTAGCCTGCACGGGCGGGGCAACTGATTCTGTAGGTGTTTAGCGATTATTATACGTAGCGCAGGTGCGAGCTAGATTGCGCTTTATTATCGCGCAGCGAGAGTAGCAATTTATTTGAGGGCATTTGCGGAGTGATCTTTCTGTACGTAGTACTATTAAGTATGCTGTAACTGCGTGTAGTTCATTATTTGTTCCTGTAGCGGCAACAAAAATACAAATTACAGTCAGCATCAGATATATGTGAGCAGGTTAACTACTCAAAAAGATCTACACATTTTTAAAAATCAGAAATACCTACACAGCCAATGTTTCAAAATTATGTCAACATCCAAGTTAACTCTGATGATGTTGACATAATTTTGACAATTTGGCTGTATAGATATATCTGATTTTTTACGATAAAAAATCAGATATATACAGCCTATCTTTTTTTAAAAAGATATACACATATCTTTTTGAGTAGCTAACCTGCTCACATATATCTGATGCTGACTGTACTATTAAGTATGCTGTGTCTGCGTGTAGTTCATTATTTGTTGCTGTAGCGGCAACAAAAATACAAATTCTATGAAAATTTCAACTCTCTACCTATTTCGGTTCTTGGACACAGCCCGCTGATGGAATAACAGATAAAAGATGGACGGACGGACATACAGCGTAGGTTTAGTAATAGGGTCCAATTTGTTTGTTTGCTTGTATTGTAACCCTAAAATGGCTTCTCTAGTTCATCTCTCTCTCTCTCTCTCTCTCTCTCTCTCTCTCTCTCTCTCTCACACACACACACAAGATTGCAAATTAAGTTACAAAAAAGAAGGTTACCTCAAACGTTCGAAGGCCGACTTGCTAATTTGTGCTGTTTACTAAGCTCAGAACAACTAGGACTGGAAACGCTTCTAAATTAAATGTCCTGCAGCAAATACGCCTTGCTGATTGCAGAACTGTCCGCTGTGATGAAAGTATATATTTTTTGAACAGAAGGTGTGAATTTAAAATTACACAGTAGTTACTCTTTTGAAGTTTACTGTCACTGATAGCCTAACTAATGTTATATGATCTAACGTTGAGCTGTGACGGCAAATCGGGACCAACATCAAATTCAAATTCAAAATTCTTAATTTTTTGTAAATGTTTGGAAAACGTCATATTTTACCACTTCTCTATATTAGACTACTGTGGGAGAAACAGAGCGAGGAAACTTCCACAAATGATTGCTGTTTAAAGATAGGTGATGATGTTGTTAAATCTGACGCTGAAAAAAATAATAGGGTTTTGCACCCGTAGCATTGACGCCGTAGCAGCTCTGTCCCTCTAGTTTTGCGACAACCCTATCGAAAGTTAAACGAAGCGGGTAGCGAATTTATTACCGAGATAAAAACTTAGTAGTATACTATAGTAATATACTATACTAGTAATAGTAGTTACTTCGAGGAGTTCGGCGTCTCCATTCTATAACATCCTCAGCTTTAGGCCTTCGTCTACACTGCATTTGTGGAGTAACAAAATTAATTTGGGTATAAAAGGATCTAGTCGGATAACGTTTGATTTATTAGTTAAAGCTATTAGAAGCTCAACAAGAAACCTCTGGAGATTTCGAAATTGTCATTTGAGCAATTTAAAAAGGTTGTTAAAAAGTGCAGCACGTCAGCAGCGCGGTAGTCACGCGACTGACTAAGTGTTGTAAGCGCACTCTATGAACCCATTCCTTATTGAACAATTGGCTGACAGCAGGTGCAATGATGTTTCCCCGTTGGAAACCATTCTCGAAGTGAAGCGTGCCACCTCGCGTCGCGCGACTGCAGTGCCATGTGAATGCATGTGCGACTGCCGCCCTACCTAATGAGAAAACAGTCGTAGAATACCGACCACTTGTTCACTTCAAACAAAACAGCGAGCGCGGCCGCACACACACAGTCACATTGCGTTCCGCATGAGCACACGGCGGCGCCGACACACGCACACATTGCCGTGTTTTTAGTGGATCGAGTCGGACACAAGACATGATTGATATAGTTTGCGCGCGACAGTGGAATGGCGGCGGTGCTGAGCGACAACCCTAGCCTAGGCGACCTCTGTGGCGCAGCGGTTGTCGCTCTGCCTAGCATGCGAGAGGCCACGGTTCGATCACCGGCTGGGGGTGAAAAAAAACCCAGGTCTTCGATGTTTATATGTGCGTGACGTGGCTGTTTCTGGTTCCCACGACACCGGGTATCCTAGTGTGGGCCAGTAGCAAAGTATGTGCCTGTATGTAAATGTTTATGTTTATGTTTGAGCAAGATTATGTATTATCATTCAAATATAGGCCTTGTGAACTTACTATTTCTTATTTATACTATGATACCGACCCCGCACTGAGCTCTCGCGCTTTACGGACGTCACAAGAACCCACCCCTCCCGCACCGAAACACTACCGCAGCACATTTAATTGTTATGATTAATAAGCAACAATAAATAATTACAAAGTTATTAACAACAAGGTCTGTGTTGAGCTAGATTAACCCCATACAGTCCCATCATTTAAGTAATCTTGAACAATGTAATATCCCTTTTTCGACAAAGTTAACTTGCTTATTAAACTGCTCAGATGGCAATTTCAAAATCTATATGGGTATCTTATTGTAGTAGAGAATGCACTGACCCTTGAAAGAATTGCTAACCTTCGCGAGTCTAAACCGGGGAGCAACTAGATCGTGATTATTTCTTAGGATAAGGTTCTTAGGTTAGGTTTTAAAAATATTTACGTTAAGATCCGTGACATCATCAAAGCGTCTGTGAACGCCATGTCAAAGTGAACAAAAATCGGTCAAGTGCGAGTCGGACGAAATTCTCTTTAAGTTAATATTTAATTTTAAAAAATGCGGCTAGTTCATATTTTAAATGTCTACCTATAACAGTTCATGAGTAACAGTCCGCTGACGGACACACAGCGGAGGCTTAGTAAACATGCCCTGAACATGGTGCGAAAATCAAAACTCCGCAATTTTATAACTAATTTCCCTACGTTTTTATGGGATTTAAAATACACCGTCTAATATTTACTTAATTATTAATCCATGGCAACAGGGCATCAGTGCTTATTGACGCCAACAAAAACGAAATTACTGGGAACAATAATTCCGCCATCTTGAAATAGTGGCGCTCTCTGGCGGCTTTCCAAGGGATTACCCACGGACTGTTCTTCACATGCTGGTCATCTCGACGCAATTTCGAGAACACTAAGGCCGGTATTTGCTTGTCAAAACTGAAATATACAACTGTGCTGGGTTCACTAACTGATTGCTAGAACACAACGAAAATTTAAACGTTCTATTTGTATGCAATGCTCTGTTATAGTAAAATATGACGCCACATTTGTAGCGTTGGACGCACTGTGTGAGCTGAAAGAAAGTTTATGGCGGAAAAACTGTATTTATTTGCGACCTACTTTAATTTGCAGAAGTCACTCACAATGCTCAGTTGTTTTTAGTTCTTTTTCGGAATCAAAGTTTTTCGTAAGAACCAAAAGTTTATCTATATTTAATAATATATTTGGCGAGACAGAGGGCTAGCTTATCGCCTGATTTTAGTCTGTTCGAATTTACAATTAATTTACCACCTTTTTACTTCATATTTGTTTCATCCCCCCCTTCCGGGAAAAATGCGTAAGTCTGAGATTATTTACCTATATATATTGCACTATGTATGAAAGTATGCTTCATTTGAAACCAATAAGCCGACATAGCATTGAAATTATAAATTAAAATGCTTAAATAACTGCAAACAATAACTTTCGATTCTTTTACACATTTAACATTGAAACTAATTAACACGGTGCAGGACGCTCGGGGCACCGTACGGCATATGCCGTACATTTTTTAAGTTTATGTTTTGTGTTATTTTTTGTTGTAGGGTATGGAAGTACGGGTACTGCCATGAAACTTTTTTAAATGTGTAAAAAGAAGTATTGGAATCCCAGTAATGTTTCCTATCTCATATGCGTAGGAGCATTTGAACGCACACAATCACAGATTAAACATTCATGTATGCCTGCCTTTTCTAGGGAGTTTTCGCACGCAAACTACGGCTATTTCCTTGATTTTGTGTTTAAAAATATACGCGACTGTTCAAGTAGTGTCAAGTCAGAGAAGCTTGTGGACGCTAGCTCTCGCGCCAATTATCGTGTTTCAATTTGAAATTAATAAATTACTTTAAACAATGGAAAATTAGGTTATATAGGCAGGTATATATTTAAGTTTTTATTATTATTATTGAAAGAGTTTGATTGTTTTTACTCTTTGGACCCCATTTTTAAAAATTAATTTGCCATTCAACTACTATGAAAATAAATAAACACTTTCTCTCACAGGAGTTTTGCGATTTTATTGTCAGAATTGTGAGAATCTGAAAAGTTTCCGGAACTTTTGCAACATGAAATACTGATATTTCAGCCATCCACAGTTGCGCATCGCTGCATCGCCAGGTACATGATTATACTTTTCGGGGGCATTCTTCAAAGTCTTTTATTGGAAACGGAACAGTCAGCCGCTGTCTGTCGCCGTAGTGAGAAATAAGCTGTTGTGCTGTTGATTGTACTTAAGATCAGCAGTAATAAATAGGGAAGTCCGCACTATGCGGTTAGTTAATTGGTATTAATTTAGAGGTTTGGCGGAAGTTCTGATTAGATTGAATTAAGTTTGAGGGGTTTCGTAAGGAGGTGCTGAAGATTTTGACGCGGTATAGCAATATTACAATCAATGGAAATTTCAGTTTATTTATGGAAATTAAATTCCACAGCCTACGAAATGCAGGCGATAAGAAAACTTTAATAGTTGTTTATGTGAATGTTACATAATGAAAGGCATTATAATACGAGTGGATGTTTATGAAATAAGCGGACAGGCGAGCTTTATAATGACATCACACGAGTGTTTTAATGGCTAATTATGTACAATGTTTTATCTACACACATATAAAAGCTCTCTATGATGAGAGCAGGAACCGCATGCTACGACCGGCATTGACATTTAATTTCAAATAGAACGTCATTTCGACTAATATTAGAATTGAGGTCACATCAAAGAGACACAGATTCACAGAGGTTCGAAATTTAAATGTAATATGGACTTGTAAATCCATGATATAATGAAGCAATAATAAAAAAAATACAGATAAGAAATACGTTCTAACAAAACAGTTTACCTCTATGCTGGTCGTAAATTGCGGAGTTTGAACGCATTATAGAAGGTTAAATTAAATAGTATTACAATAGTAATTTATGTGACTGCTACATAATGGAGGTAGTTTATGAAACGAGCCGAAGGCGAATTTCATAATAATATCACTCGAGAGTTTTAATGCCTAATTATGTACAGTTACATACACTAGTTTATCTACACACATATCATAAGCTCTCTTTGATGTGTTCAGAACCACATGTTTGACCGGCATTGTGGCTCTGCAGTTGTTTAGGTTGTTCTGTAGTACCAACTTCACGCAGGCGGGCGTCGGCGTTCGAAATTTTAATGTCAATACCAACTTCACAGACAAACTAGGAGCGGCACGCATGCGGGCGTCGGCGTTCGTTTGAATGTCATAATATGTAGAAAAATTACACATTATAATAATAATAAAGAGTTCCGTCCCATTTCCATCCTACCAATCCTTTCCAAAATCCTTGAATCAATTGTCCACACCCAGCTGTCCTCGTACCTTTCCTCCATGAATTTACTGAACCCTTTTCAGTCTGGTTTTAGACCGGGGCATAGCACCACCACAGCACTACTCAAGGTAACTGACGATATCCAACTGGCAATGGATAAGAAGCAGCTGACAGTCCTGACTCTCCTAGACTTTAGCAGCGCCTTCAACTGCGTCGACTTCGATATACTTGTTGAAATCTTAAAATCGCTTAACGTCTCTTCACACTCGGCGCGCTGGTTTGACTCTTACTTGAGAGACCGCCAGCAGCGCATGAAGTCTGAAGAGGTCACTACAGAATGGTGCAAGCTCTCTACAGGTGTTCCGCAGGGTGGCATCCTTTCCCCTCTTCTCTTCTCAGTTTTCATCCATTCCATCTCGGATGTATTGTCTTCCTCGTATCATCTTTATGCAGATGACCTTCAAATTTATCGGCATTTTCCCCTGTGTGATCTGACTTCGACTGTTGAGGCTTTGAATGCTGACCTCGACAACATCAGGAAATGGTCTCTTTCGTATGGGCTATTAGTCAACCCGGACAAGTCTCAGGTGATGATACTAGGTACACGGCACTTACTTGATTTGTTGCAGAATAAGTCCGTTGATCCCGTTCTATTTGACGTTACCATTGTCAAGTATAGCGAGAAAGCCAAAAATCTTGGCGTTGTTTTTGACAATCTATTATCCTGGTCGCCCCATGTTTGTGAGGTCAGCAGACGAGTCTTTGCATCCTTTCATTCTCTTCGGCGTTTGCAGTTCTTCCTGCCTAGGCAGACTAAAATCATGCTAGCTCAGACCCTTCTTCTGCCTTTAATAGACTACGCCGATGTTTGCTGGGCCAGTGCGAACGAAGATCTACTGAACAAACTCGAGCGACTCCAAAATCTTGGGATTCGGTTTATTTTCGGACTTCGTAAGTACGACCACGTGTCCCAATATCGTAGGGAATTAGGCTGGCTCCCGATCCGACTTCGTCGTGATATGCACATTCTCTCCTTCCTCTTCAATATTTTGAGAAATCCGTGCTACCCTGCATATCTTCGTGAACGTTTTGAGTATCTTTTCTCAGGGGATAGACTTCGGAGATCTCACACGGTGTCACTTTTGTCAATTCCTCAGCACAACACTGTTGCTTACGAGCACTCGTTTAGGTTAAGGGCAATACGTTTGTGGAATCCACTTCCTTGCGCTATAAGGGATTGCAAATCCTTGGTCACTTTCAAGAAAAAATTGAAACAGCATCTCCTCTCTTCCGAATAGTGGGTATCTCATAGTATTTATGTATATCTATTTATTTATTGTATTCTATTTATTTATTTTATAGTAATTACGTAGGGTGTATTGTGATTTATTTGATAGTATATTTATTTTATTTATTTCTTTTAACTCTTAATTGTACACTAGGACTACCTCTCTATATTTTATTTTTCTCTTTTCTTCACAGGTTAGCTGTAAGAAATTTCTTTTTAGAAATAAGCTCACCTTTGCATACTGTTTCTGTTATAATTTCCACTGTGTTTTCTGTGCAATAAAGGATTATTATTATAATAATAATAATAATAATAATACCTTGGACACCGTTTACACACATTGATCTAGCCCCAAACTAGGATTCCCTGTATCTTGGGTACTAGACAACGATACACATACTTATATAGATAAATATTAAAACTTAGATAGATAAACAACCATGACTAGGGTACAAACATCCGTTCTCATCAAACAAATATTTGCCCCCACCGGGACTCGAACCCGGGACCCTTGGCTTCGTAGGCAGCGTCACTGCCGACTCGGCCATTCGGGTCGTCCATTATGGTCAATATGTGTAATTTTTCAGATAAGGAATGAGTTTTTACCAAGTAGTTTAACATTATGCTGATCGTAACATGCGGTTTTTGTACGCAGTAAAGAGGGTTTATGATACGTGTGTAGATAAATGATTTTACTATCATAAAAATGTGTATTTAATGTATTTCAGTTGCATTGCTTCCCGTGCATACATTTATAACTGGGAATTCAGAACTAAGAGTGCAACTAAATGTTAGTCACGACATGGGTATTGCAACTTTGTCTCAGAACTGGGTATTTATTACCCAAAAGAGCATTGTATTATTAATATTAATAGCTTACCTATTAAATCAGCATTTTGTGGGGAGAAAATGAAGAAAACTCAATTTTCAGTCTTGTACTGAAAATTGACCTTCATTAGCTAGCATATTTGTATTTTTTTAGGAATGATAAATCCTTATTTTATAAAACTTTTTGTGTTTGAATGAATCAACATTTAGCTGACAGCAATTTGATTAAACTTTTGAAAAGTATCAGCTGTAAAAAAATGTAAGGAATCTTATCATAAAAATGGATGACATTTAGGACAAACTGATTTCGAAAATTTAATTTTTGTTATCAGAATGAAAATTAAAAGAAAATTTAATGTGTAGATGTAAATCTTTGAAAGGAACTTTTAAACATTTTTTTCAAATATCCATATTGAAATAGCTATTAAATTACAAGAATGATGTATTCCTGAATCTGTAAGAAACTTTCGCCAATTTCATAGATAAGCGCCTATAATTATAAGTCTATCTATATCGCCTAAAAGGACTAAATTTCCAGAGCCGTAAACACACAAAATAAAAATAAACGTTCATTAAATTTCATTCGTAAATTTTACGAGTATAACTTAAGAATAAATACATAATCTGATTTAAGACTTCATGCTTAATTTCATTCCAACGACGTAAAAACTTATTAGTAATAGAACATTGTTAGGTAAAGTGTGCTACTTTATATTATTATTTACTTTATTTATATTATTATTTTTTATTCTTTATTTCGTTCATTTTAGTACTTTTGTCAAAAACGTCTAAAAAATTAGCAACGAAACGGAATAGAACACTGAAGTCATGAATAGTCACTGAAAGCTCATCAGACAGTTTATTTGTTTGTTATCGTTTGGTTGGGGATACATTGTTAGTAGTTGCTCAGGAAAGTAAATACTGGGATCCCACCGTCCGCCCTGTAGTTACCCTGGGTAGTGATGTCGGGCGACAAAACAACACCTGATTGTCCATCGCTCGCTGCGGTTCTGCCCATTCACACCGGCCGAACTCTTTCGTTTATTAAAAAAAGGGTAGCAAACAAACCAACTAAAGATATCTATGATATCTCAATAAGCCTTATTTATATTATCGCCGAATACATATGCAACCCACTCTCTGTAATTTTCAATGGGTGCATAAAACTGGGCACTTACCCAAAGTGCATGAAACAAATAAAAGTGAGCCCATTATACAAGGGTAAGGGTAAAAAAGATGATCCCAGCCACCATCGTCTGATCTCGATTATACCAGCGATAGCAAAGATTCTGGAAAATGGACTCGGCTCCCGTCTCACTGATTATCTCGCGAACACCTCAGCCCTCACGGACCGGCAGTATGCTTACCGCGAGGGACGCTCCACCACCACCACCACCCAGCTAGCGAGTGAGGAGAGTGCTGGATGCTCGTGAGCGACGCCAAGCCGTCGCTGTGCTCTTCTGTGATCTGTCGAAAGCTTTCGTGTGCTGCACATGAAGCTACAGCACTACGGAATTGCCGGACCAGCCTTGGCGTTGCTAACAAGTTTCATGCGCGAATGAACGCAGTTCGTGGTCGGAGCGGCGACCACAGTAAAGTCGGACGGCCTCTCGACAGATATGGGCGTACCACAGGGATCTTCACTGTCAAACATAGCATCTTCCCTGCTTTTAAACGGCTTGCCCAACGCGATTAAATGAGGTGAAATATTTTTATTTGCCGATGATGTGGCCGCACTAGTCACTGCACCGACGACAGCAGAACTAGAAATTCATCTAAATTCAGTAGCCAGCCGGATGTGCCTTTGGTTTCACCAAAATGGTCTTTTATTAAATACGACTAAAACACAATTCATCCAATTCGATCTCTCTAGACGTAAAAGACCTAACCTAGCTGTCGAAGTGTATGGAATTCCAATTGAACAAGTCCATACTGCACCATTTCTGGGCTTTCAGGTGGATCAAGCATTAACATGGGACGCTCACATAGATAGACTGTGTGGAAAACTGGCTAGCGCATGCTTCGCGCTCAGTCGGCTTTCATGTACGCTACCAGCAGAGTCGATGCGCACGTACGTGTTACTTTGCGACGGTGCACTCGCTGCTGCAGTACGGCGTGGAACTGTAAGGGCGCGCGGCGGCGGCGCAGTGGCACCGCGTGTTCGTGTTGCAGAAACGCGCCGTGCGGCTGCTGGCGAGAGTACCGACTGACGTGTCCGCGAAACCACACTTTAAACATCTCAAAATTCTCACATTACCAAGCATTCTCATTTTCCAAGTGGCCATTTATGTGCGTGAGAATATTGACCAATACAAACGACTTGGAGAATCGCATCAATATGAGACACGGAACTCAAATAAACTAGCTGGAATCGTGCACAAGCTTGCTAAAACAAGTAAGGCGATCCATGTTATGGGTCCGGTAGTCCACAACAAGTTACCTGAAGCTATTACTGGTGCACCGAGTGTGCCCATATTCAAAGTAAGACTGAAAGGATGGCTTGTCGAGAGGTCCTTTTACAGCTATGATGAATTTATAGAATTAAAATAACTAACCCTTTTTATTGTGTACAATGATGAAATTAGTGTTATTATGTGTATATTGAATTTAATTTAATTTAATATATTGAATTTTAAAAACTGACTTACTATAATTCAATTTAATTAAATAATTTCTGTTGACATTTTAACTTTATGAAATGTATATGTGATATATGATATTGATTTTGTAACATTCTATTCTGACTTGTAATGAATATTATCAATAAATGATGTCTATGTCTATGTCAGGATTTCGAAACAGAAAAGGTAAGATATCATCATCACGACTAAGATGATGCTCAGCACACATCAACCCACTCCTAGCTGCACAGGCCTCTCGGTTGGTGAGTCAAGTTTAAAGGACTATAAAAGCAAGCAGGCTTTTAAAATAATAAACAAGGAAATGTGATACTGAGTGATACTTGGCTAAATTTCCAAGGCTTCTAACCTAATCAAGTTAGTACTCAATCGGTTACTGCCACGTTTGTCTACATTCAATGACGACCTCTGTGGCAATGCGGCTCGAGGCTCCAAACTGTGAGGTCCCGGGTTCGATTCCCGGCTAGCTAAAGACATACCCCAGGTCATGGATGTTTACAAGTGTGTGACGCCGATATTTCTGGTTCCCACGATAAATGGTATCCTAGGGTGGGGCCAGAAGTAATGTTTTAATTACCTACTGGGCTTTACTAAAGAAACAGAGATAAAATATACTCTAAGTACACTGACCTGACTCCTCAAGAAGTATTTCCTGCTGGCTCTCGACGCAGTACTGCAGAAGCAAGCTCGCCAGCAGTGACGTCACAACGCGAGAGTGTGACACCCGCATGGTAACTCGTCAGCACATCCTCACAGACACATATCTCACTCACTAACACATCCTAACACACAAGCACAAGCCACGCGAGACGTTATTACCGATGTCTTTAAAAAAAAGCGTGATTTCGCAGCCTGCACGCGTTATGTTGCCGTTAAGCTGCCAACAATGCGAATTGTGACGTCATACACGCGCGAATAAAGGCATCGTTATCCTCGCGTCACATCACTACCCCTTAGTGACCCTGCACTGTGATGTCACTGCCACTGAATGTACCTGAAACAATAAAAAGGTTTATTAGTTTATTTGGGCGGTCACAAAAATGAAATGATGTCCCTCAGAACCCATTAAAAACATCTGTCTTTTACGTGCAGTATTTTAAATACTTTTATCTACACACGTCTCATAAACCCTCTTTAGTGCGTACAAAAACCGCACGTTACAATTAGCATAATGTTAAACTACTTGGTAAAAATTCATTTCTTATCTGAAAGATTACACATTATGACCATAATGTGTAATTTTTCTACATATTATGACATTCAAATTTCGAACGCCGACGCCCGCCTGGTACTACAGAATAAGCTAAACAACTGCAGGGCCACAATGCCGGTCAAACATGCGGTTCCTGAACACATCAAAAAGAGCTTATGATATGTGTGTAGATAAACTAGTGTATGTAACTGTACATTAAAACTCTCGAGTGATATTATTATGAAACTCGCCTTCCGCTCGTTTGATAAACCCGCTCTCGAGTGTGCCTCTCGAGTGAGAATGCCCTCCATTATGTAGCAGTCACATAAACTACTATAATAATTGTCAGTGTTGAATAATTAAAAATATAATAATCGACTTCAATTCGGTGACGTTTCAAAACAACTCTAACGCGTTCAATTATGGACAGCTGTCAAAGGTAAAATCATTGAAAACAGCCTTTATGCATAATCAGACTTCAAACCAAGATCCAATTAAAGAAAGGGACTGACAATGGCGGCGCTGCTATTTTTTGCATCTCGCCCAGAATGCGTACCGTCTGCCGACGCGACGCGTATGCCTAGTCTCGCTAAAATGCATTGTCGCCATTGCCAGAACCGTTCTCCAATTGCATGGCTAGTACGAAGTACATATAAATAAGGTATCGCGTAGAGCTTCGGCGGCAACACATACTTACGTCATTTTTGATCGACTTCACAAAAAGAGGAGGTTTACAATTCGTTGGGATCTAAGTTTTTCTTTTATGTATGTTCATCGATTTCTACAAGACGGATGGACCGATTTGTCAAATCGTTTTTTCTTTTAAATGGTTTACCTTCCGGTTGGTCCCATTACCATCTAGTCAGGATCTGATGATCTTCTTCTGGAGAAATTGAGGGAACTCTTCAAATATTATAGGCAGACCTATAGCGATTTTGTAATTTTCATAATATCTCGGGCATTTACTGTCGGGAAGCATCATTTTGTGAAGTGGAACTGATGTCGAGGACCACAGATGTCCACCGGAGCTGCTCCATGCAAGGTAGACTACAACAGGTTGCGGTATGGCAACTTTATTAAGGCTGGTCAGTAATGTATGCTCGTCATCACGCGTCATGCTGAAATGGAAGTGATGGTGACGTGCCAGGAGAGCTTCTCAACAATATATCAAGGTCGGTCAGGATCTGATGTTGGGGTTATGGAGAAATAAAGTATGCCACTCAGCGTCCTAACATTTCCATTGTAAACCAACTAACGGTGTTGAAATTCTATCAGCAAAAATCGCTCGATTTTTTTCAAAGACCATTGTTTCCTTCTTAACTTCTTAGCGGACCGATTATAATGACACACTTTTAATTTCCCTCCAAAAAGGTCCGGCACGCATTAAGTCTCCGCGCCATTCTTCAATGATTCGTCGGCGGACATCAAATAACTTTTGTAATTTTCGTTGAAAATTTTTTAACCTAATTTCTGCGTGACTGTGCAAAATTGGAGCAACTTAAGGCCCTTTCCTTAGGGCGGGTCTTGAGGAAGCTAAATGAAAGGCGGGTTGGACCGAGTGGCCTTTGGTTGTATGCCCTAATATTACAAACGGAAACATTATCTATTTGATCAAACTACTATTGTGGGATTAGATGCGATGTATTGTATGTGCCTGTTTCAGACTCATTCAAACATTCGTAATTTTGTATGAAAGAAACTTAAACTCTGAGGCCCTCGATCTAATGCGAGTGCGAGTACTCCGAACGCGAGTCATCAATGTCCTTTGAATAACTTATATGGATTTTTTTAGAGAATGGCATTGACTCGCGTTGAAAAATATAAAGATTTAAAAGTAGAAATACAAAAGATTTCTACGTAAGAAACGTGTATCAAAATAAAGAGTACGACTAATTAGTAAAGGAATTCTAAAGATAATTAGAGCCCAATTCCATAGCAAGTGTTTTTTTTTCGGCCTTCAGAAGTATTGCAGCTAGAAGGCGGAATAAGACTTAACTCGAGCAAACATTGACAACTCCATACAAATTTATATGGAGTTGTCACTAAATGAATAAAATCTGAATTATTGTTACTATTGTTAAATATTATTATTATCTTGAGATGGTAAAAAAAAACACTTGAGCCATCTAATTTAACAATAATTAATTTTAGGATTACTCTGCTAATTATACTCTTTATTTTAGGCCAGATTTTTTTAAATGGGATTTGACACGTCTCCTTTATCTGAAGTTGGCAACGTTATTCAGAGAATAGTGATGTCGCGCGTTCGATGTTATGGACCTATAGCGATTAATAGTTTGATATTCTTAAATTTTGTGAGATTGGCAATGGCGTAATATATAAAATGTTTTCTATTTTTTCGTTGTTCGCCAAAAAAACCTATTGCAAACCTCACAAACTTGTTTTCCTACGCCTCCATGTACCAGGACAATTCTTCAGTCCCACCGGGTCATTACACTACAGTCAACTACGTCCAAACATCATAATAAATCGCCCTTACCGTGGCTTTGGCACGTCAAAACCGGCAATATGCTAAAGTTACGGCTCCATGCGTAGCTAATGTAGTACTTATTGTATGCAATCTAGTGTCGGAATATTCTTGGATGTTCGGGAATTATTTTTGAAGTTAAACTTTGATATAATCTTTTAATTCCATAATAAAACGAATGTCGCGCATTATTTTTACACGATTGTACAAGAAGGAGGGTGATGTTTTTCGAGCGTTTGTATGTCCATTTCAACGAGGTGTTGTTGGATTCCTCTCAGTTGTGGGAGCGACAAAGGTTATGTAATCTTTAAATGAAAAGACGCTTTTAGTGGATGAAAGTGGAGTTATCTTTACGGAGTCCGTCAATAAATTCCGGCAAACAAATGGTCATGTACCAGTCACTATTCACAGCACGAAGATTCCTAAAGCAACAGTAGCCAGGTGTCCAATGTTGTTTAAAAAAAGCAATCATGCGCTTAGATGAACTTTTCACGCGCGCCGCTTTGGTAGGTTTCGGCTCTTCTTGAAAGACCCATACGCTCGATTGATGCTTTGTTTTGGGATCGTAGCAATAAATCCATGATTCGTCACCTAGTCCCAAACCAAATTTGTCGCCCCTTCGTCGAATCTGGTAAGCACGGCATTGCACCAAGTGACGCGGTCCGTTTTTTGAGCCTCGGTCAAATTGTGTAGGATCCACCGCGAGCACAGCTTTCTCACACCCAAATGTTTGTATGGGATTGATTGTATTCGACTCATGCCTATGTCTAAGGATGCCCGAATCTCATAGTAGGTCACATGCCTGCCTGTTTCGATCATACGGCGCACAGCATCGATGTTTTTGTTGTTCACAGCGGTGGACGGGCGACCATCGCGAGATTCGTCACTGAGATGGACACGACGGCGCTTGAATTCTGTGAACCAGTATATAAATAGTCGCTTCATCGCCCTTAGCAGATTGAAGCCGAGCAAGGCTCTGCTGAGCTGTGAAATTACACTTAAAATCGTAGAAAATAATTCTAACAAAATTTTCCCGAGTTAAATCTATTTTGATGTACACAAGCAATTTTTAATATGGCGCCACAATGTAAAAAACATTTGACAATCAGATGAAACAAACCTCATTCTTCAGCAAAAGGGTTCCATTTTCAAATGTTGTAATTACTTTTTCAATATTGTTTATGTAAGAGGCCAGTTCCGGAAACTTTTAGTGTGACTTATCACTCGAGATGCTCACAAAATGTATGCGATTTGACATTTGCCTTGAATAGGCAAAGATGATTGCCGTTTTCAATGAAGTCCTTGATATATATTATATTGGGTGCTTACCTATGAAATTCGCGAAATTTTCTTACAGATTCAGGAGTTTATAATTTATGTAATTCAATTCATAAAAGTTAATTTCAATGTTTTACATCTAGGTACATATAAAATTTTCTTTTAATTTTCAGTTAGATAACTAAAATGTAATCTTCAAAATCAGTTCTTCCTAAATGTCATCCATTTTCATGTTGAGATTCGTAATTTAATTTTACAGCTAACACTTTTCAGAAATAAAATCAAAGTTGCTATGAGCTAAATGTTGTCTAATTCATACACACAAAGTTTTATAAAGTTAGGATTTGTAATTCCTAAAAAAATGCAAAAATGTTTGTACTGTAAATTGAGTTTCTTTCAATTTATCCATACAAAACGCTGATTTCAATATTATATTAAGTGATTTCTCTCTAACGCCTTTCCTCAACAAAGTCAAAGTACTTTATTACTGTAGATATTTACATATACTTAGCAAACGTCAATTTTGCCCCTTCTCTACATTGGACCACTGTGGGAGAAGAAGGGCGTAAAAACTCCCACAGATTGATTTTTAGATCTCTTTTAAAAAAAGGTTGTTCTTAACTATTACAAATATGAAAAATTTAATTATTATGATTAATAAGCAGGAATAAATAATTACAAAATTATTAGCAGCAAGGTCTGTGTTGAGCCAGAATAACCCCATACAGTCCTGTCATTTAAGTAATCTTGAACATTGTAATATCCCTTTTTCGACAAAGTCGCTTTAACATGCTTATTAAATTGCTCAACTGGCAATTTCAAAATCTCCAGAGGTATCTTATTGTAGTAGAGAATGCACTGACCCTTGAAAGAATTGCTAACCTTCGCAAGTCTAAACCGGGGCGCACATCGTCTGTGATTATTTCGTCGGTTAACATTACAGCTATCGCTAAGTTTGGAAAATGTTGTAAGGTTCTTGCGTACATACATTATATCTTCGAACATAAATTGACTAGCTACTGTTAGTAAGTCAATTTCTTTAAAAACTCTCTTAAGGAGTCTATTCGTTTTAAATTATAAATTGCTCGAATAGCTCCTTTCTGTAAAATAAAAATAGTTTGAATATCCGCTGCTTTCCCCCACAACAAGATACTATGAAAGTAACTAAAATATACTAGCCTAGATGTAGCCACATCCGTGCTTTGTCTGATGTTCCTAACAGCGTAAGCCGCAGAACTTAATTTACCAGCCAATTTATCTATGTGGGGTCTCCACTGCAATTTGCTATCAATGGTTATTCCAAGAAACTTCGTATCATTTACTAATTCTAACGTGCTATTGTCTAACACTAAACTGGTCTCAACTTGCCTGACATATGAAAGTGAGAATTTGATACACTTGGTTTTACCAGCGTTTAACAATAAATTATTAACTGTGAACCAATTCAAGATTAAAGACAATACACCATTAACATCATCAAAATCTGCTTTTTGTCTTTCAATTTTGAAGACCATTGAAGTATCATCAGCAAATAACACTATGTCAGTTAATTTCTCCACCATGAAAGGCAGATCGTTAATATATACCAGGAATAAGAAAGGACCTAATATGGAACCTTGTGGAACGCCAATTTTTACACCCAATCCATCAGATTTAACGCCGTTAACTTCTGCCTTTTGAATTCTATTGCTTAGGTATGATCTTAGTAGATCTAACGCTTTATTTCTGACTCCGTAATGATTTAATTTAATTAATAGCGTATTATGACCAACACAATCAAACGCCTTCGACAGGTCGCAAAAAACTCCGATAGCATCCTGTGCGGCCTCCCATGCAGAATAAATATGAGATAAAATTCAACATCCTTGAAAAGTTTTAAATGCTTCAGCTTGCCAAGGCTGGTAATGAGGTCAGTTTTTAATTTAATTTCTACAAGACTATTTCCAGGTTCTTGAAAGAGAACTAGAAACTGTAGGTTTTTAGGGTTCCGTACCCGAAGACTGCCCATCGGGACCCTATTACTGAGCCTCAACTGTCCGTCCGTCCGTCTGTCCGTCTTTCCGTCTGTCCGTCAGCGGGCTGTACTAGAGTTGTAATTTTCAAAGAATTTGTATTTCTGTTGATGCTACAGCAAAAAACTAACGAACTACTCACATACTATTTTATCAAATAAGGGATATCCCATCACAAGAGACGTGTTTTAATCCCCAATACAAGAGATGTGATGATGTTATCATCCGTGGCTCTATAGGTTTGACGGCGGATCTGCAATCAGTAAGGACTGGTACCAAAATCTAGTTCGTTTTTTATTGTCCTTAAATTTTCGTGTACGGTGGTACGGAACCCTACGTGTGCGAGTCCGACCCGCACTTGACCGTTTTTTTTTACTGATAAGTTTTCGCAAAGAGGTTAGGTACATCACTGTGTAATGTATTCGGATATATTGTAGTAGGCAATTCAATGCATTCAAATGACCAGCTAAGTCGATTTTAATCCACATTTACCTTCTCTGCTCGAATTGAATGTGAAATCACGACTAGCACTTAAAGCAGACGTGACAGAATGACAGACAAATATATCTCACATACACACATACATCTGCAGTGTCGTGATAAATCAGAGACTGTAAACTTAAGTAGCTACTTGAGCTTGAGGAGGTGGATAGCGAGAGAAGTTGTTTTTAACCCACTTTTCAAAAGGAGGTTTACAATGTATGTTTATCGATTAGTCCAAGACGAATGCACCGGTTTGATCGAGAGGTTTAGCTTCCGATTGGTCCCATTTTTGACAAGTCAGGATCTGATGACGGGATCCTGGAGACATCGAAGGAACTCTTCAAATACTATATATAGGCAGACTTATAGCGATTTTTGTATTGGAAACTGCAGTTCTCGGGAAGCCTGACTTGGTGAAGTGAAAGTGCTGATGAAGTCTACAGATTGCCCCTGGAACTACTCAATGCTGTGTGTTTAATGGGGTGAGATGCGATTGCTTCAATGGTTGCTAATAAAATAGGGTTTCTTTGAAGTTGGTTTTTTCTTTTCGATTAAATGTAATTAATGAATTCGTTTATTTATGATTTCTGTGTCAAAGAATCTGTTTAAGAGCTCCGTAGTCTAGTGGTTTCACGCTCGCCGCTGTACCATTTGTCACCGACACCCCGGGGGTATCGTTTTGGGGGCGTCGATGTCAAAGAACGGAAATTCGCAACAGTTATAACTAATTGGATTGGTTATTTCTGTTGCGAATTCATAATTCCGTCAGTGACGGTTCTGAATCAGCGTCTTTCCTACTGTGGGAACCCATTTGTATCTAGCTGAACCAAAACTACATTATCTACCTGCTAAAATTCTTAGATAAATACCAGGTATAGAAGACAAAATAGTGAATATGGTTAGAGTTTGTCTGGCCTCTTGATACGATGAGGGAAAGTGGTGGGTCTGGGTAGGTGAAGGATAAAACGGGTGAGCTAAGCGAAGCTCCTTTATTCTTCTTGTTAGGTTGACATGTAAGTTTGCTTACTTACATGTCAACCTAACATGAAGAATTACGTACAGACCTCTAAAAGAAAGATACAATTTGAGAATACATAAAATATTTTCTCAAACATGCAATGAAATGTCGTCATTATAACAAGCTTGGGAGTATCACGATCGGGCCGCACAACTCGAGAGAACTGAAAAGGAACTTCATACAAAATTGCAGACCTAGGCCGGGATGTATTTTTTATTTTATTTTATGCTCAGAGCAAAATACATCAACGGGTGCACAGAACTTACGAACAGTAGTATTTTTAAACTTGGATTTGTTTTTTGAGAGGTGTATTTTTATTTGATGGCATATGTCTGAGAACAGCACTATACATGCCTCTGGCCGTGAAATGGGCTTGCCGGCTTCGTATCACTACTCTATGCCTACTCAGCCGGCACGCCCTTCTTCCCGGAGTCTGCAGTAATGTAATATAAAACATAAAAAGGATTTTGTTGAACGTTTTGTTGTGCAAATAGGACATTTATGATGTGCGATTAAATAATTAGATAAGATAAGATTAGCTCAAATTTTTATATTTATTTTTGTACTACATTTTAATGCCTAAATAAAAAATACAGTGAAGTTGTTGTACACAGTGACATCGTTATAATCGAACTCCTAACCCCTAAACTAGGTAAAGAACCTGTATCTTAGGGATTGTTGGTCCTCCTGTCTATTTAAACACAAACAACAATATCTGTAGCTACTAATACTATACCCATACGATAATGTTGCTGGCTAAACGTATTCAAATCTGTGGCTTATAAATTTATACATTTTGCTTTTGGCCCCACGCTAGGATACCCTGTGTCGACGGAACCAGAAACAGCGACGTCACACACACATATGAACATCCAAGACCTGGGGATTTTAGTTAATAATAATAATAATAATACCTTGGACACTATTTACACATATTGATCTAGCCCCAAACTAGGATTCCCTGTATCTTGGGTACTAGACAACAATACACATACTTATATAGATAAATATTATACTTAGATAGATAAACAACCATGACTAGGATACAAACATCATCCTACCCAGCCGCTGGAACCCGGGAGGCAAACATAGGCGTCGTCAAACCCTTTACCACTCCATAAAACCGGTAAGAACCGCTTCTCCTGCTACATCTAACTCGCGGTAATAACCCATTTGTCGGCATCTTACGAGCACATGTTAGCAGTATTAATTAATTAAGATTAAAATATCGCCACATTTTATGACAAAAATCCCGCCATTATATGAAAACGATAAAAGATTTATGTCGTGATTTGAGATTGAGTTTCTTGAAATTAAATCGTATATGATTTATCCGTCCTATTTTATATTAAGGGCACTTATCTATCTTTGCAGATGTGGGATATTCCTTTTTTAGGGTTCCGTACTTGGACAGGACGCTATTACTTAGCCTCTGCTGACGGTCTGTCCGTCTGTCCGTCCGCCCGTCAGCGGGCTCTATCTGATGAACCGAAATAGGTAGACAGTTGAAACTTGCACATAATGTGTATTTCTGTTGCCGCTACAGCAATAACTAATCACTACACGAGAATTTATAAATTAAAGCCACCGCGATATAACAAAGCATAATGTGATTCAAACACGATCGTAGATTTCGCGGCCATCAGATGGTAGTTGGTGGTAGCGTAATTGGGTTGATATCGGATTCGCAATCTTCTGGGTTCGAAACTACGTTCAGACATAATGTTATTCTCTTTTTGTTTTCGTCTTATTATTTTTTATGGTTAAGTTTTCTTGTACGGTGAAGCGGAACCCTTCGTGTGCGAGTCCGACCCGCACTTGACCGATTGTTTTTCAATTGGTCACAAAAATGAGTATTTATTGGGTCAGCTCATTACTGGCTAAAAATGGGCACAACGGAAAGTATTTTATTAGGGATTTTCATATGCAGCAATATTTTTTGTGAAGGTAGGTACTTAAGGTACATAATAAGCAAACGTAGCGTCACTCCATTTCCCATACGGGGTGGCAGGGGCTCAGTGGCACCCTTATTAAACCAGTTATACAATATAAGATAATAATAATAAATTCTTCATATTTTTACCAAAATACATTCTGCAAAAAGAGGACGGGTTAAAAACAGCAAGTAAGTAAACTTTCCTCTAAACACACCCTTATGAATAATTCAGCGTAATTTAATAAAACTGTAGCCTGCAGCCGGCATTATTCAAATTCATATTCATATTCACCAACAGTTGGTGCATCCGTTGAGCTTTCGTAAATAGCATTTTGACAAAATTGCCTGAATGTTGCCATTCTGTGACACCCAAAAGCGAAGCAGTGTTACTGGGTGGAAATAGTAAATTATATTTTCCCGACCACTTCATTTATCAGGCTCCTATTCAACTCAGAACAGTTATGTAATTGAAACTTTCTATCATATCAACCATACCAATACACATAGATGCAGCCAAGGAAAATCATTTCCGACACACCTAAGGTTGAATATCGTACAGAAAACTGGCACCATAAGAGCATTTCATTACAGCACCTATGACGAAGTTGCTTGCACTGCTCACACGAAGGGTAACTGGGCAACTGATATGAAAGTGGTGACCAACTATTTATTGACATTTCATACTCAGCTGTAGATGACCATCAACAGATGATTGATTATTATTAATAGGGTTGTAACTTTATTACCAAGCAATAAAAGTTCATGATCATATTCAAAATGACGGGCAATTTTTTGACCTACCCACAAACGAGTGGACCACAAAACTTTACAGGCGTTCAACTTTTGTTGTTGTTGTCAATCACAGTAATTTATTATAATATCTTTAATTGTGATCGGTTACTTTGTTGACACCTTTCTAATTGTTCGTCTGTAAAGTTTTGGGGTATTGTATTGAGCACCGAACTGGAGTTTTCGACCTTGTGAGTGTCTAACGACATTTTAACGAAAGTGTTCGGTAATTAATTTCCTTGAGTGTACAATGATCATATGCACAGGTTCTGACGGCGATGGACAACTTCGTGGCGAATCTTTCATATCACCATCGGCGCCGATGGGCTAGTCGCCTGTCATGCAATTTAAACGTTAATCCAGTTTTTGATTGACAAAAATACTGATTTTACCTGACAAATATACTGATTTGCACGATTAGAAATCTGAAAAAACGGCAACCTGAGAATCTTACCGACTTAAAATAATAGATGAGCGTTCGATTTTGTTATTCTTACAAGTTCAACCTAACACGAAGGATCAAGGGACTTGAGCGAACACCTACCCTGACCCACCACTTCGCACAGACAGTATTTATTTAATTAGCACTTAAACCATTCAATAATTTTGTCTGCAATTCAGTATTTTTTTCGCTCATTTGAGGTAGTTCAGCTGTTCATTGTCATTCGCCCAGTTATCGTTAAGTCCGCTCCCCGTCCGTCCGTCCGTCTGTCTGTCCGTCAGCGGGCTCTATCTCATGACCCGTAATAGGTAAAAAGCTGAAATTGACACAAAGTGTGTATTACTGTTGCCGCCACAGCAACACATAATGAACTAGACGCTATTATTAAAGGGTGTTTCATTTTCACAAAAGACTGTGGCTAAAGCAGGAATGATTACCAGGGTGGAAAAGTGTTCGAGTTCAGATAAAATGAACCGTATGTCATTGTATATAAGAGTAACTGACTATTCCTGCTTCCTACACTGATATTTTGATATTTCTTTGATCTTTATACGTTTGTGACGTCTCGCTGATTCTGGTTCCCAGAGTATCCTAGTGTGGGGCTAGAAGCCATGTAAGTTCCTGTATAAAAATAAAAATAAACTTGAAATTTAACATATTATTAAATTTTGTTCTGGAAAATGAAAGCCTTTTCACTGAAATGGCCGTGTTTCGATAAACTACAATCTACAATGTGTAAGGTACTCTCCCTCCATGTGGCTCAGCTGTGGGACACTCTGAATATGGTGTTGTGGCGTGGCGTGTGGCGGGGTTAAGTGGCGGTGAAGCGCGCTTTAGCCACTTTTGTTCTGCTTTTTGTGGTTGCGGCGTGGCGTGTGGCGGGGTTAAGTGGCGGTGAAGCGCGCTTTAGCCACTTTTGTTCTGCCTTTTGTGGTTGTGGCGTGGCGTGTAGCGGGGTTAAGTGGCGGTGAAGCGCGCTTTAGCCAATTTTGTTCTGTTTTTTGTGGTTGTGGCGTGGCGTGTAGCGGGGTTAAGTGGCGGTGAAGCGAGCTTTAGCCACTTTTGTTCTGCTTTTTGTGGTTGGTGCGTGGCGTGTGGCGGGGTTAAGTGGCGGTGAAGCGCGCTTTAGCCACTTTTGTTCTGCTTTTTGTGGTTGCGGCGTGGTCCGTGTGCGGCGTCGCTAGCTTATTGAGAACAGTTTCATCATTATCACAAATTTTCAAAGTTTCGGTTTCAGCTGAAAAAGCAGTTTCGGTTGGTCACTTTACTACGGTACGTAACTAAATTGCCATTCTGCATACTAATTTGGTTTGTAGTAATTCCGTTACGTACGTATACTATTACTTTCCAATTAGTAAATAATTAACACTATACGTTATTGGTGTGTAAATTACATGGCAAGTCGTTAAGAATTATTTTAATCCCTTTTTACTACACCACGTAGAACAGCAGGACATTATTTGTTTACGTTTCCAAAGGGCTAGTAAAATGAGAGCTATTAATTTTAACAATGGCAGAAAATTACATCAATTTAATGTTTCGGACCACACCCGTGTAAATATAGTATGGGTGGGGACCTAGCTATAAGAGATTTCTGAAGATAAACATAATCATTTAAATACATTGCTTCTGGCCCCACTACGATACCCTGTGTCGTGGGAACCAGGAACAGCGACGTCACACACATATAAACATCCAATACCAGGGTTTTTACGGATTCGATCCCGGGTCTCTCGCTTGGGTAGCAGAGTTTCGAAGCACAACGCTGCAGAGGTCGTCTACATTTCTATTTATATTAATGCAGCGCGCCCATCTGAGTTGACACATGATCTTTCAACTAATCTATGAGCGTGATGTGGCATGACACGAAATGACGTGCCACTTCTATACGTTTCTGTCACGTCACCTAGACGAGCACTTGGCATATATTGAAGTATTGTAGAATTTTAATAAATATATAAATAAGGAAAAATAGATTCTGATCTACGGCACTACAACAGCGCAATATAAGGCCCTAATTACAGTTTCAGTCAGAAAAAGAATAACACAATTTGTTTTAAGTGACATTGAAACGGATACTGCCTGTCGGTGTAAAGTCATACAAACATGAGTAATAATAAACCACACGGTCTCTATATATTTGTGCACCTGAATTCGGGACTACATTACGGCGCTATAAGTTCATCGCTGACCTATGCAACCCTAATCCTACTCGTCAAAAATATATACCTACTGGGCACAACCTAAGGGTGTTCTGAGCGACTACCTCCTAGTGTGGGGGAGCTGAAGTGATGCAGAAGGATACGTCCGACTGCATAACTTCTGCTTCCTCCTGGTGCACCCTGGTAACAGCGGCTAGTGACTGGTCCCCGGACCTCTTACTAGCTGATGGCTAAAAGTCCCTCCGGTTCTGTCGGTTAAGGTGGGTGTACCCGGCAGACTATCTACACTCACCTGCGTCTTGTGGTCTGCGCAGTTGATCACCGTAGGCCAGGATGAAGGGGTCCTGGGGGGTTGAGCCGAGCGTTGCTGTGGATTTAGCTTCGTAAGGCAACACGCCCTCTTTGGCCTGGATTTCAGGCAAAACGTTAGCCTCGCCCGTAGCCGCGGGTTGGGGTAACGGCCAAGTGTCCCGTCAAAGGGCCACGGCTAGGGGTGTAGGGTCCGCTAAGGCGTCAGCCAAAGCGGTGGGATGGGCCATGCTGACGGGGTAAGATTCGGTGACTACGGCGGTGGGACCATGTCGCTGACACCTTGGTTCCCATCGTCCACAGAAGCGAGCTCCCGATGTCGCGCCAAGTACCAGCCCTATGCTCCTATATCTACTCGGTACTCCTAGCGACTGAAAGCTGTTCCAAGCGAGTAGGCGCTCCCAAATGTGCGGGCTCCGTGGAGGGTGGGAAATAGAGTAGACGAATCTTTATACATTTGACCATGGATCGTGTCAGGTCAAAAAACCCCTCTGGAACGCTTCCAGCGGTGAAAACCGCAAGCGTCTCCAAACAGGTGCGAGAATCTGCCTCGGCAGATCCTCAAGCCTTAACTGGGCGCACTGCCACCATCAGTGACCTACCGGTGCAAACCGGTAGTGCTTCCACTGTGGAGGTTAGCTGCACAAAGCCCGAAAGCGAGTCAAGAGGCAGGGCCACGGGGCAACCCGGTGCGCGGAGCCATTCGACTAACATCGCCGAGCATTTTGCCAGCGCCTGGACGACGGTTGGTCGAAAAGGTAAACCACCCAAGCAATCCTTGCAAGGGAAGGGCCCATCGACTAAACGTCCAGATACGGTGCCAACCGGACAAGGGCGTAAGGCGAATCGCCGGTGGAAGAAGAAACAGCGATTGGCTGCCACATCGGCCGCTGCCGGCGTAGATGGGGTTCCATCTGCCACGGTGGCGACCGTTAGCGGTCCCGCTGTTAATACAGCCGGAGCTGCGGGTAAGGTGACCGGCTCCCGTGGTGTCAAAGGGGCAACCCTAGACTCAAACGGGGCTAAACCTACCGTAGCGTTCTCTGGTGGTCCGACTTCTAACAAGAAGTTGAAATCTGCCAAGAGATCCGGCAAAAACGAGCGCGCGGCTGCTAAGAGGGCTCGACTCGAGGATAGTAATTCTCCTCGAGTGGAGCCTAAAAAGCAGTGCACGGAAGCGCGCAGAGCTGGGGTCACCTATGCTCAGAAGGTGAAGTCTGACCAGTACATCGCCGTTACTGACGTCGCTACTGGTCATATTTCACAGGATCTGTCAACGCCCATCCTCAACGAGATTGATGACAAAATCTTGAGGGAAGTGTTGGCGGATCCGACCAAGGAAAACCCCAAATTCGGTGGCAGCCTCGTTACGAGTACGGCCACCTTAAACTGTTCGTGGAGGACGAGTACTCCCTGAACTGGCTGCGGGAGTGTGTCTCCGGCGTGTCTATACCATCCAACGTACAGTTGGTGGTGAAACGCCAATCGGAGATGGTCTGCAGGGTTCGATGTGGGGTGCTCATACCCAACGAACGGGGCAAGTGGAAGTCTGCGCCCGACGTCGGCGTAGTCCTCCACTTTATGAACAAGTGGGCACAGGTTGACCGATGGCTCCTCCAGAAAGTGGATGAGCAGCAGGACAACCTGTTTCTCATTATAGACGTCCTTGAAGATGTGGTGCCGACCCTGCTGGGAAGGGGCAGACAGCTCCTTTTTGGTAGTGGTTCGGTCTACCTTAAATTTCAGGGACCCGGTGGGAAATTTATTAAGGAACCACCGGTGGTAACGCAGACCAGCTCTAAGCTGGTCATCACTGGGGTCTCATCATCATCATCTATGCCCCAGCGTTCCACTCCAGAGCGGCAGCAAACAGTTCCCGATGTAGTCGGGGAAAGTTCTGCTGCTCAACCGCAGGACGGGCACGCGCACTGGGAGGCCATGCTCCTTGGTGAAGGCGATGAGCTAGAACCAGCAGTGGTGCCCTCTGAGGGCGAGGAGCTGTCCATGCGGCTGGAGAAGGAACTCGTCTTGGAGGTGGAGGAGGGGTTGACCAAAAATGGCGTCCCTCTCCCGCGATTGTAAAGTCCTCCAAGCCAACCTCCAACACAGCCAAACTGCAACGGCCCAGTTAAGACGCTGGTTGGGGGCAAACAGCACTGCCGTGGCTCTGATCCAGAAGCCGTGGATCAACCGCGGTAGCATTCGAGGGCTCGCCAATTTGAGAGGTAAGCTTTTCGTTATAACTGATCACAATAACCCTAGAACGTGCATCATAACTACTAACAACATCCCAGCACAGCCATTAACAGAGTTCTGTTCCAGACCTGTGTGCCATAAGGCTGCAACTGCCCGACACAGCTACGTGCCGCGAACTCGTGGTGGCCTCCGCCTACATGCCTGCGGAGGACAACCCGCATCCACACGACCTGTGCCGGCTGGTGGACCACTGCGAGAAGTCGGGCCTCCAGCTCATCGTTGGGGCCGACTCGAACGCGCATCATCCACTGTGGGGCATGCCGGATAGGAACAGCAGAGGTAAGACACTTGTTGAATACCTATTTACTACAAACCTTAATGTGCTTAACATAGGTTCTGAACCAACTTTTGTTACCAAGCAGAGTAGAACCATCGTTGATATTACCCTGGCAACGGCGGACATATCCGACGACGTTGGGGGCTGGCATGTGTCCAACGAGGCGTCATGCTCTGATCATCGATGGATACGCTTCGAGATCAACGCAGCGTTTTCCCCAACTGTCTCTAAGAGAAACCCACGCAAGACTGACAGAACCAGGTACAGAGCTATCCTAGGTGAAAGACTTGCTTGGGCTGAGACTCTACCAGATCCGGAGGGACCCGAACAAATCGAACAACAGGAACAGATTTTACTAATACATCAATAGACTGCTACCATTCAACTTGCCCGCTTAGCACGCCAGCGCCTACCAACATCAAGGGGCAGCCTTGGTGGGGTCCTGATCTAGATAGGATGCGTGCTAAGATCAGAAGACTGCTAAACAGGGCGATGAACACCAGTGCTGAAGAGGATTGGGACAACTACAAAGATGCCAAATCCAAGTACAAGAAACGACTACGGTTCAAAAGCAGCAACTCATGGAGGAAATTCTGCAGCGACATTGAAACCGTTGATCAAGCAAAGCGGGTAAGGCAGATACTAGCTCAACAAGGCACCTCCAGGCTAGGGTCGCTTAAAAAACCCGATGGAACATATACCTCTTCCACCACAGAAACACAAAGTCTCTTGTTGGAAACTCACTTCCCCGGAAGTAGAACTATTCAAGAGATCGTGTGGCCGGAAGAGGTTCACCATGAAGCTGTCGACCACTTAGACATAACTAATAATATTATCACTGCTGACAATGTGAGATGGGCCATTAATAGCTTTTAACCTTTTAAATCAGCAGGACCAGATGGAATCTTCCCAGCACTTCTACAGTGGGGTGGGGAACCCGTCATCAATATAATGGTCTGAATCATGAAAGCATGTCTTAGATTCGGATACGTTCCCAAAAGGTGGAGAGTAGTAAACGTAGTTTTCATACCGAAGCCAGGAAGGAGCGGCTACACTAACGCTAAATCTTTCAGGCCGATTAGCCTCACCTCGTTCTTGCTTAAGACTCTGGAACGTTTATGCGAGAGGCACCTGAGAGATGGAGCGTTAAAACATATACCCTTACACAAGAATCAGCATGCATATAGTTTGGGTAAGTCTACTGAATCGGCTCTCCATGCAGTTGTATCCACAATTGAAGAGGCAATTCAAAACAAATGCAAATAGCTTTTAACCTTTTAAATCAGCAGGACCAGATGGAATCTTCCCAGCACTTCTACAGTGGGGTGGGGAACCCGTCATCAATATAATGGTCCGAATCATGAAAGCATGTCTTAGATTCGGATACGTTCCCAAAAGGTGGAGAGTAGTAAACGTAGTTTTCATACCGAAGCCAGGAAGGAGCGGCTACACTAACGCTAAATCTTTCAGGCCGATTAGCCTCACCTCGTTCTTGCTTAAGACTCTGGAACGTTTGCGCGAGAGGCACCTGAGAGATGGAGCGTTAAAACATATACCCTTACACAAGAATCAGCATGCATATAGTTTGGGTAAGTCTACTGAATCGGCTCTCCATGCAGTTGTATCCACAATTGAAGAGGCGATTCAAAACAAATGCATCTGTCTTGGAACTTTTATTGATATAAAAGGTGCCTTTGACAAGACGCAGCATAGCAGTATAAGTGCATCTCTAACAAGGCATGGAGTGTCAACAGCTGTAAACAACTGGGTCACAAACATGCTTAATAAACGTATCATGCGTCTAGCTGGTGAGTCCCTGTCGGCGGAGGTAGTGCGGGGATGCCCGCAGGGAGGAGTGCTCTCCCCGCTGCTGTGGAATCTGGTCATTAACGACCTGATTACCAAGCTTAACGCTAATGGATACTACACCGTAGGATACGCCGACGATTTGGTAATCCTCATCACAGGTAAATTTGCGAGCACAGTGTGCAACCTTAAACAAACAGCTCTTCGCATCGTGGAGCGCTGGTGTCTAGAATATGACCTGGCGGTTAACCCAACAAAAACGGAAATGGTCATGTTCACTAACAATAGGGCTCTTGGTATGTATACCCTACCTAAGCTCTTTGGAACGGAACTCCAGCTAGCAACTGAGGTGAAGTACCTGGGCATAACCTTGGACAGCAAGCTCAACTGGAGTAGCCACATTGACAACAAACTAAAGAAGGCGAGTATTGCTTTCTGGCAGTGTCGGAGAATGGTGGGGAAAAAGTGGGGACTTTCTCCCAACATCATTCTTTGGCTATACGTGACGGTGATCCGTCCTCTTGTCTGCTACGGAGCTGTGGTGTGGTGGACCAGGACCAAACTAACCACAATGGTAAGCAAACTCCAAAGCTTCCAAAGGCTGGCCTGCATGGCTATCACAGGTAGTATGAGAACTACTCCAACAGCAGCATAGGAGGTCATGCTGTGTCTTCCGCCACTCCAGCTGTATATTAAGCAGGAGGCCGCGTCATCTGCGGTGAGACTCAAACCCTTAGGACCTTGGAGGAAAAACAGGACCTCACACACCGCCATCCTAGGGGAAGTTTACAAAAAAATTCCCATATCTATGGCTTGCAGTGACAGAATCCCTAAACAATTTTTTTTCGACAAAAAATACAATATACAGTTACATGAAGACCATCGGGTTGAGGGGCTCGACGTTAAAGAGCTCAGAATTTTTACCGATGGTTCAAAAACTGAAGCAGGCACTGGTTCACGCACCTTCTCGTAGGACCTAAACTTTAAGATAGCCATTCCACTGGGTGCCCATAATACCGTCTTTCAAGCTGAATGCATGGGCATCATCTCGGCCGCTAATGCCATAGCATCGAAAAAGGTAAGAGATTCCTCCATTCGAATCCTCTCGGATAGCATGGCCGTCTTACAAGCCCTAAATAGCAACACTATTAACTCAGCCCTAAATAGCAACACTAGTAACTATTACGAGTGTCACAAACGACTAATGGAGGTATGTCAACATAACCGCGTAATCCTTCAATGGATAAAAGGACACAGCGGGTCAAGAGGTAACGATGCAGCGGATGAGTTGGCGCGTAAAGGAACTAGCTTGACAGCGTATGGTCCCGAACCTATCATCCCTCTTCCCTTCAAGATGGTACGCACATTTCTGAGAGAGTCGACCAGGAATGATCATGCCATTCTTTGGACAAACCATGAGGAGTGCAGACAGGCTAAGCTGGCCTTGCCATCCCCTAGCGCTAGGCTTGCTAAGACCTTGCTTCGACTTAGTAGGCCGCGCCTGCGACTGGTGACTGCAGCACTTACTGGCCATGGTTTCTTTAATAAACGTCTATATGTCCTAGGTGTTAGCGACAGCCCCCTTTGCAGATCCTGCTTGGAGGCAGAAGACACGGCTGCTCACGTCCTCATGGAGTGCACAGGAGTAGCGGACTACAGGGCTTAACACCTCGGTCATTCGAGGGACCTTCCAGGGATAGTCGGTAACGTAAAGGGCCTGCTGGCGTTCCTGGAGGAGTTGGGTTGGCTCGAATGATATCGCATTCCCACCCACACGCAAAATAGGCGCTTTCGTCGTCGAGTTGCGGAAACCAACCCGTCTTACAATTGACAATTGGGCACAACCTAAGATTGAATGAAAATGGGAGCGTTTAGTCGCTGACTTATACGACCTTTCAGGGTTATTGCGTCACGCCCTTTACCATACGGGGTGGCAGAGGCACAATTGTGCCCACGTTTATCCAGTTGTTCAATACTACATTGACAATACGTGTTATGGGGCTAGCCTAACGCCGCAGCGATAGAGATTGAATGTTTCTTCGCGATATTTTAAATCAGGGTTAGAATGTCCGTATAATTGACCGAGCGGCGTAGCCAGCGAAGCGCTCCGTTTCAGGATTAGATTGCCCGTTCTTTCGTGTGTCGCATTTCTCAACGGATTTTCCGATTGTCCTATAATTAAATATAATTTTTCCAAAAGTCAATATGTTGGATTACAGATACCAAAATGTTGTTTACAACGTTATTGGTGCGGCTTCTTTCATATTCAATGTACGTAACCAGGTGCATTCATAAATTTGTATGTGGTATTGAAAGAAAATAAAGTCGGAATATTTGTATTTATAATAATTTCTTAATAACTTCAAGGGGTCCGGGGTGTGAGGGGGTGGAAAATAATTGAAAGAAAATGCAAATTTCCTGTATCGCTCGCGAGGCCTACAGCTCACAGAGCCACTAGTGTACTTAAGGTATATTATTTATATCATTGGTACATGGTCAGCGTCGGGTAGGATAACTTTACTAGATTACGTAGCTCTTTACTAGACCACGGAGCTCTTTACTAGACTACGGAGCTCTTTACTTGACCACGGACCTTTTTTAAGACCAGGGAGCTCTTTACTATTTGACGGAGCTCTTTACTCATTCCAGTAAGGTACAATGATATTATGACCGGGTTGTAACTGAAGTTAGAAGTATGTAATATGTTTTGCGGTTGTAAGATGTCGCCTGTCGGTTATGCTTGGCTGGTTATGATGACTGACGGCGGGTGGTGTTGGTATGGTATGGGATTTCAAATAAAATAGAAATGAAACCGAGTCGAGTGCGAGCCGTAAGTTTTATACAAAGATGGGGCAACCACAACACACTCGTCACCGCTTTTCTTTTCTGTGGCGTGAATGATATGTTTCTAAAATACATACAGGCACATACATTGCTTCTGGCTCCTCACTAGGATACCCTGTGTCGTGGGAACCAGAATAATCAACGTCACACACTTACAACATCCTAGACCTGGAGTTTTTTTTCTTTATCCCTAGCCGGGGATCGACGCCGGGACCTCTCGCATGGTAGGCAGAACCACAACCGCAACGCCACAGAGGTCTTCAAGACAAGACCAGGGTATTGTCAAATGCCCATCTTTATAGCGTAAATCCTCCTAAAGGAGACATTCTCCAAATCCAGAAAAAAATATGTTAAGAAGACATCGTTTTACTTCAATCGTAGTGTTTGAAAAACATTATCATGTCAATGGAAACTATATGAAGAAAAAAACGAAATAGATGTTTTTCACATAAAATGTGTTTGTTTCTTGGGTATCAAAAGGAATAATGATATACATGGTTCTTACGTCAAAATATATTAAAACGTATTTTTTTAAATTATACAAATATCTGTGGTTTTTGACAAAGAAATAAAAAAACACAATTTTCGCCCTTTTTTGTGGCAGCCGCTGCCAGCGACTGACGTAACAGCCGTGTTGCAGTGTGAACAATGAACTTTATTTTAATATGGTTGTGTCCAAAATGTCAACCACCACGAATCGAGTTGCAAAAACCCATACGCGCGGCAAGACCCTCGATAATAACTCAACTCAATGACTCGCAGGCGTGGACCTCCTTTATGTGCGGAACCCTTTTTATTAAGGACATTATGGGCCGACATTCTTTGGCATGCTTGTTGAGACTTGAGACCCTACTCCACATAACGTATTGAAAATGCCTTTCCATACTCACATACATTTCTCTCTCTCTATCTCTTACACACAGACACATGCACGCACGCATGCACGCACACACACACACACAGACACACTAGACATATGTAAGCTCTCCTTTGTACAGTAATTTTGCGTAATAATAATCATTAATAGTAGTTTATGTGACTGATAAGTGAAACTCGAGAGTGGGTTTATATATCACTCGAGAGTTTTAATGCCTAATTTTGTACAGTTACATACACTAGTTTATCTACACTCGTATCATAAGCTCTCTTTGATGTTTTCAGGACCCGCATGTTCGACCGGCATTGTGGCATTGATCATTGCTCTGCAGTTGTTTAGCTAGTTCAGTAGTACCAACTTCACAGACAAACTAGGGGCAGCACGCAGGCGTCAGACGTCGGCGTTCGAAATTTGAATGTCATAATATATCAAAATATTGATACATTATGGTCATAATCTATCAATATTCAGATAAGAAATGAGTTTTTAGTTATCATTATACTGCGGTTATAGGACGCAGTAAAGAGAGTTTACGATACGTTTGTAGATAAAATAATTGAACGCACATTTTTACGTACAGGTTGGCAGAGGCACAGTTGTGGCAGTAATTCAATCCTCCATTTTTCGAGACAGGGGGCTAGCCCGTACACTCAAAAAAGTAAGAGACAAACAGGTATTCCCATTAAGACGAAGTACAATTAAAACCTCTCAACACGCACCGTCCATTACAAAACACAGGGGGAATAAAACCCCAACACTAAAACACGGGGTGGCGATTCCACTTTGTAAAAATTTACATAATTCCCAATCGCTTTATTAGCGCTGTGCTCAACACGGGGCGTTGATTGTACTTTCTGGTAACTTGACACCTTTCCCGCAAAAAGGAGTTTTGAAAAACTGACTAAACGTGGACAAAACTGTGTCCCTGCCCTCGGTTTACAGAAAACCGCATGAAAAACCGTCCTTCCGTTTGGCGCTAGTGCCACAGCCAGATACACACACAAAAACATATTAACATATTAAAGATCGAACCCAGGACTTCTCTAATGGCATTGTAGGCAGAGCCACAAGCAGAGCGCCACAAGCTCGCCGAGTACTGTATTTATGACTAGATATTCACATATACAAACATAGACAAAGACAGACGCTTTAAACTTACAACTCCGCACTTAATCGTCGAGAGATAAAACAGGGCATCGATGTGCTGAAGGTAGGTACAAGATAGTGCCAGGTTTGTAGTGCTCTGACCCAGAGAGGCGCATCAGGTGATGGGAGGTGATGTGCAAGAGGCGCGGGGGGCTGCGCATGGGCTGTGGCCGGGAAGGCGCATTTCGTGAACGTTGATTGGCTCGCCAATTTCACTGTCACTGTACTTTGGACCACTGTCTCTCGCGTCGATACGACGATCCACAGGCGTCCAAAGTACCGTCACATTCGAAATTGTTGTTGCCGATTATTATCGATTGTTATTTTTATGTACAAGCATTTTCACATACTTTATGGAAGATGTAGTACCATTGTCAGATTAATCATGATTAACTTATCGAGACTGGAGGATGTGTCGCGCGATCTCGGTCTCTCGTGTAATCCGGTGGGAAAACACTTGGTTAAAAAAATTAAATTTAAATTAGGTTAGAACTAACATTATTAACTTTTTGATATAGATTGATTGCATGCATACGTACCTCACGGCCACACATCGTCTGACATTCTTGCCTCACAATAATGACTATTTGTAAAAGCAACTATTTTCACTAATTACTCTATGCATTGCGCAGCTGTCAAACATAAGATCCGCTACCATATTAGTCTATGGTAAGCAAAGAGTTTCCTAACTGAGTCCGCCACCAACGCCATCTTTTGGAAAAACTAAACCTCCCGGACTGAGGAGAATAAAAAATAGGAATTATAAAAAAACCCGGTCGGGCCATTAATGAGTTTACAGTTTCATAAATATACATTTGTAGATAGCAAGCGATAAGTCTGTCAATAAGCGATAACAATGAGATAACTGCACGACCATGTTAAATAAGGAATAGAAATATGCTACAGAGAGAAGCAGTTTGACGCATAGCTCCCAATTATTTTTTTCGTGACTCGTGACGCTACCTCGTAAGAGGCCTGCCACCCTGACGACATGTTTGTTTTGTAGCAGAATCGACCTCCAGGGATTCTGTACCCGATCCTATCCACTACCCACGACATTTGTGTGCAAATACCGCCCACACTCTGAATGAAAACGTTCTGTTATATTCAGATTATCTCCTGAAGACGCCCGCTTTGAATGTATAGTTAAAGTAAAGGGCCGCGGCATTGTGAACTAGTCAAACTGTTCATGGTAGATAGAACAAGGACTGTTTTTTCATGTGATAATGGAGTGAAATTGTACTGCAATGTTATTCACGGAATTGCTACGGATTTTACCTTTGGGTGTTTTTTCAGACCTCATTTCATTGCCTATAGAGATTAAAATGGTCCTTTCAGTTGCATTTTTTTTCAGTTTGTGTGACAAAGGGCTACCCCATTGACGTTGCTAAGGAGATGTACAGCGCAATGCAATTAGGGTTATGAGCAGGTATGTGTATGTACGTACACAGGGTGTCCCACGGCTATGACTTACTTTTATTTAAGATGCTACGTTTCTTAGACAAACATGAACCCTATGATGAAGACTTTCGATCACATCACATTTGGCGGGTTCGAAAGTTGGTTAAAAAAGCGATTAAAAAATTTTTAATACAGTTCAAATTGTTTTTAAAAATAAAATAAAATAAATTTTTATTAGAGTTAAATTTACTTTGTTTAATGTGGAGCCGTGGACCACCATGCATATTATTATATAGTTTTGTTGTACGCACAGGTCTTCCCACGCTCATCTAGATAAATCCCTTTTCCCTCCATTGTGTGCTGAAAGAAATTTCTTGTTAGAGGTAAACTCGCCTTTGACCATGGTGTATCTATTATAATAATATAAACATTTGCATACAGGCACATACATTGCTTCTGGCCCCACACTAGGATACCCTGTTTCGTGGGAACTAGAAACAGCAACGTCGCACACATATAAACATCCAAGACCTGGGGATGATTTTTTCTTTACCTGGATCGAACAAGGGACCTCTCGCATGGAAGACAGAGCCACAACCGCTGCGCCATAGAGGTCGTAGATAATATGGTGTATCCGTTTTCTTTCTTGTGCAGTCTAATATAAAATTACGTATAATAAATAATAAACTTGGAATATTTCGAGCAAAGCTTTCAGTCAGAAATATCCCCCACTTACGGTAACATATCACAACAACACACCTTGTCCCCCGAACTACTAAAACAAAAGCTAACAGACGGAATGAACTTCATTAGAGCTTTTTGCGCCGAGTGGATAAAAGCTCAAAGCTTTGACTCCAATCCCAGTGCGGGGTAAGTGCGAAAGTTTATTCGCGATAGAACTGAAAAAGTTCTGGTTGCGTCTGTCGACAGTGCGTGTTTGAGCTTGTTTGTGTTTGTAGTTGAAGGCAGGATTAGCGGTGACACTTTTCAGTCAGTAAATGTCGCTGTGACGTACCAACATAAAAGTTTGCACTCGGCGGATTCTAAACGTGCGGACAACGTGATTAGTAAGCTCAGAAAACGAAAGGATCTTCACGTTTTTATCGCAAGAAACCCGCGTTTGTCGCTATACAAACGCGCTTTCTGCGCGTTATCAGAGCTTATTAGCATAATACGTGTCAAAATCGCGCGTCGTACGACAAAATGCGGTGTGTAAAAATGCTCTAACCGGATGCGATTGGCACGGTGACCGTGAGGTGTGAATTGGCGCTATAAAACATAACATAATATTTACATAAAGGCACACACATTTCTTCTGGCCCCACGGCGCACAAACATGTAAACATCCAAGACCTAGGGTTTCTTTCCTATTTTTATATATATCCCATATAGAACTTCTTCTCAGTCGATGTGGACTGAGCATGAATGATGATGAAATAAGAAAATGAAGATTAATAAACATAATTATTTAGCTGGTGCATGAACACAGAGGAGAAAGACATAAATGATATGGCCTCTGAACTCAAATAATATGCCCTATGCTGAAGGCACCAGAACTGTGGCTTCACATATACATATAATGAACAACCACAAAATGGGGGAAGACTTAGATAGGTATACTATACTAGAGTGTGGTACAGAATTATTGTTTAAACAATATCGCTCAACTACGAGTGGGAATCACACATGGACCGTCGTACAAGAAAAAACGAAAAAAATACGTCTCATTATTATTTTATTACGTGTCGTTCGTTCATTGTTTGTTGCTTTAGCGGCAACAAATTTGCAATTCTGTAATTTAAACTATCTCCCTATCATAATATAGTCGGATAGCCCGCAGATAGACCGACAACGGACGGACTGACGGATGAACAGCGGAGGCGTGGCAAGAGATTATTAAATTATAAATTATGAAAGTCCCGATTATTACCCCTGGGGAACGGAACCCTAAAAAGCAATGTTTATTAAAATTCCTTGGTTCATACATAATATATCATAATCTTACAAAATTGCTTACATAATAGTAGTTTATGTGACTGCTACATAATGGAGGGCATTAATACTCGAGAGTGGGTTTATGAAACGAGCCGAAGACGAGTTTCATAATAATATCACCCGAGAATTTTAATGCCTAATTATGTACAGTTACATACACTAGTTTATCTACACACATATCATAATCTCTCTTTGATGTGTTCAGGAACCGCATGTTTGACCGGCATTGTGGCTCTGCAGTTGTTTAGCTTGTTCTGTATTACCAACATCACATACAAACTAGGGGCGGCACGCAGGCGGGAGTCGGCGTTCGAAATTTGAATGTCATAATATGTAGAAAAATTACACATTGTGGTCATAATGTATAATTTTTCAGATAAGAAAAGAGTTTTTACCAAGTAGTTTAACATTATGCTGATCGTAACTGAATCACCAAAAAAAAAAAAACCTTTTTACAAAATTTCACGAGAATCGGTTAAGAAACCTCAACCGATTCTCGTGAAATTTTGTACCGTACCGAAGAGGAGAACAACCGGCAATCCGGTAACACAAAAGCATTTTTGCCGAAGTTGAAACGGAGACACTTCACTCGCTTCACTCGCTCGGTCGATTAGGGCAAAATAAATGTAGCTATTGAATGTGTAGGTGCACAGGCCCTACCCGAGAGAAAATAACACTCGGGCAGGGGCTCAGTATGTCTATTTGACGTTATTTCGATATTTCCTCATTTATTCTAGAAAAGTATACATATTAATGTAAAATACGATTTTATTTTTTATTAACAATGAAAGTAACCAAAATATATGAATTAAAAATAAAATAGAAACACTAAAAGAAACAACTACGCGAATAAACCACCCCGGGACATTGCCGAGGCTAAGGTTCCCATGACGCTTGCAGCATTTCCCCGCTGCACCGCCAGGGAGATCCTTTGCATCAGAAATGCCCCAGAGCGGTTGTCAAATCCTCTATCCCTTAGACGGCGCCCCAGATCCTTAATAAATATTTTCCCTTGTGTCCCCCAAACCCCAGTCGTCTCGAGCGCAAGAGGCACAAAGATGTAGCTTCCCGTGAGTGCGGCATACTTAAGGCACTTCTGTCTTGCGGCAGACTCGGCGGCTGCACCAGCGCGGGCCGCCGTTGACCCGACATGGGAGGCTGCAAAGGTGCAGACGCAGGTCGCATCCCATAGCAGGGAACGTCCTCTCTCCCAAGGTACCAGGGTCAAGCCGTCCGGACGCTTCCCATCCGACCGGCACAAACCTGGCGGCTCCAACACACTAGGAACGTTGGCCGATACCAAAGCCCTACGAACGATGTCGTTTATTGCGTGGTGCCGCGAAAACCTGCCAGCGCTCCTGGTACAATGTAGGCCATGGCGACCCAACTCATTGACCCATGCCCCACAAACGCATCGATGCGGCTGGCAGATAGTGCAGCCCAAACGCAAAGCGACTGCCACGCGCAAAGCGTCGTCGTCCAGGAAAGTTCCCAGCTGGGGAGAAGGCATTGCGTGCAGCCACAACCCCGAGTCGGACTGACAAACGGCACGCAGGCACGCCAATTCCGGCCCCGAACTATGAGCGAGGAGATCATCACGAATGTCTTCGCACAGGACCTCATCCCAGGAGCGCTGACTACATAGCCTTTCCGGCAGGTCGCTTCTAGGACACCGGGCACGCCATAAGCTCTCCGCCTCCCCCGCAAAAGGAATGCGGAACCCGTCACCATGTATACCCAAGATGTGAGTAACGAGGTCCACAACACCATGTGAAGAAGCCAGAAAGCCAGGGAGCTCGGTGTCCTGCAAGCGTCGAACACCTAAACCCCCGTACCTGATGGGCAGCGTGGCTTGCACCCACTGAGACGAGGACATCTCTACGTTGATGATGCACTCCAACAAATCCTTCAAAACTGCATCGTATCTAGAAGTTATCTCCCTGTGCAACCAAATCGGGGCAGTCCGTATGGAATAAGTTAGCCTTGGTGAAGAAAGATAACTTTTTAAAATCGTCAAGGCAACATAGGCGGAAAGCTGCTTTAAATGTGGTTTTGACGCCTTAAGGATATCAATTTTTGATTGCAATACTCCGGGAATACCCTCCGGGAAAATAGGAGCACCCAGAAGTGTGAAATCCACCTTATTCCTAAGAATGATTCCGGGAACGACTGATTGGATTTCGTCGCTCACCTCTTGAGGTAATTGTCCTGAACAAGAAAATACTTCACACTTCTGGGTATTCAACTTAAGCCCTAATTTGCCGAACCCCAGTATCAGTCTTCTAAGATCCTCCAGAACCACCTCTGGACTGCCACCGATTGTGCCATCATCTAAATACCACACGTTTAAAGGTGAACGCAAAGAAGCCACAACTTCTTGGATTGCCATACTGAAGAGAAAAGGACCCAAGGGATCACCCTGCTGAACCCCTACCTTTGACTGCACCAGGCTCCCACCGAAAAACAAGTTACTAGTGGCACTGTAACACTGGTGCAGGTATGGGTACAAATTTGGACAACAAGACTTCACCCTTCTTAAGACGACGTCCCGCTCAACAGTATTAAAGGCGTTCTTAACGTCCACCTTAACAACGATTTCATGTGAGGCAACCCTGCTCATCACATATGAAGGAGTAGCATGAATGGCAGCCTCACACCCTAGTGCTACTCCGACTCCTAACTGCTCAGGCTGCAACTGCGATGCTTGATCACCTCTCACCGCACGACAGCACATCTTTGACACCAAACGCCGAATCACGCTGCCCACAGCAATTGGCCGAATGCCCCCATCCTTCTTCTCCAAAGCACAAAGAGAGGCTCCATAGATATAAGGGCACACCTCCCTATTAATCACGCCCTTCAACATGTAGTTTGTCAAGTTACATAGAGAACTCAACAGTGCAACCCCACCATCACCAGCCCCTACAGACGTTAATTCCTTAAGGTGCTCAGGGCGCAAACCATCCAACCCACCAGACGAGCCGTTCTTAAAAGAGGCAATTGTCTGCGCAACGTCACCCACCTCCACAGATAGACACACCGAAGAAAGATCAGGTTCAGGAGGAAAGTCCAAAGGTCGGTGAGGACAAGGATGCTTTTCTCTTAAGGATTTCAGGGTCTCGTCATTATCAGGTGCGATGGAACAGTCCGACAATAACACCCGAACCGCTCCACTCAGATCACCATCGTGCACCTTCGATTCTACTAATCTATAAAACGACCTCTGACCCAAGGGAATCGTGGCGCAAACTGATGCAAGTGAGTCACTCGGAGCTTCATTTGCAACATTTTCCTTCACTTTCGCGGTGAGTGAACCACTCGGGGCATCCTGAACTAGCAACCGCGCGAAGCGCGTCTGACTACTTCCATGAATGCGGCTAATATGCACACTCAAACCACGGGGAACCACATATAGCCTCGATGAATCGGGGCAGTGGGGACACAAACCTGTAGACATGCTCATACAAACTAAATTACTTTTTTTTTAATATAAAAATTGTAAAATTAAATTAAATGATACATTATTACCTCCATGTACAATATATGACCAATAAAATTTAAATAAATAATTAATGAGGTACTTAAAAACAATTTTCGTAGTGCAGTCCCACAACACACCACTGGTCGTGGCGCTGTACGACCTCGTCGCAGCACACGGCGACGACAAGCCTCGAAGAACTCGTAGAATAGTTTCGTATAAGTGAGCTAGATGCAGCAGCGTGATGACGCGCTCCCGGTGTTGACTAGTGCCGTCTCATAGTTGATGAGAGGCATCTCTCTGCCAATTGGAATCTGCAGTCCTGAGCAATTAGCTAAACAGCTTATATCGTAGTATTTTCCACCGACTGATCCTATTATTCAGGTGACATAAGTCATCAAAAATACCAGATTGCACTGTTGTCTGTAGGTATGGAACACATGTGAAACTGCTCTTTACCAACTTTTTATTGTATAGTTACAGTCTGAGTCAAATATTTTAATTTTTAGAAAAATCCTGAAAAGATGGTTTGTTATGACATTATTATTGTGTATGTTATGTCTAAGGCCAACTACTTCGAAAACCTATTCTCTTATAACTTTGACAACTCCATACATGACTCGCCTTCGTATGAGTGGTTAAGTAACCATAGTGGCATAAATCCGACGTGGAAATAAATACGGAAATAGCACTTAAAAATACCGCAGGATTCTTTTTCCTCTTGAACCATACAATCAACATTCAACTTTACACCTAGGATAAAACGTCGAACGTTGTCGCAAAGTCGCAGAACAGATGGCAAAAATGTCGGTGATTCAGCTGTTTTTTGAATGAAGCGGGATCTCTCGAAAGAAATCAGGATATTTTCGGGTAAATATAATTTTTTGGGTAAAATCTCGTTTTCGTTAAGGAAAGGTTATTTATAAGCAAACGATTTGGAAATAATGGGAACGGCACCAAAACGATATTTAATATGTGAATAAAGATTACACATAAGGAGCCAGAAATTTAAAAGAAATGAGAAAATAATAAATTAGAATTAGAAATCTAATCAAATTTTATGTAGGAGAAATGGAGGAGCAAACCTTACAGTTGATAAGCAAAATATTTCGTTAGTCTGTGATAGGGCTTACAAAACCGCTATTAACGTCCATACCGATGATTACTAATTATATCTGTGATAATCTGTGAAGAAAGTGGTTCGAAAAAGAGTCGATCGTGCTAATAATCTCCACATTTTGTAAAAAAAAACTATATTTCCAGTTTCAAAGTACATAAACCCTTGCTTAATGAGCTGGACAAATATAGGAATCTTGCGGATTACACTCGTACATTGGAAATCAAAAATACGATGTGTGAAATGTTAACGCTTTACAGAACTTTTAAAAGATATCCCTCCAAAAAGGAATCGCGGCGCGGTTAAAGGGGGCGCGGTTAATGGGCAACAGAGGATTTAAGACAAAGCAGGTCCAGACTATATGAATTGTATGAGTAAAAATCCTATGATCACAGTCCTGAGTTTAACGTCTTTGTCAAAAATTATTCTAAAAATTTTAGGAAAGACTGCCACGAAGCCAAGTGCCTACATTAACAATAAAATCAAAGCTACTGGCGACAAAATTAAAACTACATGGAAAATTATTAAAAAAGAGACAGGCAAGGTTAGTTCTAGTGAATCTAGTTTTAATTTAAAAGTTAACGATCAATTACTCTCATCAAACGAAGACGTTGCTAACGCATTTGAAAAGTTTTTCAGCACCATACCAATAATAACAACAGAAGCACTACCATCCTCTTCTGAAAAGTCTTTTGATTACTTGGTTAAAAATGTGCCCCAAAACAAGGATGGCTTTAACTTCAAGCCAATAGGCTCTATAACTATAGTTAAAACATTTAAACTTCTAAGCATGAAAAAGACTGAAGATTTATGGGGCATGTCGGTTAACGTGGTTAAATCAGTAATCGATGTGATTGCACCATACCTGGCAATCACATTCAATAGTTGTATAGCAAACGGAGTTTTTCCTGATCTCATGAAAATGAGCAGATTTATACCACTTTTCAAATCCGGTAGTAAACAAGACCCTGCCAACTTCAGACCTGTATCTGTATTTCCAGTGTTGAGCAAGGTGTTTGAAAAGGTCAAATTGAGTCAACTACTCTCTCACTTCAATGCATCTGGGCTACTCCACAAAAAACAGTTCGGATTCACTAAAGGCAGATCAACAACAGACGCCGGAGTAGCGCTAGTAAAACACATTTATAGTGCGTGGGAAGGATCACAGGATGCGGTTGGTATTTTCTGTGATCTTTCCAAGGCCTTTGACTGTGTGGACCATCAAACTCTTTTGCTCAAACTTCGACACTATGGTATCAAAGATAATGCGTTGAAATTAATGGAATCTTATTTAATGGAAAGATTTCTAAAAGTAGATATAAACAGATGCAAGTCCACTGGAACCCATATGCATATTGGTGTACCCCAGGGTTCTATCTTAGGTCCGTTCCTATTCTTAGTGTACATGAATGACCTGCCTTATATGGTGGAAAAAATGACTCAGATTGTTCTATTTGCTGATGAACCATCTATTATTTTCAAGGTGAAAAGACAAGAAGAAATTCTAGACGACGCAAATAGTACACTCTCTCATGTGTTAAGTTGGTTCAATGTAAACAACCTGTTATTAAACTCAAAGAAGACTAAATGTATCAAATTTTGTTTGCCTAATGTACGACAGGTTGAAAGCAGTGTTAGAATAGGATCTGAAAGATTGGACCTCGTTGAAGACACAATCTTTCTCGGAATCACTATAGATTCGAAACTTCAATGGGGTCCTCACATAACTAATCTCGCACGAAGACTTAGCTCAGCCGCTTTTGCGGTCAGACAAATCAGATATCTTACAGATGTTGAAACTGCCAGATTGGTTTACTTTAGTTATTTTCACAGTATTATGTCTTATGGAATATTGCTCTGGGGGAGAGCAGCAGATATAAATACGATATTTTTCTTACAAAAAAGGGCGATCAGGGCGATATATAAATTAGATACTAGAGAATCATTAAGAGAAAAATTCAAAGAAATTAATATACGTACGGTTACTTGTCAATATATATACGAGAATATCATGCATGTAAGAAAAAACATAGCTTTATTTAAAATTGTAGGTGATAGCCATACAATTAACACTAGAAATAAAAATAGGTTAGCACTACCAATATTTAGACTAAGTAAAGTAGGCACATCATTCATGGGGCACTGTATTCGCTTCTACAATAAAATACCACAGGAATCATTGATCCTTCCTGAAAAGAGGTTCAAAAACTATGTTAAAAATGAGCTGATAAGAAAGTCCTATTATAGTATTAAGGAATACTTAGATGACAAAACTGCATGGTCCATACCATCTCAGCGCACAGAAATTCGACGAGGGGCGATGGATCAAGTCTATCACTCGCCGGCGAATATCCTTAGACCGAAACCAGTACCTGTTGTAGTCACTTTTTAAAAAAAAGGTATGGGGGAGTTTCTTGCCGTTTCTTCTTAACCCCGAGGCCCACCTTCCGAAACGGTGTAGTCTTTTTTTTTTATATAAAAAAAAATTTACTTGTAGTTATAAGTAAGTATAATTTTGACGTTGAATAAGATAATTTATTTATTTATATTCAATAAAAAAATGACTCTGACTCTGACTCTGACTCTGCTCTATGGAAATGTGTTTAATATAGATTCCTATTTAGCGAATAAATCACGTTGCAAAGTAGGAAGCTGTAGAAAATGGCGGCAACACATGAGCGGGAAAAAATACGGAACGCTTTAAATTGCATTTTGAAATTGGAAACCAGATACTACTTTGTAATGTCATCGGTGTGATGTAACCTCTTTTTAGGACATCTTTTACTGTTGGGCATACTGGTACAGTATGTATATAAAAGGAGGACCACAAACCGTAATGCCATTTATCATATGCTGTGGCAGTGGCACAGATTTGTGACGTTTAAAAACCTGTTAAGGGGCGTTTAGTCGTGTAAAAATGGTGTTGTTATCTGATAACTCAAATCAAGAAAAGGTCCCAAAATTGTTATCTAATTTATTCAACTTCTTTTGAACAGCAGAGAAATAACTTCAAAAAATTTAGATTTTGTCGATATATCACCGAAGCCTTTCCCGTTCGTGGTAGCACAGGCACACTGATCAGAAGGTCTTCGAAGCAAAACATATTTTATATCAGTTAGTCAGATGTCTTCCTTTGATCCAATTGACCTACAACGTGAAAGCGGCCAAGGAGCAAGTCGTCCTCAATTCATAAAGTCCCTGGTGCTGGTGGTGGCTTTTAACGAAAAATGACATGAAATCAAAATTAGTTCCGTTGCATGACGAGCTAAATCCAGATTTAGGTCACACGTGGACCACAAGCATAAGATACCGCGGCACGATGTCATCTCCACACAATGGCTGAGTGAGTTACTGCCTGACTTGGTTTGACAAAATCAGGGTTGGTTGTTGAAAAAGATGAGCGCTAATTTAATGCTTGAATGTAATTAAGAATTTAATTAAAATGAGTTTAATACCAAATATGCCGTTGGAGACCAACTACGATAACATGGCACGCAAATGACAATACAAATGGCTTTTATAAATAATGACACAATGTTCATTTCCTATATTACAAGCCGGCACCATGTTATCGTAGTTTATCTCTACCTCTTAATAGGTAAAATAAGTCATGATTTTTATTTCTGATCTCTGTGACCCTTGATTGGACAATTCACAGTGTGATGTTTACACACACTCTGAACGAAGGTATCTACAGTATTTCCATTTCAATATGTCGTATATCCCCTCTTTGCTAACAAGCACACCTGGTTACTAAATAACTTGCCGCCGAAAAAGCTGCTACCCAACATTTTATAGATGGCTACCAGTCTGGCATAAAGATCATACAAATGCAACCCTCACCTCAACCACCTCTACCTTTTTTGCTAACAAGCCTACCTCATTTTCGAGGAGCTTGCCACAAAGCCGTGCTTCGCACATGAGGACATATCGGTCTGCCTGATGGTTGTTTATGGGCAAGCCCTTTGAGTTCAGACGTTACTCCCGCTTAGTGCAAGTTAAGGGAAAGCGGGAGTTTTATGAGGTTTCAAGATTTATTTGAAGTGCTAAAGGGAGACGCGCGAAAATCGGTAGTTAGGTATGTGTGTGAAATAACAAGTTTTTTTTTGAATGTTTACTAAAACCATAACTTCAGGTGGATGTGACGACACGACAAACATAAAGAGCTAGTCCGGGTTTCCCATTTCGATATAGAACCTATACAATAGGTTCCGCCGCTGAATTTTAAGGCTAGTCACGTAAGGGTCAAAAGAGGAAGCAATCACGGTCGATTTGACCCTACGTGACCTCACCCCGGAAGGTCACGTCATATCTTATAGGGAACAACCTTTAAACCATAGAGGTAGAATGTTCAGCCACTCAAGCGTCCAACGTCCCGAAATGGGCCCCGCCATACGTGTTTGGAAACCGAGGAAAATTATGTAATCGCCAAGTTTTAATCCTTTTTTGCTCTTTGTTCATAAAACACGTAATCAATTAATTACAATACAAATTCTGTATTTCTTTAGGTTTCTAACAGTATATTTCATTTTATACTGACATGAGTACTTGGCCAGCAATAAACGTTTATGCCCAGTATGCCGCCGGCCGCATTCGCACGCGGAAATCGCATGAAAATCCTGGGCGGTAATAAACGACTAAAAATATGTATTTATACCCCATAGATTAATGTTTGACTGTTATATTAGTATTGACAATATTGAAACATGGTATTTGTTGTGTTTTTTAAACTGCCTATACCGTCAAATGCAAGATTTGCTCATTGTTTATGCTCGGTAAATGTTTTGAAAAATGTTTCATACAAAAAGCGAGGACATTACGAACTATTTTCAATAGTTTACCTGTTAAAAGCGTAATATCCTGGATAATGTCAAAAGTTGACACAATCACTATGACTACCCAGACGGAAATCTGTTAGTAACAACTAGTAGCAGTAAGTGCTATCACTTACTGCTGTGAATTGGTTAAGAACAGATCACAATGTTGATCTAGAACCGCAATACTTACTCACAAATTGTCACAGTAAGGATAAACTCATTTAATACTTCGCAACCAACAGCTACATATAACATTCATGTAGTTTAGCGATCAGATCTTGCTCCCATAGCAACTGAATAATGATGATAGTAATAATAATGACAGGTAAGTCCGCTTCCCTCAGAATATGTTGCAATCATGAGTAATTTATCTTGTAATAAAAGGATGTAGCTGGGCCGGGCTCAATATCCCTTCATCTTGGGTATATGTGACTGTTAGTGGGACTTCTAAGGATAATACATGTGTGTGTATTACAAAAGTCGATATGAAAAAATTTTGGGAGTTGTCGTATCATGTAACTGAAGTCGAGCGGCGTCTTAAAACAGGTACTCTTGGCTCTCTCTATGCACTGCACCAGTTGAAAATTAATTTGACAACTAATTCATCAGGGCATCCACTTGGGATGCATGTCCGAAAATTCTTGTCTTGTCAGAATTTTTGCCAGCTCTCTCACTCTTGTGTCTTTATTATTATATTTGTCTTTTTCTATTCCTCTCTTTGTTCATCTATCGTCAACGACGAAGGAGTTTCTTGAGTGATGCTTAATCTATGCTTTAAATCATATTTGTGAAAATCATTAAAAGAGCAATATGTGCCTTTACACTGGCAAATTCGTATGGAAGTGTTGAGTTATGAATGTAATTGTATTTATAGTCCCTAAGTACAAGCATACATACAGTGTGTTTTTCTATCACTTCAAAAGTATACAAAAACCAAATCTTATGTCTTAAACAGTATTTAATTAAAAAAATTATAAAAAAATCAACGATTGTTCAAAATCGCATTTTTTGCCGGGTTTTTTCGTCAAAAACAATAAAACATCGATAAATACAAAACGGTAAGACTTCTGCTAACACAAGATCGGCCTAAGCGGTTCTAAATTATCTGTACTACTATCTTCGTTTTAAGACTTGCATCGATCTACCAAACACCCTATACATATCACAGTATGATATTATAACGGCTAAATCAATTATTTTAAATTAAAAGCAGGTCAAATAGCAGAATTGAAAATAAGCTGTAGAGGCCGCGTCAGACATCTTTGGCTCCGAGCGGGCAGTGATCTCTCTTTTTCGCATAGGGTGAGATGGGGTGAGAGAGACAAAGGTGACAGCTCGCTGTGAGCCAGCTGTGGCGCGAACTGTAACATTTCAAAGCTGCTTTATTTATTGTGAACTAAGATTAAACAAATCAGTTTTGACTTATTGACGACACTGTTGATAGTAAAAATATATTTGGTAATGGCCCAAAATTATTATTAAAGGGCGTTTCATTTTCACATAAAAGACTGTGGCTCAAGCAGGAATGATTACCAGGGTGGAAAAGTGTTCGAGTTCAGATAAAATGAACCGTATGTCATTGTATATAAGAGTAACTGACTATTCCGGCTTCCTAAACTGATATTTTGATATTTATTTGATCTTTATACGTTTGTGACGTCTCGCTGATTCTGGTTCCCAGAGTATCCTAGTGTAGGGCTAGAAGCCATTTAAGTTCTTGTATAAAAATAAAAATAAACTTGAAATTTAACATATTATTAAAGTTTGTTCTGGAAAATGAAAGCCTTTTCACTGAAATGGCCGTGTTTCGATAAACTACAATCTGCAATGTGTAAGGTACTTTCCCTCCATGTGGCTCAGCTATGGGACACTCTGAATATGTGGTTGTGGCGTGGCGTGTGGCGGGGTTAAGTGGCGGTGAAGCGCGCTTTAGCCACTTTTGTTCTGCTTTTTGTGGTTGCGGCGTGGCGTGTGGCGGGGTTAAGTGGCGGTGAAGCGCGCTTTAGCCACTTTTGTTCTGCTTTTTGTGGTTGCGGCGTGGCGTGTGGCGGGGTTAAGTGGCGGTGAAGCGCGCTTTAGCCACTTTTGTTCTGCCTTTTGTGGTTGTGGCGTGGCGTGTAGCGGGGTTAAGTGGCGGTGAAGCGCGCTTTAGCCAATTTTGTTCTGTTTTTTGTGGTTGTGGCGTGGCGTGTAGCGGGGTTAAGTGGCGGTGAAGCGAGCTTTAGCCACTTTTGTTCTGCTTTTTGTGGTTGGTGCGTGGCGTGTGGCGGGGTTAAGTGGCGGTGAAGCGCGCTTTAGCCACTTTTGTTCTGCTTTTTGTGGTTGCGGCGTGGTCCGTGTGCGGCGTCGCTAGCTTATTGAGAACAGTTTCATCATTATCACAAATTTTCAAAGTTTCGGTTTCAGCTGAAAAAGCAGTTTCGGTTGGTCACTTTACTACGGTACGTAACTAAATTGTCATTCTGCATACTAATTTAGTTTGTAGTAATTCCGTTACGTACGTATACTATTACTTTTCAATTAATTTTCGTTATTGGTGTGTAAATTACACGGCAAGTTGTTAAGAATTATTTTAATCCCTTTTTACTACACCGTGTAGAACAGCAGGACATTCTTTGTTAACGTTTCCAAAGAGCTAGTAAAATGAGAGCTATTAATTTTAACAATGGCAGAAAATTACATCAATTTAATGTTTCGGACCACACCCGTGTAAATATAGTATGGGTGGGTATCTAGTTATAAGAGATTTCTGAAGATAAACATAATCATTTAAATACATTTTGCTTCTGGCCCCACTACGATACCCTGTGTCGTGTGAACCAGAAACAGCGACGTCACACACATATAAACATCCTATACCAGGGTTTTTACGGGATTCGATCCCGGGTCTCTCGCTTGGTAAGCAGAGTTTCGAAGCACAACAAATTTCTATTTCTATAATGCAGCGCGCCCATCTGAGTTGACACATGATCTTTCAACTAATCTATGAGCGTGACGTGGCATGGCACGAAATGACGTGCCACTTCTATACGTTTCTGTCACGTCACCTAGATGAGCACTTGGCATATATTGAAGTATTGTAGAATTTTAATAAATATATACATAAGGAAAAATAGATTCTGATCTACGGCATTACAACAGCACAATATAAGGCCGAGAGCCCATATAGAATTCTGCACTCTCCTAAAATTCTGAACAACTTTAACCCAGCGACATGGGTTTTATTTTGGGTCTCTCGTGTAACTTGTGATGAACTTTTCGTATCAATATTGTCTTTAATCCGTAAAGAAAAAGTCATGAAGCTTTCTGAGAGCGGAAACACTCGTGTATCGACGAAGTTGTTGAGTCCAGTTGAACAGATTACTTCTTATCTTGTTTATTCGCTTTAGTTGAGTCGGTTCTTACTCACTTCAGTTGAAGTATAAATATCCGTAATAATCAGCTTTTACACCACCACATAAAACAAAACCATTTCTTTAATTGGCAAGCTTAGTGACACGAACTGTGCAGTAATTACAGTTTCAGTCAGAAAAAGAAGAAACACAATTCGTTTTAAGTGACATTGTAACGGATACTGCCTGTCAAATATGAGTAATAATAAACCACACGGTCTCTATATATGTGTGCACCTGAATTCGCGACTACATTACGGCTATAAGTTCATCGCTGACCTATACAACCCTGCTCCTACTCGTCAAAAATATATACCTACTGGGCACAACCTAAGATTGAATGAAAATGGGAGCGGGGTCGTTTAGTCGCTGACTTATACGACCTTTTAGGGTTATTGCGTCACGCCCTTTCCCATACGGGGTGGCAGAGGCACAATTGTGCCCACGTTTATCCAGTTGTTCAATACTACCTACATTGACAATACGTGTTATGGGGCTAGCCTAACGACGCAGCTATAGAGATTGAATGTTTCTTCGCGATTGTTTAAATCAGGGTTAGAACGTCCGTATAATTGACCGAGCGAGCGAAGCCAGCGAAGCGTCTCCGTTTCAGGATTAGACAAAAATGCTTTTGTGTGTCCCGTTCTTCTCCTCTTCATGTCGCATTTCTCAACGGATTTTCCGATTGTCCGATAATTAAATATAATTTTTCCAAAAGTCAATATGTTGGATTCCAGATACCAAAATGTTATTTACAACGTTATTGGAGCGGCTTCTTTCATATACAATGTACGTAACCAGGTGCATTCATAAATTTGTATGTGGTATTGAAAGAAAATACAGTCGGAATATTTGTATTTATAATAATTTCTTAATAACTTCAAGGGGTCCGGGGTGTGAGGGGGTGGAAAATAATTGAAAGAAAATGCAAATTTCCTGTATCGCTCGCGAGGCCTACAGCTCACAGAGCCACTAGTGTACTTAAGGTATATTATTTATATCATTGGTACATGGTCAGCGTCGGATTGGATAACTTTACTAGACCACGGAGGTCTTTACTAGCGGAGGTCTTTACTTGACCACGGACCTTTTTTAAGACCAGGGAGCTCTTTACTATTTGACGGAGCTCTTTACTCATTCCAGTAAGGTGCAATGATATTATGTCCGGGTTGTAACTGATGTTAGAAGTATGAAATATGTTTTCCGGTTGTAAGATGTCGCCGGTCGGTTACGCTTGACTGGTAATGATGACTGACGGTGGGTGGTGTTGGTATGGTGCGGGAATTTAAAATAAAATACAAATGAAACCGAGTCGAGTGCGAGCCGTAAGTTTTATACAAAGATGGGCACCCACCAACATACTCGTCACCGCTTTTTTTTTTTGGCGTGAATGATATGTTCCTAAAATACTTAAAGATAAACATTAACATTCACATACAGGCAAATACATTGCTTCTTGCTCCTCCTAGGATACCCTGTGTCGTGGGAATCAGAAACATCAACGTCACACACATATAACATCCAAGACCTGGAGTTTTTTTCGTTATCCCTAGCCGGGGATCGACCCCGGGACCTCTCGCATGATAGGCAGAGCCACAACCGCAACGCCACAGAGGTCTTCATGACAAGACCTGGGTATTGTCAAATGCATTATAGCGTAAATCCTCCCAAAGGAGACACTTTCCAAATCCAGGAAAATATATGTTAAGAAGACATCGTTTTACTTCAATCGTAGTGTTTGAAAAACATTATCATGTCAATGGAAACTATATGAAGAAAAAAACTAAATAGATGTTTTTCACCTAACATGTGTTTGTTTCTTGGGTATCAAAAGGAATAATGATATACATGGTTCTTGCGCCAAAATATAAACGTATTTTTTTAATTGTACAAATATCTGTGGTTTTTGACAATGAAATAAAAAAACACAATTTTCGCCCTTTTTTGTGGCAGCCGCTGCCAGCGACGGACGTAACAGCCGTGTTGCAGTGTGAACAATGAACTTTATTTTAATATGGTTGTGTCCAAAATTTCAACCACCACGAATCGAGTTGCAAAAACCCATACTCGCGCCTTAATTACGTTGACTTATTTTCTTCGACATAATGTCTTTGACATGGTTTTGAGTGTACGTCAATCTTTGAATGGTAGGTCGCGCATCCGGGCAACAGAGAATTACCGAGGTCCTCGAAAATAACTCAACTCAATGACTCGCAGGCGAGGACCTCCTTTATGTGCGGAACCCTTTTTATTAAGCACATTTTGGGCCGACATTCTTTGGCATGCTTGTTGAGACTTGAGGCCCTACTCCACATAACGTATTGAAAATGCCTTTCCATACTATTACACATTTCTCTCTCTATCTCTTACACACGACAGACACATGCACGCACGCACGCACACACACACACACACACACATACACACTAGACATAAGCTCTCCTTTGTACAGTAATTTTGCGTAATAATAATCATAAATAGTAGTTTATGTGACTGATACGTGAAACTCGAGAGTGGGTTTATATATCACTCGAGAGTTTTAATGCCTAATTTTGTACAGTTACATACACTAGTTTATCTACACTCGTATCATAAGCTCGCTTTGATGTTTTCAGGAACCGCATGTTCGACCGGCATTGTGGCATTGATCATTGCTCTGCAGTTGTTTAGCTAGTTCAGTAGTACCAACTTCACAGACAAACTAGGGGCAGCACGCAGGCTTCAGACGTCGGCGTTCGAAATTTGAATGTCATAATATGTCAAAATATTGATACATTATGGTCATAATCTATCAATATTCAGATTAGAAATGAGTTTTTAGTTATCATTGTACTAGCTATAAGTGGTGTATTATTATACTGGTCGTAACGTGCAGTTAAAGGACGCAGTAAACAGGGTTTATGATACGTTTTTACATAAAATAATTGTACGCACCTTTTTGACGTACGGAGTGGCAGAGGCACAGTTGTGGCAGTAATTCAACCCTCCATTTTTCGGCTAGTCCGTACACTCAAAAAAGTAAGAAAGAAACAGGTATTTCCATTACGACGAAGTACAATTAAAACCTCTCAACACGCACCGTCCATTACAAAACACAGGGGGAATAAAACCCCAACACTATAACACGGGGTGGCGATTCCACTTTGTAAAAATTTACACAATTCCCAATCGCTTTATTAGCGCTGTGCTCAACACGGGGCGTTGATTGTACTTTCTGGTAACTTGACACCTTTCCCGCAAAAAGGAGTTTTGAAAAACTGACTAAACGTGGACAAATCTGTGTCCCTGCCCTCGGTTTACAGAAAACCGCATGAAAAACCGTCCTTCCGTTTAACGCTAGTGCCACAGCCAGATACACACACAAAAACATATTAACATATTAAAGATCGAACCCGGGACTTCTCTAATGGCATTGTAGGCAGAGCCACAAGCACAGCGCCACAAGGTCGCCGAGTACTGTACATATGACTAGATATTCACATATACAAACACAGACAAAGACAGACGCTTCAAACTTACAACGCCGTACTTAATCTTTGAGAGTTAAAACAGGGCATCGATGTGCTGAAGGTAGGTACAAGATAGTGCCAGGTTTGTAGTGCTCTGACCCAGAGAGGCGCATCAGGTGAGGGGAGGTGATGTGCAAGAGGCGCGGGGGGCTGCGCATGGGCTGTGGCCGGGAAGTCGCATTTCGTGAACGTTGATTGGCTCGCCAGTCTCACTGTCAGTGTACTTTGGACCACTGTCTCTCGCGTCGATACGGCGATCCACAGGCGTCCAAAGTACAGTCACATTCGAAATTGTTGTTGCCGATTATTATCGATTGTTATTTTTATGTACAAGCATTTTCACATACTTAATGGAAGACGTAGTACCATTATCAGATTAATCATGATTAACTTATCGAGACTGGAGGATGTGTTGCGCGATCTCGGTCTCTCGTATAATCCGCTGGGAAAACACTTGGTTAGAACTAACATTATTAACTTTTTGATATTGATTGATTGCATACATACCTACCTCACGCTCACTCATCGTCAAATATTCTTGCCTCACAATAATGACTATTTGTAAAAGCAACTATTTTCACTAATTACTCTATGCTTTCCGCAGCTGTCAAACATAAGATCCGCTACCATATTAGTCTATGGTAAGCAAAGAGTTTCCTAACTGAGTCCGCCACCAACGCCATCTTTTGGAAAACCTAAACCTCCCGGACTGAGGAGAATAAAAAAATAGGAATTATAAAAAAAAAACGGTCGGGCTATTAATGAGTTTTCAGTGTCATAAATATACATTTATAGATAGCAAGCGATAAGTCTGTCAATAAGCGATAACAATGAGATAACTGCACGACCATGTTAAATAAGGAATAGAAATATGCTACAGAGAGAAGCAGTTTGACGCATAGGCACAGATTAATAAAGAGTGCATAGCTCCTAATTCTTTTTTTCGTGACTCGTGACGCCACCTCGTATGAGGCCTGCCATCCTGACGACATGATTGTTTTGTAGCAGAATCGACCTCCAGGGATTCTGTACCCGATCCTATCCACTACCCACGACATTTGTATGCAAATACCGCCCACACTCTGAATGAAAACGTTCTGTTATATTCAGATTATCTCCTGAAGACGCCCGCTTTGAATGTATAGTTAGAGTAAAGGGGCGCGGTATTGTGAACTAGTCAAACTGTTCATGGTAGATAGAACAAGGACTGTTTTTTCATGTGATAATGGAGTGAAATTGTACTGCAATGTTATTTACGGAGTTGCTACGGATTTTACCTTTGGGTGTTTTTTCAGACCTCATTTCATTGCCTATAAAGATTAAAATGGTCCTTTCAGTTGCATTTTTTTCAGTTTGTGTGACAAAGGGCTACCCCATTGACGTTGCTAAGGAGATGTACAGCGCATTGCAATTAGGGTTATGAGCAGGTATGTGCATATATACAGGCGGCAGTAATTCAACCCTCCATTTTTCGGCTAGTCCTTACACTCAAAAAAGTAAGAAAGAAACAGGTATTTCCATTACGACGAAGTACAATTAAAACCTCTCAACACGCACCGTCCATTACAAAACACAGGGGGAATAAAACCCCAACACTATAACACGGGGTGGCGATTCCACTTTGTAAAAATTTACACAATTCCCAATCGCTTTATTAGCGCTGTGCTCAACACGGGGCGTTGATTGTACTTTCTGGTAACTTGACACCTTTCCCGCAAAAAGGAGTTTTGAAAAACTGACTAAACGTGGACAAATCTGTGTCCCTGCCCTCGGTTTACAGAAAACCGCACGAAAAACCGTCCTTCCGTTTAACGCTAGTGCCACAGCCAGATACACACACAAAAACATATTAACATATTAAAGATCGAACCCGGGACTTCTCTAATGGCATTGTAGGCAGAGCCACAAGCACAGCGCCACAAGGTCGCCGAGTACTGTACATATGACTAGATATTCACATATACAAACACAGACAAAGACAGACGCTTCAAACTTACAACTCCGTACTTAATCTTTGAGAGTTAAAACAGGGCATCGATGTGCTGAAGGTAGGTACAAGATAGTGCCAGGTTTGTAGTGCTCTGACCCAGAGAGGCGCATCAGGTGAGGGGAGGTGATGTGCAAGAGGCGCGGGGGGCTGCGCATGGGCTGTGGCCGGGAAGTCGCATTTCGTGAACGTTGATTGGCTCGCCAGTCTCACTGTCAGTGTACTTTGGACCACTGTCTCTCGCGTCGATACGGCGATCCACAGGCGTCCAAAGTACAGTCACATTCGAAATTGTTGTTGCCGATTATTATCGATTGTTATTTTTATGTACAAGCATTTTCACATACTTAATGGAAGACGTAGTACCATTATCAGATTAATCATGATTAACTTATCGAGACTGGAGGATGTGTTGCGCGATCTCGGTCTCTCGTATAATCCGCTGGGAAAACACTTGGTTAGAACTAACATTATTAACTTTTTGATATTGATTGATTGCATGCATACCTACCTCACGCTCACTCATCGTCAAATATTCTTGCCTCACAATAATGACTATTTGTAAAAGCAACTATTTTCACTAATTACTCTATGCTTTCCGCAGCTGTCAAACATAAGATCCGCTACCATATTAGTCTATGGTAAGCAAAGAGTTTCCTAACTGAGTCCGCCACCAACGCCATCTTTTGGAAAACCTAAACCTCCCGGACTGAGGAGAATAAAAAAATAGGAATTATAAAAAAAAAACGGTCGGGCTATTAATGAGTTTTCAGTGTCATAAATATACATTTATAGATAGCAAGCGATAAGTCTGTCAATAAGCGATAACAATGAGATAACTGCACGACCATGTTAAATAAGGAATAGAAATATGCTACAGAGAGAAGCAGTTTGACGCATAGGCACATATTAATAAAGAGTGCATAGCTCCTAATTCTTTTTTTCGTGACTCGTGACGCCACCTCGTATGAGGCCTGCCATCCTGACGACATGATTGTTTTGTAGCAGAATCGACCTCCAGGAATTCTGTACCCGATCCTATCCACTACCCACGACATTTGTATGCAAATACCGCCCACACTCTGAATGAAAACGTTCTGTTATATTCAGATTATCTCCTGAAGACGCCCGCTTTGAATGTATAGTTAGAGTAAAGGGGCGCGGTATTGTGAACTAGTCAAACTGTTCATGGTAGATAGAACAAGGACTGTTTTTTCATGTGATAATGGAGTGAAATTGTACTGCAATGTTATTTACGGAGTTGCTACGGATTTTACCTTTGGGTGTTTTTTCAGACCTCATTTCATTGCCTATAAAGATTAAAATGGTCCTTTCAGTTGCATTTTTTTCAGTTTGTGTGACAAAGGGCTACCCCATTGACGTTGCTAAGGAGATGTACAGCGCATTGCAATTAGGGTTATGAGCAGGTATGTGCATATCCTGTATATATGCACATACCTACCTGTCCCACGGATATAACTTGTCGGGTTCGATGCTCGGTTAACAAAGCGATTAAAATAATTATTAGTGCGGTTGAACCGCATTAACATATGTTTTTTTAAATTAAATTAAATTAAATTTTCTTCTAGTTAAGTGTAGTTTGTTGGATGTGGAGCCGCGGGCCGCCGTGCATATTATTATATAGTTTTGTTGTTCGCCTTCCCCCGCCTTCCCCCGGCCTTCCCCCGCTCATCTAGATAAATCCCCTTTCCCATTGTGTGCTGAAAGACATTTCTTGCTAGAGGTAAACTCGCCTTTGTAAGTACATGGTGTATCTATTATGACAACATAAACAAAAACATTAATATACAGGCACATATACACTGCTTCTGACCCCACACTCGCATAACCTGTGTCTTGGGAACCAGAAACAGTGACGTCACACACATATAAACATCCAACAACTGGGGTTGTTTTTTTTTCATTACCTGGATCGAACCCGGGACCTCTCGCATGGTAGACCGCCACAACCGCTGCGGCACAGAGGACATAGATAATATAATGTGTCTGTTTTCTTTCATGTAGTCCAATATAAAATTACGAGCTAGGATACTTACGATAACTTATCACAACAACTCAACTTGTCACCAGAACTACTAAAACAAAAGTTAACAGACGAAACGAGCTTCATTAGAACTTTATGCGCTGAATGGATAAAAGCTCAAAGCTTTGACTCCAATCCCGGTGCGGGGCAAGTGCGAAAGTTTATACGCGATAGAACTGAAAAAGTTCTGGTTGCGTCTGTCGACAGTGCGTGTTTGACCTTGTTTGTGTTTGTAGTTGATGACAAGTTTAGCGGTGACACTTTTCAGTCAGTAAATGTCGCTGTGATGTACCAACATAAAAGTCTGCACTCGGCGGATTCTAAGCGCGCGGACAACGAGATTAGTACGCTCAGAAAACGCAAGGTCGTGACCTTTGCACACGATCTTCACGTTTCTATTACAACAAACCCGCGTTTTTCGCTATACAAACGCGCTTTCTACGCGCGTTATCAGAGCGTATTAGCATAATATGTGTCATAAATCACGCGTCGTACGACAAAATGCGACGTGTAAAAATGCTCTAAGGAAGTCTATTTCTTTTTCTCTTCTTTATCGGGTTGTCACTGGATGCGGTTGGCACGGTGACCGTGAGGTGTGAATTGGCGCCATAAAACATAACATAATATTTACATACAGGCACACACATTTCTTCTGGCCCCACGGCGCACAAACATGCCGGGCCCATTCCCAGCCGGGATATATAGAACCATTTCTCAGTCGATGTGGACTAAGCATTAATTATGATGAAATAAGAAAATTAAGATTAATAAACATAAATATTTAGCTCTTACATGTACACAGGGGAGGAAGACAAATGTGTATGATATGGCCTCTGAACTCAAATAATATGCCCTATGCTTAAGGCACCAGAACTGTAGCTTTACATATACATATATTATTTATCTTTATCTTTGACATTTTTTGTCATTTTTCTACATTCATATATTGGACATTTGTTGGTTAAATTATTCAAATTGTGTGTGAATCAATGTTATTATTAATCAATTTTATCTTTTGACATTTTATATTATTCGACATTTATATTGGACAATAGTCTGGAAATAAAACAATTATTATTATTATTATTATATTATAATGAACAACCACGAAATGGGGGAAGACGCGAGGAATTATGCGTACTATTATTAATAAGATAGGTATACTATATGTATACTAGAGTGTGGTACTGAATTATTGTTTAAACAATATCGCTCAAGTACGAGTGGTACTCAAACACGAAGGGTGAAATATAGTAAAGAAAAAACGAAAAAAATAAGTCTCGTTTTTATTTTATTACGTTTCGTTCGTTGATTGTTTGTTTTGTTGCTGTAGCGGCAACAAATACGCAATTCTGTGATTTAAACTATCTCCCTGTCACGGGATAGCCCGTTGACGGACCGACGACGGACTGAACCCTAAAAAAGCAATGTTTATTTAAATTCCTTGGTTCATTGGTATATTATAATCTTAAAAAAGTGCTTACATAAAAGATTTCTTGTTTGCAAACTCGAGTGGGCCAATTATCATGGCAGCAACTGAACGTATAAAGTGCGCGTAACGAAAGTGTCGACGACGTACAATAAAACTATATGAGCCGTGTTATATGAGGCGTTTCTATTAATTTTCTTTATGTGTACGAAAGTACTCACATCAAGATGTCTTCTGATTATATCGCATTGGTTTATTCATACATAAGTTCGCTCTTTTTGGGGGGCTGTCGCTCACGTATCATTAAATTGAAATATATCTTTTAAATTCCGTGGCATTTTTTTTAGTTTTATTTGAATAAGTAACCGCATGACTATCATAATATTTGTATGCCCCTTGGCCCAAAAGACCTGACATCTATAAATGGATTATTGTTGTTCACAAACAAAATATTTTCTTTTTCTTTTGTCTTTATCTGAAGATATAAAACGAACAAGACAGACCCAAAGCCCATACTAAGGGATAGGCTCATGTATAAACTGAACTAGTGGCTCTGTGTGCGAGCGAGCGACACTGGAAATGTGCGGTTTTTATTATTTTCTATCCCCTCAAACCCCCGACCCCTTGAAGTTTATCGGTTGAATATGTGGAATTATAATAAAAACAAATAATCCGACGGCATTTCTGATTTTGCACCCGGATACGTACATTGAGAATGAAAGTAACCAACAACTTTGTAATCCTTATAGGTAGGCCATTTTTAGGGTTCCGTACCCGAAGGGTTCCAAACGGGATCCCTATTACTAAGACTCCGCTGTCCGTCCGTCCGTCTGTCACCAGGCTGTATCTCACGAACCGTGATAGTTAGACAGTTGAAATTTTCACAGATGATGTATTTATGTTGCCGCTATAACAACAAATACTAAAAAACAGGATAAAAGAAATATTTAAGGGGGCTCCCATACAACAATTCTTTCAATACCACATACAAACTTATGGATGCACCTGGTTACGTACATGGAGTGTGAAAGTAACCGCACCAATAACTTTGTAAACAATATTTTGCTGTGTAAAATCCAAACTATTCACTCAACACCATCGCTTTCATTGAACGGTGGTACGGAACCCTTCGTCCGCGATTTAGACTCGCACTTGACCGGTTTTTTTAAATTTCCAAAAACTGAATCGACAAAATTACATTAAATCTTCTCACAAAATTTCACGAGAATCTTGGTTTGCTGGAAGAGATCTCTTACAATAAGCTCGCCTTTGTATGTAACTCTTGTTTTTTCATGTTTTGTGTGCAATAAAGATATTATAAAATTATGAGAATCGGTTGAGAAATGCGACCTGTAGAGGAGAACAGCCGGCAATCCGGTATACGAAAGCATTCTTGCCGAAGTTGAACGGAGACGCATCGCTCGCTTCACTCGCTCGGTAGATTAAGGCAAAATAAATGTAGCCCTTTAATGTCTAGGTGCACAGGCACAGATAATGCTCTGTGTGCACAGGCCTTTACCCGAGAGCAATCTCAATCAGGCAGGGAGCTCAGCATGTCTATTTGACGTTGTTTCGATATTTCCTCATTTATTGTAGAAACGAATACATATTAATTGTGTGCTATTGTAGCGGCACCAGGCTAAGGTCGTAGCCGCCGCTAACAGTGGCTATGATCGTCTATTCTATCTATCCCAAAATGAGAGGACCCGATTCGGCTGTAAGTTTTGTAAGTAAGAATGATAAGTCTGAATTTCTCGTTCGTCGAGAAATCCGTTAGGCGTACAATAGTCGAACGAAGTTTGGTTCAGAAATTACAGTTTCTAGTTAGACAGAGAAAGCATATATGTCCGCGAGCCGGTAATTCGCATCAGTCAGCGGTGTATTGCGCCAAAACGATCGTTGTTATATTTTATGTGATGGCACCATCTGGTTTTTGTATATATGAGCGCATTGGAACATCTTTTGTTTTAGTTTTAGTTTTAGTTTTAGTGATCGATCACAGTTATAGTATAGATATCCGTCGTAGTTTTACGACGTGAGTACTCAATGATATTTCATGTGCTCGCTAGTAGCGGCTTGTGGTGGTTCCCATTATATATTTGATTCACGGCAATAACGATCCGAAAAGACCGGTTTACACAATTGCGATTTGAGTTCCGAAATGGGTTCTGAACTAGCGGTTACCTAAAAAGGTCCGTAACGTTTTGAAACCTTCAACTCTGCGCAATTTGAGCTGGATGTTATCGAAACGCAAGCATTATTGTTTTAGGATATCTAACCCACACCATAGCGAAGTGCATAGTTCGATAAATACCGAACTATGAATTCCACTAGCCGCAGCACGTCCTGGGCTGAGCCAAATCATATATACCGACTCAACTTACACATTAGACATCCAGCGAAATTTACATTTACTTTAAAAATGCAACTTGAATCCAATCTGACCCAAGGCAATGCAAAACACCTACCCGGACCTAAACAATGAACTTTAGACTGTAAATTGATCTCTTCGCGCGTCCCCGACAACACTCAAATGTCAAAATATCAACAGGATATATTATCTGTGTTGACACCGGTTTAACTTTGTTCTGAATTTGTTATTTCCATCCGCGGAACCTCATCGATCAAACAGTCTCCCTATGCCCTGCCAACCTAGGTTTAGCCGCAACTAAACTCCTGTCTAGCCTAGTCTAAAACCTAGTGTTATACCACGTCCATTATCGACACCACTCGAAAATGGTTGAGTTTGATTTGAATGTGCTTGAATGTTTAACGACTGTGTGTGTGGGAATTACAAAACTCACTATTCGAAAGGAATGAGGAGAGGATTAGCCCGCGAATATCCTAAGAGCCAATCCAGGAACCCTATGGTGAAGGAAAAAGGAATTTAGGGTCGCTCCAAGCCCAGACTCAGACTCAGATAAATTGACTTAAAAGTTCTTTCCTAACGACCCAAGGATAGTTTTGGAATTTGGGGTAGGTTGATATAAAGGTTAGGAACCGAGGTATATCTCGGCGCTTCAGACACTCACGAAAACCCACTGAAACTTCGCAATCACAAATTCGTATAGTTCTGACGCGTAACACGGCAGACAAAAACTGTTTAGAACTCGTGAAGACGACTGTCACAGTAGCTAGACGCTGAGACTGAATGAATTCCCCTCCCACGCTCTGGTATTTATATACCTCACATGTCTGAAAAAATGGCGTCCTTTGCGAATACGCTCTGCCCAAGCGAAGCTTCTTATCACTAACTACACAGGGTCCAATTTCAACCATGCCATGCAGATCCGCCGTTCTACAAATTGTGTGTACGCATATTCACTATGATCAACCGTAGGTGATCACTCAAATCATTTGGTACTGCCGATACACAGAATCTGTTGATCGCTGACCAATAAAAGCTTGTTGCGATTAATTAAGCATTACCCGACCGCTAGCTGCGCGTAGCAAAAGACCACTAGTATGATATTCAGAATAGAGGTGTCAGACTCTCCATATCATACCTCAATCGCAATTGTATATTTGCAATCAACATAATAGCTTTCTCCGTTCCGTAATAACCTTTCATTATTTAGTTATTCATAATTTTATTCAACGCGCAGCCAAATCGGCTCTCATCTCTACACATCTCGCAGGAATGCGACAAAAAAACTTGACCTGAACTGAAATTCCACGAATGAACCCACGCGTCTTTTTTTTTGCAAACTTTGCCAGTAAGCTATGCAAAACCCCCAAACGTTATCTGAACCGATTCTCGTATTCAAAACAGCGCGGCGTTGGGCTAGCTCTCTACCACGCAGAATGAAGTATCAAATGTACCGAACCTCGTGTACCATTACAGCCCCCTCCCAGACCTTGAGACACTGTTTATCTCAGTTAACATGGCGCAAGGATCTCATTACCACTATGCTACCCATGCTTTGTCCATATCTACTCTATATGTACGGACATCTCAAATCATGTACACAGACCGATGAATCTGTCAATTATGTATATAATATTTACACAACTCGATTGAGTTCTCTCCTGTCTTGTCTTATTTATCTATCTAACTATACAACCTCGCTTACCCGCAATTTATCCTAATTCGTATTACTATATATATATACAAATTGTGTTTTTTTTTTTGTTTTTTTTTTTTTTTGTTTTTGTTTCCAAACCATGCAAGATCCTTAATTCTACAAAATATTTACTCAAATTTACAGCTTACAGCTTAATTATATAACCTTTATACACTATCTTATTTATCTGCGCCCTTATTCGTCCTCACATAATACCTGGCTATATTTATAGTATTGAAGTTACCCAATATCTCATTTGAACCCGGATCTACTAACGTATAACAGTTAGGATATACCACTGCCGAAATAACATAAGGCCCTTTATACAACAATGAAAATTTCCGCATGATTTTATGTTCTTTATTTGAACGCACAAAGGTCTTAAGTTTCACATAATCACCTATACGATAGACTTCTAACTTACGCCGTTTGTCCGCCTGTCGCTTACGTCGTTCACTAGAACTTTTAGAGTTTTCTATCGCTACATTTCGCACCTGTTCCGAATCTCGCACACTATGGCCTAATAACCATTCATCGCCTAATTCCTTGTCAATAGTTAACGGTTCCCGCCTACCAAACGCTAACTCATTAGGCGCAAAGCCTGTGCTTGTGTGTTCGATATTATTATAGCAATTTTGAATGTCCGGTAACACGTCTACCCAACTACGATTACTTCCGCCGCAATAAGTTCTAATCAGCCGACCTAGCTCGCGATTCACTCTTTCTACGCTATTAGAATTTGGACAATACACCGACGTATGAGTGACCCGAATCCCCAGCTGTTTGAGTCCAAATTCCCAAACTTTCGATATGAACTGTGGTCCTGAGTCCGTAATTATAGTTTCGATAGGTATTTCCCTATGAAATCTCTTTGTACAAGCGAGCACGCTCCTACCTGTCGCTTTTCGCATTGGATATAATTTTATTACTTTACTGTACACGTCTTGAATCACATATATATATTGATATCCGAATTTACCTACGGGCAATGGCCCATAAAGGTCCGAGAAAACTTTCTCACCCAACCTTTCCGCCAACACCGGTGTACAAGGACCAACGGTATTGTTAGTACTTGGTTTGACCTTTTGACATATGTCACAACTTCTTATCACCGCGCTTATCACCCTACTCATATGAAGAAAATAATATCTGTCCTTCATCAGTGCTAATATTTTATATCTGCCGTAGTGACCTATTTCTTCATGTATGTGTAAAATTAGTTCCTCCTGTAGTGATTTCGGAATTACTAGCAACTGTACATTCCGCTTCGGCACGTGAAAATATAACGTATCACCTACTAGCTTATAATTTTCAAAACCTCTTGTCCCCGTATCTACCACCTTACGTCTGATACAACCGCTAATTCGATTTAACCGCTCATCTTCGCTTTGTAATCTCGCAATGTCCCGTAAACTCGAAATAACACTTGCGGTATTCGATGCCTGAAACCAGAATATTCCCGGCTGAACATTTATACTGTCATTCATACCTCCAGGTCCCGCTATTTGCCTGCTTAGCGTGTCGGCAATTTGATTATCAGTCCCTCGCACAAATTCTATGTCGTAATCGAATTGCTCTAAAAACATAATCCACCTAGTTACGCGTGCCCCTAATAAGGTCCACGACTTAATGAACGTCAAACTTTTATGATCAGTTCTAATAATAACTTTTTCTCCCCGCAAATATATCTCAAATCGCTTTAAAGTGTATATAACTGCATACATTTCCTGTTCACTGACCGACCATCTAGTCTGGGCACCCTTGAATGCCTGCGAACAGAACCCTATAATTAGTTCCTGGCCCGATTCATCTAATTGATAAACATAGCCCCCAATTCCTATAGCGCTAGCGTCACATTGAACATAATATGTTTTTCCCGCCAATGGCTGACTCAAAATTATACTTTCTAAGAATTGGTTTTTTATCTCGTCAAAAGCACTTTGCATCTGCGCACTCCAGATGAACTTGACTCCAGACCGTAATAAATTGTACAAGGGCTGTGTCAACGTTCCAAAATTTTTTATAAACCTCCTAAAGTAATTTATGAACCCCAAAAACGCCCTCAATTGCCTGACAGTTCTGGGTGACGGATATAATTTAAGTGTTTCAATTTTGTCCGGGTCCATCTGCAAACCTTGTGTAGACAAAATATGCCCCAATAACTTGACCTTTTTTTGTGCGAACTCGCATTTTTTTAGTTTGCATGTGAAGCCCGCGTCTTTCAATTTACTCAGAACCGTGTCCACTTGAGACAAATGCTGTTCGAAGTCACCCTCAGTTAAAATTGCCAAATCGTCAACAAAATTTAAACAATATGACCTAACCTCTGGCCCTAGAATTAAGTCCATCGCCCTCGAAAATGAACCCACACTGGTTTTCAACCCCTGAGGTAAAACGTTGTAAACATAACTTCTGCCTTGATATACAAAACCCGTGTATCGTTTAGATTCGTCTGATAATGGTATAGAAAAATACGCATCTTTGATATCAATAACTCCTATGTAATTTATCCGGCGCCCGGATTGCAATATCTCACTCATTAAAGGTGTGGTTTCAACCTCCCCGACCATTCCCATGTTTAATTGTCGTGCATCTAGAAGAATACGGACCTCTCCTGTTTTCTTTAATGTACAAGTCAATGGACTGCTGAAATCCGTAGATTGCCTGCTAATAATACCTATCAATTCCATCTCTTCCAAACGTTTTGTTACTTTATCGCGATATGCGAACGGTATGGGATAGCTTCGTTTTACGAAAGGCGTTTCATCTCTCATTTTTATCTCATGTATATATTTATTTGTCCGACCTATCCTATCGCTAAACAACTCTGCATGTTTATTTAACACCGGCAATAACCTTGTTTTGTGTTCAACAGGTATTGATGAATTATTCACATATTCCTCTATCATATTTCTACAGGTATCTTGGTTCTGTACTTCCATTGTACAACAGCAAGATTCCGGATTAGGACCAGTACCTAATGGTATTTCACACATCCGCCCGGCGCTTCGTATAATTAGCCTCTTATTACCCTCACACATTAAACTCGCTCGCGTCTGTTGTATAAAATCAAACCCCAAAATTAAATCTTTAGGCACCCTTGTTAATACTAGCATTGGAGTATCGATAACGCATTCACCTATTGTTAATGGTAACGTTACTAATTTATCAACCTTTTCCTTACTGACTCCAAACGCACCTGTGATTCTCAAACTTGGAATCGGTATTTCCGTCGGTTTTCCCAATTGACTGCACACTTCTTCGTACACTCTCCGACTTATTACGCTGATTTCGCTCCCCGAATCAATCAAACTCCTTACAACAATATTCCCAATACGCACATCTATCTGAGGTAATGTCAAAGTACTACATAACTCGCGCCCACACTCAGTCGAATCGTCGTCTCTGAATATCGTATGTAAACGTCTGTCATTTCGATCTCTATAATTCGATCTAGATTTTTCCTCTAAACACACGGCATATCCGTGCGCCTTATGCGCTAGTAATTGAATAAATTCATTCACACCCACGTTCGAATCCAAATTACACAAATCATACAGTCTATGCTTTTTCCCAATTCGATCGGCTGTCCACCCGAACCGTAATAAATATCTGAGCGCGAACGACCCGCGCGAGTCCACTAGTTTTTGATTCTGACTTATCGCATTATTCCTGTCACTTGAACTTTGCCCTGCCTCTGTATCTCCTGAACCCCTCTGAAACCCTATTGCCTTGAAGCTAGGCTGAGGCTGTCCGCTTCTACCGCGAAAATAACCGCGACCGCGCGTCCCAAATTCGTTTCGCCCCTTCGTTACCGCGTTATAATTATTACTACGACTTATCGCGTTATAACGTAACGTATTTACCCGCATAGCTCGATATTGCCCACGCATGTAGCTATCCCGCCTCACGTTATTCGTATTCATAGGTTCCGAACCATGTATCGCACTTAATCCCCCATCGACATTCCGTTCTAAATGCCGAAGGAATTCGACCGCATCCCGTATGGTCATAGTCTCCTTTCTAGCAAAAAACGCTACTTGAATATCACGCGGCAACTGTCTGAAAATCGTGTTGATTTTCTCCGTATCAGTAAACGGTATCGTAAGCTCATATATGCTATTCAATTGAGAGGCAAAGAATTCTTCCATTCTTTGACCTCTCTTAGAATCAAACTTCGCAGTTAGGAATCTTTGCTTAATTAATTCCTGTTCATTATCACCCCAGAATACCTCTCTGAAATCTTTTTCAAAATCCGAATAGGTTCGCCATGAGTCTCTGTATATGCTCATTCGAACTTTCGCAATTCCTACCAAACTATCCGTTGCCCATATCAAAGCCCTAGAACTATCTCCCGAGACTTTAATATAAGCCTTTAAATCTCTTAAGAATATCATCGGATTTTCCGAATTCCGCCCATCGAATGTCGGCAACTTCTGTGTCATTTTCACAATGCATGATTGACGTTTTTCTACCGATTGTTCAAACGTCTCTAGTTCCTGTCTATCAGTATGTCTGTCCGTAGTCCTACTAGCATTGCTCGTGCTGGAACCCCTTTCCAAACTGTCTAATCTTTTCACTATTTCAGATAACAATTGCGTCACCTGCCCTGACGCCATTTCACTTGTGTGTGAAAGTGAATTTTGTGCTACCAGACTACCGTTTTTCCTAGGCCGGCCGGCCATTATTCCTATTAAACCGCCGTAGCTCGTACAAAGAATTGTGAAAACAATGCCCCTTTTTTGCTTATTTCTTATTTACAAACTGAACTGTTTAAAATCGTTTCTACGTTGTGTTATTTTTAAAAGTAACGCGTTAGACCTTGATTCTTTTAGAATATCTAGGAATATCTAGGTATCAGACTATCCAGGATATCCTTCCGTCTCGGCACCAAAAATCTGTAGCGGCACCAGGCTAAGGTCGTAGCCGCCGCTAACAGTGGCTATGATCGTCTATTCTATCTATCCCAAAATGAGAGGACCCGATTCGGCTGTAAGTTTTGTAAGTAAGAATGATAAGTCTGAATTTCTCGTTCGTCGAGAAATCCGTTAGGCGTACAATAGTCGAACGAAGTTTGGTTCAGAAATTACAGTTTCTAGTTAGACAGAGAAAGCATATATGTCCGCGAGCCGGTAATTCGCATCAGTCAGCGGTGTATTGCGCCAAAACGATCGTTGTTATATTTTATGTGATGGCACCATCTGGTTTTTGTATATATGAGCGCATTGGAACATCTTTTGTTTTAGTTTTAGTTTTAGTTTTAGTGATCGATCACAGTTATAGTATAGATATCCGTCGTAGTTTTACGACGTGAGTACTCAATGATATTTCATGTGCTCGCTAGTAGCGGCTTGTGGTGGTTCCAATTATATATTTGATTCACGGCAATAACGATCCGAAAAGACCGGTTTACACAATTGCGATTTGAGTTCCGAAATGGGTTCTGAACTAGCGGTTACCTCAAAAGGTCCGTAACGTTTTGAAACCTTCAACTCTGCGCAATTTGAGCTGGATGTTATCGAAACGCAAGCATTATTGTTTTAGGATATCTAACCCACACCATAGCGAAGTGCATAGTTCGATAAATACCGAACTATGAATTCCACTAGCCGCAGCACGTCCTGGGCTGAGCCAAATCATATATACCGACTCAACTTACACATTAGACATCCAGCGAAATTTACATTTACTTTAAAAATGCAACTTGAATCCAATCTGACCCAAGGCAATGCAAAACACCTACCCGGACCTAAACAATGAACTTTAGACTGTAAATTGATCTCTTCGCGCGTCCCCGACAACACTCAAATGTCAAAATATCAACAGGATATATTATCTGTGTTGACACCGGTTTAACTTTGTTCTGAATTTGTTATTTCCATCCGCGGAACCTCATCGATCAAACAGTCTCCCTATGCCCTGCCAACCTAGGTTTAGCCGCAACTAAACTCCTGTCTAGCCTAGTCTAAAACCTAGTGTTATACCACGTCCATTATCGACACCACTCGAAAATGGTTGAGTTTTATTTGAATGTGCTTGAATGTTTAACGACTGTGTGTGTGGGAATTACAAAACTCACTATTCGAAAGGAATGAGGAGAGGATTAGCCCGCGAATATCCTAAGAGCCAATCCAGGAACCCTATGGTGAAGGAAAAAGGAATTTAGGGTCGTTCCAAGCCCAGACTCAGACTCAGATAAATTGACTTAAAAGTTCTTTCCTAACGACCCAAGGATAGTTTTGGAATTTGGGGTAGGTTGATATAAAGGTTAGGAACCGAGGTATATCTCGGCGCTTCAGACACTCACGAAAACCCACTGAAACTTCGCAATCACAAATTCGTATAGTTCTGACGCGTAACACGGCAGACAAAAACTGTTTAGAACTCGTGAAGACGACTGTCACAGTAGCTAGACGCTGAGACTGAATGAATTCCCCTCCCACGCTCTGGTATTTATATACCTCACATGTCTGAAAAAATGGCGTCCTTTGCGAATACGCTCTGCCCAAGCGAAGCTTCTTATCACTAACTACACAGGGTCCAATTTCAACCATGCCATGCAGATCCGCCGTTCTACAAATTGTGTGTACGCATATTCGGGGTATCCTGGCACAGGTACTTTATACTTAAAAGGATGCCCCATCAACTACTGTAATTAGTATGTAAGCTTTGCGAAATAAATTATTTGTATTGTATTGTATTGTATTGTATATTCACTATGATCAACCGTAGGTGATCACTCAAATCATTTGGTACTGCCGATACACAGAATCTGTTGATCGCTGACCAATAAAAGCTTGTTGCGATTAATTAAGCATTACCCGACCGCTAGCTGCGCGTAGCAAAAGACCACTAGAATGATATTCAGAATAGAGGTGTCAGACTCTCCATATCATACCTCAATCGCAATTGTATATTTGCAATCAACATAATAGCTTTCTCCGTTCCGTAATAACCTTTCATTATTTAGTTATTCATAATTTTATTCAACGCGCAGCCAAATCGGCTCTCATCTCTACACATCTCGCAGGAATGCGACAAAAAAACTTGACCTGAACTGAAATTCCACGAATGAACCCACGCGTCTTTTTTTTTGCAAACTTTGCCAGTAAGCTATGCAAAACCCCCAAACGTTATCTGAACCGATTCTCGTATTCAAAACAGCGCGGCGTTGGGCTAGCTCTCTACCACGCAGAATGAAGTATCAAATGTACCGAACCTCGTGTACCATTACACTATGTCTAAGGCCGTACTTCGAAATAATATTCTCTTAATAACTTTGATAACTCCATACAATATTATATTGAATTGTCAAAGTTATTCAAATAGTGTTGACTCGCCTTCCTATTAGTGGACCTTAAGTAACAATAGTGGCCTAAGTCACGTGGAAATAAATACCGCAAAAATACCGCAGGATTTTTTTTCCTCTTGAACCATACAATCAACATTCATCCTGACACGTACGATATAAGGTCCAAAGTTGTCGCAGAGTCGCATAACAGATGGCAAAAATGTCGGTGATTCAGCGGTTTTTTGAACGAAGCGGGATCACTCGAAAGAAATCAGGATATGTTCGGGTAAATATTATTTTTAGGGTAAAATTACGTTTTCGTTAAGGAAAGGTTATTCATAAGCAAACGTTTTGGAAATAATGGGAACGGCACTAAAACGGAATTTAATATGTGACTTAGATTACACGTAGGGAGCCAGAAATTGAAAAGAAATGAGTAAATAATAAATTAGAATTAAAAAAATAATCGCATTTTATTTAGGAAAAATGGAGGAACAGTTGATGGGCAAAATATTTAGATATTTTGTGATAGGGCTTGCAAAACGGGTATTAACGTACATACATACTGATGATTACTGTATGTATAGTATATATACTTATAAGTATATCTGTGATAATCTATCAAGCAAGTGTTTAGAAAAAGGTCGATCGTGCAAATGATGTCCACATTTTGTAAAAAAATATATAAAACCTTGCTTAATGTTTTGGAAAAATATAGCAATTTTGCGGATTATACTTGTTTACAATGGTAAATGAAAAATACGATGTGTGAAATGTTAACTCTTTCATAACACATTTAAAAAAGATATCCCTCAAAAAAGGATTCGCGATACGGTTTAAGCTCTATGGAAATGTGTTTAATATAAATTCCTATTTCAGCGAATAAATCACGTTGCAAAGTTGGAAGCGGTAGAAAATGGCGGCAACACATGAGCGGGAAAAAATACGGTTCGCCTTAAATTGCGTTTTGAAATTGGAAACCATATACGACTTTGAGATGTCATCGATGTGATGTAACCTCTTTATAGGACATCTTTGACTGTTGGGCATACTGCACCTATGAAAAAGTGGGACCACAATAACGTCATGCCATTTATGATACGTTGTGGCAGGGGCACAGAATTGTGACCACGTTTAAAAACCTGTTTAGAGGCGTTTAGTCCACAAATGCCTAATTTGCGAAATGACTACTCTGTCTATAAATTATCATTCACAAAATGACCAATTCTTAAAATGACTGAACCCTAATTTATATACCACTAGACCAACGTGACAGTTGGTGGGTTGCCGCTTTATGAAAGAAAAAAAAGTGTTGTAGTCACAGTTGGTCATTTCATTCGTTTCAATTATTCGAATAATACCCATTCTTATATTAATTATTGCGCGATCGATCGATTAATCTAATATAATATTTTTCTAATTGTATCGATATGTCTTCGATTTTACTGAATCTATTTTTACAACAATAGGCGTATAAAGCTTCATTAAAAGTAGAAAAGGGCGAAAATGTCATGTTAGTCTAGTGTATAAAAATCAGAGTTTAATTCGCGACATGTCCTATTCGATAATGGACCAATTATTATACTGAATAATTCGTAAAATGTCCATTTATACAATGACCAACATACTTAAATTCTGATCTAATTTGAAATACAGAATTTTATTTTAAAAGCACCAAGTAACCTGATGTTTAGGAAAGCGCTTTTACGAATTAGTCATCATAAGCATTGGTCCTACATCAAAATTCGAATTGGTAATATATAGACTAGGTATTCATTTCGCGAATAAGAAATTTGTTGACCAAAAGTTCAAGGGAGCCGCCGCCGCCGCCGCCGCCGCCGGCTGCAAGATGAAACGCGAGAGCCTAACAGGCCCTGTCGCCAGGTTAGGTAAGCGTGTGTTGCTTACATCAACCACAACTGCATTGTATTTACATACTCGTATCTTAGTAATTAGTAGTATTAAACAATCAGAAAAAAAAACAAAAACTATTACACAATATTACATTTAAGTGAGAGTTACGCAGCTTTACTTAACAATCACAACTAGACAGAAAATCACAAGGATATCTCAAAAAGACCATACCTTCAGAATCTGCTTCAAACGGCTTTTCTGCGCAATAAATAAAGGGGTACGTGTAAAATGGTTTATGATATAGTGGCCACTTCGTATTTCAGAATGAAAGCAGATGTTACAAGCTGAGCTCAGGGTGAACAAGATTTACTGCAGTCGACAATTCAGGATTCAGTAGAAAGAACGACGTATGAAAACTGATTTAGGCTAGTGTGTGACAACTTTCGTTCAGAAAAGTTTAAATATCCGGGTTCCATCGTACAAGTAAAAGCGCATTTTTATTTTTTTTAAAAGGCACGAGACTTAAAGCGCACCAAATCCCGCGTGCGCGTGAAACCCGCATGACACTGAAAGAGACCTTAGAGATAAGCTCTATATGTTTCTTGGGGAAAGTTTTTCATAATAATGGGAGCCAACATTACCCAAAATATGGCCATCTAATTAAATGTCAGCCTGTATTAAAAAAAGTGAGTGTTTATTTTTTATTTACTAAATATATATAGCTGGGATAGTTGCACCATTTATAACTGAGCAACGATTTTAATGATCTCTTATTTGTTGGATTCGTCTCCGCCCTGAATAGCAGAATAACTATTAAAAACCGGTCAAGTGCAAGCCTAACTCGCGCACGAAGGGTTCCGTACCACCGTACACCATACCGTGTGGAGAGAATAGTTTGGATTTTACATAACAAAATGTTGTTTACAAAGTTATTGGTACTTTCACACTCCATATACGTGCCTGGTTACGTATATGGAGTGTGAAAGTAGTCAAGTATTCAAGAGTATAAGTATTCATATGTGTATTGAAAGAATTGTTGTATGGGAGCCCCCTTAAATATTAATTTTATTCTGTTTTTTAGTATTTGTTGTTATAGCGGCATCATCTGAAAAAAATCATCTGTCTAATTATCACGGTTCATGAGATACAGCCTGGTGACAGACGGACGGACGGACATCGTGAGCTTAGTAATAGGGTCACTTATGGCACCCTTCGGGTACGGAACCCTAAATAATGACGGAAAACAAAATAAACAGGAAAATCGTTTTTAAATAAATTAGTTTTCACGCCACTGCTCGGAAATATGGCCAAAGATGGATTGAAATGAGAGTAGAAAGTAGCTCTTAGTAGTACAATTCAAAAAGAGTCAAACAATGTAGATTTGCAAAGTAAAATGTAGTGTTTAGCGGCCTTTTTTACTTTCTACTCTACTATTGGTCGATTATTTTTGACATTAGTAACTCGTTCAGAAAATAACAAAATTATTAGAGCAACATTGCATTTGTGCGTGCGTTTTTACAAGAAGTTTGTATATGTTTAGTATTGTTTGCACTAGGAATTTGCGAGTATTTTTGTGCAAGGAGGTTGTATAGCATTGAGATGTAGGTTGAATATATTGGTGTGTTCTAAATTCATACACCAAATTAGTGAGTAAAAAAGCTTGAAAAGGCGGGATTTCCTTGTCATTCCACAACTGCCCTAATGCGAATATCAATATTACTTTTAATTAAACTGTGTATTATACTGTGTACTCAACCTGTTTTATTTCCTTACATTAGGCGTGAAAAGCACATAGTAAATGCCTCGGTAGAAAGTGCAATAGATGGACTCTCATCTAAACGGGCCTCACCTGCGGCTCGGCCCGCGAACTAACTCTTCCATCTATTGCTTACTTTCTATACCTGGGCAACAATGTACTATTGGAACTCCGCCATCTCCCGCCATTGTCAACTCACTGAGCATTGATTGTTAGGCGGTACGAAGTACGCGGAGTCAGCTTGTGTAGTGGAATAAAGTATTCAACAACTCAGACATAGGTTAAGGGGAAACCTCTTCCTTGCCAAGGTCCCCGTTACTCCATGCGGTAAGACCCGCAGTGTGGGAGGGGCGAGGGAAAATGACAAAAAGTCTGTTACAAATTAATATAAAATTAAATAAAAAAGCTATGGATATTCCTGTACTATGGATATTACTGGTGCAACGCGACATTTACTCGCGATAAATGCGGTACGTACTGTATCTTTGCTATCAATCCAGCGCCAATATGATATTGCACACATTGCTTTTGTTGATGAGTCACAGAAAGTATGTAGCTGTAGGTTCATATAGCGCGTAGCGGGAGCACAGCGAAGTGGAGGCTGCGGCGGCGGCGGTGGCTGATAACAGCTGTCCGGTACGGGTGAGTCACCGTTACTTGACCTAATTTCGCTGCAATAGTATCGCGGTAGACAATCCATTGCTTGTGTATAGCGTCCGTTATTGTTTCGTCCCAGTCAATGTTAGCCCGCCATGTATCTTGAAGCATGATTTTGCCCCTTATTGTGAACGGAGATAAAAATCCGTAAACATCAAATATTGACATAATAAGTCGTAGCATGTCCCTCTTGGTCGGTCATTTCTCACCCTTGATGATGCACTCCGGGATGCGCTTGAAAGAGACATCAAAGCCGAGCATGTCTTCTATCGGGAACCATATTAGACCAAGCGTTCTTTCGCCTTCATCTTGTTGACCAGATTTCCCAAGGATTCTTTTGGCAAGCTGTGTAAAACGTGCTGGTTGCTTGTAAAATTCCTTATTTCAAATCCACCTTGTTTGTGAATGTCTACTACTTCTTGTATCAGCTTCGAAGCCGTCTCCTCATCCTCTATGCTCTGGATGTAGTCGTCCATATAATGATCTCGACATATCGCTTCCACTGCGCGCGGCATCGTATCTTCAAATCTTCGTGCGTTCTTGTTCTTCACAAACTGAGCCACAAAAGGTGGACAGTTCGCTCCGAAGATAAGTGACGTCATCACGTATGTTTTTACGGGATTCTCAACACCCCCAGAAATGGTGCGATCATCTACTCGCTGTTCAGAACTCTTGCTTGTAGGTCTCCATAAGAAGCAAAGAGCGTTCCGATCCTCTGGCAGGATTTTCACCCGTAAAAACATGTCCTTAATATCGCCCGAAATACCTATCCTTTTTTCTCTAAATCTCAGCATAATCCCAAACAAGGACATGAGTAGATCAGGACCCTTAAGCAGATAGTCATTTAGCGATAACCCGTTAGTTTTTGCTGCGGCGTCGAAAACAAGGCGTAGTTTTTTCTTGTTAGGGTTATCAACCCCGAAGTGCGGAAGGAACCAAGTTTTGTCAGTAGCCGTGGTGTCGGTTAATTCTTCAGCGAAGTTGTTTTCAAAAAGATGATCAATTCTTTCAGAGTACCTGCAGGCGAAACCTTCGTTGGACTTCATTTTCTTTTCGATCCCTCGAAGACGGCTGGCCGCGTTTGGATAGGAGTTTGGCATTTTGCAGTTGGGGTCCCTCCATGGCAGACCGACGGTCCAATTTCCTTCGATCAGAGTAGAAGATTGTTCCAGCTGTTCCCAGGCTCTGACGCCTTCCGAGTTCTGTCGTGGTTTTCCAGATATCCCCATAGATTCGATAGTAAAACTTCTTCGCACGTCTTCGTCTATCTCGTGAAGTATGCGATCTCGCTCAGTCTCACTTGAATTGTTGCCTTCGTCGGAAAGAAATAGTGCCGTGTGAACCCTGTCGTTAGTGGCTGACGCATAAGTACGGCCGTGTACACACCAACCCAAAGGAGTGCGCGTGGCGTAGGGCTCGTTAGGCTTTCCAGAAACAATCTCTAAAGGTACAATTAAATTATAATTATCCTGGCCAATAAGTAATTCTGGTTTAATTTTACTATCAAAGTTGCTAAGTTCACAGCGCAAATTTTTCAGACTTGAGCTATCTAAATAATCTAAACACAAATCTTGAACAGGTAAGTTAAGATAATCGACACCCCTAGCTTTAAGTGTAAGCATTTCACCGTGATTGTTCGACATTGTAAGGTCCATGACGTAACTATCGCACACTAGTTCATTATTGTTCCAGGCTCCACACACACGCATTGTTTGTTTATCACCGCGGATACCTACACGCGATGCGAGCCCGGTGCTTATCAATGATACCGTGGACCCATCGTCGAGAAGCGCCACTGTGTTCACTTTACCACTTGGTCCGTGGATGGTAAAAGGTACAGTTTTAAGCAAAACTTGGCACTCGGCTTGGCTGGCCGTCTCGGAAGCAGACTTCACCTCGGTTACGTCCTGGATGTTGACGCCGGAACTTGGGCGGCCGTCTTGGGCCGGGTAGTGAAGTAGTCGATGGTGCTGAGCCCCGCAGCCGTCCTTATCGCAAGGGGCCGCTGGGCACGTTGCCTTGTCGTGACGTGCAACTAAACACTTGTAACAAATGCCGTACCGTTTCACATGACGCCACCTGTCTTTACGCAACGCCTTTTTGAACGATTTACACTGCACTAGGCTATGCTGTGACATATGACAATATAAACACTTGCTATCACTTTCATTTGACTGCACTAGCATAGCATACGAGCGCGACGCACTTTGATCGCACTGCACCAGCTGCCGCTGTTTGTTGCCGTCACTGCGCGTACCTAAAATGCTAACGTTGGCTGTAGTTGAGATCTTCACCGCTTTCTCGTTCAAAAAGTCGGATAGTATTTCCAGACGTGACTTTTTATTTTCGGTAATAAGTGGGTAGCTATAATCCGACCATTTAGATATCAGCACCGTTGGTAATTTCGACAAAACCATTGTTGCAATGTTCATACCTTGCAGATATTCGTTACGCCCGACTGCACTTTAACTGAATAGTACACTATATCGCGATGATATTCTGGTGACATAGGTTGAAGTTTACGTATGTCGTGCACTATCCTGGCAAGTATGGTATCCGGGTTTCCGAACCGTAGCTCTAACGTGGACATTAACTTGTCCGGTGAGGTTGCAGTGACAAGCAGTGCCGAGACAGCTCCCTTGGCGGCTCTGCTGAGACACTTGCGCAATCTCCATAAGTTTTCTTTTGACGTAAAGCCACACACTTCTGTAGACTCCTCGAATGCCTGCTTAAACTGAAGCCACTCCATCGGGTCCCCGGAGAAAGAAGGTAGGTCTCTCGGGGTGCTAATGCGGCTTAGCAGGTTGGCATTGGGTCTGTTAGTGGCTGAGGCAGCGGCTAAATCCTTAGTGCAGTCGCAAGAATCTGCACCGTTCCAATATCGTTGCCGACGGCATCCGTCGGCGGTGGTGCGCGCAGCTGGCCCGGGTTATAACCATAATCGTGGGCTGGCTGCCCCGTATGTGACTCTTGCTGACTTTTTTCTAGCCACTTCTCGACCTCTTCTGTGACGTCATTGTGTTCTTCTGATTGTGGACTGTATTCATCTTCTAGTTCGGCTAATTCAGCTTCGAGCGTTTTATCAATAAGCTCCATCTGAATTTGAGCCTTTTTCTAAGCCGCTTCTAGTTCCAGCTTCTTCTTCCGTGCTAGTAAAGACGACGATGTAGAAATCTTGCACTTTGAACCCATCATGGATGCAGGCGGCGGCGGTGGTCGACGTTCCGACTTTACACTACTACCCGCAAATACAATTGTTCGACTCAGGTCTGGCGCTGTTTCGGCTTTTTTCGGCGTCTTTTGGCCATCCGTCGGCATGGAAGAACCTGGTTGTGGCTCCTGTTGTGAGCCATCTTGCTGCAGGTTCACTTCTTTTCTTGCGATCTCCTTCCGAAATGAGCTCCGCGTGTTCACCATTTCCAGTTTTGGTGAGTGGTACATGTGGACGTAGATCTGGCTCGAAGACCACTTTGTAGGGGGTTGGGGGGTTCACTTCTCGGAGATAAAAGGTCCAAATAGGTAGAAAAGAGTGTTTATTAGCACTTTAGCGTACACGGTACAAATAAACGTGGGAAAGACCCTAGAGTAGACCGTAACGGATGCGGTGTCACTCTCGCGCGCCTGCTTTCATGCGACTGACTGGGCCGGGTACTCTCATTGGCCGGCGGGGCGGCTGAGAGTGACGTCACACGCTACTAGCCTATGCTCACGCCTGTCCGTTCCACACAGGGGTAGACAGATGCGATAGCTTAATGCAAACTAGATACCTATGTATAAAGCGTCGCCAACAATTCCTTAACAGGTATACCTCGCGCCACGAATAAAGAGCGCTGGGCGACGTTAGCGGGAATTACTGCGCATATGTTCAGGTATTAAAAAGTCACTACTGCGCATCCAAGGCCACCGCTCATAACATGTGGCGCGACGTATAATTTAGGTATAGTATGGTCAAAACCCATCTAAATAAATATTTTTGAAGTCTGCGTGCTGTTCCAATTTGTCAGAAATAATAATCTATCGAGCGAAATTCCTCCAATCGCGTTTCTGATAACACAAAATCTAGAAAAATGTCCCAAATTTGTTATATAATTTATTTAACTTGCGACTTCTTTTGAACAACAGAAAAATAACTTCAAAAGTGTTGATTGTGTCGATCGTGGTAGCACAGGCACACAGTATAATTCATTTAGGATCAGAATGTCCTCGAAGCGAAACATCTTTTAAATCAGTTAATCAGATGTCTTCCTTTGAACCAATTGGCTCACAACGTGAAAAAGGCGAAGGAGCAAGTCGTCCTCAATTCATAATAAACGAAAAATGACATGAAATCAAAATAAGTTCCGTTGCTGATATCGCGGCACGGTGCCATCACCACACACACAGTGGCTGAGTGAGTTACTGCCTGACTTGGTTTGACAAAATCAGGGTTGGTTGTTGAAAAAGATGACCGATAATTGAATGCATGAATGTAATTAAGAATTTAATTAAAATTAGTTTAATATGCCGTTGGAGATAAACTACGATAACATGGCACGCAAATGACAATACAAATGGCTTTTATAAATAATGACACAGGCCGGCTCCATGTTATCGTAATTTATCTCGGCCTCTTTATAGGTATTTGCGCTCAAATAAGTCCTTATTTTCATTTCTGATCTCTGTGACCCTCGATTTTATGCCTTTTGGGAAATTGACAGTGTGATATTAACACACACTCTGTACGAAGGTATCTACAGTATTCCCATTTCAATATTTCGCATATCCCCTCTTTGCTAACAAGCACACGTGGTTACCACATAACTTGCCACCGACAAAGCTGCTGCCCAACACTTTGTAGATGGCTACCGGTCTGGCATAAAGATCATACAAATGCGACCCTCTACCTTTTTTGCTAACAAGCCTACCTCATTTTCGAGGAGCTTGCCACAAAGCCGTACTTCGCAGATGAGGACATATCGGACTGCCTGATAGTTGTTTATGGGCAAGCCCTTTGAGTTCAGACGTTACTCCCGTTCAGTGCAAGTTAAGGGAAAGCGGGAGTTTTATGAGGTTACAAATAAATCTTGTATTTGTAGGTCTCAAGGGAGACGCGCGAAAATCGGAAGTTAGATATTTGTGTGAAAAAACCGTTTTTTAACGTTTACAAAAACCATAACTTCAGGTGGATGTGACGACACGACACACATAAAGAGCTAGTCCGGCTTTCCCATTTTGATATAGAACCAATACAAATAGGTTCCGCCGGTGGCTTTTAAAGCTAGTCACGTAAGGGTCAAAAGAGGAAGCAATCACGGTCGATTTGACCCTACGTGACCTCACCCCGGAAGGTCACGTCATATCTTATAGGGAACAACCTTTAAACCATAGAGTTAGAGTGTTCAGCCACTCAAGCGTCCAACGTCCCGAAATGGCTGCTGCCAACGTGTTTCGAAATCTAGGATAATTCAGGAATCGCCAACTTTTAATCCTTCATGGCGCTTTGTTCACTAAAAAGGTAAGTAACTATTTACAATACTAATTCTGCATTTCTTCAGCCTTTTAACAGTTCATTTAATTTTATAAAAAATCAGTTTTGACTTACTGATGTACTGGTGATGGTAAAAATATATTTTGTAATGACCCAAATATATTCTTGTCCACGAATTAATTTCGGATGTAGCGACCACACAATTGTCAACTTTAAATAAACAGATGATTGTGGCTGAAGGGATTTAGTTTTTGACCTTTCTCGCCTTTTTGTTAGTTGACCGAGTCGATAAACCATTTAATTAAAGTTCTCGAATTTTCCATTCGGCTGGTACTGGTACTTCACACACGGTGAAGTTAGTGAATTGAAGCCGATGATATCAGATATCGCGAGGAAACCTTCATAATCTCCATAGCTGCGGTGATGGGCTAGTCCCCTGTCATGCAAAATGGCGTATTGAATAACTAGCTGAGCGTGGGCACAACTGTGCCACTGCCACCCCGTATGGGAAAAGCGTGACGCTATGTTACTTTCACGATTCCATATTATCTTGATGCCCTTTCCAGACCCTTCTCGAATGAACGAAGGGATTATCGGCCCGATCCTGTGAAAGGAATATTTTTTGAGAGTTATAGCTTCAACCGATTTATAACAGGAAGGAGTTGTAAGAGAAAACATTTAATGACGAAAACTTTTTGGTCGCTGGTATATACTTTTTATTCTGTTCAACCTTTATTTAACTTTTGCCAGTTCTGTTAGAATATAACTTACTGCGATTATTAACAGTAAAACAAACATTATGGCCGTGGTGGTAATAAATGAAAATTCTAATAAAAATCCTTTTTCAGTTCTCCAGGACATGAAATTCTTTTCCCTGGACTTCTTAGGTAACAAATTTTCATGGCCAATTTGGCTTTCGCCCTTAAATTTTGCGAAGTAGGTAGGTACATTCAATCTCCGATTCACTCTGATTGGAACTTTATATAATTTTGCGAATAAAATAGCTGCTCTCAACACTTTCTTTTTAGCTTTTTAGTTTGTTTTCCCGCTAATGGTAGCTATTTTTTCGTATGCTTTTTTTTAGACAAAGGTGACTTGATGATACGGCCTAGTGATGGTGTATGCCCGATTTTTGGTGAATATGCACATTCTATTCATGTACGAAATTTAAATAAAATAACACTTTTATACTTACATTTCCGGCGCGCTCTATGTTTGGAATTCCAATAAGTCTGCACTTTAATACTTACATTTCTGTCCAGTTTCTTTTTTTTAGAGGTACATTCTATCGTACCCAGTCATGTGGTCGACTTTACAAACTTGTATTCCCATCTTCTTGATAAAAGGTAAACAAAGAAATGTCATTAGCCAGAGCGAAAAATATAATATGAACGACAAAGTCAAAGGTTTTGTTCTGGCCAATGACAGTGCGTTGTTTATCTTAAATCAACAAGATCGGTAATGCGAGATTAGTGTATTCACCGAAAATAAATAAATCGAAAAAAAACGTTTAGGCTTATTACTAAGGTTTTAAAACTAGAAGTATGAGGTACATATGTACCTAATTAGATTATATTATAATGAATTGTCAGATTCCAAACCAGAACGGAAACCAGAACGGAAACCAGAACTTCACTCCTCAGCAACATTCATGTGGATTAAAATTGTCGAATGCTTTATTTGGCGCTCCCAGCCCGACATATGTATAAAGAAACCAAGTTGTAGATAAACAGTGAGCAAAATATGATAACAAAAAGACACCGATTCAAACGCCTTCATTAAAATAATGCCAAAAAATGTATATAAAAGGAACACGAATGTAAACGAAAGTGATAGCTTTAATTACTACTACTAAGAAAGAAAAGAGAGCGCAGGCTTCCGGCGCCGAGCGCTGGCTTCCGGCGCCGAGCGCTGGGAGCGACAGGGGTGACGTCATCAACTTTACGGCGAAGGATGTGGCTCAGGTTGTCAGTCAAATGATTAGCGGGAAGTCAGCGGGATTTGACTGGCTCAGTATCGAGCACATCCCTATTTGCGGGGGATAAAATTAATCGTATGTTGAATGCTCTGTTCAGTGCTTGTGTAAACCACGGTTACCTTCCTAAAAACCTTATGAAAACGGTTTGTGGCTCCAGTCCCCAAGAATAAAACCGGAGATATGTCGTTACTTAGTGATTATAGGCCTATTTAATTAGGTACCATCGTGGGTAAGGTGTTTGAGCTATCTGCACTTCAGAGCACACGTTCTATTAGTAGACTGCCCGAGAAACATCTGTGAATGCCTTATTTAGGACTTAAGCAGAGCTTGCATGCTCTGCTAAATTACAATTTACTATGGGAGAAACTCCAGCGAGCCAAAATAAACTCGAAGTTAGTGAATCTGATGAGGTAATGGTATGGGAATCAAAACTAATGCCGTAAAGATTATTACTATTATTATTAGGAAATCACTAAATCCTTCATCACGACCTGTCAACAGTTAAGCCACTCGCTGAATATCCTACTAGGTTCCGTACCCGAAGGGCCCTGTTACTAAGCCTGCCCTGACCGTCGGCGGGGTCTATCGGATAAACTGTCATACGCTCTCCTATGACAGTTTATCAGAGTTAAAAGGTTTACAGACTGTGTATTTCTGTCACTTCTACAGCAATAAATAATTAACTACACGCAATTTCAAAAATTAAATGGGGTCTCCATACAAAGAAACGCATTTTTTTTGCGTATTTTTCTTGTTCGTTGGTACGGATCCTGCGTGTGTGAGTCCAACTCTCACTTGACCGATGTTCATAAACTGACTTCCTTGTGACGTCAAAATATTTAGATATCAAATGTTGGTCATATTTACCCAAATGTAGTTTATGTAAATGTTACATAATGAAAGGCTTTAAAATACGAGTGTGGGGTGTTAATGAAACGAGCCGACGCGACGGGCGAGTTTCATACGTGCCTATTAAGTTCTGCCGTTTGAAGAACAAAAAAACAACTAGACCCTTTTATTGTTTTTCAAAGTATTCACCACGTAGTCTATTACAATTTTCCTTTCGCTCGAACCAGTTATTGAAACATTTATTCCACTCCAAAGTGGGGTTGTTTAATATGGCTGATTTAAAAGCGTCGAAAAGAAATTGTTATTGCTTATGTCAGGACTGTATGGTGGATGGTCAACAATGTCTTCGTTTTCCTGCTTCAAAGACTCAATCGTTTGACAAGAGCGTGTGGGCTTGCGTTGTCATGGTGTAAACAAACTGTGGTATACCACTCTGCATTAACCGTTCTATAATCTTCAAATGCAATTGTCGCAATATGACCGGTTTTCGCCACGAACGTAGCCACCATCTTCTTTGAAGTGCTTCGAGAGCGAACAACTTTAGTCGGCTTTGGCACGTCTTGGAAGACCCAGATTGTGGATTGTGGTTTGGAACCAGGTTCGTAGGCATAGATCCAAGATTCGTCACCGCTGGCGATATCGTAGACGTGATTTGACTCTCATCGGTTGAACCTTTGAAGAGTTTTCTTACACCATCTGACGCGGGCCGCCATTTGATTGATTAAGTTCTGTCGTTTGAAGAACAAAAAAACAACTAGACCCTTTTATTGTTTTTCAAAGTATTCACCACGTAGTCTATTACACTTTTCCATTCCTCGAACCAGTTATTAAAACATTTATTCCACTGCTAAGTGGCGTTGTTTAATATGGCTAATTTAAAAGCGCCGAAAAGAAATCGTTATTGCTTAGGTCAGGACTGTATGGTGGATGGTTAACAATGTCTACGTTTTCGTGACCTAACAGTTTCAAAACAAGGCTGTGACTGAAAAAATGCATTAATTTTTTTTTTTTCAATTGTTTTGATATTCTAAACCCTAACAAATTTTCATATTGAACAGTTCTAAATTCAAAATTGGCGCCAAATATGTAAACGACAGAACTTAAAAGGCACGCCTTGTAATAAGATCACACGAGTATTTTAATGTCTAATTATGTACAGTTACATACACTGCTTTATCTAGACATATATTATAGGCTTTCTATGATGTGTTCAGGAACCGCATGTTACGACCGGCATTGCGGCATTGACATTTAATTTCGAATAGAACGTCATCTTGACTGACATTAGAGACATTCAATTTCGAATAGAACGTCATTTCGACTGATATTAGACTTGAGTCAAATATAAATATATATACAAGTATGTGTATCGTTCCCAAGATACAGGGAATCCTAGTTTGGGGCTAGATCAATGTGTGTAAATAGTGTCCAAGATACCTTATTATGATTATAGATCGCAAAAAACGCCGATAGCATCGTGTGCGGCCTCCTATGCAGAGAATATATGAGATATAAGGGTAATGCCTGCATCCGCAGTTGATGCATCCCTAGTGAAACCGTATTGTATGGCGTGGAGTTGTTTTGTACTGTTGAAGTGTACTAGCATTCTTTTTGTTATACGATTAGGATATTCTCCAGCCTTTTTGTAGTTCAGACATAATGATAATAATATCGTACCTACAGAAAAGTTATGACATAAAAACGTATACAGGGTGACTTTAAAACCCCTAGCTATAATAAATTTTTGTAATCAGAATCACTAGTAGAAAACAAAAAAGCATTTTTTTCGTTTTTTTTTTTTCATATTTGATTGATAGGAAATAGCTCCCATATTCGAATTTAAAGACAACCTACGCGCTCAGGGCGGCGTTGTGTGACTCGCGGTGTCTAATCCGCCCACCACACCCCGCACCCGCCCGGCTCACCCCCGCAATGCCTTTACGTGCGCCGCCGCCGCCAGCCATACTGCCCGACGCCAGTCTAGTCGCCTGCGCAACCTTATCGCGGTTTGACGTGCGCACGCTACAAATTCCCCTCGCCGCGCGGGTACTTTTATCTTTGAGTCTGTGTCCGTCTGATGCGCTCATACAAGATGTACTCTAATCGTGAATATTACGAGATGGTGCGTGTGTACATCCAAAGTGGAGAAAACCTGTACGAAGCCAGAAGATTGTACGAGACGCAGAGCATCCCTCGGCTCCAAGCACAAGGACTACCTAACGCCACTGTCCCCCACCGTCAAACCATCTTAGCGGCAAACCAACGGCTTCTGGATTATGGCCAGTTCACAGTGCCAAGCCATACTTATGGTGGAGGCGCGCCGCGTTTGGCTGTGGAGGTAGAAGACGCTATCTTGGAGTACTTTCAGCGCAACCCTCGAAACAGTACGCGAGACGCAGCTCATCGTTTCGGAATCAGCCAGTATTCTGTGTGGAAATTGCTGAACTCTACTGGACAGCATCCATACCACTTTCAAAAAGTGCAGCAATTAAATGAAGATGATGCGCCACGTCGTCGCAATTTTTGCGAATGGCTGGTACAAAATCAGAACAAGCACATCCTATGGACAGACGAGGCGATGTTCACTCGTGTAGGGCTCTACAACCAGCACAATCAACATTGGTGGTCATACAGTAACCCAAAATGTATACGAGAACATCATCGCCAAGTGCGCTTCAGTGTGAATGTGTGGGCCGGCATCGTGGAAGATAAAGTCATTGGGCCGTACTTCATCGAAGGCCGCCTGACCGGGGGCACGTATCTAGATATGCTGCGAGGCGTAATAGCAAACTTCTTAGAGGACGTGCCGCTCGCATATCTACAAGATTTTTTCTTCCAACAAGACGGAGCACCACCTCATTTCGCGCGACCTGTTCAAAACTACCTGGACGATGAGTACAGTGGTCGGTGGATAGGACGCGGAGGGCCTGTGCCTTGGCCTGCCAGATCACCGGACCTCACACCCTGTGATTTCTTTTTGTGGGGCGAAATAAAACGGCGTGTCTACTGGGACGAGGTTCAGAACCGGCAAGAACTTAAAGACCGCATCACAAGTGCATTTGACGCTGTAAAAAGTGATGTGGTAGTCTTAAGAAAAGTGCGTCATTATGCAGTGAAACGTGCAAGACTGTGTTTAGAAAGGAACGGATTGCATTTTGAACAGTTGTTGAAGTACAGCTAAGTTTGAGGTACGTATTCAATATCACTGTTTTTAATAATTTCTTCAGTTCGCAGCACATCAAGTTGATCCTAAACTACAAACTACGTACAGCATTTACCTAAACACGTGCTCATCTCATGAAAATAAGTAAAAGTTTTATAATACCTACACCAGACAGAACTCAGTAGCTAGGGTAGGTAGGTACCTAACTAAATAATAATCGCGGCCCACCGGTGGTTAGTAGCTTCTTGACTGATCCACCCTAACTTACTGACCCCCACTCAAAAAACTAGTTAAACTGACCTATCTAATGGTGAACGCACACTTATCGGCCTAGTCCGCACCGAAATACCGCACCGCATACGAAACCTCGCTCACCTATCCGCGTCGGAATCCGGAGAAATCCTAATGACGTCATCAGATTTGGCGCGGAGTGTGCAGACGAAGCATTCTGCCTTCTGTTGCGTGCGACAGAGCAACACACGAGTCGCAGGGAAGATTCCTTAGACAAGGCCTATCCGCTCCGTGTGGATGATGCGTGCCGATGCCGGTAAGTGTGCGTTCACCTCAAGAGCGGTCGTTTGCGGGTCGAAAATCCATTTGTTTTGTTTGAAATGTTGACTAGGTAGGTAGGTAGGTAGGTGGTTAGGTAGGTAGGTAGTTAGGTAGTTAAGTAGATAGGTTGTAAGGTAGCTAGTAGTTTGAAGGTTTGTTACAAGTAAATCAACGTATTCTTTAGTAGCTAGGCAGGAATCATTTTAACTACAAATTGCCGCGCCGCCGGCCGCTGCGATCGTCTCACCATTACCTACGTAATGCCGAGACGATCGCAGCGGCGGCGGCGGCGCTACACAAAGTGAAAGCGCGGCGCTACACAAAGTGAAAGCGCGGCGCTACACAAAGCGAAACCGCGGTGCGATGTTATCAACACTGGGCGGGCGGTAAATATGGCAACAACACTATTTGGGACTAGTAGGAATACTTTGACGGTTGATTACTTAATATTTTACTATGAAAGCAGACGAAAGTAACAAAACATGCATTTTGTACTTTTATCAAGGAGTACGCTCTTTTGATATAGCTAGAGGTTTTACAGTCACCCGGTATAAAGGCGAGCTTATCTTTAACAAGAGAACTCTTCCAGCGTCAAAAGTATGGATGAGATAGGACATGTTCTAATATTAAATTGACAAATTTCCCAGTCAAATACCCAATTGGTTTTGGTAGTATGGTGGATTTTCTGTCCATACACCCCAAAAATAAAATTCCTCGAACACCTACAAAGCAATGACCCTCCCAACGTTTATTATTCCCACTCCCTCAGGCTATCCATCAAAAATGAAACAAGATGACACTTGAGGGCACAACAAGAAGCTGTTATTCCTTGTTGACTCACTTTAGTAATGCTATCCCTTACATAAACATGGGTGTGGATAGGGTTGCCAGACGTCGTGATCTGTCTTGATATGTCAGATTTTTTATGCCCAGAATCCTGGCCGGAATTGAAAAGTGGATGGGGGATTTCAAAATAATCTATGTAAAACAATTAGCATTCCAGGCACTAACTAAATACTTTATTTCGCTGGACAAGAGGATAGCCCATCGACGCAGCTCTGGGTATGAAGGTTTCCCCATGATAGTTTCTGCCACTATTGTTACAACAAAAAAAAACATTGACTCTTACCGAATGCTGTGTTATTTTAATAATTAATAGCCACGTACGGGTACTTTTTGCATGCCAGTATTTTAAGTAGAAATCAGCATTTTAAAGTTTTATAATCTGGTTCAACCTAACTTGTGCTCAGCGATCAACCTTTGTTGCAAATTATTTGTGTGTAATAAATTAATTATGAATTATGGATTACTCGTATCCGGGCCAAGGCGTGCGCCCCTCGGTGGGGACATTAATGGGCTAGATTTATTTATTTTGTTTTATTGTAATCTGGCAACCCTGTGTGGTGTAGACCATCCCGACTAATAGTTTGGGGAATATTTACGCCCTTAAACCCCACCGTGTGGTTATTTGGTTTGTCGTGATTTTCGTGGCCAACGTCTATAGGTAGTCAATAATGTTCCAGAGAAATTAATTTAACGAACAAATTTACCCTCACATGTGACAACCTCTGTGGCGCTGCGTTAGTGGCTCTGCCTACCATGCGAAAGGTCCCGGGTTCGATCCCCGGCTGTGGATATAGAAAAAAAACCCAGATCTTAGATATTTCTGGTTCCCATGACACATTGTATCCTAGTGTGGGGCCACAAGCAATGTATTTAACTGCATACAAATGTTAATATTATGTTTATCTTTCTCTTTTCCCATACAGGGTGGCAGAGGCTCAGGTGTGCCCAAAATTAGCCAGATAATCCTCCATTTTGCATGATGGCTGATCTTCAGGCTCGCCAACACATTCACGTTGCATTGTTCCTAGCTGTAGCTAAATCCGTGTTTTGACTGATATTTCTAACAGCGTAAGCCACGGAACTAAATTAACCAGCAAATTTATCCATGTGGGGTCCCTACTGCAATTTGCCATAAGTGGTATTATCCAATGTAGCAAGAGTATTGTGATGCCGCCCACTAGTTGGAAGATCGACCAGTTTGCTTCGGTTCAGGCCAATGTGCGGACGATAAAATGGGTATTGAGATGCTAGCGACTGCTACCGTTTATTTATTCACATCATACCGCGATCATGGGAATATGTTCGATAAAAGGATATAAACCATATTTTCTTTTGGCTAGGGGCCCAACTATGACCCTGTTTAAAATCTAATCCGTGAGATATGAATTTGATAACCACATCAGACCCAATAAATCATTAAGACCACACACATAAATAAATAAAAGATTAAAATTTAACTACTAAATTACGATTATCTGCCGACTTTATTAGAGGCAATACAAACTAATATCATTATGAGAATTTATTTTACTGTCACTCGTGTAAGGTTGCGGCCACGAACATAAACGGAGGCAGCAATTACAACTTGAAGTTTTTAAAAAAGAAACTTGTACTTGAGGAGGCGGCGACAGGTAGCTACCCAGGTAAGAGGTTTAATCAAGGGACTAAGAAAACTACTTGCAATCTGTGAAACGTTCGCTGAAAAGAATGGCATGAAGTATAACGTCCAAAAAACAGAAATGTTAGTTTTTAAATCAGGTAGGGGTCCGGAGATGGTTCCTCCAGTATATTTGTATGGCTCACCAGTTCGGGTTGTGAGGCAGTTCAGGTACCTTGGACATATCTTGGATGAGAACCTGAGTGATGATGCGGACATCGAGAGGGAGCGCAGGGCCATGGCGGTTAGGGCGAACATGCTCACGCGCCGTTTTCGTAAGTGCTCTGAGGATGTTAAAATTGTCCTATTTAGAGCATACTGCCTATGCTTTTACACTTGCCAACTCTGGACCAACTACACCAGGAGGACTTATAACATCCTCAGAGTACAATATAATAACGCCTTCCGCATATTATTGCGTTTGCCACGGTACTGTAGTGCGTCGGGCATGTTCGCCGACGCCAGGGTCCCTGACTACTTCGCGGTCATCAGGTCCCGGGTGGCCTCATTCTGGGAAAGGGTAAAAACCTCGCAAAACGAGCTCGTCTATGCACTCCATGAGAACCCATATGAGAGCGGGATAAACGGACACTGGTTGCGCGTGCACCAGGAGAGAAATAAAAAGTAATGTAGGTATATGTATCACTTATGTTTTAGATTTGTTTTGGATTTAGGTATTGTATTATTGTATTTTAAATTGTATTTTAAAATTTATTGTATATTTTTTATGGGTTTTATATTGCCTGAAATAAACAATTTATTATTATTATTATTATTATTATTATTAAAGGAACAACTTCTTTACAATCTTTAACTTTCACTTTTTCACTTCTGCTTACACTTCGTTTCATAGTGCTAGTCGCTCATAATCTTTCAGTATTTCAACATAATACTTTGGCCCGGATGCACAGCCGACAACTCAAACTCTAACAGACACTCAAACTCATGCTGAACTCTCATTTATGCTGTAACCCCTTAGCTGTCAGTGGACATATACACCACCGTATTTTCAACCCTATTAAAGTCCAAAACCAGTGAAAACTCTGCAAGCCTGAGCCAGCCAAGAGGATAAAGATGTAGATGTGTGGAGGACACTTAGCAATATGGCATGATGGACGGTGGACCAAATCACATAGTGGTGGCCAAGCGGAGCGACCCAGCCAGTGGGCAGATACCCTGGACCATGGTCTGACAATGTCAACATGTCGTCGGGATCACAATGGATACTGTGGGCACAGGAAAGTGTGGACTGGCGATGTATAGACAAGGCCTGCGCCCTGCAGTGGGTATATCTAGACTGATTATGACGATGACGATTTTTTTTAAAGAGATCTGAAAATCAATCTGACGGAGTTTCATCGCCATGCTTCTCCCACAGTGGTCCAATGTAGAGAAGAGACAAAAAATGAAATTTGGTAAGCATCTGTAAATTAATTAATGTAGCCCATTAATGTCCCACCGAGGGGCACGAGCTTTTACCCGGATACGAGCAAGATAAAGCCATCCTCCACCACGCTGGCTCAGTGCGGGTTGATGGAGGGGTTTACGACTACTACTACCAAGTAGCGATAGTAGCCGGGTCGTACCTACAGCTTAACGTGTCATCCGAAACGCTGACCGTCCGATACAGTACTTAAGATAAATGAATTATCTCATTGGTCAGGATTCGAAACCGTATCTCCTGTGTGAGAAGCAAGCGTGAACCAAACCATTTGACCATGGAGCTCATATGTAAATATCTACAGTTATAAAGACATTTTGATTTGACTTGACTTATGACGATAGGTTGAGTCAAATTCCAAGGATTATAAATCCTTGTAATTTGACTCAACCTAGGTAGGTGGAATCGGCCATGTATAATGTAATACAGAGGTGTCGTTAAATTCCAAGGGTTCGACCTAACGCCGGTAGATTAGGTCGAGATCATAGTCGCTCAATTTCGAGCGGCACCCTTAAACACACATTAATCTAACTCGCAAGACGTCGAACGAACAGTGGATAACGCATTAAGCTTACACTTCCTACCATGCGAGAGGTCCCGCGCGCTCGATCCCCGGCTGGGGATACAGAAAAGAAAAACAGCTCACGACACAGGCTAGTGTGGGGCCAGAAGCAATGTATGTGCCTTTATATAAATGTTTATGCTACTTCGAGTTGGGATTTGATTTTATAGTGACTAGATGCTACATCTTAGGCAAATATTTTATAGTTTAGCCATAAGGGGTGGGAAGTAACAGAGTCTGAAACCCTTGGACCGGGTAGTTCGACTGATAGAATAACCAGGATTATTTTATCTGGTCTATGAAACTGAAGCAGTTGGCAGCATTCAGAAATTCACATTGACTTTGAAACTTTGAAAATGTGTTCCTCGCAAACTATTTAGAATTTGCAATCGGGTACTTCACTCTCTTATTTTTATAATGACTAACGATGTCTCGTTTTATGTCCAATTTCATCGGTGTAGTGTAGATAGGGCATCCTATAGTGGCAACAGAGTCCAGAGCAATGTTTATGTTTGTTGACTCAGTATTTGTTATCGTTAAGTCGATATAACAGAGTTTTTACTGAAAACAACCCCTATCTTCTTCAAAAAATGGCTTAAATTTCAAGTACCTACGTGTTAAGCATGGTATGTTCCGGACTATCGACACAAGTTGGGATATACGAGAAGTCACTTCAAGCAATAACCTCAGTTTACAGTCGGCATAAACCTCAGTTCCAGTTACATAACTGCATATTTGTTCCGGTTTGTTACTGTCATTTCGAGATAGCGGTCATTGACTCCTGTCTACCACTGTATGCTCGTGATTGGAATACCTAACGATGCTTACTTATTGCGTGCAACGTTTGAAATTACTGTCGTTTAGCTTATCATAGTAGCGATCGTTACCTTGATTACCGACCGTTACCAAGGTTTCCGTGTACGATGTGCGACACGGCTGTTTGGAGTCCCAGCCGTACTATACGCGGGGCGTTAGCCAGGGGTCTATCCTAGGTCTGTTGTTATTTATCATTATGATAAATGACCTGGAGTTAGAGCTCAAATACGCCAATTGCCTTCTGAATGCGGACGATCTGAAACTGATACTTCCCGTGAGTTCAGAGGATGATTGTACACTTCTGGACACACCTATTGGCCCACCTTAGAGTTTAGGTTTCGATGACCCCTACCTAAATATTATTGCTAGATCGAACAAAAACTATTGATGCAGTTTTAAACCTGATACATTTTACCATCTTTTCCGATCGTGTTGTTTAAAATTTGAATTCAGAATACCACACAACATGAAGCTACGCCTATCAAGTCGGGTATGCGCCTCTATGAATGCAGTTGATTTTTGAATAAAAAACATGTTTTATCAAAGATAAAGGTTAATTTTTGAATAAAAAAATATGTTTTATCAAAGACAAAGGTCTAATTAATAACGCATATTGCGTCCATGGGCATCTACGACAGCTCTCATGCGATTAGGCATAGAGTTTATCAACCGCTCTATGAAATTTTGGGGGATCATTTCCCATCCCTGTTCTATTGCAGTTCTCAACTCTTGCATCATCTCGGCAGCTGGCTGACGAGCCCTGTGCTCAATCGGGTTCATGTCTGGGCTTTTGGCTGGCCAGTCCATAACTGGGATGTTCACATCCCGAAGATATTCCCTGACGATGCCGGCCGTATGGGCTCTTGCATTATCATGCATAGGAAGGAAATTTGGGCCCACATAGTCCGCGTATGGCATTACGTGAGGTTCTAAGCACTCACGAATGTACCTTTGAGCATTCAATGTTGGTAGCCGTGGTCCCGTAACAACTTCAAGTTGAGATTTTCTACTCGCGGTTATACCGCCCCAGACAGTCCATGATCCACCGCCATAAGCAACCCTCTCTTCAAAGCAGCATTGTGCAAAACGCACTCCCTTACGTCGGTAGACTTTCTTCCTTCCATCATTGTCGTGTAACGCAATTTTGCACTCATCAGTAAAAAGGACATGGCTCCAACGCTGCGGAGTCCAATTCAAATGAGTGCGCGCGAAATGAAGGCGCGCCATGCGGTGGGCTCGCGTTAGTTTGGGGTGGTACCATGTCGCGTTCCTTTTAACCTTCTCCGAACAGTTCGAGCGCTCACAGCTACTCCGTGGAAGTCGCGAAGTTGGTTTTGTATCTCAATGGAGATATGGTGACGATTTCTCAAGCTGGTCGTAACGATGAACCGATCCTGCCTCTCAGTTATGACCCAAGATCGTGGCCTTCTTTGGCGACGAACACAGCCGCCAGTCTCTAGGTCCCTACGATAAACATTTCGGACCGCAGATCGACTTAAATTAAGTTGATCACTCACATTTCTTTGGCTGTGTCCGGCCTGAATAAGTGCCACAGCTTGGGCGGCGACTTCAGGCGAAGTATTCCTAGATTATTGAAAGAACCTCACGTTAATGTCAAGAATTAGTAAGTTTTGTTGCAAACCAAATGAGAAAAATAAAACTTTCAAGAATTAAATCCAAGTAAACCAATTCCAAATCAAATTTTTCTTAGTATTCGATTGTTTGATATCAACGAACAGGCTCCAAATCGTCTTTTGTTTCTTTAAATTCTGTGTTCGGAATTCAAAAAAAGACTAAAATAAAATTATGAATGTGCCAGGTTCAAAACTGCATAAAAACTTTTTGCTCAACCTAATATAAATTTTTAGCTAGGACCAAACGAAACTCAAAATGCAAGGTAGGCCAATAGATGTGTCCAGAAGTGTAGTTTGTCGCAGGAAGATCTTGAACGGTTCATAGGTGGAGTGTGAACAACAAACTCCTATTTAAGACTGCCAAGTGTACGGAGTCTATGACTCGAGTGTATTCGATTAAGGACCTCGGTGTTAATTTCTACCCTAAACTTACATTCCATGAGCACATGAGCACTTAAGCCAAGGAATGCTTTAAAAGATTGGGGTTCGTGATACGGAATAGTAAGGATTTCCGGAATCTGGGTGTGGTCCAACTTCTATACACATCCCTAGTGAGAACCAAACTTGAATCTAGCTCGGTTGTTTGGAATCCACACCAAAGCTCTTACCTACTTTTGCTCGAGAAGGTACACAAAGCTTTCCTACGATACCTATATAAGAGGAAATTTGGATACTATCCTTACCTTTATCCATCCGCTTTTATATTGGGTATGCTCGGATACAACTCACTAGAGGTCAGACGTAACACCGAACAGCTTCCGACTGTGTGTTGTCGGTACAGTATGCGCGCTATTCGTGCCCGACAAGTATATCCGAGCGCGCAGCTTTTAGCGGGCGGCTCGCACCGCACGATGGCGCGCCAGCAGTCTCCGCTGATGAGGGCTTGGGACAGTCTCAACGCTCTGTTGGCTGGCTCCACTGACTGATCTGTTTGGTGATGCATGGAGACATATTGTGCGAGAATGTTTTGCGAGTTGAATGTGTGACTGCGTTTAATTTGTAATTTGAAATATTTAAATTGAAGTTTACTTTTATAGCTCACATTTAAAATTTATTGACTTTAAATTGTGTTGTTTTATTTGAAATTTGAATTATTGTAAATTGAATGAAATATTTAGTTGACAAATGTACTGATTGAAGCGAAATTAATAATTTAATTTCTTATTACATATTTTATCAACGGTATCTTATTCGGTATATGTGTACAACGCATTATAATTATTTCTGTAAGGTTGTACTTACGAAATTTGACAAATAAATAAATGATTCGGTTCTCAGTAGCAATCGGATCAATGACCGCTATCGCAGCGCTAGCCCGCTGTGCGGACATTTGAAACATCAAGCTAAATATTGGCGGAAATGTTGAAGAAAGTCTTCTTTTTGATATCCTAAGGTTCCCGAAAAATCAATCTTGGAGATAATCGACTATCTTAGTAAAACTGATTCTGATTTTCATCCAAACTTTAACTAACCAATTCCCTCTTGTGAGGGAAATAAAATAAATTTACTGAACTTCTGCCAAATTTCTGATATTAGACCAGTTTGTCACCAAGATGTTTTTTTGGGAACTTTGGGATATCAACCAGAACACTATACATTGTCATTTCTATCAATTTTGGGCTTGGATGTTTCAAATGTTTGGGTCGAAGTTAATATTTCCTGCACTATTATCTAGGAAGCGCATTGAAATTGGACATCATATTCAAAAGTGAATCCTATTTCACATCATAAATATCATAACAATTTTGGGGAATGATGAAATTAGTTAGACAATATTACCCAAGAAACTTTTGTTGAGCTAAGAGTGACTTTGTAAGAAGGCACCTACATTGCTTCTGGCCCCACAATCTCAACCTTAATTTCATTAATACCCTTTGGCCAAAAGCGTTTTTAAACCAAATTATTATCCAAATTAGCGAAACACCGAGGGTCGGGTTAAAGATACTAAATACATTTCGCTTTTAGCCTGAACCTTTCGTGTTAAAAGTTGTGCTCAGCACATTAACAATTTAATTCTGAATTAATTATTTTGGGCATTTTGTGAAAATTGACGGCACAGAGTACAGATGCAATATACAGATAGGTAATAATTCGGCCAGTATTTAATTGCACATCAAAAATACTGATTTGCACAGCAAAAAAACATCAGCAAAACACTTTTTATGTTTTAAATATTTTATGTGCATTCAAGTTTATGTTTTAAGTATTTTTTGTTGTTCTTGCATGTTCAACCTAACACGAACGATAAAGGGGGCTTAGCTTCGCTCACCCCCATTACCCTTCACCTAAGCTACCGCAGCCTTTTTCCCTGATATTTGCTGTGAAAATCAGCATTTTTGGTGTGCAGTTTAATATTTCCCTAATAAATCTACCTTAACTACATATGCATAATTTTAAAACATTTATATACAGGCACATACATTGCTTCTGACCCCACACTACCCTGTACTCTGGGAAACAGAAACAGCGACATCACACTCATATAAACATCCAAGACATGGGTTTTTTTTCTTTATTCCCAGCCGGGGATTGAATCCGGGAGCTCTCGCATGGATGCAGAGCCACTGCCGCAGCTCCATATACATATATACTACTCGTTATCTTTGCAATGTCGGGTTTACCGACACTAGCCTGCACTGCACCCCTCCTACCCCCATATTACGGCCTTTCCAGTGTCTGGTGAGTATTTGAAATTAATCTGTGGTATTTGTCAGGACGCGGGGCGCCATACTGGCAAAACCCGCGAGCGGGGTCAATCCCATAGTAAATCCCACGTGCGTGATGAAACCCGCACGACACTGCAACAGCCGTCACTATGGAATTGACACGACACTGAGTATGCTTTTAGTATCGTGCGTATTTGGTTATCGAGATGCATACGGACACTTGCACTGAAACTCAAATTCGTGTAAAGGGCCTTGCCCATCTGTAGAGACATTAATGAGCTTCTTTATGTCAAACTGAGCGTCAAGTACAGGTCGTTTAACTAAAGCTGGCGCGTTCAACACATTTAACACGTTGCGCTTGTGTAGTGTCTGTGACTAAGCGCGTGGCGTGACGTTGCACTGCATGGACATCAAGAATAGTCTGCCTGTCTCTCTCGCGCGCGGTCAAACTTATAAAGAAGTATGAAGAAGATCTTTTTTGCATTCGTGTCACGTCTCAATTGACTCCCGTTATTGTGATTGTTTACCTATTTAGAGGTTAGAATAACATACTATATGGTGAAATTGCATTAGTGTGAGTAGAGAAATGTACGAGGTAGCTGAAACACAGATGCGCACACTTTTTGGTAGCAATAGTCAAATTCGCGTGACATGGGGCTAGCTCATCGCCACAATTATATGAGGTTTCCTCACGACGTTTTCCATCATCCTCAGAACGACTGCATACTTGCTATAATATTACTTACTCGTACTAAGAATATAACTTACCACAAGAATATTAAATAAAGCCGGGTCTATCTCTAAACAAATGTCCACAAACGCAGTATCTACTAATATGAAGTTAATGTTCCAGTCGGTATTTATTTCTATAGAAGTAGTTATCGAAATAAACGCTCCTTCTTCAATCTTCAACGGAATTACCTCAGAAATAAGAAAGGTACTTAAATGGAACAACATTTTCAGAACTCGTTCAAACTGTAGAGATATTGGAAGCAATCTAGATTGAGGGTACAACGAAATAGAATTTTATCGGAAGGCTTGGAATGAATGATGTTGTCGGAGGTTTTTGCTGTAGGGAAGAAAGAACACAAATAGGAATAGTTATGCATAGGTAAATATAATACAAATTGAAAACAAAAAAATAAACATATACCTGCATAAACTTTTATAACAGGCACATACATTGCTTTAGGCTTCACACTAGGATACCCTGGGTCGTGGGAACTAGAAAAAGCAACGTCAAGCAACGTCACACACATTTAAATATCAAGACCTGAGTTTTTTCTTTCTTCCTTCCCACCGAGGGGCACGGGCCTTACTCGAATACAAGTAAGATTAAGCCATACTCCCACCTGCTGGCTCAGTGCGCGATGCTGGAGGGGTGTCGGGCTAGTGTTCATTAAATACAAAAAAAAAAACAATATACAATTCTTAATTGCCTATATAAAAAACCAAAACCCGACTGGGGAAGAAGAAAAAAAGTCCCCAGTTCTTGGATGTTTACATGTTTGTGACGTCGCTGTTTTGGTTCCCACAACTGTGGAGTCAGAAGCAATGTATGTGCCATTATAAAAATAAAATAAAACAGGCAGGCACAGAGGCACAGTTGCGCCCATGTTCAGCGGTTTATAACATACTACATTTTGCGTGACAGGGGGCAAACCCAGCGCCGCAGCTATTGGTTTGTTTGTATGCTGATTGCATATCATTATGAACGTACGTATGTATGCTTATATATATAAACAAAATTCAATGTAAACTGAGTCGAGTAGCGTGGGAAGTAACGAGGAAAGGAGGCAGAGACGTAGTGTGGCCAGGTTACTCGTCATGCTCCTCGTTCTGCCCAGCGCTTCCTGTTTTGTCAGTTTATTAGCACGAGTCAAAGGACCGGCAATATCGACGGCAGCATCGACCAACAGCCACATCGGACGTCGGATTAATTGCGCGAGTAGAGCAGTTTGTGGCAGGGCCATTATAAATAATAGTCGATCTATGTACAGGAGACATTCGCAGTGTGCTCAGCCCCTTAGCAAACTCTTTAGTTATTTATTTACGAAAATAGCCAACGACAAACACTAACAAAGACAAATAAAACAAGCTTCAAACTTTCTTAGAATTTTTAACACCGTCTAACAACTTTCACCTTAGAACAGCAACTTAGCGAAACAATTTTCGCAAGTTTATAAGAGCGTTTAGCGATCAAATTGACACTAGTGGTCCAATGTAGAGAAGAGGCAAAAAATGACGTTTGCTAAGTATATGTAAATATCTACAGTAATAAAGTACTTTGACTATTGACTATTGACTATTGACTAGATATTTAGTAAGGTATACATTAGAGACAACTTCACCTACAGCGCTTTTAATTTAAGGCTTTAGCGGCAGAAATTCATATTTCCTTATAAATTTGACTGAAATTTATGTAGAAAACCGGTCAAGTGCGAGTCTAAATCGCGCACGAAGGGTTCCGTACCACCGTTCAATGGAAGCGATGGTGTGGAGTGAATAGTTTGGATTTTACACAGCAAAATATTGTTTACAAAGTTATTGGTGCGGTTACTTTCACACTCCATGTACGTAACCAGGTGCATCCATAAGTTTGTACGTGGTATTGAAAGAATTGTTGTATGGGAGCCCCCTTAAATATTTCTTTTATCCTGTTTTTTAGTTTTTGTTGTTATAGCGGCAACAGAAATACATAATCTGTGAAAATTTCAACTCTCTCTCTAGGTTCTTGAGATACAGAAGGGGGCATTACACGCTGCGCCGACCCCGCGCCGCTCCACCCACGCACGACATCACACTGAAACACTTCCGGTACAATACAATATTCTTTATTGCACAAAAACAGTGAATACAAAATAAAGAAAAAAATATGTAAAAAGCTTATCTCTAACAAGAGATTTCTTCCAGCAAACCTAGAATGGAGAGGAAAAAAGAAACTACGGGTGGAACTATGTGCACAACATTAAATATGTCAATAAAAATAATAAACCACTTACCAATATCTAGAATACCTAGTAATAAGCAGTCAATGTATTGTTGTATATTGACTTCTTATTACTATTCTAGATATTTATACTAATCGCAAATAATGCAGCTGATGTTGGTGCTGCACAATAAATATAATATACGTTCAACCATCAGCTTCTAAATAATAAATACATAATAATAGTGATAAATAATTTTGAGACATATGATTTGTCGATGCTTGTTCTTTACCATTCATCTTAGACAAAAATTAAACGCGTTTATTTTGTAAAACATGATGACTGATTATAAAATGATTTATTAATATTTTTCAGTAAACATCTTACATTGCGAAACTAATTAACTGACGTATTGATAACGGAACCTGTAGCCTTTCATTATGTTAGGACAAAAGTATCGACATACATAGCTATATATCTAAATTATTTATAGCCATCCCTAACATAGTCTCTGATCCACAAGTACGTCCAGCGCCCACATTGCACCACCGCCGCCGCCGGTACCGGGGTATAGTCATTACTTATAGTCACCCTACATTGCTTCTTGCTGACAATAAAGCTAAACGTTGGACGGCGCTTTGGCTGCGACATATACACAACTTAAATCAAACATAATTGTACAGCAAACATTATATTATAGTAAAGGAACGAAAGTAATTCGACCAATTTAGATAATCACTACGTTTGCCAGGTTATTTGTTTACGTTTCTAGGGTTCCGCACCAGAAGGGTGCCAAACGGAAACCTCCCTATCACAAGGCCTCGGTTGTCCATCCGTCCGTGTATCACAGAATGTGTATTTCTGTTGCTGCTACATCAACGAATAATGAACAACACGCAATTAAAAATAAATAAAAACAACGTACCCATACAATTGACGTGTGTATTTGCGTTTTTTCTTGTACGATGGCACTGAACCCTTCGTTTGCGAGTTCGACTCGCACTTGACGGTTTAATAAAAAACCTACTCCGGGCAAAACTTTCTCCTTATTTATAAATTAATATTTCATGTAAAATCATTGATAAAGGTCGTTGAAAATCCCTTTAATCCGTTCCACAAAGCTGAACAATATGGCTACAAGTAAAGATTCATAATTCAGATCGCTATTAGTTGATTCTGCGAAATTGAGGAACAGAATAATTCATTGAATTATTTCTTGAATCATATTTAATTAATAGTTCTTCTTCTACTGGTTCTTCTTCAGCATGTTCGTATCCACTGCTGGCTATATTAATAATTTTATCTACACACATATCCTAAACCCTCTATAATGCGTTCAAAACCGCAAATTACGACCAGCTAAAGAAAAACTGTTTTGTTAGAACACATTTCTTCTGTGCAAATGTTATTATTGCGTCATAAATAACATCGAATTATATTCTTAATATGTACATTCAACTTTCGGACATCTCTGAAAAGCCTCAATTCCAATATCAGTCGAGATGACGTTCTATTCGAAATTAAATGTCAATGCCGCCATGCCGGACGTAACATGCGGTTCCTGAACACGTTATAGAGAGCTTATAATGTGGGTAGACAATAGTAGTTTATGTGACTGATACATAATGGAGGGCATTAAAACTCGAGAGTGGGTCATAATAATATCATTCGAGAGTTTTAATGCCTAATTATGTACAGTGTAATACATACACTAGTTTATCTACACACATATCATAAGCTCTCTTTGATGTGTTCAGGAACCGCATGTTTGACCGGCATTGTGGCTCTGCAGTTGTTTAGCTTGTTCTGTAGTACCAACTTCACAGACAAACTAGGGGCGGCACGCAGGCGGACGTCGACGTTCGAAATATTTAATGTCATAATATGTAGAAAATTTACACATTATCGTCATAATGTTCAATATTCAGATAAGAAAGTGTTTTTAAAAAGTAGTTTAACATTATGCTGATCGTAACGTGCGGGTTTTTGTACGCAGTAAAGAGGGTTTATGATAGGGGTGTAGATAAATAATTGTATGTACATAAAAACTGATAGGTGAGTGGGCCGAACGGTTTCTTGGTTTTCATTCTGAGATAGGCATTTCTGCCACTATCCTGACGTTTGACTCCTGTAATGTATATCTCCATTGCTCTTTGTGCATTCAGCCAGCTTCTCTCTCTGGAGTTTGGTTGAAGCTCTCAGCCCACGATTCGCAACCACAAGTGAGATATTTCAATTTTACAATTCATATTCCTGCCCTCAGCATGAATTTAATCTGCTTCTTTTCATTGTCGAGCTCAGAGCTTGCGTTTTCATAATTTTATTTAAGGACCAGTTAATCTTACATCCTGTGTAAATTTTTATTCCTATTTCTTTTGCTGTTTGATCATTTGGGGAGATTTGCTGGCCCAGGTAGTTGTAATCATCAACATATTTCAGAATTTCTTGATATAAGCCTGTTTTAATGGAGTTTGTCATCACTTTGGTCTTGTAAGAGTTTATTTGCAGTCCAACATTTTTGCCATAGTAAAGTCTTACTGAAATCCAAAGATAATAACGAGGCAAGCATGCCTAGTGTAATAAATAGGTTCACGGTATATTTGAAGAGAAGAATAAACCAACTAAAACCTTAAATATTTCGGCTGAATTCATCTTTAGTTTTGTATAGTTTTACAATGGATATTATTTGGAACCTGCGGTAAATATACCTTGGAACTGTGAAATAATGTAATTAGTCCATCATTATGTAGTGAAGAGTTGTTTTTTATATCTCAAAATGTCCAAAAGTGACACTGATTTTTTATTTTAGAAATAACCAGTCGCTAGTAACCGTTAAAAAATGTTGATCAATAGGCGTCATATTATTTAAAATACAATAAAAAATATATTAGACCACTATTAATTTAAATATTCAAATTAGTATCTTAATAAAATAGTTACTTTTAAACACTAAAAAATTCGCGTGTATTTGGTACGTTAAAACAAATCAAACGGGTCCAAACTCAGGGGTTTACTAGTAGCCGTTGAAGAGTTCCACTATCCACCTCCAGGTCCCATCATCAGATCAGCTCGATACCCTCACTAATCCATCAACTTCTCACCGAGACGATTCTAAAGAGCCCAAACTCGGTAGAATTGCGTTATTTTATTACAGCGTTCCTGTGACTACTATCCGGCTCCATCATCAGATCACCACGATGGTATCACGATATTGCATTGTCTTGTCACCGAACTTCTGACAATTATTCCAAATTTTAGCGCAATCGGAAACCGAGAAGTGGGACAAATTTAACATGCAAGATTTTTTTACATAGTAGTTACTTCCTTCCTCATAAAAGCGTGTTAAAAAAAGGCTAAAGTTTCATTTATAAATATAAAATAAAAAGTACAACGTGAATTTAATTATCATCGTCCATTGGTTTGACGTCGGATCCGCAATCGGTTAGAACTGGTATCGAAACCAAGTTAAGACATATATTTTTTGTTTTATTATTTTTAGTTCCATATGGTTTCTTGTACGATGGTACGGAACCTTTCGGTACATTTAATGTATTCTTTATAAAACATTAAGAATGTTAGTCTTTACATAAATAATTGAATCTGTTGTTGTTGTTTATATTTTATTTTTTCATAACTCACATATTCTCCCATTTCAAGTGAAAGTGGGAAAATGGCCCCAAAGTTTACATAGTAATCAGTCATTCAACACTTTGCATGACAGGGGCCCAGCTCATTGCCAATCATTAACTGGACTGCAATCATGTCCTATTGATGCGATATCAAAAAGTACAATCAGCAATCAGGACTGCGATGAAATCTGAACAATCCGTCCGGCGGCCATGATCCGGGGACGTGTCCAGTTTAAAAGAGGTAAGGCTGTGTTTACCAGCAACTATAGTAAAGCTAAGTATATAAAATAATGAACAATGGGATACTTTCAGAGCAAGTGTTTTTTTATCCGATAGATGGCGTTCCCCTTCAGTTTTCGGGAGTTTTAAAAAACCTACTCTTAAAGTATCTCAACCTTAGTTTCAGTCGGTCGATGCCGCCGGTCGCCGGGCGGTTGAGGCTTCAAAACTAATAGTAGTTTATGTGACTGCTACATGGAGGGCATTAATACTCGAGAGTTTCATAATAATTTCACTCGAGAGTTTTAATGCCTAATTATGTACAGTTACATACACTAGTTTATCTACACACATATCATAAGCTCTCTTTGATGTGTTCAGGAACCGCATGTTCGACCGGCATTGTGGCATTGATCTTTGCTCTGCAGTTGTTTAGCTTGTGCTGTAGTACCAACTTCACAGACAAACTTGGGCACACGCAGGCGGGCGTGGCTGTTCGAAATTTGAATTTCATAATTTGACAAATTTTGGTACATTATGGTCATAATGATCAATATTCAGATAAGAAATGAGTTTTTACCAAGAAGTTTATAATTATGCTGGTCGTAACGTGTGGTTTTTGGGCGCAGTAAAGAGGGTTTATGATACGTGTGTAGATAAAATAATTAAAAACATAAGATTTGAAAACGGAATCTATGGTTAGTTTTGTTTGATGCTTTGATGATTTCGTCAAATGTAAAGTTTGTAAAGTTGACGACCAGTTTAGCCTAGCGTGTTTAGCCTGCCTACGAAGTTGACGGTCCTGGGTTCGAATCCCAGTAAGGGCAAATATTTGTGTGATGAGCATGAATGTTTTTTTCTTAGTCTTGGATGTTTTCTATGTATTCACATAAGTATTTATCTCTAATAAATATATCGTCGTCACTAGACGTTATGGCTTATGTTATGGGTAACCCATAACATAATCCTTAAGGAGCTTACTTAGTTCGATATGTGGAGGATTGTCCTCTAATATTTATTTATTTATTATTAAATATTATAAAGTATATAAACATAGCGTCACGCCTTTTCCCATGCGGGGTGGCAGGGTCACAGTTGTACCCACGGTTTGCCAGTTATTCATAGTCCATTTTGTGGGACTGGGCCTACCGCAGCTATAGATGTGATGATGATGAATTGTGACTTGGCTGGCCATCTTTATTTCTGCATTAAACTGCCAAAATATTTATATTTAGTAAATACATACAATGCTCTGTATACCGGCTCCAGGCTTCATATTCTGTAACATTTTTTTTTTTTTTAAATAATCGAAAAAAATAACTCATTCCATCCTTACATCTAATTATATGAAGGTTTCCTCACGATGTTTTCTATTACCATTAGAACGTCCGACAATTTCCAATCTATAGCAAAATCGACACTGGTTTCAAATTTAAGTTTAATGAATAGGAAACCTTAATTTTACGATGATTTTTGAAAAAAAAATGTTACAGAATACGAGAGCTGAAGCCGTTATACAAAGTATTGTATAAAACCTACACATACATAGTTTGGCAAACTAATCCAGAAAAAAGCGATGGTCACCCAAGCCATAAATTATATTTTAAAAATATATAAAAAAATATTTTATTTAAAAAACATGCAGTAGTCCACAAATGTTAACATAATTTTATTTTCTACATTAAATTGCCGAACTATGACCCTATCTATTTACCTAAAGCACAGAATACTCAATAGTACCAAAAAAACAGCATTTGTATGAAAGCGCCCCAACTCACCGCACGCGAAGGCAATATCCAATACTCCAATCGAAACCGGACCCAAAACGTGCTTCGTACAGCAGCACCTGGGTTCTGTATCTCTTGACATCAATGCCGATACATTGGAAAGGTGTCGCGATTGTGATTATGACTGCAAATTTGTATAGTAATGTGTCCAATAGTGTGTGAGGTTGGAGAGTATCATTCAAAGGGATTTGGGGGACGTTGCGGAACAGAATAACCCTATACGTAATATTAGTTCTTCACAGTATGGGTCGGCGGGAAGATATTGTAAATTATCATTAGTTAGCAAAGAAATAGGTAAACCAGTGAATTGATGGTTATTTTCGCCAACATCGAGTGTTTTACCCGACTGCGCCAGAAGAAGGGTATAATTTTCAGAGCTTGAGCAACCTTGTGGGTAAGGGTCTTTCTTTATGAAGCGATATCGAACGCCGAAGCCGCGCGGCCATATCGAACTTAAGAGCAATTTAAATCGGCAATCGATTTGATATCGTGCGATGGATATCGCTTCATTAGGAAAGTGCATAGATTTTTCGTGCGTGAGCAACATTATTTACTTACAAAATCTTGATGTATTTGTCCTCAAATAGTCATCAGCATCGGCACAGTTATTACCTGAAATAAAAAAAAAACATCACGTTTAGTGACATTGCCATATTTGTTTGCGGAGGGCTATGTCTGCCATATTACTGGATAACTTGTGCGTTCTGTGTAACTTATTTGCCTTTACTACTGCAATAGAATAATGTGTACCTTACTAAGGATACTAAACAATGCTCAGCCTATTAAAACCGTATAAAGTTTATTGACTTCTTCTTTCTTTACTTTATTGCACAAAGAAATAAAATAGACAGACACATAAAAATCTCTAACAACTTGACTCTGTCATAGTTAACATTATATCAGGGGCTTCCAGGGGGATCTAATCGCCCTACACGTTGTCCTGGGTTTATTTCTCGAGACGTTAATTTGCCATTTGCCACTTTTAAAAAAAAAAAGTATGGGGGAGTTTCTTGCCGTTTCTTCTTATCCCCGAGGCCCACCTTCCGAAACGGTGTAGTCTTTTTTTTATATAACAAAAAAATTGACTTGTCAAAATTATACTTACTTATGTAAGTATAATTTTGACGTTGAATAAGATTATTTATTTATTTATATTCAATAAAAAAAATTACTCTGACTCTGACTCTATCAGTTGACTCAAATCGACTGAAAAGTGTGGAAATGTGACAGTTCTCCCATACACTAAACGTCAATGTGACGCTTACTGCCTGCTGGGCTTGAGGAAGGGGGGACAGATAATTCAAAAACTTAAAAACACTGGCAAAATTAAACTTAAAAGAAAAAGCAGGCCTTATATAATAATTCACCAAGTAAACACTTCAAAACCGACTTCAAGTTCAAGCCCTATTTCTTCCTCCCCGGTCGGGATGCGAATGTTCATGAAAGGTCCTCATCAAAACTTTTTCTGCACGGAACCACAAACCAAAACTATACTCTGAACTACAATCTACCAATCAAAACAAGAATCATCAAAATCGATTCATAATTGACGGAATATCCGCGTAACAAACATACAAAAAAAATAAACGAATTGAGAACCTCCGCCTTTTTGAAGTCGGTTGAAAAGAAGAAGGTTGTACCACTTATTAATAAATAAATGTAGATATATTTGTATCACAATTATTTATCTAACTGACACATCACACCCCGTACAGCTGTCTAGGGGTGTGGCTGACCCAGGATGGCCCCATTTCAACATGACACGGGTGACGTAACTGACGCGTCACGCCACTCGACCCGTTTGTCGTGAGGAAACCTGACAAATGACGTCAATTTCCTCAAAGAACTGCGGAGTGTATCAAAACGAGTTTCCCTGTTACCTTTATATTCTTACTCCACACCGCCATCTGTTTTCATGAGCCCTCGAGGGCAAGAGATGCGTGTGTTACTTCTTATCCATTTCACTTTATTTGAGAGACTTTTGTGATGTATTTTTTAGACAAATTGACTATTTGACTGATAGGAAAGGATTGAAATCTGAGCCCATGCTTTTTCCCCAGATGAAGTAAGTTATGGCAAAAAGCAGGAACATTTTAATAATGACTCTGGAATCATTTAGAAACCTGATTTTGTATGTCAAAGGCGTTAGGTATTCATATTAGATGTTTCGTCTTAATTAATTTAAATTTAACGCGAAATTAATCTTGTCTGTGTTTTATTTAACACTATTTTTTTTGAGTCATTCAATTAAAAATTTTAAAAAAACGCGCCGTCATGACGCCTTAGCATCTTTGTAATAAGGCAAAGTCAGTATAACAGCTGTAATTAACTTTGTATTAGATATAACATCGCCATAATGCCATTATTAAGTGACACTGTCCGACTGTTCATTTTACTTTATTACAATTAAGTAGCGTCAGAACATAATTATCGTTTAATTATTTTAATAAGACCTGTGTCACTGCGTGGGGTTCGCGGAGGATCGTGTGGATTGGTGCTATAGAGCTGAGGCCTGTGCACCGCAGTGGGTCGATGTGGGCTGAGCATGATTATGGTGACCTTAGATTAGGTTGGTGTTTGCAAATGGAATCGAACCCACGACATACGAGACGGAATTCTAACGCTTTTACCACTAGGCGAACGCCTTTTTTTTAAACGCCTCACAATGACCACGGAAAATTTTGAGGCATCGCGATTTTGTACCTCACGCCATGGTAATAAAATTCAAAACCTATAACCCGGAAATGGCATCTTAATATGTCGTGGGTCGTTGAGAGGTTAAACGCGTTAATAATTGCTTTCCGTGTTACTTCAAAAAATGTAACCGTTTAACCTAAAAACAAACTTCAAATCCTTTATAAATTTTTGTTTTTAATCAGGTGTTGAACAGGAGTTTATTTTTTGTGGTAAGACCCTTTACATGTAGATTTTGGTCTATAAATTATTTTTAAATATTCATCTGTAGAATACCTGGATTTAAATATAATTGGCTTAACAAATATTTTGCTAGTGCCTTTCTGTGATACAACGTGGCAGCTGTATGCACATGCGCAGTAGCAGTCTCCGACGACACCACTCAATGTCAGTGAGATTATACTATACGTGAACATAAAGAGACCTATATTCAACTGTGGGTTCCCTGATGATGATGATGACGATAAAATAAAATAGATCGGTAATTACACCGCAGCATAAATTATATGTCACCGTAAGATTGTCAAAACCGTTAGTTTATAAACTAAGCCTAATAAATCTTCACCCAAGCTACCGCAGTGTTTGCCCTGGTATTTCCTTTGCAATTCAAGTTTAAACCACATTTTAACGTTTTTATTATAAACTAACACGTCATATCGTATGAAGTACGGTACAGTTTACAATTTATCGATAGTTTGTAAACTACGAGAAAAACAACGTTAGATTATAAACTAACGGTTTTGACAATCTTACGGTGACATATATTTTATGCTGCGGTGAATTCCCGATCTATTTTATTTTATCGTCATCATCATCGTCATTGTCATCATCAGGGAACCCACTGTTGAATATAGGTCTCTTCATGTTCACGCCATTCAACTCGGTCATGTGCAACCCACGAAGCAAAAACGTAAAAAAAAACAAGCCTTGTACGGGGATCCACTTTAATTTTGATAATTGCGTGAAATTCGTTATTTGTTGCAATATTAGCAACAGTACATGTTCTGTGAAAATTACAACTCTGACGGACAGACAGACGGACTGCGGCGGCTTATTCCTCGGGTCTGGTCCAGGACGGAGCCCTAAAAATGAAACGTTTTGTCTCTCTCAACTCGAAAATGGCGCCCGACCAGCATAAGTAATTTATATTTTATTTTATTCTCCTCTCGTCAGACCGGATTAGGTTTTGGTAAAAAGAAAATCAAGAACAACGCAAAGAAACAGCTAAAAATCGATAAATAAATGGGAAGTTCAGCATTTTCCAATAGATGGCGTTTGTAGCGGACTCAGATTAACGAAACTCTTTGCTTACTTACTCTATGGTAGCCCACTTTATGTTTGACACCTTCGCGATGAATATAGCTTACAGTTATATTATGCAAAAAGTATGAATGAATACCAAAAACTCGTAGCGTACCCGCGCCAACGGTAGCTAGTTTCTGAATAAAACTGGAAGGTATGGTAGGTAGGTGTTCAAACCATGAAACGCATAAGGTCATAGGGATGGCTTTGAGTTGTACTTAACCTGGTCAGTAATTGTGCATTCGGCCATTACGAATAGTGTCGTAGTAACAGCCCTGGGACTGCGGTCGGGTGGGGTCCTCGTAAATTACTAACTTAATTACTGCAGACTTGGTGCAAGTTGACAGGAGACCGACATTAAACCGACGGTTTGGTAGATGGATCAGCCTCCTTATGCAGTAAGTCTTGCCCACAGCCAAATCGACGCAGTTAGTGTCAATTTGAATTAATATACTACACGGTAAACTTAACTCGGCACCTCGCTCTGATGACGACATAGCTTCCGGTCACTGTCCTACTGTAGCATCAAGAGCGAGACAGGGAGGGGACATGCCCACCCATCGGCTCCTTTCATAAACCCACACTCGTATTTTAATGCCTTTCATTATGTAACAGTCACATAAAGTACTATAATCAAGTCGCTATAAGGTTAACTTTATACCACATTCTCTTCGGTGATTGTGGCCAGTCGTTCGACGGTACACCTCTGTCGGACAATTACTGAGTTGGTTTAGTCAGACACAAATACCTACATACAAATATATTCCTCACGCCTTTTTACTCGACTGCAACGAAGCTGAAAAGAGGAAGGTTATGTGTTTAACCTGTATTTATGAGCGAGGTTATGTGTTTGACCTTTATGTTTGTATGAATGTATCTCTGTTCCTGTGTCCCCTCGTGACTACTCAACGGCTCAACCGATTTTAATAAATGATACGTTATTAGATTCATCGTGATGGCGCGAGTATCACTGGATACTGGGAAGAAAACAATAAAAAAATAAGACTTATCTGCTTGTTTTGTGCTTTTTAGTGTTTTTTTTAGTTTTTTAATAACGTTATTTTTTAAACTACTTCTTTACACAGGAGATACTTTTTCGGATCCTGTGCTGCTATTTTATAAAGAATCTTCGGCTCGGCTGAAACATACGTTTTGTATTTGATATACCTTCAGTAAGAAACTTTTTTTAAATATTAGTTATGTATCGTCGTCGGAATTACATTTCCGACCCACCTATGGTTGAATATCGTAAAGCAGGCAGTATCTTTTAACCGCAGACAACTTTTCGCTAAGAGGTTGTATCATTATGATAGCTATTGTACATATATGTGTTGATCATAGAGTTATTTATACGACATTCGATAGTGTATTTATACGACATTCTGATGACGATCCATCGAATGATTTCAAGTTCGAATCCGGACAGGAGAGGAAGAAATAGGGTTTGAAGTCTGATTTTTTAGGTGTTTGAACTTAATAGAATCTAACAGTTAGATTATGAAATGGCAGTGTACAACTTGAATGTTCCGCCCGTTTACGAGCCAAAACACACTACTCGTAATTCTCATGTTAAAGTTTCACCAACTGACCGAGCGACGAAGCTTCTCCGTTTCAGGATTGGGCAAAAATTATCTAGTATGTCCGGATAGTATGTGTAAGCAGGTTCGATAGTTAAATAGATTATTTTTTTCGATTCAGTTTTTGGAAATTTTATTAACAAGTGGAATCATTACAAAAACTTATTTGTTTACCGACTGCATTTTTTTTCAATAGAACATACAAACTTATGGATGCACTACATGGAGTATTAAAGTAGCCGCAGCAATAACGTTGAAACCACTTTTTTTAGTCTAACACCCAACCTATTGAATTTTTAACAAAATTATATAACCTATGTCACTCAAGAATAACAGCATCATACCATTTCCCGAGCGCGGAGTGGCACAGACACCTATTTGAATAAAATATAAACAAAAGCATTTATACAAATACAGGCATACCTGTGTCGTGGGAACCAGAAACAGCGACGTCACACACATATGATCATTTTCCTTCCTTCCAATCGACTCGAACCCGGGACCTGTCGCTGGTGACGCAGAATCTCGAACCGCAAAGCCACAGAGGTCGTTCGTCGTCGTCAAGATATCGCTCTATCTTATATCCTAATTAGAGTATACGGAAGGTTTGCGGAGAAAGCCTGCCTTGTCTCAGAATAATTAGTACCGGAAGCGGCTTCCAAATTAAAATACACAGTTTATTGTATTTTTTTTACCTACGAAGCAAGTAAAGCAAAGCATAATTACTTTTAAGTATTATGCGATGTAAACATTAGCGATGTTTACATCGCATCAAGCCTTTTCCCGTTCGGCCAGATTAATCATATACACAGGGTGACATTGAATTAGCTGACATTTTTAGTTTAGTTTATATGTTTCTTGTGGAAAGTTGCTTATAATTATGTGTGATAGTACACATAACTATGAACAACTTTCCACAATTCCCCAAATTATGGTCAGCTAATTCAATGTCACACTGTTTATATTTTAATGTTTGTTACCTTGAAACTGGTATTATTCATCAACGGATTTCAACAATTGCATTTTAATTGCAAAGGGTGACCTCTCCGTTTGTAGTCTTTTTTGTAAATTTGATATCGGTCCAGTAAGTAATATAGTTTCTTATAAAAAAAAATGAATTATGATGTCATCAAGTATACGCAATTGCGTTTTTTTTCAAAGTTTATAAGTCGGTTATAATGGAGTTCACAATTTGGTTGCATTTTTAATTTTTAATGTTGGCTACCGCAAAACTATTATTCTAAACCGATTTGAAATTATATTTTTTTTTGTTTTAAAAAGTAGACCTCCAGTTTGATTAAAAAAGTGCATTGAGCAGTTTGGGTTTCAAATTAAAATATCTGATATAATAATATCATCCACATAATCGAAATCGTGCATTTTTGCCTTCCTGTGACTTTTTAGACGTATTTACAGTAATCGTCATGAGCACCTTACTACATTACTTAAGCTGTAATAAGTGCTGTATAATCATCATACATCTGATTATCAGAAGACAGATCGTGTATTTAGATGACATTCAAATCCCGACCTGAGAGAAAGAAATAGGGCTTCAAGTAATGTTGAGGGTTCTGTACCCGAAGGGTGTCGAACGGGACCCTATTACTAAGCCTCCGCTGCCCGTGTGTCCGTCTATCAGCTTCAGCTGGCTGTATCTCATAAACCGTAATATAAAGAGCGTAGAAGAAATTTTCACCGAATGTTATTTTTGTTGCCGGTACAGAAACAAATAATGAACTTCACGAGATTTTATTTTTTTTTAGATTTTTTTCATAGATTTATTTTAATTTTAATATTAACATAAGCTATTAGTTTTTACCAAGTATCCAATATTATGCTGGTCGTAACGTGCGGTTTTGGACGCAGTAAAGAGGGTTTATGATACGTGTGTAGATAAAAAACCTAATATCATTTATTATAATTGGTTGGTAATTAATCCTATAATGACAAATAACTAAGCACAAAACTCAATAGCTGGATCTTTTCCGATACGATCGGGAGAGTCCAGTTCGCCGATAAACAAATAAAACAAAATAGATAAGAAAAGTCCGCTCCCAACTACATCTTCTGTAATTCTGACGTGTCACGAACGTGTAGTGATGTAGCGGTTTCTCCCAATTTTCCGGCCAAAGACGGGGTAAGACGACAAAATGCGATACGCGTCATCTTTTGCTGCGTATTTTACTACGGTGACTGTTCCACCGTTTACAGTGTAAAAATCGGCGTCCCACAAGGCTCTCTCTATTTCAGGCTGTTTCTTATTCATGGTATATATAGGTATTAACTATCTGCCTTTCATCGTGGAGAAATTGTCTGAAATAGTGTTGTTTGCTGATGATACTTCACTGGTCTTCAAAATGGAAAGACAAGACTTTGATGATGTTAATAATGTATTGTCTTTAACCTTAAATTGGTTAACCGTTAATAATTTGTTGATCAACACTGGTAAAACAAGTTCTTACTTCCAAATGTCTGGCAAGTTGAAACCAGTTTAGTGTTAGACAGCACCACGTAAGAATTAGTAAATGACGCGAAGTTTCTTGGAATAACCAAATAATAATTGATAGGAAATAGCAGTGGGGACCCCATATAAATAAATAAGCTGTTATATTGAATTCTGCAGCTACGCTATGCTAAAATCAGACGAAACACGGATGTGGCTACAGCTAGAGCAGTCTATATTAGTTACTTTCACAGTTTCATGTCCTAAAAACACACTGACTCCCTAAGAGTATTTTTTTAAAGAAATGGATATTCTAACAGCAAGTCAACCTATTTTCAGAAACATAATTTCCAAAATTGCTGATATTTGTAACGTTAACCTAAGGAAGAATCAAATATCAGTTGCACCCTAGTTTAAACTCGCGAAAGTTAGAATTTCTTTGAATAGGATCCACTGGAGATGTTGAAATTACCATTTGAGCAAATTTAAAAACCTTGTAAAAGCCACTTACTTTATCTAAAAGCGATATTACAAAACTCAATTTAAAACTCGCCTTATGCATTTGTAATTATTTATTCTTGCATATTATTTATAATAATTAATATGTAATATTTATAAAAGAGACCTAATAATCAATCTGTAGGAGTTTCTTCAGGCACAAAATGACATCTTTAAACAAATGTTAAAATTTACAGATAATAAAGAAATTGGAACTTTGAACTTGGATAGGGAAGCAAAAAGAGAAACGATTCCAAAGTTTTCTCATGATATCGTACGCAATCACGTGCGGTTCTACAAAAACACCCAATATAAAGGGTGACCTTATAACCTGTGGACTGGAATAAGGAAATGGATTACTGAACCATTTCATTAAAAAATCTGTAATTTTTAACATTAGGATTATATTAAAACTAAATTGGATAACTGTCAAACAAAGCTTTCCAAGCAAAAAGGTACAATCTCCTGATGATCTGATGAGTTGTGAGTTCGAAACCAGAAACGATACATTCTTGGCCCGGTATCTTACCGCAAGCATTCCTTCTGCCCGGAGTTTGCAACTAGTTATAGCCGCAACTTAATAAACTTCTCTGCTCGGGACATCACTCTTATACGTTTTTTCTAAGTTTGGAGGTGAGTTTTATCGGCAACACAGAACTTGAAAGGTTTTTTTAGATAGGAAGAGTGTTTTCATATACGACATAGTAAATGAGTGCACTCAGACTAGTCGGGACTTTTAGTATGTTTGTCTCCTGACTGGTCCAAACAAAGTTCCGAAGTCAAACTTTCTGTTTTCGATTTTTCAATCTACAATCAATCGTAAGCTAAAATAAAAGATTCGATTATAATTGGAAATATTAACTGTTTCAACTATTAGATACATCTTTTTTACGCCAACTTCAAATTCGGTGCATTACTTATTTAAAAAAATCAATAGCCACGTTTTTTTTTTCAAGTTAAGAATAGATGTTTTCGGAACTTTTATTCATAACCTCTTGGCTAAATTGGCAACCTTAGAATTGCCTCTTACGCCGAAGCTAGATTAATCTGTAGATGGACCAAAGCCTGCCAAACATTTACGCCGAGGGTTATTTTATTTACTTTCTATTTGCAAAGCAGTCTTTCGAGAGATTTACTGTTGGAGCAAACGGTGGATATTTGCGTTAATTACGATAAATCAGGTGAAGGGATGAATTTAAACGTAGAATGTATCACAGGCAACTAGTTTGTAGAAAAATGGGAAAACATCTAGAAGACACCAAGGAAGACATGAAACAAAGAAAATCCAACTAAACAGGCTGATTTCAGACTTCGGATGTGTCACAACTGCTTAAAAAGCGGTCAAGTGCGATTCGGACTCACACAAGAAGGGTTCAGTATCATCGTACAAGGAAAAACAAAAAAAAACGTCTCTAGTATAGGGTTTCCCTTTCATTTTTTAAATTACGGTCTAGTTCATTATTTGTTGCTGTACAACCCTCTACCTATTAAGGTTAATGAGATGCCCGCTGACGAACAGACAGACAGGCAGATGGAGAGGGTAAAGTAATAGGGTCCCGTTTGGCACTTTCCAGGTGGAACTCTAAAAGCCTGTTTGAAATAGAATCTATGGCACATATATGGAACACAGCTGCCTGCTTTGAAGCCAATTAACTTCTGAGAATTTCATGCTCTGGCTGACTGTAACAATCATAACAATATAGCGCCACGCTTTTTTCCATATGGGGTGTCAGAGGCACAACTATATATGCACACGTTTAGCCAGTTATTCAATAATCATTTTAACATATTCTGAAAATCCGTGAAATTACGTATCCTTTCAATATTTTACTTTTAGATTATTGAAATAGAACTTACTCAGTAAGAAAGGTGTTTATAAAACTGTAGCATCAGCGTTTATCTGTGATTTTATCTTCACACCCTTTGCAGAGCAAAGGGAACAAAATCATCCCAATTCCGCTAACTAAATGACCGTTCAGTGACAATGGCGCGATAAGGTGGGTAAACTTTAGGTATCAATTATCTCAGGTTCCTAATATCGATTGCCTTAAAATGGTTTTCCACACGCCAAATAATGATATGCTACTGAAGGAACAAAATGACTGTTCGAGGAGGCTGACCAGGGCCAAGACGAACTTGGCAGCCCCCAGACCACTTTTTTTTTTCTACGTGGCCGCCATCTTGGAATACAAAATCAACACTTACTAGTAAGCGTGCCAGAGTTACATCTCTCACCTACGAGCTCCTTAATCAGGTGATGACAATGAGAACATCTGACAAAAACTACCGACTTTGTCACGGAACTTTGACTGAGTTGAGCTTGACTTGTCAGACTTTAACTCAGACGACAACAATACTTGTGCATTATCAAACGACTGTGAAATTTATTTCATTGTTGGCAAATAAATAACGATATGGGTACGTGGCCTAGCAAAATCCAGACATCGGAAACGATCGTGCGGGTAGCAACATCTGGCCAAGACGAGTACCGAGTCCGTTTCTATGTGGCATTTGTTTGGAGCGCTTCCGGGTTTCGAATAACACGTTAAGCTGTTGTTCCCGGCTACTATCGCTACTCGGTGGTATTAGTCGTTGAGCTGTGTCAGAGGTTTACTCGTTTATTATTACATTACTAACTGCTTGATAACTTGCTTGGCAGCTTGATAACTTTTGACAGTTCGGGTGGGCCACTAGCCCGACACCCTCCACAAAACTCAAAGAGGAGCCGCACAATCGTATTGACTGGGTCTGAAAGGGAGGGTCCAAAGTTGTCCACGTCAGTCGCTTCATGGTAAAAAAAAGGTCTGTAAAATGGCTGCCAAACAATCTGCTGGTAATAGTATTCTAGATTGTGTCAATACCGCAGTGCTTACTTTCGATTGCGCGTGAAAGTTGCGGGCTTGGAGGCAGAGATTTAGCGTTTAGTGAACATACAATAAGCGTTCCCCACATGGGGTGGTCGAGGCACAGTTGTGCCTACATTTCACCAGTTATTCAATACTTCATTATGCGTGCCTGTGGGCTAGACCATCGCCGCAGCTATGGAGATTGGAGGTTTCCTCACGACGTTTTCCATCACCGTTAGAACGTCCGTATAATGAACTTAAGATAAATAACTAATCTCATTGGTACAATCGAACCAACTGAATCATGACCCATTTGCCTGATAATTCGTTTGAAACTTTCAAACTTGTAAGATCTATGTAAATGTCAGTGTCTAATCAAATGATAACAAGTTCGTTACCAAGGAAATAAACCTTCAAGCGAATTTCGACCTACTTGCATTTAAGGGGTTTAGCAAAATAAGCTTATGGTGGGTCATGATTCAGATGGTTCGATTGTACATGGTCAGCACCGGGATTCGAACGCGCACCGAAACCCACTAGACCACGAAGCTCAGTGTGTAGAATCCATTTCCATTGAGTGAATTAAATGAGAATTTGTTTTTTGGTTCCAAGTGACGTCATTGCTTCGTGAAGTTCCGTTTCTCATCTCAGCCGAGTAGCCAGTACGATAATGTGCAATATAAAGTTGCTCGGATCAAACCGGCTCCGTAATGAAAGTTGTTCAGAATTATTCCCCAATAACACCTTAACAATAAGTATGTTGAATGCGGCCAGAATAAATAAGTATACGAGCCAACGCCTATGCTACACTACATATGTATTGGCATTGGCATGTTTATTTCATATTTTAGGCGAAAATAACTAATGTTTCTGCAAACCAAAACTTTCGTCCGCTCATCGCTTGTTTTCACTCGTATCCGTTATCTCATTAAGGGTTGCCCTTCAACCCGGCCCTGATCCCTGGATATCTAGTAACAGACCCAAGCTGGGCCATTTTATCCCTTCGTGAATTGTTGACAATGACTCCACACTTTTTTTTCAGATATAGATATTTATCCTCATTATTAAATCCGTGGTCCAATGGTTATATTCTCGTCTATCACGCCCTTTTCGATCCCCGGTGCTGACATTGTCCGATAATATGAATGAATGAATGAATGAATGAATGGTGCTTCTCCAGCCAGGGTTCTAAACCTGTTCCGGTCTTTCGGCCGGCATACCAGAGGGCACAAGTTTTGAGGGGGGGCGGAATGACCTGCTCTGTAGGAAGGGAAGGATAGTGAATTCAATCGACCGACTCTTCAGCCTGAAGCCAATATAGGATATGTGGAATGGGGAGGATGTGGGATTTGGAGAGCAGCTGTTGTTTTCTTCAAGTTCTTGTTTTCCTTCTATTTTCAGTTATTGTTAATAGTTGAGTTTCCTGAGTCGTGTTCGTTTGGGTTATCCGGTAAGTTCGCTTTTGCTGTCTGTTTCGCTTTTGCTGTCTGTTTCTGGGATACGGTATATTTGCCTCTAGGCCATCTTGACATCGTCCCTGTTGTGTGATGATTCTGTCCAGTAACTGTGTTTGATGTTTGATGTCATGCTTAAGGAAATCTTTCCAGGTGTATATAAGTCGGCCGGCTTTCTTCTTCCTTGCTTCGTATTTGAATGGAGCGTGTAGTAAGTGCTGTTGTGGGCGTCGCAGAATATGTATAGTAACATATCCGGTGGTTTTTGATTCGTTTGGTTATCGTTTTGCCCTGTAGTCAGTCATGAATTTTGTGGTATCTTGGATAGCTTCTGGCGTTCTCAAACATGTCTCTGAGGATCAGGCGTTCATATACTGACTGTCAACTGTTTGCTTTAGTGAGGGTTGCCGCTTTTTGTCCGTATTTTATAAACAGTGCAATGACCATTTTGTAAATCAAGCGCACTATATTTCAGTCTATGTTGGATTTCTTTATAAAATGCATTAGGGCCTTGGAATTGCATATAGCTTGCCGGCACCTCTTTTTTATTGTGTCCTATGTCCTGCCGTAATATATGTGCCGAGATATTTGATTTCGTTTACGGTTCGTATTGGAACTACGTCCAATTCACTGGTTGTTTATGGGGTCTCTTATAAGAATTTTCGTCTTTCTACTTTTAAGTTTGCCATGAGCAGTTCTCCGATGATATTTAATTATTCACTTTTAGCTACTCCGCGGCATAGCAGCGCTGCATATAAACGCTCCTTCAGGCTGCGGGCGGTCCGACTCTGGAACTCACCTCTTTGCAATATAAGAGACAGTCCGACTCTTTTTTCTTTTAAGAAACATATTAAAGAGCTCTACATGTCTCTTTCGTAAAAGTTATTGTATTTATTTTATTATATGTAAGGTTTATGTATATATCGGTAATTATTTCGTATTTGCTATCTGTATTTTACAGATATTTTAATTTATTCCTAGGCATTTTAGTTATAGTAATTATCGTGCACTGCCTACCCTTTTATGATAGCAATTCCTGTAATGCCTTGTTTTTCTGGAAGAAATCTCTTTTCAGAGACAACTCGCCCTTGTACATGCATTTTCTTTTGATGTAACTTTTAAAATATTTGTGTGCAATATTGTGAAGGAGGTTTGTTCCTATAATTCCCTTTTTCCTGTATTTCTTTATAGCGTCTTGTCCGATGCGAGCATACAGATACCAGAGATAGTGTTTTGACATATGTATCATGTTTGTTTCCTGTATATAGGCTATGTGTATGTTTTTGTTAGTCAATTCCGCGTCAATGTTGAGACTTTTAGTTATTTCGGCGCATCCTCTAACCTTCCAAGTAGCAATGCGCATACGCTCGCATGTGACTTGTGGTTTACATATGGGGCTGTTTCGTATCATCGTATATCCGGTGTTGCCTGGGATGTCTTCTGTTGATGTTATGGTTGACCCTGAGGAGGTCATGGGTGTTGCATTAAGTATCGGCGAAAGTATGGTGTTATCAGTTTGGTTATCGGTTGCTTGATCCGTGGGTAAATTTGGCGATTCAAGCAAGTAAACGCTATCGTAGTGGTGTCCTGTGACGTTGAGGTTGATAGATTTCACTGCATCCGCTGGATTCTTGGGCGTGAATGTGAGCGATGGTGTAGCTGGTGGATTGTTGCGTTAAGTAGAAAGTATTCGGCAGCTGGTATTATAATCTCCTCTCCAGCCCAAGTACCGTAATTGCATAGATTTTCAGTGGTGAGTTGTTAAGGATTTCAGGCTCAATGATTGCGAGCTTTGTTCTGTTCATCGCCGTTTTCTTCTACATATTTAACTAGGTCCTTACGAATGTGAGTGTGGTTGCATGTTAATTGACATAGGTGATTAATTTGGTCAGCAATTGCGGTGAATAGGCAGTTACCAACTCAGCGTTGGTAAGGCTTCCATTAGGTTATCTTCTTGGGATGTTGTTGAATGAAAGAACTTAGAGATAGCGTGATTTATTTGAACTACCTTTGTCTACGATTAACAGATCGTACGGGTTGCGATTGTCAAAGTTTGTGCGTATCTTCGTGCGCCCTTATTCTCGGTAGAGAGCCGCTTAGGACAAAAAGTCTCCGATTTTATTGTTGTTATTGTTCATCAGTGGAAGTCTTTTGTTAATTGCCAGTTTTCTGGAAGATGGTGAAATGATCCTTTTATGATGTGCAATTGTTTGCTGTTTCTCGCTATTTCTCAGAATATGCAGTTATGTAGTAGACGGGCTTGCATTATTGTTTTATTTTGTGGGCTTGTCGGACCGGATAAAGTTAGAAATGGTTATATGTTTTGTTTTACTGTTATTGGGTAGGTTCCTGCTTAGTTTTGTATTTAGGTATACCTATCTCTGGCCTACCTATCTAGGCACTGTGTCTGTGGAATAGTTTGGAGCTGGCGTAGTAATTTGAAGCGAGCGTGGTATCTGTTTATGAAATGGTATTTAGCATTACGAAGGGGGTTACCTGCCAGATATAGAGTTCGTTTTGCCTTTTGATCTGAGTTAGGGCTATCATAATCGCAGCGATCTCACCAGGTTGTTGCTCAGCTAGTGAGACTCATTGCACTGATATCACCTACTTCAATTCACTTCATTAGTGCATATTAGTTAGGACAGTGACTCGGGTCGAGGTTCAGTCCGTGAACAAGGCCCTAGAGATGAATACCCGGTTGTATCTGACCCGGCGGAGGGGGATGCATGTGTTTGTGGCGTGTGAGTGTATGTGTCGGTACGGTAAGTATCAAAGTCATTGGTCATCTTATCTTGAGTTGTGCATTTTGGGTAGGCCGGGGGAAGGTGTTTAGATTTACCGCTATCATATTATCTGTTTTTGGGGCGGGTGGAACTTGAGGGTACTTTGGTAGTCGCGCTGTATTTTGGTATGGGAAAAGTGAGATGCTGCGATGTAGATTTGACTGGTTGTTGATAGGTTGTTGATTACGTTTTGGGGCTCTATTATGTATGCGCTGTCGTAGTGGCTGTTGGAAAAGGTCAAGTTGAGTTATATTCTTGTTGGGGGCTATATACGATTGATGGGCCATTTTGTTGATGGATCGCTACACTTATTACGTAGAACTCCGCGGCTGCTATGATAATTTCTTCACCGCCCCACGTGCCCTGTATGTGGAGATTTTTTATGTACTCAGTGAAAGCTTCTGCGTTTGGTGCGTCGATCGCATGTTTGATGCGTGGATAATTGCTGTTAGCTTCCACGTATCTAGCTAAGTCGCTTCTGATGTGGGTATGGTTGAATGTCGCTCCAAACAGATGGTTGATTTGGTCTGCAATTGCATGGAACAGGCAGTTTCCATCTCTGGGCATTGGTAGAGTTTAGATTGTGAGATATTACTACAGGAGAAAGCCTCGTGGTATTTTAGCTAATATGAATGTGTGTGTGTGGGTTGTTTCTAAGAGGTGTACGGCCGGTATGATGAGAGACGCTGTTTGGCTTTTTACGATCTATTTTTATTCTAATGTTTCCCGGTATTTCCAAGATGGGCTGACACCATAGAATGGGTGCCAGATGTGAGAGGGAACGTTGTGAGCCTTTTGTGCTTCGAAGCTTTTTCAATTGTTCCTAAATAGCAGTCAATTGTTTTGTCTAGTTTCTGGGAGTTTGGTGAGATGGCATTTTTATGGCCTGCACTTGTTTAGTTTTTGTTTATTGTCGGGTTTAGTATATTTGCAGTTTAGCTACATAAAAATAATTCTAGGATTGTTAAGTTTTGGGTTGGCTTATTCACTGAGTTTCAGGGTTTAGTGGATGGTTATTGTTAATGACTGTTTTGAATGGTCTTTCGAAAATGAGGAGAAAATAAATCTCGAGGAGAATTATCTCGAATTTATTTTCAGGCAAAGCAATATAAGTATATGTAGCTATAGTAATGTTTTATTAGTTGATTTTGATATTTTGTAGGTAGGGAATTGTTATATCCTGCCTATGACGCACCTATAAATGTGATTATGCCTTAGTCAATAGGGGCGAACGCGGCCGCGGTAAGTGGTGGTTTATTATTGTCAGGCGGCGAGTGGTGCTGAGAGAAATAAAGTTAGAGGTAGGTAATCACTATCAATGATGTCCTAATCGGAATGATCTCACCAGGTTGGTGTGTTTAGCGGCGGTGGTGGTGGAGGCAGTAGCGTTGAGGGTGAGTTGCGTAGGCGTCGTCGCTGCCGGACTGTCGCTGCGTGGCTCAGACGTGCACCTGGCCTAGAATAAATTCTAGGGCTTGCACAGATGGGATGCCTAAGAGTATCGCGCAGTTCTCTGGGCATTCATTACACTTGACCGCACTAGTATCATCACAATCACTGAAATGCGTGGTATTGCACAGATGGGGTGCCTAGATGGATCACGCACATTCCCCAGGTAACCCTTACAGTAACACGCGGTATAAGCCAGGCTCGTTTTCGGGCCTCCGTAGGCAGAACAAAAGGCGCGCGCCGGGGATGAAAACTATTGTTTGTTTAAATGCGTTTGGGAGATCTCGGGGGGACACGTCCGTTCGGTCCGGCAACACAAACGCCACTCGGTGCTGACATTGTCCGATAATAATAAATTAAAAATATAGTGAGGGAACCTTCATATCTCCAGAGCGGGCTCCATCCCTTGTAATACACAAGAAAATAAGTTCAAAAACTAAAATGCGACTAATAAAAGGCAATAAATATATTGTTTATACTTAAATATACTTAAATAAATATAAAACTTGACTACCAAATTTACTAAATGTTCACCAAATTGAGTGCTCCCCTGTAGTTTTACAGAACCGTATTGGTTGCTTAAGTTACTTTCTGTCCGAATACTAAAGTAAGGTTTGTTAGGTCAAAACTTTATCATACAACCTGGAGCCGAAGCGAAGCGGAGCGAGGCGACCCCTACGTAGTTTAGTATAAAATAGGGTGTACATTTTTGGTGAACATTTAGTGAATTCGGGTTAAATAACAATTTTTTGACGTAATTTTTACTCAATTCGGTAGCCAGTTAAACACCAGCCCTGCTACAACATCGCGATCACAGATATCGAGAGATAGGTTGAGGGGCGTGGCATGTGCGAACAAATGTAGCTCCGACAGGTTCGATATTAAAAATTCTCGGTAGTCACCGGGCGACCGCAGTGATGAATTCATTTCCGTTGTTTTTCTAAAATGCCGACCTGTGCAATACTCACGTGCAAAAATAGAAGCGAGATTGTGAACTCCAAGAACGCCGGTGTCACATATCACTTGTAAGTCTCATTCTAACTATTATTTCTTCTTAAAACACAAGAAATAAACATTATTACGAAAATAAATCATTCGCGGAAAATTCGTCACGAATTGACATTAAAGTGACAATGTCATGTTGTTCTAGCTAAGTTTGTTGCTACATTGCTTGTTTTGTACCTTAATTTCACTTCGTATTGCCAAGCTAACACGCAATGAATATTTCACACTTATCTAAGTACGAAAGCAAAGATGCATCGTGATACGGAGGCGAACTGTCACACGCAAACAGAGACGACATATAGTGATGGGGATACTGATAGGAGAATTATGTTTTTGAATCGATAGATTTTATGATTCCGCAATTACTAATATAGTTAATGTAATAATATAGTTATCTTATTACTCATAATACTTAAGTTTATTGTTAGTTATTCCAATGATTGCCAAACAGGCAGTTTAGATTTTAAGTTTGTTTAAAACCTCGCCCGACGAAGGATAATGGGGTGTTATAAGTATTGATCGGAAATTCCGATGCTTTCAGTCAGGTCCGAAGAGAATTTCTCGGCTAAGTCCGAATCAGAATGAACTCCGTTCACAGTTATTCTACCTTCATAAACCTCTTTGCCTCTCTTTCTAGCTGTAAGGATTCTGTTGAAAAAAAGAAGAGAGGCAAAGGGGTCTCTGGAGGCAGAACAACTGTGAACGGAGAATACACGGGTAATTTCGACGCAAAAAAGTCGGGATAAGGGGGTTGTATTGTTATTAGTCCGATTTGACTCAAAATCTATATCTGGGGATCCGGTTGAGGTCCAATCATGATTCTGTCATATTTTGAAAAAGTTGCCGACATTTCGAACTTCGTAGTTACTGGTCCGATTTACTTCAAAATCGATATCTGGGGACCCGGTTAGAATACAATTATGATATAGATGTCAGATTTTGAATATTGGACGCCATTTTGATTTTTATATTTACTGTTCCGATTTGCTTCAATGATAAAGTTATGTATTTTATTACGCTAATAAATGTTTCAGTTTTCCTAGTGAACCAAAAATAAAAGAAAAATGGATCGAAGCGGTAATGAGAGGGCCTCGCTGGTTTCCACAAAAACAATGTAAAATATGCTCAATTCATTTCGAGGAGAAATGTTTTCAAAAATTAAAGAAATACAGGCGAATGTGGCCATGGGCAGTGCCGACGATGAAAATACCAGTTATGATGTCTCATGTTAGTAATTTATATTTAATTTCATACAATGGATAGGTTTAAAATATTTCTTACACCATACCACTATAAAAAGACTGTTTCTAGATTATTAATTGAATATCTACTTGAAATTATAAATTCCTTTACTAACTACATATAACTTTAAGTAATGCATCTTATTTTATTAGGGTACCAGAGATCCAGAGAAAAACCATTTCAATGAATGCGTCTCTGTAGGAGATAGCAGCGATCAGGTGTATTTTTTTGAAATTTTAACATGAAAAACTGCGTGATACGTATTTGAATACTGATTGCTTGCACCTTTTTGTCTCAGGATACCATAAAACCAGAGAAAACACATTTGAGTGAATGCGTGTCTGAAGGAGATGACGGCAATGATGTAAATCGGGTCAAATTAAAACAATTTATAAAAATCTTCGGGTTACTTATTTACATCTTTATTTTTAGACATCAAAACAAGCTGAGTCTGAAGAACCGTCTTTGCTGACCACGGACAGAGTAGGTAATGAAAATGTAAGAAATATATTTGAATTATTATTTGAATTGTAATTTTATTTAATTTTATAAAAGTAAACATACAGACAGTGTCACGCCTTTTTCCATGCGGGGTGGCAAAGGCATATTTGATCCCAATTTATCTTAATTTAAAGGTACCTTTCTTTCTTTATCATACTTCTATCGCCCATTCATATTCCTGTGATAAGAAGACTAACAGCAACTAAATTAAACATACAAATTACAGGACAAGGACCAAGAAAATCACAGCATTTTCGAGACCCCACGCAAGAGGAAGCTGCGCCATCGGATAGACCAAATGGAAATCGTACTCGAGCAAAAAAATAAGAAAATTAAAACTCTTCAAAAACAAAACAGCCGCTACCGCAAAAAAAATTTAAACATGAAGGATGTTCTGAGAGATCTTAAAGATCAAAAATAAGTTAATTCTGATCAAGTCACACAATTAGAAGGTTTAGGTGTAGGAGTGGCTGATCTCATTGAACGATGTGAGAAAAAACAATCTGTCGACAAAAAATCCACTGAAAAATACTCAGCAGAATTGAGAACTTTTGCCTGTACACTTCATTTTTATTCGCCTAAGGCCTACGAATATGTGCGGCAAAAGTTTCAATCTTGCCTTTCCCACGTTCGCACCATAAGGAAATGGTACGAGGCGATTGACTCCGACCCCGGGTTTACAAAGGAGTCATTTGAAGCTATCAAGCTGAAAGTTGAAAATACAGATTATACACTGGTGTGTAATGTTGTACTCGATGAAATGGCCATTCGCCGTCGTGTAGAGTGGGACGGTGAGTATATGCATGGATATGTAGATATATGCAATTTCAAAATGGCCGATACAGATTCTTTGCCCGAGGCAAAGGAAGCTCTACTTTTTCTAGTAACCGCAATTAATGCCCCTTGGAAGATACCTGTTGGGTATTTTCTAGTCGCTGGTGTTACTGGAGAACAACGAGCGAATCTAGTTACACAATGTCTTGAACTGTTACAAGAAACGGGAATCGAAATAACATCACTTACTTTTGACGGCTGCCCTGCAAATATGACAATGACTAAAGAACTTGGGAGCTCACTGAACATAGAAGACTTAAAAACAAATTTCGAACATCCCGTTACAAAGAAACCGATCTTCATCTTTCCCGATCCATGTCATATGTTGAAGTTATTGAGGAATGCTTTTAAAGCCAAAGGAAGCTTTGTTGATGAAACCCAAAAAGAAGTGGAATGGGCACATTTAAAAAAATTGAACGATGTCCAAGAAGAAGAAAAGATGCACTTAGCTAACAAATTGCGTCGAGGCCATATATTCTTTAAAAACCAGAAAATGAAAGTGAGATTGGCATCCCAATTGTTCAGCACCAGTGTGGCAGTCGCATTAACATTTTGCTCAGAACTAAATTTACCAGGTTTTCAAAATGTCGATGGCACAGTCAACTTTCTGAAAATAGTCAACAATCTATTTGATATATTGAACTGCAGACATGTAGCCCAGTTACATTACAAAAAGCCAATCTGTGAACAAAATAAGGTTGAAATCTTTGATTTTCTGGAAAAAGCCGAAAATTACCTGAAAAAATTGAAGCTTGTGGATGGTACGGCAGTAATTGACTCATCGAGGAAAACTGGTTTTGTCGGATTTTTGATCTGTATAAAGAGCCTCAAAGATTTGTATGTTCGGCTAGTTGAAAAAGAACGAAAACTAAGCTACTTCCCTGTTTACAAGATTAGTCAGGACCATCTTGAGCTGCTTTTTGGCCAAATCCGAAGCCACGGGGGTTGTAATACAAACCCAACAGCACGACAATTCAAATCAATATACAAAAAATTGATGGTCAAGTCAGAACTCCGAGACGTGGACAGTGGGAACTGCCGAGCACTCGAAAATATGTCCCTTCTGACATGTTCATCGGCTGTTCGCATCAACCACACTATCGATCCCCGATTACGAGATGAAGAGTGTGACGACATAAATATATTACATGAAATGGCAGTATTCGACGAAGAAGTAGAAATGATGGTTGATGTTCTAACACAATACAGCTCACAAACCATAACTTACGTAGCTGGCTTCGTCGTTCATGCTCTGATTAAAACTGTGAAATGCGACGTATGCACAAGCGCGCTACTGTCAAGCGGCCCGGACGATACACATAAGTTTATAAAACTCAAGGATAAAGGCGGCTTAATATATCCTTCCCATGACGTTATAACAATTTGCAAAAACATGGAAGTGATCATAAAATCAACTGTGCTTACCAAAGACAAAATAAAGGTTAGGGTTAAAAATTTAAAACAATCATCTAAAGCACTACCCCGATTCATTGGCATGAATCTGTTCAACGAAATAGATTTTCACCAATTCGAACAAAACCCAATGGATAATCATCTAATATTACTGATAAAAGCTGTAATGGAAAGATATACCAATATAAGACTGCATTACTTGGCAAAAAACGCTACACCTCAATTGTCAAAACGGCAAGTTCTTAATAAATATTTACATTTTTCTGGTCAATAGATAGTATTTAACTGTACAGGATTTTACAGAAAGGGTATATATGCCGAAAGACGGTTGTTAAGGCCATCATTCTGAACATCTGTCTTGATTAAACTGATTTGATCAGCATTGTTTTTCACTTTTCAGTACATTTTGGGCCGAGCTGCAGGTCAGCTGATTTGTATGGGGAAGTAAAAAATAAAGTTGCTCTGATCAAATCAGATTCATAGAGAAAATGGTTCAAAATATGTCGCAAACAACTCTTTTCGGCTTGTCACCCCGCATCTGTTACACCCTGTATACACAGTAATAGGTATTTCTTGTAAAATAAATATGTCGTATTTACAAACAATTTACTATTTTATTTATAGAACCCGGCATTGTATACGACTGTCTATACCAGTGTCTATAAATTATAATCGATCGATGATACACGCTGTCCTTGCATTGTCCCAACACTAGCTCGACTAGCTAGTATACCTGCGGTAGTGTGGGTGTGTTCGGACGATAGGTGCATGACATTGCACTGACCAATAAAAGCGGAGGGATTGATGTACGAGTGGTGTAAATGTATGCGTGTTCTTAGTTTTCGGCGACACTGGTTCCGATACAAGCTTAGCGCCAAGGGCCTATCTCTCGATATCTGTGATCGCGATCTAAAGAATAGCCACCGGGCGGTCAATGCGCTTCTAACGACTAAATGCAAGCAAAGCCGCGTGCAAGAGCTAGTACTATTTTTTTTTTTCAATGTGCTAAAGAAGCCCTTTAACTTGATACCCAACACGACGACCTGACTGACGACCTGTGTGGCGCTGCGGTTGTATCATACGAGAGGTCCCGGGTTCGATCCCCGGCTGGGGATAAAGAAAAAAACCCTAGGTCTTGAATGTTTATATGTGTGTGATGTCGCTATTTCTGGTTCCCACGGAATCCTAGTGTGCGGTCAGAAGCAATGAATGTGCCTGTATCTAAATGTTGTTTAAACCTGTGCAAAAACTTAAAAAAAAAAAACTTTATGCCCTCTAGAGGGTGCCATATTGAACTGAGCGTGACGTCACATAACCTATAACCAGGCGACGATTAATACGCAATCTAATGATACCTGATTTGTCAACATCTGATATATAGTTTGGATGTTCTGGTGGACACAGGTCAAACACATCACCCTCTTTTTAGCTTTCATGTAGTCGGGTAAAAATAGAGAATCGTGTGCACCACTGTGCATATATATTATGTTGTTATTCAATCACGCCAACTAAAACCAAGTAAAACCCATCTTATGTTATGGCAAATGAAAGCACACAGCCGGTGTTTTAGTTTAATTAGACAATTTTAGAAATGTACCATGTGTAAGTAACTAATTGATGTTTATCAACTCAAATGGGTTAAGTTTTAAGCCTCAAGTTAGAAACACGGATAAACATGACAATTCCAACTGATAAGTTGATAACCCATTAGTACAAACCAATCATGACAGTTCTACACTACAAGGGTTACTTTTGCAGAGTAGGGATATTTTTTAATAGTCCCTTTAATTTTTATGGAGTTGTCAAAGTTAACTCCGTGGTCTAGTGGGTTTCGCGCCTGCTTCTCACGCAGGAGATGCAGATTCTAGCCACGGTGCTGACCGGATCAGAAAAGTGATTTATCTAAAAGAGTATTTATTGAGCCAACTTATAACTAATTACATTAGACAATAAAACTTAATCAATAAAGGCTACTTATGGTGCATATCTGGTTCATACTTGTTGACTCTTGAACTAGATTCTTAGTAACCTGTATGTCGAGAGTCAAGTGGTTATCACTATATTGTTAAGTGAGTGTGTGAATTATGTAATTAATACATTAACAAAATATTTAAAAAATATACAATAATTTAGTGCAATTTATACTGTTAACACTTTTCAATATTTATTTAAATGATATTGTGAGTCCTGACAAATAAGAATTTGATTGCAAGGTTTAGATTAGTTTCGTTTAGCTGAATGATTTTACTTTAGGTAGGTAAGTATTTATCTTTTATCTTTAATATGTAAGTAGCTGAACAGTTTTATAGGTAGTAAAGTGTTGATTTATAGTTGATCTTATTCAGGTGGGTAGTAAATATCGGTTAGCTATAAGTGACATTATTCTTAGCAGAAGATCTTCGGTTTCACTGTATTTTAATGTTAGAAGGAACTTTCGTAACTTGATTTTTACTTCTTGGTAGGTTAGGGGGTAGAGGGCCCACCTTCCGAAACGGTGTTTCGGAAGGTGGGCCCTCGGCTTTTTTTTTATATAAATATACGGCTTTTTTATATAAAAAAAAAATTACTTGTAGTTATAAGTAAGTATAATTTTGACGTTGAATAAAATAATTTATTTATTTATATTCAATAAAAAAACGACTCTGATGATAAGAATTTTATTCATTTTATTGTATAGACTAGGTGCTTGTATGTTGTACTGCCTTCCAGCAAATTCGGTTAGAAAGTTAGGAGTTGTGCAAACGAATTCAGTTCTACGGCTGGATATTTTGGAGGGATTATAAATTAGATTTGTGTGGTGTCTTAGTGTTGTTTGGTGTATGTATAATTGTCGGACTGTGAGGAGCTTACAGTACTTGTACAGCTCAGCACTAGGGCAGCTGCATGGCTTGAAAGTAGAAACCTTTAGCAGCGATCTTTGTGCTCGTTCCAGTTCGATCAAGTGTGTTTTGCAGGCTCCACCCCATGCTGGAATACAGCACGTTAAAACGGATTGTGCAAGCGTATAGTAAACGGTCTTCAAAAGGAAGGGTGGTGCTACATGTCTGAGTTTTTTGAAGATCCAGATTAGCTTTCTCAATCGACCAGGGGCCCAATTCCGGTACACAATTACAGCTCCATGACAATTACATTACGATTACGGTCAACTTTAGATATCCAATATCTGACGATTTTGTAATCCCATTCCCTTTGTTGATTAACTAAATTATTGTGCTTACCAATAACTTAATTTTTACCATAAATGTCTAAAAAAATATTCTCCGAACGCCAAATATTGGATATCTAAAGTTGATCGTAATCGTAATGTAATTGTCATGGAGCTGTCATTGTGTACCGGAATTGGGCCCCTGCTAGCATTTTAATGTGGGGCTTCCAAGTCAGGTTATCGTCAATGATGACTCTAAGATATTTTATAGTGTTGCTTTTTGCCATGGCAAGGCATTGGCAATTGGAAGATCAAACGAACTTACCTGAAGTGAAGTTCGATCATAATTATCCTGTCTTCGTCGAAGAGATTTATTTTTAACCATGTTATAGCTCTTATGGTGCACAAACACATCGCACGTAGTTTTAGCGCCCTCTGGTGTGTCAAAACAAAAATCGAAAAGTACACCACTGGCAAACCCGGCTGTGGCAACCCCGCGAACCTCATTATTTTAGAGAAAAAATAAAGCATCATTTTGAAGGGAAAATGTATGGGTTGGGAGGGACCTTAAATCTCTTCGACGAAGACAGGATAATTATGATCGAACTTCACTTCAGGTAAGTTCGTTTGATCTTCTAATTATCCTGTCTTCGTCTTCGAAATTTATTTTTAACCATGTAGATGTTTGGAGTATCAATTACAAAAATGTTGCTGCAATTAAACCCAATGTGCTCAAGGAAATTAAAAATATTTATTTCAATTAGAAAAAATAAAAAAATATTGTTTTACAATTTGACTATTACCTACTCAATTAGTTGGAATCCAAATCAACAATGGGCCTATTATAAAAATTGGCAAAAACCGAAGACTGAGCGGTCCAACCTGCTGACCTACGAATAGCATCGACACTTATGCCCGCTCGCGATGCCGCCGAGGTGGCCGCATGGCGAGTGCTGTGGGCTTTGAATATTGAAGTGTCGATGCCGCTGGCCGAGAGGGTATCCTTTATCCAACGGCCAATCGTCTGCGATGAGGCTGGACAAAATGGTCTTTTAAATGTTAAAAATACCCGGTCATTACTTTCGGTTCTATTCTTTGCAGTTGCATTCAAGTATACTTGCAATGTAGCTGCAGGACATATACTAGGATCTTGAACAAAAAAAGGTAAGTTTAAGACAGGTTGAGCCCGCCCAATTCCAGAAGTCTTAATCAACTCATCAATTATAATAACTATGTTATCATTAAAAACCTTAATATTATTAATCTTCATTAATAACAATGTTTGCATTCTTTGGCCAGAAGCCAAAGCCAAAAGCCAAGCCAAAACAGTCTTCTTAGTTATATGTTCTAGATTAATTGACTCGTTTGATAACTCACTAAGATAATTTAGCACAATCGTGGGATCCCATGTTACGTTATATCTAGGGAAGGTGGGTTTTAACTTAAATATTCCTTTAAAAAATCTATTCAGTCTTTCATCCTCTGAAAACTTATTAGTACTAACTAATGCTATAGCCGATCGGTGGGAGTTTAACGTCCCATAAGAGGAACCAGATCGAAAACACTCTGACAAAAAATCAAGAATACAATTTACATTAGCATTGTAAAAATCAACATTTTTCTGGTGGCAATAATTCCACCATAACTTCCAACTAGAGTTATGCTGAGCTTTGGTACTAGCAGATATTGAGGAACACATAACCTCTATTGCGGAGTCAGGGACTGCTTGTCTGGCGAACGCTTCCCGGATAAGATGCTCACCGCCAGGGAAAGGTGGTGGTGTAATGGGTGTGTCGACCTAAAAGGCGATGAAAGAAGACCTTTATCTGGTTTAAGTATCACCACCTTAGATACGCATAATGATTTGAAAAGTGGATACCAGGGCTGAGAGGGCCAATGCGGAACTACCACAATACCTGATGCTTCGTCGTAAATTATTTTATTTAACATCTTCAAAATTACTGCGAAAGGAGGAAAGGCGTAAAAAAAATACTGAGACCAATTAATTGTAAAGGCGTCTATGTCAAACGCAAACGGGTCTTTCTTCCAGGATATGTACCTGGAGCATTTCGAGTTTACCCGGGATGCGAAAAGATCAATATCTGATTCTCCAAAGATATTTTTAATGTGTTGATAGCTATTTGCATTTAGTTCCCATTCTGTATCTAAATTTACTTTTCTGTATTCTGAATCAGCTTCTACATTTAATGATGATTTAATGTAACTTGCAAAAATGAATATCTGCCTTTCCTCGCACCAGTCCCAAATATCTTTTGCAACAGAATTAAGGTGTTCATACTGGACGCCTCCCATTCTGTTGACGTATGATATTGCCGTTGTATTGTCAACGCGAAGTAAAATATCACAAAGTGTTAAATTACTTGCGAATGACTTGAGACCAAATAGTACTGCAAGAAGCTCTAGGTAGTTTATATGATTAGCCCTCTCAGCCGCTGTCCACTGCCCGCCAGTTCTCTCACCACCGCAGGCCGCGCCCCAACCAGTAGTTGACGCGTCGGAAAAGATCTCTAAAATGAAATTATTGGGTTCTATAGATTTTGTTGATGTTAGAATGTTGTTTTTCCACCACAGTAAATCATCTTTAATGTATAGTGGAATATTCATATTTACGTCATAATTATCATTATTTTTTAAGAGGGCGAGGTATCTAGCCCTCTCCAGAGATTTTGTATGAGCCCAACCATAGTTTATGGCAGGACAGGCCGCAGTGAGAGAACCTAGGAACTGATCAAATTCCCTTATCCTTACAAATCTTGTGTTGAGCATATTAATTACATATTCATGTATCTTCTTTCTCTTTTGTTCAGGTAGTTCTAATGTCATGCTTTTTGATTTTATAATGAAGCCAAGATATTGACATGATCTTTCAGGAATTAACAGGCTTTTTTGGTAGTTAATTATGAAACCTAGTCTTTCTAAACACTCTATTGTCTGTTTGATGTTATTTAAGCAGCTTTCTCATGTATTTTCTATACATAGTATGTCATCTAAGTACCTAACCGACCTTAGACCCTGAGATCTTAAATAAGCAAACACTGGCTGAAGGATCTTCGTAAATATGTAAGGCCCAGAAGATAATCCAAAAGGCAACGATGTAAATTGGTATAGGACATCTCTATGATAAAATCTTAAGTATTTTCTCGAATCCTCATGTATTGGATGAAGAAAATATGCCTCTTTCATATCAAGTTTAGCTAAGTAATCGTCCTTGTTAACTAATTTTATAGCCGTTTTGATGTCCTCAATCTTAAAATGTTCTGCATAAACATATTGATTAAACTTCTTAAGATTTAATATAAATCTTAGACTTCCGTCACTTTTAGGTATTAAGAAAACATCCGAAACAAACTGACCAGACACTGGATCACATTCCTGGATGGCGGAAATATCTAGCAAATGAGCAATTTCTTTATCTAAATTTAAATATTCTTGCTCTGTGAATATCTTGCTGGGATAATAGGTCAAAGGTTGGTTTGGTTTTTCTAACAGCGGTATGACATAACCAGTTATTGTTGATAAAATTAAATCGTCACTTGTGATTGACTGCCATTTACTATGAAAATATTTTAAGCGTCCGGCTCGTACCTGTTGTTCATCTAACGTCTCTGACGATCGGTCAGGGAGCGGCTGCGTGCTGACACGGGAGCAGGCTGGCGTCTCGGCGGCGGAGGTGGAGGCGGGCGTCGCGGTGGCGGCGGCGGCGGTGGAGGTCCCCGGCGCCGAGCTCCGCTTATATACTGTCCTCGTTGCCCACCAGTCTTGTTGTACGGAGTGTGTTGGTAATTCCTCATGCGGCCACGAGACGGTGGGCCTTGGTATTTTAAACTGCTTGTTGAAGCTGTGGGTTGTGATTGTAGCATATTTCCAGTTTTCTTTATAACATTGGATGTTTTGACGGAGTCTGTCAGGTTCTCACCGAACAAAAACTCGTCCCTCTTTCTTTGTTTGAATAGATCCACCATTGACTTGTCAAGCAACGCTATAATCATAGATCGTCTAGTGTATGTCTCCAAAAAATGGGAATCAGCCAGCAGCATGCTGCAATCGTCGAGCATCTGAACCACTTCTGTCATGTTTGGATTCTTCTTCAAACTTTCGGTTAATGCAAATCCTAGCATTGACAGAACTTTTCCAATTTGGTTTTGTTTAGCTGTCATATGTTTATCCCTAGTTTTGAAAGACTCGGTCAGATACTGCATGTTGGAAATCACCGGGTTTAGAGTCGGTGCCTTGGCAAATGGGGTGTTCTTTGGAAACAAAAATTTCTTCAAAAGTTCTTCCTTGGGATTTGTTTTTAGACCCTCTTGTAGTATTATCTTCAATTTTCTGCTGATTCCTTCATGAATGTCAGTGCCCCACTCACTGGCCTCCGTCTCTATGCCGCCTACAATCCTTATCAACTCGGGGTCAAATAGTTCTTCTTGTGCCTCCTCAAGTAGACCAGCTTGTAAAGTAGTACTATCTTCTGTAGCAGTAGGGTTACCCACCAGATCTGTTTCTGTTGGGTTCAGGATTTCCTCTATAGAGGCCTCAATTATCGGTGGTGGCTCAGGTAATATACCTGGAAATTATAATATAAATTTAAGCATGATAGCATGCCCAATACGACCAAAGCACGATTTGAGAAGAGTGTAGGTATAACCTCAAAAATGTGAGCAATATGCGTTGTTCTTTATGAAAATGCAGAAAGTCAGAAAATATTATTCAATAATTGTCTCATAGAAACGTCCACCAACACCGATTTTCAATAGGCAACGCTTGCGGTAACTCGTAATTGCAATATGCAATATTGGAGATGCCATTCGGGGCCAAAACACGCCTTCATAGAAAGACGCCTTTTGAGGTTATCATGCCTATACAAAATATAAGAAAGTAAAGTGCAATATGCAAAGCCCTCGGCGTATGTATAAAACACACTCTCTTACATTGATTTCGTGTTAAATCCTCAAGATCATCATCTTCATCGGACGAAAGCACTATTCGGCGCCTTTTATGTGGGCGCCGCTTTTCCTCATACTCCTCGATTTTACGTTTCCAACGCTCCACCTTCGATTTCTTGTGTCTTGGCATGGTCACTTCACTTCACAAAAACCCTCTTTGAAGTGTTTTATTAACTAATAACCTAAAAATTATAATTTTTCCCTTCGACTACGTGATAAGTGTCGTGCGCGCACAAAAAACAATGAGGTTCGCGGGGTTGCCACGGCCGGGTTTGCCAGTGGTGTACTTTTCGACTTTTTGTTTTGACACACCAGAGGGCGCTAAAACTACGTGCGATGTGTTTGTGCAGCATAAGAGCTACTACATGGTTAAAAATAAATCTCGAAGACGAAGACAGGATAATTAATGTTACTGTAATCTTTGCAATTATGCACTTTGATCTCAAAGTCGTGGGGTGGTTGCCCTCTATTAATGATATAGAAGGTTAAATATTGTGACTTAGATACATTAAGAGTCAGGAGATTGTTTTTGAGCCAGGATGAAATAATAGCAAGCCCCGTCTCTGGATGACTACGAACTTGGTCCCACGAATCCCCATGAAAGACCAATGCTGTGTCATCTGCAAAAGTTACTTTTTTACAGTTGACTAGTTTATGTTGGTAAAGGCCATTAATATAGATGAGAAATAGTGTGGGTCCCAGCACGCGACCCTGGGGAACTCCATATGCTATATCCATGTCACTGCTAATTAAATTGTCGATTTTTATGCGTTGAACTCGGTTTTGTAGATAGTTTTGAAAGATGGCAAGGGGAATGCCCCTTATACCCATTTTCTCCATTTTGTTTATTAGAATGGGCACTGAAACCGTATCAAAAGCCTTGGCAAGGTCTAAAAATACTCCTATACACTTCTGTATTTTATCTAGTCTTTGAACGATTTCTTCAGTTAGTGACAGCACGGCATCTACAGTTGACCTATCCCCTCTAAATCCAAATTGAGACCCTGATAGAAGCTTTTGCTCATGTAGAAATTTTTGGAGTCTACGATTAAAAAGCTTCTCTATTATTTTTGATAGAGCGAATAGGACCGAAATGGGCCTGTAGTTGCCAATTTCGCTTTTGTCTCCTCCACTTTTAAATATTTCAAGTACCAGAGATCGTTTAAACACGTCAGGGAATATATCTGTTGAGAAACAGTTTTTTATCATATGCGTCAATGTTTTTACTTTTAAGACTCTTGGCTAGTTTAATCGTCGTTGTGGATATTTCGTCCCAACTTATAGTGCAGTCTAACTTTAGATTTAGTATTGTTGTTTCAACTTCGGATATATCGATATCCAGGAGTACAAAAGTGTTTAGATTTGTGTCACAATCAGAATTTGTTGCTGTTTTGTCTATACCGTTAGGATTGTTTTTGATTTTTTCAGCTAGTTGTTTCCCTATGTTCACAAAGTGATTGTTAATAAATTCTAGTGACTGAGCAGTAGTTTGTTTAAATTCCAATAGTTCCGGGTTACTATTTTTGTTGTTATCCATATTGGCTATTTTTTTATTGTTTTCCAGGCTTTCTTGGTGCTATTTGAAGCTGACTTTAGTTCTGTGCGCTCATATATATTTTTTTTTTTTCAAAAGATTATTACAGAAATTTCTGTACCGGCGGTACGTGGTTGCTAGTATAAGATTATCTGGGGTTTTCCTTAATTTATGATGCATTTTATGCCTATTTCTTAGACAACGCAGTAATCCAACAGTCATCCATGGCTTAATTGTTCTAGATCTTTGTGTAATAGTTCGTGTCTCAGTGTTTTCATATATAGTTTTTGAAATTATGTCCACCATCATATTCGCAGCTTCATTGGGGTCAGTTATAGTTGTTATATCGCTTAGGTTTGAAATCGATAATTCTTTTATTATATTTTCATAATTAACTTTTTTGGAGGTTCCGCTTATAAGATGTTTTGGTGTTTTAGTTTTTAGGTTAAGCACTACTGTTTAATGATCCGTGGCCGAGTTATCTAGAACCGTGACATAAGCGCAATTTTGTGTTTTTAATAAGAATATGTGATCCAAGCAATTATTTCCTCTTGTAGGTAAGCTATGAGCTGGTAATAAGCCATGTTCTGCGGTAAGATTTAGATAATTAGTACTTCTTGTGTCTGTGTTATTTGGTTTTATGTCTATATTCATATCGCCGATCATAATAATATGTTTATAGGATTTTAGTGACTGTAGGCTTAAGTCTATGGAATTGATGAAATTTTCTATATTTTGTATAGATGGTGATCGATAAACTAACAGAATTGCTGTTTGCTCTTCTATCCTTATAATTAAAGTAGTTATATCAGTCAATACCGGTTCTTCAATCGTATACTTAATATCACTCCTGATGTACGCGACTATGCCAATCGTTTTGGTTACGACATACTTGTGTGCAGTGTAGGTTATAGTTGGGTATTGTAGGGTGAGTTTTATCAGCGTCGAGCCAGCATTCAGTCAATATCATAATGTCGCAGTCAAAGTTCAGCTGTGTTAGGGTTGTGTCGAAGTTATTCATATTTCTGTTTATGCTTCTTATATTTTGTGTTAACACAGTAAAGCTATTGTTGTCGTATGATAATAGTGATTTACAGTTTGCCGGGCTACACATAACAGACTCTGCTACCTTTATGGATTCCAACTCATCTAATATTTTTGACGTGATTTAAAACTTTATTGGGGTTTTTTATAACTCGCAATTTGGCATATTTATACGTTTTGAAAGTGTCCACAGTATAATACGTGGCAGTTAGGTGTTTAAGACACACACCAAATATATTGCAGTTTAAAGTTACAGTATGGCTCAACACAAAAGACGATAAAAAAAGAAGAACAAATTAAAACATGTAAATGATAATAGGAGCTAACATCAAGTCACTTTGTTTTCAGTAACTTTTGTAAACATTGCTCAGATTGTACAGGGATTGCTTTAGAGCCATTGTCTTTCCGTATGAAGATCTCCCATTAGTAACCCAGCAAAAAGTGTAGTTGTTAGTCTTGATGAAGTGGCGGGCTTGGTATAACAGCTTTCTTGCATTGTTGGACAGATGTTCTGGGATGTAAACCGCCGAACATGTAGGAACATGTTCGGCGTGCACCAAGTGCACAGGGAGACCAATGTGCACTGAGTTAACTTTCTCGGCAGGTCTCTTATCTTTGTTAAATTTGCGGACTGCATTCATTAGGTAAGTCTTGGTCTGTACTCTGGCAAATTCAGCAATGATCATTTTATTTGAATTTGGTTTACCTGGCAAGCGGTAGACGTCGCTTAGCTCCGGTAGTGCAATATCTATGCTAACAGTCTTTGTTATGGCTGTCACGATATTTGTGAGCTCCTTCACAGTCTCTTTATCTTTGCCTGGGATATTTCTGATCTCTACTGTTGATGTACGGCTGCTTTGTTGTGAATCCAAGATTTGCGACTTTAGGGCAGCCATATGTTGTCGGTCCTTTGTATTTTCTAGTTGAATATTGTTGATCTGCTTTTTCATGTCTTCATGTGTAGCGTTCACGTATTCAATAGCTTTTTCAATTTCTTTGTTTGATTTTTGAATCTCCATATTTTGTCGCTTCATTTTCTCCAGGTCATTACTCAGTTTTGCGAGAAAGGCGTCGTTCTCAGTTTTCCATACCGCTGGCATACTCTTTATTTCCTCTTTCAACTCTGCAAGCTCATTTCTATGACCCTCTTCGACGCGATATATTTTATTCTTTTGGCGAACGCTGACGTAGGAATGTGCGGCTAGATCAGAGTTATCGTCTGCTTCAGCATGAATGTTGGGATCAGATTGCCGATGCGCCGGGTTTGAGTCAACGTTTCCCGGTTTTGCGGACGGTGGAGATCGGAGAGCATTAAAGTTTGACATCGTTATTGTGTTGAGCGAGAGTAATTACGATAAAATATATTATATTCTATGGCAGTTGACAAGGCGTAACGTATGAAGCTGATTCACCTTATACGAGTTGCGTAGCACGGGAATAGTAGGTGTCGTAACGCATCAACTTGCTGTGGCGCGTAACGCAGGCCCTGGTCGTAGCGGTGTGAGCTGTCGTAGCACGCGATGACGTCAGTGTCCGCCAAACCCGTAGTCTTGTTTCGTACTTGTCGCTAAACTCCGCGGTGACTGAGCGGTGGCAGCCCCTTACGCCGAAAACTCAGGTTCAAATCCAATCGGGTGATGTGTCCGGTACACTTCACAGTTGATTTTTCTGGTTGTCTTATCAAAAATATAGCTATTTCACTCTAGACCCGCCCAGAGGGAGGATACTTTACGTAAAGGTGCCTCTTGCGGGACAAGAAAATTAAGTAAACTAAAATGACCAATCACGAATTAACTTAAATTGAATTTAGAGCGGCAACTAATGCAGCCAGATACACCTCCGACTTTACCGAGCGCGCGCGGTGCTTTTTGCTAAAGTACTCTATACTGTATAACCATCGTGAAGAAACCTACTCCATAGCTGCGACGATGGGCTAGCCCCTTGTCACGCAAAATGGAATATAGAAACTGGCTAAAGTGTGCACAAATATTACGTTACGTTATGTTGTCGTAGATATTCAGAGATTTACACCGAGGTATTCACACGGGTAGATTTTGTCCGGCAAGTCAACAGTCGCATCGACCAGTAAAATCGAATTGCCCCTAATTTACACGGTGTTGCAATTAGTAGGTAATTATGGCAACATCAAAGTAGATTATAAAATATTTCAATGTAGTAACATTTCTCTTGGAATCGGGCAATCCCGAACGAAATACAGTGAAACAACGAGCTCTGCGTTTTATTTATTATCATCGCACCACGAAGTCCAGCCCCTAATAAAAAGATTCTACAGTCCACGCTCAAACATTGGTCATCGAGCCGACCAGAGGATTTCAACCGTGGAGCGCGAAAAGGAGCATTTTTGTAAGAAAACCTGCATTGGATTGTCCGCCATTTTGCCTTCTTCGTTCGTCGCGAATTCATTCGGCGAACGCGTTCAAGCAAAGCAAGACAAAGAGCATCTCTTCTCTCCCCGTGTGGCTGTGTGTGGTGTGCGACGTTGCCATTCAGCGTTGCATGCCGCGCGAGCGAGAGCCCGCGCAAACGAGAAGATAGAAGCAAGACACGAAATACGTCACAAAACGAGTGCGATCGAGAAGTCAAATACATCGTCGCGCGAGAGTGAGTGAACAAACAACAACAAGACCGAACCACGCGCGCGATCTTGCCACGTCTCGCCGCGTCACGTGACCGAAGCGAATCTACAACCTGTGCGTCTGTGCGGTGTGCGCGCGCGACGCCGATTACTTTCTGTGGACGCCATTTTCTTTCTTGTGTTCATTCGTAGTTTGGACTAGAAACTAAATAATTAGAAACGATTGGGTAGTTAAATTCCTAATTGTAAGATACAAGTTTGCCCAGTTGTTCTAAGAGGCAAGCTGATTGTAGCAGAGTAGTGATAACAAACGTGGTTGGTAGAATTTTGTTCTTTGTGGCTGTTGTGGAAGTGCAAAAATGTCAGACCAAGAGTCAGAACCTGATGTGTCCAAGCTATTAGCCAAACTCATAGCTCGTCGGGGGTTCGAGAAGGCTAAGATTTCACGTGCTCTAATTTTCATTCAAAAAGATTTAACACAGTGCTCGCGTGATCTATTGATGCAAAAACGTCACGGTATATCAACTGCTTTCCATGAATATGAAAAATATTGCCGTGATATTTTCGTTTTAGCCCCTACCGACACAGAGAAAATGGAGTCAGTAGAAGAAAGCTACTTTACAATTATGTGTGCTATTGACAAGGCAATTCAAAAATGTAAGCCTTCGGTAATTAACCCGCCTGAAACTTCTACCACGGCCACCTCGAGCAAAACGAAATTACCACCAATAAATATAAAAACGTTTGATGGTAAGTTAACTGAATTTATACCATTCATTAATCTCTTTAAATCAATGATTGATAACGACAAGAACCTGGACCCTTTGCAAAAACTTTATTACTTGAGGACATTTCTTGTGGATGAGCCATTTAATCTCATTAAAAACTTACCTATGTGTGCAGAATCTTACAAAGAAGCATTAGAGCTCCTTGACAAAAGATTCAATAACAAACAGAAAATTATTAACCAACATATCAGTAACATTTTAGATTTGAAAGGTGTGAGTAGGTCTACAGCACAAAATTTGAGAGATTTTATTGCTGACGTTAGGCAGGAGATAGCTGCAATAAAAAATCAAGACCCTAGAGTCAAACACTGGGATCCTATGTTGCTATGTATTCTTTTTCGAAAAATAGATGCGTTTTCGGCGAGGGCTTTCCAACTCGAGAGGGATGAAGCTGTGGACCCAACGCTTGAAGAATTCCTGGATTACCTGGGAAAGCGAGCTATGGCGTTGGAGACTGCAGGCCAGGGCCAGCAGACACTGCACTCTAGCACCAGTAAGGTAGCAGCTGCTGCTGTCACCGGACCGGCATGCAGCTATTGTAAGTCTCATGACCATAAATTATTTAAATGTAAAAAATTCAGTTTACTGACTGCTAACGACAGACTTAAGTTTATAAATGAAAACAAAATGTGCATTATATGTTTGGGGTCACACACAGGCAAATGTAGATTCCACTTTCGGTGCACAGAGTGCAAATCACCTCATAACACCCTGTTGCACTGCGATCCACCAAAAGGTCCTGTCACATTGACCGGCAATACTGAAAATAATGTTCTACTCCCTACAGCAAGAGTAAAGGTCTTCGGCAAAGATGGTATTGAATATCATATCAAAGCCCTTCTGGATTCGGGCTCACAGGTATCCTTTATTACCACAAATGTGATCCAGCGATTAGGTTTGAATCCCAAGCAAGTAGATACAAATATTATTGGCATCTCCAATTCAAAGGCTAAAGTTAACTATTGCATGCCGTTGGATGTTTATTCCTTGAAGTCTCCATTCAAAGCCACAATCACATGTCATGTAGTAGACCAGATAACATGTAATTTGCCTCAATACAGGTTTGACATTTCCGAATTTAAATTGCCAACCAATATTGAGTTGGCTGACGAAGGATTTAATGTGCCAAGCGAGATACACATGTTGATCGGTTCCGATGTCATGTTCCAGGCTATGCTCCCGAGCTCACACCCGATGGAAGTGGTAAGCACGGCGGCTCCATCGCCGTCTGAGCAGTCCGCGGTCGGCTGCACAGCGTCTCCGCCAGCGCCTAGTCTACGCATCATTAATACTGTCTTCGGTCACATAGTCGGAGGTAACATTCTCCAAAACCAAGCTGTCTGTAATAAAGTTGTTTTGAAATGTCAACTAGAGCCTGCTCAAGGTTTAGGTAATGCAATGAATCAGTTTTGGACTCATGAGAAGGTTCCAGAGATCTTCAAGGAACAAACCTCAGAAGAGGAACTTTGCGAACAATTATTTCAAAGTACTGTAAAATTGGAAAACAATCAGTTTCAAGTTGCTTTGCCATTAAAATTGCGTTTGTCTGATGTCAATGATACCTTGGGCGAATCATTCCATTTAGCTTTAAAACGATTTTTGAATCTAGAAAAAAGATTACATTCCAATTTAGATTTATTCATGCAATATCAACAGTTCATACATGAATACCTACAACTCAATCATGGTCACTATGTTGACATTGAGTTGTACGAATTAAACAAACAGGCAGTCTACTTTCTACCGCACCACGCGGTAATAAACGAAAAAAGTAAAACAACTAAATTGCGCACAGTCTTCGATGGCTCAATGAAAACGAATAAGAAAATCTCGTTGAACGACTTACAATTAAATGGGCCAGTGGTTCAGCGAGACTTATTCGACATTATTATGCTCTTTCGTTTAGGTAGATATACTTTCACAGCTGACATTAAGCGTATGTTTCGCAATATCAGAGTAGACCCTGCATATACCTCTCTTCAAAATATACTTTGGAGAGACAACAAAGATGAGCCAGTCAAATGTATAAGACTAGATACTGTTACATACGGGCTAAAAAGCTCGAGCTTTCTGGCAACGCGTTGTCTAGATGAGTTAGCAAATAGGTACGTACAATCCTACCCCCTAGCTTCATCCGTTGTCAAAAACAATATTTTTGTGGATGATGTAATTTATTCTCATGATGATTTGCAAACAGTTCTTGAAACAAAAGAGCAACTGCATGACCTGCTCATGTTAGGTAGTTTCAACATGCACAAGTGGGCCTCCAATGATCATAGGGTTCTGCTCAACATCCCTCCTAGTGAACAACATTTCGATAGTTTTGATTTGCAGAAAGAAAATTTTAACATGAAAACCTTAGGGTTACAAATAAATATTAAAGAGGATAAATTTATTATTTCATCTCCTGAACCATTTAATGCAGCAAGGGTAACCAAGCGATGCATACTTAGTTACATAGGAAGATTTTACGACCCCATGGGTTTTGTGAGCCCAATTGTAGTTACCGCAAAGGCCATCATGCAGAAACTGTGGATGTCAAAGACAGATTGGAATGAAAGTCCCTCACCTATTGTTCAAAAAGAGTGGCTCGAGTTTACAGCTGATTTAGCAAACATGAAAACTATTTTAATAAATAGAAATGTAGATGTTTTAGAATCCCACACAGCTGAACTAGTTGGCTTCGCGGATGCTTCTAGTACAACGGCCTATGGATGCTGCGTGTATCTGCGACTCTCCGAGAACTCAGGTACCATACGAACACATCTACTCTGTTCCAAGTCTAGAATAAATCCTGTAGATAAAAAAGGAACGACTATTCCTAGGCTTGAATTAAATGCTGCACTTTTACTGTCAAAACTGATAGTAAAAACGTACGAAACGCTAAAACTAAAATGTAGTATTAAAAATGTATATTTATTTAGTGACTCACAAATCGTACTGGCATGGCTTAACACTGAGATTACTAAATTGCAAGCGTACGTAGCGAACAGGGTGAATGTGATTCGTCAAAATACTAGTAAATGGAGCTGGCTTTACGTCAACACGAAAGAGAACCCCGCCGACCTGATCAGCAGAGGAGTGCGCCCGAGTGAGCTGGGCGACTGCGAGCTGTGGTGGCGAGGGCCTCAGTTCCTGCGAAATGGTGAGTACAATTTTGCTTCTAGCAATACTTCCTTTCCTCTCGAACACGACTTACCGGAGGTGAAGAACCGCTTGACGCTATCCAGCAACGTATGCCGCAGCTTGCTCCCTCTTGAGTATGTTATCGAACGCTTACATAACTATTCAGATATTAACAAAATGGTTAGGCTTTTTGCGTATATATTGAGGTTTTTAAATAACACAAATAAAAATAATAAGAAAGTAAATACAAGTTATTTACAAAGCACAGAATTAAACCATGCACTGATGCTTTTAATCAAACACGAACAGGGCAATTTTTTCCACATTGAAGTGGAAGCCTTAAGAAAAGGCAACAATGTAAAAGGAAATTTATTAAATTTGCATCCTTTTCTTGACGATTTAGGTCTTCTACGCGTTGGTGGGAGGTTGCATAATGCAGAGATCAGTTACGATCAGAAACACCCTATCATCCTTCCTAAAAGCTCTCTTATTACTAATCTGCTTATTAGGAGCGAGCACGAAAAATTATTGCACGCAGGGCCAAGGCTTTTGTTGGCAAATCTAAATCAGAGATTTTGGTTGGTGAATGGTGTACAAGAAGTAAAGAAAATTACTCATAAATGTATAACTTGTTTCAGACAAAAGGCAACTGTAGTCAAGCAGTTAATGGGCTCCTTGCCAGCGGGTAGAGTCACTGCTACGGCTCGACCTTTTCAGAAGATCGGAGTGGATTTCGCTGGGCCGGTTCAAGTAAAGCTTTCCCGTATAAGACGGTCAGTAATAGGTAAAGGTTACATTCTAGTTTGTGTTTGTTTCGCGACAAAGGCAGTTCATCTAGAACTGGCTTCCGATCTAACCACAGAAACTTTCCTTGCGTGCCTTAGAAGGTTAATTTCGAGACGAGGGCTGCCCACAGAAATTCACTGCGACAATGCTAGCACATTCAAATGTGCAAGGAGCCAGTTAGCTGAGCTTTATTCACTGCAGTCTTCACAGAATCACCAGGCAAGAGTGCACGAGTTTTCCTCTCAGAGAGGTATACATTTTCACTTCATACCCAGTTACTCGCCTACGTTCGGTGGTCTGTGGGAGGCTGCAGTGAAGAGCACAAAGTATCATTTGAAAAGAGTAATGCAAAATAATACCCTAACGTATGAACAATTAGCAACTTTACTTACCGAAATAGAAGCTGTTTTAAATAGTCGCCCACTGTTACCATTGTCGTCTGATCCTAATGAATTTTGTTACCTTACGCCAGGACATTTTATCATAGGTACTTCATTAACAATGTACCCAGAAAAAGACGTAAGTAACGTTCCACAAAATCGCTTGAAATTGTACCAAATATGTTCTAACATAAAACAGTCGTTTTGGAAACAGTGGCACAAGTACTACTTGAACGTATTGCAAAATAGGCCTAAATGGCTAAATGAAACATGTAATGTAAAGATAGGCAGTTTGGTAATTCTTAAAGAAGATAATATTCCTACAATGTCATGGCCTATGGCTAGAATTGTAAAGGTCATTGCGGGACATGATGGGAAGGTCAGAGCTGTAGAAGTCTTGACTCCTAATAATAAAACTCATCTTCGATCTATACATAAGATATGTGTATTACCTATAGAAAATAAGTAAACATTTTAGTTCCTAAAATTAGTAATAGGTGTCAGCACAGTCCTTGTATTTTAGTACCCTCTACATTTGCTTGGTGCTGGAGCCACAACTTTCTAGTTGTAACAAAATAAGTTGACAAATACCTTGTAATTTCCTAGATATTGATCTGTGTTCAAATATTTTTATTTACATTTTGTGTATGAATAATAGGGTCTTGTACCATCCCAAGAAACGTTATTGTCTCCGTAGGGCTAAGTATTTTAAAAGCAGTGCATATTTAGAAATCTTAGGGTCATAGTACCATTAAATAAGAATTGTATTTTTTTGTATTTTTGTTAGAAAATAAGACTGTGTACTTTCATGTTTAAAAATTATTATTTTTTTACATTTACTTGCTATGTTAAGTTCTTGCTAGGTGGCAGCATGTTGCAATTAGTAGGTAATTATGGCAACATCAAAGTAGATTATAAAATATTTCAATGTAGTAACATTTCTCTTGGAATCGGGCAATCCCGAACGAAATACAGTGAAACAACGAGCTCTGCGTTTTATTTATTATCATCGCACCACGAAGTCCAGCCCCTAATAAAAAGATTCTACAGTCCACGCTCAAACACACGGGTCGATCAAAATCGCAGGTATCTTGGTCAATTAATCAAAATGTTGACAAGAAGTGCGACTGGCACTGCGTACTGGAGAGAGCAAGCGAGCACAGGGCCAACTAAAACTACTTAAGCAAGAAAATCGACTGCGACTGACCATTTTCACGGTCGATTTTAATCACCAGCTGCATGCGGCCGGCCGCCGCACGGCATAAGTCGAATGATAGTCTACTTTTGGGGTTTTCACCTTGAGCCTCCTGCCTAGCCGAATTGCCATTTGAACGACCGGCCGCGAGAAAATCGACCTGCGGCTTTAGTCACCCTTGTAAACACCCTATCGGTGTAACTCCCATTCATTTGTCTTTCTTACTTTGTTAGGCTTAGAAATCGTCCACAGTTTTCCCTTTTTCCCAAACCCAACGCCAGTGACAATAAAAGCCCGCCTATATCTTACCACGAAGTCGTTCCGTTTCTCTCGTTTCTTTTATTCGGAGTGTTTTCTCACATAAATGGGATATACATTGTTAAGGCTTTTTAGGCCCCGTTTACAGGGCGTTTAGTTTCACTGCAAATTGTTTTTGAATACAAGCTTTTTGCCCCACACTAGGATACCATGTGTCACTTGAACCTGAAACAGCGACAAGGATTTTGTTTTCTACCCCATTCAGGATTCGAACCCGGGACAACTCGCTTAGGAGGCAGAGCCTCGAACCTACTGGGGCCCGAAGCAATATCTGGCTAAACCTGGAAACAACTGTGCTTCCGCCACCCCGTGTGGGAAAAGGCGTGATGCTATATTTTTACCCGACTGCGGCGAAGCCCTAAACGATGTTTATGTGTTTGGCCCGTATGTATGGCCGACTGTTCGTTTCTATGTGCCCTCGAAACTACTCAACGGCTCAAACGATTTTGATAAATGATAAATCATTTTTTGATGGCGCGAGTCTCACTGGGTATGTAAAATTCAAACAAAATAAAAATGGCGAATTTTATGTGCGGGGTGAACACAATTTTTTTAAGACCTAAGAGGGGTTTTTAAATAAATGGATTTAAAAGGCCATTATGCAAATATATACAAATTTTGCGAAAGCTATAAATAATACACTTTGGTTTTAAACTAAGCATCTACACTAAAAAGCACAAAACATGCAGATATGACTTAACGTAATTATTCAGATTCGAAATGATAGTTCTGTGTTACACTTAATTAAATTGAAATGCAGGCGATTTAATGAAAAAAAATATGTGTACCAGTGCATTTGGGGTTTAAGTTTTTTTTACGTATTTTTAGCAGGGTATCTTGAGTCCTAATGCGGACAGTACAATGCCCCTCACTCGTTGACCCAAACAAATTGATAGATATGTATGGCATATTGTTCATACTTGAGTACATGGGCCAAATACCATGGGTCTTCTGAGTCGGATTGAAGAGGACGAGAACTCACTATTAGTGAATTGTGCAATGTTGGGTTTTAATTTGATCCAGCCACGCGTCCGTTTTTTTGCGAATCCCGGCAGCGACCTACTCGACAAAAACGTTTATTTCTGGCCAGGTATTCATGCCAATATAAAATGAAATGCATTGTTAGAAGGCTGAAGAAATGCGGAACTAATACGTGAACTACCTGTTTGAAGAACAAAGCGCCAAGAAGAATTAGAAGTTGGCGATTAATGTATTTTTATCGACTATTTTATTGTCCATTTCCAGGAAGGATATCAGTTGAAAAATGAGAAAATTATGCTTGAAATCTTGCAGGAAATATCATGACGATCAATTTTATAAGCAATTATGCTAGAATTAAGTAGTAAAACTTAATTCAAATACTATTTCTTTCTCGAAAAGTCGCTCACAAAATCCCAGACTATCCTGACTTTGACATCCATATATTTTTTTGGGTCGTTTGGGTCGGATCGGAGAGGGCCTGTAATTGTTTGCTGGTAATGCAGGGTTAAGTTTTTATTGTGACCTGAACAACAGTTGCGGCGATTGGCTAGTCCTCACGCAAAATGGGCAGTTGAATAATTGGCTAAACGTGGGATTAGCTGTTCCTTTGCCATCCGAATCGGGAAAAGGTGCTACGCTATATCTATTTTACAGTTATACATATATAGGCGCATACATTACTGCAAAAAGTAATATAATGGATACCTATAGTCGACTGCCGTGTCGTCGCAACATTGTCACTGAAATGTATCGCCTTTGTGCTACCAGAATAGGGCCAGAATTAGAGCGTAGGTCTTAATGCGCTCAATGCCGGTGAAAATTGATACCCTTTGCTGAATAGTACATCAAAGTGCGGCACGGACATTGGATCCAACGTTGCAGCCATCGTTGCAACTTTTGTTGAGATGAAATTTCCAGTTACAGATTTCCAGTTACAGAGTAGAGTAGCAGTGTGAAGTTACTGGAGTTTCCACAGAATTTAGTTTCGCTACGTAATGCGAGAAGGAACGCCCGACGTACGCTTCCTTTCGATGGGTATCGGGTTAAAATTGTTTGCGTTTACTGTGATTAGAATATAATTTTATTACGTTAACATACATAGGTTGCTTCTGGCCCCACACTAGAATACACTATGTCGTGGTAACTAGAAACAGCGTCGTCTTCACCCACATAAATATTCAAGTAGGGTTATTTTTCTTCCTTTCAAATGAAAGGCAAGACAAAATACTAACACAAAAAAGCATGAAAGTAACATTGAAAGATAGATTGAAGAATGGAGTTATAAGGGAACGCTGTGGATTGAAAGAAGATATAGTGTCAAGGATAGAGAAAGGCCAGCTTAGATGGTTTGGTCACGTTGAAAGGATGAATGAAAGGAGATTGACACAACAGATTTATACAGCCGGGTGTGAAAGGAGCCGTTGGACGGGGACGCCCAAGAAGGTCCTTTAAAGACGAAATCGTCGATTTGTTAGTGAAGGGGCAAATACGAAGTACACGTAACCGGCGAGTTTTCATGAAGAGACTTATGAACGTTGAGGAAGCGAGAGATGTATGCCAGGATCGTAGCAGGTGGAGGTCTTTGGTCTCTGCCTACCCCTCTTCCGGGAAATAGGCGTGAGCATATATATGTATGTATATATGTATATAAAAATGTTGTATCATGTTTATATACTTAGTTATTGAGTGACAGGGGGCCAGCACAACAATTCAATTTTGAAGATATCTAAACGTATGACTGTAAATACAGTTTTTGCTAGGCAGAAATACTGGTTTTGCATGACTTAATTGAATAGCGACAAAAATTACCGCGACTAGAAATGGCGCGGCTGGCCTCGTTTGACAAAATTGCTGAATTGCGCGACTAGAAATATTAAAACAGTACCTTGAAGTCCTAAATTCGAATAAGATAAAATACAAAACGAGCGTTGGATTTTATTTAGCCAATAAGTGGTGGTTTTATCATATATTTTTTTTGTTCATGTTCATTCGCTCAATAGTTTTTATTCGGTGGTTTTATTATTTCACATTTTAAAGTCTATTCAAAAGATACAGACAACAAGACTTACCTAAAAATAGTGTACAAAGGCACGCTTATCTCTTATAAGACCAAACCAAATTAGGATGAGAAAGGTCCGTCGCTGAGCAGGGCTAGACCATGAGTACAACAACAAAAATAATTTATCTAGTACATACCTAAATAAATAATATAAAACAATTTAAACAAAATATACGAGTGCCTTCATAAATATTATATATATTTACTCGTACAAGCCAAACATAAATACATATAATATAAAGAAGTTGACTTTAGACTCGAATTAAAAACGTAACTTCAGTCAGTTATCGGCACTGACTCTTTCAACAGCATTTAGCTCTTAAAGGTAAAACAGTTGGTTAATAAGCTTCTATAGGCTAACAAAGGGGACAGATAACTTGAAGACTGAGTTTGCATTTAATTTAATGTTTAGCTTCAGATTTCAAAGCCGCAGCCTTCAGACTTCAGAGACAAAATCTCTGAAACTTGTGGACTTGAGTGGAGAATATTTTACCGTGTCCTAATTAGCAGTCAGTGGTGGAATTCTGAAGGTGTCCATCTGAACAGTAGGTCAATTCTGTATTTCTTGACGACCTCTGTGGCGCTGTGGTTGTGGCTATGCCTATAAATATAGAAAAAAAATCCCCAGGTCATCCTAGGGTGGGGCCAGAAGCAATTTATGTCCCTGTATGTAAATGTTTGTTTGTATGACATATCCAATTACTTTCAAATTCAAATCACAATCGCTTATAATGACAGCTCGTGTGAAATAAGATGATCGCGTTCTGGTTGTTTAAACGCCAATTGACAACAATATAGGTAACATAGCGTGACGCCTTTTCCCATACGGAGTGCCAGAGGCAAAATTGTGCCCACTTGAGCCAGTCATTCAACACTCCATTTTGCGTGACAGGGGGCTAGCCCATCGCCGCAGCTATGGAGTAATGAAGGTTTGGTTTCTTCACGATGTTTTCCATCATCGTTAGAACGTCCTTATAGTTGAGATAAATTAGTTATCTCATTGGTACACGGTCAGCACCAGGATTCGAACCTTCACCCGTGAGAAGCAAGCTTGAAACCCACTAGACCACGGAGCTCTGCATACACCTTCCCATTACCCATCACATACCTTTAATACAGAGTGTTCCAGTCATTCTACTCAAGTGCGTTTTACCTTTTAAAAGGGTAGCCGTGTAAAGGTATTTTTCCAACAGTATTAAAAAATCAATTAGATTTGTCAGACCCTTCGGATAGGCGTGGGTTAGGCCCTTCCACAACAATATGGTGTAGTGCCCTAAGGTCCCTGAGTGGTTTTGAAAAACCACTCTACGTGATCGCAAAATTCGAAATATTTAGGAGGCCTGATAATCCATCCATCTGTTCGACAATGCCGGACCGGCCCGACAACGACGTCAGTGGAAGCTTCATACGGGATTTGACAAGGTTTTTCACATAAATTGTAATACACGCCATCTAAATACCTCACTTTTTAGTTGGGTGCACCCAACACTGTTTCATTACATTATTTTTTTGACTAATGCATGAAGTTCATTATAAATTACATGCATTCGAATTATACTTCGTCGCTTTCTTCTTAAGATATAGGTATAATTATTATTTACCAAGTAGTACCGATCCCGAGGGGTACATGTAGTCTCAATTTAGAGAATTTATTTTAAAACACTTCAAAAATGGCGTCATTGGGTTGAGAACGACCCACACACATTGAACGCTGACTATTTATTTACCAATTAAATGTAAGAATTTCCAGGATCGTCACCAAAGAATGTGGAGTCCTTATTATGACTATGGTTAAGTTATGAAATCACCATAAAAAAAGACGGTGATTTAAATGTCTTCTTAAAACCTCGTGTTATTTGCCGTGGGACCTAGACCGACAATACCATTAAATAATTAGTTTTATGAGTCTATTATTGTAAGTGTAAAAATAAATGTAGCCCACTAATGTCCCCGCCGAGAGGCACAGGCCTTTGCCCGGACGCCAGTAAGATTACGCCATACTCCATGACGCTGGCTTGGTGCGGGTTGTTGAAGGGATTTCACGGCCACTATCACGTAGCGATAGTTGCCGGGACCGACTGCCATCAGAAACACTGAACGTCCTATAATGTACTTAAGATTAATTAATTATCTCATTGGTACAGGATTCGAACCTGCATCTACTGTGTGAGAAGCAAGCGGAAAACCCATAAGCCCACGTAGCTCGGAATTATCAACGACAAAACAAGCAAGATAACCTCGCCAGCGTTGACTATCAACCATCAAGGTCAATATCAACCATTATGATGATTTCTACAAAATAAATATTATTTTCTTCGCCAGCAAGTCATAAGCTTCTCACTAACCTCTTGCAAAGTAATACTGGTGACGATTGTGGGCCCGACACAGAGGTTCGCGGGATTTCTTGGTAAATAATATATATCTTCGAAGGAAGCGACGAAATATAATAGTGATCGAACTTCACTTAAAGTAAATCTATTTGATCATCTATTATTTATCCGATAATCGGATTCTTTAGGTATTCTTTCACAAATCGACGGTAAAACGTACGTAAAACGTAAATAAAATTACAGAATAATAATTCCGTGAAAAACGGAAATTTAACGATAATTCCAAAAATAATAACGGGAAATCAATGGGCTCAACTTTTTCGTCGAAATAATGAAATAATGTTAAAAGCTCATGAAAGGCCTTTCTTGGTAATGTGGTAGATAGGCCTTGGCGAGAATTTATATCAAATAAATGATGGCAACTTAAGTGACATATTATGCGGACTACTGCGAGTTCTAAAACACAAACACAAATATTTAATTTAAAAAACACGCAGTAGTCTGCAAATGTTGCCATCATTTATTATAGTTTCTTGCCACGATGTAATTCTTGTTATTAAGGTCCAAATATTTTTTTTTAAGCAAGAAGTAGTCCTTATAAAGTTGACTCCTCCGCGATCCATCCTTGATTCAAAAGTAGGTACGTACAGTTCGCGCCAAGTTTATTTTGCTCTGAGCGGACTGTCACCTCTCTCTCTCTCTCTCTATCTCACCCCACATTAAGAGCAGAGGTTGCAGCCCACTCGAAAATTGATGCGAAATGTACAGGTCGCGCCAAGTCTCACCCAATACGAGAAAGAGAGTTTACCCCCTCCACACGGCACTCAGAGACAGATAAACATCGCGCGATCTGTATCTATCGCTTCTTTTGATACGACTATAGGAATATTTTGCGCCCAAATCTCTATTATTCCTTTCTATTTTTTTGTGGACTATATGAAACGTGTTCACAACCGTGCCTCCGCCACCATGTATGGCAATAGGCTTGAGTAAGTCGCTAAGTTTGTTTGTTTTGGTTTTCTCAGGAACATTTATTATTTATTTCCATTTTTCCTATGCCCGAAAACAGGATTCGTAACAGAATTAGTATAGAATAAATTCGCATCGCATTCATCATATCAATTTAGCCGAGTTCTTTGCGAGACGAGGGTTAATATCATCACATAAGGGCGGCGTAGCGGCCGAGAGGGGTAGGCAGTGACGTTGGTAAGTGGGGGTTCTTCACCAACTCGACACAAGAGACTGGACACACATGTGTCCAGTTGGTGAATCTCAAAATGAGTATCACTTATTATGTCGTCATCTGGACACGCCAAGATTCTTACGCATGTCCACATAGTGAAACTTAAATTATATCACTTTTATGTTTTCGTCAACTGGACACACGCAGCTTTTTTTCCAAAAAAGGGTACAGTCAGGTTATTAATCGCCTAGCTCATTTAATTAATGAACAAGGTGGTTTCATGAAAGAGCTGCCTCACTTTATTGCTTGAAAAACCCAGCTTCTATTTAAGGCATTTTGATATAAAACTAATATATGTATAACAATCAAATATAATCATCATTCTTTAATATGGCGACATGTAGCGTAATAAAATTCAATATAATCTAAGTATACCTAATAATTTAAAATCATCACTTCGGGGTATCACGGAAAAATCAAATAAGGACAAATATAATTTAACTCAGCAAAATATATTTTTGTATTTTTCAAGGATAAACGCTATGACCTTTTAACCTTGAAAGATACACTCCACTCCTATAACATTCAAAAATCACAATGTAAAATATAATCATTCAACTTAACTCTGTAACAACACAATATTTGACACTTTGGAAATACAGTATTTCAGTAATATGTAAAGTAATTGCATCAAAATCATTTTACTAATACTAAGATAATATAAAGATCAATAAAATCAACATAGAATATTATTATAAGAAAGTATAAAGATACTTTATTTATTTATTTTTTTCGATACGGTGACCGATGCTAATTTCTCCTGATTCAAACTCTAATAGTGGTCGCGATCGTAGTATTCTAATAGGTTCAATTTTTTTTCATGATATAGGTCCGTCTATCATAACCCGGCGCCAAAAATCATTGATGTCTCTTTTGATGGCGACCAAAAACTGTACCACATTTAGTTTCCGTTTAAATTTTCTGTCTATTCCGGCATTCCATGCCTCTACAGAATTATTAGTGCGATGATGTTCTATATGGCAGTTGTATGTGTTTGCATAATCGGAATTGTCATCGAGCCACGTTTTGATACATTATATTAAATAATTTTTTATTATCAGGCTGCCAAGGCCCACAAGATAGTCGTTAAATTTTGTTGCAGCTTCAGTGTTTGTGCATTCCGCCATGATATATATAACTAGGCATCTGATTGTGCGTCAATCGGTAAAAGTGGCATTTACAACATTTTTACAACGACTTTGTAAGGTAAACATTATACCGGACACACATGTGTCCAAATGCATAGAGATAATGACTTTTGAATACTAACAGTATCAAAATATATTCCCTTATAAATGCACAAATCGTGAACAATTTAACAACAAAATTACCCGTTCCCAGCAGTGGGACGTTGAGTGGCCGATGATGATTGTGACATAAAGCATTAATCTGCGTGACTGTACTTTGTCATAAATTCGGGTAAAATGCGAACGTGTGTCCAGTTGGCGAAAACATAAAAGTGATATAATTTAAGTTTCACTATGTGGACACGCGTAAAAAACTTGGCGTGTCCAGATGACGACATAATAAGTGATAATAATTTTGTGTTTCACCAACTGGAGTTGTAAAGTCAAGGCGTCACTTGTTTTCCCATACGGTGAGGTAGATGCACCCAGTATGGGAAAGGGATTTCATGATTACTGTAGGACAATAAAACAAAATTGCTTCGTAATTTGACCCCCGTGCCTATTGCAACTGAGTTTTGCAACAAGCTACGCTCGTGATTCAATCATCATGAATCACTCGTGGGTCGTGATTCAGTCGTTAGAATCCTTCACTTGTTCATGATTCATCTATGGCCCTCGATTTAAATCCGTCTTTTATTCAATAATTGCATAAAATACTGTTATTGCCCGTGGTCTCTATCTAATGTAACCCAACCAATTGAAAAGACCGACGTTTTTTATAGCTCTGTAACACACGTTTTCTCAGAAAGACTAGCAGAGGCACAGCACTGCCATGTCACCCACTATAACATGTCTTCTCAGATAGGGTAGCAGGGGCACAATTATCATGATATAACAACATATGATTTTTCTTACAGGTAAGCTGTCAAAGATAATAATAATAATAATAATAATAATAATAATAATACCTTGGACACCATTTACACACATTGATCTAGCCCCAAACTAGGATTCCCTGTATCTTGGGTACTAGACAACGTTACACATACTTAAATAGATAAATATTAATACTTAGATAGATAAACAACCATGACTAGGGTACAAACATCCGTTCTCATCAAACAAATATTTGCCCCCACCGGGACTCGAACCCGGGACCCTTGGTTTCGTAGGCAGCGTCACTGCCGACTCGGCCATTCGGGTCGACAAAAAGTATAGAAAAATAATAGAAATAATGATAGCCGACAAAAAAATGAAACCGGTCAAAATCATGACACCTGTGAAAATTACGAAATCTGTGAAAATCGTGACCTGTCAAAATTTGTTTCATCTTCCAAACTCACGACACCTGTCAAAAATAGCGACACCTGTCAAAAATAGTGACACCAGTCAGAAATAGTGACACCTAAGAGAATAATCAGAAAGCTGTTTTATTTTGTGAAAGTTTGCCTCTGCGTCCCCATCTGAGAAAAGACATGTTTTTGTGACTGAGATGGCTGTGCTATGTCTCTGCCACCCATTCTGAGAAAACGTGTGTTAGATAGCTATTAAAGAGGAGAGGCAGAGGGACCACGGACTAGAAACGAAAAATAATAGAACTAATCGCCATCCTGAAAGCCCATCTCCCCCCTCCTCAACCTCTTAGTATTCACGAAGCCGAACCTCGTTTCATTTCGTCGTGCTCTCCTTGCTTATCTTGACACGACATTTTTTATCTTTAAGTTATTCAATTGGAGCTGTTTATAGTATTACCCAAGAAAAATTTTAATTAAGAAAAAAAACTATCTTTATTGGGATAAAATATTCTTCGTTACGTCATTTATTGCTATTTTGTTAAAATTAATATTAATTATTGAAAATCGTCACAATGCACAAATTTTGGGATCTAGTACCAGTAACTCAAATCACATTTTAAAATTTAAAACAGGCACAATAACAGATGTAATTCCATCAGATTTACTTTGCCTTACTTCTTCAATTTCGTTTATTAGGCAAGTGGAGTAAAATATTTCCGACGTTTCGTGATACGAGAAAATACATATAAAAGGAATTCTGATGTAAACAAAAGCATTTATTACTTTCACATAAGAAAGAAAAGAAAGCGCAACTCAAACTAAAATAACGTGGCGCCAAAGCACATAAAAATTGTTTTAAAATAAATTACGCAATTTTTTCAAAAAAAATTTCAAGGAGAGTTTACGTATACATAATATCCACATTTTTAATGTAATTCTGCAATGAGATTAGTTAGGATTTCAGAATTACAGGAACAAATAAAGCAATTTAGAGTTCTTTTCGTAATTAAATTCTTTCGAGAAAATTCCATCCAGTCGCTTTTTGTTTCAGTGAGAATCTTAAACAAATACGCAATAAACGTTAACCCAAAAATCAAATCTGGAGATGACTTTATAGTGGTGTAAATGTAATCAAAATATACCCCATTTTTTCGTCATCTCATTAAACTGATTACCAAGAAGGATTTGTAGGACTAGTAAACAACATATGTATAGTCAGTGTATGTCATATGTATTTATTAATAAAATTTGATTAAAATGCAAAAGCGATGTATATGAAAACGTATAATTGTGACCACTTAGTTTATAATCTCACGAGATTTATCTCGGCAGCTTAGAAACTGTCGATAATTGTGAACACCCTACTGCTATAACGTATTCATTATGGATAAATGAGAATAATCCATCCATTACAAACCGTTTAATTGTGACTGTACGAATTAGTTTACAATGTAGCGTATTAATCTTTGATAGTTTATAATCTATTGGTGTAAAACCGCTACATTGTGAACTGGTTTAAACTTGGATTGCATACGAAATATCAGGGCGAAATGTTTGATCAGGGTAGGCGAAGGCTAAAGGCGTTGAGCGAAGCGAAGCCCCATGTATCCTTCGATGTGAGGGTGACTTATTGTAAGAGCACAAGAAACTATTGCCGCTCGGTGTTACTCACGATTTACGTATTTAGATGGATACATTATAAACTTTCGATTATTAATGCCGTTAATTGTAAGCAGTTTACATATGTTGACTTACAATTTATCGATAATTTATAATCTCACGCGAAAGATTATAACCTAACGGTTTTCAAAATGTTGCACAATACGGTCAAATTAAGTTGCATCTGGCTGCAATGCAATATGTAAAACAAGCATACAAATAATGAACGGCACACAAATAAAAAGTTCGATTTGTAGAAACATTAAAAACAGAAACAAAAGTTAAATTGCTTTGCGCTGCAACTTTAAATACGCGATTACTAGAAAGCTGGGTAGGTATTTTAAAAAGAGTTAAATGCTGCTTTTTTTCTTTTCACTTTGCTGCATTTGCGTTTTGATTACTGTGATAATATGTTAGGTTATCATGGCGGTGGCGACAGCCTCACTCCTTGTCTTGCATAGAAGTGTTGTATAATTATCTACACACATATCATAAGCTATCTTTAATGTGTTCAGGAACCGCATGTTTGACCGGCATTGGGGCGTTGAGTTGTTTAGCTTGTTCTGTAGTACCAACTTCACAGACAAAGTAGGGGCGGCATTCAAAATTTGAATTTCATAATATGTAGAAAATTTACACATTATGGTCATAATGTTCAATATTCAGATAAGAAATGAGTTTTTACAAAGTAGTTTAACAGTATGCTGATCGTAACGTGCGGTTTTTGGACGCAGTAAAGAGGGTTTATGATACGTGTGTAGATAAAAAAATAAAACGTATCCAGCATATAAATTACGGCAAAAATTTGGTTTACTTGTTTCCTATGTGGGCTGATAACTTTTGAACCTCTAAACCGATTTTAATAAAAAAAAAAACGCATTAACATCCATCCGTCTACCCGTTTGACCGCTATTCCTTGAATTACGGCTAACATTTGGTTTACTTGTTTCCTATGTAGGCTGATAACTTTTGAACCACTAAACCAATTTTAATTAAAAAAACGCATTAACATCCATCCGTCTACCCGTTTGACCGCTATTCCTTGATGAGCTGATAGATGACTTTCGAACTACTGAACCGATTTTAATAAAACATATCTCAGAACCATATCGCTGTAAAGCCTACTACCAACTAAAAAAACGCTATAAAATCCGTCCACCCGTTTGACTGCTATTCCTTGTGGAGCTGATGACTTTCGACCTGATACTAAGTGACCTCGCCGGAGTAGTTCAGTGGACGCACGCACGTGTCTTCAACGATTCACCCCAGCCATTGCGGGTCCCTCCCTCACAAGAGAGAACGCCACGAGACAGCATCACCATCTCATCAGCTCACAGAGGCAGAGAAGCGACCCGCGTTAAACCCACTTATCCCTAGTAACAGTAATATTATATTATCAATAGTGATAGAATATTAAAGTAGGCGAAACACTATGATATTTAGCCACTTCTAGTCACACTTCGAAAGTGTTTTTTTTTACAATACTGGCCACTTTTTACTGTAAACTAGATTTTCCTAACGGCAGCCCTTACTCACAGAGCACACACAAACAAAAAAAAAACAAAATCAAACAAAATGTCGTGGGCGTGATGGGCGTCGGTCAGCCGAATCTTGAAAATTCAGAGGAATTCAGGAATAGTGCAGTCTTTGTTTTGTAAGTACCAAGCACGTTGGAATTTTAAAATCTTATTGATGTTTGAGGCGTTAATCTAAAAAGAAGAGAGCGCAAAAAAAACGCTCGACTCAGATTAAAATAAAGGAGCGCCAAACCACATAAAAATTGTTTAAAAATAAACTACGCTATTTTGTTGAAAATATTTTTAAGGAGAGTTTCCGAATCCATACTATCCACATATTAAATGCAATGAAATTAGTTAGGATTTCAGAATTACTTTACGGTATTTTTATAATTAAATCCTATCGAGAAAATTTCATCTAATCGCGTTTTCCTTCAGTGAGAATCTTACTCAAATACTCAATAAACGTCAACCCAAAAATCAAATCTGTAGTGCTAGTGGCCAACCCGACTGTCAGAAGTTATCAATCTGCCCTATTAGGGCCTCTGACACAGCTTTGCGACTATAACTATAGAAGCCGGAACCTGCGGCCGTGCCATGCGAAACATGAAAGCGCCGAGACAAATGTGCGGCATTTGTCTCGGCGCTTTCATAGAGACGGGACACCCATCAGTTGCCGTCTCGGCCAAATATTGCTTAAACCGCACGATTGTTTCCGATGTGCCAGTACCGCTTAGCCATCTATAATAGAATATTCTATATCAATCTTATCGATGAGAACAATATCGCAAAGTAAAAAGCTAAATGGGAACGATGACGTTCATTCATTCGAGTTACACAGATTATTGATGAGCTGACCCATTCTTTTATTTTCCTTCTGTGATGTGAGGCTAAACGTTTTGCATGCGACATAAAATACCGACAAGTGCGTTTAACGGATTGGTTGTCTGGGTTCCGTTGGATATGTTTTTAATTAATTTTGGAATTGTGACAAGCTGATAACATCGAAATTAAACGATCATTCGGCGGAAGTCTGAAGACGTTAAATGGTCAAAACTAACAAACGAAACCATTTCTCTAGTCTATTTTTCAGGTGCAGGCACTGTATTTACGTGTTTATGAGAGTTTTCAAGCATATTCCAGCTCGGAGTAGAAGAAACACATATTTGTTACTTAAAAAGCATCTAGTATTCTAGACAGCAAATTATACCAAAACAGACCAAGAATGATCAGATATTTTTTATCCCAGACTTCTAGCTTCTAGCATACAATAAGGTTTTTGTTTGACATCTGCGGGTCTCCAAACCTGGAGCGAGGCTTATCATCAGAATTGTTTTCCTATTTGTATATTTCTGTTCGTTGGCTATGTGGTGTGGGCCACTGGAAGCAGTCGTGGTCGGAATACATACTCTGTGACTTGAGTGGGAGAGATCAAAACATTTTATTGGCTGTTATTCTGTTGCCTGTGTGGAAATATGGTGTATGTATGCACATGAATAGTAAAAACTAATAACAGCCGAGTGTACCCGATTTAGGACCGACAAATAGAAAACTAGTTGGAACCAATTAATCTAGAGTGAACGAGTGAACTTTGATATGATCAATCAATCAATATATATGAAAAACAGTACAACCGATGTGTCTGTTCTATACATTGAAGACAAGTAATAAAAAATAAAAGGGGGTTCACAGAACAGCCATAGAACACAATTCAGCTTTTTTCTATTGTTTGCTGTCTGTTTGTTCGAGACAACGTCAAAACGATTATCATGCGGTTTTCACCACGGGTAGATTGAACATAATTAGGAATAAAGTTTAGTATATGTTTCATTAAAATCTGACGTGTGTTTTATTATCAACATTTAAAGATTTATACTTTATTTCTTTTTCCAAATTGCGTTTTGCTAACTATGTATGAGTTTGGTATTATTATTAAGATCTAGCGACGTCACAACTCACCAAAAACGCTATTTTCCATGTTTCTGGTCAAATAGATGAATTAAAGCTTATAACCCTTCCTAGCGTCGTGAACATAAAAGCGGCGCGGAGGAAAGGACGGAGGGTTACGTTGAAACAGAAACAACGAGTGCTGCCGAACAAATGTCGAATTGGAGCTGTCAACCCTTTCTGGCTTCGGGTACGTGATTACGTACCCGAAGCCATTGATTAATCAGTACGGAGTATAAGACGAAGCGGTTGTGTGGGCTGAGGAGCCCCACCATTGAAACAGAAACAACGACTGCTGCTTGACAAATATACGAATTGGAGTTGTTTAACCTTTCTGGCGTCGTGAACATTAGCGTCACGAAGGAAAGGATTGGGGTCGGGCGCTAAGCATTTTCTCCGGGTTTCAAATGCAGGTACCCTTATCATATGGTCACAAGATGAAAAGCCAGAGATTGTGGTCTTTAAGTTAAGTATGTCATCATCATCATCAGTAACATCACGCTGAACCCACTCTTGGGCAAAAGCCTCATCGCTATAGCGCCAATCTTCAAGGTCATGTACCAACTAATCCAAGGATATCCCGTCTACTTCATCATTTTTGTCAGATCATCGTCTACCCTCCATGACCCCGTCTAGCCAATCGTCCGGCCTATCTCCACCTTAGTTCCGTTAGTCCCTTGCCATTCATTCGAATTTCGAATAGTACTTTGCCTTGCCGACACGAGATCAGGCTCGATTCGCCCTTTACAACTTGCTATACATAAGTACTTCGGGCATCAGTGTCATCGTCATTTGCTTTTGTACCTGAAACAAGCAAAATGCAGTTTAGACTAAATACATAGAAATTGAAATGAAAACAGATGTAACTGGAACGAACCAATTGTTTACAAAGTTCCAGCTATGAATTTCCTCACTGCGCGCATTTCTGTGCGAGCAATAACTCTTTACATTTCATTTCATTTATAAGCGAATGCCTGAAGGCGGTGGCAAAGCACCCTTGAATGTTTCATTCCATCTTGTATACATAATGTTGATTCGTGTAATTAGGTAATCATCTACACTAGCATTATCCAAAAGGTAGTGTAGAGCTTCAACTCAAACATAAGCAATTTCCTTGACGCTGTAAGGACTGTGGTTAAAAATCTTCGTACTTTATAACGACGGTACAAAACGGTTTTAATTTAAATGCGCAAACAATTTATTGGACTAGAAAAACTACTTGTACTTACCTGGTCATGATGAATATACTTATCGAGTAGTATGATTCTGAATAATACCACAGCATGCAATTTGGGAACAATTCATATCGATTCCTCAAGAAAATACCACACTGAAGAGCAATAGGGTGCGTTGCAGAAAATGCAAGAAAGAACTAATTGGACTTGTGAAAAAAATGGAGGCACACTTCCAGAAATGTAGCACATGTTCTAACACTGATACAAATCTTGACGCGGCCGAGGAGGACTGTGACGTGGAGCTCTTGAGAGATGCTGGTTCTTCCCGATCTTCAGATAATACTTCTACCAGATCTGTTACTACTCTTCAATCTAAAATAACTAGTGCCAGAAGCAGCGCAAGCATGAACCTTTCAATGAAAAAAAAAAATACTATTACCACAAGTCAAGAGGAAAAGAAGAAAATTTATTTACAATTATCTCGTTATATGTTTGCTACCAACACCCCTTTTAACCACGTAGAAAATCCTCAGTTTCTGAAATTAATGGAAATTTTACGCCCAGCGTTTAAACCTCCAAACCGTTAACAAATTGCTGGTAATATGCTCAACGAAGTCTACATCTCAACCCAAGAAAACGTAAGAGATGAGTTAAAAAACAAAGTTGTCAACCTATCTATTGACGGTTGGAGCAACGTCGGGCAAGACTCTATAGTGTGTGTCTGTGTCACAGATGTGTTGACAAACCCAACTCATTTAATTGATACAAAAGACACAGGCGCTGAAAGCCATAATAATACCGTGGACACTATTTACACACATTGATCTAGCCCCAAACTAGGATTCCCTGTATCTTTGGTTCTAGACAACGATACACGTACTTATATAGATAAATATTATACTTAGATAGATAAACAACCATGACTAGGGTACAAACATCCGTTCTCATCAAACAAATATTTGCCCCCACCGGGACTCGAACCCGGGACCCTTGGCTTCGTAGGCAGGGTCACTACCGACAAGGCCATTCGGGTCGTCAATCATACAGCTGATGGTTAAAATTACTACTTCGGCAATAAAACAACGTGAAACTTTAAACTGCAAGGTGCGAAGCGTAGTGACAGACAACGCTGCAAATATGAGTCGTATGAGACAAGATTTGGCTCAGCAAGAAGAGCTAGCATCTCATAAGGATATTCTAACATACGACTGTTCATCGCACATATTAAACCTTTTGGCGAAGGATTTGAATGCAGAAGCTATTACTGAGAAAGTAAAATCAATAATGCGGTTCTTCAAATACACTAACTTTGCATCTGCCAAATACAAACAAGCTAGTGAAAAAGCAATTATTATTTCACAACAGGGACGGTGAAACACAATGGTTGACTGCCTGAAAGTTATTTTGGAAAACTGGCATATTATGTCCGACATATGCTTGAATAATGCAACCGCAATAGATTTGTCAATTTCATCAAAAGTAAATGACATAGAGCTGAAGCAACAAGCTCAGGCCCTCTTCAATAAGCTGGAAAATATTGCAGTTACACTTGACATCTTCCAGAAGACATCCTGCTGTATTGGCGAAGTGACTGAAGCATGATATAGCTTAAAAATAAGTTTGAAGGTGAGAACGTACGCCAGCGGCAGCGTGAGACTGAGTATACACTGGGTAATTTAAGTAGATTCAATGCCCGGTGGAAAATGGCAATCTCTCCAGCTCATTTAGACGACCCGAATGGCCGAGTCGGCAGTGACCCTGCCTACGAAGCCAAGGGTCCCGGGTTCGAGTCCCGGTGGAGGCAAATATTTGTTCGACGAGAACGGATGTTTGTACCCTAGTCATGGTTGTTTATCTATCTAAGTATAATATTGATCTATATAAGTATGTGTATCGTTGTCTCGTACCCAAGATAAAGGAAATCCTAGTTTGGGGCTAGATCAATGTATGTCAATACTGTCCAAGGTATTATTATTATCATTTTGCAGCCACTTACTACATCCTAAGTACAGGGGCGAAAACCTCACTAGTGAAGATATTTCAGAAGCTTTATCATTTCTGCAAGCTAATCACAAAGAAGCGATGCCATATATTGTAAAATACAGGCAATTACAGATCCATTTCATAACTTTATATTTGAAGATCATGTAGTAAATGACGTCGGACCTCACGAATGGTGGCTGTCAGTAAAAAAAACAAATTAATGATCAAACAATGGATGAGTAATTATGATATGATTGTTAATTAAAGGTAAGTAAAGTGTGTATGTACAATATAAAATTATCACTGTGTATTTTTGATTAAATAAATTACTTCAAAAGAACATGTTTTAATTTCAATTCCAAAAAAAGTTTTCCTTATCTTATCATTAATAATTTAAATAAAAATACAACAAAGCCTCAACTTGTAAATTTATTTTAAGCTATTTTGAGTCCTACATATTTATTCGTTTGGATTTATTTCTATTCATTTGCAATTAAAGGTAGTTTTAAACCCTGTTTTATTTTTTCATGTTTTAAACAATGTTTAAAACATGATTTGAAACTGTGATTGAAACACTTAATAAAAAATATGGTTTTATTTCAAACTGTTTAAACACGTGTTTTAAAACAACTTGTTTTAATCATGTCAACCCTGAATCCATGCGATGCACGCGTCCTCGGACATAATGCTATCTAAATCTAGCCCGTTTCCTACATTGTCGTTTTAACACCAACCACCGTAGCGTGCCCCGCGCGACACGCGTCCACCACGGATATTACGGCGTCTATGTTACATGTTGCTTGCTTGCACAAGAGATGAAGATGACAGCTTGACGCCAAGGCGTAATCCTCACCAACCTATAGCTATAACTTCGAAACTAGAAGTGTTTAGTTTTTGAAAATCGTGACTAATTATGTTTATTTCATGACTATTATTAGCAGTGTCAAAATTAAATTTCGTGAAGATATAAAAATGTAAGGATTACAGCTTGAAGGATATTCGAATTTTGACATTCACACGCGAAAAAATGCGCGATAAACGGGAGTTGCATGGAGCATGCTGCGGGTGCAGGAATACATGCTTTCGGCACAAGATATCTCTTTCCCAAAAAATCCGTACCCGTCATGTATGATTCCCAAAACATCATTTTCCTTTAAAAATCATTAAATATGGTGCGATGACGTAGCGAGGATAGCAGCAACACAAGCACGCAGTTTGCACAGGACCGAGTTGAATGGCATTGTACACCAGGAGCCCTGTGCACAGCGGTGGGTTCCCAGAGAGGCTGATGATGATGATGTCCTGGTCATTTTCAACCGACATAAAAAAGGAGGAGGTTCTCCATTCGACTATTTTTTTTATATGTTTGTTACGTGATTATTCCTTCAATCATGAATCGATTGATATAAATTTTATAAAAAATTGATTTAGCGCTTTAAAAAAAAGCATTTAAACCAAAAAATACATACACTGATGACGTTTTGATTTGTGGTTTTGACGAGGACTTTTCATGTACATAGACTTCTTGAACTTGATCCCGGTTTTTTAAGTTTTGTTTGAACTTGGTGAATTATGAACAAACAACATTAAATCCTGTGAGAAAGTCGACTTGCGATCTACCTTATGACGTTCAGGGTAATTCGCCGTTATTTTATTAAGATAATAAACCGTATCGTTTTTGACGACATATTGATGTGATATGGTATTACTTGATCTCTATATAATAACCTCAAGATCAAGAACATTCAATGAATAACAGGTTCTCATCTGCTGCAATGTCTAGCGCGGATACTGTCATTAGGTTAGATTAGAATCCTGAAATACAGGTTTAAGGGATTAAATATGGCCAGAAATGCATCTTTAGCTTCAATTCTAGGCTAAACTAGACAACATAAAAATATAGGATAAATATATGTTATAAAAGGTCTATTAGAGATAAGAATGGACTTTTAAAATTACCGGATATCTGTTATATTTAATACTAAAAATCATTTTTCGCAATGCATTATTATTCAACTAAATGAACAAGCGCTCGGAGACGAAATGAGTTTCCTATATGAAACTTACACGCAACGTACAAGGGAAAATTTTTGGTTGTTTTATTTTATTTTTTATGTTATTATTACAAGAGTTTAGTAATATTTTCTATAATTTTCTCGGTCTCGGAGCTCGGGCTGCCCCGCGGGGCTCTGCGCGGGAGCATGCGTCAGTCTGCTTCGACGCGATGCGACGGGTATTTGTTTTCTTTGTCTAATTCTCAATGCCATTGGCCTATGTTCAGCCCTTAACCAACTAGCTCAGGTTCATGTCGTTTTCTGTTTTACTGAAATGTAATCGCTGCTTTCTACTAATTAAGCTAAAACCTGTGTTATGTACCTCATATGATAAATAAAATATTATTATTATTATAAGCCATGATATTTTAAATGATAACAACGCACGATGCATCCTATCTCGTCCTTATCTGTGTTCAGTTTCACGTGAGGTGGGAAAGTGATCATTGTTATAAACAGAGTTGACAATTTGCGACACAACGTGTGACGTTATTGAGATTCTATTGAAAAAATGAGACAAGATGAAAGGATTTTAAAAGGACCGATATTACCGCATCCAATTAATCTAGCGTTCGGATTAATTAGACTTAATAAATTAAATTGAGGCTTAATCAAACGATTCCGAGAACTCGTAATGCGTACAGGGTGACGTTTGAAGTAGGGCCTACAGGGACAAATCCGAAACTACACAAAACTTAAAATACCTACTACGCAAAAATTATCCACTTCAGACCCAGAGAAAATATTACATAGATTTAATAACATGCCAATATTTGGATTAAAATCAAGGTGCATTACCTATACTCCGCGGCCTCGAAAGCGCAAACTCTTTTACAAATAGCCCGTCCATACAAACATTATCCTCCCCTCCTCCTCCTCCTCCCTCCTCTCTCCCCCTCCCCATTTCTGCCCCTCCTTTCCCTGAGGGGGAGGAGCCCCATCCTCATCATACAGTCTTGTCGCTATTTAGACGTCTCCACCAGAATTTTGAAAATCTCTTACTTAGCTGATCGCCTGCATTGTTCAACTTCCTATCTGCCAAATTAACAGATTCGTAGGTAAATTAGTTTATAAAACAGATTATAGAGGTTATACCTGTAACTGAAAGCATCTGCCTAGTCGTAACGTTATATCGTATAAATATAAATCCATAGTAATACCTTCTTTACTGGCGTAGTCTCTACAAACAAACCTAGACAGCCCTTTCAAATAATTATCATCAACTCCATCCCAAAAGCTCTGGAAAAATGTGTATTTTCTTCTCAAATCGCAGAAAGAAGCAGAAAGCAAACAGTATCAAGCCTCATTGCTGCAAAAAACGGCAATTCAAAGACTGATAATTGTATGAAATGCAAACAAATAGCCGAATGCGCAGGCTGCAGGCTCAAACTAAGTGCCGCTTAAGAGTTATATTGGCGCAGTCATTTCCCGAGCGAGAGACAGTGATAGCACGACTTTGAGATACCGTCAGATGAGTTGTTGCTTCGGCATCCGCGCCAGAGATAATTCCATGAACTGCAAATAAAGTGTCGAAATTGGCCTGGAGGGTTCCCGCGGTACCCTAATAACTGTTTTCAAACAAGGGTCTGAGACCGCGAATGCGAGAAGCATCAGTGCGCCCCAGTGTGAGATTTTGGCGAGTTTGACGGACTCTGTGGGGCGTAGCGATTGTGGCTCTGCCTACCATGTGAGAGGTCCCGGGCTCGATCCCCGGCTGGGGATTTTAAAAAAACCAGGTCTTGGATGTTTATATGTGTGTGACGTCGCTGTTTCTGGTTCCCACAACACAGGATATCCTAATGTGGGGCCAGAAAATTGATTTGCCAGTATATTGTTGTTTATGTTTATGAGTTTCTCGACAAAAACGCTTTGCGCTTCCAGAAAGACACTGTACTCATGGTTATTTTAAAATTGTTTTTGTTGCGACCACAGAGCTTTGTATGTTGAGATATCTATGGTTGCGACGCTTGGGTTGAACGTAGAGTGATCGGGAGTTGTTACTTCGCCCTCGCCGCACGCCGCCGCGCCGCCGCGTAGCTAGCAAGCCTAAACATGCCTGGGCTATTTGCTCAGTGACAAATTATCCTGTTTGATAACCGTATTCCAGAGTAGTAAAGTTGAATTAAAGCGGGTTTAAGTCCTAGCTACGAAGACACTACGGTACTTAGCAGACTTCAACCTCCTTTGTAATAAAACAACTAGATTTTTGGTCAGCAGAAGCCGTCGAATATTTTTACCATTCGGGAATGATCCTATTGTTGTCTCTTTTTGAAATTTTCAGTCGACATAAGCATCACCGATATCCCGATTCGCTTACTTCCTTGATACGTAATTTATCGTGATATCACAGAAGTGGGGGCCAGGCGGCCATTTGCTTTAATTCGAAATCGTCGTCGAGAAACGCGCAAACAACTCACACTATGCACTCAAAACTAAATAGTTGAAATGATCGCCCGCGGCTTTCCTTGTTTGCCTTACTCAAATTGACTCACAAAATATGCATTTTATTTTTAAAAACGATAAGAAATTTATTAAGCAAAAGATTCATGAAAATAAGTACAGAGAATATAAATAAGATATTCATTCTAGTTCAAGACGTGTGGGACTGCCGCTCCATCCTCATATAGGCCTGTGCGATTCCACCTATGGCGGGTGCCGCGGATGCACATGCATTTTATACTTCAAATATTCCTTCCATCACCTTCCCTCTTCCATGCGTGTCAATTTGGGCAAGGCAAACGTGTGTTTTACTCTTTATAAGACTTTTTTTTATGTTTTTATTTGAGCGATCATTTGTATTTGAATAAAAAATTAAATAAATGTAAAATTTCCATTTTTTTTTCTAGCTAGACTAGACCACCCCAAACCTTATTCCGAATTCATGAGGAGTTGGTGGAATATGTCCTATAGACCACCCCTAATGCTTATTCCTCCAGCAGAGTAATATAACTCACAACTGGATGTTTGCTAATGCAATACGTGAATTATGCTTGACATACAAGACAAACCAGTAAACCATCACAACCTACACCTACTGAACCAGCTTTTCATATATTTTTAACAAACACGATCAAATTAAAAGATGCTATCTTGCATGTTATTATTGGCTTCGTACAATGTATGCATTGAAATAATATATTCGCTATTTTATCTAGTTCTGAGTTATAGAACCGATAAGGTGATCTACGCTTGTTGGTCATTTCGCTCATGAAGCGAATTTGTCGTTTCGTATGCTGAGTAGTCAGCGAAAGGACTGGAACAGTAGCCAGGCCCAATAAAAACATTATTTTATAGTGTATGGGACCTTAAAAATGCTGTTGGCAATTTGCAACGCATTCAAGAAGTCTTGAATCATGTTTCTCCGTCTGGCTCGAGGCGAACAGTCCAATTTGCCAAGAAATAAATGTAAAATTTCCACCGGATTATACCTATTTGCACAGAACAATACCAAAATAACACATTTTATTTACATTATTGGTCTGTAATCGAAAACAAAATCGCGTAAATTTTCACAAAGGCTGAATAGAGATTGACCTCCGTGACTTCTGTTGTGGATCTGTTTAAAAAACAACAAATTCCTTTTTTACAAATCTGTCAATATTGTTAAAAAACCGATACACTTTTCCCTGTATTGCCACTGCACAGACTGCTGCTTAAACCTTAACTTTATGTTAAGGTTCATAACCTATTTTTTTAAACTACTTTAATAATGTGCCGTTTAAATTATCTTTAGTTTCTTGAGCGAGCACAGTGACAGCTTCACTTCGAGTCCTCAGCTGTGCATGCGATCCGTTCTTCATCATCAGCCTGTCAGGGAACCCAGTGTTGAGGGTTGTGCGGGTTGAATCGCGTGCACTCCTCATGTGCACACCATTCAACCCGCGTCCATCGTTTTCCTACTATCATCGCTATGTCATCAGACCATCTGGCAGCCGGTCAGCTGACTGACCTTGGCCTCCTCTTGGCCACCACTCGGTTACCGATCAGTCTTCTCGCTTTGTCAAGTGACCTGCCCACTTCCACCTAAACCGTGTTATTCGCTTACTTACGTTAGCTATCTTGTTCTTAGGCTCCGATCCTCAGAATTGTAAAATGGTTGCTTGTTGCTTTCTCAAAAGGACCCTGTCGGTTACTGTCGTTGCTCCGCATTTTTTTTCACTATTTGTTTTTATTAAGTGTCTTGAAAATGTTTGCAGAAGGCAGACAGCAGGCTTACATAAACTCCAGACTTTGTGCGTATTTGCCTAAATAATTTGGACTCACAAATTCTTTTCTTTTTCATTTTTTTTTTTCATTCTTTTTAGACATTTACATTTCAATTTTCCTCATATTCGTTGTGAAAAGTTGTATGTGTCACTAAGGTGCAAAATTATTAGCTCCTTAGTGACACGAATTGTTTCATTATTTTATTATCAAAATAATTAAAAAAATATCATTCTACTTTGTACATTTTTTTTTTCAATTAAGAAATGACCAATGAGGACCAGCGATGAAAAATGACTGCGGTGATTGAAATGGCGCACTTGAGGCCCCGTAGCTCTATTCTGTATAGTCAAATCAATTCCAATAGCTTTCAAATCGATGTTTTAACCGGTCCATAACCGCGCAAGCCTACGCGCAAGGATCGGCGATTTTGAACCTTATGCCATGGTAATAAAATTCAAAACCTTTTACGGGTAATGGCATTTCTAGAAATCCCATGGGAGGTGAGTCCTGAGCAGTTGGCCAACTTCAAATTGACGTTGACCAATCAGTATTGTAATGTGAATTTGTAAGAAATTGGGATATGTCAAGTGAAGAGACACAGAATCAATTTCTACTTTTTAACGGACTTCAAAAAGGATGAGGTTGTTTTTTGTTTTTGCATGTTTGTTACGCGATTATTTCGTCAATTATTAACAGATTTTGATCATTCTTGGTTTGATTGGTAGGTCATATTTCAGAGGTGTTCCTATATAAATTATATCAAATTAGATTTAGTGCATTTTGAAAAAATCATCAAAAATCAAAAATATACACACAGTTGACGTTTTGTTTTGGTTCCCTTCAGCAAAAGTTTTGATGAGGAGTTTTCGTGTATACAGAGAACATTGTCATCCCGACCGGGGAGGAAGAAGCAGGGTTTGAACTTGAAGTCGATTTTTTTAAGTTTTAAACTTGGTGTATTTATTTATTTTTAACAAAATGAACACAAAACAGATGGGTAAATTTTCCGTTTTATGTTTCCTGTGCTAATCCGAACGTTCACTGCGTTTGGGTAGTGATCTCGAACTAGTCTAAACTAAAACATAGCGTCACCCCTTTTTCCATTCCCAGAGTTAATCTAAACTATTAGACTTTTATACGCTGACGATACAAAGATATTTAGAGTTATTCGAAACACAGATGATTGTAATACCCCACAAAACGACCTAGATAACTTTAAGACCTTTTGCGTCTCCAATAATTTATTCCTTAATCCAGATAAGAGTGTTGTTATAAGTTTTAGTAGGAAAAGAAGAAATATCGATTTCAATTATAATCTTTGTAATAGAGATCTAACTCGTGTCAGCCAGATCCGTGATCTTGGTGTAATAATGGACTCAAAAGTAACTTTTATTCCTCATATCGATGCCATTTTGCGTAACTCTTTTAAACAACTCGGCTTTATATTGCGTGTAGGAAAACCTTTCAAAAGACTAACGTACAAGATATTATTTAATAGTTATGTCCGTAGTCGATTGGAATTTGCAAGTGCGGTTTGGAATCCATTGTATAAAGGACAAAGTGATAGAATAGAGAAAGTACAGGGAAAGTTTGTAAAGGCAATAGAGTATCGTACAACAAATAAATACTCAGATTATTCCACCGCTTTAAAAATACTTAACTTTACTTATTTAAGTTATCGTCGCGATCGTATTGATTTTTTGACCCTTTTCAAAACTGTTAACAATCATATTGATGCCCCTATTTTATTACAGTCACTTAATTTTAGAGTACCCCGACGCTGTGAGCGAGCTTGTAGGAAAAAAACTCTTTTTTATATCCCTCTCAGTCGTACTTCTTATGCAGGTAGTAGTTTCATTAAGAGGGCATGCAGGCTGTATAATGATAAGTTTGTACATTTAGATATTTTTAGCAGTAAGTTAAGTAAACTCAAAAAACTAACCATTACTTATGAATCAATTTAGGCTGTGTCATATATATATGCTTTATTTTTGTTTTTCATGTGTGTTCATGGGCGTACATACACATATTTACATCTAGACATACATGTACGTATGTTAGTTGTATGTAGCATTTTAATTTTGTATCCCCTTATTTTAGATTTTAAACATCAAAAATTAAATTAAATTAAAAATCGCCTTTAAGTACCTTTTAAGTTGTCATGCACAAAAGCAATTCTTTCATATATAGATATATATTTTTTAAATGTTTTGGTTTGTAATATTATTGTTAGGAAACTGTAAGTCTACTATTTATAAGAATTTTTATGTATAACTCAAAACTATGTGAGACTGTTTGTTTCTTTAAGAAATAAATAAATAAATAAAATATTCGTCACTAATTAGGAGTCGCGTTGTGCAAAGCCTCCAAGACAGTTCCTCCCCCACTGTAATAGTGGAACTGTCCCCCCCCCCCGTCCTCACCCCCTCACCCACGCCCTATCTAACTTGACAGCCTGTCACCGCTGTCAGATTTAATTGGAGACTCCGACACATCATTTTTTTCACCAAATTAGGAGTAATATAAACGCAAAATTGAACTTTATGTTAAGAACTACGTAGAGTGCCTTTACAGTTAGAGTTCGATTATTGCCAGAAATAAGCTTAGGTTATTGCATTAAATCATTTTCTGATTAGTGGTGTGGTTTTCCTAGGCTTTCATGTCATTAAGTAGTACTGATCCGTAAGCTTCCAGCAATAATCAAAGCTTGCTCTAAAATAAACTCCGAACTCAACTCTAACTGTAACGTTATGCCTGAAGTCCTAAGATAAGAAGGTGATATTAGTATTGGTCTACGCTAGAACTAAACACTAATGTGTCTAATTGTGCTGAAATGGTAATATCAAAATGCGTTAAGTTTAAATTTAAGTGCTTCTCAACATGGAAATAAAGCCATCCTTTACTCAGAATCCATAAGAAGAAGAAAGTTGTAATTTCAGTTTATTAACCGCGGTTATCACATAAAGTTAAAGCTAGTAAATGTACAAAAATGTTCTTGTCATACAAAACTAGAGATCTGATATTCAGATGCATATATTATATTTAACCTAAAGTTATTATTTGGCTAAAAAGTATGGAAGCGGCTCTTTAATAATAAAAAAAAATAAAAAAAACGATATTCCGGGATCGTATAACTATTTGGATGCATAAAAGTAAAAGTTGTATGTGTATAGGGTGTAATAGGAGGGGCAATGTGTGTTAGTGAAAAAATAACATAATAAATAGTTTTATAAAATGTTGGTAAATATACATCCGATGTTATAATCACAACAATAAATTTAGCGATCCCAGAATCGCGGGATTTTTTCAATAAAAAGTGCATTTCATAATAGCCCACACCTCAACTTTAGGTAAATATACATCCGATTATCCGATCTCTTTACATAACATATTTAAGTAACTATTTTTCCACTACACCTAAAAAGCGTCAAAATGCAGTCGGCTATTTTTGGTATTTATTTTTGATGTGTGTTTAATCAAATTTCGTATTTTAGACTTCAGGGAATGTGTTCGAAATTGAAATTCTCAAATAAGTCGGACCGAGTGATTTGAAATACTAGCAGAAACTATATTTAGCACTCAAAACTGACCGACCACAAACTTTTACCTACCGCATAATAAATCAAACTACCTCGGCGTCAAAAAAATCGCACCTTTGCTAAAATTCGTGTCAAGCGATTATAACTCTTAAGATCCTTCCTTTACCCTATCATTATTAGTATCATTTAAAATCTCAATTAATAAGCTTTCATAAAAATAATCATTTGTTTAGGGAAAAACAAAAACCACAAATCGCCAGCACTTTGATTAAAAAGTGGCTCACTAATTGAACCACCCTGGACGCGTATAAAAGGGGGGGGGGGGGGGGGGGGGGGGGTAAAAGTCAATTATGGGTCATTCGCTATCCAGACGTCACAGAGGTCACACCTGAAGAGCTCCGACAAGAAAAAACCCAGTGAAAATGGATACCACGGCAGAAGAAGCAGCTCAAGTGGTGTCCCTACTGCTCCCCTACCCTAGTTGCTCGGCAACTGAACATCAGCCGATTTCGAGTGCAACGGGTATACCGACGGTTCCAAGAGACTGGAGGTTACATCAGGAGACATGGTTCCGGCAGACGTCGCTGCACTACCGTCAGAGATGATCGCTACATTGTGTCGACGTCTTTGCGGAACCGCTTCTCCAAAGCTGTGGAGCTGCAGCAGCAGCTTCGAGCTACTCGAAGGACAGCAGTCAGCGTCTCCACTATCAGAAGAAGGCTGCGAGAGAAGAATTTGCTGCCCCAGGGAGCTGCTGCAGGCCCCCAATTGACTGCCATCCACCGGACGACCAGGAAGCGATTTGCCGAAACGCGCTTGCCGTGGACATTCGACCAGTGGAGGAATGTCCTGTTCTCCGACGAAACCCGAGTGTACCTGTACACCAACGACAGGCGTAAGAGAGTCTACAGGCGACCAAAGGAGCGTTTCACACCGGCCTACAGCGTGGAAACCGTCGGCTATGGAGGAGGATCCTGCATGTTCTGGGGCGGCATCTCTATCGACGGCAAGACAGACCTCGTGAGCGTCTCCAGAGCTGGAGGTGGTCGCGGCCAGGGGTCTCTGACTGCTCACCGGTACATCACCGAGATTTTGGAGGAGCATGTGGTCCCATATGCTGGTTTTCTCGGCGCCAACTTTGAGTTCATGCACGACAACGCCCGGTGCCACACAGCCTTTATTGTCAAGGACTACCTACGTCGAGTTGGCATCAAGGTTATGGACTGGCCATCAAGAAGCCCCGACCTCAATCCTATCGAGCAACTCTGGGATGAGCTGAAACGGCGAGTTCGGGCCCATGATCCAGCTCCTGCCACTCTCGATGAGCTTCGAGATGCCGTCATCGAGGAGTGGGACAACATTCCCCAGGAACACGTCGTGACGCTCATCAGGTCCATGACTGACCGCTTGGAAGCTGCTCGGAGGGCTAGAGGAGGCAACACTAGGTTTTAAGACTAATTTTTAAGGATTGTTATTGTTGATTTTTAATTTTTGTACTGTTCCTTTTCTTTGTAATTTTGATCAGAATACACATTGTTTCACATTTTCCCAGAATTTTCTTTTTTCATGGGGGTGGTGGCCAATTTCCTACCGTTTTCAAATAGGGGATTTCATTAGCTTTCAAATGATACTAATAATGATAGGGTACAGGAAGGATCTTAGGAGTTATAATCGCTTGACACGAATTTTAGCAAAGGTGCGATTTTTTTGACGCCGAGAGATACGTTGCTAAAATTCACACTTAGCGTGAACAAAGATGGTTATTATGATTTTCGTTTTTAATTAGACTTTTTCGGGGCGTCCGTGGCCTAGCGGTATTCGCACTTCGGAAACGATCGTGCTGGTACCAACATCGGACCGAGGCGGGTTCTGTGTACACAACAATGTGGAAGAGAGTTACGAATACTTTAGCTAGTTTCACAGTGTTATCAGTTATTAATTAGGTAGGTACAGTTACATTATTTTAACTTTACCGCTCGACACTTCTTGGCTTAAGATTTATTATTTATGTTTTTAATAGTAAATCAATTAACGGTATTCAGAATTTTCCCCTTAATATAATCTTTATGATACACCTCTGTGCCAAATTTCTAGTTTCCAGGACATCTTGATCACTTTCAGCGACTAAAACCGAGAAGTGTCGAGCGGTAAAGTTAACCCCTCAAGGCCCCATAGCATCATATGATGCCCATCCCCAAGGTTTTGAATTTTATTACCATGGAATAAGGTTCAAAATCGCGATGCCTTAAAACAAGCTGGGGATTTGAGCGGAAAGAATAGTACTGTGCTCCATTATTATTCCATTATAATGTCATTTGTTCTAGGTTCCGATAGAAACATTTTTCTTTCATTTGAATGAAGCATGTCATGGCGTTCTATTTAAATAAAAAAATAAGTAAAAAACCGTCGATTTCCTTAAAAAAAACTATATATTAGACTCGATACTGCCGCCATTTCTATCAGATTAACACCAGCCACTAGCTGCGAGGCGAAAGTAATTAAAAGTTACTTTTATCGCTAAATAAATTGAAAAAGTTTGAGCATTATGTCGGTATACTTGTATCGACTCCGTGTTCCTTGAAGTAGGTATTGATAACGGTTGCTGAGATGTTACTATTATATTCAAGGATGTTGCTGTCTTGTTGCGAAGCTATTTCATTCAACTCAGAATATAATATAATGTATGATGTATTAAATTAATTGAAGAAATTTAGATGTCTAATGTGTATACATTCGCTCTAAAATGTGTTCATTGCTAATTAATTAGATAAAATATGACAAAATCGGATTGATGCTTCCATAAATAGGTGCTGAATAAAGCAGCCGACTTGGTTTTACTTTCTCTCACTCAACCTTTTGCGGAACAAGAACTGCGTTGCGAAATTTTTGTGCATGAAATAAAGGTTTCAGCAACTCCACGTGAATTATGTTCCGTAATCTCGTCCTCATAATTTTGTACTATGTAGTATGCACCTTGCACTACAGCGCTGTCACAATCTTCAAAGATGAACGCATTCATCAAATAAACTGAACGCAGCCACACTTCCATGCTCCGGCCGGTGGCGCCCCCTACCTGGAGCTGTCATTGTGCTTTTTTGTGCCACGCGCTGTTGCACGTTCGGACATTGAAATAAGTTTTATCGGTGAAATACCTAGTGAAAATGGGTAAACACAAGCGGAAGAAGAGGAATTCTTCGACGGACGAATTGAATGAGCGGTTGCGAAGGTTGGAGAAGTGTTTATACGATCGGAGTCGTCACGACAGTACCGGTGAGTTATAGGTTATTTTTCTTTCAAAAAACTATGCTAATCAAATTTCCCAGGACTAGCATCATACCTATCGCCATATGGGTTCAAGTCTCAAGGGTTTTCACGAGAGGTTAACTACGAGAACATACTAGGGTCCTAGGAATAGGAATAAATTCAGTGACCCTAGAGCTTTCACGAGAGGTTAGCCAGTGGTACACACGTACGTTTTCAACTTGAAAACGCGCTTCAACTGCATCCCAGAGCTTTCACGAGAGGTTAGCCAGTGGTACGCACGTACATTTTTTTAACTAGAAAATGCGCTTTAACTGCATCCCAAAGCTTTCACGAGAGGTTAGCCGGGGATACTACAATTCAGAATCGTAACTGCATCCCTAGAGCTTTCACGAGAGGTTAGCCGTGGATACTATAATCTCAGATTTGGGAATCTAAATAAGTTCGTCTTTCTTAGATGACTACTCAAACTACGAGCGCCGCTACACCCAGTCTCGCTCCAGAAGCCGTTCATCCCACCGCCACAGGAGCCGTTCATCCCACCACAGAAGCCGTTCACCCCACGGCCACAGAAGCCGTTCATCCAATCGCTACAACAAACATGACCGATCGCGACGCCGTCATCGTTTACCATCCCAGTCACCCTCATCTGTCAATGATCATAATGATAATTTTACTCAAGAAGGAGGAAAACAGGGGGGGGGGGGGCAGATATGGAGGAGACAGAGGCGACAAAGGCTCCACTAATTGAGACATTGCAGGAAGACCATCAGGAAGATAATATAGTATTACCGGCAAACATAGAGGGACTCCTGGGACCAGAGGGTACCTCCAGTACTAACAATAGTTATGATCTCCACGAAAGCCTGGTGAAGCGGTGGATGGCTATATTACACGACGGCCTCAACTCGGAGGTGAAATCCACCATCATTAAAAAACATGACCTACCGAACAACTGTGGCCTGTTGGCGGCCCCAAAACTTAACCCAGAGATTTCTGCCGCAATGAATGATAGCGGAATAAAGCGAGACACTAGAATTAGTGACCAACAGACCACACTAGCAGCGGCGATTACTGCTATCGGGAAAACTCTGAATGGCATGATAAAAAATAACCAAGATATTCAGGACATAGAAAACCTGAGTGACGCAGCCAGATTACTATGTGGGCTGCATCATGAGAGTTTCATTACACGCAGATCACTCATCCTGCCAGGCCTTAACAAAGATGTTAAGGATTTAATGGAGAAGAGCTCCATTTCAGAGTTTATATTCGGGGACAAGTTACAGGACAAGGTGAATACATGCAAAGCTCTGAGAAAGACTGCTCAGGAACTCAAGAACACTCCTGCTCAACCGAAGTTTCAAAACAAGGCAAAGCCTTTAAACTACCAAGGCCCACAACGACAACTGATGCCACCACGTCTGAGTGGGCAGAGACAGAAACCGAGGCGACCTACATATCAGACAACAACCCCGAGGACGAACCACCCCAGGAGATCCCAGCCACAACACCAGCAGCATCGTCGTCAGGTCCAGCACCGTCGCTAAATCAGGTACAAACAGGCAGATTAAAATATTTTTCTGACCAATGGGATATTATCAACACTAATCCCACTGTACACAGTTGGATAAAAGGTTATAATATACCTTTCAAGGAGGAACCTGTACAAACATCTTGTCCAAATAATACCAATCTCACTCGGAAGGAATCTGACCTAATTTCTATAGAAATAAATAAATTGTTAAAAATAGGTGCCATTAACAAATGCTCTTCGATAGATGGTCAGTTTCTATCTAGCATATTTTTACACCCTAAGTCAGATGGTAGTTGGAGGTTCATATTGAATCTTAAGAAACTTAACGAATTTGTCAAAACTGTTCATTTCAAGTTAGAAGACATAAGGACAGCAACAAAGCTTATGACCCGAGGATGTTACATGGCTACCATTGATCTGAAAAATGCCTATTATTTATTGTCAGTGAAAGAAACTGACAGGAAGTACCTGCGGTTTCAATTTCAAGGCATCCTATATGAGTTTACTTGCCTACCCTTCGGACTAAGTACAGCTCCATATGTCTTCACCAAGATCTTGAAACCAGTTGCCTTGCACCTGAGGTCAATGGGGCTTTTGTCTGTCATGTATCTAGATGATATCCTCTGCCTTGAAGATTCCTATGAGAAATGCTTAAATAATGTTGCCATTACCCAAACTTTTCTGAAAAATCTGGGTTTTATAGTCAATACAGAAAAAAGCTGTTTAGAACCTAGACAGTCTTGCCAGTATTTAGGTTTTATTTTAGATTATGTCCAGTTCACCATATCACTTCCCCAAAAAAAGATAGATTCTATACTTCAGTCTATAGAACAAACAAAAATTAAAAAGATATGTAAAATCATAGATTTTGCTCGATTGTTGGGCATGTAATCAGCTGCCTGTCCAGCAGTGGAGTATGGTCGGCTCTCCACAAAAATTATGGAAAGCAATAAAACTACAGCTTTGAAATTTTGCAACGAGAACTATAATGGGTGCCTTTCTATTACCATGGAAATTATATCAGATCTGGAATGGTGGTCATCCCACATCCAAAGGAGCTATTGTACAATAAAACAATTTGACTTTAAATTAGAAATTTTCTCAGATAGTTCACTGACTGGATGGGGCGTGGTATGTAATGACGTTAAAAGTCATGGACATTGGACTGAAAAGGATAAATCTTTTCACATAAATTATCTTGAACTATTGGCAGCATTTATAGGGTTGAAAATATGCATCTAAACTGGAATACTGTGAAGTTTTGCTGAGAATAGACAATACAACTGCCATTGCCTATATAAATAAAATGGGTGGCACACGTTATCCTCACTTAAATAATTTAGCGAGAGAAATTTGGCAGTGGTGCGAGAGGAGACACATATGGGTGTATGCGTCTTACATAAGTTCTAGAGAAAATGCCATTGCTGATAAAGAATCTAGGCGTTCAGATACAGAAATAGAATGGGAGTTATGTGACACAGCCTATGAAACAATAGTCAATACCTTTGGCAGGCCACAGATTGATCTATTTGCAAATAGAAATAACACAAAGTGCCAGGATTATGTGTCATGGCTTCCAGACCCAGACGCATTCTCTATAGATGCTTTCACATTAAAATGGCTTGATACTTTCTTTTATGCATTTCCCCCATTTGCCCTCTTGAGTAGAGTGCTACAAAAAATTAAAAGAGAAAAGGCAGTTGGTATTGTTGTTGTCCCACTATGGCCATCTCAACCATGGTACCCACTATTTACTTCTATGATCATATCTCAAAAGATAGCACTACAACCAAGCTCTAATCTACTATTATGTCCTTCCAGGGATCCACATCCACTGCACAAGAGTCTCACACTGGTTGCTGCGATATTATCCGGGAGGCATTCTTAAGAAAAGGAATACCGCACTCCTCGGTGGACATATTACTGGCTTCCTTGTCAACCAATAACCAGAAAACAATACGAGTCCTCCTTAAATCAGTGGATTCTCTTTTGCCGAACACGCGATGTGGATCCTCTCTCTGGCTCAATACCCATGGTGATATCATTTTTAACATCTAAGTTTGACGACGGATTGTCATATAGTACACTCAACTCAATGAGGTCAGCAATTTCCTTTGTTATAGGCCCCCACGTAGGGACGGATGAGAGAGTCTTAAGATTCTTTAAAGGCATTTTTAAATTAAGACCTAAGAAACCCAAATTTGACGAAGTATGGGATCCCAACATTGTTCTAAATTACCTATCTTGTCTATTTCCTAATGAAACCCTTAGCCTAGAATTATTAACTAAAAAGATGATTACCCTTCTAGCTCTTGTGACTGCACATAGAGTCCAAACCTTATCTCTTATAACCATAGATAACATTTCCATTAATGAGGACAACATCAATATATAACTTCTGGTTGATATCAACATTATCAACCCAATCTGATTTTACCATTTTTTAAAGACAATATTAGTATCTGCCCGGCAACCACTTTGCTTTGTTATTTAAACAATACTAAAGTAAAGAGACAAGATTGTAAGACATTAATACTAACATTTAGGAAGCCTCATCATGCCGCTTCCACAGCATCTATTAGCAGGTGGATTAAACAGACTTTATCTGATTGTGGATTAGATGTAAGCAAGTTCACAGCACACAGCACAAGACATGCTTCCACCTCAAAAGCCTTTGAAGGAGGCATTAACATTGAGGTCATAAGGAAGGCAGCAGGCTGGACTACAAACTCGTCCACTTTTGCTCGTTTCTACAGAAGACCTGTTGTTTCTGATCCCAATGCTTTTGCTCAAGCAGTGTGCTCTATACATAAGACTAACTAGATTTACCAAAATAATGTTAACTATATTGAGCATATTCTTGAGTCTCTTCTTTATAAACGATATCTCATCGTTAAACAATGAAAAAATTATTCAGGAATAAATATTTGTGATTATTAAAACAACTTTCTTCTTTAAACATCTACATAGTACAAAATTATGAGGACGAGATTACGGAACATAATTAATAAGATCGGACTAACTTACCTTGTGACGTCCGATCCTCAATTATGTGAAGTAATCTCGTCCTCATCCTATTCCCAACCCAACCCAGACTGATCAACCAATTCTTATTAAGTTGTTTACAGATGGAAGCCCTATTTTGTATAAAAGTTGTGTTGTTGCTTTGAAGTAATGACAGCTCCAGGTAGGGGGCGCCACCGGCCGGAGCATGGAAGTGTGGCTGCGTTCAGTTTATTTGATGAATGCGTTCATCTTTGAAGATTGTGACAGCGCTGTAGTGCAAGGTGCATACTACATAGTACAAAGTTATGAGGACGAGATTACTTCACATAATTGAGGATCGGACGTCACAAGGTAAGTTAGTCCGATCTTATTAATTATAAATTACAGAAATTTCTGTAATTTATAATTCACGTGCTGTCGCGGCTCTTCCTCATATACATCATAAAATACACTTTAATATACAGCGTGTTCGTAAAAACGCGTTTACCCTCAAAACACAACTCAATCGAATACAAGGGTGAACGTACTACCCTCATTCAACCCTATAAAACAAAGGTGTCGACAAGACGCCTAGAAACCCTTAAAATACTCTCATTCTGTTAATGTAAGTATTCTGTGATTCATTCCGTTTGGAGTTTACGTTTTTCTATAACGTACGTATGGGAAAATTATGGTGTTCGCAATACGTACTACACCATATTTTCCTACATGGGGTGGCAGAGGCACATTCGTGCCTATGAGTAGCCATTTATGCAATAGGTACTATTTTTTTCATCGAACTTTAGCGAAGTGGAAAAGAGGAGTGTTATTTATTATGTTTTTTGACCTGTTTGTTTAAGTGCTCGTATAATGTATGTCTGTCCCTGTGTCCCCTCGTCACAACTTGAGCTTGTTGCTCACTCGAAGCTCATTTTGTTCCACCATTTAACCTACAAGTGGGATACCTTGGGTTTAAGTTAGATTTTAATTGAATGTGTATTTGTCTTATATTGTAACTTGCCCTGCTTGTAACCCTGAAATAAATAAATAAAAAACTGCCAAACGACCAAACCGATGTTGATAAATGATACACCATTAGATCCGTGTTGATGACTCTGTGGTGTCACTGGGTACATAAAAAAATAAGATTGGGGCAGATTTTTTATAATTATATACTAAAGAGCAGGAACAAATGACGTAATTTAAAAAAACTAAAAATCCTAGCTGCGGTACCCTGAAAAGCACAAAACAACAGATAAGATTTTTAACGTGTTTATTGAAATCCGATACAATTCTTGGCAGTATATTAAATTAAATTAAATTTATACTTTTACTATAATAATATCGAATCTCTATAATAATAGATAAGCATGCCTTTGTAAATGTATTTTCTTTAAGCTTGTAATGTGAATTTTCATTTGCAATAAAAATATAGGAATACGAATATACGAATTATTGTATCCTTTGATTTATTGTTTGCAATAATTAGATTTCGTGTATAACAAAAAACCGGTCAAGTGCGACTCTCACTCGCGCACGGAGGGATCCGTACCACCGTACAATGTTAGATGTACCTTGTAGACACAATGTACCTTCACTTCGTTACATATCGTGAGGTATCTAAAATCATAAGAAATCTCAAAAACAAGAAAAGCTGTGGTTTCGATGACTTCCCCGTAATTCTATTTAAGCATTGCGCTGACCTACTTACTATACCCCTTTGCCTGTTAATCAACCAATCCTTCGAACAAGGCGTATTCCCATCACTTTTGAAGAAAGCAGTTATCACACCAGTTCATAAGAGAAAATCTAAAACCAACACTGACAACTATCGGCCCATTGCAGTTCTTCCTACATCAGCCAAAATATTTGAAAAAGCTATCCACGATCGAATCTATTCCTTCTGTGAAAAATTCAACGTATTTCATCACTCCCAAAATGGTTTTCGGAAAAATCATTCAACTACTCTCGCCGTCTTTAAATTCACACAAGAAATTCTTAATATACTCAAAAATAAACATTACGCTGTTGGTATACTGATCGACATGACGAAAGCTTATGATAAAGTTCAGTTTAATATACTGTTGAATAAGTTAAACGGTGTGGACATTAGAGGCAAAGCACACGACTGGCTTACTTCATATTTACACAATAGAGAACAATATGTCCAAATAGAATATTATAATCAGACTACAAGAGAAATCGTATACCATAAATCTGACTGCATAACTACTCATGCCTCAATACCTCAAGGTAGCGTATTCGGATGCCTACTTTTTCTTATTATATCAACGATCTCCCAAAAATTCTAAATGAACCTTGCATCCTATTTGCTGATGACATATCCCTAGTTTCCTCCCACAAAAATAACGATAATATAAACGAAAAACTCACAAAATGCCTTGACACCATTACTGACTGGATGACTGACCACAACCTCGAAATAAATCCCCAGAAAACTAAATTAATAACGTTTTATCCACATCAAAAACCGCCCCTCGATATCAACTTTATGAATGAATGAATGAATGGTGCTTCTCCAGCCAGGGTTCTAAACCTGTTCCGGTCTTTCGGCCGGCATACCAGAGGGCACAAGTTTTGAGGGGGGGCGGAATGACCTGCTCTGTAGGAAGGGAAGGATAGTGAATTCAATCGACCGACTCTTCAGCCTGAAGCCAATATAGGATATGTGGAATGGGGAGGATGTGGGATTTGGAGAGCAGCTGTTGTTTTCTTCAAGTTCTTGTTTTCCTTCTATTTTCAGTTATTGTTAATAGTTGAGTTTCCTGAGTCGTGTTCGTTTCGGTTATCCGGTAAGTTCCCAGTTTCGCTTTTGCTGTCTGTTTCTGGGATACGGTATATTTGCCTCTAGGCCATCCTGACTTCGTCCCTGTTGTGTGATGATTCTGTCCAGTAACTGTGTTCTTCACCGTAGTATTTGATGTCATGCTTAAGGAAATCTTTCCAGGTGTATATAAGTCGGCCGGCTTTCTTCTTCCTTGCTTCGTATTTGAATGGAGCGTGTAGTAAGTGCTGTTGTGGGCGTCGCAGAATATGTATAGTAACATATCCGGTGGTTTTTGATTCGTTTGGTTATCGTTTTGCCCTGTAGTCAGTCATGAATTCTGTGGTATCTTGGATAGCTTCTGGCGTTCTCAAACATGTCTCTGAGGATCAGGCGTTCATATACTGACTGTCAACTGTTTGCTTTAGTGAAGGTTGCCGCTTTTTGTCCGTATTTTACAAACAGTGCAATGACCATTTTGTAAATCAGGCGCACTATATTTCAGTCTATGTTGGATTTATTTATAAAATGCATTAGGGCCTTGGAATTGCATATGGCTTGCCGGCACCTCTTTTTTATTGTGTCGTATGTCCTGCCGTAATATATGTGCCGAGATATTTGATTTCGTTTACGGTTCGTATTGGAACTACGTCCAATTCACTGGTTGTTTATGGGGTCTCTTATAAGAATTTTCGTCTTTCTACTTTTAAGTTTGCCATGAGCAGTTCTCCGATGATATTTGACTATTCACTTTTAGCTACTCCGCGGCATAGCAGCGCTGCGTATAAACGCTCTTTCAGGTTGCGGGCGGTCCGACTCTGGAACGCACCTCTTTGCACCATAAGAGACAGTCCGACTCTTTTTTCTTTTAAGAAACATATCAAAGAGCTCTACATGTCTCTTTCGTAATAGTACATTACGCTACAAGGGAAGTAAGTGAGCTATTACGGAACGAGATGCAATTTGGTACCCGTGCGAGCTTCGCTCGCAAAGGGCTCTAAGGATCGAGGGCATCCGAGATATTTAGACTCCCGAGCGAGCGAAGCGAGCAAGGGCGGATATAATTCGAGGGTGCAATAGCTACTTACAACCCGAGAGAAGTATACTATTTTACACCTTTCTTGCGAGGAAAATTTATCAAACTTCAAATAATATCGATTGAATTACCGCCAATTTTTTTTTTTTGTGTTGTTTGAGTTTTTGACCAAGGAGGTTTGCATAGCTTGAACTGTAAAGTTGTATGAAAATCCATTACATATCAAGCATTGCTTGTTCTGCAAAGTAATTTGAAAATGGAACGTAGTTTTCAATGCAGACAATGAATGAATGACGTAAAGACTAACTTACATTCACTGTTTGAACGTAAGTAAGTAGGTCTTTACGAGCAAGGCAGGTGTAAAAGTTATTGTATTTATTTTATTATATGTAAGGTTTATGTATATATCGGTAATTATTTCGTATTTGCTATCTGTATTTTACAGATATTTTAATTTATTCCTAGGCATTTTAGTTATAGTAATTATTGTGCATTGCCTACCCTTTTATGATAGCAATTCCTGTAATGCCTTGTTTTGCTGGAAGAAATCTCTCTTCAGAGAAAAGCTCGCCCTTGTACATGCATTTTCTTTTGATGTAACTTTTAAAATATTTGTGTGCAATATTGTGACGGAGGTTTGTTCCTATAATTACCTTTTTCCTGTATTTCTTTATAGCGTCTTGTCCGATGCGAGCATACAGATACCAGAGATAGTGTTTTGACATATGTATCATGTTTTTTTCCTTTATATAGGCTATGTGTATGTTTTTGTTAGTCAATTCCGCGTCAATGTTGAGTCTTTTAGTTATTTCGGCGCATCCTCTAACCTTCCAAGTAGCAATGCGCATACGCTCGCATGTGACTTGTGGTTTAAATATGGGGCAGTTTCGTATCATCGTATATCCGGTGTTGTCTGGGATGTCTTCTGTTGATGTTATGGTTGACCCTGAGGAGGTCATGGGTGTTGCAATAAGTATCGGCGAAAGTATGGTGTTATCAGTTTGGTTATCGGTTGCTTGATCCGTGGGTAAATTTGGCGATTCAAGCAAGTAAACGCTGTCGTAGTGGTGTCCTGTGACGTTGAGGTTGATAGATTTCACTGCATCCGCTGGATTCTTGGGCGTGAATGTGAGCGATGGTGTATTTTGCTGGTGGATTGTTGCGTTAAGTAGAAAGTATTCGGCAGCTGGTATTATAATCTCCTCTCCAGCCCAAGTACCGTAATTGCGTAGATTTTCAGTGTTGAGTTGTTAAGGATTTCAGGCTCAGTGATTGCAAGCTTTGTTATGTTCATCGCCGTTTTCTTCTACATATTTAACTAGGTCCTTACGAATGTGAGTGTGGTTGCATGTTAATTGACATAGGTGATTAATTTGGTCAGCAATTGCGGTGAATAGGCAGTTACCATCTCAGCGTTGGTAAGGCTTCCATTAGGTTATCTTCTTGGGATGTTGTTGAAAGAAAGAACTTAGAGATAGCGTGATTTATTTGAACTACCATTGTCTACGATTAACAGATCGTACGGGTTGCGATTGTCAAAGTTTGTGCGTATCTTCGTGCGCCCTTATTCTCGGTAGAGAGCCGCTTAGGACGAAAAGTCTCAGATTTTATTGTTGTTATTGTTCATCAGTGGAAGTCTTTTGTTAATTGCCTGTTTTCTGGAAGATGGTGAAATGATCCTTTTATGATGTGCAATTGTTTGCTGTTTCTCGCTATTTCTCAGAATATGCAGTTATGTAGTAGACGGGCTTGCATTATTGTTTTATTTTTGTGGGCTTGTCGGACCGGATAAGGTTAGAAATGGTTATGTTTTGTTTACTGTTATTGGGTAGGTTCCTGCTTAGTTTTGTATTTAGGTATACCTATCTCCTACCTACTAGTACGGCACTGTGCCTGTGGAATAGTTTGGAGTTGGCGTAGTAATTTGAAGCGAGCGTGGTATCTGTTTATGAAATGGTATTTAGCATTACGAAGGGGGTTACCTGCCAGATATAGAGTTCGTTTTGCCTTTTGATCTGAGTTAGGGTTATCATAATCGCAGCGATCTCACCAGGTTGTTGCTCAGCTAGTGAGACTCATTGCACTGATATCACCTACTTCAAATCACTTCATTAGTGCATATAAGTTAGGTCCGTGAACAAGGCCCTAAAGATGAAGTACCCGGTTGTATCTGACCCGGCGGAGGGGGGTGCATGTGTTTGTGGCGTGTGAGTGTATGTGTCGGTACGGTAAGTATCAAAGTCATTGGTCACCTTATCTTGAGTTGTGCATTTTGGGTAGGCCGGGGGAAGGTGTTTAGATTTACCGCTATCATATTATCTGTTTTTGGGGCGGGTGGAACTTGAGGGTACTTTGGTGGTCGCGCTGTATTTTGGTATGGGAAAAGTGAGATGCTGCGATGTAGATTTGACTGGTTGTTGATAGGTTGTTGATTACATTTTGGGGCTCTATTATGTATGCGCTGTCGTAGTGGCTGTCAGAAAAGGTCAAGTTGATAGTTCCGACTGAGTTATATTCTTGTTGGGGGCTATATACGATTGATGGGCCATTTTGTTGATGGATCGCTACACTTATTACGTAGAACTCCGCGGCTGCTATGATAATTTCTTCACCGCCCCACGAGCCCTGTATGTGGAGATTTTTTATGTACTCAGTGAAAGCTTCTGCGTTTGGTGCGTCCATCGCATGTTTGATGCGTGGATAATTGCTGTTAGCTTCCACGTATCTAGCTAAGTCGCTTCTGATGTGGGTATGGTTGAATGTCGCTCCAAACAGATGGTTGATTTGGTCTGCAATTGCATGGAACAGGCAGTTTCCATCTCTGGGCATTGGTAGAGTTTCCATTGTGAGGTATTACTACAGGAGAAAGCCTCGTGGTATTTTAACTAATATGAATGTGTGTGTATGGGTTGTTTCAAAGAGGTGTACGGCCGGTATGATGAGAGACGCTGTTTGGCTTTTTACGATCTATTTTTATTCTAATGTTTCCCGGTATTTCCAAGATGGGCTGACACCATAGAATGGGTGCCAGATGTGTGAGGGAACGTTGTGAGCCTTTTGTGCTTCGAAGCTTTTTCAATTGTTCCTAAATAGCAGTCAATTGTTTTGTCTAGTTTCTGGGAGTTTGGTGAGATGGCCTTTTTATGGCCTGCACTTGTTTAGTTTTTGTTTATTGTCGGGTTTAGTATATTCGCAGTTTAGCTACATAAAAATAATTCTAGCATTGTTAAGTTTTGGGTTGGCTTATTCATTGAGTTTCAGGGTTTAGTGGATGGTTATTGTTAATGACTGTTTTGAATGGTCTTTCGAAGATGAGAAGAAAATAAATCTCGAGGAGAATTATCTCGAATTTATTTTCAGGCAAAGCAATATAAGTATATGTAGCTATAATAATGTTTTATTAGTTGATTTTGATATTGCGTAGGTAGGGAATTGTTATATCCTGCCTATGACGCACCTATAAATGTGATTATGCCTTAGTCAATAGGGGCGACCGCGGCCGCGGTAAGTGGTGGTTTATTATTGTCAGGCGGCGAGTGGTGCTGAGAGAAATAAAGTTAGAGGTAGGTAATCACTATCAATGATGTCCTAATCGGAATGATCTCACCAGGTTGGTGTGTTTAGCGGCGGTGGTGGTGGAGGCAGTAGCGTTGAGGGTGTGTTGCGTAGGCGTCGCTCACTGCCGGCCTGTCGCTGCGTGGCTCAGACGTGCACCTGGCCTAGAATACATTCTAGGGCTTGCACAGATGGGATGCCTAAGAGTATCGCGCAGTTCTCTGGGCATTCATTACACTTGACCGCACTAGTATCATCACAATCACTGAAATGCGTGGTATTGCACAGATGGGGTGCCTAGATGGTTCGCGCACATTCCCCAGGTAACCCTTACAGTAACACGCGGTATAAGCCAGCCTATAAGCCAGGCTCGTTTTCGGGCCTCCGGAGGCAGAACAAAAGGCGCGCGCCGGGGATGAAAACTATTGTTTGTTTAAATGCGTTTGGGAGATCTCGGGGGGACACGTTCGTTCGGTCCGGCAACACAAACGCCACTCCCGCCCCTCGATATCAACTTTAGCTATAATAATATTCCACTAGAAATAATAAAAGAGGCAAGTTTATTAGGAATTATCATAGACTCTCACTTAAATTGGAAGTCGCATGTACAGAAACTTAAAGGTAAAATATCTAAATTCTCATTTGCTTTAAGGGAAGTAAAAAAATCAACTAACACCGCCACTGCTCTTTCAGCATACTACGCACACGCACATTCCTTACTTAATTATGGCATCATACTGTCGGGAAACAGCACCGACGCTCCACAATTATTTAGACTACAGAAAAAGCTGCTGAGAATTATAGCAAACATAGAACCAACACACACATGTAAACCACATTTCAAAACATATAGCATCCTCACCCTCCCCTCTATTTACTTATTCGAAATAATAAAGCTAGTCAGAAAATACCCAGAAACATACAAGACCAGAGACACACTGAATAACTTATACTTCTTCAGACACAAACACAAAATTCTCCTCCCAAAAATTAATATGTCATTGCAATCCACTAACACATATATTATGTCCATAACCATCTATAACAAACTTCTAGATAGTTACAAAAATATTTCTAACGAAATAGAATTCCTAAAGAAAGTAAAAAATCATCTCCTCCAAAAAGCTAACTACAGCATTGAAGAATATTTAAATGAAACACACTTTCTATAATCACACACAAACACTCACACACATGCACTTACACACCTTCAAACACACTCAGAACACACACACAGGTACACATACACAAATGCATGTAAATCTTATAATTACAATACTTTAATGTTACGCTAATACTGTACATAATAGTAGGTAATGATCTCATTGTTATAAAGTTAACCATTTTATGATATTTTATTATTGTGCAAGTTAGATGTAAGATATTGCAGTGCCCTCACTGGGTTCATTGTCGGTTCTTCAAATTCTATATATATATATCACCATATACCACCACAATGTCGCAATAAACGTTTTGAGTTTGAGTTAGATGGTGTGGAGTGAATAGTTTGGATTTTACATAGCAAAATGCTGTTTACAATATTATTGGTGCGGCTACTTTCACACTCCATGTACGTAACCGTACGTATGTGGTATTGAAAGAATTGTTGTATGGGAGCCCCCTTAAGTATTTATTTCATTCTGTTTTTAGTATTTTTTATTATAGCGGCAATAGAATATACATCATCTGTGAAAATTGAATATGTCCAGTTAGACAGATTCAATTTTCAGATAGTTATCACTGCTCGTGAGATACAGCCGACGACGGAGGGACGGCTTAGCAATAAGCTCCTGTTTGGCACCCTTCGGGTACGGAACCCTAAAAAGAAGGCCCCTTAAACGAGACGTATTGGGACTGAAAATTCAATAAACAGCTTTACCATTTTACAGAATTGTGTTCCCGGTGCAATTTCCACCGGAACATAGCCAGGTGGCAATTTTTCATCTCCGAGTGTTCTCTGTGATAAAAATATCCGCTTCGAGAGTTTCGTGGCAAAGTTTACTCGCAGTAAGTTTCACAGTATGTTACACACCTCGGCTAGCCCCCTCCCTCACGAAAGTGTATTATTGAATAACTGGCTATCCATGGCCGCAAGCGTGCCTCCGCCACGCCCTAAAGGACAATGCGTGACGCTATGTTTGTTTGTTAGTGGCCGTGGTCTAGTGGTTTCACGCCCGCCTGTCACGCAGGAGATGTGGGTTCAAATCCCGGCGCTGACCAGTTATAGTTTATTCACTTTGTTAGCGTCACCTTTGATCACGCCGCCTTGCCGCATGCCTGTTCCTTTTAAAGAGCGTCGACACTAACTCAAAGGAGGCAGCCACTATGGCAATAAATAAGGTAATTTGTTTACAATTCTGAAGGTGATGGAAAATATCGTGAGTAAAATTGATGTACCTATTGAATATTAACATTTGAGCAATTTAAAAAGCACGTTTAAGCGACTTTGTCGAAAAAGGGATATAACAATGTTCAAGATTACTTAAATGACGGGACTGTGTGGGGTTAATCTAGCTCAACACAGACCTTGTTGTTAATAGTTTTGTAATTCTTTATTCCTGCTTATTAATCATAATAATTAATATTGTAATATTGATATCAGTTAAGCCCAAGCAATTTTTAAAAACTTCTCCCATAGTGGTCCAATGTAGAGAAGAGGCAAAAAATGACGTTTGCTAAGTATATGTAAATACCTAAAGTAATAAAGCACTTTGACTTTGAATAACTGGTTTGACTTAGGCCTACGCCCGCATGGTAAAAGGTGTGACGCTAAAGCCACTTCCTCACCGGGGCGGTATGTTTTTGGTTCGGTACCGGCTGTACGGAATCTGTAACGCATGTATTTTAATGAGAGCTTTCAGACGGCCTCGTATCAGTACTGTACTGAGCACAGAAGTTGTACAGAGTGCTCGGACTCTCCCCCTTCCCGTCTCACCCGCCCCTGCTTCGCCGTACGCCGCAATATCATACTCGTCATAGCGCTCGTAAAATCGGGTAAGCAGGCAAACTCCTCCCATATATATCATAAACACATATATATCGCCCAAAAGGGCAAATTGAAGGTAGAAAGCCTTCAGCATATACCGAGGCCTTGGCTCACAGTAAAGTCTTAGACAGATAACTGCAAACATAAAGGGGTTGTTTTTAGTCCGTATAGCACACGAGCTGATGCCCGCTTAATATGTGGGGACCCGGACATAGCAGGGAGGTCTGACTCCTGGGCATAGCAGGGAGGTCTGACTCCTGGGCATGGGTAATTCCATTTTTTTCCCTCCAACAAAAAATTAATAAATTGTGTCAGCTTCAGCAGATTGTGTGATGACGTAATCGACTATCCGGTTTTTTAACTTTGTCTTCCTCTCTTCTAACCTTGAAGAGAGGAAGGCAAAGTTATTCATAGACTTGCTTAATTTTTATCAAAGAACGATATGTTGGGTAAACAATTATAAATATATTTAATCTTTACCCGGATACGAGTAAGATTAAGCCGTACTCCACCACCCTGGCTCTGTGCAGGTTGGTGCGTACCACGTAGCGATAGTAGCCGCGACCAACAGCTTAACATGTCATCCGAAACACTGATCGACGATAAATTAATGATCTTATTGGTACAGATGTTCTGGCTGCCCGCTCCAGAGACTACGCACACTGACACAATGTGCATGTGCACGGCTAACAACAACTAAAGTCAAACCTTCACCGTGAAATATTAAATCTGTACATGGTCAGGATTCGAACCTGCGTCTGCTTCGTGAGAAGCAAGGGTGAAACCCATTTGACTACAGAGCCCATCGTGAAATAAACATGTAACACTAAAAACTTAACAATTCTCATTTGTATGATGAACATTAAGAACGCCGCAAGCAAATTATTGCTTGCGGCGTTCTTAGCCACAAACAAATTAGCCTCGTCGGCCCCCTGCCTGCAGGCAGGGGGCCGACGAGGCTAATTTGTGAGTATCTCGAGCGCGTCATATTCAGATACGGGACATGCCTTGCACCTTCTTTAGTAACAAATTTGTTTAGTCCCATCTTGAGCCGCGCCGTTGGTCCAACAATAAGTCACTAAGTTAAAAACAAAAAAAAACGACTTCAAGTCCAAGCCCTATTTCTTCCTTCCCGGTCGGGATACGAATTATATATAAGTGTATGTACATGAATAGTCCTCATCAAAACTTTTGCTGCACGGAACCACAAATCAAAACGTGATTTGTATTTTTTTTTTGTACTTGTTGATTTATTTCAGAAAGCGCAAAATTCATTTTGTTAAAATTTATACGGAACCTCCTGTAAAGTATGGGCTACCAATCAATACAAGAATCATCAAAATCAGTTTATAATTGACGGAGTAATCGCGTAACAAACACAAAAAAAACAGACGAATTAAGAACCTCCTCCTTTTTGTAGTCGGTTGAAAATAAGTTCATACAAGTGGGATTTACTCGAGTTTTTCTCACTAAGATATGTTGAGTTCATTACATGCTGATAATATATATTTCAATAAATCTGATACCATATAAACTTTAAAAAGTCCCTCGTGCGGTCTCGATGGATAGCATAAATCTGGTGGAGTTACTAATCAGGGTGTATCTTGGCCTTTCAACTATAACTTATTAAGATAGACACAAACCTTCATTGAGCTAATGAAGATTTTTAAAAATCCTCCCACAAGACGACTTTATCTCGATTGCCATGTTTGGAAGACCTTGTACACATACAGGTCCCTTATCATTATCACCCATCTGCTCGAGCTTCCTGTATTATCATTACCACTTTAGACCCAGACATCAATGATTGTGTGGAATAGCTCATAGTAAAGAAGTGAGCCCATCCACTTACGTGATGAGAAAACTTAAACGGATTCTCGATTTCATACAGTGATTTTGTCAAAAATATGTATGGAACTGGAAGCGTATAAAGTGGTTTAAAATAATATTATTATATACCAATAAAACCATGCGATCATCCGCTTCCCGCCTACGTCAGAGAACGCCATTAAGCAGATGCCAATACAATATGGACTGTTTTATAGGTTTGTATGGGTCATTTCAATTGTTTCTTGCGTCCTAGGCCTCAGCGTAGGGTAGGGATTACAAAAGAAACCCAATTGCCTCCGGCCCCACACGCTAATACCCTGTGTCTTGGGAATCAGAAACAGCGATATAACACACATATAAACATCTAAGAACTGGGGTTTTTTTTTCTTCCTCCCCAGCCGGATTGAACGTCGCCCAGAGAGCTCTGGCCCAGTTCTGGCTGTTGAGGTGAGGGGCGGGCACCGCATTCGCCCGTGGTCTTCTGGCGGGGTAGCGGAACTGGCGGGGTAGCGGGCGGCGCGGAATAGCATCGAGCCGCCCGAATACTTAAAAAATTAGGTGATTTCTCGAATTTACTGAAAAACGGACATAAGCTAATTGATAAAATTTAAGGATTAATACGGGGCTATAAAAGAGGAGAATTTAGGTATAAAAATTATGAGAAAAATCAGTAATTTTATATTAAAATTATTGAATCTCCTTTTAAATATAGACTATGTTCAGGATTTTTTACGATCGAGCCAAATCAATCCAACCGCGTAGCGACATAGTATTTAAACTAGATTATCTCTTTGTGAATAACATATAATTTTTTGAGACCAATTAATTTATTGTTTTTTTTTTCCAAAGCTCTCTTCAATGGTTTTGTGTGATCTTGGGCCTTAATTCGTGGCGCGAGGTAAACCTAAAACTGTACAGTACTTATGTGACATGGATATGGTACATGTTGGCTGTGGGACTAGATAGTCATTTCTAACTCTACCTAACATAAACTAACTGTTCCTATTCAAGTAAGTAAGTAGGTAGCTAGTTGGGTAGAATATGTATCATGCAGAATACTGTTCTTACTTCCACAAAGTCCAGTTTCAAAATTATACAAATGCGATTCAGGAATCTGCTCAATACATCTATCTATCTTCAGTTATATTATATTCATATAGCTATCCTCAGTTCCTAGAAATATGCCTTGTCACTTTTATCAAAGGGATGGGAATTTCGTTCCGATGTCCTGATAGTCTTTGCTTGAGGTTTTCCAACATCTAAGTAGATAGGTAGGTAAGGTAGAGCTGGAGGAGTTAGATCCGGAGGGACAACTACTAAGTAACTCAAAGTTTGACTAGCACTCAGTCATGGGTTTTGACTTAGGTATGAAATATGGAAATGACAACGCCCCAGTAGAGGTAGGTATGGCATTAAATTACGTTGTTTGCTATTTGAAATCATAATACCTAGTAGTTTATGTGACTGATACATAATGGAGGGCATTAAAACTCGAGAGCGGGTTTATGAAACGAGCCGAAAGTGAGTTTCATAATAATATCACTCGAGAGTTTGAATGCCTAACAGTTATATACACTAGTTTATCTACACACATATCATCATTCAGTATTCAGTATTTATTGTGTCATATAAATAGTATCGTAAGCTCGCTTTGATGTGTTCAGGAACCGCATGTTTGACCGGCATTGTGGCATTGAGTTGTTTAGCTTGTTCTGTAGTTACCAACTTCATAGACAAAGAAGGGGCGGCACGCAGGCGGGCGTCGGTGTTCGAATTTTGAATGTCATAAACATTATGGTCATAATGTTCAATATTCAGATAGGAAATTAGTTTTTACAAAGTATCTGAATATTGATACATTATGAATAAATTTTCGACAAATGATGACATTCAAATTTCGAACGCCGACGCCTGCCTGCGTGCCGCCCTTAGTTTGTCTGTGAAGTTGGTACTACTGAACAAGCTAAACAAGTGCACAGCAATTATCAATGCCACCATGCCGGTCGAACATGCAGTTCCATCAAAGAGAGCGTATGATATGTGTGTAGATAAACTATTAACTAGTGAATGTAACTGTACATAATTAGACATTAAAACTCTCGCTCGTTTCACAAACCCACTCGCAAATTTTAATGCTCTCCCTCAAAATCAAATGTTTGGTACCAAATGTACATTTGATTAGGTACTATCATGGCAAGAAATACTTAAGAAAACTTTGTTCGTCACGGGTTGCTAAGACTGCTATTGTTAATAAAGTTTTCCATCTCTTTGTCTATTCCTATGTAATTCCATCCTATTTGACACTGGGTAGGTAAGGTAGGTATGCATTTTCTAGTTTCTGAACATGTTTTTCGAAATATTTTTCCGTTCAATGTCACAGTTTTCCAGTACTTTTCTGGCTAGTTCTGGTGCTTAAGAATGGATTATTGGATTTCACCTTATCATATAGACGGAGAGACAGCCGATGCCATGAGAGATACCAGAGATGCCATTTGAAAACACATACAAGCAAAAGAATCTATAAACAGACAGGGTCGATGGGGACTTGCAAAGCACTGTGATGACAGGGCCTTTGCGGGTGTGCGGGAGATGTGCGGGACGTCGCCCCCTCCGCGATTTCCTCTTTCCCCTCTGGCCTTCAATCCTAACATGGACTATAGGTAACATGCTACCTACAAAAGGGAGATAGAGCATAATTCATGTGCCTAGTAAATCGAGGGTTATCCCCGTTTTAACCCAAAATGCTGTAGACAGAAATCCCAATTCAACTTACCCAGGTAGGTACGCATATAAAATGTTGGGGTGCATTGGGAATAACAGTAGGTAGGTATTTATTGTGTCATTTTTCGATTGGGCTTATTTTAAAAAATGTGTTGGATTGAGAATAATTCAGTGACTATAGAGTAGGTAGGTAATTAAGTAATATAGCAAAATGTACTATCTATACTGTACCATTGTAAAAATATCTAGGTCCTTGCCAGAGTAGGTAACTAGCAAGTTCAATAGGCACTCAATCGAATTGGATTAATATTCAGGCCGTAACATAGGCGAATTGCCCTTAGGTACCAACGGAATAAAACACTTAATTTTACTATACATAATTGCGATCCTATTTCGCTTGACAGCAGCTTTAAAAACTTAATGAAACTAACCTGTACTTTATTCCCAGTCTGAGATAATTGCAGTCCCAGAAACAATCCAACAATACGCCTGCAGCCACTGCTTTCTTTCAAACTGATTTTATTCGATCGTTTCACACACAACACAGCCCACTGTTTAGTATGGTTTAGTAAATAAACACCACCACAAATTTCAGACACATCTTCCCGTTTCAATAAAACTGCGATTTAACTAATCCACCAATAAAACTACTTAAAAATAACCAACAGTAAAATCTCTCGAAATCCTGTGATTTTGTTCAACATCACAGTTAACGATCTCGAACGTATATCTCCCGTGTTATCGAGCGAGCGACGCAATCCCGACTAACATGCACTCACCACGGCTATTCGCGGTGGACTGACTCGGTGACTCGACCGACGACCGACTCTCTCTGTTTTCAATTTCTTCCCGTCGCGGATCATAATTCCCGCGCCTCACCCCCTTGCCGCCCCCGCTAAGGTCACGTTTTGGGAAGCCTGCTTTCTTGGCGGGATGTCACCTGCTGGTCAATTTATTTTTCTATGATCCTGATTAATCATCATTTATAAAACATTGATGAAGTAGAGTTACTCCAATTAGATTATTCCCATTTCGACCCATTTCCAAACCCAAATACATTTAAAAAATCCTTGCATTCCCAGTTCTGGTCGAACTGGGAATGCAAGAATTAAAAAAAAAGAAGTTTAGGATGAAAGAGAAATATTTCGACAATACCTATATATTAATATAATAGTACTACTTTTGCTAAACTTGTTCTATAATGTTTATGTTTGTATAATTGGTGTGCCTGTTAAAAATAAATAAATGGAAGCAGTCCTAATTCCACTCAACCAAAAAAGTAAGTAAGTATTTTTTTCTATTAAGGTTTCCAGAAAGGGTAATTGAACGAGATTAGTATTTAATCGTCTCGATCTTTCAATAGATTATACCTATTATGTTGGTGTTGGGATCAGGTAGACCACTAAGAACTTCACTACCCCAAAAATAGGTTTAATGATGTGGTTATTAACCCTATTTTTGGGGTAGTGAAGTGCGTACTATTATTCATAATCAGATTCTTTAAGGCACAGAAAATATTAACGTTAAGACAGTTACAAGCACAGACTTGAATAGGTTACAAGACATTTTATGAGCAAAGCAACCTTGTGTCTACAGAGAGATTTCTTCAATACGACAGTCTGTAGTGTTATGCTACTTACGTGCTATTTTCCGGATTTTCAGCTGGATACTTGCTGAGCTGTACAGCTTGTTATTTGGTATCACCTTTATTTTCATAGGACCCTGTAACGTTTTAAACCATAAGAACACATTAACAAATCATTTTCGCTTTGTATTTTCACACTATCAGCACTTCTAAATCGATAGCGAAGGGGTTTACCTTTGGTGACCTTGTATTTGGCTTTCTCCGAAACTCTGCAATCTCGGGCTTCGTGCGCGCTGGTGCGCTACCTTTTTATATTCATTGTTACTTCATTTACTTCATGGTTTTCTTGTTGTTTTCCGTATCACGAGCCTGAAACCAAAGTTTGACATATGTTGATGTCGTTGTTTATCTGGTTGTCATGGCAATGTCCATTCAAACTCGTTAGCGAACTCTCCAAAAAGGGTATAAGAACATTTCTGAAATTCTCAGTCTCACGTCAGCTTCTGAACGAGAAGAACCACCTAAAGGCCTTATCCCGGGGTCGCACTACCCCGGGATCCTGCGAGCCGTTCCTACAACGCGATCCTGCGAGCCGTTCCTACAACGCGATCCTGCGAGCCGTTCCTACAACGCGATCCAGCGAGCCGTTCCTACAACGCGATCCTGCGAGCCGTTCCGACAACGCGATCCTGCGAGCCGTTACTACAACGCGATCCTGCGAGCCGTTACTACACCTGCATCCTGGTCATCACTCCATCGGCCTCCTACTCTCCGTGTCCTCCGCTTCTTTTTTTATACTTAATCTGTATTTTATAAAAACCTGTTCTCATTTCATCCATCCTCATCTTCGTATCATTTTTCTATAGTCATCACTGTAAATAACTCTAATAAACTTTCACTACTAAATTTTATCCTGGTTGTTTTCTGTTAGGTTCTGGTTAGGTTCGTATCTTCACACGACAAGTCCTAGATCCTAGCACAGAATACTTAATAGTACTACGGTCCTAGGCGCAATAAAACTGTATGTACGAAAATTACTTTCATATAAATAAATCAAAATACAAAAGATGCAAGCACAATGTACACTTACATTGTATAAACTATAGTATAGCAGATATACCTATAGCTTGGGCGTTCTAACTAGGCCAATAATATATATGTCGCAGTTAGTTGGTTAAATCACACACTTTACTAACTCTCTAGACAGTTAATTAAATGCCGAAGTTTAACCAAGTCACTAAAATTCCGTCAGACAAGTGAGTGAACGAAACGTTTAAGAGCTGTCTAAACGTTCCTAGGCAACAAGACATATACAATACAAATATATTTTTATGTTTTAAGTATTTTTTGTTGTTCTTACATGTTCAACCTAACACGAAGTATCGCTTCGCTCACCCCCTTTACCATTCATCTAAACTACCGCAGTGTTTTGCCCTGATAAAAGCTGTGCAAATCAGCTGTTGCCGTGACGCCATCTTGTTTTCCAACACGCTGGCTTACGGTAAGACAGATTTTTAAACGTTTTCGACGATACTATTTTAAATCAAATTTGCTTAAACGTCGGTATTTAATTAACAGTCTAGAGAGTTAATTGTCTGATTTAACCAACCAACTGCGACATATATAAATGTAGTAGTAGTAGAGAACACAAAAAGTACACAAAATTTCACTAAAATCTGGTCTAAATTCTGCTTAGAAATTACATTATTTCTCAAAATTTTACTTCCGACGAAAAGTCATAGTCAATTCAAAAAAGTCAAAGTCATAATTCGTTATAATGAATAATAATGGTGGGCATCATATGAATGAAAGAACGAATGAATGAAATTTAATCTTACTAAAGTATCTCTATGGTTCATTTGTTTCTGCGCTTTGCTCGATGTCGTACGTCATGGGTGTGCTCCTATGTTCCTCGATTTTGAAAAACCTGGCTTTCTTCTGTAGTTTTGTTTGCTCTGTGATTTGGCCTCTTTCATTCTCCTCGACTGACGACTTATTAGCTACCCTTCAAGGACTTCGACACTGCACACGATTGGAGGTACTCGAAATAAAAATTTGGAAAGTAAGTCCTACATTTTACAATTTTTCTTTGCTTTTGGGCGAAGTCAAAATCTGTAGATTGATACAGATCTATGTCATTGTCAGTTTTAGTTAATTTCTGATTAGGTCACATTCGTAGTGTCGTCAGAAACGGAAAAAGACAGGTTTTTTACACACGGCTAGGTGCGGTCGGCAAGATAATGGGTTCAAACATTAGTCTATGGAAGGAGCAGATGGGGTGGCAGAGGGACAGCAAAGTCATGCATGTCATTAATAATAACATGTCTTTTCTCAGATGGGGTGGCACAAAATATATTCGTACCATCCTACCTTCATGAAACTTTTTACTATTGTCACTTATTTATCAGCTATCACAATTTTTGACAGCTGTCACTATTTTTGATATTATTTTTATTACAGGAGGCAGTTGCTCACTTCCGAAGGAGATACTTGGAACCTACAGCCCTTCACGTCCTCCCGGGTAGTGCTAAGGAGCAACAAGTAAACACTAAAGTTTCCAGCTTCTCGAAAGACAACCTGTCCAAATACAGTGAAATCTATAAAAACACGTGACTTTGGCAAAATTAAACTCGCTGTTAGACCGCCATTAAAATTAAGAATTTTTTATTTTAATTTTATTTATTGATGTATTTATATATTATTTTCTGAACTGATTCGTTCATAAAAGTTCCCATCTCCTGCAACTGATCCACCTACTAGTAAGAACAACTTGATCTTCGGCATATACGAGGCACTTGGACAAGTACATCTCGCATTTGCATCACAATCACGCACTTTCAAATCATTTAAACTACATCTATATTTGCCATAATCATCATGCACCAAAGAAAAAAAACTATTTGGGGCGACCATAGCGCCATCTATTGTATTTTGAAAAAACCTGCTCAAAAAGTATCCAAACATTTTTATAATAAAAAATAAAAAAAAATAAAAAAAAATACACCCTGAAGTTGTTTCTATTTTGTTTCCTGTTTAGTACAAGTATTTTTTTATAATTATCTAGCGACACCTTACTAGTCGAAATTAATTTGTTTGATATAAAAATAGTTTTAAATTTTGATTTGAATAACTAGCGGCCGGTTTCCCGCCGTCGTCGCGACGTCGCCGGCTGGGCGCTGGCTAAGTTAACAAATTGGTTAAACTGATTTCAGCCAATCACGTACCGCTATTTTGAATATCGTGATTGGCTCAAATCAGTTAAACCAAATTGTTGACATAATCAGCGCCCAGTAAACCGGCCGTTGTTCTAAGAATTAGGCCCTTCATCAATCTAACAATCATTCATATCGTAGACAGGGAATATAGACTATTCACTGCCTACGTAATATACAGGGTGATCAGTCCAAGCGAAATCTGTTCTTAAGAACCTTGGCGTCGATTTTAGATACAATAATAATGACATTCAAACTTTTTTAAACTCTCATACATAACCGGGAATCGAACCTGGTCAATATTCTTTATGTATTGTCAATTGTCAATTGTAAGACGGGCCGGTTTCCGCAACTCGACGACGAAAGCGCCTATTTTGCGTGTGGGTGGGAATGCGATATCATTCGAGCCAACCCAACTCCTCCAGGAACGCCAGCAGGCCCTTTACGTTACCGGCTATCCCTGGAAGGTCCCTCGATTGACCGAGGTGTTTAGCCCTGTAGTCCGCTACTCCTGTGCACTCCATGAGGACGTGAGCAGCCGTTTCTTCTGCCTCCAAGCAGGCTCTGCAAAGTGGGCTGTCGGTAACACCTAGGACATATAGATGTTTATTAAAGAAACCAGTCACCAGTCGCAAGCGCTATTCTTTATGTAGTCGCGTGTAGTATTTGTTTGTATCCTGAAAGTATAAGGATCAAATTTGCTATGAAATCTTGTGTAAATATTGGACTGGAATGCTCACAATTAAAATAATTTGCAAAATGTCGTCATTAATATGAATCGGTCATCATTATGAATCACCTCAATCAATCACTGATCACTGTAAATGTGATTGATTGATCAATCAATCACATTTACTGAAATAAAATAATTATCATATTGTTGGGTTTTTCTTTCAATTACTTAAACAATAATAAAAATGTGCTCCTTGTGACTTATGATTCGCACCATCAGCAATAAGAACGAGAAAACTTGCAAAATTAATACCTAACATTGTTTACAGAGACTTCGACCAGGTTCGATTCCCGGTTATGTATGAGAGATAAAAACAAATGAATGCCATTTTTATAAATCTAAAATCGAAGCCATAGTTCCTAAAAATAGATGTCGCTATCTCTCATAGTTTCAACTTCTCCATACTGACCCATTTGGATTGATCATTATGTAGTATTGAATAAATTTCATTCATTCAACAATCAATCATATCAGATCTCGGCAGTTCATTCAGTAATTCCCACAACACTCGTGACATATTATTGGGCGGCCATATTATTGCTGTTATTGAGATTGACCATGTATGTCTCGCCTCGAATACATAGTTATATTATGGAAAATAAAGGAAATGCACTCACAATCTTTTCCAAATTGATGGACTATCCCCAACAGCGCAGGGAAGTGAGTTCCACAGTTTGATAGTGTTCGTAATTGGCAGTGTTATGCCGAGGAGTAAACGAGAACATCGTTTGGGATCTCCAAATGCTATCCCTGGGGAAATGACATTCAAAATGTTCTCGGAGATATGTGGGCTATGAGTTTGTGTAGTGGGTGGGTTAGTAAGACTTGGGTTTGCTGAGTAATCAATGAATTTGAATAATTGATTGAAGGCCCGTTTCCTGGATGTGCGATGGTAGTTATAGTTTTTTTATTCCCACTAGTTCTATTGGACAGTCCAGTTAACTGAACAGGTGATTTTTTGCCCATTTGTTCAGTTGAAAATGTAACAAGCTTTTTCCTGGCTTCACCTCTAAGGAAGTAATAATTTAGGACCCTTTGCTCATATTACAGATATTGCGGCAAAAATTTTTGCGAATCACGAATTAAAGTTGCTTGGAAGGAATCGGACCGAGTAGAGGTAAATATGTATATGAATAGGTTAAGTGGATAAGAGCAAGAAGAAGATAGATTATAGCATAGTAAAAACAAAACGATTATAGCGTCACACCTTTTCCCATATGGAGTGGCAGGCACAATTGTGCCAAAAAGAGTACTTCAATAAGTACTCTTTTTTGCGTTACAGGCCATCGCCGCAGCTATCGAGATTGAAGTTTTTCATCACCGTTAGGACTTCCGTATAATCTACTTATGATAAATTTCAAAACTCGTTGGTACACGGTCAGCACCGGGATTCGAACCTGCATCTCCTGCGTGAGAAGCAAGTGTTTAACTAGACCACGGACCTCTTAAATGTAACGGTAGAGTAGACTGACGTTAATCCCTATCATATAATTCTGAAACTGTGTAGGAAGCAGGCATAATTACGCGTCGAACAAGTATGCGAATCGAACTGTCAGTGACGCTTATGTGCATGGGCTTAAGGTTCATTATTATTTTTTTCTTTTAAAAATATTAGATGCCAATCTTACACAAATCGAAATAGGCCCTAGAAGCTCAACAAGGCTTGTGTTATGGGTACTAGACGACGATATATTCAATAGAGATAAATACTTATGTAGATACATACATAGTCAGGTCATAAGTTCTGTCACATGTGCAATATGAAATAATTTAGACATGTTTATTATTTATGTAAACATTTATATAGCAAAATGAACTTAATAAAACATAGATTCTTATGGTAATAAAGTTTATTCAAAATGACCCCCGCGATTTTGAATACAGGCCTTTATTCGGCGCGGCCAGTCGTCTATCGCAGCACGAACGAGGTCCATGTCAATATCGGCGGCTGCCTTAATCAAGGATGCCTTGAGTGACTCCAAATCAGGATGAGGCTTTGAGCAGGCCTTTTCCTCCAAGTGTTGCCATATCTTGTAATCTAACGGACTCAAATCTGGACTGGAGGAGGGCCAGTCTTCGTGCCGGATGAAGTCGATTTCACGCGCCGCCAGCCAGTCTTGTGTGCTTTTCGCTCTATGAGCTGGCGCAGAATCTTGTTGGAATACCCAGTGCCTGTTATTAAACATGGTATGAGAAACAGGTTCCACAAGGTTCTTGAGGACTGTATTTTGATACACAACTGCATTCGTTTTTACGCCTTTCTCACAAAAATGTACCTCAGTTAAGCCCCAATAAGAGACTCCCAACCAAACCATGAGCGAGGATGGAAAATGACCTCGTTGGACACGCGGAATACGGTTGCTCGCTTCTTCACTGCTGTGTGCGTACACCTTATCATTTTGTTTGTTGTAGCTCTCTTCCACGGTGAAAATTTTTTCATCCGAAAAAAGAATTTCCCGATGCTTTTTTCCCGCGTACCGCTTCAACAAAGCGCGGCATCTCTTCAGTCTCAGGTCCATTAAACGAGCGTCCAAACGATGTCCTGTTTTTCTTTGATATGCCCTAAGCCCTAAGTCTTCATTTAACACCCTTTTCACCGTGTTCCTGCTTAACCCCATCTGATGGGCCAACAGTTTCTGCTTGCATATGGGATTTCTTTGAATTCGCGCCTTCACAGCTTTTATCACTGCTGGAGTCCTAACAGAGCGAGGGCGACCACTTCTCGACCTGTCATCTACACTAGAGTCTTCATTGTATCGTTTTATGGTACGATAAACGAATCTTTTGGTAATATTCAAATTTTTCAGTAAGTCGAACATCTGAATTGGCGCGTAACCGCAACGATGAAACGCAATAACTGCGACACGGTCTTCTTTAAGTGTCCATTCCATATTTAAAAATGAGGAAAATTCTAAAAAGTACAGGTTTTTATTTTCATGAAAAATTCGAAATTCGAATTCAATAAACTTTTTTGTGGCCAGCGTTCTAAATTCAAAAGTTCTTATTGTGTGACAGAACTTATGACCTGACTGTGTAGAAAACATCCAAGACTATGAAACGGTTAAGGCTCCCCTATCTTGAATGAAAGGAGAGTTTAGAATATTTACAAAGATTTATTTAAGGAAAGACAGAGCAAGGTCGTGGGTCTGAACTCATTAGACGGACTTTGCGCGTATAGGCTGCGACTCCCCTGATGAGGTCCGGTAGCAGGAGCGGCAGCACACAATGGCTTATAGAGGGCCGCGAGGAGTCCGGTTCAGCAGAGGGGTTTCAGGTCCAGTGGTGTGAGCAGGAGGGTAGGTAGGCGGGTGTACAGGTGGAACCCTGCGGAGGACACAGCGTGAGGAGCGGAAAAGAATACAGGGTCCAGGGTTGTCTGCAATGCTCCGACAGGCTCGCCGAGGTTGGAGAGCCGTATAGGAACCTAGCTATCGGAGGCATTGCAGATGGAGTTGTAGCAGTAGGGATGGAGATACACAAAACATTTACTAAATTTCACAGTCAGGTCATAAGTTCTGTCACACAAAAAAAACTTTTGAATTTAGAACGCTGACCACAAAAAAGTTTATTGAATTCGAATTTCGAATTTTTCATGAAAATAAAAATGTGTATTTTTTAGAATTTTCCTCATTTTTAAATATGGAGTGGACACTTAAAGAAGACCGTGTCGCAGTTATTGTGTTGCATCGTTGCGGTTACGCGCCAATTCAGATTTTCGACTTACTGAAAAATTTGAATATAACCAAAAGATTCGTTTATCGTACCACAAAACGATACAATGAAGACTCTAGTGTAGATGACAGGTCAAGAAGTGGTCGCCCTCGCTCTGCTAGGACTCCAGCAGTGATAAAAGCTGTGAAGGCGCGAATTCAAAGAAATCCCATACGTAAGCAGAAACTGTTGGCCCTTCAGATGGGGTTAAGCAGGACCACGGTGAAAAGGGTGTTAAATGAAGACTTAGGGCTTAGGGCATATCGTAGAATAACAGGACATCGTTTGGACGCTCGTTTAATGGACCTGAGACTGAAAAGATGCCGCGCTTTGTTGAAGCGGTACGCGGGAAAAAAGCATCGGGATATTCTTTTTTCGGATGAAAAAATTTTCGCCGTGGAAGAGAGCTACAACAGCAACAGCAGTGAAGAAGCGAGCAACCGTATTCCGCGTGTCCAACGAGGTCATTTTCCATCCTCGCTCATGGTTTGGTTGGGAGTCTCTTATTGGGGCTTAATTGAGGTACATTTTTGTGAGAAAGGCGTAAAAACGAATGCAATTGTGTATCAAAATACAGTCCTCAAGAACCTTGTGGAACCTGTTTCTCATACCATGTTTAATAACAGGCACTGGGTATTCCAACAAGATTCTGCGCCAGCTTATAGAGCGAAAAGCACACAAGACTGGCTGGCGGCGCGTGAAATCGACTTCATCCGGCACGAAGACTGGCGGCCCTCCTCCAGTCCAGATTTGAGTCCGTTAGATTACAAGATATGGCAACACTTGGAGGAAAAGGCCTGCTCAAAGCCTCATCCTAATTTGGAGTCACTCAAGGCATCCTTGATTAAGGCAGCCGCCGATATTGACATGGACCTCGTTCGTGCTGCGATAGAAGACTGGCCGCGCAGAATAAAGGCCTGTATTCAAAATCGCGGGGGTCATTTTGAATAAACTTTATTACCATAAGAATCTATGTTATATTAAGTTCATTTTGCTATAGAAATGTTTACATAAATAATAAACATATCTTAATTATTTCATATTGCACATGTGACAGAACTTATGACCTGACTATGTATATACACAGAAAATAGAAAGGGCTACGAGCCATACAAATGTATAAGTACCAAAGCGTGGGGTCAGCAAACATTACAGAACATCAAGTAAAGGCCTTCTATTTACACAACACAAGTTATTTACAAAATGATGTCCATTAACAATTAGGAGGGACTAGCCCATCGCTGCAACTATGGCATAATTGAGGCGGTAAAAATAAACCGACGTAGAGGATACGTTTTAGCTATTCAGAGCTCAAAGAAAGAATGCGTCAAAAACAATCGACGAGCTACCAGACGAAATTCCAGGTTTGAATTCTGAAACTTTGCATTTCAGAAGGCTAGTCAGCCTACTGGCTGACTAGCCTTACTTACACAAGCTTACTAGCTTGTTAAATGAAATAAAAAAGTTTTACTACAAACTGTATGCCTAAGTATGACTTAATAGTAAGTAGAACTTAATTTTAAGCTAACCATGTTACAACTAGGAAAAAAATATTCCTGCTCATCACACAAATGTTTGCTCTTACCGGGATTCGAACCCAGGACCGTCGGCTCCGTAGCCAGGGTCACTATCCGCTAGGCTATACCAGTTGTCTATAGTCGTCATTTTATCTGAACTCGAACACTTCTTCACGCCGGTACCTAATTATGTATCCGCAAACTCTCTTTGAAAATATTTTGGACAAAAAAGTGTAGTTTATTTGTAAACAATTTTTATGTTATTCTTAGTGCCACTAGCTAGAAAGCGGAATAACACTTAACTCGTAAACCTTTGTAATAAATGTAGCCCATTAATATCCACACCGAGGGGCACATGCCTTTAACCGGATGCGAGTAAACTTTGACCACTCCAAATAAATTTGTATGGAGTTGTCAAAGTTTATTAGAGTTAAGTCTTATTCTGCCTTCTAGCTAGTAGCCCATAGCCTGTTAGTGAGGGGATATTGCTTAAAAATATTGATTAATCATAGGAATCTAATCATGTGTGATCTTGGGCCTTAACCTCTCAAAAACCGAGGGTAGTTGGGATGGGTCGCGATTTTGAACCTTATGCCATGGTAATAAAATTTAAAACCTATAACCAGAGATCGGATAAACGGATGCATATTTACCTAATGTTGAGGTGTTGGCTATTATGAAATGCACTTTTGTGTTGATCAATCCCGCGATTCCGGGATCGATAAAATGTTGTGTTCTGATTATAGAATCGGATGTAAATTTGCTTACGTTCGGGTGTTGGATATTTGAAATGGATACTTGTGCATCGATGATAAAAATCCAGCAATTCCCAGAATTGACAAATTTTATGTTTTTCTCACTATAGATAGAATCGGATGCATATTTGCCTTTCTTATATTGTAAAGTAGATAGTTACCAAACTGGCATAACACACAATGTCAGGATAAGCTTACAACATTTAGAATAATTTATGTATCTATGGAAAAAAAAATATTAAAAAATATTGTGATTAGTGAAATTATGTAACTTTTCTTTCTTGCATATCTGTAGGTCCATAGGCGTTATGCATTCCCGGATTTCATGGCATGACGAGATTTATTTTTCAAAAATATAAGAAACGGCTTCCATAAAATAATAATATAAGAAGCGGCTTCCATAATATTATAGCCAAAAATTTACTTTAGGTAAATATGCATCCGAATATCCGATCTCTGCCTATCACGGAAAAGTGGCGTTAGCTAACGCCTGTGGTATTCATGAGGTTAAATCTCTCACTCGACGTCGACAGAAAATCAAAACGTGCATGCTAAGCGAAATGGAATACCTATTCTTAGATTTTTATCGATGTCTGCTAATATAACTATTAATTATTGCAAAATAGCTCGCTGTCTCAATTTTGGCTTAGACTTGGTGCTAACAAATTCCAACAGTGGCGCTATTTGTATCGAAGTTGTCAAGAAGGTGCGTCTTTAAATTTTTATCGATGAGAGTAAGTAAACTGAAATTTCCAGGATACATACAGTACAGAATAGAGCAACTTGTACTAGGTATTGTAAAAGTCTCATTAGAGTTTCGGACATGAAAGCCGCATTGCTATTTATATTGAGAGAACAAAGTTTACGCGTCCACTTAAATAAATAAATTTATTAATACTAGCCTAATTTAGAATTTAGAACTTTCACGGATAGAGCCGTACCACCAGTTTGTCCTAGTTTCCGAAAGTATGTTACAATTACAAGTGAATTACAAGTGAAATTACAAGTCATGTTTATGTAAGAGTTTCCGAAATTCCCGTCTCGCCCCATATATTGCTCAAAACATCTTATATATCTTATATCAAGCTTATATCAAGTAAGCGATTAGAGTAGATAAATATTTAATAAAAACTAGCTGATGCCCGCAACTTCATCTGCGTCTTCCTAAAAAGCATCATTTACCGAGACAACGTTCCCACCTTCTGGTGCGGTCGGGTGAAAAGTATCCTATATGTTAATCTAGCTCATAAACTATCTCTTTGCTAAATTTCATTCAAATTCTTTCAGCAGTTTTAGCGTGATTGAGGTACAAACACACAAACATCCAAACATCGCTTCTTTCACATTTATAATATTAGTTGGAAGTTGGATTAATATATAAAAAAATATTGATTGATTTATTTAACAATATCTGATACTATATTGTTGTTGCAATTTAGTCAGTTGCTCAATCCTCCAAATTGCTTTACAGGGGCCAGCCTATCGCCGCAGCTACGGATATATGGAGGTTTCCTCACGATGTTTCCCAACCGTCCGAACAATGTACTTAGGATAAATAATCTCATTTTTACATGGTAGCTCATAGAGATGAGATGCGAGCGAAGCGACCACGGAAACCAGCTCTTAGGCTGCCTTCACTACGGCTGGCAGTAATCGCCGCAATATATCAAATTCAGATGGAAAGCAAACAGTAGGCCGCTAACTGAGCAATGAGAGAGAACATAGCCGATCTCTACATTTTACAGTTAAACCCTTAAACCTAGCAACACTAAATTAACCAACCGCGCGGAGTTATATTTAAATGAGTTTGCTTCCACTAAACCTTTAATCGCCCGATGAAATTAACCCCCGATGCCGAACTGTCGACAACTATTTCGGATTACTACCGCAGGCAATTTCCTGTCGACACGGCAGCGGTGCATAGTTTCTGGTTTCTGTTTAAGGGTTCAGCTGTGAATTGTCTTAATGGAACCAGGTATTATACATTATCTGTCTTATTAAGCATAGATGTCTCCACCCACTGCTGGGTAGAAAAGAGGCGGTAGAGGTTTGAAGCGTCTGTCTCTCTGTCTGTAGCGTTCAAACGGGTGGACGGATTTAAATGTTGGTTTCTGGAAATGTTATCAGATTTTACTGCTATGGTTTTTAGCTATGTTTTATTAAGATCGGATCAACGGTTTGTAAGTTATCAGTTTTAGAAGAAAACAGGTCAGTTAAATATTGTGTCGGGATGTTTTTTTAATAGTTAAGACCGGGATAAGTTGGCCCAGTAACTATACTGGGCCAACTTATCCCGGTCTTGTGGCAATCGAAACCAGATTTTCCCCGCGATCATAATGAAGTATAGATAATAACAGCTTGACTGCAGTTCGCATCATGTTTCTTTCGCTCTCAGTCTCAGCACGCTGACACCGCTTTTTCTCTCACCCCACATTATCAAACGCATTTTTTGTTAGTTGAATATTATGACGCGGGGGTAACGTTAAATTCGGTAAAATGGCAATCTTTGAGGCGCTTTTCCTCCTAAACGACACCTAAATCCCCTCCTAAATCACCAAAAAAATATAGTACGAACCTTTTCTTAAATCTGTGTGCTTGAAAACTTCATATGTCAATATGAACTACATGAAAAAACAATAATTGCTATTTCAATTTTATTGCTAAAACTTGCTATTTGTTGGGATCTAAAAAGGAATATTGATATGGTCAAATATAGGTGATCAAAACATCTCAGAACTGTGTGTTTGAAATTCAGAAATAATCTGTGGTTTTGAAGAAATAACTAAAAAACACAATCTTCGCAATGTTCCGCGGCAGCGACTGACGTAACAGCTATGTTGCAGTGTAGGATGTTATGAAAGGCTAACAAGACAGGCATTGCGACTCCGAACATAATTGCAACCATGAAATTTCAACTTGTCAAACTAGCGGTTAAGTTCAAATCTGTCAAAAACAGTCGCAATCACAATCAAAATGTGCTAGGGCGTCTACCGCCCTTCCAAATGTCAAACGAGCTACTTTACGAGTAGCCTTATTACGTCATCTCTGACATCTAAGAATCTTCGATTATTACGACTGCCTTTTGCAGCGATTAAAATGGGCCGATGTGTCAATTTGAAATATTCGATAGAAATAGATTTACAGAACGAGGCGGCTTTTCAACTAAATTGAAATGTCGCATGCAAACTCGTCTGTAGGTAGATCAAAAAATGGCCCGCGATTTTGAGACTTATGGCTTCGTATTAAGTTCAAAACCTATGAAAAATAATCAATCATCTGTTGATGGCCCCAGAGCTGAGTGGATGTAACGTATCTTTATAACATTTCTATGAATACTGACTGTCGATGTTGGCTACAGTTACCTGAACAGTTTAAACGCGGACAAACTTCTGTAGGTTAGTACTACTAGTGGCCCTGCGGGCAGTAGACCTCGCTCAAGGAGGACCGTGAACCAATTTATAGGTATTTTCATTTTAAATCTTGGTTTATTTAAAACTGATTGCATGGGTTTCCACGCTCACCCAGGAGGTACTATGCTACGCTTGTTAGGCGTTTTTAAAGGTGCACCCTCCCAAACCATCGCTTCTTTATAGGTTCTTATTTTAACTTACTCAACGCCAAGATACCTAGTTAAAGAAAGATGAGAATTCCCAGCTCCAAGAAGAAAATAGAACAAACACAATACGCAGTGATTTTGGTGCAGGTGATTGGTGATTTCCAGGTCCAAGATTGCAGAAGAAACGCAGAGATTTTGAAACAGGTGTTGCTAAAGAAATGCCAATAGTCAGGCGTCGCCAAGCGTTTTTAGGTCCAAAACGAGTCCAAAGCAACAACGTTTTAAATAATTTGTCTTTCTTTATTTCTCCATTACGAGTGAGATGCATAGACAATATTTATCTGTGACAAGCAAGCAAAGAGCATCCTTCTTCGACAACCAACAAAGAAAATAAACGAAAAATAAAACTATAGAAATTCCTTGTTTTCTCATTTTCCCGACACCCCGGCACTTTTACGAACATGTCAATACAAATAACAGCGAAATCGGTCGAGCCGCTCTCGAGTTTGGTCTGTTTCATTTTTCCCCTTTCGTCTGTGTGATGTGAGTGTGATGAAAAACATTTAGTGTGCCACGGGCGGAACAGGAATTGCAAACTTGTGTCAATTAGCTCTCGACAACAGAAATATTTTTATTCAAGGAAAGTCTGTGTTACATTCCGTAAGAAATGGTAAAAAAATGAGGCATTCCCTCTTTTTGCCCCCATTGGCCTCCTTCTTTTATTTTTATGGAATTATTTTCACAACAACCTGTGAGGAATATAATACTTAACATTTCATCCAAAAATGGTCTCGATCCGTTCATAAATAACGCCACAACAAACTCCCCCCCTTTTTGCCCCCATTTTCCCCCTAATCGAAAAAAGCTCTCGACAAAAAAATATTTTAATTCAAGGTACACGTGTGCCAAGTTTCATGAGGATCGCTTGAAAACTGTCGCTCCTAGACCGGATCTGACAGACATATATAGAGAGTAGAGACAGACGAAAGCAAAATCAGCCTATCTTGTCGAAATGGAACCCTTCGCTCGCTTCGCTCGCTCGGACAATTATTTTAACTTCACCGCTCGACATTTCTCGGCTTGCGTCGCTGAAAGTGATCAAGATGTCCTGCAAACATGAAATTTGGCACGGAGGTGTATCATGAAGAGTATATTAAGAGCAAAACCTGCCGAAAAAAAACCGAGAAGTGTCAAGCAATTAAATTAATCGTACTGTGCTAGTATTTAGGTGCCTGTCCCAGGCTCTGTCCATAAGTCGTCAAAACTTGCAAGTTCAATTTGACCCACTTCCCTGATTCCGATGGAGCTGGAAATTTTGCATGCATATTTAAATCAGATAACAATGCAATTTTTTTTTTGACATGGTGCTGACCTGATGATGGAGCCGGAGGGTGACCATGGGAACTCTGTAATGAAACGACATAACCCTATCGAGTTTGGGCTCGTCGGCTTTGTCTTGACAAGTGTTCTGGTCCTAGATTAGTTTCTTATTTTTTAGGGTTCCGTATTTATTCGTCCAATTTTACAACTAAAAATAGCTTACATATTTAAAAAAATATATTTACCTATTAAGTTCGTAAAGTTAGAAACATAAGCAATAGGTATACGACGATCTCTGTGGCGCTGCGGTAGTTGCACTGCCTACCACGCTAGATGTTCTGGGTTCGATTCCCCGGCTGGGGATAAAGAAATAAAACCCGGTCTTTTATGTTTATGTGTGTGTGACGTCACTGTTTCTGGTTTCCATGACACAGGGTATCCTAGTGTGGGGCCAGAAGCAATGTACGTGTCTATATATTAATGTTTATGTTTATGTAACATATTATACTGGACGAATGCGCGTACTGCTGTACAAAGAAAATGCCGCTTAAATGTCATTTAGGCGATGGCAGCTCTCGAGCGAGAGACAGTGACATGACTTCTGGGCCCGTACTAATCAGCCGCTCTTAGCTCTGAGAGCTGTCTCAGCTCTCAGAGCTAGTGTGGTAGTGGTTTTTACATACAGGCCTTAGGGCGACTAGCAAGAAGGCGGAATAAGACTTAACTCGAGTAAACATTGACAACTCCATACAAATTTATATGGCATTGTCAAAGTTTACTCGAGTTACGTCTTATACCTCTTTATAGCTAGTGGCACTTAGTATCCGTCAAATTCTAAGTTCTCGGTCCGCCTCCGAGCCATTTAAAACAAAATTTACATGTTATTGTTAAAATTATTTATAAGTTCCACACTAAAATCAAATAGTACATACATATATTATTTCAGATATTAAAACAGGATAAAAATAAGATCAACGGAACCAACCTCGCCCAATCGCTTTTCTGGCTTTTAATTTCTTAGTCATTCGTTTGAAGATAGTGTTTAAAAGCAGTGAAATGTTTTACTGTTTCTGAACGGAACAATTACATGGTGTTGGGGTTTTTTATTTCCTCCATTTCAGTTCGTAATTGTTCTGTTTATTTCGTACAGGTTCGTATGTAACTGTGTTTCTTTCAATATATCTCGTACACGGTGATTAATATCTAGTGTAGAAGCTCGCTGATGTTTTGATGAAAAAAGTGCTTATTATATCGTTGCTCAACAAACTAAAAAAATAACCATGTAGTTAAGTAGAAATTAACCCTTCTCAGCGGCCTTTGTTAATATACTATCTACGGAGTTTTTAAAAGGATGTTAAATCAAACGTTAGTTAATTTTGACCTCGTTTCAAAACTATCTAACTTTGAAGTGGCACCTTATCTCCAACTAATCCTGCAATTCTTGTTCTGTCCATTTTTGTAGGTACTCTATTTTCAAAATTGTTTAGTTTCGTTAAATTAAACAATTTTAATTTGTGAATTTTTTATATTCGTAAGAACATGTTTTTTTTTAAATCTTCTTTGGTCTAGTCGGTTTCAGGCTTGCTTCTAACCCAGGAGATGCAGGTTAGAAACCTGACCATGTACCAATGAGGTAACGAATTTATCTTAAGTACAGTATCGGACGATCAGTATTTCGGATGTCACGTTAAGCTTTAGGTAGGGTAGGTAGGTAGGGTACCTACTAGTAGGGATCGTAAAAACCTTCAATCAACCCGCATCGAGCCAGCACGGTAGAGTATGGCTTCATCTTACTCGTATCCGGGTAAAGGCCTGTGAACCTCGGTGGGGACTATGATGGGCTACATTTATTTGTTTATTTACATGTTTAATTGATCAAATGGTACGTACGCGTCTATACTATACCTAGTATTAGTTTTATAGCTCCGTTGAAAAGTAACATTTGTGCGTGACAGGTGCACATGTTAATAAATCTTGCTATAAAGGCTTTTTGTTGTTACTAATAATATTACTTTCTTTACTGACAGAATTTCTCTTTGAATTTTAATCCAGTAAGTTTTAAAGTAACTTTAAATAGCTGTTGAATCTTCAGTTGACGTTTTAGAAATGAAATTACAGGGCGACCACGACATTTTCGTCAACCTCTGCGGCGGCGCTGCGATTGTGGCTCTGCCTATATACCATGCGAGAGGTCCCGGGATCGATCCCCGAAAAAAAACCCCAGGTATTGGATGTCTTTTATTTTACAAACATTTACATACAGGCACAAACATTGCTTCTGGCCCTACACTAGGATACCCTGTATCGTGGGAACCAGAAACAGCGATGTCACATACATATCCAAGATTTGGGGTTTATTTTTTGTGTATCCCCATCCGGGGATCGAACCCGGGACCTTTCGCATGGTAGGCAGAGCCACAAACACAGCACCACAGAGGTCTCGACTGAGGTTATAGGCGGGTGACGTCGCAGTTTCTGGTTCCCAGAACACAGGTCATTCTAGTGTGGGGCCAGAATCAAAGTATTTGCCTGTTTGTAAATGTAAATGTTTATTTTGTAGGTACTTGAAAGAGAGCTGCCCACTTATTCCACCCTCGCACCGCACCTAACAAAAATAGTAGAAAAGTTACAATAGTCCCATGGACAAGACTAACCTTTAATTGTAAAAGTTGGACTTAGCAAATTAGCAACACACCTTTTTTAGGGTTCTGTCCCGAATGTCTGTCATTTCGTATGTCTGTCTGCCCGTCCATCAGTGGGCAGTATCAGATGAACGGCATATTTCTGTATGTATTTCTATTGTCGCTACAGTAAGAAATACTACACGAGTTTTTATAACTACAGATTAAAGGGGTCCCCATGGAATTACCATGTTTTCAAGATTCATATATCATTGTCGCCGGTGGCGCAATGGGTTCTCATCAGATCCGCAATCTGTATTATAACTTAACATAACATAACATTACATACATTGCTTCTGGTCCCACACTGGGATACCCTGTGTCGTAGGAACCAGAAACAGCGACGTCATAAACATGTAAACATCCAAGAACTGGAGGCTTTTTTGGTTCCTCTCCAGCCGGGATCTGAGCCCGGGACCTCTCGCTCGGCAAGCACAGCCTCGACCCGCCACACCACAGAGGTCGTCAAGTCGACTCAGTTCGGACGTATATTTTTGTTTTAATTTAATTAAGAATAACCTCTAAATTGTTTTGTTTTTTCCGAACTTTAATTCTTAAATATAACTAGTTTAATTGCGGAATGGCATTCAAAATGTGGATATTATGTATTCGTAAACTGTCCTTGAAAATATTTTTGACAAAATTACGGAGTTTATTTGGCAACAATATTTTGTTTCGGATGACACGTTAAGCTGAAGATCCCGGCTGCGACTTCTGAAAAGCCCGTTGGGTACAACGCTGGGCTACGTTGTGCCCCAGGGGCTTTTCAGAATTTCGAACCTCTTGAAAAGCCAGAGCGCTACAGCGCGACGCTGCGTTGTTTTCGGGGTTTTCAGCGGTCACATTGACAATTCATCGTCTGAATAGGCCGTGGAGTACAGAGCCTGCTTTTCATAAATTAGCTTCTGGTTAAAAAACAACTACTATATAATTCCTAATTTTAGTAATTTAAAATGTGTACTTCTTATAGATCAAGTTCGTTCAAGTTACGGTTGATTTTCCAATCCTCAGACAATCGTTATATAATTTAACGGTGTTGGAAAACCTTCATTACCCAATTGCTGCGACGATGGGGTAGCCTCTTGGCTTGCAAAATGGAGTAACGATAAACTGGCTAAAAGTGGGCACAATTGTGCCACTGCCACCCCGTAGGGAAAAGGCTTGACGCTATGTTATGTTATGTTAAAGGAAAATAATATCATGTCTGATCTAATCTTGGATAAGATCTTAAATATTTTAGACGTTGTGATTGGCAGCGTTTGCGATGATAACTCCGGCGATGGGCTAGCCCCCTGTCACGCAAAATGGAGTATTGAATAACTGGCTTAAAGTGAGCACAATTGTGCCTCTGCCACCCCATATATGGGAAAAGAAGTGAAGCTATGTTATGTTGTTAGGTAGGTAGGTATTTGAATAATGGTGATTTGGTAGGGGCTATTAAAACACATCGCTTTTTATTGGTCTCCCGCCCTTAAATTTATAAAATCTCGTTTACCTACCTACCTAACTACCTACCTTGTTCATTATTTGGTGCTACCTATAGCGGCAACCGAAATAGGACATTCTGTGAAAATTACAAATCTCTATCAAATAACGAAAATTAACCTTGTGGGATTGTTCGTGAGAGACATTTTTACTGTCATTTACGACAAAGTTATCGTAGTTTACATAAGAAATAGGTAGGGCTATTTAAACAAAAACAAGTGAAATATACAAATAATAATAAAATTATAGGTAGGTAGGTACCTGCCTTGTTGATATGTGCACGTTGACACACGTATTATTTTCTGACAACGTATCGCATTGGGTTAGAATATCGTCTCCTCGTTATCCAGTTGGTGTGGGTATTGGCAGATAATATTTTGATTAACTTATCACACTGTTTTTCGTAACATTCGCTTTTCAGGATCCACCGCAACCCGCACGAGAAAATTTATTCTCGACTATTGTCATCGTCAAATCTTATCAACTCAAAATCCTCATCCGAGAATAATAACAGGTAGTTTATTATTTCTCACATCTCTGTTACGATACTAACAATAACTGCATTGAAACAAAATTACCACAATTCACCGGTGAGAAGTTGTGACCTTGCACCGCACGCGCTTGGTGCGCTAATCCACTTTCTCTGTCACGCCTAGTGCATGCATGGGTCGCAGCGTTGTACCCCACGGGCTATTCAGACGATGAATTGTCAATTTTAGCGCTGGAAACCCCCGTGTGGTACAACGCGGCCCAGCGTTGTACTCCACGGGCTTTTCAGAAGACGCGTCCCGGCTACTGTCGCTACGTGTTAGTGGTCTTAACACGTATGAATTTAGTGTTTTTTTTTCCAAAGCGCTCTTTAGAGGTTTTATCTACACACGTATTATAAACACTCTTTACTGCGTACAAAAACCGCACGTTACGATCAGCATAATGTTAAACTATTTGGTAAAAACTCATTTCTTGTCTGAAAAATTACACATTATGACCATAATGTGTAATTTTTCTACACGTTCAAATTTCGAACGACGCCTGCCTCGTGCCGCCACTCGTTTGTCTATAAGGTTGGTACTGACATTCAAATTTCGAACGCCGACGAAGTTCGTGCTATAGAACAAGCTAAACAATTGCAGAGCCACAATGCCGGTCAAACATGCGGTTCCTGAAAACATCAAAGAGAGCTTATGATATGTGTGTAGATAAACTAGTGTATGTAACTGTACATAATTAGGCATTAAAACTCTCGAGTAAAAGCCTCGCCTTCGGCTCGTTTCATAAACCCTAAACCCACTCTCGAGTATTAATATAATAATAATAATAATAATAATCTTTATTTCAGGCTTACAAAAAAAACCCATATCTATAAATACCTTACAACTAGAGATACATAATGTAATATAAAAACACACTAAATATAATCTAACCTAGCTAGGGATTTTCTTCTTCATTCTCGCTTCCCTGTAGCGTCGGTAAACGATGCCCTCCGGCCAGAAATCTTTGGCCAGGAACATCGTCTTGAGGTCCGCCGGCACACGAAGTTTGAAGGAAAGGAACTCTGAAAAGGTCTCTCTGACTCCAAAACTTCGATCTGTACATTCGCCTCTTTTATACCAGACGGCGGATTTTTCTTCAGCTTTTCCAGAATATGACGTTCAACGTCCTGGCAGGTCATTTTCACGTCAATCCTGGAAATGTATAACTGAACGGTGGGAGCGGCAGCTTTCAGGCTGCTCTCACCGGCGGGGGCTGTCCCACGCAGGTTGCGGCTGCGTCTGGAGCGGCGCTTCCTGTTTTGGACCAGGATAAAGCCTTCCCCATCAACTGTCGCGTTCGGCGGGCCACGGGCGGGCCTAGCCGGCGGCGCGCGCGGCGCAGCCTGCAGCTTCTGTTGTTCGGCGGCGGGCGGTGTGGGGCGCGGGCGGCGGCGGCGGGCTCGGCGGGACACAGCATCATACGTGTCCTTCTGGGGTTCCAGTATTTTGGATGTTCCAGAAGAAACCGCATCCGGTGCTGGTCGACTCAACTTTGTGACGTCACGAGACGGTGCGATATTTATCAACGCCGGCTTGACTCGTGGAACTGGGTCAGCTGCAGTAACCGCATTTTTGCTTACCGGCGTAATGTTGTTGCGCGTGTCGGCTATTCGCTGCGTTGGCAAAGAGGTATCAGCCTGACGCAATACCGACAACTCACGTTTCAGGTCGGCGCAGATGCCTTCGGAAGCCTCCAACCTGCTCCGGATTTCGGTGACGTCAGCCTGCAGCCGCACGATGTCCTTCAGCAGCCGTGTGACGTCGACGTGGTCAAATGTCACCGGTGGCAGCTTGTTTAGGTCGCGGGCCACGTAGGTTGGGACGTCATCGGGTTCGGTCTCCTTGAACACCCGGAAGATGTCCTGGAGATCCTTCTTCCAGCTCGCGTTCCTCCGCGCCACAAGGCGCACGCTGGTGACGGCGGTTTCCTGCAGCACTTTCTTGGCGGCGGCGATCTCAGCCTCCTTGAAGCTGGTCGAGCAGATCTGCTCCAGGGAGAGCTCGTCCATCACGTCCAGCTTCTGTTGTACGAAGGCGAGCAGCTCGTTCACCAAGATGGTGTCCGCGCGCTTGGCTGGTACAGCCATGGCGGTATCAATATTGCGAAAACTAGGTCGACACTGAGTTATGGGACATTGTTGCGGACGCTGCTAGGAAGCGTCCGTACGTGCCGGTGTCGCAGTTGCAACTGCAATTAATGCCCTCCATTATGTAGCAGTCACATAAACTACTATTGTGTCATCTTGGGCCATAATTGGCTACATTTACTGTAACTTCGTTTTATTGTGGTGTTGTGTTAAGGTCCAAGTTCGTAGTAAACAGCAACAGTTAGTTTGACAGCGAGCGCAGTCCCAGCTGTCTCGCTCACTCGCTATAGGTAACTAAGCTCACTCAGATTCTTAGCGACTCATTTAATATGGGGTGGCAGAAATTTACCTTTAGCTATTTAGTAATTCAAGGCTAAATCTGTGTCTGCAGAAACGACGTAACAGCGTTGTAAAAAACTCAAGTTTCGAGGTGTCAGAAATTGATAGAAAAGTTAATGTTACGCAAAAAACGTGTTCTAAGTAAATTGTATGAACGTCTGCCAGATGACAGAGTTGAAAGTTCGGAGCTTATACTTTTTATTGAAAGCGATAATTTTTCAATTTTCTCTGCGTGTCTTCGCGTCTCATTTAACCGACTTCAAAAAACGAGGTGTTGAATTATATTCCTATGTATTTTTGTAACCATAGCGTAGAATTGAATAAATCATGAAAAAGCCAACCATGGCTGAATTAGAACTTTCATTGAACGAAGAAATATTTTAGGGCTAAACACTTCGGTAGCTTCGGTGAAGACCATAGGGGGCGAGCGCAGCGATTCCCCCGAATAGTCTACGTGTTAGTTCGACATGAATAACACAACAATCTCGACGTAGTACTCAATACAAATGCTTTTAAAAGTTCACTTTTTCGTGAAATTCAATCCTTTGTGACCATCTCAATATTATGGTTGGCCATTTCATGTAATGATCAGTTCATAGTTGGCTATTTCATGAAATCAGCAAATCCTATGATATATCTACGACAAATGTATATAATATCGCGCTTGTCAGTGCGGTGTACGCACTATATATGCCTGACAATATCTACGCGCGCGCAGGCACCAGCTGCTAGCGGGCGGCACGCACTGCACGTTGGCGCGCTGGCAGTATTCGCTAGTGCGGGTGCGGGACAGCCTCAACGCACTGTTGGCGGCAGCACCATTGAATCTATTTGGTGATGCATGGAGGGATAAAGTGCGAGGATGTGGCAGGTTCTGTGAGAGGAAGATATGATTGTGTTGTCCCTGGAATATTGCAATTGAATTATGTCTATGGAACTGAATATATGTGTGTTATATTATTTTGAATTTTAATTGGAATCTGTATCTGTATTTATACTGTAATTGGATCTTGTAAATATTTTCTAATGTATGTTTTGTCGATTAGACATTTGCTGTAATGGTGCAAACATATAATGTGAAAAACAAAATAAAACAAATATTATTCCATTTCGACGACTGCTCTATACCTACCTGACATGCATTTTGAGTTTCATACAACTCTTACCCCTCCACCCTCCCACCCTTTCGAACCACAACCGCAGCGCCACAGAGGTCGCCTGTCGCCACCGGGGGCTAGCCCATCGCTGCAGCATTGAAATTTTCCTCACATCGCCATTTCCCACGGAACAAATACAACTTTGAGCGCGAGCGCAGAAACATAAATAAAACTGCGACAGGTTAATAAATATATGAACATCATTACTTAAGTGCCTGCCTGTGTTAGGAGAGTTTATGAAAATGTATCGATATTGACTTCTCTATAAAATTGATTCTCACGGGTCATTTGTGGTACGGATTCAGGTAGCTATGCGGGAATTATTAAAATGCCGCAGAGCTGTGGAACAAGAGAAGTCAGTCAATTGCTATGGGAACATTGACTACTTGCTTGATTTTGTAGAAGAAATACCCACATAGAGATAAACACAACAGCACGCCATTGTGCCTGATAATTATTCATTATTTTGTTTCTTTTGTGTGGGTGTGTGTGTGTGTGTGTGTGTGTATAGGTATGTCAACGTGTGATTTTTCGATTTACGAAAGGACGTGTATATGTGTGAGGTGTAATAGTGCCTGAAACAAGCGTTCGTTCATTCATTTCATCCATCTCTTGTCGCAAGGTATCTCTAGTATCAAGGTATCGCTTGATACGATATTTAACAAGGTAGTCCAATAAATCTAGAAACTTGTCTCAAGTTGAACCTTTTTCAACAAAAACGTTTGACTATATCAGAATTATATATTTCCAGCATTTGTATTTTATAAACTCAATTTGTTGTTAAAAAGACAGCATTTGATTATGACTTTTACATGCTAGTATTTCATAGAACTCGTGAAAAAAAATACCGTTTTGACAGTTCCTACTTTCTACTAGGTAAAGTGAATCTGTTAAAATTACGAACCTGGCTTGCGAAGCAGTTTCATAAATATGATCGAGTTTTGACGCTAACTGTACTTTGGAATCGGGTACAGTCGTGTTCAGGTCAGATTACTTACGTGTTTTTCCAAACAGGGTGGGAGTGTGCACAGTTGTGCGCTGCGGTTGTGGCTCTGCCTACCATGCGAGAGGTCCCAGGTTCGATTCCCGACTGGGCATACAGAAAAAAAAACAAGTAGTGGATGTGTGATGTCGCTGTTTCTGCTTCCCACGACACAGGTTATCCTAGTGTGGGGTCAGAAATAATTTATGTGCCTGTATTAATGTTTATACATATTTATGTTTATTTAGCCAGTCAATTATACTTAACCATTTTTTGTGAACGTACCTTAAATATATTTTTATTTATTTATCTACCCAGTTTTCATTGCTATACAAAATCTTCTTTCAGTCAGATTACACTATCACTGGCAGTGATTCACTGCCTTCATGGCGGATGGATTAAGAAGTTCTAAGAACAAAATCGTAACTTCGTCAACGATGCTTTTTAACTGTATTACAGTTGGCGGATTATAACTTGGCCAGAATGAGTGAATGAGTTGAGATTAAAATAACCAATTCTAAAAACACATGAGATGTCTATATAGCTGAAAATATTTTAAACATTTTTGAGATCCCAACAATGTTTAACAATTATTTAAATTTTTAACAGACATCACAAAGGAGGAGGTTCTCAATTCGACTGTTTTTTTTGTATGTGTGTAATTCGATTTTTCCATCAAGTGTGAATAAATTTTGATAGTTCTTCTTTCCTTTGGTAGCTCAAACTTCTGAGGTGGTCCATATAAATTTTATAAAAAATTGGTTAAGAGCTTTTTGAAAAAATCAACAAAATAAAAAAATATATACATGATGAAGTTTTGGTTTGTGGTTCCCTTCAGCAAAAGGTTTGATGAGGACTTTTTGTGTACAAAGGTACACCACATTCGCATCCCGACCGGGGAGGAAGAAATAGGGCTTGAACTTGAAGTCTGTTTTGTAAGTTTTTGACTTGGTGTATTATTATAGATATTTTCATGTGTTTTTATAATTAATTATTTGATTCTCAATTCATTCACTAATTCTGGCCAAGTTATATTCCGGCAACTTAAACTATCTGTACAAACGAGTTTATCGCTAGTAACGTAATCAATATACTTGTTCAATATATTTCCATGGCCCGGAAGCGCAACTGGCAATACGTAGATTAACGGACACTCAAGTCGTGCTGTCAATTGTCTCTCATTCGAGTAATGACAGTATGATTTTAAGCAGTACTTTATTTGAAGAGCATAAAGTACTGCTTAAAAACTGCATAGCAGTGCATCAAGAAACACTCTATAACATCCGTTTTTAACAGGCTGTAAAAAAGTTCTTAGTCGTCGCCTAGTATTTTATTTAATTAATTTAATAGCTATGAAATTCAAATGGTTAAAGATATTATAACGATGCCAATTTTTATGTGAATTATAATTGTCCTAAACAATAAATTTACCATTTCATTTTTTTTTATTGAACGAAGAAATCTTTTAGGGCAAAACACCGCAGTAGCTTAGGTGAATACTAAAGAGGGCCGGCGCAGCGAAAACGCCGAATAGTCGTCGTGTTGGTTCAACATGTATGTATAAAAAACACTACGTAGGTGCTGAATAAAAAGACATATTTTCATGAAATTCAACCATTTCTGACCATTTCATGAAATTGTCGGCCACATCCTACAGCCTTATCAAATGATATTTTTGTTGATATGGCCACTAATTGGCCGTGACATAACCGCTCTCAAACTCAAACTCTTAAACTCGTTATGCAGTGACTGCAGATTGCGCAGCACTGGTTCGATTATATTGTCGCTGCACAGGTAAAATACCAAGAGATTTCAGTCGGCTACCGGGAACCGAGCTTTTTTATAATCAGGGGGCCGCTTATTTAAAGCCAAGCCAATAAAGCCAAGTAGGTGTTAGAAATAGTGTAAACAAACGTGACGTGTGCTGATTCCGCAAGCTTTAAAAGTAATAAAAGATTAGTAACTAAAACCAACTCGCCGCACACGGACAACAATTTGCCGCCTCTTGTGGTGACCACTGACCACTGACCACAAGTGGTTCAAGCGAGCTTCACTTGTGATCAGTGGTCGCCACAAGGGGTGCGTGGCCGCTACTTTTTTACCCCGTTGCTTCTAGTGTCATTAACGACTTCGCCAGGTTTGGCTGAAATGAAGGGAGAGAGGGATGGCATCTGTGAACGTTTTATGGCGCCACAAGAAGCGAGCAGCGGCGATTTGTAGCGTGTAGCGACCACCAGCGTGTACCGTGTGCGGCGAGTCCATTAAAATGTATGAAGAGTACAGTAAATAGGGGGACAGGCAGCTTTTTGTGGTCCGAGTATGCCGAGGCTTAGATAAATTCATATTTGATGACATGGGAATTTCGAAAAGTGCCACTCTATGCATTTAATTTATTTTCATTGTTTTAAATAAACTACCTACCAACTTTTTATATAAACGTCGTGACTCTGCCACTTCGTATGGGAACAGATTTGACGCTATATTTTTGTTCTGTCTACAATTGATTATGCAACAATAAAGGACGCTGCACACTAAACATCACAGTCACAATTACTTTAATAAAGCATGTAACATTGTACAGAGCAACGCGAGCTACCGGATCGTAGCAGCGCATTGTGCGGTCAAAATGTCATCACAATGTCATTAGAGTGCACTGTAGGGATAGACGAAGTGCAGACCAACAATAAGTAAACACAATGTTTTATAGTTTTAAAAACGATTCGTTTTTGCCAATTATACTTTACTTTATATCTTTCTTACACACAAAACAAATCGAGATGAAGCTTCTACAAGCACGCCTAAAATAAATTCTCTTGCAATAGCAGATGCAATGAGATTCCTTCTACAAAGACACAATTATCTAACCTGCTATGACAATAATCATTCCTGCTGCAAATTGATGTATATATTTCTATTTTTTCGTTTGCATTTATGTGTTTTTTCCTTTGCGTATTTTCATTGCATTTGTTTGTAGGTGTAGAGTGACATAAGTGACGTAAATATCCCACGACTATTTTACAGGGATATACACAAATCGTATTAGCGGCCTTTAAAAATGGAAAAATACATGTTCAAAGGCGAGCTTATCTCTAATAAGGTAAATATGCAACCTATCACTACCTGGTGGTAGTATAATTGTAAATCTGTATCAGAGCCTAGAAGAATAGGACCTTTTTCATGGTTTAGAAGTTATTTATAATGTTTAGTTAGTACTTAAATATGTGCTTTTTTCGAGTTCGAATCCCGGTACTGACCATGTCTCAATGAAATGAGTTATTTATCTTAAGTACACATTGTACAGGGTGTAATAACAAGGTATGGTCATATTTAAAGGAGTTGTTCGGGACGTCATTCTGAACAACTTTCACTATGAAACCTAGTTGATCAAAGCAACATTATTTTTCACATCTCCATATCAATCCATCTCCATACTAATCACAGATTCACTATAAAAGACGTAGAGATGGCCATACGCGGTATGAAACGTGGAAAGTCGCCGGGACGGGTTGAGTGTTGAGCACTTAAGACATGCGGGTGTGCATCTCCCCAGAGTTCTCAAAATGTTTATTAATGCCTGTATTGGACACTCTTATCTACCTGAGGATTTAATGAAAACTATTGTAGTACCTATAATAAAAAATAAGACAGGAGATGCCAGTGATAAGGGTAATTATAGGCCTATTTCTTTGGCAACTACTATAGCGAAGTTGCTGGACAGTTTGCTTGACAAAACACTTACTGCATTTCTACATTTACATGATGCACAATTCGGGTTTAGGGCCGGGTTGTCCACAAAGAGTGCAATATTGTGTCTCAAGCAGACTGTCCGGTACTACACAGATAGAAAGACGCCGGTATACGCCTGTTTTCTTGACCTATCTAAGGCTTTTGACTTCGTTAATTACGAGATCCTTTGGGACAAGCTGACAAAGGAGACCGACTTACGTGATGAGCTTATTTTTATGTTTAAATACTGGTATGAAAATCAACGCAACGCTGTCAGGTGGGCCGGCTCATTAAGTCAGGAATATAGGCTTAATTGCGGAGTACGGCAAGGTGGGCTGACGTCTCCTAAATTGTTTAATATTTTTATAGACAAACTGATTAGGGAACTCAGCAACAACGCCATGGTAGGGTGCTCGGTTGACGGCGTCATGGTCAATAATATTAGCTATGCTGATGACATGGTAGTCCTGAGCCCTTCAATCAGAGCGCTTAGGCAGCTGCTGGGGATCTGTGGGTCATATGCCGAATCACATGGTCTTAGGTTCAATGCTAAAAAGAGTGAGCTGCTAATATTTAGGGCCGGCAGTAAAGTACCATCGTGTGTGCCACCTGTCCGGCTCTGTGGTATTCCTTTAGTCAGGGTCACGCAGTTCAAGTACCTGGGCCATGTGGTCACGGACAGGCTCACAGATGACCTGGACATGGAAAGGGAGCGCAGGGCGCTGGCGGTTCGATGTAACATGCTGGCTCGCAGGTTTGCACGGTCCACTCGAGAAGTGAAACTCACATTGTTCAGAGCGTACTGTCAACCCTTCTACACCTGCAGCCTGTGGGTTAGCTACAAGCAGAGGACCTACAGCGCTCTGCGTGTTCAATACAATAACGCGTTGAGGATTGTGTTGGGGCTGCCGCGATTCTGTAGCGCCTCAATCATGTTCGCAGAGGCGAAAGTCGCCGACTTTTTTGCGATTCTGCGAAAAAGAATCGCTTCAATAATGATTCGTACACGCGGCAGCCCGAATACAATTCTCGATACGTTGGCAAATAGGATCGACAGCCCTATTATGAGACACTGGGTAGGTGTACATCTAGCTCCTAATAAAAAATGATGTACCTAACTGTGTTTTTCCTGATTGCTTCATGTAAATAATGATGTGTAATACGTGTGTGTAAAGTGGTTGTGTGTGAGGGTAGAGATATGTGTGTGAGGGTATGTTTGTATGTGTGTATGCCTATTAATTTAATTATGCTAAAATTAAAATTTTATTTTGTATATGTTGTGTAAAAATATGGATTATTTATATCTGAAATAAATTGATAAATAAAATAATCAGCTGACCGCCCAGCCCAAAATGTATGAAGAAGTGAAAAATTAAAGTTGCTCTGATCAAATCGGTTTCGTAGTGAAAGTTGTTCAGAATGATGCCCCCTATCAACCCCCTAAAATATGACTATACCTTCCTAGTACTGTCTGTATATAAAGATGGTGGAAAACATCGCGAGGAAATTTTCCTCCGCAGTTCGCCGTTTTTCTGCACACCGTACATAATCCACACAATGAATCCCGACATTCGTTCGCTATGTTTAACCGGATCAAGGCTACGGCCTCACACTAGGATTCACTCGTGTTTGCACAAATCCATTTAGAATATATTCCACACACCCACTCTCTCTTTGGCCCCACTTACGCCCGAGTTCAAAGACTGCTGTTCTAATAATTCGCTTAAGACGGCGCAGCAGGCTAAAACAGCCATTTTTTAAATCTCAAGTTATGCAAAATAAGAGTATTACAACAGTTGTTTCTTTATACTAGCTTATTGATAATGAGTGTCAGCAGGGATTCGTGAACGTATAAATGCAACTTGATTATGTTTCACAGTAATAAACTACAGTAATAAAGTACTTTGACTTTGACCTAAAATTTTATCTTAATTTTAGTCAGTGTTTGCCTTTGACAACTCGTGTGGGAAATGGTGCGGCGCTATACTCTGCTCATTCCTTTAAGGTGATACGAAAAAATATTAGTATATAAAAGGAATACGAATGTCAACGAACGTGACAGCGTTAATTACTTACACATAAGAAAGGAAAGAGAGCGCAAACAATGCGCTCGACTCAAACTAAAATAACTTAGCGTCATACCACATACAAATTGTAAAAAAATAGACTAAGCTATTTTGTTAAAAATATTTTCAAGGAGAGTTTACGAATACACAATATCCACATTTGAATGTAGTTCCGCAATGAAATAAGTTAGGATTTCGGAATCACAGAAAAAAAGAAAACAATTCAGAGGTCTTTTCGTAATTACATTGAATCGAGAAAATTTCATCCAATCGCGTTATTAGAATCTTAATCAATACTTAATCTTAATAAACGTTAGCATAAAATAAAATCTGTAGATGACTTTATAGTGGCGTAAATGGATTAAAAAATCTCCATTTTTTTCGTATCACCTTAAATAACTTTACTGCGTACATAATAAGCAATATTTTTCATTGCAATTGTCAAAGCAGCATTTAAAAGTTTCAAAAGTTAAGGCATTCGCTGAATAGATGTAATGTGTCGTAGCAGACAGTTTCTTGATATTGGTGTACAGGCAAGAAGGCGAGACCTGAGAATTGCGATATTTTTCGTGCATATGGCCGTGGCCGGCCAATAGGTTGCTTGACAACTTTTGGCAACAATTATTTTATTTTATTTTATTTCTTTAGAAAACCAACGGCATTGCAGTTTAATTCCCTTAATTAAATTACTTATTTATTACAGCCAATTATAGGTTTCCATCAATGGGGCAACTTGCTGGTAGAAAGGCTTCAGCATATACCGAGGCAATGGCTTACAGTAATAGCTATATAACTAACAGTAATAGCTTATGATAACTGTTTTATACAACAAAGGTTTTGTTTTTAGTCCGTAGACTACACGAGCTGATGCCCGCTCAATGTGTAGGGACCCGGACATAGCAGGGAGCTCTGACTCCTGGCCATGGGTAGTTCCATTATTTTCGCTCTAACACTCTAACTATGAGCACACATTTCTGTTACATGTGTTTGCCAATCATAGAGAGTTTGTTGATAAGTGTGATAACTGTAAAATTCTGTAAAATCGCGAAAAAAATCTTAATTATTTATTTCAAGCTAGCTGCTGAATTCTAATAGTTCCCGTCACTAGAAGAGATATACTACTGGCTGCTTAATTTTTTATATTTGGAATTGGATGCGCAACCCTGTCGTCCGCCGCCGCCGTCGTCGTCTTGAATTCTCATAGAAAATCCACATACTATTGTTTTTAGGGTTCCGTACCCGAAGGTTGCCAAACGGGACCCTATTACTAAGCCTCCGCTGTCCGTCAGTCCGTCTGTCCATCTGTCACCGTACCTGTACCGGATGAACCGAAAAAGATAGAGAGCTGAAATTTTCACAAAGGTTGTATTTCTATTGCCGCTATAACAACAAATAATAAAACATACCGGTTTTTGAGAATTAAAAGAGGTACCCATACAAGAAAATATATAGCATTTCATAGCCATTTTGTTTTATTTGTTCATCGGTGAAAACTGGACTCTCCCGATCTTATCGGAAAAGATCTTTGCAGGTATTGAGTTTTGTGATTAGTTATTTGTCATCATACGATTAATAATTGCTGATTCCAATTATAAAATTCAAAACTCAAAAAGAGTTTATTTCCATAAGAAACACATAGGTTACACTTGGAGAATGTCAAATCTTAAACTATCACATATATAAGGTATAGGGAAATATAGAACTCAATTTGAATTCCGTCACCTCAATTCCTTAGATGCTGGAGGCAAAGAGGCGACTAGAAACCTATAGCTTTATATGTTATTTTTTACAGAATTGGAGCAAACACCGTCCCAAGCTTTCTTGTCTTCTACATAATCTGATATTTTGTGTAAGCCTTTTTACATTAGTGATTTTTAACAACATTTTTAAATTTATTTACAGACAATTCTTGGAACTCAGTTGGGATTTTGTTGTAAAAGCGAATACATTGCCCTTTAAAAGATACATTAACAATATTAAGTTTAATTTAATAATAAATAATATTAAGTTTTTTACGATATTTTATTTTATTTCTGTACATAAGTTATGCAATTTTTATCCTTATATATAATAATCCTCTTCCGGTTTCAATGAGCAAAGAGTTTCCTTAACCTGAGTACATAGTTCAATGCTTACATTTAACATTCACAAAACTCTTTTTCTACGTTTCTATGTACGGCCTTGAATGTAGTCCTACCTAGTATTTAATAATTTATTATTAAAAATTAAAAAGTTATACTCGTACAAAAGATTGTCGTTTTACTTTTTTCCATGTGCAATGGCATGGCACCCTTCGTGTGAGGGTCCGATGTCCTACTCGCACTTGACTTTGTTTTAATTTGGATATTCCGGCTGTTCCCTTTGCGTTGTCCATTTTTCTCTCTCCGTAAGAACCTTCCTGAGACTTCAATGAATAGTTTTAAAAAGTGCTTGCAATCGGTTCAGCCGTTTGCGAGATTTGCGCTTTTGAAATTAACTTTGATTAATTGTAGATTGCTGCTAATAGTGGGGGCAACTGTGGATCTGTCATCCCGAATGAAAAAAAAGCGCGAGGCAATGTGTTGACGAGCTTATCCTACTTATAACCTCTCCAGCCCCAATTTCATATCGACATGACATTTCTCGTTTTTGAATTTTATTACCATGGCATGAGGTTCAAAATCGGGAATCAGCTTAACGGGAATTCGGGACTCGACGGGACAAGGCAATTCGAGACTCGACGGGACAAGGCAATTCGGGACTCGACGGGACAAGGCAATTCGGGACTCGACGGGACAAGGCAATTCGGGACTCGACGGGACAAGGCAATTCGGGACTCGACGGGATAAGGCAATACGGGACTCGACGGGACAAGGCAATTCGGGACTCGACGGGATAAGGCAATTCGGGACTCGACGGGACAAGGCAATTCGGGACTCGACGGGATAAGGCAATTCGGGACTCGACGGGACAAGGCAATTCGGGACTCGACGGGATAAGGCAATTCGGGACTCGACGGGACAAGGCAATTCGGGACTCGACGGGATAAGGCAATTCGGGACTCGACGGGACAAGGCAATTCGGGACTCGACGGGATAAGGCAATTCGGGACTCGACGGGACAAGGCAATTCGGGACTCGACGGGATAAGGCAATTCGGGACTCGACGGGACAAGGCAATTCGGGACTCGACGGGACAAGGCAATGTTCTCCAGCAAACTAAGTACAGGAAAACATAACACACTAATATTGGACCACACAACATCGTGTTGTAGGCAGAAAACGTATGGCCTTCTTGATGTTGATTCTCTAAGAGATATACTTTCATTACCAAATTAGGTGCGTTTTCGGATAAGTGAAAAGATTCTTCCGAATATTGTACTCTAGGAAGCTGAAAATATCAATAATGTTAGATTTTCATCTTCATTTTCCGGGTCTGATTCTCTGTTGGATCAACAAGCGGTTTAACACTACCACTGTTTTAATTCATCAACAATATTGCGTCTCGCCTTTTTCATTTTGCGTTATCACGCAGTGGTAGGTAGGCTCATCGCCACAGCAATTGATAGACCAATTATAAAATAACTACAATAGAAAACATCCCCATTGATGAGACCAAAAAAGTCGAAAATTTGTTTCTCTCGTTTCCTTGTTAATCTGTTACAAAAAAACCGCATTCAAATCCGTCAACCCGTTTGACCGCTATTCTTTGTTAAGCTGATAACTTTAGAACTATTGAACCGATTTGAAGAAAACATATCTAAGAACTAAAGCAGGCAAGTCTATTACAATATATACACGTTTAACCGCTAGGCTCCCACATACAGTCATACAGACACACAGACACACCGACAGACGCTTCCAACTTATAACGCTTTTGGTCGTCGGGGGTTAAAAAGATGGCGTCTTTGAGAATCCCACTGTTATTTGGATATCACTGTAGTTGGCCCAAAAACGAAAGTAAAATCAATAATTTTAATGGACTTTGGGAATAACTTGATGGACGGATTATCTTAAGCGGGCTACTCTGAAACTGGGAGCAAGACAAAGCGGCGGCCATTTGTTAATCAAAGGAATATCCTTTGATTAACAAAAAAATTTATATTCAAACATGGGCTCTGTGGAGTATGATATTTTGATTTACTAAAACACACCTTGGCAGGAAATGTTCGAAAATGATGGCAACATAAGCGGACTAGTGCGTGTTCGTGTGCGTGTAATAGTGACACCAAATATTTCGGTTAAGAAACAAGCAGTAGTCTGCAAATGTTTCCATCACTCATTTTCTAGCATTTCCTGTCACTCACTAATCAGTCCACTAAAATAATGACTGAGCTACTTGTTACTCAAGGGTGTTCGGTGGGGCTAGGTTAAACTATTTCAAAATTTGATTTTCGAGAAATACCTTTATAAAGTGGACCTCTAAGGCGTTGCGGCTTGAGGCTGCCTCCCAAGCGAGAGTTCCCGGGTTCGAATTCAGGTTGGGGAGTGGGTGTGACGTCCTGTTTCTGGTGGGTGCGCAGCTGTCAGACATAAGATTCGCTGCCATAGAGAACGTAAGCAAAGAGTTTCGTTAATCTGATTCCGATACCAATGCCATCTGCTGGAAAAACCTGAACTTTCCATACAAAATATTTTTCGATTGTACGACTGTTTCTTTGCGATTTTTCAGATTTTCTTTTTACCTACTCCTCCTCCGGACGCAAATGCTTTAAACATGATACAAATAATACAAACCGAACGGGTCCATTTCCGAGTTCTATTTCAATTTTGTAAATTGTAATTCTTTATTCTGCGAAAAAAAATGAGCGTTTCGTCCAGATGTCGAAAATCTTAATTAATTTTGATTTATCACATTAGTCATCAATTCATCATCCTCATTTTCTATTTAACACTGATTTCATCAGAACGCCTTACTAATCTTTCTTGTCCAAAATTCAAAGGGTGCTTTTAAAGATTACCGCGTACCAAAACGAAGTTTGCCTATCATTATATGCGTTGCAACGTAGGAATCCCATGGTTTACATTAGAAATACAAATATTTCGGGAAGAAAATACCATTTAACAATATTTCGAGTTGAACACTAAACTTGGTGAACGCGAATATCTCCAAATATTGACAGCTGCAACCCAGATTGTTAATTCTCGTCGCCCACACAGCACAGTGCTACAAATCCATTACAAATCTGATCGATATCGAACGACGAAACTTGTGCAGTTAGATCTGCCGCCATTTGGCTGGTATCCTATTTGGGATCGGCTGAGATCACCTGCTGAGCTGGATGGGAGTAACTTTCTTCTAATTTCCTGCTATTCCCTAGGTCAATTATGTTCTCGGGTATTTATTACGTCTTTAAATCACGGTGCTTGCTGAATCGCGTGCGTCAAAATAGCATTTTAGCAAGTTTTTAAGTTTGTTTTAGTGTAAGCATTGATTAGCTTGTTTCAATTTGTTATTTGAATCGATTCACATGTAAAAAGTAAATGCCTTCATCGTCTGCATCGGATGTCTGTTTTGTTTGTCTATGGTTTGACATTGCCTTTTATCAGACCGGAAAAACGTATTATAAAGTTAAAATCTGGTGTCGCTATGCGTTATAAGAGATACCTTTGCGACTTCTGTTTTTATTTCCATTTATTTCATTGATAATGGGCTGAAACATTTCCCTGTGTTTAACCGGAATTGCGACATACTTAAAGTACGTGTTGTACGGTATTTCTGACTTTTGTATCCGGTCCTATTTGTTTAATTAAGTTTTGCTTGGTCGAGCCTAACACATCCGCTATGATTTTACAAAAAAATGTGGGCGGCGACAGGAAATCATAGCTTAGTAGGTGTGCATTCTTTTGGCAGTTTGAGATAACAAGGTGTGTGTTTAAAATAATAAGGCTAGTATTTATTCGCAGATCAAAAATACTGATTTGCACAGCAAAAAAGGAACAGCAAAAACACTTTTTATGTTTCAAATATTTAATGAGTACTTAACTTTAGGTTTTAAGTATTTGTTGTTGTTCTTGCATGTTGAACTTGACACCTTTACCTAAGCTACCGCAGCAAATATAAGGGATATTTGCTGTGGAAATCAGTATTTTTGATGTGCAGTTTAATATTTCCCAAAAATTAATAGGGCTTTGATCACGCAGTGATAAAAAACACGTACGTTCTTTATTAAAATTTCATTAATTCCATTACTCCTGCTGACCTACGATGCCAATTGGTTGGTCCTTATGTTGGTCCACCGTGAAAAGATAGATACTACTACACCAAGCCGACTAGACTCCTATCAGGCATCTTCCGCCTGACCTGTCTGGTGTCTGGTTCGGTTGAGTAGTATCTATCTATATCTATAGGTATACAGGTTGATATTTAATTAGCTTACCATATTTTGGGGAACGATAGTAGGTACCCATTTAGGAAACCCAGGTAGGAAACGTTTGACCCTCAGTACATTGACCCGATCAGCTGAATACAAGCTACTATGGGAGACCCAAACAAATTTAAGTTTGCAACCATATGTTTCTTGGGGAAAGTTGTTCACAATGATGAGTACTATTATTGTGAACAACTTTCCCTACTTCATTCCATGTAATACTTTTATATTCTTGTGTTTGTGCTGATACAGCGAATCAATGCCTATTCTATTCTATTCTATCATTCCCCGAAATAAATATGGTTTGTTAATTTATGGTCATCTTGTAAGAAAACATAAACATTTACATGCCTGTAAGTAAACATTGATGATGATTGACAATGACACATTGACGATACATATGTAAATAAGAATCGCAAATGTTCCTGACCTGTCAGGTTGCTTGAAGAAATTTTGCCTTGCGTGAATGTTTTCGTAGAACTTTACCTTTTATTTACCGTGCAAAGACAAACAATACTTGTCTCATTGGTTAGGGGTCATTTCGGGATTCGAATTCGCATCTTCAGCGTGACAGGCGAGCGGTTGTCGTAACCATAGATACTCCAGAAATTACTTTGTCGTTGACCTCTTTGGTTTTAACCACGTACGGAAGATCATAATGTTATACTTTTATAGCAGGTTTTTTAAAATCCAACAGACGGCGCTGAAATGGCTTTTCCGTTTTTTCCTTTGGCTTGTGGATGGAGTAAACCTGAACAAACAAAAATATATTGTTGATATGCAACCGAAAAAGTTTTGCTTGTTTAGCTTTACTCTATCCATATTTACCACATTAAAAAAAAGCCAATTCAGCAACATCTATAGGACTTTGAAAAAAAATACTGCTCCGAAATTATAACTAAAGAGCATCTTCTGAGAGTTAACATGACTTGTGACTTTGTGACGCACAGTTAAGTTTATTAGATCTCTAACCAAATCCGAGATTATATCTTCCCAGCTATATCCTCTATTAGCCTCCTCACATAATCTGGATAAACCCATTTAGACGTTTATAATGTTTTCATTAAACCACTAAAATCGGCCGCAACGATACTTTGGCTACATTAGCCGAATATGCAATGTGTTTTCAGAGATAAGCATTTATTTCCTGCGATACAATAGTGTAAGTTAATGGCCTTTTGAGATATTTATAAATAGGCGCGTATTGTTCTGTTATCTACAGTTATATTGTTGGTAGATACAGCCTGTTTAAGTAAGGAACGTGATGGTTCCGTGTCGAAAATACATAATATATCTGCGAGCTTCGTACCTCGCCTCGCCTAACAGTCAATGATGAGTGAGCTGTCATTTGCGGAAGATGGCGGAGTTTCAAAGTTATTTATTGTAAAAATTATACATCTGCATATATTTTTGCCCCGTCAGATTTTCCGATATTTTAATAATTATTCCGCTATAGCGGAGTGGCTATGATAGGGCAGAGACGAATCCAACATAAACATTTACGTACAGGCACATATATATTGCTTCTACCAGAAACAGTTACGTCACTCACATATAAACATCCAAGACCTGGGGTTTTTTTCTGTATCCCCAGCCGGGGATCGAATCTGGTACCTCACGGGAATTTGTCCAGCCGTTCTCTATTTTTAGGTGGTGTTATTAACTGGACGTTGATTTCTATAGTTATATGTATAGATACGATATAGATATAGATAAAAAGATTACCTTGGAAATACTTTTGACCTAAGGAATTAATATTCAAAATTGAATTGAACACTGTGGGAGAAGAAGCGCATAGAAACTATTAACACAGATTAATATTTAGATTTCTTTTAAATTTAGGTTTTTAATAATAATAAAATGAGTGGGTTATCAAATAATACATTGGTTGGTTTAGTTTATAAAATTATATAAGTAAAAATACCCATGGAACTAGAGAGTCGCATTATTACCACGAAAGACCTGTAAGTGGCTCGCGAGCCACAGGTTGCCGACCCCTGCTCTAGTCCTTACAAGTAAAGCTGAGAACGCTGAAAATCTACGCTTTTCGTAACCTTTTTTATATAACATATACATAGATTCCGAATAAAGATGGGCAATACCAATAAATGGGTTTTTTAAGGGGTATATAAACTCCCATTTATTTCCACCCGACGGGTAAATAGAAGGAATTTTCAATTTACCCGATGGATATAGCTTTATAAAGAGTATTTAGTTTAGTTTGTAAATATGAATCCCGGATCTTAATATCGTATTCATCTTAAACTGAGGGAAATAGAGCCCAAATACTGGGAATTTGTGGAGTCGACATTTATTTCCGACATTAAAAAAATACTTGGTTTGAAAATGTTATGTAATAATGTCCTAAAGTGTCAAATATACGATATTTATGGTGGTCAAGTGATTTCATTATGTTTAATTTGATGGCTCAAAAACTAGACACTTTAAGACAATATACTATAGGGCATTTTTTGTTTTATATATGTCGTAGCTATATCGTCGAATTTGGTTATTTCCTGAAATAGCCATCCACGAATGACTAAATCACGAAATCGCCAATAATTTCATGATATAGTCAATTATTTCATGAAATGATCAGAAAGCGTTTAATTTTACGAAACATGCATTTTAAAAGCAATTGTATTCAGTACTACGTGTTATTTTTTGACACGAAGACTATTCTGGGGCTTCGCTGCGCTCGCCCCCTTAGTCTTCACCTAGGCTACCGCAGTGTTTTGCCCTAAAATATGTCTTTGTTCAAGTAAAGTTCTAATTCAACCATGGTTGGCTATGTCATGATATAGTCAATTCTACGATATTATTACGACAGATATACACTTTATCGGTTTAAGTAAGTTTCAAAGTGTGTCTCCAACTTAAGAAAATATATATCAAAAGAAATAATTGGTAATTGGACATTGGACATTGTCCTGGAGTGTCACATACAGGTATAATAAATATTTGGACGGAAAGTTATTTAATACTGACCATTGCCCGCGGCTTCGCTCGCGTGCAGTAGTGTAAGAATCACCAAGGGCGAATCGCTCTCGAACACAAAATTTTGGATACTTAGATTTGTAATAGAACATATCTATTTTACTGATAAACACTGACCCTTTCTACGAAAATACAAAATAAACAAGTTACATCCTTCTTTACTTTGTTGTGCTTCGCTCGCCAAAAGTCATGTAAGAATTACTAGTATATAGTAACTTTAACCGCCACCCCCCTTAATACCTTCCTGTCGCTAGAACCTCCATTAGCCATTTAGACGTCTACGCTGTACATACCTACCTGATTAGCAACTTCGCGAGTGGTTTTGAGTTTCATACAAACTCTAACGCCGCAGCTGATCGCCCGGCCGGCCGGCGCTAACTGTATGGAGAGTGAACATTCAACAACCCCCCCAAATATGACTACGCCTTATTGTTAGACCCTGTATGATTCCGAACTTACCGAACATCTCTACCGAACCGAAGACTCTCTAAGTGGCCGTTAAGTTTAAATCGATGTTCGAAAGATAAAACGTAAGTGTTCGAAACTTATTATATATATAATTTTGCCATACTGTTTTGAACTCGTATAATCCTAACTTCGGCTGGGTTATGTTATGTAATCACAAGAAGTTGAATGAACTTCATGTGATTACAAAACATTTAACATAAGTTCTCGTTACATTTAATTTTTATATAAAAACGTACATTGCTTATATCCCCACACTAGGGTATTCTCTGTGGTGGGGAACCCGAAACAGCTGCGTCGCACTTATATAACCATTCAAGACCTGGTTTTTTTTCCCTCCTAACCCAGCCGGGATTTGAACCACGGAGTTCTTTCTTGGGAGGTACCTCGAACCGCAACTCCACAGAGGTCTCCTTAATAATTTTCATTTTCATTGCTAAGGATACTCCAATGGCGTACTGTGGACCATGTAACGCACCAAGCAAGTGCGGCAAATTCGCGTTTTTACACCATTTGCAGAACTTTTTACCATACTTATTGCGGTCATTACAGAGACCATAATTGGGCGTTGGGGTAACGGGAGCGCCCATTTCCACTAAAATCGCAATTGATTCCCAAGGGTGCATATTTGCTATTCTGCTAATGTAATGTACAAGGACTGTACAAAAGACTGTACGAAGTTCGATGAAAACTATGGACTCCAAATCCGAACAAAATGTAACAGTTGTAAAAAATTTAAAACAAATCCTCCAATACTTTTGTTATTGGAGTACGCAATCCGAACGGAGCCAATTTGTGCTTTCTGTCCGTTTCTGAAATACTTGCTCCACTTGAACTGTATTTCCCGAGGGATTTCATACATTTTCGATACAAACACGGGGTGTCATAGAAAGGCGTAGTCTTACCCTGCGCCCCCAACTAAGTGACAAGTGTTTTGTCAAGTAATCTATAGGCGTGGCGTAGCATGACACGATATGACGTGCCGCTCCTATATGTATAACTATGCTTCTGCCATATCATTTATAAGAGCGCCGGACCTTAAGACTAGGGCTATTGTAAATTGCCTATCTTTGAAGCGTTATTTCTCCTAAAGGAGACACTTTCCAAAACCAGAAAAAATATATGTTATGAAGATATCCTTGCCTTCAATCGTAGTGTTTGAAATCATTATAATGTTAATGGGAACTGTATGGAAAAAAATAATCAATTCATAATTTATTTATTTTAATAACAAATAAGCATAAAAAACAAGAATTACATGATAATCGTACAAGGTTTTTCTTCGAAATTGCTGTTATTTTTGGCGATTGTTATTGGTCAAACATCAATTTTAATGTGATGGGGATTCAAGTTGGAAATAGATTATAAGTGGGCGGGTTTCCAAGCCGCAAGGTATCCTAGTGTGGGGCCAGAAGTAGTGTTTGTATGTGATGGAATACAAATATAAGTAGGTAGTTATGTCACAACTGAGATCACTCCAAGGATTAAAATATTTTCTAGTGTAAGGTTTGCTTACGTTTACACAAAAATGTTGGTGGACTTTTGGTTTTTGTGCTGGCAACATTATAGTCTGTCATACAATTGGTACGCGCGTAGGGCTTGACCAATCAGAGGCTTTGACCAATCGTAAGCTTGTGTTATGTAGGCGGAGTTTTGTGAAACAACTTGGCGGGAGAAGTTGCCGGGCGTTTTCGCAAGGGACCGCGCGAGGGCATTCGGTCGGAACGAGTAACGCTGAGCGGTTGTGTTAGCTGACTGGCGATAAGTTTAGTTACGAGTTACGAACAAAGTTAGTTAATAAATAATAAGTTCTGTAAATAAGTTTGGCTAATAAATAATAAGTTCTGTAAATAAGTTTGGCGCTGATTAAAGTGTTGCTGAAGTGACATCGTGTTGATTATTTCTGAGAGACTCTAAAATCTCAGAAGTGGGATCTGGGACCTCCATTACGGCCAATAAACTAGACGCGAACCAAGTCAACGTAGGTGATTCAGTATCTGACAGTGATAGGGCAAGGCTTATGGACATACTCCGCCGTCATGAAGGCTGTTTTGCGCAGAACTTAGTGGAGTTGGGCTGTACGAGCGTAACTAAAATGAACATTGAACTAAACAGTTCACGTTCGGTAGTCTATAGACCCTATCGACTCTCGCACCAGGAACGTGAAAAAGTCCGCGCGATGGTGAATGACATGTTACAAGCGGGGATTATTAGGGAGTCCGTGTCAAACTACGCGAGTCCTATTATCCTGGTTCGTAAAAAGGATGGTAACATCCGCTTGCGCGTGGACTACAGGCTTCTTAATTCTGTGACAGTCAAGGAAAGATATCCCATCCCCATTATAGAAGATGAGGTAGCAAGACTGTCCGGGCAGGCATGGTTTATAACCCTAGATCTTATGTCTGGTTATTACCAGGTACCTTTAGCGGAAGGTAGCAAACATCTGACGGCATTTGTCACTCCAGACGGACAATACGAGTACAATCGTATGCCGTTTGGTTTGGCAAATGCCCCCGCAGTCTTCCAGCGGATGATGAACCATGTCCTCGGACCAGCACGGTTCGATAAGGCTACGGTCTATATTGATGACGTATTAATCTTCGGCAAAACACCTGAGGAATGCATGGACCGGTTAGAAGAAATTCTTGGTTTGCTGAAGGAGGCCAATCTCAAGCTCAACCTTGCAAAGTGTAGTTTTCTGCAAAATTAGATTGATTTCCTGGGTTATGAGATTGGCTCGATGGGTGTTCAACCTGGAGAGGCAAAAACTCGGAGCGTTGCAGAGTTTCCTCGCCCCGTTAACGTTCACAACGTTCGGCAATTCCTCGGATTGGTGAATTACTTCAGAAAGTTCGTCCAAGGTTTCGCGCAAATAGCCCATCCTCTTACAAAACTACTTAAGAAGGATTCCTCTTGGGAGTGGACTGATGACCAAGAAGAATCCTTTGTGACCCTAAAGGCCAAACTAATTGATCGACCCGTGCTTGCCATTTACGACCCGGCGGCCGAGACCGAGCTACATGCTGATGCCAGCAGATTAGGAGTTGGAGGAATCTTGCTTCAGCGACCTCAAGGTAGCGAAAGTTCTTTTCACCCTGTGGCTTTTTACAGCCGTCAAACGACCCCTGAAGAAAAAAACTTTCACTCCTATGAGTTGGAGACCTTAGCTGTAGTTTGCGCTCTTAAAAAGTTTCGCGTATACCTGTTAGGAAAAGAATTCAAGATAGTCACCGACTGCAGCGCACTCCGCTCTACGTTTAGCAAACGTGACTTGGTACCGAGGATAGCACGGTGGTGGCTGGCGCTGCAAGAATTCGACTGCTCCGTTGAGTACAGGGCAGGAAAAAAAATGGAACACGTCGACGCGCTCTCTAGGAACCCGGTTGGAGACTCTACAACCAACAATCCTGAGCAATTTCCTGCTATCATGGCCATAAGTGACGATGATTGGTTACTTACCCTCCAATTGGGTGACTCGGAGCTGCGACGTATTCGCGACATTGTAGCCAGTGACTTGGATACAAAGGGTCTAGATTACATCAAAGAGAACTACATTTTGAAGGATAACAAGCTGTTCAGATGCATAGATGGGAACAAAGATTGTGTAAGATGGGTGGTACCAAAGGGCGCAAGGTGGCAGTTGTGCAAAATGAATCATGACGACATAGGTCATGTAGGCTTCGAGAAAACTTACGAACGGATTAAAAAGAATTATTGGTTTGCTAAAATGAAGCGATTTGTTAAGAAGTATGTTGAAGCCTGCATAGACTGCGCTTACGCCAAAAAGGCCAGTAACACACATGAGGGATTATTACACCCAATAGAAAAAATTGAATTGCCATTCCACACTTTGCACGTCGACCACCTTGGGCCCTTTGTAAGGTCTAAAAGGGGTAACACGCACATACTTACCATAGTGGATGGATTTACCAAGTTTGTATTCATAAGGCCAGTGAGGAATACAAACGCACAAAATGTAATCAAGAGCTTACAAGACATATTCGACATCTTTAGGGCACCCAACCGTATTGTCAGTGATCGAGGTTCTTGCTTTACGTCGCACGCGTTTCGGAGATTCTGCCTTGACCGAGGAATAAAGCATATTTTTAATACGGTCGCTTCCCCGAGATCTAACGGTCAGGCCGAACGTTATAATAGAACGATTCTTGATTCGCTCACAGCACAAAACTTAAGGGGCGATGAAAGAGACTGGGATGACAAGACAGGAAAAATTCAGTGGGGTTTAAATAACACCGTCCAAAAGACAATAGGTAGAGCGCCCGCGGAGGTCATGTTTGGAACTAAAATAAACAGTGAGCATCATCCGGCTCTAAACGAAGTTTCACAGGAAATCCATCAAGCTGAGGATTTGCCCTCCATTCGAAGAGAAGTTAAAAATAGGATCGATGCAGCGCAGGATGCTCAGAAACAGTATCACGATAGAGGCAAGCGTCCTGCTCGAGTTTACCATAATGGTGACTTAGTCAAAATCACAAAGGTCGCGTTCCAAAACCAAGGAAAGAGTACAAAGTTGATGCCTTCGTACGAGGGACCATTCAAAAGTCCTAGGTAACGATCGTTACAAGATTGCTCCTATCGCAGGTTTCGAAGGAATGCAGAACAAGCGTAAGACGACCGTTGCCGCAGACCGAATGCAACCATGGATACATGTAGCTAGTCTAGCAATTGATGATGATGATTCTCTTGATAAAGAAGAAGAAATCGATATGTCAGAATGAATTTCAGTAAAGTCTAAAAGTATGCAATTACTTTGATAGTGTACCAACTTTATAATTTTATTTGTACAAAGTATAAAGAAACCGCTTTATCCCTTTCTCAGTTGGGTCGCTAACACCTTACCCACACACTCATCATTAAAAATAAATAAAATGTTTAGATAAGTTTATTAATGTAAATAGGTAGTACACATAATGTTGTAATAGTTGTCTGATTAACTACATAATTTGTTCATTTTGTTTCAGGTCAAGTGCGACTTTAGTCGAATAAGTTTGGGACTTGACCTGCTATGAAGATGAAGACAGTGGAAAGAAAAGTGAAATAAGATTTGAATACACATTAGTCTGATTAAATGTTCTTAAATAAGATTATATAATACAAAATAGGATAACTTTAAACCAGATGCCTCGTTACGCCAAGTGTAAGGTTCCACCGGGTACCTACGTGCATGAGGACATGCACGGTATCAGGATGGACGAGTGTAAGGTTTGCTTACGTTTACACAAAAATGTTGGTGGACTTTTGGTTTTTGAGCTGGCAACATTATAGTCTGTCATACAATTGGTACGCGCGTAGGGCTTGACCAATCAGAGGCTTTGACCAATCGTAAGCTTGTGTTATGTAGGCGGAGTTTTGTGAAACAACTTGGCGGGAGAAGTTGCCGGGCGTTTTCGCAAGGGACCGCGCGAGGGCATTCGGTCGGAACGAGTAACGCTGAGCGGTTGTGTTAGCTGACTGGCGATAAGTTTAGTTACGAGTTACGAACAAAGTTAGTTAATAAATAATAAGTTCTGTAAATAAGTTTGGCTAATAAATAATAAGTTCTGTAAATAAGTTTGGCGCTGATTAAAGTGTTGCTGAAGTGACATCGTGTTAATTATTTCTGAGAGACTCTAAAACTCGTAGTTCTTAATGCTACGGACTTAAAATTTAATTTTGTGAAACATGCACGGCGCACACAGCCCCGCTCCCAAGCGGTGGCGATGCGTGGCGGCGGTATGCGGCGGCGGAGCGTGGCGTGGCTCAAACTTATTCGAAAATCGAACACATTTTAAATAACTCTAAATCCACGATTTTTGCAAGACTGCAGCGTCTGGACTGGACCAATGTCTCAAACATATTTTTACATTAATTAACTTTAATAAAATGCTGTTTTCAGTAGCCTTTCTTTTTATATTTTCTCACAGGAGGTGCGAAAAATTGAGTATACTTCCCGGGGATAAAGCTTTTTTGTCTTAGGCACGCTTGAATCCCTCACTGCACTCAGGACTCAGTCTTAATTCCCTCGCCTTGTTCCGGAGTTAAACCTGGAGTCCTTCTTTACGTACAGTATTCAACATCGCGCCCGTGACCTAAAACAGTGCTTCCTTGGGGCATAATCTAGTATTTTGCCCGCTTAAGGTACGTGCTAAAAAATACGCTATTTTATTTGTTGTATTTAATTTAATGTACCCAGCGACATTTATCAAAGTTGGTTTAGCCGTTGAGTTGTTATGAGCAGACACAGGAACAGGCATTTACATATACATATATATATATATAAACATATAGGTCAAAACATAACCCTCCTCTTTTGCGCTTTGCCGCAGTCGGTTAAAAAGAGTTTTATAGTGAAATTTTGTCGAAATGATGTTACTAACAATCTCGTATAATATGACTTAAAAATTTATGTTTCTGTTAGAACATAAAATAACTTAATCAAAAACCTATTTATCAAAACAGAACTTACGTTGTTCTGGTTGTACATCTATCCCCAAAGAATGGGGTAACAATGTAAGGCCCTTGTCAAACCAAATCAATATCTTGATATTAAATTAGCTGAATCGGCACAGGACTTGTGGAAGTGAGTAAAAGTTGAAAGCTTTTGTTTCAAATACAACTCTTCGCTAACTCAATTGAAACTTATTAGGGTCGCCCAATTTTATTCAATATTCTTTGTCGGTTAGGAAGAAAATTTCACCAAAAAGGTAAATATTTGTTTTTAAAGTGAATGATTCTAATAACTTTGTATTTCATTTCGCTAACTCAATCCCTAAACTACATAGGTACTTAACTAAAAAGTATGAAAAAGTGACAGGAGCTGATTACTAGAGTTAACCTAGATTCTTTTTGCATGACAATAAAATTATTATATATCCTGCATTAAAGGCATTCCCTCCCTGAATATATATTTTTTAAATTAAATGGAGTCAGTTCTTTATTCGAAAAACTTGTCGAATAAATTGACATTCGACGCCATTTCATACTCTATATATTATAGTGTCAATAGTTTGGCCGGAATGCACCGAGAGCCGCCACCTTCTTTTGTTTATTTTTAAAATCATTGAGACCAACCTCTGGCGTAAGGTAATTGACAGGAGCAGCCATTCGTGTATTTGCGACTTTTATAACCTTTTTGTTCTGTCCCGAGTAATTTATACGGATTAAATATGAGCGGAGGAGCGGCTTTTTATTTATGAGTCGGCCAATTTGTAGATTAAATGATATGAAGAATCCTGTTATTGCTTATCAAACAAGTGATTTTGTCAAAAAAAAGGTTGTGTAGTTGCATTGGTTTCAGTCGTTAATGAGCCTCTTTGGAACAACTGAAAGTAAAGCTGATACAAAACGTAGGTACTTTAGAATTCAAATTCAAAGAATAAAATATAATATATTATTAATGATAATAATCTTGATTTCAGGTTAACAGAAACCCATAACTATAAATACCTTACAACTAGAGATACGAAATTTATTATAAAAACAAAAACAATATGCATTTATATTACCAAACCTAGCTAGGGATTTTATCCTTCGTTCTCCCTTCCTTGTACCGTCGGTAAACGATGCCCTCCGGCCAGTAATCTTTGGGCAGGAACATCGTCTTGAGGACCTGTACCTTCGTCTCCTTGAGACCAGACGGCGGATTTTTCTTCAGCTTTTCCAGGATGTGACGTTCAACGTCCCCGCAGGTCATTTTCACTTCGATCCTGGAAATGTATACATAGTCAGGTCATAAGTTCTGTCACATGTGCAATATGAAATAATTTAGACATGTTTATTATTTATGTAAACATTTATATAGCGAAATGAACTTAATAAAACATAGATTCTTATGGTTATAAAGTTTATTCAAAATGACCCCGCGATTTTGAATACAGGCCTTTATTCTGCGCGGCCAGTCGTCTATCGCAGCACGAACGAGATCCATGTCAATATCGGCGGCTGCCTTAATCAAGGGTGCCTTGAGTGACTCCAAATCAGGATGAGGCTTTGAGCAGGTCTTTTCCTCCAAGTGTTGCCATATCTTGTAATCTAACGGACTCAAATCTGGACTGGAGGAGGGCCAGTCTTCGTGCCGGATGAAGTCGATTTCACGCGCCGCCAGCCAGTCTTGTGTGCTTTTCGCTCTATGAGCTGGCGCAGAATGTTGTTGAAATACCCAGTGCCTGTTATTAAACATGGTATGAGAACCAGGTTCCACAAGGTTCTTGAGGACTGTATTTTGATACACAACTGCATTCGTTTTTACGCCTTTCTCACAAAAATGTACCTCAGTTAAGCCCCAATAAGAGACTCCCAACCAAACCATGAGCGAGGATGGAAAATGACCTCGTTGGACACGCGGAATACGGTTGCTCGCTTCTTCACTGCTGTGTGCGTACACCTTATCATTTTGTTTGTTGTAGCTCTCTTCCACGGTGAAAATTTTTTCATCCGAAAAAAGAATTTCCCGATGCTTTTTTCCCGCGTACCGCTTCAACAAAGCGCGGCATCTCTTCAGTCTCAGGTCCATTAAACGAGCGTCCAAACGATGTCCTGTTTTTCTTCGATATGCCCTAAGCCCAAAGTCTTCATTTAACACCCTTTTCACCGTGGTCCTGCTTAACCCCATGTGAAGGACCAACAGTTTCTGCTTACGTATGGGATTTCTTTGAATTCGCGCCTTCACAGCTTTTAGCACTGCTGGAGTCCTAACAGAGCGAGGGCGACCACTTCTTGACCTGTCATCTACACTAGAGTGTTCATTGTATCGTTTTATGGTACGATAAACGAATCTTTTGGTTATATTCAATTTTTTCAGTAAGTCGAAAATCTGAATTGGCGCGTAACCGCAACGATGCAACGCAATAACTGCGACACGGTCTTCTTTAAGTGTCCACTCCATATTTAAAAATGAGGAAAATTCAAAAAAGTACACATTTTTATTTTCATGAAAAATTCGAAATTCGAATTCAATAAACATTTTTGTGGCCAGCGTTCTAAATTCAAAAGTGTTTATTGTGTGACAGAACTTATGACCTGACTGTGTATATATTGAATATTCAATATAATAATCTGTATATTGTCTATATCACAATTTTTCAACTTTCTGTTATATTCTGAATTGAAAATGTACTATCGAACCATCTGAATCATGACCCACCATAAGCTTATTTTGCTAAACCCCTTAAATGCAAGTAGGTCGAAATTCGCTTGAAGGTTTATTTCCTTGGTAACGAACTTGTTATCATTTGATTAGACACTGATATTACGATAGATCTTACAAGTTTGAAAGTTTCAAACGAATTATCAGGCAAGTGGGTCATGATTCAGTTGGTTCGATTGTACAACCAAAATTAACCATATCTATATTCGTCTCTTGTACTATCAGCAACATCTTCTAATTCGATTTCTGACATAATATCCAAGCTGGAACTTGTACAGTACAGTACATACACATACATACACATATGGTACAAAGTTAAGTGGATTTTGAGAAAGGTCGTAATTTCCTTATTGGTCCTTTGCGCTTCACCTAGACTGTTGTAGTGAGAAGAAAGTGCACTCAGCCCTTCACAAGATGTTTCGAGAATAAAGGTCGCATAAGTGATAAGGAAGGCCGTAGAGGTAGCGACAACCTCAAATTAATTTAAAACATCGAAACAGCCAAACCGATTCTCATAAAAAATACATTGTATCAAGGTGCAGATAAATTTAAAAGTTTTGTAAGCGATATAGTTCTGAACAACATTCACTATATCTCATCCAACTCAATCAGCGGAACTTTATTTTTCACCTCTCCATACAAGTTGGACGCACGTAAGGGGATGCAATTGTTTTAAGGAAAAACTAGAAACGCAATACTGCCCCCACCCTACAAACCCCCGAACACATTCAAGCCCCCCACATCTTGCAAGACCTCACTCTAGATCTCGAGAACGGTTATTTTTACCCGAGAGTATGGAAATGTGTCGAGTACGGACTACGTCTGTCATATTACTGAGCTTGTTATAGCCAGTTCGATTCCTGTTAGAGGGTTTCCGGATATTGGATGGACGAGTTTGGGAAGTTTCATGAAGCGGATTTACGAGTAGGTTAGGCTAGGTAGCGGTGCGTGAGGATCTCTTGAATTCTATGGAGCTGGAGCGTCAAACAGTGTAGATACACTACTGCTGGCTGGTGCCCTCATCTTCGTCTACAAAGCCTTTTGAATAATGATTACCTAAGAAAATACCACCCTGCTTCAGACGCAGTCGGGTAAATAGTAATCTATGTTTTTAGGTTGTAAACAATATTTGTGCCTTTTTGTCGTTTTTTGCGCGATTGAGTAACAAACATCCAAGCATTGTAACTTTAACATTTATATTATTATAAAGTGATAAGTGGGATTAGTCGATGCACAACTTTTGATAGTACTAATAATAAATATTTATTTTCAGAAAACAGAGTAAAAATAATTTCTTAATCTATGTTAGTGACACCTTAGAAATAAGATAAAAAATAAATAACTTATTATAAGACCTAGGTACCGGTCACCACCGGTTTTAGTGACGGTTCTTTCTCTTTGTATTTAAAGTAAAGTATACTATGCGTTCAAGGTGAATGAAGTCGAATACTTCTATTGGTGCTTGAATAGTTTTTAGCTCATAAAACAACTCTTTCAAACACACACCAAAATGGAAAATACATAATTTATTTGACCTGCCGGCAGGAAAGCATATTGTTTTTTTTTGGGTTGCAAACTTTGTGATACGACCAAAATGTCAAATCCAGGGAACAGTCTATAAAAAACCCTCCCTGATCCAGCCAAGATCAGTGAGAGACCAGGGAGGGAGCGAGAAATCAATCCCACAGCTTAATCAACCACCTTTCCTTTTATGTAGTATGTAAAACAGTGGGCGGGTTGCTTGTAGCGCAGCGACGTGTAACCTTCGCCGCGGGGCCTTTGTGTCGATAAACATAATTCGACAGCCACACGTTCTCTTATTAGAGACCGCTGTGCCGAATGAGGCTATGCGAATACTCGGAATTTAATAAGTTTTTGTGAGATACAATTACAGGCCTTTACCCGGATTCAAGTGAGACTGAATAAGACAGACGACACCTTCTGAATACCGACTGAAATCATAACCCTCTTTTGTCTTCGCCGTAGTCGGCTAAAATAATCAAAAGACATTGCCTATGGCCATAATGCCATATTTGATTGTCTATGGCCACACATTTGGGTTGGCAACTGTGGACAACCTGTAACCGACGTCACTGACATATATGACGACCTCTGTGGCGCAGCGGTTGTGGCTCTGTCTACCATGCCAGAGGTCTCGGGTTCGATCCCCGGCTGGGGGTAAAAGAAAAAAAAACTTCAGGTCTTGGATGATTATATATGTGTGACGTCGCTGTTTCTAGTTGTCACGACACAGGGTATCCTAGTGTGGGTCCAAAATGTTTATGTTTATATCTAAGATAAGGAAAAAAATAACTCTGGTTTGTAAAGTAGAACCTCGCCAAACTCTACATGATGTTTTTTTTAAGCCCCGAAATATAAATAAATAAACCTAGTCTATTGGTACTTAGGTTTTGTTATATTGCCCAACCTGCTTCATACTCATTTCGTGCGTTATTTATTAACAACAATGAAGAGTAACATGTTGCATAATCACATGCATTTTATTTAAACGGGAGTATGCAAAAATGTAAACTTCGAACTGCTCATAAATCTACACTTATTAAAGAAGCCTGTTATTTTATTTTATAAAATACCTTTTTACTCAATTTTATTTACATACATTCTTCTCTCAAAATATATTTTTTGATAACTCAATTTAATGGAATTTTGCATAATCTCCTGCAGTGAAGACCTTGACACTGTATCGTTATGACCATAATTTGAAAAACGGTCTCAAACATGGTAAGAATCAAAATCCGGCCAAGTGCAAGTCGGACTCGCGCACGAAGGGTTCCGTACCATTATCTATAAAACGGCAAAAAACACGTTTGTTGTATGGGAGCATCACTTAGATTTTTGCTTTATTTTAATTTAATTCTTTATTTAAAAAATAAATATTTATAACTACATATTCTATGAATATTTCAAGCATCCAACTATTGCCGTTATCAATATCGAGCAAAAAAAATCACTTTTGTTGTATGTGAGCCCCCTTAAATATTTATTTTATTCTCTTTTTATAGCGGCAACAGAAATACATCATCTGTGGGCATTTCAACTTACTGTCTTTCTATCACGGTTCACGAGATACAGTCTGGTAATAGAGTCCCGTTGGGTACCCGTCGGGTACCGAACCTTAAGAATGAACTTGTTTAAAAAAAAAGAAATTAGCTTCTGTTCTGCTTCTGTTCCTAGACAAAGAAGTAACATTACAACCTTGACCTGCGACATTAAAAAAAGTTATATCCTATATAAATTTATTGCTTTCAGGTTGGTTTTCATTAAAGGCTCACTGGTTGGGAATATTATGCCAATAATAATAATGCTGGCCACTTTATCTTCGTGTTTTTAATAAAATTTTATGTGACTGCTACATAATGGAGGGCATCAATACTCGAGAGTGGGTTTATGAAACGAGCCGAAGGCGAGTTTCATAATAATATCACTCGAGAGTTTTAATGCCTAATTATGTACAGTTACATACACTAGTTTATCTACACACATATCATAAGCTCTCTTTAATGTGTTCAGGAACCGCATGTTCGACCGGCATGGTGGCATTGATAATTTCTTTGCACTTGTTTAGCTTGTTCAGTAGTACCAACATCACAAACAATGGCACGCAGGCGGGCGCCGGCGTTCGAAATTTGAATGTCATAATTTTTTTCAATTCAATTCATTTAGACAATTAGATTCCTACCAACCGCCTGAACAGGCAGGTTTCCGCCCCGAATTCTCTACTATGGACCACCTGCACACACTTAATCAGATAATAGAAAAATACAATGAGTTCAACAAGCCTCTCTACTTAGCGTTTGTTGATTACTCAAAAGCTTTCGACAGAATCACACACTCGTCAATATTTACCGCACTTCGCAATCAAAATGTTGATCCCATATATATTAGTATAATTCAGGCAATATACAACAATAGCACGGCAAATATTAAATTACAACACCCAGGTCCATCATTCACAATAGGGAGAGGGGGGTGAAATAGGGAGACCCACTATCTCCTAAACTATTCACCAGTACCCTCGAAGAAGTTTTCAAAAAGTTGGCGGTCCCGTGGCACAGCAGAGGCATTGTCGTCGGCGATAGAAGGCAACATAACCTTCGTTTTGCCGATGATATTGTTTTGTTTGCGCCAACCTCATCCGAACTTCAACTAATGCTCCAAGAACTGAGCACTGCGAGCCTTGAGGTTGACCTGAAGATGAATCGGTCAAAAACCCAACTCATGACCAACGGCGCAAAACGTAAGGTAGTGGTCGATGGGCAGGACATACAATATGTCGACGAGTACATCTACTTGGGCCAGACAGTTTCCTTCGAAAACAGGCAGGACAAAGAAATCGAAAGACGTGTTTCGAACGCCTGGAAGAACTTCTGGTCCATGAAGGAGCTAATGAAGGGCAACCTACCATTGACCCTGAAGCGCAAACTCGTCGACATGTGCATCCTGCCCATCCTCACCTACGGCGCACAAACGTGGTCACTTACCATCAGAAGTCCAAACTCAAGGTTTGCCAGCGAGCAATGGAGCGCAGTATTCTAGGTGTTAAACATATAGACCGCGTTAGGAACACTATACTGCGCTCCAAAACTGGCATTGTAGACGTGGGCACATCTGTGCTGGACATATCTGTCGAATGCATCCGGACAAATGGGCGAAAGCAGCCACTGAATGGATGCCTATAGACGGATTCCGGCGTAGGGGCAGGCCCAGAAGGAGATGGAAGGATGACCTGGATAGGTTCCTTCCAGGATGGACAGATAAAGCTTCAGATAGAGATGTGTGGGCTCGAACCGGTGAGGCCTTTGCCCAGCAGTGGGACACCATTTAGGCTAATAAAAAAAACAGATAAGAAATGAGTTTTTACCAAGTAGTTTAACATTATGCTGATCGTAACGTGCGGTTTTTGTACGCAGTAAAGAGGGTTTATGATACGTGTGTAGATAAAAACAATTACACGGGTCATCAAGGGTTATTCCTGGGAGCGACGCGGCGTATCTCATACTTCCTGCAGTATCTTACTTACAGGCTCAATATTTTTCATATGACAAAATAAACTGAGACCTACCTAGAACACTCGCTTTGATTTGTGTTGTTCAAGTAGAAATATCTTATTTTAACCAAAGTCAGCGGTATTTTCTAATAAATAAATGTAACGCGTGCGTATCGCATTTTCGTTCACTTTATTTTTTTGCAAATCTAGTGATTTGTTCGCTGATTCATGCCAATTCTTGAAACTGTGTTAATTGACATCATACAAACATTTTCGAGTGCCAAAACGTTTTTATATGATTGAATCGTTGATGAGTAATGCGACATCTCTAAGCAGAATATGTAGCTAAGTGTACTTAGTGACTTGTACGTATCAAATATACGTACGTACGTAATAAATATAAAGGCCTGCAAAAATACACACTGCTTACATATTTTATTGCGCACAAACAGTGAATTCTTAATTAAACTTAATCAAATATCCCAACAACTGTTAATATTGTTCTAACATAAAAAGCCAACAAAACAATAGATTGCATTAATTAAGAGGCTGAATAAAAGAGACTGAACAATATACAACCGTGGTAATAATACAAAACGCCGCCATTTCATTTTCGGTGGGCATTAAGTTTCCCGCGATAATTTATTTTTAAATTCTTCACAGATGAGAGTTATTAATGTAATTTCGTTTCGTTTTAATTACGGTAGGTTCTGTTCTTTTTTGGGTGGTATAGGCAGAGGTTAAGCATTTTACCGCTTTTCAAAAGAAAATGGGAATTAAAAATTTACGTCTAAAATTTGCTAGAGGATGGATGGATACCTAGTTACTTTGTTCGAAATTTTCAGAAAGTTCTTGAAACACGGACTTCTTTCTCTTGATTCGGGTAAATGAATAAACGTGGTGGTCTACATTGCAAATCTGTAGCTATGTGTCAGACACTACTTAACAGATTGTATAAAGTGATGTTAGTTTCCCCATTTATCATGGAAACCCTGCAGTAACGACAAGTTCAGGCTTTTTGGATGTTGGCCAAACAACCTACGCATGATTAAATAATAAAAAAAACACTATTCCGGTCAAGTGCGAACGGTATTTGAATACTGCGTGCCTTGTTGCCTGGAATTACTTATCTTTTTCATGGGAAAAGTGATTTATGAGAAAGTTATCAAAACACTTCTCGGATTTTCTCGACTAATACCGAGAAATGTTTTTTTATGTCCATACAAAGTTCTTTCCTCCGTCCCTCCCTTAGTGGGACTAAATTTAAAAAACTACTTCCTTGGTAGACGTCTCTTTCCTAAAAACTGCCTACCTGCAAAATTGTAGGTTCAAGTCAATTCATTTTAGATTTTCATACTAACTTCAACCTCCCCATTTCTTTTAGATCTATTGAGATTTTAGATTTTCAATAAATAATAGGCAGGAATAAATATTTAATAGAACCTGCAGAACCTTAAGAAGATGCTGTGGCAACTTGGTACCGCAGCCAAATTAAATTTTAAATCGAGTGCATTTCGCACCACCTGGGAAACTAGTGTGGTGTTGAATTATTCATTGTAAGTTTACCGTTTTCTCGAGGTGTTTTGTCGACTTCGAGTATTGGAGAAGTACCATAAAAAGGAGATGAAATAAAAATAACCCAAGCAAACGTTTAACAGAATGTAGCTAAAAATATCCTATTACGTAACATGTTGAGTGAATAATACAATTTATCAATTTTATCTAGCCATTGTTAAATCTAGAAGGTCAACATGTTGAGTGAATAATATAATTTATCAATTTTATCTATCCATTGTTAAGTTAAATCTAGAAGGTCAACGAACCGGATGTTCAGCGGTCTCCGATGCAGCTTCCGGTGCGGCCGGAAACAAGAAATGTTACGGCGTTACGTGACCGACCGCCGCCGCAAGACCGCACGTTTGTCAGCGTTTCCGGTTAAGCTATGTAATGCTAATGTCATGCAATGTGAATTAATTTAGTATGTATGAAATAATAGAAAATGTAAAGACTGCAGTGGTTATTAAAAACGTCGGCGGCTTAACGGTTAACACTCTCGTCCGCCATGCAGGAAATGCTGGATCAAATCCCGTTTTTGATCTTTGAGATAAGTACAACCTTATGTTCAGTAAACAGACGTACATCTCTGTGGCGCTGCGGTAGTGGCTCTGCCTACCATTCGAGATAAAGAAAAAAAAAAGGCTTATGTTTAAATGATTACCAAAAACGCACCTATTTTACTACCAATAAATTCGAAATGACTGCCAGAATGGATAAATGTCCACCAAATTGTGTTTGAATAAATGATCACCAAACTTCTTCTTATGTCTTGTGTACTTAAGTTTATTTTTTAAGTATTTTTTGTTGTTCTTACATGTTCAACCTAACACGAAGGATAAAGTGGCTTCGCTTCGCTCACCCCCATTACCCTTCACCTAAGCTACCGCAGTATTTTGTCCTGATATTTTTTGCAACTTTTGGTGTTCATTTATCCATTTTGGGTAGGAAAAATATATTTTGGTGATCATTATATTTGTTGCCAAAAGAAAACCCAGGTGTTGGATGTTTATACACGAGTGATGTCACTGTTTCTGGTTCCACGATACAGGGTATCCTATTGTAGGGCCAGAAGCAATGTATGTGCCTCTATATAAAAGTTTAGTTCTAACGATGGTGGAAACCTCTTGAGGAGAATTTTATATTTCCAAGCTTAGCATAGGTTAGTTAAGTTTCCTTAATATAATTTTTTATGACGAATGTTTCAATGTAGCTAATACATAAGCTGGCATATGACGGCCAAGTTTCTTTCCCACAACTAAACGTGTTTGAGTTATATATAGGTATACAAAATAAATGTCTACGTCCAACAAAGATTTCTGTATGAAAGATTTTCCTCGGCTGAAACTAAGTATATTGTGAAATTATTACTCGATAGTAGGTAATATTTCTCGGGAAAAGATCTGTCGAAGAGGGTTGCGTAAAAATATCAATGTAGCTGTCGTCGCGCAGAATCGTTGGATAATCTAAACTGTCATGCGATTGGTCACTTTATAATGAAGTTGATCGAGTCCGGAGACAAAGACAAGTATCAGTAACAGACCGACTGGAATGAACAGACTTTAAAATGTAGCAAAGAAAGCAAAGAAATAATTAGGTTTTAATGGTAGTTCACAGTGCTCAAGACGATGCAAAATAAAACAATTCAATTCAACAAAACTATCTGAGTATTTTTTAATTAATGTTTTCCATTTGAATGAAACCAGCCAGCCTTGTTATCAGCCGAGTTGAGCCTCTACCGCCGCATGATATGAAGAATAGAGGGAAAAGAAATAACGCAGTGAACCTGACTCCAGATAATGTCAATTAGGCTGAAGATGTATGGTTCCCGTGGTGTGTAGAGAACAAACAAAACCGGCAAGTGCCAGTCGGATATGGTTCACGAAGGGTTCCGTATCGTATGTACCGCTATGCCACCGTTATGTGGGCACAATTGTGCCTCTGCCACTATGTATAGAATAAGAGTTTTTTTTTATTTGTACATAGTATACTTTGATAGCAGCTACATTAAATATACTCTCTAAAATGTTCAAGTGTTACAGGTGCCTCAGTTAGCTCTAACTGTTCCAAAGTAACCCAGTAACAAACAGACGGACGGACAGACAGCGGAGCCTTAGTTATAGGGTCCTTTTGACACACTTTGGAACTGAAGTGGAACCCTAAAGCAATTAGTGAATCATGTAATAAGTTCGTTTTTGGACCTTAATTTGTCGCAGTTAACAAAAAAAACGAGATTTACACTAAAATTACTCATGTGCACAAATCTTCAGAATAAATATTGTGCAATGACAAACACCGGAGTGCTGTCGTATTGTATATTTGTTGCAAGCGTGCGAACAGTATTGCCTAAGGGCAACTTGCGCCAGACTTTTGACAACCGCTAAATACAGTTTGAACACAAATGAAGTAATACACGGTCAAGTTACGTAATCAAGTACGGCAAGGAGATTGCCTGTCAGCCAGGTTCCCTTTTAATACTGCCGTGCTGTGTTTAAGTTGTATTTAAACTATATTTAGCGGCCGCCAAATGCCTGATGCAAGTCGGCCTTAGTACTATGTTTGCAGAGTCAATATGGTTCGGAAGCGAATAGAATGTGCCAACGAGAGCGCAAAAAGCGAGAGATATAGAGATAGAGCCATAAATAGAAGAGATGGAGGGAGATTTTCTCTCGATCACCCTCTTTGACCGCCCTATCCCCTGGGAAAATAAAGTGAAGTATTTAGGCGTGACATTAGACTCCCGACTAAACTTCAAATCCCACATTAAAACGGTCCGCGACAAAGCAGCCTTCTACATGAGTAGGCTTCACCCGCTCATGAGAAGTAAAAGCAATCTCCCATTGCGCTGCAAAATAACTCTATTTAAAACTTGCATCCGTCCGGTCTTCACGTATGCAAGTCCAGTCTTTGCACACTGCTCCCACTCCCTTAAGCCCCTTCAGGTTTTACAAAATCGCTTCATGCGAAAAGCCGTAGGTGCCCCGTGGTACATGCGCAACGTAGACCTCCATAGTGACTTTAGACTCCCCACAGTAAAGCAATATATGAAAGAAGCGTCCGAACGCTTCTTCATTAATGCATGTAGCCACCCAAACCCGCTTATAGTACAAGCATCCCTTTATGATCCGACCCCAGATATAAACAAGAAACACCTTTTCAAAAGGCGCCCCAAAGACGTCCTCCTAGAACCGGAGGACGATGTCACGAAAGCTCTTAAAGCCCAACCACCCCCCGCCCCTCAGGCACGTCAACTTGACGAAGGCTGTGTTCCCGAAGCACTACAGTCTCAGATACCAAATTTGGATTGAAAGAGATCGCCGTCTTGATTCGACGAACACACAATCTCCCCCTGCCCCTTTAAACCTCCCGGACTGAGGTCAGAGCCCCCCTAAATGACCCAATTATAAAGTAGTTTAGGATTAGGATGGGTCTTCAAAATTATATATAACCACCTCTTAGTAGCGGGGGCTATCTGCCCCCCTAACATGCCGCTATCATGCCCGTTGACTATGAGCTGATGTCCGCTCATAAAATCGGGTAAGCAGGCAAACTCCTCCCATATATATATCATATACACATATATATCGCACAAAAGGGCAAATTGCAGGTAAAAAGCCTTCAGCATATACCGATGCCATGGCTCACAGTTAATTCTTAGTAAGACAACTGTAAACACAAAGGGTTTGTTTTTAGTTCGTATACCACACGAGCTGATGCCCGCTCAATATGTGGGGACCCGGACATAGCAGGGAGGTCTGACTCCTGGGCATGGGTAATTTCATTTTTTTCCCCTCCAACAAAAAATATAAAAAAAAAACAGCGGGTCAGTCTATAACGAGTAGTCATACGGAGCGCACCTCCTCCCACATTATTGGACTAGCCAGTCCCCGTGACTATTATGTATCTAGTACTCCCCGTGTTCAGTGTGATTGTTCTATAACTAGTGCTCCCAGTGTCAAGTGTCATTATTCTGTGTCTAGTACATGATTCATGCCCTAAAGTTAATATAATTATAATTATATTAACTTTATTATAATTATAAACCTGTGTTATAACGAAGCTGTTGTCTCCAATGCTCGAGTACCCATCACACCCATCCTCGGGACGCCCTCAGCCATCGGTCCTGACCCTTCTGCGACATACTTATATGACTCTATGGTGCTCATGTACCTGCGTTCAGGTGCGCGTTCTAAGGCTAGGTAGGTACCTACCTCCTTACTTATGTAATTGTCATTTGTTTTATACTGGGTTTAAAGTTTTTACTTTAAGTTAAACAAAAAGGTATTCAATTAAATAGGAATCGAATTTTATTTGTGAAAAATTCCTTTAGACACCCTGAAATGTTAGTACTGAAGTCATTTTTGTTGCAAAAATCAAAGAAAAGTTGCTTATGAGGAGTGGCTAGCGCGCGACTGCCAGCCAAGCGAGTGGCAACATAATTGAATTCCCGCCCGTCGGGTTGGCCGGTCGAAAGTACCTAAACTGTACAGTGAAAACCTGCCTGGTACAGTGCCCACATTTGGAGTGCGTTCAACTCACGCACGGAAATAGATACCTACAATACGCCGGAAATTATTTAGTCATTTGAAACGACGATTGCGCGTCCCGTGCCCTCGTCCCGTTTCATACAGGCCCTTCCAAGTTTCTCTTGAGAGAAAGCTGGCGCTGGCGCGAACTGTAAGGTTAGTGAGGGCGGGGGCGGGGAAGTCGAAGTGCCTAGATTGTTGCGATGTTTTGTAGTTAGTAGGTACCTGAACCAAAGCTTTCTTTTTATTAGTTTTACTTCATCTTTACATTGATTTATTTCTAAATAGTTACTGACTATGATGCTGGTATGTTAGCCTAACTAATCAAAAAACTAACTTACCTTTAGGTAAGTACTTGCTGCCAGTCCAAGGCCAGGAAAGTGTGATAGATAAATTGATTGAACTCGCGGGCAGAGGAGCGTTATACGCGCGCACAACAGAGTTGTGAATTTGTCAGAAATGACACAACAACTTAAGTCTCAAATATTTTCTACAATATAAGTCAAATATTTGTTTTGTTCTTTCTCAATATGTTTTATTATTAAAAAATAAGGTTAGGCGTTTATTCAATGACACGCTGTATAAATATGTAACATATACATATACAAATACCAATAATTAAGTTTTAAACGTCGTTTGAAAGATAGTGGACTGTCTCTGATGGCGCCGGGGAGTCTGTTTCAGAGACTGATACTGGTTGTGCCGGCACATACGCCCGCCACAGATATGCGGAAATATCTATTTCCACGTAATGTTAAGATAAGTTGACGGCCGTCACAGATAAGGTATATTTATATTCATCACGTAGTTTAGTAGTAAGTTGTATATGTAAATAAAGTAGTCTAGTCTAATCTCGTATTTGCGCGCATCTCAAGCCTTTTACTTTACTCCCGAAGATGTCGCTCTCCTTATAATTGCCCCTGGCAAAGTGGTGACCCGACTTCTGAACATCGGCAACCTTCGGTAATAGCAGCATGGACCCAGCCGCGAAGGAAACTCCATGTGCTGCCACCTTAGAAGTGCAAGCAAGAAGCACTTCGTCCAAGATCGCCGAGCCCCGACTTCTGAACATCAGCAACCTTCGGTAATAGCAGCATGGACCCAGCCGCGAAGAAAACTCCGTGTGCTGCCACCTTAATCCTTAATCAAGACCCCACCCAAACCAAGACGACATCAAGCAAGCCATGACGGACCAGAAGCCAAAAGATTTCAACTGAAGATTTCCCGCATCGAACTCAAGATACCGCAAGAATAATGAACCGATAATCCGCCGACTGCTGATTTATCAAAATGGAGCTCGCACCAGCAGAAACGAACGCGTCGGCAAATTCATTCACAGCAAGCAGCTCTTTCAAGTTCAAGACATAGGAAGCCGTTCCAGCCCCCAGAAGAATATTGAAACATCATCGATATACCTAATCCAACGAATATTGAAATCATCCAGGAAGAAAATCGCACGAAGAATAATCAAATCACTGAAGAGAGAGAGATATATATATTTATATATAAACGATTGGTGTACAAGATGTGCCCTATGTTGCCAAATGCCTGATTCCTTTATTTTACGTTTTTAGGCACACAAATTTCATCAATCGACAACTTAATATTCACTCAAGAGTGAAGAGCACGCACGTACATATGACGTACGAGATCATTGACTGCCTACAGACAAGGTTACAGATTTAATGCTGACGCTGATTCAGCACAATCATCCTTGTGTAGGTACGGTCGCAATTATAAACAAACAGTGATTACAAGTTCAACGAAGTGCGATGTAAATTGACTCATCGATTCCTGAAAAACATGGGCGGCTGCAGCATCAGACGACTCTCCTGCGGATCTTTTCCAGTTATAAGTTAGGTTAGTAGTAGTTAGTTAGTTTACTAAAGCCCCATTTTCCTAGTGTTTTTCTGTTTTCCAGTTTTTTGTTTATTTTATGTAGTGTGCGGCCAGACACAAGACTTGCCTGTAGGTAAATATTAAGAAATTCTTTAAACTTATGTAGAATTAACATAACCGTAGTTCCTTTATTTTTCTAGATTCGTGTAAGAATTACCTTTAGATTAAGTTGAAGTATGCGCTATTACTATCTAGTTTTATTTAACAATGACTTTCCTTATATATAAAAATAGATTAAGTTAAAGTATGCACAATTAAGATCTGGTTTTATGTTTATTAAAATACTACTAGTTATTATTGCAGTTGATATAAGTTTGTTATGTTATCTAACTTAGATTTTTTCCATTGTTATAAGTACATTCATTTATTTTTTTCCCTAAAGGGGGGGGGGGTATCTGTGCCGGCACATACGCCCGCCACAGATATGCGGAAATATCTATTTCCAAGTAATGTTAAGATAAGTTGACGACCGTCACAGATAAGGTATATTTATATTCATCACGTAGTTTTCTAGTAAGTTGTATATAAGCTTAGTATATCCTATAATAAAGTAATCTAGTCTAATCTCGTTTTTGCGCGCATCTCAAGCCTTTTACTTTACTCCCGAAGATGTCGCTCTCCTTATAATTGCCTCTGGCAAACTGGTACGTAATAAGTAAGAATCGTTTGGTGTACTACACTGTATGCTCATGATTTTGTAATCATGAGCATACAGTATAGTAGACAGGAGTCAATGCTCGCTATTGCCATGCTTACTCGAAAAGACTAGAGTTTATTATGATTTTAGGACATTTTATGTAAGAAACCATCGTTGATAAACGAAAATAGTAGTTTATGTGACTGCTACATAATGGAGGGCAATAATACTCGAGAGTGGGTTTATGAAACGAGCCGAAGGCGAGTTTCATAATAATATCACTCGAGAATTTTAATGCCTAATTATGTACAGTTACATACACTAGTTTATCTACACACATATCATAAGCTCTCTTTGATGTATTCAGGAACCGCATGTTTGACCGGTTTGTGGCTCTGCAGTTGTTTAGCTTGTTCTGTAGTACCAAATTCACGCAGGCAGGCGTCGGCGTTCGAAATTTGAATGTCATAATATGTAGAAAAATTACACATTATGGTCATAATGTGTAATATTTCAGATAAGAAATGAGTTTTTACCAAGTAGTTTAAGATTATGCTGATCGTAACGTGCGGTTTTTGTACGCAGTAAAGAGGGTTTATGATACGTGTGTAGATAAAATATATAATAGGATTTGAACCTTAACTTTAAGTTTTAAAGTACAAATTATCGATCCAGTTTTCAAGTCCCATTACATCTGTAATAAATATTGATGACCCTAATACTCATACTGATTAAACTTTCAGAGTTCTCTGAAAAAAGTTTTCAATGTTAAGTAGACTTTCGATTTCCCAAGCGCACATCACATGAGGTACCCAATTAACTCAATTTGAATCTTAATCAGCTTATCTACGTGAACTCCTCAGACTTTGAACTAACTCAAAGAAGGGATTTCAAGCCTAGACGTGTTTTCAAAACTTGATAATTCACAGTGAGGTGGAAAACTGGAGAAGCCTATTTCGTTGCATAAAATATTACTCTTTTGTTTTACTCTTGTAAGTTTTGATTGACACCATCGCAATTTTTTGCCACCTTATGACGCAGGGTATAAGTAAAATCTATCTATGAAGCGTTATTTCTCCTCTTTCTAAATCAATAAAAAATATATTATGAAGACGAACCCTATTCATTCAGTGTTTGAAAATATCATAATTTCAATGGGAAAAGAGGTGTAGTAGAGTGTTTCCAGGATTTGGCAGCCAACCCTTAAAATTATACTGTGACTGATCGAACTGGCAGGTAGTCTAGAAATTCTAACCGGTGGCTCAAAGTAGTTGTTGTGGGCTAAACCCGCCCTTGGTCCTGAATGTGTCAGCAGACAGGGAAGTTTATCTACTACTAAGCAAGGTTAGGTCTAGTGAATCTAGTTTTAATTTAAAAGTTAACGACCAATTACTCTCATCAAACGACGACGTTGCTAACGCATTTGAAAAGTTTTTCAGCACCATACCAATAATAACAACAGAAGCACTACCATCCTCTTCTGAAAAGTCTTTAGATTACTTGGTTGAAAATGTGCCCCAAAACAAGGATGGCTTTAACTTCAAGCCAATAGGCTCTATTACTATAGTTAAAACATTTAAACTTCTTAGCATGAAAAAGACTGAAGATTTATGGGGCATGTCGGTTAACGTGGTTAAATCAGTAATCGATGTGATTGCACCATACATGGCAATCACATTCAATAGTTGTATAGCAAACGGGGTTTTTCCTGACCTCATGAAAATCAGCAGATTAATACCACTTTTCAAATCCGGTAGTAAACAAGACCCTGCCAACTTCAGACCTGTATCTGTATTGCCAGTGTTGAGCAAGGTGTTTGAAAAGGTCATATTGAGTCAACTACTCTCTCACTTCAATGCATCTGGGCTACTCCAAAAAAAACAGTTCGGATTCACTAAAGGCAGATCAACAACAGACGCCGGAGTAGCGCACTATAAATGTGTTCTACTGAACACATTTATAGTGCGTGGGAAGGATCACAGGATGCGGTTGGTATTTTCTGTGATCTTTCCAAGGCCTTTGACTGTGTGGACCATCAAACTCTTTTGCTCAAACTTCAACACTATGGTATCAAAGATGCGTTAAAATTAATGGAATCTTATTTAATGGAAAGATTACTAAAAGTAGATATAAACAGATGCAAGTCCACTGGAACCCATATGAATATTGGTGTACCCCAGGGTTCTATCTTAGGTCCGTTCCATTTCTTAGTGTACATGAATGACCTGCCTTATATGGTGGAAAAAATTAATTAGATTGTTCTATTTGCTGATGACACATCTATTATTTTCAAGGTAAAAAGACAAGAAGAAATTCTAGACGACGCAAATAGTACACTCCCTCATGTGTTAAGTTGGTTCAATGTAAACAACCTGTTATTAAACTAAAAGAAGACTTAATGTATCAAATTTTGTTTGCCTAATGTACGACAGGTTGAAAGCAGTGTTAGAATAGGATCTGAAAGATTGGACCTCGTTGAAGACACAATCTTTCTCGGAATCACTATAGATTCGAAACTTCAATGGGGTCCTCACATAACTAATCTCGCACGAAGACTTAGCTCAGCCGCTTTTGCGGTCAGACAAATCAGATATCTCACAGATGTTGAAACTGCCAGATTGGTTTACTTTAGTTATTTTCACAGTATTATGTCTTATGGAATATTGCTCTGGGGGAGAGCAGCAGATATAAATACGATATTTTTCTTACAAAAAAGGGCGATCAGGGCGATATATCAATTAGATGCTAGAGAATCATTAAGAGAAAAATTCAAAGAAATTAATATACTTACGGTTACCTGTCAATATACCTAGTCGGTCCTTAAGTTCTGTCACAAGGTTTTTGATAGATAAAACTCAGCAATAGACTTTTTCTTATTCGTATTATACATGATTAAAAATCTTTTTTTATAGGAATCAAATTGCAATACAATACATTTTGTACGATTATAGCAATATGACAAAAAACCTTATAACTTGAGACAATCGCGAACCCAAAACACGCCGCAACTGACAAAAATAACACTTACCACAAATAAAAAAAAACAGTGTTCCAGATAACCAACAAGGTTTTTTTTATTTATTCTGAAACCTCGATTTTAGACCATGCTTAACAACTAGCATTTGATTTTCTGTTAGCTTTCAGTTTCAACTGCTCCCAAAGAGAACTTTACGTACTTTTTACGTTTTCAGAAAAACGTATAAAAATGATCTTGTGGGCAACAAGTACACTACGTAAAATGTGAATATGAAAATTAGTTTTACCCAGACTTAGTTATCTTATGCTTCAAAATGAAGGTAACGGGTTCAGGGAGGGTTCTGACTAAAATCTCACGTAAGTTTGAAAGGTTTTAAGAGTCATGGAAAAAAGATAAAGTGAATCACGTCCGTATTTTTGAATGGGTAAAAAAGTGCAAAATCTCTGAAGAAACTAGCATTTGTGTAATATGGCTTTAAGCATTTAAATCCAATAATCGTTCTAATTTATCAGTATTTAATGAGCTATCAAACCATATATAGTATTGAAACCATATATAGTAAATGAAATAAAACTTGGTATTATTTACTATGCGGCAAAATATTTGTGACAGAACTTATGGACCGACTATGTATATACGAGAATATCATGCATGTAAGAAAAAACATAGCTTTATTTAAAATTGTAGGTGATAGCCATACAATTAACAGTAGAAATAAAAATAGGTTAGCACTACCATTATTTAGACTAAGTAAAGTAGGCACATCATTCATGGGGCACTGTATTCGCATCTACAATAAAATACCACAGGAATCATTGATCCTTCCTGAAAATAGGTTCAAAAACTATGTTAAAAATGAGCTGATAAGAAAGTCCTATTATAGTATTAAGGAATACTTAGATGACAAAACTGCATGGTCCATACCATCTCAGCGCACAGAAATTCGACGAGGGGCGATGGATCAAGTGTATCACTCGCCGGCGAATTTCCTTAGACCGAAACCGGTACCTGTTGTAAAGTAACTTTTAAAAAAAAAAGGTATGGGGGAGTTTTTTGCCGTTTCTTCTTAACCCCGAGGCCCACCTCCCGAAACGGTGTAGTCTTTTTTTTTATATAAAAAAAAATTACTTGAACTTATAAGTAAGTATAATTTTGACGTTGAATAAGATAATTTATTTATTTATATTCAATAAAAAAAATGACTCTGACTCTGACTCATCTAACATTGCGTATGATTCAACACTAGGATATATCATAGGAAAAAACATTTTCAACGAGTTTTTTTTTTTAAAAGACAGGATTCGAACCTCCACCACCATGCCACTTGATTCCACAGAGTTCATCATCCTCAAGGCTCTGGCATGCATTACGCACTTACCTGCCTTATTCACTCACTCAAACGGAAACGGAACGGCTCCTCTGTTCGTATAAGCGTTTAGGGTTGGAGGTGTTTGTATGTGTCTGGGTGTGTATGTATGTCCGTTACCATATTCCTGAAAAGCTACTTATACGATTTTGATGCGGTTTTTTGCATTAGATGGCTATTATTTCAGAGCAGGCTCTTATATATGTTTTACAGTTGTAGACCACTAGGGGGCGTTGTAGCAGCCAGAATGGTAGAAAGTTGAAGGCTTCTCAGAAACTATTTAACCATTTTTGATGCGGTTTTTGCATTATATGACAACCAAGTAAACGACGCGGTCACCGCAACACAAACAGAAGACGGCGCAAGTCATAAGGCGTAAGATATATTCGATCTCCGCCGCGTTCTGTTTGCGAACGCGGCGAAGATCAAACGTACCTTATGCCTTTTGCCTTACGCCGTCTTCTGACTGCGTTGGGCCTACGGAGCGAGCCTCTGCGTCTTAGTCATAGTTAACCCTTATGGGTCATGAGGAAATATATTCCCACATCATTTTCAGCTTAATGTAGCTGGTCCGAATGGGTACTCGGGCCAGCTACATTAAGTCTAGCCATCCAACCCCACAATAGCTGTCTAAATTCAAAATTCAATCTGTGACGATGCAACCCTAGGCGACTCTGCAGGCTCCGTCCACAACGATCTACAAAATATAATTTCAAAATTCAACTCTATCGGTTTAGATCCCATTTTTTCAAAATTTAAACAAGTGTTGAACAGTAGTTTATTTTTTTGTGGTAAGGCCCACTTTCTTTATATAATAATAAAATAAAAGGTACCGTTCTTGCAATCCACTATGACTAATCTGATGTTTGTAAAGTACCTAATTCAAATACAATCCAGGCAATGGTACTAAATACTATAAACCCATTCCGCATAAAGACCATCCTTTTGTAAGAAAAGTTGTTTGACAAACACAGATATTTTTATAACATGACTGGATGAAAGTAACGCGCAAACAAACTTACCTCGAATCTTTTTCCTTGTTAACTTTCTAGGTAGAATTTTGTGCGACACGATTCCTGGAGTTTTCTGGAACACTTTCCACAATCGTATCTTCGCTATGATCCATTATTTTAAAGTTTATCTTATTAAAACTGACACGTGTACGAAGCGTGTTGTAGTCTATCGACAATGACCCATCTTATATGAAGAATACTTGTTCCTGATTTAGTGGCTGGATTTAGCATGATTTGAAAATTTATCTAAGGATTTGGTACGTTTTGAAAGTTTTTTTATTTACTTATTATAACATTGTTTTGAGATGGATTTTGCTGGTTTAGATAATTGATAAGAATACGTCGCTTCAAAGGCAATACGTTTATGTAGTTGCAATTTTGGATTTGGTAGGTTTTGATATAATAGGACCTCGTGAGACCTGCAAAATGACTGCCAAGGCTTAATAGTAATAAGTACCTCATACAATTTATTTAAAAATAAATCGTTTAAAGCCAAAATAAATGTCGTATTTCGTATCGCGCGTCAATATGTTGATATGTTTTTCCAGCCTATTCGAAGCCTATTCGAAATTTAAATAAAACTTTTGATAAATTACCTTCTTGGTTGCCTTAGTGACGAAGAAAAAGATCGTTCCATTTTTTAAAAGACTACAGTTAAGGATTTCATATTATGTTAAAACGCATCTATTCGCGAATTTGGTATCTATAATTTGGCGTTTGCAGAGTTCATTTTAGGCTATTAATGGTAGAAATAGAGGTTTTTCTTATCATATAAATTCGTTATTAAGAGAAAGGGACCACAAAAACTTCAGATGAAAGATAACTAATATTAACCGTAGTGGTCGCGTTATTGTGACTGAGCAGTCATTGTCTACCGGATTTAAATAAATAAAATAAAAAATAATTGGAAAAGAGAGTAATTAATAAATTTTTAACCGAACACCTGTTTTATACAGGCGCGATATTTAATACTGAACGTAGGATTAAACTGCCGAGCGCAGCGAGGGTGTTATGTATGAGTTAATTTCCGAGCGAAGGGAGGAAATTAAGACTGAGTCTTGGATGCAGTGTGAGGTTCAAGCGCGCCCGAAACAAAAACAGTTTTTTCCCCGAGGAGTGTACTCTACTTTTCTTACCTTTTGCAATATGATAAAAAAAAAAACCACTAAAGCAGCAGTTTATTGAAATAAATTAAAAGTGAAATTTTATGTTTGATACATTAGTCCAATTATGGAATATAAATTGATCTTCTATTTTTTTACTAAACTGAAATATGTTAAATTGTCACGACTATTCGACATTTTGACATTTTTCCACCGTGTCAAATTTTTCAGGAAAAATGTTGACAAATTTGTCGCAGGCACCTGTTGCGTCCCACATAGATTTCGGAGCCCAGCCCCACCCCCCAGTGGTTGGGCTGTAAGCCATGCATATTTCACGTAATAAAACTTTAAGAACAATTTTGTGGGGGAACCCTCGGTCGCGACTATTAACGCTCCGTCTATTTTATTAAAATTTAACACAATACGGCTGTGAAAGCCGTCAAAAACGCCGTACGCGTGTTACAGATGACAATATCCACGCTAATGCTTAAAGACAGTGTACTGGAAGCAACCCTTTAGGCTCAAAACAGCCTAATAACGATGTTTAGTTCACCGCAATCATCGACAGCGGCGCTTACGCCTACCCCCAAAAGCGCTTCAGAAGCGCTAACGCAGACAGCGCTGCAGCGACCGGTGCGACAACGACGTAGCACACGACAGCAGGCACGAGCGTGCTACTTCGCCAAGGCTCACTCGCTGCTGCAGTACGGAGCCGAGCTGTGGGGTCGCGCGGCGAGTAGGGAACGGGCATCAAGATGCAGAAGCGAGCCGTGAGAGCGATAGTCCAGGTCCCCCGGTCAACGTTTCCCTAAAGCCTCACATCAAAGCGCTGCAAATCCTGATACTCCCTTCCGTCGTATACTCCAGGTGGTCGTGTACATGCACAAGAACATTGATTCGTTCCGCAGTCACCACGACACGACATCACTCATGGCTCACGTCATGGGTCGTGGGTCCGACAGTATACAATCGCCTACCGGAAAATATAAGTATGCGCCCAACTCTGCTTGATTCAAAAAGCGATTAAAACACTGGCTTGTCGAACAAACGCTCTACGCATTGGCCGAGTTCCTTGAAACTACAAAACGTATCTGATTTCATACAAAAACATTTTTAATTATTAATATAAAGGGATTTTAAATAAAGAACAGGATATAATGAGTTGCTTTAAGTAAGGTTTTCATGATAGTTAATAGGCGCCGTCGAGGTGGTGTGAAAAGCATATTAATTTTCGATTCCTTTATATAGACTTCAACTCGATACTTAAAAAGTGTAAGGAAAATGAAGGCGCTTTTATTCAACGTGATTCTAAAGTGATATCGTTTAAGTTTCTCAGAGTTCCGTACCCTGTGGGTGTGATACTGGGCTACCGTATCACTAAGGCTCCGCTGTTCGCCTGTCTGTTTGTCCGTCGGCGGGCTGTATCTCACCGACGACCGGTTTAGCCTAGAGGGAAGTGACTCTGCCTACGAAGCTGACGGTCCTGGGTTCGATTCCCGGTAAGGGCAAATATTTATGTAATGAGCATGGATATTTGTTTCTTAGTTTTTCGATGTTTTCTATGAATTTACATAAGTATTTATCTCTATTAAACATATCGTCGTCTAGTACCCATAACACAAGCCTTATTGAGCTGACTATTAGGCCTAGTTCGATTTGTGTAAGATTATCCTCTAATATTTTTTATATTATTTATTTATTATGTAGAGAGTTGAAATTGTCATAGAATGTGTATATCTGTTCCGCAACAGTAACAAATACCCGCAATTTAAAAAAAAATGTGTTTTTTACATTCTTTATGTGACCTTTCTGTGTGAGTCCGACTCTTACTGTTTAAGCGATTTTTCTTAACAGAATTGTTTTTCACCGCAAATATTGTTCATGAGGATATTACTATGAACTCTTTATGGTTGAAGCATGGAAGAACAGTTGTTTTATATATTTATGGTGAATTTTGTGACAACATGCCAAAATGCATGCCAAAATAAAGGATTAAAATACAAGTTTCCCAATAGAGATTTACACTAAAAATTGAATTAATTTTACTAAGCTACCTCTATAGTATAATGGCAATAAAACCAAACCACATTTGTACGTTCAGCAACAGCCCTACTGAACAAATAATTTAATTGAAATTTCTCACTTTTGGGACCGTTTCGTTTTGAAAACGAGTCTATTTTACTTCATTTAATGGCGCTCTGTAAATATAATTTCTGGGAAAACGATATTTATTGTTGTGTAAACTCTACGTTTAATTATAAAGACTATGTAGAGGTATCAACAGTAACTGTCATATAAATAAAATTATAAACGTAGCCCATGACTGTCCTCACCGAGGTGCACAGGCCTTTACCCGGATACGAGTAAGATTGAGCCATATGCGACCGCGCCGCCCGCCGGCTCGGTGCAGGAGTGACGGGATAGTGGCCATGGCCAACCCGACCGTCAGAAGATTTCAAGCTGCCCTATTAGGGCCTCTGGCACATCTTCACGACTGCTACTACCAAAGAATAGCGGGTGTAGCCGGGACTTACAGTCATCCGAAACACGTAAGAGGAGGTAAAGTCACTTTTTTAATTTGTGTTGCCAGTCAGTACAGAGGAAATAATCACTTTCACTAATTTTTAATTGACAGCCCCAAACTCCATAGGTATATATTGATATTGAAACGCGGACCAAATAAAAAAAGTAAGTTTAATCTAAAGTTAAAAAAAAATGGTGTGGCAAGTTTACGCAGAACGCACTAAATGCATTCCGCCTTTGTTTGTTTCCGATTTCGTAAGCTGATATTTCTTTAAAAAATAGTTACTCCACTAGTTAATTAGTGGAAACAAGAGTTTAAAAGTTTAAGAGTAAAAACATTGACTGACGACCCGAATGGCCGAGTCGGCAGTGACCCTGCCTTCGAAGCCAAGGGTCCCGGGTTCGAGTCCCGGTGGGGGCAAATATTTGTTTGATGAGAACGGATTTTTGTACCCTAGTCATGGTTGTTTATCTATCTTAGTATAGTATTTATCTATATAAGTATGTGTACCGTTGTCTAGTACCCAATATACAGGGAATCCTAGTTTGGGGCTAGATCAATGTGTGTAAATAGTGTCCAAGGTATTATTATTATTATTGGGTAAAAGCGAAAGTATTTTCAGGAAATGTTAATTTGGTCCATTACTTCTGATTATAAATGTTATTGTTACCAATTGTATGTAAATAAATACTATTCTTATGTATAACTCGTCTAGAATTATTCTTGTTTTACCTTACCTTACTCATTTTCTCATAGACCGTGATAAAAAGTAAAGTGCTTATCTCAGGAGTAACAACTAATTTAAACTCGTGTACTTCAAAGTACTGTGAATATCTCGCTCCTCTCTGGATTCAAATACACTCTCGCCTTACAAGTAGTTGTTTACTCCCTTGGTAAAATACAATACAAACGATACAATATACTATTCAGATTTATCTATATTCGATAAATAAATAAACGTTAAATAAATAAAGATTAATCTTTGATTTTTGCTATGAAAATTCCGCATTCTAAAGGTAATATCCCACCAAAAGCATTCTGTAAAAAACTAGCCAAGTCTCGATGGAGCTGCTTGTTTATCTCTAAAAAGTAATGAAATCTACACAAAGTCGTGCCAAGTCTAAGGTTCCTTACTGCGATTTCTTTATTATTATAGTTAATGTGTGCGACTTGGCCGTTGAACATTCTTTATACGTTAGTGGGTACAAGTCATGACAATTTTGCGAGTAAAAGAAATGATTACACATTTATAAACATTAAATTCAAGTTTGTTGGTTTTGCTCCATTCCACTATTCCATCAATGTCTTCCTGAAGCTTCACACAGTCCCGGGTACTGTTAACTGATAGCGAGAGTTTAAGATCATCCGCAAACAATAAACAGTTGGCACTATTTACATATTGAGGTAAGTCATTAATCATAATTAAGAATTTTAATGGCCCTAACGTACTTCCCTGGTTTACCCCAGATCTAGTGTAATAAGATTGTGACTGATATCCGTTGTACTCCACATACTGTGTTCTATCCCTCATATAGCTGATGAAGAACCTAAGTAGACGAGGAGTACAACTCACATTAGCCAGTTTTCTGAAGAGCACATCGTTGTCTACCAAATCAAACGCTTTTTTGTAATCGAGATAGGCGGTGTTCTCCTGTCCTCCACCATCCACCACGGGAACAACTTGGGCCATAAGATTAAACAGATTACTGGCTGTACTACGCGCTTGCCTAAACCCGTGCTGAGCATCTGACAGCTGCGGCTCCACCTGCGACAGTACTACCTTTTGGATAGCTGACTCAAATACTTTAGCCGGCGAAGAAAGCACTGCCACAGGTCTATAACCCTCAATTCTGGAACTTGCCCTCCCCTTGCCTTCCATCTCTCCGGGAAAACTGCTCGTGATAGGCATTTATTAAATATAAATGTCAGGGGTTCTGCCAACGCATGCCGACAGTCCTTCAACACATATGATGTAATTCCGACTGGCTTCGGCTTCAGTCGCTGGAGCGCGCTCCTCACCTGCCCTAAGCATTAGCCTCTGCCTCCAACATGGCCGCATCGATGTCCAGCTTTGCGCGGTTCTTACTGTACATGGAATGAAAGTATCGCGCAAATTCAAAAATAAGCATCAATGATCACATCACCCGGCACAGCGAGTCGGCGTAGCTCGAATCGCGGTATGGCCACGAGACACGCTCCGCCTTGCTTGCGGCCATCCGCCCTGTCGCAACGCAGAATCACATAACTGGGTGGAACCATTTCTGCGTTCTGTATTGATTCTGTACAACTCGTTTTTGTAATTGCGAAAATGTCCTCCGTCAAAAATGAGATGTTTGTATAAAAACTTTTCAGCTTGGTCCTCAGGCCTCGAACGTTTTGGTAGTATAGTGTAACTTCACTTGACCATGTGATTTGGTATCTTATCTACGAAACCACACCCACTCACAATATTCAATATTAATTGCCCAATGGTCCAGCTCGCACAATTTATTGTACTTATTTTCCGGTACTGTTATGATAAATGAAGCATAACCTCTCTCCTTTTTTTGTGTAATTTTGACCACCTTTATGATGTCACTTTCACCGCAGATCTTTTTGACAAATGTTTCCATCATCTCAACCGTCGTCTCCTTGTTAACTTGCCAAACATGCAGGTATTTTTTCCGCTCTGTTCCTTGTATTTCTGCTGCATTTGCGCATCCTCCTTTTTTTACCTAACTCCTAGGGTACTTGCTTTTTTTCTGTTTCACTGTCTCTTACTCTCCTTCCTGATTCTTACTCTTATCTATGTCTTCCATATTAACATTGTCCTCGCTTGATATTTCTGACACTACGATTGTCGCTGTTTTCGTGGCCCGACTTTTAGCAACTACACTTCTATCTTGGTTGCTTTTATTAACCACTATTTTTGCGTATGAAAGTGGCACTTCTTGTGATTGGTCAATATTTTATTCCTGCACGATCTTTTCACATACTTTGGTGGAATCTTTTCTTTTTATAAGGTTTTCTATTTGGTCTAGCTTCAAGGTGTTTTCTTCAACTATCCTCATGTTATTGCGGAGGTCTTGCATTTCCACCTGTATATGGTTCAGCTGTTCTTGAAGTCGATCAAAGTTCATCATTTGATGTTCCTGCTGATATTTCATTTCTTGTCTGAGCTCCTTTAGAGTGTTCAGTATTATCAGCGTCTACGGTCTCATCCAAATTATGACGAGAGCCTCGCGGTTGTACGTTGACAAAGCTCTTTGGCGTGAAGGTCTTGTTCCAAACTACATCTTTGATTGGTGTATTCACATTCCCTGTCTTAGGTAGACTGCACCTGCACGCCGGATATATCCAGGAATCCTTGTACTCCGCACTTAACTCTTCGAACGACAACTCAGTTAATCCCAGGCACTTAACATGGTACAACTTCTTGCACTTTCCAATTGAGCACTCCATAAACAGTAAATCATAGATAACTGCATCACAGCCATCTTACTTAGTACCCATTCAGTATTCTACGAATAAAAATAACTAAATGCCACAATCACAACCGTACGCACGACCTTTCGTTTTGGCGTCTTGCACCGCACCACCATATGGCTCGCAGTGTCAAAAAGTTATCAGAACTCATATAGAGCCAAGCTTCTAACTGTACACGCCTTAACTTTAGAAGCCCTAACTTCACAAACTCTACACCTCAGTCAAAATATGTGGCTTGGCCGTTTCGCTATCGTCGTTACATGGGCGTAAGGAGTTTTTTTTTTCACTGTCCATTAATTTTATGTTATACAATACATAATTTTTATGCTTAAATTTTCCTCTTTTAAAACTCCTTATCAATCCTCAAATTTTATCAATTAGCTTATTTCCGTCTTTCAGTAAATTTGAAATAACACCTAACTATTACCCCGCCAGTTTCGCTATCCCGCCAGCCCCCGTTACCTAAACAGCTATTTTTACTAGTGACCAACCGGTACTGGATTTTCAGCCGAATCCGAAACCGAAATCGAAACTTACCTCTCTCTTAGTGTAAGATTTTTTACGTGATATTTGAAACATTGCAAATTAAAAAGAGTTTTTACTAGGTATTTTTTAGGTATAAAAAATACATATTACTCGTAGTTATCAGCTACAAAACGTATATTTCGCCCGAGCCGAATATTTAACCAGATTTTGACCGAAACCGAAACCGTGGCTGAAACCTCTTTTTTTGCCGAAACTTTGCTGAAATCGAAGCCGAGCCTTCGGTAGGTCTCTAATCGTCACATAGGTATACTATAATAGTATGCATGCCGGTCCAGCTGATTCTGGTTCTTACAATACATATATTTTATTACCTAGTCGACAAATAATGTTCGTGATTGTACATTTGAAACCAGAGTACAGTTCCCATCTCGTAAAAAAAACGCTGGATTCCATACAAAATGTATTGTCGCCTGCGTTCATTGCGTACAATGCTACGTGACGGCAACTGTACCATTATCTAAATAATAGTTAACAGACAAAAAAAAACTAATGATAAAGATATAACTGCGCTGACCGTACATAAAGCCACTAGAGTTGTTTTTAGCAATAATCGAGATGCAATTTGTATTTTTGTTGTGTTTACTAATTGTTTTTGTAGCGGCGGCAGAAGTTATGTCTTAAATGTGATTTAACAATTCCCATTTCAGCCCACCAGTCATGAGGAGAATTTCTTTTTCAATGGGGTAACATTGAAAAACGCATAATTTGGTTTAAATTACATAATTTGTTCTAATACCGTCTTTTATTTAGGTTAGGCTTAAATGGAGCGCAGCTAAATATTCATAAAAGAAAATATATTATTTGAAAATGTTTAATCGGAATGCCGATTCATAAAAAATTGATAAATACGACGACTAAAACTAATATTAGTTGATCGCAATTGTATTCGATAAGTTTCTTATTATTTAAATGCCATCAGAAAGCAAACAAAAGACTCGCATATGAAGAACTACCATTCAGGCCGACCATTTCCAAGGACCAGGTCCTTCAGGCATTCTGGTTCCAGGTCTTCGAAGCAAGCTCAGGCCGGAAAGCAAATTCATAATCTGAAGAACAGAGGTGGGACAGACCTCAGTTCTAGGAATTATGGGTATAATAGTTTAGAATCCAGGCATTTGCAGGGACCTCCAATCTTTTAAACACTTTAAACTTTAAGTATCTACTCTTCTTTGTACTGGTATTTGGCATTTTTAATAAGTTTTAAAAATAAATGAAAAAAGTGGCTGTAAGAATTTTACTTACTACGAACATTAACCTATAGATGGTCCATTCGAAATACGGTTGCTATGTAGCGTAATTTTGATTACCTACGTCAATTTAAAGCCTTATAAAAACATTATAATTCACCAAGTTAAAAATAAAAAAAAAAAACACTTTAAGTTCAAGCCCTACCTATTTCGTTCTCCCCGGTCGAGATCCGATTGAAGACAATATACATGAAAAGTCCTCATCAAAACTTTTGCTGCACGGAACCACAAACCAATGTGTATATTTTTTGTATTTGCTGATTTTATCAAAAAGCGCTAAATTATGAGACCATCTCAAGTGTGACCTACTATCCTACCACTCACAACAAGAATCATCAAAATCGGTTCATAATTGACGGAGCAATCGCGTAACAAACACAAAAAACCAGACGAATTGAGAACCTCCTTCTTTTTGAAGTCGGTTGAATTGAATTTCAACGCTAGTGTGCCTCTACCAGCCCAGATGGAAACATTTCATGCTGCTAATAAAATTAATGATACATGGGTTTTCCATTTTCCAGCGTGTTAGTGTAGTTTTGTACAATAAAGTAAGTAAAAGTAACCATTTCAATTGCGCCTCATTAAACAACCATTGGCCTAACTATTTTAGGGATACACAACCTTTCCTAGTCAACCTGATAAATCTAAAGACAATGTTTCAAGCTAAACCAGATCATACAAACAATATATTTGTATTGGAATAATGAAGTATACTTTGATTAATTAATGTACAATCGAACCATCTCAATCATGACCCACCATAAGCTTATTTTGCTAAACCACTTAAATGCAAGTAGGTCGAAATTCGCTTGAAGGTTTATTTCCTTGGTAACGAACTTGTTATCATTTGATTAGACACTGACAGATAGATAGATCTTACAAGTTTGAAAGTTTCAAACGAATTATCAGGCAAGTGGGTCATGATTCAGTTGGTTCGATAGTACCTATCCGAAAATTTGCTTTTGGTGTTCATTTTATTTGCTCGTGCGAATGTAATTGGCTTTTTGGCTGAGCTGAGCGAGATATTAACCAGCTGAGAGATTCCGTTGCTAATTACTCTTTGAACCATAAAGCGTGTTCAGGACAGCAAAAGGAGACCTGAGGATTATTTGACGATAACAAAAACATCGACCAATAGTCATGAAGCAAGTTGCTAAATCATCGCCTGATGCCTTCAGAATGAAGGTTTTTTATGCATTTTTATTTACATCCTCAGGTCCACTTGTAACTAAGTACCAGTAACAGTGTGCAACAAATCTAGGAATGGAAATTTCGTCCAGTTCTCGTTCTTCTATCATTACGAATCTTGGTTTGTATAAGTCACCATAAGAATGTCAAAAGCGTAAGTTTATAATGTAACGTTTTTTTCTTTCGTTGGTTTACAAACTATTTATAAATTATGAACTGTACCGTACTTCTGACGATATGACGCGTTAGTTTATAATAAAACCGTTAAGTTGTGAACTGGTTTAAACTTGAATTGCATAGGAAATACCCCTCAGGGCAAACACTGGTGAAAATTAGAGGGGGTAGCCTTCGTGTTAGAATAACATGTAAGAGCAAAATAAACGTAAATTTTAGGCCCTGTCGGTCTGGTTTACAATTTGTCGCTAGTCTACAAACTAACGTGTTATATTATAAACTAACTGTTTGGACAATCTTACGGTGTCATATTTGTAGCTCAGATGTTAATACAAAAATATGGTACCATTGAGCTGGTCTGATGATGGAGCTCGAAGGTGGGAGAGGAAACCCTAGGATGCTTACTTGTAAACCTATCGAGTTTGAGCTAAATTAAGTTAAGTAAGTTAAGTCCACAGTCATATCTCCCGGCGATGTTATCACCGTCATCACCTGATGATGATGGAGCTGGAAGGTGGTAGACGGAATTCTGGGATTTCCTTACGTAAACCATTCCATCCATTCCATAGTGGAAATGGGAACCATAATTATAAGACAAGATGTTGTTTAGCCTCTAGAATTCGGCCAAGCATGAAGATAGCCGCTTCCCTGCAATGTTACCGCAGTCCGCACTTGTAATGTATTACAGTGGGGTGACTACTATTATTACTAATTAGTAAAAAACATTCTGTGCCTACTGTCAAAAACGCTCATTTTGTTCGTGAGTTGAATGACAATTCTGAGAACTGACGTGATAAAATTTAAAGGTCAAACGATGGTCTTATTGAAAAAAATTATGGCTTAAAAGAAATCAACGATTGTGTTGTCGTGTTGAAAATATGAAATGCGTTTAAATACAATACATTAGTTGACAATATGAAATGCGTTTAAATACAATACATTAAAGGAGGAGGAGTAAGGAGAGTTTTGTTTTATAACGCGTTTTTAAATTTTAGTATTGTATATATAACTTGGCCAAACAATCGCTAAATTCCAGAATGAAACGAGCTGACTGAGTTAATTGACCGACCGAGCGAAGCGATGAGGCGTCTCCGTTTCAGGTTTGGGAAAAAATGCTTTCGTTTGTCCGGTTGTTCTCCTCTGCACACCGAATTTCTCAACTGATTCTCGTGAATTTGCGAGCATGTTCTATAGTTAAATTGTTTTTTTTGGCGGTTTAGTTTTCGGGAATCTTTCAAAATGGCGGAGTTGTGGGGGTTTTAAAATTAAAAAAAACCGCTGCTGTCCAAATAGCTTGACGGATTTTAACAAATGAGGTGTCGTTTTATTTGTAGACACCGTCAGAGTAACACACTATATAATTTTAGTGAAAAGTCAACAGCTTGGGATTAAATGCAAAATGTAGTTTACAAAGTAATTGGTGCGGCTAATTTCATACTCCATGAATTTAACCAGGTGCATTCATAAGTTTGTATTTATTAGTAAAATAAAGTGTCACTAGCGAGGTCTACAGCTCAAAGAGCCACTAGTAATAACTTGTCCGAATAATCCCTGGATCACACGTTGCATGCCATAAGCTAGAAAGAAACTAGCTGACCGAGTTAATATTTACCCAACGAACTAAAAATCGGATCCCTAACTGATTCTATAATACCATTCCGTAATTGGTCCCTTTGTTCATTCATTCACCTCACGTCCCTCCCCCCACTTTTTTCCATCCCCTCCCCCTCCTTAGCCCTAATGACTAGGATCAGGCGAGGTGCTCATTTAGTTTCCGGAAAAAATTGATTAATTGCTGAGCCACGAGGAACTGCGGGGATGTGTTTTGAACACAGATATCTCAACATAGGAGAAGGGCGTTCAGCCTATTTTGTAAGCAAACCGATTGTCGCAAGCTGAATTCACGAACACAATGTATCGTTAAATAAACACAACGAACACGCACACATAATAACCACATACACATTTATCCCTACTCTCGTATTGGTAAACACAGGCAAAGCAGTTACGTAGCTGTATATGTGCGCATGAGGCGCACATTGTTTCATAAAGCACGCACACAGCACACACAGCGTCATGGACATTAAATTTATTTCCTGTCTCTCTCGCTAGTAAGTAACGCTAATGAGTATGAGAGAGACGGAATCTGGTTGCGACTCAATAGCATTACTTCCTCGGAATATTTCGTTAGGCGTATTGTTTTATTGAAGAAATATTGTATTTTCAGTATTTACCTGTGAAATGTTTTACCCATGTTATGGAAATTTGTCGAATCACTGCGATTTTCACATAGGACAACTGCACAGGCCGGCATTATAGAAAATAAAGCTAAGTGATGTCAGTTTTCTAAGGCGATCGGCGCGTGCACTCGGTAATTCTCGCTGAGAGCAACTGAATGCACTGTATGCACACTGGGCATACAACGGTCATTGCCCTCTCTCTAATATTCAATGCTCTGTGGTTTTGAAGATGCACACCACAACATACATTTTTGGCCGGCTGATCAGCAGATTGGTGTGGAGAAGGGAAAAATAAAGTTGCTGTGAAAAAATCGGTTTCATAGAGAAAGATGTTTAGAATGACGTGCCCAACAATCCTCTTAAACATGACTACAACTTTTTGTGTTTACAGAATTTCCCTTCAGAGTGTACCTTTAGACTTCTTACAAAACAATAAATACCTGTTCAACACTTGTTTATAGACAAACATGTATAGGAATTGTCATTTTTTTTACGTTAAACTATGCTTAAAAAATAAACTCCTATTCAACACTTGTTTAAAGACAAAAACGGATTTGGCGTTAGTTTTTAGTTAAACTATGCTTAATATTTTTGTAGTGACGCGGATTGGGTCTTACTACAAAACAATAAGTTGAACTTAGTTTTGAGGTTAAACTATGTTTAATGTTTTTTGGCAATAAATAGGTATATTGTTTACTTACAAGTTTCGACTCCCAAATATGTTAAATGTTCACCAAATGTAGTGCCCGCACGTAGTTCTACATCGAACCGTATGGGTTGCTATAGCCGGATCGCAAATTAGGTTTGTGACGTCACAACTTTACAATACAACCTGAAGCCGAAGCGAAGTTAGGAGAGCGAGGCCCATGTTGTCAAATAGAGGGTAGAGTTTTGGTGAACATTTCGTTACTTTGGGATGAAAATATATTTTTTTGGATGTAACTTTTTGCTCAATTTGGTAAACAGTTAGTTAAAAGTAAGCCATATTTTTTGTTGTAATACGGATTGAGTTTAGTAGGTAGACAAATCAGGAAATACGCGTGGAGATAATAATTGTGTACAAAAAATCATGGCGGCGCACTTTTAGAATATCCTAGCGTGGGGCCAGAAACAATATATTTTTTTTAATTATTTTTTATTTTTTCTACTATGCGGAGTTGGGAGAGAGGTATAATTTTGTATATGTCACCGGAAGATAGACAAAACCCTTACTTGATAAACCAACGCGTTAGTTGATCAACTATCGACATATAGTAAACCAGACCGACAGGGTTTATAATTTACGTTTCTTTTGTTCTTACATGTCAACCTAACAAGGAGACTATTCGGGGGCTTCGCTGCGCCCGCCCCCTCTAGTCGACACCTAAGCTACCGCAGTATTTGCCCTGAGGGGTATTTCGTTTGCAATTCAAGTTTAAACCAGTTTACTATTTAACGGTTTTAAGTTTATCAACTAACGCGTCATATAGTAAGCAGTACGCTACAGTTTACCATCTGTCAATAGTTGACCAACTAACGAGAAAAAAAACGTTAGTTTACCATCTGACGGTTTTGACAATCTTAATTAAGTTGACATATACATATCATAAACAAAAATAACAAACTTACGACTACAATTACTCTACACCTTTATGTTACACCCTGTATTACGAGAATACATGTATGTGAAATGAAACTGGGGTATGTATCGCAGTGGTATCCAATTTCAGAGGATTATTTTTTGGCGGCGATCCAAATATTGTATGCTATCTGCTTACGTAGGAGGTTTATGACGTCAGGAGTTACAGAGCTGGATTAATGAATGTACTCTATTGTATAATAATACCTTGGACACTAATTACACACATTGATCTAGCCCCAAACTAGGATTCCCTGTATCTTGGGTACTAGACAACGTTACACATACTTATATAGATAAATATTATACTTAGATAGATAAACAACCATGACTAGGGTACACACATCCGTTCTCATCAAACAAATATTTGCCCCCACCGGGACTCGAACCCGGGACTCTTGGCTTCATAGGCAGAGTCACTGCCGACTCGGCCATTCGGGTCGTCATGTCGTATGAGCATTCTAACCGAGAGGCACAGGTCTTTGTTCGCTATTTAGCATTTGAAACATTGAATATCTGACAAGACAGGTCCCCCAGTATGAAAAAGGGCTTAGGGTTATGTGGAACATAACTTGATATATATGTCCCCGTAAGATTATCGAAACCGTTAGTTTACAGTCTAAAGTTTTGTTACTCGTTAGTTTACAAACTATCGCTAATTTGTAAACTTTACCGTACTGTTTACGATATGACGCGTTAGTTAGTTAAAACCGTTAAATGTGAACTGGTTTAAACTTGAATTGAAAACGAAATACCAGGCATACACTGCGGTAGCTTAGGTGAAGACTAGAGGGGGCGAGCGCAGCGAAGCCCCCGAATAAACTTAGTATTAGGTTGACATGTAAGAACAAAAGAAACATAAATTCTAAATCCTGTTGGTCTGGTTTACAATTTGTCGATCGTTTACATATATATACAAATATGTATGCAAATGATGTAGTATTTACGCAACTGAATTACTAGCTATTTATTAACATATTTACATATTAAAATTATTGCATATTTAACATAACATAGCGTCACGATTTTTCCCATACGGGGTGACAGAGGTACAATTGCGCCCACTTTGTGCCAGTTATTCAATACTCTATTTTGCGTGACAAGAGGCTAGCCCATCGCCGCAGCTATGGAGTAATGATGGTTTCCTCACGATGTTTTCCCTCATCGTTAGAACGTCCGTATAATGTACTTAAGATAAATTAATTATCTCATTGATCTTACCAATTATCTCAGGAATCGAACCTGCATCTCCTGTGTGAGAAGCAAGCGTGAAACCCATTAGACCACGGAGCTCTTGGATATTTATATTATTTTATTTTATTTGTATTTTTTTTCATCAAGAATATTAAGCAATATATTATAAGGATATGCTACTCCGCTTCGTAAAGTCGTAGGTTTTTTGGACAAAGAAGGAAACGGCAAGAAAACTCAGGCCGGCCCAATAACTTTTGCGAGTTTAGTAAGAAATCAATTCATCATTTAAGTATTCATTAATATAATAGTATATTTTATTTTAAGGATTTTAAGGACGACTGCCAACCATGTGTTTATATGTGTGTGACGTCGCTGTTTCTGGTTCCCACGACATAGGGTATCCTAGTGTGGGGCCAGAAGCAATGTATGTGCCTGTATGTTATGTTTTAGTTTATGATTCTAGAATCATAAATGTTAAAAAAATAATCATAGTATGTTAAAAGGAATTTAATTTAAGGTTTTTATGTCAGTTGGTAACAAATGGAATATTTTATTAGCTGCATAAATTACGCTATTATTATGAAGTCGTAATGGAAATGGTAATTTTAGGTCGATTTAATCACTTAAATGCCATAATTATTAAAATAAGGTCTGCAACTTTCCGAGGGGTTAATGGCAGCAGTCCGATTTATCTAGAACAGTAGAACTGCCAAATAAAATAATACCGTAGCTCAGGATAACGTGCTCATAGCCTTAGTTTCTCTTTATGAAGCTTCCATCCACAATTTTGGTGTTAGCGTTAGTCCGAGGAATTTTATTGTTTTCATCATTTCTATATTTTGGTTATTTTAGTTTATTTCTAACGATTTGCTTGAGGCTCGTGAAATTGCATATTTTTTGTTTTTTGTAGGTTAATTGTTATGTTATTTTTTTATTACTATTGTATTAGTCTATTCAATGTATTATATCTCTGATTCAAAGTTTAGATAAATTATTCGTTCTTCGTTTGTTTATTTACATTATTTTTAAGTCCATAGTGATCCGACTATAAGTGTCACTTACACAACGTTGTATCAAACAAGTAACCGACCTACTTAAAAAATAATTTAATAATTGAATTATTGTAATGAATTAATTGGCCAACTGAGACTCAACAACAATATTTTTTTCTACCATAAAGTGGCAACCCACCAATTGTAATTTGGCCTTGCTATTAAGATTCCAGGTTAAAGTAAGATATCCGTGAATGCAACGAGGCTATGGCAATGTAAAATGGAGTCACAAGATAGAAGGAATTCTCATGGTTCCACAGTCACTCGGCGTAATAGGACATGAAGAAGAAGACCTCTACGAGGTCCTGGGCAACAGCTATGACAGACGGAGACCTACTCTGGAGGTGTCACAATCACAACTGGACTAACTAATTGCATTAACATGTGGAATCATTATTAAAACAAATACAACGACTGCACTTTCTTTCGATACCACAGACAAATTTATTAATTCACCTGGTTCGTACTTGGAAGTGAAACCAATAACTTTGTAAACTACATTTTGCGGTCTTAAACCCAACTTATGGACTTTTCACTAAAAGTAATAGCCTATTACTCTCACGGTCTCTACAAATCCGACGACACCTTATTTGTTAAAATACAACTTGTAGACTTTTCACTAAAATAATATAGAACTTAGTTTTGAATCAATTATAATTCGGAGCAGACATACAACAAAGTGTTCTAAGCACGAGCGCCAGTCCGTAAAACATATTGTTTTATCTGTTCAGTGGCAGAAACGGCAACTGAGATTCTAATCAAGATTTGAATCAAGTTGTGCTGTTCATAACACAGTAAGTTGAAGCCAGTTTTGATACAATTGTAGTCCCTGCGATGGACACAATAAGCAAATTCAAAGTTCAGAAGGAGTACTGCACTAGATCGCGGACTGTACTGTGAAGAACACCTTCACAACTTAACAAATGTTCGCATTTCCATTGGCCGCTTTTAATCTCCCAACAGTAATTGCACAGTATCATCTAATTTATTCTTTATTGCACACAGATAAAAGTACACGTGACATTAAAAGAAAACTCAGGTGCATGGGCGAGCTTATCACTTAAAAGAGATTTCTTCGAGCAAACCTAGCAGTTGCCGTAGTCTTTTTTTCTTTGGCGCCTGATGAATGTGCCAAATATGGGACGAGGTCATTTAAACAAACAAAAAATAATAATATGGTATCCTGAAGTGCTACCTTGGAAGTAAAGATTTGAGAACATTTTACCACAAAAAATAAACTCCTGTTCAACACTTGTTTAAAGACAAAAATGTATAGGATTTGACGTTTGACAAAAATGTATAGGATGTGTATTTTTTGTAGTAATGCGGTGATTATTAAATTCTAATTATCTTGCAAATGTGACACTGTAGGGTACCCCATAATCCAGCCACATTTTCTTTGTTTAGGTGTCCTCTACTCATATTTAACACATTCATCAAGCACCAACTAGAAAGAGGTACTTGTATTTTCAACGCCATCTATTGCATTTTAAAAATAAACCTGCTCAGAAAGTATCCCCTATTGACTGTGGGTACCCTGGATACACAAAATCGTGAAAATAGGTTTTACATTTCATTACCATGGCATAAAATTCAAAATCCTCCCTCAAAAAATGTGCAAAGCGTCAATTTCCTACTCCTTCTGTCGCTTTTAAAAGGAAAGGGAGACGGACGCATAGCTCTGTCCCTTACTTACAAGTGTCGTGCGATTACTGTGCATTTACCGTGGGCAGATGAAAAACGGCCATGGAGTCGAGAGCTACTTTCCACTTGAATGAAAGATTACGAATTCAGGGGGCAAATGAATTGAACAAGACTCTGCATGACTACAGAGAACAGCGAATAAATTGCCAAGAAGTATTTTAAATATGCTAAATCGTTTCACCTTTTCCTGTAGAAGCAGATTTGTGCGTTTAGCCAGCCATTTTAATTCATTTTTCACTTTTATTATTACCAAGGCATAAGATTGAAAATCAGAATCCCCAATAGGGTCTTCCACACCAGAGATATACAATACTCCATTTCACAAGATAATTCGAGCCCTTACCCGCCGACTTAATGTAACCGACAGAAATTATATTTTACAGGAAAGGTTTTTTGAAACGTTTTGACAAATATTCATAGAACACGTGTTTTTTGCCTCTTCTCCACATTGGACCACTGTGGGAGAGGGGGCCGAAGCAAAGCATTAATACATTTACCAGGCCGGCTCACAATATGCAGTCTTTGGGGCAAGAAAGAAACGGCAACAAAACCCACCGTCTTCCCGGCTAATAAAAGACCTCACTCAACACCCTCCACAACACTCCACATTCGTCATATATCACGCGCTGTCAGTGAGGGTGGCACATTCGTCATTTTGACGAACCTGCTGTCACACTGCGTCGACATTTGTTCGCGTGAAGCCTTCGAATGATAATTTATGTTCGGAGGGTGTGTGCTGTTAGACGGTTGGAGATATCGGCCCTGGAAAACGGGGAGGCCTACCTGGGTTTGCTGGATGAAATCTCTTTTAAGATAAGCTCGCCTTTGTATGAGCAACTTTACCATTTATCCACCGTGTAGTAAGAAGGCGTAATACAGAGATCGGGGGGCGTGTTTACGTTTGCGTGTTCAATAGGAGGCAGTACTGCCTCGAAACCCGCACGGATTTGTTGTGATTACAAAAGCGTGTTGATCTCGAGGCACGCGTCCTCCAACCGTTCACGGGTTTGCAAAGGAGCATGCACGCTGATAGTGTTTTTACTTTTACGTGTTCAGTACGAGGCAGCATTGCCTTCAAACATGCACAGATATGTCGTGCTTACTGCAATTACAAAAGCGTGTTTAATTCAAGGCGCGCGTCCTCATCATGCGCACGGATTTGCAATAACATTCTTGATTAATGAAGCACCACAAACCCGTGTTTGATTTAGTGCTTAGGCACATGAGTTAGGTAACTATAAGCTTGTACCCGCAACACGAGCTTGTACCTTAGTAGGTACTTAAACAAACACGAATTAGTGGTAGTAACTAAGCACCCACTATTATGAAATAAAAAAAATTAAAGGTAATATTATAAAACTTTATTTATCACACAGGATGTTACTACAGTTCAATGTTTTTTCGCAGGAGGTTCATTATTATTAATATTTTTTGTAATATTGTGATCCCGTTTTCTCTTCAAATTCTTTCTTTCGGGGTTTGCTGCTCGCCCAGATTGGATCCTTCCCCTGCATGGCAGACCCCTTTCCTTACGACGAGCGATTGAAGTAGAAGAAGAAGTTGTACACAAATTTTGCGCGCTCTTCTACATACTTTCTTTTCAGACAAATATGATATGATGCTAGCTGAAGTTCGCAGCTTTGACAGATCAGAACTAAACTTGGTAGGAATTTTAGTTTGACGTCGTTTGGATTAATGATCAAGATATCTGTGATTCTTTGCCACTGGTCTTTGATATTTTGAACAGCATTGTCGTAGCTATCATTGTTTGGGATCATACTGCTCTCTGTTGTATTTATTGGAAGGTCAAATTCCTCTGGTATCACATGTTGTGCGGTTTCGCCAGTGCTTTCAGTGTCTGCGATTGATTCACCCGTAGTATTTTCAAAGAATAACTCCGAAAATTGGTCACCTAGAACATACTTTGCAAATTGTTGTCGGTCCAAGTCACTTAGTTGCAAAGATGTTACTACAACAGTGTTATATATTTTTTCAATAGCGCAGAGATGTTTACAAAATCGTCCTCCAGTTCTATTTGTGCAATCACAGACTGTAATTTCTGTGTTAACCGTATACATGTCTGTTTTGCCTTTCACGACAAATATATGCACATCCGTTTGAATTATTTCTGTAATAGTATTACATCTCTGTTGAAATTTTTCGTATGTTAGTGTAAGTAGTCTTGCTCTACCATTAGCAAACTGTAACAACCTCTTATTATGATATGCTTCAGAGGTTTTCGCAATAAAGTTCACCAACGCGCACATATTCAAAACCTTGCAGCGTTGGAGTACTACATCTTTGAAAATTTCGTATTGATGAAACAGTAATTGTTTGTGTTATTTCCACGTGTAATAAATCTTAGTGCGATACGCTAGACACCATTCTTCACGCCGTTCCCATAAACGCATTATGTGTCTATTCAGTAGTTGAGACATATTATTGTAAGCCTCTAACATAGTTTCGGCATACATTACATTTCGGAATTGTTGCATTACTGATTGCCGATCGTCTTTACAAACATCGTGTTCACTTTGCCACAGCCAACGCCAAAGAGCTTGATTAACATGAAATATGCACAGTAGCATTCTGCTATTCGGAAATACAGCTCGTAACGCGTTCCTTTCAGCACTACTGTCATCAGTCATAATTACTTTTGATTCAAAAACCTTCCCGCAAGTCTCCTGTAAATATTTTTTTACAGATTGAAAGCAATGTGTATAATTTTCTTGAGACTGGCTTGTGTGTAAAGTTACCGCGACCGGTAATGCACCTGTTTTTTAAGCTGCAAATATAAATGTAACACATGCATTCGTCTGATCGCAGGATCCACTCGTGTCAATAAACACCATTTCATCAGCTAAACCAGCCATGAATACTCTTTGCATAATAGGTGGTATTATAATGCAAGTAGTTGGATCTTCGTTGACAAATAACTCCACGTTTGTCTCAGACATCTCAATCTTCTTTCGCTTTAGGATGTCTACAACATCACTTATATCACTATTTCCATACTTTCGAAGACGCCATTGTTCGTAAAGATGGGTAACTTGGCGGTCAAGTGGGTTTTTTTGCGCATTTGACAATATGATATAGGCATTTCCTTGACTTTCCTCGATGATAGCCATTTCGTGATATGGTTTTGCTGCGGCAGCTGTCATGCCCCCTTCGAAATAGGACTCAAATTGCTTTACCGTGCCTTCAGATCAACGCAATAGGCTCAATGCTTGGGCGACGTTGACTCGCTGCGAATGACTGAAGTTAATGTCTACGAGGACATTCAGTCCTTGCCTCATTAGTGGGGAATTTTTGAGCGTGCTTTTGGTTGCCTTTAAAAACTTTATTCCAATTTTCGCTTTACAATTATAATTTCTATTCGGCCCATTTTTTATTTTTCGTTTTGTTTCTCTCCGAAAGATGACAGACATATACTTGCCTGAAGTCATATCGCGTTTGTTGCGGATAACGTCTCATCATAATCCAATTTGTTTGGGTTAACTCCGAAAACTTTTCCATAAAATAGCTACACTTCTCGTCATAATCTCCTCCATGAGATATCGCGCATCGTATTGCGCTTTGATAAGTATTATTTCTCGTATCTCTATCATATTTCACAATTTCAAAACTGTCCAAAAAAGCACTCAGTACTTCCTTTAATTCATTCATTGTATCACGCAATGCACGCACAATACGTGTTTTTATCTACTTAATGCGGTTAATTTGCAAGAAATAATGAAAAACAAAACAAAACACCGGTAAATCAACAAACACACGCAGCTGATTGACACGCATGAAGTTGAAGCGAGAGCGCGGCATCACAAAAGACTCGCGCGAACTTCAGTTTAGTTCCTTGAATTGAACACGCATTTGTGATGACGGAGAGCGTTGCAAACCCGTGCGTGGTTGGAGGACACGTGCCTCGAGATCAACACGCTTTTGTAATCGGAGTTATCACAACAAATCCGTGCGGGTTTCGAGGCAGTACTGCCTCCTATTGAACACGCAAACGGAAACACGCGACCGGGGGCTGATTGCCAAAATTTCACTCGCGGAACACGAGGCTGTCCAATGATTGCTCAAGCTACCGAATTCGTGAAGGCGACTCTTGCAGTCAAAAGTGTTGAATATATTTAAAACTTACTAGTTAGTTGCACTGTGAGCTGTAGACCTCGCGAGTGACACCTTCTTTTAATAACACATACAAACTTATGAAAGCACCTGGTTACGTACATGGAGTATGAATGTAGCCGCACCAAGAACTTTGTAAACTACATTTTGCGGTCTTAAACCTATTGGCTTTTCACTAAAATTATGTGGCTGTTACTCTCACGGTCTTTACAAATCTAACGACACCTCATGTTTGTTAATATCCATCTAGCTGTTTGGACTGCAGCGGTTTTTTGAAATTTTAAAAGCCTCACCAATATCCGATATTTTGATACATTTCCAAAAACAGATTCGACAAAAAAAAATAATTACCGAACCTGCTCACAAAAATCCACGAGTATCAGTTGAGAAATGCGGCCTGTAGATGATAACATCCGTACTAGAGTGTGTAATAGACAGATAAATATACATTTATGCATGTCTAGAAAGAAAGAAAGAAAGACATTTATTACACACAAAAAACACACCTTACAGTAGGACAAAACAAAAAAGTATAATAAACAAAACGAAACATCTAAAAACACAACTAATTGTAAACAATTATTGGCCAGGGTCACGGTGTGTTCTTGCTGTGCAAAAGGCACTAACTATGATCGGTGTGTATATACATGGCTGAGATAATATGTGATGTGTGAATAAACTGAAAAATAAATAAATAAATAATACAATAAATTAATAATAACTTAAAAATGTGTGACATAACACAACTGCTTTTTCTGATGCGATTACGTCGTCGTCGTCAAGTTGAGATGCGGCGAGTTGTTCAGACAGGGAAGGGAAGTTTCTGCTGTTCAAGCGAATATGCCTTGAGCTTTCGCCCAAAAGCACTATATATATCTACTGAAAGCTTCGTGGACTGGGGGAGGGATATCATTCCAACATTTGGGCCGCGTACCTGAAACTACCCCGGAATGCCATCGTTCTATGCTGAGGGGTGAGGATTCTCTCCTTGTGAACGCTACGCTGCCTGGTGGAAAACTGGAGCTTCTTGTATAGGTAGTTGGGAGCTTCAGTGCGTATGACACCAAAAAGCAACATGGACAAATGGAGTTTTCGTCGGGCTTCCATGTTCAGGAGTTTTGCATTGTTCAAATGTGGAGTGACATGGGATCTGGGAGGGACCTTGAAGCAAAAACGTGCGCATGCGTTTTGAACACGTTGTATTAACTTTCTTGTCCGAACAAGTATACAGCCACCATAAACGACTTCACAATAGTTTAATCTTGATAATATAAGCGATTCACTTAGCCTGACACGCAAATCAGTGCTAAGGTAATCGCGTATATTATAGAGAAGTTTAAGGCGATAGAAGCAGTTGCTGACTACGTTGCCAATATGTTTTTCGAAACGCAGCTCTCCTTCCATTAGTAAGCCGAGATTTTTTGCTTCTACAACCCTTTCCACTGGTTTCCCCATAATAGCTATATTATTGCCGGCAAGGGCTTGCACCGTATTATGGATTTGATTATGAGTACCAAGTACCATGTACTTTGACTTGCTGACCATGTCGCTATGCGATCGAGATCACTGTTGATCTGCCATGCCGCAGCTACTGCATCTTCTGATGGTGTCGACAAGTACAACTGCGTATCATCCGCGTACAAGTGGAAAGAGCAGTTTTTGATACCGGTGACAATATCGGCGCTGTATAAAATAAACAGAAGAGTTCCTAATATGGAGCCTTGCGGGAACCCCCGCGTCAGCTGCTTTGTTGATGAAAACCGCATCGTACTGTAATGTCTCAGCACTTCTCGTATCACTACCTATACTTGAATTTGCTAGCCCTACAGATTAGGGATAATTATAAAGACTTTTATATATGAATTTGAATTTGAACTTTTATTTTTGAATATGGTTACAAATTGTATAAAAGGGATCAAACTGGCTCGATAGCCACTAAGCTAATCCTAACTATATAAATTAGATCAGTCGCTGGCCGAAGCCTAAGGTGAAGTGTGTCACATTGACTTTACATATCCAAGCCTCGTTCTTTTCAAAATTACAAATTACGTAACAGTGTCAAAGTGAACACCCACTCTAAAGAGGCCCGTATACAATATTATCGAATAGACAAATATCGAACCTAACTATATACCTTACAGTCATTCCCCCCTCCTTTAAAAAAAAACAACGTTTTTTTTTTTTCCAAAGTGGCAACCCTAACTCAAAGTCTAAAATCAAAAATGACAACCCTATCTCAAAGTCTAAAATCTAAAAACATTAAATGTTAACATTAAGTGAGCTTGCTATGCTTGAAATCTAAAAAACAGTAAATATGCCGCAAGCATAATTTTAAATAACATCGTTTACCCTAATCTTTATCTGTCCATCCATCCCATTTAACCTACTTAATTAAACATTAAATACCCTAACATTAAATTCTGATCACGCATAAGACCAGTACCAAAACAAAACATTGACATGAATAAGAATAAATTGACAAGAAATAGAATAAACTGACCGAAGGTCATATGTTAAGTTACACACCTAACTACACTTAGGGTGTAGATCCTACTTAATATAAACCTAACTAAACTTAAGATATGCACCTTAAAGAACTTAAATTATAACACCCTATGATCCCATCATACAATTATTCGCGGCTTAACACTAACCTACCTAACGCTAGAAAACTCTCTATTACAATACGAAGGCAAACAGCTGAATCTAGCTAAGATTTAGCTTCTCGAATTGTTATCATTCGACAAACTTTCTGACAAAAAAAACTAGCGAAAAACTTATCAGACAACTATAATACCTCCGTTCTTAAAATTAACACAACTCCATCTTTGCTTAAAAAAATCATATCAACCACCGAATGGAAATATTTCAAAAATTAACGCAGGCAAAGATCAAACAAAAATAATTATCATTTTCAAATATAGAAAACGTCAACAATATTAACAGGATTAATCTATAGAACCGTATTACTAAGCCACATCTTAAGAATGAGTTCATTAAAATTCGTTCCAATAATACGATGAAATCAACTAGCTTTAAAACCGATACTACAACTTACAAACATCTCAACTAATCCATTGGAATTCAGTAAACCATCTTTTACTATTAATAGTTTAAGATAATCGCCGTGAGTTTCAACCAATTACCCAAGTTAAAACACTACAAAGAATCTCGAATGTGTATCGAATACCCGAGTTATCCCACATCAGAAATTACTTTCATTGAGAAACCTTCGTTACCAACTTTATGAATAACCCTTACTCTCCCCTTACCAAATCATCCCAACTCTATACTTTAAGAACGCAGGAACCAAAACAGACACCCTATGACGAATAGCTATTGCCTCGTCATACTGCTCTCAAAGATAAAACCAGGCGATCGGTTCAAAAAATTATACGAACTGTCGTTTATAAAAGTTTCTCATATAAAGGTAATCTACCACGGAAATCTAGTATGTTACAGGTATTTCTTGGGTCTTTGGTGAACGGTCCTCATCAAACATCATAGTTCAGCAACAACATGAAAAGAAACACCGGTTAATAAACAATTCATAACAATACCGCATACATAAACCACAAACCAACAACCGGGATAAAATTATATTATACTCCTGATGTATAATTATTTAATATCAGACGAACTCCTCAACGCAGCACAAAGCGTTTTAAACGATTTGTGTTAACAATTACGCCCCGTGACCGTGAGTTCAGACGACGAATCAGCACATTAGACCTCCCAACGATCTCAATGACCTTGTATAGTCCTTGATACAGACGTGCCAACTTCATACATCTTCCCGTTATCCGCCTTGGTACGTATAACAAAACTAAGTCATTCACCCGGAACGATCTGGGTTTTGATCTCATATCGTAATACCGTTTTTGTACACGCTGTGCATACGCAATATTCCCTTACGCCTTAGTCAGCAGCCTACCCATACGATTTACCCTTTCATCTATCGTTTCATCTAAACCAACTGCATTTAATCCTAATGATCGATCCACCACTGAGCACTGTTCTCTACCAAATAAAATATTATACGGCGACACTTTCGTTGACGCCTGCACGCTAGTGTTATACGCATGTACTACCAAAGGTAAAACTGAGCACCATTGCCTTTGATTACTACCTAAATATTTTGATAACATCGAAGTTAACGTTCTATTCATTCGTTCTACCAAACCGTTACTCTGTGGGTGAAACAACTTGTATGTATCATTTTAGCCCCAAACTGTTCTACCGTTTCTTTGACGATTCCCGCCGTAAAAACTGTACCTCTATCTGAAATAATTTCCCTAATCGGCCGGAACCTGCAGAAAACTTCCTCAACTAAAAACCGCACTACATCTTCCGATGTAACCCTAGGTAACGCCTTACATATCGCAAACCGCGACGCATACTAGAGTATGTAGACCGCGACTATAATAAATCGGTTATCTCTCGACGAACTTGGAAACGCTCCTAACACGTTGATTCCTACCTTCTCAAAAATATCCGAGACCCTAATCGGCATCAAAAATGCTACGTTTTTAACTAATTTCCTTTCTTGACACGGCGCGCACGAAGCTATATAACGCTCTATCTCCTTATCGGCTTTCGGCATGAAATATTTCGATCGAAACCTCTTCAACGTCTTTGCGAGACCCAAATGACCTCCTGTCCATGCCTCATCATGTAATTCGTTTATTACATTTTGAAACAAAGACCTAGGCAATACTAATACCTCCCTAATTTCTCCATCTCTACGTACGCTTTTATATAATAAATTATTTCTCAAACAAAAACCGCTACGCCACGCTTTCGGATGTTCGCTCAACCGCGTTAAACATCTACTACAAAATGAATCGTTCTCTTGATCCGCCTGTAACGACTCTACATTAATACAAAAAACTTCCAAACCATCATCATCAGGTTCAGAACGAGAAGAAGACCGAGGTCCTTCTGTTTCCCGTATCCCTTCTTCCATTAGCGGATTCCTACTCAAAAAATCTGCCACTACATTGCTTTTCGAAATCCCATTCTTGTATCGCTAAAGCCCATCGCGCTAATCTACCAGACATATCTTTTTTCGACTGTAACCAACATAACGCGCTATGGTCTGTAACAACCTGAAAATACGATCCCCAAAGATAATGCCTATAGTGCCTTAACGCCCATACTAACCCCAGACACTCTTTCTCCGTCGTACTATATTTTTTCTCCGCATCCGTTAACTTCCTAGACGCATAGGCAACCGGACTCATTTTTTCAACGCCCTGCATCAACACTGCACCTAACGCCTCGTTAGACGCATCCACATAAACTCTCGTAGTAACCGACTTATCCCCCGAATAATAGGAAAGTATTGGCGCACTACACATAACCTTCTTAATGTACTCGAACGAATTCTGCAATTCTTCATTCCATTGAAACTTTACCCCCTTTTTCAATAATTTAGTGAGAGGTAACGATATTCTCGCAAAATTCGATAAAAAATTTCTATAATAAGAAAATAAACCTAATAATTGTTTCACATCCTTCGTAGATGTGGGAGTTGGAACCTGTTGCATAGCCTTCAGCTTTTCCTCACTAGGTTTTACTCCTACATTCGAGATTAGATAACCTAGCATATCAATCTCGCAAAAACCGAATTTACATTTGGATGGCTTGAAGGTCAAGTTCGCTTCTCTAAACCGCCCAAAAACTTTCTGCAAAGTATCGGTAAACTCCTCGAACGTTCTACCATACACAATTACATTGTCTACGTAAACCATAACCCCTTTAAATCTTAAATCCGCTAAAACTTTATCCATCATCCGTTGGAAAACCGCTTGACTCATTGCCAAACCGAACGGAAAAACATTAAATTCATAAAGACCCGTGGTCGTGACGAAAGCCGTTTTATGCCTACCTTCCGTAATAACCGTTTGCCAATAACCTGAATTGAGATCTAACACCGCAAAATACTTGGCCCCGGCCAAACCATCGACAATGTCTTCTATCCGCGGAATAGGATAATTATCCATACAATTTTTTTTAATTTAATTTCCGATAATCTACACAAAATCTCCATGAATCATCGGGCTTTTTAATTAACACAACGGGCGCAGCATAAGAACTAGTGGATTCCCTAATAACATATAGTTTCAACATCTCCGCGACCTGCTCCTCAATAATTTTTCGTTGCGCCGGCGAAACGCGATACGGGCGACAATGAACCGGCTCTTCATCATAAGTCTTAATATCGACCGACACTATCTCCGACCGACACTATCTCCGACCTACCTAACTGGTCAATTGCAAATGCAAATCTATCCGCATTCCTATCCAACAACGCCAATAATACCTGCTTATCATTCCTACATAAATCCTCATTTACGATAAACCGTTTATCTTCTACCCCAAACGCAAATTCGCACGAATCCGATAACCCCGAGAAATAAACGTAATCGCCCTTTCTTAACTCCTGAAAGTCGATAAAATCTATCACATCACGATCCTCGATAACCGTGGTTTCCCCGAAGTTCACTTGTTTCCTTCTAGAACCGTCTAAAAAGTCCGACCCTATCTTTTGTTTTGAAAGAATCCTTACGCGCATGACATTTCGTTTTACCGGTGTCGTGTTTTGTTGCGTATGGAAATTATTGAAAAACGGTATTTTTCCCTGGAAAAAACACATACACGAATGAACAAAATCAATATTCATACCGTTCCTTAATAAAAAAATCCACCCCTAAAATAATGCTACAATTTAAATCAGTTATTATTAAAAATTCCTGTGAAAAGTTAAAATTGTCCAAACTAAAATCTATAACACATTTCCCTACAATTTGCAATAAACTTCCATTTACTGCCTTAACCCGTCTCTTGTCTTCTTGCATACATCTCGCACCCACTTGATCTGCAACGGCTGCGCTGATGCATGAAGCCGTAGCGCCTGTATCTAAAAGAGCTACCACGTTTACATTAGAAGAATTCAATAAAACTAATGGTCTGACCTGCTGATCCGCCTCGACTGCGACGATCTTTCCCATTGGTCGTTTCGCTTCCGTGCTACGCTGCTGAGCTCGTCTGAGGCCCTCATTCCACAGGTCAGCCTGGTCACCGCTATCGGCCTCTAGCGACGACGTGTTGCAAAATCCGCTTGCCTAGGATGCAAATTATAATTATTAGTACTAGGTCTAATATGTGGTTCCTGACCACTTGTCGACGGCTAAACATTCGGCGTTCGTCGTGGGTCTTGAGTAAGGCTTTGATTAAATTGTGTGTGAAACAGTCTGTCTCCCCCTCCCCTCTATTGCTATGGGCCAAATTCGGTCCAAAAGTTGCCGGGATCCTAAACACATTTACATTATCATCACTTCCCGGACTTAATTTCTCCATCTGTACCAGTACTGCCCTTAGCGCCTTCTTATCTACAAAATGGCTCAACATTAATTTATTACTAAGATGGTTTTGCAATCCTCTTAAACATTGCGTTATAATATTGTCATCTTTGGTAACTCTAGCCTTCCTCGCTAGGTCCCCTAAGTAATGGAAGTAGTCCAACAAACTTCTTTTCTCTTGCTTGGCATTGCAGAACTTCTCTGCAAAGTCTGTGCTTCCAAATTCCTCATTAAATTTATCCACCATCTCTTCAAATGTCTGGGCACAGCCCCTAATTTCCCTAAAAAAATATAAGGCTCCACCTTTTAAATACGAAGGAAATAATAATTTTAATTCCTCCGACGACATAAATTTCTTCCTTGATGCAGCATCTCTGAAGTCTTCTAAAAAGTCTTCAAAGGACTCCTGAGTACTCCCCGAAAAACAAGTTGACAAATCCTCCATCATAATAAAAAAAATCACAAAATGTCCGCTGCAATAAAAATCTTCCTACAATATTTTTCTATTCACTTCTTCACTCGCTTGGCAGGTCGAGGTAATACCTAAATTAAAAACTTAAGTACAGAAATATACTTCCTTTCAATGTAGTTTCGATCCTTCCTCGATTCTTCAAGGTCTGGATCGACGATCACTATCCTCTTCTATTACGTCACTTCTTATGACGTCACCTCTTATTCCTTATGAAGCGGTCTTCTTATATCTCCGGTTCGTTCGGCGCCTCCACCAATGTAATGTCTCAGCACTTCTCGCAGCACTACATATACTTGAATTTGCTAGCCCTACAGATTAGGGATGATTATAAAGACTTTTATATATGAATTTGAATTTGAACTTTTATTTTTAAATATGGTTACAAATTGTATAAAAGGGATCAAACTGGCTCGATAACCATTAAGCTAATCCTAACTATATAAATTAGATCAGTCGCTGGCCTAAGCCTAAGGTGAAGTGTGTCACATTGACTTTTCACATCCAAGCCTCTTTCTTTTTAAAATTACAATTTACGTAACAGTGTCAAAGTGAACACCGACTATAAAGAGGCCCGTATACAATATTATCGCATAGACAAATATCGAACCTAACTATATACCTTACATTTCCATCATTCTTATGTATTACGACTGTTTGCGCACGGTTCGACAGGTAATTACCGAACCACCTAACCGTAGAATTATCGAATCCATAATAAGACATCTTTGATAATAAGAGGGCAGTATTAAGACAATCGAAGGCTCTGGAGAAATCTAGCAACACCAAAATTGAGCTCCTCTTCTTGTCGAGCGCCGACAGCACGTTGTCCACGACGTTTAGCAACGCAGTAGCCGTCCCTCGACCCTTCCGGAACCCAGATTGCAATTCCGGTAGAATGCCATTTTCCTCCAGATACCTCGACAGCTGGTTATATACCACCCTCTCAATTACCTTAGACATGCAAGGAAGAATTCTAATGGGACGTAGATCGGATATGTGGGCAGGATTAGGTTTCTTGGGGGTTGGTGAAACTTTCGCAGTCTTCCAGTCAGTCGGAAAGATGTTCGTCAAAATGCTCCGATTAACAATCGCAGTGAGGGTCGGCAATGTCGTAGGTAGAGTCAGTATAACCATGTCTATTCCAATTCGGTTAACTCCTGTCGCATTGGTCTTGATAGACGTCAGTATTTTTGCAACAGTGTGTGCAGTGACGGGGTTCAGAAAAAAACTAGTAGCATTGTCGTGTCGGTTAAATTCAAAGTAAGTCAAGTCCGAAATGGTCACCTTAGTCGTTCCTGGTACATTCATGAAATGGTCATTAATGGCGTCGGCATTACCAAAGTGTGCGGGTAGCTCAATATTTCGTCTATCCGGTAGAACAGTGTGCTTAAGGTTTTTCCACAGGCGCTTCGGATCTCTAGTGCAGCTGTTGATTTTTTGTTCAAAAAAGGCACGTTTTTCATTGTGTAGGGCGGTGATGACTAGGTGTTTGAGGTCTAAGTAGTAGTTTTTATGCACATTCAATTTAGACTCTTTGTAAATTTTATGTGCCGGCATTAAACCGGCATTAAACAGACCAACCCGGAAATGTTTTGTTTTAGACATAGTTATAATAATACAAATTACCCACACTTGTATATAATATAAATAATATTTTAAATACTATACTGTGTAGTGTATTTATGAATATACATTCAGATATATAGATATATGACAATTGAATAAACACAACGCAAACACCATCGGCACCAACCAGCACATTGACACACCGCGGCCACGGCGCACGCACAACATTTAATCCTAGATTTACACAAATTATTAGGCCATAAGGAAAATTACTTTTAGTCAGACAATGAAAGGCTAACTTAGTCCGTTTTAAAAATATTAACAATATCTATCTCCCTTCGTATACGGTATCCGGGCTGCCCCTCCGCGCGTCGCACCTGCACCCGCTCATCCCTGGTCCACACCCATCTCCAGGCGTGAATGCAAGCTTGCTCCTTAGCCTTAGTAAATAGCTGCCTGTTCAGCTTGGTGAGCCGTTCGTTGACGTAGAAACGTCGCGGTACTCCACTGAGACCCATATCAGCGGTGGTTGCTCCACGACGCACGCGCGCCTCACGTAGCAGTGCGTCACGCGTAGCCCTCCGGGCCAGCCGCACCACCAGAGGCCGCGGCCTAAGGTCGTCGGCACCGGCTCCGAGTGGGCCTACCCGCACCGCGCTGACCACGTCGCGCTCGTCCGTCGGCACATCCAGCTTCACCGCGATGAGCGACACCAGGTGTTAAGGGTTCTCGCCGCGCTCCTCCGTGACATTGCTGAACTGTAGGTCGTTCGCCAGCATATCTTGGTCCCGATCATTCAGCTCCATCTGAAGGTTGGTAATGGCTTCCTCCAAGACCTTCGTTCCCGTCGACACCACTTTATCCGTGACCCTCTTCTCGAGATCATCGACCCGCCGCTCCACCTCTTCAATCCGCTGATTGCATGCACTAAGCGTTGAGCGGAATTCATTGGTTTTGCGCCTGAATTCACGCATTTCATCCCGCATACCTTGCATTTCTTTTCTCAACAATCGCACCTCCAGCAACAAACTTTGCAACAGGTCGGCGTCATCGCTATGGTCGAGTCGAGGTCGACGCAGCGTAATATTGCTTACCTCCTGCTGCTTCCTTGTTTGCGCCAGATTTGGTTCCGACACCGTTATCTGGGACTTCGGTGGCAGCCGAGTAGTGACAGGCACTGTAGGAGTATGTGGAGGAGAGCGCTGTATTTTGGGCATCTTGAACGGCACAGCGACAATACAGGTATACCCTTAGCGTGGCGCGGCTCAGGAATGCACGATGTGGCGTAGCCCGTAGCACACAGGTGATGCGTTACGGCGCGTAGCACTCTCGCGTAGCACTCGTAGGCGTCCACGCAGTCAGCGAAGCGTAAATTCGTCTCGTCGTCCTCACACCGTATGGCCCAGCGGCACCACGCCCGCTTCGCAAACCCGATGCACAGTTGGGCGGCGGTTCAAATCTCGGCAGGACCAACAGCGAATCACCAGCTTTTGTTTGCGGCGCAACACTTAAGGAATCTATATCCCGCTCTAGGACCGCCTAGTGGGAGGAGACAGTCCCTAAGAGGCACCCAAGTGCGACAAGGAATCAAAAATTTGCGAAATCACCAATCACAATTTAATGACACGAATTTTTCAAAAGAATATTAAAAGAGAGCGTACGCACGTCCACACAGCACCGTGACACACGCGATCCTGTCTAGTTTCCATTTAGCAAGAATCACAAAAATCTTATGTGACAGGTTTCGAACCCACTCCGCAATCCGCACTAAGCGCAAAAACTTTTTTTGGTGCTTTCGTGAGGCGTTAGTGCCTCACACGCTTACATGTGCCACCTGCCGCAGCTATTTGTTTACCTGCTTTTCACTTATTTATTTAATGACACGCTGCGCTTTCACGCCTATGATCGTTGCCATTGTTGTGTTTTTTTGTGTGTTCTTACTACTTACTAAATTGGCAATCAGTAGTTTACATGCCTGATTGCCTCTTTCATAGAAACTTTTTTATTATGTCTTTGTTAAAAATGAAAATCACGACGTCTGATTTGCAAAAATTACATTTAATGAGATTTTTTAAACATACCCTAAAATGCGTTTTTTTTTTTATTATTAATAAATGAATAAAACCGTTTATAACTGTCATAAAAACTCACTTTTTGTTTTAAGTAAGAAGTATTTTTTTGGTGATATCTTTTATTTCCCGTCACTCGTATATATGGGTTCCTTCAACCTCACATTTGCTGTTCCGTTTTGTCTCGATTTTCCTTTAGTCGGGTCCAAGGGCGAGGCCAGAGGGATATTATGTCACTCTTTTTAAAAAATAATTTAAAAAAAATATATATTTCCCGATGATGCCTAAATGGCGAAGAGCGAGTCATCGTGGTGTTGAAAAACCCTCATCGTATGATGAAAATCGTAGGGTGGGGGCGCTGGTGGACCCCGACCGCAACGTAGGGAAGTGAGGCTGCAGGAGCCCCGCAGTCAGCGTGGGTGAAGTTTTATAATTTGGCCTGTACCTATATCCTATAGGTAAGATCGTGTGTGTACGTGACGATATCCTGAACCTAGAAAATATGTCGAAAAAGCGCCGTATAAGTGTGTGTCACAAAACTATTTGGTAATCATTGTGGTTGGGTATTTTACGTGAGTAAGCATAATTTTTCTGAAATGGGCCCAGAGGCAAATTTTTTGTGTTATGTTATGAGCGCTCCGTGATCTAGTAGGATTCACGCTTGCTTCTCCCGTAGGAGTTGCAGGTTCGAATCCGGTACTGACAATGTTCCAATATAAATAAAATTTATGTTAAACGTACATTATCGGATGTTCTGTGCTTCTCATGACACTTGGTGGAAGTCGTCGTAAAACTGTGCCAGATGCCCTAATAGGGCAGGTTGAAAACTTCTGAGAGTCGGGATGGCCTCCAGCCCGACACCATTTCCCCAACCGTTGAAATTTGATTATATCCGGAATATTCCAGAATATGCAATATTGAAATGAACAACTGCCTGCTGGAAGAATTATTTTTTAATATTCACCCGAAAAAGGTCGCAGTCAAATTTAGTAATGGAACGAAAAAGGTTTGAAAAGACGGGATAATAATAATTAAATCTCTACATATTCTTTAACAGCGTGTCGCCCTTTTTAACCGACTTAAAAAAGAAGGAGGTTCTTAATTCGTTTTTTTTTTTAAGTTTTGTACGCGTTTATTCCGTCAATTATCAATCGATTTTGATGATTCTTGTTTTGGTTGGTAGGTCATCCTTCAGAGGTGGTCCCATATACATTTTATGAAAATTTATTTAGCGCTTTTTGAAAAATCAGCAACAAAAAAATACACAGATGACGTTTTGGTTTGTGGTTCCGTCCAGCAAAAGTTTTGATGAGGACATTTCATTTAAGAGTACATAGACTTCAGTATCATCCCGCCCGGGGAGGAACCAATGTGGATGGAACTTGAACTCGGTTTTAGTTTTTTGTCACTTGGAGAATGATTTGTTAGCTTAGTCTGTTCGGGTTATGCTACTACTAATAGTCCAGTTCTAGGTCCTCTCTTTATCCTCTGGTTCAGGTGCAGATGAAGCAGAAGACTTCAATAAAGCATGTTATTTGATACAGCAACGTAAATATTTTATTTTAAATTACATATTTAATATATACATATTTAGTAATCTCCGTTGAGATTAGGGTATGGGGAGGGGGTCGAGCCAAATTTCACGATATCTCACCAGAAAGTCGTCAGAAAAGTCTCAAGTAATTAATGGATGACCCCCAATGAGCAAATTAGCAATCTTTTGAATCGGAGCGTACAGGCTGCCCTAAATTTCTTTGCCTCTGAACGAAAGGTGTGAATGAGAAGGCGAGATGTTAATCAATTTAAAAAAAAAAAAACAATTTAAACCATAAAAAGTCGAAAGGTTTATTTGTTTTCTTATTAAGCTGATAACTTTCGAACCACTGAACCAATTTTTTTTTATCTAGAAGCATCGCAGTGAAGTCTACTACCACTTAAAACATCGCATTAAGATCCGAGCAGCCGTTGGAGTTCTAGGGTGCCGCAGACCAACACACAGACTGACAGACGCTCCAAAATGGCGGATGACAGCTGGTACAAAAGGTACTAAGCCCTTTATAATACATTTCTTATTTCATTGGGCGACACTAGCGACTGTAGCAACTATAGACCCATCAGTATCTTGTCGTGCCTAGCCAAACTGTTTGAATCACTTGTTTATGATTATATCTACGCTCACGTAAAACCTCTAATAACGTCCGCTCAACATGGGTTGTCAAGTCAAAGTCGACAGCAACCAATTTATTAGAATATGTAAACTATATACACGAGTCACTCAACGCTAAATCCCCAGTTCACAGCATCTATACAGACTTCAAAAAAGCATTTGATAAAGTAAATCACCAAATATTAATTCAAAAACTTAAAACACAATTTGGAATACACGGAAGTCTTCTTAGATGGATAACAACCTATCTATCTAACAGATCACAACTAGTAGCAGTAAAAGGTTTCCTTTCTTCGTCCTTAGAGGTCACATCTGGCTTGCCACAAGGCTGTCACTTGGGGCCATTATTCTTCATACTATTCATTAACGATTTAATTAATAATCTAAAATCAATTTTTCTCTCATATGCCGATGATTTAAAATATTTTAGCTCCATACGTGATGAGTCTGACTGTCATATAATACAATGTGATCTTAATTCCTTAGCAACATGGTGCGAGACAAACTACATGTGGCTCAATGTTAAGAAATGCTTCATAATGAATTTCTCGACCACAAACAACAATTTTAACAACTTTCAATACAACATAGGTAGAGAGCAATTAACCAAAGTCGACAAAATAAGAGACCTCGGTATTATTTTGGACCCTGAGCTTAGTTTCAGGCTACACTATGATCACTTGAAGTCATCCTGCAATAAGCTGCTTGGCTTTTTATCTAGACTAAGTAGAGATCTCCGTAGTACACGTGCTATGATGACCCTTTTCAATAGTTTTATAAGGAGTAAGTTGGAATATTGCTCAGTAGTATGGAGTCCTTTCTATAAAGTTCACATAGAATCTATTGAAAACCTACAGGCCAGATTTATTCGGATGCTTGCTTATCAAAACAATCTCAAATATAAATGCAATAACTATGACGAACGCCTAGATCATTTTGGAATAATGTCATTAGAAAATCGCAGAAACATTAATAATTTGACAACACTCCTAAACTTTTGCATGTAACTATTCACACTAATCTCTTATCAAAAATTGAGATTTCGGTACCACAGCATCAGAAACGATCGGTTAGGAAACATACTACATTCCATCTACCCGTTTACAAAACTCAAAGAACTTACCACGAACCTCTCCCTAATATTTGCCGTCTTTACAATGACATCTCCAACGAACACACCTTAGATATCTTTGTAAACCTTAGTACCTTCAAAACAAAACTTTTATACATTTATAGAAAGAAGCCAACATAAAACAAACATAGATTTAACTTTTAACTTCTTACTACGTACTCAACCTTTACATATTTGAGTAATAAATTTTTAATAAGTCAAATAATTAAGTAAGCATATAATATAGCAGATAACATTTAATTAAGCATGCTGTCAGGACATCTTAAGTTAATCACTAGTTTAATTTTTATTTACTGTTATGTTCTGCAAATAAATGAAATAAAAAAATTAAATAAAAAATAAGATAGCAAATAAATAAAACTATAGTATTATACAGGGTATAACAGGAAGGTGTAGTCATATTTAAGGTGATACGATAAAAGTATTAAAAAGGAATACGAATGTAAACAAAAGTGGCAGCATTAATGACTTTCACATAAGAAAGACAATGCGCTCGACTCAAACTTAAACGTAGCGCCAAACCACATAAAAATTGTTTAAAAACTAACTACGCTATTTGTCAAAAATATTTTCAAGGAGAGTTTAAGAATATATAATGGCCACATTTTGAATGCAATTCCCCAATGAAATTTGTTAGGATTTCAGAATAACAGGAAAATAATTGAGATATTTTCGTAATTCAATTCTATCGAGAAAATTACATCCAATCGCGTTTATAAACTTTAACCCAAAAATCAAATCTGTAGATGACTTTATAGTGGAGTAAATGGATTCGAAAAAAACCCCATAATTTTTTCGTGGTTTTCGCAATTTGAGCAACTTTCTATTTTTTTCACAACTTCAAGGGTACACCAGTCCTGAGTAATTGAAATTAATTTCAACTTAGTACATCTACGAATTTTTGAGAAAAATAATAAAATCGAGATCAAAATTTCTTTATCACTGTAGATATTTACATAAGATTAGTAAAAGACGGACGGACAATAACCGCACAAACTCGCAAACGGCTAGACCAATTTGGACGTTTTTTTTTAAATAAATTCGTTGGGGTTCTTAAAGAGAAAAAAAAACGTAATAGGAACCATCGTTTTTTTTTTAATATTTGGTTCATTTTATTCTACTGTCTATAGATGGTGTTGGTATTCCAATAGCTTTTGACAGAACGACGTCTTTGGGGTCATACATATAGTATATAACAGGGATGGCCAAGAGGTCGACCGCGAAGACGATTTAGGTAGCCCGCGGGAGTAAAAATAAACTGAACAGAAAATATTTAAAAATAATATCATTTATTTTAAAATGTTTCTTTTCGCGCCAAGAACACGTCTTTATAAGTAGGTACTCACACGCTTCGGTCTGTCGTAACTCGTAACGTGGTATATTGTTGCGTGCGTGTGTGTGAGTCAGTCGTGTAAACGCGACACACCGCTAGTATATTGTTGTCTCTTTTCATTTCGCACTGTTTTCTCTTTTTGTGACCTCGCCCACGAAGGATCGGCCAAATAATAACAAGAGCCAGTACTAGTTTCGACTTGAGTGCGAACGTAGGTATTTACAACTAATTTGTTGCGTCGCGATTATTAAACGTCAAAGTAGGGGCCTTGAGACTTTAAGGTTTTTTACTATTTCATCAGAATGAGTGGGCCATCTAGATCGAGTGCTAAAAAAAGTAAGACTTACCATTATCACAGTCAACTTCAACGAACGAACGAACGAACAACGTCAACGAAGAGGAATTTTTTTTCGTTATGGTCAAGGATAAATGTGTGTGCCTTATCTGTAACTCAAGTGTCGCTTTACCGAAAAGAGCTAATGTTGAAAGGCATTTTAAAACTACACATTCCAAATACACCACCGATTTTCCATTTGGCAGTGAAAATCGAAAGATTAAAGTACGTGAATTAAAAAGCAGTTTAAACGCACAAAAATCTTTTTTTACAAAACCAGATTCGAAATCAAAAGCTGCAACATTGGCGTCATTTGCTGTTACAGAGATATTAATAAAACGAAAGAAACCTTTCGAAGACGGAGAAATGATCAAGGAAGCGATGCAGAGAGCTGGAGAAGCACTTTTTAATGACTTTTAAAACAAAAAAGAAATTATTACAGCATTAAATGATATTTCACTTTCACGGAACACAGTAATGCGACGCAGTGAAGCCTTAAGTGAAAATTTGGAACAATTACTTAATGAAGACTTGCAGAAATATTGTTTCTTGTCACTACAGTTTGATGAATCCACCGATGTAACCGACATTGCTGAATTGTGCGTTTTCGTGCGCCTAGTTTTTGAAGACATGGCAACAAAAGAAGAATTATTAACAATGATTCCATTGAAGGGGCAAACCAGAGGTGAAGATATTTACAGATCTTTTAAGAGTTTTGTAGAAAACACTGCATTTCAAATGCACAAACTAGTTGCTATCATGACAGATGGAGCACCCGCTATGCTGGGACAAAGAATTGGTTTTATTTAATTGTGAAAAAATGATGACAACATGCCAAGTTTCACCAACTATCACTGCATCATACACCAGCAAGTTTTGTGCTCTAAAATTCTGGAATCAGATGTTATTATGAAAATTGCTTTTAAAATAGTTAATTCTATTCGAGCCAGAAATTTGCATAGGCGTCAATTTCGAGCTTTTCTTGAAGAGACAGCAACGGAACACTCAGACCTTTTGCTACACACAGATGTTAGGTGGCTTAACCGTGGTGCTTTTTTGAAGAGATTTCGCTAATTACTGCCAGAAATCAAGACATTCGTTCAATCAAGAGGAGAAAATATACCTGAGCTTGAAGATGAAAATTGGCTTATGAAGCTGGCCTTTCTTTGTGACATAACAGAAAAATTCAATGAGTTGAACCTAAATCTTCAAGGGAAAGACAAAACCGTCATTGACATGACATCTTTGATTAAAACTTTTAAAAGTCAAATTCAAATGCATGCATCTCAATTAAAACGAGGTGAACTAAAAAAATATAAAAACATAGAAGAACAATGTACGCACAATTCAAATCAAGACTGCAAAATTTTCGCTGAACAGCTGGAGAATTTTCATCTGGAGTTCGAAAGAAGGTTTGCAGATTTTGCCGCTCTCGAAGAAGTGCTAAGTTTCTTGGTATTCCATTTCAATGAAAACATTGACATTGACAGCTTGACCGTTAAAATCGGCAACTTAACCGATACTGAATCTCTTCTGGTCGAAGAAGAAATAATAAAAATGAGAAGCGATATATTTCTGAAAGCTAGAGCATCTGGTAGTACAGAATTTTGTAAAGTGATTTGCAAAGAAAAGTTTCCATGCCTAAGAAAGGTGGCTTTATATTTGACTTCAGTTTTTGGTTCTACCTATCTTTGCGAATCAACGTTTTCAACTATGAATGCAATAAAAACCAAAAATCGTTCCCGCTTAACAGACGCTCACTTAACTTCCTGTTTGCGAATCGCAGTTACTTCGTAAACTCCCCAATATGATAAACTTGTGGAGAATATGCAGTGTCAAACATCCACTCAAAAGCGTAAAACGCAATGATAAATTCGAATTAAGTATGTAATATTCAATAAATAAATACATACAAACTTATTACAAAAATGTTTTATTTCTCTCTTCTACATTCTACGTTGCAGTCGACCGCAGGAAGTATTTTCGAGCACAAGTAGACCTTACAGGTCAAAAGTTTGGCCACCCCTGATATATAAGTAGCATACATAGGTAGGCAGTATGTGTATCGTTGTCTACACAGACCAGATATATCTGGTCTGTGGTTGTCTAGTACCCAAGATACAGGGAATTCTAGTTTGGGGCTAGTTCAATGTGTGTCAATAGTGTCCAAGGTATTATTATTATTATTATTATTATTACAATAAAGGGGGCATTACACCCACAGACAGGCTACGATTAAATCCGCAGTAAAAGTTGTAGAACGAAATCTGAGCCGGATTCATTGAACACGAACATTCTAAGCACGTCGTTTGATGAAAATTTACAGATTTCAGCTGGCACATTAAACTTGCAAGTTGCGAATGGTAAAATAATTATTGTACCATATTTGTAAGTCTAGGTCGGCCACAGCGATTCTATTTCGATGATCGGCTAAGACTAGAGTTTTCACTCTTCAAAAGAAGAAGGTCCGACCGATTTCGGTCACGGCGACCGCTTCGTAAGCTTTGAACTCGCTCATGTGCTCGCATGTGGCTTGTGTAGCCAATCTTCCTCATGAAGATCCCCGTGCATTGCGGGTATGTGAGAACACCATTAGTATAGTTAAACTGAGTTAGCACGGGTGGTCGGGCTTTTAACTAATAACACCTTGGACACCATTTACACACATTGATCTAGCCCCAAACTAGGATTCCCTGTATCTTGGGTAGTAGACAACGATACACATACTTATATAGAGAAATATTATACTTAGATAGATAAACAACCATGACTAGGGTACAAACATCCGTTCTCATCAAACAAACATTTGCCCCCACCGGGACTCGAACCTGGGACCCTTGGTTTCGTAGGCAGCGTCACTGCCGACACGGCCATTCGGGTCGTTGAACTCATCGCTCTTGGTGGCTCGGCGCGCCGGTGTATTTCAAAATCACGGATTCATAAGTTTGTATGTGGTATTGAAGGAATTGTTGTATGGGAGGGAGTATTACATGAAAATCGTGTACAAAGGCGAGCCTATCTCTAATCTCTCGTTCGACGCTCTTTCGATACTCGATACTTACAATACCTAGATATAAAATATTGATAACATAAATTATTTTTAAGTAAATTTAACTAAGATGCATTCATATTTTCACAATAAACTGCAATTGATTAATGGTCTGAGCGCAATTTATTAATGAATTTATGTTTGAGCAAGTAAATGTTTGTTACCTAAATATAATTAAAATAAGAGATCTCTTCCAGCAAACCAGGTCAAGATGGGAAGGGGTGATTGCTGAGAAGGGATAGACCTATGAGATTAATATTCGATTCCTACCTAGGATTTTTGTCAATATCAAACTTACCGTAGCCTAAGTGATGTATTATCTTCCCTCCCCTCCCCGCCTGCTGCAGAAGTTGGTACACTCGCCATACTGTCCCGCGTCTCAAGTGTAACGCGTCGGCGCCGCAACTGTCACTATTTGTACACTGGCTGCCATGTACACAATGAACCCGGCTGAAGGATGTCTGGGTTTCCTGCACGCGAGTGCACTGGAAAAAGTCTGAAAAATCCTTTTGAAGTGCTTGTTTTACGTGCATTGAAGAATGTTTTCTTGGATTGAGTGGTACAGGCGTAAACAACTGACATTTTTAAAGTGAGAAGTTATAGTTTATGTACTAGTAAGAATAACTATTCATTTTTAGATTGCTGGAGGAGGTCGCTGTTTTTAGATAAGGCTTGTATTTGAAACTTCTTTTTTTAGGGTTCCGTACCTTAAGAAGGAAAACGGAAAATTCCGTGCTTCGGTGTGTAATAATAGTATATTAAACGACCGATTTCTGGACCGTTTTGGTTGAAATTTGTTACACATATTTAGACAGGGTATTGTTTTGTGAAGTCACCTCCGACTCAGGGACGATAATTTACCTAAAGCTTGTAACAAAAAACAGAATAATTTTTCCCTCGCTTAATTTTGAATCACAAATGACGGTGTGCAATTTATCCTGAAGTAACCGTAACGTGCGGACACGCCCGGCCGGTCCACGAAGCGATAGACAATTAGTAAGGAAACAATTTAATGATTTTTAGGTATTTTTCATATGTAAAATAAAGACGACATGATAACAACAAATTAATTTTGAATATAGGGGGCACTTTTGGTAGGTAAATCAGAAAATAAATAAAAAGGTTTTCAGACTGTAACGTTTGCGAGAATTTTAAATCCATATTTTTTACCTTTTTGAAATATTTAGTAAACAATTATTTAAGAAAAAAGACGTAAAAGACCATACTCCGCCCCCCCCCTCACTTATCTTCGAAACTTTCGATATTAAAATTTTGAAAAATATAGGTTATTACTTAAATATTACAGGAAATATAATGAGAAATTTGTGGTTTTGAATAGGAGGCACAATTATTTTTGTGCTGTGGTACGGAACCCTTCATCGAGTCCGACTCGCACTGGGCTTGTTTTATAAAAATGAATCGATAAATGTGTTGGATATGCGCGTAACTCGCTCGGACTCTCGGGTTGGTATTTACGAAGAGAAAAAAGTTAAAACGCAAAGGGAACAGCCGAAAAAATCGAAAAAACATCATGTTTATAAGGCGTCGTTCTGTCGGGTCAGCTCGAGTGCTACAAGCATCTTTTGGCATTTGGATGACACATTGATGGCTCTAACAAATCATGACATTTCCTACTGCAGGCGCGTGCCAAAAGCTCCTTGCGTAAGTGATGTATTTATTTATCTCCTAAGAATCTTAGCTACGTGGCAAACATCTCTCGCTTCCTCAACATTTTAAGTGTCTTCAAACAAGCTCGCCGTCTTCCCTAATCTGTAGTATTGTACCTCTAGATTTTATAATTTCTTTAATAGGCACTTTCCATTTCCCTTTGTAAGCTACCCATATTACAGGCCAGAGGTGAAAGAGTAGTGAGGGTGTCGTCCCGCACTCCTCCCTTACACCCGCAAAGGTTTTGCTTTACCTTTTGCATAGTGCTGCGCAAGTCCGCATCGAACCGGTTTATCGATTTCGATCTTGCTCACGTTTGTGTCTTGCACTTGTACTTGCGTATTTAATTTAATCAAATAATCCATGCTCAAGCAGGAGAACTAGCTAGAAAATTACTGGAAAATTGTGACATCAAACGGAAAAATATTAGAAAAACATGTTCAGAAACTAGTTAACACCGAATATCAAATGATATAGGAATAGAAAAAGAGATGGAAGAGTTTATCATAGAAGCCAAAGTAACCAGTGACGAACGAAAATTCCGCGTTACTTGCGATGATTGTATAGATACATTTGATTTTGATTATGATGAACAAAATATTAATCATTGTATCGTGTACCATTTTTAAATTATCCTCATTGACTGCCTCACTAAGAATGGCCATTGAACTAGACTTGGACAGTACCTACCCCTATTCTAGGAAAATAATTAGTAAGTCAATATTCAGCCATCCCATTCCTGATACAAAGATCCACTTAATATTTAATTCACTTGCAAGTGGGTTCATTAGGCGACAAGTAGGTAAGTAGGTACCTTCTTAATATCAAAGCAATTCTACATACAAAGGAGCACTTACTTGTTCTCGAGAGTACCTTACCTCCGTCGGGCGCTTTGTGTAAAATTCACGTGCAGTTTCAGATGCTTTTCTTTGTTTCTTAGATTAACACGAATTGCTGTGGCCTGGTTTCTCCGAACGCCATTACACACTGTATTCCTTGGTATTCAAGAGTATTCTGGCTGAACCGGGTATGTTCAAAATATTTTGGAGTTATACGGTTTTGTTCTAAAAAAGAAGCAGAAAAAGCTGAGTATATCTGTAATCCATGTCAGGATTGATGGCCAGAGTGAAAAAAAGGAAATCGCGGAGGGGGTGACGCCCCGCACACCCCCGCACACCAGTTATACACCTGTGCAAGTAAGTCCGGATCGAATTGTTTTTTTTGGACTTATTCGGTCTGCCAGTTTACCATATGAAGTAGCCGCTTTTTGCATAAGGGGTGGCAGAGGTAGAGGTAGAGGTAGGTTTTGATTGGACACAGAACATGGCTATTTGTCTTCTTCCCATAATAAAAAATATATACATTAAAAACAGTGAAAAATACCTACAATAAGAATCAAATTATGGCCCTACTACGCTACGCTTGCTACCGCGCTCGCAATGTCGGGTATACGGCATGCGGCGCACGCGGGCTTCGCGGATACACCGGGCGGCGTAAAGCAGCATTATGTGTATGAATCAGCCCTGAACGTGCTGATACCGCATAGTTCATGTCCTCCCTTCTTTGCTATTTCGGTAATTAAACGTAAACAAAATCTGTGTAACTGTCGGCTCATTCTGCGGAAGGTGTTGAGCCTAGAATGTCATGTGTGTTGTATACTCGAACTCTACGCGACTCATAACTGTATTGAGAAAGTAAATAATAAGTAGGTACCTTCGTTGGTCATGCTTTCACAGTTTATCAACGAGAAACATCGTGGGGAAACCTTCATTGCTCTATAGCTGCGGCGATGGGCCAGCCCCCAGTCACGCAAAATGGATTATTGAATAACTGGCTGTGCCTCTGCCAATCCGAATGGGAAAAGGCGTGAAGCTATATCGTTTTCTATGGACTAAAGGATTTATTTTGTCATAAGTATTTAATTAGGTACGGTTTTAACAGTTCCCAATTAGATAAATATTTATTTTCTAGATAATGATGACATTTCAAATCCGACAAAGTAGGTAGTTGATAAAAAATATGAGATTTATTAGGTTTGTGGGTACGGTCAGCAGCGGATATGTGTGCGTGCGCAAGACACTTAGGCATCATAAACAATAAGAAATATCTACACAGCAACATCGTTTATGTTAGCAAGGATGTTGATACATTTTGGCACTGTAGATAGGTGATGTCTTTGATTTATATAGACGTGACGTGGTAGATTTATTTGAGCGGCATGCGCGCTCATATATATCTATATATCTTTTTATTTCAGGTATAAAAACCCATATTGACAAATACCTTAAAAACTAAAGATATATAACATTTTATGAACCTAACTTAACTTAACTTAACTTAAACCTATCCAGGGATTTTCTTCCTCGTCGGTCTCGCCTCCCTATTGCGTCTATATAATAGGTCTTAATATCATACTAATTTAGTAAAGCCGTTTTTACGTGTAAATAAGTAATATTGTAAATAAAACTCTTCCTTTTCAAACAGTACTTCCCTTTTAGTAACATTCTCTTGGTAAGTAAATTATTTATCATATTAATTCTAAACTTAGATGTTGAAAACATTAATAGATATAATAATGGAATGTGGATGTGCACGTGTTTTAGAGCCCTTTCTGTATTTGAATTATATGCAAAGACGGTATTCGTAGGCTTAAGTGAGAATTTGCAACAAATTAGAGTAGTTTTATGCATTTGGTTGTAGTTTTTCTGTGTCGCACAATTAAATAATTAGCTACACTCTACAGACTTGATCAGAAATCGCCGATGTACTTATATTATTGAACTAGGTGGCATGAAGGAAAACAATAAGGCTTTGTTATTTAATATTAATTAATTTAATGACTTGAAAATCAACATCTAGTACTTTTTGGCATCGGGTCTATTTTGGGAGACACTTTGGGAAAGGCAATCCCCGCGTTTATTATTTTCTGTGTTCGCTGGACGACCACGATGAATTTTATTATTGCCTTAAGATATGTTTCGGTTCTTGCGTCTTGAAATGGCTGTAGGTTGGTGGTGTAATTACACAGTTCAACATCACAAACACAGGTCGTGATTTGACAATAAAGGACCTTATCCGCCATAGATAAAGCAGTATGTAAATTGCATGAACCAAAAAAGTCTGTCGTACAGTCAGTTGTCCCCTAGTCGTTCTACTAGCACGTTGCATTTTATGCACACCAACAATCATACGTTGTTCTATCCTTCGCGCAATGCGAAGCGGTAAGCATCGTCGTTGTTTCAGTCAGGCACACGCAACAGATTTTGGCCCCATTGATTCAGGCATTTTGAAATAATTTTAGGGGCCAACCATGTTGCGCTCCAGTGCATTCTCTTAGAAACGCGCTAATAGCGATCATGATTGTCCCATTGATTCTCGATTGTGACCAAGCCAAAAATGGTACGTAAAAACTGTACAACATCAAGTCGCTGAGGCATGCACAGATTTTTTTCATCGGTATGCGCATTTGTGAAGGTCGAAGTCTGTTTACTATTCAGCACCTAACAGAGCTGGCTAATATACTGAAAGCGACTTTTCGCGGCCGGGCGTGTTCGCAAGTTGTGCTGATTGCAGGACAAATTGAACACGGTAATTTGTGAAACATTATTATGCGAGGGAATAATAAAACGATACGTGAATTTGCAAAACAACACCCTAACGTTACATGAATAGATTTATATCTATTCATGTCACGTTAGGGTGTTGTTTAACAATAAATACAAATAAGAAACCTGATAAATAAGTTTATTTATTTCTCTCTCACACAGTAAATTTACATTAGAAATGTTATTTTAACTAATATACAGTTAACCTATATATCATTTTCTGTATGAGGAAATAAGAGTTTAATTCGCATGGAGAGGATTCTGTGAGATAAATGTGTTAATAAATGTAGACATTTTAATTTTACATGTTACACGGTACACTTTGCAAATAGTTGTTTTTAATTTTCTGATTAACTCTCAAAAGTGCCCACCAAATTCAAATTTAATTTATTTTCGTAAAGCGCCCAAGGAGCCAAGGAGCCCAAAACATATTTTCTAGTTTCAAACAAATAGTTAGTTCCTGCAACATTTCGCTTCCGCACGCCAATCTAGAGAACTGAAATATTATTTCATTTGCAAGATAAAACCTCCTTCTAGCACAGTTGGGAATAAAGATACTCTCTGGCGCTGCGATTGTGGCTCTGCCTACCGTGCGAGAGGTCCCGGGTTCCATCCCCGGCTGGTGTTTTAAGCAAGATAAAAGGCGGCAACTTTTTGTTAAAACAAGCTAATGTTAACAAAAAGAAAAGCCTTGTTTTTCGTATGATTGAACGGTTTCGCTAAGTCGAATATTAACAGAGATATAACCGGCTTGTGAAGCCAATCTTCCTTGTGAAGATCCTTCCTGACCTCATGACCTCATGAAAATGAGCAGATTAATACCACTTTTCAAATCCGGTAGTAAACAAGACCCTGCCAACTTCAGACCTGTATCTGTATTGCCAGTGTTGAGCAAGGTGTTTGAAAAGGTCATATTGAGTCAACTACTCTCTCACTTCAATGCATCTGGGCTACTCCACAAAAAACAGTTCGGATTCACTAAAGGCAGATCAACAACAGACGCCGGAGTAGCGCCAGTAGAACACATTTATAGTGCGTGGGAAGGATCACAGGATGCGGTTGGTATTTTCTGTGATCTTTCCAAGGCCTTTGACTGTGTGGACCATCAAACTCTTTTGCTCAAACTTCAACACTATGGTATCAAAGATAATGCGTTAAAATTAATGGAATATTATTTAATGGAAAGATTACTAAAAGTAGATATAAACAGATGCAAGTCCACTGGAAACCATATGAATATCGGTGTACCCCAGGGTAATATCTTAGGTCCGTTCCTTTTCTTAGTGTACATGAATGACCTGCCTTATATGGTGGAAAAAATGACTCAGATTGTTCTATTTGCTGATGACACATCTATTATTTTCAAGGTGAAAAGACAAGAAGAAATTCTAGATGACGCAAATAGTACACTCTCTCATGTGTTAAGTTGGTTCAATGTAAACAACCTGTTATTAAACTCAAAGAAGACTAAATGTATCAAATTTTGTTTGCGTTGTAAGTTGTACGTACCGTGTACGACAGGTTGAAAGCAGTGTTAGAATAGGATCTGAAAGATTGGACCTCGTTGAAGACACAATCTTTCTCGGAATCACTATAGATTCGAAACTTCAATGGGGTCCTCACATAACTAATCTCGCACGAAGACTTAGCTCAGCCACTTTTGCGGTCAGACAAATCAGATATCTTACAGATGTTGAAACTGCCAGATTGGTTTACTTCAGTTATTTTCACAGTATTATGTCTTATGGAATATTGCTCTGGGGGAGAGCAGCAGATATAAATACGATATTTTTCTTACAAAAAAGGGCGATCAGGGCGATATATCAATTAGATGCTAGAGAATCATTTAGAGAAAAATTCAAAGAAATTAATATACTTACGGTTACCTGTCAATATATATACGAGAATATCATGCATGTAAGAAAAAACATAGCTTTATTTAAAATTGTAGGCGATAGCCATACAATTAACACTAGAAATAAAAATAGGTTAGCACTACCATTATTTAGACTAAGTAAAGTAGGCACATCATTCATGGGGCACTGTATTCGCTTCTACAATAAAATACCACAGGAATCATTGATCCTTCCTGAAAAGAGGTTCAAAAAATATGTTAAAAATGAGCTGATAAGAAAGTCCTATTATAGTATTAAGGAATACTTAGATGACAAAACTGCATGGTCCATACCATCTCAGCGCATAGAAATTCGACGAGGGGCGATGGATCAAGTCTATCACTCGCCGGCAAATTTCCTTAGACCGAAACCAGTACCTGTTGTAAAGTCACTTTTAAAAAAAAAAGGTATGGGGGAGTTTCTTGCCGTTTCTTCTTAACCCCGAGGCCCACCTTCCGAAACGGTGTAGTCTTTTTTTTATATAAAAAAAATTGACTTGTAGTTATAAGTAAGTATAATTTTGACGTTGAATAAGATAATTTATTTATTTATATTCAATAAAAAAATGACTCTGACTCTGACTCCTTTCCCGCGCATTGCGGGCATGTGAGCACAGTGAGTAACTCTGTACACACACAGAGAGGCTGAATTGCGTTTACCTATATGTACCGCTCCCGGCGTTACACAATTATGATGATGCTCTGTGATCTGTGATGCTCGATATTTCTTGTGGAGAATAACAAAATTACTGATTCGCGCGACTACATTACTGAATGGTTTAGCCAACACTTATTGGCTTAATAAAAACTGTCTGGGTGAAGTTGTGGGTCAGGGTAGGTTTAGGCTGAACATGTAAGGATAAAAAATCCAACGCTCGTTTTGTGTTTTATGCATATAGTCGCGCAATTCATTAATTTTGTCAGACGAAGCCAATATTTCTAGCTGCGCTCATTTTTTGTCGCTGTTCAGTAATTCAGTCAGGCAAAACCATTATTTCCGATTAAAAACTGGATTTACAGTCATACCTTTAAATACTACCTATTTCTTGGCAACACCGCCCTAGGGTACAATACGGCTTAATTGGGCAAACTAAAATAATATACATGTGTGCATGTTATTCCGTCGTACGTCGTATTTGCCTCTACTTTAGTGAACAGTAGTGTGAGACTGATCACGTCAGACGAATTAGGGGGGAAGGAGTCTGTTTCCATTTGTTAGAAAACAAATTAAGGAAACAAATATATTGTTCTCATATATCAAATGTTCAAATATCAACAAGTTTTGATTCCCAAATACGTTAAATGTTTGCCAAATTTATTGTCCCCATGTAGTTTTACAGAACCGTGTTGATCGCTATAGGTCACTTTTTGTCCGAATACTAAAGTTAGGTTTGTTAGGTCACCACTTTATTATAAATCTGGAGGCGAAGCGAAAAAGAACGGAGCGAGGCGACCCCATTGGGGTTGGTATAGGGTGTATTTTTTTAACAAATTTTGGAAAAGTTAAACTTACGCCATAAACGAATAGCCCCTTATGTAGTGTGCGGAGTAAGTTACACAACAGGGCTGTATATATCAATGTTGATAGTCGTTTAAGGATTTTATACATGCAATTAAATAGGTTTTTAGATGTGGATGTACAATTGGTTTTCTTATTCATATTCATATTCATTTATTTGCATATAACATGTACAACTTTTTATACGTGCATGTAAATGGGTTTTTATACATGCTTGTTTAATGGGTTTTTATACGTCCATATAAAATAGGATTTTGTACGTGCATGTATGAATGGGTTATTATACGTGAAGGTACAATGGGTTTTTAAACGTGCATGTTTCATTTGTTTTATACGTGCATTTATAATGGGTTTTAATAAGTGAATATAAAATGGGTTTTTATACATGCATGTAAAATGGATTTTTATACATGCGTATATATTGGGTTTTTCATTTTCTGCCTTCACTGCATAGACTTGGCCGACTCCACTCCCTATAGGAGAAGGCAAGATGTTTTTATAAGCTTTTATTTACTTTCAATAGACTTCTTCTATACTTTTTAGGATTCTGTATTTATTAGTTCTCATCATTATTCGCCTTATCACCTTTTCAGCATTACAGCCGTTTTGTATTCTGAGAGCCACATTTTTTCATTACTTCTATTAATTAGCTAATAAAATCTTTTTTTTTTGCTTCTTTAACCCACGATAAAACTACTAAAAATCCTTTTTGCAACTGGTAAAGGTCAAGAACCTCAATGCAGATACTCATCATCATCAATACCTTGACAATAGTTAACATTCTGACTAATGATGTGTGCTATCGTTTACCACATGTAAATGAACCCTACATAGATAAACAATAAACATAGAACAACAACAACAAACAACATAGATTCAAATACATATAGAAAGGACTTGCGGCTTCTGTGGCGCAGTCGAGGATCTACACCACAATAGAGATGTACCGCGTTTGAATCCCGTTCGGAGAAAGGAAGAAAATGTTATTTAAGCTTCCATACAGTCATTCGATCAAAAAATATCAACCTCTTTCTGGCACAGTTGGAAATTAAGATACTCTCTGGCACCGCGGCTGTGGCTCTGCTTACCATGCGAGAGGTCCCGGGTTCGATCCCTGGCTGGGGATAAAGAAAAAAACTCCAGGCCTGGGATGTTTTATGTGTGATGTCGCTGTTTCTGGTTGCCACGACACAGGGTGTCCTAGTGTAGGGCCAGAAGCAATATATGTGGCTGTATATAAATGTTTATGTTATGTTAACTTCACGCGTATGAAACCGCGGGCAACAGCTAACATCAGTAGCACTCTACTGAAGTTTGTTCTACAGACAGACAACATCTACGACCGCGCCGAGTGAAGTATCCTGACATTCACTTTATCAACGTCGCTTGTCACGACTCTACGACATTTTCATTCTAGAAATAGTATGTCGTTAAACCAGTTGCATTTTGTTGCTATTTTTTTCAGCGTCTCTGAAATCTATCACAATCCACTTCAAAAAGATGTACTGAAGGTTGAAAGCAACTTTAAATAGACGTGTGATTAATCAGTACGCGATTATGGCACAAGAGCTATCATTTAAAACTATTGAGATTGGCGACACGTCAATTTGAATGGGATCGGGATATGTCATGCAACAGAATCCAATAACGAATATTGAATGCAGTATTGTTTAAAGATGTTTAAACTATACTGTGTGTTACTTTGGTAACCCTTATTGTAAGAGAAACATCAACAAATACTATATGATGATGGAAAACAACGTGAAACCTTTAAGCTACGGCGATGGGCCTACCACCATGTCACGCAAAATAGAGTATTCAATTACTTGCTTAAAATGGGCACAATTGTGCCTCAGCCACGCCGTATAGGAAAAGGCGTGACGCTATGTATTAACACGGTATCAATCTAGAGACATAGCACTCGGGAAGATTATTTGTAACATAGAACTGTAACTAGGGTAAATGGGCTATTACTTAGGCAAAGTTACTGAATACTACCTTTTTGTTACACCTGCGTCTACAACATCGATCTATATCGCTTTGAAATTGGCTTTTGCAGGATATTCAGCAATTTCGAAATCGCAATTTTGACATCAGCCGTCATATCAATAAAAACAAACTAAATTAGTGTGCTGCCCCACCCAGCTAATTACTTTTCTTACTGTGCTTAACATATTTTCTATGGGCTCTGTCAACTAAGGTCCGGTCGAGAGAAAAACCCGAGAATTTCGCAATTTGATCTGATCACAACTATAACTTCATAACAATCTACAGAAACGTCATAAACTTACGAAGGTGAGGGACAGAGTTGTGTTCATTAGTTACTGTGGATTTTTCAAAAGTACTTTATAGCAGTAGTTCATAAAGTTCTACTTCAATCAAAATGCGAAATTCTTGGCTTATTCTCGTCCAGTCTCGGCTTTATTAATGTGTGCCTTAGTATCAAGTTAACGAACTGTGTCTACTGTGCCATCCAACCTGACCTGACTGACAGGCGAGGAGTAATGAATAAGACCCTGTTTAAAGATAAATCGCTGATGCAGTAAATATAAGGAGGCTGATGGCTTTTTGATTTTGACCGGATGTTCAACATTTTCGTGGTCCACCACCAACAAGACGTGAGGAAAAATTTACGAGATCTGTGGAGAGGTTCCGGGAACGAATCCGGGCTGAGGAGGAAGACAAAAAACACCCGTTCTGATATGTTTATATGTGTGTGACGTCGCTATTTCTGGTTCCCACGAAACAGGGTATCCTAGTGTAGGTCCTGAAGCAATGTGTGTGTCTTTATATACAGGATGTAACAGAGAGATATAGTAATATTTAAGAGGGTTGTTAGAGACATCAATCTGAACAACTTTCACAATGAAACCGTTTTCATCATAGCAACTTAATTTTACACATCAAAACTTTTGGGGAATGAAAAATAAAGTGTAAACCATCACATGTCCATAACTGCGGCGATGGTCTAGCCCCCTGTAAACATAAAACAAAGCGTCACGCCTTTTCCCATAAGGGGTGTCAGAGGCACTATTGCGTCCATGTTTTTCGTGACAGGGGGCTAGCCCATCGCCGCGGCTCTAGAGATATGAAAGTCTCCTCACAATGTTTTCCATCATCGCATTATGTCTATTTGTAGTTTTTGTTGACCTTTTTATTATAACAAGGTTAACCGCACCTAGTATGGTTTTCTGAAATCTTAAACTGATACGTTTAGTCTACACCAAGCTTTTTGTTGTTATGAAAGCAATGAATTTTAGATTAAGTGTTAACAATAACTAGAAGGCTTAATATTAGCTGTGTTCTGTCTGTAAACCTTGACTTGAAATGCACTGACTATCTGTAATATGAACCTCAACAACTTTAGTATGTTAACATGGATTAATGTTTCAACGAACATGACCAACGTCCCTGATGGAGTATGGAATCAGTTACGAAGTTAGTTGCTTATTTTAAGTTAATTAAGCGAAGCGTCTGTGGCCAGCGGTATTCGCACATCGGAAACGATCGTGCGGTTAGCGACATCTGGCCGAGACTGGTACTAGATGGGTGTCCGTTTTCTATGTGGCATTCGTTTCAGGCGCTTCCGTGTTTCGAATGATACGTTAAACTGTAAGTTCCGACTACTATCGCTACTCGTTGGTAGTGTCGTAAAACGCCGCCGATAACTTCAGACAGTCAGGTTAGCCACTAGCACAGATTAATAAAGAGTTACTAGCCCAACACCCCCTCCATAACCCACACTGAGCCATCGTTATGGAGTACGGCTCAATCTTACTCATATCCGGGTAAAGGTTCCCGTGCCGCTCGATGAGGACATTCATGGGTACATAGGTAGGTATATGGGTATATTTTTAATTCATATCTTGAGAAATCCTTTCCACCTGCATAGCTGCTTCATGCTTTTGTCTGGTTTTTGCTCCATGGGTTGAAGCACAGTTAAGCCAGTAATTGAATTCGTCTAATGTTAAACTGTTTACTAAATTGATAAAAAGTTACATAATAAAACAGGTCAAGTGCGAGTCGGACTCGCGCACGAAGGGTTCCATTCCACCGTACCGAATAGTTTGGATTTTACATTGCAAAATGTTGTTTGCAAAGTTGCGTAGTCCATGTACGTAAGCAGACGCATTTACGAGTATAAGTTTGTATGTGGTTTACAGATAAATAAAAAACCTTGGAAATTCCGGGTAGGTTTACATATGAGTATATATTTTGTATTTTGTCATAATTTTGAGGAGGGGAGGAGGGTCATTTTTGCACCTTTTTGATCAAAACATCGGAAATTAACAAAAATGAAATTAAAAAAATATAGTTTTGACAAGTTTATAAAGAACCCTTTTCAACGATACCCTACATGGCGTATTACGGTGTTTCTTTTTGTCATTTTACCCCCTCCAGTTTTTTGTAGGCAATATTTTTTTCATATACCTAGACCTGTGACCTAGACCCTAATTATATTGCGGTTATTAAAATAAGTATTTTTGCAGAAAAGAGAATGCCCATGGGTCTACATATATGGACTTCAGTATCGCCACAAATAATTTTGTGTCAGTATAATATTTAGTCTACCAGTTACTGGAGATGTGTAGTTATCATATATAAATATAATTTCAATGTATTTGTCGGGAGATAGTAAAATTCATAAAAATTCATCATCTTTTGACGTTCGACTAAGTTAGGAACTTCTAGGTTTGATTAAAAATACTTTAAAGGTTGAAATTGGAATTTATTTCGGGGTTTGCCCGAAGGCTTTGGCCAAACATAGGATAAACTAAAGTCGGATCAAGATAATAGGTGCACTGACAGCGTCTCTGTCACTGACGTAATAAGGTTGAATTTAGTTTGGCCCAGTGCACCTATTATCTTGACCCGACTTTAATTCCGGGAAGACACTGCATATCGACCTTTGACTATGACATATACTCTCTTTAAATGGATTGCGGATCTGGGACGGTAGGACCGACCAGTTTTTAAGCATTTAGATTTAGATTTTTCTTTGATGCAGAGTATTTAGTTGTACTTGACGCCAAGTTTCTGGCATATGGGCATGGTATCCAAATTCCTATAGTTCAGGAACCACATCTCTGAATCCTCTATCAAGGATGAATACGTCACCTAAGCGAAAGTTTGCTTTCATGGATCCTTCTAGATTTATAAACTCATGTGACATTATCGTAGCATTATTCACAGTCGCTCTGAATGGACCTATACAATCAAGAATATGTCCATCACAGCACACAATCATGAAGGGTGTTACCAGTTTTAGGTGTTTGTGCAAACTGTAGGTTTTTTCTGGAACAGATAATTGCTGCTGTTTTGCACATAAACATATGTTGCATCACAAATAACAATAGCTGGTTTCTCATCATCAGGAGCTTGCAAGTTTCCATAAAATCCTTCTGGAATTAATGTGTTGCGAGCTGCTATCACTTGTACTGGTATATTAATAATCACAAATACATTGGAACTAACTGTTGTGCCAAACAATTTCTAGTCTTTCCCATGTATCGCTCATTAGAGCATATTAATGCTCCGAGGAGCACATTAGAGCACATTCTGCACTGGCGAGTGTGTACAGCATCCATTATAACCGTCAGTCTCTGAAACCAGTGACAAGAGATTTTTTGTGACGTATTCATCCTTGATAGAGGATTCAGAGATGTGGTTCCTGAACTATAGGAATTTGGATACCATGCCCATATGCCAGAAACTTGGCGTCAAGTACAACTAAATACTCTGCATCAAAGAAAATTCTAAATCTAAATGCTTAAAAACTGGTCGGTCCTACCGTCCCAGATCCACAATCTATTTAAAGAGAGTATATGTCATAGTCAAAGGTCGATATGCAGTGTCTTCCCGGAATTAAAGTCGGGTCAAGATAATAGGTGCACTGGGCCAAACTAAATTCAACCTTATAACGTCAGTGACAGAGACGCTGTCAGTGCACCTATTATCTTGATCCGACTTTAGTTTATCCTATGTTTGGCCAAAGCCTTCGGGCAAACCCCGAAATAAAATCCAATTTCAACCTTTAAAGTATTTTTAATGAAACCTAGAAGTTCCTAACTTTTTAGTCGAACGTCAAAAGATGATGAATTTTTATGAATTTTACTATCTCCCGACAAATACATTGCAATTATATTTATATATGATAACTACACATCTCCAGTAACTGGTAGGCTAAATATTATACTGACACAAAATTATTTGTGGCGATACTGAAGTCCATATATGTAGACCCATGGGCATTCTCTTTTCTGCAAAAATACTTATTTTAATAACCGCAATATAATTAGGGTCTAGGTCACAGGTCTAGGTATATGAAAAAAATATTGCCTACAAAAAACTGGAGGGGGTAAAATGACAAAATGAAACACCGTAATACGCCATGTAGGGTATCGTTGAAAAGGGTTCTTTATAAACTTGTCAAAACTATATTTTTTAATTTGATTTTTGTAACTTCCGATGTTTTGATCAAAAAGGTGCAAAAATGACCCTCCTCCCCTCCTCAAAATTATGACAAAATACAAAATATATACTCATATGAAAACTTACCCGGAATTTCCAAGTTTTTTTGTTTATCTGTAAACCACATACAAACTTATACTCGTAAATGCATCTGCTTACGTACATGGACTACGCAAATTTGCAAACAACATTTGCAATGTAAAATCCAAACTATTCGGTACGGTGGAATGGAACCCTTCGTGCGCGAGTCCGACTCGCACTTGACCTGTTTTTAATTATGTAACTTGTTACTCAATTTATGATTAGACGAATTCAATTACTGGCTTAACTGTGCTTCAACCCGTGGAGCAAAAACCAGACAAAAGCATGAAGCAGCTATGCAGGTGGAAAGGATTTCTCAAGATATGAACTAAAAATATACCCATATACCTACCTATGTACCCATGAATGTCCTCATCGAGCGGCACGGGAACCTTTACCCGGATATGAGTAAGATTGAGCCGTACTCCATAACGATGGCTCAGTGTGGGTTATGGAGGGGGTGTTGGGCTAGTAACTCTTTATTAATCTGTGCTAGTGGCTAACCTGACTGTCTGAAGTTATCGGCGGCGTTTTACGACACTACCAACGAGTAGCGATAGTAGTCGGAACTTACAGTTTAACGTATCATTCGAAACACGGAAGCGCCTGAAACGCCACATAGAAAACGGACACCCATCTAGTACCAGTCTCGGCCAGATGTTGCTAACCGCACGATCGTCTCCGATGTGCAAATACCGCTGGCCACAGACGCTTCGCTTAAATTACTTAAAATAAGCAACTAATTTCGTAACTGATTCCATACTCCATCAGGGAAGTTGGTCTGGTCATGTTCGTTGAAACATTAATCCATGTTAACATACTAAAGTTGTTGAGGTTCATTTTACAAATAGTCAGTTCATTTCAAGTCAAGGGTTACAGACAGTACAAAGCTTCTAGGTACAATTAATTGTTAGTGTTAACACTTAATCTAAAATTCATTGTTTTCTAAGAACAAAAGGCTTGGTCTAGACTAGACTTAGCAGTTTACGATTTTAGAAATCTATACACGCTGTCAACTCTGTTTAACTTGTTCTAATAGAAAGGTCAACAAAAACTATACATAGACATAATGCGATGATGGAAAACATTGTGAGGAGACTTTCATATCTCCAGAGCCTCGGCGATGGGCTAGCTCCCTGTCACGAAAAACATGGGCGCAACAGTGCCTCTGACACCCCTTATGGGAAAAGGCGTGACTCTTTGTTATATGTTTAAAGGGCCTAGACCATCGCCGCATTTATGGACATGTGATGGTTTACACTTTATTTTTCATTCCCCAAAAGTTTTGATGTGTAAAATGCAGTTGCTCTGATGAAAACGGTTTCATTGTGAAAGTTGTTTAGATTGATGTCTCTAACAACCCTCTTAAATATTACTATATCTCTCGGTTACATCCTGTATATAAGGCACACGCATTGCTTCAGGACCTACACTAGGATACCCTGTTTCGTGGGAACCAGAAGCAGCGACGTCACACACATATAAACATATCAGAGCGGGTGTTTTTTGTCTTCCTCCTCAGCCCGGATTCGTACCCGGAACCTCTGCACAGATCTCGTCAATTTTTCCACACATTTGGTAGTGGTGGACCACGAACATGGCAGCACACATTGAACATCCGGTCAAAATCAAAAAGCCATCAGCCTCCTTATATTTACTGCATCAGCGATTTATCTTTAAACAGGGTCTTATTCATTACTCCTCGCCTGTCAAGTCAGGGTGGATGGCACAGTAGACACAGTTCGTTAACTTGATACTAAGGCACACATTAATAAAGCCGAGACTGGACGAGAATAAGCCGAGAATTTCTCATTTTGAATGAATTAGAAAAATCCACAGTAACTAATAAACACAACTCCGTCCCTCACTTACATAAGTTTATGACGTTTTTGTAGCTTGTTACGAAGTTATAGTAGTAATTAGATTAAATTGCGAAATTCTCGGGTTATTCTCGGCCAGTCTCGGCCGGACCTTACTTGACAGAGCCCATACTTAATGTTAAGCACAGCAAGAAAAGTAATTAGCTGGGTGGTGCAGCACAATAATTTACTTTGTTTTTATTGAAATTACGTCTCATGTCAAAACTGCGATTTGAAGTTCCTGAATATCCTTCAAATGTCAATTTCAAAGAGATATAGATCGATGTTGTAGATATACAATGGCAGTAGACGCAGGTGTAACAAAAATGTAGTATTCAGTAACTTTGCCTTAGTAATAGCCCATTTACCCTATTTACAGTTCTATGATACCCATTATCTTCCCCAGTGCTATGCCACTAGATTGATTCTGTGTTAATACATAGCGTCACGCCTTTGCCTATGCGGTGTGGCAGAGGCACAATTGTGCCCACGTTAAGCAAGTTATTGAATACACTATTTTGCGTGACATGGTGGTAGCCCATCGCCGCAGCATAAAGGTTTTCTCATGTTGTTTTCCATCATCATATAGTATTTGTTGATGTTTCTCTTACAAAAAGGGTTACCAAAGTAACACCCTGTATAGTTTGAACATCTTTAAACAATACTGCATTCAATATTCGTTATTGGATTCTGTTGCATGACATATCCCGATCCCATTCAAATTGACGTGTCGCCAATCTCAATCGTTTCAAATGACAGCTCTTGTGACATAATCGCGTTCTGATTGTTCAAACGACAATTTAAAGTTGGCAAACATCCTTCAATACATCGATTTGAAGTGGATTGTGATAGATTTCAGGGATGTGAAAAAATATTGCAAGACAGAACCAAGAACCAAGAGGGTTCGACGACATACTATTTCTAGAATGAAAATGGCGTAGAGTCGTGACAAGCGACGTTGATAAAGTGAATGTCAGGATACTTCACTCGGCGCGATCGTAGATGTTGTCTGTCTGTAGAACGAACTTCAGAAGAGTACTACTGGTGTTAGCTGTTGCCCGCGGTTTCATACGCGTGAAGTTAACATAACATAAACATTTATATACAGGCACATATATTGCTTCTGGCCCACACTACGATACCCTGTGTCGTTGGAACCAGAACCAGTGACATCACACACATATAAACATCCAAGACCTGGAAAATTATCTTCATCCCCAGACGGGGATCGAACCCGGGACCTCTCGCATGGTAGGCAGAGCCACAGCCGTGGTGCCAGGGAGTGTCTTTATTCCCAACTGTGCCAGAAGGAGGTTAATGTTTATCGAGCGAATGACTGTATGGAAACGTTAATAACCATTTTCTTTCTTTCTCCGAACGGGATTCAAACGCGGTACATCTCTATTGTGGTGTAGATCCTCGACTGCGCCACAGAAGCCGCAAGTCCTTTTTATAAGTATTTGAATCTATGCTGTTTGTTGTTGTTGTTCTATGTTTATTGTTTATCTATGAAGGGTTCATTTACATGTGCTAAACGATAGCACACATCATTAGTCAGAATGTTAACCATTGTCAAGGTATTGATGATGATGAGTATCTGCATTGAGCTTCTCGACCTTTACCAGTTGCGTAAAGGGTTTCTAGTAGTTTTACCGTTGATTAAAGAAGGAGCTAAAAAAATATTTGTTGTTTAATAATTTAATTAATAGAAGTAATGAAAAAATGTGGCTCTCAGAATACACAACAGCTGTAATGCTGAAAAGGTGATAAGGCGAATAATGATGAGAACTAATAAATACAGAATGCTAAAAAGTATGACAGAAGTCTATTGAAAGTAAATAAAAGCTTATAAAAAACATCTTGCCTTCTCCTATAGGGAGTGGAGTCGGCCAAGTCTATGCAGTGAAGGCAGAAAATGAAAATCCATTTTACATGCACGTATAAAACCCATTTTACATTCACTTTTTAAAACCCATTATAAATGCACGTATAAAACCAATGAAACATGCACGTACAAAATCCTTTTATACATTGACGTATAAAAACCCATTATACAAGCACGTATAAAAACCCATTTTACATGCACGTATAAAAACCCATTATACATCCACGTCTAAAAACTTATTTACATGCTTGTATAAAAATCCTTAAACGACTATCAACATTGATATATTTGATTGTTGTGTAACTTACCAGGGGGCCGATCGCGCTATTTTGTATAGTCAACGAACGTCAAAGGTATGGTTCTGGTTCAGTTCCAGTTGTAATTCTACTTTGGTTCGGTTCAATGAAATTCGGTATCGCGCTAAAGTTTTAGTGGAGACCGAAGCTGAACCTTATCCGAACCATTGTCGTAATCAAAACATTAGAGATGTAGCATCGATTGTGTATAATCGACCGTCGATTTCGCCTTTTTGTTGTTAACTACTCTATTTTTGACCACACTTAGTTGGGAATTCGTGGAATTTGATGTGTTTACTAGGTGAACGAAAAATTACAGATAAAAGATTCAAGTGGATAGAAATGTAGCTTTATAAATAAGTGTATTCCAGCCTCCCTCTGAGGGCGAAGCTCGGGATCTACAAGTCCTACGCGAGATCCCGCCTCCCCTACGCGACCCCAGCATGGTACGCCCTGTGCTCGGAGACGAACAAACGGAGATTCCGAGCCCAAGAGAACCTCTCTCTGCGTACCATCGTCGGCGCCCCCCGCTACGTCAGGAACGCGACAATCCAGAGTGACCTAAGATAGGAAACCGTGGACCAGTTTGTCCAGAGGCTGGCGAAGGGCATGTTCGCGCGTGCGGATTCGTCATAACACCCGCACATCGCCGTACTGGCGCCGCACCACGCGCGCCTGCCCGACCGCCGCCGCCTGCCACGCGACCTGGTTGCCTAGCCGGCGATCACCCACTGCATACCAGCGCCACATGAAGACCACCGCCCGCAAGGGCCATCCCATGACCTGGGTTGGAGTCTTATCGACACTCTGACCATGACCTGTCCACAGGTGTGGACAGAGGCGATTCTTCGGGAAGAGGTTCGTTGACCTGACCCGTGGGGGGAGTGCGCAGACATCCTCAACCCCTTTAGAGCAGTTAGGACTGCAAAGGAATGTATCAAGGTATGTAGTTTTCTTTATCTTAAACTTTGTCCCTATCAGAATATAATGCTTTTGTAAGAAGGTGTACAAAGTTTAGATAAATAAGAATAACAATGTTAATTGTTTTCATATCCTAAAGGAAAACGTACAGCAAATTGTTTTATTAATATTCCAGCCAGCATAAGCATGTTGGACGTATCAAGGCTGATGGGATTGAAAGTTGAACATCTTAGGGCAAAGGCTGCATAGACTTCCCAGGCTGCTCTGCAAAATGCTCAGACCCCTATTGTATTAATACTATAGCAGTCCTTCAAATGAATTTGTGAAATAATAGATTGACGAAGCAGGTAATTCTATACTTTACTATCAGTTTGGGTAGGATATAGTTATGTAGGAAATATGCCCTGAATCGTTACTTAATATAAATTTTAATTTTAAAAGTGCCCTTAGTATAATTTTAATGACATTATCCCCACGAGTTTTCTAAACCATGTTTACTTTTCCTGTAAATATGCTGTAGAAAATATTAGCTATAATTTATTAATTCATGTAATCATGTAAGTATAGTATACTTATATAGTTTTATGTAAAATATTTCTACTAACTTGTACATTGTCCACATCCAAAGCACTGGTTGGTGGCAAATTAAGGGTCAACTGAGTAATTAACGTGTCCACAAGCTAACTCCTTCGACCGTCAATATCGCTTGATAAAATCCGATTCTCTGTTTTAGATTGGGCTCGCGCTATAGCTATATCACACTCGTATGCCATTTCCAAAGTCCAGACACATCAATTTCACGATTTTGACCTACTTTTCATCTCAACAATTCTAAACCAGTCCTGAAAAAGTAGCTCCACAATAACTTTAACACAACCGTTCGTTTGACAGCGGTAACGGACCAACTCCAATCGAACTTCGGTTCAACCATCTGTCAAAACATTACCGCGATACGAAAAGTCCTTAAAGTTGTGTTTCGGTTATGGTTCAGCTATGGTTCGGTTGATATTTTTTACCGCGATCGCCCCCCTGTTGTGTAACTTACACCGCACACTACATAAGGGGCTATTCGTTTATGGCGTTAGTTTGTCTGTTCCAAAATTGATTAAAAAATACAGCCTATACCAAACCTTATGGGGTCGCCTCGCTCCGCTCTTTTTCGCTTAGCCTCCACGTTTATTATAAAGTGGTGACTTAACAAACCTAACTTTAGTATCCGGACAGAAAGTGACCTATAGCAATCAACACGGTCCTGAAAAACTAAATGGGAGCACTAAATTTGGCAACCATTTAACGTATTTGGGAGCCAACACTTGGTATTGGTAAACAATATCTTTGTTTCCTTCATTTATTTTGTAACAAATGGAAACAGACTCCTTCCCCCCTAATTCGTCTGACGTGATCAGTCTCACACCACTATTCACTAAAGACACAGGTAAATGTGACGTACAACGGAATAACATGCACACATGTTTTTTAAGTTAGTTTGCCCAATTACGCCGTATTGCACCCTAGGGCGGTGTTGCCAAGAAATGGGCAGTATTTAAACGTGAGACTGTAAATCCAGTTTTTGCTCGGAAATACTGGTTTTGCCTGACTGAATTACTGAACAGCGACAAAAAATGAGCGCAACTAGAAATATAGGCTTCGTCTGACAAAATTACTGAATTGCGCGACTATATACATAAAAGAAAAAACGAGCGTTGGATTTTTTATAGTTACATGTTCAGCCTAAACCTACCCTGACCCACAACTTCACCCAGACAGTTTTTATTAAGCCAATAAGTGTTGGCTAAACCATTCAGTAATGTAGTCGCGCGAATCAGTAATTTTGTTATTCTCCACAAGAAATATAGAGCATCACAGATCACAGAGCATCATCATAATTGTGTAACGCCGGGAGCGGTACATATAGGTAAACGCAATTTAGCCTCTCTGTGTGTGTACAGAGTTACTCACTGTGCTCACATGCCCGCAATGCGCGGGAAAGGATCTTCACAAGCCGGTTATATCACTGTTAATGTTCGACTTCGCGAAACCGTTTAATCATACGAAAAACAAGGCTTTTGTTTTTGTTAACATTAGCTTGTTTTAACAAAAAGTTGCCGCCTTTTATCTTGCTTAAAACACCAGCCGGAGATGGAACCCGGGACCTCTCGCACGGTAGGGCGGGCAGAGCCACAGCCGCAGCGCCAGAGAGTATCATTATTCCCAGCTGTGCTGGAAGGAGGCTTTATCTTGCGAATGAAATAATATTTCAGTTCTCTAGATTGGCGTGCGGAAGCGAAATGTTGCAGGAACTAACTATTTGTTTGAAACTAGAAAATATGTTTTGGGCTCCTTCTTTATGTCCGAGTACGAATAAACTTTACAGGACTACTTGTGTGGCTAACTGCCCGTCTGTCATAGCAAGGCTCTGAATATAGAAGACTAATTATCTTGAGTACACTTAACACTTTATGAAACCAAAATAAATAAAAATTAAGCTTTAAGAAAATAAATAAAAAAATAATTTGGTGGGCACTTTTTGGAGTTAATCATAAATATGAAAATAAAAATTTGCAAAGTGTACCGTGTGACATGTAAAATGAAAATGTCTGCATTTATAAAAACATTTATCTCACGGAACCCTCTCCATGCGAGTTAAACTCTGACTTATCAGGTTTCTTATTTATATTATTTTTTTTGTTCTTCAGATATATACCAATCTATTCATCTAACGTACCTAAGTTGTGTTATCATATATACAGGATGTTGTTTTGTTATGTTACGTATCGCTTGTAACAAAAAAAAATAGTTTTATTATTAGCTCGCATAATTTTGTTTCGTTTATTGCAAGTTCAATTTGTCCTGATATAAGCACAGCGTGCGGACACGTTGCGACATTGCGAGCGCCGTGCGGACACGTTGCGACATTGCGAGCGCCGTGCGGACACGTTGCGACATTGCGAGCGCCGTGCGGACACGTTGCGACATTGCGAGCGCCGTGTGGACACGTTGCGACATTGCGAGCGCGGCAGCAAGCGTTGCGTAGTAAGGGCACAATTTAATCATATTTTACTGCTTACCTTTGTGGCGCAGCGGTTGTGGCTCTGCCTACCATTTGAGAGGTCCCGGGTTCGATCCCCGGCTGGGGGTAAAAAAAAAACCCCAGGTCTTGGATGTTTATTTGTGTGAAGTCGCTGTTTCTGGTACCCACGACACAGGGTATCCCAGTGTGGGGCCAGAAGCAATGTATGAGCCTGTATGTAAACGTTTATGTTTATTCAGTGTCGTGTAAATAACTTCTCTTGAGTCGGGCGTACTTTAGAAAACGACAGAATCAGAATCAGAATCAGAATCTTTATTGCAACTGCCTTATACAGATGATAACATATTTGTAAGAACTGAATACATAGTACTCTTTTCGAGTATAGTACAAAAGATAATGTCTTAAAGTATATTGCCTATCGTAATATAGGAGTCATAAAGATATCCAATATAATATATTCTCTGATAAATATTAAATAACAAGTACCTAGGTAGTTTTTATTAGTAAGTAGGAGCTTGTAATACAAATGTAATATTAGGCAGGTCATCATATAAATTAAACCAAACTTGTTGTTTGTCAGTACAAACCTCATCTCAGCGGATACAGTGGATACACTCTGTAGAATGATCATTTCATGACATTGTCGATCTCTATGGCGCTGGCGCTGGCGTGGCGGTAGAGATATGGCTCACAAGCGAGAGGTTCCGGTTTCGCGCTGGCGTGGCGTGGCGGTAGAGATATGTCTCACAAACGAGAGGTTCTGGTTTCGCGCTGGCGTGGCGGTAGAGATATGTCTCACAAACGAGAGGTTCTGGTTTCGCGCTGGCGTGGCGGTAGAGATATGTCTCACAAACGAGAGGTTCCGGTTTCGCGCTGGCGTGGCGGTAGAGATATGTCTCACAAACGAGAGCTTCCGGTTTCGCGCTGGCGTGGCGGTAGAGATATGTCTCACAAACGAGAGCTTCCGGTTTCGCGCTGGCGTGGCGTGGCGGTAGAGATATGTCCCACAAACGAGAGGTTCCGGTTTCGCGCTGGCGTGGCGGTAGAGATATGTCTCACAAACGAGAGGTTCCGGTTTCGCGCTGGCGTGGCGTGGCGGTAGAGATATGTCTCACAAACGAGAGGTTCTGGTTTCGCGCTGGCGTGGCGGTAGAGATATGTCTCACAAACGAGAGGTTCCGGTTTCGCGCTGGCGCGGCGGTAGAGATATGTCTCACAAACGAGAGGTTCCGGTTTCGCGCTGGCGTGGCGTGGCGGTAGAGATATGTCTCACAAACGAGAGGTTCCGGTTTCGCGCTGGCGTGGCGGTAGAGATATGTCTCACAAACGAGAGGTTCCGGTTTCGCGCTGGCGTGGCGTGGCGGTAGAGATATGTCTCACAAACGAGAGGTTCCGGTTTCGCGCTGGCGTGGCGGTAGAAATATGTCTCACAAACGAGAGGTTCCGGTTTCGCGCTGGCGTGGCGGTAGAGATATGTCTCACAAACGAGAGGTTCCGGTTTCGCGCTGGCGTGGCGGTAGAGATATGTCTCACAAACGAGAGGTTCCGGTTTCGCGCTGGCGTGGCGGTAGAGATATGTCTCACAAACGAGAGGTTCCGGTTTCGCGCTGGCGTGGCGGTAAAGATATGTCTCACAAACGAGAGGTTCCGGTTTCGCGCTGGCGTGGCGGTAGAGATATGTCTTACAAACGAGAGGTTCCGGTTTCGCGCTGGCGTGGCGGTAGAGATATGTCTCACAAACGAGAGGTTCCAGTTTCGCGCTGGCGTGGCGTGGCGGTAGAGATATGTCTCACAAACGAGAGGTTCCGGTTTCGCGCTGGCGTGGCGGTAGAGATATGTCTCACAAACGAGAGGTTCCAGTTTCGCGCTGGCGTGGCGTGGCGGTAGAGATATGTCTCACAAACGAGAGGTTCCGGTTTCGCGCTGGCGTGGCGGTAGAGATATGTCTCACACACGAGAGGTTCCGGTTTCGCGCTGGCGTGGCGGTAGAGATATGTCTCACAAACGAGAGGTTCCGGTTTCGCGCTGGCGTGGCGGTAGAGATATGTCTCACAAACGAGAGGTTCCGGTTTCGCGCTGGCGTGGCGGTAGAGATATGTCTCACAAACGAAAGGTTCCGGTTTCGCGCTGGCGTGGCGGTAGAGATATGTCCCACAAACAAAAGGTTCCGGTTTCGCGCTGGCGTGGCGGTAGAGATATGTCTCACAAACGAGAGGTTCCGGTTTCGCGCTGGCGTGGCGTGGCGGTAGAGATATGTCTCACAAACGAGAGGTTCCGGTTTCGCGCCGGCGTGGCGGTAGAGATATGTCGCACAAACGAGAGGTTCCGGTTTCGCGCTGGCGTGGCGGTAGAGATATGTCTCACAAACTAGAGGTTCCTGTTTAGCGCTGGCGTGGCGTGGCGGTAGAGATATGTCTCACAAATGAGAGGTTCCGGTTTCGCGCTGGCGTGGCGGTGGAGATATGTCTCACAAACGAGAGGTTCCGGTTTCGCGCTGGCGTGGCGTGGCGGTAGAGATATGTCTCACAAACGAGAGGTTCCGGTTTCGCGCTGGCGTGGCGGTAGAGATATGTCTCACAAACGAGAGGTTCTGATTTCGCGCTGGCGTGGCGGTAGAGATATGTCTCACAAACGAGAGGTTCCGGTTTCGCATCCCGGCCGGGGCGGAAGACAAATATCCACGTTTTGTGTCCAATCAAAACTCTACCTGACGACGTGAAACTAAATGAAAGATATGTATGTATTTAACAGCAAAACGACAAACTGACTGATGACTCACAGTTTCTATAGTGTGCGTATTTTTAAGACAATAAAAGTTACTAAAAATGTCAATCATATAGCATATATTATTATATTTTTTCACCCACTGATATGTTAAATTTAAGAATCCCTCCTATATTTATAACTGATAATTTGTAAATTTGACGACCAGTTTAGCTTAGCGGGTAGTGTCCATAATATTAAATGCTCTGTGGTCCCTGCCTACGAAGCTGACGGTCCTATGTTCGAATCCCGGTAAGGGCAAATATTTGTGTGATTATTATATTTGGATAATATTGTGAATGTGAAAGTAGTCATGTTAAGATGCTTCGATGTTTGGATGTTTGTGTGTATGTCAAGCTAAAACGGCTGAACGGATTTGAATTTAATATATTTACGAGCAGATTAACATATAGAATACTTTATATTTGACGACCTCAGTGGTGCTGCGGTTGTGGCTTTTCCTACCACGCGAGAGGTCCCGGGTTCGATCCCCGGCTGGGGTACAGAAAAAAAAAATTCCCAGGTCTTAGATGACGTCGCTGTTTCTGGCTCCCACGACACAAGGTATCCTAGTGTTGGACCAGAAGCAATGCATGTGACTCTATGTAAATGTTTATGTTTATATGTTTAATGTTTACCCGACTGCGCCAGAAGGAGGCTAACGTTATCCCGGTAAATGATAATTCCCAGGAACCCGCAGAAAAAATTGCAGGCATGAGCTAGTTTAAAGTAACGCCTTCATTTGGAAAACTGGCAGACCGAATAAGTGCAAAAAAAATATACATACATACCATGTCCAAGTCAAGTTGGGATGGCACTATTTAAGTGATGAAGTCGATGTCGATAGTTACCATAAAGGTACACGACAAAATGAAGTTTGAAAATGATCACCTTTTTATTTAAACTAATATTTTAATTATCAAAATCTAATGTACCTATACTATCATCGCAAGAAACACTTAATGAATCATCGTTGGTCACTGGTCACTCTGACTTCTATGATAAAATCTTCCATCTCTTTTTCAATTCCTATATCATTTGATACTGGGTATTCACTTTCTAGTTTCTGAAGATGTTTCCGAAATATATATTTTTTTCAATCACACAATTTCCCAGTACTTTTCTAGCTAGTTCTCGTGCTTAAGAATGGATTATTGGAATTTAACTTTTCATGTAGACGAAGAGCCGATGATGATTTTATATACACAAGTACAAGTTAAGCTTCAACGTTAGCAATATCGAAATCAATAAAAAGGTTTGATCCGGACTTACTTGCACAGGTCTATGACAGGGCTTTTGCAGGTGTGCGGGAGGTATGCGGGACGTCACCCCCTCCGCGATTTCCTCTTTCTACTCTGGCCATCCTGACATCCTGACATGGACTACAGATGTACTCAGCTTTTTCTGCTTCTTTTTTCTAACCAAACCGTATAACTCCAAAATATTTTGCACATACCCGGCTCAGCCAGAATACTCTCGAATACCAAGGAATACAGTGTGTAATGGCGTTCGCAGAAACCAGGCCACAGCAATTCGTGTTAATCTAAGAAACAAAGAAAAGCATCTGAATCTGAACGTGAATTTTACACAAAGCGCCCAACGGAGGTAAGGTGCTCTTGATAACAAGAAAGTGCTCCTTTGTATGTAGAATTGCTTTGATATTAAGAAGGTACCTACATACCTACTTGTCGCCTAATGAACTCACTTGTAAGTTAATTAAATATTAAGTGGATCTTCGTATCAGGGATATAGGGATGGCTGAGTATCACAAACTTCCTAATTATTTTCCTAGAATAGATGGTAGGTAATAAAGGTACTGTCCAAGTCAAGTTCAGTGGCCATTTTTAATAAGGCAATGAAAGTTGAATATGATCACATCTGTATATTAACTAATAGTGTGTTCATCACAATCAAAATCAAATGTATCTAAACAATCATCGCAAGAAACACGGAATTTTCGTTCGTCACTGGTTACTTTGACTTCTATGATAAACTATTCCATCTCTTTTGCTATTCCTATATCATTTGATACTCGGTATTAACTAGTTTCTGAACATGTTTTTCTAATATTTTTCCGTTTGATGTCACAATTTTCCAGTACTTTTCTAACTAGTTCTCCTGCTTGAGAATGGATTATTTGATACCGTACAAAACAACTCCAAGCTAAACAATATGGTTTCACTAGGGGTAAATCGACTACGGATGCAGGTATTACCCTTGTATCTCATATTTATTCTGCATGGGAGGCCGCACAGGATGCTATCGGAATTTTTTGTGACCTGTCGAAGGCGTTTGATTGTGTTGATCATAATACGCTATTAATTTAATTAAATCATTACGGAGTTAGAAATAAAGCGTTGGATCTACTAAGATCATACCTAAGCAATAGAATTCAAAAGGCAGAAGTTAACGGCGTAAAATCTGATGGATCGGGTGTTAAAATTGGCGTTCCACAAGGTTCCATATTAGGCCCTTTCTTATTCCTGGTATATATTAATGATCTGCCTTTCATGGTGGAGAAATTAACTGACATAGTGTTGTTTGCTGATGATACTTCAATGGTCTTCAAAATTGAAAGACAAAAAGGAGATTTTGATGATGTTAATGGTGTATTGTCTTTAACCTTGAATTGGTTCACAGTTGATGATTTATTGTTAAACGCTGGTAAAACCAAGTGTATCAAATTCTCACTTCCAAATGTCAGGCAAGTTGAGACCAGTTTGGTGTTAGACAACAGCACGTTAGAAATGGTAAATGATACGAAGTTTCTTGGAATAACCATTGATAGCAAAAGTTCTGCGGCTTACGCTGTTAGGAACATCAGACAAAGCACGGATGTGGCTACATCTAGGCTAGTATATTTTAGTTACTTTCATAGTGTGATGTCCTATGGTATCTTGTTGTGGGGGAAAGCAGCGGATATTCAAACTATTTTTATTTTACAGAAAAGAGCTATTCGAGCAATTTATAATTTAAAACGAACAGTCTCCTTAAGAGAGCTTTTTAAAGAAATTGACATACTAACAGTAGCTAGTCAATTTATTTTCGAAAATATAATGTATGTACGCAAGAACCTTACAACATTTTCCAAACTTAGCGACAGCTGTAATGTTAACCTAAGAAATAATCACAGACTATGTGCGCCCCGTTTTAGACTCGCCAAGGTTAGCAATTCTTTCAAGGGTCAGTGCATTCTCTACTACAATAAGATACCTCTGGAGATTTTGAAATTGCCATTTGAGCAATTTAAAAAGCATGTTAAAGCGACTTTGTCGAAAAAGGGATATTACAATGTTCAAGATTACGTAAATGACAGGACTGTATGGGATTAATCTGGCTCAACACAGACCTTGCTGTTAATAATTTTGTAATTATTTATTCCTGCTTATTAATCATAACAATTAAATTTTTCATATTTGTATTAGTTAAGCACAACCTATTTTTAAAAGAGATCTAAAAATAAATCTGTGGGAGTTTCTACGCCCTTCTTCTCCCACAGTGGTCCAATGTAGAGAAGAGGCAAAAAATGACGTTTGCTAAGTATATGTAAATATCTACAGTAATAAAGTACTTTGACTATTGACTATTGACTATTGATAAATTAAATACGCAATTACAAGTGCAAGCTTCAACGTGAGCAAGACCGAAATCGATAAACCGGTTCGATGCGGACTCGCGCAGCACTATGCAAAAGGTAAAGCAGAGCCTTTGCGGGTGTGAGGGAGGAGTGCGGGACGACACCCTCACTACTCTTTCACCTCTGGCCTGTAATATGGGTAGCTTACAAAGGGAAATGGAAAGTGCCTATTAAATACATTATAAAATCTAGAGGTACAATTACAGATTAGGGAAGACGGCGAGCTTGTTTGAAGACACTTAAAATGTTGAGGAAGCGAGAGATGTTTGCCACGTAGCTAAGATTCTTAGGAGATAAATAAATACATCACTTACTATAAGCACTATAGTAAGCAGCACGCAAGGAGCTTTTGGCACGCGCCTGCAGTAGGAAATGTCATGATTTGTTAGAGCCATCAATGTGTCATCCAAATGCCAAAAGATGCTTGTAGCACTCGAGCTGACCCGACAGAACGACGCCTTATAAACATGATGTTTTTTCGATTTTTTCGGCTGTTCCCTTTGCGTTTTAACTTTTTTTCTCTTCGTAAATACCAACCCGAGAGTCCGAGCGAGTTACGCGCATAACCAACACATTTATCGATTCATTTTTATAAAACAAGCCCAGTGCGAGTCGGACTCGATGAAGGGTTCCGTACCACAGCACAAAAATAATTGTGCCTCCTATTCAAAACCACAAATTTCTCATTATATTTCCTGTAATATTTAAGTAATAACCTATATTTTTCAAAAATTTTATATCGAAAGTTTCGGAGATAAGGGAGATGGTCTTTTACGTCTTTTTTCTTAAATACCTGTTTACTAAATATTTCAAAAAGGTAAAAAATATGGATTTAAAATTCTCGCAAACGTTACAGTCTGAAAATCTTTTTATTTATTTTCTGATTTACCCACCAAAAGTGCCCTCTATATTCAAAATTAATTTGTTGTTATCTTGTCGTGTTTATTTTACATATGAAAAATACCTAAAAATCATTAAATTGTTTCCTTACTAATTGTCTATCGCTCCGTGGACCGGCCGGGCGTGTCCGCACGTTACGGTTACTTCAGGATAAATTGCACACCGTCATTTGTGATTCAAAATTAAGCGAGGGAAAAATAATTATATTATTTGTTACAAGCTTTAGGTAAATTATCGTCCCTGAGTCGGAGGTGACTTCACAAAACAATACCCTGTCTAAATATGTGAAACAAATTTCAAACGGTCCAGAAATCGGTCGTTTAATATACTATTATTACACACCGAAGGACGGAATTTTCCGTTTTCCTTCTTAAGGTACGGAACCCTAAAAAAAGAAGTTTCAAATACAAGCCTTATCTAGAAACAAGCAATCTAAAAATGAATAGTTATTCTAACTAGTACATAAACTATAACTTCTCACTTTAAAAATGTAAGTTGTTTACGCCTGTACCACTCAATCGAATTAAGAAAACCTTCTTCAATGCACGTTAAACAAGCACTTCAAAAGGTTTTTCAGACTTTTTCCACTGCACTCGCGTGCTGGAAACCCAGACATCCTTCAGTCGGGTTCATTGTTTACATGGCAGTCAGTGTACAAAAGTTACAGTTGCAGCGCCGACGCGTTACACTTGAGACGCGGAAAAAGTATGGCGAGTGTAGCAACCTCTGTGGCAGGCGAGGCGGGGAGGGAAGATAATATATCACTTAGGATACGGTAAGTTTGATATTGACAAGAACTTAGGTAGGAATCGAATCTTAATCCCTTCTCAGCAATCACTCCTTCTCATCTTGACCTGGTTTGCTGGTAACAAACATTTACTTGCGCAAACATAAATTCATTTCTAAATTGCGCTCAGACCATTAATCAATTGCAGTTTATTGTGAAAATATGAATGCATGTTAGTTAAATTTACTTAAAAATAATTTATTTTATCAATCTTTTATATCTAGGTTTTGTAAGTATCGAGTATCGAAAGAGCGTCGAACGCGAGATTAGAGATAGGCTCGCCTTTGTACACGACCCGCTGTCCGTCCGTCCGTCCGTCCATCCGTCCGTCTGTCGCCAGGCTGTATTGAGATACCTTGATAGTTATACAGTTGAAATTTTCACAGATGATGCATTTCTGTTGCCGCTATAACAACAAATACTAAAAAACGGAATAAAATTAATATTTAAGGGGGCTCCCATACAACAATTCTTTCAATACCACATACAAACTTATGAATCCATGACTTTGAAATACACCGGCGCGCCGAGCCACCAAGAGCGATGAGTTAAAAGTCCGACCACCTGCGCTAACTCAGTTTAACTATACTAATGGCGTTCTCACATACCCGCAATGCACAAGGAAGATTGGCTACATAAGCTACATGCGAGCACACGAGCGAGTTTAAAGCTCATGAAGCGGTCGCCGTTGCCGAAATCGGTCGGACCTCTCTTATCTTAACTTTTGAAGAGTGAAAACTGTAGTCTTAGACATATGGTACAATAATGAATTTTACCATTCGCAACTTGCAAATTCAATGTACCAGCTGAAATCTGTATTTTTTCATCAAACGACGTGCTTAGAACCTTCGTGTTCAATGAATCCGGCTCAGATTAAGATTCCGTTGTACAACTTTTACTGCGGATTTAACCGTAGCCTGTCTGTGGGTGTAATGCCCCCTTTGTTGTAATGGTTAGCGTCTGGCTTATACATATAGTAGCTGTATTAAACTTACCTTAGTTTTAATAAAATTCTCTATGTTGTTTGACTGCATTGGACGGTTGTACTTATGTACTCGCAGAAAAACATACTATAATAATGTATACGGGTAAACATTGCGATAGCGGTCATTGACCCCTGCGGCACAGGCCTGCCTACCTCTATATGCTACTTATATACTATATGTATGACCCCAAAGACGTCGTTCTGTCAAAAGCTATTGTAATACCGACACCATCTATGGACGGAAGAATAAATTGAACCAAAGATTAAAAAAAAAACAATGGTTCCTATTACGTTTTTTTTCTTTAAGAACCCCCACGAATTTATTTAAAAAAACATCCAAATTGGTCCAGCAACACCATCTATGGACAGAAGAATAAACTGAACCAAATATTTAAAAAAAACCGGTGGTTCCTTTTATGTTTTTTTTCCTCTTTAAGAACCCCAACGAATTTATATAAAAAAACATCCAAATTGGTCCAGCCGTTTGCGAGTTTCGCGCTTGCTAACACAATAAATTTTTAGGGTTCCGTTCCTTATTCTGCGTCCCTCTTTTACTAATTTTATGTATCTATAGTAATAAAGAAATTTTGATCTTGATTTGTTCATTTTTCTCAGAAACTCGTAGATGAACTAAGTTGAAATTAATTTCAATTACTCAGGACTGTCCCTGCAGTTATAAAAAAAAGTGCTCAGATTGCGAAAATGTCGAAAAAAATATGGGTTTTTTTCGAATCCATTTACTCCAATATAAAGTCATCTACAGTTTTGATTTTTAGGTTAACGCTTATAAACGCGATTGGATGTAATTTTCTCGATATAGTTTGATTACGAAAAGACCTCTATTTTTTTTACTGTAATTCTGAAATCCTAACTAAATTCATTGCAGAATTGCATTCAAAATGTGGACATCATGTATTTGTAAACTCTCCTTGAATATTTTTTTGATAAAATAGCGTAGTTTATTTTTAAACAATTTTTACGTGGTTTGGCGCTACGTTATTTTAGTTTGAGTCGAGCACATTGACTTTTCTTTCTTATGTAAAAGTCATTAACGCTGTCACTTTCGTTTACATTTACTTTTTTCGTATCACCTTAAATATTATCTCACCTTCCTGTTGCATCCTGTATAATAATATAGTTTTGATTTATTTACTAGCTGTCCGTGGAGCAGCTCCGCACACGCGGTTGTCGATTTCTAATAGGACCCGCGAAGAGAAGTTACTTCGAATTAAAAACGAAAATATAATTTAAATTTCGAATATCCAGCGCGACCCCCCCCCCATGTCCGCCGCCATCTTGAGTTTTCGTAGAAAATCCCCACACTAACTAAATTATCGGTTTTTTGGCTTTCCCTGTGCGTTTTTCAAAATTATCTCTCAATTTTAAAGGATAAACAGAACCATGGTCTTAGATGTTTAAAAGTAATATAAAGCGACCGAATCCTGAGCCAATTAAGTTTTAATTTGGTATATGTATTTATGTGACCCAGATACGAACGTCTCACGTAAACAAAGTAATGTTTTAATTAAAGGGGCATATCAAAAAAATTCAATTAATGTTTTCCACGGTATAGTTGTATATGGAGTTTGTCATGTCCGATGAAAGGGCTAGTTGCGAGGATTTTAAATATATTTTTTTTATAATTATAAAAAATATTCTAGGATTAAGTCAAAAAAGACCATTCTCACGGTTTGTGAAGTTTGTGAAGCGGTGTAGCTAGTCATCACAATATTAGTATGCCTAGAGTCATAAAATAACACTATAATAAAATACGTATACTGATACTGATTTAATTTCTAGATATATCCACTTCTCTAACTATGTTTAGATTAAATTTAGATTTAAGATGTTATATAATAAGGTTAATATTTGTACACCTAGTATTACTGGATACCATCATTTGAAACACCGTTGATAATATAATACCTAGTTACAAACAATTATGAACAAATAAACATTTTTGTCTTTGTCTTTCTCGGTTTTTTCTTATTTTACCATATCCATTCCTATTTGTTTCCTGCTCCAAATTCCCATCACATGCTCAAGTCGCTTGCTGCACTCATTTGCAGTTAACGAGCACATACAGGGTGTCTGCGACACTACGAGTGGAGTGTAGAGAGGCGCGTGGGGTGACACGACGCACCCTAATTGTACGAGCGGCTGTTTATATTACTGAAGGTGCTTTTGTTGGGATACTTTGCTGTTTCTTAGGGTTCCGTGCCTTTAAAGGAAAAGGGGAAACCCCATTTATTAAGCGTATAGTTGTTAGCGTCTACGTCACAATGTATGGTGCTTAATAAATATACTAGTCATTTTGTTTAATAAATATACTATTTTGAAAAACTAATTTGAATATTTTAACTAATATATGTCTAATTAGTGTTTCAAATACCGCCTACACACGTATCATAAACCCTCTTTACTGCGTCCAAAAACCGCACGTTACTACAAGCATAATGCATATACTACTTGGTGAAAACTACATTATGACCACAATGTTTAAATTTTCGATAAATTATGACATTCAAATTTCGAACGCCGACGCCCGCCTGCGTGCCGCCCCCTAGTTTATGTGTGAAGTTGGTACTACTGAGCAAGCGAAACAAATGCAGAGCAGTTATCAATGCCACCACGCCGGTCGAACATGCGGTTCCTGAACACATCAAAGAGAGCTTATGATATGTGCGTAGATAAACTAGTGTATGTAACTATACATAATAATTAGGCATTAAAACTCTCGAGTGATATCATTAGGAAACTCGCCTTCGGCTCGTTTCATGAACCCACTCTCGAGTTTCAATGCCCTCCATTATGTATCTGTCACATAAACTACTATTAATTTATTAACATCTCGCCTTCTCATTCATACCTTTCGGTCAGAGGCAATTTATTTATATTTAGCAGGGCCTTTACGCTCCGTTTGGAAAGATTGCTGATTTGCTCCTTGGGGGTCGTCAATTAATTACGTAAGACTTTTCTGACAACTATCTGGTGACATATCGCGATATTTGGCTCAACCTTTCCATAACTTAATCTCAACGGAGATTTTTCAAAATTAGAAATTTCTTAATAAATTCAATTCGCTTCATTGTTTTATTTAAGTCTAGTTTAAAGATTGCTTAGATCGTAGTGTAGAATCACAGTGATACAATTTAACAATAATAAATGCCTTATGTGCCTATCTGTAACGTATACGTTTAGACAATTATAGGCAAGAGTCGTGGCTTTATAGTTTTGTTAATTAAAACCTTTAAAAATAAATACAACAATGTATGCCGTGTCAAATAACGAACTTTATTGAAGTCTCCTGCCTCACCTGCACCTACCAGAGGATGGAGAGAGGACCTAGAACTGGACTATTAGCTGCATCATAACCCGAACAGACTAAGCTAACAAATAATTCTCCAAGTGAAAAAAAAAATACCGACTTCAAATGCCGAGCCCTGTTTGTTCCTCCCCGGGCGGGATGCGAATAAAGTCTGTGAACTCTTAAATGAAAACTCCTCATCAAAACTTTTGCTGGACGGAATCGCAAACCAAAACGGCATCTGTGTATTTTTTTGTTGTTGATTTTTCAAAAAGGGCTATAAATTAATTTTGAATAAATTTATATGGGACCACCTCTGAAATATTACCTGTCAAGTAAAACAAGATTCATCAAAATAGATTCATAATTGATGCAATGGTCGCGTAACAAACTTAGAAAAACGAAATGAGAAACGCCCCCTTTTTCAAGTCGGTTGAAAAGGTCGCACACTGTAAAAATAATATGAAGATATTTAATTATTATTATGCCGTCTTTTCAAACCTTTTTCGTTACGTAATTCAATTTGAAGGCGACCTTTTTCGGGTGAATATTAAAACATAATCCTCCCAGTTCTTCATTTCAATATTGTATATTCTGGAATATTCCGGATATAATCAAATTTCAACGGAAGAGAGACTTCGCGTTTAATTATAATTACATTCAAAGATGATATGCGTAAGATGTACTCGTAGAAGCTTGCACGCGCGTTTTTCGTGACGATGGGCTAACCCCCTGTCACTCGAAATAGACCATTGGATTGTCGGCTAAACCTAAGCGCAATTGTGCCTCTGCTACTCCGACAACGGAAAGTTAACTTAACTGCCGATAAGGGAAAAGGAAACAGTGTAAATTTGCGGGAAAATTGGATTAAATTGAAGTAAATAAAGGTTTCTTGAATATATTATGTAGACAGGGTGTCACGTAAGTCAACTTCAAGCAAATATAAGGGCCTGGTAAAAATAGTTAACAAATCTGTCACAAATTTTTACACATTTTTTATATATTTTACAAAATCTTCTATTATCAAATATTTTTTAATATTTTTGCCAGACTGTATAAGCAAGCATATCTCCTGGTACTAGCTTCATGTTGAGTTACGGGACACCCTGTATAACTAACTTTATTCCTATCTAAGTGCGTAACTCCTCCAGTAGATGGCGCTAGCTGTCTCTCATCAACTGTCTCTGTTGAAAATGGATGAGTGATAAAACGCACGTAAAATGTCACTGGATATGCCTGAAACGAAACGTGACGCCTTTCTATTGTTATACCATGTATGAATTAACATACGACAAAATAAAATTAAATTAAATTAGCCTATTCATGTCCCCACCGAGGGTGGAGTGGTGTCGCACTAGAGGCCAGCCCGACTGGCAGAAGTTTTCCACCTGCCCTATTAGGGCCTGTCACACAGTTTTACGACGACTTCTACCAAGTGTCATGAGAAGCACAGAACATCCGATTGACGACCCGAATGGCCGAGTCGGCAGTGACGCTGCCTACGAAACCAAGGGTCCCGGGTTCGAGTCCCGGTGGGGGCAAATGTTTGTTTGATGAGAACGGATGTTTGTACCCTAGTCATGGTTGTTTATCTATCTAAGTATAATATTTCTCTACATAAGTATGTGTATCGTCGTCTAGTACCCAAGATACTGGGAATCCTAGTTTGGGGCTAAATCAATGTGTGTAAATGGTGTCCAAGGTATTATTATTATTATCCGATAATGTATGTTTAACATAAATTTTATTTATATTGGAAAATTGTCAGTACCGGATTCGAACCTGCATCTCCTGCGTGAGAAGCAAGCGTGAATCCTACTAGATCACGGAGCGCTCATAACATAACGTAAAAATTTTGCCTCTGGCCCCATTTCAGAAGAATTATGTTATATATATATAATATGTTGTATATATATAATAAGACTAAAGTAAAAGACTTAGGTACTTGCTTTTCTGCGCAGTCAAGGTCAGTGGCCTGTGCTATGTAGCGCGAGACGGAGTGCGTTGGAGTGTGAGGGGGTGCAGGTTGACGGTGCGGCGGCGGTAGTGATTTTATATATTATTAACAATGATTACCAAAGAGTTTTGTGACACACACTAATATGGCGCTTTTTCGACACATTTTCTAGGTTAAGGATATCACGTACACACACGATCTTACATATAGGATATAGGTAAAGACCAAATTTTAAATCTTCACCCACGCTGACTGCGGGGCTCCTGTAGCCTCACTTTCCAGCGTTGCGGTCGGGGTCACCCTAAGTTTTTCACCAGATACGACGAGGGTTTTTCAACCCCACGTTGACTCGGTTTTCTGAATGGTTTATATCTTCGAGAAATATGTATTTTTATAGCATTACTAAAGAGTGACTTAATATCCCTCTGGCCCGGCTCCGACTAAGGAAAATGGAGACAAATCGGAACAACAAATGTTTGGTTGAAGGAACCCATATATGAGTAGCACCAGGATGAAAGATACATTTCAGAGATTACTAGTGACGGGAAATGAAAGATATCGATACCAAAAAAATACTTCTTACTTAAAACAAATAAGTAAGTTTTTATGACAGTAATAAAATATTTTATTTATTTATTAATCAAAAACTTAAAGCACATTGTAAGGCTTGCTTAAAACATAATGTAATTCTCATTGAATGTATTTTTTTTTGCAATTCAGACGTCGTGATTTTCTTTTTTAATAAAGCCGTAATAAAAACGTGGCTATTAAAGACGCAATCATGTATGTATACTACTGATTGCCAATTGAGTAGGTTTGAGATTAAACAAAAATAACACAACAATGGCAACATATGACCATAGGAGTAAAAAGTAAAAGCGCAGCGTATCATCAAATAAATAAGTAAAAAGCGCGGTAAACAAACAGCTGCGGCAGGTGGCGCATGTAAGCGTGTGAGGCGCTAACACCCCACGCAAGCACCAAAAAAAGTTTTTACGCTTGGTATGGACAGCGGAGTGGGGTCGAAACTTGTCACATAAGATTTTTGTGATTCTTGCTAAATGGAAACTAAACATGCATAAATGTATATTTTTGTCTTTCTTTTACCCTCTAGTCCGGATGTTATCATCTAATTCTCGTGGTTATTTGTGAGCAGGTTCAATAGTTAAAAAGTATTTTTTTTGTCGATTCAGTTTTTGGAAATTCTTTAAAATATCGAATATGTGAGGTTTTTAAAATTTCAAAAAACCGCTGCAGTCCAAACAGCTAGATAGATGGAGACCGTGAGAGTAACAGGCACTATAATTTTAGTAAAAGTCTATAGCATCAGTCGGCAACTGGCGGACCGCGGTCCGGATCCGGACCGCGAATGGTCAAAAGCTGGCCCGCCAAATTACCCTATTCAATTTATATAATCTAGCCTTTTTCAGGCACCGAGCGAAAAGTATATACTAAAGTAAAAGACTTAGGTACTTGCTTTTCTGCGCAGTCAAGGTCAGTGGCCTGTGCTATGTAGCGCGAGACGGAGTGCGTTGGAGTGTGAGGGGGTGCAGGCGGACGGTGCGGCGGCGGTAGTGATTTTTGGGTGCGTGCGTACAGGCAGGCGGGAGTAGTGTGCATGTTTTGACATGTTTGTATTCTGTCGCAACAAACAGTCAGCAGTCGCAGTTGTACGGAGCTTTCTTATCTACTGTAATACCTACTTGCTCGTGTAATAAAACGTTTTTTACCTACCTGTTACCTACATCCAAAAATGGAACCAAAAAAGCGAAAAGTTGACAGTGAAAATAGGAAGTTTTTGGTTGAGTGGACTGAACAATATTGTTTTACGCTGCCTGATAGACCTAATGCGGTTCCAGTTTGCCTCATTTGTAACAAAACTGTCGCTATTGTTAAAAGTTCTAATTTAAAGCGACACTACGATACAACTCATCAGCAGTTTCACAAAAATTTTCCTCTTGGCAGTGAAGCTCGTAAAGAAAAACTTCAGACATCTCTATCTTCTTATAAAAAAAACACGGCCTTACTAGTTCGCAGCATGAGCGAACAAGAAAAATCCGCATAAGCAGCATTGCGCTTGTGCTGGACTCTTAATAAACATCAGAAGCCATTTTCAGACTCTGAGATGGTAAAAGAAGGCATGGTGGAAGTGGCCACGGCACTTTTCGAAGAAAAAAAGGATGTTATCGCTGCAATTAAAGGCCTTCCATTGTCGGCAAGGAGTAATACAAGAAGGACCGAAATTTTAGCTGCAGATAACAAAACCAGTTTGCTCGAACTTCTACAAAAGGCACCTTGCTACGCGATAGCACTGAATGAATCATGTGATATTGTTGATGATGAACAATTGTCTGTTTTCGTGAGATTTTTTGACGTTGAAAGTAAAGCGTTCAGGGAAGAATTGCTAACAATATTGCCATTCAAAGGCAAGACTCGCGGAGAAGATTTATTCAAGAAGTTTGATGAATTCATAACCAGCACAAATATTGGTTATGATAAAATGGTATCTCTTTCAACGGACGGGGCCCCAGTGATGATTAGCAAAGAAAAGGGATTGGTAAGCAGAGTCAAGGATAAGAATGCAGACCTAATATCTTATCAGTGCATTATCCATCAGACAGCCCTTTGCGGCAAACTCAGTACGACTCTGAAAGAAGTAATGGATAGCTTGGTCAAGATGATCAACTTTATGAGGTCTCGCTCTGCTCTTCAGCACCGACAGTTCAATGAGTTCCTGTCTGAATGTGATTCAGCATATTCTGATTTACTGCAACACAATAATGTTCGCTGGCTAAGTAAAGGTCAGGTTATTGAGCGTTTCTGGCTAATAAAAGAACAAGTCACATCTTTTCTGCAAAACTTGGATACGCAGGAAGCAAGAAAGCACTTGGAGTTCATAACAAACGAGCGCAATATGCTATCTGTGGCTTTCCTTAAAGACATTCTCAAATATTTGAATGCGCTCAACACTGAACTACAAGGTAATGGAAAACTAATATGTGATCTGATACAAAGTGTATCTGCTTTCCGTCGTAAGCTGGATATTTTTGAAAAAGATATTGTAAATCAATAATTTATACATTTTCCAACAATTCTTCAATTTAAAAAGAAGAACTCTGAAGAAGACGTTGCAGTATTTTCAAAGTTTATATCAGATCTTGGGAAGGAATTTGCTGCAAGATTCCAAGACTTTGTAGAGATAGGGAAGCTATCTTCATTTCTTAAATCGCCTTATGAAGTTGATGCGGCGGCAGAATGGAGTGACGTGGCTGCGAAAATTTTCCATGTTCCAAAGGCACTACTCCAAATGGAGATAATATACTTGCAGGAAGATATTTCTTTGCAAATACATAAAACTACATCATGTGAAGAATTTTGGGGCAAACATGTCCCAGAAAAGTATGAGATCTGTAAAAAACTAGCCATCAAACTGGCTACAATGTTTGACTCCACATATGTGTGTGAGTCGTCATTCTCGAAAATGAATTTTTTGAAGAAAAATACCGATCCAGATTAACAGACGCACACCTCGAAGACACGCTCCACATCAGCTGTTCGCCTCGCCAACCCAACTTCAAAAAGCTTGCTCAAGAGCGCAAGTGTAATTTCTCGCATTAATTACTGTCATTTATGGTTAATTTAGTCTAAAGTTAATAAAAAAGTCAAATAAAAAATTGAGTTTTTTTTCTGCACCTCGGTAAAAAAACTCTACCGTATCCGGACCTCACGTAGAATTACTTGCCGACCCCTGGTCTATAGGTTGGGTCTAAGACCGTAACATGTAGTTTACAAAGTTATTGGTGAGGCTACTTTCATACTCCATGTAGGTAACCAGGTGCTTTCATAACTTTGTATGTGTTACTAAAAGAAGGTGTCACTCGCGCGGTCTGCAGCCCACGATGCCACTATTTTTAAATTTATTCAACGCTTTTGCAGGAGTCGCCCTCACAAATTATGTAGCTTGAGCAATCATTGGACAGCCTCGTGGCAACCAGCCCCCGATCATTGTGTTACGCCTTCTTACTGCACGGTGGATACGTGGAAAAGTTGCTTATGCAAAGGCTAGTTTATTTTAAAAGGGATTTCGTCCAGCAAACCCAGGTAGGCCTTTCCGATTTCTAGGGCCGATATCTCCAACCATCTTACACCACATACCCTCCGAACATAAATTATCATTCGAAGGCTTCACGCGAACAAATGACGACGTAGTGTGACAGCGGGTTCGTCAAAATGACGAATGTGCCACCCTCACTGACAACGCGTGATATATGACGAATGTGGAGTGTTGTGGAGGGTGTTGAGTTAGATCTATTATTAGCCGGGAAGACGATGGGTTTTCTTGCCGTTTCTTTCTTTCCCCAAAGACAGAAGAGGCAAAAAAAGACGTGTTCTATGAATATTTGTTAATATGTTTTTTTTACGTCTGGAGGCACAGGCTACTCAAATAAAGTATCGCTTAATATAAATGTAACTTCCCAAGTGAAGAACTGTGAGTCATGACGAACATGAGTTTGAGTGGCGATCATACTTAAAATCGGTCGATTGCGCCCGGTCTCAAACGTACTCCATTATCTGTATCATGTCTCAACCGAAAGTCTTCATGCAAGTGATGGCAAAACATCTTGAGCAAACCATCTACATCTGCAAAGCATAGGGTTAGCACCTATACTTCCGGTTGAAGAAACAGGCGCCAAAACGCGCGCGCACTGCCAGCGGAAGCGCGCGCATCGAGTCGAGATTGTGGTTCCGCCCCTTCCGGCGAATGGCACCTCGTCGAGCTTCAGTCCTCGAGCTCAGTCGATTACCAGCTTCTACCAAATCAAGATCATAGGCAAAAAGTGCTATAAAGACGATATAATTATTAATATTTGTGATTATTAAATAGTTTCATTACATCAGAAGTGTACGAAGAATCCCGCCCCTGTAACTTCAAATATCATGGCTGGAAGGAAGAAGTATAAACGTTGTAGCAAAAAAAGAAGACGATCAATATCGACATCCAGTAGCAGTTTGTATAGCTCCAGTTCAAGTGAAACGCTGACGCCACCGCGACGCAAAAAGGCAAAGTCATCATCTACCAAGAGTCAGGTACCTCAGTGCAATGGTATGGTTTTAAATTCGATGGTGCCAGAGTTTAACCCACTCAGTGATAAAGTAGACAATTGGTTTAATATTGTAGATTTACATACATAAACATTTAAATGAAAAAAAAAGATATAATTGTGTTCCAAGCAGTTAATAAATTACGAGGTACGGCTAAGCAATGGTACAATTCTTTTGTAAAGAATGAAAGTTGTTTGGCTGCTTGGAAATGGAAGGAATGGCGGGAAAAAATATCATTCACGTTTCAAACACGCCGTAACATGCATTCGTTGCTTAGAGATGTGCTTGATTGTAAACCTATTCAAGGTTAGTCTCTTTACGAGTATTGCTTTGAACAGAAATCTAAAATAGACAAATTGTGTCTGAACTTTACGGAGGTAGACATTATTTCCATCATAATTGGTAACATAAATGATTCGAACATTAGTGCATCTGTGGAAGCAGGGACCATTAATTCATGCGATCAACTTGCATCATTCACCCGTTACTACCAGTCACGACTACAGACCTACCACTCGTTTTACAAAACACCATAGTACACCGGCGTCTTCAAATTCAGAGGTCGACAATCGCTTAAATGCACATAATCAACATGCGAATAGTATTAAATCTGTACCGGCAGCCACAGTGTCTGCAAACCACTTACATTGTTATGGGTGTGGTGGTAATCACAAAAAGGTTCAATGTAGTGCGATTTGCGAATTTTGTTCAAGGAGAGGGCATTCAGAAAGTTACTGCCGCGTTCAAAAATCAAAATATGTTAAAAATGAAGTCAAACGTATTAGTGCCAGTTACTCTAAAAATAAATTTCATAAAATAGCCAGCTTGGGTGGTTTTTCACAACAGGTATTCATTGATATGATGAGTGAGCAGTCACTACCCATAGGTAGTGACTGCTCACTCATATCATCACACTTAGTCAATCAACTGCATTTCACAACGCTTAAGCTACCTAAACAAAAAACATTACAGGGTTTTAATAAAGATTCAGCGACAACGGTGACGGACTATGTATTAACTACGGTAGTGATTGATGATGTCGAGTTTAATCCCGTTAAACTATATGTAGTCAATGATTTGTCAGGCTGTGACGTGCTGGTGGGGCGGAATGTGACTGAGGACCTATCAGTGATGTATGTTAGAATATGTGACGTGCTAAAATTCGATAAGGTCAAAAGAGTTTATTCGATATTTACAAATGATGGAATAATTCTCAACGTTGACCCTAGTCATCGCGAAAAACTCATAGATATATTTCGTAGATATCCTAATAGCTTTTATTCAGATCTTTCTAAGCTGGGTAAGGTGAAAAACATTGAATTAGAAATAAAGTTAGATTCTAAAAAGCCGGTATATTTAGGTTGCCTGAACCTGATAAAGTAATGTTGCGAAAAATAATTGATGATCTTTCAAGAAACAAAATCATACAAGAAAGTAAATCAGCGTATGCTAGTCCTGTTTTACTTGTAGTAAAAAAGGAAGGTGAGAAAAGATTGTGTGTAGATTACAGGTCCCTAAATAAAATTACAATAAAAGAGAAATACCCTATGCCGAGGATAGAGGACCTCATAGACAGATTTATAGGTTGTAGATGGTTCTCTAGTTTGGACATGAAAAGTGGATATTATCAAATTGTCATAAAAAAATAATCTGTAGATAAAACTGCTTTCATCACTGAGGACGGGCATTATGAATTCTTACGTATGCCATTTGGCATTTCTAATGAGCCATTAATCTTCCAGAAGTTTATGAATAGGATATTAGGAAATATGAAGTTTGGCAATGTTATTGTTTATCTAGATGATGTTTTAACTATTTCCAAAACAATAGAAGAAATTTTGAGACGCTATAGTCAGTAATTAAATTATTTGTTGAACACGGACTTACACTAAATTTAAAAAAATGCTTTTTCTTTCAAAATGAAATAACTTTTCTTGGCTATGATGTTAACAGCGAGGGTATCAAATCAAGCCATCTTCGAAAAAAAATGACGCGATCAAAAAAATTCCTGTGCCTAAAACGCTCCATCAACTCCGTCAATTTTTAGGAGTAGTTAATTACTTTCACAAATTCATTAAAAACTGCGCAATCATCAGTAGCCCACAAACAAAACTTCTAAAAAAGGTTGAAAAATGGCAATGGACTGACGAACATGATCGAGCTGTAAGTTTCTTTAAAGACGCGTTGACGAGTGATTCCATTTTAGCCATTTTTGACTCCGAAAAGGAAGTTATCCTTTACACCGATGTAAGTCGCGAGGGGATAGCTGGTATCTTGGTCCAAGTGCATGAACATGGTGAAAGACCCGTTTATTATTATAGCAGGCGAACAAGTAATGAGGAGAAACGGTATCATTCAAGCGAGCTCGAATTTCTGGCGATCATTGCTTCCTTACAGAAATTCCGTCTATATCTACTCGAAATACGGTTTCAGATTATAACTGACTGCAACGCAGTACGGTATGCGCTCACGAAAAAGGAAATACTACCCAGGATAGCTCGTTGGGTGTTACAAACTCAGGAATTCGACTACGAAATATCACTAAGTAGAAACCCGGTTTCACAACAAGAAATAGTCATGTCTATAACTGAAGCAGATCGGCTTTTATCTGTCCAGGAACAGGATAAGGAATTGTTAAGAATTAGAGATATTTTATTGTAAGGAGATGCCGAAGCGCATAAAGATGTGTTTAATACATACGAAGTTTTAAGTTACAAAGTGTATAGGCGTACCACTCACGGTCGTAGATGGGTCGTTCCCAAAAATTGCATATGTCAAATCTTAAAATACAATCATGACAAAATAGGCCATTTCACGGCTGATAAAACGCTTGACAGGATTAAACATAATTATTGGTTACCAAAAATGAAAATAATAGTCAAAAATTGCTTACAAAACATGTCAAAAATTGCTTACACTGTCTTTATAAAAAAAGTAAAAGCGGTAAAAAGGAGGGAGCACTTCACCCGATTCCAATATACGCGCGTCACTTTCATACATTACATATGGACCACATGGGTCCATTTGTAAAGTCGACTAAGGGTAATTGTCATGTTCTCGTATTAGTAGACGCTTTTACAAAAAAAATATTTATCTATCCTGTACGAAACACTAGCACTGAATAAGTTTTAATAGAATTGAATAGCTTATTTAAAATTCTGGAAATCCAAAACGACTTATTACTGATGCTGGCTCGGCCTTTCCGTCAAAAGCGTATATATCATACTGTTCTGCAAAAAACATACGGGCACACACTATTTCAACTGGAATACCTCGCTCCAATTGACAAGTCAAACGCTATAATAAAACCATTCTAGAAGCACTGCGTTCATTAGGAGCGGAATCTGGATATGACAAATGGTATGAAGTTCAAGCAACATTACAGCAAGGTATAAATAGCACTATACAGAGAACTATCAATGCTGTCCCGAGTGAAGTATTTTTTGGATATCGCCTACGCATGGAAAGTGACCGATATTTACCTGATGTTGAAGAAAATATTGATATGACAACGTTGAGAAAAGACGTAGACGCAAGAATCAAATCGAGTTCGAACCATGAAAAAGAAAAATTTGACACAAAACGAAGTATAATACCTTGGACACCTTGGACACTATTTACACACATTGATCTAGCCCCAAACTAGGAATCCCTGTATCTTGGGTACTAGACAACGATACACATACTTATATAGATAAATATTATACTTAATTAGATAAACAACCATAACTAGGGTACAAACATCCGTTCTCGTCAAACAAATGTTGCCCCCACCGGGACTCGAACCCGGGACCTTTGGTTTCGTGGGCAGGGTCACTGCCGACTCGGCCATTCGGGTCGTCATATGTATGGTATGGCACGGTTGTTTGAAGTTGGTGATCTCGTGCTCGTTAAAATACCAGTCATTATAATAACGGTGCAAGTACAAAGCTGCTTCCGTCATTTAAGGGCCCGTTTAGAGTGACGGAAATTTTAGGCCGAGACAGGTATCGCATTGCCGACATTATGGGCAGTGAGCGATCCCACAAGAAATATACTGGAGTTACATGTATCGAGAATATGAAACCATGGATAAAGATATCGGAATGGAATGAGGACAAGGATGTTAGCGAAGGTGGTAAATATATTTCACTATATGTTACACACATTATAGGTACAATATTTGTCCAGTAAAATAATATGCCTAGTTGAATCACAAAAATTGAATGTCATGTTAACACTAAAATTAAGAGTGAATAAGTAAAGAAACTATATGGCAATATTTGTTTGCAAATAGTTTGAATAGAAGTAGGAGACAGGGTTTACACAACATTGAATCGATAAACCGGCAGACTTGAAGAGTAGAATAGAATAGAATAGAATAGAATAGGTTTCTTAAATATCTAATGTTAGTTTCACATGATATAACCATAGGTATGCAAATTACATTTTAGTACACAATTTAATTACAAGTCAAATGTAGGCTTATAAAATATGATTGTAATGTCAGTCCATAATAAAATAAAATTATTTATTATTCTCATGTATAAGTCAAGTATTCATTGACTGAATAAAAAGTTGCATTAACGAGCAGAGTTTTTAATTTATTTTTAAAGGCATGTAAATGCTCGGTTTCTCTAACATTTTGCGGAAGCTTGTTAAATATTCGGGTTGAAATATTGAATATACTCTTGCCATAGTTAGCACTTCTATGTTGCTCAGCACATAGCTTATTTGCATGACGTTTGCTTTCTAACGTTTTATAGTGGCGTAAATTACTCTTTACAAATACACATGTTTCATATATATATAGACACGGCAAGGTCAGAAGTTTAAGTTTATTAAAAAAGGGTTTTGCAGCTATCCGTAGGGACAAGTTTACACACTGCCATAATACACTTCTTCTGTGCTTTAAATATTTTGTCATTGCCTGTGGCATTGCCCCAGAAAATTATACCGTATCTCAAGGAGGATTCAACAAAGCCGTGGTTCGCGGCAATTACGGCATCAGTGGTTACAGTCTTGGCGAGCATATACAGGGCATACGAGTGTGTGGCTTAGAGTTGGAACATACTCTAAGTTAGAAAATCGGATCAATTGTGTACACGAGATCTCCGTGCTTGGACTGAACGACTGGTTATCACTTCAATTGACTAATTGTATTATGAGCGGGAGACGGAATTTACACAACATTGGGTCACAAACCGGAAGCTTGACGAGTGTATGGCTTAGAGTTGGAATGTACTCATCAAGTTGAAAAATCGGATCCATTGTGTAAATAAGATTTCTGTTGCTCAGGATCAGCTAATTGTTAGAGGATCAGAAGCTCGGTTATCCTCCACAGTTGTCTACTATATCGTTTGAGTAAACTATTAACAGAATGTTGTTTTCTACATTTCAGAAGTTCCCTAGAGAGACGTGTGCGAGGACGAACACGATGCAGGAGGGCCAGATGTTAGCGCTTATACTTCCGGTTGAAGAAACAGGCGCCAAAACGCGCGCGCACGGTCAGCGAAAGCGCGCGCATCGAGTCGAGAATGGAGCGAAACGATTGTGGTTCCGCCCCTTCCGGCGAATGGCACCTCGTCGAGCTCAGTCGATTACCAGCTTCTACAAAATCAAGATCATAAGCAAAAAGTGTTGTAAAGACGATATAATTATTAATATTTGTGATTATTATATAGTTTCATCTAATTCTCACCATGGAGCCCTTAACGCCGACTATCGTAAGCGACACTTTATCGAAATTGCGATTTTTATCGTAAACTAGCTGACCCGGCAGACTTCATTCCACCTAAAATTATATTATATTGTAAAATAACTAATATGGTACATACCCTAAAGTGGCGAGAAAATTATTAATAAATAAAATAAAATTCGTTCGTAATCTAGATGTTGGTAAGTGAAAGAGATCCGCTACTATAGCCATCTATCTATATCTATATTACCTAGTCCAATGATTCAAAGACAAAAGAGTTTATATGATCCATGGCTACCAACGTCATCTAGCGATAGGGAGCTGTCTCCACTTCCCATACAAAACATGTTTTTTGTTTTTTGGCTGTATACCTGAGTTTTTCCTTACTTTCTTTTTACCTAAACTAAATGTGAATAGGAATTATTCAAACTGGTCCGGCGATCTTAGAGATTTAGTAAGAATAATGTACAGGCGATTCATTTTTATACGTATAGATAGAGAGCTGATATGTTAAACTGCAACGGATGGTTCCACATTGACGTTTCCCGCCAAAATACAACCAAAAGAAAGTTCTGGCAACTGCGAGTTTCATTGTAAATAATTCTTTCATTTTTAACGTAGACATAATAATTTTATTATAAGTTAATATGGTCTTAGAATATTGCAATATGGGAGACCCTACTTGTTATCACAGCCCCTAGAGCGCATCAATATTCGGTCGTTTTCTATTAAATTATTATTTCTTATATTTCTATAAATTATTTGAAAAAAACATTTTAATTCATTGTGCACGAAATCTATGATTCAAATAAATATTATCACTGCATTGCTTTTGCTCTATATTAAAATTGTGTTTACCTGTTAGTCTTATTTAATTGAATTCTATACAAAACTAACATACATTATGAATGAAACAGGATATTGTCGCTTTGAACATATAAAAAATATGTTCAAAGCGTGGGTCTAGGTCGATTTGTGTAAGTTTGTCCTCTAATATTTATTTAGTTCAAACGCCATTACTTCTACGTATCTAATACACATAAGCTTGAAGAAGATGAGGGCAAAAGTATTGTAGGCGCCAAAAATTACATAAAATGCAACAATCACATATATTTTATAAGTTTCACAGATTCAAAAGTTTTGTAGTGTAAGAGTGTAAGTTTTGTGTTGACATGACAGCATAATGTTTTAAAATATTTAAAAAAGCGTTTCCTGTAAAATTTCATTTCTGTCGCTTACATTAGGTCGGCGGTAAGGGCTCGAGATATACAAGGAAAGGAAGAGTCTTAAGAAATGGAGTGTTGTATATCTCCTCTGGTGTGGGCAACCCTATTAGGGATTCTCATTTTCAACCTTATGCCTAGGTAATAATTAAAAGTAAAAAATCAATGAAAATGGCTGTCTAAACACACAAATGTGCCTCTACAGGAAAAGGTGAAACGCTTTGTATATTTAAAATACTTCTTGCCAATTTATTCTCTGTTCTGTGTAGTTATTCAGAGTCTTGTTCAATTCATTTGCCCACTGAATTCGTAATGTCTCATTGAAGTGTAAAGTAGCTCTCGACTGGCTGTTTTTAATCTGCCCACGGTAAATGCACAGTAACCGCACGACACTCTTAAGTAAGGGACAGAGCTATGCGTCCGTCTCCCTTACATTTTATAAGCGACACAAGGAGTAGGAAATTGACATGGTCAATAGGGGATACTTTCTGAGCAGGTTTCTTTTTAATATGGAATAGATGGCGTTGAAAATACAACTCCCTTTTTCTAGTTGGCGCATGATGAATGTGGTAAATATGGGCAGAGGATACCTGAACAAAGAAAGAAATACCCTTCACTGTCACGTTTGCGAGATAATTGACATTAAATAATCACCGTATTACTATCTGTGTGCAATAAAATATAAATGAAATAAAACTGTGCATTATTGCATTGTGCACTGTTGAACGGTAATACAGTAGAGTACATTAACATTAATATTAAATAATCACCGTATTACTACAAAAAATACACATAGTTTAACCTCAAAACAAATGTCAAATCCTATTAATTTTTGTCTGTAAACAAGTGTTGAACAGGATTTTTTTTTGTGGTAAGACCGTCAATGTTCTCAAATATTTGTCTTTACTTCCAACGTAGCACTTCAGAATACCAACCATATTATTATTTTTTGTTTGTTTAAATGACCTTGTCCCATATTTAGCATATTCATCAGGCGCCAAAGAAAATAAGACCGGGTATTTCGGTGTCGAATGGTAACTGCTAGTTGTGCCCGAAGTAATCTCTTTTAAGTGATAAGCTCGCCCATGTACCTGAGTTTTCTTTTGATGTTTCGTGTATATTTATCTGTGTGCAATAAAATATAAATGAAATAAAACTGTGCATTATTGCGTTGTGCACTGTTGGGAGACTAAAAGCGGCCAATGGAAATGCGAACATTTGTTTAGTTGTGAAGTTGTTCTTCACAGTACAGTCCGCGATCTAGTATAATACTCCTTCTGGAATTTGAATGTACTTATTGTGTCCATCGTAGGGACTACAATTGTATCAAAACCGGCTTCTATGTTATGAACAGCACAAATTGATTCAAATCTTGATTAGAATCTCAGTTGCCGTTTCTGACAGTGAACTGATAAAACAACATGTTTTACGGACCGGCACTCGTGCTTAGTAAACTTTGTTGTAAATCTGCTCCGAATTCTAATTCGGTCAAAATTAACTTTGATATTATTTTAGTGAAAAGTCTATAAGTTGGATTTTAACAAATTAGGTGTCGTTGGATTTTTAGAGACCGTGAGAGTAACAGGCTTTTATATATACTTTTTAATGAAAAGTCCATAGTCTGGTTTAAGACCGCAAAATGTAGTTTACAAAGTTATTGGTGCGGCTACTTTCACACTCTATGTACGTTACCAGGTGAATTAATTAGTTTGTCTTTGGTATTCAAAAGAAAGTGCAAACGTGGTATTTGTTGTATTAATGATTCCACATGTTAATTCAATTAGTTAGACCAGTTGTGATTATGACACCTCCAGAGTCGGTCTCCGTCTGTCATAGCTGATTCCCAAGACCTCGTAGAGATCTTCTTCTTCTTGTCCTATTACAATCGTAATAGGACAAGAAGAAGAAGATCATGAAGAAGAAGAGTGACCATGAGAATTCCTTCTGCTTGCTTCTATCTTGTGACTCCATTTTTACATTGCCATAGCCTCACTGCATTCATGGATGTCTTACTTTTAACTGGAATCTTAATAGCAAGACCAAATAACAAATGGTAGGTTGCCACTTTATGGTAATTTTTTTTTTGTTGTCTTAGTTGGCCAATTAATTCATTATGATAATTCAATTATTAAATTATGTTTGAAGTAGGTCGGTTACTTGTTTGGTACGACGTTGTGTAAATGACACTTATAGTCAGGACAGTCAGGACTTAAAAATAATGTCAATAAACAAACGAAGAACGAATAATTTGACTAAACTTTGAATCAGAGATATAATTGAATATACTAATACAATAGCAATAAAATAATAAAATAATAATTATCCTACAAAAAACAAAAAATATGCAATTTTACAAGCCCAGTAAACCCTTAAAATAAACTAAAATAACCAAAATATAGATATAATGAAAACAATAAAATTCCTCGGACTAACACTAAGACCAAAATTGTGGATGGAAGCTTCGTATAGAGAAACTATCCTATAGAATAAATAACTAATACCCACTCAGCAAATTAACACAAATTGCGTCCACAGAGGCGGCTTTTACTGCATACTTTGGCTATGAGCACGTTGTCCTAAGCTACAGTATTATTTTATTTGGCAGTTCTACTGTTCTAGATAAATCGGACTGCTGCCATTAACCCCTCTGAAAGTTGCAGACCTTATTTTAATAATTATGGCATTTAAGTGATAAAATCGACCTAAAATTACCATTTCCATTACGCACTTCATAGGAATAGCATATTTTATGTAGCTATTAAAAAAATCAACTTGTTCCAACTGACATAAAAACCTTAAATTAAATTCCTTTTAACATACTATCTCTTTTATATTTTTGATTCTAGAATAAGCGACGTCACACACATATGAACATCCAAGAACTGTTTTTTTTCTTTTTCCCCAGCCGGGGATCGAACCCGGGACCTCTCGCATGGTTGGCAGAGCCACAACCACAGCATCACAGAGGTCGACCATAAAATCCTTAAAATAAAATATACTATGATATTAATGAATACTTAAATGATGAATTGATGAGGAATTGATTTCTAACTAAACTCGCAAAAGTTATTGAGCCGGCCTGAGTTTTCTTGCCGTTTCCTTCTTTGACCAAAAAGCCCACGACTTTACGAAGCGGAGTAACATATCCTTATAATATATTGCTTAATATCCTTGATAAAAAATCAAATCAAATACGAACAAAATAAAATAATATAAATATCCAAGAGCTCCGTGTTCTAATGGGTTTCACGATTGCGTCTCACACAGGCGATACAGGTTCGATTCCTGATCATGTATCAATGAGATAATAAATTTATCTTAAGTGCATTATACGGACGTTCTAACGGTGATGGAAAACATCGTGAGGAAACCATCATTACTCCATAGCTCCCTCCCTGTCACGCAAAATGGAGTATTGGATAACTGGCTCAAAGTGGGCGCAATTGTGCCTTTGCCACCCCGTATGGGAAGAGGCGTGACGCTCGTCATGTTATATATCCAATAATTGTAATATGGAAATAAGTTAATAAATAGCTAGTAATTAATTATTACATAATTTGCATACATATTTAAGTAAAGAAGAAAATATTAAAATTTAAGTACCAATCAAATAAACCAATCGACCTTTTTGGTCTAGTTATTTAGATTCCAGGATTATGTTATATATATCTCACCGTAAGATTGCCAAAACAGTTAATTTATAAAATAACTTACAAACTAACGCGTTAGTTTAAACCAGTTCACAATTTAACGGTTTTATTATAAACTAACACGTCATATCGTAAGCATTATGGTACAGTTTACAAATTATCGATAGTTTGTAAACTAACGAGAAACAATACGTTAGATTGTAATCAACGGTATCGACAATCTTACGGGGACATATATATCAAGTTATGTTCCCACATAACCCCAAACCCTTTTTCATGCTGGGTGACCTGTCTAGTGAGATATTCAATGTTTTAAATGCTAATGCTAACGCTAAATAGCGAGTAAAGACCTGTGCCCCTCAGTTAGAACGGTAATACAGTAGAGTACATGAATTTATCCAGCCCTGTAACTCCTGACGCCATAAACCTCCTACGTAAGCAGATAGTATAAAATATTTGGATCGCCGCCAAAAAATAATCCACTGAAATTGGATACCACTGGTATACATACCCCAGTTTCATTTCACATACATGTATTCTCGTAATACAGGGTGTAACATAAAGGTGTAGAGTAATTATAGTAGGATGTTTTTTATTTTTGTTTATGATATGTATGTATACAATTATAAAACTGTGCCGCTGCCAACCCCGCATAGGAGAAACCATAAACAAATATAATATATAATAGTAAGCCATTAATGTGCCCATCGAGGGGACAGGCCTTTACCCGGATACGAGTAATATTAAGCCATACTGCACCACGATGGCTCAATGCGGGTTGGTGGAGGGGTTTTACAACCACTACCACGTAGCGATAGTAGCCGGGACCTACAGCTTACTGTGTCATCCGGAACACTGAACGTCCGATAACTTACTTATGATAAATCATTTTTCTCATTGGTACATGGTCAGGATTCGAACTTGCATCTGTGTGACAAGCAAGCGTGAAACTCCTTAGACCTCGGCGCTCACAAACAAATATAAAAAATAGGTACATACATTGTTGGGCCACAAACAATGTATGTACCTATTTTTACCTCACTAGTGCTGAAAAATTATTAATATTAGCTCGACGCGCATTGCGCAGGTAATAGATGCAACGGATGTATCCACCAATTAACTCAATCCATGTTACTAAAAAAAAAAAAATTTTTTTTTAACTGTTTAGAACTGTTAAAAAAATCTCACTGTTGAAAATAGAGTAAAAAGTTACATGCAAAAAATATATTTTCATCCCAAATTAACGAAATGTTCACCAAAATTTTACACTCTATTTTACTACCTGGCTTCGCTTCGGCTTCAGGTTGTATTGTAAAGTTGTGACGTCACAAACCTAATTTGCGATCCGGCTGTAGCAACCCATACGGTTCGATGTAAATACATGCGGGCACTAAATTTGGTGAACATTTAACATATTTGGGAGTCGAAACTTGTATTGGTAAACAATATACCTATTTATTGCCAAAAAATATTAAACACAGTTTAAACTCAATACAAACTTCAACTCAAGTGTTGAAAAGGAGTGTATTGTTTTGTAAGAAGACTCAATCCGCGTCACTACAAAAATATTAAACATAGTTTAACCTCAAAACGTACGTCAAATCCCTTACAATTTTGTCTTTAAACAAGTGTTGACAAAAAAAACCCTAAGTTTATTTTTTAAACATAGTTTAACCTCAAAACAAATGTCAATCCCTATAGATTTTTGTCTTTAAACAAGTGTTTAACAGGAGTTTATTGTTTTCTAATAAGACCCAAGAAGTCTAAAGGTGTTCTGAGGGGTGTAACAGAAAGTTGTAGTCATGTTTTAGGGTGATGTTGGGCACGTCATTCTAAACATCTTTCACTATATATAGAAAGGATTTGATCAATGCGATTTTATTAATTACCTTTCCATGTAAATCAGCAGATCGCACGACCAAAAATGTATGTTCTGGTGTGTGTATGTTTAAAACACATCCCCGCAGTACCTCGTGGCTTAGCAATTAATCTATTTTTTCCGGAAATTAAATGAGTACCTCGCCTGATCCTCGTCATTAGGGCTAAGGAGGGGAAGGGGATGTAAAAAAGAGGGGGGAGAGACGTGAGGTGAATGAATGAACAAAGGGACCAATTACGGAATGGTATTATAGAATCAGTTAGGGATCCGATTTTTAGTTCGTTGGGTAAATATTAACTCGGTCAGCTAGTTTCTAGCTTATGGCATGCAACGTGTGATCCAGGGATTATTTGGACAAGTTATTACTAGTGGCTCTTTGAGCTGTAGACCTCGCTAGAGACACTTTATTTTAATAATACATACAAACTTATGAATGCACCTGGTTAAATTCATGGAGTATGAAATTAGCCGCACCAATTACTTTGTAAACTACATTTTGCAGTTAATCCCAATCCCCCTTTTCACTAAAATTATATAGTGTGCTACTCTGACGGGTTCTACAAATAAAACGACACCTCATTTGTTAAAATCCGTCAAGGTATTTGGACAGCAGCAGTTTTTTGAAATTTTAAAAACCCCACAACTCCGCCATTTTGAAAGATTCCCAAAAACTGAATCGCCAAAAAAAGCAATTTAACTATAGAACATGCTCGCAAATTCACGAGAATCAGTTGAGAAATTCAGTCTGCAGAGGAGAACAACCGGACAAACGAAAGCATTTTTTCCCAATCCTGAATCGGAGACGCCTCATCGCTTCGCTCGGTCGGTCAATTAACTCAGTCAGCTTGTTTCATTCTGGCATTCAGCGATTGTTTGGCCAAGTTATATATACAATACTAAAATTTAAAAACGCGTTATAAAACAAAACTCTACTTACTCCTCCTCCTTTAATGTATTGTATTTAAACGCATTTCATATTGCACAATCGTTGATTTATTTTAAGCCATAATTTTGTTCAATAAGACCAACGTTTGGCCTTTAAATTTTATCACGTCAGTTCCCAGAATTGTCATTCAACTCACGAACAAAATGAGCGTTTTTGACAGTAGGCACAGGATGTTTTTTACTAATTAGTAATAATAGGAGTCACCCCACTGTAATACATTACAAGTGCAGACTGCGGTAACATTGCAGGGAAGCGGCTATCTTCATGCTTGGCTGAATTCTAGAGGCTAAACAACATCTTGTCTTATAATTATGGTTCCCATTTCCACTATGGAATGGATGGAATGGTTTACGTAAGGAAATCCCAGAATTCCGTCTACCACCTTCCAGCTCCATCATCAGGTGATGAAGATGATAACATCGCCGGGAGATATGACTGGGGACTTAACTTACTTAACTTAACTTAGCTCAAACTCGATAGGTTTATAAGTAAGCATCCTAGGGTTCCCTCTCCCACCCTCGAGCTCCATCATCAGGCTAGCTCAATAGTACCATATTATTGTATTAACATCTGAACTACAAATGTGACACCGTAAGATTGTCCAAACAGTTAGTTTATAAACTAACGCGTTAGTTTGTAAGCCAACGACAAATTGTAAACCAGACCGACAGGGCCTAGAATTTACGTTTATTTTGCTCTTATATGTTATTCTAACACGAAGGCTATTCGAAGGCTTCGTTGCCCCCTCTAGTTTTCACCAGTGTTTGCCCTGAGGGGTATTTCCTTTGCAATTCAAGTTTAAACCAGTTCACAACTTAAAGGTTTTATTATAAACTAACGCGTCTTATCGTCAGCAATACGGTACAGTTTACAATTTATAAATTGTTTGTAAACTAACGAGAAAAAAAAACGTTACATTATAAACTAACGCTTTTGACATTCTTATAGTGACTTATGCAAACCAAGATTCGTAATGATAGAAGAACGAGAACTGGAAGAATTTTCCATTCCTAGATTTGTTGCCCACCGTTACTGGTACTTATTTACAAGTGGACCTGAGGATATGAATAAAAATGCATAAAAAACCTTCATTCTGAAGGCATCAGGCGATGATTTAGCAACTTGCTTCGCGACTATTGGTCGATGTTTTTGTTATCGTCAAATAATCCTCACGTCTCCTTTTGCTGTCCTGAACACGCTTTACGGTTCAAAGAGTAATTAGCTCTCAGCTGGTTAATAACTCGCTCAGCTCAGCCAAAAAGCCAATTACATTCGCCAGAGCAAATAAAATGAACACCAAAATCAAATATTCCGACTGGTACATTAATTAATCAAAGTGTACTTCATTATTTCAATACAAATATATTGTAAGTAAAATCTGGTTTTGCTCGAAACATTGTCTTTGGATTTATGAGGTTGGCTGGGAAAGGTTGTGTACCCCTGAAATGCTTAGGCCAATGGTTGTTCAATGAGGCAAAATTCTAATGGTTACTTTTACTTTATTGCACAAAACTTTACTAACAGGGTGGAAAATTTAATATACATGTATTATTAATTTTATTAGCAGACATAACTTGAAATGTTTCCATCTTGGGTGTTTGACGCACACTACCGTTTAGGTTCATTTTGATTGCTATTTATTTTAATGTTTTTGTTCGATTCCAAATCGATATTCGATCGATGGTTTCTGAACGGCCATTTTTGAATTTGACGTTGCTGCCAACCTTGCAGTTTTTGACAACTGACAGACGAAAGCCCTCGCAATGTAAACGCGTTTTGGATAGGGTATTGAAATTAAATCGCAGTCCATCTCTTAATGTATTCGAGGTTCCCTCAGGATTGTCTATATAGCTGAGTGTGTTGTGGTTCCCCGAACCAGATAAAGTTCGCATTTACGTGGCCGATTGGTTTTTTACCACGTAACATAACCTGTGTTGGAACACTGTGCTGATCGAGGCTGGCCCGCCAGTCACACAGGAGGTTGGCTGAAGAACCTGTCTACCAAGAAGAGCCTAGGGTGCACCCGGGCCTTGCAGAGAGAAAGGAGGTTGACGGGACCGAAGCACAGACCAGGTTAGATCGAACCCAATCATTTTAGCTCGGTGAATCGCCGACGTTCAAACTTCTTGGCAACTGATCGCTACGCTACCTCGTAGCTGATGGGCCCCTACGAGGTCATTAGGTGCCGAGAAGCCTGAACATATTGGTAGCAGAGCGTGGTTTCCTGAGATTTGCAGACGTCAAGGGCTCCAGGAAGACACGATTTGAGACTATCAATCTGTAGGTATAGGCGGTTATTAGATAACTTGGTTGTGTTCCTATATCCACATAGATTGGTAGTATTGTTAGCTATAGGTCTATTGCTGATAGTAGGCAGACAGATATTGAGTTGAAATTTGCATTGAAGTACCAGTTAGTCAATCTATTAGTGGTCTAGTAATGCTAATGAATGTTTTGGTTAACATAGGTAGTTACATCTATTGATAGCAGGCTATTACATTGTTTTCAGTTATAGCAATTTATAACTTGAACTAATATTGACTATCTGTGTGTGTTGTAGTGATAAAGGGAAACTAAATTGTTATTTACAGAATTTATATAGATATGAAACTCGGTTCCTATTGTTTAAGGAAATCAACATTGTTTAAGTTATAGTTTAGGGTTCCCTCGTTTGGGTTATAGACTGGAGGGTCCAATAAAATTGAGTTACTGCAAATTGTGAGTAAGTATCGTTCCGATCATGTCGTTATCTGAAATCCAGAAGGGTTTTTCTAAGGAACTCAGATGGTTTTCCTCCGCACACGGTCTGATAGACCGTTTAGATAGGCATGATGTGGTATTGGAGCGGTCTATGGACGTTAAGGAACGTTAAAATAGGGTGCTCGAATTGTCCGCGCAGGCGGAATCAGTTGATGGTTGCGCACCTGACAGGCTGTCACGGTTGCTAGGGGATGTCGACCAATGTATGGAGATGGCAGCTGCTATCACGCAGAAGGCTGCGGACATACGTAGACAGCGCGAGTCCAGCCATGGTGGTGACATTGAAGCACCTCTGCCGCTTCAGGGTTCAGGGTCCAGGTTACCGGCCATAACTATGCCTACTTTTGACGGAGTGTCCGGTGAATGGATGAGCTTCATCAATCTGTTCGACAGTTTGGTGCACATGCGATCGGACATTACCAAGTCTGTCTAGATGGCTCAGCTGGTGGCAGCATTGAGGGGTGAGCCTAGGGAGCTGGTCGCTCATTTGACAGTTACGGAGGGTAACTATGAAACGGCCAGACAATTGTTGGTCAGACGTTACCATAACAAACGGAGGTTGGCCGATGCCCAACTGAACCGTTTGTTTAGTATCCCGGTTGTGAACAAGGTCGGGGCCATACAGACGGAGGTTTTGAACCCGTTGTTGTCCGTCACCAAGGCTCTAGAGAATCTTGGACTTCCGGTTGGTGAATGGTCGTACCTACTGCTGTACATTGTACTTTCCCGCCTACCCGCTGACGTGCAGACTCGTTTCGAACAGTCTCACGGGAGGTCGGCCGAGGACCTGCCCGCCTTCTCCGACTTGGTCGGATTCTTGGAAGAGGAGGCTCGACGGGCAGAGAATTTGGGGTTGACGGTCACCCATCCTTCGGAGCCACAGAGAGCTGCCGGGAGCGCTGTGAGTAGGGGCCCTCCGACGAGGAAGGACCGCACCAACCGGCAGTCGTATGGGACTGTGAGTGCATTGACCCCACATAGTGAGACCTGCCCATGTTGTAGGCAGATTGGCCATGCTGTGGCCAATTGCAATAAGTTCGGGGAACTTAGGGTTGAGGGACGGCGCCGGATGGCCAAACAGCGGAGCTGGTGTTTCCTGTGCCTCGGGCCACACATGGCTAGGGACTGCACGCGCACAAAAATGTGCGGATATTGTGGTGGGGCCCACAACAATCTGTTGTGCATGAACCGGTCCGGCCAACAGCCTCCACAGGGCCGTATCCAGGGTGACACGGCATGGGGCCCTGAGAATTCGTTTGCGACTCGGAGCGCAACTCAGGGGCCAACGTCCCCACGTCCACAGGGCCGTACCCAGGGTGACACGGCATGGGGCCCTGAGAATTCGTTTGCGACTCGGAGCGCAACTCAGGGGCCAACGTCCCCACGTGCACAGGGCAGTACTAGGGTGCAGGGCCACACTCAGGGTCATCACATGGGGGGCCCTGAGTTTTCGGTTGCGACTCAGCATCCGACTCAGCGGGCAATGGGGCCACAAGCACGCGGCCACCCAGGGGTGCAGGGCCGCACTCAGGGTCATCACATGGGGGGCCCTGAGTTCTCGGTTGCGACTCAGCATCCGACTCAGCGGCACATTGGGTGTGTTGAGCAGGCCGTAACGGGCGGGTGGCATGGGACACCTTCGAGCTATGCGGGTGCGGTTCGGACGCCGCCTCAGTTGTCGCCCCGCTCGTCGCCTCGTCCTCGTCGGTCGCATGTGATGTCCCCCCCGCTCATGCAGCGGCCACGGTTGAATTCACGCTCACCCCCCTTCGGGGGGCGTCGTAGGGTGGCAATGGAACCGGCGCGTGGGCCATTTGTACAATGGGACCCTCTGGCGTATAGCTGCATACCTGATCGGTTACAGGCACAGTGGGGCCCCGGGGGTCCTCGCTAGGAATTTGCGGCCCAACCATTGGTTGCCCCCCAACCGGAGACGGTGGTGTTACCGATCGCCTCTGTGCTTGTTTGGGATTTGGCGGGCAACCCAACATACGTTCGCGCCCTATTAGATTCTGGAGCTCAGGGCTGCATTGTATCGAATGATATAGCAAAATGGTTGGGCCTCATAAATAATGTATCGCTGCCGAGGAAATTGGTCCCTGCTGGGGATTACAGGGCAACCCTTCACGGGTTTTGTGATGCCTCTGAACGAGGGTTTGCGGCAGCGGTTTATTTGCGAACCGTCATCTCCACCGGGGAGGTCGACGTGCGTTTGGTTTTGGCAAAAAGCAAGGTAGCGCCTATTCGGACAAGGATGACGATTCCAAAACTGGAACTGTCCGGGGCTGCTCTTTTGACCAAACTTTTGAATCACACTCTAACAGTTTTGCGTGGGTCAGTGGTTTTGGAGGATACGGTGTACGCGTGGACGGACAGCCAGATTGTTTTGTGCTGGCTGAAGGCTTCGGTCCATAACTTAGAGGTTTTTGTTACGAACCGTGTCTCCCAGATTGTGTCGTCTGAGGTCCCACTGACCTGGAGACATGTACCAGGAGAATTGAACCCGTCTGATTGTGCATCCAGGGGATGTCGGGCTCCTGAACTCGTTAGACACCATTTGTGGTGGGGACCACCCTGGCTTGCCAAGAGAGAATCGGACTGGCCCCACAGCCATGTAGTAGTATCTTCGGATCATGGCCCCAGAGCGGCCGTGCATGTTACCCAGAAGGGGCAATACAAGGCGTACCTATGTGTGTTTGTTTGTTTATCCACCAAGGCGGTACATCTCGAGCTCGTTGCTGATCTCTCGACAGAGGCTTTCATTGCTTGTTTGGATAGGTTTGTTTCTCGAAGGGGACTTCCAACTTTGATCCGCTCTGATAACGGCACTAACTACATCGGTGCGGAACGATGCTTACGAGAGATAGTCAACTTTTTGAATGTAAATAAAGTGGATATTGGAACGGCCCTCTCCCGTCGGGGTATACAGTGGACCTTCAGCCCACCGATTTGCCCCCACTGGGGTGGGATTTTTGAGGCCGTAGTTAAGTCAGCTAAGACGCACTTGGGGCGTATAGTAGGTCAGACCGCGCTGACTTTTGAGGAGCTCGCGACATTGTTTTGTAAGATCGAGGCCGTTCTCAATTCGCGACCGTTGTGTCCGCTCAGTTCGGATCCAAATGACCTGGAGGCTCTGACCCCAGGCCATTTCTTGATAGGACAGCCACTTAACGCGTTGCCCGAGCACCCCTTCGAGGGAGTGAAATTGTATCGGTTGTCAAGGTATCAGATGTTGCAGCAGTTTACTCAGAATTTCTGGAAGCGTTGGTCGCTCGAGTATCTGCATATCTTACAACAGCGCCTTAAGTGGACTGACAAAACCAGCCCCCCTAGTGTTGGTGACCTCGTTCTGGTTAAGGATGCTAACCTACCGCCACTACGTTGGCGCAGGGGGCGCATTGTTAACTCGTTCCCTGGCAAGGACGGGACCCCCCGGTCGGCAGAGGTTCTAGTAGGAGGCTCGGTTCTAAAACGAGCGGTAGCAACGTTGTCTCGGCTGCCCGTAGATTAGGGGACAGGTGGGTGCCTGTCCGGGCGGGTGATTGTTCGATTCCAAATCGATATTCGATCGATGGTTTCTGAACGGCCATTTTTGAATTTGACGTTGCTGCCAACCTTGCAGTTTTTGACAACTGACAGACGAAAGCCCTCGCAATGTAAACGCGTTTTGGATAGGGTATTGAAATTAAATCGCAGTCCATCTGGAATGTATTCGAGGTTCCCTCAGGATTGTCTATATAGCTGAGTGTGTTGTGGTTCCCCGAACCAGATAAAGTTCACATTTACGTGGCCGATTGGTTTTTTACCACGTAACATAACCTGTGTTGGAACACTGTGCTGATCGAGGCTGGCCCGCCAATCACACAGGAGGTTGGCTGAAGAACCTGTCTACCAAGAAGAGCCTAGGGTGCACCCGGGCCTTGCAGAGAGACAGGAGGTTGACGGGACCGAAGCACAGACCAGGTTAGATCGAACCCAATCATTTTAGCTCGGTGAATCGCCGACGTTCAAACTTCTTGGCAACTGATCGCTACGCTACCTCGTAGCTGATGGGCCCCTACGAGGTCATTAGGTGCCGAGAAGCCTGAACAGTTTTTATTCGGCTTCTAATTGAAGTAGGTAATCAAAATTTCGCTATATAGCAACCATTTTTCGAATGGACCATCTATAGGTAAATGTTCGTAGTAAGCAAAATTCTTACAGCGACTTTTTCTCATTTATTTTTCAAAACTAATAAAAAATGCCAAAGACCAATACAAAGATAAGTAGATACTTAAAATTTAAAGTGATTAAAAGATTGGAAGTCCCTGCAAATGCCTGGATTCTAAACTATAATACCCATTATTCCTAGAACTGAGGTCTTTCCGACCTCTGATCTTCAGATTATGAATTTGCTTTCCGGCCTGAGCTTGCTTCGAAGACCTGGAACCAGGATGCCTGTAGGACCTGGTTCTTGGAACAGGTAGGCCTGAATAAGAGTTCTTCAAATTCCAGTGTTTTGCTTGCTTTCTGATGGCATTTCTTGGCTGGGGTGCGCGATATCCTGAAAATATATTTATTTATAAATAATAGGAAACTTATCGAATACAATAACGATCAACTAATATTAGTTTTAGTCGTCCTATTTATCAAATATTTATGAATCGGCATTACGATTAAACATTTAAAAATAATATATTTACTTTTATGAATATTTAGCTGCGCTTCATTTAAGCCTAACCTAAATAAAAGACGGTATTAGAACAAATTATGTAATTTAAACCAAATTATGCGTTTTTCAATATTACCCCATTGAAAAAGAAATTATCCTCATGACTGGTGGGCTGAAATGGGAATTGTTAAATCACATTTAAGACATACCTTCTGCCGCCGCTACAAAAACAATTAGTAAACACAACAAAAATACAAATTGCATGGCGATTATTGCTAAAAACCATTCTAGTGGCTTTATGTACAGTCAGCGCAGTAATGACTTTATCTTTTTTTTTGTCTGTTAACTATTATCTAATCTATGGTACAGCTGCTGCCACGTACAGTGAACGCAGGCGACAATACATTTTGTATGGAATCCAGCGTTCTTTTTGCGCGACGATTTTCAAATGTACAATCACAAACATTATTAGTCGACTAGCTAATACAAATATATGTATTGTAAGAACCAGAATCAGCTGGACCGGCATGCATACTATTATAGTACACATATGTGACGATTAGAGACCTACCGAAGGCTCAGCATCGGTTTCAGCAAAGTTTCGGCCAAAAAAGAGGTTTCAGCCATGATTTCGGTTTCGGCCAAAAACTGGCTCAATATTCAGCTCGGCCGAAACATAAGTTTTGTAACTGATAACCAAAAATAATAAATAAAAAATCATTTAATCTCCAAAAGAAAATGTACAAAATTTTGTTCTAGTAGGATTACGACACAGGTTTCTGAATCACAAAAGTTGCAAATGCAACTGCTCTCATTGCTCGGCTATTTTAATAGCCTGTATTAATGAAAAGCAGGCTCTCATGCCTCTACTGTAAGTACCTATAGGTAAGCATAATAAAGTTAACATACATTTAAAGGTGGCAAGTACCTATAAATTAGGATTAGCTAAATGTATTACATAATATATAACAAAGTGGTGTGTCGGTATGGATGTGTGCGTGCGTGTGTTTGTTTGTGAAGTTGTGTAAGTGTGTGTGTGAGGGTGTGATGTATGGTGTGTTTGGAAAACGTGTGTATATGTCTGTGTTTTCGTTCGACCTACCTACTTGTATGATAAATATTAGGAATTGGGTTTTAGAAGGTTTTCAGTGTCATCATACGTTAAGTTACTTAAGTAATTACTTACTATTTGTTTATATTCATGAGGCAGAAGCGGATAAATATATTCAATCTTGTTAAGAAGGTTATACAAAAAGGGACCAATATAAAGGTTAAAGCGTTTTGTGAAAATTAATCTTGGGAAGGGGACATTGCAAATCCTATCTTTACGTCGTTTCATAGTAGGTTCGTATGGTGTGAGGTGGTGTTGCAATATTATTGTATTAAAAATGAATAGTTGCTTGACTGATAGTACTGTAAGGTTCGATATTTGTTTATGCGATTATATTGTATACGGGCAAATATACCAAATACCAAATACCAAATGTCTTTATTACTGTAGATATTTAAATATACTTAGCAATCGTCATTTTTTGCCACTTCTCTACATTGGACCACTGTGGGAGAAGAAGGGCGTAGAAACTCCCACAGATTGATTTTTAGATCTCTTTTTAAAAATTGCATATGCTTAACTAATACAAAATATAATATTTAGTCATTATCATAATTAATAAGCAGGAATAAATAATTACAAAATTATTAACAGCAAGGTCTGTGTTGAGCCAGATTAACCCCATACAGACCCATCATTAAAGTAATCTTGAACATTGTAATATCCCTTTTTCGACAAAGTCGCTTTAACATGGATTTTAAATTGCTCAAATGGCAATGTCAAGATCTCCAGAGGTATCTTGTTGTAGTAGAGAATGCATTGACCCTTGAAAGAATTGTTATCCTTCGCGAGTCTAAACCGGGGCGCAAGTAGTCTGTGATTATTTCTTAGGTTAACATTACAGCTATTGTCAAAATGACATCATAGCATCAATGTACAGCGCCATCTAGTCTTCCATAGTACGAACCACCTCACCCACAACTATACCCTAAATCAATACCTTTAGAGGTGGTTCGACTAATAAAGGCTAGATGGCGCTAATTAACCATATCTTATAAATTCCGTTCAACTCGATTTAACCACCATTCTCGCATTAGAGCCCGAGCTGCGAATACCTTGTACAAACCGAATTAAATATCTTCAGATAAAACTAAACACCTATTATTTGGGGCACCCATTTTCATGGTGACCCCGACGTTCGAAATAACGCAGTGAAGAAATTGGACGGAAGAAACCTGCAAATACGCCGCCGCGCCGCCCGCGACAAGGACAAAGGCGCGAGCACATGGTCGCAGCCATCTTGCGTATTGCCGCGTTATTGCCGCGTATTCGTTTCAACAGCCGTCTGAAATTCGTTCCTGCATTAGAACAAGTAAAAGCGACCACGAGGCGTCGAAGAAAGTGATCCTGCAAGGCGAAACCCCAGGAAAACACACTAAGACATCACCACGTGCGTCCCGCGTGTGCCCCCCAACATCTGAAGACCATCAGCCGAGAATCAAATCACCGAGCAGCCGAAACCCAACGGACGTACAAGGAGCAGCATATCCGAAGCCCGGTGGAGCGTCCAGCCGAGACTGGACTCGAGACCCGTCGGAAGCCGAGGAGCCGCCCCTGCTGTTGGACGAAAGGCGCGCCAGAGACGAGAGACATAAAAACATAAGTATCTACCGATCACGTGAGTTGGCACAAAATTTCCCCCCCATTTATTTTATCTATACACCGTTATTAGTAGGTAAATTATTGGTAAATTTCGACATTTCCATATGATGATATCAAGGAACGCGATAGTGTCTGTATGACGCACAAACGAGACTCTGAGGAAATTCGTCGTTAATCTACCTATCAAACAATATCTATCTATATCTATCTATCTAAATATTCCCATTAGCTAAAATGCCCAATAACGACGTGGCAACCGTAGAGAAATCTAAACCTGAGAGCATATCAGAACTAATAAGAAAGCGAGGGATTATAAAGGGGAAAATGACCCTATTTGTCAAATTTATAGCATCCATAAAACCCGAAACGATGACTGCCGAACAAATAATCGAGCTTGGGCTGCGCACAGACAAAATGCAACTCGAGTTTTTACAGTTTGATAAAATACAAAGTAATATCGAAACCCTCTGCTCAGATATTGACAAGCAGTTACTCGAAAGAGACTCCTTCGAATCTCAGTATTATCAATACATAGCTAAAGCCAAAGGCACTTTAAATCAAAAAGCGACAGACCAGACCGACTTACAAGAACCTACACATCATTGCAAACATAGCTCAGATGCTAGCGATTCCATTAGGTACCCAGATATTAGCCTACCCTCATTTAATGGAGACATTACACAGTGGATCGAATTCCGAGATACTTTCGACGCACTTATAAATCAGGGTAACCTGAAGCCCATACAAAAATATAAATATTTGAGAAGTTGTCTAAAGGGCAGTGCTTTGGAAGTTATAGGAGCGCTGGAATATTCGGAGGAAGGGTACAGCATAGCATGGCAATTACTTTGCGAACGCTATAATAACCCAAAAGTATTGGTCTACAATCATTTGCGAGCGCTTTTCGGCATCGATAGCGTACAATCGAATCCAATGGCACTAAGGGGCATGGGTGATAACATATCGAAACACCTTAGAACCCTAAGAAGCTTAAATATAGCAACCGAAAACTGGGATATATTGATAATTTTCTTTTTATCTAGCAAGCTAGAAAAGTCACTACAACTAAAATGGGAAGAAAAATCCAACTCACGTGAACTTCCTACATTACAGGATTTCAAGACTTTTTTGAGGTCCCGAGCTGACCTTTTGGAGTCGATGAACAGCAACCAAGCTGTTGAAAATACAAACCGGAATTCGAGTAATACAACTGAAAAGGCGATGATAACCACGTCCCGCAACAATCCGGAAGCTAACAAGGTAACAAAACCACCTACTACCCAGCATAATCACTGCCCTTTTTGCAAGGGCACCCACTACCTAAATCAGTGTACACAGTTCCTAGCCCTTAGCCCTATAGCTCGCAGCCGAGCTGCGAAGAGGTTACGACTCTGCACTAACTGCCTGAGATCGAATCACGCGGTGCCGAACTGCCGAGCCAGCAAGTGTACCAAGTGTTCAGGTAAACATCATACTTTGTTACACATACCTACTATACCTACTCCAGCGAACGAGCAATCTATTTATAATCCCGAGCGATTACCTACACAACCGAACACATCTCGTCCTACCTATAATCCCGAGCGATTACCTACACAACCGAGCGTATCTCGTCCTATGACGCTATACACCCCACAACAACAATCTACATCCGAAAATCAATCTATAAACTTGCATATTAAGCAAATCAACACGTCAAATGACAATGCTTGTTCACAGCCGATGCAAAACAAGCATGTTTTCTTATCTACAGCTGTAGTAAACATAACCGATCACGAAAACAAACAACAAAGCATGAGAATCCTATTGGATTCCGGCTCGCAATCGTGCTACATAACAGAAAGGGCACACAAAAAACTAAACCTACCTGTACACAACACAGATACCGATGTCATGGGTATCAGCAACACAATAATAAACGTTAAACACTATTGTAACGTTATTATTCACTCTAGAACCGAACCATTTTCTGTGGATCTATCTTGCTATATTGTACCTACAATCTGCAACCTACCTAACTATGATATAGGAAATCTTATCATACCTAAACGATTCCGACTGGCTGATGATGGATTCAATTCAGCCGGCGAAATCGACATGATACTGGGCGCCGAAAAATTCTATGACCTATTGTGCGTAAACCGACACGAATTAGGAACTAACTTACCGACTTTGCAAAAAACCAAATTGGGCTGGATCGTGACTGGCTCGACGACGGGGCCAGTACGCCAGCAAACTAGATGTCATTTCATTCAACAACAAATGAGAAGCATTTTCGAAACTGAGGAAAATTCCACACTTTCCAATGATGATATCACGGAGTGCGAAAGTGTCTTTATGACGCATAATCGAGATTCTGAGGGAAAGTTTGTCGTAAAAATACCTCTAAAAGAACCTGCTTCAAGTTTAGGTAGATCAAGACACATTGCCTATAAGAGATTTCTGTCATTAGAAAACAAATTTAGTAAAAATTCAGAATATAAAAAACAATACGTCCAATTCATGAGAGATTTCCAACAAGCGGGCCGCATGAAAGAGATGGAATACTCCAATGTAGGACCCCAAGTCTACTTACCGCATCACGCGGTAATTAATATCGAAAAATTATCAACCCCAGTGAGGGTTGTCTTTGACGCATCATGTCCAACAGACACTGGAAAATCGCTTAACGATATTCAATATAAGGGTACGATATTTCAAGATAGCCTAATCAATATACTAGTAAGATTTAGAACTTACAAATTTGTAGTAAATGCAGATATACAGAAAATGTTTTGCCAGGTCAATATTGATCAATCACAACAAAACCTACAAAATATACTATGGAGGGAAAACTCAACCGATCCTCTACGTACCTACACATTAACTACTCTCAGTTTTGGCTTGAAGGCGGCCCCCTACATAGCCACGAGATGCCTACTGCAGCTAGCAACCGAATTCGAAGGTAAATACCCTACAGCAGCCGAAGCAATAAAAGGTTCATTCTACTACGATGACTGGATCTATGGAGGCGACGACGAAGCAGCGCTAATCGAGACAGCAACGCAAGTAGCGGCCATCCTGCGTACAGCCTGCTTCAATCTACGAAAATGGAAGTCGAACTCAAAAACCATATTAAAAAAGGTATGTAACACCGACTCAACAAATCCGACCGAGAGCGGAAATAACACCGATTCAACAAATCCGACCGAGAGCGGAAATAACACACACAAACTATTAGGTATCACATGGTGCAGCCACACAGATTGTTTACAATTCTCATTCAAAGAACAACCAATGCCAGATCGACTTACGAAAAGAAAGGTCCTGTCTATAATTTCAGCTATCTATGATCCTACGGGCTTAATTAGTCCCGTTTTAGTGACAGCTAAATGTTTTATTAAAAAACTATGGCAGGATAAAACTTCATGGGACGAAACCCTATCGCCCGCTTTAACAAGAGAATGGATATCTTACTATAGGAGTCTATTTTCTTTAAACAATCTATCCATACCGAGACGCACAATCATAAACAATTACGTAACACTAGAACTGCATGGGTTTGCAGATAGTTCAAAAACATGTTACGGAATTGCAATTTATTTACGTTCCATTGATAATTTAGGTAATATACAGGTGCATTTGTTATGCACAAAGTCTAGAATTGCTAGAGAGGAAACAATACCCCGCTTAGAATTACGCGCAGCGGTATTGTTATCACAAGTAATGGAATCACAAGGCAATAACCTTGCCAAACGAGTCAGTAAAATATACCTATGGTCTGACTCACAGGTGGTATTGGCGTGGATAAAAACACCGCCACCTAAACTAGGTACTTTCATCAGTAACAGAGTAGCGGAAATTCAGAGATTAACCAAGATCGAAGACTGGCATTGGGTGTGTTCGGCTGAAAATCCAGCTGACATTATATCGAGAGGAATTCAACCTCATATATTAAGAAAAAGCAATCTGTGGTGGTCGGGTCCCGCCTGGCTATCTGGTCAAACGGCGCAGTGGCCTCTGCACAATCAAACTAACACACAAATACAAACAAAGGACACAGAACAAACTATATCCTTAGTTAACCCAACAAACATCGAGAATAATTTCATAGATAAATTGTTTCATAAATATTCAAACGACAAAAAATTATCGCGAGTGTTTGCCTATACTCTGCGATTCATCAATAACCTACAAAATCCTTGTAATAAAATAAGCGGACCGCTGTCCGTTCAAGAATTAAATGATTCGATGCATAAACTAATTATGCGCGCACAAATAATATCACTACCTATTGAATACAAACTTTTAAGTCAGAATAAATCAATACCAACGTCATCAAATATTAAATGCCTTAACCCGTTTTTTGAAGATGGCCTGTTGAAAGTTGGAGGAAGGTTAAACCTATCAAACATTCCCGAAACTAAAAAACATCCTATAATTTTGCATCCAAAACACATACTCACTGAAACTATAATGAGAAACATGCATATCAAACTCTTCCATTGTGGTCCACAGCTACTGCTAGCATGCATGAGAGAGCAGTACTGGCCATTAAATGGAAAAGGTCTGGCTAACAAAATTGTACACAAATGCGTTACATGTTTCAAAGCAAAACCACTCATACACGTACCCATTATGGGTCAACTACCTACAATAAGAACTACTCCTTCACCGCCATTCCACACAACATTTTGTGATTATGCTGGGCCCTATTCAATTCGAGATAGAAGGGGGCGTGGTTTCAGGTCTTACAAATGTTGGATAGCTATGTTTGTTTGCTCATCGACAAGGGCAGTTCACATTGAGTTGGTTTCAGGTTTAGAATCACAAGCCTTTATTGCCGCCTTCCGGCGATTCATATGCAGAAGAGGTAAACCAAGTCAGATGGTAAGTGACAACTCAACCACTTTCCGTGGAGCAAATAATGATTTAGTAGAACTATACAGATACCTAAACGAAAATTTTGGCGAACTTACCAACTTCCTTGCAAACGAAGGTATTTCCTGGAAATTCTTACCCCCCTACAGCCCGCATCTAGGCGGCCTACATGAAGCTGCAATTGGTAGCTGTAAGCTTCATCTTAAGAGGGTATTAAGTCAAGCCTTATTAACATATGAAGAATTCTCTACGGTTCTTACTCAAATTGAGGCAATATTAAACTCGCGCCCATTGTGTCCCATACCTAATGCTAATAATGATGATTTTCCCATTCTTACGCCAGCTCACTTTCTGATCGGTAGATCGTACACGTCTCTGGCGGACTACGAATACCAAGATGTATCAAGGAATAAGTTAAATCACTTCCAACAACTCCAACAGATACAACAGGACTTCTGGAAGCGGTGGTCTCGAGAGTACCTGGGCCTCCTACAGCAGAGGTGCAAGTGGAGGAGCACAAAGGGACCTAACCTCACCGTCGGCTCAATCGTGCTGGTGAAGGACGATCGCTTACCACCCTGCCAGTGGAAGTTGGGACGCATCGCGAAGACACAAGACGGTCAAGATGGCGAAACGAGGGTCGCCGTCATCCAAACAACAAAAGGCCTTATCAAACGAGCCTTCAATAATATTTGCCCCTTACCTATTTCTCTGTCAGATACCGACTATTAGTTCTAAGTAATCAGTGTAGGTAGACAGGGACTATATAATTAATTAATCACTTTATTACACAAACAAGTGAAATGTAACCTAATTAACTACTGCCTACTTAATAAAAAAATACTTCTCTTGTGTTTTCTTCATAAGATCTAGAATCTTTCTAGGTAGGTAACTAAAACAGAACGCTAGGAGTATACATAAATCTATTAATAAATTAGCTAGTCACATTCATAAATTACAGTTATATTTGTATACCTAGTAGAGTTTAGGCGCTCTGGAGTATGTCAAAATGACATCATAGCATCAATGTACAGCGCCATCTAGTCTTCCATAGTACGAACCACCTCACCCACAACTATACCCTAAATCAATACCTTTAGAGGTGGTTCGACTAATAAAGGCTAGATGGCGCTAATTAACCATATCTTATAAATTCCGTTCAACTCGATTTAACCACCATTCTCGCATCAGAGCTCTTGCCGCGAATACCTTGTACAAACCGAATTAAATATCTTCAGATAAAACCTAAACATCTATTATTTGGGGCACCCATTTTCAGCTATCGCAAAGTTTGGGTAATTTTGTAAGGTTCTTGCGTACGTACATTATATTTTCGAAAAAAAATTGACTAGCTACAGTTAGTATGTCAATTTCTTTAAAAAGCTGTCTTAAGGAGTCTGTGCGTTTTAAATTATAAATTGCTCGAATGGCTCTTTTCTGTAAAATAAAAGTAGTTTGAATATCCGCTGCTTTTCCCCACAACAAGATACCATAGGACATGACACTATGAAAGTAACAAAAATATTCTAGCCTAGATGTAGCCACATCCGTGTTTTGTCTGATGTTCCTAACAGCGTAAGCCGCAGAACTTAATTTACCAGCCAATTTATCTATGTGGGGTCCCCACTGCAATTTGTTATCAATGGTTATTCCAAGAAACTTCGTGTCATTTACTAATTCTAACGTATTGCTGTCCAACACTAAACTGGTTCCAACTTGCCTAACATTTGGAAGTGAGAATTTGATACATTTGGTTTTACCAGCATTTAACAATAAATTGTTAACTGTGAACAAATTCAAGGTTAAAGATAATACTCTATTGACATCATCAAAATCTTCTTTTTGTCTTTCAATTTTGAAGACCAGTGAAGTGTCATCAGCAAACAACACTATGTTAGTCAATTTCTCCACCATAAAAGGCAGATCGTTAATATATACCAGGAATAAGAAAGGGCCTAATATGGAACCTTGTGGAACGCCAATTTTTACCCCCGATCCATCAGATTTAATGCCGTTGACTTCTGCCTTTTGAATTCTATTGCTTAGGTATGATCTTAGTAGATCCAACGCTTTATTTCTAACTCCGTAATGATTTAATTTCATTAGTAACGTGTTATGATCAACACAATCAAATGCCTTCGACAGATCGCAAAAAACACCGATAGCATCCTGTGCGGCTTCCCATGCAGAATAAATATGAGATATAAGGGTAATACCTGCATCCGTAGTCGATTTACCCCTAGTGAAACCGTATTGCTTGGCGTGGAGTTGTTTTGTACTGTTGAAGTGTGAGAGCATTTGATTGAGTATAATCTTTTCAAAAATTTTACTTAGTGCTGGAAGAACCGATATTGGTCTGAAATTTGACGGATCACCCTTGTCTCCCGACTTGAACAGAGGTATAAGTTTACTGTGTTTCATGAGGTCTGGAAAAGCTCCATCATCAACACATTTATTAAATATATAAGCTAGGTGTGGGGCTATAACAAGTATTATTGAACCAATGACTTTGACTGACATACCCCACAGGTCTTCAGTATTTTTTAAGTTAAGTAATCTATACGTTTTGACAATATCCTGGGGACATACATGATAAAATTTAAAATCTACATTACTGATGCTAGTGCTGTTTTTTAACAAAGTCTCTGCATCATATGGAGATGAATTTAGACGCTCTGTTGTGAGTAAAGGTGCATTGGTGAAGAATGTTTCAAAAGCTCGAGCTACCTCAGCGTTGGATTTAACAACATCATCACCTATCTTTAAGCAGAAATCATTATCCCTTGGTATAACTTTGCCAGTTTCACGTTTTATGATTTGCCAAACCGTTTTCATTATATTATTTGAATTTTGTATTTTTCTATTTATGTGTAAAGTTTTTGCAGTTCTACAAACCAACTTGAAAGTTTTGGAATATTTTTTAACATAGTCATGATATTTTATATCAAAATTATAGGTTTTTTGTTCATAAAGATCATACAAGATAGCTCTACTTTTACGAATTCCAAATGTTGTCCAGTCATTAAATTTAGAGATTCCGTTGTTGGCACTGACTTTCTTTAATTTAAAAACTGTATTGAATTCTGTTTGAATAATGTTGAAGAATCCGGTACTGGCAAACCCATATCTAAGTTTTTCATATACATCTCTAGTCTATGGGATGTAATAGGCCTACAAAATGATGGATCAGTCTTATTTTCACTAGTAATTTGGAATGAAACTGTTTGACCACTGTGATCGGATGGTAAACAGTTAATTACATTTTTACTTGTGAATGCACAGTCACAAAAAACGTTATCTAAGCAAGTTTGGCTGGTAAGTGTAATTCTAGTCGGCTCTAGAAATACATGACATAAATTAAATGATTTGAACAGAGTTATTAATCGTCGCTTTAGTGTTTTATCTACAAGCAGATCTACATTAAGATCGCCACAAATAATTAACTTTTTTCTGTTATTACAAAGTTTAATGAGGGCTTCCTCCATAATTTTCTCGAATATTTCAAAATTGCCATGGCCTTTTTCATCTCTCGGAGGTCTGTAGACACAAACAATAATATGGCCTCTTTAGAGTGGGTGTCACTTTGACACTGTTACTTATTTTGTAGTTTTAAAAAGAAAGAGGCTTAGATGTGGGAAGTCAATGTGACACACTTCACCATAGGCTTCGGCCAGCGACTGAGCTAAATTGTATAGTGAGGATTAGAGAAATGGCTATCGAGCCAGTTGTGGATCCCATTTATACAAAGTGTAACTAGAAATCAAATAAAAAGAAAAGTTAATACCAGTAAAGTCTTATAATTTATAATTATCAATTAGGCCGTGATCGTCTATTGGTTAGGAGCACTACAAAGTGACACCCACACTTAAGAGGCCCGTATATAATATAATCGCATAAACAAATATCGAACCTTACAATCCCCTACAAAAAATAAATAGTTGAACTGTGGGGAATAGTAATATGAGTACTACGAGTAATATGATTTTTTGTACCTATAAAGATCCCTAGAAATAACTAATTTTAATTTGAAATGTTTCAAATATCACGTAATTACATACATTACTTTTAATTTTAATTAATGACTATGTTTCATATATTTGCTCAATTGGCTAGTGTACGCTTAATTTGAAAGCAACTGTACGCAGTATAGTATTACGTAACACTGCCATGTGCGAGTGTGGTATACGCCTACCAACTTGGTATCGGAAATTTGACGCTACAACACGGTCGCTTTATCACGGTCAACGTCACGAATCCAGGGTGTACCGTAATTGTGGCCCTGTCGCATCTAAGTATGTATCGAAAAAAAAACATTTTTCAGTTTAGTTGGCTTTTCTGAACAACTGTCTAAAAAGGGGGTAAAGCATTATCCGGTTGCAAGACTCAGATCATAATTCCCCACTTTCAAAAAATATTATAGCAAGTATCTAATTGCCAAATCAAACTACAAGGGAATATTTTTCCGTTTATATAATATATTATATATAATTTATAATATATTATAGGATGAAGCGTGTCAAAAGTGACATGCTCTATCCTATAAACGACCCTTTTTGGTGCCTTTTTAAATATCTGCTTAACTTTTACTATACATAGTTTCGATGTCTTGATGATTTCGGGTAGGTCGCTACGGTATTTCAGTTACTGATAAAATAATTGCACCCTAAATTTTGCAAAGCACATGGCTTAAAGCAACACTGGTTGTTACCAATTTAACGGTGAATGGAAAAGTTATATGGCATGAAGATCATTCCATATAACTTTTTATTGTTTTTTCCGCCATTTTAGAAATCGATAATTGTGCCAGATTTTTCCTCGCACTATACATAGTCAGGTCATAAGTTCTGTCACATGTTCAATATGAAATAATTTAGACATGTTTATTATTTATGTAAACATTTATATAGCAAAATGAACTTAATAAAACATAGATTCTTATGGTGATAAAGTTTATTCAAAATGACTCCCGCGATTTTGAATACAGGCCTTTATTCTGCGCGGCCAGTCGTCTATCGCAGCACGAACGAGGTCCATGTCAATATCGGCGGCTGCCTTAATCAAGGATGCCTTGAGTGACTCCAAATCACGATGAGGCTTTGAGCAGGCCTTTTCCTGCAAGTGTTGCCATATCTTGTAATCTAACGGATTCAAATCTGGACTGGAGGAGGGCCAGTCTTCGTGCCGGATGAAGTCGATTTCACGCGCCGCCAGCCAGTCCTGTGTGCTTTTCGCTCTATGAGCTGGCGCAGAATCTTGTTGGAATACCCAGTGCCTGTTATTAAACATGGTATGAGAAACAGGTTCCACAAGGTTCTTGAGGACTGTATTTTGATACACAACTGCATTCGTTTTTTCGCCTTTCTCACAAAAATGTACCTCAGTTAAGCCCCAATAAGAGACTCCCAACCAAACCATGAGCGAGGATGGAAAATGACCTCGTTGGACACGCGGAATACGGTTGCTCGCTTCTTCACTGCTGTGTGTGTACACCTTATCATTTTGTTTGTTGTAGCTCTCTTCCACGTTGAAATTTTTTTCATCCGAAAAAAGAATTTCCCGATGCTTTTTTCCCGCGTACCGCTTCAACAAAGCGCGGCATCTCTTCAGTCTCAGGTCCAATAAACGAGCGTCCAAACGATGTCCTGTTTTTCTTCGATATGCCCTAAGCCCTAAGTCTTCATTTAACACCCTTTTCACCGTGGTCCTGCTTAACCCCATCTGAAGGGCCAATAGTTTCTGCTTACGTATGGGATTTCTTTGAATTCGCGCCTTCACAGCTTTTATCACTGCTGGAGTCCTAACAGAGCGAGGGCGACTACTTCTTGACCTGTCATCTACACTAGAGTCTTCATTGTATCGTTTTATGGTACGATAAACGAATCTTTTAGTTATATTCAAATGTTTCAGTAAGTCGAAAATTTGAATTGGCGCGTAACCGCAGCGATGCAACGCAATAACTGCGACACAGTTTTCTTTAAGTGTCCACTCCATATTTAAAAATGAGGAAAACTCTAAAAAGTACACATTATTATTTTCATGAAAAATTCGAAATTCGAATTCAATAAACTTTTTTGTGGCCAGCGTTCTAAATTCAAAAGTTTTTATTGTGTGACAGAACTTATGACCTGACTATGTATTATCTTTAGAGGGCGAAATTTTCATAGCAAAAATCAAAGATCGAATATCGATAAATCTGAATAGTATATTGTATCGTTTGTATTGTACTTTACCAAGGGAGTAAGCAACTACTTGTAAGGCGAGAGTGTATTTGAATCCAGAGAGGAGCGAGTTATTCAAAGTACTTTGAAGTACTTTGAATACCTAGAAGTACAAAGTACTTTGAGATGAACACTTTACTTTTTATCACGGACAATGAGAAAATGAGTAAGGTAAGATAAGAATAATTCTAGACAAGTATAATAATAGTATTTATTTACATTCACATATTATTAACAATAACATTTATAATCAGAAGTTAATAGACCAAATACACATTACTTTCGCTCTTACCTGATTTTTGTAGGTAACAGACCTTGTTTCATGTTATTGCGTCCATACTTTCTGGAGTTAAACTCTTATTTCCACTAATTAACTAGTAGAATAACTATTTTTTTTTAAATAAATATCAGCAAACCAAATCGTAAACAAACAAAGGCGGAATGCATTTAGTGCCTTCTGCATAAACTTTTTCACACCATTTTTTTTTTAAACTTTAGCTTAAACTTACTTTTTTTATTTGGTCCGCGTTTCAATATCAATATATGCCTATGGTGTTTGGGGCTGTCAATTAAAAAGTAGTGATAGTGATTATTTCCTCTGCACTGACTGGCAACATAAATTAAAAAGTTACCTCCTCTTACGTGTTTCGGATGACTGTAAGTTCCGGCTACATTCACTATACTTTGGTAGTAGCAGTCGTGAAGATGTGTCAGAGGCCCTTATAGGGCAGCTTGAACTATTCTGACAGTCGGGTTGGCCACTATCCCGACACCCCTCCACCTACCCGCACTGAGCTTGCGGGGCGGCGCGGTCAAATATGGCTCAATCTTACTCGTATCCGGGTAAAGACCTGCGCACCTCGGTGGGGACACGCATGGGTTACGTTTATTATTTTATTTATGTGAAAGATCCTGGAGATACCTCTACATAGTGTTCATAATTAAACGTAGAGTTTACGCAAAATTAAATGTCGTTTTCCTAGAAACGAGATTTACAGCGCGCCATTAAATTAATTAAAATTCGCCTTTTAATTAGTTTCAGAATGCAATTAAGTCAAATAGACTCCTTTTCAAAACGAAACGGCCGCAAAAAGGAGAAATTTAAATTAAATTATTTGTTCAGTAGGGCTGCTGCTGAAAATACAAATGTGGTTTTGTTTTATTGCCATACCAGAATACCTTAGTAAAATTATTCAATTTGAATGTAGATCTCTAATGGCAAACTTGTCTACATAAACCTTTATTTTGGCATGCTATATAGTCACAAAAGTATAAATATAAAACAACTCTTCTACGGTAAAAGTTTCATAGTAATATCCTTATGAACAACATTTGCGGTGAAAAAGAAATCTATGAAAAAAAAATCGGTTAAACACTCACACAGAAAGGTACATAAAGAATGTAATTTATTTTTATTTTTATTGCGGCTATTTGTTACTCTTGCGGAAACAGATATACAAATTCTACGACAATTTCAAATCTCTACATGATAAATAAATAAATAAATATTAGAGGACAATCTTTTACAAATCAAACTAGGCCTACAGCATTCTATATTATAAGCTCTATAAGGTTTGTGTTATGGGTACTAGACGACGACATATTTAATAGAGATAAATACTTATGTAAATACATAGAAAACATCCAAGACTAAGAAACAAATATTCATGCTCATCACACAATCTTCAATTAATTAATTAACCAATGTTCTTAATCTTCAATTCCAAATGTTATATTATTATGTCCGCTGCAAATAAGGTTTATTAAATGTTTATTTCCTTCCTCAAGAGACAGGCTTTGCCTAGTGTGAGGATCAGCAATTCTGCAACACTGTATTACCTTATGGCAATAAACTATTTTCATTCATTCATTCATTCACAAATATTTGCCCTTACCGGGATTCGAACCCAGGACCGTCAGAGTCACTACCCGCTAGGCTAAATCGGTCGTCGTCGGTGAGACAACACACAGACAGGAGAACAGCGAAGCATTAGTATAACGGGACTCCAATTTGGCACCCTTCGGATACGGAACCCTAAAAAACTTAAACGATGTAACTTTAGAAACACTTTGTTTAAAAGCGCCTTCATTATCCTTATACTTTTTAAGTATCGAGTTGAAGTCTATATAAAGGTATTGAAAATCAATATGCTTTTCACACCACCTCGACGACGACGCCTTTTATCTATCACTAGCTGCCCCGGCGAACTTCGTACCGCCTAACAGTCAAATAAATATCGTGTTAACTTTAGCTAAACTTAATTTAGGATTTCAATGAGGTGATAACATTAATACAATTTTTTATCACAAATACAGAAATGTTTTATTGCTTGCCATTGCAAAATTTAGATGTTAAATATTCACAGTTTTAAATGGCAATACCTGGTATGTGTACTAAGTATACAATAATCTTATTTAAACATCTTGAGCCTAATAGTTAGGTACAGTAACAATAAAACTTAACTAAATTGTGGTCCTTTTTACATTTTTTTACATTTTACACATTATGCCTCTTCTCTGTAGCGTCAATATTACGATACTGCATTTTAAAGCACTTTCTGATACACAACATTTTTTGTTTTGTTATCCGGCGCAAGAACAAATAATGCAGATGTCACCTGGAGTGTGCTGCCTTAATGGTAAAGTGAAATTGCCGTCATTGACTCCGCCACCTGAGCCATTGAATTCAATGCTGCATGGCGAAACACCAGAATCACGACATTTTCTGGCGAACACTCAAAAATACAATGGATGTTTTCAAATGACTTCCTTTGGGGCTGACATTATCAGAGAACATGGTTTTAATCCGACATTCAAGGTAATTTATGTTTATATTGTTTCATCTATATTAAATTTATGCCTAGAATAAATAAGGCATGGCATTTAAAATGTGTGCTTATTTTTTATTTCGACTTTACAGATTCAAGGCCAATTCACGATCGAATGGGATCATTGCTACCTCTTGAAGATGCGCAGCAGAAATTCGTACAAATATACTTCATGGGAAATATGGAGGAGCAACTTGATCGGCGTCAAGAGATCAACGCAGAAATGAAAAGAGCAATTCTTCGAGATCTGCAGCAGCTAATTCATGAACATCATGTATTGGTCAAGGCGTTAAAGACTGCATTGGAGCGCATGCCAAGTAATAACTACAAAGTCGTTATCAGAGCAGATAAACGTCCAGCTGGAACACACGAACGCACATTTAACGCTCCAATAATAGATTAAGTTGCAATTGTGATTGTTGGTGAAAACTTAGAATCTAGCGATATTGTACTTACACGTCGCGATACTGGGGAACTGCAACAAATATCTGAAACACACCCTTCTTATGATGCGTTGCAATACCCACTGATGTTTTGGCAAGGAGATGATGGATATCACTTCAATATCAAGATGGTAAATGGTTTTCAAATACTACTTAATTTTGATCTTGCTCTCCTCCTTCCTACTCCTTGCTTATGTGTTTCGGAGATTTACTGGTCACATGATTCTGGCCACCCCTTCAGGACGGACATTTTATGATACTAATTTTACTTTTTTAATTTCAGGTGAGAAAACTAACAAAAAGGTTAGCTCAATTCAAACGTTATCTACGAAAATTGACGGCGGAGACCATCACTGGCAACGATGGATATCCATTATATCGGCGTCGTTCCCCCGATGATAACGGTAGAACTATCACAGCGAAGGTGAAAGGAAATGATGTCGTGGTCGACAACAGTTGGATTGTTCCATATTCACCACTTCTTTCCAAAACATTTAAAACACATTGCAATGTGGAATATTGCAATTCGGTGAAGTCCATCAAATATATCTGCAAATATGTCACGAAAGGGATGGATGACTTAAATGTCGAAATTCAGAATCAAATCGTTGGTACGTTGCATTCATTTAAAGCTATTGACAGTGTAACAAATGTAGACGAAGCTACTAACTACCCAACTGAATTTTTAAACTCCTTGGATGTGCCTGGCTTACCACCGCATAATCTACGACTTAAGGTTGGCTCAGTAGTCATCATGCTACGAAATCTAAACCAACCGAAATTATGCAACGGTACGCGTTTGGTGATTGGAAAACTGATGGTGAATGTGATACACGCGACGATACTCAAAGGAAAATTCAAAGGTGAGGAAGTTCTCATTCCGAAGATTCCGATGATCCCAACCGATTTACCCTTTGAGTTCAAGCGAATTCAATTTCCGATCCGTCTTGCATTCGCCATGACGATTAACAAGGTACAAGGACAATCCTTGGGTGTTTGTGGTCTAAATCTAGAAAATGCATGTTTTTCTCATGGTCAATTGTATGTGACTTTGCTCAAAGAAGGTTGTCAAAATAATGAGCACATTACTAGCTTTGTTTGAGTAAATATAATATAATATAACTATATAATATAACTACCTCACACTATAAATATTTGTATACGTTGCCGATATCCCTGCACATATCTAGGTTAGTTCTTGCCCCCCAGCCTAAGACTGACAGCTTAGCTGAATGACGTCCTCTCCAGCAATGTTTCTAGGCTTGCCGAGGGGAGCGCATTCAGCCTGTACAACAATTCCAGGTCACAGGTGGCCAAGAGACGGGCACGCTCTGGATGGATTAGTGTTTCATTCCACGAGGTTCTTCTAAACCTAAATGCAGACTGGCCCGTCCCACAGTCTCTGCGAAGTCGTGTCTGAGGACGGGGCTGTACTCGGGCCAGCTATTCCAGACCAAGCATTCCTGGCCTCAGTCAAGCACGACGTCACCAAGAGCTGCGCACTGAGGACAACAACGTCGGTAGAGCGACGTCCTCTGTCCTGCGGATAACCAGGCCATTCAAACCGGAAAGGTAGTGAGGCCGGTATCCAGCTTCTATCCCTCATTTTGCAAAGGCGTTTTCCAGATCGTGGTGCACTGCATGACTTACGTAAATTTTGCGACGAAAAGACAGAATTTCACGATTGTGTAAGCCATATGAGGGCTGACGATTCGTTGAATTTGGTAATTTGGTCATTCACGAAATCGGGGTACGAATTGTCCAGCACTGAAGCAATTAGGAGGCGAAAAGACTTGTCGATGATTTTAATGTAAGGAGCTAAAAAAATTCAAATTACAGGCCAGGCCAGGTACAATTTGCATTTTGAAATATTGGTATCTAAACCGATAGAGTTAAATTTTGAAATGATATTATGTAGGTCGTTGTGGTCGGAGTCTGCAGAGTCGCCTAGGGTTCCATCGTCACAGATAGAATTTTGAATTTAGACAGCTAATGTGCGGGTGGATGGCTAGACTTAATGTAGCTGGTCCGAGTGGGCCATTAGGCTGAAAATGATGTTAGAATATATTTCCCCATGACCCATAAGGGTTAACTATGACTAAGGCGCAGAGGCTCGCTCCGTAGGCCCAACGCAGTCAGAAGACGGCGTAAGGTATAACGCGTAAGGTACGTTCGATCTTCGCCGCGTTCGCAAACAGAACCAAAAGCATGCCGGTGACCGCGTCATTCACTTGGTTGTCATATAATGCAAAAACCGCATCAAAAATGGTTAAATAGTTTCTGAGAAGCCCTCAACTTTCTACCATTCTGGCTGCTACAATGCCCCCTAGTGGTCTACAACTGTAAAACATGTATAAGAGCCTGCTCTGAAATAATAGCCATCTAATGCAAAAAACCGCATCAAAATCGCATATGTAGCTTTTCAGGAAAATGGTAACGGACATACATACTCACCCACACACATACAAACACCTCCAACCCCAAACGCTCATATGAACAGAGGAGCCGTTCCGTTTCCGATTGAGTGAGTGTGAATAAGGGTGGTAAGTGCGTAATGCATGCCAGAGCCTGAGGATGATGACCTCTGTGGAATTAAGTGGCATGGTGGTGGAGGTTCAAATCCTGTCTTTGAAGAAAAAAAACTCGTTGAAATTGCTTTTTCCTATGATATATCCTAGTGTGGAATCATACGCAATGTTAGATATAGATAAACTTCCGTGTCTGCTGACGCATTCAGGGCCCAGGGCGGGTTTAGCTCACGAGCTGACGTGGTTAATCGGGGTATGCTTGTTGTCTGCAAAACAAATACTTTGAGCCACCGGTGAGAATTTCTATACTACCTGCCATTTCGATCAGCCGCCCTATAATTTTAAGGGTTGGCTGCCAAATCCTGGAAGCACTCTACTGCACCTCTGTTCCCATTGACATTATGATGTTTTCAAACACTGAATGAAAAGGGTGCGTCTTCATAATATATTTTTTCTTGATTTGGAAAGAGGAGAAATAACGCTTCATAGATAGGCATTTTACAATACCCTGCGTGATAAGGTGGCAAAAAATTGCGATGGTGTCAATCAAAACTTACAGGAGTAAAACAAAAGAATAATATTTTATGCAACGAAATAGACTTCTCCAGTTTCCCACCTCACTGTGAATTATCAAGTTTTGAAAACACGTCTAGGCTTGAAATCCCTTCTTTGAGTTAGTTCAAAGTCTGAGGAGTTCACGTAGATAAGCTGATTAAAAAGATTAAAATTGAGTTAATTGGGCACCTCATGTGATGTGCACTTGGGAAATCGAAAGTCTACTTAACATTGAAAACTTTTTTCACAGAACTCTGAAAGTTTAATCAGTATGAGTATTAGGGTCATTAATATTTATTACAGATGTAATGGGACTTGAAAACTGGATAGATAATTTGTACTTTAAAACTTAAAGTTAAGGTTCAAATCCTATTATATATTTTATCTACACACGTATCATAAACCCTCTTTACTGCGTACAAAAACCGCATGTTACGATTAGCATAATGTTAAACTACTTGGTAAAAACTCATTTCTTATCTGAAAAATTACACATTATGACCATAATGTTTAATTTTTATACATATTATGACATTCAAATTTCGAACGCCGACGCCCGCCTGCGTGAATTTGGCCACAGAGCCACAATGCCGGTCAAACATGCGGTTCCCGAACACATCAAAGAGAGCTTATGATATGTGTGTAGATAAACTAGTGTATGTAACTGTACATAATTAGGCATTAAAATTCTCGAGTGATATTATTATGAAACTCGCCTTCGGCTCGTTTCATAAACCCACTCTCGAGTATTAATGCCCTCCATTATGTATCAGTCACATAAACTACTATTTTCGTTTATCAGCGATGGGTCTTTCTTACATAAAATGTCCTAAAATCATAATAAACTCTAGTCTTTTCGAGTAAGCATGGCAATAGCGAGTGTTGTAATTTGGAAATATAGTGGTCTAATATGGGAATGAAAATATTGGTGTGATTGCTTGGAATGTTTATTTTGAAGTGACAAAGATAAATCTAAATACAAACATTGAATATTAGAAAATATGTCAGAAAGAATATGTCTGAGATTTATGAAGTAAACTTAAAAGAGTCTACACAACAATGATTATAGCAGTATCTACAACAGCCGCCCTTAATCGATGTTGTGCTCGACAAACAAAAAAAACTTAAGTTTGTAGTCCTAAACCAACTATACACCTTTTGTGTGTAACAGGCCCAAGTGGCTTAGTTAGGACATCTGCAGGCATATCAATATCACTACTACATAAGTATTCGAGAACAACAATATTACAGGATACCTTTTCCCTGATAAAGTGTAATCTGGTATCTATATGCTTCGTCCTGTTGTGGTGTATTGGATTTCGAACGAGGTTGATGGCACTCTGGCTATCAGAAGCTAACCTAACTGGGGTAAGTTTACCTGTTATTTCGTGAACGAACCGACGTAAATAACACGCTTCCTTTGTGGCGGACGCTAGCGTCATATATTCCGCTTCCGTGGACGACAGAGCGACAGTAGGTTGCTTCCTTGATTCCCAGGATACTGGTCCTCCACTAAGCTTGAAGGTATAGCCAGTATATGACTTCCTATCAATCGGACAGTTTGCCCAGTCTGCATCACAATAGCCTCTTAAAGGTTCTTTACATCTTCTGTAAACCAAAGAGTAATTTAAAGTACCCTTCCGGTACTGTAGCACCCTTTTTGCAGCATTCCAATGTTCCTTAGTGAAACACGTATTGAACTGACTTAAATAGCTCGTTACATAAGCTATGTCCGGGCGAGAGTTCACTGTCAAGTACATAAGACATCCTATTAGATTTTGGTAAGGATACTCACCAATTTCACCATCAGTTCTCTTTTCCATTGGTTTTTTTTTGACCAAAGGAGTACTAACAGTCTTACATTCACGCATATTGAACTTATCTAGCAATGTTAAAATATATTTGGATGCTTTCAGAATCATATCTTATTTTTAATCCCAAATAAGACTTCAATATTCCCAGATCTTTGATTCCAAAGAATGTTGACAAATTTTTCTTGACAATGTCAAACGTCAAATCAGATTTATGAAAGACAATAATATCATCGACAAATATACCCAAGATTACGAGTTCTTGACCAAAAAGTTTCTGGGCTCTGAAGGAGTTCCTATAAAACCTATTTTTAATAATGTGTCATTTAACTTTTTGTTCCAACCTCGAGGGGCCTGCTTAAGGCCATAGAGGGATTTCTTCAGCAAACAAACCTTGTTTTCCTTGCCTTTTTGTATAAATCCAAAGGGTTGCTCCATAAATACTTCTTCTTCCAAATCTCCATTTAGGAACGCTGTATCAACGTCTAGATGCTTCATGTTTAGACCCATCTCCGCAGCTAAAGCAAATAAGGTGCGAAGAGAAGAATGACGGATCACGGGCGCAAAAGTTTCATCGTAGTCAATGTCTTTTACTTGATGAAAACCCTTGACGACTAGTCGCGCTTTATACTTCGTAATATTCCCATATGCATCCTTTTTAATTCTATAAACCCATTTACAGGGTATTATAACCTTTTTGGTTGGTCGATCAACTAAGTCCCAAGTGTGAAGTTTGGTCATCGAGTTATACTCGTTTGCCATCGCGTGGTGCCATTTATCAGCATCCTCGGCATAAGTAGCTTCATAGTATGTCGTTGGATCGCTGGCATCAACCGATGATACATTATATGCCAGGAAATCAGGTGGTTTCCTATTTCTTGAGGGGTACCTCTGCTCACGGGCAGGTTGTTCCTCGTCCAAACTTGCTGGCTCCACATCCTCAATAGAGGGACTTTGTTCTACAATAGTTTCCGATGCTTCCGCACTTTGTTGATTTACCGGTCGAGGTGATCCAGCTTCGGGAAGACCACCACTCTGAACACAGTCAAAGAATTGACAGTCTTCGGTCTCAGGATCTCTTTCTTCGAGTAATAATATAGGGTCTGACTGCATTACAGGCTCCACTTGCCTCTGCTTTAACATCGTAAAGCTAGTTTCGAAAAAGGTTGTATCTCTGGACATAAACACATGTCGTGGGTTAGATGGATCCCTAAAAATATAGGTGTTAGGATTTTCAGCATAACCAACAAAAATTGCTTCCTTCGCCTTCAAATCTAACTTTTCCTATGACATGACGGTATATGGACAAGTGCTCTACATCCAAAAACTTTCAGATGACCAAGGTCACTTCTACGACTCCACCACCTGTCGAAAGGAATCTGCCCGCCTAAAGCTCGATGAGGGGACCTATTTTTTAGATATACGGCGACCTGGAAAGCATCTTCCCAGTATGCTGTGGGCAATGAGCTCTCAGCCAATAACGACCTCGCCTTTTCTACTATCGAACGATGAGTACGCTCGGCACATCCAACTTGTTGGGGACTGTACGGCGTGGTAGTTTGACGTTGAATTCCTTTAGATTCGAGGTAATCAACAAACCCTTTATTAACAAATTCTTTACCACCGTCGGTCCTCACGGATTTGATTTTCCTATCTAACTGATTCTCTACAATGGTTTGAAAAAGACAGAATTTGTTTTTGACCTCTGTTTTGGAATGAATAAAGTAGGTAAATACCATCCTAGTACAGTCGTCTACCAAAGTAAGCATATACTTATTTCCTTGAAAGGAGATTGTAGACAATGGTCCACATAGATCCATATGGATCAGTTCCAAAGAAGTAGTAGCCCTATTAAAAGCCACCTTTTTGAAAGGTTTCCTTGCTTGTTTACCTTCTACGCAAGCGATACAATTATTTTTATCTACTACTTTAAACTTTACGCCTACCTCGTGATTCTTCAGTTGATTCATGCCTATACGACACAAGTGTCCTAACCTCTTGTGCCAGAGTTGATAAGAATTAGTATCCTGACAGCCAGAGTGAACATCCTGTGTTAAATTTGCGGAACGTCAATATATATATATATATATAATATACCATCAAGGACGTATAATCCACCACAGGGCGAAGCATGAAGAACAGAATCACCTGTAAAACGAAAAGTATTATTTTTATAAAAGTTACATCCATTTTTATCAAAAACACATATAAAACCCTTATCAACAGCTTTCTTCACAGATAACAAGTTTGCCTTTAAATCTGGTACAAAGGCAACTTCATTTATCCTATTGACTACGTTTTTGGGTGTATTAATCGAAATATATCCAGTTCCGCAGCATTCAATATGTTCACCGTTAGCAACGGTAACATGACCTTTTTCAGAAAACAAAATATCTTGAAGCCAATCTCGTCTAGAAGTCATGTGTTTCGTACATCCTGAATCTACATACCAAAGTTCCTTGTTTGAGGTGCCAGAAGTATTTAAAGCTGTAAATCCGACATCACTGACGTTTTCTTTTACAATATTCGCTTTTACTTCTTTCTTCCTCAATGGACAGTCTGGCCTCTTGTGTCCAGGTGCCTTGCATTCATAACATATTATCTTAGAATTCGATTTCGTCTTGGACTTCTGCGTCTTCGTATGAAAAACGGAATCTTTATCTTCGAAGGCTTTTTCCAACGATCTCCAGGCTTCGGCTGCGGTTTTTGCACATCTTACGTGCGTTATTGCTGCACCGTCTATTGTAAGGCAGATCTTGGCCAGTGCTTTTGCTTCGTTTCTCTCTTTGACTGAGGTAGGGGTCGTGTCATCATTATGATAACCACATATTGTTACCCAAAGGTCCTCATGCAAAAGGTAGTTCCTCATCTTGAATTTCCACGTCGGATACCCGACCTTATTGCGCAGGCAAAACGATGGGATTGAAGTTGAGAATGACGAATTTGACTTCGATAAACTATCCCCACTTTGTTGTGACATTTTTTACTATTTAGTCACACACAAAATACACAAATACACATTAACATTAACAATGTAACCATTTACCACATTTCGTGCTGATAACGTGTTGTAATTTGGAAATATAGTGGTCTTATATGGGAATGAAAATATTGGTGTGATTGCTTGGAATGTTTATTTTGAAGTGACAAAGATAAATCTAAATACAAACATTGAATATTAGAAAATATGTCAGAAAGAATATGTCTGAGATTTATGAAGTAAACTTAAAAGAGTCTACACAACAATGATTATAGCAGTATCTACAACAGCGAGCATTGACTCCTGTCTACTATACTGTATGATTATGATTACAAAATCATGCGCATACAGTGTAGTACACATAACGATTCTTACTTATTACGTACCAGTATCAGTCTCTGAAACAGACTCCCGGCGCCATCTGAGACAGTCCACTATCTTTCAAACGACGTTTAAAACTTAATTATTGGTATTTGTTTATGTATATGTTACATATTTATACAGCGTGTCATTGAATAAACGCCTAACCTTATTTTTTAATAATAAAACATATTGAGAAAGAACAAAACAAATACATATTTGCCTTATATTGTAGAAAATATTTGAGACTTAAGTTGTTGTGTCATTTCTGACAAATTCACAACTCTGTTATGCGCGCTTATAACGCTCCTCTGCCCGCGAGTTCAATCAATTTATCTATCACACTTTCCTGGCCTTGGACTGGCAGCAAGTACTTACCTAAAGGTAAGTTAGTTTTTTGGTTAGTTAGGTTAACATACCAGCATCATAGTAAGTAACTATTTAGAAATAAATCAATGTAAAGATGAAGTAAAACTAGTAAAAGGAAAGCTTTGGTTCAGGTACCTACTAACTACAAAACATCGCAAAAATTCTAGGCACTTCGACTTCCCCGCCCCCGCCCTCACTAACCTTACAGTTCGCGCCAGCGCCAGCTTTCTTTCAAGAGAAACTTGGAAGGGCCTGTATGAAACGGGACGAGAGCACGGTACGCGCAATCGTCGTTTCAAATGACTAAATAATTTCCGGCGTATTGTAGGTATCTATTTCAGTGCGTGATTTGAACGCACTCCAAATGTGGGCACTGTACCAGGCAGGTTCTCACTGTACAGTTTAGGTACGTTCGACCGGCCAACCCGGCGACGGGCGGGAATTCAGTTATGTTGCCACTCGCTTGGCTGGCAGCCGCGTCGCGCGCTAGCCGCTCCTCATAAGCAACTTTTCTTTGATTTTTGCAACAACAATGACTTAAGTACTAACATTTTAGGGTGTCTAAAGGAATTGTTCACAAATTAAATTCGATTCCTTTTTAATTGAATACCTTTTTGTTTAACTTAAAGTAAATACTTTAAACCCAGTATAAAACAAATGACAATTACATAAGTAAGGAGGTCATGTTGTCATCATGTGGTCAGGTGGTCATGTGGTCATCATGTTTGATAGACAACTCTCCTGGACTAACCATGTCAGCGAGGTCAGTAGGCGCGTCTTTGCCACCTTTCACTCACTAAGACGGCTTCAGAACTTTCTGGCCCATCAAACAAAAATTACTCTTGCTCAATCTCTTCTTCTCCCCTTGATCGATTATGCCGATATTTGTTGGGCTAGCGCCAACGAAGAGCAACTGAACAGACTCGAGCGACTTCAAAATCTCGGGATTCGGTTTATCTTCGGACTGCGCAAGTTCGACCACGTCTCGCAGTATCGCAAGGAGTTAAAATGGCTGCCGATCCGTCTTCGTCGGGACACACACATCCTCACTCTTCTATTCAACATCTTAACCAACCCTCGATACCCTAGCTTTCTCCGTGAACTTTTTCAATTTCTCCCTTCGGCTCGTCCACGTAGAACTCACACGGCTTCCCTGCTCTCTATACCTCATCACAACACCGTCGCATACAAGCACTATTTTCGATTGCGGGCGATCACTCTCTGGAACTCGCTTCCCTGCACTATCAGAGATAGTCCATCTCTGCCCGTCTTTAAGAATCGTTTGAAGGAGCATTATCTTTCTCTATCCTAGATTTGAGCTTTGTATATATTAGTTTATTTAGGTGTATTTATATTTTTATATAATATTTATGTACTTGTGTATGTAGTGTATCTAGCAGTTAGTTCAATAGTTCAGTAATATATGTATGTATCTTATCAGAGCACATAGGTCTTTCCTGTATATTAAACTATTCTTATCAACCTTGGGTTTGCTGGAAGAGATCTCTATTTAGAGATAAGCATGCCTTTGTAGATGTCCTTTCTGTTTATTATATCTTATGTTGTTTTATGTGCAATAAATATATAAGAAATATACGAGGTCGGTACCTACCTACCTAGCTTTAGAATTTACCAACAGCCTGAATAAGTACTAATAACACCTCTCTTAGATAGAGTGGACTAAAATTTACAAACACAAATAATCGCACGTAGGTAACCCTACCGTGATCAAGCGAGACAGGAGTTTACAGGACGACCGACCTTGTGATGTCAGAGTAAAAGAAGCTCTCAGGTGTAGTAATGCGGCGCAATCTAGCCTGCTTGTTGTAGTTAGCGCAGGTGCGAGCTAGATTGCGCTTTATTATCACGCAGCGAGAGTGGCTATTTATTTAAGTGTATTTGAGGAATAATCTTTCTGTACGTAGTACTATTATGTATTCTATACCTTCGGGCTGCGTTTGTGTGAAAAGTAGTAGTTGTTGGAAAATTTCTAGCATTATTACAGAATAATGCTAGCAATTTTCCGCATTTCCGGTTCATGAACCTCAACACGTTTAGTTGCTCGCCGCCTCTCCTACGGAACGCACGTCGACACGGCGGGAAAATATAAGTCGAAAATGCCATCTTGCGTGCTACTATACTGTCGCAATTCAACAAAATGGAAGAAAAATGATAGTGGCGTGAAGTATCATCAGTAAGTAAGCAAAATATCAAATAAAATCATCCAAAACCAATTTTGAACATTATTTTCTACTGTACCCGACTTTTGTATGAAAACCATAGAATATGGAAAGTGAACCGTACAGATAAGACATGTAGGTACTAATAGTGGTACGAAAGAGCACTTGGTAAATATGGCTAGAGGACTCCTAAACTAACAAAACATGTTTGGTAATATCTTAACACGACTACCCCCAAAAACGGAGTGTATTGTTTTCAGGGTTCATGTGGGTATTTTTCTTAATTCCACGACAACTTCTTAAAGCCTGAACCGATTTCGAAGTGTGTGGTATCGCTAGGATCTAGCATCCTAAGTGGAGAAGGCTATAAATACATGTAAATAAATGTATATACAAGGTGTAAAAATAATTTACTTTTCAGTTCATTTTGAAATTATGGCAGTATAGATAACGATAACACATAGCTAATGCGAAAGTGCAAGTCATCTACATAAACCTTTGTTTAAATCTCAGTTACAATTAATTCATCGGTACATTTTGTAATAGACCGCACTCAATCAAATTAAGTTTTGTAGGTATAAAAGCGGTGTCACTTCTGCGGTGTGTAATCTACAGGGACAACACGTCGAGCTCGCGGCAGGTCCGCCCCGCTTGTGATCTAGTCGCGACACGTTTTTTGTTCGAGACGGCGTCTCTATAGTAATGGTAGCTCAATGCTGGGCAACGTCGAATTTTGAAGCGCTTTTTCTACTAAAGAAGACACTTTCTAAATCCCGAAAAAATGTTATGAAGACGTCTATTTTCTATAATAAGTGTATTTGAAAACATTTGTCAACGGGAACAAGATGAAAAAAAGCTTAGTCGATGATTTTTACATAAAATTTGCTATTCTAAAAAGTTCTTGGGTCAAAAACTAGGCCATCAAATATCTTAAAAGTGTGTTTTTGAAATTAAGAAGTAATAATTGCTTTTGAAGGAATACATAAAATCTTTTCTTAAACAGTATACTTTTTTCGAGGGTCAATGCACTTTATCGCACGTTTATCTTTCAGTAGACCCCAACAGCCCCAAAGTTTAAAAGGCGAACCGTAATTTATTCGGAAAACAAACTGAGCCACGCGAAAACACAGCATTGTTGAGTGTTAAACAATGTTTATGTGCAGCGCTCAGAGTTTTCGAAGCTTCAGATTAATTATTATGTTTTAAACAAGAAACTTCCAGCCACCCTGATTCGGAAACGAATCAAAATTAATCGCTGTTCTTTTTTTGTGCTAGTCCGGTGTCAACAAAGTTATTGAAAAAGTGGTTAAACATGAGGGCTACTGTGCCTTTCTCAGCCCCTATTGGAAAAGTCGTGACGCTGTGTTGTTTATAGATTCATATGTTTTTATGTTGTTTTCTTAAGTCTTGGAGAGACCCTAAAAAGGAGCTTTAATTTTCATAGGATGTGAACTCTAATACCATGGCATAAGGTTCAAAGTCGCGATGCATTAAAAAATATATGCCAGCGAAAAGGTTTATACAGAAGGTGTCCGGTAATTCGGTACCTTTATTGTGAGGGGTTAAAGTAGAGCCCATTTCCAGTAAATTTAATCATATCAGACTTGAACTAATTTAGGATAGTAAATTTTTCAACCAACATTTTTCATAAAGCCATTAATTACGTAAAAAACTATTTATTATGCTGGCAAACGACTCTCTTCCCCTCTTCCACTCCCCACGCTCCTGGGCTCTCTCTCACCAGTTCTTGTCGTGGGTCAGCTCGTCTCTCCAGCGCTTCCTGGGGTGACTACGTCCTCGTTCTGCATTTGGGAACCAGAGAGATGTTAATTTGACCCCTCGGTGTGGTTGCCCACGAGTGACATGGCTGGTCCAGCACACTTCAGTCCGGTGGCTTTTCAGCTATATCTTTTATTTTTAGTTTAGGAGCGTAACTCGGTATTCCCCAGAGCACTGCGCTCCATATTTCGCTGGCAAGCCTCAAGTATTTTTTGGGTAATTCTTTGAGTGTCGTTCATTAGTTGATGCATCAATTATTCTGTGCTATTCCACAGAATAATTGGTACATTAGTTGATTGGCTCACTGCATAAAAATTCATAGTATTTTTTACGTTTAACTTCAATTATTCTGTGGAATAGCACATAATAATTTATGTTTAACTTAAAATACTATTATTTCTGCATCTTCTAATTTTCCATTTTATGACAGCGATTTTGATAAAAAAATGTATAGAAGTGTGCATACAGTTTATTTAAAACTTATTTGTACTGTTGCAATATTTTTAAGTATAGGTGGAGAGTATACCTGATGCCAAGTTTTTGTCCCCTGAGTGCCGCCTGGAGGGGGTAGCGGTGTAAGGGAACAAGAGAGAATATGCATGGGCAAGAGAGAGATGGTGGCCTCGCTCAGTGGTCAAGAAACCTTTTTATACATATACCCTAGAAGGAATAATTGGGAATCACTTTTGTATGAAGAATTTAAAATGGAAATACTTTGTTCTCCCAGTCGCTACAAAGTTTTCACTGTACAATATCATATTACATTATCAAAGACCTTTCTCCCGGTTAGCCTCATTAGTTGCTACAAGGGTGGTTCTGAATCTAAATAAAGGTGATTCTAGTTCTTACTTAGAACTTACGAAAATGAATACTCTGCTTTTTTCACACTTTGAATTTCTCAGATCGATCTGACAAAATCTACTAAAAGGGCACTGATCAATTCAACAAGGCCGTGTGATCCTAACTCAAGTTCGACAAGTTTGAAGTAGCAAAGATCAGAACATCGGGGTGCTTGTACCAAGCCGCTTTTGCAGAACGCTGCAATTTTGCTCGCGTGATGATTTATGTTAGGTTTTAGGCTTATTGCACCTGTATAGGGTTTCTGTACTGTAAACTTGTGGGAAATGTTAGGGAATTCTATCGTGGCTTAGCTCTGTATTCTTATTATTTTGTTACTACGAATATGGATTATTTTGGACCACTAAGAAAATATGAAAAGCTCTTGCAGCATACTAAAAATAATGATACAGTTTAACCGGGACTTAAAATAAAAAGAAGATTGGGTCTTGACACCACAGAACAAGTGCTTGGCTCATACCGCTGAAAAAAAGAAAATAATTAAGGTATTGCATCATAGAGTGAGAAACTACTGGCACAAAATAACAATGCTAAAAAAAAATAGATGATTGGTCTTACGAAAAAAAAAACAATTCCGTTCCGTTACACAACTCCTCATTAGGTTTGCTGGGAGAGATCCCTTATTAGAGATAAGCCCTTCGCGCCTTCAGACTTCCACAGGAAAGCAGGACAAAAAAGCTGCTGAAAAAAAATACGTACGTATTTTCGGATTGACAACTATAATATCAATATTTTTTACGTTCGGACTGACATCTGCGTTATCGACTAACAGGAAAACTATTGAAAATTGACAGTTTTACAGGACAGCCAACATAACGGCAAATGGAATTTGAATAAATTAAGCCGTATAGAGGAAAAATGAAGGACATTATGTTTTTTCCATTGAATCCGTAATATTTTTTGATGGGAATAGCTTTAGTTAAGAATACAATTATCTCGAAATGGTTTTCTCAGTTTGGATACCTTGTTTTTTTACATGACCCATTGCGAGTCGGACTAACAGTCGAAACGTTCCGTACTATTGTACAACAAAAACCCCAAAAAAAACATCTCTGGTATGGGGGGGCCTATATGAATGTTCCGAACCCGAAGGGTGCCTCCGCAGTCCGTCCGTCCACCTCTCTGTCCGTGAGCAGGCTGTATCTCAAGAACAACATGAAATTTAAATTTTCACACAATATTTACCGCTGCGGCAATAATAATAAATTACGCGAGATTTTATAAAATAAAGGGGGTCCCCATACAAGATAAGTGATGATATTATAAGACTTATGATATTATAATTTGGCGACAGATTTTAATATTGTCGGTGGCGCAATTAGTTTGGCGCGAATCGCTAAACAGTAGAACGGGTTCCCAACGGGTCCTTAAGTTTTCTTGAACGATATTACAGAACCCTTCGTGTGCGAGTTCGACTCTCACATTACCTATTTCAGATCAGACAGACGTAGTAACGGATTTTCTGCGGGTGAAAAGGATATTCTTATAATGCCGGCATTATCCTATATCCACAATGAGTTTTTATACTCCGGGTCATGCTATACTAACAACGTTAAAAGCTCATCTCCCGTTAATCTACAGACCGCCATTACCACACAATAATATGCAGGCTACCAACTGATTCTGCGAGCAATAACACCGCGGACTTGCTGTACAGCGCGACTAGGGTTATTGTGCTGATGGGACATCGATGTCTGGCCAACGTTTATATTCAAGCCGCGCCACGTTTATTTTTTTCTGAGTTGGCTGTGACCTCTTAAGGGTAAGGTGGGGAGAGAAAGAGAGGTGCGAGTACACTCAGAGCCAAAGAAACTTGGCAGGAATACGGTATTTGACAAGGTAGTCCAATAAATCTAGAAACGTGTCCCAAGCTGAACCTATTTCAACAAAAACGTTTGACAATATCGGATTTGTATATTTCCAGCAGTTGTATTTAATAGACTCAATGTTGTGTTAAAAAGACAGCAATTGACTACGACGTCTTCTGATAGTATTAATAAAAAACGTGAACAAAATTGCCGTTTTGGCAGTTCCCAAAAGTATATATTTTAACTAGCAGTCAAATACCGTTTTGTACCTAATTAAGAGATGTAAAATACTAGATTGTTTATAATAACACGATCAGTGGAGTAAGTGTAGTTGTCGGAGCGGGAGTTGGGATCACGGAGCTGTGTTCATCATCGTATTTTATTTTATTTTCAAAGTAAATTTTCCTATTTTCTATCGCCTCATGTCTGATTCTAAAATCTAAACCTAGATACGAAAAATATGCATCGAGTATATAAGCTTATCGAGCTGCTGTATCAGCCAACACTATACGGAAACAATTCAATAACATAATAATAACATTTACCTATAATATGTACACCTTAACCTCCTGCCGCCCAATGTACCAGGAACTAATGCCGTGATTTTAGTAAGACCCAATGTGCCCTCTAGGGAACAAAAGACATCACTCAGTATTAACGCCCATGTATCTCCTGGGACACGGAAAAATATATTTTTAAGTGTATTTTTTATTGTTCTTGAGCGTTTATGAATAAACTGCTTTAGTACTTAATCGGGAACATTGGGCACTGATAATATGAACATTTTTTTTTATAGACTATCGACAAAAACCTTTTCCGAGATATTCGCGGACAAAAATACAAACATACAGGTCAAACCGGGAACCTCTTTTTTTTGAAGTCGGTTAAAAAGACCTTGAGCAGCACGAGGATAATATGACATAATTCAATAACATACAGGATGTTTGAATGATCGATGCAATAACCTCAAATACGGTCAAATGACCATCTTTGAAGCGCTATTCCTGTTTACCTTTGGACCGCCAAACATCAATACAAAATTTTTCACTCTCACGCCAAACATGTTTGATCTGCTGTGCAAAATACAACGTAATTCATACGAGTTAAGGTCTCTTTTAATAGTTATAACAAATTGTGTCGGGTATAGCCGACAGTTCTGTTCAGTTCTGTCCGACAGAGCCGGCTGGAGCGCTCAAAAGGTAGACAAAAGGGAGACAATCCCGAAAATCCCCAAATCCCGAAAAAATATATGTTATGAAAACAACTATTTTCTTTAATCTGTGTGTTTAAAAACATCTTATGTGAATGGGAATTATACTACAAAAAAAACTAAATAGCTGGTTTTCACCTAAAACTTGCTAAAACTTGGTATTTCTTGAGAACTTAAATAATATTGATATGGCTCTTGCATAAAAAAATAGGTTTTCAATATATGTTAAAACTGTGTATTTCAAAATAAGAAATAAAAATTGGTTTTAAAGACCACAGCGACTGACGTAACAGCCATGTTGCGTGTTAGCTCTTATGAACTTTATTTGAATATGGTTGTGTTCAAAATTTCAACTACCACGAATCGGGTTTCTAATTTCCTAGCAATTCAAAGGTTTGTAAAAACCAATTCTCAAGCCACAGATACTTTAAACAAAAATTGTTAGATTATTTAAACAGTATTTAATCATAAATGATTGAAAAATAAATAAATTAATGGTCATAACCACAATTATTACCAAGTAACTGCAAAATTCTGTTTTTTTTTTCGTTAAAAATAATAAAACCTCGATACAAATCAAACCGTAATATCAAACCGGCCAACACTAGTTTGGCGTAAATGGTTCTAAATGGTCTGAACTATCTTCGTTTTAAGGATTTTCATCGATCTACCAAACATCCCTATAATAATTAAATAAAAACAATTCAATTAAGCTCGCAGTATTTTTCGATTCGTCAACTCCGTCGTTCGTTACTGAATATTGTACTGTTAGTTTGAAGCATAAATAAACTACCTGCAAGAAGTCCACATCCGAGCTGTAACATGGGACAGAGCCAAGTTTGGACATAAACAGCACTTTAAAGTTCGAACGCGGGTGAGTAATTTCAGAAATATTGAGAAACTTTTGATAATGGAGCAAATCTACCAGGAATCATATTTACCGGATATTTCTACTTAGGCAATACATGCTGACTTTTAATTGTAAAACTTTCCCGAAGGCACATATGGTCCCAATGATTTTTTTCATTGATTATCAGTAAATTTTCCGATTACAAGTTACTACGAGAGACCCAAAAATTATAATTTGAGGCCATAGATATTTTAGGGACATTTGTTCACAATATATGAAAATACCCCAAAAGCTTGTCATCTAAGTAAATGTCAGACTGTTTAATAAATAATAATCATCGCGAGAAAACCTTGTCTTTTGAACAACTGGATAAACTTTGACACAGCTGTGCCGCTGCCGCCCTATATTTGAAATTGGCCAGCGCTATGTATATTTGGTTTGTTTATGTCTGTCACAATAATCGCTGCAAAACCAATATTTATTTACGAATGCTTATCTTAGACCGTCTTGTACCACAGTTTTGACAGCCGCTAAATATAGGTAAAACTCAAGTTAAATACAACATACCTTTTTACAATGAGTAGCAATAAATATAAACATAAACATCATACAGGCAAATTCATTGCTCATGGCCCCACACTAGGACAGCCTGTGTCATGGGAATCAGAAACAGCGACATCAACACATGTATAAAGAGTTTGAGATTATAATTATTTAATTTATATACAGGCGCTGTCAAAAAACAAGTCAGCTTTAAGCCGGTTTCTTACTCTGGAATATAATATATATTATTACATCTAAGAAATATTTTGTTTTGTTTGAATACATACGTCATTGCGAATACATGGCAAAACAAAAGGTTTCTTGAGCTGAAATATATGTTTATTTCTAGTACTTGTATAAATTAAACATAACCAATTTTTAAAAGAGATCTAAAAATCAATATGTGGGTTTCTTCGCCCTTTTTCTCCCACAGTGGTCCAATGTCGAGACGAGTAATGAATATCTACAGTAACAAACACATTTGACTTGACTATAGCCCATGGTGAGTAGAAGGCTTGAACCTTTCAAATTCTTGACAACACTGTTTAATGGGCATTTCGAAGCAAAGAGTAATCAATTACGAGGCGCCCCGCTGCGACATTAACTCAGCTCGATGAATTTGCAATTTTCCTATCAACGTCATCTAGTCACTTACGCGAGTACACTCGTGATGTTAATTTAAAAAATGGATGAATTTTTGTATTTGCTATTATAAAACCGATAACAAAGACTCAATCAATATTTTACTTTACAGCAACTTATAATTTCGTTCTAATTTGATAAAATGGATCATCGTATTGTGAAAATGGGTAAAACACTGTGTGAGTAATTTAGCTCACCTTCAAGAACTTACACATACATTTATTTTTCCATGACAAAAGTAGTTAATCAAATCGTCATAACTAAATCATAAATACAAAATTAAAAAAACAATTACACAAATCAACCGACAAAAGAAATGCCCTGACCAAAGGTGCCCATAGCGAGTAAATCATCATTGAACTTAACATCTTATTATTATTTTTACAGCTGCTGTATATTCTGAGAGTCACGTCTTGTGGCTGAAGAGACCGACACGGGATCTGTACTGCTTGCTACAACCGTCGCTACAGAATTAGGTGGCAGGGCCAGTTGTATATTTCTCTTTTATCAACAAAAAACATAGCGTTATGCCTTTTCCCATAATCATCATCAATACTCCATTTCGCGTGACAAGAAGCAGTATTCACCAAAGACAACACAAGCACTTTTGAGCACGCCAGTACACTAAGTGCAAGTGTCAGGTATCGTCCTGTTTTAGCAGCTTTTTATCTTATTTGTGATTAACCCTCATCATATTTCGATACCGTCTGTCCGTCTGTTTTTACGATATGGATAATTAAGTTCACGAATGACTAGTTAGTTAGCCGCTAACAAAAAACTTACAATCATGCAAAAGAGGAGCACTCTTTTGCATGATTTGATTTGTGATGGAGTGGACGCAGCGTCTCTGTTTCAGCTTGGGCAATAATGCTTCCGTAAGTCCGTCTGTCCAGATTTCCGGCTGGTCTCGTGAATTTGTGAGCAGTTTCAATAATTATACAGATATTTTTGATTCAGTTTATTCCAAAATGGCGGAGTCATGGGTTACAAAGTTATTGGTGCGGCTACTTTCCAACCAAACAGATGCATTCATAAGTTTGATTTGAAAAAAAATCACGTTTATTGTATAGGAGCCCCCCTTAAATTTTTGTTTTGTTTTTATTTTATTATTTATTTTTAAAGTGAATATATAACTTAATATTCTGTGAATATTTCAAGCGTCTACCTGTTTCCTTTATCGGGCTAAAAAATCAGGTTTTTGTGTGGGAGCCCCCTTAAATATTTATTTTATTTGTTTTTTAGTATTTGTAATTATAGCGGAAATAGAAATACTTCATCTGTGAAAATTTCAACTGTCTAATTATCACGGTTTATGTGTTACAGCCTGTCGACAGACGGACAGACAGACGGACGGACAGCGGAGGCTTAGTCCCGTTTGGCACACTTCGGGTACGGAACCCTAAAAAACGATTGCATTTCAACGCTTTTTGGTAGTTTGTGACTAATTTTATAACATTTAGATTATGGTTTTGGTCTATTTACTAGCTTTCAAAATGGTCAATGATAATTGATAAGGAATTATATAAATCAGGGGTGCCCAACCATTCGATCGCGTTCGACTGGTCGATCGCGGCTCTAAGTCAAGTCTATCGTGGCAAGGCAAATAATAATCCGGCCAAGAGTGAGTCTGACTCACACACAAAGGGTTCCTTACCATTGTAAAAGATTTTGCACTATATATACTCTTCAAATAAGGCATCGCGATTTTGAACCTTATGCTATTTAAAAAAAAGTCATGCTTGAAGGTTTATTCGACTTGATTGTTAAGTTTCAGGACATCATAACAGTTGTTGTCACTTGACTTGCTAGCCATGTAAAAAATCGTCAAAAATTCGTTCATAGGTTACCAACCGGTGGGGTGCGCTTCCCTAAACTGGGCATGAAGCGATGCAAAGGGGGGCGCAGCGGCTGGCTTAAAAACTTGTTTACTCTGTGTCAAGAAGTATGTAATTGGTCAATTGCACAGTGAACAGTCGATCTTGGGTATAATCAAGTTGGCCACCCCGGATATAGATGAAGAGGTACAAGAACGTGTTGCAGCTGACACAAGTACTCAACAGTGGGTTCTCTGACAAGATGGTGATGATGATGATGATGGTGATGATGATGATGAAATGGTATGGTACTACAAACATACAAACGATCGAAAAATATTACCGTTTTACTGACGCTGTCGATTAAAGCATTATTTATATATTACATATTTACATATATTTATAATTAACGCATGGTCACCCTCTGCGTAGTAGTTTCGCTTTGACAAGCAAAGTGGACGAGATTCAGTTAATTATTATGAGAAAGAAGTAAATTGGCCATTGGACTCTAACTGTACTGGAATCAAGACGTTAAAAATAATTGAGACTCCCTAATAACCTTGCTTCCCACAAATAGTGTAATGGTACACGAGAGTCAGTACATTTGATACTTCATTTTGCGTGACAGAGGGCTAGCCCATCGTCGCGCTGGTTTGAATACGAGAGTCGGTTCATATAACGTTTGGGGTTTTGAGTAGCTCAGGGTAAGTTACCAAAAAACAATGAGCCGAGCGCGTTCGAGGAAGGTTACAGGTCAGGTTTTTTTGTCGCATTCCTGCGGAATGTGTAGGGATCAGAGCCGATTTGGCTGCGCGCTGAATAAATTATGAATATCTAAATAATCGAAGGTTATTATGGAACGATACGGAGAAAGCTATTATGTTGACTGCAAATATACAATTGCGTTTGTTTAATACGATTTGGCGAGTTTGCATCACGAGTCTGAATATCATTCTAGTCATCTTTGTCTAGCGCGCTAGCGGTCGGGAAGGCTTAAATTAATCGCAACAAGCTTTTATGGTCAGCGATCAACAGATTTTGTGTATCGGCAATACCGAATGACCTGAGTGATAACCTACGGTTGATCATAGTGAATATGCGTACACACAATTTGTAGAACGGCGGATCTGCATGGCATGGTTGAAATTAGACCCTGTGTAGTTAGTGATGAGAAGCTTCGCTTGGGCAGAGCGTGTTCGCAAAGGACGCCATTTTTTTCAGACATGTGGGGTCTATAAATACGATTGCGGGGGAAGGGAAGCCATTCAGTCTCAGCGTTAAGCTACTGTGACAGTCGTCTTTCAGCAGTTCTTAACAGTTTTGGTCTGCCGTTTTACGCGTCAGAACTGGACGAATTGTGATTGCGTGTTTCAGTGGATTTTCGTGAGTGTCTGAAGCGCCGAAATATACCTCGGTTCCTATCCTTTAAATCAACCTACCCCAAATTCCAAAACTATCCTTGGGTCGTTAGATAAGAACTTGTAGGTAATTGATCTGAGTCTGAGTCTGGGCTTGGAGCGACCCTTAATTCCTTTTTCCTTCACCATAGGGTTCCTGGATTGGCTCTTAGGATATTCGCGGGCTAATACTCTCCTCATTTCTTTCGAGTAGCGAGTTTTGAAATTCCCACACACACAGTCATTAAACATACAAGCACATTCAAATCAAACTCAACCATTTTCGAGTGGTGTCGATAATGGACGTGGTATAACACTAGGATTTTAGACTAGGCTAGACAGGAGTTTAGTTGCGGCTAAACCTAGGTTGGCAGGGCATAGGGAGACTGTTTGATCGATGAGGTTCCGCGGATGGAAATAACAAATTCAGAACAAAGTTAAACCGGTGTCAACACAGATAACCTATCCTGTTGATATTTTGACATTTGAGTGTTGTCGGGGACGCGCGAAGAGATCAAATTACAGTCTAAAGTTAATTGTTTAGGACCGGGTAGATGGTTTTGCTTTGCCTTGGGTCAGTTTGGATTCAAGTTGCATCTTTAAATTAAATGTAAATTTCGCTGGAGGTCTAATGTGTAGGCTGAGTCAAATATATATGATTAGGCTCAGTCGAGGACGTGCTGAGGTTAGTGGAATTCATAGTTCGGTATTTACCGAACTATGCACTTCGCTATGGTGAGGGTTAGATCTCCAAAAGCACTAATGACAACGTTTCGATAACATCCAGCTCAAATTGCGCAGAGTTGAAGGTTTCAAAACGTTACGGACCTTTTGAGGTAACCGCTAGTTCAAACCCATTTCGGAAAATCAAATAGTAATTGTGTAAACCGGTCTATTCGGATCGTTATTGCCGTGAACTAATTATATAATTGGAACCACCACAAGCCGCTACTAGCGAGCACATGAAATATCATTGAGTACTCACGTCGTAAAACTACGACGGATATCTATACGATATCCCAAACGAATATTATAAATTGTGGTCGACCACTAAAAGAAGTTCCAAGCGCTCATATATACAAAAAACAAATGGTACCATCACACAAAATACAACAACGTTCGATCTGGCGCAATACACCGCTAACTGATGCGAAATACCGGCTTGCGAGCATATATGCTTTCTCTGTCTAACTTGAAACCGTAACTTCCTGAACCAATTTTCCGTTCGACTATTGTACGCCTAACGAGCTTCTCAACGAACGAGAAATTCAGACTTATCATTCTTAACTTACAAATTTTACAGCTGAATCGGGACATCTCATTTTTGGGGTAGATAGAATAGACGATCATAGCTACTGATAGCGGTGGCTCGACCTTAGCCTTTAATGCCGTTACAATAGTTAGGGTATTTTTAACTCGATTGAGACAGAAAACGAATTCGAACTCCTAAGCTCATGGTCAGTTTGATCGACGATAAAACTGATTCGATCTATCGACGATCAGAGAGAAATTCGATAAATCGGATGAAGCCGTTGGATTTCCCCACTCACTGGCGTAAAAATGGCTTTCAGTTCTGGATCGAAGGGCCTCCGACTGATGGAAAAATCAACAAAAAGCGCACTCACAGTCAGTTTGATCGACGATCGCCAGGAAATCCGTGGTTGGCGTCCGTTTAAAATTGCATCGTGTGGATTTCACACTCCTGGTCCGATCGATGGTCTGGTCGTCGACAGATCGAATAGTTCTATCGTCGATCAAACTGACCGTGAATGCCCAGCTTTAGCTGTTATGCGCCTAGTTGTGCTGGACACGTTTTACTTCTTAACACATTGTTGGCAAGTCAAGTAAAGACCAACTAGCACATAGGTTCCTTAACTTTTTAATTTCACTATGCCCCCCCTAAACGTTTTAATAAAATATCAAGTGAAATTACCTTTCAAGTGAAATTAAAAAAAATATTATGTTGTTAGGAAGAAGGTCAAAGAAAGACGAAAGGCTAGTTAGGTAAGCAACACCGTATTTGAATACTAGTCAAAATAGATACTTTTTAGGAACTGTCAAAACGGCAGTTTTTTCGGCTTATGTTTAAACGATTTGCAAAAACGCACCTATTTTACTACCAATAAATTTAAAATGACTGCCAGAATGGATGAATGTCCACCAAATTGTGTTTGGATAAATGATCACCAAACTTCTTTTTATGTTTTGTGTACTTAAATTTATGTTTTAAGTATTTTTTGTTGTTCGTACATGTTCAACCTAATACGAAGGATACCTTCGTGTTAGGTTGAACATGACCACCCTTCACCTAAGCTACCGCGGTATTTTGCCCTGATATTTTTTGCAACTTTTGGTGTTCATTTATCCATTTTGGGTAGGAAAAAAATATTTTGGTGATCATTATATTTGTTGCCATTTTGTTCACGAGTATTATGAATTAATAACATGTGACGTCATAGTCAAATGCAGTATTTTTAACTCAAAATTGAGTTTATAAAATACAACTGCCCGAAATATACAATTCTGTTATTATCAAACGTTTTTGTTGTAATAGGTTCAGCTTGAGACACGTTTCTAGATTTATTGGACTAATACTTTGTCAAATACCGTATTCCAGGATTGAGCGATGTCAAAAATCAAACAAGAGCGAGCTGGCAGCCTTTTTGTAGTTCCTCCACAAAAGTGATGATATTTGTGCGCAAACCCTTGATGTGGGAATCCGTCTACCACTTGTTATATTTTTCTTTACATACTAATCGAAAAACCCCTTGAAAGCAATCGCACCGCTGAACAAGTATCCACAACAAAATGAAGGAAAATTATACATTCCAAAAATAAAACAAACCCACCTTGTGACAGGATCCGTAATGAATCTTTCGAGCACTTATATCCAATCTCCATCCATATCATTAGAGTATTTTATAAAGTTAACAAATAAATATCTTCGGAAGGCATCTGATACCGCCATTTCTATTTGAGCCGTGCTGTAGGCTAAAGAAAGGGCTTATTATGTTATTCCCAACTCACCCTATTTTCTAAGTCAACATACAAAGCGTCACGCCTTTTTCCATACAGGTGGTAGAGACACAGCGTACCAAGGGGCTTGGCCGTCACTGCATCTTTGAAGCTAACAAGGTCCCAGGTTTCCAACCCAACCCGTTCAAAAAATCCACACATGCTGTTTCAATGGGGAAAATTACGCAAAACGGTTTGGTACAGGGCACTGTCTGTTTGTAACACAAAGAGTGGCATTCATCTGAAGTTTGTAATTTGAAGAATTTCATTCATCTGAGGTGTTATGGATATATGAATATTGACAGTTAATTTCTCTCAATAAATAAACTCTGTGAATAAATTTACTTTAATTACTTTTACTCTGTCATTCATTCGCAGGTAATGTCAGATGAACGAAACTCTTTGCTTACTTACTCTGGATTAATATCTACAAATTTTTAGCGCCTTCTACGAGGAACTAATTTGACAGTTTTCTTCCTAATAGATCCATCGAATTGGAACTGTAAAGCTTTTTTGTAATGGCTGTCTTTCATTTACAATATATATATAGGAGCGACTTGGAAATCCTAACTTTCGAATATTTTGCAACAATAGGATTTAATAGTGATTTAAAACACTGTGAGGTCACCTTCATAACCGCTTGACTGCCACCTAAAAATGTAATGTTCAATCGAGGTGCCGAGATTTCATTGTTATTTATTTATTATTATTTTCCATGCATATAAAATATGTATGTTGTCATTTTTTGAATCGGCCACACTTCGACTGTACGTTTTTTATGATGTGAGAAAATTTGCGGTTTTAGGTTTTTTCCTTTACTTGTGCTGTAAGAACTTGTTTCTTGCCAAATTTCATGATTCTAGGTAAACGGGAGACATATAGGTTTCGAATCCCCTGCGAGAATCAAGCAAGTTTAGAAAAAAATTGACATAAATGGTGGTAACTTTTGAATGCATTGACCTTTAAGTTAATCTCTAAGGCTTGAGTAATGGATATTAATTTAAATTTAATCTATCCACGCGTTCCTGAGAAAAAGGGTAGTAACAGTCAAAATGACGGACGGATAACAAAGTGATCCTATAAGGGTCCCATTTTTTAAGGTATGGGACCCTTTAAAACCGCAAAGTCGTATAGGATTATTGAAAATACAAGCTCAGAACCGCCCAAAAAACAAGGGCCTATCTTTACAAGGAGAGACCACGCACTGCTGCTTGGCCGGCCTCCTTTTTGGGTTACTTAATTCGCACCAGTGCGTAAGTGGTAGTCAAACCGATATCTCCGGAGCGTATACACAACCTGCATTGCATTTATTTTTGCTTTCATTTTCACATGTCGAATAGGCCATACTAATACTAAGTACAAAAAAATACTAAGATTTATTGCCAAAAATCGCGGGTTCAAACTGACCGTTGTCAATCTGGCGCGAAAACGTACCCATCAGAGTCTAGTGACAGGAAGTTACAGCCATGCGTCTATCTCCTCCTCCTTCTTCCGCTCATAAAGGAAATGGAGACCGACGCGTAACTCTGTCCCTTACTTCCTGTATCGTCCTGACACTAGACGCTGATGGGGTTTTTTTTAAATGCCCATCAGCGTTTGAAATCATAATTTTTTATTAAAATCTATATAAAATTTAATAAAAACAAGCAAAAAAGGGATCTTTTTAACAGACTTCAAAAAAGGAGAGATTCAAATTGATCCGATCATTGAATTACAAGTTACTATAGGGGACCCGAAAAATATATATGTATATTATAATGATGGTTACTCTGATTCTCTTATACGATCAGCTGATTTAATGTGACCCTGCATGTGTATTTAATATTAGGTCCTTACATATGAAATTGGCGTTTCGCCGTACTGGCCACTTTGATCTCAAATATCTCCTCTATGGTTAGGAATTCCAAATTAAAATTTATACAGCTATACTCATGTGTTTCTAAAATTATAATTCATTTGTTTTTTCCTCAATTGTTTTTTTTCTTGCGTCACTCAGCTTACAAAATGGAAAACTTGAAATATCGCGTTATTTACGAGTATGAGTTCTACCGTGGCACCAGTGCTGCAGAAACGGCTCGAAGGATTAATGATGTATATGACGACGGTGCCGCAATAGAAAACACAGTGCGTTTTTGGTTCCAACGTTTTCATTCTGGAAATTTCGACCTGCAGAACAAGCCCCGTGGACGGCCGGAGACCAAAGTTGATAATGAAGAATTGAAGGCTAGTGTGGAAGCGGTTCCATCGCAAACCACGTCCGAGTTAGCTGCAGGCTGCGGTGAGGACCTCACGAACTGAGTGAAGCAAATCAACAAACGCGCGTTGACTACTGCGTTGCATTACTCACCCGGCACAATAATGAAAGGATTTTAAATTGAATTATTACCTGTGATGAAAAGTGGATCGTGTACGATAATCGGAAGCGCCCATCGCAATGGCTGAACCCTGCCGAACCAGCCAAACCATGCCCCAAGCGAAAATTTACTCCAAAAAAGTTACTTGTGAGCGTTTGGTGGACTAGTGCTGGTCTCGTTCACTACAGCTTTCTTAAATCTGGCCAGACGCTTACGGCAGATGTCTATTGTCAGCAACTGCAAATCATGATGGAAAAGCTAGCTGCTATACAACCGAGGCTGGTCAATCGCTCTAGGCCACTGCTGCTTCATGATAACGCTAGACCACACACTGCACAACAGACGGCTACATATTAGAGGAGCTTCAATTGGAATGTCTAAGACATCCACCGTACTCTCCGGAACTTGCTCCAACAGATTATATTTTTTTTCGAAATTTGGATTTATTCTTGAAATGAATAACTTCTTGAAAGGGAAAAAAAACAACTCCGATTGGGCAGTTCAAACCGCCTTCAAAGATTTTATTGATTCCCGTCCGAATGTTTTTTTAGTAAAGGGATCGAAAAACTACCTATGCGATGGCAAAAGTGTATAGATAGTATTGGTACATACTTTGAATAATATAGTAGTTTATGTGACTGCTACATAATGGAGGGCATTAAAACTCGAGAGTGGGTTTATGAAACGAGCGGAAGGCGAGTTTCATAATAATATCACTCGAGAGTTTTAATGCCTAATTACGTACAGTTACATACACTAGTTTATATACACACATATCAAGTTGATGTGTTCAGGAACCGCATGTTTGACCGGCATTGTGGCTCTGCAGTTGTTTAGCTTGTTCTGTAGCACCAACTTCGGGCGTTCTAAATTTGAATGTCAGTACCAACTTCACAGACAAACTAGGGGCGGCATGCAGGCGGGCGTCGGCGTTCGAAATTTGAATGTCATTATATGTAGAAAAACTACACATAATGACCATAATGTGTAGTTTTCGAGATACGAAACGAGTTTTTACCAAGTAGTTTAACATAATGCTGATCGTAACGTGCGGTTTTTGAACGCAGTAAAGAGGGTTTATGATACGTGTGTAGATAAAATATATTATATTAAAAAAAACGACTTTATGTACCTCCCATGCAAAACGCCAATTTCATATGTAGGGACCTAATATTTATGTAGGTCTCAAAATATAATTAAATATGATAAATATCCATAATTCAGCTATCTTCTGATTGTAGGCACAATTGTGATCTGCCACCCCGTACGCCTTGTGTTTTGTTTAGGATAGGATAGGATAGGTAAAACCCAGCTTAATTATACGGCCGCCATGTTGGATTTATTACATACGTAGTATAATGACAAGATGAAAATCTCTCACTCAGAGGGCGTGGTTATCATTTTGATATTTATCGTACAAATTAACCTCGGGTGTTTCTATATTTGTGAGGGCCCTGTTTCTGCAAAAGAAATTATTCAGCACACCATTTTGCGTGCACAGGCTAGCCTAACGCGATGGTTTCCTCGCGATATTCTCCATCACCGTTTTCGAAGGCCCTTATAATTTACAATAAGACTTATCACTTGTCTCATAGGTTAATGGTCAGCACCGAGCTTCGAACCCGCATCCCCTGTGACCAAACCACTAGACCAAGTTCATTTGACCTTAATAAAAACAAACTCCAGCTGATTTATCACACAAACAGTGACTCGGGTCCTAGTAATTAGCCTAAAAGGTTTATGCGAAACATAAATAAACATTAGTAAGAGTTTTACGAGAATTCGCCGCTGTTCGGGGATATCGCCATCCATGCCTGTGGGACTGCGACGTGGTGCAGGAGACCGGAGGGCTTTGCTTGGGTCAAGGCTGAGGCGTCGTTGCTGAATTAAAAAATTGACACTATCTCATAATTAATAAAAAGCAAATTATCAAATATTGTCAAGTATTTCTTTAATTATATTTGAAAAGATAATTAAAGAAATACATGACAATTAAATTTGTTTCATAATTAACAAATAAAATAATGGTAACGTTGCCCCAACATACATTATTTTACATACATTTTATTATTCTCACTTCAAAACAAAACTTCCTACCGATATTTAGTGTATCGTTTTTTGTTTTCTTGTTTATGGTGCTAGAACTTAAAAAATGCCGTAAATCTTACAAAGTTTTACAATAAATATGAATGTGCACGTCATGGCAGACTCGGAATGATTCAAATTGGTTCATCTAACACTGATACTAAAATTTACAAATAGTCGACATCATTTACTAAAAAATCATGTTTATAATTTTATTCTTACAAGAACTTCTAATATTTTCTTTTTACACCAAATAACAGCTTTAATACAGCCGATGGTTTTTATACGAATAACAGTTCCAATACAGCTAATGGTTTCTTTTTACACCAAATAACTCCTCTATTACAGATGTGATCTGTTCTTTACCAATGAAAATGCCCTTGCGTTATCGCAAAAAGCTCTGTAAATTTAAAATTATCTAATAAACGGCTTCTGTTCAGCTCATGATTCTGCCGACCAATAGCGGTTCAAAAACAGTATGTGCGTGCATGGCAGTAAATTATTGCATTCATTTATTACCGTCTCATCGTCCATTTTATTTGAAATTGCTTTAAGCAAGTGCGGTTCTCGTACATTGTGTGAAGTTCTGTAACTTTATCCTCAGGGTATTAAACTAGGCCACTGCACTTCTATCTCTGACAGTTAGCAAAGAGATGTTAGTGGAAAGGAGATCGCTCCCTCCAGACTTATCACTAACATACGCTCGACGAATATACAAAATGTATTCGATTTGACACTTGCCGTGAAAATACATGTGCTCCATTTGTACAAAAAATTTGTTTTGTCGTCTCTCCCTAGAGTACACCTATATACCATACCAACATATAGAATATAGACATTTTTAACATCCTTTCCTTTCCTCTCTATGACAGTTTTAGCACCTAAAATACATTACCTTTACATAGCTATATACGTCTATACCGATACATGAGGTAATATTTGCCCATCTTTTCGAGTAAGAAGTGCGGTTACACGTAGTTTATGAGTTACATAGAGATATCGGAGAAAAGCATCCTTAAATAGTAAGTGCGCTTTCAATATCATGCGGGACGCGGGGCGCCGTACTGGAAACACTCGTTTGCGGGGTCGGTGCCATCCATCCAGCAGTAAATCCCGCGCCCGCGTGCGTGTGGAAGCGCGCATCACACTGATGGATATCAAGCTGACGACCTCTGTGGAGTTGCGGTTCTATGCTCCGCCACCCAAGCGTGATCGAATCCCGGATGGGGAGAAAAAAAAACAGGTCTTGGATTTGCCTATGAGCGTGACGTCACTGTTTCTGGTTCCACACAGGGCATCTTAATGTAGGGTTTGTAAAGTGCCTGTAAATTGATGTTAAAAAAATTTGAGTTTCGATACTTTTGGCGCCTCCTCTATGTCCCTCGCCTGTCGATGTCAGGAGCACAAATCGTAAATATTAGAGCTCATCCTGCCAGATCGGATGTCTGCTGTCGCCCACAATATATATTCTTTATTCGATGGAAAACGTATAAGGAAATGGATTGGTTGCTGGAAGAGATCTCTTACTATAAATAAGCTCGCCTTAGCACACAATTTTGATTTTCCTATTATATCTTGTTTGTTGAATTATTTCCGTGCAACAAGGAAATTATAAAATCATAAATTATGGATTGGAAATAGATTATTTATTCATATTTCCAGAGAAAAAACATTCCTGTCACCATCTGCGGTGATAAGCTAGCCACCTGTCTCGCAAAATGGAGTACTGACTGGCAAAACGTGTGCCGCCGCCACACCGTGTGGAAAAAAAATTGAGCTTGTTGTAAAAAGCATGTTCTATTTAGAAACAAGCTCGCTCAATCTTCTTGTAAGCAGAAGCACGTACATATTTTGTTTTGCATATGTAGGTCCTAAAATATGCTTAACTTGCGGAACTGATTTAACTTTGACTTGTTTCTTACATTTTGGGCGGCTTGCAGAGGCTGCTTCAATCTAGATTCAGTACAACTTAAGCTTGACAAATCAGAGACAATCAAATCACAGTTGCTGAATCAAATTAAGACGCTAAACTAAAAATAATAGTGGATGTCGTGCAAGTGGACCGCATTGTAAAAATCTGGTAGCGCATTTGCCGTACATTATAAGTTAATTGAGTTACCCTCCGGCGAAGTAAGCAGCGCACATAAAACTTTAGCTCAGAACTTTAAGTTTACAATATAATAGCGAAGTCTCCTGATAGCTTTAATTGTGTACTAGCTTTTTCCCGCGGCTTTGTCTGGCCTTTAGAACACAGGCTGTAAAATACTGTATTTTTTGTAGATGTTGTAAACTAGTTCTACTTAGTATTACTGGTGTAACATACTGTATTTTTATCTTGTCGTTATTGTAAATAGGTTCTATAATTATTATAGTTTGTTTGTTAGTTCTAGATCCAAAATACTTTTCAAAGACTCTTCTTTTTTTCCTCCGATTCTTTAGGCGAATCCTAAAATTAAAATGTTATAGTTCATCATGCAGCTTTCCTGTTGCCTTGTTTCTAAAGTGATTTGTTAATTTCTTACGTATTTACTCCAGGCCTTATTATATTAGATGTTTTCCCCTGTCCCTGCAGCTAAAATTTCGACTGCCAATGCCTTCGATAGACAGTTCCCTTCACGGCTCCCCGACCTCGCAGCGTGCCTGGACGAAGTCAGAGAAGGGAACATCGCACTCGCTATTTTCACTCTCGAGTACTTAGGCTGTTGACAACAGGGTACCACCCCACTACTGTTTCGGTCTCTACAACCCTATCGGCCGGACTCTACTTGGCTCCTGCCCTGCACCGTAAATCATCCCAGCTCCATGACCGGCCCTCAGTCGCCCTTTGGACCTTCGAGGACACCTTGAGACCTGCCGACGTGCTGTGCCCTCCTCCTTCCTAGACGTCCCTTCGTTGACACTGTGTGTGGCCTGCCATCCAATATATGATCTATCATATCTATCATACAATCTATCTAACCCTGAGTAACTTCTCTATGTTTAAGTTAATATCTGTGGTCAATAAATGCTTTTTCTTTTCTTTTGTCAAAATCCGTATCAACGAGCCATAAACTGAAGCAACCATCTTTACTCACTTAATTTTATATAGGTAGTTGGAGTAGAATGTAACTAAGCAGTATGGAACAAGCAAGTTTCGTTTAATTTATGCACATTGGGAGTAAATAGTTGGAAGTTCTCCTATCTTGCGAACGATGTTTTGTCGAAAAGGTTATGGTTTGATGAAGAACCTACCTTTTATATTTAAAAGAAAGTCATCATATTCGTAGGCAGACTTGCATTAGACTTTTGACAGCCGCTGAATACAGTTTAAGTACAACTTGAACACAATACGGCTTTGTCATGGGAAACCTGGCTGATAGGCAATAACCTTACCCTGCTTGCTTAACTACGTAACTTGACTGTGTTGTACTCAAGTAGTGCTTAAACTGTATTTAGCGGCTGTCAAGATTTTGGTGCAAGTCGGTTTAAATATAAGGTCTGACCCTCCTTTTTTTTTCCTGAAACTAACTAGAATTTCCCAAATTAGATTTAATGGTTGATTAGCTTACTGGTTTAAGGGTAAGTCATTCGCGTTCACGTGTCACCTTCATCAAAGAAATGGACTTAAACAAAAATTGGATTATCAAACTAAATTATAATAAAATATTCCTTCCTGAAATCCAACTTATTGAATAAAGTCTCTTTAGCTATGGAGAGTTCTCAATTCAAAAATCAAATTTATATTTCGGGTTTACGACGAACAACTCAGTCACTTCCGTTTTCTGATAATCGTATTTTACTGTTTCATCTGGGCATGTTTTTACTTTGAGTAATAATATATAAATACTAGAGACGCTAGCTCGAACAAAATATGTGCCCGGCCTCTCGACGAGAGCGGGCGTGTCGTGAGAAGACGTACAGTCGCCTTTGCCCAAAAGTATACCTATCGAGTGAATCCTGCCTATACTGGTTGCATACGCCTATACTGTAAGCTCAGGCGACCTATAATGTGTATTTGAATGGTTTTTTTTAGTTGGTTGTGATGTTTTTAGTCAATTTAATAAATAAATTGACAGTTAATTAATTATCATAATAATTCTTTATTGCACAGAAAACACAATGGAAAAAATACAACGAACAATATGCAAAGGTGAGCTTATTTCTAAAAAGAAATTTCTTACAGCTAACCTGTGAGGAAAGGAAAAAATATTTATAGAGAGGTAGTCCTAGTGTACAATTAAGATTTAAAAGAAAGAAATAAAGTCAATATACTATCAGATAAATCACAATACATCTTACACATACTATAAAATAAATTAATAGAATACAATAAATACATAGATACACATACATACTATAAGATACCCACTATGCGGAAGAGAGGAGATGCTGTTTCAACTTTTTCTTAAAAGAGAACAAGGATGTGCAATCCCTAATAGCGCAAGGAAGTGCATTCCACAAACGTATTGCCCTTAACCTAAACGAGTGCTCGTAAGCAACAGTGTTGTGCTGAGGAATTGACAAAAGTGACACCGTGTGAGATCTCCGAAGTCTATCCCCAGAGAAAATAAACTCAAAATGTTCACGAAGATATGCGGGATAGCGCGGATTTCTCAAAATATTGAAGAGGAAAGAGAGAATGTGCATATCATCAATTAATTGCGGTAGTAAAACATGAGCGGTATTTCTGCGCAATGGTCTACCTGTCACTGCTATGAAATTTATCCTTTTTATCTTGGGCTTGCTGGAAAAAATCTCTTGTTAGAGATAAGCTTGCCTTTGTAAATGTCTTTTCCATAAGTTTGTAATGTGAATTTTCATGTGCAATAAAAATTTACAAAATATATGACGTGCATAACACGTTGGTGTTCGGAAATGACACATCTGCATGTAAAAATCTTGTTACTCTTTTGTTTTCAAAGAGAAAACATGGCTGTCGCTTTGTTGATTTTTGTAATTCACAAAATATTATTGAATATGCGTATTTTACTGATAATACAGGGTAATTAATATGAGAAGTTATTCCTCGGCTTTTTTGGTATGTACAGTGTAGTTTTTACAGTACCGCAGAGCACATGACGGCATTATTTAGTTTCTTACTCTCGCATCAAAAGCGTCACGGCTCGGCAAGCGCTTGGCACAGACTGAATTGGTGTTCTCTCTTGGTGATCTTCTCACACCCCTTCCAGGGTGCGGGGTTGCGGTCCCGGGGCAATGGCCCCCTTCCGCGGAGTCTTCCGCTGGCCGTGACTACGGCCAGGTCATTGGGTGGCTGAGGTGTTCTTCGGGTTGTGTGGCCTCAATCCAGGGGTGCCGCCGGCTCGGCAACCAGGTCTCGGGGTAGGCGGCGACGGTCAGGCGGGCGCGCATGGTATGGCGCCAGGTCTCGCACGAGCGGGTGTTGAGAGCCGTCCGCTCGTGCGAACATGTTCGTTGCCAGCCTCTGGACGAACTTGTCCAGTGTCTCCAATCCTAGGTCCCTTGCGATCCTTGCGTTTCTCACGTAGCGAGGCGCGCCGACGATGGTACGCAAGGAGAGGTTTTCTTGGGCCCGGAGTCTCTTCTTGTTAGACTCCGAGCAGAGGGCGTACCATGCCGGCGAGGCATACGTGAGGCGGGACCTGATGTACGTTTTATAGATCCCGAGCTTCGACCGCAGGGGGAGGCTGGAGTCCAGGAGTGGACGAAGTTTTACCCGTGCAGCCCGGACCTGGTTTACGACGTTGTCGACGTGGGTCTTCATCGTGAGCCGGCGGTCTATGGTGACCCCCAGATACTTCACTTGGTGCAGCCACCCAATGTCCTTCCCTTGGAGTTGGAGTGGTGGTGGCAGGTTGCTCTGGCCGGTGATCATCGCCTGCGTCTTCCCGACGTTGACGGAGAGCCTCCATTTGGCCAGCCATTTAGGCAGGGTGTCCAGCGTGCGTTGCATTTTGACGGCGGCGTGGGGTGCTTTGTAGGACGACGCATAGTATGCTGCGTCGTCAGCGAAGAGGGCCAGCTGTACACCAGGGCCAACTGGGATGTCATCCGTGTATCGGGAGTAGCAGGCGGGTGAAAGACAGGAACCTTGTGGGACGCCGGCTTCGATGGGGCGGGCTTCTGACATGGCGTCTTCCACCACCACTCTGTAGTGGCGACTCCGTAGGAACGAGGCCACGACGTGGGTGATTCGTCGTGGAGCTGGGGACGTCGACAGCTTGTACAGCAACCCCTCGTGCCATACTCTGTCGAACGCCTTCTCCATGTCCAGGAGTACTGCGACGGTGTATTCTTTCTTATTCCGACAGACCGTCATGTCGTTCAGTACCCTGGTGAGCTGGAGCGTCGTCGAATGCTCTGGCCTGAAGCCGAACTGTTCCGGGCGAGCTTGGATGTGTGGCAGCAGTCTTCCTAGCAGCAGCTTCTCGAACACCTTTGACATGGTGCTCAGGAGGGTGATGGGCCGATAGCTCTCGGGCTTCTTGACATTCTTGCCCGGCTTGGGGAGCATTATGACCAGGCCTTCCTTCCATGTAGTAGGGAAGTGCCCCGTGCGCATGATGCCGATAAACAGGCGCGTCATAGCCGCCACAGTCGGTGGCGGCAAGTTGCGCAGCGCCATGTTGGTGATTCGGTCTGCGCCCGGGGCTTTCCTGGGCTTGGTGCGCCTGATCGTTCGCAGGACTTGGCCGGGCGAGAAGAAGATGGGGTCCTCTTCAGGAGCTATCGGTGTCGCGAAATAGTGCCGCAGGTGTTCCTCCACTGCTGCTACGTGTTCGGTGTCGTCGGTGGGGTTCGGCTTGAACTGCCTCTCCAGGCATTCGGCGAAAATTTCAGCTCGGTCTTTTGCTCTGAATCTCGGGAAGCCGTCGCTGCCCAGCAGCGGTCGAACAGGAGCCGGGGTGGCCGACAGCTGCCGGAATAAGCGATGCACGGAGGGGACGTGATCGCCTACGGACTCGATGTGGCGTTCCCAAGATTCTTCGGCGTGGTCGGCAAGGCTTCTTTTGGTGGTGGCCGTCATGGCGTTGAGGCGGGACTTCAGAGTTGGGAAATTGGTGTTGAGTGAATTCACCCTACTTATAGCTGCAAGAAATTCAGTTTGCCTACTCTAGTATTTATACATTATTGCTCAAAGTGTTTTTATTGAAAATATTATTTCGAAGCATATAAATGCAGTACAATATATGGAGGTAGATGAATGCCCGAGGCGAAATTATAAAATAATAAATGTAGCTCATTAATGTTCCCCACCGAGGGGCACAGGCCTTCACCCGGATTATTTTATAATTATAAAAAATAAATCGATTATTATTTTATCTACACACGTATCATAAAACCACTTTACTTTACGCATGTAACGACCAGCATAATATATACTACTTGGAAAAAAAATAATTTCTTATCTGAATATTGATGCATTATGACCATATGACTAATGTACGTATCGATTTTCGACAAATAATGACATTCAAATTTCGAACGCCGACGCCCGCCCGAGTGCGGCCCCTAGTTTGTCTGTTAAGTTGGTACTACTGAAAAAGCTAAACAAGTGCAGAGCAATTAATTATCAATGCCACAATGCCGGTCGAACATGCGGTTCCTGAACACATCAAAGAGAGCTTATGATATGTGTGTAGATAAACTAGTGTATGTAACTGTCCATAATTAGGCATTAAAGCTATTATTATGAAACTTGCCTTCGGCTCGATTCATAAACCTGCTCTCGAGTATTAATGCCCTCCATTATGTATCAGTCACATAAACTGCTAAAATAAATTAATGCAGCATCTCTCTGACGAAGGAAATATACAAAGTGATATCGTATTATAGCGTATATTATTATCATTAAATTCCCATTGAAGTTGGCGTTGCACGGATTTGCACCCACTTTAAGATGAATGGTTACCCACACGACACTATGTAACATGAGATGATTTGTGAAATTTTGAGTAGGTAGTCATTGAATTGATTAAGTTGAACATTGAAAATGTCATTTAAAATTTAAATCACATTCTTTGAAATTATACCACCAATAAAATACTCAAAATGGAATTAACCCTTCATCAAGAGAATAATCCCCATAAACCACAAAAACTAGTTATTTTTTTAATCACCCACACTTATTTCTTAATTATGTTTTAATCACACTCCATACCTTCGGGCAGCTTCGGCGCACTGATCAACGCAACATTAATCCTGTACGTCGGTGTCTTTCAACCTTTTTCACGACGCGACCCCCTCAATACTTCGCAAACCCCCAAACTACCCACTATGTTTTTTATTAATGTTAGGAATGCTAACAACATTTCTAGAGTAACGCATCCCAATAGTGGCCTTTAAGTCATGCAGTCAAGAGGGCTTATTCGGTAACTCAAATTAAAGTTTAAAATGATGATCACCGATAATAGTTTCCAACTTCCAACTGTCAAACCACACTTTTGGTATTCCGTAACTTCGGTGCGCAACTTTAAAAATTGAAAATGGCGTGCCGCTCGGTGATTATCACTGAGCTAGGTCGATGGCCACTAAACGACGAACCGAATGGCTGAGTCAGCAGTGACCCTGCCTACGAAGCCAAGGTTCGATTCCCGGTGGGGGCAAATATTTGTTTGACGAGAACGGATGTTTGTACTCTAGTCATTGTTGTTTATCTATCTAAGTATAATAATTATTTATATAAGTATGTGTATCGGTGTCTAGTACCCAAGATACAGGGAATCCTAGTTTGGGGCTAGATCAATGTGTGTAAAAACAGTGTCCGAGATATTATTATATCTATGATTATATAATTATATCTACTAAAAGATATCGACTTTATCTATTTCCGATAAATTGGTATTCAGTAAGCTCGGTGTACATTATTTTGACGTTTAGCAGTGGACCACCCAAAGTGTTAAAATAGAAGTGTAATATTAATCATTATGGTGTTTAAATTTAGTAAGTACCTTTGTGTTTATTGTGATTAGTTATTATCTAAGATTGAATAATTTGTCTTTTTATCCAATATATTTATATCTTATTAACCTGTCAGTACTTGTTGCTAATTTTAGATATGGCACGAGCGTATTTATTGTGTTTTGTTGAAGAGCAAAGACAAATAAATGTCTTGCGAAGAGAACGCCGGGCAAGGCGAGCTTTGAGTAACCCCATGAATTTGCCGGACCAAGAATTTGAGGCTCACTTTCGCTTGTCCAAAGAAGTCTTCCTCACTGTATCCGAGGAGCTTCGGCGGTAAATGACCGAACCGTATATGAAAATCGTAAAATTATATGCGTTTAAATGCTAATATGTAGTAAAATTTTAATATAATAAAAGTTTACCCACCTTTCTAATTTCCAAAGCAACAAGCAAGATACTCACTGTAAAGCACTTAAAAGTTTTTTTTACAAATAAAACCGTGTTGATGTTGTTGTTTTTGAACAACATTTTGAACGCATTTTTCCATACAGGTTAGCAAAGGCACAATTGTGCCCACTTTAAGCAAGTTATTCAATAATTCATTTTGCGTAACAGGGGGCTAGCCCATCGCTGCACTTATGGAGTAAGAAGGTTGCCTCATGATATTTTCCATCACCGTTAGAACGTCCGTATAATGTACTTAAGATAAATTAATTATCTAATGGTCAGGAATTGAACCTGCATCTCCTGTGTGAGAATCAAGCGTGGAACCCTTTAGACCACCAAGCTCTTTTTAAAGTATAAGTACTTTCACATTTTTGGCAACTCAAGTGACGAACATATTAGCTGCAAAAAATAAGAAGATAATGGTGTCGTTCAATTATTTCGTGTAACCAAGAATATCAAATAAGCCGGGTACTAGCTTGAGTGACTCAATTTGATGTTGATGGGCACTGAGAGTTTTCGTTCATCATCGAAAGATCACGTGACATGAAGGCGACATGTTATACCAAAACAACAGACTGTTCGTTTCGTCACTGAGCTTGGTGATTATCACCTCACTGTTGTTCACTTTCATCTCTCAAATAATAATCCCGAAGAAGGTCTAGTCACTAGTCAAGGGGTAGACCCATCATCATCTTGTCGGGAATCCACTTTTGAATATAGGCCACGTCATTCAATTCTGTATTAACGGCCTCTATGGTGCTGTGGTTTTGGCTCTGCCTTCCATGCAAGAGGTCCTGGGTTCGATCCCCGGCTGGGGATAAAGAAAAAAAGACCTAGGTCTTGGATGTTCATATCGCTGTTTCTGGTTTCTGCAGACAGAAGCAATGTATGTGCCTGTATGTAAATGTTAATGTTCATTTGTTACTGTATCTCATGACATATCTCGATTCCTTTCAAACAGACGATTCACTAATGACAGTCGTTTTAACTTACATCTCCTGAAACCAATAACCGCAATCTGACTGGTCAAACGTCAATTTAAAAAAGCAAACATTTTTCAAAAATCAATTTAAAATGGATTTTCATAGAAATTCAAAGTTGTCAGAGATAGGGAATAGAGCGACGGACAGAAATTTTATTTTATTTTTTTTGTCACTTGTTAGCGAACACGTCGAGTGTAACCAATATATTTAAGGAGTCTTGAATTAAGTAATTTATGGAAACCTATAATTGGCTGTAGTAAATAAGTAATTTAATTAAGATAATTAAACTGTAACGCTGTTGGTTTTCTGAATAAATAAAATAAAAAAAATAAATAAAAATATATTAACGGAGGGTCGCGCACGACCCACCAATTGTAAGCCACTGCCCACGCCATTAAGATATTCAATTAATTGAACCTCCTTGAGGCGACTTAATACGAATAACCGATTAATTTTATTCTCGAACGATAGTTGATTGTTTTATTTTACTGAAATAAAAAGCATGGAGTTATGGTTGTGTGTGTTGTTGTTAGGTTATTGAGGTGTTTTCGTAAACACCTCTATGTTAGTGAAATTGCAAAGTTTTTATTCAACCAATTCAATAAAATACCAATATAAATAAAAGTAACAAAAATCGTAATAAATTTCTATCTTCTGTAAATTGATTGAAAGATTTATGAGTATTTTGATGTTTGCTTATCTTTCAAATATTTCTACCAAATAAAAAACCACACAGAATATCAATAGCGTCACGCCTCTCACCAAACGTAATATAGCAAGTTATTATTTTCTCCTCAGCTATGGACATATACATTCCTCACGGTGTTTCCCAGCACCGTTGTTTTGCTTCACACCACACAAAACATTACACGGAATTAAAAATTAACTAACTCTTTTCCCCAAAAGATAAAAACCAGTTTACACGAGCAGACATTTCTCTTAATACCCGAATAAAGTTAACGACTGCAACATAAGCGCATGTACACACTTGTTCTCCGTTTAACGACCAGCAATAGTCTTAAATCTAGATGTACCCTCATTTATGTGCAAATATGTATGATTGCTTCGCCCATGTTCGTGTACAAATGGGTATGCGAATGTTTGTAGGTGTTTGTCGGGCTTTAGAAAAATTCCTAACAAATTAGTACATATATAAGCAAATACCACTTACTTGTAATTAAATATGCTTTCATAGAAAGTAAAGCAGTCACAAACAAAATTGATACTCACCAGCACAACACCGACATACAAATCGTCGCTCGATTAAAAGCCTTTTTCCACGTCATTAGGCCTCCGAAAATAAAAACAAGCTGCCAGAAAAAAAAAAATAATAAAACGAAACAGGTCGGATATTCGCACCACTGGCTTCACAGACTGGCGCCCTGGTCATTGACGAGAAAATGGGTGGCATTTATCGAAAAACAAAAAAATTTAACCTGAAAGAACTCTAGCTCATGTACCAAGGAGGACAGGGCGCAATATTCAATGAATTTTTTTGGAGTAGCAACGTTTTTGAAAAATGAACGCGATTAAAAAAACGCGCGGTGTTCAAGGCAGGCTACCCTTGTATGCTTATCTTAGAGTTGAGAATCGCTTATGTTTCCAGTGTTTTGTTACTTTTTAAAGTCGATTTAAGACAGGAGTTACCGTTTTAACAAGCATGCTTGATTCGGCGGTTCAATAGCTTGATGTTAACTTGACTTATCAATGGAGAAAAGATGTTTTCATTCATAAGGAAGGCATTTTAAAATGTGGCTAAAAAGAAGTTGATAAAATCATTATCAACTGTCGGGATCTCGTCGCTCGGGATTTTGTATTTCAAAGTTAAATATTTGTATGGAGAGGCTTTTGAATGTTGAGTAAGTTTGCTGATATCGTAGCAAGGGGGTCCTTAGTCTCTGTACACTACTGAGAAACACGCGTTGTCTTATAGATATTTGACCTTGATAGAAAACAGTTGTTGTTGTGTGTTACAAATGTACTTACAAGTGGGATATCCTAAGGGATTAGTTAGATTGTAAGTGATTGTGTATCTATTCTCTATTTTTTTCCTGTAACTTGTGATTGCTAAATAGTTTAATAAACATGATCCACCGTGCCGTTGCATGTAAATCATTCATAAAGCCATTTCGTCAACGAAACAGTTTTAGGTCGAAAAAATAATGAAGATAAAAGATACGGCTTTTTAATGTTAAGTCGGTTTGTCCACTTATGACAAAAGTTTCGGGGTTTTAACAAACAGTTTATTCCTTTGTAAATTCAATATTAGGAAGTATACACAACAAACTATTTACATACCTGTATGAGTTTAAACTTTGCAAATAGGTAGCATATACACTTTGTGGTTTTCTATAGGTACTTAAATGTACGTATTTTATAATTTATTTATTGCACACAAATAATTACAAAGAAAAAGAAATAATCCACTAAATCAAGTTGGGATGAGAAAGGTTGATTGCTGAGCAGGTGTACAAAGGTGTGCAATACTTGGGTTTATTACTAAATTGTCACATGTATAAATTGTATTTATAAGTTTTGATAAGGCCTAGGTAGGAATTGGTAACTTCGAACATTAAATCTTGCTCTAATTCAAATTCAAATAATTATGTCAAACTTTTCTTGTGTAAAGTTGACTTTTAGTCTGATTTGAAAACTTTTCCGGAAATGAATCGATCTTCTGTAGAGCATTTTTTGATTTATAAATTAAGATTTTCATCGACTAATTTATTATTAATTTGTTACATTGAATATCGAATTTGAACATAACTTCTATTAGCAGAAATCGCAGCTTTGTAAGGGCTCAAGACATTTTTCACTTCGTAGGTAAAAATGATTTTATCGAAAAAACAACCCTTGTTACGCATTAAATTAATTTGTTACTCACTATTCACTAAAAGGGCAAAATTCTAGAGCGTATATTAACTAACAGCGTTTATTTAATTGATGTCATAGAGGTGTAATTTTCATCATAAATGGTACTAAAGGAATTCCCGGATTGTGGCGGAAACTAGTTTCGTCTGAAGGTTTCCTCACGACATTTTCCATCACGTTAGAACATTCGCACTTAAGAGAAATTACTTAACTCATTGGTTAAAGGACAGCACCGGACTCGAACCCGCAACTCCTGTGTGAGGAGCGAGCATGAAACCACCAGATCACGGAGCTCCCTCAGATATTTACCGACTAATAAAATAAGGTAACCACAGCCAGAGGCTACAAGAATACATAAACATCCCACAGCCCCGTCCAACAAGATATAATCAATTGATATTCTACCTCCCCAATGGCAAAACGGTCTCGTATACAGTATGATAATTTATCACTTGCCAGTCCTGCGCAGCGGAGCACGGTATCGAAATGCGCGACGAACCGATTTAGACACCCCCTGTAAAGGCGGTTGAGTAAGGCCGCTTTTTGTGGAGGTCGCATCATTATCTAGCTGGGGGCCTATTCCGCTTAACATTTCGCGGCACACTACTGAGATCCTATTCAGATTCTACCAACAAAACATACACATACATACATTGCGCGCACGATAAACCAGATATGTAATACAGCAGGGGGCAAGCCTATCGAAGCAGCTTACACTGGTGATGATGGTGATGATACATATTGAAAAAAAAACGTACATCGCCGTCTCTTTGCGACGTCTGTTGACGCACGCTCGCTACTACTCGCCTACCTTCTATACTACCTGCCAAATAACGTGGCAATAGAGGTCATTGTCACAATAGAGGACCTTCACCAAAATCCTATTTAAGTATCGCTAATTCATTCGCTTGCCATACAAACCCATTGCAAAACTGGTATCGCTAACTATCGTGGTACTAGGCCTATTATAAAGCTGGTACAACGAGATTCTAGCGATGCCGGCTTGCGATAGATTTTTACGGTAAGCGACAGAATTATAGATCCATAAATTGGATTTTTGGATCTCTTTTAAAATTTGGTTGTGCTGAACTAATACGTATGATTATTATAATAAATACAGGAATAAATAATTACAAAAATATTAACAGCAAGGTCTGTGTTGAGCTAGATTAACCCCAACAGCAAGGTCTGTTGAGCTAGACTAACCCCATACATACATTAACACATAACCCTCACCGTGCACTACGTGTGTGTTGCCTCTCGAGCGGTTTGCTCTTGTACCGTAAATGTGACTTGTATTTAAAATACATTTTTTTTAATCTTTCAACAGCCCGTTTTAAAGAAAGCAGGGTAAACACGTGGGCGCATCTGCGCCTCTTTAACTCCTTATGGGAGCTGGCGTGACTCTCTGATTGCTTATTTTGTAGTTTTGTGAAAGAAGTATAAAACATTAACAATATTTAAGATGAAGAGAAATTTATTCATATTCTTACAAATTGTTAGAAAGTAGTTGTGACCCTGGGCGATGCGCTAGTTGAAAACTGTGTCGCATAAAACTTTTATATTTAAAGTACTTTTATACTGTCAAAATTGGCAGTAATAAACACAAAATAACCTAACTTATGAACAAATATTAAATTAAATAAAAAATATCTCTCAGATCGCCGCCGTCGAGAGGCAGAGTGTCCAACATGCTGGCACCATTACCTCGCTGTATAGCCAGGCTTATGCGCTGGGCGAGGAAGGTGCCAGCTCTTGGATCACCCGACGCTTCAACGAGTCTTTTCGCAATCTCTTTAAAGACTCGCCGTGCGTCAGGTCCCCACGGCCCGAGGGTCTCCACGCCAAACGGCACAAATATGTAGTCCTCCCCGTGGGCGGCATACATGCGCCGCTTGAGACCCTCCGCAGAGTCCGCCGCTGCGCCGGCCCTTGATGAAGTCGCTGATAAATGGGATGGCGCTAGTGTGTCAACACATGTCGCATCCCACACCAGCGACCTCCCATGCTGCCATGGAATGAGCGTTATTCCGTCGTGCCTCTTACCGTCGTCGCGGACTATGCCTGGGGGTTCGAGAACAGATGGCAAGCCCGCGCTGGAAAGGGCCCGACAGATGACGTCATTCAGAGCAGCATGTCTAGAGAGACGGCCAGCGCTGTAGTTGCAGGACAGGCACACCCTAGCACCGCAGCGGCAACTTAGTTCAATAAAACAATATGGTCTTCCATCTCATTTAACCGGTCCGGCTCACCAGGGCTGAATGTCAAATTACCATCTGAAACTCATATTGCCTCTTTCCCAAAATGCCTGAAATCCATAACGACACCTTCCACTAATGACTGAATGTCTGAATACCTTTGGCGTTTTGTACAGTCGATGAAAAATAGTTTAGGGTGCCTTTCCAGTTGAATATCATCTAGTGTAGACACCTTTAGAGTTATTTAATGCTTCATCTTGCTTAATATTTAATTGGGAACTAAGTCCAATGTAAGTAAAATGTAATCTAAGTAAAATGCAAATAGCTTAAAAAATAACATTAAATTGGGTGAACAAAGCCGCAATTGATAAATTAATAATAACGTGACAGGGGTTAGCCCATCGCCGCAGCTATGCAGTAAGGTAGATTTCCTCACGATATTTTCCATCAATGTTAGAACGTCCGTCCGTATAACCGTCTAGTACGTGGTTTGATCAGCACCGGGATTTGAACCTGCATCTCCTGTGTGAGAAGCAAATAAAGCTTTTTTATAATATGGCAGCTCATGTCAAATAGCTTATAGCTATAATTTTTTTGTCTGGTCCCATTTCAACAATCATACTCTTAGAGGAGTTTCAACAAAGAGTTTCATTGACCTGAGATCCTTCTGGCATGGCCACTTCAAAGACAACTACTTATTAACATATATATTTTTTAAACAAATGACGCTGTTTAGATACTTCAAAATAGTAGATTTCATCAATTTTGCAAAATAGAAATAAGAAAGGACATCGTTTTCACTGAAAATCAGAAGTGGAAGCCTTGCCTTCTATATGATCGACACGAATATAACTTTGGGAATTCCAATAAAAGTGGCAACTCTATGTGGAGATGTACTAATCGCCCCGATTGCAACGCATCTCTGACCATCAATGCTCTAAGAAACGCCATAGTGAGGCCCAGCAGCTCACATGTGTGCGAGGTAAACCATTCTCAAAATATTCGAGATAAAGTAATTGACGACTGCAAAAAATAAATACGCGATAAAATGACACCAATAAAAAAAATGAAAAGCACGTGGTAAACTATAAGCGCCGCCGCAGCAATAATGCTTTAGAAGGCTGGAACAGGCGGCTTAATATAAGAATGACACACAAACCGTTCGCTTCATTTATGTGCTAAAGAAAGAAGCACAATACCAGGACACTCGTACGAGAAACGCGGTATTATCAGGTGCGCGTCGAAGGCGCAACGAAATTCGACCCTTCGACCGTAACTTCAAAAATCAGCTGCAGGAGCTAAATGATGACAAAAAAACCTCTTTCGAGTTCTTAGAAAGTGTAGCAACATTACGGAAACGTTACAACTAAATTATATTTAAGTATGTCTACTGTAGATAATATTAAATTGAAACGTTTTCTTATATATTTATCTATCCCACACTATCCCACATTTTTTATTGAATTAAGAATATGCCTATTTTTTAACAAGAATTAAACTTAAGTTAGTTTTACTCTGACACGTCTTTTTCTTATATAAATCTTATAAGGTCAAAAGTCAGTAGGCACCTACGAAGTATATATTTGTAACGACTGTACATCGATTGCCATTTTATTTTTTCAGGCATCTGGAAATTAGGTTATTATTATAATTTCAGTCATTTTGGGAAAGAGACAATATGAGTTTCGGGTGTTACAGACAGATGGTAATTTGACATTCAGCCCTGGTGGGCCGGACCGCATTTAACAACTATAACTATTCAATAATTATTGTACAATGTAATTCTCACGTCTCCCCATTGGTGCCTGAGCTCTGAGCGCGTGGCTGACCAACTTTTTGCTTGTTATAACACTCGCTGTGAACCGACGTGAGCGGAATGACTGAATGATTTGAATGTATGAATGAAACGTCCCGGGGCGGCGTGGACATCGGCGTTTTTGCGGTGGAGATGTTATAAATGATGTAAAGACGTCTTAAAATGGAAGTGGAATTAAGTCCGTGTTGACTGGTTGGCAATGGGGGTTTTGGGTTTGAAATATGTTCGTAGGTTGATTAAAAGAGAGATAGAGATTAAAACTGTATTAAAATGACCAAGTGCACAGAGTGCTTCCTAAATTAAATGCCGCTTAAGTGTTATTTATTATTACGGTAAGTTTTGTTACAAATTGATGATATGATTGTTTATTGCATACCAAACCGGTACCATGGTTTGTTTAGTTTCTTAAATTAACTGTTTTAGTTTTAAAGGGGGAATACCTGTGCCGACCACGTAATTCTTAGCACGTAGATAGACACAAATAAGTAAATCTTATTATCTCTTAAGCCAGAATGAACATGTATTCGACTAGTATATAAGATATATGTTTATATGAATACATCAGAACTCAACTGAGCATGCTGTGACATGCTTTTTATAACGTCTCCAAAGAGGGGTGTTATAATAATAATAATAATACCTTGGACACTATTTACACACATTGATCTAGCCCAAAACTAAGATTCCCTGCATCTTGGGTACTAGACAACGATACACATACTTATATAGATAAATATTATACTTAGATAGATAAACAACCATGACTAGGGTACAAACATCCGTTCTCATCAAACAAATATTTGCCCCCACCGGGACTCGAACCCGGGACCCTTGGCTTTGTAGGCAGGGTCACTGCCGACTCGGCCTTACGGGTCGTCAAAATAAGTTTGAATCCTCTGTCGGTGTGTCGGTGTGTCTGTATACACAGACATACCGTGGCACCCTAGCGGTCAAACGGGTGGACGGATTTTAATGCGGTTTTCTGTAAATGATTGTTAACTTCGCTGCGATAGTTCTTAGATATGTTTTGTTAAAATCAGTTCAGCAGTTCGAAAAGTATCAGCTTAACAAGGAATGGCGGTCAAATGGGAGGACTGCATTTTGTAGTTGATATAATAGTAGACTTCCGATGACCTCTGTGGTGTTTCGGCCGAGAGAGGTCCCTGGTTCGAATACCGGCTGGGGAGAGGAGAGAAAAAAAAATCCCCCGTTCTTGGATGTTGACATGTGTGGCATGTCCCTGTTTGTGGTTCCCACGACACAGGCTATCGTAGTGTGGGGCCAGAAGCAATGTATGTGCCTGTATGTAAATGTTATGTTACTTGCCTGCGACGGTTCTTAGATTAGTTTTATTAAAATTTATTTAGTAGCTTGATAGTTATCAGCCTAACAAACGTGTGGACCAAATATAATGTGGTTTTTCTTAGTTGGTAGTACTTCACTGCGCTGGTTCTTACATTAGATACTTCACTGCGCTGGTTCTTACATTAGATATGTTTTGTTAGGTACTGAACCGAACGTATTTTATAAGGTATTTTTTTCAGTTTTCTAAAGGTTTTTCAAAATTTAAAATGTTAAATTATTGGAGCGTCAAACTTTAAGTTGAGCTGTTATTTAAATATGAATGTATACAGAAACATATAGAATAAGTTCAGCCGGCGTATATAAAAAAATGTATGTATTCCGGCCCAGCCAGTCCCGTACATCTTACTGTTTAGTGCAGTTTTCCTCCCTATGTATCCTAACGTTGTTTCCTGCAGCGTTGAATACTACAATGTAATTTCCTTTTCTTAATATGCGTGCGTGCCGTTGCATCCGCCACCGCATACGGAAATGTTATGAATATGAATTACGTGACTTGGGAGATAGCGTTCATAAGATACATTGTATAGATAACTCGATAAGTTTAAAGAAAACAAAAAACTTCACAAGCTATTAACATATTTATATATTTTTTTTCGGAATACTTAATAAAAGATGGAGAATGAAGGATTCTCTAAGCAAAGTTCCATTCGCATAAACCAACTATTAAAACACTTTTGCCAGTCTTGATCCGATAGGTCCGAAATTGCGACTTCGTAGGCAACCACCTCCTCTTCGACACACGAAAAAAAGACCCTTTTAATTTTTCCTTGATCATCGGGCTCAAAAATAAATAACAGGGTGCTAAATCAAGACTGTATGGTGGATGGGGCAAGATTTTAACACCGGATTCCTCAAGAAACGTCTTTGTTCTGAGGGACGTATGTGACGAAGCGTCATCATGATGCAGCAGGATTCCTCGAAGCCTGGTGTTTGGTATCCTCTCTCGCAGAGCTTGGAAAACTTTCGGCAATGCTACTGTTGTATACTATTCCGAGTTAACAGATCTATGATTTTCCAACATTTTTCAGTGATGGACTAGCCCCCAGTCACGAAAAATGGAGTATTGAATAACTGGCTAAATGTGGGCGTGTGCCTGTGCCTCCCCGTATGTGAAAATCCGTGAAGTTATGCCTTTATAGTTATCAAGGATATATCCCAGAAAAAATACATGCGAACAAATTTCCATATACTCTTAGAATCCTATCACAACACAACTTTGAAATTGATCCGATTCATTGTTCATCCGATAACTTCAATTACTCTCATCACAGTCAACAAAGAGACTGGGTGAGTTATAGATACGTACAGGTAAGGGTGTGCCAAGTGCTCAGGGAATATTCCCAATATTAACGATGGTGCGGGCAATCGCAAAAAGTCCAGTCTGTCGACAGGCTGTCCATTGGCCAAATGCACAGACTTATATAACTATAGAGTTTCTGTAAATAACATACAGTTTATTGATGGAGTATTGAATGACTGGCTAACTTGGGAAAAGGCGTGACGCTATGTTATATTTATTAGTCGTTTGAACCTTACTGGGGATTTACCGGCAGTGAAAAGCTTTCTTGTTGGAGATAAGTATGGGTTTGTTCATACATGTAATCCATTTATATTTCATTGTTTCAGAATTAAATAGTTAATTTACCAATATTCCCAAGTTAAATTTCCACCCGATTCCCAATGTTCCCGTTGCCGCCAACAGCGGGCTCATCAGTGAGTGTATGCATGTAATGTAAGCTACACCTATCCGATTTCTTAACGTACTTATCTTGAACGTTACTGTACACTAATTGGGTAGGACATTGCGTGTGGGGTGCAATTAGATTCTGGTGGTTTGGACGAGAATCGCTTCGCGGAAGCAGTCCCAATATGATCTCTTAGCTAAAAATATACTTATGCTCACGCCTTTTCCCCAGAAAATGGGTAGGCTGTATATTATTAGTATTTTATATTTTATTAGTATATTATTAGTATTTATTATATAATTATAGTAATTATATATTTAATTTTATTTTATTTATTAATATTTATATAAGTACTCGTTTATTTCGTTATATTGATGTACACATAAGTCTGCCCCTGCTCAGCAATAAACCTTTCCTTGAGCAGGTCTGAGAGATTTCTTATTAGAGATAAGCTCGCCTTTGTGTGCTATTTTCATGAGACTCTTCTTTTTTATCTAAACAGATATAATAAACAGCCTATAATGCGTTAAAAAACCACATATTACGACGAGCTAATGTTTATTTATATTTTATTCTAAAATAAACAGTAGCTCGTCGTAATAAGTGGTGAAGAAATGTATTCACATTTCTTATCTGTGAAAATAGTAGATTGTGCACCAAGGCGATAAAGCACTGTTTATGTGACGGGCGCGATATTAAATCCTGAACGTAACGAAGGACTCCAGATTTAACTCCCGGGCGAAAAGAGAGAATTAAGATTGAAGTCCTGAGTGCAGAGAGGGATTCAAGCGTGCCCAAGCCAAAATAGCTTTATCCCTGAGGAGTACACGCTATTTTTCGCACCTCCTCCGAGAGAAAATATAAAAAGCAAGGCTACTAAAAACAGCATTTTATTAAATTTAATTAATTTGCAGAGTCTTTCAACAATCGTGGGTTTTGATTTACCGCCGCCGCCCCCGGGGAGCGGGGCTTTAAGCGCCGTTCGTATTTAACGAAATAAGATTTTAAGGACATAGCAATAAGAACTTCAATAAGTGAAATCCTTTAATCCCTGGAGTGATCTAGGTTGTGACATAATGAAATTCAGTACAACTTTTTGTCACCCCTAAAGCCTAGAGCTAAGGATGCTTTAGGTAAGGCTTGCATGGTATATAAACTATCATTTTGGAGCAAGTGGCGAACAGTTATGATTGCTTCATAATATCATCGAGTTACATACAACATTTTATCTACCAGCATATTGTAAGCTCTCTATGATGTGTTCAGGAACCGCATGTTACGACCGGCATTGCGGCATTGACATTTAATTTCGAATATAACGGCATCTCATCATCATTCGAATTTAGGGCAAATGTTCGAAATTTGTAACTAATTTCATTTATTTCCACATAAATACATATCCTTACAGGCTAATTCCTAATACGATAGATATAATACAAATAATAAGCTGGTCGTAATTTGCGTTTTTGAACGGATAAACTAATTTACTACATTATTTGTGTGCAATAAAAATAGGAATCAAAGGAATGATTAAATAAAGAAGAAAGAAAGAAAGACGCGTTTACCTAAATGTCGATTGAGTAATGCGTGTTTACCTGAAATTTTATTTAATTATCAGCAAAACTGCACAATATTAGCAGCATAGGATCTCACCCAAGTCTGAAATATCAGTTGTTGTATTTGGTCCCAACAATAAAGATTAATTATACAACATTGTATTGTTTATTAGGTTTTTTTGTGTCTTTAATTATAAAGTTTAATTGTTTGTTGATTTGAATGGAATAAATTCTTGTCACAGATTCAATGAAATACTTTCTAAATCTATCAGATTTATTTATTAATTATTTATTATGCGAATTCACTTACTTCGCACAGAATGAACATGAACAGATGAACCATTTTGAATAAAAACATTTATCAAAAAAAACATTGTACAAGGTGTTTAGAGTATGGAGCAACAATAATTTTTGGGAGTAAGGGACATCAACCTGAACAACTTTTACTACAAAACCGATCTGATCAGAGCAACTTTATTCGCTCCCTACTCCAAACACCCGGTATTCGATATCAGATAATTCACACCGGATGTAACAGAATGGTGAAGTCATATTTTAAGGAGTTGTTAAAATGATATTTCCCCTCCTTATCTCCGAAACTACGAGTCTAAAATATACCACACCACATCCCTACCATTGTACGGTAGTTCTGAACCCTTCGTGCGCGAGGTGACTCGCACTTGATCTTTTTTTTTTAAGCAGGACTTCCTAGGTGGTGTTGTGATTTGTGAATTTGTAATGGAGGGTTAAGTGAAATGAAAAATAAATATAAACGAAATACGAATGTCGCTTAAAAAACATTTAAATATTTCTACTTTATACAAAAAACACACAAAAATATGCATGCATTCCTATAATAGCCTGAGGAGATTTTGAAATTACCATTTGAACAATTTAAAAAGCATGTAAAAGCGACTTTTTTGAAAAAGGGATATTACAATGTTCAAGATCACTTAAATGACAGGACTGTATGGGGTTAATCTAGCTCAACACAGACCTTGCTGTTAAACATCTTGTAATTATTTATTCCTGCGTAATAATCATAATAATTTATATTGTAATATTTGTATTAGTTAAGCAAAACCAGTTTTTAAAAGAGATCTAAAACTCAATCTGTGAAAGTTTCTACGCCCCCTCTCCCACAGTGGTCCAATGTAAAGAAGAGGCAAAAAATGACGTTTAGTAAGTATATGTAAATATCTACAGTAATAAAGAACTTTGACGTTGACTTTGACTTTGAAACGAAAGTGACAGAGTTAAATTACTTTCACCTATGAAAGAAAAGAGAGCGCAAACAATGCAGTCACGCGCAGTGCGACTCAAACTAAAATAACGTAGAACACATCAAAATTGTGTAGTGTTATGCTACTTACATGCTATTCTTGCTTCCTATCCCTTAGCTCCAGCTCCACCATCAGTCTTTTTTGTTTGACCTTCAGGGTACCTTGCTCTGTCATGCTTTCATGCTTTTCAGCTATATTCTTGCTGCTGCTGCTTGATGCTTGCTGAGCTGTGCAGCTTATTATTTGTCATCACCTTTATTTCCATAGGACCCTGTAACGTTTTAAACCATAAGAATACATTAATAAATCATTTTTGCTTTGTATTTTCATACTATCAGCTCTTGTAAATCGATAGGGAAGGGGTTTACCTTTGGTGACCTTGTTTTTGGCTTTCTCCGAAATTCTGCAATCTCGGGCTTCGTGCGCGCTGGTGCGCTACCTTTTTTCCTTTCGCTGTTATGTAATTTGCTGCATGGTTTTCTGTTTGTTTACCGTATTACGAGCCTAAAACTAAACTTTGACATCTGTTGATGCCGTTGTTTATCTGGTTGTCATGGCAATGTCCATTCAAACTCGCTAGCGGTCTGATATGTTTGTTTCAATACTTTTACAAAAATACTCTTTCTCTCTTGGCCACTCACAAAAATTACGTTTAATTTAAATAATTTTTAGAACTCTCCAAAAAGGGTATAAAAGCTGAACATTTCTGAAATTCTGGAGTCTCACGTCAGCTTCTGAACTGGAAGTATCACCTAAAGGCCTTATCCCGGGGTCGCACTACCCCGGGATCCTGCAAGCCGTTCCTTCAAAACAATCCTTCAATCAACGGAATCCTGCGTGCCGTAACTTCAAATACGCCCGCTTCTACATCGACGATCGTTCCTACAACGACGATTTCTACAACGGGATCCTGTGAGCCGTGACTACAAGTACGCCGCTACCGTTCCTACAACGACGATTTCAACAACATCTACAACAACAAATACACCTGCATCCTGCTCACTAACTCCATCGGTCTACTTCTCTCCGTGTCCTCCGCTTCCTTTTTATACTTAATTTGTCTTTTATAAAACTTGTTCTCATTTCATCCATCCTCATCTTCGCATCATCTTTTTTATAGACTTCACTGTAAATAACCAATAAACTGACACTCTAAATTTTATCCTGGTTGTTGTTTTCTGTTAGGTTCTGGTTAGGTCCGTATCCTCACACGACAATTGTTTAAAAAGAAACTACGCTATTTTGTCAAAAACATTTTCAAGGAGAGTTTACGCATACATAATATCCACATTTTGAATGCAACTCCGCAATGAAATTAGAAAGGATTTCAGAATTACAAGAAAAAATATATATTAAATAAATGAGACAGATAAAAAGTTAACAAACAATGAAATAGTTATATTTTAATTAACTCAAGCAGTTTTCTTTTTGTTTGGAAAATTCCAAAAGAAACAAGCACCATTATATTTTTTCTTTTAACATTCTTCGTCCATCTGAATAGAATAAAGTCTTTAGCCTATTCTCATTTTTTTATTCGTTACTTAGGTTCGTGTTTTTTTTTGTCTATAAAAACCCGACTGCGGTGAAGCCCGAAATGTGGTTTATTATTTTGTTCCGTAGAGATCAAATTTTCGGAGCACGAGTTCTACTTATAACAGACTATATATTCGAACCAATTAGAGATACGTTCAACATTTACAGTTTTTCGCACACATTTTAAAAAGAAAGGAAGGCAATATATTTATAGTAATAATCGGCCAAGTGCGGGTCGGACGCGCACACGAAGAGTTCCGTAGCATCGTCCAAGAAAACTTAACTGGATTCGAACCCGGATCCCGGAACCGATACCAAACCAATTGCGCCACCACAACCTTGTTATAAGCCGCGTGTTACACGTCTCTTGTATGAGGACCTCTTTAATTTACATATCTCATGTAGTTAGTATACACAATCTGTGAAAATCTCAACTCTATACCTTTTACGGTTCATGAGATACAGCCTGCTGACGGACGGACGGACAGACGGACAGCGGAGGCTTAGTTTTAGGGTACGGAACCCTAATAAGGTAAGCCTGTGCTTGTAGCAATCCTTATGATTAATATCTGTTGAGCAAAATGCCGCGTAAAGGACTTCTGAATGAACTCTAATCTGTCCACATTAATATTATACTCAAAGACTGGGTTCCAGACGACACTGGCAAATTTCAGAGCATTAAATTGGCACATTTGTTTTGTTCGTTTAAAAACATTTACATATTTCTACTTTATACAAAAAACTCAAATAATTATAGCGTCACGCCTTTTCCTATACGGGGCGGCACATCAATGGAGATATTATTTTTTTCTATTGCCATTAGAGCGTCCATTGTAATTAAGATGTTGTGAACCCAGAGAAAATGTAAGTATGTGACTATTTCTAGAAAGTTTAATGTTTTTATATCTTGGTTATCATTTCATTTGTTTTTATCTTCGATCTTCGCTATTTTTCTTGCTATTTTTGCTTACTCATAGTACTGATATCCTGCAATTCGACATATCTCCGTCTTGAACATGATTTGGTATTCAGGCCAACAGTTGTGTCTAGACTTTCTAGAGTTCCACAAAGCGTAAACGTGTCTAGAATTAGACATTATGAATTGACCTAGCTTTTATGATTTTTGGAAATAGTACACCCACCCACACAAAAAAATAAGGAAATAGTATACTAGATATATTCCCTCGACACCAACTTTAAAGTAAACATAAATACATACAGGGTGGAACAACTAAATGTAGTCATATAACTGTGGTGTGAGTATTTCAATAAAAACCGTTTGCTGAGAGCAACTACTAATAGAGTATGGAGACTTGCATCATTGTGCTTGCTATACAGGAAAATATGCCGCAACACACAGGCCTGATTAGATCACTGATTGATCAGTGAACCAAAACATTACCAAACATAATGAAAACATTACCAAACATAATGAAAACATTACCAAACCACAGAATAAATAATTGTACCAAACCTACGTTTGAATCATTTGAAACGATCAATTTTACTGTTCAACCAACTGAGCTCGTAATCTCTGAGTGATGTTACTAGAGAAGCAAATTAAATAGGAATAGTATACAGTACAGTTCTCCAAAACTGCTAATGCACATAGAAATCTTCGCCAGTTGTCGTATTCCCGAAATTACCCGAATCATATAATTGCAATTTTTACCTTGTTCGAAAGAAATAGTGAATGTATCTTAGCCACCTTTTATGGGAAACGGCGTTACATTATGAGTTATGAGGCGCCGCAGTAGGCCAAGCCGCCTTTTGCAAATCTCAATTTTCGCGAAATAGGAATACTCCTATTTGATTTGATAAGGATCAAGAAACAAGTGTTTACATACGTAAACACTTGTTTCTTTATACTAGCTTATTGATCATGAGTATCAGCAGGGATTTGTGAACGTTCAAACGTAATTTGATTATTTTTGCTCGACAGAAAAGTCTCTCGAAGTTACAACAAAATAAAAACAGAAAATAAAAAAGTTTTTGTACATAATTTGAATTTATGTACTTGCTACTTATTTAATCGTTCTCTTAATATGAAGTTATTTTGCTCTGTCAGTCCCATTAATATCGATGAAGAGCCCTTTTAATTTGGTATCCTATTCCTCTAAAAGAAAGCTGTAGGTGCAATTGTACGTTCCACCAGGCCCGCCTTAACAATTTCGCGAACAGTAGACGCATTTTTTGTTTTGAACACTATATATAGCAACGTGAAAAATGTGTAGCGCAAGCGAGGAAGGAAATAGCTCATTTTATATTATTTTGTCTCAATTAGAAACAAGCTTATAAAATGACCTGTGGAAGTACCGACAGTGACACAAAGGGAAGTTAGGTCTGTGGCACGTCTGGCCACAGCCACTTATGCAAAGAAATCAGCCATCAATAGAGGTAACGACTTCACTCGTTTAAGGCAGTCAGCTGATTTGTATCGGTTGATTTGTAACATAAATGCCTTTTACACACCAAAGCCTTTACCAGGTGGGGTAGTGTCGGTGCACAGTTTAGTATATGCCGGGTAAAATCGTCGGCGGCTTTGGTGTGTTATGTTATATTACAGAACCAAAATGCAACCGGGCAAAGTAATAAATTCTTACGAAAATTTCAAGGTACTAAATAGAGTTACAAAATTATATGATCACGACCAATATGAAATAGAGGATACTCCGGTAACTAAAATGTGAAGGGCTGTGCACAAATCTGTTTATGCGGCTGACAAATTGCAACCTTGGTAACGTTAGACAGAGTTTCTGGAGACGAAAAGAGTAGTAGTGGTGACAGTAACTTTGTTACCTCGAGTGATGTATCACATCCTGACCGGGGGCGGCGGCTTTGTAATTTAACATAACGGTTCCTTAATTTATTATACTTATGCCCCTATAACAACCCCTCAAAAGACACCCCCTACACCTTTCAGCGATAACCTGTATAAGAATAAGATAGTTATCGAGTTTAAGTTTACAAAATCTTGTTTGTACAGGTACGTAAAGTAAGACGATGCTCTAGGCCTCATGCTCCTATCTCCATTTTCTAAACACCGTAAAACAACTCCGGTTTTACTGCCCCCGCAGTCTCCGCTGAGCCTTATAAGAAGATTTTAATTATCACAATTATTGTCTACATGGAATTTCTTAGAGAGAACACGTGCAAATAATATCTGGGGCCGGTAACGCTGGAAAAATGGTGACTCAGTGGCAATAACACTACGACATGCATAGGTCCACTTTTGGTAACAGCTATTTTTCGTTGGGGGAATCTTAATATAAGTAATTTATGGTAAAGCCTCTGCCACCTGAAAAAGCTTGATTTCTTCTTCTTCCTCTTTTAATTAGGCGTGCTAAACTCTTTTGAGGTTAACTTTGCCAGTGTCAAGTGTATTTGGAAGATCACAATTTGGTCAGGTTCTCTATCGAGGACCTGGAAGTTAATGTCTTGAGAATAATTTGTTGCTCCTCAGCACTACCCGAGAGGACGTGAAGGGCTGTAGGAACCAAGTGTTTCCTTCGGACGGGCTTGGCGCTGTGTTGTAGATGTAATGATAAAAATTTAGATGGTTACTAATTATCTCCATGTGTTATCTAATATAAAACGATGACCTCTGTGATGTCATGCTTTCCAAGCGAGAGGTCAAGGGTTCAAATCCCGGCTGGGGAGAAAGAAAAAAATCCCCAGGTCTTGGATGTTTACATGTTTGTGACCTCGCTATTTCTGGTTCCGACGACACAGGGTAACCTAGTGTGGGGCCAGAAGCAATGTACCTGTATGTAAATGTTATGTTATGATTACAGAAACATTAGATAGGTGCCATACCTGGCCAGCTATTTGTCACGTCATTGTCGCTGCCATTCAGTTACCAGAATCGGGACCCGGGTTGTGAGATCACTTTTGTAAGAGTAAGGGAAAGTAATGATAAAGGAATGTGTCTCATTATGACTAAATATAGATCTGCAAGAGTCTATTGGCATATCTGTAAGCAATGCCTGCTGTAACCAATTTCTTAGGCCTATTTCGACGCTAATCAACACTATTGTCTGAATAACTTTAATAAGTTCATACAAAAGGGTTCGAACATTTCGAAGTAAGTAGAAAAAAATATGCTTTAACAATAAAAAATTATGCCGTATTTCTAATACACATTTGGTAGTAATGAATTGATCCTTATCAAAATAAATAAATTTATCGCTTCTGGTATCTAAAGCAGATAAACGTTGTCTTTCACACTATATTTGGACAAATATTTCAATAGTTACGACGATGTGATTTTGTTTTTGTGGGATAATGTGAATATCTTTTAAAGTGTCGAGCACAGTCGATACCATCGTTTACTGGAAGCCATTTGAGAGTAAATAGTTATGGACAACTGCCGTTTATTGCAAGCGCCCAGGCTTAACCCCGAAATATCAGCGGCAATTTCAGATTTCATAAAAAATCGCCACAGAAAAATAGAATCAGTACAACAACAACTAGGTATCGGAATAACTGCCGTTAATCTAGCACTGACAGTTCTGCTATCAGTGTACCGGCACCAGGCTAAGGTCGTAGCCGCCGCTAACAGTAGCTATGATCGTCTATTCTATCTATCCCAAAATGAGAGGACCCGATTCGGCTGTAAGTTTTGTAAGTAAGAATGATAAGTCTGAATTTCTCGTTCGTTGAGAAATTCGTTAGGCGTACAATAGTCGAACGAAGTTTGGTTCAGAAAGTTACAGTTTCAAGTTAGACAGAGAAAGCATATATGTCCGCGAGCCGGTAATTCGCATCAGTCAGCGGTGTATTGCGCCAGAACGATCGTTGTTATATTTTATGTGATGGTACCATCTGGTTTTTGTATATATGAGCGCATTGGAACATCTTTTGTTTTAGTTTTAGTTTTAGTTTTAGTGATCGATCACAGTTATAGTATAGATATCCGTCGTAGTTTTACGACGTGAGTACTCAATGATATTTCATGTGCTCGCTAGTAGCGGCTTGTGGTGGTTCCAATTATATATTTGGTTCACGGCAATAACGATCCGAAAAGACCGGTTTACACAATTGCGATTTGAGTTCCGAAATGGGTTCTGAACTAGCGGTTACCTCAAAAGGTCCGTAACGTTTTGAAACTTCAACTCAGCGCAATTTGAGCTGGATGTTATCGAAACGCAAGCATTATTGTTTTAGGATATCTAACCCACACCATAGCGAAGTGCATAGTTCGATAAATACCGAACTATGAATTCCACTAGCCGCAGCACGTCCTGGGCTGAGCCAAATCATATATACCGACTCAACTTACACATTAGACATCCAGCGAAATTTACATTTAATTTAAAAATGCAACTTGAATCCAATCTGACCCAAGGCAATGCAAAACACCTACCCGGACCTAAACAATGAACTTTAGACTGTAAATTGATCTCTTCGCGCGTCCCCGATAACACTCAAATGTCAAAATATCAACAGGATATGTTATCTGTGTTGACACCGGTTTAACTTTGTTCTGAATTTGTTATTTCCATCCGCGGAACCTCATCGATCAAACAGTCTCCCTATTCCCTGCCAACCTAGGTTTAGCCGCAACTAAACTCCTGTCTAGCCTAGTCTAAAAACCTAGTGTTATACCACGTCCATTATCGACACCACTCGAAAATGGTTGAGTTTGATTTGAATGTGCTTGAATGTTTAACGACTGTGTGTGTGGGAATTTCAAAACTCGCTATTCGAAAGGAATGAGGAGAGGATTAGCCCGCGAATATCCTAAGAGCCAATCCAGAAACCCTATGGTGAAGGAAAAAGGAATTTAGGGTCGCTCCAAGCCCAGACTCAGACTCAGATAAATTGACTTAAAAGTTCTTTCCTAACGACCCAAGGATAGTTTTGGAATTAGGGGTAGGTTGATATAAAGGTAGGAACCGAGGTATATCTCGGCGCTTCAGACACTCACGAAAACCCACTGAAACTTCGCAATCACAAATTCGTATAGTTCTGACGCGTAACACGGCAGACAAAAACTGTTTAGAACTCGTGAAGACGACTGTCACAGTAGCTAGACGCTGAGACTGAATGAATTCCCCTCCCACGCTCTGGTATTTATATACCTCACATGTCTGAAAAAATGGCGTCCTTTGCGAATACGCTCTGCCCAAGCGAAGCTTCTTATCACTAACTACACAGGGTCCAATTTCAACCATGCCATGCAGATCCGCCGTTCTACAAATTGTGTGTACGCATATTCACTATGATCAACCGTAGGTGATCACTCAAATCATTTGGTACTGCCGATACACAGAATCTGTTGATCGCTGACCAATAAAAGCTTGTTGCGATTAATTAAGCATTACCCGACCGCTAGCTGCGCGTAGCAAAAGACCACTAGTATGATATTCAGAATAGAGGTGTCAGACTCTCCATATCATACCTCAATCGCAATTGTATATTTGCAATCAACATAATAGCTTTCTCCGTTCCGTAATAACCTTTCATTATTTAGTTATTCATAATTTTATTCAACGCGCAGCCAAATCGGCTCTCATCTCTACACATCTCGCAGGAATGCGACAAAAAAACTTGACCTGAACTGAAATTCCACGAATGAACCCACGCGTCTTTTTTTTTTGCGAACTTTGCCAGTAAGCAACGCAAAACCCCCAAACGTTATCTGAACCGATTCTCGTATTCAAAACAGCGCGGCGTTGGGCTAGCCCTCTATCACGCAGAATGAAGTATCTAATGTACCGACTCTCGTGTACCATTACATCAGGAGACAGTAACAATAACAGAGTTTCCGCCATACAATCATTGAGCGACGCATGTCGAATACTGTCTAAGCTTCACTTTGCAAAAACCCGAACCCGCACAACGCCTATTACATCTTGAAATGAAATGAAATGCTTATTAGCTTGATATGTGGTACAGTAAGTGGTGGTGAATGTAATAAAGTGCTCTACACATTTCACCTGTCTAGGTATCCAAAATTTGTACTTAAATCTATAAATCTTAAATATGTCGTTTATGTACGCTATCAAGATTATTTACAAATTTCCATATAAATTAATTATCTTAAGATTAAGGTATTCATCTACATTAGAAAAATATTCTTTTAATAATCAAAGACAACGTTCTTTATTACTGTAGATATTTACATATACTTAGCAAACGTCATTTTTGTCTCTTCTCTACATTGGACCACTGTGGGAGGAGAAGGGTGTAGAAAGTCCCATAGATTGATTTTTAGACCTCTTAAAATTTGATTGTCCTTAACTTATACAAATATTACTGTTAAATAATGTGTACAATGTTCCTACATTTAAGTTGGAAGTACTGATTTAAATTTATTGCTAAGTTGGCAACCCTGCTCTCTCTCTTCTTCTCTCTGGTAAAACAAGTGAAAACGTGTGTGTATTTTCTCCAAGATAGATTTAATAAAACAGTTTGATTATTGACAAAAAGGGACTTATTATTTAAAATAACTTCAATTACAATATCAATTATTACGATTAATGAGCAGGAATAAATAATAACAAAAATTATTAACAGCAATTATTAACAGGTCTGTGTTGAGCTAGGTTAACCCCCATACAGTCCCGTCATTGAAGTAATCTTTGAACATTGTAATATCCCGTTTTCGACAGTCGCTTTAACGTGCTTTTTAAATTGCTCAAATGGCAATTTCAAGATCTCCAGAGGTATCTTTTTGTAGTAGAGAATGCATTGACCCTTGCTAACCTTCGCGAGTCTCAACCGGGGAGCAACTAGTCAGTGATTATTTCTTAGGTAAAAATTACTGCTATCGCTAAGTATGGAAAATGTTGTAAGGTTCTTGCGGGCGTATTATTTTCGAAAATAAATGGACTAGCTACAGTTAGTATGTCAAATTCTTTAAAAAGCTCTCTTAAGGAGTCTATTCGTTTTAAATTATAAATTGCTCGAATAGCTCTTTTCTGTAAAATGAAAATAGTTTGAATTTCTGCTGCATTCCCCCACAACCATTGGACATGACTCTAAGAAAGTAACTAAAATATATTAGCCTAGATATCATGTTTTTCTGTCATAAACAAATGACATAAGCAAAATCAAAAATAAAAACATTATAGTTTTTTCTTTATTTTTTTTGACACCTACAGCACAGCCTACATACCCCAGACATACTACTACGCTACACTTTTATAGGTTTAATAAAAAGAAAATTTCTGGAATCCAGGAGGTTAAAAACGATTCTAAATTTGAATATTGTTTTGTCCTATAAAACGGTAAGTAATCTTGAATCGAGTATGCGGAGCCGCGCCATGGGCAGCTAGTAAATAAATAAAAACATAATATAACACAGCGTCACGCCTTTTCCCCTACGGGGTAGCAAGGCTCAATTGTGCCCACGTTTGCCGACCTCCGTGGCGCTGCGGTTGTGGCTCGGCCTACTATGCGAAAGGTCCCGGGTTCGAACCCCGGCTGGGGATACAGAAAAAAACCCAGGTCATCGATGCTTATACATATGTGTGTAACGTCGCGTGTGGGGCCAGTAGCAATGTATGTGTATGTATGTAAATGTAAATGTTCAGCCAGTTATAGCCACGTAACACGGAGCTAGCCGTAAACAACAAAACGCTAGTTTTAACGCTCGACTAAACTCCGGTTAAAATTAATTGTGACGCGTAAATCATAGACTAAACCAATTAAGTGCTATAAGCTTCATACGGTCATCGATAATGGAATTATTTTAATTACTTACATGTTCATTTTAGCTAGTTAAAGGCCACACACAAAGTTGTTAATATTATAAGGGTGGTTCCACACCTCAAATATAATGCCTGTAATTTTACAATCAAAGATCAGATTTTAGTCATCGAAATAAACCTACAGTTAAGTATAATGTTTGGTTGTCGTAAGGTTATGTAGTTATGTTAGGATTGTCTCTCCTCATCGATAGATGATAATCTTTATGCAAACTATTTCCAGATTTAGCGTATATTTTCTCCTTGTGATATATATGTGTATAATACATTGCCTGCACGCCCCAGGTATTATATATGTCATCGTAGGATAGTCAAAACCGTCAGTTGATAAACTAACGCGTTAGGTGATAAACTATCGACAGATAGTAAACCAGACCGACAGGCACAGACTTGAATATGTTAATGTTGAATTAATGCCGACAGTGTTTAGAATTTACATTTCTACATGTCAACCGAACACGAAGACTATTCGTGCTCGCCCCCTCTAGTCTTCACCTAAGCTACCGCAGTGTCTGTTCTGGTATTTCGTTTGCAATTCAAGTTTAAACCAGTTTACTATTTAACGGTTTTAACCGTTAGTTCATCAACTAACGCGTCATGTAGTAAGCAGTACCCTACTTTTTACTATCTGTCGATAGTTGACCAACTAACGAGAACAAAAACGTTAGTTTATCAACTAACGGTTTTGACAATCTTACGGTGACATATTCTATTCAATATCTAGCCAATGTATATGTCACCGTAAGATTGTCAAAAGCGTTAGTTAATAAATGTATACAGATTTATACAGATTGCCGGTAACAGCCACATACTTTTGTTTGTTATAATTAACTCTATCTATTGACACGGATTTCATTTCAGACCTCAAAAATCAAGATTTTTCAAAATGGCCATGGGTATGCCAGTCTCCATACAAAAATATTCTAGTGGTCTGGTAGCTCCGAAAAATTAAATAATAAGAAAATATACATTGATCAATTAAACTCCAAATTAGTTTTTAAAAATATCGTTCCGACAAATCTATCGACAAATGTTTCTGTGATAGCGTAATGAGGCTTTTGTAATTATCGGAAATATGAAAGTTTTCAATTTATCATGCATGACTATACCCATACAATTAAACAGCCAACCACTCGGAGATGTATAAATACCTATATAATAAAATATCTATATACCTTGGCAGGAAATGCTATGACGGCGACATTTGCAGACTACTACGTGTTTATAGACGACCTCTGTGCCGCTGCGGTTGTGGCCCTGCCTACCATGCGGGAGGTCCCGGGTTCGATCCCCGGCTGGGGATACAGAAAGAATCCCCAGGTCTTGGATGTTGATGTAGTGTGGGACCAGAAGCAATGTTTATGTTGTGTTTTTTAAAATTAAATATTCGGTTTCTGTATAGAACTCGCAGTAGTCCGCTAATATGATTTATTTTCTAGCAATTCCCGCCATGGCTTATGTAGTTAGCTTCTGACTTAAAATGAATGTTATGTTAATAGATACATATCACACAAACAAAAAGCATAGAGTCACGCCTTTTCACATACCAGGTGGCAGAGGCACAGTTGTGCCCACGTTTAGCCAGTTATTCAGTATTCCATTTTGCGTTATAGGGGGCTAGCCCATCGCGCAGCTCCCGAGATTACATAATTCCTCACGATGTCCAAGTGTTTTTTACTTCTTAACCTCCCAAGACTGGCGGGTGGGCGTCGAAGCGTCAGTAAGTCCTCGCTAGTTGATCGCTGAGGGTTGATTAACTTAATAGTGACAGCAAAAGTGACAAGAAATCCCGGACTAATTGTATTTAACCTTTTTAGAAATTGTAGAGAGAAAGATGCTCCAGCATGTTACATAACAACCTCTGTGGTGATACGGTCGAGGCTGTGCTTTCCAAGCGGGAGGTCCCGGGTTCGAGTCCCGGCCGGGGAGGAAGAATAAATTTCCCCAGGTCTTGGATGTTTACATGTTTTTGAATTCGCTGTTTCTGGTTCCCACGACACACGGTATCCTAGTGTGGGGCCAGAAACAATGTATGTGCCTGTGTGTACATTTTTATGTTTATTCTTATACCTCTCTTATAACTCTTGATTTAGCGCCTGTTATTTGCTGGGAAGGTATTTACGTGCTTTACAGTTCTATCAAAAACTCGTATATTCCCGTACCATCTCTTTATAACCCTTAAAAAGCTACTTAATACTAAAGTCTCCCTACGCATCGTTCATTTAGGCTTCAGAAATGAGCGTCGTAACATAATATTCATAAAACTTTTATAACCGATAAAAACCGGAAACAGGCCATTTTTCATCGTAAAACAAAGTACTATATCATGTTTACTTCGGTTGATCGGAAGCTATTGAACGGTTTAGGATTCCTCATGACAACAGTATGGTTTACTTGCGCCAAGGAGCAACCCGGAGTTAATCGGGAAATATGATATTTTGACTGATTCGTTCATCATACTTTGGCCCGGCTGCACAACCGATATAATAAAGTTTAACGGAAACTCAAAATCAATTAACTAATTTCTTAATTAATGGCGGTCTTACAACTAGATTTTATTAGACTGGTTCTCTTTCCATGGCATTCAACGCATTTTTTTATCGAATGACCCGTGCTTTTCAGTTTTGACTCGACACAGTCCCGACTCCAGAACCAATGGTTAAATGCCACTGGTTAAATATCAATAATATTTTCACTGCACAAAGTGAGCATAGTTTATTTTTATTTTATGCATAAGTAAGGGCTAAAAAAAACGAGTTAACGTTATAACCAAAATCAAATTAAAACAATCTTTCCATGGAAATTTCAGTGTTGATTTGGCGCTCTAGCACTACCCATGAGGAACGTGCAGGGCTGTGGGAATCAAGTATTGCCCGCGGACGTCAGAAACTATTCACCCCGGGTGTCACTGTCTCTCGCTCGAGAAATAACAGAGCAGCCGACATGAGCAGCAGTCTGTTCATTAGAAACTTGACGGCCAAGTGCAAGTCTGACTTGCACACGAAGGGTCCCGTAACATCGTATAAGATCAATCGCAGAAAAAAAACGTATCTTGTAGATGGGGCACGTTTTAATTTTTGAAATTGCGTATAGTTCTTTATTGTTTGCTGTAGCGGGAACGAAAATACACATTGTGTCAAAATTTAAACTCTAGCTATTACGGTTCACGAGATACAGCCCGCTGATAGACAGACGGACGGACGGACAGCGGAGGCTTAGAATTAGGGTCCCGTTCAGAAGCATTCGTTAGAAATAAAGTATTATCTCATTCAACGGAAAGGCACCAGAGGGTATCTACGAGTAACTGATTTCTGAGTTCGACGGTAACATTGTAAATAATTGTTTCTTATATACTATCTGCCAAATAACCTGGCAATAGAAGTCATTCACCCAATGGAGGACCTTCATATCCAATTTATTTATTGATAATTCTGTCGCTTACCATATAGGCCTACCACAAACTGGCATCACCAGAATCTCGTAGTAGCAGTAGCTTCGTAGCTTTCTAGTAGGCCTTGCACCACGGTAGCTACCGATACCACTTTTGCGATGGGTTTGTATGGTAAGCGACAGAATTAGTGATATTTTGGTGAATTTGATTTTGGTGAAGGTCCTCCTTTGTGTCGATTACTTATATTGCCACATTATTTGGCAGATAGTATAGTCCGTAAAACAGACCAGATATCGAGATAGACAGCGAAAGTCTACCTACTTCGCGTGTTTTTAATAGGCGTACTTCGCTCATCCCGGCTCAGTCGCTCTCTGGCTGTTCGAATATAAGCCGTGTACTAATAAACATAAACATAAAAATGCCTTACTGTGCCGTTGTGAATTGCAAAAACTCAAGCAATGTTGTTTCCAAAGAAAACGACGGCGTTACCTTTCATACGTAAGTAATTTTATTTCTGAAATTAGCCTAATTTAATTAATAATCAATTATTTTTAATTTCGAGTAGCGTCTCCCGTTTTTACTGAGATAGGTTGAACCATAGCGTATATTTCCCATGGACTTCATCCACTGCTGCTTCCACTTTACACAATTCATGGATATCTCTTTCGTAGCCCTCAATGAACAGTGAAGCAAACTATACTTTCGTTAACCTTACAGTTGCATGGTACAGTCGATTTGCTCATTTTTCTGTCGATTTAATCAGATAGTGTTGTACAATGCGACGATTCTTGCAAAATCGCTGGACGATTCGATTGTGTTGACGGAAGAATGATAATTCTGAGTTGCATTTTCATTGCAATCTATATTTTAGTATATGGGAAATCTGATACTATTCCACAGTTTAAGATCGATTCGAGTTACTGAATAAGGGGGCTGGACGGATTTACACATGAATAATAAAAGGTAAATAGGTACTACAGACAAATACATACTTTAACACTCTATGATGTGATATCCGGGTGCGATGCTACGATACGATCTCCCGCTCGAAACAATGCCGGCTTACTGACAAAAAGGCAACGCGGTAGGTATGTGGTAGGGGATTCCCGCAGCAGCTCTTATTTTGAATCGATTTGGCGGCGCGCCTTTGACTCTGTTTCACGATTAACATGCCAACCCATCACTAAAAGGCGCTCGTGACGTCACAGTAGGTAGTGAAAAAGTTACACGTTTGGTTCTCATACATTCGACCGTGTTTGCTCTCGATATCTGGTCTGTGGTCCGTAACTTATATTAAACACTATTTCAAACATATTTCAGCAAAAATAAAAGTTAAGTTAGAAAAATAAAAGATTTTAGGTTTCAAGTTACAAATTCCGTCGAAAACGCACAAGAGTGTCATGGGGTTAGTTCACACCGATCCCGGGATCAGATCAAAGTAGTAACTGATTCCGACGATTAGTTCACACTGATCCCGGGATCAGATACTACTTATAAAATATTATATTTTGGTGTTAATTGATCCCGATGTACAGAGACACGAAATATATAACAGTATTTCATCGATGCTGGTTTCTTTACATTATATTATTTTCATCCCGTCTAAGCAAAAAGAACTAGCTACTTTAGTCCCGGTAAACACGGAAAGTAGCCTTTTAGTTTCTAGGGACAAAAAAAGTTTTTATTCCTTGGGGACTAAAAGTAACTTTAATTTCGTAACGACACATTTAAGACGATAAATGATCTATTTAAAATCGGCGAAGTGTGAACTGATTTCCAAACAAAATCGTAACTTTTTTATTTTTCACTTTTTTGAAAAAAGAAAAAAATATATACATAGATTTGATATATTTCTATACAATAAAAATATAAAAAATTGCAAAAAAAGTTTTTATTTTTTTTATTTTTGTGTTTTTTTTAATTTTCTCCAAAATTATCAAACTTCAATTGTTTTTTTCGAATTATCCAAAATAAAGTTTATACGCGTGTTTTGACACCCAAAATTTTTCGGCCAAGTGTGAACTGATTAAAAATAATACAATGTTTTTATTTATCAGTTTTCTGATAAAATAAAAAGATATACACATATTTTCGAATTTTCTATAGAAAAAAAATATAAATTTGCAAAAAAAGAAAACAAAAAAATACCGTGATTTTTGAAATTTTCTCCAAAACTTTCTAACTTTCCAATATATTTTTTCAAATATAGAGATTGATATCAAAACACGGACCAACTAATGAAAAGTTGTAGAAAATTTAGAAAACTACGCAAAATGAATTCCTTTGTATATTTAATTTCGTAAGCTGTTATTAACTAATAACTGTACTTACTTTATTCATAATTACTCCTTTTCTCATGAAATGGGAGTGATGTACATTGAATCCCTCGCTCCCTCAGGATTCTACTTATGAGTCCCTCGTGAACCCCTCGGTCGCTCAGGATTCAAAAAACACTCTCGCCCTAAAAATAGTTCTTTACGCCCTTGGTAAACAATCTACTATTATTTCGTGTTTCTTTACAACGGGATCAGTTAACACTACTACATTTTATTGTGGGGTCAACTGATCCCACCCGGGATCAGTGTGAACTAATCGTCGGGATCAGTTACTACTTTGATCTGATCCCGGGATCGATGGGTGTGAACTAACCCGTGTCATGGCGTCACTTGTGACGTCATGATTTTGCAAACGATTAAAGAAAGCAATCAATCAATCAAAATTTTTTTAAATATTGCCATATTATGTCAGACTCTTCTCTACTTTGGAGCACTGTGGGAGGGCGAGTCAAGAAAATCTACAGATTGAAATTTAGATCTCTTTTAAAAATAGGTTGACTTCAACTATTATATATATTGTGGCAGTTTTGCCCGCCACCCACGCCTGGCAAGCAGATCTGTCGCGTAAATACGTGCGTATATCATCATCCAACTAATAATATAAATGTGAAAGATTATGTGTTTCAATGTTTGTTACCCAAACACGCAAATTCGGCTGATCGGATTTGAATTAAATATAGCACTTTACAAAATATAATACGTTTCATCCACGGCTGAACGGATTTGAGTGAAATTGGATTTTGTCCCGATGAATGATAATTCCTAAGACCACGCAGATGACGATGCTAGCCACAGCTAGTTAAAATATTATATGTTCCTGTAGCTCTTTGAGTTTCTGTAGTCTGAGTACAACGTACAGAATCATTTTCTTGGTAGGTGAACGAACTATGCCTCCAACAACATGCCTTTAACAAAAGCACCCAAAATTCCTGGTAATAACGACCGCGATGGATTGCGTCATAGTTTCGTAAATAAGCAACATCACCGCTGGAAGATCCCAGTCATTTTACTAATCACGCGAATTAGAAATGTACATTGAACTTGATCCTCAAAAGGTTGTTCCTCTTTGGTGTCAAAGTGGTCATTGTATGTATGTGTGAGCGCAAAAAATCATCAAAGTGGAATTCATCTATGTCTATGTCTTAAGAATGCAAAATTTCTCATGTATGCCGATGACACTAAGATCTTCCTTGATATAAATAATTCACATGACTGCTCCAGATTACAAAACGACCTGTATAATCTTGAGGAATACTACATTAGAAACCGTATAACAGTTAACGCCCAGAAATGTCAAGTCATAACTTTTACCCGTAAAAGAAAACCAATTATTAATAATTACACAATTACCGATACAACTATTGATAGAGTCTCTTTAATTCGCGACCTGGGCATTTACTTCGACAGTAAGTTTCTTTTAGATCAACATATTGAAATTATTTGCAATAAAGCCTATAAAAATCTTGGTTTTGTTATACGGATATGCTCCGTCTTCAATGACCCTTTATGTATCAAAGTAGTTTTCTTTTCCTATGTGCGTAGTATTTTGGAGTACGGATGCAGTGTCTGGTCTCCTCAATATGACGTGTATAAGCATCGTATCGAGAATATTCAAAAACGATTTTTGAGATTTCTTGACTACAAAACACGACGTTCTCATACTTCTTATGAAGGCAGATGCAAAAAACATCACATCTTATCATTAGAACAGAGGCGGACAGTATTGGATATGATGCTCCTCTATGACATTCTTCGTGGTAGGCTTGATTCTACAGAACTACTGTCCGCTATTGTTTTTGTAACTCCTAGGCGTCGCACCCGCCATACTCCACTTCTAGATGCACCAAGACATCGCACTAATTATGCGAATAACGAACCTTTAACTCGTATAGCTAACACATACAACAAAGACTTTAACTCTGTAGATCTATTCCAGCACTCCAAAACAACTTTCAGACGCAATATTGTTGATAATTTGTTGCATCCAGACAGCGATGACAATTTGACTGATTAATTCTAATAGGTCCAAAGGCTCTTACTTTTATATTTTTATATAGGTATTTATTTATTATGTAGTACATATATTTGTATTGTATGTATATATTGAATACATATTTATTTTATGTAGATCTGTAGGTATCTATATATATTTCATATCCGTAGTTTATATAAGTAGTAAGTATTTAAATATTCATAATAATATATAATATTCATATATCTAATAATCATAATTTAGGTAATGGTTTGTTTTTCCGCCGCAACTTCAATTTCACATGTTAAATTAGGGGATATCTGTTATTGGCAATACTTATGTTTAATTTTGATGTTAAGTACTACTATAAATAAATAAATGTCGGTTTTAAACATATTTTTTACTAGTACTAAGTATTCTGTGACGGGAATTGATAATTGTGATTGTGTGCGTGCTCAAGACTGGCCAATGACGAAATTTTCAGGAAAACGTCTCACACTTCATCGAAGTCAAATACGGATGGAAAAACTCATACGAACGCATTTCTCTACCAAAGTTTAAATTTCCAGCAGCTCTAAAGAAAGGCTCATTATTCTTTCAATGGGAAATTGAATTTCGACATGAAGTGATATTAAAACGGTACTTTAGAGTTCAAATTGCCTTGTTATCTATGACGGTGCCAGAAAAGCGCAATATATTGTGACCATCGAGGATATCTTCTTACATTTAGCTAGACAATTTGATTTAGGAATCACTAGACCACAACCCAGCAAACCATTTGATGAAACTTTTTCTCCGATAGGTTTGATCTTTGACATGAGTGATGCAATTTCATGTTATTTCATTTATACTGTGTGCTGTACATACTTGGCCAATTTTTAAGCTTTAGGGACTTTTACAGAGCAATTTTCATCCACATTACCATTCCTTTTTGGGGAAAAATTACATTTATATTTTACAAATAGGAAAATGTATTGCTTCTGGCCCCATACTAGGATACCCTTAGTCGTGTGAACCAGAAACAGTGACGTCACACACATATAAACATCCAAGACCTGGGGATTTTTTTTCCTTATCCCCAGCCGTGGATCGAACCCGGGACCTGTCGCATGGTAGGCAGAGCCACAACGGCAGTGCCACAGAGGTCGTCAATAAAAAGCCCCCCTAAAGTTTAAACTATTGGCACATACATGAACAGAGTACAGATACATATGTGTCGACGATTATTGAAATCATACCGTGTTACTACAAAAAATCTTAAACATAGTTTAGCCTCAAGACAAACGTCAAATCCCATACATTTTTGACTTTAAACAAGTGTTGAACTGGAGTTTAATTTTATATTTAAATAATCGCTGGATTTTTCCTTTAATTCAGTTAATCGGGAAATGAAATTATGTTTATTTGCTTGAAATGTAGTACAATGGTGGTGGTATGGTGGTAAATGTAAAAAATGTAAAAATGCTTAGCACATTTCACCTGTCCAGGTATGCAATTTTTTTTTACCTAAATCTAAAATATGTCAATTGAAGTCTATTTACATTATATTAATATGTCATTCCTTAGATATCAATAATTTTAAGATTAAGGTATTCATCTACATTATAGAAACATTCCTTCAAGAGCCATCTTTGTAGTGTGGACTTAAATAGTGTCAATGGCAACGTTTTAATTGACTGTGGGACCTTATTGTATATTTTTATTAACATTCTGTAACAACTTCTATTGCAAAATTCGGTCCTGCATAGTGGGGTTACAATTTTATCAGGATATCTTGTGTTAAATGTGTATGAATCCTTATTTTTTTTTTAAATATTTGGTTGACTGTGAGCAAAACGTGCCATTTCAAATATGTAGAGACATGGCAACGACAAGATTTTAAGTTTAATGAATAGAGGCTTACATGACTCTAAGGGCTGTGTATGGCAGATTGCCACATAACCGGCCACATAACCGTGGTATGCCATCAAGGCTGAATGCACGTCAGAGGTTCTTTGTAGCCTGTGTAGAGCGTATACATATTTGTTCAGTTTTTTGCACACTTTTTCAATATGTGAGTAGGTAGATAATGACAGTTTAAATTCACTTCACGATCGTTCGGGCCTACGGGCTCGACAGATGGATCGAAAAACCTATCGACAGATGGATCGAAAAACCTATTGACAGTTCAAATTCATTTCACGATCGTTCGGGCCTACGGGCTCGACAGATGGATCGAAAACCTATCGACAGATGGATCGAAAAACCTATTGACAGTTCAAATTCATTTCACGACGTAGAGCCTAAGTTCGGGGTCGGATGATTCTTGATCCAGAACCAGGCTGCTACACAATATAATGTTATTAATATTCGAAATATTTGTAGTCTTATGCAGATTCCCAAGTGAATCATACCGATTTCAATATGAAATTTTTAAAACAAAAAAGTACATTACACTTAGATAAATTATGTACTTCTGACTCAACTAAAATACTTCGCCATGGTAACCTGTTACCAAATTCCATACGATGTCTGATATGCGGGCCGTCAAACTGCGGGAAAACGAATCTGATGGTCGGTCTTCTATTACATGAAAACGGGCTCCACTTCCAGAATATTTACGTTTATTCAAAAACCTTACATCAACCAAAATACGAATTTCTTGAGAAGGTCTTAAGTTTAGTTCCGAGTATATCGTTCTTTAAATTCCATGCTAATCAGCAAGTACTCAGCACGGAGGAAGCGCAATCAAACTCAGTAATTATATTTGATGATGTCTCATGTGAAAATCAAAACAACATGCGTGATTATTTCGCAATGGGCAGACACAAAAATATTGATTGTTTTTATTTAAACCAGACTTATACTAAAATACCCAAACAACTTGTTAGAGACAATGCAAACCTACTTGTACTTTTTAAACAAGATGACATTAATTTACGACATATATATGATGAACATGTTAACACGGATATGACATGGAACGAATTTCGAGAAATGTGTTCAAAAATATGGAACGATTCTTATAGCTACTTGGTCATAAACAAAGATTGTGAAAAAAATAAAGGGTGCTATCGTAAACAGTTTGACACGTTCGTCGTTTTTACCTGAGTGAAAGTATATATAAATGCTGTTTTATTCGATAGCTTAGCACTTAGCTTAGAAGAGGACGAGCATACAAGATATTATTTAGATATGGAAAATAACTTAAAGGAAATCGTAACTGCTGCCGAAGCAGTAAAGAAAAAGTTTAAAAAAATGCGTAACGTTGAATCAGAATATGAAAGAGCTATAGGAAACGTGTTCAAACCAGTTCTTAGCCCCCTTAATAAAATTACTGATGCTATGAGGCAAACAGAGAGCAAAGAAACAACATGTCCTATCAAAAATGGAGAGACGAAATTTGAAAATGAAATCGACGATTCCATTGACTGGAGTGCAGCCGATGACACTTTACGAAATATAAGACGTTCTGATCAATTTATGACACCTACTCATAGCTTAGATCGTGCAGCGGAAATGGAAGGCGAAGATTCTGACAACGACTTTAATGAAGGACAAGAATCTGATATATCTCAAAATTCGATTGAGTCTGATGCAAACACTCAGAACCAAAATTGTTCATCATGGTCGCTTACATCGGAGTATTTAAAGAATACTCCTTTTGGAGTAAGAGTCGAAAGAGGAAAACTTTTGATGGGCTCAGCGAATGTAAATATCACCGATAAAACCATTACAATAGGAACATCTGATTACAATAAGACTCGAGGCTTGATGGAATTGCTAACCAAAAAATTACCAGACTTGGCAGATATAACAAAGGAAGACTTGGCAAATTACAAGTTAATGCTGTTGGAGACAAATGCACATAGGCGAGATTACGACTCAAATAAACCAGTAAAAAGCAACAAAGGAATAAAATACTTAAACATTATTAAACCGCTATTTAATAAACATGACAATAGTGAAAGCAATCAGGTTCAAGGTTCAGGTTTACCTGTACTAAAAAAATGGAAGAAAAATATAGACTATGTCTACTGGGATGATCCAAATGAGCTAGTGGATAGGTTAAAACTACTTATAGCATCTCGTGACGCTGGAAACACTGGACTTGATAATGAAATAATATCCATCATAGAAGAACTCAAAGAAAGTGGTTTGCTTGGTTAGAATAAATAATCATACTTAAATTATTTTGAGCACTTCATCTTCAACTCTCTACAAATAACTAGGGTAATCTACCTCAGTACTATGAATATTGATAAATTCGGTCACCATGTTCATAAACGTTTACGTTTATCTGAATTGTTTGATTTTACTGACAATGCGTTGACCAAAAACGAAGAAGGACTTTTTGATCTTCAGTCGTCACGATTAAAAGGTTTAAAGGCACCACAAGAGTCAGACGACGCCGTAAACAAGGAGTACGTTGATATGAAGAGTAAAGATTTACGGGAAGATTGTCAATTTCTACTGAACGAAGCAATTAAAGATATACAAGGAGTGCTGAATAACTTTATAAAGGATGTTTATACGAGGAGTGAATTAGATAATATCATTAAATCGTTGAACAAAGATGAAGCAGCAGGTGGTAAACGAAATACATAAAAATGCAAGAAAAAATTTTTCTCGTCGATCAGTGCTTCTCAAAGGAATTGATGATTTGTGGCAGGCAGATTTGATAGATGTTATTTCATTGAAAATTTATAATAAAGGTTATAAGTTTATTCTTGTCGTTATTGATTGCTTCTCAAAATATGCGTGGGCTGTACCTCTTAAAACTAAATCTAAACAAGAAATGTGTCAAGTCTTCGAAAGCATCTTGCAGAAAAGTAGAAGACAACCAAATAATCTACAAACAGATATGGGAACTGAATTCTACAACGATGAATTCAAAAGACTAATGAAAACCTACAAAATAAATCACTATTCTACATATTCAGTTAAAAAAGCATCCATAGTGGAAAGATTAATCAGAACATTAAAAGCACATCTCTATAAGAATTTTTCTTTTAAAGGTAGTTACAAGTGGCTAGGTAAACCATTAGAAAGTGTAGTTCATTCTTACAATCATACAAAACATCGTGTTACGCAAGAGGAGCCTGCAAAAGTAACAAAGTTAAATGCAAGCAAAGTATTAGACAATATCAAAAAGTTCCAGAGTAAAACTAATCACGTTAAGAAACCTAAATTTTGTGTTGGCGATAACGTAAGAATAAGTAAATACAAAAGCTGTTTTAAAAAAGGCTATACGCCTAATTGGTCGACAGAAATATTTCTTATCAAGAAGGTAAACAACACGATTCCTGTTACTTATTTGATTGAAGATAGTCGTCGTCAACCGATTTTAGGAAGTTTTTATGATCAAGAACTCCAGAAGACCAAATATCCTGATGTATATTTAATTGAAAAAGTCATAAGAAAAAAAGGGAATAAGTTGTTTGTAAAATGGTTAGGTTTAGATGAAACTCAAAATAGTTGGATCGATAAAAAGGCAATGGTATAAACTATAACCTTAGTCTATTATCAGTAATGCATGGCGGAGGTCTTATTAACAGTTTTATCAATAATTTACCGATCGAGCTACATCTACCTGGCTATAATTATTGTGGTCCTGGAACAAAGCTGGTGAAGCGTCTAGCACGTGGAGATAAGGGCATCAATCTATTGGACAACGCATGTATGCATCACGACATAGCGTATACGAAATTCTCTGATTTAGAAAACCGACATAAAGCTGATTTGGATTTACTGAATATGACAAAACAGAGACTACGATCAAAAGACGCTAAGCGTGGTGAAAAGATAGCTTCTTGGTTGGTTAATAAAGTCATGAAGACAAAACTTAAAACCGGGTCTGGGGTACGACGTTTTAAAGATATGGTATCTAAAATAAAAGGTCATCTTCAGAAATTAAAACCAAAAAATAGTAATAGTGCTATTAAAGTTGCTTATGCGGTCGCCAAAAAGTTAATTGATGTAGATACCAAACACAACATAAGGATACCACGAATTATTCCTCTCCCTAAAAGTGGAGGATTTCTTCCTTTAATACCTATCTTTGCTGGGTTGTCTGCTTTAGGAAGTCTTGCTGGAGGGGCAGCTGGAATAGCAAAAAGTGTTAATGATTATAAAGCTGCTCAAGAAAGTTTGCGAGAATCAAAACGTCACAATCAAAAGATGGAATCAATTTCAGTGGGTCGAGGCTTATACATCAAACCTTACAAAAAAGGTAGTGGCTTGTTTATTAAATCAAAAAACTAATAAACAGGCTGCCTAAGCGTGCTCTGACCAATTTAGATATCATCGAATATGCTAGAGAAATACCATATTTTCGTGGAGTTTACATGAAAGATGCTTTACCACGAAAACCAAGAAGTATAGAATGTGGTATTATAAATTTAGACGATTCGCACAATGCCGGAACACACTGGGTAGCCTACATAAAACTGAAAGACTATTATGAATATTTTGACAGCTTTGGAAACTTGAAGCCGCCGGTAGAAGTTGTGAAATATCTCAATACTCCTAATTTGTATTACAATTATACTCGATATCAGACTTATGAAAGTGTGAACTGTGGACATTTATGTTTAAAGTACTTGCAAGATTTTTGGAATAAACATATAAAGTATTGATGTTAGCGTTTATTTTCACCATTGTTAAAATGTCATTCACCCTATCAATAACAGGCAATACGTCGCTTTTAATTACGAATTATTCTCCTACATTACAACTAGAGGGAGAATATGAGTGCGCTCTGCTATACCTATCTACCTTTAATTCAATTCCAAACGTTGATAGTACAAATAACAAGTTTTATTACGGTGAAAATGATGTTATTGAAATTCCTGAAGGAACATACGAATTGCAAGATATAAACGACTACCTGAAAGGAAAATTGCAAGACATCAACTTTAATTTATCATGCAACAATAATACATTGAAAACGTACATTATCAGCAACAAAGCTATTCATTTTGAGAAAGAAAATAGTCTAGGAAATTTGTTAGGATTTGGTAATCAACCGCTTGAAGCTAATATATTACACGAATCACAATATCCTGTTAATATGCTTTCAACAACTGTGGTGAGAATAGAATGTGATATAGTGAGTGGATCATATATAAATGGCATATCAAGTCACATTATACATGAGTTTGCTCCTAACGTTCCACCAGGTTATAGGTTAATAGAAATACCAAAGAACGTTATTTATTTTCCCGTAAACCAAAATAACATAAGCACCATAACTGTAAGGATATTGGACATTAAGAATAATTTAATTAATTTACGTGGTGAAGAAGTTCAACTGTATTTACACCTTAAGAAAAAATGATTGATTTTAATAAAAACTTATCACGACTACCAAAAACGATTAGTCACACTTCAATCTCTCACAAGGAAAGGACTTGGAAGAAGAAGAAACTAACTGCAAAAAATATAAAATTCCTTAAACAAATTGGACTTTTATCATGAGTAACATTCTAGATATTTTGAGTGCGCCTGTCTATGATAATAGCATTGATGGTATTGAGATTCATTCGTATAAACCTTATGTCACTACATTCAATCGTAATGATGAAATTCGTATACCGATTAATCAACAAGATCTGTACATACTCCCATCGGCAAGCACGTTATATTTGGAAGGTGTCGTCAATGTTTCGAAGAACGCTGCAAAGGAAACGGTTGCTAGTGTGCAGTTTACAAATAATCCGCTGTTATACTTTTTTCAAGATATTCGTTATGAATTGAATGGAGTTGAAGTAGATAAGGTTAAAAACGCTGGAATTACTACTACAATGAAGTCACTGTTGTCTATGAATGATAGTGAGTCAAAGATGTCTAAAGCGTGGGGTTGGGATATCAATGGCACGAAAAACGTGCAATCAGGAAAATTTTCAGCGTCGATACCTCTGTGTAACATCCTAGGATTTGCAGAAGATTATAAGAAAGTTATAATCAACTGCAAACATGAACTTGTTCTTCTTCGCAGTAACACAAACCTGAATGCTCTAAAATTAAATACCGGTGAAGTCGTAGAAGACGTAAAAATTCATAAAATTATATGGCGAGTTCCACATGTAAAAGTGAGTGACGCGGAAAGAATCAATCTTCTACGATTGTTGGAAAAGGATAGATCTATCCAAGTACCATTTAGAAATTGGGATTTGTATGAATATCCCTTGCTGCCAAGAACTACAAAGCATACATGGTCAATCAAAACATCTTCCCAGATTGAAAAACCACGATATGTTATACTAGGGTTGCAGACCAATCGCAAAAACGACGCTCACAAAGACATGTCACAATTCGATCATTGTAATTTGCGTGATGTAAAAGTATATCTAAACTCAACCTACTTTCCGTACGACAATATGAACGTAAGTTTTACTAACGACAATATTGCTATATTATACGAGCAATACGTTAGATTTCAGCAGTCTTATTACGGCAGAAGAACTGAGCCATTGTTGAGTGCAAAAGAGTTCAAAGAGTTGGCTCCTCTTTTTGTTATAGACTGTTCAAGACAAAGCGATAATCTGAAATCTGGACCGGTGGTTAATGTACGCCTAGAGCTCGAGAGTGAAGTAGAAATACCTGATCAAACGTCGGCGTATTGTCTTATTCTGAATGAATGTTTAATTGAATATAAACCATTAAGTAATATTGTAAGAAAATTATCATGAATACAAAAACTTTATTTGTAGACGTACAAGGTTTTAAAAATGCTGAGAATGATTTCATTGTTAAAGAACTTGCGTTGGCTACAGCCGAATACACTCAAGTATTTCTCATCAAGCCTCCGTATCCTTATCGATATTTATCAGAAGTGGAAAAGAAACGTGTACAATGGATTGAAAACAATCTCGGGTACAGATGGGGTGAGGGACACGTTGATTTTCTGCAGTTCAAAAGTATTATCAAACCATATCTAGAGAACAAACTTTTAATAGTTAAAGGTTTAGAAAAGGTAAAATGGTTGAAAGAATTGTGTGAGAACTGTGCAATAATTAACATAGAAGAAAAAGGATGTCCAAATTTAAAACAGTTGTTTGAGATGTTTAAATCACATCTCAATGATTTCAGTTGTATAACTCACAAATCCAATTGTGCTCTAAGAAACGTATTATGTATTAAAAAATGGTTTAAAGATAAACAAATAACTATGTAATTATTTTACTTTTGTTTTATGAGTGTATGTGTTATCGATTAGTTTAAAAAATGATTAATAATAAATGTTTGTTTACCTAAATTATTGATTTTATTTCAGCATCCCTTTAAACTACACAAGGGTTAAAGACTTAAAGTACATAAATAAAACATCAAAATAAATTAATAGTGAATTTTATTTATTTAAATAGAATCATTGCATATTTTTTTACAAATTTTATTCACTAAATTCTCTGACAAGTCCATTATTTCATCTACTACTTCCGATTGTACGTACTGTACGCTTACAACACTATCATCTGTACAAGTCTGAGGTCCATTTAAGTCGTAAATTTCTATCTTAATCAAACGAAGAGGTCTTTTCGGGGCCTTTGTTATTACGTATGATGACAACACTGTCGGATTTAATTTATTTCTGTCCAATCTCATCTTTTTCTTCTTTTTCTTTTCTTTGGTGTCTTGACTGGGTGTAGAATCTTGCAGAACGTCGTCATAATTTTGAGGCTGAGCGTGTTGGAACCACAAGTCAGAGGGATCCATTGACTGTAAAACAAAAAACATGATGTAGTTTACTGCGAAAATAAACTTTATAATAATCATCCAAAAATAAACAGTATGTTTTACCTCGTTTAATATAGACATAATCTTGGAGTAATGAACCGCGTCCTCTTCTTAAGCTACCTTCTTTAGAAATGGTCATTATCACGTTGTAATAAAACAAATCACCTAATCTTGCATTTCTTAATAAAATTTTGCTTACGTTAATATGCACATATTGTTATATTTTTCAAATTGAGTTCATTGAACGCAACACGTGCAATATTCACGTTGCGATTAGTCATCATAATCATTTCAACGTTATCGCTTTCAAGCGATATGTTCCATCTTTTAGAAAACCATTCTAAAGTACCTAACCTCTACATACAAGTCCACTCCGGCTGATATCTGACATTAAGTAGGGTATGTTGTAACATTAAGCTTAAAAAGAAACACGAAACATAATCCGAGAACATATTTTTTATTTTAATATAACAATATTCACTTAAAAGCTATAGTTTAGAGTCTATGTTGATTCATATTTTATTTTTAAAACAATATTCACTAAGCACGATATTTTATTTTTAAAACAATATTCACTTACAAGCTATAGTTTAGAGACAAGTTATATTCATACATATACAGCTCAAAATGCTGATTCATGACCCCATGAAAGAGTTGATATTTTATTTTTTAGAATGATGCGCTTATCATCATTACTTGAGAGAGCTATTTTATTAAGCGACTGTGTAAAAATTTCATGTTTTAATGACCTGAATACCATATTTTTTTTCCTAACTAAATTATTATCTAATAAAACACCTTTATAGTCCTTAAAACTCAATGTTTTCACAACAGATTTTTTGGTTCCTTTAGCTTTTTTTAATTCAGTATCTTCAGTTTTTATGGAATAAAGTTTAGACCGTAGGCCTACAAATTCGACTATAAGCTGACCTCCTAGCTCATCTTTAAATAACCCAGGCACTTTTTTATTATGCCTCCTTATACCATACATATTATTACACGCGTAGTTGCTAGTGTCGAAGTATTGAGGGAAATGGTATTTTATGTCTTTGTAGACATCTTTCGTTGTTATGGAATACAGAAAACTGTCAGTATCTGTGTAACACATTTTTATATTAGGGCCATAAAAAGGTTTCATAACAGAATAGTGAAAGTCGTACATATGACTCTTAGATATTTCCAAAACAGAAAAACCAATGTAAATTGGTTTATCGAGAGTAATTTTTTCAGGATTCATCTGGACCGCTACAAAATTTTCAGTAAAAATAGTTGAGCTATGGTAATTAGGTCGAGCTATTAGTTGCTCTGCGCCTAAATGTTTTTTCGTTTTGTTATGTTTATCAGACCACTGATTTACTAATTTAACATTTAACCTTTTTTCCGTATCCTCAAGGGTTTTACCAAAAATGCTATTGTTTAATAATTTAAAAAAGTCTTGTTCAAATTGAGATTTAGCTTTTTGCCTCAATTCCGTATTTAAATCAATATATTGTTTCAAATATGGACCTTGTTTAAATTTAATAACTCTGTGTATGCTTTTTAATTTAAGTCCATGTTTCAGACACGTTTTCAAATGAATATAGTGCATAACATAATTATATTTGTCATACAAATTCGGTATCAGTTTACTCGTTTTAGATCCAGGCGGTACAAATTTTTGTGGGCAGAAAGGTAAATCGTTATGATGATCATGTAGAGATTCAGGATATTCTAGATCGACATCAAAAATGTAACCTACATCTGAATTGTCTTGTAAACAGAGAATGTCAGAAACTTGAAACACAGGATTTTCGATCAATTCGAAATCAGAGTGTGGTAAATAACTACACATAGCAAATCCGTACAAATTATTACAATCTATATACAATAAGTAATTATCAGGATTCGAGGGGTTGTAGTTCGAGAGGTACTTATTATTAGCACTGGCATAGCGAGTAGAACATAAACAAACACCTCCACGAATACCTTTTTGTATCATTCTGATAATTTCCAGATCATCTATTAATTCTAATTTTACTTCTGTTTTTAACAGCATTGCATCGAAGCTTAAGCTGGGAGCCGTTATGTAAAAGGCTGGGTCTAACCTATAATTAGTTTTACACGTCTTTCTAAAACTCTCAAAAATATCCGTCAACAGCATTACATCTGATTTTAAGTATAGATCGGTATATTGACCAAGGTTTGACAAATGGAATAAGCGCCACACACACTGTGCGTGAGCATAATCTGACTCTGAAATAACCTCATCAGTTAAACTGCTGTAGAAACACTCACGCGGAGGTAATTTATTTTCATCATAACGTTTCCATTTATTCATGTACTCGTAAGGATAAATACCTTTACGTCTCAATAAGTCGAATTGCTGTTTATCGGGGTAGCAACGAGAGAGGTGGATAAAATCTTCGATTACTAAATTTTCTGCAACTTTTTCTAAACTAGTACCTAAAAATGCGAATGAGTCAACAAAACGAACAGCCATATAGTCATTATTGTTAACAGGAAAGAACTTTGTAAAAGACACATAATTTTCTTTTGTTCTTGCGATAACATTTATGTTTCCGTGCATTTCACCTAGCTCTCGTATAAACAAATGACAGTCATAGCCTGACAGGTTGTGGAAAAAAATTGGGACGAAAGATTTAGGGAGCTTAAATCGAAGGTTACAATAATCATGAGCTGCCCCGCGGTAGAGTCCAGTCAAATGACAATGATCTTTAACCTTTCCTTCAAACATTAACTTATTACAGAGGTAACAATTTTTCGACTCTAAAAAGTTTTTCAGCTCATTTTCATTAAGGGGTAACATGTCGATAGGATCGTTTAGTATTTTACTTATCGTTTCAACGTCTTCGCCTAATATTTTTAAAAACTGTTGAATACAGTCCGGACCTCGGTATGATTGATATCGATTTAAAGACGCATCGTAGGAGCAAACAATATAATATCCGAACGCTACTGGAACGTGTTTTTGAATCGACTCCGTAAAATTCGAGTTTTTCTCCGAACAGGGTTGTAACATAGACTCAAAATCTGCGTAAATGACAAATGGCATATCATGCATGCGTTCGAAATGTTTGAACTGTATCAATGTCCCTTTATCAGGCAATGACGTTTTAACACCACTGCACACATGCTCATTACGCTTTTTATCATTAGAAAAAAATAACAAGCAATCATCACAAAAAAATATTCTACCATCATGTTTAGTTATCTGAGACCTTACAAGCCTACTCAAATCCTTAATAAGACAATAATGTGTTAGCGCACCCGATTCCAAAAACAATAAATTTATACGATGCTTCCGCCCCTTGTGAACAGATTTGTATAAAGGTCCTACAACAACAGACTTTTCACTGAGACCATAAATATTAATACTTATGTTATCGTTATTCTTTTCAAAAATCTTTACATCCCTGAAACCTGCTGGAAACTTCATGTTTTTTGTGTTAAGCACAGTATCGAAATGAGGATATGAACTCGTTCGGTGTGAATTTTGTTGTGCAGGAAATAAAGCGGCCATTATGCACCATAGAAAACAGAAATTATCTGAGTTCTGAATATTGACACACGCTCGTTTTAATTTAATAGGTCTAGGAAGATCGATAAACCTTGAACCTCTTAGTGGATTATATTTGTTGATATTGACTTCCAGATACGAATTTGCTACAAAACTCCAACCACTGTCTCTCTCCTGAAATTCATCGATTTTTGCAACAATCAAATTTACAGCGTTTTTGTAAATATCTTCAAAATCATAATGTTTGTGAATCACTTTATTGGGCGTGGCGAACGATTTAATCTCCCGTTCATCATTCTTAGGTAAGGAGAACTCAGCATACAGTTCAAAATTTACCTTAACGCTGTTAAAGGAGCCGATCCGCGCCTCTATCAGCTCACGTACGCGTGACCGCAGCGAGCGCAGATAGATGTTCGGAGGGCAAGCATTAGAGCCCGCGCCGCCCGCCGCCGCCCCCGAGTCCACGTTGCTTAGTCTGTACGTTGCGATTCGACTGCGGAAAGCACTGGATATCTTCTCAAGACCCTCACCCTTAATAACAGCATTATTATTTTTGTGTACAGTGCTGCGCAAATGAGCTGACAAACTTTTACTTTTTACAGAGACATCACAGGATGTACAATATACTAATCTATTATTAGACATCTTAATTATATGTAAGGACAAAACCTAAGAAATGATAAATAAAACCTATCTAAAGTCTCCACAATATAAAAGGGTCGGTAGCCCAAACTAAATTTAACCTTATTACGTCAGTGACACGGACGCTGTCACCGAGCCTTTTATTTTGTGAAGACTGTACCTAAGTTACACCTAATTTTTACTACCTACCTACCTTTCGTGGGGCCTACAATAAAGGATGCCTGCCTACCTAATAAATTATAAAGTAAACATAGTAAACTTATTAAATAAATTTTATTAACCAATAAATCTAATCTAAGTTTTTCTTATCACCGAAGAAAAATCCCTCTTCAGTAAAAGACGTCTTGCAGAGTTTTAAGAGCTCTCGCAGGAGTCCCAGTTGTGGTGAATTGAAGTCAGCTTGATACTTCAATGCCAGCACCGCCTTCTCGTAGCGTTTGCGAGGTTCCACGTCTTTGATATCCGCCACCTGGTAGAGTTTCAGGTCCAAGTAGAGGTCACCCTCCAGTTTAATACTTCGCCGCACGACGCCGTCGGCAACCCGCTTCGAGTATGAAGACCTCAGCTCTGGTTTCTTACAGATCACCTCGTCCTCGCTTTCGGAATCCAAAGCGCGCCAACTCTCTTCAGGCTTCTTAGTAACAACGCTCTGCTGCACCTTGCGTTTGGCTGGAGGCTTCAGGTCCTTTTGCGGTTTGCGTCTGTGAAACAAAACAAAAGTTATTTACTGGACGTCTAGATACCTAAATATTGACAGAAAAATATAGAAAGAGAGATTTTAGAATCCCTGTTAAAACTAAACACATAATATGTCGTGACATAGCCTTATTTTATTCATACTTGCTGCTCGGTTCGAACTAGGATTCATGTATTAAAAGTCACAAAAAATATTCACCTTTGTACTGTATCGTCGTCAGATTCGGCGGCACGCTTCGATGATGTCTGCTTAGCGGGAACCTTCCTTTTGTTCCTGAAAACATAAACATCACTGTAGCATATTGCAATTGTGTAGAATGTAATTATCAAAATCTATCGTTGAAAATAAAAACTTAATTACCTCACAATCTCCGATTCCTCATCCGATTCAGCTACACGCTTTGATGCCGTCGGCTTAGCGGGAACCTTCCTTTTGTTCCTGAAAACATAAACATCACTGTAGCATATTGCAATTGTGTAGAATGTAATTATCAAAATCTATCGTTGAAAATAAAAACTTAATTACCTCACAATCTCCGATTCCTCATCCGATTCGGCTACACGCTTTGATGCCGTCGGCTTAGCGGGAACCTTCCTTTTGTTCCTGAAAACATAAACATCACTGTAGCATATTTCAATTTTGTAAAATGTTATTTATCAAAATCTATAGTTCAAAATAATAAGTTAATTACCTCACAATCTCCGATTCCTCGTCCGATTCGACTACACGCTTTGTTGACTTTGTAGCGGCTTTCTTTTTGTTGCTGTTAACAATAAAATATGATAGTCTATGTGAGTACCAGGGTGACGTAATATTATGAGAGCATAATAAAGATATACGTATAGCTGGTATAATGATATTTACCATAAGAAAGCAGCCTCGTCGTCCGTTTCAAACGAGTTCCGCTTCTCATTAGTCGCAGCCTTCTTCGTGTAGTACTCAGTGTCCGACCTAAAAATAAAAATAAGTACATATGTAGGTAAATGAGAAAATAAAACTAGAATATAGCTTACCAACACTCTTGCAGTACCTAAGATTAATTAGTTACAATGTAAAAACGTAAGACATGGAAAGACTAGTAAGATATCAAATAATTACATGGTATAGGTATATTCGATTATTATAACCCATTTGATCCGTCTACCGGCTAATACAATGTAGTACCCATTTTACGTACTACACTTGCATTCAAACAGGTTATAAAGCTTTTCGAATAAGTTATAACTACTTATTTGGTCCGTCTTCCGGCTTATACCAGGTAGTTCTCCTTTTATGAACTACCCTAGTATCCAAACAAATAGTTATAAGCTTTGTACACCATCTATGCAAAACAAAAAACATACAATTAGTCAAGAACTATGTCTATAAAAATAACTTAAAAAACTTACTGACATGATTGTAACGCAGTGGATACGCAGCTTGCAGCAGGGATATGAAGACGGGGCGCGGTGGACCTGGAGCGCGAGCACTAGCGTGAACGTCTGTAGCTTGGTGTTACTACCAACAATGGTACAAAAGTAATTGATAATTTTTCTTTCGATTTTGGCAGTTTTATTGGAAATAAATGATGAGCATGCAAGTAATTTACAGGGTGTAATAATGAAGTCATTGTTTGTCGATACCTATTCAGTGGCGTGAAAAACTAGATTCATGAGAAAGTTTTATTAGCATTATCTATGCATAACATTTTAATTTTAACTATAAATATATTTTCCTGGTATGTATATTTACAAAACTTCACTGCGGTGTAATGAACAAATAATCATAAGAATAGTTAATTACTTACGTTTTACTCCTTACGTTTGATATAAGTAATCAACTCATAGGACAAGAAAAAAAAATAAAAAATAAAATAACTCATTTACGTTATCAGTTATACCTTCAGAAATCTTGTTCAGAATAAATACCTAACCTAGTAACAACAACCTATGCTGTTAGCAAAAATAAACTCAATTATATTTACAACATAATACTCATTTACACCCTGTATAAATTTGCACACTTGCGACTATGCAAAAAATAATAGAGGTAAAATAAAATCAATTAAATGTGATGACAAACAATACCGCCAGCGGGTAACGTGAGACCGGCATCCGTCATCGATTGCATTGTTATACGAAAGCAAATCACACTAGGGTTACCAGATACAATTTATTAAAACCGGCATTGGTAACTGTGGCGATGAGCTAGCCCTATCATACCTACGTCTAACATCACATAAAATGTGTCGTGTAAAAGCTATAATCATTAATGATATGTTACATTACGTACTTTACTTACATACGTTGTACTTACCATGGATATTATACGATTCAATGACTCGCTTTACCATGCGAAGTATATTTGATACTTACAGCGTGCTAGTTGGTGCAGTTAACGTTACAAACTCACTTTAACATTAAAGTTTTGTTTTTGTATAGTCTCATTTCGATAAAAGTTGCAACAGTTAAGGAACATTTAGAAGATGGTAACACCAAATTTTACTTTAAATAATAGATTTTAAATTTATTTATGTGAAGTGAAGTTAGTGGACACATCGTGTGTTGTTAATCCTTTAAATTATGATCACCTTGATTACAAAACTCCCTGAAGAACCAGGCTTTCAAGAAAGACAAAGCAGATCTGGTTGGGATAAGTACAAAACGAACATATTTCTTGGATTAATACGCATTGATGGTCTCTGTGTTGCTGAAAACTAATGGTGTAGTTGTTTAGATACTAGGGTAGTTCATGAAAGGAGAACTACCTGGTATAAGCCGGAAGACGGACTAAACAAACATCTTATGTTTCAGCTTCCTTTCAGTTGTTATTTAGTATATATTTACATTGTCAAAGTGAAAGTGTAGAGTCATTTGTGTAGCTGAGCAGAAAAATGGTAAGTTAAAAATAGGATATTATATTGAAAATCTAAAATTACTTGTCTGGATGCAAGTGTAGTACGTAAAATGAGTACCACATTGTATTAGCCGGAAGACGGACCAAATGAGTGATTATAGGTTTCCGAAATTATATTGAAAACTAAAATTACTTGTCTGGATGCAAGTGTAGTACGTAAAATGAGTACTACATTGTATTAGCCGGAAGACGGACCAAATGAGTGATTATAAGTTTCCGAAATTATATTGAAATGAATTTGAACTGTCAATAGGTTTTTCGATCCATCTGTCGATAGGTTTTCGATCCATCTGTCGAGCCCGTAGGCCCGAACGATCGTGAAATGAATTTGAACTGTCAATAGGTTTTTCGATCCATCTGTCGATAGGTTTTTCGATCCATCTGTCGAGCCCGTAGGCCCGAACGATCGTGAAGTGAATTTAAACTGTCATTATCTACCTACTTATGTGGTAGCCGTGAACAGTGCTCATCTACGACAATACCTAGAAAAGTAGTGGATGATGTTGGTTTAATTGGAATATTATTGCATTTTAGATCGATATTTTTAATGTCATTTTATTATTTCTAAATTGTATATATTTTGTTTTATTCTCATTCACCAGTAGATTATTTGCTTCCAACTATTCTGAGACCTCTTTTATGCCAGTATTGACATCTGATTCAAACCTGTTGTCGTCGATGCATTTAATTGTTATTGAGATAACGTCAGCGAATAATACACATTTATTTTTAGTAATCTCTGGGAGGTCATTTATATATAATATGAAAATTAATGGTGGTAGGACACTGCCTTGAGGAACTCCATAGGTATTTATCTCAGAAGGATAATTCTAATTCATTGTCATGTGAGAGAGAACATATTTCCACCATTTGTTCGCGGTCAGAAAGATAGCTGCTTAGCCATTCTCATGCTGGGCCTCTGATACCAAATCTTTCACATTTATCTAACAACAAAGTATGTGGGACATAGTCTTAGTCATATCAAAAAATATAACAGCTACAGGTTTTCCCTTGTCTACATACTCTATAATTTCTGTTGTTAATTGAAAACCTGCCAGACTCGTCGATTTATTTTTTTGGAAGCCGTTTTGCTCAATTTTTATTATGTTATGTTTTTCCAGAAACTTATTTATTCTATTTTGCATGGCTTTTTCATAAATTTTTGAAAAAATACTAATTTGGGCAATCGGGCGATAGTTATTTACGTCAGTCCTGTCACCTTTTTTATTAAGAGGTTTTGTAATAGATGGTTTAAGGGCTTTAGGAAATCGTCCCAATTCAAAAGAAGTGTTGATTAAATAGCATAGAATGTTTGCTATGTCATGGCAGCAATGTTTAAGAATTTTAGTATTGATACCATCGTAGCCGACGGAACTTGTTGATTTTAATGATTTTATTATGGATATAGTTTCTTTCGGATCACAGGGATGTAGGAACATGTATTTTGGATTTCTGACTTTTTTACTTGTATTATTATTGAGATGTTTACTTTTTGATTTGATGATCTATATTTTTTTTATTGAATGCGGTAGCTATTTCTTCCGGGTTTGTGATAATTTGGTCATTTATTATTATTTTTTCTATGTTGTTTGGTTGTGTAGTGTTGTTGTTGTCTTTGATAATATTCCAAATAGCTTTACATTTATTTTTTGATTGTGATATGTAGCGTTGGTTTGTTTTAGATTGAGCTACGTTTATGCATTTTTTTAATGATTTTGAATAGTTTAAATATGTGTTTTTTGTCGTGTATGTTTCTTGTACTGTAGTATTTATACCTTAATTGTCTATTTTTTTTGCACGATAGTTTTATACCTGGCGTTAGCCATTTCAAGCCGTTGATGCTTGCCTTAATTTTTACTCTTATCGTTGGGAAACATAGTGAGTAAAATAACATAGGTTGTAACAAATAGTAAGTGGAGTTTAACGCGTAACAAGAGCTGTTTTCACTGAGCTTTCTGCTAGTGGTATGGAGAGTTCATGGTCTATTGGTTAAACGCTTGCGTTCTAAGCAATAGATTCGGATTGGATCCCGTGGCTGACCACTCATAGATGATGTTCTTTCTAAACTTAATGTTGAGATGAAGGTTCTTGACATATTTTTGGATCTCAGTTCTGCTTTTGATTTGGTTGACCATACTATTCTAATAAGAAAACTAGAACATAATGGCATCCGTGGTGAGTTTCTGGAGCTACTAAGATCATATTTAAAACACAGAAAGCAATATGTTGAATTAACATCGTGGGAAAATGGTAAAGAAGCGAAACATCGGTCAAAAATTACCAACGTCGAGAGAGGTGTACCACAGGGTTCGATTCTGGGTCCAATACTGTTTATTGTCTTTACAAATGACTTGGTAGAATATATTTCACGAAATCTGTTAGACACTCAGCTAGTTGTGTTTGCTGATGATACAAATGATGTCATTCACGCAGAGCACCTCAGCACTCTTGAGGAAAAAGCTAATGCAGGTTTATTTTCATTCCACCAATGGTTTGACTCAAATAATCTAAAGTTGAACAGCAATAAGACCTGTGCAATACTGTTTAAAACAACAGCGGCTAATAATGATAGGGTTAATCTGGAAATGCTTGGAGAGGGTATTCATTTGACAGACACATTAAAATTCTTGGGCGTTCAAATAGATGCTAACTTAAACAGGAAAGCTGAACTGCAAGCCATCGAAAGTACTCTAAGCTCAGCTTGTTATGCGTTGCGAAGTCTACGAGATGAGCTAAAAATTTACAATTTAAAAGCAGTATATTATGCCCTGGTAGAGTCAAAACTGAGATTCATTATAAAGTTTTGGGGAAATGGTTACGATTATAATGTCAAAAAAGCGTTCATCCTCAAAAAGGGAGCCATAAGAGTAATGGTACGAATACCACAGGTTATATCGTGTCGTGATTTTTTTTATCAAATTAGGTATCCACACAGTTCCTAGTCTGTTCATATTAATTCAGTCTGTAAGCGATTAAATAAAGTAGAGTCTGAGGAAGAACGGGATAGACGATTGAACACAAGAAGGAAACACCTAGAGAGTTTCACTGTACCAAGACTGAATGTAGTTCAACACTCATCTAGGTATCAGGCGATAAAAATTTATAATATGTTACCAATAGAATTTAGACAAATTACGAGCCCTAATATACTTAAAAATAAGCTTAAAACATTCCTTTTGAACAAGTGTTACTACAGGGTTGATGAGTTTATTGAGGACAAAAGTTGACTGAATTGATATTATTTATTGTTTTATTTTATTAAATTTGTCAACAATACAAATTTATTATTATATAAGGTATTATTTTGAAATTTTGACATTTTATAAGTAATTAATTTGATAAATGTATTTGTTGACATTGTTATTTTTCATAGTGAAATGTATATTGTATTGTTTTAATTGCATGATTTGTTAATTAATTATTTTATGTTTTAGTCTGTAAGCCATTTCAAATACAATTTTATATTGTTCATGAATAAATAAACTGAACTGAAAGCATATCGCACATTTTCCCACTCGGGTTGGCAGAGACACAGTTGTTCCCAAGTCTAGCCAGAAATTGAAATTCTCAATTTTGCGTGGAGTTCAGTCGTTGAATTTAATTTCCGACCGAGATAAGGTAGAATATAGTATGTCAAATTGGAACCATACGAGCTACGCCATACGTACGCGTATGTTGCTATGACGTTGGCAGTATTATTTAAAAGCAACTAAAAATTATGTCTGTCATTGAAAAAACTCTTTTTTAACTGATCACTTTTCACAAAGAGCTCATAGCTCTATGTAAATGCAAAAAATTAATTAATTTGTTTCGGGAATATGGGTTGATGTATTTTAAGTGTACCAAAATTCCAACGAAATGGCCTACCCATTTCGTTGGAATTTCAGTACATAACATATTTGATATTATTTTTGGAATTGACATTGAATGTTCGATCAAGATGCGCCCTAAGAGCCGCCATCTTTCAACTGACAAGATATGGGATTAGGGTTCCGTACCTAATGAACTATGAAACCCAAAGCCACTGGCATTAGCAGCAAGTCCAGATGATTGTCTAACTATATGTATGTATCTAATAGAGTAATTTAGTGATTTATTCATTCACAATGTTACATATATGAGCTCCCCTCACTATATACTACGGGTACGATGAATAAAGTTCCCACAAAAGTCAAAGTCAAATTCAAAGTACTTTATTACTGTAGATATTTACATATACTTAGCAAACGTCAATTTTGCCTCTTCTCTACATTGGACCACTGTGGGAGAAGAAGGGCGTAGAAACTCCCACAGACTAATTTTTAGATCTCTTTTAAAAATAGGTTGTGCTTAACTATTACAAATATGAAAAACTTTATTATTATGATTAATAAGCAGGAATAAATAATAACAAAATTATTAACAGCAAGGCCCGTGTTGAACTAGATTAACCCCATACAGTCCTGTCATTTAAGTAATCTTGAACATTGTAATATCCCTTTTTTGACAAAGTCGCTTTAACATGCTTTTTAAATTGCTCAAATGGCAATTTCAGAATCTCCAGAGGTATCTTATTATAGTAGAGAATACACTGACCCTTGAAAGAATTGCTAACCTTCGCGAGTCTAAATCGGTACTGAAGTTTCCTAAGAGAGTGAAAAGTCGCTAATACTCGGCGACTGACTTCATTAACATGCGAAGACCAGGACAGCTGGTTATCAAAGATAAGACCCAGGTTTTGAGCTTTATCGCTATATATGATTATGGTACCATTGAAAGTGACAGGTGGAATGGGCTATTGCTGTAACAATTTTAACAAACAATTGTACATTAATGTAAATACAATGCACAATTATTGGTGACTTGACAAGGAAATTAAAATAACATGTTTGAAGAATAAATTGTATGGACTGCTAGTATTTTACTGTATGAGTAGTGCCTGGAAAACCTCATTAGGCCAATAAGCTGCGGTTTCTACTTAAAATTTTGAATTATGTGCTCTACTTCAGAGCACAATTATTTGAGACGAGCCGTCATTCAAAGCGATTTTGTTTGCGATTGGGACTGTTTTTTAAGAATTTGAATAAACTAAATCACTAGTTTGACATTGTAATTTCATAAATTCAAGCACATTCCGAATCGCAATATTTGTCAGAGATATTAAATTTAGCTACAGGTCTTCTTTCAGTGATTTTGGTACACCCTGTATAGTCCAAGTATACACAAATTTTTTTTTTCAACATCTAGAAAATATCATATCTATGCCCACTAATAAAACCAGAGTTATAAATACCGTCTCTGAAAAACATTTCGGTGCTGTCTCCGAATTTTACAGCTTTAGTAAATTACTAAGTTGCTCTTTGTATAGGTCAACCAACTCAGTTCATGGAAGTTACTCCACTAAATATGAAGACATCCCACGTTTTTTTTTATCAAACGATCGTGAAACTTAAATAATAGTAGGTAGTTTGAAAAAAATAAAACACGCATGTATTGTTACGGTAAAACCAATCAAACGAGTCCAACTCGAGGGGTTTCCAAGGAGCCGTTGAAGATTTGCACTATCCACCTTCAGGACCCATCATCAGATCAGCTCAATAATCACACTGATCCATCAACTACTCAACAAAACGTTACTCAAGAGCCCAAACTCGGTAGGATTGCGTAATTTTGTTACAGAGATTCTGTGACCACCATCCGGCTCCATCATCAGATCAGCTCGATGGTATCATAATATTGTATTGTCACCAAACTTACATAGTTATTTAAACTTTAAGCTCAATCGGTAACCGGGAAATGGGTCAAATTTAACTTGCATAGTTTGTTTACATGGTTACTTCATTACATAAGTACTTCCTTAGTTACAGGTGAACCTAATAAGAGCGTGTTAAAAAAGAAACCTCTTTCCCATTTGGGGTGACAGTAGCATAGTGGTGCCCACGTTTCTTTGCCTCTCAGTGAGCAAAATCAAAATCAAAATCAAAAATCACTTATTTCCATAGGATGTTGTTACATCACTTAGATCCGTCATTACATTTTTTTGGGTGAGTTCACTAACACAATGGCGGAATCTGTGGAGAAGAGCTCACCGAAGAAACTTCACAGTCCCGCATCTTTTGCGTTTCCTTTTTTAAATAAAATATTATCAAATTACAAAATGAATGCTAATTATATATCGAAACAGCCTGTTACTCAAACAATCTATTCCCATGGACATCTGTCCTCTAAGTAATCAGATATCCTATAGTAACCTTTTTTATACAATTTCTGTTTTATTATTATTTTAAACTTGTCTAAAGGTAAGTTTTTAATATCAGTAGGGACCTTATTGTAATAGCGTATACAATTGCCTTTAAAATAATTACTAATTTTATGTAGTCGGCTTACGTAAGCAACCAACTTGTCTTTATTTCTAGTATTAAAATTGTGTATATCACTGTACTTCTGAAAATTAGTTATATTTCTTTTTACATACACAAGATTGTCATAGATATATTGAGACACAAATGTCAGAATATTGATTTCTTTAAACTTTTCCCTCAGTGACACTCTAGGCCCTAATCTATAAATTGCACGAACAGCCCGTTTCTGCAGAATAAATATACTATTAGTGTTCGATTCCAAATCGATATTCGATCGATGGTTTCGGAACGGCCATTTTGAATTTGACGTTGCTGCCAACCTTGCAGTTTTTGACAACTGAGAGACGAAAGCCCTCGCAATGTGGGCGCGTGTTGGTAAGGGTATTGAAATTGAATCGCAAGCCATCTGGAATGTATTCGGGTTTCCCTCAGGATTGTCTATATAGCTGAGTGTGTTGTGGTTCCCCGAACCAGATAAAGTTCGCATTTACGTGGCCGATTGGTTTTTCCCACGTAACATAACCTGTGTTGGAACACTGTGCTCATCGAAGCTGGCCTGCCAGTCATACCTGGTTGGCTGAAGAACCTGTCTACCAAGAAGAGCCTAGGGTGCACCCGGGCCTTGCAGAGAGACAGGAGGTTGACGGGACAGAAGCACAGACCAGGTTAGATCGACTCCATTTACATTAGCTCGGTGAATCGCCGACGTTCACACTTCTTGGCAACTGATCGCTACGCTACCTCGTAGCTGATGGGCCCCTACGAGGTCATTAGGTGCCGAGAAGCCTGAACAGTTTTGGTAGCAGAGCGTGGTTTCCTGAGATTTGCAGCCGTCAAGGGCTCCAGGAACGCACGATTTGGGACTATCAATCTGTAGGTATAGGCGGTTATTAGGTAACTGTTGTTCCTATATCCACATAGATTGGTAGTATTGTAAGCTATAGGTCTATTGCTGGTAGTAGATAGACAGATATTGAATTGAATTACCAGTTAGTCAATCTATTAGTGGTCTAGTCTATTGAAGAATGTTTTGGTTAACATAGGTAGTTACATATATTGATAGCAGGCTATTACATTGTTTTCAGTTTATAGCAATTTATAACTTGAACTAATATTGACTATCTGTGTGTGTTGTAGTGATAAAGGGAGACTAAATTGTATTTACAGAATTTATATAGATATAAAACTCGGTTCCTATTGCTTAAGGAAAACCACATTGTTTAAGTTGTGGTTTAGGGTTCCCTCGTTTGGGTTGTAGACTGGAGGGTCCAATAAAATTGAGTTACTGCAAATTGTGAGTAAGTATCGTTCCGATCATGTCGTTATCTGAAATCCAGAAGGGTGTTTCTAAGGAACTCAGATGGTTTTCCTCCGCACACGGTCTGATAGACCGTTTAGATAGGCATGATGTGGTATTGGAGCGGTCTATGGACGGTTAGGAACGTTACAATAGGGTGCTCGAATTGTCCGCGCAGGCGGAATCAGTTGATGGTTGCGCACCTGACAGGCTGTCACGGTTGCTAGGGGATTTCGACCAATGTATGGAGATGGCAGCTGCTATCACGCAGAAGGCTGCGGACATACGTAGACAGCGCGAGTCCAGCCATGGTGGTGACATTGAAGCACCTCTGCCGCTTCAGGGTTCGGGGTCCAGGTTACCTGCCATAACTATGCCTACTTTTGACGGAGTGTCCGGTGAATGGATGAGCTTCATCAATCTGTTCGACAGTTTGGTGCACATGCGATCGGACATTACCAAGTCTGTCAAGATGGCTCAGCTGGTGGCAGCATTGAGGGGTGAGCCTAGGGAGCTGGTCGCTCATTTGACAGTTACGGAGGGTAACTATGAAACGGCCAGGCAATTGTTGGTCAGACGTTACCACAACAAACGGAGGTTGGCCGATGCCCAACTGAACCGTTTGTTTAGCATCCCGGTTGTGAACAAGGTCGGGGCCATACAAACGGAGGTTTTGAACCCATTGTTGTCCGTCACCAAGGCTCTAGAGAATCTTGGACTTCCGGTTGGTGAATGGTCGTACCTACTGTTGTACATTGTACTTTCCCGCCTACCCGCTGACGTGCAGACTCGTTTCGAACAGTCTCACGGGAGGTCGGCCGAGGACCTGCCCGCCTTCTCCGACTTGGTCGGATTCTTGGAAGAGGAGGCTCGACGGGCAGAGAATTTGGGGTTGACGGTCACCCATCCTTCGGAGCCACAGAGAGCTGCCGGGAGCGCTGTGAGTAGGGGCCCTCCGAGGAGGAAGGACCGCACCAACCGGCAGTCATATGGGACTGTGAGTGCATTGACCCCACATAGTGAGACCTGCCCATGTTGTAGGCAGATTGGCCATGCTGTGGCCCATTGCAATAAGTTCGGGAAACTTAGGGTTCAGGGACGGCGCCGGATGGCCAAGCAGCGGAGCTGGTGTTTCCTGTGCCTCGGGCCACACATGGCTAGGTACTGCACGCGCACAAAAATGTGCGGATATTGTGGTGGGGCCCACAACAATCTGTTGTGCATGAACCGGTCCGGCCAACAGCCACCACAGGGCCGTACCCAGGGTGACACGGCATGGGGCCCTGAGAATTCGTTTGCGACTCGGAGCGCAACTCAGGGGCCAATGTCCCCACGTGCACAGGGCGGTACTAGGGTGCAGGGCCGCACTCAGGGTCATCACATGGGGGGCCCTGAGTTTTCGGTTGCGACTCAGCATCCGACTCAGCGGGACACTGGGTGTGTTCAGCGGGCCGTAACGGGCGGGTGGCATGGGACACCTTCGAGCTATGCGGATGCGGTTCGGACGCCGCCTCAGTTGTCGCCCCGCTCGTCGCCTCGTCCTCGTCGGTCGCATGTGATGTCCCCCCCGCTCATGGAGCGGCCACGGTTGAATTCACGCCCACCATGGATCAAATAATCATTTAATTATGTTAATTTTAAAAAAAAGTTATTTAAATTTTTTTACCCCCCTTCGGGGGGCGTCGTAGGGTGGCAATGGAACCGGCGCGTGGGCCATTTGTACAATGGGACCCTCTAGCGTATAGCTGCCTACCTGATCGGTTACAGGCACAGTGGGGCCCCGGGGGTCCTCGCTAGGAATTTGCGGCCCAACCATTGGTTGCCCTCCAACCGGAGACGGTGGTGTTACCGATCGCCTCTGTGCTTGTTTGGGATTTGGCGGGCAACCCAACATACGTTCGCGCCCTATTAGATTCTGGAGCTCAGGGCTGCATTGTATCGAACGATTTAGCAAAATGGTTCGGCCTCAAGGTAAATAGGTATAATAAATCAATACGGGGCGTGGGGAATGTTACGGTTACGAATGTAGTTGGTCAATCGGTGATCACGTTCTCTCCACGTTATGACATTTTGACAAAAACATCCGTGCAAGCTTTAGTAATGACGCATGTCATGGGCAGACACCCCTTGGTGAAGTTGAATCCGGCCGTTCGATTCCTGACATCAGGACTCAAGTTGGCGGATCCCGATTTTGATACTCCAGCCCCGGTCGACCTGCTACTGGGAGCAGGCGTTCTGGGTAGGTTTCTGTTGTCGGATCGGCGAGTTCTTCAGCCGGACGGGTTGATTGCTGTGGATACTAAGTTTGGTCACGTGATCATGGGTCCGGCATTGCCAATGGTTAGGCCTGCCGAGTCAGATGGCATACTTATGGGCTCAGCGTTGTCGGATGCTATCCAACGTTTCTGGGAGATAGAGGAACCTCCTACCGTTCGTCGAGTCGACGCAGACGAAGAAGAGTGCGAGTTGTTTTACCAGAATAGTACTGGTCGCCTTCGTTCTGGTCGTTTTGTAACTCGACTGCCTTTCAGGGCCGATCGACCGCCACTAGGAGAATCTAGGAAGATGGCTGAGACGAGATTGATGTCGATGGAGCGTAGGATGACAAGGGACGCCGTATTTAAATGAAAATATGTTGATTTCATGAGGGAGTATGAGTCGTTAGGACACATGTCGGTATCGGGTGTGGACTGGAGATCTGAGGATCATTGTTTCCTTCCACACCATGCCGTCCTACGAACCCCTACCGGCAAGATTCGAGTTGTTTTTGATGGGTCAGCACCTACCTCGAACGGGATGTCCCTGAATCAGTGTCTACATTCGGGACCCAAGTTGAGCCGTGATATTTCGGATATTCTCACGAGCTTTCGGAGGCACCAGATTGTATTTGTCGCAGACATTCGGATGATGTTTAGGCAAACGGTAATTCATCCGGCTGACAGAAGGTATCAGTTGATACTTTGGCGTGAGTCCACGGCCGAGCCAGTCAAGGTCTATGAGTTGAACACGAACACGTATGGGTTACGGTCTAGCCCGTATTTGGCGATGCGTACCCTGCGGGAGTTGGCGTCGCGTGACCGTGTGAGCTATCCTAGAGCCGCCGCTATCCTGGAGCAAGATTTGTACGTCGATGACGTCTGCACAGGGGCAGCCAGTGTAGAGGAAGCTCTGGACCGACGTGACGAGCTCATTCAATTGCTGGAACGAGGCGGCTATGAACTACGCAAGTGGATGTCCAACTCCCCTGAGTTGATGGCTGGTCTCCCAGATGAGTTTCAACAAGACCCGCACGTTTTTGAGAATCCTGACAACCCTAACATGTTGTCAGTACTTGGAATTCAGTACCGGCCCGTCCATGATGAGTTTACCTATCGGGTGGTTTTAGAAACACCGAAGGCCTGGACGAAGCGGTCAGTACTGTCAACGATTGCGAGAACGTTCGACCCGAATGGATGGATTTCTCCAGTCACCTTTGCTCTCAAATGTTTTATGCAAAGGCTATGGGCGGCTCAGTTGACCTGGGACACCCACCTCTCAGGTGATTTGTTGACTGATTGGACGCGAATGTTCACCTCGCTATCGGACATAAATAATGTATCGCTGCCGAGGAAATTGGTCCCTGCTGGGAATTACAGGGCAACCCTTCACGGGTTTTGTGATGCCTCTGAACGAGGGTTTGCGGCAGCGGTTTATTTGCGAACCGTCACCTCCACCGGGGAGGTCGACGTGCGTTTGGTTTTGGCAAAAAGCAAGGTAGCGCCTATTCGGACAAGGATGACGATTCCAAAACTGGAACTGTCCGGGGCTGCTCTTTTGACCAAACTTTTGAATCACACTCTAACAGTGTTGCGTGGGTCAGTGGTTTTGGAGGATACGGTGTACGCGTCGACGTACAGCCAGATTGTTTTGTGCTGGATGAAGGCTTCGGTCCATAACTTAGAGGTTTTTGTTGCGAACCGTGTCTCCCAGATTGTGTCGTCTGAGGTCCCACTGACCTGGAGACATGTACCAGGAGAATTGAACCCGTCTGATTGTGCATCCAGGGGATGTCGGGCTCCTGAACTCGTTAGACACCATTTGTGGTGGGGACCACCCTGGCTTGCCAGGAGAGAATCGGACTGGCCCCACAGCCATGTAGTAGTATCTTCGGATCATGGCCCCAGAGCGGCCGTGCATGTTACCCAGAAGGCTGAGGACCCTGACGCCGGGTTTCTGCTGGACCGGTATAGCTCATGTGTGTTTGTTTGTTTATCCACCAAGGCGGTACATCTCGAGCTCGTTGCTGATCTCTCGACAGAGGCTTTCATTGCTTGTTTGGATAGGTTTGTTTCTCGAAGGGGACTTCCAACTTTGATCCGCTCTGATAACGGCACTAACTACGTCGGTGCGGAACGATACTTACGAGAGATAGTCAACTTTTTGAATGTAAATAAAGTGGATATTGGAACGGCCCTCTCCCGTCGGGGTATACAGTGGACCTTCAGCCCACCGAGTTGCCCCCACTGGGGTGGGATTTTTGAGGCCGTAGCTAAGTCAGCTAAGACGCACTTGGGGCGTATAGTAGGTCAGACCGCGCTGACCTTTGAGGAGCTCGCGACATTGTTTTGTAAGATCGAGGCCGTTCTCAATTCGCGACCGTTGTGTCCGCTCAGCTCGGATCCAAATGACCTGGAGGCTCTGACCCCAGGCCATTTCTTGATAGGACAGCCACTTAACGCGTTGCCCGAGCACCCCTTCGAGGGAGTGAAATTGTATCGGTTGTCAAGGTATCAGATGTTGCAGCAGTTTACTCAGAATTTCTGGAAGCGTTGGTCGCTCGAGTATCTGCATATCTTACAACAGCGCCTTAAGTGGACTGACAAAACCAGCCCCCCTAGTGTTGGTGACCTCGTTCTGGTTAAGGATGCTAACCTACCGCCACTACGTTGGCGCAGGGGGCGCATTGTTAACTTGTTCCCTGGCAAGGACGGGACCCCCCGGTCTGCGGAGGTTCTAGTAGGAGGCTCGGTTCTAAAACGAGCGGTAGCAACGTTGTCTCGGCTGCCCGTAGATTAGGGGACAGGTGGGTGCCTGTCCGGGCGGGTGATTGTTCGATTCCAAATCGATATTCGATCGATGGTTTCGGAACGGCCATTTTGAATTTGACGTTGCTGCCAACCTTGCAGTTTTTGACAACTGAGAGACGAAAGCCCTCGCAATGTGGGCGCGTGTTGGTTAGGGTATTGAAATTGAATCGCAAGCCATCTGGAATGTATTCGGGTTTCCCTCAGGATTGTCTATATAGCTGAGTGTGTTGTGGTTCCCCGAACCAGATAAAGTTCGCATTTACGTGGCCGATTGGTTTTTCCCACGTAACATAACCTGTGTTGGAACACTGTGCTCATCGAAGCTGGCCTGCCAGTCATACCTGGTTGGCTGAAGAACCTGTCTACCAAGAAGAGCCTAGGGTGCACCCGGGTCTTGCAGAGAGACAGGAGGTTGACGGGACAGAAGCACAGACCAGGTTAGATCGACTCCATTTACATTAGCTCGGTGAATCGCCGACGTTCAGACTTCTTGGCAACTGATCGCTATGCTACCTCGTAGCTGATGGGCCCCTACGAGGTCATTAGGTGCCGAGAAGCCTGAACAATTAGCATTCGCAGCGTGACCCCACAATAAAATACCATAGGTCATTAGACTATGAAAGTAACTAAAGTAGACTAGTCTAGCGGTGTCTACGTCGGTAAGAGCTCTAATTTTTTTAACTGCGAACGCTGCCGAACTCAGTCTGTTCGACAATTTATTTATATGAGGATCCCATTGTAGTTTGGCTTCTAAAGTAATGCTCAAAAAGACAGTCGACTGCACAAGGTCCAATCTCTGTCCTTTTATAAATATGTCTGTAGTTACCGGGTTCACATTGGGTAACACGAATTTAATACATTTAGTTTTCTTTTCATTAAGTAATAAATTGTTAACAGTAAACAGTACTAGAGATAGCATTGTTTACCTCGTCATAATTTGATTGCTGTCTTTTAACTTTAAATATCAAAGAAGTATCATCGGCAAACAATACTAACCCATGTTTTGCTTTAACAAGGTAACGTAAATCATTAATGTTCAGGCTTCTCAGCACCTAATGACCTCGTAGGGGCCCATCAGCTACGAGGTAGCGTAACGATCAGTTGCCAAGAAGTGTGAACGTCGGCGATTCACCGAGCTGAAGTAATTGGGGTCGATCTAACCTGGTCTGTGCTTCGGTCCCGTCAACCTCCTGTCTCTCTGCAAGGCCCGGGTGCACCCTAGGCTCTTCTTGGTAGACAGGTTCTTCAGCCAACCAGGTATGACTGGCAGGCCAGCTTCGATTAGCACAGTGTTCCAACACAGGTTATGTTACGTGGGAAAAACCAATCGGCCACGTAAATGCGAACTTTATCAGGTTCGGGGAACCACAACACACTCAGCTATATAGACAATCCTGAGGGAAACCCGAATACATTCCAGATGGCTTGCGATTTAATTTCAGTTGTCAAAAACTGCTAGGTTGGCAGCAACGTCAAATTCAAAATGGCCGTTCAGAAACCATCGATCGAATATCGATTTGGAATCGAACAATCACCCGCCCGGACAGGCACCCACCTGTCCCTTAATCTACGGGCAGCCGAGACAACGTTGCTACCGCTCGTTTTAGAACCGAGCCTCCTACTAGAACCTCTGCAGACCGGGGGGTCCCGTCCTTGCCAGGGAACAAGTTAACAATGCGCCCCCTGCGCCAACGTAGTGGCGGTAGGTTAGCATCCTTAACCAGAACGAGGTCACCAACACTAGGGGGGCTGGTTTTGTCAGTCCACTTAAGGCGCTGTTGTAAGATATGCAGATACTCGAGCGACCAACGCTTCCAGAAATTCTGAGTAAACTGCTGCAACATCTGATACCTTGACAACCGATACAATTTCACTCCCTCGAAGGGGTGCTCGGGCAACGCGTTAAGTGGCTGTCCTATCAAGAAATGGCCTGGGGTCAGAGCCTCCAGGTCATTTGGATCCGAGCTGAGCGGACACAACGGTCGCGAATTGAGAACGGCCTCGATCTTACAAAACAATGTCGCGAGCTCCTCAAAAGTCAGCGCGGTCTGACCTACTATACGCCCCAAGTGCGTCTTAGCTGACTTAACTACGGCCTCAAAAATCCCACCCCAGTGGGGGCAAATCGTTGGGCTGAAGGTCCACTGTATACCCCGACGGGAGAGGGCCGTTCCAATATCCACTTTATTTACATTCAAAAAGTTGACTATCTCTCGTAAGTATCGTTCCGCACCGATGTAGTTAGTGCCGTTATCAGAGCGGATCAAAGTTGTAAGTCCCCTTCGAGAAACAAACCTATCCAAACAAGCAATGAAAGCCTCTGTCGAGAGATCAGCAACGAGCTCGAGATGTAACGCCTTGGTGGATAAACAAACAAACACACATAGGCACGCCTTGTATTGCCTAGCGGTACGCAATCGTGAACTCTTCACCATAAACGGTCCTGCAAAATCCGTACCAACACCTGAAAACGGTCTGACCTCATTCACACGATCAGGGGGCAAGTCCCCCATGAGAGGTTGCATCGTGGCAGCCTTAAGTCGATAACAAGGCATGCACCGAAACACGATGTTCCGTATGACACGGCGGGCAGATAAGATCCAAAACTCCCGCTGGAGCGTGGCCAACAACGCGTTACAGCCGGCATGCGCGTTTTTAATATGACGATCAGTCACCAGCAATTCAACTAACTGTCCCCCCTTGGGGAGCAGAAGTGGGTGACGAGCCGAATACGACAGATTCGCACTGCGCAATCTTCCTCCTACCCGAAGTAACCCGGTCTTCAATTTCGAACGTCCACTTCGTATAATCTCCAATTCTGCCCCAAACTTTGAGAACTGTACCAACCGGACCAAATTCAATAGCGACTCGTTTCGCTCTGCCGGAGTCAGAATAGGGTTCAACGTTCGCTGATCGCGAGGAGTACGACAATTTCGAGCGAATCTCCTAATCCAAGTGGACACGTTTATCAACTTGTCAAGTGAGCTATACCGGTCCAGCAGAAACCCGGCGTCAGGGTCCTCAGCCTTCTGGGTAACATGCACGGCCGCTCTGGGGCCATGATCCGAAGATACTACTACATGGCTGTGGGGCCAGTCCGATTCTCTCTTGGCAAGCCAGGGTGGTCCCCACCACAAATGGTGTCTAACGAGTTCAGGAGCCCGACATCCCCTGGATGCACAATCAGACGGGTTCAATTCTCCTGGTACATGTCTCCAGGTCAGTGGGACCTCAGACGACACAATCTGGGAGACACGGTTCGCAACAAAAACCTCTAAGTTATGGACCGAAGCGTTCAGCCAGCACAAAACAATCTGGCTGTCCGTCCACGCGTACACCGTATCCTACAAAACCACTGACCCACGCAACTCTGTTAGAGTGTGATTCAAAAGTTTGGTCAAAAGAGCAGCCTAGGACAGTTCCAGTTTTGGAATCGTCATCCTTGTCCGAATAGGCGCTACCTTGCTTTTTGCCAAAACCAAACGCACGTCGACCTCCCCGGTGGGGGTGACGGTTCGCAAATAAACCTCTGCCGCAAACCTTCGTTCAGAGGCATCACAAAACCCGTGAAGGGTTGCCCTGTAATCCCCAGCAGGGACCAATTTCCTCGGCAGCGATACATTATTTATGTCCGATAGCGAGGTGAACATTCGCGTCCAATCAGTCAACAAATCACCTGAGAGGTGGGTGTCCCAGGTCAACTGAGCCGCCCATAGCCTTTGCATAAAACATTTGAGAGCAAAGGTGACTGGAGAAATCCATCCATTCGGGTCGAACGTTCTCGCAATCGTTGACAGTACTGACCGCTTCGTCCAGGCCTTCGGTGTTTCTAAAACCACCCGATAGGTAAACTCATCATGGACGGGCCGGTACTGAATTCCAAGCACTGACAACATGTTAGGGTTGTCAGGATTCTCAAAAACGTGCGGGTCTTGTTGAAACTCATCTGGGAGACCAGCCATCAACTCAGGGGAATTGGACATCCACTTGCGTAGTTCATAGCCGCCTCGTTCCAGCAATTGAATTAGCTCGTCACGTCGGTCCAGAGCTTCCTCTACACTGGCTGCCCCTGTGCAGACGTCATCGACGTACAAATCTTGCTCCAGGATAGCGGCGGCTCTAGGATAGCTCACACGGTCACGCGACGCCAACTCCCGCAGGGTACGCATCGCCAAATACGGGCTAGACCGTAACCCATACGTGTTCGTGTTCAACTCATAGACCTTGACTGGCTCGGCCGTGGACTCACGCCACAGTATCAACTGATACCTTCTGTCAGCCGGATGAATTACCGTTTGCCTAAACATCATCCGAATGTCTGCGACAAATACAATCTGGTGCCTCCGAAAGCTCGTGAGAATATCCGAAATATCACGACTCAACTTGGGTCCCGAATGTAGACACTGATTCAGGGACATCCCGTTCGAGGTAGGTGCTGACCCATCAAAAACAACTCGAATCTTGCCGGTAGGGGTTCGTAGGACGGCATGGTGTGGAAGGAAACAATGAAACTCAGATCTCCAGTCCACACCCGATACCGACATGTGTCCTAACGACTCATACTCCCTCATGAAATCAACATATTTTTGTTAAAATACGGCGTCCCTTGTCATCCTACGCTCCATCGACATCAATCTCGTCTCAGCCATCTTCCTAGATTCTCCTAGTGGCGGTCGATCGGCCCTGAAAGGCAGTCGGGTTACAAAACGACCAGAACGAAGGCGACCAGTACTATTCTGGTAAAACAACTCGCACTCTTCTTCGTCTGCGTCGACTCGACGAACGGTGGGAGGTTCCTCTATCTCCCAGAAACGTTGGATAACGTCTGACAACGCTGAGCCAATAAGTATGCCATCTGACTCGGCAGGCCTAACCATTGGCAATGCCGGACCCATGATCACGTGACCAAACTTAGTATCCACAGCAATCAACCCGTCCGGCTGAAGAACTCGCCGATCCGACAACAGAAACCTACCCAGAACGTCTGCTCCCAGTAGCAGGTCGACCGGGGCTGGAGTGTCAAAATCGGGATCCGCCAACTTGAGTCCTGATGTCAGGAATCGAACGGCCGGATTCAACTTCACCAAGGGGTGTCTGCCCATGACATGCGTCATTACTAAAGCTTGCACGGATGTTTTTGTCAAAATGTCATAACGTGGAGAGAACGTGATCACCGATTGACCAACTACATTCGTAACCGTAACATTCCCCACGCCCCGTATTGATTTATTATACCTATTTACCTTGAGGCCCAACCATTTTGCTAAATCATTCGATACAATGCAGCCCTGAGCTCCAGAATCTAATAGGGCGCGAACGTATGTTGGGTTGCCCGCCAAATCCCAAACAAGCACAGAGGCGATCGGTAACACCACCGTCTCCGGTTGGGGGGCAACAAATGGTTGGGCCGCAAATTCCTAGCGAGGACCCCCGGGGCCCCACTGTGCCTGTAACCGATCAGGTATGCAGCTATACGCCAGAGGGTCCCATTGTACAAATGGCCCACGCGCCGGTTCCATTGCCACCCTACGACGCCCCCCGAAGGGGGGTGGGCGTGAATTCAACCGTGGCCGCTCCATGAGCGGGGGGGACATCACATGCGACCGACGAGGACGAGGCGACGAGCGGGGCGACAACTGAGGCGGCGTCCGAACCGCATCCGCATAGCTCGAAGGTGTCCCATGCCACCCGCCCGTTACGGCCCGCTGAACACACCCAGTGTCCCGCTGAGTCGGATGCTGAGTCGCAACCGAAAACTCAGGGCCCCCCATGTGATGACCCTGAGTGCGGCCCTGCACCCTAGTACTGCCCTGTGCACGTGGGGACGTTGGCCCCTGAGTTGCGCTCCGAGTCGCAAACGAATTCTCAGGGCCCCATGCCGTGTCACCCTGGGTACGGGCCTGTGGAGGCTGTTGGCCGGACCGGTTCATGCACAACAGATTGTTGTGGGCCCCACCACAATATCCGCACATTTTTGTGCGCGTGCAGTACCTAGCCATGTGTGGCCCGAGGCACAGGAAACACCAGCTCCGCTGCTTGGCCATCCGGCGCCGTCCCTGAACCCTAAGTTCCCCGAACTTATTGCAATTGGCCACAGCATGGCCAATCTGCCTACAACATGGGCAGGTCTCACCATGTGGGGTCAATTCACTCACAGTCCCATACGACTGCCGGTTGGTGCGGTCCTTCCTCGTCGGAGGGCCCCTACTCACAGCGCTCCCGGCAGCTCTCTGTGGCTCCGAAGGATGGGTGACCGTCAACCCCAAATTCTCTGCCCGTCGAGCCTCCTCTTCCAAGAATCCGACCAAGTCGGAGAAGGCGGGCAGGTCCTCGACCGACCTCCCGTGAGACTGTTCGAAACGAGTCTGCACGTCAGCGGGTAGGCGGGAAAGTACAATGTACAACAGTAGGTACGACCATTAACCAACCGGAAGTCCAAGATTCTCTATAGCCTTGGTGACGGACAACAATGGGTTCAAAACCTCCGTCTGTATGGCCCCGACCTTGTTCACAACCGGGATACTAAACAAACGGTTCAGTTGGGCATCGGCCAACCTCCGTTTGTTGTGGTAACGTCTGACCAACAATTGCCTGGCCGTTTCATAGTTACCCTCCGTAACTGTCAAATGAGCGACCAGCTCCCTAGGCTCACCCCTCAATGCTGCCACCAGCTGAGCCATCTTGACAGACTTGGTAATGTCCGATCGCATGTGCACCAAACTGTCGAACAGATTGATGAAGCTCATCCATTCACCGGACACGCCGTCAAAAGTAGGCATAGTTATGGCAGGTAACCTGGACCCCGATCCCTGATGCGGCAGAGGTGCTTCAATGTCACCATCATGGCTGGACTCGCGCTGTCTACGTATGTCCGCAGCCTTCTGCGTGATAGCAGCTGCCATCTCCATACATTGGTCGACATCCCCTATCAACCGTGACAGCCTGTCAGGTGCACAACCATCAACTGATTCCGCCTGCGCGGACAATTAGAGCACCCTATTGTAACGTTCCTTAACGTCCATAGACCGCTCCAATACCACATCATGCCTATCTATACGGTCTATCAGACCGTGTGCGGAGGAAAACCATCTGAGTTCCTTAGAAACACCCTTCTGGATTTCAGATAACGACATGATCGGAACGATACTAACTCACAATTTGCAGTAACTCAATTTTATTGGACCCTCCAGTCTACAACCCAAACGAGGGAACCCTAAACCACAACTTAAACAATGTGGTTTTCCTTAAGCAATAGGAACCGAGTTTTATATCTATATAAATTCTGTAAATACAATTTAGTTTCCCTTTATCATTATAACACACACAGATAGTCAATATTAGTTCAAGTTATAAATTGCTATAAACTGAAAACAATGTAATAGCCTGCTATCAATAGATGTAACTACCTATGTTAACCAAAACATTCATTCAATAGCATTACTAGACCACTAATAGATTGACTATCTGGTAATTCAATGCAAATTTCAATTCAATATCTGTCTGTCTACTACCAGCTTATAGCTTACAATACTACCAATCTATGTGGATATCGGAACAACCAGTTACTTAACCGCCTATACCTACAGATTGATAGTCCCAAATCGTGCCTTCCTGGAGCCCTTGACGGCTGCAAATCTCAGGAAGCCACGCTCTAGCTACCAAAATTGTTCAGGCTTCTCAGCACCTAATGACCTCGTAGGGGCCCATCAGCTACGAGGTAGCGTAACGATCAGTTGCCAAGAAGTGTGAACGTCGGCGATTCACCGAGCTGAAGTAATTGGGGTCGATCTAACCTGGTCTGTGCTTCGGTCCCGTCAACCTCCTGTCTCTCTGCAAGGCCCGGGTGCACCCTAGGCTCTTCTTGGTAGACAGGTTCTTCAGCCAACCAGGTATGACTGGCAGGCCAGCTTCGATGAGCACAGTGTTCCAACACAGGTTATGTTACGTGGGAAAAACCAATCGGCCACGTAAATGCGAACTTTATCTGGTTCGGGGTACCACAACACACTCAGCTATATAGACAATCCTGAGGGAAACCCGAATACATTCCAGATGGCTTGCGATTTAATTTCAATACCCTAACCAAAACGCGTTTACTTTGTGAGGGCTTTTATCTGTCAGTTGTCAAAAACTTCTAGGTTGGCAGCAACGTCAAATTCAAAATGGCCGTTCAGAAACCATCGATCGAATATCGATTTGGAATCGAACAATTAATATATACTAAAAACAAGAAAGGACCAAGAATTGAACCTTGCGGTACACCCATACTTATTGAAGACCCAGGTGATCTTTTCCCAGTAACATCGACCATCTGAACCCTATCTGTTAGATATGACTCCAGAAGGCCAAGTGCCTGATCTTTTACACCATAATGGCGTAACTTCCTGACAAGAGTGTCATGATGGACGCAATCAAAAGCCTTGGATAGATCGCAGAAGACACCTATTGCATCCATTGCGTCTTCCCAGGCATCAAAAATATTGTCGATTAGTTCAACACCAGCATCGGCTTTTGAACGACCCTTTGTGAAACCAAACTGAGCAATATGAATTTTAAATTATTGAGATAAAAATTACTTTGCAATTGATTATGTATGAGCTGTGATCTCTCTTTGTCGCATAGGGTAAGGTGGAATCTCGTAATCTCCATTTTACGAGACATTGAGGTTGACCATCGCCGCATCTATGGAGATTATAGTTTTCTCACGTTGCGGCAAGCAGAAGTATCTTACAACTAGTTCGACAAGGTTCTATACCACACCGTTTTCCCTCCAGTATTGGGGTTAAACTGAAAGTGTTTAGAGGCGATTTTATGCCAATTACCCGGAAGTCTGCTCATAAAACTACTCGTAAATATCCGGAAGGGGACGCTGGCAGCATTTACGAATCTTTTGGCAAAGAATATTGTTTACGGCAACCCCAATTTTGCCATTGATGTGGAATATATAAAAGTGCTGTACCATTTTTTAATCATATACCCACAGTGGGGAGGTTTTAAGGCTCAGATACACCAGGGACCAGTGTACCCCAACTTGTCGCTGCAACGTGATGATGATGATGATGATCTACACATCAAACTATAATAGAATATCGCGGAGCATGTTTCGGGAAAATGTGTAAAATTGCAGCGAAATTTTGGGGGAAATTTGTACCCTAGTGTATCTTTTGCCTTGATGCTATGTTCTTATTACGACTTGCAGTTTGCGCCGACTGTATCGCTTCAATATATATTTGACACTATGTATATGGAATGACAATCTGCGCAGACTATCAGCCATAATGTGAACATAGCCTTGCAAAAAATCAATAAGTACTATCCGCCAAAGTTACCTTGGCACCTCGCTCTGATGACGTCATAGACGTCCGTCTCTGTCCTACTGACGCGTCGAGGTCTAGAGCGAGCGAGAGAGGGAGGGGAGTTCGCATTCCTTGCGGGTGTCAAGTTAACTTTCTCAGGCAGTGACATAATCACATGTTCTGTCTGCTGCTGTCATGAATGCTAATAGGTGAGTTCACAACTGTACCTTATATTTAGGGTTCCGTACCAAAGTACGGAACAATCACTCACGTGTCTTTGCTGATTGTCTGTAAAAGATAGCATGGTCCTTGTGACAGCTGTCATCAAAATCACGCTTATCAAGTTCCGTATTTTGAATTTTCCGTGAAATGTACAGGAGACAGATTTCATACTTTATTGCTGGGAGCACGCGAATAGAGATGTCCTCTGGTCATCGTGCAACAACAGACAAGTTATCAGTCTTGAAACTAGTGAAATCAATAAAAATAAACCTAACCCGACTGCATTTTATTTCAATAACACAAAAACTTATGTATTAATTATGCACGTACATTAATTATGAAAGTTATTATTTTTTATTTGAAAATGTAGACCTACATTTTCTTAAATTTACTTCGGTAAAGAACTATATTATATGCTGTTTGAAAATTACCACATATTTCTTCAATCCGGCAACATTGACTCGACGACATGTATGACGGGCGGGAGCCTCACCGCCGCCATCTTGTTTGATTCATTAAGCGCCGACGCCTTGTAAATACGCCGCGTGGTTCCGATTTTCGTTCCATTGTTTTTAACGACAATAATTTGTTGTGTTTTGCTGTGACCTGTTTGTTAAGTTTGTTTTATTTTTGGATACATAATGCCAAAAAGAACAAAGAAACTGTATTAAATAGAGAATGCCGCGAGTTTGAAATTCGCTTGCGTGAATATTTTGAAAGCGAGAACCAAAATGGCGGTCCGCTGCTGCCATTAAATTAATAAATAAATATTAGAGGACATCTTTCACAAATAGAACTAGGGCCATACTAAGCTCAATAAGGCTTGTGTTATGGGTACTAGACGACGATATATTTAATAAAGATAAATAATTATGTATAAAGAAACAAATATGCTCATCACACAAATTTTGCCATACCGGGATTTGAACCCAGGACCTTCACCTTCGTAGACAGGTTCACTACCCGCTAAGCTAAACCGGTTGTCTTAAGTCCGTAACAATAATTACAATAATAAATATATAAATATAAAGATGGACATTTGACAATACCCAGCGGCTTAGAATAAAAAATCAAAACAGATTCATTCGTTTGTGTGCTACTTAACTTAAGGGGTACTTAACTTTAGAGCCCTATTTGTATTCGGCCAAATGCAATACAATAGACAAAGTTCAGTTAAAATATTTATCATATTTGCTAATATTTTGACACCAAAGAACAAAATAGGTATTTTCCACGTTTTCATTTTATTTAGTAGGTACCGAATTCAACAAAATATACGAATTTAAAATACCGTGAAATGGATCATGATTTAAAAAACCCATCAGAATACTCCGCGCCACCACTGAAGTCCTCTGGATTATAGCATATTGATTCTTATTGCAGAGACAATAAAGACTTTGACGCGGGACTTCAGTGGTGGCACGGAGTCTATGACGTCACATCAGCAAAGTTGTCAATACACAACACAACACAGACACTTCCATGTGTCAGTCTCCCTTTCATGTTCTAAGCTCAACACATGGTACGTCATCAGAATTGTAGGTCCGTTTTCGCGCCAACTGTTAACTGTCAGTTTGAACCTGAGATTTTTGGCAATAAATTGTATATATTGTTTTTATTATGCCCGTCGTATATTCGACATAATATTGGTGAAAATGTAAGCAATAATAAATAAATCAGATTCTGTATTTCACATATGCGAAGAACCAAAATCCCCAATTCGATAGTGTCTCCCAGGAAAATATACGGCCGCAAGATTGGCAATATATTTTTTCTATCACCAAAATGTTTAGTTGGTGTCTGATTTATACTTTTCCTTACAAATAGAATATGGTATTTTTTCCCCGTTTTTTTCATCAATGCTGTTATTGAATGTGTTATGTGTAATTTACGTGGCTGTAAACATGTTCGTAAAATATACTTTACAACTTGGGGTAAATCCTGTAAATCCTAGCCTCCTGGAGCATTGTATTACTGACTAAACGTGGGCTCAACTGTGCCTCTGCCACCCCGTTTGAGAAAAGGGGTGACGCTAGTTCGTTTGTTTTGATAAATATTTACAATCCGTTGTAATGCTGGGTTGGCAAAAAAGTTTTTTTAAAACCCAGTCTTACATACTCGTTGAGTAGATAAATACTGTACAAAGAATTGAGAAGCCACCAAAGACAGCTTTTTTACATAATTTTATTCCTTAATAATTGGATATTATGATTATTACTACGTATTTTACCGTTATCAATCAAATCAGATTTATTTCTTCAAAATTCCCTCATTTTTAGACTTATATTCTATATTTGTTACGGAACCCTAAATGTGCCAAGCAAAATGATGTTAATAATATTTAGTGCTTGAATTATGTATGACCCGTCTGATGCGACGAGTCTTTTTAATGCGGTATATCGTCGAAACCGACACTTTTTGAATCCCAAGACATGAACTAACAAGTTAGTTATATATGTATTAGTATATCAGTTTTGAGACCTTTTTCTTGATGTTGTGTTATCACAGCATTCCGACACGCGCTGGGAGGAATTTCACTGGATAGAAATAATTATTGAAATGAGATCTACACTTAGCGTACAGACATTTCAAATTATTTATTCAGGTGATTTTTAACAATATCTAAATAACTGGTTATGGAATTTTTTATAGATAGTTAATTTCGTAGGCGTATTTTAGTTAATATTGTATTTAAAACCAATTTTCTGACCATTTTTCCCGACTCCGTCCCACTCACACTGCGGGTCTTTCCGCCTGTAGTAACGGGGACCTTTGCACCTTAAACAAAAACTAACAAACATAGCATAACAATCACTCACTTTTGCGTGACAGGAGGCTAGTCTATTGCTCCGTAAGACCTTTCTGTTTTAACCTGGCCGATTACTATAAACAAGGATTGCTCTATTACCCTCATTCGCTAAGCGTCAAAGCGAGAGGTTAAATGACACACACTAAGTAACCAAATTAAATGCTGCTCAAATCTACCCCAAGACCGATAAACAAGAGTTTTCCAACTAAAACGGCCAGATTTTTATATCAGACCGTGACTTTAAAACGAACGATAACGATAAAATCCGTGCTTAATACAATGCTTATTTACTTCAGATTTCTGGGATTTTGTGCCACAGATAGTCTGAGGAGAGTCTAGAAAAAAGGTGACTTTCTAAAACAGCTGCAGGTCAAGATGTAAATTTTTCCGTGTTCGAGAGAAAATCTCTCTCCATCTGTCCCATTTATGGCTCTATCTCTATATATCTCTCGCTTTTTTCGCTCTCGTTGGCACATTCTATTCGCTTCCGAACCATATTGACTCTGCAAACATGGTACTAAGGCCGACTTTCACCAGACATTTAGCAGCCGCTAAATATAGTTTAAATACAACTTAAAAGGGAACCTGGCTGACAGGCAATGTCCTTGCCGCACTTGATTACGTAACTTGACCGTGTATTACTTCAGTTGTGTTCAAACTGTATTTAGCGATTGTCAAAAGTCTGGTGCAAGTTGTCCTTAGGTAATACTGTTCGCACGGCTTGCAACAAATGTACAATACGATTGCACTCCGGTGTTTGTCATTGCACAATATTTATTCTGAAGATTTGTACTCATGTGCACAAATCAAACTTTTAGTGTGAACCTCGATTTTTTTTTGTGGTGCATTGTGTGTGGTGAATGGTGAAAGTGGCGCACACTTTGTAAACAAAATTTTGCTATGTAAAATCCAAACCATTCACTTCAAACCTTCCCTGCCATTCTGGTATGGTACAGAACCCTTCGTGCGCGAGTTAAATCCGCACTTGACCGGTTTTTGAAAGCATAATAAGCATACGCCGAATATTGAACTAATTCCCTGTAGGTAAATATCACCACTGGCCACATTTATGAAACAAGAGTATGAACCGTAGGGGGAGTACACCATTTAGCGACCAACAAATCCTCTTACAGTAGGGAACTGCGGCTGTGAGTGCGTTCGCATTATGTCGCCATCAAATATGCATGGCCCACTCAGCGCGGAGCTATGGCGGCGGTGGCGGCTAAAGAACGGCCGTCTGAAACATACTACCCCCTTTCAGTAACTCCAAACCACAGTCAAATCGACACAGTTTATGTTAAATTGACGGGTAATGTGAGGGAAAACTGACGCTTTTCTGCCATTATCAACACATTACATAATATAGCGTCACGCCTTTTCCCATACGGGGTGGCGGAGGCACATCTGAGCCCACTTTAAGCCAGTTATTCAATACCGTAAAAGGGGGCCGGTTTTACCGGTACTCAATTTTGCGTGACAGGGGGCAAGCCCATCGCACAATTCAGGTCCAAAAACAAACTTATTAAACGATTCATTATTGCTTTAGGGTTCCACTTCAGTTCCAAAGTGTGTTAAAAGGACCCTATAACTAAGGCTCCGCTGTCTCTCCGTCCGTCCGTTTGTTGCTGGGTTGCTTTGGAACAGTACCTTCCTGAAACTAGAGCTACCTGAAACACCTGTAAAATTTGAACATTTTACAGAGTATATTTGATGTAGCTGCTATCACAGTATACTATGTACAAATAAAAAAAAACTCTTATTCTATACAAAGTGGCAGAGGCACAATTGTGCCCACATAACGGTGGGATAGCGGTACATACGATACTGAACCCTTCGTTACCCACATCCGACTCGCACTTGCTGGTTTTGTTTGTTTTCCAAACACCACGGGAACCATACATCTTCAGCCTAATTGACATTATCTGGAGTCAGGTTCACTGCGTTATTTCTTTTTCCTCTATTCTTTATATCATGTGGCGGGAAAAGGCTTAACTCGGCTGATAACAAGGCTGGCTGGTTTAATTCAAATGGAGAACATTATTTAAAAATCACTCAGGCTAGTTGTGTTGGATTGAATTGTTTTAATTTGCATCGTCTTGAGCATTTTTATCTACTTAAAACCATTTATTATTCATGAATTCTTCGCTACATTTTACAGTCAGTTCATTCCAGCCGGTCTTTAACTGGTACCTTTTTTGTCTCCGGATTCAATCAACTTCCTTATAAAGTGACCAATCGCATGACAGTTGAGGTAATCCAACGATTCTGCGCAACGACAGCTACATTGATATTTTCACACAACCCTCTTCGACATATATTTTTCCGAGAAATATTAAGTACTATCGAGTAGTAGTTTCACATTATACTTGGTTTCAGCCGAGGGAAATCTTTCATACAGAAATCTTTGTTTGACGTAGACATTTATTTTGTCTAACTATAAATAACTCAGACACGTCAGACACGACTTTAGTTGTGGGAAAGAAACTTGGCTGTCATATGCCAGCTAATTAGCTACACTGAAACATTAGACATAAAAAATATATGTTATGGAAACTTAACTAACCACTCACATCGCCGCAGGTATGGAAATATGAAATTCTCCTCACGATGTTTCCACCGTCGTCGTTAGAAAGGTACCGGCACATATATTGCTTCTGACCCCACACTAGGATACTCTGTGTCGTGGGAATCAGAAACAGCTGTTTCTGGTTCCCAATAGCCCAAGTCTTGGATCGTGCGTTATCTAGCTAGATAACGCACGATTCAAGACTTGGGCTATTTTTCTTTATCCCCAGCCGGGGATCGAACCCGGTACCTCTCGAATTGTAGGCAGAGCCACTACCGCAGCGCCACAGAGGTGTACATTTGTTTACTATATATAAGATTGTACTTATCTCACTGGCCAAAAATGGGATTTGATCCAGAATTTCCTGCATGGCGGACTCGAGTGTCAACCGCTAAACCACCGATGTTTTTAATAACCGCTGCAGTCTGCGGTCTTTGCATTTTCTTGTTATTTCAAACGTAATGAATTAATTCACATTGCATGAAATTAGCAACATATTGCTCAACCGGAAACGATGACAAACGCGAGGTCTTGCGGCGGTCGGTCACGTGACGCCGTGACATTTCCGGTTTCCGGCCGCACCGGAAGTTGTATCGGAGAACGTTGAACATCCGGCACGATGACCTTCTAGATTTAGCCGAACAATAGATAGGTAGTTTAGATAGATAAATTTATTTAGTTACTTAACATGGTACATAATAGGATACTGTTGGCTACAGTCTGTTAAATGTACTAACTTGTGTTATTTTTATTTCATATCCTTTTTATGGTACTTATCTAATACTCGAGGTTACCGAAAACAAATAACCTGAAAAAAAACGGTATACTTACAATGAATAATTCAACACTACACTAGTTTCCCAGGTGGTGAGAAATGGACTCGCTTTAAAATTTTACTTTGGCTGCGGAACCAAGTTGCAACAGCATCTTCTTAAGGTTCTGTTGGTACCATTAACTATTTATTCTTGCCTATAATTGTAAATAATTAATCTAAAGAGATCTAAAAGTCAATCTGTGGCAGTTTCTTTGCCCCTAGTCCCAAAATGGTATCTATATGTGTGCTAAGCAAAGTAAATGTCTAAACCAAATAAGAATTTTGAAATCTTGAATCTTGCATTTATAGACCTAAAATTAACAGTCCTGACGTATTGACTGATTGACAGATATATCAAGGCACTGCCTAAACCGCTGCTCCTAGAGACATAAAACTGTGTACAGGAGTCCCTTATGTAGCGCAGCTAAGCACTAAGAAGGGATTTTGCGAAATTCATCCCATAAGACGGGGAAATGGGGAGGTTGAAGTTAGTATGAAAATCTAAAATGAATTGACTTGAACATAAATTTTGCAGGTTGGTAGTTGGTAGTTGGTTTGGGGAGGAGATGTCAACCAAGCAAATATATTTTTTAAATTTATTCTCGCTAACGGAGGGATGGGGATGAGCTTTTTATAGACATAAAAAATACTTCTCACTGTTTTTGATAATTTTCTCATAAATCACTCTTCGCATGATTATGATAAGTATTTTCTGGCAACAAGGCATCCAGTATTCAAATACCGTTCGCAGTTGACCGGAATAGTGTTATTTTTTTTAATATTTAATCATGCGCAGATTGTTTGGCCAACATCCAAAAAGTCTGAACTTACGACTTTCCATGATAATGTAAATGGGGAAACTAACATCACTTTATACCATCTGTATAAGTAGAGTCTAACTCATAGTTATAGATTGGCAATTAATGTAGACCACGTTTATTCATTTACCCGAATCAAGAGAAAGAAGTCCGTGTTTCATTAACTTTCTGAAAATTTCGATCAAAGTAGCTAGGTATATCAATCCTCTGGCTAATTTCAGACGTAAATTTTTAATTCCCATTTTCTTTTGAAAAGCGGTAAAATGCTCAACCTCTGCCTATACCGCCCAAAAAAAAAACAGAACCTACCGTAATTAAAACGAAACGAAATTACATTAAAAACTCTCATCTGTGAAGAAATTAAAAAGAAATTATCGCGGGAAACTTGATACCCACCGAAAATAAAATGGCGGCGTTTTGTATTATTACCACGGTTTTACATTGTTCAGTCTCTTTTATTCAGCCTCTTAATTAATGCAATCCATTGTGTTGTTGGCTTTTTATGTTAGAACAATATTAACAGTTGTTGGGATATTTGATTAAGTTTAATTAAGAATTCACTGTTTGTGCGCAATAAAATATGTAAGCAGTGTGTATTTTTGCAGGCCTTTATATTTATTACGTACGTACGTATATTTGAAACGTACAAGTCACTAAGTACACTTAGCTACATATTCTGCTCAGAGATGTCGCATTACTCATCAACGATTCAATCATATAAAAACGTTTTGGCACTCGATAATGTTTGCATGATGTCAATTAACACAGTTTTAAGAACTGGCATGAATCAGCGAACAAATCACTAGATTGGCAAAAAAATAAAGTGAACGAAAATGCGATACGCACGCGTTACATTTATTTATTAGAAAATACCGCTGACTTTGGTTAAAATAAGATATTTCTACTTGAACAAAACAAATCAAAGCGAGTGTTCTAGGTAGGTCTCAGTTTATTTTGTCATATGAAAAATATTGAGCCTGTAGTAAGATACTGCAGGAGGTATGAGCCACGCCGCGTCGCTCCCAGGAATAACCCTTGATGATCCGTGTAACTGTTTTTATCTACACACGTATCATAAACCCTCTTTACTGCGTACAAAAACCGCACGTTACGATAAGCATAATGTTAAACTACTTGGTAAAAACTCATTTCTTATCTGAACATTTTTATGACAATAAAATTTCGTATGCCGACGCCCGCCTGCGTGCCGTCCCTACTTTGTTTGTGAAGTTGGTACTACTGAAGAAGCAAAACAAGTGCAAAGAAATTATCAATGCCACCACGCCGGTCGAATGCAGTTCCTGAACACATTAAAGAAAGCTTATGATATGTGTGTAGATAAACTAGTGTATGAAACTGTACATAATTAGGCATTAAAACTCTCGAGTATTTATGCCCTCCATTATGTAGCAGTCACATTAACTACTATTAAAAACACGACGATATAGTTGCCAGCATTATTATCATTGGCATAATATTCCCAACCAATGAGCCCTTAATGAAAACCAACTTGAAAGCAATAAATTTATTAGAAAATTCTATAACCGCCCAGGGGGATAAAAGTTTTTTTTTAATGTCGCAGGTCAAGGTTGTAATGTAACTTCTTTGTCTAGGAACAGAAGCAGACAGATGCTAGAAGTTAGACGCTTGAAATATTCATAGAATATGTAGTTATAAATATATTTTTTTTAAATAAATAATTAAATTAAAATAAAGCAAAAATTTAAGTGAGGCACCCATACAACAAACGTGTTTTTTGCCGTTTTTATAGATAATGGTACGGAACCCTTCGTGCGCGAGTCCGACTTGCACTTGGCCGGATTTTGATTCTTACCATGTGTGAGACCGTTATTCAAATTATGGCCATAACGATACAGTGTCAGGTCTTCACTGCAGGAGATTATGCAAAATTCCATTAAATTGAGTTATCAAAATATATATTTTGAGAGATGAATGTATGTAAATAAAATTGAGTAAAAAGGTATTTTATAAAATAAAATAACAGGCTTCTTTAATAAGTGTAGATTTATGAGCAGTACGAAGTTTACATTTTTGCATACTCCAGTTTAAACAAAATTGATGTGATTCTGCAACATGTTACTCATCATTGTTGTAAATAAATAACGCACGAAATGAGTATGAAGCAGGTTGGGCAATATAACAAAACCTAAGCACCAATAGACTAGGTTTATTTATTTATATTTCGGGGCTAACATTTAAAAAAAACATCATGTAGAGTTTGGCGAGGTTCTACTTCACAAACCAGAGTAATTTTTTTGTCCTTATCTTCGATATAAACATAAACTATTAGATAAAGACACATAATTGCTTTTGGCCCCACACTAGGATACCCTGTACCGTGGCAACCAGAAACAGCGACGTCACACACATATAATCATCCAAGACCTGAAGTTTTTTTCTTTTACCCCTAGCCGTGGATCGAACACGGGACCTCTCGCATGGTAGGCAGAGCCACAACCGCTGCGCCACAGATGTCGTCATATATGTCAGTGACGTCGGTTACAGGTTGTCCACAGTTGCCAACCCAAATGTGTGGCCATAGACAATCAAATATGGCATTGTGTGTAATGTCTTTTGGTTATTTTAGCCGACTACGGCGAAGACAAAAGAGGTTTATGATTTCAGTCGGTATCCAGAAGGTGTCGTCTGTCTTCTTCAGTTTTACTCGAATCCGGGTAAAGGCTTGTAATTGTATCTCACAAAAACTATTAAATTCCGAGTATTCCCATAGCCTCATCCGGCACAGCGGTCCCTAATAAGAGAACGTGTGGCTGTCGAATTATGTTTATCGACACAAAGGCCCCGCGGCGAAGGTTACACGTCGTTGCGCTACAAGCAACCCGCCCACTGTTTTACATACTGCATAAAGGCAAAGGAAAGATGGTTGATAAAGTTGTGGGATTGATCTCTCTCTCCCTCCCTGGTCTCTCACTGGTCTTTGCTGGATCAGGGGCATTTTACAACCTGTTGCCTGGTTTTGACACATTTCCAGAACCAGATCAAAGAGTTAAAAGACGCATCTGTCAATTATGGTTTCGCCTTTTTGTAACCCAAAAAAATAATATGCTTTCCTGCAGACAGGTCAAATAAATTTTATTTTCCATTTTGGTGAGTGTTTGAAAGATTTGTTCTATATGCAAAACACTATTCAAGCACCTATAAAATTATTCGGCTTCATTGACCTTGAACGCATAGTATAAATTCAAATTCAAAATTCAAAATTCAAATTCAAAAAGAGATTATTTCCATAAGAAACACATAGGTAACATTTGGAGAATGTCAAACCTTAAACTACATTAAACATGTATAACTACTACTAATTAAACATGTATAAAGTACAGGGATATATAGAACTCAATTTGAATTCCGTCACTTCAATGTTTTAGATGCTGGAGGCAAAGAGGCGACTAGAAACCTCCAGCTTTATACGTTATTTTTTACAGAATTGGAGCAAACACCTTCCCAAGCTTTCTTGTCTTCTTTCTTGTATACTTTACTTTAAATACAAAGAGAAAGAACCGTCACTAAAACCGGTGGTGACCGGTACCTTGGTCTTATAATAAGTTATTTATTTTTTATCTTATTTCTAAGGTGTCACTAACATAGATTAAGAAATAATTTTTACTCTGTTTTTTGAAAATAAATATTTATTATTCTTACTATTAAAAGTTGTGCATCGACTAATCCCACTTATCACTATATAATAATATAAATGTTAAAGTTACGATGCTTGGATGTTTGTTACTCAATCGCGCAAAAAACGGCAAAAAGGCACAATAACAACAAACAATATTGTTTATAACCTAAAAATATAGATTACTATTTACCCGACTGCGTCTGTAGCAGGCTGGTGTTTTCTTAGGTAATCATTATTCAAAAGGCTTTGTAGACGAAGATGAGGGCACCAGCCAGCAGTAGTGTATCTACTCTGTGTGACGCTCCAGCTCCATAGAATTCAAGAGATCCTCACGCACCACTGCCTAGCCTAACCTACTCGTAAATCCACTTCATGAAACTTCCCAAACTCGTCCATCCAATATCCGGAAACCCTCTAACAGGAATTGAACTGGCTATAACAAGCTCAGTAATATGACAGACGTAGTCCGTACTCGACACATTTCCATACTCTCGGGTAAAAATAACCGTTCTCGAGATCTTGAGTGAGGTCTTGCAAGATGGGGGGGCTTGAATATGTTCGGGGGTTTATAGGGTGGGGGCAGTGTTGCGTTTCTAGTTTTTCCTTAAAACAATTGCATCCCCTTACGTGCGTCCAACTTGTATGGAGAGTTGAAAAATAAGGTTCCGCTGATTAAGTTGGATTAGATATAGTGAATGTTGTTCAGATCTATATCCCTTACAAAACTTTTAAATTTATCTGTACCTTGATACAATGTATTTTTTATGAGAATCTGTTTGGCCGTTTCGAGGTTTTAAATCAATTTGAGCTTATCGCTACCTCTACGGCCTTCCTTATCACTTACGCGACCTTTATACTCAAAACATCTTGTGAAGGGCTGAGTGCACTTTCTTCTCATTATAACGGTCTAGGTGAAGCGCAAAGGAAGGAAATTACGACCTTTCTCTAAATCCACTTAACTTTATTCCATATGTGTATTTATGTGTATGTAATGTTTGTAAAAATACTCCTTACAAGTTTTAGCTTGGATATTATGTCGGGAATTGCATTAGAAGATGTTGCTGATAGTATAAAGACTGATTTGGATATGGTTAATTTTGTTTGTTCATTTTCTATTCAGAATGAACAGAAAGTTGAAAAATTATGATATATACAATATACGGATTATTATATTGAATATATGTCAGATATACATTTCCAGGATCGACGTGAAAATTACCTGCGAGGACTTTGAACGTCACATCCTGGAAAAGCTGAAGAATAATACGCCGTCTGGTCTCAACGAGACGAAGGTTCAGGAAGAGGTTTTGGAGTCCGATGGCCGGAGGGCAACGTTTACCGACGCTACAAGGAAGAGAGAATAAAGATTAAAATCCCTAGCTAGGTTAGATTATATGCATGCATTTTTGTGTGTTTTTACAATAAACGATTGTAGTAAGGTATTTAAAGATCTGAGTTTCTGTTAACCTGAAATAAAGATTATTATTATTATTAATAATAATAATATATTATAACTTTTGTTGACTGACTCAGGTTTTTTCTTATTTGAATTTGAATTCGAAAGTACGATTTGTATCAGCTTTACTTTCAGTTGTTCCAAAGAGACTCATAAGCGACAGAAACCATGACACCTTTACAACCTTTTCATAAGCAATAACAGTATTCTTCATATCTTTTAATCAACAAATTGACCGACTCTTAAATAAGAAGCCGCTCCTCTGCTCATATTTGATCCGTATAAATTACTCGGGACAACACAAAAAGGTTATAAAAGTTCGAATGGCTGCTCCTGTCAATTACCTTAAGCCAGAGGTTGGTCTCAATGTTTTTAAAAATAAACAAAAGAAGATGGCGGCCATTGGTGCATTCCAGCCAAACCATAGACACTATAGTTCATGAAATGGCGTCAAATGTCAGCTTATACGACAAGTTTTTCGGATAAAGAGCTGACTCCATTGAAGGAAAAAATAATAATTTAGAAAGGGATTGCCTTTAATACAGTATTTATAAAATTATATTGTATATAGAATGTAATGTAAATAGAATAAAGTTTAACTCCAGTAATCAGCTCCTGTCACTTCTCCATACTTTTTACTTAAGTACCTATGTAATTTTTGGAATTTACTTGGCGAAATGGGGCCATTATATACTTACATTACATAACATTAGCTATACTTAGCAAAAAGGGGGCTGATTTATGGCTAATCTGTGAATTACAAAATTATTGGAATCACCATTTAAAAAAAAAAAAACCTTTTTGGTGAAATTTTATTCCTAGCCAACAAAGAGGTCACCCACTTAAATGTTTTTAACAAAAGTGGGCGACCCTAATAAGTTCGATTGAGTTAGCGATGAGTTGTATTTGAAACCAAAGTTTTCCACTTTGACTCACTTCCACAAGTTCTGTGCCGATTCAGCCAATTTAATATCAAGATATTGATTTGGTTTGATAAGGGCTTTACATTGTAACCCCATTCTTTGGCGATAGATGTACTACTAGGGTAACTTAAGATCGATATTGATTTATTAGTTTTTGATTGAGTTATTTCTCTTTATTAAGGTTCTTACAGAAATATACAGGTTAAGTCATATTATACGAGACTGTTAGTAACATCATTTCGACCAAATTTCACTATGAAACTCTTTGACTGCGGCAAAGTGCAAAAGAGGAGGGTTATGTGTTTGACCTGTATGTTTTTGTATATATATATAAGACGATATCAGGAATTCCGATCTTCAAATAAGAAATTGTGTTGCTCTGAAAACAAAGTTGTTTATTTTAATTACACGCATAGGATACTTAACTAATTACACTGTTAGACTTAAATGAAACTATCCTACCTGAAAACAAAGAAACGACATTAAAAGTTTCTTATTCAAAGTCGATTCCCTTTTTATTATAACCACAAACTATGTGCTCATTCCATCCTCGTGAATCCCATGAGCTTCTGTCAAAACATAGGCTGCTTTACCAAATGTGGTAGCCGCCATTACTCACAGCGCCATCTACAGAATAACCTCGGCAATTGGTAGCTGTTTTACCGGTCTCAGTCACAGCATATTTAATAAGCCAGAGCGCTACACAACACATGTGTTAAAGAAATATAGTTTCTTTACATCTCCCCTCACAAACAAGGAAAATTTCCACAATATTTTCACCTAAGTACACTCAAGTAATTAAAACTAAACCTAAATTTCTTATATACTATTCATATTAAATATTATTTGTTCTATTTGTTAGGTATTGGTATAAGTTTACTAATATGAAAGAGATTCGACTCTGACTTTCTATGGCCCGTATCAATTCTCTATATTGAATTTGATATCTTTTCGATAATTTTAAATGGACCAATTCTCAGCTCATCCATTTTACTTCTAATTAGTTTATTGACATTCTCTACATATACCATATCTCCTGTATTAAGAATCATTTTAGTTCTGTTTTTATCAAAGATTTGTTTATTGTAATTATGTGATTTTATTGAGTTTTCAAATGCTACTGTTCTATCTCTAATCCATTCAAGCTCTGATTTACCTTTTTTCATTCGGCAAAAAAGACACATCTGTACCATCTGACAAGTATTTTGGTGCAAATCCGGTAACTGTGTGTTCTGTACTATTATATTTTTCTACACACTTATGAGCAATGGTTGTCCATGCAATTTTATTGTTGGTTTCATTTATTTTACACCTAATTTTGTTTACAAGCGTTTGGTTCAGTCTTTCGTTTAAGCCGTTTGAAAATGGGGCATTTACAGCAGTAAATATCATTGTTATTGATTTTTCTTTAAAAAATATTTTGAATTCCTTTGAGTTGATACCTGGATATTGATCAGTAAGAAGCATTTCAATTTTATCTAAATCTGTTACATTATTGATAAGTTTTACAAAATCATGTGCAGTTTGTGTTTTTGAAGTCGCGTAAAGTGGTCTACTAGTAGGTGTAAGTATCTTTTCGTAGATCGTGAGCTTCCAAAACCTCCTATCGTGTCTATGGAGACTATTTGGAATGGTTTTGTGGCAGGACCTAAATGTGACATTAAACCATATTTCTCCTGTCCTCTAGTTTTATTTTTTATGCATGTCTCACAACTTTTACAATGTACACAGTCAGGTCATAAGTTCTGTCACACAATAAAAACTTTTGAATTTAGAACGCTGGCCACAAAAAAGTTTATTGAATTCGAATTTCGAATTTTTCATGAAAATAAAAATGTGTACTTTTTAGAATTTTCCTCATTTTTAAATATGGAGTGGACACTTAAAGAAGACCGTGTCGCAGTTATTGCGTTGCATCGTTGCGGTTACGCGCCAATTCAGATTTTCGTCTTACTGAAAAATTTGAATATAACCAAAAGATTCGTTTATCGTACCATAAAACGATACAATGAAGACTCTAGTGTAGATGACAGGTCAAGAAGTGGTCACCCTCGCTCTGTTAGGACTCCAGCAGTGATAAAAGCTGTGAAGACGCGAATTCAAAGAAATCCCATACGTAAGCAGAAACTGTTGGCCCTTCAGATTGGGTTAAGCAGGACCACGGTGAAAAGGGTGTTTAAATGAAGACTTAGGGCTTAGGGCATATCGAAGAAAAACAGGACATCGTTTGGACGCTCGTTTAATGGACCTGAGACTGAAGAGATGCCGCGCTTTGTTGAAGCGGTACGCGGGAAAAAAGCATCGGGAAATTCTTTTTTCGGATGAAAAAATTTTCACCGTGGAAGAGAGCTACAACAAACAAAATGATAAGGTGTACGCACACAGCAGTGAAGAAGCGAGCAACCGTATTCCGCGTGTCCAACGAGGTCATTTTCCATCCTCGCTCATGGTTTGGTTGGGAGTCTCTTATTGGGGCTTAACTGAGGTACATTTTTGTGAGAAAGGCGTAAAAACGAATGCAGTTGTGTATTAAAATACAGTCCTCAAGAACCTTGTGGAACCTGTTTCTCATACCATGTTTAATAACAGGCACTGGGTATTCCAACAAGATTCTGCGCCAGCTCATAGAGCGAAAAGCACACAAGACTGGCTGGCGGCGCGTGAAATCGACTTCATCCGGCACGAAGACTGGCCCTCCTCCAGTCCAGATTTGAGTCCGTCAGATTACAAGATATGGCAACACTTGGAGGAAAAGGCCTGCTCAAAGCCTCATCCTAATTTGGAGTCACTACAAGGCAACCTTGATTAAGGCAGCAGCCGATATTGACATGGACTTCGTTCGTGCTGCGATAGACGACTGGCCGCGCAGAATAAAGGCCTGTATTCAAAATCGCGGGGGTCATTTTGAATAAACTTTATTACCATAAGAATCTTTGTTTTATTAAGTTCATTTTGCTTTATAAATGTTTAAATAAATAATAAACATGTCTAAATTATTTCATATAGCACATGTGACAGAACTTATGACCTGACTATGTATTTTAATATTTTTAGTTAAATTGTTGGCTGTATATAACTTACTAATTTTGTTTTGCATTCGTTTCACACCTAAATGACACATATTTTGATGTACATTTTTAACGAGATTTTTACTGAAATCATCTGATAGAATTATTTTTTCTCGATTCTCATCCTTTTTATAATAAATATTGTGTTTTGATATAAATTTGGGTTTATTTTTTTGTATTTCTTCATTATTTTCCTGATCTTTAATAATATCGTTAAATTTTATCATGTTTACAATTTTTTATTTTTCGTCTGTATCTTCTTTTGCCTCCAATACTGGGTTTCTACTTAAACAATCTGCTTCTATATTTTCTTTTCCTGGAGCGTATTTAATTTTAAAATCATACTGTACATCATCTGTCCTTGAATTAATATTTAAATTTTCTAATGATTTATGGTCTGAGTAAACTGTAAATGTCTTCCCTATTAGCCAATATTGCCAGTATTTTACTGCCTCTTTAATAGCTAAACATTGTAAGTAAACTGTTTTTTTTTTCTTTTGTGATTGATTTAATTTTTTTGAGAAGTATGCCACTGGTTTTTTTTTTCCATTTGGTTGTGTTTGTTTTAAGACTGCCCCAATACCTTCTAAAGATGCGTCCGTGTGTATGATTATTGGCAAATTCTGATCAAATATTTCTAGTATTGGCTGTGAACACAATAAATCTTTTATATCTTGAAATGATTTTTGACAATCTACAGACCAAATAAATTTCTGATTTTTCCTAAGTAAATTATGAAGGGGTTCTAAAATTACTGTGCTTTTTGGTATATATTCATGATAGAAGTTAATTTTCCCCAAAAATTGCCTAACATTTTTTTGAGTTTTCGGTGTAGGGAATTCTTTTATTGATATTAAATTATCTCTTACTGGTCGCACTTTATTATTATGTATTATATGTCCAAGATATTTCACTGAGTTTGAAGCAAATGTACATTTTATGAATTGGAGTCTAAAACCCTCCCTTTTTATGGCCTCTAACAATTGTGTTAAATGACTGATGTGTTCAGAAAAGGTCCTTGAATTTATCAGAATATCATCTATGTAGTTAACTGCAAAATCAGTAAACTTATACTTTCTTAAAATGTTACCAAGTATCCTTCAAAAAATAGCCGGTGATGTCTTTAAGCCAAAAGGTAAACATGTCCATTGGTGGTGGTTAGTGACCTTGTTGTGTTACAAAAGCAGTTTTCTTCCTATCTTCAATTCTTAGCGGAATTGACCAGAAAGCTGAATTGATGTCCAGTGTCGTGAAATATTTTAAGTTTCTTGTCTTGATCACAAGGTTGTCGATAAGTGGGAACGGCTGAGCTTGAGGCACCACTATTTTATTTAGATCTCTAAAGTCTCTTGACACAATCGTGATCTTCTATTTTCTTCTTTTTTGAAAGCCAAAGTTACTGGTGCTGCAAATGGACTTTATGATTCTTCTATAAGATTTTTATCCAGTAACTTTGCTATTTGGGTTTCTATATCTTTTTTGTCTTCTACTGAACATTTATAGGGTCTTTTACTGCAGTACTTGTCCATGAGTAGATCGATACGTGCTTCATATTCTCTGACCGTGCCAATATCATATTTATCTTTTGCAAATATTGCTTTGAAAGTATCTATAAGTTTATATATTTCTGACTTTTTTTCACTATTTAAGTTACCAATTTTCATTTTGAAATCTTCTTCTTTTATATGTTCATTAAAGTTTATTAAACATTGGTTTCATTTCCTTTTTCTCTTCATTAGAATTATTGTTTTTATTAATATCCTTATTTATAGGATCGTTTTCTTCTTCTAGTTCTTCTCTATTTGGATGATTTTCAAATTCTCATCTTGAACTAGTCTGAATTGTTTTATCATATCCAGTCCAATTAGAAAATCGTATTTGAATTCTTCTCCGTCAATTATATAAACATCAGTATTTGTCTCGATGGAAAATTTTTATTTTAATTGTTGTCAAACTGGTAGTCTTTTTAACACCATTAATTGTGATTAGGCTATCACTTCTTGAGTTATCTTTTCCTTCTTCTTTCAGTCTTATTAATTTGGAATTCATTATAGAAACGTTTGAGCCTGAATCATATATTCCGTAAGTTTCTAATTGTGAATTTAATAATAGTTTGACTTTAATTAATGGTGTTACGATTCGTTTTTTTTTTTCATTATCACTGAGTTCATCATCTATCACTGTATTGTTACGGCTTTGTTATAATTTCTCTTATATTTATTATCTTCCGTCTGTTTGAACCAACATTTTTCTTCGGGATGGAACCGGTATCCTTTATTTAAATTTTCACATATTTTACACGGCTTTATTTTATCATATTTTCCTTTATAATCTTCTGTGATCTTTTTATTCTTGATATAATTCTTTTTGTTCACCATCTGTTCGTATTTTACAATTTCATTTTAGTGGTTGGAAGTTGTTTTCACATCTTCTTTATCAATTTTCTCTATTATATAATCTGGTAATCATATCACAATAAGATTGATCATTGTTTGGGTGTCAATGTGTTTGTTAACCTCGAGTAATAGTTTTCTTTTTTTGTTGCATATTCCAGCAATGATCCAGCTTGAAATCTAAATGTAAAAGCATATTTGATTTGTGACCAACCTTTGTTACCATATGTTTCACAAAAATGTTTCTTCCATACTGCCCATTCAGAGTTCACCATCAATTTTATTATCATACTGCTGTACCAATCTAGGCACTGTTTTTCTAGTAGATGTTTGAGGATTCCAATCTTATCTTGATCCTGTATAATCTCAAAGTCACTAATCCATTGGTTGGCACATGATGTTTTGAAAGAAAAAATTTCTACCAAAAAATTTTCAGCAGTTTTTCCATTTTTTTTTTCTCGGGTATATTGTGGGAAGGCGTTGTCTTTTCTGTAATCTCTTATAAATACTGGCACCCAACTGTACATTTTCACCTTCATCTAAGTATATTTTTCTCAAATTTGTAGTAAGAGGGATCCATACTGATCGTGTTTGGTGTCTTTTTTTAAGGACATTTTTGATTTTGGTAAATACATTTGAAGATGATATCGCAGTGTGCTTACTTATGGGTTTTAACTCATCTGGTACATCGAAAACAGATCCGTCGGCGTCTCAATTGAGGTTATGCAGATGTGATTTGTTTTTCCATGCGTTGATCCCAATACTATAAATTTAAACCATAATTTTTCCATTTCACTGTATTTTAAACAGTAATGTCGTTTTATAAGACAATATCAGAAATTGCGAACTTCAAATAAGAAATTGTGTTGCTCTGAAAACAACGTTGTTTATTTTAATAACACGCATAGGATACTTAACTAATTACACTGTTAAACTTAAATGAAACTATCCTACCTGAAAACAAAGAAACGACATTAAAAGTTTCTTATTCAAAGTCGATTCCCTTTTTATTATAACCACAAACTATGTGCTCCATCCATCCTCGTGAATCCCATGAGCTTCTGTCAAAACATAGGCTGCTTTACCAAATGTAGCAGCCGCCATTACTCACAGCGCCATCTACCGAATAACCTCGGCAATTGGTAGCTGTTTTACCGACCTCAGTCACAGCATATTTAATAAGCCAGAGCGCTACACAATACATCTGTTAAAGAAATATAGTTTCTTTACATATATTTATATATATATGTGAATGCCTGTTCCTGTGACTGCTCATAACAACTCAACGGCCCAACCAATTTTGATAAATGTCACTGGGTACATTAAATTATATACAAGAAATAAAATAGCGTATTTATTTATGATTAAACGAACTTACCTTAAGTGAAGTTCTATCAAAATTATGCGAAGCACCTCGTCCGAAGAGATTAGTAAGGAGAATATTTATGATACACATGTAGTAACACGTATTGTGCACCGCTCTGCACTTTAGTTGAGAATATTTTGTTACTTTCAGTTTTTTTTTTTTTTGTGAGGTAGATAGATATTTTGCCTAGCCGGCAGCGCCCATCGATCTCGCGCTTCATTTAGTTTAGAGTCCAATTAACTCATTTGATGATAAAATCCTGGCTCATTAATAAGGGTGCGAATAGCTTGGGTTGGGAGGGAGTTACTAATCTCTTCGGACGAGGTGCTTCGCATAATTTTGATAGAACTTCACTTAAGGTAAGTTCGTTTAATCATAAATTATGCTCGCACCTCGTCCTTCAGGATTAGTAAGGAGAATTTATGATCAAACGAACTTACCTGTAAGTGAAGTTCGATCCATAATTATGCGAGCAGCTTTATTCGACGCGATTTATAGTTAACATATTGTAGATGTAAATCCAAGCCTAGCCCTCACACGGTCTTATAAAGTTAAAAACCATCGATTATTGAAAAAACGATAATCGATCGATTACTAAAGCAAAAAACTGGCAATATTTTTCTCAACTTGCCACACCATTTACCGCGCCCCGGGAGTGGGGAGCTGTCACCTCATTTTATTTAAAGAAATTTCAAACAGTTTGTAAAAATTATGAACTGTTTGACTAACCTATGTGTTTTCTCCAACCAATTTTCTTTTTTATTAATAAGACTGGATTTTTTATTATATTGGTATATCATACATAATATGATTATATAGCTTATTGTAAGTCTTTCTTTTATCTATGAACTGGCATTTTATTTTTTCCCAAACTAGTTAAATAATATTGTGATATTATAGCAGGGGGGGGGGACACTTAAATATATTATGTACCTTTTCATTGATTAATGTTTAAAACCACTCCCAAAAAACTGGGTGGGACTTCTATAAATCGCGTCGAATAAAGCTACTCGCATAATTATGGATCGAACTTCACTTACAGGTAAGTTCGTTTGATCATAAATTATGCTTCGCAGCTTTATTCGACGCGATTTATAGTTAACATATTGTAGATGTTCAGAGCTTATTACAAAAAATAAAATCAAGTTTTGTATCAATTAAATAATCATAATTATTTATTGCTTATACTTCAAGCAAATTATAACATAAATATAACAAAAAGTAAGTTATATAATCAGTCTTCAATTGTCTTCATTCTCATTAACATTATTATTCAGTATCGTTCTTGCAAAAACGTTTGGATCACAAATTTCCTTATTATAAAATCTAGCGAAGACCCCAGAGGATTCGCTCCATCCCGCAGTCTTTCGTATCACGTCAATATTGACACCTAAACTCCGAGCAGTGGAGGTGGACGCGTGCCGTGTGCTGTGGGCACTGAACATGGTCGTATCCACCCCGCTCTCCGTTAATACATCCTTCATCCAATGACTCAGGGTCTGAGATGAGACGTTTCGGTGGGGTCTTCGGAAACTTACAAACAATTTGTCTTGTGAAATATTATTACGTAGATCTTTTTTCTTATCTAGATATGTTTTAATACACTCAGCTGGACATATTTCCGGTTTCTGTCTAAAAAAGGGAATCTTTAACAAAGGTTGATACCTATTAGGCCCAGAAGTCTTAATGTGATCAGGAATTTTAATAATGATTTCGTTACTCTCAATTACTCGAATATTGTTAATCTTAATCAGCGAATAAGTTTGTACACGGTGGGCCGTGACCAGAGCCAACAGAGTTAATGTCTTTTTTGACAGAATGTCTAGACCTAAATTATCATTAGGCCAGCACTGTCCTAAATAATTTAAAACTATGTTCGGGTCCCAGACTAAATCATATTTGGGCAATGGGGGCCTTAGCCTAAAAATACCTTTCATAAATCTGGCCATTCTGTCATCAATAATTTTACTTCCCATAATAAGTGCAATTGCCGACTTAGTTGAATTTATAGTGCCATATTTAGCTCCATTGTTAAACAGTTGGGTAAGAAAATGGATAACAACAGGCACGGACGCATTGATATAGCTGAACCCGTTACTATGGCAATATTCAATCCAAGATCTTATACAAGAGTCGTATTGTCTGTAAGTACTGTCGGTAAGTGATGATAACATTATTTCCACCGAGCTAGATGATAAACTTCTATCTATAAACGCTTGCCGGACAATCTCACGGCAACTAGGGTGAGCGACGCGTGTAGGTTGTGGGCCTGCCTGAAAGGAGATTGTAAAAGGTTTCTATTAGGTTTAAATACGATGGGTACCGAAACAATCATTTTTTGTAAAAGTGGGTACCAGGGTTGGGTCGGCCATTCGGGGACGACAGCGATACCCTCGGCCTTTTCATGTAATATTTTTTGAAGTATTTTTAATATTAGTGAAAACAGTGGAAAGGCGTAAAAGTTTAAATCAGACCAAGGTATTGTAAAGGCGTCAATATTCCAAGCGCCAGGTTCGTTCTTCCAGGACACAAAACGGGAACATTTTGCATTGTTTCTACTAGCAAACAAGTCAACTTTCGGCTCTCCTAGCGAATCAACAATTTCTCTAAACGCATAATCGGCTAACTCCCATTCTGTGTCCTTGAATTTTTGCCTTGATAATTTATCAGCCTCAAAATTATCCTTAGTGTTTATATATGACGCGAAAACAAACAATCTGCGCCTTTCGCACCACTGCCAAATCTCCCTGGTTACAACCTCAAGGTGCGGATACTGCACACTCCCCATTCTATTAATACACGCTATGGCTGTGGTGTTGTCAATGCGCATTAAGATTTCCGTATCACGTAAATCGTCAGTAAAAGATTTTAACGCAAACAATGCCGCTTTTAGCTCAAGAACGTTAATATGGAGCTCCCGTTCCTCTTCTCGCCAATATCCGGACGCCTCATGATTCCTGTAATATGCTCCCCATCCCGTCAAGGAGGCATCAGAAAATATTTCCAACGAGAAATTATTAAACCTCAAAATAGAGCAATCCTCTTTTACGTGTTCTAGCCACCATGACATGTCTGGTCTAATATCCTCTGGTATTTTAACAACCTGGTCATACGAGGGGTTTTCCAATAAACAAAGAAATTTAAAGCGTTCAAACCTCTTTGTGTACAACCATGAGTAATCTATGGCTGGACAAACGGAAATTAATAATCCTAAAAACTGTGCAAATTCTCTTAAGCGGCATTGTTTGGTATTAAGAAACTTCTTAGTTAAATCAAAAATCTTTTGTCTTTTTTCCGAAGGTAGTTCTAGAACCATAAGTTCAGAGTTAAAAATGAACCCCAAATATTTGCACCTCATAGAAGGCGGCAGACTGCTCTTTTCTTTGTTAATCAAAAAACCTAAATTCTCTAATGTAGCCTTAATGAGATTAGCACTTTCCTGACATTCCAAAAAAGATGATGCAATGCAAAAAATATCGTCAAGATAAATAACAGCTATAACCCCCTTCTTTCTTAAAAATTCCATAACTGGTTTTAAAAGTTTTGTAAAAACAAATGGAGAGGTCGATAAGCCAAAAGGAAGGCAGTTAAATCCAAAAAGTTGGTCATTAAATTTGAATCTCAAAAATTTTCTATGTGCGTCATGAACTGATAATAAAAAATATGCGTCCTTGAGGTCAATCGAGGTCATATAGCAGCGAGGAAAAATTAATTTAGTTGCAGTCCTATAGTCCTCAAGCTTAAAGTGAACTGTTCTTACAAATTTGTTGAGACATTTCAGATTTAGAATAAAACGTTTATCTCCATTCGGTTTAGGTACTAAAAAGATACTCGAAATAAATTCATTTTGTTCAGGGACGCATCCAGAAATAGCTCCAATCCTAATCAATTTCTCAATACAACGGTTGATATTTAAAAATTCTTCCTCTGATCTAGAAATTGTATGAGGGTTATCACTGCGCACAGGGTCACATATGAAGGGGATCTTATATCCGGTTATCCATGATAGGATTAATCTATCACTCGTAATACTCTCCCATTGTTTAAACAAATTAGTCAAACGGCCTGCATATTGTACCTCCGTTATATCCGGCGATGCGGCGGCGGCGGCGGCGGGCGGCGGCGCTGGGGCGGCGGGGGCGAGCGCCGGCGGCCGTACTGCTGCGCTCGGTAAGCTCGAGCTCCCCGCGGCGGCGGCGGCGGGGGTGGCGGCGGCGGGCGCGCGCGCGCGCCCTGTTGCTGCCTGCCCGCGTCGGGGCGGCCTGCCGCCGCCGCTGCTGCCGCTGGTCTCCGATACGGGGTTCTCGTGTTTAAAAAATTGTTATTGAAATTTCTAGGGAAATTATATCTGTCTTGGTTTGGCTGCAGTATATTAGCCGAACGATGAATATTTTGCGCCGTCCTTAGTCTGTCCGCCAAATTCTCTCCAAAAAGAAATTTGTTCGGAGTTGTTTCCATGAGTTGTTCCTTCATTTGTGAGTTAATCGACGAATTAATAAAACCTCGTCTAGTACGGGTTTCACTATAGAAAAGCTCGCATAGCAGCCTGCTTGCATCACTCAGGGGCTTAATAACGGACTCCGGGGTGGAAATGGAGCTATCATATACCAAAGCATTTAGAGTCTTGCTTAGAGCTGCTAAAACAATACCCATCTGTTTTTGTCGCTGTTGGAGAGCATAATCCCGTTTAACAATAGATGGTGTTGTTGCTAGGGCCGATATTACCTCCGCATTCAAAATTGGTGGGACTAGACTTTCTAGGTTACAGGGTACGGAATATTCCCCAATAATTTTTGTCTTAGTAGCCTCACATTTAAAACCCTTGGAAAGTATTTCTAACCACCTCAGAGAAACGTCTCTATGGACCGGTGGGCCCGGTGCAGCATCACTTCTCGGAGCATCGCCCAAAAGTGCCAGAATTATGTCATTTAGGACTGGATCGTCCGGGGGCGCTACAGCAGCCGAGGCGACCTCAGCAGGTGCGCTGGTCGACAGAGTCTGCGCCGTTTCCAGGTCAGCAGCCGGCGGCAAGGTGGAGCCAGCGACAGCGGAGGAAGCAGCGCCCTGTACAGCGGTGACTCCGGCGGTGTGGCCGGATGGGAGCGGCTGTAGTAGCTGAGTAAGTCCAGAATCAGCCGGCATGGTGATGGATGTTGTACTAAACGCGTTTTCTGGAGCAGCGGAGGCGGAGCTGGTGGTGGCGACCGCGGCGGGTGCGGCGGTGCCGGCGACTACTGAGGCAACGGCCTGAGTGTGACCGGAATGATCATCGGCCTGGGTTATTGGCGGCAGCTCCTGTGGTGAGTATGTGGCTCCAAATTCACTGGCTTCTTCCCAGTCATAATATGTGGGGTTCGGTGTGTGCCCAATGTTTCTGGGTTCGGTGTCATCTACAAAGAAAAAACGATACTGGTAAGTGGTTGAGGTAGCCCCGCTGGCATCTCGCAACACCTCCACTTTCAACGACAGAGATAACCCCGCTGGTTTCTCGCATCGTACAAAACAAAAACAACACCGCGTCGTTTTAGGTTAGGTACCTACCATTATATTCATCACTACGGGCATCAGAATCACTGGATGCACTATCTCTATCCCGGTGTCGTCGTTTCTTGGCCAAACGATCTTCATATTCGTGAATCTTCCTGCGCATCCTTTCATCACTTGTCTCACGTTTCCTTTTTCTTCCCATGATTTGCGATAAAAAACAAATTGGTTGGATCAAAAATCGTGCGAAGGCTTGAGCACGGAAAAACACTATGATGAGGTGACAGCTCCCCACTCCCGGGGCGCGGTAAATGGTGTGGCAAGTTGAGAAAAATATTGCCAGTTTTTTGCTTTAGTAATCGATCGATTATCGTTTTTTCAATAATCGATGGTTTTTAACTTTATAAGACCGTGTGAGGGCTAGGCTTGGATTTACATCTACAATATGTTAACTATAAATCGCGTCGAATAAAGCTGCGAAGCATAATATTTATGATACACATGTAGATTTTGAGAGCACTCAGGATTTTTTATCAATGAGCATATTTTTATAAATGATGAACATATTTTATATCCAGTAAGTATTATTATTTAGAAATGAAAAATTTTAAACCACAGTTTTTCTTACTTAGTATAATCAGTTTTTATTTAGTTAACGCAAAGAAATCCTTTTAACATTAAGGGATTACAATTGTTTGCAATAAAATTACATGTATTTTCGTATATGTATAACAACAATAGGAACTATGAGTTTCAGCGTACGACTTAATCAAAAACAGATGTCGCTAGCGAAACATTTTCGGTGGTTGATATGACCCTATTGTAAAATTTGGCAAAAGTATTGGAGTTGTCACTCCATCCTGCGGTGTTACGAATGGTCTCAATACTGACACCGAGAGAGCTAGCTCTAGACGTAGCGGCGTGCCGCGTCGAGTGCGCGGAGAACATCGCAGTGTCCAGCCCGCTGTCTCCGAGCGTGCGCTTGATCCAGCGACTTAAGCTCTGAGGGCCAACGGCTAAGTGTGGTTTCTTTAAACCTATAAAGAGGGTTTCACACTTTCTAAGGGAACTAGTTTGGTCGATATAGGCGAGTAAGGCTGCTGCTGGACATATAGTTGGCTTTTCTTTGAAATGGGGTATGACTAGGATAGGCTGCTTACTACCAGGCCTAGACGTCTTTATAATGTCTGGGATCTTGATAATTATTTGGTCGCTTCGTTTTTCTATATTTAGTTTTAATTTTAGACAACGTTTGCACTCTGTGTGCTGTTGCCAATGCTAAAAGAGTGATTGTCTTCTTTGACAATTGCTCCAAGCAAAGGTCTTCATTTGGGTAGGAACCACTGAGATGATCTAACACTATATTTGTGTCCCATGTAATGTCGTATCTAGGTAATGGTGGCCGAAGTCGGTAAACCCCTTTAAAGAATCGTTTTAAAATGTCATTATTAGATATTATTGGTCCTAATATTAAGGATAAGGCTGAACGACATGAATTAAGGGTCCCATATTGACTACCGTTCTCGTATTGTTGGGTGAGGAAATCTACAACCACATGTACAGGCACACTGAAATAGTTGAGTGAGCGCTGGTTGCAGAAAGTCCACCACTTTTTGAGGCATACATCATATTGCTTTATTGTGTTTGGCGCTAACGAAGCTACCATTATATCTAAGGCCGAGTTAGAGAGGCCCCTATTTGTCAACGCCTGGCGGACAACAATGCTGCAACCAGGGTAATCGATTTGTGCACCTGGCGGGAGCTGGAATGAGAAATCAGGCAGTTACTGTATGGTTCGAATGTAACAGGTTGAGATTTGAGGAGGTTGTTGAAAATATGGTACCACGGCTGGGTGGGCCACTGGGGTACGACCATAATGCCTTCTGCTTTATCTGCAATTATTTTTCTAAGAGTTTTAAGTATCATCGAGAAAGGAGGGAATGCGTAGAAATAAAACGATGTCCATGAGAAGGTAAACGCATCGACAGCGAAGGCGTCCGGGTCCCGGTGCCAAGCGACATAACTCGGGCATTTGTGATTTACACGACTTGCAAATAAGTCAATGTCCGGCACACCGAACGAACTCGTCATAGAATCAAAGGCCCAGTCGGCTAACTCCCACTCAATATCTGGGTGATTTTTCCTCGATTCGGCATCAGCAATAGTGTTTTCACTTGATTTTATGTATGATGCAAATATGTACAATTTTCTTTGCTCACACCATTGCCAGATCTGCTTAGTAATATGTGTGAGATGTGGGTATTGTACGCCCCCCATACGATTTATATAGGAAATTGCGGTTGTATTGTCTATGCGCATAAGTACTTGGCAATCGTATAGGTCGCGAGCGAACGTTTTTAAAGCAAGAAATGTGGCTAACAGTTCGAGGTAATTAATATGACAAGCTTGTTCTGCGGCCGACCACTGTCCGCTTGCCCTTTGGCCCTCGCACATTGCTCCCCACCCCGTTGTTGAGGCGTCAGAGAATATCTCTTTCTGGTACACGTCGTTGGTAATCCGATGCACCGATTCATCAACAGCCCTCAGCCACCACTGCAGGTCGGATTGAAGGGAGTCAGGAATACTTATATATTTATTATAGTCCTCGTCATCCCTTAGGTTTAAGTTTTTGTGTCGTTCCATTTCTTTAGTGTAAAGCCAGCCGTAAGCTACGGCTGGGCAACAGGAGACTAGTAACCCAACAATGCGCGCAAATTTCCTCAATTTACATCTTTTTAATTTAACGAATTGTTCTAATTCAGATTTTATTCGTAGCTTCTTTTTGTTAGGAAGGCTGAGCTGTAAATTGTGTGAATCGATAATAACTCCCACAAATTTGCGTGTGGTTGATGGGTTACATGTACTTTTTTCCTCGTTTATTAGGAAGCCTAGGGAAGTTAGCAAGCTTTTTGTAACATAGACATTGGTCATACAATCCAGGTAGGTATTTCCAAACAATAACCAGTCGTCGAGGTACAAGGTCGAGATCAGGCCCGCGCTGCGCAGTAGTTTCACTATTGGTTTAGTTATTTTTGTAAATGTTCAGGCTTCTCAGCACCTAATGACCTCGTAGGGGCCCATCAGCTACGAGGTAGCGTAACGATCAGTTGCCAAGAAGCGTGAACATCGGCGATTCACCGAGTTGAAGTAATTGGGGTCGATCTAACCTGGTCTGTGCTTCGGTCCCGTCAACCTCCTGTCTCTCTGCAAGGCCCGGGTGCACCCTAGGCTCTTCTTGGTAGACAGGTTCTTCAGCCAACCTCCTATGACTGGCGGGCCAGCTTCAATGAGCACAGTGTTCCAACACAGGTTATGTTACGTGGTGAAAACCAATCGGCCACGTAAATGCGAACTTTATCTGGTTCGGGGAACCACAACACACTCAGCTATATAGACAATCCTGAGGGAAACCCGAATACATTCCAGATGGCTTGCGATTTTATTTTCAATACCCTAACCAAAACGCGTTTACATTGCGAGGGCTTTCGTCTGTCAGTTGTCAAAAAACTGCTAGGTTGGCAGCAACGTCAAATTCAAAATGGCCGTTCAGAAACCAGCGATCGAATATCAATTTGGAATCGAACAATCACCCGCCCGGACAGGCACCCACCTGTCCCCTAATCTACGGGCAGCCGAGACAACGTTGCTACCGCTCGTTTTAGAACCGAGCCTCCTACTAGAACCTCTGCAGACCGGGGGGTCCCGTCCTTGCCAGGGAACAAGTTAACAATGCGCCCCCTGCGCCAACGTAGTGGCGGTAGGTTAGCATCCTTAACCAGAACGAGGTCACCAACACTAGGGGGGCTAGTTTTGTCAGTCCACTTAAGGCGCTGTTGTAAGATATGCAGATACTCGAGCGACCAACGCTTCCAGAAATTCTGAGTAAACTGCTGCAACATCTGATACCTTGACAACCGATACAATTTCACTCCCTCGAAAGGGTGCTCGGGCAACGCGTTAAGTGGCTGTCCTATCAATAAATGGCCTGGGGTCAGAGCCTCCAGGTCATTTGTATCCGAGCTGAGCGGACACAACGGTCGCGAATTGAGAACGGCCTCGATCTTACAAAACAATGTCGCGAGCTCCTCAAAAGTCAGCGCGGTCTGACCTACTATACGCCCCAAGTGCGTCTTAGCTGACTTAACTACGGCCCCAAAAATCCCACCCCAGTGGGGGCAAATCGGTGGGCTGAAGGTCCACTGTATACCCCGACGGGAGAGGGCCGTTCCAATATCCACTTTATTTACATTCAAAAAGTTGACTATCTCTCGTAAGTATCGTTCCGCACCGATGTAGTTAGTGCCGTTATCAGAGCGGATCAAAGTTGGAAGTCCCCTTCGAGAAACAAACCTATCCAAACAAGCAATGAAAGCCTCTGTCGAGAGATCAGCCACGAGCTCGAGATGTACCGCCTTGGTGGATAAACAAACAAACACACATAGGTACGCCTTGTATTGCCTAGCGGTACGCAATCGTGAACTCTTCACCATAAACGGTCCTGCAAAATCCGTACCAACACCTGAAAACGGTCTGACCTCATTCACACGATCAGGGGGCAAGTCCCCCATGAGAGGTTGCATCGTGGCAGCCTTAAGTCGATAACAAGGCATACACCGAAACACGATGTTCCGTATGACACGGCGGGCAGATAAGATCCAAAACTCCCGCTTGAGCGTGGCCAACAACGCGTTACAGCCGGCATGCGCGTTTTTAATATGACGATCAGTCACCAGCAATTCAACTAACTGTCCCCCCTTGGGGAGCAGAAGTGGGTGACGAGCCGAATACGACAGATTCGCATTGCGCAATCTCCCTCCTACCCGAAGTAACCCGGTCGAATCAACAAAGGGGTTGAGACGCGCGACGGCTCCCTTCAATTTCGAACGTCCACTTCGTATAATCTCCAATTCTGCCCCAAACTTCGAGGACTGTACCAACCGGACCAAATTCAACAGCGACTCGTTTCGCTCTGCCGGAGTCAGAATAGGGTTCAACGTTCGCTGATCGCGAGGAGTACGACAATTTCGAGCGAATCTCCTAATCCAAGTGGACACGTTTATCAACATGTCAAGTGAGCTATACCGGTCCAGCAGAAACCCGGCGTCAGGGTCCTCAGCCTTCTGGGTAACATGCACGGCCGCTCTGGGGCCATGATCCGAAGATACTACTACATGGCTGTGGGGCCAGTCCGATTCTCTCTTGGCAAGCCAGGGTGGTCCCCACCACAAATGGTGTCTAACGAGTTCAGGAGCCCGACATCCCCTGGTTGCACAATCAGACGGGTTCAATTCTCCTGGTACATGTCTCCAGGTCAGTGGGACCTCAGACGACACAATCTGGGAGACACGGTTCGCAACAAAAACCTCTAAGTTATGGACCGAAGCCTTCAGCCAGCACAAAACAATCTGGCTGTCCGTCCACGCGTACACCGTATCCTCCAAAACCACTGACCCACGCAACACTGTTAGAGTGTGATTCAAAAGTTTGGTCAAAAGAGCAGCCCCGGACAGTTCCAGTTTTGGAATCGTCATCCTTGTCCGAATAGGCGCTACCTTGCTTTTTGCCAAAACCAAACGCACGTCGACCTCCCCGGTGGAGGTGACGGTTCGCAAATAGACCGCTGCCGCAAACCCTCGTTCAGAGGCATCACAAAACCCGTGAAGGGTTGCCCTGTAATCCCCAGCAGGGACCAATTTCCTCGGCAGCGATACATTATTTATGTCCGATAGCGAGGTGAACATTCGCGTCCAATCAATCAACAAATCACCTGAGAGGTGGGTGTCCCAGGTCAACTGAGCCGCCCATAGCCTTTGCATAAAACATTTGAGCAAAGGTGACTGGAGAAATCCATCCATTCGGGTCGAACGTTCTCGCAATCGTTGACAGTACTGACCGCTTCGTCCAGGCCTTCGGTGTTTCTAAAACCACCCGATAGGTAAACTCATCATGGACGGGCCGGTACTGAATTCCAAGTACTGACAACATGTTAGGGTTGTCAGGGTTCTCAAAAACGTGCGGGTCTTGTTGAAACTCATCTGGGAGACCAGCCATCAACTCAGGGGAGTTGGACATCCACTTGCGTAGTTCATAGCCGCCTCGTTCCAGCAATTGAATGAGCTCGTCACGTCGGTCCAGAGCTTCCTCTACACTGGCTGCCCCTGTGCAGACGTCATCGACGTACAAATCTTGCTCCAGGATAGCGGCGGCTCTGGGATAGCTCACACGGTCACGCGACGCCAACTCCCGCAGGGTACGCATCGCCAAATACGGGCTAGACCGTAACCCATACGTGTTCGTGTTTAACACATAGACCTTGACTGGCTCGGCCGTGGACTCACGCCAAAGTATCAATTGATACCTTCTGTCAGCCGGATGAATTACCGTTTGCCTAAACATCATCCGAATGTCTGCGACAAATACAATCTGGTGCCTCCGAAAGCTCGTGAGAATATCCGAAATATCACGACTCAACTTGGGTCCCGAATGTAGACACTGATTCAGGGACATCCCGTTCGAGGTAGGTGCTGACCCATCAAAAACAACTCGAATCTTGCCGGTAGAGGTTCGTAGGACGGCATGGTGTGGAAGGAAACAATGATCCTCAGATCTCCAGTCCACACCCGATACCGACATGTGTCCTAACGACTCATACTCCCTCATGAAATCAACATATTTTTGCTTAAATACGGCGTCCCTTGTCATCCTACGCTCCATCGATATCAATCTCGTCTCAGCCATCTTCCTAGATTCTCCTAGTGGCGGTCGATCGGCCCTGAAAGGCAGTCGAGTTACAAAACGACCAGAACGAAGGCGACCAGTACTATTCTGGTAAAACAACTCGCACTCTTCTTCGTCTGCGTCGACTCGACGAACGGTGGGAGGTTCCTCTATCTCCCAGAAACGTTGGATAACGTCTGACAACGCTGAGCCAATAAGTATGCCATCTGACTCGGCAGGCCTAACCATTGGCAATGCCGGACCCATGATCACGTGACCAAACTTAGTATCCACAGCAATCAACCCGTCCGGCTGAAGAACTCGCCGATCCGACAACAGAAACCTACCCAGAACGTCTGCTCCCAGTAGCAGGTCGACCGGGGCTGGAGTGTCAAAATCGGGATCCGCCAACTTGAGTCCTGATGTCAGGAATCGAACGGCCGGATTCAACTTCACCAAGGGGTGTCTGCCCATGACATGCGTCATTACTAAAGCTTGCACGGATGTTTTTGTCAAAATGTCATAACGTGGAGAGAACGTGATCACCGATTGACCAACTAAATTCGTAACCGTAACATTCCCCAAGCCCCGTATTGATTTATTATACCTATTTACCTTGAGGCCCAACCATTTTGCTAAATCATTCGATACAATGCAGCCCTGAGCTCCAGAATCTAATAGGGCGCGAACGTATGTTGGGTTGCCCGCCAAATCCCAAACAAGCACAGAGGCGATCGGTAACACCACCGTCTCCGGTTGGGGGGCAACCAATGGTTGGGCCGCAAATTCCTAGCGAGGACCCCCGGGGCCCCACTGTGCCTGTAACCGATCAGGTATGCAGCTATACGCCAGAGGGTCCCATTGTACAAATGGCCCACGCGCCGGTTCCATTCCCAACCTACGATTCCCCGTAAAGGGGGGTGGGCGTGAATTCAACCGTGGCCGCTCCATGAGCGGGGGGGACATCACATGTGACCGACGAGGACGAGGCGACGAGCGGGGCGACAACTGAGGCGGCGTCCGAACCGCACCCGCATAGCTCGAAGGTGTCCCATGCCACCCGCCTGTTACGGCCTGCTCAACACACCCAATGTCCCGCTGGGTCGGATGCTGAGTCGCAACCGAAAACTCAGGGCCCCCCATGTAATTGTCCTGAGTGCGGCCCTGCACCCTGGTACTGCCCTGTGCACGTGGGGACGTTGGCCCCTGAGTTGCGCTCCGAGTCGCAAACGAATTCTCAGGGCCCCATGCCGTGTCACCCTGGGTACGGCCTTGTGGACGTGGGGACGTTGGCCCCTGAGTTGCGCTCCGAGTCGCAAACGAATTCTCAGGGCCCCATGCCGTGTCACCCTGGATACGGCCCTGTGGAGGCTGTTGGCCGGACCGGTTCATGCACAACAGATTGTTGTGGGCCCCACCACAATATCCGCACATTTTTGTGCGCGTGCAGTCCCTAGCCATGTGTGGCCCGAGGCACAGGAAACACCAGCTCCGCTGCTTGGCCATCCGGCGCCGTCCCTGAACCCTAAGTTCCCCGAACTTATTGCAATTGGCCACAGCATGGCCAATCTGCCTACAACATGGGCAGGTCTCACCATGTGGGGTCAATTCACTCACAGTCCCATACGTCTGCCGGTTGGTGCGGTCCTTCCTCGTCGGAGGGCCCCTACTCACAGCGCTTCCGGAAGCTCTCTGTGGCTCCGAAGGATGGGTGACCGTCAACTCCAAATTCTCTGCTCGTCGAGCCTCCTCTTCCAAGAATCCGACCAAGTCGGAGAAGGCGGGCAGGTCCTCGGCCGTCCTCCCGTGAGACTGTTCGAAACGAGTCTGCACGTCAGCGGGTAGGCGGGAAAGTACAATGTACAACAGTAGGTACGACCATTCACCAACCGGAAGTCCAAGATTCTCTAGAGCCTTGGTGACGGACAACAATGGGTTCAAAACCTCCGTCTGTATGGCCCCGACCTTGTTCACAACCGGGATACTAAACAAACGGTTCAGTTGGGCATCGGCCAACCTCCGTTTGTTATGGTAACGTCTGACCAACAATTGCCTGGCTGTTTCATAGTTACCCTCCGTAACTGTCAAATGAGCGACCAGCTCCCTAGGCTCACCCCTCAATGCTGCCACCAGCTGAGCCATCTTGACAGACTTGGTAATGTCCGATCGCATGTGCACCAAACTGTCGAACAGATTGATGAAGCTCATCCATTCACCGGACACTCCGTCAAAAGTAGGCATAGTTATGGCAGGTAACCTGGACCCCGAACCCTGAAGCGGCAGAGGTGCTTCAATGTCACCACCATGGCTGGACTCGCGCTGTCTACGTATGTCCGCAGCCTTCTGCGTGATAGCAGCTGCCATCTCCATACATTGGTCGACATCCCCTAGCAACCGTGACAGCCTGTCAGGTGCGCAACCATCAACTGATTCCGCCTGCGCGGACAATTCGAGCACCCTATTGTAACGTTCCTTAACGTCCATAGACCGCTCCAATACCACATCATGCCTATCTAAACGGTCTATCAGACCGTGTGCGGAGGAAAACCATCTGAGTTCCTTAGAAACACCCTTCTGGATTTCAGATAACGACATGATCGGAACGATACTTACTCACAATTTGCAGTAACTCAATTTTATTGGACCCTCCAGTCTACAACCCAAACGAGGGAACCCTAAACCACAACTTAAACAATGTTGTTTTCCTTAAACAATAGGAACCAAGTTTTATATCTATATAAATTCTGTAAATACAATTTAGTTTCCCTTTATCATTATAACACACACAGATAGTCAATATTAGTTCAAGTTATAAATTGCTATAAACTCAAAACAATGCAATAGCCTGCTATCAATAGATGTAACTACCTATGTTAACCAAAACGTTCATTCAATAGCATTACTAGACCACTAATAGATTGACTAACTGGTAATTCAATTCAATATCTGTCTATCTACTACCAGCAATAGACCTATAGCTTACAATACTACCAATCTATGTGGATATAGGAACACAACCAAGTTAACTAATAACCGCCTATACCTACAGATTGATAGTCCCAAATCGTGCCTTCCTGGAGCCCTTGACGGCTGCAAATCTCAGGAAGCCACGCTCTAGCTACCAAAATGTTCAGGCTTCTCAGCACCTAATGACCTCGTAGGGGCCCATCAGCTACGAGGTAGCGTAACGATCAGTTGCCAAGAAGCGTGAACGTCGGCGATTCACCGAGCTGAAGTAATTGGGGTCGATCTAACCTGGTCTGTGCTTCGGTCCCGTCAACCTCCTGTCTCTCTGCAAGGCCCGGGTGCACCCTAGGCTCTTCTTGGTAGACAGGTTCTTCAGCCAACCTCCTATGACTGGCGGGCCAGCTTCAATGAGCACAGTGTTCCAACACAGGTTATGTTACGTGGTGAAAACCAATCGGCCACGTAAATGCGAACTTTATCTGGTTCGGGGAACCACAACACACTCAGCTATATAGACAATCCTGAGGGAAACCCGAATACATTCCAGATGGCTTGCGATTTTATTTTCAATACCCTAACCAAAACGCGTTTACATTGCGAGGGCTTTCGTCTGTCAGTTGTCAAAAAACTGCTAGGTTGGCAGCAACGTCAAATTCAAAATGGCCGTTCAGAAACCATCGATCGAATATCGATTTGGAATCGAACAGTAAATATGAACGGCGCCGTATTAACACCGAAAGGTAATACGTTGAATTCGAACAAACGACCATCAAAAACAAATCTTAGGTATTTGCGGGATCGCCTATGTATGCTTACTAAGAAATATGCATCTTTAAGGTCAACTGTAACCATTTGGCAGTCTTTTGTGACCAGTTTTAGTGCGCAAATCTTCCAACTTAAAATGACTTGTTGTTATTTTATTGAGTTTTTTGAGATTGAGGATAAATCTCATCTTACCATTCGGCGTTGGTGTGTGAAAAGCTGTGGATATGAATTGCCCTTCGCACGAATCGCACTCTGATATCGCGACTATTTTTAACAAATTAAAAAAAAAACAAAAACACACTCATTATAAAGTTGTTTTTCTAGATTTGTATGAACAGGTGGAGGGGGAACCAAACGTTGGATAACAGGACTTGACAACTTAATTTTGTAACCATTAATCCATTCGAGAATAGTGCGGTCATTTGTTATTAATGACCATTGTTCACGAAATTGTGCTAATCTCCCTCCGTACTTAACTGTACTCGTAGTGTCTAGTAGTAGCGGCGCCTGTGTGGCGGCGGCGGCGGCAGCTGATGCGGCGACGGTCTCGACCAGTAGCCGGGCGGCGGCGGGAGATGCGGTGCGCGGTGCGCGGCAGGCTCGCGGCTCCTCGGGGGCGGGGGCGGCCCCGGCGGCCTGCGCGCCGGGGGAGGAGCTCTCCGGTTTAAAGGCATCTTTGCTGCGGGGGGTCTTGAGCGCTTGGACGAGCCCTTACTGCTGTAAGTGTCGGGTTTTAATTCGGATGCTGACTTGTTCAGTTCTTTTGCGGACTTCAATATATCGCACAGCCCCTGCCCGAACAGGTGTGAGTCGATTTTTGTTTTCGAAAGATGTTCACTCATATCTTTTTTGACAGAGAACATAGTGAAATTTCTTCTCGTTACCGAATCGCTATGTTGAATGTCGCACAATAAGCGACATGCGTCCATCAGCTTTTGCAAAACCTCGTTATTTTTATTTTTTGAACTCAGCTGGTTGTTGATAACTTCACTTAAGCATGAGATGGCACTGGCCATCTGCTTTTGTTTTGTCTCAATGCCGTTATCGCGCTTAGCGTTGGCATCGGTAAAGAATTTTATTTGAGCATTGACCTTCGGCGCGTCAATGTAGGTACAATTGGCCGGTATGAGGTATTTTGCAATAAGGTCCTTCCTAGCATCCTTTTCCAGGCCCTCTGTAGCAACGTGTTGAAAACGGGTGGCTAATTCTTTTCGTATTTCAGGTCCATACTGAACTGTAGAAAATGGGTCATCACCGAGAATTTCCATAATCTCAGGGTCTAATTCAATAAGGGGGCTATCCCCCTGCTGTAGTTCATTGATAGACGCGCTTGGTCCCTGATCCGGGCCGCGCGGCGCTGCGCTTAGGCCGGCCTGTAATACATCGGGCACCGTGCCTGGACCCGGTTGCGGCTCGTCAGGTGCTGAGCTTGGTCCCGGTTGCGGTTCGGCAGTCGGGGGGTTTGGACAAGAGGGTAGCTCGTTTGGGGGCTTGTCTACTTGGTTTTCAGAGCCCTCCGAGTAGTCATCGTCGGAGACGTACATTGGTTCAGCGTCGGACGCGTTGTTTGGTGGTGTGACTGAAAGGTACCGAGAAAACCTAAGTACTTGAAGTAAGTAGATGCCTATTTTTGTATGTATTGTTCTAATAAAGGATATTCTATTTGCAGATTCTCAGAAGTAAGACTTGTATGCTAACGGTACTGTGTCGAGACAGCCCCAGCGGCTGCTCTGGTTACACACCGTAATGATAGCTCATAGCATAGTACCATAGAACATGAGTGAGATGTGAGTAATTTAAAGGTTTTTACAAGATTTTATTACTATTTTACAAGAATCGGTAATAATGACCTTTATGAGCACTTGATAACAACAGTTATCTTCAGAGATTTAGTTAGGTACAGTCCCCAATGGAAAGTACGCCAACTGTTTTTTAAATGCGGTGAAATAACCCCAATGGTTATCTCGAGCATTTCTTCGTAGGAATGCTTACGGAGCCACCTTATATAGATCAAATAGGTATTTAAACAAACAGAGAAGTTAAATACCTTGGTCATCATCATTTCGTCGGAAATATCGGGATCGCGAAGTAAGGGATTTTTCCCGCCTGCGCTTTTTTCGTTCCAGTTTTTTAAGTTTTCGTCGATACTTGTCGATTTCGTCGTCGTAACTTCGCGAACGTCTACGTTTCGGCATTTTTACACTTTTTCACTTTTTAAAACGTTGATCGTGGAAAGTGACTTGAGCGGCGGAGCACTAAAGCGCGTATGAAGCGCGAGATCGATGGGCGCTGCCGGCTAGGCAAAATATCTATCTACCTCACAAAAAAAAAAAAAAACTGAAAGTAACAAAATATTCTCAACTAAAGTGCAGAGCGGTGCACAATACGTGTTACTACATGTGTATCATAAATATTCTCCTTACTAATCCTGAAGGACGAGGTGCGAGCATAATAGCACGTATAGGTACATTAAGAGGGCAAAATAGTATATTATGCACCAAGGGAAGCAATGTTTTAGGTCACAGGCGCGGTGTTGAATACTGAACCTTACGAACGACTCCAGGTTTAACTCCGGAGCAAAGCGAGGGTGTGATGAGTTAATTCCCGAGGAAAGCGAGGGAATTAAGACTGAGTCCTGAGTTCAGTGAGGGATTCAAGCGTGCCTAAGACTAAACAACTTTATCCCCGAGAAGTATACTCAATTTTTCGCACCTCCTAAAATATAAAATTAAAAAGAAAGGCTACTGAAAACAACATTTTATTAAAGTTAATTAATGAAAAAAATATGTTTGATACATTGGTCCAGTTGCAGCGTCATGCAAAAATCGCGGGTTTTGAGTTATTTAAAATGTGTTCGATTTTTGAATCAGTTTGAGCCGCGCCGCGCTCCGCCGCCCATATCGCCGCCACGCACCGCCGCTAGGGAGCGGGGCAATGTGCGCCGTGGATGTTTCACAAAACTAAATTTTAAGTCCATAGCATTAAGAACTACGAGAAGTGAAAATATTTTAATCCCTGGAGTGATCTCGGTTGTGACATAACTACCTACTTAAATCTGTATATGATCACATACAATACACTGCTTCTGGCCCCACACTAGGACACCTTTCGGCGTGGAAACCCGCCCGATTATCTATTCCCAACTTGAATCCCCATCACATTAAAATTGGTGTTTGACCGATAACAATCGCCAAAAATAACAGCTTTAACCCTCTGACACCGTTAAAGAGAGTGGGTGGATGACAGACAGAGACAAAAACTCCGTTGACTCAGTGAAAGACACCTTCCATACACGGGGCGCGCGGTAACGGAAAATTGATCATGTACAAACCCCGTATTATTATGAGTTACTGGTACTGACTGGAAATAGAGGAATAAACTTACTACCGTATGGTGTATCATACTTGATTGGTCAAGCGACAGAATTCAATGAAGAATCTCTCGCCCGCGCAGGTATACACTCAGTACTATGCACACAGCACAGTGGTCCAATGTAGAGAAGTGGCAAAAAATGACGTTTACTTAGTATATGTAAATATCTACAGTAATAAAGTACTTTGACTTAGACTTTGAATGGTTTTTTCTTAATGTTTCACTCTATTACCATGGCATGAAATTTGCGATGCTATATTCAAGGAGTCTTTTTTCTTACAAACTTTACTTTGACGGCCTATAAATATTTGAGACCTAAACATGGTAAACTATCGCAAGTAACAATGGCATCGTTATGGAAATGGTTTAATTTTACTTTACCCTCTTATTTAGCCAACTTATTAAGCTTTTTTTGTCGGCATATCGGTTTGGTTCTGTACTCCCAGCGAAAGGGTTAAATATAATAATAGTGTTCTAATGGGCGAATATTCTTCAAACGACAATTTCAAAGGGGTCGGGAATGATGTTAGATATAGATATAATTTAAACAAAAAGTAAAGCTTCAGAAAAAACCATTTTCAATTAAGACAAAGGCAAAGACATACGTTTATTCACAACAAAACAAGTATATCAACAGGGAAGTTTCTATGATAGGAAAGTGATATGAAGTTATGGAAGAGAACACATAAGTATATAAAGGAGAACAGATTATAATTTACGCATGTATCGTCAGTGAAATGGCTTCAAATCAGCATATAATAAAGCAGAGCTGCAGCGCTGACTTACAGTCGGAACCATGAAGCCATAAAATTTCTTCGTTAATTAAAGAGTTCCTTTTATTTCTCCATGACTCTATCATCAGATCCTCACCGACGTTCATAGTTCATAATTATTAATTGCACACAAATATTTAAAAATTTACATTAAAATAAAATACATGTACAAAGGCGAGCTTATCTCTAAAAAGAGATTTCTTCCAGCAAACCAAGGCATTAAAGGAATTGCTATCATTAAAGGGTAGGCAGTGCACAATAAATACTCTAGCTAAAATGCCTAGGAATAAATTAAATACCTATAAAATACAGATAGGAAATACAAAATAATTACCGATATATGCTACATAAACTTATAACATATTATAATAATAACTTTTATGAAAGAGATAGGTAGTAGTGCTCTTTAATACGTTTCTTAAAAGAGAAAAGAGTGGAACTGTCGCTTAAAGTGCAAGGAAGTGCTTTCCAGATTCGGACCTCCCGTAACCTGAAAGAGTGTTTAGCGTTGTTATGCCGCGGAGTAGCTAAAAGTGAGATCGTGTGGGATCTCCGGTGCCGATCTCCCGAAAAGAGATGCTCAAAACGGTCTCGAAGGTAGTTGGGGTAGCTCGGATTTTTCAGGATATTGAATAGATAATAAAGAATGTGAGAGTCTCGGCGATGACGACGGAATCGGAATCGGAAGCCACCCCAACTCTTTGCGATATTGAGAAACATGGTTGAATTTGCGCTGACCGAAGATAAACCGAATCCCGAGATTCTGAAGTCGCTCGAGTTTGTTCAGTTTCTCTTCGTTCGCACTCGCCAGGCAACATCGGCATAGTCGATTAGCGGCATGAGAAGGGAATGTACAAGGGTAATTTTGGTCTGCCGTGGCAAGGCAGTCGCCTGAGGGAATGGAATGGACGTTAATAAATTGTAGAGAAGCTCTCCTGGTACCTACGTCACCATCACTTCCATTTCAATGTTATGCATTATAACGAGTTACTATAAATACAAAAATCACTACAAATCTGCCTTGAATATTTCAATAGTTCCCTTGATTTCGCCAGGATCCCATCAGAAAATCCTGGCCTGGTGTCAAGGAAGGTAAACCTTTTCAGGCAAAAAATATTTTTTCCCAATTGGTGCATCCGTCTTGGAGAAATCTAAAAACAAAACATAGATACCAACGAATTGTAAACCTCTTCCTTTTAAAAGTTTTAAATAAGGCTTTAAGGTTCGTGTATCGGTATAAGTAACAGCCACGTAACAGCTCTATTCGTGGTGGTTATAATTTTAGACACTATATTAACCTAAATGAATAAAATAAAGTTTATAACAGCCCGCACTGCAACATGCGGCAGAACAGTGTGAAAATTTTGTGATTTATCTATTTTTCAATAACCATTGATTATTTGTACATTTTTAAACACTGCGTTTTATGTTATTTTGGATACCTGTTTTTGACGTGAGAACCATATCAACATTATTTTTAAATCCTAAAAGGTAACACTCGATTTCGGTGAAAAACCTTCTACGGTTTTCATGTAACTCTTGTTTTTTATACTTATTTGTGATTACAATCAAGAAATTATGAATTGATTTATTTTTTCCATACAGTTCCCATTAACATTATAATGATTTCAAACACTACGATTGAAGGCAAGGATATCTTCATAACATATATTTTTTCTGGTTTTGGAAAGTGTCTCCTTTAGGAGAAATAACGCTTCAAAGATAGGCAATTCACAATAGCCCAGTCTTAAGTGGGCCTCATAAATGATATGGAAGAAGCATAGTTATACATATAGGAGTGGCACTTCATATCGTGTCATGCTACGCCACGCCTATAGATTACTTGATAAAACACTTGTCACTTAGTTGGGGGCCCAGGCTAAGACTACGCCTTTCTGTAACCACAGTAACACTCCGTGTATGTATCTAAAATGTATAAAATCCCTCGGGTAATACAGCTCAAGTGGAGCAACTAATTCAGAAACGGACAGAAAGCCAAATTGGCTCCGTTCGGATTGCGGACCCCAATAACAAAAGTATTGGAGGCTTTGTTTGAAATTTTCACATTTTGTTCGGATTTGGAGTCCATAGTTTTCATCGAACTTTGTACAGTCTCTTGTACAATCCTTGTACACTATATTAGTAGAATAGAAAATACGCTATATTGCGCCCTTGGGAATAAATTGCGATTTTAGTGTAATTGGGGGTTCGCGTTACCCCAACGCCCAATTATGGTCCCTGTAATGACCGCAACAAGTATGGTAAAAAGTTCTGCAGCAAATTGTGTAAAAACGCGAATTTGACGCACTTGCTTCGTGCGTTATATGGTCCACAGTACGGCATTGGAGTATCTTTAGCAATGAAAATGAAAATTATTAAGGAGACCTCTGTGGATTTACGGTTTGAGGTACCTCCCAAGAAAGAAGTTCGTGGTTCAAACCCCGGCTGGGTTAGGAGGGAAAAAAAACCCAGGTCTTGAATGGTTATATACGTGCGACGCAGCTGTTTCTGGTTCCCCACCACAGAGAATACCCTAGTGTGGGGATATAAGCAATGTACGTTTTTATATAAATGTTAAATGTAGCGAGTACTTATGTTAAATGTTTTGTAATCACAAGAAGTTCACTCAACTTCTTGTGATTACATAACATAACCCAGCCGAAGTTAGGATTATACGAGTTCAAAACAGTATGGAAAAATTATATAAATCATAAGTTTCGAACACTTACGTTTCATCTTTCGAACATCGATTTAAACTTAACGGCCACTTAGAGAGTCTTCGGTTCGGTAGAGATGTTCGGTAAGTTCGGAATCATACAGGGTATAACAATAAGGCGTAGTCATATTTGGGGGGGTTGTTGAATATTCACTCTCCATACAGTTAGCGCCGGCCGGCCGGGCGATCAGCTGCGGCGTTATAGTTTGTATGAAACTCAAAACCACTCGCGGAGTTGCAAATCAGGTAGGTATGTACAGCGTAGACGTCTAAATGGCTAATGGAGGTTCTAGCGACAGGAAGGTATTAAGGGGGGTGGCGGTTAAAGTTACTATAAACTAGTAATTTTTACATGACTTTTGGCGAGTGAAGCACAACAAAGTAAAGAAGGATGTAACTTGTTTGATTTGTATTTTCGTAGAAAGGGTCAGTGTTTATCAGTAAAATAGATATGTTCTATTATAAATCTAAGTATCCAAAATTTTGAGCTCGAGAGCGATTCGCCCTTGGCGATTCTTACACTACTCCAGCGAGCGAAGCCGCGGACAATGGTTAGTATTAAATAACTTTCCCTCCAAATATTTATTATACCTGTGTGTGACACTCCAGGACAATGTCCAATGTCCAATTCCCAATTATTTCTTGACATAGCCAACTATGGTTGAATTAGAACTTTACTTGAACAAAGACATATTTTAGGGCAAAACACTGCGGTAGCCTCGGTGAAGACTAAAGGGGGCGAGCGCAGCGAAGCCCCAGAATAGTCTTCGTGTCAAAAAATAACACGTAGTGCTGAATACAAATGCTTTTAAAATACATTTTTCGTAAAATTAAACGCTTTCTGATCATTTCATAAAATAATTGACTATATCATGAAATGATTGGCGATTTCGTGATATAGTCATTCGTGGTTGGCTATTTCAGGAAATAACTCTACGATATAGCTTCGACATATATAAAACAAAAAATGCCCTGTAGTATATTGTCTTAAAGTGTCTAGTTTGTGAGCTATCAAATTAAACATAATGAAATCACTTGACCACCATAAATATCGTATATTTGACACTTTAGGACATTATTACATAACATTTTCAAACCAAGTATTTTTTTAATGTCGGAAATAAATGTCGACTCCACAAATTCCCAGTATTTGGGCTCTATTTCCCTCAGTTTAAGATGAATACGATATTAAGATCCGGGATTCATATTTACGAACTAAACTAAATACCCTATATAAAGCTATATCCATCGGGTAAATTGAAAATACCTTCTATTTACCCGTCGGGTGGAAATAAATGGGAATTTATATACCCCTTAAAACACCCATTTATAGGTATTGCCCATCTATATTCGGGATCTATGTATTATTTATAAAATAAAGTTAACGAAAAGCTTAGCTTTTCAGCGTTCTCAGCTTTACTTGTAAGGACTAGAGCAGGGGCAGCGGCAACCTGTGGCTACAGGTCTTTCGTGATAATAATGCGGCTCTCTAGTTCCATGGGTATTTTACTTATATAATTTTATAAACTAAACCAACCAATGTATTATTTGATAACCCACTCATTTTATTATTATTAAAAACCTAAATTTAAAAGAAATCTAAATATTAATCTGTGGTAATAGTTTCTACGCGCTTCTTCTCCCACAGTGTTCAATTCAATTTTGAATATTAATTCCTTAGGTCAAAAGTATTTCTAAGGTAATCTTTTTATCTATATCTATATCGTATCTATACATATAACTATAGAAATGAACGTCCAGTTAATAACACCACCTAAAAATAGAGAACGGCTGGACAAATTCCCGTGAGGTACCAGATTCGATCCCCGGCTGGGGATACAGAAAAAAACCCCAGGTCTTGGATGTTTATATGTGAGTGACGTAACTGTTTCTGGTAGAAGCTATATATATGTGCCTGTACGTAAATGTTTATGTTGGATTCGTCTCTGCCCTATCATAGCCACTCCGCTATAGCGGAATAATTATTAAAATATCGAAAAATCTGACGGGGCAAAAATATATGCAGAAGTATAATTTTTACAATAAATAACTTTGAAACTCCGCCATCTTCTGCAAATGACAGCTCACTCATCATTGACTGTTAGGCGAGGCGAGGTACGAAGCTCGCAGATATATTAGGTATTTTCGACACGGAACCATCATGTTCCTTACTTAAACAGGCTGTATCTACCAACAATATAACTGTAGATAACAGAACAATACGCGCCTATTTATAAATATCTCAAAAGGCCATTAACTTACACTATTGTATCGCAGGAAATACATGCTTATCTCTGAAAACACATTGCATATTCGGCTAATGTAGCCAAAGTATCGTTGCGGCCGATTTTAGTGATTTAATGAAAACATTATAAACGTCTAAATGGGTTTATCCAGATTATGTGAGGAGGCTAATAGAGGATATAGCTGGGAATATATAATCTCGGATTTGGTTAGAGATCTAATAAACTTAACTTGCGTCACAAAGTCACAAGTCATGTTAACTCTCAGAAGATGCTCTTTAGTTATATTTCGGAGCAGTATTTTTTTTCAAAGTCCTATAGATGTTGCTGAATTGGCTTTTTTTTTTCATGTGGTAAATATGGATAGAGTAAAGCTAAACAAGCAAAACTTTTTCGGTTGCATATCACCAATATATTTTTGTTTGTTCAGGTTTACTCCATCCACAAGCCAAAGGAAAAAACGGAAAAGCCATTTCAGCGCCGTCTGTTGGATTTTAAAAAACCTGCTATAAAAGTATAACATTATGATCTTCCGTACGTGGTTAAAACCAAAGAGGTCAACGACGAAGTCATTTCTGGAGTATCTATGGTTATGGTTTGAAACGAGGTCAAAATTAACTAACGTTTGATTTAACATCCTTTTAAAAACTCCGTAGATAGTATATTAACATAGGCCGCTGAGAAGGGTTAATTTCTACTTAACTACATGGTTATTATTTTAGTTTGTTGAGCAACGATATAATAAGAACTTTTTTCATCAAAACATCAGCGAGCTTCTACACTAGATATTAATCACCGTGTACGAGATATATTGAAAGAAACACAGTTACATACGAACCTGTACGAAATAAACAGAACAATTACGAACTGAAATGGAGGAAATAAAAAACCCCAACACCATGTAATTGTTCCGTTCAGAAACAGTAAAACATTTCAATGCTTTTAAACACTATCTTCAAACGAATGACTAAGAAATTAAAAGCCAGAAAAGCGATTGGGCGAGGTTGGTTCCGTTGATCTTATTTTTATCCTGTATTAATATCTGAAATAATATATGTATGTACTATTTGATTTTAGTGTGGAACTTATAAATAATTTAAACAATAACATGTAAATTTTGTTTGAAATGGCTCGGAGGCTGACCGAGAACTTAGAATTTGACGGACACTTAGTGCCACTAGCTAGAAAGAGGTATAAGACTTAACTCGAGTAAACTTTGACAATGCCATATAAATTTGTATGGAGTTGTCAATGTTTACTCGAGTTAAGTCTTATTCCGCCTTCTTGCTAGTCGCCCTAAGGCCTGTATGTAAAAACGACTACCACACTAGCTCTGAGAGCTGAGACAGCTCTCAGAGCTAAGAGCGGCTGATTAGTACGGGCCCAGAAGTCATGTCACTGTCTCTCGCTCGAGAGCTGCCATCGCCTAAATGACATTTAAGCGGCATTTTCTTTGTACAGCAGTACGTGCATTCCTCCAGTATAATATGTTACATAAACATAAACATTAATATATAGACACGTACATTGCTTCTGGCCCCACACTAGGATACCCTGTGTCATGGAAACCAGAAACAGTGACGTCACACACACATAAACATACAAGACCGGGTTTTATTTCTTTATCCCCAGCCGGGGAATCGAACCCAGAACCTCTAGCGTGGTAGGCAGTGCCACTACCGCAGCGCCACAGAGATCGTCATATACTTATTGCTTAAGTTTCTAACTTTACGAACTTAATAGGTAAATATATTTTTTTAAATATGTAAGCTATTTTTAGTTGTAAAATTGGACGAATAAATACGGAACCCTAAAAAATAAGAAACTAATCTAGGACCAGAACACTTGTCAAGACAAAGCCGACGAGCCCAAACTCGATAGGGTTATGTCGTTTCATTACAGAGTTCCCATGGTCACCCTCCGGCTCCATCATCAGGTCAGCACCATGTCAAAAAAAAAATTGCATTGTTATCTGATTTAAATATGCATGCAAAATTTCCAGCTCCATCGGAATCAGGGAAGTGGGTCAAATTGAACTTGCAAGTTTTGATGACTTATGGACAGAGCCTGGGACAGGCACCTAAATACTAGCACAGTACGATTAATTTAATTGCTTGACACTTCTCGGTTTTTTTTCGGCAGATTTTGCTCTTAATATACTCTTCATGATACACCTCCGTGCCAAATTTCATGTTTGCAGGACATCTTGATCACTTTCAGCGACGCAAGCCGAGAAATGTCGAGCGGTGAAGTTAAAATAATTGTCCGAGCGAGCGAAGCGAGCGAAGGGTTCCATTTCGACAAGATAGGCTGATTTTGCTTTCGTCTGTCTCTACTCTCTATATATGTCTGTCAGATCCGGTCTAGGAGCGACAGTTTTCAAGCGATCCTCATGAAACTTGGCACACGTGTACCTTGAATTAAAATATTTTTTTGTCGAGAGCTTTTTTCGATTAGGGGGAAAATGGGGGCAAAAAGGGGGGGAGTTTGCTGTGGCGTTATTTATGAACGGATCGAGACCATTTAAGGATGAAATTTTAAGTATTATATTCCTCACAGGTTGTTGTGAAAATAATGCCATAAAAATAGGGAGAAGGAGGCCAATGGGGGCAAAAAGAGGGAATGCCTCATTTTTTTACCATTTCTTACGGAATGTAACACAGACTTTCCTTGAATAAACATATTTCTGTTGTCAAGAGCTAATTGACACAAGTTTGCAATTCCTGTTCCGCCCGTGGTACACTAAATGTTTTTCATCACACTCACATCACACAGACGAAAGGGGAAAAATGAAACAGACCAAACTCGAGAGCGGCTGGACCGATTTCGCTGTTATTTGTATTGACATGTTCGTAAAAGTGCCGGGGGTGTCGGGAAAATGAGAAAACAAGGAATTTCTATAGTTTTATTTTTCGTTTATTTTCTTTGTTGGTTGTCGAAGAAGGATGCTCTTTGCTTGCTTGTCACAGATAAATATTGTCTATGCATCTCACTCGCAATGGAGAAATAGAAAGACAAATTATTTAAAACGTTGTTGCTTTGGACTCGTTTTGGACCTAAAAACGCTTGGCGACGCCTGACTATTGGCATTTCTTTAGCAACACCTGTTTCAAAATCTCTGCGTTTCTTCTGCAATCTTGGACCTGGAAATCACCAATCACCTGCACCAAAATCACTGCGTATTGTGTTTGTTCTATTTTCTTCTTGGAGCTGGGAATTCTCATCCTTCTTTTACTAGGTATCTTGGCGTTGAGTAAGTTAAAATAAGAACCTATAAAGAAGCGATGGTTTGGGAGGGTGCACCTTTAAAAACGCCTAACAAGCGTAGCATGGTACCTCACGGGTGAGCGTGGAAACCCATGCAATCAGTTTTAAATAAACCAAGATTTAAAATGAAAATACCTATAAATTGGTTCACGGTCCTCCTTGAGCGAGGTCTACTGCCCGCAGGGCCACTAGTAGTACTAACCTACAGAAGTTTGTCCGCGTTCAAACTGTTCAGGTAACTGTAGCCAACATCGGCAGTCAGTATTCATAGAAATGTTATAAAGATACGTTACATCCACTCAGCTCTGGGGCCATCAACAGATGATTGATTATTTTTCATAGGTTTTGAACTTAATACGAAGCCATAAGTCTCAAAATCGCGGGCCATTTTTTGATCTACCTACAGACGAGTTTGCATGCGACATTTCAATTTAGTTGAAAAGCCGCCTCGTTCTGTAAATCTATTTCTATCGAATATTTCAAATTGACACATCGGCCCATTTTAATCGCTGCAAAAGGCAGTCGTAATAATCGAAGATTCTTAGATGTCAGAGATGACGTAATAAGGCTACTCGTAAAGTAGCTCGTTTGACATTTGGAAGGGCGGTAGACGCCCTAGCACATTTTGATTGTTATTGCGACTGTTTTTGACAGATTTGAATGAACTTAACCGCTAGTTTGACAAGTTGAAATTTCATGGTTGCAATTATGTTCGGAGTCGCAATGCCTGTCTTGTTAGCATGTCATAACATCCTACACTGCAACATACCTAGCTGTTACGTCAGTCGCTGCCGCGGAACATTGCGAAGATTGTGTTTTTTAGTTATTTCTTCAAAACCACAGATTATTTCTGAATTTCAAACACACAGTTCTGAGATGTTTTGATCACCTATTTTTGACCATATCAATATTACTTTTTAGATCCCAACAAATAGCAAGTTAATGGATAGCAATATAATGGAAATAGCAATTTTATTTTAAATTTTTTCATGTAGTTCATATTGACATATGAAGTTTTCAAGCACACAGATTTAAGAAAAGGTTCATACTTTATTTTTTTGGTGATTTAGGAGGGGATTTAGGTGTCGTTTGGGAGGAAAAGCGCCTCAAAGATTGGCATTTTACCGAATTTAACGTTACCCCGCGTCATAATATTCAACTAACAAAAAATGCGTTTGATAATGTGGGGTGAGAGAAAAAGCGGTGTCAGCGTGCTGAGACTGAGAGCGAAAAAAACATGATGCGAACTGCAGTCAAGCTGTATTATCTATACTTCATTATGATCGCGGGGAAAATCTGGTTTCGATTGCCACAAGACCGGGATAAGTTGGCCCAGTATAGTTACTGGGCCAACTTATCCCGGTCTTAACTATTAAAAAAACACCCCGACACAATATTTGACTGACCTGTTTTCTTGTTTAGCTGACAACTTACAAACCGTTGATCCGATCTTAATAAAACATAGCTAAAAACCATAGCAGTAAAATCTGATAACATTTCCAGAAACCAGAATTTAAATCCGTCCACCCGTTTGAACGCTACAGACAGACAGACAGACAGACGCTTCAAACCTTTACCCCCTCTTTTCTACCCAGCAGTGGGTGGAGATATCTATGCTTAATAAGACAGACAATGTATAACACCGGGTTCCATTAAGACAATTCACAGCTGAACCCTTAAACAGAAACCAGAAACTATGCACCGCTGCCGTGTCGACAGGAAATTGCCTGCGGTAGTAATCCGAAATAGTTGTCGACAGTTCGGCATCGGGGGTTAATTTCATCGGGCGATTAAAGGGTTAGTGGAAGCAAACTCATTTAAATATAACTCCGCGCGGTTGGTTAATTTAGTGTTGCTAGGTTTAAGGGTTTAACTGTAAAATGTAGAGATCTCTACGGATACGGACGGTTGAAAAACATCGTGAGAAAACAGCGATAGGCTAGCCCACTATAACTCAAATTGGAGTATTGAATAACTGACTCAAAGTGGGCACAACTGTGCATCTGCCATCCCATATGAGAAAAGGCGTGACGCTGTATTGTTGTTGATATTAACCACTTTGCAGCCCAAAATTTAAAATGGGTCGATTCCGGATTATTTATCTACCCTCTCCTTATTTACCTACCTACTCCTCTGTCTATTAAATATTAAACATAGAGTGGTTCATAATTTAGGTATCTATCTATGTTCCCATTTTTGATTTTACATAATTGATAAATTGATTGTTGTATATACTCTTATCATCAAATGTCTAAATTAATACCTAAAAAAATTTAACTATCTTAATTACTACTACCAAGTAACGAGAGTAGAGGAGGGTTTACATACTTAAAAAGAGATATTTTCAAATTGTTTGATAATTTAGTTATAGTTAAATAAATAAACATAAAAAACATCACCATAATATCATATTTTGGGCAATAGATAGGGCGTCACGGGAATTTTGAAACTCTTACATACACATAAATATTTGATACAAGCACATCATTGACTTCATCTACTCACTTATTATTTATGATATACTTTCGGAAACGAGGACAATCAGGCAACACTACACTAGTGTTACAGCTATATCCACAAAGTTCTAAATTCTAAACTAGGCTAGTATTAATAAATTAATTAATTTAAGTGGACGCGCAAACTTTGTGAAATAGAAATGCGTCTTTAATGTCCGAAACTCTAATATATAGTGAGCAAACCTCCAATATAGTGGAGTGGCACGCTACGAAAGTAGGTGAACTTCATAAAGTATAGTATAGTGAGAGCTCATAAAATCTTAAATTTGATATGACAGGTAAACTCAAACTTCAAAAAATCCTCTTTCTAAACACTAGGGATTTACCAAAACAATCAAAATTGTTCATTCAGAATTTATTCACAAATCTTTAAAGGGAGTATCGATTCATATGATTGATCGATATATTTTAGCAATATCCCCTCACTAACAGGCTAAGGGCTACTTAGGCGCTAGAAGGCGGAATAACACTTAACTCTATTGAACTTTGACAAATCCATACAAATTTACATAGAGTTGTCAAAGTTAACTCGCATCCGGATGAAGGCATGTGCCCCGCGGTGGGGACATTGATGGGTTACATTTATTACTAAGTTTACTTGAGTTAAGAATTATTCCGCTTTCTAGCTAGTGGTACCAAGACTGACACACGCCAAGCACCATGATAACTTTTCATAATGTAGGAGGACTTATCACTTAAAGTTGTTTTCACTTGTTTTCACCTTGGTCTGACGGATTGATTTGTATGCGGTTTTCTTTAAAAGGTAGATCCCCTTCCCCGCGATGGTTCTTAGAGATGTTTTATTTCAATCGGCTTAGTAGTTCAAAAGATTAAGGAATTACGTAAAAATATATACGCATAAAAGGAATACGAATGTAAACGAAAGTGACAGCGTTAATAACTTCCACGTAAGAAAGAAATGTGAGCACAAACAATGCGCTCGACTCAAACTAAAATAACGTAGCGTCAAACCACATAAAAAATATTTCCAATAAACTAGGCTATTTGACAAAAATATTTTCAAGGAAAGTTTACGAATACATGATATCCACATTTTTAATTCAATTCCGCAATGAAATTAGTTAGGATTTCTGAATTACAGGAAAAAATACACAATTTAGAGTTCTTTTCGCAATTAAATTATATCAAGAAAATTTCATTCAATCGCGTTTTCCTCCAGTGAGAAGCTTAATCAAATATTCAATCAACGATAACCCAAAAATCAAATCTGTACATAACTTTATAGTGGAGTAAATGGATTCGAAAAAACTCAATATTTCTATCACCTTAAATAGGAAACAAGTGAAATAAATGTAGGCGTAAGGTTTCGGGGGTGTTTAGTATTTAAAAAATTTGCGACTTCGCTTGTTTATACGATGTTCTGATTGTTAATATTTCAAACGGCTCAAACAGCAGTAATTAGCAGCGTGACAAAGTGTTCGAGTTCAGATAAAATGACAACTATAGACGACCGGTTCAGCCTAGCGGGTAGTAACCCTGGCTACGGAGCCGACGGTCCTGGGTTCGAATCCCGGTAAGAGCAAACATTTGTGTGATGAGCATGAATATTTTTTTCCTAGTCTTGGATGTTTTCTATGTATCTACATAAGTAGTTATCTCTATTGAATACATCGTCGTCTAGTATCCATAACACACGCCTTGTTGAGCTTCTAGGGCCTATTTCGATTTGTGTAAGATTGGCATCTAATATTTTTTAAAGAAAAAATAAATAATGAACCTTATGTCCATGAACATAAGAGTCACTGACAGTTCGATTCGCATACTTGTTCGACGCGTAATTATGCCTGCTTCCTACACAGTTTCAGAATTACATGATAGGGCTTTACGTAAGAGAGCTCCGTGGTCTAGTTAAACACTCGCTTCTCACGAATTCTCAAACTTCAATCTCGATAGCTGCGGCGATGGGCTAGTCCCCTGTCACGCAAAAAAGAGTACTTATTGAAGTAGAAGCGTTCATAGTGTTGTGAGAATTACTGAATGAACTGCCGAGATGTGATAGAATTTATTGTTGAATGAATGAAATTTATAAAATACTATACAGAATGATCAATCCAAATGGGTCAGCAGGGAGAAGTCAGAAACTATGAGAGATAGCGTCATTTATTCTTAGGAACTATGGCTTCGATTTAAGATTTAATAATAATGGCATTAAATGTTTTTTTCATCTCTCATACATAACCGGGAATCGAACCTGGTCGAAGTCTCTGTAAACAATGTTAGGTATTAATTTTGCAAGTTTTCTCGTTCTTATTGCGAATCATAAGTCACAAGGACACATTTTTATTATTGTTTAAGTAATTAAAAGGCAAACCCTACAATATGATAATTATTTTATTTCAGTAAATGTGATTGATTGATGTGATTCATAATTATGACCGATTCATATTAATTACGACATTTTGCAAATTATTTAAATTGTGGGCATTTCAGTCTAATGTTTACACAAGACTTCATAGCAAAAATTTGGTCCTTATACTTTCAGGATCAATTATACAAACAAATACTACACGCGATTACATAAAGAATATTGACCAGGTTCAATTCCCGGTTATATATGAGAGTTTAAAAAAAAGTTTGAATGCCTTTGAATGAAAATTAAATCTAAAATCTACGCCATGGTTCCTAACAACAGATTTCACTATCTCTTATATTTCTCTCTCTGACTTCTCCATTCTGACCCATTTGGATTGATCACCCTTTATATTACGTAGACAGAGAATAGTCTTTATTCCCTGTCTACGATATGAATGGTTTTTAGATTGTTGAAGGGCGTAACTCTCTTTGGAAAATGTTATTTCGAGTACCTCCAATCGTGTGCAGTGTCGAAGTCCTTGGAGGGTCGCCAATAAGTCGTCAGTCGAGGAGAATGACAGAGACCATATCACAGCGCAAACAAAAGTCCAGAAGAAAGCTAGGTTTTTAAAAATCGAGAAACGTATAAGAGCACTCCCGTGACATACCAACAGGTGACATCCCGCCAAGAAAGCAGAGGCTTCCCAAAACGTGACCTTAACGGGGGCGGCAAGGGGGTGAGGCGCGGGAATTTCGATCCGCGACGGGAAGAAATGAAATCAGAGAGATTCAGTCCAGTCAGTTCGCCGCGAGTAGCCGTGGCGAGTGTGTGTTAGTTGGATCTACGTCGCTCGCTCCTTATAACACGGGAGATATAAGTTCGGGATCGTAACTTGTGATGTTCAACAGAATCACAGGATTTCGTGAGATTTTACTGTTGGTTATTTTAAAGTTGTTTTATTGGTGGATTTGTTAAATCGCAGGGTCAGAGTGTCGATAAGGGGGCGGGGGTTTTATTGTGACGGGCAGATGTGCCTGTAATATGTGGTGGTGTTTATTTACTAAACCATACTAAACAGTGGGCTGTGTTGAATTGTATGTGAAACGATCGAATAAAATCAATTTGAAAGAAAGCAGCGGCTGCAGGCGTATTCTTGGATTGTTTCCGGGACTGCAATTATCTCAGACTGGGAATAAAATACAGGTTAGTTTCATTAAGTTTTTAAAGCTGCTGTCGAGCGGAATAGCTCTAGGATCACAATTATGTATAGTGAAATTAAGTGTTTTATTCCGTCGGTACCTAAGGGTAATTCGCCTATGTTACGGCCTGAATATTAATCCAATCCGATTGACTTCCTATTGAAATTGCTAGTTACCTACTCTGGCAAGGACCTAGCAATTTTTACAATGTTACAGTATATATACTTGGTACATATTGCTATATTACTTAACTTCCTACCTACTCTATATTAACTGTACAATACAACCCATTTTCAAAAACTAACGCCTTTCCAAATAAGCCCAATCTAAAAATGTAATAGCGTAGGTACCTAGATACCTAATGTTATTCCCATTTCACCATTTTATAGCTATGCGTAGCTAGCTACCTGGGTAAGTTGAATTGGGATTTCTGTCCACAGCATTTCGGGTTGAATCGGGAATAACCCTTAATTTACTAGGTAACTGAATTAACCTCTCAAAACCTAGGGTAGTTGGGACAGGTCGCGATTTTGTATCTTATGCCATTGTAATAAAATTTATAACGGAAAAGTGACGTTATCTAACGCCGCCGCCGGTGGTATTCAAGAGCTTCTATCTCCTTTTTGTAGGTAGCTAGTTACCTACAGTCCATGTCAGTATTGATGGCCAGAGGGGAACGAGGAAATCGCGGAGGCGGCGACACGTCCCGCACATCTCCCGCACACCCGCAAAGGCCCTGTCATCACAGTGCTTTGCAAGTCCCCATCGACCCTGTTTGTTTATCGATTCTTTTGCTTCTATGTATTTTCAAATGGCATCTCTGGCATCTCTCAGGGCATCGGCTCTCTTCGTCTATATGATAAGGTCCAATCCAATAATCCATTCCCAAGCACGAAAAATAGCTTGAAAAGTACTGGAAAATTATGAAATTGAACGGAAAAATATTTCGAAAAACATGTTCAGAAACTAGAAAATGCATGCCTACCTACCCAGTGTCAAATGAATGACATAGGAATAAACAAAGAGATGGAAGACTTTATCAACAACAGCAGTCGGAGCAACCAGTGACGAACGAAGTTTTCTTAAGTATTTCTTGCAATAGGTAGTACCCACAGATATCTCAGTAGGTAGTACCTAATCAAATGTACCAAACAGGAGGGCATTAAAACTCGAGAGTGGGTTTATGAAACGAGCTGAAGGCGAGTTTCATAATAATATCACTCGAGAGTTTTAATGCCTAATTATGTACAGTTACATACACTAGTTAGTTTATCTACACATATATCATAAGCTCTCTTTGCAGTTGCGCGTGAGACGGTTACGCGTTCGCACGCGTTCTTTGTTATTTTTTGTGCAAATTTTGTAGACGTTCGTTTGATTTTGTTTCGGATTTCGCAGTTATTTGTGAGTTACGATGTCGGAAAGTGTTGATGAAGAACCCGATGGTACTGGTGAGTTGTTGACAGATAAAAACTCGGACGTTATGTTTACTGAGCAACAACAGGAATTAGAGTGGGACAATTCTCAAGGTTCTTTAGTTCTACCCTCAAATAGGCCCGGGAAAAGGTTGAGAAATTCCGACGAGTCGTCGGAAGATAAAGATGGCGTGTTTACTATGGTGATAAATAGGAAAGCTAAACGTTTTATCCGGAGTATGTCTGAAGTACAAAAAAATAAAAATGAAGAAATTATTCTGCAGGGGTCTCAGGAGTCTGTCAGTCAGGGGTATGAAGTGTGTATGATTTCAGAACAACCTTTGCCAAAGCAATTCAAAATGGCAAAATTATTTAGAGAACTTAACATCGTCGATGTCCAGAAAATTAAATACAAATCACCATACAAGGCATTTATATTATTTGAAAAAAGGGATGATGCGGAAAAAATGATTAAGTGCACAAAACTTGAAGAGTTGAAATATAGATGCAATATGGCACTGGAGTTGAGTTGCTGTTACGGTATAGTGAAGCAAATTGAGCTAGACATTGAAGACAAAGAAATTATGGAGTCATTCAGCTGTAACTTCGATATCATTTCTATACGAAGGTTAAAACGTTTGACTGAAGAAGGAAAGTGGGCAGACTCTGAGACGGTACGTTTTTGCTTCAAAAGTACTACTTTGCCTCAATGCGTCACAGCTTTTGGTTGCAGGTTCAAAGTCGAACCGTATATCTTCCCAGTATCTCAATGTTCCAGATGTTGGAGGTTTGGCCACTCTTTGAACAAATGCCCTACAAAGAAAGTTATTTGCCCTAAATGCGGAAAGGATCATCCTAACTGTGATACAAAAGCATATATCTGCATTAACTGCAAAAATGAACACATGGCGATTGACAAATCATGCCCTTTGTATGCAAAAGAACGTGATATTCGCAAAATAATGTCCGAAGAATGTACAACCTATAAAAAGGCCCTGCAAGTATACTTGATTAGGCGCAAAGAATATAAGAATGACCTATGCGCTGTAAATGAAGGAAAACCTCCAAATATTTCTTCCGATATCAAAGAGAATGGCTCCACAAAGAGATTGTATCGTGACGTTGTATTGACTAGAAACTCTTATGCATCCTTGGAACATACAACAATAGTAAATGAACATGAGGATGATCAGTATGAAGCCGAGAATTCTTCACAGGAAGAAAATTGTATAGAAATGACGGAAGATAACAGGAAAAGAGTCAAACGAGTGAAGGAGAAAAGAAAAAGTAAAGACAATAAAAATGAAGACTATCAATTCTTAGAATCAGAAAAGCAGAATGTGGAAGATATGAGAGAACAGGAAACTAAAGAAAAGGAAAAAAAGAAGAAAATATCTTTTGACAACAGTTTTAGTCTAATACAAAAGTTGATTGAAACATGCTGGGCTGAAGGACATTGGTTTGGCAAATTACTAAAGTGGTCGTTTAATGAATTAGTTAAGTTTTTGAAGACAATCACAACAGAAGGAAATTTGATCAGTAAATTCCTAGGTAACTTAGTTAATGGATAGCTCACATCATACAAGAAATTTTAATGTTAAAATTGTGCAGTGGAATGCTCAAAGTTTAAAACCTAAAAATAATGACTTCGAAGCCTTACTTTGCAGAGAGAAAATTCATATTGCTATAATATCAGAAACTTGGCTGGACCCAGAGACAGTTTTGAACCTATCTAACTACCAAATTTTCAGAAAAGATAGGGATGATACATATGGTGGTGTTGCAATAATTGTTCATAGGTCTATTAAAATTCAAGTCTACCCTACAGTATGTAGAAATATTGGTATAGAACTACTTCACTTGAGACTTATGAATTGTAGGAAACTTGAACATATCATTGCTGTTTATATACCGTCTTCAGCATCTAGTGGACGTGTTCAAACCTGTCAAGCTGATTGGGATCAATTGTTTTCTATTGTAAAGGGAAAATGTCTAATAGCAGGAGATTTTAATGCACATCATACATCATGGTCTTATAAAAATGACAGTAGAGGTAATCAATTATTTGACTCCGCTTTAGAGTATAACTATGTCTCTTTGAATACTGGTCAGGCCACCAGGGTTAAGTTAGTCAATGGTATCTTACAACAGACATCTCCAGATGTTTCTTTCGTTTCTTCTGATATTGCAACAAATTTTGATTGGAGAGTCCTACACGAAACACTAGGTAGTGATCATTTAGTTATCAAAATGTCTTTTAGTTTTATAGATTCTTTAAATTTTGTATCTAAGCGAAACTTCGCTTCGGCTAACTGGAGTGAGTATAGTGAATTCCTTACCCAGCATCTTTCTGATTATAATAGTAATTTATCTATACAAGAAAATTATGATTACTTTGTAAATCAAATTAACAAAAGTGCTTCCTTAAATATACCATTAGTTAAAATTTGTACAGATCCCACCACGAAATTTTATCCAAAAATCTATTGGGAACCATCCCTCTCACATAATGTAGCCCAGCGTAGATTAGCGCTAAAAGAGTTTAGGAAAAATCCCACCCCATATAATCTTACGAAGTTAGAGAAAAAATGTAAAGAGGTTAATATTAAAATTACGAGGGCTAAGTCACAGGGCTGGAGGCAATTTTGCTCGGATTTGGATCAGATAACTTCCTCTTCAGAAATGTGGCGTAAGATGCGATGGATGAAAAAAGCTAGACAAGCCAGGGTTTATCCAACAGAAGAAAATAAAGTTCGGCTTCTTTCTGAACTTGCTCCTGATTTTGTTTTGCCCGTGATTCCTAGCTTTACCTCCAGTAACCCTTTATTAGAGCAAACCTTTCATATTCAAGAGTTAGTAAACTGTTTAAAAAAGAAGGATACTGCGCCAGGAGTTGACAAAATCACGTATTCAATGATTTTCAATTTACCTAATTCAGGAAAGTTATTTTTGTTAACATTATTTAATGAAATTTTCTACACTAGTATTGTTCCTACCCAGTGGCGTAATATTCAAATTATACCTATTCCCAAACCGCTCTCTAATGATGATACCAGTGTTCAATTTAGACCTATCTCTTTAATTTCTTGTATTTGCAAGCTGTTTCACAATATGTTAGGCAAAAGGCTCGAGTGGTATGTGGAAAAGAACGAATTTTTATCCAGAAATACTTCTGGTTTTAGAAAATCGCGGTCGTGTCTAGATTCTCTTGCAAGATTGATTATGTACATACAATTAGGTTTTTCGGAAAATAAATCTACACTGGCTACTTTTATTGACATAAGTAACGCGTACAATAATGTATTAGTGGACCAGCTTGTGAAAGGTTTAGATGACTTGGAAGTCGGTACAAAATTTTGTAAATATTTTTGGGAATTTTTGAGTGAGAGGTACATTAGTAGTCAAGAAACAGGTTGTTCAGGAAAAGCTTTATGCAGAAAGTCATGTATCGGCCTAGCTCAAGGTGACCCAATATCTCCATTATTATTTAACATTATGACCTCCAAAATTGCTACACTTGTCCAAAATTTATTTGTTGCTCAATATGCAGACGATTTTGTATTTTACCAAAGTTATTACAAGCGCAACCTTCAAAGTTGTGTTGTTGACATGGAAAATGCGTTGAATATCATGCATATTTTTTTGAGACAAATTGGTCTGGATATATCAACAAGCAAATCTAAAGTTTGTAATTTTAGTAGGGGTCATAAAAAAGTGGTTGTTAACATCAACTTTAACTCCACTGTGTTGCCTTGTGTTGACTGTTATAAATATTTGGGGATATGGCTGGATAGTTCGTTGCGATGGAGCAAACATATTAACGAAATCGGGGAAAAATGCGGTAAAATGCTTAACATTCTAAAAGTTTTGGCTGGATCAGGATGGGGTGTACATCCCAAGCATCTACGTAGGCTGTACATTTCTTTAATCAGAAGTAGATTGGATTATGGTAGTTTTTTGTTTCATAATAGTGCTAAATGCCACTTGCAAAAGTTAGATAAAATTCAGAACCAGGCGCTTAGAGTAGTAGGTGGTTTCATCCGTAGTACCCCAATCCACGTAATGGAGTCAGAATGTGGTATTCCACCACTTTCTATAAGGAGGCAGTTTTTGGCACACAAATATGTTTTGAAAAGTCTGTCGTGGAGAAACAATGACGTAACTAACCTTTTAAGATATTTTTGTAACCCTCCTCATAATGAGTTTTGGGAAAATAAAGTTAGACCACTTCTACCTGTAATTCAGAATGAGCTGCGATACATACATGTTTCATCATCTGACCCTCTCCCCATGTTCAATTTGAATACCTGGGTGACTAATATAGATTTGAGGAATGTAATATGTGCTGACCTGAATTGTATTCATAAAGCCAAAAGATACTTTCTGCCGACATCATTAAAATTTGATGTTTTAGAAGAGATTCGTAATAAATATGATGGCTCGTACAAATTATTTACAGATGGTTCAAAGAGCATAAATGGGTCAGGTGCTGCATATTATGATCCTCAGGTTAAAACTGTGGGTACTTATAAAATTGTATCAGGTGTCTCCATTATGACACTAGAGTTATTTGCAATTTTGGAGGCTATGTCATGGGTTGAGACAAATGTTAGTCTCTGTCATAGGAATGTTGTCATTTTCACGGATAGCAAAAGTGCCCTACAGCATTTAACCCGTTGCTGTACTGGAAATAGTGGGAGTGGGACATCTTTAGCTTACAGTATCCTTAACAAAATTCTTAAATTTGTTAAACAGGGTAGACTGTTGAAGATACAGTGGATACCATCACACATTGGTCTCGCGGGAAATGAGGAGGCCGACAAGTTTGCTAAAGAAGCTATTAATCAAGGTGTTGAAATATTTATAAAACCTCACTATACAGAAATGCTGTATATAATTAGAAGAAAATTGTTTGATATTTGGAAAGAATATTATGATGTTTTGTCTCGTGAAAAAGGAATATGGTACAAAACCTTCCAATGTGAACCTCCTCATGTTCCGTGGTTTAATAATGTAGATTTGTCCCGCAAAGATATTGTGACTAGTAATAGAGTTCGATCTGGCCACATTCCATTAAATAAATTTAAGTATTTAATGAAATTAGTTTCTTCCCCAAAATGCGACGCATGTGGTGTGGTCGAAGATGTTTTTCACATTTTGATGGAGTGTGTACGGATGAAACCTAAAAGATTAAATGTTTTTAATTATTTAAATATAGAAGTTAATAATGTAGGTATTGTAAATAGTTATTTATCAGAGCCGAGTAGTGAGGGCGCTCAAATGCTTTTTAGTTTATTTATAGAATAATTAAGAAGAATTTTTGTTTTGCTACTATAGAACTGGCATGTACTTTGTATAAAAAGTTCTTAAATAAAGTGTGATTAAAAAAAAAAAAAAGCTCTCTTTGATGTGTTCAGGAACCGCATGCTTTGATAATTGCTGTGCACTTGTTTAGCTTGTTCAGTAGTACCAACAGCGGGCGTCGGCGTTCGAAATTTGAATGTCATAATTTGTCGAAAATGTATACATTATGGTCATAATGTATGAATAATCAGATAAGAAATGAGTTTTTACCAAGTAGTCTAGTATTATGCTGGTCGTAACGTGCGGTTTTTGGACGCAGTAAAGAGGGTTCATGATACGTATACAGGGTGTCCCGTAAGTAGTGGTCCAACGTTAAAGGGAAGACAGCTTGCCTTATTTCCTAAAACCAATTTAAATATAATAAAAAAAAAACGTAGGGTTACCATGTTATTTTTTTTCCCTGGAATTTCCCATTTCGTCTTCCGTACATCGTGTTTTTTAATGCTGACGCTGCTAAGAATAACATTTCCAAGATTTTATTTTTGTAGAATAAAGCTAAATAGTTTATCAATGTAACCAAATAACAGTTTTGTTACTATCTGTTACTAATGGCTTGGAAAAAATCTTATACAAAAAAAATATTTGTTCCGCCTTCAGATGACAGAAATTTAAAAAAAATCTCATGCAAAAAAAATGTATGACATTGAACTGAACCATTCTTTTAAAAACTTGTACACCTACCCAGCTTTGTAAATTGGAATAAAAACTAAGTCTAGGCTTTGTCGTTACAAAGTAATTGCTATTTATCTAAAAAGTGGCGCTAATTTTAAATAATTGAATAAAAAGAAAAAATATGCGTTAAACTTATTGTAGTGTCTAAACTGTCTGCCTATGAGCTTGAATCACTAAGATAGACACAATTTTTTATTTAGCTTTATGAATCAAGTTTCTACCGCTCAATCTACATTTAACATAAGATACTTATTGCAGGTATGTCAATAATCCATTTCATTTTAAACAAATTAGGTCTTATTAAAAAATAAAACAGTTAAGTAAATAAAAAAATATATTGATACAACACACACACAATTATAAAATTACAAAAGATGCTCAAATTGCCGTCCTCTTGCAATAATGCAAACTCTGCATCTCCTAATGAAAGAAGCTCTTAGACGCCTCGCGAAATTGCCTGCGTTTATTTCCGCTACAGCAGCATTGATTCTTTCTCTTAATTCTTCTTCCGTCCTAATAGGTCTTTGATATACCCTGTCTTTCAGACACCCCCAATAAAAAAAATCTAAGGGGTTTAAGTCCGGGGATCGCGGCGGCCATAAAATAGGACCTAAGCGCCCAATCCATCTTCCAGGGTAGGTCTCATTTTGGTACTCCCGTACTGCTGCTGCATAGTGTGCTGGGCATCCGTCATTCTGCAACCACATGGTTTCTCGCACGTCTTCTGGTAAATTTTCCAGTAAATTTGGCAACTCATTTCTTAAGAAATGCAGATAATATTCCGCGTTCAGAGTTGCTGGTAATTCAAAGGGCCCTATGATTTGGTTGTTGATAATTCCAGCCCATAAATTTATTTTAAATTGGTATTGGCTCTTGTCTTCTCTCATTAAACGTGGGTTAATTAATTGCCAACTGTGCAAGTTATGTAAGTTGAGATATCCATCACGTCTACACGAGGATTCATCACTCCAAAGTATTTTATTAAAAAACTGTGGGTCTTCCTCATTCATGTTCAACATTCGTCGACAGAAATACACTCTTGCAGCGTAATCTCTTGGCTGAAGCGTTTGGACACGTTGAACGTGATATGGGTGCAACCGGTACACTTTTAGAATTTTATGCACCGTTGTTCTTGGTATACCGGTGCGTCGTGCTATGGTGCGCACTGAAAGCGAGGGATCTTCTTCGATTTCTCTCAATACTATTAAATCGTTATCAACATGCCGCGGTCTTCCTTCACCAGCACCACCAATTCCGGTACCAAGAATCCTTCCCTCAAGAAGGGCGTTATGCACTCGAAGAAAAACGCGATGATCGGGGTAACTCTCCATATTCGGGAATCTTTCTCGGTACAATCTTGCGGCGGCCCTGGCGTTTTGTCTTGCTTCTCCATAAATTAAATGCATGTAACAGTACTCACGTGGCGTGAAACGAGGCATTACAATGACTTATGTTTTTTGCCAACAGAACACCAAACAAACGAAACTTATTCACAATGTGTATCAGAGTCCGTGAGATCGCCAAGTCGATAATTCCAAGTAACAAACAGTTCCAAAATCGATAAGAAAATCAATGTCCGATTTCAAAGCACAGGTCGAGATTGGAGCAGAAATTTTCAGGCCGGGGTATGAATAGTTGTCTTACGTCCGTATCGAAGTTACCACAAATCACAACTAACTGGGAGGAAACGGGGGCTGAGGGAGCGGGCGGTTGTGTCCCGCCCCGACCATCGCGCGCGCCATACCCCGCACTCTCCCCTCTCTCCCCGGCAAGATTCCTTGACATCGTAAACAAAAGATCCAAAGGAAAAAAAACCTGTTTGGCGACAAACTGAACTGTTACCGATAGCGGTGGCGCCACTGTCTTCGCTCTATAGACACTTGCCAGTGAGATCAGCGTATAAGTTCAGCTTTCAGTCGCAGGACATGATTTGTGGCGCGGACTCTATCCACGCTCTAGCTTTTTCTACCTGATGTGATGACTAAACTTTTCAACGACCCAAGGCATCACATGACTCTTAGGTTTGGAAGTTTATTACCATGGCATGAGATTCGTGGCTAAGGAAGTCATAAAAATATTGTAATACACATTTTGCTTATTATTAATATTTTTAAATAAGCGCCACTTTTCAGATATTTTGCAATAACTTTGTAACAACAAAGCCTAGACTAAGTTTTTATAGCAATTTACAAAGCTGGGTAGGTGTACAAGTTTTTAAAAGAATGGTTCAGTTGTTCAGTTCAGTTGTGTTGTATCAATATAATTTTTTATTTACTTAACTGTTTTATTTTTTAATAAGACCTAATTTGTTTAAAATGAAATGGATTATTGACATACCTGCAATAAGTATCTTATGTTAAATGTAGATTGAGCGGTAGAAACTTGATTCATAAAGCTAAATAAAAAATTGTGTCTATCTTAGTGATTCAAGCTCATAGGCAGACAGTTTAGACACTACAATAAGTTTAACGCATATTTTTTCTTTTTATTCAATTATTTAAAATTAGCGCCACTTTTTAGATAAATAGCAATTACTTTGTAACAACAAAGCCTAGATTTAGTTTTTATTCCAATTTACAAAGCTGGGTAGGTGTACAAGTTTTTAAAAGAATGGTTCAGTTCAATGTCATACATTTTTTTTGCATGAGATTTTTTTTAAATTTCTGTCATCTGAAGGCGGAACAAATATTTTTTTTGTTTAAGATTTTTTCCAAGCCATTAGTAACAGATAGTAACAAAACTGTTATTTGGTTACATTGAAAAACTATTTAGCTTTATTCTACAAAAATAAAATCTTGGAAATGTTATTCTTAGCAGCGTCAGCATTAAAAAACACGATGTACGGAAGACGAAATGGGAAATTCCAGGTAAAAAAAAATAACATGGTAACCCTACGTTTTTTTTTTATTATATTTAAATTGGTTTTAGGAAATAAGGCAAGCTGTCTTCCCTTTAACGTTGGACCACTACTTACGGGACACCCTGTAGATAAAATACTTTATGATTTCTAATAGCAAACATCGTAATTTAATGCATAACTACCTCTACTGGGGCGTTGTCATTTCCCTAACATATTTAAATCAAAACCCATGACTGAGTGCTAGTCAAACTTTGAGTTGTAGCTGTCCCTCCGGCCGGACCTAAGTCCTCCAGTTTTACCTTACCTACCTATCTACTTAGATGTTGGGAAACCTCAAGCAAATACTATCAAGAACAACGGAACGAAAGGCCATCCCTTTGATAAAAGCAACAAGGCATATTTTTAGGAACTGAAGATATTGAGAAGCATTCCTGAATCGGCTTTGTATAATTTTGAATCTGGACTTTGTGGAAGTAAGAACAGCCAGGTATTCTGCATACGTATTCTACTCAACTACCTACCTAGATACTTACTTTCTTGAATAGGAACCAGTTAGTTCATGTTAGGTGGAGTAAGAAACCACTAGCTCGTCCCACACCCAACATGTTCCTAATCCGTGTCATAATACTACACAGGAGGTAGTTAGGTACTATACAGTTTTAGGTAATAGGTTGACGACCTCTGTAGAGCGTTGCGGTTCGAGCGGTCCCGGGGACCCAATCCCGGCTGGGGGGGAAGAAAAAAAATATCGCAAGGTCTTATATGTTTATATGTGTGTTACGTCGCTGATTCTGATTCCCATGACACAGGGTATTAGAGGACGGGGCCGGAAGCAATGTCTGAGTCTGTATATAAATGTTTGAATCAACTTACACAATTGGGTTTCGGTCGTAATCCCTACCCTAAGCTGAGGCCTAGGAAGCAAGAAATAATTGAAATGACCCATAAAACCTATAAAACAGTCCATTATTGTATTGGCATCTGCATAATGATGACGTTCTCTGACGTAGGCGGTAAGCGGATGATTTGATTAGTATACAATCAAGTTGAGACAGTTCACAGATAACGCACGATATGGAAAGCACGAGCATAGATTTAAAACTATGCGATACAGAGCACAATACCTACGTGTGGGCGCTAAGTGGCGACCACGGAGCATTGCATATTAGATATCTGTGGTGGCGGGCGACCCTTAACAAAGATAACAAAATATAATAAAGTTACGAGATCATGACATAACTATGGAATCTAATTGCTAGATTATTATACAGGGCAATAAATGATTTTAAACCACTTTGTACGCTTCCAGTTCCATACATATTTTTGACAAAATCACTGTATGAAATCGAGAATCATTTTTAGTTTTCTCATCACGTAAGTGGATGGACTCACTTCTTTACTTTAAGTTATTCCACACAATCATTGATGTATTAGGTAACAAAAGACAGTCAAATAGATATCCTATGTAATTTAGTTTTTTCGATATTAATAACTTTATTTTGACAAAAAAGATTAAAAACTTAAATAATTCGAAAACCAACTTTTTTTAAAAGGAAATATCATAAAGTTTGATGGAAATGGACTCTACTTTACCACTCACACACCTGAATCGAATAACCAATAACTCTCTCTGTTCAGATACAACAGTTAACTCTTTCATTTCAACTAAGTCTTATTAGTTCATTAAAGTGCATCAGCAAAGTAAAATACGCTTTGAAACATAACCATTCAAGATAAATAAAAACTTTTTAATAATTACGCAAACTTAAATGATTTATCTCACCACGATATCGCTAACACAAGATATTTTTCTAAAATTATACCAATTCATAAGGACATTCGGCATAACACGCGTTCATCTTCATTGCATATTAAAATATAATTAAAGAACATCTTGCACATATTCCCTTAGTTTTTTTTTTAATATTCCCGTTTCAACCCGTCCATTGTTTTGTGCCTGCCTATACGTTGGATAAAATAGGGAATAAAAGTACGACATTAATTACACTTTGATGGGTTGAGATATCTTGGTATCCTGTTAATTTTTAAACATACAAGGTGAAAAGGTCTTTTGAAGTAAGCTAATAACAAGACCGAGTTTCATTAGTATAAAACTACACCCTGCGACATATTGCATAATATATTCGTTCATTTCCTTTTTTATTTGACACCTTCGCCGAGGGATTATCCAATACCTACTTTAGCACAAAACGCTCAAAGATTTAAATCGCTTTCTTTTCCAACTTTTCCAGCAGGAAATTGCTTTCGATCTTTTTGTTGGACAGCACTTTTAAAGCTCGCGCTATAGGGTAGAGATTGGGATGTTAGATTATCGGGGGTTGGGAGTCTTAAGGGATTAAATATGGCCAGCGCCAGGGGACGCGAACAAAGAAATGCATATTTAGCTTCAATTCTACGCTAAACTAGATAATATAAAATGTAGGATAAATATATGTTATAAAAGGTCTATTACAGATAAGAATGGTCTTTTAAAATTACCGTATATCTGTTATATTTAATACTTAAAAATATTTTTCACAATGCATTATTATTCAACTAAATGAACAAGCGCACGGAGACGAAATCAGTTTCCTATATGAAACTTACACGCAAAAATAGGTAAAATTTTTTTATTTTTTTTTATGTTATTATTACAGGAGTTTAGTAATATTTTCTATAATTTTCTTGGTCTCGGAGCTCGGGCTGCCCCGCGGGGCTCTGCGCGGGAGCATGCGTCAGTCTACTTCGACGCGATGCGACGGGTATTTGTTTTCTTTGTCTAATTCTCAATGCCATTGGCCCTTGTTCAGCCCTTAAGTGGTAATGATAATACAGGAAACTCGGGCAGATGGTGGATAATGATAAGGGACCTGTATGTGTATAAGGTCTTTCAAACATGGGAATAGAGATAAAGCCGCCTTGTGGAAGGAGTTTTTAAAATTCTTGATTAGCTCAATGAAGGTTTGTGTCTTTATTAATAAGTAATTGTAGGAAGGCCAAGAGGGGATTTTGTGAGATACTCGAGCGCGTCAATTTAAGGTGATACAAGAAAAAAACTCCAATATAAAGTCATCTAAAGATTTGATTTTTGGGTTAGCGTTGATCGAGTATTTGATTAAGATCCTCACTGAATAAAAACGCGTTTAGGATTATTTTTTCTCGACAGAATTTAATTACAAAAGAACACCTATAAATAGTTATTTTTTTTCCTGTAATTCTAAAAACCTAACTAATTTCATCGCCGAACTGCATTCAAAATGTGGATATTATGTATTCTTAAACTCTCCTTGAAAACCTTTTTAATAAAATAGCGTAGTTAATTTTTAAACAATTTTTATGCGGTTTGGCGCTACGTTATTTTAGTAGGAAACGAGAACATTGTTTACGCTCTCTTTTCTTTCTTATGTGGAAGTAATTAACGCTGTCACTTTCGTCTACATTCATATTCCTTTTCTATATATTGTTTCGTATCACCTTAAGATACCTTACACCCTGATTAGTAACTCCACCAGATCTAAGCTTTCCACCGAGACCGCGCTATTCACTCCACACCATCCCTACCATTGTACGGTGGTACGGAACCCTTCGTGCCTGGCCGGTTTTGTTTAAGTTTGTATGTGTTAGATTTATTGAAATGTACACTTATCAAGTTATCAGAATGAAATTAATCGACATGTCTTAGTCTGACGAGCTCGAGTAATATGAACTTATTATTATAGTTGCCCCAACGGCGCGGCTCAAGGTGGGAGTTACTGAACAAGGTGCAAGGTATGTCCCGTATCTGAATATGACGCGCTCGAGATACTCACGAATTAGCCTCGTCGGTCCCCTGCCATTATTGTTTGCGGCGCGTCTTATGCAAATAATCAGAAGGTACAAGGATCATAGAGCCTCAGAAGATTTGAAATCTCTTAGAAAGACTTATAATGTTCATCATACAAATGAGAATTCTTAAGTTTTTAGTGTTGCAAATTTATTTCACGAAGGGCTCTGTATTCAAATGGGTTTCACGCTTGCTTCTCACAAAGCAGGCGCAGGTTCGAATCCTGACCATGTACAGATGTAATATTTCACGATGAATGTTTGACTTTGGTTGTTGTTAGCCGTGCACACGCATATATATATATTTATAATTGTTTACCCAACATATCGTTCTTTGGTAAATATGAAGCAAGTCTATGAATAACTTCCTCCTTCCTTCCACTGCCTTCCTCTCTTCTAACCTACATCGCGTCAGGTCTAACTAGCTATGACTTGTGACTAGTCATGTCGCGAGTTAGTTTATCTACGCTTAAGGAATACCCTTCTAGAAGGGGGGAAAAAGATTGATTGACCCCAAACAAGTCGTTCGAGTGACAACTCAATGTTTGTCGGACGCTTAGTAGTGCTGTCATTGTCTCTCGCCGGGAACTGTCATGACAGCGCCAGTATGACATGTATCGGCAAGTTAGAGGAGGCGATTCTTGAAATGAATTTTGACATTCCGACCGAACTCCGGTGACATTTGATTCGAATCCGCTTATCCTGCGTTTTTTTTAAAGTAAAAAAAAATCAATTATTTTAAAGTATTTTAAGTTTAGTCGCTCTTTGAGCTCACAGTCTATAGACTTCGCGTGCGATACAGGAAATTTTAGTTTTTTAGTAAAATAATTTTCCACCCCCTCACACCCCCGACCCCTTGATGTAAATAAAAATAGTCCTATCATTTTTACGATCTCCACAAATCCAAATCATGGGTTTGGGCTGTAGCGTTTTTTTTAGAAGTTTCAACCCCATATCTCCGCCATTTTGTAAAATTGTCAAAAGCTAAATCGACAAAAAATATATTTAATTATCGTTCCTACTCACAAAAAATCAGGAGAATCTGTTTAGAAATGCGGCCTATAGAGAACACAAACGGGGACACATCCGGACATATGAAAGCATTTTTTCCCAATCCTGAAACGGATACTCTTCGTCGCTTCGCTCGCGTGATCATTTATGTAAATAATAATTTCATCATGTGAAGAGTGTTTTGCATACAAACAAATTAACCTACAATTATTCTTGAACTGAACATTATCGAACTACCGGATAGTCGAATACGTCATCACACAATCCGCTGAAGCTGACACAAATCCTCCCGGCTTTAAATACCCCCTTCCTTTTAAATTGAGACAAGTGCTGATTGCATTAGAAAGAGACGAGTATGTCGACTCAAGCTTTTGCTCACCGGGTCGCTATGTTTTCGGTTCGGTAGCGATTTTCTGCTGAGAGACTTTCTCACTGGCTACGTTCTGGTAATATAGTGAGAGTGAGTCAGTTTATAAGCGATATTGAGGCGCACGGCGGAGCTGGGGCTGGGGACACGGGAAGGGGGAAAGTCCGGGCTCTCTGTACAGATTCTGTGCGCGTGTACTCGGTACAGTATCGATACGAGTCGGTCTGAAAGCTCTCATTTAAAGCAAGCGTTACAGATTCTGTACAGAATCGGTACCGAATCGGTGACGAAGTGGCCTTAGCGTCACACCTTTTAACATACGGACGTAGGCACAGTTGCGCCTAAATTAATCCAGTTATTCTGTAGCAGACCAATTTTACTCACGATATTTTCCATCACCGTCAAAATTGTAAATAAATCACCTTAGTATTTATTGCCCTAGCGGCGGCCTCCTTTGAGTGAGTATCCGCACAGAATACATTTATATAGTATCCGCGCTCTTTGAAAAGAGCTGGCAAGCGGCAACGCGGCGTGATCAAAGGTGACGCTAACAAAGCGAATAAACTATAACTAGTCAGCGCCGGGATTTGAACCAGCCTCTCCTGCGTGACAGGCGGGCGTGAAACCACTAGACCACGGATGTGCATATGTTTATATTCTGAAGTTGTATAACAAACAAACATAGCGTCACGCATTTTTCTATACGGCGTGGCGGAGGCACACTTGCGGCCAGGGATAGCCAGTTATTCAATAATCCACTTTGCGTGAGAGGGGGCTAGCCGAGGTGTGTAACATATTGTGAAACTTACTGCGAGTTGACTTAGCCACGAAACTCTCGAAGCGGATATTTGTATCACAGAGAACACTCGGAGATGAAAAATTGCCACCTGGCTAAGTTGCGATGGAAATTGCACCGGACACACAATTCTGTAAAATGGTATGGTTGGTTATTGAATAAATCAAAGGACACAATAATTCGTATATTCGTATTCCTACATTTGTATAGCACATGAAAATTCACATTACAAGCTTAAAGAAAATACATTAACAAAGGCAATCTTATCTATTATTATAGAGTTTCAATGAAATTATTAAAGTAAAAGTGTTAAATTTTATTTAATTTAATATACTACTAGTAATATTATCGGATTTCAATAATTATGTTAAAAGCCTTATCTGTGGTTTTGTGCTTTTCAGTGTACCGCAGCAGTTAGGATTTTTAGTTTTTTAAATTACGTCTTCTGTTCCTGCTTTTTCGTATAAAATTTCAAACATTCTGTTAATGCTTAGTTGAAAACTAAGGTGTAGTCAGGTAATATTCCTTTACTCGCCTTTCAAAGCCCTTTATTTTGCTACCCCACTTGAAAAACGTTTTTTTAGCCCGCATATTAAATTGCCTCAAATCTGCCCCAATCTTATTTTTTTATTTACCCAGTGACACTACAGAGTCATCAACACGGATTTAATGGTGTATCATTTATCAACATCCGTTTGGTCGTTTAGCAGTTTTTTATTTATTTATTTCAGGGTTACTGTCTGGTCAGGGTCTGGTGTTAATCTGATGGAAATAGCGGCAGTATCGAGCCTGATATTAAATAGAGTTTTTTTTAAGGAAATCGACGGTTTTTTGCCTGAATATTTTTTGAAATTGAAATAGAACGCTATGATAGGCTTCATTCAAATGAAAGAAAAAAAAAACTTTCGGAACCTAGAAAAAATTTCATTATAATGGTTAATAATGGAGCACAGTACGATTACTTTCCGCTCAAAACCCCAGGTTGTTTTAAGGCATCGCTATTTTGAACCTTATTCCATGGTAATAAAATTCAAAACCTTGTGGTTTGGCATCTTATGATGCCATGGGGCCTTGAGGAATTAACTTTACCGTTCGACGCTTCTCGGTTTTAGTCGCTGGAAGTGATCAAGTTGTCCTGGAAACTTGAAATTTGGCACAGAGGTGTATCATAAAGATTATATTAAGGGAAAAATTCTGAATACCGTTAATAGATTTACTATTAAAAACATAAATAAAATCTTAAAGCCAAGAAGTGTCGAGCGGTAAAGTTAAAATAATGTAACTGTACCTACCTAATTAATAACTGATAACACTGTGAAACTAGCTAAAGTATTCGTAACTCTCTTCCACATTGTTGTGTACACAGAACCCGCCTCGGTCCGATGTTGGTACCCGCACGATCGTTTCCGAAGTGCGAATACCGCTAGGCCACGGACGCCCCGAAAAAAACTCTTATTAAAAACGGAAATCACAATAACCATCTTTGTTCACGCTAAGTGTGAATTTTAGCAACGTATCTAGTTTGATGTATTATGCGGTAGGTAAAAGTTTGTGGTCGGTCAGTTTTTAGTGCTAAATATAGTTTCTGCTAGTATTTCAACTCACTCGGTCCGACTTATTTGAGAAATTGAATTTCGAACACATTCCCTGTGTAACGGCATAAAGGCTAAGGTCGAGCCACCGCTATCAGTAGCTATGATCGTCTATTCTACCTACCCCCAAAAGAGATGTCCCGATTCAGCTGTAAAAATTGTAAGTTAAGAATGATAAGTCTGAATTTCTTGTTCGTTGAGAAGTTCGTTAGGCGTACAATATTCGAACGGAGGATTGGTTCAGGAAGTTACGGTTTCAAGTTAGACAGAGAAAGCATATATGCCCGCAAGCCGGTATTTCGCATCAGTTAGCGGTGTATTGCGCCAGATCGATCGTTGTTGTATTTTGTGTGATGGAACCATTCATTTTTTTGTATATACGGGCGCTTGGAACTTCTTTTAGTGGTCGACCACGATTTATAATATTTGTTTGGGATATCGTATAGATATCCGTCGTAGTTTTACGACGTGAGTACTCAATGATATTTCATGTGCTCGCTAGTAGCGGCTTGTGGTGGTTCCATTTATATATATTTAGTTCACGGCAATAACGATCCGAATAGACCGGTTTACACAACTGCGATTTGATTTTCCGAAATGGGTTTGAACTAGCAGTTACCTCAAAAGATCCGTAACGTTTTGAAACCTTCAACTCTGCGCAATTTGAGCTGGATGTTATCGAAACGTTGTCATTAGCGCTTTTGGAGATCTAACCCACACCACAGCGAAGTGCATACTTCGGTAAATACCGATCTATGAATCTCGCTGACCTCAGCACGTCCTCGACCGAGCCCAATCATAAATATTTGACTCAGCCTACACATTAGACCTCCAGCGCAATTTACATTTAATTTAAAGATGCAACTTGAATCCAAACCGATCCAAGGCAAAGCAAAACAATCTACCCGGTCCTAAACAATTAACTTTAGACTGTAATATGATCTCTTCGCGCGTCCCCGACAACACTCAAATGTCAAAAATATCAACAGGATAGGTTATCTGTGTTGACAACGTTTAAACTTTGTTCTGAATTTGTTATTTCCATCCGCGGAACCTAATCGATCAAACAGTCTCCCTATGCCCTGCCAACCTAGGTTTAGCCGCAACTAAACTCCTGTCTAGCCCAGTCTAAAATCCTAGTGTTATACCACGTCCATTATCGACACCACTCGAAAATGGTTGAGTTTGATTTGAATGTGTTTGTATGTTTAATGACTGTGTGTGTGGGAATTTCAAAACTCGCTACTCGAAAGGAATGAGGAGAGGATTAGCCCGCGAATATCCTTAGAGCCAATCCAGGAACCCTATGGTGAAGGAAAAAGGAATTAAGTTAGAAGTTAATTATCTAACGACCCAAGGATAGTTTTGGAATTTGGGGTAGGTTGATTTAAAGGATAGGAACCGAGGTATATCTCGGCGCTTCAGACACTCACGAAAATCCACTGTAACACGCAATCACAATCCGTCCAGTTCAGACGCGTAAAACGGCAGACCGAAACTGTTTAGAATTACTGAAAGACGAGTGTCACAGCTGCTTGACGCAGAGACTGAATACCTTCTCCTCCTACGTTCTCGTATTTATAGACCACACATGTCTGGAAAAAAAAATGGCGTCCTTTGCGAACACGCGCTGCCCAGGAGCATCTCTAACTACACAGGGTCTAATTTCAATCAAACATGCCATGCAGATCCGCCGTTCTACAAGCTTTGTGTACGCATATTCACTATGATCAACCGTAGGTTATCACTCAACTCATTTGGTATTGCCGATACACCAAAAAGCTGTTGATCGCTGACCATAAAAGCTTGTTGCGATTAATTAAGCCTTCCCGACCGCTAGCGTCTTAGACAAAGATCACTAGAATGATATTCAAACCCGTGATGTCAAACTCGCCACATCGTACCAAACAAACGCAATTGTATATTTGCAGTCAACATAATAGCTTTCTCCGTATCGTTCCATAATAACCTTCCATTATTTAGTTATTCATAATTTATTCAGCGCGCAGCCAAATCGGCTCTGATCCCTACACATTTCGCAGGAATGCGCCAAAAAAACCTGACCTGACCTCTGTTCCTGGAACCAACTCTTGTATTCAATGTGTGTAACAATACAGCGCGGCGATGGGCTAGCCCTCTGTCACGCAAAAATGAAGTATCAAATGTACTGACTCTTATGTACCATTACACCTGAAGTCTAAAATAGGAAATTTGATTAAACACACATCAAAAATAAATACCAAAATAGCCGACTGCATTTTTACGCTTTTTAGGTGTTGTGCAAAAATAGTTACTTAAATATGTTATGTAAAGAGATCGGATAATCGGATGTATATTTACCTAAAGTTGAGGTGTGGGCTATTATGAAATGCACTTTTTATTGAAAAAATCCCGCGATGCCGGGATCGCTAAATTTATTGTTGTGATTATAACATCGGATGTATATTTACCAACATTTTATAAAACTATTTATTATGTTTTTTTTATACTAACACACATTATCCTCCTCTTAAACCCTACACACACATATATCTTTTACTTTTATACATCCAAATAGTTATACAATCCCGGAATATCGGGGTTTTTTTTTTATTAAGAAGCCGCTTCCATACTTTTTTAGACAAAATTACTTTACGATAAATATTTATGCATCCGAATATCTGATCTCTAGTTATGTATGACAATGATATTTTTGTATATTTACTTCTAAACGTTTCTTCGATGTTAACGCATTCCATTTAGTTTGTTTTATGTCCTAATGTTGAGAAGCACTTAACGCATTTTGATATTACCATCCTACCACAATTAGACACATTAGTGTTTAGTTCTAGTTCTAGCCTAGAGCAATACTAATATCACCTTCTTATCATAGGACTGCAGGCATAAAGTTCTACTAACCTAGAACAATTTCCGTACCTCATTTACATTTAGAGTTGAGTTCGGTTTTTATATTAGAGCAAGCTTCGATTATTGCTGGAAGCTTACGGATTATTACGACTTAATTACATAGAAGCCTTAGAAAACCACGAAAATGATCATAAAATGATTATAATGCAATGAGCTAAAGCTTATTTCTGGCAATAATCGAACTCTTACTGTAAAGGCACTCTACAGTTCTTAAATGCAAGTTCATACAGTTCAATTTGGCGTTTATATTACTCGTAAGTTGGTGAAATAAATGATGTGTCGCAGTCTCCAATTAAATCTGACAGCGGTGACAGGCTGTCAAGTTAGATAGGGCGGGGGTGAGGGGGGGGGATAGTTCCACTATTACAGTGGGGGAGGAACTGTGGAGGCTTTGCACAACACGACTTTAATTAGTGACGAATATTTGGGTCGAATAGTTTAGATTAACTCTGCCACCCGGTATGGGAAAAGGGCTGACGCTATGATTTAGTTTAGACTAGTTCGAGACTTCTACCCAAACGCAGGGACGCAGGAACGAACGGGATGTGAATGTTGTCTATACATATATACACGAACAGTCCTCATCAAAACTTTTTTTGCAGCAAACCAAACTAAAACGTCATCTTTGTATATATTTTTTGTTTATGGTGATTTTTTCAAATTGCGCTGAATCACATTTGATAAAATTTATATGCCAACTGAAAATGGGTGCCCCAAATAATAGGTGTTTAGTTTTATCTGAAGATATTTAATTCGGTTTGTACAAGGTATTCGCAGCTCGGGCTCTAATGCGAGAATGGTGGTTAAATCGAGTTGAACGGAATTTATAAGATATGGTTAATTAGCGCCATCTAGCCTTTATTAGTCGAACCACCTCTAAAGGTATTGATTTAGGGTATAGTTGTGGGTGAGGTGGTTCGTACTATGGAAGACTAGATGGCGCTGTACATTGATGCTATGATGTCATTTTGACATACTCCAGAGCGCCTAAACTCTACTAGGTATACAAATATAACTGTAATTTATGAATGTGACTAGCTAATTTATTAATAGATTTATGTATACTCCTAGCGTTCTGTTTTAGTTACCTACCTAGAAAGATTCTAGATCTTATGAAGAAAACACAAGAGAAGTATTTTTTTTTATTAAGTAGGCAGTAGTTAATTAGGTTGCATTTCACTTGTTTGTGTAATAAAGTGATTAATTAATTATATAGTCCCTGTCTACCTACACTGATTACTTAGAACTAATAGTCGGTATCTGACAGAGAAATAGGTAAGGGGCAAATATTATTGAAGGCTCGTTTGATAAGGCCTTTTGTTGTTTGGATGAAATGACATCTAGTTTGCTGGCGTACTGGCCCCGTCGTCGAGCCAGTCACGATCCAGCCCAATTTGGTTTTTTGCAAAGTCGGTAAGTTAGTTCCTAATTCGTGTCGGTTTACGCACAATAGGTCATAGAATTTTTCGGCGCCCAGTATCATGTCGATTTCGCCGGCTGAATTGAATCCATCATCAGCCAGTCGGAATCGTTTAGGTATGATAAGATTTCCTATATCATAGTTAGGTAGGTTGCAGATTGTAGGTACAATATAGCAAGATAGATCCACAGAAAATGGTTCGGTTCTAGAGTGAATAATAACGTTACAATAGTGTTTAACGTTTATTATTGTGTTGCTGATACCCATGACATCGGTATCTGTGTTGTGTACAGGTAGGTTTAGTTTTTTGTGTGCCCTTTCTGTTATGTAGCACGATTGCGAGCCGGAATCCAATAGGATTCTCATGCTTTGTTGTTTGTTTTCGTGATCGGTTATGTTTACTACAGCTGTAGATAAGAAAACATGCTTGTTTTGCATCGGCTGTGAACAAGCATTGTCATTTGACGTGTTGATTTGCTTAATATGCAAGTTTATAGATTGATTTTCGGATGTAGATTGTTGTTGTGGGGTGTATAGCGTCATAGGACGAGATACGCTCGGTTGTGTAGGTAATCGCTCGGGATTATAGGTAGGACGAGATGTGTTCGGTTGTGTAGGTAATCGCTCGGGATTATAAATAGATTGCTCGTTCGCTGGAGTAGGTATAGTAGGTATGTGTAACAAAGTATGATGTTTACCTGAACACTTGGTACACTTGCTGGCTCGGCAGTTCGGCACCGCGTGATTCGATCTCAGGCAGTTAGTGCAGAGTCGTAACCTCTTCGCAGCTCGGCTGCGAGCTATAGGGCTAAGGGCTAGGAACTGTGTACACTGATTTAGGTAGTGGGTGCCCTTGCAAAAAGGGCAGTGATTATGCTGGGTAGTAGGTGGTTTTGTTACCTTGTTAGCTTCCGGATTGTTGCGGGACGTGGTTATCATCGCCTTTTCAGTTGTATTACTCGAATTCCGGTTTGTATTTTCAACAGCTTGGTTGCTGTTCATCGACTCCAAAAGGTCAGCTCGGGACCTCAAAAAAGTCTTGAAATCCTGTAATGTAGGAAGTTCACGTGAGTTGGATTTTTCTTCCCATTTTAGTTGTAGTGACTTTTCTAGCTTGCTAGATAAAAAGAAAATTATCAATATATCCCAGTTTTCGGTTGCTATATTTAAGCTTCTTAGGGTTCTAAGGTGTTTCGATATGTTATCACCCATGCCCCTTAGTGCCATTGGATTCGATTGTACGCTATCGATGCCGAAAAGCGCTCGCAAATGATTGTAGACCAATACTTTTGGGTTATTATAGCGTTCGCAAAGTAATTGCCATGCTATGCTGTACCCTTCCTCCGAATATTCCAGCGCTCCTATAACTTCCAAAGCACTGCCCTTTAGACAACTTCTCAAATATTTATATTTTTGTATGGGCTTCAGGTTACCCTGATTTATAAGTGCGTCGAAAGTATCTCGGAATTCGATCCACTGTGTAATGTCTCCATTAAATGAGGGTAGGCTAATATCTGGGTACCTAATGGAATCGCTAGCATCTGAGCTATGTTTGCAATGATGTGTAGGTTCTTGTAAGTCGGTCTGGTCTGTCGCTTTTTGATTTAAAGTGCCTTTGGCTTTAGCTATGTATTGATAATACTGAGATTCGAAGGAGTCTCTTTCGAGTAACTGCTTGTCAATATCTGAGCAGAGGGTTTCGATATTACTTTGTATTTTATCAAACTGTAAAAACTCGAGTTGCATTTTGTCTGTGCGCAGCCCAAGCTCGATTATTTGTTCGGCAGTCATCGTTTCGGGTTTTATGGATGCTATAAATTTGACAAATAGGGTCATTTTCCCCTTTATAATCCCTCGCTTTCTTATTAGTTCTGATATGCTCTCAGGTTTAGATTTCTCTACGGTTGCCACGTCGTTATTGGGCATTTTAGCTAATGGGAATATTTAGATAGATAGATATAGATAGATATTGTTTGATAGGTAGATTAACGACGAATTTCCTCAGAGTCTCGTTTGTGCGTCATACAGACACTATCGCGTTCCTTGATATCATCATATGGAAATGTCGAAATTTACCAATAATTTACCTACTAATAACGGTGTATAGATAAAATAAATGGGGGGGGAAATTTTGTGCCAACTCACGTGATCGGTAGATACTTATGTTTTTATGTCTCTCGTCTCTGGCGCGCCTTTCGTCCAACAGCAGGGGCGGCTCCTCGGCTTCCGACGGGTCTCGAGTCCAGTCTCGGCTGGACGCTCCACCGGGCTTCGGATATGCTGCTCCTTGTACGTCCGTTGGGTTTCGGCTGCTCGGTGATTTGATTCTCGGCTGATGGTCTTCAGATGTTGGGGGGCACACGCGGGACGCACGTGGTGATGTCTTAGTGTGTTTTCCTGGGGTTTCGCCTTGCAGGATCACTTTCTTCGACGCCTCGTGGTCGCTTTTACTTGTTCTAATGCAGGAACGAATTTCAGACGGCTGTTGAAACGAATACGCGGCAATAACGCGGCAATACGCAAGATGGCTGCGACCATGTGCTCGCGCCTTTGTCCTTGTCGCGGGCGGCGCGGCGGCGTATTTGCAGGTTTCTTCCGTCCAATTTCTTCACTGCGTTATTTCGAACGTCGGGGTCACCATGAAAATGGGTGCCCCAAATAATAGGTGTTTAGTTTTATCTGAAGATATTTAATTCGGTTTGTACAAGGTATTCGCAGCTCGGGCTCTAATGCGAGAATGGTGGTTAAATCGAGTTGAACGGAATTTATAAGATATGGTTAATTAGCGCCATCTAGCCTTTATTAGTCGAACCACCTCTAAAGGTATTGATTTAGGGTATAGTTGTGGGTGAGGTGGTTCGTACTATGGAAGACTAGATGGCGCTGTACATTGATGCTATGATGTCATTTTGACACCAACTCTGAAGTTTGTAACCTACCAATCAGAACAAGAATCAATCAACATGAAAATTTGGACATTCCTTTTGCGGCCGAGGCTTTGCGGCTGTGGCAGGTCCGTTGCCCGGGGAGAGATGTGCCGGTGCAGACTGGCGTGCAGCGTGCCTGGGATGAAGACCTTTGCAGGTCATCCCTTGACGGGCTTCTGGCGCAGAATACGGGAGCGGATCTTGCTCGCCTGCGTGCAGTCTCCCAACCAGAGTCTGGCGCCTGGCTGCATGCATTACCGTCTCCGCAGTTGGGCACCTTTTTGGACGACAACTCCCTGCGTGTGGCAGTGGCGCTTCGGTTAGGTTGCGACATCTGCGAACCACATCGCTGTGTTTGTGGTGCGGCGGTTGACTGGACATTTTGATTAATTTTCCAAGATACCTGCGATTTTGATCGACCCGTGTAAATTAGGGGCGATTCGATTTTACTGGTCGATGCGACTGGTGACTTGCCGATGAAAGTCTACCCGTCTAAATACCTCGGAGTAGGTTCCTACGTAGGGTGATTTCGTCATATGTACCTGTTATGGCACGTGTATGCTCGACTGTAATCCACCTGTTCCCCTCTTAGGCCCAATGGTTCAAACGCGATTCAGCTCTCTCGAATATCTATGACAATATAACGTAACGTCCTAATTGTGCCCACTTTTAGACAGTTTCTATATTCCATTTTGCGTGACAAGGGGCTAGCCCATCGGCACAGCTATGGAGAAGGTTTCTTCACGATGGTTATACAGTATACAGTACTTTAGATAATTCACTTATCTGATCCGGTCAGCACCGGGGCTAGAATCTGCATCTCCTGCGTTAGAAGCAGGCGTGAAACCCACTAGACCACGGAGTTAACATTGACAACTCCATAAAAATTGCGGAGACATTTAAAAAATGACCCTACGCTGCAAAAGTAACCCTTGTAGTGTAGAACTGTCATGATTGGTTAGGGCTAATGCGTTATCAACTTATCAGTTAGAATTGTCATGTTTGAAACCTAACCCATTTGAGTTGGTAAACCTCAATTAGTTACTAACACATGGTACGTTTCTAAAATTGTCTAATTTACCTTAACCACCGGCTGTTTGCTGTCATTTGTCATAATGTAATATGGGTTAGTGGTTTAACTTGGCCTAATTGAATTACAACATAACATAAAGGCACAGTGGTGCACATTATTCTATATTTTTACCCGACTACCCAACATGAAAGCTAAAATTAGGGTTATCTGTTTGACATTTGTACCAGCACATCCAAATTACCAAAAAATTCGAAAATTTACTACCAATAAATTCGAAATGACTGCCAAAATGGATGGATGTCCACCAAATTGTGTTTGGATAATTGATCACCAAACTTCTTTTTATGTTTTGTGTACTTAAGTTTAAGTTTTAAGTATTTTTTGTTGTTCTTACATGTTCAACCTAACACGAAGGATAAAGGGGGCTTCGCTTCGCTCACCCCCTTTACCCTTCACCTAAGCTACCGAGGTATTTTGCCCTGACATTTTCTGCAACTTTTGGTGGTCATTTAGCCATTTTGGGTAGGAAAAAAATATTTTGGTGGTCATTATATTTGTTGCCCATCCAAACTATATATCAGATCTTGACAAATGAGGTATCAATAGAAGCGTATTGATCGTCGCCTGGTTTTTTTACATTATCCCCAGCCGGGGATCAAACCCGGGACCTCTCGTATGGTACAACCGCTACGCACACAGGTCGAAGTGTTGGGTATCAAGTTAAAGAGCTTCTTGCAAAAAATTATATAGTGATATCTCTTGCACGCGGCGTTGCTTGCATTTAGTCGTTAGAAGTGTATTGACCGCCCGGTGGCTATTCTTTAGATCGCGATGTTGTAGCAGGGCTTGTGTTCAACTGGCTACCGAATTGATTAAAAAATTACATCTTAAAATTGTTGTTCAACCCAAATTCACTAAATATTCACCAAAATTTCACACCCTATTATTTACTAAACTTCGTAGGGGTCGCCTCGCTATGCTCGCTTCGGCCCCAGGTTGTATTATAAAGTTTTGACCTAATAAACTAAACTTTAGTATTCGAACAGAACGTGACTTAAGCAACCAATACGGTTCTGTAACACTACAGGGGAGCACTAAATTTGGTGAACATTTAGTAAATTTGGTAGTCAAGTTTCATATTGGTAAACAATATATTTATTGCCTTTTAGTAGTCGCATTTTAGTTTTTGTACTTATTGTCTTGAGTATGACAAGGTATTTAGCAGCTCTGGAGATATGAAGGTTTCCTCACTATATTTTGTAACTTATTATTATCGGACAATGTCAGCACCGGGGATCTAACAGGGCGTGATAGACGAGAATATAATAATTGAACCACGAATTTAATAACACGGATAAAATATCTATATATAAAAAAAAGTGTGGAGTGATTGTCAACAATTCACAAAGGGATAAAATGGCTGAGAATGGGTCTGTTACTAGATATCCAGGGATCAGGGCCGGGGTGAAGGGCAACCCTTAATGAGATAAGGGATTTGAGTGAAACCAGCGATGAGCGGACGAAAGTTTTGGTTTCCAGAATTATTAGTTATTTTCGCCTAAAATATGAAATAAACATGCCAATGCCAATACATATGCAGTGTAGCATAGGCAGTTGGCTCGTATACTTATTTATTCTGGCCGCATTCAACATACTTATTGTTAAGGTGTTATTGGGGAATAATACTGAACGACTCACTATAGGGCTGATTTGATCAGAGCAACTTTATAATGCACTTTCTCGAACTGGTCGGTTCAAAACGCGAAGATGTGAAACAGAACTAAACGAATCCATGACGTCACTTGGAAACAAAACACAAATTCTCATTTAATTGACTAAATGGAAAACTTCACAGAAATATATTCATTCTTCATACGAGCTCCGTGGTCTTGTCTAGTGGGGTTCGAATCCCGGTACTGACCATATACCATGAGTTAAGTAATTTTTCTTAAGTTCATTATGCGGACGTTCCAACAGTGATGGAAAACGTCGTGAGGAAACCTCCAATCTCCATAGCTGCGGCGATGGGCTAGCCCACAGGCACGCATAATGAAGTATTGAATAACTGGTGAAATGTAGGCACAACTGTGCCTTGGCCACCCCATGTGGGGAACGCTTATATGTATGTTCACTTAACGCTCAATCTCTGTCTCCAAGCCCGCAACTTTCACGCGCAATCGAAAGTAAGCACTGCGGTATTGACTCGATCTAGATTGTTATTACCAGCAGATTTTTGTCAGCCATTTTCTAGACCTTTTTTTACCTATGCTACTGGGCGATTCAGCTAGGGAAATAACGGCTCAGTGATGTGACGATGACTGACGTGGACAACTTTGGTCCCTTTCAAACACAGTCAATACGATTGCGCGGCTCCTCTTTGAGTTTTGTGGAGGGTGTCGGTCGGGTGTGGCCAACCCGAACTGTCAAAAGTTATCAAGCTGCCTTAGTAATGTACTAATAAACGACTAAACCTCTGACACAGCTTAACGACTAATACTACCGAGTAGCGATAGTATTAGTCGTTAAGACTTAACGTGATATCCGAAACACGGAAGCGCTCGAAATAAATGCCACATAGAAACGGACACCCATTCGGTACGGTCTCGGCCCGATGTTGCTACCCGCACGATCGTTTCCGATGTGCGGATGTCGCTAGGCTACGTAGGTACCCATAGTCGTCTGATAATGCACAAGTATTGTTGTCGTCTGAGTCAAAGTCTGTCATGTCAAGCTCAAATCAGTCAAAGTTCCGTGATAAAGTCGGTAGTTTTTGTCAGATGTTCTCATTATCATCACCTGAGATAATTGATACCTAAAGTTTACCGTCTTTGTCACGCCATTGTCACTGAACTGTCATTTAGTTAGCGGAATTGGGATGATTTTGTGCCCTTCCCTCGGGTAAGGGTGTGAAGATAAAATCGCAGATAAACGCTGTTGCTACAGTTTTTATAGACACCTTCCTTACTGAGTAAGTTCTATTTAAATAACCTTAAAGTAAAATATTCAATGAGTACGTGATTTGACGGATTTTCAGAATATGTAAAACGGATTATTGAGTAACTGGCTAAACGTGTGCATAGTTGTGGCTCTGCCACCCCGTATAGAAAAAAAGCGTGACGCCGTGTTGTTATGATTGTTACATTCAGCCATTCTATGAAATTCTCAGAAGTCTTCAAATCAGACAGCTGTTTTCCATTTATTTGCCATAGATTCTATTTTCAAACAGGCTTTTGGAGTTCCACCTGGAGGGTGCCAAACGGGACCCTATTACTTTTCCCTCTCAGTCTGCCTGTCTGTCTGTCCGTCAGCGGGCTATATCTCATCAACCTAAATAGGTAGAGGGTGCTGTGTACAGCAACAAATAGTTAACTAGACGTAATTTAAAACGATGAACGATGGTACTGGACCCTTCTTGTGTGGGTCCGAATCGCATTTTTCCGCTTTTTTAAGCAGTTGTGACACCTCCGGATTCTAAAATCAGCCTTGGTTTTTAGGTGGATTTTCTTTCTTTCATGTCTTCCTTGGTGTCTTCTAGATGTTTTCCCATTTTTATACAAACTAGTTGCCTGTGATAGATTCTACGTGTAAATTCATTCCTTCACCTGATTTATCGTAATTTACGCTAATATTCCAACAGCAAATCTCTCGAAGGACTTCTTTGCAAATAAAAAGTAAATAAAATAACCCTCGGCGTAGACATTTGGCAGGCTTTAGTCCATTTACTGATTAATCTAACTTCAGCGTAAGAGGCAATTCTAAGGTTGCCATTTTAGCCAAGAGATTTTTTAATATAAAAGTTCCAAAAACACCTATTCTTAAGCTGAAAAAAAAACGTGGCTATTGATTTTTAAAAACAAGTATATGAATAATGCTCCGAATTTGCAGTTGCCCTAAAAACGATTTAACTAATAGAACGAACTTTACATTTTTTTCACGAAAAAGTTAATATTTCCAATATTCCAATTATAATCGAATCTTTTAGTTAAGCTAACGAATGATTGTAGATGTAGATTTAAAAGTCGAAAACAGAAAGTTTGTATTCGGAACTTTGTTTGGACCAGTCAGGAGACAAACATACTAAAACTCCCGACTCGTCTGAAGTGAGCCCTTGGGGGCACAAAGAAGATTCCGTATTTTGGTTTTTGGTTTACGTCTCGAAAACGACGCGTCATAGGAATTTTTGCAGTATGACTTATTGAATACTGATAAAATACTCTGCAATTTAGAGTTATTAGAGTTATTATTATTAGAATCACATATCAGTTGCACCCTAGGGTGCAACTGATATGTGATTCTTCCTTAGGTTAACATTACAGGTATCGGTAATTTTGGAAATTATGTTTCTGAAAATAGGTTGACTTACTGTTAGAATATCCATTTCTTTAAAAAAAAACTCTTAGGGAGTCAGTGTGTTTTAGGACATGAAACTATGAAAGTAACTAATATAGACTGCTCTAGCTGTAGCCACATCCGTGTTTCGTCTGATTTTAGCATAGCGTAGCTGCAGAACTTAATATAACAGCTTATTTATTTATATGGGGTCCCCACTGCAATTTCCTATCAATTATTATTTGGTTATTTTGCTGTCTAACACTAAACTGGTTTCAACTTGCCAGACATTTGGAAGTAAGAACTTGTTTTACCAGTGTTGATCAACAAATTATTAACGGTTAACCAATTTAAGGTTAAAACAATACATTATTAACATCATCAAAGTCTTGTATTTCCATTTTGAAGACCAGTAAAGTATCATCAGCAAACAACACTATGTCAGACAATTTCTCCACGATGAAAGGCAGATAGTTAATACCTATATATACCATGAATAAGAAACGGCCTGAAATAGAGAGCCTTGTGGGACGCCGATTTTTACACTGTATACGGTGGAACAGTCACCGTAGTAAAATACACAGCAAAAGATGACGCGTATCGCATTTTGTCGTCTTACCCCGTCTTTGGCCGGAAAATTGGGAGAAACCGCTACATCACTACACGTTCGTGACACGTCAGAATTACAGAAGATGTAGTTGGGAGCGGACTTTTCATATCTATTTTGTTTTATTTGTTTATCGGCGAACTGGACTCTCCCGATCGTATCGGAAAAGATCCAGCTATTGAGTTTTATGCTTAGTTATTTGTCATTATAGGATTAATAATTGCTCATTCTAATTATAATAAATGATATTAGGTTTTTTATCTTCACACGTATCATAAACCCTCTTTACTGCGTCCAAAACCGCACGTTACGACCAGCATAATGTTAGGTACTTGGTAAAAACTAATTGCTTATGTTAATATTTATACATTTTGACCATAATGTATCGATTTCAAATCATCATTCAATCATCAATCAATCAAATTTCGCCCCTAGTTGGTCTGTGAAGTTGGTACTACTGAACAAGCTAAACAAGTGCAGAGCAATTATCAATGCCACCATGCCGATCGAACATGCGGTTCCTGAACTCATCAAAGAGAGCTTATGATAAGTGTGTAGATAAACTAGTATATGTAACTGTAGATAATAAACCCACTCTCGAGTTTTAATGCCCTCCATTATGAATCAGTCATATAAACGACTATTGTCATATATGATTTTATTTCTGTAAATAACTTACTCAATTTCTATCCACTTCCGGTTTCAATGAGCAAAGAGTGTCGTTAACCTGAGTACATACTTACAACACTTCAGCCGTTTTTAGAATGAGATTATGACATTTCCTTAATGCGTAAATGATGAGCAATTGCACATGTCAAAAATGGGTTTTGAGCAGTCAGGATCGCATTCTCTCAGCGGCCAGACTTTAGTGTTGACGCCTTTAGAATTACACAGAATATCTTTTTTATAATAAACAAATCATTACAATATTTGTAGTGCTTAAAGGATGGATAATGTACGTCATGTACGGACGTAAGTAAACGTAAAATTATAAGATTAAACCCCACAGTCCCTCCAAGGCCGTTCATCAATTCCCACTCGACGGAAAACTTTTAATTGCCAAAGGATGATGCCATGAATCTTACATGAGGATATCTCGAATCAAGGAGGTTTCGGACTGGAGATGCCATCCTCTCGCTTGCCGAAGTACAAGTTTTGTACAGAGAGCATTATGTTGTTTGTGAAAACGAATATTGTGTTGCCGCCCGTCTTCGCGTTTGTTATGATGAGAATAAAGTGTAGTGATGTGTAGTATGATGTATGATGGAAAATATTGTGAGGAAAGTTTCATATCCCATAGATCCGGCGCTGATGAAATAATCCACCAAGTATAACAATTAAAAAAACCGTCCAGGGGCGAGGCGGACTCGCACACGAGGGGTTCCGTACAAGAAAAGTACAAGAAAATTTAAGCATTCAAAATAAAAAAAACAAAAAAATATATGTCCGAACGTGGATTGGAACACAGAACTTTAATTCGAAACCGTTATCAAACCAATTGCAACATCACAACCAAGTGATAAGCCGCAAAATCTACGATCATATTTGAATCAAGTTATGGTTTGTGTTATCGCAGGAGGTATTAAAACACCTCTCTTGTATAGTGAGAGAGATTTTGAGATTCAAGAGGTTTTATAAGTTAAAGTCCCCCTTTAACTTATAAAATCTCGTGAAGTTCATTATTTGTTTCTGTACCGGCAACAAAAATAACATTCGGTGAAAATTTCTTCTACGCTCTTTATATTACGGTTTATGAGATACAGCCAGCTGATAGACGGACACATGGGCAGCGGAGGCTTAGTAATAGGGTCCCGTTCGACACCCTTCGGGTACAGAACCCTAAACATTACTTGAAGCCCTATTTCTTTCTCTCAGGACGGGATTTGAATGTCATCTAAATACACGACCTGTCTTCTGATAATCAGATGTATGATTATACAGCACTTATTACAGCTTAAGTAATGTAGTAAGGTGCTCATGACGATTACTGTAAATACGTCTTAAAATGTTACAGGAAGGCAAAAATGCACGATTTCGATTATGTGGATGATATTATTATATCAGATATTTTAATTTGAAACCCAAACTGCTGAATGCACTTTTTTGATCAAACTGGAGGTCTACTTTTTAAAATAAAAAAATATATAATTTCAAATCGGTTTAGAATAATAGTTTTGCGGTAGCCAACATTAAAAATTAAAAATGCAACCAAATTATGAACTCCTTTATAACCGACTTATTAACTTAAAAAAAAAACGCAATTGCGTATACTTGATGACATCATAATTATATTTTTTTTATTAGAAACTATATTACTTACTGGACCGATATCAAATTTACAAAAAAGACTACAAACAGAGAGGTCACCCTTTGCAATTAAAATGCAATTGTTGAAATCCGTTCATGAATAATACCAGTTTCGAGGTAACAAACATTAAAATATAAACAGTGTGACATTGAATTAGCTGACCATAATTTGGGGAATTGTGGAAAGTTGTTCATAGTTATGTGTACTATCACACATAATTATAAGCAACTTTCCACAAGAAACATATAAACTAAACTAAAAATGGTCAGCTGATTCAATGTCACCCTGTGTATATGATTAATCTGGCCGAACGAACGGGAAAAGGCTTGATGCGATGTTTAAGTAATTATGCTTTGCTTTACTTGCTTCATAGGTAAAAAAATACAATAAACTGTGTATTTTAATTTGGAAGCCGCTTCCGGTACTAATTATTCTGAGACAAGGCTTAAGGCTTTCTCCGCAAACCTTCCGTATACTCTAATTAGGATATAAGATAGAGCAATATCTCGACGACGACGAACGACCTCTGTGGCTTTGCGGTTCGAGATTCTGCGTCACTAGCGGGAGGTCCCGGGTTCGAGTCGATTGGAAGGAAGTAAAATGATCATATGTGTGTGAGACGTCGCTGTTTCTGGTTCCCACGACACAGGTATGCCTGTATTTGTATAAATGCTTTTGTTTATGTTTTATTCAAATAGGTGTCTGTGCCACTCCGCACGGGAAATGGTATGATGTTGTTATTCTTGAGTGAGATAGGTTATTGAATTTTGTTAAAAAGTCAATAGGTTGGGTGTTAGACTAAAAAAAGTGGTTTCAACGGTATTGCTGCGGCTACTTTAATACTCCATGTAGTGCATCCATAAGTTTGTATGTTGTATTGAAAAAAAAATGCAGTCGGTAAACAAATAAGTTTTTGTAATGATTCCACTTGTTAATAAAATTTCCAAAAACTGAATCGAAAAAAAAAAAACTATTTAACTATCGAACCTGCTTACACATACCATCCGGACATACTAGATAATTTTTGCCCAATCCTGAAACGGAGAAGCTTCGGTCGCTCGGTCAGTTACTGAAACTTTAACATGAGAATTACAAGTTGTGTGTTTTGGCTCGTAAACGGGCGGAACATTCAATTTATACACTGCCATTGCATAATCTAACTGTTAGATTCTATTAAGTTCAAACACCTAAAAAATCAGACTTCAAACCCTATTTCTTCCTCTCCTGTCGGGATTCGAACTTGAAATCATTCGATGGATCGTCATCAGAATGTCGTATAAATACACTATCGAATGTCGTATAAATAACTCTTCGATCAACACATTCAATGGCTATCATAATGATACAACCTCTTAGCGAAAAGTTGTCTGCGATAAAAGAGTTTCGTCAATTCAGTTCCCTCGTTTTAGTTTGCTTTACGATATTCAACCTTAGGTGGGTCGGAAATGTAATTCCGACGACGGTACATAACTAATATTTAAAAAAAGTTTCTTACTGAAGGTATATCAATTACAAAAAGTATGTTTCAGCCGAACCGAAGATTCTTTATAAAATAGTAGCACCGGATCCGAACCAGCATCTACTGTGTAAAGAAGTAGTTTAATAAATAACGTTATTAAAAAACTAAAAAAACACACTAAAAAGCACAAAACAAGCAGATGTCTTATTTTTTTTTTATTGTTTTCTTCCCAGTATCTAATAACGTATCATTTATTAAAATCAGTTGAGCCGTTGAGTAGTCACGAGGGGACACAGGAACAGAGATACATTCATATAAACATAAAGGTCAAACACATAACCTCGCTCATAAATACAGGTTAAACACATAACCTTCCTCTTTTCCGCTTCGTTGCAGTTGAGTAAAAGGCGTGAGGAATATTTGTATATAGGTATTTGTGTCTGACTAAAACAACTCAGTAATTGTCCGACAGAGGTGTACCGTCGAACGACTGGCCACAAGCACCGAAGAGAATGTGGTATAAAGTTAACTTTATAGCGATTTGATTATAGTACTTTATGTGACTATTACATAATGGAAGGCATTAAAATACGATTGTGGGTTTATGAAACCTAACGTTGTTAACCTAACCTATAATCTAACGTTGTTTTTCTCGTAGTTTACAAACTATCGATAAATTGTAAACTGTACCGTACTTCATACGATATGACGTGTAAGTTTATAATAAAAACGTTAAAATGTGGTTTAAACTTGAATTGCAAAGGAAATACCACCAGGGCAAACACTGGGGTAGCTTGGGTGAAGATTTATTAGGCTTAGTTTATAAACTAATGGTTTTGACAATATTACGGTGACATACAATTTATGCTGCGGTGTAATTACCGATCTATTTTATTTTATCGTCATCATCATCATCAGGGAACCCACAGTTGAATATAGGTCTCTTTATGTTCACGTATAATATAATCTCACTGACATGAGCAGACGACACGGTGGCGCCGCGGAACTGGGACTTGAGTGGTGTCGTCGGGGACTGCTACTGCGCATGTGCATATAGCTGCCACGTTGTATCACAGAAAGGCACTAGCAAAATATTTGTTAAGCCAATTATATTTAAATCCAGGCATTCTACAGATGAATATTTAAAAATAATTTATAGACCAAAATCTAAATGTAAAGGGTCTTACCACAAAAAATAAACTCCTGTTCAACACTTGATTAAAAAAAATATATAAAGGATTTGAAGTTTGTTTTTAGGTTAAACGGTTACATTTTTTGTAGTAACACGGAAAGCAAATTATTAACGCGTTTAACCTCTCAACGACCCACGACATATTAAGATGCCATTTTCGGGTTATAGGTTTTGAATTTTATTACCATGGCGTGAGGTACAAAATCGCGATGCCTCAAAATATTCCGTGGTCATTGTGAGGCGTTTAAAGAAAAAGGTGTTCGCCTAGTGGTAAAAGCGTTAGAATTCCGTCTCGTATGTCGTGGGTTCGATTCCATTTGCAAACACAACCTAATCTAAGGTCATCTTAATCATGCTCAGCCCACATCGACCCACTGCGGTGCACAGGCCTCAGCTCTATAGCACCAATCCACACGATCCTCCGCGAACCCCACCCAGTGACACAGGTCTTATTAAAATAATTAAACGATAATTATGTTCTGACGCTACTTAATTGTAATAAAGTAAAATGAACAATCGGACAGTGTCACTTAAGAATGGCATTATGGCGATGTTATATCTAATACAAAGTTAATTACAGCTGTTATACTGACTTTGCTTTATTACAAAGATGCTAAGGCTTCATGACGGCGCGTTTTTTTTAAATTTTTAATTGAATGACTCAAAAAAAATAGTGTTAATTAAAACACAGGCAAGATTAATTTCGCGTTAAATTTAAATTAATTGAGACGAAACATCTAATATGAATACCTAACGCCTTTGACATACAAAATCAGGCTTCTAAATGATTCCAGAGTCAATATTAAAATGTTCCTGCTTTTTGCCATAACTTACTTCATCGGGGGAAAAAGCATGGGCTCAGATTTCAATCCTTTCCTATCAGTCAAATAGTCAATTTGTCTAAAAAATACATCACAAAAGTCTCTCAAATAAAGTGAAATGGATAAGAAGTACCACACGCATCTCTTACCCTCGAGGGCTCATGAAAACAGATGGCGGTGTGGAGTAAGAATATAAAGGTAACAGGGAAACTCGTTTTGATACACTCCGCAGTTCTTTGAGGAAATTGACGTCATTTGTCAGGTTTCCTCACGACAAACGGGTCGAGTGGCGTGACGCGTCAGTTACGTCACCCGTGTCATGTTGAAATGGGGCCATCCTGGGTCAGCGACACCCCTAGACAGATGTACGGGGTGTGATGTGTCAGTTAGATAAATAATTGTGATACAAATATATCTACATTTATTTATTAATAAGTGGTACAACCTTCTTCTTTTCAACCGACTTCAAAAAGGCGGAGGTTCTCAATTCGTTTATTTTTTTGTATGTTTGTTACGCGATTATTCCGTCAATTATGAATCGATTTTGATGATTCTTGTTTTGATTGGTAGATTGTAGTTCAGAGTATAGTTTTGGTTTGTGGTTCCGTGCAGAAAAAGTTTTGATGAAGACCTTTCATGAACATTCGCATCCCGACCGGGGAGGAAGAAATAGGGCTAGAACTTGAAGTCGGTTTTGAAGTGTTTACTTGGTGAATTATTATATAAGGCCTGCTTTTTCTTTAAATATCAATTTTGCCAGTGTTTTTAAGTTTTTGAATTATCTGTCCCCCCTTCCTCAAGCCCAGCAGGCAGTAAGCGTCACATTGACGTTTAGTGTATGGGAGAACTGTCACATTTCCACACTTTTCAGTCGATTTGAGTCAACTGATGGAGTCAGAGTCAGAGTCATTTTTTTATTGAATATAAATAAATAAATTATCTTATTCAACGTCAAAATTATACTTACTTATAACTACAAGTCAATTTTTTTTTATATAAAAAAAGACTACACCGTTTCGGAAGGTGGGCCTCGGGGATAAGAAGAAACGGCAAGAAACTCCCCCATACCTTTTTTTTTAAAAAAGTGACTTTACAACAGGTACTGGTTTCGGTCTAAGGAAATTCGCCGGCGAGTGATAGACTTGATCCATCGCCCCTCGTCGAATTTCTGTGCGCTGAGATGGTATGGCAAATGGCAAATTAACGTCTCGAGAAATAAACCCAGAACAACGTGTAGGGCGATTAGATCCCCCTGGAAGCCTCTGATATAATGTTAACTATGACAGAGTCAAGTTGTTAGAGATTTTTATGTGTCTGTCTATTTTATTTCTTTGTGCAATAAAGTAAAGAAAGAAGAAGTCAATAAACTTTATACGGTTTTAATAGGCTGAGCATTGTTTAGTATCCTTAGTAAGGTACACATTATTCTATTGCAGTAGTAAAGGCAAATAAGTCACGCAGAATGCACAAGTAAGCCAGTAATATGACAGACATAGCCCTCCGCAAACAAATATGGCAATGTCACTAAACGTGATATTTTTTTTTATTTCAGGTAATAACTGTGCCGATGCTGATGACTATTTGAGGACAAATACATCAAGATTTTGTAAGTAAATAAGGTTGCTCACGCACGAAAAATCTATGCACTTTCCTAATGAAGCGATATCCATCGCACGATATCAAATCGATTGCCGATTTAAATTGCTCTTAAGTTCGATATCGCCGCGCGGCTTCGGCGTTCGATATCGCTTCATAAAGAAAGACCCTTACCCACAAGGTTGCTCAAGCTCTGAAAATTATACCCTTCTTCTGGCGCAGTCGGGTAAAACACTCGATGTTGGCGAAAATAACCATCAATTCACTGGTTTACCTATTTCTTTGCTAACTAAAGATAATTTACAATATCTTCCCGCCGACCCATACTGTGAAGAACTAATATTACTTATAGGGTTATTCTGTTCCGCAACGTCCCCCAAATCCCTTTGAATGATACTCTCCAATCTCACACACTATTGGACACATTACTATACAAATTTGCAGTCATCATCACAATCGCGACACCATTCCAATGTATCGGCATTGATGTCAAGAGATACAGAACCCAGGTGCTGCTGTACGAAGCACGTTTTGGGTCCGGTTTCGATTGGAGTATTGGATATTGCCTTCGCGTGCGGTGAGTTAGGGCGCTTTCATACAAATGCTGTTTTTTTGGTACTATTGAGTATTCTGTGCTTTAGGTAAATAGATAGGGTCATAGTTCGGCAATTTAATGTAGAAAATAAAATTATGTTAACATTTGTGGACTACTTCATGTTTTTTAAATAAAATATTTTTTTATATATTTTTAAAATATAATTTGTGGCTTGGGTGACCATCGCTTTTTTCTGGATTAGTTTGCCAAACTATGTATGTGTAGGTTTTATACAATACTTTGTATAACGGCTTCAGCTCTCGTATTCTGTAACAATTTTTTTTCAAAAATCATCGTAAAATTAAGGTTTCCTATTCATTAAACTTAAATTTGAAACCAGTGTCGATTTTGCTATAGATTGGAAATTGTCGGACGTTCTAATGGTAATAGAAAACATCGTGAGGAAACCTTCATATAATTAGATGTAAGGATGGAATGAGTTTTTTTTTTCGATTATTTAAAAAAAAAAAAAAGTTACAGAATATGAAGCCTGGAGCCGGTATACAGAGCATTGTATGTATTTACTAAATATAAATATTTTGGCAGTTTAATGCAGAAATAAAGATGGCCAGCCAAGTCACAATTCATCATCATCACATCTATAGCTGCGGTAGGCCCAGTCCCACAAAATGGACCATGAATAACTGGCAAACCGTGGGTATAACTGTGACCCTGCCACCCCGCATGGGAAAAGGCGTGACGCTATGTTTATATACTTTATAATATTTAATAATAAATAAATAAATATTAGAGGACAATCCTCCACATATCGAACTAAGTAAGCTCCTTAAGGATTATGTTATGGGTTACCCATAACATAAGCCATAACGTCTAGTGACGACGATATATTTATTAGAGATAAATACTTATGTGAATACATAGAAAACATCCAAGACTAAGAAAAAAACATTCATGCTCATCACACAAATATTTGCCCTTACTGGGATTCGAACCCAGGACCGTCAACTTCGTAGGCAGGCTAAATACGCTAGGCTAAACTGGTCGTCAACTTTACAAACTTTACATTTGACGAAATCATCAAAGCATCAAACAAAACTAACCATAGATTCCGTTTTCAAATCTTATGTTTTTAATTATTTTATCTACACACGTATCATAAACCCTCTTTACTGCGCCCAAAAACCACACGTTACGACCAGCATAATTATAAACTTCTTGGTAAAAACTCATTTCTTATCTGGATATTGATCATTATGACCATAATGTACCAAAATTTGTCAAATTATGAAATTCAAATTTCGAACAGCCACGCCCGCCTGCGTGTGCCCAAGTTTGTCTGTGAAGTTGGTACTACAGCACAAGCTAAACAACTGCAGCGCAAAGATCAATGCCACAATGCCGGTCGAACATGCGGTTCCTGAACACATCAAAGAGAGCTTATGATATGTGTGTAGATAAACTAGTGTATGTAACTACATAATTAGGCATTAAAACTCTCGAGTGAAATTATTATGAAACTCTCGAGTATTAATGCCCTCCATTATGTAGCAGTCACATAAACTACTATTAGTTTTGAAGCCTCAACCGCCCGGCGACCGGCGGCATCGACCGACTGAAACTAAGGTTGAGATACTTTAAGAGTAGGTTTTTTAAAACTCCCGAAAACCGAAGTTGGATAAAAATGGGAGGGACTTCTCTATCAAAGGGGAATCGGGTAAAAAAACACTTGCTCTGAAAGTATCCCATTGTTCATTATTTTATATTCTTGGCTTTACTATAGTTGCTGGTAAACACAGCCTTACCTCCTTAAAACTGGACACGTCCCCGCATCATAGCCGCCGGACGGATTGTTCAGATTTCATCGCAGTCCTGATTGCTGATTGTACTTTTTGATATCGCATCAATATAGGACATGATTGCAGTCCAGTTAATGATTGGCAATGAGCTGGGCCCCTGTCATGCAAAGTGTTGAAAGACTAATTAACTATGTAAACTTTGGGGCCATTTTCCCACTTTCACTTGAAATGGGAGAATATGTGAGTTATGAAAAAATAAAATATAAACAACAACAACAGATTCAATTATTTATGTAAAGACTAACATTCTTAAAGTTTTATAAAGAATACATTAAATGTACCGAAAGGTTAATTACCATCGTACAAGAAACCATATGGAACTAAAAATAATAAAACAATAAATATATGTCTCAACTTGGTTTCGATACCAAATCTAACCGATTGCGGATCCGACGTCAAACCAATGGACGATGATAATTAAATTCACGTTGTACTTTTTATTTTATATTTATAAATGAAACTTTAGCCTTTTTTTAACACGCTTTTATGAGGTTCATCCTGTGACTAAGGAAGTAAAGGAAGGAAGGAAGGAAGGAAGTAACTAATACAAGAAGATACTAATTTGAATATTAAAATTAATAGTGGTCTAATATATTTTTTATTGTATTTTAAATAATATGACGACTATTGATCAACATTTTTTAACGGTTACTAGCGACTGGTTATATCTAAAATAAAAATCAGTGTCACTTTTGGACATTTTGAGATATAAAAAAACAACTCTTCACTACATAATGATGGACTAATTACATTATTTCACAGTTTCAAGGTATATTTACCGCAGGTTCCAATTAATATCTATTGTAAAACTATAAATAACTAAAGATGAATTCAGCCGAAATATTTAAGGTTTTAGTTGGTTTATTCTTCTCTCCAAGTAGACCGTGAACCTATTTATTACACTAGGCATGCTTGCCTCGTTATTATCTTTGGATTTCAGTAAGACTTTACTATGGCAAAAATGTTGGACTGCAAATAAACTCTTATAAGACCAAAGTGATGACAAACTCCATTAAAACAGGCTTATATCAAGAAATTCTGAAATATGTTGATGATTACAACTACCTGGGCCAGCAAATCTCCCCAAATGATCAAACAGCAAAAGAAATAGGAATAAAAATTTACACAGGATGTGATTAACTGGTCCTTAAATAAAATTATGAAAACGCAAGCTCTGAGCTCGACAATGAAAAGAAGCAGATTAAATTAATGCTTATGGTAGGAATATGAATTGTAAAATTGAAATGTCTCACTTGTGGTTGCGAATCGTGGGCTGAGAGCTTCAACCAAACTCCAGAGAGAGAAGCTGGCTGAATGCACAAAGAGCAATGGAGATATACATTACAGGAGTCAAACGTCAGGATAGTGGCAGAAATGCCTATCTCAGAACAAAATCCAAGAAACCGTTCGGCCCACTCACCTATCAGTTTTTATGTACATACCATAAACCCTTTTACTGCGTCAAAAAACCGTACGTTACGATCAGCATAATGTTTAACTACTTTGTAAAAACACTTTCTTATCTGAATATTGAACATTATGACGATAATGTGTAAATTTTCTACATATGATGACATTAAATATTTCGAACGGCGACGCCCGCCTGCGTGCCGCCTCTAGTTTGTCTGTGAAGTTGGTACTACAGAACAAGCTAAACAACTCAATGCCACAATGCCGGTCAAACATGCGGTTCCTGAACAATCAAAGAGAGCTTATGATATGTGTGTAGATAAACTAGTGTATGTAACTGTACATAATTAGGCATTAAAACTCTCGAGTGATATTATTATGACCCACTCTCGAGTTTTAATGCCCTCCATTATGGCTTTGTGATAGGGAGGGTCCCGTTTGGCACCCTTCTGGTGCGGAACCCTAGAAACGTAAACAAATAACCTGGCAAACGTAGTGTTTATTATCGAAATTGGTCGAATTACTTTCGTTCCTTTACTTCGTATAATATAATGTTTGCTGTACAATTATGTTTGATTTAAGTTGTGTTTATGTCGCAGCCATATCGTAGAATACGCCGTATTACATACAGGCGCGCCGGATTGAATAACGTCGCTGTTTCACAATGCGGCTACCTCAAGTTGAGCCGGATTGTGTTGGCGATACGTTGTACAAAGCGGCGTCCAACGTTTAGCTTTATTGTCAGCAAGAAGCAATGTAGGGTGACTATAAGTAATGACTATACCCCGGTACCGGCGGCGGCGGCGGCGGCGGTGCAATGTGGGCGCTGGACGTACTTGTGGATCAGAGACTATGTTAGGGATGGCTATAAATAATTTAGAAATATAGCTATGTATGTCGATACTTTTATCCTAACATAATGAAAGGCTACAGGTTCCGTTATCAGTACGTCAGTTAATTAGTTTCGCAAGGTAAGATTTTTACTGAAAAATATTACTAAATCATTTTATAATCAGTCATAGTGGTGCCATGTTTTACAAAATAAACGCGTTTTTTTAAGATGAATGGTAGAGAAAAAGCATCGTTAAATCATATAGCTATCTCAAAATCATTTATAACTTTTATTATATATTTATTATTTAGAAGCTGATGCTTGAACGTATATTATATTTATTGTGCAGCACCAACATCAGCTGCATTATTTGCGATTAGTATAAATATCTAGAATAGTAATAAGAAGTCAATATACAACAATACATTGACTGTGAAACAGTGGACTCTAACCTGACCAAAAGAGATTATTGGCAGGCTCAAGATACATTTATTAATCACAGGGTCGTGAGTCGAATATTGGTGATATAGTTGAAACGCTGGATAGGGACTCGCCGGGAATTTGTAGATTTCAGCTCCTTGGTAGACTCAATCCAACTGGTCCACTTCTCCAGACGTCAACAAGTGATTATGCGGTAGCGCCAGGAGGATATTACTCCTCGGCGAGGAACCGATTCAGAGCTCCGTTAGCGCCAGGAGGATATTACTCCTCGGCGTGGAACCCTGGAAAGAGATCAGTGTGAATGATAGGAATACAAAAGCGCTACGGCGCCCAGCTATCAGACGACGGCTCCCCACACGGAGACTTCCGACGAGGGCCCTAGGGTAATTAGGATCTAAGAGTGCCGCAGTCCAATAGACACTGTATAGAAAAGGGAAATACATAGAGAGTATAAAATACACGAAAATAAGAAAGACTAACTACGAACCAATGCTTACCCATGGATTGGGGATAGTAGGGAAGTTTCAAATCAACTACTGCACTTTACAGCAACTAAACATTCAGCTCCATTACAGTACTAAAGGGACTAGCCCATCGCCGCAACTAAAGGCGTGACTTAAAAATTATTGATGCAGAAGATACAACCTCACGTTTTAGAGCTCAAACAATGTCTGCCTCAAAAAAACAATCAGCTGCCAGACGAGATTCCAGACCCGAATTTCCGAATTTTTATAGTTTTAGTTTTTAACTGGCTAATCCGCTGTAACGGCACCAGGCTAAGGTCTGAGCCGCCGCTAACAGTAGCTATGATCGTCTATTCTATCTATCCCAAAATGAGAGGACCCGATTCGGCTGTAAGTTTTGTAAGTAAGAATGATAAGTCTGAATTTCTCGTTCGTCGAGAAATCCGTTAGGCGTACAATAGTCGAACGAAGCTTGGTTCAGAACTTACAGTTTCTAGTTAGACAGAGAAAGCATATATGTCCGCGAGCCGGTAATTCGCATCAGTCAGCGGTGTATTGCGCCAAAACGATCGTTGTTATATTTTATGTGATGGCACCATCTGGTTTTTGTATATATGAGCGCTTTGGAACATCTTTTGTTTTAGTTTTAGTTTTAGTTTTAGTGATCGATCTTAGTTATAGTATAGATATCCGTCGTAGTTTTACGACGTGAGTACTCAATTATATTTCATGTGCTCGCTAGTAGCGGCTTGTGGTGGTTCCAATTATATATTTGATTCACGGCAATAACGATCCGAAAAGACCGGTTTACACAATTGCGATTTGAGTTCCGAAATGGGTTCTGAACTAGCGGTTACCTCAAAAGGTCCGTAACGTTTTGAAACCTTCAACTCTGCGCAATTTGAGCTGGATGTTATCGAAACGCAAGCATTATTGTTTTAGGATATCTAACCCACACCATAGCGAAGTGCATAATTCGATAAATACCGAACTATGAATTCCACTAGCCGCAGCACGTCCTGGGCTGAGCCAAATCATATATACCGACTCAACTTACACATTAGATATCCAGCGAAATTTACATTTAATTTAAAAATGCAACTTGAATCCAATCTGACCCAAGGCAATGCAAAACACCTACCCGGACCTAAACAATGAACTTTAGACTGTAAATTGATCTCTTCGCGCGTCCCCGATAACACTCAAATGTCAAAATATCAACAGGATATGTTATCTGTGTTAACATCGGTTTAACTTTGTTCTGAATTTGTTATTTCCACCCGCGGAACCTCATCGATCAAACAGTCTCCCTATGCCCTGACAACCTAGGTTTAGCCGCAACTAAACTCCTGTCTAGCCTAGTCTAAAAACCTAGTGTTATACCACGTCCATTATCGACACCACTCGAAAATGGTTGAGTTTGATTTGAATGTGCTTGAATGTTTAACGACTGTGTGTGTGGGAATTACAAAACTCGCTACTCTAAAGGAATGAGGAGAGGATTAGCCCGCGAATATCCTAAGAGCCAATCCAGGAACCCTATGGTGAAGGATAAAGGAATTTAGGGTCGCTCCAAGCCCAGACTCAGACTCAGATAAATTGACTTAAAAGTTCTTTCCTAACGACCCAAGGATAGTTTTGGAATTAGGGGTAGGTTGATATAAAGGTTAGGAACCGAGGTAAATCTCGGCGCTTCAGACACTCACGAAAACCCACTGAAACTTCGCAATCACCAATTCGTATAGTTCTGACGCGTAACACGGCAGCCAAAACTGTTTAGAACTCGTGAGGCGACTGTCACAGTGGCTAGACGCTGAGACTGAATGCTCTCTCTTCCCCCACAATTGTATTTATACGCCCCACATGCGTCCTTTGCGAAAACGCTCTGCCCAAGCGAAGCTTCTTATCACCAACTACACAGGGTCTAATTTCAACCATGCCATGCAGATCCGCCGTTCTACAAATTGTGTGTACGCATATTCACTATGATCAACCGTAGGTGATCACTCAAATCATTTGGTACTGCCGATACACAGAATCTGTTGATCGCTGACCAATAAAAGCTTGTTGCGATTAATTAAGCATTACCCGACCACTAGCTGCGCGTAGCAAAAGACCACTAGAATGATATTCAATCCAGAGGTGTCAGACCCTCCATATCATACCTCAATCGCAATTGTATATTTGCAATCAACATAATAGCTTTCTCCGTTCCATAATAACCTTTCATTATTTAGTTATTCATAATTTTATTCAACGCGCAGCCAAATCGGCTCTGATTTCTACACATCTCGCAGAAATGCGACAAAAAAACTTGACCTGAACTGAAATTCCACGAATGAACCCACGCGTCTTTTTTGCGAACTTTGCCAGTAAGCAACGCAAAACCCCCAAACGTTATCTGAACCGATTCTCGTATTCAAAACAGCGCGGCGTTGGGCTAGCCCTCTATCACGCAGAATGAAGTATCTAATGTACCGACTCTCGTGTACCATTACAGCCCCCTCCCAGACCTTGAGACACTGTTTATCTCAGTTAACATGGCGCAAGGATCTCATTACCACTATGCTACCCATGCTTTGTACATATCTACTCTATATGTACGAACATCTCAAATCATGTACACAGACCGATGAATCTGTCAATTATGTATATAATATTTACACAACTCCATTGAGTTCTCTCCTGTCTTATCTTATTTATCTATCTTACTATACAACCTCGCTTACCCGCAATTTATCCTAATTCGTATTACTATATATATACAAATTGTTTTTTTTTTTTTTTTTTTTGTTTTTTTTTTTTTTTGTTTTTGTTTCCAAACCATGCAAGATCCTTAAATCTACAAAGTAGTTACTCAAATTTACAGCTTACAGCTTAATTATATAACCTTTATACACTATCTTATTCATCTACGCCCTTATTCGTCCTCACATAATACCTGGCTATATTTATAGTATTGAAGTTACCCAATATCTCATTTGAACCCGGATCTACTAACGTATAACAGTTAGGATATACCACTGCCGAAATAACATAAGGCCCTTTATACAACAACGAAAATTTCCGCATGATTTTATGTTCTTTATTTGAACGCACAAAGGTCTTAAGTTTCACATAATCACCTATACGATAGACTTCTAACTTACGCCGTTTGTCCGCCTGTCGCTTACGTCGTTCACTAGAACTTTTAGAGTTTTCTATCGCTACATTCCGCACCTGTTCCGAATCCCGCACACTATGGCCTAATAACCATTCATCGCCTAATTCCTTGTCAATAGTTAACGGTTCCCGCCTACCAAACGCTAACTCATTAGGCGCAAAGCCTGTGCTTGTGTGTTCGATATTATTATAGCAATTCTGAATGTCCGGTAACACGTCTACCCAACTACGATTACTTCCGCCGCAATAAGTTCTAATCAGCCGACCTAGCTCGCGATTCACTCTTTCTACGCTATTAGAATTTGGACAATACACCGACGTATGAGTGACCCGAATCCCCAGCTGTTTGAGTCCAAATTCCCAACTTTCGATATGAACTGTGGTCCTGAGTCCGTAATTATAGTTTCGATAGGTACTTCCCTATGAAATCTCTTTGTACAAGCGAGCACGCTCCTACCTGTCGCTTTTCGCATTGGATATAATTTTATCACTTTACTGTACACGTCTTGAATCACATATATATATTGATATCCGAATTTACCTACGGGCAATGGCCCATAAAGGTCCGAGAAAACTTTCTCACCCAACTTTTCCGCCAACACCGGTGTACAAGGACCAACGGTATTGTTAGTACTTGGTTTGACCTTTTGACATATGTCACAACTTCTTATCACCGCGCTTATCACCCTACTCATGTGAAGAAAATAATATCTGTCCTTCATCAGTGCTAATATTTTATATCTGCCGTAGTGACCTATTTCTTCATGTATGTGTAAAATTAGTTCCTCCTGTAGTGATTTCGGAATTACTAGCAACTGTACGTTCCGCTTCGGCACGTGAAAATATAACGTATCACCTACTAGCTTATAATTTTCAAAACCTCTTGTCCCCGTATCTACTACATTACGTCTGATACAACCGCTAATTCGATTTAACCGCTCATCTTCGCTTTGTAATCTCGCAATGCCCCGTAAACTCGAAATAACACTTGCGGTATTCGATGCCTGAAACCAGAATATTCCCGGCTGAACATTTATACTGTCATTCATGCCTCCAGGTCCCGCTATCTGCCTGCTTAGCGTGTCGGCAATTTGATTATCAGTCCCTCGCACAAATTCTATGTCGTAATCGAATTGCTCTAAAAACATAATCCACCTCGTTACGCGTGCACCCAATAAAGTCCACGACTTAATGAACGTCAAACTTTTGTGATCAGTTCTAATAATAACTTTTTCTCCCCGCAAATATATCTCAAATCGCTTTAAAGTGTATATAACTGCATACATTTCCTGTTCACTGACCGACCATCTAGTCTGGGCACCCTTGAATGCCTGCGAACAGAACCCTATAATTAGTTCCTGGCCCGAATCATCTAACTGATAAACATAGCCCCCAATTCCTATAGCGCTAGCGTCACATTGAACATAATATGTTTTTCCCGCCAATGGCTGACTCAAAATTATACTTTCTGAGAATTGATTTTTTATCTCGTCAAAAGCACTTTGCATCTGCGCACTCCAGACGAACTTGACTCCAGACCGTAATAAATTGTACAAGGGCCGTGTTAATGTTCCAAAATTTTTTATAAACCTCCGAAAGTAATTTATGAACCCCAAAAACGCCCTCAATTGCCTGACAGTTCTGGGTGACGGATATAATTTAAGTGTTTCAATTTTGTCCGGGTCCATCTGCAAACCTTGTGTAGACAAAATGTGCCCCAATAACTTGACCTTTTTTGTGCGAACTCGCATTTTTTTAGTTTGCATGTGAAGCCCGCGTCTTTCAATTTACTCAGAACCGTGTCCACTTGAGACAAATGCTGTTCGAAGTCACCCTCAGTTAAAATTGCCAAATCGTCAACAAAATTTAAACAATATGACCTAACCTCTGGCCCTAGAATTAAGTCCATCGCCCTCGAAAATGAACCCACACTGGTTTTCAACCCCTGAGGTAAAACGTTGTAAACATAACTTCTGCCTTGATATACAAAACCCGTGTATCGTTTAGATTCGTCTGATAATGGTATAGAAAAATACGCATCTTTGATATCAATAACTCCTATGTAATTTATCCGGCGCCCGGATTGCAATATCTCACTCATTAAAGGTGTGGTTTCAACCTCCCCGACCATTCCCGTGTTCAATTGTCGTGCATCTAGAAGAATACGGACCTCTCCTGTTTTCTTTAATGTACAAGTCAATGGACTGCTGAAATCCGTAGATTGCCTGCTAATAATACCTATAAATTCCATTTCTTCCAAACGTTTTGTTACTTTATCGCGATATGCGAACGGTATGGGATAGCTTCGTTTTACGAAAGGCGTTTCATCTCTCATTTTTATCTCATGTATATATTTATTTGTCCGACCTATCCTATCGCTAAACAACTCTGCATGTTTATTTAACACCGGCAATAACCTTGTTTTGTGTTCTACAGGTATTGATGAATTATTCACATATTCCTCTATCATATTTCTACTGGTATCTTGGTTCTGTACTTCCATTGTACAACAGCAAAAATCCTGATTAGGGCCAGTACCTAATGGTATTTCACACGTCCGCCCGGCGCTTCGTATAATTAGCCTCTTATTTCCCTCACACATTAAACTGGCTCGCGTCTGTTGTATAAAATCAAACCCTAAAATTAAATCTTTAGGCACCCTTGTTAATACTAGCATTGGAGTATCGATAACGCATTCACCTATTGTTAATGGTAACGTTACTAATTTATCGACCTTTTCCTTACTGACTCCAAACGCACCTGTGATTCTCAAACTTGGAATCGGTATTTCCGTCGGTTTTCCCAATTGACTGCACACTTCTTCGTACACTCTCCGACTTATTACACTGATTTCGCTCCCCGAATCAATCAAACTCCTTACAACAATATTCCCAATACGCACATCTATCTCAGGTAATGTCAAAGTACTACATAACTCGCGCCCACACTCAGTCGAATCGTCGTCTCTGAATATCGTATGTAAACGTCTGTCATTTCGATCTCTACAATTCGATCTAGATTTTTCCTCTAAACACACGGCATATCCGTGCGCTTTATGCGCTAGTAATTGAATAAATTCATTCACACCCACGTTCGAATCCAAATTACACAAATCATACAGTCTATGCTTTTTTCCAATTCGATCGGCTGTTCACCCGAACCGTAATAAATATCTGAGCGCGAACGACCCGCGCGAGTCCACTAGTTTTTTGAATTCTGACTTATCGCATTATTCCTGTCACTTGAACTTTGCCCTGCCTCTGTATCTCCTGAACTATCATTGCCCCTCTGAAACTTTATTGCCTTGAAGCTAGGCTGAGGCTGTCTGCCTCTACCGCGAAAATAACCGCGACCGCGCGTCCCAAATTCGTTTCGCGCCTTCGTTACCGCGTTATAATTATTACTACGACTTATCGCGTTATAACGTATCGTATTTACCCGCATAGCTCGATATTGCCCACGCATGTAGCTATTCCGCCTCACATTATTCGTATCCATAGGTTCCGAACCATGTATCGCACTTAATCCCCCATCGACATTCCGTTCTAAATGCCGAAGGAATTCGACCGCATCACGTATAGACATTGCCTCTTTTCTAGCAAAAAACGCTACTTGAATATCACGCGGCAACTGTCTGAAAATCGTGTTGATTTTCTCCGTATCAGTAAACGGTATCGTAAGCTCATATATGCTATTCAATTGAGAGGCAAAGAATTCTTCCATACTTTGACCTTTCTTAGAATCAAACTTCGCAGTTAGGAATCTTTGCTTAATTAATTCCTGTTCATTATCACCCCAGAATACCTCTCTGAAATCTTTTTCAAAATCCGAATAGGTTCGCCATGAGTCTCTGTATATGCTCATTCGAACTTTTGCAATTCCTACCAAACTATCCGTTGCCCATATCAAAGCCCTAGAACTATCTCCCGAGACTTTAATATAAGCCTTTAGATCTCTTAAGAAAATCATCGGATTTTCCGAATTCCGCCCATCGAATGTCGGCAACTTCTGTGTCATTTTCACAATGCATGATTGACGTTTTTCTACCGATTGTTCAAACGTCTCTAGTTCCTGTCTGTCAGTCTGTCTGTCCGAAGTCCTACTAGCATTGCTCGTGCTGGAACCCCTTTCCAAACTGTCTAATCTATTCACTATTTCAGATAACAATTGCGTCACCTGCCCTGACGCCATTTCACTTGTGTGCGAAAGTGAATTTTGTGCTACCCGACTATCGTTTTTTCTACGCCGGCCAGCCATCCTGAACACTAAACCGCCGTAGCTCGTCTGAAAACAAAGCCCCTTTTTGCTTATTTCTTATTTACAAACTGAACTGTTTAAAATCGTTTCTACGTTGTGTTATTTTTAAAAGTAACGCGTTAGACCTTGATTCTTTTAGAATATCTAGGAATATCTAGGTATCAGACTATCTAGGATATCCTTCCGTCTCGGCACCAAAAATCTGTAACGGCACCAGGCTAAGGTCTGAGCCGCCGCTAACAGTAGCTATGATCGTCTATTCTATCTATCCCAAAATGAGAGGACCCGATTCGGCTGTAAGTTTTGTAAGTAAGAATGATAAGTCTGAATTTCTCGTTCGTCGAGAAATCCGTTAGGCGTACAATAGTCGAACGAAGCTTGGTTCAGAACTTACAGTTTCTAGTTAGACAGAGAAAGCATATATGTCCGCGAGCCGGTAATTCGCATCAATCAGCGGTGTATTGCGCCAAAACGATCGTTGTTATATTTTATGTGATGGCACCATCTGGTTTTTGTATATATGAGCGCTTTGGAACATCTTTTGTTTTAGTTTTAGTTTTAGTTTTAGTGATCGATCACAGTTATAGTATAGATATCCGTCGTAGTTTTACGACGTGAGTACTCAATTATATTTCATGTGCTCGCTAGTAGCGGCTTGTGGTGGTTCCAATTATATATTTGATTCACGGCAATAACGATCCGAAAAGACCGGTTTACACAATTGCGATTTGAGTTCCGAAATGGGTTCTGAACTAGCGGTTACCTCAAAAGGTCCGTAACGTTTTGAAACCTTCAACTCTGCGCAATTTGAGCTGGATGTTATCGAAACGCAAGCATTATTGTTTTAGGATATCTAACCCACACCATAGCGAAGTGCATAATTCGATAAATACCGAACTATGAATTCCACTAGCCGCAGCACGTCCTGGGCTGAGCCAAATCATATATACCGACTCAACTTACACATTAGATATCCAGCGAAATTTACATTTAATTTAAAAATGCAACTTGAATCCAATCTGACCCAAGGCAATGCAAAACACCTACCCGGACCTAAACAATGAACTTTAGACTGTAAATTGATCTCTTCGCGCGTCCCCGATAACACTCAAATGTCAAAATATCAACAGGATATGTTATCTGTGTTAACATCGGTTTAACTTTGTTCTGAATTTGTTATTTCCACCCGCGGAACCTCATCGATCAAACAGTCTCCCTATGCCCTGACAACCTAGGTTTAGCCGCAACTAAACTCCTGTCTAGCCTAGTCTAAAAACCTAGTGTTATACCACGTCCATTATCGACACCACTCGAAAATGGTTGAGTTTGATTTGAATGTGCTTGAATGTTTAACGACTGTGTGTGTGGGAATTACAAAACTCGCTACTCTAAAGGAATGAGGAGAGGATTAGCCCGCGAATATCCTAAGAGCCAATCCAGGAACCCTATGGTGAAGGATAAAGGAATTTAGGGTCGCTCCAAGCCCAGACTCAGACTCAGATAAATTGACTTAAAAGTTCTTTCCTAACGACCCAAGGATAGTTTTGGAATTAGGGGTAGGTTGATATAAAGGTTAGGAACCGAGGTAAATCTCGGCGCTTCAGACACTCACGAAAACCCACTGAAACTTCGCAATCACCAATTCGTATAGTTCTGACGCGTAACACGGCAGCCAAAACTGTTTAGAACTCGTGAGGCGACTGTCACAGTGGCTAGACGCTGAGACTGAATGCTCTCCCTTCCCCCACAATTGTATTTATACGCCCCACATGCGTCCTTTGCGAAAACGCTCTGCCCAAGCGAAGCTTCTTATCACCAACTACACAGGGTCTAATTTCAACCATGCCATGCAGATCCGCCGTTCTACAAATTGTGTGTACGCATATTCACTATGATCAACCGTAGGTGATCACTCAAATCATTTGGTACTGCCGATACACAGAATCTGTTGATCGCTGACCAATAAAAGCTTGATGCGATTAATTAAGCATTACCCGACCACTAGCTGCGCGTAGCAAAATACCACTAGTATGATATTCAACCCAGAGGTGTCAGACCCTCCATATCATACCTCAATCGCAATTGTATATTTGCAATCAACATAATAGCTTTCTCCGTTCCATAATAACCTTTCATTATTTAGTTATTCATAATTTTATTCAACGCGCAGCCAAATCGGCTCTGATTTCTACACATCTCGCAGGAATGCGACAAAAAAACTTGACCTGAACTGAAATTCCACGAATGAACCCACGCGTCTTTTTTGCGAACTTTGCCAGTAAGCAACGCAAAACCCCCAAACGTTATCTGAACCGATTCTCGTATTCAAAACAGCGCGGCGTTGGGCTAGCCCTCTATCACGCAGAATGAAGTATCTAATGTACCGACTCTCGTGTACCATTACACCGCCAGTAGCCCATATGGTCAAGGAGGTAGTACGTTACAACTGCTTATTACTATTCTAGATATTGGTAAGTGGTTTATTATTTTTTCAACACACCTGCTCGTAAAGTAGGTCTTATTACAGCGTATTTACACTGATAATGCAGAATATTACCCATGCCGTGCCTTTAACATTACATTATCGCACTAGTGCCTTTTCATTACATATCTTTTTAAATATTAGCAAGAAGTATTAATGTTTCGAAAACAGCTAAGTAGTTATTTGCGTAAATATAAAATTCAATTCAAAATGTGATAAATAATTAAAAAATTTCATGAAACTGCTTGTTAGCTTGTTGGTATTTATATTTTGACGGTGTATTTTTACCTATAAATACCCAATTTCAAAATTTATAAATATGTGGCTGATTAGCTACTTTGCCGGTGCCCTTATCTCAGACTTGCGCGCGCATGCAGCGCTGAGCGCGCGAAAAAATTAAATTACGGCCGCCATCTTTTAAATGGGTTTCTGTTTGTTAAGTTTATTCACAGTATTGCATTTCGTTAGTTTTATTTACTTTTCCTCGCAAGTGTGTTGAAAAACGTCGTATGAAACACGTGAGCATTGGTCATTACACTTCTCGTCTCCATTAAGCCTTCGCCTACGGCTCAGGCTTAAAAACCGACTCGAGTGTGATGACCAACATACCACACTTGTATCATAATGTACTATTATTGACATATTTAATGTTGTGCACATAGTTCCACCCGTAGGTTCTTTTTTCCTCTCCATTCTAGGTTTGCTGGAAGAAATCTCTTGTTAGAGATAAGCTTTTTACATATTTTTTCCTTTATATTTAGTTTTTCTATTCACTGTTTTTGTGCAATAAAGAATATTGTATTGTACCGGAAGTGTTTCAGTGTGATGTCGTGCGTGGGTGGAGCGGCGCGGGGTCGGCGCAGCGTGTAATGCCCCCTTCCCATTTAGCTTTTAATCAGCGGCCGAATATCATTTTTCTACATAAATTTCAGTCAAATTTATATGGAAATATGATTTTCTGCTTCTGAAGCCTTAAAAGCGCTGTAGGTGTAGATTTCCTTTTAGCTTTTAATCGGTGGCAGAACATCATTTTTCTACTTAAATTTCACACACACACACACACACACACACATACACACACACACACACACACACACACACACACACACACACACACACACACACACACACACACACACACACACACACACACACACACACACACACACACATATAGCGTCACGCCTTTTCCCATACGGGGTGGCAGAGGCACAATTGTGCCCACTCTGACCCAGTTACTCAATACTACATTTTGCGTGACAGGGGGCTAGCTCATCGCCGCAGCTACGGAATTTCAGTCAAATTTATATGGAAATCTGAATTTCTGCCTTAAAAGCGCTGAAGGTGAAGTTTTGTCTAACGAATACCTTACTTAATTTCTAGTGTTAATTTGATCGCTAAACGCCCTTTTAAACTTCCGAAAATTGTTTCCTTAAGTTGCTGTTCTAAGATGAAAGTTGTTAGACGGTGTTTAATATTCTAAGAAAGTTCAAAGTTTGTTTAATTTATTTTTGTTAGTGTTTTTGTTGGCCATTTTCGTAAATAAATAACTAAAGAGTTTGCTAAGTTTGCTTTCATAAAATACCCAAAATTAAATAATTCTGAATTCAATTGTTAATGGGCTGAGCACACCTTTTAACTCGAAAGGTTCAGAATAAAAGCGAAATTTATTATCTTTAACTAGACCCTTTGTGTTTCACTAATTTGGATTACAATTTGGTTTGAAAACGCTTTTGGCCAAAGGCCAAATTAATGAAATTAAGGTTGAGATTGTGGGGCCAGAAGCAATGTAGGTGCCTGCATACAAAGTTACTTTTTAGCTAAACAAGAGTTTCTTGGATAATGTTGTCTGATGAATTTTATCATTCCCCAAAATTGTTATAAAGTTAATGGTTAAAGGTTAAAGGTTAAAGTTAAAAGATTTAATTTTTAATTTGAAGTCCAATTTCAATTCGCTTCCTAGATCATAGTGCAGGAAACTTTTAACTTTGACCGGAACATTTGAAACATCCAAGCTCAAACTGATGATGACAAAGTATAGTGTACTGATCTATATCTTGAAGTTGCCAAAAAAAACATCTTGCTGACAAACTATGGACTAATATCTGAAATTTGAAGGTAGGAAGTTGAAAGCGGACGTGAGTTCAGTAATTTTATTTTATTTCCCCCACAAGGGGAATTGGAGAGTTTAAGTTTGTATGAAAACCAGAATCAGTTTTACTTAGACAGTCGATTATCCCCAAGATAGATTTTTCAGGAACCTTAGGATATCAAACGGAAGACTGTCTTCGACATTTCCACCAATATTTAGCTTGATGTTTCAAATGTCAGGGTTCGGTCAATTTTTTCTGCAATTTTCCTGCACTATTTTAACTCTGAGTGCCATTCAATGTGCCAAGACCATCTTTTTAATAACCAAAATCAGTCAACATAGGACAGGGAGTCGAATCAAGGTTGTCCATTCATAAATATTGTAGTCCTACTTATTAATAGGAATGCTGGCGCTCATTCTAATAACCTGATTCTTCACACTGCCAAACCAATTATTTCCCACGACCTATCACTGAGCTAGGCCAGAAAAATTCTTGTTACAATCCAAACGCCAAATAATGAATAGTTATCTAAAGTTGACAATCGTCTCATCCTTTTCACTAAGCCGTTATTTTCTACCGGAATAGGGCCCCCGGAACTAGGGGAACTATGTGTATACGGGTTAGCACTGCGATAGCGGTCATTGATTGGAGGTGGAATCGGACTGCACCCGAGGCTACACGTCAAAAACAGCTGTGCTGTATTTTAACTAAATAATTTTGTTTAAATTCGTCTATTTGTGAATATAGTGTTAGTTTTAGGGTTCCGTACCCGAAGAGTTCCAAACGGGACCCTATTACTAAGACTCCGCTGTCCGTCCGTCCGTCCGTCCGTCCGTCTGTCACCAGGCTTTATCTCAAGAACCTAGCTAGCTAGAGAGTTGAAATTTTCACAGATTATGTATTTATGTTGCCGCTATAACAACAAATACTAAAAAACAGGATAAAAGAAATATTTATGGGAGCCCATACAACAATTCTTTCAATACCACATACAAACTTATGGATGCACCTGGTTACGTACATGGAGTGTGAAAGTAACCGCACCAATAACTTTGTAAACAATATTTTGCTGTGTAAAATCCAAACTATTCACTCCACACCATCGCTTCCATTGAACGGTGGTACGGAACCCTTCGTGCGCGATTTAGACTCGCACTTGACCGGTTTTTAGTATTTGTTAAGTCAATTAATAGTGTCCCAGTGATAAACGTGGTCAGAATTATAATTGTGATAAAATAATCGATCACGGGCCAACAGACCAAAGGACGATTCAAATTGTCTTGACACTGTGTTCAACTGACATTGTCTTGCCTTTCCCTTGCTACATAGCGAGTATTTTTTGTCTTTGTTTTCACATTACTAATCATAATGATGACTCGCAATGCTTTGTCTCGCCAAGCGGAGTCCAGGCTCCAACTGGTTTTGCAGGAATTAAAGCAAGCAAAGGGACAGGTGGAACAATTAGAAGCAGAAAGAGATGAAAATGAAAAAACAATCTTGGAAACCTTAGAAAACAATCAAAAATTAAAGAGGGAACTGTCCGCGCTACATTCCATTAATATTTCTATTACTGAGGAACGGGATAGGCTGCAACTAATAATAGATGGGTTTGATGAGCACTGTGGCACTGAGTTTGAGTCCGTCCTGCACAGAACTTCAATCCTGGAGAAGGAACTGTGTGATGCCCACCAACATATCACACAGCTGGAAGAAGCGGCTATTAACTCTGCCACAGTGACCACGCAGAGCTTATTTGATGAATTGGTAGTAGTAAATACTTCCTTGGGCCATGTCTCTGTTGCGGGCTGTAGCTTGCCCACTATGACTATTGACCTTACTAAGGATGACTCAGTGTGTAATGTGGCAGCCAGCAGCAGGGACAGCACACAAAAATTGAAACTAAGTAAAAATAAGTTAAGAAAATATGTCAAAATTAATAAATTTATAAAAAAAAAAAAAAATATGCTAAAAAAACAAAAAAAGCAAGTAACAAAGCTTCATAATAAAAGAAGGGATTTAGATAAACTGGAGCTGTGTACTGCTCAGCTTAATTATAATCAGATTAGCTATGAGGACAACATGCATGAGCTAAGATGCAAACTTGACCAGGCAGAGCGCTCCCTGGGGCACTACATTAGCCTCTATGACAAAACCAGAGCGGAAACCAAGGAACTGAATCTAGCTATTGATGCATTTCTCAGTAGCCAGGTTAGCCTAGAAACTAAAATATTGGAGAGCTGCTGTTGTGTGCCGGACTGTGCTCCATCAGCTACTTCCCTTATGGATGTTAGCACTTCATATCCAGGTATAAAAACAATAATGTACAGTGATGAACTTGGAAAAAATATGGGCCAATTATTAAATATGTATATGGAGCATACGGTAATAAATAATTGTTTACCCAACTGTAATCTGCATGATATTATGCAAAAAGTAGATAATGCTACATATAGTGATGACTGTTATTTAATCATATGCCTCGGTAATAGGGGTAATGTGAACAAGTCTGACTTAATTAAATATTTAGACAAGCTCTATTCTTTAAAAGTAAAACAAATTGTTATGTTCACATTCCCTTGCAGCGACAGCCTGCCACAATCAGAAAACAACCTTAGATATAAGCTGAATATGACCTTGCATACTATATCATGCAATAATAATATACATGTAATGGATACTAACAATTTTGTTAGTAGAAATAAATATTATTTGACTAAAGGTAAATATTACCTTCCTAGTTATTATAAAATACAAGTAGCAAATTCGCTGTCCTATTATTTTAATATAACAGCCAAAAATTTGGCTACACATAATACCTCTATTGAGCATTATACTGATGTTTCAAACAAAACCTTGGAAGATTTTCCAAGTCATTTAAATTAGATACAACGACAATAGAGGAAGTCTCTAGCCCGTCAAATAATATTAATAAAGTACATAATAAAAACAGAAAAATTCAATATTGTAAAATAAATGAAAAGTTTACGAATCTGGTCCACCAAAATATTCAAGGTATTAGCAGTAAATTATTAGAGTTGGAATTGTACATGAACGCTTTTAATATTGATATTTTATGTCTAACAGAACATTGGCTAAAAAGCCATGAGCTCATGTTCAATTTCAGTAACCACCAGGTTGGTAGTTCTTTTTGCAGATCACATGCTGTTCGTGGAGGCTCTCTAATATTTCTAAATAAACACAAAGTTCAAAAATCGTAATGACATAGTATGTTTATCAGTTGAAAGCCACATTGAAGTAGCATGTGTTGAATTGGAGCGCAAAATTGTAATAAGCGTTTACTGCCCACCATCAGGTTCATTTAATGTTTTTGAAAAAGTCATTGATGACATATTATTTAAAGTATCAAAATCTAATAAAACTCTTATGATATGTGGAGACTTCAATGTAAATTTATTAGAAACTTACTCCCTTAGTACGAGACTAACTAACTTATTTAATTCTCACAACTTAAAGCCACTTTTCATGGAACCCCTTCGAATAACTGAAACCTCAGCAAATTGTATAGACAATATATTTGCTTATCCAAATGAAAAAATTGTACTTAAAAAAATTATAAGTAATTTAAAGTCAGACCATTTAGGTCAATACATTAGACTAGAAATTCAACTTAAAAAAAGTTCTACAAGAAAGATACAATACATACCTGTGACTGCACATCGGTTTGAAAGGTTTAAATTGCATTGGGATAGCAAACTCCCTATCAATTACTCTAATAATAACCCTAATGAGTCATATTGTATTTTTTTTTACAAATTCAGCATTGCGTTCAATGCAGTATTTACTACCAGATCGATTGTGGTCTCAGACAAACTTAACTTTAGTAAGTGGGCCACAGTAGGTATACTTAAAAGTAGACAAAATTTATATGAATTATATAGTGAAAAACAATGGAATCATACTGAAGAGTTCATGGATAAAGTAAAAAAGTACTCAAAAATCTTTAAAAAAGTTTGTCAAATTGCAAAATCAAATTATATCAGATCTAAAATAAGAAAAAGTGATAACAAAATTGAATCAACTCGGGATATAATTAAAAGTGAGACTGGAAAGGTCAGTATTAAAAACAATGAATATGAATTAAAAATTAATGATATTACTTTCAAAAATGATATTGATGTAGCTAAAGCGTTTGAATTTTTTTTTACTGACATCCCAATCTCTACTACAAAGTCTTTAGACTCTTCCAAAGTAATCGCTGAATCTTTGCTAAAAGACTATGTACCTAGATGTGAAAATCAATTCTCGTTTAATTATGTAGATGATAAAGATATTATAAAAGCCTTTAAATCAATAAATGTTAAGAAAACAGCAGACCTCTGGGATATTTCTTTTCATGTGGTGAAGCCCCTAATAAATGTTATTGCACTTGATTTAGCTATCATATTTAATGCATCTATTGATGCTGGCGTGTTTCCTGATTTAATGAAACACAGTAAAATAGTACCTTTGTTTAAATCGGGTAGTACATCTGACCCTTCTAACTTCAGACCGATAGCGGTATTGCCTACATTTAGTAAAGTATTTGAAAAAGTAATTTTAAATCAACTTCTTACACATTTCAACACCAACAACATGCTCCACTGTAAACAATTTGGTTTTACGCAAGGCAAATCAATTACTGATGCCGGTATTGAGTTAATATCACATATATGTATATGATGCCTGGGAGGAGTCGCTTGATGCTCTAGGAGTATTTTGCGATTTGTCTAAGGCTTTTGATTGCGTTGACCATGGGCATTGATCAGGAAATTACATCACTATGGAATTAGGGATAACTCTTTAGATCTTCTCTCTTCTTATCTAAATAACAGGATACAGAGAGTTGACATTAATGGAAAACGATCTCCAGGGTCTGTTGTTACTATGGGTGTACCGCAGGGTTCCATACTCGGGCCATTCCTGTTTTTGGTTTATATTAATGACCTGCCACATCTTGTCAGAGATAATCATGAGATTGTACTGTTTGCAGATGACACTTCACTTTTGTTTAAAATGAAACGACGCAGTTTGAACTTTGACGATGTGAATAATGCAATCTCAAAGGTAGTCAATTGGTTTAGTGCTAATAATCTTTTACTGAACAATAACAAAACTAAATGTATTCGGTTTATACTCCCCAATGTTAAACAAGTCTCGGCTAATGTTAATGTTAAAGGTGAAAATTTAGGAATTGTAGATATCACGGTATTCCTAGGAATCACCTTAGATAATAAGCTTCAGTGGGGCCCACACATAGATAAGCTATCAAAAAAACTCAGTTCCGCAGTTTATGCAGTTAAAAAAATCCGTCTTTTTACGGACGTGGAAACAGCTAGACTAGTTTACTTCAGCTACTTACATAGCATTATGTCTTACGGCATACTGCTGTGGGGGAACGCTGCAGACATTAACATAATATTTGTGCTGCAAAAGAGGGCTGTTCGTGCAATCTACAATGTGGGTCCCAGAGAGTCACTGCGTTGTAAATTTAAGGAAATTAACATTATGACAGTGCCGTGTCAGTATATTTATGAAAACCTAATGTACGTCCACAAAAATATTGATAAATTTCCTAAGAATAGCGACAGGCACAATGTCAACACTAGAAATAGGAATAAACTAGCTATACCTACTACTAGGCTCCATAAGGTTAATTTATCTTTTAAAGGGCAATGTATTCGCTTTTACAACAAAATACCGACTGAGTTACAAGAATTGTCTGTAAATAAATTTAAAAATGTTGTTAAAAATCACTTATGTAAAAAAGGTTACTACAAAATATCAGATTATGTAGAAGACAAGAAAGCTTGGGAAGGTGTTTGCTCCAATTCTGTAAAAAATAACGTATAAAGCTGGAGGTTTCTATTCGCCTCTTTGCCTCCAGCATCTAAAACATTGAGGTGACGGAATTCAAGTTGAGTTCTATATTTCCCTGTACCTTATACATGTGTTAGTTTAAGATTTGACATTCTCCAAATGTTACCTGTGTGTTTCTTATGGAAATAAACTCTTTTTGAATTTTGAATTTTGAATTTACCCCACTGCCACTGAGAACCGAATCATACATGGATAAGTTGGTAACGGTCGGTTACCAAGGTAACGATCGTGGACCGCTTCTATGATAAGCTAAACGGCAGTAATTTCAAACGTTGCACGCAATAAGTAAGCATCGGTAACCCAATCCAGAGCATACAGTGGTAGACAGGATTCAAAGACCGCTATCGCGAAATGACAGTAACAAACCGGAACAAATATGCAGTCATGTAACTGGAACTGAGGTTTATTCCGGCTGTAAACTGAGGTTATAGCTTGAAGTGACTTCTCGTATATCCCAACTTGTGTCGATAGTCCGGAACATATCACGCTTAACACGTAGGTACTTGAAATTGAAGCCATTTTTTGAACAAGATAGGGGTTGTTTTCAGTGAAACCTCTGTTATATCGACTTAACAATAACAATATTTGTTTTCCTGGACATACTGAGTCAACAAACATAAACATTGCTCTTGGCTCCGTCTCCACTATAGGATACCCTATCTGCACCGATGAAAATTGGACATAAAACGAGAAATCGTTAGTCATGATAATAATAAGAGAGTAAATACCCGATTGCAAATTCTAAATAGTTTGAGAGGAACACATTTTCAAAGTTTCAAAGTCAATGTGCATTTCTGAATGCTGCCAACTGATTCAGTTTCATGAACCAGATAAAATAATCCTGGTTATTCGATCAGTCGAGCCACCAGGTCCAAGGGTTTCAGACTCTGTTACTTCCCACCCCTTATGGCTAAACTATAAAATATTTGCTTAAGATGTAGCATCTAGTCACTATTAAATCAAATCCCAACTCGAAGTAACATAAACATTTACACATAGGCACGTATATTGATTCTGGCCCCACACTAGGATACCCTGTGTCGTGTGAACCAGGAACAGCGACGTCACACATATATAAACATATAAGACCTTTTTTTCTGTATCCCCAGCCGGGTATCGAGCGCGCGGGACCTCTCACATGGTAGGAAGTGTAAGCTTAATGCGTTGTCCACTGTTCGTTCGACGTCTTGTGAGTTAGATTAATGTGTGTTTAAGGGTGCCGCTCGAAATTGAGCGACTATGATCTCGACCTAACCTACCGGGGTTAGGTCGACCCCTTCGAATTTAACGACACCTCTGTATTACATTATACATGGCCGATTTAACATGGCCGATTCCACCTACTATAAATCCTTTGGAATTTGTCTCAACCTATCGTCAAAAGTCAAGTCAAATCAAGATTTCTTTGTAACTGTAGATATTTACATATGAGCCCGTGGTCAATTGGTTTTCACGCTTGCTTCTGACACAGGAGATACAGTTTCGAATCCTGACCAATGAGATAATTCATTTATCTTAAGTACTGTATCGGACGTTCAGTGTTTCGGATGACACGTTAAGCTGTAGGTCCCGGCTACTATCGCTACTTGGTAGTAGTAGTCGTAAACCCCCTCCATCAACCCGCACTGAGCCAGCGTGGTGGAGTATGGCTTTATCTTGCTCGTATCCGGGTAAAAGCTCGTGCCTCTCGATGGGAAATTAATGGGCTACATTAATTAATTTACAGATGCTTAGCAAATTTCATTTTTTGTCTCTTCTCTACATTGGACCACTGTGGGAGAAGCATGGCGAAGAAACTCCCACAGATTGAGTTTTTAGATCTCTTTAAGAAAAGTCGTTATCGTCATATTCAGTCCACATCTACCCACTGCGGGGTGCAGGCCTCTTCTATGTAGCGCCATTCCACTCGGTCCTGTGCCCACAGTATCCATTGAGATTCTTCCGACTTGGTTACATCATCAGACCATGGTCCAGGGTGTCTGCCCACTGGCTGGCTCGCTCCTCTTGGCCACCACTCTGAGACTGCCTTGGTCCACCGTCCATCATGCCGTCTTGCTAAGTGCCCTCCACACATCGACATCTTTATCCTCTTGGCTGGCACAGGCTTGCCGAGTTTTCACTGGTTTTGGACTTTAATAGGGTTGAAAATACGGTGGTGTATATGTCCACTGACAGCTAAGGGGTTACAGCATAAATGGGAGTTCAGCATGAGTTTGAGTGTCTGTTAGAGTTTGAGTTGTCGGTTGTGCATCCGGATCAAAGTATTATGTTGAAATACTGAAAGATTATGAGCGACTAGCACTATGAAACGAAGTGTAAGCAGGAGTGAAAAAGTGAAAGTTAAAGATTGTAAAGAAGTTGTTCCTTCAAACCTCTTACCTGGGTAGCTACCTATCGCCGCCTTCTCAAGTACAAGTTTATTTTTTAAAGACCTCAAGTTGTAATTGGTGCCTCCGATTATGTTCGTGGCCGCAACCTTACACGAGTGACAGTAAAATAAATTCTCATAATGATATTACTTTGTATTGGCTTTAATAAAGTCGTCAGATAATCGTAACTTAGTAGTTAAATTTTAATCTTTTATTTATTTATGTGTGTGGTCTTAATGATTTATTGGGTCTGATGTGGTTATTAAATTCATATCTCACGGATTAGATTTTATACAGGTTCATAGTTGGGCCCCTAGCCAAAATTAAATATGGTTTATACCCTTTTCTCGAACATATTCCCATGATCGCGGTATGATGTGAATAAATAAATGGTGGCAGCCGCTAGCGTCTCAATACCCATTTTATCGTCCGCACATTGGCCTGAACCGAAGCAAACTGGTCGATCTTCCAACTAGTGGGCGGCATCACAATACTCTTGCTACATTGGATAATACCATTTATGGCAAATTGCAGTGGGGACCCCACATGGATAAATTTGCTGATAAATTTAGTTCTGTGGCTTACGCTGTTAGAAATATCAGTCAAAACACGGATTTAGCTACAGCTACGAACAATGCAACGTGAATTTGTTGGCGAGCCTGAAGATCAGCCATCATGCAAAATGGAGGATTATCTGGCTAATTGTGGGCACACCTGAGCCTCTGCCACCCTGTATGGGAAAAGAGAAAGATAAATATAACATTAACATTTGTATGCAGGTAAATGCTTGTGGCCCCACACTAGGATACAATGTGTCATGGGAACCAGAAATATCTAAGATCTGTTTTTTTTCTATATCCACAGCCGGGGATCGAACCCGGGACCTTTCGCATGGTGGGCAGAGCCACTAACTCAGCGCCAGAGAGGTTGTCACATGTGAGGGTAAATTTGTTCGTTAAATTGATTTCTCTGGAACATTATTGACTACCTATAGACGTTGGCCATGAAAATCACGACTAACCAAATAACCACACGGTGGGGTTTAAGGGCGTAAATATTCCCCAAACTATTAGTCGGGATGGTCTACACCACACAGGGTTGCCAGATTACAATAAAACAAAATAAATAAATCTAGCCCATTAATGTCCCCACCGAGGGGCGCACGCCTTCGCCCGGATACGAGTAATCCATAATTCATAATTAATTTATTACACACAAATAATTCGCAAAGAAAGGTTGATCGCTGAGCACTAGTTAGGTTGAACCAGATTATAAAACTTTAAAATGCTGATTTCTACTTAAAATACTGGCATGCAAAAAGTACCCGTACGTGGCTATTACTTATTAAAATAACACAGCATTCGGTAAGAGTCAAATTATTTTTTTTTGTCGTAACAATAGTGGCAGAAACTATCATGGGGAAACCTTCATACCTAGAGCTGCGTCGATGGACCTGCGTCCTCTTGTCCAGCAAAATAAAGTATTTAGTTAGTGCCTGGAATGCTAATTGTTTTACATAGAATATTTTGAAAACCCCCATCCACTTTTCATTTCCGGCCATGATTCTGGGGCCGAAAAAAAATCTGACATATCAAGACAAATCACGACGTCTGGCAACCCTATCCACACCCATGTTTATGTAAGGGATATCGGTTAAACACTCTGAAAATTATAAAAAATTGCATAACTTAGTTGAAAAGTCGCTAAATATAGTTTGCAAAGTTATTGGTTTCATAGATCCATTACCTATTGTGTATTTGAACTTGACACATCAATAATGACTGTCGATAATTACGTCTGGTTTATCGTGGCAAAAAAAATAATTATCAGCTACACACATTATAACCTCTGTTTTTCTCTTTTTCCACCATGGCAATCATGTCTTTCTGTATCTTTTGAAGACATTTTACACACCGATAATGGCACTGGGATATCATAAACTCGAAAAACAATGATTATTTTCTTCCGACGGCCAAGAACGCGCGCGAAAATGGTGCGCATGCGAGAAAGAGAAACAAGTAAAACCACATAGACGCCAACGCCATCGCGTAGTTCGGAGTGTAATCCTATTTAATCGGTTTTCTCTGTAGTGATCAATGGCTGCCTTAACTTTATGTTTCATCAGAGAAAAACTATTATTTGGTTTTAAATTGTTTTCCTAGAATTAAATTGTATCTGGCATGGTATGAGTCCATCTGATAAAATGATTTAAATCACTAATAGGTTTTCTCTGTAGTATTTTTTTTATTTAGCCGATGTAAGTCGTCTTAAATGGTTGTTTCTGAGAGAGAAAAACTTATTTCTAAATCATTCTTAGGGGTAAAACCAGTTTTAGCATTTTAAATGGTTATCATTGCAGACGAACCTGTAGCAGTTATGATTAAGTGAGCTTACTCTTTTGTTCATGACTACATGTATTGTTAGTGTTAGAAATAATTGGTTTTCATAATGACCATCCTCGAAAGTATGCAACATAGCATTTAATGGGTTTTCGCAGACGAAAGAGCGCGAAAAATTGAATAGTGTGGCATTGTTAAGTCGTTTTATGAAAACAAAACGAGTTAATTGGTTTTCGCAGTATAGCGACGATTTGGTCAGATTCCTTTTTCGTCAGATAAAAATGAGCCTGAAAATGATTATTAAAGTGAGTCAACAAGGAATAACAACTTCTTGTTGTGCCCTCAAGTGTCATCTTGTTTCATTTTTTATGGATAGCCTGAGGGCGTGGGAATAATAAACGTTGGGAGGGTCATTGCTTTGTAGGTTTTCGAGGACTTTTATTTTTGGGGTATAGGGACAGAAAATCCACCATACTACCAAAACCAACTGGGAAATTTGTCAATTTAATATTAGAACATGTCCTATCTCATCCATACTTTTGACACTGGAAGAGTTCTCTTGTTAGAGATAAGCTCGCCTTTATATACGTTTTTATGTCATAACTTTTCTGTAGGTATGATATTATTATCATTATGTCTGAACTACAAAAAGGCTGGAGAATATCCTAATTGTATAACAAAAAGAATGCTAGTACACTTCAACAGTACAAAACAACTCCACGCCATACAATACGGTTTCACTAGGGGGTCATCAACTGCGGATGCAGGCATTACCCTTATATCTCATATATTCTCTGCATAGGAGGCCGCACACGATGCTATCGGCGATCTATAATAATAATAAGGTATCTTGGACACAATTTACACACATTGATCTAGCCCCAAACTAGGATTCCCTGTATCTTGGGTACTACACAACGATACACATACTTATAAATATATTTATATTTGACTCAATTCTAATATCAGTCAAAATGACGTTCTATTCGAAATTGAATGTCTCTAATGTCAGTCGAGATGACGTTCTATTCGAAATTGAATGTCTCTAATGTCAGTCGAGATGACGTTCTATTCGAAATTAAATGTCAATGCCGCAATGCCGGTCGTAACATGCGGTTCCTGAATACATCATAGAAAGCCTATTATATATGTCTAGATAAAGCAGTGTATGTAACTGTACATAATTAGACATTAAAATACTCGTGTGATCTTATTACAAGGCGTGCCTTTTAAGTTCTGTCGTTTACATATTTGGCGCCAATTTTGAATTTAGAACTGTTCAATATGAAAATTTGTTAGGGTTTAGAATATCAAAACAATTGAAAAAAATTAAATTAATGCATTTTTTCAGTCACAGCCTTGTTTTGAAACTGTTAGGTCACGAAAACGTAGACATTGTTAACCATCCACCATACAGTCCTGACCTAAGCAATAACGATTTCTTTTCGACGCTTTTAAATCAGCCATATTAAACAACCCCACTTAGCAGTGGAATAAATGTTTTAATAACTGGTTCGAGCGAATGGAAAAGTGTAATAGACTACTTGGTCAATACTTTGAAAAACAATAAAAGGGTTTAGTTGTTTTTTTGTTCTTCAAACGACAGAACTTAATAGGCACGTATGAAACTCGCCTGTCGGCTCGTTTCATTAACACCCCACGCTCGTATTTTAAAGCCTTTCGTTATGTAACATTTACATAAACTACATTTGTGTAAATATGACCAACATTTGATATCTAAATATTTTGACGTCACAAGGAAGTCAGTTTATAAAGATCGGTCAAGTGAGAGTTGGACTCACACACGCAGGATCCGTACCATCGAACAAGAAAAATACGCAAAAAAAATGCGCTTCTTTGTTGGAGACCCCATTTAATTTTTGAAATTGCGTGTAGTGAATTATTTATTGCTGTAGAAGTAACAGAAATACACAGTCTGTTAACCTTTTAACTCGGATAAACTGTCATAGGAGAGTGTATGACAGTTTATCCGATAGAGCCCGCTGACGGTCAGGGCAGGCTTAGTAACAGGGCCCTTCGGGTACGGAACCCAGTAGGATATTCAGCGAGTGGCTTAACTGTTGACAGGTCGTGATGAAGGAATTAGTGATTTCCTAATAATAATAATAATAATCTTTACGGCATTGGTTTCATTCCCATACCATTACCTACCTCATCATATTCACTACCTTCGAGTTTATTTTGGCTCGCTGGAGTTTCTCCCATAGTAAATTATAATTTAGCAGGTTGAAAGCTCTGCTTAAGTCCAAAATAAGGCATTCACAGATGTTTCTCGGGCAGTCTACTACTAGAACGTGTGCTCTGAAGTGCAGATAGCTCAAACACCTTACCCACGATGGTACCTGATGAAATAGGCCTATGATTACGAAGTAACGACATATCAGCTGTTTTATTATTGGGGACTGGAACCGCAAACCGTTTTTATAATTTTTTTAGGAAGGTAACGGTGGTTTACACAAGCACTGAACAGAGCAGTGAACACACAATAGATTTTATCCCCCGCAAATAGGATGTGCTCGATACTGAGCTCATCAAATCCCGGCGACTTCCCGCGAACCATTCGCCTGACAACCTGAGCCACATCCTACGCCGTAAAGTTGATGACGTCACCCCTGTCGCTCCCAGCGCTCGGCGCCGGAAGCCTGCGCTCTCTTTTCTTTCTTATGTGGAAGTAATTAACGCTGTCACTTTCTTTTACATTTCTTTTATATATATTTTTTGGTATTACCTTAATGTAGGAGTTTGAATCGGTGTCTTATTGGTATCATATTTTGCTCACTGTTTACCTACGACTAGGTTTCTATATTTGTCGGGCTGGGAGTGCGAAAGCGTTCGACAACTTTGATCCTCATGAATTTACAATTAATGTTGCTGAGGAGTCAAGTTCGGATTTCCGTTCTGGTTTGGAATCTGACAGTGTGTACCTAATACTTCCAGTTTTAGGTACACACTGTCAGATTACCGATCTTGTGGATTAAAGTTAAAGAACGCTCTCTCATTACGTTCGGAAATACAATATGCAAAATATCAAATTTAAAGCAAAAAATTAAACGCGCCAGAAATGTAAGTATGAAAGTGCAGAGTTATTTGAACATAGGGCGCGCAAGAAATTTAACTATAAAATTGTCGTTTTATTTAAATTTCGAACATGCATTGAATATAGTCACCAAAAATACACCATCACAAGGCATTATCATCGAGTTACCTATGGCTAAAAAAAAAACTACGAAAAAAATACCTACCATTGGCGGGAAAGCAAACTAAAAAATTAAAAAGAAAGTGTTGTAGAACAACAATTTTATTAAATAAATTCTAATGAGTTCTAATGAGAGTGAAATGGAGATTGGAGATTAAGGGCGGAAGCCTAATTGGCCATGGAAAATTTGTTACCTACGAAGTCCAGGGAAAGGTTATACAAAAGCTTACGAGAATTTCATGTCCTGGAGAATTTAAAAAGGTTTTTTTATAGAATTTTTATTTATTTCCTGGTTTATTTTTTGGATAAAAGCACCAAGCCTCGACGGATATGGAAATTGTCTGACTCGTATTATTCATGTCCCCCCCTGCGGCTCGGACTTCAAACTCGATGCTCGTCCTGCAATTGCAGACCTTCCCCGCCACGGCAGTAATGTACTATTAATCGCAATAAGCTAAGCTAAGTTCCCTCTTACAATTCCTTCCTGTTATAAATCGGTTGCAGCAATAACTCTCAAAAATTATTCCTTTCACGGGATCGCGCCGATAATTCCTTTCATTCATTCGAGAAGGGTCTGGAAAGGGCATCAATACTTATATGGAATCGTGCAAAGAACATAGCGTCACGCTTTTTCCTACACGGGGTGGCAGTGGCACAGTTGTGCCGACATTTTGAATAACAGAAGGCTAGCGCATCGCCGCAGCTATGGAGATTATGAAGGTTTCCTCGGGATATCTGATCGGCTTCATTTCACTACTTTACCGTGTGTGCCAGTACCAGCCTAATGGACCCCTGAAGTTTCGAGAACTTCAATTAAATCGTTTATCGACTCGGTCAACTAACAAAAAGGCGGGAAAGGTCAAAACAGAAATCCCTTCAGCCGCAATAATCTGTTTATTTAAAGTTGACAATTGTGTGGTCGCTACATCCGAAATTAATTCGTGGACAAGAACAATTTTGGGCCATTACCAAATAAATTTTTACGATCACCAGTACAGCCAGTAAGTCAAAACTGATTTGTTTTATCTTAGTTCACAATAAATAAAGCAGATTTCAAAATGTTACAGTTCGCGCCACAGTTGGCTCAGAGCGAGCTGTCACCTTTCTCTTTCTCCCACCCCATCTCACCCTATGCCAAAAAGAGAGATCACCACCCGTTCACAGCCAAAGATGTCTGGCGCGGTCTCTACAGCTTATTTTCAATACTGCTATTTGACCCTGCTTTTATTTTAGCCGTTTTAATATCATAGTGTGATATATAGGATGTTTGGTAGATCGATGCAAAGTCTTAGATACAAAGATAGTAGTACAGTTAATTTAGAACCATTTAAAGTCGTTTCGTTTTTATCGATGTTTTATTGTTGTTGACGAAAAAATCCGGAATTTTACAGTTGATTAGTAATAATTGCGATTTTGAACAAGAATTGATTTCTTTTTCAATAATTGTGATATAAAATCAACCAAACACCCTGTATGTATGTACTGAGACGTATGTCAGTACTTAGGGACTATATATAAAGAGTAAGTACCTATCTATCTCTTCATAATACAATTACATTTATAACTAATTTCCATACGAATTTGCCAGTGTAAAGGCAGATATTTCGATTTTCATGATTTTCACAAATATGATTTAAAGCTTAGATTAAGCATCACTCAAGATACTCCTTCGTCGTTGACGATAGATGATCAGAGCGAGGAAAAGACAAAGACAAAAATAATAATTAAGTCTCAAGAGTGAAAGAGCCGTCACAAATTCTGACAGGACAAGAATTTTTAGGACATGTATCCTGATGAATTTTTTGGGAAATTAATGTTCGACTGGTGCAGTGCATAAGCACAGTGTCAACTAATGACATAATCCAGGATATGACGCTTTTCACAGGTAATTAGTGAGAAGATTTCGTAATGTCCTAGCTCCATAATATACCCCAATTTTGTATGAAACATTTTTCAAAACTTTTAGCGAGCATAAAGAATGAGCAAATCTTGCATTTGACGGTATAGGAAGTTAAAAAAACACAACAAATACCATGTTTCAGTATTTTCAATACTAATCAACAGTCAAACATACATCTATGGGGTATAAATACATATTTTTAGGGGTTTATTACTCGGCATAAACGTTTATTGCTGGCCAAGTACTCATGTCAGTATAAAATTAAATTCACATTCGGATTTTTTAGTGTAATTAGTTGATTACCTGTTTGGTGAACAAAGCGCCAAGAAGGATTACAAATAGGCGATTCCTGAATTGTCCTCGGTTTCCAAACACGTTTGGCGGCCGCCATATCGGGACGTTGGACGCTGGACTGGCTGAACACTCTAACTCTATGGTTTAAAGGTTGTTCCCTATAAAATATAACGTGACCTTCCGGGGTGAGGTCACGTAGGGTCAAATCGACCGTGATTGCTTCCTCTTTTGACCCTTACGTGACTAGCTTTAAAAGTCAGCGGCGGAACCTATTTGTATAGGTTCTATATCGTAATGGGAAACCCGGACTTTATGTGTGTCGTGTCGTCACATCCACCTGGAAGTTATGGTTTTTGTAAACGTTAAAAAAAATTGTTATTTCACACACATTCTTCCAACTTCCGATTTTCGCGCGTCTCCCTTGAGCCCCACAAATAAATCTTGAAACCTCATAAAACTCCCGCTTTTCCTTAACTTGCACTAAACGGGAATAACGTCTGAACTCAAAGGGCTTGCCCATAAACAACCATCAGGCAGTCCGATATGTCCTCATGTGCGAAGCACGGCTTTGTGGCAAGCTCCTCGAAAATGAGGTAGACTCATTAGCAAAAAATGTGTAGGGTCGCATTTGTATGATCTTTATGCCAGACCGGTAGCCATCTACAAAGTGTTGGGCAGCAGCTTTGTCGGCGGAAAGTTATGTGGTAACCACGTGTGCTTGTTAGCAAAGAGGGGATATGCGAAATATTGAAATAGGAATACTGTAGATACCTTCGTACAGAGTGTGTGTTAATGTCACACTGTCAATTTCCCAAAAGACATAAAATCGAGGGTCACAGAGATCAGAATTAAAAATAAGGACTTATTTGAGCGCATATACCTATACAGAGGTACAGATAAACTACAATAACATGGCGCGAGCCTGTAATATAGGAAATTAACCTTGTCATTATTTATAAAAGCCATTTGTATTGTCATTTGCGTGCCATGTTATCGCCAACGGCATATTTGGTATTAAACTCATTTTAATAAAATTCTTAATGACATTCAAGCATAAAATTAGCGGTCATCTTTTTCAACAAACAACCCTAATATTGTCAAACCAAGTCAGGCAGTAACTCACTCAGCCACTGTGTGGAGATGACACCGTGCCGCGGTATCTTATGCGTGTGGTCCACGTGTGACCTGAATCTGGGTTTAGTTCGTCATGCCACGACTAGCACCAGGGACTTTATGAATTGAGGACGTCTTGCTCCTTGGCCTTTTTCACGTTGTAGGCCAATTGGATCAAAGGAAGACATCTGACTAACTTATATAAAATATGTTTTACTTCGAAGACCTGTTAATCAGTGTGCATGTGCTACCACCAACGGGAAAGGCTTAGGTGATATACGGACAAAATCTACATTTTTTGAAGTTATTTCTCTGCTGTTCAAAAGAAGTCCCAAGTTTCATAAATAAGATAACCTTTGGGACCTTTTCTTGATTTGAGTTATTAGAAACGCAATTGGAGGAATTTCACTCGATAGATTATTTTTTTCTGACAAATTCGAATAGCACGCAGACTTCAAAAATATTTATTGAGATGGATTTTGACAATACCTAAATAATCTGTTGAGGAAATTTCCATAGCTATTAATTAATTTTGTATTAATTTGAAACCGACTTATTTGTCAATTTCCGCGATTCCGCCCCTCCCGCACATCGCCTGGATTAACAGGGACCTTAGCAAGATAGGGGTATCCCCCTAACCTAAGCCTGAGTTCTTGAATACTTTAATGCACAACACAAGTTGACTCCGCTAACTATGTAGGTCCCGCCTGACAATCAATGATGAGTGAGTTGCTAATTGCGGAAGATGGCGGAGTACCAAACTTAATTTATTTAAAAACTATTTTCCAGCAGTTTTCCGTATATTTTCCGATATTTTAATAGTTATTCTGCTATTCAGGGCGGAGACAAATATAACAAATAAGAGAACATTATAATCGTTCCTGTGTTATAAATGGTGCAACTATCCCGGCTTTTTTATATTTAGTGAATAAAAAATAAAGAGACATTTTTTAAATACAGGCTGACATTTAATTAGCGGACCATATTTTGGGGAACGATGGCACCCACCATTGTGAACAATTTTCCCCAAGAAACACATATATGGTCAGCTAATTAAATGTCACCCTGCACAAAGGCGAGTTTATCTCTTAGGTCTCTTTGTGTCATGCGGATTTCATCGCGCACGCGCATGCGCTTTTATTTTACTTGTACGATGGTACGGAACCCGGATCTTTAAACGTTTATAAAATATGAAAGTTGTCACACACTAGCCATTAGATTTCAAACATCATTATTTCTATAGAATCATAAGTTGTCGACTGCAGTAAATCTTGTTCACCCCTGAGTTCAGCTTGTAACATCTGCTTACGTTCTGAAATATGAAGTGGCCTCTATATAATAAACCATTTACACGTACCCCTCATTTATTGCGCAGAAAAGCCGTCAAAAGCAGTTTCTGAACATGTGCCGAAAGGTCTTTTTGAAGCATTCTTGTGATTTTCTGTCTAGTTAAGATTGTTAAGTAAATCTTGAGTTGTGGTTGATTTAAGCAAAATAGGCTAGGTAAAGGATATGTAACTACGGCCTGGCGACAGGGCCTGTCAGGTATTGCTGTTCCATCTTGCAGCCGGCGGCTCTCTTGAGCGCAATGCAGACAAAAGGCGACTTAGCGCCGTAAACTTTCAGTCGACAAATCTGGGGTGCCCCCGCCAAGACGAGCAAGCGAAGCGCAAAACAAATACCTACCTTTTCTCGAAGCGATTCGTCGATTTTTTGAACCCTGACAATTTGGGCTTGGATTATAGCAGTTGAACAAAATTTTTGGGCTTAAATACAAAAAAAAGTTTTAATAGTACAGCTCTTATACTTTAGATTTTATTGATATTTAAAATACCCTGATTTCGTCACTGACTCACTGATGCTCATCAAAGTTCTTAGGGTACTTCCTCAAGTCCTAGAAAGCTGAAATTTGTTATGTAAGCTAGCTTTAGTACACAAACAAAAAAACAAAATCTAAAACTTGAATTTTTTACCCCCCAACCCCTTAAAGTAGGGGATGGAAGTTTGTATGAGACTTCCGCAAATTTTGATGTTTAGAGGTCTGAAAATGTATGAGGGACTCCTTGCTATAAATAATGAAATACATATTTGAGGATTTTAAGTAAATCACACCCACCCTTTAAATTAGGTGATGGAAGTGGAATGTTTACCCCCCAACCCCTTAAACTAGGGGATGGAAGTTTGTATCAAACTTCCGCAAATTTTGATGCTAGAGGTCTGAAAAATTGTATAGGGACTCCTTGTTATGAATAATTAAATACATATTGCAGGATTTTAAGTAAATCACTCCTACACTTAAAATTAGGGGACGGAAGTTTGTATACGCTTTCCCATACAAACATAATTTCGTGCTAGAAATCTGAAAATTATACAAGTACACAGACTTCTTATTATAGTATATTATAAATAAGGAAATACGTGTTTCAGGCTTTAAAAAAACATTCTTTAATCTTTGAAAGTAGGGAATAGGGATCTCGTCAGGTTTCAGAATATTAGTAAATAATTATACTAATAATATTTCTGCACTTATGTACTTCGTCAATTAGTACACAAACAACTGGAAACACTTGGAATTTTTACCCTCTACCCCTTAAATTAGGGGATGGAAGTTTGTATGAGACCTTTGACGACCTGAATGGCCGAGTCGGCAGTGACCCTGCCTATGAAGCCAAAGGTCCCGGGTTCGAGTCCCGGTGGGCGCAAATATTTGTTTGATGAGAACGGATGTTTGTACCCTAGTCATGGTTGTTTATCTATCTAAGTATAATATTTATTTATAAGATTATATTTATCATATATTTTGGTTACTTTCATTGTTAATAAAAAATAAAGTTTTGTCTTATATTTATCCATATAAGTATGTTTATCGTTGTCTAGTACCCAAGATACAGGGAATCCTAGTTTGGGGCTAGATCAATGTGTGTCAATAGTGTCCAAGATATTATTATTATTATTATCCTTAAATTTTCGTGCTAACGGTCTGAAAATTGAGAAAGGGACTCCTTGTTATAAATAATAAAACACCTATTACAGGATTTTCAGTAAATCACCCTCCACGCTTTAAATTAGGGGATGGAATTAAGCACGCGCAAAACGCCTAATGTGTACCCAAACATCGGGCTAAGAATATTGTCAAATCTCGAGTGCGGTGCATTAGAGGCCAGTGATAAGTTGTTGCGTATCCTATTACATGCCGCTGATCCATAGTCGACAATTAGGTGGCTAGATGTCAACTTGAATCGCAATCGAAGACTCAAGTCTAAAACAGAAATGGAATCCCGATTCTACAAACATATATTACGAATCGGAAAAAGGCAAAGATGATAGAGTGGGCTATGAAAAAAGGCACCTCTGATGTGCAATAAATACACCCCAAAAAATAAAGACAAAATGAACAAAATAAAAAAATATTGTCTTAGGCACCTTACAGAAAGAAGTGAAACCCCTCCAAAAATAATTTTATGTTGCTAAGACGAGACCCATCCATATCGAATGGGATATGGATGGCTCCCATGTTAGAAGCTTGGCTCTACAAGAGATCTGATAACTTTTTGACAGTGCGAGCCATATGGTCTCGACTTGGCAACATTTAAAATGAAAATGTTTTTGGTGGAAAAAATGTCCAAATAGTTCGATGATCATAACAGAGCTTTCCTAAACTTCAGCTTACTGGCGCTTTTCATATAAAATACTGTATTTAAAATTATATCAGAATTAAAGTATTTTACGAATTATTGAATATAATAATTAGTCCTTTATCGAATGAGACATGTCGCGAATTAAACTCCGGCTTTAATCAACTAGACCATCATAACAGTTGGATTCACCCTTTTTTACTTTTAATGTTGCTTTGTACTCAATTGTTGTAAAAATCGATTTAGTAAAAGTAAAATCGAAGACATATCGATTCAATTAGAATAATAGGTAGGGACGTCCATTAATCGATCGACCGCGCAATATTATGTTATGACGTACATTAAGTCTCAATATTTGTGCAATCTCAATAAGAATAAAAAAAACGAACTTGAACTTGAACCATAATTAATATAGGAATGGGTATTATTCGAATAATCGTAACGAATGAATTGGCCAAGTGTCATGTTGGCCTAGTTGTATATAAATGAGGGTTTAGTCATTTTAACAATTGGTCGTTTTGCGAATTGGTAATTTATAGACTGAGTAGTCATAGTCGACTAAACGCCCCTAAACAGGTTTTTAAACGTGGTCTCTTATCTGTGCCCCTGCCACGACGTATGATAAATGGCATGACGTTATTGTAGTAGCAGTTTTCTATAGGTACAGCATGCCCAACAGTCAAAGATGTCCTAAAAAGAGGTTACATTACACGATGACTATACAAAGTCGTATATGGTTTCTAATTTCAAAACGCAATTAAAGCGTTCCGTATTTTTTCCTGCTCATGTGTTGCCACCATTTTCTACAGCTCCTACTTTGCAACGTGATTTATTCGCTGAATAGGAATCTATATTATGCACATTTCCATAGAGCCCCCTTTAACCGTGCCGCGAATCCTTTTTGGAGGAATTCGCGATCTTTTTTAAATGTATTCTGTAAAGCGTTAACATTTCACGCATCGTATTTTTCATTTCCAATGTTTGAGTGTAATCCGCAATATAATCCTATATTCTTCTAGCTCATTAAGCAATTATTTACGTTGAAACTGGAATTAAACATATATTTTTTTTACAAAATATGGAGATCATTAGCACGGTCGTCCTTTTTCTAAGCACTTTACAGATTATCACAGATATAGGTACTTAGTAATCATCAGTATGATCGTAAATACCGCTTTTAAAGATTAACGAAACATTTTGCCTATCAACTCTAAGGTGTGTTGTTCCTCCATTTCTCCTACATAAAATGCGATTTGGTTTAAATTATAATTTATTATTTTCTCATTTCTTTTCAATTTCTGGCTCCTTACGTGTAATATTAATTCACATATTAAATGTGAATATTTAGTGCCGTTCTCATTATTTCCAAAACGTTTGAATATAAATAACCTTTCCTTAACGAAAACGTGATTTTACCCTAAAAATAATATTTACCCGAACATATCGTGATTTCTTTCGAGTGATTCCGCTTCGTTCAAAAAACCGCTGAAACACCGACATTTTTGCCATCTGTCATGCGACTCTGCGACAACTTTCAACCTAATATTGTTGGCGTAAAGGTGGATGTTGATTGTATGGTTCAAGAGAAAAAAGAATCCTGCGGTATTTTTGAGTGCTTTTTCCGTATTTCTTTCCACGTCGGATTTAGGCCACTATTGTTACTTAAGGTCTACTAATACGAAGGCGAGTCAACACTATTATTTGAATAACTTTGACAATTCCATATCATATTGTATGGATTTGTCAAAGTTATTAAGATAATAGTGTTTTGAAGTAGTTGGCCCTAGACATAGCACACAATTAATATGTATATGTTGCTACAATAAACGAGGAAATATCGAAATATCGTCAAATAGACATAATCAAAAAATCAAAATCAAAAATCATTTATTTCCATAGGATGTTTGTTCAGGCTTCTCAGCACCTAATGACCTCGTAGGGGCCCATGAGCTACGAGGTAGCGTGACGATCAGGTGCCAAGAAGTGATGAACGTCGGCGATTCACCGAGCTGAAGTTATGTGGGGTAGATCTAACCTGGTCTGTGCTTCGGTCCCGTCAACCTCCTGTCTCTCTGCAAGGCCCGGGTGCACCCTAGGCTCTTCTTGGTAGACAGGTTCTTCAGCCAACCAGGTATGACTGGCGGGCTAGCGTGGTGAGCACAGTGTCCAGCACAGGTTATGTTTCTGATGGTAAATACAAATCGGGCACGAAAATCCGAACTTTATCTGGTTCGAGAGACAACGGCACACTCAGCTTTATTAACAATCCTGAGGGAATCCCGAATACACTCCAGATGCCCTGCGATTTAATTTCAACACCCTAATCAAAACGCGTTTACATTGCGAGGGCTTTCGTCTGTCAGTTGTCAAAACTGCCAGATTGACAGCTAACGTCAAATTAAAAATGACCGTTCAGAAACCATCGATCGAATATCGATTTGGAATCGAACAATGTTGTTACATCACTTAGATCCGTCATTACATTTTTTTGGGTGAGTTCACTAACACAATGGCGGAATCTGTGGAGAAGAGCTCACCGAAGAAACTCCACAGTCGTCGCATCTTTTGCGTTTCCTTTTTTAAATAAAATATTGTCAAATTACAAAATGAATGCTAATTATATATCGAAACAGCCTGTTACTCAAACAATCTATTCCCATGGACATCTGTCCTCTAAGTAATCAGATATCCTATAGTAACCTTTTTTATACAATTTCTGTTTTATTATTATTTTAAACTTGTCTAAAGGTAAGTTTTTAATATCAGTAGGGACCTTATTGTAATAGCGTATACAATTGCCTTTAAAAGAATTACTAATTTTATGTAGTCGGCTTACATAAGCAACCAACTTGTCTTTATTTCTAGTATTAAAATTGTGTATATCACTGTGCTTCTGAAAATTAGTTATATTTCTTTTTACATACACAAGATTGTCATAGATATATTGAGACACAAATGTCAGAATATTGATTTCTTTAAACTTTTCCCTCAGTGACACTCTAGGCCCTAATCTATAAATTGCACGAACAGCCCGTTTCTGCAGAATAAATATACTATTATCATTCGCAGCGTGACCCCACAATAAAATACCATAGGTCATTAGACTATGAAAGTAACTAAAGTAGACTAGTCTAGCGGTGTCTACGTCGGTAAGAGCTCTAATTTTTTTAATTGCGAACGCTGCCGAACTCAGTCTGTTCGACAATTTATTTATATGAGGATCCCATTGTAGTTTGGCGTCTAAAGTAATGCCCAAAAAGGCAGTCGACTGCACAAGGTCCAATCTCTGTCCTTTTATAAATATGTCTGTAGTTACCGGGTTCACATTGGGTAACACGAATTTAATACATTTAGTTTTCTTTTCATTAAGTAATAAATTGTTAACAGTAAACCAGTTCACTATACTAGAAATAGCATTGTTTACCTCGTCATAATTTGATTGCTGTCTTTTAACTTTAAATATCAAAGAAGTATCATCGGCAAACAATACTAACCCATGTTTTGCTTTAACAAGGTAAGGTAAATCATTAATATATACTAAAAACAAGAAAGGACCAAGAATTGAACCTTGCGGTACGCCCATAGTTATTGAAGACCCAGGTGATCTTTTCCCATTAACATCGACCATCTGAACCCTATCTGTTAGATATGACTCCAGAAGGCCAAGGGCCTGATCTTTTACACCATAATGGCGTAACTTCCTGACAAGAGTGTCATGATGGACGCAATCAAAAGCCTTGGATAGATCGCAGAAGACACCTATTGCATCCATTGCGTCTTCCCAGGCATCAAAATTATTGTCAATTAGATCAACACCAGCATCGGCTGTTGAACGACCCTTTGTGAAACCAAACTGAGCAATATGAATTAAATTATTGAGATAAAAATGACTTTGCAATTGATTAAGTATGAGTTTTTCAAATATTTTGCTAAGCGTTGGTAGTATCGATATGGGTCTAAAATTAGTGGGGTCTGATGTACTACCAGCTTTGAATAAAGGTATAACTTTACTTAGTTTCATCAAGTCAGGAAACACACCATTATCTATACATTGATTAAATATACAACAAAGGTGAGGTGCAATACAATCTACAATGGAACTAATAATTTTTACTGATAGACCATGGGCGTCAGCTGTCTTTTTCATTTCCAGGGATTTAAACGCTTTTACAATGTCTTCATTATTTACGTGCCTAAATTTAAAATCTGTTTTACATTCCTCAAAGTTTTGTTTAAGTATAGATTCAGCAGCAGCGGGAGATGAATTTAAAGACTTGGTTGTTGAAACTGGAATGTCCGTAAAGAAATTTTCGAAAGCTTTTGCTACTTCTAGGTCTGTACTTATCAATTGATTATCTATCTTAAGCTTGAAGTTATTATGTGTAGCTTTGGCCTTTCCAGTCTCTCTGTTTATAATTTGCCAAGTCGTTTTCATTACATTGCTACTAGATTCAATTTTGTTTTTAATGAAATTAGATTTAGCTACGGCACAAACGCGTTTAAACATTTTTGAATAACTACGAACATAATCTAGAAAGGCCGTATTTTTGTTATATGATTTCTCTTCATAGAGTTCATAAAATCTTCGTCTGCTCCTATGAATTCCAACTGTCGCCCAATCACTAAACAAAGCTTTGTTATTAACTTTTATAGTTTTTGATTTAAATACCGTATCATATTCATTTTTGACAAGGTTAAATACTGAGTTGTACAACAAATTTGGATCGTCACTGTATGGTATTTCCCATAGTTTATCTAAAATATTATTCCTGTAGTGTTCAAGCCGAGTGTCACTAACGCGCACACATATAATATCCTCTTTTTGGTCGTTTTTTATTTTAATATTGAATATACCTATCTGACCAGAGTGATCAGAGGTTAATTTATTGATGACCGATTTGAAAATTGGCGTAATGTTAGTAAATATATTGTCAATGCAGGTAGCAGATGTTGCAGTAATTCTAGTAGGCTCCAAAAACAGATAGTTCATGTTGTGACATAAAAATAAAGATTTTAATCTAGTACAAATATTATTATCCTCTAACAGATTAACATTAAAATCACCACAAATTATAAAAAAAATGTTTTTATCGCTGATTTTAATCAACACTTCATCCATTTTCTTTTCGAATAAATCAAAGGATGAATCTGGTGGTCTGTATACGCTCATTACAATAAGTTGTTCAAGTTCAATACAGGCTATTTCCATGGTACGCTCAACAGACAGGCTCACTATGTCAACTCGTTCCTTATATTTAAAACTATTATTTACAAGTATTAAGGAGCCACCGCGATCAGCTGTTTTTCTGTTGAACGAACTAGCAACGTGGTGGTTATTAAAGTTGAACATGAACTGATAACTCTTTAAAAAGTGCTCTGTTATACATAAAACATCAATATTATTACAGTTCATGAATAACTCAATTTCCAGTTCTTTACTTAACATGCCCTGTATATTTTGATGAACCACGTTTAAAATATTCTTACTTTTACATTTTTCATTACTAGTAACTTGATTTAATGGGCGAGATGAAGGTATATTTATACAAATATTAATATTACTGCCAGAGTTACTCTCTGTTGTCCTATGGGTTAATTTAAAGAGCTTGGAACAGATTCCAAGGAGTACATGTCATTATTATTACACTGCTCAATAGAAGCAGGCGTTTCATTAGTCAAAAACTTGACTGAGTTCAAAATAAAATAAGATAGTGACTGTGCTATCTGTTTTGTATAAAACCTAGATAGGTAATACCTATCCTTAGTCAAATAAAAATATTTTCCAATACAAATATTGGTGTCTATGAAATGAAATTTTTCAGTATGACGACATGTCAATGTGTGTATAAATGTATTATAATCATGTCTTATATGATTTTCATGTTGTGACAAAGATTGGCTGAAGGGAAACGCAAACAAGATTATTCTATCTACATTTTGTAAAGAATTTAATTTGGAAAAGTATTTAGTTATTAGTTTTTTAGATACATTTTCCCTTCTAACAATTAAAATAATAAGGGTGGTTGGTTCTAAAAACTGCGATGACAACACTTTGTTTAATATTTGTGAATATGTGGCGCCAGGCATACAGTTATTTAATATTGCCTGGCCCACGCGCTGACTAAGTTGTAAACCCATATTTTTTCCAAGTTCATCGCTGTACATTATATACCTATCCTTTGTCCGAGAGAAGGAGGCGTTTTTGATAACACTGTTAGTACTCAAGTCGACTGACGGCGGCTCCTGGGTCAGTATCAGCTGTTCGGCCGGCTGCTCGGCGGGTCACACGGTCGGCACGGAACAGTCCGCTGGAGCTTGTTTACAATCACAGATGTGATTGTCGGTCAAAGATATGAAAGTGTCATAATTATACTTACACGTCTCCAACAAACTATTCATAGCCGACACATGTTCCTTAATTTCGTATTGTGCTGACTCATATTTACGTGTAATACTTTGTAATGATGAGTTTAAAATATGCATATCTGACTGGAGTCGCCGTGTGTCACATTCGTACTTTTCTGTAGTTTTTTCCAAACATAATCTACAATCATCGATTTCGTTAATTAATTCGACACGTTCCTTGCTACAATTTACATTTTTACAAAATATTTTATTTCTATTAGCTAGTTTTTGTGTTTTTTTATATAATTATTCAGTTTAACATATTTCTTTAATTTATTTTTACTACAGCTCATAGTGGTTACTGATTGCGATCTATTAGGACTATCACACGTGAGATCAATTGTCACAGTTGAATTTTGATCTATGGGTGAGATGACAGAAGCTACAGGTGGAGTGATCAGCTCCAGAGTGACTGGGTCTGCCCCGACCTGAGGCTATCGTTTGCAGTTTGTAGTGCAGAAATTTCGTTACGTGCGTCGCGAAGCTCCTTCTCAAGGACAGCAATACGCCTCAGGGCATCTTCGAACGCACTGCCACTCCGGTCGAAGCCATCTACCAGGTGCTGAAGCCGATCCCTATCTCCCGTCACATCAAGGAACTTGTTGTGCAACTCTGCCATATCACTTTTTAATTTTAAGTTCTTATTAACAATAAGCAACACCTCCTTCTCACTTTCATCCCTTTCAGTAAGCAATTGCTCATTGGTTACCTTACACTGTTTTAATTCATATAAAGCAAATTTTAAGTTATCTTCTAGTTGACGGGCTGCCTCACTTCTGGTTGTTGGCATTTTAAACAAAATAAAACAACAGTAAAAAGCAAGATTGAAGCACGGCTGTAGCACAGCTGATAAGCAGTCACTTAAATTGAGGTTATGATTAACGAAATGTGCAAAAAAAATAAGCTATTCAACAAAAAACAAAGTAATTCCAAATCAATTTACGTGCCTAAGTAATTAGTTATATCGAAAATATCGTTAATTATAGCCCAGTAGCAAATTATTTCAAATAAAATACTCAACCGTCAACGTTACGTTTTTTAAATACACAAAATAGGATAACAATTAGAATTTTATACACTTATGCACCAGTTAACACAAAATACACTTAATTAATAAGTATAACAAATGCGATAAACTTGGAAAATTGTATTAAAGTATTTTTAAATCAATAAAATGTATCTAATCTTTTGTTTACAACCTATTCGCCAGTGTTGCCAGCGCAATCCAATCCAATCACATGACACTGAGCTCCCTGCCTGAGTGTTATTTTCTCTCGGGTAAAGGCCTGTGCATCTAGACATTAAAGGGCTACATTTATTTTGCCTTAATCGACCGAGCGAGTGAAGCGAGCGAAGCGTCTCCGTTCAACTTCGGCAAAAATGCTTTCGTATACCGGATTGCCGGCTGTTCTCCTCTATAGGTCGCATTTCTCAACCGATTCTCGAGAATTTTTTTGAGAAGGTCATATAAGTTTTTTTTTGTCGATTCTGTTTTTAGATTTTTTTCAAAATGCCTGACCTATAAGGGTTACAAAGATTTTGGTGCGGCTACTTTCATACTCAATGTACGTATGCAGGAGCAAAATCACAAATGCAGTCGGGTTAATTGTTAATTATTCCACTTATTCATCCGATAATCTTCAAAGGGTCGGGGGAGTAAGGGGATAAAAAATAATGAAAAAAACGCATATTTCTTGTGTCGCTCGCGCATACATATCTACAGCGCATAGTTCAGTTTATATGTAAGCCTATCCCTCAGTAAGTCCTTAGGTATGTCTAGTTCATTTCAGATAAAGATAAAGATATTATTTTGTTCGTGAACTATAATAATCCATTTATAGATGTCAGGTCTTTTGGGCTAAGTGTTCTGCCTAGGGGCATACAAATATTATTGAAAGTCATGCGGTTACTTATTCAAATAAAACTTAAAAAAACGCTACGGAATTTAAAAGATATATTTCAATTTTTTTTTTTTTTTTTTATTTAGGACATCAACAAAAAGTTAAATTGGCAATTAACGTTAAAATTAAACAATTTAGAATTGCCAATAACAGATATCCCCTAATTATACAGTGCGAAATTGAAGTTGTGGCGGAGATAAAAACCGTCACCTAAATTATAATTATAAGCCAATACATATAAGAATATAAATACTTACAATATAAACTATGGATATGTAAAAAAACATATAAATACCTACAGATCTGCATAAAATAAATATCTAATTATCTAATATATATACATACATATTTACTGAATAAAAATAAACTATAAAATATATAAAAATAAGAGCCTATATTGGACTTCATCAGTTGTCATCGCCGTCAGGAGGCAACAACTTATTGACAATATTGCGTCTGAAAGATGTTTTGGAGTGTTGAAATAAATCTACAGATTTAAAATATTTGTTGTATGTGTTAGCTATACGAGTTAAGGGTTCGTTATTTGCACAATTAGTACGATGACTTGGTGCATATATAAGTGGAGTGTGGCGTGTGCGATGCCTGGGAGTTAGAAAACTAATAGCGGACAGTAGTTCCGTAGAATCAAGCCTGGTACGAAGAATGTCATAGAGGAGCATCATATCCAATACTGTCCGCCTCTGTTCTAATGATAAGACGTGGTGTTTTCTGCACCTATCTTCATACGAAATATAAGAACGTCGTGTTTTATAGTCAATAAATCTCAAAAATCGTTTTTGAATACTCTCGATACACGTCATATTGAGGAGACCCAGATACTGCATCCGTACTCCAAAATACTACTTACGTAGGAAAAGAAAACTATTTTGATACATAAAGGGTCATTGAAGATGGAGCATGTCCGTATAACAAAACCAAGATTTTTATAGGCTTTATTGCAAATAATTTCAATATGCTGATCTAAAAGAAACTTACTGTCGAAGTAAACACCCAGGTCGCGAATTAGAGAGACTCTATCAATTGATGTATTGGTAATTGTGTAATTATTTATGATTGGTTTTCTTTTACGGGTAAAACGTATGACTTGACATTTCTGGACATTAACTGTTATCCGGTTTCTAATGTAGTATTCCTCAAGATTATGAAGGTCGTTTTGTAATCTGGAGCAATCATGTGAATTCTTTATATCAAGAAAGATCTTAGTGTCATCGGCGTACATGAGCAATTTAGCATTTTTAAGACATTTATAAACATCGTACAGATATGCGTTGTAGAACAGAGGCCCAAGATGGGAACCCTGAGGGACGCCAGATGAAATTGTTACGTAATCGGATCTAAAGCCACCCATCACAACAGCTTGAGACCTATTAGAAAGATAAGATTCTACCCAGCGAAGCAAATTTCCGTGGATACCAAGGCGATGGAGTTTCTGCAGAAGGATGACGTGGTCCACCCGATCAAAAGTTAAACCCGATTAAATCATTACGGAGTTAGAAATAAAGCGTTGGATCTACTAAGATCATACCTAAGCAATATAATTTAAAAGGCAGAAGTCAACGGCGTTAAATCTGATGGATCGGGGGTAAAAATTGGCGTTCCACAAGGTTCCATATTAGGCCCTTTCTTATTCCTGGTATATATTAACGATCTGCCTTTTATGGTGGAGAAATTGACTAACATAGTGTTGTTTGCTGATGATAATTCACTGGTCTTCAAAATTGAAAGACAAAAAGAAGATTTTGATGATGTCAATAGAGTATTATCTTTAACCTTGAATTGGTTCACAGTTAACAATTTATTGTTAAATGCTGGTAAAACCAAATGTATCAAATTCTCACTTCCAAATGTCAGGCAAGTTGGGACCGGTTTAGTGTTGGACAGCAATACGTTAGAATTAGTAAATGACACGAAGTTTCTTGGAATAACCATTGATAACAAATTGCAGTGGGGACCCCACATAGAAAAATTGGCTGGTAAATTAAGTTCTGCGGCTAACGCTGTTAGGAACATCAGACAAAACACGGATGTGGCTACATCTAGGCTAGTATATTTTAGTTACTTTCATAGTATCATGTCCTATGATATCTTGTAGTGGGGGAAAGCAGCAGATATTGAAACTATTTTTATTTTACAGAAAAGAGCTATTCGAGCAATTTATAATTTAAAATGCACAGACTCCTTAAGACCTCTTTTTAAAGAAATTAACATACTAACTGTAGCGAGTCAATTTATTTTCGAAAATATAATGTATGTACGCAAGAACCTTACAAAATTTCCCAAACTTAGCGATAGCTGTAATGTTAACCTAAGAAATAATCACAAACTACTTGCGCCCCGGTTTAGACTCGCGAAGGTTAGCAATTCTTTCAAGGGTCAATGCATTCTCTACTACAACAAGATACCTCTGGAGATCTTGAAATTGCCATTTGAGCTATTTAAAATCCATGTTAAAGCGACTTTGTCGAAAAAGGGATATTACAATGTTCAAGATTACTTAAATGATGGGTCTGTATGGGGTTAGTCTGGCTCAACACAGACCTTGCTGTTAAAAATTTTATAATTATTTATTCCTGCTTATTAATTATGATAATGACTAATTATTATATTTTGTATTAGTTAAGCATAAGCAATTTTAAAAAAGAGATCTAAAAATCAATCTGTGGGAGTATCTACGCCCTTCTTCTCCCACAGTGGTCCAATGTAGAGAAGTGGCAAAAAATGACGATTGCTATGTATATGTAAATATCTACAGTACTAAAGACTTGGAATTTGGAATTTGGAAACGCCTTCTCGAAGTCTGTGTAGACCACGTCAACCTGGCTGCCTTTTTCCATTGCGTTAAGTACAAAATCAGGGATTCCCCTGGACAATACCGGATAAATCTCATCATAGACTATCTTTTCAAAGATCTTACTGAAAGTATTTAGGATTGAAATTGGTCTGTAATTCTCAATTTTAGTGGTTAGACCTTTTTTGTGAATTGGAACAATACGTGCTTTCTTCCAAATAACAGGGAAGGTGCCTTCGTGAATAGATTTTTTGAAGATGATGGATAGAGGATAAGATAAAGAAGGTGCACATTTAACAATGAAAATGGAGGCTACATTATCGTCTCCTGCCCCTTTACTGGTAGAGTGTTTTTTTAGTAGAAGTTTGACTTTGGATGCTGAAATTTGCATTGTAAAGATACCATCGTAGTCACCGTATTGCGGTGGCGGTAGGGTAAGATGAAGCAATGAGAGAGAACATTTTCATAAAGAAGTCATTATTTTCATATTTTAATATCAATTTAATAATAAGTGAGCGACATCCCCCAAAAAGAGCGAACTTATGTGTGAATAAACCAATGCTATACAATCAGAAGACATCTTGATGTAAGTACTTTCGTACACGTAAAGAAAAGTAATAGAAACGCCTCATATAACACGGCTCATATAGTTTTATTGTACGTCTTCGACACTTTCGTTACAAACACTTTATTTGTTCAGTTGCTGCCATGGAAGTTGGCCCACTTGAGTTTGCAAACAAGAAATCTTTTATGTAAGCACTTTTGTTAGATTATAATATATTATGTATAAACCAAGGAATTTTAATAAACATTGCTTTTTTAGGGTTCCGTTCCCTAAGGTTGCAAATCGGGACTTAATTACCACGCCTTCACTGTCCGTCCGTCTGTCCGTCCGTCGTCGGTCCATCAGCGAGCTTTCCCATGATAGGGAGATAGTTGATTTGCTTATTTGTTACCGCTACAGCAACAAACAATGAACGAAGGACACGTAATGAAATAAAAATGAGACGTATTTTTTTTTGTTTTTTTCTTGTACGATGGTCCACCCTTCGTGTGAGAGTCCCACTAGTCCTTGAGCGAAATTCTATAACATAACATTTACATACAGGCACATACATTGCTTCTGGCCCCACACTAGGATATCCTGTGTCGTGGGAACGAGAAAAAGCGACTTCACACAAAATTTTTTCTGTACCCCCCCAAAGCCGGGGATCGAACCCGAGACCTGTCGCATGGTAGGCAGAGCCACAACCGCTGCGCCACAGAGGTCGTCATTGTATAATGGTACGCATAATCCCTCGCGCCTTCCCTCATTTTGTGGATGTTGGTTGCATAGGGCATATTATTTGAGTTCAGAGGCCATATCATACACATTTGTCTTTCCCCTCTGTGTACATGTAAGTAGCAAAATATTTATATTTATTAACCTTATATGTCTTATTTCTTATTTCATCATCATTCATGTTCAGTCCACATCGACCGAGAAGAGGTTCTATATACATTCCGGCTGGGAAGGTAGAAAAGAAACCCTAGGTCTTGGATGTTTACATGTTTGTGTGGCCGTGGGGTCAGAAGCTATATAAGTGCCTGTATATGTAAATATTATGTTATTTTATATAGCGCCAATTCACACCTCACGGTCACCGTGCCAACCGCATCCAGTGACAACTCGATATAGAAGAGAAAAAGAAATAGACATCCTAAGAGCATTTTTACACACCGTATTTTGTCGTACGACGCGCGATTTTTGACACATATTATGCTAATACGCTCTGATAACGCGCGCAGAAAGCGCGTTTGTATAGCGACAAACGCGGGTTTGTTGTAATAGAAACGTGAAGATCTTGTGTAAAGGTCACGACATTGCGTTTTCTGAGCATACTAATCTCGTTGTCCGCGCGTTTAGAATCCGCCGAGTGCAGACTTTTATGTTGGTACATCACAGCGACATTTACTGACTGAAAAGTGTCACCGCTCACCCTGTCATCAACTAGAAACACAAACAAGCTCAAACACGCACTGTAGACAGACGCAACCAGAACTTTTTCAGTTATATCCCGAATAAACTTTCGCACTTGCCCCGCACTGGGATTCGAGTCAAAGCTTTGAGCTTTTATCCACTCGGCGCATAAAGTTCTAATGAAGTTCGTTCTGTCTCTTAGATTTTGATTTAGTAGTTCGTGGGACAAGGTGTGTTGTTGTGATATGTTATCGTAAGTGAGGGATGTCTCTAACTGAAAGCTTGGCTCTAAATATTCCACGCTTAGGTCATTGTCCTAGCTCGTAATTTTATATTGGACTACACAAGAAATAAAACAGATACATCATATTATCTAAGACCTCTGTGGCGCAGCGGTTGTTGCTCTGTCTACCATGCAAGAGGTACCGGGTTCGATCCAGGTAAAGAAAAAAAAACAATCCCAGGTATTGGATGTTTATATGTGTGTGATGTCACTGTTTCTGGTTCCCAAGACATAGGTTATCCTAGTGTGGGGCCAGAAGCAATGTATATGTGCCTGTATTTAATGTTTTTATTTATGTTGTCATAATAGATACACCATGTACAAAGGCGAGTTTACCTCTAGCAAGAAATGTCTTTCAGCATACAATGGGAAAGGGGATTTATCTAGATGAGCGGGGGAAGGCCGGGGGAAGGCGAACAACAAAACTATATAATAATATGCACGGCGGCCCGCGGCTCCACATCCAACAAACTACACTTAACTGAAAGAAAATTTAATTTTATGTTATTTTTAAAAACAATTTGAACTCTTTGAACTTTGTTAACCGAGTTTCGAACCCGCCAAATGTGGTGGGATTGAAAGGCTTCATCATACGGATCATGTTTATCTAAGAAACGTAGCATCTTAAATAAACATAATTTATATCCGTGGGACATCCTGTATACATACATATACCTGCTTATAACCCTAATTGCAATGCGCTTTACATCTCATTAGCAACGCCGATGGGGTAGCCCTCTGTCACACAAACAGAAAAAAATGGAACTGAAAGGACCATTTTAATCTCTATAGGCATTGAAATGAGATCGGAAAAATCCCTCAAAGGTAAAGTCCGTAAATAACATTGCAGTACAATTTCACTCCACTATTACATGAAAAAACAGTCCTTGTTCTATGCTCCATGAACAGTTTGACTAGTTCTCAATGCCGCGCCCCTTTACTCTAACTATACATTCAAAGCGGGCGACTTTAGGAAATGATCTGACTATAACAGAACGTTTTTAATTCAGAGTGTGGGCGGTATTTGCGTACAAATGTCTTGGGTAGGTAGTGGATCGGATCGGGTACAGAATCCCTGGAGGTCGATTCTGCTACAAAACAAACATGTCGTCAGGGTGGCAGGCCCCATACGAGGTGGCGAAAGCTTATAGGGCGCTTTTAAGTGTCTTAAAGTGTGTGCAAAGTCACGATAAAAAGAATAAGAGTGTGTGTGTGTGTGTGTGTGTGCGTGTGCGTGAGCGTACGTGCGTGTGTGTGTGTGTGTGTGTGTGTGTGTGTGTGAGAGAGGGTCAAAATTTCAACTTAAATTAAACATGATAGATTGCAGTGTCCTTCTCACTAAGCAGAGTCATTTCCACTGATGGTGAACACTGATTTCTCTTTCGCGATAGGCGAGGTGGCCTTGTTTTCATTACGCACTCGCGAATGTGATTTCGAGATTTCACTATATCGCACTTGATCACTATAATGCCCATGATTAACTTGGTCACATGCACTGACACTGGCAGCCCTGGGCGCCGCCTGCGGGGGCGGGCGCGGGCGTGCGCGGGCAGCGGGAGGGCGACGGAGCTCCTGCTCCGCCGCAGCCTCGACCGCCGCTGGGGCTGGGCTCGCTGCTGTCGTCCGCGGTCTGCTGCTTCGGTGACAATGGCGACATGCTAACGAAGCTCCGATGATAGCGATTACTCCCAGTATCGTGTAACCGAGAGCATAATGATGTACGTCGTGATATGAGATACGTGTGCCCAGTACATCGCTATCTTTCATGGCCTTGATCTGCTCATCAATCCTTGCTAGAACCTCTTGACGCCCCTTGTGTTCTAGTTCATAAGATGAGACGGTATTGTTTTTCGGTAAGGAGATATTGATCACATGGTTGATCGGCGCCATTTGTGGCACATATAATTCTGCTCCTGATTGCATCACATTTTGCTCCTGCCTGTGCGCATATGCAGTGAATTCGCTTGTTTTCACTAAGCTGCCATGTCCTAGGCTAAATGATTCCTGCATTGGTCAGCTGCGCTGCGGTAACTTGATCTCCGCAAATGAAACGCGCCTGACACTGCTCACAACAAAAATAAAAATAACTGTTCATGTTGCTTTTCTCTGTCCACTTATTGGTACACCTCTTGGTGGTGACTTTACATCTTGATGAGTCATCTAACTCACACAAACTCTGGTCTCCCTTCATTTGGTAGACGGGTTTCCGTAGGTAACAGGTATGCTTGGTGTTGCCTTGTTTGAAACATGATCCCAATTCATACTCCGTCAATGGTAAATAAGAATCTTTTCGCAAATTAATTGCTATTATCTCTGTTATCGGTACTATGCTTGTCGTCATGTTACCGGTCTGTACAGGTATAGGTATGATTTTAAATAACTCGAAGTGTTCTCTTGCAATTAGCGGGATACGTAGTTCAAAAATCATATATTCCTGTAACATTCTTGTCTTGATCTTGATGAATTGATATATTTTGCTGAAGTCTTGATGTAGGTTATCTATTGTTAGCGATAGTGCACTTGATGCTTGACTTGAAATTATACTGAACTCGCTCCGTAACTGCTCTGGGGTGAGGAGATGCAACTTAAACTTGCCATGATAAACATCTGTTAGCGTGTCTAACAAATATCCTTGTATGCTCCTTAAATGGTGTGCCATATTACTTGCTTTAGGGCACCCGAATTAAAGTCTGTAATCGCCAGTGAGACCTTAATTTCTGTTTTTAACTAGTATTATGCATTACTTAACTGGATAATGTGTTGATTCATAATCTTATACTGGATATTTATTGCCTCTTCCGTCCTTTGGAGTAAATTATGCTCAGCTTCTATGATAGAAGTCTGGTTTCGCCAAAGTGACGACAGGTGTTGTTGATTGTCCCGTAGTAACTTAATATCTTCTTGATACTGTTCCGCGAATCTTTCGTCCAGTACGCCGAACAGTGTCTTAGCTACATAACCGACACCGTTGATAAGCCCGCGACGGTGTAGTCTTGATGTTTGTCGCGTGCTGGTATGCTGGTTCAACAGCATGCGGTTATAGTACTCCAGTTCCGAGTACTCGTGACGTAATTGAAGTAGGGCTACATCGCAGTGTGAATTTTCCTTGATAACATTGCACATTTTATCCATTTGGTTTGTATATTTATTTAATGCTGTTATGCCTTGCCAATACGGATCTAAATTGTAGTATACGACTACTTTCCATTCGTCTCGTATTAAGGACATGCTTGATATCTTGTCGAAATATAAACCTTGTGTGTCATTAAATCGTGATATATTGTATAATGGGGCATAATTTGCTTGTGTGGTGCAGAGTACAAAAAACAACAGATTCGCTGTCATGGATGCAAAGCTGAAGTTTGTTTTTCTCTTGCTTGTACTATTTCTTGAACTTGATAGATTACTTGGATAAACTGGCTCTTGTGTAGCCTGCTTGGTAGGCAATCTTGATATCTTGACTATCGGCCGCTTCATCACTCCGTTCTTGGTTTTCAGAGTAACGACTCGGGTCAATCCATCCTTGCCGGGATGCAGTTCGATCACTCGTCCTATAGCCCATTTCGCGGCTGGAAGGTTCGCGTCGTGGATGAGCACGACATCGTCGACCGTAATATTTGGTTGTGGCTTGTTCCACTTGCATCTTGTCGTTAATTGGCTGAGATATTCTGCTTGCCATCTCTTCCAAACATCGGTGAATATCTTCTGGGTAAGGTACCATCTTGTTCTCTGGTCCCTTTCTGTCTCTACCAGTGTTAGGTTGGGCCCACAGGCTAAGAAGTGTGCCGGTGTGAGGAAATCCAAATCTTGCGGGTCTTCCGTCAGAGGACATAGAGGTCTAGAGTTCATGACGGCCTATATCTGCGCTAACACGGTTGAATACTCTTCGTAGGTGAGTCGCTGCTCTCCTACCACTCTCTTGAGGTGATATTTGAGACTTTTAACGACCGCCTCCCACAATCCGCCTGCTAAGGGCCACGACGGGGCGTTAAAGTGCCAACTTATCTCCATTTTCGTGATCTCTTTTTAGAATTCTTGATTTTCCTGAATTTCTTGAAACGCTTGCTGTACTAACTTGCCTCCTAAGATCTTGACATTGTCCGAATAAATGTGACGCGGACAACCTTTTCTTGAAGCCATCCGTCGCAATTCGGCAAAAAAATGCTACTGCCGTGAGGTCTGATACTACCTCGAGGTGACAATTCTTCGTGGCCATGCATACAAATACGACCACATAGCCCTTTGTTGTCTTGATACCTCGGCCCTTGTTGGCTTTAATCATTATGTGACCTGTCAGGTCAACTCCTGTGTTGTAAAAAGGACGAGAGGGGTTGGTCCTTGCTTCCGGCAAATCACCCATCAATTGATGATGTTTCTCTGGGTCGACCTTTCTACACTTTACGCATTGACGTAAGCGCTTTTTAGTGACCCTGTTGCCACCAATTATTCAGTACTTCTGACGTATGAATGCTGCTGTAAGACGAGCTCCTCCATGAAACGTGAGCTTGTGGGCTTGATCAATCAGCAGCTGTGTCAGAGTATGCTCCCTGGGTAGGATGATCGGATGCTTCATATCGTAACTGATGTGCGCTTTTTTCAGTCTACCGCCGACTCTCAGGATGCCCTCTTGATCGAGATAGGGTTGCAAATTAGAAATCTTGCTTTTCGACTGTACCAAATGATTTTTCTGTAAATCAGATATTTCTTGTTGGAATATTTCGTGTTGAACTTGCTTCATGATGATTAGTTTTACGCTTCTTAGTTCGCCGACCGTCAGGAATGTTGTCGGTTCTTGTGTTTTCTTGCATAACTTGGCGAATCGCAGTACCCATGCTAGTACGCGCACGATTTTGCTAAAGTTGCTGTAGCTTGATAACAGTTTTTCTTGATTTCTTGATCGGTTTCGTAAACATCGCAGTTTGGTTATTTTTGATACGCTGCAAGCCATGAAGGCCCATTCCACCAAAGTGAGTGGCCGCTCAGATGAGAGGCTGTTATGCCCCGGCTTGCGCAATCGGCGGGGTTCTCTGCTGACTTCACATACCTCCAGCAATCATCCGGCATGATCTCAGTCACTTGACGAACTCTGTTAGCGACGAATGGATTCCACTTGCTTGGGTTTCCTTGTAGCCACCCCAAGACCGCCGTTGAGTCCGTCCACCCATAAATCTTGATATTATAGGTACCTAAAGTTTCTTGTACTTTAGCCATAAGTCGAGATAACAAGTGGGCCCCGCTAAGCTCCAGTCTAGGTAGCGATACTTGTTTACTCGTTGGTACCAATCTTGTTTTGCCAACTACGAGTACTACTGAAACTCGACCGTCCTTGATTATCTTGCAATATATGACTGCCCCATAAGCCTTTGAGGAGGCGTCGCAGAATCCATGCATCTCATTTCTCATCTCATACTTCATTTTGATAATCTTTCGTTCCCAGCCATCGTCTTACTTGACAATCCTTGATGTTTTCGATGTCTGACATAATTTTAAGTCATTCTGCTTGTATTTCAGGTGGTAGCTCGCTATCCCATTTCAATTCCGGAACCAACCATACTTGTTGAAAGATTAGTTTCAGCTTCGTAGTGAATGGTGCTAGCCACCCCAGCGGATCGAATATTTTGGAAATATCCGACAATAGTGACCTCTTGGTAGGTGTCCTTGATGTCAACTCAATTTTTGACTGGAATGTGAAGACTTCTTGTTGCGTGTTCCATCTCAGTCCGAGAGTTTTTGTTGACTCAGCTTGTTTAAAGTCAAAATTTTCTTGAATACTTTCGTCCTTGTTGACGTTTTGTGGAAGCTCCGACTTGTTTGACTTCCACTTACGCAGGTCCATACCACCCGACTCTAATAATTTAATTAGGTTATTCTGCAATATTTGAGCTGATTTTAACGAATGCGCTCCATGAAGAAGATCGTCCATGTAAAAAGAGTCCTGAATTACTCTTATAGCGTCGCTGCCCTTGAAATTCTCTTTTTCGTCACTTGCTAGCTGTCTGAGAGTCATCATGCATAAAAACGGTGCAGCTTTCCTGCCATAAGTCACCGTCAGAAGTTTGTAGTCTCGAAGGGGTTGGTTTGGGTGTTCTCTCCATACTATTTTCTGGAGAGCTTGGTCATATTCATGAACCCATATTTGCCTGAAGAAGTTCTTGATGTCCGCTGTAAAGGCAAACTCATACTGTCTCCATTTCATGATTAGAGATTGCAGATCTTGTTGTAGATTGGGCCCCCTCTCCATCATATCATTTAGACTAAAACCCGACGAAGTTTTGGCGGATGCGTTAAAAACAACACGGAGTAACGTACTTGTAGATTCCGGTCTTTGACACCATGATGCGGCAAATACAAGTCACGTGTTTTATTACCGACGACACATTGTTTCATATGACCCAGTTCTTGATATTCATCGATAAATAATTTATATTCTTTTGCAAAACTATCTTTCTTGTTGAATTTGCGTTCTAACTGCATAAATTGCGCAACTGCCATTGGTTTTGATGCACCTAATAAGTCTTGATAATTTTTCTTAAGCGGAAGCCTCACTTGATATTGTCGAATTACGTGATTGCGCAAATGCCTCGTGTAAATGCTGTAAATAAGCTGTTATGCTGACCCGAACACTCGCGGCAACGACAATTAGAATTACATGCATTACCCTGGTGATCATGCAGGCAATTATTGCATAAATTTAGACTTTGTACTGTCTTTCTTTAGATGTGTGGTGGCATCGCTTTAAATTCTGGGCAAAAATAAACTCTAAGCTCGTCGCTTCGACAAATTGCGCAACAAAATTTAGGTTTATTCTTGTAGGCATGACTTGATGTGCCTGGTTATATTATGACTTGATTTTTGATTATCATTCTTGTTATACGATGATTTTTCGAATCGTTTTGCCCATGATGACGATTGAGATGATGATGATGATTGACTTGTGACTTGCTTCGGCGTAGGTTTACCTTGATTGCTACGCGAAGACGTCTCCTCATAAGTGAACTTGCTTTCTAAGTAGTCAAAAAAATCTTTTAATTTTGGGAGCTCTCTTGGTTTGCTCAACGACTCCATACAGTCGTCCTTGGTTACGGGGTCTAATTTTTCGGCCAGAATATGCACCAGCAGCGGGTCCCAAGTATCGATATTGACACCTAAATTCTTGATAGCATTTAGGGATTCCATTGCATTGCCGTGAAGACGCTTGATCGCCTGGTGTGATGCTTGCTGCATGACGGGAATATACAATAAATAGTCGATATGGGAAGTAAAAAGCAGTTTTGTGTTGTTGTACCGACGGTTTAGCGTGTCCCAAGCGGTATTATAGTTGTTGCTGCTGATGGCTAGATGTTGAATCAGTCTTTCTGGCTCTCCTTTAACTTTGCTCTTTAAAAACTGCTTTTTTTGCGCACTTGATAGCGACGGGTTGAGGTGAATAGTCTCATTAAATATGTCGATTAAGCTCACCCAATCTTGATAATTTCCGTCGAACATAGGAATGTCTATTTTAGGGGTAGATTTTTCCCTATGACAGACGGACCACAACTTGCTATTTATATCTCTTTTTAGATCTTGAAATACTGTTTCGTGGGACGTGAAGGCTGCCTCGTAGTCTTCATGCTCTACTCCGTCCAGCTCGTTGACAGTCTCCCAATGGAGGGTGTCTACTACTGACCAGCGAGTTTGGATTGATTTGAGTACATCCTCAAATTCCCACTTCTCTTTAATCGTCTCGACCTTGATGCCTGATACTGTACGATTGAAGGCTTGAAAGTTTATGGCTTGTTTCCGTAGCTTTTCGTCTAACTTGCTGAAGTTACCGCGAGATTCAACCCTCCCCCTCGGTGTCCTAACCTCTTGATGCTGAGACAGGGCCTAACGTGGTGGAGGAACTTGATGAAGACTCCCCGGTTCGCCTTGGTGCTGAGATCTTTCCGACGGGACTTGAACTTGATTCCCTGGCTGTCCTTGTTGACCTCCTGATCCATGACCCATATCTTGTTTAGGGAAATACTTGATGGATTCTGCTCGATGTTTAATTTCCCACGCCTACCGAGGGGGATGTGCCTTTGCCACGTGAGAGAAAAGAAGTGATGAAATTGTTTATTACCTTGTCACCGTAGACAGGAGATTGAAGGCTCTATTCGAGACAGGAATTCGGGAAAGGGGGCACAGTTGGGATAGGGGGATGGGATCGAACCCTTGCCGTCGCTGTCCGACGCCGTCGCCGGCGCGCTGCTGGCGGCACGTGGAGTCGCCGCCGATACGACTATGTTCTTCACAACACAAATCACTTGACCGCTGACGCGAATCTAATTACGATCAATAGCCCGACGCTATGAGGTAGATTTACACACCGACCAGGCCCGATGCCTGTATGATAATTGGTACACCGAAATACCATCAAAGTCACGGGGCCCGAGCCGCCATGTTATTCTCCCGATGAGACGACCAAGAGTAGATAACCTCCAATTTTTCATCTCGTTCCGGTACGAGTGACAGCTGCTAGTCCGTTTTCGCTAGTGATGTCTCGATTACTCGCGATCGATTCGCGCAGCAAAAAACCGGTGCGTTTCCGACGCATAAATATTAAACACTCGATATACCACTTTATTGACTTGTATAGATTTTCCGCTTGTTCGTAATCTTTACTAGCAAAGTATGGGCACTCGGGATCGCTACCCTCTATAAGCTGTACATGAATTGCCGCGTAGTCTTCCCAGTAGCGCTCCAAATCTTCCGATTTCCTCTAGAAATAAATCGGTAGGGACTTCCTGTCTGCTCCATCCTTTTTTTAATTTTTAAAGAAATTTTGCATAGTCTTATACAACTCGGCTTGGCTTCCGAAAATAGCTTCCATCTTGATAGTTGTAAGTAAGTGGTAATAAATGAAAAGATCTTACTTGATATCTTGATTTTTGTGACTTGATCCTTGCTAGTCCTTGCTGTGCGTGGTGGCCTCCGGACAACTGCAGTTGCTCCCGGCACGCGTGACTTGATCAGACGACTAAAGCTCGAATATCCATGTCAGGCAGGTCCTTGCTGACCGACCGCAGATGTGTAGATCCTTGATTAAATAAATTAAAGAAATATGTTAAATTGAATAATTATACAAAAAAAACACAAAAACTAGCTAATAGAAATAAAATATTTTGTAAAAATGTAAATTGTAGCAAGGAACGTGTCGAATTAATTAAGGAAATCGATGATTGTAGATTATGTTTGGAAAAAACTACAGAAAAGTACGAATGTGACACACGGCGACTCCAGTCAGATATGCATATTTTAAACTCATCATTACAAAGTATTACACGTAAATATGAGTCAGCACAATACGAAATTAAGGAACATGTGTCGGCTATGAATAGTTTGTTGGAGACGTGTAAGTATAATTATGACACTTTCATATCTTTGACCGACAATCACATCTGTGATTGTAAACAAGCTCCAGCGGACTGTTCCGTGCCGACCGTGTGTCCCGCTGAGCAGCCGGCCGAACAGCTGATACTGACCCAGGCGCCGCCGTCAGTCGACTTGAGTACTAATAGTGTTATCAATAACGCCTCCTTCTCTCGGACAAAGGATAGGTATATAATGTACAGCGATGAACTTGGAAAAAATATGGGTTTACAACTTAGTCAGCGCGTGGGCCAGGCAATATTAAATAACTGTATGCCTGGCGCCACATATTCACAAATATTAAACAAAGTGTTGTCATCGCAGTTTTTAGAACCAACCACCCTAATTATTTTAATTGGTAGAAGGGAAAATGTATCTAAAAAACTAATAACTAAATAGTTTTCCAAATTAAATTCTTTACAAAATGTAGATAGAATAATCTTGTTTGCGTTTCCCTTCAGCCAATCTTTGTCACAACATGAAAATCATATAAGACATGATTATAATACATTTATACACACATTGACATGTCGTCATACTGAAAAATTTCATTTCATAGACACCAATATTTGTATTGGAAAATATTTTTATTTGACTAAGGATAGGTATTACCTATCTAGGTTTTATACAAAACAGATAGCACAGTCACTATCTTATTTTATTTTGAACTCAGTCAAGTTTTTGACTAATGAAACGCCTGCTTCTATTGAGCAGTGTAATAATAATGACATGTACTCCTTGGAATCTGTTCCAAGCTCTTTAAATTAACCCATAGGACAACAGAGAGTAACTTTGGCAGTAATATTAATATTTGTATAAATATACCTTCATCTTGCCCATTAAATCAAGTTACTAGTAATGAAAAATGTAAAAGTAAGAATATTTTAAACGTGGTTCATCAAAATATACAGGGCATGTTAAGTAAAGAACTGGAAATTGAGTTATTCATGAACTGTAATAATATTGATATTTTATGTATAACAGAGCACTTTTTAAAGAGTTATCAGTTCATGTTCAACTTTAATAACCACCACGTTGCTAGTTCGTTCAACAGAAAAACAGCTGATCGCGGTGGCTCCTTAATACTTGTAAATAATAGTTTTAAATATAAGGAACGAGTTGACATAGTGAGCCTGTCTGTTGAGCGTACCATGGAAATAGCCTGTATTGAACTTGAACAACTTATTGTAATGAGCGTATACAGACCACCAGATTCATCCTTTGATTTATTCGAAAAGAAAATGGATGAAGTGTTGATTAAAATCAGCGATAAAAACATTTTTTTTATAATTTGTGGTGATTTTAATGTTAATCTGTTAGAGGATAATAATATTTGTACTAGATTAAAATCTTTATTTTTATGTCACAACATGAACTATCTGTTTTTGGAGCCTACTAGAATTACTGCAACATCTGCTACCTGCATTGACAATATATTTACTAACATTACGCCCATTTTCAAATCGGTCATCAATAAATTAACCTCTGATCACTCTGGTCAGATAGGTATATTCAATATTAAAATAAAAAAGGACCAAAAAGAGGATATTACATGTGTGCCCGTTAGTGACACTCGGCTTGAACACTACAGGAATAATATTTTAGATAAACTATGGGAAATACCATACAGTGACGATCCAAATTTGTTGTACAACTCAGTATTTAACCTTGTCAAAAATGAATATGATACGGTATTTAAATCAAAAACTATAAAAGTTAATAACAAAGCTTTGTTTAGTGATTGGGCGACAGTTGGAATTCATAGGAGCAGACGAAGATTATATGAACTCTATGAAGAGAAATCATATAACCAAAATACGGCCTTTCTAGATTATGTTCGTAGTTATTCAAAAATGTTTAAACGCGTTTGTGCCGTAGCTAAATCTAATTTCATTAAAAACAAAATTGAATCTAGTAGCAATGTAATGAAAACGACTTGGCAAATTATAAACAGAGAGACTGGAAAGGCCAAAGCTACACATAATAACTTCAAGCTTAAGATAGATAATCAATTGCTAAGTACAGACCTAGAAGTAGCAAAAGCTTTCGAAAATTTCTTTACGGACATTCCAGTTTCAACAACCAAGTCTTTAAATTCATCTCCCGCTGCTGCTGAATCTATACTTAAACAAAACTTTGAGGAATGTAAAACAGATTTTAAATTTAGGCACGTAAATAATGAAGACATTGTAAAAGCGTTTAAATCCCTGGAAATGAAAAAGACAGCTGACGCCCATGGTCTATCAGTAAAAATTATTAGTTCCATTGTAGATTGTATTGCACCTCACCTTTGTTGTATATTTAATCAATGTATAGATAATGGTGTGTTTCCTGACTTGATGAAACTAAGTAAAGTTATACCTTTATTCAAAGCTGGTAGTACAACAGACCCCACCAATTTTAGACCCATATCGATACTACCAACGCTTAGCAAAATATTTGAAAAACTCATACTTAATCAATTGCAAAGTCATTTTTATCTCAATAATTTAATTCATATTGCTCAGTTTGGTTTCACAAAGGGTCGTTCAACAGCCGATGCTGGTGTTGAACTAATCGACAATATTTTTGATGCCTGGGAATACGCAATGGATGCAATAGGTGTCTTCTGCGATCTATCCAAGGCTTTTGATTGCGTACATCATGACACTCTTGTCAGGAAGTTACGCCATTATGGTGTAAAAGATCTGGCACTTGGCCTTCTGGAGTCATATCTAACAGATAGGGTTCAGATGGTCGATGTTAATGGGAAAATATCACCTGGGTCTTCAATAAGTATGGGCGTACCGCAAGGTTCAATTCTTGGTCCTTTCTTGTTTTTAGTATATATTAATGATTTACCTTACCTTGTTAAAGCAAAACATGGGTTAGTATTGTTTGCCGATGATACTTCTTTGATATTTAAAGTTAAAAGACAGCAATCAAATTATGACGAGGTAAACAATGCTATCTCTAGTATAGTGAACGGGTTTACTGTTAACAATTTATTACTTAATGAAAAGAAAACTAAATGTATTAAATTCGTGTTACCCAATGTGAACCCGGTAACTACAGACATATTTATAAAAGGACAGAGATTGGACCTTGTGCAGTCGACTGTCTTTTTGGGCATTACTTTAGACGCCAAACTACAATGGGATACTCATATAAATAAATTGTCGAACAGACTGAGTTCGGCAGCGTTCGCAATTAAAAAAATTAGAGCTCTTACCGACGTAGACACCGCTAGACTAGTCTACTTTAGTTACTTTCATAGTCTAATGACCTATGGTATTTTATTGTGGGGTCACGCTGCGAATGCTAATAGTATATTTATTCTGCAGAAACGGGCTGTTCGTGCAATTTATAGATTAGGGCCTAGAGTGTCACTGAGGGAAAAGTTTAAAGAAATCAATATTCTGACATTTGTGTCTCAATATATCTATGACAATCTTGTGTATGTAAAAAGAAATATAACTAATTTTCAGAAGTACAGTGATATACACAATTTTAATACTAGAAATAAAGACAAGTTGGTTGCTTATGTAAGCCGACTACATAAAATTAGTAATTCTTTTAAAGGCAATTGTATACGCTATAACAATAAGGTCCCTACTGATATTAAAAACTTACCTTTAGACAAGTTTAAAATAATAATAAAACAGAAATTGTATAAAAAAGGTTACTACAGGATATCTGATTACTTAGAGGACAGATGTCCATGGGAATAGATTGTTTGAGTAACAGGCTGTTTCGATATATAATTAGCATTCATTTTGTAATTTGACAATATTTTATTTAAAAAAGGAAACGCAAAAGATGCGACGACTGTGGAGTTTCTTCGGTGAGCTCTTCTCCACAGATTCCGCCATTGTGTTAGTGAACTCACCCAAAAAAATGTAATGACGGATCTAAGTGATGTAACAACATCCTATGGAAATAAATGATTTTTGATTTTGATTTTGATTTTGATTATCGCACACTTGATAATACGAATGTCCTTGGTGACTGAACACTTGATAAGTCCTTGGTGACGCACTCTTGATAAAGTCCTTGATGACCGAACTTGATAAGTCCTTGATGACCGAACACTTGATAAGTCCTTGGTGACTGAATACTTGATTGTTCCTTGAATTTGGTAGCTACAATTTATTAAACTTGATATTCCACGTTGTTCCGTACTTTCATTCTAGCACAAAGCACAACGTGTTTCTAATTTTATATATTTGTTAACTCAAATAAACTTCCCTTCGATATAAGATTTATCAGGGTACTGAACGGAACGCATCTACAAAGCGGCATTTCTGAACGCAACCCGATAGTGTCGCCAACCGTACTTTTTCGGTACTAATACTGTTACAACCGCCATCACGCGCGCGTATACCTTCTTCTACTTTTGGCTCGCATATTAGCTGGAGCCTCGCTCGCGACTCAAAACCTCCATAACATAGCACAACACAAACGCCAACGACGATTGATGTACCCAGAAGAATCGACCTTGGAGAACGAGCAATCTTGGGGGCCCCCTCGCCGGCCTCAACTCAAAATTGTCCAAGTAAGTCCCTCCTGTCTCATTATCGAAGGAAAAAACTAAACTACTGCACATGAAAGGTTTCGAGCCGGATATACCGCATTATATCTGGTTATTTCATATAAAAATCGCGATTCGTTGGTTGTTTTGTGCTAGCAATTTCTTTGCCTCAAGTCGTTTAGCTCGGGATCTACCGACATCAACTGATCTATATATCAAGTTTCTAAGCATCTAGCGTGTTATTTTACGATAATACCGGTGTATATAGCGAGATCTTAACAAGAGCTTGCTAATTTATGATCAAACGAACTTACCTGTAAGTGAAGTTCGATCCATAATTATGCGAGCAGCTTTATTCGACGCGATTTATAGTTAACATATTGTAGATGTAAATCCAAGCCTAGCCCTCACACGGTCTTATAAAGTTAAAAACCATCGATTATTGAAAAAACGATAATCGATCGATTACTAAAGCAAAAAACTGGCAATATTTTTCTCAACTTGCCACACCATTTACCGCGCCCCGGGAGTGGGGAGCTGTCACCTCATTTTATTTAAAGAAATATCAAACAGTTTGTAAAAATTATGAACTGTTTGACTAACCTATGTGTTTTCTCCAACCAATTTTCTTTTTTATTAATAAGACTGGATTTTTTATTATATTGGTATATCATACATAATATGATTATATAGCTTATTGTAAGTCTTTCTTTTATCTATGAACTGGCATTTTATTTTTTCCCAAACTAGTTAAATAATATTGTGATATTATAGCAGGGGGGGGGGGACACTTAAATATATTATGTACCTTTTCATTGATTAATGTTTAAAACCACTCCCAAAAAACTGGGTGGGACTTCTATAAATCGCGTCGAATAAAGCTGCTCGCATAATTATGGATCGAACTTCACTTACAGGTAAGTTCGTTTGATCATAAATTATGCTTCGCAGCTTTATTCGACGCGATTTATAGTTAACATATTGTAGATGTTCAGAGCTTATTACAAAAAATAAAATCAAGTTTTGTATCAATTAAATAATCATAATTATTTATTGCTTATACTTCAAGCAAATTATAACATAAATATAACAAAAAGTAAGTTATATAATCAGTCTTCAATTGTCTTCATTCTCATTAACATTATTATTCAGTATCGTTCTTGCAAAAACGTTTGGATCACAAATTTCCTTATTATAAAATCTAGCGAAGACCCCAGAGGATTCGCTCCATCCCGCAGTCTTTCGTATCACGTCAATATTGACACCTAAACTCCGAGCAGTGGAGGTGGACGCGTGCCGTGTGCTGTGGGCACTGAACATGGTCGTATCCACCCCGCTCTCCGTTAATACATCCTTCATCCAATGACTCAGGGTCTGAGATGAGACGTTTCGGTGGGGTCTTCGGAAACTTACAAACAATTTGTCTTGTGAAATATTATTACGTAGATCCTTTGTCTTATCTAGATATGTTTTAATACACTCAGCTGGACATATTTCCGGTTTCTGTCTAAAAAAGGGAATCTTTAACAAAGGTTGATACCTATTAGGCCCAGAAGTCTTAATGTGATCAGGAATTTTAATAATGATTTCGTTACTCTCAATTACTCGAATATTGTTAATCTTAATCAGCGAATAAGTTTGTACACGGTGGGCCGTGACCAGAGCCAACAGAGTTAATGTCTTTTTTGACAGAATGTCTAGACCTAAATTATCATTAGGCCAGCACTGTCCTAAATGATTTAAAACTATGTTCGGGTCCCAGACTAAATCATATTTGGGCAATGGGGGCCTTAGCCTAAGAATACCTTTCATAAATCTGGCCATTCTGTCATCAATAATTTTACTTCCCATAATAAGTGCAATTGCTGACTTAGTTGAATTTATAGTGCCATATTTAGCTCCATTGTTAAACAGCTGGGTAAGAAAATGGATAACAACAGGCACGGACGCATTGATATAGCTGAACCCGTTACTATGGCAATATTCAATCCAAGATCTTATACAAGAGTCGTATTGTCTGTAAGTACTGTCGGTAAGTGATGATAACATTATTTCCACCGAGCTAGATGATAAACTTCTATCTATAAACGCTTGCCGGACAATCTCACGGCAACTAGGGTGAGCGACGCGCGTAGGTTGTGGGCCTGCCAGGGTTGGGTCGGCCATTCGGGGACGACAGCGATACCCTCGGCCTTTTCATGTAATATTTTTTGAAGTATTTTTAATATTAGTGAAAACGGTGGAAAGGCGTAAAAGTTTAAATCAGACCAAGGTATTGTAAAGGCGTCAATATTCCAAGCGCCAGGTTCGTTCTTCCAGGACACAAAACGGGAACATTTTGCATTGTTTCTACTAGCAAACAAGTCAACTTCCGGCTCTCCTAGCGAATCAACAATTTCTCTAAACGCATAATCGGCTAACTCCCATTCTGTGTCCTTGAATTTTTGCCTTGATAATTTATCAGCCTCAAAATTATCCTTAGTGTTTATATATGACGCGAAAACAAACAATCTGCGCCTTTCGCACCACTGCCAAATCTCCCTGGTTACAACCTCAAGGTGCGTATACTGCACACTCCCCATTCTATTAATACACGCTATGGCTGTGGTGTTGTCAATGCGCATTAAGATTTCCGTATCATGTAAATCGTCAGTAAAAGATTTTAACGCAAACAATGCCGCTTTTAGCTCAAGAACGTTAATATGGAGCTCCCGTTCCTCTTCTCGCCAATATCCGGACGCCTCATGATTCCTGTAATATGCTCCCCATCCCGTCAAGGAGGCATCAGAAAATATTTCCAACGAGAAATTATTAAACCTCAAAATAGAGCAATCCTCTTTTACGTGTTCTAGCCACCATGACATGTCTGGTCTAATATCCTCTGGTATTTTAACAACCTGGTCATACGAGGGGTTTTCCAATAAACAAAGAAATTTAAAGCGTTCAAACCTTTGTGTACAACCATAAGTAATCTATGGCTGGACAAACGGAAATTAATAATCCTAAAAACTGTGCAAATTCTCTTAAGCGGCATTGTTTGGTATTAAGAAACTTCTTAGTTAAATCAAAAAACTTTTGTCTTTTTTCCGAAGGTAGTTCTAGAACCATAAGTTCAGAGTTAAACTGAACCCCAAATATTTGCACCTCATAGAAGGCGGCAGACTGCTCTTTTCTTTGTTAATCAAAAAACCTAAATTCTCTAATGTAGCCTTAATGAGATTAGCACTTTCCTGACATTCCAAAAAAGATGATGCAATGCAAAAAATAGTGTCAAGATAAATAACAGCTATAACCCCCTTCTTTCTTAAAAATTCCATAACTGGTTTTAAAAGTTTTGTAAAAACAAATGGAGAGGTCGATAAGCCAAAAGGAAGGCAGTTAAATCCAAAAAGTTGGTCATTAAATTTGAATCTCAAAAATTTTCTATGTGCGTCATGAACTGATAATAAAAAATATGCGTCCTTGAGGTCAATCGAGGTCATATAGCAGCGAGGAAAAATTAATTTAGTTGCAGTCCTATAGTCCTTAAGCTTAAAGTGAACTGTTCTTACAAATTTGTTGAGACATTTCAGATTTAGAATAAAACGTTTATCTCCATTCGGTTTAGTTACTAAAAAGATACTCGAAATAAATTCATTTTGTTCAGGGACGCATCCAGAAATAGCTCCAATCCTAATCAATTTCTCAATACAACGGTTGATATTTAAAAATTCTTCCTCTGATCTAGAAATTGTATGAGGGTTATCACTGCGCACAGGGTCACATATGAAGGGGATCTTATATCCGGTTATCCATGATAGGATTAATCTATCACTCGTAATACTCTCCCATTGTTTAAAGAAATTAGTCAAACGGCCTGCATATTGTACCTCCGTTATATCCGGCGATGCGGCGGCGGCGGCGGCGGGCGGCGGCGCTGGGGCGGCGGGGGCGAGCGCCGGCGGCCGTACTGCTGCGCTCGGTAAGCTCGAGCTCCCCGCGGCGGTGGCGGCGGGGGTGGCGGCGGCGGGCGCGCGCGCGCGCCCTGTTGCTGCCTGCCCGCGTCGGGGCGGCCTGCCGCCGCCGCTGCTGCCGCTGGTCTCCGATACGGGGTTCTCGTGTTTAAAAAATTGTTATTGAAATTTCTAGGGAAATTATATCTGTCTTGGTTTGGCTGCAGTATATTAGCCGAACGATGAATATTTTGCGCCGTCCTTAGTCTGTCCACCAAATTCTCTCCAAAAAGAAATTTGTTCGGAGTTGTTTCCATGAGTTGTTCCTTCATTTGTGAGTTAATCGACGAAATAATAAAACCTCGTCTAGTACGGGTTTCACTATAGAAAAGCTCGCATAGCAGCCTGCTTGCATCACTCAGGGGCTTAATAACGGACTCCGGGGTAGGAAATGGAGCTATCATATACCAAAGCATTTAGAGTCTTGCTAAAACAATACCCATCTGTTTTTGTCGCTGTTGGAGAGCATAATCCCGTTTAACAATAGATGGTGTTGTTGCTAGGGCCGATATAACCTCCGCATTCAAAATTGGTGGGACTAGACTTTCTAGGTTACAGGGTACGGACTATTCCCCAATAATTTTTGTCTTAGTAGCCTCACATTTAAAACCCTTGGAAAGTATTTCTAACCACCTCAGAGAAATGTCTCTATGGACCGGTGGGCCCGGTGCAGCATCACTTCTCGGAGCATCGCCCAAAAGTGCCAGAATTATGTCATTTAGGACTGGATCGTCCGGGGGCGCTACAGCAGCCGAGGCGACCTCAGCAGGTGCGCTGGTCGACAGAGTCTGCGCCGTTTCCAGGTCAGCAGTCGGCGGCAAGGTGGAGCCAGCGACAGCGGAGGAAGCAGCGCCCTGTACAGCGGTGACTCCGGCGGTGTGGCCGGATGGGAGCGGCTTTAGTAGCTGAGTAAGTCCCGAATCAGCCGGCATGGCGGCGATGGATGTTGTACTAAACGCGTTTTCTGGAGCAGCGGAGGTGGAGCTGGTGGTGGCGACCGCGGCGGGTGCGGCGGTGCCGGCGACTACTGAGGCAACGGCCTGAGTGTGACCGGAATGATCATCGGCCTGGGTTATTGGCGGCAGCTCCTGTGGTGAGTATGTGGCTCCAAATTCACTGGCTTCTTCCCAGTCATAATATGTGGGGTTCGGGGTGTGCCCAATGTTTCTGGGTTCGGTGTCATCTAAAAAGAAAAAACGATACTGGTAAGTGGTTGAGGTAGCCCCGCTGGCATCTCGCAACACCTCCACTTTCAACGACAGAGATAACCCCGCTGGTTTCTCGCATCGTATAAAACAAAACAAAAACAACACCGCGTGGTTTTAGGTTAGGTACCTACCATTATATTCATCACTACGGGCATCAGAATCACTGGATGCACTATCTCTATCCCGGTGTCGTCGTTTCTTGGCCAAACGATCTTCATATTCGTGAATCTTCCTGCGTATCCTTTCATCACTTGTCTCACGTTTCCTTTTTCTTCCCATGATTTGGGATAAAAAACAAATTGGTTGGATCAAAAATCGTGCGAAGGCTTGAGCACGGAAAAACACTATGAGGTGACAGCTCCCCACTCCCGGGGCGCGGTAAATGGTGTGGCAAATTGAGAAAAATATTGCCAGTTTTTTGCTTTAGTAATCGATCGATTATCGTTTTTTCAATAATCGATGGTTTTTAACTTTATAAGACCGTGTGAGGGCTAGGCTTGGATTTACATCTACAATATGTTAACTATAAATCGCGTCGAATAAAGCTGCGAAGCATAATGGTATATAGTTTCATAGGGTTTTGAGCGATGTTTGTGAAATTACATTTCATTATTTCGTTTTCGCGAGAAGCGCGGGTAAATCTACAACAACACACGTAGGCAGCGCGCTGGACGCCACAAGGCGCTTCTAGAAACATCTTAGGCAATTCGCACGCTATAATTTTACAATTTTGTACAACGTACTAAAAAATTCTCACTCAGTATTTCGTGCTTAGTGTTATTTAGCGGTGTAGGTATAACGTACCGAACCCAATTACAGCGGTAATTGTATTTACGTACATTACTATTTTTTTTTGTTTTACGTATTTTCGTACGGAACAAATTTCTAGCTGTATTAAACATTGCGTGTTAAATATAATTTCAACATTAGTTTGCAACTAACCTAATATTACACTAACATATCAAGTAGGTATACTTACTGCCTAACCTAACATTTTACGATTTAAATCTAAACTACATCTTACTACACGTAATTATCATTTTATTCAGTAACAATGGAAATCGAACAATTAATTTTCGAACGTGATTTAGCCATAAATAGTGCTCAACGTATCGTTGATTGTTCTAATAACTTATCAGAATTTCTAGTTCGCGTTAAGGAATTAAATACTATTAAAAAATCGTTCTTCCAAGTTCAAGGAAAAATAGAAAAATTATCCGCAAAAAACGAGAGTTTTTCAAAAGAAGAACATTTAGCTGTGCGAAATCAATTCGATTCATTGTATTTTCAATTACAAGTTACGTTGGACACTATAAAAGAGGAACGTAAACAAAGTCTGTCGCCTGCCTGCGGCTGCGGCGGGATACCTACTCAGACTCGTACGGGGTGCTGCGCGTCCCAACAAACCAACTTTCATTCGAATGTTCGTTTACCTCAATTAACATTGCAGACCTTTTCTGGAATCTTGACAGAATGGAATGCCTTCTATGATTTATATAAGTCACTTATACACGACAACGAAACGTTAACAAACGTTGAACGTTTTCGTTATTTATTGTTGTTTTTAAAAGACGAACCGTATAATCTTATAAAATCGATTCCAGTTACTGAATCTAACTACGAAAACGCCTTGCAGGTGTTAATCAATCGTTATGAAAATAAGCGAATTATTTCAACAAAACATTTCGATAGCATTTACGATGTTGAACCGGTTAATGAGAATTACATCGAAAGTAGTATACGTAATCTAATGAATTGTTATCACGAGAACATAACGGCGTTGAAATCATTAGGTTTTCCTGTGGATGAATGGAATTTTGTCTTATTAAATATTTTGCTACGCAAAATTACGCCGAATATACGTAGACGTTTCGAATTATCGTTAAAAATATCGAATGATATTCCAAGTGTGACCGATTTACTAGATTTCGTGGATAAAGAATTATCTGCTACAGAAATAATGAGCGCCTCACGCTCGAGTACTGCGTCCGCGACGCAGCGCCCCCTAGCGGCGGGCTCGCCGGCGGCGGCTGGCGCGGCTCGTCCGGCAGCCTCCAGCGGCGGCGTGACGTCATCGCGTCATGCGCTGGCTGGACGGCGCGCGATATCGTTAACTCGCGCGCATTCGGATGCGCAATATAACGCGCCGCGTTATCCGAACACCTCTTTCGCGCGTTCTCCGCGTGCGATGAGTGTACATGCAGCAACTGCGGGGGATTACTTAAATAAAATTAAATGCGCATACTGCAAGGATAATTCGCATCCATTGTATAGATGTGATAAGTTTCAAAAACTTACTTTAAATGAACGTAAATATTTTGTTCAAGAAAATAAAATATGTAACAATTGCTTGTTTATCGGGCACGATACACAAGACTGCAAATCGCGCCACAGCTGCCGCGTTTGCACCCAACGTCATCACTCTTCATTACATGAAGATGTGCCACCATCGAACGTCACACTGACGACGGAGTATTCTTCTTCCCCTGAGTTACACTCGGTAGCGGAAACTTCTACGCCCACTCCATTACATGGAGCTACGGGGCATTCCAGTAGTAAAAACTGTACGGTTTTACTTACGACTGCGCTTGTCAACGTGCGTCCCATGAACCATGGGCCCTACGCACCTCGCCCAGTCCGAGCTTTGGTTGACCAAGGCTCACAGGCCACACTCATTACTGAGTCGTGTGTCCAGCGTCTCGCCTTGCCGCGGTACCCCGCGCGGACGAGCATTACCGTCACCGGCATTGGTGACAGCAACGAGCAACCGCGTGGTTACGTGTTGTGCGAGGTTACGCCCCACAACAAACCACAGCCGAAGCTTTATATCGAAGCTCTTGTTTTACCGAAAATAACGAGCTACTTACCAAACATTCCGAACTCTTTCGAGAATATTTCACACCTTAAAGGTCTCAATCTGGCGGACCCAGAATTGCGTTCTGCACGTCCCGTCGAGCTCCTGCTGGGGTCTGACTACAGTGACAGCATACTGCTGCACAACAACATTAAGGGTCCTCACGGGACACCTGTGGCCATTAATAGCATTTTTGGCTACCTACTAAACGTTAGAATTTCCTACGAAAATATGGCGCAGATTTCTACAAATCTAAGCACTTGCCAACTTGATATGAAACTTCAGAAATTCTGGGAGCTGGAGTCAATACCAGAACATCCCCATCTTACCAAAGATGAACTTCGCTGTGAATCGATATACGTCGATACTCACACAAGGGACTCAAACGGGAAATATACTGTTTCTCTTCCGTTTAAGGAGAACGCGCCTCCACTAGGCGAATCTCGCGCTATTGCGCTCTCGCGCTTAAACAAACTCGAAGTTAGATTGTCACGTGGCTTTACGCGAGAACTATAACAAGTGTCTCCAGGAATACTTAGACATGGGACACATGGAACCCGTCTCTGATTCTGCGAACAGTGACGTGCATCCCTACAACATACCTCATCACTGCGTGGTGAAGAAGTCGGCAGCGACTTCCAAATACAGAATTGTGTATGACGCGTCTTGTCGTACGACAAGTGGTCGCTCTCTCAATGATAACCTTCTAACAGGACAGAAATTGCATCAAGATATATCTGAGGTTCTACTCAAATATCGATTACACAAGATTGTTTTCACATCAGACATCAAAATGATGTATCGTTATATTGGCCTTTGTAAGGAACATCGGGATTTTCATCGGATTCTATGGAGATTCTCTCCTCACGATCCAGTAAAGGAATACCGCCTATGCTGTGTAACTTTTGGTGTTTCTTCCGCACCATTTCTAGCTTTGCGTACACTTCGTCAATTAGCGATTGATGAAGCTGATGCATTTCCACTTGACTCGCAAGTACTTCTCAACGAAGTATTTGTTGATGATGTCGTTACTGGAGCTGACACAGTCGAAGATGCAGTAACTCTTCAACGCCAGCTTACGGCCATTTGTAAAGCGGGTACCTTCAAACTCCGCAAATGGACCAGTAACAGTTCTGAGTTCTTATCTCACTTAAATAATAACGAGTCTTATGATGACGCACTCATTCTTTCAGCACTTGACACTGGCACTTCGGTCAAAGTCTTAGGGCTCAAGTGGAACCCTAAATCGGACACATTTACCTATCAAACGGAAACTGCTTCGCGAAAATGTACTAAGCGCACAATGCTTGCGGAAATAGCAAGAACTTACGACCCCCTAGGTTTTTTGAGTCCTGTGACGCTATTTGCTAAACATTTAATCCAACTCTTGTGGGTATCAGGCACAGGTTGGGACGAAGCTCCTCCTCAGGGTATTTGTGATTTGTGGTATCGGTTCATCGACGAACTGCCGTTCTTGCAAAAGGTTTCATTGCCTCGTCATGTGCTTCCCAGCACTCATCAAATCCAACTCCACGGATTTGCGGATGCTTCTGAAAAGGCATTTGCAGCCTGCGTCTATATTCGCGTAGTTGACTCAGACGGTGCCATCAGTGTGCACCTCCTTATGGGCAAGACAAAGGTCGCGCCTCTCAAAAGGTTAACAATCCCTCGTTTAGAGCTTTGTGGGGCTCATCTCTTATCGAAGTTGATAAAGAAAATACTGACTGCTTACAGCAGCGCAGTATTGTTTGACCAAGTTTTCGCTTGGTGTGATTCGACCATTACCCTTGCCTGGCTGCGTTCATCCCCAGACAAGTGGCGCACATATGTGTCTAACCGTATCGCGGAGACCACAAGCACCGTGCCTGCCTCGCAGTGGCAGCACGTTCAATCAGCAGACAACCCCGCGGACCCAGCAAGCCGTGGCGTTCTCCCTTCTCAGTTGAGCCATACACTATGGTTCAATGGACCTTCGTGTCTCGGGCAGCCCGAGTCAGAATGGCCTATCTCAAACGTTACTTATCATACTGACGAAGAACATCGTAAACATGTTCATCTTACACAAAAGATTGAACCAAGCTCTGAGTTCATACAGCGATTTTCGTCGCTACCCAAGATGTTACGCATCGTATCTCTCATGATTAGGTTCATGAACAAATGTCGTAAAACAAACGTTAATTCGACAAGTTATGTCACAGTTCCTGAGACCAAACAGGCTCTCAGTCGAATCATAGCTCTTGTTCAACATGAACACTTCTCGGAAGACATCTCACGTCTCAAGGACAATGACAGATGCACTAAGCGTCTTCAAAAATTAAAACCATTCCTGGATGACACCGGACTTCTCAGGGTCCGCGGCAGGATAAATCGGGCTAACGTACCGTATGATGCCAAGCATCAAATTCTATTACCTAAAAAACATCATTTCACGAATCTACTCATAGATTTCTATCATTACATACATTTGCATGTGGGGCCGCAAACGTTACAGTTTGCTCTCGCCCAGACGTACTGGATTCTATGCGCACGCGACGACATTCGTATGCGCAATTGCGCACCCTGCGCTGCGTACCGTGTGTACGCGCCCGCCCAGTTGCACCGCAGCCTTCGATGGCCCAGCTTCCAACAGCTAGGGTTCAAGCTCTGCGTCCGTTCTTACAGATGGCTGTAGATTTTGCAGGGCACTTTTATCTTAAATCGAGCAAGTTTCGTAACGCGAAACTTTTCAAATCTTATGTATGCGTCTTCGTGTGCATGTCAAGAAAGGCAACCCATTTGGAATTAGTTCCCGACCTAACCACAGAATCATTTTTGAACGCGTTGCGTAGATTCATGTCCCGACGCGGTTATTGTAAAACAATTTTTTCGGATTGTGGTCGTAACTTTGTTGGCTGTGATCGTTATCTCACAGAACTTTACGCGTTTCTACGAAACGAGTCAAATCAGTTTGTCATAAACGGCCAGCTTGCAAACGTGCAAGTCAATTGGCACTTCAATCCTCCGTACGCTTCACATTTCGCTGGTCTCGTCGAGCGAGCCGTAGGTAGTCTAAAACGACACTTGCACCGCGTCATTGGTACCCTTAAGCTCACCAATGACGAGTTCAACACTCTACTTTGTCAAATTGAGGCTGTTCTCAATTCGAGACCCCTCTGTCCACTCAGTAATGATCCCGCGGATCCATTACCACTCACACCCGGACACTTCCTTATCGGGGAACCATTAACGTCTCTACCGGAATTCGATTTGTCTAACGACAATCCAAACCGCCTCGTGCGATGGCAAGTTATTCAACAAGCTGTACAACACTTTTGGAAACGCTGGAGTAGAATATTTACACCAGCTACAACCGAGAGGTAAATGGTTCCACGACAGTACTAACACACCCCTCCGCGAGGGTTCCGTGGTCGTGTTGATCGACAACACATTACCACCGCTGCAATGGCGTTTAGCGCGCGTGCATCAGCTGCACCCCGGCGCCGATGGTGTTACACGAGTCGTCACTGTACGCATCGGTAATACTTTTAGCAAGCGACCTGTAGTTAAGGTCTGCCCACTGCCTGTTGAATAGGCATATCGTAGCTATAACATTACATGTTTTAGTTTAAGTTAGCATAGCATTTCACACGTTAGATTCTTAAATAAAATAAGCATTATTTTATGGTCGGCGGCATGTTCCGTACTTTCATTCTAGCACAAAGCACAACGTGTTTCTAATTTTATATATTTGTTAACTCAAATAATACTTCCCATCGATATGAGATTTATCAGGGTACTGAACGGAACGCATCTACAAAGCGGCATTTCTGAACGCAACCCGACAGTGTCGCCCACCGTACTTTTTCGGTACTAATACTGTTACAACCATCGCGCGCGCGTATACCTTCTTCTACTTTTGGCTCGCATATTAGCTGGAGCCTCGCTCGCGACTCAAAACCTCCATAACATAGCACAACACAAACGCCAACGACGATTGATGTACCCAGAAGAATCGACCTTGGAGAACGAGCAATCTTGGGGGCCCCCTCGCCGGCCTCAACTCAAAATTGTCCAAGTAAGTCCCTCCTGTCTCATTATCGAAGGAAAAAACTAAACTACTGCACACACGTGAAAAATACTTTATAAAGTCCTTGGTGACCGAACACTTGATTGTTCCTTGATAAATCCCCACTTATAACTCCCTTGTTAGAGTTTCCTTGATAGTTCACTTGTTCATTAGTTGAACCGCACACGTACCACCCACAGTTCTATAGTAGTACGATGCAACGTCTCACACCGACGACGAAAGTGAGAAACTCACGGTGTAGGACGTACTCTTTAGAATATGATATAGAGAGATGAATAAAATGTAATTTAGATAAATTTGGGTATATTAGGAACTTGATATAAATGGGGATGAATGGGTGAGTACCTAACGCCTTGGTGGTTATATGAATACTGAATGAAATAAGACTAAAATGCTAAAATGCCGCGTAGGGAAAATGGGCGGTGACGTCAGAACCGTACAGGGTGGGTGTGTGTGTGTGTGTGTGTGTGTGTGTGTGAGGGTGTGTGTGTGCGTGTGTGTGCGTGTGTGTGCGTGCGTGCGTGCATGTATTTGACTATACAAAGGTAATTTCAATACGTTATGTGGAATAGCGCCCCAACGCTAAGAATGTCGGTCCAAAATGTCCTTAATAAAAAGGGTTCCGCACACAAAGGAGGTCCAGGCCTGCGAGTCATTGAGTTGAGTTATTTTCTCTCGGGTCTCGGTAATTCTCTGTTGCCCGGATTGACGTACACTCAAAACCATGTTGTCAAATAAAAAAAGTCAACGGAATTAAGGCGCGTGTATGAGTTAAATTTGGAACTCGAATTGTGGTGGTTGAAATTTTGGACAAAACAATATTAAAATAAAGTTCATAACAGCTCACACTGCAACACGGCTGTCACATCAGTCGCACCGCAAAAAAGTGCAAAAACAGTGTTTTTTTATTTAATTCTCAAAAACCACAGATTATTAATACACTTTCAAACGTTTTAATATATTTTGACGCAAGAACCATATTATTATTCCTTTTGAATCCCAAGAAAGAAACACGTTTTAGGTGAAAAACATCTATTTCGTTTTTTTCTTCATATAGTTTTCATTAACATTATGGTTATGTTTCTCAAATACTACGATTGCAGTAAAACGATGTCTTCGAGGGGTTAACATATATATTCTGGATTTGGAAAGTGTCCCTTTTAGGAGCAATAACGTTTCAAAGATGGGCATTTGACAATACCCAGGTCTTGTCTTGACGAGCTCTGTGGCGCTGTGCAATTGTGCATGCCATGCGAGAGGTCCCGATTTCGATCCTCGGCTGGGGATAAAGAAAAAAAAACACAGGTCTTGGACGTTTATATGTGTGTGACGTTACCGTTTCTGGTTCCCACGACACAGGTGATCCTAGTGAGGAGCCAGAAGCAATGTGCCTGCAAGCCTGTATGTAAATTTTTATGTTTAAGTATTTTAGGAACATATTATTCACGCCAAAGAAAACAAAACCGGTGACGAGTATGTTGTGGTTGCCCCATCTTTGTATAAAACTTCCAGCTCGCACTCGACTCGGTTACATTTGTATTTTATTTTAAATCCCGCACCATACCAACACCACCCACCGTCAGTCATCATTACCAGCCAAGTGTAACCGACCGGCGACATCTTACAACCGTTAAACATACTACTTCTAATATCAGTTACAACCCGGTCACACTATCTTTGCACCTTGCTGGAATGAGTAAAGAGCTCCCTGGTCATATAAAAAGCTCTGTGCTCAAGTAAAGAGCACCGGGGTCTAGCAAAGAGCTCCGTGGCCTAGTAAAAATATCCAATCCGATGCTGACCATGTACCAATGATATAATTAATATTTCTTAAGTACACTAGTGGCTCTATGAGCTGTAGACCTCATGAGCGTTTTCTTCAAATTATTTTCCACCTCGTATAGGAAAGGTTGTGACGCAATAACCCTAAATGGTCGTATAAGTCAGCGACCTAAACAACCCCGCTCCCTCCCGGGAAAACATGTTCATTTAATTTTAGGTTGTGTCCAGTAGGTATACAAGGTAACATTTAATTAGCTGACCATATTTTGGGAAATGATAGTACCCATTATTATAAAAAACTTTCCCCGAGAAAAATATAGTCATAAACGAAATAAATTTATGGGTGTCGCATATTAACTTGTAATCAGCTGATCGGGACATTGTACTGAGGGACGAAAAATATTTTCATTTGCGACCATATGTTTCTTTAGGAAAGTTGTTCATAATGATCAGTGCTATCATTCCCCAAAATATGGTCAGCTAATTAAATGTCATCTTGTTTGTATATTCTTACCGAGTAGGATTAGGCTTTCATAGGTCAGCGATGACCTTATAGCGCCGTAATGTAGTCCCGATCCTTTCGGCCGCTACCGCAACTGAGTTTCGTAACCAGGTGCGAAAGAAGAATGAAAACTCCTTGTTCGCAACCAGTTGCGAAAGAATACCTTTTATTCTTCGTTCGCAACTATAGGCATAATGCATTTGTTTTTCGCAACCAGTAGCGGTGAAGGATTTTCTGTTCTTTATTCGCAACCTCATACTTTTTCGAGTGCGTAGGTACTTAGTACTAGTTGAAATGAATGGTTGTTATCTAATCTTGACAATTCTGCCATAATGACTTATAATTTATGTTGTGCATCACTGTTGTGCTGTGCATCATTTAAATGTAATAATGTCTTCATCTAATATTTTTCCGACCTCAAGCAAATTAGATTTTATATCAACTAAACGAGGAGGAACAAAACTGCTATACGACGGGCACCGGTTCCACCGTAAGAAAATTTATGTAAACGGGGACTCATTTTGGAAGTGTTGTAATGAAACGATTTGCAAAGGGAACTTAACATTGAATCAGCGCAATGAGATTAAAAAAATTAATGAACATGATGCAAACTGTACGGCCAGCCATGCCAAAAACATAGTACTAAAAGAATTCGATCAACTGAAACAGATAAGCAGCTGTAATTTTCAATCAATACAACAGCAATACGACGAAGTGGTCAAGCAAATAAACGATAGCGGTATCCAACTTCTAGAAGAAGTACCAAAATACAGTAGTGTGAAAACTGGACTCTATAACGAACGTAACAAAATATTAGGTGCTCCTAAAGTACGGTTTGTAAACCCAAGCGACGTTGTTGTACCTGCAAAGTATACTGAGTTTTTATTGGCGGATTATGACGATGATTCCCAAAGAATAATTGTGTTTTGTAGCAAAGAAAATAGAGAGCAAATTAGAAAGTATCATCATTTTTTTGCCGACGGCACGTTTAAAAGTTGTCCAAAAGGATTTAAACAATTATATACTATACATGGGTATAATGAACAAAACAAGTGTGTAACGCCACTATTATTTTGTCTGATGTGCGATAAGAAAATGAAAAGTTACGAAATACTGTTCAACTTGATAAAGACCACATTATCCACATGGGTACCGAAAAAAATTACGATGGATTTTGAACTTGCTGCTATTCATGCCATCAGAAGAGTATTCCCAACAATTGTTTTTCGTGGATGTTACTATCATTTTAACCGATGCCTCTGGAGGAAGGCTAAGGCTCTCAATATCAATACAAGACCTAAGAAGAGGCACGTCGCTAGATGTATAGGACTAGCTCGCTTACCGCAAAATTTCATAAATACAGGATATCGATATGTTATGGCAAGGAGTCCAGTATGTATAGAAATAAATAAATTTAATGCCTACTTTAAGAAGCAATGGGTTTCAAAAGATAAAATAGAGAAAGAATGTTGCTGTCATGATGAAGCTATTAGAACTAATAATAATATAGAAGGTTGGCATGCAAAAATTAATAAATACGTTGGCCGCAAAAATCCCACTCTGGCTCATTTGCTTCACGTTTTGGAGACTGAGTCTACGTCCTTTGACCTCAGAAAAGTTAGCAAGAAGAAAAACAAAGAGTACGAGGAAATTGATAAAGAAATAACCTCGGCAATAGAAGAGTTGAAGAGCGGAATAATAAGTGTCGGTCATTGTATCGAAATAATTTGCCCATATGTAATATGGTAGTTCGATACCATGACCGACGCTTATTATTAATCCACTAAGGCCTGCCGGCCTGCGTCTAAGATTGATAATATAAAAATAAAGTCTCATTACTATTTGATTGTTTTTCTTGATTGTGCTAAGCTCCTCGTAGTATTGGTGTTCCACACTTAAACTTAAAAAAATCTTAGTAAATCCACTTGTAACTAATAAGTAGAGCCATTTAATATGTAATATTACTGATATTGGTTGCGAATTAGGACTACGCTTTTCTTTTTTCTCAACCACATATTTGCAAAGTCCTTTTTCGAAACCAAGTTGCGAAAGAAGAATAAAAGGTATTCTTTCGCAACTGGTTGCGAACAAGGAGTTTTCATTCTTCTTTCGCACCTGGTTACGAAACTCAGTTGCGGTAGCGGCCGAAAGGGGTACTTACATTGCTTCTGGGCCCACACTAGCATACCCCGTGCCGTGGGAACCAGAAACAGATATTTCAAAAAATTGTAAACATCCAAGACCTATTGATTTTTCTTTTTCTAAGAAGATATGTTTCTCCGTCAAAATATATCCTTGTGATTAAGCATTTCGATCGAAATCGTAAAATTACAGTGATATATCGTTCCACATTTGCCGCATGCGATTCCTGGTCAACAAAAGCGATTTCAAAAAAACTTTCATTGCAGTTTAAATTGTTTTTGAAAACCAAATAAATTGAGTATAAATAAAGTCGCCCAAGAAAAAAAGCAAAATATCAGTGTCGGAAGCAGGAATAATTACGCCTCGGGTTCAAGGTAAGGTAATAAGGTTCATTTTATCTGAACTCGAACACTTTTCCTCTCTGGTAATCATTCCTTCTTGAGCCACAGGTCTCTTATATATATGAAAATGAAACGCCCGTTAATAATAGCATCTAGTTCATTATTTGTCGCTGTGTGTCACTAAAGTGCGGCAACAGAAATACACACTTTGTGTAAATTTCAACTTTTTTAGCTATTACGGTTCATGAGATGAGCCCGCTGACGGACGGACGGATAACGGAGGCTTAATAGTAATGCGGTCCCGTTCGGGTACGGAACCCTAAACACTAGTTGGGCGAATGCCCCCTTGATGCTTCGTGTTAGGTTGAACATGTAAGAATAACAAAATCGAACGCTCTTCTATTATTTTATGTTGGTAAGGTTCTCAGGTTGCCGTTATTTCAGATTTCTAATAAAATCAGTATTTTTGTCAATCAAAACCTGGATTAACGGGCATACGTTTAAGTTGCATGACAGGCGACTAGCCCATCGCCGCCGATGGTATATGAAAGTTTCCCCACGAAGTTTTCCATCGCCGTCAGAACTTCCATATAATTATTGTACACTCAAGGAAATTAATTACAGACCAATTTCGTTAAAATGTCGTTAGACACTCACAAGGTCGAAAAATTCAGTTTCGTGCCCAATACCACAACACTTTATAGACGAACAATTAGGAAGAAAGGTTTCAACAAAGCAACCAATCACAATTATAGCTATTATAAATGAGTTACTCTGTTGACACCTAAAAAGTTATTGATCTGTAAAGTTTTGTGGTCCACTCGTCTCTGAGTAGATCAAATAATGGCTCGCCATTTTGAACCTTTCTGCTGGGTAATAAGGTTAAAAACATATGAAAAAATTGGCCTGTAATTTGCTATAACAGATTTGTCACCTTTTTGTGAATCAAATAGTAGTTTATATGACTGCTACATAATGGAGGGCATTAATACTCGAGAGATGGTTTATGAAACAAGTCGAAGGCGAGTTTCATAATAATGTCACTCGAGAGTTTTAATGCCTAATTATGTCATACACTAGTTTATCTACACATATATCATAAGCTCTCTTTAATGTGGCATTGATAATTCCTCTGCACTTGTTTAGCTTGTTCAGTAGTACCAACTTCACAAACAAAGTAGGGGCGGCACGTAGGCGGGCGTCGGCGTTCGAAATTTGAATTTCATAATATGTAGAAAAATTACACATTATGGTCATAATGTGTAATATTTCAGATAAGAAATTAGTTTTTACCAAGTAGTTTAACATTATGCTGATCGCAACGTGCCTTTTTTGTACGCAGTAAAGAGGGTTTATGATACATTTGTAGATAAATAATATAAGAGTGACAAAATCGTTTTAGATAGAGATAGAGTTGCAAGGGTTCGTTAATAAGGTAGCAGAACTTGTTTTCCTGCCTTTAGTGCCTCCGTCGTTATGCCATCTTCTCCTGGACTTCATACCTGACGCAGCACGATGGACTTCAAGACCATTTATTGAGGAGATAGTATCTAAAGTAGGACGGGGGCACTCTGGGGTGGAGCATGTTTTTGATGTATCAAAATAGATGTTTTTATATAATTTTGTAGAAAAGTCCATGATTTTGTACCTGGTTCCCTGTCTTGTGGCTTGTTCATCCATTAAGCTTGTGATACAAGTTTTGTGGTTCTGAATGCCTTGTTTGGCTGTTCGGAGCGATCGGTAGTTCACTATTACTGTTTTTATCAGATTTATATCAACATCTGGAAGATCTTTGCCTATGTTACATTTCACTCTGCGGTCCAAGAAAAAGTTATCTGAGGAGCATTTTGGTTGGGTTTCTCTTTCATTTATATGAGGTTTTGTAGAAGCTATCAATTTATTCTTGTTTATTCTAGTTTGTAAATTGTTACATTTTTCCTCGCTTTCTCTATTCTCTATTGATTTCTTAATATTGTCGTAAAGGGTTTCCGGATCTTCTATATCTAATGTTAGGTCTTTGAAGTGATTTTGAAGTAAAGTTTTGTAAGTTCTTAATTGAATTCTTCGTTGTTGTTCATTAATTGATTAAGAAAACTTAACTACTAAAAATAATAAGAACTTGGATTCGAATCCAGAACTCTAAGATTGCAAAACCGATATCAAACCAATTGCGCCACCACTACCATGTGAAAACCCGCGAAATCTACGATCGTATTTGAATCACATTATGCTTTGTTATATCGCGGTGGCTTTAATTAATAAAATCTCGTGTGGTACATTATTTAATAATGAGTTCTTTATTGCACACAACTAATGTATAGACAAGCTTACATAAAATAGTGATCTCTAATAAGAGATCTCTTCCAGCAAACCAAATTAGGATGGGAAAGGTCGATTGCTGAGCAGGGGTACACCATGTGTAATTTTTATTTATTGCAGTAGCGGCAACAGAAATACACATTATGTGCAAATTTCAACTCTCTAGCTATTTCGGTTTATCAGATAGAGCCCGCAGAGGGGCGGAGGGACAGACGGACAGACCGACAGCGGAGGCTTAGTAATAGGGTCCCGTCCTGGTACGGAACCCTATTACCAGGTGACATTAATATAAAATAGGACGAATAAATCATACACTATTTAATTTCAAGAAACTCAATCTCAAATCACGACATAAATCTTATATCGTTTTCATATAAAGGCGGGATTTTTGTCATAAAATGTGGCGATATCTTAATCTTTTTACTGCTAACATAAGCTCGTAAGATGCCGACAAATGGGTTAGAACCGCGACTTAGATGTGGCAGGAGAAGCGGTTCTTACCGGTTTTATGGAGTGGTAAAGGTTTTGACGACGCCCGTGTTTGCCTCCCGGGTTCCACCGTCTGGGGACTATGAAAAAAAATCTCCAGGTCTTGGATGTTTATGTGTGTGTGACTTCGCTGTTTTTGGTTCCACGACACAGGGTATCCTAGCGTGGGGCCAATAACAATTGAATACGTTAAGCCAGCAACATTGTCGTATCGTATTTAATCGCACATCAAATATGTACTAAGTATTTGCACACCAAAAATGTTCAACTAAACCCTTTTTATGTTGTACAGTACTTACATTACTGCAGACACCGGGAAAGAATGGCTTGTCGGCTGAGTATATATAGACGGCTGACCGTAGGGAGGCTGGATAGTGAAACGAAGCCGGCAAGCCCTTTTCACGGCCAGAGGCATGGATAGTGCTTTTCTCAAACATATGCAATGAAATAAAAAATACACCACTCAAAAAACAAATTCAAGATTAAAAATATTACTAATAGTAAAATCTGTGCGCCCGTTGATGTCTTGCTCTGCGCATAAAATTTAATAAAAAATACATCCCGGCCTAGGCCTGCAATTTTGATTGAAATTAATTTTCAGTTCTCTCGAGTTGTGCGGCCCGAAACGTGATACTTCCAAGCTGTTATAACGCCCGTAATAACGACATTTCATTGCAGGTAAAAATATTTTATGTATTCTCAAGTTTTATCTTTCTTTGCTTTCTTACATGTCAACCCTCCACTTTGCCCTTATATTTGAGGTACAAATCAGTATTTTTGATTTGCAGTTGAATATTTCCCTTATCGTATTAAGAGGCCAGACAAACTCTAACCATATTCACTATTAACTTCTTCTATAACTGGTATTTATCTATATATTTTAGTAGGTAGATAATGTAGTTTTTGGATCAGCTGGATACATCAGGTCTAAAATTAGTTTCCTACAGTAGGCAAGACGCTGATCCAGATCCGTCACTGGCGGAATTATGAATTCGCAACAGAAATAACCAATCCAATTAGTTATAACTGTTGCGAATTTCCGTTCTTTGACATCGACGCCCGCAAAACGATACCCACGGGGTGTCGGTGACAAATGGCATAGCGGCGAGCGTGACACCACTAGACTGCGGAGCTCTTACACAGATTCTTTGACATCATAAATTTAGAAATCATAAATAAACGAATTCATTAATTACATTTAATCGAAAAGAAAAAACCAACTTCAAAGGAACCCTATTTAATTAGCAACTAATGAAGCCATCGCATGTAGTTCCGGTGGCAATCTGTAGACTTCATCAGCACTTCCAATTCACCAAGTCAGGCTTCCCGAGAACTGCAGTTTCCGATACAAAAATCGCTATTAGTCTGCCTATAGTATTTGAAGAGTTCCTTTGATTTCTCCAGGATCCCATCATCAGATCCTGACCTGACGAAAATGAGATCAATCGGAAGCTAAACCTTCCGAACAAACCGGTGCATTCGTCTTGGAGGAATCTATAAACATACATTGTAAACCTCCTTTTGAAAAGTGGGTAAAAAACAACTTCTCTCGCTATCCACCTCCTCGAGCTCAAGTAGCTACTTAAGTTTACAGTCTCTGATTTATCACGTCACTGCAGATGTATGTGTGTATGTGAAATATATTTGTCTGTCATTATGTCACGTCTGATTTAAGTGCTAGTCGTGATTTCACATTCAATTCAAGCAGGGGAAACTAAATGTGGATTAAAATCGAGTTAGCTGATCCTTTGAATGCATTGAATTGCTTACTGTAATCTCTATCCGAATACCTTTCATAGTGATTTGCGAAAACTTATCAGTAAAAAAAAGGTCAAGTGCGGGTCGGACTCGCATACGTAGGTTTCTGTACCACCGTACACGAATTTTTAAGAACAAAAAAAACTAACCTTTTTCTTCTTTATGTAGCCTGTACGATAGTGTCCCACTGCTGGGCAAAGGCCTCCCCCCTTTGAGTCCACACATCCCGGCTCAGTTCCACCTCCGGCCACCCCCGCCAAACCCCGGTCAAGGCCCCTACGCCGGAAGCCGTCATGTGGCACCCATCAGTGGCGATCTTCACCCACCCGTCCGGGTGCATACGACTCACGTGTCGGGCCCAGTTCCACTTTAGCTTGGCGGCCTGCGCGCCCACATCGGCGATGCCAGCGCAGTGTTCTTAATGCAATCCGTTCTGCGAACAATAAGGATGCTGCGCTCCATTGCTCGCTGGCAAACCTTGAGTTTGGTCTTCTGTAGTTCAGTCAGAGACCATGTCAGAGGAAGGTTGCTCTTAATTAGACCCTTCATGGACCAGAAGCTCTTCCAGGCGTTAGAATTTCTTTCAATACCACCTACAAACTTATGAATCTTGTTATGTACAAGAAGTATGAAAGTAGCCGCACCAATTACTTTGTTATTTATATTTTGCGATCTACTTTCATCAACTAAAAGCGACTTTTCATTTAAAGCCTATATAGCCTATGTTACTCCCACAACTGAGAGGAATCCAACAACACTTCGTTCATTAAAATCCGTCATTCCGTTTGAGCTGCGTAGCTCGGCTAACGAATTCGACATACATACAAAAGCTCGAACAACAGTAATGTTGTTCGAGCTTTTGTATGACTGCACAAGAAGGAGAGTAACCTTCTTGTGCAGTCGGGTAAAAAGAATGTCGCGAAATACTTTTTAAGCTAACGGCCAAAGGATTTCGTAAAGAATAAAAAGATTGAATCAAAGTTCAAGCTTAGAAATAACTCCCGAACGCCCAAGAATATGCCGACACTAGATGGCATACAATAGGTACTACAATTAGCTACGTATGGAGCCGTTGCTTTAGCATATTGGCGCTTTTGACGTGCCAAAGCCACGGTAAGGGCAATTTATTTTGATGTTTGGACCGTGTCGACTGTAGTGTAATGACCCGGTGGGACTGAAGAATTGTCCTGGTGTATGGAGGCGTGGGAAAACGAGTTAGTGAGGTTTGCGATAGGTATTTTTGGCGAACAACGATTAAATATAAAACGTTTTATATATTACGCCATTGCCAAACTCACAAAGTTTATGAACATTAAACTATTAATCTCTATAGGTCCACTACTTCGAACGCGCGACAACACTATTTTATGAATAACGTAGCCAACTTCACATAAAGGAGACGTATCAAATCCCATTAAAAAAACTGGCCTAAAATAAAGAGTACAATTAGCAGAGTAATTCTAACATTTATGTGAAGTGTAAGTATATACTATGTGAAGATAATAATAATATATAACAATGGTAACAATAATTCAATTTTATTCATTTAGTGACAACCCCATTGTCTACGCCAAAATATCAAATATTACCAATTTATCTATTATTTAAGTACTGCTACACTCACTACGCATTCATCACTCATTCAAACACTCACTCTTCCTTTCGCATCCTTTCGTTCGTTCCTTTCCTGACGGAACCAGTTCAGATCGAGACGCGCGCGCATAAGGAGCAAACCACTACGCTCCCCACAAGAAAATTCCTACAAACGCTAATTACGCTACCTAGTGATTGTGTTATTAACCTAGCACCGGTGCAGTGTAGTGTTTGTGAAAACCTATTTGGATTAATGTGAAAATCATAACCTATCTCCTGGGTAGAAGCCAGGTAAGAAGCAAGTAAGGTACCACCATTCCTTTATTTTTCCTTCTCCCACCCATTGAAATTTATATAGAGTTGTCAAATTTTACTCGAGTTAAGTCTTATTCCGCCTTCTAGCTAGTCGCCCTTAAAGATCATAATTTGTATGAATGCCTGTTATACTTCTGAAGGCAAAAATAACACTTTTGCCATCGAATTGGGCTCTAATAATTTTTAGAATTCCTATACTAATTTGTCGTACTCTTTATTGTGAGACACATTTCCTTCGCACCGTGCCTGGTATATTTTTGGTGCATATATTTTGTATTTCTACTTCTAAATCTTTATATCTTCCAACGCGAGTCAATGCTGTTCACTGAAAAAATCCATATAAGTTATTCGAAGGACAGTGTTGACTCGCATTTGAAGTACTTAGATCGAGGGCCTCAGAGTTTAAGTTTCTTTCATACCAAATTACGAATGTTTGAATGAGTCTGAAAGTACATAAACATTTAAATACAGGCACATACCCCTGAACAGTAGTTTGATCAAATAGATAATGTTTCCGTTTGTACCTGAGGCAATACAACCAGAGGCCACATGGTCAAATCAGCCATTTATTTAGCTTCCTCAAGACCCGCCCTGAGGAAAGGGCCTTAAGTTGCTCCAATTTTGCACAGTCACGCAGAAATTAGGTTAAAAAATTACTTTTCAACGAAAATTACAAAATTTATTTGATCTCCGCCGACGAATCATTGAAAAATGGCGCGGAGACTTAATGCGGGCGGAACCTTTTTGGAGGGAAATTAAAAGTGTGTCATTATAATCGGTCCGCTAAGAAGGTAAGAAGGATTTAATGGTCTTGTAAAAAAACTGAGAGATTTAGGTTAATATAATTTCGACCCCGTTAGTTGGTTTATTACGGACATTTAAGGACGCTGAGAATTTATATTCAACACCTAAGTATTGCTGTAATAATAAACTAGTGGCCCTGTGAGCTGCAGATCTCGCGAGCGACACACAATATTTGCGTGTTTTTTTCCCATTCATAATCATCATTATTTGATTTGTTGCACACTGTTATTTAGTACAAGTCGTACCTAATAAAAGGGTGCTTTACATCAAAAACCTACACATTTAGTAAAATATCGGGAGCCAATCGAGGATACCTTCATAATAGCTGTGGGGTGGTTGTCACGCAAATTGGAATCCAATCCAAGTTCTCTTATAAATGTGAAAGTATGGATGGATTTTTGAGTGTATGTGCTTCAATCACGCTTAAACAGCTGAACGGATTTGAATGAAATTTAGCACAGATACAGTCTATGAGCTAGATTAACATATAGGGTACTTGAAATCCGATTGCACTAAAAGGAGGGTAACGTTATCTCGGTAAATGATAAGTCCTGGGAACATGCAGATAAGTTGCGAGCTTCAGCTAGTGTTTAATAACTGGCAACTATGCCTCGCCACCCCGTATGAGAAAAAACGTGACGCTATGTAGAGAGGTTAGATGTACTATTTTGATATTGATGAGTAGTTTATTCGTTTAGATTTATTTGACTACGTAATTCTGAAACTCCCCTCTAACGCGTACAAATCAATCAAAGCCTTATTTCAGCTCAACTATCACTTTGTTGACGTCATTGCGACGTATCATGTCATTAAGAATGTCACTTCAGTCTTTAATTGTGTCATACACAGAGTTACAGATCTTTAAATACACGCCCTCAAACAGCTATTGGGCGTAACGTCAAGGCGTGTGAACTGTCATGAATATTATGAATTCAGAAATAAGAGCCATATTTTACCAAAAAAACTAAATTTTATATAACTGGCACGCCAGCATTTAGCGGCGCTTTAACATTTAAAGATCGTTTCTGTAACTGGCTGTAAGTGTCTCTTTTAGATTAAAGCATATCCTAACTATAATGTGGTCTAACGCTGAGCTGTGGCGGGAAATCGGCACTAAGTGATTTCCATTGATCAGAAAATAGCTGATAAATGATAAATGATTAAAAATTCGTTTTTTTCTAACGTTTTACACTTACGAAAAAAACTACTTCAATTGAACCCTATTTGTTACCAAACGTACCCTTACACACGTACGTCACTAATTAAAGAATTCCCTTTATTTCTCCATGACCCCATCATCAGATCCTGAGCGACGTTATACATTGTTGAGAAGCTCTCCTTGTACGTCACCATCACTTCCATTTCACCATGACGCGTGATGACGAGCATACATTACTGACCTACCTTAATAAAGTTACCATACCGCAACCTGTTGTAGTCTACCTTGCATTGAGCAGTTCCGTTAGCCATCTGTGGTCTTCGACATCAGTTCCACTTCACAAAATGATGCTTCCCGACAGTAAATGCACAAGTTACTATGAAAATTACAAAATCGCTATAGGCCTGCCTATAAATATTTGAAGAGTTCCTTCAATTTCTCCAGGAGCCAATCATCAGATCCTGACCGATGGTAATGGGACCAACCGGAAGGTAAACCCTTTCAAACAAAAAAGAATTTGCCAAATCGGTCCACCCGCTTTGTGGAAATCGATGAATATAGATAAAAGAAAAATATTGATCCCAACGAATTGTAAACCTCCTCTTTTTGTGAAGTCGGTTAAAAATGACGTAAGTATGTGTTGCCGCCGAAGCTCTACGCGATACCTTATTTATATGTACTAAGTACTACCCATTCAATTGGAGAAAGGTTCTGGCAATGGTATCAATGCATTTTGGCGAGACGGGGCATAAAGGTGCATCGGCAGACGGTACGCATTATGGGCTAGGTGCAAACAGCAGCGCCGCCATTGAACGAGTTGGACCTTGGTTTGAAGGCTGATTATGCATAAAGGTAGTTTTCAGTGGTTTTACCTTTGAGGTTTGTTTTGAGAGGTCACCGAGTTGAAGTCGATTATTATGTTTTTAATTTCTTAATACTGACAATTATTAAAGTAGGTAACATACAGGACGTAAAAGACAGATGTTTTTAAGGGGTTCTTAGAGACATTATATTATTTTTGTGACCGCCCAAATAAACTATTAAACCTTTTTATTGTTTCAGGTACATTCAGTGGCAGTGACATCACAGTGCAGGGTCAGTAAAGTGATAGTTGTGTGATGCGTGAATAGCGATGTCTCTATTCACGCGTGTATGACGTCACAATTCGCAATTTTGGCAGCTTAACGCGTGTTCAACGGCAACATAACGCGTGCAGGCTGCGAAATCACGCTTTTTTTAAAGACACCGGTAACGTCACGCGTGGCTTGTGCTTGTGTGTTAGGATGTGTTAGTGAGTGAGATATGTGTTTGTGAGGATGTGCTGACGAGTTACCATGCGGGTGTCACACTCTCGCGTTGTGACGTCACTGCTGGCGAGCTTGCTTCTGCAGTACTGCGTCGAGAGCCAGCAGGAAATACTTCTTGAGGAGTCAGGTCAGTTTACTTAGAGTATATTTTATCTCTGTTTCTTAAGTAAAGCCAAGTAGGTATTTATAAGTATAATCATCTACAAACAGTCACAAGCATTACTTCTGGCCCCACACTAGGATACCCTTTATCGTGGGAACCAGAAATATCAGCGTCACACACTTGTAAACATCCACGACCTAGGGTATTTCTTTAGCCTAGCCGGGAATCGAACCCGGGACCTCACGGTTGGGAGCCTCGAGCCGCAATGCCACAGAGGTCGTCATCGAATGTATGCAAACGTGGCAGTTGCCGATTCCGCAGGCTTCAGTTCTAACGGTTTGACGCCCTGGGAATTTGGCCAAGTATCCAAGCCAAGTATTTACATTTCCTTGTTTATTATTTTTAAAGCCTACTTGCTTTCATAGTCCTATAAACTGGCAGAAACATTCACTGTGTAACATCAAGATGCAATACTCAGAAAACTCCTTCGTTTGTTGTACGGCTTTATTTTGCAACGCGTTTCATTGTGATAAACTAGATACGGTTTTTTTTTTAATATAATTTCTTTATAAAATTCCGTCACTTCTCGATTAGGCATACTTCTGCCTTCCAGTTACAGAAAAAAATAAAGAAGCTACTCCGGCGCACTTTCTGTCACAATATATCAAAATTGCGCCGCCACGCGTCGTGGCGCTCGCAGACTTTCGGTTTCATAATAAACAGCTATTGACCACTGCGAATTGTTGTTTAGTAACTGCATTCAAAATTCAAAAAATTCAAAATTCAAAAAGAGTTCGTCTATAAGTTTTCACGTAATCTATCCGAATTTGGAGACGTATCACCCGTAATACATTGCGCAAGATACAGCTAGTGTTATTCGTATTACCTATGATACTATGCGTAACTACTAACAAAAATAGGTTGCATGGTATATGGTATGGGCTACAATGAGAGAGAACCAAGAAGATTCTGGCATTAACTCCTTCGCAAGGTGATTCATCCACGGACTCATCAGCCTTATGACGATTATGTCATCAGCTTTCTGTTAGTTCTCCGTATACTCTGCAATGTAACATTTGATATAGTAGGTTTCTAAAAAACTAACATAACGGAATTGTTCATTTTTAAGGGTGCTAATCGGGACGCTATTACTAAGCCTCCGCTGTCCGACCGTCCGTCCGTCCGTCCATCCGTCTGTCACCAGGCTGTATCTCATGAACCATGATAGTTAGACCGATGTCATTTTCACAGATGATGTATTTCTGTTGCCGCTATAACAAAAAATACTAAAAAACAAAATAAAATAAATATTTAAGGAGGCTCACATACAACAATTCTTTCAATAGCACATACAAAATTATGAATTCACCTGGTTACGTGCATAGAGTGCTAAACTATAGCCGCACCAATAACTTTGTAAACAACATTTTTATATGTAAAATCCAAACTATTCACTTGACCGGTTTTTAATAATCGTTATTTACTATATCTATCTGTCGAGCAATAGGGTGCGACTGAAAATCAGCGTTTTCTTCCTTGGGAGTAAACTTATTGCTGAGTTCGTACCTTTTTCAAAGGGTTGTACACAATCACAATAACTTAGTCTTATTAAATTGTTATTGCTAGCTTAGACGTATAATAGTTATAAGTATAGTTTTATAAGCAATTGTTAAAATATTAAAGTCTATTTTTCTTACTTTGTGGCCCTTTGATATGAAAAAAAATATATTAAAATAAAACTAATTAGATTATGAATTATATTTTTATTTACCTAAAAAGCTTAAAAAACGGGAATTATTTTTTGAAAATAACATCTTCTAAATGTAATCCGTTGCGATCACGGCACTCTTGCAAACGACGTCTAAAATTGTCGATGACTGCGCGGCACGTCACTGCTGAAATGCTTGCCATTTCTCTGTTTTCTTTTAGGGCCTCAATTGAGCGCGTGTTTGTGTCGTAAACCATCGGACTACGTGGAGGCCTGGAAATGTCTCCTCTCTTAGAGATCACTTTGCCAGGAAAAAGTTGACGGATAACGGGCATAGCAGTGTTAGAGGTGTGAGAAGTTGCCCCATCCTGCTGAAACCACGTCCTGGCATTAAAGCCTGAAAAGTTTTGCAATTCTGGTATGAAAAACTCTTCGATCATAGCCACATATCGCTCCGACGTAACAGTAACGCGCTTACGAGTTGACTGTGTCGGATTTTCGCGAATAGACTGTGTCACTGGGACTATATTTTGTTCCGTACGTGACGTCCTTGGGCGACCCAACCGCGGTTTATCTAACGTCGAACCGGTCTCCTCGAACTTAGCAACCCAGTTCTTAATCGTTTGAAGAGTTGGAGTGTCGTCAAACTTGTGTAAACCTTTGTGTTCTCGAAATTTACGCCGCGCAAAGGTTGCCGAATTGTCGTTTTGATAAAACTCGCGCACACAAAACGCACGGTCCGCTCCGGTAAAACGCTCCATCGCGACTAAATTCCCAGAAACCGAAGTTACTCCCCCCGCTTCCCCTGCACCGCTCACGCCCGCCCTGTTCGTTTTGTTCAAATTTTACTTTTCAAAGGACTTATGGGCCACCCTGTATTTGAAGTACAGTTTTTTTTTGTTGTATTGTCATATTACCATGTATTGTGTACAAAATTATGAAATAAACGTTTTTCTCTCTTTCTCTGTCTCTCTCTCTCTCTCTCTATATATATATATATATATAATTCGTATTAATTCCAAAAATAGAAAAAAAAAACAAATAAAATAAAAACTACATTGTGCTTTAAAGGGCTAATATTGATTTATAAGAAAAGTCATTCGGACCATACAAACATATCTACATCTACTTATATATTTAAAATATGTTGAATTCGATCAAAATGCTCAGTAGAAACTTTCATACCAAAACATTTGAAATTTTGAGATAACAGGAATCTCAAGTATTTATCTTCCTTAATTAAATTACGAAGAGGAATAAGTAAATAAGTAATAGTGAATAAACTTCGAGACTTATAAAAATAGGCGCTTACCAACGAAAATGGCGAATGTTCTTGTGATTCAATAGTTATTTCCATTATTATTTTTATTGTTTAATTGTAAATTTCAAATATTTACATCTACATATTAAATTTCTTTTAATTTTCATTTTGATAACTAAAATTTAATCTCCGGATTCAGTTCGAAGATTGGTAACATATTTTATAGCTGATACTTTTCAAAAATTAAATCAAATTTACTGTCACCTAAATGTTGTCTCATTCATACACAAAGATTTATAAAATTATAATTTATCATTCCTAAAAAAATGCAAATATGCTTGTACTGAAAATTGAGTTTTCTTATTTTTCTCCATACAAAACGCTGACTTAATAGGTAAGCACCTAATATTAATGATACCTTGTTGTTTAGGGTAATCAATACCCAAAGTTCTTAAATAAAGTTTCAATTCCCATCTTGGATTTCCCAGTTGTAACAGTATGCACGAGAAGCAATGCAACTAAAATACATTCAATACACATTTTTATGATATAAAACACTTGTATTACTAATTAATTTAACCTTCTAATAATGCGTTCAAAAACAGCAAATTATGACCTCTAAGCTGGTCGTAATTTAAACTGTTTTGTTAGAACACATTTCTTATCTGTGCAGATGTTATTATTACTTCCTAATAACATCGATTTACATGTCCTTATTACATTTAAATTTCGACCATCTGTGAAAAACAAAGCAATTTGATTTGACCTCAATTCTAAATATTAATCGAGATGACATTCTATTCCAAATGAAATGTCAATACCGCAATGCCGGTCGTAGCATGCGGTGCCTGAACCCATCATAGAGAGCTTATTAATACTTATATGTGTAGATAAAGCTTTATACGTAACTGTACATAATTAGCTATTAAACAACCCTCGTGTGATGTTATTATGAAGCTCGCCTGTCCGCTCATTTCCTAAAAACCCACTAAGCCTTTCATTATAGAAAGAAAGAAAGAAAGAAAGAAAGAAAGAAAGAAAGAAAGAAAGAAAGAAAGAAAGAAAGAAAGAAAGAAAGAAAGAAAGAAAGAAAGAAAGAAAGAAAGAAAGAAAGAAAGACATTTATTACACACAAAAAACACACCTTACAGTAGGACAAAACAAAAAAGTATAATAAACAAAACGAAACATCTAAAAACACAACTAATTGTAAACAATTATTGACCAGGGTCAAGGTGTGTTCCTGCTGAGCAAAAGGCACTAACTCAGCATTGTGCTGGGGGTGGAGGCCCTCAGCGCTGATTTTCAGTTAGTGCCAGGTAGTGACCGCACGTGCCACAATTGCCGTGTAGTGTGCGTACAATACTTACATAATATTACTTATATTTAAATAAACTATGATCGGTGTGTATAAACAAGGCTGAGATAATATGCGCTGTGTGAATAAACTGAAAAATAAATAAATAAATAAATAAATAATACAACAAATTAATAATAACTTAAAAATGTGTGACATAACACAACTGCTTTTTCTGATGCGATTACGTCGTCGTCGTCAAGATGAGTTGCGGCGAGTTGTTCAGACAGGGAAGGGAAGTTTCTGCTGTTCAAGCAAATATGCCTTGAGCTTTCGCCCAAAACCATATCTACTGAAAGCTTCGTGGACTGGGGGAGTAATATCATTCCAACATTTGGACGCCGCATACCTGTAACTACCCCGGAATGCCATCGTTCTATGCTGAGGGGTGACGATTCTCTCCTTGTGAACGCTACGCTGCCTGGTGGAAAACTGGAGCTTCTTGTATAGGTAGTTGGGAGCTTCAGTGCATATGACACCAAAAAGCAACATGGACAAATGGAGTTTTCGTCGGGCTTCCATGTTCAGGAGTTTTGCATTGTTCAAATGTGGAGTGACATGGGATCTGGGAGGGACCTTGAAGCAAAAATGTGCGCATGCGTTTTGAACACGTTGTATTAACTTTCTTGTCCGGGCAAGTATACAGCCATCACAATAGTTTAATCTTGATAATATAAGCGATTCACTTAGCCTGACACGCAAATCAGTGCTAAGGTAATCGCGTATATTATAGAGAAGTTTAAGGCGATAGAAGCAGTTGCTGACTACGTTGCCTATATGTTTTTCGAAACGCAGCTCTCCATCAATTAGTAAGCCGAGATTTTTTGCTTCTACAACCCTTTCCACTGGTTCCCCCATAATAGCTATATTATTGCCGGCAAGGGCTTGCACCGTATTATGGATTTGATTATGAGTACCAAGTACCATGTACTTTGACTTGCTGGGGTTCAGCACCAGACAGTTCCTGCCCGACCATGCCGCTATGCGATCGAGATCACTGTTGATCTGCCGTACCGCAGCTACTGCATCTTCTGATGGTGTCGACAAGTACAACTGCGTATCATCCGCGTACCTACAAGTGGAAAGAGCAGTTTTTGATACATGTGAAAATATCGGCGCTGTATAAAATAAACAGAAGAGGTCCTAATATGGAGCCTTGCGGGACCCCCCGCGTCAGCTGCTTTGTCGATGAAAACCGCATCGTACCATCATTCTTATGTATTACGACTGTTTGCGCACGGTCCGACAGGTAACTACCGAACCACCTAACCGTAGCATTATCGAATCCATAGTAAGACATCTTTGATAATAAGAGGGCAGTATTAAGACAATCGAAGGCTCTGGAGAAATCTAGCAACGCCAAAATTGTGCTCCTCTTCTTGTCGAGCGCCGACAGCACGTTGTCCACGACGTCTAGCAACGCAGTAGCCGTCCCTCGACCCTTCCGGAACCCAGATTGCAATTCCGGTAGAATGCCATTTTCCTCCAGATACCTCGACAGCTGGTTATATACCGCCCTCTCAATTACCTTAGACATGCAAGGAAGAATGCTAATGGGACTTAGATCGGATATGTGGGCAGGATTAGGTTTCTTGGGGTTGGTGAAACTTTCGCAGTCTTCCAGTCAGTCGGAAAGATGTTCGTCAAAATGCTCCGATTAATAATCGCAGTGAGGGTCGGCAATGTCGTAGGTAGAGTCAGTATAACCATGTCTATTCCAATTCGGTCAACTCCTGTCGCATTGGTCTTGATAGACGTCAGTATTTTTGCAACAGTGTGTGCAGTGACGGGGTTCAGAAAAAAACTAGTAGCATTGTCGTGTCGGTTAAATTCAAAGTATGTCAAGTCCGAAATGGTCACCTTAGTCGTTCCTGGTACATTCATGAAATGGTCATTAATGGCGTCGGCATTACCAAAGTGTGCGGGTAATTCAATATTTCGCCTATCCGGTAGAACAGTGTGTTTAAGGTTTTTCCACAGGCGCTTCGGATCTCTAGTGCAGCTGTTGATTTTTTGTTCAAAAAAAGCACGTTTTTCATTGTGTAGGGCGGTGATGACTAGGTGTTTGAGGTCTAAGTAGTAGTTTTTATGCACATCCAATTTAGACTCTTTGTACCTTTTACGTGCCTTATCACGAAGTCGCATCATTAAGCGAACGTTGCTTGTAAGCCACGGTTTAAGAGACTCCCGCACAACTTTAGTCCTGACCGGCGCATGTCTGTCAAAATGTCCAGTAATTTGGTCATTGAACTGTCTTAGCATGTCGTCAACGTTATCTAGTTTATTAATATTGTCCCAGTCTATTGAACACAAGTCTTTGTCAAAACTGTCACGGTCTATGTCCTTAATTGGACGGAAAGTTATAGTCCTAGGGATGGGCTTTTGTTTTTTGACGTGAAGGTCAACAGTAACAAAACAATGATTACCTAGGTCCAGTATATGATGCACTTCGACACTACGTACCCGCGCATCCGTGCAAACAAGGTCAATCGTCGTTTCGCTATGGTCGGTAAAGTGGGTAGGTTTGTCAACAATTTGTCTCAACTTCAGTGAAGTTAAGAATTGCGTCAGACATCTAAATTTGCTGTCGTTGCAGTCAGTATAGTTAATGTTAAAGTCCCCTACCAGTATAATATTGTCGTAGTCAGTCATAGAAGTCAGTGAGTCGGTAATCGCATCAAAAAAAATGTCAGTACTCACCCATCGGGGGCGATAAGCCGTGCCAACTATAAGCTTCTTTCCAGCTACGTTGACTCGGAACCACATCTGCTCCACGGGAGGGGCGGGGGGGTGCACGCAGAGCCGCGCACTGACACCTCGCTTCACGTAGAAGCCCACACCGCCCCCGGAAGCCAGGCGGGCGCGGTACATGGCGCAGTCGGTAGCCGGGCACGACGGGCGCACGTCCTTCCTCACCTTCACGAAGCCATGTTTCATTTATGGCTACTAAGTCGGCCGACAAATTTGTCATGGTGACAGTAAGCTCGTCATGACCTGTCCCTAGAGAACCGGCATTAAACAGACCAACCCGGAAATGTTTTGTTTTAGACATAGTTATAATAATACAAATTACCCACACTTCTATATAATATAAATAATATTTTAAATACTATACTGTGTAGTATATTTATGAATATACATTCAAATATATAGATATATGACAAATGAATAAACACAACGCAAACACCATCGGCACCAACCAGCACATTGACACACCGCGACCACGGCGCACGCACAACATTTAATCCTAGATTTAAACAAATTATTAGGCCATAAGGAAAATTACTTTTAGGCAGACAATGCAAGGCTAACTTAGTCCGTTTTAAAAATATTAACAATATCTATCTCCTTTCGGATACGGTATCCGGGCTGCCCCTCCGCGCGTCGCACCTGCACCCGCCCATCCCTGGTCCACACCCATCTCCAGGCGTGAATGCGAGCTTGCTCCTTAGCCTTGGCAAATAGCTGCCTGTTCAGCTTGGTGAGCCGTTCGTTGACGTAGAAACGTCGCGGTACTCCACTGAGACCCATATCAGCGGTGGTTGCTCCACGACGCACGCGCGCCTCACGTAGCAGTGCGTCACGCTTAGCCCTCCGGGCCAGCCGCACCACCAGAGGCCGCGCCCTGCGGTCGTCGGCACCGGCTCCGAGTGGCCCTACCCGCACCGCGCTGACTACGTCGCGCTCGTCCATCGGCACACCCAGCTTCACCGCGATGAGCGACACCAGGTGTACAGGGTTCTCGCCGCGCTCCTCCGTGACATTGCTAAACTGTAGGTCGTTCGCCAGCATATCTTGGTCCCGATCATTCAGCTCCATCTGAAGGTTGGTAATGGCTTCCTCCAAGACCTTCGTTCCCGTCGACACCACTTCATCCGTGACCCTCTTCTCGAGATCATCAACCCGCCGCTCCACCTCTTCAATCCGCTGATTGCATGCACCAAGCGTTGAGCGGAATTCATTGGTTTCGCGCCTGAATTCACGCATTTCATCCCGCATACCTTGCATTTCTACTCTCAACAATCGCACCTCCAGCAACAAACTTTGCAACGGGTCGGCGTCATCACTATGTTCGAGTCGAGGTCGACGCAGCGTAATATTGCTTACATTAAATTAAATTATGTAACAGTCACATAAACTACTATTATAGTCTTCTTATTGCCTGCTTGTAGGCTGTGGAATTTAATTTTAAAAAATAAACTGAATTTTCCATTGACTGTAACATTGCTATACCGCGTCAAAATCTTCAGCACCTACTTATAGTCAATAGTCAATAGTCAAAGTACTTTATTACTGTAGATATTTACTTATACTTAGCAAACGTCATTTTTTGCCTCTTCTCTACATTGGACCACTGTGGGAGAAGAAGGGCGTAGAAACTACCACAGATTGATTTTTAGATCTCTTTTAAAAATAGGTTGTGCTCTTAACTAATACAAATATGAAAAATTTAATTGTTATGATTAATAAGCAGGAACAAAACTATTAACAGCAAGGTCTGTGTTGAGCCAGATTAACCCCATACAGTCCTGTCATTTAAGTAATCTTGAACATTGTAATATCCCTTTTTCGACAAAGTCGCTTTAACATGCTTTTTAAATTGCTCAAATGGCAATTTCAAAATCTCCAGAGGTATCTTATTGTAGTAGAGAATGCACTGACCCTTGAAAGAATTGCTAACCTTCGTGAGTCTAAAACGGGGCGCACATAGTCTGTGATTATTTCTTAGGTTAACATTACAGCTATCGCTAAGTTTGGAAAATGTTGTAAGGTTCTTGCATACATACATTATATTTTCGAAAATAAATTGACTAGCTACTGTTAGTATGTCAATTTCTTTAAAAAGCTCTCTTAGGGAGTCTGTTCGTTTTAAATTTTAAATTGCTCGAATAGCTCTTTTCTGTAAAATAAAAATAGTTTGAATATCCGCTGCTTTCCCCCACAACAAGATACTATAGGACATCACACTATAAAAGTAACTAAAATATACTAGCCTAGATGTAGCCACATCCATGCTTTGTCTGATGTTCCTAACAGCGTAAGCCGCAGAACTTAATTTACCAGCCAATTTATCTATGTGGGGTCCCCACTGCAATTTGCTATCAATGGTTATTCCAAGAAACTTCGTATCATTTACTAATTCTAACGTGCTGTTGTCTAACACTAAACTGGTCTCAACTTGCCTGACATTTGGAAGTGAGAATTTGATACACTTGGTTTTACCAGCGTTTAACAATAAATTATTAACTGTGAACTAATTCAAGGTTAAAGACAACACACCATTAACATCATCAAAATCTCCTTTTTGTCTTTCAATTTTGAAGACCATTGAAGTATCATCAGCAAACAACACTATGTCAGTTAATTTCTCCACCATGAAAGGCAGATCATTAATATATACCAGGAATAAGAAAGGGCCTAATATGGAACCTTGTGGAACGCCAATTTTAACACCCGATCCATCAGATTTTACGCCGTTAACTTCTGCCTTTTGAATTCTATTGCTTAGGTATGATCTTAGTAGATCCAACGCTTTATTTCTAACTCCGTAATGGTTTAATTTAATTAATAGCGTATTATGATCAACACAATCAAACGCTTTCGACAGGTCGCAAAAAACTCCGATAGCATCCTGTGCGGCCTCCCATGCAGAATAAATATGAGATATAAGGGTAATACCTGCATCCGTAGTCGATTTACCCCTAGTGAAACCGTATTGTTTGGCGTGGAGTTGTTTTGTACGGTTGAAGTGTGAGAGCATTTGATTGAGTATAATCTTTTCAAATATTTTACTTAGTGTTGGAAGAACAGATATTGGTCTGAAATTTGAAGGATCACCCTTATCTCCCGACTTGAACAGAGGTATCAGTTGTAGTGTTATGCTACTTACATGCTATTTTCCAGTCTGTTCAGCTGGATACTTGCTGAGCTGTATAGCTGTATATTTTGTATCACCTTTATTTTCATAGGACCCTGTAACGTTTTAAACCATAAGAACACAATAACAAATCATTTTCACTTCGTATTTTCACACTATCAGCACTTCTTAATCGATAGCGAAGGGGTTTACCTTTGGTGACCTTGTATTTGGCTTTCTCCGAAACTCTGCAATCTTGGGCTTCGTGCGCGCTGGTGCGCTACCTTTTTATCTTTCGCTGTTATGTAATTTTGGCTATGTGAACTTGTTGATTTCTCTATTACGAGCCTGAAACCAAAATCTGACATATTACTATGTTGTTGTTTATCTGGTTGTCATGGCAATGTCCACTCAAACTCGTTAGCGGTCTGATATGTTTGCTTCAATACTTTTACAAAAATACTTTTTCCCTCTTGGCCATTCACAAAAATTGCTTTTAATTTAAATAATTTTTAAAACTCTCCAAAAAGGGTATAAGAGCGGAACATTTCTGAAATTCGGGAGTCTCACTTCAGCTTTTGAGCAAGAAGCATCACCTAAAGGCCTTATCCCGGGGCCGCACTGCCCCGGGATCCTGCGAGCCTCTGCTGCTACGTCTCCTGTCTTGGCGGGCCTCTACCCTGGCCAGCGCTTCGTGGGTCTCCACTTCACCTGCCCGTTCTCTACTTCACCTGCCCGTCGGTGACTTCAGGCCGACACGTTGCGGGCCTCTACCCTGGCCGGCGCATCACTACCAGGGCCACTACTTCTGCTGCCCGTCGGTGTCTCCAGGACACTGATGACCGATTGGCCGCCGGCCACGCTCTCCAACTGCAACTACTACATCGCCCACCAGTGCCTCCACTGACCGGTACGCCAGACGTCTGCTGCTCCTTCTGCTCCTACTCTCCGTGTCCTCCGCTTCCTTTTTTTTATCTGATACCTGTATTTTTTATAAAACCTGTCTCACTTCATCCACCCTCATCTTCCTATCATTTTTCTAAATAGTCATTGTATATACACCTAATAAACTGTCATTTCAAAATTTTATCCTGGTTGTTGTTTCTTGTTAGGTTCTGGTTAGGTTCATATCGTTACACGACATTTTGGCGCCCAACGTAAAAGTTCTTCTTCACCCTTCACCTTTTCTGCGCCTTGTCTCTTTCCCTTTGATTTGCTTTCTCTTTCGCTCTTAAATCTTTATCTATTCATCCTTTTCATATTTTCCAAATTCTAAAACAAAACTTCATCTAGTTTTTCAACTTATCTGGATTATATTTAGGCCTACATTTAACTTGCATTACTTCACTTCACTTGACTTCACTTGACTTCATCACTTTAATATTTTTAACAATGGAAAGAGGTAAAATTTTCCAAACAATTCGAATCCTTGACTCCACCTTCAACTGCAAATGACTCTCCATCACTTGATCTTCCTGCTGATCCGACTGTCATGGAACCTCCTCTTGTTTCTCAAACTTCTGTCCTGAAGGTGATACGAAAGTTTAGCAATAAAGATATAAAATTTTTGCATGTAAGTAGCATAAATTTTCTTAACTTCTATTAACTGTTAATTTGTATATATGTATATTCTTTATTTCAGACACATCGCGTTGGCGATGTAGCTGATCTCTGGCTTCGAGCTCTACCGCTCTGGCCGTTCTTAACCTTTTCTTAAGGCAAAGCGACTAAAGCTACCTTAGGATTAATTTGTTTCTCTTTACCTCTACTTATTTTTTTTTCCACGCAGGAGCGGATGACAACTCCTTAAGTAAGCCTGAATGTCCTTTTGAAAACACACTTTTAGAGTGGTAGTCATTGAATGTGAACTCTACCCTTACCTGAATGAAGATGATGAATGTAAGAGATGGTATATCTGATTTTGCCTGGTGATGTCTGTTTCTGCAAAGCTGTGTTTTTATGGTTTATTTTAAAAAATGTACATATCAAAATTTTTGCTGAGTCAAAATTTTTTCCAGGGTCGGGGGGAAAATGTAGTGTTATGCTACTTACATGCTATTTTCCAGTCTGTTCAGCTGGATACTAGTGTTATGCTACTTACATGCTATTTTCCAGTCTGTTCAGCTGGATACTTGCTGAGCTGTATAGCTGTATATTTTGTATCACCTTTATTTTCATAGGACCCTGTAACGTTTTAAACCATAAGAACACAATAACAAATCATTTTCACTTCGTATTTTCACACTATCAGCACTTCTAAATCGATAGCGAAGGGGTTTACCTTTGGTGACCTTGTATTTGGCTTTCTCCGAAACTCTGCAATCTCGGGCTTCGTGTGCGCTGGTGCGCTACCTTTTTATCTTTCGCTGTTATGTAATTTTGGCTATGTGAACTTGTTTATTTCTCTATTACGAGCCTGAAACCAACATCTGACATATTACTATGTTGTTGTTTATCTGGTTGTCATGGAAATGTCCATTCAAACTCGTTAGCGGTCTGATATGTTTGCTTCAATACTTTTACAAAAATACTTTTTCCCTCTTGGCCATTCACAAAAATTGCTTTTAATTTAAATAATTTTTAGAACTCTCCAAAAAGGGTATAAGAGCGGAACATTTCTGAAATTCGGGAGTCTCACTTCAGCTTTTGAGCAAGAAGCATCACCTAAAGGCCTTATCCCGGGGCCGCACTGGCCCGGGATCCTGCGAGCCTCTGCTGCTACGTCTCCTGTCTTGGCGGGCCTCTACCCTGGCCGGCGCTTCGTGGGTCTCTACTTCACCTGCCCGTCGGTGACTTCAGGCCGACACGTTGCGGGCCTCTACCCTGGCCGGCGCATCGCTACCAGGGCCACTACTTCTGCTGCCCGTCGGTGTCTCCAGGACACTGATGACCGATTGGCCGCCGGCCACGCTCTCCAACTGCAACTACTACATCGCCCACCAGTGCCTCCACTGACCGGTTCGCCAGACGTCTGCTGCTCCTTCTGCTCCTACTCTCCGTGTCCTCCGCTTCCTTTTTTTATCTGATACCTGTATTTTTTATAAAACCTGTCTCACTTTATCCACCCTCATCTTCCTATCATTTTTCTAAATAGGCATTGTATATACACCTAATAAACTGTCATTTCTAAATTTTATCCTGGTTGTTGTTTCTTGTTAGGTTCTGGTTAGGTTCATATCGTTACACGACACAGTTTACTGTGTTTCATGAGGTCTGGGAAAGCCCCATCGTCAACACATTTATTGAATATATAAGCTAAGTGTGGGGCTATAACTAGAATTACTGAACCAATGACTTTGACTGATATACCCCACAGGTCTTCCGTATTTTTTAAGTTAAGTAATTTAAACGTCCTGGGGATATACATGATGAAATTTTAAATATACATTACTGACGCTAGTTTTATTTTTTAATAAAGTCTCTGCTTTATAAGGAGATGAATTATTTAGACGGTCGGTTGTGAGTAAGGGTACATTGGTGAAGAATGTTTCAAAAGCTCGAGCAACATCAGCGCTGGATTTAACTATATCATCACCTATCTTTAGGCAGAAATCATTGTCCCTTGGTATACCTTTGCCAGATTCGCGGTTTATTATTTGCCAAACTGTTTTCATTCTATTATTTGAATTGTGAATTTTTCTATTAATGTGTAAAGTGGAATGTGGACCCCTCAAACTTAATTCAATCTAATCAGAACTTCCACCAAACCTCTAAATTAATTTAAATTATTATCATACGGAACCGTTTAACTACCCGCATAGTGCGGACTTCCTTATTTATTACTACTAATCTTAAGTACAATCAACAGCACAACAGCTTATTTCTCACTTACGGAAAACTTTGATTCCGAAAATGAACTGAAAACAACTGAACATTGTGAGTGATTTCTGCAAATTAAAGTAGGTTACAAAACATACAGTTTTTCCGTCATAATAGAAGTTTATGTGACTGCTACATAATGGAGGGCATTAATACTCGAGAATTTATGAAACGAGCCGAAGGCGAGTTTCATAATAATATCACTCGAGAGTTTTAATGCCTAATTATGTACAGTTACATACACTAGTTTATCTACACACATATCATAAGCTCTCTTTAATGTGTTCAGGAACCGCATGTTCATACATGTTTAGCTTGTTCAGTAGTACCAACTTCACAAACAAAGTAAGGGCGGGCGACGGCGTCCGAAATTTGAATGTCATAATATTTAGAAGACCGTAGTGTAATGTGTATTTTTTCAGATAAGAAATGAGTTTTTACCAAGTAGTTTAACATTATGCAGATCGTAACGTGCGGTTTTTGTACGCAGTAAAGAGGGTTTATGATACGTGTGTAGATAAACGTTATTTAAGCTCACACAATGCCTCCAACGCTTCAAATATGGCGTCATATTTTACTATAACAGAGCATCGCATACAAATAGAACGTTTAAAGGAGTTGGCCAAAAAAAAACCAGAAACGCCAGAAATTTCATATATGCCGTTTTTATAGGCATAATATGTACATCAAAAATATATAATAAGTTACTGCTAAAACGACGTGGTTTACTAGATATTTTAGAATAATGAAACAATAAAAAAATGTTTTTGATATACCTTTTGATCTACAGAACCGATTTTGATACAACATGCACTAAGTCCTTTTTTAGAATGTAACAAATACTTTTCTGGAAAGCACATCAAACGGTTTAGTCGTACGCGAGATAATTGTCCGCGAAACATACTCGTACATACATACAAACATACAGGTCAAACTGAGAACCTACTTTTTTTTTAAAGAAGCCACGCACACATATATTTGACAGGAACAGAAAAGTGTAGTCATATTTTAGGGGGTTATTAGGGAGACCATTCTGAGCAACTTTTACTATGAAACCGATTTGATCAGAGCAACTTTATTTTTTATTCCTCCATACGTTTTGGTCCGGGCGTTCAGCTGATTTGTATAGATAGAGTAGTGAAAAATAAAGTTGCTCTGATCAAATCAGTCTCATAGTGAAATTTGCTCAGAATGATGTCCCTAACAACCCCCTTAAATATGACTACACCTTTCTGTTACACCCTGTATATTAAAGGGCATTAAAGTGACAGCGATAACATAAAAGTCAAGAAAAATAAATGTATAATATATAGTATCATAACTTCTATGCTACATCGTTTCGGGGGCTAATTTTAAAAAACATAATGGTTTGACTATAGTGAACTCATTTTTATACATTCCGTCGCTGGCGATTCTGGTTTTTTTTTCTATGACCTTTTGTCCAAGTCCTTTACGTTGTGTTCTAGCAATCAGTTAGTGAACCCAGCAAAGTTGTATATTTCAGTTCTGACAAGCAGAAACCGGCCTTAGTGTTCTCGAAATTGTGTCGTAATGGCCAGCATGACTAGTCGGTCGGTAATTCCTTGGAAAGCCGCCAGAGAGTTATTGTTCCCGGTAATTTCGTTTTAGTTGGCATCAATTCGCACTGAATACTTTTTTTCACTCGGATTAAAAATTAAATAAATATTAGACGGTATATTGTAAAAGAACTAGGGAAATTCGTTATTAAATTATGGATTTTTGATTTTCTCACCATGCTAAGGGCCTGTTTACTAAGCCTCCAGTGCGTGGACGTCACCAGACTGTAACTCATTTTTTTTGTTGGAGGGGAAAAAAAATGGAATTGCCCTTGTCTAGGAGTCAGACCTCCCTGCTACGTCCGGGTCCCTTAACGTTGAGCGGGCATCAGCTCGTGTAGTATACAGACTCAAAACAACCCCTGAGTGTGTGCAAAGCAGTTATCGTTAGGTGTGTTAGCCATGGGATCGCGAAATTTTGCCGAGAAAGGTGAGGGACACAGCTCTATACAGCGCATATCTCTGTCCTCCGCTTTCCCGCGTCATGACCCCGCGGGGCAGGCATGCTACGGGTGCTCCGGTAGTGTTTCGGTGCGGGAGGGGTGGATTATCGTGACGTCTGTATGGCGCGAGAGTTCAGTGCGGGGTCGGTATCATAGTATTAATAATAAATGCTAAGTTAACAAGACCCTTATTTGAAGGATACTTCCTAATCTTGCTCAAACATAAACATTTACATCAGGCACATACTTTGCAACTGGCCCCACACTAGGATTCCCTGTGTCGTGGGAACCAGAAACAGCCACGTCACACACATATAAACATCCAAGACCTGGGGTTTTCAATTACCCCCAGCCGGGGATCGAACCGCAGCCTCTCGCATGGAAGGCAGAGCCACATCCGCTGCGCCACAGAGGTCGTCAAGAATAGGGTTGTCGCTTAGCGCCGCCGCCCCATTCCATTGTCGCGCGCAAATCCTTCACTTCGAGAATGGTTTCCAACGGGGAAACAACTTTGCACCTGGAGCCCAATTCTGTATTGGAGATTGCACAGTTATCGCATCGCGACCGCTCCGAAGGGTGCCAAACGCCGCATTTGGCAGTAAGTCTCCCAACAAAATAGGTGCCGCCGACAAGCCAAATACGGCGTTCCGCGCCCGCGATCGCGATGCCATCCCCAGTACAGAATTGGGCCCCTGCCGTCTGCCATTTGTTAAATAAGGAATGGGTTCATAGAGTGCGCTTGCAACACTGTTAGTCAGTCGCGTGACTGCCTGTCGACTGCTGCAGTCGTGCTGCACATTTAAACAACCTAATTAAATTGCTCAAATGACAATGTCCAATTCTTCAGACTTATCTTGTTGAGCTTCTAATAGCTTTAACTAATAAATCAAACGTAATCACCTACTAGATCCTTTTATACCCAAATTAATTTGGTTACTCCACAAATATTATGTAGAAGAAGGCCTAAATCCGAGGATGTTATAGAATGGAGACGCCGTACCCCTCGATATAACTACTATTCTAAGTTTTCATTTCGGTAATAAATTCGATACCCGTTTCGTTTAAATTTCGATAGACACACAAAATTATTTCAGATCGAAAATTCCAGTCATTAAAACCTCAGAATATCGAAACTATTTGTTTACTTATAAATTGTGGCCAAAATAGAGGGACAGTGCTGCTACGGCGTCATTGCTACGGTTGCAAAACCCTATTATTATTTTCAACATCATCACATATCTTTAAGCAGCAATAATTTGTGGAAGTTTCCTCGCACCTCTTCTCGTGTGTCAACATTTACAAAAAATAAAGAATTTAGAATTAGAATTTGACTTTGGTCCTGATTTGCCGCCACAGCTCAACGTTATATCATATTATATTACAGTAAAATTTAAAAGAGTAACTACTGTGTAATTTAGAAGTCACACGATATATTAAAAAAAAATACTTTTATCACACCGGACGGCATATTTTTCTGTAGGACATTTAATTAAGAAGCGCTCCCAGTCCTAGTTGTTCTAAGCTTAATAAACATCACAAATTGGCAAGTCGACCTTAGAATGTTTGAGGTAACCTTCTTTTGTGTAACTTAATTTGCGTGCCTGTTTGAGAGAGAGAGAGATAGAAGAACTAGAGAAGCTATTTTAGGGTTACATATCCTAAGAGTGCCAAACTGGACCCTATTACTAAAACTCCGCTGTCCGTCCGTCTGTCCATCTATCTGTCTGTCCATCAGGCTATGTCTCATTAACCGAAATAGGAAGAGAGTTGAAATTTTCATAGAATTTGTCTTTTTATTGCCGCTTCAGCAACAAATAATGAACTACACGCAGTTAAACAAATGAAAGGGTTCCCCTCCCCATACAAGAGACGTGTTTTCTGCGCTTTTTCTTTTACGGTGATATGGAACCGTTCGCGTGCGAGTGCGTCCTGTCACGCAGCCTTATGGCGTAACTCGTCTGAGCTATGAACTTCATATAGACTTTTACGTTTGACACCTTGCACCAGCTTCATCTGTCAAATTGGTTTCACGCAAGTAGCATCTTAATGGAGGCCAAACCCAAACTCATTGAATGAACTAAATCTGTATGATTTGACGTAAATCGGTATCATGTAATGTTTCAAGCGAAACCCAAGCCCATATCCAAATGTCAAAAGAAGATGGGACCTACTTTGACGTTGGCTTTCCATCAGTGTTGCCGTTCTAGCCACTTTGTGGCTAGATCTAGCGGATTTTCAACGGTTTTAGCCAAAAATAATAAATTTTAGCTACCAAAACTAATTTTGGTAATTTTTAGATTATTACTGTTGAAAATCGAGCGAGTAAGTGATTTTAAATAAATTTGAGATTATCGCCTTTTACGGAATATCATATCATAATATACCTACCGAAACGATGACATTGTTTATGATAATAATATTATTTTATCAACAGTAATAGAATATAAGGTAGGCAAATAATACTATGATTTACTATTTAGCTACTTCTAGCCACATTTCGAAAGTGTTTTTTTTTTTTTACAAAACTGGCTACTTTTTTATTTTATGTAGCCACAAACTAGACTGTCCTAATGGCAACACTGCTTCGCATAAATCGGACACTGAATAATATTGAATAAATAGGACAAAAGCTCTTATTTTAGTGATTTTGGAACGTTTAAACAATAATATTTCGGTTGGTGATTATTGGGAATATTGTTTATCAGTAAAAAACCAAAGGTTATAGGAACCAAAGGTGAGGTTATGTTAGGATTATTGTTTTAGTTTTTGAGATGGCGTCGGCTGTCTTGCTGGCTGCAGCAGAGTAGGAACGCATCAGGTGTCTCCATAACGAGAAACGGAGGCTGCCGAGGGTCGCAAGTCAGAGGATAATGCTGCCGAAGGCTGAATTTGTTGGACATTTCCGCCTCACAAAGGGAGCTTTCCGAATGATATCAGAGGAAATTTTACCTGTTGCCGGCAAGCCAGCGCACTAGCGCTGAGCGGCCAGACATTAGGGTAAGAAGATTTACTTACGAAATAAATCAATAATGAATACATGTGAAACTTTAAAATTCTTTTCGCACATCACATTCTCCGCCACAGAAGAGTAAGTATTGGGACTTAAGGTCTTCTCAATTTGGCAGTCTACAATGTCAGACTGTCCTAGGGATATGCTTTAAACCACCCATCCATTCTAGGGAAATATATTGTTTCCCATGTACCAGAGTGAATGAGACATCGTCTCAAGAAGGTAACTTTTTGTTGCAGGTTCATAGAATTGTCTTTTTCCCTGGAATAGTCGAGTGTATTGATGGCTCTGGCCATAATCCGGGCCTTACAGCAAGAGGCATACTACCTCAGGAAACAGTACCACTCTCCCAGCACTTTACTCGTAAGTAATGTATTCATTTACTTCCTTCTATCAGTACTCTTTGGAAATCCATAGCATTTCTTAGCTTATTTCATTACCTACTCGTAAATAATATACTGCCCTGTAAAGCAGACATGGAGAGTATGACTGCTGCTGGGGAAAGGTATGGCTCATGGGTATGTTAAAAAAATCAGTTACAAAACTAAATTTCTTATATTGCAGTGTCACAAAATGATAATTTTACTATTCTTTAGACGATTATGAGGCGTCCCCAGAGCATGACTGTTTTCTAAATGCAATGCTATTATTTCCAGTATCTGCGCGCCTCTTTCTTCGCTGGCCGCCGCCGCTAGTCTGTTCTCATTGATATCATCTGCAGTCACAAGAAAATGTTCTATTTTTATTACTTTTTTTATAATAAGTAATAAAACCTAATATTGCCGCCCGGTAGAGCATGAAGAGGCATACTACAACAGGAAACAGTACCACTCTTACAACACTTTACTCGTAAGTAATATTTATTTATCTTACTGTTTACTAAAGAGCTCGGTGGTCTTATGGGTTTCACGCTTTATTCTCACACAGGAGATGCAGGTTAGATTCCTGACCATGTACCAATGAGATCATCAAATACTCTTTGGAAATCCATAGCATTTATTAGCATAATTCATTACTTACTCTTAAGTAGTATACTGTGTTGGCTCATGGAAGCATGGGTATGTTAAAAAAACTGATTTTATAATATTTCAGTGTTACAAAACGATAATTTTACAATTCTTTAGGTGATTATGAGTATGCATGACTGTTTTCTTAACGCGTTGCTATTCTTTCCAGTGCCCGCACGCTCCTTTGTCTGCTGGCCGCAAATGCCGCAATGGATTTCGCATTTAGTTCTTCTGCCGCCAGTCTGCACTCATGGATGTCATCTGCAGTAAAAAGAAAATGTTCTATTTTTATTACTTTTTTTATCTTAACTTCTTAAAACATAATATTTCACATGAGCATGGAGTTTTATTTATTAACATTTTCTTGAGTAAAAATCAAAGTACTTTATTACTGTAGATATTTACATATACTTAGCAAACATCATTTTTTGCCTCTTCTCTACATTGGAACACTGAGGAAGGAGAGGAAGGGCGTAGAAACTACCACAGATTGATTTTTAGATCTCTTATAAAAATTGGTTGTGCTGAATTAATCCAAATATGTTTTTTTATCATTATTATAGTATATATATATATATATATATATATATATATATATATATATATATAATATTAAGCAGGAATAAATAATTACAAAATTATTGACAGCATGGTCTGTGTTAAGCTAGATAAACCCCAAACAGTCCCGTAGTAGGTTATCTCACCACATACCACTGAAACATTTCCATCATATTGAAGATATGAGACTGATGAATGAATTAGAGATTGAGTTTTTAGTAAATAGGTAGTCACCATCATCATCATGAACAGCCTATAAGTGCTGGACTAAAGGCCTCTCCCAAAAATGAGAGAATTTGCACAAAGTAATCACCATCCTGAGCAGACGGGTTGGTGATCGCAGTACTGTAGAAGGTGGTTGTTTATAAGGGACGCTGCTGTCCATTCGCTGTTAGGTATATTCCCTTTGACGCCTCCTAATACACCCTCGGGAAGAGAAGGGGTGATGGCAATTTGTATTCTGCACAAGGCGAATATTATACAAATATGTAGTATGAGTTGCAAATAAGAAGCAAATGCAAACCTAATTCTTGCTGATATTATGTATAACCTCGTGACTGTTACCACAGGGTAATAATAACATAAACATTAAACTCACATCTCCACTCCTCTCTGTTTTATGCATTCCATCAGCTACCAGGTGCCCACTGCTCTAAGTCACGTTTCCCCTCCACGTACTCCAGCATCATCAGGAACTGCCCCTTCGGCACAACTCGGCGTGCTGGCATGCTGAAATTAAAACGAATTGAAGGTTTTTCAAGTAGGGTCAGTCGGCTCCTGTAAATCCGTCTCAGCGCAGCACGACTTACTGACTTACGCTATCATAGGGCGTGGGAAATGGGGAATTTCAACTACCTAATAAAATACCTAGTAAGCAAAAGCTATGCTTGAAATTAATTTAAGTTAAGTTTTTTTGGTTATGGCTTCTGTCACAATAATTTCACCAATGTCACCTGATGAGACCTGCACAATAGGAAAACACGTGTAACAGGTAATAAAAAGAGAACTTTAAGCTGAGACTATAATTTAATATTGTTGGTAGATATAAATTTGTTAAGTAAATTGACAGAGAATGGGTGAGATAAGGTGAGAAGGAAGTTACATTGACAGGACGAGGGAATTTCGGAGGGAGGAGATCGTAAAGGGAAGAATGATTGATTTGGCATTCAAAGAACAAATGATCAGGAGTACCGTCAGCCAGGCCACATTCACACAATGATGAATCCCTTATCCTAATTTTTGCGAGATGGACAGGAGTGCAGGAGTGTCCCAAAGAAAGACGACAGATGACAGAAATGACCGATTTATCTAGGTCTCTAAACTTAAAGAACCAAGGACGTCTCAGAATTATTGGTTCAATGGTACCGTAGTGTTTACCTTTAAAAGTTTTTTAATATTCGCCATTTATGGTGCCAGGAATTGTCTAGTCGAGATTTAGCTACAGCAGCGAGATCATGAGAGTGGACCTTAAAATGAGAAGGATCACCGGTTCCCACAGCATTCCTTGCTAGCGAGTCACCCGCCTCGTTACCAACAATGCCAGAATGTCCGATACCAAGCAACGACAATATTGATGCCAAGAACATGACATCTGTATAACGCCTCACGGATCTTGAAAATAAAAGAATACTTTGATTTAGATTTAAATGGATTAGCGAAAATAGCATAAAGAATGCTCAGGGAGTGCTTATGCTTGAAATTGAACCTAATAATGTACTCTGTGACTTGAACTGTCACGTCAACATGGAAACAGTGTGCTTTTAGCGTTATCAAAACGCACTTGCAAACAATGATTTTTTTAAGGCAAAACTTTTAGTATTTGACTGAATGAAACACAAAAAAAGGTTAACAAGATATAATAAAGGTTTATTTATATATTTAATTTCAATTCTTTCCTCAATATTTATGATAATCTATGCAACCGATTACATTACGCAACAAAACGCAACATCAAAACATTGCTCGTCGATGGACGTCCCTATTTCGTTCACACGAAGATCAGAGCTGTTAGAAGCCTTCGGTGATACCCCGCAATCGATGAAATTGTATGAGCATGAGATGAACCATAGACACACGCTCTGAACTTCAGAGAGTTACGCCATAAGGCTGACGGTCTCTCGCTCGGGAAATGACATGATAATCATGACAGAATGGTATTCCACCCGATTCCAAAGCATCACTACAGTAATTGAAAAAAATGGGTTTTAATATTATGATTTTTTTCAACAGTTTAGGATTAGAATATAGTTGAACCTGTGGCAACCAGACGAGAAAAGGATTTGAAGCTGTTAGTAAGACGCCTTCACAATATCACAGGTTCTCTAGTTAAAAACCTCTTGTGTGCTATACGAATGTACGAGGAATAAAGCGCTACCAAAATTACTTGCCCTAGTCCCCTACAAATATTGACAATATCTTGCGCCTCTGCCGACTTATTCAATCGAAAACAGCCTCTATATCTTATCTGTCATAAAGTCTTGATTAAGTTTTGAGAAAGTTTTGGAGTTATTTTAAGTCTGCTTTGTTGGTTGAAGTTGCCTGCAAGTTGCCTATTAGGGCTGCAAGTTGCCTATTAGGGTTGCAAGTCGCCTATTGGGGTTGCAAGTTACCCATTTGGGCTTCAATTGACCTATTGGGGCTGCAAGTCGCCTATTGGGGTTGCAAGTTACCCATTTGGGCTGCAAGTTGCCTATTGGGGCTGCAAGTCGCCTATTGGGGTTGCAAGTTACCCATTTGGGCTGCAAGTTGCCTATTGGGGCTGGAAGTCGCCTATTGGTGTTGCTAGTTACCCACTTGGGCTGCAAGTGGCCTATTGGGGCTGCAAGTCGCCTTTTGGGGTTGCAAGTTACCCATTTGGGCTGCAAGTTGCCTATTGGGGTTGCAAGTTACCCATTTGGGCTGCAAGTTGCCTATTGGGGCTGCAAGTCGCATATTGGGGTTGCAAGTTACCCATTTGGGGTGCAAGTTGCCCATTTGGGCCGCTTACATTCGGACGCACAGAGTTTGTCAACTTATAGATCGGAAAAATGCTTGTAGCTCCTTCGTCATCACGCAATTACCTACTTGACATGGGAAGTCAACTTAGATAGTTTCATGATCTGTCTTAACGCTTTTATGTTCGTCCGTTTTAGGGAAACATTGTGATAAACATTGTCATAACACATTGTTGCCAAATGGTGGTCTTTTTTACACAAAATTATGTTTATAAAATATGACTGCTGAAACAAATCCGGTACTGATGACCCCTTTTGTTTATAATCCGCGGCGTGATTTTTGCATTTGTTAGACTACCCAGTCTAATAGCCAATTTGTTAGAAACCCTGTTTTCATTTATAATTATCAATTCTCCGCGAATAGATAGTCGCTTGTAAATGTCGCAGTAAGATGGTTTTAGAAAGGCGTTATTTAACCTCACAATGACCACGGACTGCAAAGTATCTTTCTCGTTAGAGGTTTTGAATTTTAAAACCATTGCATGAGGTTCAAAATCGCGACGCCTCTTAACGGAGTTGGTCGTTGAGAAGATAATGATATCCCTAGGGATATAATCCGTAATATACAACGTTACATTCTGTGTTCACGAGGGCCAATTTGTCACGGTTAAGCCCCTGTAGGTTGTTTGGGGCTAGAGTTGTGAGAAAACGTCGTTGTGAAAAAAATGGGGATAGTGAGTAACAAATAACATTGCATCACATCTTACCCCATAGGGTTGGCAGAGGTGCAGTTACGCTTTCGTTAAGCCAGTTATTCAATACTCAATTTTGCGTGACAGGGGACTAGCCCATAGAAATTAGCAACAGATGTGGAGGGATATGTTACATGTTGAACTGAAACTTTCGAAGCTGTCATTCCCTGTAGCTTAACCTACAAGGTTTATTGGCTCTCGACGTCATATCCAGTTGCGACTCACAACGATGGACTAAGGTTGGGGTAATTATTTACTTATTTTTTACACACATAGGGAATGGAAACATTAGTTGAGAAATGGAAAATTGCTTTGGGAGACTTTCTAGAAAGCCGTAGTACCTAGAACCATACAGGTACAGACATAGTGATGAACGTGTTCAAACCGCGCCACGTCATCAAACCAAAGGAATTCTCTACAAAAGTTTCCTTTGCCACAAAGGCGCCAAAATTAATTTGGAGCATAAATCAACAGACGTTTTAAACGCAACGTTTCTAATTAATCAAATGGAAGTATTTCAGTTAAGTAGGCCACGAATTTCGCCGAATGGCGGCTCTGCTTTGAATTACCAAATTACATCTTATTTAATCCGAAACACTTTAAAGATCGAAATTAGTTAGTTTATTATCGTGAGTGATTCTAAGGCCCTTATTAATAACAACTCTCAGAGTTAACACATCGCGATTTATATATTCTACAGTGTGAATCTTCAAAAAGTGCACATAACGATCTGGGTGGAAGAACATCGAAATCATCAACAACAAAAAATAAAAAAAACTCGTCCCTCCCAATTTTTATAGCCATTTTAATATTGAAATGCGCTATCTGGGTACCAACTGCAAAAAAATATTTAACTTCGGAATGGAAGGGTTTTTCGTAGAAAAATTTACTGATTCATTTTTCAACCAAATGTTGTGAAAATCTGCAATTACTAAAAAAACTCTCGAAAATATAGCTAGTATTTCATAAACAACGCGTAATTTTAGTTTAAAGTTACCACTTTTTCTGCAACGTTTTGTTACTGGCAGCACTACATGTTTCATCATCACGAATCAGTCAATTTGACTGAGAAAAATCCACTCATTCCGTAGTTTTTTCTTTATTTTGCAGTTGGTACCCAGATAGCGCATATCAATATTAAAATGGCTATAAAAATAGGGCAGGGATGAGATTTTTTTGTCGATGAATTTCGATGTTCTTCAACCCAGATCGTTATGTGCACTTTATGAAGATTCATACTGTATATACAAGCACAAATTTGCTTCTGGCCCTAAACTAGGATGCCGTCTCGTGGGAACCAGAAAAAGCGGCGTCACACACATAAACATCTAGGACCTGGAGATTTATTTCTACCTCCCCAGCCGGGATTTGAAACCGGAACCTTTCGCTTGGGAGGCAGAGCCTGGAACCGCAACGCCACAGAGGTCGTCATCATTGTCTTAACTATTATAATGACGGTTTTGCCATATCAAATCTCTTTCTATATTCGAAATAGCTTTTAGAGCTGAGTGCGGTTTATTAACGCCTAGTGACATCTTAAGATGTCATGTTCCCGTTATAAGTTTTGAATCTTATAACCATGGCATAAGGTTCAAAGTCACGATGCCCCATAACCAGATCCAGGCGTTGGGTACTTCGATCATATAAGCACGTTGTGTAGTTAGGCTTAGAGTGTCAAAACAAACTATCATAACTGCGTAAATGAATGGGTGTCCTGCGGTAGGGTTACGGTACGAGAGGGGTGTGTTTAGTGCGGGGTCAGCGTCTGACGTCACTCTTCCCGCACCGACACACTACCGCAGGGACCTACTCAGGTAAGCGCTGTCTATGACAATAATAAAACCCAACAACAACAAAGCTCGACAGACCCCTTTTTGGGCAGAGGGAAATGTATTCCCCCCAAATATTTAATTTTGTGTCTTGGGGATAAAGTCTAAAACCAAGTTTTATTTATAAGTTTATAGCCTCTCTTACTTTTTACCTCTAGTATTTTTTAGGTTGTCGCATCTGAATAAAGTTAGTTTCTTTCCTTTTTTTAACAAACAACCGAACAAGTTTAATCAGATTACAAAACACACATTTCGGCCATTGAGACATGTTCACTGTGGATCGAGTTAAGCATAGCGTTTTTGGAAGTATAGTGATGTGTGTCACGATATATCGAAAATTTTAATCTAAACGTGGGCACAAGTATGGGAAAATGCATGACGGTATGTTATGTCGTGTTGTTTAGTTTTCCAGTTCTTACAAATTAGTTTATGACGTGTGCTACAACGCATTCAGGCAAGGACCGCAATAAACTACCTAATTTACTCGAATACACCACACACTAAAGTCAGCCGTGCTCGCGGCGGCTCCTCCGCTCGTCCGGTGTGGACGCACCATGTGTAAAGTGTCAATGTGACAGTATTTTTTTGCCAGATGACTTAAATCGATCCGTAAGTGTTGAATTAAAACAATAACATAATTGGCACGCTTTTTCCAATATGGTGCGTCGCATTGCAGGCTTATTTAGCCAGTTATTAAGTTTTATGGATTCAAACGTAAGTATTTTTTAGGTAAAAACAATGCTGATGACAATATCAAAAATAATCGATTCATGTCTTTTTTAGTAAAAACTTATGTCAAGCACCAAAAGTAAATTCAGCCAGCTAGCCAATTTTTAGTTTTGAATCCAGGTAACAGCTTTCTCACAAATATCACTCACACGACATTAACTTGTAAACAAAACCCAGGACTCAAAAATCTTATCGAAAGAAAAAACACATAGATCACAGTTTGTCGACATCGAGAATCGATATATTTCCTCAGTCACGCACATCCCTACCGCCACACGTTATTCCACACGAGTATCATATTTCACACGAAACCGGCAGACTGAGAAGGAAGGGGGGTATATACACTTAGAACAATTAAGATTGGAAGCGTCTTCCGAATAAAATCGAGACCGACTCTGTAAGTTTTGACAAATTATTCTATTAAAATTACAGTCGCTTTAATTGACAGCTTGTGTGAAATAATCGCGTTCAGATTAGTCAAACGACAATTTCACAAGCATCCTTCAGAACATCAATTTGATTTGGATTGAGATAGAAAATACTTGATGTCAGAGATACACAAGAGTCATTTAATTTTGTTGCGGGCCACGAAAAAGAAACACAACTACAGATGTAAACTAAATCTTATGTCAAACGCACACATTAAAAGACTGGGCAAAGCAATAATACATTTACGCGCACATGCAGATGAAGTGTGGCTAAACATAACACCATACATTCTGAGCAACTTTCACCGATCTGATCAGAGTTGCTCAGATCTAATCGGTTTCATAATGATTATGTCCCTAACAACCCCCTAAATATATGACTACACCTGTATACACATACATTGCTTATGGTCCCACGCTAGACACCCAGTTATTACAGTTATTATTGGAACCAGAATCAGCGACATCAAAAACATATAAACAATTTAGATTTTATTTTATCTTTTGGCTAGGATGAATTTCGGTAGGAGGGTTAGCGCAAGGACGGGGCATCTCCATTCCTAAGCCTCAGTGGGTACAACAAACCAAAGCATTAGAAATGTCATATTTCCGACTCCCTCCTTGTCTTGCATCAAGCGTGTGAATGAGACGGGAGGGAAGTCTTGAAGACGTGCAAGTGTTTTGTTCGCACTGATTTATAGGGCACGGGAAATAACTGAGACTGATCGTGTGGGTGGATCATTTAATAGTATGGAGATTCGTGAAGTTAGGTTAAATGGTAGGTATTCTATGTATGAATACGCACACACACAAATTCTTAACGTCACGCCTTTTCCAATACGGGTTAGCAGAGGTAAAATTATGTGCACGTTTAATTAATTCAGTACCCCATTTGGCGTGACAAGGGGCTCGCCCATCGCCGCAGCGATGCATCTATGACACCGGAAGATTGTCAAAACCGTTAGTAGGTAAACTAACGTTTTTTTTCTCGTTAGTTTGTCAACTATCGACAGATATTAAACTGTAGCGTACTGCTCACTATATGACGCGTTAGTTAATAAACTAACGGTTAAAACCGTTAAATAGTTAACTGGTTTGAACTTGAATTGCAAACGAAATACCAGGGCAAACACTGCGGTAGCTTATGTGAAGGCTAGAGGGGGCGAGCGCAGCGAAGCCCCCGAATAGTCTTCGTGTTAGGTTGACATGTATATAAGAATAAAAGAAACGTTAAATCTAAACCCTGTTGGTCTGGTTTACTATCTGTCGATAGTTGATCGACTAACGCGTTAGTTTATCAACTAACGGTTCTGACTATATTACGGTGACATCTATACTGTTTAAGAAACTAAAATTTATTCGACCGAGCTTTGCAACGGCCTACGGGACGAATTTCTGGCGCTTATGTAGATGCTGCAGTGAAACTATAACATAACATTTACAGACAGGCACATTGCTTCTGGCCCCACACTAGGATACGCTGTGTCGTGCTAGCCAGAAACAGCAAAGTCACGTTATCGATCTTATATTCTGTCCAAGCCTATCTGTGATCAAAGATGAACAAAACGCGTTGTCCCAGTGATGAGACCTAGTTAGATTGATTTTCCGCCCCCAAAATCCCTAATAGCAAATTTCAAAGAAATCGCTAGAGCCGTTTTCGAGATCTCAAAACTACTGAAATATTGCACGTCATGTACGGGGTACAAAGTTTCTCCATAGTACTCCAAAAAATTAAAAAAGACAAACCTCAAATCCCATTTTTGTCTTTAAACAAGTGTTGAACTGGAGTTTATTTTTTGTAGTAAGACCCTCCATGTCTCAAGAAATCTCCAAATATAACTTATAACTTAATTCTGTTCGGCGTCGAAGGCGATTCAAATAAATTTATAATTAATATATTGCACATAAATAGGTCAAAAAAACATAACATATTTTTTAGTCTACAAAGGCGAGCTTATCTCTAGTAAGAGATCACTTCCAGCAAACCAAGTTTATAAATAAAGAGAAAATCAAAACTCAGCTTATCGGTTCATTGACGACGATTCCAAAGAGGATGACTTTTTATTTCTTAATGTATCACATTGTAACTCTCCACCTAGGGCTAATACCAAATGTACGGCCTACGGAATCCGTAGTACGGACCCGCGACACCCATCAAAGACTGTGTCTTCCCTAAGAAAAGCAGGAGATTTTCAGATCAAATTCCTTAAGCCATTAGGATTGGGCTCCTCGAGTTAGGATTATGTACGAGCCGACTTCAGTTGATTCCATACTAGGGTAACTATAAATTAATCTGAACTAATCTACAGATGGAAGTACGGTTGAATTCGAGGACTTACAAAATGGAATTTTGGGTAATAAAAGGTATCATCAAATAACAATAAAAAATATTTCAGCCCATGATTGCAAACTTATTTTGTTTATAACTTACCTACCTTAGTTCGTTGCTTTGGCCTTTGCCTAGCAGTTTACGTCATGCAGGCTAATTTTAAAATAACTTATTTTATTTCATAAAACAATAAAACCTTTAAAAAGATTATCAATTTCATCATAAAATTAAATAATTCGTAATGCAACCACATTTTGCAGAAAATAATAATTATGCAAATATTAAGCTAATTTAAACAGCAAAATTTCCAGAGGCCAGAATTATAATTTAGTTACGCTAAAAATAACATTTCGTTTTAAACGTTTTTAATACTTAACACACATCGCTGGCTGTAGGTAAACTGAATAAATGGAGTGAGGGTACACGGCATTATGTCTTACCTTATACAGCATGGTATAAATAAGTCTGCTGTACGAACCGTACAAGGAAGCGTGACAAATAGGACAGTAGCTCGCCATTTCTGGAATTAAGAATAATGTTATTATAACCCGGCCGGGTAGTGGATTAGAGGCTGGGTTTTTTCTTTATTTGTGCACAGTTATGCTCGCCTTTAATTATCTTCATTTAACCTCAGTGCAGGGATAAATCTATCGCCACAAAACCATCAATTACTCGTAGAACTGCCTTTCCAGTCTAGGTTTGCTGGAATATTTAAAGATAAGCTTGCCTTTACGCCATTGAGCTACTATGCCAGCGAATAGAGTCGCTATCGCAAACAGAAAACGTGTCGCAACTTGATGACAGGGTGGAGCGGGGGGCGGGGCGAGCGTGCCATGATTGAATACCGTAAAAGTGACACTGCTTTTGTAGGTACCTATAGAAGTTCATTTTAGTGCATACTCAATTTAAAACTATGGATTAAAGACTGGTAAAGCATATAATAAAATGACTTGTTATGCGTTTAGAATCATAATACACTAGTGGCACTGTGGGCAGTAGACCTCGCTAACAGGGGGGACTGTGAACTAATTTACAGGTAACTATTTTAGATTCAATCAAAATCAAGTAGTAAAAGTAGCCGCACCAATAACTTTGACAAATACATTTTGCGATTTAAAATAGAATCTATTGACTTTCCACGAAAATAGTTATCGTCTATTTCACTCACTCTCATGTTCTGTATAGATCCTCTTTACTAATCCGTCTCCTACTTAGAGGAGATTATGAAATATTTTCAAAACATACCAAGTTTGGACTTAGTATGATTTGAAAATATTTCTTGGATTTTTAGAAAACAGGCGGCTGAAAGGTAAAAGTGTAGTATATTTTTCGAACCGGCTCATGAAGCCCTTTAATTTGATACCCCCCACGATAAAAAAAGAAAAACCCATACACAAAATTAATGACGTCATAACTCCCCCCCCCCCAAGGGAAAAATAAAGACAAGCTCTCGACAAAAAAAAAGAAAATGGTTTGCTGGAAGAGATCTCTTGTTAGAGATAAGCTCGCCTTTTTACACTATTTTAATATATATCTTGTCAATATAATTATTTGTGTGCAATAAAGAAATTGTGAAATTATGAAAATCAAGGAAAACGTGTGCCGAGTTTTGTGAGGATCGCTTGAAAACTGTGGCTCCTAGACCGGAACTGACAGAACACAGACATGGAGGCAGACGAAAGCAAAATCGGCCTCCTATCTTGTCCAAATGGAGCCCATTTATACATATATTAGTAGTTTATGTGACTGCTGCATAATGGAGGGCATTAAAACTCGAGAATAATATCACTCGAGAGTTTTAATGCCTAATTATGTACAGTTACATACACTAGTTTATCTACACACATATCATAAGCTCTCTTTGATGTGTTCAGGAACCGCATGTTTGACCGGCATTGTGGCTCTGCAATTGTTTAACTTGTTCTGTAGTACCAACTTCTCGCAGGCGGGCGTCGGCGTTCGAAATTTGAATGTCAGTACCAACTTCACAAACAAACTAGGGACGGCATGCGGGTGGGCGTCGGCGTTCGAAATTTGAATGTCATTATATGTAGAAAAACTACACATAATGACCATAATGTGTAGTTTTCCAGATACGAAACGAGTTTTTACCAAGTAGTTTAACATAATGCTGATCCTAACGTGCGTTTTTGAACGCAGTAAAGAGGGTTTATGATACGTGTGTAGATAAAAATAGTTAAGTACAGAAAGAAATGAATCCATCAACATTAATCTTCGAAATTCAAGCTACCAAATTCTAAAATTCATCAATTCAAGTTAACAAATAAATAAGATATTGTAAATTATTGTAAACAATTTGATTGACATAAACTCATAACTCTACATACATGACATACAAACAGAGTTACATACGATACAATCTATGACGTATGCACGCACAGCTTGAATGCTTTAATTCTGAATTAAACTAATTTTATTCAAGTTCATTACTTATTACGTATAGTACAATAAGGCCTAACACAACACTGGCCTCCGCGGGGGGTCGAACCGAAACCGAGCTTTTTAATAATGGTCCAAGTTTATCTTAAAAATAATACCGTACCAAAGAACAATATCCTCACTTCACATCAGACCTTTTCGGGTATAAAACCCAGCCTTTTGCACTCATATCAAAGCGCGTAGGTGTTGATTTATTTTTATTTATTTTTTTAAAGTGGCCACGAGAATTTGTTTGAACAGCCTATCAGTGAGAGTGAATACAGACCTACTTTCTTTGGTGGATAGACCGTTGAGTTAAAAAGAGTTGCGTGGTTTTATATACAGGCGCATTCATTGCTTCTGGCCCCACACTAGGTATTTCGGTTAGGTTAAGTTAAATGTTTAGATGTTTGATTTAATTTGACAATTATAATATACCTGTTTATCAAGAAAAAAAATAAGTCATCGTTTCAGAACAGCACAACACATCACAGCCTGCCTACACAGTCCTTTTGAAAATGTTAACTATGAAAAATCTGTAAATGCTTAATTTAAAACTATGGTTATTAGTTATAACTTGTGCAAGATTAGTATATATTTCCGAACTCGCATTCTAAAGCCCTTTCTTTTGATCACCGGTCGAGATTTTTTAAGTTAAGTTTGAAAATGAACCAAAATCCGACATTTTGGTTCATTTTTGTATGTACCCAGTAACACTAGGGCCATCAAGACGAATCTAATGACGTATCATTTATCAAGATCGGTTGAGCCGCGTTGAGTTGTTATGATACATACATATATAGATGCATGGTGATGATGTGGTCCGATCGATTTCTGTCACGGCGACCGCTACTTTTCGTCTGTAGACGTCGCTAGTGGGCTCGCATCGCATGTGGCTTATGTAGCTACTCTACCTATATGTACATACATAAATATGTCGCCGTAAGATTGTCAAAACCGTTAGTTTATAATGTAACTTTTTTTTCTCGTCAGTTTACACTATCGATAAATTGTAACGAACTGCTTACGATATGACGATTTAGTTTACAATAAAACCGTTAAATTGTAAACATGTTTAAACTTGATTTGCAAACGAAATACCAGGGCAAACGCTGCGGTAGCTTATGTGAAGACTAGAGGGGGCGAGCGCAGCGAACTTTATGTTCGGTTGACATGTAAGAACAAAATAAACGTAAATTCTAAACCCTGTCGGTCTGGTTTACAATCTGTCTATAGTTTATAAACTAACGCGTTATTTTATAAACTAACGGTTTTGACAATCTTACGGTGACATATTCATACATGTCAATCACATAACCCTCCTCTTTTTCGCGTCGCTGCAGTTGGGTAAAACATGCAAGCTAGCTGTCGTTAAGGTTTTGTTCACTAATCACATTAGACTTCGTGAAGAATTTATATACAAAATTCGTATCCAAAGATACCAAAGAATGTAATGTCCTCTTTCATCTTTGTCGTGACGTCAGTCAAGAGGACAGGATAAAAGGCCCTTTGAAATTAAATGACGCGACTTGACATGAGCGCGCTTGTGATACGCCGCTTTGCTAATACGCCGGTTTAGATCAAAGAAACATTTCGGGTTGCTCCGAGTCCATTTGAGGTGTCGGTGGTACTACGCGACCAACACAACTAGGCGCATGGCAGGACTGCGGTTTCGGCGCAAACGCTTGTACTTTTCTATCATTCGGCCCTGGTCTCTCGATCAGTAACTGATAGCGTCTGACTCGACTTATATATCCCGCTTAGAACAGTGTTTCTGAATCAGGCGTCTTGCTTCATCCATCACATATGTAATACGCAACCAACACATTTAGGCGCAAGACAAAACTGCGGTTTCTGTGCCTATGCCCTATAAGATTAATTAACTAGATGTACATACCTGTACCTACCAGTCACTAGCATGTACTAAGTATGTACTATACGGTATGCATCACCGTTCCGGTGTTCCCTCCATTATTCCAATGAACGCTTAGCTGCGATGCGCCTAGTTGTGTTGGTCGCGTAGTACATCTACATATATTAAGGCCATTTTATGACTTGTCGATTCGGTGCAGTACAGAGTGTCATATCTCGGCAATGCTGATGTAATGGTACACACATTGAATACAAGAGTCAGTTCATTTAACGCTTGGGTTATCGAGTAATTCGTAGTAAATTGGCAAGAAATGAGCCTCAGAACGTAGTTGATTTCGGGGAAAAAAAGTCGGGTCAAGTTTTTTTTGTCGCATTCCTGCGAAATGTGTAGGAATCAGAGCCGATTTGGCTGCGCGCTGAATAAATTATTGATAACTAAATAATGGAAGGTTTTTATGGAACTATACGGAGAAAGCTAATGTGTTGACTGCAAATATACAATTGCGATTGATTATTACGTTGTGGTGAGTCTGACATCACGGGTTTGCATATCTTTCCAGTGATCTTTGTCTTAGACTCTAGCGGTTGGGCAGTCAGGCTTAATTAATTGCAACCGCTTTATAGCCAGCGATCGACAAATTTTGTGTATCGGCAATACCAAATGACTTGAATGATAACCGATGGTTGATTATAGGAACTATGCTATACACAAAATTGAAGACAGCTGGCGTGCATGGCATGTTTGATTGAAACTAGACCCTGTGTAGTTAATGATAAGAAGCTAGCGCTTGGGCAGTATTTGCGGGGTAAGACGCCATCTCACCCATGTGGGCGTCCTATAAATACGAGTGCGGGGGAGGAGAAGGGGAGCGATCCGTACGTCAAACCACTGTGGTACACGTGTCTTTCGGTAATCTGAACAGTTCGGTCTGCTGTTTAACGCGTCTGGAACTGGAAGATTTGTGATTGCGTGCTACAGTAGATTTTCGTGTGTGTCTGAAGCGCCGAGATATACATCGGTTCCTATCCTTTAAATCAACCTACCCAAATTCCAAAACTATCCTTGGGTCGTTAGATAAGAACTTTTAGGTAATTTTGATCTTAGTCTGAGTCTGGGCTTGGAGCGACCCTAATTTCCTTTTTCCTTCACCATAGGGTTTCTGGATTAGCTCTTAAGAAATTCGCGGGTTAATCCTTTCTTCATTCCCTTAGTGTAGCGAGTTTTGAAATTCCCACACATAAGTCGTTAAACATACAAGCACATTCAATTCACACACAACCATCTTCGAATGGTATCGATGATGGACGTGGTATAACACTAGGATTTTAGACTAGGCTAGACAGGAGTTTAGTTGAGGCTAAACCTAGGTTGTCAAGGCATAGGGAAACTGTTTGATCGATGGGGTTCCGCGGATGAAAATAACAAATTCAGAACAAAGTATAAACGTTGTCAACTCAGATAAACTATCCTGTTGATATCTTTGACATTTGAGTGTTGTCGGGGACGCGCGAAGAGATCAAATTACAGTCTAAACTACATTGTTTAGGGACGGGTAGATATTTTGCCTTGCCTTGGATCGTTTTGATTCAAGTTGCATCTTTAAATTAAATGTCAATTTCGCTGGGAGATCTAACTTGTAGATTGTGTCACGCATTTATTTTGCTGGGCTCAGTCGAGGCGTGCTGAGGTAAACGAGGTACATAAATCGGTATTTTCCGAAGTACGTAACTCGTTGTGGAGAGGGTTAGATCTCTAAAGCACTAAAGAAAACCTTTCGATAACATCCAGCTCGAATTGCGCAGAGTTGAAGGTTTCAAAACGTTACGGACCTTTTGAGGAAACCGCTAGTTCAGACCCATTTCGGAAAATCAAATCGCAATTATGTAAACCCGGTCTATTTGGATCGTTATTGCCGTGAACTAATTATATAATTGGAGCCACTAAAGCCGCTACTAGCGAGCACATGAAATATCATTGAGTACTCACGTCGTAACACTACGACGAATAACCATACGATATCCCAAACAAATATTATAAATTGTGGTTGACCACGTAAAAGAAGCTCCAAGCGCTCATATATACAAAAATAAAATGGTACCAGTACACAAATTATAGCAAAGATCGATCTGGCGCAAAACAACGCTAAATGATGTGAAATACCGGCTTGCGGGTATACATGCTTTCTCTGTTTAACTTGAAACTTTAACTTCCTGAACCAATCTTCCGTTCAACTATTGTACATCTTAAGAGTTCTCAAGAAACGAGAAATTCAGACTTATCATTCTTGACTTGTCATTTTCACAGCTGAATCGGGACATCTCTTTTGGGGGTAGATAGAATAGAAGATCATAGCTTTCTGACAGCGGTGGCTCGACCTTAGCTATTTATGCCGTTACACTGAGCAGATATGTAGATAGATAAATCAGTTTGTTCCCAGTTACCGCACGCTGCGACGACCTCTGTGGCGTTGCGGTCAAAGCTCTACCTCCCCGGGTCCCGGGTTTGAAACCCGGCCGGGGAAAAAAAACTCCAGGTCTTGGATGGATGATGACGGATGGATCTCAAAACACTAGTTGTATGGTACATGGTATAAGTAATTCGGTATCTTTGTGTCGAAGGTATTCTCTGGTGTCATAATTTTCAAGGAGTTATTTTGGAATTAAATTTTAGGGTTATTTTGGAAACAGAAAAACTGGCTAGGTTCGAATCGAGCTCTGGGTTCAAATCAAAGCCTCAATATAAGCTCATTTTGACACCGTCTGGGTAACTGATAAAGTACGACTCAGAATCAAAGGACACAAAGCAGAGCCTTAATATATGGCTCCCTTAGGGTACAGAAACCTAAACCTTACCAAAATATAGCAAGGGCTTTCGAAGTACCTTTTCTTTCGTGTTTTATTCCCTTGTAACTCAACTTTGTGCCTGCTGGCGAGGTTTTAGTGCGACAACTTGTGCCCTATCTCTCGAGGCGAGGCCGAGCCGATGGACCTTCGTAATCCTGAGAAAGGAAAGAAATAAATCTTAGTTTATTTCTCGCTAAGATAAACGCGATCCGCTCGGAGTAATGTACAGTGAGAAATGGAATCGGCTCGGCCGGGTTCTATAATAATTTAGTATGTCGCCGGCCCAGCTTTTTCGTTTCTTATTGTAATGAAAATTGTGAGAAGTCACTTTTTTGTTTATTGCCATCGGAATAAAAAAACATTATTTGCGTATCATGATTTACATTTGGTCATAAATATCTAATTTCAGTTACACATGATATAACCTTAAATATATACCCTATGCAAATAATCTAGTTTCACATCTTTATTATTTAGTTATTTATTAACATATTTACATGAGGATAGTTAACTGTATAATTATTTCCTATAAAAGTTTTGGTTATTTATTATACCTTATTGTTAGTTTTTAGCCTACTAAGCCTACGCTGTCCGTCGTCCGTCCGGGACAGTTGAAATTTTCACAGAACCTGTGTTTCCGTTCCCACTACAGCAACAAATAATGGATTACATGAGATTTTACAAATTGAAGGGGTCCCCATATATGAGAATTGTTTTAACATCAGCCGTGATATAACAAACCATATCATGATTCAAATATGATCGTAGATTTCGCGGCTAATCACTTGGTTGTGGCGGTGTAAGAAATCGGTTGCGCAATCTTCAAGTTCTAAGGATACTTAATATAATTTTCTTTAGCGCTTAAGTTTTTTTGTCTGATGGAACCCTTCGTGTTCGAGTCCGACCCGTACTTGACCGATATTTTATTGAAAGACACTACTCCGTCAGTAATTGATTAGGTCTGATGGGCTCATTTATCTGCAGAGCTGCGGCAATGGTCAGGGCTGTCACTAAAAAAGGAAAAAGCCTGTTTTTTATTTAGACTATGTTTGAACATTTTATATACAGGCACATACATTGCTGCCCCATACTAAGATACCCTGTGTCGTGGGAACCACTAATAGCGACTTCACCCAAATATAAGCATCCAAGACGTTGGCTTTTTTTCTTCCTCCCCAGCCGGGATTCGAACCCGGGACCTCTCGCTTGGGGGGCACAGCCTCGAACCGCAACGCCACGCTCCACAGAGGACTATATTCTCAGTTTGTAAGACGAATACACAGGTTTTTAACATGGTATTTTGAATTCTAGCAATACACAATAAGGTGAACATAACTTTATGAACATAACTGTATAACCTGAATAACTAAAATATAAGTATACTTATTATAATCTTTTACTTCTTGGATAGTAGGGTTGGTGTAAACGATATGTGAATCACTCAGTAGCCTTAAAACTATAGGATTCCGTAACCTAAGGAGGAAAATGACTTTTGTAATACAGACAGAACCCTAACCGCGCGAGTCCGACTCTTACTTAGGTGGGTTTTCTTAAGACAACAGAGAAGAGACTCGTTGCACGGCACAAAAGCCTTTTCTTTAGAAAATTTAATAAATTACTCGAGTACTGTAGTACTAACGCGAACTGTCGCGACCAGGTGCTTGCTTTTTGCAGCTAATTAACTCCATACGACATGCTTTATCATATCATATCTTTCTTATAACTGTAGATAAACTTATAAGACTTATAAATAAACGGGGGCAAAAACATAAATTTGTCATCACATTAATGAAAAACGGTCACTAAACATGTTTTCAGCAAACTATTGTAAATTTATATCCTAATGGTGCGTCCATTGTCCTAAATAATAGTTTGATCACTTATTTCATTCAAAAAGATAGTATATGGTCTGTCATCTAAATAATATATCTGTCTCCTAATCGGTGATCGATAAAATCATATCTACAAAATCGACACTCTTTGAAGTTATTTTCCGCCGTCCAAAAGAATTCCCAAGTTAAATACATTTTGGGATGTTTTTCTAGATTTTGTGATAGAAATAATTATTGAAATGAGGTCTAAATTTACACTTTTTTGATTTTCTGACAAATTGGAATAGAACATAGACTTCAAAAATCTTTATTTAGATTGGTTTGACAATACCTAAATTACGTGTTAAGAAAATTTTCATAGCTATTTTAGTTAATTTTGTTTGTCCCTCTCACACTGCGGGTATTTCCGCCTGGAGGGTTCTTTTGCACGGGCGATGAGTTCCTGCGGTAGTATTTTGGTGCGGGAGGTGACGTCACACGCTATGCAGACCCCGCAATGAAGTCTCGCGCAGACTTAACGAAAATACCTACCCCATAATCTTAATTTTGTGACAAATCCACGGCACAGGGTATCCTAGGGATGAGAGGCAACGATGAAAGAATATATTTCAAACCACTGAACCGATTTTGATTAAACATTGTTAGGATCCATCGCAGTGACGTCTACTACCTATCAAAAATACGCAATTAAATCAGTCCACCGGTTAGAGCACCATGGTCGCACAGACACACGAGAGAAAGACGTTTGTCTGGCTTAAATATACAAAATTCTTTATTTTTCGAAATACCAATTACAATTTCATAGTTTAACAAACTAGCATTTAAATTAAATTCAGCGGACGAAACACTAAGTCCCAATTATTTATTGTCCTCACAGGCTTGTTCAATAAGTCGAATTATTGTTCAGCTCCCGACTTATCTCCAGCGTCGCCTACTGAATTTTGGGTCGACGCCAACAAAATAGTTTTGTAATGATATTTTTCGAGCAAATTGTTGGTTACTAATTAAGTCTCTTTAGTCTGTAAATGTCGTCTGAAATATTAAGAAAAGTGTATTTATCATCGGATCGCTGTCAAAGCAAAATAAACATAGCGTCACTAATTTTACGGGATGGCAGAGGCACAGTTGTGCCCACTTTTAAGCAGCATTAAGTCAATTTTGATATGGGTGTGACAGTAATATGAGAGTATTGGTGTTATTTTGGGTGCATTATTCAAAGGCCGCTTGCAGTAAACTATTGACAGCCGCTAAGTGGAGTTTAAACGCAATAAACCTGGCCGACAGACAATGTCCTTACCCTGCTTGACTACGTAACTTGGCCGCGTTGTATTGTTGAAACTCCATTTAGCGGCTGTAAAAAATCTGCTGCAAGACGGCCTTAATATTTTCTCTCCCTTTTATTCATAATTATAACTAAAGAGCTGTTGCCTGAATCGGATAACCGAATTTAAGTATTTAGGGCACTTGGTGGACGAATATTTGATGGATGAGACATGATGGAGAGGGATTGTAGGTTGTTGGCAGTTAGAAGTAATGTGCTGGCTCGCAGATTCGCTCGGTGCTCAATACCAGTAAAGATAACTCTTTTTAGAGCGTACTCTGTGGGTCAGATATTCACAGACCACTTTCAGCTCCCTGCGAGTCCAATATGATAACGCCTTCAGGTGGTTGTTGGGGCTGCCTTCTGCAGTGCTTCAGCGATGTCTGCAGATGCGCGCACGGAAGGCTTCTACGCGATAATGAGGAAAAGAGCTGCATCACCGCTGGGCAGCGACAACGGTATCCTGAAGATATATTCAGAGAGATGGGATATCCCATTCACCTTCCATCGGGTAAAAATGTTATTTTAATTATAATTTTATAATATTGTAAGGATCTTATAATCTGAAATAAATATTTAATAATATTAATAACTATTTTGTTAATTTATTATGGTCCTTATTACGTTTATATTATTGATAATCAGATAAATGAGCACAAATCTGCTTCAGTCACCTCTTATGGTTAAAATCCTAATGATAAGTTATGTTTAATATTCTTGCAACAGCCGGAGAGATGAACAGACCGCGGACCCTTTGCAATACCGTCCCGTTGTCAACTTTTGGGTGCGGTACCCTAAAAATGAGTTTTTGATATTTCGAGCTTAAATTAGTATTTTTTGCAATTCTATATTCTAAAGTTTCACTATCTGTGAATATTTGATATCAATGCAGGCACTTGGAATAGAGAAGCGTCGGTTAAGATAGTTATCACATATAAAAAAATCACTTAAAAACATAAAGCCATCTTTTGCACGTTTTTATATAATTTAGTATTGATTTTCAACAACAAATATGAATTGAAAGTAACGTCAAACACCACTCATTTTAAAACACCCCATCAGAAGAAGTGACGTAATAGTTTTTATCAGAAAGGGACAGGGCCGTGAGTCAGTCTCCTTCTCCTTTTCTATATGATAAAATGAGAAGGACATCGATCCTTACTGACAACAACTATTACGTAACTTCCGCTGTAGGTCCGTTTTCGCGCCAAACCGTCAACTTTCGCGATGGTTTGCAATAAAATTAATGTTTTAATATGCTCGAGTTCTATTCGACATGATGTACGTGAAAATTAAAGCAAAAATAAAGTCAATTTATTCCTATTAGACTTGTCATAAAAACTGAAAGATTTTGTTTCAATATCATCTCTTTATTGAGATCTGGACCCGTATTCCGCTAGGACGAACGACGACACGGTTATGTTTTAGCTATCTATTATATTTATGTATTATGGGACGTTAAGAGAATTTCTTTGTAGGCAATACTATGTATAAATGAAGAACATTATAGGAAGATATTACAGAAAAGTATGATATGGATACCTAAAGTGAACTGCCATTGTCACGTCATTGTCAGCGAGTCGTCATTTTGTTAGAAAATCAAGGCTCTGGTTTATTGGGATATTCTGTTACTCCGGCTTATTGAAACTCAGATTTCCACTGTACTTATATTTTCATTTCGAATTGAGATTGAAATAGCTGTATAGTTGTCGTCAAACTTCTTGAGCATGATTTGACGTAGTGGGGGAACACTCTCACTCTCTCAAACACTGCCAAAGAGACGCCTTTATCTCGCTTGCGCCATCAAGGTCGATGTTCTCTTGAACATCGACCTTGAGTTTGACGACAACTATAATTGATCCTTTGATTTCTATTGAAACATTGAAGATTGATTGAAAAGTATCTGCCTAGGCTAGGACTGTAGCCAATTCATTAGTCTCACTGGCTGCCCGTCGTGGCGCAGTTTCGCACATGAACGCGTTTCAAGGAAATAGGGCGTTTGAAATGTTAGAGGAAAATACTGGATTTTTGCACCAATAAAAGTAGTGAAAGAAGGTAGTTGTACTATTTTAAATTTCTCAGTGAAAATTAGCTCTGTTTACTTTCACGCCTTTTTTAATTCTTTAAGCCTAGCACACATATCACACTTCACACGCAAACTGTGTGTTACTCCATATGGCGGTCAGGTTGGCCAACCGAACGCATTGTAAATCTAGGTTTTACTTTTAGTAACTAGATAAGACCTTTGCTTGTGCGATTTAAAAAAACTTAAACTATGCGTAATGGAATTTCATACGTTTTCGCTTTGTGTTGGATATGTAGGTATGATAAAAATGCAGCGTTGTTAGTTGTTTCCCATACAAAACGGAAAAACGGAACTTTCGAAACTAAAGTGTTTCCGCATCCAGAGACGAGTCTGTAGTCCGTCTAATTTCGGCTAAAACAACAACAAACAAAGATGGCAGTGCCCTCAATTATTTTCTGCTCTTGTATGTACTATCAAAAAAATATATATATATATCAATTTCAAAACAATAATCACAGCACTAGCGGTTACCTTAATCTTAGTGATTATTAATTTCACCGGTTTACACTGACTTTCTGAAAGGTCCACAAAACGTTAACGGGCGTTACGTCAAGGCGTGTAAACTCTCATGAACATTATATATTCAGAAATAAGAGTCATGTTTTTTCAAATATAAACCGGCCAAATGCGAGTTGGACACGCGCACCAAGGGTTCTGCATAAATCACATTTTTTGTGAAGGAACTCATATTTACCGATTCCAGATTTTTTCCTTTGCTTGTACTATAATAACCTTCTTCGTGCCTAATGTCGTGCTTGTATCATAGGTCAACTGGAAGTACCCTATAGGTTTTGATTCACTTGCGAATATCAATTAATTTCAGCCATATTGTGACATATATGGGGCGGTATCTTTTGATTACGTTGAACTATAAGTTCGATTTTCTCACAATTTTAACAAACCGCAGACCTGAGTATTTGATTTTAATTTCAAATTGATATTTTTACGCGTTCTTAAGAAAAAAGGTCCTGGCAAACAAACAGAAGGACGGCCATTAAAGTGAAGGCTTCTTTTTTTCTTTTTAAGGTACGGAACCCTTAAAAATAAAAAAATATGGGAATGACATACTTTTCCTTATCGCACACAAATAATTCAAATGACAAAGTATACATTAAAATAGTGTACAAAGGCCAGGTTATCTCTAGTGAGAGATCTCTTCCAGCAAAGCAAGTCAGCATGAGAAAGGTTGATCGCTGAGCACGAGCTGAGCTGAGCTGTTGCGTGGCGTATTGTAATGAGAGAAGGGTAAAGGTGCAAGCTCATAGCCAACTGCACCTGCAGGCGACGTGTCGGTTGCCTAGCGAGTGAAAGAGATAGCAAGCGTAGTCGGTACCTACCGCTGTCTCGTTCCCTCGCCAAGGTGAAAACTTCTGATACAACCTGTATGTCTGTCTTAAATTATTAGTATCGTTTCTGTAATCCTTAGATGACCAAAGATAAAGCATCATCAAGTATAACAAATAGTCTCATCAAAGTAAAAAAAAAAAACTTTGAATCTCATTAAATTCCGATTTCCGTTCGAGTATGTCCTTGTACAAAAAAAGGTAATAATAAAATTGTTATAACCTCCAAAACGAGGATCTATAAAAGCTTCTATTATATCTTTTTTTGGTCTTAATTTAAACGTTTTAGATTCTTATGGGCGCATCTCCATTGCCCTTATAGAAACTTACTTATTGTTCTTGTATGGGGTTCTTTATGGGCGGATTATACAGTATGCGTAGCCACAATACAGGGTGTGAAAGAACAGGAGCATTACATGCAATTCTGACCTCTTACTTTACTCGGTTTAAAAAAACATCTTCGTCTGCGTGGACTTTAAAATAGTAATTTATCGAGAAGTAAAGAAATTGTGTTATAGTAGGATATAATCTATTTCGTATTTCAAATATACAAATCCGTTCAACCATTTTTGCATGATTGAATAACAAACATCTCGACCTTTTAATTTTTATATACAACTAGGCCAACATGACAGATGGTGGGTTACCGCTTTATGGTAGGAAAAAATAGTGATGTAGTCATAGTTGGCCAATTAATTCGTTATAATTATTCGAATAACACCCATTGCTATATTAATTATTTATCGATCGATAGATTAATCGACTTACCTACCAATTTTTCTAATTGAAATGTCTTCAATTGTACTGAATCGATTTTTACTATACTGTGAGTATATAACTTGCAACATTAAAAGTACTAATAAAACCGGTTAAGGGCGGTGACGGTGATTTTTAGGTTCATCGAAATATTATGTATGTAGTACTGAACTATGTACTCAGGTTAACGAAACTCTTTGCTCATTGAACCGGAAGTGGATAGAAATTGTGTTACTTATTTACAGAAATATGTTTTGAAACTTATTATTATTTATTAAAATTCGAATGCGCAATTATTAATCGTTTAATGACAAATAACTAAGCACAAAACTCAATAACCGCAAATAAACATCTTTTCCGATATGGAAGAGGCCAGCCCAGTCCACCTATAAACAAATAAACAAACTGGCCAAAAAAAAAATGCCAATACAAATAATCTCTTGTATGAGTACTACTTTTAATTCTTAAAAACCCGTATGTTTCATTATTTGTTATTATAGCGGCATTACAAATACACCCTCTGTGAAAATTTCAGCTCTCTTCCTATTTCGGTTGAACCGGTAGAGCCCGGTGACGGATGGACGGACGGACAGTGCAGGCATAGTTACTCTCCCGTTCGGCACCCTTCGGGTACGGAACCCTAGAAAAGGGTGAATCCAACAGGCATGTTGATTTAGTTGTAAAAACCGAGTTTAGTTGCGTTTATAATATTATATCCTAGTAAGATATAATGGCTATCTCTGTGGGTTTGTACCCAGGGTTGGGACAAAAATTACCTGTAGCTCTGTCTCTGTAAGGTATTTGACTCAGAATTTGATTGCAATTTTGAAATGACAACTGTCAAACTAGCGATTTAGTTCGTTCAAAAAGACAGTCGCAATCGTGATCAAAGTGTGCTCTGTAGGCTTCTGCCACCCTTCAAAATGACAATTTGATTGCGATGCGGATTGATGGCAGAGATAGAGCGTCAGGTCTTTCAAGTTTACAGTGACCTCTGTAGAGTAGCGGTCGAGGACCTGCCAAACAAGTTAGGTCCTGGGATCGAATCCCACCTGGGGGTAAAATAAAAAAAAACCGTCTTGGGTTTTTACATGATTATCAACCGTTTGCCCGCGGTTTCACCCGCGTAGAGTTGTGTTAAAATGCCCAAGTCATACTCGAACACTAAGGCTGGCGTACAAAGTTTTTTACGTTTTTACTTACGTTTTATGACTTACGTTTTTTCTTCTTTAACTATTAATTTCGTATTTATACGTCCCACCCTTGATACGGCCCTGTTGCAAATAATGCTCCTCCCCCTTTTCTCTGCTTTGGGCAACTATAAACTATCTATCTGCCAAATGTCAGATTAATAAATCAAGTTTTTTTTATACAAAATGTAACCCCTATTTCCCCCTTTAGGGGTTAAATTTCGCCTAATCCGCAGTACACTCTACAAAGTTTGATGCCTCTAGGTCCACCTGGTTAGACTGTTCGTTAACGTTTTATTAAGAGCCCCCAGCTGTTGTGCTCGCTCCAGATCACGCCCCAGTTCTATTTTCAAACCTGCTACTGACACGTCCCATATTAAACGGTTCCTAATTGTAATTTTAGTAAAGATTTTGGAGCCTTAGTAACTATTTAGTAATCTGTGGCCTTACCGTAGTCACATTTTATCTATTGTTGGTGGTGGTGGTAATCTACATTGTCATGAAAAAAAAAACTGTTTCATCGAAAATAAAATGAATTTCTTGCAACTGTATAAAGGTCGTACTAAAATGAATAAAGTAGACCGATTTAATCTTTTTTAAAATAAAGGCGTTTATCTTTATGCTGAATCTATATTTTCATAAGATTTTTATGATATTCACCGTACTACGAGGGTTCAAAATGTCGGTGAAAAACGAATCGAATCGCGGTAATACTGCTCAATTGGACATCACGATTGGGCAATTACCTAATATAGTATATTCATGAAAAAGATAAATAAATTGCCTATAGGATAGTGCCCATTGCATTTATGAGATTCATTAGTATCAGGCTTCACATAGATCTTGAAAAATACTATTATGCGTATAGCGCTTCCAGTGCCAATACGCTTGCTGTATTGGCACTGGAACGCAGTTTCTGTTACCCAGGATACATTTCATCCTAGTTGCCTAGCGTAGGGGTTAGCCTAGTGTGAGCAAAGGCAATGTTATGCCTGTATCTGAATGTGTGTTTACACCACTAATCGCCGGAGATCGTGTTAAAATTATTTACTTTCACCATGAATGAACATGCGATTACCGGAAGCACTGATACAATTGCCAAGATGCCGGATTTTCCTTAAAAACCTATAAAAAATGTTGACACGTGAAAGTAATTTTTTTCCTCTTCTCTACCTCTTCCAAACTCAAAGAGGTCTCTTTTAAATATAGGTTTGGTTTGAATAGTCCAAATATAATATATTAATTAAATATTATGCAGGAATAAATAATTACAAAATCATTAAGCGAGTTCTGTGTTGAGTTAGATTAACGCCATAAACTCTTGTCAATTATGTAATCTTGAATATTGTAATATCCCTTTTAGATAAAGTGTATTTTGTATGGTACTAAAATTAATCTCCCTTCCTCCTCACTCCCCTTCCCTCTTCCCCTCCCCCTCATCCTACCCATTGGAGGAAAAGGATGTCTACATTAACATATATGTTTTCGGGAAGTGTATTTAAAGATGGGCATTTGACAACAACCAGCGCCATGGGTAAATCATAACCTAACCCATTCGTGACCCAAACAAAACGCAATTAGTTTCGGTTGAGTTGACATGAGGATATTGTGTTGTGCGGTTTCATGCTGCGACCCGGGGTCCCGTGCCGCTAACAACATGGCGGGTCAGTGTCAATGACGTTATGGAGACGGGTCGCTACATGATAGAAATTGAGGTGTCTTAATATTCACAAACGGGAAAGGTATAACAGATACTGTAACGGTTTACAAAAAAAAACTGAATATGGCTACTTATATATGGCCATTGTCACGTCACTGACGCAATTGGTTAGCAGGACCCAGGCCTCGGTCCGCCATACAATAGGATCATGGAATCAATTTCGGCGGACCATGCTAGAACGTTCCAATTGGATTCTATACGCAGTTCAGGATCATCAGTTTACGTAGAATGTACTAAACTACATACTCATTCTGGTGGGAAAAGACCACTTTATAAGACACGGCGATACTATGGTGTTTTTATGTTTTACTTTTATTTTCTGTGTGTTTGGGTTGATACAGTATATAAATGCTTTCTCTTCTATTCTAATACGATGATTTTACGAACACAGCCATCTAGCCATATTTATGAATTTCTGGTTCCCACGACACATGTTCTCCTAGTGTGGGTTCAGAAGTAATATATCTGCATGATACAAAAAGGTTTCGTTTTACACCCACAACTTTAAAACATTAAATATTGACAATTATACATTGAAATGTTAAAAAAACAATTAACAAACCACTAAACCGTATTGAATGAAAAACATCTAAGAACCATCGCAGTGAAGTTTACCACCAATAATAAAAGAAAGCATTAAAATCAGTCCATCCGTTTGATCGCTAGAGTACCGCATACAGCAGACACACGCATAAAGGGACCGAAAAACCCTGCAAACTTATAACACCACTCTTTTTTCGTCGGGCATTAAAATCATGACGTCTGAATAAACTTGTTATTAGGAAAAAGGCATGGCTTCTCCATTTTTAAACCTCCTTGCCCCGCGATCGCAGTATTAACCGTTGTTATTTAAAGGGTTTATTTTAACCGGGAATGTGTACGCGGGGAACAATGTGTTAACAGGAGATTTTAGGGATACCGAGTTTGGTTCAAAACGATATTTTATGTTTCCGAAACATACTTCATAGCAGTACCAAACCCCATAAAAAAAACAAAAAATACATTTGTATACAGGTACATACAGTGCTTCTGGCCACACACTAGGAAACCCTGTGTCGTGGGACCCAGAAACAGCGACGTCACACATATAATAAAAAACCAACAACTGGGAATTTATTTTATGCTTCCTCACCATCCGGGATTCGAACCCGGGACCCCCCGCTTGGAAGGCGGAGCCTCGAACCGCAACCATAATATACAAAACTAAAGACAGGCTCATCGCCATACCCGTACGCCGTACCAGAGTTTAGTTAAGGTTAATTAAGGATTACTTAGTGAACGATTTGTATATAAATTCAAATTTGGAATCATATTAATGGTTCATTAAATGAGTTTGAGTTCGGCGAGTGTTATTCGGACTCGTATTATATCTGTAATATATGCTATATCACACTCTGCGAAAAGGTTCTGTTCAAAAGGCAAAGCCCGGAGGCAGTCGCACGGACAGCGGAGCCTTTGCGTACGGGACCCCAAAACAGAAATGAGCCATGTAAAAAAAACAAAAGTACCAAACTAAAAAAATCATTTCGAGATAATTGTGTTCCTAACTAAATTCCATTATTCCCATCAAAAAATATTAAGGGATTACTGAAATACCCGTAAAAATCCTAATTAACTTCATTTGTTCTCTGCGGCGTAGTTTGTTCAAATTCCTTTCGCAGTTAAGTCGGCTGTTCTGCAAAACTGTCATATATCAACAGTTTTTCTGTCAGTCGATAACACAAAGTCAGTCGGAACGTAAATCAATATTGATATTATAGTTTTTTAATTTTCTAATCGGAAATGCAGACCGAGGCATTGACGTTGGTGGCAGAAGACTTACTAACCTTCGCTTCGCCGACAATATTGTCCTGTTTGCCCCATCTGCACCCGAGCTCCAGCGTATGTTTCAGGAACTCAGCAATGCAAGCCTTGAGGTTGGACTGAAGATGAATCGTTCAAAAACCCAGGCCACGACTAACAGTGTCAAACGTAGGGTCGAGGTAGATGGGCAGGAAATACATTATGTCGATGAGTACATTTACTTGGGCCAGATAGCCTCCTTCGAAAACAGGCAGGATAAAGAAATCGATAGACGCATTTCTAACGCCTGGAAGAGCTACTGGTCCATGAAGGAGCTTATGAAGGGTAACCTTCCGCTGACCCTCAAGCGCAAGCTCATCGACATGTGTATCCTACCTATCCTAACCTACAGCACTCAGTCATGGTCTTTGACCGAACTTCAGAAGTCCAGACTCAAGGTTTGCCAGCGAGCAATGGAGCGCAGCATCCTAAGTGTTCGTAGTACGAACCGCATAAGGAACACCACACTGCGCTCCTTAACTGGCACCGCTGATGTGGTTGCACAGACCGCTAAGCTAAAGTGGAACTGGGCCGGTCACGTAAGTCGCATGCACCCAGATAGATGGGCGAAAATCGCCACTAACTGGGTGCCACAGGACGGATACCGGCGTAGAGGCAGGCCTAAACGGAGATGGCGGGACGACCTCGACAAGTTTTTGCCGGGGTGGCCGGAGGTGGCACAGACCAGGAAAGTGTGGACGAAAGAGGGGGAGGCCTTTGCCCAGCAGTGGGACACCTTAATGGCTAAATAAAAAAAAATAAAAAAAAGTTTTTTAATTTTCTAATCGGAAACAACCAGCCTTAAGTACAACCGTTCCAAAACTGTGGGCAAGTGACGTCACCAGTTAATAACACCCCTGTTAATTTTAAAAAATATATTAAAAAAAGACATCCAATACCTGAAATATTCAAATTAGTTTCTTAAAGTAGCCTTAAATTTTACAAAATAAAATAAAAAGTATTACGTTTTTTTTAATAATGGCCCATTGATTTTCGACACAGAAATAAATAGTCATTCATCTACATTTTACGCTAGGCAGGTGTACCTGGCGCGAAGTTGCTTGGCGCCTGAGGGCTCATTGGAGCAAGAGAGATATATATGCATATATGAACGAGAGAGAGATAGTGGCGTTGCTCAGGCGCCAAGAAACGTGTCGATATCTGTACAAGCTTGTAGTAAATTAACATTAATTAATTCAACTGTAATTAATATCCTTGCCTGATCCTAATTACTTGATCTGCCTTTGATAATTCAATACATTGTCAATTTACCTAAATGCTGCTCTCTGTTGATGCAACATGTGTTACCAATTAACTATAGTTTAATTAAATCACCGCGAAAATGAGGAACAATTAGATAATAACTTCACCGATAATCCGTGAACATTTCATGAATATTGCATTTCGTTGTCGCTTATACACGACCGAACAATTTAATATTTATCTACGGTGTCCCACTGCTAGGCAAAGGTCTCCCGGGTTCGAGCCCGTGCTTACCTTAATGCCTGGAACCTTATGCTATGGTAATAGCGTGCAAAACCAATGAATTTGGCTCTGGACTTGTCTTTTTCCGATGTCATTCTCATCAAGCACTTATAAAATCTCGAATAATTCAGAATACATCGCAAAAGTTTCGTATGTCCATTTAAAGTAAATTGTCTAATTATATCGTAAGCAATGAAAAATATCTATATCGCGCAATGTCGCGCAATGTCACCACTCGATGAAATGGCGGAAATCGAACGATTCCCAAACAAAATCCCTCGATATATGAAGCGTTCGATATTCGTCTAACGAATGCCAGCGAATCAGAGCCCTGAACTGGCACAGAATCATGACACAGCATTACATATCATTATCTTTCAAAATGCTTTCTCACCTGTACTCTACCGTGATCTGTTGGACAAACCAATCCAACGGAAAGGCTCGTCGGTACATAGACACGAAGTTTAGGCCATACATAGTGATGAGTTGACATTTCATCCAAACTGTGAGATAGAGAGATTGCACTACCAAATTGGATTTAAATGTTAGTACATGATAGCCATTTTGATTTCATACAGCCACATACACGCCGCGCCAAGTATATTTGGCTCTGAGTGAGTTGTCACCTCTCCCTCTCTCTCTCACATCACCTTACCCTATGCGAGAAAGAGAGGTACCAGCAGCATTAAAACTAGAATTTTTAAAATGCGGAGGTATGCGGCGATGAGTTAAATTTCTGTCACGCAAAATTCAATAAACAGATATTTCTAACGGCTATCGAAAACATTGTGAGGAATTCTTCATATCTCCATAGCTGTGGCGATGGGCTAGCTCCCTACTGGCGAAACATGGATGTAAAGTGCCTCTGCCATCCCGTATGGGTAACGGTGTGACGCTTTGTTGTTGTTGATTTTTCCCCCAAGGGAGTTGGGTTTACCCCTTATACGGCGGCCCCGGGTTCGATCCCCGGCTGGGGATAAATTAAAAAAAACCCCAGGTCTTGGATGTTTTTACAATGTGTGACGTCGCTGTTTCTGGTTCCCACGACCGGAATATCCTAGTGTGGGGTCAGAGGCAGAATAAACGTTTTGAGTTTGAGTTTGAGTTTGAGGCAATTTATGTGCCTGTATATAAATGTTTATGTTTATGTTATACATTGTAAAATCTTTATTATTTTCTTGTACGCAATCATACTAATCGCACAATCCGGCTTTGAGAAATAAAATTACCGCTGGGTTACCGCTTTATGGTAGGAAAAAATAGTGATGTAGTCATAGTTGGCCAATTAATTCGTTATAATTATTCGAATAACACCCATTGCTATATTAATTATTTATCGATCGATAGATTAATCGACTTACCTACCAATTTTTCTAATTGAAATGTCTTCAATTGTACTGAATCGATTTTTACTATACTGTGAGTATATAACTTGCAACATTAAAAGTACTAATAAAACCGGTTAAGGGCGGTGACGGTGATTTTTAGGTTCATCGAAATATTATGTATGTAGTACTGAACTATGTACTCAGGTTAACGAAACTCTTTGCTCATTGAACCGGAAGTGGATAGAAATTGTGTTACTTATTTACAGAAATATGTTTTGAAACTTATTATTATTTATTAAAATTCGAATGCGCAATTATTAATCGTTTAATGACAAATAACTAAGCACAAAACTCAATAACCGCAAATAAACATCTTTTCCGATATGGAAGAGGCCAGCCCAGTCCACCTATAAACAAATAAAACAAACTGGCCAAAAAAAAAATGCCAATACAAATAATCTCTTGTATGAGTACTACTTTTAATTCTTAAAAACCCGTATGTTTCATTATTTGTTATTATAGCGGCATTACAAATACACCCTCTGTGAAAATTTCAGCTCTCTTCCTATTTCGGTTGAACCGGTAGAGCCCGGTGACGGATGGACGGACGGACAGTGCAGGCATAGTTACTCTCCCGTTCGGCACCCTTCGGGTACGGAACCCTAGAAAAGGGTGAATCCAACAGGCATGTTGATTTAGTTGTAAAAACCGAGTTTAGTTGCGTTTATAATATTATATCCTAGTAAGATATAATGGCTATCTCTGTGGGTTTGTACCCAGGGTTGGGACAAAAATTACCTGTAGCTCTGTCTCTGTAAGGTATTTGACTCAGAATTTGATTGCAATTTTGAAATGACAACTGTCAAACTAGCGATTTAGTTCGTTCAAAAAGACAGTCGCAATCGTGATCAAAGTGTGCTCTGTAGGCTTCTGCCACCCTTCAAAATGACAATTTGATTGCGATGCGGATTGATGGCAGAGATAGAGCGTCAGGTCTTTCAAGTTTACAGTGACCTCTGTAGAGTAGCGGTCGAGGACCTGCCACACAAGTTAGGTCCTGGGATCGAATCCCACCTGGGGGTAAAATAAAAAAAAACCGTCTTGGGTTTTTACATGATTATCAACCGTTTGCCCGCGGTTTCACCCGCGTAGAGTTGTGTTAAAATGCCCAAGTCATACTCGAACACTAAGGCTGGCGTACAAAGTTTTTTACGTTTTTACTTACGTTTTATGACTTACGTTTTTTCTTCTTTAACTATTAATTTCGTATTTATACGTCCCACCCTTGATACGGCCCTGTTGCAAATAATGCTCCTCCCCCTTTTCTCTGCTTTGGGCAACTATAAACTATCTATCTGCCAAATGTCAGATTAATAAATCAAGTTTTTTTTATACAAAATGTAACCCCTATTTCCCCCTTTAGGGGTTAAATTTCGCCTAATCCGCAGTACACTCTACAAAGTTTGATGCCTCTAGGTCCACCTGGTTAGACTGTTCGTTAACGTTTTATTAAGAGCCCCCAGCTGTTGTGCTCGCTCCAGATCACGCCCCAGTTCTATTTTCAAACCTGCTACTGACACGTCCCATATTAAACGGTTCCTAATTGTAATTTTAGTAAAGATTTTGGAGCCTTAGTAACTATTTAGTAATCTGTGGCCTTACCGTAGTCACATTTTATCTATTGTTGGTGGTGGTGGTAATCTACATTGTCATGAAAAAAAAAACTGTTTCATCGAAAATAAAATGAATTTCTTGCAACTGTATAAAGGTCGTACTAAAATGAATAAAGTAGACCGATTTAATCTTTTTTAAAATAAAGGCGTTTATCTTTATGCTGAATCTATATTTTCATAAGATTTTTATGATATTCACCGTACTACGAGGGTTCAAAATGTCGGTGAAAAACGAATCGAATCGCGGTAATACTGCTCAATTGGACATCACGATTGGGCAATTACCTAATATAGTATATTCATGAAAAAGATAAATAAATTGCCTATAGGATAGTGCCCATTGCATTTATGAGATTCATTAGTATCAGGCTTCACATAGATCTTGAAAAATACTATTATGCGTATAGCGCTTCCAGTGCCAATACGCTTGCTGTATTGGCACTGGAACGCAGTTTCTGTTACCCAGGATACATTTCATCCTAGTTGCCTAGCGTAGGGGTTAGCCCAGTGTGAGCAAAGGCAATGTTATGCCTGTATCTGAATGTGTGTTTACACCACTAATCGCCGGAGATCGTGTTAAAATTATTTACTTTCACCATGAATGAACATGCGATTACCGGAAGCACTGATACAATTGCCAAGATGCCGGATTTTCCTTAAAAACCTATAAAAAATGTTGACACGTGAAAGTAATTTTTTTCCTCTTCTCTACCTCTTCCAAACTCAAAGAGGTCTCTTTTAAATATAGGTTTGGTTTGAATAGTCCAAATATAATATATTAATTAAATATTATGCAGGAATAAATAATTACAAAATCATTAAGCGAGTTCTGTGTTGAGTTAGATTAACGCCATAAACTCTTGTCAATTATGTAATCTTGAATATTGTAATATCCCTTTTAGATAAAGTGTATTTTGTATGGTACTAAAATTAATCTCCCTTCCTCCTCACTCCCCTTCCCTCTTCCCCTCCCCCTCCTCATCCTACCCATTGGAGGAAAAGGATGTCTACATTAACATATATGTTTTCGGGAAGTGTATTTAAAGATGGGCATTTGACAACAACCAGCGCCATGGGTAAATCATAACCTAACCCATTCGTGACCCAAACAAAACGCAATTAGTTTCGGTTGAGTTGACATGAGGATATTGTGTTGTGCGGTTTCATGCTGCGACCCGGGGTCCCGTGCCGCTAACAACATGGCGGGTCAGTGTCAATGACGTTATGGAGACGGGTCGCTACATGATAGAAATTGAGGTGTCTTAATATTCACAAACGGGAAAGGTATAACAGATACTGTAACGGTTTACAAAAAAAAACTGAATATGGCTACTTATATATGGCCATTGTCACGTCACTGACGCAATTGGTTAGCAGGACCCAGGCCTCGGTCCGCCATACAATAGGATCATGGAATCAATTTCGGCGGACCATGCTAGAACGTTCCAATTGGATTCTATACGCAGTTCAGGATCATCAGTTTACGTAGAATGTACTAAACTACATACTCATTCTGGTGGGAAAAGACCACTTTATAAGACACGGCGATACTATGGTGTTTTTATGTTTTACTTTTATTTTCTGTGTGTTTGGGTTGATACAGTATATAAATGCTTTCTCTTCTATTCTAATACGATGATTTTACGAACACAGCCATCTAGCCATATTTATGAATTTCTGGTTCCCACGACACATGTTCTCCTAGTGTGGGTTCAGAAGTAATATATCTGCATGATACAAAAAGGTTTCGTTTTACACCCACAACTTTAAAACATTAAATATTGACAATTATACATTGAAATGTTAAAAAAACAATTAACAAACCACTAAACCGTATTGAATGAAAAACATCTAAGAACCATCGCAGTGAAGTTTACCACCAATAATAAAAGAAAGCATTAAAATCAGTCCATCCGTTTGATCGCTAGAGTACCGCATACAGCAGACACACGCATAAAGGGACCGAAAAACCCTGCAAACTTATAACACCACTCTTTTTTCGTCGGGCATTAAAATCATGACGTCTGAATAAACTTGTTATTAGGAAAAAGGCATGGCTTCTCCATTTTTAAACCTCCTTGCCCCGCGATCGCAGTATTAACCGTTGTTATTTAAAGGGTTTATTTTAACCGGGAATGTGTACGCGGGGAACAATGTGTTAACAGGAGATTTTAGGGATACCGAGTTTGGTTCAAAACGATATTTTATGTTTCCGAAACATACTTCATAGCAGTACCAAACCCCATAAAAAAAACAAAAAATACATTTGTATACAGGTACATACAGTGCTTCTGGCCACACACTAGGAAACCCTGTGTCGTGGGACCCAGAAACAGCGACGTCACACATATAATAAAAAACCAACAACTGGGAATTTATTTTATGCTTCCTCACCATCCGGGATTCGAACCCGGGACCCCCCGCTTGGAAGGCGGAGCCTCGAACCGCAACCATAATATACAAAACTAAAGACAGGCTCATCGCCATACCCGTACGCCGTACCAGAGTTTAGTTAAGGTTAATTAAGGATTACTTAGTGAACGATTTTTGTATATAAATTCAAATTTGGAATCATATTAATGGTTCATTAAATGAGTTTGAGTTCGGCGAGTGTTATTCGGACTCGTATTATATCTGTAATATATGCTATATCACACTCTGCGAAAAGGTTCTGTTCAAAAGGCAAAGCCCGGAGGCAGTCGCACGGACAGCGGAGCCTTTGCGTACGGGACCCCAAAACAGAAATGAGCCATGTAAAAAAAACAAAAGTACCAAACTAAAAAAATCATTTCGAGATAATTGTGTTCCTAACTAAATTCCATTATTCCCATCAAAAAATATTAAGGGATTACTGAAATACCCGTAAAAATCCTAATTAACTTCATTTGTTCTCTGCGGCGTAGTTTGTTCAAATTCCTTTCGCAGTTAAGTCGGCTGTTCTGCAAAACTATCATATATCAACAGTTTTTCTGTCAGTCGATAACACAAAGTCAGTCGGAACGTAAATCAATATTGATATTATAGTTTTTTAATTTTCTAATCGGAAATGCAGACCGAGGCATTGACGTTGGTGGCAGAAGACTTACTAACCTTCGCTTCGCCGACAATATTGTCCTGTTTGCCCCATCTGCACCCGAGCTCCAGCGTATGTTTCAGGAACTCAGCAATGCAAGCCTTGAGGTTGGACTGAAGATGAATCGTTCAAAAACCCAGGCCACGACTAACAGTGTCAAACGTAGGGTCGAGGTAGATGGGCAGGAAATACATTATGTCGATGAGTACATTTACTTGGGCCAGATAGCCTCCTTCGAAAACAGGCAGGATAAAGAAATCGATAGACGCATTTCTAACGCCTGGAAGAGCTACTGGTCCATGAAGGAGCTTATGAAGGGTAACCTTCCGCTGACCCTCAAGCGCAAGCTCATCGACATGTGTATCCTACCTATCCTAACCTACAGCACTCAGTCATGGTCTTTGACCGAACTTCAGAAGTCCAGACTCAAGGTTTGCCAGCGAGCAATGGAGCGCAGCATCCTAAGTGTTCGTAGTACGAACCGCATAAGGAACACCACACTGCGCTCCTTAACTGGCACCGCTGATGTGGTTGCACAGACCGCTAAGCTAAAGTGGAACTGGGCCGGTCACGTAAGTCGCATGCACCCAGATAGATGGGCGAAAATCGCCACTAACTGGGTGCCACAGGACGGATACCGGCGTAGAGGCAGGCCTAAACGGAGATGGCGGGACGACCTCGACAAGTTTTTGCCGGGGTGGCCGGAGGTGGCACAGACCAGGGAAGTGTGGACGAAAGAGGGGGAGGCCTTTGCCCAGCAGTGGGACACCTTAATGGCTAAATAAAAAAAAATAAAAAAAAGTTTTTTAATTTTCTAATCGGAAACAACCAGCCTTAAGTACAACCGTTCCAAAACTGTGGGCAAGTGACGTCACCAGTTAATAACACCCCTGTTAATTTTAAAAAATATATTAAAAAAAGACATCCAATACCTGAAATATTCAAATTAGTTTCTTAAAGTAGCCTTAAATTTTACAAAATAAAATAAAAAGTATTACGTTTTTTTTAATAATGGCCCATTGATTTTCGACACAGAAATAAATAGTCATTCATCTACATTTTACGCTAGGCAGGTGTACCTGGCGCGAAGTTGCTTGGCGCCTGAGGGCTCATTGGAGCAAGAGAGATATATATGCATATATGGGCGAGAGAGAGATAGTGGCGTTGCTCAGGCGCCAAGAAACGTGTCGATATCTGTACAAGCTTGTAGTAAATTAACATTAATTAATTCAACTGTAATTAATATCCTTGCCTGATCCTAATTACTTGATCTGCCTTTGATAATTCAATACATTGTCAATTTACCTAAATGCTGCTCTCTGTTGATGCAACATGTGTTACCAATTAACTATAGTTTAATTAAATCACCGCGAAAATGAGGAACAATTAGATAATAACTTCACCGATAATCCGTGAACATTTCATGAATATTGCATTTCGTTGTCGCTTATACACGACCGAACAATTTAATATTTATCTACGGTGTCCCACTGCTAGGCAAAGGTCTCCCGGGTTCGAGCCCGTGCTTACCTTAATGCCTGGAACCTTATGCTATGGTAATAGCGTGCAAAACCAATGAATTTGGCTCTGGACTTGTCTTTTTCCGATGTCATTCTCATCAAGCACTTATAAAATCTCGAATAATTCAGAATACATCGCAAAAGTTTCGTATGTCCATTTAAAGTAAATTGTCTAATTATATCGTAAGCAATGAAAAATATCTATATCGCGCAATGTCGCGCAATGTCACCACTCGATGAAATGGCGGAAATCGAACGATTCCCAAACAAAATCCCTCGATATATGAAGCGTTCGATATTCGTCTAACGAATGCCAGCGAATCAGAGCCCTGAACTGGCACAGAATCATGACACAGCATTACATATCATTGTCTTTCAAAATGCTTTCTCACCTGTACTCTACCGTGATCTGTTGGACAAACCAATCCAACGGAAAGGCTCGTCGGTACATAGACACGAAGTTTAGGCCATACATAGTGATGAGTTGACATTTCATCCAAACTGTGAGATAGAGAGATTGCACTACCAAATTGGATTTAAATGTTAGTACATGATAGCCATTTTGATTTCATACAGCCACATACACGCCGCGCCAAGTATATTTGGCTCTGAGTGAGTTGTCACCTCTCCCTCTCTCTCTCACATCACCTTACCCTATGCGAGAAAGAGAGGTACCAGCAGCATTAAAACTAGAATTTTTAAAATGCGGAGGTATGCGGCGATGAGTTAAATTTCTGTCACGCAAAATTCAATAAACAGATATTTCTAACGGCTATCGAAAACATTGTGAGGAATTCTTCATATCTCCATAGCTGTGGCGATGGGCTAGCTCCCTACTGGCGAAACATGGATGTAAAGTGCCTCTGCCATCCCGTATGGGTAAGGTGTGACGCTTTGTTGTTGTTGATTTTTCCCCCAAGGGAGTTGGGTTTACCCCTTATACGGCGGCCCCGGGTTCGATCCCCGGCTGGGGATAAATTAAAAAAAACCCCAGGTCTTGGATGTTTTTACAATGTGTGACGTCGCTGTTTCTGGTTCCCACGACCGGAATATCCTAGTGTGGGGTCAGAGGCAGAATAAACGTTTTGAGTTTGAGTTTGAGTTTGAGGCAATTTATGTGCCTGTATATAAATGTTTATGTTTATGTTATACATTGTAAAATCTTTATTATTTTCTTGTACGCAATCATACTAATCGCACAATCCGGCTTTGAGAAATAAAATTACTTACAAAAAAATAACAAACATGGCAAAGTGGAAAAAAATATTAAAATTTTAGGGTTCCTTTGAAAACCTGTCTAGGTTTCTGTAATATGTAAGTTGTAACTGAAACAGTTATCGTGGGAAACATTGGTAGGAACCCTTCTTCATATCTCTTTAGGATGCGGCGGTGGGCTGCCCCCCTGCCACGCAAAATATAGAGATATGGCGAATGGGCGCAACTGCCACTTTTTTATAGGAAAAACTGTATTTATATTTCCTAAAAAAACATAAATAATATAGCATCCTGCATTTTCCCAAACGGGGTGGCAGAGGCAGAATTGTGCCCACTTTTAGCCAGTTATTGAACACTCTATTTTAGCGTGACAGGGAAGCCCATTGCCGCAGCTATGGAGTGAAGGTTTCGTCACGATGTTATCCATCATCTTTAGGACGTCAGTATAATAATGCACTTTAGAAAATTGTTACTATACCTATTACGGTTCCATGAGATACAGCCCATGAGGGACGGACAGACGGACGAACTACTAATAAAACATTAACATAAACATTCGCATACAGCCACCCACATACATAGCTTCTGGCCTCACAATAGGATACCTTGTGTCGTGGGAACCAGAAACAGCGAAGTCACACACACATATGCATCCAAGACTTGTTTTTTTTCCCCCATCCTGGGATCGAACCCGGGACCTCTCGCATGGTACGCAGAGCTACAGCCGCTGCGCCACAGAGGTCGTCAATAATAGGGCCCCGCTTGGCACCCTTCGGGTAAGGTACCCTGAAAGTTAAACAAAACTAAGTTAAAAGCTTCGTTTTGATCGCTGCCGGGCGGTAGGGTACCTAATATGCTGACACAAGGTAGAGATGTATACTGGGGATCACAAGTTGTGCAGCAATATTCGAGGATGCTGCTGACGTATGCAGAATATAGAAAACGAACACAGTTAATGTCTGTGGTTTACTGACTCTTAGAATAAATTCTAAAAGCTTTATTTGTGGTATGTTCTATTGTTCTTCAAAAGGAAGCTTGCTAGGCTGATAGTGAGGTTGAAGAAGTAGAAATAATTCACTTCAAAACTTAAACAAACCGACTTCAAGTTCAAGTCCTATTTCTTCCTCCCCGGGATCGGGATGCGCTTCAAGCCCATGTTCATGAGAAGTCCTCATCAGAACTTTTGCTGCACGGAACCGCAAACCAAAACGTCATTAGTGTATATATTTTTTGTCTTTGTTGATTTTTTCAAAAAGCGCTAAATCAATTTTGATAATGACCACCTTTGAAGTATGACCTACCAAACAAAACAAGAATCAAATTCCAAATTTCAAATTCCAAATGTCTTTATTACTGTAGATATTTATATATAATTAGCAATCGTCATTGATCAAATCGATTCATAATTGAAAAATATCGTGACAAACATACAAAAATAAAACGGTCAAGTGCGAGTCGGAATCGCTCACGAACGGTTCCGTACCATTATCTATAAAAATGCAAAAAAAATCATGTCTTTTATATGGGAGCCCCCCTAAAATATCTGTTTTATTTTAATTTAATTATTTATTTTTAAATTAAATAAATAACTTAATATTCTGTGAAATTTTTCAAGCGTTTACCCGTTGCCGTTGTCAATATCGAGCAAAAACGAGAAAAAAAATCACGTTTATTTTATGGGAGCCCTCTTAAATATTGATTTTATTCTGTTTTTTAGTATTGATGGTTATAGCGGCAACAGAAATATATCATCTGTGAAAATTTTAACTGTCTAACTATCACGGTTCTTCATGAGATACAGCCTGGTGACAGACGGACAGACAGACGGACGGACAGCGAAGTTTTAGTAATGGACCCTATTACTAAAGCTTCGCTGTCAGTTTTTTGCACCCTTCGGGCACGCAACGCTATAAACATTAGAATTGAGAACTTCGTCCTTTTTGAAGTCGGTTCCAAAACAAATAAGCTCGTTAGACGGAACCCACACAATTTAGGCCTTCTTTCATTTAACGGGCCATTTTCCTGATCTCATGTTCTTACCGATTCTGATACATGTCACGTAACTCTAGCATTAATAATGTCCGGCGAATTAATCGATGCAGGCGGCTCGGCGAGCATCGAATAGTGATCTCGATTCACGATTAATCGATTTAGTAGTGTGAGTGGACGCGGAAACATGTTTGCCCTAAATCAAGTGATAAATTGATAAATTAGGAAAGTGTATTGAAACTACTACTCGGTCGATGACACTGTAGATGACAATATGATGAGTGTGAGTGAGTGACACAAATACTACTGAATTGTTCAGCAACATCTTCATCAGTTATTTTGAGAATGGGACAAATTAATCATTTTCGGAATTTGACATTTTAAGTCAATATAATAGAGAATGTGGTCATTTCTAGCATCTGTCATGCTTCGACAAAACTTCGAGTTATTTCGTATGTAATACAGTATTTCAATGTGCGGTTAATCACAGTAGTGGGTGACACATTGATAAACTGCTGTTCAGAATAATATCACTAACGAGTAACGTCAAAGCAATCTGACACAATAAACATAAATTCAAATCTAAATCGTGTCACCATTCGGCGCCACAATTCGTCGAACCCAACGCACGCAAGTGTAATGATGGCGAGCAGTTGGCCCCTGCCTGTATGTATTCGCGCCGGATGCAACATTGTCGTGTTGATTAATCAACACGTGCGGTGTAGTGGCGTTCATAGAATATGTGTGTCTCTCTCTTTGCTGTAATGATATATTTTCTGAGCAGTTTTTTTCAACATCCAATAGATGGCGTTGAAGACACATTTTCCTTTTTTTTTTGTGCTTGATAAGTTTGGTAAATATGGGAATAGGTCACCTAAACAAACAATAAATATTGGTTATATGCAACCCTAAAGTGTCACGTTTACGAGATCATGTTTACTCCATTTTAAGTGACAAGGGGCTGGCCCTTCGCCGTAACAAAGGAGATCTTACTCTGATACTTACTTAACTTTATTAAATATAGAAACGGATATTTAATAAAGTTTACCAACCTTTTGTTCCCGCATGAGTTTTGCATCCGAAGTGTCCATAATTGCAGTGAGGACGTCTGCGGTCCAATCAGCACAATTTGCAGAACCGTCTCTCTGAGCAATTACAAACGATAGCAGGTAACGAAACGAAGAGCTGTAGCGATAGCAGGACTCGTGCAGTGTGTTTTTTATTGAAAGCGAAAAGAATCATGATGGAAAGAGGGTTTAGATCAAAATAAAATTAAGAAACACCCCGAAGGAAACAGCCTAAAAATTTTATATCTTTGCAGCTGAAGTTCACCCTTCGTTCATAGATTGCATTGTTGTCGATGTGGGCTGAGTATGAAGATGATAATCTTAAGACAGGTGCCTCTTAAATGAAGGACGAACAGTTTTCTTACTGGAAACTGTGTGAATACCAATAACAGATAAAGTGTAGGTCGGACTCCCACACGAAGGGTTCCGTACAGTCGTAAAAGAAAACTTTACGACAAAAAATAATAAAACAAAAACAAAATGAGAATAATATTATGTCTGAACATAGATTCGAACCCAGAACCCTCAGATTGCGAAACCGATATCAAACCAATTGCGCAACCAGAACCATGTGAAAAGCAGCGATATCTTCGATTATATTTGAATCATGTTATGGTTTGTTATTAATTTCGTGGCTGGTGTTAAAACACTTGTCTTGTATGCGGACCCCTTTATTTTTTATTTTTTTTTATTATTATTATTATTAGCCTACATCATCCCACTGCTGGGCAAAGGCCTCTCTTCCCCTCCTCCACTTTATATGCCTCTGGGCTACCTCCCACCAGTTGTTGGTGTGGGGACCCCTTTAATTTATAAAATCTCTTGTAGTTCTTCTATAACTTCTTGCTGTAGCGGCAACAGAAATACACATTCTGTGAACATTTCAACTCTCTATCTATTGAGGTTCTTGAGATACAGCGCGCTGATGATGGACGGATGGACGGACAGACGGACAGACGGGCATCGGAGGCTTATTAATTGGCCGATTGGCACCCTTCGGGTATGGAACCCTAACAATGAACTGGGTTTCGAGACTCGTCACTAGTCAGCAGCTAGTACGTTCAAAAAAATGTTGCTATAGTCTATACTGATACGTGTTGCTATAGCGGTCAATTACCCGACTGCCGTGAACCGAATCATACTCGTACATGGTAACTATGGTAACGGTCGGCAACCATGGTAAGGATCGGCGACTATATATATACCTACGCTAAATGACAGTAATTTCGAACATTGCACGCAAATATATAAGTATATAAGTATTTTTTACATAGTTTTTACATGTTGGACTCAGCAAAGGAGGCACTAAGGGGCGGGCGGGAATTTAAAAAAAAACTAATTAAATCGTTCGAATAAATTTTATACCCACTCTTTTTTATCTGTGAGTATAATTAATCGGTCTACAAGCATTTGCAATAAATAGGTATTTCCTAAGAACTTACACAAATTGAGTGCGGAACCTGTAGGTTAGGTTAGGTTAGAAAGTTTAGATACAACCAGCAAAGCGAGCTTGCGACTGAAAGTAATATAAAGCCAAATAATGCTAGAATAAGTTATTGTGGCTAAATATTTATTGGGCTAGAATAGGTAGGAACTTACTAGAAGCAAAACCGGAGCGTAGCGAAGCGAAATATATGCAAATAAAACAACATTTAATGAAGTTTATTCTGACCAAGATATCTTATATGTACTTTTTTTGCTATCCCTGCCTCAAAATAGCGATCACTCGATATCCGAGACATCTCATTCGATATGCATTCCTCTTACTGGAGGCTTATCACCAACAGTTATTTGAACCAAATTCACCCTTGCCAATACAGGCAAGGGTGAATTTGGTTAAGTACTTATGTGCATGTATTCGCGTCAATCGGTTTTTTCACGTAATGCAGTCTGTACGTCTGCTTTCAGATCTGAGGGAATTGAATGGTGATGTATTAGTGCCACTAATTAGTTGGCGTTGTTGGGGTCCTTCTTTTACTATTAAATGTCATCTTCTTCATCTTCTGTATTTTAAAATTTTACTCAACAGGCATATTTACATTATACATGGTGACTTTTTGTTCGTTTTGTTAACTTCGTGGAATTATAGTACCCATCAATATAAACAACTTTCCCAAAGAAACATATAGTCTTCCATAGTTTCTTATAATCAGCTGATGGGGCAATGTACTGAGGAACGATTTTTTTTTCGTTTGCTATTGCATATTGATGACTGTTTAACAAGTAAACGAAATAAATAAAAAGTCACCGTTTATACATTTCTTCTGACCCCACACTAGCACACCAGGTGGGAACCAGAAACGGTGACGTCACAAACATATTATCATTCACGAACCCAAATTGAACCGAAGCTTTTTTCGTCTTCCCTGGCCGGGTCTCGAACCCGGGACCTCTCCGGCACAGAATTATGTCATTCTAAAACTCATAAGCTATCGATAGCTTTAAAATTAATCTTTTGAAAGCTGTTCGCCAACTTCATTTTGACGTTGACCAATCAGAACGCCATACGAGCTGTAATTTGACCCTAAAGCATACGGACTTTATTACAAAGCCATAAGGTTGAAAATGTAGTGGGCAAATAGTGGACAGAGCCTCATAAAGGGTTAAAAGCGATTGTAATTTGAATTTGAAAGGAATCTGGACACCTATGTCAAGAAATATAAATTCAAGCCACCGTCATTTGTTATTTTTTATATACAATTCTAACTTACGATTTTATTGTTACAGGTAATATCATCGATTGATAAACAAACGGTTGGCTGCTCGGCCCAAAATGTACGTACAGTTCATAAAATATTAGAAGTGATATGACATATAACCTAAAACTGCCTAAAGGACACTACAGTTGAACTACTAGAATATAACAGAAACATAAACATTTACATACAGGCACATACATTGCTTCCGGCCCCACACTAGGATACCCTCTGTCGTGAGAACCAGAAACAGCTACGTCACACACATAAACTTCTTTTACCCCCAGCCGGGGATCGAATCCGAGAGCGTCTTCTGAAAAGCCCGTGGGGCACAACGCTGGGCCGCGTTGTGCCCCACTGGCTTTTCAGTATTTTGAACCGATTCAAAAGCCAGTGTGCTACAGCGCGACGCTGCGTTGTACAACACGGGGTTTTCAGCGCTTACATTGACAACTCACCTTCTGAATAGCCCGTGGGGTACAACGCGTACGATCTGCAACCCATGCATGCACTAGGCGAGACAGAGAAAGCGGATTAGTGCTCCAAGCGCATGCGGTGCGACGCATGCGCTAGACGCGAAAAAGATCATTGAGACCTTATTGATGAGTGGAACAAAGAGATCTAATATTATTAGGCAGTTTTGGCAAACATGTGCGTTGCAAGGTCAATACTACTCACCGGTGATTTGTGGTCGTTTTGTTTTGATGCAGTTATTGTCAGTAAATGTCAGTAAAAATGTCTCTTACTAACAATCACACAAGGTTCATTAACGCAATTATCTATACCTAGGTAGAGATTTGCAATTATCACAGAATTTCCTATTTTAGTTGCCGCTATAGGTAGCAGCAAATAATGAACTGGTCGGTAGGTAAATGAGATTTTATCAGTTCAAGGGGGAGACCCATACAAAGCAACTTGTTTTAATAGCCCGCAAATCACCATACTCAAATACCTACCTACCTAAAAACAAAACATAGCGTCACGCCTTTTTCCATGTATAGGGTGGCAGAGGCACAATTCTGCCCAATTTTAGCAAGTTATTCGATACTCCATTTTGCGTGAAATGGGACTAGCCCATCGCCGCAGCTATCATCGCAAAGGCGCCGACCACAACGTCTTTAAGATCTAGTTTCGAATCCAAGATTGGATCAGGCATGATAATATTTTCTTTTAACATAACATAACATAGCATAGCATCACGCCTTTTCCCATACGGGTGGCAGAGGCACAATTGTGCCCACTTTTAGCCACACTCCATTTAGCATGATAGGAGGCTAGCCCATCGTCGCAGCTATGGGGTAATGAAGGTTTACTCACGATTTTTTCCATCTCCGTTAGATTATATAAAGATTGTCTAAGGATTGCAAAATCGGCCATAACTTGAACAAACTTGATCTATAAGAAGTATAAATTTAGAATGACTAATATTAGGAAATGCATAGGCTCGTTGTTGCGTTGAAGCGCTCCGGTTTTTTAACTAGAAGCTAGTGCTCGAAAAGGCAGAGGGACGCAACACCCCAGGCGCTGTACCCCACGGGCCATTTAAACGATGAATTGTCAATGTGACAGCCGGAAAACCCCGTGTGGTACAACGCAACGTCGTGCTGTAGCGCTCTGGCTTTTCAGGCGGTTCGTAATTCTGAAAAGCCCGTGGGGCACAACGCGGCCCACCGTTATACTCCACGGGCTTTTCAGAAGACGGAACCCGGGACCTCTCGCATGGTAGGCAGAGCCACAACCGCTGCGCCACAGAGGTCGTCAAGAAGAACTCACTTCACAAATGATTAAAGGGTGTATCGATTTATTTGATTAATTGATATTTTTAAGCAATACGCCCTCACTAACTGGCCTGTCCAACACCATGTTATCTTTTTCACACTGTAGAAGTGAACAGTTCTCTGAGACCAAGTAGATAAAGAAAGTAAGCTAACATCCTCAAACTCCACTACATCTTTCTACGGACTTAATTTATCCCTCAAGAGTTATCCATAGGGACCTGCGGCAGCCTTTGGGTGCGGGAGGGGAGGGGAGGGGTGTGCTCTCGTGACGCTCTGATGGCGCTAGACCTCAGCTGCGGCTGCGGGGTCGCCGTAGTATGTAATGTCCCCCCTCCCGTACCGAAGCCCTACCGCAGGGCCTCCTCAGTTAACCGCTGCGGGGGTAGTGACACTTAACTATTCCGAGTTCAAGGCAAGACAATCCGAATTGGATCATGCAAATGTAGTGCATAAACCTACCTCACCGTACACGGCACCACAACCGTTATACCCATTCAAATAAAGCCTACAATCCCGTGACGGGTTGCAGTGATGTGTGAACTGAAATGCGGATTCGGGCCACTACGGCTCTAATGTAAAGGCCGCACCAACTAACGATGTAAATGATGGGTTAACATCACAAAAATAATAAAGGAATAAAGCCTAGTAGTTACTTTTTGGGGTTCCGTACCCGAAGGGTTCCAAACGGCACCCTATTACTCCGCTGTCCGTCCGTCCGTCCGTCTTCGTCTTTCAGTCAGCGCACTGTCTCTCATAAACCGTAAGAGCTAGGGAGTTAAAATTTTATACTGAATGTGTATTTCTGTTGCCGATATAGCATCAAATAATAAACTAAAGGCAATAGAAAAAATTGTGTGCCCATACAAGCGACGTATTGTTTTCAATTCAATTCACAATTCCTTATTGCACAGAATATTACAACGATAATTATACACAAAAATTAAAAGGCAAAGGCTACTTCTTTTTGTTTGTTTTTATTCTTATATAATGTTACGGAACTATTCGTGTGTAAGTCCGACTCGCACTTGGCCGGTTTACATTTATCTTACCTTGTGTTGAAATATATATTTTTTCAAACGATGTGGAAAAGACACAGATTTTCATTAGTACTTAATTCAAAACTGCTTGATAAGGTGCTAATCTAACCAATTTTCCTTCTGGAAATATGATTTTCAAGCCCATCAATCCCATCAGTCAGTATCGACTGGGCTTACTATATTAAACTGGATAAGATAAGTAATCTATCTTAAGTAGATTATACGGACGGACGTTCCAACGCCCCCCCCCCCCCCTCCCCCCCTCCCCTGTCACGCATAATGGAGTATGAAATATCTGGCTAAACTTGGGCACAATCGTGCCTGTGCCACCCCGTAGGGGAAAGGCGTGAAGCTATGTATGAATGTGTGTATTTAACAAAAGCAAGGGACAATGTCTTAACTATGAATTAAAAAAAACCCGAAACATTACTGAAACCTTACGGCTAAAATTTGCTTCACTTGTTTCCTATTTGAGCCGATAATGTTCTTAATCGCTGAACCGATTTTAATTAAATATACCTAATAACCAACGCAGTTTTTTCTACTAAAATACGTTCCGTCCACCCGTTTGACCGCTATTTCTTTTTGAGCTGATAACTTTCGAACTACTGAACCGATTGTAAATAAACCTATATAAGAATTATCGCAGAAATGTACTACCATCTACAGAAAACCGCAATAAAATCTGCCTACCCGTTTGACCGCTAGGGTGCCATGGACAGACATACAGACACACCGACACACCGACCGACAGACGCTTATAACTAATACTCCACACCGAAATTCATTCTATAGGATTTAATTTAATTAGATGCATTTGTATTTTGGAAACTTGGTGCATGTTTCTATTTGGGTTCTAAATGTCGAGTGGTCTAATAACCTCCAAATTAGAAAGTGGATCTTGGAATAAGGTCTGCCCGACCCTACCCTATAATATAAAGCGTGGGGTCAGTCGAAAACATTCCAGTTTAATGTACGAATATGTATTGCCAAAATTGTCTGTCCCTTTAAATAACCGATTTAAACTGGTCACCCCAGTTTCCCTTAGTGGCCATAAATTATGATAAATTACTAAATGTCCTGAAGTCATAATTTGTGGGGCGACCATGTGCGGGATAATTGTGGATTTGCAATTAGGAAAGTGACCGGCAGATGAAGATTTGCTTTGGATGTTTCAACTAGCTGACCAAATTTCGAACTATCTAGCTTTTGGTCGCAAAAGAAATATATATTTGGGTCTGCCATAATAATTAAAATAAATATTAAATGTGGCCTTGGTACCAACAGTAAGTAATATCCCCAACGAGGGGAAAAGGCCTTTACCCGGATACGAGTAAGATATTCCAGCACGCTGGCTCGGTGCGGGTTGGTGGAGAGTGTCGGGCAGGTGGCCAACCCGACTGTCAGAAGTTTTCAAGCTGCCCTGTGAGGGCCTCTGACAGAGCTTTATAATGACTATTACCAAGTTATATAACAAAACTAACATAACATTAACGTACACACTTACACTGCTACTGCTCCACACTAGGAGCCAGAAGCAATGTAAGTGTCTGGTGTCGTGAGAACCAGAAACAGCGAAATGACAAACATGGAAATATCAAAGACCTGGCGATTTCGTTTTGTTCCACCCCAGCCGGGATTCGAACCTGGGTCCTCTCGCTTGGGAAGCACAGCCTTGACCACAACACCACATAGATTGTCAAAAGTAGCGATAGTAGCCGGGACCTACAGCAAGGCTACCATAATAGTTAGTATTTAATCGCACAGCAAAAATACTGATTCTCCCAGCAAAAATATTTTTATGTTTTAAGTGTTTTTGTTGTTCTTACATGTTCAACCTAATACGAAGGATAAAGGGGGCTTCGCTTCGCTCAACCCTTTTACCCTTCACCTAAGCTAACGCAGTAATTTACCCTGATATATTATATCAAATAAACGTATGAAAATAAATGAAATTAAGTATAATGAACATTATTTAAAATGAAACAAAAATTTCAGCTTGATGCACCGCTCACTGTACTTAATTGGCACATTCGGCTCTAGTTATGGGCCGACTATCCAGAGAGTATAATCCTATAATTACCAAAATCCTGAGGATTATGCTCAGTGGATTATTGAGATTCATTGATGGTCGTAATTTGTTATAAGAACTATCATTTGGAGTTTACAGTTTCTGTCAAACTTGTTCCCACTTTTTCTTAGCTTGTGAATTCCAATCGCGGAAGTAGGTTTTACGTTTTAAATAAGATTGCAGCGACGATGGACCTGTCATATATAAAGCATATAAAGCATTGAGTAGGCTAAAAGAGGGCGCAACTGTGCCTATGCCACCCTAGGTGGGATAACTATAAATAAAAAAAATATAACACGTTATTGAAAAAGGTTCATTATCTCCATTTAGGCTAATAACTTTTGAAACGACAAACCGATTTCAACAAAATATATATCAATAACCGGTCAAGTGCGAGTCTAACTCGCGTACGAAGGGTACAATGGTAGGGATGGCGTGAGTGAATAGTTGGATTTTACATAGCAAAACGTCGTTTACAAAGTGATTGGTGCGGCTACTTTCACACTCCATGTACGTAACCAGGTGCATTCATACGTTTGTATTTGGTATTGAAATAATTATTGTATGGGAGCCCCATTAAATATTTATATGTTGTTATAGCGGCAACAGAAATACATCATCTGTGAAAATTTCATCTGTCTAACTATCACGGTTCATGAGATACAGCCTGGTGACAGACGGACGGACGGATGGACAGCGGAGGCCCCCGTTTGGCACCCTTCGGGTACGGAACCCCAAAAACCAACGCAGGAAAGTTGACTACCAAATTGAAAAGACCGCATTAAAATCCGTCCACCAGATTGGGCGCTAGAGTGCCACGGAAAGACAGACAGACACACGGACAGACGATTCAAACTTATAACACATTCTTTTTCGTCGGAGTTTAAAAAGGCGCGAGGCTGTTTGTTTTGTGGTATAACTTATATATTCGTGTAGATAGCTTCTGATAGATCTTACGGATGGACCGATTTTTATGTAGATTTTGGTTTGAAAGTTGAACTGAACTATAGATTACATTAGCAAAGCATTTTGCTTGTCTCGTTGTCTATCGTAGCACAAGATGACGTCACACTTCTTAGCAAATCGCAGCGTTGGACTGCGCTTGGGTGAAATGCTACGAAAATCTGTTGCTACCCAAATCCTCAGCAACTAAAGGAGAGCCTTATCGAGATAAGCTCAACTTTGATCAATTTCTTTCCGTAAATGATCTTCTACCGTGTCTTGTTTTCAAGTGGCCAATATTGAAATAAATTGGTAGGCTCAATACGATTATTATTTCTTTACCGCTTGACAGTTCTCGGTTTATCGGCACAGATAGAAGAAGATATATGTCGCTGAGTATTCATCACAATACTACTTAGCTTATACTAAAACAAAAGTAATGTACTGAAGTCACCTACGAAGGAGTAGACCTACGAATTACATATTATGTGTCACTCGCACATTATTAGAATTGAGGTCAAATGAAATTGCTTGGTTTTTCATAGATGTTCGAAATTTGAATGAAATAACAACATCGAATTCGATATTATTATAAAACAATAATAACATTTTCACATTTTAAATGTGTTCTACAAAACAGTTTGTCTTTTTGGTCGTAATTAGCGGTTTTTGAACGCATTATAGAGGGTTTAAGATATGTGTGTAGTTAAAATGTATTATTCCCCTGTTAAACAAAACTTTTATCATAATGGCCAATTCACATGGTTTGATCACAGCATTCTTGAATTTGACCCTCAATAGGATCCAGAACGCCCTCGCCTCAGGCACAGAACATAAAAACGTCTTTTTTTACACCCAAGAAACAATATATTCATCCCGTGGACACAGGGAGCTAACCCACGCCGTAAATTATAGCCTCCGACACCGTACTACCCCTTTGAAAATGTTAATTCAGTTATTATAATATGTTTAATTTCTCTATTGTTTATGGTTGCAAAATAAAGGGCCTCTTGCTGTAGATTTTTTAAAGGACGTGTTAGATTTTTTGTCCTTTTGTATCTGTGGGAAGGTTTTCGCTTAAATAATTAACTGGTGAGTGGCCAGGTATGTCCAGGCATTTAAGAATTGTATTTGAGAGTATAAAACATAAAATTCATCAAAGCGATTGGAAAGCGTATGCCTTTGTCACCCTGTACGGGAAAAGGCGTGACGCTATGTAATTTTATGTGTGTTGTTAAAGTACTTCTTAGGACTGGTCTCCTTAGCGGGCCCATAAGACTTGGATCTTATTTCTCGCCCTGAGAGTTCTTTGTTATACCGCGTACTTGTCTGAATAACTAAAAAACCTGGTGTGTGTCCAGCGGTGTGTGACGACCTCCTTCCCAGCGAGATACCGGGCGCGCACTACGGTGTAACTCCAGTTCTTCGCTGACGGAGATTCTCGGCGTCTACTTGCCGACCGCTAGAGCCACAGTGTTCCACTTAATCCTAAAACCACGGACCTCCCGGCGAGGTTTCGATCGCACGTGCGACACTAAGGATCAGTTGCTTAGTCTAACTAGTGTGGTTCCCTGCGGAACTCAAGTCACACTCAACGGGCTAGCGCGGCGTCTCTCTGCGAGACCGTCGACCACGCGCGACTATTTGATCTGGCCAAAATATATCACCGAAACCACTGACGACTCCGCGGAGGCACGACATTGACCACCAAACACGCGTATTGGGAATTGATTAACACAATACTACTTGATTTCCATAACAAATCTCCAAATTCAAATGTTTAAGTAGAAATGCACGTGTGAGTATGAGTTTTATTTGATACAATATTAAATCATTACACATCAAACAAACACATCGTGTAGAATTGGAAAAAGCGAGTAACAAAGATAAAGTCACATTTATCAAAAGAATAGAGCGGCCTCAAATAATAAATAAAGCAGTTTGACATGACTTACAATACATTCAAGACTTTATCAAAAGCCTTCACACATTAAAATGGCACCCATTCAACCTACATCAAAGAGAAACCTAGTCCTAGACATAAATAACCTCGAAAATTCCCACAAAGCAAATCCCGCCGAAAAAAACACTTTCTTTTTTTCTGATCGGCCTTGTCAATAATGGCATCTCATTATTATGCCACATAATAATGATTTGATTTTAGAGTCGTCCTCGATTATCCCTCGTTCTCGGAACGATCTCTCGGTTATGCCGGAATCGTCTCTTTATAAGTCGCGGTCTGTTTGTGTGCCTGTACAGATTTGAAACACCTGGCGTGGGACGGTAGTGTTAGTGAAGGGATTGGATTGATTGTTTGTTTATCGACATCGGTGATACTACACTGCACTTGTTATTAAACTGAGTGCGAGGTAACAAAGATAAACTTTTTTTACCTAAACGTGGTCCCAACTGCGCCACTGCCGCTCCGTTTGGGAAAAGACGTAATGCGTTGTTCATGTTGTATTAGTTAACGTTTTCGCTGAAATTATGATCCTCGGTCTTTATTTGTGCATTGTTTTTTGATAAGTCGTGCCTTGTAACAAGGTGTGATAAAAAATTGTCCTAAGATTTTAATGGTTCTAAGTAAAATATAATAAATTAATGTAAGTGCTTAACATATTTTAGGATTATTTTTTTGAGAAAGGATTTTCTTAGAAACAAATTTAAAAACCACTAGACTAGACGCTTGTTCTTTTCAAATTAAAGTAAATAAACATGCCGTACGAGGATTAGGAGGCATAATAACTATAGATGTACCCTGTCAATGTGTTTGAAGTTAACACATTCATAAATTCTGGTTTGGTTTATCACTTCGTTTATATCACTATGGTCTGTGATAGTGAATATTCGGATTCAAATGCATTTTTAATCCTTCCGAATTCTGTGATTTATTACTTTTTATCGGTAATTGAGACGAGTTTATATAGTTAATGTGTAGGTATTATTTAAAGCATTAAAAAATAATGTTTTTTACTTATAAACTTTACATAAAAAATTATAGAAACAGTCAAAGAATTGAAATAAAACACCGAAATTATGTGATTTTTTGCTAGATTGATTGAAAAACCGCGTGCATATTGGTTTATCCATCTAACAGCTAGGCGTCACAGGCACAGGGGCTTCAAACGTATTCTGACATCCTTACTTGTACGTCGGGGATGAAAATTTAATCAATCATCAGGGACTGTAAAATGTCGAAGGACCCTCTTAACCTCAAGAATGTAATAATTTGATACAAGAGTAATTTCCCGAGAGAATTCATACTAAATGAGATATTCATGACCATATTTTGGCTTGTTCTTTCAAAGTTAGTCGAAAAAAATTAATGAAGTCACATTTTAATGCCAAATGGATACTTTATGAATTCGCCTTAGTCATGACTTCTTTCTGAAATGGTTGCAGTCTTTGTTGAAACTACATTTTCGTGATGTTTTATTGTATCGCAATTTTGCACTGTCTCAGCTTGGGTTACGGTTCCCATTCTTACATCTACATATCGTTACGTTTTTTTCACCCTCCCATTTTTCCTCATATCTGGGATGGCAGCCTCACAGCCTCCATGAGGCTAACTTTGTTTTTAAATTAAATTTGTTTCTTTTGACAATATAGAAAAAAAAATAAAGAAATTTTCTGTACGGGGTGGCAAGGCACACTTTTAGACAGGAATTCAATATAGGTACGCATGTTTATATCCTATTATATGAACTTATAATTTTACCTATCTTGACTGAGATAATTGCGTGATCCTGCTTCCATGGCTACCCCTACCGAAATACATATTTCAGCCATGATTATATAGTTTCCTACTGTCATAGACAAATAAGTTTGTCTATGGTACTGTATAAAAAGTAAAATATAACAAAGGAATGAATCGAGATAATAATCTAAATGTGATTTAAATTAACACTTGTTAGTGAACACGCAACGTTGTGTTCAGTTGTTGATATTGTACAATAGTTCCGGTTTTGATGTAGATAGAAATAAAGCAATCTAGATTTTTCTTCTACTTCTTCTTTTATGGCATGCTAACCTGTTTTGAGGTTAATTTTGCCAGCGTCAAATGTATTTGAAATATCACAATTTGGGCAGGTCCTCTATCGATAACCTGAAAATTACGTCTTGAGATAAATTTGTTGCTCATTATCCCTACCCAGGGAAGACGTGAACGGCAGTGGATTGCAAGTGGTTTCTTCAGACGTGAGCAACTGCCTCCCCTAATCTAGATGCAAACCTATAATAGACAAACATTTCCGATATAATTTCGGCAGCCATCTTGAATCACAGACTAGTAGTATTCTGCAGCACAACTTCGATCATATTATCCGGAAACCGACACGAGAAATAGCACCTAGTGTCATTCAAGTATCGAAGTAGAATAGTCAAGTATCGAATCTCGAGACGTCGAGATGGCCCCTTATGTGAGAATCGGAATGTGTCTTGCTTGAAACAAGAGGTCATTGACCCGAGAAATTGGCCTGTCTACTATTAAGGCCTAAATTAATCTTACTATGTTGACCCGTAGCTGGCATTAGGGGTGTAACAAAAACACGTAGTCATATTTTAGGGTGTTGTTATAAACCGATGCGATCAGAGCAATTTTCAAAGTTCGATCAGCTGATTTGTATAGAGAAGTGAAATTTTAAGTTGCTCTTATCAAATCGGTTTCAAAGCGAAAGTTGTTCAAACTGATGTCCATAAAACCTCCTGATATAGACCTAACTTGAACTAGAATATTAGAAGAATCGAAAAAGTCAGCGTTTCGAGTTGAGATCATATTTTATTCATACAGAAACGAATATCGATACGCTTACTCACTCATGCATAAATTTTCTGACTCACTAGATAGTTTTATTGAAATACAGAAGCAATTAGTGTATCTATGACAGCTCAATTATCAAACCAGCTCGCCAGGTGACGTTGTATGAAGTGGTGTTTCACCACAGGGTGCGATATCATTGTGGTCTGTGACCTCAGTCTGTGACATTTCATATTTGTACTATAGTCTGAATAGTGTAAGAACCTAAGCTCGCCCCAAATCATTCTCTTCATTTCGGAACGCAGGGTTCCCATTGCAGTAAGTCACATGTCAACTCTAGAAACCAAATTCTGTCACGCCCTCTAGCGAGCTATTTGGAAGCTTTTTGTATTTATTTCAAATCTCTTCTGCAATCTTCATCTAAAGGCATTGCATTGTGTTTTTAATCCCTTTTTATACTATATTAACTTTTGCGCGGCAAACAGCAGCCTCGATGATTTCGATCAATTACATAAATTACATTCGCCATCTCTATCCCTCATCGCAGTTGGCCCGGGGCGCGACTCTGACAGATAGGTGGCAGATAACCACGACTTTTTAACGTGAAATATTGCCACGAGATTATATGGAGAAGGCTTCTGGAATAGGGCTTGATGCGTGCGAATGTTGTCGAAATTACTGGTGTCGTAAGATAATCTTTTACATCAGATTATAAGTATGGTAAAAGAGATGAAAAATAAAAACAGGACGCCCAAAAGCGATTGTTAAATGTGAAGTGATTACTGCCTACTTCATTATAATCTTCGCTCTGTTTCCCCCTTTCTCAGTCATTGCCCCTTTCTCTACCGAGGCAGAATATTATGAATTACTTCCCCTCAGAGATGTAAATTAGTGCAAAAACATTATGTAAGAACTACATTTAAATGGATGCGCGGGAGAGGTGACATTACATGCTACGCGGACCCCGCACTAAAGTCTCGAGTCGACGTGTCGCGGCTAGTCGCGATACGTCTGAGTGAGCAGTAAATGTCACCCCTCCCGCACCGATTCAACGATTCATCGATTCACCGATTCGTCGATTCACTACCTCAAATAGTTTTTTTTTATACAGTTCGCGCCAAGTTTCTTTGGTTCTGAGCGAGCTGTCGCTTCTCTCTCTCTCTCACCCCACATTACCCTATGCGATAAAGAGATTTTTCAGTTCGCGCAGAGCCAAAGAAAATTTACGGGGCCTGGTAGCTGTCTACATGTTATTATTATATAATATTCAATGTTCTGTGTTGTTATACTGATTGCCTACCTCTCCTCGCAGCGGCGCAGACGTCCCCCCTGCAGGGCGCGGCGGGGGGAGGCGCAGCGCTTCCCTGTGACGTCACGCCCACGCTGCCCGACGACCGACTCGCGCTCGTCATCTGGTACAAGCAGGGCCACAGCGCGCCAATATACACGTGAGTAGCATTCCGTCATTCGTTCATTCATTCAGAAATTAGTTTATCAATCATTCAATTCGTCTATTCATTCAGTAGAAAAACCGTATTCTTATTTAATATTCATTTATTGACTCAAATTGGACCTTATTCTAGTTTAGTCATTATTTCAGTTGGAAAACTAAGCTTATTTGGCACAAGAAATAATACAAATGTTTCGATCCTCTGTTATTTCCCTCACTAGATGAATCGCTCAATTACAAGTTCACTTATCTATAGGTACAAACAGGACCGCAGCGCGCCCATTCACACTTGAGTTACATCCGTTCATTTATTCAGTTTGTTAATTTACCATCATTACATAATTCGTTTTTTTTCAGTTGAGTATTCTCGTTCACTACTCGCGAGTATCATTCGGTCACTGGTTCACTCACCCCTTTGGATATGTGAAACAAAAACACACTTGTAACCATTAGTTCTTAGCAAGTGCACAAATTATCTACGGTCTCCCCTATCCTAAGTTTAATATAATTAGGCCTAGGAGGTCTAAGTTATAAAGGCCTATATTTGTACATTAATGTGATATGTTTACTGTTCGCACTCAAAAACTTTATTATTGTCCGCATGATACTACTTTTAGTACTCTGGGTTATAAAAAGTTAAAGTAAAAAGAAATGTTATGTATGTTTTTTAAGGTTTTTATAACTATAGGTATGGTGAGATATTTATATTTTTCAACAAATGTAATCTAAAAGTGAAATAAAATGCAATGAAAAACGTTTTATTGTTCTTCGTAAATCCTAATTATTAAGATGGCCCTAACTTCCAAACTGGGGTGCCCTGTGTGTCAGGAGCTAGAAGTCTAACAGAACACAGTCTCACAGATTATAGCTATATAGGACATTCTTACCGTTACGTCTAGTAAATATAATTAATTATATGATTAGTAAATCTAATTACTTAATTAATTATTAACAATTACCATTTATTGGCAATAAGGCAGAAAACTTCGAAAAAAAACCCTATCATCACCTTAGATGCAACGAGTGGCGGCCTCATGCCACTCAATATGTCACCAAGTTACGAACTTAAAAAAAACCCGACTTCATGACCTTTTTCGACCTCCGCGGTCGGGACGCGGTGATATGACAGTTAACTCCACACATATTACGCGACATACAAGCATACGGTACTTAAAGCCAGAATTAAACTTAAGACAACGACCGCAAACACCACTGATAAGTCACAGGAAAGCAATTACTCAATTTCGTTTACATGGATGATGTCATAATTCCAGTAATTAGTATCCCATAATTCCAGTATTGTCTTGCATGGAATTCCATACAAGACAACCTAAGGACATAAAAATAAAACAAAAGAAGGTGATATCTGCGGGGTTACCACAACGTCTTTTGCCGATTTAAATAAGGAACCTAATTTGATCCGCAAAATTACCGTGACCGTCTTAAAACAAGTCTTGGTAATAGTTAAATAAAGCCCATTATGGCGAATTGGAATGGAAATGGTTGCCATGGTGATGTTCTTGTTTTGAACCTAATTTGAATCGGAAAAAGATTGTGGTAACCTCCCTGAACTAACTTTCGAACCCAGCACCACCCCCCTACCATGATAGCAGATCCGACGTTGATAGCATACCATGCCTGCCATGATGTTGATAGCCTACCATGATAGCAGATCCGACGTTGATAGCATACCATGCCTACCATGATGTTGATAGCCTACCATGGTAGCAGATCCGACGTTGATAGCATACCATGCCTACCATGATGTTGATAGCCTACCATGATAGCAGATCCGACGTTGATAGCATACCATGCCTACCATGATGTTGATAGCCTACCATGATAGCAGATCCGACGTTGATAGCATACCATGCCTACCATGATGTTGATAGCCTACCATGATAGCAGATCCGACGTTGATAGCATACCATGCCTACCATGATGTTGATAGCCTACCATGATAGCAGATCCGACGTTGATAGCATACCATGCCTACCATGATGTTGATAGCCTACCATGATAGCAGATCCGACGTTGATAGCATACCATGCCTACCATGATGTTGATAGCCTACCATGATAGCAGATCCGACGTTGATAGCATACCATGCCTACCATGATGTTGATAGCCTACCATGGTAGCAGATCCGACGTTGATAGCATACCATGCCTACCATGATGTTGATAGCCTACCATGGTAGCAGATCCGACGTTGATAGCATACCATGCCTACCATGATGTTGATAGCCTACCATGATAGCAGATCCGACGTTGATAGCATACCATGCCTACCATGATGTTGATAGCCTACCATGGTAGCAGATCCGACGTTGATAGCATACCATGCCTACCATGATGTTGATAGCCTACCATGATAGCAGATCCGACGTTGATAGCATACCATGCCTGCCATGATGTTGATAGCCTACCATGGTAGCAGATCCGACGTTGATAGCATACCATGCCTACCATGATGTTGATAGCCTACCATGATAGCAGATCCGACGTTGATAGCATACCATGCCTGCCATGATGTTGATAGCCTACCATGGTAGCAGATCCGACGTTGATAGCATACCATGCCTACCATGATGTTGATAGCCTACCATGGTAGCAGATCCGACGTTGATAGCATACCATGCCTACCATGATGTTGATAGCCTACCATGGTAGCAGATCCGACGTTGATAGCATACCATGCCTACCATGATGTTGATAGCCTACCATGATAGCAGATCCGACGTTGATAGCATACCATGCCTACCATGATGTTGATAGCCTACCATGATAGCAGATCCGACGTTGATAGCATACCATGCCTACCATGATGTTGATAGCCTACCATGATAGCAGATCCGACGTTGATAGCATACCATGCCTACCATGATGTTGATAGCCTACCATGATAGCAGATCCGACGTTGATAGCATACCATGCCTACCATGATGTTGATAGCCTACCATGGTAGCAGATCCGACGTTGATAGCATACCATGCCTACCATGATGTTGATAGCCTACCATGATAGCAGATCCGACGTTGATAGCATACCATGCCTACCATGATGTTGATAGCCTACCATGATAGCAGATCCGACGTTGATAGCATACCATGCCTGCCATGATGTTGATAGCCTACCATGATAGCAGATCCGACGTTGATAGCATACCATGCCTACCATGATGTTGATAGCCTACCATGGTAGCAGATCCGACGTTGATAGCATACCATGCCTACCATGATGTTGATAGCCTACCATGATAGCAGATCCGACGTTGATAGCATACCATGCCTACCATGATGTTGATAGCCTACCATGATAGCAGATCCGACGTTGATAGCATACCATGCCTGCCATGATGTTGATAGCCTACCATGATAGCAGATCCGACGTTGATAGCATACCATGCCTACCATGATGTTGATAGCATACCATGATAGCAGATCCGACGTTGATAGCATACCATGCCTACCATGATGTTGATAGCCTACCATGGTAGCAGATCCGACGTTGATAGCATACCATGCCTACCATGATGTTGATAGCCTACCATGATAGCAGATCCGACGTTGATAGCATACCATGCCTACCATGATGTTGATAGCCTACCATGATAGCAGATCCGACGTTGATAGCATACCATGCCTACCATGATGTTGATAGCCTACCATGATAGCAGATCCGACGTTGATAGCATACCATGCCTACCATGATGTTGATAGCCTACCATGATAGCAGATCCGACGTTGATAGCATACCATGCCTACCATGATAGCAGATCCGACGTTGATAGCATACCATGCCTGCCATGATGTTGATAGCCTACCATGATATGATGATCCGACATTGCGGCACCGAAACGAATAAAATGAGACGCGAAATTAAATATCGAAACAGGTCTCCATATGGCCCCTTACATTTATAAAATGTCGTTGTTTTCATTATTTGTTGCCGTAGCGGTAACAGAAATACAAATTCTGTGAAAGTTTCAACTCTACCTATTGAGAAAGAGGTTCATCAGATACCGACGCGGAGGTATAAAGTCAAAGTCAAAGTCAAAGTACTTTATTACTGTAGATATTTACATATACTTAGCAAACGTCAATTTTGCCTCTTCTCTACATTGGACCACTGTGAGAGAAGAAGGGCGTAGAAACTCCCACAGATTGATTTTTAGATCTCTTTTAAAAATAGGTCGTGCTTGACTATTACAAATATGAAAAATTTAATTTTTATGATTAATAAGCAGGAATAAATAATTACAAAATTATTAACAGCAAGGCCTTTGTTGAGCCAGATTAACCCCATACAGTCCTGTCATTTAAGTAATCTTGAACATTGTAATATCGCTTTTTTGACAAAGTCGCTTTAACATGCTTTTTAAATTGCTCAAATGGCAATTTCAAAATCTCCAGAGGTATCTTATTATAGTAGAGAATACACTGACCCTTGAAAGAATTGCTAACCTTCGCGAGTCTAATAAGTATAGGGCAATAGGGTCCCGTAAAACACCCTTTTGGTAGGGAACCCTAGAAAATCAGACTACTGGACAGTTAACTTACAAAAAAAATAACGGTTCATAAATAATAGCAGTTTCGAGGAAACAAACATTAAAGATGAACATAAAATACACCCGAATTTAAAACTTCCTCCTTGTTTTGAAGTCAGTTAAAAATGAGTGAGCAACTGTGCGCCTGCCGCGCAACTCGTGCCGTGCCGGGACCTCAAGTCAAGTTGCATTCTTGACCCGTTGTTAGAAGAAAAGTATTCCGACTAGAAAATCCGAATAGCAGATTTTGGTTTTCACGCGAATGTACAAGAAGGCGGGTGATGTTTTTCCGGTGTCCGGGTTCGATCCCCGGCTGGGGGTAACGACAAATCCTCAGGTCTCGGATGTTTATATGTGTGTGTCGTCACTGTTTCTGGTTCCCACGGCATAGGGTATCCTAGTGTGGGGCCAGAAGCAATGTATCTGCCTGTAGGTAAATGTTTGTTTGTATGTATTGTATTATTTATGTTTGTTTGTATATATTTGTTATGTATGTATTTTAATTGTTTTTGTTCAATGGAATCGTCTCAGTTGTGGGAGTGACGTAGTTTGAATGTGCTATTGAAATAAAAATTATTTGTTTTTGTAATGTAAATGTAAAAATGTAACTTGTTTTTATAATAGAAAGTTTCAGAGTATAGTTCTTTGCAATTTCCCTAAGACGATAGTCGTAAAAAGGCGTATGTGTACAAAAACAACAAAATGCAAGAATACTGGGAGAGTGTTCTCTATTAAAATGTTTTCAGCACAGCCTTTTAAAAACTTCACAACAGAATTCATTTCAAAAGAATCCGTAACATACATACATCATACATATGCTCATGCCTATTTCCCGGAAGAGGGGTAGGCAGAGACCAAAAACCTCCACCTGCTACGATCCTGGCTTGAGGAAGCAAGAGATGTATATCTCTCGCTTCCTCAACATTCATAAGTCTCTTCATGCATGCTCGCCGGTTACGGGTTCTTCGTATTTGCCCCTTCACTTAACTGATTTGGTCTTTATAGTACCTTTTTATTATTCCGTAACACAAAAGGAAAAACAGAACCACTAGAGATCATTCGTGTGTTGAAAGGTATATATATACTTGTGTATTTATATAATAATTTATATATTATCTTTAAATATTTAGGTAATTATGTGACCTAAACACAAACGTGTTGTGTTACGTAAGCAAATAATAAAAAAAAAACAAGGGCAGTTGTGGGACTGCCGATAGAAGTGAAAACTTAGAACGTTTAGTATTAAAACGCGGGCATGTCGGTGACGCGAACCCATAAGATTTTTCCCTACCAAAAAGTGCCCAACGCGGGCATGTTGGTGTCGCGAACACATAAGATTTTCCCCTACCAAAAAGTGCCCAACGCGGGCATGTCGGTGACGCGAACACATAAGATTTTCCCCTACCAAAAAGTGCCCAACGCGGGCAAGTCGGTGACGCGAACCCATAAGATTTTTCCCTACCAAAAAGTGCCCAACGCGGGCATGTTGGTGTCGCGAACACATAAGATTTTCCCCTACCAAAAAGTGCCCAACGCGGGCATGTCGGTGTCGCGAACACATAAGATTTTCCCCTACCAAAAAGTGCCCAACGCGGGCATGTCGGTGACTCGAACACATAAGATTTTCCCCTACCAGAAAGTGCCCAACGCAGGCATGTCGATACCATGTCGGGCATGTCGGTGACTCGAACACATAAGATTTTCCCCTACCAAAAAGTGCCCAACGCGGGCATGTCGGTGTCGCGAACACATAAGATTTTCCCCTACCAAAAAGTGCCCGACGCAGGCTTGCCGGTGACGCGAACACATAAGATTTTCCCTACCAAAAAGTGCCAAAAAGGGCACGGGCGTTTAAACTGCGTATTACATTTTTAAGAATTTACTAACTTTGTCTCGACGTTTCGTCTTCTTCAGTTTTAGATTAGCTTTTAGCCTACATTATCCGAGCTTTTTCCCCGTTTTCTTTTCAGTGTAATTAGCTTTTGAACAAAGACTTTTAGGATTACTTGAGCAAACCCTGTATTTCGCTCTGTTTGCACAAAAAAATATATCCCAGTGTGAGATTACAATGTTGCCTGTTTGATTCGGTTTTTTGCAACCTTCCTTGTTAAAACATTTGCATTTCGTTTTTTCGAAAGGGTTCGATTTTAAAGAGAAACAAAGCTACAAACAAGATTACAAATGAAGCGACAACATGTGGACACAGGTGACCAGGCCACCCCGTATAGAATAAGGTTACTTATAAACATTTATATACAGGCACATAAGTACAAAGCTCTTGGCCCCACACTGGGTTACCCTGGGGAAGCAGAAACAGCGGCGTCACACACTATAAACATCCAAGACCTGTTTTATTTCTGTATCCCCAGCCATGGATCGAACCGGGGACCTCTCGCATGGTACGCAGAGCCAAAACTGCAGCGACACAGATGTTACCTATGTATTACTCGTATAAACAGTATTTAGTGAAGTAACACTCTTTTTTCAGTAGAGTCAATTGATAAACTATTTACGGCCGATTTTTCCATTCTCAGATAACGTATATCAGACTGTTTGTCTGAGGAATTTGGCAGAAATTGTACGTTGTCAAATAAAGTTATTTGCCTGTTGGTCTGAGGAATTTGACAGGAATTGTACGTGTGAAATGGCAAATAAAGTTATCTGCCTGTTTATCTGAGGAATTTGACAGGAATTGTACGTGTGAAATGGCAAATAAAGATATCTGCCTGTTTGTCTGAGGAATTTGACAGGTATTGTACGTGTGAAATGGCAAATAAAGTTATCTGCCTGTTTATCTGAGGAATTTGACAGGTATTGTACATCTGAAATGGCGAATTTATTTATTTATTTATTTATTATTTATTTATTATATTAGGTACACAAAACAGCACTAGAGATAATACATCAAATTACAGCAACAAAACAAGTACAAAAGGGGCTGTCTCCAGCGTCAAAAGTATGTGCACACAGCATGGTGTAAGGTAAATCTAGAACTAACTAAACAAAAACTACATACAATGGAAAGATTACCTACTTAACTATTGGAAAAACTTAATTTATTTTTCTACACTTAAGAGATGAAATAGAACTAAAAAAACTAAATAAAAACAATTTAAAAACATAAATAAATGATGATCGATATCTGGTACAATCAATGAATTATCATACCTGCTTAAGGATTTTGCGCATTTTATATTTAAAGCAAGGCAACGAGACGTGGTAGATGTGAGGAACATCATCTTCGGTGGCCACAACTTCATTGAAGTGACGACACATTCGAAGCATGGGGTTATTGGCGCTGATGTTCGACCTGCATGTTGGGATGAAGAAAGGACGCGGTATTCTGACTGACCTGCTTGGTACTTGAAAGTTGATTTCTGAGAGAGTAGAAGTTACTATTGCACCATTTATTATTTTATGAAGATGGATCAGATCCTGGAGTCTACGACGCGACTCTAAGGATTCCAGTGAGAAACGTTCGCATCTGTTATCGTAAGACTTGACCGCGCGACGAAGACCTTGACGCGCGCAGAGCATGCGTAGGAAGCGCTTCTGGACTGACTCAACATGATCGATGTGGGTTTTGTAAAATGATGACCAAATGATAGACGCATATTCCAATCTGGAGCGGACAAGGGCATTATACAACAGAATGAGACTTTCTGATTTCTTAAAGGACTTAGTTCTCTTGAAATGAATCCAAGAAGTTGGTTACATTCTTTTTACTAGGGCTGAGCAGTGTTGATTAAAACTTAGTTTGTCGTCGAAAATAACGCCTAAGTCACGGGCTTCGTGTTTTCTTTGCAGCGTTACATCCCCTATGGTATAATCGGACAGGACAGGATTGTGGTTACGGGTCATCGTAATTACGAAGCACTTGTCAGCAGCCAAAAACATGCGGTTGTCTGCGCACCAGTGGGACAGTGTATTCAAGTCTTCCTGAAGGGTTGTGCAGTCGCGTTGTGTACGGACACGTGTAAAGACTTTGAGGTCGTCAGCGTATAACAAGCAAGGACTGTTGAATTTTATCACCAGGTCATTGATAAAAATTATGAAGAATAAAGGCCCTAGTAGAGATCCTTGCGGAATACCAGAGGGGATTCCAGCTGGAGACGATAAGTGCCCTTTCAGCGCTATTATTTGGCTACGGTTTTTGATATATGATTCTACCCAGCGCAGAAAGTTTCCGTGCACCCCATATAGTGATAGTTTGTAACAAAGAATACGATGGTTTACTTTATCAAAAGCTTTACGAAAATCTGTGTAGATTGTGTCCACTTGGCAGCGGTCGTTGAACGCCGTACACAGGTAGTTTGTGTACTCGAGCAGATTGGAGACAGTTGATTTTCCCTTGACAAAGCCGTGCTGCTCAGGTACAATACGTGGCTTGACATGGCTATAGAGCACATCGAAGACGAACGACTCAAGCACCTTAGCGAAGCATGATAATATGCTGATGGGGCGATAGTTACCACGATTGCTAATATCACCCGATTTATGGATAGGCACAACATACGCCAATTTCCAATTATTTGGAAAAGTGCTCGTGCTGAACGACTTGTTGAAGATGATCGTAAGAGGTATAGATAGAGCACCGGCACATGATTGAATGAAGAAGGGGGGAATCCCGTCAGGACCAGCTCCCTTATTGACATTTACAGTCAGCAACTTTCTACGAACTGCATCTTGAGGTATAGTCATATTGGCTAGGGTATTGTTACATTCACCGACGTTAGTTAAGTCTTCACAGTCACCATCGTGATCGATGTCGTCCTTCTCAAAAACTGACGCAAAATATTCGGAGAACAAATTACACACCTCTAGCCCACCGCGTGCGGATTTGTTGCCGAAGTACATAGTTTCAGGGAGAGAGTTGTTCGCTTTTTTAGACTTGACGAAGGTAAAAAATAATTTTGTCGTGTCACACAAGGAGTTTTCGACACTACTCAGCAACGATTTGTAGCAGTCCTTAATAAGTTTTTTGGATCTGGTTCGTAGCATTTGGAACTCATCAATCCCGGGGATTCTGATATTTTTTGTACCGTCTGTGAACTTTATTTTTCTCATCGATACAAGCTTTTAGAGATTCTGAAAACCAGAGGGGGTGCCTATTGTCACCAACTCTTTTAAGGGGGTATTTTGTTTGATTATATCATTCAAAGTGGTATAGAATGTCGCTAGGTCTACGTTTACATCAGAGTTACTTAATACCATGGGCCAGTCAATGCAATCAAGGGCTTGGTTACACTTAGCTAAGTCGCATTTGCGGTAGTTAAGTGTTTTTTTGGGCATTGAGACTAAGGGCTTGGGTACATCCAGCAGTTCAGCCACGATTGCCGGGTGGTGCCTGTCAACTCGCGATACGGCGTCACATTTAGTCAGGGTCAAGTCAGGGTAATCTGTTAAGAATAGGTCCAGTATCCTATTGTTGGCGTTGCATATGTTGTTACATTGGCTTAAGTTACCAAGTGCCATTAGATTGAACAGCAGCTCGGATTTGGAGTCAAGTGGGGCTGTGTTGATCAAGCTGTACGAGGAGGCTGGGTCAGGTGACCATTGCAAGTTGGGAAGGTTGAAATCGCCCAGAATTATGGTTTTAGTTCTATAGTCGCTAGTGTCTGCAAGCAGGTTATTGGAACATTTATCGATCCAAGTCCTAAACTCATCAATTTTGAGGTAGTCTGGCAGGTAAACGAGACAAATTGCGAGGGAAAGTCCGGCCTTGCCAGTCCTCATCGTTATCCAGAGATCTTCAAGAGAGGTCTCCATATCCTGATGCCTCGTGACATGAAAGTGCTTTTTTATTGCAAGTAATACGCCACCACCGGACTGTTTCGAAGAGGTAGTGGATTCGCGGTCCCTACGGAAAACAACGTACCTATCATCTAACACCTCGCTCGTGTAAATGCCGCTATCAAAGTTGGTTTCGGTCAAGCAGACTATGTCATAGTCATCATTAAGCAGACTAAGATAAACATCGTTTAGTTTAGATCTTATTCTATTGACATTTTGATAAAATATACGCATGGAAGAGAAAACTGATATCAATTAGCTAAAGTAACATATATGTTTAATTAGAGTAGATAAGGTTTACCTATATATAGGCAGTTTTTCAAGAGCAGAATTGTCCTTTATATGTATATGTGGTGACTGTTCGTCTTTTCTGACATAAATAAACTCTTCCAAATTTCACCCACACAAATTTATAACCAAGGGCCTTGTATTTTCTCGCAGCTGCGTGTAGGTCTTTACCCTCCGGCGACAGGTGCTCCGCGACGAAGATCGACTCGTCTGCTCCTGATACGCCAATCAAGTTCGAGCTGATGTGAGCTTGGGGGTGATCCTTGTTATATTTCTTCACCGCGGATATTATGTTGTCACGGTAACGCTCGGACGGCAAGGTAATCAGTATGGTGCGGGGTCTGGGTGAAGTACTGTCCAGTTTTGCAATTCTTCGGCATGATCTAATTTCGTGTTCAGTAATCGGAGCATTGATCACCTCGCACAGGTCTTTAAAAAGCCGCACGATATTTTCGTTGTTGCGCTCGGGTACTGCGTGAAGCTCTAGATTGAGGCTCCGGGAGAGTTTTTCTGATGCCACCATACGATGCTGTAGTTTTCCGATGTTATGCTGGAGCTGGATGATTTGTTTTTCGAGCTCAACGCATTTTTTGCTAGAAGCTAGCTGCTCGTTCTTACACTCTTCTTGCCCAGGAGCCAGGAAGTCGGTTGTAGCGCTAAACTCATCCTTAAGCGATTCTATAGCTTTTTTAATTTCCGAGGACACAGCAGCCTTTATTTGATTGTGGATATTGGTGAGGGCCGCATTGATATCAGACTTCCAATCATTGCGTAACGCTTCAAATTTAGCGTCGAAATATGAGGTTAATGCAGCGGAATCGACATTTATCATGGAGGCGTGGCTAGGTGAGTCTATAGCTGTTACCACGGGGGAGGCCGACCGTGCAAGTGCCGGTGGTGGGGTGACGTATTTTTTCAGTGATTTACACTCAGCGCATTTCCATTTGCCTTTATTCATAGGCAATATACGTTTAAAATCAAATTCAGACATTCCAGCACATTTGAAATGGAACGCGCTCTGGCAGGCAACGCATTTCATGAATTCCATCGTGGCGATGTCAAGATTACATATTTTGCATGCCATCGTGAGATACTAGTGCCCTCCGTGATCAAGATTTATCAACTCGGAGGTGGTCAGCGTGGTGGAGTACCAGGGCCGGAGCGAGGTATAGGAGATGGCTAGCCGGCTTCGGTCATGCACGCACGAGACTCACGAGCAGTGATCAGTGTCGCCCCACGCAGCCTGTTTAGTCAATGCGACGACGGCAAGGTACCAGGGCCGCAGCAATCAGCAGGTGGTTGCGTGCGATGTGATATGATGAATGAGGAACACTTAGGTGGGCGGGGCCTGCGTACTACCCGGCGCGTACGATCAGTAAGTGCGTAGCTGCTGGAGTAGTGGCGCTGCAGTTGTACTCACGCGCAGGAGATGTTGCTTCGTCCGTGAATGAGATCCTCGTAGGTGGGTGGGACTTGCATACTACTGGTGACTGTGAATACGGACGCGCGGCGGGAGTTGTGGCGCGCGAATTTGTATCAGCGGAGAGCACTTTGGAGTTATGCGCTCCTAATATTTTGATAGGATTAAAATTGTTTTTAATCGATTTAAATATAAGAATTTCATTTAATGCAGTTTTTATAGACGACTGCTCACTATGAGATCCGGGGGGGGGGGGGGGGGGAAGTAAATAATAAAGTTTTCTGCCTGTTTATCTGAGGAATTTGACAGGAATTGTACGTGTGAAATGGCAAATAAAGTTATCTGCCTGTTAACTGAGGAATTTGACAGGAATTGTACGTGTGAAAAAAAACACTTATAATTAAAATCAGTATGGCGCCAAGTCTGACGCTTATTCTGTAACAAAAAACAGTTTTGTAAAGAAACGCGAGCCTCAGTCACATCTACTCACTCTCTGCTGCTAAGTGATATTAATGAAGGTGGTAGTTGAAGGAGAAATGATACTCGTTCATTACTCATCGAGATATTGAAACCTTATTCTCGTAACGTTAAGTACAACTGCTGTAAAGTTATGTAGAATGTCTTCGAAAATCTTTATTTACTTTCACTAACAATATATATGCTACGGTCAAGATAATGTTTCGGTTATTATGCATACTAAGCGGCTATTATTCATACTTACCAATATCGATGGTTTATTTTTTTTATTTTTTTATTTTTGTTTATTTGGAGATAAAACAATGACAGGTGACATAACATAAGAAATGGACTAACAACATAACACAAAACCTGACATCTTAAACATTTCTCACTAGGTCATAACACAAGACCAGTTATTTGTATTTACTTTGTTTACACAATTCACGATCGAAGTTACAGTTTAGGGAAGGATATAGAATTAGGGATAGCTTATAGATGAGATAAAGTACAGATGATACATATCCTAAATCGACACCGATAAATTTTATGAGAAACATCTGAAATATCAACCTGATCATTAATTATTAATTAACCCACACAGCAAATCGCACATAGCAAAAGGAATTAAGGAATTAATACAGCAAGATTAATCACATTAACTGCTTAGTATATATAATCACCACACATCCATGGTGAATATGATTAATACTGATCTGAACAACTAATATCAGGGCAAAACGCTGCGGTAGCCTAGGTGAACTAGGAAGAACAAAAAATTCTTAAAACATAAACTCGAAGTACGCATCAAATATTGTAAATATACTAATATAATAAACATCCTGTGCAATAATGTGATTTATAGACAGACTATATCAAGAAAAATTACCTATTTGTTGCATTTACTTGGTGAGTATTAATAATATCCAGTTAAAGTAGTTAATCGGACTGATTTTGGCTATATTTATTACATAATATGTAATAAATATAGCCAAAATCAGTCCGATTACAGAAGGAATACATTATATTCATGAATAATTTGGTTAATTGACCAAAATCAGTGGTTAATATGAATACTTACCGGCAATTATGTAGACTAAACGATTTATTGAGATTTCCGCAAAATATAAATTTATCGAATAATCTATTCGAATTTAAGTTAGCAATTAATGTCCATATTCGTATAATATGATATTGATTGGCTTGTTGCGACGATTCTTCGCTCTCGGTATAATTATATCTCGATATAAAGAGTTACGGTCGAATGTTCATAAAACATAAACATCAACATTTTACATATTATTTTATTTTTGTAAGGGGTCGTACAGCAGCATTAGCACCTCGATTACACAGGAATTGTCATTTTATAATATCACGTCCGACATTGTCATCATGTATAAGTACTTAGTATTTACGCTAGGATTACAATCAAATAGATAGAAATCAACTAAGCAGGCAGTGACAAGCCTAATGTTACTCTCCCGACGGTTGCCTCTGTCGGCAACAACACATAAGCACATACTTGCTTCTGGCCCCACACTTGGAAACCTTGCGTCATTGGAGCGATATAGAAACAGCGGCGACACAAACATATAAAGATATAAATGAAGACTTTAAGTCCTTTCCTCCGTCGCGCGGGAGGATTCCAAACAGATGGAAAACTGAATTCGATACATAAAAAAGATATGCCGTAAAGTCAGTTTGTACATTTTTATGTTCCAGACGAAACTTAGTTATTTCTTAGGCTCTGAATTTAGACTTTGTAGTTAATTAAGCGCTTAAGTACGGAAGGTCCTAGTGAGTCAAAAAAGATACTTTCTAGCCGTCTTCGCCAGAAGAAGGGTAATGTTTTCTAGGCAACGGCGTCGCTGGCATCAATGGCACACGAAGGACATTTCATACGGGCGACTTTAGTTATCTGTTTGGCCGTCGGGTTAGTGTTGCAGGTCTGTTGTTTTTTTTCAATTATCTCTATCTCTAAGAGCTCCGTGGTCTAGTGGGCTTCACTCTTGCTTCTCACACAGGAGATGCAACTCGAATCCCGGTGCTGACCATGTGCCAATGCGCTGAGTAATTAAGTTCTTAAGTACATTACAGGGACGTTCTAATCTAACGGTGTAACACGAAAACATCCTTAGGACATCTCCATTTCTTCATAGCTGCATTAATGGGCTAGCCCCTGTCATGCAATATGGAGTATTGAATAATTGGCTAAAAGTGGGCACAATTATGCCTCCCGTATGGGAAAAGGCATAACCCTATATGTATTTTTCTACCTATCTATAAGCATCACATAAAGTGACATTTAGTTTTAATTATAGGTCATGGCAGACCGATAAGGATCTCAAGAGCTCATTGCAGATGGCACTAGCGCAGTTGTAGGCTGTCTATCTTTCGAAGTTGTCAAATTCTGTTGGCCTCTTATAATGTATGGCGTGCTGACCTCATTTGAGATTAATCTTGCCAGTGACTTGTGTATTTGGAAGATCACGTGACGTGCTTTTGAAGCTAACCTCAGATGAATGAACCTCTTCCAACTACGCCAGCGCCACCAAGTGGGAGCAAACGTGCACATAGCTGCCATTACGAAGCCAAGGGTCCCGGGTTCGAGTCCCGGTGTGGGCAAATATTTGTTTGATGAGAACGGATGTTTGTACCCTTGTCATGGTTGTTTATCTATCTAAGTATAGTATTTATCTATTTAAGTATGTGTATCGTTGTCTAGTACCCAAGATACAGGGAGTCCTAGTTTGGGGCTAGATCAATGTGTGTAAATAGTGTCCAAGGTATTATTATTATTATTATTATTATTATTATTATTACCATCAATTTAGAACATCAGCTCTAATAAAAGTTATAACAATAACGACTCCATCTCAAACGGCATATTTATGAGGCGATTATCTCCCAATTCTGAGCTGTCACTCAAACACTTTAAATCACATGAGTCACTCAACGCTCGTATAATGGTCACTTAGCGAGCTGGCTAGTTCAAGTTATTTGTGGTCGCCCTGTATAGCTCACAAAGGTGCCGCTTCCAGCGGCGACGCACACTGGACCAGATTTGAGGAGCCGAGGAATTTTAACCGTATAAAAGTCAAATTCAATGTTCTTTATTAGTGAAGATATTAACAATATTCTTAGTACACGCATGTTTTTGGGTCTTCTCTACGTTGGACCACTGTGGGAGTTAAACGTGGCGACAAATGTGCCTCTGCCACTCCGTATGGGAAAAGGCGTAACTATGTTTGCGTTTATTCAAAAAGTTTACAATTCGGAGCATATATATTCTTCTTTATTTAATTTTTTTTAATGTAAGGCATTTTTTTGTTAAACCATAAACATAAACATTTACATAAAGGCACAGACATTGCTTCTGGCCCGACACTAGGATATCCTGTCTCGTGGAAACCACAAACTGCGACATCACATATAAACTTCCAAGATTTGGGTTTTTTTTTCTTTTATCACGATCCGGGTATCGAACCCGCGAGCTCTCGCATTGTAGGTAGAGCCACTACATCGGCACAGAGCACAGCGGTTGTAATAAACATCTGAAAAGATGCCAATGATTATGATTTAGTAATTATTGACAACTCAGGCAAGAAAAGATGATTTGTAAATGTTTTGTTTTCGTTTTTGTACCAAGAAACCTACTTCTTCGTTACGTTAAAATCTTCTTATTCGGTTCTCAGTATACGCCGCACCTTATCTCACCAAAGAGGGCACTTAGACAGTATTTTTAAATTCTTATTATTTTTAATCCGGCCATCACGCTCCTCAGATTAGGCCCGACAGATTGAACGCGAGTTAACACTATTCTCGGAATTACTTTGACAACTCCACGCAAAGAACATCGGCGAATTTTTATCTCATATATTCGAAACTTCTATGAACACCACCTATCAAAGAAAAACTATTTTCTATTATATTTTTTTAATAGTAATAAGAAAGACATTACAGGCCAGATAAAATATATGGTATAAATTGGTAATGTAGAATAATTCCATTACTTTCGTGTTTCTATTTGAGTCATGCTACAAGTTTACAGATACCTCTATGTACAGTCCAGTGAGGATTTCACTGGACTGGACATAGAGGTATCTACTACACATACACCTCGCCATTATACAGTTGCCATTTAAAGAGCATTGCTGTAAGTGGCAAATATGGAGTAGGTCGGATTGGTTGTGCCATTTGAGAGATTTAAAAATAAAGCGACTTTTTCGAAAAAGGGATATTACAATGTTAAAGATAACTCAAATAACGGGACTGTATGGGGTTAATCTGGCTCAACACAGACCTTGCTGTTAATTATTTTATACTTTTTTATTCCTGCTTATTAATTATAATAATTAATATTGTAATAATGTATTAGTTAAGCACAACCAATTTTTAAAAGAGATCTAAATATCAATCACCAGTTCCTACACCCTTCTTTACCCATTACGTTTGCTATTAATATGTAAATATATATCTACAGTAATAAATAAATTTGACTTTGACTTTGATTCGGCAGTACTGGACCGCTATACCCAAGCTTTACCAAATAATATTTTGAATACATGCGTGACTTTTTTCTGTCGTTTAGGCCATTAAAAATATTGATGTTAATTTATTTTGAGGCTATTTTGAACTGACAAAGCTTTTGGCCAAATAGTTTAGTTTTTTTTCCTGTGGTGATTTGTCCACACTCTTTGTCGGTTCAAAATAGCCTCAAAATAAATTAACATCAATATTTTTAAAATGGCCTTAAGCTAAAAATTAACTTACAAGATCGTAGAGTTATTACCTTATGAACAAAACATCAATCTAATAGGGCGATTCTGATAGGTCGACGCTTCATGTATGGGCAATCGCCGGTGTTCCGGGAGATCAAAATTATTCAGAGAGTAGTGGTTATGTCGCGTTCGAAATATTCGCACTAAGACGGTAAATACAAAACAACTTTAGGCGGGAACCAAAGAAACCGTTTTATAAAGCCTTGATGCGTAATTGACGTCTTTATATACTTTTAACACAACCACAAGGGATCGGTAATGGGAAGGGAGAAAGCACTTCGTGTGAGCAACTAACCATATAACCTTGCTTCACTTCTGTGGAGTGATATCGTGCTCGCTCTAAGATTTCGTTCCGGACACATTGATGTAAAAAAATTTGGCTATTTAATGGGGAAAGTGGAATCCCTAAATTGTGAGGAGGGCGACACCACGCCGTCGTCCATGTGTCCGAATGTGGGCACGCAGCGTTTACCACAATTACCAGTCTTATAAATCTCAAGTTACGCAATATTTAGTTATATCTTAATAGATGTTTATAATTTAAATAATCTTATATGAGTAAAACAGTGGGTACAAGAAATTTTAGCTTTGATATTTTTAATTATTGAGAGTGACTCGGAAAATAAAAAATTTGGTCACCATTCAAGTATACTAAGTATGTACTTGGTATATCCTGGCAAGAACACCAAGAAAAAAAATGAGGGCGCCACTTTTTCCACATGGCAACATTTAGGTAAATGCAACTCTATTTTTTTTACATTAGGCAACTCTAAATGAATTTGATACTTGCTGTTTTTCTTTAACTATGTAGGATTTATTAATTATGATTTATTTTAAGCTTACAATTTTGAAGTTTTTCACAAAAAAATAACAATTTTGCACCGGATTTAAATTTATGTACTTTTTCTTGTTATGTATTTAATTGTTATAAAACATGTTATGAAGAATGAACAAGAAACAATGAAACAGTTATGAAAGAGTAATTAAAAGTAAGCTGAAGGTGAAATTCTAAGTACAGCTGGGGTGGTGCCAAGCCTTAATATACAGGTGTGGGAGGCTGTAACATAATTCTGGATTCCCCGACCTCTGAGTGAGCCAGAATGCTGTGAAAATTAGCCAAAATGTATTGAAAACTCAGGGTTTAATTAGTTAATTGCTGTTAACTGGTTCCGTACCCGAAGGGTGTCAAACGGAACCCTATTATACTTACGAACCCTCCGCTGTCCGTCGGTCCGTCAGCGGGCTGTATCTCATCTTGAAATGTTCACAGATTTTATAAATTGAAGGGGACCTGATACAAGAGACATGTTTTAACACCTCCTGCGATATAACAAACCATATCATGATTCTTTTTTGTGAAGGAACTACAATGTTACGGTTTTCAGAATTTTTCCTTTACTTGCTTCGTGCCAAATTTCATGTTGATAGGTCCACGGGAAGTATACTATAGGCATTTATTCTCTTGCAAGCACCAAGCAAATTCAGCAAAATTTTAACGTCAACGGAGATATCTTTTGATCGTGTTTACTTATAACTCTGGTTTTTTCACAACTTAAAGAGACTACAGATTTGCGTAATCGATGTCAATTTGAACTTGATACCTCCACGCGTTCCAAAAAAAAGGGTCTTGACAGAAGGATATCAGGCAGACAGACAAACAGACAGAAATAAATTTACAGTTTTCGGATTTTCCCTTTTACTTGTGCCATAAGCCAAAAAAAATGTGAGATATATGGCGGGGCGGTATCTTTTGATTGCTTTGACCTATAAGTTTTTTTGTTCACAATTTCAGGAGATCACAGACCTGATTAATCGAGTTTAATTTCAACTTGGAATTAAAAATAAACCCATATCATATCGGATTTCTTCGTTCTAGATCTGTCCGTCTGTCTGCCTGTCAAGACTTTATTTGAGAAAAAAGATCTTGACAGACAGACAAATGGACTACGAATTGATCCTATATGGCTTCCTTTTTCATTATGGCACGGAACCCTAACGAACAGGATGCACGGCCGACAGCTCACAGTTCGACGGCAAGTTACCATCTTGCTGTCACTGTCCCTCGAGATACGTACGACAACAGCGCCTTAATCATATTTTATCAACACACGTTTCACTATTTCATAAACCTTCTTTACTGCGTCCAAAAACCGCACGTTATGACCAGTAATTATATACTACTTGATAAAAACTCATATCTGAATATTGATTCATTATGACTATAATGTATCAATCTTTCGACATATTATGACATTCCAATTTTTAACTCCGCCGCCCACCCGCATACCGCCCCTAGTTTGTCTGTGAAGTTGGTACTACTGAACAAGCTAAACAAGTGCAGAGCAATGATCAATGCCACAATGCCGAACATGCGGTTCCTGAACACATCAAAGAGAGCTTATGATATGTGTGTAGATAAACTAGTGTATGTAACTCTACATAATTAGGCATTAAAACTCTCGCGTGATATTATAATGAAACTCGCTTTCGGCTCGTTTTATAAACCCACTCTCGAGTTTAAATGCTGCGTTATTATTGCTATATAATTAAACTGTGCCTCTGCCAGGCGTGAAGCTATTCTATTGAAATCCTGTTAATAGATATTATTTACTAGTGAGTTCTGTGAGCTGTACACCTGGCGAGCGACGCCCCCCCCTCACATCCGCGACCCCTTGGAGATTATCGGATGAATACCACATGTGACTTAGGAATGCACCTGCTTATTTATGTACAACTTTGTAGCACCATAGACCACCATTTTTTTTTAAAACCGTATCGACAAAAATCCATATAATTATCGAACTTGCTCACAAAAATTCACGGTTAAGAAATGCGACCTGGAGAGAAGAACCTCCGGACAGCCCGACAGAACAGGAAAGCATTTTTGGCCAAACTGAAACGGAGGGGCTTTGTCCGCGGTACGCGCTCGCTCGGTCAATTAGTTCGGCGATTTAACCATTAATTATTCTAAATCTCTCCAATACAAATATATGTACAATAAATACAAGACAATAACTGAACTGAATTTTCTTCTAAATAATCTTCCCAACTAACCATGACCTTGCTCTTCACAGCCTGGACACGCGTGAAGGGGTTACGTCCCACTGGTCAGATCCCGGCACCCTCGGAGCCCGGGCCACATTCAGAAGCGATTCGGAGCCTGCTGTGCTGCTCATCACAAGGCTAAGGTGAGGCTTCATCATCATTCATCAGCATCATCTATTTATTAAGCTCGTTATTAGATAATGTGTTATAATTTATGATTCAAGGCCCCCTTTTCCCTCCTTATAGGGACACTAAAAAGTATATTCTAAGTGCTCAAAATCAAAGTCAAGGTCAATACGGTAGATATTTTACATATACTTAGTTAATTTTTTTGCCTCTTCTCTACGTTGGACTGCTGTGGGAGAAAGGGCGAGGAAACTCCCACAGAATAATTGGAGATCTCTTCTAAAAATAGGTTGTGTTTGTAAATACAATCTGCTTAAGGAGCCCCTGTTCAAAGTTTCATGCTTCTAGGTCCACTAGTTTTAGCTCTGCGTTGTCTGCCAGTCAGTCAGCGTAAAGTGTTTTATTGCGTAGATTCTAAAGCTCCATGCTCTATACCTGAAGGCGTCACCATCCATAAAAAATTTCATTAGAGAAATGACAATTGACAATTTTGAATAGCAATTGCGACTGTTTATGACGAATTTGAATTATACGAGTCGACCGTTAACGTTTCAAATTTCCATCAAATTCCTAATCGCAGTACCAATCAAAGATAGAGAAACGAGCTAAGAACCGTTTATTGACGCAACATCCAAAAAAACGATCGCCTTGTAACTTCTCTACATAAAGATAAAAAAAAACATGACACTTGATCCATCGCATCAATGTGATATCTACCCCCTAATATACTCTCTGGCTGAATCATTTGTTCCCCTTGGAATATGTTATCTATTGAGTTTGATATTTAGAACTTGATATTTCCATTTTTACCTTATATTCAATTATCTTCAAACAAAATTACACCGGGTGGATTTCTTTGATAATGTATACCAGAAGACAATACGGTTGGCAACGGAATTGAATTCCGAAAGCGTCTAAACCATCATAACTCTATCCTCTGAATGGCTTTACTTTTGACGTACATTGTTGATATCCGTAATGAAAACTATTGTATATTATGTATGGAAAGGAAATGTCAAAAGTAAATTAAAAGGATTAGACAAAGTATAACTAACGAACTAAAATGGCAGCTTGAAATCTGTCGACTCTTGTGCGGTTGAAAGGCTACTTATATATTCTTTATCAAAATACAGTTTGACTACCAAATTTACTAAATATTCATCATATTTAGTGCTACCATGTAGTTTGAGAGAACCGAGTTGGTAGTTATAGGTCACTTTCTGTCCAAATACTAAAGTAAGGTTTGTTAGATCACAACTTTATAATACAACCTGGAACCGAAGCGAAGCAGCATGGTATAAAATAGGATACATATTTGATGAACATTTTGTAAACTTGGGATGAAAATGTATTTTTCGGATATTAATTTTAGTCGATTTGATAAACAGTTAATCTTGCGTCACGCCTTTTATCGTACGGGGTGGCAGAGGCACAATTTTGCCCGCTTTTAGCCAGTTATTCGATACTCCATTTTTGCTTGACAGGTGTTTTTTAAATTAGAGAATTAGCTATTTGTTTATCGATGAATAATATTTATTTCGATCGGTTCATTATATCTTTTGACAGACGTCTAATCCCTTCTGAGAAACAAGTTCAGAGTGACACTTCATACCTATATGCAACAATGACACAAAAATAAATATTCCATATAACATCTATTACCCTATTCGTGATATTCATAGTACTCTAACTAACTAACTTGGAGTAGGACTTTTAGTGGCCGCACCCAGATTAGAGCTGAGCGATGTAAGCATATCCGCGCCCCCCGCGCCCGTTCCAGCGCGCGCGCCCTTGCCCGCGCCCGCGCCTGCACAGCCTAATGATAGCCCGGCACTCAACTGTGATGCGACAATGGATAAGCGTCACTTAAATATTACGCATCAAAACCTCCAAGGACTACCCGGCAAGGAACTGGTTTTGGAATTGTTCCTTAATAATTCTGAAACTGATATTATTTGCATTACTGAAAACTGGTTGAAGCTAAATATGATGGCGTTCAACATAAATAATTATTAGTTGCTATTTAATAGAAGAACGGCAGATAGGAGTGGTGCCTTAATCTTAGTAAATAATAGTTTGAAGGTTAAACCACGGGCACTGACTGTTGAAAGACAAGTTGAGCTAGCTGGTGTTGGGTTACCTAGTCATGTTATTGCTTGTGTCTACAGACCTCCCAGGGATGAGAAAGGGCATGGCAACTTTGGAATATTTGAAAAAACGATGAAGTCCTCACAAAATTAATTAATAACAAAATAAAGATAGTTGTTTGTGGTGATTATAATGTGGATTAGCTTGCTAATACAACAATGAAGCAACAAATAATAACTTTATTTATATCATTTAATTTATATCATGTTTTTCTAGAACCAACCAGAGTAACTATTAACAGCAAAACCTGCTTAGAAAACGTTTTTTGTGATTGTGATGTTATAAGTAAAAATGTGATCAACTGCCTACCATCTGATCACAGCGGTCAAACAATCACATTTCCGATTACGTGTGAGGTTTAGCCCGATCCATCATTTTATAGGCCTATTACATCCCATAGACTTAAAACATATACGGAAAATATAGATAATAGCTTGCCAGTCCCAAGACTTTAATGAACAGGACCCGAACGACATATACTCAGACTTCTTCAATACTATTAAAACAGAATCCTATAAAGTTTTTAAACTAAAGAAGGTCTTCGACAATAACGGTAAGTCTAAATTTAATGACTGGGCAACTACTGGAATTCGTAAAAGTAGAGTCATCATCATCTTTATGATCAAAAAACTTATAACTTTGATACAAAATTTCATGAGTACGTTAGAAAATATTCTAAAACTTTCAAGTTAGTCTGCAAGGCCGCAAAATCTTTATACAATAATCATAAAATAAAAAAATCAAACAATAAATCAAAAACCATTTGGCAAATTATAAACCGCAAAACTGGCAAAGTTATACCTCGAAATAATGATTTCTGCTTAAAGATAGGTGATGATGTTATTAAGAACAACGCTGAGGTAGCTCAAGCATTTGAGACATTCTTTACAAATGTACCCTTACTCACAACAGAGCATCTAAACTCATCCCCAAATGAAGCCCAGATATTATTAAAAAGCAACACTGTCGCCAGTATTGTAGACTTTAAATTTAATCATGTATATCCTAATGACATTGTCAAAGCGTTCAGGTTGCTTAACTTGAAACATACTGAGGATCTGTGGGATATGTCTGTAAAAGTAATTGATTCAGTAATTTTGGTTATAGCCCCACACTTGGCTCATATATTTAATAAGTGTGTTGACGATGGAGCGTTCCCAGACTTCATGAAGCAAAGCAAACTGATACCTCTGTTCAAGTCAGAAGATAGGGGTGATCCTTCAAACTTCATACCTATATCAGTACTTCCAGCACTTAGTAAAATATTTGAAGGTATTATACTTAATCAAATGCTGTCTCATTTCAACTATACGAAACAACTGCACGCTAAACTATTCGGTTTTACTAGGGGTAAATCGACAACGGATGCAGGTGTTACCCTTATTTCGACTATTTCCTCAGCATGGGAGGGGGCCCAAGATGCTGTCGGCATTTTTTGCGATTTGTCGAAGGCGTTTGACTGTGTTGATCATGATACGCTACTAATTAAACTGAATCATTACGGTGTTCAAAATAGAGCGCTAGATTTATTAACATCGTACTTAAGCAATAGAATTCAAAAGACAAAGACAGAGAACGGCACTAAATCTGATGGATCGACAGTGAAAATATGCATTCCACAAGGTTCCATTTTAGGCCCTTTCTTATTCCTGGTCTATATTAATGATCTGCCTTTTATGGTGGAGAGATTTGCTGATACAGTGTTGTTTGCTGATGATACATCACTGGTTTTTAAGGTTAAAGACAGAAAGAAAACTTCGATGATGTTAATAGTGCATTGTCTTTAACCTTGAATTGGTTTACAGAAAATAATTTATTACTAAATCCTAGTAAAACGAAGTGTATAAAGTTCTCCCTTCCAAACGTTAGGCAGGTTGAGAGGAGTTTAGTATTGGACCGTAAGACTTTGGAATATGTCAATGACACGAAGTTCCTTGGAGTATCCATTGACTGCAAATTGCAGTGGGGACCTCACATTGAAAAATTGGCGGGCACATTAAGTTCGGCGGCATACGCTGTTAGGAGCATTAGACAGGACATGGATGTGGCTACAGCTAGGTTAGTCTATTTTAGTTATTTTCATAGTGTTATGTCCTATGGTATCTTGTTGTGGGGGAAGGCAGCGGATATTCAAAATATTTTTATTTTACAAAAAAGAGCTATTCGAGCAATTTATAATTTAAAACGCAGAGTCTCCATAAGATAACTTTTTAAATAAATTGACATACTTACTGTAGCAAGTCAATAATATATTTTCGAAAATATAATGAATGTACGTAAGAACCTTGGAACATGTCCCAAAATTAGCGATAGCTGTGATATTAACCTAAGAAATAATCACCGACTTGTTACACCCAGGTTTAGACTCGCGAAGGTTACCAATTCCTTTAAAGGCCATTGTATTATCTTTTACAACAAGATACCTCTGGAGATTTTGATTTGCCTTTTGAGCTATTCAAAAACCGTATAAAACATCTTTGTGTAAAAAGGGATGCTATGATCTCCAACATTATGCTAATGATAAAAACGCATGGAGTTAACACTGAACTCAATGTTAAGATTATACTTATACCTTTAAATTTATCTCGTAAGTCAATATGTGGGAGTTTCTTGCCCTTCTTTCCTCACAGTGGTCCAATGTCAAGAAGCGGCAAATATGACGTGTACTAAGAATATTGTTAATATCTACAGTAATAAAGAACTTTGAACTTGAACTTGAACTTGAACTCTGAGTACATTATCTTGATATCGGAAACATCGAAAGTTATAGAAATGGATTTCCGATAACTTCTATATGCATATGGATTTCCGATAACTTATATAATTTATGGATTATTTCGTATTTTACGAGGTAATCCAGAGAAGAAGCATTTGTTTAGCAGGGGAAAAAGAGGACTTAAAACAGGCGATAAGCTAGAAACCTGATAACTTTTTTATATTTGGCTACGAAAATTTTGCGGAACATGGGTTATAGTTTCTTGTTAGGCTTATTGTCTTAGCAACCATATGTGACATGTTTGTTGACTTTAATACAAAGAATACTTTTGTGCATTACGTTCACGTTTTATTTCAACTCTTATTATCTTCCAAATCTATCATGGTAGCAGAGCGTGGTTGATAACGGATAGAGTCCGGAAATATAAACGCAGTGAGAACAAGAAAATTTGGCCAGCGTAAATTTTGTGTTCGGTTATAAATACGATTTGAACTTGACGTATAAATTTTCTGGAACGGCAGTGGTATATTCTGTCATATGTTTATCGAAATATTTTTACCACGCAAAAATGTCTTCAAGCCACAACAGTTTTCATATTGATCGCCTTGTCGGAAGAGAAAACTACGCGAGTTGGAAATTTGCCGTGCAAGCATTTTTTGAGCTTGAAGAATTGTGGGATTGCGTCATTGGTAAAAATACAGACACCAAGAAGGAAACAAAAGCTAAGTCAAAGCTCATATTACTATTAGACCCGATCAACTATGTACACGTGCAGAGCGCAACTACATGCAAGGAAGTCTGGGATAATTTGGAGCAGGCATTTGATGACAGCGGATTATACAGAAGAGTTGCTTTATTGAGAGACCTCATAACAACTACTTTGGATTCCTCTAAAAATGTAGATGACTATGTAAATAAAATAATGTCCACCGCTCACAAACTCCGGAATATTAAGTTCAATATCGACGATGAATGGCTTGGAACGCTGATGTTGGCTGGCTTACCTGAAGCGTATAAGCCAATGATTATGGGATTATAGAGTTCAGGCATAAAAATCAGCGCAGATTCCATCAAAACAAAACTCCTGCAGGAAGTTCAATGCTCAGAAAGCACCGCGTTCTTCGCGAGGAATAAGGCCACTCATGGAAGTCATAACACCACAAAGGTCAATAAAGGACCCCGATGTTTCAAATGTAACAAGCACGGACATTTTGCGAAGAATTGCCGTGCTCCGATTAAGAAGAACTCTGAAAAAGTTGAAGATAGTAAAGGTTTTATTGCAGCATTTTCAGCTTCTTCACAGACCATGCAACCCGATCTTTGGTATGTGGACTCAGGTGCATCAATGAGCATGACCAACCGACGTGATTGGATGTATGACGTCACAAGTTCACCGATACCAACCATAACTGTCGCCAGTAAGTCACCGCTACCAGTCGAAAGTATGGGAAAGGTAAATTTAATGTTGAATGGCAAAGAAGACAGCAAAATCCAGGTAAGACAAGTTCTGTATGTACCTAAACTTGCCGCGAATCTCTTATCTGTCAGTGCTATGGTGAAAAATGGCTGTGAAGTAAATTTCAGAGACAAAGGCTGTATATCTATAACAGAGATGGGAAACTCTTGTGTTCAGCCACATTATTAAACAACTTGTATCTGTTGAACACTCACCGAGAAGTTTTTTCAAACTTGACTTGTTCAGCTAACTTAAATGATGCTGTCCTATGGCACCGACGCATGGGACACCTGAATTTTACAGATGTTAGCAAGCTGCTGGAGTGTGCATAGGAGTAGATCCATTTCCTGAGAAAAGTAAGAGTCCTATCACATGTACTACCTGTCTCACGGGGAAACAGACCAGACTACCCTTTAATAATACAGGCAAGAGAGCAACGCAACCCTTGCAGCTGATCCACAGCGACTTATGTGGCCCGATGGAACAAGAATCTCTGGGAGGTATGAAATATTTTATTACCTTTGTAGATGACTATACAAGAAAAGTTCATGTTTATTTTTTGAAAAACAAATTGAATGTGCTTGATGTTTTCAAAGATTACAAAAGTAGAGTTGAGAATGAACTCGAAGGCAAATTAAAAGCAATTCGCACAGACAATGGAACTGAGTACTGTAACCAAGGCTTTGAGAGTTTCTTGCGTGGACATGGTATTGAACATCAGACGAGCACTCCGTACTCTCCCCAGATGAACGATCTTGCAGAACGCATGAACAGGACCCTGGTGGAAAGAGCTAGGTGTATGTTGTATGATGCTGATTTGTCAAAACAGTTCTGGGCTGAAGCGCTGGCAACAGCTGCTTATGTTGTTAACAGGTCCCCCACGAAATCGATTGACGGTAGAACTCCCATGGAAATGTGGTCCGGCAAGAAACCTAATTTGTCAAATCTTAGGATTTTTGGCTCCGAGGTGATGGTACAGGTACCAAAAGAAAAACGCCAAAAATGGGATTCAAAGTCCAGAAAGCTGATATTTGTCGGATCCTGTGAATCTACTAAAGGCTATCGATTACTTGATCGTAAAACGAATAAAATAATTAAGAGTAGAGATGTGGTATTTTTAAAAAATGTTCAGAAATGTGACAATAACATTTATATACCGTGTGCATCCGACAGCAGTATGACAACAGTACAGCATCCTGAAGAACCCTACAAGAAAGAAGTAGAGACAGAGAGCAACGTCGAACAATCCTCAGGCGATGACTACTTTTCTGGTGACAATGATGACCCTTCCTACATACCAGACGAACCGATCGAGCTTGAAATACCAGCGTGTAGTATAAACTTACGTCCGCGTAAAGCTGTTCAGTATGAAGAGAAGGATGAACATGATTTAAGTTATTTTTGTCCGATACTTGATTTAAACGATCCTCAGACTGTGGATGAAGCCCTCTCATCTACTCAGGCAGACCAGTGGAAGAAAGCCATGCAGGAAGAATACGAGTCTCTAATTAAAAATGAAACATGGAACCTTGGTGAGATGAAGCATTGCATTGGTATAAATATAAATAGAAATCGTGAGGCAGGTGTGATCATGATGGACCAAGAGAAATACATCAACCTGATGTTGGAACGGTTTGGTATGTCTGATTGCAAACCAGTTCGCACTCCGATAGAAGTGAATGCTAAATTTGAAAAGAATCCTGAAGACACAGATAATACCTTTCCATACAGGGAGGCGGTTGGATGTCTTATTTATCTGGCACATGTTACACGACCGGACATAAGCTTTGCAGTGAATAAGTTAAGTCAGTACTGCAATTGTCCAGGAAATCAACATTGGCTTGGAGTGAAAAGGGTCCTGAGATACCTTCAAGGAACGAAGAACCTAAAGCTATGTTATGTCAAAGAGGACTCGAAAGGAATTATTGGTTATTGCGATGCGGTGTAACGTTGTAAGTTACCGTTGTCTTCACTCTATCATTAACTGGTCTTATTTTGAATTTAAGTAGTAATTCTCTTAATAAAACTGCCAAATGAGGCTGGTAATCACAGTATTAATTTTCACGCGCTGTACTAGCAGCATTCCACTGTTGACAGCTCGCTCGCTCTGCTGTGATTGGCCCGTTTTAAACTGACCAGCCGTGACCGCAACTTGACTTTGCGGCGCCGGCGTGATTCCGAAAACTCACTCGGCACTGTGCGCACGTCCGTCCTGCTGGCGCTCTGTAACGGTCCCTTTTTACCGTACGCCGACGAGCGACTCTAAGCAGTGGTTGCTTGCGTTTAATCATAACGTACTGCTAGTAGTTACGTTTTAGTTTTGTCTGTGCTTCATATTAACCCCGATTGAGGTGAGTGGTGAAAGATACTGTTTTAAAATCATCTTACCGTTAGGTACTTTCGGGCTTACTCATTTGTGTCCAGAATCATCTCATTTCATTTATTGCTTGTTGCGTTTTATTCCTTTTAGACTCGCTAATTATTATTTCGCGATATTCACATCGCATTGTAACGCAAATTGCTACCCGCTTTTAGACACGCGTTAGTGTGTCTTGGCTTCTTATAGAATGTCTGGAAAATATGTTCAGCTTACTAAATTATACTAGCTACCTTTTTGTGTGGAAATTGTTGATTGTTACCGGCAGATTTCATATTTGGGCATTTCATAAAATGTCCGGATTGTTTGCATAATGTCCCAAGTGGGGTCTGCCGATAAACAAATAAATACCCTTTTTTCATATATAGAAATAATTAATGTTACCGGCAGATTGCACATTTGGACATTTTGTAGAATGTCCGATTATTTGTAAAATGTCCCAAGTGGGGTCTGCCGATAACAAATATGAATGCTTGCTTGTTTTTTATTCCTAGCACTGTATTTTCCTTTGTATATGTAACTCCGTTCTGATTGTTACCACCACGACAACACTATTCTTTTCTTGGCGGGTGGAGCATTCGGACGGAGTGCAGTAACAGATGTTAAAGGAGGAACGGTTTCGAATTCCAGTTCGGGGTTCCTGGCACCTCTTCGGGATCACCGCTTTTACCCTACGGTTTCCCGGTTCCTGACACCGCTTCGGGCTAACCTGCTTCCCTGCTCCGGCTGCATTCGGACCGTTACTTCTCCGACGTCAGCGGCACTCCGACTACGGCAAAACCCGCAGGGAAGATTCGTTGCTGCGTAACCAGGGTCAGACTACATTTGGAGAACCCACGTTAAATAAAATTTCTTGTTGGCTACCTATTTGGAATCTTTTTATTCCTCTCCAAGTAGGGACGTCACAGTGGCGCCCATAACGTGGTTAGTCTGGCCTTGCTTACGCTGTAAGTAGTTAGTTGTTTGTGTGTGCGTGTTTTTGTAAACGTTTACCTGTGTTGTAATTTTGGTTTTGCTTAGCAACTTCTGTGTACGTGGTTATTATTCAAACTTTTAAATTGTAGTGTTTTTTTCAAATTCCTACGTTGGTTTTAATTTCTCGTTCTCTTATAAAAAAATTAACCACCTACCCACTAGTTGCAATATTTTTATTTGCAGTTTTAACATATATATTTTTTTCTACATCGTCATTCACTTCATTCATACCGTCAAAACCTAACGTACATAAATCATTTTGTAACAGAACGGAGACTAATTAGTAGCGTCATTTTCAATTCCTTGATTTCTCTTCCTGTGCTGTCCCGGGAAATCAAAAAAAGAATACGGCAGTTGCATTTCCTCCTGTGCATGTCGTAAGAGGCGACTAAAGGAATCAGTACACTTTCACTACTCATCTCTTTGGTATTTATTATTTGAGCTGCATCATGTCTTTTCAAATTAAGTTTCTCTCTCTAAACAAAGCAGAACTGGAGTACGAAGTTGCCATCAGAGGTGAAAACCCAGGCACTACCGTAGAAATTTTACGTAAACAAATAACTAAACTTGTGACAGAATACCCGTCAGAGGACGTTCTGTCATCTCACCTTGAACCTAAGGACGACTTACTTGCAGTCGTCAAAATCTTGGACAAAGTGCAATCTACTCTTGACGGACCTGCACCAGATAGATCCTCTCTTCTTAGGACACAAAATCTGATGCACCATGTCTATCACAGATTAAGTCGGGTACCTACGGATGAAAAGTTCGAAACGGGCCATGATCAACTGTCGGAGATTTACCGAAAATATTATTCGAAGATCCTAGCTCTCTTATCACAAGCAAAGGATCCCCTTTCAATATCTTCCTCGTCTAATACTGCGTGTAGGGAATCAACGCCATCTGTTAGTGGCGCGAGCGTGATTTCTGTAACTTGCGAGCGTAGCAATACTTCCGAACTTAGTAAATTGAAGTACGACGGGAAATCATGTGTTCGGGCTTTTATCGAAAGGGTTTCGGAACTGTGTCAGGCCAGAAATATTTCGGACTCCAAACTTCTGTCCTATGCAACGGAAATTTTCACCGATCAAGCATTGCACTGGTTCCGAAGTATAAGAGATAGCGTTAACAACTGGTCGGATCTCAAATCTCTGTTGTTAGAGGATTTCAGCCAAACTGACTATGATTATCGTCTACTTTCTGAAATTAGGGCTCGCACTCAGGGCGAATCAGAAACGATAACCATTTATCTTTCCATAATGGCAGGAATGTTTTCGCGCTTATCGAAACAATTATCCGAAGAGGACAAATTAGAGATACTATTGCACAATATCCGGCCATGTTATGCGAGTACGTTGGCCTCGGCAACTCAGATTGTGGATATTGGGGTATTGAGAACGTTGTGCAAAAATTACGAAAATATACAAACCCGTATGTCACACTTTCGCGAGCCACCAACGATTACCACACACACACTAGCACCCGAATTTGCTTACAAGCCATGTAAGACGAAATCTGACAACCATGTCTCTGCGATCGCTCCTGCAACAACTGTAAAGTCAAATAACTTTTGTCTAAGATGCCGCTCTAACACTCACGATCTTCGTCAGTGTAAGGTTAGTCGTGACGTCATCGTCTGTTTTGGGTGCGGTAATAAAGGTGTAAAGAAACCTGAATGCCCTAAATGTACTCCTACCGTTCAAAAAAAACTAATTAGCCAGAATTGGGACGGTTCTAAGGGTCATTTCGATAGAGCAGATTTTGAAAAATGGCTACAAACCCTTAGAAACTTCTTCTCTAGTTTCAGAGTCGCCTCAATTCTGGATAGTAAACCAACAAAGGACAGTAGACCCTATATTTCCGTTAGAATCGGGGACATCCCTGCTTCTGGTCTACTCGATTCTGGATCTGCTGTCACTATTCTCGGCAATGATTCTCATAAATTATTGTCGGACCATGGTCTAAAAGTATTTACCGATGATTGTATCTCCGTGACTGCTGCTGGAGGCCAGTCCCTTCAAAGTATTGGCTACATCAATCTTCCCATTCACTTTGAAGAACAATTCCACATTATTAAGGGTTACGTGTTACCAAATGTGGACAGCCCACTTATCCTAGGCATTGACTTTTGGCGGATTTTCAATATTTGTCCCAAATACTTAGGTAGCATCACCTTGTCCAACTCTTCTTTGGCAGAAATAAGTATCGACAAAAATGAGACTTTTATACAGTCTTACGATAATCTCTCTGATTCACAAAAGTCCACAGCCGATTCAATTGTCAGTCAATTCCAGGAAATCTCCACTGACAGTATGGGCCTTGGTAGAACTAGTCTTATAACTCACCATATCGATACTGGTGACTCTCAACCTATAAGACAACGTTACTATCGAATGTCACCTGAGAAGCAGCGAATTTTGGTAGAGCAAGTCGACGAAATGCTAGCGTTAGATGTAGTTGAACCTTGCGAGAGCGCTTGGTCGTCCCCTGTCCTCATTGTCTATAAAAAGAATGGACAACCTCGCTTTTGCCTCGACAGCCGTAAACTGAATTCGGTCACAAAAAAGGACGCATATAACCTACCCTATATAACTGAAATATTAGACAACCTACGCGATGCAAAATTCTTATCTAGCGTGGATTTGTCGAAAGCGTTCTGGCAAATTCCAATAGCTCCAGAAGATCAAGACAAAACTGCATTCTATGTTCCAGGCAGAGGAACTCTCCGTTTTAAGACCACTGCTTTCGGTCTCACCAATGCCCCTGCCACTCAACAAAGGCTTGTCGATCTTCTGTTCGGGAATTTTGATCTAAAGGCGTTCGCATATTTAGATGATATTATTATCATCAGCAGCAGCTTTGAGGAACACGTGTCCTTACTACTAGGCGTGCTGCATAAATTAAAACAAGCGAACTTATCCATCAACCTTGAAAAATGCAAGTTCTTCAGAAATGAGTTGAAGTACTTGGGTTATGTTGTGGATGCGCATGGCCTTCGCACTGATCCTGAAAAAGTCGAGGCTATCCTTAATTTCCCAACACCCACAAAAAAAAAAGATCTTAAACGCTTCCTTGGAACAGCCACGTGGTACCGCCGTTTCGTCCCCACTGGGCCAGTGATCCGTTGGATAGAAGATCGTGCACAGGTTACGTTTTTCTGTTTCAGAATGGATGTATTTCGTGGAACTCTTGCAAGCAACAGACAGTAGCACTTTCGACAGCGGAATCGGAATACATGGCGATGGCTTCAGCCATCCGGGAAGCTCTTTGGCTGCAGCAACTGCAGGCTGAACTAGGCCAAAGCGACGATGGTGCGCTTACCATACATTGCGACAACCAGAGTGCAATTCGATTGGCAACTATCGACTGTTACAAACCGAAGACTAAGCATATAGACATTCGTCTGCATTTTCTCAGAGAGTGTGTTGTTAAATCTAAAGTCAAATTTGTGTTTGTGAACGGGTGCAATATGGTGGCTGATAATTTAACAAAGGGAACTTCTCTTGTGAAGCATTTGTACTGCGGCGGTAAAATGGGTTTGCGTTCTGTAGGGAGTGTTGGACATTAAGAACGCAACCTTCTTGTTAGGCTTATTGTCTTAGCAACCATATGTGACATGTTTGTTGACTTTAATACAAAGAATACGTTTGTGCTTTACGTTCACGTTTTATTTCAACTCTTATTATCTTCCAAATCTATCAGTTGTGCCTCTCGCCTTTCGGCTCGTTTTATTATCTAACAGTCACATAATAATAGTATAAAAATCTGTTAGATAATGTGACCTAGACATAGGCGATTTAAAAAAAATAGCTCACGATTGTTTTAATACCCAGTTATGCAGTTTCACACACCACTTTATCAAAAATCAAAATCAAAATTAAAAAGAGTTTATTTCCATAAGAAACACATATGTAGGTAACATTTGGAGAATGTCAGATCTTAAACTAACACATGTATAAGGTACAGGGAAATATAGAACCTCCAGCTTTATACGTTATTTTTTACAGAATTGGAGCAAACACCTTCCCAAGGTTTCTTGTCTTCTACATAATCTGATATTTTGTAGTAACCTTTTTTACATAAGTGATTTTTAACAACATTTTTAAATTTATTTACAGACAATTCTTGTAACTCAATCGGTATTTTGTTGTAAAAGCGAATACATTGCCCTTTAAAAGATACATTAACCTTATGGAGCCTAGTAGTAGGTATAGCTAGTTTATTCCTATTTCTAGTGTTGACATTGTGCCTGTCGCTATTCATAGGAAATTTATCAATATTTTTGTGGACGTACATTAGGTTTTCATAAATATACTGACACGGCACTGTCATAATGTTAATTTCCTTAAATTTACAACGCAGTGACTCTCTGGGACCCACATTGTAGATTGTATCTCCTCTCACACATTGTTGTTGAACCTACTAAATATAAGATTAAAGTTTAAAGAGTAAGAAATCATTTCGTTAACATTATTTAGACCATAATGAGGGACGCTTGGACTTGTCAGACAATTCCTGAAAATAGTCCATTAGCATATTTTCCGAAAATTAACTAGTCTTTTTTTGCATTTTCCGTTCCATAAAGTCTTCAGAGAATTTATCATATAATTTTTTCGACCTTGCTGGTAATAGATTATGAGTGATTTCTTTCGCCGCATTTAAAATACGGAGTCAAATTTCTTCACAATCAGTGTTATGGGACATTGTTAAGCAAAATTAATAATATTTTCACGAAATTCAGTATAATAAAACGTATGAATGGTGCCAAAACCATAGCACCACGCATGCGCTAAAGTGGGCGCTACCACAGATAAGTAAAACTGTATCGTAATGAAAAAAATCTAAATAAAACATTACTTTGTTTGAAAAGAAGTGTTATAATTTGATTAAATTTTTAAATTTCGGTAGTGTTTGTTTGTAAAGTATGTCAATATAAATTGGTTTTGCAGTTTGTAAATCGAATTTTACGATATGATAGAAGATAAACAAACTACTATTACTGTAATATTAATCAAGCTACAAACTACTTGGGCGCTGAATTTCATTTAACACCGTTCGGCCGTTTGTGCGTTATTTTTAACCGACTTCAAAAAAGGAGGAGGTTCTCAATTCGTCTGTTTGCCAGAGGCAATTATAAGGAGAGCGACATCTTCGGGAGTAAAGTAAAAGGCTTGAGAAGCGCGCAAATACGAGACTAGACTAGACTAATTTATTATAGGGAATCCTAGCTTATATACTAGGTTGGTACATGTTATTAATGTCGTGCATAAGACATAGTGCGTGATGAATATAAATATATCTTATCTGTGACGGTCGTCAACTTATCTTAACATTACGTGAAAATATGACTAACATAGTCAACCGGCACAGATACTTTAGGGAAAAAATAAATGAATGTACTTACAATAATGGAAAAAATCTAAGTTAGATACCATAACAAACTTATCAACTGCAATAATAACTAGTAGTATTTTAATAAACATAAAACCAGATCTTAATTGTGCATACTTTAACTTAATCTATTTATATATATCAGGAAAGTTATTGTTAAACAAAACTAGACAGTAATAGCGCATACTTCAACTTAATCTAAAGGTAATCTTACACGAATTAGAAAAAAAAGGAACTACGGTTATGTGAATTCTACGTAAGTTTAAAGAATTACTTAATATTTACCTACAGGCAAGTCTTGTGTCTGGCCGCACACTACATAAAATAAACTAAAAACTGAAAAACAGAAAAACACTAGGAAAATGGGGCTTCGCGGTTAGTAAACTAACCTAACCTATAACTGGAAAAGATCCGCAGAAGAGTCGTCTGATGCTGCAGCCGCCCATGTTTTTCAGGAATCGATGAGTCAATTTACATCGCACGTCGTTGAACTTGTAATCACTGTTTGTTTATAATTGCGACCGTACCTACACAAGGATGATTGTGCTGAATCAGCGTCAGCATTAAATCTGTAACCTTGGCTGTAGGCAGTCAATGATCTCGTACGTCATATGTACGTGCGTGCTCTTCACTCTTGAGTGAATATTAAGTTGTCGATTGATGAAATTTGTGTGCCTAAAAACCTTGGGATTTGGCAACATAGGGCACATCTTGTACACCAATCGTTTATATATATATATATATAAACGATATATATATATCTCTCTCTCTTCAGTGATTTGATTATTCTTCGTGCGATGTTCTTCCTGGATGATTTCAATATTCTTTGAATTAGGTATATCGCTGATGTTTTAATACTCTTCTGGGGGCTGGAACGGCTTCCTATGACTTGAACTTGAAAAAGCTGCTTGCTGTGAATGAATTTGCCGACGAATTCGTTTCTGCTGGTGCGAGCTCCATTTTGATAAATCAGCAGTCGGCTGACTATCGGTTCATTCTTCTTGCGGTATCTTGAGTTCGATGCGGGAAATCTTCAGTTGAAATTATTTGGCTTCTGGTCCGTTTTCAAATCTGGTCCGGTCATGGCTTGCTTGATGTCGTCTTGGTTGCTGAATTCGGGGCTCAGCGATCTTGGACGAAGTGCTTCTTGCTTGCACTTCTAAGGTGGCAGCACACGGAGTTTTCTTCGCGGCTGGGTCCATGCTGCTATTACCGAAGGTTGCTGATGTTCAAAAGTCGGGTCACCACTTTGCCAGAGGCAATTATAAGGAGAGCGACATCTTCGGGAGTAAAGTAAAAGGCTTGAGATGCGCGCAAATACGAGACTAGACTAGACTAATTTATTATAGGGAATCCTAGCTTACATACTAGGTTGGTACATGTTATTAATGACGTGCATAAGACATAGTGCGTGATGAATATAAATATACCTTATCTGTGACGGTCGTCAACTAATCTTAACATTACGTGAAAATATGACTAACATTGTCGACCGGCACAGTCTGTTCTTAGAGTTCCGTAGCCAAAGGGTGAAAACGGGACCCTATAACTAAGACTCCGCTGTCTGTCTGTCTTTCCGTCTGTCACCAGGCTGTATCTCATGATCGGTGATAGTTCAAATTTTCACAGATGATGTATTTCTGTTGCCGCTATAACATCAAATATTAAAAACCGGAATAAAATAAATATTTAAGGTGGTTCCCATATAACGATTCTTTCAATACCTTATACAAACTTGCTAATGTGTGTGTGTGTGTGTGTGTGTGTGTGAATGAATAACTTTGTAAACAACATTTTGCTCTTGACCGACTCGCACTTGACCGTTTTTTTGTTTGTTTGTTAAGCGATCACTCTGTCAATTACGAACCAATTTGATAATATTTTTTTTGATTAGTAGGTCATACTTCAGAGGTGGCCCACTGTAAATTTGGCTAGTATTTAATCGAACAGCAAATATACTGATTTTCACAGCAAAAAAGGATCAGCAAAACACTTTTTATGTTTTAAGTATTTTTGTTGTTCTTACATTTATTTATTTATTTATTTATTTATTTATTTATTCAATAGTTTACAATAAGGCTTACAGTAATTATTTACCGAATTGCACTTATTGCTAGATAATTAGATACATGTTCAACCTAATACGAAGGGTAAAGGGGGCTTCGCTTCGCTCACCCCCTTTACTCTTCACCTAAGCTACCACAGCATTTTGCCCTGATATTTGCTGTAAAAATCAGTATATTTGCTGTGCAAATCAGTATTATTGATGTGCAGTTTAATATTTCCCTATATTTAAATTTTATCAAAATGAATTAGAGCCCTTTGAAAAAATAATCAAATGCAAAATATATAAACGCAGATGACATTTTGGTTTGTAGTTCCGTGCAGCAAAAGTTTTGATGAGAACTTTTCATGTACAAACTTCATTCGCATACTGGCCGGGGAGGAAGAAATAGGGCTTGAACTCGGAGACGATTTTTTTTAGTTTTTAACTTGGTAATTATGTAACAAAGATCCAAACATCTTAACTTTCAAATTCATAGTACCTACTAATAGGATTTATTCCGATTAATGGTCATAGACAAAGAGACATCAGAGATTTTACCCGACTGCACAAGAAGGAGAGTAATGTTTTTTCGTTAGCACTGTTTGACAGATTTGATTAAATGAGGTGTCGTTGGATTCGCCTCTGTTATGAGAATGTCATAGGTGTTATATAATGTTAGTGAAAATCAATATTATAAATCGCAAAATGTAGTTCACAAAGTAATCGATGCGGGCTACTTTCATACTCCATGTACGAAACCATAGGTTATTATGTGGAATTAAAAGAAAATGCAGTAGGATTATTTGTTTTTATAATGATACTTTTACTCTATAGTCCCAAGATAACGCTTCTCAGGATGTATGTGAGTGTTTGTAAACATGACCCACATTGTCCCCAGGCCGGAGGACAGTGGACAGTACAGATGTCGAGTGGACTTCATCAAGTCCCCCACCAAGAACACCCGGCTCAACCTGACGGTGCTGAGTGAGTATTCGTATCGTCGTTGTGATAGGCTCCGCCAGATTTCTTGGCCCGTGAGCGAGAACTCATCTCACTCTCTTTCGCCATTGTAAGAACTACTATTGTACCCATGCGCCACTACTCCGTCCAGGCGGCATTCTGAAACTAAGGAACCTGGGGCTGGCTGTAAATATGGTCTTCATTATCATTTGTTTACATCATCATCTTAATCGCCTTCATCATAATTGTAGTCATCGTTGTCAATATCTTTAACAATTACATCTCCATTTTATCGCCTTTAATTGCTATGATCAGAATGTTGTCCCTAATTATAAAGAAATAAAACCCCATACACTTTGACCACTTCTGTGGCGCTGCGGTTATGGCTCTGCCTACCACGTGAGTGGTTCCGGGTTCGATCGCCGGCTGTGAATAAAAAAAAAACCGCTGGTCTTGGCGGTGTATATGTGTGTGACGTCGCTGTTTCTGATTCGCACGTCACAGGATATCCTAGTGTGGGGCCAGAAGCAATGTATGTGCCTGTATGTAAATGTTTATGTTTATGTTTCATTTTCACTACATATTTCAAGTACCCTACTATTCATATTAGGTATTGTTCTCACTATGGCTAACACTGAGCCGCCGACTATTTCGTTCCCTTGGCCCAACCCACACAAGAGAAGTAAGACGCGGGAGCATCGCCGACGCGGCGCCCCATTAAATTACTTTCATACGAAATGCATAGAACCTCGCAACGCAAAACATACAGAACGCAGCGCGGGGTGTAGCGATGCGAGATAAAGAGAGACAGAGCATGCGCTATTAATAGCTCTCTCCCTTACAATCACGCGTCGCGACACCCCCCCACCGTTAACTTGCTACCGGCGCAGGAGGCGCAGGCGCGACGCAGTCGAGGCATGGGCGCGACCGGGGAGTGCGGACGGAGCGTGGAGAGCGGGGCAGGGGGGGGGGGGCATGGGGGAGTCTTGCCGAAAATCCCTCCAAAGTCACGTCGTCATGGGTCTTTTCTATATGTATTCTGTGTGGCCTAGGGGCACCACTTAAGGGGCATCAATAATGAGACAAGACAACACCCCCCCGTTCCCTTTGCCCCGTCCGCACACACCGGTCGCGCCCATGCCCCGTATGCGCCGTGTCTATACTCCATCTGTCCTTAATGTTTTGCAATAGGGCTTAGACGAGACGCAGGCCAGTCAGCATGTAGTTTACGGCATAAAAACAACCCCTGTGTTGCGCAAGCAGGTTTGGGTAAATGGATGCATTTTTTGAAGTAGCGTTCGGACGCTTTTTTCATATATTGCTTTACTGTGGGGAGTCTAAAGTCACTATGGAGATATACATTGCGCATAAACCATGGGGCACCGACGGCTTTTCGCGTGAAGCGGTTTTAGAGTACCTGAAGTGGTTTAAGAGAGTAAGAGCAGTGTGCTAAGACTGGACCGGCTAAATAAATTAAAGAAATATGTTAAATTGAATAATTATACAAAAAAAACACAAAAACTAGCTAATAGAAATAAAATATTTTGTAAAAATGTAAATTGTAGCAAGGAACGTGTCGAATTAATTAAGGAAATCGATGATTGTAGATTATGTTTGGAAAAAACTACAGAAAAGCACGAATGTGACACACGGCGACTCCAGTCAGATATGCATATTTTAAACTCATCATTACAAAGTATTACACGTAAATATGAGTCAGCACAATACGAAATTAAGGAACATGTGTCGGCTATGAATAGTTTGTTGGAGACGTGTAAGTATAATTATGACACTTTCATATCTTTGACCGACAATCACATCTGTGATTGTAAACAAGCTCCAGCGGACTGTTCCGTGCCGACCGTGTGTCCCGCCGAGCAGCCGGCCGAACAGCTGATACTGACCCAGGCGCCGCCGTCAGTCGACTTGAGTACTAATAGTGTTATCAATAACGCCTCCTTCTCTCGGACAAAGGATAGGTATATAATGTACAGCGATGAACTTGGAAAAAATATGGGTTTACAACTTAGTCAGCGCGTGGGCCAGGCAATATTAAATAACTGTATGCCTGGCGCCACATATTCACAAATATTAAACAAATTGTTGTCATCGCAGTTTTTAGAACCAACCACCCTAATTATTTTAATTGGTAGAAGGGAAAATGTATCTAAAAAACTAATTACTAAATACTTTTCCAAATTAAATTCTTTACAAAATGTAGATAGAATAATCTTGTTTGCGTTTCCCTTCAGCCAATCTTTGTCACAACATGAAAATCATATAAGACATGATTATAATACATTTATACACACATTGACATGTCGTCATACTGAAAAATTTCATTTCATAGACACCAATATTTGTATTGGAAAATATTTTTATTTGACTATGGATAGGTATTACCTATCTAGGTTTTATACAAAACAGATAGCACAGTCACTATCTTATTTTATTTTGAACTCAGTCAAGTTTTTGACTAATGAAACGCCTGCTTCTATTGAGCAGTGTAATAATAATGACATGTACTCCTTGGAATCTGTTCCAAGCTCTTTAAATTAACCCATAGGACAACAGAGAGTAACTCTGGCAGTAATATTAATATTTGTATAAATATACCTTCATCTTGCCCATTAAATCAAGTTACTAGTAATGAAAAATGTAAAAGTAAGAATATTTTAAACGTGGTTCATCAAAATATACAGGGCATGTTAAGTAAAGAACTGGAAATTGAGTTATTCATGAACTGTAATAATATTGATATTTTATGTATAACAGAGCACTTTTTAAAGAGTTATCAGTTCATGTTCAACTTTAATAACCACCACGTTGCTAGTTCGTTCAACAGAAAAACAGCTGATCGCGGTGGCTCCTTAATACTTGTAAATAATAGTTTTAAATATAAGGAACGAGTTGACATAGTGAGCCTGTCTGTTGAGCGTACCATGGAAAAAGCCTGTATTGAACTTGAACAACTTATTGTAATGAGCGTATACAGACCACCAGATTCATCCTTTGATTTATTCGAAAAGAAAATGGATGAAGTGTTGATTAAAATCAGCGATAAAAACAATTTTTTTATAATTTGTGGTGATTTTAATGTTAATCTGTTAGAGGATAATAATATTTGTACTAGATTAAAATCTTTATTTTTGGAGCCTACTAGAATTACTGCAACATCTGCTACCTGCATTGACAATATATTTACTAACATTACGCCCATTTTCAAATCGGTCATCAATAAATTAACCTCTGATCACTCTGGTCAGATAGGTATATTCAATATTAAAATAAAAAAGGACCAAAAAGAGGATATTACATGTGTGCCCGTTAGTGACACTCGGCTTGAACACTACAGGAATAATATTTTAGATAAACTATGGGAAATACCATACAGTGACGATCCAAATTTGTTGTACAACTCAGTATTTAACCTTGTCAAAAATGAATATGATACGGTATTTAAATCAAAAACTATAAAAGTTAATAACAAAGCTTTGTTTAGTGATTGGGCGACAGTTGGAATTCATAGGAGCAGACGAAGATTATATGAACTCTATGAAGAGAAATCATATAACAAAAATACGGCCTTTCTAGATTATGTTCGTAGTTATTCAAAAATGTTTAAACGCGTTTGTGCCGTAGCTAAATCTAATTTCATTAAAAACAAAATTGAATCTAGTAGCAATATAATGAAAACGACTTGGCAAATTATAAACAGAGAGACTGGAAAGGCCAAAGCTACACATAATAACTTCAAGCTTAAGATAGATAATCAATTGCTAAGTACAGACCTAGAAGTAGCAAAAGCTTTCGAAAATTTCTTTACGGACATTCCAGTTTCAACAACCAAGTCTTTAAATTCATCTCCCGCTGCTGCTGAATCTATACTTAAACAAAACTTTGAGGAATGTAAAACAGATTTTAAATTTAGGCACGTAAATAATGAAGACATTGTAAAACGTTTAAATCCCTGGAAATGAAAAAGACAGCTGACGCCCATGGTCTATCAGTAAAAATTATTAGTTCCATTGTAGATTGTATTGCACCTCACCTTTGTTGTATATTTAATCAATGTATAGATAGTGGTGTGTTTCCTGACTTGATGAAACTAAGTAAAGTAATACCTTTATTCAAAGCTGGTAGTACATCAGACCCCACCAATTTTAGACCCATATCGATTCTACCAACGCTTTAGACGCCAAACTACAATGCGATCCTCATATAAATAAATTGTCGAACAGACTGAGTTCGGCAGCGTTCGCAGTTAAAAAAATTAGAGCTCTTACCAACGTAGATACCGCTAGACTAGTCTACTTTAGTTACTTTCATAGTCTAATGACCTATGGTATTTTATTGTGGGGTCACGCTGCGAATGCTAATAGTATATTTATTCTGCAGAAACGGGCTTTTCGTGCAATTTATAGATAAGGGCCTAGAGTGTCACTGAGGGAAAAGTTTAAAGAAATCAATATTCTGACATTTGTGTCTCAATATATCTATGTCAATCTTGTGTATGTCAAAAGAAATATAACTAATTTTCAGAAGTACAGTGATATACACAATTTTAATACTAGAAATAAAGACAAGTTGATTGCATATGTAAGCCGACTATATAAAATTAGTAATTCTTTTAAAGGCAATTGTATACGCTATTACAATAAGGTCCCTACTGATATTAAAAACTTACCCTTAGACAAGTTTAAAATAATAATAAAACAGAAATTGTATAAAAAAGGTTACTACAGGATATCTGATTACTTAGAGGACAGATGTCCATGGGAATAGATTGTTTGAGTAACAGGCTGTTTCGATATATAATTAGCATTCATTTTGTAATTTGACAATATTTTATTTAAAAAAGGAAACGCAAAAGATGCGACGACTGTGGAGTTTCTTCGGTGAGCTCTTCTCCACAGATTCCGCCATTGGGTTAGTGAACTCACCCAAAAAAATGTAATGACGGATCTAAGTGATGTAACAACATCCTATGGAAATAAATGATTTTTGATTTTGATTTTGATTTTTGATTTGGACTTGCTTACTTGAAGACCGGGGCGCATGCAAATTTAATAGAGAGTTATTTTGCAGTGCAATGGGAGTTTGCTTATACTTCACTTTGTTCTCCCAGGGTATAGGGCGGTCAAAGTGGGTGATTTCGGGTAGTGAAGAGGACGCGCGGTCAGATTGAGCCTTACACCTTGAGAAGAGCATGGCTGCCCTTTTCTCGGGGTTCATCTCTATTCTCCACCTGAGAGCCCATTCACTGAGGTCGGTTACTGCTTTCTGTAGTTCTTGACAAACGCGCGCCCTCTTTCTACTGGTGTAATAGAGGGCCATATCGTCGGCGGAAAAAGCGCTAGAGCGTCTTGGACGTAGAGTGAGAAGAGAGTAGGGGAGAGAACTGAGCCTTGCGGGAATCCGGCAGCTGTGGGGTGGGTTTTAGAGCGCGGTTTTTCTACTACTCGATGGCAAAAACTGCGATCGGTGAGGTAGTCTCTGATAATGAGTAGTAGCCTAGCAGGGAGGTCGAGTTGGTAAAGTTTATAAATAAGACATAGAGGAGGAGGAAAGGAGGAAGTTTGAGCATAGAGGTCGCCAGTTGTATGTAAACATGGATTGCGAGCTGTGCCATGTCGCTACTGATGAATCCAGCCGCTTAAAGTGTGCCTCTTGCCGGCTGTGCTATCACTACTCCTGTGTGTCGCTGACAGACCAAGAATTTAAAAAAAATACTGCCGATGAACAAGAGCAAGTGGAAGTGCCTCTCATGTAAGAAACCTGTTGACCGAATTCAGCTGCAGCCCCGTTCTCCTGCATCTATAATAAACGTCGACATCGAAGCGCTGATGGAACGCATCTCCACCAAAATGGACCTGCTACGCGCTGACATCGGTGCTGACGTCAGGACCATGATGGACGGTATTGAGGCCAAATTGACACTCTTTACCACCCGACTTGGAACGGCAGAGCAGCGTAAATCTGATATAGAGGATACTATGAGGGGCAAGGCAGATGAATTCAAGAAACTGTCAGATGAAAATTCCTACCTGCGCTCCAAAGTTGAAATACTCAAAAATAAATGGGAGGACAACGAGCAGCGTTCCTGTCTATCCAATGTCGAAGTCCAAAATGTTCCGGAAAAGAAAAATGAGAATCTGCGAGACATTGTCCAAGTTCTGAGCACAGTCATAAATGTCCAGATCTTGCCGAATAATATCTGTGCCTGTGCCGTCCACCGTGTCCCGCATAACAAAGAGGCGGCAGACCGGCCCAAGAATATAATCCTGCAGTTGAACAGCCGATCTCTGCGTGATGACGTCATCGCAGCTGCCCGCGAGCTCCGTTCGATTACTTCGGACCAGCTAGCTATCGACGGACCACCCTGTGATATTTACGTCAAAGAGCATCTTACTTTGAAAAACAAAGCACTGTTCAGCAAGGCTCGTGCAGCCGGTAAGGCCTGCGAGTACAAGTATGTTTGGGTGAAAAACGGAACTGTAATGCTTCGTAAGGTGGACGGTACCCGAGCACTCGTCATTCGTCAGGAGAGTGATCTCGTTAAAATAGTATGACTCATATATGTACTTTATATCGGTATGCCTGTACTTGACTTCTATGTCTATTACACACGCACTCTAAAATTATTTTGTATTATCCCACATCTGAACCAACTGTCTAGTCATCACTTGTCATGTTAACCCACCATAGTAATGTATACAAGCAATACTGCCGCCAACTGTTTATTACGTCACAACAATGTATTAAAATTAAAACTAAAGTGTCCAGTTTCCTGTGCATCGGTATTTATTTACTTCAGAGCTAGTTATAAATAAACATAGCCTTTATTATCAAAACTGTAACGGTTTAAGGTCAAAGGTGGCAGACTTTCGTCTGAATGTTTTGTGCTGCAACTTTTGCAAGCTACTTTTGGCAGAAGACTATAAAACACATATTAAAAATGTAGAAGATTCATTGGTGGGTAAGAATAATGGTAACATTAATTACTTCTGGCGCTACGTTGCATCCCTACAGACAAGTGGCTCTAGCTACCCCAGCACAATGTTCTGGTTCTGGTTCTGGCGCTGACTCCACCTCTGACCCTAAAAAAATATGCGAACTATTTACACAGTATTTTGCTTCCGTATTCGAGCCCAAAACGAGCATATACCCTGATATGTTTGATAAAATTGATTCTCACCCATGTTCCTCACAGCTTTGCAACATAACACTGGCGAAGTCTGAAGTGGAAAAGGCCCTCTTTGACGTTAACTTAAATAAGGGTGCCGGACCCGACAACTTACCTCCTGTTTTCTTGAAAATGGCTAGACATGCACTAGCCAAGCCCCTCACTGCACTGTTTAACAAATGTCTAAAGGAGGGTGTTTTCCCTGAAGCGTGGAAACATGCGTTTATCATTCCGATACACAAATCAGGAAACAAAAAAAATGTAGAAAACTATCGTCCTATTTCCATCCTCTCTTGCATACCGAAACTTTTTGAAAGATTGCTACATAACAATATCTATCCACATCTGGACAAACTTATCATAAAGGAACAGCATGGTTTTGTGAAGGGTAGATCTACGGTGACCAATCTGATATTATATACCAATGATCTTTTCGGAGGCCTGGGTAAGCGCCAGCAAATAGACGCAGTCTATACCGATTTTCGAAAGGCATTCGATAAGGTTGATCACTGTATTCTACTCAAAAAACTGGCTTACAATGGTATAAAAGGTAACCTGCTAAGATGGCTCGCATCATATCTAGACAATCGTAGCCAGGCTGCTGCACTAAATGGCTTCACTTCTTCCCCAGCACCCGTTACATCCGGCGTATCACAGGGCTCCATACTTGGGCCGTTGCTCTTTGTAATTTTCATCAATGACATCAACCAATGCTTTAGATATAGTAATTTTATTCTCTACGCAGATGATTTAAAATTGTACCGTGTTATCTCGAATCCTTCTGACTGTCTGCTACTGCAATCCGACATCGACAGACTCACCAATTACTGTACTTCAAACAAACTACTTCTTGCATATGACAAGTGCTCTGTCATTACCTTTACCAAAAAGAGGGTGATAGTCAGATACCCGTATAATATCAGTGGCCACATACTACAAAGCGTTGAATCCATTCGTGATCTCGGGGTCATTTTTGACAGTAAGCTTACCTTCAATAAGCACGTGCAGTACATATGCACTAAAGCATATCAGATGCTAGGCTTCGTATAGCAAACTCAAAAGAGCATCATCCTCAATCTCTCTGTATCTCTCACTTGTCCGTTCGCACCTAGAATACGCTTCTTCTGTCTGGAGTCCACACTACGCGGTGTATGTCAAAAAGGTAGAAATGCTACAGAAAAAGTTCCTGCGTAGCCTTAACATTAGGCTTGGTAATGAGTACCTATCGTATGCTAATCTGTTGAAGGAATATAACATCATGTCGTTGCAACGCAGGAGGGAACGTTCCGATGCTATCATTCTTCGCAACATCTGTTCCAGTCACTACAACTGCCCACAACTTGTAGAAGCAATACAGTATGCTATACCGGCTAGGACACGTTCAAGAAGGTTATTTCATATCCCCCTGTCAACCACAGTCACTGGTTCCCGACTGCCCCTTCATAGGATGTGTGACAATTACAACAAAAAATTCTCAGATCTAGACTTGTTTAACTGCAGTCTCAGTTCTTATAAGGTACAACTCGGTAAACTTCTACAGGGCTCAAATGGAGACAGCGGGATTGAGGCCTGAGGTCTATAAAAAAATACAAAGTTGTGTATGTGTGAGATGGATGTTGGTGAAATGTCTGTTTGTTTATTTGTCTACGCAGTCTGTTGCCTTTGACCTGGCCGTGCAGTTTTGCTATGTGCAGTTTTGCTGTGTGGGTTGATTAATAATTAATGATCAGGTTGATATTTCAGATGATTCTCAAAAAATAAGTCGGTGTCTATTTTGGATATGTTTTATGTCTCATTTAGTGTGCGTTGTGTATCATCTGCACGTTATCTCATCTTTATAGATACTATCCCTAATTCTATATCCTTCCCTAAACTGTAACTTCGATCTTGAATTGTGTAAACAAAGTAAATACAAAAAACTGGTCTTGTGTTATGTCCTAGTGAGAAATGTTTAAGATGTCAGGTTTTGTGTTATGTTGTTAGTCCATTTCTTATGTTATGTCACCTGTCATTGTTTTTTCTCCAAATAAACCAAATAAAAATAAACAAAATAAATAAATAAATAAAGACCATTGTGCCAAACTTTGTCAAAAGCTTTCGCTACATCAAAGAATATGGCACCGGTATCTTTGGACTTTGCCGTTTTGTGGAATCATTTGTAAATGTGCTTTGAATAGGTTGAGAATAAGTCGTCCATACCCTTTGCTTATGGAAGACAGTAAACTAATGGGGCGATATCTAGTGGGGTCGGTTCGATATTTCCCGGGTTTGTGGAAGCCAATAACGTGAGCTTCTTTCCAAGGGCTGCTAAGGCACAGAGACGGAGTGAGGAATTGAAAATTACCGTAAGGGTGGTGAGGAGTCTGAGAGGGAAAGATTTGTGATTTGGGTTTAAGTTCCTTGATAATTTTCTGCCCTTACACAAGGGTGATCTAGGGAAGGGAGTCAATGGGGAGGATAGAGCTTTTGTTATCAACTTCAGCGATGACCATGTTAAGGTGATCGGAGTCTATTGGCTGTGAAGAGGGAGTGGATTGGGCTCTGTTTTGTATGTTTTTCCTCGCTACTGTTATATACATTTTGTATGAAAGTAAATTAATGGAGCTTCTTACGTTTTTTATGTGTCGGCTGGGCCTAAGAATTTAACACGGCACCGATTAGCGATGTGTCAAATTTATAAGGAGGTTAAACAGCCGGCCGCTCACTGGCTAGCAATGAGAACATTTCCTTACACACAGTCTAAGGTTGATTCACATATTTTCCTCTATTTTCTGACAACGCCTTAACTGTGCAAGATTCAAGATAATAATTACTCACTCACTAGAATTCTTAAAGCAATTTTAAAAACTATTTGTATATTAAAATGATTATCTGTTGCTCAGCAACTAGACTTCCTTTTATGTCTTTTTTCGTGAATTGTTTTTTTTGCAGGTATTTGATCATTCAGTATTTTTTCGATATAATATATGATATTCAAATGCACACATATACTAGATGTTATTGAATAGGTATTTATATAAAGTTCTGTAAAGTTCTTCATAAACTATCTATAAATTTTCGTGAACGTGGCAACTATCGCTACTTGGCAGTATGTATCGTAGTACCCATCCATCAACCCAAACTGAGCCAGCGTGATGGAGTATGGCTCAATATTACTCGTATCCGGTTAGGCCTGTGCCCCCGGTGGGGATATTGATGGGCCAGATTTATTTATCTCACCTCATTAATCCACTGGAAGTATCATTAGGCTAGGATTAATCTTAGTTCCGAAAAGTGAAAAATCACGGTCTTATTTAAAAAAAAGTAATTAACTTAGAAACATTATGTAGGTGCTATTTGAAAGCTAATGAGATAGAAATAGTAGATTTTACAACAAGTGCACAAAACGAACCATTTTTATCCGAGACTTTTAGCAGCCCGAGCCGAAGGCGAGGGCTGATAGTAATGTCGAGGATAAAAATGGTTTTGTGGACGAGTTATAAACTCTGCTTTTCACTTCGATTGCGAGAAAATAAAACAGTAACATAACGTATTAACATGAAATCAACATGAATTGAGAAAATTCAATACGAAAAGTTCACGGCTTCTTTCCCGCTACTTTACTTTTTTTAATTTTCCTGCATAATTTTCGGGCAAAGAAAAAATATATACAGCCTATTCTTAAATTATTTTGGAATAATGTTTTTTTTTGTGGTAAACACGTTTTGATATTTAGTTTCTTTTTCGTATTATCTTATTATAAATCAAAAATGCAAATAGGGATGGAAATATTATAAATTAGCAATTACCATGTACAATTAATTGTTTTTGGCTGTATGGGCTAAATGGTCACTGCCTTAGTGTAGACACATTTAAAAAGCTACTTTTATGCACAAGAGCATAAAATTCAACTTTATGTCGCCTAGATCCTGCATAAAGTAGTACTTTTTCGAGCATGAGAAGTGAAAATAATATTTCGTCATATCAAAGTTCTTTCTGGGGACTAAATTCTGAATTAAACTGCAATTACTAAAAAAAGTAGTCGAAAAATCACAATTGTTCAAAAACAAAGCGTAATTTTAGTAAGTAGTTAACACTTTTTCAGCAGTTTTTGTAACTGGTAATACTGCCTGCTCTTCATTATAAAATCCAGTTGATTTGACCATGACAAACCCTTAAAGTCCGAAGTTTTTTTTTTTGCAATTGGTGCATGGTTCACGAAAATTTATAATGAAATGGCTGTAAAAAAATAAGTTGGTTGGGATTTTTTTAGACATTTTGTCGATAAAATAGGGTCCTCTTTAACCCTTTTTAATATGTCCAGTTTATGAAGAATCACACTGTATATCAGATATACATCGAATGGCAGAAAATGGCCACTTAGATTTATTAGCGAGTTTTATTGAGTTTAATTGAGTTTTTATTAAGGTTAAAGCCCTTCAAGATTATGTCACTTATAAACCTACATTTAATTCATATCATGTGGAACCAAACGGATCAGAGCACAGAAAGATTCAAATTTCTCCTGATCAAAGAGGCTTCACAGTGAAAGTTGTTCAGAATGATGCCGCTAACAACCCCTTATAATATGACTACAACTTGCTGTTAAACTTTCTGTCCCCCAACACAATAAATAAACCATTCAAATATTCCATACATTTTTACGACTTATTATAGCATCATCATCAAAAGCAAATAAGAGTTTGAAAGGATCTTGTAGAAGCTAGTTACATATATCTTTAGTTGAATGGATCCCTCTTAGCTGATAGTGATATAAGCGTGGTAATAAATCTGTCGACGAATGTCGGGATTGCGTTAGTGAAAGGATCGATTATCGGGTTTTCTTCTTTTACTTATTACTCTTTTATTCTCGAAGAAGAAACGGTTTTTATGTATTGGAGGTTCTAGGTTATTATAGTAGTTTATGTAACTGCTACATAATGGAGGGCATTAATAGTCGAGAGTGGGTTTATGAAACGAGCCGAAGGCGAGTTTCATAATAATATCACTCGAGAGTTTTAATGCCTAATTATGTACAGTTACATACACTAGTTTATCTACACACATATCATAAGCTCTCTTTGATGCGTTCAGGAACCGCATGTTTGACCGGCATTGCGGCTCTGCAGTTGTTTAGCTTGTTCTGTAGTACCAACTTCACAGACAAATTAGAGGCGGCACGCAGTCGGGCATCCGCGTTCGAAATCTGAATGTCATAATATGTAGAAAAACTACACATTATGGTCATAACTTGTAATTTTTCACATAAGAAATGAGTTTTTACCAAGTAGTTTAACATTATGCTGATCGTAACGTGCGGTTTTTGTACGCAGTAAAGAGGGTTTATGATACGTGTGTAGATAAACATGTTTATATTGTTAATATCTATTGATTAGATATCATACAGCTTAATAGTTCTTCAGGTGTAAAAAAAAAGTTTTGTCTTGTAGGCGTCGTGACGAGATATGATGGATCTCACATAGGCCACGTGTGCACGGCATGCACTTTTGGTTACCCAAAAAGCGACATTTGCCGTCTTACCACAAAAAACTTTAACCACTGTTTATCACATGTTTACAAAAAACGTTACCACGGAACTGCGTTTTACGTTGTATTAGAGATAGACATGGCTAAACTTTGTAATCAATATAGGCAACCGAGAAAGCTTGTTTAGTAAGTGCCTTGTCTGACAAGATGGCGGAATTATCGATCAGCTGTTCAACCGTGTTGGCTTTATTTAAGCAAAAGGTGTTTTTACTCCATTATGGTCCAAGTTTTGTCGTGATTCATATCTCCATAAGAGATCGCGAGGAAACCTCCTTAGTTGCGGTAATGGGCTATCCCCCTGTCATGCAAAATGGACTTTTGAGTATATGGAAGTGGGCACACCAATGCCTCTGCCCATCCAGTATCGAAAACGTTTCACGCTTTGTATCGTCCAATGATGAAATTTGTGTTAGACTATTGGGACACATTTGTACATTGCTACCGGTGTGCCATCCACAATAGAAACCAGACTAGCCGCAAGCCGCAGCAATCTTGGGAGTCCAGGCTGGTAGGTCAACCAACTCAAGCTGGTGCAGGAGATAGGATGGCTGTAATAGACGAGTTTTTGTGAAGGAGATAAGCCGGCTTTTCACTTTGGCATGGGATATAATGTATTATGTATTGTTACGAGCGTGGGGTTCGTATTTGATAGAAAAACGCGAATTAATCCACTAATTAAAACACTCACTTTATTACCCAAATTAGGCACTTACAATTCACACGAACTGTACATAAAATCCACTAAAACACACACACACTATTTCACTAATTATGCGCTCACTATTCACACGAAGAGTCTTTCTTTCCGATTATCCTTGTACTAGCACTCGATCGCAGTTAAAATGTAACTAACTCGCGCCGGACGTCGGCGCCTTTTATATCCCGCGGAGCCGCTCTGGACACATTGTCCACACATATCGCGAATATTCTAGTAAGGACCAGCGTGCGGGCCGAGAACATTCGAGACCATATATGTCTCTCTCTAATGGTGCACTCTCTCTGTCACTCCCTTCTCGAATGTTCCGAGTATAGCTATCTCTTTCTAGTAGTGCTATCTCTGTCACACACTTCTCGAATGTTCCGAGTATAGCTATCTCTTTCTAGTAGTGCTATCTCTGTCACTCCTACCGGATATTTCGCCATATAACGATTTGTGCTTCAGAGGCCCATAAGGGGTCCTGAAAACGCCTGAAAACGGGTTTTCAGGTTATGGCGTCATCTGATAGAGGGTGCCCTGAAACGGACTGAAAACATGTTTCAGGCGCCTGAAAACGACGGCAACTTGGGTGAAATTTCGATCTTTAGATATGTGATAGAGTAACTTCTGAAACGGCCTGAAATGACTTTTCAGCCTGCTGAAAACGCCTCTAAAGCACTGAAATTGACGTTCAAAGTTGCCAGTCTTATTGGCAGCCAGCGTTGGCTTCGTATAAACTATGCTTTAAGCATAGTTTATACGAAGCCAACGCTGGCTGCCAATAAGACTGGCAGCCAGCGCTGGCGTGGCATTTGCCTTGTGTAAACAGTTTTTCAAGCCAAGCCAGCGCTGGCAGTCAACGCTGGCGTGAATAGAGCGCCGGCCTATTTTTCTAGCCAGTGACCTCCGCCCGCATACCCCTCGACCCCCGCGCCAGCGCCAGCGACACGTGTAGACGCTTCTCGCAGTCACTGGCGAACGTCTATACGGTGTGTATGTTTTAGTTTTTTGTTCGGAACTCTGCGACAAAATGTCGAGAAAATTCAATGAAGAGGATACTTTAAAATTCGTACAACTTTATAGAGAGCACGAATGCTTGTGGGATAAACGTTGTGATGCATACAAAAATAAAGAAATGCGCACTGCAGCACTAGGACAACTTCGTCTAGGAATGAATATAGATGGACTTACTATCAATGAAGTTAAATCAAAAATCAAAAGTATTCGAAATACTTACTACTTGGAACTCGACAAAATCGAAAAACTCTTCGAATCAATCAACTCTTCTTTTAATAGTGCAGAGATGTTCCTTAAACATTTTTTTTTCAATAGACTTTGCCGCGAAATCATTATTTTTTACTTCAAACGTGTGCACACCCGAAGAAAAATCCGCGAATGAAATGGCCTCGTCTAAACAACAGGGGCCAGGCCAACACTGGCTTGTCGCAGGACTGGCGCCAGCATGACTGGCTTCGTATAAACTCTGCTCCTACCGGCGTAACAGTATTAAAATGCAGATACACGAAGCCAGTCGCACTGGCACTGTGAGACTTTCAGCCAGTACTGGCCTCGTGTAAACATAGCTAGCTATTCACCCCGGCACTGGCCGCCAGCTGGCTTGGCTTGATTTTACAAGGCTAATACAAGGTTTACAACACCAAGCCAGTGAGAACTGGCAGCCATCACTGGCCTCGTGTGAACCCATCTTAGCAGCACAACGGGCTCAAACAAAAAGAATGACAATATTCATTGTACACCTTGAGATGAACTATATACTTGAGATAACTTTGCGAGACTCAAATGATCATGTAATTCGTTAATTACATTTTAAAACAAAGACCTTCTATTCACAAAAGCCCATCTCAAACCTCTGGAATGAAATGAAACAAATAATAACACAACATTTTGATATCAACATTTTTAATTTGTTTAATAAAAGTTTTATTCAATGTTATTTCAAAATTTCTTTAATATCTCCAATTCGATGTTTATTGTCATTATCAATTATTAATGCCAGCCACAATTACTTCGTGTTTATCTTCTATTCCATCACATTTGTAGGTTTTATATTCGATTTTGTATGGCAGCTTTTCTGGTGCTGAAAAGTCAAGATTTCAATTAATTTATACCAAACTACTAAGGTAGAGGTGAGCGAAACCCTTGGTTACCCGGGATGAAGGAGGGTGGACTTAAGCAATAGGTAACACCACTGTGTACAAGAGGGAAGATACGGATCAAGTCAACATCTCTCTGCATGCGGTTGGCATAGAACTTTGGAGACTAGCGCTATAGAACAGACTTGACTCACAGACCATTGGCCTATGCCCAGAAGTGGGTTGATATGTGTTGACAACGATTATATAATGATGTTTTTTTACCTTTTCTGTTTCGAAATCCTGGAAAAATAGATTTTATGTTGCTCGTCATCACTACCCAGGGTAAGTGCACGGCGGGAGGTAGGAACCAACTATTTCCATTCCTGAGCATTTATCCCTTACCAAAAACCAATAAATTGTCTGACGAGTCGGTTAAAAAGACTTTCAGTGACAGTTGCGTGTTCCGTTCCCTTTCGCTGCATATTGTTTCGACTTTTTTGATAAAAGTTCTGAAATTAACGGTTTTTCAATAAAAAAATAGTATATAGTACTTCTTTACCTAACTATGTCACTATTACTAAGTTTGAAATTAAATTAAGCACAAACTTATCCATCAAATTATGTATATGAATTCTTTAGTTATTCGCGTAAAATGGAACTGATGAACTTTTTATATTTTTTAAATAGGATAATGTTTTAATTTAGACCTTTAAGGATAGTTCAGGAACGAACGAAATTAACTGAATGCGTTAGCCGCTTTTTAGTAAGATACTCAGTAAACACTTTTTTGTTGTAACGAAATTTAGAAGCTTGTTTAACATTTGTTTACTGATAAATGTTGATACAACAAGTGTTGATGAACAAGTGATAATATTTTGTTTTTATTATTTTTTGTAGTAAGGTGGTAAAGTCTATTCCTTCCACTATCTATCTTACTTTATTTATTTCACTGTATCACTGTTTTCCACAACACACAGGTTTCGCCATCTTGGTACTCAGCAGTCATATTAGGACACTGACAGCTCGAAGCGCGGGAATATTTAAATTGGAAGAGTCTTAGAACTTTACATTCATATAAATTTTAAGTGTCGGAAAACTCAATGAGTAAATCTATCATATTAATACCGTAGCCGCCGCGGCTGGGATTTGCGATATCACGCAAAATGACAAATAGAACAACTAACAAAACGTCGGCTCAAATGCCTCTGCCATGCCATATTGGAACAGCAGAGATTTGTTTATTTGTAATAATGGCTGTTTTCCCCCCAGTTCCCCCGGAGCGCCTGCTAGTATTGGACCACGTCGGGGGTGAGGTGCGGGGCGGGGTGGCGGGGCCCTACGACGAGGGGGCGGAGGTCAACCTCACGTGCGTCGCTGTTGGAGGTAATCTACATCATTATACTCTGCTCACATTGACCCACTGCTGGACATGAGCCTTTTGATAGCTTAATGGTTAATTTTATTTTATTATCATGATAAGTCCTCCATAATGTACCAGATCTTTCTGGATTCCGCTAGCCGAGTCCAAGTTTTGCCGGCGACACCTATGATGTCGTCACTCCACCTTCTGCGTTGCCGGCCGGGGGGTCTCTTGCCGTCTCGTGGGTACCATTGTCTCCATCCACTTCAGTGTCGCTGCTGTTTTTCAGGTATCCTCGATCTTCGTATATTCGCGAATGTCACGACTCTTTTTACTCTTGATGTGTATGATGCTACACACTTCTTTCGGCAGCTCTTTGGCATGATCTTGAAATTGCCATTTGAGCAAATTAAAAACCATATTAAAGCGACTTTGTCGAAAAAGGGATATTACAATGTTCAAGATTACTTAAATAACGGGACTGTATGGGGTAAATCTGGCTCAACACAGACCTTGCTGTTAATAGTTTTGTAATTAGTTATTCCTACTTATTAATTATGATATAATGATATTTAAAAAAATAATTATTAGTTAAGCACAAGTAATTTTTTAAAGAGATCTAAAAATCAATCTGTGGGAGTTTCTACGCCCTACTACTCCCACAGTGGTCCAATGTAGAGAAGAGGCAAAAAATGACGATTGCTAATTATATGTAAATATCTACAGTAATAAAGACCATTGGAATTTGAATTTGATCCTGAGCTTCTTTTTGGTTTCCTCTGCGGTAGACCATCTTTGGCATCCGTATAACAGCCTTGGTAATATTTGGGAGTCCATAAACCTCTTTTTAAGTGGTTATTTACTTTTATATATTTATTTTTAGGTCCTCTGAATAAGGGTGGTTGCAATGCAATGATTGAGCGACATAATGACATCATAAATCTAGGTGTACTACAGATATTGTGACTGTGTATTAGTAACTTCTACTGTATTGTTATCAGGTGTCCCTGGGCTCTGGACACATAATGGAATCCTACATAATAATACTACTATGTTCTTTAATATTAAAAGTTAAATTTGTAATAAACACATTAAGTCATTTCAATGCTTACAATTACTTCATTACAAACAAAGGAGACGTCTTGAATCTAATTAAAAGAACCCAGGCCCAAGCGTTAATGAAATGTATCTCAAAATGACGTATATTCTCTCTCCTAAAATCTCAAATGTAAGTACATTATTTATCTAAATGAATTAGCGATAGTCGTCGCTAAAGTTGTGTTTATGCATTACGGGATTTTTCATAGATTGCCGATTTCTCGGTTAATACCCACTGGTCCGATGGTTGTAATATTTTGCATTTGGTTTTTAAATAATTTTATGAACTGGATTTTTGTCTTGTGAAAAATAAAGGATATTAGATTAAAAAATATTGTTTCAAAATTAACAATTAAAAACAAACAATAATAACTACAAACTAAGAGAATAAGCCGCCCTGGGCCATATCAGGCGCAAAGGTCCTATTACGCGTACTTATATTTATTCAGAGAAGACTTTTTTGACATTAAACTTACGGCGTAGATTTTCACGTAGCGATGATGAAACGTTACTCGATATCGCAACGTATCACCTCACAACATCGTTACGTGTTTAGATAACAAATTGGCGACGAGTATAAATAAAGAAAATCATATAAGTTAACGAGAAACTCGGGAGAAAATAAGAACCATGATTGTAGTAAATGGAGGTAAAAAGTGGATTTTGGTGGCTTCTCATTCCTTTGTTTTCAATATTTTTATAACAAAAATACATTAGTTACCTATTTAACGAGTTCTAGACAACGATACCCCACTCGATGGGGTAGGTCAATTATTTTTTCGCGCCCCCTTAAAAAGAAAATAAATTCACTATTTGTATGGGCCTTTCGGTCAACAAGATGAAGGCTGAGCATATTTTAAGACTGTAGCTTTACCCGTTCAGCTGTAAAACTTGTGTGACAGACGACCACGGACTGATGGACGGACACGTGAGTGACAGCAATAGTGCAATTTGAAATGCCATAAATTGACTTTTTAACTTTAATTTTAATACTATTACAATTATCTGAATTTTTAATTATGACTGTGTATTGTACTGCTTATTAGTTAACTCTGGGAACCTTACCTTAAATAAACGCTTATTATTATTATTATTATTAATAGGGCTCCGTTTGGACGCTACGTGTACGGATCCCAAAAACGTGTTAGGATACGTATTAACAGTAAGGTGTAATTGACTTTTGCCGGGATGCACAACCGAATTCTCAATGTTGGACAAACCCTTCACTCGGGTAAGGACACCCTCAGTACATTGCATTTTTCATAGATTTTGCACGCTATTACCATGGCATACGGTTGTTATTCGCGATGCATTTTTCAAGGTCTGCGAGCGACAGTCATGCTATGATTGTCTCACACTCGGGCAATGGAAGCCTCACTATTACTAGGCTCATGTATCGGTAGAATTAGCAACTTGATTCGTTGTGGTTAAACATTTCAACACAATCATTATAGATAATACATACTACAACATGGCTGTAACACGTGAGTCGCTGCGGCAGAACATTCCAAAAATTATGTTTATTTTTTTATTTTTTTCAAGTCTGATTTCGTAAACGCAGTAAACGTTGGCGAAACCAGTCATCAATTTTTGCCTATTTCAGTCATTTTGTCGCGCAATTCAGTATTTTTCGCTCATTTCTGGTAATTTGGTTAGTTAATTAATTTTCATTCGCTTAATTAGTTTTTCATTCTCTCGTTTAATTAATCAAGAAATCAAATCACTAGACCAGACTGATAAATGCACCAAAAAGAAAAGATATTGAAAACAAGTAACTTGTTCTGAGCTTTCCCTTCAGCCAGTCTACAGGTGTACAGCCCATAAAAATCCAAGCAAGCTCTGTTTGACATGGGTCTTTTGCGTCCCTTTGTTTTACACATTTTTTATACACACAGTATAAGCCCTTTGTGTGTTGTTTCGCCATTTCCGGATATTTTCGGGGTTAGAGAGATTTCGCTCTTTGTTATCGCGGTAGGAATGTTTGCGACGCTAGGGTTGGACTTTGACTTGTTTCGGCCATTTCGGCTGATATCCCGAGAGCTTGGGAAAATGCATGTCTTTAGTTGGATGTTTGGAACCTCGGGACACTTGACTGGCGATCGGAACAAGCAAAGTCAGATATAAGTTGATAGCAAAGAAAATTAGCAACAATAATTCAAAATTATTTATTTCTAGCGGTATTGGAAGCCCAAACGATCGTGCGGGTAGCAACATCTGGCCGAGATGGGCGTCCGTTTCTATTGGCTTGTTTCCGACGTTTCCGTGTTGCGGATGACACGTTAAGCTGCAGTGCAGGTCCTGGCTACTATCACTACTCGGAGGTAGTAGTCGTAAAGCTGTGTCAGGGGCCCTAATAAGGCAGCTTGATGACTTCTGTCAGTCGGGTTGGTAACTAGCCTAAACCCTCCGTAAGCCCGCACTGAGTCAACGTGAAGGAGGATGGCAACATTTTACTCGTATCTGGGTAAAGGCTCGTGCCCCTTAATGAGGACATTAAAGGGCTACAATTTTTTAAATTTGTTTGAGTCAAGTTACAACACAAGTCTTAGGATTCCCCTGTTAAGACATAATATTGCTTGGAAAAAATATTGATTGCCAGCAAAGCAGCTGCCTTTCACATATATGTTGGAAAGTTCTGGCGGAACTGTCTGTGACTTTGCGTACAAATATTTACACCCATAGTGCTTAACTGAGTCAGTTCCTACGGGACTTGTGGTGCGGGGGGGGGGGGGGGGGGGGGTGACATTACACTATAGTACACTTATTATGACTTCGTAAGCAAGGCCCCCTGTCCGAGTTTCCGAATTTAATTAGCCATGCCCAGGAGTCAGTCCTCCCTGCTATGCCCGGGTCTCTACAAACTAAGCGCGCATCAGCTCATGTAGTAAACGGACTAAAAACAACCACTACTCCGAGATAGAGAGGCCACAGCTCTCTCAAACACGAATAAACTTGGCGCGAACTGTACCAACGATGCGGCTTTGGCCGAAAAGTAAAGCATACTCATATATATACTATACGCTATAGGCTATACTCTGTATGAGGTGCGAATTTTCCGATACATTGGCCGTATTAATGGTGGTTATGACGGGCTCATCCCCTGAGAATCTTTATGTGAGTATCTGCTATCTTTATTTTACCGGATAGTAGGCTCCTAATTAACTAGCCTCTATTGGACAAATGGTTTATTTGATGTTATTAAACATGTACATTCCATTCTGGTTTCTTGGAAGCAACTAACCTCCTTCTAGAGATAGACTCGCTTTTTTACATGGTACTTCCCATTTGACATGCTAAGGCTGATTTGCCAAGGTTCGCAATCACCGCCGTGTAAACAGCTTGCGAGAATATGTTATGTTTGTTGCCATACAATTGAAGTTTGCTGGGGCTTGTAGAGTTTTGCAAACCTTAGCTTGTACATATACGTTATGCAATATTTGAGTTATTGTTTTTGACAAATAAGAATATATGTACATACTATGGGTGTAACAAAAAGGTATAGTCATATTTAAGGGGGTTGTTAGGGACATAATTCTAAACAACTTCCATTACGAAACCGATGTGATCTGAGCAACTTTAATTTTGACTTCTCCATATAGTCTAGGCCGGGCGATCAGCTGTATTGTATAAAAAAGTGAACAATAAAGTTGCTCTGATCAAATCGGTTTCATAGTGTACAGTTTGTACATAATTAATAACGACCTACTTTTAATTTGTTAGCGTTGCACTTAGCATGACGTTAGTACCTATACAAAAACAAGCAGTAGCAATACGATATTGATCGGGTTAACATCTACCAAGAAAGACTTGCCTAATTTATCTGTATTTCGTGTTGTTAAGTGACAATATAGTGCTTTACTGAACTTTGGTGATCTTTCTCTAACTAACTACAACAACTACAAGAACCCATCATAGCTACCAGAGCTTAAACATAACTTCCGATAACATCTTCAAGACGTGCGGCCACTACACCGTACATCTTTATGGTCCTTCGAGCATCGAGAAGCAAGTGCCACAAACTAAGCGATTCTTTGTTCCTTCTATTCCTCACTGATAACGGATCGGTTCTTTCGGCCTCCACCAGCGGAATCACCGAATTGAATTGAGAAGTCGTAAACATCGGTGCAGGGACGGAGGGGATTGAGATTCACGGCCGTGATCACTTGCATCCATTATCCAGCGAGCTCTGAACTGAAACTACTTACTTCAATCAACAACAACTTTACCTTTTCGCGTTACTGTGAACTGCAGGACGTGAAAGTGAACAAACAATAACAACTTTACCTTTTCGCGTTACTGTGAACTGCAGGACGGGAAAGGAGGACAACTAAACTTCGCCGAATCCCTGAGCGTTCAAACTTGAGGAACATCATGGAACATCTAACTTTACAACTTGAACTTTTTAACAAATTCAAACAAGGATGCATTAATTATGGGAAGGACGGCTCATCAAGGAAGACTAAGGACTACCTATCGAATACGCTCTCCAAATTCGACGACTACTGGCAGGAGTTTGAAGAAAGGCATGGAACAATTGAGGCCACGGTTCCTGAAAAGAACATCAAGTACTTTACCGATGACGTCTATGCTATGACTAAGAAAATGTATGAAAAAACGAAAGATGACATTTTGAAGAAACTGCAAGTTCTTCAAGGGTTAAAACCAACCCCTACCGACTACAACATCAACTTTGATTTGGCGGGGATCCCAGAGGCTAATGAAAACAACATCAACTTACTTATGTTCAAGCAAGAAATTAACATCAAAGCGCTTGATCGCGCCATGGCGAAAATCGATTTTCAGTCCATCACTGAAAAATGGGAACTGGAAGATTGTTTAGCCATCTTAAAGTCGAAATGGGAACCTGTCGACAAACTGCACTGTGAGATTGAGGCAAGTCTGGCGGGGGTCCAGTGTGAGGCATACAACTGTCTTTTCCTGAAAGGCGAACAGGATTATGAACAATTACGCAAACAACTAAAAAACAAACTACATTCAACAATGCACTATCAGCACTCTGCGCCGCGAGTCGACATACCGGAATTTAAAGGAGACTACAGACAGTGGATTTCTTTTAAAGATCTATTTACGGAAACAATCCACAACAACCCCACTATAAACAAGGCGCAAAAGATGCAGCATCTAAAGACGAAACTTCATGGTGAAGCTGAGAGGATTGTTCAACACCTATCGATCAGCGCGGATAACTACGATTCATGCTGGGCACTTTTAGTGCAAAGATACGACAATCGTCATCTGCAATTTGTGACCTTCATGAACACCATAATGCATTTGCCCAACATACAATAACGCGACGCGTTCACCTTAAAAAAGATGCATGACGTCATAAACGAAGCTGTCAACGGTTTTGTGAATATCGGCCTAGACGTACAAACATGGGACCCCATCATTGTGTATTTGATGTCGCAAAAACTGGACGCAACTTCCTATGAGGACTATGTGAAGACTCGGGTTGATCAACGAGCGATTCCGAAACTTGAAGAATTTTTAAAATATTTGGAGGGAGCATTTCTCGCCTTTGAAGCAAAGAAAAGCACAAGAAAAGAAAACTCAACGAAGCCCTTCTCCATCCCGTCGAATAAACAAACTCAAGAAAAAAAACATTTTGACTACAAACCAACATTTAACAAAATCTGTCATACAACTTATGGACAATGTCCTTTATGCAACGAAAATCATGTTTTGATGCAATGTCCGAAGTTCGTCGACATGGATACAGCGAAAAGAAACGGCACAATTGCGAAACTTCGTTTATGCAAAAACTGTCTTTTTAGCCACGGCTCGGACGCTTGCAAATCAGCGAAAACATGCAAAGAGTGCAATTTGAAACATCATACGATGCTTCATTACGCAAAGAAAACAACTGCAAACATAAACATCTCAACTCAGCAATCATCCGATTCGGGTCAATCAAATACTTCAAATCACGCACGAACTAACGATAAAGAGATTTTATTAACAACAGTTCAATTGAATATTAAATCTATTGACGGAACTTACCAAAATCTTCGCGGACTTCTGGATCAAGGAGCACAAGTAAACCTGATCTCGGAAAGGGCGGTTCATCTTCTAAAACTACCCAGAAAGAAATTTAATGCTAGCGTCAATGGAATTGGATCATCTTCAGGGGAATGCAAAGGAAGGCTTCAAATAAACTGTAAATCAATTAACTCGGATTACACGTTTGAAACTCAAGCGCTGATTATGAAAAAAGTAACTAACAACTTACCGAACGTGTCATTCCCCAAGGCTAACTGGCCTCATTTAAGCAACTTAAAACTCGCCGATCCGGAGTATAACATCTCTCAAAACATAGATTTCTTACTTGGGGCAGGAGTGTACGCTGAAATAATTCTGGACGGCTTACTGAAAGGCAATCAATCAGCCCCTATTACACAACAAATGCAGTTGGGGTGGATATTATGTGGCAGCATAACTAAATCATACTGCTGCAATGTAACTTTGATTGACCTACAAGAACTAATACGCTTTTGGGAAACCGAAGACATCTCCCATCAGCAACCGGATACGCTAAGGGAAGAGCAATGTGAAGAGTTTTACAAGAAGACTGTTCAGCGTAATTCTCAAGGACAATACATTGTTCAGATGCCCTTATGTTCGGATTTTGAGAGAAAACTTGGCAATTCAAAAAACATAGCCATCTCGCAATTTCTTCAACTTGAAAAGAGACTGGAGAGAAAACAACAACTAGCAACCATGTATCGAGATTTCATGAAAGAATACGAAGATTTAGGTCACATGGCGCCATCACAGACCACAACATCAGCTCTTCAGTGTTTTCTCCCACATCATGGAGTGTTGAGAGAAAGTTCAACTACAACCAAACTTCGAACAGTGTTTAACGCATCTCAGAAGACATCTAGCGGCTACAGCCTCAACAGCCTGCTAGAGAAGGGTCCGAACCTACAAAAAGACATTCAAGCATTGATTTTGAAGTGGAGAACTTACCGCTATGCCTTCACAGCGGACATTGAAAAAATGTACCGTTGCCTCTGGATTCAGGAAGAACAACGAGACCTGACGAAAATCATCTGGAGAGCCTCACCAACAGAAAACATGCAAGAATACAAATTACGAACTTTAACCTACGGTACTAAGTGTGCTCCATGGCTGGCGATGAGAACTTTGAAACAATTAGCTAGTGATGATGGAGACAAGGTACCATATCCAGGTGCAGCAGTGACCTTGACTCAAGAGTTCTACATGGACGACCTGATCAGCGGTCATTCGTCTCTGGAAGAAGCTAAAAAGCTACAAAAATCACTCATCATGTTGCTACAAAGAGGCGGCATGAACCTAAGAAAGTGGAGCGGAAATCACCCTGCTCTGCTAGAGGAACTAACTGAAGAGCAAATTTCGACAAAAAACAACTTTGAATTTAAATACGAAGAATCACAGAAAACCCTTGGTCTAACCTGGAACCCGGAAGCGGATACATTCAAGTTTAACTGGCCACTCCAACAAACCTCAAAACTAACAAAACGAACACTCCTATCAGAGATTTCCAAACTTTATGACCCGTTGGGCTGGCTATCTCCCGTTACACTAACTGCCAAGCTTATCTTTCAAAAACTATGGATAAGTAACCTGAGATGGGATGAAGAGGTACCAATGGAGGTTAAAACAGAATGGCTTAAACTGAAAGGTGAAATACCAATCATTCCAGAAATGCGAATTCCCAGATGGATTGCCGGATTAAATAACAACATCGAGCTATTGGGATTTAGCGACGCAAGTGAAAAAGCGTACTCCTGCGTTGTCTACAGCCGAGTCCTAAATGAACACGGAGAGTTTGTTTTAACCCTACTGATCGCAAGAACTCGTGTGGCGCCAATATCACAGAAAATAAGCCTACCAAGAATGGAACTATGTGGCGCTCTCCTGTTAGCGGAAGTAATGAAAAAAGTTCAAACAGCTCTCGCCGGCTACAACATAATCAAACGAGCGTGGTGCGACTCACAAGTGGTGCTAGCATAGATACAAGGTGAATCATCGCGGTGGGAAACCTACGTAGCAAACAGAGTCAATAAAATAAAACTTATATTGCCAGCTAACACTTGGCAATACGTGAAATCGGAGCTCAACCCAGCTGATTGTGCATCCAGAGGTTTACAACCAAGTAAACTACTCAACTTGAGCCTTTGGTGGCAGGGCCCAGAGTTCCTAAAGGACCCCGAATATACCCTACAAGAAACATCAACATCGTCTCAACAATGCCTCTATACAAACTTAACAGAAAGCAAAGAAAGCGAGAAACATAACAGCAACATAATAACTATCAATAAAAAACCCGAGCATTTTATAGAAACATTACTGGTGAATAACAGTAATTTGACCCGAGTTCGCCGAGTCATTGCCTGGATTTTGCGCTTCGTCACAAAAACGCAATCTACTGCAAGTCAACAAATACCTCACATAACAACAAACGAATTGACCAAAGCGAATGAACTGATAATTAAATACGTGCAGGAAAAGGAATTTGAGGTAGACTACAACTTCAGAACAATAAACCTTTACCATCAAAAAGCAACATCAATATACTTAACCCTTACATGGACGAGAACAACATTATGCGTGTGGGAGGTCGACTGAACAAATCAATATTACCAGGAGGCATGAAAAATCCTGTAATTCTCTCACGCAACGGAAGATTTACAAAACTTATGATCGAGCACGCGCATCTTTCGACATTGCATGGCGGAGCGCGGCTCACACTAACATACATACGGCAGCGGTACTGGATAATCGGGGGCAATAGAGCCGTCAAATCCATCTTGCACAACTGTGTTCGCTGTCGTCGCTTCGGTCCTCATAAAAATTATCAACTGATGGGAGACTTACCGAAGCAATGCATCACCCCATCGAAGCCATTTACGCACACCGGTGTGGACTTTACGGGCAGCATTGACATCAAACTAAACAAGGGAAGAGGAGTGAAAACATCCAAGGGCTACATCGCAGTCTTTGTGTGTTTGGCCACGAAGGCTGTACACCTTGAACTTGTATCCGATCTCAGTACGGAAACATTCCTCGCCGCATTCCAGAGAATGTGCGCTAGGCGCGGGACGCCGAAATGTGTATATTCAGACTGCGGAACCAACTTTATTGGAGCTTCAAGGGTGCTTCGACAAGAGTTCGTCGACTTTAAGAAGATGATGACTGAAAAATTCTTCAACGAAATCAGTAAAATGGAGGTGACTTGGCGGTTTAACGCACCATCATGGCCGACAGCCGGAGGACTATGGGAGGCTGCGGTCAAATCCATGAAACACCATCTTCGCCGAGTACTGGGGGAACAGAAATTAACCTATGAAGAGTTCCTAACTTTGCTAACGAAAATCGAAGCATGCCTTAACTCAAGGCCACTGTGCCCCTTAACTGAAGATCCAGAGGAATTTTACAACTGCCTGACACCCGGGCACTTCCTCACCGGTGGCGCAACGTTGACACCACCGTTGTCGGATTATACGGACATCAGGAGCATCGACATACGGCGCCGCTGGCAATTAACTGAACATATGGCACAACAATTTTGGAAAAACTGGTCAAACGATTATCTAAATCAACTTCAAACTAGATGCAAGTGGAACAAGCCTAACAAAAACATCAAGATAGGAGACGTTGTCTTGGTTAAGGAAGACAACCTCCCCCCGCAAAATGGGCAATGGGACGTGTGATGGAGGTTCACCCCGGCGCTGATGGCTACGTACGCGTAACTACTTTAAAAACTCAAACTGGAACGATCAAAAGACCCGTAACAAAACTATCATTATTGCCTACCGAATCGGAAAAGAATGAAAACAGAACAAAGTACGACGAAAAACATGTGGACCCGAACAGCAATAACATGAAAACCCAAAGAAAGGTTCAAAGGGTCTACGCTGCTTTCTCTGTTCTGACGATGATGCTATTAATGTTTACATTCATCACTGGAACGTACGCAACTTCAACAAAAACACAAATAACCAAGGTGGAACCCGAGCGGCCGATTTACTACGATAAGCTAGGAGCGCTTCAAGTTACACACGATGAATGGACATTAGTCATGTATTATAACTTAACTAACTACTGGGATGGAATTCGACGAATGGAAGGATATCTCAACTACATTAATAATTTCTGCCAAAAAACGGACCCTGCAAAACAGATACTGCAAAACGACACTGGATCAACTTTACTACGAGAACGAAGAACTTAAAACATACAATACTATGCTACTGTCTCCACATGCCCACCTAGGCGAGAGAAGAAAGAAACGGGGACTGATCGACGGAGTAGGCTACGTCGCAAACAGCCTGTTTGGGGTGCTGGATCAGCGATTTGCGGAAAAATATCAAGATGATATTCAATCGGTGCAAGAAAACGAAAAATACTTATCACAACTTATAAAAAATCAGACCTCAATAGTCGAACTCCAAAACGACTTACTCAAGAAAAATGAAAATAATATACAACAACAGTTCAACATGATCGACGGCTTTATCAATCAAACCAACATTAACTTTGCAACAATTAAAGAAGAATTAGAAGTCGTAATGGCGACAACCTACTTCAGCTCGGCATCCCTGTCAGCCTACATGCTTATTAACAACTTGAAAAAAATACAAGAAATAATTTTCAATACCCTCACTGCCGTGTACCAAGGACACATTGACGTTCATTTGATTACACCTACTAAGTTAATGGAACAACTGAAAAACATAAACGAACAACTACCGAAGACCCTGTCAATCCCGGGCGACACTGATGTCACTAAGAGCATCAAGGAATTATACAAGCTTTTGAAGGTCAGAGCTAGGGTCACAACTAATTATTTTCTGTTTCAAATCCAAATACGGCGGAAGGGGACTACGCTCTATATCGGATCATTCCACTGCCGATCAAGATGGGCGCTGAAATAGTCATAATCCAACCGAGAACCCCATACCTAGCAACAGACTTCAAAAAGAATACCTACATGTCGATAACTGATGAAAATTTACGCTCCTGTACTGTACACAATCAAGACCAGTACATCTGTCAACAGAATGTGCCGATCTACAATCTTCATAACAACATTGACAAAACTCCGTGCGAAGCAAAGTTACTGGGTCACACAACGACCTTGCCCTGTGACGTTAAACCGGCGTCATGCAAGACAGAGTGGATCGAGTTGCACCTAACGAACAGTTGGCTGGCAACATGCTGCGGGACATGCACTATACGGACTATCTGCAACGAAGACATCGCATCATACACGCTCACATCTGCCGCTATCATAACAATATCACAGGGGTGTGTGCTACAGTCCGATGATCTAAGCATCTTCGCACACAACAAATACAAAAGTAATGCAACAATAAACTATAACATTCCGGAAGCAACAATAAACTCTACTGTAAACAACATAGTGAGCCTGACCTATCCTAAGGTGCCTTATCAACTTACGAGCGAAAATGCTGACATGAAGAAACTCAGAGAACAGGTTGAATTTCAGAAGAGAAAGGAAAATAGCCTGCCCGCCAACTTAACAAGACATGATCTGCACCACTACGTGGTTGGCTACTCGATGGTCACCGTCCTCATCATCGTCGGCATCGTGTGGGTGGCGAAGACTCACTGCCTTCCAAAATGTACGAGAAAACATAATGCAGTCAGAGAGCGGCGCGAGCAAATCGAGCTATCAACGATAAGCACAGAACTGCAGAATCAGCAAAAACCAACACAGGGCAATCCGAGACCGATGACGCCTCGAGCGGATGCATCGCGGCGGGACTTTATTCTCGGTGCAGACAATTTAGTTTTTAATTTTGATTAATTTTATTGTTAAGGCAAATCTTTCTTATCATACTTTTATCTTTTCTTGGGGCTTCCAAGATGTACAGTTTGTACATAATTAATAACGACCTACTTTTAATTTGTTAGCGTTGCACTTAGCATGACGTTAGTACCTATACAAAAACAAGCAGTAGCAATACGATATTGATCGGGTTAACATCTACCAAGAAAGACTTGCCTAATTTATCTGTATTTCGTGTTGTTAAGTGACAATATAGTGCTTTACTGAACTTTGGTGATCTTTCTCTAACTAACTACAACAACTACAAGAACCCATCATAGCTACCAGAGCTTAAACATAACTTCCGATAACATCTTCAAGACGTGCGGCCACTACACCGTACACATAGTGAAAGTTGTTCAGAATGATACCAATTACAAACTCCTAAAATATGACTAAACCTTTCTGTTACGCCCTGTACTTACACTAGTCCCGCGCAGAAAGGAGAATGCCCATGGGGCTATGGCCTTCAGTATCGCCACAAATATTTTTGTGTCAGCATAATATTTAGTCTACTAGTTACTGGGGATGTGTAGTTATCGTATATAAATATAATTTCAATGTAATTGTCGGGAGATAGTAAAAAAAAATGTTTTTTTTAATTCATTTTCATATACAAATTCATCAAAAATAATATCAAGAAACTGTGCTGTGGCGTAGACATCGTTATACCGTGCCCAACTTAAATATCAAGTCACTGTCATTTATTCTATGGGCACAACAGCCTACTGTTCGGTTTCCCACCAGGCAGCTGAAATAGTAGCCTTCCATGGCATTTAAGCTGTTTTCGTATTGTTCGTCACTGCTTATTAGCAAGTATGTCTGGAGTATACCGATATGCCTGGACCTAATTCTGCCCCTAATCAAATATGAATTGTTTGATCTCATGGCAAGGGGAAGATCATCTTCGATTTGGTCATTTATTTCAATTAAATACGTTCCATTTTGTCAAACATGCTCCCTATAATAGGACCTAGATTGTTTCAGCTGATAGGTGCCCAGTGCCTGCATTTTTAAGTCTTCCAGAGTCAGACGGGGGTACCGTTCTAAATAGCGATTGTTTCCATCAATGGTTTGGATAGCTGCTCGTCTCCTGTTCATGTCTTCGGTTGGTATGAAGTTGCCCCAATGATTGGGTAAATGAAGCCTGATCAAGGCAACGCCTGAGGCGTGGAACAGGGGTGTTGTGGTACTGTTCTTCAAAAAAGGTGACAAAACCTTACTGAAGAACTACAGGCCCATAACACTGCTGAGCCACGTCTATAAGCTGTTCTCGAGAGTTATCACGAACCGTCTCGAACACAGGCTCGATGACTTCCAGCCTACCGAACAAGCCGGTTTCCGAAAGGGCTATAGCACCATAGACCACATACATACGCTTCGGCAGATTATACAAAAGACTGAAGAGTATAATCGCCCATTATGCTTGGCGTTTGTGGACTATGAGAAAGCCTTCGATTCCGTCGAAACATGGGCTGTTCTTAGATCTCTCAAGCGATGCCGTATTGACTATCGGTACGTTGAAGTGCTGAAGTGCTTGTATAACAACGCCACCATGTCAGTTCGAGTAAATCGATCGAGTCAGAAATGAGGAGATCCGTAGAAGAACCAAAGTTGCTGACATAGCCCGTAGGATAAGCAAGCTGAACTGCTGAAGTGGCAATGGGCAGGCCACATAGCGCGAAGATCGGATGGCCGATGGGGCAAAAAGGTCCTTGAATGGAGACCACGTACTGGCAAGCGCAGTGTGGGACGGCCACCTACGAGATGGACCGACGACCTGGTGAGGATCGCTGGATCTCGTTGGATGCAGGTGGCTACGGACCGGTCACGCTGGAGTGCGATTGGAGAGGCCTATGTTCAGCAGTGGACGTTAACAGGCTGAAATGATGAATGATGAAGGCAATGTGTAAATATTCTTGAGCGTCAGGGATGTCCACAATGACAGGGTGGAATTTATTAATTAGCGCGCAGCCAATTCTGAAGTCTTCCATAAGATGGTTGCGAGCTCTTTTGAAATATTCCTGCCTGAATAGCTTAAAATCTATTTTCATTCTCTCATTGAAACTTCAACCACCCATCTGCACATTGTAATACATAATTTCTTTATTGCACACAAATCAAACAAAAAACAAGAGTTACATAAAAAAGTGTACAAAGGCGAGCTTATCTCTAATAAGAGATCTCTTCCAGCAAACCAGGCAAAAAAGGGAAAAGTTGATGGTTGAGCAGGGGTAGACCTATGTGTACAATATATAAAATAATAAATTAAATAAATTAAATAATAACTATAATAATATACTAAATACTTATTATATACTACAAATACTATTTTATACACTATACTAATACATACTTACATGCATACTACCTATAACTCTAAAGGGAGAGGTAATGTCTCTTCACACGACTTTTAAAGATATTCAGATTAGGACTGTCCCTGATGGTGCAGGGGAGTGCATTCCACAACCGAATGGCCCGGGCTCTAAACCCGTTCTCATAGTAAGCGGTGTTATGCTGTGGAGTTGTGAGCATGGAAACTGCGTGAGTTCTCCGAGGTCTGCTGGAAGAAAGAAATTGAAAACTGTCTCATAAGAAAGTTGGGTAGCGTGGATTACGTAAAATGTTGTAGAGGAAATTGAGGATGTGTGAATCCCGACGAAGACGAATCGGCAGCCACTTCAACTCCCTGCGATGTTGTGACACATGGTCGTATTTGCGCAGCCCGAAGATAAACCGAATCCCGAGATTTTGAAGTCGTTCGAGTTTGTTCAGTAGTTCTTCGTTAGCACTGACCCAGCAGACATCAGCGTAATCGATGAGGGGTAGAATGAGAGATTGAGCAAGAGTGATTTTGGTATGTCGAGGCAAAAAGTACTGAAGTCTCCTAAGAGAGTGAAAGGTAGAAAATACTCGGCGACTTACCTCATTGACATGCGATGACCAGGACAACTGGTTGTCGAAGATTAGACCCAGGTTTTTAACTTTATCGCTATATACGATTGTGGTACCATTAAAAGTGACAGATGGAATGGGATGTTGCTGCAACAAGTTAAGAGAATGTCTAGTACCTATTATCATGGCCTGGGACTTGCTCGGGTTGACCAGGAGTCCGAAGGATGAAGCCCAACTTCTTATTCCCTCAAGATCAGCGTTGAGTGCCTCCACAGCAGAGTGTGCATCGTTGAGAGAGAAGTGGCGATAAATCTGGAGATCATCAGCGTAAAGATGATATGAGGAGGACAGGACGTCCGAGATGGTGTTGATAAAGATCGAGAATAGAAGAGGAGAAAGAATACCACCTTGAGGGACGCCTGTAGAGAGGTCACACCATTCAGTGGATATCTCTTCCGACCTGATACGCTGTTGCCGATCCCTCAAATAAGAGTCGAACCAGCTAGCAGAGAAGGAGGAGACGTTCAGAGATCTGAGAAGTTCAACGAGAATGTCAAAATCTACGCAGTTGAAGGCACTACTGAAGTCAAGTAAAGCAAGCACGGAAAGCTGTTTGCGGTCCATGGCTACCTGGATATCATCTGTGACTTTCATGAGAGCCGTGACGGTGCTATGACCCGGTCTGAATCCTGACTGGTACATGTTCAGCAGATTGTTTGAGAGAAGGTAAGAAGAGAGCTGGGTATGGACAATGGATTCAAGGACTTTGGAGAGGATGGGTAGGATTGAAATAGGTCGATACTCTTTAAAAGAGGTGGGACTGGAAGTTTTAGGGAGCGGGATGACTAATGCTTTTTTCCACATGGTGGGGAAGATGCCATTCGATAGGGAAAAATTTATAACATGTGTAATAGCTGGCAGTAGTTCATCCAGGATTGTTAAAAGCATTTTAAGGCAGATTTTATCATCACCTACGGCTTTAGAGCTCACTGCTAGTACCGCCTTCTTGACCGCATAGATTTCAACATTGCTCAAGTTGAATGGTGTGGTGTCGGGTAAGGACTTAGAGCGCAGGCTCTGAAGAGTGGATTGTTTGACAATGGGATCCATCACAACAGGTGGGGTAGAAAGGAACTGGTTGAGACCGTTGAGATCTACATTACCAGCATGAAAGTCCTGAGTCTTACCTATGCCAAGTGTTTTTAGAAACTTCCACACCTGAGCTGGTGTATAACTTTCAATACTCTCGTGGATGTGCCGACGCTTAGCATCACGACAGAGACGGTTGCAGCGGTTGCGAAGACATTTGTAAGAAAGAAAATTGTCATCTGTCGGATTCTTACGGTATTTACACTTGGCTCTGTTCCTCTTGGCCATTAGACGCTTAATAGTATCTGTTAGCCAAGGGGCGGGTAGGTGTTTCACTCTCACTTTTTTTATAGGTGCATGCTTGTCGTAGAGACCTAGGACTATGATATTGAACTTGTTGATTTTCTCGTCCATGGTCTCGCTGGATATTACAGGGGACCAGTCGATCGACAAGGCATCCGACCTAAGAGACTCTAGGTTAATATCCCTAAAGTTACGAATATTAAGAAATTTTGCCCTGCTCTTGAGAGGCCTGATCTTATACGAAAGATAGATAAGGTCGTGAAACGAGAAGGGAGAGTTGAGTTGACCATGTACAGCAACCTTATCCAAGTTAGAGACGATCATAATATTTAGGAGAGAGGGAGAGCAGTGAGGTTGGAAATGCGTGGCATCAAGAGGCAGAATATGCAGATTGAAAGAGTTGACTATAAACTTGAGTTTGGTAGAACGGGAGTCGTTTTTGAGGAGACAGGTGTTGAAATCACCTAGAATGAGGGTATCGTTATACAGAGGTGAGAGTTCATTAAGGAGGGATTCTAATGTGTCGAAGTAGTCGATGCGAAGAGAGGGGCTATAAAGAACACCGAGGAGGACCTTACTATGGTGAAGAGTTATTTCGAGAAAGAGATGTTCAGCAGACTCGGAGTACTGGCTAGGCGACGCGCTGATCACCTTGCACGGGATTTCCACTCGCAGATAGATAGCGACGCCCCCATCGGCTTTCCCGACTCTGTCGTTCCTGTAAAGCCTGTATCCTGGAATGGAGTATGAATAAGATGACAGCGATGGCTTTAGGAACGACTCAGAGACAAGAATGCCGTCCACGCATTGGTCACTAAAAGCCTCGAGCAGGTCCGGAAAGCTGGAGTGAATACTTTGAGCATTGATATGCACGATGTTTAGGTTATCCTCCACACCACCGAAAACAGTCCTAATGTTAGCAGAAAGGGGTTCCTCCGAAGCGGAGGTGTTGCTTTCTGCACTCACAAAATCGTCAACATCGTCGTTTGAAGAGCAGGAAAAGAAACTTTGATTGATAATATCAGGTAAATAATTCATATATATATATATATTTATATAACTAATTATAATACACTCTAAATATATATTTATATATAAATATTTATTCAATTAATATCTAGTTATCTAGCGTTATTAACTGGTTTGAATAAGCGCCTTACTTACACCTAGACCAACCATAAATGGAATGTTGATAGTTATATTTATCTTACAAAATTAACTCAATACTACATATATTACATCAAAAGAACAAGCACAAACTAAAGACTCTGCAAACATACGAATTCAAAGTGGTAAGGTGTGTACTTGACACGAGTCAGATTGTATAAGCTAAATTCGGAACGGACACATTTTACACAAATTAATACTTAACATGAACACAACAAAGTGACAGCTGACAGAGATAAGGAAAAAAAAAAGGAATGATTTGGATTTGTTGTGCCGATTCACGAAAGGAAAAAAATATACACTGAACTTTGGACTGTAAATATTGTCGACTACCTCACAGTTCATAGTGGGAAGCAAATGTTGGAACACATTCAACTACACAAAGAGTGGAGATTGCTGATATGTGGTGAATGTGCGATGGCCCAACCTCACTTCTTCTGAGCACCCTTCCTAGTCGTGACGCCCTTTTTCGAAACAGCAGCTGCGCCCGCAGCTGGCTTCATACCTAGTTCTGCTGGCGTCGCAGGGCTGTCCTTACTCGGGTGCTTTGAGGTCAACGGCTGCAGGTCACCCCAGCACTCCATCCTGTGACGAGACTTGTCTGGCAGCAGCACAATGATCTTGCCTTCGGATGTCCATGCGTTGCTCATTCCAAAGTGTTTGCGCGCTGCTGTGAATACTTCCTGGCGTGACTTAGTCAGGAATTCGGTGACTGTGATGCCTGAACCTTTCAGCGCCTTCTTGAGTCTCCAAACCTCATTGCGGGCCGCCAACGTCGTGAAGCGAACTAGCAGAGGCCGGCATTTCTAATACATCTTTTTTAGCTAATACATCTTTTTTTATTTGCTTGTTCGGTTGTAAGCTGATGTTCTACGTCTAAAATCGATTCTGGCATATGGGCATGGTATCCATATTCCTACAGTTCAGGAACCACATCTCTGAATCCTCTATGAAGGTTGAATACGTCGCCTTGGCGAAAGTATGCTTTCAAGGATCCTTCTGGATTTATAAACTCATGTGACATTATCGAAGCATCATTCACAGTCGCACTGAATGGACCTATACAATCAAGAATATGTCCATCACAGTACACAATCATGAAGGGTGTTACCAATTTTAGGTGTTTGTGCAAACTGTAGGTTTCTTTCTGGAACAGATAATTGCTGCCGTTTTGCACATAAACATATGTTGCATCACAAATAACAATAGCTGGCTTCTCATCATCAGAAGCTTGCAAGTTTCCATAAAATCCTTCTGAAATTAGTGTGTTGCGTGCTGCAATCTCTTGTACTGGCATATGTAATAATCACAAATACATTGGAACTAACTGTTGTGCCAAACAATTTCTAGCCTTTCCCATGTATAGCTCTAATGTGCTCCTCGGCATTTCAAATAACGTGGATAGCCTTTCGTTACTGTCGCTTGTTCTCATCTTGGCTACATTAGCATTTGGTGTCTCTTGGTGCAATAAGGTCATGAAACTGCACTGCATTTAAACCCAACCAATAATGACATAGGTGTGGCGGCATTAAGGTCGGTCTGGTTTACTATCTGCCTATAGTTGATCAACTACCGCGTTAGTTTATCAACTAACGGTGTTGACTATCTTCCGGTGACATAAATACCTCGCGCCACGAATTAAGAGCTCTGGGCGACGTTGGCGGGAATTACTGCGCATATGTACAGGTATTGAAAAGTGACCAGGTACACGAAATAAAAAATACAGAGAGAGAGGAATGATAAATGCATGTGCACCATTGTAACAGCATTAAAGGCTAAGGTCGAGCCACCGCTATCAGTAGCTATGATCGTCTATTCTATCTACCCCAAAAAGAGATGTCCCGATTCAGCTGTAAAATTTGTAAGTTAAGAATGATAAGTCTGAATTTCTTGTTCGTTGAGAAGCTCGTTAGACGTACAATAGTCGAACGGAAAATTGGTTCAGGAAGTTACGGTTTCAAGTTAGACAAAGAAAGCATATATGCTCGCAAGCCGGTATTTCGCATCAGTTAGCGGTGTATTGCGCCAGATCGATCGTTGTTGTATTTTGTGTGATGGTACCATTTTTTTTTTTGTATATATGGGCGCTTGGAACTTCTTTTAGTGGTCGACCACGATTTGTAATATTTGTTTGGGATATCGTATAGATATCCGTCGTAGTTTTACGACGTGAGTAATTAATGATATTTCATGTGCTCGCTAGTAGCGGCTTGTGGTGGTTCCAATTATATATTTGGTTCACGGCAATAACGATCCGAAAAGACCGGTTAACACAATTCCGATTTGATTTTGCGAAATGGGTTTGAACTAGCGGTTACCTCAAAAGGTCCGTAACGTTTTGAAACCTTCAACTCTGCGCAATTTGAGCTGGATGTTATCGAAACGTAGTCATTAGCGCTTTAGGAGATCTAACCCTCACCATAGCAAAGTGCATAGTTCGGTAAATACCGATCTATGAATTCCACTGACCTCAGCACGACCTCGGCCAAGCAAAATCATAAATATTTGACTCAACCTACACATTAGACCTCCAGCGAAATTAACATTTAATTTAAAGATGCAACTTGAATCCAAACTGACCCAAGGCAAAGCAAAACAACCTACCCGGTCCTAAACAATGAACTTTAGACTGTAATTTGATCTCTTCGCGCGTCCCCGACAACACTCAAATGTCAAAATATCAACAGGATAGGTTATCTGTGTTGACACCGGTTTAACTTTGTCCTGAATTTGTTATTTCCATCCGCGGAACCTCATCGATCAAACAGTCTCCCTATGCCCTGCCAACCTAGGTTTAGCCGCAACTAAACTCCTGTCTAGCCTAGTCTAAAATCCTAGTGTTATACCACGTCCATTATCGACACCACTCGAAAATGGTTGAGTTTGATTTGAATGTGCTTGTATGTTTAATGACTGTGTGTGTGTGAATTTCAAAACTCGCTACTCGAAAGGAATGAGGAGAGGATTAGCCCGCGAATATCCTAAGAGCCAATCCAGGAACCCTATGGTGAAGGAAAAGGGAATTTAGGGTCGCTCCAAGCCCAGACTCAGACTCAGATCAGTTACCTACAAGTTCATATCTAACGACCCAAGGATAGTTTTGGAATTTGGGGTAGGTTGATATAAAGGATAGGAACCGAGGTATATCTCGGCGCTTCAGACACTCACGAAAATCCACTGTAACTTCGCAATCACAATTCGTCCAGTTCCGACGCGTAAAACGGCAGACCAAACTGTTTAGAATTTGTTGAAAGACGACTGTCACAGTAGCTAGACGCTGAGACTGAATGCTCTCACTTCCCCCGCAATCGTATTTATAGTCCCCACATGTCTGAAAAAAAATGGCGTCCTTTGCGAACACAAGCGAATCTCTAACTACACAGGGTCCAATTTCAACCAAACATGCCATGCAGATCCGCCGTTCTACAAACTTTGTGTACGCATATTCACTATGATCAACCGTAGGTTATCACTCAAGTCATTCGGTATGGCCGATACACAAAATCTGTTGATCGCTGACCATAAAAGCTTGTTGCGATTAATTTAAGCCTTCTCGACCGCTAGCGCACTAGACAAAGACCACTAGAATGATATTCAGACTCGTGGTGTCAAACTCGCCATCTCATACCAAACAAACGCAATTGTATATTTGCAGTCAACATAATAGCTTTCTCCGTATCGTTCCATAATAACCTTCCATTATTTAGTTATTCATAATTTATTCAGCGCGAAGCCAAATCGGCTCTGATCCCTACACATTCCGCAGGAATGCGACAAAAAAACCTGACCTGAACTCTGTTCCTGGAATCATCCCACGCGCTCGGCTCATTGTTTTTTGCTAACTTACCCTGAGCTACTCAAAACCCCAAACGTTATATGAACCGACTCTCGTATTCAAAACAGCGCGGCGATGGGCTAGCCCTCTGTCACGCAAAATGAAGTATCAAATGTACTGACTCTCGCGTACCATTACACCATGTTGAATCTGTTCATGTGGAGTCGTTGGATATATCCTACTTATCCTGCGATATCTATCGAAGTCCAGGTTAACAACAGCGAAAATCAATTTATTGCTTAAACAAGTGAAGTCGGGTAATTTTTTTTTACAATGATAGTTTATTGCACAGGTTCTGCTCATGGAGTATGAAAGTAGCCGCGCCAATAACCCCAGAAACCTAGATTTCGATTTTGCCTCAGTGCTTACTGAAATACCTAACTGTAAAATAACGCTTAACAGACGAAATAATTATATAAAGAATTAGGAAAGAAACCTATTTGTTTTAGTAATTCTCTTCCGTTCACCACAGTTGCAATGTGGAGCCACGTCGATTTTAAGTGTCACAACACAGTGATGTCCATACGTAAAACCAATTGATACCATTTGAGTTTCTAAAATAAATTATGTGTACTACGTCGTTGTTTTTATAAGTTCTTTTCTTGGATAAGTTGTAAAATATTATAATCTTTTGAATAGCGATAAAAAATATACTACCGAGTCAATTTATATATTTTACAATGGTATATCCCTTTTCGGCACACGCCCATGAAAAAACCGGACGCTTGATACAACGCAGAATTCGATCTAAATAAACCACTTCTTATTTCTAGATTTCTTATCCGGAGAAGTGAAGATTTCTTAACAATATATAAAATCATCTTAGATTAAAACTTGTGACACATCTTAGATTTTCGCGATACCATGAATGGGCATTTTCCTTTGCCGATAAGTTTATAGAGGGTTGTATAAGTCACCGTAAGATAGTCAAAACCGTCAGTTGATCAACTAACGTTTTTTTTTCTCGTAAGTTGGTCAACTATCGACTGATAGTAAACTTAGGGTACTGCGTACTATATGACACGGTAGTTGATCAACTAACGGTTAAAACCGTTAAATAGTACACTGGTTTAAACTTGAATTGCAAACGAAATACCACGGCAAACACTGCGGTAGCTTAGGTGAAGAATAGAGGGGGCGAGCGCAGCGAAGCCCCCGAATATTCTTCGTGTTAGGTTGACATTTAAGAAAAAAAGAAACGTAAATTCTAAACCCTGTCGGCCTGGTCAACTACCGCGTTAGTTTATGAACATATGGTTTTGACTGTGTTCCGGTGGCATATACATAGGTACCTTGGCAATTTAAAGTAGAAAAAAAATTACAATCTTTGTAACATGTAAGCGGACTACTGCGTGTTTTTTTACTCAGATAACCGAATGTTGCCATCATTTATTTTCTACACTAATTTGCTTAGGTATATAGGTACGTACGTAGGAGCTCCGTGGTCTAATGGGTTTCACGCTTGCTTACATTATCGGACGTTCAGTGTTTCGGATGACTCGTTAATAGGTCCCGGCTACTATCGCTACGTGGTAGTGATCGTAAAAACCCCTCCATCAACCCGCACTGAGCCAGCGTGGTGCAATATGGCTTAATCTTACTCTTATCCGGTTAAAGGCCTGTGCCTCTTGATGGGGACATTAATGAGCTACATTTATTTATTTATTATTAATTTATTTATTATTAGTCATTGTCACACCTTGCGTGCGACTACTATGAATGTGTCGTTGAACTGTATATCATGTTGATTTTTTATGCAAAGAACGACATGTACAAATTGCCGAACACTGACCCGTGACCTCCCTCCACAGGACGCCCACCAGCAAGAGTCTCATGGTGGAATGCTCATGCTTTGCTGGCCAATTCGGAAGCTCGGGCTACAGTCACATTCAGAGTACAGAGGGCTGACTTCGGGACTGACATCACTTGCCAGGTATCTTCACCATCATCTCTCATCATCAGTACTCAGCCCACATCGACTCACTGTTGGGCATAGTGCTCTTCTCTATAGCGCTAATCCTCAGTCCAGGTGCCAACTGCTTCCTACGAGATACCGTCGACTTGATACGAGTATCGTCGGACCATCGGGCATTGATACTGTCAGTGTCTATAAAAATTGTCGTATTAACCCTTAGCGCCCTTAGTAACTGAGTAGGTTTCTTCGAACCTAGTGGAGCGATTCCGAGGAGGTGACATTACGTTGTCCAAACGTCCCGAAAGTGCAAAAATGTCCGTCGCCGAACGTATGTTATCCCCGCGGACTATATTGATTGTAAGTAATCAATGAAAAGGAGCGAATATAATATCCCAGAATAACAAATCACTGCAGTAAACTGCAACTCAGTCTCTCTGTTTATATTAGTGGCACTCACAAAGCACCTGTTTCGTTCATACGTGGCAACACCATTTATAAATACGGATGTGATTGCGTTTTGTTATTCTGGGATTTTGTGAGCGAGTTTTCGCGAAATAATTTGTGTTTGAAGTGAGTTTTACTTCTATCTAATATCATTACGATCAATTTGTGCAATTAACCTAGATATGTTAATTGCATATCAAATTGATCGTAATGATATTGCCTGCAAGATTCAAACATAATTTTCGATTTTTTCAACTAAGAGATACACTTAATTGAAATAGACAATTAAAAAAATCGAGGAAAAATCATGAATCGCCAAGTTTTAATCAGATTTCTAACAATGCATTTCATTTTATGCTGGCATGAGTACTTGGCCAGCAATAAACGTTTTTGTCGAGTAAGCCGGCCCGCCGGAATTCGCGCGCGGAGTTCGCAAAAAAACCCTGATTGACTGATTAAGCATACCATATACTTAAGTATTATATGCTGCTGAATGATATCGCGCCTTACAGAACGTAACGACACACGTCAAAACCGCAGGAACCTTCTCAGTTATGCGATATGCATGACATTAAATATCTTTGATATTTTTCTCTGCTGCTACATTCAGTTTTTTTTCAGGCGGTGACCGATCCATCTCTATCGCCGATGTCAGTAACACTCTCCATCGATGTGAATCGTGAGTATTTTTTATAACTACCCTACTAATCTAACCTAACTGTTTCCACTGTTTCACTAATTCATTCTTGACGTATCTTAGTTGCTTGGTTTATTTTCCGTCTATAATTTGTTGAAATAGAAAGAGGTTCTATTATTAAGTCCAGGGCAGGGTGGGTGGGCAGGAAATAGGGCAGAGAAGTGAACTGGAGCTTATTGTTAACGCTTACTTCTCATGCCGCTCATCATGTTATTGATGGGAGGTAGTTATTGCCCACTTACCGTGCTCCCTCCGTTAGCGGTTTTTCGTGCGGGAGTCAAAGGGCCGGGCAGCCGCGTGAGACAGCTGTAAGCGTGTGAGCGAGAAGTTTAAAGGTTTAAATGTAAACACGCATTCCCGTCGACATTTCCGCGTCGAAATTTAGAGAAATAAGTATTTTCGGCGGCACAAGCAGCAGCGGGCTGGGTGTGATGTAAACCAGGCATAACGCTGAGCTGTGGCGGGCAATCAGCACAACAGAATTTTCGTTGATCAGAAAAAAACTGATGAATGAAAATTACCTACAGAAAACGCAGTGCCACAGGTCGTCATTTATTAAAATAACACCACATAAAGAGCTCTCGCGCCGATTCGTGGAACCTTCTTTAAATGTAAATGTCAGATAAGAAATTAGAGATGGAAAGAAGGTTCTACTAAGGCTATAAACTGCATTCTTAGCTTATAAAAAGTATCAAAACGTTCGGCGAAACTGTTATTTACCGCAAAGCATGGTTTGCGTTCAATATCATTGAGGGCAAAAAGGTGCTAATTTGAGAGCTTGTTATCTTAACTACAGCCTTACAATCCTGCTATAGGTACTATATTTTATAAGATTACCATGCTGCACATGGTGTAACAGAAAGGCGAAGTCAATTATATACTGTATCGTGCTTTGGACTCAGTTCCCAAATAAACAAATGAATACGCAAATAAGTTGTAAGAGTTTTTAGACCCGTTATGGACATCGTTCTATTCTGAACAACTTTCACAATGGAACAGATTTGATCAGAGAAATTTTATGTTTTGCTTCTCCGTATATATTGGGCCGAGTTGCCGACTGATAATTAAAGAGAAGTGAATAATAAAATTGGTTTAATTAAATCGGTTTCATAGTAAAAGTTATTCGATTGTCGGCCCTAACAACACCTTAATATATGTCTTTACGTCCATGGAATGACAACACATTATGTCATATCCTGAGTATTAGCGGAGTGTTAATAATATTTACTCATGTTTGCGTGCGGCTAACCACAGATCGTGTTCAAATCAGTTGAGACGACCGCAGAAGAACTAGGATAACATGGTCATAGTATCTTTGCAATTGACCTCTCCCTCACTACTTACATGGACACTATAGATAACTGTGCCACGTGTGATGAATGGATGTATAAGGCAGGCTATCCCACCCCAGTGCACCGGGCTCTTTCTTGTCTATTGAAAGTCATGTGAATGTGTTCCTAGTAACACCGGATTCTATCCTATCTGCAATCATGGACAGGATAGAGTTAGCGGCCCCCTAAAGTAAAGTATTCTACCTTAAGTAAATTATACATATTATAAAAAAGTACATAAGACGGATCTTCTTACTGTGAAGATCACCATATCTTGGACGATGGACTAGTATACCTCGCGCCACGAGGTATGAGCGGTAGCCTTGAATGTACAGTAGTCACTTTTCAATACCCGTACATATGCGCAGTAATTCCCGATGCATGAACCACAGTGTTCTGTTTGTGTTCTACAATAACTCGATATGAGAGTGTTATTGTCGAAGGTGGTGGAGAGACACTGTAAATTATCCGCAGTAAGCCAATGTTCTGTTATTGACAGGACATCGCATTTCAGATCTGATTTTAACAGAACGAAAAACTCCGATCTTGGATGTTTCTATTAGACGCGTCTAATAGAAACATCCATGATCGGAGGTTGTTTTTTTCAATAATCGACGACTGTGATCTTACTGTGGGGCCAGAAGGAATGTATGCGTCTGTATAAAACATTTTCACTTCGCCGCTCGGTATCACAGACTCCTCATAATCATCCAAAGATGATAAAAGACGCAACGCCTTATCTCTCACGGGTGTCGAAAGTTCCGACAATTTTTTATACATGTATACCGGAGAAGAACAAAGAACTATCAGCACAAAATGTATTATGGATATCGCAAAACCTAACAACAAAGATGGTTGCCGGAAAGTAACTAAACTTTCACAATATTTTATGGGCGAACAGCGAATAACAGCGAAAAGTTTGACAGCATCTTTTTTTTTGGCGAGGCAAAGATTTCGCGCATTCAGCCGGATGAATCGAGGTCGTCTATGTTTGAATGGTTGTCATTTGGACCCTTTTGTGGCTTTTCTATAGACCGTGGAAGAGTTGTTTTTACGACGATTTCTTTTAACTTGTGAAGGCTGAATGGTTCAATTTGAGTTTCTCGTTCGGTTATTGCCTTTTGAAGACGCTAGTAAGGTAAAAATCAAATAAACTGGCTACTCGGCTATTTTCGAAACGCCATCTTAACCGAACTTTTTAATCTTTTTTTATGTCGGCTACTCTTAAGGCGAAGTAGTAGGTCAATGCAGCCTTTTTCAAGGAATACGCAAAATAGGAGCATTAAAGTAGTTATTTCTTTATACTAGCTTGTTGAGGATTTGTGCACATTATAAAGTAATTTCATTATTTTTGCTCGATAGAAAAGTCTCCCGAAGTTATCACAAAATCTGTACACAAATTGAAATTCGGTGCGAAATTATAAAAATATATTTAAGTGATATTTTTTTTAAATTTCGCACCGGATTAGATTTTTTTTGAATATTTATACAGCACAATATTTTGCATAACTTGAGATGTACAAGCCTTGTGGCCTACTGCGTTGCCTTAATAACAAAGCGTAAGTGATCTCGTTCGAAACCCTATGAATTGTCTTAGAGCGGTTTGGAAAAAACGTTTTATAAGTATTTTTAGGGTTCCATGACTTAAAAGGAAAAAAGCAACCCTGATAGGATGACTTCGTCGTCCGTCTGTCAAGACACTTTTCATCAAGAACGCGTGGAGATTTTATAAAAGTATCAATTACTCAGGTCTTTGGTCTCAAACTTATCAATTTTGAAACTTATAGGTAGACCCAATCAAAAGATACAGCCATTGAAGTCACAATTTTGCTGAAATTGCTTGGTATTCGCAAGGAAATCAAAACCTATAGAACTTCCCGTTGACCTAGAATTATCAAATTTGACATGAAGAAAGGTCTTTTACTAGTAGCATAAGTAAAGGAAAAAATCAGAAAACTGTAAATTTCTGTCGGTCTGCCTGTCTGTCAGTCTGTCCGTCTGTCAAGAAACTTTTCCTCAGGAGCACGTGGAGGTGTCAAGTTTAAATTAATATCAATTACTCAAGTCTGTTGTCTCTTGCATTTGTGACTAAAAGATACCGCCTTTATGTCACGGTTTTGCTGAATTTGCTTGATATCAAGGGAATCAAAATCTATAGGGTACTTCCCGTTTACCTAAAATCGTAAAGCATGGTCTTATAGCACATATAAACAAAAACCGAAAAAGTATATTTGCAGTTAGGCATATATAACAAACAAAATTGGTTACAATATATAGCTATACATACTGTACAAGCGGAAGCGTCTGTAAAAGCGTGATGGACGAACCAATTAAGTATATACTATCATATATTACTTATACGGAACGCATGGTGCGCGAGTCAGACTCGCACTTCACAGTTTCTTTTATTTCTATTCCACCAATAACCCCTTTCATCATATGGGTGGGGTTAAACGTGGGTTAAACTTCCTTTTTTTTTTTTTATTTGTCAGTGGTAAAGGTATTGTGATTGACGTTTAGATTGTTTGCGCTTTTCATCCTGTTATCGTTACATTTAAAAGCTTGCTCCTTGAAAACAAATTTTTACGGATTATTGATTCTGCGGTCAGCCAGATTTTTGTCCTGCCAGAATGCTACCGCGTGTTTCGCCATACAGAACATACAGAAGGAACTGATAAACTCATCACTTTTTGAAGTCAAATTTTGACAGAAACTTGATACTTCAGAAACTCACTCGCCAGTGACTCGGTACGGTAGCCCGAGTAAAATCATTTAAAACAAATAATTTTAGAGATACCACTTATTTAATAAAGAGCTGCAGCTAGACAATTTGCGCTTTTTGGTATAGAAGTCTTTAGCGCCTGTTCAAAATAAATTAATTAAATAATGAAGGCGAGCTTTCTACTGGCACAATTAACTTTATTATTGCTTTAATTTAACTGAATATAAGGAGCGGAAACACGTCCGTCTCGCGAATAGGTAGATAGAAGCTGACGCGGCCGCGGCGCCTGCGCCGTGGTCCTCTGAGATACCTCCCGCGCCTCGTCTTGATCCCCGCAGGCGTCTGATCACGCAGTGAATGCGTGGACATCCTCCCGGGCGTTGAAAGCTGGTGGTTAGGTAGGCTTTCAAATAGATCAGCCTGAAAGCGGCTCTATTATATTATGTAGGCTTTCGAATAGATCAGCCTGAAAGCGGCTCTATTATATTATGTTATATTATCTTGATACTCAAACATCTTCGTCTTCATTTGTCTCCGATGTTGGAAGAAGGCATAATTTATTTATTGCTCTTCGAATGATGCCTTTAGATGTGGTAACGTCGGCGACCCTGCTGACACCATCAGTCCCTGGATACAGGCGAAGTACACGTCCAAGTTTCCACTGTAGCGGTGGCAGGTTGTCTTCCTTCAGGATGACCACGTCGCCGCAGACGAGCTCTCGCTGGGGTGTACGCCACTTGGTGCGCTGCTGCAGCTCGGCAATATACTCGTGGCGCCATCTTTTCCAAAAATGTTGGCGAATTTGTTCGATGAGCTCGTATCTCTTAGGTCTGGTTACCTTCACAGGTACGGTCGGAATAGACATGAGCGGTCTACCGATCAGAAAGTGACCTGGAGTTAATGGATAGGGATCAGTGCAATTTGAAGAGAGGGGGGCTAGCGGACGTGAATTTAGGATTGTTTCAATTTGTATGAACAACGTCGCCAGCTCCTCAAATGTCAAAGCAGCAGCACCAGAAATACGCTTTAAATGAAATTTAGCGGATTTTATTCCGGCTTCAAAGATCCCCCCAAAATTAGGTGAATAGGCTGGACTAAAAACGAAATTTATACCCTCAGTGCTGGCGTATTCATATACAGACTGACGGCTGGACTTGAGCAATCTGGCTAACTCATTGCAAGCTCCTACATAGTTCCTTCCATTGTCGCAATAGAGCTCATAGGGTTTACCCCTGCGTGAAATGAATCTTCTAAGGCATTGAATGAAAGCTTGCTTGTGAGTCAAATCGCTCACCAGTTCCAAGTGAACTGCCTTGGTGCTAAGACAGACGAATAAACATAAATAACATTTACTAATTTGATTACCCCGCCCCTTACGACTACTAATCATAAAAGGTCCCGCAAAGTCAGTTCCAGACGAGTAGAAAGGAAAAGCAGAATTAGTACGAGCTTCCGGTAGATGTCCCATGATCGGCTGCACGGTACTCGCGCGCAGTCGCGTGCACGTGACACATCGCTTTGCTATGCGCCGCGCTAGGCATCTACCGCCTATGGGCCAAAATCGATCTCGAACCGAAGCTAAAAGTAACTGCGGACCGGCGTGGAATAATCGTAAATGTTCGTTGGCCATAATTAATTTAGTCAAATTATGTTTTGAATCTAATATTATAGGGTGCCTTTTATCGTATTCAAAACCCGAGTTATCTAAGCGGCCACCCACACGAAGTATGTTATCCGAATCAATAATCGGCGTTAAAGGTAATAATTTACTTTTCTTGTGCAATATTTTGCCTTGTTTTATTAATATAATTTCATCGTTAAACGTTTCTGATTGGCAAAATTTGATTAAATGATTTAATGAATAAGTTAACTCGTCAGCAGTAAGAGGCCCGCTTAATTTATGATCATTTTTACAGTTGTTAATAAAGCGCAATACGTATGAAAATATTCTATTTAATTTTACAAATCTAGAATAATTATTAAAATCTATAATTTGCTCCGAATCGATTTGAACGGCGGCTACAATAGAAGTGGTTTTTAGTTCTGGTAATTCAGATGAAACATGAGAATGTTGTGGTCATTCAGACGTGACCTTCGTAAGATAAGAAGGGCCTTCCCACCACAAGGAAGAAGAATGTAGGGTCTGAAGGTCCACCCCTCTCGAAGCAAGGTCGGCGGGGTTCATATCAGTAGGAACATGTCTCCACTGCGACCCGCTCGTCAACTCATTTATTTCGTTCACCCTGTTACAGACAAACATCTTTAAATTCTTTACATCCGTTTTTAACCACCCTAGCACAACCATCGAGTCGGTCCAAAACATTTTGTTAGTAATATTGAAACGAAATGATTGTACAACTTTATTGCAAGGCGCCTAATAACTCCAGCCGGGGTATAGTGGTTGGTTTCACGGGTGCTACTCTGGCCTTTGCGCATAAAAGCCTAACTGTCACTCTTCCGTCAGAACCTATCGAGCGCAAGTAAATACACCCGGCATAGGCGTGCATAGAAGCATCGACAAAACAATGCAATTAAATTGATCTTGGGGACACACATAGAACATTCCTGACAATTTTAATATTCGAAATAAAATGTAAATTATTTATAAAGTTAGACCAAACACGTATCAGGTGTTGTGGTATAGGTTCTTCCCAACTTAATTTTGCCAACCATAATTGTTGCAAAAATATCTTTGATGTAATAATATAAGTTCAAATTAGCCCCAGCGGATCAAATATTTTACAAATAGTTGATATAACAGAACGTTTAGTGTTTTGTTGAGGCGGTGGGATATTTGCCGAAAATTGAATTATATCAGACTTAGGATCATAACTCAATCCCAACACGCTGGACTCCTTAGACAAATCAACTAAATCCTGACTAGAACTATTGTCACTCAAAATTGCTTGCGAACAATTAGTGCGAATTTTTCGTAAAGGGAAACTGGCCGAATCTAAAACTTTCTTTACGTTTTTATAAATATACTGAATTTCGGCTTCTGTCTCGGCCCCTGTATTCAAGTCGTCCATATAAAAATCATCCTTTATTATTGTTGCAATATTTTGATCTGAACACTCTTCAGACAGTTTTAATAAACACCTAGTAGTTATAAATGGCGCGGACGCCATACCGTATATTACAGTATTTAGTTGTAACACCCTAATATCATCTGATTCATTTTTCCATAAAATCAACTGCAGGTGACGTTGGGATGGACTCAAGGCCACTTGCCTGTACATCTTCTCAATGTCACCTAGCAGTATGAATCGATGCCTACAAAATCTTAATAAAATAGAAAGCAAATCACTCTGAACAACAGGACCGATTCCTTGAATCTGGTTAAGTGATTTGCTAGACGATGTTTTCGCCGACGCATCGAAAACTACTCTAAGCTTAGTTGTTTCACTCTTATCACGAATCACACAATGGTGAGGTAAATAACAACCGAATAAAGGTCGAGTTATTTCACTAAGATGACCTAATTTACGATACTCATTAATAAAATCACTATACTGACTGTTTTAATTCTAAATTTTTATTTAACTTGCATTCCAAATTAAGTAAACGCCTTTTTGCTAAGTAGAACGAATCACCGAGTTGACTCTCGGGTTCCTTAAATGGCATGGTAACGCAGAATCTACCATCAGGTAAACGGGTAGTATTTTCCAAAAAATTGTTCTCACAAAATTGCTCCTCTAACGATAATGTTTTTGCTTCGTATGGCAATTCCTCAATTTCCCAAAATTTCTTTAAACTATTATCTATGTCTGCAATTTGTGTAAAATTACAAGATATAATATCTTTAATGCGTTTAGTAAAACCCACTGGGCCGGCCACTAACCACCCCAGCTGGGACTCTTGCAAAGTCGGCATATTCGTACCTAACTTTATCTGATTAGGCATAATTACTTTCCAAAACATATCACTTCCCAATAAAACATCAACCTGGGAAGGTTTAAAGAATCGGGAATCGGCTAATGTAATATTGGTAGGTATATTTATTAGGTCTGGATTAATTTCTATACTAGGTAAATTGCCTGTTATAGTTGGCACTACCAAACAAGACAAATTACATGAAAATGTATTTATATATAAGAATTTAATTTGATCTTGCAACTTCCGTTAATGTTAGTCTTCATATTGTTTATACCGTGGACTTTAACCGTTTCGCAATCATTCCGACTGAACCCTAATTTATTAAAGATATTATCAGTTACAAATGAGGACTGGCTACCTGTATCTAATAATGCGCGCGCGATAACCTTTTCATTATTCGATTCATTTTGTATTTCTACCTGCACTGTACACAAGAGCGTATGACTCATTTGTACCGAGGACACACAGCCGTTAAAAAATTCGGAAGCGGCTGATTTGCTCGAAGTACTGTCTTGCGGGTCTGTATTATTAGATTTATGCAGCAAGGTGTTATGTTTGCCTTTGCACTCCTTGCAAGAACCCTTAAGACGGCATTGATAATAATTATGTCCAGCGCGTAAACAAATACTGCATAATTTAAATTTTGATGCCTCACGAACCCTGTCGTTATAACTCATTTCTTTAAACTGTGGACACTCATGAACGAAATGATTTTGGTTGCATATTACACATAAATAGCTAATAATTGTTGGTGGTTGTGAAGCTGTAACAAATGACTTTGTCGATTTATTCTGGAAGTGACTAACACTCGGTTTATTATCACACTTATTAAAATTAGTCGTTTCTAAAATATCTGCGTGGTTCCGTAAAAATGTGAAGAAATCATCTAGTGTAGGTAAGTTAGTAATACCATTTTTATGCTCCTCCCACTTTCTAAGCGTATTGGAATCTAACTTTGCGGAAACCATAAATATAATTAAAACGTCCCACTTATCTGTAGGAAGTCCTAATGTTTGCAAGGACCTCAGATTTTTTGACAAATGATCTATTAGAAATCTTATGGACTTGAAAGATTCTTTCATCATTGGCTCAATACTTAATAATGACTTGAGATGATTGTTTATTAATATGTTGGTATTGTTATACCTGTCACACAAAGTTTTCCAAGCATTTTCATAATTATTTGTGGTAAACTCTATGGACCTTATCACGACAGCGGCACCACTTTCTAAACTTGACCTCAGATAATGAAATTTGTTTATCATTGGTATCGAGCCATTCGAATTAATCAGCGAGTCAAATGTATCGCGGAACTCTAACCATTTAAGATAGTTGCCATCGAATTTTGGCAAAGAAATGGTGGGCAATCGGACAGACTTGACATTATGAGAACATTGGCTCGCTGACTCATCCTCTTGGACTCCCGGTTTTCCACCAGAAGACGTCGGTGACTCAATAATTACTTGAGCAGCAGATATAAGCGAAAAAAATTGCGATTCTATCAATTCTCTCTCATTTAATTGTACATCAATATCATCTGAAGCCAACTCAATTACCGACTGCAACTTATCAAACTCAACTAGTAACAATTGAAACTTTTCGGAGCGCAAAGATAAATCTTTTATTTGGTTGCTAGTAATTTTTTCTAGATCAATTTGTTGGTAAGTTGTTAAATGATCTCTAAACTTAGTAAGCCTACCCTTAATTATGCTTCGCTTCTTTAATTGCTCTTTTAGATCAATTTTTCAGTTAATTAGTAGGAAACAACAAAGAAATTCGTCACCTTTGTCTGCTGTTGCAATATTAAAAGATAATGTCTCAGAGTGTGCTTCATACTTGAATTTTAAGCACGTCACAAGTTCAGATGTCGTAAAGGCATTTAAATTGATAAATGTTAAGAAAACGAATGATCTTTGGGGACTCTCTGTTCACGTCGTTAAATCCCTGATCGAATTAATTGCACCTGACCTAGCGGTCATTTTCAACAATTGTATAGACTGCGGTGAATTTCCTGATTTAATGAAACAAAGTAAGATAATTCCCCTCTTCAAAGCAGGTAGTACTCAAGACCCCACCAATTTCAGACCTATATCAATACTACCAACATTTAGTAAAATTTTTGAGAAATTAATCTTATCACAGCTATTACATCATTTTGAATCAAATAAGCTAATGCATAACAAACAGTTTGGATTCACTCGCGGTCGTTCAACAACAGATGCCGGAATTCAGTTCATTGAAAGTATTTTTGATGCCTGGGAAGAGTCACAAGATGCCCTAGGCATTTTTTGTGACTTATCTAAGGCTTTTGATTGCGTTTGTCATGAAACATTGATCAGGAAATTACATCATTATGGAGTTAGAGACACGTCATTGAATTTGTTAAAATCTTATCTGAACGGAAGAATACAAAGGGTAGACGTAAACGGAAAACGATCACCAGGATCATTGGTTTCTTTGGGCGTGCCACAGGGCTCAATATTGGGACCCTTCCTATTCCTCATCTATATAAACGACTTACCCTATCTAGGAAGGGACTGTCATGATATGGTACTGTTTGCTGATGACACCTCACTTATTTTTAAAACAAAGCGAAACGAACACGCTACTGATGATCACGTGAACAATACCATATCAAGAGTGGTAAATTGGTTTAATGTTAATAATTTGCTATTAAATGAGAAAAAGACTAAATGTGTTAAGTTTCTTACTACTAACGTTAAAAATAATCAGACATGTATAACAATTAAAAATGAGGAATTGGAATTGGTAACCAGCACAGTGTTTCTAGGTATAACGTTGGATTCCAAACTCCAATGGGGTCCACATATTGATAAGCTATCGAACAGACTGAGCTCTGCAGCTTTTGCATGCAGGAAAATCCGTCACTTGACAGATTTAAAAACAGCCAGATTAGTTTATTTTAGTTATTTTCATAGTATTATGTCCTACGGTATTCTGCTCTGGGGCAGTGCTGCTGACATAAATACTATTTTTGTGCTGCAGAAGCGGGCTGTTCGTGCGATTTATAAAATTTATAAAATGAATAATAGAGATTCTCTTAGAAATAAGTTTAAAGAAGTAAATATATTGACAGTCCATAGTCAATATATTTACGAGAATATTATGTATGTCCATAAGAACATTGTTAACTTTCGAAGAAACTGTGATATACATAACTTTAATACTAGAAACAAGGACAAACTTGCAGTGCCCACTACTCGGCTCCATAAAATAAAAAACTCGTTCAAGGGTAATTGTGTAAGATTTTACAATAAACTCCCAAGCACTTTGACAGATCTATCAATTAATAAGTTCAAGAAATACATCAAGCAAAGGCTTATTTCTAAAGCTTACTACAGTATTAAAGAGTACATAGACGATAAAAATGCTTGGGACTGAATTGTTCTAATTAATTGTGAGCATCCTCACTGCCAGAGTTTCTTTTACTGGACACTTGGAGGCCTTTTACACCTCCAAAGATTAATTTAATTATACAACTCTTGACTGTGGGGACCATTTACATCTCCTATTATCATTGTATTATCGACTAAAGAGACTATACATCTCTGTTATTTATATTTTAATTATTTTATTATGACATGAGACTCTTTACATCTCTCAGAAACAATAATTAAGTATTTTTTTTTTTTTTTCTGATTATATGATAATAATACCAAATGTTCTGTAAAAAATGAAATGAAATGACATGTGAAAGTGCCCTTGTGGCCTATTTACAGAATAAACGTTTTGAGTTTTGAGTTTTTGAGTTTTGAAACGCGAATAAAATGCAATGAAGACAAATAAACGTTAATGTAGGTAGGTGTGTACCTCAGTCCAACCGTCTCGCGTCGATCGGTTAACTGGCCTAGCAACAGCGCGCACTGACAGTACAATGACACGTATCGTATGTATCTGACCGGTACAACACGGCAGTTGAAAGCAAAGTAGGCAAGCTGTTATGTAATACTTACTTAGGTGTTTCGGACTATAGTCCTATAGGCCGATAAAACACTAAGGAAATTGGATGGATAAATTAATCTCATAAAGCGTATATAGAATGTACGTGCTCTTTATAGCAAGCAATACAACGTAAATAAATAGCACTATAGAGATAAATCACAAACCGTTGAAATTTTAAGATGCGTAACTGCTTGATTATAAGCGCAATAGCCGAGGTGCAAATAAAAATAAGAAGCACGCATAAAGCTAGATGCTATCCTAAAGCACTTTCGGAGCGACAAGCCGCACACACAAATTGAAGCGGAAATTAGGTAGAAATTTAGTATAAAAGGTAAAGGATACTGTTAGGTCACTTTCTCCGGCAATTCTCTCAGAAGTCCGATGTTATTCGACTCGTCTACCTGGTCCCGAAGTCAGCAGATGCAGCAATCCCAACCGATTTCACCTTGTAGTCTCCGTTGAAAATTTGAATTCCGAGTAGCGGTACACCGTAGGTACTTGAAATGTCCAAAGTTCGTCGATCTTAGTCACGGTCGCCAGATGTTCAAAATAAACTAATTAAATAATGAAGGCGAGCTTTCTACTGGCACAATTAACTTTATTATTGCTTTAATTTAACTGAATATAAGGAGCGGAAACACGTCCGTCTCGCGAATAGGTAGATAGAAGCTGACGCGGCCGCGGCGCCTGCGCCATGGTCCTCTGAGATACCTCCTGCGCCTCGTCTTGATCCCCGCAGGCGTCTGATCACGCAGTGAATGCGTGGACACGCCTAAATTATTTTAAGGCGCATGCATCGGTAAAAATGGCTAGTCGATTCGTGGTGGTTGAATTTTCGGACACAACCATTTTTTTTTGTTTTACAGTCACATACTTTGCTTCTGGCCCCACACTAGGATATTAAAATAGAGATCATAACAGCTCACACTGCAACATGGCTGTTATGTCATTCGCTGCGGCAGAACAGTGCGAAGATTGAGTATTTTAACCCGACTGCAGCCGAAAAAGGAACGTTTTGTGTTGGACCTGTATGCATAGATACAAATATGTCTGTTACTGGATTCCTTCGTAACTGCTCAACGGCAGATCCGATCTAAATAAATGAAACGTGATCGGATTATTCGTCTTGATAGCGCGCGCGAGTGGCATTGGGTACCACATTCTAAAAATTGTCTAGTCATTAAATTTAGATTTACCGTCGTTGTCACTGACTTCCTTTAATTTTTTTTTTTTTTTTGTATCTTAACAGTCAGTCTGCGCGCGCGCGTCATAGTGCGCAGGTGTCTGTTATCGCGATAATGATGTCATAATAAGCAGGATGTTATGGATGAAAATAGCCTCATCCAGATCTGTTCCTCGTCGTTCTCGGCCGAGGAGATAGTGCGCTCGAAGACGTTGCTGTTTGAATCTTTGCCAACGGACAAGAGAAAAATCAATCGTAAAGGCGACAACAAGCACCACCGCGACCTTCAGGACATGATCTCCGTGTTAAGGGTCACGAAGACCGACGAAGTGCCGCTTTTTGTTGCCCACGAGCTGGAGAAATTGCCCCCCGTGTTGTTCGATCATGTGGATGTGACTCCGCTTTTAAAGGATCTGCTCAAGATGAAGCAAGACTTAAATATTATAAAGGATAACTATGCCACAAAAACAGAGATTGGTGAAATACGTGAGAATCTTCAGCATCTCATTTCGGATTCCTTGGTGAATACGGATTTTGTCAATACTCGTCATCGTGGTGCTTATTTAGACAGCGGCCCCATGGGTCTGCTGTCAAACCAGTGTTTGTCCACGGACGATAAAGGTGGGCTTTTGCAACCGACTTGGCGGTCCATTTCTTATCCCACAGCGTCCCCATTTTTTCAAAATGTTGAAAAAACCAGCAAAGGAGCCAAGGAAAATATCGTCCTACCCTCAAATAGCTCGCCAATCAGCGAGCCGTTGGTTTCATCACCACCGCCGCGTCGCGACCAGCCTGCCGCCAGCGCTGTGCCGCACGCACACATAGACAGCAGCGAGTCGGCGGATATTCAATCCAGTTCGCCGCCTCAGACAATAGTCTCAACAGCTGAGTGCCCTGTGACTGTGGAAGGGGTAGCTACGTTTGCGGAGGCTGTCAAGTCATGTCCGCACGATGAAGGATGGATGCAGGTGGTGAAGAAGAAGAAGAAATCCAAGTCGAGGTCTAAGAACCGTTTCTTGGGTCAGGCGGGGCAAGCAAATGTGGAACCCGACGGTTTGTTTAAGGCAGCCGATCCCAAAGTTCCTTTGTTTATCACCAATGTTCACAATGATACGAAGACAAAGAATATTGCGGACTACATCTTCAGGAAGACGCAAGAAAAAGTAAATTTACGACAAATTGACATACAGGGTGATGACTCAGAGCACAAAGCATTCAAGATGTATGCAAACAGAAATAAACTCCCTGTTCAGGCTTCTCAGCACCTAATGACCTCGTAGGGGCCCATCAGCTACGAGGTAGCGTAACGATCAGTTGCCAAGAAGTGTGAACGTCGGCGGTTCACCGAGCTGAAGTTAATTGGGGTCGATCTAACCTGGTCTGTGCTTCGGTCCCGTCAACCTCCTGTCTCTCTGCAAGGCCCGGGTGCACCCTAGGCTCTTCTTGGTAGACAGGTTCTTCAGCCAACCAGGTATGACTGGCGGGTCAGCTTCAATGAGCACAGTGTTCCAACACAGGTTATGTTACGTGGTAAAAACAATCGGGGCACGAAAATGCGAACTTTATCTGGTTCGAGAAACAATAACACACTCAGCTATATTAACAATCCTGAGGGAAACCCGAATACATTCCAGATGGCCTGCGATTTAATTTCAATACCCTAACCAAAACGCGTTTTCATTGCGAGGGCTTTCGTCTGTCAGTTGTCAAAAAACTGCCCGGTTGGCAGCTAACGTCAAATTCAAAATGGCCGTTCAGAAACCATCGATCGAATATCGATTTGGAATCGAACAATCACCCGCCCGGACAGGCACCCACCTGTCCCCTAATCTACGGGCAGCCGAGACAACGTTGCTACCGCTCGTTTTAGAACCGAGCCTCCTACTAGAACCTCTGCAGACATGGGGGTCCCGTCCTTGCCAGGGAACAAGTTAACAATGCGCCCCCTGCGCCAACGAAGTGGCGGTAGGTTAGCATCCTTAACCAGAACGAGGTCACCAACACTCGGGGGGCTAGTTTTGTCAGTCCACTTAAAGCGCTGTTGTAAGATATGCAGATACTCGAGCGACCAACGCTTCCAGAAATTCTGAGTAAACTGCTGCAACATCTGATACCTTGACAACCGATACAATTTCACTCCCTCGAAGGGGTGCTCGGGCAACGCGTTAAGTGGCTGACCTATCAAGAAATGGCCTGGGGTCAGAGCCTCCAGGTCATTTGGATCCGAGCTGAGGGGACACAACGGTCGCGAATTGAGAACGGCCTCGATCTTACAAAACAATGTCGCGAGCTCCTCAAAAGTCAGCGCGGTCTGACCTACTGTACGCCCCAAGTGCGTCTTAGCTGACTTAACTACGGCCTCAAAAATCCCACCCCAGTGGGGGCAAATCGGTGGGCTGAAGGTCCACTGTATACCCCGACGGGAGAGGGCCGTTCCAATATCCACTTTATTTACATTCAAAAAGTTGACTATCTCTCGTAAGTATCGTTCCGCACCGATGTAGTTAGTGCCGTTATCAGAGCGGATCAAAGTTGGAAGTCCCCTTCGAGAAACAAACCTATCCAAACAAGCAATGAAAGCCTCTGTCGAGAGATCAGCAACGAGCTCGAGATGTACCGCCTTGGTGGATAAACAAACAAACACACAAAGGTACGCCTTGTATTGCCTAGCGGTACGCAATCGTGAACTCTTCACCATAAACGGTCCTGCAAAATCCGTACCAACACCTGAAAACGGTCTGACCTCATTCACACGATCAGGGGGCAAGTCCCCCATGAGAGGTTGCATCGTGGCAGCCTTAAGTCGATAACAAGGCATGCACCGAAACACGATGTTCCGTATGACACGGCGGGCAGATAAAACTCCCGCTGGAGCGTGGCCAACAACGCGTTACAGCCGGCATGCGCGTTTTTAATATGACGATCAGTCACCAGCAATTCAACTAACTGTCCCCCCTTGGGGAGCAGAAGTGGGTGACGAGCCGAATACGACAGATTCGCATTGCGCAATCTTCCTCCTACCCGAAGTAACCCGGTCGAATCAACAAAGGGGTTAAGACGCGCGACGGCTCCCTTCAATTTCGAACGTCCACTTCGTATAATCTCCAATTCTGCCCCAAACTTCAAGGACTGTACCAACCGGACCAAATTCAATAGCGACTCGTTTCGCTCTGCCGGAGTCAGAATAGGGTTCAACGTTCGCTGATCGCGAGGAGTACGACAATTTCGAGCGAATCTCCTAATCCAAGTGGACACGTTTATCAACTTGTCAAGTGAGCTATACCGGTCCAGCAGAAACCCGGCGTCAGGGTCCTCAGCCTTCTGGGTAACATGCACGGCCGCTCTGGGGCCATGATCCGAAGATACTACTACATGGCTGTGGGGCCAGTCCGATTCTCTCTTGGCAAGCCAGGGTGGTCCCCACCACAAATGGTGTCTAACGAGTTCAGGAGCCCGACATCCCCTGGATGCACAATCAGACGGGTTCAATTCTCCTGGTACATGTCTCCAGGTCAGTGGGACCTCAGACGACACAATCTGGGAGACACGGTTCGCAACAAAAACCTCTAAGTTATGGACCGAAGCCTTCAGCCAGCACAAAACAATCTGGCTGTCCGTCCACGCGTACACCGTATCCTCCAAAACCACTGTTACCCACGCAACACTGTTAGAGTGTGATTCAAAAGTTTGGTCAAAAGAGCAGCCCCGGACAGTTCCAGTTTTGGAATCGTCATCCTTGTCCGAATAGGCGCTACCTTGCTTTTTGCCAAAACCAAACGCACGTCGACCTCCCCGGTGGAGGTGACGGTTCGCAAATAAACCGCTGCCGCAAACCCTCGTTCAGAGGCATCACAAAACCCGTGAAGGGTTGCCCTGTAATCCCCAGCAGGGACCAATTTCCTCGGCAGCGATACATTATTTATGTCCGATAGCGAGGTGAACATTCGCGTCCAATCAGTCAACAAATCACCTGAGAGGTGGGTGTCCCAGGTCAACTGAGCCGCCCATAGCCTTTGCATAAAACATTTGAGAGCAAAGGTGACTGGAGAAATCCATCCATTCGGGTCGAACGTTCTCGCAATCGTTGACAGTACTGACCGCTTCGTCCAGGCCTTCGGTGTTTCTAAAACCACCCGATAGGTAAACTCATCATGGACGGGCCGGTACTGAATTCCAAGCACTGACAACATGTTAGGGTTGTCAGGATTCTCAAAAACGTGCGGGTCTTGTTGAAACTCATCTGGGAGACCAGCCACCAACTCAGGGGAGTTGGACATCCACTTGCGTAGTTCATAGCCGCCTCGTTCCAGCAATTGAATGAGCTTGTCACGTCGGTCCAGAGCTTCCTCTACACTGGCTACCCCTGTGCAGACGTCATCGACGTACAAATCTTGCTCCAGGATAGCGGCGGCTCTAGGATAGCTCACACGGTCACGCGACGCCACCTCCCGCAGGGTACGCATCGCCAAATACGGGCTAGACCGTAACCCATACGTGTTCGTGTTTAACTCATAGACCTTGACTGGCTCGGCCGTGGACTCACGCCAAAGTATCAACTGATACCTTCTGTCAGCCGGATGAATTACCGTTTGCTTAGGCAAACATCATCCAAATGTCTGCGACAAATACAATCTGGTGCCTCCGAAAGCTCGTGAGAATATCCGAAATATCACGACTCAACTTGGGTCCCGAATGTAGACACTGATTCAGGGACATCCCGTTCGAGGTAGGTGCTGACCCATCAAAAACAACTCGAATCTTGCCGGTAGGGGTTCGTAGGACGGCATGGTGTGGAAGGAAACAATGATCCTCAGATCTCCAGTCCACACCCGATACCGACATGTGTCCTAACGACTCATACTCCCTCATGAAATCAACATATTTTTGTTTAAATACGGCGTCCCTTGTCATCCTACGCTCCATCGACATCAATCTCGTCTCAGCCATCTTCCTAGATTCTCCTAGTGGCGGTCGATCGGCCCTGAAAGGCAGTCGAGTTACAAAACGACCAGAACGAAGGCGACCAGTACTATTCTGGTAAAACAACTCGCACTCTTCTTCGTCTGCGTCGACTCGACGAACGGTGGGAGGTTCCTCTATCTCCCAGAAACGTTGGATAACGTCTGACAACGCTGAGCCAATAAGTATGCCATCTGACTCGGCAGGCCTAACCATTGGCAATGCCGGACCCATGATCACGTGACCAAACTTAGTATCCACAGCAATCAACCCGTCCGGCTGAAGAACTCGTCAATCCGACAACAGAAACCTACCCAGAACGTCTGCTCCCAGTAGCAGGTCGACCGGGGCTGGAGTGTCAAAATCGGGATCCGCCAACTTGAGTCCTGATGTCAGGAATCGAACGGCCGGATTCAACTTCACCAAGGGGTGTCTGCCCATGACATGCGTCATTACTAAAGCTTGCACGGATGTTTTTGTCAAAATGTCATAACGTGGAGAGAACGTGATCACCGATTGACCAACTACATTCGTAACCGTAACATTCCCCACGCCCCGTATTGATTTATTATACCTATTTACCTTGAGGCCCAACCATTTTGCTAAATCATTCGATACAATGCAGCCCTGAGCTCCAGAATCTAATAGGGCGCGAACGTATGTTGGGTTGCCCGCCAAATCCCAAACAAGCACAGAGGCGATCGGTAACACCACCGTCTCCGGTTGGGGGGCAACAAATGGTTGGGCCGCAAATTCCTAGCGAGGACCCCCGGGGCCCCACTGTGCCTGTAACCGATCAGGTATGCAGCTATACGCCAGAGGGTCCCATTGTACAAGTGGCCCACGAGCCGGTTCCATTCCCAACCTACGATTCCCCGTAAAGGGGGGTGGGCGTGAATTCAACCGTGGCCGCTCCATGAGCGGGGGGGACATCACATGTGACCGACGAGGACGAGGCGACGAGCGGGGCGACAACTGAGGCGGCGTCCGAACCGCACCCGCATAGCTCGAAGGTGTCCCATGACACCCGCCCGTTACGGCCTGCTCAACACACCCAATGTCCCGCTGGGTCGGATGCTGAGTCGCAACCGAAAACTCAGGGCCCCCCACGTAATGGTCCTGAGTGCGGCCCTGCACCCTGGTACTGCCCTGTGCACGTGGCGACGTTGGCCCCTGAGTTGCGCTCCGAGTCGCAAACGAATTCTCAGGGCCCCATGACGTGTTACCCTGGGTACGGCCCTGTGGAGGCTTTTGACCGGACCGGTTCATGCACAACAGATTGTTGTGGGGCCCACCACAATATCCGCACATTTGTGTGCGCGTGCAGTCCCTAGCCATGTGTGGCCCGAGGCACAGGAAACACCAGCTCCGCTGCTTGGCCATCCGGCGCCGTCCCTGAACCCTAAGTTCCCCGAACTTATTGCAATTGGCCACAGCATGGCCAATCTGCCTACAACATGGGCAGGTCTCACCATGTGGGGTCAATTCACTCACAGTCCCATACGACTGCCGGTTGGTGCGGTCCTTCCTCGTCGGAGAGCCCCTACTCACAGCGCTCCCGGCAGCTCTCTGTGGCTCCGAAGGATGGGTGACCGTCAACCCCAAATTCTCTGCCCGTCGAGCCTCCTCTTCCAAGAATCCGACCAAGTCGGAGAAGGCGGGCAGGTCCTCGGCCGACCTCCCGTGAGACTGTTCGAAACGAGTCTGCACGTCAGCGGGTAGGCGAGAAAGTACAATGTACAACAGTAGGTACGACCATTCACCAACCGGAAGTCCAAGATTCTCTAGAGCCTTGGTGACGGACAACAATGGGTTCAAAACCTCCGTCTGTATGGCCCCGACCTTGTTCACAACCGGGATACTAAACAAACGGTTCAGTTGGGCATCGGCCAACCTCCGTTTGTTATGGTAACGTCTGATCAACAATTGCCTGGCCGTTTCATAGTTACCCTCCGTAACTGTCAAATGAGCGACCAGCTCCCTAGGCTCACCCCTCAATGCTGCCACCAGCTGAGCCATCTTGACAGACTTGGTAATGTCCGATCGCTTGTGCACCAAACTGTCGAACAGATTGATGAAGCTCATCCATTCACCGGACACGCCGTCAAAAGTAGGCATAGTTATGGCAGGTAACCTGGACCCCGATCCCTGAAGCGGCAGAGGTGCTTCAATGTCACCACCATGGCTGGACTCGCGCTGTCTACGTATGTCAGCAGCCTTCTGCGTGATAGCAGCTGCCATCTCCATACATTGGTCGACATCCCCTATCAACCGTGACAGCCTGTCAGGTGCGCAACCATCAACTGATTCCGCCTGCGCGGACAATTCGAGCACCCTATTGTAACGTTCCTTAACGTCCATAGACCGCTCCAATACCACATCATGCCTATCTAAACGGTCTATCAGACCGTGTGCGGAGGAAAACCATCTGAGTTCCTTAGAAACACCCTTCTGGATTTCAGATAACGACATGATCGGAACAATACTTACTCACAATTTGCAGTAACTCAATTTTATTGGACCCTCCAGTCTACAACCCAAACGAGGGAACCCTAAACCACAACTTAAACAATGTTGTTTTCCTTAAACAATAGGAACCGAGTTTTATATCTATATAAATTCTGTAAATAACAATTTAGTCTCCCTTTATCACTACAACACACACAGATAATCAATATTAGTTCAAGTTATAAATTGCTATAAACTGAAAACAATGTAATAGCCTGCTATCAATAGATGTAACTACCTATGTTAACCAAAACATTCATTCAATAGCATTACTAGACCACTAATAGAATGACTAACTGGTAATTCAATGCAAATTTCAATTCAATATCTGTCTGTCTACTACCAGCAATAGACTTATAGCTTACAATACTACCAATCTATGTGGATACAGGAACAACCAAGTTACTTAACCGCCTATACCTACAGATTGATAGTCCCAAATCGTGCCTTCCTGGAGCCCTTGACGGCTGCAAATCTCAGGAAGCCACGCTCTAGCTACCAAAATGTTCAGGCTTCTCAGCACCTAATGACCTCGTAGGGGCCCATCAGCTACGAGGTAGCGTAATGATCATTTGCCAAGAAGTGTGAACGTCGGCGGTTCACCGAGCTGAAGTTAATTGGGGTCGATCTAACCTGGTCTGTGCTTCGGTCCCGTCAACCTCCTGTCTCTCTGCAAGGCCCGGGTGCACCCTAGGCTCTTCTTGGTAGACAGGTTCTTCAGCCAACCAGGTATGACTGGCGGGTCAGCTTCAATGAGCACAGTGTTCCAACACAGGTTATGTTACGTGGTAAAAACAATCGGGGCACGAAAATGCGAACTTCATCTGGTTCGAGAAACAATAACACACTCAGCTATATTAACAATCCTGAGGGAAACCCGAATACATTCCAGATGGCCTGCGATTTAATTTCAATACCCTAACCAAAACGCGTTTTCATTGCGAGGGCTTTCGTCTGTCAGTTGTCAAAAAACTGCCCGGTTGGCAGCTAACGTCAAATTCAAAATGGCCGTTCAGAAACCATCGATCGAATATCGATTTGGAATCGAACACTCCCGTTATTCAACGATGTCCACTTGTGGCCCAAGAGAATTTATTTCCGACGCTTTGTTCATTCCAAGTACAAAGTAAAAGACAGGGGCATTGGTGTGTCTGCTGGTACGAAGCCTATCACATCTTAAATGTCTAGTAGACCCTATACATACCAATGCAAACTGACCAGCTTTAATTGTAAAAGCGTAAAAACTTCCGTAAACTGTGTGAGAAGATTATGTCAAACATCAGACATTGTCGCGCTGCAGGAAACCTGGCTTCTTACTCACGACATTCCTTCACTAGGCAACATAGATAGTGACTTCGCCTACTTCGGGAAATCAGCTGTAGACACTTCGGCGGGCATTCTTCGTGGCAGGCCATACGGAGGTGTCGCGTTGTTGTGGAAAAAGTCGCTTTTTCCCTCGGTATCTGTTATAACCTGTGATAGTGAGCGGGTCGCCGCAATCAAAATAGTGATCCAAGATCGTTCTATAGTTGTGTTTTCCGTGTACATGCCTACTGACAAGGCCGAGAACCTTGCTGTGTTTACGTCGTGTTTGAGTGAGATTCTGGCAATAATTGAGGTAAACAATGCGGACACCGTGTTTATCCTCGGGGATTTTAATGCGCATCCAGGTGAGCCTTTTTTTAATGAACTTATTGACTTTTGTACAGAGCAGTCATGGTCTACGGTGGACGTGGAACTGTTGCCAACGGACTCGTACACGTTTGTAAGTGAAGCACACGGGTGCAAAAGATGGTTGGACCATACAATAGTGACTAGTGCCGCGCGTCAGACTGTACTCAGTGCCAGTATACTTTATGATAGTTACCCGTCAGACCACATACCTATACAACTTGAATGTAACTTTAGTTTAGTGAAACCAAAATTACCTACCATTCTTTTTAGTTATAATAAGGTGAAGTGGGGTGTTCGGGACTCGGATCAAATTATGAAATATCAAGATTTTTGTAATTCTAAGCTGAAAAATGTTGACTTTCCGACTGAATGTATTCACTGTGCTGATTCATATTGTTCAGACTTACATCATAAGCATGTTTTAGATAAGTTGTATGCAAGTATTATTGGTATACTGGTTGAAGGAGCTAGTGTCAGTTATCGTGACCTACCAGGCAAAAGGCGTAAATATATTGCTGGCTGGAACAGACACGTAGCAGACACTCACAGGCGGGCCCGTCTCTGTTTTCAGACATGGAATTTGTACGGGAAACCCAGTTTTGGTCTAATTTATCAGGAAATGTGTGAGTCCAGAAAATTGTTTAAACATAAATCAAAATGGTGTCAGAATAACGAACAACAAATTAAAATGGACATTATTGCAAAACACCATAGGGACAAAAACTTTTCAAATTTTTGGAAGTCTACTAATAAATTAAATCCGAAGGCGAGTCTTCCTGTGAGCGTGGCTGGCGTGCATGATCCGACCGATATAGCGGAGGCCTTTCGCACTCACTTCAAAGTGGAATCGCCTTTAGGAGCAGCGTCCTCGCGCGTGCCCGATGCTGCGGAAATGGGGCTCACCGGGGATCTTAATGTTAGGTTCACTGCTAAAGAGGTTCAAACAGTGATTAAAAATATGGTTCGAGGAAAATCCCCTGGACACGACAACCTCAGCATCGAGCACTTGCAGCATGCTGGGTTCCATGTAGGTAGGGTACTAGCGATGTTTTTAGTCTGTGTATAAGTCACTCTTACTTGCCTAATGACCTTATGTACACGCTGGTTATTCCAATTGTCAAAAACAAAACTGGAGATGCTTCTGATTTAAATAACTATAGGCCCATCTCTTTGGCAACGGTCGTTGCAAAAGTGCTGGACAGTTTGCTTGATAAACAGTTAGATAGGCACTTGACATTGAATGACCATCAGTTCGGGTTCCGGTGCGGACTCTCAACGGAAAGTGCTATCTTCTGTCTCAAGCAGACTGTTCAGTACTATACCGCCAGGAATACGCCAGTTTTTTCATGTTTCTTAGACTTGTCTAAAGCATTTGATTTAGTCAACTATAACATACTCTGGGCGAAAATGCGGAATGAAACGAGTGTACCGCCAGAAATAACTCGTTTGTTTGGATTCTGGTACAGTAACCAAAACAATTGTGTCAGGTGGGCGGGGTCATGCTCTGGTGCATACAGACTGGACTGTGGTGTGAGACAAGGGGGGCTCACTTCTCCTAAACTTTTTAATTTGTATGTAAATGACCTGATCGAGGAGCTCAGCAGCACTAGAGTTGGATGTCATATAGACGGACAAAATATTAATAACATCTCTTATGCTGACGATATGGTGTTGCTGAGCCCATCGGTCGGTGCGCTATGTGCACTGTTGCGTATTTGTGAGTCCTATGCGGAGGCCCATGGGCTCAGGTACAACGCGAAAAAGAGTGAGCTAATGGTTTTCAAGTCAGGCACGAGAACATACTCTGACCTGCCTCCAGTCTACATTAATAATTCTCCTCTGAACAGGGTTAAGAAGTTCAAGTACCTGGGCCACTGGGTCACCGATGACCTCAAAGATGTCTGTGACATTGAGAGGGAGCGTAGGGCGCTGGCTGTTCGCTGTAACATGCTGGCTCGCAGGTTCGCTCGTTGTAGTAAAGAATCAAAATTAACATTGTTCAGGGCATACTGCCAGTCTTACTACACGTGCAGCCTGTGGGTCAACTATACGCAGGGTGCATACAGCGCCCTACGTATTCAGTACAACAATGCATTTAGGGTGGTGATGGGCCTGCCGCGGTACTGCAGCGCCTCAGGCATGTTTGCGGAGGCAAGGGTCGACGGCTTTGCCGCCATCATTAGGAAACGCAGCGCCTCGCTATTAGCGCGCGTACGCGGCAGCTCCAACTCCATTCTTCGCACGTTGGCTGGACGGTGGGACTCGCCGCTGCTGGCTCACTGGGTGAGGCTACACGTTAGTGGGTAGCCTAGGCACTCGTCCTTCTTCCCCTGCCGTGTGTGTGTTTTTATTTTTAAATTTTTTGACATTTTTATTTTGTAATGATTTATTTGAATTTTAATTTTATTTTATTGTTGACATAATGTGTAATTTATTCTATGGGCTTTTATGCCTGCAATAAACGATTATTATTATTATTATTATTATTATTAATTAAAAATAATCAACAAGTTAAAAACTTAAAAAACCCGACGTGAAGTTCAAGCCGTAGTTCTTCCTCCCCTGTCGGGATGCGCATGTCGTCTTTGTACAAGACGGTGATGAAACTATTGCTCTGAGTCTAAAATATAGAAACGTTTGCAAACCCATATCACCATCAAGTACCTACGTCAAATTCAAGTCAAAGTCAACGTTATTTATTACTGTTGATATTTACTCATACTTAGCAAACGTAATTTTCTGCTACTTCTCTACATTGGACCACTGTGGGAAAAGTAGGGCGTAGGAACTCCCACAGAACGATTTTTATGATTTTAGATGTCGTTTAAAAATTGTTTGTGCTTAACTAATACAAATATTACAATATTATTATTATTATTATTATACTTTTTTATTTATCAATTTCTTTCAGAGACAAGTTTCCATATTTTAACAAAAACTCAGGAATTATACACAAAACAAGGTATTGAATCTAGAATCATAAAATAAATATGCATACACAGACACAAACACACCCTCACACACATAGGGACATCTTCCCATGCAGCCATACATACACCCTCTTACACACATGCATTACACATCCTTGCTACACACACAATCATGCAAGCAGTACACAAATAGGTACATCATTTTTTATTAGGAGCTAGATGTATACCTACCCAGTGTCTCATAATAGGGCTGTCAATCCTATTTGCCAACACATCGAGAATCGTATTCGGGCTGCCGCGAATACTACTCATTGTTGAGGCAATTCTTTTTCGCAGAATAGCAAAAAAGTCGTTGACTTTCGCCTCTGCGAACATGGTTGATGCGCTACAGAATCGCGGCAGCCCAAAACAATCCCCAATGCGTTATTATATTGAAAACGCAGAGTGCTGTAGGTCCTCTGCTTGTAGCTAACCCACAGGCTGCAGGTGTAGAAGGTTTGACAGTATGCTCCGAACAATGTGAGTTTCTCTTCTCGAGTGGACCGTGCAAACCTGCGAGCCAGCATGTTACATCGAACCGCCAGCGCCCTGCGCTCCCTTTCCATGTCCAGGTCCTCTGTGAGCCGGTCCGTGACCACATGGCCCAGGTTCTTACACTCCGTGACTCTTTATAAAGGAATGCCAGAGAGCTGGACAGGTGGCACACTCGATGGGGTTTTACAGTCAGCTGTAAAAATTAGCAACTCACTTTTTTTAGCGTTGTACCTAAGGCCATGTGATTCGGCATATGATCCACAGATCCCCAGTAGCTGTCTTAGCGCTCTGATTGATTATGATTAATTGATTAATTGGTTATGATTAATAAGCAGGAATAAATAGTTACAAAATTGTTAAAAGCAAGGTCTATATTGAGCTAGATTAACCCCCTACTGTCCCGTCATTTAAGTAACCTTAAACATTGTAATATCCCTTTTTCGACAAAGGCGCTTTAACATTATTTTTAGGTTTCTGCAGATAAACAAGGAACCCTTATAGTTTCGTTAAGTTTTTCTGTCCGTCCGTCCGTCCGTATGTCACAGCAACTTTATGCAGAAACTATTAGGACTACACAGTTGAAACTTTATATGTAGATGTATTCAATGAACCCCTTTACGATTTTTGTACAAAAATTTAAATATCAACATAACTCAATGGGGCATAAATGGAAATGAAACCAAAAAAAAATTTTTCATCAAACCTCTATGCTTGGGGTGTCTATAGATAGGTCTTTAAAAATGACGTTGAGATTCATGAAACCATTTTTCCTCAAAGTAAATGGTCAAAGAGACAGACCCTTTCAAAGTGGAAAAATGTGTGTCTCCCCCCTCTAACTTTTAAAGTAAGAGTGGAAAGTCTACAAAAAATATATGCAGTGTATCTCAATACACACTCTCAACGAAAATAAAATTGAATAAAATAAAAGAAGCAGTTTTTAAGATATAAAACATATATTAAAAACCGCAAAGAAAACTTTGTCATTTATACAAAAACTATGAAAAATAAAGTTACAACACAAGAATCCAGTCACATAATTACTTGCTGCAAAGGGACCCTTTATGGGCGAGCCCGACTCGCACTTGGGCAATTTGTGTAAAATTACAAGATATAATATCTTTAGTGCGTTTAGTAAAACCCACTGGGCCGGCCACTAACCACCCCAGCTGGGACTCTTGCAAAGTCGGCATATTCGTACCTAACTTTATCTGATTAGGCATAATTACTTTCCAAAACATATCACTTCCCAATAAAACATCAACCTGGGAAGGTTTAAAGAATCGGGAATCGGCTAATGTAATATTGGTAGGTATATTTATTAGGTCTGGATTAATTTCTATACTAGGTAAATTGCCTGTTATAGTTGGCACTACCAAACAAGACAAATTACATGAAAATGTATTTATACATGAATTTAATTTGATCTTGCAACTTCCGTTAATGTTAGTCTTCATATTGTTTATACCGTGGACTTTAACCGTTTCGCAATCATTCCGACTGAACCCTAATTTATTAAAGATATTATCAGTTACAAATCAGGACTGGCTACCTGTATCTAATAATGCGCGCGCGATAACCTTTTTATTATTCGATTCATTTTGTATTTCTACCTGCGCTGTACACAAGAGCGTATGACTCATTTGTACCGAGGACACACAGCCGTTAAAAAATTCAGAAGCGGCTGATTTGCTCGAAGTACTGTCTTGCGGGTCTGTATTATTAGATTTATGCAGCAAGGTGTTATGTTTGCCTTTGCACTCCTTGCAAGAACCCTTAAGACGGCATTGATAATAATTATGTCCAGCGCGTAAACAAATACTGCATAATTTAAATTTTGATGCCTCACGAACCCTGTCGTTATAACTCATTTCTTTAAACTGTGGACACTCATGAACGAAATGATTTTGGTTGCATATTACACATAAATAGCTAATAATTGTTGGTGGTTGTGAAGCTGTAACAAATGACTTTGTCGATTTATTCTGGAAGTGACTAACACTCGGTTTATTATCACACTTATTAAAATAAGTCGTTTCTAAAATATCTGCGTGGTTCCGTAAAAATGTGAAGAAATCATCTAGTGTAGGTAAGTTAGTAATACCATTTTTATGCTCCTCCCACTTTCTAAGAGTATTGGAATCTAACTTTGCGGAAACCATAAATATAATTAAAACGTCCCACTTATCTGTAGGAAGTCCTAATGTTTGCAAGGACCTCAGATTTTTTGACAAATGATCTATTAGAAATCTTATGGACTTGAAAGATTCTTTCATCATTGGCTCAATACTTAATAATGACTTGAGATGATTGTTTATTAATATGTTGGTATTGTTATACCTGTCACACAAAGTTTTCCAAGCATTTTCATAATTATTTGTGGAAAACTCTATGGACCTTATCACGACAGCGGCACCACTTTCTAAACTTGACCTCAGATAATGAAATTTGTTTATCATTGGTATCGAGTCATTCGAATTAATCAGCGAGTCAAATGTATCGCGGAACTCTAACCATTTAAGATAGTTGCCATCGAATTTTGGCAAAGAAATGGTGGGCAATCGGACAGACTTGACATTATGAGAACATTGGCTCGCTGACTCATCCTCTTGGACTCCCGGTTTTCCACCAGAAGACGTCGGTGACTCAATAATTACTTGAGCAGCAGATATAAGCGAAAAAAATTGCGATTCTATCAATTCTCTCTCATTCAATTGTACATCAATATCATCTGAAGCCAACTCAATTACCGACTGCAACTTATCAAACTCAACTAGTAACAATTGAAACTTTTCGGAGCGCAAAGATAAATCTTTTATTTGGTTGCTAGTAATTTTTTCTAGATCAATTTGTTGGTAAGTTGTTAAATGATCTCTAAACTTAGTAAGCCTACCCTTAATTATGCTTCGCTTCTTTAATTGCTCTTTTAGATCAATTTTTCAGTTAATTAGTAGGAAACAACAAAGAAACGCGAATAAAATGCAATGAAGACAAATAAACGTTAATGTAGGTAGGTGTGTACCTCAGTCCAACCGTCTCGCGTCGATCGGTTAACTGGCCTAGCAACAGCGCGCACTGACAGTACAATGACACGTATCGTATGTATCTGACCGGTACAACACGGCAGTTGAAAGCAAAGTAGGCAAGCTGTTATGTAATACTTACTTAGGTGTTTCGGACTATAGGCCGATAAAACACTAAGGAAATTGGATGGATAAATTAATCTCATAAAGCGTATATAGAATTACGTGCTCTTTATAGCAAGCAAGACAACGTAAATAAATAGCACTATAGAGATAAATCACAAACCGTTGAAATTTTAAGATGCGTAACTGCTTGATTATAAGCGCAATAGCCGAGGTGCAAATAAAAATAAGAAGCACGCATAAAGCTAGATGCTATCCTAAAGCACTTTCGGAGCGACAAGCCGCACACACAAATTGAAGTGGAAATTAGGTAGAAATTTAGTATAAAAGGTAAAGGATACTGTTAGGTCACTTACTCCGGCAATTCTCTCAGAAGTCCGATGTTATTCGACTCGTCTACCTGGTCCCGAAGTCAGCAGATGCAGCAATCCCAACCGATTTCACCTTGTAGTCTCCGTTGAAAATTTGAATTCCGAGTAGCGGTACACCGTAGGTACTCGAAATGTCCAAAGTTCGTCGATTTTAGTCACGGTCGCCAGATGTTCAAAATAAACTAATTAAATAATGAAGGCGAGCTTTCTACTGGCACAATTAACTTTATTATTGCTTTAATTTAACTGAATATAAGGAGCGGAAACACGTCCGTCTCGCGAATAGGTAGATAGAAGCTGACGCGGCCGCGGCGCCTGCGCCGTGGTCCTCTGAGAAACCTCCCGCGCCTCGTCTTGATCCCCGCAGGCGTCTGATCACGCAGTGAATGCGTGGACACGCCTAAATTATTTTAAGGCGCATGCATCGGTAAAAATGGCTAGTCGATTCGTGGTGGTTGAATTTTCGGACACAACCATTTTTTTTTGTTTTACAGACACATACATTGCTTCTGGCCCCACACTAGGATATTAAAATAGAGATCATAACAGCTCACACTGCAACATGGCTGTTATGTCATTCGCTGCGGCAGAACAGTGCAAAGATTGAGTATTTTAACCCGACTGCAGCCGAAAAAGGAACGTTTTGTGTTGGACCTGTATGCATAGATACAAATATGTCTGTTACTGGATTCCTTTGTAACTGCTCAACGGCAGATCCGATCTAAATAAATGAAACGTGATCGGATTCGTCTTGATAGCGCGCGCGAGTGGCATTGGGTACCACATTCTAAAAGTTGTCTAGTCATTAAATTTAGTTTTTTTTTTTTTTGTATCTTAACAGTCAGTCTGCGCGCGCGCGTCATAGTGCGCGGGTGTCTGTTATCGCGATAACGATGTCATAATAAGCAGGATGTTATGGATGAAAATAGCCTCATCCAGATCTGTTCCTCGTCGTTCTCGGCCGAGGAGATAGTGCGCTCGAAGACGTTGCTGTTTGAATCTTTGCCAACGGACAAGAGAAAAATCAATCGTAAAGGCGACAACAAGCACCACCGCGACCTTCAGGACATGATCTCCGTGTTAAGGGTCACGAAGACCGACGAAGTGCCGCTTTTTGTTGCCCACAAGCTGGAGAAATTGCCCCCCGTGTTGTTCGATCATGTGGATGTGACTCCGCTTTTAAAGGATCTGCTCAAGATGAAGCAAGACTTAAATATTATAAAGGATAACTATGCCACAAAAACAGAGATTGGTGAAGTACGTGAGAATCTTCAGCATCTCAGGTCGGATTCCTTGGTGAATACGGATTTTGTCAATACTCGTCATCGTGGTGCTAATTTAGACAGCGGCCCCATGGGTCTGCTGTCAAACCAGTGTTTGTCCACGGACGATAAAGGTGGGCTTTTGCAACCGACTTGGCGGTCCATTTCGTATCCCACAGCGTCCCCATTTTTTCAAAATGTTGAAAAAACCAGCAAAGGAGCCAAGGAAAATATCGTCCTACCCTCAAATAGCTCGCCAATCAGCGAGCCGTTGGTTTCATCACCACCGCCGCGTCGCGACCAGCCTGCCGCCAGCGCTGTGCCGCACGCACACATAGACAGCAGCGAGTCGGCGGATATTCAATCCAGTTCGCCGCCTCAGACAATAGTCTCAACAGCTGATTGCCCTGTGGCTGTGGAAGGGGTAGCTACGTTTGCGGAGGCTGTCAAGTCATGTCCGCACGATGAAGGATGGATGCAGGTGGTGAAGAAGAAGAAGAAATCCAAGTCGAGGTCTAAGAACCGTTTCTTGGGTCAGGCGGGGCAAGCAAATGTGGAACCCGACGGTTTGTTTAAGGCAGCCGATCCCAAAGTTCCTTTGTTTATCACCAATGTTCACAATGATACGAAGACAAAGAATATTGCGGACTACATCTTCAGGAAGACGCAAGAAAAAGTATGTTTACGACAAATTGACATACAGGGTGATGACTCAGAGCACAAAGCATTCAAGATGTATGTAAACAGAAATAAACTCCCGTTATTCAACGATGTCCACTTGTGGCCCAAGAGAATTTATTTCCGACGCTTTGTTCATTCCAAGTACAAAGTAATAGACAGGGGCATTGGTGTGTCTGCTGGTACGAAGCCTATCACATCTTAAATGTCTAGTACACCCTGTACATACCAATGCAAACTGACCAGCTTTAATTGTAAAAGCGTAAAAACTTCCGTAAACTGTGTGAGAAGATTATGTCAAACATCAGACATTGTCGCGCTGCAGGAAACCTGGCTTCTTCCTCACGACATTCCTTCACTAGGCAACATAGATAGTGACTTCGCCTACTTCGGGAAATCAGCTGTAGACACTTCGGCGGGCATTCTTCGTAGCAGGCCATACGGAGGTGTCGCGTTGTTGTGGAAAAAGTCGCTTTTTCCCTCGGTATCTGTTATAACCTGTGATAGTGAGCGGGTCGCCGCAATCAAAATAGTGATCCAAGATCGTTCTATAGTTGTGTTTTCCGTGTACATGCCTACTGACAAGGCCGAGAACCTTGCTGTGTTTACGTCGTGTTTGAGTGAGATTCTGGCAATAATTGAGGTAAACAATGCGGACACCGTGTTTATCCTCGGGGATTTTAATGCGCATCCAGGTGAGCCTTTTTTTAATGAACTTATTGACTTTTGTACAGAGCAGTCATGGTCTACGGTGGACGTGGAACTGTTGCCAACGGACTCGTACACGTTTGTAAGTGAAGCACACGGGTGCAAAAGATGGTTGGACCATACAATAGTGACTAGTGCCGCGCGTCAGACTGTACTCAGTGCCAGTATACTTTATGATAGTTACCCGTCAGACCACATACCTATACAACTTGAATGTAACTTTAGTTTAGTGAAACCAAAATTACCTACCATTCTTTTTAGTTATAATAAGGTGAAGTGGGGTGTTTGGGACTCGGATCAAATTATGAAATATCAAGATTTTTGTAATTCTAAGCTGAAAAATGTTGACTTTCCGACTGAATGTATTCACTGTGCTGATTCATATTGTTCAGACTTACATCATAAGCATGTTTTAGATAAGTTGTATGCAAGTATTATTGGTATACTGGTTGAAGGAGCTAGTGTCAGTTATCGTGACCTACCAGGCAAAAGGCGTAAATATATTGCTGGCTGGAACAGACACGTAGCAGACACTCACAGGCGGGCCCGTCTCTGTTTTCAGACATGGAATTTGTACGGGAAACCCAGTTTTGGTCTAATTTATCAGGAAATGTGTGAGTCCAGAAAATTGTTTAAACATAAATTAAAATGGTGTCAGAATAACGAGCAACAAATTAAAATGGACATTATTGCAAAACACCATAGGGACAAAAACTTTTCAAATTTTTGGAAGTCTACTAATAAATTAAATCCGAAGGCGAGTCTTCCTGTGAGCGTGGCTGGCGTGCATGATCCGACCGATATAGCGGAGGCCTTTCGCACTCACTTCAAAGTGGAATCGCCTTTAGGAGCAGCGTCCTCGCGCGTGCCCGATGCTGCGGAAATGGGGCTCACCGGGGATCTTAATGTTAGGTTCACTGCTAAAGAGGTTCAAACAGTGATTAAAAATATGGTTCGAGGAAAATCCCCTGGACACGACAACCTCAGCATCGAGCACTTGCAGCATGCTGGGTTCCATGTAGGTAGGGTACTAGCGATGTTTTTTAGTCTGTGTATAAGTCACTCTTACTTGCCTAATGACCTTATGTACACGCTGGTTATTCCAATTGTCAAAAACAAAACTGGAGATGCTTCTGATTTAAATAACTATAGGCCCATCTCTTTGGCAACGGTCGTTGCAAAAGTGCTGGACAGTTTGCTTGATAAACAGTTAGATAGGCACTTGACATTGAATGACCATCAGTTCGGGTTCCGGTGCGGACTCTCAACGGAAAGTGCTATCTTCTGTCTCAAGCAGACTGTTCAGTACTATACCGCCAGGAATACGCCAGTTTTTTCATGTTTCTTAGACTTGTCTAAAGCATTTGATTTAGTCAACTATAACATACTCTGGGCGAAAATGCGGAATGAAACGAGTGTACCGCCAGAAATAACTCGTTTGTTTGGATTCTGGTACAGTAACCAAAACAATTGTGTCAGGTGGGCGGGGTCATGCTCTGGTGCATACAGACTGGACTGTGGTGTGAGACAAGGGGGGCTCACTTCTCCTAAACTTTTTAATTTGTATGTAAATGACCTGATCGAGGAGCTCAGCAGCACTAGAGTTGGATGTCATATAGACGGACAAAATATTAATAACATCTCTTATGCTGACGATATGGTGTTGCTGAGCCCATCGGTCGGTGCGCTATGTTTACTGTTGCGTATTTGTGAGTCCTATGCGGAGGCCCATGGGCTCAGGTACAACGCGAAAAAGAGTGAGCTAATGGTTTTCAAGTCAGGCACGAGAACATACTCTGACCTGCCTCCAGTCTACATTAATAATTCTCCTCTGAACAGGGTTAAGAAGTTCAAGTACCTGGGCCACTGGGTCACCGATGACCTCAAAGATGTCTGTGACATTGAGAGGGAGCGTAGGGCGCTGGCTGTTCGCTGTAACATGCTGGCTCGCAGGTTCGCTCGTTGTAGTAAAGAATCAAAATTTACATTGTTCAGGGCATACTGCCAGTCTTACTACACGTGCAGCCTGTGGGTCAACTATACGCAGGGTGCATACAGCGCCCTACGTATTCAGTACAACAATGCATTTAGGGTGGTGATGGGCCTGCCGCGGTACTGCAGCGCCTCAGGCATGTTTGCGGAGGCAAGGGTCGACGGCTTTGCCGCCATCATTAGGAAACGCAGCGCCTCGCTATTAGCGCGCGTACGCGGCAGCTCCAACTCCATTCTTCGCACGTTGGCTGGACGGTGGAACTCGCCGCTGCTGGCTCACTGGGTGAGGCTACACGTTAGTGGGTAGCCTAGGCACTCGTCCTTCTTCCCCTGCCGTGTGTGTGTTTTTATTTTTAAATTTTTTGACATTTTTATTTTGTAATGATTTATTTGAATTTTAATTTTATTTTATTGTTGACATAATGTGTAATTTATTCTATGGGCTTTTATGCCTGCAATAAACGATTATTATTATTATTATTATTATTATTAATTAAAAATAATCAACAAGTTAAAAACTTAAAAAACCCGACGTGAAGTTCAAGCCGTAGTTCTTCCTCCCCTGTCGGGATGCGCATGTCGTCTTTGTACAAGACGGTGATGAAACTATTGCTCTGAGTCTAAAATATAGAAACGTTTGCAAACCCATATCACCATCAAGTACCTACGTCAAATTCAAGTCAAAGTCAACGTTATTTATTACTGTTGATATTTACTCATACTTAGCAAACGTAATTTTCTGCCACTTCTCTACATTGGACCACTGTGGGAAAAGTAGGGCGTAGGAACTCCCACAGAACGATTTTTATGATTTTAGATGTCGTTTAAAAATTGTTTGTGCTTAACTAATACAAATATTACAATATTATTATTATTATTATTATACTTTTTTATTTATCAATTTCTTTCAGAGACAAGTTTCCATATTTTAACAAAAACTCAGGAATTATACACAAAACAAGGTATTGAATCTAGAATCATAAAATAAATATGCATACCCAGACACAAACACACCCTCACACACATAGGGACATCTTCCCATGCAGCCACACATACAACCTCTTACACACATGCATTACACATCCTTGCTACACACACAATCATGCAAGCAGTACACAAATAGGTACATCATTTTTTATTAGGAGCTAGATGTATACCTACCCAGTGTCTCATAATAGGGCTGTCAATCCTATTTGCCAACACATCGAGAATCGTATTCGGGCTGCCGCGAATACTACTCATTGTTGAGGCAATTCTTTTTCGCAGAATAGCAAAAAAGTCGTTGACTTTCGCCTCTGCGAACATGGTTGATGCGCTACAGAATCGCGGCAGCCCAAAACAATCCCCAATGCGTTATTATATTGAAAACGCAGAGTGCTGTAGGTCCTCTGCTTGTAGCTAACCCACAGGCTGCAGGTGTAGAAGGTTTGACAGTATGCTCCGAACAATGTGAGTTTCTCTTCTCGAGTGGACCGTGCAAACCTGCGAGCCAGCATGTTACATCGAACCGCCAGCGCCCTGCGCTCCCTTTCCATGTCCAGGTCCTCTGTGAGCCGGTCCGTGACCACATGGCCCAGGTTCTTACACTCCGTGACTCTTTGTAAAGGAATGCCAGAGAGCTGGACAGGTGGCACACTCGATGGGGTTTTACAGTCAGCCGTAAAAATTAGCAACTCACTTTTTTTAGCGTTGTACCTAAGGCCATGTGATTCGGCAAATGATCCACAGATCCCCAGTAGCTGTCTTAGCGCTCTGATTGATTATGATTAATTGATTAATTGGTTATGATTAATAAGCAGGAATAAATAGTTACAAAATTGTTAAAAGCAAGGTCTATATTGAGCTAGATTAACCCCCTACAGTCCCGTCATTTAAGTAACCTTAAACATTGTAATATCCCTTTTTCGACAAAGGCGCTTTAACATTATTTTTAGGTTTCTGCAGAGAAACAAGGAACCCTTATAGTTTCGTTAAGTTTTTCTGTCCGTCCGTCCGTCCGTATGTCACAGCAACTTTATGCAGAAACTATTAGGACTACACAGTTGAAACTTTATATGTAGATGTATTCAATGAACCCCTTTACGATTTTTGTACAAAAATTTAAATATCAACATAACTCAAGGGGGCATAAATGGAACTGAAACCAAAAAAAAAATTTTTCATCAAACCTCTATGCTTGGGATGTCTATAGATAGGTCTTTAAAAATGACGTTGAGATTCATGAAACCATTTTTCCTCAAAGTAAATGGTCAAAGAGACAGACACTTTCAAAGTGGAAAAATGTGTGTCTCCCCCCTCTAACTTTTAAAGTAAGAGTGGAAAGTCTACAAAAAATATATGCAGTGTATCTCAATACACACTCTCAACGAAAATAAAATTGAATAAAATAAAAGAAGCAGTTTTTAAGATATAAAACATATATTAAAAACCGCAAAGAAAACTTTGTCATTTATACAAAAACTATGAAAAATAAAGTTACAACACAAGAATCCAGTCACATAATTACTTGCTGCAAAGGGACCCTTTATGGGCGAGCCCGATTCGCACTTGGGCACTCTTTTAAATTGCTCAAATGGCAATTTCAAAATCTCCAGAGGAATCTTATTATAGTAGAGAATGCATTGACCCTTGAAAGAATTGCCAACCTTCGCGAGTCTAAACCGGGGCGCAACTAGTTTGTGATATTTTTTTAGGTAAACATTACAGCTATCGCTAAGTTTGGAAAATGTTGTAAGGTTCTTGCAAACATACATTATATTTTCAAAAATAAATTGACTAGCTACAGTTAGTTTGTCAATTTCTTTAAAAAGCTATCTTCGTTTTAAATTATAAATTGCTCAAATAGCTCTTTTCTGTTAAATAAAAATAGTTTGAATATCCGCTGCTTTTCCCCAGAACAAGATACCATAGGACATGACACTATGAAAGTAACTAAAATATACTAGCCTAGATGTAGCCATATCCGTGCTTTGTCTGATGTTCCTAAAAGCGTAATCCGTAGAACTTAATTTACCAGCTGATTTATCTATGTGGGGTCCCTACTGCAATTTGCTTTCAATGGTTTTTCCAAGAAACTTCGTATCATTTACTCATTCTAACGTGATGTTGTCTAACACTAAACTTGTCTAAACTTGCCTGACATTTGGAAGTGAAAATTTTATACACTTGGTTTTACCAGCGTTTAACAATAAATAATTAACTGTTAACCAATTCAAGGTAAAAGACACAATACACCATTAACATAATCAAAAACTTCTTTTTGTCTTTAACTTTTGAAGACCATTGAAGTATCATCATCAAACAACACCCTGTCAGGCAAATTATCCTTCATGAAAGGCAGATCGTTAATATATACCAGGAATAAGAAAGGGCCTAATATGGAACCTTGTGGAACGCCAAGTTTTATACCCGATCCATCAGATTTAACGCCGTTGAGTTCTTTCTTTTGAATTCTATAGCTTAATTACGAAGGGTTTCGTACCACTGTACAATGGTAGGGATGGTGTGGACTGAATAGTTTAGATTTTACATAGCAAAATGTTGTTTACAAAGTTATTGGTGCGGCTACTTTCACACTCCATTTACTTAACCAGGTGCATTCATTAGTTTCTATGTGGTATTGAAATAATTGTTGTTGTATGGGGGCCCCCTTAAATATTTATGTTATTCTGTTTTTTAGTATTTGTTGTTATAGCGGCATCAGAAATACATCATTTGTGAAATTTTCATCTGTCTAACTATCATGGTGAGATACTGCTTGGTGACAGACGGAGAGACGGACAGACAGACAGATGGACAGTGGAGTCTTAGTAATAGGGACCCGTTTTTAAGCTTTGCTTACGGAACCCTGAAAAATAGAAAATACAGCCGAATTGTAGTAGGTTAAAAATAAGTCTGAATAGATTTTATTCGGGTTCAACAATTATTGTAGTAATAGTACTGGCAATTTTTATATCTAAGTTTTTCGTAATAAGTCTCTAGGCTAGGCACAATACCCAGCGTAACATCGAATTAGCTTTTTTGCTATTATGTCACCGAACTACGCCCCGACAATGCAAAAAGAACAGGAAGCTGAAAATAACTTTCAAAATGAAATTAAAAAATGTTTCCTCATAAAATACACATTCCGGGGTTGTAAAAGAAAAACTATATTCGTCGTATTTGTTCAGTGAAGCGTCAAGCCGTCAAGCTTATAAGAGGTTTCGCAAGCAATTCTACAGAGGTTTGTACAAATTGAAGTGGTTTTTGGTTTAAGCTAACAAATGCGTTTGTGTAACTGATACGTCGGAGCCCTTCTCCACAGATTCCGCCATTGTGTTAGTGAACTCACCCAAAAAAATGTAATGACGGATCTAAGTGATGTAACAACATCCTATGGAAATAAATGATTTTTGATTTTGATTTTTTGATTTTTGTCTGGTATGTGATTTTAGGGTTCTGTACCCGAAGGGTGCCAAACGGGACCTTATTACTAATTCTCCGCTGTCTGTCTGTCTGCCCGTCACCGGGCTCTATCTGATGAAGCGTAATACTTTTCACAGATTGTGCATATCTGTTGCCGCTTCAGCAACAAATGATGAACTACACGAGATTTTGTAAATTCAATTGACGTATTTCATTATCCCTAAACTTGAGAATTCCAAATCATCGTCATTCAAATGTAATCAATAATTTTGCGTCATCGATCGTTGCGGTTGCGCAATTGGGTTGACATCGGATCCGGGGGTTAGGTTCATTGTTAGAGGTAGGTACTAAGTTCTAAACCTAGTTCGGACATATATTTTTTGTCCTTGATTTGTCTTGTTCGATGATACAAAACCCTTTGTGTACGAGTCCGACCCGCACTTGACAGATTTTTAATTACTTTAATTGTGAAGCCTTCGGTCTTAAGGTGCATTATTGTGGATATCATATCATATCAGCTCTGAGCTGTGGCTGGAAGTCGGTACTACGTCATTTTAATGAATCATTAAAAAAACTAATGAATTAAAATAACAAGCATTAGACAAAACCATATTTGATAAACTTTTTTAGTTGTTAAATAGAACGAATAAATCCGGAACCCTAAAAAGTAAGACCAGAGCACTTATCAACACAAACCCGACGAGCCCAAACTCGATGGGGTTGTGTTGTTTTATTACAGAGTTCCCACGCCCACCTTCCGGCTCCATCATTAGATCAGCTTCATGTCGAAAAAATATTACACTGTCGTCTGATTTACATATGTAAGCAAAATTTCCAGCTCAATCGGAAACCGGGAAGTGGGTCAAATTGAACTTGCAAGATTTAATTACAAACGGACCGAGCCTGGGACAGGTGAAACTTATTAAAAGCTTCGTCGGTTTGCCGCCAAAGTCCTACGCGATACACTCGTAGTCCCTATATCAGTTTTAATCAAAACAGTCAAAAATGCGGAAGAACAAAGAGTCAAAGGCACATGATGTATGATGTATAATTTATTACCCTGACGAGTATTGATGTATGTTTAAAGCATGCATGGGATCTGATCCGTGTGGGTATTTTGATATTATTTTTCTCTTATGGAGTACACGACATGCCTGGGAATTGAATATGGGTTAAGGTTGTGTGGTGTATTGAATACCTCTTTTTTAATAAAATAATTTAGTACATAAGGATTTGGGGTATTTCTTGGAAAGAAAGGAAATAAGAACCACCCTGCGTTGCATGTTACTATTCTCTGTATCTATGTGAGGCGCAATAATGAGAGCTCTATTGTTAAGTCTATTCTTTCAGTGATTCGGATCGTATGCTGTCGCATTATAGCGCCAATCCTCACTGTCATGTGCCAACCGAATACAGCAATACGGTCGATTTGAGGATTTTGTCGGACTATACCTTATTGAATAACCGAGAAAAAACCTACAGAACCCACAAAATGAATTTACCATATGTACCATTAAGTCTTCCGATACTGAGGATAATTAGGGTTCTTGAGATATTTTGAGTTCTTAAGGTCTATGAGAAACTCATGATACTTAAAAACCTTGTGATACATCAGACCCTTTATAAACTTAAGATCATTGGTTATATTTATTTATTTATTCATTCAGGGGTTACAACAGGACCAGTTACAGTACAAAAATAAAACAGAGGATTAATATTATTATATATAGATTATATAGAGGATTAATTTAAAATCTAACTATTCCCGCAGGGTATCCCTCTTAACTGACAGGTGGGATACCTGTGCGTTACGTGAAAAAATAGTGTATAAAGTGCAACATACGGACAGATATTCCCCCTGTATACATATGTATCTTTAATACTTGTGTGCAATACAGAATTATGATCTATGTTCGTCGACTGCCTAACCCGGTTGTCTCCCCCAGTGCCTCCGCTGTGGGTCCGTCTGCTGAGCGGCGCGCGCCCCCTGGTGGCGGGGCGCAGCACGGAGCTCACGTGCCAGGCGGTGGGCGCGCGGCCCAAACCGGACATCTCCTGGTGGCGGGGCAACACAAGGCTGAAGACTGCGAGAGAATCTGTGAGTATCACCTCAAATATCTATCTATTAGCCTAGCTTATGCCATATTGACGCTGTCATTTTCTTTATGACAGATAACATATGGCTTGGAATGAGAGACGAAATCCATGGTCAGTTGCGCTCCGAATAATGTCCTTAAAACCCCCTTAAAATTTTACAACACCCTCTATAAATAGAGCCAGCGCCGACGAGCTGCTCCGCTTGGCGAAAGATCATGAGGCATATTCGGAGTTGACTGCCAAAATCCAAAAGCGGCGAAGCTCTAGAAGAAAAAGAATAAATAGTATATGAATGTTTGTTGGTTTGTCCGCAGACATCAGTGGACGGCAACGTCACGAACAGCGTGCTGCAGTTCACGCCGGCCATAGAGGACGAGGGGCGCGTGTTGTCGTGTCGCGCGGCACAGCACACCTCGACACGGGACAACGCACAAGCACGGGAGACGAGTGAAGATGGGTGGAAGATGGAGGTGCAGTGTGAGTGTTGAACACTAATAAGAAAGGGTAATACATGTTGCTCATTAATGTCCCCACCGAGGGGCACAAGCGTTTGCGCGGACACGAGTAAGATTGAACCATACCACGCGGGCTCAGTGCGGGTTTATGGAGGGGTTTTACGACTACTGCTACCAAATCGCGATAGTAGCCGGAATAACAGCTAAACGAGTCATCCGAAACACGGAATATCCGATAATAATATATGGCAAATCTTATTGGTACATGGTCAGCACCGGAATCGAATCTGCATCTCTTGCGTGAGAAGCTAGCATGAAACCAATACCACCTCTACCACCACGGAGCTCTTTTTCTTTACCATAATCCACCTAAGGTCGTTCGAAGGTGTACTGCAGTAAGTCCAATCTGATAATAAAGAGGCAATCCAAAGGCTGCTCAAACTTTTACCCCTGTAACGAAGATGCTATCTAAAGCTAAATGAAACATCATCATCTTCGGCAGCTTGTTTCCGCCTACTACTATATAAGCCTCCTCCTTTTTGTGCCAACTTAGCCGGTAATACTATCTACCCATCTTCCAAGCTGCTTTCTGTTTCCTTGTTTCGGCTTCTACTCAGCTAGTGATCTTAATCACTACGCTAATCATAGCCACCTGTCAAACTAATCGGCTATTTAAGTGCTTCGCTTAAACCAATTAACAAACATTATTCGGTCCTGCGCAACTCGGGTGCAATTAGCAGTCCCTCACCGGAATATCTTCGTCATCTTTCAATCTTATTTACGGATTTCTTAATAATTCTTATTAAAATTTTGGGTTGAAAGCCAAAGGAACAGTAAGTAAGTAATGATGATGATGACGTATATCTATACCTTTTATTGTATGTCCAGACTATCCAGTGAGCAAATTGGAGCTGGGAGCAAATTTGGACGCGCGGCAAGTGCTTGAGGGATCCGACGTGTACTTGGACTGCAGAGTGCGCGCCAACCCCACACATACACACGTGCACTTCACGCACAACGTGAGTACTTACACACACACGGCAAAGAATAACACACGTGTATTTTACGCATAACATGAGTACAATCTACCACTGTTAAGTCTGAAGGTCCCAGTGACTCCATCTGAGTATCATCGTTAATGCAAGCTAAAAGAGCTTTCTCTCCTATGGGAAAGGAAGAAAGGCGAATAGTTGAAGAATATAGTTGACAGTTCCCTGATCAGCACTATAGATCTGGAGAATGTAGTAGTTGTGGATGCAGTCCGGTAGGTGGAATGCGAACCACTCCATTTTTTATCGATATGAAGTACGAGGCATTATTCTGAGCCAATACTCAATACTCAATACTCAATCATTTATTGCACTCCATAGGTTTACAAAGATGGTAGAACAGATTTAACAAAGTACCAAATATGGACCCTGACACGGGCATGGCAATGTAGTGTCCTCTTGGAGGACGCTTGAAACTTACATAATGACTTACTTCTAAGTTAAATTTATATAATACTAAAGAATTTAAATATTTATTTAGGTAGGTACATATTACTTCTACTATTACCAATTGGCTAATAGTAGAATACGGGCCCTGGTCACGACCAAGCCTTCCTTCTGGGTTGTTGAGGCTGTTGTTTTACCTATTCACGAAGCTTTTATCTCCAGGGCGTGATTGGTGATGCCGTGTTGATGCCGTGATGCCAGTGTTATTTGGAACTCTTCCTGGATCTTCCAATAAGACTATATACTTTTACATTGGCATTATATTTTGACACTACTGATTTTCTCGGCAGGGTGTAATAGTGAAGCCAGGTCCCGGCTTGCTGTTAGCGAACCAGTCTCTAGTCCTGCAGCGCGTGTCGCGTGCGGCGGCCGGCGCGTATGTGTGCGTGGCGAGGAACGCGCTGGGAGAGGGGCAGAGCGAGCGGCTGATGCTTAATGTCAAGTGTGAGTAGCTCCATTGCTGCTTTGTACTCCTGGTGTATCATTGTTTCTTCTTGTTCCTAAGAAACTTGGAGGGGTGAGGGCATCTGTGATGAGTCTTACTAAGCTGGGATGAGACACGAGCAACTCAATGCTGCTAATAGAGGACTTAATATATTTAGACACAAACTACATAGGTAAACTTCAAATAAATGCTTAGGTCTAAAGTAGACTGGCCTAGTTTACAAGACTTTTAATTTCTGTTTACATAAGTAGGTACGTATAGGTACCACCTCAAAAATTATTGCAGTCTTCTGTTGCACCCTTATACAATTTGTTCTTATATACGTACCATAGCGGTATCTGATGTGTTTTCCTAGGAAGCCCAGATCTTGGAGACAAGGCTTTGTAGCTTGAAAGACTTGAGCAGCGATATCCGTTCTCACAACATTCAAATAAAATACCCACACAACTTACCATCTATCCATTGGGACAAGTATATTAGATATATCTAACAGCGTACAGCAACTCAGAAAATTACTCTACCTAGCATCCTCGAAACTTAGTTACAGGCCGCGCCATGTTTATTTGTCTCAGAGCGAGCTGTGACCTCTCTTTCTCGCCTAGGCAAGTATAGCCAAGAAACTTGGCGCGAACTTTATACCAGGAGCGCAAAGCAAGACAGAAGATGACTACCCACAAGTCTCACAACATAAGATTAAACCCTTTTGAGTCAAAGAACTAGGTAGTTGAGTTAAGTCAATGTAGCTACAAGGAGCTTCCATTTACCCAGGAGGTGTGGATCACTAACATCGTTGTGTTGCAGTCGCGCCGAGCTGCCGCGGGGCGGTGCCGGCGCTGCTGCGAGCGGCGCGCGGTGAGCTGTTGCACATACAGTGCGACCTCGTCGCCAACCCGCAGGTGAGAACACACTCCAGACAGACATCTTCATATCATCATCATCATCAACATCATCATCATCATCATCATCATCATCACCACGTGCAGCCTAAACTCACCCACTGCTGGGTACAGGCCTCTTCTTTACCACGCCATCTTCTCCGGTCCCAAGCTTCCCACATCCACTGCGAAAGTTTCTTTGTCGATATTCAGTCATGTTCAATAGTAATCATGATCTATCATGATATTTCTACTTAATGGTTTATGAAAAATCAAGGTCTTCTTCACAGCCAATACTCTGTACCAGCACTTCAGATAGATTTTCTCAAATAGAAATGAAGGGTGATCATGATTTAGGATCAGGGGACCATGGATGTTAGCTGAGAATATTTTGTGTTTGTCTACAGGAAGACATGTCGTATCACTGGTGGTTCAACAGTTCTGCTCACACGAAGCACGAGCTTTACACCAGCAGCCTCAATGCTGCACAGAACCTTCCAGGTCAGTTTATTTATAGATACATCGGTATCCTTACACCTTTTCCCTGAAGAAAGGCAGGCAGAGAGATCCCCCACTTGTCCTCTTGGCATACATCTCTCTCCCACTTTCTCAACATTCATAATAATTACGTAGTGTGTCGTAATAGCTTATGAAACTGTTGCTTAATGAGGGGTATTAAAATGTGTTTTAAAACCGAGCCGAGGCGAGGGTTTTAATAGTATCACACGAGTGTTTTAATACATAGTTATGTGCAGTTTCATACACTATTTTATCTTCTCTCGTACACAGCTGTTTCACCTGCCAAATAAAATATGTAAAATATATTGTATATAATAAATTATTCATTTAACATAGATTATTTAGACCATAATAAGGAACACTTGAACTTGTCAGACTAGAAAAGAACATTAACACGTTTTCCAAAAAGGATTTAGCATTTTTGCATTTTACATTCCATAAAGTCTTCATAGCATTTGCCATATAATTTTCTCGACTTTGCTAGTTTTATGAGTCATTTCCTTCGCCGCATTTAAAATATCGGGCCGAGTCAAATTTTCTTAACTATCACTGCTATTGGAGATTTTTAAGCTAAGATAACAATATTGCCACGAAATTTAGTACGTACAACAGAACGTATGAATGGCGCCAAAACCAAGCATATCATCGCGCATGCGCTAAAGTAGCTGCTGACATAGAAAAGAAAACTGTATCTTAATGAAAAAAATATTAAATTTATTTTTTTTTGTTTGAGAGAAAGTGTAATAATTTGATTATATTTTTGAATTTCGGTAATGTGTTTATAAAGTATGTCAATATAAATTCGTTTTGAAGTTTGTAATTCAAATTTTACGATATGAGAGCAGATGAAGTATGTTATTACACAGTCACCTATAAAAGGTAAAGCCAACGGATCAACGGACTTTGATATGGTAGCATTGTTATATAATTCTGATATAAATCCTAATTGAAATAAACGATCAAGTGCGAGTTGGACTCTCCCACCAAGGTTTCCATACATAGTTGTAGATAAGGCTGTGTTCACGGACCATAGATTAAGACAGACGACTCATACACAGTGAAATGTATGGCAACCAAGCGTGTATTTTTTTTACTTTGCCGTTAACATAGACTAGCATTATAAATTGTGTAACATACAAGCATAAGATTTTTCTAATTCACCGCACTTTAAGATGTTTTAGGCTACCCAGACTCTAGGCAGAGAAGATAGGTATATCATTTATTCTTTAGTAAGTTTATAGTATACAGTCTTTCAACGATATTTTGGCGCGTGAGCAACGTTTACAGGATGGTGTCAGTTCTGCGCAACTTAATGCACCGAAACAGTCGAAAAGCATTAGTTCCACCTATTACCGCAAGCCAAAGGATCCGCAAAGCTGTACTCACGTTTAGGCTGAAAGCAGACTGTTTGAATAGTGGCTGATATATAGGTAAGCTTAAATCACGTGATCGAAAAAGTTGCATTGCCTACATACAGTATCAAGAAACGCGTATGCGGACCAGTGCTACAGACAGTGAGTCAAAAATAACAGACAGATTGACAGAAATTTACAGGTTTCAGACTTTTCCCTTTACTTGTGCTATAAGACCTTGCTCTGTGCCAAATTTCATGATTCTAGGTCAACGGAAAGTAACCTATAGGTTTTGGTTCCCTTACAAGTACTACGAAAATCCAATTTTTTCAGCATTATCTAGGTAAAAATATCTTGATAGACGGACAGACGGACAACAAAGTGATCGTATAAGGATTCTTTTTTTTCCTTTTAAGGTACGGAACCCTAAAAATGATGATATATATCTACATAGAGTTGTGCATGATATGTTTGTGACATCGTTAATTCTAATTGCCCATCTCCACAAGGTGTCCTTGCTTCCTTGTCCAGGAACAATTTAACTGTACGTGAATGATAGTAATTTTCTTCTCTTATCGCCCAGGGACGTTCACGTACATGGTGAACACGTCAGCTGACTACGGCTGGGTTCAGTGCTCCGGCGCCAACAGTGTCGGCAGACAGACCAAGCCGTGCTTGTTCCACATCATGCCCGCAGGTAACTTCCCTCGGATTCGGCCAAGATGACTACTCTGTAAGGTTCCTGTTTATTTGTCTTTGGTATGATCATAGAGAAACAAACCAGGGACCTCACAAAGCTGTAGCCGTGGCCAAATACGGCTTCGAAGGCATCCTCGATATCATCATCATCATCACCAAAACCACCTCTGTGGCGTCGAACGTCGCCAAATGTCACGGGTTCAACGTTTAAACAGACTGGATCAGTAGACTAAGATGAAGTTTAATATAAATCGGGAGATCGGTCCTAGATTGTGACTATTTCAATATTATAAATAGATAGTTTAAGAGCTAAATACTGTCATGTGGTTCATTTGCTTTTGATATGCCACATGCTTCTACATTTAAGAGTTTTGAGCACCAGATACTCTAACATTAGCAGATGTCTCTCCACAAAGTTTGAGGGTCTGTGAAGTTGGCAGTAGTTTGCAGGGAATTTTGTGCTCAATTTGAGCTCCCAAATAACGAGGATTCTGATTTTGAGGTCATGTGTTTGGGTAATTTTTAGGTTCCTGTAGTAGTGTGAGTAACAGAGTTTTGTTTTTTCAGATAAGCCGTCTCCGGTGAAGGCGTGTGAGGTCACGAACGTCACATACGACTCTCTGACGCTGAACTGCACGCCGGGACACGACGGAGGGATCCGGCAGACTTTTGTACTGGAGGTGAGTCCAAAAAACAGTGCCTCTTTCATCCCGTATGGAAAAAAGTGTGACACTATGTTTGTTTTGTTGTATTTTCTCATTTAAAAACTGTATAGATAACATTTCCAAAATAATCTATTCCCAGTATTTTTGGTTCCATTTGCGTTTATACCGTTATGTTACCAGTAGTTACATTTTCTACACGTTTAATTTCCACGGGTACTTTTTGCCAGGCAGGTATGTTCTATGCATATTTATTCTCAACCCGTATGTTTCACATGCCTATACTTAAATGCGCTTGATGTCTTCAATTTTTTTTCATAGCTGCGGTGAAGTCATCAGGGGGCTACCCTGTTGACCCAAATTTGACTGTGGCATAGCTGCACTCAATATTACATCTTTATGATTTTTTACAGATGTCACTAATTTTGACAGGTGTCGTTAATATTGACAGGTTTCATAAATTGGCAGGTGTCACTTATTTTTACAGGTGACACATAATTGGCGATTTCATTTCCTAAGCGCGGGACAGGGACAGCATGGCTATGTGTCTGTCAAACTTTGAGTTGTCTGTTGTATTTCCGGGCCAAAGATAATAAAATGATATCACCTTGTACAGCAATAATAAAACTAATAGGTACAGCGTCTTTTCCCGTACGCGGTAACAGAGGCACAGCTGTGCCCACGTTTAGCCAGTAATTACATTTGATCTGCATGCGATTTAAGATGCATTTCACTTAAGTATCATCTTGTAAAATCGGCCGTAAGAATGCTAACTTCTTGATAACTTACGTTTATTTTGGCAGCTATCATATCAATTTAAAAGAAAATGAGATTCTCAACTACGCAGAAAGATTTTAACTCCTTGTATTAAAGGCTTCCTGCGTACTACTTTGAACAAAAGTCAAGTCATTCCACTTCAGAATTTCTCTCAGAAGCCAAAAATCTAATTTCATTCAAAGCCATATTTTCCTAGCTGTATATCAGTTTCTCTTCAGTTGTATGACGCGAGCACCGGGCAGCTCCTCACGAACGTCTCAAGCGAGAGTGCGGAGTTCGTGGTGTCGGGGGTATCGGCGAGCGGTGCGCTCACAGTAGCGGTGCGGGCGATCAATAAGAAGGGGGCGAGCAACCCCTTCACACTGAGCAGCAGTCTGCTCAAGTACCCAGAGAGACATACAGGTACTCATCTAACAAGTACATTCGTGCTCACGTTAGCGATGCGCGTGGTCAACAAGAAGGGAGCGAGCAACCCCTTCACACTAAGCAACAGTCTGCTCAATTACCCGGAGAGAAAAACAGGTACTGAGCTTACTAATAACAGTAGCGGTACGCGCGATCAATAAGAAGGGTTTTATTCTATCTTCAAACAACAAAATAAATACCAGTTGGAGCATAGCAAACAAAACTATTAAAGGAAATAAAAAAGGAAATGCTCAGAGTCTTGTGGGCCTTATTGATGGTTTAAAGTCGAAAGGTCTATCTATCTTAAGCCTTTGATCATGTAAATCATGGGGTTTTAACTTATATTCTTGAACGCTATGGCATCAGGGGGTGTGTGCTGGTCTGGTTAAAGTCGTACTTGGGCAATCATATTCAAAGGGTAATATTGCCACACATAGATAATCGTTCAAAAACATTAAATAGTATTGAATCTAGTAATACTGAATTACATATAGGGGTGCCACAGGTTACCGTGCTGGGTTCATCTTGTACATAAACCACATGCTGGAACTTATAAGCAACAAAATCACCATGTTTGCTGTGCATGTGCGCCATGTATTTCTAGAGCCGACTAGAATTACTGGTAACAGCCAAACTTGCTTAGATAACGTTTTTTGTGACTGTGCATTCACAAGTTAAAATGTAATTAACTGCTTACCCTTCGATCACAGCGGTCAAACAGTCTCCTTCCCAAACGCTAGTAAAAATAAAACTGATCCATCATTTTATAGGCCTATTACAACCCATAGATTAGAGACGTATACGAAAAACATAGATATTTTGCTGGTACCGGATTTTAATGAACAAACAAAATCTACTCAGACTTCTTCAAAATTATTCAAACAGAATTCAATAAAGTTTTAAGATTGAAGAAAGTCAGTGTGTTGTAAACAACTAAAACGGTAAATCTAAATTTAATGACTGGGCAACGTTTGGAGTTCGTAAAAGTAGAGTTATCTTGTATGACCTTTATAAACAAACCTATAACTTTGAAAGACAATTTCATGACTATGTTAAAAATACTCCAAAACTTTCAAGTTGGTTTGCAGAACTGCAAAAACTTTACATATTGAAATAAAATACAAAATTCAAATAACAGAAAGAAAACAGTTTGGCTAATAATAAACCGTGAAACTGGCAAAGTTATACCAAAGGACAATTATTTCTGCCTAAAGATAGATGATGATGTTGTTAAATGATGGTGTATATTATAAACAAAACAGAATTTCTGTAAACGCTAGCAGATGTGTCCAAATATCCTTCACCAGGCGTCCAGTACCAATAGTATATAATTACAATATTAATAAACAACCACTCACTAGCGTCGACTCGATCCGAGATCTGGGTGTCATACTGGATAGTAAACTAACCTTTCAAAAGCACATTGAAAGCATCGTGGGTCACGCATTTCGGAATCTTGGATTTGTCATTCGTATCTGCAAACCTTTCAGCGATCTGGAATGCATAAAGCTGATCTATTTTGCCTATGTCAGGAGTATTTTAGAATACGCGTCGTGTATTTGGTCCCCGAACTACATTACCTACATCCAGCGAATTGAACGTATTCAATACAAATTCCTGAAACACCTGAACTTCAGATCCCGTATCCAGGACCGTTCGTACGAGGAGTCCTGTCACCGGCATCAATTCATTACTCTCGAAGATCGTAGAGTATTACTAGACATGATGGTACTCCACGATATTCTATCTGGCCGCCTCGATTCTCCCCCGTTACTATCTGAACTATCTTTTTGCGTCCCAAAGTGCCGCACTCGCCATACATCCAATAGATTATTCTCCGTCCCTCTAGCACATACTAATTATGCCCAAAATTCTACCATAGCTCGCCTCGCCTCTGAATATAATAAACTATTTAGTGATTTGGATCCATTTTCATCCTCCAAAGCCAAGTTCCGTCATGACATTATAAATGTCTTGATAGACGACGAGGGTAACAAGTGAATCAACACACACATACACACCCTTACATAAATACACTCACACACACACACACACCCTTACACAAACAATACAGTTACACTCCTCACATATCCCCTTATAATCATCCTGTACATGTATAAAATTTCTAATTTCCTAAAACTGAATGTCTATATGTATACTGCTAAGATAACCGCTAAGTTTTTTCTTCTTCTACTTGTTTATTGTACCTTCTGTGGATATCTGTTACCGGCTTAATTTTTTGTATTTACCTACTGTAACTAATTTATAATATATACGCTGTTGATGTCCCAAATATAATAAATAAATAAAATAAATAAAATAAAATCCAACTCTGAGGTTACTCGAGCTTTCGAAACATTCTTCACCAATGTACCCTTACTCACAACAGAGCCTCTAAATTCATCTCCATATGAAGCAGAGACTTTATTAAAAACCAACACTAGCGTCAGTAATGTATATTTAAAATTACATCATGTATTTTTATTTTAAAATCCTGCAAATTTATCAGCCCACAAGCAATCATTACAATTTGATCCAAGAAGCCTAAACAAAACTGCGAATAATTCTTGAAATATTCTGCGTTCACTTGACGACACTATTCTTCTTGCAGACGTTATAGAATTGGTACGAATAATAAATCCGGGTTATCACTCCTGTTTGAACATTATGGGACGAAACACTCTTTGCTTCCCATTATGAAAAACAATATATTTTTTTAAATCATATCACGATAATAATCAATAATTTCATTTTAGTCAGGTTAGTACTGACGTGAGTGACGTGATGTTTGTTTGACAGTTGACTTTACTCATATACTTGGCACTCTTTGGTTGACTTGACTACCACTTTTTTTTGTGGTAGGCAAAGAAACTGATCCTAATACGTCTCTTAGTGACGTGACGTTTACTTTTGGCGGGTAAACTTTTAGCTTTGTTTTTTAAATAGACGCAGTGAATAAATCCCAAAAATATTTAAGTCACTTTCTTATAATGGTCTATTCAATTAAATTCAGTTCAATAACGTTTATTTCGGGTAACAATAGGATCCATAGGCATAGAACACATAAATAAAATACACACAGAAAATATTTACATTTAAAAAATTAGACATCACACCATAACAATACATCACAAATAAATAAGCGGACGGATAAGGCGACTATCCGACCCCAGTGCAACGGCTTCTTTCTCTCTTATTTGAATTCAAGTGAATTGTTTCCCAACGGCACCGGACAGTCCACCCTATCAGAAATAATGGACAGGATGGTGTTGACGCTGCGCGCACACGGTATATCAGGGATGCTGTTCTCGCTCTTAGCACGGCGTAAACGTCTGACGCACGCTCCTCAGCAAACATCCCGATACACTGCAAGTACGCGGCAGCTCCAACAACATCCTGGAACCATTGTTATACGCGAAGGGCGTCGTCGACTTCTGCTTGTATCTGACCCACAGAGCACACGTGTAAAAGCCTTAAATAAAGTCACCTTGACAGCCCTCCCACAACACGAAAATCTGCGGGCCAACACCCTTCGCTCCCTTTCTATATCAAGATCATCTAATTTTCAAAATAAAATTTAAAAAATATATATGTCTGAGAAAAATGTATGGCCTACCTATAGTCTTATCGCGTCCACTCCATTTTTGAAAATTCAGTTTCTTAATATTATCGTATTCCGGATGCTCATATTTTTTTTGGTTCGAGTTCTAACTTCGAAGTTTGAGGTATGTGACAAAACATATGTCCCGACCTATGTATTTAATTACCGAACCTGCTCACAAAAAACACGAGAATCCGTTGAGAAATGCGCCCTTTAGAGGAAAACATACGGAAATACGAAAGCATTTTTGCCCAATCCTGGAACAGAGCCGTTCGCTCGCTTGGTCAATTCACCAAAACACGTGACATTGGCCCTTTTTCCATTTGCCGTTAGCAAATTTTTGTCAGACTGCTTTATACATTAAAAAAACGGTCAAGTGCGAGTCCAACTCCGGTTCCGTACCACCGTACAATGGTAGGGATGGTGTGGAGTGAATAGTTTGGATTTTACATAGCAAAATGTTCTTTACAAAGTTATTGGTGCGGCTACTTGTTCATAAGTTTGTATGAGATGTTGAAATAATTGTCGTATGGGAGCCCCCTTAAATATTTATTTTATTCTGTTTTTAGTATTTGTTGTTATAGCGGCAACAGAAATACATCATCTGTGAAAATTTCAACTGTCTCACTATCAAGGTTCATGAGATACAGCCTGGTGACAGACGGACAGACAGACGGACAGCGGAGTCTTAGTAATAGGGTCCAGTTTTTACATTTTGGGTACGGAACCCTAAGAAGAATTGCATATAATTGAATCGTCATCTTTCTCCAGCGCTGGTCCCGGTGCGAGTGGAGCTGTCAGTTGTCCTCCTGGTGGTGGTGGCGGCTGTGGGTATAGTGCTGCTCATCACCTCCATGTCCGCCGCAGTGTTCTGTTGCCGCCACTGCAAACACAACAATAGTAAGTTATCTTTGTTGATATATAGGTACTTATTTTGTATATTTCTGACGCCGCTGTTGACGATGAAATAAGATAGACTCGGGCAAAAAAGCTGAGACGTTCAAATATTTCGTCGCGCTCGGCTCAGACAAGTGTCCGTACGCCACACTCGTCAGATCGTAAATATGGGGTTGACATGCTTTTGGCGCTCGTTCTCAGCTTTCTTATGCCAGAGTTTAGTTAGCGTTAACGTGACGATACCCACACATGTTTTTGACCCAGCAATGTTCGAGATTACTTAAATGACAGGACTGTATGGGGTTAATCTCGCTCAACACAGACCTTGCTGTTAATGATTTTGTAATTATTTATTCCTGCTTATTAAAAATATTTTTTTTATATTTGTATTAGTTAAGCACAACCTATTTTTAAAAGAGATCTAAAAATCAATCTGTGGGAGTTTCTACGCCCTTCTCCTCCCACAGTGGTTTAATGTAGAGAAGAGGCAAAAAATGACGTTAGCTAAGTATAAATAAATCTACAGTAATAAAGTACTTTGACTTTGCCTTTGACACAAAATACAGGTTTGAGGTTTGTTTCAGCTTCCCACGTGATAGGCTATTTTAGTTTTAGGTCGGAAGCAATGAATGGTTTAGTTTATTTCTGTGGATCATATTCCTTATATAATCCACCTTAGACTTGACCAGAGCGGTGTAACTAAATGATGACTTTTTGAAAGCTTGCTGGCAATCGCTAACAGGAGAATATCCTTACAGCTTCTGTCACATCCCTGTCACTCTCGTGGTTGTTTCAGATAAGAGTGAGAAGGACAAGCGGCGACAGGATGAAACCTCGAATGTTCCGCTGACGGGCACCAAGGAGTCTCAGAGTGTCGACAGTTTAGGTGAGAGTCTGTATATTTTGCTTTCACCAGTCATTTTATTAATGATAGTATTTAAACGTCCAACCATATATCTGGTTTTTGATTGTCAAATTGACTGATTTTGCCTGAAAAAATTCATTAATTGCGCGACAAGCTGAGCTCGACTAGAAATACTAGTTTTGTCTGGAAAATTAACGAATTACGCGACTAGAAATCTGAAAAACAGCAACTTGAAAATTTCAATTCGAATAGGATAGAAAAACAAAACGCCCGTTGGATCTTGTTGTTGTTACCTGTGTAACCTAACACGAAGGATAAAGACGGCTTCGCTTCGCTCACCCCCTTTATCCTTCACTTACCCTGACCCACCACTTTGCCCAGACACCAGTCAGTCTTTATTTAGCCAAATTTAGCGAAAAAAATATTATCTGGTTTAGCCAACGCAAGCCAGTTAATTTTTTTTTCCCGTAATTTATTTTTCGCACAATTCAGTATTTCTTTCGCTCATTTCAGATAATTCCAGACTCAGAATTACCTCCTTTCCTTTCCTTGACAGGGTATCCTATGTGGTGCCAGAAGTAATGTAGTGCCTATATATATGTCACCGTAAGATTGTAAAATCCGTTAGTTTATGAACTAACACGTTAGTTTGTAAACTATCGACAAATTGTAAACCAGACCGACAGGATTTAGAATTTACGTTTCTTTTGTTCTTACATATAAACCTAACCCGAAGACTAGTTGGGGGCTTCACTGCGCTCGCCGCCTCTAGTCTTCACCTAAGCTACCGCAGTGTTTGCCCTGGTCTTTACTTTGCCATTCAAGTTTAAACCAGTTCACAATTCAACGGTGTTATTATAAACTAACGCGTCATATAGTAAGCAGTACCGTACAGTTCACAATTTTTCGATAGTTTGTAAACTAACGAGAAAAAACGTTAGATTCTAAACTAACGGTTTTGACAATCTTACGGTGGCATATACAGGGTGTCTCATTGAAATCGGTCAGTATGGGAAAGTCTGAAACTATAAGACATACGAAGATCTGTTCTTAGGAACCATGTCATTGATTTTAATAAGATGAAAAACTGCATTCATACATTTTAAAAAACCTTTACTTGGCTCGGGAATCGAACCCGGTGGTTTTGAAAAAAAAAACTTAGACTATTTCTGTTTAGATATCGATTGTGTAGGTCTTAAGCAGTAAAAGGCTCTATGAAACATGATGTCTTAAATGAATAAAATGCATTGTTTTCACATACTTTAATTTATTTTAGTAGGTGTTCGAAGTGACCACCGTTTTTTCAATACAATATTCAACACGTTTAGGTAACGATCTTACAATTGCATTTTGTATTTTCATGTGATGAATTTGCGTTAAAATTGTCTCTATGGTTGCTTTTACGTCTTCAACGGTGTTATAGCTTATTTTGTACACTTCATCCTTAACGTAACCCCACAAGAAATAGTCAAGAGGCGTTAAATCACACCTACTAAAATAAATTTCCCATTCAGTAATCACGTCATATTTTTTTTGTATAGGACAAAAAATTTATGACGTGATTACTGAATGTATTAAAGTATGTGAAAACAATGCATTTTATTCATTTTAGACATCATGTTTCATAGAGCCTTTTACTGCTTAAGACCTACACAATCGATATCTAAACAGAAATAGTCTAAGTTTTTTTTTTCAAAACCACCGGGTTCGATTCCCGAGCCGAGTAAAGGTTTTTTAAAATGTATGAATGCAGTTTTTCATCTTATTAAAATCAATGACATGGTTCCTAAGAACAGATCTTCGTATGTCTTATAGTTTCAGACTTTCCCATACTGACCGATTTCAATGAGACACCCCTGTATATATATATATATATATATTTGCCGTCATATTTTCAACCTTGTGGCTTGGTGATAAATTCCAAAACCAATGACAAGATCTGCTTGCCTCAACCACACGAGGGGTTAACCAGTGGTCAAACCTTCCGAGAGAGAGTTCCTTCTCTGTCTGCATCGGGTTGGATCCCCGATCGTTCGCATTGCATCTGTTTCTACTGTTTAACATTTTATTTCGTCGAGCACGGCGCACGGCTCAGTCTCGCAGGAACTATAAAACAGATGGCAATAAGTAGCTGTTGTCCCCAGACAAGAACCCGGACTTAATCCCGCTAGATGGCAAGTTGAGCGACAACAGCTCGCTCAAGTCAAGCGACTACAGCACGCGACCGCTCATCTCGTGCAGTGCGGCAGACAAGTATGGTGCGGGAGACAAGTACGACTCGCTGCGCCCGGACTCTGCCGAGCGGTTCGCGTGCGAGCGGCCAGGCGACCACTGCCAGTACATGCAAGTTAGGCCGATGGAGTACAGGTGCACTTTATTTTGACTTTAACTTTAACTAACATAATTATGTCTAGTATTTCATAATTTCTTGAGTTTACAAGAATGTCTTTATTTTGTCCAGACGATGATGAATCGTATACGTGAGTGTCATGCCACCTTCGACCAGTGGTAGTGGCGTTTCTAATGCTCATTCGGTAATCTTTAACCGCAGCCAAATCCTTCGCAATTTATCGTCGCCTTGATTTATGAGTCTAATTAGGCTCTATTTTCATTGTTTGCAACCTGGAAGGTTCTGAAGTCACTATTGTTTCAGGATGCGTCCCTCATACCAACCGTCCAACATCCTGCCCATGCGCTCCCTCGCGCCGAGCCCACAGAGTGTGGCGCCGCCGCCAACATTAGCGCACCTTTCCAACGCTGGTACCGACTGCCAGTTCCCGCGGCCGCCGTCAACGTTCGCACACTTATCCAACGTTGGCACTGACTGCCATCTTCCGCGGCCACCGTATGACAAAGTTTACGAAGATTGGCTCAAGTATAAAAACGCTCTGCCGTTGAATACTAACGGGCTGGTGAGTTGTTTTGTTTTTATTATTTTATAATATCGTTTAAACTCCAAGCATAAAACTTGAGAACGGTGCCCTTTGCGGAAGTTTGTGCTTGCCGCCGATCCGCAGTCGTGTCGGTTTTATGGCAGTTATCAAAGAGGTGTGCGCTTGCGTTTGTGTAGCGTTACCACATTTGCGAGTCCATTTCCACATTTGTCTAACCACACTTTGGCTTGTAGTATTACTACTAATGAAATTAAATCATTACAGGGTTAGAAATAAAGCTTTGGATCATACCACCGAATGGCCGAGTTGGCAGTGACCCTGCCTACGAAGCCAAGGGTCCCGGGTTCGAGTCCCGGTGGGGGCAAATATTTGTTTGATGAGAACGGATGTTTATAACCTAGTCATGGTTGTTTATCTATCTAAGTATAATTTTTATCTATATAAATATATGTATCGTTGTCTAGTACCCAAGACACAGGGATTCCTAGTTTTGGGCTAGATCAATGTGTGTAAATAGTGTCCAAGGTATTATTATTATTATTATACTTAAGTTATAGAATTCTAAAGGCAGAAGACAACGACGTTAAATCTGATTGATTGGGTGTAAAAATTGGCGTTCCACAAGGTTCCATATTAGGCCCTTTCTTATTCCTGGTATATATTAACGATCTGCCTTTCATGGTGGAGAAATTGACTGACATAGTGTTGTTTGCTGATAATATTTCGCTGGTCTCCGAAATTGAAAGACAAGAAGATTTTGATCATGTTCATGGTGTATTGTCTTTAACATTGAATTGGTTCACAGTTAATAATGTATTGTCAATCGCTGGTAAAACCAAGTGTATCAAATTCTAACTTCCCAATGTCAGGCAAGCTGAGACCAGTTTAGTGTTAGACAGCAACACGTTAGAATTAGTAAATGACACGAAGTTTCTTGGAATAACCATTGATAGCAAATTGCAGTGGGGACCCCACATAGATAAATTAGCTGATAAATTAAGTTCTGCGGCTTACGCAGTTACGAACATCAGCCAAAACACGGATGTGGCTACATCTAGGCTAGTATATTTTTATTAATTTTATACTGTCATGTCCTATGGTATCTTGTTGTGGGGGAAAGCAGCGGATATTCAAACTATTTTTATTTTTCAGAAAAGAGCTATTCAAGAATTTTATAATTTTAAACGAACAAACTCCTTAAGAGAGCTTTTTAAAGAAATTTACATACTAACTGTTGCTAGTCAGTTTATTTTCGAAAATATAATGTAAGTAATATTACTTAAATGACAGGTCTGTATGGGGTTAATCTGACTCAACACAGACCTTGCTGTTAATAGTTTTGTATAAGAATAAGAATAAGAATAAGAATAATTTATTAATCAATTTAGGTTTTACATTATATGTTTGTTACTGTTACCTAAACTAGGCTTAAGACCTGTAAGATAGGCAACAGCTTTGTAAATATTTATTCCTGCGTATTAATTATAATAATTAATATTGTAATATTGGTATTAGTTATGCACAACCAATTTTTAAAAGAGATTTAAAAATTAATCTGTGGTAGTTTCTACGCCCTGCTTCTCCCACAGTGGTCCAATGTAGAGACGAGGCAAAAAAATATGTTTGCCAAGTATATTTTAATATCTACATAACTGTTAAGAATTTTGAGTATTGACTTGACTATTTGTGGGTTTGAAGCTTTCCGCCCATGTCTAAATGGGAAATTATGGGTCGATATATCAGTCACTCTCGCACAGCAACACTTTTGCAGCCACAACTTCATCTGTTGAAAAGTCCACGGGTCTTTTTTGTTATGTACAGTTCGCGCCAAGTTTCTTTTTTCTCTGAGGGAGCTGCCACCTCTCGCATTTTACCCTACCTTATGCGAGAGATAGGTCATAGCTCGCTCAGAGCCATACATTGCGCGACCTGGGGGGTTACCACAACTTTTTAGCGATTCAGATTAGGTTCAAAACAAGAACATTACCATGGTAAACATTTCCATTCCAATACGCCATAATGGGCTTTATTTACCTTATACCAAGACTTGGTTTCAGACGCTCATGGTAATATTGCCCATCAGCCTAAGCCTAAGACGTTGTGGTAACCCCTCTGTACCTTTGTTTTTGACGTCATTTTCTCGTTCACGTCACACGTTTTACGTCTCGGCGTTGACGACCTCTTTGGCGTTGAGGTTTGAGGCTCTGCCTCCCCAGCGAGAGGTTCTGGGTTCGAATCCCGGCTAGGTAGGAAGAAAAAAATATCCCCAGGTCTTGGATGTTTATATGTGTGTGACGCCGTTGTTCCCACGACACAGAATATCCACAGGCAATGTATGTACCTTTTTATAAATGATCCGTTACGTATTTTCTGTAGCTACCAGCAGAACAACTGATGCCGCCAGAGCTGCATTCGAGCTCATTGTACAGTAACCCGCGACACAATCTGACCCAAGTGACCCATCCAGACCGGCAGGGCTGGGACACGCAGAACCCACGACATGATCCGAGGTGAGTACAGATATCGCATGGTTTCTTGTTGTCTTCGAGGCCATCATCTCTCTCGCCCATGTGTGTGTCACCGTAAGATAGTCAAAACCGTCAGTTGATCAACTAACGGTTTTTTTCTCGTAAGTTGGTCAACTATCGACAGATAGTAAACTGTAGCTAGCGTACTGCGTACTATATGACGCGATAGTTGAACAACTAACGGTTAAAACCGTTAAATATTAATCTGGTTTGAACTTGAATTGCAAATGAAATACCAGGGACCAGGGCAATCACTGCGGTAGCTTAGGTGAAGACTAGAGGGGGCGAGAGCAAATGAAACGTAAATTCGTCGGTCTGGTTTACTATCTGTCGATAGTTGATCAACTACCGCGTTAGTTGATCAACTGACGATTTTGACTATCTTCCGGTGACATATGCATCTCTCTTGTTCCCACGCGCCGCTACCCCTCCATGCGGCACTCTGGCGCCAAAAAACTTACCTTCAGGTGTACCTGGGGTTGGTTGTTAGGTGTTATAAGAAAGTCAATGAGAATCATTTCAATCCTAAATCTACCTGTTGATTTGACAGCTGTATGACAAGTTTTAAAGTTGTAACTTTTGAAGCTGTTTATTTTTCGCTGTCAGGTCTCATAGCTTGACATGACAGGTCTCATATCTTGACAGCTGTCATAGGCCTCATAACTTTTCACTTTATAGTCATATCAAAATATATATAGAGTCATATCAAAACTTTTGACAGCTTTCATAGCTTTGGACAGGTCTAATAATTATGACAGGTGTAACATGTGGCAAGTGTTAAAAGTTTTGACAGGTGTCATAACTGTTGACAGGTGTCGCAGTCCGCCGCCACTGCGGGTAGACGCGGGGGGCGGCGCCGTCTACTACAGCGGGGGGGCGCGGGGAGGGGCGGCACGCTGCCCAGGCTGCACGGTGATAGGGGGAGCGGTGAGTTCAGACACAACGCGGATGTGGCTACATCTAGGCTAGTTGTTTTTAGTTAGTTTCATAGGGTCATATCATGTCCTATGGTATCTTGTTTTGAGGGAAAGCAGCGGATATTTTTATACTACAGAAAAGAGCTATTCGAGCAATTTTCGACTACCTAAGTGAACTTTTAAAAGAAATTGACATAGTAACTGAAGCTAGTCAATTTATTTTCGAAAATATAATGTATGTACGCAAGAACTTTACAACATTTTCCAAATGTAGAGATATTTGTAAATGTAAACCTAAGAAATAATCACAGTCAAGTTGCGCCCAGTACCCACACTGTACTGTGTTGTACAGTGTGGGTACTGGGCGCACACCCACAAGATAACTCTGGAGATTTTGAAGTTGCTATTTGGGCAACGTAAAAACGAGTTTGTCTCCAAAAGGATATTACAATGTTCAAGATTACTCAAATGACGAGACAGTTTGGGGTTAATTTTACTCAACCCCTATTTATTCCTGCTTATTATTATTATTATTTAATTAGCCCATAACGTCCCACTCCTGGCCAAAGGCCTCTCTCCCCTTCATATAATTAATATTAAAATTTTTGTATTAGTTAAATACATGTTTTAAAGAGGTCTTAAAACAGTCTTTGGGAGTTTCTTCGCCCTGTATCTCCCACAGTGGTCCAATGTATAGAAGAGGAAAAAAGTGTCATTTGCTAATTATATTGTAAATATGTAAATTTTAATAAAGAAATTTTGACTTTGAGTTTGTCGTTTAGCAGTATCTTCTAATCTTCCAATTCCGATTGGGTAGAAACATGTCACGCGCATGCCACGTCAAGTAGGTGGGCACTTGGCGTAAGACCTATTACGCATTAGTGGCCTTGATGCGACGTTACGGCACTATTTTATATGAAAACGCAGGACAAGAAATTTTAAACTAAAGAAGAATCTTTAGTTTAAAATTTCTTGTCTTTAATCCCACCATTTATGCGTCGTAAATACTCCCCCTCGTAAACTTTAGACTTCACGATGCAAGTTGATCCCCATTGCCCTCCCACCCCCTTAGTGGGGGAAAATTAAAAAAACTTATTAATACACGTCTCACACCTGTCAACTGTGGACTGCAAAATTTCAGCTTCACAAGTCAAGTAGTTTTACTTTCATACAAACTGTAATCCCCCTCTTCCCCTCCTTAGGGGATGAATTTCGCCAAATTCCTTTTTAACCTCTTGAATACCAACTGCTTTAGCAAACGCCACTTTTTAGATGTTTTAAAATGTATTACCATGTCATAAGGTTCAAAATCGCGACCTGTACAACTACCCTCGGTTTTTGAGAGGTTAACGCTGCATAAGGAACCCCTGTACAAAGTTCCGTGACTCTAGTTCCACCGGTTTAGGCTGTGTAATAGCATTTTATTAAGTTGATGGAACGTTCGGTTTGCCTTAGCACATTTAATAATATCTACAGCACTAAATAACTTTTGAATCTTGTAAAGAAGATTTTTTTCTGATAGCAATTCGCTGTTTCTCATGAACCATAATAGGTAGAGAGTTGAAATTTTCACAGAATGTGTATTCCTGTTGCCGCTATATAGCAGCAGCAAATATTGGGTGGTTACCTATGAAATTGGCGAATTTTTCTTCCAGATTCAGGAGTTCATAATTCGAGTAATTCAATAGCTATTTTCAGTTTTTTTTATTGTTTTAAAATTAATTTCCATATTTTACATCCACTTATTAAATTTTCTTTTAATTTTCAGTTTGATAACTAAAATGATATCTTCAAAATCAGTGCCTCCTAAATGTCATTCATTTTCATGATAATATTCGTAATATTTTTTTACAGCTGACACTTTTCCAAAATTATATTAAATTTTCTGTTAGCTAAATGTTGTCTCATTCATACACACAAAGTTTATAAAATAAGGATCTGTCATTCCTAAAAAAATACAAATATGTTTGTACTGAATATTGAGTTAACTTCAATTTCTCCATACAAAACGCCAATTTCATATGTGAGGACCTAATATTAGCAGAAAATAATGAACTACGCCCATTTAAAAAATATTAAGGGGGTCCCCATGCAAGAGACGTTCCTTTTTGCGATTTATTGTACGTTGTGGGACCTTTCGTGTGCGAGCCTGACTCATACCTCACCGATGTTATTATCAGTATACTCAACGATTACTAAAGGCGGCTAAGCTTTTATCATTCAAATGTTACTTTATATTCCAAGATGCCCGTTTTAATAGTTTTCTGATTTGTACACATTGTTACAGGATCATCAATGTCTCAACACCTCGGGGGTTCGAACCTGAACCTCTCACATCCGAACCCCGAACCAAACGAGCCGAGGACGTCCAACAACCAACAGGCCACGTGAATGTGAGCTATCAAGGGCGGAGCTAAACGACGCCAGTCCATAACGATACCTGACTGCCACCGTAGACTAGGAATAAACCGCTACAACGGACTCGGACCATGCCCGTTGGGTAGGAAGCGAAACGACGCCACTCCTTAAATACTTCTGGCCTAACATTAGTTATATCGTGTTCATTTATTGTAAAGTCAGCAGAAATGTATTTCATATTGCAGAAACTTTTGAAGAACCAAAGTGTTGATGTTAAAAGTGTGTTGTCGCTGTGTATTGTGCGCATGTTAAGCCTGGTCAATTAACCTCTGGGATTCTCAGACTTATGATACGACGCGTAACTCGCGTGAGCGAGAAATCAGACATATTGACCAGGTTATACCGAACTTTGGTAGCCAGAACCAATGTAATCAGTAATTATTTTTTTGTGTTGACAGTAAGTGGACAAAAAGCAAGTGCGTAACAATTTTGTACTGAAAGGACTGATTAAAATTATTTAGCGGACAAAGTGAATAAATGGTTTCTGTGTGACACAGACTTTAGTTTAAGATGACTGTTTTTATAAAATAGTTGGTAAATTTTAAAAGTAATTTGTAAAAAAGTAAATTATACAAAATTTTTTTTTTTGGTTTTTGATTTATCTTCTCGTAAATGTCTGCTATGGAAATCACTAGTAGAGTGCGTTTCAGCTTTAATTTCACTTCGCCATTAAGTTGGTAGCAACGAAATAGGTGTTGCTAGCTTTCGAAAAATGTATTACCCAAAAGGCCAAAAGTTAGAGGGAATATATCATGACTCACTCATACTGTAAATGTTCATATACGTTGACGATACTCAAAGATATCGTTTGTATATGTCACCGTAAGATTGTCTAAACTGTTAACTAGACCGACAGGGTTAAGAATTTACGTTTCTCTTGTTCTTTCATTTCAATCTAACACGAAGACTATTACTAGGTTTGTCCTGTTTGTCCTTTGCAATTTAATGGTTTTGTTATAAACTAACGCGTCATATCTTAAGCAGTACGATACAATTTACAATTTATCATAGTTGTTAAACAAACAAGAAAAAAACTTTAGATTATAACTAACGGTTTTGACAATTTTCCGGTGACATATATGATTGACCGGCCGAGCGAAACTTCCAGCTTCGAGATTGGCCAAGAATGATTTTGTCCGTCTGTCTGTTCTCGCCTACAGGTCGCATTTTTCAACCGATTTTGACAGAAATTGGCACATTTTTACAAGCTTTTATTTAGTTTCACCTGTCCCGTTGTCTGTCTGTCTGTCTGTCTGTAATCAAATCTTGCAAGTTAAATTTGATCCACTTCCCTGTTTCCGATTGAGCTGAAATTTTGCATGCATGTATAAATCGGATGACAATGCAATATTATTATGACATAGAGCTGATCTGATGATGAAGCTGGAAGGTGGCCATAGAAACTCCGTCATTAAACGATGCAACCTTATCGAGTTTGGGCTCCTTTAATTTGTCTTGACGAGTACTTTGATATTAGATGGTAACCAGGGTCTGATGATGGAACTCCATAATTAAACGACGCAACCCCATCGAGTTTGGGCACGTTTAATTTGTCTTAACGAGTACTTTGACACTAGATGGTAACCAGGGTCTGATGATGGAGCTGGAAGGTGGCGCATAGGAACTCCATAATTAAACGACGCAACCCCATCGAGTTTGGGCTCGTTTAATTTGTCTTGACGAGTACTTTGACACTAGATGGACGAACTACGTCATAGTAAATCTCGATTTAAAAATACTAAAAAGTTAAAAATAAAAATACAGAAAAAAAACCTTTTTTAAAAACAAGCTTTTATTAAAAATTAACTTAAAAGTTTAAAATAAATTAACTCCAATAACAAATATATCACTTTATAAGTTCATTGTAACCTTTAACGATAATTAAGCTTCTTCGTCTACGACAAAATAATTACATACCGTACATAATTATATATTTTTAACATTAAAACCTTACATTTTGATGGTATGATTAAGAACATTTAGCACCTTCTTTTCCTCTCGCTATCACAATGTAACACGCTATTATTTATAAAATTGGGACTGTGTTAAAAACGGGAAGATTTAACAATTAAAGTGTAAAGGTTTTAATGTTAAACATATATAATTAGGTACGGTATGTAATTATTTTGTCGTAGACGAAGAAGCTTAATTATCGCTAAAGGTTACAATAAATTTATAAAGTGATATATTTTTATTGGAGTTAATTTATTTTAAAGTTTTTAGTTCATTTTTAATAAAAGCTTGTTTTAAGAAAAACAAAAAACTTTTTTTAGTCGATCGCTATTTTTGATTGGGTGGAACTAGGAGGGAAATTTTCAATCAAATTTAAGAGGAACACTAAGGACTTCATTCTACACAAGATGTTTCGAAAAAAAAACAAAAGGGGGAAGTGAAGCGGGAAAAAAGGGGGGTAGTTTTCTGTAGCGATATGGACGGATTTCATTTTTTGAATTGAAGCAAGGTCTACTGTTTTTAAGGAACCACTAGCTTACTTGTTTCGTGTTGTGCAAGGTTGTAGGTAAACTACATACCTCCTACCTTATTTATGGAAGCGGGGAATCGTAATGAGAAGCTGGCAACCGGATATTGCTTTTGCCCATTTTTTTCGTGACAGTTGACAGTTGCGCATTACAGCCAAATTAACGGCGAAGGAAATCAGCTGAAACATATCACGTTACTAAGGGTTGGGGTGAATAGCCCCCCGTAACGGAAGCCTAAAGAAAGTAATTTAGAGTGTAGGTCCTAAAAGAAATGAAAGAAATAAATTAGAATGAGTTCGTTTGGGTAGGATTTAGAATCCTTTGGCAGGAGCAGGGGGGTAAAAGGGGTTAAATCTGGTAGGGGCTGGCTCCCTTATTATAACGCTACCACTCTTTTTACAATGTAATGCAAATTCATCGAGTTATTAATCAAAATAGTTTCTGACCTCAAATCAGATAAAAAGCGATAACAAAACGTAAAAATGGGCAATTGAAGACTAAAATGGTGGTGTTAAACAGTCAGTGGGCTAAAATGTCACGCAAAATCAGAAGTAGAAGCACAATTCTGGTGTTGCTAGATTTCTTCCGAGCTTTCGACTGTCTGAGCGCGCCCCTCTTATTATCAAAAATGTCATATTATGGTTTTGACAGTACCACGGTGAAGTGGTTTGACAGCTGTGCTCTCGGGCCGTGGATTGAAAAAAAGCGATGGTACTATGTTGTTTTCCTCGACAAAGCGCTTAACAAGGGGTGTGCCTCAAGGGTCGATATTAGGCCCCCTTTTATTTATTCTTTACACAGCAGAGATAGTTTCTGCCGTGGAGAGCAGCATGTGCCATCTCTACGCAGATGATACCCAGCTGTATATATCATCCGTTCCTTCCGACATCAATACTGCAGTCCAATCCATAAATAACGATCTAGAGCGGGTGGCGTCATGGTCTGAGAGGAGCTGTCTAGTGCTAAATCCTAGTAAATCTAAGTACATGATCCTTGGTACAAAATGTCAGATCCATAATACTGTCCAAGCCCTAGCCCCCAATGGTATAGCTATCAGGAGCGACCCAGTGGAAAGGGTCGTAGAAGCAAAAAATCTTGGGTTATTGATGGACGGTGAGCTTCGATTCGAAAATCATATCAGAAACGTAGTCAGCAATTGTTTATACCGCCTTAAGATTCTTTATAATATACGTGATTACCGTAGCACTGATTTGCGTGTCAGGCTGAGTCATCATTTCAGCCTGTTAATGTCCACTGCTGAACATAGGCCTCTCCAATCGCACTCCAGCGTGACCGGTCCGTAGCCACCTGCATCCAACGAGATCCAGCGATCCTCACCAGGTCGTCGGTCCATCTCGTAGGTGGGCGACCCACACTGCGCTTGCCAGTACGTGGTCTCCATTCAAGGACCTTTTTGCCCCATCGGCCATCCGATCTTCGCGCTATGTGGCCTGCCCATTGCCACTTCAGCTTGCTTATCCTACGGGCTATGTCAGCAACTTTGGTTCTTCTACGGATCTCCTCATTTCTGACTCGATCTCGTAGAGAAATACCAAGCATAGCCCTTTCCATAGCTCGTCAGGCTGAGTGAATCGTTGATATTATCTAGATTAAACTACTGTGATGTCGTATATGGTAGCTGTATTCTTGATCGGTCGAAAAGGTTAATTCAAACTGTGCAAAACGCATGTATACGTTTTTGTTTCAAAATTCCTCCTAGATCCCATATCTTGGATGCAGAAAAACTTCTGAACATGGAAGCTCGTCGGCATTTATACCTAGCCAAACTACTCTTTGGTGTTATACACACGGAAACCCCACCCTACTGTACAAGTCTGCTTGGTGTAAAACCAAGATAAAATGGGTGACAAGGCAACGTGGCGTGCACAAGGAAAGAATTCTTACACCGGCGCATCGAACGGCGACTTTCCGCGGGAGTTTCAGATTTGCGGCATCTAAGTGTTGAAATGATATTCCCCCTCCAGTCCGTGAAGCGGCTAGTAGGTGTGCCTTTGGGCGAAAACTCAGGGCACATTTGCTAGATCAGCAGAGACTACTCCTCCCCTCCGTACCAACTTCACGCCGCAATAAGACTTGAGTCGCTCCACAGAGTCTGTGGTCTGAGAGTCTGTGCCACAGTCTGTGGGTCGCTCATTGCCAGTGGGACCTGTATGGGCCGTCAGGTCTTGTTGCCGCAGCCCGTTGCTTCGTTCGTTAGGGGTAGGATAGTTGTAGTTACATCCAGCTAGTTTAATAACTGACGTTTATTATCAAATAATACAAAAGTAGAACGCTGATGTGGTTCGGTTCTGTTCACTAGTAGTTGATGTAAGTAAGTGGCAGTTAGGTATAAGAGATTGCAAAATTTATACAATAATAATTGCTAAGTAAGTATTGTGCAAGGCGTTGGCCTGTAAATGCTCCCGACAGCAGCTACAGAACATAACAGTTATAATGTAAGTAATGTACCTTAGTTATTAATGTAATTAAGCTAAGTTCATGCTGCAACTTGATTCTCGCATATCACTCGAAGTTGACACGATCCGCAACAAGTGAACAGCCATATGTTTTGTTGATGTAATTTGATCCATTTGTCGGTGCAAGAAACTTGTTCGACCTTTGGATTCCAGTCTGGTGACTTATAATTTTTGCTGCGCATAGTATTTTGTTTCCGTTTGTGTTGTAGATGGGATGGTACGCTTGACATAAAAGGTTATTTTTAGATGTCATACATTGTTGGATGTCGTCTTCTTTCAGGTTTATGAATGTGTTCTTCATGATGTTTGTAGCGATGTACTTTGGCGATTGCTTTACGGTGATATAGGTATTGTTCCTCTTCATCGTAATAGGTATCGCGCGATATTATTTGTATTCGTCATCGCTTATAAGCGGTAAGTGTTACTCGAAGAATAGGTAGTTGTCATATATTCTTGCTTTTACGTAGATAAGTTTGTACATTTCTTTAAGGTTTTGCTGAAAGTTCTTGACGGATAGAAATAGTCGTTTTGTCATTCTAGTTGATATGTGATTGAGTTGCTATATCAGCTGAGCTGGAGTGAAGAGCTTGGTATTTGATCGATGTAGAGTTTGATGTTTTTTTTTGTGTTCCAATATGATGTGAGGTCGTAATAAACCAGTAGAGTCCACTTGTCGTATATCAGTTGTATGTTGCCGATTTCATCGAAGTAGATCGGTCGATTCCCGTCTATTGGGTTAATGCTTTAGGCTGTTGATCTTGTAGCGGTGCTACTGATTGGTGCGGTTAGCAGCGTTAACATGATACATGCCATGAAGCTGGTGATTTTGCTTCCTCTGGTTCGAGACTCCTTCATTGTTGGGGTTGGCTTCTTTTGCTCTTCTTGGGAATCCAGCTTGACTTCTGGTTCTAAAGTGTTGCTCGGTAGTGGGGCCAGTTTGTTGATAGGTCGTTTCAGTGTACTACCCTTAGCTTTCAGAGTGACGACCCGTGTGTTGCCGTCGCTTCCCGGAAATAGGTCTATCACTTTTCCCATAGCCCATTTTCCAGGTGGCAGGTTTGATTCCTTTATTAGTAAAAGATCGCCTTTTTTCAGGTTCTCTCGTTTCTGTTGCCATTTTGTTTGAAGTTGTAGTTGATGAAGGTATTCATTGGACCATCTTTTCCAAAAGTGTTGATGCATCATTTCTGTTAATCTCTATCTGTTCCTGAGATCGATATGTTTAATGTCACTGTGGTCATCTTGGTACAGTGACATGATGGGACTTCCCGTTAGCCTTTGGACCGGCAAACGCCCGCAGCGGGCAAGACTTCAAAATGCGTCAACCGGCAAGCGACCCGCAGCGGGCGGATTTCCGGTCGTATAGAGATGGGCGCTTTTAAACTAAAAATATAGGTTGGGAGCCGCGTTTGTACTTACAGTTGGTCACCCCATACACGAACGTATCTGTGGAGCTATCAAAAACCAGTCCGTGCATAGGAAAAAAATAAGTTCTGACCCAGTTTATCGGAACGATTTCTCGCGCGCTATCACCGCGTTTTGATTGAATCGCGTTTCACATGTTTTTCGCTAGAAATGTATTATTTTTAATTGATACTAAGGTTGGTGTTGTACATATTGTATAAATAAAACATAAAGTTAGTAAAAAATGTGTTTAATTTAATTTTTATTAATTTTATTAATTTATAAAATAATTAATTAATCAATTTAATTTAAATGCTATGTGTCCTGGCGTTAAGTACTCGATGTAATCTGGGTCTTCTGAGATAGGACAAAGAGGGAGGCTGTTTAAACAGGCTTTGATTTGGTGCAGTAGTGTCGATAACTGCTAAAATGTCAGCTTTTGATCTCCAAGGACCCTCTTCAGGTGATGTTTTGCTGATCGTACTGCAGCTTCCCATAGTCTTCCTGCTTTTGGAGCCAGTGGTGGATTGAAGTGCCACTGTATCTCTAAGGAGTTGACTTCTCTACAGAATTCTGAGGACATCAGCGTCTTGAAGGACTTGAATTCTTGTCGTAGGGCCCTTGCCGCCCCTAAAAAGTTGGAGCCATTATCTGAGTACATATGTTTTGGGGTACCCCTTTTGGCACACATTCTCTTCAAAGCCGCGAGGAATGTTGATGACGTCATATCCGACACGAATTCTATATGGACGGCTTTCGTGACCATGCAGATGAAGATGGCTATGTAGCCTTTGCTTGTCTTCACTCCTCTGCCTTTGTTTATTTTTATCTCCACGTGCCCGGTGAAATCTACCCCTGTGTGAGTGAAGGGGAGCGACGGTGTTATTCTTACACTCGGCAGATTTCCCATGATCTGTTCGGTCTTGTTAGATTTGTATCTATGGCAAGGATACAAAGCCGGAGTTGTTTTTTCACAGCTCTATTTCCTCCAACGACCCAATACCGGTGCCTTAATTTGGTTAACGTTAGGCGGGGACCGCCGTGCAAAGTTTGCTTGTGGGTCAGCTCGATGACCAGTTCAGTTAGGCGGCTGCTGTGAGGTAGAATAATAGGATTTTTCGTATCGTAGTGTAGCGCTGAAACTTGTAAACGTCCTCCAACTCTCAGTATACCGTTGTCGTCTATGAAGGGTGACAGTTGCAGAAGTTGACTTTTCTTGCTAACGGATCCAGTTTTCTTTATGTTTTCCAAGTCATCTCCAAATTCTTCCGTTTGGGTGGCCTTGATGACAATGTTTCTTGCTTTTTCAAGTTCTTGCAGTTCCAGATAGTTTTCAAATGTTCGTTTCGAAGTTCTTTTTTCTTTAAATCTCAGCAACCAACTGATTATTCTTGTAATATGCTCTAACGAACTGCGCGACGCAAGCAATGTTTTGATGACCGATATTGAATTCGTCGCCTCGATATGTGTTTGTGTAGGTATCGCTGACACACACGTTTGGTAGACTTCGAGTTCGTTAATTGTAGATTTAGAACTAATTTCCGTTTTTTCCTGTTTATTCCAGTCAGGTAACCATTGAAGTCCAACCCACAATAAGTTGATGGTTTTTAGTTGTGTGGGTAGGAGACCTCTGGTTGCACAATCAGCTGGATTTTCTCCCGATTTCACGTACCGCCATTCTGTTACGGGCGTGATTTTCTTGATTTGTGCGGTTCTGTTTCCGATGATTTTTTCCCATCTGGCTTCATTTCCCCATAGCCAAGCTAGGACCACTTGGGAGTCTGTCCAACAATAAATTTGCAGTGTTACTTCAGTTAAGGAATTTTTGACCTTCTGCATTAGTTTCGCTAATAGGACGGCACCTTCCAGTTCAAGCCTCGGTAGAGTTACTTTCTTCCTAAGTTATTAAGTTAATTAGGATTATGCTGCTTTTTCCAGTTTCAGATACGGTTTTGCTGTAGATGACGCTTGAAATAGCCTTTTCGCTGGCATCGCAATATCCGTGTAGTTGTACGACTGCCTTTGGGTTTTTCCAATTAATCCATCGTTGTAGTTTTATGTTAGGTAGACCGGAGCGCAATAACTCCCATTCTTTTATTATTTCGTTAGGCAGGCATTCGTTCCATGTGAAATTATCCGTCCATAGCTTTTGGAATATGATCTTAGCTTTGATCACCATGGGGGCCAACCCAGTGGGTCGTATAGTTTGCTTATTTCGGACAGCAATATACGTTTTGTCAGTTTTCCGTTGCTTGTTGGGACCTCCCAGTTGAAGAAAAACACGTCGTTATTTGTCATCCAGCTGAGACCCAAAGTTTTCGTTGATTCTTCTTTTTTGAAGTTGAAAGTATTCTGATCAGTTTTGTATTTTTGGTGTAGATTTTGTATAATAGCGGGCTCGTTGCTTGCCCACTTCCGTAGGGTGATCCACCCTTTCGAAGTAGTTTGCCCAGCTGTAACTGAAGTTCCTTCGCATCATCGATTGAGTTTCGCCCAGTTATGACGTCATCCATTTAGAATTCATGACGTAGAGCTTTTTCTGCATCTGGATATGTCCTTCCTTCATCATCAGCTAGTTGTAGAGTGCGCATAGCGAGAAAAGGCGCTGCCTTCGTTCTATACGTAATAGTGCATAACTGCATTTCCTGGAGCGGCTCTGATGGTGATGATCTCCAGATGATCTTCTGTAAGGCTTGCTGATCTTCGTGCACGTAGATTTTCCGGTACATTTTTTCCACATCCGCTGTCAGTGCGAATTTGTACTTTCTCCAGTTGATAATAAGGGCTGAGATGTCCTTTTGGAGGTTAGGACCTTTTTCCATGCAGTCGTTGAGGCTAAACTTCGTATCGGTTTTCATTGACGCGTTAAATACTACTCGTAGTTTGTTTGTACTAGACTCTTCTCTAATTACACCGTGGTGAGGTAGGTATGTTTGTAGTTGCGAGTTTGTTGATCTTTTTGCCGGTTTCATATGACCCAGTGCCTTGTATTCTTTTATGAATTCTTTGTAGCGTGTTGTCGTTGTTTAGCCATTCTTCTCTCTAATTGTAACATTTGAGAGACGGCCTGAGGCTTTGATTGCCCTAGTTTTGTTGTGATGTCGTCCTTCAATGGCATCTTGACTATGTATCTGCCGTCGCACCGCCGTTCCGTTGTTTCCACAAAGTACTTTTCGCAGAAGTCTTCATGAGGGGTGCTGTCGGTTGTTATTTCTTCAGATTCCCAGAAGCGCGTGATATCGTCTAGCTCATTGAGGGTGACGAAGCAATTCAGGGTGTTCATCTTAATGTTTCCGCACAGGATCCATCCTAGTTTGGTCTGTTGCGCTATTGGTGCGTTGTTGTTTTGCTGTTTGAGGAGGCTGCCCATGATAATTTCGGAGTAGTAGTCCGCCCCTAACAGCACGTCGATAGGGCCAGATATGTGGTTAGATGAGTCAGCTAGTTTGATGTTCTCGAGATGATCAAAGTTCTCATGTTTCAATTTGGTGATCGGCAAATTGTTTATCAGTTTTCTCATTATCAGCGCTTTCGCTACAAATTCGAAGTCGGAATGAATAGATCTGCATTCCATCCTGACGGCTCCTTTGCTGTTTCCTAAGGATGCGCCAACTCCAGACATTACTGCGCTCAGTTTTCTCCTCGGAAGTCGTAGCCGTTGTGTAGCATTTTCGGTGATCAGAGTTACTTGAGAGCCTTGATCAATGAGTGCTCTCAGTTTCACGTAGTCGCCGTCAGCATTTTTCACCTGTAGTTGGGCAGTAGCCAAGAGCACCTCGTTGCCATCCTCATTTATGTGATTTACTGCCCTTAGTCCTGTAGAAGGTCCTGCGATTGATGTCCGTTGAGCGCGATAGTTATGATCATGTAACATTGTATGATGTATTTGTCGCAGATCTTGCATGTTTTCTTTGACTCGCATTTTTTCGTGCCATGACTAAACGGGCGGTTCTTGCAGAGTTGCAATTTCACAACATTGATGATTCTTGCTTCGACGGCCATGTCTTGAAATGTAGGACAGTTCATCAACACATGATTTTTACTGCATAGTGGGCATGTCCAAACGGACAAGTGATAAGTTTTAGTCCACGGTTTCGACTTATTCTCGTTCGATCTTTAGTTATTATATTTGTTTGAAGACTTGGCCGATCCGCTTGATATGGATTGTTGATGTTTTTGGATATTCTTATCGTTGGACATGGTTTCAAGCGCCATGAACTTTGACTCCAAAAAGCATATGAACTCTTCTAAATGCGGAAAATCTCTTGGATTTTTCAAGTCGTGGATATAGTCGCTGTATGTTGAGGGATCCAATTTCTTCAGTTATAGTTGCACGAGGATTGGGTCCCAAGTGTGCGTATTCGGGCCTATATTATTGAGTGTGTTCAGGCATGCGAGTGTGACGTCATGAAGCTTCTTGATGCATTTGGCGGTTGGTTCAACCATTTCTGGTTGATTTAGCAGAGTGTTGACGTATAATGAGAAGAGAAGTCTTTTGATATCGTAGCGGTGACATATTAATTCCCAGGCGGAGTCGCTGTTTTCCGCACTCACGCTGAGATGCTGAATAAGCTTTTTTCAGCTTCGTTTTTCGGAAATGACATGGGCCACTGTCTAGTGTCAGACAATAAGCCGTCGGTTTATCTGCGTAAACCTGCACTACCCATTACCTCAAAGCCTAGCCTGTCTACGTCTAGGACAGTTATACTTGCACTAATGTGTCTGACTCGCAGCTTGCTGCTGACTGCAGTATGCAACCCTCCGTCATTCATCACCTATGTTAGATGTGGGTGCGGTTAGGTCTAGTCTTATTGTTCAAGTAAGGCGGCGATACTTTCGTGTCTCAAAACAAATTTAATATTGCGTTTTGCGTTCAAGCATATCATACCCAACACAACAATATTGTTGCACAATATTTGCACACCAACTTCTAGATGGTGAATAAGTTGATATTTATGCTTACCAATTTTTTATGTGACATCTCACCGACCCAATCCTTTTTCAGGCATCGCGATTTATAACGGGAAAATAACTTACCGGTAAGACATGGTTCGGTGTGAATTTAAGATCTTATGTATATGTTACCGGCCATACCCGATTTCAGTACAAACTAGTTTTGCCTGGGATAAACTATTATTTATCACTTTGGTCAGACATTATTTTGCCATTTGGGTTTCGAGCAATGTTATAACACAGATATTATCAGGGAAAACACTGCGGTAGCTTAGGTGAAGGGTAAAAGGGACTAGCGAAGCGAAGCCCCCTTTATCCTTCGTGTTAGGTTGAACATGTAAGTACAACAATATTATCATAGGGCAGCAGAGTACCAATGAAAATAAACTTATCCTAGGCAAAACTAGTTTGTCCTGAAATCGGGTTTGGCCGGTAACATATACATATTTTATGGCAAATATTCAATTTGATTTGATTTGAACAATTACGAATGTTTCAATGAATGTAGCCTTTTAAGTAACTTTTATAGTTAGAAACAACACAACTCAGTGGTGTAGCTATGTACTGTGCTGTAGGTATCATCAGGATGAAATAGTACTACACTACAGTTAATACTTTTCTCGATTTCTTTATTATGTTGTACATGGTTTTATTGGGTCTTCTGAGCTGATCTGGCGGTGAAACATCGAAAATGCAACTGCTTTATGAAATCACAATGAGTATGGGGTTCCTTAGGGTAAAAGTACAATGCAATCTGGTGCTCAATACACCAAGAACGAAACAAGCATCTTGCGAATTTTCATGAAGGTTAATCCTAAAATAACTTAAGTGTATGTACATCAAATATGTTTTCTTATCCAATTATTGATATAAATGTTTCACACGCTTAAGGTTCCCGGAGACGATCAATCCTGCATGACATGCATGCATGATTCATGCAAAATTGACCGTTTACCGTGTAGGCATGACGCTACCATCATGCATTCTGCTGCATGACGGATATTGACAGAAATTTTGATTGACGAAGCTGATTGATGCGCTTGCATGACGGCCCATCATGCGGCATGACGAATTTCGTTCATTTGCGGGCGCAACGTTGAAGATGGCGGACGAACTTGAAGTAGACTAGGCATAATTACTGAGCGAGACTTTGTTTATTTTGGTAATATGGATTTCCCCTCACTTTGTAAATACAAAACAAATGAATATGCAAATAAAAATAAAGGATATTATTAGAATATTTTCTTTTAATGCATGGATAGCCTTTCCATTATTAACGTCTCCATTATTATTATACCCAAAATACGAGGAGCTACCAAGTACCGTAGAGTTATCGAGAGCCTTTAACTAGTGGAAATAGCTTGTCGCATATTAGTGTCTTGCTTTTAAATTTTGGGTCGAATCAACTTCAACAATGTTTCAAAAGAATTATTGTTCATTCGAAGAAAAAAATTATAATCGTCCGGCCCAATTTATATCTGCGTATTAAAGCAGATATATTATTATGGCATTCCTTGGCATATATTTATATGTCAAGGATTGCCATTTCTGCGTTGGAAATCATTTTCATTCATCATTTATACAATCGATTCGTTGATTCGACCCAAAATTGCAAAGCAAGATACTAATATGCGACAAGCTATTTTCGTATTTTGGGTATAATAATAATGGAGACGTGTGAGGCTATAATCCATGCATTAAAAGAAAATATTCTAATAATACCTTTTATTTTCATTTGCATATTCGTTTCGGATTTCCAAACTGAGGGGAAATCCCTGTATAAAGATACTAGCAAAATAAACAAAGTCTCGCTCAGTAATTATGCCTAGTCTACTTCATCTTCGAACACCATCTTCAACGTTGCGCCCGCAAATGAACGAAACTCGTCAAGCCGCATGATGGGCCGTCATGCAAGCGCATCAATCAGCCCCGTCAATCAAAATGTCTGTCAATCTCCGTCATGCAGCAGAATGCTTGATGGTAGCGTCATGCCTACGCGGTAATCGGTCAATTTTGCATGAATCATGCATGCATGTCATGCAAGATTGATCGTCTCCAGGACCCATTATATTTCAGGGCCTGTAAACACTGGGTCCTGGGATAGGTGACAATTTTACTATTCTATTTAAAATAATATCATAGGTACGTTAGTAAGCTTCAATAAACATAAAAACCGGCCAAGTGCGAGTCGGACTCGCGCACCAAGGTACCATTATCTATTAAAACAGCAAAAAAATCATGTTTGTTGTATGGGACCCCCCCCTTACATATTTGTTTTATTTTTATTTATTTATTTATTTTTTATTTATTTAGTGAATATATTACTAAATAATCTGTGAATATTTCAAGCGTTACCGTTATCAATATCGAGCAAATACGAGAAAAAATATACGTTGGTTGTATGGGAGCCCCCCTTAATATTTATTTTATTGTTTTTTATTATTTGTTGTTATAGCGGCAACAGAAATACATCATCTGTGAAAATTTTAACTGTCTAACTATCAGGGTCAATGAACTACAGCCCGGTGACAGACGGACGGACGGATGGACAGCGGAGGCTTAATACTAGGGTCCCGTTTGGCACCCTTCGGGTACGTAACCCTAAAAGCACATACGTAAGGAATGCTGGCTTCTTTAAGCACGATTTCTTTATATTCCCTGCGACATTGGCGTCTCCCAGTGATTCACAACATAGGTTCACTTTTGACCCAACGAGTGTAGTAGATTTCATGTTTTCAGTAAGAAAATTACATCTCGTTTGTGACAAAACCATGACAGTACAGTTGTGCGACTTATTTGGAAGGATGTATTTGTTGTCAGACTAACGCAACAAACGAGTACTACTTAATTTGGCAGAGCAATAATCCAGTTATACACATTTTCGAGTTTGAGGTTCGCTTTTAATCAGAGTGGTTATTGGCGATCGACATTGTACCTAACTGTGCATGTGCAACATCTGTGCATTTTGAGTTGTCCAACAAGTATGCCGAATAAGCAAAGAGTTTCGTTTACCTGAGCTGTTGAATGAAACAATAGAGCACAGACCCTCGTAGAAAATTTTAATGTATTGACCGAGCGTGCGATGCGAAGGGTCTCCATTCCAGATTTCATTGCGATTTCTATCCGGCTGTTTTCCTCTTCAGTTCGCATTTCTCTTGCTTGCTTGCTTGCTCTTCTTGTTGCTTATAATTAGCTGGTAGATTACCAAAGTGTAAAACTGTTTGATAGCTGTACGCTTCCTATGAAAACAATTAAATAAATAATTAATATGAGCCCATTTAAGTTCCGTTTCCCATGTGGTATTTACCGATTTTTACTTTTTCTGCGTGCAACGGATAAAAATCAACAGTCCCAAATTTATTGGCAACACCGATGACGAACGATAAAAAAATGCAGAAAATCAACGTCATGCAAATTGTAAGTCGAACGTGACATAAGTCGCATGCGATATATTATTTCACACGAGTGATTCAAAAATAGAGCTCCTAGGCTCTTTACCACTAGTCCTTGTCGTATTCCCTCAGCTCGCAACTCCAGCGCCTCCTGGGACGACCACGTACTCATTTTGCATTTAGGATCAAGAATATTTCGCTCCATATTGCGCTGGCAAACTTCAAGTCTGCACTCTTGGATGTCATACAAAGACCAAGTTTTAGATCCGCAGGTATATAAGGTCAGATTCACTAGTGTGGTTATTTTTAACTCAATAATCAAACCTTTGTTATTATATTGCCAGGTATATACAATTCATGCGTCCAAACATGATCCAATTTCGAAGTATTTCAACCAATTTGTTTTTGCTGGTTGGTGGATAAAAAGACACCAGTATTTTGAGTATAAAAATCATTGTGGTTTTTAATTCGTCGCCAGTAAAACCAGATAGCACCAGGAAAAACCAATATGTTCTTCCGGTTCATTCTAATTACCCCAAGTTTCTGAAAGAGTGGTCAAATGTAACAAGCGATTATTCAGATTAATCAAAAGTTAATTCTAAATAGCGGCAGGTAAATGGCTGTAACAATTTTAACAAGTTGTCGCAGCAACATACCTTTCGTTTCGGAAACCTGGCGTTTGTCACTGATGCGGGGCCGACAACTCAAAGTTTGACAGACGCTCAAAGACATGCTGTCACTGTCTCTCGTGATAGGACAGCAAACATATAAGCAGCACTTATATGAGCAGCTTTTCAAACCCACTTATGCTGAGCTTAACCCGGAGCTGAGATCTACACACGTAACGAGATGATTAAACTTATTTTGTCTTAGACTCGCAACCAAACAACTACTCGGCTGTGCTTAAGCACTATGGAAGAAAAGAGGCTGCAATTTATGTTATTGGGCGGATCGGAAAAGGCTGAAATGGGAATAACCCCAAAGCGTGTTACTTTCATTTTGTTTCAATGTTTTCAGCTGACTGGTTACGACAACTATATTCATTTGTTTGTTTTAATTTATTTAAATACATACAGACCGTTCACAGATATTATACCTCTGACATGTCTCTTCAAAACACGGGATGTAAGAGACAGAGCTGATCGTCAATCTCCTCGTCCTTCTTCCGCTGAAAAAAGGAAAGGGAGAGTGACTGACTCTGAACAATAACTAATGCTTTAGTTATTGTTCTGCGCTGACTGACATAGGACTGACACATAACTCTTACTTCCTGTGTTTTGCTGACCCATGTCGGAGGTAAAATAACTGTGAACGGAGTTTTCTTAGGTACTTACACCTGTTAAGGGGTACAGGTCCTGTACCCCTTAATATAGAGTAAATTATGGGAGATGAAATTTTATTTTTACTTAAATTTTATAAAAAATGATTATGTATGTCAGCGGCCGATCGTCAAATTCCGCACATCATGAAATGGCGGCATTTCTTGATCTGCCATGTTAAACCCGCCATATCGTTTCAAGACCAACGTTCCGCGATCTACCAGCCTATAACTCGGCAAATCGAAAAATAGGGTGACAATAAATTTAGCTCGGTAAGTTTGGTTACGTTAGAACGTGTATGTGCAACCAGCGGAGCGTACTTGCGACTGAAAGTATTAAAAAGTCAAACCTGTCCAGAGTAGGTTATCGTAGCTAAATTTCAGGTTCGAACTTAAAAGAAGCAAAACCGGAGCGGAGAGAAACGTATGCAAATAAAAACATCATTTAATAATGAGTATACTAAAACGTAAATATGAGTCAGCACAATACGAAATTAAGGAACATGTGTCGGCTATGAATAGTTTGTTGGAGACGTGTAAGTATAATTATGACACTTTCATATCTTTGACCGACAATCACATCTGTGATTGTAAACAAGCTCCAGCGGACTGTTCCGTGCCGACCGTGTGTCCCGCCGAGCAGCCGGCCGAACAGCTGATACTGACCCAGGCGCCGCCGTCAGTCGACTTGAGTACTAATAGTGTTATAAATAACGCCTCCTTCTCTCGGACAAAGGATAGGTATATAATGTACAGCGATGAACTTGGAAAAAATATGGGTTTACAACTTAGTCAGCGTGTGGGCCAGGCAATATTAAATAACTGTATGCCTGGCGCCACATATTCACAAATATTAAACAAAGTGTTGTCATCGCAGTTTTTAGAACCAACCACCCTAATTATTTTAATTGGTAGAAGGGAAAATGTATCTAAAAAACTAATTACTAAATACTTTTCCAAATTAAATTCTTTACAAAATGTAGATAGAATAATCTTGTTTGCGTTTCCCTTCAGCCAATCTTTGAACATCATGAAAATCATATAAGACATGATTATAATACATTTATACACACATTGACATGTCGTCAAACTGAAAAATTTCATTTCATAGACACCAATATTTGTATTGGAAAATATTTTTATTTGACTAAGGATAGGTATTACCTATCTAGGTTTTATACAAAACAGATAGCGCAGTCACTATCTTATTTTATTTTGAACTCAGTCAAGTTTTTGACTAATGAAACGCCTGCTTCTATTGAGCAGTGTAATAATAATGACATGTACTCCTTGGAATCTGTTCCAAGCTCTTTAAATTAACCCATAGGACAACAGAGAGTAACTCTGGCAGTAATATTAATATTTGTATAAATATACCTTCATCTTGCCCATTAAATCAAGTTACTAGTAATGAAAAATGTAAAAGTAAGAATATTTTAAACGTGGTTCATCAAAATATACAGGGCATGTTAAGTAAAGAACTGGAAATTGAGTTATTCATGAACTGTAATAATATTGATATTTTATGTATAACAGAGCACTTTTTAAAGAGTTATCAGTTCATGTTCAACTTTAATAACCACCACGTTGCTAGTTCGTTCAACAGAAAAACAGCTGATCGCGGTGGCTCCTTAATACTTGTAAATAATAGTTTTAAATATAAGGAACGAGTTGACATAGTGAGCCTGTCTGTTGAGCGTACCATGGAAATAGCCTGTATTGAACTTGAACAACTTATTGTAATGAGCGTATACAGACCACCAGATTCATCCTTTGATTTATTCGAAAAGAAAATGGATGAAGTGTTGATTAAAATCAGCGATAAAAACAATTTTTTTATAATTTGTGGTGATTTTAATGTTAATCTGTTAGAGGATAATAATATTTGTACTAGATTAAAATCTTTATTTTTATGTCACAACATGAACTATCTGTTTTTGGAGCCTACTAGAATTACTGCAACATCTGCTACCTGCATTGACAATATATTTACTAACATTACGCCCATTTTCAAATCGGTCATCAATAAATTAACCTCTGATCACTCTGGTCAGATAGGTATATTCAATATTAAAATAAAAAAGGACCAAAAAGAGGATATTACATGTGTGCCCGTTAGTGACACTCGGATTGAACACTACAGGAATAATATTTTAGATAAACTATGGGAAATACCATACAGTGACGATCCAAATTTGTTGTACAACTCAGTATTTAACCTTGTCAAAAATGAATATGATACGGTATTTAAATCAAAAACTATAAAAGTTAATAACAAAGCTTTGTTTAGTGATTGGGCGACAGTTGGAATTCATAGGAACAGACGAAGATTATATGAACTCTATGAAGAGAAATCATATAACAAAAATACGGCCTTTCTAGATTATGTTCGTAGTTATTCAAAAATGTTTAAACGCGTTTGTGCCGTAGCTAAATCTAATTTCATTAAAAACAAAATTGAATCTAGTAGCCATGTAATGAAAACGACTTGGCAAATTATAAACAGAGAGACTGGAAAGGCCAAAGCTACACATAATAACTTCAAGCTTAAGATAGATAATCAATTGCTAAGTACAGACCTAGAAGTAGCAAAAGCTTTCAAAAATTTCTTTACGCCATTCCAGTTTCAACAACCAAGTCTTTAAATTCATCTCCCGCTGCTGCTGAATCTATACTTAAACAAAACTTTGAGGAATGTAAAACAGATTTTAAATTTAGGCACGTAAATAATGAAGACATTGTAAAAGCGTTTAAATCCCTGGAAATGAAAAAGACAGCTGACGCCCATGGTCTATCAGTAAAAATTATTAGTTCCATTGTAGATTGTATTGCACCTCACCTTTGTTGTATATTTAATCAATGTATAGATAGTGGTGTGTTTCCTGACTTGATGAAACTAAGTAAAGTTATACCTTTATTTAAAGCTGGTAGTACATCAGACCCCACCAATTTTAGACCCATATCGATACTACCAACGCTTAGCAAAATATTTGAAAAACTCATACTTAATCAATTGCAAAGTCATTTTTATCTCAATAATTAAATTCATATTGCTCAGTTTGGTTTCACAAAGGGTCGTTCAACAGCCGATGCTGGTGTTGAACTAATCGACAATATTTTTGATGCCTGGGAAGACGCAATGGATGCAATAGGTGTCTTCTGCGATCTATCCAAGGCTTTTGATTGCGTCCATCATGACACTCTTGTCAGGAAGTTACGCCATTATGGTGTGAAAGATCAGGCACTTGGCCTTCTGGAGTCATATCTAACAGATAGGGTTCAGATGGTCGATGTTAATGGGAAAAGATCACCTGGGTCTTCAATAAGTATGGGCGTACCGCAAGGTTCAATTCTTGGTCCTTTCTTGTTTTTAGTATATATTAATGATTTACCTTACCTTGTTAAAGCAAAACATGGGTTAGTATTGTTTGCCGATGATACTTCTTTGATATTTAAAGTTAAAAGACAGCAATCAAATTATGACGAGGTAAACAATGCTATCTCTAGTATAGTGAACTGGTTTACTGTTAACAATTTATTACTTAATAAAAAGAAAACTAAATGTATTAAATTCGTGTTACCCAATGTGAACCCGGTAACTACAGACATATTTATAAAAGGACAGGGATTGGACCTTGTGCAGTCGACTGTCTTTTTGGGCATTACTTTAGACGCCAAACTACAATGGGATCCTCATATAAATAAATTGTCGAACAGACTGAGTTCGGCAGCGTTCGCAGTTAAAAAAATTAGAGCTCTTACCGACGTAGACACCGCTAGACTAGTCTACTTTAGTTACTTTCATAGTCTAATGACCTATGGTATTTTATTGTGGGGTCACGCTGCGAATGCTAATAGTATATTTATTCTGCAGAAACGGGCTGTTCGTGCAATTTATAGATTAGGGCCTAGAGTGTCACTGAGGGAAAAGTTTAAAGAAATCAATATTCTGACATTTGTGTCTCAATATATCTATGACAATCTTGTGTATGTAAAAAGAAATATAACTAATTTTCAGAAGTACAGTGATATACACAATTTTAATACTAGAAATAAAGACAAGTTGGTTGCTTATGTAAGCCGACTACATAAAATTAGTAATTCTTTTAAAGGTAATTGTATACGCTATTACAATAAGGTCCCTACTGATATTAAAAACTTACCTTTAGACAAGTTTAAAATAATAATAAAACAGAAATTGTATAAAAAAGGTTACTACAGGATATCTGATTACTTAGAGGACAGATGTCCATGGGAATAGATTGTTTGAGTAACAGGCTGTTTCGATATATAATTAGCATTCATTTTGTAATTTGACAATATTTTATTTAAAAAAGGAAACGCAAAAGATGCGACGACTGTGGAGTTTCTTCGGTGAGCTCTTCTCCACAGATTCCGCCATTGGGTTAGTGAACTCACCCAAAAAAATGTAATGACGGATCTAAGTGATGTAACAACATCCTATGGAAATAAATGATTTTTGATTTTGATTTTTGATTTTGAAAAGTCTCTAAAATATCATACGCGGATACCCAATAATAGTCCACCGAATCCCGTATGATGGTCATCCTACTTTTATTGATTTAAAAAAAATAGTCAACTAGCTTACGTGTAACATCAAAAACATTGTTGGCAAATAAAATAGATTTGTTTATTCGTAAAATTCGAACTATTTTACGATGTGAAGTTTTATCCTTTGGCCATATCATGATGTCGCGAAGCATTTACTGGGCATATGGACAAACGTTTGGTTCTCATCGATCTGCCCGATATTGGTTTTGGCACATCATGATGTGCCCCATATATAGACGACGGCGTATTTCAGGAAACGCCGCCATTTCTTAATATGGCGCGGCACATCATGATGTGCTCAATTCTACAATCGGCCGCCCACATGTGTACAAGTAGTCTGTATTTATCTCGAGCCAAGACTCAGAGAAGTGCAAAAAATAATAATTTGATCATATCGGCTTCTCACTGTTACTCTTCAAAGGGCTCTGAATAAGGCTGAAATTATTTACTGGGAATACCTTTATATTACATCCTTTTCGTATGTTGAGTAAGAAATAACCGATTTGCATTGAATTGCATCAAAAACAAATGTCTTGAAAAGTAAACTGTAGCAAGCAGGGTTATTAATAAATTTTCAAATAATAAAATTCTTTATTTTCTGTAAATCCCTTCTCTTTCACTAGGAGTAATTAGCCTTACCGATATGCCGAAAACACGAGCTGTCATAGCAGGCGCGAAATTACTCGCTGATGTTTGCTAATTTACTTGAAAAATAATGAGAATTATATAGTATAATTGTAGCCCTTTAATGTCCCCACCGAGGGTCATAGGTCGGATACCCAGATACGAGTAAGATTAAGCGATACTCCAGCACGCTGGCTCTGTGCGGGCTGGTGGAGAGGTTTTACGACAACTAATATTGGGTGCTTGCCTATGAAATTGGCGAAATTTTCTAACAGATTCAGGAGTTTATAATTCGTGTAATTCCATAGCTATTTCCATTATTATTTTTATTGTTTAAAAGTTTATTTCAAAGTTTTACTTATGCATATGACATTTTCTTTTGATTATTAGTTTTCTAAATCAAATTTAATCTTCAAAATCTGTTCGTCCTAAATGTCATCCATTTTCATGATAAGATTCGTCACATTTTTTTACAGCTGAAACTTTTAAAAAATTTAATTAAATTTGCTGTTAGCTAAATGTTGTCTCGTTCATACACACTAACTTTTATTAAATTAGGATTTGCAAATTTCTAAAAAAAAACCATAAATGTTTGTATTGAGAATTGAATTTTCTTCAATTTCTCCAAACAAAATGCTGATTTCATAGGTAAGCACCTAATAGTAGCCGGGGCCTACAGTTTAACATGTCATCCGAAACACTGAACGTCCGATAATGTACTTAAGATAAATTAATTATCTCATTGGTACATGGTCAGGATTCGAACCTGCATCTCCTGTGTGAGAAGCAAGCGTGAAACCCATTAGACGACGGAGCTCCAAAGAGCGAATAAAAATTATAATATGAAGTAAAATAAAACCAGAAAAAGCTATATGCTGAAAAGGTGGGTATTTATTTAGCGATTGTTCGCTAGCATCTTCGTTGCAAAGGCGGCAGCCGGAGCAGCCATTGGAAAACTCTTCGTCAGCGCAGTGGACTCTTGGCAGTCCGCCCTCAAAGAGCCTAAAGGAATTTCTTCATAGATGGTTAAAAAACACTTATACAAACAAAGATTTACTAGTAATATGGTAGGTACCCTAAAGTGTCACGTTAGCGAGATTGGAAGTAAAGAATCGAGTGTTCTCACACATCGATACCACGGTGAATGCATCGCGCGTGAAAGTAAATAAAATCCGAAGGGGGAAGATATGATAGATTGGCTTCCATACAAAATGCTTCAAACCGCTTAAAATAAAGATGATCTAACCTGCATTCTATGTACAATTGTACCGTAATCAGATAACAGAAAACAGTGTCTTAGAAGCCCTCGTATAAGTATTAAAGAAATTGGAATTCCAAGCTCCTTAATTTATCCAAGCAATCATTATCATCCATGATCATTGATCAATGAAATAAATACATAATATTCCGCAGGATGAAATAAATAAATAAAGCACGTAACTAACAGCGTCTTCGCTTGCAATCGATACGAAAATCTATCAATCTGAGTATTGAAGTAGAACTGTGGGACTGAGATATTTTTTTGAAGAAAAATGGAACGGTTTCCACTTTTCCGCGTATTTTTCACCAAGGATAAGAAATAATTAATATTTCCTACCAATAGTTTTGCGTGATTTTGTGTTGAGACGGTGGATCTTTTCCTTATTGTTTAATCACTTATATTCACAACGGTTGACGTTCTAAACAGCATTCAACATAAACTGAATTATTAAGATTTAGATATTTTACGAATCTTTATCATCTGCAAACGTGAAACAAAATCTATAAAATAAGTTATTTTTCAACATTATCAATAGGTACCTAAGTACCTATCCCTCGCGCGACTGTCTAATTGTATAATTTTTGAGAAATAAATATCTCAAACCATAACCATATAAGAAAACTAAGACAGAACCGTGGAACCCTAGTAGCCTATCGGAATATTAACGAAGGTAGTAAAAAAAAACTCTACTTACTTATCGGCTCCCCAGTTTATCATGTAATACGAGCTCGTTAGTAACAATTTGGGTGACGTATGTACATATCGGATTGTCATTATTTACACAAATATTACTTTGTCCTTCTGCGAGTACGAGTAAACTGGATTACGTCTTTTACAAAGTGTCTTCTTGTGAAAAATCAGTGCATGGGTGTGTAAATAAACAGTGTATTATATGTTCTAGTATTAAGTCTAACACCAAAAAAGTTATTTTTACTGTGCATGTCCATATCAATTTATATTCTTAAAAGTGAAAATTACTAATTATTCAGTTATTCTTAATATGGCATCTCGAAAAATTCTTTTAGTCGGGTCGGCCACTAGCATAACACCCCTCCACCAAACTATGCTGAGCCAGCGTGTTGGAATAAGGCTTAATCTTACTCTGAGTAAAAACCAATGCACCTCAGTGGGGAAAAAAATGGCCTACATTTATTTATTGATTTTAATCAGATCGAATCGATCATTTATTAACTATCACATCACCATTTTGAGGCTGCATCCCTAATCAAATCAAATCAAATCAAATCAAAAATCATTTATTTCCATAGGATGTTGTAACATCACTTAGATCCGTCATTACATTTTTTTGGGTGAGTTTACTAACACAATGGCGGAATCTGTGGAGAAGAGCTCACCGAAGAAACTCCACAGTCGTCGCATCTTTTGCGTTTCCTTTTTTAAATAAAATATTGTCAAATTACAAAATGAATGCTAATTATATATATATATATCGAAACAGCCTGTTACTCAAACAATCTATTCCCATGGACATCTGTCCTCTAAGTAATCAGATATCCTATAGTAACCTTTTTTATACAATTTCTGTTTTATTATTATTTTAAAATTGTCTAAAGGTAAGTTTTTAATATCAGTAGGGACCTTATTGTAATAGCGTATACAATTGCCTTTAAAAGAATTACTAATTTTATGTAGTCGGCTTACATAAGCAACCAACTTGTCTTTATTTCTAGTATTAAAATTGTGTATATCACTGTACTTCTGAAAATTAGTTATATTTCTTTTTACATACACAAGATTGTCATAGATATATTGAGACACAAATGTCAGAATATTGATTTCTTTAAACTTTTCCCTCAGTGACACTCTAGGCCCTAATCTATAAATTGCACGAACAGCCCGTTTCTGCAGAATAAATATGCTATTAGCATTCGCATCGTGACCCCACAATAAAATACCATAGGTCATTAGACTATGAAAGTAACTAAAGTAGACTAGTCTAGCGGTGTCTACGTCGGTAAGAGCTCTAATTTTTTTAACTGCGAACGCTGCCGAACTCAGTCTGTTCGACAACTTATTTATATGAGGATCCCATTGTAGTTTGGCGTCTAAAGTAATGCCCAAAAAGACAGTCGACTGCACAAGGTCCAATCCCTGTCCTTTTATAAATATGTCTGTAGTTACCGGGTTCACATTGGGTAACACGAATTTAATACATTTAGTTTTCTTTTCATTAAGTAATAAATTGTTAACAGTAAACCAGTTCACTATACTAGAGATAGCATTGTTTACCTCGTCATAATTTGATTGCTGTCTTTTAACTTTAAATATCAAAGAAGTATCATCGGCAAACAATACTAACCCATGTTTTGCTTTAACAAGGTAAGGTAAATCATGAATATATACTAAAAACAAGAAAGGACCAAGAATTGAACCTTGCGGTACGCCCATACTTAATGAAGACTCAGGTGATCTTTTCCCATTAACATCGACCATCTGAACCCTATCTGTTAGATATGACTCCAGAAAGCCAAGTGCCTGATCTTTTACACCATAATGGCGTAACTTCCTGACAAAAGTGTCATGATGGACGCAATCAAAAGCCTTGGATAGATCGCAGGACCCTTGGATGACACCTATTGCATCCATTGCGTCTTCCCAGGCATCAAAAATATTGTCGATTAGTTCAACACCAGCATCGGCTGTTGAACGACCCTTTGTGAAACCAAACTGAGCAATATGAATTAAATTATTGAGATAAAAATGACTTTGCAATTGATTAAGTATGAGTTTTTCAAATATTTTGCTAAGCGTTGGTAGTATCGATATGGGTCTAAAATTGATGGGGTCTGATGTACTACCAGCTTTGAATAAAGGTATAACTTTACTTAGTTTCATCAAGTCAGGAAACACACCATTATCTATACATTGATTAAATATACAACAAAGGTGAGGTGCTATACAATCTACAATGGAACTAATAATTTTTACTGATAGACCATGGGCGTCAGCTGTCTTTTTCATTTCCAGGGATTTAAACGCTTTTACAATGTCTTCATTATTTACGTGCCTAAATTTAAAATCTGTTTTACATTCCTCAAAGTTTTGTTTAAGTATAGATTCAGCAGCAGCGGGAGATGAATTTAAAGACTTGGCTGTTGAAACTGGAATGTCCGTAAAGAAATTTTCGAAAGCTTTTGCTACTTCTAGGTCTGTACTTAGCAATTGATTAACTATCTTAAGCTTGAAGTTATTATGTGTAGCTTTGGCCTTTCCAGTCTCTCTGTTTATAATTTGCCAAGTCGTTTTCATTACATTGCTACTAGATTCAATTTTGTTTTAATGAAATTAGATTTAGCTACGGCACAAACGCGTTTAAACATTTTTGAATAACTACGAACATAATCTAGAAAGGCCGTATTTTTGTTATATGATTTCTCTTCATAGAGTTCATATAATCTTCGTCTGCTCCTATGAATTCCAACTGTCGCCCAATCACTAAACAAAGCTTTGTTATTAACTTTTATAGTTTTTGATTTAAATACCGTATCATATTCATTTTTGACAAGGTTAAATACTGAGTTGTACAACAAATTTGGATCGCCACTGTATGGTATTTCCCATAGTTTATCTAAAATATTATTCCTGTAGTGTTCAAGCCGAGTATCACTAACGGGCACACATGTAATATCCTCTTTTTGGTCCTTTTTTATTTTAATATTGAATATACCTATCTGACCAGAGTGATCAGAGGTTAATTTATTGATGACCGATTTGAAAATGGGCGTAATGTTAGTAAATATATTGTCAAAGCAGGTAGCATATGTTGCAGTAACTCTAGTAGGCTCCAAAAACAGATAGTTCATGTTGTGACATAAAAATAAAGATTTTAATCTAGTACAAATATTATTATCCTCTAACAGATTAACATTAAAATCACCACAAATTATAAAAAAAATGTTTTTATCGCTGATTTTAATCAACACTTCATCCATTTTCTTTTCGAATAAATCAAAGGATGAATCTGGTGGTCTGTATATGCTCATTACAATAAGTTGTTCAACTTCAATATAGGCTATTTCCATGGTACGCTCAACAGACAGGCTCACTATGTCAACTCGTTCCTTATATTTAAAACTATTATTTACAAGTATTAAGGAGCCACCGCGATCAGCTGTTTTTCTGTTGAACGAACTAGCAACGTGGTGGTTATTAAAGTTGAACATGAACTGATAACTCTTTAAAAAGTGCTCTGTTATACATAAAATATCAATATTATTACAGTTCATGAATAACTCAATTTCCAGTTCTTTACTTAACATGCCCTGTATATTTTGATGAACCACGTTTAAAATATTCTTACTTTTACATTTTTCATTACTAGTAACTTGATTTAATGGGCAAGATGAAGGTATATTTATACAAATATTAATATTACTGCCAGAGTTACTCTCTGTTGTCCTATAGTTGTGGAGGTCGGTGATCGCGCCATGTTTGGGTATTCATACTTTGACTTTAATTGACCGGTTTTTCCTTTCATCAAAGTACTGCGCCATAATAACAACTGTCTAAAATTTTTTAAGGTAAGAAGGTTACATTATGTGTTGTTATGTGTCTGAGAAAACACAGTTTGTTGTGTTTTGCATGACCATGTCATGCCTCTGTCACCCCATTTAGGATAAACATACGACTTCTCGTCCCTCCCTCCCTCTGATCGTCGAAACAGCAGGAAAATGAAGTCCTGGTGGTCCGACTGCCGAACCACCCGATCACAAGGGTGAGGTTAACCCTTGACGCAATAAAAGAAGATGAAAGGGCATGGTTCAGTGCCCCACGAAGTAACAATTCAGTCGGTGTTAGGAACCCGTCTGTAAACTACGAGTCCATTTATTTATGTTTTATATGTCGTCCGTGTATTACATCCCACACTAGTTTATTGGAGGGTAAATTAGAATTCGACATGCGTGCTAACGCGTCGCTGTTACTATACAATACAGGGTGTAACAGTCAGGTCTTTTCCTCCCAGAGGAACACACGATGATGCCAATAGACAGGGTAAGCATTAATTTTTCACTTCCTGAAACTTCTAAAAGTATCTTCATAGCGTCACGTCTTATACCATACGGGATTGCGGTGGCACAGTTGTACCCACGGTGATACAGATATTAAATACTCCAGTTTGCGTGACAGGGTGCCAACCTGTCGCCGCAGCAATGGAGATATGTAGGTTTACCCTCTTTGTTTTCCATCACCACGGACATACAAACACACACACAAATCTCTGAGCCAAAAGGCATATATCTCCTCCGTTCCGTACCGTCCGTCGTACGTCAAAATTGTAAGTGCCAGCTACCTGGGGCGTTACCACAACGTCTTATGCCGATTCAGATTAGGAACCTAATTTGATCCGCAAAATTACCGTGACCGTCTTAAAACAAGTCTTGGTAGTAGGTAAATAAAGCCCATTATGGCGTATTGGAATGGAAATGGTTGCCATGGTGATGTTCTTGTTTTGAACCTAATTTGAATCGGAAAAAGATTGTGGTAGCCCCCCTGGCCTAACTGTTATTTAGTATCTGCATACTAACCTTTTTAATAGAAAATTGATACATTATGACCATAATGTATCAATTTTCGACAAATTATGACATTCAAATTTCGAACGTTAACGCCCGCCTACGTGCCGCCCCTAGTTTGTCTGTGAAGTTGGTACTACAGAACAAGCTAAATAAGTGCAGAGCAATTATCAATGCCACAATGCCGGTCGATCATGCGGTTCCTGAACACATCAAAGAGAGCTCATGATATCTGTGTAAATAAACTACTGTATGTAACTGTATATAATGAGGAATTATGTATCAGTCACATAAACTATTATTTTATGGCTATTGAGAGGGTTAAACGCTTATATGTATATTAGACTACCTCTGTGGCGCTGCGTTAGTAGCTCTGCCTACCATACGAGAGGTCCCGGGTTCGATCCCCGGCTGGGGATTAAGAAAAAAAACCTCAAGTCTTGTATGTCTATATGTGAGTGATGTCACTGTTTCTGGTTCCCACGCCACAGGCTATCCTAGTGTGGGGCCAGAAGCAATGTATATAAATGTAAATGTAAAATATGTGAAAGAGCTCTTAGGCGCATAACGGGGAATTCTCGAAAAGGGGACTTCGCAAAATGGGGACATCTGTACGTGCGTACGATGAAAAGAAGTGCCTGAATAGTATAGTGTTAATGTTTGTTCAAGAAGATGAAATAAGTCCATCCTGCAGGCGACCTCTTTATACAGCAGCCTCCGCGGCGGGGCGTCAATAACATTCGCAATAACGGCACAGATATTGGAAGTTTCACCCCTCGCCGGTGGTGTCCATACGAATAAAAAAAAGGAGTAAATACAAGAAACAGCTCGGGCGAACAAGACAGTTCCGGTTTGTTGAGTTCCGCAGGCGAGGGAAATGCAAAATGCTATCTTATTAAATAGGTTAGGTATTTAAAATCTTGCCCGATTATCTAAAATGGCATCTATCGGCTCGGCAACCTTGGCATTAATATTTTTATTGATATATGTACCTATACAGAGCCATAAACATTTCTGACCCGGTGGCCAAAAAGAGAACTAGATTCTCTAGTATGAAATGTCTTCCATGTCTTATGCCAATGACGCTAGCGACGCCGTCATTGGGTCAGTTGAGTTAGTTATGTTGTTTCTTGGGCCCAGATGCATAACTCCCATATCAAAGTTTGACGTCTTATTACTGACGCTGACTCTCGTTAGGGAAATTTCAGCGCCAGTATGATATTTAACTTATTTTGGTTCTGTACCAAATCTGTACGGATTCTTTACCGCGCGCATGTAATGAAATAGTCGAAAAGTTTTCAGACCGGTTCGTTTCGGTATAGACTCTGTACTTAGCGCAGAATTTGTATGGTGAACGCACACTTATCGGCATCCGCACCGGAAGCACCGGACGGATTTAAGAATTATTTTTATGAAGTCCTGTGAATCCTCGCACACCTATCCGCGTCGGCATTATCCGAAACTGGAGAACCTCAGAAATCCTGATGACGTCATCAGATTCAGGGCGGATGATGTGGTTGAATGCAGAGCAACGCGCGAATGTTCAGGAGCAGCGATTAAGATTCCTGCGGAAAGTGCGTGCCGATGGCAGTAAGTACAGTTCACCAATACAGAGTGGAGGCAGCCTTCCCCTGTCCTGTCTCCCCCCGCCAGCTCCACCACGCTTTTGCCCGCTCACACACAATATCGTTTACTCACTCACTCACACACAGCCAGTGAGAAAATGATTCTTGGCGGAAAATATCTTCTATAAGAGTCGTTCTATTTACCCCTGAATCTCTACACATACCATTTTACGGTTCAAATTGATGCATAAAGCCATTTGGACAAGAATTTGAACACTACGGAACCCTGATACCGGAATTCCAAAACATACTTCCTCGCTTCCTTGACGACGAGGAATGCGAAGCATTGCGAAGCTGTGTAATATACAGAGTACGGTTTATTTGTTGTACAAACTTCAATAAAAACTGTCAGGTCTGGCTGTCACTGGACCCCTTTCATCTGCAGCCATCCGTGGTTTTGGAGCAGACGGAGCCACGTGCAGCAGCCAGTTTGGAAGTTCGGCATTTGGGTGTCAGAGAACCATTCCGGGAGATTTGCCACATTATCAATAATTCCGTTGGTCCATTCGGAGAAAGCTGACAAAACATCATTCAGTATCCCTTGCTTGACAAAATATGACAGCCGGTTTAGATGACAGCTCCTGACACCGATAATCGCGCTCTGATTAGTCCAACGTCAATTTGAAGTAAGCATCTTTCAAAATATAAATTTGACAAGGATTGCAATAGAAAATTCTAGATGTCAGAGATAGAGAATAGAGCTACAGAGTTTTGACAGGCGCTAAATACAGTTTAAATACAACTTATCACTAATTGCGTCAAATGCTATATAATTAGTCATTGGATTGACTGTTGTGGACGGAACTCTGCAGAATTCGCATTTTCATTGCAGTTATAGGTAGCGCTACTATTTGTGTCACCATGGGTACTTCCACAGGTCGGATTGTGTCATATTAGACCATTTCTGAACACAGAAAAAATAGCAAAGAGCAACCGAGACAGAAGATAGTTCTCGGCTCTTTTGCTCTTTCAGTTTAGTTCAATAGCGTTAGACTTCTACAGCATTCTTGTCACAATTGCATACTCAATAGTACCTGCAAATGAACACGACTTCTCTGGCATTAAAAATTTTCTCATACAAAATTTTACTGTCCAAAACGTACTCGTGTATTACGTCTGTGGCCTCCATTCGGTGACCGTCAGCGAAAGAGTTAAATACAACACGACTACATTAAGTGCGAACCTGACAAGCAAGTAACTTGCGGTGCTTGATTACAACTTTGTTCTATCGTATACAAGGTGACATTTAATTAGCGGACCATATTTTGAGGAATGATAGTACCCATCATTATGAAGAACTTTCTACAAGAAACATATGGTCGCAAAGGGAAAAAAATATTTTTCCCTCAGTACATTGACCCGATCAGCTGATTACAAACTGCCGCGTTAGTTTATAAACTAACGGTTTTGACAATCTTACGGTGACATATATGTGTATAGTAATAATTTGTTACGGTTTACTTTATATACTTATTAATCGTTTAAAAAAGGCATCGTTAAAATGAAAGTAGAGGAAATTGTGTGTAACGACAGCGTCTATCAAAAGTCTGTTGCACAAGGCCTGCAGTCGCCCTATCGCGAGAGTTAGAATGGGTGGATCCGTTTTCTTATTCTTTCAAGCTAAAACTACTGAGTGCAAGTCCTGTGCCTTATGTGAGAAAAAGCCGTGACGGTATACCACAAGACGTCACACTTATGGCTCAGATACTACGTCAACAAAGTATACCTAAATATCTACAGTACCAAAGAAATTTTGACTTTAACATTGCTACACTAAATATAGGGACCCAAGCGGTCACCCAAACGAAGTGACGAGCACGACCACAATGTCAAGAGTGATGTGATAAATATAAACATTTATATACCGGCACATACATTGCTTCTGGCCCCACACTAGGATACCCTGTGTCGTGGGAACCACAAACAGCGAACACATCCAAGACCAGGGGATTTTTTTCTTCTTCTCCCCCTTCTTCTTAAATAGTTTTATTTTAATTAATTTAAGATCGAAATACTCCGAACGAAACAAGTGCCATTGTACTCGTATGTTTATTTTTATATTATTTTTCTTACTGAATAGGTCAGAAGCCTTTACAGTAAGAAAAATAATTGGGGCAGCAAGCAGCAAAGCCTACAAGGAGGTTTATTATCTTCTGCCGCAGAAAACCATTTTTTCTTTTAAGGTGCGGAACCCTAAAAATATATTTAAAAAAAAGTTACTCCCACATTTTTTCAGCAATCCATCATCTGCCGATAACGATTAAAATGAGAGAACAATTTTCTTTTTTCATCAAACCGATCTGAACGGTTTTGAGATTACTTTCGTTTGATCCATCGTAGATAATTCGTCGCGTCACCGAGCAAAAATTGTCGAAAAATCAATTTAAACTTTATAAAATTGATATTTATTAAGCTGTTTGAGATAAGGCTTTTGTTAATCTAAAGTTTCGTTCGGTCCGGTGGACTTATTCTACTAATTTTCAAAATACTATCTAACTTACCCAAATGCTGTTAAATCCATGATCGAAAAACATAATATTAATTTATGTTTTAATGATTTCGTTCTTTCGTTAGTCTTGAGTACATTATACGGAATCGCGAGGAAATTTTCAATATCTCCATGGCTCTGCCGATGGGCTAGCCCCCTGCCACGTAAAATGAAGTTTCGAATAACTGGCTAAATGTGGGCCATAGCCAACCAATATTGGAAAAGTGTGACGCTAGATTTTTTTCCTTTGACTACTAGCATACTTCAGATACATTAAAGTTATTTAAATTAAACATGATTATTTACAGCCTTTTAATAAAGCTACACTTAAAAACAACCAGTTTATGATAAGTACAGATCTTTGCAAGGATGGGGGGTATACTTGACGTCGCTTTGCAAACTTTTATATAAACTTTTAATTCGCTAAATTATTTTAGCGAATTAAAGTGTCATTGTACGGTTTAGCAACGCACATTAATGTACTTTGTGAATGGGCTTATCTAACGAGCATAACGTCTTGTCCTTGTTAACGTGGACGCAATGGTCGATATCCCATGTCTGACATTGGAATACCTAGGTCCTTCCTCAGATTAAACGCTATGTACGGCAGTGTGGGACTGATGATGTAGATATCCTGTCCTCTTCTCCGCGGGATGCTGATAATCTTGTCCAGTTCGTACATCTCGCTGTTTACGATCGGGATATGTAATTCAATGATTAGATAATTATTATGTATTCTTGTAAACATCTTCATGATTTTGTAGAACTCTCTGATTGAGTTACTGTCGATCGAAAGACTGAGATCACCCCGTAGCTGGCTGGCTATTTTATTTATTTGATACTGCAATTGCTCCGGTGACAACAAACGTGTGTCCATGTGACCTTTGCTGATATCGGTGATTGTGTTGATAATAGATTGTTGTATGCGCCGAAGATGTGATATAATGATATTTGTGCGATATAAAACAAATTAGCAGCGAAATAAATAAATCATCACCCTGTAAATCCGAATTAACAATATGCAGAGAGAGTTGGATTAGGTTACACTCGGACAATACCTGGCTATTCACCTGTTGCGGAGAATGCAGAGTGCGCATATTTTGCGCAGCCGACATGGCGCTAGAGGTAATCCGAGACAGCGGTATCATTGCGTTAGGTCAAGGCTGCACATTGAAGGGCGGTACATTCACAATCTACTCCCACAATAATTTTTTAAACAAAATCAGTTACAAAGAGAATATTGAGGTCCCAAAATTATCAATTTTGAACAAACTTATAAACACAACAATATCAGAAAATATCATCAATCGATCAGACGATCACGAGCGTGATTGGGAGCATATACAACAGAGCATCTCCACAATCAAGGAACAGACGATGGAACCACTGACTGTTCATCATATGCACCACTACACGCTACTCTACATCATTGTTTCGATCATGGTGGTAGTAGGTGGCATCCTCTTGTCCGCGAAGGTCAAGCGGGCTCGAGCTAGAGTATCAACAACGCCGCGGCAACAGTAACAGAAGGTGACACACGTCGAGTCTAGTGCTAGTGCGAGTGCAAGTGAAGTGGTGGCTCACAGCTTTGCAAAGTGTGCTCAATGAGCTAAATAAATCAGTGGGTAGTGTTAATCAAGGGACTTCCCCTATTGTTAGTCGCTCTATCAAGGACTATAAATGTGACAAAATGGACCCGGACAATATTAGTTAAGACATTTAATTAAGTACTTTTATTGTTTTTAATCTATCAATTTATAATTTTACATTATGTTATATCAAATCAATATTAATAATTTTAATCACTCAGCATAGCTCATCAATTTGTTATGACAGGAAATAATTGAATCTCAATATTTGATCAGCTATACTAACTTGTTAATGTTATGAGATGTTCTTCTCATCCTTTTCGAGAGGGCAGGATGTACGGTTTAGCAACGCACATTAATGTACTTTATACCGACATAGTTAAGGTAAGTCGCCTGCACTGCATTATATGTTAACGTGTATGTGACATACCTATTAATAAACCAGTGCAATTGTGGTAATCACTCAACGCGGGCGCTTTTACTCATCTCTCCTGACTAGGACCCCTCGCTATAATTATCATATCATATCACACCACAACTATCATCCTAACTTGTAGGCCGATCCCTACAGTCATCAATCGCTTTTAGAAGACGGACAGAACTTATTATTGTTGATTAGAGTGACCACGCGCTCAAATTTATACCTTCATAAACACTCAGATAAGTGGTCCTATTGGGAAGTATTCAAATTGGGAACTTGCCATTAAGAACCTTGTCTTAATGGGAGCTTGTCTAAATAGTACAAAAAAAAACTGACGAAAGGGTCTTCATGGATCTTGGAACAGTAGAGCAAAAACAAAGCATTACGACTATTCCTATACGGGGTGGTATAGACTCCACTTTGCGCACAGGGGGCTAGCCTATCGCCGCGTGTACATTCGCTTTACTGAGTTGTTCCTCGCGGTAGTGTTTCGGTGCGGGAGGGGTGACATTACAAGCTTTGTCGATCCTGCACTGAAGTCTCGCGTCATGCAGATGTCTCAGCAATGACAACTTCCGCATCGAAATATTACCGCAAGAACTTCTTCAACAGAGTCTTGCTCAATGGTGAAATGAAGGTTTCTCAATCAATCTATATATATTTATACATATATAGATATATATATATATATGTATAAATTAATCGTCAAATGTGTTGATGAGCGAAAAATTTAGCAAACTGCGGGACCAATTTTGATGTTTTTTTTAAACTATTCGGCGAAGTCTTACAAAAGTTCTTACGGAGAATAAAATTAAAAAAACCTAAAGGAAACTGCCGAAAAATCTAAAAATCCCTCTTCAATAGATGTCTTTGGTAGCGGAGTCTTATCAAAAAAGATTTCCCAAAATCTCCCTAAAACTATACGCACCCCGTCCGAAGGCAAAATACATCAACCATCAATTCTGTGTAACCACAGCTAAGTAGCGTACACGACCTTTTATTGATTAAAATTACTCACTTTGCCACCACACGCAGTATGTTTATGGTGTAATGGTACACACATTGAATACAAGAGTCAGTTCATTTAACGCTTGGGTTATTGAGTGATTCGAAGTAAGTTGGCAAGAAATGGGCCTGAGAACGTGGTTAATTTCGGGGAAGAGAGGTCGGGTCAGGTTTTTTTTGTCGCATTCCTGCGAAATGTGTAGGGATCAGAGCCGATTTGGCTGCGCGCTGAATAAATTATTGATAACTAAATAATGGAAGGTTCTTATGGAACTATACGGAGAAAGCTAATGTGTTGACTGCAAATATACAATTGCGATTGATTATTACGTTGTAGTGAGTCTGACATCACGGGTTTGCATATCCTTCCAGTGATCTTTGTCTTAGACGCTAGCGGTCGGGTAGTCAGGCTTAATTAATTGCAACCGCTTTATAGCCAGCGATCGACAAATTTTGTGTATCGGCAATACCAAATGACTTGAGTGATAACCGATGGTTGATTATAGGTACTATGCATACACAAAATTGTAGAACAGCGGGCGTGCATGGCATGTTTGATTGAAACTAGACCCTGTGTAGTTAATGATAAGAAGCTTGCGCTTGGGCAGTATTTGCGGGGTGGGACGCCATCTCGCCCATGTGGGCTTCCTATAAATACGAGAGCGGGGGTGGAAAGGGAAAGCTGTCCGTACGTCAAACCACTGTGGTACACGTGTCTTTCGGTAATCTGAACAGTTCGGTCTGCTGTTTTACGCGTCTGGAACTGGAAGATTTGTGATTGCGTGCTACAGTGGATTTTCGTGTGTGTCTGAAGCGCCGAGATATACCTCGGTTTCTATCCTTTAAATCAACCTACCCCAAATTCCAAAAATATCCTTGGTTCGTTAGATAAGAACTTGTAGGTAATTTGATCTGAGTTTGAGTCTGGGCTTGGAGCGACCCTAATTTCCTTTTTCCTTCACCATAGGGTTCCTGGATTAGCTCTTAGGAAATTCGCGGGTTAATCCTTTCCTCATTCCCTTCGTGTAGCGAGTTTTGAAATTTCCACACACACAAGCCGTTAAACATACAAGCACATTCAATTCACACACAACCATCTTCGAGTGGTGTCGATGATGGACGTGGTATAACACTAGGATTTTAGACTAGGCTAGACAGAAGTTTAGTTGAGGCTAAACCTAGGTTGTCAAGGCATAGGGAGACTGTTTGATCGATGGGGTTCCGCGGATGAAAATAACAAATTCAGAACAAAGTATAAACGTTGTCAACTCAGATAACCTATCCTGTTGATATCTTTGACATTTGAGTGTTGTCGGGGACGCGCGAAGAGATCAAATTACAGTCTAAAGTTCATTGTTTAGGGACGGGTAGATATTTTGCCTTGCCTTGGATTGTTTTGATTCAACTTGCATCTTTAACTTAAATGTCAATTTCGCTGGGAGATCTAACGTGTAGATTGTGTCACGCATTTATTTTGCTGGGCTCAGTCGAGGCGTGCTGAGGTAAACGAGATACCTAAATCGGTATTTTCTGAAGTACGTAACTCGTTGTGGAGAGGGTTAGATCTCTAAAGCACTAAAGAAAACGTTTCGATAACATCCAGCTCGAATTGCGCAGAGTTGAAGGTTTCAAAACGTTACGGACCTTTTGAGGAAACCGCTAGTTCAGACCCTTTTCGGAAAATCAAATCGCATTTGTGTAAACCCGGTCTATTTGGATCGTTATTGCCGTGAACTAATTATATAATTGGAGCTACTAAAGCCGCTACTAGCGAGCACATGAAATATCATTGAGTACTCACGTCGTAACACTACGACGAATAACCATACGATATCCCAAACAAATATTATAAATTGTGGTCGACCACGTAAAAGAAGCTCCAAGCGCCCATATATACAAAAAAATAAAAGGTACCAAATTACCAGTACACAAATTATAACAAAGATCGATCTGGCGCAAAACACCGCTAATTGATGCGAAATACCGGCTTGCGGGCATACATGCTTTATCTGTTCAACTTGAAACTCTAACTTCCTGAACCAATCTTCCGTTCAACTATTGTACATCTGACGAATTCTCAAGAAACGAGAAATTCAGACTTATCATTCTTGATTTTACATTTTCATAGCTGAATCGGGACATCTCTTTTGGGGGTAGATAGAATAGACGATCATAGCTTTCTGACAGCGGTGGCTCGACCTTAGCTATTTATACCGTTACAATGACAGCTTGCGTTTTGATGTGAATTGATTCGTATTTTTTCTATTTTCCTATTTTTTTTCTTCTTTATTTGACTGCAAAAGCGGATAGGCGAGCGTGCCTGTTAAAGTAAAACTAAACGGCCTGGATTTTTCATCATTTTTTTCTTTCTGCGTTATTTTTTTCCCTAAAACTAAAAAGTACTTGAATTCGATTAAGGATTAATAACCTCCATAGAGCGGAAATCTTTTTCCCATATCGGGTGGCAGAGTAGCCAGTTATTCAATACTCCATTATTTACCTCCACCCTAGAGAATTCTAACACAAAGTGGCCAGGTACATTGTTGAAAAAGGAGCTGTTTTATGATCACAAACCTCTTTTAAAGCACCGGTCGTTTACACCTTATTTCTCGCGAGCTCTCCTTTAAAGGCAACAATTTATAGCCGTTTAAAAGTTAGCAAAAGGCAAAGGTTACAGTTTGACAAGTACTCGTATTCAATGTGGTTTAAACATAATTTAAGATTAACATATGGTTAAAAAAAAACATGTGTTTCAAAGGAATCAGACGGTATAAATACTCCATTTACATCAGTATATTTAAATAGCTACTAAAATATATAGCTACAAAAATAAAAATACATATAATGGGCGTGAAATTATATATTTTCTTTCTTATCCAGTTATGGAAGCTATAGGTTCTTAAATAAAATACAACACCTGTAAGATATACCCTGTATTCCATGAGCTGTTGACCCTAAATTATAATAAGTGTCCAGAAATAATAATAAAAAAAAAATGCTGTATTGTCGTTCTTACACGGGAAGGTATTTTTAAAATGTATTTTGAATTAAATTTAATTGTTCGCAAATATTAGTTTTTCACTTCTCATGCTCGAAAAAGTACTACTTTATGCAGGATCTAGGTGACATAAAGTTGAATTGTATGCTCTTGTGCATAAAAGTAGCTTTTTAAATGTGTCTACACTAAGGCAGTGACCATTTAGCCCATACAGCCAAAAACAATTAATTGTACATGGATAAAACTTGCTAATTTATAATATTTCCATCCCTATTTGCATTTTTGATTTATAATAAGATAATACGAAAAAGAAACTAAATATCAAAACGTGTTTACCACAAAAAAAAAACATTATTCCAAAATAATTTAAGAATAGGCTGTATATTTTTTTTCTTTGCCCGAAAATTATGCAGGAAAATTAAAAAAAGTAAAGTAGCGGGAAAGAAGCCTGAACTTTTCGTATTGAATTTTCTCAAATTATTGTTGAATTGGCTAAGTTTTAAAAATGTCAAGTGAAGAAGAAGATTTAGAACTTACTCCTAATACTTTAATGGAAATAAACGCACAAAAAGTGGTGCAAGAAATATTGCCGCCAAAATCTCGGCAAATATATATGAAAACTTATGACAAATTTCTAAGCTGGCGGAAAGAAAAACAAGTGAATACATTCGCTGAAAGTGTTCTTTTAAGTTGTTAATTAAAGAAATGTTAATATGTTATGTTACTGTTTTATTTTCTCGCAATCGAAGTGAAAAGCAGAGTTTATAACTCGTCCACAAAAACATTTTTATCCGAGACTTTTAGCAGCCCGAGCCGAAGGCGAGGGCTGATAGTAATGTCGAGGAGGTTCGTTTTGTGCACTTGTTGTAAAATCTACTAATACCTAATTTAATTTGAATAATGTAATACCTACCTACTGTATAACGCAGAATGAAGGTGCTGCGCACAATCCCACGAGGATTATGTAGTATCTTATAGATTGTGAATGTGTTATGTATTTCTTACCTATAATTCAATAAATAAATAAATAAATAAATACTATTAGAGCATAGGGTTTATTTTGTATATAAGTGTTGAGCCGCCGGGAATATTTCCATTTTGGGACTGACACTATACACCCGTGTGAATTCCCGGTAAAGGATCTAGCAAAAAAAAAACCGAGACTGGATTAAATATATTGACGATATCTTGAAAATCATGCAACCTTGATTGAGGATTTGTTATACTTGTGTAAGGCTTATTCGATGCATCTGATGCCTCCGGTGTCAATGTGACATTTTTTGGGACACCTTCCATAGGTTTTTAATTCCCTTTAGGTCCATTGTGACCACAACCCATTTCATCAGATTTTTATATTTGTGCCAATTCGACAAATGGGGAAACTGGCAAAATGGGATTTTGCCGAAATGGGAACTTGTCATTACGAGCATTGTAATAATAGGAACTAGATGAACTAGTCCTAATGGACTAATTCATCATAAATAAGCACGTAATAATAAAACGTTCTCAGTTCTGAGAGTTTTCTCAACAATATCACGATGACGGTTCCGACTTAATAAATCTGTAATTTTTTCACGCGCATGAGATAGCTCTCAGAGCTGAGAGCGGTTTATTACTATGGGCCCTAAAGCTTTAATTCGCGCTCAGCGTCACCGGAAAACTGTTTAGTTCTAAGTTATAAAACGTTATGCTACTTTATTACGGTCCCACTGAGAAGTTCTAGACACAAGTTAGTTTTATTGTCAGTAAATGTACCTCCTTTGTTATAAAATAACGGTCAAGGGCGAATAGGAAAAGACAGGCGAGGATTCCGTAGATAAATATTTAAGAAACTGATGGTACAGCTTAAAGGTATTTAGGGGTTTATAATTATGATGGTTATCATTGTAGTCAAGATGTTACCTCTGTTTCTCAAATAATAATAATAGTAATACATACTCTATATCGATCTGAACAATTTGGTTTTTGATACGCTGTCAACTTTCCTCCATTCAAATCGGTTGGCATCATGGTCACATAACACCTGTGACTCTGCCGTATAACTTTTATACACCGACACACACATTGCTGGCCCCACACTAGGTACCCTTTGTCGAACACTCAGGGTTTCGTACCATCGTCCAAGAAAAAACAGATCTCAAATACGTACATATATATATATTATATATTAAAGGGGATCATTTTTTTAGCAGTAGCGGCAAAAGAAATACTTACACATTCTGTGTGAATTTCGACTCTCTGTCTAATACGGTTCTTGAGATAGAGCCTTCTGATGGACAGACAGACAGACCGACGGACGGACAGACGGATGGACAGCGGAGGCTTAGCAAAAGGGTCCCGTAACGGAACCCTAAAAATAGAAAAGGATCAACGCAATATTTTTTTGTTTTTGTATTGACTTCTGGGATAACCTAAAATTATTAAGCAAGATGTTTAATGGTTATATGTGTGTCATGTGGCTGTTTTAATTCAGTTTCTATATAATTAAAGTATGTGTGTATATTCATATTTAGAATATTATACTCAGATTTGAGAATTTTTATATTTGCGGAACCCTCCAACCACATGAAATGAGACTTACGAGGGAGTAAGTCTCATTAATCTCATAAATCGTACACTCAGGGGAGTGTACGATTTATTACAGTTGTTCAACTTTTATATTGTAATTTGTTTTTATTTCCCGATCGCGAATAAAAGCCCCATTTACTTGGTTGCTACAGATTTTGCTTCTTCCGGTCTACTGGAATATTGTACTTGGACAGCAGAAGTCGTACTAACTACAAATAACCAAGCTAGCATTGTTCTCTTAAACTAGCTTTATAACCTAGAAATGTATTGTAATGCCACGCAATATGATGTTTATGTGTAGTTAGAAGGAAGGTGGAATTCAAATTCAAATTGAAATTCAAATCATGTATGGCTTCATTGTGGCTATAAAGTAGTTACAATTGGAGGTCCCGACAATGAACGCTGGTAGGGCACTGCAATGCCTTACAAACTTACTTACTGTCACGGAACTTTTATAAAAACTGCCAAGTGCGGGTCTAACTCACACACAACGGGTTTCGAACCACCGTACAATGGTGGGGATTGGTGGAGTGAATAGTTTGGATTTTACATAGCAAAATGTTGTTTACAAAGTTATTGGTGCGGCTACTTTTACACTCCATGTACGTAACCAGGTGCATCATAAGTTTGTATGTGGTATTGAAAGAACTGTTGTATCGGAGCCCCTTTAAATATTTATTTTATTCTGTTTTCTAGTATTTGTTGTTATAGCGGCAACAGAAATACATCATCTGGGAAAATTTAATCTGTCTATCAATCACGGTTCTTGAGATACAGCTTGGTGACAGACGGACAGACGGACGGACATCGGAGGCTAAGTAATAACACAGGACCCCGTTTGGCACCCTTCAGGCACGGAATCCTAAAAACGATTATAATAATAGAACGGCGTATTAACCTGACATACGGACGGACCCATTACAGAAGGCGTCACATCACAACTAAACTAAAACATCGAGTTCAAGAATAACATAACATAAACATTAAGATATTGGCGAATAGAAAGAGACAGGCGAGGATTCCGTAGATAAATATCAAACAAACGGATAGTACAGCCTAATGGTATTTAGGGGGTTATAATTGTGATGGTTATCATTGTATTTAAGATTGTTACAACTGTTTTTCATATAATAATAATAATAAATACTCTATAAGGGACATCGTTCTCCACAATTTGTTTTTATTTATATGTTATGAAACGTCATCTTTTCTCCATTCAAATCGGTTGGCACCATGGGCGGGCACAAACAACTGTGACTCTGTCATATAACGTTTACATCGGCACTTACATTGCTTCTGGCCTCACACTAGGAAACCCTGTGTCATGGTAACCAGAACAGCGACGTCACAAACATATAAACACCCAAGACCTGGGGAATAGTTTACTTTATCCCCAGTTGGGGATCGAATCGCGCCACAGACCAAGAATAACCCTTCATGTGTTAGTAAAACATCGAGAGAAAACCTGCAATCTCCATAGGGTTGCGGCGATGGGTTAGCCCCCGTCACACAAACTCTTCCACCCGATATGGGAAAAGGCGTGACGCTATATTATGTTGGCTATGATACCTAGTATTAACTTTAGTTTTGACTTTTTGAGTTTCGATTTAATAATAAATAGCTTTACTTTTCTAATTGCAGTGCCTTCTCTAGTAGCCAACTAAACTCAATGAAAATACTAAAACAATAAACAAATGTCAAGCCTTGTTAAATCAACCGTAAAAAAACAAAACCTTGTGCATATCGAGGAAGCAACAAATTAAAAAACCTATGGCAAGAAAAAAGAACGAAATCAATAAGCACAAAAAATAATTGAAGCGGGAGTCGCTTCGTTATCGGATACCGATGTCGGTCGCACATCAATCGAGTCGATTTTATCGACAAATAAATCGATTAAAAGAAGAAACAAAAAAGATTACATCCTTACCGCTTTTTACAAAGGGTATATTTCTTATGTAAAATCTTTGAAGAGGATTAATTGAAGCTGTGGGATCTTAGATCCTGTATAAATTGGCAAAAAAGTAGACTACTGCAGGTTTTATTAGATTTTTAGGGTACCGTACTTTAATAAATAAGGTCAATTACGTAGTTTAAAAAAAATGTAAGTAGGTAGCTGCAATAAAAAGTCTTAATTGGGACATCCTAATTCAGTTTATCTCAGACGAAACATTTTGAGGAAAAAAGTGTTACATTCGGTTAATTTGATAGAATCAGCGTCACGTCAGTCTTTCTAAAAAGTAACTATATAGTTTTCCATAATAAAACAATAATAAATAAATGTAACCCATTAATGTCCCAACCGAGGGGCACGGGCCTTTACCCGGATACGAGTAAGATTATGGGGTGTCGGGCTTGTGGCCGACCCGACACCGTCCGAAGTTATCAAGCTGCCCTATTAGGGTCTCCGACATAGCTTTACGACTACTTCCACCAAATAGCGACAGTAGCCGGGACCTACAACTTAACGTGTCATCCGAAACACGGAAGCGTCCGATACAAACGCCACATAGAAAGCACACCCATCCAGTGTTTGTCTCGGCCAGATGTTGCTACCCGCACGATCGTTTCCGATGTGCGAATACCGTTATGCCACGGACATTTCCATAATGTTTTTCGAAAACGGCGACAGAATTTTCCGTGCTTTCTGATCTGAATACCGATTATGGATTATATGGATACTGGCACGAGTAATTGGCCAGCAATAAACGTTTTTGTGGTGTAGGTCGCCCCGACGGGATTCGCGGCGGACTTCGCAAAAAAATCAGCGGACATTTGAGCTCACCCAAGTCAGCGGTACATGAGCACGTGACTGGCTAAGTAAGCAGATGAACGACCTCGCATAAGTTTTTCACAAGTAAAAGGCCCGGGAACCCCATCAAACAGCCAAAAGTCGCATCAAAAGTTATGATTTGCTCGCGACTTTCGATGTCGATTCGTTATTTTGTAGCAATCAAACTTTGTTTCCGTCTCAGTTAGGGTTGTGCTTCAAAAGACGAGTGCGATCCATCATTTCCGGTGATGGGAGCAACCCTACTCGACTTACGTATGTGAAAAATCGATATACAGGAAGTAACAGAAAGGTTTATTTGAAGGGTTTTGAGAGACTTCAATTAATCCTTGGGAAAAAGAAACAACGGCATTGTAAATATATTTGTAGCCGTCTAAGTTAGCCCATGGAAACCGAACAATGAAAGGGACTTCATCACATACAACACTGAAAAAAAAACAGAACTTCCTCATTTAGTGCAAGCCATTTCTATGTATTTAGTGTGCTTTTGTATTGCCTTCACCAGAAAGGACGCGCGACACTGGGTGGCACGCTACGTTTACAAATGGAGTCCAACGGTGCAACAAGATAAATGCTCGTTGTTCCTGCTTTGATGGTAGTCTTCCATTTGTTGAATAAGTATTGGAGTCCAACGGTGCAACATAAATGCTTGTTGTTTCTGCTTTGATGGTAGTCTTCCATTTGTTGAATAAGTATTGGGTGCATAAGTGCGCTTGCAACACTAAGTCGCGCGACTATCGTACTGCGTGTGTTAAAGCACTAAAACCCAGCATAAATACTTATGATTTTACAAGTAGGTAAAGATAAGCAACGACAGATTCGCGCCTGTGTTATGAAATGAACCTTGTGTAATTGTTCATAAGAGTCATTTGTATTGTCATTTACGCGAAATGTTATTATACTTTATTTCTGCGGTATTATGTGTTCAGTCTTCAATTTTCCCAATCCGGATATTGGAGGCCCACATTTGTGTCAACGTTAAGGCGTCGCAGTTGGCCAAAACAGGCTTTTGTAAATCTAAAGTTAAGCAAAATAGTAGTATTTGTTTTCTTACACTAGTTTGTTGATCAGTGAAGTGTCAGCTTATATTTCTGAACGTTTACATTATTAGTTTTTTTTGCTCTATAGAAAAGTATCCGAAGTTATCGCAAAATCTGTTTATCACGCTATATTTTTTTACCATATCGCACCGGATCTGAATTTATATACTTAGACACAGGGTCACTGCCGACTCGGCCATTCGGGTCGTCAAGTGAGATTCGCTTATTAGTAACAGGCTTATGTTTAAATGATCACCAAAAACGCACCTATTTTACTACCAATAAATTCGAAACGACCGCCAGAATTAGTAAATCACCACCAAATTGTGTTTGGATAAATGATCACCAAACTTCTTTTTATGTTTTGTGCACTTCATTTTATGTTTTAAGTATTTTTGTTGTTCTTATATGTTCAACCTAACACAAAGGATAAAGGGGGCTTCGCTTCGCTCACCCCCTTTACCCTTCACCTAAGCTATCGCAGTATTTTGCCCTGATATTTTTTGCAACTTTTGGTGATCATTTACTCATTTTGGGTAGGAAAAAAATATTTTGGTGATCATTATATTTGTTGCCTTAGTAATACATCCAGATGGTGTAGTGTAATAAGTGTCTTAACTTCGTCCTTATTACTTAGTAGACCATTAAACATTCCATGCAGCAATCCTTAGAGCCGCCATTCATGGAACAAGTTTAGAGACAAGTGTGGTCAAGTCTCATCAGGGAGACCATTTGTTCTACGAGGCGATCTAGCTTTTCAGCTTAGTTTGAGAGTAAATGTTCTAATTAGCTTGGCTTGGCTTGGCTTGGCTGTGGTTGATTCGGGCCGGCCACTAGATTTGCATAAGAAATGTTTAAGTTGAATGAATGAATGAATGAATGGTGCTTCTCCAGCCAGGGTTCTAAACCTGTTCCGGTCTTTCGGCCGGCATACCAGAGGGCACAAGTTTTGAGGGGGGGCAGAATGACCTGCTCTATAGGAGGGGAAGGATAGTGAATTCAATCGACCGACTCTTCAGCCTGAAGCCAATATAGGATATGTGGAATGGGGAGGATGTGGGATTTGGAGAGCAGCTGTTGTTTTCTTCAAGTTCTTGTTTTCCTTCTATTTTCAGTTATTGTTATTAGTTGAGTTTCCTGAGTCGTGTTCGTTTGGGTTATCCGGTAAGTTCCCAGTTTCGCTTTCGCTCTCTGTTTCTGAAATACGGTATACTTGCTTCTAGGCCATCCTGACTTCGTCCCTGTTGTGTGATGATTCTGTCCAGTAACTGTTTTCTTCACCGTAGTATTTGATGTCATGCTTAAGGAAACCTTTCCAGGTGTATATAAGTCGGCCGACTTTCTTCTTCCTTGCTTCGTATTTGAATGGAGCGTGTAGAAAGTGCTGTTGTGGGCGTCGCAGAATATGTATTGTAACACATCCGGTGGTTTTTGATTCGTTTGGTTATCGTTTTGCCCTGTAGTCAGTCATGAATTTTGTGGTATCTTGGATAGCTTCTGGCGTTCTCAAACATGTCTCTGAGGATCAGGCGTTCATATTTTCTTAGTCAAGAACTGACTTTCAACTGTTTGCTTTAGTGAGGGTTGCCGCTTTTTGTCCGTATTTTATAAACAGTGCAATGACCATTTTGTAAATCAGGCGCACTATAATCCAGTCCATGTTGGACTTCTTTATAAAATGCATTAGGGCCTTGGAATTGCATATGGCTTGCCGGCACCTCTTTTTTTATTGTGTCCTATGTCCTGCCGTAATATATGTGTCGAGATATTTGATTTCGTTTACGGTTCGTATTGGAACTCCGTCCAATACACTGGTTGTTTATGGGGTCTCTTATAATAATTTTCGTCTTTCTACTTTTAAGTTTGCCATGAGCATTTCTCCGATGATATTTAATTATTCACTTTTAGCTACTCCGCGGCATAGCAGCGCTGCATATAAACGCTCTTTCAGATTGCGGGCGGTCCGACTCTGGAACGCACCTCTTTGCACTATAAGAGACAGTCCAACTCTTTTTTCTTTTAAGAAACATATCAAAGAGCACTACCTGTCTCTTTCGTAAAAGTTATTGTATTTATATTATTATATGTAAAATTTATGTATATATCGGAAATTATTTCGTATTTGCTATCTGTATTTTACAGATATTTTAATTTATTTCTAGGCATTTTAGTTATAGTAATTATTGTGCACTGTCTACCCTTTTATGATAGCAATTCCTGTAATGCCTTGTTTTGCTGGAAGAAATCTCTTTTTAGACAAGCTCGCCCTTGTACATGCATTTCCTTTTGATGTAACTTTTAAAATATTTGTGTGCAATATTGTGAAGGAGGTTTGTTCCTATAATTCCCTTTTTCCTGTATTTCTTTATTGCGTCTTGTCCGATGCGAGCATACAGATACCAGAGATAGTGTTTTGACATATGTATCATGTTTGTTTCCTGTATATAGGCTACGTGTATGTTTCTGTTAGTCAATTCCGCATTAATGTTGAGTCTTATAGTTATTTCGGCGCATCCTCTAACGTTCCAAGTAGCAATGCGCATACGCTCGCATGTGACTTGTGGTTTAAATATGGGGCTGTTTCGTATCATCGTATATCCGGTGTTGTCTGGGATGTCTTCTGTTGATGTTATGGTTGACCCTGGGGAGGTCATGGGTTTTGCATTAAGTATCAGGGAAAGTATGGATCAGTTTGTTTATCGGTTGCTTGATCCGTGGGTAAATTTGGCGATTCAAGCAAGTATACGCTGTCGTAGTGGTGTCCTGTGCCGTTGAGGTTGATAGATTTCACTGCATCCGCTGGATTCTTGGGCGTGAATGTGAGCGATGGTGTATTTTGCTGGTGGATTGTTACGTTAACTAGAAAGTATTCGGCAGCTGGTATTATAATCTCCTCTCCAGCCCAAGTACCGTAATTGCGCAGATTTTCAATGTTGAGTTGTTGAGGATTTCAGGCTCAGTGATTGCGAGCTTTGTTCTGTTCATCGCCGTTTTCTTCTACATATTTAACTAGGTCCTTACGAATGTGAGTGTGGTTGCATGTTAATTGACATAGGTGATTAATTTGGTCAGCAATTGCGGTGAATAGGCAGTTACCATCTCAGCATTGGTAAGGCTTCCATTAGGTTATCTTCTTGGGATGTTGTTGAAAGGAAGAACTTAGAGATAGCGTGATTTATTTGAACTACCTTTGTCTACGATTAACAGATCGTACGGGTTGCGATTGTCCAAGTTTGTGCGTATCTTCGTGCGCCCTTATTCTCGGTAGAGAGCCGCTTAGGACAAAAATTCTCCGATTTTATTGTTGTTATTGTTCATCAGTGGAAGTCTTTTGTTAATTGCCTATTTTCTGGAAGATGGTGAAATGATCCTTTTATGATGTGCAATTGTTGGCTGTTTCTCGCTATTTCTCAGAATATGCAGTTAAGTAGTAGACGGACTTGCATTATTGTTTTATTTTTGTGGGCTTGTCGGACCGGATAAAGTTAGAAATAGTTAAGTTTTGTTTTACTGTTATTGGGTAGGTTCCTGCCTAGTTTTGTATTTAGGTATACCTATCTCCTACCTACTAGTACGGCACTGTGCCTGTGGGATAGTTTGAAGTTGGCGTAGTAATTGAAGCGAGCGTGGTATCTGTTTATGAAATGGTATTTAGCATTACGAAGGGGGTAACCTGCCAGATATAGAGTTCGTTTTGCCTTTTGATCTGAGTTAGGGCTATCATAATAGCAGCGATCTCACCAGGTTGTTGCTCAGCTAGTGAGACTCATTGCACTGATATCACTTACTTCAATTCACTTCATTAGTGCATATTAGTTAGGTCCGTGACTCGGGTCGAGGTTCAGTCCGGTTGTATCTGACCCGGCGGAGGGGGATGCATGTGTTTGTGGCGTGTGAGTGTATGTGTCGGTACGGTAAGTATCAAAGTCAAGGTCATCTTATCTTGAGTTGTGCATTTTGGGTAGGCCGGGGGAAGGTGTTTAGATTTACCGCTATCATATTATCTGTTTTTGGTGCGGGTGGTACTTGAGTGTACTTTGGTTGTCGCGCTGTATTTTGGTATGGGAAAAGTGAGATGCTGTAGATTTGTCTGGTTGTTGATTACGTTTTGGTGCTCTATTATGTATGTCGTAGTGGCTGTCGGAAAAGGTCAAGTTGATAGTTCAGACTGCGTTATATTCTTGTTGGGGGCTACGATTGATGAGCCATTTTGTTGATGGATCGCTGCACTTATTACGTAGAACTCCGCGGCTGCTATGATAATTTCTTCACCTCCCCACGGGCCCTGTATGTGGAGATTTTTTATGTACTCAGTGAAAACTTCTGCGTTTGGTGCGTCGATCGCAAGTTTGATGCGTGGATAATTGCTGTTAGCTTCCACGTATCTAGCTAAGTCGCTTCTGATGTGGGTATGGTTGAATGTCGCTCCAAACAGATGGTTGATTTGGTCTGCAATTGCATGGAACAGGCAGTTTCCATCTCTGGGCATTGGTAGAGTTTCCGTTGTAAGATATTACTACAGGAGAGAGCCTCATGCTGTTTAAGCTAATATGAATGTGTGTGTGGGTTGTTTCTAAGAGGTGTACGGCCGGTATGATGAGAGACGCTGTTTGGCCTTTTACGATCTATTTTTATTCTAATGTTTCCCGGTATTTCCAAGATGGGCTGACACCATAGTATGGGTGCCAGATGTGTGAGGGAACGTTGTGGGCCTTTTGTGCTTAGAAGCTTTTTCAATTGTTCCTAAATAGCAGGCAATTGTTTTGTCTAGTTTCTGGGAATTTGATGAGATGGTCTTTTTATGGCATGCACGTGTTTAGTTTTTGTTTATTGTCGGGTTTAGTATATTTGCAGTTTAGCTACGTAAAAATAATTCTAGGATTGTTAAGTTTTGGGTTGGCTTATTCATAGAGTTTCAGGGTTTAGTGGAAGGTTATTGTTAATGACTGTTTTGAATGGTCTTTCGGAGATGAGGAGAAAAGAAATCTCGAGGAGAATTATCTCGAATTTATTTTCAGGCAAAGCAATATAAGTATATGTAGCTATAATACCTAATGTTTTATGAGTTGATTTTGCCCATGACGCACCTATAAATGTGATTATGCCTATAGTCAATAGGGGCGACCGCGGCCGCGGTAAGCGGTGGTTTATTATTGTCAGGCGGCGAGTGGTCCTGAGAGAAATAAAGTTAGAGATAGGTAATCACTATCAATGATGTCCTAATCGGAATGATCTCACCAGGTTGGTGTGTTTAGCGGCGGTGGTGGTGGAGGCAGTAGAGTTGAGGGTGTGTTGCGTAGGCGTCGCTCGCTGCCGGCCTGTCGCTGCGTGGCTCAGACGTGCACCTGGCCTAGAATTCTAGGGCTTGCACAGATGGGATGCCTAAGAGTATCGCGCAGTTCTCTGGGCATTCATTACACTTGACCGCACTAGTATCATCACAATCACTGAAATGCGCGGTATTGCATAGATGGGGTGCCTAGATGGATCGCGCAAATTCCCCAGGTAACCCTTACAGTAACACGCGGTATAAGCCAGCCTATAAGCCAGGCTGAAGGCCAGGGATGAAAACGATTGTTTGTTTAAATGCGTTTGCGAGATCTCGGGGGGACACGTCCGTTCGGTCCGGCAACACAAACGCCACTCCGCATAAGAAATGTTTAAGTTCGAACTTTATTTTCGAGATATTTTCTATTTATTTGGCCCGTGCCTGTGTCGTCATTACTAATAAATTGAAGGAGTGAAAAAGAAACCCTGGTCATATGAAATCTGTTTCATATCGAATATATTCAGAATAATGCCCTGAACAACAACACATCGTCAAGCCTTCTCCCATATGTGTGGCAGAGGCACAATTTGTGTCCCAAACGACATTAAAAAAAAACTTTCAGATAACTGAAACCTTCTAAATTCTGTAAAACTTCAAGAAATTCTATTAAATTCCTGTTTTTTTTTTTTGATGATGGAATGGGTTTATTCGCATAATAGACAAAACATAACTCAGAAGATACGACAAGAAGGCATAGAATATAACATCATTACAGAAACTAATGGAATTACTTTTAAAAACAAATTAACCACATTAATTTCCTTAAAATATTTAAGAAAATTATTTAACAACTCTGTGAATTGTGAGGATCTGGGACGAGCACTCTTACCCAGAGTTGCCATAATATATCGCTCAACAAAATAGGTAATGCATTGCTACCTCATTTTACGATTTACGTTTTCAGCGAGGAAAAAGAGGGATTTTTATAAATAATGGAATGTCCCAAAAACGTCAAAGTTTAAGAATGATTCAAGTCAAGTCAAGTCAAGACGAAATTTATTTTACTATAGTAAAATAAATTTAATAATATATTATATTTACATATACTTAGCAAACGTCATTTTTTGCCTCTTCTCTACATTGGACCACTGTGGGAGGTGGGTGAAGAAAATCCCACAGATTGATTTTTAGATCTCTTTTAAAAGATCTCTTTCAACTAATACGGTGTTAAAATGTTAATTATTTTAAATAATAACCAAGAATAAATAATTACAAAAATAGTAACTGCGATTGACAAATGTTCGCACCATGTTTAATACAAGTACATTACAGGGTTGAAAGTTCGGCCGATCAACTTTACGCTGAAAATGATGGTTGATCAAATCATAAAAAATGCATTAGAATTCCATCTACTGCCTGTTGTGAGTTCACTTATTTGAATAATCGAGATATATCCTTTTCGATGCATAGTAGGTGAAGTTTATTCCACATAACTAACCCCTTCGCCGTAAAGTTGGTAAAATTGCAACCAGTATTGCTAGCTATAAAAAATTGTGTTACCTAAAAGTTAAAAAAATATTTTAAATAGAAATAAACCTAGCCCAAATTATCAAGGCATCAAAACAATCTATATATTTAGTTCAACCAAGTAGGCATATACAATAATGAAAACAATATAACGAGTCAGCTAACTGTTGTGTAAATTCGTCAAGAGTAACTAAAGGCACCAAAATGGAACCATTATGGCTTGGGGTAGGTAAACCGCATGTGCAAAGGGACGGAAAGTCGTCCATTTTATGACGATCTAGCAATTACATACACGCATCTACATTTTATTTTCATATCCATTCACCGTCGGGCTCTCGCACCGAATACACGTATTGTTCATCGCACGATAAATAGTTACCGGCACTCGCAGTGTCGTATCAAGGAGTAAGTATCGGGCAGAAACCTGGAGCTATCCTCGTCGAGATGCGTTTGAGAGCCGACCATTGGGTGAAGCGTGGCAAGGACAAGGAGCTGACGGTGGAGAAGATCCTCGCTTTATCTGCACCAACATGATCATCTGTAGAACGTGTTTATATCACAGAAGCCCTGTCCCATCACACCAAGACTTTACTGTATTAGCCGGTCAAAGACTGCGTCCTACCTTCCAATATGTTTCGTGTAAAGAGGGAAAAGTACTGACGAGGAAAGTTAAGGTTACCAAAGCTATCCCAATTTTCTCAATAAATTATATTGATATGTTGCTAAATTCATGTTTGTAAATAATCTATGTTCCGTATATACTTAATCCCTTCCTTACTAAATTCAATTTATTATTATTCCGAGGGACGTGCCATACAGAGGCACGGCGGTCCTCGTGAGACGGGACCTCGTCCACGAAGAGTTGGAGCTGCCCGCCTTCAAGACGACGCGGTCTATAGGCGTCCGTCTGAAGACGGCCGACACGGAGCTCAAAGTTTTCGCAGCCTACAAGCCTCCCGGCGACGTCCACCATTTCTACCCGGAAGACATCCGAGCGATGATGGAAGGAGCGACCCCCACACTGGTCGCAGGCGATCTCAACGCCAAGCACCACCAGTGGGGGTCCCACATCATCAACTCCGCCGGAAGAGCCCTACAGGAAGATGCTGAGAACTCCAACTACGAAGTTCTCAGCCCGGGGGCCCCGACACACTACCCGACGAACCCCATGCATCGCCCGGATGTACTAGACGTCGCCCTGGTCAAGAACGTACAGTTCCCCATCGCCATCGGGGAGCTGTACGACATCGACACCCCCCACCTGCCTATCTTGCTGGTCCTCGGGGTGGAGGTCGATCTCATGTCGGCACCGCGTCCAAGAAAGAAGACGGACTGGCACAAATACCAGCTGGAGTTGAACACAACGCAGCTCCCCGGCGGTGTTTCTACCAAGGAAGAGGTAGAAGCCGCGGCAGTGGCCATCACCACAGCCATCACCACCGCTCAAGCCGCAGCCACCACCACCAAGCCACCGCCGGTCTTGCGGAAGGAGAGGCTCCCTCCACACCTCCGCAAGAAGTTGGACCTCAAGCGCCGTCTTCGTCGAACCTGGCACCACACGCGCTGCCCCGTGATCAGGGCGGAGATCAACCGGCTCGGAGAAGAACTGCGTGCGGGCATCATCGAGCTGAGGGGACAGTCCTGGGAGCGCACCATTGACCAGGCCTCCCAAGATGACACCGCCCTTCACCGCCTGAACCGCAGCCTGACGTCAACTCCCGAGCCGGTCTGCCCCATGTTTGATCACACGGGCAGGCGCCGCTACGCCGCACGAGATCGAGCCGCCATCCTGGCGGACCACTTCGCCGGGCAGTTCCAGCCCAACCCAATCGCCGACTACGAGCACAACGCCGCTGTTGTGGAGCGCGTAGAGCGCTTCCTGGCGGTCCCCGCGCCTCCCCTCGCCGGCGACTACTTCATGTCGCCCCGCGAAGTCCGGAAGGTGGCCCTGAAGCTGAACCAGCGGAAAGCCCCGGGCCCGGACGGAGTCGTCACGGGGGCCCTAGTACAGCTGCCAAGGAAAGCCGTCGTCTCGCTGACGCAGCTGTTCAACGGCATCCTGCGCACCGGTCACTTCCCCGCCCTCAAGGGCAAGGTGATCGTCATCCCCAAGCCGGGGAAGGACAGAAGACACCCGGGAGGCTACCGCCCGATCACCCTGCTGCCTCATATCGCCAAGCTGTTTGAGCGCCTGCTGTTACGGAGAATCCTGCCCCACATCCAGCTGAGGGCAGAGCAATATGGCTTCCGTGACAGCCACAGCACGACGCACCAGTTGGCGAGAGTCCTGCACTACCTGGCGTCGGAGCTGAACAGGGGCCGATACACCGTCGGGGTCTTTCTTGACATCGAGAAGGCCTTTGACCGAGTGTGGCACGAGGGGCTCCTCTTCAAGCTCCTGGACGCAGGTGTGCCCCCAATGATCGGGCAGATCGTGGCCTCCTTCCTGGAAGACCGGCGGTTCTTCGTCTCGGTCGAGAATGCACACTCCCAGACGAAGGCCATCAGCGCAGGAGTCCCGCAAGGCAGCTGCCTTTTGCCGGTGCTCTACGCGCTCTACACCAACGACATCCTCACACTCGAGGGCCATCTCGAGGAGGGGGTGGAAGACGTTGTGCTCGCCCTCTACGCAGACGACAGCGCCTACTTCGCGTCGTCGCGCAAAATTGAGCTCGCCTGCAGGAAGATGCAGCGACTCCTGGACCTGCTGCCGCCCTGGCTGGACAAGTGGCGGACCGCGGTGAACGTCGGGAAGACAACAGCCCTGTTGACCACCCGCTCCCGCCGTCCGACCCCGCTACAGTTGAGGGGCCGGGACATCGAGTGGCAATCGACGGTGAAATACCTCGGTTGCAACATCGACTGCTTGCTGCGCATGGTCCCGATGGTGCAACACTGCATCAACCGGGCCAAAGCCGCGCGGGCAATGCTCCGGCCTGTCCTGTCGTCCAGCCTGCCTCTGAGAGCCAAGCTGCGGGTGTACAAGGCCTATGTGCGCTCGCGGCTCACCTACGCGGCTCCAGCATGGTACGCCCTGCTGTCGAAGACCCAGAAGGCACGGCTGCAGCGGTTCCAGAACATCTCCCTGCGGGTGATCACAGGAGCTGGGCGGTACGTGCGCAACACCACCATCATGAGGGATACCCGATGCCCACCGTGGAGAAATTCGTCGCGCGGCTGGCACGGCGCATGTACGACTGCGCCGACAACAGCCGCCACGCACATCTCCACGACATTGCTCCGCATCACGCACGTCCGCCTGAAGGCAGACCACTCCCAAGAGAGTTGCTGCTCATCCCACTGTCGCCAGTGTAAGCCCGCAGAAGAGGGCGAAAGCACAGCACAGTGAAGAGAAGAAGCTCCCGCACCGTTGTCGCCAGTGTATGCCAATAGACGGCGAAAGCACAGCACAACGAAGGCCACGCAAGACCCCCGACAAGTAGGGGCCACCCAAGACCGGGGGGGACGTTACCCCCCGAGTTGACGCCGCGGGCATGAGGCAACCATAAGTCCTCGACCCCGCAACCGTAGTGGTTCTCGCGCTCCGCGCGAGAACACACTCCGCAGACCACGCGCGCACAGCGCCATTACCCCGCCGCCAGCCGTAGTGGATGCACGGTCACGTCGAAGTATGACGTAGCGGTCCGGGTCGCATATTTCCGCGTTTAGGAAACCTTCACACAACTTAGTTTCCGTGAGAAAGATAAGCTCATGATCGAGTGCACCAATACCATCATAGAGGGTGAGAATCTTTGTACGTAGCCCGTTAACATTTTTGTAAAAGATACGTAGTTTACTGAATTTCGGCCGATTCTTTACAGGGCTACTGAAACTTATAAAGTTGTGGTCGAAAATACCCAGCAGGTGACGCATTATGACAAATGTACAACAACCGCTGCGGTGAAATGTTCTCTCTATTATTGGTGCGTGTTTAGTGTACAGTATGACCTTGCTTAGCCCTACGACCATTACGGCCTTGGGATCGGATATTAAGCAACGAGCCACTAAGCAAGGGTAGGTGTGTGTGTTGGCATGTGTATTGTGTAGTGTGATTGAGTGAGCGTATGTATGCCTATGTGGGACAGGATATAGTGGGAACATATTATTATTTAAAACAATTTTAGTTATTATAAGATAGAGGCAAAACGATATTACGGACAGTGTTATACAAGGTAAGGTTAGGTATAAACTGTAAGCAGAAATTGGTATAATATCAGTTTCTTTAGGTCTGTCACAGATGCCATGAGGGGGGACTGTATATTTTTCCTCACAAATATACGACAATTTTTTGGCCACGTAAATGTGTATTCCTGTTCTGTGGCCTTCTTCCTGGTTTCATGGAGGAGCTTCTTATTGGCGACCGTTAGATGTTCGTTGATGTAGATGCGCTTGGGTTCGCCTTGTACGCCCAACGCCGAGATGTACAGGTCGTCGCGGAGTTTACGTGCGGCGGCGATGAAAGTCAAAAAGTCAAAGTCAAAGATATTTATTTGCAAATATAGGTGCTTATGATGTTAGGTACAATTTGTGAACTTAACTATATTTTATCCTATAAGGATGTGCAAATATTATGAAAAATACAATTATAAAATAGAAATATGAAAAAGCCACATCGAGAGAGATTAGTTATTAGTTACAATTATAATGTCTATTGATGATGTATGTCAATTTAAAATAGGCAAAAAATAATGAAAATAATGTTTATGGAATGTCAAATTATACAATAATACAAATGTCAAATTAGATTAAGCAAGTCCTACAAAATAATAAAATTACAGGTAATAGTAGTTGTTGTCCATATAAGATGTCAATTGCATGTTTTACATTTGTGAGCTTGTCCTTTGTGGCGCGCTGCCTGATGCGCACTAGCGCGCGCGGTTGGCCGGCCTTCGCCCGCAGCGGTTGCACTCGGTGCGCGAACACCACGTCGTCGTCGGCACTAACTCCACTCCGGTGATCCTGGCAACTTTCTGCACGATGCTGAAGGTCGACTCTCGCTCAGTTTCTGGCACCCCGGTGATCTCAATATTCTACAGGCGAGTCCAGTGCTGCTGCTGGTGGTGTTCCCTCTCCAAGGTCACGAGCCGCGCTTCCTGTTCCTTGCTGATGTTGGCTTGTTTGACGTTATCAGCGCGTAAACCTTTTATTGTATCGTCTTTTTATTGATGAGCGATTTTATTTCGGCTACGCACTCCTCAACCCTGTCAACTCTCGTGCTGCAGCAAGGTCACCCCTGCATGATGTGATGCTCGTTTGGAGTGTAAGGATCTCATTCCGGAAGACGGACTTTTCCTCCCGCATTGCTACCATGTCCGAACGGAAAAGACGCAGTTCCGACAGCAGCTCGGAAAGGATCGGAGTGCTCTGATCCTGGTCAGCTTGCACTTGCTCTCCCTCGGGGGCTGATTCCGGTAGAGCGGCGGGCGCAATATCTCCTACAGGTATGGTGGATTCCAGGTAGACTGGTCTTCCCGTGTCTGAGCTCTGCGGTGTTGTTATTTGTGGTGGTGGTGCCCTTTTCTCAGTTTTTCCTTCCACGAGGGTGTTGGCACTGGCGTTTACCCGCCCTCTCTCGCTGATGCGGCACGGGCAAACCCAGTCGCTGGGGACTGCAGTTGGGGACAGGGATACACATTTCTTGTGATAGATGCCTTTGCATTCTGAACAGCAAACGCCACCTGGCGACGATTCATTGATCAATTGTCCAGGCGGAATATTTTTAGACACAAGCCAATCGAGCTTTTCTATGCGGCTTGGGACTTTTATGGAAACTCTTCCGAATAGTTTTTTTCGACTAATCGCCTGCGGACTAGTTTTGCGGATACATTCCAATGATAATGGTAGAACACTCCCTTTCTCATGTCATTTGACCCTATAAAAGGGCCAAGTTTAGCCAAACGTACAATCATCATGTCCTCACGCGGTGTGGTTTTCCTTAAGCGACATCTTCTAAGAATATTTTCTGGTGTATTATGTTGTTTATCTACACACGTATCATAAACCCTCTTTACTGCGTACAAAAACCGCACGTTACGATCAGCATAATGTTAAACTACTTGGTAAAAACTCATTTCTTACTGAAAAATTACACATTATGACCATAATGTGCAATTTTTATACATATTATGACATTCAAATTTCGAACGCCGACGCCCGCCTGCTTGCCGCTCCTAGTTTGTCTGTGAAGTTGGTACTGACATTCAAATTTCGAACGCCGACGCCCGCCTGCGTGAAGTTGGTACTACAGAACAAGCTAAACAACTGCAGAGCCACAATGCCGGCCAAACATGCGGTCCCTGAACACAATAAAGAGAGCTTAAGATATGTGTGTAGATAAACTAGTGTATGTAACTGTACATAATTAGGCATTAAAACTCTCAAGTGATATTATTATGAAACTCGCCTTCGGCTCGTTTCATAAACCCACTCTCGAGTATTAATGCCCTCCATTAGGTAGCAGTCACATAAACTACTATTATAATGTCTTACGGTGTTAAATACTTTCTTCACGGATCACCCCAAGTGATCAGAAATCTTTCTATATGTCCAATGGCGATGTAAATGTAATCTAACCGTTATTTTTCTGGTATTTTTCTCGCAGCTCTTGGCTTTAGCCATTTTTATACAGAAATAAGCACAATACAACGTACTATGCAATGAAATAATATTTGTTAATGGCGCCAAAAACCCATTATCATAGGTAGAATACCCTACACTTTTTAAAATTTCAAATTTTGATGTCAGAACAAGTCATGAACAGACATGTTTCTAATTAGTTGTCCAGCTACAAGCAGGGCGAAATAACGGATAGTTTATGTAATATTAGAAAAAAAATATGTTGCTACTAGTGTGAATTATAGTTCGCACTTATTTGATACATTATTAGTGTGACTACTTAAATACATTACCATATTCCTTTCATGTCATAATAGTAGTTTATGTGACTGTTACATAATGGAGGGCATTAATACTCGAGAGTGGGTTTATGAAACGAGCCGGAGGCGAGTTTCATAATAATATCACTCGAGAGTTTCAATGCCTAAGTATGTACAGTTACATACACTAGTTTATCTACACACATATCATAAGCTTTCTTTGATGTGTTCAGGAACCGCATGTTTGACCGGCATTGTGGCTCTGCAGTTGTTTAGCTTGTTCTGTAGTGCCAACTTCACGCAGGCGGGCGTCGGCGTTCGAAATTTGAATGTCAGTACCAACTTCACAGACAAACTAGGGGGTGCACGCAGGCGGGCGTCGGCGTTCGAAATTTGAATGTCATAATATGTAGAAAAATTACACATTATGGTCATAATGTGTAATTTTTCAGATAAGAAATGACTTTTTAGCAAGTAGTTTAACATTATGCTTATCGTACGGTGCGGTTTTTGTACGCAGTAAAGAGGCTTTATGATACGTGTGTAGATAAAAAACTTAAAGCAAAGATTTCTCACTGATAATTCACATAGCGATTCTTAGCCCATTACTGTTCACACAATAAATTAGGTGTTGAAACTAAGTAATCTTAATCTAAAATCTTAATTCGATACATTGGAGACACACGAAACATTATGTTCTGCGAAAAAAAATGTTTAAAAAGCCGCCGCCGCGCCTAATGCTGTCAAACATGTCAACAGACTAATTCATGACAAGATTATTATTTTTCAAACAAGGAAGGAAAAGGTTCCGTAGATAAACTAGTTTTTTAGTAACAACAAACATTAAATTCACAAATTCACAAAATTCACATTTCGTGGATATAAATTTAAATATATAATTTATCTTATCAAAAAAACGACGAAGCGCTTCGAGAAAAGGTAGTTGTGGCCTTGCGCTTCGCTGTGGTCGTGTTGGCAGTGCGTTACCGTGCCCCCAGCTAAAGGCATAAAAGCGGCATAGTCTTGTTTCACTAGGAAAATGTGCGTCTAATCACAATTGTCAAATTGAATATGACCACCCGAGGGCAAATCTAGTTGACCCCAAATATCAGTTAGTTATAACAGCACTTCTCTATGCCTACCTAAGGCCTTAGTTGGTTTCTTAATTTACGTTGTACGCAGCGGCGGCTGCGTGTTCAGCGTCAACAAGTTAATGACGTAATAATAGTGTACAACGTCTCGTCATTGACGCCGACGTGTGATGATGACTGCACAGTATATTTCTATAGTAAGCAATGTCACGCGGCGTGAGGCGTGATGAAGTAGGTGGCCTAAGGCGCAACTAAGAGACCAAGGCTCCAGTGCTAAGCTTGTTACTAGTTTAACTAGGGCTTGAATGTTGAATCGATAATATAACATTTACATATAGGCACATGCATCTGGCCCCACAGTACCCTGTGGCGTGGGAACCAGAAACAGCGACGTCACAAGTATGTTAACATCTAAAACCTAGCGATATGTTTTTATTCTTCCCCAGCCGGGATTCGAAACCGGAACCTCTCGCTTCGGAAGCACAGCCTCGACTACAGCACCACAAAGATCGCCAATTGCTCTGACTTCAGTTCGATTGATTTGATATTTCATCGGAAGCAGGTTTTTTTTCCGCAGTTTTGTAGCTATGACTATACAGAAAACATCTTGAAATAGAAACAAAATAGTTTTTCGTAAAATTAAGTTCACTTGGGTACCAATCAGAAGCGGCTACTGTTTATAAAAAGCTTTAGATGTTTTGAACCACGATTATTAACTCCATTTTTTCCTGTGGAACCCAACTACTGTGTCGGCACCAAAACTTGCTTGACAAATATATTGAGGCGATATTATCTCTCCCTATATTACGATGTTCGGACAAGATGTTAATCTCTGAACGTTAATTGACAGTTTGAGAAAATATTATTTCGGTAAGCTAGGGTTGGCTAAAGTTCCGGTGATAGTTTTCGGCTACTTCGGTTTTTGAGCGTTAAAATGACTTTGGTTGTTGTTTGTACTTATACGTTTTGTATGAAGCTTCTCCTCAGTAAGTAAAAGTAAAACAATACCATGAATATATAATATAAAGGCAAATACATTGCGTCGGGCCCCACACTAGAAAACTCACTGTCTTGGGAACCAAAACCAGCGAAGATATAAAAGCAAAAAATACAGAAATGGAAAAGAAGAGAGAAAGAAAGAAGATGAGAAAGGTTGACAACGCTTGTGGGTCACCGCTGGCACTGACTGAAAACCAACGCTAAGGCGTTTTCATCTTAGCATTATGCTGAGTCAGCTGCCATTTTGCAACTTTTGGTATGAGACGTATTTTCGCCTTAGCGAAAATACGTCTCATACCAAAAGTATGCGGTTGAACTTGTTTAATGTATGCGCCTCAATCAGCTGCGAATAAACGTTTTTTTTCCTTTCTTTCCTAACTAAGGAGGAAAAGAAAACGTGCAAAGTGTTTCTTTGTAAAAGTTAAATAAACTAATTTGATGAAATTCACTTCACAATAAAAGTTGTCTCAAACGGTTGATGATCTTGATTAGATTAGATAGCCTTTAAAATTTGAGCTTTACATTTCTGTTATATCCTGTATTTTAACATAAACCATTCATACTTATTTTACAGTCTGTCCCGATATCGCTGTTGGCTATTTCCCAAATTAGTTTTATTTCTTTGCGGCTTTGGCCGAAAGTCTGAAGTGTGCGGACATAGCGACATAGAGATGTATCACTGTGTGTGTGACTCCTTATTTGTAAGACTATATAAGATTATACTGCGGATAATTAGACGCTCTGCTATCCAAACTTCAGTACAATGAACATCTATTTACTCCTACAAACCTCTTTCAAATCATGGCGACCTTGCCAGGCCAGCCTACCTCTCGCGAGGTAGTGCTGTGCCAAATGGAAAATGAATGGAAATACCTAAAAATGGAATGTGGAAAATTAAAAAGTATGAAGAAAATTTTAAGAATAAGAACCTGAAGACTACAAGAAATCACGACGCGACCACCCTTAAGACCAGATAGCAGCCAGAAGAGGAAGATGGAGAATAAAGAAGATGACAATATAGAAGACAGAAATCAATTAAAGAAGAAAGAGTAAAGTCAAAGAAGAGAGAAAAATAAATATAAGTACAGAAGATTTTTGCTGCCGGGTGCCGGGCGAATTTCAAGCCTAAGTGATGTGGAAAGCCGGGCGCCGGGCGTAACCGTACGGGTCAAGTGAGGAGCAGCCGGGAGATGGTACGGGTCCCAAGGTGAGCTGACTCCAAGCGAGCTGCGGCGATCGGCGACGTCGTGGTGACTCGATATAAGATGTGGTTTTTGGACAATGGGTATCTTTATAGGTGTAATATGTAAGTAATTTTTATTATTGTCGATTTAAAATCACGCTAGGCAGATTTTTGTATTTTTGACATAGGGTTGACGATACAAAACAATATCAATAGATATACCATTTTTTTTTTCCGAGGAAGATTGCATAAAGTAAAGAATATTTGGAAGAATACATACAATGAAAAGTTAGTAGGTAGTACAGTACAGTTAGCAAGAGAAGTATGAATAAATGTTTGATAACTGTTTTTTTTTTGGGAATGGAGATATTTATGAAGGCCGTTCAGTAAATTGAATTAGTTTGACACGAGTTATTTTGGATGAGGATTTTGATAGTAGTTTATTTTTGGAGGAGACGATTTTGAGAAATATGGGAAGAATGTGGTTTAATATGTGAAGTAGGAAGATAAAAGTTTTGTTGTTTTATAGCCGTTCTAATATTTTATTAAATAATTGCCTCATAATTCAAATTTACTCCAAATGACCATGCAACACTGCAGAAGAATCCAAATGAGGTAGAACACTTGTTTCGATTACAGACGTAAAATAATTGTTATTATAAGTTCATGTTACTACAGCTCGACTTGTATGGAGCGAAAGATTTTAGTTTCAGTTGACTTATATGGGAGATACGTAAAAGGTGATGAATGATTGATAGCAAGCTTAGGGTACCACAAAGAGATAAAGTTTGGAACCATTTTTTAAATTACAGTATGAAATTAATTTTAATAGTATGAGTAAGTATGAAAATCAGTTGAATGTGTGTAATAAATATTTAGTACGCTAAATAATAATGTCTTAGAAAGAAGATAACTTGAGTTATTTTTTTTTGTGTGTTCAGATTGTTATGTTTCATTAGTTTTTCAGAATAATTTACAGATAAAGTAGTTTAACCTCAGATTTAAAATACATTACTAACGACGGAACCACTTACGTTAGTTTAATACAACAGTTTGTTTCAAGATTGCATTTACGTTTATTTTATTTTACAGATTGCAATCGAGTCTATTAATAAAATTATAGTCTGACCAGCGGATATGGTCACTTCTTCTTGTATGATATTGAGAGTTGAAAAGTATGGAAATTGAATGAAATTAAAAGTTAATCGTTGTTATGAAGGTTTATTTCATATTTGAAATTTTTGAGTTTTATGATAGTATTACATAGGAAAGTTGATTTTTGTTTGGATTTGGGAATGTTGGTTTTTGTTGTCGTTAGGAATAAAAAGTATGAATTTGAGAGAAGGTGTGGAATGTGCGGGATTGTTACTCTAGGCCACAGAGCAAGTTAGTTGGGAACACTTCGTTTGTTAAGTTTTTGAGAAAAGTTGGACTGATCATCCAATCTTTACGGAATGTCTTAAAATTCGAAGGATTCATATGGATTGTGTTTAAGTTATGTTTTAGTAGGATACGTGACTATTGGCGAGTCCGATATGTCATTGTATTTTCAGCAGTCTCAAAGGTACAAGGCACGAATCCTTCGCTTCGATCATGACGTGAACGAGTTTCCTCTGTGAGAACGTGGGATATCGATGACCTAATAAGCTCGCGAGCAGGCTCAGGCAGGTAGACCTGGAATCAGGTACTAGTAGTATATGTATTTAAGTATTGTTATAATAATAAAAGTACCATAAGACGTCTATAAATAAATAAATAATAAAAGTACCTTTAAAAGTGCACTCACTATAATGTGAAATAACATGGGATCCGGATACCCCTAAAAAGTACCTATATGAAGTGGAAGAGAAAAAAAAGAGACTTTGATTGATAGCGTTTGTATAAGAAAAGAGAGAATATTTTGTTAGTTTGGAATGAAGATATATACCCAATGATTTATATTTAAGAACATTGTGATGTGAGTTTTGAGAAGGTAGACTTGTTATGGAAAATAAAAATAAAGTAGTTTGCATTAATGGAATAAGAATTGAATAAATAAATAAAGGGAGAAAAGAAGGAGACTTACAGAAGGAATGAGAAATATAAACATGTATTGCAATCAGTAAATATTGTGAATTTGAATTTTTTGTATGAAAATAAAGATAAATTTATGTCGTCAACCCTACACCTCAGTTAGTTATTATTTCGTGTGTCTAGAAAATGGGTACTAGTATATAACCTGATATTTTTATGTAATCGTCTACTTTATAGATAAACATACTTCAGAAATTAAGAAACATTATAGCGTTTCTTTTGCATATATTTTTTTAATGAATAACAGACAAGTGTATGTTTTGTAATAATTAAAATTGTGATAGATCATCAATTTATTTGACTTGGCTTTTAAAATTGTTTTATATGAAACTATATGAAAGTATTTATTTTTAAAAGGATATTTACAAATTGTTAGATTTACACAGTTTTTTTATAATGGTATTTTTACACAAATGATTCATTTTATAGTGGTTAATTTTGTATTAATATTTTATAGATTGATTGTTCAGGCTTCTCAGCACCTAATGACCTCGTAGGGGCCCATCAGCTACGAGGTAGCGTGACGATCAGGTGCCAAGAAGTGCTGAACGTCGGCGATTCACCGAGCTAAAATGATTGGGTTCGATCTAACCTGGTCTGTGCTTCGGTCCCGTCAACTTCCTGTCTCTCTGCAAGGCCCGGGTGCACCCTAGGCTCTTCTTGGTAGACAGGTTCTTCAGCCAACCTCCTGTGTGACTGGCGGGCCAGCCTCGATCAGCACAGTGTTCTAACACAGGTTATGTTACGTGGTAAAAAACCAATCGGCCACGTAAATGCGAACTTTATCTGGTTCGGGGAACCACAACACACTCAGCTATACAGACAATCCTGAGGGAACCTCGAATACATTCCAGATGGACTGCGATTTAATTTCAATACCCTATCCAAAACGCCTTTACATTGCGAGGGCTTTCGTCTGTGAGTTGTTAAAAACTGCAAGGTTGGCAGCAACGTCAAATTCAAAATGGCCGTTCCGAAACCATCGATCGAATTTCGATTTGGAATCGAACAATCACCCGCCCGGACAGGCACCCACCTGTCCCCTAATCTACGGGCAGCCGAGACAACGTTGCTACCGCTCGTTTTAGAACCGAGCCTCCTACTAGAACCTCCGCAGACCGGGGGGTCCCGTCCTTGCCAGGGAACAAGTTAACAATGCGCCCCCTGCGCCAACGTAGTGGCGGTAGGTTAGCATCCTTAACCAGAACGAGGTCACCAACACTAGGGGGGCTGGTTTTGTCAGTCCACTTAAGGCGCTGTTGTAAGATATGCAGATACTCGAGCGACCAACGCTTCCAGAAATTCTGAGTAAACTGCTGCAACATCTGATACCTTGACAACCGATACAATTTCACTCCCTCGAAGGGGTGCTCGGGCAACGCGTTAAGTGGCTGTCCTATCAAGAAATGGCCTGGGGTCAGAGCCTCCAGGTCATTTGGATCCGAGCTGAGCGGACACAACGGTCGCGAATTGAGAACGGCCTCGATCTTACAAAACAATGTCGCGAGCTCCTCAAAAGTCAGCGCGGTCTGACCTACTATACGCCCCAAGTGCGTCTTAGCTGACTTAACTCCGGCCTCAAAAATCCCACCCCAGTGGGGGCAACTCGGTGGGCTGAAGGTCCACTGTATACCCCGACGGGAGAGGGCCGTTCCAATATCCACTTTATTTACATTCAAAAAGTTGTCTATCTCTCGTAAGTATCGTTCCGCACCGACGTAGTTAGTGCCGTTATCAGAGCGGATCAAAGTTGGAAGTCCCCTTCGAGAAACAAACCTATCCAAACAAGCAATGAAAGCCTCTGTCGAGAGATCAGCAACGAGCTCGAGATGTACCGCCTTGGTGGATAAACAAACAAACACACATAGGTACGCCTTGTATTGCTTAGCGGTACGCAATCGTGAACTCTTCACCATAAACGGTCCGGCAAAATCCGTACCAACACCTGAAAACGGTCTGACCTCATTCACACGATCAGGGGGCAAGTCCCCCATGAGAGGTTGCATCGTGGCAGCCTTAAGTCGATAACAAGGCATGCACCGAAACACGATGTTCCGTATGACACGGCGGGCAGATAAGATCCAAATCTCCCGCTGGAGCGTGGCCAACAACGCGTTACAGCCGGCATGCGCGTTTTAATATGACGATCAGTCACCAGCAATTCAACTAACTGTCCCCCCTTGGGGAGCAGAAGTGGGTGACGAGCCGAATACGACAGATTCGCATTGCGCAATCTTCCTCCTACCCGAAGTAACCCGGTCGAATCAACAAAGGGGTTGAGACGCGCGACGGCTCCCTTCAATTTCGAACGTCCACTTCGTATAATCTCCAATTCTGCCCCAAACTTCGAGGACTGTACCAACCGGACCAAATTCAGTAGCGACTCGTTTCGCTCTGCCGGAGTCAGAATAGGGTTCAACGTTCGCTGATCGCGAGGAGTACGACAATTTCGAGCGAATCTCCTAATCCAAGTGGACACGTTTATCAACTTGTCAAGTGAGCTATACCGGTCCAGCAGAAACCCGGCGTCAGGGTCCTCAGCCTTCTGGGTAACATGCACGGCCGCTCTGGGGCCATGATCCGAAGATACTACTACATGGCTGTGGGGCCAGTCCGATTCTCTCCTGGCAAGCCAGGGTGGTCCCCACCACAAATGGTGTCTAACGAGTTCAGGTGCCCGACATCCCCTGGATGCACAATCATACGGGTTCAATTCTTCTGGTACATGTCTCCAGGTCAGTGGGACCTCAGACGACACAATCTGGGAGACACGGTTCGCAACAAAAACCTCTAAGTTATGGACCGAAGCCTTCAGCCAGCACAAAACAATCTGGCTGTCCGTCCACGCGTACACCGTATCCTCCAAAACCACTGACCCACGCAACACTGTTAGAGTGTGATTCAAAAGTTTGGTCAAAAGAGCAGCCCCGGACAGTTCCAGTTTTGGAATCGTCATCCTTGTCCGAATAGGCGCTACCTTGCTTTTTGCCAAAACCAAACGCACGTCGACCTCCCCGGTGGAGGTGACGGTTCGCAAATAAACCGCTGCCGCAAACCCTCGTTCAGAGGCATCACAAAACCCGTGAAGGGTTGCCCTGTAATCCCCAGCAGGGACCAATTTCCTCGGCAGCGATACATTATTTATGTCCGATAGCGAGGTGAACATTCGCGTCCAATCAGTCAACAAATCACCTGAGAGGTGGGTATCCCAGGTCAACTGAGCCGCCCATAGCCTTTGCATAAAACATTTGAGAGCAAAGGTGACTGGAGAAATCCATCCATTCGGGTCGAACGTTCTCGCAATCGTTGACAGTACTGACCGCTTCGTCCAGGCCTTCGGTGTTTCTAAAACCACCCGATAGGTAAATTCATCATGGACGGGCCAGTACTGAATTCCAAGCACTGACAACATGTTAGGGTTGTCAGGATTCTCAAAAACGTGCGGGTCTTGTTGAAACTCATCTGGGAGACCACCCATCAACTCAGGGGAGTTAGACATCCACTTGCGTAGTTCATAGCCGCCTCGTTCCAGCAATTGAATGAGCTCGTCACGTCGGTCCAGAGCTTCCTCTACACTGGCTGCCCCTGTGCAGACGTCATCGACGTACAAATCTTGCTCCAGGATAGCGGCGGCTCTAGGATAGCTCACACGGTCACGCGACGCCAACTCCCGCAGGGTACGCATCGCCAAATACGGGCTAGACCGTAACCCATACGTGTTCGTGTTCAACTCATAGACCTTGACTGGCTCGGCCGTGGACTCACGCCAAAGTATCAACTGATACTTTCTGTCAGCCGGATGAATTACCGTTTGCCTAAACTTCATCCGAATGTCTGCGACAAATACAATCTGGTGCCTCCGAAAGCTCGTGAGAATATCCGAAATATCACGGCTCAACTTGGGTCCCGAATGTAGACACTGATTCAGGGACTTCCCGTTCGAGGTAGGTGCTGACCCATCAAAAACAACTCGAATCTTGCCGGTAGGGGTTCGTAGGACGGCATGGTGTGGAAGGAAACAATGATCCTCAGATCTCCAGTCCACACCCGATACCGACATGTGTCCTAACGACTCATACTCCCTCATGAAATCAACATATTTTTGTTTAAATACGGCGTCCCTTGTCATTCTACGCTCCATCGACATCAATCTCGTCTCAGCCATCTTCCTAGATTCTCCTAGTGGAGGTCGATCGGCCCTGAAAGGCAGTCGAGTTACAAAACGACCAGAACGAAGGCGACCAGTACTATTCTGGTAAAACAACTTGCACTCTTCTTCGTCTGCGTCGACTCGACGAACGGTGGGAGGTTCCTCTATCTCCCAGAATCGTTGGATAGCGTCTGACAACGCTGAGCCAATAAGTATGCCATCTGACTCGGCAGGCCTAACCATTGGCAATGCCGGACCCATGATCACGTGACCAAACTTAGTATCCACAGCAATCAACCCGTCCGGCTGAAGAACTCGCCGATCCGACCACAGAAACCTACCCAGAACGTCTGCTCCCAGTAGCAGGTCGACCGGGGCTGGAGTGTCAAAATCGGGATCCGCCAACTTGAGTCCTGATGTCAGGAATCGAACGGCCGGATTCAACTTCACCAAGGGGTGTCTGCCCATGACATGCGTCATTACTAAAGCTTGCACGGATGTTTTTGTCAAAATGTCATAACGTGGAGAGAACGTGATCACCGATTGACCAACTACATTCGTAACCGTAACATTCCCCACGCCCCGTATTGATTTATTATACCTATTTACCTTGAGGCCCAACCATTTTGCTAAATCGTTCGATACAATGCAGCCCTGAGCTCCAGAATCTAATAGGGCGCGAACGTATGTTGGGTTGCCCGCCAAATCCCAAACAAGCACAGAGGCGATCGGTAACACCACCGTCTCCGGTTGGGGGGCAACAGATGGTTGGGCCGCAAATTCCTAGCGAGGACCCCCGGGCCCCACTGTGCCTGTAACCGATCAGGTATGCAGCTATACGCCAGCGGGTCCCATTGTACAAATGGCCCACGCGCCGGTTCCATTCCCAACCTACGATTCCCCTTAAAGGGGGGTGGGCGTGAATTCAACCGTGGCCGCTCCATGAGCGGGGGGGACATCACATGTGACCGACGAGGACGAGGCGACGAGCGGGGCGACAACTTAGGCGGCGTCCGAACCGCACCCGCATAGCTCGAAGGTATCCCATGCCACCCGCCCGTTACGGCCTGCTCAACACACCCAATGTCCCGCTGGGTCGGATTCTGAGTCGCCACCGAAAACTCAGGGCCCCCCATGTGATGACCCTGAGTGCGGCCCTGCACCCCTGTACTGCCCTGAGCACGTGGGGACGTTGGCCCCTGAGTTGCGCTCCGAGTCGCAAACGAATTCTCAGGGCCCCATGCCGTGTCACCCTGGGTACGGCCCTGTGGACGTGGGGACGTTGGCCCCTGAGTTGCGCTTCGAGTCGCAAACGAATTCTCAGGGCCCCATGCCGTGTCACCCCGGGTACGGCCCTGTGGTGGCTGTTGGCCGGACCGGTTCATGCACAACAGATTGTTGTGGGCCCCACCACAATATCCGCACATTTTTGTGCGCGTGCAGTCCCTAGCCATGTGTGGCCCGAGGCACAGGAAACACCAGCTCCGCTGCTTGGCCATCCGGCACCGTCCCTGAACCCTAAGTTCCCCGAACTTATTGCAATTGGCCACAGCATGGCCAATCTGCCTACAACATGGGCAGGTCTCACTATGTGGGGTCAATGCACTCACAGTCCCATACGACTGCCGGTTGGTGCGGTCCTTCCTCGTCGGAGGGCCCCTACTCACAGCGCTCCCGGCAGCTCTCTGTGGCTCCGAAGGATGGGTGACCGTCAACCCCAAATTCTCTGCCCGTTGAGCCTCCTCTTCCAAGAATCCGACCAAGTCGGAGAAGGCGGGCAGGTCCTCGGCCGACCTCCCGTGAGACTGTTCGAAACGAGTCTGCACGTCAGCGGGTAGGCGGGAAAGTACAATGTACAGCAGTAGGTACGACCATTCACCAACCGGAAGTCCAAGATTCTCTAGAGCCTTGGTGACGGACAACAACGGGTTCAAAACCTCCGTCTGTATGGCCCCGACCTTGTTCACAACCGGGATACTAAACAAACGGTTCAGTTGGGCATCGGCCAACCTCCGTTTGTTATGGTAACGTCTGACCAACAATTGTCTGGCCGTTTCATAGTTACCCTCCGTAACTGTCAAATGAGTGACCAGCTCCCTAGGCTCACCCCTCAATGCTGCCACCAGCTGAGCCATCTTGACAGACTTGGTAATGTCCGATCGCATGTGCACCAAACTGTCGAACAGATTGATGAAGCTCATCCATTCACCGGACACTCCGTCAAAAGTAGGCATAGTTATGGCCGGTAACCTGGACCCTGAACCCTGAAGCGGCAGAGGTGCTTCAATGTCACCACCATGGCTGGACTCGCGCTGTCTACGTATGTCCGCAGCCTTCTGCGTGATAGCAGCTGCCATCTCCATACATTGGTCGACATCCCCTAGCAACCGTGACAGCCTGTCAGGTGCGCAACCATCAACTGATTCCGCCTGCGCGGACAATTCGAGCACCCTATTGTAACGTTCCTTAACGTCCATAGACCGCTCCAATACCACATCATGCCTATCTAAACGGTCTATCAGACCGTGTGCGGAGGAAAACCATCTGAGTTCCTTAGAAACACCCTTCTGTATTTCAGATAACGACATGATCGGAACGATACTTACTCACAATTTGCAGTAACTCAATTTTATTGGACCCTCCAGTCTATAACCCAAACGAGGGAACCCTAAATTATAACTTAAACAATGTTGTTTTCCTTAAACAATAGGAACCGAGTTTTATATCTATATAAATTCTGTAAATAACAATTTAGTTTCCCTTTATCACTACAACACACACAGATAGTCAATATTAGTTCAAGTTATAAATTGCTATAACTGAAAACAATGTAATAGCCTGCTATCAATAGATGTAACTACCTATGTTAGCCAAAACATTCATTAGCATTACTAGACCACTAATAGATTGACTAACTGGTACAATACTTCAATGCAAATTTCAACTCAATATCTGTCTGTCTACTACCAGCAATAGACCTATAGCTTACAATACTACCAATCTATGTGGATATAGGAACACAACCAAGTTATCTAATAACCGCCTATACCTACAGATTGATAGTCTCAAATCGTGTCTTCCTGGAGCCCTTGACGGCTGCAAATCTCAGGAAGCCACGCTCTAGCTACCAAAATGTTCAGGCTTCTCAGCACCTAATGACCTCGTAGGGGCCCATCAGCTACGAGGTAGCGTGACGATCAGGTGCCAAGAAGTGCTGAACGTCGGCGATTCACCGAGCTAAAATGATTGGGTTCGATCTAACCTGGTCTGTGCTTCGGTCCCGTCAACCTCCTGTCTCTCTGCAAGGCCCGGGTGCACCCTAGGCTCTTCTTGGTAGACAGGTTCTTCAGCCAACGTCCTGTGTGACTGGCGGGCCAGCCTCGATCAGCACAGTGTTCCAACACAGGTTATGTTACGTGGTAAAAAACCAATCGGCCACGTAAATGCGAACTTTATCTGGTTCGGGGAACCACAACACACTCAGCTATATAGACAATCCTGAGGGAACCTCGAATACATTCCAGATGGACTGCGATTTAATTTCAATACCCTATCCAAAACGCGTTTACATTGCGAGGGCTTTCGTCTGTGAGTTGTCAAAAACTGCAAGGTTGGCAGCAACGTCAAATTCAAAATGGCCGTTCCGAAACCATCGATCGAATATCGATTTGGAATCGAATATTGATGTTTTGATGATATTCTTGTCATGTGTTCTAAATTTTTAAATTTCATAAAAATAGAACGAAACCGTACATACAAGCATTATGAAATATTTAGATATAGTTTTAGAAAAAAAATATAATCATGTATTTTTTTTAAATTTCCGTGGGAGGTGAAGTGTGCGGACATAGCGACATAGAGATGTATCACTGTGTGTGTGACTCCTTATTTGTAAGACTATATAAGATTATACTGCGGATAATTAGACGCTCTGCTATCCAAACTTCAGTACAATAAACATCTATTTACTCCTACAAACCTCTTTCAATTCAAGTCAAACCGCTATTGAAAATCAAGGGCAATCAATCTGAGGCAAGAATTGATCCGTGCCATATTTGGATGCGTATTTTGGTAGATAATTATTAAGATTTCTTATCGTTTTTGATGCAATACAAAGTTGAGTTTAATTTAATATACATGAAGGTAGCAAAGAACGCTTTGTTTATGCTGCCCTAATTGGCATTTTGGTACCTAACCAAAACGGTGAAAACTACAAATTCATATGTGACTGGCCATTTTGGAGAATGCTTGTGTGTGCTTCCGTCACCCTGTTTAGACAAAGACATTACGTAATGTGTAATGCAGTCTGCCGAGGGTTTTTATCTTCATACCTATAATATCAAATGCATGTCGTAGAATAATAACTATATACCTATAATATGAAATCTAGGCCGTAAAAAATACCTTTAGGCACTTACGTCGTACCTAACCATATCAAAGTTTGACAACCTCAGAAAAAAAACCCGATTCTGGGTAGATTTTTCTGTCGAAGATAAGCTTATTACAAATGGCCGCCCTGAGGTTTGGCTTTTCATGAAATTGAGATATTCTGTGATATTCCGGCCCCTTTGAGGCAAGCCCGACGTTCATGTTCTGTGCCTTTAGGATATTAATCTGGGTTGGCTCTATTCACCACTTTTACATTGTACGGCAAAGGCCCTTAATCTCTGGTCTTCGATTATGTTCAATACAAAATATCTATGGCATGTCCATGGAATACGTCCATGGACATGCGCCAAACAGGACTGAGTACGGTTAACAAAAAAACATGCCGACAAGGTGTCATTCATTTAGGAACTTCAGTCGAATCGAATTCAGCGAATAAATGATTTCATCCAAATATTTACTTAAAACATAAGCACTAGCCGTTCGCTTCGAGTTCCGTTGCCTCCCACTGCTCTCACCCGCACCCCACACGCAAAGGGACTGACATGCGTGCGGGGGTGCATACATATGAAAGCTAAAATAAAATTTTGTTCGTAACGATGTTTATCATTTCTTCACTAAATATTTCAAAACTAAATAAACATCACGTTATTTCTTTATTCATCTGTCTATTAGATTATAGTATAGCCCGCACCTAACTGATCTGACTCTGAGCTATGGCAAAAGACAAATAAACTTGGCGCGCACAGTACATTTTTGATTTGTTAATATTATAGAAAGATTATCCTAATTTAATTTTATTATTATATTTATTTTTGTTTTATTTTTATTTTAGGTTATTTTTGTACCTACATAGATAATTTACATATACACTGGGCTCTCGCTCGGTACAGATTCCTTATTTTCCTGTGTCAAATGAATATGTGTTGTAGCGAAATGCAAGACAGTTTAGTTTTATTTATGCAAATTTTAGGCGTACTCAGGCCTATTTGGGTTGAGGTAAGTACTCTCCCTTTCTATCTATCGGGTCTAAGGAAGACAATTTATGTTATTGGATCACATATACAAATTGTTACCAGATATTAGGAATGATACACCCAATAACCTTATACGATGACCTCTGTGGCGCAACGGTTATGGCTCTGCCTACCATGCGAGAAGTCCTGGGTTTGTTCCCCGACTGGGGGTACAGAAAACTCATTGCTATCGCTACTTACATGTAAATGTTGAAGATCGTTTGGAAGTTTGTTGACCATATCTCGCAAAAAGTACATCTATGTTCTGATTCCATAAGTATTATTATATCTAGGTAATGTAAATGTAATGTTAATGGTAAGATAATGGTTACATAATCTAGAAGGCCGTTCCTTTTTTTTCAAATGTATGTGCCTGTATGCAAATATTTATGTAAAAAAAAATACACATGTAATAAGAAATACTTCTTTAAATTAAAACATTATTATATTATGAACGATCCCACCACTCCAGATTGACCAGAAAATGTTGTCGCGGGTAGAAACTATAAAATATTGCATGCAAATAAAATGTGTAACATAAATAAATTAATAAACGAATTATTGATCTCTATTATTTAGTTACTAAAATCAGTTAACCAAGAGACTCATTAGTGCCAAAGTTAGTGCCATATTTGATGTTTAAGTTTTTATTGTTAGGATGTTTATTAAATTATGTGATGTCGCTATTTGTGGTTCCCATGACACAGGGAATCCTAGTGTGGGACCAAAAGCAATTGCCTGCATATTTATATTTATTTTTATGTTAAAATAACTTATTAAAATAATCTTAGGGTAAGTACTTGTATAAGACACATTAAATTTGGGGAGGGGATTCCCCCCACCTACCCCCCCTTTTAGGAAACCATTAGTTTTTATGTTATGGAGGTCCAAAGATTGAAGAAAATGACTACTTTTTTTGCATTTTTAGGGGGAGTTGGAAGGGAAGAGGGATTGGAAGGGGGGTTGCCAGGAGTAAGGGGTCAGAGTAGGAGGATAGCTACCAATTCGGGGTTATGTTCAATCGATTACCAAAAACGCACCTATTTTACTACCAATAAATTCTAAATGACTGCCAGAATGGAAGAATGTCCACCAAATTGTTTTTGGTTAAATGATCACCAAACTTCTTTTTATATTTTGTGTACTGAAGTTCATGTTTTAAGTATTTTTTGTTGTTCTTACATGTTCAACCTAACACGAATGATAAAGGGGGCTTCGCTTCGCTCACCCCTTTACCCTTTACCTAAGCTACCGCAGTGTTTTGCCCTGATATTTTAACCATTACAACAAAATCTTGTAATTTGTACTAAAATCATGTACCAATATCCAACGTTGGAGCTTTTGTGTATGACATTTGTCGATCCGAGATTGGCCAAGTTGTAAAAATCGCGTAAAAATATTATATAATTAAAGTGCTAAAATGATGTTTCCTAAATCAGAAAATGGTATCAGAAGATAGCTAAGGACCCTCCCTAACCACCTAAGTACTCCAATCTTCAAATTTCAATGTGTCCTATATAAGACCCAACCCTAATCTTATAATATTGGCAAAAAACCAATAAGCATTTCGCTAGTTTTATGATTAAAGAGGAGAGACAAGATGTGTAAAGAAATGGGAGATAGAACGAACCATTCTCGAGACTATAATATTAAAGCAAATTTCAGTATCCAGTTCACAAAAGTGAGAGGCTATTTATCAGATTAAAAAGTAAATTACGTAGTCCTGTGTCTACCGTGGCCATACAAAGTTATTTAAATATTATAATTTGATCCTTATCTGTCACCCTGCCATAAATATTTTGCGCGCCAAAATAAAGAATGAATATACTTTAGAAAGGAATCATTACATACATACCGTAGTAGATTGGGCCTATAAGAAAAGAAAATATATTTTTTACATACACTTATTTATTTATAATAGAACACCGCGGCCAATTCGTGGGTTTACAAGTCTTTAATATTGGGTTAACACAATGTTTATCGTGGGTCTGATATACCTACTTTGGTATGACGTTTTGGCGGTCAACATTTTGCGGGTGACCGCCGAACATAAATAACCTAACCGAAACACAGACACCTAATAACCGAATAAATTGTTTTGCTACCTACTGAACCATGGGGTCTTAAGCAGCTAGTGGCTCAGTTAGTATTAAAGCGGCACTATTCGTATTTTATACGATAAAACTATTGTCATCTCGTAAATAAATAGACAACCGACCTCACCATGCTTAAATGTCACAAGTATTTACATCAATACATCATGTATACAAGATACGTAATGAAATGAAGCATAGGTGAAACATGAACGCTATCTAACGGGACGAAACCGCAAAACTATCTACTCACTGTATACATAATTATACCTACCTAATTACAGTTTTTAACGGAATCCCGGACATGAAATATTGACTACAAATTAATTATGAATGTGGCAATTTAGATCAAAACTTGTTTCGCGAGACTTGATTTTTCGGATATTCTGCAAGATGCACAGGTCGGAGTGTTCTAAGGTTGTAATTTTACTTAATTAGTAGCTGAGTCTTTTACTGAGTCTTGATAAAGTGCACATTGAACAGGTTTAAAAAATATATGTAAAAAAAACTCTCAATATTTTAATATGCATTTTATATAATATTTAGTACAGTAGTGGACTACATTTATTTATTTATCTTTTACCTTATTACTCCAGGGTGTACCGCTAGGGCTTATGATTAGTAGATATTAGCTCCGAAAAGTGAAAAAGGGCTATAATTTTCCTCATAATTCATAATTTCTTTGATGCACAGAAATAAATGAAATAGAGAAATTTGAATTAATCCGATTTATTTACACAAGTTTTCCTAACTGTATAAAGTTATCCTAGTATAACAATAACAACAAAAAGAAGAAAACACAAAGTGTGCCAAACTGTAAAGGTGTGGACATGCTTTATGCAAAGATTTTCCTTGGAGCTTATCTCTATAATACAATTAGCGAACACATTGAAATTTATACAAACACAGTATTTGAAAATAAGAAAACTATATACAAATGGCTGAGATCTCTCACGTATGAGGAAACTGAAAACATTTTAACAGTTTTGTCCTAATATCTATTCAAATAAGAAATTAATAAGCCATAAAAAAAAACATATTCGTTGTTAATAATAATAAATTAATAAATAATATTAATATAAAAAATATGTAATAATAATAAAATAAAATATAGTTCAAAAATAATTTGTAAAAAAAATATAAATATCTAATCAACCAACACATTCATTCACTACTCACTACAACAAATCATTCATACATTACACTTTTCATCTTCTCTATTTCACCAACACTCTCAAACTCACATCATTAAGTTAAAATTTAAATTTAAATTGAAATTCTAATAATAATTTGACGTTAAATTCTCAATTCCAATTAATTTCAATAACTATGTCTTAAAAATGTATATTGTAATTTATCAAATATCTACGCAAAAGATAATATTGTTAAATTGTGCCACCTATTGGGAAGTAACTACTCATCCTATGCCAAAGGGCTTGCCCTTTTTTAAGGAGTAGTGTACATTGTAATTGTATATATTTTTCCTAAATAAAGTTATGTTTATGTTATGTTATATACCTGTTTATAAGAATGACGTACGGCGTACCACAAGGTATGGTCCATGGCCCCCTACTCTTTTTTGTTTACATCAATGACCTCTGCAACATCTTGCTAAATAATGGACAATTATTTCATTGATACTGCCATTGTTTTCACTGGAAAAACTTGGGACTCTGTCCAGGAAACTGCTGGGTTAGGTCTTGCAAAAATATCAGACTGGCTGCAGTCCAATTTGTTAAACCTCGATGTCTCAAAGGCTAAAATACATGCTGTCAATGTCAAAATAAAAATACACAATTGGACCAGAGACAATGGGTTTGACCGTTTCTGCCATCATCCCGAACTCGAACGAACAGAAACAACAAAATATCTAAGAGTATTGATCGATGAGAGGCTTTCTTGGCGACCACACACGTACCCGAAAATTGATGTTGCACTGGCTAAGATGGTATATTATGCGATTAGTCAATCAGTGCTATCCTACTGTATCTCGGTCTGGGGATCTGCAAAACCAACTTAATCAGCGTAGAAAGGGCCCAGCGTGCCTTATTCAAAGTTATACAGGTAGATAGGGCTGGTAAACGTAAACTCTATGTTAAAAGTGTACACATAAAACAAAATCGACTTGCGATCTTTGAGCCCAATCTATTGATAAAACGAAGACATTACCACATCATCGATTTATCGAGAATCCGGACCAAATTCGGCCAAAAAGGAACAACATTCAAGGGACCTCAAATTTACAATAAAGTCAATAAAATTCTCGGTACATACAATCCTAATTCAAATTTGCTCAAACACAAAAACACAGACTGGTTCCTTTCCTTTACATACGACGAGTTGGAAGATTTTTTAATCCCACTACAAAAAATAACTACCTAATAAAATCATGTGTGTTCTAGGTGCAGTTAGTGTTCTGTTTACTTTATTTATTACATTTAATTATTTTAATCAACATAAAAATTATTTTTCTAAGTATAAGTTATATCCAAAATTTTACTTTGCTTAACTCTTGACAAAATTAATATTATAGTACTACTGTTACTTAACTTATATCTAAGCAAATATATTATGTAAAATATTAAAAGACTCCAAAGGAAGACACTGGGCTATGCAACACAGTTTATACTAGCGCTACATAAATAATTGTATTTAGTTTTAAGGAAACACCGATAAATTTATCTTTTACTTTATCTATCTTTATAAACACACAAACATCCAAGCATCCAAACATCTAAACATCGCTATTTTCATATTTAAAATATTGTTATATAAATATTATATAGTTGAATGTCTGATAAAGGTAAATTAAAAAATATGAAGAAAAACGCCGTGAGATATCCTTCTATTCCATTTAATCTATCTCCATAGATGCGGCGATGGGCTATGCTCCTGTTAGGCAAAATTTACAATTGAAAAGCTGGCTGCACGTGGGCACAATTGTGCCTCTGCAAAAATTAAATGGCATTGTTTTAAAATTGCAGTTTAGTCTGCATCCTAAAAGGGGGTGTTACTTTCTCACTCGTTATTCGTTAATTATTTTGAATAAAAACCACGCAACCCCCATAATTTTGAACACAATGAAGTGAGTTCGAGAAGAACCCGCTTATTGTCTTCTAAGTGGTTTCGAATAAGGGTTTTTTAGAACTCCATTGAATACCGTTTGCGTTTTGTTCAAATAACGCCATTACAATGGTAGGGTTAAACTTTTTTTGTGTTTGAGTGGCAAAGGTGTTATGATTGAATTTTATGATTACAGGGGTCGCTCTTTTATTTGTATTGTTGATTTGAGAAAGGGTGGTTAGTCAGTTCGTTTACGAAATTTAATTTGGGGTTTTATGAAAAAGATTCTTACTTCTGATAACACAATGCTAAAAACAAGGTTTTTTGTGTATAATTTGATACCATTATATTCTTTGAGTTAGTTCAACAAACATCCCGCTCTGAATTTATTACATATTATGTATGGAGTCAAAACTGTGCAGTTGATTGATCGGTTTGCGAGTATTTATGGATTCGTCCGTCTCTCTATCTCTGTGTCTTTATACCTAGGAAGCATTTTTTACACAAAGCCCAAATTTACACTACTCTGGGATACTTTGGTAACCACAACAATGGCTGATCGCTCGGTTTTCGGCCTAATTTTCTTCTAGGTTTTCGGTTTCGGCCTCGTCGTTCAGGCGAGGTAACTTTTTAAAGCATGGACTGAGATGTCCCCCCAAAAAATCCCTTTTCCAGTGACTGAGGGCTTGTAGTTTTCTTATTTTATGCGCGTTATATTATACTTAGTTGTAGTTATAACCAAGTAAACATCTGTTTACAAGAGGTGCTCTTTATCCTCTATCTATTAGATCAAATAACAAAATCTTAATTATAAAGACTTCCTCCGTGCTTTACTCTTTATACTTATTTGTGGAGCAAGTGTCGTCCTATAGTTGCTTCAAGCCTGGTTAAAAATGTCTAACCTCCTACCCTATCTATAATCTGCTCAGTGGGTAGATAGGGGAAAAACAGCACCCCCGTGGGTCCGTCTGCTGGGCATCGCGCTCCCCCTGGTGGCGGGGTGCGGCAGGGAGTTCATGTGCCAGGCGGTGGGCGTGCGGCCCAAACAGGACATCTTCTGGTGGCAGGGCAACACAAGGCTGCAGACTGCGAGAGAAACTGTGAGCCAAACTAAGGTGGCTCGGTAAGAGGATAACACGGCGCATGTGGAAGGTGGAAGGAGACTTGGTAATGCGAGAAGACGGCAGATGGACCAGATCGGTAGCCGAGTGATGGCAAAGAAAGATAAGTCTGTAGACCACCTGCTAGAGGATACAATGACTCAGCGAGGATAACAGGAAAACAGTGGACGCAGTTTATCGAGGCCTATAGGCAACAGTAGGTTCCCGACGACATACAAGCAATATCGGAAACTTGACGTGCTTGGTGTTCTGGCCGGGCGGGACCACACGTTGTAGTTATTTCAGGACAAATTGAACATGGCAATTTGTGAATCAAAGTTATGCGAGGAATAAATAAAATCAATTTGTTTATTACAAGTGATAGGTAATCTATCGTCCCTGAGACGGGCGCAGCTTTACAAAATAATACCCTGACTATAGGCAGTAGGTACTAACAATGCCTTCAAGCATGATTTGAACCTATAAATAGCTCTCCATACTTTCTACAATCATAAACTTTTACTACTTTTAACACAACATATGTACAATTAAAAAAGCTCCGACACATTAATGAAACCATAAAAAATCCATAATTTGGTTCACTTGTTTCCTTGTTGGCCTGTTAGCTAACAGTTGAGTAAAACAAAGCTACATTTGTTACATAGTTAGTCAGCATAGTTAAAAAAAAAACAACAAAAATCCGTTCTCCCGTTTGAGCGCTAAAGCGCCACAGCATGCAGATGCTTAAAGCTTATAATACCCCACTTTTTCAAAGGTTCTAAAAATACCACTGTAACCTATCATTACTTAACCCAGTCCTTTGGTCACGTCAAATATATGCTAGGTGTATCGGAATAAGGGTGAACATCCCACTTAAGTTATTGTGCCGTGAAATTCAGTGGGATATCTAGCAGTCGTTTGAATAAACCATACTTATTCACCCGGTTATTTTAATAAACTCTATATAATAGGAACCCGTTCCGTAAAGATTAGGTTTGCGACCACAGAGCATGAGATATCTGTGGTTGCGACGAATCGGGGCTCGGGAAATCGAGTACCCGCACCCAATTTTCTGTATACGTTACGACTTTCAAGGATAAATGACTTGGCTATGATGATGATGATGTAACATGCCACTAATGTTATAAAGTCACCAGGTTTTTTTGCAGTTCAGAAACTTTGCGAAAGTGAAGCAATAAGGTATTATTAAGTATTCTGTGGCAATTCTTTAATTAAATCTTTCTTCAATTAACAAAAAAAATAAACCGCCGAAAAAACTGAAAAGCAAAAAATAATAAACCTTATTATTCAACCGTAATAACTAAGTTCTTAAACTAGTGTAAGTGTATATTTGTGTAAATATTTTGAGTTTTTAATTAACCTTAACAACTAAGTTCTTAAATTAATATAAGTATACTTAAGTAATTTTGCGCCGCCGCGTATCACGCTTTCCGCTTTCCGTAATTAATTAATTTGCTTGATTGGCGAAGACTCAAAGTTAATAAATACTGTTAATTAAAAACTTAAAAAAAGTTTTTATAAAATACATACTTAGGAATACTTACATTATTTTAAGAATTTTATTATTAAGGTAAAATAAAAAAGTTATTATTATTAAATTATTTATTTTATTTATAATAATAAATACACAAAACTATGAGTGAACAATAAATCACCCATATTTTCCTATCCTTAGGGTAGGTTTTTTTCCAAATTAAGTAAGTTAGTACAAAGAAGAAAAGAAGAATTATGAAATTTGGACTACTCTGTAAAAAGTTACGCGTGGTCATACATAAAAAATAAATATACGCGTCGACTTGAAAACCTCCTCCGTTTTTATGTCGGTTAAAAAAGAACTACTCAAAATACCAAACAACATGGTATTTGTGTTTATCACTCTGAAAATACTAAACTACTCAACTTTGACGGATACCCTTTAACGTTGACCTGTAGATTAATGAACACCCGGTTACTCGAGTTATTCTTGACCATAGCACTAGTAAAGACAGACAGCGCAATAGGCTCTCGTTAAGCGATGAACTGAATTGTATCGCTCTCTATATCATTGCTTTTGCGATATTTCTGTGCTAATAATACTCAATGATGGTTTTCCATTCAAGCATAGTTTGGCTTATAATGGACTAATTCGTATTTTATTTAGTTGCAAACTTCAATGCACACCGGTGTGCATCTAGCAGATTTTTATAACCCAACCAAATTGAAAAGACAACCTTCATTTTTATTTATAAAACTAAAAGGCAACCAAATCACCATTTTGACCTAAAAGATAAAAAGTTTATCAATATATGCCTTGTTTATGTACGTGGACTATTGAATAACTGGCCATACGTTGGCATAACTGGGCCTCTGCTACCCGGTATGGGTAAAGGTGTGACGTCATGTATGTTCGTATTCGTCTGCTTGTTGTAGAATCTTGAGCCATTCCTCCCTCTAATAGTCCGAGAGGCCCCGATGCTATTTCGTGAGTAAGGTTGAGTGAGGCTACACAACGCGGTGCGGCGCCGCTGCTGCCTGAGAATTGTATGGGCTATGTCCTACTATTATGCAAAGGCCTATCTCCCCCCCTTCCACTCTATTCGATCCAGAGAGGTCTCCCTCCAGTTGTAGTCCCATGGACCGAACTCATCACTCCATCTCTTCTTAGTGTTTTATAGTTCGACCTGTGATCCCAAAATGAATGGAAAAAAACAGTTATCCCTATTAACGTTTGTCACATACCTTATGTAGTATTTGGAAGGGATTCTTATTTAAAAAGTGGCCAAGTGCGAGTCAGACTCGCCCATGATGCTGTAATGGTACACGAGAGTCGGTACATTTGATACTTCATTCTGCGTGATAGAGGGCTTGCCCATCGCCGCGCTGTTTTGAATATGAGAATCGGTTCATATAACGTTTGGGGTTTTTGCGTAGCTCAGGGCAAGTTAGCAAAAAACAATGAGCCGATGCATGGGATGGTTCGAGGAAGGTTACAGGTCAGGTTTTTTTGTCGCATTCCTGCGAGATGTGTAGGGATCCGAGCCGATTTGGCTGCGCGCTGAATAAAATATGAATAACTAAATAATGGAAGGTTATTATGGAACGATACGGAGAAAGCTATTATGTTGATTGCAAATATACAATTGCGATTGAGGTATGAGATGGAGAGTCTGACACGACTAGTATGAATAGCATTCTAGTGGTCTTTGCTTCGCGCGCCTAGCGGTCGGGAAGGCTTAATTAATCGCAACAAGCTTTTATTGGTCAGCGATCAACAGATTCTGTGTATCGGCAGTACCAAATGATTTGAGTGATAACCTACGGTTGATCATAGTGAATATGCGTACACACAATTTGTAGAACGGCGGATCTGCATGGCATGGTTGAAATTAGACCCTGTGTAGTTAGTGATAAGAAGCTTCGCTTGGGCAGAGCGTGTTCGCAAAGGACGCAATATTTTTTCTTTCAGACGTGTGGGGTATATAAATACGATGGCGGGGGAAGGGAGAGCATTCAGTCTCAGCGTCTAGCTACTGTGACAGTCGTCTTTCACGAGTTCTAAACAGTTTTGTCTGCCGTGTTACGCGTCAGAACTATACGAAATTGTGATTTCGAAGTTTCAGTGGTTTTTCGTGAGTGTCTGAAGCGCCGAGATATACCTCGGTTCCTATCCTTTATATCAACCTACCCCAAATTCCAAAACTATCCTTGGGTCGTTAGATAAGAACTTGTAGGTTAACTGATCTGAGTCTGAGTCTGGGCTTGGAGCGACCCTAAATTCCTTTTTCCTTCACCATAGGGTTCCTGGATTGGCTCTTAGGATATTCGCGGGCTAATCCTCTCCTCATTCCTTTCGAGTAGCGAGTTTTGAAATTCCCACACACACAGTCATTAAACATACAAGCACATTCAAATCAAACTCAACCATTTTCGAGTGGTGTCGATAATGGACGTGGTATAACACTAGGTTTTTAGACTAGGCTAGACAGGAGTTTAGTTGAGGCTAAACCTAGGTTGGCAGGGCATAGGGAGACTGTTTGATCGATGAGGTTCCGCGGATGGAAATAACAAATTCAGAACAAAGTTAAACCGGTGTCAACACAGATAACATATCCTGTTGATATTTTGACATTTGAGTATTGTCGGGGACGCGCGAAGAGATCAATTTACAGTCTAAAGTTCATTGTTTAGGTCCGGGTAGGTGGTTTGCATTGCCTTGGGTCAGGTTGGATTCAAGTTGCATCTTTAAATTAAATGTAAATTTCGCTGGAGGTCTAATGTGTAGGCTGAGTCGGTATATATGATTTGGCTCAGCCCAGGACGTGCTGCGGCTAGTGGAATTCATAGTTCGGTATTTATCGAACTATGCACTTCGCTATGGTGTGCTAAATTGCGCAGAGTTGAAGGTTTCAAAACGTTACGGACCTTTTGAGGTAACCGCTAGTTCAGAACCCATTTCGGAAAATCAAATCGCAATTGCGTAAACCGGTCTTTTCGGATCGTTATTGCCGTGAACCAAATATATAATTGGAACCACCACAAGCCGCTACTAGCGAGCACATGAAATATCATTGAGTACTCACGTCGTAAAACTACGACGGATATCTATACGATATCACAAACAAATATTATAAACTGTGGTCGACCACTAAAAGAAGTTCCAAGCGCCCATATATACAAAAACCAAATGATACCATCACACATAAAATATAACAACGATTGATCTGGCGCAATACACCGCTGACTGATGCGAATTACCGGCTCGCGGACATATATGCTTTCTCTGTCTAACTTGAAACTGTAACTTCCTGAACCAAACTTCGTTCGACTATTGTACGCCTAACGAACTTCTCAACGAACGAGAAATTCAGACTTATCATTCTTAACTTACAAATCTTACAGCTGAATCGGGACATCTCATTTTGGGGTAGATAGAATAGACGATCATAGCTACTGATAGCGGTGGCTCGACCTTAGCCTTTGTGCCGTTACAATGGGTTCCGTTGTAGTAAGTAAATGTGACCGGATGTTTGTGTTGTAACTTTGTTTTTCATAGTATTTGTATGAATGACAAAGTTATCTTTGCGGTTTTTAATAAATATTTTATATCTTAAAAACTGATTATTTTATTTTGTTTAAACTAAGTTTTTTTAAAAGTGAGTATTGAGATACACAGCATATATATATTTTAGATTTTTCACTCTCTTACTTTAAAACTTAGACGGGGGAGCCACACAATTTCCCACTTTGGAAGGGTCTGTCTCTTTAACGATTTACTTAGAGGAAAAATGGGTTCAGAAACCTTAACGTTATTTTTAAAAACCTATCTAAAGATATACCACAAATAGGTGTTATGAAAAATATATTTTTTGAATTCAGTTCCATGTATGGGGAGCACCCTTTAATTATTTAAATTTTTAACAGAATACATCTACATACTAAGTTTTAACTGTGTAGTCCTAATAGTTTCTGTATAATGTTGCTGTGACATATGGACGGACGGACGGACGGACGGATGGACAGACAGACTTGACGAAACTATAAGGGTTCTCTCTTTTTCTACGGAACCCTAAAAAGGTCGCAAAGTTTATTCAAAATTATCTTTATTGAATGAGCTCGAGTATGACACGTTATCCCGGCGTCGCACTGAAGTCACAGACGTCGCAACACACCCACTGAAAATTATTATGTGAAGTGAAACATAAATTCAATTGTTTCTTGGACCCCGTGTTATTCTAAGTGTAAATTAGGGTTCTCTTGAATGGAACATTAACGATGGGGTCCTATAGTTTGTAAGTATGTCTCTGACAGAGTTTCAGAAAGAGATGAGCAGGGAACATATATGTTTTACATCTTCTCATGCCTTGGTAACGCGTCAGTATAGGAGCGATATTGTGTTGGAGCGTACATTAGAGGTAAAATAAAGCTGCAATATCGTATTTGAGTCATATTTTTACCGCCAAAACAAAATGACGGCAAAAAATGTTGTATACCTCCAAGTTGCCCACTCTATATTTTGTAAATTTATATTCCCACAAAATAAGTTCCGAAATATTTCTGTTATACTCGTTCGTATCACCCAATATTTGTTCAAGTTGAGTTCCCGTGACAAGTCGTGATTGCGATACGAGGCACAACGACACGTGTCGAGTGAGAAACGCAAACAGCTTTATGATTATAGCTCTGGACTGAGAAAGGAAAATTTTACCTATACGCTTCTTTAAACGTGGTATACTACCACCAATTTTTTTTTTAAGTATATGAAATAAGTAGCACGTTAGCAAACTTTACAACTGACTTAAAAAAATATTACCGTGGAGGTTCTATTATTTTTTTTACTTTATGAATGTGATATACATTCTCTAGTAGGCTTTATTATATAAGTAGTAATATATATGACTCGTATGATAGTATTATTATATGCGTATATCGTCCCCCGCCTATCCATCGCTTCTTTTAAACATCATGTTTTGCTGGAAGAAATCTCTTGTTACGAAAAAAGCTCGCCTTTGTTTTGTTAGTATAATAAACAAAATTTCGAAATTACGAATGCAGCTGGATTGTGTTTTCAGCTTATCGTTGCTAGTAGCCGATGAAAATCCTAGCATATTTTGGGGAATGGTATACCCAAATTTATGAACATCATTCCCCAAGATGTATACAGTCGAAAATAAAATAAACTACATTCCCAAAAATAATTGTCAGCTAATAAAATAATAATAATACCTTGGACACTATTTACACACATTGATATAGTCCCAAACTAGGATTCACTGTATCTTGGGTACTAGACAACGATACACATACTTATATAGATAAATATTATACTGAGATAGATAAACAACCATGACTAGGTTACAAACATCCGTTCTCATCAAACAAATATTTGACCCCACCGGGACTCGAACCCGGGACCCTTGGCTTTGTAGGCAGGGTCACTGCCGACTCGGCCATTTGGTTCGCCAGTCACCTTTATATCACTTTAATTGAGTTTTATCAAGCCTCGTTTCTCTCGAGGAATGGCTTCTGGTATTGAGTCAATTCCTCCACTTTACAACTTGGTAAATTATCCATTGGACCAGTGGATCAATAATCGTCTAATGTTTTGACCCTGTGGGTAAGTTTAATTTCTCAATCACATCATCTTTTCCTGTTAAATGGCAAATTTATACGCGTTTCATTTCCACGCAATTACTTTCTTTTAAATAACTACCCGCCATACTCCACTGTCATTTAATGAACTATTCATCCGATTCCGAATTTCATTTTACCTACAAAATCATTGACTAAGTAAGTAGAATCATCAAACGGCTCCCATCATTATCACTATCATATTTCCTGGGTGGGTACTACTGGGTGGCAAAATCAAAAATCAAAATCAAAATCAAATGTATGGTGGTACAGATGCGCCACCCGAATATCACAAAAGATTGCTCTTATAAAAGGACACGTAGCTATGTTATGACTAAACTGTACTCTTACCGACTGTGGTGTCGCACTAGGATATTACATAAAGGTGTTTCGGTTATATCTTCCACTCATCTTTCAATGTCGCTTTCGTTTACGTGTGGTTCTCGAAACGCTCTCTGACAAATAATACGGAATATTCGGTTTGAATGGCTTTTGACGATATTTATATTATATATTATATTATATATATTTTTTCATTCCCGTCATAATAACGGACTAGGGAACATTTAGTGCATCTCAGTACACTGAAGGAGAGGCCGCCAGGAGTTATCAAAATCGGATTGCAGTGATAGATACCAACAAACAAGGTACTATTTTCATCTAATTTATTTTTTATATTAATTAAGCCCCGCGTATCGTGGGTGAGACATGTGTTTCACAGGGTCCAGGGGCGCGAACGCTTTTCAAAGAACTTTCCTTGCGCCTGGTTGTCGCCTCTAACGCCCGGAGAGCTAGTGCCTACCTTGGAGCCTCGCCGCCAGCCTGCTGGGCATTTTTACCAGTGACGGCGGCAGCGATCTGGCTCTTTTTTTCTTCGTAAATATTTTAAATTTTTGTTTCTTTTTTATGTTTAGCAATAATCTTTTTATATTGATTTCATTGTAAATTACATATAACTATTATTATTATACTTATCTGTACCCTGTACAAGATAAAATCGATGTTCATAATAATAAGTCATTAATGTAGATACTTCATCATCATCACCATCGTCATCACGTCCTGTCACCCCTTATCAGGGCTATAGAACTATCAGTACAGATTTCCATTTGTCCTAATCTAGGTTCGTCGCTCCAGCTCCGCCCAATCTGATCTCACAGTGGCGGCCACTTTCTCCGATGTCCATCGCCACTTGTTTTGGGGCGACCTTTCTACCGTTTATTACTGTAGTCTAGATACTTGGTAGAAATCAAATCAAAACAAATCATTTATTGCAAATAGGCAAAATAATGTACTTTTACAAGTCCAAACACTATGTATGTGATACTATGTACAAATGATTAAAACTTATCATTACCGTTTAGATTTTTATTAGTCTATCGAATAAACATTTAACAGAACCAGCAACTTCCAACGAAGCCTAGAAATCTAGATCTAGTCTAGATTCTAGATTGCCCTTAATAAACACAACTGCTGTTGAATATATTGCTTTTGGTTCGCAATCAAGACCATTGTTCGATTCCAAATCGATATTCGATCGATGGTTTCTGAACGGTCTTTTTAATTTGACGTTAGCTGTCAATCTGGCAGTTTATGACAACTGACAGACGAAAGCCCTCGCAATGTAAACGCGTTTTGGTTAGGGGTTGAAATTAAATCGCAGGGCATCTGGAATGTATTCGGGATTCCCTCAGGATTGTTAATATAGCTGAGTGTGTTGTTGTCTCTCGAACCAGATAAAGTTCGGATTTTCGTGCCCGATTTGTATTTACCACGTAGAACATAACCTGTGTTGGAACACTGTGCTCATTGAAGCTGGCCCGCCAGTCATACCTGGTTGGCTGAAGAACCTGTCTACCAAGAAGAGCCTAGGGTGCACCCGGGCCTTGCAGAGAGACAGGAAGTGACGGGACCGAAGCACAGACCAGGTTAGATCTACCCCACATAACTTCAGCTCGGTGAATCGCCGACGTTCATCACTTGTTGGCACCTGATCGTCACGCTACCTCGTAGCTATGGGCCCCTACGAGGTCATTAGGTGCTGAGAAGCCTGAACATTTTGGTAGCTAGAGCGTGGCTTCCTGAGATTTGCAGCCGTCAAGGGCTCCAGGAAGGCACGATTTGGGACTATCAATCTGTAGGTATAGGCGGTTAAGTACCTGGTTGTTCCTATATCCACATAGATTGGTAGTATTGTAAGCTATAAGTCTATTGCTGGTAGTAGACAGACAGATATTGAATTGAAATTTGCATTGAATTACCAGTTAGTCAATCTATTAGTGGTCTAGTAATGCTATTGAATGAATGTTTTGGTTAACATAGGTAGTTACATCTATTGATAGCAGGCTATTACATTGTTTTCAGTTTATAGCAATTTATAACTTGAACTAATATTGACTATCTGTGTGTGTTATAATGATAAAGGGAAACTAAATTGTGTTTACAGAATTTATATAGATATAAATCTCGGTTCCTATTGTTTAAGGAAAACAACATTGTTTAAGTTGTGGTTTGGGGTTCCCTCATTTGGGTTGTAGACTGGAGGGTCCAATAAAATTGAGTTACTGCAAATTGTGAGTAAGTATCGTTCCGATCATGGCGTTATCTGAAATCCAGAAGGGTGTTTCTAAGGAACTCAGATGGTTTTCCTCCGCACACGGTCTGATAGACCGTTTAGATAGGCATGATGTGGTACTGGAGCGGTCTATGTACGTTAAGGAACGTTACAATAGGGTGCTCGAATTGTCCGCGCAGGCGGAATCAGTTGATGGTTGTGCACCTGACAGGCTGTCACGGTTGATAGGGGATGTCGACCAATGTATGGAGATGGCAGCTGCTATCACGCAGAAGGCTGCGGACATACGTAGACAGCGCGAGTCCAGCCATGATGGTGACACTGAAGCACCTCTGACGCATCAAGGATCGGGGTCCAGGTAACCTGCCATAACTATGCCTACTTTTGACGGCGTGTCCGTTGAATGGATGAGCTTCATCAATCTGTTCGACAGTTTGGTGCACATGCGATCGGACATTACCAAGTCTGTCAAGATGGCTCAGCTGGTGGCAGCATTGAGGGGTGAGCCTAGGGAGCTGGTCGCTCATTTGACAGTTACGGAGGGTAACTATGAAACGGCCAGGCAATTGTTGGTCAGACGTTACCACAACAAACGGAGGTTGGCCGATGCCCAACTGAACCGTTTGTTTAGTATCCCGGTTGTGAACAAGGTCGGGGCCATACAGACGGAGGTTTTGAACCCATTGTTGTCCGTCACCAAGGCTCTAGAGAATCTTGGACTTCCGGTTGGTGAATGGTCGTACCTACTGTTATACATTGTACTTTTCCGCCTACCCGCTGACGTGCCGACTCGTTTCGAACAGTCTCATGGGAGGTCGGCCGAGGACCTGCCCGCCTTCTCCGACTTGGTCGGATTTTTGGAAGAGGAGGCTCGACGGGCAGAGAATTTGGAGTTGACGGTCACCCATCCTTCGGAGCCACAGAGAGCTGCCGGGAGCGCTGTGACCCTACTCACAGCGCTCCCGGCGCCCTCCGACGAGGAAGGACCGCACCAACCGGCAGTCGTATGGGACTGTGAGTGAATTGACCCCACATGGTGAGACCTGCCCATGTTGTAGGCAGATTGGCCATGCTGTGGCCAATTGCAATAAGTTCGGGGAACTTAGGGTTCAGGGACGGCGCCGGATGGCCAAGCTGCGGAGCTGGTGTTTCCTGTGCCTCGGGCCTCACATGGCTAGGGACTGCACGCGCACACAAATGTGCGGATATTGTGGTGGGCCCCACAACAATCTGTTGTGCAGGTACCGGTCCGGCCAACAGCCACCACAGGGCCGTACCCAGGGTGACACGGCATGGGGCCCTGAGAATTCGTTTGCGACTCGGAGCGCAACTCAGGGGCCAACGTCTCCACGTGCACAGGGCAGTACTAGAGTGCGAGGCCGCACTCAGGATCTTTACATGGGGGGCCCTGAGTTTTCGGTTACGACTCAGCATCCGACTCAGCGGGACATTGGGTGTGTTGAGCAGGCCGTAACGGGCGGGTGGCATGGGACACCTTCGAGCTATGTGGGTGCGGTTCGGACGCCGCCTCAGTTGTCGCCCCGCTCGTCGCCTCGTCCTCGTCGGTCACATGTGATGTCCCCCCCGCTCATGGAGCGGCCACGGCTGATTTCACGCCCACCCCCCTTTACGGGGAATCGTAGGGTGGTAATGGAACCGGCGCGTGGGCCATTTGTACAATGGGACCCTCTGGCGTATAGCTGCATACCTCATCGGTTACAGGCAGAGTGGGGCCCTAGCCTAGCTAGGAATTTGCGGCCCAACCATTTGTTGCCCCCCAACCGGAGACGGTGGTGTTACCGATCGCCTCTGTGCTTGTTTGGGATTTGGCGGGCAACCCAACATACGTTCGCGCCCTATTAGATTCTGGAGCTCAGGGCTGCATTGTATCGAATGATCTAGCAAAATGGTTGGGCCTCAAGGTAAATAGGTATAATAAATCAATACGGGGCGTGGGGAATGTTACGGTTACGAATGTAGTTGGTCAATCGGTGATCACGTTCTCTCCACGTTATGACATTTTGACAAAAACATCCGTGCAAGCTTTAGTAATGACGCATGTCATGGGCAGACACCCCTTGGTGAAGTTGAATCCGGCCGTTCGATTCCTGACATCAGGACTCAAGTTGGCGGATCCCGATTTTGACACTCCAGCCCCGGTCGACCTTCTGACGTTCTGGGTAGGTTTCTGTTGTCGGATCGGCGAGTTCTTCAGCCGGACGGGTTGATTGCTGTGGATACTAAGTTTGGTCACGTGATCATGGGTCCGGCATTGCCAATGGTTAGGTTTGCCGAGTCAGATGGCATACTTATTGGCTCAGCGTTGTCAGACGCTATCCAACGTTTCTGGGAGATAGAGGAACCTCCTACCGTTCGTCGAGTCGACGCAGACGAAGAAGAGTGCGAGTTGTTTTACCAGAATAGTACTGGTCGCCTTCGTTCTGGTCGTTTTGTAACTCGACTGCCTTTCAGGGCCGATCGACCGCCACTAGGAGAATCTAGGAAGATGGCCGAGACGAGATTGATGTCGATGGAGCGTAGGATGTCAAGGGACGCCGTATTTAAACAAAAATACGTCGATTTCATGAGGGAGTATGAGTCGTTAGGACACATGTCGGTATCGGGTGTGGACTGGAGATCTGAGGATCATTGTTTCCTTCCACACCATGCCGTCCTGCCAACCCCTACCGGCAAGATTCGAGTTGTTTTTGATGGGTCAGCACCTACCTCGAACGGGATGTCCCTGAATCAGTGTCTACATTCGGGACCCAAGTTGAGTCGTGATATTTCGGTTATTCTCACGAGCTTTCGGAGACACCAGATTGTATTTGTCGCAGACATTCGGATGATGTTTAGGCAAACGGTAATTCATCCGGCTGACAGAAGGTATCAGTTGATACTGTGGCGTGAGTCCACGGCCGAGCCAGTCAAGGTCTATGAGTTAAACACGAACACGTATGGGTTACGGTCTAGCCCGTATTTGGCGATGCGTACCCTGCGGGAGTTGGCGTCGCGTGACCGTGTGAGCTATCCTAGAGCCGCCGCTATCCTGGAGCAAGATTTGTACGTCGATGACGTCTGCACAGGGGCAGCCAGTGTAGAGGAAGCTCTGGACCGACGTGACGAGCTCATTCAATTGCTGGAACGAGGCGGCTATGAACTACGCAAGTGGATGTCCAACTCCCCTGAGTTGATGGCTGGTCTCCTAGATGAGTTTCAACAAGACCCGCACGTTTTTGAGAATCCTGACAACCCTAACATGTTGTCAGTGCTTGGAATTCAGTACCGGCCCGTCCATGATGAGTTTACCTATCGGGTGGTTTTAGAAACACCGAAGGCCTGGACGAAGCGGTCAGTACTGTCAACGATTGCGAGAACGTTCGACCCGAATGGATGGATTTCTGCAGTCACCTTTGCCCTCAAATGTTTTATGCAAAGGCTATGGGCGGCTCAGTTGACCTGGGACACCCACCTCTCAGGTGATTTGTTGACTGATTGGACGCGAATGTTCACCTCGCTATCGGACATAAATAATGTATCGCTGCCGAGGAAATTGGTTCCTGCTGGGGATTACAGGGCAACCCTTCACGGGTTTTGTGATGCCTCTGAACGAGGGTTTGCGGCAGCGGTTTATTTGCGAACCGTCACCTCCACCGGGAAGGTCGACGTGCGTTTGGTTTTGGCAAAAAGCAAGGTAGCGCCTATTCGGACAAGGATGACGATTCCAAAACTGGAACTATCCGGGGCTGCTCTTTTGACCAAACTTTTGAATCACACTCTAACAGTGTTGCGTGGGTCAGTGGTTTTGGAGGATACGGTGTACGCGTGGACGGACAGCCAGATTGTTTTATGCTGGCTGAAGGCTTCGGTCCATAACTTAGAGGTTTTTGTTGCGAACCGTGTCTCCCAGATTGTGTCGTCTGAGGTCCCACTGACCTGGAGACATGTACCAGGAGAATTGAACCCGTCTGATTGTGCATCCAGGGGATATCGGGCTTCTGAACTCGTTAGACACCATTTGTGGTGGGGACCACCCTGGCTTGCCAAGAGAGAATCGGACTAGCCCCACAGCCATGTAGTAGTATCTTCGGATCATGGCAGAGCGGCCGTGCATGTTACCCAGAAGGCTGAGGACCCTGACGCCGGGTTTCTGCTGGACCGGTATAGCTCACTTGACAAGTTGATAAACGTGTCCACTTGGATTAGGAGATTCGCTCGAAATTGTCGTACTCCTCGCGATCAGCGAACGTTGAACCCTATTCTGACTCCGGCAGAGCGAAACGAGTCGCTGTTGAATTTGGTCCGGTTGGTACAGTCCTCAAAGTTTGGGGCAGAATTGGAGATTATACGAAGTGGACGTTCGAAATTGAAGGGAGCCGTCGCGCGTCTCAACCCCTTTGTTGATTCGACCGGGTTACTTCGGGTAGGAGGAAGATTGCGCAATGCGAATCTGTCGTATTCGGCTCGTCACCCACTTCTGCTCCCCAAGGGGGGACAGTTAGTTGAATTGCTGGTGACTGATCGTCATATAAAAAACGCGCATGGCGGCTGTAACGCGTTGTTGGCCACGCTCCAGCGGGAGTTTTGGATCTTATCTGCCCGCTGTGTCATACGGAACATCGTGTTTCGGTGCATGCCTTGTTATCGACTTAAGGCTGCCACGATGCAACCTCTCATGGGGGACTTGCCCCCTGATCGTGTGAATGAGGTCAGACCGTTTTCAGGTGTTGGTACGGATTTCGCAGGACCGTTTATGGTGAAGAGTTCACGATTGCGTACCGCTAAGCAATACAAGGCGTACCTATGTGTGTTTGTTTGTTTATCCACCAAGGCGGTACATCTCGAGCTCGTTGCTGATCTCTCGACAGAGGCTTTCATTGCTTGTTTGGATAGGTTTGTTTCTCGAAGGGGACTTCCAACCTTGATCCGCTCTGATAACGGCACTAACTACATAGGTGCGGAACGATACTTACGAGAGATAGTCAACTTTTTGAATGTAAATAAAGTGGATATTGGAACGGCCCTCTCCCGTCGGGGTATACAGTGGACCTTCAGCCCACCGATTTGCCCCCACTGGGGTGGGATTTTTGAGGCCGTAGTTAAGTCAGCTAAGACGCACTTAGGGCGTATAGTAGGTCAGACCGCGCTGACTTTTGAGGAGCTCGCGACATTGTTTTGTAAAATCGAGGCCGTTCTCAATTCGCGACCGTTGTGTCCGCTCAGCTCGGATCCAAATGACCTGGAGGCTCTGACCCCAGGCCATTTCTTGATAGGACAGCCACTTAACGCGATGCCCGAGCACCCCTTCGAGGGAGTGAATTTTATCGGTTGTCAAGGTATCAGATGTTGCAGCAGTTTACTCAGAATTTCTGGAAGCGTTGGTCGCTCGAGTATCTGCATATCTTACAACAGCGCCTTAAGTGGACTGACAAAACTAGCCCCCCTAGTGTTGGTGACCTAGTTCTGGTTAAGGATGCTAACCTACCGCCACTACGTTGGCGCAGGGGGCGCATTGTTAACTTGTTCCCTGGCAAGGACGGGACCCCCCGGTCTGCAGAGGTTCTAGTAGGAGGCTCTGTTCTAAAATGAGCGGTAGCAACGTTGTCTCGGCTGCCCGTAGATTAGGGGACAGGTGGGTGCCTGTCCTGGCGGGTGATTGTTTGATTCCAAATCGATATTCGATCGATGGTTTCTGAACGGTCTTTTTAATTTGACGTTAGCTGTCAATCTGGCAGTTTATGACAACTGACAGACGAAAGCCCTCGCAATGTAAACGCGTTTTGGTTAGGGAATGAAATTAAATCGCAGGGCATCGGGAATGTATTCGGGATTCCCTCAGGATTGTTAATATAGCTGAGTGTGTTGTTGTCTCTCGAACCAGATAAAGTTCGGATTTTCGTGCCCGATTTGTATTTACCACGTAGAACATAACCTGTGTTGGAACACTGTGCTCATTGAAGCTGGCCCGCCAGTCATACCTGGTTGGCTGAAGAACCTGTCTACCAAGAAGAGCCTAGGGTGCACCCGGGCCTTGCAGAGAGACAGGAAGTGACGGGACCGAAGCACAGACCAGGTTAGATCTACCCCACATAACTTCAGCTCGGTGAATCGCCGACGTTCATCACTTCTTTGCACCTGATCGTCACGCTACCTCGTAGCTATGGGCCCCTACGAGGTCATTAGGTGCTGAGAAGCCTGAACAAACATTGAAAATGTGAAAGAATTATTGGTACAGTTGAGCTACAGTCGTTTTGAGTTTGCAAGTTTTGTATATTCGCCAAAAAGCTTTCCTTATTACTCCCTGCAATTCTCAGAACAGACTGTCAAATGGAATTTATGGCTACAGAACAATAAAGCCCACCCTCAAGTTAAACGCAGTAATTACCATTTTGGGTCAAATGGAGTAAAATACAGATTCTAGACCTGCGATTTTCGCTATATTTTTCTGTTCTACCCTTTTCTTCCTATGACATTTAGAAATGGTGCCCAAAAACGACCCAAACGCAGTAAGATCCGGAAAATCTGGTGTAATGCCAGCAAAATGCAGCGCGATGTGCAGTAATTGCTTAGGTGTTGATTAAAAAACAGACTAACATGCATTTCAAGCTCTGATGCAGCATTTTAGTCTTACTCAACATTCTAACAACAATTATATATATTTTTAAACTATCTAAAACGCAGTTCAAACTTGAATATTATAGCTGAACGCCATTCAATGTTCATGTTACTGCATTTTAGTCTGATAAATACATAAGTTACTACGCAGTAAAGGGTCGGGAAATTTATTTATTTGATTTATTATGCAATTAATTATTTCAAACAATATGTTAGTATCCAAAAAAATGCAACGACAAAATTTAAATATTCAAATCAAAAGTATTTATTTTATTTCAAACTTTTAACGCGTTTTACTCAGATGTGCTTTTTGGTCATTACTCCGTTTTACTGGCGGGTGGGCAGTATATGCGTCGGAGTTAGATAGATAGACAAAGAAATTAATCTCTTCATTAGTACGTTACATAATGTTCACGTTACATAACACAGGGCAAGTAAAATAATACATTTACTCAAACAAAGCAAGTAATGTGCTCATTATTTTGACAACCTTCTTTGAGAAAAGTCGACATTGCCGCTCTACTTGGAGGAGCCAGAAAAGGTGCCGGCAATTCCTGTAAAAATCCATTACTGTCGTGTTTTAGCGACCGGCAATTTCCTGTAAAAAATCCATGATTATCGAGCCTTGTTTCAAAAATGGCAAAAAAAGGTAGTGCAAAAAGGCTTTATTCAGAATTTGGTTATGTGTGACAAAAAAAGAAAGAGCGGGAGATCTTCTTACCACTCTCAATTTCCTTTCCAATATTTTGTTGTGTGCCAAAACAATTGTAGTCAAATTTTAGTAACTGTACATTTACAAATTGTAATTTTTATTAAATAAATGATTACTAGGTATAATAAGCTGGTTTTATTTAATTACTCGCATTATTTGAGTAAAGTCCTATACAAGCCTTGGTCCGCAATGACTGCACTGCTGGCCACACTATGAAGGCCTCGAGCTTAGCTTAGCTACGCTCTCGGCCTATAAGCTTGGTCACCATTGCAGCCTTTGATGTCCGCGCTATAAAAGCCTCGACCTTCGGTTTCGGCTTTTATTCCAGCTTGTCCATCAAAGGCTGCAGAGCTGATCGCGATGTGTAGGCCTTGAACTGCGCTGTGCTGCGCTTTCGGCTACCAACAGTGCGACCAGTAACGCAGTCATTACAGACCACGACAGTAATGTACTATTGCCTCTAACAAAGAAGAAATCAAGTTGTTAAAATTAATAAATTCATGTTTCTTACCACTTATATTATCAGTACTTAACTTATTTTTATTTGGAGACTCAAACTCAATTACAGATAATGCCTTTTTATAATTAAAATTGCTGCTAGTAAACAAAAGCTGGATATTTGTTATTCATTCGCGTAGTTGCAAGTTTTTCTTTAATACAGACTCAGCATTTCCAAGAGCTTTTGCTTGTCTGTATTTGTGTTACAAAATATGCTATGAATAAACATTGACATTTCAGTCATGTTGCTTTGAGAGATAATTATTTATAGCAGAGTGAAATTATTTAATCTGTTGTAAAAGTAATATTTCATAATTTCAATATTATATAGTCATTTGCAGGATTAAACCATGTATTTGTCGTAGCTATAGCTAGCTTATTTTACGGTATACCGTAAAATTTGATCATTTCATAAAACAGCCAACCATTTAATGACATAGTCAATTATTTCATAAAATGCTCAGAAACGGTTGAGTTTCACGACGACATGTCTTTTTAAAAGCATTTGTATTCAATAGTACGTGGTGTTTTTGTGTTATACATGTCGAACTAACACGAAGGCTATTCGGGGGCTTTGCTGCGCTCGCCCTTTAGTCTTCACCGAAGCTACCGCAGTGTTTTGCCATAAAATGTTTCTTCGACCAATGAAAGTTCTAATTCAACCATGGCTGGCTATTTTATCATAAAGTCAATTCTACGACATGGTTACGACACATATAAGATGTAACAAAATATCCCATTACACTCACGAGGTAGTGTAGGGTTACGAATACAGGGCCATTTTTGTTGAACATTTATCGCTTAATGCAGCGAAATATAATAAGCATTAAACAGTTTTTTGGTCGGCAGTGCCGAATTCGAAATATGCAAAAATTTACTTAAAAATAATGTAATTTTACAGCACGAAAATTGGTTAGGTTATGGTACTAAATAGTAACTACTCGCGTTATGTTCTGAGTCGTCGGGTGGGCAAAGTACGTCTGGTTAACAAAAGCGACAGCGGGTCGCTTGGCGACTCCGTCGCTGACGGGAGCAGTATATTAGATCAGTCAGTCGTCAAACTTTCCAATTCCAGTCATAATAGTACCCAATTTGATTTGATAAGGATTTCTAAAACCGAAACTAAACCGTTACAGCCTGACCAACCAAGCTTGCTCCGCAGATGTAAGATTGTAGATGGGGAACTAAGGGGGGGTCAGCGTAAAGCAACGAAACTGGATTCCGCTCCTAGAGATCAAATATTTCGCCTAATTCACAAGCAGTTTTTTGTCAAGTTGATATTTGGGATTGTTGTTTAGAAAGCGTCAGTATGAACTATTATTTTTATGTAACTCTTTTTTTATGTCATATGTGTGCAATAAAGAAATCTCTGGAATTCTGAAATCTGAATGGAAAGAAAGCCTCTGGAATCAGTCAGAAGGTCGTTTTTTCCAAAAATTGCATTACATTTGAGTTAGTGAATAAGGTCTAAGTTCATATTGATAATGGAAAAGGTGTAAAGACCTGCTGAATTTCCAAAAAAATATATGCTACATTCACTTCAATTCAATCGACTGTCATTCTTTTGTGAGCGTCAGGGTCAAGGTGGCTTCAGACTATGGGACTATATATATAACATCCCTATCTTCTTATTCTATCTTCTAAAAGCTGACCCACTTGAGCGGGGTCTTTGTGCATGTCCCCTTCGCCTGCACATCTACTTCAGCCATCCCAACTCCTGCACTAGCTGGAGAAGGAGGCCTGGATGTTGTAGGAGCTCGTGGGTGTTTGTTGTGTCCTAGGATAGCCATCCTGGATGTTGTAGATGGACATGCCAGTAGCATGTGCTCTACTGTTTCATCCACTTCCATGCACCCCCAACATGTTGCACCTGTTATTGTCAAGTGTTTATTTAGTGTACAATGGCGTGTAATAAGGCTTGTTAGTATTTTTATTTTACTGCGTGGCAGTCTCATGAGGTTATTCGTAAATTTATGGTTATACTTATTTATAAAAAGTTTTGTGTTTTTGCAGTCTTCTCTGCTAGACCATATTAGGTTTTGTTACTGTACTGTGGCTTCTCTGAGCCTTTTTCGTAGAGCTTCCGCTAATAAGGGCGAGAATGATGGAGGGCCAATTGCTGGCCTTTCTGCCCCTAATTTTGCTAGCTTGTCTGCCTCCCTTGGTGACCCACTGGACTGTGACCTTTTTTTTCTCACCTAGCCAGTTGAGTGCCTTGTGGCATTCTAGTATAAGTTTTGATTTTGTCAAAGGTCTTTTTAGTGAGGTAAGGCTGCGCAGTCCGTTTTAAAGGTAATCTCATTCCCCTCTGCATCATTTATCAAGTGCATTGCCCCGTGTAGGAGACTCAGTGTTTCAGCTTGAAACACTGTCGTCTCCTTTCCAAAGCTTAGGGAAAGTTTAATGTCAAGCTCCGGCGAGAAAAGACCTCCACCTGTTTTCCTGCTTTTTTTTAGCCATCACTGTATATTGTAATGCTTTTGTGATTTAGTATTGTTGGTGTTTCCAAGCCCTTGTCTGTAATTTCATATTTTTTACCGAATAGGAATTTTGTTTTTATGCGATAAATTTCAATAATAGCTTCCGGCACTCCCCGAATGCTTTTTCTAGAATCGTGCAGTGTCCTTTATCTGCTATTTGTCCTTTCCATTGACCAGTACTGTATAGCCTTATGGCCGCCGATTTGGCCTTCTTCTGTACGAACAAGTCCAATGGTGGTATGCCTAGCATGATTTCTAGTGCCGCTGATGGCGCTGACCTCATGCAGCCTGTCTTGGCTACACATGCCATTCTCTGGAACTGCTGTAGTTGTGTTGCAGTTGTGCATAGTGTTGTTCGTTGCCACCATACCAGGGAGCCGTATGTGATGATGGGTCTCACCACAGCCATATTCATCCATCGACATATTTTGGGCTGGAGTTCCCATCCGTTCCCTACCATCTTCCTACATTAGAAGAACGATATGGTGGCTTTTTTTAGTGTTGCTTTCAAGTGCTTGCTCCAACTTAATTTGTGGTCAAGCCATACACCTCAATAATCACGTCTTTTGATGGTGTTTTATTAAAGAGTTTGGGCAGCCTGTAACTGCCGTGGTTTATCTTTTTTGTAAATCATCCATCTCAGTTTTAGCGGGGTTTACTGAGAGTTCGTTATTTTTGCACCATGGTTCTATGTACCGTAGTGCTATTTGCATGCGGTCAAATATCGTGTTAATAAAAAAGCCGTTCACGAGTATTGTCACGTCATCGGCGTATGCTATTGGCGGCGTAGGATAGGAGCGATATTGTGTTTACTGAAAATTATTATGTGAAGTGAAACATAAATTCAATTGTTTCTTGGACCCCGTGTTATTCTAAGTGTAAATTAGGGTTCTCTTGAATGAAACATTAACGATGGGGTCCTATAGTTTGTAAGTATGTCTCTGACAGAGTTTCAGAAAGAGATGAGCAGGGAACATATATGTTTTACATCTTCTCATGCCTTGGTAACGCGTCAGGATAGGAGCGATATTGTGTTGGAGCGTACATTAGAGGTAAAATAAAGCTGCAATATCGTATTTGAGTCATATTTTTACCGCCAAAACAAAATGACGGCAAAAAATGTTGTATACCTCCAAGTTGCCCACTCTATATTTTGTAATTTTATATTCCCACAAAATAAGTTCCGAAATATTTCTGTTATACTCGTTCGTATCACCCAATATTTGTTCAAGTTGAGTTCCCGTGACAAGTCGTGATTGCGATACGAGGCACAACGACACGTGTCGAGTGAGAAACGCAAACAGCTTTATGATTGTAGCTCTGGACTGAGAAAGGAAAATTTTACCTATACGCTTCTTTAAACGTGGTATACTACCACCAATTTTTTTTTTTAAGTATATGAAATAAGTAGCACGTTAGCAAACTTTACAACTGACTTAAAAAAATATTACCGTGGAGGTTCTATTATTTTTTTACTTTATGAATGTGATATACATTCTCTAGTAGGCTTTATTATATAAGTAGTAATATATATGACTCGTATGATAGTATTATTATATGCGTATATCGTCCCCCGCCTATCCATCGCTTCTTTTAAACATCATGTTTTGCTGGAAGAAATCTCTTGTTACGAAAAAAGCTCGCCTTTGTTTTGTTAGTATAATAAACAAAATTTCGAAATTACGAATGCAGCTGGATTGTGTTTTCAGCTTATCGTTGCTAGTAGCCGATGAAAATCCTAGCATATTTTGGGGAATGGTATACCCAAATTTATGAACATCATTCCCCAAGATGTATACAGTCGAAAATAAAATAAACTACATTCCCAAAAATAATTGTCAGCTAATAAAATAATAATAATACCTTGGACACTATTTACACACATTGATATAGTCCCAAACTAGGATTCACTGTATCTTGGGTACTAGACAACGATACACATACTTATATAGATAAATATTATACTGAGATAGATAAACAACCATGACTAGGTTACAAACATCCGTTCTCATCAAACAAATATTTGACCCCACCGGGACTCGAACCCGGGACCCTTGGCTTCGTAGGCAGGGTCACTGCCGACTCGGCCATTTGGTTCGCCAGTCACCTTTATATCACTTTAATTGAGTTTTATCAAGCCTCGTCCTCAACGTGATGCAATTAAGATTTGTGCGGTTTCTCTCGAGGAATGGCTTCTGGTATTGAGTCAATTCCTCCACTTTACAACTTGGTAAATTATCCATTGGACCAGTGGATCAATAATCGTCTAATGTTTTGACCCTGTGGGTAAGTTTAATTTCTCACTCACATCATCTTTTCCTGTTAAATGGCAAATTTATACGCGTTTCATTTCCACGCAATTACTTTCTTTTAAATAACTACCCGCCATACTCCACTGTCATTTAATGAACTATTCATCCGATTCCGAATTTGATTTTACCTACAAAATCATTGACTAAGTAAGTAGAATCATCAAATGGCTCCCATCATTATCACTATCATATTTCCTGGGTGGGTACTACTGGGTGGCAGAGGCACAATCATTATTCACTACTGTATTTCAAAATTTTCACCAAAACTACGCCATATTCTAAAGCATTATACAACTAGAATAGAATGCCATAAGCGGCCAAGCACGTAGCACATAAAATAAAATATCAGTGCTTATTGTAATACGGTGGTACAGATGCGCCACCCGAATATCACAAAAGATTGCTCTTATAAAAGGACACGTAGCTATGTTATGACTAAACTGTACTCTTACCGACTGTGGTGTCGCACTAGGATATTACATAAAGGTGTTTCGGTTATATCTTCCACTCATCTTTCAATGTCGCTTTCGTTTACGTGTGGTTATCGAAGCGCGGACGCTCTCTGACAAATAATACGGAATATTCGGTTTGAACGGCTTTTGACGATCTATTATATATATATTTTCAATCCCATCATAATAACGGACTACGGAACATTTAGTGCATCTCCGTATACTGAAGTAGAGGCCTTCAGGAGTTATCAAAACCGGATTGCAGTGTCGGACACCAACAAACGAGGTACTATTTTCATCTAATTTCTTTTTATATTTATTTAGCCCCGCGTGTCGCGAGTGAGACATGTGTTTCACAAGGTCCAGGGGCGCGAGCGCTGTTCAAAGAACTTTCCTTGCGCCTGGTTGTCGCCTCTAACGACCGGAGAGCTAGGGCCTACCTTGGAGCCTCGCCGCCAGCCTACTGGGCACTTTTCTCAGCGACGGCGGCAGCGATCTGGCTCTTTTTTTTCTTCGTAAATATTTTTAATTTTTCTTTCTTTTTTATGTTTAGCAAGTACCTTTTTATATTGATTTCATTGTAAATTACATATAACTATTATTATTATACTTATCTGTACCCTGTATAAGATAAAGTTGATGTTCATAATAAGACATTAATGTAGATACTTCATCATCATCCGCCCAATCTGAGCTCACAGTGGCGGCCACTTTCTCCGATGTCCATCGCCACTTGTTTTGGGGCGACCCTTCTTCCGTTTATTACTGTAGTGTAGATACTTGGTAGAAATTAAATCAAATAAATCAAATCATTTATTGCAAATAGGCAAAATAATGCACTTTTACAAGTCCAAACACTATGTATGTGATACTATGTACAAATGATTAAAACTTATCATTACCGTTTAGATTTTTATTAGTCTATCGAATAAACATTTAACAGAACTAGCAACTTCCAACGAAGCCTAGAAATCTAGATCAAGTCTAGATTCTAGATAACCAAATTGACCTGTGAGCCAATTTGCCCTTAATAAAACACAACTGCTGCTGAATATATTGCTTTTGGTTCGCAATCAAGACCATGGTTATTGTGAAAGAATTATTGGTACAGTTAAGCTACAGTCGTTTCGCGTTTGCAAGTTTTGTGTATTCGCCAAAAAGCTTTCCTAATTACTCCCTGCTATTCTCAGAACAGACTGTCAAATGGAATTTATGGCTAGAGAACAATAATGCCCACCCTCCAGTAAAACGCAGTAATGACCATTTTGGGTCAAATGGAGTAAAATACAGATTCTAGACCTGCGATTTCCGCGATATTTTTCTGTTCAACCCTTTTCTTCCTATGACATTTAGAAATGCTGCCCAAAAACGACCCAAACGCAGTAAGATCCGGAAAATCTGGTGTAATACCAGTAAAATGCAGCGCGCTGTGCAGTAATTGCTTAGGTGTTGATTAAAAAACAGACTAACGTGCAGTTAAAGCTCTGATGCAGCATTTTAGTCTTACTCAACATTCTAACAACAATTATATATTTTTTTTAAACTATCTAAAGCGCAGTTCTAACCTAAATATTACAGCTGAACGCCATTCAATGTTCATGTTACTGCATTTTAGTCTGATATATACATAATTTACTACGCAGTAAAGGGTCGGGAAATTGATTTATTAGGCAATTAATTATTGCAAACAATATGAAAGTATCCAAAAAATTGCAACGACAAAATTTAAATATTCAAATCATAAGTATTTATTTTATTTTTTTCAAACTTTTAACGCGTTTTACTCAGAAGTGCTTTTTGGTCATTACTCCGTTTTACTGGCGGGTGGGCAGTAATATGCGTCGGAGTTACATAGATAGACAAAGAAATTAATCTCTTCGTTATTACGTTACATTATGTTCACGTTACATAACACAGGGCAAGTAAAATAATACATTTACTCAAACAAAACAAGTAATGTGCTCATTATTTTGACAACCTTCTTTGAGAAAAGTCGACATTTCCGCGCTACTTGGAGGAGCCAGAAAAGGTGCCGGCAATTTCCTGTAAAAATGATTTTCACACCTTTCATTCGGAAAAGTAAGTTTTGCTCCACGACGAGAGGGAGCAAAATGCTACTTTTCTGTTCAAGCTACTTTTTTAATTTATTCATTTACGCAATATGCCAATTGAACACAGATTAAAATAATAGAATGTAATTATGAAATTAAATTACAATCGACTACGACGGCGTAGTCGATTAAAAACGAACATGTCTCAACTTTAACAACTTTATATGAAAATTTATGAACTTTTCGTAATGTTTAAAAAAAATGTCACAATAAATTATTGGTTAAAACCAATTATAAAATAGTTTTGACTGAATCAAAACTATCGATGACTGTTATTGTGATATAATGAATATTGATATCCGAAACCATTGTAATATTGGATTCGATTATTTTTACACATTAGTAAAATAACACAGGAATATTTTATATATCTTAATCCTTCACAATCCGCCATTATAAAAAAAAATGTTTACGTTGTTCTATTACTGTAAAAGTGGTGAAAGTATAATTCAAAGTACAGTTATTTAATTTTTTTTAGAGCATTTAATTTAAATTTTCCTCATAGTCGGTGTGAAAAGTTGTATGTGTCACACAGGAGCAAAATTATATTCGTCATGGGCGTTAACGCTTGAATCCTTCGTTACGCTCAGGATTCTAACTTAGAATCCCTCGCTACGCTCAGGATTCTATCGTAGAATCCTTCCCTTCACTCTGGATTCAATGTACCGCCCTCTCCGTAAATACATTATTTTGCTCCCTTGTGACACAAATAACTATTACTGTCGTGTTTTAGCGACCGGCAATTTCTTGTCAAAATCCATGATTAACGAGCTTTGTTTGCTTGTTTGTTTGTGGTGCAAAAAGGCTTTATTCAGAATTTAGTTATGTGTGACAAAAAAGAGCGGGAGCCACTCTCAATTTTCTTTCCAATATTTTGTTGTGTGCCAAAACAATTGTAGTCTTAAATTTTAGTAACTGTACATTTACAAATTGACATTGTTATTAAATAAATTATTACTAGGTATAATAAGCTGTGTTTGGGGTGAGGCCTTATTTGAGCTGATGTTTGAGGTGAAAACACAATGTTATAACAATAAATCACTATATTTCACGGTTTATGTTGTACCTTTGATAATTATGTGTGAAAATGTTATGAATGCACCCGGCACGCGCGGTTCCTTAAAATGCACTAAATAAATTAACTTGAGTCGCCGACAACACAGTCGGCGGCGTCAGCAAAAGGTGTTCGGTTCCCGAACAAGCTGGTTTTATTTAATTACTCGCATTATTTGAGTAAACTACTATACAAGCCTTGGTCTGCAATGACTGCACTGCTGGCCACACTATGAAGGCCTCGAGCTTGGCTTAGCTACGCTCTCGGCCTATAAGCTTGGTCACCATTGCAGCCTTTGATGTCCGCGCTATAAAAGCCTCGAGCTTCATTCTTGGCTTTCAGGCTGGCAATGAACATGTTCGCACGAGCGGACGGCTCTCATTTATTAAAAAAAAAAAAAAAATATTATTGCCCCGGGACCGCAACCCCGCACCCTGGAAGGGGTGTGAGAAGATCACCAAGCTCGAAGCTCGGCTTTCATTCCAGCTTGTCCATCAAAGGCTGCAGAGCGGATCGCGCTGTGTAGGCCTTGAGCTGCGCTGTGCTGCGCTTTCAGCCACCAACAGTGCGAGCAGTAACGCAGTCATTACAGACCACAATAGTTATGTACTATTGCCTCAAACAAAGACGAAATCAAGTTGTTAAAATTAATAAATTCATGTTTCTTACCACTTATAATATCAGTACTTAACTTATTTTTATTTGGAGACTCAAACTTAAGTTGGATATTTTTTATTCATTTGCGTAGTTGCAAGTTTTTTTTTATACACACTCAGCATTTCCAAGAGCTTTTTGCTTGTCTGTATTTCATACAAAATATGCTATGAATAAACATTGACATTTCAGTCATGTTGGGAGATAATTATTTATAGCAGAGTGAAATTATTTAATCTGTTGTAAAATAATATTTCATAATTTCAATAATATACAGTCATTTCCAGGATTAAACCATGTATATGTCGTAGCTATATCGTAAAATTTGATCATTTCATAAAACAGCCAACAATTTAATGACATAGTCAATTATTTCATAAAATGCTCAGAAAGGGTTGAGTTTCACGACGACATGACTGGCTATTTTATCATAAAGTCAATTCTACGACATGGTTACGACTCATATAAGGTGCAACAAAATATCCCATTACACCCACGAGGTAGTGTAGGGTTACGAATACAGGGCTATTTTTGCTGAACATTTAACGCTAAATGCAGCGAAATATAATAAGCATTAAACAGTTTTTTGGTCGGCAGTGCCGAATTCCAAATATGCAAAAATGTACTTAAAAATAATGTAATTTTACAGCACGAAAATTGGTTAGGTTATGGTACTAAATAGTAACAACCCGCGTTATGTTCTGAGTCGTCGGGTGGGCAAAATACGTCCGGTTAACAAAAGCGACATCTGTGACCCGCTTGGCGACTCCGTGCTGACGGGAGCAGTATATTAGATCTGTCAGTCGTCAAACTTTCCAATTCCGGTCATAATAGTGCCCAATTTGATTTGATAAGGATTTCTAAAACCGAAACTAAACCGTTACAGCCTGACCAACCAAGCTTGCTCCGCAGATGTAAGATTGTAGATGGGGAACTAAGGGGGGTCAGCGTAAAGCAACGAAACTGGATTCCACTCCTAGAGATCAAATATTTCCCCTAATTCACAAGCAGTTTTTTGTCAAGTTGATATTTGGGTTTGTTGTTTAGAAGGCGTCAGAACGAACTATCAAACCAAAATATGGCTCTTGTATGGATGCCAAAGGTTCTATTTCCGAAGACTTTTTAACTAGTTCAGTTGTGTCGCCTCTGGAATCAGTCGGAAGGTCGTTTTTTCCAAAAATTGCATTACATTTGAGTCAGTGACTAAGGTCTAAGTTCATATTGATAATGGAAAATGGTGTAAACCTGCTGAATTTCTAAAAAAAATATGCTACATTCACTTCAATTCAATCGACTGTTATTCTTTTGTGAGCGTCAGATTTGCCGCTTTCCTGAGTGTATTAAAAAAAATCTTGCAATCAGATAGAAATTCTTCTATTCTCAAGGTGGCTTCAGACTATGGGAGATAATATATATAACATCCCTATCTTCTTCTTCTATCTTCTAAAAGGGGGTGTAGCGCCTGCACCTGGCCCACTTGAGCGGGGACTTTGTGCATGTCCCCTTCGATTGCAAATCTACTTCAGCCATTCCAACTCCTGCACCAACTGGAGAAGGAGGCCTGGGTGTTTTAGGAGCTCGTGGGTGTTTGTTGTGTCACCTAGGATAGCCATCCTGGTTTCTGTTGTGGATGGACATGCCAGTTGCATGTGCTCTACTGTTTAATCCACTTCCATGCATCCCCTGCATAGGGGGTTATCTGTTGCACCTGTAATTGTCAAGTGTTTATTTAGTGTACAATGACGTGTAATAAGGCTTGTTAGTATTTTTATTTTACTGCGTGGCAGTCTTATTAAGTTATTCGATAATTTATGGTTACACTTATCTTTAAAAAGTTTTGTGTTTTTGCAGTCTTCTCTGCTAAACCATTATAGGTTTTGTTGCTGTACTGTGGCTTCTCTGAGCCTTTTCCGTAGAGCTTCCGCTGATAAGGGCGAGAATGTTGGAGGGCTAATTGCTGGCCTTTCTGCCCCTAATTTTGCTAACTTGTCTACCTCCCAGTTGCCCTGGTCACCTTGGTGACCTTTTACCCACTGGATTGTGACCTTGTTTTTCTCACCCAGACTGTTGAGTGCCATGTGGCATTCTAGTATAAGTTTTGATTTTGTCAACGGTCTTTTTAGTGAGCTTAGTTAAGGCTGCGCAGTCCGTTTTAAAGGTAATGTCATTCCCCTCTGTATCATTTATCAAGTGCATTGCCCCGTGTAGGAGACTCAGTGTTTCAGCTTGAAACACTGTCGTCTCCTTTCTGAAGCTTAGGGAAAGTTTAATGTCAAGATCCGGCGAGCAAAGACCCCCACCTGTGTCCCTGCTTTTCTTTTAGCCATCACTATATATTGTTATGCTTTTGTGATTTGGCATTGTTGGTATTTCCAAGCCCTTGGCTGTAATTTTATATTTCTTACCGAATAGGAATTCTGTTTTTATGCGATCAATTCCAATAATAGCTTCCGGCACTTCCCCGAATGCTTTTTCTAGAAATGTGCAGTGTCCTTTATCTGCTATTTGTCCTTTCCATTGTCCAGTACTGTATAGACTTATGGCCGCCGATTTGGCCTCCTGCTGTACGAATAGGTCCAATGGTGGTATGCCTAGCATGATTTCTAGTGCCGCTGATGGCGTTGACCTAATGCAGCATGTCATGGCTACACATACTGAACTGCTGTAGTTGTGTTGCAGTTGTGCATAGTATTGTTCGTTGCCATACCGGGGAGCCGTATGTGATGATGGGTCTCACCACAGCCATATACATCTATCGACATATTTTGCGCTGGAGTCCCCATCCGTTCCCTACCATCTTCCTACACTGCAAGAACGATATGGTGGCTTTTTTTAGTGTTGCTTCCATGTGCTTGCTCCAACTTAATTTGTGGTCAAGCCATACACCTAAATATTTCACGTCTTTTGATAGTGTTAGTGTTTTATTAAAGAGTTTGGGCAGCCTGTAATTGCCGTGGTTTATCTTTTTTGTAAATCATCCATCTCAGTTTTGGCGGGGTTTACTGAGAGTTCGTTATTTTTGCACCATGTCTCTATGTACCGTAGTGCTATTTGCATGCGGTCAAATATCGTGTGTAGTGTTATGTTATACTACTTACGTGCTATTTTCTTGAATGTCTTAAAAATTCCAAGGCTGCAGCTGCTTTCGAGAAACTTAAAGAAGCTTTGGTAACTGCTCCTGTCCTTGCTTGCTCTATTACGCTGGATGCTTGCTGAGCTTGTGATTTTGTCATCACTTTTATTTCCATAGAACCCTGTAATGTTTTAAACCATAAGAATACATTAATAAATCATGTTCGCTCTGCATTTTCATGTTATCAGCACTTCTAAATCGATAGGGAAGGGGCTTACCTTTGGTGACCTTGTTTTTGGCTTTCTCCGAAACTCTGCAATCTCGGGCTTCGTGCGCGCTGGTGCGCTACTATTTTTCCTTTCGTTGTTATGTAATTTCGGCTATGTGAACTGGTTAAATTTTATATTACGAGCCTGAAACCAACATTTGACATTTGATATATTCATTGTTTATCTGGTTGTCATGGCAATGTCCTTTCAAACTCGTTAGCGGTCTGATATGTTTACTTTAATACTTTTACAAAAATACTCTTTCTCTCTTGGCCACTCTCAAAAATTACGTTTAATTTAAATAATTTTTAGAACTCTCCAAAAAGGGTATAAAAGCGGAACATTTCTTCAATTCTGGACAGTCTCACGTCAGTTTCTGAACTGGAAGTACCAGTAAAGGCCTTATCCCGGGGTCGCTCAACCCCGGGATCCTGCGAAGCCTTCAAACTCCTTCAAATCTCCAAATTCTCCATCTACAACGGGATCCTGCGAAGCCTTCAAACTCCTTCAAATCTCCAAATTCTCCATCTACAACGGGATCCTGCGAGCCTTCAAACTCCCTCAAAACCTTCAAATCAATCTTCAAATAACGGGATTCTGCGAGCCGCGTCTACGCCGCTACCATTCCTACAACGAAGATTTCTACAACGGGATTCTGCGAGCCGTGCCAACGCCGCTACTGTTCCTACAACGACGATTTCTACAACGGGATCCTGCGAGGCGTAACTACAAGTACGCCCGCTACTGTTCCTACAACGACGATTTCAACAACATCTACAACAACAAATACACCTGCACCCAGGTCTCCGCTTCCTTCTTTCTATCCAGACATCTGTATTTTATAAAACCTGTTTCACATCTCATCCATCCTCATCTTCGCATCATCTTTTTTTATAGACTTCACTGTAAATACTATACTTCTAATAAACTGATACTACTAAATTTTATCTTGGTTGTTTGCTGTTAGGTTCTGGTTAGGTTCGGATCCTCACACGACACGTGTTTATAAAAAGGCCGTTCACGAGTATTGTCACGTCATCGGCGTCATGTCATCACGTCATGCTATTGAGTAGAATCCTCTTGTGTTAAGTTGTGTCACCAGGTCGTTAGCTACTAGTACCCACAGTAGTGGTGATAGCACAGGCCACTTTGCATTTGATTTTATCGCTGATTTGCAGAGAGATTATTCTTGATTCCAGCATTTTTGTTATCCAGGTTATGATGATAGGGTTAGTGCCTAGTTTCTCCAATCCAGTTCTGATGCTACTGAAGTTTGTTTTATCAAAAGCTCCTTCGATGTCTATAAATACCGCCAGGAACGACTGTTGGCTTAGTATTGAGCTTTTTATCATTCTGACCACTGCGTGCAAGGCGGTCTCTGTGGATTTTCCCGCTTGTTACGCATGTTGGTTTGGGAGTATAGGGTTGGTTCTTATGGGACCGTCCCTTATCAATCTATCACACACTCTTTCTAACGTTTTCAGAATGAATGATGTGAGATTTTAAGGATTTAGTCTCAGTATAGTCGTCCTTGTCTGGTTTCGGCAGGAAGACTACTTTCACTTCTCTCCAGATCCTGGGCATGTAGCCGAGTGCTAGACGTGCCTTAAATATTTTTACGAGTGTGGTATAATTAGCTTTGCTCGCCATTGCAGTAGGGCTGGTATTACGCCGGCTGGACCTGGTGATTTATATGGAAGGAATGAGCTGATCGCCCATCTCACCTTCTCTTCATCTATCAGTTTACTTTTTACTTATTACTATTTACTTCCACCCATGCTTCCGGCGGGGACGTTAATGTTTGCGAGGAGCTTGGTGTTTCCGTCGGTGTCTCTACCTCTTTTGCGGGTAGGATTGTAACCCCGGGAAATGCATTTGTAGTAATAAACTACAGAGCTCTTCTTCGCTCTTGATGTATTCTCCATTCGGTTTCTTTATCGAACCAGGTTGGTGTTGTGTGTCTTTACCTGTTAGTTTTTTGATTCGTGAGGCCTGCGACTCGCTGTTTATCGAGCTACAGACATTTCTCCACGATTCTCTAAAATTGCACATAGTTTGTTTTTTAAACTGGTGCTTTTTGAAAAGCTTTCCAGTCGTATTGATGGCATGATTAAAAGCTTTCTCATATTAACCCGCATTCTCTCCAGTTTGTCGCCCCACCAGCTGTTTTTAGATGGCTTTGCTGTCATTAGAGGGCAGGATTTGTTGTAGCTATCATTTATCGCTCCGTTGAGTTGAATGACCGCTAATTATATTTCTTCCGTTGCCTCCAGTTTGTTGTTGCACTCAGTTCCAGGTAAGTGCGTCTCTAGGTGCTGAGTATAATCACTTATATTGGTTTTTCTAGGGTTACGAAATTGCCTAGATTTTAAGTTTATATTCTTCAGGCCGAAGGTGATCCATCTGTGATCCGAACACGATGCTTCTGATGAAACTCTCCATCCCGATATAAGGTCTAGAGCCAAAAAGTTAGCAATTGTTATGTCTGTTATTGTTTGTGCCTTTCTTGTGACAAATGTGGGTTCTGATCCTTTACTTAGTATCGACAGTTCGTATTTTGACAGAAATTCCATATGATCTTTACCTCTTTTGTTTATGTCCTTTCCACCCCATACGGTGCTGTGCGCGATGGCGTCGCATTCTATTACGAGGGGTATGTCATTTTCTTCCCAATCTCTGACTAGCACCTCCAGTTCCTCCGTAGGTATCTCCCCTTCGCCTGGCTGGTATGCCGGGAGAGGAGAGATCTGGGGAGCAGAGGTGTGTTATTAAGGTGGCTTTGTAGTGATTCGGGACATATATGACCGCCCTCACTTTTGTGTTTTGTGTTATTAGGTATATATATTGCCAAACAAGTCCATATTCAATAAGTAAATAACATCCCTAGCAAAATATTACTTAACGTGAATGGTGTACGTATTTTTTCTATGGTGTAATTAACTGAGAGAGCGAAGCGTCTTCGTTTCAGGATTGCATCAAAATGCTTTCGTATGTCTGGATATTATCCTCTACAGGCCACATTTCTCAACTGTTTCTCGAGATTTGAGTAGGTTTGGTAATCAAATTGTTTTTTTGTAGATTCGTTTTTTGTTTTTTTTTCCAAAATGGCCGAGATGTGGGTGTTTTATAATTTCGAAAAACCGCTGCAGTTCAAACAGCTTGACGGATTTAAACAAATGAGGTATCGTTGGATTGATATCAACCGTGAGAGGAACAGGCTATATAATTTTAGTGAAAAAGCAATAGGTTGGGTTTAAGACCGCAAAATTCAGTTTAAAAAGTTATTTTTGCGGCTACTTTCATACTCCATGTACGTAACTAGGTGCATTCATAAGTTTGTATGTTTACTTGCGGGGTCTACACCTCCCAGAGCCACTAGTAAATAATGTGAAGTATGAATGGGGCCATAGTCAAAGTATGGCGAGCGATAATATTTTAAATTTTGAGATATATCCCGTAGTCTGAATCGATATTCAGTGCCAGTCGCTACATGCAAACGGCCGTTCTGACGCTCACATTATTTTGTCACAAACAAGTTACGGACAGCCCTTCTGGATTAATAGACACACCTCTAGGTGTGCCAAGGTTTTTCAATGCTCACTAGGAGATAAGGGTCGTTTTAGAACTGGAAGGGAAATTCAGTGGAAAGCTAAGATAAGACAAAGCTGGGTTATTTATAAACGACGACGAGACCGGGCCCCGCAAAGCTTTCCAAATGAGAATCGATATTCGATCTATATTAATTCATTTTCTTTATTGCACACAAATAATAAAGGATCTCAATGAATATTATTCTTATTATTAAAAAATAATAAGAATAATATTTATTGAGACGCAAGCGGCAAATATGCAATGCTCCTGTATTAACTTTTCAAAAAGACGCAATCGTATCCCTGCGCAATACTCAATTAATCAGACACCTTTAACAGAAGTAACACAAATTCGAGATCTCGGTGTGATACTAGATAGCTCGTTAACTTTCCGGGACCATATAGACGCTATAGTAACTAAAGCCTGGCGAATGGTTGGATTTGTTAAAAGAACTTGTAGGGATTTCAAAAGCGTGGATACAGTTATGTGCTTATATAATTCTCTGGTACGAAGTCACCTGGAATTTGCTTCGGCCGTATGGAATCCTTCATATAAGCTACATATTGATCGCATAGAAAAAATTCAAAGAAAATTTACAAAATTCTTAGCTTTTAAGAGTTTAGATTGTCCATACCGTTCAAACTATGCAATGCGTACAAATCACTTTAATTTACAGACATTAGAGAAGCGAAGAACGAATATTGATCTGATGTCACTACATAAGCTGGTGAATGGAGTGCTAGATGCACCTGATCTTTTGAGTAAGGTAGCATTAACGGTCCCAAGAGCTCCTCCACGTAATCCTCTCACCCGGTCATTTTCTGTACATCCATATAGAACGAATGTGGGTAAATTCTCTCCTCTCAATAGAGCAATGCTGACTTATAATAATCTTCAGGCAACCTCGCCAATGCCAGCCGATCTTGACATTTTCGGAATGCCATTCTATCTATTAAGGGAAAAATTGATGAAAAGTTAAATTTTAATGCCTTAGTGAACCTAACTAAAAATTTATTTCCTAACTAATAATATTCAAATTTAAAATCTAATTGAATTGTTAATTTAACCTATTGCTAACCTAATTAAATTTAGGTTAAAAAAAAATCAGCAATGTAATGTAATTTAATATAATCTGATTAATTTTATTCTAAATGCTAATTTATACTAATGTATTAATTTATTTTAATCAAAATGTGTAAATAATTAATTAATGTCATGAACTAATTTAAATTTTTACCGAACACACAATTTTGAAAGATGTATACTCCTGTAAAGGTGTTTCACACGGAATTATACATTAGAATGTAGTCTTTAAATAAAATGTGAAAATACTATTGGAGTAGCTAATAAATAAATAAATAAATAAATAAATAAATAAATAAATAAATAAATGAAACGATTAATACACCATATTAATAATAATGTTTTCTGGAATTATTAAAACATATATACTCACTCATAATTAATTTAGCCACCGACCCATGCAATTTATGGACGAAGTAGATTCGACCAGAACCTGCGCAGGCCGTGACTAACATAATAAACCGTCTTTACTATATGTCGGCGCAAGCGCATTTGATTATTCGATCATTTAAAATTAAATCGATTCCTACAACGATTGAGTGAACCACGAACGCACCCAGACTGACAGATGACATTTGACGGCACGAAACTGTGGTTGTAAATGTGACGTGAGCCAATGAGAAGGCAGCGCGCCAGGCGTCGACCAATCAGAACGATCCGTGGATCAGGTGATACACTGGGGGTGGTGCTCCGTGGGCGATTTGGCGCGAGAGAGAAGAGGCAGAATGAGTCCGACCGGCGCCAACTGAGTGTGTCAATAATTGTGTGTGAATCACGACTGAACCACAAAATATAATAAGTAATTATCGGTAATAAATAAGTGTGTCTAATTTACGGATTACTATGGATAGTGAAGACGAGGATCAAGGCAGGTCGTCTCCTATCCTACCTGTCAGGTCACGCGACGATATCAGAAGTGGCCATGGCCCATCCCCTGGATTAATCAATAGTCAAGTAAGTGGTACTGAATCCAATCAAACTCTGACCTCGTTAGCCACTATACTGGAAAATTTAACCCGCCAACAACAAGAAAATTTAAAAGCCAATAACGAGTTTCTTGCGGCTATATTGGCGAAGGCTGTGGCTCCACCACAAAGGTCTAGATTACGTGACGTGTATATAGCACCCTTTGACCCTGATGGCGATGTATCGATACGCGATTGGTGTGCACATGTTGATCGTGCAAAAGATCATTGGAATTTAAATGATTACGAAGTATGCACTAAGATATCTGGACTATTGAATGGTCGTGCCAAAACAGTAGGCAATACCTGGCTTGTGAAATCACCGTTATGGAGTAATATGAGAAACGCATTGATTCAAACTTTTGAACCGGAAGCCAGATACTCCAATGATCTCTTCAAGCTCCGCAACTATAAATTTGATGCTGCTAACCCTGCTGAATCAATAACGAAAGCTTGGAATCTTTGGACGAGAATCATGAATGGTGACAAAGAAAAAGATGCTGTTGAAGCTGTTTTAGGATGCATTGACAGTGAATATTTAAGAATGCGCTTGCTATCAAGTAAATGCTCAAGTGTTCCTGAGTTGATTTCAGTAGTCTCTACAATGAAGCGGGAACGAGATGACAAATCTGGACCAAGTGACGCACCGCAACCCGCAAAGCGAGCACGCCTGCGGTTGGGGCGTGACATTACCTGTTACAAATGTGGAAAGGCAGGTCACCTCCAATCAACCTGTACAGCGGAAAAGGTAACCGAACCAAAATCATTATTGACAAACAATTATGCGAGAAATAATTTCAGCAGAAATGAGCGAAATGGCCCGAAGTGTAATTATTGCAGCAAAACGGGTCACATAGAAGAGACCTGTTTCAAAAAGATGTCAGACGATGCCAAAAGAGTAAATCTAGCCGGTACAACAGACTGTCAAGTTTCAACACCTATGCATATAAACATTGGTAACCAAAATCTAGTTGCGCTATTTGATAGCGGTGCGGACCGTTCCTTGGTAAGAAGATCACTCAGCTCATCAGTACCAGGAAAACGTGAAGATTACTCACTGATGCTAAAGGGCTTCGGAGCTAGGGTGCCAGTTATGTGATATCAAAGAATCACCGCTACTTGTGAGACAGGAAACATTTTTGTGGAGATAAATTTTCATGTGGTAGAAGATCAAGAAATTCCTTGTGAAATCTTAATTGGGAATGACCTAATGCGAACTCCGGGTCTTTCAGTCGTTATTAATAAGGATGGGGCGACACTGATTAGGACTAGTGTTATCATGAACGTGACAGAAGAGAATTTCATTAATTCTATTGACACCGACTTGACAGACGAGACACAAATTCTGCAGCTTAGGGCTGTTCTGGAAAAACATCAAGATGTTTTTGTCACCGGTGTACCGACATCAAAAGTTAAAACTGGTAGCATGAACATTCAGTTAAAAGACCCCACCAAAGTAGTATCTCGTCGACCATACCGAATGACGCCGATAGAGCGTGAAAAACTAAATAGTATTGTTGAAGATTTGACTGTTCACGGAATTATTCGCGAGAGTACGTCAGAATTTAGCAGTCCGGTGATCTTAGTAAAGAAGAAGAATGGCGACGACCGGATGTGTATCGATTACAGGGAACTAAACAGCAATACGGTCCCTGTCAAGTTTCCACTACCAATAATATCTGACCAAATAGATAGATTGTCAGACGCTGTGTTGTTTATATGTCTTGACATGGCACAAGGCTTTCATCAAATTCCTGTAGAAGAAGAATCGATCCACAAAACCGCTTTCATAACGCCTAATGGCTTGTATGAATACGTTATGATGCCGTTTGGGCTGATGAATGCCCCCGCTGTCTATCAACGTTCTATAATGACAGCACTGCGTCCATTGCTTAATGACATACTAATATACATTGATGACGTGCTTATCAAATGTCAGAATTTTGGAGAAGGTCTACAGATGCTCGATAAAGTTTTGTCAATTTTACATGATGCTGGGTTTTCAGTAAATCCTAAAAAATGTTCCTTCTTCAAAGAGAAGATCGAGTATCTTGGAAATGTGATTTCTGGTGGGACTGTGAGACCAAGTCCGCGAAAAATTGAGGCCCTAGAAAAGTCTCCTGTGCTCCAAACAGTTAAACAGGTCCGGCAGTTCTGTGGGTTGGCGAGCTACTTTCGGAGATTCATCCCAGCATTCTCGGAGCGAATGATACCTTTATACAACCTGACCAAGAAAGACTCAAAATTTGAATGGACAGCCGAATGTGAAAGCGCTAGGCTGGACGTCATACGAAGACTAACATCAACCCCAGTCCTTCAGATCTTCCAGGAAGGCTTGCCTATGGAACTACATACAGATGCAAGCAGTACAGGTCTGGGAGCCGTTCTAATTCAAATAAAAGATGAACGTCAGCATGTAGTGGCTTATATGAGCTTGAGAACAACAGTACCAGAGAGTCACTACCATTCTTATGAGTTAGAGACGCTTGCCATAGTCCGAGCAGTCAATTATTTCAGGCAATACGTTTACGGACGATCTTTCACGATAATTACTGACTGCAATGCCATTAAAGCGTCTACCACGAAGCATGAATTACTACCCAGGATTCACAGATGGATGGCATACCTCCAGCACTATGACTTTAAGATTGAATATCGTCAAGGATCTCGGATGAAACACGCTGATTTCTTTAGTCGTAATCCGGTGGCGTGTATCAATCTCGCAAACAGTACTGAGTCATGGCTCAAGGTAGAACAAAGACGTGACCCAGAGTTATCTGGCATTATCAAAAAATTGAAACGCGGAGAAGAATTGAGCGAATACCGTTTGAGTGACATGGTGTTGCAAAGAAAGCAAACCATGAGTTTGAGCCAGGGCAAGGTAGTTGGAAGAAAGTAGTCCCAAAATCTTATCAATGGAGTATGATCAATGCTTACCATAGCTCACTTAAACTTTTTGGATGGGAAAAGACGCTTTCAAAACTGCGTGAAGAATACTGGTTTCCTGAGATGTCCAGCACAGTTAGAAAATTTGTGGATAACTGTGTTATTTGCAAGGCTAGTAAGGGACCTTCAGGAGCTAGGCAGGTGCAAATGCATCCGATTGCAAAGGAGCCAATTCCTTTTCACACAATACATATTGACATGACGGGAAGATTGACCAAAAGAAATGGCAAACATGAATACGTTGTCGTAGCCATTGACGCCTATACCAAGTATACAATGCTTACATATGCTACTGACAAAACAGCAAGCTCTCAGTGCTAAAGAAGGTTGTGGGACTATTTGGAGCCCCAAAACAAATCATCAGCGATCAAGACACAGCTTTTAAGGCGGAATTTGAGGAATACTGCACACAGTTTGGAATCATACAACATTTTATTGCACCTGGAGCAAGCCGTGCCAATGGCCAAGTAGAGCGAATGATGGCTGTGGTGAAAAATGGACTGACGATAATTTGCAACTATGAAACAAATGACTGGAAGAAAAGCCTGGATGCTTTACAATTAGCCATCAATTGTGCGAAAAAGAGTTTGAGTTTTGAGTTTTGACTTATTTCATTGATTGACGAAGCAGAAGGAACCGTAGATCGAGAGAAGTTGGATAAATACATACAAAAAAGGATAGAGGGTAAAGGAAAGGAAGACAAGACACGAGTCGACAAGGGTAAAGCTCAAGTAAAACGATTTCAGAAAGGAGATATTGTTCTTTTTAGAACAAATCCCAGATGCCAAATTGGACTGGATCTAAAGTACCCAGATGCTTATGTAATATGGAAGATATTACCTAACGACCGTTACTATATCAAGAAGATTACTGGCAGAGGCAGACCAAAGAAAGCTGCTCATGATCAACTACGTGTGGCGCCAAAATTGGTTCAAAACACAAACCAGGAACCCGTGTTGGCGATAAATGAACACCCAGATGAAGTCGATGACAGATTGTTAGATGGTGAAGTGGGGTCTACACCTATTGAGTTGGGACCAGTTGATTAATTGAAGTCAGATGAAACCATGACAATAACAATGAATAAGGGTGAGTGTTGACAAACGTTTGTTCTAGAGATTACATTGATTTGTACTTAGGGCGTAATTGTTGGATGTATTGTGTATGTAGTTGAGGACAGAGGCCACCTAAAGAAGTTTTGTTTTAGTTAGTTGAGGACAGGGGCCTCCTAACACTGTTTATGTAAATTAGTTGAGGACAGGGGCCTCCTAATGCTGTTATGTGTAAATTATTTGAGGACAGGGGCCTCCTAATGCTGTAACGTGTGAATTAGTCGAGGACAGGGGCCTCCTAATGCTATTATGTGTGAATTAGTCGAGGACAGGGGCCTCCTAATACTGTAATGTGTGAATTAGTCGAGGACAGGGGCCTCCTAATGCTATTATGTGTGAATTAGACGAGGACAGGGGCCTCCTAATATTCTTGTGTGAATTAGTCGAGGACAGGGCCTCCTAATACTATTATGTGCGAATTATTCGAGGACAGAGGCTTTCTAATGTTGAAGTGTGAATAAGATGAGAACAGGGGCCTCCTAATTATGTTTTGTTTGAATTAGCTGAGGATAGGAGCCTCTTAATGATGTTGTGTAAGTTAGTTGAGGACAGGGGCCTCCTAACGGTGTAGTGATGGTTTAAGATAAGGAGTCAAGCCTCTTATTAAATATTTCAAGTGAAAATTGATAATAATGATCATGGTCCTGGTCCTGGTCTCTTATGTGAAGTTGAGTTTAGTTACTTCTTTATTTGAGACTGTGATAATTTTGAAAAATCCTGGTCATGAAAGGCCGAGTAGTAAAGCCCAGGTTGTATGTGGGCAAATGATTTTGTGGATACTTTTATTTTCAGAGCATGTCGAGCGCGACCTGCGGCAGGGTGGCCGTGTCGGCTCAAGCGCATTTGATTATTCGATCATTTAAAATTGAATCGATTCCTACAACGATTGAGTGAACCACGAACGCACCCAGACTGGCAGATGACATTTGGCGGCACGAAACTGTGGTTGTAAATGTGACGTGAGCCAATGAGAAGGCAGCGCGCCAGGCGTCGACCAATCAGAACGATCCGTGGATCAGGTGATACACTGGGGGTGGTGCTCCGTGGGCGATTTGGCGCGAGAAAGAAGAGGCAGAATGAGTCCGACCGGCGCCAACTGAGTGTGTCAATAATTGTGTGTGAATCACGACTGAACCACAAAATATAATAAGTAATTATCGGTAATAAATAAGTGTGTCTAATTTACGGATTACTATGGATAGTGAAGACGAGGATCAAGGCAGGTCGTCTCCTATCCTACCTGTCAGGTCACGCGCCGATATATACTATTAGTCGTGAAAAAATGCAAATTATCCCTAAAATTAGCCAGCCTGTGTCTTATCACTGCGTCAGCGCAAGGCATCCGCGCCTCTGCGAAACTTGTAGACGCGCTGCACCACCGCCGCAGACGGAACAAGATGCGGTAAGTGTCGTTATATTGCACCTTGAATCTGCGATAACTCTATACCTTATCACTGCACCAGAGCTGAGGCGTGTCGTTTGGCAGTATGTCCTAAATAGAACAAACTTTGAGTCACGCGAGCATTTGCAGAATTTGCGCCCTATTATGTTGGCCTTGACGGCCATAGTTCGTCTCTCCCTGTCCATGTCGAGATCATCCCACATGTTGCTCGTTACCCAGTGCCCTCAGGTTGTTGACACACTTGCCTCCAACATGGCAGCCGATGCCAATGCCGTTGAGCCCCTCGCTCAGCACCTCGACTTACAACTTGAAGAGTAGAGGAGATGTTAGCCCTCCCTGTCTCATACCGCAGGACAGTACAAACTCGTCCGACGAGGTATTACACCATCTGACGACGTTCACCTGACTCTTATACCACGCCGCCAGGATACTAACAATATCCGAGGGTACTCCATGATCCGCTAACTTCCCCCAAAGCAGACTTTATTTGACCCGATCAAACGCCTTGCTTAAGTCAAGGAAGACTGCATATACGGGGGTTTTTCTTGAAAAATCAAAAATCAAAATCAAAAATCATTTATTTCCATAGGATGTTGTTACATCACTTAGATCCGTCATTACATTTTTTTGGGTGAGTTCACTAACCCAATGGCGGAATCTGTGGAGAAGAGCTCACCGAAGAAACTCCACAGTCGTCGCATCTTTTGCGTTTCCTTTTTTAAATAAAATATTGTCAAATTACAAAATGAATGCTAATTATTTATCGAAACAGCCTGTTACTCAAACAATCTATTCCCATGGACATCTGTCCTCTAAGTAATCAGATATCCTGTAGTAACCTTTTTTATACAATTTCTGTTTTATTATTATTTTAAACTTGTCTAAAGGTAAGTTTTTAATATCAGTAGGGACCTTATTGTAATAGCGTATACAATTGCCTTTAAAAGAATTACTAATTTTATGTAGTCGGCTTACATAAGCAACCAACTTTTCTTTATTTCTAGTATTAAAATTGTGTATATCACTGTACTTCTGAAAATTAGTTATATTTCTTTTTACATACACAAGATTGTCATAGATATATTGAGACACAAATGTCAGAATATTGATTTCTTTAAACTTTTCCCTCAGTGACACTCTAGGCCCTAATCTATAAATTGCACGAACAGCCCGTTTCTGCAGAATAAATATACTATTAGCATTCGCAGCGTGACCCCACAATAAAATACCATAGGTCATTAGACTATGAAAGTAACTAAAGTAGACTAGTCTAGCGGTGTCTACGTCGGTAAGAGCTCTAATTTTTTTAACTGCGAACGCTGCCGAACTCAGTCTGTTCGACAATTTATTTATATGAGGATCCCATTGTAGATTGGCGTCTAAAGTAATGCCCAAAAAGACAGTCGACTGCACAAGGTCCAATCTCTGTCCTTTTATAAATATGTCTGTAGTTACCGGGTTCACATTGGGTAACACGAATTTAATACATTTAGTTTTCTTTTCATTAAGTAATAAATTGTTAACAGTAAACCAGTTCACTATACTAGAGATAGCATTGTTTACCTCGTCATAATTTGATTGCTGTCTTTTAACTTTAAATATCAAAGAAGTATCATCGGCAAACAATACTAACCCATGTTTTGCTTTAACAAGGTAAGGTAAATCATTAATATATACTAAAAACAAGAAAGGACCAAGAATTGAACCTTGCGGTACGCCCATACTTATTGAAGACCCAGGTGATCTTTTCCCATTAACATCGACCATCTGAACCCTATCTGTTAGATATGACTCCAGAAGGCCAAGTGCCTGATCTTTTACACCATAATGGCGTAACTTCCTGACAAGAGTGTCATGATGGACGCAATCAAAAGCCTTGGATAGATCGCAGAAGACACCTATTGCATCCATTGCGTCTTCCCAGGCATCAAAAATATTGTCGATTAGTTCAACACCAGCATCGGCTGTTGAACGACCCTTTGTGAAACCAAACTGAGCAATATGAATTAAATTATTGAGATAAAAATGACTTTGCAATTGATTAAGTATGAGTTTTTCCAATATTTTGCTAAGCGTTGGTAGTATCGATATTGGTCTAAAATTGGTGGGGTCTGATGTACTACCAGCTTTGAATAAAGGTATAACTTTACTTAGTTTCATCAAGTCAGGAAACACACCATTATCTATACATTGATTAAATATACAACAAAGGTGAGGTGCAATACAATCTACAATGGAACTAATAATTTTTACTGATAGACCATGGGCGTCAGCTGTCTTTTTCATTTCCAGGGATTTAAACGCTTTTACAATGTCTTCATTATTTACGTGCCTAAATTTAAAATCTGTTTTACATTCCTCAAAGTTTTGTTTAAGTATAGATTCAGCAGCAGCGGGAGATGAATTTAAAGACTTGGTTGTTGAAACTGGAATGTCCGTAAAGAAATTTTCGAAAGCTTTTGCTACTTCTAGGTCTGTACTTAGCAATTGATTATCTATCTTAAGCTTGAAGTTATTATGTGTAGCTTTGTCCTTTCCAGTCTCCCTGTTTATAATTTGCCAAGTCGTTTTCATTACATTGCTACTAGATTCAATTTTGTTTTTAATGAAATTAGATTTAGCTACGGCACAAACGCGTTTAAACATTTTTGAATAACTACGAACATAATCTAGAAAGGCCGTATTTTTGTTATATGATTTCTCTTCATAGAGTTCATATAATCTTCGTCTGCTCCTATGAATTCCAACTGTCGCCCAATCACTAAACAAAGCTTTGTTATTAACTTTTATAGTTTTTGATTTAAATACCGTATCATATTCATTTTTGACAAGGTTAAATACTGAGTTGTACAACAAATTTGGATCGTCACTGTATGGTATTTCCCATAGTTTATCTAAAATATTATTCCTGTAGTGTTCAATCCGAGTGTCACTAACGGGCACACATGTAATATCCTCTTTTTGGTCCTTTTTTATTTTAATATTGAATATACCTATCTGACCAGAGTGATCAGAGGTTAATTTATTGATGACCGATTTGAAAATGGGCGTAATGTTAGTAAATATATTGTCAATGCAGGTAGCAGATGTTGCAGTAATTCTAGTAGGCTCCAAAAACAGATAGTTCATGTTGTGACATAAAAATAAAGATTTTAATCTAGTACAAATATTATTATCCTCTAACAGATTAACATTAAAATCACCACAAATTATAAAAAAAATGTTTTTATCGCTGATTTTAATCAACACTTCATCCATTTTCTTTTCGAATAAATCAAAGGATGAATCTGGTGGTCTGTATACGCTCATTACAATAAGTTGTTCAAGTTCAATACAGGCTATTTCCATGGTACGCTCAACAGACAGGCTCATTATGTCAACTCGTTCCTTATATTTAAAACTATTATTTACAAGTATTAAGGAGCCACCGCGATCAGCTGTTTTTCTGTTGAACGAACTAGCAACGTGGTGGTTATTAAAGTTGAACATGAACTGATAACTCTTTAAAAAGTGCTCTGTTATACATAAAATATCAATATTATTACAGTTCATGAATAACTCAATTTCCAGTTCTTTACTTAACATGCCCTGTATATTTTGATGAACCACGTTTAAAATATTCTTAATTTTACATTTTTCATTACTAGTAACTTGATTTAATGGGCAAGATGAAGGTATATTTATACAAATATTAATATTACTGCCAGAGTTACTCTCTGTTGTCCTATGGGTTAATTTAAAGAGCTTGGAACAGATTCCAAGGAGTACATGTCATTATTATTACACTGCTCAATAGAAGCAGGCGTTTCATTAGTCAAAAACTTGACTGAGTTCAAAATAAAATAAGATAGTGACTGTGCTATCTGTTTTGTATAAAACCTAGATAGGTAATACCTATCCTTAGTCAAATAAAAATATTTTCCAATACAAATATTGGTGTCTATGAAATGAAATTTTTCAGTATGACGACATGTCAATGTGTGTATAAATGTATTATAATCATGTCTTATATGATTTTCATGTTGTGACAAAGATTGGCTGAAGGGAAACGCAAACAAGATTATTCTATCTACATTTTGAGACATAATTCACAGTCTGCTTCAGTGTGAAAATAACAAGATCTGTTGAGTTTTTACTTTTAAAACCAAATTGAGCTTCACTTATTCCTTTGTGAGACGTTTTAGAATAATGGCGTCAAGTAGTTTTGAAAAAGTTGTGACCAGAGAAATGGGTCGATAATTGGAATTAAGTGAAGCTTTTCCAGTTTTTCTTTTAATAATAGTTCGATGCACCTCCGTGGGTAGATACAAATACAATTTTGAGAAAACCTCGGTGCGCGAGTCCGACTGGCACTTGCCTGGTATCTTTTTAATGTTATTTCTTAAGAATCAAGAATATTTCCCTAATTTTACTTAAAAATAAAGGGAAGGATTCTTAAGAAAGGAAGAAACTTAAAAGTACTCGCCAACTAGAAAGCAGAATGATGCTGGGATTACATACCATCCGCGCGCCGACATACTTTATTCTTCCGGCTTAACTCCGAGCCTCAAGCTTCTTTGCTTTATATTCCTTATCTTCAGTAAAAGAATCTTTCGGACGGAGACGTCATCAACATTCTCATAATAAAAGCAATATTAATTGCTACTACTAAATTCCATTACCGTGGAATGGGTCCTTGACCATAGTAAGTTATTCCGTTGTTATCCCGATACATGCAATGCGATCTATCACTAAGCTCGAGTCTTTGTATTGGATGTCAAAGTTTTCCAGAGCTATGCTAAATCGCGGTTCACCATGGCACCTCATGCCTAAAGTGGCGTTACTTGAGTTAGGCGGGAAGTGGATGTTTAGATCTTATTGAATACTGTGATAAGACGTCATCTTTGTGGAAGTTGAAGTTTTTGTGGGCATATTTTTCATGTGGTCTCAGCAAATATCACGAGTTTTTCCCCTCAAAGAGTAAAATTGCGAGAAAATTATGTTAACATCAATAAATAAGAGTTAATAAAGGATATATAGGTAACTATAATAGTTTTGAATTGTATTTTATATTCATTATATTGTATACTAGACTACAATCTAATCAATCCTAAATAAGTGCGTCTACTATCACCTTTTTGCAGAGGGATATTTTAAGTCATTTTAGAAAAAAAACCTGTAGCTACCGATAGATTTATCAGATAGATGAGAGATCCGGCAACTACCTTGATGACTTCTTTAATAATAGTAATTGGAAAACCGTCATTTCTACAAGATTATTTATTGCTCAAATTCGACATAAATATCGGCATTCCATGTTTAGATATGGGTTTAATGAACATGGAGATTTTTTGTGCTGGGCCATTCAATGCTGTTTAGCTCTTTTTTTATTAAGGAGGACTTGTAGTAAAATAAGCGTTAAATAAGGTTGGGGTCTTTATTTCATTATTTATGATTTTATCTCCCAAAAACTTTTTTCTTTAGACTTTTCCCCTTTGATCGTTTGGTTCATTATGTTCTACACAGTTTTCATTTTATTATTTAATTCCAGGATAAAGCCCTCATGGTCTTTTTTCTTTGAATATGATACGAACCTTCTATGCAGAATCTAACAAGAAAATTGACGTTTATTTTATCTTCTAGGGGGGGGGGCAGCAGCCCCCCTCTGCCCCTACCTGGGTACGCCCATGCTATATGCCCTTAATGGATGATAAAGAATATATTTTTTATTCGCTAATGGGCTATTGTCATCGATAGTCTTGCCAGTTTTTTTTTGTTTTTGATCCCTCATTATTTTTATCAGACTACCTACACTAAACTCAGCAGACACTGACAGAACACTCTCTCAAAAGACAGCATGAAATCGCGACTTTCCTTGAAGTTTACAACAAAGTTTTGTTGCCGTGTCAAAGTAAAGATAACAAATCTGTCAACACACGATTGACCTTTTGAAAAAGACTTACTACTTACAAGGGCAGATGAACTTTAGATACAAGGAGCGAAGGTGAAAAACAAAAATAAAAAAGTGATACACGGCAAGATTGTATTTTCAACCATGGCTGGGGAGGAAAAAAAATATCCTTAGGTCTTGGATGTTTATATTAAAGTGTAACGTCGCTGTTTGTGGCTCCCACGACACAAGGTATCCAAGTGTGGGGCCAGAAGCAATATATTTTTATTTATAGTGTTTTAACACCTACGCTAAGGATATCCCATTGCTAATGCAAGCCCTAGAACCTATATATAACGCTGTGAATTTAATTATCTCTCTCTCTCTCACACACACACACACCCACTAATTCTCTCTCTCTCTCTCTAAATATGAACATATAATTCATAATTCTTTAATTCATAATTCTTTATTGAACTCAGTTATTTAAAATAGATACATTAAGAGAAAACATATGTACAAAGGCGAGCTTATCTCTAAAAAGAGATTTCTTCCAGCAAACCAAGGCATGACAGGAAATTTGATCAATAAAGGGTAGGCAGTGGACAATATCTAAACCATAATAAAATACATACCTATAAGTAAATTACATATCTATAAAATACGGTAAATAAAATACATGCTCGTATATCAAATAATACATATATAAATCTGTACATATAGTTTACATATAATAATAATATACAGAGATCTTCGTTGCCAATCTCCTGAAAAGAGATACTCAAAGCGGTCTCGAAGGTAGCTGGGATAGCGCGGATTTTTCAATATATTGAAAAGATAAAAAAGAATATGGGAGTCTCGGCGACGTCGAATCGGAATCCACCATAACTCTGCGAAATTGAGAGACATGGTCGAATTTGCGCAGCCCGAAGATAAACCGAATCCCGAGATTCTGAAGTTGTTCGAGTTTGTTCAGGAGATCTTCGTTCGCGCTCGCCCAACAGACATCGGCGTAGTCGATTAGCGGCAGGAGAAGGGACTGAGCAAGGGTGATTTTGGTCTGCCGCGGCAAGAAGTACTGCAGACGCCTGAGGGAGTGAAAAGACGCAAAGACCCGTCTGCTGACCACGCTGACATGTGGAGACCAAGACAGCTGGTTGTCAAAAATAACCCCAAGGTTTTTCGCCTTTTCTGTGTACTCTATTGTGATGCCATTATATGATACGGGAACAATGGGTTTTTGTAACAAAGAAAAAGTGTGCCTGGTTCCTGAAATCATGGCTTGTGATTTATTCGGGTTTATTAACAGCCCCTATGATGAGGCCCAGTCTTTCACATTCTCGAGGTCAGCATTCAGTGCCTCCACGGATGAAACTACATCGCAGGGGGAAAAGTGGCGATAAATTTGTAGATCATCTGCGTACAGACGATACGAAGAAGAGTGGACGTCGGAGATGGAGTTTATAAAGACTGAAAAAAGAAGAGGAGAGATAATACCATTTGAGGCACTCCTGAGGAAAGATCACACCATTGAGTTTCGGTCTCTTCAGACTTAATGCGCTGCTGACGAACTCTCAGTTATGAGTCGAACCAGCCAGCAGCGTGGGAGGAGACATTCAGCGATGTTAATAAAGCATTTCATAGTCATATAGTTGGCGTTGGCAAAACTGTGCCCCTGCCACACCATATGGGAAAAGCGTAATCAGTTTTTTTTATTTTTATTGTATTGTGTTGTTTTTGTGTAAAAACCCTGTACCGTAAGAAAACTGCAACGAAACGTAAACATAAAACATAAACATAAGCATTTATATCCAGGCACTTACATTGCTTCTGACCTGTGTCGTGGGAACCAGAAATAGCAACATGACGCACATATAAACATCCAAGAGCTGGGTTTTTTTGGTTTCTTTATCCCCAGCCGGGACCGGAACCCGGGACATCTCAGAACCCAGGGCCTCGCAGAGCCCAAACACAGCGCCACAGAGGTCGTGCCCAATAATAACAAAAATAGGCTTTAAAAATAAAAAGTCAAAGCGTCGGTCAGTAATGGAAATAAATGATTTTTGATTTGATTTGATTTTGATTTGATTTGAATGGCTTTAATTAAATGGGAAGTAAATTGAATAAATCAGCTCTTCAAGCTTTAGCCTTCTTCACTTTGGGCAGAACCTTTTAGAAGATTGTTTGACGTAAGGCGTATAGGGCGACGACGGAGTTATTGCGAGAGGCGGGGAAAGAAGATTTACAGGACGGGTACATACCATGGCCACCTCTGTGGCGTTGCGGTTGGAGGCTCTTCCTGCAAGGCGAGAGATCCCGGGTTCAAATCCAGGCTGAGGAGGAACAAAAAAACTAGGTCTTGTACACAGGGTGCGTTTAAATTAGCTGACCAAATTTTGGCGAGTATTCGAAACCATCTTTACGAACAACTTTCCGAAGGACGCATATCATCGCAAATGAGAAAAAAAAACATCACTCAGAACATAAACCCGATCAGCTGATTATAAGATATTATGGGAGACCCAATATTTTTTCGTTTGCGACCAAGCTTTTCGGTGAAAAAGTTATTCACAATGATGGAACGTCACATCATCGCTGGTACTCGTACCCACGATACAGGGTATCCTAGTATAGAAGCAATTTATATTACTATAGATATAGATGTAGATTCAGGGTGGTATTTTATGTAGCTGAGTCCAAAATATCCCATCACATATGCATATACAATAGTGACAGCCTATTTTATTATTTTATTTTTATCGCCCGATGTTCGAGAAAACGGCATCAAAATTCGTCCACCTGTTTGACTTCGAGAGTGCCACGGACAGGCATACCGACAGATAGACCGACAGACTGACAGAAGCTTCAAACTTACAACACCCCCTTTTGGACATCGGGAGATAAAAATAAAATAATTTTGCCCTTACAGCATCTTAAAACCCTTTTTTTTTAAATCACCGGTCATCTTAGAGTCCGCTACCTTATCTACTTTGTCGCCCAATTTTCCCAAGAATAATAAACATTTTATTTGACTGTTGCACCTCATTGAATAGCTAGAGAACTGGAAAAGTTTAAGGTTTTGTTTGCACAAACAGTTACTAGTTTTTCTTTTGGTGACACTGCTTCAAAGTCAACCCATTAAGTAAACATGCGATATTCGGTTTTCACCATAAGCCTGTATTATAAGATTTTTTTGCTGTGGTCGATTCTTTTTTGTTTTTAAATATTAAATTAACTCTATTTTTACCTAATACCAGCTTAATACCTGGACTTAATCACCTAGATTAGGAAAATTGGTGCGAAATATGTTGTAAAGTGGGATTTTTCCTCGAAAATCTTGAAAGGCCCCTAACTCGAAAACGGTAAATTTTCGGGTAGGGTGGTTCATAGTAACAATGGTTGGTTTTGATCCGTGCTAGCATCTCCCAACGTATGTTGGTCGACTTACCAGTCACCCTGTATATGCATAGTAACTTGAATCCACAAAGCGTAATGGCACTGACTGAAAACCAGCGCTAAGGCGTTTTTCACCTTAGCATTATGCTGAGTCAGCTACCATTTTGCAGCTGCTGAGGCGAATCGCGATAATGGTATGCGGTTGAACTTGTTGACTGTATGCGCCTCTGTCAGCTGTGAATAAACGTTTCTTTCTTTCTTTCTTCTTTCTTTCTTTATTTCTTTCTAATGAAAATAATTGTACGATAGTACAAACAACGGTTAACTCGACTTTTACAAGGCATCATGCGTTTATTATTCAAACACGACAGTCATAACTATTGCGACAACTATATTACGATTTCAACGTTAATCATCAATCAATCACATTTCTTCAGTCATGCATATTAAGAAAATGTATTCCAAGTATTTGACTTATATATGCAAATTTCTACGGAACAGCTGTCTATGTATTTAATCTGCTGGAACATCCATATGTCAGATCCAGCTGGCAGTGCTCCAGAAAAGAGGGACACAAAGGAGTTTCTTTTGATGAAAAACAAAGTTTCGTAACAGTAATTGCTTCAAAGCCAATTTCCTTAAGTTCTCCAGCAATTGTGTCTTTGAAGTAAGCAAGTAAGCCCTTCACGACTTTCGACACCCCTTCGTCATTTCTTGAGAATGTGAGTAATAATTAATTGTCACTGGGTTTTGGTAATTCTTACCAAATGTTTCGATGAGGCTCTTCACTGTACCATGATTCCAGCTGTCTTGTATCTGTATGATTATTGGTGGAATTATCTTAGAATTATTTATTGGTAAAATCGCAGTCCGTAGCCGTTCATACAACTGCTGGCTGGTATAATCTATATATAGACTACTAAAGCGGTTGAATGTCGAAACTCTGGGGTTATCAACGGCTTTCCCTCTGGATAGCTGGGCTTTTGGCATCTTTCCAACCTTCTTGGTCTTCTTTATCGCGTTTTTTGCTGATGAGGCTTGAGGTAGAGGTGCTTCCGATAATGTGTATGATAGTCGTTTAGGGTCCGTCAACAATATCGATATCGATTTAATCGGCGGACGATACGTGTCCCATCCTTACTCCCTACGACACCGCGAGAACCGGTAACCTCTAATGTCTAGCGCGATAGACAACACTATATTCGGTGAGAAAGCTCGACAGTAAATGAATATGAAAATAAGATAGCGGGTATGTGTTTATCAGATCATCCTAAAAGGGTCGATTTTCCATCCCTTTTGACATGGGGTATACCCTACACCATCCCATAAACGTTTCTTTTTTTAGTTTCTCTTGAAGTATTTACACAACAGTTAGCTGGCTGTCAATATTGTTTCCATACTTTTGAACTACTACTTGGTTTTCAATATACTTTATTGCACAAAATAACAGATTTTACAGTGGAAAATGGAGAAGACATGATAAAAGCGAGCTTATCTCTATAAAGAGATTTCTTCCAGCAAACCTAGGATGGAAAGGAAATAATTGACAACAGGTAGACCTAAGTGCGCAACATAAAACAAAATAATTAAACACAATAAACTACTTAGCAATATGTACATAAATACCAGAATTATGTATATAAATATGTAAAAAAAAAAAACCTTAATAAAATTACTTAGATTTAATAAGGTAGAGAAAGATAGTGTTCTTTTAAATATGTTGAGAGACTGACTGTCTCTAATAGCGTTGAAACAGTGGGACTCTAACCTGACCAAAAGAGATTATTGGCAGGCTCAAGATACATTTATTAATCACAGGGTCGTGAGTCGAATATTGGTGATATAGTTGAAACGCTGGATAGGGACTCGCCGGGAATTTGTAGATTTCAGCTCCTTGGTAGACTCAATCCGACTGGTCCACTTCTCCAGACGTCAACAAGTGATTATGCGGTTAGCGCCAGGAGGATATTATTCCTCGGCGTGGAACCCCATGGATTGGGGATAGTAGGGAAGTTTCAAATCAACTACTGCACTTTACAGCAACTAAAAATTCAGCTCCATTACAGTACTAAAGGGACTAGCCCATCGCCGCAACTAAAGGCGTGACTTAAAATTATTGATGCAGAAGATACAACCTCACGTTTCAGAGCTCAAACAATGTCTGCGTCAAAAAAACAATCAGCTGCCAGACGAGATTCCAGACCCGAATTTCCGAATTTTCATAGTTTTTGTTTTTAACTGGCTAATCCGCCAGTAGCCAATATGGTCAAGGAGGTAGTACGTTACATAACCGTCTTGTTTGGGTAGGATTTTACCTGATAAAATCCTCTAAGATACTAACTAAACTAAACTAACTTACCAAATTAACTACTTAAGATAAAATTCTCTAAAGCTCGCCATCTACAATGTCAGAGAAATATATAACTAACAGTCTAGCTCAACTACATACAAACATCACACATTCGTACCAACAATCAGACATCAGAAATCATGCTAAGTTCATACAAGAGTTCACACTAACATCGTGTAAACACAGCCTTACACACAGGGTGCCATTATTATAGCCAAATGCACACCCAGACTAACTGTCAGAAGTTGAAAAATAAGCAAGATCCCTTGAACTAAAATAAGAACCTTAGTACATAAACGCCCCGATAGCTTAGCTACTATCGTAACGCAGAATAACACCATGAGGGGCAGCTCCCTTAAGTGTTCAAGACTTCCTGCACCGTTAGTGGGTACAGAAAACAATAATAGAGTAGAATATCTATTCTACAACAAAGAGTAAAAAAGTAGAGAATTATAGTTCAAGAGGCCATAAGCTAAAGTAACAGACATTGCAGAGTAACGTTACACAATAAAGAACTCTTACATAGCTGTAGATATAGATGGTTTTTAGAATACAAGGGTCAAAATACTTATTACATACATAAAGGAATCGTTAACTACTATTGAATAAGACAGAACGTTGTCGCAGCCCATCTTCAGACATAAGGTGCTCTCAGAGAGACACAGATCGCTCGGCACAAGTACAAGCGCTAAAGAGTTAGTATTTAGTTAAAAACTAACAAACAGACCGACCCTTAAAGATTAGAAATAGCAATGTTATTATTTAGAATAAAATAAAAAGAATAACGCTCACAAGATCAACTAGTAAGTCTGACAATATAGAGTAGTTATGTAATAATTAAATAAAAGAAAAAAAAAATCAACCTTACTTTAAATCTTTTATGTGCCAAGAGCCCAAAAAATTACCGAAGATGTCTTCAAGTTCATAAACTAATGACGACTTCTTGTTAATTATCTTACATTTTAAAAACTTAGGAGCTAACTTCTTAGAGAACCGATTAGCCTTATCGCTGAGATAATAAGTTCTCTTCCAAACAAAATCGCCTACGTTGAACTCTGCATGCTTACGACGCAAGTTATACGGTCCACAATTCCTCTCGTAGGCCCGTAGTATACAAGATTGAACCTTGTCAAAGATTTTTCGTAGAGGACCAAGATTCTCTGCATACTCATCTCCAGGGGCGAAAAGAACATCATCGTTATAATCAATTTCGACGTAATGAGTACCGCATGGAACAAGCTCTCGACCATAGACTAGGAATGACGACGAATATCCAGTAACCTCGCTAACAGAACTGTTTAACGCGAACTGTATTTTACAAATATTAGTATCCCACGATCTGTGATCATCTTCGATGAAGGTCGAAACTGCAATCATAATCGTCTTATTATAACGCTCTACGCTATTCACCTGTGGAGTATACCTCGGCGTAAAACGAACTTTAGGTATATTATAATCGCTAAACAGTTTACGCAGAGCATTGCTACAAAATTGTTTTCCATTATCCATCAAAACGCAGCTCGGAACACCATGTACAAGAAACACCTGTTCTTCAACTATCCTAGTAATAATTTCTGCAGTAGCTCGACGAATCGGAAATAAAAGACAGTATTTGGAAAAGCAACACGTAATGACGAGGAGAAAAGTGTTTTGTTTTTTAGACGGTGGTAGTGGACCGACTAAATCCATACTAATCATCTGAAAAGGCCTAGAGCAATGTTTTGGACGACCCATAAGACCTAGTGGTGCATGCGTTGGATGTTTGTAAGCTTTACATGTATGACAGCTGGTGACAAAATTGGCAACATCGCTCAGCATTTTAGGCCAATAAAACTTTAGACAAAGACGTTTATATGTCTTGAAGATACCTAAATGTGCAGAAGTGGGTTCCGAATGATTGCTACCTATAACTTCAGAACGTAGCTCAGCGGGAACAACCTCTTTCCATTCGAACTCACGAGTTAAGGGATTGAGACTTTTTACAAAGCGATAAAGTTTATTGTTAGAAACTATATAGTTGGAATATGAAGTAGGAGAATTCTGACAACCGTTATAGATGTTTAGATACCACCCATCAGTAGTGCTTGGTGAAGAATTCGGACTCGTGATGGGAACAACGTCGTTGATCGCGCCGACAGGAATCGACCTAGATAGAGAATCAGGCACGACGTTATCAACACCACGACGGTGTTTAATTTCGAAGTTATAAGCAGAAAGTCTTACTCCCCAGCGAGCGAGACGACCTGTAGGGTTATTAAGATTTAGGAACCACTTCAAAGCAGAATGATCAGTATAGACAACAAATTTTTGACCGTTCTCTAGATAACAACGCCAGTGTTCGATCGCAGATAGAACAGCGAGAGCCTCACGCTCAGTCGCGCTATAATTACGTTCCTGGTTATTCAAAGACTTGCTCATGTAGGCTATCACCTTTTCTTCGCCATCAATGTTCTGGGTTAAAACAGCGCCTACACCCACATTACTAGCATCTGCATGGACTTCAAACGACTTAGTGTAGTCAGGACACGAAAGAATCGGCGTAGAGACCAAACAATCCTTCAATTTAGTAAACGCTTCGTTAGCTTCGTTCGACCAAAAGAACGCCGGTGCATTCTTGCCTTGTGAAGTCAGCTTACTCAGTGGAGTGGCTAAAGAGCTGAAATTAGGAATAAATCGACGATACCAAGATGCTGTTCCTAAAAAACGACGGACCTCCTTGCGGTTAGTAGGGGTAGGATAATTTACTATCGCCTCGACCTTCTCCGGATCTGCATGCAGGCCAGAATAATCCACAACGTAGCCAAGGTACTTCAATTTTTGCCTGAAAAATTTACATTTCTTGTAGTTTACCGTAAGGTTTGCCGACTTTAATTTTTCTAATACACGTAGCAATAGAGAGATGTGTTTCTCGAAGGTAGGAGAGACAATAATAATATCATCGATGAAGACAAAGACCATATGCTCAAATTCAGGGTCATAAAACAAAAAATCGACCAATCGCTGTTGCGTAGCTGGAGCGTTGGTTAAACCGAAGGCCATGGACTTAAATTGATAGGTTCCGCGCGAGGGAATATAGAAAGCCGTCTTACACGTATCTTCTTCTTTAATCAAAATCTGCCAAAAACTTATAGATAAATCAAGACTAGATAGATACTTGGCGTCTCGAAGGTTATCTAGAATCTCAGAAATATAAGGTTGATTGTAAGCGTCTTTTCGGGTAACGGAATTCAGTTTTCTGCTGTCCAGACAGAATCTGAGTTCTCCGTTCTTTTTCGGGGTTAGTAAAACAGGAGAGGACCAGGGGCTTTCGCACTTTTCAACGACGTCTTCCTCCAGCATCTCGTCCAGCTGTTTGACCAACACATTCTGTTTCTCAGGAGACATTCTGTAATATCTTTGACGAATGGGGGCAGCATTCCCAGTGTCAATTTAGCGTTCGAGATTTTCACTGATGATGCTCTGCACTGGTACAGGCGTATTAAGGACTCTGTTAGCTCGTGGTCTGACATTGTAGAGGCGTTAAAACGAGATTTTAGCGTATCGGACTATGATTATAGACTATTGATAGTTGATTTGAAACTTCCCTACTATCCCCAATCCATGGGTAAGCATTGGTTCGTAGTTAGTCTTTCTTATTTTCGTGTATTTTATACTCTCTATGTATTTCCCTTTTCTATACAGTGTCTATTGGACTGCGGCACTCTTAGACCCGGCCCTCGTCGGAAGTCTCCGTGTGGGGAGCCGTCGCCTGATAGCTGGGCACTGTAGCGCTTTTGTATTCCTATCATTCACACTGGTCTCTTTCCAGGGTTCCACGCCGAGGAATAATATCCTCCTGGCACTACCGCATAATCACTTGTTGACGTCTGGAGAAGTGGACCAGTTGGATTGAGTCTACCAAGGAGCCGAAGTCTACAAATTCCCGGCGAGTCCCTATCCAGCGTTTCAACTATATCACCAATATTCGACTCACGACCCTGTGATTAATAAATGTATCTTGAGCCTGCCAACAATCTCTTTTGGTCAGGTTAGAGTCTTACTGTTTCAGCGTTGGGGAGTTTGTTCCAGAGTTGGATGGCGCGAAGTCGGAACCCATGTTCGTAGGCGGCAGTATTGTGTTGCGGAGTTGTAAGTAGCGACCGAGTGTGCGATCTCCGTGGCCTATCCGGGGACAGAAATTCGAAACGATCTCGTAAGAAGCCAGGATAGCGAGGATTATATAAAATGTTGAAGAGGCAAATGAGGATGTGGGAATCCCGGCGAAAACGAATCGGGAGACATTTCAGCTCCCTGCGATACTCTGATACGTGGTCAAACTTGCGCAGACCAAAAACAAACCGAATCCCGAGGTTTTGAAGTCGCTCGAGTTTATTCAGTTGCTCTTCAGTCACGCTAGCCCAGCAGACATCTGCGTAATCGATCAGGGGGAGGAGGAGAGACTGAGCGAGCGTGATCTTTGTCCGACGAGGCAGGAAGTTTTGAAGACGCCTGAGAGAGTGGAAACTGGCACAGACTCGCCGACTTACCTCGCCGACATGGACTGACCAGGACAGTTGGTTATCGAAGAACACTCCTAGATTTTTGGCCTTCGTGCTATATGAGATTATGGTTCCGTCATATGTTACAGGAGCAATGGACAAATGCTGTAATGAGTTATGGGAGTACCTGGAACCAATAATCATAGCCTGAGACTTACTAGGGTTCACTAGTAGCCCATAAAAATTGGCCCAGTCCCTGATTTTATCAAGATCTACATTTAACAGTTCTACGGCTGAGGCCATATCATGAAGAGAAAAATGTCGGTAAACCTGGAGATCGTCGGCATAAAGATGATAAGACGAGGATAATCCATCCGAGATGGAATTAATGAAGATAGAGAAAAGATGGGGAGACAGTATACCACCTTGGGGCACTCCCGCAAAGAGGTCACACCACTTTGTTGAAGTCTCCTCCGACTTGATACGCTGCTGTCGCCCTCTCAGGTACGAATCAAACCAGCTAGCAGAGTCGGAGGACACGTTCAGGGACTTCAGTATCTCAACGAGAATGTCAAAATCGACGCAGTTAAAGGCGCTGCTAAAGTCCAAAAGTGCTATCACAGAGAGCTGTTTCTCATCCATCGCGTGCTGAATGTCATCAGTGACTTTGAGTAAGGCCGTTACGGTACTGTGACCCGACCTAAATCCGGGCTGAAATTTGTTCAGCAACTTGTTAGAGGAAAGGTAGGAGGAGAGCTGAGCATGGACTATGGATTCAAGGACTTTGGAGAGGATTGGCAGGATGGAAATTGGACGAAACTCTTTAAAGAAGGAGGGATTAAATGTTTTGGGTAAAGGGATAACTAAAGCTTTTTTCCACACATTAGGGAAGGAGAAACTGGAGAGAGAGTGGTTTATAATGTGAGTTATAGCAGGAAGGAGCTCGTCAAGTACAATGCTGATCATTTTGGAACAAATATTATCAAATCCTATAGCTTTAGAGAAAATAGCGAGCACAGCCTTTTTAACCGCATCGATTCCGACAAGTCTAAAGTCAAAAGGAGTGGAGGTAGGAGCTGACTTCGTGCGCAAGTGACAAAGCGTGGAATCCTTTACAAAAGGATTCATGACGACAGGTGGGACCGAGAAGAATTTGTTGAGACCACTGAGATCAACATTACCAATCAATTCATCCTGAGACTTGCCGATACCAAGCGTTTTGAGGAATTTCCATACTTGACCTGGAGTGTAACTCTCAATGCTCTGAAAGATGTGGTGACGCTTGGCGTCACGACACATGCGATTGCACCGGTTTCGAAGACATTTGAAGATGTAAAAATTTTCGGCTGTAGGCTCCTTTTTGTAGAGGCATTTGGCTTTGTTGCGTTTAGTCATCAGACGCCTAATAGCATGAGGGAGCCATGGAGCTGGAAGGTGTTTTACCTTGACCTTCTTGACCGGTGCATGCTTGTCGAACAGTCCCGGAATGATTGTATTGAAATGGTGGATCTTGTCATCAACGGACTCACTGGAGATGACGGGGGACCAGTCGATCGACGCGGCATCAGATTTTAGGGATTCAGAATTAATGCCCTTGAAGCTACGAGTGCGGATAAATTTTGCTCTGCTCTTAGGGGTTTTGCTCTTATAAGAGAGGTAAATCAGGTCATGATAGGAGAAAGGAGAGTTAAACTGTCCTTGTGTAGCAACCTTTTCCAAATTAGAAACTATCATGAGATCAAGGAGAGAGGGAGTACAATGTGGTTGGAAATGAGTAGCGTTGAGAGGAAGAATATGTAAATTGAAAGAGTTTATAATGGACTGAAGTTTGGCAGAGCGGGAATCGTTTTTGAGAAGGCATGTATTGAAATCGCCGAGAATGAGGGTATCATTATAAAGAGGAGTTAGCTCACTGAGCAAAGACTCAAATGAGTCGAAATAATCGATGTGAAGTGAGGGACTGTAGAGAACACCGAGTAAAACTTTATTATGGCGAAGACAAATTTCAAGGAAGAGATGTTCTGCGGATTCGGAGTACTCACTCGATGAAGCACTAACAACTCTGCAAGGGATATCCGAGCAAAGGTAAATAGCCACCCCGCCATCAGCTTTGCCAACTCTGTCGTTCCGGTAGAGCTGGAACCCAGGCAGCGAGTACATAGTGGAAGGTAATGTCGGTTTAAGAAATGATTTTGATACAAGAATACCATCCACATGTTTACTACTGAAAGCCTCGAGTAGGTCCGGGTAACTCGTGTGGATACTCTGAGTGTTGATGTGAACGATGTTAAAATTATTATCGAGTCCAGCAAAGACAGAAGTCAGTTTGGCGGATAGTGTTTCCTCCACAAGGGAGTTATCACTCTCCGCACTAATGTAGTCGTCGGTTGAAGAACAAGAGAAGAAACTATTATCAATATTACATAAACTATCCATTTAAAATAAGAATATACCCACTTAAATATATAAATACAATATAAATAATTATGCCGGGGTACAGTAGTACAAAAAAAAATGGATAAAAGTTGCCTACTCAATAACTGAGTAGTTAACTACACTACTTAATAAATAAATAAATAAATACTGACCCAGACCCTAACTACACAGGAATGCTGAAAGGAATCTAGATAAACACACAATAATAACCAAAAAACCAAAAAAAAATAACACAAAAACAACTCACTTTATCGTTATACTATGAACAAGACAAAACAAAACACGTGCGAGAGTTACCGCTACTGAGCAGCGATGCAGAAATCGGAACGTATTAAAAAAAAACAAAAATGACAACACCGGTCGCGTAAAATGACAGCAGGCAGATTGACATTGACAAGTAAAGTTGTTCTGAGGATTTAGCGAAACAGAAAAGTAAAAATAATAAGTTAAAAAGACAATCTACCTCACAAAACATGAGACACAGCATAATTATACGGGGGCGTCGAATGGAGACCGCGATTTAACTGAGCATGTGACGGCTCACCTTTAGCGGATGACCTACTCACTGGGGCGTCCAAACTTTTTAAGCATCATGCTGGGGTCATTTGATCATCTTTCTGAAAGTTTCAGGGTGCGGAATTTAATAGTTTTTAAGATATGATTTTTTGAAAATCTGAAAATACTTTGTAAAATTATGTAACGCAACGCAAATAATATGTTTAAATCTTGTCTGTGGTCAAAATATATTACCTACATTTCGTTGTACGCATATTTGAAAAGATGAGAATTCTCTAAAAAAAGGAGGAAATGTGGAATATTTTTTTAATAATACCTATTTTAATAAAAACGTTCATTTAACTTGCAATTTATGTTTGTTTATTTATTTTACGTCAATCAAAGTTAATTTAGTATTTCTTTCGTAAAATATCACTTTTGATAATAAAAAGGTTGTAATTTTTGTTTAAAACGGAACACATTTTGTTGGGGCGTTTTGCCGCGTTTTTGGTTGGGCGGCAAAGTAGTAGTCCCTTTTCTAGTAGTTTCGCGAATGTTCTATTTTCTTGTTCTCTCGATATTTACAAGCAAAAACAACTGGATAGAGTAGGTTATTGTGGCTACTTTTCAATCGGGTTATAGGTTATGTTAGAACGTTGAAGAAGATAAACCGGAGCGGAGCGTATGCAAACAAAAACTATTGGCTAGAGTAGGTTATTGTGGCTATTTTTCAATCGGGTTATAGGTTATGTTAGAACGTTGAAGAAGCTAAACCGGAGCGGAGCGGAGCGAAGCGTATGCAAACAAAAACAATTGGCTAGAGTAGGTTATTGTGGCTACTTTTCAATCGGGTTATAGGTTATGTTAGAACGTTGAAGAAGCTAAACCGGAGCGGAGCGGAGCGGAGCGGAGCGCAGCGTATGCAAACAAAAACGATTGGCTAGAGTAGGTTATTGTGGCTACTTTTCATGTAAGTTTTGATGATAGCATTATGGAGCATTTGTGGAGGAGAAAGGTGTCGAGGCAGAAAAATGACCCTTTCGAAGAAAGCAACTAGGCATTTCCGCGCGGGGGGGGAGTAGTAGGGGGGGGGGGGGCATCTACCCCCTTCCCCCTCCCCCCACTTAAAGATCAAGGTCAGTCTAAATTTTGTTTTAATTTAACAACATAACCTCAAAACTTTAAATAATCATATCTCAGAAACTAGGCATTTCCGCGGGGGGGGAGTAGTAGGGGGGGCATCTACTCCCCTCCCCTATCCCCCCCTTCCCCCCTCAGGGTCAACAAAAGTAGGTCATCCGCTAAAGTCCTTCCCATGTGACATCTACCGCTTGCATAACCTCACTGCACTATTTGGCTGCCCGAGCCTGAGACGCTCCTCTTCTGGTGACAACGCCCCTGGTGGAGGCCGCCGACATGTCCACAGCAGGCTTCTTCCCCTTAACGGCTGACTGAGGGGGCTCTTTGCTGGGAAATTTGTCCATAAGCGGCCTCAACACCGCCCAGCACTCGATCTTCCGACGAGTCTTGTTTGGCAGCTGCACGAAAATACGGCCATCGGTTGTCCAGGAGTTGCTGACGCCAAAGTGTTGGCGAGCCGCCATAAAGACATCGTGACGTGACTTCGTCAGGAACTCAGTTAATGTGATGCCCGTACCTTTTAGGGCCTTCTTAGAATCCCACACCTCGCTGCGTGCCTCGTGGGATGTAAAACGCACAAGGAGGGGCCTAGTCTTCGCTCCTTTGGCACCCAAGCGATGAACCACTTTGATTGCACCGAGACAATCATCTGAAGACTTCAGGTGGTTAGCCAACACTGCAGTCAGAACGGCAACAGGCTGCTCCTCCGGTTCTTCAGCCACACCGTGAACGAGCAGGACCTTACGCCGCATCATCTGCTCGTGCCTGTCAAGCCCCAAAACCAGATGCTCAATCTGCGACTTCAGAACTCCGAGAGCTTTCCAGATCAGGGACTTGAAGTCCGAAAACTGTTGCGCGAGTCTACTTATGTCCTGGGGGCTAGTAGAGGTTGCAGCTAGCTGTAGATCCCTGTCATATTTGTCCATCCGGTCCGAGAATGTGGAAATTAAATCTTCCATACCTTTGGAAATCTCCGACTACTGGTCCATACTTGTGATTTTGAGGTTATGTGGTTGTTGACTGGTCAAATTGTAGTGTTCTTCATTTGGGAATGTGCAGTGAAGGGTCCAGGCCAGTAATATTATTGCTGAATACTCATTAAATTATTGTAAGTTATTAAATAAATTAAATTAATTATGGAGTGTAAAATTTATTGTTGCCTTGTAGGACTACCCACGCAGAAAAAACGGTTTTATTAAAGGTATAGATAGTTTTGACAATCATCTGAAGACTTCAGGCGGTTAGCCAACACTGCAGTCAGAACGGCAACAGGCTGCTCCTCCGGTTCTTCAGCCACGCCGTGAACGAGCAGGACCTTACGCCGCATCATCTGCTCGTGCCTGTCAAGCCCCAAAACCAGATGCTCAATCTGCAACTTCAGAACTCCGAGAGCTTTCCAGATCAGGGACTTGAAGTCCGAAAACTGTTCCGCGAGTCCACTTATATCCTGGGGGCTGGTAGAGGTTGCACCTAGCTGTAGATCCCTGTCATATTTGTCCATCCGGTCCGAGAATGTGGAAATTAAATCTTCCATACCTTTGGAAATCTCCGAATACTGGTCCATACTTGTGATTTTGAGGTTATGTGATTGTTGACTGGTCAAATTGTAGTGTTCTTCAATTGGGAATGTGCAGTGAAGGGTCCAGGCCAGTAATATTATTGTTGAATACTCATTAAATTATTGTAAGTTATTAAATAAATTAAATTAATTATGGAGTGTAAAATTTATTGTTGCCTTGTAGGACTACCCACGCAGAAAAAAAGGTTTTATTAAAGGTATTTGGGGTAGGTATTCTATTTATACGAGTATCTATAAAAAAAATCCCCTAACCTTTGGATAACACATTTTTTAAAGCTAGCAATACTGGTTGCAATTGTACCAATTAGACGGTTAAGGGAATAGTTAAGTGGAACGAACTTTGCCTACTATGCAACGTGAAAGATATCCTTCGGATTATTCAAACAAGAGTCAAAATAAAAAGTAGGCAAAACAGGCAGAAGGTGGTCAATTCAATATATTTTTTAAACTGATTTGATCAGATCAACCTTTATTTTCATCTAAAAGTTGATCGGCCGACTTGTTAACCCTGTTATGTAGTTATCTTGGTATTATTAAAACCGATTAAACATGGTGAGATCATTTAGCAATCGCTATTAATAATTTTGTAACTATTTAGTACTGGTAATTAATTACAATAACTAGTATTGTAATATTTGTATTAATCACAACTGAAGGAGATCTAAAACACAATCTGTGGGAGTTTTTACGCCCTCCTCTCATAGTGGTCTAATTTTAGAAGAGGCAAAAAATTAAATTTGCTAAGTATATATAAATATCGACAGTAATAAAGAAATTTTGACTTGATTTCTATAATTTATGAAAACCCTCTTTTTTGTCGGGGGCTAAAATTGTTACTCTAAAAATGAGGTAGCTATGCATTTCCTATTTTTTTGAGCGTAACTCTTGATAAGAGTACTCGTCCCAGAGAGCTGTAAAATAATTTCTTTTAATATTTTCTAAGTTAATTTGTAATTAAAAGTTATTCCAAACCCAAGTCATAGGAACCTTATAAAATTTCTTGAAGTTTAACAGAATGTAGAAGGTTTCGATTTACCTTACAGTTATCTGAAAGATGAAGTTTTTTACGTTATTTGGGGCACAAATTATGCCCCTGCCACCACATATAGGAAAAGGCGTGACGCTCTGTTGTTGTTGTTGTTCGGGACATTATTCTGAACATCTACGATATGAAGCGGATTTCATAAGACCAGGGCTTCTTTTAGACTTTTCATTACTAATAAAATAACACAGCACAGTACACACTGGACCAAATGCATAGGAAAGATCTCAAAAATAAAGTTAATCTGATCAAATCGGTCTTCAATTAACAAAAATAAAGTTGCACAGATCAAATTGTTTTTCTACCTAACAATCCCCCCCTTTCCTGTAACACTTTGTATAGTACAATCAAAGTGCAACAACAGGACAACCTGCGTCGACGAAATATTGAGGGTTGACAACCGAAGTTGCCGGGCGCGAAGTTTAAGTTTACTTGAGAGGTTTGTTGACTTTACTTATGACCCAATGACTCATTTTCTTCCATGAAGTTGATGTACAATCGAACCAACTGAATCATGACCCTTTTGCCTGATAATTCGTTTGAAACTTTCAAACTTGTAAGATCTATCAAAATGTCAGTGTCTAATCAAATGATAACAAGTTCGTTACCAAGGAAATAAACCTTCAAGCGAATTTCGACCTACTTGCATTTAAGGGGTTTAGCAAAATAAGCTTATGGTGGGTCATGATTCAGATGGTTCGATAGTACATTGATTTTAGTGTACCCTTGCGTTTTAACTTACGTTCCATGGAAAAAAAGCATTGTTTAGCTCGTTCGAATGAGTTCCCAAGTTTGGTAGGGCTGTCTTATAAAGGCAACTTCACACAGAACTTACGGTCCGGCATTCTTCTGGTATGTTTAACAAAGTGTTCTTCACAAGATTTTCCTTCTGAGGTGTAGTATGCAGCCTCTGGTTTAATAGTAGTCTCATCCAGTTGCCAAAAGCTGGTAAGGTCTGCTGGTATTGAGTCCTCGTTAACTTTGAAAAAATTACATTGTACTGGTGGGCTGTGAGATATATTTTGGAACGGACAGAAGCCAGGACATCAACCATACATAACCAACATGGTGAGTTTGTTTCGACACAGGTCTATCTTGCCAGTTCCCAGTAAGTCCCAAAAGACATCAGCACCAATCAATAGATCAACTTTCGCTGGTAGGTAAAACTTAAAGTTAGCTAAGATAACATCACATGGAATGTACAGAGACTTCAGGTCGACTTTGTATGAAGGTAATATATTAGTGATGGACGGTAATACGTAATACATCGTTTCTTTTGTGAATTTGGTGTCAAGGGATGTAATTCTAACCATTCAACGCCAGTTAGATATTTTACGTACGCACACCGTGCCCTGAAACACCTTTGTAGTTGTAGGCTAGGTAACTAAATACACAATCCTTCATCATATTACACCATGCAATACTTGTGAAAATCATCCAAAGTAGATATGTGTATAAATAAAAAGTAGATGCGTGTGCGTCCGAACGTTTTGGATTTATAAACCAATTTTGTGCTGAGCAGTGATGGAATACTTAAGCCAAATCGATGAAAATTTAATTATTTTAACTACAAACTACCTAACATTTTATGTACAACTCTGATACAACCAAGAATATATTTTGTGCCCTCAAGTGCCTGTGCCTCAGTGGTTTAAGAGCACTTATACTTAAACTATACACATAAGTTTTTGGAAATAAATAAATACAAATACAATACAATATGTGCTCATGTACCGCTGACTTGGGTGAGCTCAAATGCCCGCTGCTTTTTTTCGCAAAGTCCGCCGCGAATCCCGACGGGGCTACCTACTCGACAAAAACGTTTATTCCTGGCTAAGTACTCGTGCCAGTATAAATCTGAATCCATAATCGGTATTCAGAAAGCACGGAAAAGTGTGTCGGCGTTTTGGAAAAATGTTATGGAAATGTCCGTGGCCCAACGGTATTCGCACATCGGAAACGATCGTGCGGGTAGCAACATCTGGCCGAGACAAACACTGGATGGGTGTCCTTTCTATGTGGCGTTTGTTTCGGACGCTGCCGTGTTTTGGATGACACCTTAAGTTGTAGGTCCCGGCTACTGTCGCTATTTGGTGGAAGTAGTCTTAAAGCTGTGTCAGAGACCCTAATAGGGCACCTTGATAACTTCTGACGGTGTCGGGTTGGCCACAAGCCCGACATCCCTCCATCAACCCGCACTGAGCCAGTGTGGTGGAGTATGGCTAAATCTAACTCGTATTCTGGTAAAGGTCCTCCTCGGTTTGGACATCAATGGGCTACATTTATTTATAATAATTTTATTATGGAAAACTATATAGTTACTTTTTAGAATGACTGACGTAACGCTGATTTACGCGGATTTTAACAAAGTTACCGAATGAAACACTTTTTCTTTTTTCCTCGAAATGTATCGTCTAACTGAATTAGGATGCCCTAATAAAGACTTTTTATTCCAGCTACCTTCGTACTTTTTTTTAAACTTGAATTATTAAGGTACGGTACCCTAAAAATCTAATAAAATCTGCAGTAAATGTATACAGGATCTAAGATCCCACAGCCTGAATTGATCCTCTTCATAAGCAATTTACCCTTTGTAAAAAGCGGTAAGGATGTAATGTCTTTTTGTTTCTTCTTTTAATCGATTTATATGCCGATAGAATCGACTCGATTGATGTGCGACCGACATCGGTATCCGATAACTAAGCGACTCCCGCTTCAATTCTTTTTTGTACTTATTGATTTCGTCCTTTTTTCTAGCCAGAGATTTTCTAATTTGTTGCTTCCTCGATATGCACAACTAGGTTTTGTTTTTTACGGTTGATTTAACAAGGCTTGAGATTTGGTTATTGTTTAAGTATTTTCATTGAGTTTAGTTGGCTACTAGAGAAGGCACTGCAATTAGAAAAGTAAGTTTATTTATTATTAAATCGAAAATCAAAAAGTCAAACCTACCATCAATACTATACAGGTATCTTGGCCAACATAATAAAGCGTCACGCCTTTTCCCATCCGGGGTGAAAGAGCTTGTGTGAGAGGGGGCTAACCTATCGCCGCAGCTATGGAGATGGCAGGTTTCCTCTCGATGTTTACTAACACATGAACGGTTATTCTTGGCCTGTGGCGCTGCGGTTGTAGCTCTGCCTACCATGCGAGAGGTCACGGGTTCGATCCCCGACTGGGGATAAAGTAAACTATTCCCCAGGTCTTGGATGTTTATATGTGTGTGACGTCGCTTTTTTGGTTCCTACGAAATGCCAACCGATTTTAATGGAGGAAAGATGACTTTCCAAAAACAAAATAGTCCCTTATCGAGTATTTATTATTATTATTTGACAAACAGATGTAACAATCTTAAATACAATAATAACCATCACAATTATAACCCCTAAAATCTTTAAGCTGTACCATCCGTTTGTTACGGCTTATATTCGCCTGTAAGTTTAATGTTTATGTTATATTATGTTATTCTTGAATTCAACGTTGTAGTTTAGTTGTGTTGTGACGCCTTCTGTAATGGGTCCGTATTTCAGGTTAATAAGCCGTTCTATTATTATAATCGATTTTATAAAAGTCCCGTGACTGTAAGGGGGTTTGTAAGTAATTGCAGTGCCTTAACAGCGTTCGTTGTCGGGACCTCCAGTTGGAACATCTTTATAATGAAGCCATAAATGATTTGAATTTTTTGAATTTGAATTCCACCTTCCTTCTAATTACACATAAACATCATATTGCGTGGCGTTACTATACATTTCTAGGTTATAAAGCTAGTTTAAGAGAACAATGCTACTTTATTTGTAGTTAGTTCCACTTCTGCTGTCCAAGGACAACATTCCAGTAGAGCGGAAGAAACAAAATCTGGAGCAACTGCAAGTAAATGGGGCTTTTATTTGCAATCGGGAAATAAAAACAATTTAAAATTTAAGTTGAACAACTGAAATAAATCGTACACTTAGGGGGTAACTCTCATTTTATGTGGTTGGAGGGTTCCGCAAATATAAAATTCTCAAATCTGAGTATAATATTCTAAATATTAATATACACTATAATATGAATATAACTATATTTAAACGATAAACACATTAGACTATTAGTATTAGGAACTGAATTTAATAAGCCATATATATAATACACATAATTTTTAAACACCTTTTCTTAATTATTTTAGATTTCCCCATAAGTCAAAAATTACAAATTAAGCGTCAAGCCGTTTCCTTTTCTATTTTCATGGTTCCGTACCCGAAGGACGCCAAAGGGGACCCTGTTAGTACGCTCTATCATATAAACCATTTTAGACAGAGAGTCGAAATTTACACAAAATGTGTATTTCTGTAGCCGTTACAGCAAAAAATAATGAACTAGACGCAATTTTAAAAATTAAAGAGGTTCTCCATACATGGGACCTGTTTTGTTCTTAGGCTATGGTAAGAAACCCTTAGTCCGAATTGAACTTGGCCGGCACCCTAGTGTTGGGCCAGAAGCAATGTAAGTACCGGTATATAAATGTTATACGACAGAGTCACAGTTGGTAGTGCCCATGATGCCAACCGATTTGAATGGAGGAAGGATGAAAGCGATTTAAAAACCAAATTGGTCAGAACGATGTTCTTAATAGAGTATTTATTGTCATTGTTATTTTACTTTATTAATTTGACTAACAATCTTAAAAAATAAACTCATATACCTTTATTTTTTACCATCCGTTTAATTGGTATTTATCTACGGAATCCTCGCCTGTCTCTTACTATTCGCCCTTGACCGTTTTTTATAACAAAGTAAGTACGAATCCTGACAATAAAACTAAGGAAAATTTGTATCAAGAACTTCTCAGTGGGGACGTAATAAAGTAGCATAACGTTTTATGACTTAGAACTAAACGATTTTCCGGCGACGCCGAGTGCGAGAGTGCGGCCCGTTACAATAAATCACTCTCAACTCTGAGAGCTATCTCAAGCGCGTGAAAATGACAGATTTGATATGGCTGAACCGTCATCGTGACATTGCTGAGGCAGCTCTCAGAGCTGAGAACGTTTTATTATTACGTGCCTAAGTCCATAAGGACTCCTTCCCATTATGACAATGCTCATAATGAAAAGTTCCCATTTGGACAAAATCCCAATTCAACAACTAGGTAGGTAGATATTTAAATTAATTAATGTAAACGGAGTATTGAATACATACTAAAGTGTATCACGCGATTTTCATTTGGTAGAAATGTTTTTGAACCCCTTGTTTTAATCTTTAATTACGTATGTTTAGACTACATTGCATACGAGTACTTATCAAACTGTAACCTTTTGCCTTTTGCCAACTTTTAAACGGCTCTAAATTGTTGCCTTTAAAGGAGAGCTCACGAGAAATAAGGTGTAAACGACCGGAGCTTTAAAAGAGGTTTGTGATCATAAAACACCTCCTTTTTCAACAATGTACCTGGCCACTTTGTGTTAGAATTCTCTAGGGTGGATGTGAATAATGGAGTATTGAATAACTGGCTACTCTGCCACCCGATATGGGAAAAGGATTTCCGCTCTATGGAGGTTATTAAACCTTAATCGAATTCAAGTACTTTTTAATTTTAAGGAAAAATATTATCGCAGAAAGAAAAAAATAAGGAAAAAATCCAGGCCGTTTAGTTTTACTTTAAAAGGCACGCTCGCCTTTGCAGTCAAATAAAGACGTAAAATAGGAAAATAGAAAAAAATATCGAATCAATTCACATCAAAACGCGAGCTGTCATTAACATAACCACACAACGTGTGGTGGCAAAGTGTGTAATTTTAATCAATAAACGCTCGTGTACGCTACTTAGCTGTGGTTACACAGAATTGATGGTTGATGTGTTTTGCCTTCGGACGGGGTGCGTATAGTTTTAGGGAGATTTTGGGAAATCTTTTTTGATAAGACTCCGCTACCAAAGACTGAAGAGGGATTTTTTGATTTTTCGGCAGTTTCCTTAAGGTTTTTCAAATTTTATTCTCCATAAGAACTTTTCTAAGACTTCGCCGAATAGTTTTAAAAAAAAAACATCAAAATTGGTCCCGCAGTTTGCAAAATTTTGCGCTCACCAACACATTTGATGATTAATTTATACATATATATATATATTGATTGAGAAACCTTCATTTCACCATAGCTGCGGCAATGAGCAAGACTCTGTTGAAGAAGTTCTTGCGGTAATATTTCGATGCGGAAGGTGTCATTGTTGAGACATCTGTATGGCGCGAGACTTCAGTGCGGGATCGACAAAGCATGTAATGTCACCCCTCCCGCACCGAAACACTACCGCGAGGAACAACTCAGTAAAGCGACTGTACACGCGGCGATAACCTAGCCCCTGTGCGCAAAGTGGAGTCTTGAATCACTGCTGAACGTGGGTAGTACCCTTTCGTCAGTTTTTTTTGTACTAATTAGACAAGCTCCCATTAAGGCAAGGTTCTTAATGACAACTTCCCAATTTGAACACTTCCCAATAGGACCACTTATCTGAGTGATTATGAAGGTATAAATTTGAGCGCGTGGTCACCCTAAACAACAATAATAAGTACTGTCCATCTTCTAAAAGCGATTGATGACACTTTAATTCGCTAAATTATATGTTTGCAAAGCGACGTCAAGTATACCCCCCATCCTTGCAACGATCTGTACTTATCATAAACTGGTTGTTTTTAAGTGTAGCTTTATTAAGAGGCTGTAAATAATCATGTTTAATTTAAATAACTTTAATGTATTGAAACAGTGAGACTCTAACCTGACCAAAAGAGATTGTTGGCAGGCTCAAGATACGTTTATTAATCACAGGGTCGTGAGTTGAATATTGGTGATATAGTTGAAACGCTGGATAGGGACTCGCCGGGAATTTGTAGACTTCAGCTCCTTGGTAGACTCAATCCAACTGGTCCACTTCTCCAGACGTCAACAAGTGATTTTGCGGTTAGCGCCAGGAGGATATTACTCCTCGGCGTGGAACCCTGGAAAGAGACCAGTGTGAATGATAGGAATACAAAAGCGCAACAGCGCCCAGCTATCAGGCGACGGCTCCCCACACGGAGACTTCCGACGAGGGCCCTAGGGTAATTAGGATCTAAGAGTGCCGCAGTCCAATAGACACTGTATAGAAAAGGGAAATACATAGAGAGTATAAAATACACGAAAATAAGAAAGACTAACTACGAACCAATGCTTACCCATGGATTGGGGATAGTAGGGAAGTTTCATATCAACAACTGCACTTTACAGCAACTAAACATTCAGCTCCATTACAGTACTAAAAGGAATAACAGTACTAAAGGGACTAGCCCATCGCCGCAACTAAAGGCGTGACTTAAAAATTATTGATGCAGAAGATATAACCTCACGTTTCAGAGCTCAAACAATGTCTGCGTCAAAAAAACAATCAGCTGCCAGACGAGATTCCAGACCCGAATTTCCGAATTTCTATAGTTGTACTTTTTATCTGCCTAATCCGCCAGTAGCCAATATGGTCAAAGAGGTAGTACGTTACATACCCGTCTTGTTTGGGTAGGATTTTACCTGATAAAATCCGCTAAGATACTAACTAAACTAAACTAACTTACCAAATTAATTACTTAAGATAAAAACGCGTAAAAATACTCACAAACTTTCGCGTTTATTTTATTAGCAGTACTCACAAACTTTCGCGTGTATAATATTAGTAGGATATGGCAGATTTTTTCCTACTTATACTAGTATATTTTGGACAATTCACACAATATATTTATAAATTATAGTTTAAGTGTTATTCCGAGCTACATTATTGTAAAATTTCATTAAAATCCATTAAGTAGTTTTTGCGTAATAGTATCAAACAAATCCATACTCACAAACTTTCGAGTTTATAATATTAGTAGGAAGTAGGATAAAATTATCGTTTTACCTCCCTCCATACACATCACAAACACTTGACAATAAAAGAATATTTATTTTGACACCAGTCATAAATTAAAAAATATCGACAGCTGAAAAATTTGTCTGTCAAAATTAAAGACAGCTGCCAAAAATAGAAACAGTAGTGACAGCTGTCCAAATTGTGCCAGCTGTCTAAAATAATAACTCTGTTAGCCAACAGTTTTACCATGAACATCAATAAACAGTTTTCTAATAGGAAAGCGGGCGTATTTGTAGTTGTAGATGTTGTTGAAATCGTCGTTGTAGGAACGGTAGCGGGCGTATTTGTTGTTGTAGATGTTGTTGAAATCGTCGTTGTAGGAACGGTAGCGGGCGTATTTGTAGTTGTAGATGTTTTTGAAATCGTCGTTGAAGGAACGGTAGCGGGCGTATTTGTTGTTGTAGATGTTGTTGAAATCGTCGTTGTAGGAACGGTAGCGGACGTATTTGTTGTTGTAGATGTTGTTGAAATCGTCGTTGTAGGAACGGTAGCGGGCGTATTTGTTGTTGTAGATGTTGTTGAAATCGTCGTTGTAGGAACGGTAGCGGGCGTATTTGTTGTTGTAGATGTTGAAATCATCGTTGTAGGAACGGTAGCGGGCGTATTTGTAGTTGTAGATGTTGTTGAAATCGTCGTTGTAGGAACGGTAGCGGGCGTATTTGTTGTTGTAGATGTTGTTGAAATCGTCGTTGTAGGAACGGTAGCGGGCGTATTTGTTGTTGTAGATGTTGTTGAAATCGTCGTTGTAGGAACGGTAGCGGGCGTATTGGCTCCCAGAAGATCTACTTCCGCACTCAAATGCGATACCGAGATATCATCAGCTGGTGATTTTTCTGCCAGGGGAACTATTTGTTTCCTGAGGTCCAGAACAGTACCCGGTGTACCTCCTCGAAGCTCAACCTCATTCTCCAATTCAGCCTTATTTAGCGACAGATATTTTATAGGAAACGTCATGTTTACTACCTATCTAGTAAACTGTACAAATTTACATGAAAGTAAGCAGAGTACACGACTAACGCCCGGTTTCTGGTACAAAATCAAGCCATTGATCTACCGTTTTGACAGCTGAATAAACGACTGTCAACAACAGATTAAATGTACGAGAAATCGGCCGTTAAACACTAACCTTATTTATTATTTAATAGTCCGAAAAGTTTCCCTACTAAAATCTTCACAATTTATTAATTTATTTTTCGTACTGAGAATTTGGAGGAAAATATTTATCAACAATTATAATATGACAACGGCCGTCAGACTGCGACCATAAATAATGTAAAAATGAGGTAGGTACCCAGATAAACGATCAAATATACTCCTGTCAGACAAAAATAAACACAACAAAATATACAAGCTACGAAAGAAATCTAGCGTTCTACGGCGCTCTTATGGCCTAACTACCCTGACCAGACATAAAACTCTATCACCAATATTCCCTTAATCCGGGCGCCATTGAAACAGTGAGACTCTAACCTGACCAAAAGAGATTGTTGGCAGGCTCAAGATACGTTTATTAATCACAGGGTCGTGAGTTGAATATTGGTGATAAAGTTGAAACGCTGGTTAGGGACTCGCCGGGAATTTGTAGACTTCAGCTCCTTGGTAGACTCAATCCAACTGGTCCACTTCTCCAGACGTCAAGTGATTTTGCGGTTAGCGCCAGGAGGATATTACTCCTCGGCGTGGAACCCTGGAAAGAGACCAGTGTGAATGATAGGAATACAAAAGCGCAACAGCGCCCAGCTATCAGGCGACGGCTCCCCACACGGAGACTTCCGACGAGGGCCCTAGGGTAATTAGGATCTAAGAGTGCCGCAGTCCAATAGACACTGTATAGAAAAGGGAAATACATAGAGAGTATAAAATACACGAAAATAAGAAAGACTAACTACGAACCAATGCTTACCCATGGATTGGGGATAGTAGGGAAGTTTCACATCAACAACTGCACTTTACAGCAACTAAACATTCAGCTCCATTACAGTACTAAAAGGAATAACAGTACTAAAGGGACTAGCCCATCGCCGCAACCAAAGGCGTGACTTAAAAATTATTGATGCAGAAGATACAACCTCACGTTTCAGAGCTCAAACAATGTCTGCGTCAAAAAAACAATCAGCTGCCAGACGAGATTCCAGACCCGAATTTCCGAATTTCTATAGTTGTACTTTTTATCTGGCTAATCCGCCAGTAGCCAATATGGTCAAAGAGGTAGTACGTTACAGTATCTGAAGTATGCCAGTAGTCAAAGGAAAAAAATCTAGCGTCACACTTTTCCAATATGGGTTGGCTATGGCACAGTTGTGCCCACATTTAGCCAGTTATTCTAAACTTCATTTTACGTGGCAGGGGGCTAGCCTATCGGCGGAGCCATGGATATATTGAAAATTTCCTCGTGATGTTTTCCATTACCGTTAGAACGTCCGTATAATGTACTCAAGACTAACGAAAGACCGAAATCATTAAAACACTAATTTCGAGCTAATATTATGTTTTCGATCATGGATTTAACAGCATTTGGGTAAGTTAGTTAGTATTTTGAAAATTAGTAGAATAAGTCCACCGGACCGAACGAAACTTTAGATTAACAAAAGCCTTATCTCAGAGATCTTAATAAATATCAATTTTATAAAGTTTAAATTGATATTTCGACAATTTTTGCTCGGTGACGCGACGAATTATCGACGATAGATCAAACGAAAGTAATCTCTAAACCTGAACGGTTTGATGAAAAAAGATTTTTTTTCTCTTATTTTAATCGTTATCGGCAGATGATGGATTGCTGCAAAAATGTGGGAGTAACTTTTTTTTTAATATATTTTTAGGGTTCCGTACCTTCAAAGAAAAAAGGCAACCCTTATCACTTTGTCCGTCTGTCCGTCTGTCTGCCTAGAAGGCCCTTTAACACGTAGACGTAGCATGTAGGAATTAATATCAATTACGCGGGTGGTTTCATGAAGTCGTGAAAAATCAATCATCTAGGTCAAGTCCTACAAAAGTTACACCGTTTTAGCCGCAAATTCACTATATTCCATTGATACTTGCAAGAAAATCAAAACCTAATATAGATTACTTCCCGTTGACCAAGAATCAGATAAGAAAAGAAGCAAGGTCTTATATCACAAGTAAAATAAAAAATCGTGCTCAGAATATTTGTTGTCTGTGGCAGAAGATAATAAACCTCCTTGTAGGCTTTGCTGCTTGCTGCCCCAATTATTTTTCTTACTGTAAAGGCCAAAGACTTCTGACCTATTCAGTAAGAAAAATAATATAAAAATAAACATACGAGTACAATGGCACTTGTTTCGTTCGGAGTATTTCGATCTTAAATTAATTAAAATAAAATTATTTAATTGAATAATAAACTTTTTCTGTATAATTAAAGGTCTTTATTAGGACTTTAATATTATTATACGTGGGGCGCACTGTAAGTTTCCGGAATGAATATGAAAAAATACTATTAAACGTACAAAATTAATTTATTGTTTTTCAAAATAATCTCCCTTGGCGTCTATGCACTTTTTCATTCGATGAAACCAGTTTTGAAAACTTTTGTGCCACTCCTCTGTGGTGACCTCTGAAACGTGTTTTTCATACTCCTCGACAGCCTCTTCTGGTGATGAAAATCTTTGACCGCGTAATTGGTTCTTAATTTTTGGGAACAGAAAAAAGTCACAAGGTGCCAGGTCGGGACTGTATGCAGGATGACTCATGAGTTCTACATTTTTCGCCTTCAAAAAGTCGTTTGAGAACTAGCATTGTCGTGGTGCAGGATGATACGGCGTTTACGGTTATTTTTACGGAGTTCGTCAATAACTTCCGGCAAACAAATGGTCGTGTACCAGTCACTATTCACTGTACGACGATTCTCTAAAGCAACAGTAGCCACGTGTCCAGTTTTATTAAAAAAAGAAGCAATCATCCGCTTAGATGCACTTTTCACGCGCGCCACTTTGGTTGGTTTCGGCTCATCTTGAAAGACCCATATGCTCGATTGCTGCTTTGTTTTGGGATCGTAGCAATAAATCCATGTTTCGTCACCTGTTACTATGTCCCACACCAAATTTGACGCACCTTCGTTGAATCTGGTAAGCATGGCACTGCACCAAGTGACGCGGTCCGTTTTTTGAGCCTCGGTCAAGTTGTGTGGGATCCACCGCGAGCACAGCTTTCTCACACCCAAATGTTTGTGTAGGATTAATTATATTTGACTCATGCCTATTTCTAAGGATGCGCGAACTTCATGGTAGGTCACATGCCTGTCTGTTTCAATCATACGGCGCACAGCATCGATGTTTTTGTTGGTCACAGCGGTGGACGGCCGACCATCGCGAGATTCGTCACTGAGATTGATACGACCACGCTTGAATTCTGCAAACCAGCTATAAACAGTTGTCTTGCATAGTGCTTCATTGCCAAAAGCTGTTTCAAGCCGAGCGATGCTCTGTTGAGCTGTCAAATTACACTTAAAATCATAGAAAATCATACTACGAAAATTTTCCCGAGTTAAATCGATGTTGATGCAGACACACAATTTTTTAAATGGCGCCACAAGGTAAAAACAAAAGGCAGTCAGATGAAACAAACTGCATTCTACAGCCAAAGAGTTCTATTTTCAAATGTTGCAATAAATTTTTAAATATTGTTTATGTAAGTGGCCAGTTCCGGAAACTTACAGTGCGCCCTATGTAATCTGCCATGTTAAAGAACTTTTAAAAAAAGCCCTTAACTGTTAGTCCGTCACATATTCCTAGCCCCTCGTCGGTGGAAGCCACCGATATCAATTGAAATGCAATTTTATAAATAACCCACTGATGAGAAGTTAACTAAATTTACCCCCGGGGTCAAATATTCACGACTCGCGCCACCTAAGAAGTTAACTTAAAAAAATCTACGGAACTCTCGGTGCGCGAGTCCGACTTGCACTTAGCATTTTTTTATTATTTTCGGCCTGTTGTTTCCTATAATTTCCTTCATTTTCACAGATTTGTATAATTCAGTTTTGGGTGAATAAAGGCTTCACTGTAGGGGAAAAATTTCCTTCAATATGTCGCTGCAACGTTGAACAGTGTCCTGGAACATGTCCCGCGACATTAAATAATTCCACACTGTGCAAAGTTGCAGCTACACGTTGCAGCGACATACTGCAGCGACATTTTGGAAGCTATTTTGTCCCTAGTGGGGAAGAAGAAAAAAATCCCCTGGTCTTTTATGTGTTCGCTGTTTCTGGTTCCCACGACACAGGGTATCCTAGTGTGGGGCCAGAAGCAATGTATGTGCCGGTATATAAATGTTTATATTTATCACATCACTCTTGACATTGTGGTCGTGCTCGTCACTTCGTTTGGGTGACCGCTTGGGTCCCTATATTTAGTGTAGCAATGTCAAAGTCAACATTTCTTTGGTACTGTAGATATTTAGGTATACTTTGTTAACGTAGTATCTGAGTCATAAGTGTGACGACTTGTGGTATACCGTCACGGCTTTTTCTCACATAAGGCACAGGACTTGCACTCAGTAGTTTTAGCTTGAAAGAATAATAAAACAGATCCACCCATTCTAACTCTCGCGATAGGGCGACAGCAGGCCTTGTGCAGCAGACTTTTGATAGACGCTGTCGTTACACACGACTTCCTCCGCTTTCATTTTAACGATGCCCTTTTTTAAACGATTAATAAGTATATAAGGTAAACCGTAATAAACTATTACTATACACATATATGTCACCGTAAGATTGTCAAAACCGTTAGTTTATAAACTAACGCGGCAGTTTGTAATCAGCTGATCGGGTCAATGTACTGAGGGACAAATATTTTTTTCCCTTTGCGACCATATGTTTCTTGTAGAAAGTTCTTCATAATGATGGGTACTATCATTCCTCAAAATATGGTCCGCTAATTAAATGTCACCTTGTATACGAAAGAACAAAGTTGTAATCAAGCACGGCAAGTTACTTGCTTGTCAGGTTCGCACTTAATGTAGCCGTGTTGTATTTAACTCTTTCGCAGACGGTAACCAAATGGGGGCCCAAAACGTGATACCCGAGTACGTATTGGACACTAAAATTTAAATGCCAGAGAAGTCGTGTTCATTTGCAGGTACAATTGAGTATGCAATTTTGACACGAATGCTATAGAATAAACTGAAAGAGCAAGCGAGCCAGAAGTATCTTCTGTCTCGGTTGCTCTTTGCTATTTTTTCTGTGTTCAAAAATGGTCTAATATGTATGACACTATCCGACCTGTAGAATTACCCATAGTGACACAAATAGTAGCGTTACCTATAACTGCAATGAAAATGCGAATTCTGCAGAGTTTCGTCCACAACAGTCAATCCAATGATTAGTCATTGGATTGACTATATATAGCATTTGACGCGATTAGTGATAAGTTGTATTCAAACTGAATATTGGCGCCTGTCAAAACTCTGCAGCTCTATTCTCTATCTCTGACATCTAGAATTTTCTATCGCAATCCCTGTAAAATTTATATTTTGAAAGATGCTTACTGCAAATTGAAGTTGACCAATCAGAGCGCGATTATCGGTGTCAGGAGCTGTCATCTAAACAGACAATCATATTATGTCAAGCAAGGAATACTGAATGATGTTTTGGCAGCTTTCTCCGAATGGACCTCCAAAATTATTGATAATGTGGCAAATCTCCGCGAATGGTTCTCTGACACCCAAACGCCGAACTCCCAAACTGGCTGCTGCACGAGGCTCCGTCCGCTCCAAAACCACGGATGGCTGCAAATGAAAGGGGTCCAGTGACAGCCAGACCTGAGCTCCCAGCCCGACGGTGGCCGCAATTCGACGCTTGACAGACGGGCCACAACCTTCGTCTACGAAGCAAATCTAGTGCCGCGCCACGCGGCCTGCCTCTTCCAAAGGGGCTGGTTGAAGTTTGATGTTGATGAATTCAAACACGGACTTTAGTTTACTGGATTCACTACTTTATTGAAACAAGGGCTCTGTACAATTATGATAAATGAAAGTCACGCACTCCGCGTTGACAACTGAGATTACAACAATATACACGACCGATCGCTACGTCAGTGTCTGGCAAGAGAAAGAAAAGAATAAAAGATTTACGCCCGTTTTCACTAACCATAAGAGACGCCTAAATCAGATGCCTAAATATTTAGGAGTTGCCTAGAGCAAAAACACGTTTCACTAACCCTTAAGTCACGACTAACGACGTTAGGCACCACCTAAAGTTACGACACCGATTTGGGAGGGCGTAGTGCTTAGGTGCCCCTAAACTGACACATGTGACAATCGCTCACGCTCTAGTATTGAGGTTATAATAAATGTTTACGATTTCATCATGAATAATGAAGATATATTATTCGCAAAAATCTCATTTTCTCATCGTCGTTAAAATTTGTGGAACGTTTACGTTTCTCAGTTGACATTTTTGAGAACAACAACGTTCAACTAATACTGACCTCCGATAACAATTTCTTTGCAGAATATTATTTTTTCGGTGAAAAATAATAAATGTTGTTGTGATTTAAACGTCAAAACACAGCAGACCACAGAACACAATAACAGACAGACAACTTGGCCACAGATAAGATAATAGATCGACGAACAAAACCATGGACAACTGTCAAAAAATTAGGCTACTCTTAGGATAAGACCAACCTATTAAAAATCGATTGGTGAAATGCAACTTTATGCTAAGCATTGCCCTAAACTAGGAGTTACTTAGTAAGGCATTTCCTAGCTCGTCGTTAGTGAAAACGGGTGTTAGTCACGTATATGGGCAAAGAGATGGTGCAGTGATGACAATCGATCGGTCGTCATTAGTATCGATCCGTTACAATTTAATGTGGTAATTTGGATTAACAGATACTGAATCGAGATACAGGTCCCCACTAACGCCACCGTACTGTATTTAGTTGTGTTTAATTTTATTTTAGCGGCTTTAAAACTCTGGTGCAAGTCGGCCTAGGATTGGTACAGCAATATCTGTAAGTGCAATGTTTTGACCGAACAGTTTTTATTGAAGTTTGTACAACAAATAAACCGTACTCTGTATATTACACAGATTCGCAATGCTTCGCATTCCACGTCGTCGAGAAAGCGAGGAAGTATGTTTTGGAATTCCGGTATGAGGGTTTCGCAGTGTTCAAATTCTTGTACAAATGGCTTTATGCATAATTTTGAACCGTAAAATGGGATGAGTAGAGATTCATGGGTAAATAGAATGACTCTTATAGAAGATATTTTCCGCCAAGAATCATTTTCTCACTGGCTGTGTCTGAGTGAGTGAGTAAACGATATTGTGTGTGAGCGGGCAAAAGCGTGGTGGGGGAGACAGGACAGGGGAAGGCTGCCTCCACTCTGTATTGGTGAACTGTACTTACTGCCATTAGCACGCACTGTCCGCAGGAATCTTAATCGCTGCTCCTGAACATTCGCGCGTTGCTCTGCATTCAACCACATCATCCGCCCCGAATCTGATGACGTCATCAGGATTTCAGAGGTTCTCCAGCTTCGGATAATGCCGACGCGGGTAGGTGTGCGAGGATTCACAGGACTTCTTAAAAAAATATTCTAGAATCCGTCCGGTGCTTCCGGTGCGGATGCTGCTGATAAGTGTGCGTTCACCATACAAATTCTGCGCAGAGCTGCATGTGCGCTCGGTACAGAATCTATATCGAAACGACCCGGTCTGAAAACTTTTCCACCATTTCATTAAATGCGCGCGGTAAAGAATTTGTACAGACGAATCTGTACTTTATCACAGGGCCGAACATACCGAAGTACCGAACCAAAATAAGTTAAATATCATACTGGCGCTGACATGTCCCTAACGAGAGTCAGCGTCAGTAATAAGACGTCAAACTTTAATATGGGAGTTATGCATCTGGGCCCAAGAAACAACATAACGAACTAAACTGACCCAATGATGGCGTCGCTTGCGTCATTGGCATATAAACATGGAAGACATTTCATATTAGTGACTTTTGTTCTCTTTTTGGCCACCAGGCCAGATACGTTTATCCCTTTCAGAACCCAGCCAGATCCGCGCGTGATCAGATGAAGTTGATACTGTTTTTTGGGTAAAAGGGGGGCCCTGAATTCGAATCTGGGGTCATTTTTCCATTTTACCGCCGCCATCTTGGAGAAAATGTCTACGTACATTTGTATTATTGCAGGCCCAACATTAGGTCAACACATTTGTGCGTTACACAATTGTGTCGACCTGGGCCCTATATATATAACCAGGGTACAATTGTGAGTACGCATTTTTGTATTTACTGTGGCGCAAGTGGTTTGATAAAGAATTTAAACTAATAATTTATTTCTTTAATGTCTTTATTGTTTTAGTATTAAATAACAAAATTATATGCTTTTTAGTCATTTAGTCTTAATAAGCAGTCTTTAAATCACAATAATCAGTCATAATTTGAGTAGAACTAATCAACATTTCAATAAGTATTATTCAGTCAGCATTGTGAAAACGGAAGTAGCAATTTCTGTCCTTATTTAGGCAAAAATATACATCACATTTCGTGCAGCGACATCTTGTTCTGCTGTTATAGGATTTTTCACGACAGCAACGAGGTTGATTCAGCTTATCAATTGCAGGCCAATGCTAGAAACAGTCTCGTTTTTTATCAGCACTTGGCAGCGAACTAGGTATATATTTTGAGGTAGTTGGCATTGCAGCAAACTCAAAATCATCTCTGTTGCTAGTTTGATTAGGCATTCCAGCAAGCAGATAGTCGATCACAGATAGGCGAAAGTCAAGCAAGTCCATGATCTCAGAAGCTTTCGTACCTAATACCTCACAGGCTTCTCGGTATTCGAACCAAGAGTTGACTATCGCCAGATCAAACATATGTAGTATGACCTTGAGTGTCCATTTCCGGGATTTTATCCACGTTCTGTACTGCTCCATCATCTGGTCGCAGATGTCCACACCACCCATATATGTGTTGTAGTTCTTGACGATGGCTGGAAAAGATACATCTACATACTTCCGCCCCTTTTTCTCTCATCTTGGTACTTTAGTTCGGGGCTGTGTTCCATAGACAGTTGAGATCATATGTACGCCTTTGTTGTCCTTCCACTTTAAAACGCACAATTTGTCGTCATCACCAACAACCTCTTCATCCTCACCTCTGCTCATTTGTCTATCTTTCTTAAACTCGTACTTTGTGTTTTTTTGGTGTTGAACCTATTAAGCATGATGGTGCCAGTCCCTTCTTTCTTTCGATTGATCAACCTATGCATCAATTCAAGCGTCGTGAAATAGCGATAAAAGTACAGGAAGCTTCCTTCTGGCAACGTCTCAGGCAATCGAAGCACCACTGCGGCAGCTACTCCAAACTTTTGGGCATCGGACAAGTTTGTGGTCTGACCTTGATAAATCTCAAAGTCAAGTACAGTTCCTCCGTAGCTGGTAACAACAAAGTTCTTCAATCCTTCGGGGCGTGGTTTGTTTCTCACTACGACTTTCATACCTGGAGCTCGACCACTAAACGGGATCATTTGTTCATCTGCTGAATACGGCGATGGTACCTAACTGTCGCTTGCGTCATTGTCATATAAACATGGAAGACATTTCATATTAGTGACTTTAGTTCTCTTTTTGGCCACCAGGTCAGATACGTTTATGGCTCTATGTAGGTACATATAATAATAAAAATATTAATGCCAAGGTTGCCGAGCCGATAGACGATTGGCCAAGATTTTAAATACCTAACCTAGGTATTTAATAAGATGGCATTTTGAATTTCCCGCGGAACTCCACAAACCGGAACTTTCTTGTTCGCCCGCGATGTTTTTTATATTTACTTCATTGTTTTTGTTTCGTATGGATACCACCGACGAGGGGTGCAACTTCCAATATCTGTGCCGTTATCGCGAATATTATTTACGCCCTGCCGCGGAGGTTGCTGAGGAAAGAGGTCGCCTACAGGATGGACTTATTTCACTTTCTTGAATAAACATTAACACTACGCTATACCGGCACTTCTTTTCGTCGTACGCACGTACAGTGTCCCCATTTTGCGAAGTCCCCTTTTCGAGAAGTCCCTGTAATGCGTAATGTGACCATAAATTTTTTCGTCGGAGCGGGATATTGAAAAAATATAACGGCCAAGTGCGAGTCGCGCTCGCGCACTTAGGGTTCCGCACAAATCGCATTTTTATGTGAAGGAACTACAAATTGTCGTTTTAAGGATTTCCCTTTACTTGTGCTATTTATACATTACTTCTTGCCAAATTTCATGATTCTAGGTCAACGAGAAGTACCCTAAGGTTTAGATACCCATGCGAGTATCTAGAAAATTAAGGAATTTTTCGCAAAAACAGTCGTTTCTTTTGATTGCGTTGACCTAGAAGGGACGACAGACCTGATTAGGTAATTAATATTAATTTCAACTTGATACCTCCACTATTGCTGAGAAAAATGGGCTTGACAGAAGGACAGACCGACAGACTGATAATGGCCCTTTTTCCTTTTACGTTTTTACTGCTTTTTTAACCAACATAAAAAAAGAAAGGGATTCTTAATCATATGTTTTTTTGTTTGTTACCTAAAAATTTAACAATTCTTTCATGAACAGGTGTCAAAAATATATTAAATATCTTGACCGATATTCAGGGCCTAATTAAAAACATGAGAAGACATCCTTGATTTTCAGTGCTAAACTAGTGACGTATATCCGGTCCGTCCGTTCCCGCCCGGATGTTCGGTTAAGCCGCGTGGTACCTTGTTTGCGCGCGCGCCCCACCACACCACCGAGGCAGTTCGGATTGTTGAATTCGAATTTAGCTTCATTGGCGTCTTGATTTTCGCACGGCACAGTCGCTGCTCAGCTCCTGAGTACGGCCCGCCAAAAATCTATACATCGTGACGTGAGAACTTCTTTTGCATATTATAACCAACTGTTCGTTAAAGAATTTCTTAGAATTTTCTGATTTATTGCAGGCAAATAAAAGATTCCCAACGGTGTGACCATTCGTTTGTGTAAAATGGAGCAAGAAACCCCGGAGGTTCCGTCCAGTGTGGAGCACGTGGCGGCGCGTAAGGATAAAGGCAAGAAAAGGCGGAAACCGGTGAGCTCTTCGGACTCACAATTCTAGTTCGTCCTCGTCGAGTTTCTCGGAAAGCGACGATCGCAGGAAGCGGTACCGACGGCGCAAACGCATCAAGGAACGTAAGTTCGATCTTCTTTTTAACGAGATTAAAGATCTTAAAAGCCAACTTGCTGCTACACAGGAATTTCACGAATATGATTGTGAACCACGGCATGACTTGATTATAACCCTAATGTTAGTGGAGACCTCTACGAAGGTCATGTTGAGGAGTCCGAGCCCGCCAAAATTGACTCGGCTTTCGAGATCGATCTTAACATTTTTACTGGTACAAAAACCAAGGAGCCCGCTGTACCGCAGGCGTCTCCCGAACTAACACAACAATTAAAAGATTTGCAGCGATTCAATAGCCAGGACTGGATTAACGTCCGATATGCCGACGTCCAAAAATACTATTTAATTGCGCCGGGTTTCACTAATCTTGAAGCTAATGAAGAGATAAGGAGGTACGATACATCTAAAACTACCTTAAACATGGAAAAGGCTTTTGCCGGCATTTCCTTTGCATTGCTCAAACAGCGCGACGCGCTTTTGAGTGAATTACAAGCCTTTCTAGCCTGGGCGCATCACGTCGAAAACCTACGATTCGGCGATATCCATACAAAGCTCAAAGAAATGTTGGCCAATGGTGAGTATAGCAAGATTTCAAACGACGCTCTCCAGCTCGTCTGTGGACACCGGGCTGAACTTATTCAATATCGCAGAGAAGGCATACTCTCATCAGTAAAAGACCAGTACCACAAAAATACATTACGCAAAATTGCGCCGTCAGGTTCTGATCAATTTGAAGCCGACAAATTTAATACTTTATTGGAAAAAGCGGGTGGAGTTAAAAATGTGTTTTGGGTGGAAGGAAAGTCTCGCTACAATACTGCGCCACAGTACGAGCCTTCCACTTCTACCCGCAGTCAGACGCAGAAACAGGCCGCAACTTATAACAATCGCGCGCAATATCATAATCAAAGCCAGTATCATACTTCGGCCCGAGGCAGGATAAATAATAATTCGTTTCGCGGGCGAGGCGCGCGGGGTTCACGCGGCCGTGGTCTCCCCGACAGGTCAGGAAGGGATTATCAACCCAGACGTTCTCCCTCATCCCACCGGGATAGGAGACACCAAACCCATAAACGAAAATATTGACTATGCCATGCACATGCATGCAAAAGTTCACGCCGGACAACTCCGCATGTACTGCGATCGTTGGAAACAGTTGGGAGGTCCCACATACATTCTCAAAATTATACAAGGATGCCGCATTCCTTTTGTGTTGAAACCACCATTGCACATTCCATACAGTCGCAGTGTGAAAACACCAGAATCAGAACAAATGTCGAAAATAATGAAAAACATGATCTCGCAGGGTGTGCTAGAAAAGGTGCGCCCATCGCCCAGCTTTATTTGCCCGATATTCCTGCGCCCCAAGAGCGACGGCACATGGAGGCCCATATTCATCTTCAAAAATCTGAACCAATACGTCAACACTCGACTTTTCAGACTAATAAATGTTCATCGGGTAACGGATTTTCTACAACCCAAGGATTGGTTGGCCAAAGTGGACATTCACCAGGCATACTTCCATGTCCCTGTATTCGAAGGCCACAGAAGGTTTCTCCGCCTTCTGTACGGCGACGAAAACCCACAAATACTGGAAATTACGTGCCTACCCTTCGGCCTTTGTTCAGCACCGAGAATATTCGCCGCAATTACCAACTGGATAGCACAATACCTCCGCGATCACGGTATCCGGATCATCGTGTATCTCGACGATTTTATGCTGGCTCATCAAAACAAAGCCACTCTCATAAATCAAGGTCGTTGACACTGAACACGCTCGCCCACCTAGGCTGGCAAGTGAACACAGACAAATCTGTTTGCAACTTACAGAAGGCAGTGGAATACCTGGGCATTGTGTGGAATACATGGCAGAACGCGAAATACATTCCTCAGAGGTTAGTAGCAAAAATACATTGCACGGTATCCAAAATCTTGACAACACGGACAACGTCCGTCAAACAGTTACAAGGTCTCATTGGCCTGCTGAACTTTGCCAGTTTTGCTGTACCGAGGGGTCGTCTAAATTACCGGTATTTACAGTTACAGGCCAACAAGGCCTTGAAACTAAAGATGACAAAAACCTTTCCTCTAGTTGCGAAAGCCCTAGTCGAGTTAGAATGGTGGCAGTTGAATTGTCAGAAGAGTACTCTACTTCATGTCCCACTATCGTCTCATTACCTAACAACAGATGCCAGCGACATCGGCTGGGGGGCCAAATTAAACGAAATCTCAATAACAGGCTCATGGCTACCCTCACAGAAGAACCTTCATTGCAACTACAAGGAGATGTTGGCCATATTAAATGTTTTACGCCATCATTATCAGCTCCTGTGCTCACAGTCGCTGCTAATACAGTGCGACAACAAAACTGTCGTCTCTTATCTAAGAAAAGAGGGAGGGGCGAAATCTATAGCCCTTACGGAGCTGGCAATGAAAGTGCTACAAGTACTGGACCAAAACAACATTCACATGTCCATCTATCACATAGCAGGGAACTACAACTGCGAAGCAGACCATTTATCACGTCTCAAAGACCCACCAGAATGGCATCTCCTGTCAAACATAACAAATGTCGTGTTTGCCAAGTGGGGAACCCCCGTAATCGATCTTTTTGCTTCCAGGAGAGCTCACGTGGTTCCAACGTACTGTACACTGGACAGAACCGACAACAAGGCGAGCATGTACGATGCTCTAGGCAGCAAGTGGGATTTCAAGTTGGCATGGCTGTTCCCGCCGCCTTTTCTCATTCCCAGAGTATTGACGCACTTATACAATGCACTGGGTGTGTACCTGATCGTAGCCCCGAGATGGCACAAAATTTACTGGAGACCAGACCTGAAGAGCCGCGCATTGTCACCCCCATTCACGATAAGGAACCTGTCGCAGGTCCTAGTCGATGTAACGACGGGACGTCCGCCCCCCAACACATCGGAGATGACGCTGGAGATATGGAGATGTGGGGTTGGCAAGAACACCTAAGTGACTGGAGCGAGGAACAAAAAGCTCTGCTCCGTTCGAGCTGGCGTGAATCCACTCTTAGAACGTATAAACCAGCTTGGACCCGTTGGCGAAACTGGACCATAACTCACAAGGTACATACACATAAACCTACAGGCTCAGACCTGGCCCGATTCCTCACTGATCTACATCAAAAGGAAGGCCTTTCATACAGCACTATCCTTGTTCATAAATCTGTAGTGTCTACTCTTTGTGATCCCAGTGAAAGTAATAAGCTAAGCTCACATACACTTGTAAAACAAGTCCTAAAGTCCATTGGGTTAGCTAAGCCTAAACCTATCAAAGCCCCCATCTGGGATATAGACTCCCTTGTAAACCATCTTTCTAAAGGAACCTGCAATTCATCAAGTTTATTTTCCACCTCTCAAAGAGCGGCTGCTTTACTCCTACTATGCTCGGGTAGACGTGTACACGATTTAACTTTACTTACCGTTACTCAGGAACACTGTATTATTTCAGATGACAGCATAATCTTATGGCTCCAAAACTGACTCCATTACCCATCAACAATCGGGATGGAAGCTAAATAAGAATAAGGACAAGTCACTGGATCCTATCTACTGGATACGCCGCCTCATTGAGTTGGGTAAACCCAGGCGAATTGCTGCTAAGTGCGATAATCTGTTTGTGAGTACTACAGGCGACCCCAAAGCTGCTACACGTACGATCATAGGGGGCTGGCTGAAGAAACTACTTCAAGATGCAAACATCAATGCTACGCCTGGCAGTTTCAGATCAGCTGTTGCATCCAAAAAATCTGGAGATAGAAGAGAGTCATTGATTACGAACCTATTCTCCCCTGTCGAGTAATTAAGACAATTATGTATTGTTCAATACTTTATTCCAAAGTTTGATTTATATTTGCTGATTTGAGTAATACCTACCTAATTTATTTACTGGTTTGGTACCATTTCTACGCAGGTTCTATCAAGATGAATAATAATACCTGTTTATAAGTTACAAGTTAATTTTATTTCCTTAAACCACACTAATCACCTCATCTTAACAGAAAGCAATACAGAACAGATACAATAATGTCATAAGTCATAGTACCTAACCTACATACAGTACATGTAAACTTTAGGTTTCTTCCTAAGGGATCATCGATCAGTCCGAATAAATTATAGATAGATACTTACTTGTTTATCAAAACACCTGAATCATTCATAATTTCTGTATGTCACAACATAAACATACCTACTTTTATTTAAATATGTATGTTTACGAATCACATTAGCGTCCACCAACACCAGGCGATATCAAACACGTCTCTCATGTTTTTAATTAGGCCCTGAATATCGGTCAAGATATTTAATAGAGACGTTTTACCTGAAAATAAAACGTTTATTAAATACTTACCATATTCAGGGCCTAATATTTTTTAAATCTGCCTGGTGGACATGAGAGATCCAATGAAGCTAAATTCGAATTCAACAATCCGAACTGCCTCTGTGGTGTGGTGGGGCGCGCGCGCAAACAAGGTACCACGCGGCTTAACCGAACATCCGGGCGGGAACGGACGGACCGGATATACGTCACTAGTTTAGCACTGAAAATCAAGGATGTCTTCTCATGTTTTTAATTAGGCCCTGAATATGGTAAGTATTTAATAAACGTTTTATTTTCAAGTAAAACGTCTCTATTTTTTATATGAAAGGATGACTTTATAAACATGGAAAATGGCTTATAAACGACACTATTTATTTATTTATTTGTCTATTGTGTCGTTCATAAGTAGTTTTTAACTTGGTAAAATATTAAATGTAAAATATAAAATAACCTTTGCTCTATTTGCTAAAGCGATAAATTATTGCTCTTTCGGGAGACAGCGGTACAGACAATCTGAAAGCGGGACTGTGCCGCCCAAAGCGGGACGTATAGTCACGTTAGTTATGCACCTAAGAGCTCTTTCACATATAGGCGTTTTAGTTCCTTAACAGGAATTTGTCGCGACAGACAAGCCCTTCACATTACAGCGTATGCAGCGCGTCTCAATCGCGAAGCTGTCGCTAGAGTTTTTCGCGCTACAGACGCATCATTGCATTTTGAATCCCATAAGGCAGGCCGAGATTGATTTTCGTGTATTAATTTATCGGAATCTAACATGGCGAAGGTACTTTGCAACTTCCTGCACATGCGTTCGCAACACTGGTCTAACGCCGACTGATCGCATAGCACGCAACATCGCGGCGTTTACTCTTCGACTAGCTCGCAGCACTACAAACTAGAGATGAGAGTATTGCTTGTTTTTCTATATTGGTTAATGGTTAATTGATAAAAAATATCGATAATTTTGTTGGTTGAAAATATGACTTGATATTTTGATTCAAGTACTAAACAATCAACTATTCACCTCACTGACATCACTTCCTTTTGGAAGAATAAAACCCGCTCCGCTCCTAATTCAACCCGAGAGAGAGAAAGTAGAACTGCGGGAAAAAATCATCCCCTTTTGGTACCAGCAGCACCACCGGCAGTACCACAGGTATGAAGTGCAGGTGCGTATACATTACCCTGTATCGAAGGAACCAGAAACAACAAGTCATTTGTATCGTAAGTAAGAATTTATAGTATGAATAGGAATTAGCTGAGCAGGGCCTGGATAATAAATAACAGTTAGCCCAGCTGTTAATTACAATTTTTACCTACGACGGACAGTACGGAACGGAGGAGATATATACGTTTGGGCTAAGAGGTTGTTTTTGTGTGTGTTTATGTATGTCCGTGCTGATGGAAAACAAAGAGAGAAACCTACAGTATGTAATATCCGTCTAAACGTGGGTACAACTATGCCACCGCAACTTCGTATGGTATAACACACAGATAGGTTGAGGGGCGTGGCACGTGCGAACAAATGTAGCTCCGACAGGTTTGATATTAAAAATTCTCGGTAGTCACCGGGCGACCGCAGTGACGAATTCATTTCCGTTGTTTTTCGAAAATGCCGACCTGTGCAATACTCACGTGCAAAAATAGAAGCGAGATTGTGAAATCCAAGAACGCCGGTGTCACATATCAATTGTAAGTCTCATTCCAACTATTATTTATTCTTAAAACACAAGAAATAAACATTATTACGAAAATAAATCATTCGCGGAAAATTCGTCACGAATTGACATGAAAGTGACAATGTCATGTTGTTCTCGCTAAGTTTACTATACATTGCTTGTTTTGTATCTTAATTTCACTACTTATTGCCAAGCTATCACGCAATGAATATTTCACACTTATCTAAGTACGAAAGCAAAGATGCATCGTGATACGGGGGCGAACTGTTACACGCACACAGAGACGACATATAGTGATGGGGATAGTGATAGGAGAATTATGTTTTTGAATCGATAGATTTTATCATTCCGCAATTACTAATATAGTTAATGTAGTTATTTTATTGCTCATGATACGTAAGTTTATTGTTAGTTATTCCAATGATTGCCAAACAGGCAGTTTAGATTTTAAGTTTGTTCAAAACCTCGCCCGACGAAGGATAATGGGGTGTTATAAGTATTGATCGGAAATTCCGATGCTTTCAGTCAGGTCCGAAGAGTTCACAATTATTCTACCTTCAGAAACCTCTTTGCCTCTCTTTCTAGCTGTAAGGATTCTGTTGAAAATAAAGAAGAGAGGCAAAGGGGTCTCGTATGTCGTATAAATATGTCGTATATACAAACAATTTACTATTTTATTTATATAAACCGGCATTGTATACGACTGTCTATACCAGTGTCTATAAATTATAATCGATCGATGATACCCGCTGTCCTTGCATTGTCCTAACACTAGCTCGACTAGCTAGTATACCTGTGGTAGTGTGGGTGTGTTCGGACGATAGGTGCATGACATTGCACTAACCAATAAAAGCGGAGGGATTGATGTACGAGTGGTGTAAATGTATGCGTGTTCTTAGTTTTCGCGATACTGGTTCCGATACAAACTTAGCGCCAAGGGCCTATCTCTCGATATCTGTGGTATAACACGTGATGCTATGAGGAAACTTTTAGAATGTTCAGGAAGTGAAAGATTAATGATTACTCCGTCTATTGGCATCATTATAGGTGTTCTTCTGGGAGGAGAAGACCTGACAGTTACACCCTGTATAGTAACAGGGACGCGTTAGCATGCATGTTGAATTCTAATCTACCCTCCAATAAACTGTGTGGGATGTAATACACGGACTACATATAAAACTTTAAAAAAGTGCACTCGTAGTTTATAGACGGGTTCCTAACACCGACTGGATTGTTGCTTCGTGGGACACTGAACTATACCCTTTCATCTTCTTTTAATGCGTCAAGGGTTCACCTCACCCTTGTGACCGGGTGGTTCGACAGTCGAACCACCAGGACTTCATTTTCCTGCTGGTTCGACGATCAGAGGGAGGCAGGGACGAGATATAAAGTCGTATGTTTATCCTAGATGGGGTAGCAGAGGCATGGAATGGCTATGCAAGTCACATCAAACCGTGTTTCCTCAGAGACATAACAACACATAATATAACCTTCCTACCTCCAAGAAATTTTAGACAGTTGTTATTATGGCGCATGACTTCGATGAAAGAAAAAACCGGTCAATGAAAGTCCAAATGAATACCAAAACACGGCGCGATCACCGACCACCACAACCATAGACAACGCTAGAGATGTTAGCCTCCAAATAGTGATGTGATAGTGAATAACGATCGATTCGATCTGAATAAAATAAATAAATAAATGTAGCCCATTGTTGTCCCCACCGAGGGGCATTGGCTTTTACTCAGAGTTAGTTTGAGCCTTATTCCACCACGCTGGCTCAGCATGGTTTGGTGGAGGGGTGTCGGGCTAGTGGCCGACCCGACGGACAGAATTTTCCGAGATGCCCTATTAAGAATAACTGAATAATTAGCAATTTTCACTTTTAAGTATATAAATTTAGATGGATATGAACTGTTAACACTAAAAATAAACTTCTTTGATGTTCCATTTAATTCTAGAAGTTTATTTACACACCCATGCACTGATTTGTCATAAGAAGAATATACTTTGTAAATGACATAATCCAGTTTACTCGTACTTGTAGAAGGACAGAATATTATTTGTGTAAATAATGACAATCCGTTATGTACATACGTCACCCAAATTGTTACAAACGAGCACGCATTACATGATTAACTGGGGAGTCGATACGTAGAATTGTTTTTGGGTACCATCGTTAATATTCCGATAGGCTACTAGGTTTCCACGGTTCTGTCTTAGTTTTCTTATATGGATATGGTTTATTTATTTCTCAAAAATAATAAAATTCGACAGGCGTTCGAGGGATAGGTAATTAGGTATTGATTATATTGAAAAATAACCTATTTTACAGATTTTATTTCACGTTTACAGATGATAAAGGATCGTAAAATATCTAAATCTAAATAATTATGTTTATGTTAAATGCTGTTTAGATAGTCAACCATGTAATATAAATTAATAAATCGTCCTAGTCGAATTATGAATATAAGTGATTAAACAATAAGGAAAATATCCACCGTCTCAACACAAAATCATGCAACTATTGATAGGAAATATTAATTATGTCTCATCCTTGGTGGAAAATACGCAGAAAAGCGGAACCCGGTGCATATTTCTTCAAAAAATCTCTCAGTCCCACAGTTCTGCTTCAATACTCAAATTGATAGATTTTCGTTTCGATTGCAAGCGACGACGCTGTTAGTTACGTTCTATATTTATTTATTTCATCCTGCGGAATAGTTGCATTTCTTTTATTCTTTTTGTATGAACAAAGATGAAAATGATTGCTTGGATAAATTAAGGAGCTTGAAATTCCGATTTCTTTTATACTCACAAGAGGGCTTCTAAGATACTGTATTTTTTATCCGATTATGTATATGTTGGGTTAGATAAACTTAATTTCAAGCAGTTCAAAGCTTTTTGTATGGAAGCATGGAATATCCCATAAAGTTACACGCTTTAGGGTTATTCCCATTTCAGCCTTTTCCGATCCGCCCAATGACATCAATTGCAGCCTCTTTTCACCCATAGCGCTTAAGCACAGCTAAGTAGGTTTAGTTGTTTTGTTGCGAGTCTATGACAAAATAAGTTTAATCATCTCGTTACGTGTATAGATCTTAGCTCCGGGTTAAGCTCAGCGCGAGTGGATTTCAACAGCTGCTCATCGTAAGTGCCGCTTATATGTCCGCTGTCCTATCACGAGCGAGAGACAGTGACAGCATGTCTTTGAACGTCTGTCAAACTTTGAGTTGCCGGCTCCGCATCCGGGACAAACGCCAGGTTTACGAAAAGAAAGATCGGCGACAAGTTGTTAAAATTGTTTCAGCCATTCACCCGCTGCTATTTAAAATGAACCTTTGATTAATCTGAATAATCGCGTGTTACATTTGACCACTCTTTCAGAAACTGGGGGTAATTAGTACGAATCGGTAAAACCATATTGGTTTTTCCTGGTGCTGTCTGGTTTTACTGGCGACAAATTAAAAACCACAATGATATTTTATACTCAAAATACTGGTCTCTTTTTATCCAACAACCAACAAAAACAAATTGGTTGAAATACTTCGAAATTGCATCATGTTTGGACGCATGAATACCTGGCAATATATTAACAAAGGATCATTGAGTTAAACATAACCACACTAGTGGCTCTGACCTTACCTACGGATTTAAGACTTGGTCTTTGTGTGACATCCAAGAGTGCGGACTTGAAGATTACCAGCGCAATATGGAGCGCAATATTCTGGGGGTCCGGTTATTGGACCGAGTCCGGAACACCGAATTGCGCTCCAAAACAAAAATAAAAGACATAGACAAAAGAAAAGCGGCCGAATTGAAGTGGGACTGGACCGGCCACATTGCTCTTATTGAAATTCACAATACACACGCTTATATTTACTCAGATTAAAGGCGAACCTCAAACTCTTTGCATAATTAGGGGATTATTGCTCTACCAAATTAAGTAGTACTCGTTTGTCGCGTTTCTCTGTCAACAAAGACATCCTTCCAACATAAATCGCACAACTATACTGTCATGGCTAAATCACAAACGAGATGTAAACATGACTATGAATAATAACCTAATTTTCTTACTGAAAACATGAAATCAAATACAGTTGTAGGGTCAAAAGTGAACCTACGTTGTGAATTATTGGAAGACGCCATTGTCGCAGGGGACATGAAGAAATCATGCCTAGAGAAGCCAGCATTACTTACGTATGTGTTTTTTATGTCTATTTAAGCTTACTAACGTACTTATGTAACATTTTTTTACGTAATATTTTAGATAGAATACTAAAATTATGACCTACCCCAGAACCCAGTGTTTACAGGCCCTGAAATATAATGTGTACGTGGGTGCGTGTATTTTTCCTAATTCATTTCATTCTATGTTTTACAAATTTTGTCAATGATGCTTGTAAGCGTGTGAAAAATTTATACCAATAATTCGATATATAAATATAGAATAAGAAAATATATTTGATATACATCATTAAAATACATATATGGATATGTCATCCCATACTGAACTCCATATTGTTTTGAGGCTAAGAAAAATGGCGCCTCTGTCGGAATTCGTCGGAACCACTTGGTTCGTTCGAACTCGGACTTCGTTACGAAAAATTGTAACGGCGTCAAAACGTTACGTTCCGTAAATCAGTGGTGATTTGAATTGTGATTTGAATTTAGGGTGAATAGACACAAAATCAGGAAAGTTGATCTACGGATAACTCTCAAATACTTGAGATCTTTCTATAGGTGATCAAGAATAAATATAGATAAAATTACCTCACTGTTCAATAATAAAAAAAAAAAGTTGAAACATAATTAATTAACCCACTTAGATAGGTACATTAATTGTCATTGCCGTTAAACTATGAAAGGTGATGTAAGCTCGGATATAGAGATTAGTAAAGTGACTAGGAGGATCTTGATTTCAAAATAAAAGTAATCATAGAAAAAAGTATATTTGATAAAAGTAAAGTTAGGATTCCTAAGGTTAAGTTTACGTAATAAGCTGGACTCAAAGAACCGACATTTACACCTACCAAAATCCTGTGAAATAAGACATCTATTTATAATACTAAAGAACGTCGGTACAAAGTTACGTCAGTCGGATGATAGATTTTCCTTACGGGGATTTATCGAAAACAATATTTATAAGTTTAACTATTTGCAGCCAATAATAATTGGAAATTATATTACTTAGTCATGATAAGTCACTTCTTGTGTTTTTGTATTGTGCCTCCCGCATGATTTACAGCAGTAAACAACGCAGGACACCAATTTATTCTGTCATACGCACACGTCTATCCAATATCACAGTCTGCGCGCGACTGAGAGAGGTTCGTGCTCACTACCAGTATGGGCACCATCTAAACGGCGACACTTTTGAGTCTGGTGACGGGTCCCCTATATTCAAGTCTGTGGATATTATATACATACACTTTATTTATTTTAGGATTCACCTTGATGAAAATTCGCAAGATGCATGTTTCATTCTTGGTGTATTGAGCACCATATTGGATTGTTCTATTACACTAAGCTATCTCATACTGATTGTGATTTCATAAAGCAGTTGTAACTTCGATGTATCACCGCCAGATCAGCTCAGAAAACCCAATAAAACCATGTACAACATGATAAAGAAATTGAGTATAGTATACATTGTCGTGTAGTTCTTATTCATCCTGATGACTACCTAGCACAGGACATACCTACACCATTGAATTATGTTGTTTCCTAACTATAAAAGTTACTTAAAAGGCTACATTCATTTAAACATTCGTAATTGTTCACATCAAATCAAATTGAATATTTGCTACAAAATATAAATACATATGAACTTAACTTCACACCGACCCATCTCTTACCGGCAAGACATTTTCCCGTTATGTTTTGAATTTTATGACCATGGCATTAGGTTGAAATTCGCGATGCATCAAAAAGGATTAGGTCGGTGAGAGCTTAAATAAACAATAAACAATTCACCATCTAGGAGTTGGTGTGCAAATATAGTGCAACAATAGTGTTGGGTATGAAACAAAAAAAGTATTGCCACCTTCTTAAACAATAAGACAAGACCTAACCGTACCCACGTCTTACATAGGTAATGAATGACGGAGGGTTGCGTCCTGCAGTCAGCAGCAAGCTGCGAGTCAGACACATTAGTGCAAGTATAACTGTCCTAGACGTAGACAGCCTAGGCTTTGAGGTAATGGGTAGTGCAGGTTTACGCAGATAAACAGACGGCGTATTGTCTCACACTAGACAGTGGTCCATGTCATTTCCGGAACTCAAGAGTATTTGTTTATCGTATTAAAGTTATTTTATGAATTTATTCTAAAGTGAAAGTTGTTTAGAATAATGCCCTCTCCATATGACTTCAAATCTCTGAAACATCCTTCTGTATTATGACTAGTGGCCCTGTGGGCAGAATACCTCGCTAACAGAGGGGACTGTGACCCAATTTATAGGTATGTATTTCAGATTCAATCAAAATCAAGTAGTAATGTAGCCGCACCAATAACTTTGTAAACTACATTTTGCGATTTAAAATACAATCTATTGATTTTTTACGAAAAAAGTTACAGTCTATTTCACTCACTCTCAAGGTCTGTATAGATCCTCTTTACTAATCCGTCTACTACTTCGAGGAGACCAAACTTGGTATGTTTTGAAAATATTTCTTGGATTTTTAGAAAACAGGCGTCCGAAAGGTTATGGTGTTGTATACTTTTAGCATCGGCTCATGAAGCTCTTTAATTTGATACCCCAAACGATAGGATTCAGAAAAAAAAACATACAAAAAATTAATGACGTCATTGGGGGGAGTCCCCAAGAGGAAAATCGAGAAAAGCTCTTGACAAAAAAAACTTTTGTTGTTTGCCAAGTTTTGTGAGAATCGCTTGAAAACTTTGGCCCCTAGATCGGAACTGACAGACACACATAGAGACAGACGAAATCAAAATCGGCCTCCTATTTTGTCGAAATGGAGCCCTTCGCTCGCTTCGCTCGCTCTGTCAAATAGGATGAACAAAACAATGTAAGGGAAAACCGCGAGGTGGCGATAAAGCAGCTGATTGTTGTATCTGTAGCTGGATTCCTCGATTAGTGTTATACAAAAAAACTCGCCACTCCTGCTAACAAGACAATCCAACGGCGCCCACTGGGAAGTGACCGTCTCCCATGATACAAGTTGTCCTTCTTTGGGAGGCAGGCACCTTTTATATGTAAACCACGTTATTTTTAACAATAAATTATACTTATTATTATTATTCCGTATCTATTGGCTAATCGCCATTCATTTTTAATTCAAATCACAGTCGCTTTAAGCGACAGCTACTATGAAATAATCGCTTCTAATTGGTCAAATTTCAATTTTGAAGTTTCCGAACATGGAAAGCGATAGATGATGTAAGACATTCAGAATAATGCAACCGCATTCAATATGGTAATTGATGACATTATATTTCCTCGATAGCTCAGGTGGATTGTCTTGAAGCAGGAGTGGCGGAGTCAAATCTTGTTGATGTTTTAATGTAATTTACGCTGAATTTGTTGTAATTTTTTTCGCTTCATATTGCTTTCGGGCTGACGGTGAAATGCCATTATCACTACACTTACAAGTTGCTTCTATTCCAAGCTCAACAAGGATTTCCTTTGTCAATAACTTGTAGTGTATGCACACCCGAACCCTAATTACATCTATATATAGCCCGGTATTGTATGAATCTAGAGACATTATACGACTGTACTTTGAAGCCGATACTCGTCTTATTCCACGCATATACCACATCCTTACATGGCGACCTAGCCAGGCCAGCCTACCTCTCGCGAGGTAGTGCTGTGCCGAATGGCAGTGCATCAAATAAATAAATACTTTTAATAATTAGAAAATCCTGGAGAAGAGAATAATTACGAAGAACGTGAAGACAAGTTTGCAGCCAGAGAAAGACAAAGAAGATAAAAGAGAAGATATTAAAGAAGAAAGAATATAATTGAAATAATTAAAGAAGAAAAAATAGAGAAGATAATCATGGAAGATGGATAAATATGGAAGACAGACATTTATTTTAGAAGATACCATAAACAAGAGAGAAAAATAAATAAAGAAGACTTGCTGCCGGGTGCCGGGCGTTTTTTCAAGCCAGTGATGTGGATTGCAGGGCGCCGGGCGTAACCGTACGGGTCAAGTGAGGAGCAGCTGGGAGATGTACGGGTCCCAGGATGAGCTGACTCTGAACAAGAACGACACGTGCGACGATGTCTGTGATGTGTGTTTTGGACAATGGTATCTATTTAATCCTATAAAATGTAAGTGAATTTTATTATTTGTTTAGAAGTATTAATTACGTGTTGGGAAGATTTTTACATTGTAAAAGGGTTGACGATTCGAATCAATATCAATATAATTATTTTTCAAATGAAGAGAGCATAAAGTAAAAGAGTATGTCGAAGAATGGCATAATGAAAAGTTACAGTAGGTACTGTCAGCAAGAGAAGTATGAATGATGGTTGATATATTTTTTTAGGAATGGAGATAATTATGAAGGCCGAAAGAAAAGTAAATTAAATTAGTTTGGCATGAGTTATTTTAGATGATTTTGATAAGTAGTAATATTTTTTTTTAAGATGATGATTTTGATTGGAAATATGGGTAGAATGTGGTTAATTTGTAAGAAGATACAAGTTTTGTTGTTTTAAAGTCATTAATATACCCAGTACTATTTTATAAACTTATTGCATCTTAATTCCGATTTACTCCAAATGTACAATCAAGTACATAAATGATTCATTTGTTCATTTGACTTGGTTACAGTTCCAGTTTATCTTAAAATTATAGTAATACAATACAGTGTTCGCAGGCGATCCAAATATGGACATGCAACACTGCAGAGGAATCCAAATTAGATTAGAACTTGACACATGTTTTGATTACAGAGAAACAGAATTGTTATTATAATAATTAGTAGTTCAAGTTACCGCAGTGCGACTTATGTAGAATGAAAGGTTTAGTTTCAGTTGACTAATATGGAAGATACTTATAAGGTGATGCATGATTGTTAACAAGTTTAGGGTACCGCAGAGAGATGAAGTATGGAACCCATTGCATGAATTTGAATAAAAGTTTGAGAATGTATGAATTTCAGGTTTTGTTCCTATGTGTAAGATATACTTAGTATGAAAAAGTAGTTCAGCAAAGATTTTAAAATATATTACAAACGACGGAACCACTACCGATGGGTTATTACAAAAGTTTGTTTAGAAATTGCACTTAGTTACTTTTATTTTAAAGATTGCATTCGAGTTTATTAATAGATTAAAGTCTGACCAGCGGATATGGTCACTAAGGATTCGGATACTTCATTTTAAAGTGAGAAAATGTTTGTTTGATAGTGAGTGTTGAAAAGTATGAAAATGAAATGAAATAAAAAGTTGAATGTTGTTATGGAGACTTGAAGTTTTGAGTTATGTGATTACGTATTAAGCACATAGAGAAAAGTTGTATTTTTGTTTGGATTTGGGAATGTTGGTTATGGTTGTCGTTAGGATTAAAAAGTATGAATTTGAGAGATGGTATGGAATGTGCAGGATATGTTACTCTAGGCCACAGAGTGAGTGAGTTGGGAACACTTCGTTTGGTAAGCTTTCGAAAAAATTTGGACTGATCATCCAATCTTTACAGAATGTCTTAAAATTCGAAGGATTCATTTGGATTGTGTTTAAGTTATGTTATAGTTTGGTACGTAACTATTGGCGAGTCCGATATGTTATAGTATAATCATCAAAGTCTCAAAGGTACAGGTACAAGGTACAAGGCACGAATCCTTCCTCTTCGATCATGACGTGAACGAGCTTCCTTTGTGAGAACGTTGGATATCGATGACCTTATAAGCTCTCGAGTAGGAGCAGGTTCAGGCAGGTAGACCTGGAGCCAGATAATGGTAGTATTGTGGAAATAAAAAAAAAGTACCTTATGAAAGACGTCTATAAATAAATAAATAATAAAAGTACCTATAAAAGTGCACTCACTATAATGTGAAATAAAATGGGATCCGGATACCCCTAAAAAGTACCTATATGAAGTAGAAGAAATAAAATAGAGACTTTGATTGATAGCGATTGTATGAGAAAAGCGAGTATATTTTGGTTAGTTTTGGAAAGAAGTTTTATATTGATAAATATTTTGATGTGAGTTTTGAGAAGGTATTATGGAAATGAAAAATAAAGTAGTTTGTGATTAATGGAATAAGAGTTGAATAAATAAATACATAAACGAAGAAAAGAAAAAGAGATACAGAAGGTATGAAACATGTGTAATTTTGTAATTGTAGTGGAATAATGTTATAATTTTTTTTTTAAAAAATTCTATGTATTAAAAATAAATTTTTCATGTCGTCAACCCTATATCGTAAACAGGTTAGATAATATTTTGTGTATTATAATTAAGTTTCATAAAATATTGGAACAGATATTAACTATGTAATCATTAACTATTTTACGAATTTAATAAGAACATTATATCGTTTTTTTTAACACATATATTTTTTAATCGATTACAGTGTGAATTTATATAAATGGTAATATTTTGTTTTGAAAGTGTTTTAAAATTGTATCGGGAATATAAAAAAAAAAAATGGTTGTTGTATATTGAATTGTTATATTTACATATTACACAGATTTTGAATTTTAAATTGTTATTTTTACACAGATGATTTATTTTATTGTTATTTTTACAGAAATGAGTTATCAGATTATTGTTTTTATATTTTGTATTCTAAATTGTTTTAAATATCATAAAAAATAAGATATAGTATATTTTTTCTTTCAAAAAAAGGGGGAAGGTGTAGTGTATGCACACCCGAACCCTAATTACATCTATATATAGCCCGGTATTGTATGAATCTAGAGACATTATACGACTGTACTTTGAAGCCGATACTCGTCTTATTCCACGCATATACCACATCCTTACAAACTCATGTTCTGTCCCCAGACATACGTGTCACTTCTTCTATTATAGGTAAGAAAAATTACTATATGTTTGTTTCCCTACTCTTCTCCTACTTACTTGTCTCCTGATACTCCATGTAGTACTCGGCAGTAAATAGTACGCATGGGGCTGTGTAAAGAGGTAACGTATCAACGCTCTAAAGTTTTGAGTTTTTGAGTGACAGACAACATTCTTTACCAACCGACCGGTAATTCTAGAATTTTTTCTTTTGTGAAGTCATAGTTGAAAGCCTCCTGATAGTTTTCTTCTATCTTATCCGATTATAACCTTTCAATAAATGGCAAATAATTTTATGAACTCCTGATTTTTTCGACTTCCATACTACTCTCATTTTCGTCTTTTTTCTGAAGATACCTAACCTAACGAATTAATAACTCAGCATCTAATTTGATAAAAACAGTATCAAATTGAAATTTATACTTATCATCAATCATAATTCATTAACTTAAATTTAAAATTGTATTCTGTTTTATAATTTAAAAAAAATGTATTACAGTCGATGTTGGGTTTATTACACAGTCAGGTCATAAGTTCTGTCACACAATAAAAACTTTTGAATTTAGAACGCTGGCCACAAAAAAGTTTATTGAATTCGAATTTCGAATTTTTCATGAAAATAAAAATGTGTACTTTTTAGAATTTTCCTCATTTTTAAATATGGAGTGGACACTTAGAAGACCGGGTCGCAGTTATTGCGTTGCATCGTTGCGGTTACGCGCCAATTCAGATTTTCGACTTACTGAAAAATTTGAATATAACCAAAAGATTCGTTTATCGTACCATAAAACGATACAATGAAGACTCTAGTGTAGATGACAGGTCAAGAAGTGGTCGCCCTCGCTCTGTTAGGACTCCAGCAGTGATAAAAGCTGTGAAGGCGCAAATTCAAAGAAATCCCATACGTAAGCAGAAACTGTTGGCCCTTCAGATGGGGTTAAGCAGGACCACGGTGAAAAGGGTGTTAAATGAAGACTTAGGGCTTAGGGCATATCGAAGAAAAACAGGACATCGTTTGGACGCTCGTTTAACCCATTTAGACCTACCGTACCATATGTGGTACAGTAACTTTGTAAAAATATTTCGGGATACCCACATATTTCAAATATTTTATAACGATTGTGACAATCAGTTTAGACAGTTAGCTTAGCGTATAAAATATTATAAATACGTTTGTGCGAGTGGATTGCATTATATTTTGGATATTATCCGGCAAAAACATAGAAAAATATTCACGATGTCATCAAGAAGGTAAGTACTATCGTAATTATTCAAAATTCTATTGTTTCTATGCATTGTTCTGATGATTAGGGTACAATAGATGTCATGCCTCTAACAAAATCTTTCTTTTGTTAGTTTTGTACAGTATGCTGAACCATAAACTAGGTGTACCCTATATGGTACAGTAGGTTCATATATGAGCAAAATATGCGACAAAATGTAAGTTGAAAATTGTTTATATTTATTTTGTTTATTGTTTCAGACCATTGACTCTGCACGATATTGCAACAATCATTGAGGAAGATGATGATACCAGCAACCAAGGGCAAGATTATGATATTTTTTTACTGCCACCTAACACAGCCAATGATAATAAGACTGATGAAGACTCTGGCGAAGAAGATAACGTCAACATAAATAACCTGCCTCCTAGTTTGCTTCGAGCACCAGCTGAGCTTGCTGCATCTCCAGAAGAACGGGAACCTGATGATCAAGGGCAACAACTTGAAGGACAGGATAGTGAAGAAACACACGAACCCTTGCAAAAACGTTCCATGAAATATAGCTGGAGAAAACGAGACTTACAACCAAGACTTACCACTTGGAAACCTCTGTATCATGTTTCTCTTGAAAGAACTCCAATAGAATGGTTTTCTTTGTTTTTTTCTGATGACGTGTTTGAGTTGCTAACTATTGAGACCAATAGATATTTAGCACGAAAACTTCTTGCTGCTGACGTCAAAATTGAAGAAATCAAGTGTTTGGTCGGAATTTTGCTGGTCAGTGGCTACTCTCAAGTCAACAGAAGAAGAATGTACTGGGAAAATGCACCAGATTCCAGAAACTGCTTGATTGCTACAGCACTGTCTAGAGATAGATTCGCGTATGTATATGCCAACATTCATGTGGCTGATAATCTGAATTTAGATGGATCGGATAAATTTGCAAAAGTTCGTCCGCTACTAAAACTCTTAGCTGCAAAGTTCCTTGAGAATTGTCCGCATAAGGAGAACCATAGCATCGACGAGGCTATGGTGCCATATTTTGGTCGTCATGGCTGCAAGCAATTTATTCGTGGAAAGCCTATACGGTATGGATATAAACTATGGGTTGGTGCTACTTCAGGAGGTTACATTGCATGGTTTGAGCCATATCAAGGCGCGTCTACATTTGCGAATGCCCGTTACTCTCAGCTTGGTCTCGGTGCAAGTGTAGTTTTGACGTATGCAGATCAATTAGCGCAGTTGGGATATGGTAAAGACTATCATCTTTTTATAGATAATTTCTTTACAGGCTTACCTTTGATCCACGAGCTGACTGAGAGGGGTTTTCGTATAACAGGGACTGTGAGGGAAAACAGGTGTGCAAAATGCCCTTTATTGGGCAACAAAGAAGCGAAAAACAAAGAAAGAGGCTTTTACGATTATCGTGTGTCTGATGATGTCATAATTTGCAAATGGCATGATAACAGTATTGTCTCAGTATGTTCAAATGCAGTTGGTATAAATCCTGTCCACAAAACTGAAAGATATTCCCAGCAACTGAAAAAGAAAATATCTGTGTCTCAACCCCATCTTATCCATCAATACAATAAAAACATGGATGGAGTAGATTTATCGGACCAAAACATATCTGCACTTCGCACTAGCATTCGAGGAAAAAAGTGGTACATGCTTCTGATTCTTCATTGCGTTGATATGTCTGTACAAAATGCTTGGTTGCTCTATAGACACAATGGTGTCAATATGGATCTCCTAAACTTCCGACGTCGAATTGCAAATTCTATAATTGATGGCAATAAACAACGCGAGAAGCCAGTACCTAGTCGGCCATCTTCTGTAACCCATGACTCTCGATATGACGGCAAAGACCACCTTGTCACTAAGCAAGAAAAACGAACCAGGTGTGGACAATGCCACAAACAATGTCCTACAAGGTGTATCAAGTGTGATATTGGTTTACATGTGGAATGTTTTGTTATTTATCACACAAGAAAGTAAATAAAACTTTTTCATGGAACTCATATTTTTTGCATCTCTATTGTCCTACTGTACCATATATGGTACACCCCCCTCTAGGCCCCCCACTCACAGATATTTTTTTTTAATATTTTTACTGTAAACATAGGCTTCCCCTAACACGATTTTGTTGATAAAAATCAAGGTTTTTGAAAAAAATAATTATCGGTCTAAATGGGTTAATGGACCTGAGACTGAAGAGATGCCGCGCTTTGTTGAAGCGGTACGCGGGAAAAAAGCATCGGGAAATTTGTTTTTCGGATGAAAAAATTTTCACCGTGGAAGAGAGCTACAACAAACAAAATGATAAGGTATACGCACACAGCAGTGAAAAAGCGAGCAACCGTATTCCGCATGTCCAACGAGGTCATTTTCCATCCACGCTCATGGTTTGGTTGGGAGTCTCTTATTGGGGCTTAACTGAGGTACATTTTTGTGAGAAAAGCGTAAAAACTAATGCAGTTGTGTATCAAAATACAGTCCTCAAGAACCTTGTGGAACCTGTTTCTCATGCCATGTTTAATAACAGGCACTGGGTATTCCAACAAGATTCTGCGCCAGCTCATAGAGCGAAAAGCACACAAGACTGGCTGGCGGCGCGTGAAATCGACTTTATCCGGCACGAAGACTGGCCCTCCTCCAGTCCAGATTTGAGTCCGTTAGATTACAAGATATGGCAACACTTGGAGGAAAAGGCCTGCTCAAAGCCTCATCCTGATTTGGAGTCACTCAAGGCATCCTTGATTAAGGCAGCCGCCGATATTGACATGGACCTCGTTCGTGCTGCGATAGACGACTGGCCGCGCAGAATAAAGGCCTGTATTCAAAATCGCGGGGGTCATTTTGAATAAACTTTATTACCATAAGAATCTATGTTTTATTAAGTTCATTTTGCTATATAAATGTTTACATAAATAATAAATATGTCTAAATTATTTCATATTGCACATGTGACAGAACTTATGACCTGACTATGTATTTCCCTTCTTTATAACTACAAGGTGACATTTAATTAGCTGACCATATTTTGGGGGATGGTAGTACCTATCATTATGAGCAATTTTCTCCAAAAAACCTATGGTCGTAAAAGGTAAAAAAATCCCTCAGTCCATTGACCCAATCAGCTGATTACAAGTTACCACAACATTTTTTCTTAGCGACCATATGTTTCTTGGGAAAAGTTGTTCATAATGATGGTTATTACTTATTATCATTCCCTAAAATATGATCGTCTTATTTAATGTCACCCTGTATATAACGGCTTGGAACTGTCAATTACCTGCCACGAAATAAAACACAACTATAAATTTGCATAGCTACCTATACCTATAGTTACGGTACTCGGTTCCGGCTCATAGAGTACTTAGTAACTGAGTATTGTTAAGTTAAACTCCAAAATTCTGAATCCTTTAGGGTCTGAAGGGATTCAGAATTGGGAACCTTGAGGTCCGAACCCGTCATCTGTTGTAATAAATCATAATGGAATTATCAATTAATCAATCAAATGTCTTTATTACAGTAGATATTTACATATACTTAGCAATCCTCATTTTTTGCCACTTCTCTACATTGGACCACTTTAGGAGAAGAAGGGCGTAGAATCTCCAACAGATTGATTTTTAGATCTCTTTTAAAAATTGCATGTGCTTATGTAATACAAATATTACAAAATTATTATAATTAATGAGCAGGAATAAATAATTACAAAATAATTAACAGAAAGGTCTGTGTTGAGCCAGATTACCCCATACACTAATATCATTTAAGTAAAATTGAACATGGTAATATCTCTTTTTCAAAAAAGTCGGTTTAACATGGTTTTTGAATTGGTCAAAAGGCAATTTCAAGATATCGTAATATTACTGAGATGGGAGATCTTTCATCGGGGTAAGACAATTAATGTTACGGTAGTACGATTCGCACTTTGCCGGGTTGTAACTTGTAACTGTTTCGCGATATCTTAAACTATATCCATTTTTAAGTGCCTATAGTTCGCGACAGAATGGTTGGCAATCAGGAAGACATAATTAATTATGATTTAAGTTTGTTGGGGCTTTGCTTGTCGGAGGGCGGCAAACACATTTGTACCATGTCTTCCCTGATTGCCATCCGGACCTGTCGCGAACTATGCCTACTTTCTTGAAACTCTGTGCCTAAGAGATAACGACACATCCACACAGAGCTACTGAAATTAACTAATCACAAGTAACAGGTAAGGGATTAACAAACTAGTTTACTTTGAGTGACTTCCTATGTTATCAAATGGGACAACGCAATCGTTGAGGACTCGTCTGTGATTCGGTCAGTACCTATATTCCATGTCAGGATGGATGGCCGGAGGGGAAAGAGGAAATCGCGGAAGAGGTGACGTCCCGCACACCAGCAAAGGCCGTGAGCTGTCGAAAGCGACTGTGAATTGAAATTGGAAGGAATCGGGATCCAAAAATCCAAAATCAAACTATACAAGTGCGTGCGGGTTTTCTCTACATTAGCCGCTGAACCCTAAATGACTCACTAAATTCAGATAAGGTTTGATAATTCAAGTGACATCCTTATCACGTTTTAAAGGCCTGAAATTGCACTTAAGTTATATCGTCTGCTAGATAGTACAGCCTTGCAAACGACCTATGTATTAGACTTGATTTCCAATTTTGTTTATAGGAATATTTTATGGCATTATGTTTTCTTGTAGAGCTCTGTGGTCTAATGGGTTTTACGCTTGCTTTTCTTACAGGAGATGCAGGTTCGATTCCTAACCATGTACCAGTGAGACAATTAATTTATCTTAAGTACATTTACGTACGGTCTAACGGTGATCGAAAACATCGTAAGGAAACCTTCATAACTCCATAGCTGCGGCGATGGGCTAGCCCCTTGTCACGCAAAATGGAGTATTGAATAACTGGCTCAAAGGGGGCACAATTGTGCCGCTGCCACCCCGTATTTGAAAAGGCGTGACGCTATTTCATGTAATGCTATATTTTTCTTCAATTTAGTCTTTTTGACAACATTCTATCCTATCTATGCCTTTTTAAATGCTCCATATAATCCTTAGTTATGGTTTTGCTAGCCCCTTGGGATGAAAAACGTCAAATTCAAAAATCATGTTTGAACCATCGACTATTGGAATTGACCAGAGGTTTTCAGAGAAATGGAAAAACCAAAAGAAGGGTCTTTCTGCAGCTCGCTGAAGAGGGAACAAGTAAGAGGCCAGACTAGTCTCTCTCTCTCTCTCTCTCTCTCTCTCTCTCTCTCTCTCTCTCTCAAAAAGTTTATTGTGCGTCCAACTAAACCCAAAAAGTCAATACTGTGCGTCTACTGGACGATGTGTTAACCTGATAACTGAACTCTTCACGATGTATTCTGTCACCCCTCACCATCGCACCACTACACGGCCTGGACCCGGATTACAGTTGCCCACCACCGTCTCCGAGCCTCACGAAGCTGCCCGCCTACCCATCTAGTGGACTGCTCCAATCACAACGACGCCCAGGGATCAGTCTCTAGATTTTTGTGTATATAGTTAGGCAGGTAGGTTAGCTTTAGTATAAAGTAGGAAAACTTGTCTAAATGAAAACGGATGGTTAGAATTTAGTATCGTTTGGCAAGAGGAGGGGGTGGGGGGTTAGGGGATGGAAAGGGAGAAGTCCCCTGACACCACTCCCATGAAAAGGTAATGCACCGTTCTTGAGAAAAATAACTTTATAACCTCATTTTTGAGGTAAGGTTTACATAATTTTCGCTACTAAAGTGACCTTTTTGAAGTAAAACTTCTTAACGCACGCTTGACTTGGGGAGTAAGCTGGCGAATGCGTGACGAGCTGACGAGAGCGTTACGAAAAGTATGATTGGGCGAGGCGAACGAGAGGTGCGCGCGCATATTTATTTCTCTCTTCCTCTCATAGCCAGACACAGTGCAGGAGATATATTTTTGAAGCATTAGAGCTAAAGAAGTTTAACTTCAGTTGTGTCTAAAGCACACTCTTTTTTTCGAATTAATATTTCGAAATCGCCTTAGCTCCGGCTACTACGGGGTTGCGGAGATGCCCCTGCACTGCGGTGCACCCACGCTTTCCTCCGCAGCCTCGGCAGACGGAGCGGCCGAGGCTGGTTGGCAGCCGGCCAGCCTCGGCCGCTCCGTCTCACTTGGTGCGCAGTAGTGCGCGGTCCCCTGCGCCCCTCCGTGCCTCCGGCTCTTAAAAAACACTCTAGAGTCTAGCCACAAGACTGCCTAAAGAGTGAGGTACCCTGATTCGGGTTTCCTATTCCAAAACGAAACGCAACAAAAACATTCACGAAACTCGAGAAGAAACGGAATGAACGAAAACGAATGATCATGAATGATGATGACACATGCATGTCACATGACGCAAATGGGGAATATTTTTTTTACGTTCCGATTCATCGATTTTGCGTGACATTTTAGACCAATGACTGTTTAACCATTTTAGTCTTCCAACACCATTTCCAACCACCATTTTAGTCTTGAATTGCCCATTTGTACGTTTTGTTATCGCTTTTTATCTGATTTGAGGTCAGAAACTATTTTGTTTAATAACTCGATGAATATGCATTACCTTGTAATAAGAGTAGTAGCGTTATAGTTAGGGAGCCAGCCCCTACCAGATTTAACCCCTTTTACCCCCCACCTCCTGCCAAATGATTCTAAATCCTACCCAAACGAACTCATTCTAATTTTTTTCTTTTATATCTTTTAGGACCTACTCTCTAAATTACTTTCTTTAGGGAAGCGTAAAGCCTTTTTCCCGCTTCACTTCCCCCCTTTTATTTTTTTATATTCCCTTTAACTCTTGGGTAATACATTTTTCAAAAGCTAGCAACACCTGTTTCGTTGCTACCAACTTAATGGCGAAGTGAAATTAAAGCTGAAACGCACTCTACTAGTGATTTCCATAGTAGACATTTAGGATAAGATAAATCAAAAACTAAAAAACAATTTAGCATAATTTACTTTTTTACAATTATTACTTTTAAAACTTACCAACTATTTTATAAAAACAGTCATCTTAAACTAAAGCCTGTGTCACAAAGAAACCATTTATTCACTTTTACGCTCTATAATTTTAATCAGCCCTTTCAGTACGTAATTATTATTCACACTCAAAAGTTAAAAAACACTAACGCACTCGTTTTTTGTCCATTTACTGCCAACATAAAAAAAAACTGATAACATTTCTTCTGGCTACCAAAGTTCGGTGTAGCCTGGTCAATAAGTCGACGGGACTAATTTCTCGAGTTACGCATCATATCATAAGTCTGAGAATCCCAGCGTTTGATTAACCAGGCTTAACGTGCGCACAATACACAGTGAGAACACATTTTTAACGTCAAATAACTTTGGTTCTTCAAAAGTTTTTGCAATATGTAATACATTTCTGCTGACCTTAAAATAAATGAACACGATATAACTAATGTTAGGCCAGAAGTATGTAAGGAGTTGCGACGTTTCGCTTCCTACCCAAGGGCATGGTCCGATTCCGTTATTGCGGCTTATTCCTAGTCTACGGTGGCAGTCAGGTATAGTTTCGCTCCGCCCTTGATGGCTCACATTCACGTGGCCTGTTGGTTGTTGGACGTCCTCGGCTCGTTTGGTTCGGGGTTCGGACGTGAGAGGTTTAGGTTCGATCCCAGGAGTTGTTGAGACATTGATGATCCTGTAACAATGGGTATAAATCAGAAAACTACTAAAACGGACCATCTTGGAATATAAAGTAACATTTGAATGATAAAAGCTTAGCCGCCTTTAGTAATAGTTGACGTGGGGCGCACTATAAGTTTCCGGAATGAATATGAAAAAATACTATTAAAGGTACAAAATTAATTTATTGTTTTTCAAAATAATCTCCCTTGGCGTCTATGCACTTTTTCATTCGATGAAACCAGTTTTGAAAACTTTTGTGCCACTCCTCTGTGGTGACCTCTGAAACGTGTTTTTCATACTCCTCGACAGCCTCTTCTGGTGATGAAAATCGTTGACCGCGTAATTGGTTCTTAATTTTTGGGAACAGAAAAAAGTCACAAGGTGCCAGGTCGGGACTGTATGCAGGATGACTCATGAGTTCTACATTTTTCGCCTTCAAAAAGTCGTTTGTCTGTCTGGCCGTGTGAGAACTAGCATTGTCGTGGTGCAGGATGATACGGCGTTTACGGTTATTTTTACGGAGTTCGTCAATAACTTCCGGCAAACAAATGGTCGTGTACCAGTCACTATTCACTGTACGACGATTCTCTAAAGCAACAGTAGCCACGTGTCCAGTTTTATTAAAAAAAAAAGCAATCATCTGCTTAGATGCACTTTTCACGCGCGCCATTTTGGTTGGTTTCGGCTCATCATGAAAGACCCATACGCTCGATTGCTGCTTCGTTTTGGGATCGTAGCAATAAATCCATGTTTCGTCACCTGTTACTATGTCCCACACCAAATTTGACGCACCTTCGTTGAATCTGGTAAGCATGGCACTGCACCAAGTGACGCGGTCCGTTTTTTGAGCCTCGGTCAAGTTGTGTGAGATCCACCGCGAGCACAGCTTTCTCACACCCAAATGTTTGTGTAGGATTAATTGTATTTGACTCATGCCTATTTCTAAGGATGCGCGAATTTCATGGTAGGTCACATGCCTGTCTGTTTCAATCATAAGGCGCACAGCATCGATGTTTTTGTTGGTCACAGCGGTGGACGGCCGACCATCGCGAGATTCGTCACTGAGATTGATACGACCACGCTTGAATTCTGCAAACCAGCTATAAACAGTTGTCTTGCATGGTGCTTCATTGCCAAAAGCTGTTTCAAGCCGAGCGATGCTCTGTTGAGCTGTCAAATTACACTTAAAATCGTAGAAAATCATACTACGAAATTTTCCCGAGTTAAATCCATGTTGATGCAGACACACAATTTTTTAAATGGCGCCACAAGGTAAAAACAAAAGGCAGTCAGATGAAACAAACTGCATTCTAGAGCCAAAGAGTTCTATTTTCAAATGTTGCAATACATTTTTAAATATTGTTTATGTAAGTGGCCAGTTCCGGAAACGTATAGTGCGCCCTATGTAATAACATCGGTCAGGTGTGAGTCGGGCTTGCACACGAAGGGTTCCACAACGTACAATAAATCGAAAAAAGGAACGTCCCTTGCTTGGGGACCTCATTGTGCATTATTTTCTGCTAATATTTACTACTACACTGACGAGCAATGAAAAAGTTCCAGTGACATAGCACCAAATTACTCCTAAACGGGAAAGGCTAGATTAATGACGCTGTCTGCAATATTATATTGTCTGAAGTACATTAAACAGCGCATCAGAATATTACCAATTAAAAACGTATACTTTTTAATTTATGAAGCCAGGTTCTATGTCTTAGGATATATTAGGGTGTTTGTCGGCATTTTGTGGGTGGAACTTTTTCATTGCTTCATTCAGTGTACTATATAGCGGCAACAGGAATACATATTCTGTGAAAATGTCAACTCTCTGCCTATTACGGTTTATGAGAAACAGCGAATTGCTTGCTATCAGAAAAAAATCTTACTTTACATGATTCAATAGTTATTACTGTAGATATCTTGAAATGCGCTAAGGCCAACCGCACGTCCCATCTACATAATAAAACGCTATTAGCCAGCCTAAACCGGTGGAGCTAGAGTCACGGAACTTTGTACAGGGGATGCTCATGCAGCGTAGGGTAGCATTAAGAAGGGATTTGGCGAAATTCATCCCCTAAGGGGGGGAAAAGGAGGATTACAGTTTGTATGAAGGTAAAACTACTTGACTTATGAAGCTGAAATTTTGCAGTACACAGTTGATAGGTGTGAGACGTCAATTAACAAGTTTATTTTGATTTCCCCCCCGTAAGGGGGTGGGAGGGCAATGCGGAGGTGAACTTGCATGTTAAAAAAACATTGACCTGTGAATCAGAAATTTGGCAGTAAGGTCTCACATCTATTCAAAGTTCATAGCTCAAATGTATTTATTACTGTAGATATTTAAATATACTTAGCAAAAGTAATTGTTGCCTCTTCTCTACATTGGACCACTGTGGGAGAAGGAGGGCGAAAGATCTCCCACAGGTGGATTTTTAGATCTCTTTAAAACATTGGTCGTGCTTAACTAATACACAAATATTACAATATTAATTATTATAATTAATAAGCAGGAATAAATAATTACAAATAGTTAAACGACATGTTCTGTGTTGAGTTAGATTAACGCCATACAGTCCTGATTATAATATCCCTTTTTTTGCCAAAGTCATTCAAAATTATAAATGTTTTTAAATTGCTCAAATGGCAACTTCAAAATCTCCACAGGTACGAGTATCTTGTTGTAGTACAGCATACACTGACCCTTGGAAAGATTGCTAACTTTTGCGAGTCTAAACTGGGGCGCAACTAGATTGTGATTATTTCTAAGGTTTACATTTACAGCTATCGCTAAAATTGAAAAATGTTGTGAGGTTCTACATTAGATTTTCGAAAATAAATTGACTAGCTACAGTTAGTATGTCAATTTCTTTTCTTAGGGAGTCGAAAATTGCTCGAATATCTCTATTCTGTAGCATAAAAATATCCGCTGCTTTTCCCCACAACAAGATACCATAGGACTTGACATGACACTATGAAACTAACTAAATAGACTAGCATAGATGTAGCATAGATGTGTCTGAACTCACCGCTCCCCCTATCACCGTGCAGTGTGGGCAGCGTGCCGCCCCTCCCCGCGCCCCCCCGGCAGTAGTAGACGGCGCCGCCCCCCGCGTCCACCCGCAGTGGCGGCGGACTGCGACACCTGTCAACAGTTATGAAGCCTGTCAAAACGTTTACCACTTGCCACATGACACGTGTTAAAAGCAATGCTACCTGTCGCGTATGAAACCTATGGTAACTGTAACAAGTTACACCCGTCAGGATTATTAGACCTATCAAAAGCTATGAAAGCTGTCAAAATATTTGATATGACTCCTATAAAGTTAGGAGACCGGTGAAAACTTATGAGGCCTATGACAGCTGTCAAGATATGAGACCTGTCATGTCAAGTTATGAGACCTGACAGTGAAAAATAAACAGCTTAAAAGTTACAACTTTAATAGTAGTTTATGTGACTGCTACATAATGGAGGGCATTAATACTCGAGAGTTTCATAATAATATCACTCGAGAGTTTTAATGCCTAATTATGTACAGTTACATACACTAGTTTATACATACTCTCTTTGATGTGTTCAGGAACTGCATGTTTGACCGGCATTCTGGCTCTGCAGTTGTTTAGCTTGTTCTGTAGTACCAACTTTATGCAGGCGGGCGTCGACGTTCGAAATTTGAATGTCAGTACCAACTACAAACTACCAGTACCAACAGACAAACTAGGGGCGGCACGCAGGCGGGCGTCGGCGTTCGAAATTTGAATGTCATAATATGTAGAAAAATTACACATTATGGTCATAATGTGTAATTTTTCAGATAAGAAATGAGTTTTTACCAAGTAGTAACATTATGCTGATCGTAACGTGCGGTTTTTGTACGCAGTAAAGAGGGATTATGATACGTGTGTAGATGAAACATGTTATAACATCCAGCTGTCAAACCAACAGGTAGATTTAGAATTAAAATGCGTCTCATTGGCTTTCCACGGGGGGGGGGGGGGGGGGTAGCGGCGCGTGGGAACAAGAGAGAGACGCATACATGGGTGAGATAGAGATGGTGGCCTCGCACAGACAACGAGAAACCTTAAACTCACCTCGGATCATGTCGTGGGTTCTGCGGGTCTGGATGGGTCACTTGGGTCAGATTGTGTCGCGGGTTACTGTACAATGAGCTCGAATACAGCTCTGGCGGCGTCAGTTGTTCAGCTGGCAGCTACAGAAAATACGAAAGGATCATTTATAAAGGCACATACATTGCCTGTGGCCCCACACTAGGATATTCTGTGTCGTGGGAACAGCGGCGTCACACATATATATACATCCAAGACCTGGGGATGTTTTCTCTTCCTCCCTAGCCGGGATTCGAGCCTCAATCCGTAACGCCACAGAGATTGTTTGTGACGTCATGGTTTCTGGTTCACGTCACACGCTTTACGTCTCGGCGTTGACAATCTCACTCTCTCGCATAAGGTAAGGTGAAGTGAGAGAAGTGACAGCTCACTCAGAGCCAAAGAAACTTGGCGCGAACTGTGCATAACAAACAAGACCCGTGGACTTTACATACAGATGTAGTTGTTCCTGCAGTAGTATTGCTGTGCGAGAGTGAATGATATATCGACCCATAATTTCACAATTAGACATGGACGGAAAGCTCCAAACCCACAAATAGTCAAATCAATAATTAAATGTCTTTACAGTAATGTAGATATTTACATATACTAAGCAAACGCAGTTTTTTGCCTCTTCTCTACATTGGACCACTGTGGGAGGAGGAGGGCGTAGAAACTCCCACAGATTGATTTTTAGATCTCTTTTGTGAGTAACTAATACAAATATTACAATATTAATTATTATACTTGTTAAGCAGGGATAAATAATTACAAAATTACTAATAGCAAGGTCTGTGTTGAGCCAGATTACCCCCCATACACTCCCGTCATTTAAGTAATATTACATTATATTTTCGAAAATAAATTGACCAGCCAGAGTTAGTATGTCTATATCTTTAAAAAGATCTCTTAAGGAGTATGTTCGTTTTAAATTATAAAATGCTCGAATAGCTCTTTTCTGTAAAATAAAAATAGTTTGAATATCCGCTGCTTTCCTCCACAACAAGATACCATAGGACGTGGCACTGTAACAGCATTAACGGCTAAGGTCGAGCCACCGCTATCAGTAGCTATGATCGTCTATTCTACCTACCCCAAAAAGAGATGTCCCGATTCAGCTGTAAAATTTGTAAGTTAAGAATGATAAGTCCGAATTTCTCTTTCGTTGAGAAGTTCGTTAGGCGTACAATAGTCGAACGAAGTTTGGTTCAGGAAGTTACAGTTTCAAGTTAGATAGAAAAAGCATATATGTCCGCAAGCCGGTAATTCGCATCTGTCAGCGGTGTATTGCGCCAGATCGATCGTTGTTATATTTTGTGTGATGGTACTATTTATTTTTTGTATATATGGGCGCTTGGAACTTCTTTTAGTGGTCGACCACGATTTGTTATATTTGTTTGGGATATCGTATAGATATCCGTCGTAGTTTTACGACGTGAGTACTCAATGATATTTCATGTGCTCGCTAGTAGCGACTTGTGGTGGTTCCAATTATATATTTAGTTCACGGCAATAACGATCCGAAAAGACCGGTTTACACAATTGCGATTTGATTTTCCGAAATGGGTTTGAACTAGCGGTTACCTCAAAAGGTCCGTAACGTTTTGAAACCTTCAACTCTGCGCAATTTGAGCTGGATGTTATCGAAACGTTGTCATTAGCGCTTTAGGAGATCTAATCCACACCATAGCGAAGTACATAGTTCGATAAATACCGAACTATGAATTCCACTAGCCTCAGCACGTCCTCGACTGAGCCTAATCATATATATTGACTCAGCCTACACATTAGACCTCCAGCGAAATTTACATTTAATTTAAAGATGCAACTTGAATCCAAACTGACCCAAGGCAAGGCAAAACAATCTACCCGGTCCTAAACAATGAACTTTAGACTGTAATTTGATCTCTTCGCGCGTCCCCGACAACACTCAAATGTCAAAATATCAACAGGATAGGTTATCTGTGTTGACACCGGTTTAACTTTGTTCTGAATTTGTTATTTCCATCCGCGGAACCTCATCGATCAAACAGTCTCCCTATGCCCTGCCAACCTAGGTTTAGCCGCAACTAAACTCCTGTCTAGCCTAGTCTAAAACCTAGTGTTATACCACGTCCATTATCGACACCACTCGAAAATGGTTGAGTTTGATTTGAATGTGCTTGTATGTTTAATGACTGTTTGTGTGGGAATTTCAAAACTCGCTACTCGAAAGGAATGAGGAGAGGATTAGCCCGCGAATATCCTAAGAGCCAATCCAGGAACCCTATGGTGAAGGAAAAAGGAATTTAGGGTCGCTCCAAGCCCAGACTCAGACTCAGATCAGTTACCTACAAGTTCTTATCTAACGACCCAAGGATAGTTTTGGAATTTGGGGTAGGTTGATATAAAGGATAGGAACCGAGTTATATCTCGGCGCTTCAGACACTCACGAAAAACCACTGAAACTCGCAATCACAATTCGCCCAGTTCTGACGCGTAACACGGCAGACCAAAACTGTTTATAATCGTGAAAGACGACTGTCACAGTAACTAGACGCTGAGACTGAATGCTCTCCCTTCCCCCGCAATCGTATTTATAGTCCCCACATGTCTGAAAAATAAATGGCGTCCTTTGCGAACACGCTCTGCCCAAGCGAAGCTTCTTATCACTAACTACACAGGGTCTAATTTCAACCATGCCATGCAGATCCGCCGTTCTACAAATTGTGTGTACGCATATTCACTATGATCAACCGTAGGTTATCACTCAAGTCATTCGGTATGGCCGATACACAAAATCTGTTGATCGCTGACCATAAAAGCTTGTTGCGATTAATTAAGCCTTCCCGACCGCTAGCGCGCTGGACAAAGACCACTAGAATGCTATTCATACTAGTCGTGTCAAACTCGCCATCTCATACCTCAAACGCAATTGTATATTTGCAATCAACATAATAGCTTTCTCCGTATCGTTCCATAATAAACTTTCATTATTTAGTTATTCATAATTTATTCAACGCGCAGCCAAATCGGCTCTGATCCCTACACATCTCGCAGGAATGCGACAAAAAAACCTGACCTGTAACCTTCCTCGAACCATCCCACGCGTCGGCTCATTGTTTTTTGCTAACTTGCCCCTGAGCTACTCAAAACCCCAAACGTTATATGAACCGATTCTCGTATTCAAAACAGCGCGGCGATGGGCTAGCCCTCTGTCACGCAAAATGAAGTATCAAATGTACTGACTCTCGTGTACCATTACAGCACTTGGAAAATAACTAAAATATACTAGCCTAGATGTAGCCACATCCATGTTTTGTCTGATGTTCCCAACAGCGTAAGCCGCAGAACTTAATTTACCAGCTAATTTATCTATGTGAGGTACCCACTGCAATTTGGTATCAATGGTTATTCCAAGAAACTTCGTATCACTTACTTAAATTTGGAAGTGAGCATTGTATACACTTTGTTTTACCAGCTTTTAACAATAAATGATTAACTGTGTACAAAATCAAGGTTAAAGACCATTACCATAATCAAAACCCTTCTTTTTGTCTTTCAATTTTGAAGACCAGTGAATCGTCATCAGCAAACAACACAATGTCAGTCAATTTCTCCACCATGAAAGGCAAATCATTAATATATACTAGGAATAAGAAAGGGTCTAATATGGAACCTTGTGGAACGCCAATTTTTACACACGATCCAACAGATTTAACGACGTTGACTTCTGTCTTTAGAATTAAATTGCTTAAGTATGATCTTAGTAGATCGAACGCTTTATTTCTAACTCCGTCATGATTTAATTTCATTAGTAGTAATACTACAAGCCAAAGTGTGGTTAGACAAAACGCTACTCAAACCCAAGCGCAAACCTCTTTGATATGATAAGTGCCAAAAAACCGACACGGCTGCGGATCGGTGGCAAGCACAAACTTCCGCAAAGCGCACTGTTTACAAGTGTTATGCTTTGAGTTTGAACGATATTGTCAGGTTAAAGTGCTACAATATAATAAAAACAAACCATACTCACCAGCCCGCTAGTATTCAACGGCAGAGCGTTTTTATACTTGAGCCAAATTTCGTAAACGTCGTCATACGGTGGCCGTGGAAGATGGCAGTCAGTGCCAACGTTGGATAAGTGCGCGAACGTTGACGGCGGCTGGGGGAACTGGCAGTCGGTTCCAACGTTGGAAAGGTGCGTCAATGTTGGCGGCAGCGCCACACTCTGTGGGCTCGGCGCGAGTGAGCGGATGGGCAGGATGTTGGACGGTTGGTATGAGGGATGCATCCTGAAACAATAGTGACTTCAGAACCTTCCAGGTTGCAAACAATGAAAATAGAGCCTAATTAGACTCATAAATCAAGGCGACGATAAATTGCGAAGGATTTGGCTGCGGTTAAGGATTACCGAATGAGCATTAGAAACGCCACTACCACTCGTCGAAGGTGGCACGAGACTCACGTATACGATTCATCATCGTCTGGACAAAATAAAGACTTAAATTCTTGTAAACTCAAGAAATAATGAAATACTAGACATAATTGTGTTAGTTAAAGTTAAAGTCAAAATAAAGTGCACCTGTACTCCATCGGCCTAACTTGCATGTACTGGCAGTGGTCGCCTGGTCGCTCGCACGCGAACCGCTCGGCAGAGTCCGGGCGCAGCGAGTCGTACTTGTCTCCCGCACCACACTTGTCTGCCGCACTACACGGGATGAGCGGTCGCGTGCTGTAGTCGCTTGACTTGAGCGAGCTGTTGTCGCTAAACTTGCCATCTAGCGGGATTAAGTCCGGGTTCTTGTCTGGGGACAACAGCTACTTATTGCCATCTGTTTTATAGTTCCTGCGAGACTGAGCCGTGCTCGACGATATAAAAGGTAAAAACAGATGCGATGCGACCGATCGGGGGTCCAACCCGAGGCAGACAGAGAAGGAACTCTCCCTTAGAAGTTTTGACCACTGGTTAAACCCTTGTGTGGTTGAGGCAAGCAGATCTTGTCATTGGTTTTGGACTTTATTACCAAGCCACAAGGTTGAAAATATGACGGCAAATATATATATATATATATATATATATATATATATATATATATGACACCGTAAGATTGTCAAAACCGTTAGTTTAGAATCTAACGTTTTTTCTCGTTAGTTTACAAACTATCGAAAAATTGTTTACAAACTGTACGGTACTGCTTACTATATGACGCGTTAGTTTATAATAACACCGTTGAATTGTGAACTGGTTTAAACTTGAATGGCAAAATAAATACCAGGGCACACACTGCGGTAGCTTAGGTGAAGGCTAGAGGCGGTGAGCGCAGTGAAGCCCCCGAGTAGTCTTCGGGTTAGGTTTATATGTAAGAACAAAAGAAACGTAAATTATAAATCCTGTCGGTCTGGTTTACAATTTGTCGATAGTTTATAAACTAACGCGTTAGTTCATAAACTAACGGATTTTACAATCTTACGGTGACATATATATAGGCACTACATTGCTTCTGGCATCACATAGGATACTCTGTCAAGGAAAGGAAAGGAGGTAATTCTGAGTCTGGAATTATCTGAAATGAGCGAAAAAAATACTGAATTGTGCGAAAAATATATTACGCGAAAAAAATATTAACTGGTTTGCATTGCCTAAACCAGATTCATATTCATATTCTTTATTGCACAGAAATCTTAGTAGTAAGGTAACAAAACATTTTATGAGCAAAGGCGAGCTTATCTCTAAAGAGAGATTTCTACCAGCAAACCTAGGTAGGACAGGAAAAATTGTGCAACAGGAGAGTCCTAGTGCGCAATAAAACTGTACACATCTAATTGTTTACAACTAAAACATAATAATGTAATAAATGATATATACTAAATAAAATACAACAGCAAAAAATTTTATATATATCAAACATATACTACTTATATATACATATATAAAAGTACCTATCACGAAAGAGAAAGGAAATGCTCTTTCAATCTTGTCTTAAAAGTGAAAATTGAGGGACTATCTCTAATAGCGCAGGGAAGTGCGTTCCACAGTCGGATCGCCGTTAACCTAAACGAGTGTTTGTAAGCGGCAGTGTTATGCCGAGGAGTAGAGAGAAGAGACATCGTGTGAGATCTCCGGTTGCTATGCCTGGAGGAAATAAACTCGAAACGTTCTCGAAGATATGAGGGGTAGCGGGGATTTCGCAAAATGTTGAACAGATAGGAGAGAACGTGCATATCACGACGAAGGCGGATCGGAAGCCACCCCAACTCCTTGCGATACTGTGAGACATGGTCATACTTGCGCAGCCCGAAGACAAACCGAATCCCGAGGTTTTGAAGTCGTTCGAGTTTGTTCAGTTGTTCTTCGTTCGCACCGATCCAGCAAACATCTGCATAATCGATTAAAGGTAGTAGGAGGGACTGGGCAAGGGTGATTTTAGTCTGCTGTGGCAGGAAGTGCTGCAATCTCCGTAGGGAGTGAAATGACGCAAAGACTCGTCTGCTGACCTCACAAACATGGGGCGACCAGGACAACAATTTATCAAATACAACCCCAAGATTCTTGGCCTTCTCGTTGTATGAAATTATGTTACCATCATACACTATAGGGTTGAAAGGCATTTTCTGAACTAGGTTATGAGAGTGACGAGTGCCCAAAATCATGGCCTGCGATTTGCCCGGGTTGACAAGCAGACCATAAGAGGTAGCCCATTTCCTGATGTTATCGAGATCAGCATTCAACGCCTCTACTGTCAGATTCACATCACACGGAGAGAAGTGCCGATATATTTGAAGGTCATCTGCGTACAGATGATAAGAAGAGGTAAGAACGTCAGAGATGGAGTTAATGAATACCGAGAAGAGGAGAGGAGAAAGGATGCCTCCCTGCGGAACACCTGCGGAGAGATCACACCAGTCCGTTGAGATCTCCTCAGACTTAATGCGTTGCTGGCGGTCTCTCAGGTAGGAGTCAAACCAGCGAGCAGAATGCGAGGAGACATTTTTTTATTTTTATTTATTTATTTATCATAAATATCTACCATTACAGGCTTAGATCTAATGCGGTAAATACTAATACTACACGACTACTTATAATCTACCTAAGTACCTATATTACCTTATCCTATCTTCCATATAACAAATAACAAATAGTGCTGTTCTTATAAACTCAGACAGGGCAACCCCGAAAATATCAACAGACTCAGATATAAAGTTCAGAATCCGGATAGCCCGCGTGAGCGACGCGTGCGTCAGCAAGTTAGTGCGCGCGCATCGCTCCAGCAGCAGCGCCGGCCGGCGGCGGCGCGTCACGTACCCGTCTGGGACACACAGGCTTACCTCGCCTAGCAATACGGGATTACAAGTTCTTCCTACCAGCACCTTATAAACATATGATACAAGGGCTACATCCCTTCTAACTCTGAGCTCGTTGTAGCTTACCATACCCAATATAAAAAGTGTGGGATAATTTAACGGGTAGAATGGATGTACTCCGTACTGCCGCAGGTACAAATATCTTAAAAACTTATTCTGTATCCGCTCCAACATGAGACGATATTTTGTTTCATGTGGTGCCCATATCATTGCATTTGATTCTAGCTGTGACCTAACCAGTGTATTATATAATGTTTTTAAAGCACATGTCCCTTTAAAAGTACGTCCCGTACGCAAAATGAAACCAAGATTCCGATATGCCTTATTACAAATACCCTCAATGTGCAATCTATAATTCAGGTCTGCAGTCAACCTTACTCCCAGGTCCTTGACGTCGTTTACTCTCCGCATTTGTTTGTCATTTACTTTGTACTCACGCTGGACGGGATGTTTTTTTCTTGTGAACGATATTAATGCGCATTTGGAGACATTAAATTCTAACCTATTCTTGTCACTCCACCTCACTACCCGGTCTATATCTTCCTGTAGTTTGTCGCAGTCATCGTCACAACCCACCGCCAAGGACAGCTTAAGGTCATCCGCAAACAATAAACAACGTGCGCTTTTTACCTGTCTAGGTAAGTCGTTTATCATTATCGTGAATTTTAACGGCCCTAAAGTACTTCCCTGACTAACCCCTGACCTAGTAAAGTATGGATCTGACCGGTATCCCTCGTAATCCACATATTGTTTTCTGTCACTCATATAACTTCTGAAAAACTTAAGTAATTGTGGAGTACAACCTACGTCCGCAAGTTTTTTCAGTAGGACATCGTTATCTACTAAATCAAATGCCTTTTTATAATCGAAGTATGCAGCATCTACCTGTCCTCCGCCGTCTACTACTGGTATAACTTGGCTCATAAGATTTAGCAGATTACTACAGGTACTACGACCTTTCCTGAACCCGTGCTGGGCCTCTGATAACTGTGGGTCCACTTGCGCTAATAATGATTTCTGAATCGCCGATTCTAGTACTTTTGCAGGCGTGCAAAGAATAGCTACTGGTCTGTATCCTTCCACGTTTGGGCTTGCCTTGCCCTTCGGTACCGGTACTACCCTGGTCACCTTCCATCGCTCTGGAAAAATCGCTTGATCAAGACACCTATTGTAAAGATATGTCAGTGGCTCTGCTAACGCTTCACGACAGTCCCTAATAACATAGCACGGAATGCCATCCGGGCCCGCTGACCTCTTCGGCTTGAGTCGCCTGAGAGCATCTCTCACCTGCCCCAGGTGTAGCCGGTCTACTTGCATGCGCGCCGCGTTCGCATGCGACTCAGCCATGGCTTCATTGACGTCCAGTTTGGCTCGGTCCACACTGTATACTGATTGGAAGTAATGTGCAAACTCCCGAGCGATCTCTTCAGTAGATAAACACTATGCCATCCTTAATAATGTTTTGGGGGCACCTGTTAACTCTCATAGATTTTATATATTCCCAAAAAGCCTTTGGGTCTTCACACATAAGTTTTTCTACAAGGTCACTGTACTGTTCCCTGGCTAGCATAATCAAAGATTTTACCCTCGCTCTGCACCTCGAAAATATTTCGTAATCCGTGTCTGACTTACTACCTTTATATTTCCTATGTAAATAACCCTTTAGTTTAATTTCCTGAATCAGTTCCTTAGTGTACCACTTAGGATATACATACTTGTCATTTAAAGTACGACATCTTTTCTTTGGAACATACTCATCAAAAATACTATTTAAGGTGGTGTAAAAAATATCTATACATACTTCCACGTTAGTACAGTTGTACAATGGTGCCCAGTCAATTTGCGCTATTTCCGTGTACAGCGAGTAAAACTCAGCTTTACTAAAATTCCAACCTGTCGGTTCACTACGCGATGAGTCACCGTTCGCGTTATCAGTGGGATATCGGAGAGGCGCCCGCGATCGACCTCTCATCTCCACTATTACATCTAGCGGCGGGTGGTACTTATCCACTGGTAATAAAGCCGTGTCCGCCGCACGCACCCTCACGCACGAACCACAATCATTCTCAAACTTACTCAGAACTAAATCTAATTGACGATTGTTGCAATTATTCACGGCGTTACCCTGTCTGAACCCACAGAATGTCGCGAAACTTTCGTAACAATTTCGTATTTCCACAGTACTAGAAAATAAATTAGAATCACCTATAACTATTACACTACTATACCTATCACAAAATTGCTCTATTATTCTAAACATTATCATATACTCATTCAATTCAGTAGTGTTCGGAGGTATGTAGATACAGCACAATATCCATAACAATCTGTTTTGTAGGTACACCGCCCCAGCAACTAGTTCAAATGAATGATTGTCGATATTCACATTACCCGGCACAGCGACTCTGCGAAGTTCGAACCGCGGTGTGGCCACGAGACACGTGCCGCCTTGCTTTCGGCCGTCCGCTCTGTCGCAGCGCAAAATTACGAATCCTGGCGGAACTATCTCTGCATCCTGTATGGATTCAGTACAGCTTGTCTCCGTAAATGCAAATATGTCTGCCGTCGAACAGTGAATGCTGGCATATACATCTTTAAGCTTCGTCCTCAGCCCTCTTACATTTTGATAGTACACGGTGACTTCATTTCTGATCTGGTGGTCTACGATCTTCTCTCCGAAACCACACCCACTCACAGTATTCAATTTTTTCGTCCCAGTATTCTGGTTCATTTAGTATCATGTACTTGCTTTCCGGTACCGTCACAATAAACGACGCATAATTCCTTTGCTTTTTATGCTTGATTGTATCCACCTTTATCTGATCACTTTCTCCACATATCTTCCTCACAAAAGCCTCCATCTTCTCAACTGATACTTCCTTTTTTACTTGCCAGACATGTAAGTACTTTAGTCTCTCTGTTCCTTGGATTTCTTTTGAATTTGTACATTTTCCCTTTTTTACCTCAGAACTCGGGTACCTGGTTTTCTTCCTGGTGACTGTCTGCCACTCATCTTTCTGTGTCCTTCCCATATCTTCTTTGTTAGCTTGCTGCTCTTTGGAAGTTTCTGCCCGTTGCTGTTTCGCGTTTTTCGTGGCCTGACCTTTAGAAGTTATTTCTTTTGCAATGTTTGCATAAGTAGTAGGCTTACCTGGTACCTGCAAATTTAACTCTACCAAGCTATCTTCCGGCATTTCCGTATAGACCTTCTTTCTTAGGAGACTTTCAATTACATCCAATTTCTTAGCATTTTCTACAACTACCGCCATATTTTTGCGGAGGTCATCCATTTCCAGTTGAATGTTATTTAGCTGCACTTGAAGCCGATTAAAGTTCCTCATCTGTTCATCCTGTTGAGACCTAATTTCTTGTCGGAGCTCCTTAATATTGTGCAAAACATCCAACTCACTGTGCGCTACCGCCAGATCCTCATTATTTTTTCGAGATCCCCGCGGTTGCATGTTCACAAAACTCTTTGGGGTAAATGTCTTGTTCATCAGTTTTTCGCTTATTGGAGTATCCACGTTGCCCCTCTTCGGTTTACTGCATACGCATGAAGGGCATTCCCACGACTCTTTGTATTCCTCACTCAGCTCCACATATTGACCATTTGTCAATCCCATACAGCTACTATGGTACAACTTCTTGCACTCCACAATGGAACATTCCATGAACGACAAATCACATATGGCCTTGTCACAGCCATTGCACTTCGTACCCATTAATAATGTACGTACGAATTAATAATGTAACGCACTCACAACCAAAAACACAACCGTTCGCTCGCGTTGACGGCGCGAATATTACATTAAGTGACTTCAAAATTTCGACTAGTATATCGAAATCGACGCAGTTAAAGGCGCTACTGAAATCAAGCAGTGTAAGGACCGTAAGCTGCTTTTGATCCATAGCTAATTGAATGTCGTCAGTGACTTTGAGCAGTGCTGTGGTAGTGCTGTGACCCGGCCTGAAACCTGATTGGTGGGGATTCAGTAACATTTTTGAGGAAAGGTAGGAGGAGAGTTGGGAGTGGACAATTGATTCCAGGACTTTGGAGAGGATAGGCAGAATAGAAATGGGACGAAAATCTTTAAAGAAGGCGGGATTAGACGTTTTGGGGAGGGGAATCACAAGTGCCAATTTCCACAGGCTGGGGTAGCAACATTGGTCAAGCGACACATTAATTATGTGGGTGATGAGAGGTAACAGTACATCAATGATAGTTGTTATCATCTGAGAACATATCTTGTCCTCACCTATGGCCTTCGACGAGATTGCTAGTATTGCCCTCCTTACTGCGCCGATTCCGACAGGGATGAAATTAAATGCTGAGGTGAGGGATGTTGCCTTGGACCGTAGGTTACGAGGGGTTGCATCCTTGACGAGGGGGTCCATCGCGATAGGGGGAGTTGCAAAGAAACTATTGATACCCCGGAGATCGACATTTCCGGGTGCCAATTCCTGTGACTTACCAACACCAAGGGTCTTCAGGAACTTCCAGACCTGTGCTGGAGTATAGCTCTCGATACATTCGTAGATATGACGGCGTTTAGAATCACGACACAGGCGAGTGCAACGATTACGGAGGCGTTTGAAAATTAAAAGATTCTCATCGGTCGGATCCCTCTTATATCTAGACTTGGCACGGGTTCTCTTAGCCATCAGACCCTTAATGGTGTCAGTAAGCCACGGTGCAGGAAGATGCTTCACTTTAACCCTCTTGACCGGAGCATGCTTATCAAACAAGCTCAGGACAATAGAGTTGAAGTTCCGTACTTTGTCATCAATGGTCTCACTACCGTAGACAGGCGACCAGTCGACAGAGGAGGCGTCTGAATTAAGGGAGGTTATATCCATGCCCTTGAAGCTACGAATGTCAAGGAATTTAGCTGCACGCTTGGGAGGCTTTATCTTATAAGAGAGGTAAATAAGATTGTGATAGGAGAAAGGGGCGTTAAGTTGGCCATGTGCAGCAACCTTAGACATGTCAGAAGTAATCATTAGATCTAGAAGAGAAGGGGTGTAGTGTGGTTGAAAGTGAGTGGCCTCTAGAGGAAGGATATGCATGTTAAATGAACTTACAAGAGAATTCAGCTTCGCTGAGCGACCGTTATTCTTGGGAAGGCAAGTGTTGAAGTCGCCGAGAATTAGGGTGTCGTTATAAAGAGGAGTCAAGTCACTGAAAAGGGTTTCAAAAGAGTTAAAATAGTCGATTCGAAGAGAGGGGCTATAATAGACACCCAGGAGGACTTTGTTGTGACGCAAGAATATCTCCAGGAACAGGTGTTCAGCAGAACCAGAGTACAGGCTTGGCGACTGACTGATGACTTTGCATGGGATGTCAGAACGTAGGTATATAGCAACACCGCCATCAGCCTTGCCTATCCTGTCGTTCCGGTAGAGACTGAATCCTGGCAGAGCATACATGGCAGAAGAAAGAGATGGCTTGAGAAAAGATTCCGAAACAAGAATGCCATGTATGTTCAGATCACTAAAAACCACAAGAAGGTCAGCATAGCTGGTATGAATGCTTTGAGCATTAATATGAACAACGTTGAAGTTTGCACCAAGGTTTGAAAACACCCGTTTCAAGTTATATGACAGCGAATCATCCGCTGTTGACCCAACACTTCCCGCGCTAACAGAAATATCGTTATCACAAGATGAGAAGAAACTATTACTAAAGTTGTAGTTATCCATAGTCTAAAATAAATATACTAATAAAATGAATACAAATATATATATAGTAAATAAACCCAATAATCGATATTACCCTAAAAAAATATTCAAATAATTAATATAAATAAATAGCTTGAACCCAGTCGTACATACACTGGGCTTTCCGGGGGAAAATACAGAAAAATATTTCATCTTAAACATTGAGGAAGAATAATACACTTAAATGGACTAATTTCACGAAAACGGGACACATTGTGGAAAAATCACTAATACACAGAGCATTTAGGTAATATGGAACACTAACATTATTTTTGTATAGAATTAACATTAATTTATAAGGAACACGCCCTGCGTTCCGTCCGACAATACAGCAACAACAGCTCAACGTTGGATGAACGTGTTGGAATAGAAGGATGACATAATTGACACAATGACAAACATGATATTGATTGAATGTTGACTTCAGACAGGAGCATGAAACAGAAACCGAAAAATAAATACACACATTATTGAAGGTGAACAAAAATAAATGAATAAAATAAACTACCTTAATGGAAAAATGAGTATTACCCGTCCAAATTGTGATAGCGGGTACGGAAAAGATGTTTATTTCTTGGCTTTAGTCGGACCAGCGCGCCTGATTTGACGCTTGGCAGTGCCGGGCGCCGAAGAGGCAGCCACTGCACTTGAAGCAACCCCAGCCGCCTTTGGAGCAGATATCTTAGCAGGTCCCGACTGCCCAACAGAAGGAGGGAACTTGCTGGTGTGAACCAGAAGCTCCGACATACGCTCCACCTTCTGTCTGGATTTGTCAGGAAGCAGCAAGACGATCCTGCCATCTGTAGTCCAGCAATTCTGCACACCAAAGTGCTTCCTGGCAGCCATAAACACCTCATGCCTCGTCTTTGTTAAAAACTCGGTTACTGTGACTCTGGATCCCTTCAATGCAGTCTTGCATTTCCAGGCCTCTGAGCGAGCACCAAAGGTCGAGAACCTCACCAGCAACGGACGGGGATGCGACGGCTTCTTCATGGATCCTAGTCTATGCACAACACTGATGTTGGACACACACTCCGGGGACAACTTCATTTGGTCGGACAATACTGCACGCCCAATGTCAACGGAGTCCTCATTCTCCACTTCAGGAACACCATGGAGAAGAAGCACCTTCCGTCTGGACGCCATCTCGAGACGGTCCTGGCCAGCAAGCAGCAACTCCATCTGTGCGTGCAGCAAGTCAAGGCAGTTCCAAGTGAATGCCTTAAATTCCACAAACTCGCTGGCGATGGCGTTGAGATCGGGTGGGCTGCTGGACGAGGACATGGTGGCGGCTTCCCGAAGGTCCTTTTCATACTGTGACATGGAGTTGAAAGTGGTCACTATCTTCTCCATATTGCTGTTCAGTTTAGTGTAGAGCTCCATTGTTATATGTTTTCCAGGTATGTATATGGAAAATGTGATTTGTCCAGTGATGTTAGGGGTCCAGGCCTAGATTACTGACATTAAACTTTTATTTTAATTGAAATTAATTTAAAATAGATAGACAGACTTTTTAAATGTTGCTTGCTAGGCTACCCTCCAAAAAAAAAAAGCAAAAAAAAAAAACGCCAAATTTAGCGAAACAGATAATATTTGTTTCGCTAAATTTGGCGAAATAAAGACTGACTGGTGTCTGGGCAAAGTGGTGGGTCAGGGTAAGTGAAGGATTAAGGGAGTGAGCGAAGCGAAGCCGTCCTTATCCTTCGTGTTAGGTTACACATGTAACAACAACAAAATCCAACGGGCGCTTTGTTTTTCTATCCTATTCGAATTGAAATTTTCAAGTTGCTGTTTTTCAGATTTCTAGTCGCGTAATTCGTTAATTTTCCAGACAAAACTAGTATTTCTAGTCGAGCTCAGCTTGTCGCGCTATTAATTAATTTTGTCAGGCAAAATCAGTCCCTTTGACAATCAAAAACCGGATATCTGGTTAGACGTTTAAATACTACCCTTAATAAAATGACTGATGAAAGCAAAATATACAGACGCTAACCTAAACTGTTGACACTCTGAGACACCTTGGTGCCCGTGAGCGGAACATTCGAGGTTTCATCCTGTCGCCGATTGTCCTTCTCACTCTTATCTGAAACAACCACGAGAGTGACAGGGATGTGACAGAAGCTGTAAGGATATTCTCCTGTTAGCGATTGCCAGCAAGCTTTCAAAAAGTCATCATTGAATTACACCGCTCTGGTCAAGTCTAAGGTGGATTATATAAGGAATATGATCCACAGAAACAAACTAAACCATTAATTGCTTCCGACCTCAAACTAAAATACCCTAACTCGTGGGAAGCAGAAACAAACCTCAAACCTGTATTTTGTGTCAAAGTCAAAGTCAAAGTCAAAGTACTTTATTACTGTTGATATTTACATATACTTAACAAACATAATTTTTTGCCTCTTCTCTACATTAAACCACTGTGGGAGAAGAAGGGCGTAGAAACTCCCACAGATTGATTTTTAGATCTCTTTTAAAAATAGGTTGTGCTTAACTAATACAAATATGAAAAATTTAATTGTTATGATTAATAAGCAGGAATAAATAATTACAAAATTATTAACAGCAAGGTCTGTGTTGAGCTAGATTAACCCCATACAGTCCTGTCATTCAAGTAATCTCGAACATTACTGGGTCAAAAACATGTGTAGGTATCGTGACGTCAAAGCTAATTAGACTGGCATATGAAAGCTGAGAACGAGCGCCAAAATTTAAAATGAAACTCAGCATGGCAACCCCATATTTACGATCTGACGAGTGTGGCGTACGGACACTTGTCTGAGCCGAGCGCATAGAAATATTTGAACGTCTCAGCTTTTTTGCCCGAGTCTATCTTATTTCATCGTCAACAGCGGCGTCAGAAATATACAAAATAAGTACCTATATATCAACAAAGATAACTTACTATTGTTGTGTTTGCAGTGGCGGCAACAGAACACTGCGGCGGACATGGAGGTGATGAGCAGCACTATACCCACAGCCGCCACCACCACCAGGAGGACAACTGACAGCTCCACTCGCACCGGGACTAGCGCTGGAGAAAGATGACGATTCAATTATATGCAATTCTTCTTAGGGTTCCGTACCCAAAATGTAAAAACTGGACCCTATTACTAAGACTCCGCTGTCCGTCTGTCACCAGGCTGTATCTCATGAACCTTGATAGTGATACAGTTGAAATTTTCACAGATGATGTATTTCTGTTGCCGCTATAGCAACAAATACTAAAAAACCGAATAAATAAATATTTAAGGGGGCTCCCATACGACAATTCTTTCAACATCTCATACAAACTTATGAACAAGTAGCCGCACCAATAACTTTGTAAAGAACATTTTGCTATGTAAAATCCAAACTTTTCACTCCACACCATCCCTACCATTGTACGGTGGTACGGAACCCGAGTTGGACTCGCACTTGACCGTTTTTTAAATGTATAAAGCAGTCTGACAAAAATTTGCTAATGGCAAATGTAAAAAGGGCCAATGTCACGTGTTTTGGTGAATTGACCAAGCGAGCGTACGGCTCTGTTCCAGGATTGGGCAAAAATGCTTTCGTATTTCCGGATGTTTTCCTCTAAAGGGTGCATTTCTCAACGGATTCTCGTGATTTTTTTGTGAGCAGGTTCGGTAATTAAATACATAGGTCGGGACATTATGTTTTGTCACATACCTCAAACTTCGAAGTTAGAACTCGAACCAAAAAAAAATATGAGCATCTGGAATGCGAATATACATATTAAGAAACTGAATTTTCAAAAATGGAGTGGACGCGAAAAGTCGATAGGTAGGCCTCATTTTTCATTCCTTCCTTCCTTCATTCCTTCATTTTTCTCAGACATATATATTTTTTTAATTTTATTTTGAAAATTAGATGACCTTGATATAGAAAGGGAGCGAAGGGTGTTGGCCCGCAGATTTGCGTGTTGTGGGAGGGCTGTCAAGGTGACTTTATTTAAGGCTTTTACACGTGTGCTCTGTGGGTCAGATACAAGCAGAAGTCGACGACGCCCTTCGCGTATAACAATGGTTTCAGGATGTTGTTGGAGCTGCCGCGTTCTTGCAGTGTATCGGGATGTTTGCTGAGGAGCGTGCGTCAGACGTTTACGCCATGCTAAGAGCGAGAACAGCATCCCTGATATACCGTGTGCGCGGCAGCGTCAACACCATCCTGTCCATTATTTCTGATAGGGTGGACTGTCCGGTGCCGTTGGGAAACAATTCACTTGAATTCAAATAAGAGAGAAAGAAGCCGTTGCACTGGGCTCGGATAGTCTGCCATATCCGTCCGCTTATTTATTTGTGATGTATTGTTATGGTGTGATGTCTAATGTTTTAAAAGTAAATATTTTCTATGTGTATTTTATTTATGTGTTCTATGCCTATGGATCCTATTGTTATCCGAAATAAACGTTATTGAACTGAATTTAATTGAATAGACCATTATGAGAAAGTGACTTATATATTTTTGGGATTTATTCACTGCGTCTATTTAAAAAACAAAGCTAAAAGTTTACCCGCCAAAAGTAAACGTCACGTCACTAAGAGACGTATTAGGATTAGTTTCTTTGCCTACCACAAAAAAAAGTGGTAGTCAAGTCAACCAAAGAGTGCCAAGTATATGAGTAAAGTCAACTGTCAAACAAACATCACGTCACTCACGTCAGTACTAACCTGACTAAAATGAAATTATTGATTATTATCGTGATATGATTTAAAAAAAAATATTGTTTTTCATAATGGGAAGCAAAGAGTGTTTCGTCCCATAATGTTCAAACAGGAGTGATAACCCGGATTTATTATTCGTACCAATTCTATTACGTCTGCAAGAAGAGTAGTGTCGTCATGTGAACGCAGAATATTTCAAGAATTATTCGCAGTTTTGTTTAGGCTACTTGGATCAAATTGTAATGATTGCTTGTGGGCTGATAAATTTGCAGGATTTTAAAATAAAAATACATGATGTAATTTTAAATATACATTACTGACGCTAGTGTTGGTTTTTAATAAAGTCTCTGCTTCATATGGAGATGAATTTAGAGGCTCTGTTGTGAGTAAGGGTACATTGATGAAGAATGTTTTGAAAGCTCGAGTAACCTCAGAGTTGGATTTAACAACATCATCATCTATCTTTAGGCAGAAATAATTGTCCCTTGGTATAACTTTGCCAGTTTCACGGTTTATTATTAGCCAAACTGTTTTCTTTCTGTTATTTGAATTTTGTATTTTATGTCAATATGTAAAGTTTTTGCAGTTCTGCAAACCAACTTGAATGTTTTGGAGTATTTTTAACATAGTCATGAAATTGTCTTTCAAAGTTATAGGTTTGTTCATAAAGGTCATACAAGATAACTTTACTTTTACGAACTCCAAACGTTGCCCAGTTATTAAATTTAGAGTTACCGTTGTAGTTGTTTACAACACACTGACTTTCTTTAATCTTAAAACTTTATTGAATTCTGTTTGAATAATTTTGAAGAAGTCTGAGTAGATTTTGTTTGTTCATTAAAATCCGGTACCAGCAAAATATCTAAGTTTTTCGTATACGTCTCTAATCTATGGGTTGTAATAGGCCTATAAAATGATGGATCAGTTTTATTTTTACTAGCGTTTGGGAAGGAGACTGTTTGACTGCTGTGATCGGAGGGTAAGCAGTTAATTACATTTTAACTTGTGAATGCACAGTCACAATAAACGTTATCTAAGCAAGTTTGGCTGTTACCAGTAATTCTAGTCGGCTCTAGAAATACATGGCGCACATGCACAGCAAACATGGTGATTTTGTTGCTTATAAGTTCCGGCACGTGGTTTATGTACAAGATGAATGATACTGAACCCAGCACGGTAACCTGTGGCACCCCTATATGTATTTCAGTATTACTAGATTCAATACTATTTAATGTTTTTGAACGATTATCTATGTGTGGCAATATTACCCTTTGAATATGATTGCCCAAGTACGACTTCAACCAGACCAGCACACACCCCCCCCCATAGCGTACAAGAATACAAGTTAAAACCCCATGATTTACATGATCAAAGGCTAAGATAGATAGATACTTTTCGACTTTAAACCATCAATAAGGCCGACAAGACTCTGAGCATTCCCATTTTTATTCCCTTTAATAGTTTTGTTTGCTATGCTCCAACTGGTATTTATTTTGTTGTTTGAAGATAGAATATGACCCCTCTTGTTGATCGCGCGTACCGCTACTGTTAATAGTTAGCTCAGTACCTGTTTTTCTCTCCGGGTAATTGAGCAGACTGTTGCTCAGTGTGAAGGGGTTGCTCGCTCCCTTCCTGTTGACCACGCGCATCGCTAACGTGAGCCCGAATGTACTTGTTAGATGAGTACCTGTATGTCTCTCTGGGTACTTGAGCAGACTGCTGCTCATTGTGAAGGGGTTGCTCGCCCCCTTCTTATTGATCGCCCGCACCGCTACTGTGAGCGCACCGCTCGCCGATACCCCCGACACCACGAACTCCGCACTCTCGCTTGAGACGTTCGTGAGGAGCTGCCCGGTGCTCGCGTCATACAACTGAAGAGAAACTGATATACAGCTAGGAAAATATGGCTTTGAATGAAATTAGATTTTTGGCTTCTGAGAGAAATTCTGAAGTGGAATGACTTGACTTTTGTTCAAAGTAGTACGCAGGAAGCTAAAATACAAGGAGTTAAAAGCTTTCTGCGTAGTTGAGAATCTCATTTTCTTTTCACTTGATATGCTAACTGCCAAAATAAACGTAAGTTATCAAGAAGTTAGCATTCTTACGGCCGATTTCACAAGATGATACTTAAGTGAAATGCATCTTAAATCGCATGCAGAGCAAATGTAATTACTGGCTAAACGTGGGCACAGCTGTGCCTCTGTTACCGCGTACTGAAAAAGACGCTGTCCCTATTAGTTTTATTATTACAGCTGTACAAGGTGATATCATTTTATTATCTTTGGCCCGGAAAAACACCAGACAACTCAAAGTTTGACAGACACATAGCCATGCTGTCCCTGTCCCGCGCTCAAGAAATGAAATCGCCAGTTATGCGTCACCTGTCAAAATCAGTGACACCTGCCAATATTTGTGAAACCTGTCAATATTAGTGACACCTGTCAAAATTAGTGACATCTGTAAAAAATCATAAAGATGTAATATTGAGTGCAGCTATGCCACAGTCAAATTTGGGTCAACATGGTAGCCCCCTGATGACTTCACCGCAGCTATGAAAAATATATATAGACATCAAGCGCCTTTAAGTATAGGCATGTGAAACATACGGGTTGAGAATAAATATACATAGAACATACCTGGCAAAAAGTACCCGTGGAAATTAAACGTGTAGAAAATGTAACTACTGGTAACATAACGGTATAAACGCAAATGGAATCAAAAATAATGTGAATAGATTATTTTGGAAATGTTATCTATACGGTCTTTGAATGAGAAAACACAACAAAACAAACATAGCGTCACACCTTGTTCCATACGGGGTGGCAGGGGCACAGTTGTGTGGTACAGTTACCTCCAGTACAAAAGTCTGCCGGATCCCTCCGTCGTGCCCCGGCTTGCAGTTCAGCGTCAGGGAGTCGTAAGTGACGTTCGTGACCTCGCACGCCTTCACCGGAGACGGCTTATCTATAACACCAAAACTCTTTGGGTAATTTTAAAGTGCCTGTAGTAGTGTTACTAACACTACCCAAACCACATGAGCTCAAAATCTGAAACTTCGTAACTTGAGAGCTAACTTGAACAAAAAATTCCCTGGAAACTACTGCCAAATTCACAGACCCTCAAACTTTGTGGAGAGACATCTGCTAATGTTAGAGATCTGGTGCTCAAAACCCTTAAATGCCCTCTGCATTTGCCATGTGGCATATCAAAAGCAGATGTATCACATGACGGTATTTAGCTCTTCAACTTTCTATTTATAATATTGAAATAGTCACAATATACGTCCGATCACCCGTTTTGTTCAGCGTGGGTCCCATATTATTTTTATTTTATTTTTTTGTTGGAGGGGAAAAAAATGAAATTACCCATGCCCAGGAGTCAGACCTCCCTGCTATATCCGGGTCCCACATATTGAGCGGGCATCAGCTCGTATGGTATACGGACTAAAAACAACCCCTTTGTGTTTACAGTTGTCTTACTAAGAATTAACTGTGAGCCATGGCCTCGGTATATGCTGAAGGCTTTCTACCTGCAATTTGCCCTTTTGGGCGATATATATGTGTACATGATATATACGGGAGGAGTTTGCCTGTTTACCCGATTTTATGAGCGGACATCAGCGCATAGTCAACGGGCATCATATGTTAGGGGCAGCGTGGGTCCCACTTCATTTTCTATTGATTTATATTAAACTTCATCTTAGTGTACTGATCAGTCACTCAGCTGAGATATGGGTTAAAATGTTGAAACCGTGACATTTGGCAGTCATCTTGGCCGAATCCGAGCGTAGTTACCTGCTGGCAGGATGTGGAACAGGCACGGCTTGGTCTGTCTGCCGACACTGTTGGCGCCGGAACACTGAACCCAGCCGTAGTCAGCTGACGTGTTCACCATGTAAGTTAAAGTGCCTGGGCGATAGGGGACGAAAATTACTTGCATTCATCATATATACTCATGATTAGGGTTCCGTACCTTTAAAGGAAAAAGGAACCCTTATAGGATCACTTCGTTGACCGTCTGTCGGTCTGTCCGTTTGTCTGTCCGTGTGTCAAGACCTTTTTGTCGGGAACGCTTGGCCCTCCAAGCGTTCCCAATAACATTGAAGTTGAAATTCATATCAATTACTCAGGTTGGTGGTCCTTTGAAGCTGTGAAAAATTTAACTTCTAAGTTAACACCGTAAATTTGGACTAACAGGGCAGAGCAAGGTCTTATAGCACAAGTAAATGGAAAAATCTGAAACCTGTAAATTTCTGTCTATCTGTCTGTTATTTTTGACTCACTGTCTGTAGCACTGGTCCTGCATACGCGTTTCTTGATACTGTGTACAGGCAATGTAACTTTTTCGGTCACGTGATTTAGGCTTACCTATCATTCAGCCTACTATTCAAACATTCTGCCTTCAGCCTAACGTGAGTACAGCTTTGCGTATCTTTTGGCTTCCGGTAATAGGTGGAACTAATGCTTTTCGACTGTTTCAGTGCATTAAGTTACGCAGAACTGGCACCCCTCTGCAAACATCACTCACGCGCCAAAAGATTGTTGAGCAACTGTATACTATAGACTTACTACAGAATAAATGATATACCTATCTTCTCTGCCTAGAATCTGGCTAGCCTAAAAAACATCGTAAAGCGCAGCAAAGTAAAAAAATCTTATGCTTGTATGTAACACCCACCATGTAATATGCAAGTCTATGTTACCGGCAAAGAAAAAAAAAATACACGCTTGGTTCCCACACAATTCACCGTGAATGAGTCGTCTATCTTAATCTTTGATCTGTGAACACAACCTTATCTACAAGTACGTACTTATTTATTGTGTATGTGAATGCAAATGCAAAAATGCTACTTCCTTTTTGGAAAACGTGCTAATGGTCTATTTAAGAATTGTCTGAGAAGTTCAAGCGTTCCTTATTATGGCTCCCAATGTTAAATGAACTATTTATTACTCTTAACTTTCATCTTTTATTTAGCAGGTTCAACAACAGGGTATGAGAGAAGATAAAACAGTGTATGAAACATAACTATGTATTAAAACACTCGTGTGATACTATTAAAAACCTCGCCTCGGCTCGAATTTTAAAAACACAGTCATATTTTAATACTCCTCATTAAGCAACAGTTTAATAAACTACTATCACACACACACTACGTAATTATTATGAATGTTGAGGAAGTGAGAGATTTATGCCAAGAGGACAAGTTGAGGATCTGGGAGGATCTCTCTGCCTGCCTTTCTTCAAGGAAAAGGTGTGAGGATACCGATGTATCTATAAATAAACTGACCTGGAAGGTTCTGTGCAGCATTGAGGCTGCTGGTATAAAGCTCGTGCTTCGTGTGAGCAGAACTGTTGAACCACCAGTGATACGACATGTCTTCCTGTAGACAAACACAAAATATTCTCAGCTAACATCCATGATCCTCTCATCCTAAATTATGATCACCCTTCATTTCTATTTGAGAAAAATCTATCTGAAGTGCTGGTCCAGAGTATTGGCTGTGAAGAAGACCTTGATTCTTAATAAACAATTAAGTAGAAATATCATGATAGATCATGATTACTATTGAACATGACTAAATATCGACAAAGAAACTTTCGCAGTGGATGTGGGAGACTTGGGACCAGAGAAGATGGCGTGGTAAAGAAGAGGCCTGTACCCAGCAGTGGGTGAATTTAGGCTGAACGTGGTGATGATGATGATGATGACGATGATGATGACGATGATGACGATCACGATGATGATGATGAGAAGATGTCTGTCTGGAGTGTGTTCTCACCTGCGGGTTGGCGACGAGGTCGCACTGTATGTACAGCAGCTCACCGCGCGCTGCATGCAACAGTGCTGGCGCCGCCCCGCGGCAGCTCGGCGCGACTGCAACACAACAATATTAGTGATCCACACCTCTTGGTTCGCGCCAAGTTTCCTTGGCTATACTGCCTAGGCGGAAAAGAGAGGTCACAGCTCACTCAGAGTCAAATAAACATGGTGCGGCCTGTAACTAAGTTTCGAGAATACAGGCAAGGTAGAGTGATTTTCTGAATAGCTGTACGCTGTATATAATAGATATATCTAATAGACTTGTCCTAAAGGATAGAGGCTTACCCTCTATCCTTTAGGACAAGAGTGACACAACTTATTGTGTGGGTATTTTATTTGAGTGTTGTGAGAACGGATATTGCTGCCCAACTTTTTCAAACTGCAAAGCCTTGACTCCAAGATCTAGGTTTAATAAGGATACATATCAGATACCGCTATGGTACGAATATCAAAGAACAAAATATAATAAGGTTGTAACAGAAGACTGCAGTAATTATTTTGGCGGTACCTATACGTACCTACATATGTAAGCAGAAATTAAAAAAGTCTTGCAAACCAAGTCAGTCCACTTTAGACCTCAGTATTTATTTAAAATTTACCTACGTAGTTTGTGCCAAAATATATTGAGCCCTCTATTAGCAGCATTGAATTTCTCGTGTCTCATCCCAGCTTAGTAAGACTCATCACACATGCCCTCACCCCTCCAAGCTTCTTAGAAACAAGAAGAAACAATGAAGCACCAGGAGTACAAAGCAGCAATGGAGCTACTCACACTTGACATCAAGCATCAGCCGCTCGCTCTGCCCCTCTCCCAGCGCGTTCCTCGCCACGCACACATACGCGCCGGCCGCCGCACGCGACACGCGCTGCAGGACTAGCGACTGGTTCGCTAACAGCACGCCGGGACCTGGCTTCACTATTACACCCTGCCGAGAAAATCGGTAGTGTCAAAATATAATGCCAATTTAAAAGTATATAGTCTTAATGGAAGACCCAGGAAGAGTTCCAAATAACACTGGCATCACGGCATCAACACGGCATCACCAATCACGCCCTGGAGACAAAAGCTTCGTGAATAGGTAAAACAACAGCCTCAACAAACCAGAAGGAAGGCTTGGTCGTGACCAGGGCCCCTATTCTACTATTAGCCAATTGGCACAGAATATTGCCTCGTACTTGATACCGATAAAAAATGGAGTGGTTTGCATTCCACCTACCGGACTGCATCCACAACTACTACATTCTCCAGATCTATAGTGCTGATCAGGGGACTGTCAACTATATTCTTCAACTATTCGCCTTTCTTCCTTTCCCATAGGAGAGAAAGCGCTTTTAGCTTGCATGAACGATGATACTCAGATGGAGTCACTGGGACTTATGGACTTAACAGTGGTAGATTGTACTCATGTTATGCGTAAAATACACGTGTGTTGTTCTTTGCCGTGTGTGTGTAAGTACTCACGTTGTGCGTGAAGTAAACGTGTGTATGTGTCGGGTTGGCGCGCACTCTGCAGTCCAAGTACACGTCGGATCCCTCAAGCACTTGCCGTGCGTCCAAGTTTGCTCCCAGCTCCAATTTGCTCACTGGATAGTCTGGACATACAATAAAAGGTATAGATATATGTCATCATCATCATTACTTACTTACTGATCCTTTGGCTTTCAAACCAAAATTTTAATAAGAATTATTAAGAAATCCGTAAATAAGATTGAAAGATGACGAAGATATTCCGGTGAGGGACTGTTAATTGCACCCGAGTTGCTCAGGACCAAGAATAATGTTTGTTAATTGGTTTAAGCGAAGCACTTATAGTTAAGTGCTTCGCTTAAACCAATTAACAAGGATTATTCTCGCTTCGCTTAAACCAATTAATAAAACATTATAATCGGCTATTGCCGATTAGTTTGACAGTTGTCTATGATTAGCGTGGTGATTAAGATCACTAGCTGAGTAGAAGCCGAAACAAGGAAAAAGACAGCAGCTTGGAAGTGGGTAGATAGTATTACCGGCTAAGTTGGCACAAAAAGAGGAGGCTTATACAGTAGTAGGCAGAAACAAGCTGCCGAAGATGATGATGTTTCAGTTAGCTATAGATAGCATCTTCGTTACAGGGGTAAAGTTTGATCAGCCTTTGGATTGCATCTTTATTATCAGATTGGACTTACTGCAGTACACCTTCGAATGATCTTAGGTGGATTATGGTAAAGAAAAAGAGCTCTGTGGTGGTAGAGATGGTATTGGTTTCATGCTGGCTTCTCACGCAAGAGATGCAGGTTCGATTCCGGTGCTGACCATGTACCAATAAGATTTGCCATATATTATTATCGGATATTCCGTGTTTCGGATGACTCGTTTAGCTGTTATTCCGGCTACTATCGCGATTTGGTAGCATTAGTCGTAAAACCCCTCCATAAACCCGCACTGAGCCCGCGTGGTATGGTTCAATCTTACTCGTATCCGCGTAAAGGCTTGTACCCCTCGGTGGGGACATTGATTGGCAACATTTATTACTCTTCCTTATTAGTGTTCAACACTCACACTGCACCTCCATCTTCCACCCGTCTTCACTCGTCTCCCGTGCTTGTGCGTTGTCCCGTGTCGAGGTGTGCTGTGCCGCGCGACACGACAACACGCGCCCTTCGTCCTCTATGGCCGGCGTGAACTGCAGCACGCTGCTCGTGACGTTGCCGTCCACTGATGTCTGCGGACAAACCAACAAACATTTATTTATTATTTCTTCTTTTTCTTCTAGAGCTCCGCCACTACTGGATGTTGGCGGTCAGCTCCGAATATGCTTCATGCATGACCATGATCTTTTACCTGGCGGACCAGCTCGTCGACGCTGGCTCTATATAAACAGGGTGTACTAAAATTTTAGGGGGTTTTTAAGGACATTATTCAGAGCAATTTTCACTATAATAGTAGTTTATGTGACTGCTGCATAATGGAGGGCATAATTATGTACAGTTACATACACTAGTTTATCTACACACATATCATAAGCTCTCTTTGATGTGTTCAGAACCGCATGTTTGACCGGCATTGTGGCTCTGCAATTGTTTAACTTGTTCTGTAGTACCAACTTCTCGCAGGCGGGCGTCGGCGTTCGAAATTTGAATGTCAGTACCAACTTCACAAACAAACTAGGGACGGCACGCGGGTGGGCGTCGGCCTTCGAAATTTGAATGTCATTATATGTAGAAAAACTACACATAATGACCATAGTGTGTAGTTTTCCAGATACGAAACGAGTTTTTACCAAGTAGTTTAACATAATACTGATCCTAACGTGCGGGGTTTGAACGCAGTAAAGAGGGCTTATGATACGTGTGTAGATAATAGTAGTTTATGTGACTGCTACATAATGGAGGACATTAACTCTCGAGAGTGGGTTTATGAAACGAGCCGAAGGCGAGTTTCATAATAATATCACTCGAGAGTTTTAATGCCTAATTATGTACAGTTACATACACTAGTTTATCTACACACATATCATAAGCTCTCTTTGATGTGTTCAAGAACCGCATGGTTGACCGGAATTGTAGCTCTGCAGTTGTTTAGATTGTTCTGTAGTACCAACTTCACGCAGGCGGGCGGCGGCGTTCGAAATTTGAATGTCAATACCAACTTCACAGACAAACTAGAGGCGGCAAGAAGGCGGGCGTCGGCGTTCGAAATTTGAACGTCATAATATGTAGAAAAATTACACATTATGGTCATAATGTGTAATTTTTCAGATAACAAATGAGTTTTTACCAAGTAGTTTAACATTATGCTGATCGTGATGTGCGGTTTTTGTACGCAGTAAAGAGGGTCTATGATACGTGAGTAGATAAAACCTATTTGTACAAAGCTGCATAGAAATCAGCTGACCGCCCGGCCGAAAAGGTATGGTGATGTAAAAAAATCAAGTTGCTCTGATCAAATTGGTTTTATAGTGAATGTTGTTCATAATAGCTTCAATTTGTGTTAAGTTATCAACTTTGTGTAACGATAGAATTTCAGGATTATCATAGTTACAGAACTTGGCATTCATTTAGATCTCAAATCTTTTGTCGATGAAGTCGACAGCCACGATATTGTTAATATTGAACTTGGCTCCAATTTTCACATTTATGTTTTTGGTGAGAAACAGGCTTCTGTACCATTCGGATACACTGTGTCGTGGGAACCATAAACAGCGGCATGAACATGAACACGAACATTTATGTACATAGGCACATACATTGCTTCTGGCCCCACACTAGGTTTCCCTTCGCCAGAACCAGCAACAGCGACGTCTGTTTATATTCGTTAGCACATTTATCCTTTATTGCTTTTTATGTATATTTTTCTCTTTCACGTGAGTGAGTTGGAACTTTCACAGAGCGGGTATTTCTATTGCCAAATCACACATCAGAAACAACAAATCATGAATAACTGTGACGTCGTATTTCAAAATGCTGAAGAATTACATTATGACATTGTTGTTGTAGCCCCTCTCTGTTAATTATTCAGTTAGCCTAGGTAATGTTATCAGAATAACTAAGCCAATTATAAGTATCTATCTTATCTATGTCGAATTGATATCAGCTATTAATATTAAGATAAATAAAAGTATTTATCAACAACGAATTAAAATGGATAAAGATTATGATAAACTCTTTTCCTGAGTCCTGTCAAGGCCCCTATTTCAGTTAAAACTATTTTAGGGTATTTTACATTTTGGGTTAAAATGTTCATATTTAAGACCAACATCAACTTCATTATATAGCGTACAATCCTTTATTTGACTTTTGACATTTCCTTATCGCGTACATAAGCACTATTTTTCATTGCAGATGTAAAAAGTTTATAGCTTTGGAGCTGTCAAAAGTTAAGTAATTCGCTGAATATACTATTTATAAATATGAATAGTATATTCAGCGAATTAAATAAGACCAAATGTAAACCATGAAACGCAAATAAATTTGCAGATTTCTTATTTTTTCTTATTTCTCGGAAGGAATTTGAGTGGCCAGCGTGAAACAGCTGATGCGATTCCGCTATGCCTAGATTGATTAAGAAATTAGAGAAAAGAAAACTTACAAATAGACGCGTTGGAAACCACGGAGCAGTGGCGGTGCCATGTAATGGCTGATGATCATGATGACGATTTACTGAAGAATCTTATCGGAGCCGGCAGCAGAGAATACGCATCGAAAAAGAATGTGAATTGAACTGTCAGTGACTCTTATCTACAATGACATAATGTTTCATCTCAACTCGAACACTTATTCGATCTGTCAAATATTTGTGCTCCCGGCACTGAAGTGGTATTAGGAATACAGCATTTCCCACAACATATTGTGACAAAACTCAAAATGCGAATAATTTATTGCAAGTAGGCAAAAATAATGCACTTTTACAAGTCAAACACATGGACATAAATATATAATAATTAATTCATATAATAAATAACTCATTAGTGTAGAGTGAAAAGGAAATTTCGCTTTCAAGTTCATGGTTGAATCTCGCAGAGGAAAAGGAAACTCCATTAGCTCTGCCAGTGCTTCGGAAATACGCCCGTAAGAGAACATAGCACAAAAAACTAATAATTTTTTAAATTTTCAACATTTTTTTATCCCACAATGTACAATATAAAAATAATCTAATCTTTTGACAATATTATAAAATCGTATCTTTAAGTGCCAATAAGATGTCCTAAAACATCAATTTTACAAAATAAATAAATAAGAAAAAACAAAAGCTGGAACATAACTGGAACCAACCAGACTGGACCAGACTCCCCAGAGTCCCCTAAGCAGCACCCGTTCACGAGTATAACTTGTGCAACAGCCAACACCCCCTCGCCAAACAAAGACATTTTAGTGAGCATGACCATAAACTTTTTTTCGTCTCTTGGTAACAGACTTGCATTCTACGTTAAAACTAATAAATTGATATGAGTCAACTCAAATAGCATTTTTGTGCACTTAATTTGTTTACCAGACTATTAACTTACATTTAACTTACATTATTGCATTTGTAAAAGTTACGTTAATTATTATTATCATGGACAGTACACTTTTAATTTATTATGATAAGACATCACACGTCGTAGTAACCGGTTTGAATAAATGAGTGTAGGGGTCTAGGACAAACATCAAAATAGTAGCCATTATTCAGCGGCAACACATGGCTCAACCACTGTTGAGTCAACACTAAAAGTGGCTCAAGAGTCTAGGGCTCAAGTGTCAGGGACTCTAGTGCTATATAACAGTGAAGCTGGTGATCATGTCCAACGCCGAGGAAGGAAACAGTGAAGAGAAATTTGAATCAGAGGCCAAAAGTAATGGGGGAGGGGTGAAGGCAGGAAGCGGTGGGGGGCAGAAGTGGTCCAAATTCGACCTGGACGATATACTGAGGGATGAGGTGGGGCAGTGGGGACGGTACCAGTGGATGATGCTGGCATTGGCTTCTCTGCCAGTGATCTTCTCAGCTTTCGCTTCTGGAGAGTATATTTTCACAGTGGCGAGAATACCTACCATGTCAGTTCACCTTATCACCATTATAGGCATAACCACTATACGTCAGTTATGATATATTATAGTGTTAGTGCCCTTTTCCATACGACATAACAAAGTTATAAAGACAACCACGTTTAGCCAGTTATAAATACTCCATTTTGCATGACAGGGGCCACTGCAGTCAGTCAGTTATTTGACTCTGGTTCCCACAAAACTTTGGACCTCTGCCTACAACCCTAAATATGTATCGAAGTATGTTCTTTCATTTCCAATATAAAAACTAATATCATCCACGGATATGCTACCACATCTCAAGATAACTGGCTATACGTGGGGACGACTGTGCCTCCGCCAACCAGTACGGGAAAAGGTGTGACGCTATGTCGCTCCCAAGACTCATCAATTTTGAATTTGACATCTTTCTAAAACTATAAGCAGCCATTGAACCTCTCCGCCGCCCAAGTTAAATGTATGATTTTGACCCACTTTGACAAGACGATAACATGATGATAATACTTACTTTTAATTTCCAGATGTGCTATACCGGAGTGCGATAGCCCAAACCCCGAGTACACAGCAAGCTGGGTTCTCACCGCCATCAACGGAACGTCGCTGGACTCATTCGATCAATGCGAACGGTTTTCCAACTTGACCAATATATCTGAACCAGAAATAGTCGGTCAGTGTCCTGCACAGCTCTTCGATCAGAGCGAGACCATTCCTTGCGAGAGTTATGTGTATGAGAATACTGACACTGTTGTGTACGATGTAAGTTCTTGGTTTTTTCACATACGAATTTTATCAGCGTCGGTTATACCGGATAATCTATTGTTTCCTTTCTTTCTTTTGTAATAATCGTTACACTTTCGTAGTCACACAGCAACCCACAGTATGCGATCCTCTGACTTTCGTATCAAACCACTATCTATATTTAAAGATCATTAAGATCACTGAATAGTGCTTGTGATTTACATGCGATGTCTCATCTTCTGTAAATCAATAGGTATCATAGCAGGGGGTCAGTGATATCACTGACCCCTTCCCAGTTCCGCTTATAACCACCATGTTTTTATATGAAATATACCAAATTTCCTAGTTCGGCCTGGCCTGCGACGAATGGCGTCGATCCCAAATTGGATCCATACGAACGATTGGTACCCTCCTAGTCCTCCCCATCACCGGCTACATCTCCGACCGATGGGGAAGGCGGGTAGCGCTGACCATCAACGCCTTCAACACTGCATGGCTGGGTTTGGTCCGGTCTTTTGTTAATAGCTACGAGTCTTTCCTGTTTCTCGAAGTATTGGAGTCGACTATTGGAGCTGGGGCGTTCTATTCGTGTCATATTTTGGGTATGCTCATTTTAAACTATCTCAAAACTAATACTTAAATAAATAGAAATATAAATATTTTAATTTCATACAAAAAAAGGGAAATATTAAACTGCACATAAAAAATACTGATTTCTACAGCAAATATCAGGGCAAAATGCTGCGGATGCTGCTTAGGTGAAGGGTAAAGGGGGTGAGCGAAGCGAAGCCACCTTTATCCTTCGTATTAGGTTTAACATGTAAGAACTACAAATATACTTAAAACATAAACTGAAGTACACATAAAATATTTAAAACATAAAAAGAGATTTTTTTGATCCTTTTTTGCTGTAAAAATCTGTATTTTTGATGTGCGATTAAATAATAGCCCAAAAAAATAGTCTAGTTAACAATAACAAAAAGTCATAAAAATAAGTCTTTTTATTTACAAAAACAAGTACGTACTTAATGAGATACTCCGTACTAGTGCGAGACTGTACGAAGGCAGAGTTTTGCTCATCTCACAGAAATAATGAGAAGTAAAAAATCACAATGAAATTAAATGTTCAGGTCTGTACCAATTATCTAGACTATCTAGAGTATTTATAAAATAAGGGTGCGTATATTCCAGTATTGTCCTTTATCTTCTGTAGCGTCGTCTGTTTGTAGCGTATACCGTTGTGAGAGTATAGCGTTGTGATACGGGGCGTGGCAAATGGCATCCACGTTTATTTTTAATTCACGTTCACGTTTTCAGTAACCGAGCTCGTCGGCCCCAAACATAGAGTAACAGCAGGAGCGATGATCTCAACAATGTTCGCAGTTGGTCAAGTTCTGCTTGGCCTCATCGCCTGGGGAATCCGGCCTTGGAGAACCCTCACCCAAGTCCTATATGCCCCTCAAATACTTGTGGTTTCATACTTCTGGATCATGTCAGAATCTGTCCGATGGCTTATCAGCAAAGGAAGATATGAAGAATCAGAAGCTGTTTTAAAAAAGGTGGCGAGAATCAATAAGAAAGAGTTATCAGAAAAGTCGATGGAATCACTTCGAGCTTCAGCGGAAGAGGAAAAAAATACAGAGAAGCCAAAAGAAATATGGCTTCCGCTTCTTGTGTTTAAACACAAGATTGTGTTGCTCCGTTGCTTTGTGGTCCCAATATGGTGGATCACAAACACGCTGGTTTACTACGGGATGAATATAAACGCAGTGAACATCTCCGGAAACTCGTATCTAAACTATGTATATGTGGCCGCAATTGAGATTCCTGGGTACTGGACTGCTATAGCTTTGTTGGACAGAATTGGAAGGAAACCAGTGTTAATTTTCTTTTACTTTTTGTGTGGGGCTTGCCAATTTGGGTTTGCTTTTATGTCTGCAGGTAAATATGTTTTGCTTAATACAATAACTAACTTAGGTTTTGCCACTACTGTTAATTAAGAATTTATATGTACATGCACCATATTATTAACAAGAACATACATTACATACACCATCAGATATACGGTCAGGTAGGAGTTTGAGGACTTGCTTGAATCATTTCCTCAGGTTTGTCTATTAGTTCTGCTTCTGTAAATTGACTTTCATCTGTAACTTCTGCTGGTTCTCAAAATTTCTCCTGAAGTTTATTGGGATTTCGCGGCCATGAAATTTGTACTAATACTTAGTGCCACCCTATTCTCTTTTATCATATGGGGTGGCAGAAGCACAGTTGTGCCTAACTTTAGCCGGTTTCTACCGATAATTTTAATTTGTGTTGTAGGTAACCACGGCGCTTCTATGGCTATCTATCTCATCGGCAAGTTCAGCATAGCTGTGGTGATGACGTCAGTGTATGTCTACACGTCAGAACTCTACCCCACCAAGTACCGACACAGTCTATTAGCCTTCTCTTCAATGATTGGTCGTGTTGGATCCATCACTGCATCGATGACACCTGCTTTGGTTTGTGCCTCTTTGTATATCTATGGGAAAATCTAATATCATAACTCTTGGTAAATGGTTAATCTCGCATTCGATCTAATTAGCTGAGATCTATGACATAGAAGGTACTTGGAATCACGAAAACCTCCTCGAATTAAACGAAACGAAAGCTTTGTGATCTGAAAAGACGGGAGCTAGGTAAGAAATCTAGAGTATTGGAGACTAGTCTGTCACCAATGTATCTTGGAGTAGGTATCCAAAGAACTACCCCTAATCACGCTCAGGACCAGAAAACAACACAGCATCACGCCTTTTCCCATACGGAGTGGCGCAGGCACAGATACACCGCCTGCACTATCCACACATTTTCGTTAAAGCCTGAATCATGTGATTTACTTGCTTCATTCCAGGCTCAAGAAGTATGGCACGCGCTGCCATCAATCATGTTCGGCAGTTTCGCGTTCCTCTCAGGGTCCCTGGTATTCACAACTCCGGAGACACTCGGCACCAAGCTGCCTGATACCATGGAGGAGGCCGAGGTTATCGGAAAGAAGAAGCCTACTACTACTTTTTAAAAAAGAGCTCCGAAGACCACAGTTTAAATTGAAAAATTGGGGGCTTTATTTTTGTTTTTAGCTCTTTTAATTCAATGAGAATACAAATATGTAGGTAAGGTTTTAAGTTCTTTGTAGGCCCGGATTTAAGTCTCAAAGCTTTTCCCGACTGCTATCATACTGGTGCTGACATTTCCCGAGACGGAGTGCAATATGAGGCGAACGCCAATGTTCGTTCGACAAATCGCTATCTCTCCTGACGCGTGCGGGCGCACAGGGGGACGGATTTCGAAATTGCGGACTTACGTTTTTTTGTTACATACCATTATTTTATTTATGGTAATGGATATTCCTAATTAAGGCAATCATATGTTTTTAGAACACTTCTTATTTGTAAAAGTTATAATTTGCGGGAAAAATTGATTTATTAAAAATAATGTATGGAGTGATATCTAATTTGCTATATAAGTAAGAAGTCTTAAAAGTGCTCTAAAGCTGGTTTATGTAGGGCTAATCTGCGGGTGTTTGTGTATAATTCCACATACATAACATGGCTCCGGACTTCCCAGTTCTCCAGATAAACGAAGCTGATCTTAGGTATTATTGTATATATAACCTACTACACTGATAGAGTTGAATTTACTCTACATTTAGACAAATGTACAACAGCAAATTATTTAATTTTTTCAAGCCTAGAAGGAGGATTTAGTTATGGCCTTTATAAATAATTTCAAGTGTTCACTAACAGAGCTAACTATCGTTCTTTGCAATTCTTAAATATTCGCGATCGATATACAATATTTTGTAAATAATATCGACTCATTTATGCTTTTAAAAAAGAAGCTGATTTTTTTTCAGATAGTGTAAAATTTTGTGAACATTTAAAACAGGAGCTTGGCTTACAATTCAATGAAGAAAACACTGTGATTTTTTCAGAATTTTGCCGGAAGTGTACTTCTAATATGAAACGCAGATGGACTGCTGCTAATCAATCTTACAATCATTTTCATTAAAAGAACGAAAAGTGGTAAGAAAGTCCCATGGTATGGCCCAGTTTCTTCGCTTCTGAAGGAGAACAAGTTGATGTTGTTTACGGTGAAACATCTGAAAATATAGAAAATCTACCTCCTAGTGTACATGAAGCTTCCACTTCCTTAACTCCGAGGAAACCACTCGAAGAACTGGGCTCAACAAAAAAAAGAAGACGTATTGAAACTTTAAGCAATTCCTTGACTCCAGAGGAACTGTTAAACTCAAAAGTAAACTTTAAAGGACTTTAGTAATGAAGACGTTAGCAAAATGTTGGACCATCTTATTAAACATCTTGATGATATCTATAAGGTTCACTCCAGATTAAATGAAAAAAATGTATATCAAACGTAAAGTGGCAATACATGAGCCAGCCATTGAATTGCTTTTTTTCTGTTTCCTTCATATTTCAAAGTTGGACAAGCAAAACTGGATTGTTATCCCTCAAAAGAACATTAAACTGTTACTGCCGAAGGAGCGCAGATAAAATTACAAGCTTTTCTTGATTTAACTGTATCCAGACTCATAAACTGCAAATCATTTAGAACTTAATACAAAAGCTAATGTAAAACTTGTAAGCAAATTGGGCTATGATGAGGCTTTAGGACAAAGCGATTTTAAGCAAAAGGCTGATTTGAATGACTAAAGTATCTTTATGATTAGTTTGATTTCATTAAGGATTTTTTCGGATGATGTTATTACGTGGGAAAAGGATCCGAAAACGACCGTCAACTTCATTTTACTGCCGACCAATTATGGTTAGATTTCAAACAATGGACCACAAGAAAAGAAAATAAATAAATATTAAGACTCGTAAGAGGAAAAATCAAGAATCGTTCCGAAATTAATGCAATTTGCAGATTGACATCGTTAAACAGGGCGTCGTGGAACAACAAATGATGGCAACATGGCTAGAATGTTTTTCGGAGATAGTTAAATAACTGCACGTATTGCAGGCCTTTATTTAAGGTAGGAGGCTGTAGCTAATCAATGAGACAGTAATGTAGAACTGAGATATTTTATTCAATAATAAATCAAATATATGTACAAATAAGCCAAACAATCTAGAACGAAACCGCGCGATAACAGTTATATGGAGCGTGTGAGCAAAACGGGTAACAGGCTGTCTCGTGGTATATGATAAGAAAGACTGCGCTGCTCTGCTCGGGCTTCAGTAGCACGCCATGCGTCGTCCAGTGAGTCGTCGAGTCGATGCTGCTACACATTAATGAAGATTTCATCATATAGCATATGGAAATCATTTAGATGTTCCTAAATTTTCTCAGTTTTGTTCTGCTTGCCGAGAAACAGCAGCTTTTTTTGTAAATCTATACCCGTGGTATAATATTCCTGCTAGCGTCTATATGATACTTATACATACTTAGAAAATATGGAGAAGGACATTCCAAAAAAGTGAGCAGGTATGCGACAAATGAGTATGCGTTGTCTTCCGACCCTGTTGATGATATTAATAGGTGCCGTAATACACCAATACCTGTATAGCCTTTAAAAACCAGCTTGAGTACTTTTACGATTTGGTACTTATAGAGCAAATTTTTCTCGCAAATTACAACAAAAACTGCTTTGCGGGTATTTCTATTACCAAATCACACATCAGAAACAACAAATCATGAATAACTGTGACGTCGTATTTCAAAATGCTGAAGAATTACATTATGACATTGTTGTTGTAGCCCCTCTCTGTTAATTATTCAGTTAGCCTAGGTAATGTTATCAGAATAACTAAGCCAATTATAAGTATCTTATCTATGTCGAATTGATATCAGCTATTAATATTAAGATAAATAAAAGTATTTATCAACAACGAATTAAAATGGATAAAGATTATGATAAACTCTTTTCCTGAGTCCTGTCAAGGCCCCTATTTCAGTTAAAACTATTTTAGGGTATTTTACATTTTGGGTTAAAATGTTCATATTTAAGACCAACATCAACTTCATTATATTGCGTACAATCCTTTATTTGACTTTTGACATTTCCTTATCGCGTACATAAGCACTATTTTTCATTGCAGATGTAAAAAGTTTATAGCTTTGGAGCTGTCAAAAGTTAAGTAATTCGCTGAATATACTATTTATAAATATGAATAGTATATTCAGCGAATTAAATAAGACCAAATGTAAACCATGAAACGCAAATAAATTTGCAGATTTCTTATTTTTTCTTATTTCTCGGAAGGAATTTGAGTGGCCAGCGTGAAACAGCTGATGCGATTCCGCTATGCCTAGATTGATTAAGAAATTAGAGAAAAGAAAACTTACAAATAGACGCGTTGGAAACCACGGAGCAGTGTCGGTGCCATGTAATGGCTGATGATCATGATGACGATTTACTGAAGAATCTTATCGGAGCCGGCAGCAGAGAATACGCATCGAAAAAGAATGTGAATTGAACTGTCAGTGACTCTTATCTACAATGACATAATGTTTCATCTCAACTCGAACACTTATTCGATCTGTCAAATATTTGTGCTCCCGGCACTGAAGTGGTATTAGGAATACAGCATTTCCCACAACATATTGTGACAAAACTCAAAATGCGAATAATTTATTGCAAGTAGGCAAAAATAATGCACTTTTACAAGTCAAACACATGGACATAAATATATAATAATTAATTAATATAATAAATAACTCATTAGTGTAGAGTGAAAAGGAAATTTCGCTTTCAAGTTCATGGTTGAATCTCGCAGAGGAAAAGGAAACTCCATTAGCTCTGCCAGTGCTTCGGAAATACGCCCGTAAGAGAACATAGCACAAAAAACTAATATTTTTTTAAATTTTCAACATTTTTTTATCCCACAATGTACAATATAAAAATCATCTAATCTTTTGACAATATTATAAAATCGTATCTTTAAGTGCCAATAAGATGTCCTAAAACATCAATTTTACAAAATAAATAAATAAGAAAAAACAAAAGCTGGAACATAACTGGAACCAACCAGACTGGACCAGACTCCCCAGAGTCCCCTAAGCAGCACCCGTTCACGAGTATAACTTGTGCAACAGCCAACACCCCCTCGCCAAGCAAAGACATTTTAGTGAGCATGACCATAAACTTTTTTTCGTCTCTTGGTAACAGACTTGCATTCTACGTTAAAACTAATAAATTGATATGAGTCAACTCAAATAGCATTTTTGTGCACTTAATTTGTTTACCAGACTATTAACTTACATTTAACTTACATTATTGCATTTGTAAAAGTTACGTTAATTATTATTATCATGGACAGTACACTTTTAATTTATTATGATAAGACATCACACGTCGTAGTAACCGGTTTGAATAAATGAGTGTAGGGGTCTAGGACAAACATCAAAATAGTAGCCATTATTCAGCGGCAACACATGGCTCAACCACTGTTGAGTCAACACTAAAAGTGGCTCAAGAGTCTAGGGCTCAAGTGTCAGGGACTCTAGTGCTATATAACAGTGAAGCTGGTGATCATGTCCAACGCCGAGGAAGGAAACAGTGAAGAGAAATTTGAATCAGAGGCCAAAAGTAATGGGGGAGGGGTGAAGGCAGGAAGCGGTGGGGGGCAGAAGTGGTCCAAATTCGACCTGGACGATATACTGAGGGATGAGGTGGGGCAGTGGGGACGGTACCAGTGGATGATGCTGGCATTGGCTTCTCTGCCAGTGATCTTCTCAGCTTTCGCTTCTGGAGAGTATATTTTCACAGTGGCGAGAATACCTACCATGTCAGTTCACCTTATCACCATTATAGGCATAACCACTATACGTCAGTTATGATATATTATAGTGTTAGTGCCCTTTTCCATACGACATAACAAAGTTATAAAGACAACCACGTTTAGCCAGTTATAAATACTCCATTTTGCATGACAGGGGCCACTGCAGTCAGTCAGTTATTTGACTCTGGTTCCCACAAAACTTTGGACCTCTGCCTACAACCCTAAATATGTATTGAAGTATGTTCTTTCATTTCCAATATAAAAACTAATATCATCCACGGATATGCTACCACATCTCAAGATAACTGGCTATACGTGGGGACGACTGTGCCTCCGCCAACCAGTACGGGAAAAGGTGTGACGCTATGTCGCTCCCAAGACTCATCAATTTTGAATTTGACATCTTTCTAAAACTATAAGCAGCCATTGAACCTCTCCGCCGCCCAAGTTAAATGTATGATTTTGACCCACTTTGACAAGACGATAACATGATGATAATACTTACTTTTAATTTCCAGATGTGCTATACCGGAGTGCGATAGCCCAAACCCCGAGTACACAGCAAGCTGGGTTCTCACCGCCATCAACGGAACGTCGCTGGACTCATTCGATCAATGCGAACGGTTTTCCAACTTGACCAATATATCTGAACCAGAAATAGTCGGTCAGTGTCCTGCACAGCTCTTCGATCAGAGCGAGACCATTCCTTGCGAGAGTTATGTGTATGAGAATACTGACACTGTTGTGTACGATGTAAGTTCTTGGTTTTTCACATACGAATTTTATCAGCGTCGGTTATACCGGATAATCTATTGTTTCCTTTCTTTCTTTTGTAATAATCGTTACACTTTCGTAGTCACACAGCAACCCACAGTATGCGATCCTCTGACTTTCGTATCAAACCACTATCTATATTTAAAGATCATTAAGATCACTGAATAGTGCTTGTGATTTACATGCGATGTCTCATCTTCTGTAAATCAATAGGTATCATAGCAGGGGGTCAGTGATATCACTGACCCCTTCCCAGTTCCGCTTATAACCACCATGTTTTTATATGAAATATACCAAATTTCCTAGTTCGGCCTGGCCTGCGACGAATGGCGTCGATCCCAAATTGGATCCATACGAACGATTGGTACCCTCCTAGTCCTCCCCATCACCGGCTACATCTCCGACCGATGGGGAAGGCGGGTAGCGCTGACCATCAACGCCTTCAACACTGCATGGCTGGGTTTGGTCCGGTCTTTTGTTAATAGCTACGAGTCTTTCCTGTTTCTCGAAGTATTGGAGTCGACTATTGGAGCTGGGGCGTTCTATTCGTGTCATATTTTGGGTATGCTCATTTTAAACTATCTCAAAACTAATACTTAAATAAATAGAAATATAAATATTTTAATTTCATACAAAAAAAGGGAAATATTAAACTGCACATAAAAAATACTGATTTCTACAGCAAATATCAGGGCAAAATGCTGCGGATGCTGCTTAGGTGAAGGGTAAAGGGGGTGAGCGAAGCGAAGCCACCTTTATCCTTCGTATTAGGTTTAACATGTAAGAACTACAAATATACTTAAAACATAAACTGAAGTACACATAAAATATTTAAAACATAAAAAGAGATTTTTTTGATCCTTTTTTGCTGTAAAAATCTGTATTTTTGATGTGCGATTAAATAATAGCCCAAAAAAATAGTCTAGTTAACAATAACAAAAAGTCATAAAAATAAGTCTTTTTATTTACAAAAACAAGTACGTACTTAATGAGATACTCCGTACTAGTGCGAGACTGTACGAAGGCAGAGTATTGCTCATCTCACAGAAATAATGAGAAGTAAAAAATCACAATGAAATTAAATGTTCAGGTCTGTACCAATTATCTAGACTATCTAGAGTATTTATAAAATAAGGGTGCGTACATTCCAGTATTGTCCTTTATCTTCTGTAGCGTCGTCTGTTTGTAGCGTATACCGTTGTGAGAGTATAGCGTTGTGATACGGGGCGTGGCAAATGGCATCCACGTTTATTTTTAATTCACGTTCACGTTTTCAGTAACCGAGCTCGTCGGCCCCAAACATAGAGTAACAGCAGGAGCGATGATCTCAACAATGTTCGCAGTTGGTCAAGTTCTGCTTGGCCTCATCGCCTGGGGAATCCGGCCTTGGAGAACCCTCACCCAAGTCCTATATGCCCCTCAAATACTTGTGGTTTCATACTTCTGGATCATGTCAGAATCTGTCCGATGGCTTATCAGCAAAGGAAGATATGAAGAATCAGAAGCTGTTTTAAAAAAGGTGGCGAGAATCAATAAGAAAGAGTTATCAGAAAAGTCGATGGAATCACTTCAAGCTTCAGCGGAAGAGGAAAAAAATACAGAGAAGCCAAAAGAAATATGGCTTCCGCTTCTTGTGTTTAAACACAAGATTGTGTTGCTCCGTTGCTTTGTGGTCCCAATATGGTGGATCACAAACACGCTGGTTTACTACGGGATGAATATAAACGCAGTGAACATCTCCGGAAACTCGTATCTAAACTATGTATATGTGGCCGCAATTGAGATTCCTGGGTACTGGACTGCTATAGCTTTGTTGGACAGAATTGGAAGGAAACCAGTGTTAATTTTCTTTTACTTTTTGTGTGGGGCTTGCCAATTTGGGTTTGCTTTTATGTCTGCAGGTAAATATGTTTTGCTTTATACAATAACTAACTTAGGTTTTGCCACTACTTTTAATTAAGAAATTATATGTACATGCACCATATTATTAATAAGAACATACATTACATACACCATCAGATATACGGTCAGGTAGGAGTTTGAGGACTTGCTTGAATCATTTCCTCAGGTTTGTCTATTAGTTCTGCTTCTGTAAATTGACTTTCATCTGTAACTTCTGCTGGTTCTCAAAATTTCTCCTGAAGTTTATTGGGATTTCGCGGCCATGAAATTTGTACTAATACTTAGTGCCACCCTATTCTCTATTATCATATGGGGTGGCAGAAGCACAGTTGTGCCTAACTTTAGCCGGTTTCTACCGATAATTTTAATTTGTGTTGTAGGTAACCACGGCGCTTCTATGGCTATCTATCTCATCGGCAAGTTCAGCATAGCTGTGGTGATGACGTCAGTGTATGTCTACACGTCAGAACTCTACCCCACCAAGTACCGACACAGTCTATTAGCCTTCTCTTCAATGATTGGTCGTGTTGGATCCATCACTGCACCGATGACACCTGCTTTGGTTTGTGCCTCTTTGTATATCTATGGGCAAATCTAATATCATAACTCTTGGTAAATGGTTAATCTCGCATTCGATCTAATTAGCTGAGATCTATGACATAGAAGGTACTTGGAATCACGAAAACCTCCTCGAATTAAACGAAACGAAAGCTTTGTGATCTGAAAAGACGGGAGCTAGGTAAGAAATCTAGAGTATTGGAGACTAGTCTATCACCAATGTATCTTGGAGTAGGTATCCAAAGAACTACCCCTAATCACGCTCAGGACCAGAAAACAACACAGCATCACGCCTTTTCCCATACGGAGTGGCGCAGGCACAGATACACCGCCTGCACTATCCACACATTTTCGTTAAAGCCTGAATCATGTGATTTACTTGCTTCATTCCAGGCTCAAGAAGTATGGCACGCGCTGCCATCAATCATGTTCGGCAGTTTCGCGTTCCTCTCAGGGTCCCTGGTATTCACAACTCCGGAGACACTCGGCACCAAGCTGCCTGATACCATGGAGGAGGCCGAGGTTATCGGAAAGAAGAAGCCTACTACTACTTTTTAAAAAAGAGCTCCGAAGACCACAGTTTAAATTGAAAAATTGGGGGCTTTATTTTTGTTTTTAGCTCTTTTAATTCAATGAGAATACAAATATGTAGGTAAGGTTTTAAGTTCTTTGTAGGCCCGGATTTAAGTCTCAAAGCTTTTCCCGACTGCTATCATACTGGTGCTGACATTTCCCGAGACGGAGTGCAATATGAGGCGAACGCCAATGTTCGTTCGACAAATCGCTATCTCTCCTGACGCGTGCGGGCGCACAGGGGGACGGATTTCGAAATTGCGGACTTACGTTTTTTTGTTACATACCATTATTTTATTTATGGTAATGGATATTCCTAATTAAGGCAATCATATGTTTTTAGAACACTTCTTATTTGTAAAAGTTATAATTTGCGGGAAAAATTGATTTATTAAAAATAATGTATGGAGTGATATCTAATTTGCTATATAAGTAAGAAGTCTTAAAAGTGCTCTAAAGCTGGTTTATGTAGGGCTAATCTGCGGGTGTTTGTGTATAATTCCACATACATAACATGGCTCCGGACTTCCCAGTTCTCCAGATAAACGAAGCTGATCTTAGGTATTATTGTATATATAACCTACTACACTGATAGAGTTGAATTTACTCTACATTTAGACAAATGTACAACAGCAAATTATTTAATTATTTCAAGCCTAGAAGGAGGATTTAGTTATGGCCTTTATAAATAATTTCAAGTGTTCACTAACAGAGCTAACTTATTCGCGATCGATATACAACATTTTGTAAATAATATCGACTCATTTATGCTTTTAAAAAAGAAGCTGATTTTTTTTCAGATAGTGTAAAATTTTGTGAACATTTAAAACAGGAGCTTGGCTTACAATTCAATGAAGAAAACACTGTGATTTTTTCAGAATTTTGCCGGAAGTGTACTTCTAATATGAAACGCAGATGGACTGCTGCTAATCAATCTTACAATCATTTTCATTAAAAGAACGAAAAGTGGTAAGAAAGTCCCATGGTATGGCCCAGTTTCTTCGCTTCTGAAGGAGAACAAGTTGATGTTGTTGACGGTGAAACATCTGAAAATATAGAAAATCTACCTTCTAGTGTACATGAAGCTTCCACTTCCTTAACTCCGAGGAAACCACTCGAAGAACTGGGCTCAACAAAAAAAAGAAGATGTATTGAAACTTTAAGCAATTCCTTGACTCCAGAGGAACTGTTAAACTCAAAAGTAAACTTTAAAGGACTTTAGTAATGAAGACGTTAGCAAAATGTTGGACCATCTTATTAAACATCTTGATGATATCTATAAGGTTCACTCCAGATTAAATGAAAAAAATGTATATCAAACGTAAAGTGGCAATACATGAGCCAGCCATTGAATTGCTTTTTTTCTGTTTCCTTCATATTTCAAAGTTGGACAAGCAAAACTGGATTGTTATCCCTCAAAAGAACATTAAACTGTTACTGCCGAAGGAGCGCAGATAAAATTACAAGCTTTTCTTGATTTAACTGTATCCAGACTCATAAACTGCAAATCATTTAGAACTTAATACAAAAGCTAATGTAAAACTTGTAAGCAAATTGGGCTATGATGAGGCTTTAGGACAAAGCGATTTTAAGCAAAAGGCTGATTTGAATGACTAAAGTATCTTTATGATTAGTTTGATTTCATTAAGGATTTTTTCGGATGATGTTATTACGTGGGAAAAGGATCCGAAAACGACCGTCAACTTCATTTTACTGCCGACCAATTATGGTTAGATTTCAAACAATGGGCCACAAGAAAAGAAAATAAATAAATATTAAGACTCGTAAGAGGAAAAATCAAGAATCGTTCCGAAATTAATGCAATTTGCAGATTGACATCGTTAAACAGGGCGTCGTGGAACAACAAATGATGGCAACATGGCTAGAATGTTTTTCGGAGATAGTTAAATAACTGCACGTATTGCAGGCCTTTATTTAAGGTAGGAGGCTGTAGCTAATCAATGAGACAGTAATGTAGAACTGAGATATTTTATTCAATAATAAATCAAATATATGTACAAATAAGCCAAACAATCTAGAACGAAACCGCGCGATAACAGTTATATGGAGCGTGTGAGCAAAACGGGTAACAGGCTGTCTCGTGGTATATGATAAGAAAGACTGCGCTGCTCTGCTCGGGCTTCAGTAGCACGCCATGCGTCGTCCAGTGAGTCGTCGAGTCGATGCTGCTACACATTAATGAAGATTTCATCATATAGCATATGGAAATCATTTAGATGTTCCTAAATTTTCTCAGTTTTGTTCTGCTTGCCGAGAAACAGCAGCTTTTTTTGTAAATCTATACCCGTGGTATAATATTCCTGCTAGCGTCTATATGATACTTATACATACTTAGAAAATATGGAGAAGGACATTCCAAAAAAGTGAGCAGGTATGCGACAAATGAGTATGCGTTGTCTTCCGACCCTGTTGATGATATTAATAGGTGCCGTAATACACCAATACCTGTATAGCCTTTAAAAACCAGCTTGAGTACTTTTACGATTTGGTACTTATAGAGCAAATTTTTCTCGCAAATTACAACAAAAACTGCTTTGCGGGTATTTCTATTACCAAATCACACATCAGAAATAACAAATCATGAATAACTGTGACGTCGTATTTCAAAATGCTGAAGAATTACATTATGACATTGTTGTTGTAGCCCCTCTCTGTTAATTATTCAGTTAGCCTAGGTAATGTTATCAGAATAACTAAGCCAATTATAAGTATCTTATCTATGTCGAGCCGAATTGATATCAGCTATTAATATTAAGATAAATAAAAGTATTTATCAACAACGAATTAAAATGGATAAAGATTATGATAAACTCTTTTCCTGAGTCCTGTCAAGGCCCCTATTTCAGTTAAAACTATTTTAGGGTATTTTACATTTTGGGTTAAAATGTTCATATTTAAGACCAACATCAACTTCATTATATTGCGTACAATCCTTTATTTGACTTTTGACATTTCCTTATCGCGTACATAAGCACTATTTTTCATTGCAGATGTAAAAAGTTTATAGCTTTGGAGCTGTCAAAAGTTAAGTAATTCGCTGAATATACTATTTATAAATATGAATAGTATATTCAGCGAATTAAATAAGACCAAATGTAAACCATGAAACGCAAATAAATTTGCAGATTTCTTATTTTTTCTTATTTCTCGGAAGGAATTTGAGTGGCCAGCGTGAAACAGCTGATGCGATTCCGCTATGCCTAGATTGATTAAGAAATTAGAGAAAAGAAAACTTACAAATAGACGCGTTGGAAACCACGGAGCAGTGGCGGTGCCATGTAATGGCTGATGATCATGATGACGATTTACTGAAGAATCTTATCGGAGCCGGCAGCAGAGAATACGCATCGAAAAAGAATGTGAATTGAACTGTCAGTGACTCTTATCTACAATGACATAATGTTTCATCTCAACTCGAACACTTATTCGATCTGTCAAATATTTGTGCTCCCGGCACTGAAGTGGTATTAGGAATACAGCATTTCCCACAACATATTGTGACAAAACTCAAAATGCGAATAATTTATTGCAAGTAGGCAAAAATAATGCACTTTTACAAGTCAAACACATGGACATAAATATATAATAATTAATTCATATAATAAATAACTCATTAGTGTAGAGTGAAAAGGAAATTTCGCTTTCAAGTTCATGGTTGAATCTCGCAGAGGAAAAGGAAACTCCATTAGCTCTGCCAGTGCTTCGGAAATACGCCCGTAAGAGAACATAGCACAAAAAACTAATATTTTTTTAAATTTTCTACATTTTTTTATCCCACAATGTACAATATAAAAATCATCTAATCTTTTGACAATATTATAAAATCGTATCTTTAAGTGCCAATAAGATGTCCTAAAACATCAATTTTACAAAATAAATAAATAAGAACAAACAAAAGCTGGAACATAACTGGAACCAACCAGACTGGACCAGACTCCCCAGAGTCCCCTAAGCAGCACCCGTTCACGAGTATAACTTGTGCAACAGCCAACACCCCCTCGCCAAGCAAAGACATTTTAGTGAGCATGACCATAAACTTTTTTTCGTCTCTTGGTAACAGACTTGCATTCTACGTTAAAACTAATAAATTGATATGAGTCAACTCAAATAGCATTTTTGTGCACTTAATTTGTTTACCAGACTATTAACTTACATTTAACTTACATTATTGCATTTGTAAAAGTTACGTTAATTATTATTATCATGGACAGTACACTTTTAATTTATTATGATAAGACATCACACGTCGTAGTAACCGGTTTGAATAAATGAGTGTAGGGGTCTAGGACAAACATCAAAATAGTAGCCATTATTCAGCGGCAACACATGGCTCAACCACTGTTGAGTCAACACTAAAAGTGGCTCAAGAGTCTAGGGCTCAAGTGTCAGGGACTCTAGTGCTATATAACAGTGAAGCTGGTGATCATGTCTAACGCCGAGGAAGGAAACAGTGAAGAGAAATTTGAATCAGAGGCCAAAAGTAATGGGGGAGGGGTGAAGGCAGGAAGCGGTGGGGGGCAGAAGTGGTCCAAATTCGACCTGGACGATATACTGAGGGATGAGGTGGGGCAGTGGGGACGGTACCAGTGGATGATGCTGGCATTGGCTTCTCTGCCAGTGATCTTCTCAGCTTTCGCTTCTGGAGAGTATATTTTCACGGTGGCGAGAATACCTACCATGTCAGTTCACCTTATCACCATTATAGGCATAACCACTATACGTCAGTTATGATATTCTATAGTGTTAGTGCCCTTTTCCATACGACATAACAAAGTTATAAAGACAACCACGTTTAGCCAGTTATAAATACTCCATTTTGCATGACAGGGGCCACTGCAGTCAGTCAGTTATTTGACTCTGGTTCCCACAAAACTTTGGACCTCTGCCTACAACCCTAAATATGTATCGAAGTATGTTCTTTCATTTCCAATATAAAAACTAATATCATCCACGGATATGCTACCACATCTCAAGATAACTGGCTATACGTGGGGACGACTGTGCCTCCGCCAACCAGTACGGGAAAAGGTGTGACGCTATGTCGCTCCCAAGACTCATCAATTTTGAATTTGACATCTTTCTAAAACTATAAGCAGCCATTGAACCTCTCCGCCGCCCAAGTTAAATGTATGATTTTGACCCACTTTGACAAGACGATAACATGATGATAATACTTACTTTTAATTTCCAGATGTGCTATACCGGAGTGCGATAGCCCAAACCCCGAGTACACAGCAAGCTGGGTTCTCACCGCCATCAACGGAACGTCGCTGGACTCATTCGATCAATGCGAACGGTTTTCCAACTTGACCAATATATCTGAACCAGAAATAGTCGGTCAGTGTCCTGCACAGCTCTTCGATCAGAGCGAGACCATTCCTTGCGAGAGTTATGTGTATGAGAATACTGACACTGTTGTGTACGATGTAAGTTCTTGGTTTTTTCACATACGAATTTTATCAGCGTCGGTTATACCGGATAATCTATTGTTTCCTTTCTTTCTTTTGCAATAATCGTTACACTTTCGTAGTCACACAGCAACCCACAGTATGCGATCCTCTGACTTTCGTATCAAACCACTATCTATATTTAAAGATCATTAAGATCACTGAATAGTGCTTGTGATTTACATGCGATGTCTCATCTTCTGTAAATCAATAGGTATCATAGCAGGGGGTCAGTGATATCACTGACCCCTTCCCAGTTCCGCTTATAACCACCATGTTTTTATATGAAATATACCAAATTTCCTAGTTCGGCCTGGCCTGCGACGAATGGCGTCGATCCCAAATTGGATCCATACGAACGATTGGTACCCTCCTAGTCCTCCCCATCACCGGCTACATCTCCGACCGATGGGGAAGGCGGTTAGCGCTGATCATCAACGCCTTCAACACTGCATGGCTGGGTTTGGTCCGGTCTTTTGTTAATAGCTACGAGTCTTTCCTGTTTCTCGAAGTATTGGAGTCGACTATTGGAGCTGGGGCGTTCTATTCGTGTCATATTTTGGGTATGCTCATTTTAAACTATCTCAAAACTAATACTTAAATAAATAGAAATATAAATATTTTAATTTCATACAAAAAAAGGGAAATATTAAACTGCACATAAAAAATACTGATTTCTACAGCAAATATCAGGGCAAAATGCTGCGGATGCTGCTTAGGTGAAGGGTAAAGGGGGTGAGCGAAGCGAAGCCACCTTTATCCTTCGTATTAGGTTTAACATGTAAGAACTACAAATATACTTAAAACATAAACTGAAGTACACATAAAATATTTAAAACATAAAAAGAGATTTTTTTGATCCTTTTTTGCTGTAAACATCTGTATTTTTGATGTGCGATTAAATAATAGCCCAAAAAAATAGTCTAGTTAACAATAACAAAAAGTCATAAAAATAAGTCTTTTTATTTACAAAAACAAGTACGTACTTAATGAGATACTCCGTACTAGTGCGAGACTGTACGAAGGCAGAGTATTGCTCATCTCACAGAAATAATGAGAAGTAAAAAATCACAATGAAATTAAATGTTCAGGTCTGTACCAATTATCTAGACTATCTAGAGTATTTATAAAATAAGGGTGCGTACATTCCAGTATTGTCCTTTATCTTCTGTAGCGTCGTCTGTTTGTAGCGTATACCGTTGTGAGAGTATAGCGTTGTGATACGGGGCGTGGCAAATGGCATCCACGTTTATTTTTAATTCACGTTCACGTTTTCAGTAACCGAGCTCGTCGGCCCCAAACATAGAGTAACAGCAAGTTCTGCTTGGCCTCATCGCCTGGGGAATCCGGCCTTGGAGAACCCTCACCCAAGTCCTATATGCCCCTCAAATACTTGTGGTTTCATACTTCTGGATCATGTCAGAATCTGTCCGATGGCTTATCAGCAAAGGAAGATATGAAGAATCAGAAGCTGTTTTAAAAAAGGTGGCGAGAATCAATAAGAAAGAGTTATCAGAAAAGTCGATGGAATCACTTCGAGCTTCAGCGGAAGAGGAAAAAAATACAGAGAAGCCAAAAGAAATATGGCTTCCGCTTCTTGTGTTTAAACACAAGATTGTGTTGCTCCGTTGCTTTGTGGTCCCAATATGGTGGATCACAAACACGCTGGTTTACTACGGGATGAATATAAACGCAGTGAACATCTCCGGAAACTCGTATCTAAACTATGTATATGTGGCCGCAATTGAGATTCCTGGGTACTGGACTGCTATAGCTTTGTTGGACAGAATTGGAAGGAAACCAGTGTTAATTTTCTTTTACTTTTTGTGTGGGGCTTGCCAATTTGGGTTTGCTTTTATGTCTGCAGGTAAATATGTTTTGCTTAATACAATAACTAACTTAGGTTTTGCCACTACTTTTAATTAAGAAATTATATGTACATGCACCATATTATTAATAAGAACATACATTACATACACCATCAGATATACGGTCAGGTAGGAGTTTGAGGACTTGCTTGAATCATTTCCTCAGGTTTGTCTATTAGTTCTGCTTCTGTAAATTGACTTTCGTCTGTAACTTCTGCTGGTTCTCAAAATTTCTCCTGAAGTTTATTGGGATTTCGCGGCCATGAAATTTGTACTAATACTTAGTGCCACCCTATTCTCTATTATCATATGGGGTGGCAGAAGCACAGTTGTGCCTAACTTTAGCCGGTTTCAACCGATAATTTTAATTTGTGTTGTAGGTAACCACGGCGCTTCTATGGCTATCTATCTCATCGGCAAGTTCAGCATAGCTGTGGTGATGACGTCAGTGTATGTCTACACGTCAGAACTCTACCCCACCAAGTACCGACACAGTCTATTAGCCTTCTCTTCAATGATTGGTCGTGTTGGATCCATCACTGCACCGATGACACCTGCTTTGGTTTGTGCCTCTTTGTATATCTATGGGCAAATCTAATATCATAACTCTTGGTAAATGGTTAATCTCGCATTCGATCTAATTAGCTGAGATCTATGACATAGAAGGTACTTGGAATCACGAAAACCTCCTCGAATTAAACGAAACGAAAGCTTTGTGATCTGAAAAGACGGGAGCTAGGTAAGAAATCTAGAGTATTGGAGACTAGTCTATCACCAATGTATCTTGGAGTAGGTATCCAAAGAACTACCCCTAATCACGCTCAGGACCAGAAAACAACACAGCATCACGCCTTTTCCCATACGGAGTGGCGCAGGCACAGATACACCGCCTGCACTATCCACACATTTTCGTTAAAGCCTGAATCATGTGATTTACTTGCTTCATTCCAGGCTCAAGAAGTATGGCACGCGCTGCCATCAATCATGTTCGGCAGTTTCGCGTTCCTCTCAGGGTCCCTGGTGTTCACAACTCCGGAGACACTCGGCACCAAGCTGCCTGATACCATGGAGGAGGCCGAGGTTATCGGAAAGAAGAAGCCTACTACTACTTTTTAAAAAAGAGCTCCGAAGACCACAGTTTAAATTGAAAAATTGGGGGCTTTATTTTTGTTTTTAGCTCTTTTAATTCAATGAGAATACAAATATGTAGGTAAGGTTTTAAGTTCTTTGTAGGCCCGGATTTAAGTCTCAAAGCTTTTCCCGACTGCTATCATACTGGTGCTGACATTTCCCGAGACGGAGTGCAATATGAGGCGAACGCCAATGTTCGTTCGACAAATCGCTATCTCTCCTGACGCGTGCGGGCGCACAGGGGGACGGATTTCGAAATTGCGGACTTACGTTTTTTTGTTACATACCATTATTTTATTTATGGTAATGGATATTCCTAATTAAGGCAATCATATGTTTTTAGAACACTTCTTCTTTGTAAAAGTTATAATTTGCGGGAAAAATTGATTTATTAAAAATAATGTATGGAGTGATATCTAATTTGCTATATAAGTAAGAAGTCTTAAAAGTGCTCTAAAGCTGGTTTATGCAGGGCTAATCTGCGGGTGTTTGTGTATAATTCCACATACATAACATGGCTCCGGACTTCCCAGTTCTCCAGATAAACGAAGCTGATCTTAGGTATTATTGTATATATAACCTACTACACTGATAGAGTTGAATTTACTCTACATTTAGACAAATGTACAACAGCAAATTATTTAATTATTTCAAGCCTAGAAGGAGGATTTAGTTATGGCCTTTATAAATAATTTCAAGTGTTCACTAACAGAGCTAACTATCGTTCTTTGCAATTCTTAAATATTCGCGATCGATATACAACATTTTGTAAATAATATCGACTCATTTATGCTTTTAAAAAAGAAGCTGATTTTTTTTCAGATAGTGTAAAATTTTGTGAACATTTAAAACAGGAGCTTGGCTTACAATTCAATGAAGAAAACACTGTGATTTTTTCAGAATTTTGCCGGAAGTGTACTTCTAATATGAAAGGCAGATGGACTGCTGCTAATCAATCTTACAATCATTTTCATTAAAAGAACGAAAAGTGGTAAGAAAGTCCCATGGTATGGCCCAGTTTCTTCGCTTCTGAAGGAGAACAAGTTGATGTTGTTGACGGTGAAACATCTGAAAATATAGAAAATCTACCTCCTAGTGTACATGAAGCTTCCACTTCCTTAACTCCGAGGAAACCACTCGAAGAACTGGGCTCAACAAAAAAAAGAAGACGTATTGAAACTTTAAGCAATTCCTTGACTCCAGAGGAACTGTTAAACTCAAAAGTAAACTTTAAAGGACTTTAGTAATGAAGACGTTAGCAAAATGTTGGACCATCTTATTAAACATCTTGATGATATCTATAAGGTTCACTCCAGATTAAATGAAAAAAATGTATATCAAACGTAAAGTGGCAATACATGAGCCAGCCATTGAATTGCTTTTTTTCTGTTTCCTTCATATTTCAAAGTTGGACAAGCAAAACTGGATTGTTATCCCTCAAAAGAACATTAAACTGTTACTGCCGAAGGAGCGCAGATAAAATTACAAGCTTTTCTTGATTTAACTGTATCCAGACTCATAAACTGCAAATCATTTAGAACTTAATACAAAAGCTAATGTAAAACTTGTAAGCAAATTGGGCTATGATGAGGCTTTAGGACAAAGCGATTTTAAGCAAAAGGCTGATTTGAATGACTAAAGTATCTTTATGATTAGTTTGATTTCATTAAGGATTTTTTCGGATGATGTTATTACGTGGGAAAAGGATCCGAAAACGACCGTCAACTTCATTTTACTGCCGACCAATTATGGTTAGATTTCAAACAATGGACCACAAGAAAAGAAAATAAATAAATATTAAGACTCGTAAGAGGAAAAATCAAGAATCGTTCCGAAATTAATGCAATTTGCAGATTGACATCGTTAAACAGGGCGTCGTGGAACAACAAATGATGGCAACATGGCTAGAATGTTTTTCGGAGAAAGTTAAATAACTGCACGTATTGCAGTCCTTTATTTAAGGTAGGAGGCTGTAGCTAATCAATGAGACAGTAATGTAGAACTGAGATATTTTATTCAATAATAAATCAAATATATGTACAAATAAGCCAAACAATCTAGAACGAAACCGCGCGATAACAGTTATATGGAGCGTGTGAGCAAAACGGGTAACAGGCTGTCTCGTGGTATATGATAAGAAAGACTGCGCTGCTCTGCTCGGGCTTCAGTAGCACGCCATGCGTCGTCCAGTGAGTCGTCGAGTCGATGCTGCTACACATTAATGAAGATTTCATCATATAGCATATGGAAATCATTTAGATGTTCCTAAATTTTCTCAGTTTTGTTCTGCTTGCCGAGAAACAGCAGCTTTTTTTGTAAATCTATACCCGTGGTATAATATTCCTGCTAGCGTCTATATGATACTTATACATACTTAGAAAATATGGAGAAGGACATTCCAAAAAAGTGAGCAGGTATGCGACAAATGAGTATGCGTTGTCTTCCGACCCTGTTGATGATATTAATAGGTGCCGTAATACACCAATACCTGTATAGCCTTTAAAAACCAGCTTGAGTACTTTTACGATTTGGTACTTATAGAGCAAATTTTTCTCACAAATTACAACAAAAACTGCTTTGACAACATATAATTGCCTTAATTAGGACTATCGACTTAAATAATGCAAACTTGCTAAAAATGAAAAACCGACTTAAGCTATTTATGGCAACACTTATGTTTGGAGTCATGAAACATCATAAGCCAGAGTATTTATATAAGAAACTTGTTTGGCGCTGGACATTAAAGGGAGATCGCAACTGTATCAGACTATGCACAAAGCCGCTTAGTATGCCGCGGCACCGGACTTCTGCGTTTCGTGGTAGCTTCCGGTTCCAGGCTACTAAGTGCTGGAACGACCTGCCTCCGCCACTTAGACAGCTTGAAAGTAAAGTAGCCTTTAAGAATTCATTAAAAAAAACTCTTTTGGGCTCACAAAAGATGCTCCCCTAGTCCCGCCTGCATTATTAATACATAAATAAATTGTAATCAACTAATTATAAAATAAATTCAGCTATACTCTATTATTATTATTATATTCTATATTCTTTATTATCTACATAACAGTATTCTATATCGTATTCAATTAACCAATACTAACTAATCCTACTAATATTATCAATTTGTATAGTATAAACTTATACCTTTTAAACTAAAAGTATACACTAACAAATAAGTCAGGTACCTTCTGTTAATGCTTTCAGTTGAGCACGCCGTCTCCCTTGTTCCGGTACTGACGGAATATCAGCGCCTGAGGAGTCTACTTCTTAGGCACATGCTGAGTCAGAACCTTTTTGCAGATGCCACACCACCCTCAGTTCTAATGCGATATAGGTACTTTGGTACCTATGTCCTACCTGTCTCAAGGTGTAATTACTTTAACTATAGTTTCTAGTTGTTTCTGAATGTTTATAAGTATTTTTGTTTTCTGCGATGTTATTTTTGTTAAGTGGTACCAATGTTATTTTTTGTTAAGTATCTGCAATGTTTTGTGTGTGGGTGTGCGCTTATGCAAATAAATAAATAAATAAAATAAATTGCCATAAATAAAAAAATTATATGTAACAAAAAAACAAAGTCCACAATTTCGAATTCCGCGCCACTGTGCGCCCCGCCGCCGCCGTCCCCCCATGCGGACAGAGACAGCAAGATAGCCGTACAAAAATAAAGAGAATTTGGTGATGTTCCGTGAATACCAAAATGATGAATGAAACTTGATTTTATTTTAAATTTCTTTGTGACGTGACATTGCAAATTGACAATATAAGCCGTGGTTCTACTATAATAACAGTATGAATGATATAGTTTTTAATACAATATAAACAGGTGGAAAATACGACGTTTACAAAAGTATGAAGTTTAATCGCATATATTTTTAGGTAGATAAATATATTTAGAAAAATGTGTGAAAAGGAACCCAGGTAAATACTGTCTTATTACGAATAACATCATATTATATTCGTTGAAATATTCTCGAATAGAAAATTAGTATGGTGTTAAGTTTGTATTAAAAATTCATTAGTGTTCTTAAGTGTCCGTCAAACTAAAGTCAACCTCCGCGACATCACTAAACACGTTTAGTGTCTTAAATTAATTAATTTAATCACACATTTAAAACAATTTAGCAAACTAAACTGATTTACTTAATGTCGTGCAAGTGGAACTTACTGCTACTCTCAGAGAATTCAATGATTTATTAAGGATTGATTACCTATTGAACGATTTTGTAGGTAAATTCAAATTTGGAATCGGTTTTGCATGATGTTAAATTAACTCAACATAGAAGTCAATGTTAGAAAAAAAACTATTATTTGTAACAGTTAATAATTTAATATTTATTTCAGTTAAACACAACTTATTTTCAAAAGAGATGTAAAAATCAATCTGTGGAAGTTTCAACGCCCTACTTCTCCAGTGATCCAATGAAGAGAAGAGGCAAAAATGGAGTTCTTCTCTCAGTCAAAGCCATGTTATCTGTCATTAAGAAAATGACAGCGCCAATATGGCATGAGCAAAGCTAATAGATATTTGAGGTGATACTCACAGATTCTCTCGTAGTCTTCAGCCTTGTGTTGCCCCGCCACCAGGAGATGTCCGGTTTGGGCCGCGCGCCCACCGCCTGGCACGTGAGCTCCGTGCTGCGCCCCGCCACCAGGGGGCGCGCGCCGCCCAGCAGACGGACCCACAGCGGCGGCACTGGGGGAGACAACCGGGTTAGGTAGTCGACGAACATAAATCATAATTCTCTATTGCACACAAGTATTAAAGTTACATATGTTTATAGTGGAAATATCTGTCCGTATGTTGCACTTTTTACACTATTTTTCACTTTACCCACAGGTATTTCACCTGTGAGTTTAGAAGGATATTCTGAGGGATTAGTTAGATTTTAAGTTATTGTGCATTGATCCTTTGTTTTTTTTGTACTGTCCTGTTGTAACCCCTGAATAAATAAATAAATAAATATAACCAATGATCTTAAGTATATAAAGGGTCTAATGTATCACAAGGTTTTTAAGTATCATGAGTTTCTCATGGACCCTAAGAACCCAAAATATGTCAAGAACCCTAAGTATCCTCAGTATCGGAAGATCAAAGGGTACCTAGCGTACCCTACACCCTATGCCTCACAGTAACACTAAATATCTCAAGGACCCTAAATATCCTAAATATCACAAGGGCCCTAGTAACCTTAGTTAACCATCTACTCTAAGTACCACACAAGGATCCTAAGTATCTCATTGATCCTAAGTATCCTAAGTATCTCAACCTTAAGTAAAGAAAAGAAAAGAAAGAAAATAAAAATTATTTAGTCACAAAAAATCCTAATTCCATATTGGTGGATCCCTATCTCCCTAACTTTCAAGTCAAGTCAAGTCAAGTCAAAGTACTTTATTACTGTAGATATTTACATATAAATTTGCAAACGTCAGTTTTGCCTCTTCTCTACATTGGACCACTGTGGGAGAAGAAGGGCGTAGAAACTCCCACAGATTAATTTTTAGATCTCTTTTAAAATAGGTTGTGCTTAACTATTACAAATATGAAAAAAATAATCATTATGATTAATAAGCAGGAATAAATAATTACAAAACTATTAACAGCAAGGCCTGTGTTGAGCTAGATTAACCCCATACAGTCCTGTCATTTAAGTAATCTTGAACATTGTAATATCCCTTTTTTGACAAAGTCGCTTTAACATGCTTTTTAAATTGCTCAAATGGCAATTTCAAAATCTCCAGAGGTATCTTATTATAGTAGAGAATACACTGACCCTTGAAAGAATTGCTAACCTTCGCGAGTCTAAATCGGCGCGCACACAGTCTGTGATTATTTCTTAGGTTAACATTACAGCTATCGCTAATTTTTAGTTCATAATAATTAGCGATAGCTGTAATGTAATGTAATAAGTTGGAAAGTGTTGTAAGGTTCTTGCGTACATACATTATATTTTCGAAAATAAATTGACTAGCTACTGTTAGTATGTCAATTTCTTTAAAAAGCTCTCTTAAGGAGTCTGTTCGTTTTAAATAATAAATTGCTCGAATAGCTCTTTTCTGTAAAATAAAAATAGTTTGAATATCCGCTGCATTCCCCCACAACAAGATACCATAGGACATCACACTATGAAAGTAACTAAAATATACTAGCCTAGATGTAGCCACATCCGTGCTTTGTCTGATGTTCCTAACAGCGTAAGCCGCAGAACTTAATTTACCAGCCAATTTATCTATGTGGGGTCTCCACTGCAATTTGCTATCAATGGTTATTCCAAGAAAATTCGTATCATTTACTAATTCTAACATGCTGTTGTCTCACTAAACTGGTCTCAACTTGCCTGACATTTGGAAGTGAGAATTTGATACACTTGGTTTTACCAGCGTTTAACAATAAATTATTAACTGTGAACCAATTCAAGGTTAAAGACAATACACCATTAACATCATCAAAATCTGCTTTTTGTCTTTCAATTTTGAAGACCATTGAAGTATCATGAGCAAATAAAACTATGTCAGTTAATTTCTCCACCATGAAAGGCTACCTTGCATGCCATGCAGACCTTTATATTAAACTAGTTTAAACTGTATCTAGGGAAACAGTTCTTCCCGATTATAGTCACAATGTTTGTGAAATTAATAAAGTAGTTAAGCATGTACATTAACTACAAAAACAAAAAGATTTTATATAGTAGACAGAAAATTTAAAAATTATAATAATTAACCAGAGTTATCAAGTGTAGTGTAGGTGTAGTTGTTAGTGTAGGTGTGTGTTAGGCTTGTAGTGAGTGCAGTGTGGTGAATGTAAGTGTAATATACGTATCATAATGGTTTTAGTAGGCAGAGTCCATTAGGCTTTCGGTGCCCTCATAATCGTGGGATCTCAGCCAGGTGTAGACTCTGTTTTTTTAAAGTGTAGTTTCTTTCTTTTTTGATATTTAATGTATTGTGTATAGTACTGTTCAAGCGAGGTGTTACATAGTTGAAGTGCCTACGCGCAAAAGCACTTATGGCACGTGGAACTGGAAATCGATAAATCCTCTTGGTACTTACAGGTAAGAGCGGGACTGTACGACTATGATATCGCCTAATACATTTTAATATAAAGGTCTGGCTGATGGTAAGCACATTGGATTCTTTATACACAAGCGTGGTGGGGTGCCGCCAGGGCGCGTACAGAAGAACTTTAAGCACGGCACGCTGGGCGCGCTCAGCCTCCAGTAGAATGGTTTTGCGAGCACCTCCCCAAGCACAGATGCAGTACTCAATAACGCAGTGGTATAAGGCGCTATAAGTCTGTAAAAGCAGAGTTCTATTTGCATATAAACGGAGGTGCTTGAATACAAATATGAGCTTAAGTATCCTTTTAGCTGTCGCTGTAATGTGCGGACCCCAGTGTAGTTTATCATCTACAACGACACCAAGGTACTTTATGCTGGGCATCCTCAAGAGAGTTTCACAGCCGCACATAACACCTTCCGCTAATTCTCTGTTGCATGGATACGTGTGTATAGTTGAAGTTTTGTTCTGGACTTCCAGCAGCAGTTTTACTGAAGCACAAATATTTGGTCTTCATCGTATTAAGCGATAACAGACTGTCCTCCAGCCAACATGTCACCTTAGCTAGTCTTGTCTCAGCTAGACGTTGCACTTTGGTCCAATTTGTCTCATGGAAGAGAATGACCGTATCGTCAGCAAACATTATCAGGTCAGCTCCTATCATATCCAGTTTACAGAGTTCATTGATGTTTACCAAAAATAGGGTCGGCCCCAGCGTACTGCCTTGTGGTACACCATACATGCATGAGGCACTCCCACTCAAGAGCTTTTTTATGCGCACAGCTTGTTTAGTTAGGTAGTCACTAAACCATCTTAAGGGGGAGCCACGCACACCCATGTTCTCTAAGCGCGCTAGTAGGATAGGATACCACACTGCGTCGAACGCTTTTTGTAAGTCGAGGAATACGCCCACACATTTTTCACCTCTGTCGACGTGTTCAGTTACAAGCGACGTCAGCTTCATCACCGCATCCTCTGTACTCTTTCCCGACCTGAACCCGAATTGGTTGCCTGACAATAGATTTTTTGATTCCAGATAGCTGACCAATCTTTTATTCATTACCTTCTCAACTATTTTAGAAATCGTGGTTAACAAGGTTATGGGCCTATAGTTGGTTGGCAATTTTCTAACCCCCGCTTTGAAAATTGGGCAGACTATTCCTTTTTTTTAAATAGTAGGAAAGGTACCATTAGCCAGGCTCAAATTGCACATGTGTGATAGTGGTGAAGCCAATAGATGACAAAATGTTTTAATTATAGTAGTAGGTATGTTATCCCAGCCAAGCGCACTATTGGTTTTTAGCGTTGCTATAGTTTGCAATATTTCCGTTGGGTGAGTAGGATACAGCATCATAGAATTTGCTGATGTAATTCTAGAGGACGCTAGGTATGCAAGATCCGCTTCAGATTTATTAAGCCTAGTAAGGGTGCCCTTTGCCAGTTTGTTACCTATTGTGGTAAAGTAGTTATTGACTTCCTCCAGCGACTCTACATGGGTCGGTATTATATTGAGCAAATCAGAAGTACAGACATTTGTCTTATTTAGTGAGCAGATTTCTTTAATAATCCTCCAGGTTTCCTTAGAATTTCCAGAGTGTTTGCTAAATTCTTGCTCGTAATATTTTTTTTTGAGTTTTTTTTATTATTTTGTTACAAATATTTCTGTAGGTTGTATACTTTTCTTTTATAATCTCATTATTTGTGTTTTTCTTAGATTTTTTATGTAGTTTATCTCTTTTCCTAATTGATTTTATTACTCCTATCGTAATCCGTGGCTTCAGTGGCTTTCTACGTTTAGATACCTTAGTAGCAGTGGTGTTATCCTCAATAATATTTTTTAAAGTTTCGACTAAGAGCTCAGCTGCTACATTAGCATCAGTAGTAGCCAGAAGCTCATTCCATGTATGATCCCTTAGGCGTAGACCTATGCCCTCAGTATTTATACGGACCTTTTCATGACAAGTTTTATTTTTCTTTATTTCATTGTTATCTATGATGAGCATAATTGGACAGTGGTCTGTGAACTCATTGAATACAACTGTGTATGCCTTATTACACGACTTTACCATAAAATGATCCAAGCAAGTTTTTTGGTGGGTTGGTCGATCAACTCCTTGTCTAAGTCCAAAAGCGGCCATAAGATCTACATATTCAGCAGCTTGTCCAGTAAGAGAGTCAGGCATGATATTAATGTTGATGTCCCCCTTTACTTTAAGTAACTTTATGTTAGGTATTTAGATGTGCGTAAGCCTTTAGAGCCCGCCGTAATGAAGTCGGACTTTAGATCATATTATGTTTGTATATCTTCGACATCATAAAGCTTAAAAAAATATCCCCAAGTCTTGGATGTTTATATGTGTGTGTATATGTGACGTCGCTGTTTCTGTTTCTCACTACACAGGGCGAATGCGGCAAAACTGAAATTACCCATCCTAGCTAGTGTGGGGCCAGAAGCAATGTATGTCCCAGTATATAAAGTTCTGCAGAATTTCTCAGAAGAACACGAGTAATATTATTCAGAGGCCCCACAAAACCAGGAACTACTGAACCGGAAACACATTTTCCGACGCGCTAATGTAATTTCAACATATTTACGAAACCGAACGAGGTAATTTGTGAATTCGAAATTTACTTTGTGGGTTCTGTAGGTTTTTTTCTCGATTATTCGATAAGGTATGATTCTCAACATTCTCAAATCGACTCTGTATCGCTGGATTTGGTTGTCACATGACAGTGAGGATTGGCGCTACAATGCGACGGAATATGATCCGAATCACTAAAAAATAGATTTAACAATAGAGCTCTAATTATTGCGCCCCACATAGATACAGAGAAAAGTAACAGTTTGAATATATAAAATCTCGTGTAGTTCATCATTTGCTGCTGAAGCGGCAACAGAAATGCACATTCTGTGAAAAGTACTACGCTTCATCAGATAGAGCCCGGTGACGGGCAGACAGACGGACGGCGGAGAATTGGTAATAAGGTCCCGTTTGGCACCCTTCGGGTACAGAACCCTAAAATCACATACCAGACGTTAGCTTAAACCTAAAACCACTTTAATTTATACAAACCTCAGTAGAATTGCTTGCGAAACATCATATAAGCTTGACGGCTTGACGCTTCACTGAACAAATACGACGAAAATAGTTTTTATTTTACAACCCCGGAATGTGATTACTTTATGAGGAAACATTTTTTAATTTCATTTTGAAAGTTATTTCCAACTTCCCGTTCTTTTCGCATTGTCGAGCGTAGTACGTTGACATAATAGCAAAAAAGCTATTTCGAACTCTAATATTACGCTGGGTATTGTGCCGATATAGCCTAGAGACTTATTACGAAAAACATAGATATAAAATTTAAAGTGTCGGATGTTGAACCCGAACAAAAACTATTCAGACTTCTTTTTAATCTACTTAAATTCGGCTGAATTTACTTATTTTTTAGGGTTCCGTAAGCAAAGGGTAAAAACGGGACCCTATTACTAAGACTACGCTGTCCGTCTGTCTGTCTGTCTGTCCATCTGTCCGTCTGCCACCAGGCAGTATCTCACCATGATAGTTAGACACATGAAATTTTCACAGATGATGTATTTCTGTTGCCGCTTTAAAAACAAATACTAAAAACCAGAATATTTTTTAGAATATAAATATTTAAAACTAAAAAACAGAATAACATAAATATTTAAAACTAAAAAACAGAATAACATAAATATTTAAGGGCTCCCATACAACAATTAATTCAATACCACATAGAAACTAATGAATGCACCTGGTTAAGTAAATGGAGTGTGAAAGTAGCCGCATCAATAACTTTGTAAACAACATTTTGTTATGTAAAATCCAAACTATTCACTCCACACCATCCCTGACATTTTACGGTGGTACGGAACCCTTCGTATTTAAGCTATACAGGGTGTCCCGTAAGTAATGGACCAACGGTAAAGGGAAGATAGCTCGCCTCATTTCCTAAAACCAATTTAAATAATTTAAAAAAAAAAAGTAGCGTTTACGCAAGTTTTTATTTTTTTATGTGGCTGTATTGTGTTGCGGAGTTATAAGCAGTGACCGAGCGTGAGATCTCCGAGGCCTATCCGATGACAAAAATTCAAAACGATCTCGTAAGAAGACAGGATAGCGGGGATTAAATAAGATGTTATAGAGGCAGATGAGGGTATGAGAATCCCGAAGAAGACGGATAGGGAGCCACTTTAACTCCCTGCGATACTCCGAGACGTGGTCATACTTGCGCAGGCCGAAGACAAACCGAATCCCAAGGTTTTGTAGTCCAAAAGAAGTGGCCCAGTCCCTAATTCGCTCGAGATCGGCATTTAACATCCCTTCAGCAGACACCATATCACAGGGAGAAAAATGACGATAAATCTGGAGATCGTCTGCGTAAAGATGGTATGATGACGAGAGAGCATCCGAGACGGAATTTATGAAGACGGAGAAAAGAAGAGGAGAGAGAACCCTGAGGGACCCCCGCAACGAGGTCACACCACTCCGTTGAAGTCACCTCCGACCTAATACGTTGCTGGCGACCTCTCAGATAAGAGTCGAACCAGCAGCAGAGACGGAGGACACATTCAAGGACTTCAGGGTCTCAACGAGGATATCGAAATCAACGCAGTTAAAGGCGCTGCTGAAGTCCAGCAGTGCAAGCACAGTGAGCTGTTTCTCGTCCATCGCATGCTGGATGTCATTGGTGACTTTAAGCAAGGCCGTGACAGTGCTATGATTGGGCCTAAAACCGGATTTCAGTTGATTCAGCAAGTTGTTTGAGCATAAGTAGGAGGGTAACTGAGAATGGACAATGGATTCAAGGACTTTGGATAGGATAGGCAGAATGGAAATTGCACGAAACTCTTTATAAGAGGACGGATTTGATGTTTTGGGTAATGGGATAACTAAGGCTTTTTTCCACACATTAGGGAAGGAACCATTGGAGAGAGAGAAGTTTTTTATATGTGTGATAGGTGGAAGAAGCTCGTCAAGTACGTTGCTAATCATTTTGGAGCAGATATTATCGTCACCGGCGGCTTTGGAGGAAATGGAGAGCACTGCTTTCTTAACCGCATCAATTCCGACAAGTCTGAAGTCAAATGGAGTGGAGGTGGGAGCAGACCTCGAGCGCAGGTGACACAGAGTGGCATTTTTTACGGTGGGATCCATGACGACAGGGGGAGCAGAAAAAAAAATGAGACCGTTGAGATCAACAATGCCAGCCGCTTGATCCTGAGACTTACCGACACCAAGCGTTCTAAGTAATTTCCATACTTGAGCAGGTGTGTATCTTTCGATACACTCAAATATATGACGGCGCTTAGCATCACGACACATGCGATTACAGCGGTTTCGGAGGCGTTTGAAAGTGGCAAGGTTCTCGGCTGTAGGCTCCTTTTTGTACAGGCATTTGGCTCTGTTCCTTTTAGCCATCAAACGTTTGATAACGTCGGTGACCCAGGGTGCAGGAAGGTGTTTTACCTTAACCTTCTTGACCGGTACATGCTTGTCAAATAGTCCCAGAATAATTGCGTTGAAGTGGTGGATCTTATCATAAACGGCCTCACTAGTGATAATGGCAGTGACATCTGGCGTTCCTCAAGGATCGCATTTAGGACCCTTATTTTATAATATATACCTCTTCGACATACCTCAATGTTTCAAAAATTCTAATTATTTATTATACGCCGACGACAAGAAGATATTTAGACGAATAGAAACCATAGATGACTGCCACTTACTTCATTCTGATCTCGACAATCTTTCAAAATACTATTCTCAAAATCGAATCAGTGTAAATACAAGTAAATGCCAGGTGATTTCGTTTTCACGAAAACATACTACAATACAATATAACTATATGATTAGTAAGGAAGCTATACCAAGAACGAATATAGTACGTGATTTGGGAATAATGCTTGACCATAAACTTACGTTTAATGAACATGTCGAACATATCACCAGCAAGGCATTCAAGTCATTGGGTTTTGTTATTCGGAGTAGTCTCCCATTCAAGGACGTACACTGCTTCAAAGCTCTTTATCATGCGTATGTCAGAAGTGTTTTAGAGTTTGGTGCCATTGTCTGGCGACCACTCTACGCCCAACATCGCACCCAAATAGAGCGTATCCAGTGTCTGTTCGTGAAGCACCTCAACTATAAAGCTAGGTTTCTATCTAACGACTATGCTGAATCTTGCTTACGTCACAAGGTAATGTCATTAGAGGACAGGCGCGATCTCATCGATATGATGTTTTTGTTCGACCTATTAAATTGTAAATTTGACTGCGGTGACTTACTCAAACATATAAGGTTCAATATACCCAACAAACGAACCCGTCGGACACCACTTTTGTACGTGCCCAAATTCACAACAAACTACGCTCAAAACTCCCATTTATTCGCTTACCCACACTTTACAATAAAAAATTATCATCTATTGATTTGTTTGACCTATCACGTAACACATTTAAAAGTAAAATTTTGTCTCTCATTAACTTACATGAATGACTTTCTATTGTACATCGTTTATCGCTTATAAAGATACTTTACCCTACTCCATTCCTTCACCCGCCCGCCACCCTCCCCCCTCCCCCCTCCTCCTACGTCATGAAATATGGACAAGTACATAATAAAAATAGTATTTACAATCTTAATTTAAATACCCACTCACTATAACTTAATAACATTAGACATAAGTAACTATCATTCTTTAAAACTGCTGTATTGAATTGTATATTTGAGTACCTTGTAATTGGCGTAATATCTTATAATGTCACTTGTATATAATACTAAAAGCTGTAAGGTTTACCTTAATAAATAAATAAATAAATAAATAATAGGTGTCCAGTCAATCGACGCGGCATCTGATTCAAGGGATGCAGAATCAATACCCTTGAAGCTACGAATGTAAGTAAGTTTTGCATTGCTCTTGGGAGGCAAATCTTATATGAGAGGTAAATCAGGTCATGATAAGAAAAAGGAGAGTTAAGTTGTCCATGTGTCGCAACTTTGTCCAAATTAGAAACTATCATGAGATCAAGAAGAGAGGGAGTGCAATGTGGTTGGAAATGAGTAGCGTTGAGAGGAAGATTATGCATATTGAAAGAATTTACAATGGACTATAATTTAGCAGAGCGGGAATCATTTTTAAGAAGACATGTATTAAAATCGCCGAAAATCAGGGTATCATTATAAAGAGGAGTCAGCTCATTAACCAAAGTCTCAAAAGAGTCAAAGTAATCAATACGAAGTGAGGGACTGTAGAGGACTACGAGCAGATCTTTACTATGGTGAAGACAGATTTCAAGGAAGAGATGTTCTGCTGATTCGGAGTACTCAATCGGGGAGGCACTTATAACTCTGCACGGGATATCCGAGCGAAGGTAAATAGCCACACCGCCATCCGCTTTCCCAACTCTGTCGTTCCGATAGAGCTGGTATCCAGGCAGCGAGTACATAGTGGATGGTAAAGTCGGCTTGAGAAAGGATTCATATACAAGAATACCATCTACATTTTTGCTACTGAACGACTCGAGTAGGTCCGGATAACTGGAGTGAATGCTCTGGGCGTTAATATGAACAATATTAAAATTATTTCCCAGGCCCGCAAAGACAGACGTAAGTTCGACGGATAGCGGTCTCTCCACAAGGGAGTTATCGCTCTCCGCAATAATATAGTCATCACTTCAAGAACATGAGAAGAAACTGTTATCAATATTACAGATGTAGTGAATAATCCTTTCCTATCGGCAAAACTCGGAACAACGATAACACCCGAATGGTGCCGATGTGTCTATGAATTACTGTATTATTAAAATACGTGTAGGTATCAAATAAATCGCATACTTTATTTATCAATGTCAAATGTCAAATTGCCCGTTTGACGTATATTACACTGAGATGTTAAAACCACCACGATTCTATCATATAAAGAATTCGTTAGGTAAACAAAAATATAACTAGTTACTGAGGACGTTTTATTTCAATAAAACGCACTGATAAAAACCAAATTCCGGTTGGGATGATCTAATGATTCTATAAGGATTGGAACCCCAAAAGTCTAAATATAAGTCAAAACTACAGTAGGATTTTGCAGACCTTTTTTTATAACAATAAATTTTTGTAATTAATTAAAAATACTATGACATAACAAAAAAAACACCTCAACATAAAACAAAACAAACCAGCAGAGAAATTAATATAAATAAATATGATTTTCTGATTGGATGAACGACTTCGATTATGACAGCGGGATAAGAGGAGGAGCGGGGTGGACAGTGTGATGCGAAATAATACTTCCAACTTCCATATCACAGTCAGAATCAGAACTATTTTCTGGTGTATCATCGTCAGAGTTTTCATGAACGGTGATTACAAAACTAGTCATATAATTTTCCAACTCAGGTTCGTGTTTTCGGTACTCGTTTTCGCATTTGATGGCGTGGTCACATACTTTGGCCCAAACATCGGAACCAATCATATTAACCTTTTCCTGTACCAATTGTTTCACAGTAGTCATATTCATACTGACGTTTCTTTTGGATACGTATCCCTTTATTTAAGACCATATGTTTTCAATCGGATTGAAATCAGGATGATATGGTGGCAATCTTAGTACGCTGTGTCCATATTCGTTCATAAGTTTATCTATAGAGTATTCTACAAAGTCTTGTTTGTACGTGCAAATAATTTCATGTATTTCAAGTTTTGTTAATGACGGATCAATCGGAACGTTATGTTTGGATAGCCAATCAATCATGTCTTGCTTCCTGGTATTTGAATTAGGAGGTTTTTCTACGTACTTATTATGATATGCAGCATTATCTACTACTAGTACCGAATGTGGAGCTAAGTTTGGAATGAGTTGATTACGAAGCCATTTTTCATAGTTTTCATTGTTCATCGCGTTGTGATAGTCACCTGTTTTATCAGTAGACTGATACATTAACAATGCCCCAGGTATAAACCCCTTTCTACTACCAGCGTGCACTATTATAAGACGTTGTCCTTTAGAAATTAACTGTTTCACTCCGTTTTCTGACGAGTCAGCCCAGCTTTTACCTGCCAAATGTGAGGTATGGATGTATGTTTCATCCATATAAACAATCTCTCTCCCTTGCAATCTGTACTTTTTTATCGCGGCTAAAATATTTACTCTTTTTAAACGAACATCATCTTTCTCGATAAGTAATTTTCTGTTGTTTTCAACTTTTTTATACCGAAATCCCATTTTTCTAAGAATTTTTCTTAGCGTAAAGTCACATCCCTTAAAATTTATGGCTTCGGTTAACTTGGACTTCAGGGCTTTAATTGTAGGTACTTGTTTGTTTGTTTGCAGGCGCCAGACTCTGGTTGGGATGCTGCAAGCAGGCGAGCATGTTCGGCTCCCGTGCTCTGCTCCACCAGCCCGTCAAGGGATGACTTGCACAGCTCCTCATCCCAGGCTCGCTGAATGCCTGGCTTTTCTGGCTCATCTCTCCCCGGGCAACGGACCCGCCACAGCCGCAAAGCCTCGGCCGCAAACGGAATGTTCAAATTGTCACCATTACTGTTCAAAATGCGAGTGACAAGTTTAAACACCCCATGCGAAGAGGCCAAGAAAGCAGGGAGTTCCGTGTCCTGTAGGCGACGAACGCCGAGACCACCGAACCTGATGGGTAGTGCAGCCTTAGACCACTGAGAGGGAGACAGTTTAACTTTCAAAATGTTTTCCAGAACATGTCTCAATGTATCGTCATATGAATCTGCCTCCACTCTGGCTAGCCAAACCGGAGCCGTACGCAATGAATAAGTCAACCTTGGCTGGGACAAACAATTCCGCAGAATTGTAAGGGCCACATGTGCGGAAAGCTCCTTCAAATGCTACTAGTATAAGACCTTTCTTCATGTCAACTTTGCAGTTCATCATGGAAGATGCTTTCCCTGCGAATACCAAGCAATTTCAGCAAAATTGTGACTTCAATGGCTTTATCTCTTGATTGGGTTGACCTATAAGTTTGATTTTTCACAAAAATTTATAAGTTTGAGACCAAAGACCTGAGTAATTAATATATAAAATCTCTATGCGTTCTTGAGGAAAAGTGTCTTGACAGACGGACAACGAAGTCATCCTAGTAGGATTCCTTTTTTCCTTTTAAGGTACGAAACCCTAAAAATACTTATAAAACGTTTTTTCCAAACCGCTCTAAGACAATTAATAGGGTTTTGAACGAGATCACTCACGCATTGTTATTAAGGCGACGCAGTAGGGTTTGTACATCTTCCAAAAGGCTTGTACATCTCAAGTTATGCAAAATATTGTATTGTATAAATATTTAAACAAATTTAAATCCGGTGCGAAATTTAAAAAAAATATGACTTATATATTTTTATAATTTCGCACCGGACTTCAATTTGAGTACAGATGTTGTGATAGCTTCGGGAGACTTTTATATCGAGCAAAAATAATGAAATTACTAATAATATGTTGACAAATCCTCAACAAGCTAGATAAAGAATTAACTGCTTTAATACTCCTATTTTGCGTACCTTGAGGTTTACAAATGGCTGCATTGACCTACTACTTCTCCATAAGAGTAACCGACACAAAACAAAGATTAAAAATTTCGGTTAAGATGGCGTTTCGAAAATAGTCGAGTAGCCAGTTTATTTCATTTTAACCTCACTAGCGTCTTCAAAATGCAAGAACCGAACGAGAAACTCAAATGGAACCATTCAGCCTTCACAAGTCGACGGTTAAAAACCATCGTCGTAAACACAACTCTTCCACAGTCTATAGAAAAGCCACAAAAGGTTCCAAATGACACCCATTCAAACATAGACCACCTCGCTTCATCCGGCTGAATGCGCGAAATATTTGCCTCGCCAAAAAAAAAGATGCTGTCAAACTTTCCGCTGTTAGCGCCCATGAAATATTGTGAAAGTTTAGTTACTTTTCGGCAACCATGTTTGTTGTTAGGTTTTGCGATATCCATAAAACATTTTGTGGTGATAGTTCTTTGTTCTTTTCCTGTATATAGGTATATGTATAAAAAATTACAAGTTTTGTCGGAACTTTCGACTCCCGTGAGAGATAAGGCGTTGCATGTTTTATCATGTTTGGATGATTATGGGGAGGCTGTGAAACAGAGCGGCGAACTGCAAATACCACAAATAAGACGCATACATTGCTTCTGGCCACGCACTAAGAAAACTGTCGTCGAATATTGAAAAATAAACCTCCAGATATTGAATGTTTATATGTGTTCCCAAGATACAGACCATCCAAGTGACCAGAAGTCATATGTAGGCCTGTATGTAAATGTTCATCTATTTATTTATGCTTATATGCTAGTATGTAGTAAGAGATTCTGATAATCATAAAAATTTACATACACGCACATACATTGCTTCTGGCCCCACACTAGAACACTAGAATACCGTGTCGTGCAGGAGGTCGTCAATAACCGGAACATGGGCTTAATTATGATAGGGCCTCTGCCACCCCGTATGGGAAAAAGCGTGACACTGTGTATGTATGTATGTAAGTTTCTGCATTCGGGCAATATTTCTAAAGATACACGTAACGCCAATTTTGTTGGCTATTGAATGCCGCCTGGAGGGAGTAGTGGCGCAGGATGATGGGTACAAGAGAGACGCATGCGCGACAAAACGCAACATCAGCCTTGGGTCGCCTCGGCGTGTTTCCGTAATATACAAGCCCATTACCCAGGGGTCTGTAAATTATCGCGTATACTTTGGAACGCAATATTTTCACTTACGCCTTCTGAACTATACTTCAGCACTACGCCGCAATCGTACTGCGCTATTTCCCAATGTAAATACTCGTGGTATTAAATAAATATTTTATGTGTATTTAAGTTTATATATCAGCGATTAATATCAGAGTTTAAGAGAAATATTAAACCTCACATCAAAAATACTGATTTTTACAGCAAATATCAGGGAAAACACTGCGGTAGCTTAGGTCAAGGGTAAAGGGGATGAGCGAAGCGCAGCCCCTTTATCTTTCATGTTAGGTTGAACATGTAAGAACAAAAAAAATACGTAATACAAACTTAAGGACAAATGAAATATTTAAATTGTTTTTATTGAACCTTTTTTGCTGTGCAAATCAGTATTTTTGATGTTCTATTAAATAATACCTTTGATAGCGTGCGTAAGATACACTGTATAGTTTGGAACTAAACTTTCGTACGCATTCATTACAAACTATACACGAGTAGTTCGCAAAATTCTTGTATATTTTGTAGTTGCAGATGTGAGTATCAGCATTCCGAAATATACACGAGCAGTACGCCTTGGGCGCGTAATGGCCTTTTATACAACGGATATACGCGTCGCCTCGCGCGAGAGTGCGTAGCGGCCAGAACAAATTAGTGTTAAGAACTTAGACTATGAAGGCGAGATCAACAGTGTTTTCTGAGTTCCATATAAAGTATGAAGTTGTCAAAGTTATTCAGAAAGTAGTGTTGAATTGAGTTCAAAGTGCTGGTCTAAGGCTACCTCAACCAATCCGCCTAATGGCTCTTGCCGCAACTTAAAGCGACAGTCAAATGCTATTTCCTACTTAGTAAAGAATAAAAGTCATCAAAGTCAACACAGATTACAATCAACCTAAGACCAGATTCAAAATACCACGTCCAAAATGGCGTGGATCAGTCTTGCCGGAATAGTTTGTGAAGTTGTAGTAGCTTGATGTTGCCGTACTAATACGAGTAGTGACTTTCGGTCGAAGTGTCTGTCTGTATCCAAACATTTATATACCGGCACACACATTACATTTCTACACAGGAACGGGTGCTGCATGGGGGAATGGTCCAGGCGGGTTTCTCATAAGTTATGTTCATTATAGCTTTTGTTTGTACTTATTAATGGGTGCCAACTCTATTTTGTCCGTTATTGCCTATAGGATAGACTGTCAGATACGGTCACACTGGGAAAACGTTCATAGACTTAGTAGAACCTCCTTTCTATTTTGACAAATTATAAACGGGAAAATTATAAACCAAGCAACTAAAATACCGACAGAGCCTCAAGTCGCTCGACGGCTGAGGATCAGTTAGTTCAACAGTGGCAATTTTGTATTCCGGTCAGGTTAGGTTAGTAGGGTAGTTATAAAAATACTCACGATTCACATCGATGGAGAGTGTTATTGACATCGGCGTTAGCGATGGATCGGTCACCGCCTGAAAAAAAAACTGAATGTTGCAATAGAAAAGACCATCAAAGATTTAATGTGATGCATATCGCATAACTGAGAAGGTTCCTGCGGTCGTGAAGTGTGTCGTTACGTCCTGTAAGGCGCGAGATGTCATTCAGCAGCACAGAATGTACGTATATGGTATGTACTTAATCAGTCAACCAGGGGTTTTGCGAATTTCGCGCGTGAATCCCGGCGGGGCGGCTTACTCGACAAAAACGTTATAGCTGGCCAAGTACTCATGTCAGCATAAAATGAAATGCATTGCAATGCTGGGATGAAAACTTGGCGATTTCTGAATTTTCTTCGATTTTTTTTATTGTCTATTTCAAGGAAGAGTATATAGTTCAAAAATGAGAAAATTATGCTTGAATCTTGCAGGCAATATCGTTACGACCAATTTGATATGCCATTAACATATCTAGGTTAATGGCAAAAATTTATCGTAATCAAATTAGTAAGTAGTAAAACTCACTTCAAAGACTATTTCGCGAAAACTCGTAAAATCCCAGATTAACAAAACACAATCAAATCCGTACTTTCCATTGATTACAATCAATATAGTCCGCGGGGATAACATACGTTCGGCGACGGTCATTTTTGTACTTTCGGGACATTTGGACAACGTAATGCCACCTCCTCGGAATCGCTCCACTAGGTTCCGAAGAAACCTACTCAGTTACTAAGGGCGCTAAGGGTTAACACGACAATATCTACAGACTCTGACAGTACCGTAGTACTAGTAGTAGAAAACGACTTGGCAAATTATAAACAGAGAGACTGGAAAGGCCAAAGCTACACATAATAACTTCAAGCTTAAGATAGATAATCAATTGCTAAGTACAGACCTAGAAGCAGCAAAAGCTTTCGAAATTTTATTTACGGACATTCCAGTTTCAACAACCAAGTCTTTAAATTCATCTCCCGCTGCTGCTGAATCTATACTTAAACAAAACTTTGAGGAATGTAAAACAGATTTTAAATTTAGGCACGTAAATAATGAAGACATTGTAAAAGCGTTTAAATCCCTGGAAATGAAAAAGACAGCTGACGCCCATGGTCTATCAGTAAAAATTATTAGTTCCATTGTAGATTGTATTGCACCTCACCTTTGTTGTATATTTAATCAATGTATAGATAATGGTGTGTTTCCTGACTTGATGAAACTAAGTAAAGTAGTATACCTTTATTCAAAGCTGGTAATACATCAGACCCCACCAATTTTAGACCCATATCGATACTACCAACGCTTAGCAAAATATTTGAAAAACTCATACGTAAACAATTGCAAAGTCATTTTTATCTCAATAATTTAATTCATATTGCTCAGTTTGGTTTCACAAAGGGTCGTTCAACAGCCGATGCTAGTGTTGAACTAATCGACAATATTTTTGATGCCTGGGAAGACGCAATGGATGCAATAGGTGTCTTCTGCGATCTATCCAAGGCTTTTGATTGCGTCCATCATGACACTCTTGTCAGGAAGTTACGCCATTGTGGTGTAAAAGATCAGGCCCTTGGCCTTCTGGAGTCATATCTAACAGATAGGGTTCAGATGGTCGATGTTAATGGGAAAAGATCACCTGGGTCTTCAATAAGTATGGGCGTACCGCAAGGTTCAATTCTTGGTCCTTTCTTGTTTTTAGTATATATTAATGATTTACCTTACCTTGTTAAAGCAAAACATGGGTTAGTATTGTTTGCCGATGATACTTCTTTGATATTTAAAGTTAAAAGACAGCAATCAAATTATGACGAGGTAAACAATGCTATCTCTAGTATAATGAACTGGTTTACTGTTAACAATTTATTACTTAATGAAAAGAAAACTAAATGTATTAAATTCGTGTTACCCAATGTGAACCCGGTAACTACAGACATATTTATAAAAGGACAGAGATTGGACCTTGTGCAGTCGACTGTCTTTTTGGGCATTACTTTAGACGCCAAACTACAATGGGATCCTCATATAAATAAAGTGTCGAACAGACTGAGTTCAGCAGCGTTCGCAGTTAAAAAAATTAGAGCTCTTACCGACGTAGACACCGCTAGACTAGTCTACTTTAGTTACTTTCATAGTCTAATGACCTATGGTATTTTATTGTGGGGTCACGCTGCGAATGATAATAGTATATTTATTCTGCAGAAACGGGCTGTTCGTGCAATTTATAGATTAGGGCCTAGAGTGTCACTGAGGGAAAAGTTTAAAGAATCAATATTCTGACATTTGTGTCTCAATATATCTATGACAATCTTGTGTATGTAAAAAGAAATATAACTTATTTTCAGAAGTACAGTGATATACACAATTTTAATACTAGAAATAAAGACAAGTTGGTTGCTTATGTAAGCCGACTACATAAAATTAGTAATTCTTTTAAAGGCAATTGTATACGCTATTACAATAAGGTCCCTACTGATATTAAAAACTTACCTTTAGACAAGTTTAAAATAATAATAAAACAGAAATTGTATAAAAAAGGTTACTATAGGATATCTGATTACTTAGAGGACAGATGTCCATGGGAATAGATTGTTTGAGTAACAGGCTGTTTCGATATATAATTAGCATTCATTTTGTAATTTGACAATATTTTATTTAAAAAAGGAAACGCAAAAGATGCGACGACTGTGGAGTTTCTTCGGTGAGCTCTTCTCCACAGATTCCGCCATTGTGTTAGTGAACTCACCCAAAAAAATGTAATGACGGATCTAAGTGATGTAACAACATCCTATGGAAATAAATGATTTTTGATTTTGATTTTATTTTTTGATTTTGACCTATCAATGCCCGATGGTCCGACGATACTCGTATCAAGTGGACGGTATCTCGTAGGAAGCAGTTGGCACCAGGACTGAGGATTAGCGCTATAGAGAACAGGACTATGCCCAACAGTGAGTCGATATGGGCTGAGTACTGATGACGAGAGAAGATGGTGAAGATACCTGGCAAGTGATGTCAGTCCCGAAGTCAGCCCTCTGTACTCGGAATGTGACTGTAGCCCGAGCTTCCGAATTGGCCAGCAAAGCATGAGCTTTCCACCACGAGACTCTTGCCGGAGGGCGTCCTGCGGAGGGAGGTCACGGTTCAGTGTTCAGTCAGGTTCGGTTTCCGAAACGGTGTAGTCTTTTTTTATATAAAAAAAATACTTGTAGTTATAAGTAAGTACAATTTTGACGTTGAATAATATAATTTATTTATTTATAGTCACAAAAAAAAAATATTCTGATTCTGATTCTGTAATTTGAACTTGTTGTTCTTTTGACTGACGGTTTTGGCTATATTACGGTTACATAAACAACCGTCTATAAAATTATCGGCAAACTTTCTGCGCGGGACTAGTTTACAGGCTGTAACAGAAAGGTGTACTCATATTTTAGGAGTTTGTTATTGGTAGTTGCTCAGATCAAATCTATTTCATAGTGAAAGTTGTTCAGAATGATGTCCCTAACCACCCCCTTAAATATGACTACACCTTTTCGATACACCCATAGTATGTGCATATATTCTTATTTTTCAAAAACAAAAACTCAAATATTGCATAATGTATATATGTACAAGCTAAGGTTTGCCAAACTCCCAGCTACAAGCCCCGGCAAACTTCAATTGTATGGCAACAAACATAACATATTCTCGCAAGCTGTTTACACGGCGGTGATTGCGAACCTTGGCAAATCAGCCTTAGCATGTCAATTGGAAAGTACTATGTAAAAAAGTGAGTCTATCTCTAGGAGAAGGTTAATTGCTACCAAGAAACCAGAATGGAATGTACATATTTAATAACATCAAATAAACCATTTGTCCAATGTCTAGTTAATTAGGAGCCTACAATCCGAAGATTCTCAGGGGATGAGCCCGTCATAACCACCATTAATACGGCTAATGTATCAGAAAATTCGCACCTCATACAGCGTATAGCCTATAGCGTATAGTAAATATATGAGTATGCTTTACTTTTCGGCCAAAGCCGCATCGTTGGTACAGTTCGCACCAAGTTTATTCGTGTTTGAGAGAGCTGTGACCTCTCTATCTCGGAGTATGGGTTGTATTTAGTCCGTTTACTACATGAGCTGATGATGCGCGCTTAATGTGTAGGGACCCGGGCATAGCAGGGAGGACTGACTCCTGGGCATGGCTAATTAAATTCGGAAACTCGGACAGGGGCCTTGCTTACGAAGTCATTACAAGTGTACTATAGTGTGATGTCACCCCGCCCCCCCGCCCCCCGCCCCGAACCACAAGTCCCGTAGGAACTGACTCAGTAAATCACTATGGGTGTAAATATTTGTACGCAACGTCACAGAAAGTTCCGCCAGAACTTTCCAACATCTCTATCTATCTTCTATATATATAAAACAAAGTCGTGTTAGTTACACCACTTATAACTCAAGATCGGCTGGACCGATGTTAGATTTCTCTTTTTTGGTGGATTCTACTGCGCTCCGAATAGCAGAATAAGTAATAAAATATCGGATAAGTTATCGAATAACAATAAATAAATTAATTAATTTTACGAATGCAAACAGCATGTGATGCCATCTGTTGACAAAACTACGCATATTTTTATAAAAGAAACCTACTACTATCAACCGGTGGCGCCACAGTCGCAATGCAATTTGATAGCTCCTCCTTGGATGTGCCTGGCTTACCACCGCATAATCTACGACTTAAGGTTGGCTCAGTAGTCATCATGCTACGAAATCTAAACCAACCGAAATTATGCAACGGTACGCGTTTGGTGATTGGAAAACTGATGGTGAATGTGATACACGCGACGATACTCAAAGGAAAATTCAAAGGTGAGGAAGTTCTCATTCCGAAGATTCCGATGATCCCAACCGATTTACCCTTTGAGTTCAAGCGAATTCAATTTCCGATCCGTCTTGCATTCGCCATGACGATTAACAAGGCACAAGGACAATCCTTGAGTGTTTGTGGTCTAAATCAAGAAAATGCATGTTTTTCTCATGGTCAATTGTATGTGGCATGTTCACGTGTCGGCAAACCATCTGCATTATTTGTTCTTGCGCCGGATAATAAAACAAAAAATGTTGTATATCAGAAAGTGCTTTAAAATGCAGTATCGTAATATTGGCGGTACAGAGAAGAGGCCTAATCTGTAAAATGTAAAAAAATGTCCCATATATATCATATACACATATATATCGCCCAAAAGGGCAAATTGCAGGTAGAAAGCCTTCAGCATATACCGAGGCCATGGCTCACAGTTAATTCTTATTAAGACAACTGTTAAAAAAAACAAAGGGGTTGTTTTTAGTCCGTATACAACACGAGCTGATGCCCGCTCAATATGTGGGGACCCGGACATAGCAGGGAGGTCTGACTCCTGGGCATGGGTAATTCCATTTTTTTCCCCTCCAACAAAAAAAAATAATGTAAAAAAATGTAAAAATGACCACCATTTACTTAATTTTTATTGTTACTGTACAGGTACCTAACTATTAAGCTCAGGATGTTTAAATAAGATTATTGTATACTTAGTACACATTTATTTTATTTTATTTATTGTATTTTATGTAGTACACATACCAGGTATTGCCATTTAAAACTGTGAATATTTAACATCTAAATTTTGCAATGGCAAGCAATAAAACATTTGTAATAAAAAATTGTATTAATGTTATCACCTTATTGAAATCCTAAATTAAGTTTAGCTAAAGTTAACACGATATTTATTTGACTGTTAAGCGGTACGAAGTTCGCCGGGTCAGCTAGTACGTGGGGCGCACTATAAGTTTCCGGAATGAATATGAAAAAATACTATTAAATTTATTGTTTTTCAAAATAATCTCCCTTGGCGTCTATGCACTTTTTCATTCGATGAAACCAGTTTTGAAAACTTTTGTGCCACTCCTCTGTGGTGACCTCTGAAACGTGTTTTTCATACTCCTCGACAGCCTCTTCTGGTGATGAAAATCGTTGACCGCGTAATTGGTTCTTAATTTTTGGGAACAGAAAAAAGTCACAAGGTGCCAGGTCGGGACTGTATGCAGGATGACTCATGAGTTCTACATTTTTCGCCTTCAAAAAGTGGTTTGTCTGTCTGGCCGTGTGAGAACTAGCATTATCGTGGTGCAGGATGATACGGCGTTTACGGTTATTTTTACGGAGTTCGTCAATAACTTCCGACAAACAAATGGTCGTGTACCAGTCACTATTCACTGTACGACGATTCTCTAAAGCAACAGTAGCCACGTGTCAAACTCAAAAACTCAAACTCAAAACGTTTATTCTGTAAATAGGCCACAAGGGCACTTTCACATGTCATTTCATTTAATTTTTTACAGAAAATTTGGTATTATGATTTGTATCATATTATCAGAAAAAAAAAAGTACTTAATTATTGTTTCTGAGAGATGTAAAGAGTCTCAAATGTCATAATAAAATAATTAAAATATAAATAACAGAGATGTATAGTCTCTTTAGTCAATAATACAATGATAAGAGGAGATGTAAATGGTCCCCACAGTCAAGAGTTGTATAATTAAATTAATCTTTGGAGGTGTAAAAGGCCTCCAAGTGTCCAGTAAAAGAAACTCTGGCAGTGAGGATGCTCACAATTAATTAGAACAATTCAGTCCCAAGCATTTTTATCGTCTATGTACTCTTTAATACTGTAGTAAGCTTTATAAATAAGCCTTTGCTTGATGTATTTCTTGAACTTATTAATTGATAGATCTGTCAAAGTGCTTGGGAGTTTATTGTAAAATCTTACACAATTACCCTTGAACGAGTTTTTTATTTTATGGAGCCGAGTAGTGGGCACTGCAAGTTTGTCCTTGTTTCTAGTATTAAAGTTATGTATATCACAGTTTCTTCGAAAGTTAACAATGTTCTTATGGACATACATAATATTCTCGTAAATATATTGACTATGGACTGTCAATATATTTACTTCTTTAAACTTATTTCTAAGAGAATCTCTATTATTCATTTTATAAATCGCACGAACAGCCCGCTTCTGCAGCACAAAAATAGTATTTATGTCAGCAGCACTGCCCCAGAGCAGAATACCGTAGGACATAATACTATGAAAATAACTAAAATAAACTAATCTGGCTGTTTTTAAATCTGTCAAGTGACGGATTTTCCTGCATGCAAAAGCTGCAGAGCTCAGTCTGTTCGATAGCTTATCAATATGTGGACCCCATTGGAGTTTGGAATCCAACGTTATACCTAGAAACACTGTGCTGGTTACCAATTCCAATTCCTCATTTTTAATTGTTATACATGTCTGATTATTTTTAACGTTAGTAGTAAGAAACTTAACACATTTAGTCTTTTTCTCATTTAATAGCAAATTATTAACATTAAACCAATTTACCACTCTTGATATGGTATTGTTCACGTGATCATCATTAGCGTGTTGGTTTCGCTTTGTTTTAAAAATAAGTGAGGTGTCATCAGCAAACAGTACCATATCATGACAGTCCCTTCCTAGATAGGGTAAGTCGTTTATATAGATGAGGAATAGGAAGGGTCCCAATATTGAGCCCTGTGGCACGCCCAAACAAACCAATGATCCTGGTGATCGTTCTCCGTTTACGTCTACCCTTTGTATTCTTCCGTTCAGATAAGATTTTAACAAATTCAATGACGTGTCTCTAACTCCATAATGATGTAATTTCCTGATCAATGTTTCATGACAAACGCAATCAAAAGCCTTAGATAAGTCACAAAAAATGCCTAGGCATCTTGTGACTCTTCCCAGGCATCAAAAATACTTTCAATGAACTGAATTCCGGCATCTGTTGTTGAACGACCGCGAGTGAATCCAAACTGTTTGTTATGCATTAGCTTATTTGATTCAAAATGATGTAATAGCTGTGATAAGATTAATTTCTCAAAAATTTTACTAAAAGTTGGTAGTATTGATATAGGTCTGAAATTGGTGGGGTCTTGAGTACTACCTGCTTTGAAGAGGGGAATTATCTTACTTTGTTTCATTAAATCAGGAAATTCACCGCAGTCTATACAATTGTTGAAAATGACCGCTAGGTCAGGTGCAATTAATTCGATCAGGGATTTAACGACGTGAACAGAGAGTCCCCAAAGATCATTCGTTTTCTTAACATTTATCAATTTAAATGCCTTTACGACATCTGAACTTGTGACGTGCTTAAAATTCAAGTATGAAGCACACTCTGAGACATTATCTTTTAATATTGCAACAGCAGACAAAGGTGACGAATTTAAATACTTAGTCGTGGAAGCCGGTGCATTAGTAAAAAACGATTCAAATTCAGTTGCAACTTCTAAGCTAGAACTCGTAAGCTGTCCATTGATTTTTAGTTCGTAATCGTGACTCGCTTTTTTACTACGACCGGCCTCCTCATTAATTATTTTCCAAGTCGTTTTTATAACATCGGAACTATTCTTAATTTTACTACTCAGAAAATTACGTTTAGCTATATGACAGTCTAATTTAAATTGTTTGGAGAACTGTTTGACTTGTTCTTTAAATTCGTCACTCATGTTGAACCGTCGTTCCTCATACAATGCATACAATGCTTGCCTGCGTTTATGCAACTCTGCAGTAGCCCACGTACTAAAGTCGTTTGAACCACCAACCACAACCGATTTTGAAGTGAATATCGCGCTGTACTGTTTCATAAAGGTTTCAAAGAATAAGTTATACATTATATTAGGAGACTGTTCAGCAGCCAAAAACGGTAGTTCCTGGGCTAAAGAGTATCTCATTCTTTCTAACCGGTCAGCAGTTATTGGCACAAACGAAATTTTCTTTTTAATGACAGGTTCTCTAATAGAATCAAATTGAAATAATTGACCTAAATGATCTGAATCCAATTCACTGATAACACTTTTACTGATTGGAATAACATCAGTAAAAATGTTGTCAATGCATGTAGCACTAGTAGCAGTCACTCTTGTTGGCTCCATAAATAAATGGCTAAGCCTAAATGATGAGAAAAGATTTATCAATCTAACGCTGAGAGTAGTTCTTTCTAACAGATTAACATTAAAGTCACCACATATAATTAATCGTTTCGTACTGTGTGATGAAATAGTTAGGACGGATTCCATTATTTTCTCAAACATTTCAAAGTCGCTCAAGGGTGGCCTATAAACACATATAACGATGAACTGTTCTAATTCCACAGCTGCAAGTTCTATAGTTCGTTCAACAGATAAGGAAACAATGTCCTTACGTTCCTTGAATTTCATATGATTGTTTAGTATGATTAATGCCCCACCATGTATTGAATTAAGCCTGGTGAACGAACTACCAACCTGGTAATCTTTAAAGCTAAACATAATTTCATTAATAGTTAACCAGTGCTCTGTTATGCACAAAATGTCAATTTTATTACAATTTAAAAATAACTCTATTTGTAGATCTTTGCCTCTAATACATTGAATATTCTGATGAACCAGGCTTATATACTTAGCATGTGAGCTTCCCTTATTCTTAGGGTTTTCAAATATACTAGAACATATGTTGCCAGAGCCTGGGTCCTCTGTTGTCTTATGAACTAATTTAAATGCATCCTGTTATTCTGGTCTGATACCAGATTCATATTAGGCTGCTCAGTAAAAGCAGAGTTAGAAGCCAAATTTTTGGCTGTAATGTCATATAAATATATTAGTGACATAGCTATTTGTCGTTTACAATAATTTGAAAGGTAAAATGTACCTTTAGTCATAGTAAAATAATTACTAACATAATTGTTAGTGTCAATAATATCAAACTTATTATTATATGTACATAAATTGTACATAGTTATATTCATATTATGTCTATATACATTTTCATTTTGTGTCAATTGGTTGCAGTAGGGAAATGTGAACAATATAATTTTTTTCACACTAAGACCATTCAATGTTTCATAAAATTTTATTAAATTATTTTTGTTCACATCTCCCCTATTGCCCATGAAAATTATCAGTGTGGCACTGGCTGTGATAGTGCTGTCATTCAAAATTTGATTTATAATATTATCTACAGTGCTAAAAGGTAAGCAATTACTAATAACACTATGTCCCTTAGAGTATGAGTGGAGGAGGAGGAGGAGTGGATCTTTTTTCCGCTAGGTGGCGTCCGAGTGTAAACAAACATTTTCAAATCTTCTAACATTAAATTCTATATTCCGAGTAATTTCTGAATTAATAATAAGTTATTCAAGTACATTGTGAAGATAGTAACCCAACTCAGTAGTGTGAGTGTTATCTCGCACCGAATTAGCGAAACAGTGACAAAAAAGTGACATAAACAGCGGCAACTCATAACGGTTACCAAGTGTACTTGATTTCCGCAAAAACGGGACCTGTGACTATTTTGAAGTGAAATAAACATAGTGAAACCATAAAATAGTGCCCAAACAAGCTCACTATTGTAATATTCAGAGTGTATTAGACATTAGATAACAATTACAATAATTATCGATGATAGTATTAACCATCAGCGACATCTAGTACCGAATAGTTTCACTAACCTTGCAGAGACATCTAGCGCTGAGTAGCGGAAGATCACTGTTACAGATTACAACATATAGATAGCGCTCTTAGCTTCGATCAACAATGATCTGTGCTATATGTAACACGGATATTCTGGGCGACGACGGCTCCGAAGCTGGATGCTCAAAATGCTTATTAAGATACCACATCTCGTGTCTTACGCTGTCTCGTCAAGATCACAGACTCATCCGAAACAATAGCAAGCATTTCATATGTCCTAGTTGCAAAACGGAGAGCAGGAACAAAAAAGATGACCCTCCAACAGGCACACCGAGCCAACCGACCCAAAACGAAACGGATAGAGCGGCACCTAATTTCCTCAGCGCAGTCAGCGGCCTCAAGTCAATGGCAGCCCCAGCCGAGGTTATTGCATCCTTCACAGCGGCACTGACGCAGATGCAAGGGGTTTTTACCGCCATGAAGAACGACATGAGCGCCTTCACCGAATCCCTTAACTCTACTTCGATGGATATTGCTCAGTTCCGCCAAGATATGACGGAAATTAAAACGCAACTCAAAGACCTAAACCGATACACTTTTCACGCGCGCCACTTTGGTTGGTTTCGGCTCATCTTGAAAGACCCATACGCTCGATTGCTGCTGTGTTTTGGGATCGTAGCAATAAATCCATGTTTCGTCACCTGTTACTATGTCCCACACCAAATTTGACGCACCTTCGTTGAATCTGGTAAGCATGGCACTGCACCAAGTGACGCGGTCCGTTTTTTGAGCCTCGGTCAAGTTGTGTGGGATCCACCGCGAGCACAGCTTTCTCACACCCAAATGTTTGTGTAGGATTAATTGTATTTGACTCATGCCTATTTCTAAGGATGCGCGAATTTCATGGTAGGTCACATGCCTGTCTGTTTCAATCATACGGCGCACAGCATCGATGTTTTTGTTGGTCACAGCGGTGGACGGCCGACCATCGCGAGATTCGTCACTGAGATTGATACGACCACGCTTGAATTCTGCAAACCAGCTATAAACAGTTGTCTTGCATGGTGCTTCATTGCCAAAAGCTGTTTCAAGCCGAGCGATGCTCTGTTGAGCTGTCAAATTACACTTCGTATTACAATCGTAGAAAATCATACTACGAAAATTTTCCCGAGTTAAATCCATGTTGATGCAGACACACAATTTTTTAAATGGCGCCACAAGGTAAAAACAAAAGGCAGTCAGATGAAACAAACTGCATTCTACAGCCAAAGAGTTCTATTTTCAAATGTTGCAATAAATTTTTAAATATTGTTTATGTAAGTGGCCAGTTCCGGAAACTTACACTGCGCCCTATGTATATGTGAAAGGGCAGCTGCTTTGCTGGCAATCAACATTTTTTCCAAGCAATATTATGTCTTAACAGGGGAATCCTAGACTTGTGTTGTAACTTGACTCAAACAAATTTAAAAAATTTAGCCCTTTAATGTCCTCATTGAGGGGCACGAGCCTTTACCCAGATACGAGTGAAATGTTGCCATGCTCCACCACGTTGGCTCAGTGCGGGTTTACGGAGGGTTTTGGCTAGTTACCAACCCGTCTGACAGAAGTTATCAAGCTGCCCTATTAGGGCCCCTGACACAGCTTTACGACAACTACCTCCGAATAGTGATAGTAGCCAGGACCTGCACTGCAGCTTAACGTGTCGTCCGCAACACGGAAACGTCGGAAACAAGCCAATTGAAACGGACGCCCATCTCGGCCAGATGTTGCTACCCGCACGATCGTTTCGGCTTTCAATACCGGTAGAAATAAATAATTTTGAATTATTGTTGCTAATTTTCTTTACTATCAACTTATATCTGACTTTGCTTGTTCCGATCACCAGTCAAGTGTCCCGAGGTTCCAAACATCCAACTAAAGACATGCATTTTCCCAAGCTCTCTTGGATATCAGCCGAAATGGCCGAAACAATCAAAGTCCAACCCTAGCGTCGCAAACATTCCTACCGCGATAACAAAGAGCAAAATCTCTCTAACACCGAAAATATCCGGAAATGGCGAAACAACACACAAAGGGCTTTTACTGTGTTTATAAAAAATGTGTAAAACAAAGGGAGGCAAAAGACCCATGTCAAACAGAGCTTGCTTGGATTTTTATGGGCTGTACACGTGTAGACTGGCTGAAGGGAAAGCTCAGAACAAGTTATTTGTTTTCAATATCTTTTTTTTTTGGTGCATTTATCAGTCTGGTCTAGTGATTTGATTTATTGATTAATTAAACGAGAGAATGAAAAACTAATTAAGCGAATGAAAATTAATTAACTAACCAAATTACCAGAAATGAGCGAAAAAAATTGAATTGCGCGACAAAATGACTGAAATGGGCAAAAATTAATGATTGGTTTCGCCAACGTTTATTGCGTTTACGAAATTATCAACGTTGGTTGGGATCTCATGTTGGGATCATGGAGAAATAGAGCAAACCCTTTAATGAATGAAGACACGGTATGATTTGTTTCAAATAGGGTTTTATTGCAGTCCAGTCTTACTGAAATGTTTTTGGTTTAAAATTATCACATACGTGGCGGATTCATTCAACCCTTGCAAATGGCGATACCATTCACCATCACCGCTCTGGTGATACAGAGGTTTCCTCACGGTGGTTTCCATCACCGATATAATATCCTTATAATGTACATGATAAATACCTCATCTCATTGGTAGATGGTTAGCAACGGGATTTGAAGCGTGCCAGACGGGCGATGTCACCACCACCACCAGCACGGACGTTCTTCGACCCAGTATACAATACAATGGGTAGTGTTGTAAACTTATTGCCGTAAATGCAGGATTTAGTTGACAAAAATACTGATTTTGCCTTTGCCTGATAACATTACTGAATTGCGCGACAAACTGAGCACGACCATAAATATTGGTTGTGACTGACATAATAGCTGAAAAGAAATCTGAAAAAACGGCAACTTGAAATCCATAATTCGAGTAACATAAAGTAGAAAACCGGCGTTGGATTTTATTTTGCCAATAAGCGATAGTTGGCTAAGCTATTCAGTAATTTTTTCGCGCTATTCAGTTTATTTCGCGCGTTCTTTTATTTACCTCTCAAAAATAGAGGAAATCTTTACACCTATTACAAATGTTAAATGTACTGGGAATTCACATCGTGTTTGATCAGTAATGTAAACCAGAAAATCTGCCGTAAAATAACATCGGATTTATTTCTACATATTTTCTGAATTTTCGTGCTAAAAATGCTTGTCAAAAACATTCGCGGGTGTTTTGTGTGGCGGAAATTTTAAGGTTACAAACATTATATGTGGGGTGTTCATCCGATCCACCTAAGAAGACTGTATTTAATACTGGTACGATCTAGACTCGATTACGGATGCATTATTTATGGCAACGCCAACTCAAGACTTTTGCAAAGGTTAGACGTCATCCAAAACCAATGTCTTCGCCTTTGTGGAAGTTTCATTCGAGACACCCCAATTTTTGCCATGGAAAGCGAACTTTGTATCTTACCCTTAAATTTGAGAAGAATCTATTTAAGTAACAAATACTTTCTGAAACTCTCTTCCAGAGCATCCGACCCCTTGAGAAAACAGTTAGAAGTTTTTGACAACACATTAAATACAGGCGCTAGCTATTGGCGTAAAAACCAACTTCCTCTTTTGCTTGAAAGTTTCAGAAAGTACTCCAACCTAGTTGTGTCAAAATCTGAGATTTTACCCCAATTCTTACTTTCTCACGACATTAAGACTCTCCCTTGGGACAAAATCATATTGCATAGAGTGGACACTATTATTAAACCTAAAGCTCAACTACCCACTCATGACCTTAAACAACTTAGCGAAGATATGATAAACATGCAGTACTCAGACCATTCTAAAATATATACTGACGGATCCAAAACTAGACACGGCTCTAGCTGCGCATTTTATGATGAAGCTGAGAATTTTGGGGTGAAGTTTCTAATTGAAGATCCATGTATACCGATAATGGGGGTTGAACTAACAGCAATTAAAGAAACAGTACACTACCTTGAGTCGACCACAAGTAATAAAATTGTAATTTTCACAGATTCTAAGAGCAGTCTACAACATTTAGTGGGATGTGCTAAGGGCAGTATCGTCGGTAGACACGAAACTTACCTCATTATTATATGTATCCATAGAATGATACGTAACGGGGTTGAAGTTCGTTTACAATGGATTCCTTCACACGTGGGCATCAAGGGTAATGAGATAGCAGACTCACTTGCATCCGAGGCTCTTCGGAACGGCATACCTCTCGACAAGGAACCGCACTACACCGACCATCTTCCAAAATTGAAATTCGACAACTACTTTAGATTTAAATCCTATTTCAATGACTGCTCTCAAAACAGAGGCATCTGGTACTGAACCGTTGTAGACGAACCACCTCGCGTACCTTGGTTTGCCTCACGAAGCTTCAACAGAAGAGAACTAGTTCTTTGCTTCCGAACCCGAACTTACCACATCCCACTTAACAACTTTAGTTTCATTATGAATAAAAGAGACGACCCTAATTGTACCCGATGTGAGAGGGAGGAGGACCTCCTTCACTTAGTTCTCGAGTGTAAAATAAATGAACAACCAAGGCTGGACCTCCTCGAAGAAACACGGTGCTCTGAGGGGGATCTTCTCTTCCTTTTCCATCGAAATCTAAGCTCAGAGTTCACTGTCGAGTATAGTAACAGATTCTTAAGTTTCTTGATAACCTCTTTGAATCTCAGATGGGAACACTACAAAATACTTACGTAACTGACCAATTTTAGATTTATTTAATTTTATTTTCTTTTGTTAAAGTAATACTGTAAGCACTGTAACTTTGTTAATTATTTTTAAGCTGACTTAATCATAAGATGTATGGCTTATAAAATAAATAAGATTAAAAAAAAAAAAAATATATGTTGTGCTTATGACATGTTCAGGAACATACCTCTATACAACTGAGGTTTGAACCTCTTTAACGTTATCTATGTAGAAGAGAAGTTGCGTACGTACGTAAGTACGCTCGTTGCTTATTAATAAACAAGGATGTATGACAAGCTCATAGGAAGTGGAGGTATATAGTCTCTGCCTACCCCTATTCTGCGAAGAAGGCATGATGTGTTTTCGTGGCGCGAGACTTCAGAGCGGGATCGGCATAGTATGTAGTGTGACCCCTTCCGCGCCTAACACTACCGCCGGAACCTACTCAGTTGTGCTTAGCATCTGTTTTCGTCGTTGCAGTTTTCAAACCAAAATAAAACATGGAAAATCTTCGTCCAGTTTGAACTTTAAGTCTTTTACGTAATTATGGAAGTTGTGAAACAAAAAGTTAACTAAAGCATGAAGTTGATGTCAACAACGAAAGACCAAGTATTTTAAGATGGGAACTAAGTTTGAAATTAATTTACGAGTGGCCCTGTTTCTGTCCGCAGAATTAATGGACAACAGAGAACTATGCAAAGTGAGTTGTTCTCGAGAGACTCTTCACAGACTTTAAGGTGTTTAAAGTCAATCCCAGAATAGTGCTAACTGCTGCTCAAATTGAGTGACGTTTAAGACGCTGGGTAACGTAAAATTCGGCCAAATGCCAATTTTTGAGCCGCTTTTTCTCTAAAAGGAGATACTTTCCAAACCCCGAAAAAATATATGGAAGATATGCCTTTTCTTTAATATGTGTGTTTGACATCATATGTTAATGGGAACTGTATGAAAAACTTTTCAGATGTTTTTCGAAACGAAAAATCCCGTGATGCAAAAACACAACTTTAGCGACGACTATCGTACTAATTCATTTTGATAAATAATGTACTTACATTTGAGATTTTAGGAGAGAGAATATACTTCATTTTTAGATACATTTCATTAACGCTGGGGCCGAGTTCTTTTAATGAGATCCTAGACGTCTCCTTTGTTTGTAATGAAGTCATAATAAGCACTGAAATGACTCAATGTGTTTATTATAAATTTAACTTTTAATATTAAAGAACAGAGTAGTAGTATTATGTAGGATTCCATTATGTGTCCAGAGCCCAGGGACACCTGATAACAATAGAGTAAAAGTTACTAATACATAGTCACAATATCTGTATACCTAGATTTGTGATGTCATTACGTCGCTCAATCATTGCATTGCAACCAGCCTTATTCAGAGGACCTAAAAATAAATATATAAAAGTAAATAACCACTAGAAAAGAGGTTAATGGACTCCCAAATATTACCAAGTCTTTTATACGGATGCCAAAGAAGGTCTACCGCAGAGGAAACCAAAAAGAAGCTCAGGATCAATTTCCAAATGTCTTTATTACTGTAGATATTTACATATACTTAGCAATCATCATTTTTTTCCTCTTCTCTACATTGGACCACTGTGGGAGAAGAAGGGCGTAGAAACTCCCACAGATTGATTTTTGATCTCTTTTAAAAATTGCTTGTGCTTAACTAATACAAATTTTTGAATTAATAAGTAGGCTTAAATAATTACAAAACTATTAACAGCAAGGTCTGTGTTGAGCCAGATTAACCCCATACAGTCCCGTCATTTAACCCTTTATAAGGCATAAGATAAATAATTTTTCATTGGTTTTAGAGTTTATTACCATTCCTTAAGGTTGAAAATAGGGTGGCAATATAGTGGACAGAGCCGTACAAAGTGGTAATCTTGAACATTGTAATATCCCTTTTTCGACAAAGTCAAAGCGACTTTGTCGAAAAAGGTTTGGTTTTTAAATAGCTCAAATGGCAATTTCAAGATCATGCCAAAGAGCTGCCGAAAGAAGTGTGTAGCATCATACACATCAAGAGCAAAAAGAGTCGTGACATTCGCGAATACACGACGATCGAGGATGCCCGAAAAACAGCAGCGACACTGAAGTAGAATTGGGCTGGACACGTAGCAAGACATACCGACAACCGATGGAGCCATTGTGTACTACACTGGTACCCACGAGACGGCAAGAGACCCCCCGGCCGGCAACGCAGAAGGTGGAGCGACGGCATCGTTGGTGTCGCCGGCAAAACTTGGACTCGGCTAGCGCAATCCAGAAAGATCTGGTACATTATGGAGGAGGCCTATATTCAGAAATGGATGCCCGCAAAAGAAGAGGACTTATCATGATAATAAAATAAAATTAACCATTAAGCTAACAAAAGGCTTATGTCCAGCAGTGGGTCAATGTGAGCAGAGTATAATGATGTAGATTACCTCCAACAGCGACGCACGTGAGGTTCACCTCCGCCCCCTCGTCGTAGGGCCCCGCGACCCCGCCCCGCACCTCACCCCCGACGTGATCCAAAACTAGCAGCCGCTCCGGGGGAACTGGGGGGAAAACAGCCATTATTACAAATGAACAAATCTTTACTGTTCCAATATGGCATGGCAGAGGCTGGGTTGGTGTTGTAAGTCTTGTATTAAGCCTTGTAAAATGGAGCCAAGCCAGCGCTGGCGGCCAGGGCAGGAGTGATTAGAGCGCCCAACTAGCTAGGTATACACGAGGCCATTACTGGCTGAAATTCTTACTAGCGCCAGTGCCACTGGCTTCGTGTATCTGCATCTTAATATATAATACATTATATCCCATGCCAAAGTGAAAAGCCGGCTTATCTCCTTCACGAAAACTCGTCTATTTCAGCCATCCCATCTCCTGCACCAGCTTGAGTTGGTTGATCGACCAGCTTGGATGGTTGAGTAGCTCTGAGGAGATGAGACTATTCCCAAGATTGCTGCGGCTTGCGAGTAGTCTGGTTTCTATTTTGGATGTCACACCGGTGGTAGCACATGTACAAGTGTGTCCCAAAGTCTAACACACATTTCATCATCGGACGATGTATCGTCCGATGATGTATATATAAAATGATGTATAAAAGCTTCACGCTATGTATAGCGTGAAGCTTTTTCGATACTGGTTCCAGAGGCACAGTTGTGCCTACTTACATATAATCAAAAGTCCATTTTGCATGACAGAGGGATAGCCCATTGCCGCAACTATGGAGGTTTCCTCACGATCTCTTATGGAGATATGAAGGTTACCTCACGACAAAACTTGGACCATAATGGAGTAAAAACTCCTCCGACCGTGTTTGTTTTTCTTAAATAAAACAAACACGGTTGAACAGCTGATCGATAGTTCCGCCATCTTGACAGAGAAGGCACTGACTAAACAAGCTTTCTCGGTTTCCTAAATTGATTACATTGTTTACGCCATTTCTATCCCTAATACAACGTAAAACTCAGTTCTGTGGTAACGTTTTTTGTAAACATGAGATAAACAGTGGTTGAAGTTGTTTGTGGTAAGGCGGCAAATGTCGTTTCTTTGTTTTACAGGTAAGAGTGTGGAGTGTAGTTTTAATTATTAGAGTAGGTGTTGAAATGTAACTTTCAAACCATTAAAATTAAAAACTTTGTTTAACTGATAAACAGAGAGGTGAGATCTCACTCACGAGCTAAGGAACCTGGCGGAGCCTGTAACAATGACTATGATGATACGAATACTCACTCAGCACCGTCAGGTTGAGCCGGGTGTTCTTGGTGGGGGACTTGATGAAGTCCACTCGACATCTGTACTGTCCACTGTCCTCCGGCCTGGGGACAATGTGGGTCATGTTTACAAACACTCACATACATCCTGAAGCGTTATCTTAGGACTATAGAGTAAAAGTATCATTAAAAAACAAATAATCCTACTGCATTTCTTTTAATTCCACATAATAACCTATGGTTTCGTACATGTAGTAGGAAAGTAGCCCGCACCAATTACTTTGTAAAATACATTTTGCGATTTAAAATATTAATTTTCACTAACATTATATATATAGCACCACAGACCAGATATCGAGATAGACAGCGAAAGTCTACCTACTTCGCGTGTTTTTAATAGGCGGACTCCGCTCATCCCGGCTCAGTCGCTCTCTGGCTGTTCGAATGTAAGCCTAATAAACATAAAAATGCCTTACTGTGCCGTTGTGAATTGCAAAAACTCAAGCAATGTTGTTTCCAAGGAAAACGACGGCGTTACCTTTCATACGTAAGTAATTTTATTTCTGAAATCAGCCTAATTTATTTAATAATCAATTATTTTTAATTTCGAGTAGCGTCTCCCGTTTTTACTGAGATAGGCTGAACCATAGCGTATATTTCCCATGGACTTGATTCACTGCTGCTTCCACTTTACACAATTCATGGATATCTCTTTCATAGCCCTCAATGAAATGTGAAGCAAACTATACTTTCGTTAACCTTACAGTTGCATGGTACAGTCGATTTGCTCATATTTCTGTCGAATTAATCAGATAGTGTTGTACAATGCGACGATTCTTGCAAAATCGCTGGACGATTCGATTTTGTTGACGGAAGAATGATAATTCTGAGTTGCATTTTCATTGCAATCTATATTTTAGTATATGGGAAATCTGATACTATTCCACAGTTTAAGATCGATTCGAGTTACTGAATAAGGGGGCTGGACGGATTTACACATGAATAATAAAAGGTAAATAGGTACTACAGACAAATACATACTTTAACACTCTATGATGTGACATCCGGGTGCGATCCTACGATACGATCTCCCGCTCGAAACACTGCCGGCTTTCTGACAAAAAGGCAACGCGGTAGGTACGTGGTCGTGGTAGATAAGGGATTCCCGCAGCAGCGCTCATTTTGAATCAATTTGGCGGCGCGCCTTTGACTCTGTTTCACGATTAACATGCCAACCCATCAAAAGGCGCTCGTGACGTCACAGTAGGTAGTGAAAAAGTTACACGGTTGGTTCTCATACATTCGACCGTGTTTGCTGCGTCTATCTCGATATCTGGTCTGTGTATAGCACCTATGACACTCCCATAACTGAGGCGAATCCAAGGACACCTCATTTAATCAAATCTGTCAAGCAGTGCTAACGAAGAAACATTACCCTCCTTCTTGTGCAGTCGGGTAAAATCTCTGATGTCTCTTTGTCTATGACCATTAATCGGAATAAATCCAATTAGTACTATGAATGTGAAAGTTAAGATGTTTGGATCTTTGTTACATAATTACCAAGTTAAAAACTAAAAAAAATCGACTCCGAGTTCAAGACCTATTTCTTCCTCCCCGGCCAGTATGCGAATGAAGTTTGTACATGAAAAGTTCTCATCAAAACATTTGCTGCACGGAACTACAAACCAAAATGTCATCTGCGTTTATATTTTTTGCATTTGATTATTGTTTCAAAGGGCGCTAATTCATTTTGATAAAATTTATTTGGAAATATTAAACTGCACATCAATAATACTGATTTGCACAGCAAATATACTGATTTTTACAGCAAATATCAGGGCAAAATGCTGCGGTAGCTTAGGTGAAGAGTAAAGGGGGTGAGCGAAGCGATGCCCCCTTTACCCTTCGTATTAGGTTGAACATGTAAGAACAACGAAAATACTTAAAACATAAAAAGTGTTTTTGCTGATCCTTTTTTGCTGTGAAAATCAGTATATTTGCTGTGCGATTAAATACTAGCCAAATTTATATTGGGCCACCTCTGAAGTATGACCTACTAATCAAAAAAATAATTATCAAAATGTGTGATCGCTTAACAAACAAACAAAAAAACGGCCAAGTGCGAGTGGGACTCGCGCACGAAGGGTTCCATACCCCCGTACAATCGTAGGGATGGTGTGTAGTGAAAAGTTTAGATTTTAAGCAAAATGTTGTTTACAAAGTTATTGGTGCGGCTACTTTCACACTCCATGTACGTAACACAGTGCATTCATAAGTTTTTATAAGGTATTGAAAGAATTGTTATATCGGAGCCCCCTTAAATATTTATTTTATTACGGTTTTTAATATTTGATGTTATAGCGGCAACAGAAATACATCATCTGTGAACATTTCAACTATCTAACTATCACCGGTGATATACAGCCTGGTGACAGACGGACAAACAGCGGAGTCTTAGTTATATAGGGTCCCGTTTTTACCCTTTGGGTGAAGAACTCTAAAACCGGACGAATTGAGAATCTTCTCCTTTTTTGAAGTCGGTTAAAAATAACGCATAAACAGCCGAACGGAGTTAAATGACATTCAGCGCCCAAGCAGTTTGTAGCTTGATTAATATTACATGTAATAGTAGTTTTTTTATCTTCTCTCATATCGTAAAATTCGATTTACAAACTGCAAAACCAATTTATATTGACATACTTTACAAACAAACACTACCGAAATTTAAAAATTTAATAAAATTATAACACTTTTTTTCAAACAAAATAGGTTTTATCTACACACGTATCATAAACCCTCTTTACTGCGTTCAAAAACCGCACGTTACGATCAGCATTATGTTAAACTACTTGGTAAAAATTCGTTTCGTATCTGGAAAACTACACATTATGGTCATTATGTGTAGTTTTTCTACATATAATGACATTCCAATTTCGAACGCCGACGCCCACCCGCGTGCCGTCCCTAGTTTGTCTGTGAAGTTGGTACTGACATTCAAATTTCGAACGCCGACGCCCGCCTGCGTGAAGTTGGTACTAAAGAACAAGCTAAACAATTGCAAAACCACAATGCCGGTCAAACATGCGGTTCCTGAACACATCAAAGAGAGCTTATGATATGTGTGTAGATCACAGATCACCCCCGATGCGACATCGAAATTACTGAAATAGCCACTTATCGATACATACGGTGTCAGTCAGTGACATTGAATCAATTCCGACATAAGACCTACAATTTTCTGAACCACAATTAAAGTCACAGATTTAACATTATATTTATATATAATAGTATAAGTTATGTTAAAAAAATCAAATAAATTATATGCTAGAAAGTAAAAAAAAAAAGTTTTTATTCAGCAATTTATTTACATAATTATATCAAAAACACACCTAAAATAACTGTGTAGATAATATTTTGAGGGTACAAAGATACATATTAGTAGCTATTCTCAACTTACCTAATATGAGATCTGAGTACCGCATGGTAGGCAGAGCCAGAATCGCTGTGCCATAAAGGTATTAATAACACAAACGAATACAATTATTTCGCATTAATCTAGCACTTTCAAACTAAGATAATTTACTTGGCGAAATCCCAACATCATTTATATAAAAAGATCGATAAAAACTTGAGCGCGAAACACTACACAACACTAGTGATATCGCATGATTTTGCTAAAAAAAGACAAGTAATTCTCATCACCGCAGGTGAGAAAGAGACATTTTCAAAAGACATCAACGGGTATCGCAAGTTCTATTAATTATTGAATATTATGAACCGTTGTATTTTGAACTTTGCTTCACTGGCAAAATAAAATTATTTTTTGAGGATTTTACTTACCAGTGGAATGTTATACCATCTTTTTGGAAGTTTGAAGTCTTGGTACAAAACGGCATTAAAATGTTTGTTTTTTTCGTTTTTTTTTTAAGTTTAATTTTTGACAATATGCACAGGTCTGACACTTGGTCGCGCTGAAGAAGCGCATTCAAGCTTTGTTTCGTATAATACCTATTGAGCTAATGCGTGGTGCGCGTCGCTTGCATTGTATACGGTATCTATTGGGGGTGATCTGTGGTGTAGATAAACTAGTGTATGTAACTGTACATAATTAGGCATTAAAACTCTCGAGTGATATTATTATGAAACGAGCCGAAGGCGAGAGGCGAGAAGGCGTTTCATAAACCCACTCTCGAGTTTTAATGCCCTCCATTATGCAGCAGTCACATAAACTACTATTATATATATTTTTTTCATTACGATACAGTTTAACTTATCTGTGGTAGCGCCCACTTTCGCGCATGCGTGGTGCTATGGTTTTGGCACCATTCATACGTTTTGTTGTACTGAATTTCGTGAAAATATTGTTAATTTTGCATAACAATGTCCCATAACACTGATTGTGAAGAAAACTTGAATCCGTATTTTAAATGCGGCGAAAGAAATCACTCATAATCTATTACCAGCAAGGTCGAAAAAATTATATGATAAATTCTCTGAAGATTTTATGGAACGGAAAATGCAAAAAAAGACTAGTTCATTTTCGGAAAATATGCTAATGGCCTATTTTCAGGAATTGTCTGACAAGTCCAAGCGTCCCTCATTATGGTCTAAATAATGTTAACGAAATGATTTCTTACTCTTTAAACTTTAATCTTATATTTAGTAGGTTCAACAACAATGTGTGAGAGGAGATAAAGTGGTGTATGAAACTGCATAACTAGGTATTAAAACAATCGTAAGCTATTTTTTTTAAAGTCGCATATGTCTAGGTCACATTATCTAACAGATTTTTATACTATTATTATGTGACTTTTAGATAATGAAACGAGCCGAAAGGCGAGAGGCACAACCCATGTTCGACAAATTTTTCGTAGCCAAATATAAAAAGTTATCAGGTTTCTAGCTTATCGCCTGTTTTAAGTCCTCTTTTTCCCCTGCTAAATAAATGTTTATTCTCTGGATTACCTCGTAAAATACGAAATTATCCATAAAGTATATAAGTTATCGGAAATCCATATACATATAGAAGTTATCGGAAATCCATCTCTATAACTTTCGATGTTTCCGATATCGAGAGAATGTACTCAGAGTACTATGAACATCACGAATAGTGTAATAGATAGTATATGGTATATTTATTTTTGTGTCATTGTTGCATATAGGGTATGAAGTGACACCCTGACCCTGTTTCTCAGAAGGGATTAGACGTCTGTCAAAAGATATAATGTAGTGATCAAAATAAATATTATTCATCGATAAACACATAACTAACTCTAGAGGCATCATAATCATAACCAAACACTCTAATTTAAAAAGCACCTGTCACGCAAAAGTGGAGTGTTGAATAACTGGCTAAAGCGGGCACAATTGTGCCTTTGCCACCCCGTACAGTAAAAGGCGTGACGCAAGCTTAACTGTTTATCAAATCGACTAAAATTAATATCCGAAAAATACATTTTCATCCCAAGTTTACAAAATTTTCATCAAATATGTACCCTATTTCATACCATGCTGCTTCGCTTCGGTTCCAGGGTGTATTATAAAGTTGTGATTCAACAAACCTTAATTTAGTATTTGGACAGAATGTGACTAGAACACGGTTCTGTCAAACTACATGGTACCATCTAAATACGATGAGTATTTAGTAAATTTGGAAGTCAAAACTGAATTTTGATATAGAATATATACGAGTAAGTTGCCATTTAAAAATAGAACCTATGTCAAACGCACAAGAGTCGACGGATTTCATGCTGCCATTTTAGTTCGTTAGTTATACTTTGTCTAATCCTTTTTAGGGTTCCGTACCCAACGGGTAAGAACGGAACCCTATTACTAAGACTTCGCTGTCCGTCCGTCCGTCCGTCCGTCCGTCTATCACCAGACTGCATCTCAAGAACCTAGCTAGCTAGAGAGTTGAAATTTTCACAGATTATGTATTTCTGTTGCGGCTATAACAACAATTACTAAAAAACAGGATGAAATAAATATTAAGGGGGCTCCCATACAACAATACCACATACAAACTTATGGATGCACCTGGTTATGTACATGGAGTGTGAAAGTAACCGCACCAATAACTTTGTAAACAATATTTTGCTGTGTAAAATCCAAACTATTCACTCCACACCATCGCTTCCATTGAACGGTGGTACGGAACCCTTCGTGCGTGATTTAGACTCGCACTTGACCGGTTTTTAATTTACTTTTGACATTTCCTTTCCGTACATGATATACAATTTTCATAACGGATATCAACAATGTACGTCAAAAGTAAAGCCATTCAGAGGATAGAGTTATGATGGTTTAGACGCTTTCGGAATTCGATTCCGTTGCCAACCGTATTGTCTTCTGGTATACAATATCAAAGAAATCCACCCGGTGTAATTTTGTTTGAAGAGAATTGAATATAAGGTAAAAAAGAAAATATCAAGTTCTAAATATCAAACTCAATAGATAACATATTCCAAGGGGAACAAATGATTCAGCCAGAGAGTATCTTAGGGGGTAGATATCACATTTATGCGATGGATCAAGTGTCATTTTTACAGTTCCGTACCCGAAGGGTTCCAAACGGGACCCTATTACTAAGACTCCGCTGTCCGTCCGTCCGTCTGTCACCAGGCTGTATCTCACGAACCGTGATAGTTAGACAGTTGAAATTTTCACAGATGATGTATTTATGTTGCCGCTATAACAACAAATACTAAAAAACAGGATAAAAGAAATATTTAAGGGGGCTCCCATACAACAATTCTTTCAATACCACATACAAACTTATGGATGCACCTGGTTACGTACATGGAGTGTGAAAGTAACCTCACCAATAACTTTGTAAACAATACTTTGCTGTGTAAAATCCAAACTATTCACTTCACACCATCGCTTCCATTGAACGGTGGTACGGAACCCTTCGTGCGCGATTTAGACTCGCACTTGACCGTTTTTTTTTTATCTTTATGTAGAACCATTGTGATAAGTTAGATTAGATGTTGCGTCAATAAACGGCTCTTAGCTCGTTTCTCTATCTTTGACAGGTACTGCGATTAGCAATTTGATTGAAATTTTGAAACGTTAACGGTCGACTCGTATAATTCAAATTCGTCAAAAACAAATGTAGCTCCGACAGGTTAGATATTAAAAATTCTCGGTAGTCACCGGGCGACCGCAGTGACGAATTCATTTCCGTTGTTTTTCGAAAATGCCGACCTGTGCAATACTCACGTGCAAAAATAGAAGCGAGATTGTGAACTCCAAGAACGCCGGTGTCACATATCACTTTTAAGTCTCATTCCAACTATTATTTCTTCTTAAAACACAAGAAATAAACATTATCACGAAAATAAATCATTCGCGGAAAATTCGTCACAAATTGACATTAAAGTGACAATGTCATGTTGTTCTCGCTAAGTTTACTATACATTGCTTGTTTTGTATCTTAATGTCACTACTTATTGCCAAGCTAACACGCAATGAATATTTTACATTTATCTAATTACGAAAGCAAAGATGCATCGTGATGGGGAGGCGAACTGTTACACGCACACAGAGACGACATATAGTGATGGGGATAGTGATAGGAGAATTATGTTTTTGAATCGATAGATTTTATCATTCCGCAATTACTAATATAGTTAATGTAATAATATAGTTATTTTATTGCTCATAATACGTAAGTTTATTGTTAGTAATTCCAATGATTGCCAAACAGGCAGTTTAGATTTTAAGTTTGTTTAAAACCTCCCCCGACGAAGGATAATGGGGTGTTATAAGTATTAATCGGAAATTCCGATGCTTTCAGTCAGGTCCCAAGAGTTCACAGTTATTCTACCTTCAGAAACCTCTTTGCCTTTCTTTCTAGCTGTAAGGATTCTGTTGAAAAAAAGAAGAGAGGCAAAGGGGTCTCGTATGTCGTATGTCGTATAAATATGTCGCATTTACAAACAATTTACTATTTTATTTATAGAACCCGGCATTGTATACGACTGTCTATACCAGTGTCTATAAATGATAATCGATCGATGATACACGCTGTCCTTGCATTGTCCCAACACTAGCTCGGCTAGCTAGTATACCTGCGGTAGTGTGGGTGTGTTCGGACGATAGGTGCATGACATTGCACAGACCAATAAAAGGGAGGGATTGATGTACGAGTGGTGTAAATGTATGCGTGTTCTTAGTTTTCGGCGACACTGGTTCCGATACAAGCTTAGCGCCAAGGGCCTATCTCTCGATATCTGTGTCAATAACTGTCGCGATTGCAATTCAAAATTGTCAATTGTTATTTCTCTAATGTAAATTTTTAAGGATGGTGACGCCTTCAGATAAAGAGCATGGAGCTTCAAAATCTACGCAATAAAACACCTTTACGCTGACTGACTGACTGGCAGACAACGCAGAGCTAAAACTAGTGGACCTAAAAGCATGAAACTTTGAACAGGGGCTCCTTAAGCAGATTGTATTTACAAACACAACCCATCTTTAAAAGAGATTTCCAATTTTTCTGTGTGAGTTTCCTCGCCCTGTCTCCCACAGCAGTCCAACGTAGAGAAGAGGCAAAAAAAATTACTAAGTATATGTAAAATATCTACCGTATTAAAGACATTTTGACCTTGACTTTGATTTTGAGCACTTAGAATAGACTTTTTATTGTCCGTATAAGGAGGGAAAAGGGGGCCTTGAAGCATAAATTATAACACAATATCTAATTATGAGCTTAATAAATAGATGATGCTGATGAATGATGATGAAGCCTTACCTTAGCCTTGTGATGAGCAGCACAGCAGGCTCCGAATCGCTCCTTAATGTGGCCCGGGCTCCGAGGGTGCCGGGATCTGACCAGTGGTACGTAACCCCTTCACGCGTGTCCATGCTGTGAAGAACAAGGTCATGGTTAGTTGGGAAGATTATTTAGATGAAAAATTCAGTTCAGTTATTGTCTTGTATGGAGAGATTTAGATTAGTTAATGGATAAATCGCCGAACTAATTGACCGAGCGAGCGCGTACCGCGGACAAAGCCTCTCCGTTTCAGTATGGCCAAAAATGCTTTCCTGTTCTGTCGGGCTGTCCGGAGGTTCTTCTCTCCAGGTCGCATTTCTTAACCGTGAATTTTTGTGAGCAAGTTCGATAATTATATGGATTTTTGTCGATACGGTTTTTAAAAAAAATAAAAATTTCCTGCGTCGCTCGCCAGGTGTACAGCTCACAGAACTCACTAGTAAATCACATGTATTAACAGGATTTCAATAGAATAGCTTCACGCCTGGCAGTGGCACAGTTTAATTATATAGCAATAATAATGCAGCATTGAAACTCGAGAGTGGGTTTATAAAACGAGCCGAAGGCGAGTTTCATTATAATATCACGCGAGAGGTTTAATGCCTAATTATGTACAGTTACATACACTAGTTTATCTACACACATATCATAAGCTCTCTTTGATGTGTTCAGGAACCGCATGTTCGGCATTGTGGCATTGATCATTGCTCTGCACTTGTTTAGCTTGTTCAGTAGTACCAACTTCACAGACAAACTAGGGGCGGTATGCGGGTGGGCGGCGGAGTTAAAATTGGAATGTCATAATATGTCGAAAGATTGATACATTATAGTCATAATGAATCAATATTCAGATATGAGTTTTTATCAAGTAGTATATAATTACTGGTCATAACGTGCGGTTTTTGGACGCAGTAAAGAAGGTTTATGAAATAGTGAAACGTGTGTTGATAAAATATCATTAAGGCGCTGTCGTACGTATCTCGAGGGACAGTGACAGCAAGATGGTAACTTTCCGTCGAACTGGGAGCTGTCGGCCGTGCATCCTGTTTGTTATGGTTCCGTGCCATAATGAAAAAGGAATCCATATAGGATCAATTCGTAGTCCATTTGTCTGTTTGCCAGAGGCGTAAGGAGAGCGACATCTTCGGGAGTAAAGTAAAAGGGTTGAGATGCGCGCAAATGCTAGACTAGACTAGACTAGACTTCTTTATTATATGGAATACTAAACGCTTATATACAACTTACTACAAAACTACGTGATGAATATAAATATACCTTATCTGTGACAGTCGTCAACTTTTATTTTTTATTTTTATTTTATTTTATTTTATTTTATTCAGGTAACAAACAGTCACTTACTAAACATGGATTGATTGACTATTTACATAAAGACCTGGAGTACCATTAATTGGCTACAATTTATACCGTGTTGTGAAAATATTCGAGAAGGAATAGTTAAGTTACCTACATAGAATTTCTTTTATTTGTCTTTTATAGCTAGGAAGTGAGTTTGCGAAGATATCTATATCTATCAGTCTTTTGTTATAAGTTTCGAAAGATCGTCGAAAGAATGTGTTTTTTGCATAGTTTGTGCTACATAGGGTAGAATAAAATGTTTTTTTTGAATGTGAGGAGATGCGGTTAATAAACAAGTTTACCTTCTCAAGTAAACATGCCGAATCTATATAGATTCGGCATGTTTACTTGACCATATGGTCATTTAATAATTTATATAGGAATGAGGCATCCAAAAAAGTGCGTCTGCTTTCTAGGGAGGCAATATTGAACTTATCACACAGCCTTTTATTATCATTATAGTTAGTGCCGGTCCTGTAGTCTAATGATTTAAAAAAAATATTCTGAATCTTCTCTAGACGAGCAACGTGTACCGCATAGTTGGGACTCCACACTACACAACCAAATTCTAAAATACTACGCACATATGCGTAGTATAGCGTTATGATGGTTTTTGCTCGCTTAAAGGGTTTTGATAGACGCAGAATCAAACCAAGTTTTTGATAGGCTCGAGCGATGATATGGTCGATATGTATATTGAAATGAAGTTTAGAATCAAGCAGCACCCCCAGGTTCCTGCGTTACCCTTTTCACTTGAATACCATTGAGGTTGTAATCAGCTAATACTGGATTAAATTTCCGAGTAAATGTTATCGTATAACATTTATCTACATTAAGCAATAACTGATTACGGGCACAATAAGTTGTGAAAATGTTTAGATCAGATTGAAGTAAAGTGCAGTCTTCTGGGGTTGAGACTACTTTAAAAATCTTAGTATCGTCCGCGTATACCAAATGACATGAGTCTGAGAAAATATTCATGATATCATTAATGTATAGAGTAAACAAAAATGGGCCCAAATGGGAACCCTGGGGTACGCCAGAGCCAATGGAGAGAAAGTCAGATGTGTATCCTTTTAGTGAGACAGCTTGACTTCTGTTGCTAATGTAGGACTTCAACCATCTAAACAGATCACCATGTATACCGATCTTCAGAAGTTTGGAAAGGAGTGTGTTATGATTAATTTTATCAAATGCTTTTGAAAAATCGGTATACACGGTATCAACCTGACATCCAGCGTCCATAGCATTAATTGCGAAATCTGTAAAAGTGACTAAGTTTGTGTCGACACTACGACCCTTAAAAAAAATATGTTAGAATTGAGAGATGTGACGTGATAGTGTTTGAGATAGTTCTTGTGTTACAAGTTTTTCGAATATTTTACCAAATATACATAATTTTGATATAGACCTGTACTGTTTTACGTCACACCTCTCACCTCCCTTATGTATTGGCGTTACTATTGCGGTTTTCCAAATATTTGGAAAACATCCCTCATTTAGTGTTTTTTTAAAGATGATAGTAAGCGGTATGGAAAGTGAGGACGAGCATTTCGAGATAAAAATGGGATGAATCCCATCGTGACCTGCTCCCTTATTAACATCTACTTTACCTAAATGTCTCAAGATTAGTTTACGGGTAATTCTTACTGACGAAATATCTATCGGGGCATCGGATGAATTATAATCCAAACCAAAAATGGGATCCATTAAACTGTCATTAGTATCCTTTACATAGACAGAATTAAAATATTCATTAAATAAATTACTGATTGAATGACAATCTGAAGAGGATTTACCATTATAAACCACAGGCTCGGGTAAAGCATTTGAAGAAAATTTAGTTTTTATATAACTCCAAAAATATTTAGGGCAATGTTCAATTCGTTCTTCGGCTCTCTTCACAAACGATTCAAAACAAAGAGGTTCCAACTTCTTCTCCCTATGCCTGAGTAATTTAAAAGCATCATAATCTAGTGGATTACCATAGATTTTCCATATCTTGTGATATTTGAGTTTTTCGCGAATTAATTTAATGAGGGAACTAGAGTACCATTGTGGGTATCCACTATTTGGGGTAGATGATAACGACTGTTTGGGAACATGTTCGTCAATAAAACAATTTATCTGACTATAAAAATGATTGGTAGCATCATCCGCATTCATATTATGTAGACAGTTCCAGTCATAGTCAGATAACCGCCCATTGATCGCCACGAAGTCAGCATTATGATACACGAGTTTCAAACGAGGCTTTTGCTTATGTAAGAACAGACCAGGAACACTAATATTGATCTCTAAAGATCTATGATGCGTGTCCTCAGGAACAAGGGGATGGGCGCACGGTACCACGGAACAAGCAGTGTTACTCAAAACCAAATCAAGGATTTGTTGGTTAACGTTCGTTCACCAGTTGTACTGTTTCAAATTAGTCAACATCATAAATTCCGAAAGTGAGGTTGCCACACTATTATTATTTGTATTAATATCAAGAAAGTTTGAATTATTAGTGTTGGCAATTTCCCACGATGCATAAGATTCATTAAAGTAACCAAGAAATAAGAACAAATCGTTTGTACTGTTTACAACACGGTCAGAAGAGTAATCGAAGAAATTTTTAAGTGATTCGTGGTGTTTGTTATTGTGAGGGGAGTAAGAAGCCACTAAGTGGAGTTTAGAAAAGAGATGATCACAGCTGACTCGAGAGTGCTTAGTGCCGCCACCGTCAAGGTCGATGGTAACCCATAGTTCCTCGGCAATCGGCGTACTCCGTAGCTCGTCACGTCGCCGCGCCAAGATTCCTCGGCGCAAGGCAATCGGCACCCCACCACCCGCGGGGTCCTTCACCGGTCGGCGGCGGCGGCGGTGACGGACGGACGGTCTATAGGTATTTGACTTAGGCGTCTCTCGATGAAGCCGAAACACTACGTAGTTGCTATAGAAATATTCCGCATCATTAAAGTTCAAAGACAACCATGTTTCGGTCAAACATATGATATCATAGCCACATTGAAGAGCAACGGGAAAGAAAGTATGTGATTTTGTGCGCAATCCCCTCACATTCTGATAATATATGCTAAGTTCATTTAAGGCTGGCATTTATTAAGCATAAAGTATAAGTAAAAAGCGGTAAGCAGAGTAGTTCTGAATTTACTGCTCGCTTCACTAACGATGCGCATTGATAATAAAAGATAAGCGTGTATAGATTTATAAGCATTGTTAGATACTGGTAGTGGCAGATATGTTGCACAATTATAGCAGAAACACATTAATATTATATTAATTATTGCGGATTGATGATAGATATCTTCACATGGAAAATAGTAACTTGAATACAGCAAATGAAGCAGTTTTTGTAGCAAACATGAGAACAGAAATGTGATGATAAATTTGACGTTGTTTAGTAACAGATGACTCACACAAAGTAAATTTTGAATGATGCAAAATTCAGTTGATTTAAGGTAAACACACAAGAAACACCAATACTTATCGCAAGAAAACAAGCACTGTCACTTAAATTTGTTAAAATCAGTGTCATTGCAGATTCGTACGGCTTTACTTGTGTCAGTTTTTCTCATGAAGATTTTGCAATCTCTGACCCAAAGATGTTTGATGTCACAAGCTTTCTTTATTTCGCGGGCACGTTTCAGCAGCAACTTGTTCGCCGAGGTTAGATGGTCATTGATGTAAACATCTGCCGATGGCCCGGGAAGTCCAAAGTCCGAGGTCTGGATGCCTCGGCGCACTCGAATCGCCGATAGTATTTCGTCTTTGCGTCGACGCTGAGTCATTTTGAAGACTATAGCAGGGGGCCTGGGTTTGCCCGTGTCATCATTTGGTTGATCAAATCGCCGAACCCGGTGAATGGTGTCAACATCCGAATCACGAAGCGTCACACCTAGCTTGGTACAAATATGCCGAAGATGGAGTAAAGGTTTTCTCCCTTTCCTGGCTGAATACCTGATATTTCAATATTGTTCATTCTCTGAAACTGGTCATTCTCTTCTATGGTTGCCTCAAGGGATGCGACTTTTAACTCCAGATGTTTGGTGCGGTCGTCAATTGATGGAATCAGTAAGCAGCTGGCTTTAATTTGACGTACTTCCTTAGTTAATCCTGCGACAGAATCGTCAATATGTTGCTTCAAGAGAAAAAGAAGCTCCGACAGATTGTTTACTTCGACCAGCGACTTTAGCGACTCCATCGCCGAGGTGGTTCCTAAATCATCAGCATTCTCAGAGATATCTTCGTAAGGCTCCTGAGTAATCTCCGAGTCCACAGTGGTTGTCCCATTAGTGACACATTGGCTACATTTCTACTTGCGTTTGGCGTCAGCTCGCATCTTTCGAAACAAACCTTCGACCATCTTTTCACAGTAGAAATGGCTTGAAGATTTGCATTGGGAGCATAGAATACCATCTCCAGTATGAATAGTTTCACAACACACATGGCAATTAGCCGCCATAGCGAATTTAGGAGGCATTTTCGTAACCGACGTACATACAAATCAGCAATTGCGCAGTTATGTAACTACGTGTACCGAGCGCTCGCGTAGGAAGGAACGGATCCAATGACTACTCGCCACGGCAGCTCGCTGCTGACTGAAACTTTTCTTAACATTACGTGGAAATATGACTAACATAGTCGACCGGCACAGTCTGTCTGTCATGATCTTTTTTCTCAAAAAAAGTCTTGACAGGCAGACAGATGGACAGATCTAGAATGAAGAAATCCGATATGATATGGGTTTATTTTGAATTCCAAGTTGAAATTAAACTCGATTAATCATGACTGTGATCTCCTGAAATTGTGAACAAAAAAAAATTATAGGTCAAAGCAATCAAAAAATACCGCCCCGCCATTTATCTCACATTTTTTTTGTAATTGCTTGATATTGGCAAATGAATCAAAACTTATAGGGTACTTCCTGTTGACCTTGAACCATGAAATGACATAAAGTAAGGCTTATGGCACAAGTAAAAGGGAAAATCCGAAAACTGTAAATTTATTTCTGTCTGTTTGTCTGTCTGCCTGATATCCGTCTGTGAAGACCCTTTTTTTAGGAACGCTTGGAGGTATCATGTTCAAATTGACATAGATTACGCAAATCTGTAGTATCTTTAAGTTGTGAAAAAACCAGAGGTATAAGTAAACACGATCAAAAGATATCTCCGTTGACGTTAAAATTTTGCTGAATTTGCTTGGTGCTTGCAAGAGAATCAATGCCTATAGTATACTTCCCTATCAACATGAAATTTGGCACGAAGAAAGTAAAGGAAAAATTCTGAAAACCGTAACATTGTAGTTCCTTCACAAAAAAGAATCATTATATGGTTAGTTATATCGCAGGAGGTGTTAAAACATGTCTCTTGTATCAGGTCCCCTTCAATTTATACAATCTGTGAACATTTCAAGATGCAATACAACCCGCTGACGGACAGACGGACAGCGGAGGGTTCGTAAGTATAATAGGGTTCCGTTTGACACCCTTCGGGTACAGAACCAATTAGCAACAAATTAACCCTAAGTTTTCAATACATTTTGGCTAATTTTTACAGCATTCTAGCGTGCTCAGAGGTCGGGGAATCCAGAATTGTTTTACAGCCTCCCACACCTTTATATAAGGGCTTGGCTTACCACCCCAGCGGTACTTAGAATTTCACCTTCAGCTTACTATTACTTACTTTTTCATAACTGTTTCATGTTTCATTCTTCATAATATGTTTTATAACTATTAAATACATAACAAGAAAAAGTACATAAATTTAAATCCGGCGCAAAATTGTTATTTTTTTTGTGAAAAACTTTTGTGAGCTATACTTCAAAATTGTAAGCTTAAAATAAATCATGCCCATTTCAAACCTACATAGTTAAAGAAAAACAGCAAGTATCAAATTCATTTAGAGTTGCCTAATGTATGAAAAATAGAGTTGCATTTACCTAAATGTTGCCATGTGGAAAAAATGGCGCCCTCATTTTTTTTCTTGGTGTTCTTGCCAGGATTTACCAAGTACTAGTAAACTTGAATGGTGACCAAATTTTTTATTTTTCGAGTGCCAGTATTGAGATAATTAAAAGTATCAAAGCTAAAATTTCTAGTACACACTGTTTTACCCAGTATAAGATTATTTAAATTATAAACAGACTCTATTAAGAAATAACTAAATATTGCGTAACTTGATATTTATAAAAGTCTGTTTTGGCCTACTGCGGTGTCTTAATTGTGGTAAAGGCTGCGTGCCCGTATCCGGACACATGTATGATGTCGTGGTGTCGCCCTCCTCACAATTTGGGGATTCCACTTTCCCCATTAAATTGTCAAATTTGTTGACATCAATCTGTCTGGAACGAAATCTTAGAGCAAACACGATATCACTCCACAGAAGTGAAGCAAGGTTCTATGGTTAGTTGCTCATACGAAGTGTTTTCTCCCTTCCCGATACCTTGTGTTAAAAGTATATGAAGACGTCAATTACGCTTCAAGGCTACAAAGCCTTGAAGCGTTATTAAAATGAATTTGACAACAAACGGTTCCTTTGGTTCCCGCCTAAAGTTGTTTTGTATTTACCGTCTTAGTGCGACTATTGCGAACGCGACATAACCACTACAGTCTGAATAATTTTGACAGCTCCATATAAAGAACACCAGCGATTGTCCATACGTGAATCGTCGACCTATCACAATCGTCTAATTCGATTGATTTTTATGATAATAAAAAAATATGATTCAAAAAATATGATTTTAATTTATTTTGAGGCTATTTTCAACCGACAAAGCGTCTGACAAAATGGCTTAGTTGTTTTTTCCTGTGATACATTAACAACAGAAAAAAGTCTCGCCTATATTTAAAATATGATTTGGTAAAGCTTGGGTATAGCGGGCCAGTACTGCCGAATCAAAGACAAAGTCAAATTTATTTATTTCTATAGATATTTACATATACTTAGCAAACGTCATTTTTTCCACTTCTCTACATTGGACTACTGAAATGAAATGAAATGAAATGAAATGAAATGTTTATTAAGAGATCGTGGAAGATGCTGGTTACAAAGTAGGTACTTACAAATTGGTACTAATATATTTAACTTTATAGTAATTCATAGCTATATTATTAACCATACCACATACCTAAAGTTATGTTTAGAACTATAAACTAAGTAAACAATGTGATATTGTGGATATCCCATAAAAATGGTGTGTACTTTACAAAGGTAATAGAACCAGCAGAATATAGTCCGCTACCCTCCGCGCTAGTAGAAACTGTGTTGCGGCAAGGCAGAATTCTATAAACTACATGTCCAGCCTATACAGATACAAGTTCCTATCGAGAATGCTTTACTGACGAGTTCAATTTATATTGGTGTTAGTGATGGCGTGTGTAGTATATGTAAAGTTTACAATATGTATGATAGTCAAAGTTAATACAATAATAAGAAAACATATAATATATTAAATCATATACATTACAACTTAAGTACAATTAATTATATGTAGATACATAAATTACATAAACAGTAAAAGTAAAACCTAAGGTACATCTAAAAACCAAACACTATTTTATTACTGTTAGCAACATCTCTGTTCTTTCGTAATTGATTTTATTCAGATATTCAGTTACCAAATTGTTGCATGTGGCCTTTACGCAGTCTCTGATATTTATTGTTTTTCCAACTTTATTGTATAGGTACGGTCCAAGGTAGTAAGAGAATTTCTGGGCAAAAGAAGTTTTACAGCCTGGAACATGGTAGACCTGGTGTTGTCTCCTTCTGGATATTACCTGTGAAACTGGTACAGTGTGCTGTCTAAGCAATAAAGATTTGATAAATAGTTGCCGAACCGTTAGCACGTTAAATCCTTTGTAAATGTTATCTGTAGGGTATCGAAAGTTTTTAAAATTTGCAACTTTAATTATTGCTCTTTGGGCTTTTTCTACTTTAATTAAAGACGTTTTGTCAGCTCCACCCCAGGATATTATGCCATAGCAAATGATTGACTGGCACAAAGCAAAATATGTCGTCCTAATTGTTTTAGTATCACGCAGGTGTCTTACTTTTTTAAAGATATATATTAACTTTCTAAGCCTTTTACTCATTGAATCACATTGCTCCTTCCAGTTTAGATTCTGGTCGATTATGAGTCCAAGGTACTTTATAGAGGTACAGTGTGTAATCTCATAGCAGTTGCAAGGTTGAATGCCATTACAAGTATGAGACCTAATAGAGAAGTTGGCTGGAGGCTGGGTGTTGTTCCTGATACTAAAAGTTATGTACTTTGTTTTATTGATATTTAGAGTAAGTATGTTTTGGTTTAGCCATTCAAGAACAACACGCATGCTATCCTCTGCTATATTTTTCACCTCCTCCCAGGATTTTGCACTGAATAGTATTACTGTATCATCAGCAAAAGTGACCACCTTGGCATGTTGCATTTGTTTTTTACAGAGGTCATCGATATAGACCAAGAATAAGGTAGGCCCAAGAACAGAGCCTTGTGGCACTCCAAAGATGATATCTTCCTTATCGCTTTGTATCGTGTCAACCCTAACCGCTTGTTTTCTGTTGGTAAGGTAGTCTGTAAGCAGCTTTAGAGGAATACCACGTACGCCTTTATATTCAAGCTTCCGTAGGAGTATCGGGATAGACACAGTAACAAACGCCTTGGCGAGATCGAGGAAAATTCCTAGGCATTTATCCCTCTTATCTAGTTTTTGTGCAATGTGTGATACTACTGTCTCAATAGCATCAGTGGTAGACTTGTTCCTTCTAAAGCCAAACTGGTTGTTGGACAACAAGTTTTGTGTTTCAAGGAAGTTCAGAAGACGGGTATTAATAGTCTTTTCGATGATTTTAGCCAGCGTAGGCAGAAGAGAGATCGGTCTATAATTGGATATATTGTCCTTATCCCCACATTTTAAAATGGGGATAACGATCGACTGCTTCAGAACCTGGGGAAATATACCACTTGATAAGCATTGATTGCATAGGTCGGAAATTGGACGAGCTACTATGTGTACAGCTTTTTTTAAAAATATTGATGATATTCCATCCCAACCAGTAGATGTGGTATTTTTTAGGCTCATTATAATATTATTAATCTCTCTATCATCGGTCGGAATAAAAGCTATAGATTTGGTGGGACTATTGTCTTCAAAAAATTCTGATGCTAGTTGAGTTTGCGTTTTATTTAATTTATTAAGAATGTTGCAAGCTAGTGTACGTCCCACATTCACAAAGTACTTATTCGAGTAGTCTACCGATGCCTGTGGTGTAGATTTAGAATTTAGTAGCTCTGTTGGCGGTCTTGTTTTTGAATTAATATTACATACTTGTTTTATTATCCTCCATGTATTTTTAATGCTCTGTCTATTTTTTTTCAATTCCGATCTCTCATAATTCCGTTTCAGATTATGTAAGATATGTGCGCAATGATTTCGGTATCTTTTGTACGAAATTTTCAGTGAGTCGTCATCAGGATTTTTTTTGTGTTTTGAGTGCAGTTTATCCCTAAATTTCATACATCGTAGCAAACCTTTTGTTATCCAAGGCTTTATAACAGTAATTCTGCAGGGAGTTTTGTATGTAGTGGTGTATTTGTGCAGTATCGATGTAACGGTAGTGAGAAAAATGTAAGCCATCTCATTGGGATCATCATGGGGCAATAAGTCGGTCCAGTTTATTTTCTCAAGATCCAGAAGGGCTTTGCTGTAGTCTATTTTAGTAGTTAATTTAATCTGTTGAGCAGGGCGATACTGTTTTAATTTTAAGGATATAATTACAGCACTATGATCTGTAACTGTTGACCTACAGACAAGAGTTGTCGATTTGTTTTCGAGCTTTAGGAAACAGTGATCAATACAAGAATGGTCGTGTGTGGCAAACGTGTGTCCTGGCAGCAGACCATGAATTGCCAACAAGCCCAGGTATCCTGGAGCTCTGTGATCAGTGGTCTCGTCTAATATGTCAATGTTGATATCACCTAACAATATTAGATTTTTATAGTGTTTATGAGTTTCCAAAACAAGATCAAGAGAAGTTTTGAAATCGTTTATACAATGTTTAGAAGGTGTCCTATACAAACAGATAAAAGTATACCGATCAAGAATTGTTATTACTAGACAGTTTGCATCCACAATTTCAGGTTCACTCACGGTTATATTTTGGATTGTATTTCGAACATACACCACAACTCCACTATTTTGATTTATGTGTTTGGTGCTGGAAAAAACTGTGAAATCTTGAAGAATGGGTAGATAAGTAACTTGTTGTAGCCAACACTCAGTTAAGGCTATGATATCAAAATTGATTTTCAGCCTTGCTAGGAGAACCTGAAAGTCATTGAAATTGCAGTTTAAGCTGCGTATGTTTTGAGTGATAACTTTATATTCGTTGTTTAGTCCAGACAGAAATTTGTAACAGTCGTCAGGGTCCTCAACCACATATGCATCACCGAAATTGACTTTATCGTCAAGGTCGATGGTGACCTCATTTATGTCACCCTCCATTAAGATTGTTTGGTTGATGTTTTGAAAAGGTGTGTAAGTTTCGTGATTGAGGACATGTAACAGCGTAGTTTGGTTCATAGATGTTTCCCTTAGTATATATATTGAACATAATTTTATATATATAGAGTTTATAGTTGATGTATAGTTTAATTATTTTTATCTCATATTGAAGTATGGGCACATGAGACATAGAGCATAACTTATAATTGATTTACATAAAAATACAGAAAAAACAGAAAGTAGTAATAAAAGCTAGGTAAATCTTTATCTTAGGTGATTTGCAGGAGGCAGCACAAGAAAAGAGAACAGGATTATAATGTTCTAGTCATTCTGTGATCTCATTGTTTACACTCGTTTTAAGCAATTCCATCTGTTCTATGGATCTGAGGGTGATGACAGGGGTCGTTTCATTTTTTCGTATAAGTATTTTACCTCGTGAGGTCCAAAGATATTTAAACAATCCGTCAGCCCTGAGTTTACTCGCTGCAGTATATATAGACTTTGCTTTTTGATTCAAGGGCTCTGAGATATATATAGCCACTTTTTCCTTCTCAATTCCAAGTATAGAGCTATTTAGCTTGTTTTTGCTATTGGTTTTGTTGTATTGTTTGGCGGCATCCAGCAGTTCATCTTTGTATTTGCTTTCCGTGTATTCAACCAGAATTGGTGCATTGAGTTTTCCCTTCCTGAATATTTGTTTAACCTTGTCCGATGATGAGCCGATGTTCAAACCAGAATGAAGTGTATCAATCAGTATATTGAGATCTTCCTTATCACACCTTGGTACACCTCTTATCTCGACTAAATCCTTATTAAGTGATTTTTGTATATTATCAAGTTGGTCCTCAATGCTACTTATCTTTTTTTGATCAGCTTTATGCTCCGCCTCGAGTTCTTCTACCTTTGTCTTGAGTTCATTGTAATTTCGAATATTTTCTTTTAAAGTTTTTTCTATCTCCATATTGGTATTTAATAGCTTGTCATTTTGATCTTTCATAGCTTTCAAGTTTTCATTCAGTTGATCATATTTCTCATTTTGTTGCTTTTGAAATCCGAGTAGCATTAATTTCAAATCCTCTTTCAATTCCGCAAATCCATCAACTTCCGCAAATTTACGTTTTCCCGAAGAAATCTTTTTCATCCGCTCATTTTCTTCAGTTGTATTTAGGTTTGGTTGAGATGAACTTAAGGTTTTGTCTGGAGACCGAAGCATGTTGGAATCTTAAATATACTATACGCTGATAGTGACGTAGGAAGTGAGTGGATGACCTTCACGCACGTCGTAACCTGGGTTGCTCAGTGATGCTGCGCTGAGAGAGACGAAAAATAGCAGCCCGTCTCTTTTCCCCGAGGGTAACAGGGGGGGTCTTACACCGCACGCAAATTCACCGATGCACAGGGAACTAATCACTTAAGCACACCAATATAAGCCTTAAGCAACAACTAAAGGATTCGTATTCAGTGATTATTACTTAGTATAAACTTTTATAGTATCAACCGAAAGCACGTCTGCTCGCATCAGATACAAGACTTGACTTGTGTGGAGAACAAGGGCGTAGAACCTCCCACAGATTCATTTTTAGATCTCTTTAACAGCGAGGTCTGTGTTAAGCTAGATTAACCCCATACAGTCCCGTAATTTAAGTAATCTTGAACATTGTAATATCCATTTTTCGGCAAAGTCACTTTAACATGCTTTTTAAATTGCTCAAATGACACTCACGATCCACCCTACTACATAGTTGCCTCTTTCAACAGTGGTCATTAAATGGCAGGGGTCCAAATGTAGAGAAGAGGCAAAAAATGACGTTTGCTAAGTATATGTAAATATCTACAGTAATAAAGTACTTTGACTTTGACTTTGGCAACTGTATAATGGCGTAGTGTGGATGTCACTGGACTGGACATAGAGGTATCTGTAAACTTGTATCAATGATTCAAATAGGAACACGAAAGTAATGGAATTATTCTACATTACCAATTTTACCATATATTTTATCTGGCCTTAATGTCTTTCTTTCTACTATGAACAATTGCATATTAGTTAGAAAATAGTTTTTCTTTGATATAGGTGGTGTTCATAGACGCTCCGAATATATTCGGAGCGTCTATGAACACCACCAAAGAAACCCTCTCATATATGAGATAAAAAATCTTGTCGTTGTTCTTTGCATGGAGTTTTCAAAGTTATTCCGAGAATAGTGTTAACTCGCGTTCAATCTGTCGGGCCTAATATGAGGAGCGTGATGGCCGGATTAAAAATAATAAGAATTTAAAATACTGTCTATGTGCCCTCTTTGGTGAGATAAGGTGCGGCGTATACTGAGAACCGAATATGAGGATTGTAACATAACGAAGAAGTAGGTTTCTTGGTACAAAAACAAAATTAAAACATTTACAAATCATCTTTTCTTGCCTGAGTTGTCAATAATTACTAAATCATCATCATTGGCATCTTTTCAGATGTTTATTACAACAGCCGCTGTGCATTCTGTGAGGTTGGCTTCCGTGCCTGGCACAGGTGAAGTGACCTCTCCACAAGCGCTGTATCGCCTGGGACACAGTTAAGGCTCACCCAGGATCTATATCCCTCTCCCGACATTTCCAGCTTCACCCCAGGAACGAGCAGGTCGATACTTGGAGAACTGGTTTTGTTGCAGGAACTGCGGCTTTTCAAGTTGAATTTTACTTTTATTGTCTTGAGATGACTCAATGAGAGGAGGTCTTTGCCCAGCAGTAGGGCACCGTAATGGTAACAACACGACCTCTGTGGTGCTGTAGTAGTGGCTCTGCCTACCATGCGAGAGCTCGCGGGTTCGATACCCGGCTGGTGATAAAAGAAGAAAAAACCCAAATCTTGGAAGTTTATATGTGATGTCGCTGTTTGTGGTTTCCACGACACAGGATATCCTAGTGTCGGGTCAGAAGCAATGTCTGTGCCTTTACGTAAATGTTTATGTTTATGGTTTAACCAAAAAAATGCCTTACATTAAAAACAATGAAATAAAGAAGAATATATACGCTCCGAATTGTCAACTTTTTGAATAAACGCAAACATAGTCACGCCTTTTCCCATATGGAGTGGCAGAGGTACATTTGTCGCCACGTTTAATCTCCAACAGTGGTCCAACGTAGAGAAGACCCAAAAAATACTTGTACCAAGAAAAATTGTTAATATCTACACTAATAAAGAACATTCATTGACTTTTGAACGGTTAAATTCTTCGACTCCTCAAATCAGGTCCAGTGTGCGTTGCCGCTAAGATTTAAGTCGGCACCTTTGTGAGCCATACGGGGCGCCCACAAATAACTTGAACTAGCCAGCTCGTTAAGTGACCATTATACGAGCGTTGAGTGACTCATGTGATTCAAAGTGTTTGAGTGACAGCTCAGAATTGGGAGATAATCGCCTCATAAATATGCCGCTTGAGATGGATTCGTTACTGCTATAACTTTTATTAGAACTGCAGTTCTAAATTGCCGGTAACGGCGACTATGTCGGCCTTTGCTCCCGCTTGGTGGTGGTTGTGTAGGTGGAGGCAAAGAGTTTCATTCATCTGACGTTAGTTTCAAAAGTATGTCACGTGATCTTTCAAAAACCGCTCGACACTGGCATAATTAATCTCAAATGAGGTTAGCAAGCCATAAATTTAAAGAAGAGATCAACAGTATTTGACAACTTTGACAGATAGACAGCCTCCAACTGCACTAGTGCCATCTGCAATGAGCTTTTAATATTAGGTGCCATTGGTGTAACCGTAGAATTAAAACAAAATGTCACCTTGTTTGATACTTATAGATAGGTAGAAAAATAAATATAGGGTCACGCGTTTTTCCATACGGGAGGCACAATTGTGCCCACTTTTAGCCATTTAGTCAATACGCCATATTGCATGACAGGGGGCTAGCCATTACGCAGCTATGATGCAATTAAGGTTTCACCGTTAGATCAGAACGTCCCTGTTATGTACTTAATACAAATTACTCATCGCATTGGCACATAGCCAGCACCGGGATTCGACTTGCATCTATTGTGTGAGAAGCAAGAGTGAAGCCCACTAGACCACGGAGCTCTTAGACATAGAGATAATATAAATAAATAACAGACCAACAAAACTAACCCGACGGCCAAACAGATAACTAAAGTCGCCCGAATGAAATGTCCTTCGTGTGCAATTGATGCCAGCGACGCCGTTGCCAAGAAATCATTACCCTTCTTCTGGCGCATTCGGCTAGAAATCTGTTTTGACTCACTAATACCTTCCGTACTTTTAGCGCTTAAATAACTACAAAGTCTAAATTCAGAACCCAACAATTAACTGAGTTTCGTCTGGAACATAAAAATGTGCAAACTGACTTTACGGCATAACTTTTTTATGTATCGAATTCAGTTTTCCATCTGTTTGGAATCCTCCCGCGCGACGGAGGAAAGGACTTACAGTCTTCATTTATATCTTGATATGTTTATGTGGTCGCCGCTGTTTCCACATCGTTCCAATGACGCAAGGTATCCAAGTGTGGGGCCTTCATATTTGTATTAGTTAAGCACAACCTATTTTTAAAAGAGATCTAAAAATCGATCTGTGGGAGTTTCTACGCCCTTCTTCTTCTTCAGTGGTCCAATGTAGAAGAGGCAAAAAATGACGTTCGCTAAGTATATGTAAATGTTTTTTTTTTTATTGTTTATTTCAATTTTTTTTAAATAACATTACATATCAAAGTAATATACTCTAAAAACCACTGAGGTTTATCTAGGTACATTTCATTAGTGGTTGTCATGCGGTAGTACAATATAGTCGGTAGGTACTGTTAAGTAATTATAGTTCACAATCACAATGTATTTTTACGCGCGTTCATAGCCTCAAAAACACATAAAAAACGAGCTCACATCCATCGAACCTAAGCATACCTACATGTATAGATACTATTCTATGCTGCATGCCCAAGAAAGCAACTCGATCGCTTGCTACTGTGTGTTGTGTCACAGATTAAATAATAGTTGTTGTGTAGTTGCCCTGAGTACCGGTTCTTTTGTTCTGAGCGGTGGGGATGTTATGGGTTCTTCTTGTGTGATGATAGTTGATTGGTTTTGCTTTTATTCCTTTTATTAGTATAGTTGCAAATAGTGATTTTTTATTTTGTATTTAAGGTTTGATGTATTTAATGATTCCTTGAGACATGGGGGTAGTTCGTTTATTAATCGGGGTAATATGTATTTATCGGTTCTTCGTCCGTAAGTGTTTGTGAAGCTAGATGTTGCAATAACTTTGTTGATGACTTTTCTCGTGCCGATTTTATGATTTATTGGTTGAAGAATATCTTTTCTGTGGTATTGTTCCACTATCAACGCGAATTTTACCATGTCGTATATTGGTAAGACTTTACAATGCTTAAATAATTTTTCATAGTTGCCGTTACACGATTATTTGATATTTCTATTGATTTAAGTATTCTAAGTTGTAGTGTATATATTTTATCTAGGTTAGTTTTGAATGTACGACCATAACTTGTTAACCCGTAGTTGATTGTGGATTCTGCAAGTGCCATATAAATATTACGTAATACGTCGTAGGGTATCCTGTATTTGATTACATTAAGCCTGGCAAGTAAGGCGCGAAGTTTGTTGCATATTTTATCGATATGCGGTCCCCAATTGAGCCTGTCATCGATGGTAACTCCAAGGTACGTAGCTTGTCTAACCTGGTCAATATTAATGCAGTCAACAAAGTTCATACTCCTTGAGTGCAGACAGTCGTGACTGTGAGCGAGTAGCCTAGCCATCTCGTTACTGCGATTATGACTTGATCGTATATGCATCATCTGAGTTTTTTGTGCATTGAGAACGAGACCTGCGTCGTGTGACCATTTGCATAGCTCTGTGAAATCGTGTTGGAGCTTTTGTACTGCCCTAGTCATACTGGTATCACTAGCAATGAGGCGTGTGTCGTCTGCAAATTGATACAAGGAGCAGTGTCTAATTACATTGATGACGTCATTTACATACACTTAGTAATGCAACGGGCCCAAAACTGACCCCTGCGCCGTTCCGATCGAGACATCTACATGGTCGCTGTATGAGTCGCCTACTCTGACCCTACGGTTTTTTAGATAATCTCTGCACCTATTTAGGAGCGGACCTCGAATGCCTGTATTTTCTAATTTGTTTATTAGTTGATCGTGTCGCAGAGTGTCGAAAGCTTTACTGTAGTCGATAAATACAAGTAGGACATGTTGTTTTTTATCGAGATATGTATTAATTTCATTTGTAAATTTTGAAAGAAGCATAGTTGTGCTTTTATTTTGTCTGAATCCATATTGGGTATCAGTTAAGACTTGGTTACCCTCATAGTAATTGTGTAACATACCAGCTATGTATTTTTCGAAGATTTTGTCTAATATCGGCGATATTGTTATTGGCCTATAGTTCGAATAGGTATCGACCTTTCCTTTTTTATAGATTGGTCTGACAATTCCTTGTTTTAGGCCGTTCGGATCTATACCTGATATAACACTAGTGTTAATTAGGTTTGTGATAGCGGATACCATATTGTCTCCCGCAATCTTTACATCGATTGGTCGAATCTGGTCATGTCCCGGTGATTTGCGTATACAGATGTTATTAATGATCTTCTTTATTTTATAATTTGTGGCTTTTTTGAAGAGTTTTGATTTGTCTGATATGTTTGTGTATTGTGATTGATTTAGCAGTGGTACATCACAGCTTGGTACTATGTCTGTAACATTTTTTACGAATTCCTTAGCGAAATTATTTGAAACGGCGATGTGATCAAGTTGGTCAACACAGAAAGCTTTAGTTATTACTTCATCAACCGATCTCACAATGCGTCCTGTTATGTTGTTCAGTATTTGCCATAGTTTTTTAGGGTCCGCTTTATTATCTATGATTTGTTTTTTGTAGAAATTGTTTCTTGATTTATCTATAAGTTTGTTTGTGTTGTTTCTGTGTGTAATGTATTCTAGTTTTAGTATTTTATTATTGGGATCTTTTTTTAGTTTTATAAAAAGTTTATCTCTCTTTGAGCATTCAGAGGTTATCTTTCTAGTTATCCATTTGCATATTATGTCTACAGTAATAAAGTACTTTGACTTTGACTTTGACTCAACTGAAAAAGAACGAATTATGTAGTGATGGTAAATTAACTAACTGAATAAATAAAACGGAATTTATTTAAGTGTGGATGGGCGCGATGTGGTCCTGTTTTTACCTATAGATAAGTGAACTTGTAATTGAGCGATTCATCTAGTTAGGGAAAGAACGGAGGATCAAATGAACACAGAAAGTGATTGTATTATTTTTTGTACCAAATAAGCTAGTTTTCTAACTGAAATAATGACTAGACTAGAATAAGGTACAATTTGAGTCAATAAATGAATATTAAATAATAATATGGTTTTTCTACTGAATGAATGTACTAATTAATTAATGATTGATAAATTAATTTACGAATGAATGAACGAATGACGGAATGCTACTCACGTGTATATTGGCGCGCTGTGGCCCTGCTTGTACCAGATGACGAGCGCGAGTCGGTCGTCGGGCAGCGCGGGCGTGACGTCACAGGGAAGCGCCGCGCCTCCCCCCGCCGCGCCCTGCAGGGGGGACGTCTGCGCCGCTGCGGGGAGAGGTAGACAATTAGTATAATATGGTATATGGTATAAAAGCTCCCAGGCCCCGTAAAGTTTCCTTGGCTCTGAGCGAACTGAGAACTCTCTTTATGGCAAGAGATAGAGAGAGAGAGAGAGAGAGAGAGAGAGAGAGAGAGAGAGAGAGAGAGAGGCGACAGCTCGCTTAGAACCAAAGAAACTTGGCGCGAACTGTATAAAAAAACTACTTGAGGTAGTGAATCGGTGACATTTACATGCTTACTCAGACGTCTCGCGACACGTCGACGCGAGACTTTAGTGCGGGGTCCGCGCAGCATGTAATGTCACCCCTCCCATTTCAATATAGCTCTTACATAATGTTTTGCGGTACGGTAATATACATCTCTGAGGGGGAGTTATTCATAATCATAATGGTGTTTCTCCCTCCGTAGAGAAAGGGGCAATGACTGAGAAAGGGGGAAACAAGAGGAAGATTATAATGAAGTAGGCAGTAATCACTTCACATTTTAAAATCGCTTTTGGGCGTCCTATTTTTATTTTTCATCCCTTTTACCATACTTATAATCTGATGTAAAAGATTATCTCGACACCAGTAATTTCGACAACATTCGCACGTATTCTTGTAGCCTTCTCCATATAATCTCGTGGCAATATTTCACGTTAAAAAGACGTGGTTATCTGCCATCTATCTGTCAGAGTCGCGCCCGGGGCCAACTGCGATGAGGGATAGAGATGGCGAATGTAATTTATGTAATTGATCGAAATCATCGGGGCTGCTGTTTGCCGCGCAAAAGTTAAAATAGTTTCAAAAAGGTATTAAAAACACAATGCAATTCCTTTAGATGAATATTGCAGAAGAGTTTTCAAATAAAAACAAATAGCTCGCTAGAGGGCGTGACAGAATTTTGTGTTTAGAGTTGACATGTGATTTAGTAATGGGAACCCTACGTTCCGAAATGAAGAGAATGAGTTAGCGCGAGCTTAGGTTCTTGCACTATTCAGACTACAGTACAAATATGAAATGTCACAGACTGAGGTCACAGACCACAATGATATTGCACCCTGTGGTGAAACACCACTTCATACAACATCATCTGGCGAGCTGTTTTGATAATTGGGCTGTCATAGATATACTTATTGTTTCTGTATTTCAATAAAACAATCTAGTGAGTGAGAAAATGTATGCATGAGTGAGTAAGCGTATCGATACCCTTTTCTGTACACATAAATTATGATCTCAACTCCAAACGCTGACTTTTTCGATTCGTCTAATATTCGTGCCCGCTGAAAACGCAATTAATTTAATGCCCAAACCAAAATAATTAAAGTTCGGGTGTAATAGGAAGGTATGGTCATATTTTACGTTGTTATTATAGACATATTTTTGAACAGTTTACGCTATGAAACCGATTTGATCAGAGCAACTTTATATTTCACTTCCCCATACAAACCAGCTGATCGCCCAAAATTGCTTTGATCGAATCGGTTTCATACCAACACCCTAAAGGGCATGTAACGTTTTTGGTATGCTTACTGTCGACAAATCATGATTTCTGCAGCCAGTGATGAAAGGGATGTCGATTGATACAGTATTTTTTTATAAACAAATGTGTGTTATTATAAAAGGGTTCTAACATTTTTGTATGGAGACTGGCATGCCGTTTTTAATAAAATCTTGATGAAGTCAGATTTCTCGAAAAGGATATCGTTTTAGAAACGGCATGTAACATTTTTGGCATACTAACTGTCGAAAAATCATCAAGGATTTCTGCAGCCAGGGATGGAACGGCTGTCGATCAGTAGAGTAGTTTTAGTGGAGTGTAGAGAAATCTGACTTCAAAGGGCGATAAAAACAACTTTTTTGCACTTTGAACTCAGATTTCTCGCAAAGGATATCGTTTTAGAAATCGGGGGGCACGGTAGTGCCCCCGCCAAGTCGAGCGCGACGCAAACACTGCTGTACCATCCTTTACTGGAACCATTTCGCCGCATTTTCAGGCCCCTATTTGAGAACCTCTGGATAAGACCAGAACGCAGAAATTTTCATCATTCAGTAAGCTATAATCACATACTTAAAATCCAAAATTTCAAGTCTGTAGGTCATTTAGTTCCGAAGTTAAGCGAAAGCAAAGTTTCGCATTTATGACACTCACTCACTCACTCATGATCATCAGAATAGAACTAGTACTTCCCATAAACTCAGAGAGCTGAAATTTGGTACAGAGTTAGGGTTTGAGGGCCACATAAAGGGACAACTAGGATAGTCGAAGATCTGGAGTACCTGGTGACCCTGATTAGAAAACACAAGAGCTTGGTTTTCTCTTGGTATAGATACGGTGTATACCGTTTTCATGTCTCCCGGATATCTCCCGAAAATCTAATAAAATAAATCAATATGTCCACGTTTCTACAAAAAGAAGTGAAATCCCACCAAAAATATTCTGTAAAAAACTAGCGAAGTCTCGATGGAGCTGCTTGTTTATCTCTAAAAAGTAATGAAATCTAGACAAAGTCGTGCCAAGTCTAAGGTTCCGTACTGCGATTTCTTTATTATTATAGTTAATGTTGTGTAACTTGGCCGTTGAACATTCTTTATACGTTAGTGGGTACACGTCAGTTTTGAACTGCGTTGTATTTAATTACAATAATTACAAGCTGCAAGTTTCTTGATAGGGATACGTTATGAAATATTAGAAAATGACTGCAGGCGCCTTCCGTGATCGTTTTATGCTGCTCGTTAAGGGTATACAAAGGAATTCTATTTTAAGCAAATTAGTATGTAAAATAAAAATAACTTTGCCATGACTTATTTTTTATTGACATTGAGAGTAACAGATATAACAAAGGTAGTTACAACAGATATGATATTTCGTGTTAACAAAATTGACTTGTACCCACTTACGTATAAAGAATGTTCAACGGCCAAGTCACACAACATTAACTATAATAATAAAGAAATCGCAGTAAGGAACCTTAGACTTGACACGACTTTGTCTAGATTTCATTACTTTTTATAGATAAACAAGCAGCTCCATCGAGACTTGGCTAGTTTTTTACAGAATGTTTTTGGTGGGATTCATAATTACACACATGTATTTCAATAATTAATCTATCGATGGACATCGGTTTCACCTCTGGCCGCAAATATCAAGATTAAAAAAATAAATGGTATGACAGTCTCGTTTGACTACACATTTTTGTTACAACCTGATAACCCCTAATGTCATCTACGGGCCAACAAAGGAAGATTAATTCAGGCCATAACAGTAGACTGGCTAATTTCTCGGGTTTATGACCTCTGGTTTCAAGCAAGTCACATTCCGATTCACACATAAGGGGCCATCGCGACAGCGACGTCTCGGGATCCGATACTCGGCGATTCTCCTTTGATACTTGACGATACTTGAATGACACTAGGTGCTATTACTTGTGTCGATCTTCGGGTATATATGATTGAAATTGTGGAATACTACCAGTCTGTGTTTCAAGATGACTGCTGAAATTGTAGCTGAAATGTTTTTCTATTATGATTGGTTTGCATCTAGGTTAGGGGAGGTCATTTGGAAGTGCCACTTTTTCACACAAGTGCTTTTTATATTCAGTTTCTTCTTTCTTTCAACTCCGTCGTTAGCCCCACGGAAAGAGTTTTTAGTATTAGAGAAAAGTTTTACAAATTAGTCAAGTACAGATTATGATGCATATAAAAGGTACAATAAAACAAATACTTCATTAAACCCGTTATTATTTTTGAGTTTGATTTTGATCAATAAATTATTTTTAAATATTCATTAAATATGTTTGGCTGAACACATCGATACGACGTCGCAGCTATTTGCACATGGTAGATATGTTCTGCGCGCATTTATTTACAATAAGCCCGCCAGTATGATTATTTTATTACCTCAAGCAATGCATATATAGTAAAACTTTGTATGATACACGCGAGTAAAATCATTTCCGACTCATGTCGACATGTATAATCGCTCGCTTCGCTCGCTCGTGAATAAAAATGTTCCAGAAGCCGGTGGATGGAAAGCCAGGACAAGTTCCCCTACTAATGCAGGAAAAAAAAAGGTTGCCAATAGCGTCAACCTCGGAATGTGGCGTAAGAAGCTGGAAACTTGCATAAACCCTATATGTATTGTGATCACAATACATCACGTGTCCGCGTCTTAAGTTATTGAAGGTCAAAAGGCCTTAAAGCTTGAGATTCTCTACAGATTGTCATAAATAACTTCAACACAGTCAAGTTACGTAGTCAAGCACGGCAAGGTTATTGGCAGTCTGATATAATAATGGCTTGTGTTTAAAAGATTACCAAAAAATTCGAAAATTTAATACCAATTAATTCGAAATGACTGCCAAAATGGATGGATGTCCACCAAATTGTGTTTGGATAAATGATCACCAAACTTTTTTTTATGTTTTGTGTACTTATGTTTATGTTATAAGTATTTTTTGTTGTTTTTACAAGTTAAACCTATTCACATAAACACGAAGGATAAAGGGGGCTTCGCTTCGCTCACCCCCTTTACCCTTCACCTAAGCTACCGCAGAATTTTGTCCTGATATTTTCTGCAACTTTTGGTTGTCATTTAGCCATTTTGGGTAAATGACAACCAAAAGTTTAGCCATTTTGGAAAAAAATATTTTGGTGGTCATTATATTTGTTGCCTATAATAATTAACCGAACTATAGTTAATGTTCGGTAAAATTAAGAATGAGATAAAATATTGGGATTGCAAGTCTGGATCCTTAGGGTTCCGTACCCGAAGGGTGCCAATCGGGACCCTATTACACAGTCTCCGCTGTCCGTCTGTCCGTCAGCGGGCTGATCGTATGAACCGTAATAGGTAGAGAGTTGAAATCACAGAACGTGTATTTCTGTAGCCGCTACAGCAAGAAATAATGAACCATATGTGTTATTATTAATTAAGGGGTCCCCATACAATGGTAGTGCGTTTTTGTATTTTTTGTACGATGTTGCGAGTCCGACTCGAAAATCAGTAGAGTCAGGAAAAGCCCTAAAAAATCAGTACCACTTTAAGTACCCAGTACTACCCAGCGAGCGGTCGCGGTAAGGAATTCCATTGTTGGACAGGTACACTTTGCATGACTGTCCGAATTTAGACCTTACTATTTATGAAATAAGGAAAGAAGGAAGGGTGAGCTTATCATGAATGTAGGTGTTACACTTTACGATAGGACAAGTCTATCGTAGGTGGTAGAGTAGTGATGGGATTCTATCGATCATGGCAACGATGTTTGATGTAGCTGTCGAAGCTAACTGTCAAAACACTTAGCCTCATGGTGGCTGTGTCGCTGCCATCCCAGATAGGAAAATGGGAGGATGAAAAAAAAGTAACGATATTTATAGATGTTAGAATGGGAACCGTATCTGCTGGAACCCAAGCTGAGACAGTGCAAAATCGCGATACAATAAAAACATCACGAAAATCTAGTTTCAACAAAGTCTGCAACCATTTCAGAAAGAAGTCATAACTAACGCAAATTCATAAAGTACCTATTTGGCATTGCAATGTAACTTTATTCATATTTTCCGGCTAATCTTGAAAGAACAAGCAAATTTATTGTCATGACTATCTCATTTTGTCTGAATCATCTCGGGAAATTACTCTTGTATCAAATTATTACATTCTTGAGGTTAAGGGAGTCATTCGACATTTTACAGTCCCTGATGATTGATTTAATTTTCATCCCCGACGTACAAGTAAGGATGTCAGAATACGTTTAAAGCCCCTGTGCCTGTGACGCCTAGCTGTTAGATGGATAAACCAATTTGGACAATCAATAAATCTAGCAAAAATCACATTATTTTGGTGTTTTATTTAAAATCTCTGACAGTTTCTATATTTTTTCTTAATTATTTCTTTCGATGTAAATTTTGTAAGAGGTATATTCCAAAAAATCAGGTTCGTTGAAAAAAACATATTGTTTTTAATGCTTTAAATAATTCCTACACATGAATTACATAAACTCGTCTCAATGACTGTTTAAAAGTTATAATCCACAGAATACGGAAGGATTAAAAATGCATTGGAATCCCAAATTTTACTATCACAGTGATATAAACGAAGTGTTAAACTAAACCAGAATTTATTAATGTCATAACATCACGTTGACTGGGTACATCTATAGTTAACACTCCTCCCAATCCTCGTAAGGCAACACGCCTATTTAATTGTAATTAAAAGTGAACAAGCGTCTAGTCTAAACAGTAGCTTTAAAATTTGTTTCTAAGAAAATCCTTTCTCGAAAAATTAATTATTAATATTTAAATCACTAAAACTAATTTATATTTGACTTATTACCATTGAAATTGAATCTTAGGACAATTATTTTATCACACCTTATTAGAAGGAACGACATATCAAAAGATAATGCACAAATACAGACCGAAGATAATAATTAGAGGGAAAGAAATTTATGGAAACACGTGAGAAAAATATTGACTAAACAAAACATAAACAACGCATTACATCTTTTCCCAAACGGTGTGGCAGTGGCGCAGTTGCGACCACGTTTAGGTAACAAAGTTTATCTTGGTTACCTCGCACTCAGTTTAATAACAAGTGTAGTGCAAAATCACCGATGTCGATAAATCAATCAATCAATCCAATCCCATCACTAACACAACCATCCCACGCCAGGTGTTTCAAATCTGTAAAGACACACACAGACCGCGACTTATAAAGAGGCGATTCCGACATAACCGAAAGATCGTTCCGACAACGAGGGATAATCGAGGACGCCTCTAAAATCGATTATTTTGTGGCATAATAATGATATGCCATTGACGACGCCTATCAGAAAAAAAAGAACTGGTTTTTTTCGACGGGATTTGCTTTGTGGAAGTTTTCGTTCGAGGTTATGTTTAGGACTTTAGGTTTCTTTTTTGATGTAGATTGAATGGCGCCATTTTAATGGCGCCCATTCAAAACTTTTAATAAAGTGTTGAATGTATTGTACAATACCTTCGGTACGTGTCAAACGGCTTTATTTATTATTTGAGACCGCTCTATTCTTGTGTTAAATGTGAATTTATCCTTGTTACTTCTCATATTCCGATTCTACACGATGTGTTTGATATGTAATGTAATGATTTGATATAATAATAGATAATATTCTAAGTATTCAAAAAAACATACTCACATCACACATTCATTCTTCAACTTCTTCAACAGTAGTAGGTCTGTAGAATAGAATAGAATGTACGTTTATTCGCTGTATCAGCACACACTCACACAATAAACAAGTTTTAATAACAAAGTGGGCGTCAGGTCTAGTGTGGCATTGTTGTCGTGTGCGCATGCCCCGACAGGAAAACGGCGCAGACTCAGCATAATGTCTCCACTGAGAGGCACAGGCCTTTCACGAGCAAGCATGATGGGATACGAGTTGATACGACTCAATCTTACTCGAATTGTAGTAAAAACATTCATAGTGAAAATGTTTTATTGTTACATGCTTTAGGATAGGTTAGGGGGATACCCACGTATAACATACATAATATAAAATAGCGTCACGCCTTTTCCCGTACGCGGTGGCATATGCCTTAAAATTAAGCGAAAACCTTCCCACTGACACAAAAGAACAAAAATCTAACACGCCCTTTGAAAAATCAACAACGTGAGGCCCTTATTTTTACAACCATACATAATAGAGAAATTATACATATTATTATAACTAAATAAACATTTTCAAAGAGATATTACGGTGTAGTCTGCTATAATTTACGGCTTGGGTTAGTTCCCTTTGCCCGCGGGATGAATATATTATTTCTTGGGTGTAAAGAAAAGTCGTTTTCATGTTCTGTGCCTCAGGCGACGCGACGGGGTTCTTGATCCTACTGAAAGACACGAAGGCTGTGCTTTAACCATGTGATTTAGCAATTGGCCATTAAATGACAGTTTCGTTTAACAGGGGATTAATACATTTTATAACCACATATCATAAGCGTTCTCTTTATTGCGTTCAAAAACCGCGAATTACGACCAGCATAAAGATAAACAGTTTTGTTAGAATATAGTGAAAATTGTATTATTGTTTCATCATACATAATATCGAATTCGATATTTTCATTACATTGAAATTCAAAAATCTCTGAAAAACAGCAATTTGATTTGATCTCAATTGTAATATCAGTAGAGACGACGTTCTATTCGAAATGAAATGTCAATGCCGCAATGAGAAGACTTAATAAACTCAGCCATTACTCACAACACATGAACAAGACAAATGGTAACAGATTTTTTAACACCCTTGCTCGTATAGCTGATGTAATTCCACCGGTTTTAAATATGTAAAGCGGGTCATAAAAAACGCGTGTGTTACCAAAGCAAATAGTTAGTTATAGTCCATACAAATTCCATAACAGTATTATTTGCCATTTCAAATATGGAACTGATCGCCGCCGCACGACTCCAGCTAGTGAGCAGCGCGCTGTTGCTATTCAAATTTCGAACTAATCGCCGCGCGGCGCCAGTCAGTAGACAGTGTGCATTCACAGATTGAGTTTATTTAAAATTAAAATAAACAGTTTATTCGGTAATTTAAAAACTTGGCTGCATGCTCTAGCGTCTTTGCCAACATTTTCACGCAGCCACAGCCAAAATAATCCTCGCGCCATTTTTCTCAAATTTTCTTTTCTTTGTACTTGTATTGTGAATATCTAAAAATGACAACTTTCAATAATGAAGATGAGCAATATATAACTTCAACTCCACCGGATATACTAACAGAAGCGCGAACCGCATGCGACAGCTTGCTGCCGTCAATATCCAAGGACAGATGTGGAAAAGTCTGAAGTGGAAAAACATGAAAAATGCCAAGTCATTTTCCGAAAACGTATTTTTGGCGTATTTTAATGAACTAGCTAGTAAATATAAGCCTAGCTCGTTGTGGACAACATATTCTATGCTGAAAAGTACCCTCAAGATGAAAAATGGTGTCGATATTAATTTATATACAAATCTCATTGCATTTTTAAAGAGACCCTCTGATGGTTTTATAAAGAAAAAATCTAAGGTACTGTCATCAAATGACGTCGAAAAGTTTCTAAAAGATGCTCCAGATAGCCAGTACCTGGCAACAAAGGTCAGTTTGCCTCCTTATTTTATGTATTGATCTACCTACTGTACATACTCTTTTACATATTTTTTAACGACCGTCTGTAAGCTAAGTACCTATACCTTATCTAACACATTTTTATTTCTTTTCAGGTTGCGTTAATATTTGGTATTCATGGTGCATGTAGACGGCAAGAGCTTCACAATATTACCACAAAAGACATTGAAAATCAAGGCAAAATGCTTTTAGTTAAAATCCCAAACACTAAAAACAAAATACCCCGATCTTTTATTATCGACGGCCCATTTTATGACGTGGTCAAAAAATATGAAGCTCTGCGTACGACTAAGACAAAAAATAATAATTTCTTTCAGAATTACCAAAAAGGTAAATGTACTGCGCAACCTATTGGCATAAATAAATTCGGTGCCATGCCAAAGGAAGTCGCCAAGTTTTTAGGATTGCCGGATGCTGATTGTTATACAGGGCACAGAAGAACGTCAACAACATTACTTGCTGATTCGGGAGCTGATATATTGACTTTAAAGCGGCATGGCGGGTGGCGTTCTAACGCAGTAGCAGAATCTTATGTAGAAGATTCCATCCAAAACAAAGCAAATATAAGTGCCAAAATAACTCAGACAATACATTTGGAGCCACAATCGAAGAAGTTTTGCCCTGAGCCGCGCCCCTCTACTTCTACTGATGATACTTTTTTATTTACAACTAATGACGAATAACAATGCTCTTCTGCCGCCTTTCAAGAAGTTTCGTCGTCTCCAACATTTACCCTAACACAAAACAATGACATAATGAATAGTAATAATAATAATAACATAATTAAAAAACCAACTACAACTACGTATCATTTTAATAATTTTAATTTCACTAACTGTTTCAATAATTAAAAATAAACAAAATATAAAATGTTTTTTTTTTCTGTTTCCTCGCAAATGTGTTAAAAAACGTCGTACGATATACGTGCGTATTGGTTATAACATGCTCGGCTCAATTACGCCCTCGCCTTCGGCTCGGGCTGAAATTCCGCCTCGCGTGTTATAACGCATCTTAACGCACTAATATCGTAATGTACTATTTAAACTATGGTTTATGAGATGATGTTTGTCGGGTTTTGACACAGAGTAAGTAAGTAAAGCAAAGAGTTTCATTCATCCAAGGGTTTTATCTTTGAGTATTTGACGATTAAGACATTTGTCATACATAATATTGATTGTGCGAGTGACACATACATAATTTGTAGGTCTACTCTACAAAATGTGTCTTCAGTACAATATTTTTGTTATACTGTAAGCTAAGTAGTATTGTGATGAATGTGTTAAATAATAATCGTATTGTGACTGCAAAGGTATTTCAATATTACCCACTTGAAAACAAGATACGGTACAAGATCATTTACAGAAAGAAATTGATCAAAGACGAGTTTATCCCGATAAGGCTCTCCTTTAGTTGCTGAGGATTTGGGTAGCAACAGATTTTCGTAGCATTTCACGCAAGCGCAGTCCAACGCTGCGATTTGCTACGAAGTGTGACGTCATCTTGTGCTACGACAGACAACGCGACAAGCAAAGCATTCTATGCTAGTGTAACCTATAGTTCAGTTCACCTTCCAAACCAAAGTCTCCATCAAAATCGGTCCATCCGTAAGGTCTATCAGAAGCTATGTACACGAATACATAAGTTATACCACAAAAAACAGCCTCGCGCCTTTTTAAACTCTAACGGAAAAGGATGTGTTGTAAGTTTGAATCGTCTATCCGTGTGTCTGTCTGTCTTTCCGTGGCACTCTAGCGCTCAAACGAGTGGACTAATATTAATGCGGTTTTTTTAGTTTGGTAGTAAACTTTCCTGCAATTTGTTTTGATATATATTTTGTCGAAATCGGTTTGGCGGTTCAAAACTTATCAGCCTAAATAGAGACAATGAAGCTTTTTCCTGAAAGTGTTAGGGGTGTTTTATTTATAGTTATCCCAAGTCGGGTGGCCACAGTTGCGCCCCCGTTTAGCCTACTCAATGCTTTATTTTGCGAGACAGGGGGCTAGCCCAGCGTCGCTGCAATCTTATTTAAAACTTTAAACTTATATCCGCGATTGGAATTCACAAGTTAAGAAAAAGTGGGAAAAAGTTTGACAGAAACTGTAAACTCCAAATTATAGTTCTTAAAACAAATTACGACCGCCAATAAATCTTAATAATCCACTGACCATAATCCTCAGGATTTTAGGAATTATAGGATTATACTCTCTGGATAGTCGGCCCATAAGTGCAGTGAGCGGTGCATCAAGCTGATTTTTTTTTTCATTTTAAATAATGTTCATTATACTTAATATCATTTATTTTTATACGTTTATTTGATAATGACTATTTGTGTTGTGTTTGTCTTTTAATAAGCTAACCTTGCGGAATTTCAGTCATGCATGTAAGTATTAGCATATAATAGTAGTAGTAGTATATTATATGTATTTAGTATATTATTATAATAATTACATAATTTATTTTATTTATTATTAATTTTATTTGTAAGTACTTATTTATTCCGTTATAGTCTTGCACACATAGATCTGCCCCTGCTCAGCAAAAAACCTTTTACTTTCATCTTAGCCTGGTTTGCTGGAAGATATCTCTTATTAGAGATAAGCTTGTCTTTGTCACTATTTTCATGTAACTCTTGTTTTTTATATGATTTGTGTGCAATTTAGAAATTATGACTTATGAACAACTTTCAATGTGGCAATGGTTAATAGTAGTTTATGTGACTGATACATAATGAAGGGCATTAAAACTCGAGAGTGGATTCATGAAACAAGCCGAAGGCGAGTACAGTTCATATTAAGTACAGTTACATACACTAGTTTAACTACACACATATCATAAGCTCTCTTTGATGTGTTCAGGAACCGCATGTTTGACCGGCATTGTGGCATTGAGTTGTTTAGCTTGTTCTGAAGTACCAACTTCACAGACAAAGTAGGGGCGGCACGCAGGCGGGCGTCAGCGTTCGAAATTTGAAAGTCATAATATGTAGAAAAATTACACATTATGGTCATAATGTTCAATATTCAGATAAGAAATGAGTTTTTACAAAGTAGTTTAACATTATGCTGATTGTAACGTGCGGTTTATGGATGCAGTAAAGAGGGTTTATGATACGTGTGTAGATAAAACCATTTAAAGCCACTTTAGTTCATGGGCCCAATCAGCTGATTGACTGGTTATTAATTATTATGGTAGTCTCTGCTGTAGGTCCCGGCTACTATCGCTTCTTTTGACGATGTTTGTGGTGTTGTGGTCTAGGATGTGCTTCCCAAGCGAGACGTCCCGGGTTCGAATCCCGGCTGGGGTTGAACAAAGGAAATCGCCAGGTCTTTGGTATTTATATGTTTGTCATTTCTCTGTTTCTGGTTCTCACGATACAGTATAATCCTAGTGTGGAGCCAAAAGCAATGTAAGTATCTGTATGTAAATGTTATTATATTAGCTTTGTTGTATTACTTGGTAATAGTAATTATAACGCTATAGCAGAGGCGCTAATAGGGCAGCTTAAAAACTTCTGAAAGTCAGTTTGGCCACTAGCCCGACACTTCTCGACCAATCCGCACTGAGCCAGCGTGGTGGAGTATCTCACTCGTATCCGGAAAAAGGCCTTTTCCCCTCGGTGGGGATATTACTTATCTTTTTCATTATTTCTTATTATTGGTCCCAAGGCCACATTAAATGGTTATTTTAATTATTATGGTAGACCCAAATATATATTTCGATTGCAACCAAAAGCTCGATAGTTCGAATTTTCGTCAGCTAGTTAAAGCATCCTAAGCAAAGTTTTTATTTAATTTGATTTTATTTCAATAATTTAAAAAAAATATTGATTTTTAATCTTTATCTGCCGGTCACTTCCATAATTGAAAATCCACAATTAATCCCGCATATGGTCACCCCACAAATTTTGATGTCCGGTCATTTAGTCATTTATCGTAATTTATTGCCACTAAGGGAAACTGGGGTGACCAGTTTATATCGGTTATTTAAAAGGACAGACAATTTTGGAAAACATATTTGTACATTAAACTGGAATGTTTTCGACTGACCCCACGCTTTATATTATAGGGTAGGGTCGGCCAGAACTTATTCCAAGATCCACTTTCTAATTTGGACGTTATTAGACCCCTCGACATATTGATAATATAGTTAGAACCCAAACAGAAACATGCACCAAGTTTCCAAAATACATCGTAAAAAATGCAGCCAATTAAATAAAATCTTATAGAATGGACAACGGTGTGGAGTAGTTTTAAGCGTCTGTCGTTCGGTGTGTCGGTGTCTGTGTGTCTGTCCATGGCACCCTAGCGGTCAAATGAGTGGATGGATTTTAATGCGGTTTTCTGTAAATGGTTCCCTGCAATGTTTTGATACAATCGTTTCAGTGTTTTGAAAGTTATCAGCTCAAAAAGGAATAGCGGTGAAACGGGTGGACAGAATTTAATGCGGATTTTATTAACACCTTATATTAGCTTCAAATGTAACTATGTAAAGGAATCTTGCAAGTTAAATTTGACCCTCTTCCCGGTTTCCGATTAAGCTAAAATTTGGAGAAATTATGTAAGTTCAGTAAGAAGGCAACATTATGATATCATCGAGCTTATCTGATGATGGAGCCGGATGGTGGTCAAAGGAACTCTGTAACAAAATTTCGCAATCCTTCCGAGTTTGGGCACTTTAGAATCGTCTCGGTGAGTAGTTGATGCTTTGGTGGGGGTATTGAGCTGATCTGATGATGGAACCTAAAGGTGGATAGTAGAACTCATCAACTGCTACTTGTAAAACCCTCGAGTTTGGACTCGTTTGATTTGTTTTAATGTGACAAATACATTGCTCTTAGTAGTGAGGGTATCGAGCTGTTCTGATGATGGAACTGGATGGTGATCACAGGAACTCTGTGATAAAATAAAGCGAGTTTGTGCTCTTTAGAATCGTCTCGGTGAGTAGATGGTAAGGGTTTTTAAGTTTTTAACTTGGTGATTTTACTGCAGCTGGTAGTAGACATTACTGCGTTGGTTCTTAGGTATATTTTATTAAAATCGGTTTAGCTGATTAGAACGTCATCAGCTTAAATAGGAAACAAGAGAAGCAAATTTTATTTTTATTTTATTTGTTTAGTTATGTTACGTTATGCCATGCTTTTGTTACATACATACATAGCGTCACGCCTTTTCCCATATGGGGTGGCAGAAGCACAATTGTGCTCACATTTAGCCAGTTATTTCATACTCGTGATATTTCATATGCGTGACAGAGGGCTAGCCCATCGCCGCAGCTATGATTAAAGGTCAGCTCATAATGTTATCTATCACCGTTGTAACGTCCGTACGTATAATGTACTTAAGATAAATAACTTATCTCATCGGCACTTGGTCAACATCAAGTTTAATAGTAAGTCCACTCGATACTGACTGATGGGATTGATGGGTTTGAAAATCATATTTCCCGAGGCACAATCGGTGAGCACCTCATCACGAAGTTTCGAATTACTTGTCCAAATCAGTGCCTCTCCCACCCCGTATGAAAAAATATATTTTAACACTAGGGAAAAGAAATAAAAACTTGTTAAGTGCGAGTCGGACACTCATACGAAGATGAGTAACATCATATATAACAACATCATAACATCATATAATAAACGCAAAAAAATACTCTTATGTTTTTATTGCGTTTAATTAATTATTTGTTGCGATAGCGGTAACATAAATGCATATTCAGTGAACATTTCAACCCTAAAACAACATAAATGCATATTCAGTGAACATTTCTAATTACAATCGCTTTAAACCTTTATAAGGATCTGCTACTATTTGCCCACTACATTTTCAACCTTATGGCTTTGTAAATAAAGTTCAAAACCAATGACAAAATTAAGCATGTTTATGCCGTATGTAGGGTAAAAAATTCGTTCCTCAGTACATTGACCCCATCAGCTGATTATAAGTAACTATGGAAGAAGAAGAAGATATTTTTTCGTTTGCGACCATCTGTTTCATCGGGAAGGTTGTTCATATTGATGGGTACTATAATTCCACGACGTTCCCAAAACGAATAAAAACTCACCGTGTATAATGGAAATATGCCTGTTAAATAAAAATTTAAAATACAAGTAAGTACCCATAGCCACTTATAGGAGCCGGATTTTTTACAGAAAATATTTAATGAAAAATTAAAATGGCTTAATGAGCCAAGAATATCTTCTAACTAATAATAACATTACATTTTTTAAATGTACAGGCTTCGTCAACGTAGGTGTGTTAATGTGAATATCAATTATTATGTATCCTCCAAAAGACAATTGCTGATTTTTTTTAAGTACTTTGCCTGAAAGAACTCTGCACCTGATTCACCAAGCTCTAACATTTATTGGCTGAATAGCATTCATTGAATGAATTATTTTGCCTTTGCCTTGGTAGACTCGTTGATATCATATGGCATTGTTATTTATGGCTCATCTTTTAAAACGTATATAAACAAAATAAAACAACTTCAACTCCGCTTTCTAAAACTGTTAGTTGATAAACACATTAAAAATAAGTTTAGAGATAATTATGAAGGCCCATTTAAACATTGTAACTTGTAAGATATTAACAGTAGATAAAAAATACCTTTTTGAAATAGCAAAAGAGGAGTATTGGTCAACTACATATAAAACACAATTCATAGGCAAGATAAAAACTAGGCAAGCAAGCAAGGCAAAGTTTTTTGTACCTAAAGTAAATAACAATTATGGGAAAAGAACAAAACAATATATAGTACCTATAATTTTCAATAGAATGAGTTATGTAAGTAAAAGTGTCATACTATATAAATTTGTAAAGATGAAAAAGTTGCTTAAAAATCATTTCTTAGAACAATTGTAAACTGTAATAATTAAACTTACTAATGAATTAATTAATTATCTACCGTTAATTACCTTCTCTTTAGTACAATACCTACTGTTTAGCGTTAATTTGTTTGTTGATTAGCTTTGTTTATTTTTATAATGTGTAAGTGTTAACTAATCTCATCATTGTCATTTTGTAATTATTGGCTTTGGTATTGTTAGGTACTTATAATTATCTATAAAAGAGTGTATACCTACCCCGAGAAATAAAAATGCTGTTTGGGGTGCTCTGTATAGTGTAGTTTTTAAGTTCTTATGAATAAAAGTTTTTTCAAACAAACTTCTTATCACCGTGTTAATCACCCTACTCATATGAAGAAAGTAATATCTGTCCTTCATCAGTGCTAATATTTTATATCTGCCGTAGTGACCCATTTTTTCATGTATGTGTAATATTAGTTCCTCCTGTAATGATTCCGGAATCACTAACAACCGTACGTTCCGCTTCGGCACGTGAAAATATAACGTATCACCTACTAGCTTGTAATTATCAAACCCTCTCGTTTTCGCATCTACCACTCCACGTCTGATACAACCGTTAATTCGATTTAACCGCTCATCTTCGCTTTGTAATCTCGCAATGTCCCGTAAACTCGAAATAACACTTGCGGTATTCGATGCCTGAAACCAGAATATTCCCGGCTGAATATTCATACTGTCATTCATGCCTCCAGGTCCTGCTATTTGCCTGCTTAGCGTGTCGGCAATTTGATTATCAGTCCCTCGCACAAATTCTATGTCGTAATCGAATTGCTCTAAAAACATAACCCACCTAGTTACGCGTGCCCCCAATAAAGTCCACGACTTAATGAACGTCAAACTTTTATGATCAGTTCTAATAATAACTTTTTCTCCCCGCAAATATATCTCAAATCGCTTTAAAGTGTATATAACTGCATACATTTCCTATTCACTGACAGACCATCTAGTCTGAGCTCCCTTAAATGCCTGCGAACAGAACCCTATAATTCGTTCCTGGCCCAAATCATCTAATTGATAACATAGCCCCCAATTCCTATAGCGCTGGCGTCACATTGAACATAATATGTTTTTCCCGCCAATGGCTGACTCAAAATTATACTTTCTAAGAATTGTTTTTTTATCTCGTCAAAAGCACTCTGCACCTGCGCACTCCAGACGAACTTGACTCCAGACCGTAATAAATAGTACAAGGGCTGTGATAACGTTCCAAAATTTTTTATAAACCTCCGAAAGTAATTTATGAACCCCAAAAACGCCCTCAATTGCCTGAGAGTTCTGGGTGACGGATATAATTTAAGTGTTTCAATTTTGTCCGGGTCCATTTGCAAACCTCGTGTAGACAAAATATGCCCCAATAACTTGACCTTTTTTTGTGCGAACTCGCATTTTTTTAGTTTGCATGTGAAGCCCGCGTTTTTCAATTTACTCAGAACCGTGTCCACTTGAGACAAATGCTGATCGAAGTCACCCTCAGTTAAAATCGTCAACAAAATTTAAACAATATGACCTAACCTCTGGCCCTAAAATTAAGTCCATCGCCCTCGAAAATGAACCCACACTGGTTTTCAACCCCTGAGGTAAAACGTTGTAAACATAACTTCTGCCTTGATATACAAAACCCGTGTATCGTTTAGATTCGTCTGATAATGGTATAGAAAAATACGCATCTTTGATATCAATAACCCCTATGTAGTTTATTCGGCGCCCCGATTGCAATATCTCACTCATTAAAGGTGTAGTTTCAACTTTCCCAACCATTCCCGTGTTTAATTGGCGTGCATCTAGCAGGATACGGACCTCCCCTGACTTCTTTAGTGCACAAGTCAATGGACTGCTGAAATCCGTAGATTGCCTGCTAATAATACCTATCTGTTCCATTTCTTTCAATCGTTTTGTTACTTTATCGCGATATGCGAACGGTATGGGATAGCTTCGTTTTACGAAAGGCGTTTCATCTCTCATTTTTATCTCATGTATATATTTATTTGTCCGACCTACCCTATCGCTAAACAATTCTGCATGTTTATTTAACACCGGCAATAACTTTGTTTTGTGTTCAATAGGTATTGATGAATTATTCACATATTTCTCTATCATATTTCTACTGGTATCTTGGTTCTGTACTTCCATTGTACAACAGCAAGAATCCTGATTAGGGCCAGTACCTAATGGTATTTCACACATCCACCCGGCGCTTCGTATAATTAGCCTCTTATTTCCCTCACACATTAAACTGGCTCGCGTCTGTTGTATAAAATCAAACCCTAAAATTAAATCTTTAGGCACCCTTGTTAATACTAGCATTGGAGTATCGATAACGCATTCACCTATTGTTAATGGTAACGTAACTAACTTATCAACCTTTTCCTTACTGACCCCGAATGCACCTGTGATTCTCAAACTTGGAATCGGTATTTCCGTCGGTTTTCCCAATTGCTTGCACACTTCTTTGTACACTCTCCGACTGATTACACTGATTTCGCTCCCCGAATCAATCAAACTCCTTACAACAATATTCATAATACGCACATCTATCTCAGGTAATGTCAATGTACTACATAAATCGCGCCCACACTCAGTCGAATCGTCGTCTCTGAATATCGTATGTAAACGTCTGTCATTGCGGCCTATACAATTCAATCTAGATTTTTCATCTAAACACACGGCATATCCATGCGCTTTATGCGCTAATAATTGAATTAATTCATTCACACCCACGTTCGAATCCAAATTACACAATTCATACAGTCTATGTTTTTTTTCAATTTGATCGGCTGTCCACCCGAAGCGTAATAAATATCTGAGCGCGAACGACCCGCGCGAGTCCACTAGTTTTTTGAATTCGAACTTATCGCATTAGTCCTGTCACTTGAACTTTGCCCTGCCTCTGTATTATCTGAAACATCATTGCCCCTTTGGAACCCTATTGCCTTGAAACTAGCCTGAGGCTGTCTACCTCTACCGCGAAAATAACCGCGAGCGCGCGTCCCAAATTCGTTTCGCGCCTTCGTTCCCGCGTTATAATTATTCCTACGCCTCACCGCGTTATAACGTATCGTATTTACCCGCATAGCACGATAATGCCCACGCATGTAGCTATTCCGCCGTACGTTATTCGTATTCATTTTCTCCGAACTCTGCAACGCACTTAATCCCCCATCGACATTCCGTTCTAAATGCCGAAGGAACTCGACCGCATCTCGTATAGTCATTGGTTCCATTCTAGCAAAAAACGCTACCTGAATATCACGCGGCAACTGTCTGAAAATCGTGTTGATTTTCTCCGTATCAGTAAACGGTATCGTAAGCTCATATATGCTATTCAATTGAGAGGCAAAGAATTCTTCCATACTTTGACCTTCCTTAGAATCAAACTTCGCAGTTAGGAATCTTTGTTTAATTAATTCCTGTTCATTATCACCCCAGAATACCTCTCTGAAATCTTTTTCAAAATCCGAATAGGTTCGCCATGAGTCTCTGTATATGCTCATTCGAACTTTTGCAATTCCTACCCAACTATCCGTTGCCCATATCAAAGCCCTAGAACTATCTCCCGAGACTTTAATATAAGCCTTTAAATCTCTTAAGAAAATCATCGGATTTTCCGAACTCCGCCCATCGAATGTCGGCAACTTCTGTGTCATTTTCACTATGCATGATTGACGTTTTTCTACCGATTGTTCAAACGTCTCTAGTTCCTGTCTGTCAGTCTGTCTGTTCGAAGTCCTACTAGCATTGCTCGTGATCGAACCCCTTTCCAAACTGTCTAATCTATTCACTATTTCAGATAACAATTGCGTCACCTGTCCTGACGCCATTTCACTTGTCTGCGAAAGTGAGTCAACTTGTTCTACCCGACTAACGTTTTTTCTAAGCCGGCCGGCCATTATTTCTGAACACTAAACCGCCGTAGCTCGTCCTAAGAATTGTGAAAACAATGCCCCTTTTATTTGCTTATTTCTTACTTACAAAACTGAACTGTTTAAAATCGTTTCTACGTTGTGTTATTTTTAAAAGTAACGCGTTAGACCTTGATTCTTTTAGAATATCTAGGTATCAGACTATCTAGGATATCCTTCGGTCTCGGCACCATAAAATCTGTAACGGCATTAAAGGCTAAGGTCGAGCCACCGCTATCAGTAGCTATGATCGTCTATTCTATCTACCCCAAAAGAGATGTCCCTATTCAGCTGTAAAATTTGTAAGTTAAGAATGATAAGTCTGAATTTCTCGTTCTTTGAGAAGTTCGTTAGGCGTACAATAGTCGAGCGTGGAGATTGATTCAGGAAGTTACAGTTTCAAGTTAGACAGAGAAAGCATATATGTCCGCAAGCCGGTAATTCGCATCAGTCAGCGGTGTATTGCGCCAGATCGATCTTTGTTGTATTTTGTGATGGTACCATTTATTTTTTTTGTATATATGGGCGCTTGGAACTTCTTTTAGTGGTCGACCACGATTTGTAATATTTGTTTGGGATATCGTATAGATATCTGTCGTAGTTTTACGACGTGAGTACTCAATGATATTCCATGTGCTCGCTAGTAGCGGCTTGTGGTGGTTCCAATTATATAATTAGTTTACGGCAATAACGATCCGAAAAGACCGGTTTACACAATTGCGAGTTGATTTTCCGAAATGGGTTTGAACTAGCGGTTACCTCAAAAGGTCCGTAACGTTTTGAAACCTTCAACTCTGCGCAATTTGAGCTGGATGTTATCGAAACGTTGTCATTAGCGCTTTTGGAGATCTAGCCCTCACCATAGCGAAGTGCATACTTCGATAAATACCACACTATGAATTCCACTAGCCGCAGCACGTCCTCGACTGAGCCTAATCATATATATTGACTCAGCCTACACATTAGACCTCCAGCGAAATTTACATTTAATTTAAAGATGCAACTTGAATCCAAACTGACTCAAGGCAAAGCAAAACAACCTACCCGGTCCTAAACAATGAACTTTAGACTGTAATTTGATCTCTTCGCGCGTCCCCGACAACACTCAAATGTCAAAATATCAACAGGATAGGTTATCTGTGTTGACACCGGTTTAACTTTGTTCTGAATTTGTTATTTCCATCCGCGGAACCTCATCGATCAAACAGTCTCCCTATGCCCTGCCAACCTAGGTTTAGCCGCAACTAAACTCCTGTCTAGCCTAGTCTAAAACCTAGTGTTATACCACGTCCATTATCGACACCACTCGAAAATGGTTGAGTTTGATTTGAATGTGCTTGTATGTTTAATGACTGTGTGTGTGGGAATTTCAAAACTCGCTACTCGAAAGGAATGAGGAGAGGATTAGCCCGCGAATATCCTAAGAGCCAATCCAGGAACCCTATGGTGAAGGAAAAGGGAATTTAGGGTCGCTCCAAGCCCAGACTCAGACTCAGATCAGTTACCTAAAAGTTCTTATCTAACGACCCAAGGATAGTTTTGGAATTTGGGGTAGGTTGATATAAAGGATAGGAACCGAGGTATATCTCGGCGCTTCAGACACTCACGAAAAACAACTGAAACACGCAATCACAATTCGTTCAGTTCTGACGCGTAACACGGCAGACCAAAACTGTTTAGAACTCGTGAAAGACGACTGTCACAGTAGCTAGACGCTGAGACTGAATGCTCTCCCTTCCCCCGCAATCGTATTTATAGTCCCCACATGTCTGGAAAAAAAATGGCGTCCTTTGCGAACACGCTCTGCCCAAGCGAAGCTTCTTATCACTAACTACACAGGGTCTAATTTCAACCATGCCATGCAGATCCGCCGTTCTACAAATTGTGTGTACGCATATTCACTATGATCAACCGTAGGTTATCACTCAAGTCATTCGGTATGGCCGATACACAAAATCTGTTGATCGCTGACCATAAAGCTTGTTGCGATTAATTAAGCCTTCCCGACCGCTAGCGCGCGAAACAAAGACCACTAGAATGCTAATCATACTAGTCGTGTCAAACTCACCATCTCATACCTCAACCGCAATTGTATATTTGCAATAAACATAATAGCTTTCTCCGTATCGTTCCATAATAACCTTTCATTATTTAGTTATTCATAATTTTATTCAGCGCGCAGCCAAATCGGCTCTGATACCTACACATCTCGCAGGAATGCGACAAAAAAACCTGACCTGTAACCTTCCTCGAACCATCCCACGCGTCGGCTCATTGTTTTTTGCTAACTTGCCCCTGAGCTACTCAAAACCCCAAACGTTATCTGAACCGATTCTCGTATTCAAAACAGCGCGGCGATGGGCTAGCCCACTGTCACGCAAAATGAAGTATCAAATGTACTGACTCTCGTGTACCATTACAGTTGCAATAGCGGTCATCGACCCCTGACAACCACTGTACGCTCAGGATTGGGTTAGCGATACTTATATATTGCGTGCAATGTTCGAAATTACTGTCATTTAGCGTAGGTATCATGGTAGCGGTCGCCAATCGTTACCATGGTTGCCGACCGTTACCATAGTTAACATGTACGAGTATGATTCGGTTCACGGCAGTCGGGTAATTGACCGCTATAGCAACACGTACCCGTATAGCAACAATTTTTAAATGTACTAGCTGCTGACTAGTGACGATTCTCGAAACCCAGTTGGTTGGTAGGGTTCCATACCCGAAGGGTACCAATCGGCCAATTAATAAGCCTCCGATGTCCGTCTGCCCGTCTGTCCGTCCATCTGTCCATCGGCGCGCTGTATCTCAAGAACCTTAATATATAGAGAGTTGAAATGTTCACAGAATGTGTATTTCTGTTGCCGCTACAGCAAGAAGTTATAGAAGAACTACAAGAGATTTTATAAATTAAAGGGGTCCCCACAGCAGCAACTGGTGGGAGGTAGCCCAGAGGCATGAAAAGTGGAGGAGGGGAAGAGTGGCCTTTGCCCAGCAGTGGGATGATGTAGGCTTATAATAATAATAATAATAATAATAAAGGGGTCCCCATACAAGACAAGTGTTTTAACACCAGCCGCGAAATTAATAACAAACCATAACATGATTCAAATATAATCGAAGATATCGCTGTTGTGGTGGCGCAATTGGTTTGATATCGCTTTCGCAATCTGAGGGTTCTGGGTTCGAATCTATGTTCAGACATAATATTATTCTCATTTTGTTTTTGTTTTATTATTTTTTGTCGTAAAGTTTTCTTTTACGACTGTGCGGAACCCTTGGTGTGGGAGTCCGACCTGCACTTTATCTGTTATTGGTATTCACACAGTTTCCAGTAAGAAAACTGTTCGTCCTTCATGTAAGAGGCACCTGTCTTAAGATTATCATCTCCATACTCAGCCCACATCGACAACAATGCAATCTATGAACGAAGGGTGAACTTCAACTGCAAAGATATTAAATGTTTCGACTGTTTCCTTCGGGGTGTTTCTTAATTTTATTTTGATCTAAACCCTCTTTCCATCATGATTCTTTTCGCTTTCAATAAAAAACACACTGCACGAGTCCTGCTATCGCTACAGCGCATCGTTTCGTTACCTGCTATCGTTTGTAATTGCTCAGTGAGACGGTTCTGCAAATTGTGCTGATTGGTCCGCAGACGTCCTCACTGCAATTATGGACACTTCGGATGCAAAACTCATGCGGGAACAAAAGGTTGGTACACTTCATTAAATATAGAAACGGGAGTAAGATCTCCTTTGTTACGGCGAAGGGCCAGCCCCTTGTCACGTAAAATGGAGTAAACATGATCTCGCAAACGTGACACTTTAGGGTTGCATATAACCAATATTTATTGTTTGTTTAGGTGACCTATTCCCATATTTACCAAACTTATCGAGCACAAAAAAAAAGGAAAACGTGTCTTCAACGCCATCTATTGGATGTTGAAAAAAACTGCTCAGGAAATATATCATAACAGCAAAGAGAGAGACACACATATTCTATGCACGCCACTACACCGCACGTGTTGATTAATTTGCACAACACGACAATGTGGCATCCGGCACGAATACATACAGGCAGGGGCCAACTGCACGCCATAATTACACTTGCGTGCGTTGGGTTCGACGAATTGTGGCGCCGAATGGTGACACGATTTAGATTTGAATTTATGTTTATTGTGTCAGATTGCTTTGACGTTACTCGTTAGCGATATTATTCTGAACAGCAGTTTATCAATGTGTCACCCACTACTGTGATTAACCGCACATTGAAATACTGTATTACATACGAAAAACCTCGAAGTTTTGTCGAAGCATGACAGATGCTAGAAACCACCTTCTCTATTATATTGACTTAAAATGTCAAATTCCGAAAATGATTAATTTGTTCCATTCTCAAAATAACTGATGAAGATGTTGCTGAACAATTCAGTAGTATTTGTGTCACTCACTCACACTCATCATATTGTCATCTACAGTGTCATCGACCGAGTAGTAGTTTCAATACACTTTCCTAATTTATCAATTTATCACTTGATTTAGGGCAAACATGTTTCCGCGTCCACTCACACTACTAAATCGATTAATCGTGAATCGAGATCACTATTCGATGCTCGCCGAGCCGCCTGCATCGATTAATTCGCCGGACATTATTAATGCTAGAGTTACGTGACATGTATCAGAATCGGTAAGAACATGAGATCAGGAAAATGGCCCGTTAAATGAAAGAAGGCCTAAATTGTGTGGGTTCCGTCTATCGAGCTTATTTGTTTTGGAACCGACTTCAAAAAGGACGAAGGTTTCAATTCGAATGTTTATAGCGTTCCGTGCTCGAAGGGTGCAAAAAACTGACAGCGAAGCTTTAGTAATAGGGTCCATTACTAAAACTTCGCTGTCCGTCCGTCTGTCTGTCCGTCTGTCACCAGGCTGTATCTCATGAAGAACCGTGATAGTTAGACAGTTAAAATTTTCACAGATGATATATTTCTGTTGCCGCTACAACCATCAATACTAAAAAACAGAATAAAATTAATATTTAAGAGGGCTCCCATAAAATAAACGTGATTTTTTTTCTCGTTTTTGCTCGATATTGACAACGGCAACGGGTAAACGCTTGAAAAATTTCACAGAATATTAAGTTATTTATTTACTTTAAAAATAAACAATTAAATTAAAATAAAACAGATATTTTAGGGGGGCTCCCATACAAAAGACATGATTTTTTTTGCATTTTTATAGATAATGGTACGGAACCGTTCGTGAGCGATTCCGACTCGCACTTGGCCGTTTTATTTTTGTATGTTTGTCACGATATTTTTCAATTATGAATCGATTTGATCAATGACGATTGCTAATTATATATAAATATCTACAGTAATAAAGACATTTGGAATTTGAAATTTGGAATTTGATTCTTGTTTTGTTTGGTAGGTCATACTTCAAAGGTGGTCCTTATCAAAATTGATTTAGCGCTTTTTGAAAAAATCAACAAAGGCAAAAAATATATACACTAATGACGTTTTGGTTTGTGGTTCCGTGCAGCAAAAGTTCTGATGAGGTCTTCTCATGAGCATGGGCTTCAAGCGCATCCCGACCCCGGGGAGGAAGGAATAGGACTTGAACTTGAAGTCGGTTTGTTTAAGTTTTGAAGTGAATTATTTCTACTTCTTCAACCTCACTATCAGCCTAGCAAGCTTCCTTTTGAAGAACAATAGAACATACCACAAATAAAGCTTTTAGAATTTATTCTAAGAGTCAGTAAACTACAGTAATTAACTGTGTTCGTGTTCTATATTTTGCATACGTCAGCAGCATCCTCGAATATTGCTGCACAACTTGTGATCCCCAGTATACATCTCTACCTTGTGTCAGCATATTAGGTACCCTACCGCCCGGCAGCGATCAAAACGAAGCTTTTAACTTAGTTTTGTTTAACTTTCAGGGTACCTTACCCGAAGGGTGCCAAGCTGGGCCCTATTATTGACGACCTCTGTGGCGCAGCGGCTATAGCTCTGCGTACCATGCAAGAGGTCCCGGGTTCGATCCCAGGATGGGGGGAAAAAAACAAGTCTTGGATGCATATGTGTGTATGACTTCGCTGTTTCTGGTTCCCACGACACAAGGTATCCTATTGTGAGGCCAGAAGCTATGTATGTGGGTGGCTGCATGCGAATGTTAATGTTAATGTTTTATTAGTAGTTCGTCCGTCTGTCCGTCCCTCATGGGCTGTATCTCATGGAACCGTAATAGGTAGAGTAACAATTTCTAAAGTGCATTATTATACTGACGTCCTAAAGATGATGGATAACATCGTGACGAAACCTTCACTCCATAGCTGCGGCAATGGGCTTCCCTGTCACGCTAAAATAGAGTATTCAATAACTGGCTAAAAGTGGGCACAATTCTGCCTCTGCCACCCCGTTTGGGAAAATGCAGGATGCTATATTATATATGTTTTTTTTAGGAAATATAAATACAGTTTTTCCTATAAAAAAGTGGCAGTTGCGCCCATTCGCCATATCTCTATATTTTGCGTGACAGGGAGGCAGCCCACCGCCTCATCCTAAAGAGATATGAAGAAGGGTTCCTACCAATGTTTCCCACGATAACTGTTTCAGTTACAACTTACATATTATAGAAACCTAGACAGGTTTTCAAAGGAACCCTAAAATTTAAATATTTTTTTCCACTTTGCCATGTTTGTTATTTTTTTGTAAGTAATTTTATTTCTCAAAGCCGGATTGTGCGATTAGTATGATGGCGTACAAGAAAATAATAAAGATTTTACAATGTATAACATAAACATAAACATTTATATACAGGCACATAAATTGAATCTGACCCAACACTAGGATATTCCGGTCGTGGGAACCAGAAAAAGCGACGTCACACATTGTATAAACATCCAAGACCTGGGGTTTTTTTTTATTCATCCCCAGCCGGGGATCGAACCCAAGGCCGCCGTATAAGGGGTAAACCCAACTCCCTTGGGGAAAAAACAACAACAACAAAGCGTCACACCGTTACCCATACGGGATGCCAGAGGCACTTTACATCCATGTTTCGCCAGTAGGGAGCTAGCCCATCGCCACAGCTATGGAGATATGAAGAATTCCTCACAATGTTTTCTGAAATATCTGTTTATTGAATTTTGCGTGACAGAAATTTAACTCATCGCCGCATACCTCCGCATTTTAAAAATTCTAGTTTTAATGCTGCTGGTACCTCTCTTTCTCGCATAGGGTAAGGTGATGTGAGAGAGACAGGGAGAGGTGACAACTCACTCAGAGCCAAACATACTTGGCGCGGCGTGTATGTGGCTGTATGAAATCAAAATGGCTATCATGTACTAACATTTAAATCCAATTTGGTAGTGCAATCTCTCTATCTCACAGTTTGGATGAAATGTCAACTCATCACTATGTATGGCCTAAACTACGTGTCTATGTACCGACGAGCCTTTCCGTTGGATTGGTTTGTCCAACAGATCACGGTAGAGTACAGGTGAGAAAGCATTTTCAAGGACAATTATTTGTAATGCTGTGTCATGATTCTGTGCCAGTTCAGGGCTCTGATTCGCTGGCATTCGTTAGACGAAAATCGAACGCTTCATATATCGAGGGATTTTGTTTGGGAATCGTTCGATTTCCGCTATTTTATCGAGTGGTGACATTGCGCGATAATTACCTCTAGGTTAGATATTTTTCATTGCTAACGATATAATTAGACAATTTGATTTTAAATGGACATACGAAACTTTTGCGATGTATTCTGAATTATTCGAGATTTTATAAGTGCTTGATGAGAATGACATCGGAAAAAGACAAGTCCAGAGCCAAATTCATTGGTTTTGCACGCTATTACCATAGCATAAGGTTCAAAGCATTAAGGTAAGCACGGGCTCGAACCCGGGAGACCTTAGCCCAGCAGTGGGACACCGTAGATTATAATGAAATTGTTCAGTCGTGTATAAGCCGACAACGAAATGCATTATTCATGAAATGTTCACGGATTATCGGTGAAGTTATTATCAAATTATTCCTCATTTTCGCGGTGATTTAATTAAACTATAGTTAATTGGTTACACATGTTGCATCGACGGGGAGCCGCATTAAGGTTAATCGACTTAGTATCGAATTATCAAAGGCACATCCAGTAATTAGGATCAGGCAGATATTAATTACAGTTGAATTAATTAATGTTAATCGTGATCCGCAATTTACTACAAGCTTGTACAGATATCGAAAGGTTTCTTTGCGCCTGAGCGAGGCCACTATCTCTCTCTCGCCCCTGTATACATCCCTCTTGCTCCAATGCGCAGATACGGGTGTATCTGTGTACCAGGCGGCACTCAGGCGCCAAGCAACTTCGCGTCATCGTCAGGTACCTACCTAGCGAGATTTATAGAGTAATGACTATTTCTGTGCCGGAAATTAATGGGCCATGCTAAATAAATACGTACAAATTTTTACTTTATTTTCTGAAATGTTATTTAGTTATGTTATATTATTTATTTAGGCTATTTTAAGAAACTAATTTGAATATTTCAGGTAATGGATGTCTTATTTTTTTAAATAACACCCCTCGTGACGTCACTTGCCCAAAGTTTTGGAACGATTGAACGAGGCTTGTTGTTTCCGATTATAAAACAAAAAAACTATAATATCAATATTTGTTTACGTTCCGACTGACTCTGTATCATCGACTGACAGGAAAACTGTTGAAACTTGACAGTTTTGCAGAACAGCTGACGTATCGGCGAAAGGAATTTGAACAAACTACGCCGCAGAGGATAAATGAAGTTCATTATGATTTTTACGGATATTTCATTAATCCTGTTATATTTTTTGATGGCAATAACGGAATTTAGATTGAAACTCAACTATCTCGAAACGCTTTTCTCAGTTTTGTACCTTTTTTCACATGGCCCATTTGTGTTTTTGGGTCCCGTACGCCTTTGCGCTCCGCTGTCCGTTCGACTGCCTCCGGACTCTTCCTTTTGAACAGAACCTTTTTGCAGAGTGTGAAATAGCATATATTAAAGATATAATACGAGTCCAAATAACACTCGCCGAACTCAGTCATATAATGAACCATTAATCCGATTCCAAATTTGAATTTACATACAAAATCGTTCACTAACCGCCTTACTCAGAGTCATTTAATGAACGATTAATCCTATTCCAAATTTGAACTCTGGGTATGGCCGTAAGTAATCCTTAATTAATCTTAACTAAACCACTCTGACTACGGCGGTGAGCCAGTCTTTAGTTTTGTATATTATAGTTGCGGTTCGAGGCTCCGCCTTCCAAGCGGGGGGTCCCGGGTTCGAATCCCGGTTGGTGAGAAAGCAAACAATAAATTCCCAGGTATTGGATTTTTATTGTATGTGTGACGTCGCTGTTTCTGGGTCCCACGACACAGGGTTTCCTAGTGTGGGGCCAGAAACATTGTATATACCTGTATATAAATGTATTATTTTATGGGGTTTGGTACTGCTATGAAGTATGTTTCGGAAACAAAAATATCGTTTTGAACCAAACTCGGTATCCCTCAAATCAGCTGCTAACACATTGTTCCCCGCAGACACATTACCGATTTAAATAAACCCTTTGAAAATAATAACTGTTAAAACTGCGATCGCGGGGCAACGAGGTTTTAAAATGGAGAAGCCATGCCTTTTTCCGAATAACAAGACTATTCCGAATATTCAGACGTCATGATTTTAATGCTCGACGAAAAAAGAGTGGTGTGTGGAGTTTGCAGCGTTTATGGTCCCTTTGAGCTGTCAAACTTATGCGGTCAATATTATGTATAATAATAATTAATATGTAATATTTGAAATAGTTAAACAAAACCTATATTTAAAAGAGTCCTAAGTTCTTTGAGTTTCGAAGAAGTTGTGACGAGGCAAAAACTTTAACATATATTAATTAAAATTAATAAATTAATTAAAACTTTTTAAACATATATTAATATTTACAGAACATAAAAAATATGTTATTGATTTCCCGTCCCGTTTGGCGCCATAAGTGTACGGAACCCTAATAGTGATACAATTATACTGGTAGCCAATACATAGTATAATATTAATTGAGAGGCACGTGTAACGTACAGTACCGTCCTACGACCGTTTGATCATTCATTTCCGGTCCAATGATAATATTCATAATAAAAGGGTTTAAACTGGTTTAGACAGACGATAAATAGAAATGACGTCTAAATGTAGTACTCCTAGCATAGCTAGTACAGATGTAGTGAATAATCCTTTCCTTTCGTATTTTCTCGGAAATGTTCGTTTTTGTCTTACTACTTCACCGCACTCAGTACCCATCGAGACATCGTAGGGAACGGTCGCATTGCAAGAGGAAGTATCTATATAGAGCAGTTAATACCACAGAAATATTTTGTTGATATTTATGTTAGATTTTGTGATAAACTTCATGGACTCGTGTATTAATGCAGGCCACCTATATTATTTTTTTTTGACTTTACATTTCACTCTTGTCTGTCATTTTTGTAAATAATAAACATTGATTTTATTCGATCCACATTAAAAATTTATAACAGACATGCCAAAAGCACTAAGAAAAGGGAAACGTTTAGATCGAAAAGCCTGCGAAGTTATTTTCAATATTTATTTATATTTCTTAACTGAAAATGATAAATTCAAACATACCAACTATACTGCTTACTTTTGTAAAGTCCAAAAACGAGTTTCGTAGGCCAGTGGAATTTCTCAACGAACAGTAAATAAAATATTGCAAAAAGAATACATAAATCAATCCACCTCCAATAGTCCGAAGTCGGCAAAGTTGGGTAGACCAAATAAATTATTTGTCTAGGTCTTGACGATTTTGACTACAACGTTATACGCCGATTAGTGTATAATTTCCATTTGATATACAAACAAGTACCTAGAATTAAAGCCCTGAAGTCCAAGTTAACCGAAGCCATTAATTTTAAGGGATGTGACTTTACGCTAAGAAAAATTCTTAGAAAAATGGGATTTCGGTATAAAAAAGTTGAAAACAACAGAAAATTACTTATCGAGAAAGATGATGTTCGTTTAAAAAGAGTAAAATTTTTAGCCGCTATAAAAAAGTACAGATTGCAAGGGAGACAGATTGTTTATATGGATGAAACATACATCCATACCTCACATTTGGCAGGTAAAAGCTGGGCTGACTCGTCAGAAAACAGAGTGAAACAATTAATTTCTAAAGGACAACATCTTATAATAGTGCACGCTGGTAGTAGAAAGGGGTTTATACCTGGGGCATTGTTAATGTATCAGTCTACTGATAAAACAGGTGACTATCACAACGCGATGAATAATGAAAACTATGAAAAATGGCTTCGTAATCAACTCATTCCAAACTTAGCTCCACATTCGGTACTAGTAGTAGATAATGCTGCATTTCATAGTAAGTACGTAGAAAAACCTCCTAATTCAAACACCAGGAAGCAAGACATGATTGATTGGCTATCCAAACATAACGTTCCGATTGATCCGTCATTAACAAAACTTGAAATATATGAAATTATTTGCAAGTACAAACAAGACTTTGTAGAATACTCTATAGATAAACTTATGAACGAATATGGACACAGCGTACGAAGATTGCCACCATATCATCCTGATTTCAATCCGATTGAAAACATATGGTCTCAAATAAAGGGATACGTATCCAAAAGAAACATCAGTATGAATATGACTACTGTGAAACAATTGGTACAGGAAAAGGTTAATATGATTGGTTCCGATGTTTGGGCCAAAGTATGTGACCACGCCATCAAATGCAAAAACGAGTACCGAAAACACGAACCTGAGTTGGAAAATTATATGGCTAGTTTTGTAATCACCGTTCATGAAAACTCTGACGATGATACACCAGAAAATAGTTCTGATTCTGACTGTGATATGGAATTTGGAAGTATTGTTTCGCATCACACTGTCCACCCCGCTCCTCCTCCTCTTATCCCGCTGTCATAATCGAAGTCGTTCATCCAATCAGAAAATCATATTTATTTATATTAATTTCTCTGCTGGTTTGTTTTGTTTTATGTTGAGGTGTCTTTTTTGTTATGTCATAGTATTTTTAATTAATTACAAAAATTTATTGTTATAAAAAAGGTCTGCAAAATCCTGCTGTAGTTTTGACTTATAGTTAGACTTTTGGGGTTCCAATCCTTATAGAATCATTAGATCATCCCAACCGGAATTTGGTTTTTATCAGTGCGTTTTATTGAAATAAAACGTCCTCAGTAACTAGTTATATTTTTGTTTACCTAACTAATTCTTTATATGATAGAATCGTGGTGGTTTTAACATCTCAGTGTAATATACGTCAAACGGGCAATTTGACATTTGACATTGATAAATAAAGTATGCGATTTATTTGATACCTACACGTAATTTAATAATACAGTAATTCATAGACACATCGGCACCATTCGGGTGTTATCGTTGTTCCGAGTTTTGCCGATAGGAAAGGATTATTCACTACATCTGTACCTCACCTGACAATATTGGGGCGAGTTCGAGATCGGTTACAAATTACTCCGACTGATGCGAAAATGACTCCAGTCCAGAGCGTTCGGAAACAACCCGAGTGAAGCCGAGGGTATACGAACTGTTACCCGACCGACAGCTTGCCGAACAACCCGAGTGAAGCCGAGGGTATACGAACTGTTACCCGACCGACAGCTTGCCGAACAACCCGAGTGAAGCCAAGGGTATACGAACTGTTACCCGACAGCTTGCCGAACAACCCCGAGTGAAGCCGAGGGTATACGAACTGTTACCCGACAGCTTGCCGAACAACCACAGTGAAGCCGAGGGTATACGAACTGTTACCCGACAGCTTGCCGAACAACCCGAGTGAAGCCGAGGGTATACGAACTGTTACCCGACCGACAGCTTGCCGAACAACCCGAGTGAAGCCGAGGGTATACGAACTGTTACCCGACAGCTTGCCGAACAACCCGAGTGAAGCCGAGGGTATACGAACTGTTACCCGACCGACAGCTTGCCGGACAACCCGAGTGAAGCCGAGGGTATACGAACTGTTACCCGACAGCTTGCCGAACAACCCGAGTGAAGTCGAGGGTATACGAACTGTTACCCGACAGCTTGCCGAACAACCCGAGTGAAGCCGAGGGTACACGAACTGTTACCCGACAGCTTGCCGAACAACCCGAGTGAAGCCGAGGGTATACGAACTGTTACCCGACAGCTTGCCGAACAACCCGAGTGAAGCCGAGGGTATACGAACTGTTACCCGACCGACAGCTTGCCGAACAACCCAAGTGAAGCCATGGGTATACGAACTGTTACCCGACAGCTTACCGAACAACCCGAGTGAAGCCGAGGATATACGAACTGTTACCCGACCGACAGCTTGCCGGACAACCCGAGTGAAGCCGAGGGTATACGAACTGTTACCCGACAGCTTGCCGAACAACCCGAGTGAAGCCAAGGGTATAAGAACTGTTACCCAACCGACAGCTTGCCGAACAACCCGAGTGAAGCCGAGGGTATACGAACTGTTACCCGACAGCTTGCCGAACAACCCGAGTGAAGCCGAGGGTATACGAACTGTTACCCGACAGCTTGCCGAACAACCCGAGTGAAGCCGAGGGTATACGAACTGTTACCCGACAGCTTGCCGAACAACCCGAGTGAAGCCGAGGGTATACGAACTGTTACCCGACCGACAGCTTGCCGAACAACCCGAGTGAAGCCGAGGGTATACGAACTGTTACCCGACAGCTTGCCGAACAACCCGAGTTAAGCCGAGGGTATACGAACTGCTACCCGACCGACAGCTTGCCGAACAACCCGAGTGAAGCCGAGGGTATACGAACTGTTACCCGACAGCTTGCCGAACAACCCGAGTGAAGCCGAGGGTATACAAACTTTTACCCGACCGACAGCTTGCCAAACAACCCGAGTGAAGCCGAAGGTATACGAACTGTTACCCGACAGCTTACCGAACAACCCGAGTGAAGCCGAGGGTACAAGAACTGTTACCCGACCGACAGCTTGCCGAACAACCCGAGTGATGCCGAGGGTATACGAACTGTTACCCGACAACTTGCCGAACAACCCGAGTGAAGCCGAGGGTATACGAACTGTTACCCGACAGCTTGCCGAACAACCCGAGTGAAGCCGAGGGTATACGAACTGTTACCCGACCGACAGCTTGCCGAACAACCCGAGTGAAGCCGAGGGTATACGAACTGTTACCCGAGTGAAGCCGAGGGTATACGAACTGTTACCCGAGTGAAGCCGAGGGTAAACGAACTGTTACCCGACAGCTTGCCGAACAACCCGAGTGAAGCCGAGGGTATACGAACTGTTACCCGACCGACAGCTTGCCGAACAACCCGAGTGAAGCCGAGGGTATACGAACTGTTACCCGACAGCTTGCCGAACAACCCGAGTGAAGCCGAGGGTATACGAAATGTTACCCGACCGACAGCTTGCCAAACAACCCGAGTGAAGCCGAGGGTATACGAACTGTTACCCGACAGCTTGCCGAACAACCCGAGTGAAGCCGAGGGTACACGAACTGTTACCCGACCGACAGCTTGCCGAACAACCCGAGTGAAGCCGAGGGTATACGAAATGTTACCCGACAACTTGCCGAACAACCCGAGTGAAGCCGAGGGTATACGAACTGTTACCCGACCGACAGCTTGCCGAACAACCCGAGTGAAGCCGAAGGTATACGAGCTGGGACCCGACAGCTTGCCGAACAACCCGAGTGAAGCCGAGGGTATACGAACTGTTACCCGACAGCTTGAAGGACAACCCGAGTGAAGCCGAGGGTATACGAACTGTTACCCGACCGACAGCTTGCCGAACAACCCGAGTGAAGCCGAGGGTATACGAACTGTTACCCGATTGACAGCTTGCCGAAAAACCCGAGTGAAGCCGAGGGTATACGAACTGTTACCCGACAGCTTGCCGAACAACCCGAGTGAAGCCGAGGGTATACGAACTGTTACCCGACAGCTTGCCGAACAACCCGAGTGAAGCCGAGGGTACACGAACTGTTACCCGACAGCTTGCCGTACAACCCGAGTTAAGCCGAGGGTATACGAACTGCTACCCGACCGACAGCTTGCCGAACAACCCGAGTGAAGCCGAGGGTATACGAACTGTTACCCGACAGCTTGCCGAACAACCCGAGTGAAGCCGAGGGTATACGAACTGTTACCCGACAGCTTGCCGGACAACCCGAGTGAAGCCGAGGGTATACGAACTGTTACCCGACCGACAGCTTGCCGAACAACCCGAGTGAAGCCGAGGGTATACGAACTGTTACCCGACCGACAGCTTGCCGAACAACCCGAGTGAAGCCGAGGGTATACGAACTGTTACCCGACAGCTTGCCGAACAACCCGAGTGAAGCCGAGGGTATACGAACTGTTACCCGACCGACAGCTTGCCGAACAACCCGAGTGAAGCCGAGGGTATACGAACTGTTACCCGACAGCTTGCCGAACAACCCGAGTGAAGCCGAGGGTATACGAACTGTAACCCGACCGACAGCTTGCCGAACAACCCGAGTGAAGCCGTGGGTATACGAACTGTTACCCGACAGCTTGCCGAACAACCCGAGTGAAGCCGAGGGTATACGAACTGTTACCCGACAGCTTGCCGGACAACCCGAGTGAAGCCGAGGGTATACGAACTGTTACCCGACCGACAGCTTGCCGAACAACCCGAGTGAAGCCGAGGGTATACGAACTGTTACCCGACCGACAGCTTGCCGAACAACGCGAGTGAAGCCGAGGGTATACGAACTGTTACCCGACAGCTTGCCGAACAACCCGAGTGAAGCCGAGGGTATATGAACTGTTACCCGACCGACAGCTTGCCGAACAACTAGAGTGAAGCCGAGGGTATACGAACTGTTACCCGACAGCTTGCCGAACAACCCGAGTGAAGCCGAGGGTATACGAACTGTTACCCGACCGACAGCTTGCCGAACAACCAGAGTGAAGCCGAGGGTATACGAACTGTTACCCGACAGCTTGCCGAACAACCCGAGTGAAGCCGAGGGTATACGAACTGTTACCCGACAGCTTGCCGAACAACCCGAGTGAAGCCGAGGGTATACGAACTGTTACCCGACAGCTTGCCGAACAACCCGAGTGAAGCCGAGGGTATACGAACTGTTACCCGACCGACAGCTTGCCGAACAACCCGAGTGAAGCCGAGGGTATACGAACTGTTACCCGACCGACAGCTTGCCGGACAACGCGAGTGAAGCCGAGGGTATACGAACTGTTACCCGACAGCTTGCCGAACAACCCGAGTGGAGCCGAGGGTATATGAACTGTTACCCGACCGACAGCTTGCCGAACAACCCGGGTGAAGCCGAGGGTATACGAACTGTTACCCGACCGACAGCTTGCCGAACAACCCGAGTGAAGCCGAGGGTACACGAACTGTTACCCGACAGCTTGCCGGACAACCCGAGTGAAGCCGAGGGTATACTTACTGTTACCCGACAGCTTGCCGAACAACCCGAGTGAAGCCGAGGGTATACGAACTGTTACCCGACCGACAGCTTGCCGAACAACCCGAGTGAAGCCGAGGGTATACGAATTGTTACCCGACCGACAGCTTGCCGAACAACCCGAGTGAAGCCGAGGGTATACGAACTGTTACCCGACAGCTTGCCGGACAACCCGAGTGAAGCCGAGGGTATACGAACTGTTACCCGACCGACAGCTTGCCAAACAACCCGAGTGAAGCCGAGGGTATACGAACTGTTACCCGACCGACAGCTTGCCGAACAACCAGAGTGAAGCCGAGGGTATACGAACTGTTACCCGACAGCTTGCCGAACAACCCGAGTGAAGCCGAGGGTATACGAACTGTTACCCGACAGCTTGCCGAACAACCCGAGTGAAGCCGAGGGTATACGAACTGTTACCCGACAGCTTGCCGAACAACCCGAGTGAAGCCGAGGGTATACGAACTGTTTCCCGACAGCTTGCCGAACAGCGTTTTCGAACGGTTCAGATAAAGTAATTGTCGCACTGACAAGTGCGAGTTCTCTCCCTGGTTCAGGATCATTAAAAAATACCTGACAGATGTCAAACTGTGCTTGGCGGGTTTATACAAATCGGGTTGGTTTGACATTGACAACTTATCCCGTACGGAAACGGGATTAACGCGCTAGCGTTCGATTACCGCATTTCATCTCTCTTTCTGTCAGTATCTCCATCCCTTTTCTTTCTCCGAGTGAATTTTCGTTCAGTATCCGAACGCACCCTTATCATCTTGAATACAATTGAAACTGGAAAACCTCAAAAAAGTTACGACACATCATTAATTGAGAAAAGAGGAAATGATAGAAAACGTTTCTAACTTTTTGTATGCAGACAACATTGTTTGTGGCCAGAGATTAAACTGGTATCAATCGATAGAGTAGATTATTACAAACAAAAGTATGTAGTTCAAATATTTTGAGATAAATCTGAGTTGAAAGATCGAAAAAAGGCAATATATACTTCTTCCGACTACTCTGCAATTATATCTTAACTGCACTAAATATCCAGCACAAAGCGGCACTTTGTTGCTTAAGGTCAGTGTTTAGTATTTCTTTAAATCGCGCAACCAGAGAGGTGGCACATGTCAATTTACTAAAAGTAAAAGTAAAACCCTAGGTTTACAAAGCGTTCGGTAGGCCAACCTGACGGCCGCACGGAGTTTGCCTGACCCCGTTTGCGTGTGAAGTTATGCTGCACGGAACCACAAACCAAAACGTCTTCTGTGTACGTATGTTTTGTATTTGTTGATTTGTTCAAAAAGCGCAAATTCACTTTTGAATAAAATTGTATGGGACCTCTGAAGTATGACCTACCACTCTAAACAATAAAGAAATCGTTTCATAATTGACGGAGTAAGATTTTTGAAGTCAATTAAAAAAGGTGGGAAGTAAAGCTAATTATCACTGATAAATTTGAAACATCAACTACTTTCCTTCTCTACTGTTATTTTTGACCTACTTTCCTTACAGTTGGTAGTTATAGATTATACACCTCGCGTTAAGTAATTGATATTGCGCTCGTGCCTTTTAGAGGAATCATACTTTCCAATTTTTGTATTTAATAATTAATTCTATCGATTTAGACCAGTTTGACCGCTGGCCGCAAAAATCAAGATTTTTTTCCTAGGGGGGGAAGTTAGGTTTGCCAAAAATGTTAATGATCTTTACAAGTTTTTGGTAATAATTGTTGTCGTCAGTCACGCAGTAAAATGGGAAAAATTACAACATTTCTCACACAGACTAGCAGAGGCACAGAAGCCACATTCACCCGGTTATTCTATATTCCATTTAGTGAAAAAGAAAGCCACAAGAAGTTTTGAAAGAAAGAATTAAAGAAAAATCGTTTATTTTCTAAAAAAATAACAGAAAATGTTGCTCCAGAAACATAATTTCTGGCAAAAATGACTTCCCTCAGCATCTGCTGAGTGACGTCACATCAACACAGCTCTGTTTGAAGAAAGTTGTTCAGAAATTTATCGGTAGCGTAGCAATTACTTTCCGTATCATATTTATATTTGTAACGCGTCACGCTCATTGTTTTCTATACACATATTACGAACTATCCACAATATTTGTCGATATCAAGGTTTATTCTACTACGACGTATTCCACTTTACAAACTAAACTTCAATAAAATGATGTACCTAAAAATAAATAAACAAATGTAGCTAGTTAAGGTCCCCACCTATGGGCTCAGGCTTTATCCGAATTCGATTCCCTTCACCTATTTTTGTAATTATGTAGGTACCTATTACCTTCGCACCTTTTTCCATACGACATAGAGTTGCCAGCATTGTCGTCTAGTTTCAAAATCCGCTAAGACGCATTCAAATTTTCATTCGGTTTGGACTGCATTACCAACCTATAAGGTTGAAAATAATGGGGGAACGATAGCGGAATTTGAATCTACTCGACTCTTTTTGCCAGTTATTCAATACTCCAGTTTTCGCGACAGGTTTAGAGCCCAACGCCGAAGTTATATAGTTATAGATATAGTTAGCCATAAACAATTCCGTACCTGATTTAGAAAGCAGAATTGCGCCCTAAATACTTTAATTTTACATCCTTCACCGAGCATTGCTTCGGTACTTTGCGTTTTAAAACCGTAAAATTGTAGAGCGCCTTTATCATAAATAAGACGGTAACGGCGAACTACAGAATTAACTGACTCGTCCTCAGAACTACTGAAATGGCAAATACAATTTACAACTTCGTATTAGCTGTGGTCCTTTTGATGGTAAGTTGAAAATCACCTATTTGATATGATTAAGTAGTATTTTTTATGGAGACTTCATATTAATAGGCGCAGATGGCGCTAGTAGTCGCAAACATTGAGCTCCTTAATAATAAAACATTTTAATAACTAAATCTATATAAAATCATTTTAATACAATATTTTTTGGTAAATAATACACCAATTGTGACGTGGAAGTGTTATCTAGTGATATAAAACAGTATAAACGATACTACAACAAAGTTCTTATAAGTGATTGTAAAGTGACAATAAAATCCAACAAAACATATGTGTGTTACAACTAAAACATTCGAATGTGTTGTGCAAAAGATAAAAGTGACCAAAATGTCCAGTGCAATGCATAAATACTGAAAATAGTAACAATTCTCAGATAAACATAATATCAAGATAACGGTAAATTAACGGTCACTTACTCATAGCGACATCTATGAAATACCAAAATAAGCAACCAACTAAAGTACTACGCAACGCAACAATCCTGCGGATAAATCTCATCACTAAAGGATTGGCTAAGAGATACCACAAATTCCCCACAGATGTCGCCTGTGCAGAGCACACAACGTACAATCCTTCTTTTCGCAATGATTTGTATTGCTTGAATGGCGTAAAGTGCAGTACAAGTGCTTCAGGCCCAAACGATCCGGGTTCGATTCCTGAGTATCATAAGAATCACTTTTTATCACTTTTTATTGCCTCATAAACCAAACTAACATGGCCACACATTGCATAATATGTAAGATCCCTGCTGAAATCCGAGATACCGTGCAATGCTCTATCTGCACTCATCGACTTCATTTCGATTGCTCAGGGCTATCCGAAAAACTATATCAGTTATTGACTGCCGAAAAGAAAAAACACTGGAAATGTAGAACTTGTGTTACACAGAAGAGTATAAATGAATCAACAAAAACACAACTTAATGCAACTTTACAGCAGAATGTAACCATAAGGAAGAAAAAGACGACACCTAAAAAGACTACAAGCTTTGTTTCATCGGAAACACCAAGTAACATGGATTCTACCCATTCTAAAACTGTCGTAGGTAACTCATATTCTCTAGACTCCAGTTTACTATCAGATGGCAATACCCGCTATGAATGCTCCCCCCCTGGCCAACTATCTAACAGTATGGAAGAACGATCATGTATTAGCAGCACTCAGGATCTACAACACCGGATTACTACACTAACCTCCGAATTGATGACTACCCAGAATGAGTTAGAAAACACCATCATTGAGAACAATGAGTTAAAAAGAACTGTAGACAAACTTACACAGGAAGTTGGAATCCTTAAAACCCTATGTACAAGCCCTCCATTAATGGCCCAAAACTCGTCTACACCCAGAAAAAACAGGATTTCTAATATTAGTCACAGATCCAAAACGCCCCAACATCCCGCGTCTGCACGAGACTATAACTTAGAAATAGAAAAAATTAAATTAGAGAAGCAGATTTTAGATTTACAAGAACAACTATCACAGGCCAACAAGGACATTATAGAGCTAAAAAACCTAATGAATAATTTAGAATTAAAACTGATTGAGAACTCGAACAACTCTACATTACCGAAGCCAACTCGCGCTGTGAATTCTCAGACCAGAAATAAAATATGTGTCATTAGTACAAACAGAAGAAACAAAATTCTAAATATTGCAGAAAATACATTTGAACAGGAAAAATATGATCTCTGTCACTACCTAATGCCAAATCGTGATATAAAAAACCTACTAAAAGACATAGAGCTGAAGATAGTGGACTATACAATAAATGACTTCTGTATTATACTCCTCGGTGAAGACGATTTTAATAGCTCCAACAACTACAGAGAACTTGTTTTATCGATCCGAACAACATTACAATGAATACAAAGTACCAACATTTTAATCTGTCTACCAACATTCATCTGTGCAAGCAATGCCAATGTATTCAACTGGAGAGTGGAAAATTTTAATAAACTACTAAATGATGATGTAATTAAATACAAGTACGCATATTTGATTGACTCAAACCGCAATCTGAAATACGATGAAACGACGTTCCATCCACGTAGGGGTACCATTAAAAACTTTGGCATGCGTGTTATGTTTGAGGACATCTTTAAAAAGATTGTGGAAATTAAGGACTGGAACTACAATATAGATACAGACATTGATAATTATGTAAACTATAATAGTCAGTCATTTTTTCGTCCCTCAACTATTAGATAACCATGTAAATCCAATACCATCCTCAAACACCATACCCAATGGCGAAACTAACCTTAATGTATTGTTCCAAAATATTCAAAGTATTTCTAACAAATTACATCTTCTTGATGCACTCATCGAGGAAAAACCTAACCTACATGTCTTGTGCATATCTGAAACTTGGTTAAGTAGCGAAAAGAAGAAATTACTAAAAATTCATAACTATAATTTAGGCGCGACATTCTGTCGTGAACAACATACAGGTGGGGGTGTTTGTATATTAATAAAAAATACATTTGAATATTTAGAACGTGTAGACATCTCATCTATGTCAATAGAAATGGTTTTCGAAATATGTGCAATTGAAATTCCCAAAATTAATTTATTAATTGTAAATCTGTATTGGCCTAGTAGTAGTCGAGAAGTTAACACATTTTACAGTTCTTTGGAAAAACTTTTAAGATATATCTATACCAAAGAAAATTCTAAAAACATCATGATAGCTGGTGACATGAATATAGATTTTTTAAATAAACACGAAAAAGTTAGGCTTTCAAATTTCATGTTAAGTTATAATTTTCATCAAAAAGTCACAAAGCCGACGAGAGTTACACCAACCAGTTCAAAATGCATAGACTTAATCTTTACAAACTTTAATAAAAAAGACTACCATGTCGATGTCCAAGAATTAGGTCTTTCGGACCATAGAAGTGTCTTGTTCTCTACTCCTCTTAATACTCAAAACCCTAACCACTTTACATTGATCAAGCGAAATTTTAACGATTTCAATATAAATAGATTTAAAAACGAAATCTCAACAGTAGACTGGAAAAGTATATTAGTACCTGATAAAAATGTGAATGATAATCTTAATACATTTGATAATATTATACATACAGCCCTTAATAAATGTATTCCTAAAATATTAATTAAATATAAGCCAAACCAGAAAAATACTTACCTAACTAAGGGTATAAAAATATCATGTCGCAATAAAAGACAATTAAAACTACTAATATCGCAGACTAATAATAAAGTTCTACGAAACTACTATAAAATGTACTGCAAATCTCTAAAAAGTATAGTTTGTAAATCTAAGAAACTTATCAACATATATAAATTTAATAGTTCAGTTAATAAAACCCAATGTATGTGGAAAATAATACACAATGTAACAAACAAATATAAAATTATACAAAATATAAGACTCAAATTTTCAAACAATACTTTATCTAACCCGAAAATAGTTGCAAATGAATTCAATAATCTATTTGCATCTATAGGAAAGTCACATAAATCTAGATCAGAGAAAAACAATCTTCCCGCAAGTAAAATAACAAATTCTTTTTTCCTCACACCTGTTGAACCAAAAGAAACATTTAATATAATAAAAGGCCTTAAGAGTAAGAAGTCTTTTGGTATAGATGAAATTCCTCCGTTGCTGGTAAAACATTGCGCGGATATTTTGGCAGTACCCTTTTGCAAACTTATCAATCAATCTTTTACAGAAGGAATATTTCCCGAAGCCTTAAAAACTTCTCTTATAAAACCTAAACATAAAAAAGGAAACGCCACTGACATTCATAATTATCGACCTATTGCTTTACTGCCCACTTCAGCAAAAATTTTTGAAACTGCTATGGCCATACGACTGAATAAATTCTATGAAAAATATAACATACTACATGATAACCAATACGGGTTCCGTAAAAATAGGTCTACTATATTGGCAATATATAACTATGTGCAAAAAATTTTTGAATCAATAGACAATAAACGGTATGCTGTGGGTTTACTGCTCGATATGAGCAAAGCGTATGATAGAGTATGCTTTGAAACTCTATTAGAAAGACTATACGACTCTGGGATTAGAGGCTTAGCATACAGGTGGTTCAAGTCGTACCTGCATAACCGTGTCCAATACGTAGAGATTGAAAATACCAATTTTATCACAGGTAAAGTAGAATGCGTTAGATCAGATAGAGTCCTTTCTACTGGATCTATTCCCCAAGGTAGCGTCTTGGGATGTTTATTATTTCTTATTTATATAAATAATCTACCTAATCTAATTGATGACCCTTGCACCCTTTTCGCAGATGATATTTCCATATTATTTTCCTGCTCGAATACCACCGAATTAAACCAAAGCTTAGATATGACCCTAGATAAGATCACCAACTGGCTAGATGAATCAAATTTAGAACTCAACCTTAAAAAAACTAATATAATTCAATTCAAACCCTCACAAAAAGTCCCATTACAAATTTCATATTGCTATAAACAAATACCACTAGAGACTACAAAGACAGCAACCTTGTTGGGGATCGATCTAGACACAAACTTGAGCTGGAAACCTTACATACAGAGATTGCAAAACAAATTATCATCTTTTACTTATGCCCTCCATCAACTAAAAAGGGTAACTGATGTCAAAACTGCGCTCACAGCCTACTACGCATACGCACATTCCAGACTATCGTATGGTATTATATTATGGGGGAATTGTTGTGAAATAAAGGATATTTTTATTCTACAAAAGAAATGTATTAGAATACTTACAAATATTGACCAAATGGTATCTTGTAGATCTTATTTTGTAAAACTCCAAATACTTACCTTAACTTCTATATATATATTAGAATCTTGCAAATTTGTAAGAAAACATGGTAACTTATACTCCCCTCTAGAAAATAAAAATAAAAGGAATAATCGAGACCAAAATAAATTAAAGAAACCATTTTCAAAGTTAGAACTCGTGTCTTCTAGTCCCCATCATATGGCCATCAAAATATATAATCACATACCAAATTACTTAAAAAACATAGAGAAAGAAACACTATTCATTACCTATTTAAAGAAGTTCCTCATTGAAAAATGCTATTATGATGTGAAAGAATTTTTCAATGATAAAATTAGGTAAACATTTCTAGTCGCTAATTACTTGTTCATTACATGTTATTACTAATTTAATGTTTATATAATTTACTCTTAATTTATTTAGTTATTGTTAATAATAATAATCTCTACAATATTTTGTTAATTGTCTCTATACAATTTTGAACATAAATGTAACCATTTTTCAATTTTTATCAATTTTTCGTAAGATGGACAACTGGCTGTCCTTCGCATGTTGCTGTGCCCTAGCAGGGCGTCACAATGTACTAACTTTTATTTTACCACCTTGTGAAATTTTGTGACTTCGCAATAAACTATTATGAATTATGAATTATGAATTAATTATAATAATAATAATAATATACGTTTATTGCCATAAAGAATACAGTTTTTTGATACATGCAAGATTTGCCTGAGACAATAGGAAGTGGCTCAGCTCCTTCCTGCTAACACGGAATCGGGACTCCGTGTAGCGCTGATGTTCAGCCTATCCCTCTTCCCTGAGGTTTTGAGCGGGGTAACTTTGTCATTGAGGGTCGCCATAGAATTTAAATTTATATAATAAAATAAGTAAAAATCACAGAGAAATAAAATCGCTAAGTTACCATTTGGACAGTCTTCTGCTGACTCTCGTATTATATTGCGTGTGCGTGTGTGTGTATTAGCTAGTTTGTGTTTCCTTGTTTGGGGCTCTTACTTTAGAAATAGTTTTTTATGCTAAACTCTTTTCAGTAAGCATGCTTCAGGTGCTTAATATCATTTTGGCGTTTCATTAGAGCTGATCTGTATTTTTTTTAAGTAGTTAAGGCTTACTTTTGTTCTAAGAGGCGGAGGTAGATCATTCCATATGCTTGCAGCCATAAATCTGAAGCAGCTTCTGTAACGGGTCGTTTTGTGTGCATGCATTTTAAGTTGATTTTGATGGCAGGTCCTCAGAGCTCTGTGTGTTGAGTTTTGGACCCAATGCATCTTTTCAAAATGGTATTCTGGCCTCTTGTTGCGGATGACTCTGTGGACTGTGCATGCGTAATATAGCTCCCTTCTGGCTTCTTATAGATTCTTTTTTGGTACCGGTACAACTAAAGCTTTTTTCCAGCAGGATGGGTAAGTGTTATATCTAATAGAGACATTAATAATTCTTGTGAAAATGGGAAGAATAGCATCTACTCATAATTTAATCATGTCTATATCTAAGCCATCATGGCCGGTTGCTTTTGTTTTGATATTATTTATTATTTTGAGGACTTCTGTTGCTGTCGTTTCTTGAATATTAAAACTCGAGTGGCAGTGAAAATGGCTTGTAAAGCTGGCTTGGTTACTTGATACAATAGGCACTGGCAAGTTTAAAAAATGATTATTTATACTATCAAGGTCATTAAGATAATCGAGTATTGAATTAGGATGCTTGTTGTTGAGTACAGCTGTTTTTTTTTAAGTTAGACCATAGCTCTTTCGGTTTATTTATATTGTTGTTGATGAAATGGTTAAAATATGCCTTGTGCTCTCGCTCTACTGTGGCTGTAACTAGGGTTTTCAGACTCTTATAATATTTCATGGAGCTATCAGTTTTGAGATTTTGGGCTTTTTGTAAACTCATCATGAGTTTCACCGTATCAGTTATCCATGGCTTAGGCTTCCATTTTACAGTTTGTCTTTGGACTGGTGCGTGTTGGTTAAACAAGTTGCTTACATAATTATGAAATGTCGCAATCATTTCGTCGACGGTGTGCAATAGATAGATATTGTACCAATGAGTAAGATGCAAATCTGTAGTGAACTGTTCCGAATAACGTCGGCCTAGAAAGTTAAACAAGTGCGATAGTAGGCATCCCGTTATAAAATATTTATCAATAAGCCTTTTAAAACCTGGGCCATGACTAACAGCGAGAAATGTAGGTTCGAGGTATATGGCATGGGCATGAAATACACTATCTCGATGTGTACTCGATGACGACCGGTATATCCCAGCGGGTAGTGACCCGGCCTACGAAGCAGACGTTCCTGGGTTTGAATCGCGGTAAGGGCAAATATTTGTGTGATGAGCATGATTATTTGTTTCTTAGACTTGGATATTTTCTATGTACATAAGAATTTATCTGTATTAAATATATCATCGTCTAGTAGCCATAACACAAGCCTTATTGAGCTTTCTATGGGTCTAGTTAGATTTGTGTAAGATTGTCTTCTAATTTATATTTAAAAAAAACTTTACTTGTGCCAAAATGCCTTCGGAAAAAGGCAGGATAAAGAAGAAATCGAAAAAAGCATTTCTAGCGAGTGGAAGCGCTTCTGGTCAATGAAGGGTAACCTTCCACTGACCCTCAAGCTCAACTCACCAACATGTGTATCCTGCCTATCCTACCCTACGCTACCTGAGTACATAGTTCAATACTTAAATACTAAATACACATAACTCTTTTTCAATGTTTCGATGTATGGCCTTGAATTTAGTCCTAGCTAGAGTTGTCTATATAGCTAGTATTTAATATTTTATTATTAAAAATTAAAAAGCTTTATAAAGGTATAAGGTATAGTATTTAGATTCAATCCTTTTTAAGTGACTATACTTCTCATGTGCGGGCGAGTTGACCACAACAAAAATAAATTTAATCAAGAGGTGTCACCTCGCCCGAATTTGTAGTTCGAGTTTATTTCGGCCGAGATTACCACCAACTACGATTGAATTACGAAACGTGGAGGGGAGTTGTGCCATTCCCACTCCTTATGGGAAAAGGTCTGGCCGCTGTACATTAGTTAAAAAAAAACGTTTATTTTTTTTTGATTCTATGTTTTACTCTTTCGCTTCTCTGCAGGCCGGAAAAGAAAAAATAATGACATAACAATTAGGCAAATTAAATGTTGTTTCCCCACAAATGCTCACAATATAGAATCTTCAGTATTCTAGGTGACGTCTGTCATAAAAGTTCCGTTTTAGGGTTAAACCAAGTTTACAGGTTTTAGTTTTAAATTATTGTGTTATCTGCCACCAGATGGTGCTCCACGGGACGGCGGGTAAAGTTTGCACTCCAGTAGAAGAATGCCCGTAGCCCGCTCTCGGCCGCAGTGCGAATGCTGATGTGGGCGTGAACTTGTTAAGAAGTATTAAGGGTCTAATTCCAAACCCGAATGGAAATAATGCAAAATAGATATTGAACCAAAAGTCTTTGTTGTTTCTTTTTGCAACACACTAAATACAAACTGTGATTTGTCAAATGTCTATGCTGTGAAACAACAATATGAAAAACATAAAAAGAATTCCTAAGAGGAATCAAAATATGATTAGCTTGTGTCTCCCGCACTAGGCACCGCCTGTATCGCGGGAACCTCTAATGTTTATGTAATGTGTGTTATACATGATAGGCATACAGCATGATAGACAGATTAAAAACATTAGCTTTAACATAAAATAGCAAAGTAGATATTTTAATAAGTAACAGGTGATTTAAACATGATAAATTAAGCTAGAAGACGAAAAATTATGATGGTTGCGCAGCACAAACATGTTACAAAAACGGTAATTTTCTTCACGAGTTGATGAAACACTAGCATGTGTCGTCATAGTCAAATGCTGTCTTTTTCACTCAAAATGGAGTTTATAAAATACAACTGCTGGAAATATACAATTCTGATATTGTCAAACGTTTTTGTTGAAATAGGTTCAGCTTGAGACACGTTTCTAGATTTATTGGACTACCTTGTCAAATACCGTATTGTTTACATTTCCTGATTTTCAACAACCCACCTAAAGAACTGGAAGAATATAAAACAAAACATTTTACACCCTCACTACGCCGATTTAACAAGAAAAAGAGGAATCGTTTTTTAGTCAGAAACGAATTGCAACGAAATTGTTTCGGCTTTAGCACTATTTAGTAATCTGTGGCCGCGTGGAATCCGGTCTTTAATTAGGTATTTATTTATTAAAATTGTGCCCTCAATAGCGTAGTTTAAAACACAAAGATTTGTTGGCACTCATTTAGGTGTCCGTGGCCCAGTGTTTTCATTACACACTCGCTTCTCACGCAGGAGGAGCGGAATTCGAATCCAGTGCTGAGCATGTACCAATGAAGTTCTTTAGAACATACAGACGTTCTAATCCTTCATATATCCATAACAGAGACGATAGGTTAGCTTCCTATCGCGCAAAATGGATTATTGAATAACTGGCTGAACGTAGGCTTCTCGGTGCTTCTGCTAATCCAAGTAGGAAAAGGCGTGACGTGACTCAATCCGTAGTACTACAAGAAATATTAGATATAATTTCACCTCAAAACAACGTTTAACCTAATTTTTGTCTTTAAAAAAGTGTTGAACAGGACTTTATTTTTTGTAATAAGACAATTTTTGAGAAATAATACCCAAGCCTAATATGTAGATAGTACGAGTATCTTCTATATATCCATCTCCATCTCTACCAAAATATTGTTTACAAGGTTATTGGTGTTATTGGTGCGGCTACTTTCATACTCCATTTACGTAACCAGGTGCATTAATTACTTAGTATGTGGTTTACAGATAAATAAACAACCTATGCAATTCCGGGTAGGTTTTCCTGTAATATTTGGCTTAAGTCCTATATTCTGTAGTTAACAAAACTAAAATAAAAATATATATATATTGAAAAGTTTATAAAGAGCCCTTTTTAATATACACTGTATGACTTATTATTGTGGTTTTTTCGTTTTGTCATTTTAACCCCTCCACTTTTTTGTAGGCAATATTATTTTGATATTAGAATTTAATTATGTTGCGTTTATCAGGATATTTTTTTTTGCAAAAGAGTTCAAGAATTTGATTTCAAAGATTTATTATAGTTACTTATAGACAGAGGGACGGACTTAGACGCGAGTGATACAATTCCTTTTTTACCTTTGAGGTAAAAAAGGAATCCTAAAAATGAGTCGCTAAATGTGCTGGTAACGGCGAAACTCGCCAACGGCTAAGCCGAAACTTTTATTACACTATTCGTTGAAGTTTTAGGAACATTCTTAGGAGAGCTTTTTTGGATGTAGGAAACATCCGAAAAATCTAAAAATCTTGGGTTCAGTTCATGGGGTTCGATCTCTTCTGTCGATGGGGTTGGTAGCTTTTGACAGAACGGCGTATCGTGCCAGCTAGAAATTCATAAAAGCGATCTTATCAAATCAACAACTTAAAATAACCCTGTACAAGCCCGTAAATTCATGTCGCAATTAATAGGCATATCGTTACTACTGGGGCACTTCGGTTTTTCGATTCTCGATACGATCTCGATGAATACAACATATCAGTAGGGATGCAACCGATACGATACCGATATTGGCGATATTTCAGGTTTGCCGATATATCAGCATCGCTGGTGATGGATGGTGATCGCATGGTGATAATACAATGATACTTTTCCATTTCTCGCTTAAAAAATGTAATGTAAACACGCGTGTTGTTTAGTCTATTTCATGCAAACGAGGCACGAACTATGCTCGGGGAAACCCCGCGCTCTAATTTTAAACAAAAATCTGATTAATGTTAATTTTAATACTAAAACTGTATCAACCTGTCTATATTTTTTATATAACCTAAAAAAATAAACTGACTTGTGTTTTATATATTTAACCTTCATTTTTTAATTCAATAAACATAGCGGTATCGGTATCGGTATCGCCGATATTTTTATAAGCGTATCGGTATCATATCGGCAAAAAGGTGTATCGTTGCATCCCTACATAGCAGCCACTTATCCACGAAAATGACCAGCCATTTACTCTGTCCGGATAAAAATTGCTTAACTTTACTGTAAATCTTAATTATAGCGAAAAATTTGTTGGTTATCATCCTTCCACCTTCTACTTAAGAGTGAAAATGTTCGGTAAAATTGCGCGCTTCCATATTAAGAGGTGCACATTTGTCAGCCTCTTATTATAATAATAAGACGTATTTTTGTGCCACAAAATGTTACAATATTGCTGTGCAAAGTACGTGAGTGTAATTTGAGAAAATGTACGGGATGTTCCCGTTTCACCCCATCAATTGTGAAAATCCCGAGTCAATCTACACTTGATCGTATTCATATAACAAACAAACAAAAATTTAGATACAGACACATTCATTGCTTCTGGCGCCACACTAGCATATCCTGTGTCGTGGGAACCACAAACAGCGACGTCACACACATATAAACATCCGAACAGGGGGTGCTTTTTTCTTTATTTCTTGATTCGGTTTAATCTTTTTTATACTGGTGACTTTTAATAAAGTGACCTTTTATGCGGTCAAAGGTTCTATGGGGAAAGATTTCATTGTCGGTACTATTTTTAATTTACCATTTGGTAGGCTACTGAAGTTAACCTTTACAGGCATCACTCATACAAATAATGCTTTTTCGGTTGGATTCGGCATCTGACAAGGTAGTCGAATAAAAGAACATTTCTGAAGTGTACAAAATGGCTTGGTAATAACACAATTGTATTTTATTAAATAAACAGCATTTGACTAGGACGTCATATGTTTATATTTCCTAAAACATGTATAGAAAAGTACCGTTTTGACAGTTCATTAAAGGTATCTATTTTGACTAGCAGCCCAATACCAAATTGGGAATTTATTTAGCATGGATTCTTAAAAGATAGAGAAAGAAAGAACGAAAACCATTTATTGCCAAACATTAGAAAATATGAAAAAATAATAAAAAATAATATTTTATAATGTGATGAGTTGTGAATTAAACGGAATTTAGTATAACTGTCTGGTTGAACGTGGCCTCAAATGTGCCCTTGCAACCCAGTTTGGGAAACTTTATACAGAGTGTTGTTTTGTAAAGTTACGCCCGACTCAGGAGTGAATATTTACACGACAAAACAAAAAAAAAACAGCATAAAATATCTAAAAACAATAAATTGTGGCCTTACTTCTTAATGAAGCGCTCGCAATATCGGACACTCGGCGCGCGTCTTGTGCGCGCCGAGTGACCCGGCGGCGGCGGCGGCGGCGGCGGCCGGGGGTGTCCGCACGTTGCTATTAATTCAAGACAAATTGAGCACGGTCATTTGTGAATCAAAAATTTGCGAGCGAAAAATTAAACTATAATTATAATTTTATTTACAAGCGATACGTAAATTATCGTTCCTGAGTCGGGCGTAACTCTACAAAATAACACTCTTGGGGTTGTCTCACGTGTCAATTTTTTTTTAGGTTTTAAGGAAAATCCGGCATCTTGGCAATTGGATCAGCGCTTCCGGTAATCACATGTTTGTTCATAGCGAAAGTAACTAATTTTAAAATCACCTCAGTCGATTAGTGGTGTAAACACACATTCAGATACAGGCATAACATTGCCTTTGCTCACACTGGGCTGACCCCTACGCTAGGCAACTAGGATGAAATGTATCCTGGGTAACAGAAACTGCGCCGAAATCTACGGCTTTTAATTTAGGCTTGCTATATTGGCACTGGAAGCGCTATACGGAAAATCGTACTTTTGATGAATATGTGAAGCCTGATACTAATGAATCTCATAAATGCAATGGACACTATCCTATAGGCAATTTATTTATCTTTTTAATGAATATACTATATCGGGTAATTGCCCAATAGTGATGTCCAATTGAGCAGTTCGATTCGTTTCGGAATTTTGCTTTTCCTCGACATTTTGAAACCTCGTAGTATGGTGAATATCATAAAAATCTTATGAAAATATAGATACAGCGTAAAGATAAACGCGTTCATTTTAAAAATATATTAAATCGGTCTACTTAATTCATTTTAGTACGATTTATACAGTTGCAAGAAATTCATTTTCTTTTCGATGAAACTGGATTTTTCGTTACAATGTAGATTACCACCAAAAATAGCTAAAAATGTTACTACGACGATAAGTGTCTAAAATATTTACTAAAATTACAATTAGAAAGCCTATATTATGGGACGTGTCCATTGCGAATGTGAACGAGTTCCCAGGTCAGTCAGTAGCAGGTGAGGCCTCACCAAAGAATTCACATATCACTCTTCTCTGGCAACATTTGAAAATAGAACTGCGGCGTGATCTGGAGCGCGCGCAACAGCTGGGGGCTCTTAATAAAACGTTAACGAACAGCCTCACCCGGTGGACCTAGAGGCATGAAACTTTGTGCAAGTGTTCTATAAAATTCAGCATTAAGTAGGGTTTAGGCGATATTCAACCCAAATAGGGGTTACATTTTGTATTTTTTTTAAACTTGATTTATGAATCTGACATTTGGCAGATAGACAGTTTATAGTTGCCCAAAGCAGAGAATAGGGGGAGGAGCATTATTTACAACAAGGCCGTATCGTGGGTGGGGCAATAAATACAAAATTAATAGTTAAAGATGAAAAAACGTAAGTCTAAGTGTTTTAAAATACTTTGTACGCAACCCTTTGTGTCGCGTATGACTTGGCCATTTTAACACAACTTACGCAGGTGAAGCCGCGGGCAACGGCTAATCATCATGTAAAAATCCAAGACCGGTTTTTTTTTATTTCACCTCCAGTTGTGATTCGATCCCAGGACCTAACTTGTGTGGCAGGTCCTCGACCGCTACTCTGTAGAGGTCACTGTAAACTTGGAAGACTGAAGCTCTATCTCTGCCATCAATCCGCATCCGCATCGCAATCAAATTGTCATTTTGAAGGATGTCAGACGCCTACAGAGCACACTTTGATTACGATTACGAGTATTTTTTTTAAAGTATTTGAACGAACTAAAACGCTAATTTGACAGTTGTTATTTCAAAATTGCAATCAAATTCTGAGTCTCGATACCTTACAGAGGTAGCCATTCATCTAAACTCAGATTTTTATACAACTAGCTAGACTAACATGCCTGTTGTATTCGCCTCTTTATAGGGTTCTGTACCCGAAGGGTGCCAAACGGTACCCTATTACTAAGACTCCGCTGTATATCCGTCCGTCTGTCTTCGGGCTCTAGCGGATGAACCGAAATAGGTAGAGAGCTGAAATTTTTGCAGAGGGTGTATTTGTCAATTGTCAATTGTAAGACGGGCTGGTTTCCGCAACTCGACGACGAAAGCGCCTATTTTGCGTGTGGGTGGGAATGCGACATCATTCGAGCCAACCCAACTCCTCCAGGAACGCCAGTAGGCCCTTTACGTTACCGACTATCCCTGGAAGGTCCCTCGATTGACCGAGGTGTTTAGCCCTGTAGTCCGCTACTCCTGTGCACTCCATGAGGACGTGAGCAGCCGTTTCTTCTGCCTCCAAGCAGGCTCTGCAAAGGGGGCTGTCGGTAACACCTAGGACATATAGATGTTTATTAAAGAAACCATGGCCAGTAAGTGCTGCAGTTACCAGTTGCATGCGCGGCCTACTAAGTCGAAGCAAGGTCTTAGCCAGCCTAGCGCTAGGGGACGGCAAGGCCAGCTTAGCCTGCCTGCACTCCTCATGGTTTGTCCAAAGAGTGGCATGATCATTCCTGGTCGACTCTCTCAGAAATGAGCGTACCATCTTGAAGGGAAGAGGGATGATAGGTTCGGGACCATACGCTGTCAAGCTAGATCCTTTACGCGCCAACTCATCCGCTGCATCGTTACCTCTTGATCCGCTGTGTCCTTTTATCCATTGAAGGATTACGCGGTTGTGTTGACATACCTCCATTAGTCGTTTTTGACACTCGTAGATTAGCCCTGAGTTAATAGTGTTGCTATTTAGGGCTTGTAGGACTGCCATGCTATCCGAGAGGATTAGAATGGAGGAATCTCTGCAGAGGGTGTATTTCTATTGCAACAATAAATAATGAAACAAAACTTTAAAGAATTAAAAGTAATCCTCATACAAGAGATTATTTGTATGGGCATTTTCTTTTACCCATTTTGTTTTATTTGCTTATGGGCGAACTGAGCCGGCCTCTCTCGAATCGGAAAAGATAATTAAATGCGGTTATTGAGTTTTGTGCTTAGTTATTTGTCATTACACGATTAATAATTGCTCATTCAAAATTTAATAAATAATAATACATATAATAATAATAATAATATAATAATAATTTTAAAACATATTTCTGTAAATAAGTAACACAATTTCTATCCACTTCCGGTTTCAATGAGCAAAGAGTTTCGTTAACCTAAGTACAGATACACAACATTTCGATGAACTTAAAAAGCTATACCCGTACAAGAGACTGTCGTTTTACGTGTTTCCGTGTACAATGGTATGGAACTATTGTGTGCGGGGTCCGACGTCCTACTTGACACACCCTTGACCGGTTTTATTATTTCTTTTAATGTTGCAAAATATATGCTCCTACTAGTATTGTAAAAATCGATTCAGTAAAATCGAAGACATTTAGAAAAATAGATAATTAGAAAAATATGTAGTTGTCGATTAATCAATCGATCGATCAATACTTAATATAGGAATGGGTATTATTCGAATAATCTTAACGAATGACCTGGCCAACTGTGACTACATCACAATTTTTTTCTACCATAAAGCGGCAACTCACCAACTGTCATGTTGGTCTACAGTCCATTTGTTCCTAGATGGCAAACCTCAATAACAAACCATAAAATCTGACATTTGTAGTGAAGGTAATAAGTGAATGAACTGCCGAGATCTGATAGAAGTGAATTTTGAATGAACGAAATTTATTCAGAAATTTCATGATTGAGTTTGCAATTAAGTTTTCAATTAATTTTATCCATTTCACTAGCTGTTTAATAATAGTGATCCGATATATGTTTAAAAAAAGCGATTTCTATTGAATTTCTGTTATTAAACATGGAACGAAATAAAACCAACTTCGGGTTTGCTTAAACTATATTTATTGTCATAAAATGTATTACATATGTAAATAATAAACACAGATAAACTATCTCATACACATATCAACAAGATAATTAAATAAATTAAGAAATATTCTGCCTCGTACGTGTCATATCCGATGCAAAGGTCTTCATTTATTGCCTTACGTTAATTATAATGATAATAAGATACTTTCGCGCCTTGTTCGCCCCTAGCTTTTCTCTTTCGTGTATTATGAATATGGTAAATATGGATGGTGGTTTAAAATTGAGATAAATCATTTATCTTAAGTAAATTATACGAAAATGAGAAAGGAGTTGTTTTGAGTCCCATGGGCATACGCGTCATCTGATATTGTCCTGAAGCAAAAGCAGTATATTTTCAACTACATGGGTCTAAACTGGCTTGATAATAACCTTGACACAAATCTAAATGGCTAAAATAGAATGGCTAAAAGAACATGAAAATGAATATATAATTTCTGTAATTTTGGGCAAAGGTAACTTATCGTCATTAATGCAGTTATTTAATTTTCGGTAATCGTTTACCACACCTCTGTCTGTTTTCTCGGGAACTAAAAGAATAGGACTAGACCACTCACTAGTTGATGGTTCGATTATGCCATCCTTTAACATTTTTTCTATTTGTCGATTCACTTCTTGCTTCTGAGAGTGGGGAAGTAGGTATGGCTTTACTTAAACGGATTCTGTATTTGGTTTCAAAGATATCGACTGTTCATAAATGTCGGTAGTAGCCAATTTGTCATTAGGTAAATAGAAAATATCAGGAAATTTACGCATACATTTTTAATAGAAATCACCTTAATGTTGTAACTGTAGCGACGAAAATAGCTGCTTAACTCGCTCCACGTTCTTCTCACTTTTATCAGACACACACACACACATCATAGTTACGAAGCTTCTCCAAAGTTAAATAAATTTTACATAAAATCAATTCCTTTTCAGTCGTATTCAGAATCATTACAGGAATCTTCCCATTTTTGGGGCTCGCTAATACGCTAGCAATAAAAACTCCCTTCTTAATTTCCGATGCACAAACCAAACATTCTTTAGTCATATTTGTCTCCACATAATGAATAGACTCCGATCTGGGCGGAATGGTCAATGCACTTCTGTATTTGGAAACCGTTAATGTAGCTAGCTGCGGTAATGGGCTAGTCCATAGCTGCGGTAATGGGCTAGTACATAGCTGCGGTAATGGGCTTCCCCCTGTCACGCAAAATGGAGAATTGAATCACTGATTAAAAGTGGGCACAGTTGTGCCTCTTCCACCCCGTATGCGAAAAGGCGTGACGCTATTTATGTAATGTTGTTTCGAAGATATAAAAAGTGCGTAATTGTGGGGTGCAAAAGGGAGCATGTCCAGTGCCTCTTATATGCCAATCATTAATCAATATTAATGATGTGATGTGAATGTAAATAACACCAATGTCTTGGTCTTATTTACATTCACTTTAATCCGTGAGACATAATCTCATTTGCATTTTATCCACCGACGATGCAAATTTGGCTTGATAAGTATCACTCCTATTTGCATCCGTTTATCACACACTTTCAAAATAATTAAACAACTAATCATAATGAATTCAATACATCATACATTCAATACAACAGAAAAAAAATGATGGCGCGACCACATCAACGGTTTTGAAAAAATAACTTGCTTAGATTTCTAATTAAACTGCTGCAGCTATCCAGTGACTCAGTCTCACTGTATAAGACCTAAATTAATGGCAAAAAGCAACACTAATAATAACTGAAATAAATAAAGGGTAATTTTCTCCATACATTATATTTACAATATTTATTTCCTCGATAAGTATGCACCCTACAGATTTTTTCTGCATAACAAATGTTATTTGTATAGATAAAACCTGCCCTAAAACAAATTCTCAGATCAAAATTCCAAGTTTAAAAAATGAAAAGAAAGAAAAGAAAGAAAGAAAGACATTTATTACACACAAAAAACACACCTTACAGTAGGACAAAACAAAAAAGTATAATAAACAAAACGAAACATCTAAAAACACAACTAATTGTAAACAATTATTGGCCAGGGTCACGGTGTGTTCTTGCTGTGCAAAAGGTACTAACTCAGCATTGTGCTGGGGGTGGAGGCCCTCAGCGCTGATTTTCAGTTAGTGCCAGGTAGTGACCGCACGTGCCACAATTGCCGTGTAGTGTGCGTACAATACTTACATAATATTACTTATATTTAAATAAACTGTGATCGGTGTGTATATACAAGGCTGAGATAATATGTGCTGTGTGAATAAACTGAAAAATAAATAAATAAATAAATAATACAATAAATTAATAATAACTTAAAAATGTGTGACATAACACAACTGCTTTTTCTGATGCGATTACGTCGTCGTCGTCAAGTTGAGTTGCGGCGAGTTGTTCAGACAGGGAAGGGAAGTTTCTGCTGTTCAAGCAAATATGCCTTGAGCTTTCGCCCAAAAGCATATCTACTGAAAGCTTCGTGGACTGGGGGAGGAATATCATTCCAAAATTTGGACGCCGCATACCTGAAACTACCCCGGAATGCCATCGTTCTATGCTGAGGGGTGACGATTCTCTCCTTGTGAACGCTACGCTGCCTGGTGGAAAACTGGAGCTTCTTGTATAGGTAGTTGGGAGCTTCAGTGCGTATGACACCAAAAAGCAACATGGACAAATGGAGTTTTCGTCGGGCTTCCATGTTCAGGAGTTTTGCATTGTTCAAATGTGGAGTGACATGGGATCTGGGAGGGACCTTGAAGCAAAAACGTGCGCATGCGTTTTGAACACGTTGTATTAACTTTCTTGTCCGGGCAAGTATACAGCCACCATAAACGACATCACAATAGTTTAATCTTGATAATATAAGCGATTCACTTAGCCTGACACGCAAATCAGTGCTAAGGTAATCGCGTATATTATAGAGAAGTTTAAGGCGATAGAAGCAGTTGCTGACTACGTTGCCTATATGTTTTTCGAAACGCAGCTCTCCATCAATTAGTAAGCCGAGATTTTTTGCTTCTACAACCCTTTCCACTGGTTCCCCCATAATAGCTATATTATTGCCGGCAAGGGCTTGCACCGTATTATGGATTTGATTATGAGTACCAAGTACCATGTACTTTGACTTGCTGGGGTTCAGCACCAGACAGTTCCTGCCAGACCATGCCGCTATGCCGTGCCGCAGCTATTGCATCTTCTGATGGTGTCGACAAGTACAACTGCGTATCATCCGCGTACAAGTGGAAAGAGCAGTTTTTGATACCGGTGACAATATCGGCGCTGTATAAAATAAACAGAAGAGGTCCTAATATGGAGCCTTGCGGGACCCCCCGCGTCAGCTGCTTTGTTGATGAAAACCGCATCGTACCATCATTCTTATGTATTACGACTGTTTGCGCACGGTCTGACAGGTAACTACCGAACCACCTAACCGTAGCATTATCGAATCCATAATTAAACATCTTTGATAATAAGAGGGCAGTATTAAGACAATCGAAGGCTCTGGAGAAATCTAGCAACACCAAAATTGTGCTCCTCTTCTTGTCGAGCGCTGACAGCACGTTGTCCACGACGTCTAGCAACGCAGTAGCCGTCCCTCGACCCTTCCGGAACCCAGATTGCAATTCCGGTAGAATGCCATTTTCCTCCAGATACCTCGACAGCTGGTTATATACCGCCCTCTCAATTACCTTAGACATGCAAGGAAGAATGCTAATGGGACGGAGATCGGATATGTGGACATGATTAGGTTTCTTGGGGGTTGGTGAAACTTTCGCAGTCTTCCAGTCAGTCGGAAAGATGTTCGTCAAAATGCTCCGATTAATAATCGCAGTGAGGGTCGGCAATGTCGTAGGTAGAGTCAGTATAACCATGTCTATTCCAATTCGGTCAACTCCTGTCGCATTGGTCTTGATAGACGTCAGTATTTTTGCAACAGTGTGTGCAGTGACGGGGTTCAGAAAAAAACTAGTAGCATTGTCGTGTCGGTTAAATTCAAAGTAAGTCAAGTCCGAAATGGTCACCTTAGTCGTTCCTGGTACATTCATGAAATGGTCATTAATGGCGTCGGCATTACAAAAGTGTGCGGGTAACTCAATATTTCGTCTATCCGGTAGAACAGTGTGATTAAGGTTTTTCCACAGGCGCTTCGGATCTTTAGTGCAGCTGTTGATTTTTTGTTCAAAAAAATTTTTTTCATTGTGTAGGGCGGTGATGACTAGGTGTTTGAGGTCTAAGTAGTAGTTTTTATGAAGGTATCTCTGTCTATGAACCTAAAAAAAGTTCCACTGTGTCACGAGGTACGTGCCTGCGATGACAAAGCCCCGCTGCACAGGAACTCGGCATGTGCTGCGGCGCTAATTCCCACTTTCATTTGTTTTTTTTTACATAATTTATTAACACAACCTTCGTTGCCTTGTATTTCATTCATTCGTTCAATTTGTTCTATCATTCACATTACCCCTTCACTAAACTTAACTAAACTAAATTGTGTGTAATTTTTCTAGTAATTAGAAATTTGGGAAAATAATGTTATTTCCAAGCTGAATTTCGACAAGTTTTAGTGAAATTTAGTGTATTTATGTTTAAAGTAGTCTTTGTGAGTTTTTGTGAAAACAGTCATGGAGTGATCCTTGGGAAATATCGAGTTTTTGTAATCACGTCATCTTTGTTTACATCTTAAGCCAGTTAAGGTCAAATAGAGTGTTGTTGTTTATGTAGTTGATAAACTAACGGTTTTTCTCGTTAGCTGGTCGAATATCGACAGACAGTAAACTGTAGCGTACTGCTTACTATATGACGCGTTAGTTGATAAGCTAACGGTTAAAACCGTTAAATAGTAAACTGGTTTAAACTTGGTTTTAAACGAAATACCAGGGCAAACACTGCGGTAGCTTAGGTGAAGACTAGAGGGGGCGAGCGCAGCGAAGCCCCTGAATGGTCTTCGTGTTAGGTTGACATGTAAGAACAAAAGAAACGTACATTCTAAACCCTGTCGGTCTGGTTTACTATCTGTCGATAGTCTAACGGTTTTGACTATCTTACGGTGACATATAAACATTATGGGCCTTACCTCAAAAAAAAAAACTACTGTTAGCACTTATTTAAAAACAAAAGTGTATGGGAATTTGACGTTTTTTTTAGGTTAAACTCTGTTTAATATTTTTTGTGGAAACACGGTAAAGGGTTGAGATGTTTGTGATTCAATCATGCAAAAATGGCTGAACGGATTTGTATGATATTTGTAACACGAAATAGTTTATATCCTACTATAACACAATTTCGTATTTACTTCTCGATAAAGGACTATTTTATAGTCAACGCAGACGAATATTTTTTTTTAAACCCTTTCATCACAAAGTAAACTGTTGCCTTATCATGTTATTCTGAAATGCAGGAGTTTGAATCGCTTCTGAAAAAAGACAGCTCGTGTGAAATAATTGTGTTATTTTTGGTCTTATTTTTTTGAAATATTGGATGTCAGATTTTTATATTTTATATTTAATGCTTCTGCTCTTTCACACCATGTATTGTGAATACGCATACTGTATAATCCGCCCATAAAGAACCCCATACAAGAACAATAACCATGGATAGTCGTTTTTTATAAGGACAATGGAGATGCGCCCATAAAAATCTATAACGTTTAAATTAAGACCGAAAAAAGATATAAAAGAAGTTTTTATAGATCCTCGTTTTGGAGGTTATAGCAATTTTACTATATCCTTTTTTGTACAAGGACATACTCAAACGGAAATCGGAATTTAATGAGATTCAAAGTCGTTTTTGTTTCAGTTTGATGATACTATTTGTTATACTTTATGATGCTTTATCTTTGGTCATCTAAGGATTACAGGAACAATACTAGTAATTTAAGACAGACATACAGGTTGTATCAGAAGTTTTCACCTTGGCGAGGGAACGAGACAGCGGTAGGTACCGACTACGCTTGCTGTCTCTTTCACTCGCTAGGCAACCGACACGTCGCCTGCAAGTGCAGTTGGCTATGAGCTTGCACCTTTACCCTTCTCTCATTACAATACGCCACGCAACAGCTCAGCTCAGCTCGTGCTCAGCGATCAACCTTTCTCATGCTGACTTCTTTGCTGGAAGAGATCTCTCACTAGAGATAAGCTGGCCTTTGTACACTATTTTAATGTATACTTTGTCATTTGAATTATATGTGTGCGATAAAGAAAATTATGAATTATGAAATTGTAAAGCCAGCCTAATAGCCATTTTACCTAGCATTAATAAGCTGTCAGATAAACAGCCAGTTGCAGAAACTGTGTTTGAATTTTAAGGACCCGCAAAACGCTGATGGTATGTCAGTCCCATAATTTTTTGATTTTTAAGGGTTCCGTACCTTAAAAAGAAAAAAGAAGCCATCACTTTAATGTCCGTCTGTCTGTTTGTTTGCCAGGACCCTTTTTCTGAGCAACGCGTAAAAATATCAATTTGAAATTAATATCAAATATCAGGTCAGCGGTTTGTTAAAGTTGTGAGAAAATCAAACTTATAGTTCAACGTAATCAAAAGATATCGCCCCATATATGTCAAAATATGGCTGAAATTTATTGATATACGCAAGTGAATCAAAACATATAGGGTACTTCAGTTGACCTTTGATACAAGCATGGCATTAGGCACTAAGAAGGTTATTATAGTACAAGTAAAGGAAAACATCTGAAACCGGTAAATATGAGTTCCTTCACAAAAAATGTGATTTATGCAGAACCCTTGGTGCGCGTGTCCAACTCGCATTTGGCCGGTTTTTATTTGATAAAACATGACTCTTATTTCTGAGTATATAATGTTCATGACAGTTACACGCCATGACGTAACGCCCGTTAACGTTTTGTGGGCCTTTCAGCAACTCAGGGTAAACCGGTAAAATTAATAATCACCAAGTTTAAGGCAACCGCTAGTGCAGTGATTATTGTTTTGAAATTGATCATTTTTTTTTATGATTCATACAAGAGTAGAAAATAATTGAGGGCGCCGTTATCTTTGTTTGTTGTTGTTTTAGCCGAAATGAGACAGACTCACCTCTGGACGCGGAAACACTTTAGTTCCGAAAGTTCCGTTTTCTACTCTTCTACTATATACTTGGTATTACTATATACTCAGCTAATAAAAGTCACCCAGTACTGAATGGTTAATTAAAAACTGAGACCCATCGAAATGAAATTGTTCCCATTGACATTCGCGGTATAAAAAATATTTGGCGGTAATTTCCCGCGAGTATTATCTACCAGGTCCAGCGACCAATAAAGTTTTACCGAAAACCGATAATGCGATGGACAAACTTAATTTAATAGCCAACAAAATGAAAATAGTTGGCTCTCCTTCTGTCGTAATGGTTTGCATCGCAAAACATGAATAAAACCAGCCAAGTGCGAGTCGGACTCGTGCGCCGAGGGTTATAATCCGATTTTTTCCCTTACCTTTGCTATAAGACCTTGCTTCGTGCTAAAATCATTCCTAGGTCAATGGACATTCAACATATTTTCGGCATAAACGGACGTATATTTTGAAGGCATTGACTTAGAAGTTCGATTTTTTCACAACTTCCTCACCAGACCTCAGTACTTAATTGGCATTGAGAGGTAACGCGTTAAACTTAGTACCTCAGCGCGTTCCTGAAAAAAAGGTTCTTGAAAGACGGACAACGAAGTGCTCCTATAGATGACGGGTCTTTTTTCCTTTATAAGTTACGGAACCCTACAAACACATATGGCCGAATTCACAGACTGCTGCTCAAATAAAGTACCCAATGTAAAATAAAGTACCCAATGTAAAATAAAGTACCCAATGTAAAATAAAGTACCCAATGTAAAATAAAGTACCAATTTAAAATGTACCGTTATGAATCGCGATTTTGAACCTTATGCCAAAACACTATCAGAGCCAGGGAACTCAATTTATAGTTAGTTTTTTTACAAACATTTCACTGCATATTCATATAAGCGCCTTCTCGAAATAACCTTCTTACTAATTTATTAACAAAATGGCGCATCATTATATGAATATAGATGCAGTGAAATTAGTTGGCATTCTAGATACAATAAGCAGTCAGTCTGTCACTGTCAGTACACTTTCATAACATAACATAACATAACCTTAGCGTCACGACTTCTCCCATACGGAGTGGCAGAGGCACAGTTGTGCCCATTCAGCCAGTTATTAAAAATTCCATTCTGCTTGACAGGGGGATAGCCCATCGCCGCAGCTAAGGAGTAACATAGGTTTTTTTCACGATGTTTCTCCATCACGGTTAGAATGTCCGTATAATGTACTTAAAATAAATAACTTATCTCATTGGTACTTGTAGTTGGAGATATTTTGAAGCGCCTTGTAATTCGTGATATGCCCCTACTAACCAACTCTGTGATTCCACTGTCTCCTTTGATGGAACCATATTTTATTTGTCAAGTTATTTAATTAATGGTAAGTCAAATCCGCACAACAATCCACTTTTTAAAGCCAGTTCACTAATTTAAGAAGTTTTAGCGACAGGAGTTCTGGACCCACATAATTCTGGATTGGGACGCGTAATGTATAAATTAACTTATTGAGAAAATGTAAACGTTCAATTAAAGTTCAAAATATTATTATTATTCATAAAAACAGTAACATGATTTCTTCTAACCGTTTTTTTTTTTTAATTAACCAATGTGAAATATGACTTTAATCAATTTATCACATAACTCCAGAAAAAAAACCTAGTAGAGCACCATTTATGGTGATAGAAGTAAAACTTCTTTTACTTAATCGATCGCATTCGAAATTGGAAACAGAAACCGAATACTTAAACTACTGAAACGTCAACTCTCTTAAAATTTTACTCTCCTGCCATCGCTCACTTTTCGATTTTATTCATTTTGGTTTACAAAACGGATTACAATCACGTAAATATTCTTTAGAACATGCACAAGAAATCCTTCTCGACTGCTCTCCAAAGTATGTAAACTCAGAAGGATATATATGTGAGGCGGAAAATATTAACAATACTTTATAATAATCAAACAGTATTTAAAATTAAAAAAATACAAAAATACAAAAAAATACATTATTACATCAGATCATTTAAATTTAAATTCGAACTAAATACCAAATTATATTAGTTTTGCAATTCCTATGTAAAAACCGATTTATCGAATTTGTATCGATTACTATTACACATGTCTTTTCCTCGCTTCTTTGGATAGATTATTATACAGAAGTGGGACGACACATTCTGGATATTGGTTCATTATTATGGATTATGGTCTGAAATTTGTGTGGATACTGCCAACATTCGTGAAATCTGTGCCAAAACAAATGAGAGTTTGCAATAACGCAACCTGCAGCGACCGCAAATAAGGTGTCCGATATGTCGAGGCTTAAAAGTAGCATATGTCGGCTGAGCTGGGTTCAGTACGTGTTTAGTAATAGTTACTGGTTGGCACAAAGTTGAGGATGCGTGCGGTAAAGTGCATAAAAGTTATGCTGTTGCAGACATAGAAATAACTTTCTTTTAAAAATTATGAAAGGGAGACTTTTTATGTCGGTGGGCAATTTGTTGTATATTTTTACGCTTATTGCATAACAATTCTTTTGGTAAAGCGTTGTTCGTGGCTTATGTTCCAGTACTAATCTATCCGGATTTCTAGTATTCCTAGGAAACTGTGAACATATTTATGTTTTGTTTCACAAATTTTGCTACTTCAAATATATAGAGACACGGTAAAGTTAAAAAGTTTAGTTTTTTGAACAGCGTTTTACATGATTCTTGGGGTTTTACTCCTAAGATTGCCCTGACGCATTTTTTTTGTATAACAAATGCTCTGTTGACATCTGTACTATTTCCCCATAAGATGATGCCGTACCTTAACACGGATTCCACGTATCCGTGGTAGGCGGCAAGTGTTGTTTGGAGGGTGGTAGTTTTTCTCAGCTTTGAGAGTGCAAATACAAATCTACTTATTTTATTGCAAACCTTGTCAATTTGCAGTTTCCAGTCTTTGTCAATTACAATACCGAGAAATGTCACACTATTTTTACATTTTATTATTTGGCTATTATAGTTTATAGTGATATCACTGACATTGTTGAATATTTTCTGAGTCACATTAATTTTTAGATTATTATTATTTAATCAATCGTCTACTAACCCTATTGTTTTATGTATGTCATTTTTGTGTTTATCAATTGATTTATTATCCTTATTACCATTATTATAATTTGATTAGTTAAATAGAATGTCATTATTATTATTGCTTACTATAATCGAAATGTCGTCCGCGAATAAGATGGATTGGTGTAATGTCACTTTTGGTATGTCATTTATATATATTAAGAAAATAAGTGGGCCTAAAACACTTCCTTGAGGTACACCAAAATTATTATATTTATATTCAGCCTCATATTTAATTTCCTTGTTATTGCTATTTAATCTATTTATGTGCACACTTTGTTTCCTATCACGAATATAGGTCTGTATCCATTGTAGGGGTGGTCTCCTTACGCCATATTGTTCTAGTTTATCTAACAAAACATCATGCGAGACAAAATCAAAAGCTTTCGTCATGTCGAAAAATAAAACAGATGTATTGTATTTAAGATCGAAGCCCTTCGCCACACTAGATACAAGATTGAATGCTGCTAGAATTGTAGATTTATGCTTTTGGAAACCGTATCGTTCCTTTGTTATTATTTTATGCTTCTCAAAGTAGTCATTAAGTCTAAATTGCATAGCTTTTTCAAATATTTTCGAGAATATTGGTATCAGTGTAACTGGTCGATAGTTGCTGGCTTCTTCTGTATTCCCTTTCTTATACAGCGGTTTCACAATCGAAAGGTTTAGTTTTTCAGGAAATCGTCCTTCCTCAAACGATATACATAGTCAGGTCATAAGTTCTGTCACACAATAAAAACTTTTGAATTTAGAACGCTGGCCACAAAAAAGTTTATTGAATTCGCATTTCGAATTTTTCATGAAAATAAAAATGTGTACTTTTTAGAATTTTCCTCATTTTTTAATATGGAGTGGACACTTAAAGAAGACCGTGTCGCAGTTATTGCGTTGCATCGTTGCGGTTACGCGCCAATTCAGATTTTCGACTTACTGAAAAATTTGAAATTTACCAAAAGATTCGTTTATCGTACCATAAAACGATACAATGAAGACTCTAGTGTAGATGACAGGTCAAGAAGTGGTCGCCCTCGCTCTGTTAAGACTCCAGCAGTGATAAAAGCTGTGAAGGCGCAAATTCAAAGAAATCCCATACGTAAGCAGAAACTATTGGCCCTTCAGATGGGGTTAAGCAGGACCACGGTGAAAAGGGTGTTAAATGAAGACTTAGGGCTTAGGGCATATCGAAGAAAAACAGGACATCGTTTGGACGCTCGTTTAATGGACCTGAGTCTGAAGAGATGCCGCGCTTTGTTGAAGCGGTACGCGGGAAAAAAGCATCGGGAAATTCTTTTTTCGGATGAAAAATTTTTCACCGTGGAAGTGAGCTACAACAAACAAAATGATAAGGTGTACGCACACAGCAGTGAAGAAGCGAGCAACCGTATTCCGCGTGTCCAACGAGGTCATTTTCCATCCTCGCTCATGGTTTGGTTGGGAGTCTCTTATTGGGGCTTAACTGAGGTAAATTTTTGTGAGAAAGGCGTAAAAACGAATGCAGTTGTGTATCAAAATACAGTCCTCAAGAACCTTGTGGAACCTGTTTCTCATACCATGTTTAATAACAGGCACTGGGTATTCCAACAAGATTCTGTGCCAGCTCATAGAGCGAAAAGCACACAAGACTTGCTGGCGGCGCGTGAAATCGACTTCATCCGGCACGAAGACTGGCCCTCCTCCAGTCCAGATTTGAGTCCGTTAGATTACAAGATATGGCAACACTTGGAGGAAAAGGCCTGCTCAAAGCCTCATCCTGATTTGGAGTCACTCAGTGCTTCCGAAGGCATCTGCGCCGACCTGAAACGTGAGTTGTCGGTATTGCGTCAGGCTGATACCTCTTTGCCAACGCAGCGAATAGCCGACACGCGCAACAACATTACGCCGGTAAGCAAAAATGCGGTTACTGCAGCTGACCCAGTTCCACGAGTCAAGCCGGCGTTGATAAATATCGCACCGTCTCGTGACGTCACAAAGTTGAGTCGACCAGCACCGGATGCGGTTTCTTCTGGAACATCCAAAATACTGGAACCCCAGAAGGACACGTATGATGCTGTGTCCCGCCGAGCCCGCCGCCGCCGCCCGCGCCCCACACCGCCCGCCGCCGAACAACAGAAGCTGCAGGCTGCGCCGCGCGCGCCGCCGGCTAGGCCCGCCCGTGGCCCGCCGAACGCGACAGTTGATGGGGAAGGCTTTATCCTGGTCCAAAACAGGAACCGCCGCTCCAGACGCAGCCGCAATCTGCGTGGCACAGCCCCTGCCGGTGAGAGCAGCCTGAAAGCTGCCGCTCCCACCGTTCAGTTATACATTTCCAGGATTGACGTGAAAATGACCTGCCAGGACGTTGAACGTCATATCCTGGAAAAGCTGAAGAAAAATCCGCCGTCTGGTATAAAAGAGGCGAATGTACAGATCGAAGTTTTGGAGTCAGAGAGACCCAAGGAGTTCCTTTCCTTCAAACTTCGTGTGCCGGCGGACCTCAAGACGATGTTCCTGGCCAAAGATTTCTGGCCGGAGGGCATCGTTTACCGACGCTACAGGGAAGCGAGAATGAAGAAGAAAATCCCTAGCTAGGTTAGATTATATTTAGTGTGTATATTTTATATTACATTATGTATCTCTAGTTGTAAGGTATTTATAGATATGGGTTTTTTTTTTGTAAGCCTGAAACAAAGATTATTATTATTATTATTATTATTAATGCATCCTTGATTAAGGCAGCTGCCGATATTGACATGGACCTCGTTCGTGCTGCGATAGACGACTGGCCGCGCAGAATAAAGGCCTGTATTCAAAATCGCGGGGGTCATTTTGAATAAACTTTATTACCATAAGAATCTATGTTTTATTAAGTTAATTTTGCTATATAAATGTTTACATAAATAATAAACATGTCTAAATCATTTCATATTGCACATGTGACAGAACTTATGACCTGACTATGTATGTATTAAATGGCATAAAATTGGACATAGTGAATTGCTACATGTCTTGATAACATCTGTTTTTATGTCATCGTACCCTGTTGCTTCAGTATTTTTTAGACCCATTATAATTTTCTTTATGTCTTGTTCCCTTACGGGAGTGATGAAAAAACTAGTTCCTGTACAATTGCGTTTATGTAAATAAATTGTATTTAGTTCAGAATTATTTTTGTTTGTCAAATTTATTAAATAATCATTGAATTTATTGGCTATGTCAAGAGCATTTATTAATAAATGATCATTGTCGTCTTTGATAGCATTTATGTTTTTATATTCTGTTTTATTTTGGCCAACTTCTTTTATTATTTTCCAAGAAGCTCTGCAAATGTTTTTACTCTCCAAAACAATTTTACTATTTTGGTTCTTTTGCGATTGTGAGATGTATTTTTTTAGTAGTTTCGTGTAGTTTCTATATTGCAGTTTATTTGCTTCTGTTTTGTTAACATAAAAATTATAGCGCAGAGATCTTTTCGTTTTGCAACATATCTTTAACCCCTTTGTTACCCATGCTCTTTTTGATATTGCATCTATCTTGCGTTCTATTTTCGGGAAGCATAGTTCATAGAAGAAAGTGACAAAGTTTGCTCATATACTTCACTGAAGGAAATGTTTTGTAGAGCGCTACAAAACTTTCTTATGTTGTCATCACTGTAGTCTCTTTTCACAATGTGCCATGTCTTAATCGCGTAATCTTTTGATTTTATTGGAAAGCTCACCATTTGCGCAGTGTCGTGATCTGATAATTCGAGAGGTAGAGTCGTTCCTTGTGCATCCTTAATATTGCTGTAAATATGATCAAGACAGGCTTTTTCCCTTGTTGGTGTCTTAATCAGTACCTTAAGATTATGCGTATTCATTATGTCAATCAGTTTTTTGGTGTTTATGTAATTTTCAGAATATTGATATTTAAATCTCCTGTGATAATTATATTAGAAATTTGCTTTCTGTGATAATGTGAATAATAAGGTCTCAAATTTATTAAAGAATTGTTCTATTTTATTTTTTTGTGTCCTAATTTAGTTATAATAAAGTAATGATATCACAACCCGGTCAAAAGTACCTAGCAAAATGTTTAGGGGTATTTCGAAAAGCCATTTACTTATTTAATTACTAGAATTCGCGAGTATGTCTTGACATAGCTTAAAAATGTTATTGTTTTCTTCCGTCCCCCCGCACCCCCGACCCCTTTAAGTTTATCGGATGAAAAAGTTGTTCGGACAAAACAGTTGCATCTTAATAAGGGTAACAAAAAAGTTCTGTGTTATTTTTGAACTTTGTTCTAAATTTTTTTTTTAAACATTTTCAGCCCCCATAACTCCGACATTTTGAAAATATTTAAAAAACTGAATCGAAAAAAAAACAAAAGACGATCTGTTCACTTAAGTCTTTAGTGCTGCATTTAAGTAAACCTTATTGGTATTTTAATCGCCATTCAGTAATTTTTTGAGCATAGTCATTCCGCTAGTAGCTCAGTATTTTTATGAAAGGCAGCTCTATTTTTTTTAAAATAGATGTGAATTGAGTGTAGACATAAAACATATTATTGTTGATATTTTTATCGTACGAAGTAGGATTTACGCAGCTTACTTTTTGTATCTCATTTGGATTTTTTTCATCGATCAACGTTATTCGTTAATTTGGGTAATTATTCGCTAATCAGAATTTTCCTTCGATCATTTCATTATTCCCCTAAAAATTTGTAGAGTCGAGTTGAGTTTTAACTCGCGTTCGAAATAGTCGCACTGACTGGTCAGGAGTAATTTTACAACATAAAATCACTCCGCATAACATACGAATTTGTCCATTAGTATTCAGATGAAGGTTTTACAGCATTAGTTTTATGAGCAAAATAGTTTTTCTAACGAATTTTTTACGTGAGATAGTTTGAGAATCGCTGATAATTTTTTGGTTATCCCGTTTGTCAAGCTGAAGGGTTACAGAAGTTACAGAAAAAGTTTCACAAAAAGTAATCAATTAATCAATAAATGAACATTAAATAATAATAAATGTTGTCCACTCAACATTCCGATGGCACTCCACTCAGCTGTGGGGCCATCAACAGATGTTTATTTATATTTTTATTAAGGGTCAAAATCGCGGGCCATTTTTTGATCTACCCACAGACGAGGCAATAGGTTTTCCGGATTCCGGACATTTGAGTCATTGATAACAAAAAAGACGGGAAAGTAAATAGAGAGAATTTTCTACTTTCTTTCACTACTTTTATTGGTGCAAAAATCTACGATTTTCCTCTAAAATTTCAAACAGCCCCTTGAAACGCCGTGGCGCAGTTTATGCGAGACTGCGCCACGGGCAGCTAGTGAGACTAATGAATTGCTTACAGTCCTAGCCTAGGCAGATATTTTTAAATCAATCTTCAATGTTTCAATAGAAAACAAAGGATCAATTACAGTTATTTCAATGTCAATTCGAAATGAAAATATACAGTGGAAATCTGAGTTTCAATTAGCCGAAGTAACAGAATATCTCTAAAAAACGAGAGCCTTGATTTTCTAAATAAATAACGACTCGCTGACATTGACGTGACAATGGCAATTCACTTTAGTTATCCATTATCTTACGTTTCTGTTATATTTTCCTATCATTAGATGATTAGAAATTATCTTCATTACTACTTCATACCTAGGTTTGCCTAGAAAGGAATTCTCTAAACGCCACATAGTAGATAGCTAAAACATGACCGTGTCGTCGGAATACGGGCCCAGATCTCAATAAAGAGATGTTAGTGAAACAAGATCTTTCAGTTTTTATGACAAGACTAATAGGAAATAATTGATTTTATTTTTGCTTTCATTTTCACGTACGTAGATCATGTCGAATAGACCTCGAGCATATTAAAACATTACAATACTTTATTTTATTGCGAAAAATCGCGGGTTCAAACTGACAGTTGACGGTTTGGCGCGAAAACGGACCTACAGCTGAAGTTACGTAACAGTTGTTGTCAGTAAGTGTCTAAACACAATATGCCGAAGATAAGCGACCGAAGTTCGGCATGATTCCGCGGCTGATTTTACGTTCTGGTTTTATCCTCGGCATAGTGTGTTAAAACACTTATGGCTCTGTCCCTTTCTGACAACAACTATTACCTCACTTTTTTAATAGGGAGTTTTAAAACGAGTGCTGTTTGACGTTACTTTCAAATCATATCTGTTGTTGAAATTTAATACTAAATTATATAAAAACGTTCAAAAGATGGGTTTATGTTTTAGGTGTATTTTTTTATTATATGTGATAAATATCTTAACCTCTCGTCAGTGGAGCTGGCCTCTATGGGAAATGACAGTTCTTTCGCATCTGTGAGCCTGGTCGTTTTGGGTTTTTTTTTGTAGGTTCGTATTTAGCGAAACTGTAACAGTATTCGTTAACAGATCTCTATGTTTCTTGAAACAAACCAATCAGGAAAGAGCAAGCTAGCTAATGAATGAAATGAAATTTGAACTAGTTGATAATTAAATTCATACTTTTTGATGGTTTACAGGAGGGGCTATATTTGTACCATTCTAAAAACAGGTGGTGTATAAAACAAATGTATGAAGGTCATCTATGTTTGAGTTCATTACTATTTTGGAAACACTAACGTGTAATTATAATAATTCAACGAATCCAAATAATGTTTGAATCAGAAATAATACATAAAAATATACTAAACTTTAGGGTACTATATATTGAACATCACCATTTTGGTGCAATTCAATTGGAATAAAAGCGCAATTTGCAGAGAAAGGCAAAGGACTTAGTTAAGATCAAGTAAGAATCCAGTTATTTCCATAATTCTTATTAGATCTAGAGAAATTCCAATTAAAATTATAAAAGGGGGGCCCAAGGTCTCCGCCTGTGAGCCTGGTCATTTTGGGTTTCACAGACGCCATCTTTCTTTCAAAATTCTCCCCACTGACGAAAGGTTAACCGAAGCTTTTCTATTCCAAGTGCCTGCGGTGACATCAACAGATAGTGATACTTTAGAATATAGAATTGTAAAAAATACTAATTTAAGCTCGAAATGTCAAAAATAATTTTTAGGGTACCACACCCAAAACTTGACAACGGGACGGTATTGCAAAGGGTCCGCGGTCTGTTCATCTCTCCAGCTGTTACAAGACTATTAAACATAACTTATCATTAGGTGTTTAACCATAAGAGGTGACTGAAGCAGATTTGTGCTCATTTATCTGATTATCAATAATATAAATGTAATTATGATCCTTCATAATAAATTAACAAAATAGTTATTATTAAATATTATTAAATATTTATTTCAGATTACGAGATCCTTACAAATATTATAAAATTATAATTAAATTAACATTTTTACCCGATGGAAGGTGAATGGGATATCCCATCTCTCTGAAAATATCTTCAGGATACCGTTGTCGCTGCCGCGCATTCTGCCCAGCGATGATGCAGCTCTTTTCATTCTGCCCAGCGATGATGCAGACATCGCTGAAGCACTGCAGAAGGCAGCCCCATTAACCTCCACTGCTGGTGTAAAAAGATTGGCAATACGCTCAAAAAGAGTTATCTTTACTGGTATTGAGCACCGAGCGAATCTGCGAGCCAGCACATTACTTCTAACTGCCAACACCCTACAATCCCTCTCCATCATGTCTCATCCTTCAAATATTTGTCCACCAAGTGCCCCAAATACTTAAATTCGGTTACCCGATTCAGGCAACAGCCCTTAAGAAGTTATAATTGAGGGAGAGAAAATATAAAGGCCGTCTTGCAAGCAGTCTTTTGAGAGCCGCTTAATGGAGTTTAAACGCAATATAAATGCTGTTCGATTCCAAATCGATATTCGATCGATGGTTTCTGAACGGCCATTTTGAATTTGACGTTAGCTGCCAATCTGGCAGTTTTGTTGACAACTGACAGACGAAAGCCCTCGCAATGTAAACGCGTTTTGATTAGGGTGTTGAAATTAAATCGCAGGCCATCTGGAATGTATTCGGGTTTCCCTCAGGATTGTTCATATAGCTGAGTGTGTTATTGTTTCTCGAACCAGATAAAGTTCGCATTTTCGTGCCCGATTGTTTTTACCACGTAACATAACCTGTGTTGGAACACTGTGCTCATTGAAGCTGGCCCGCCAGTCATACCTGGTTGGCTGAAGAACCTGTCTACCAAGAAGAGCCTAGGGTGCACCCGGGCCTTGCAGAGAGACAGGAGGTTGACGGGACCGAAGCACAGACCAGGTTAGATCGACCCCAATTAACTTCAGCTCGGTGAATCGCCGACGTTCACGCTTCTTGGCAACTGATCGTTACGCTACCTCGTAGCTGATGGGCCCCTACGAGGTCATTAGGTGCTGAGAAGCCTGAACATTTTGGTAGCTAGAGCGTGGCTTCCTGAGATTTGCAGCCGTCAAGGGCTCCAGGAAGGCACGATTTGGGACTATCAATCTGTAGGTATAGGCGGTTATTAGGTAACTTGGTTGTTGTTCCTATATCCACATAGATTGGTAGTATTGTAAGCTATAGGTCTATTGCTGGTAGTAGATAGACAGATATTGAATTGAAAATTACATTGAATTACCAGTTAGTCAATCTATTAGTGGTCTAGTAATGCTATTGAATGAATGTTTTGGTTTACATAGGTAGTTACATCTATTGATAACAGGCTATTACATTGTTTTCAGTTTATAGCAATTTATAACTTGAACTAATATTGACTATCTGTGTGTGTTATAATGATAAAGGGAAACTAAATTGTATTTACAGAATTTATATAGATATAAAACTCGGTTCCTATTGTTTAAGGAAAACAACATTGTTTAAGTTGTGGTTTAGGGTTCCCTCGTTTGGGTTGTAGACTGGAGGGTCCAATAAAATTGAGTTACTGCAAATTGTGAGTAAGTATCGTTCCGATCATGTCGTTATCTGAAATCCAGAAGGGTGTTTCTAAGGAACTCAGATGGTTTTCCTCCGCACACGGTCTGATAGACCGTTTAGATAGGCATGATGTGGTATTGGAGCGGTCTATGGACGTTAAGGAACGTTACAATAGGGTGCTCGAATTGTCCGCGCAGGCGGAATCAGTTGATGGTTGCGCACCTGACAGGCTGTCACGGTTGATAGGGGATGTCGACCAATGTATGGAGATGGCAGCTGCTATCACGCAGAAGGCTGCGGACATACGTAGACAGCGCGAGTCCAGCCATGGTGGTGACATTGAAGCACCTCTGCCGCTTCAGGGATCGGGGTCCAGGTTACCTGCCATAACTATGCCTACTTTTGACGGCGTGTCCGGTGAATGGACGAGCTTCATCAATCTGTTCGACAGTTTGGTGCACATGCGATCGGACATTACCAAGTCTGTCAAGATGGCTCAGCTGGTGGCAGCATTGAGGGGTGAGCCTAAGGAGCTGGTCGCTCATTTGACAGTTACGGAGGGTAACTAGGAAACGGCCAGGCAATTGTTGGTCAGACGTTACCATAACAAACGGAGGTTGGCCGATGCCCAACTGAACCTTTTGTTTAGTATACCGGTTGTGAACAAGGTCGGGGCCATACAGACGGAGGTTTTGAACCCATTGTTGTCCGTCACCAAGGCTCTAGAGAATCTTGGACTTCCGGTTGGTGAATGGTCGTACCTACTGTTGTACATTGTACTTTCCCGCCTACCCGCTGACGTGCAGACTCGTTTCGAACAGTCTCACGGGAGGTCGGCCGAGGACCTGCCCGCCTTCTCCGACTTGGTCGGATTCTTGGAAGAGGAGGCTCGACGGGCAGAGAATTTGGGGTTGACGGTCACCCATCCTTCGGAGCCACAGAGAGCTGCCGGGAGCGCTGTGAGTAGGGGCCCTCCGACGAGGAAGGACCGCACCAACCGGCAGTCGTATGGGACTGTGAGTGAATTGACCCCACATGGTGAGACCTGCCCATGTTGTAGGCAGATTGGCCATGCTGTGGCCAATTGCAATAAGTTCGGGGAACTTAGGGTTCAGGGACGGCGCCGGATGGCCAAGCAGCGGAGCTGGTGTTTCCTGTGCCTCGGGCCACACATGGCTAGGGACTGCACGCGCACACAAATATTGTGGTGGGCCCCACAACAATCTGTTGTGCATGAACCGGTCCGGCCAACAGCCTCCACAGGGCCGTACACGGCATGGGGCCCTGAGAATTCGTTTGCGACTCGGAGCGCAACTCAGGGGCCAACGTCCTCACGTGCACAGGGCAGTACCAGGGTGCAGGGCCGCACTCAGGACCATTACATGGGGGGCCCTGAGTTTTCGGTTGCGACTCAGCATCCGACCCAGCGGGACATTGGGTGTGTTGAGCAGGCCGTAACGGGCGGGTGTCATATGACACATTCGAGCTATGCGGGTGCGGTTCGGACGCCGCCTCAGTTGTCGCCCCGCTCGTCGCCTCGTCCTCGTCGGTCACATGTGATGTCCCCCCCGCTCATGGAGCGGCCACGGTTGAATTCACGCCCACCCCCCTTTACGGGGAATCGTAGGTTGGGAATGGAACCGGCGCGTGGGCCATTTGTACAATGGGACCCTCTGGCGTATAGCTGCATACCTGATCGATTACAGGCACAGTGGGGCCCCGGGGGTCCTCGCTAGGAATTTGCGGCCCAACCATTTGTTGCCCCCCAACGGGAGACGGTGGTGTTACCGATCGCCTCTGTGCTTGTTTGGGATTTGGCGGGCAACCCAACATACGTTCGCGCCCTACTAGATTCTGGAGCTCAGGGCTGCATTGTATCGAATGATTTAGCAAAATGGTTGGGCCTCAAGGTAAATAGGTATAATAAATCAATACGGGGCGTGGGGAATGTTACGGTTACGAATGTAGTTGGTCAATCGGTGATCACGTTCTCTCCACGTTATGACATTTTGACAAAAACATCCGTGCAAGCTTTAGTAATGACGCATGTCATGGGCAGACACCCCTTGGTGAAGTTGAATCCGGCCGTTCGATTCCTGACATCAGGACTCAAGTTGGCGGATCCCGATTTTGACACTCCAGCCCCGGTCGACCTGCTACTGGGAGCAGACGTTCTGGGTAGGTTTCTGTTGTCGGATCGGCGAGTTCTTCAGCCGGACGGGTTGATTGCTGTGGATACTAAGTTTGGTCACGTGATCATGGGTCCGGCATTGCCAATGGTTAGGCCTGCCGAGTCAGATGGCATACTTATTGGCTCAGCGTTGTCAGACGCTATCCAACGTTTCTGGGAGATAGAGGAACCTCCCACCGTTCGTCGAGTCGACGCAGACGAAGAAGAGTGCGAGTTGTTTTACCAGAATAGTACTGGTCGCCTTCGTTCTGGTCGTTTTGTAACTCGACTGCCTTTCAGGGCCGATCGACCGCCACTAGGAGAATCTAGTAAGATGGCTGAGACGAGATTGATGTCGATGGAGCGTAGGATGTCAAGGGACGCCGTATTTAAATAAAAATACGTCGATTTCATGAGGGAGTATGAGTCGTTAGGACACATGTCGGTATCGAGTGTGGACTGGAGATCTGAGGATCATTGTTTCCTTCCACACCATGCCGTCCTGCGAACCCCTACCGGCAAGATTCGAGTTGTTTTTGATGGGTCAGCACCTACCTCGAACGGGATGTCCCTGAATCAGTGTCTACATTCGGGACCCAAGTTGAGTCGTGATATTTCGGATATTCTCACGAGCTTCCGGAGGCACCACATTGTATTTGTCGCAGACATTCGGATGATGTTTAGGCAAACGGTAATTCATCCGGCTGACAGAAGGTATCAGTTGATACTGTGGCGTGAGTCCACGGCCGAGCCAGTCAAGGTCTATGAGTTAAACACGAACACGTATGGGTTACGGTCTAGCCCGTATTTGGCGATGCGTACCCTGCGGGAGTTGGCGTCGCGTGACCGTGTGAGCTATCCTAGAGCCGCCGCTATCCTGGAGCAAGATTTGTACGTCGATGACGTCTGCACAGGGGCAGCCAGTGTAGAGGAAGCTCTGGATCGACGTGACGAGCTCATTCAATTGCTGGAACGAGGCGGCTATGAACTACGCAAGTGGATGTCCAACTCCCCTGAGTTGATGGCTGGTCTCCCAGATGAGTTTCAACAAGACCCGCACGTTTTTGAGAATCCTGACAACCCTAACATGTTGTCCGTGCTTGGAATTCAGTACCGGCCCGTCCATGATGAGTTTACCTATCGGGTGGTTTTAGAAACACCGAAGGCCTGGACGAAGCGGTCAGTACTGTCAACGATTGCGAGAACGTTCGACCCGAATGGATGGATTTCTCCAGTCACCTTTGCTCTCAAATGTTTTATGCAAAGGCTATGGGCGGCTCAGTTGACCTGGGGCACCCACCTCTCAGGTGATTTGTTGACTGATTGGACGCGAATGTTCACCTAGCTATCGGACATAAATAATGTATCGCTACCGAGGAAATTGGTCCCTGCTGGGGATTACAGGGCAACCCTTCACGGGTTTTGTGATGCCTCTGAACGAGGGTTTGCGGCAGCGGTTTATTTGCGAACCGTCACCTCCACCGGGGAGGTCGACGTGCGTTTGGTTTTGGCAAAAAGCAAGGTAGCGCCTATTCGGACAAGGATGACGATTCCAAAACTGGAACAGTCCGGGGCTGCTCTTTTGACCAAACTTTTGAATCACACTCTAACAGTGTTGCGTGGGTCAGTGGTTTTGGAGGATACGGTGTACGCGTGGACGGACAGCCAGATTGTTTTGTGCTGGCTGAAGGCTTCGGTCCATAACTTAGAGGTTTTTGTTGCGAACCGTGTCTCCCAGATTGTGTCGTCTGAGGTCCCACTGACCTGGAGACATGTACCAGGAGAATTGAACCCGTCTGATTGTGCATCCAGGGGATGTCGGGCTCCTGAACTCGTTCGACACCATTTGTGGTGGGGACCACCCTGGCTTGCCAAGAGAGAATCGGACTGGCCCCACAGCCATGTAGTAGTATCTTCGGATCATGGCCCCAGAGCGGCCGTGCATGTTACCCAGAAGGCTGAGGACCCTGACGCCGGGTTTCTGCTGGACCGGTATAGCTCACTTGACAAGTTGATAAACGTGTCCACTTGGATTAGGAGATTCGCTCGAAATTGTCGTACTCCTCGCGATCAGCGAACGTTGAACCCTATTCTGACTCCGGCAGAGCGAAACGAGTCGCTATTGAATTTGGTCCGGTTGGTACAGTCCTCGAAGTTTGGGGCAGAATTGGAGATTATACGAAGTGGACGTTCGAAATTGAAGGGAGCCGTCGCGCGTCTCAACCCCTTTGTTGATTCGACCGGGTTACTTCGGGTAGGAGGAAGATTGCGCAATGCGAATCTGTCGTATTCGGCTCGTCACCCACTTCTGCTCCCCAAGGTGGGACAGTTAGTTGAATTGCTGGTGACTGATCGTCATATTAAAAACGCGCAAGCCGGCTGTAACGCGTTGTTGGCCACGCTTCAGCGGGAGTTTTGGATCTTATCTGCCCGCCGTGTCATACGGAACATCGTGTTTCGGTGCATGCCTTGTTATCGACTTAAGGCTGCCACGATGCAACCTCTCATGGAGGACTTGCCCCCTGATCGTGTGAATGAGGTCAGACCGTTTTCAGGTGTTGGTACGGATTTTGCAGGACCGTTTATGGTGAAGAGTTCACGATTGCGTACCGCTAGGCAATACAAGGCGTACCTATGTGTGTTTGTTTGTTTATCCACCAAGGCGGTACATCTCGAGCTCGTTGCTGATCTCTCGACAGAGGCTTTCATTGCTTGTTTGGATAGGTTTGTTTCTCGAAGGGGACATCCAACTTTGATCCGCTCTGATAGCAGCACTAACTACATCGGTGCGGAACGATACTTACGAGAGATAGTCAACTTTTTGAATGTAAATAAAGTGGATATTGGAAGGGCCCTCTCCCGTCGGGGTATACAGTGGACCTTCAGCCCACCGATTTGCCCCCACTGGGGTGGGATTTTTGAGGCCGTAGTTAAGTCAGCTAAGACGCACTTGGGGCGTATAGTAGGTCAGACCGCGCTGACTTTTGAGGAGCTCGCGACATTGTTTTGTAAGATCGAGGCCGTTCTCAATTCGCGACCGTTGTGTCCGCTCAGCTCGGATCCAAATGACCTGGAGGCTCTGACCCCAGGCCATTTCTTGATAGGACAGCCACTTAACGCGTTGCCCGAGCACCCCTTCGAGGGAGTGAAATTGTATCGGTTGTCAAGGTATCAGATGTTGCAGCAGTTTACTCAGAATTTCTGGAAGCGTTGGTCGCTCGAGTATCTGCATATCTTACAACAGCGCCTTAAGTGGACTGACAAAACTAGCCCCCCTAGTGTTGGTGACCTCGTTCTGGTTAAGGATGCTAACCTACCGCCACTACGTTGGCGCAGGGGGCGCATTGTTAACTTGTTCCCTGGCAAGGACGGGACCCCCCGGTCTGCAGAGGTTCTAGTAGGAGGCTCGGTTCTAAAACGAGCGGTAGCAACGTTGTCTCGGCTGCCCGTAGATTAGGGGACAGGTGGGTGCCTGTCCGGGCGGGTGATTGTTCGATTCCAAATCGATATTCGATCGATGGTTTCTGAACGGCCATTTTGAATTTGACGTTAGCTGCCAACCTGGCAGTTTTGTTGACAACTGACAGACGAAAGCCCTCGCAATGTAAACGCGTTTTGATTAGGGTGTTGAAATTAAATCGCAGGCCATCTGGAATGTATTCGGGTTTCCCTCAGGATTGTTCATATAGCTGAGTGTGTTATTGTTTCTCGAACCAGATAAAGTTCGCATTTTCGTGCCCGATTGTTTTTACCACGTAACATAACCTGTGTTGGAACACTGTGCTCATTGAAGCTGGCCCGCCAGTCATACCTGGTTGGCTGAAGAACCTGTCTACCAAGAAGAGCCTAAGGTGCACCCGGGCCTTGCAGAGAGACAGGAGGTTGACGGGACCGAAGCACAGACCAGGTAAGATCGACCCCAATTAACTTCAGCTCGGTGAATCGCCGACGTTCACGCTTCTTGGCAACTGATCGTTACGCTACCTCGTAGCTGATGGGCCCCTACGAGGTCATTAGGTGCTGAGAAGCCTGAACAAATGCAATGCGGCCAAGTTACGTAGTCAATCAGGGTGAGGGCATTGCCTGTCAGACAGGGTCCCACTCAACATGGCCACGTTGTATTTATATTGCGGTTAAGCTCGATTAAGCGGCTGTCAAAAGTCTGCTGCAAGCGGCCTTAGATAATGTACGTAAAACAAATCAAATACTGTTATATTACTGTCACATTATCAAATTTAGTAACAGACATCTAAAATAGAATATTGAATAACTGCTTCATGGTGGGCACAGCTGTGCCTCTGCCATCCCATATGGGAAAATATGTAAACGTGTGTTTATTTTGCTTTGACAGCAATCTCATGAAAAATACACTTTTTTTTTTAATATTTCAGACGACATTTACAGACCCAACTATTTGCTCGAAAAATGTTAGTGCAAAATTATTTTGTTGGCGTCGACCCAAAGTTCAGTAGGCGACGCTGGAGAGCTGGAGGTAAGTCCTGAGTTGACAAATAATTCGACTTATTTTACAAGCCTGTGAGTTCAATAAGTACTAATAAGACTTCGTGTTTCGTCCGCTGAATTTAATTTAAATGCTAGTTTGTTAACCTATGGAATTGTAATTGGGTTTTCCAAAAAGAAGGATTTTACAAGTTTGAAACCAGACAAATGTCTGTCTCTGTGTGTGTCTGTGCGACCATAGTTCTCAAACCTATGGACTGATTTAATTGCTTATTTTTATAGGTAGTTTACTACCTATGAAAATTGTGAAGTTTACTTCACTGCGTTGGTTTCTAACTATGTTTAATCAAAATCGTTTCAGTGGTTTGAAATATACTGTCATCGTTGCCTCTGCCTCTCATCCCTAGGATACCATGTAGCGTGAGAGGGACAAACATAAGTAACTAAAATAGCTATAAAAATTTCCTTAACAGGTAATTTAGGTATTATCAAACCCATCTAAATAAATATTTTTGAAGTCTATGTGCCATTCCAATATGTCATAAAATTAAAATAAGTATAAATTTAGACCTCATTTCATTAATTATTTCTATCGAGCGAAATTCCTCCAGCCGCATTTCTGAAACACAAAATCTAGAAAAAGATCCCAAAGTTTTTACACTACTTTATTTAACTTGGGACTTCTTCTGGACAGCAGAGAAATAACTTCAAAAAGTGTCAATTTTGTCGACATATCACCTTAAGTGGTATGTGTATGATTTTATCGATCACCAATTAGGAGACAGATCTATTATTTTGATGACAGACCTAGACATTTTGAATGAAATAAGTGATCAAACTATTATTTAGGACCATGGATTAAGATAAAAAATTTACAATAGTTTGGTAAAAACATGTTTATTAACCGTTTTGATTAATTTGATGACAAATTTATGTTTTTGACCCCGTTCATTTATAAGTCTATAGTTTATCTAAAGTTTATAAGAAATATATAATAAAGTATTTCGTATGGTATTAATTAGCTGCAAAAAGCAAGCACCTGGTCGCGACAGGTCGCGTTTGTACTGAAGTACTCGAGTCATATTAAATTTTCTAAAGAAATGTCTTTTGTCTCGTGCAACGAGTCTCTTCTCTGTTGTCTTAAGAAAACCCACCTAAGTAAGAGTCGGACTCGCGCGGTTATTGTTCTGTCTGTATTACAAAAGTAATTTTATGTAATTTTTCCTCCTTAGATTACGGAATCGTATAGTTTAAAAGGTACTGAGCGATTCACATATCAATGATACCTACCCTACTATCCAATAACTAAAAGATTGCATTAAGTATACTTAGCTTTTAGTTATTTAGGTTATACAGCTATGTTCACAAAGGGGGCTGAAAAGATATATTTTTAAGCATTTAGGATTAATACTCATTTAAATAGATAATATTTGTGTCCCAAAAACACAACGAAGCTATTGCACCAGACCAAACAACGCATAAACTTATTCGTGTGCAACAAAAACTTAGTGTAAGCGCACCGAGCTTTGTTTTGTATGTAACACAGCTGGAAAGCTCTCAAAGCTTTCACAGAAATGCTTTACAAAACGATACGGTATTTGAAAAGGTAGTCCCATAAATCTAGAAACGTGTCTCAAACTGAACCTATGTCAACAAAAACATTTGACAATATCAGAATTGTATATTTCCAGCAGTTGTATTTTTATAAACTCAATTTTGTGTTAAAAAGACAGCATTTGACTATGACGTCACACGTTAGTAGTTCATAGAGCTCGTGAACAGAATTACCGTTTTGACAATTCCTAAAATGTATATATTTTGACTAGCAGTCAAATACCGTATTACAGTAGTCTAAAATGACTTATTTAGAACCTGTTTTTCATCTAACGAACTGTGAACATAGTCCTCTGTGGGGCGTGGCGTTGCGGTTCGAGGCTGTCCCCCACACGCGAGAGGTCCCGGGTTCGAATCCCCCGAATCGAATGTGTGCGATGTCGCTGTTTATGATACCCACGACACAGGGTATATAAGTGTGGGGCAGCAATGTGCCTGTATGTAAAATGTTTAATTAAACATAGTCAAAATAAATACAAGCTTTTTCTTTTTTTGAGACAGGGGCCCAGCCCATTACCGCAGCTCTGCAGATATATGAGCCCATCAGACGCAATGAGTTACTGACGGAGTGTCTTTAAATAAAAAATCGGCCAAGTGCGGGTCGGACTCGAACACGAAGGGTACCTTCAGACAAGAAAACTTAGGCGCTAACAATTATAAAACAAAGAGAAAATAATATTAAGTATCCTTAGAACTTAAAGATTGCGCAGCCGATTTCTTACACCACCACATCCGAGTGATTAGCCGCGAAATCTACGGTCATATTTGAATCATGATATAGTTTGTTATATCACGGGGGTGTTGAAACACTTCTCTTGAATGGGGACCCCTTTAATTGATAAAATCTCGTGTAATTTATTATTTGTTGCTGTAGCGGGAACGCAAACACAGATTCTGTGAACATTTCAAATGTCCCGGACGTACGGACAGATAGACGGACAACGGAGGCTTAGTAACAGGGACCGGTTTTTTCACCCTTAGGGTACGGAACCCTAAAAACGAACTGTATTTCGAAACCAGTCACTGCTGGTTGTGGATCCGCCATCAAACCAATTGCTCCACTGACGACAATAAAAGCTTCGGCAAAATTTATGTTTATAATATCATCACGGCTCTTGTATGGGCCCCCCTTTATATTATAAAATCTCGTGTATTTAATTCTGTGAAAAATCTCTTTCTACCTATTACGGTTCATGAGATTATAGCCCGCCGACGGACAGACGGAACGGACGGACAGCGGAGACTTAGAAATAGGGCCCCGTTTGGCACCTTTTCGGGTATGGAGCCCTAAAAACTAACAATAAGGTAAAATAAAATAAATAACATTTAACTATCTTCATGTTAATGTGTTATCGCATAGGTATCGAGTTAAGGCTAGTATTTAATCGCACATCAAAAATACTGATTTTCACAGCAATAAAGGATCAGCAAAAACACATTTTATTTTTAAGTTTTTTTGTTGTTCTTACATGTTTAACCTAATACGAAGGATAAAGGGGGCGTAACTTCGCTCACCCCCTTTACCCTTCACCTAAGCGACCGCAATATTTTGCCCTGATATTTGCTGTGAAATTCAGTATTATTGATGAGCAGTTTAATATTTCCCTATTTTAAGGTTATATCATGTGAAACTGAAATTACATATTTATGACCAAATGTATACCATGTTACGCAAATAATGTGTTTTATGCCGGTGGCAATAAACAAAAAAGTGACTTCTCACACTTTTCATTACAATAAAAAACGAAAAATCTGGGCCGGCGACATACTAAATTAGTATAGAACCTGGCCGAGCCGATTCAATTTCTCACTGAACATTACTACGAACGGATCGCGTTAATCTTACCAAGAAATAAACTAGGATGTATTACTTTCCTTTCTCAGGATTACGAACGTTCATCGGCTCGTGAGCCTCGAGAGATAGGGCACAAGTTATCGAACTGTCGAAGTGCCACCCCAACTTATAGACCGATACTGATACATAACATTTTCGCCACCGCCTATATGATGTTGTTAGGTTTTCGCTATACAGGGTGGCTCATTCAAATCGGTCAAAATCAAAATCAAAATCAAAAATCATTTATTTCCATAGGATGTTGTTACATCACTTAGATCCGTCATTACATTTTTTTGGGTGAGTTCACTAACCCAATGGCGGAATCTGTGGAGAAGAGCTCACCGAAGAAACTCCACAGTCGTCGCATCTTTTGCGTTTCCTTTTTTAAATAAAATATTGTCAAATTACAAAATGAATGCTAATTATATATCGAAACAGCCTGTTACTCAAACAATCTATTCCCATGGACATCTGTCCTCTAAGTAATCAGATATCCTGTAGTAACCTTTTTTATACAATTTCTGTTTTATTATTATTTTAAACTTGTCTAAAGGTAAGTTTTTAATATCAGTAGGGACCTTATTGTAATAGCGTATACAATTGCCTTTAAAAGAATTACTAATTTTATATAGTCGGCTTACATAAGCAACCAACTTGTCTTTATTTCTAGTATTAAAATTGTGTATATCACTGTACTTCTGAAAATTAGTTATATTTCTTTTTACATACACAAGATTGTCGTAGATATATTGAGACACAAATGTCAGAATATTGATTTCTTTAAACTTTTCCCTCAGTGACACTCTAGGCCCTAATCTATAAATTGCACGAACAGCCCGTTTCTGCAGAATAAATATACTATTAGCATTCGCAGCGTGACCCCACAATAAAATACCATAGGTCATTAGACTATGAAAGTAACTAAAGTAGACTAGTCTAGCGGTGTCTACGTCGGTAAGAGCTCTAATTTTTTTAACTGCGAACGCTGCCGAACTCAGTCTGTTCGACAATTTATTTATATGAGGATCCCATTGTAGTTTGGCGTCTAAAGTAATGCCCAAAAAGACAGTCGACTGCACAAGGTCCAATCTCTGTCCTTTTATAAATATGTCTGTAGTTACCGGGTTCACATTGGGTAACACGAATTTAATACATTTAGTTTTCTTTTCATTAAGTAATAAATTGTTAACAGTAAACCAGTTCACTATACTAGAGATAGCATTGTTTACCTCGTCATAATTTGATTGCTGTCTTTTAACTTTAAATATCAAAGAAGTATCATCGGCAAACAATACTAACCCATGTTTTGCTTTAACAAGGTAAGGTAAATCATTAATATATACTAAAAACAAGAAAGGACCAAGAATTGAACCTTGCGGTACGCCCATACTTATTGAAGACCCAGGTGATCTTTTCCCATTAACATCGACCATCTGAACCCTATCTGTTAGATATGACTCCAGAAGGCCAAGTGCCTGATCTTTTACACCATAATGGCGTAACTTCCTGACAAGAGTGTCATGATGGACGCAATCAAAAGCCTTGGATAGATCGCAGAAGACACCTATTGCATCCATTGCGTCTTCCCAGGCATCAAAAATATTGTCGATTAGTTCAACACCAGCATCGGCTGTTGAACGACCCTTTGTGAAACCAAACTGATCAATATGAATTAAATTATTGAGATAAAAATGACTTTGCAATTGATTAAGTATGAGTTTTTCAAATATTTTGCTAAGCGTTGGTAGTATCGATATGGGCCTAAAATTGGTGGGGTCTGATGTACTACCAGCTTTGAATAAAGGTATAACTTTACTTAGTTTCATCAAGTCAGGAAACACACCACTATCTATACATTGATTAAATATACAACAAAGGTGAGGTGCAATACAATCTACAATGGAACTAATAATTTTTACTGATAGACCATGGGCGTCAGCTGTCTTTTTCATTTCCAGGGATTTAAACGCTTTTACAATGTCTTCATTATTTACGTGCCTAAATTTAAAATCTGTTTTACATTCCTCAAAGTTTTGTTTAAGTATAGATTCAGCAGCAGCGGGAGATGAATTTAAAGACTTGGTTGTTGAAACTGGAATGTCCGTAAAGAAATTTTCGAAAGCTTTTGCTACTTCTAGGTCTGTACTTAGCAATTGATTATCTATCTTAAGCTTGAAGTTATTATGTGTAGTTTTGGCCTTTCCAGTCTCTCTGTTTATAATTTGCCAAGTCGTTTTCATTACATTGCTACTAGATTCAATTTTGTTTTTAATGAAATTAGATTTAGCTACGGCACAAACGCGTTTAAACATTTTTGAATAACTACGAACATAATCTAGAAAGGCCGTATTTTTGTTATATGATTTCTCTTCATAGAGTTCATATAATCTTCGTCTGCTCCTATGAATTCCAACTGTCGCCCAATCACTAAACAAAGTCAGTATGGGAAAGTCTGAAACTATAAGACATACAAAGATTTGTTCTTAGGAACCATGTCTCCGATCTTGATAAAAAGAAAAACTGCATTCATACATTTGAAAAAAAGTGTACCCAGCTGGGGAATCGAACCCGGTTGTTTCGAAAAAAAAAACTTACAGTTTTTCTGTTTAAATAACGATTGTGAAGGTCTTAAGCAGCAAATGTCTCTATGAAACACGATGTCTAAAATGAATAAAATGCATTGTTTTTACATAAGTACTTTAATTTATCATAGTAGGTGTTCGAAGTGACCACCGTCTTTTTCAATACAATATTCAACACGTTTAGGTAACGATCTTACTATGGCATTTTGTATCTTCATGTGGTGAATTTGCGTTAAAATGGACTCTATGGCTGCTTTTAGGTCTTCAACGGTGTCATAGCTTGTTTTGTACACTTCATCCTTAACGTAACCCCACAAGAAATAGTCTAGATTAGTTAAATCGGGCGACCTCGCGGGCCATTTGATAGGGCCGTTCGTGCCAATCCATTTTCGCGGAAAGTTTTCATTTAAAAAGTCTTTTGCTATGCGACTATTGTGGGCTGGTGCTCCGTCCTGTTGAAAATAAACTCGTTCTCTTACTTCTGCTGGCATTTCTCCTACAGCCCCTAAAAGATCTTCTAAGATTGCAAGGTACTTGAATCGGTCCAAATGTCCATCATAAATTTTAAACAGGAGTACCTTATTGTGAAGTAGGCCGACCCAGCAGTTAAACGAGAATCTAACTTGACGGCGTCCTTCGTGTATTCTTAAGGGATTTTCTCGACTCCAATAGTGACGATTTTTACGATTGTACATTCCATTGTTGGAAAATTGAGTCTCATCAGAAAATATTACATACTTTAAAAAATGTCTGTCTAGACCCATTGTTTCTTTTATCCAATTGCAAAATTCCAGCCGTCTAATATCATGCCTGCATGTAAGGCCTGCACCCAATGTCCATTCTTGTAGCACTTGTATTTGTATTTCTTTAGGGTTCTTTGAATAGTCGGACGTGAAATTTCAGGAAGTGTTGAATATTGTATTGAAAAAGACGGTGGTCACTTCGAACACCTACTATGATAAATTAAAGTACTTATGTAAAAACAATGCATTTTATTCATTTTAGACATCGTGTTTCATAGAGACATTTGCTGCTTAAGACCTTCACAATCGTTATTTAAACAGAAAAACTGTAAGTTTTTTTTTTCAAAACAACCGGGTTCGATTCCCCAGCTGGGTACACTTTTTTTTCAAATGTATGAATGCAGTTTTTCTTTTTATCAAGATCGGTGACATGGTTCCTAAGAACAAATCTTCGTATGTCTTATAGTTTCAGACTTTCCCATACTGACCGATTTGAATGAGCTACCCTGTATACTTTATTTAATTATTTACGTCACACACTTGCCCAAAGTGGGTGATACAATTATTAGCAACCAAGATCAAATATATAAGGATCTCATTTTAGTATATGTTACCTGAAAACAATGATTCAGTAGGTTAGATTAAGAACCTAATCTAACCTGTCATAGCTCAATTCAATTTCAACGACTGTTTCAAAGTTGTGTTACAAGGGAATAAAACACGAAAGAAAAGGGACTTCGAAAGCCCTTGCTATATTTTAACAAGGAATAGGTTTCTGTACCCTAAGGGAGCTATATATTGAGGCTCTGCTTTGTGTCCTTTGATTCTGAGTGGTACTGTATCAGTTACCCTGAGGGTGCCAAAAGGAGCTTATATTGAGGTTCTAATTTAATTCTGATACAAAGGAACTCCTTGCCAAGACCTGGGGCCCAATTCCGGTACACAATGACAACTCAATGACAATAACATGACGATTACGGTCAACTTTAGATATAAAATATCTGACGATTTTGTACCCCTTCCCTTTGTTGATTAACTTAATCATTATGCTTACCAATTAACTTAATTTTACCATAATTGCCTAAAAAATATTCTCGAAATGCCAGATATTGGATATCTAAAGTTGACCGTTATCGTCATGTAATTATCATGGAGCTGTCATTGTGTACCGGAATTGGGCCCCTGGAGTTTTTTTCCACCACGGCCGTGTTTCGAACCCGGGACCCGGAGAGGCAGAGCCTCAACGCCAACCTGTTGTAACTGGGTACAAACTGATTTATCTATCTACATATCTGCTCAGCATTATTGCCGAGATATGACCCTCTGTACTGCACCGAATCGATAATTCATAAAATGGCCTTAATATGTGTAGATGTACTACACGACCAACACAACTAGGCGCATGACAGCTAAGCGTTCATTGGAACAACGGAGAGAACACCGGTACGATGATGCATACCGTATAGTACATACTTAGTACATGCTAGTGACTTGTAGGTACAGCTACGTACGTATAGTTAAGTATTGTTGGAAGGGTACAGGCACAGAAACCGCAGTCCTGTCATGCGCCTAAATGTGTTGGTCGCGCAGTACATATGTGATGGATGAAGCAAGACGCCTGCATCAGGAACACTGTTCTAAGCGGGATATATAAGTCGAGTCAGACGCTGTCAGTTACTGATCGAGAGACCAGGGCCAAATGATAGAAAAGTACAAGCATTTGCGCCGAAACCGCAGTCCTGTCATGCGCCTAGTTGTGTTGGACGCGTAGTACCACCGACACCTCAAATGGACTCGGAGCAACCCGAAATGTTTGTTTGATCTAAACCGGCGTATTACCAAAGCGGCGTATCACAAGCGCGCTCATGTCAAGTCGCGTCTATTTAATTTCAAAGGGCTTTTTATCCTGTCCTCTTGACTGACGTCACGACAAAGATGAAAGAGGACATTACATTCTTTGGTATCTTTGGATACGAATTTTGTATATAAATTCTTCACGAAGTTTAATGTGATTAGTGAACAAAACCTTAACGACAGCGAGCTTGCATGTTTTACCCAACTGCAGCGAAGCGAAAAAGAGGAGGGTTATGTGATTGACCTGTATGAATATGTCACCGTAAGTTTGTCAAAACCGTTAGTTTATAAACCAAATCAAATCAAATCAAATATTTATTTATTTCACAAAAAGCAAACAATTTTAACTATAATTTAAATATTATGTGACGACTTATGTGTAAAATTAAGATTAAACAAAAACAGTACTTGTGATCCCCACACTAGGCAAGCCTGTATCGTGGGGATCATACAGAGGAGGGACTGACACACAATTTCAATAATTTAGATTCACCTGCACCAAAAATAACAATTGCAATCAGCGCGTTACTCACAACTAAGTTGAACATATTCTATACATTTTGACAGCTGCTAAGTAGAATTAGGACGCTAATCGCAACTAGTGTCCCCGGCGCAAGACGATCTTTTTTCATAGTTTAGGCGTAATTCAATTGAAAATGTATAAGTAAATGTGTTACAAAAGAAAAGAAAAGAAAACAAAATAATCAATCATAAAACCATATATATATATATATATATATATATAAAATTAAAATAAAAAATTTAATACATATATAGCTATACATATATACACTACAGCAATTGACTAAGAAATTACTTCAAGCAGCTTTTTCTGTGTCGCAGTAAGATAATGAGGACAGCCAACTCTTAATCACATACTTTACATGATAGTATGGCTTAAATTTAATTTCACAGTTTTGCGATATCCTATTATACATGAAGGGATGAAGAAATCTAGCTAGATATTGGGAGAAAGAAGTCTTGACGGGGGGAACAGGTATCCGAAATATTCTTTTGTTTAGTAATTCTTGTAAAGCTGGAGTCTTCAGAATATGGGTATGCATTTTTAATGTAGATTTAAATATATACAGTTGGCGCACAGTCAAAAATTGGCATTCCTCGTAAAGACTAGTTGTAGGGTACTGAAAAGGCTTCCTGTACATGACCTTCAGGAGTGATCTTTGAGCCCTTTCAACACTTAACATATTCGTCTTGCGTGCACCGCCCCACACAGGTATACAGTAAGATAGGATACTCTCACCAAGCCCTAGATACATCATTTTTAGTACAGCCTCTGGGGCTATGCCTCGTAGGGGCTTCATGATGTATATGAGCTTCCTAATCCTAGTCACAAGTAGATTTAAATGGGGCTTAAACGAGAGGTGATCATCTATCAGCACACCCAAATATCGAATGTAGCGGGTACTCCCTATGGTTTCACATTGACAGTTAGGTAATAATACTTTCCGCTGCACGCCACACTTATGAATCTTTAATGGAGGGGTCGAAGCCGGGGCAGACGCATTTGTTTTTGAGAAACATAGGTACTTTGTCTTTTTCGCGTTAAGTGTCAAAAGGTTGTGGTCTAGCCACTTCGCTATAGTGCACATGCTGTCCTCTACTTTTTCAAAGGTTTCCTGCCATGTCACTCCATTGAAAAGTAGCGCTGTGTCATCAGCGTAGCAAACGACTTCAGTTTTATTTCCAAAAAGGCTAGCGATGTCATTTATATAAATTAAAAAGAGAGTGGGGCCCAGTATACTCCCCTGGGGGACACCAAATTTTACTGTTCTGGGCGCGCTAACTTGAGAACCAATCTTGACACTCTGTGTGCGAATGGTAAGGTAGCTTTGGAACCAATTGTTCGGTAGGCCTCTTATACCAATATTGTGCAAATTGCTCAGCATTATAGGTATAGATACTGTGTCAAACGCTTTGGCGAGATCGAGAAAAACGCCGACACAACGTTTTCCGCTGTCGAGGTAGGAATCAATGAAGTTTGTTAACATCTGAACGGCATCCTCCGTCGATCTCTTTTGCCTAAAGCCAAACTGCCTATCAGATAGTAAATTATGAGTCTCAATATAATTGACTAAGCGTGAGTTGACAATTTTTTGATGATTTTGGAAAACACGCTGAGTAACGCAATGGGTCTAAAATTACACGGGTCGTCTTTAGTTCCATCTTTATGTATTGGAGTGATGGCCGCTTGTTTCCACGCGCAAGGGAAGTCACCCGTAGATATGCTGAGATTAATAATAAAAGTTAGTGGTTGAAGAATGTGCTCCCGTAAGCATTTTATCAGGGAGCCTGAAAATCCATCTAGACCAGGCGCTGCCTCACTCTTGACTTGTTGGATAAAACGATTGACTTCTAGTGGGTCTGTTGGTTTCATGAAAAACGAGTGACAGGAAGAGGACATTAAGGTCTCAGTTGCCATTGCCAGTGAGTCTTGGGTTTGATTTAGTCTAGTTAGTGTCGAGTTCGCCAGTTTGTTCCCAACTTCCGAAAAGTATTCATTACAGTAGTTCAGAGATTTATCCACCCTTGCTTTGGAGCTGAGTAGTGCAGTAGCTTGGCAATTTTTTTTCTTTATATTACAAATATCCTTCACCGTGCTCCAAAGTTTCTTTGGATTATTGCTGTTTCTGGAGAGTTCGCTAGTTTCGTGGGCTTGTTTTAATGTATTAAGTAAGTTGTTGCAGTAAGTTCGGTAGCGTAGGTAAGATATTTTTAGGATAACGTCATTGGGGCATTTTCTTACTTTTAAATGCAGATTATCACGATGTTTTATACAACGTAATAGCCCTGAGGTGATCCATGGTTTTAATATAATTTTGGAGTTGCTGATTCGGATTTTTCGAGTGTTTTTATTAATGATTGTAGTCAGGTTATCAGTAAACGCCTTGACACCATCGTTAACATTTACTGAATTAGTGACAATTGACGAGTCAATAGCCCGTATTTCATCTGTTATAGCAGGGTAGTCAATTTTGGTTATAATTTTCGTTTTCTTTTTAGTATTTCCTAAGATATTAATTCCAGCTATACACATCTCATGGTCGGTGATCGCCGTTGAGCAAACCACAGAGACCACTAGACTGCCACTCTTTACAAAGATATGATCCAAGCAGGATCTACCACGTGTAGGTTTAGTGATAGCAGGAAGAAAGCCTTGCTCCGCGGTGAGACATAAGTATTCTGTAGCGGGATCCTCCTCGATATTAGGTATGATATTTATATTAATGTCTCCGGCAAATATTACCTCACGGTTATTCTTAAAAGTATCGAGTAGGCTAGCCAACGATGAGAGAAATTCTTCCGTAACTGATATTGAGGGTGTTCTATACACACCCACCACTGTTATAATCTTAGGAATCTCTATAGTAAGACATTCAGCATTTGCGAGAGTAGGTTCTTCGGAAATTACATCCCAACAGTTTTTAACATAGATAACAACACCACCGGATTTATTTATCTGTTTCATTGTCCTGAATAAATTACAAACCAACGTGCTGGATAACAATTCTTTATTTTATTTGCGGGCGCTTTCTTTTGGACTTCTTCAGTCGTAGCGCTTTTTAAAGACTGTAGCTGATTCGAAAAAAAAAATATGCGACCCAACCTACCTATTTGCAACCAACTGATATTGAAGGGTAAAATCTCTGGAATGATGGGACATAGGACGATGAACAGTGCTTAGTTAAAGGATTAGGATCCAAACGCACTCACCTGGACATCAGCTCAGCTTCTGGACCCAGGCTCGCCAACACGTTCGTAACACGTATCAATTTCACGGAGATGCTGGAGTCTTTAACCACTCATTAAATGGCACAATATACGTCCTCAGTCCATAACACACTCATAAAGCACTTATTAAATGTATATTTGTAGCAAAATAGCGGGTTATTGCAGCGATTGCAATGGATTAAAAAAAACAGTTTGTAAATTCGCAACACAGACCGACGCGAGCGCAGCGAAGATGGCTGATTAATTAGTTCTTTTATTCTGACATCAGCGGCACGGCAGTCGCCCGCATTTCAGACTGTCGGCGCGCGAGAGAGCGAGCGATATCACGAATGCGTATGTTTGAATGGGAGAGATGAATGGAATTCGACATATCAGTGGTTGCAATTCTATCCTAAATATGAAATCCAACATCCCCCCGGGCTTGAAGGAACCCCTTCAAAGAGAGAGAGAGAAGAAAAAATTAAAACTATAACTAGGTGCATAACATACATTATGCTTGCATTTTAAAATTAGTTTTGTAAATTGAATATAAATAAGTGACAACCCTACTGCGTTGGCAGTGGGCACAGCCGCACGATCGGTCGCTGCAACGTACCGTTGCGGGTCTTCACCTCCGCAACGCGGACGACTCCGTCGCGTCCGGGAAAAAGGCTCGTTATGATACCGAGCGGCCATTGCAAGGGCGGAGCGTTATCTACGTTAATTAATACGATGGTTCCTACAGCCACTGGTTTGGCTGGAGTGTTCCATTTTTCTCGGCTTTGCAAGTTGTGGAGATACTCATTTCGGAAACGCTTCCAGAAAGATTGAACAAGCGAATCTAACAAAGAAAACCGAGTTAACAGGTTTGTTCGCTCCTGACTCAAATCAGCTGCGGGCAAATGATGCAATGGCGCGGTTGAAATAAAATGAGCGGGTTTTAGTGCGGTTGGTTCAGACGGATCAGAACTCAATATATAGAGTGGTCGGCTATTGAGAATCGCCTCGATTTGATTGAGCACTGTAAGTAGCTCTTCGTAGGTAAGGATTTGTTTACTTATGATGCGATGCAAATGTGTTTTGAAACATTTAATATTTCCCTCCCATATACCCCCGAAGTGAGGTGCAGTGGGCGGATTTAGACGCCATGTAATGCGGTTTTTCAAAAGTTCCTCCCGAAAGGTTTTATAATAGTCCTCAGTGCGAAGGAAGGAAAGAAGTTCGTTGAAGTAAGCCTTGGAAGCAACGAAATTAGTGCCATTATCACTATATAACACTTTACAAGGCCCACGCCGGGATATGAACCGTTTAAACGCGTCCAAGAACGACGCAGAGCTAAGCGATGAAGCGAGCTCCACGTGAACGGCTTTCGTCACCAGACAGATGAATAAGCAGAGCCACGCCTTTTGGCTTCGTACGCCCCTTTTTCTGACCATGGTGATGTAAAACGGGCCCGCGTAATCCACGCCAGTGTGCGTGAAGGATTTACTTTGCTCTATACGGCATTCGGGAAGGTCGGCCATCGTAGGAAATGTGTTCGTTGGATTGGCGCGAAAGCACTGGTTGCATTTATGAAAGCGGTGTCTAACGATGCGACGGGCGGAGAGAATCCAATATTTTTGTCTTAAAATTGACAGTAAAAGTTGCGGACCGGCGTGCGCATTTTGGCGGTGGAGAGAATCAATTAGTAACTCGACTATATGTCCATTTTTTGGCAATAACGCGGGATGTTTGTTAGAGAAATCGAGCGATGAATTCCTTAAACGACCCCCTACTCGAAGTTTATTGTCGCAAATAAAAGGGAATAATTTGCGCACGGAGGGGGAGCAAACTCTACCACATTGTAGGTGGCGTATGTCCTCTGCAAATGAGAGTTGCTGCACAATTTTTATGACAAGCAATTCAGCTGTCTCTAAGTCTGACGCGGTGACTTCACTGCCGCGAGGAAGTTTTCTAAGAAACTTTAGAACCACAACGACGGTTTTAAGGAATCGATGCCACGAAGAGAACCTTTTACTTAACGTTATAATCCAATGCTCATTACTGCCGCTGTCGGGGACAACAAGGGTAACGGTTTTCTCTTCTGGTAAGCTCATAGATGAGGGCGAAAATTTTACTGTCGGCCACTCACTCACGGGTAGCGAAGCCCACGAAGGCCCATGGAACCAGAGATCGTGGTCCCGTAAGCGAGAGGGTATAAGCCCACGCGAGAGGCAATCTGCGGGGTTTTCAGATCCAGACACATGAAAGAAGTGTTCCGAAGCGAAGTTATTCTGACATTGAGCTATACGGTTAGCTACAAAAGTGTCGAATCTATGGGGTGAAGAGTGCACCCAACATAGCGCGACCTCAGAATCTGAGAATGCGAAAGTATTGTCAATTAAATGACGTTGAGACAGCGAATCGTGAACAGTTCGAAGAAGCTTTGACATTAAAACAATGGCGCAAAGTTCTAGCCGAGCGACTGTCACGGTCTTCACTGGAGCGACCTTTGATTTAGAGCAAATCAGACGAATAACTGGATCTTGATTTTCCGTTGCGACATGCGCATATATGACGCATCCAAAAGCCTTCTCGCTTGCGTCCGCAAAAGCAAGAAGCGTGAGTGTTGAATATTTTTTAATACCCAAATGACGAGGAAACCTCAGAGTAGAGATCAAAGGAAGTTCACTGACAAACTGATGCCATAAATGTAAAATGTGCTGGGGTGGCATATCATCCCAGTCCATTATCAGAAGCCAAAGTTCTTTTATGAGAAGTTTGGAGTAAAGTATAACGGGGCCGACTAGGCCGAGCACGTCATATAAGCGGGCGGTGGCAGAAAGAATGGCGCGCTTTGTGCCAATAAGTTGCGGAGGAGACACAGTAAATACAAACTCATCAGAGCCAGGATGCCACTTGAAACCGAGGATCTTGAAAGAGCTGCCGTCATCGAAAGAGATGGATTCGGACTGGCGGCTAGCAACTGCGGGGAGTTGCTAGTCCATTTGACTAAATCGAACCCGCCAGTCTTAAAAAGACTGATGAGCTGGTTTGCTGTGGCAACTGCTTCCTCGAGAGAAGAAGCAGAGGAAGCTAAGTCATCCATGTATACGTCTCTTTCGAGAACGGCGGCGGCAAGTGGGCATTTATCATTTATCTGACGAAGCGGGCGCAATGCAAGAAACGGTGACGATCGGAGGCCGAAGGTTACCCGATTGAAGTGGTAAGTCTCTAGAGGGGCATCAGGCGAAAAACGATATAGAAATCGTTGAAAACAGCGGTGCGGGGGATGTACTTCTATGCACAAGTACATTTGACGAACGTCCAGCGAAAAACGCGATTTTAAAAACGCGCACATTCAAAAGAATGTGAAATATATCGGCCTGCAAGTTGCAACCGGTGTGAAGAATGTCATTCAAAGACAGCCCACTGTCTGTCTTACAGCTACCGTCAAGGACTAGCCGTAGCTTAGTAGTGGCTTTGTCATTACGTATGACAGGGTGATGCGGTAGGTAAAAACACGGCGAGAGATCCTCTTCAGGCGGAACTAAAGAAATAATCTCTTTATCTAAGTAGTCATGAATGACCTTGCTGTATTTTTCGTGAAGTTGCGGATTTTTTGCGAATTTATTTTCGAGCATTAAGAATCTCTTATTTATAAGCCTAAATTCTCAGGGCTTTGTTTAAAGGGAAGGTCGACTGCGTAAGAACCATTATCATTACGAGTCGTGGTAGATGTAAATATGTTCTCACACTCCTGCTCGTCAGGGCTTAAATGTTTTTTAGAAGGCACTTCTTCTAAAGTCCAAAATTTCTCCAAACTCTGGCTAAGCGGTTCATTTGTAAACGCACAAAACGTGCGAGTTGCGTGCTGTGGCGGCGATGGTGACGTCACGGGGACATCTCCCAGAATAATATAACCCAACGTAGTCTCTAACGCAGCGGCAGGTGAACTTACATGCCGAACTTAATTATTAAGTAATATTTCGTAGAACAGATTTACTCCTAAAAGCATATCTATCGGGCCGGGTTCGTTAAACCTATCGTCAGCTAGCGGCAAGCTCTTAAAACACTCAAGACCGGACAAGTTGACGTCCGAGTCGGGCAGTTGCGAGGTAATGTTTTCAACAATAAGAGGATGAATCGAGTAAGTTTTATTGTTGTCATCAAACCGAGAACCAATTTTAACAGTGGATACTCCCTGTATTTTTTGTGAGACTCCACCTATACCCTGAACCCTCGTAAAGCGATTTTGGGTAGAACGCGGCAGAGATAAGCGCTGGCAACACTCAGTAGAAATATAGTCACTTTGCGATCCCGGATCAATTAATGCCCTTACGTAATGTGCGGTCCCACTAATATCATATAGTTTTATTTTCGCGGTACCCAACAAGGTGACTATTTCTGTGTGAATAGATCTGCCCGAGTTATCAAGATTGCCTGCCGATAGATGAGATAAGGTGGAATTCGATTGTAAATTATTATCGCTCTTATTCCTTATGAGTTGTGGCTGAGAACTGCTTGCCGCAGCGGCAGCGTTATCAGTCGAACACGATGGTGATGAAGGCAACGATTTACAAGTGGAAGCGGAAGTGGAAGCGGGAGCATTATTAGCTACACCTCTCGTATGTGAAATATTCGGGTTGTTAAATGATGTAACGTACTACCTCTTTGACCATATTGGCTACTGGCGGATTAGCCAGATTAAAAGTATAACTATAGAAATTCGGAAATTCGGATCTGGAATCTCGTCTGGCAGCTGATTGTTTTTTTTGAGGAGACATGGTTTGAGCTCTGTAACGTGAGGTTGTATCTTCTGCATCAATAATTTTTAAGTCACGCCTTAATTGCGGCGATGGGCTAGTCCCTTTAGTACTGTAATGGAGCTGAATGTTTAGTTGCTGTAAAGTGCGGTAGTTTATATGAAACTTCCCTACTATCCCCAATCCATGGGCTTCCACGCCGAGGAGTAATATCCTTCTGGCGCTAACCGCATAATCACTTGTTGACGTCTGGAGAAGTGGACCAGTTGGATTGAGTCTACCAAGGAGCTGAAGTCTACAAATTCCCGGCGAGTCCCTATCCAGCGTTTCAACTATATCACCAATATTTAACTCACGACCCTGTGATTAATAAATGTATCTTGAGCCTGCCAATAATCTCTTTTGGTCAGGTTAGAGTCTCACTGTTTCAATGCAATAGCGTATGATGTCGATGAGCACAAACATTGCATGTTTTTTGCGACGAGCAGACGGAGAACTTATGTTTGTAACTAAGGCAAATGTTACAAATGGAATTAGTTTTTACAAAGTTATACCTTTCATGAGGCGATAATTTCAAGAATGCGGAACATTGATATAGATGTTCATGTTTATTAGATTTGCAGAATCGACAGTATGCCGTTGCATCTGGCTGGGTGACAAAGGTTTTTGTCTGGGCAAGTTTTGGAGCAGGCAAATTCTTGCTATTATTATTCTTAGGTTGCGGCGTAGTTAAAGCCTGTTTTGGCATAGAATGAGCTACCACCTTTGTCTGTTCATTTATAAATTCGATAAGGTTACTGTAAGAAGGACACTTTTCTTTACGATAGAACATTTCGAACAATTTGACAGATTCGGGGTCTAGTTTTTGTAATGCGATATGCAAAAACAAGAAATCCGCTAAATCCGGGAACTTAAGTGCCTTTAGTGCCTTGACCGACGCGTCATAATTGCACAGAAACGATTCCAGATTGGCTCGCTCGAGATGGGCTTGAAGTCCAACATCTGATTAGCGCACGCGGCTGCTAGTGCGCGCTTGTTCTCGTATTTGGCAATCAGCGCTTGCCATATAATGGCATAATTTTCACCCGTGGCGGGTAAGCCAGTGCAGACTGACTTCGCCTGATCAGTCAGTTTGCCTACTAAAAACTGAACACGTTCACTATCCGTTAATCGCGGGTGATTATGAATGACACTTTTAAATTGTTCATAAAATAAGGGCCAGTTACGAAGATCCCCATTAAACGACATTAATTCAATAGCGGGAATTTTATGTTTCACAGAATAAGACTGCGATGTTGGCTGCGAGTCTTGTGATCGTTTCTGAATGTAAGAATGAACGCGTTTGATTTGACAATACATCTCGTCAAATGCGATCAGAGGTTGATAGTTAACAGCAGCGGCTGTAGGCAACAAAGTTAAGGAGCGTTCGTTATACTGGTCTAACACACGCTCAAAATCAGATCGCAATTGATCTAGATTCGTGACGTTATTCAGAAACGTTGTAGGTTCAATTTCATCATTTTGTACTTGAAGCGACAATTGATAAATATTTTGTAAGCGAGTGAAGTAAGCATTACGCTTAGCTTCCAGTATAACGAGATCTGCGGGAGATTCGTGCCCCTCAGATTTTTCGGGTTTATTGTTTGTTTTAGACATCGTGAACGAAATATGCGATAGACACTATGACAATTACACACAGTACGAAATGTCTATAAACTTAACAATTAGCGGTAATAGAAAGCGGTATGATAAATAGGTCAAGGTCAGTTAGCGAGCGAACAAACTATTATTTTTATATCAAAAATGTGGGTGGGTGTGAATGCGAATGCGAGAACAATGGAAACTCAAGATGATGAGATATTTATTTGATTGTGAAGTTATCACGAAAGTACTTTATTTACCTTATGCCGGCGGAAGATAAAATAAATTAGTCGTTAGCGGTGCGGGATTGAAAAAGAATAAAATAATAACAACTAATTTTTACAAGCATAAAGTATTAACGCACTGTTTGTGATTTAGATTTTGAGTAGCGGAACATAAATTAATAATTAATTAATTAATTAATTTTAATTAAAAGATTATTATATCCGGCTCGAAGGAACATTAAATTGCTGGATAACAATTCTTTATTTTATTTGCGGGCGCTTTCTTTTGGACTTCTTCAGTCGTAGCGCTTTTTAAAGACTGTAGCTGATTCGAAAAAAAAAATATGCGACCCAACCTACCTATTTGCAACTAACTGATATTGAAGGGTAAAATCTCTGGAATGATGGGACATAGGACGATGAACAGTGCTTAGTTAAAGGATTAGGATCCATACGCACTCACCTGGACATCAGCTCAGCTTCTGGACCCAGGCTCGCCAACACGTTCGTAACACGTATCAATTTCACGGAGATGCTGGAGTCTTTAACCACTCATTAAATGGCACAATATACGTCCTCAGTCCATAACACACTCATAAAGCACTTATTAAATGTATATTTGTAGCAAAATAGCGGGTTATTGCAGCGATTGCAATGGATTAAAAAAAAACAGTTTGTAAATTCGCAACACAGACCGACGCGAGCGCAGCGAAGATGGCTGATTAATTAGTTCTTTTATTCTGACATCAGCGGCGCGGCAGTCGCCCGCATTTCAGACTGTCGGCGCGCGAGAGAGCGAGCGATATCACGAATGCGTATGTTTGAATGGGAGAGATTAATGGAATTCGACATATAAGTGGTTGCAATTCTATCCTAAATATGAAATCCAACACAACGCTTTAGTTTGTAAACTATCGACAGATTGTAATCCAGACCGACATGGTTTAGAATTTGTGTTTGTCTTGTTCTTACATGTCAACCGAACATAAAGTTCGCTGCGTTCGCCCCCTCTAGTCTTCACATAAGCTACCGCAGCGTTTGCCCTGGTACGTTGGCAAATCAAGTTTAAACCTGTTCACAATTTAACGGTTTTATTGCAAACTAAATCGTCATTTCGTAAGTTACATTTTATCGATAGTTTGTAAACTGACAAGAAAAAAAAGTTACATTATAAACTAACGGTTTGGACAATCTTACGGCGACATATATATGTTTGTACATATAGGTAGAGTGGCTACATAAGCCACATGCGATGCGAGCCCACTAGCGACGTCTACGACGAAAAGTTGAAGCGGTCGCCGTGACAGAAATCGATCGGACCACATCATCACCTATATATGAACCACATCATCATCTATATATGAATGTATCATAACAACTCAACGCGGCTTAACCGATCTTGATAAATGATACGTCATTAGATTCGTCTTGATGGCCCTAGTGTTACTGGGTACATACAAAAATGAACCAAAATGTCGGATTTTGTGCTTTTTAATATGCGGGCTAAACAAACTTAATTTAAAAAATCTCGAACGGTGATCAAAAGAAAGGGCTTTAGAATGCGAGTTCGGAAATATATACTAATCTTGCACAAGCTATAACTAATAACCATAGTTTTAAATTAAGCATTTACAGATTTTTCATAGTTAACGTTTTCAAAAGGACTGTGTAGGCAGGCTGTGATGTGTTGTGCTGTTCTGAAACGATGACTTATTTTTTTTTTCCTGATAAACAGGTATATTATAATTGTCAAATTAAATCAAACATCTAAACATTTAACTTCACCTAACCGAAATACCTAGTATGGGGCCAGAAGCAATGAATGCGCCTGTATATAAAACCAAACAACTCTTTTTAACTCAACGGTCTATCCACCAAGGAAAGTAAGTCTGTATTCACTCTCACTGATAGGCTGTTCAAACAAATTCTCGTGGCCACTTTAAAAAAATAAATCAACACCTACGCGCTTTGATATGAGTACAAAAGGCTGGGTTTTCTACCCGAAAAGGTCTGATGTGAAGTGAGGATATTGTTCTTTGGTACGGTTTTATTTTTAAGATAAACTTGGACCATTATTAAAAAGCTCGGTTTCGGTTCGACCCCCCGCGGAGGCCAATGTTGTGTTACGGCTTATTGTACTATATTGCTGCGAGAATTACAAATGCCGTAATAAGTAATGAACTTGAATAAAATAAAATTAATTCAGGATTAAAGCATTCAAGCTGTGCGTACGTCATAGATTTTATCGTATGTAACTCTGTTTGTATTTCATGTATGTAGAGTTATGAGTTTATGTCAATCAAATTTTTTACAATAATTTACAATAACTTATTTATTTGTTAACTTGAATTGATGAATTTTAGAATTTGGTAGCTTGAATTTCGAAGATTAATGTTGATGGTTTCATTTCTTTCTGTACTTAACTATTTATATATGTATAAATGGGCTCCATTTCGACAAGAGAGGAGGCCGATTTGCTTTCGTCTGCCTCTATGTCTGTGTTCTGTCAGTTCCGGTCTAGGAGCCACAGTTTTCAAGCGATCCTCACAAAACTCGGCACACGTTTTCCTTGTTTTTTTTTTGTCGAGAGCTTTTCTCGATTTTCCCCTGGGGGGGGGGGGTTATGACGTCATTAATTTTGTGTATGGGTTTTTCTTTTTTTTCTGAAACCTATCGTGTGGGGTATCAAATTAAAGGGCTTCATGAGAATATACTACACTTTTAACTTTCAGCCGCCTGTTTTCTAAAAATCCAAGAAATATTTTCAAATCATACCAAATATACCAAGTCCAAACATGGTATGTTTTGAAAATATTTCATAATCTCTTCGAAGTAGGAGACGGATTAGTAAAGAGGTTCTATACAGAACATGAGAGTGAGTGAAATAGACTATAACTATTTTCGTGGAAAGTCAATAGATTCTATTTTAAATCGCAAAAAGTAGTTTACAAAGTTATTGGTGCGGCTACTTTTACTACTCGATTTTGATTGAATCTAAAATAGTTTCCTGTAAATTGGTTCACAGTCTCCCCTGTTAGCGAGGTCTACTGCCCACAGTGCCACTAGTGTATTATGATTCTAAACGCATAACAAGTCATTTTATTATATGCTTAACAAGTTTTTAATCCATAGTTTGAAATTGAGTATGCACTAAAATGAACTTCTATTGGTACAAAAGCAGTGTCACTTTTACGGTATTCAATCATGGCATGCTCGCCCCGCCCCCCTCCGCTCCCCCCTGTCATCAAGTTGCGACAAGTTTTATGTTTGCGATAGCGACTCTATTCGCTGGCATAGTAGCTCAATGGCGTAAAGGCGAGCTTATCTTCAAATATAAATTCCTCCCAGCAAACCTAGACGGGAAAGGCAGTTCTACGAGTAATTGATGGTTTTGTGGCGATAGACTTATCCCTGCACGGAGGATAAATGGAGATAATTAAAGGCGAGCATAACTGTGCACAACTAAAGAAAAAAGCCAGCCTCCACTACACGGCCGGGTAATAATAACATTATTCTTAATTCCAGTAATGGCGAACTACTGTCCTATTTGTCACGCTTCCTTGTACGGTTCGTACAGAAGACTTATTTATACCATGCTGTATAAGGTGAGACATAATGCCGTGTACCCTCACTCCATTTATTCAGTTTACCTACAGCGATGTGTATTAAGTATTAAAAACGCTCAAAATTAAATATAATTTTTACCGTAACTAAATTATAATTTCAGCCTCTGGAAATTTTGCTGTTTAAATTAACTTAATTTTGCATATTATTTTCTGAAAAATGTAGTTGCATTTCGGATCATTTTATTTTATGATGAAATTAATTGATAATATTTTTAATGGTTTTTGTTTTATGACATAAAAATAAGTTATTTCTTAATTAGCCTTGCATGGCGTCGTACTGCTATGCAAAGGCCAACTAAGAACTAAGGTGGATATATAAACAAAGAAATAAATTTAATTGTTATTTGATAATACTTTTTACTACCTAAAAATAGATTTTGTAATAAATAAGTCATAATGTCATAACTGCCTTTGCTCCAATAAAGTCCTCGAATGTAACCGTACTCCCAACTTTAGATTAGTTCAGATTAATTTATAGTTACCCTAGTGTGGGATCAACTGAAGTCAGCTCTACATAATCCTAACCCGAGGAACTCAATCCTAATGGCTTAAGTGATCTGATCTGAAAATCTCTGCTTTTATCGAGTCGAGCTAATGTTTCTATGGCGGATTTTTATCCGGAAGACGCTTCCAATCTTAATAGTTCTAAGTGTATTACCCCCCCCCCCCCCCTTCCTACTCAGTCTGCCGGTTTCGTGTGAAATGTGATACTCGTGTGGAATAACGTGTGGCGGTAGGGATGTGCGCGACGGAGGAGATATATCGATTGTCGATATCGACAATCTGTGATCTGTGTGTTCGTTCTTTCTTTCAAATAGGATTTCAGGTCTTGGGTTTTGTTCAAAAGTTGATGTCGTGTGTGTGATATTTGTAGAAAGCTGTTATAAGGATTCAGTATTAAAATTTGGCTAGTTGGCTGAATTTACTCTTTGGTGCTCGACATCAGTTTTCCTAACAATGATATTGTTAGGAAAACCGATTATTTTTGATATTTTAATCAGCATTGTTGACGTGATAACGTCTTTAAAATCGTTTTAGTCGGGTGACATGTTCAGAAACTTGTGTCACACCAAAACCTCACGAGCGCGATCGCAGGTATAACGAGAGAGAGACGGACCGATCTCCCGACTCATCTCGAGCGCTGCCAGTCATTCCGTGAAACTTGTCACGCGGAATCCTCACGAGCGGAGGCTTATCACGTAAACATCTCGATCGTAAACCTACTTTACAAACAACCAATTTTTTTATAACTAAAAAATACTTACGTTAGAATCTATAAACTTAATAACTGGCTAAATAAGGGCACAAAATTACCACGTAGCGGCAATACGACGCACCGGATTGGAAAACGCGTGACACTATGATATTGTTTTTCTAATCCAACACTTACAGATCAATTTATGAGAAATCTAGCGAAAAATACTGCCACATTGACATTTTACACATGACGCGTCCACACCGGACGAGCGGAGGAGCCGGCGCGAGCACGGCTGACTTTATTGTGAGGTGTTCGAGTAAATTGGTGATGTATTTATCCTCGCCTGATTGGTTTGTAGTACACGTCATAAATGAATTTGTAAGAACTGGAAAACTAAACAACACGACATTACATACCGTCATGTATTTTCCCATACTGGGTGGCGGAGGCACTGTTGTGCCCACGTTTAAATTAAAATTATCGATATATCGTGAAACACATAACTATACATACTTCCACAAACTCTCAACTCGATCCACAATGAACATGTCTCAATCTCACTCAAACAAGGCCGAAATATGTGTTTTGTAATCTGATTTAACTTGTTCGGTTGTTTGTTAAAAAAAGGAAATAAAATAACTTTATTCAGATGCGACAACCTAAAAAGCACTAAAGAGAGGCTATAAACCTATTAATAAAACTTGGTTTTGGACTTTATCCCGAAGATATAAAATTAAATATTTGGTGGGAATATATTTCCCTCTGCCAAAAAAGGGGTCTGTCGAGCTTTGTTGTTGTTGGGTTTTATTGTTGTCATAGACATCGCTTACCTGAGTAGATTCCTGCGTTAGTGTGTCGGTGCGGGAGGGGTGACGTCACACGCAGACCCCGCACTAAACACACCCCTCCCGTACCGAGACACTACCGCACGCAGGACACACATTCATTTACGAAGTTATGATAGTTCGTTTTGAGGCTCTAAGCCTAACGTGCTTATATGATCGAAGTACACAACGCCTGGACCTGGTTATGGGGCATCGTGACTTTGAATCTTATGCCAAGGTATAAGATTCAAAACCTATAACGGGAACATGACATCTTAAGATGTCACTAGGCGTTAATAAACCGCACTCAGCTCTAAAAGCTATTTCGAAAAAAATAACAGATTTGATATGACTAAACCGTCATTATGACAGTTAAGACAATGATGACGACCTCTGTGGCGTTGCGGTCCCAGGCTCTGCCTCCCAAGCGAAAGTTCCCGGTTTCGAATCCCAGCTGGAGAGGTAGCAAATAAAACCCCAGGTCCTGGATGTTTATGAGTCAGAGTCAGAGTCATTTTTTTATTGAATATAAATAAATAAATTATCTTATTCAACGTCAAAATTATACTTACTTATAACTACAAGTAAATTTTTTTTTATATAAAAAAAGACTACACCGTTTCGGAAGGTGGGCCTCGGGGTTAAGAAGAAACGGCAAGAAACTCCCCCATACCTTTTTTTTTTAAAGTGACTTTACAACAGGTACTGGTTTCGGTCTAAGGAAATTCGCCGGCGAGTGATAGACTTGATCCATCGCCCGTCGTCGAATTTCTGTGCGCTGAGATGGTATGTGACGCAGTTATGTGTGTGACGCCGCTTTTTCTGGTTCCCACGAGACGGAATCCTAGTGTAAGGCCAGAAGCAAATTTGTGCTTGTATATACAGAGTGAATCTTCATAAAGTGCACATAACGATCTGGGTTGAAGAACATCGAAAATCATCGACAAAAAAAAAACTCATCCCAACCAAAAAAAAATAGCCATTTTACCAACTTAAAAAAAACACTTTGAAATGAAAGAGGTTTTCGTAGAGTAATTGACTGATTCGTGATGATGAAACACGTAGTGCTGCCAGTAACAAAACGTTGGAGAAAAAGTGGTAACTTTAAACTTAAATTACGCTTTGTTTATGAAATAATAATTATATTTTCGGGAGTTTTTAGTAATTGCAGCTTTCCACAAAATTTGGTTCCCAAAATGGAATTATTTTATTACGAAAAATTATTTTATATTGTGGTAGCTTTCAGACGACACCCACTCTCAAAAAAATATTGCCATTGCAACAAAAAACTTTGATGCTGGACAGCCGTCAAAGGTGCATAGTTATGAGGGCAACGTTTTTATTGTTACTAAGTAAATTTACCAATTTTGATGTAATAGCAATAAAACATTGTTGAAATTACAATGCTAAAATTGTTCGTGTCACTATATGATTTCTTGTCCTTTTGTTCCCATGACAAATGCCTTTAGCTATCATATCAAAGGTATATTGTCCCGATGACAAGGGTTTTTGCTAAAAAGACAAAGGTTTACTGTCCGTGGATCTAACTTTGTTTTGTTGAATTAGCTATCTTCCTTTATGCTTTTATCAATTCACCGTTGCTTCTCCGACAAAGTTACTTTTCTCGTATATATTTTGCTGCTCTAGCAAAGTAACATGGCTGATCTTATCCCTGCACTTTGTTAATGGTACACCATGAAAAAATATTATATACTCCCCGAAGCTTCTGACTATTATTCCAGGAGTATGCGTACCCTGAGCTATGTTTAATGTACACCATACATCTGTATGGTGCATACACAGAGCACTCCGGTCAAGGTACGTATACCTGTAACAATATATAGGCAGAAACTTTGATGAATATAGATTTTTCTGTGTACCATTTACAAAGTGAAGGGATTGAAATCTACAATATAGTACATTGCTTGGGTAGCACAAGATACGATAAGAGGATAGAGGTATTTGCGAATCCCAAAAGAAAATAAGACAATATTTATATCAAAAGTATGTAATAATCTCTACTTTACTTATTTATTCCTATGGCATTAGTAAACAGTTCATACCAAATTACAAGTTAATATTAAGGGATTTAAGCCACTCGGTGGCTTGGTCAGTAAGCTTGATCAGGTCCTCGGGAGGTCCCCCGGTATATCGCGTTTCTGGGAATTCAGAGATAATATGTTGGATGTGTTGTACTTAAATTCCGCAGGTACAAGTAGGGGAGTCTATCCAGCCGCAGCGATGTTTATATTGGGCACAGCGTCCATGCGTAGTCCCGTGCGTAGTCTGTTGAAGTTACACCAGTCGCGCCTTGGCAGCTGGGACCCCTTTAGTTTGGAGCCTGGAACAAGATCTGAGCGTAATTTGCCAGCCATTGTTGATTTCCATTGTTGCGACCATTGTTGCATGAGGTTGGAGTCTTCTTGCAGCAGATTTATCGCGATTTTGTTTGGTGGGTTTCTGGATTCAAGACGGTGAACGACAACGGGTCAACGACATGAACCTCATAATTGTATTAGGGCACTGTTACTTACCAAGCATAGACTGCAGCAGATGCCGCAGTTTATTTTCTGTTAAAAAAGTCTCCAATGCCATATTTCATATCACTCTTGAGCACAAACACTACTTCTCTGCACGACATCCACGTTGAAACTGGCAGAATAGGAGAAACAGTTTGCGCTTGCGAGAACAATTATAAGACGTCACTTTGTAATTTTATCTAAGAATACTTTGTCAAAACATCTACTTCGTATTTTGTTAGTATATAACGTTGCCGTATCAACAACATCATTTAGCCGTAGTAACAACTGTTATTTTGATAGATTAAACTATGCAGTAACATCACTTCATAACGTTGCCGTGTCAACAACACCATTTAGCCATAGTAACAACGCCTATTTTGATAGATTAAACTTTGCTACAATATCACTTCATAACGTTGATAAGTTGACAACATGCCTTTGTTATCCCGTTTAAACATTTTTAACATAGTTACCGTATCTACGTGTCTTTAGCTAAAATAACAAAAATAATTTCAATAATAAAAAAGTTGCCACAGCAACTATGGGCCTATAGCTGCAGCGACGATGCACTTACGTGAGGTAGCAATAAAATTCTAACAAAGCTTTTATTGTCGCTTTGTTAGCCCATTTTTCTCTGAGTGCAAAATTGTGTTTCTAAATAATAAACTTTATTTTTTTAAATCATTACATGATACCTATTTTCTCTTTTCGGAGCTCATATAATCATAAGACCTAGTGATATACCGTGAAGTCATAAATAAATAAATGTAGCCCACATTAAATTCCCCACTGAGAGGCACAGGCTACTACTACTGGATATGCGTAATATTGAGGCATACTTCATCAAGCTGACTCAGTGCGGGTTGATGGGCGAAGATAATAAATAATTAAACTGGCTATAAAAAAATCTTGATTATTAATTTAATTCAACTAACAGGAATACTTACAGAGAAATTAAGTAACGTTTTTAAGAAAAAAAACAGATAAATGAATAAGTATTTCGAAGCAAACACACTCTTGCAGTTAAAGGCCTAGACTGAGCCTAACACCATTTTCACAACAGTAAACTTTTTAATTTGAGTTTGTAGACCAAACACAACCAACCTCTTTGCTACGAGTAAGTACTGGTGACAAGCACGCTTTTTTGTGTTTTTTTTGTTTTAAATATTTTTTTCTCTGAACAACGGAGAAAAGTTAAGTCAGTCGCCCTAATAGGTTCTCAAAGTTTTCTTCCGCTCAAGTTTTTTTTGGATATGCCAAGTTTGACTGAATTCTCTCCTGCTTAAATAGCCGACATCAATGTGTCCTTGTAAGAAGCAATCTTAAGGAGTTTATATGCGGATCCAGGCATCAGCAAAAGACGTTTGGCTACACAACATGGCGTCTCTCAGAGAACTGTCTGGCGAATTTTAAGGAAAGAGGGTCTTCACCCGTGCCACTACCAACGAGTGCAACATCTCCACAAAGATGTGGGCAACGTGCCGAGATGCGTCATGCCGGCATGGATCCAAAAGAGGACCTCTGCCTACTCCTATTTATTTACTACCTTATATGAATTTACAGTATATCACTTATCTCTAGGTCTTATTTATGATTAAGCTTAGCTCCAAAAAGTGAAAATAGGTATCAAGTAATGATTTAAAAAAGCCTATTATGTAGAAACATTATTTTGCATGGTGTCGTCAGAAAGCTAACAAAATGAAAAATAATATTCAATTATAAAAAAAATCCATTTTGGGAAGCAAATCTTGTGGAAATCTGAAATTACGTCTTTCATCATCACGAATCAGTAAATTTCACTACGAAAAACCTTTCCATTCCGAAGTTATATTTTCTTTGCAGTTGGTACCCAGATAGCGCATTTCTATATTAAAATGGTTATTTAAACTGGCCGAGTTTTTTTATTTTTTTTTTGTTGTTGATGATTTTCTATGTTCTTCAACCCAGATCGTTATGGGCACTTTATGAGGATTCACACTGTATAATATATAAATCGCGTTATGTTTACTCTGAGAGCTGTTTATTAATAAGGGCCTTAGAACCACTCACGATAAAAACTAACTAATTTCGGTCTTTGATGTATTCCGGTTTGAATAACATGTAAATTGGTAATTCAAAGCAGAGCCGCCATTCGGCGAAATTCGTAGCCTACTTAACTGAAATACGTCCATTTGATTAATTAGAAACGTGCCGTTTAAAAAGTATGTTGATTTGTGCTTCAAATTAATTTTGGCGCCTTTCTGGCAAAGGAAACTTTTGTAGAGAAATTCCTTTGGTTTGATGACGTGGCGCGGTTTGATCACGTTCACATCGCTATGCCTGTATGGTTCTAGGTACTACGTCTTTCTAGAAAGTCTCCCAAAGCAATTTGCAATTTCTCAAATAAAGTTTCCATTCCTTATTTGTGTAAAAATTAAGTAAATAAATACCCCAACCTCAGTCCATCGTTGTGAGTCGCAACTGAATATGACGTCAAGTCGAAACCTAGTATAGGTTAAGCTATAGGGAATGAAAGCTTCGAAAGTTTCGTATTGTTCGACATGTAACATATCCCTCCACATCCGTTGCTAATTTGCTATGGGCTAGCCCCCTGTCACGCAAAATAGTATTGATTAACTGGCTTAACGAAAGCGTTACTGTGCCTCTGCCAATCGTATGAGGAAAGATGTGACGCAATGTTATATCCTACTCACTATTCCCATTTTTTTTCACAACGACGTTTTCTGACAAGTTTAGCCCCAAATAGCCTACAGGGGCTTAACCGAGACAAATTGTGAGCCCTCGTGTAACACAGAATGTAACGTTGTATATTACGGATTATTAAAAGAAAAACAAATGTATTTTTATTGTAAATTTATGATTAATATATTTTTTTAATAAGCTTTATAAAATATTTATCTAATAAAATTTTAATTTTATTAAAAATTATATAATTTATATTTTAAAAAAAATTAGACGACCCGAATGGCCGATTCGGCAGTGGACCTGCCTACGAAGCCAAGTGTCCCGGGTTCGAGTCCCGGTGGGGGCAAATATTTGTTTGATGAGAACGGATGTTTGTAACCTAGTCATGGTTTTTTATCTATCTAAGTATAATATTTATCTATATAAGTATGTGTATCGTTGTCTAGTACCCAAGATACAGGGAATCCTAGTTTAGGGCTAGATCAATGTGTGTAAATAGTGTCCAAGGTATTATTATTATTATTATATCCCTTGGGATATAATTATCTTTTCAACGACCCAACCCCGTTATGAAACTCAAAACCTCTAACGGGAAAATGACTGCCTTTGCAGTCCGTGGTCGTTGTGAGGTTAAATATGAGAATTGATAATTATTATATTATAAATAAAACCAGGGGTTCTAACAAATTGGCTTTTGGACTGGATAGTCTAACAGATCATGAAAACTATGCAAGTTGACTGCCCTTGTCAAGTAGGCGTGATGACGAAGTAGCTATTTGCATTTTTCCGATATATAACTTGACAACGTCTTTGTGATCCTCATGCCACCAAACTCTGTGAGTCCGAATGTGAGCGGCCCAAATGGGCAACTTGCAGCCCCAATGGGCAACTTGCAGCCCCAATGGGCAACTTGCAGCCCCAATAGTCAACCTGTAGCCCCAGGGCAACTTGCAGCTCCAATGGGCAACTTGCAGCCCCAATGGGCAACTTGCAGCCCCAATCGGCAACTTGCAGCCCCAATGGGCAACATGCAGCCCCAATGGGTAACTTGCAGCCCCAATGGGCAACTTGCAGCCCCAATGGGCAACTTGCAGCCCCAATGGGCAACTTGCAGCCCCAATGGGCAAATGGCTGCCCAAATGGGCAACTTGCAGGCAGAAAGCCGTTAGCATATACCGAGGCCATGCCAAGCAGGGACATCTAACTATAACTACTTAACCACACACGCACGCACACACACACACACACACACACGCACACACACACACACACATAGGGGCCGTATACTACACGAGCTGATGCCCGCTCAATGTGTAGCGACCCGGTCATATCAGCGAGGTCCTGACTCCTGTGCACGGGTAATTCTAATGATTTCGCTTCCAATAAAACAAAATAAAATTTAAGAAATGCCCGCCACAGTACTTAAAATCTCTCCTCGCATAGACTATAGAACCAACAACGCAGACTTAAAATAACACCAAAACATTCTCAAAACTTAATCAAGACTTTATGGAACAAGATATAGGGGCTGCTTTCGATTGAATAAGTCGGCAGCGGCGCAAGATATTGCCAATATTTGTAGGGGACTAGGGCAAGTAATTTTGGTAGCGCTTTATTCCTCGTACATTAAAGCACACAAGAGGTTTTTAACTAGAGAATCTGTGAAAGTGTGAAGGCCTTTAACCTGACTAAACAGGGCACTAAACTAACAGCTTCAAATCTAGTTCTCGTCTGGCTGCCACAGGTTCAACTATATTCTAATTCTGTTGAAAAAAATCATAAAATTAAAACCCATTTTTTTAAATTACTTTAGTGATGTCTCTGGAATCGGGTGGAATACCATTCAGTCATGATTACCATGTCATTGCCCGAGCGAGAGACAGTGAACGGTTCCATATCGCCGAACAAGAAAAAACGCAGAAAAATACGTCTCATGTATGGGGAGGGGAACCCTTTCACTTGTTGAACTGCGTGTAGTTCATTATTTGTTGCTGTAGCGACAACAAAAATACATATTCTATGAAAATTTCAACTCTCTACCTATTTCGGTTAATGAGACACAGCCCGCTGACGGACAGACAGATAGATGGACAGACGGACGGACAGCGGAGGTATAGTAATACGGTCCAGTTTGTCACTCTCCTGTTACGTAACCCTAAAATGGCTTCTCTAATTCATCTCACTCTTTATCACACACGATCGCAAATTAAGTTACATAAAAGAAGGTTACCTCAAACGTTCTAAGGTCGACCTGCCAATTTGTGCTGTTTACTAAGCTCAGAACAATTAGGACTGGAAGCGCTGCTAAATTAAATGTCCTACAGAAAAAAACGCCTGGCCGATTATAGAACCGTCCGGTGTAATAAAAGTATGTATTTTTTTGGAATAGGTCGTGTGAATTTTTAATTACACAGTAACATACTCTTTATAATTTTTATGTCACTCACAGCCTAACTAATATAATATGATCTAAAGTTGAGATGTCGCGGCAAATTGCCACCAAAATCAAATTCAAGTTCAATATCTTGTATTTTTTGTAAAAATATTAACATATGTTAAGAATGTGTAATTTTTTGCCACTTCTCTACATTGGACTACTGTGGGAGCAAGAGTATGTATTATCCTTCAAATATAGGCGTTGTGAACTTATCATTTCTTATTTATACAATGATACCGATCACGCAATGAACTCTGACGCAATACAGACGTCATGACAACCTACCCCTCCCGCACCGAGCATGCCGACCCCGCGGGGTTGATGATGCGGGAAAGCGAGGGTCAGAGCTATATAAAGCTGTGACCCTCGCGACAAGCCCCCCCCCCGCGCTCGGCACGCTACTATATACAAAAATAAGTATTATTATATACTTACTCAGTTACGCTCAATCCCTTCTCAAGTACTTCTGACCCACTATTAAGCAATTTCCATACAAAATTTCATCTGAGGCTTTAATTAAACTATCTACTTAGCGTGTGACATCACGTGTGATATGATCCGTGACGTCTGTGAAGGCTTGTTAAAGTGAACAAAAAATCTGTCAAGTGCGAGTCTGAGTCACACACGAAAGTCTCTTTAAATTAAACCTTTACTTTAAAAAATTGCGGCTAGTTCATATATTAACTGGCTACCTATTACAGTTCATGAGTTACAGTCTGCTGACGGACACACAGCGGAGGCTTTGTAACATAGGGCATGTTAAAAAGCCTCCTTTGTAACATGCCCTGAGCATGGTACGAAAATCAAAACTCGGCATACTATAAATTATTTCCCTACATTTTTATGGGATTTACAATATACCGTCTAATATTTACTTAATTATTAATCTGAATGAAAACGTATCAGTGCGTATTGACGCCAACAAAAACGAAACTACTGGGAACAATAATTCCGCCATTTTGAAATAGTAGCGCTCTCTGGCGGCTTTCCAAGGGATTACCGGCCGACTGTCCTCCACATGCTGGTCATCTCGACGCAATTTCGAGAACACTAAGGACGGTTTCTGCTTGCCAGAAGTGAAAATTACAACTATGCTGGGTTCTGGTAACTGATTGCTAGAACACAACGTAAATTTAAACGTTCTATTTGTATGCAATGTTCTGTTATAGTAAAATATGACACCATATTTGTAGCGTTGGACGCACTGTGTGAGCTGAAAGAAAGTTTTTGGCGGAATAACTGTATTTTTTGCGACCTACTTTAAATTGCAGTCAATCACACAGTTCAGTGGTTTTCAGTTCATTCATCAAAATCAAAGAACCAGTTTTTTCTAGTTTGAACGAGTTTGCACTAGTTTTATCGCTCTCAATCAGTTTAATGTATCGTTTCTGATTTATGTAACATATAAGAACATTCACTTTATTTAATAGCTACTCTATTTGGCGGGACAGACGGCTAGCCTATCGCCTGATTTAAGTCTGTCCGGATTTACAATTAATTTACCAACTTTTTTCGTCCTATTTGTTCCATACCCCTCTTCCGGATAAAAAGGCGTAGGTATGAGAATATGTATACATATTGTACTACGTACGAATGTGATTAAATTCCACGCCTCAACCGAAAGGGCGTGGAATCTTGGCAGGGTTGTTTTTCACCAGGAGTACTGACCTTTGACATCGTGGACCGGAATTCGAAAGCTCAATTCGAGGCAGGAACACGGGAGGAGGAGCACAAGGGTGGGGGGAGAGGAGTCGAATCTTACTCTCGTCGTAGCCCGATGCTGTCGCCGTCGTGTTGCTTGCCGACACAAAGAGTCGCTGTCCGAATGCGACGAATTGGGGACCGAACCACTTTAACCTTTCACAACACGAAGCACTCACTCCAATGACGTGAATCTACTTATTTCCCGACGATTGTTCCGTGCTTATTATAATTAACATTCCGACCAGGCCCGACACCTGTGTTAGACAATTATTACAAATAAAATACAGCCAAGGCCCGAATGCCATGTGCCGACATTTTCTCCATGTCCAAAAAAGTAACCTCTAACTCGTCACGTCATTTCTATACAAGTGACAGCTAGTAGTTCCGTTCCGATCACTCGCGGTCCGAGTCACGCAACAAAAAAAGGTGCGTTCCGAAGCATAAATATTAAACAGTCACCCGCCCGGACAGGCCCGAACCTGTCCCTAATCAATAGGAAGGCGAGAAAGTGTTGCGACCGCTCTCTTGAGCACCGAGTCCCCCACCTTGACTTCTGCTGATCGAGGCGTGCCATCCCGACCCGTGTACAATTTGACGATCCGTCCTCTTCTCCATCTCAATGATGGCAGGTTCGCATCCTTAATCAGCACCAAATCACCGACTTGAGGGGGGCTCGTCCGGTCAGTCCACTTAAGGCGCTGCTACAAGATGTGCAAGTACTCAAGGGACCACCGTTTCCAAAAATCTTGAGCCATCTGCTGCAACATCTGCCACCTAGTTAACCGACTTAACTTAACATCACCGAATGGGTATTCTGGCAGGGCGTTAAGGGGCTGACCTATCAGGAAGTGACCCGGCGTCAACGCTTCCAAATCATTTGGATCCGAACTGAGCGGGCACAACGGACGCGAGTTCAGTGTCATTTCAATTTTACAGAACAGCGTCGCAAGCTCTTCAAAGCGTAGAGAGGTCTCACCGATGATCCTCGTCAGGTGTGACTTAGCCGATTTAACCGCAGCCTCAAAAATTCCTCCCCAATGAGGACATCCCGGCGGACTGAAAACCCATTCAATCCCTCGTCGAGAGCAAGTCGTACCGATGGCGTCCTGGTTACCGTTCAGGAATTGAGTGACCTCCTGCAGATATCGCCTGGCTCCGACAAAATTTGTGCCGTTGTCCGAACGGATTAATGTCGGGAGGCCCCTTCGTGAGACGAACCGATCTAGACATGCGATAAATGCCTCTGTAGTGAGGTCACTGACCACCTCCAAGTGGACTGCCTTCGTGGCCAAGCACAGGAAGACGCACAGGTATGCCTTCACTAATCTGGCGTTCCGTAGCTGTGAAGACTTGACCATGAATGGTCCCGCGAAATCCGTTCCGACACCCGCAAAGGGCCGGATTTCGTTAACCCTATCCGAGGGCAAATCGCCCATCTGGGGCTGCATCGTAGCCGCCTTGGCCCGATAACAAGGCAGGCACCGAAAAACGACGCTACGCACTAAGCGTCTTCCCGATAGAATCCAGAACTCGCGCTGGAGAAACGCCATCAAGGCGTGGCATCCGACATGCCCGTTCCGAATGTGTCGATCCTGTATCAACAGTTCGACCAACTTCCCTTTCCTAGGGAGAAACAACGGGTGGCGAGCCGCATAAGGCAGGTTGGCATTCCGCAGCCGACCTCCTACCCTCAGCAATCCTTGAGGGTCAATAAACGGGTTGAGCCGAGCCACAGCTCCCTTCAGTTGGACGCGTCCGCGTCTCAGAATGTCCAGTTCGGACTTAAAGTGCACCGTCTGCACGTTCCGTACCAATGCGAACAACGCATGGTTGCGCCTCAGAATCGCGACAATTCCGCGCAAATCGGAAGATCCAGGCGGTCACATTGACCAGCTTGTCGAGCGAACTGTACCGTTCCAGCAGGCTGAACTCCTCTTCCGGCTCTGGTTGCGTCGTACAGACACCGACTGTCAAGGCGCCGTTCGCCGAGGTAACGCGTGGACTCGTTGGCCAATCCGATTCGGCTTGAGTCAACCATTTTGGACCCCACCACAAGGGATGTCCAACCAACTCCGGAGCGTGACACCCACGAGACGCACAGTCTGCTGGGTTCATTTCCCCTGGAACATGTCTCCAGATTAAGGGAACCTCCGAATTCAAAATCTGCGAAACCCGATTCGCCACAAAAATCTCCAGCTTGTGAACTGAAGCCTTCAGCCAGCATAACACGATCTGACTGTCCATCCAAGCGTAGACCGTATATTCTAACGCTATTGACCCACGAAGAACCGTCATCGTGTGGTTGACCAGACGAGTCAGGAGAGCCGCTCCTGAAAGCTCTAATTTGGGAATGGTCAGGCGAGTGTGCAACAGCGCAACCTTACTCTTGGCCATGACCAACCGCACATCAACCTCCCCCGATGAGTCGACCGTACGCAGATATACCGCAGCTCCGTAGCCCTTCTCCGAGGCATCGCAAAACCCATGCAGGGTGGTGGTATATCGTTTGGTGGGGACCCACCTCCGTGGCAGTGAAATCCGATTGATGCCAGGGAGGGTCGAAAAGAACGAGTCCCACTCTGAGCTCAATGACCCGCCGATCGGGTCGTCCCATTTCAGCTCAGCAGACCACAATTGCTGCATAAAACACTTGAGCTGAAATGTTACCGGGGTGATCCACCCGTTTGGATCAAATGTCCTAGCCACCGTTGAAAGGACGTTCCGTTTCGTCCAGACCTTCGGGGAGTCCAACTCGACCCGATACGAAAACATGTCTGACACCGGCTGGTACTGGACGCCTAATACCGACAACATATTTGGATTTTCCAAATTTTCAAAAATGTGGGGATCCTGCTGGTAGTCATCCGGAAGACCAGACAGTAACTCTGGAGAATTCGACATCCATTTCCGGAGCTCGTAACCTCCACCCCGTAAGAGCTCAACTAGCTCGTACCGACGAGCGAGCGCCTCCTCTACGGAATCTGCACCGGTACAGATATCGTCCACGTAGAGATCGTGCTCCAGGATTGCTGCTCCTCTGGGGAAATTTAACCATTCTCGATCCGCTTACTCCCGCAGAGTGCGAATCGCCAAATAAGGACTAGACCGTAGCCCGTACGTGTTGGTGTTCAGCTCATACACCTTGATGGGCTGATCTGGGCTCTCTCGCCACAGTATCAGCTGATACCGTCTATCGTCAGGGTGAATGACCGTCTGTCTAAACATCATCCGGATGTCAGCTACAAACACAACATTGTGTCGACGGAACCATGTGATAACATCCGCGATGTCATGGTTCAACTTCGGCCCTGAATGCAAACACTGGTTCAGGTTCATGCCGTTAGATGTTGATGCCGATCCATCGAACACTACCCGTATTTTGCCCTCCGGGGTCCTCAAGACCGCGTGATGAGACAGGAAGCAGTGGTATTCACGCTTCCAGTCGATACCCGAAACCGACATGTGGCCGAGCGACTCGTATTCCCGCATGAAATCGACGTACTTCTGCCGGAAAATCCCGTCACGCTTCATGCGTCGTTCCATCGACAGAAGCCGCGTCTCGGCTGCATGGTGTGAACTGCCCAGCGGTGGGCGATCACTCCGGAATGGAAGATGTGTGAGAAATCGACCTGACCGAAGGCGACCAGTATTGGTCCGATAAAACTGTTCACACTCTTCTTCAACCGGGTCCAACCGGCGGACCGTAGGTGGTTCCTCCACCTCCCAAAACTTCTGTATCACCTCCGAGAGTACAGAACCGAATAAGGGACTACCAGTCGCTAGGCGTGGGGCAGCCGGCATGACCGGACCCATTACCGCATGGCCCAGTCTGGTGTTGACCGAAACCAGATCAGTCGCCTGCAACACGTGGACACCTGGCACTAACAGGTATCCCAAGGCATCGACACCCAATGAAATGTCTACTGGGCCCGGAATATCGAACTCCGGGTCAGCCAGTGACAACCCAGCGACCAACTGTCGCACCGAGGGCGACAACCGTACGTGAGGGTGTGAGCCCATCACATTAGGCATGACTAATGCCGTGACCGTCAGATTCACCGATGAATCCACCCGTGACGAGAGAGCAATCCGACATACTCCCTTAACGGAACCGACTTCCGTGTTCCCAATTCCCCGAATGGAATGTGGATACTCCCTTACCGAAATGCCCAACCGTCTTACAAGGTTGCACGAGACTAAGCACCCCTGGGCCCCCGAGTTCAATAGTGCACGTGCCACACAAGATTTGCCGTCCGAACTCCACGCTATCAAAGAGGCGGTGGGGAGCATGACCGTCTGTGGAGTGGCGGCACCCAGTAAGTGGGCGGCGTGTCCCTAGAGGGAACCTCCGCGGGTTCCGAACCCGCTCAGACCTCCGTCGGCCTTGGAGTAACTCGGCTGCTGATATGCAACCGGCATATCAGACCGTATGTGCATCAAGGGGTCCCAACCCGTATAGTAGGCCCCTCGCTGTCCCGGTATCCGATCATACCGGACGGTGTACGGTGTGCCCGGTGCGCACCGTGGATGAATGGGGGAGAGCGGATCCAACCTGGGGCGCTCTAGGAATGGGGGCGACATCCGACTGTTCGTCTCCCAGAGCGACGGGCAGGGTGGCGCAGAAGGTGGTGGGCTCCCAGCCTTCGCGCTACTCATAGGTGCCATCTGACACCCGCCCGTAACATGCGGTGAGCCAGCGGCCCGAAGTCCTCGCTGACCGTGGACAGCGGCGACCGAACCCCGGCTATCCCGCATGTTACCCCCTGCGCTGCCCCCTTCTCCTCGGGGGGGGGGGGGGGGGGGTCCCATCCGCGGGTGCCCCAGTCACCCCGTTGGTGACTCCCGTTTCCCGGAGGGGGACTGGGTCCGGCCCTGGTTGGGCCCTGTGGCCGACCAACCTGAGTCCGGCCCTGGTGACCGTCCGAAGGGCCTGACCGATTCAGGCACAACACTATGTGGTGCTTGCCACCACAGCACTCACAGGGGAACGCGGACGAGCACTCGCTCAGCGTGTGCGGCCCCAAACAACCGAAACACAATCGGTGACGGAAGACTATCTTCCTACGGGCAGCTACCCCGAGCGCCTTAAATTTGGCGCAACTGGTCACGTCATGACCGGCACTGTCGCAGTGCACACAGCCGTCACCCGACGGCGCGGCATTCAAAACGCCAAATTGTTTCGACCGCCCACCCCCCCGTGGGGGCGGGGGGCGGGGGGCGCGGCCCCTCCCGCATCCGCGCGGGTTGGCGCTGCACACTGGCCTCCGTATCCAGTGTGTCACATCGCCTGCATTCACCTTCCAAAAAATCCGTCAATTGGACGAGCGTGGGCAGTTCCGTGCTACTGCCCCCATGCAGCTGTTCAAACCGACTTTGAACAGCTGCAGGCAACCGTGACAAAACCATATACAAAACAATGTATGACCATTGGTCTACCGGAAGACCAAGGTTCTGAAGGGCCTTAGTGGCCACCAGCACAGGGTTGAGCACCTGTACTCGGATGTCAACATCCCGGGTTACTTTAGGGATGCTAACCAGCTTCCCCAGCTGCGCATCAACCAACCGCCGTTTGTGTTGATAGCGGTCAAACAATATGGACCTGGCTATCTCATAATTGCCCGCCGTGACCGTTAGGTGACCGACCAACTCCTTCGGTTCACCCCGCAGAGCCATTAATAGTTGGGCCAACTTGTAGGCGTTGTCCAGGTCGTCGCGACCGTGGACCAAACTATCAAATAAATTAATGAATGCCGGCCACTCATCAATTGCCCCACTGAAGGCCGGAATCTCCAGGTGTGGCAGCCGTCCAACAACACCCTTCGGGGGTGGGTCTCCGTTACCCTCCCCACGGTCATTCCTTCGCGACCGCTTAATTTTCTCCGCGCGACGCTCGATGTCACCCAAGCATTCCATCGCTTGGTCAGCATCCGCGCAGAGCTGTTTCACTGCAGCCACCGAGGCTTCATCCGTAAGCCCGAGAGCTTCAGCCTCCGCAGCCAGCCGACACACCTTCCCGACGCGTGTCATTGCGTCCTCCACACGCTTGAGCAGTACATCGTCCATGTCAGGTCGCTCCACATACTTATGAGTATGGGCGAGCCATCTCATTTCCTCCCGGACACCATGCCGCAGCACCGTTAAGGGCGAAGGTGCCATGTTGACCGATTTAATAGATTCTGGTCTTATATTTCACTACCGAACGGAGCATAGCCAGAGACCAGCACTTGCCCGTCAGCGCTGGGCACAGAAATTAAAACTAAGTTGTCAAAACTAAGGCAACCACTAAAACAATTAAATCCTAAAAAATATTTAATATGGTCGCTCTGTGGACATACACCTTATAACTATACACTCTAAATCAATTAGATAATGCCACCATAAAGCACAATGCAAATACACACAAAAAGGTATTATAAAAAAAAAAAAATCTAGAAGTGGCCCCTCCGATATGACCCACACTTCTTTTGAGGTCAGCAAAATCAGCTTAATACCCCTTAAATAGCCTGACCCTGCTCTGTAATCCGAAATAGCACTGCAATACTATGGAACCCGACTGCAATACTATAGTCCGACCGAATGACTGTTCCTTATGCACACCGAGTAGTTTCCGACTACAAATTTATAATAATTGTTAACTAAATCGTCAATTATACGTTCACTACCGAAAGTGAACTTTAATTGTGGTATACCGACCACAAGACTCACTCACAAACTGATTGCCGACCAATCTGAGATACCCTTTTCTCCCAACTACAATGTGGCAAAAAAACAACCCTACAACCGTCCGTGAATCGATTTCCTACTAGGAAACCGCACCTGCTACCAAAATGATTAAATTCCACGCCTCAACCGAACGGGCGTGGAATCTTGGCAGGGTTGTTTTTCACCAGGAGTACTGACCTTTGACGCCGTGGACCGGAATTCGAAAGCTCAATTCGAGGCAGGAACACGGGATGAGGAGCACAAGGGTGGGGGGAGAGGAGTCGAATCTTACTCTCGTCGTAGCCCGATGCTGTCGCCGTCGTGTTGCTTGCCGACACAAAGAGTCGCTGTCCGAATGCGACGAATTGGGGACCGAACCACTTTAACCTTTCACAACACGAAGCACTCACTCCGATGACGTGAATCTACTTATTTCCCGACGATTGTTCCGTGCTTATTATAATTAACATTCCGACCAGGCCCGACACCTGTGTTAGACAATTATTACAAATAAAATACAGCCAAGGCCCGAATGCCATGTGCCGACATTTTCTCCATGTCCAAAAAAGTAACCTCTAACTCTTCACGTCATTTCTATACAAGTGACAGCTAGTAGTTCCGTTCCGATCACTCGCGGTTCGAGTCGCGCAACAAAAAAAGGTGCGTTCCGAAGCATAAATATTAAACAGAATGTATGTTTCAACCGATACCAATAAGCCGACATAGCATTGAAATAGTAAATTGCTATAAATTAAAATACTTCATTAACTGTAAACAATAACTTTCGACTCGACGTCGACGTATTTATTAAGTCTTAAACGTTTTACATTGAAACTAATTAACATGGTTCAGGACGCACGACATATCCCATAGATTTTCGGTTGTAGTATATTGCAGTACGGGAACTGCCGTGAAAATTTAAAAATCTCATATGCGTAGGAGCATTCGAACGCACACAATAACAGATTGCATTTCTCGCACGAAAACTACGGCAATATCCGTGATTTTTTATTTGAAGATCAAGAAGTATCACGTAAGAGAAGGTTGCGGACATTGGCTCTCGCGCCAATTATCGTGTTTCAAATGGAAATTCAAATTGAAATTCATAACTTACTGAAACAAGTTTTTGTTTTTGCAGCACTTGTTTGATAAATTATTATTTTCTTGATTAATGGCGGTCTAACAATTACGTAAATATCGCCAATGTCAAGTATTTTATATATGTCATGGTATTTGGACAGGTTCTCTTTCGATCTGTTGCTCGTTAGCACTACCCAGGCAGGACGTGAAGGGCTTTAGGATCCAAGTATTTTCGTGACGTGAGCAACTGTCCCCTCAATAATTAAATAGTTAATAGTTGTTAGCTTAATTTTTTCCAGCACGTTTGTAAACAAAAACGTCAGCATAACGTCAGTCAGACTCAGACTTTGGTAGGGAATCTTAGTATTGGTTTGGACGTTCAAAATAGATCCATGTCTAATATTGCAATCACGATGCACGATGCTTGCAAAACCGGTAATTTACGTTCATCAAATAACCTTGAAGTTTGTATTATTATTGAAAGAGTTTTATTGTTTTTACTTTTTTACCCCATTAAAAAAATATATCTGTCATTCAATGACTGTAAATAAATAAATAAACGATGTCTCCCACAGGACTTCTGCGATTTTATTTTCAGAATTGTAAGCATCTGAAAAGTTTCTGGAACTTTTAAAACATGTAACACTGATATTTCAGCCATCCACAATTGTGCATCACTACATCACCAGGTACATGCTTATTTATACTCTTCGGGGGCATTCTTCAAAGTCTTTTATTGGAAACGGAACAGTCAGCTGCTGACCGTCGACATAGTGAGAAATAAGCTGTTGTGCTGTTGATTGTACTTAAGATCGGTAGTAATAAATAGGGAAGTCCGCACCATGCGGTTAGTTAATTGGTATTAATTTAGAGGTTTGGTGGAAGATCTGATTAGATTGAATTAAGTTTGAGGGGTTTCGTAAGGAGGTGCTGAAGATTTTGACGCGGTATAGCAATATTACAGTCAATGGAAATTTCAGTTAATGTATTATAGAAATTAAATTCCACAGCCTACAAAATGCTTGCGTAAGTAAGAAGACGATATAATAGTAGTTTAAGTGACGGTTATATAATGATAGGCATTCTAATATGAGCAGGTGTTTATGAAATAAGCGGACAGACGAGCTTCATAATAACATCACAGGAGTGTTTTAATGGCTAATTATGTACAATGCTTTATCTACACACATATTATAAGCTCTCTATGATGAGAGCAGGAACCGCATGCTACAACCGGCATTGACATTTAATTTCGAATAGAACGTCATCTCGACTAATATTAGAATTGAGGTCAAATCAAATTGCTTTGTTTTTCATAGAGGTTCGAAATTTAATAGTAGTTTATCTACACACGTATCATAAACTCTCTTTACTGCGTTCAAAAACCACACGTTACGATCAGCATTATGTTAAACTGCTTGGTAAAAACTCGTTTCGTATCTGGAAAACTACACATAATGGTCATTATGTGTAGTTTTTCTACATATAATAATTCAAATTTCGAACGCCGACGCCCACCCGCGTGCCGTCCCTAGTTTGTTTGTGAAGTTGGTACTGACATTCAAATTTCGAACGCCGACGCCCGTCTGCGTGAAGTTGGTACTAAAGAACAAGCTAAACAATTGCAGAACCACAATGCCGGTCAAACATGCGGTTCCTGAACACATCAAAGAGAGCTTATGATATGTGTGTAGATAAACTAGTGTATGTAACTGTACATAATTAGGCATTAAAACTCTCGAGTGAAATTATTATGAAACTCGCCTTCGGCTCGTTTCATAAACCCACTCTCGAGTTTTAATGCCCTCCATTATGCAGCAGTCACATAAACTACTATTATGTGACTGCTACATAATGGAGGGCATCAACTACACATTATGGTCATAATGTGTAGTTTTCCAGATACGAAACGAGTTTTTACCAAGTAGTTTAACATAATGCTGATCGTAACGTGTGGTTTTTGAACGCAGTAAAGAGGGTTTATGATACGTGTGTAGATAAACGTAATAATGACATGTAAGTCGATGATATTATGAAGCAATAATAACATTTTCACAGATAAGGTTTTTAAACGCATTATAAAGGGTTTGTTATATGTCTGTGGATACATTAATTATTTATACAAGTGATTTTACTATCATAAAAATCTGAATTTAATGTATTTCAGTTGCATTGCTTCCTGTGCATACTCTTTTAACTGGAAAATTAGAACTAATAGCTAGTTGTTAGTCACGAGATGGGAATTGCAACTTTATCTCAGAACACCTACTAGAACTTTAGGTATTGGTTACTCAAAACAGCATTGTATCATTTATATTAGGTGACCTGACCTTTGAAATCAGCGTTTTGTATGGAGAAAATTAAGCAACCTCAATTTTCAGTACAAGCACATTTGTATTTTTTTAGGAATGATAAATCCTAATTTTATTAAACTTTGTGTGTATGAACGAGACAACATTTACCTGACAGCAAATTTGATTAAATTTTTAGTATCAGCTGTAAAAAATGTTAGGAATCTAGGAAAATCATAAAAATGGATGAAGTTTAGGACAAACTGATTTCGAAGATTAAATTTTAGTTATCAAAATGAAAATTAAAAGAAATTGTAATACATTATAGATGTAAATCTTTGAAATTAACTTTTAAACTATTTTTTTTAATATCCAAATTGAAATAGCTATCGAATTACAAGAATTATGTTTTCCTGAATCTGTAAGTAACTTTCACCAATTTCATTGGCAAGCGCCTATTTTTATAAGTCTTGAAGTTTATTTACTGTGCCAGTTTCATATTATTCCTCTTCGTAATTTAATTAAGGAAGATAAATACTTGAGATTTTGTTTATCTCAACATTTCAACCGTCTCACTACAAAAAATAATAAAAACACAATATTATCACTTTCTTAGCTACATCATCATTTATCAGTAAAAAAAAAATAAGCAAGCTTCTAAATTTCGTTACCACAAAAACGTGTTTAGTGAGTATCTTACTAAAGAACGGCTAGATAATTCAGTTAATTTCGTTCGTTCATCAATTCGCCTAAAAGGACTTAATTTACAGAGCCGTAAAACACAATATAAAAAAAAGTTCATCAGTTCCATTTTACGCGTATAACTTAAGAACAAATATATAATCTGATTTATGACTTTATGCTTAATTGAATTCCAAAGACATAGCAACTTATTAGTAATAGAACATCGATAGTTATAGTAGCACTATATTCTTATTTTTTGTAGAAAAACCGTTCATTATAGTACTTTATCAAAAAAGTCTTAAAAAAAGCACCGAAACACTGAACTCATGAATTGTCACTGAAAGCTCGTCAGACAGTTTATTTATTTGTTATCGTTTTGGTTGGAGATAAATTTTTAGTAGTTAGTTGCTCAGGAAAGGAAATACTGGGATCCCACCGTCGTCGGCCCTGCATTTACCCTGGGTAGTGATGCCGAGCGACAAAACAACACCTGATTGTCCATCGCTCGCTGCGGTTCTGCCCATTCACACCGGCCGAACTCTTTCGTATTAATAAAAAAAGGGTAGCAAACAAACCAACTAAAGATATCTATGATATCTCAATAAGCCTTATTTATAGTATCGCCGAATACATATGCAACCCACTCTCTGTGATTTTCAATGGGTGCATAAAACTTGGCACTTACCCAAAGTGCATGAAACAAATAAAAGTGAGCCCATTATACAAGGGTAAGGGTAAAAAAGATTATCCCAGCCACTATCGTCCGATCTCGATTATACCAGCGATAGCAAAGATTCTGGAAAATGGAATCTCGCGAACACCTCAGCCCTCACGGACCGGCAGTATGCTTAAAGCGAGGGACGCTCCACCACCACCACCACCAGCTAGCGAGAGATATAGTGAGGAGAGTGCTGGATGCTCGTGAGCGACGCCAAGCCGTCGCTGTGCTCTTCTGTGATCTGTTGAAAGCGTTCGATGTTGCAGATCACAATGTGCTGCACATGAAGCTACAGCACTACGGAATTGCCGGACCAGCCTTGGCGTTGCTAACAAGTTTCATGCGCGAAATAACGCAGTTCGTAGTCGGAGCGGCGGGCACAGTAAAGTCGGACGGCCTCTCGACAGATATGGGCGTACCACGGGGATCTTCACTGTCATACATAGCGTCTTCCCTGCTTTTAAACGGCTTGCCCAACGCGATTAAAGGAGGTGAAATATTTTTTTTTGCCGATGACGTGGCCGCACTAGTGATTGCACTGACGACAGCAGAACTAGAAATTCATCTAAATTCAGTAGCCAGCCGGATGTGCCTTTGGTTTCACCACAATGGTCTTTTATTAAATACGACTAAAACACAATTCATCCAATTCGATCTCTCTAGACGTAAAAGACCTAACCTAGCTGTCGAAGTGTATGGAATTCCAATTGAACAAGTCCATACTGCACCATTTCTGGGCTTTCAGGTGGATCAAGCATTAACATGGGACGCTCACATAGATAGACTGTGTGGAGAACTGGCTAGCGCATGCTTCGCGCTAAGTCGGCTTTCATGTACGCTACCAGCAGAGTCGATGCGCACGCACGGGCAACTTTGCGACGGTGCACTCGCTGCTGCAGTACGGCGTGGAGCTGTGGAGGCGCGCGGCGGCGCGGCGGCGCAGTGGCACCGCGTGTTCGTGTTGCAGAAACGCGCCGTGCGGCTGCTGGCGAGAGTACCGACTGACGTGTCCGCGAAACCACATTTTAAACATCTCAAAATTCTCACATTACCCTCATTTTCCAAGTGGCCATTTATGTGCGTGAGAATATTGACCAATACAAACGACTTGGAGAATCTCATCAATATGAGACACGGAACTCAAATAAACTAGCTGGAATCGTGCACAAGCTTGCTAAAACAAGTAAGGCGATCCATGTTATGGGTCCGGTAGTCTACAACAAGTTACCTGAAGCTATCACTGGTGCACCGAGTGTGCCCATATTCAAAGTAAGACTGAAAGGATGGCTTGTCGAGAGGTCCTTTTACAGCTATGATTAATTTATAGAATTAAAATGACTAACCCTTTTTATTGTGTACAATGATGAAATTAGTGTTACTATGTGTATATTTAATTTAATTTAATTTAATATATTGAATTTTAAAAACTGACTTACTATAATTCCATTTAATTAAATCATTTCTGTTGACATTTAAACTTTATGAAATGTATATGTGATACACGATATTGATTTTGTAACATTTAATACTGACTTGTAATGAATATTATCAATAAATGATGTCTATGTCTATGTCAGGATTTCGAAACAGAAAAGGTAAGATATCATCATCACGACTAAGATGATGCTCAGCACACATCAACCCACTCCTAGCTGCACAGGCCTCTCGGTTGGTGAGTCAAGTTTAAAGGACTATAAAAGCAAGCAGGCTTTTAAAATAATAAATAAGGAAATGTGATAATGAGTGAGTACTTGCCTAAATTTCCAAGGCTTCAAACCTAACCATAGATTCCATTTTCAAAATCAAGTTAGTACTGAATCGGTTACTGCCACGTTTGTATACATTTAATGACAACCTCTGTGACATTGCGGTTCGAAGATCCCAAGCGTGAGGTCCCGGGTACGATTAGGGTCCCGGCTAGGGTAAAAAAATACCCCAGGTCGTGGATGTTTACAAGTGTGTGACGTCGATATTTCTGCTTCTCACGATATAGTGTATCCTAGTGTGGGGCCAGAAGCAATGCTTGTGCCTGTTTGTAAATGTTTATACTTTTAAATACCTACTGGGCTATACTAAAGAAACAGAGATCAAATATACTCTAAGTACGCTAACCTGACTCCTCAAGAAGTATTTCCTGCTGGCTCTCGACGCAGTACTGCAGAAGCAAGCTCGCCAGCAGTGACGTCACAACGCGAGAGTGTAACACCCGCATGGTAACTCGTCAGCACATCCTCACAAACACATATCTCACTCACTAACACATCCTAACACACAAGCACAAGCCACGCGTGACGTTACCTATGTCTTTAAAAAATGCGTGATTTCGCAGCCTGCACGCGTTATGTTGCCGTTGAACACGCGTTAAGCTGCCAAAAATGTGAATGGTGACTTGATACACGGGTGAATAGAGACATCTTTATTCACGCGTCACACAACTATCACTTTAATGACCTTGCACTGTGATGTCACTTCCACTGAATGTACCTGAAACAATAAAAAGGTTTATTAGTTTATTTGGGCGGTCACAAAAATAATACAATGTCTCTAAGAACCCCTTAAAAACATCTGTCTTTTACGTCCTGTATGTTACCTACTTTAATAATTGTCAGTGTTAAGTTATTAAAAACATCGAAAAAATCGACTTCAACTCGGTGACCTCTCAAAACAAACCTCAAAGGTAAAACCACTGAAAACTACCTTTATGCATAATCAGCCTTCAAACCAAGGTCCAACTCGTTCAATGGCGGCGCTGCTGTTTGCACCTAGCCCATAATGCGTACCGTCTGCCGATGCACCTTTATGCCCCGTCTCGCCAAAATGCATTGCCACCATTGCCAGAACCTTTCTCCAATTGAATGGGTAGTACTTAGTACATATAAATAAGGTATCGCGTAGAGCTTTGGCAGCAACACATACTTACGTCATTTTTGATCGACTTCACAAAAAGAGGAGGTTTACAATTCGTGGGGATCTATGTTTTTCTTTAATGTATGTTCATTGATTTCTTCAAGACGGATGGACCGATTTGGCAAATTGTTTTTTTTTGAAAGGGTTTATTTTCCGGTTGGTCCCATTACCATGGTCAGGATCTGATGATTGGCTCCTGGAGAAATTGAGGGAACTCTACAAATATTATAGGCAGGCCTATAGCGATATTGTAATTTTCATAATATCTTGTGCATTTACTGTCGGGAAGCATCATTTTGTGAAGTGGAACTGATGTCGAGGACCACAGATGGCTAACGGAACTGCTCAATGCAAGGTAGACTACAGCAGGTTGCGGTATGGCAACTTTATTAAGGCTGGTCAGTAATGTATGCGCGTCATCACGCGTCATGGTGAAATGGAAGTGATGGTGACGTGCCAGGAGAGCTTCTCAACAATGTATCAACGTCGCTCAGGATCTGATGATGGGATCATGGGGAAATAAAGGGAATTCTTTCATTAAAGGCGACACGGGGTAAGTTTTGTAACAAATGGCGTTCAATTGAAGTAGTTTTTTTTCTAAAGTGTGAAACTTTTGAAAAAATCGACTTTCTTATTCAATGAGTTTTTTTCTCAGAAAATACCCATAGATGGCGCTCTGTACGTTACTTTTCGAGGTCAGTGCCACGTGGACCGTACATTTTCATTTTACTATCCAACCCGGACGAGTAAAGGTGTCGTCATTACGGCGCTATTTGCTTGTCAGCGAGGTGACATTTTACTCGGCCGGGTTATATTATACGGTCCACACTACACAGACAGACTATAGAATGACGCCCCCGCCGTCGGCCGTCAGCAGTTCGATGACGCTGGCAAATGATATGGTCTGTTAATTTTGTTGTTTTCTCGGTGACTTGACTGAGTGACGTTTGAAATTCCGTTCATTTGGCTGGCTCGGATTTTCGTGTTGGTTTGTTGTTGAGTTTTCAGTTTTGTTACGAAAGTGACCAATTTCGCATTATTATTTCGAAATCGCCTTGGGGGGGTCCCCCCATCCCCCTGACGCTACTCCTATTACAAGGTAATGCACCGTTCTTGAAAAAATTAACTTTTTGTAACCTCATTTTTGTATTTAATCGCACATCAAAAATACTGATTTTCACAGCAAAAAAGGATCAGCATAAACACTTTTTTTGTTTTAAGTATTTTTATTGTTCTTACATGTTCAACCTAATACGAAGGATAAAGGGGGCTTCGCTTCGCTCACCCCCTTTACCCTTCACCTAAGCTACCGCAGTATTTTGCCCTGAATGTCCATTTGTACATTTCGTTATCGTTTTTTATCTAATTTGAAGTTAGAAACTATTTTTATTTAAACTCGATAAATATGCATTACCTTGTAATAAGAGTGGTATTATTATAATCAGGGAGCCAGCCCCTACCAGATTTAACCCTTTTACTCTCCTTCTCCTGCGAAACGATTCTAGACCCAAGCCGAATGTTCCTTATCAGATCCTGAGCTCCGGCTGGTAGGTTCCTCTGACACATATAATATCTCTTGTGTATGTGGAGCTGGATTCCAATGAAAATATGAAGGTACTGCATGTTTTTTCAAGGTGTTTTTATAATATTTTTTTTTATATAAAAACAATAAGACATTATTTTTCTGGGAGGTGCTTATTATTGCATTGCATATTTTATTTATGCGAGCGAATATGTCAGCTGTCAGCCAGAGAGCACAACTACATCAGAGCCAGAGGTATGTTATTTTTTGTAGCTTCTATGATGATGATCTAGCTATCTATCTATAGATGATGTAGATCTAGAGTACCTTATGCCATAAAAAGTCCACAAACGTACGGGGCTGGTAGTATGAATCCATGTAATCGGAGTTTTTGAAATGTAATGGGCATATTTGAATGCAATGTCTGTTTTGAAATGTCTTCCCTAGTTTCACTGCTTTTATCCAAAGAGATCTTTGAGGTTCTTGTTTTGGAAAGCTATGACACCCAATATTCTTGCATCCAAGCACAACACAACCACGAACCATCTTCTTTTTGTCGGTTTCCACTGACCAGAAGGTGTCCAGCCAGAACAGTTATTTAAATTAAACGTAAAAGGGTCTGGCAGGCTAAGGAAGGAGCAGTGGCCACTGTGAGATTTTCTGTTTTTTTTACACGTTTGTTCGTTACCATTTAACTAGGCTGCGCTCCAATTTACAGCCGGCTACCATGAATACTTTCCGAGATTTTGACAAAAACGTCAAATCTGCAGAGGTTATTTCAAAGTCTAATTTTTCCTAAGCTATTGTAGCCAGAATATTGAAACCAACTAGTTTCTATGTACATTGAGTTAAATTATACTCTAATGTATTATTTACAAAAGAGTTGGTTGAAAAATTCCAGAAAAAAAAACACATATATTTTTTGACATTTATTTTTGACAGGTTCCTTGAAAGGCACACCCATGAAAATTATAATTCAAAACAAACAAACAAATATCTTTCAACACACCAAAAATTGTTTCATTCGGTTGGGTGCATCTACGCTAAAAATCGATCATTGTTCATATTGTAACATAAACATTTATTATAATATCCATGCGATGCTCATATACGTTCTATTTCTAACTGTTGCTGATATCAAAATAGGTTTGTTTACTTACTATCAAGGAGAACAACAAATGTCATTTTCTGACATATGTATGAAGTTTGATTTTCTTATTTACTTATAAACAAATCGACACTTCAAGCTAAGCTTTTGATGAAAAACATGTCTTCTGACAAATGCAAATGTTGTTCTACGGTTCTCCGTAAAAAAACAGGAAAAAAGAAATTCATTCGTAATTCTAAAGAAGCATTGTTTTTTTCTGCTTTGAACGACTGCCACTAGCAGAAGCAAGTGGCAGTCGTTCAAACACAGATGATGAAGATGATTCTTGGCAGCCTCCTGATACTGCTGATGTACGTAAAAAAAAAAAAAAAACGAGCTTCCCATACCAACACAAATATCCCAGCAATTATTTCTAAGCTCAATACCAAATATTGAAATTAACCTTGCAGATGAAAACATTAGCTTAAAACGGGGCTGTGATAATTGTAGGACTGAGTATTGGCCGACTTGGGAGGATGAGCAATGGAGTTGGGATAATCTTCGTAATTTATATTGCCCCGATTGTTCGAATGAGTGTTATAATGACGAGTCATACTTATAAGCATATATTTATGAATTTGGTTTGAGGTGCAATACACACAAACAGAATAAAAAGATTTTGGTTACGTATGATAAAAGATATTAATTGTTTGTTTATTTTTAGTTAGAATTTCATGGGTGTATTGTACTTGTCAAAAATCAATGTCATAAAAATATTTTTTTTACTGTACTTTTTCAAGCAACCAGTAAACACACAACAGTATACTTTTACTCAGTAGAAAATATATATAATGTAATAAATATTTATGGTACATACAACATGAACAATGACAGATTTTTTGCGTAGATGCACCCAACCCAATGAAACAATTTTTGGTGTGTTGAAAGATATTTGTTTGTTTGTTTTGAATTATAATTTTCATGGGTGTGCCTTTCAAGGAACCTGTCAAAAATAAATGTCAAAAAATAAATGTGTTTTTTTTTCTGGAATTTTTCAACCAACTCTTTTGTAAATAATACATTAGAGTATAATTTAACCCAATGTACATAGATACTAGTTGGTTTCAATATTCTGGCTACAATAACTTAGGAGAAATTAGACTTTGAAATAACCTCTGCAGATTTGACGTTTTTGTCAAAATCTCGGAAAGTATTCATAGTAGCCGGCTGTAAATTGGAGCGCAGCCTAGTTAAATGGTAACGAAAAAAGTGTAAAAAAAAAACAGAAAATCTCACAGTGGCCACTGCTCCTTTCTTAGCCTGCCAGACCCTTTGAGTACAATCTTCCAATTTGAACAAAACTTGAACGACGACGTCTTTCGTTCCCATAGAGATCACTCGGAAAAAAACACCCGGTATTCCCCATTCAATTCACAGATTAAAATCTCACCATAAAGCACTGCAAGTATTGCTCTGTGGTCTGCACCTCAGGTCAGCACAATGGCAATCTGAGTCTATGCGAGAAAAAAAAAGTGATTTGCCCAGCGCCATCTATTGGATTATGCGGAAGCAGTGCTCAGAAAACACCTTATTGTCATTCCTCAGTTATTTTCTAATCAATGAAAATCACTGTGCCACTAGCTACAGAGCAGATTAGCACTATTCTCCGATTAACTTTGACAACTCAATACAAATTTGTATGGAGTTGTCAAAGTTAATCGGAGAATTTTGCTAATCCGCTTTATAGCTAGTGGGCCTTAGTGCCGATTTCCCGCTATAGCTCAGCTTTAGACCATGTTATAGTTAGGATATGCTTTAATCTGAAAGAGACACTTACAGCCAGTTGCAGAAACGATCTTTAAATGTTAAAGCGCCGCTAAATGCTGGCGTGTCAGTTATATAGAATTCAGTTTTTTTGGTAAAACATGGCTCTTATTTCTGAATACATAATGTTCATCACAGTTCACACGCCTTGACGTTACGCCCAATAGCTGTTTGAGGGCGTGTATTTTAAGATCTGTAACTCTGTGTATGACACAATTAAAGACTGAAGTGACATTCTTAATGACATGATACGTCGCAATGACGTCAACAAAGTGATAGTTGAGCTGATATAAGGCTTTGATTGATTTGTACGCGTTAGAGGGGAGTTTCAGAATTACCTAGTCAAATAAATCTAAACGAATAAACTACTCATCAATATCAAAATAGTACATCTAACCTCTCTACATAGCGTCACGTTTTTTCTCATACGGGGTGGCGAGGCATAGTTGCCAGTTATTAAACACTAGCTGACGCTCGCAACTTATCTGCATGTTCCCAAGACTTATCATTTACCGAGATAACGTTACCCTCCTTTTAGTGCAATCGGATTTCAAGTACCCTATATGTTAATCTAGCTCATAGACTATATCTGTGCTAAATTTCATTCAAATCCGTTCAGCGTTAAGCGTGATTGAAGCACAAACACTCAAAAATCCATCCATACTTTCACATTTATAAGAGAACTTGGATTCCAATTTGCGTGACAACCACCCCACAGCTATTATGAAGGTATCCTCGATTGGCTCCCCATATTTTACTCAATGAGTAGGTTTATGATGTTAAGCACCTTTTATTAGGTACGACTTGTAACTAAATAACAGTGTGCAACAAATCTAGGAATGGAAATTTCGCCCACTTCTAGTTCTTCTTTCATTACGAAACTTGGTATGTTTATGTAGTTCATATGACAATACAATAATATGGAACCATCGAGCTGGTCTGATGATGGAGCTGAGAGGTGGAAGACGGAAGACTGGTATTATTGTAAACCCATTAAGTTTGGGCTCAATTTTCTTAACAAGACCTATTGATTTCAAAAGAGTGTTTTTAGTTTTTAAACTACTATAATTATTATTGACCGAGCGAGCGCGTACCGCGAGTGAGTAAAGCGTCTCCGTTTCAGCATGCTTTCGTATGTCTTTCTGGATTTCTGGCTGTCCAAATGTTCTCCTCTACAGGTTGCATTTCTCAACCGATTCGTCTTTTATGAAAAGTTAAGGGGTTATGGGGTTACAATGTTATTGGTGCGGCTTCCTTGCTCCATGCACGTAAGCTTGGTCCATTCCTTTAGTTTGTATTTGTTATTGAAAGAACATGCAGTCGGGCTATTTGTTTTTTATAGAAAATCCATTTGTTCATCCGATAAACTTCAAGGGGCCGGGGGTGTGAGGGGGGGGGGGGGAATAATGATGATTATGAAAAAAAAACACGCAAATATTGTGTGTCGCTCGCGAGATCTGCAGCTCACAGAGCCACTAGTTTATTATTACAGCAATACTTAGGTGTTGAATGTAAATTCTCAGCGTCCTTAAATTTCCTAATTATATTAACCTAAATCTCTCAGTTTTTTACAAGACCATTAAATCCTTCTTACCTTCTTAGCGGACCGATTATAATGACACACTTTTAATTTCCCTCCAAAAAGGTTCAGCCCGCATTAAGTCTCCGCGCCATTTTTCAATGATTCGTCGGCGGAGATCAAATAACTTTTGTAATTTTCGTTGAAAAGTAATTTTTTAACCTAATTTCTGCGTGACTGTGCAAAATTGGAGCAACTTAAGGCCCTTTCCTCAGGGCGGGTATTGAGGAAGCTAAATAAATGGCTGATTGGACCATATGGCCTCTGGTTGTATTGCCTCAGGTACAAACGGAAACATTATCTTTTTGATCAAACTACTATTCAGGGGTATGTGCCTGTATTTAAATGTTTATGTACTTTCAGACTCATTCAAACATTCGTAATTTGGTATGAAAGAAACTTAAACTCTGAGGCCCCCGATCTAAGTACTTCAAATGCGAGTCAACACTGTCCTTCGAATAACTTATATGGATTTTTTCAGTGAACAGAATTGACTCGCGTTGGAAGATATAAAGATTTAAAAGTAGAAATACAAAAGATATGCACCAAAAATATACCAGGCACGGTGCGAAGGAAATGTGTCTCACAATAAAGAGTACGACAAATTAGTATAGGAATTCTAAAAAATTATTAGAGCCCAATTCGATGACAAAAGTGTTATTTTTGCCTTCAGAAGTATAACAGGCATTCATACAAATTATGAACTTTAAGGGCGACTAGCTAGAAGGCGGAATAAGACTTAACTCGAGTAAAATTTGACAACTCTATATAAATTTAAATGGGGTTGTCACTAAATGAAAACAAACTGAATTATTGTTACTATTGTTATATATTATTATTATCTTCACATAGTAAAAAATACTTGAACCATCGAATTTGACAATAATAAATTTTAGAATTACTCTGCTAATTGTACTCTTTATTTTAGGCCAGTTTTTTTTTAATGGGATTTGATACGTCTCCTTTATGTGAAGTTGGCTACGTTATTCATAGAATAGTGTTGTCGCGCGTTCGAAGAAGTGGACCTATAGAGATTAATAGTTTAATGTTCTTAAACTTTGTGAGTTTGGCATTGGCGTAATATATAAAACGTTTTCTATTTAATCGTTGTTCGCCAAAAATACCTATCGCAAACCTCACTAACTCGTTTTCCCACGCCTCCATACACCAGGACAATTCTTCAGTCCCACCGGGTCATTACACTACAGTCGACAGGGTCCAAACATCACAATAAATTGCCCTTACCGTGGCTTTGGCACGTCAAAAGCGGCAACATGGCGCAGTAACGGCTCCATACGTAGCTCATTGTAGTACCTATTGTATGCCATCTAGTGTCGGCATATTCTTGGGCGTTCGGGAGTTATTTCTAAGCTTGAACTTTGATTCAATCTTTTTAATCTTTACAAAATCCTTTGGCCGTTCGGCCTTAAAGGTATTTCGCGACATTCTTTTTACCCGACTGCACAAGAAGGAGGGTAATGTTGTTCGAGCTTTTGTATGTATGTCCAATTCGTTAGCCGAGCTACGCAGCTCAAACGGATTGACGGATTTTAATGAACAAAGTGTTGTTGGATTCCTCTCAGTTGTGGGAGTAACATAGGCTATATAGGCTTCAAATGAAAAGTCGCTTTTAGTGGATGAAAGTAGATCGCAAAATATTACAAAGTAATTGGTGCGGCTACTTTCATACTTCTTGTACGTAACAAGATTCATAAGTTTGTAGGTGGTATTGAAAGAAATTCTAACGCCTGGAAGAGCTTCTGGTCCATGAAGGGTCTAATTAAGAGCAACCTTCCTCTGACATGGTCTCTGACTGAACTACAGAAGTCCAAACTCAAGGTTTGCCAGCGAGCAATGGAGCGCAGCATCCTTATTGTTCGCAGAACGCATTGCATTAAGAACACTGCGCTGGCATCGCCGATGTGGGCGCGCAGGCTGCCAAGCTAAAGTGGAACTTGGCCCGATACGTGAGTCGTATGCACCCGGACAGGTGGGCGAAGATCGCCACTGATGGTTGCCACATGACGGCTTCCGGCGTAGGGGCCTTGACCGGGTTTTGGCCGGGGTGGCCGGAGGTGGAACTGAGCCGGGATGTGTGGACTCAAAGGGGGGAGGCCTTTGCCCAGCAGTGGGATACTATCGTACAGGCTACATAAAGAAGAAAAAGACAAGATTCCACTAGTGACTTTACCACAAGTTGCATTCACTATATCACTCGAGACGCTCAGAAAATGTGTGCGATTTGACATTTTGCCGCGAATATGTAAAGATGTTTGTCGTTTTCAATGAAGTCTTACTACACCTATACATATTATATTATAGTAAGTGATTTCTCTCTAACGCCTTTCCCCAACATCCTTGAAAGTTTTAAATGAAGCTTCAGGTTGCCAAAGCTGGTAAATAAATAAATTCATAAAGTCAGTTTTAAATTTTATTTTTACAAGACTATTTCCAGTTTCTCGAAAGAGAACCTGGAACATGTATGTATTTGGATAACATTTAGATCTATACAAACACCATTAAACAAGAATGGAGTTCATCTGAACATTTATAACCAACTAAACTGCAGATTTTTAGAGTTCCGTACCCAAAGGTTGCCAAATGGGACCCTATAACTCTGCCGTCTGTCCGTCTGTCCGTCAGCGGGTTGTACTGTATCTCATGAACCGTAATAGCTAGAGAGTTGTAATTTTCACAGAATGTGTAATGAATGCTCTTGCTGCTACAGCAAAAAATAACGAACTTCATACAATTTTATAAAAAAAAGAGTGTCCCATCACAAAAGACGTGTTTTAATCCCCAATACAATACAAGAGATGTGATGATATTATCGTCCGCGGCTCTATAGGTTTTACGGCGGATCAGCAATCAGTAGGGTACTGGTACCGAAATCGAGTTAGATTTTTTTGTTCTTAAAATTTCGTGTACGATGGTACAGAAACCTACGTATGCGAGTCCGACCCGCACTTGACATTTTTTTACTGATAAGTTTTCGCAAATCACTATGAAAGGTATTCGGATAGATATTGCAGCAAGCAATTCAATGCATTCAACGGACAAGCTTAGTCGATTTTAAATCTACATTTAGCTTCTCCTGCTCGAATTGAATGTGAAATCACGACTAGCATTTAAAGCAGACTTGACAGAATGACAGACAAATATATTTCACATACACACATACATCTGCAGTGACGTGATAAATCAGAGACTGTAAACTTAAGTAGCTACTTGAGCTCGAGGAGGGGGATAGCGAGAGAAGTTGTTTTTAACCCACTTTTCAAAAGGAGGTTTACAATGTATGTTTATCGATTCCTCCAAGACGAATGCACCGGTTTGTTCGAGAGGTTTAGCTTCCAATTGGTCCCATGTTTGTCAATTCAGGATCTGATGATGGGATCCTGGAGAAATCGAAGGAACTCTTCATATACTATAGGCAGACTTATAGCGATTTTTGTATTGGAAACTGCAGTTCTAGAGAAGCCTGACTTGGTGAAGTGGAACTGATGATGAAGTCTACAGATTGCCACCGGAACTAATCAATGCTGGGTGTTCAATGGTTTGAGATACAATTGCCTTAATGGTTGCTAATTAAATAGGGTTTCTTTGAAGTTGTTTTTTTTTCTTTTCGATTAAATGAATAAGTAATTAATTCTTTTACTTATGATTTCTGTGTCAAAGAATCTGTGTAAGAGCTCCGCAGTCTAGTGGTTTCACGTTCGCCGCTGTACCATTTGTCAACGACATGTTATCGTTTGGGGGCGTCGATGTCAAAGAACGGAAATTCGCAACAGTTATAACTAATTGGATTGGTTATTTCTGTTGCGGATTCATAATTCCGTCAGTGACGGTTCTGAATCAGCGTCTTTCCTACTGTGGGAACCCATTTGTATCTAGCTGAAACAAAACTACATTATCTACCTGCTAAAATTCCTAGATAAATACCAGGTATAGAAGAAATAAATAGTGAATATGGTTAGAGTTTGTCTGGCCTCTTGATACGATGAGGGAAAGTGGTGGGTCTGGGTAGGTGAAGGATAAAACGGGTGAGCTAAGCAAAGCTCCTTTATTCTTCATGTTAGGTTAACATGTAAGTTTGCTTACTTACATGTCAACCTACGATGAAGAATTACGAACAGACTTCTAAAAGAAAGATACAATTTGAGAATACATGAAATATTTTCTCAAACATGCAATGAAATGTCGTCATTACGAACGTTATAACAGGCTTGGGAGGGAGTATCACGATCGGGCCGCACAACTCGAGAGAACTGAAAAGGAACTTCATACAAAATTGCAGACCTAGGCCGGTATAGTAAGTATTTTTTATTTTATTTTATGCTCAGAGCAAAAGACATCAACGGGTGTACAGAACTTATGATCAGTAGTATTTTTAAACTTGGATTTGTTTTTTGAGTGGTGTATTTTTATTTGATGGCATATGTCTGAGAACAGCACTATACATACATGCCTCTGGCCGTGAAAAGGGCTTGCCGGCTTCGTATCACTACTCTATGCCTACTCAGCCGGCAAGCCCTTCTTCCCGGCGTCTGCAGTAATGTAATATAAAACATAAAAAGGATTTTGTTGAACATTTTGTTGTGCAATTAGGACATTTATGATGTGCGATTAAATAATTAGATAAGATAAGATTAGCTCAAATTTTAATTTTAATTTTTGTACTACATTTTAATGCCTAAAGAAAAAATCTAGTGAAGTTGTTGTACACAGTGACATCGTTATAGTCGAACTCCTAACCCCTAAACTAGGTAAAGAACCTGTATCTTAGGGATTGTTGGTCCTCCTGTCTATTTAAACAAAAACAACAATATCTGTAGCTACTAATACTATACCCATACGATAATGTTGCTGGCTAAACGTATTCAAATCTGTGGCTTATAAATAATAATAAATAATAATAATAATACCTTGGACACTATTTACACACATTGATCTAGGCCCAAACTAGGATTCCCTGTATCTTGGGTACCAGACAACGATACACATACTTATATAGATAAATATTATACTTAGATAGATAAACAACCATGACTAGGTTACAAACATCCGTTCTCATCAAACAAACATTTGCCCCCACCGGGACTCGAACCCGGGACCCATGGCTTCGTAGGCAGGGTCACTGCCGACTCGGCCATTCGTCGTCAATTAATACACATTGCTTTTGGCCCCACGCTGGGATACGCTTTGTCGTGGGAACCAGAAACAGCGACGTCACACACACATAAACATCCAAGATCTGAGGATTTTAGTTTATCCTACTCAGCCGGTGGAACCCGGGAGGCAAACACAGGCGTCGTCAAACCCTTCACCACTAAATAAAACCGGTAAGAACCGCTTCTCCTGCCACATCTAACTCGCGGTTCTAACCCATTTGTCGGCATCTTACGAGCACATGTTAGCAGTAAAAAGATTAAAATATCGCCACATTTTATGACAAAAATCCCGCCATTATATGAAAACGATAAAAGATTTATGCCGTGATTTGAGATTGAGTTTCTTGAAATTAAATCGTATATGATTTATTCGTCCTATTTTATATTAAGGGCACCTGGTAATAGGGTTCCGTACCAGGACGGGACCCTATACTAAGCCTCCGCTGTCGGTCTGTCCGTCTGTCCCTCCGCCCCTCTGCGGGCTCTATCTGATAAACCGAAATAGCTATAGAGTTGAAATTTGCACATAATGTGTATTTCTGTTGCAGCTACTGCAATAAATAAAAATTACACATAGTGTACCCCTGCTCTGCAATCGACATTTCCCATCCTAATTTGGTTTGCTGGAAGAGATTTCTTATAAGAGATCACTATTTTATGTAAGCTTGTCTATACATTAGTTGTGTGCAATAAAGAACTCATTATTAAATAATGTACCACACGAGATTTTATTAATTAAAGCCACCGCGATATAACAAAGCATGTAATTCAAATACGATCGTAGATTTCGCGGGTTTTCACATGGTAATTGGTTTGGCGCAATTGGTTTGATATAGGTTTTGCAATCTTTGAGTTCTGGATTCGAATCCAAGTTCTTATTCTTTTTAGTAGTTAAGTTTTCTTAATCAATTAATGAACAACAACGAAGAACTCAATTTAGAACTTACAAGACTTTACTTCAAAATCACTTCAAAGACCTAACATTAGATATAGAAGATCCGGAAACCCTTTACGACAATATTAAGAAATCAATAGAGAATAGAGAAAGCGAGGAAAAATGTAACAATTTACAAACTAGAATAAACAAGAATAAATTGATAGCTTCTACAAAACCTCTTATAAATGAAAGAGAAACGCAACCAAAATGCTCCTCAGATAACTTTTTATTGGACCGCAGAGTGAAATGTAACATAGGCAAAGATCTTCGAGACGTTGATATAAATCTGATAAAAACAGCAATAGTGAACAACCGATCGCTCCGAACAGCCAAACAAGGCATTCAGAACAACAAAACTTGTATCACAAGCTTCATGGAGGAACAAGGCACAAGACAGGGAACCAGGTACAAAATCATGGACTTTTCTACAAAATTATATAAAAACATCTATTCTGATACATCAAAAACTTGCTCCACTGCAGAGTGCCCCCGTCCTACTTCAGATACTATCTCCTCAATAAATGGTCTTGAAGTCCATCGTGCTGCGTCAGGTATAAAGTCCAGGAGAAGATGGTTTAACGACGGAGGCACTAAAGGCGGGAAAACAAGTTCTGCTACCTCATTTAACGAACCTTTGCAACTCTATCTCTATCTAAAACGATTTTGTCACTCTAATATTATTTATCTACAAACGTATCATAAACCCTCTTTACTGCGTACAAAAACCGCACGTTGCGATCAGCATAATGTTAAACTACTTGGTAAAAACTCATTTATTATCTGAAATATTACACATTATGACCATAATGTGTAATATGTGTTTTTCTACATATTATGACATTCAAATTTCGAACGCCGACGCCCGCCTGCGTGCCGCCCCTACTTTGTTTGTGAACTGACATTCAAATTTCGAACGCCGACTCCCTCTTGCGTGAAGTTGGTACTACAGAACAAGCTAAACAACTGCAGAGCCACAATGCCGGTCAAACGTTATATTGAGTGTACAATAATTATACGGAAGTTCTGACGGCGATGGAAAACTTCGTGGGGAATCTTTCATATCACCATCGGCGGCGATGGGCTAGTTGCCTGTCATGCAACTTAAACGTATGTCCGTTAATCCAGTTTTTGATTGACAAAAATACTTATTTATATAACAAAAATATTTAACTAGAAATCTGAAAAAACGGCAACCTGAGACCAACATATAATAATAGAAAATCGTTCGATTTTGTTATTCTAACCTGTTCAACCTAACACGAAGCATCAAGGGGGCATTCGCCCAACTAGTGTTTAGGGTTCCGTACCCGAACGGGACCGCATTACTATTAAGCCTCCGTTATCCGTCCGTCCGTCCGTCAGCGGGCTCATCTCATGAACCGTAATAGCTAAAAAGTTGAAATTTACACAAAGTGTGTATTTCTGTTGCCGCACTTCAGTGACACACAGCGACACATCATGAACTAGACGCTATTATTAACGGGCGTTTCGTTTTAATATATATAAGAGACCTGTGGCTCAAGAAGGAATGATTACCAGAGAGGAAAAGTGTTCGATTTCACATAAAATGAACCTTATTACCTTACCTTGAACCCGAGGCGTAATTATTCCTGCTTCCGACACTGATATTTTGCGTTTTTTCTTGGGCGACTTTATTTAAACTCAATTTATTTTGTTTTTAAAAACAATTTAAACTGCAATGAAAGTTTTTTTAAATCGCTTGTGTTGACCAGGAATCGCATGCGGCAAATCTGGAACGAAATATCGCTGTAATTTTACAATTTCGACCGAAATGCTTAATCATAATGATCATTTTTGTCTGAGAAACATAGAAGAAAAAACATCCTTAGGTCTTGGATGTTTACAAGTTTTTGAAATAGCTGTTTCTGGTTCCCACGGCACAGGGTATGCTAGTGTGGGGCCAGAAGCAATGTAAGTACCTGTATAAAGGAAAAAATATACTGAAATTAAACATACTAATAAAAGTTTGTTCTGAGAAATGAATAGCCTTTTCACGGACTTGGCCGTACAACTACAATCTACAATGTGTAAGGTACCCTCCCTCCATGTGGCACAGCCGTGGGACACTCTGAATAAATGGTTGTGGAGGGCGTGGCGTGTGGCGGGGTTCGCCTTTTTGTGGTTGCGGCATGGTCCGTGTGTACGCTAACTTACTAAGAACAATTTCGTCATCACCACAAACTAAAAAGTTTCGGTTTCGGGTGAAAATCCAGTTTCGCTCACTAGGGGAAACTGATTTTCCATTCTGCATTCTAATGTAGTATGTAATCTAACTCTGTTAATTACTCTACGTACGTATCAATTACTTTCTAATTTGTTAATAATTAACACTGTACGTTATATATAAGTGTGTAAATTGCACGGCAAGTTGTTGAGAATTATTTTATTCCCTACTTATTACACCACGTAGAAAAGCAGGGACATTCTTTTTTTACGTTTCCAAAGGGCTAATAAAATGAGCGCTATTAATCTTAACAATGGCAGAAAATTACATTAATTGAATGTGTCGGACCACACCCGTGTAAATATAGTATGGGTGGGGGACGTAGTCATAAGCTGTAGCGATTTCTGAAGATTTACATAATCGTTTAAATACATTTTGCTTCTGGCCCCACTACGATACCCTGTGTCGTGGGAAACAGGAACAGCGACGTCACACATATATAAACATCCAATACCAGGGTTTTTACGGGATTCGATCCCGGGTCTCTCGCTTGGGAAGCAAAGTTTCGAAGCACAACGCCGCAGAGGTCGTCTACATTTCTATTTGTGTAATGCAGCGCGCCCATATGAGTTGACACATGATCTTTCAACTAATCTATGAGCGTGACGTGGCATGGCACGAAATGACGTGCCACTTCTATACGTTTCTGTCACGTCACCTAGATGATCACTCGGCCTATATTGAAGTGTTGTTAAATTATAATAAATATATAAATAAGAAAAAATAGATTCTGATCTACAGCATTACAATAGAGCAATATAAGGCCGAGAGCCCATATAAAATTTTTCACTCTCCTAAAATTCTGAACAACTTTATCCAAGGGTCATGGATTTTTTGGGTCTCTCCTGTTGTAACTTGTGATGAACTGTTCGTATTAGAGACAATATTGGTCTTGAATCCGTAAAGAAAAAGTCTTGAAGCTTTCTGAGAGCACGAACACTTGTGCATGGAAGAAGTTGTCGAGTCCAGTTGAATCGACTTTGATTACTTCGCGCTTATGGGTCGCTTTAGTTGAGTCGGTCCTTACTCACTTGAATTAAAGTTATCTGTAAGAATTACCTTTAACACCACCACATAAAAAAATATTTTTTAATTGGCAAGCTTAATGCCACAAACTGTGGTCCCTAATTACAGTTTCAGTCAAAAAAATAAACACACAATTCGTTTCAAGTGACATTGAAATGGATTCTGCCTGTCGGTCGGTGTAAAGTCATACAAACATGAGTAATAATAAACCACACGATCTCTATATATGTGTGCACCTGAATTCGGGACTACATTACGGCGCTATAAGGTCATCGCTGACCTATGCAACCCTAATCCTACTCGGTAAGAATATACAAACAAGGTGACATTTAATTAGCTGACCATATTTTGGGGAATGATAGCACTGATCATTATGAACAACTTTCCTAAAGAAACATATGGTCGCAAATGAAAATATTTTTCGTCCCTCAGTACAATGTCCCGATCAGCTGATTACAAGTTAATATGGGACACCCATATATTTATTTCGTTTATGACAATATTTTTCTTGGGGAAAGTTTTTTATAATAATGGGTACTATCATTCCCCAAAATATGGTCAGCTAATTAAATGCCACCTTGTATACCTACTGGACACAACCTAAAATTAAATGAACATGTTTTCCCGGGAGGGAGCGGGGTTGTTTAGGTCGCTGACTTATACGACCATTTAGGGTTATTGCGTCACAACCTTTCCCATACGAGGTGGAAAATAATTTAAAGAAAACGCTCGTGAGGTCTACAGCTCATAGAGCCACTAGTGTACTTAAGAAATATTAATTATATCATTGGTACATGGACAGCATCGGATTGGATAAATTTACTAGGCCACGGAGCTCTTTGCTAGACCCGCGGTGCTCTTTACTAGAGCACAGAGCTTTTTATATGACCAGGGAGCTCTTTACTCATTCCAGCAAGATGCAAAGATAATGTGTCCGGGTTGTAACTGGTATTAGAAGTATGAAATATGTTTTCCAGTTGTAAGATGTCGCCGGTCGGTAATGCTTGGCTGGTAATGATGACTGACGGTGGGTGGTGTTGGTATGGTGCGGGATTTAAAATAAAATAGAAATGAAACCGAGTCGAGTGCGAGCCGTAAGTTTTACACAAAGATGGGGCAACCACAACATACTCGTCACCGCTTTTCTTTTCTTTGGCGTGAATGATATGTTCCTAAAATAGTAGTATAGATAAACATTAACATTTACATACAGGCACCTACATTGCTTCTGGCTCCTCGCTAGGATCACCTGTGTCGTGGGAACCAGAAACGGCAACGTCACACACATATAAACGTCCAAGACCTGTGTTTTTAGGGTTCCGTACCCGAAGGGTTCCAAACGGGACACTATTACTAAGACTTCGCTGTCCGTCCGTCCGTCCGTCCGTCCGTCTGTCACCAGGCTGTATCTCAAGAACCTAGCTAGCTAGAGAGTTGAAATTTTCACAGATTATGTATTTTTGTTGCCGCTATAACAAAAAATACTAAAAAACAGGATAAAAGAAATATTTAAGGGGGCTCCCATACAACAATTATTTCAATACCACATACAAACTTATGGATGCACCTGGTTACGTACATGGAGTGTGAAAGTAACCGCATCAATAACTTTGTAAACAATATTTTGCTGTGTAAAATCCAAACTATTCACTCCACACCATCGCTTCCATTGAACGGTGGTACGGAACCCTTCGTGCGCGATTTAGACTCGCACTTGACCGGTTTTTTTTTCTTTATCCCCAGCCGAGAATCGAAATCGGGACCTCTCGCATGGCATGCACAATTGCACAGCGCCACAGAGCTCGTCAAGACAAGACCTGGGTATTGTCAAATGCCCATCTTTGAAACGTTATTGCTTCTAAAAGGGACACTTTCCAAATCCAGAATATATATGTTAACCCCTCGAAGACATCGTTTTACTGCAATCGTAGTATTTGAAAAACATAACCATGTTAATGAAAACTACATAGTCAGGTCATAAGTTCTGTCACATGTGCAATATGAAATAATTTAGACATGTTTATTATTTATGTAAACATTTATATAGCAAAATGAACTTAATAAAACATAGATTCTTATGGTAATAAAGTTTATTCAAAATGACCCCCGCGATTTTGAATACAGGCCTTTATTCTGCGCGTCCAGTCGTCTATCGCAGCACGAACGAGGTCCATTTCAATATCGGCGGCTGCCTTAATCAAGGATGCCTTGAGTGACTCCAAATCAGGATGAGGCTTTGAGCAGGCCTTTTCCTCCAAGTGTTGCCGAATCTTGTAATCTAACGGACTCAAATCTGGACTGGAGGAGTGCCAGTCTTCGTGCCGGATGAAGTCGATTACACGCGCCGCCAGCCAGTCTTGTGTGCTTTTCGCTCTATGAGCTGGCGCAGAATCTTGTTGGAATACCCAGTGCCTGTTATTAAACATGGTATGAGAAACAGGTTCCACAAGGTTCTTGAGGACTGTATTTTGATACACAACTGCATTCGTTTTTACGCCTTTCTCACAAAAATGTACCTCAGTTAAGCCCCAATAAGAGACTCCCAACCAAACCATGAGCGAGGATGGAAAATGACCTCGTTGGACACGCGGAATACGGTTGCTCGCTTCTTCACTGCTGTGTGCGTACACCTTATCATTTTGTTTGTTGTAGCTCTCTTCCACGGTGAAAATTTTTTCATCCGAAAAAAGAATTTCCCGATGCTTTTTTCCCGCGTACCGCTTCAACAAAGCGCGGCATCTCTTCAGTCTCAGGTCCATTAAACGAGCGTCCAAACGATGTCCTGTTTTTCTTCGATATGCCCTAAGCCCTAAGTCTTCATTTAACACCCTTTTCACCGTGGTCCTGCTTAACCCCATCTGAAGGGCCAACAGTTTCCGCTTACGTATGGGATTTCTTTGAATTCGCGCCTTCACAGCTTTTATCACTGCTGGAGTCCTAACAGAGCGAGAGCGACCACTTCTTGACCTGTCATCTACACTAGAGTCTTCATTGTATCGTTTTATGGTACGATAAACGAATCAAAAAAAATTTGAATATAACCAAATATTCAAATTTTTCAGTAAGTCGAAAATCTGAATTGGCGCGTAACTGCAACGATGCAACGCAATAACTGCGACACGGTCTTCTTTAAGTGTCCACTCCATATTTAAAAATGAGGAAAATTCTAAAAAGTACACATTTTTATTTTCATGAAAAATTCGAAATTCGAATCAATAAACTTTTTAAATTCAAAAGTTTTTATTGTGTGACAGAACTTATGACCTGACTGTGTATATGAAGAAAAAAACGAAATAGATGTTTTTCACCTAAAACGTGTTTCTTTCTTGGGATTCAAAAAGAATAATAATATGGTTCTTGCGTCAAAATATATTAAAACGTTTGATTGTGTATCAATAATCTGTGGTTTTTGACAAATAAATAAAAAAACAATATTTTCGCACTTTTTTGCGGTGCGATTGAGGTGACTGTCGTGTTGCAGTGTGAGCTGTTATGAACTTTATTTTAATATAGTTTTGTCCAAAATTTCAACCACCACAAACCGAGTTGCAAATTTAACCCATAAACGCGCCTTAATTCCGTTGACTTATTTTATTTGACAACATGGTTTTGAGTGTACGTCAATCTTTGAGTGGTCGGTCGTGCATCCGGGCAACAGAGAATTACCGAGACCCGAGAGAAAATAACTCAACTCGCAGACTCGCAGGCGTGGACCTCCTTTATGTGCGGAACCCTTTTTATTCAGGACATTTTGGACCACATAACGTATTGAAAATACCTTTGTATAGTCACATACATACGCACGCACGCACACCCACAATCACACACACACACACACACACACCCTCACACACACACACACACACACACATACACCCTCTCACACACACACATACACCCTCACACACACACACACACGCACACGCACACACACACACACACACACTCTAATTCTTTTTTTCGTGACTTTGCACACACTTTAAGACACTTAAAAGCGCCCTATAAGCTTTCGCCACCTCGTATGGGGCCTGCCACCCTGACGACATGTTTGATTCGTAGCAGAATCGACCTCCAGGGATTCTGTACCCGATCCTATCCACTACCTACCCACGACATTTGTACGCAAATACCGCCCACACTCTGAATGAAAAACGTTCTGTTATAGTCAGATCATTTCCTGAAGACGCCCGCTTTGAATGTATAGTTAGAGTAAAGGGGCGCGGCATTGAGAACTAGTCAAACTGTTCATGCAAGATAGAACAAGGACTGTTTTTTCATGTGATAGTGGAGTGAAATTGTACTGCAATGGACTTACGGACTTTACCTTTGAGGGATTTTTCCGATCTCATTTCAATGCCTATAGAGATTAAAATGGTCCTTTCAGTTGCACTTTTTTCTGTTTGTGTGACAGAGGGCTACCCCATCGGCGTTGGTAAGGAGATGTACACAAGATACTACGTTTCTTAGACAAACATGATCCGTATGATGAAGCATTTCGATCGCATCACATTTGGCGGGTTTGAAACTCGGTTAATAAAGCGATTAAAAAAATAATTGAATGCAGTTCAAATTGTTTTAAAAAATAAAATAAAATAAAATTTACTTTCAGTGTTTGTTGTGTAGTTTGTTGGATGTGGAGCCGCGGGCCGCCGTGCATATTATTATATAGTTTTGTTGTTCGCCTTCCCCCGGCCTTCCCCCGCTCATCTAGATAAATCCCCTTTCCCATTGCATGCTGAAAGACATTTCTTGCTAGAGGTAAACTCGCCTTTGTACATGGTGTATCTATTATGACAACATAAACAAAAACATTAATATACAGGCACATATACACTGCTTCTGGCTCCACACTCGCATAACCTGTTTCTTGGGAACCAGAAACAGTGACGTCACACACATATAAACATCCAACACCTGGGGTTGTTTTTTTTCATTACCTGGATCGAAATAAACATCCAACACCTGGGGTTGTTTTTTTTCATTACCTGGATCGAACCCGGGACCTTTCGCATGGTAGACCGCCACAACCGCTGCGGCACAGAGGACATAGATATTATAATGTGTCTGTTTTCTTTCTTATGTAGTCCAATATAAAATTACGAGCTAGGACAATAACATAAACACTTACGATAACTTATCACAACAACTCAACTTGTCACCCGAACTACTAAAACAAAAGCTAACAGACGAAACGAGCTTCATTAGAACTTTATGCGCCGAGTGGATAAAAGCTCAAAGATTTGACTCCAATCCTGGTGCGGAGCAAGTGCGAAAGTTTATACGCGATAGAACTGAAAAAGTTCTAGTTGCGTCTGTCGACAGTGCGTGTTTGAGCTTGTTTGTGATTGTAGTTGAAGACAGGGTCAGCGGTGACACTTTTCAAACAGTAAATGTCGCTGTGATGGACCAAAAAAATAGTCTTTGCACTCGGCGGATTCTAAACGTGCAGACAACGTGATTAGTACCCTCAGAAAACGCAAGGACGCAATGACGTTTGCACACGATCTTCACGTTTCTATTATAACAAACCCGCGTTTGTCACTATACAAACGCGCTTTCTACGCGCGTTATCAAAGCGTATTAGCATAATATGTGTCAAAATCGCACGTCGTACGACAAAATACGGTGTGTAAAAATGCTCTAAGGATGTCTATTTCTTTTTCTCTTCTATATGGTGTTGTCACTGGATGCGGTTGGCACGGTGACCGTGAGGTGTGAATTGGCGCTATATAACATAACATAATATTTACATACAGGCACACACATTTCTTCTGGCCCCACGGCGCACAAACATGTAAACATCTAAGACCTAGGGTTTCTTTTTTACCTTCCCAGCCGGGATATATAGAACCATTTCTCAGTCGATGTGGACTAAGCATTAATGATGATGAAATAAGAACATTAAGATTAATAAACATAAATATTTAGCTACTTACATGTACACAGGGGAGGAAGACAAATGTGTATGATATGGCCTCTGAACTCAAATAATATGCCCTATGCTGAAGGCACCAGAACTGTAGCTTCACATATACATATTATGAACAACCACAAAATGGGGGAAAACGCGAGGAATTATGCGTACTTTTATTAATAAGATAGGTATACTATACTAGAGTGTGGTACTGAATTATTGTTTAAACAATTTCGCTCAAGTACGAGTGGTACTCAAACACGAAGGGTGAAACATAGTAAAGAAAAAACGAAAAAAATAAGTCTCGTTTTTATTTTATTACGTTTCGTTCGTTGATTGTTTGTTGCTGTAGCGGCAACAAATACGCAATTCTGTGATAACAAACTATCTCCCTGTCACGGGATAACCGACGACGGACGGAACCCTAAAAAAGCAATGTTTATTTAAATTCCTTGGTTCATTGATATATTATAATCTTACAAAAGTGCTTACATAAAAGATTTCTTGTTTGCAAACTCGAGTGGGACAATTACCATGGCAGCAACTGAACGTATAAAGTGCGCGTAACGAAAGTGTCGACGACGTACAATAAAACTATATGAGCCGTGTTATATGAGGCGTTTCTATTACTTTTCTTTATGTGTACGAAAGTACTCACATCAAGATGTCTTCTGATTATATCGCATTGGTTTATTCACACATAAATTCGCTCTTTTTGGGGGGCTGTCGCTCACGTGTCATTAATTTTTTTTTAGTTTTATTTGAATAAGTAACCGCATGACTATCATAATATTTGTATGCCCCTTGGCAGAACACTTAGCCCAAAAGACCTGACATCTATAAATGGATTATTGTTGTTCACAAACAAAATATTTTCTTTTTCTTTTGTCTTTATCTGAAGACTAGCTGTGCCCGCGTCTCCGTTCGCGTACATTTCGATTTTTACGAAGCATTATACGAAGGTGCAATAACATTTTTTATTGCGTGATTTAAAGGGATGCTAATCATATGGTAAGGTGGTAGCAGTCGTCATGATCTTATTGTAACGCTTCTTTGTAAACGATGTTGTGTGTTGTGTTATGGGGAGTGCAGATGTAAAGATCGTTACTGCTGCTCACTCTTGAGCAAGCAACATACAGCTGTCCGTGAGAGAAGCAGCTCGTGCGAAGATCTACACCTGCAGTGCGGAGCGTCTGTCCCTGCGACTTGTTTATAGTCATAGCGAAACAGACGCTCACAGGGAACTGTACACGCTTGAACTCGAACGGGTAGTTGTTGGGGATGAGAGGGATACGCGGGATGAACACGTCTTCCCCTCGGCCGTAACCTGTTAGTATGGTCGCCTCGATGACGTTTCTTTGTAACGACTTCACCAGAAGCCTGGTGCCGTTGCATAGCTTGGGGGCGCTTAGGTTTCTCAGCAACATTATGGGAGCACCAACTTTTAACGTTATCGTATGTGCCGGAAGTCCAGGAGCATTCAAAGAGTTGAGAAACTCGATCGGGTAGTTAGTCGCGTTGCCATCATCAACTACCCTATTAATGGCATGGAACACCATTTCGGGGGCCTCGAACATACTTAAAATTGCGTTATTAATAGCAACCGCCTCATCATTTTTTGGGGTGAGAATGGCTCTTTCGCAGAGCCAAGAGCTTTCCTTGCTAGACAGATTTTCTATGTCAGGATAAACTTGGGCGATCAGCTCATTAACCGAAGTAACAGTTTTACATAATGAAAGTGGAAGCTGAATTTCGCCATTCACTTCGGTCATTGTACCATTACCTATCTTCAACAGCAGATCAGAGAACTCTCCCGTCAGTGAATCCCCTCCGAGTTGAGCTCTCATATTGACGGTAAGTGAGAGCTTTTTTACATTGGACCAGAGAAGGGATCGTTTGAGACAGGCGTTTACTTCATCAGCGCGCGTACCTCTGCTGATGACGGGGAGAGTCTGACGGAAGTCACCAGAAAAGAGGAATGTGACACCACCCATAACTTTGCTATTGTTTCTCATGTCCTGTAACGTGCGGTCAACAGCCTCCACTGCTTATTTGTTTGCCATCGTGCATTCATCCCACACGATGAGAGCACAGTCTCGCAGCACTTTTGCTTTTTCACTATTTTTTGAGATGCCGCAAACAGGATTGTCGGAGCGATCTAGATCTATAGGTATTTTAAACATTGAATGAGCTGTCTTACCCCCGGGCAGTAATGTTGCTGCTATCCCAGAGGATGCCACCGCAAGAGCTATGTCGGCATCTTTTCGAATTTTTGCTAAAATTAGATTTATCAAAAAAGTCTTTCCAGTTCCTCCCGGGGCGTCAATGAAAAAGATTTCACCCGATTTAGATTTAACGCTGTTCACGACTCGATTGTATATATTTGTTTGTTCCACAGTTAGTTTTGGCTCATTTTATCGAACCAAACTATTCATTTCGGCAATGTTATAGCTCGTCTCAGCGGCATACTCCTTGCTTATTGTTGCGTCGTTCATCATCTGAGGAGAAGGAAGTCCGTATCCACCCAGAGGATTTCCGCCGATAGAGATGACGAAATCCTGAAGTTGTAATAAACCACGATTTTCTATGTCGGGTCTACATTCCTCAACATTGAGATCAGGGGTACGTCTCTGAATCTCCCTCGTGATGTCTTCACAGAAGTTATGGCGGTACTTCTCCCATAGATCGCTTGGATTCGACAGGTTACAGAAGACCAACATAACAGCAAAAAGTTGGCGAAGTTTAGCGGCGTTGTCACTGATGCAAGCCTCTCGCAATGTGTCATCCCAGTTAGAATCGTCTTCAAGCAGATGTAGTGCTCTACATGGTGCTTGGTAGGTTGGATGAACTAAGCCGTCCACAGATTTAAGGCATTCGAACGACGTCGGTCCTCGTACGTGATGAAGTAGCAACCGTAGAAAGTAGCATTCGCTATTGCTTGGATGTACTATGTACACCCTACCGAGTACGTTTTCTCTAAAGATGCCACCTGCTCTCTAACACCTTCTACGATACTACCACGCTTCCTACGATTGAAGACGCCACGTTGTTTGTTGAACGTGTAGTATGATGGCACGTCTTCGTAGAGCAATGTTTTAGCGAATTCGTCATCTTGGCAGAGTTTGAAGAATGCCATTAACGTCGTATTTTTTGGATCATCGACTCTATCCCTCACGTTATTCAAAGTGAAGTAGACGCGCTGCCCATTCTCGAGATGGACAGCCAAATGAGTAACGGGAGAAAATCGTTCGTGTATAGGAAACGACAGTGTTCAGGCTTCTCAGCACCTAATGACCTCGTAGGGGCCCATCAGCTACGAGGTAGCGTGACGATCAGGTGCCAAGAAGTGATGAACGCCGGCGATTCACCGAGCTAAAGTTATGTGGGGTAGATCTAACCTGGTCTGTGCTTCGGTCCCGTCAACCTCCTGTCTCTCTGCAAGGCCCGGGCGCGCCCTAGGCTCTTCTTGGTAGACAGGTTCTTCAGCCAACCAAGTATGACTGGCGGGCCAGCGTCAATGATCACAGTGGTCCAACACAGGTTATGTTTCTACGTGGTAAATACGAATCGGGCACGAAAATCCGAACTTCATCTGGTTCGAGAGACAACGGCACACTCAGCTATATTAATAATCCTGAGGGAATCCCGAATACATTCCAGATGCCCTTTGATTTAATTTCAACCACCTAATCAACACGCGTTTTCATTGCGAGCCCTTTTTTTTGTCTGTCAGTTGTCAAAACTGCCAGATTGACAGTTAACGTCAAATTAAAATGACCGTTCAGAAACCATCGATCGAATATCGATTTGGAATCGAACAATCACCCGCCCGGACAGGCACCCACCTGTCCCCTAATCTACGGGCAGCCGAGACAACGTTGCTACCGCTCGTTTTAGAACCGAGCCTCCTACTAGAACCTCTGCAGACCGGGGGGTCCTGTCCTTGCCAGGGAACAAGTTAACAATGCGCCCCCTGCGCCAACGTAGTGGCGGTAGGTTAGCATCCTTAACCAGAACGAGGTCACCAACACTAGGGGGGCTAGTTTTGTCAGTCCACTTAAGGCGCTGTTGTAAGATATGCAGATACTCGAGCGACCAACGCTTCCAGAAATTCTGAGTAAACTGCTGCAACATCTGATACCTTGACAACCGATACAATTTCACTCCCTCGAAGGGGTGCTCGGGCAACGCGTTAAGTGGCTGTCTTATCAAGAAATGGCCTGGGGTCAGAGCCTCCAGGTCATTTGGATCCGAGCTGAGCGGACACAACGGTCGCGAATTGAGAACGGCCTCGATCTAACAAAACAATGTCGCGAGCTCCTCAAAAGTCAGCGCGGTCTGACCTACTATACGCCCTAAGTGCGTCTTAGCTGACTTAACTACGGCCTCAAAAATCCCACCCCAGTGGGGGCAAATCGGTGGGCTGAAGGTCCACTGTATACCCCGACGGGAGAGGGCCGTTCCAATATCCACTTTATTTACATTCAAAAAGTTGACTATCTCTCGTAAGTATCGTTCCGCACCTATGTAGTTAGTGCCGTTATCACAGCGGATCAAAGTTGGAAGTCCCCTTCGAGAAACAAACCTATCCAAACAAGCAATGAAAGCCTCTGTCGAGAGATCAGCAACGAGCTCGAGATGTACCGCCTTGGTGGATAAACAAACAAACACACCTAGGTACGCCTTGTATTGCTTAGCGGTACGCAATCGTGAACTCTTCACCATAAACGGTCCTGCAAAATCCGTACCAACACCTGAAAACGGTCTGACCTCATTCACACGATCAGGGGGCAAGTCCCCCATGAGAAGTTGCATCGTGGCAGCCTTAAGTCGATAACAAGGCATGCACCGAAACACGATGTTACGTATGGCACGGCGGGCAGATAAGATCCAAAACTCCCGCTGGAGCGTGGCCAACAACGCGTTACAGCCGGCATGCGCGTTTTTAATATGACGATCAGTCACCAGCAATTCAACTAACTGTCCCCCCTTGGGGAGCAGAAGTGGGTGACGAGCCGAATACGACAGATTCGCATTGCGCAATCTTCCTCCTACCCGAAGTAACCCGGTCGAATCAACAAAGGGGTTGAGACGCGCGACGGCTCCCTTCAATTTCGAACGTCCACTTCGTATAATCTCCAATTCTGCCCCAAACTTCGAGGACTGTACCAACCGGACCAAATTCAACAGCGACTCGTTTCGCTCTGCCGGAGTCAGAATAGGGTTCAACGTTCGCTGATCGCGAGGAGTACGACAATTTCGAGCGAATCTCCTAATCCAAGTGGACACGTTTATCAACTTGTCAAGTGAGCTATACCGGTCCAGCAGAAACCCGGCGTCAGGGTCCTCAGCCTTCTGGGTAACATGCACGGCCGCTCTGGGGCCATGATCCGAAGATACTACTACATGGCTGTGGGGCCAGTCCGATTCTCTCTGGGCAAGCCAGGGTGGTCCCCACCACAAATGGTGTCTAACGAGTTCAGGAGCCCGACATCCCCTGGATGCACAATCAGACGGGTTCAATTCTCCTGGTACATGTCTCCAGGTCAGTGGGACCTCAGACGACACAATCTGGGAGACACGGTTCGCAACAAAAACCTCTAAGTTATGGACCGAAGCCTTCAGCCAGCACAAAACAATCTGGCTGTCCGTCCAAGCGTACACCGTATCCTCCAAAACCACTGACCCACGCAACACTGTTAGAGTGTGATTCAAAAGTTTGGTCAAAAGAGCAGCCCCGGACAGTTCCAGTTTTGGAATCGTCATCCTTGTCCGAAAAGGCGCTACCTTGCTTTTTGCCAAAACCAAACGCACGTCGACCTCCCCGGTGGAGGTGACGGTTCGCAAATAAACCGCTGCCGCAAACCCTCGTTCAGAGGCATCACAAAACCCGTGAAGGGTTGCCCTGTAATCCCCAGCAGGGACCAATTTCCTCGGCAGCAATACATTATTTATGTCCGATAGCGAGGTGAACATTCGCGTCCAATCAGTCAACAAATCACCTGAGAGGTGGGTGTCCCAGGTCAACTGAGCCGCCCATAGCCTTTGCATAAAACATTTGAGAGCAAAGGTGACTGGAGAAATCCATCCATTCGGGTCGAACGTTCTCGCAATCGTTGACAGTACTGACCGCTTCGTCCAGGCCTTCGGTGTTTCTAAAACCACCCGATAGGTAAACTCATCATGGACGGGCCGGTACTGAATTCCAAGCACTGACAACATGTTAGGGTTGTCCGGATTCTCAAAAACGTGCGGGTCTTGTTGAAACTCATCTGGGAGACCAGCCATCAACTCAGGGGAGTTGGACATCCACTTGCGTAGTTCATAGCCGCCTCGTTCCAGCAATTGAATGAGCTCGTCACGTCGGTCCAGAGCTTCCTCTACACTGGCTGCCCCTGTGCAGACGTCATCGACGTACAAATCTTGCTCCAGGATAGCGGCGGCTCTAGGATAGCTCACACGGTCACGCGACGCCAACTCCCGCAGGGTACGCATCGCCAAATACGGGCTAGACCGTAACCCATACGTGTTCGTGTTTAACTCATAGACCTTGACTGGCTCGGCCGTGGACTCACGCCAAAGTATCAACTCATACCTTCTGTCAGCCGGATGAATTACCGTTTGCCTAAACATCATCCGAATGTCTGCGACAAATACAATCTGGTGTCTCCGAAAGCTCGTGAGAATATCCGAAATATCACGACTCAACTTGGGTCCCGAATGTAGACACTGATTCAGGGACATCCCGTTCGAGGTAGGTGCTGACCCATCAAAAACAACTCGAATCTTGCCGGTAGGGGTTCGCAGGACGGCATGGTGTGGAAGGAAACAATGATCCTCAGATCTCCAGTCCACACCCGATACCGACATGTGTCCTAACGACTCATACTCCCTCATGAAATCGACGTATTTTTGTTTAAATACGGCGTCCCTTGACATCCTACGCTCCATCGACATCAATCTCGTCTCAGCCATCTTCCTAGATTCTCCTAGTGGTGGTCGATTGGCCCTGAAAGGCAGTCGAGTTACAAAACGACCAGAACGAAGGCGACCAGTACTATTCTGGTAAAACAACTCGCACTCTTCTTCGTCTGCGTCGACTCGACGAACGGTGGGAGGTTCCTCTATCTCCCAGAAACGTTGGATAGCGTCTGACAACGCTGAGCCAATAAGTATGCCATCTGAATCATCAGGCCTAACCATTGGCAATGCCGGACCCATGATCACGTGACCAAACTTAGTATCCACAGCAATCAACCCGTCCGGCTGAAGAACTCGCCGATCCGACAACAGAAACCTACCCAGAACGTCTGCTCCCAGTAGCAGGTCGACCGGGGCTGGAGTGTCAAAATCGGGATCCGCCAACTTGAGTCCTGATGTCAGGAATCGAACGGCCGGATTCAACTTCACCAAGGGGTGTCTGCCCATGACATGCGTCATTACCAAAGCTTGCACGGATGTTTTTGTCAAAATGTCATAACGTGGAGAGAACGTGATCACCGATTGACCAACTACATTCGTAACCGTAACATTCCCCACGCCCCGTATTGATTTATTATACCTATTTACCTTGAGGCCCAAAGATTTTGCTAAATCATTCGATACAATGCAGCCCTGAGCTCCAGAATCTAATAGGGCGTGAACGTATGTTGGGTTGCCCGCCAAATCCTAAACAAGCACAGAGGCGATCGGTAACACCACCGTCTCCGGTTGGGGGGCAACAAATTGTTGGGCCGCAAATTCCTAGCGAGGGCCCCCGGGGCCCCAATCTGCCTGTAACCGATCAGGTAGGCAGCTATACGCCAGAGGGTCCCATTGTACAAATGGCCCACGCGCCGGTTCCATTCCCAACCTACGATTCCCCGTAAAGGGGGGTGGGCGTGAATTCAACCGTGGCCGCTCCATGAGCGGGGGGGACATCACATGCGACCGACGAGGACGAGGCGACGAGTGGGGCGACAACTGAGGCGGCGTCCGAACCGCACCCGCATAGCTCGAAGGTGTCCCATGCCACCCGCCCGTTACGGCCTGCTCAACACACCCAATGTCCCGCTGAGTCGGATGCTGAGTCGCAACCGAAAACTCAGGGCCCCCCATGTGATGACCCTGAGTGCGGCCCTGCACCCCTGGGTGGCCGCGTGCTTGTGGCCCCATTGCCCGCTGAGTCGGATGCTGAGTCGCAACCGAAAACTCAGGGCCCCCCATGTGATGACCCTGAGTGCGGCCCTGCACCCTGGTACTGCCCTGTGCACGTGGGGACATTGGCCCCTGAGTTGCGCTCCGAGTCGCAAACGAATTCTCAGGGCCCATTGCCGTGTCACCCTGGGTACGGCCCTGTGGTGGATGTTGGCCGGACCGGTTCATGCACAACAGATTGTTGTGGGCCCCACCACAATATCCGCACATTTGTGTGCGCGTGCAGTCCCTAGCCATGTGTGGCCCGAGGCACAGGAAACACCAGCCCCGCTGCTTGGCCATCTGGCGGCGGCCCTGAACCCTAAGTTCCCCGAACTTATTGCAATTGGCCACAGCATGGCCAATCTGCCTACAACATGGGCAGGTCTCACTATGTGGGGTCAATGCACTCACAGTCCCATATGACTGCCGGTTGGTGCGGTCCTTCCTCGTCGGAGGGCCCCTACTCACAGCGCTCCCGGCAGCTCTCTGTGGCTCCGAAGGATGGGTGACCGTCAACCCCAAATTCTCTGCTCGTCGAGACTCCTCTTCCAAAAATCCGACCAAGTCGGAGAAGGCGGGCAGGTCCTCGGCCGACCTCCCGTGAGATTGTTCGAAACGAGTCTGCACGTCAGCGGGTAAGCGGGAAAGTACAATGTACAACAGTAAGTACGACCATTCACCAACCGGAAGTCCAAGATTCTCTAGAGCCTTGGTGACGGATAACAATGGGTTCAAAACCTCCGTCTGTATGGCCCCGACCTTGTTCACAACCGGGATGCTAAACAAACGGTTCAGTTGGGCATCGGCCAACCTCCGTTTGTTGTGGTAACGTCTGACCAACAATTGCCTGGCCGTCTCATAGTTGCCCTCCGTAACTGTCAAATGAGCGACCAGCTCCCTAGGCTCACCCCTTAATGCTGCCACCAGCTGAGCCATCTTGACAGACTTGGTAATGTACGATCGCAAGTGCACCAAACTGTCGAACAGATTGATGAAGCTCATCCATTCATTCACCGGACACGCCGTCAAAGGTAGGCATAGTTATCGCGGGTAACCTGGTCCCCGATCCCTGATGCGGCAGAGGTGCTTCAATGTCACCACCATGGCTGGACTCGCGGTGTCTACGTATGTCCGCAGCCTTCTGCGTGATAGCAGCTGCCATCTCCATACATTGGTCGACATCCCCTGTCAACCGTGACAGCCTGTCAGGTGCACAACCATCAACTGATTCCGCCTGCGCGGACAATTCGAGCACCCTATTGTAACGTTCCTTAACGTCCATAGACCGCTCCAATACCACATCATGCCTATCTAAACGGTCTATCAGACCGTGTGCGGAGGAAAACCATCTGAGTTCCTTAGAAACACCCTTCTGGATTTCAGATAACGACATGATCGGAACGATATTTACTCACAATTTGCAGTAACTCAATTTTATTGGACCCTTCAGTTTATAACCCAAACGAGGGAATCCTAAACTATAACTTAAATAATGTTGTTTTCCTTAAACAATAGGAACCGAGTTTCATATCTATATAAATTATGCTACACTTCTAATTTTCTAATCCTGTAAATAACAAGTTAGTTTCCCTTTATTATTATAACACACACAGATAATAGTCAATATTAGTTCAAGTTATAAATTGCTATACACTTGCTGCACAATAAACTGAAAACAATGTAATAGCCTGCTATCAATAGATGTAACTACCTATGTTAACCAAAACATTCATTCAATACAATTACTAGACAACTAATAGATTGACTAACTAGTAATTCAATGCAAATTTCAATTCACCTACAATGTACCTAATACAATGGGTACCTAAGTTGAGTACCTACTATTCTGAGTCACATCTCAGTACAACTGGTCATTTAGGGAAAACTGTAATATCTGTCTGTCTACTACCAGCAATAGACTTATAGCTTACAAATACTACCAATCTATGTGGATATAGGAACAAACAAGTTACCTAACCGCCTAGATACCTACAGATTGATAGTCCCAAGTCGTGCTTTCCTGAAGCCCTTGACGGCTGCAAATCTCAGGAAACCACGCTCTGATACCAAAGTGTTCAGGCTTCTCAGCACCTAATGACCTCGTAGGGGCCCATCAGCTACGAGGTAGCGTGACGATCAGGTGCCAAGAAGTGATGAACGTCGGCGATTCACCGAGCTAAAGTTATGTGGGGTAGATCTAACCTGGTCTGTGCTTCGGTCCCGTCAACCTCCTGTCTCTCTGCAAGGCCCGGGCGCGCCCTAGGCTCTTCTTGGTAGACAGGTTCTTCAACCAACCAGGTATGACTGGCGGGCCAGCGTCAATGAGCACAGTGGTCCAACACAGGTTATGTCTCTACGTGGTAAATACGAATCGGGCACGAAAATCCGAACTTTATCTGGTTCGAGAGACAACGGCACACTCAGCTTTATTAATAATCCTGAGGGAATCCCGAATACATTCCAGATGCCCTTTGATTTAATTTTAACCACATAATCAACACGCGTTTTCATTGCGAGCCCTTTTTTTTGTCTGTCAGTTGTCAAAACTGCCAGATTGACAGCTAACGTCAAATTAAAATGACCGTTCAGAAACCATCGATCGAATATCGATTTGGAATCGAACAGACAGGATGCGCCAAACTGCTTCCGAACTGCTTACATATCGTCCAGATTGGTACCGCAACACTTCGTCGTGTTCGTTTTGTACCCCGAATGTCGCTTGGTCGCTGCCTTTATTTACATATTTGCATATGTATTTAATGGACTGGACGCTGCTACATAATTCGACGTTTATGTGTGTTTGGAAGGCTCTTGAGAGGGTCGGTGAGTGCGGAACAATCCACCTGTTATCTACTTCAATAATTTGACCGCGTATACGAATTTGTGCAGTGAACCCGCCTTCTTGGGGACTCCTGCGTTGGTATAAAGGGTAGCCGTCTGTACCCGTCACCGTTTCCGTAGTGAACTGTTTGGGAAATTGTTTACTGCAGCGACCGTCCTTCATGCAAGGCGACTGCATGTTCAAAGGTCCGCAAGGACCATGAACCATGTGCGTTTTGACGATTTCATATAGTTGAGGATCGTTTTCGGGATTTGGTAGTTCCGCGCGTATGACTCGATCGATTTCATTAGGCCTAATTTTTTCTTCCAGCCACAGGAGTATGTGAGCATGGGGGAGACCTCGTTTCTGCCATTCGACAGAATACATGAAGCATCTAGCACCACCAAATATCTTCTTCTTGGTGATTAAATCCATTAGTATTTTTAACTTAAGATGAAAAACTCTCGAGATCATGTCATGTCTATCATAAGGAAGTTGTCCAGGTAGAAGTTCCTTCTTTATTTCTTTCCACTTGGGATTGGTCGTGATGGTGATAAAGAGATCAGGTCTTGAGTACTTTCGAACGTAACAGAACGCAACTTGAGTGCGCTCGTGCATATATCTCGGGCCACCTGTGAAACTGGATGGTAATATCACCAGGCGACCCAAGTTCTCCCCACCTCCATCCTGCCTCAGCGCATCTTGTAAATGTACATACTCTTCAGATCTCAGTTTCTTTTGGTTCGTTCTGATAAATATTAGTCTTTCGGTCTCTATCTTTGCGTACATGTCTACTAAATATTGATTAAATAGTTTACGAAAGTAGTGAAGGTGATTGTATACATCCTGTCGAATCATTATTCGATAACAGTAAAACCGGAGAGCGGATGTTTTTTTCTATTGTTCTCTTCGCGCGTCACAGGATCCACATTAAAAACCATAAAGTTATACCCATCTTCACCGTGGCAGAGTAGCAAGGGATATTGCAGTGCATCGTAAGAACTGTGTTTCGCATATCCTTAACAAACGGTCATCGTTTGTACGAAGAACGATATCTCTTTTCTCACACTGCTCATTCACCAGTAATACGGCAACCTCGTTGGTTGTTGGTTCGTTGTATCGACCTCTGTGTGCTGTCGACGGCCTTCGGTCTGTATTTATGACTAACTTATAGTCATCCCGATTACCAGTAGGGAGAGATTGTAAAGCCGTCTTGAAGTCTTTTACATACGGATTACACTCATTAAGCATCGACTGAAGATTTTGTACTAAATTTCTATCTATGTTTGAAATGTGTGACATTCTTGTGTCAGTTTGAGCTTCATAATCTGAAATGAAGTAAATCTGAAGGAATTTTGCTATTGCGTTTTCTACTGGAAGCAATGATCCTATGCGATGATAAACTTGGCCTTGTATTTTAAAAGTTGGCATGAATGGGCCTTCTGATATTTCATTGCCCCCAAAGATGTCATTTGGAAAGCACTGTTGTAAGAGCGAATGGCATTAAGGAATTGCGCTGAGGATGGATGGTCTCCGTTCAAAAGCGACTTCAGTGGTTCCGGAGGTGGTTCTATTGGTTCCAAGTGAACCTTTCCCGATGAGCAGCACAATCCATTTGACTCATTTTTCCACTTTAAGGCCTTACAGTAACGACAAACGACTTCCATATCCCCAATCTCAGACTCCTTGGCATAGTTTATTTCTGGGTTATAAGAAAACCCACTTTTATATTTTTCAACCCAGTACAAAATGTCAACAACAGCTTCATTCCGCCCCCCATCTATAGATAACTGTAACTGTCTGTTAAGACTGTGCATTTGACGTCGACATTCCAATCGATCATTCCGCTCATTTTGAGACAAAGATGCTCGGAACGTCGCAATCTGTTGTTGGTTTGCATATAACTCTACACTTTACTTAACTTAACACTTTCTCGTTCTTGACTTAACAGGGCATATCTGTCTCTACTGGCAGCCAGACGTTCAGCTTGTTGTGTTTCGCTCTCCCTTCGAAAGGAATCCAAGTGACGCTCTCGATCGGCAGCTAAACGTTCTTCACGCTCCGACTCGGACTCAAGTTCACGCGTGCGTGTAGCGTATTCACGCATAGCCGTCAAACGCTGTTCTCGAACTTCATCAGACTCGTGTTCACGTACGTATGTAGAAATATTGCGTTTTAATAATAATCGTCGTTCTCGCGCTTCATCAGATTCGACTTCACGCGTGCGTGTAGCCTGTTCACGCATTACCGACAACCGCTCTTCTCGAGCTTTATCAGACTCGTGTTCACGCGTGCGTGTAGCCTTTTCACGCATTACCGACAACCGCTCTTCTCGAGCTTCAGCTGACTCGAGTTCACGCATGTGTGTAGCGTGACCACGCATAACCGACAACCTCTGTTCTCGCTGTTGCGAGGACTCCATGTCTAAAGACAAAGCATTCCGCTCGCGATTTGATTGTAGGCGTGCATCTCTTTCTTGCTGACTTTCAGACTGTCTCGCGAGTCTAGCTTTTTTCGCTTTTGAAGACACAGAGTTGAGATTAGTTCTTTTCCTAATTGGCGGCATTGTATAAAAAAAAATCCTAAAAATTATCACACATTATTAAGATTATTAGTATAGATTATTCCTACTCTTTCATTTTAGCTAAGGTACCTATGCTTTCAGAATAAACTACATACTTACGTGGCATTAATTAATTACACTAATTAAAAATATACTTAAATTAATACGAACATTCAACTCAATTCAAATAAAAACCAGTCAAGTACATAGGTACTATTCGGTAATGGAAAGTAAAAATTATTGCCTAATATATATTCGCAATAACACCTTTATTGCACTTAAAATTGATCAATAATCAATTGAACATACATAGAACTAAACAAAAATGCTAACTAAAGTAAACACAAAGCTATCAACTCAATTCAAATAAAAAACCATTCAAGTACATAGGTACCTACTATCCGGTAATGGAAAGAAAAACTTAAATAAATAAGACCCTAGAAAACGTTCCCGGCAGTAAGGCAAAATACCTAAGTACCTAGGTACCTACATGGGGAACTACACTGCGTGTCCTACTTCGATTAAGTATTGCCTAATATCTATTCGCAATAACACCTTTATTGCACTTAAAATTAATCAATAATCAAATGAAACCCAAAGCGATCAACTCAATTCAAATAAAAAACCAGTCAAGTACATAGGTACCTACTATCCGGTAGTGGAAAGAAAAACTTAAATAAAATAAGATCCTAGAAAACGTTCCCGGCAGTTAGGCAAAATACCTAAGTAGGTACCAAATTCTTTATAATATTAGTATATTAATCAATAATCAAATGAACATACATATGTAGATCTAAACAAAAATGCTACTAAACCCAAAGCGATGAAACAGATTAAAAAAATTAGCGTTCGCTCGAAACAATGCATACGAAACACCACGCTCCGCGCTCTACACGCGACACGTCCGTGCAGGTCGAGTTTGGCGTTCTATATGGCGAGCGCTTTTTTTTTTCTTTTTTTTTTTGTTGGAGGGGAAAAAAATGGAATTACCCATGCCCATGAGTCAGACCTCCCTGCTTTGTCCGGGTCCCAACATATTGAGCGGGCATCAGCTCGTGTGGTATACGGACTAAAAACAACCCCTTTGTTTTTTAACAGTTGTCTTAATAAGAATTAACTGTGAGCCATGGGGTTAACTGTGAGCCATGGTATGGCGAGCGCCCCCGCTCTTGTCCGTATTTATAGACACTCGCTCCCCGCGCCCCGCGTCATAAACACGCGCCGCGCGCCAGGCGAAAATGCGATCAGAGTTTTTGATCAGTACTCCCGTCATTTTACTACTTCTAGCGATGATTTTTGGCATACTCTTCTTTTAGATGTATGTGATTATAATAGTGTAAACAAAATCTGAATAAAATCACCTCATTCAACATAATAAGCAGCTAAATATGCAGATACTCGAAAAAATAAATTAGGTTTGTATGGGGGCCAGGTCTTATCATAACTGGAGCTAGAATTTAAATAGCTTATCCTGTGTCCCAGATGTCTATATGTTTTTATACCAAATTTCATCAAATTCGGATAATTGGTTTAAGATTTATGGAGGAACATATATACATACATACACACATACAGAAAAAAAATCAAAATCGTGAAATTAGTTTCGGTATCATATATTGAGCCTATAAACACAATATCTCTGAAAACAAACTAACTTACTCCATGACCGACCCTTACAGATTTATTATTAGTATAGATGAAACAGTGAGACTCTAACCTGACCAAAAGAGATTGTTGGCAGGCTCAAGATACGTTTATTAATCACAGGGTCGTGAGTCGAATATTGGTGATAAAGTTGAAACGCTGGATAGGGACTCGCCGGGAATTTGTAGATTTCAGCTCCTTGGTAGTCTCAATCCAACTGGTCCACTTCTCCAGACGTCAACAAGTGATTATGCGGTAGCGCCAGGAGGATATTATTCCTCGGCGTGGAACCGATTCAGAGCTCCGTTAGCGCCAGGAGGATATTACTCCTCAGCGTGGAACCGATTCAGAGCTCCGTTAGCGCCAGGAGGATATTACTCCTCAGCGTGGAACCGATTCAGAGCTCCGTTAGCGCCAGGAGGATATTACTCCTCAGCGTGGAACCCTGGAAAGAGACCAGTGTGAATGATAGGAATACCAAAGCGCTACAGCGCCCAGCTATCAGGCGACGGCTCCGCACACGGAGACTTACGACGAGGGCCCTAGGGTAATTAGGATCTAAGAGTGCCGCAGTCCAATAGACACTGTATAGAAAAGGGAAATACATAGAGAGTATAAAATACACGAACATAAGAAAGACTAACTACGAACCAATGCTTACCCATGGATTGGGGATAGTAGGGAAGTTTCATATAAACTACTGCACTTTACAGCAACTAAACATTCAGCTCCATTACAGTACTAAAGGGACTAGCCCATCGCCGCAACAAAGGCGTGACTTATTATTGATGCAGAAGATACAACCTCACGTTTCAGAGCTCAAACAATGTCTGCCTCAAAAAAACAATCAGCTGCCAGACGAGATTCCAGACCCGAATTTCCGAATTTTTATAGTTTTAGTTTTTAACTGGCTAATCCGCCAGTAGCCAATATGGTCAAGGAGGTAGTACGTTACATAGATAGATATAAAACGAACAAGACAGACCCAAAGCCCATACTAAGGGATAGGCTCATGTATAAACTGAACTAACTAGTGGCTCTGTGTGCGAGCGAGCGACACTGGAAATGTGCGGTTTTTATTATTTTCTATCCCCTCAAACCCCCGACCCCTTGAAGTTTATCGGTTGAATATGTGGAATTATAATAAAAACAAATAACCCCACTGCATTTCTGATTTTGCACCCGGATACGTACATTGAGAATGAAAGTAACCAACAACATTGTAATCCTTATAGGTAGGCCATTTTTAAAATTTCCAAAAACTGAATCGACAAAATTACATTAAGTCTTCTCACAAAAATCGTGGTTTGCTGGAAGAGATCTCTTACAATAAGCTCGCCTTTGTTTGTAACTCTTGTTTTTTCATGTTTTGTGTGCAATAAAGATATTATAAAATTATGAGAATCGGTTGAGAAATGCGACCTGTAGAGGAGAACAGCCGGCAATACGAAAGCATTTTTGCCGAAGTCGAAACGGAGACGCTTCACTCGCTCGGTCGATTAAGGCAAAATAAATGTAGCCCTTTAATGTCTAGGTACACAGGCACAGATAATGCTCTGTGTGCACAGGCCTTTACCCGAGAGAAATCTCAATCAGGCAGGGAGCTCAGCATGTCTATTTGACGTCGTTTCGATATTTCCTCATTTATTGTAGAAACGAATACATATTAATTGTGTGCTATGTCTAAGGCCGTACTTCGAAATAATATTCTCTTAATAACTTTGATAACTCCATACAATATTATATTGAATTGTCAAAGTTATTCAAATAGTGTTGACTCGCCTTCCTATTAGTGGACCTTAAGTAACAATAGTGGCATAAGTCACGTGGAAATAAATACGGAAAAAGCACTAAAAAATACCGCAGGATTCTTTTTCCTCTTGAACCATACAATCAACATTCATCTTTATACGTACGATATAAGGTTCAAAGTTGCCGCAGAGTCGCAGAACAGATGGCAAAAATGTCGGTGATTCAGCGGTTTTTTGAACGAAGCGGGATCACTCGAAAGAAATCAGGATATTTTCGGGTAAATATTATTTTTAGGGTAAAATTACGTTTTCGTTAAGGAAAGGTTATTCATAAGCAAACGTTTTGGAAATATTGGGAACGGCACTAAAACGGCATTTAATATGTGAATTAAGATTACACGTAGGGAGCCAGAAATTAAAAAAGAAATTATTGGAATACAAAATTCCATTCACTCATCTATAAAATGTTCATTCATTTACCACTCATAAAGATGATTCACTCAATGTTTCATTCAATATATGATCGTCATACAGTACACACGTTTTTCGCTGCTCCCATTACCAATAGGTTATGGGTCCAGAGCACAAAGTAAATAAATAAATTCAAGCTAGCTAAAGCTCTTACGTTTTGTTTATGTGAACTTTGAACTGGGCGGTGCGATACTTCAGTGCGGTGTTGTTTGAACAATGGAGTCGCGAAGCAAACGAAACATCCAGCAATTTAAAGGTGAACGCTACAGTACTTGGAAATTCCGGATAAAATCATTATTAGAAGAACTTCAAGTGGCTGCTGTTATTGAAGAACCAATACCGGTTAATCCTGACGCTGAGTGGCTGAAAAATAACCAGACTGCAAAAGGTATTATTGTGGAATATTTGGGTGATGCATTTCTGAATTTTGCAAAAGACGCTGTAACGGCTAAATCCATACTGGATAATCTCAATAAAATTTATGAAAGACGAAGCCTGGCCACACAGTTGGCGCTACGCAAGCAATTACTGAACCTCAAACTTCAGCCAGATGATTCCCTACTTCAACATTTCACAAAGTTCGACAACATCATTATTGAACTTATTTCCGCCGGAGCAAGACTCGACGAAATGGATAAGGTGTCTCACATCCTGTTGACGCTGCCCAGTTCATACGATGGTGTTATCACGGCACTGGAAACTCTCGGTGAAGAACATTTGAACCTGTCCTTTGTGAAGACACGGCTGCTTGATCATGAAGTGAAACTCAAAGCTGAACCTACAACAGAGCTCAAGGCTTTACATGCAAGCATGAGGAATTTTTCCCGTCCGAAAAAGCAAGGAAATTTTTCGTATAAAAAATCCTATCCTCATGTGAAACAAAATCATAATGCCGGAAATTCAACGTACAAAATTTCCAAAATGTACTGCGATCACTGTGGGCGCCGAAATCATTATAAGAAGGACTGCCGATATTTCAAGAAAATCCAGAAAGATGGAGCCAGCGGAAACAGCAGCGGCTACCAGAGGTCGGCGTACAACGCGCAGCCCTGCAATAATGACGAGGGCAGTTTCGCTTTTATGGTTTCACCCGATTGTAAGTTATTTGATTCTAACAGTAATTTTACTAATACGGAAATATCTTTCCTCTTAGATTCGGGTGCGACTGATCATATTGTAAACACCCTTGATGTGTTTACCACGTACTCGGAACTACCGACGCCTCTCAAGATCGGAGTTGCGAAAAACGGCGAGTCTATACAAGCCTACGGTAAAGGAACAATCCAGGTGACAACAAACTTGGGTATTAAAGGCTTGATTGATGATGTGTTGTTTTCGCCCGAGGTACGTCATAATTTACTTTCTGTAAATAGGATGCAACATGCAGCTTTTACAGTGATTTTTGGCAACAACGGTGTTCAGGTGCATCATAAGGACAAATGCATTATGACTGGGGTCAACAGTAATAACCTGTTCAGACTGAATTTTCGAGTAAATCGACACGATGTTCACTTGACCCATGATTCCGCTGACGCTTATAATTTGTGGCACAGACGACTTGGACATGTCAACAAACAAAAGTTCAAATACTAAAGGGTACAATAGATGAAAGCGACCACTCATTGATAAATGAGATAAATCCCAGCAATACCATTTGTGAACCTTGTATTCTTGGTAAACAATCCCGTCTCCCGTTTGCAAAAACTAAAGAGAAAAAGCACTTGAATCGGCCCCTTCACATTATACACTCAGATGTGTGTGGTCCGATAACGCCTAGCACCGTTGATGACAAAAACTATTTCGTTAGTTTTATTGACGACTACACTCATTATACAGTGACGTACTTAATGAATGCAAAATCGGAAGTGCTTAAATGTTTTAAAGATTTTGTTGCTAAGAGTGAAAATCTATTCAATACGAAAGTCACAAATCTGTATTGCGATAACGGTAGAGAATATCTTTCAAATGATTTTAAAGAGTTTTGTGTTTCCAAGGGTATCACGTACCATCTAACGGTACCATATACACCACAGCAAAATGGTGTGTCAGAGCGAATGAATCGCACGCTTACCGAAATGGCTAGAACCATGATTGCAAATGCGAAATTAGTAAAGTCTTTTTGGGGGGAAGCAATATTAACATCTACCTACCTAATAAATAGACTCCCTACTAAAGCTCTGACCAACAACAAAACACCATACGAAATGTGGCATAATAAAAAACCTAAAATAAGACATCTAAAAATATTTGGTGCAACGGCCTATGTCCATGATAAAACGAGAAAAACAAAGTTTGAGAATAAATCGTTTAAAGCAATACTAATCGGATACGATAATAATGGTAACAAGCTGTTCAATGTTCAAAATAACCAATCCTTTGTAGCCCGTGATGTCATATTCGACGAATTGAGCTTTGTTCATTCCAGGCCGACAAACCAAAGTAAACAATTGCCCGCCGAAGTTGATATGCCTAACGGTGATAATAAGTCAACAGGCATGAAACACGAGAGTCTACCTGATGATCAATCGGATGCCGAAAATTCGTCAAACAAAATAAGGCGAAGTGAAAGAATTCAACAACTGCCGTCAATAAATTATAAAGAAATGTGTGATACAGATTTGTGCTACTTATCATTAACTACTGTTCAGTCGCTACCAAGCACTTATGGTGATATTTCAAACAGGGACGATAGCGATAAGTGGTTTAAAGCTGTAGAGAGTGAAATAGAATCTTTACATAAAAATCAAACATGGGTTCTTGTAGAAAGACCCAAACATGTGAATATAGTGGACTGTAAATGGATCTTTACGATTAAAAATAATGAGTTGGGAGAACCAACCCGTTATAAGGCACGTCTTGTAGCTCGCGGTTTTACGCAAAAATATCTTCAAGATTTTGACGAAACGTTCGCACCAGTGGCGCGTATATCTACATTCAGATTCATGTTAGCATTCGCAAATCAGTATGATTTGCAATTACATCACTTAGATGTAAAGACTGCATTTTTAAATGGAGTACTTGAAAATGATATTTACATGGAGGTGCCTGAGGGTATTTCTGCAAAACCGAACCAGGTTTGCAAGTTAACTAAAACATTGTACGGCTTAAAACAATCTTCTAGATGCTGGTTCCAACGTTTTGATCACGTTCTCAAGGAATTTGGTTTTAAAAATTCAGGAGTAGATCCATGTTTATACATTCTTGATAAAAATTGCACTGACAATAATGTATATATTGTACTTTACGTTGATGATTTGATTTTATGTACAAAGCAAACTCATATTTTAAAAATGTATAAAGAATGTTTAATGAAGATGTTTGACATGACTGACTTAAATGAAATAAAATTATTCTTAGGCATAAGAGTAATTAGAATTGATGATACAATCACTTTAGATCAGTCAGTTTACTTAAATAATGTTTTAAGCAAGTTTGCCATGAGTGACTGTAATCCATCAAAGTCACCATCAAAATTAGACCATCTGGCCCTGAACTCCGATACAAACTATGATGCACCCTGCAAAAACGTTATAGGCTGCCTCATGTATGCCATGCTTTGCACACGGCCAGATATTTGCTCAGCAATCTGTATTCTGAGTAGGTACCAAAGCAAGAATAATACGGAATTGTGGAAATGCTTAAAACATCTTTTAAGATATATTAAAGGAACTCTTAATTTAAAGTTGACCTATAAGAAGTGCGATTATCAGCAATTACTTCATGGGTATGCAGATTCCGATTGGGCAGGCGACGAAAATGATCGTAAAAGCACAACAGGTTACATATTCCAAGTGTTTGATAACTGTTCCATATCATGGAATACTCGCAAACAAAGCACAGTTGCCGCCTCCTCAACGGAAGCTGAGTATATGGCCCTATTCGAAGCTGTGAGAGAAGCAATGTGGATAAGATCTTTGTTAAATAGTATTGCAATCCAAATACCACAGCCCATTCCAATATATGAAGATAACAATAGCTGTATATGTATTGCAAATAACCCCACAAACCATAAAAGATCAAAACCTATAGACATTAAATACCATTTCACACGTGAACAAATTACTAACAAAGTAATAAAGTTAGAATACGTTTCCTCAGGAAATCAACTGGCTGACATCTTCACGAAAATGGTACCATCAGAAAAATTCCTCCAATTAAGATCAAAATTAAACTTATTATAGTTTAAATGTCTACTGAAATTATAATACACATTGTGTAAATACTAAAAATTATGTAACCAAAACATAATTTGAGATACTTACATGTAATCAAACTTAAAATTGTGTGAGTACACAATTGATAAATAAGTAATTAATACTTATTTGAATTATATAACAGTAGAAATTTTGAGGGGGACTATTGGAATACAAAATTCCATTCACTCATCTATAAAATGTTCATTCATTTACCACTCATAAAGATGATTCACTCAATGTTTCATTCAATATATGATCGTCATACAGTACACACGTTTTCGCTGCTCCCATTACCAATAGAAATGATAAATAAATATTAAGTAATAAATTAGAATAAAGAAATAATAAATTAGAATTAAAAACCTAATCGCACTTTATTTAGGACAAATGGAGGAACAGTTGATGGGCAAAATGTTTCGGTATTCTGTGATAGGGCTTGCAAAACGGGTATTACATACATACAGTACAGTACATACATACTGATGATTACTAAGTATATCTGTGATAATCTATCAAGAAAGTGTTTAGAAAAAGGTCGATCGTGCAAATGATGTCCACATTTTGTAAAAAAATATATATTCCCTGTTTCAAAGTACATAAAACCTTGCTTAATGTGCTTGAAAAATATAGCAATTTTGCGGATTATACTTGTTTGCTGTTGTTGTGATAAATGAAAAATACGATGTGTGAAATGTTAACTCTTTCATAACACATTTAAAAAAGATATCCCTCCAAAAAGGATTCGCGATACGGTTTAAGCTCTATGGAAATGTTTAATATAAATTCCTATTTCAGTGAATAAATCACGTTGCAAAGTTGGAAGCGGTAGAAAATGGCGGCAACACATGAGCGGGAAAAAATACGGTTCGCCTTAAATTGCGTTTTGAAATTGGAAACCATATACGGCTTTGTGATGTCATCGATGTGATGTAACCTCTTTATTGGACATCTTTGACTGTTGGGCATACTGCACCTACGAAAAAGTGGGACCACAATAACGTCATGCCATTTATGATACGTTGTGGCAGGGGCACAGAATTGTGACCACGTTTAAAAACCTGTTTAGAGGCGTTTAGTCCACAAATGCCTAATTTGCGAAATGACTACTCTGTCTATAAATTACCATTCGCAAAATGACCAATTCTTAAAATGACTGAACCCTAATTTATATACCACTAGACCAACGTGACAGTTGGTGGGTTGCCGCTTTATGAAAGAAAAAAAAGTGTTGTAGTCACAGTTGGTCATTTCATTCGTTTCAATTATTCGAATAATACCCATTCTTATATTAATTATAGCGCGATCGATCGATTAATCTAATATAATATTTTTCTAATTGTATCGATATGTCTTCGATTTTACTGAATCTATTTTTACAACAATAGGCGTATAGAGCTACATTAAAAGTAGAAAAGGGCGAAAATGTCATGTTAGTCTAGTGTATAAAAATCAGAGTTTAATTCGCGACATGTCCTATTCGATAATAGACCAATTATTATACTGAATAATTCGTAAAATGTCCATTTATACAATGACCAACATACTTAAATTCTGATCTAATTTGAAATACAGAATTTTATTTTAAAAGCACCAAGTAACCTGATGTTTAGGAAAGCGCTTTTACGAATTAGTCATCATAAGCATTGGTCCTACATCAAAATTCGAATTGGTAATATATAGACTAGGTATTCATTTCGCGAATAAGAAATTTGTTGACTAAAAGTTCAAGGGAGCCGCCGCTGCCGCCGCCTAACAGGCCCTGTCGCCAGGTTAGGTAAGCGTGTGTTGCTTACATCAACCACAACTGCATTGTATTTACTTACTCGTATCTTAGTAATTAGTAGTATTAAACAATCAGAAAAAAAAACAAAAACTATTACACAATATTACATTTAAGTGAGAGTTACGCAGCTTTACTTAACAATCACAACTAGACAGAAAATCACAAGGATATCTCAAAAAGACCACACCTTCAGAATCTGCTTCAAACGGCTTCTCTGCGCAATAAATAAAGGGGTACGTGTAAAATGGTTTATGATATAGTGGCCACTTCGTATTTCAGAATGAAAGCAGATGTTACAAGCTGAGCTCAGGGTGAACAAGATTTACTGCAGTCGACAATTCAGGATTCAGTAGAAAGAACGACGTATGAAAACTGATTTAGGCTAGTGTGTGACAACTTTCGTTCAGAAAAGTTTAAATATCCGGGTTCCATCGTACAAGTAAAAGCGCATTTTTATTTTTTTTAAAAGGCACGAGACTTAAAGCGCACCAAATCCCGCGTGCGCGTGAAACCCGCATGACACTGAAAGAGACCTTAGAGATAAGCTCTATATGTTTCTTGGGGAAAGTTTTTCATAATAATGGGAGCCAACATTACCCAAAATATGGCCATCTAATTAAATGTCAGCCTGTATTAAAAAAAGTAAGTGTTTATTTTTTATTTGCTAAATATATATAGCTGGGATAGTTGCACCATTTATAACTGAGCAACGATTTTAATGATCTCTTATTTGTTGGATTTGTCTCCGCCCTGAATAGCAGAATAACTATTAAAAACCGGTCAAGTGCAAGCCTAACTCGCGCACGAAGGGTTCCGTACCACCGTACACCATACCGTGTGGAGAGAATAGTTTGGATTTTACATAACAAAATGTTGTTTACAAAGTTATTGGTACTTAAGTAGGTACCTACTAAAATTGTTGGCTACTTTTTGACATTTGGCTACTTTTTGAGGACTGAAGTTCCCCACATTTAGTTACTTTAGGTGGTAAAATTAATCAATCTGGCTACTTTTTGAGCTAGGTACATTTAGCTACAAATGCTTGGCCGTAGATAGCACCAAATAACCATTCGTTGGCGTTCGTTAAGTGGGCGTGTACGCGGCAAAACACAATTCTCAGAATTAATTGTCGACATTTTTCCTGACTGTGGGCGTGATCGGAACTATAATTTACCTAACTGTGGACAAAGGCACTAACGGTCGGTTAACTAGGCGCTGATTATGTTACCAAATGGCCAGCAACCCCCACCCCAAGGCAGGCGCCAGTTTTCGCTCAGCTCATAACTCGTGAGGGCGAGGTATACCTTCTGAAATTATTGCAATGGAAGTAAGTAACCCTGAGAAAAAAATAGGATACCTACTTTTATCCTGCAAAAATGAATGGAACCAGATACCTAATCTAAAATCCTCGCAGAAAGGAGATTCGCCCGGTCAACAGCTGCAGTCAAAGGTCCGAAAACATTTTGAAGATATTTGTTTGAAGTGTGTTAGAAAACAAAGCACAGGTTACAGCCAATCTCGCAAAGCAACGACATAAACCTCATAATGTTAATAGGGCACTGATACTTACCAAGGATAGACTGCAGCAGATGCTGCAGTTTATTTTCTCTTAAAAAAGACTCCATTTCCATATATTTCGCATCAATCTTGACTTGAGCACAAACACTAGTTACTTCTCTGCACGACATCCACGTTGAAATTGGTAGAGTTAGAGAAACAGTGAAAGCTTGCAACAACAAGTATCAACTTGCCTTTGTTATTTTATCTAAGAATACTTTGTCAAAAAATCTACTTCGTATTTTCTTAGTATACAACGTTGCCGTATCAACAACACCATTTACACGTAGCAACAACTGTTATTTTGATAGATTAAACTTTGCTGTAATATCACTTCATAACGTTGCCGTATCAACAACACCATTTGCCAAACTAACAAAGGCTGTTTTGATAGATTAAAATTTGCTACAACATCAATTTAAAAATTGATGAGATGGCAACGTGCCGTTTTTATCCCGTTTAAATATTTTTAACGTAGTTACCGTATCTAGGTATCTTTAGCTGAGATTACAAAAATGATTTCAACAATAAAAAAGTTGTCAAAGCCACTATGGGCCTATAGCTGCAGTGACGATGCACTTACGTGCGGTAACAATAAAATTCTAACAAAGCTTTTATTGTCGCTTTGTTAGCCGATTTTTCTCTGAGTGTAATTAGATTATATTATAATGAATTGTCAGATTCCAAACCAGAACGGAAACCAGAACGGAAACCAGAACTTCACTCCTCAGCAACATTCATGTGGATTAAAATTGTCGAATGCTTTATTTAGCGCTCCCAGCCCGACATATGTATAAAGAAACCAAGTTGTAGATAAACAGTGAGCAAAATATGATAACAAAAAGACATCGATTCAAACGCCTTCATTAAAATAATGCCAAAAAATGTATATAAAAGGAACACGAATGTAAACGAAAGTGATAGCTTTAATTACTACTACTAAGAAAGAAAAGAGAGCGCAGGCTTCCGGCGCCGAGCGCTGGCTTCCGGCGCCGAGCGCTGGGAGCGACAGGGGTGACGTCATCAACTTTACGGCGAAGGATGTGGCTCAGGTTGTCAGTCAAATGATTAGCGGGAAGTCAGCGGGATTTGATTGGCTCAGTATCGAGCACATCCCTATTTGCGGGGGATAAAATTAATCGTGTGTTGAATGCTCTGTTCAGTGCTTGTGTAAACCACGGTTACCTTCCTAAAAACCTTATGAAAACGGTTTGTGGCTCCAGTCCCCAAGAATAAAACCGGAGATATGTCGTTACTTAGTGATTATAGGCCTATTTAATTAGGTACCATCGTGGGTAAGGTGTTTGAGCTATCTCCACTTCAGAGCACACGTTCTATTAGTAGACTGCCCGAGAAACATCTGTGAATGCCTTATTTAGGACTTAAGCAGAGCTTGCATGCTCTGCTAAATTACAATTTACTATGGGAGAAACTCCAGCAAGCCAAAATAAACTCGAAGGTAGTGAATCTGATGAGGTAATGGTATGGGAATCAAAACTAATGCCGTAAAGATTATTACTATTATTATTAGGAAATCACTAAATCCTTCATCACGACCTGTCAACAGTTAAGCCACTCGCTGAATATCCTACTGGGTTCCGTACCCGAAGGGCCCTGTTACTAAGCCTGCCCTGTCCGTCAGCGGGCTCTATCGGATAAACTGTCATACGCTCTCCTATGACAGTTTATCCGAGTTAAAAGGTTTACAGACTGTGTATTTCTGTCACTTCTACAGCAATAAATAATTAACTACACGCAATTTCAAAAATTAAATGGGGTCTCCATACAAAGAAACGCATTTTTTTTGCGTATTTTTCTTGTTCGATGGTACGGATCCTGTGAGTCCAACTCTCACTTGACCGATCTTCATAAACTGACTTCCTTGTGACGTCAAAATATTTAGATATCAAATGTTGGTCATATTTACCCAAATGTAGTTTATGTAAATGTTACATAATGAAAGGGTTTAAAATACGAGTGTGGGGTGTTAATGAAACGAGTCGACGCGACGGGCGAGTTTCATACGTGCCTATTAAGTTCTGCCGTTTGAAGAACAAAAAAACAACTAGACCCTTTTATTGTTTTTCAAAGTATTCACCACGTAGTCTATTACAATTTTCCTTTCGCTCGAACCAGTTATTGAAACATTTATTCCACTCCAAAGTGGGGTTGTTTAATATGGCTGATTTAAAAGCGTCGAAAAGAAATCGTTATTGCTTAGGTCAGGACTGTATGGTGGATGGTCAACAATGTCTTCGTTTTCCTGCTTCAAAGACTCAATCGTTTGACAAGAGCTTGTGGGCTTGCGTTGTCATGGTGTAAACAAACTGTGGTATACCACTCTGCATTAACCGTTCTATAATCTTCAAATGCAATTGTCGCAATATGACCGGTTTTCGCCACGAACGTAGCTACCATCTTCTTTGAAGTGCTTCGAGAGCGAACAACTTTAGTCGGCTTTGGCACGTCTTGGAAGACCCAGATTGTGGATTGTGGTTTGGAACCAGGTTCGTAGGCATAGATCCAAGATTCGTCACCGCTGGCGATATCGTAGACGTGATTTGACTCTCATCGGTTGAACCTTTGAAGAGTTTTCTTACACCATCTGACGCGGGCCGCCTTTTGATTGATTAAGTTCTGTCGTTTGAAGAACAAAAAAACAACTAGACCCTTTTATTGTTTTTCAAAGTATTCACCACGTAGTCTATTACACTTTTCCATTCCTCGAACCAGTTATTAAAACATTTATTCCACTGCTAAGTGGCGTTGTTTAATATGGCTGATTTAAAAGCGCCGAAAAGAAATCGTTATTGCTTAGGTCAGGACTGTATGGTGGATGGTTAACAATGTCTACGTTTTCGTGACCTAACAGTTTCAAAACAAGGCTGTGACTGAAAAAATGCATTAATATTTTTTTTTCAATTGTTTTGATATTCTAAACCCTAACAAATTTTCATATTGAACAGTTCTAAATTCAAAATTGGCGCCAAATATGTAAACGACAGAACTTAAAAGGCACGCCTTGTAATAAGATCACACGAGTATTTTAATGTCTAATTATGTACAGTTACATACACTGCTTTATCTAGACATATATTATAGGCTTTCTATGATGTGTTCAGGAACCGCATGTTACGACCGGCATTGCGGCATTGACATTTAATTTCGAATAGAACGTCATCTCGACTGACATTAGAGACATTCAATTTCGAATAGAACGTCTTTTCGACTGATATTAGACTTGAGTCAAATATAAATATATATACAAGTATGTGTATCGTTGTGTAGTACCCAAGATACAGGGAATCCTAGTTTGGGGCTAGATCAATGTGTGTAAAAAGTTCCAAGATACCTTATTATTATTATAGATCGCAAAAAACGCCGATAGCATCCTGTGCGGCCTCCTATGCAGAGATTATATGAGATATAAGGGTAATGCCTGCATCCGCAGTTGATGTACCCCTAGTGAAACCGTTTTGATTGGTCTGGATTTGTTTTGTACTGTTGAAGTGTACTAGCATTCTTTTTGTTATACGATTAGGATATTCTCCAGCCTTTTTGTAGTTCAGACATAATGATAATAATATCGTACCTACAGAAAAGTTATGACATAAAAACGTATATAAAGGCGAGCATATCTCTAACAAGAGAACTCTTCTAGCGTCAAAAGTATGGATGAGATAGGACATGTTCTAATATTAAATTGACAAATTTCCCAGTCAAATACCCAATTGGTTTTGGTAGTTTGGTGGATTTTCTGTTCATACACCCCAAAAATAAAAGCCCTCGAACACCTACAAAGCAATGACCCTCCCAACGCGTATTACTCCCACTCCCATAGGCTATCCATCAAAAATGAAACAAGATGACACTTGAGGGCACAACAAGAAGCTGTTATTCCTTGTTGACTCACTTTAGTAATGCTATCCCTTACATAAACATGGGTGTGGATAGGGTTGCCAGACGTCGTGATTTGTCTTGATATGTCAGTTTTTTTTTCAGCCCCAGAATCCTGGCCGGAATTGAAAAGTGGATAGGGGTTTTCAAAATAATCTATGTAAAACAATTAGCATTCCAGGCACTAACTAAATACTTTATTTTGCTGGACAAGAGGATAGTCCATCGACGCAGCTCTGGGTATGAAGGTTTCCCCATGATAGTTTCTGCCACTATTGTTACAACAAAAAAAGCATTGACTCTTACCGAATGCTGTGTTATTTTAATAAGTAATAGCCACGTACGGGTACTTTTTGCATGCCAGTATTTTAAGTAGAAATCAGCATTTTAAAGTTTTATAATCTGATTCAACCTAACTTGTGCTCAGCGATCAACTTTTCTTTGCGAATTATTTGTGTGTAATAAATTAATTATGAATTATCGATTACTCGTATCCGGGCAAAGGCGTGCGCCCCTCGGTGGGGACATTAATGGGCTACATTTATTTATTTTGTTTTATTGTAATCTGGCAACCCTGTGTGGTGTAGACCATCCCGACTAATAGTTTGGGGAATATTTACGCCCTTAAAACACGGGGGTTTTTATTTGGTTAGTCGTGATTTTCGTGGCCAACGTCTATAGGTAGTCAATAATGTTCCAGAGAAATCAATTTAACGAACAAATTTACCCTCACATATGACAACCTCTGTGGCGCTGAGTTAGTTAGTGGCTCTGCCTACCATGCGAAAGGTCCCGGGTTCGATCCCCGGCTGTGGATATAGAAAAAAAAAACAGATCTTAGATATTTCTGGTTCCCATGACAGATTGTATCCTAGTGTGAGGCCACAAGCAATGTATTTACCTGCATACAAATGTTAATGTTATGTTTATCTTTCTCCTTTCCCATACAGGGTGGCAGAGGCTCAGGTGTGCCCACAATTAGCCAGATAATTCTCCATTTTGCATGATGGCTGATCTTCAAGCTCGCCAACACATTCACGTTGCATTGTTCCTAGCTGTTGCTAAATCCGTGTTTTGACTGATATTTCTAACAGCGTAAGCCACAGAACATATCCATGTGGGGTCTCCACTGCAATTTGCCATAAGTGGTATTGGCCAATGTAGCCAGAGTATTGTGATGCCGCCCACTAGTTGGAAGATCGACCAGTTTGCTTCGGTTCAGGCCAATGTGCGGACGATAAAATGGGTATGGAGACGCTAGCGGCTGCTACCGTTTATTTATTCACATCATACCCCGATCATGGGAATATGTTCGAGAAAAGGGTATAAACCATATTTACTTTTGGCTAGGGGCCCAACTATGACCCTGTATAAAATCTAATCCGTGAGATATGAATTTGATAACCACATCAGACCCAATAAATCAATAAGATCACACACATAAATAAATAAAAGATTAAAATTTAACTACTAAGTTACGATTATCTGACGACTTTATTAGAGCCAATACAAATTAAAATTAAGTAATATCATTATGAGAATTTATTTTACTGTCACTCGTGTAAGGTTGCGGCCATGAACATAATCGGAGGCAGCAATTACAACTTGAGGTTTTTAAAAAACCGGTCAAGTGCGAGTCTAAATCGCGCACGAAGGGTTCCGTACCACCGTTCAATGGAAGCGATGGTGTGGAGTGAATAGTTTGGATGTTACACAGCAAAATATTGTTTACAAAGTTATTGGTGCGGTTACTTTCACACTCCATGTACGTAACCAGGTGCATCCATAAGTTTGTATGTGGTATTGTTGTATGGGAGCCCCCTAAATATTTACTTTATCCTGTTTTTTAGTATTTGTTGTTATAGCGGCAACAGAAATACATAATCTGTGAAAATTTCAACTCTCTAGCTAGCTAGGTTCTTGAGATACAGCCTGGTGACAGACGGACGGACGGACAGCGAAGTCTTAGTAATAGGGTCCCATTTGGAACCCTTCGGGTACGGAACCCTAAAAAGAAACTTGTACTTGAGGAGGCGGCGATAGGTAGCTACCCAGGTAAGAGGTTTAAAGGAACAACTTCTTTACAATCTTTAACTTTCACTTTTTCACTTCTGCTTACACTTCGTTTCATAGTGCTAGTCGCTCATAATCTTTCAGTATTTCAACATAATACTTTGGCCCGGATGCACAGCCGACAACTCAAACTCTAACAGACACTCAAACTCATGCTGAACTCCCATTTATGCTGTAACCCCTTAGCTGTCAGTGGACATACAATACCACCATATTTTCAACCCTATTAAAGACCAAAACCAGTGAAAACTCTGCAAGCCTGTGCCAGCCAAGGGGATAAAGATGTAGATGTGTGGAGGACACTTACCAATACGGCATGATGGACGGTGGACCAAATCACATAGTGGTGGCCAAGCGGAGCGACCTAGCCAGTGGTCAGACACCCTGGACCATGGTCTGACGATGTCGTGTCGTCGGGATCACAATGGATACTGTGGGCACAGGAAAGTATGGACTGGCGCTGTATAGAAAAGGCCTGCGCCCTGCAGTGGGTAGATGTAGACTGAGTATGACGATGACAATTTTTTTAAAGAGATCTGAAAATCAATCTGAGGGAGTTTCATCGCCATGCTTCTCCCACTGGATAATTCCACGCATTACCGAACGGCGTGGAATCTTGAGGGGCTGGGTTTTTGCCAGCACGGGAGAGAAAATCTTGATTGTTACTTTACCTTGCCGTCGTAGACCGGAAATCGAAAGCTCGATTCGAGGCAGGAATACGGGATAGGAGCACAAGTTTGGAAAGGATAGGGACTGAATCTCACTATTCGCTGCCCGACGCTGTCGCCGGCGTGCTGCCTGCCGACACGAGGAGTCGCCGTCCGATACGAGATGTACAATCACAACACGGATCACTCAACCGCTGACGCGAATCTACTTATTTCCCGACGATGTTGATGATTAACACTCCGACCAGGCTCGACGCCTGTATTAGACAATTGTTACACCGAAATACAATCAATGGCCCGACGCCTGAGCAGACATGTTTTTTCTCCCGACAAGAAAAAAAAAACCTCCAATTTTTCATCTCGTTGGTACGAGTCACAGCTGCGGTTCCGTTTCCGCTAGTGAACAACGCATGGTTCCGAGTCGCGCAACAAAAGGAGGTGCGTTCCGAAGCATAAATATTAAACAGTCACCCGCCCGGACAGGCCCGAACCTGTCCCTAATCAATAGGAAGGCGAGAAAGTGTTGCGACCGCTCTCTTGAGGACCGAGTCCCCCACCTTGACTTCTGCTGATCGAGGCGTGCCATCCCGACCCGTGTACAAATTGACGATCCGTCCTCGTCTCCATCTCAATGATGGCAGGTTCGCATCCTTAATCAGCACCAAATCACCGACTTGAGGGGGGCTCGTCCGGTCAGTCCACTTAAGGCGCTGCTGCAAGATGTGCAAGTACTCAAGGGACCACCGTTTCCAAAAATCTTGAGCCATCTGCTGCAACATCTGCCACCTAGTTAACCGACTTAACTTAACATCACCGAATGGGTATTCTGGCAGGGCGTTAAGGGGCTGACCTATCAGGAAGTGACCCGGAGTCAACGCTTCCAAATCATTTGGATCCGAACTGAGCGGGCACAACGGACGCGAGTTCAGTGTCATTTCAATTTTACAGAACAGCGTCGCAAGCTCTTCAAAGCGTAGAGAGGTCTCACCGATGATCCTCGTCAGATGCGACTTAGCCGATTTAACCGCAGCCTCAAAAATTCCTCCCCAATGAGGACATCCCGGCGGACTGAAAACCCATTCAATCCCTCGTCGGGAGCAAGCCAGATCCAGGCGGTCACATTGACCAGCTTGTCGAGCGAGCTGTACCGTTCCAGCAGGCTGAACTCCTCTTCCGGCTCTGGTTGCGTCGTACAAACACCGACTGTCAAGGCGCCGTTCGCCGTGGTAACGCGTGGACTCATTGGCCAATCCGATTCGGCTTGAGTCAACCATTTTGGACCCCACCACAAGGGATGTCCAACCAACTCCGGAGCGTGACACCCACAAGACGCACAGTCTGCTGGGTTCATTTACCCCTGGAACATGTCTCCAGATTAAGGGAACCTCCGAATTCAAAATCTGCGAAACCCGATTCGCCACAAAAATCTCCAGCTTGTGAACTGAAGCCTTCAGCCAGCATAACACAATCTGGCTGTCCGCCCAAGCGAAGACCGTATCTTCCAACGCTATTGACCCACGAAGAACCGTCATCGTGTGGTTGAGCAGACGAGTCAGGAGAGCCGCTCCCGAAAGCTCTAACTTGGGAATGGTCAGGCGAGTGCGCAACGGCGCAACCTTGCTCTTGGCCATGACCAACCGCACATCAACCTCCCCCGAGGAGTCGACCGTACGCAGATACAGCGCAGCTCCGTAGCCCTTCTCCGAGGCATCGCAAAACCCATGCAGGGTGGCGGTGTATCGTTTGGTGGGGACCAACCTCCATGGTAGTGAAATCCGATTGATGCCAGGGAGGGCCGAAAAGAACGAGTCCTACTCTGAGCTCAATGACCCGCCGATCGGGTCGTCCCATTTCAGCTCAGCAGACCACAATTGCTGCATAAAACACTTGAGCTGAAATGTTACCGGGGTGATCCACCCGTTTGAATCAAATGTCCTAGCCACCGTTGAAAGGACGTTCCGTTTCGTCCAGACCTTCGGGGAGTCCAACTCGACCCGATACGAAAACATGTCTGACACCGGCTGGTACTGGACGCCTAATACCGACAACATATTTGGATTTTCCAAATTTTCAAAAATGTGGGGATCCTGCTGGTAGTCATCCGGAAGACCAGTCAGTAACTCTGGAGAGTTCGACATCCATTTCCGGAGCTCGTAACCTCCACCCCGTAAGAGCTCAACTAGCTCGTCCCGTCGAGCGAGCGCCTCCTCTACGGAATCTGCACCGGTACAGATATCGTCCACGTAGAGATGCTGCTCCAGGATCGCTGCTCCTCTAGGGAAGTTTAACCGTTCTCGATCCGCTAACTCCCGCAGAGTGCGAATCGCCAAATAAGGACTAGACCGTAGCCCGTACGTGTTGGTGTTCAGCTCGTACACCCTGATGGGCTGATCTGGGCTCTCTCGCCACAGTATCAGCTGATACCGTCTATCGTCAGGGTGAATGACCGTCTGTCTAAACATCATCCGGATGTCAGCTACAAACACAACAATGTGTCGACGGAACCGTGTGATAACATCCGCGATGTCATGGTTCAACTTCGGCCCTGAATGCAAACACTGGTTCAGGTTCATGCCGTTAGATGTTGATGCCGATCCATCGAACACTACCCGTATTTTGCCCTCCGGGGTCCTCAAGACCGCGTGATGGGGCAGGAAGCAGTGGTCTTCACGCTTCCAGTCGATACCCGAAACCGACATGTGGCCGAGCGACTCGTATTCCCGCATGAAGTCGACTTACTTCTGCCGGAATATCCCGTCACGCTTCATGCGTCGTTCCATCGACAGAAGCCGCGTCTCGGCTGCATGGTGTGAACTGCCCAGCGGTGGGCGATCACTCCGGAATGGAAGACGTGTGAGAAATCGACCTGACCGAAGGCGACCAGTATTGTTCCGATAAAACTGTTCACACTCTTCTTCAACCGGGTCCAACCGGCGGACCGTAGGTGGTTCCTCCACCTCCCAAAACTTCTGTATCACCTCCGAGAGTACAGAACCGAATAAGGGACTACGAGTCGCTAGGCGCGGGGCAGCCGGCACGACTGGACCCATTACCGCATGGCCCAGTCTGGTGTTGACCAAAACCAGACTAGTCGCCTGCAACACGTGGACACCTGGCACTAACAGGTATCCCAAGGCATCGACACCCAATAAAATGTCTACTGGGCCCGGAATATCGAACTCCGGGTCAGCCAGTGACAACCCAGCGACCAACTGTCGCACCGAGGGCGACAACCGTACGTGAGGGTGTGAGCCCATCACATTAGGCATGACTAATGCCGTGACCGTCAGATTCACCGATGAATCCACCCGTGACGAGAGAATAATCCGACATACTCCCTTAACGGAACCGACTTCCGTGTTCCCAATTCCCCGAATAGAATGTGGATACTCCCTTACCGAAATGCCCAACCGTCTTACAAGGTTGCACGAGACTAAGCACCCCTGGGCCCACGAGTCCAATAGTGCTCGTGTCACACGAGATTTGCCGTCCGAACTCCACGCTATCACCGCGGCGGTGGGGAGCATGACCGTCTGTGGAGTGGCGGCACCCTGTAAGTGGGCGGCGTGTCCCTAGCGGGAACCTCCGCGGGTTCCGAACCCGCTGGGACCCCCGTCGGCCTGGTAACTCGGCTGCTGATATGCCACCGGTGGCATATCAGACCGTATGTACATCAGGGGGTCCCAACCCGCATAATAGGCCCCTCGCTGTCCCGGTACCCGACCATACCGGACTGTGAACGGTGTGCCCGGTGGCCACCGTGGATAGAGGGGGGAGAGCGGATCCAACCTGGGGCGCTCTAGGAATGGGGGCGACATCCGACTGTTCGCCTCCCTGTTCGCCTCCCAGAGCGACGGGCAGCGTGGCGCAGAAGGTGGTGGGCTCCCAGCCTTCGCGCCACTCATAGGTGCCATCTGACACCCGCCCGTAACACGCGGTAAGCCAGCGGCCCGAAGTCCTCGCTGACCCTGGACAGCGGCGACCGAACCCCGGCTATCCCGCCTGTAACCCCCCGCGCTGCCCCCTTCCCCTCGGGGGGGGTCCCGTCCGCGGGTACCCCAGTCACCCCGTTGGTGACTTCCGTTGCCCGGAGGGGGACTGGGTCCGGCCCTGGTTGGACCCTGTGACCGACCAACCTGAGTCCGGCCCTGGTGATCGTCCGAAGGGCCTGACCGGTTCAGGCACAACACGATGTGGTGCTTGCCACCGCAGCACTCACAGGGGGACGCGCGTGAGCACTCGCTCAGCGGGTGCGGCCCCAAACAACCGAAACACAATCGGTGGCGGAAGACTACCTTCCTGCGGGCAGCTACCCCGAGCGCCTTAAAGTTGGCGCAACTGGTCACCTCATGACCGGCACTGTCGCAGTGCACACAGCCGTCACCCGACGGCGCGGCATTCAAAACGCCAAATTGTTTTGACCGCCCACCCCCCCGTGGGGGCGGGGGGTGCGTCCCCTCCCGCATCCGCGCGGGTTGGCGCTGCACACTGGCCTCCGTATCCAATGTGTCGCATCGCCTGCATTCACCCTCCGAAAAATCCGTTAATTGGACGAGCGTGGGCAGTTCCGAGCTACTGCCCCCATGCAGCTGTACAAAACGACTTTGAACAGCTGCAGGCAACCGTGACAAAACCATATACAACACGATATATGACCATTGGTCTACCGGCACACCAAGGTTCTGAAGGGCCTTAGTGGCAACCAGCACAGGGTTGAGCACCTGTACCCGGATGTCAACATCCCGGGTTACTCTTGGGATGCTAAACAGCTTCCCCAGCTGCGCATCAACCAACCGCCGTTTGTGCTGGTAGCGGTCAAACAATATGGACCGGGCTATCTCGTAATTGCCTGCCGTGACCGTTAGGTGACCGACCAACTCCTTCGGTTCACCCCGCAGTGCCATCAATAGTTGGGCCAACTTGTAGGCGTTGTCCAGGTCGTCCCGACCGTGGACCAAACTATCGAACAAATTGATGAATGCCGGCCACTCATTAATTGCCCCACCGAAGGCCGGAATCTCCAGGTGTGGCAGCCGTCCAACAACACCCTTAGGGGGCGGGTCTCCGCTACCCTCCCCGCGGTCATTCCGTCGCGACCGCTTAATTTTCTCCGCGCGACGCTCGATGTCGCCCAAGCACTCCATCGCTTGGTCAGCATCCGCGCAGAGCTGCTTCACCGCAGCCACCGAAGCCTCATCCGTAAGCCCGAGGGCTTCAGCCTCCGCAGCCAGCCGACACACCTTCGCGACGCGTGTCATTGCGTCCTCCACACGCTTGAGCAGGACATCGTCCATGTCAGGTCGCTCCACATACTTGTGAGTATGGGCGAGCCATCTCATCTCCTCACGGACACCATACCGCAGTACCGTCAAGGGCGAAGGTGCCATGGTTACCGATTCAATTGTTTCTGGTCCTATGCTTCACTACCGAACTAAGCACAGCCAGAGACCAGCACTTGCCCGTCAGCGCTGGGCACAGAAATTAAAACTAAGTTGTAAAACCCAAGGCAACCACTAAAACAATTAAATCCTAAACAATATTTAATATGGTCGCCCTGTGGACATACACCTTATAAATATACACTCTAAATCAATTAGAGAATGCCACCATAAAACACAATACAAAAATAACACACAAAACTTGATTATGAAAACAATACAAAATAATAAGTGGTGGGCTCCGAGACTATAAACCTAAACAATATAGCACCCTAAACCACACTGGATTCCGAAATCCAAGCTATTTTTAATATAATGAAGGTAGCTGTGACCTTCTAGAAGTGGCCCCTCCGATATGACCCACACTTCTACTGAGGTCAGCAAAATCAGCTTAATACCCCTTAAATAGCCTGACCCTGCTCTGTAAACCGAAATAACACTGCAGTACTATAGAACCCGACGTTCTACCGCAAGTAATACAATCTAGTTACTTCGCGGAATGACTGTTCAATCTTTTATGCGCACAAACAGTAGTTTCCGACTACAAATTTATAATAATTGTTAACTAAATTGACACTTATACTTTCACTAACCGAAAATGAACTTTAATTGTGGTATACCGACCACAGACTCATTGCCGACTTGCCGGCCAATCTGAGATATTCTTTTCTCCCAACTACAATGTGACAACAACCCTACAACCGTCCGTGAATCGGTGATTTCCCACTAGGAAACCGCGCCTGCTACCAAAATGGATAATTTCACGCCTCAACCGAACGGCGTGGAATCTTGAGGGGCTGGGTTTTTGCCAGCACGGGAGAGAAAATCTTGATTGTTACTTTACCTTGCCGTCGTAGACCGGAAATCGAAAGCTCGATTCGAGGCAGGAATACGGGATAGGAGCACAAGTTTGGGTAGGATAGGGACTGAATCTCACTATTCGCTGCCCGACGCTGTCGCCGGCGTGCTGCCTGCCGACACGAGGAGTCGCCGTCCGATACGACGATGTCCAATCACAACACGGATCAATCAACCGCTGACGCGAATCTACTTATTTCCCGACGATGTTGATGATTAACACTCCGACCAGGCTCGACGCCTGTATTAGACAATTGTTACACCGAAATACAATCAATGGCCCGACGCCTGAGCAGACATGTTTTTTCTTCCGACAAGAAAAAAAAAACCTCCAATTTTTCATCTCGTTGGTACGAGTGACAGCTGCGGTTCCGTTTCCGCTAGTGAACAACGCATGGTTCCGAGTCGCGCAACAAAAGGAGGTGCGTTCCGAAGCATAAATATTAAACACCCACAGTGGTCCAATATAGAGAGGAGACAAAAAATGAAATTTGCTAAGCATCTATAAATTAATCAATGTAGCCCATTAATTTCCCATCGAGAGGCACGAGCTTTTACCCGGATACGAGCATGATAAAGCCATCCTCCACCACGCTGGCTCAGTGCGGGTTGATGGAGGGGGTTTACGACTACTACTACCAAGTAGCGATAGTAGCCGGGACCTACAGCTTAACGTGTCATCCGAAACATTGAACGTCCGATACAGTACTTAAGATAAATGAATTATCTCATTGGTCAGGATTCGAAACTGTATCTCCTGTGTAAGAAGCAAGCGTGAAAACCATTTGACCACGGAGCTCATATGTAAATATCTACAGTTATAAAGACATTTTGATTTGACTTGACTTTTGACGATAGGTTGAGTCAAATTCCAAGGATTATAAAATACCTGGAATTTGACTAAACCTAGGTAGGTGCAATCGGCCATGTATAATGTAATACAGATGTATCGTTATATTCCAAGGGTTCGACCTAACCCCGGTAGTTTAGGTTGAGATCATAGTCGCTCTATTTCGAGCGGCACCCTTAAACACACATTAATCGAACTCACAAGACGTCGAACGAACAGTGGACAACGCATTAAGCTTACACTTCCTACCATGCGAGAGGTCCCGCGCGCTCGATCCCCGGCTGGGGATATAGAAAAGAAAAACAGCTCACGATACAGGCTAGTGTGGGGCCAGAAGCAATGTATGTGCCTTTATATAAATGTTTATGTTACTTCGAGTTGGGATTTGATTTTGAGTGACTAGATGCTACATCTTAAGCAAATATTTTATAGTTTAGCCATAAGGGGTGGGAAGTAACACAGTCTGAAACCCTTCGACCGGGTAGTTCGACTGATCGAATAACCAGGATTATTTTATCTGGTCCATGAAACTGAAGCAGTTGGCAGCATTCAGAAATTCACATTGACTTCGAAACTTTGAAAATGTGTTCCTCGCAAACTATTTAGAATTTGCAATCGGGTACTTTACTCTCTTATTTTTATAATGACTAACGATGTCTCGTTTTATGTCCAATTTTCATCGGTGTAGTGTAGATAGGGCATCCTATAGTGGAAACAGAGTCCAGAGCAATGTTTATGTTTGTTGACTCAGTATGTCCAGGAAAACAAATATTGTTATTGTTAAGTCGATATAACAGAGTTTTTACTGAAAACAACCCCTATCTTCTTCAAAGAATGGCTTAAATTTCAAGTACCTACGTGTTAAGCATGGTATGTTCCGGACTATCGACACAAGTTGGGATATACGAGAAGTCACTTCAAGCAATAACCTCAGTTTACAGTCGGCATAAACCTCAGTTCCAGTTACACAACTGCATATTTGTTCCGTTTTGTTACTGTCATTTCGAGATAGCGGTCATTGACTCCTGTCTCCACTGTATGCTCGTGATTGGAATACCTAACGATGCTTACTTATTGCGTGCAACGTTTGAAATTACTGTCGTTTAGCTTATCATAGTAGCGATCGTTACCATGATTACCGACCGTTACCAAGGTTTCCGTGTACGATGTGCGACACGGCTGTTTGGAGTCCCAGCCGTACCATACGCGGGGCGTTAGCCAGGGGTCTATCCTAGGTCCGTTGTTATTTATCATTATGATAAATGACCTGGAGTTAGAGCTCAAATACGCTAATTGTCTTCTGTATGCGGACGATCTGAAACTGATATTTCCCGTGAGTTCAGAGGATGATTGTACATAGTTTGTTGCAGGAAGATCTTGAAGCGGTTCATAGGTGGAGTGTGAACAACAAACTCATATTTAATACTGCCAAGTGTTATGTAATGTCCTTTATGCACTCTTCTCATCCTATAAGCGCGACGTATACACTCGGTACGGAGTCTATGACTCGAGTGTATTCGATTAAGGACCTCGGTGTTAATTTCTACCCTAAACTTACATTCCATGAGAACATGAGCACTTAAGCCAAGGAATGCTTTAAAAGATTGGGGTTCGTGATACGGAATAGTAAGGATTTCCGGAATCTGGGTGTGGTCCAGCTTCTATACACGGCCCTAGTGAGAACCAAACTTGAATCTAGCTCGGTTGTTTGGAATCCGCACGAAAGCTCTTACATACTTTTGCTCGAGAAGGTACCTTCTCAAAAGCTTTCCTACGATACCTATATAAGAGGAAATTTGGATACTATCCTTACCTTTATCCATCCGCTTTTATATTGGGTATGCTCGGATACAACTCACTAGAGGTCAGACGTAACACCGAACAGCTTCCGACTGTGTGTTGTCGGTACAGTATGCGCGCTATTCGTGCCCGACAAATATATCCGCGCGCGCAGCTTTTAGCGGGCGGCTCGCACCGCACTATGGCGCGCCAGCAGTCTCCGCTGATGAGGGCTCGGGACAGTGTCAACGCTCTGTTGGCTGGCACCACTGACTGATCTGTTTGGTGATGCATGGATACATATTGTGCGGGAATGTTTTGCGAGTTGAATGTGGGACTGCGTTTAATTTGTAATTTGAAATATTTAAATTGAAGTTTAATTTTATAGCTCACATTTTGAATTTATTGACTTTAAATTGTGTTGTTTTATTTGTAATTTGAATTATTATAATTTGAATGAAATATTTAGTTGACATATGTACTGATTGAAGCGAAATGAATAATTTAATTTGTAATTTAATTTCTTATTATATATTTTTTCAATGGTATTTTATTCGGTATGTGTGTACAACGCATTATAATTATTTCTGTAAGGTTGTACTTACGAAATTTGACAAATAAATAAATGATTCGATTCTCAGTAGCAGTCGGATCAATGACCGCTATCGCAGCGCTAATCCGTTGTGTGGACATTTGAAACATCAAGCTAAATATTGGCGGAAATATTGAAGAAAGTCTTCTTTTTGATATCCTAAGGTTCCCGAAAAATCTATCTTGGGGACAATCGACTATCTTATTAAAACTGATTCTGATTTTCATACAAACTTTAACTAACCAGTTCCCTCTTGTGGGGGAAATAAAATAAAATAACTGAACTTCTGCCAAATTTCTGATATTAGACCAGTTTGTCACCAAGATGTTTTTTTTGGGAACTTTAGGATATCAACCAGAACACTATACTTTGTCATTTCTATCAATTTTGGGCTTGGATGTTTCAAATGTTTGGGTCGAGGTTAATATTTCCTGCACTATCTAGGAAGCGCATTGAAATTGGACTTCATATTCAAAAGTGAATCCTATTTCACATCATAAATATCATAATAATTTTGGGGAATGATAAAATTAGTTAGACAACATTATCCAAGAAACTTTTGTTGAGCTAAGAGTGACTTTGTATGCAGGCACCTACATTGCTTCTGGCCCCACAATCTCAACCTGAATTTCATTAATACCCTTTGGCCAAAAGCGTTTTCAAACCAAATTATTATCCAAATTAGCGAAACACCGAGGGTCGGGTTAAAGATACTAAATATATTTCGCTTTTAGCCTGAACCTTTCGTGTTAAAAGTTGTGCTCAGCACATTAACAATTGAATTCTGAATTAATTATTTTGGGCATTTTGTGAAAATTGAAGGCACAGAGTACAGATGCAATATATATAGGTAATAATTCGGCCAGTATTACAAAAATACTGATTTGCACAGCAAAAAAACATCAGCAAAACACTTTTTATGTTTTAAATATTTTATGTGCATTCAAGTTTATGTTTTAAGTATTTTTTGTTGTTCTTGCATGTTCAACCTAACACGAACGATAAAGGGGGCTTAGCTTCGCTCACCCCCTTTACCCTTCACCTAAGCTACCGCAGCCTTTTGCCCTGATATTTGCTGTGAAAATCAGCATTTTTGGTGTGCAGTTTAATATTTTCCTAATAAATCTACCTAAACTACATATGCATAATTTTAAAACATTTATATACAGGCACATACATTGCTTCTGACCCCACACTACCCTGTACTCTGGGAAACAGAAACAGCACTCATATAAACATCCAAGACATGGGTTTTTTTTCTTTATCCCCAGCCGGGGATTGAATCCGGGAGCTCTCGCATGGAGGCAGAGCCACTGCCGCAGCTCCACATACATATATACATATATAATACTCGTAATCTTTGCAATGTCGGGTTTACCGACACTAGCCTGCACTGCACCCTTCCTCCTACCCCCATATAACTCGATCTTACGGCCTTTCCAGTGTCTCGTGAGTATTTGAAATTAATCTTTGGTATTTGTCAGGATGCGGGCCGCCATACTGGCAAAACCCGCGAGCGGGGTCAATCCCATAGTAAATCCCACGTGCGTGATGAAACCCGCACGACACTGCAACAGCCGTCACTATGGAATTGACACGACACTGAGTATGCTTTTAGTATCGTGCGTATTTGGTTATCGAGATGCATACGGACACTTGCACTGAAACTCAAATTCGTGTAAAGGGCCTTGCCCATCTGTGGAGACATTAATGAGCTTCTTTATGTCAAAATGAGCGTCAAGTACAGGTCGGTTAACCAAAGCTGGCGCGTTCAACACATTTAACACGTTGCGCTTGTGTAGTGTCTGTGACTAAGCGCACGGCGTGACGTTGCACTGCATGGACATCAAGAATAGTCTGCCTGTCTCTCTCGCGCGCGGTCAAACTTATAAAGAAGTATGAAGAAGATCTTTTTTGCATTCGTGTCACGTCTCAATTGACTCCCGTTATTGTGATTGTTTACCTATTTAGAGGTTAGAATAACATACTATATGGTGAAATTGCATTAGTGTGAGTACTTTGAAAGTGACAGTTTTTGTTTACTGAAATGTACGAGGTAGCTGAAACACAGTTGCGCACACTTTTTGGTAGCAATAGTCAAATTCGCGTGACACGGGGCTAGCTCATCCCCACAATTATATGAGGTTTCCTCACGACGTTTTCCATCATCCTCAGAACGACTGCATACTTGCTATAATATTACTTACTCGTACTAAGAATATAACTTACCACAAGAATATTAAATAAAGCCGGGTCTATCTCTAAACAAATGTCCACAAACGCAGTATCTACTAATATGAAGTTAATGTTCCAGTCGGTTTTTCTTTCTATAGAAGTAGTTATCGAAATAAACGCTCCTTCTTCAATCTTCAACGGAATTACCTCAGAAATAAGAAAGGTACTTTAATGGAACAACATTTTCAGAACTCGTTCAAACTGTAGAGATATTGGAAGCAATCTAGATTGAGGGTACAACGAAATAGAATTTTATCGGAAGGCTTGGAATGAATGATGTTGTCGGAGGTTTTTGCTGTAGGGAAGAGTCCGCGTCAGTCAGTCCGCGGGCGCGGGGCTCTTGACGGACGGACGCGTGTTACGCACGAACCTATCTACCGCTATTGCGCTCTGAGACGAAATTATTACTATGGTGCAGTGTAAAAAATGTCGGCTTTTTGTTTCTACCGCAAAGAGTGATGTAATAAAATGTGGGGGACCATGTGAGGGTTACTTCCATAAAGCGTGCATCAAGGACATGAAGCAATTCATGGAAAACGGTGCCTGCTGCTTGTCCTGCACAAACAAGACGCCGCCGCAAAAATCACCGGAATTCGTTGATGCAGAATCTGCGTCAAAGTCGATGGAGACATTGCTCAAGGACCTCAATAAGAAGCTGGAAACCATGTACCGCATCGAAAAATCGATCACCGATCTAGCGGAGAATGTTGATTTTTATGCAGAACAATACCAGAAAATGATGGAGTTTCAAAACGAATGCAGTGAGAAGATGAAGAAAATGAATAATAAAATTAATGATTTGGAGCAAAAAAATATCTACTTGGAAAAGGTTAATGGAGCTATGGAAGAGCGGATGGAATTGTTAGAAGCCAAGGAGTATGAAAAGAAGATAGAGATAATAGGTTTAGAAGAATACAAAAATGAGAATGTGAAGGAATTGGCATCAAAAATTGGTATCTGCCTAGGACTTTCGGGAGGCAGCATTAACGATATAGAATCAGCATGGAGGGTAGGCGCACCGCCAGAGCGCGGTACCCTGCGCCGCGACGCTAGACCGGCCGGCGCCAGCGGCGGTAGCGAGAAGCCCTCCCCCGCCGCCCCGCAGCCCCCGAAGCCACGCCCCGTCGTGGTTACTATGCGCTCGCGAGCCTGCCGTGATGCTTGGATGAAGGCCCGCAAGAATAAAATAACAAACGGTGCGGTATACAACAATGGGAAAGATAAAGCTATTTACATCCACGAAAATATACCAAAGAAGACGCGAGATTTGTTCTGGGAAACCAAAAATGAGCTTAAAAACTTCAAATATGTATGGATACAAAATCTAAAAGTTCTCATAAAAGAAAGCGATATAAAAACAAAGATCTTCCAAATTAAATGTCAGAAGGACATTAGGGCCCACATCTGCCCCGACCTATCTGTATCTGCGAGCGCTGCGACAGATACGTAAACAAACATAGATTTATAATTTACTGCGAACTTCGGATACTACAGTGACGGACAATGAATTTGCCACTCTATCGAATGTTGGTGAAATACCATACCATAAATTTACAAAGCATGAGTTATGGGCTCAACATATTAAAAACCATTGGCGTGACCTTAACATATTGCATTTCAACATACGATCTATGAACACAGGATTTGACCAGTTTCTTCTTATAACCAAAGACATAGTGGATTATCTGAACATCATTATCTTGACGGATGTCAATATCAAGGAACGCAGTGTTTCATTATTTAGAATACCAGGTTTTTGTGTATACTCGAACACGAGAGAAAATAAAAAAGCAGGAGGAGTGTTAGTCTTTGTGCGGCAAACATGCGAGTTCGAATGCGACAACAGAAACGGGAATACCTACGAAATGATACAAGGAAAACTAAAAGTTGAAAATAGATGGGTACACTTACTCGCTATCTACAGGCGCCCTGGATCTAATAAAAAACGATACCTACAAGAATTAGAGAATGTGTTAAGTTCTCTGCCCCCCACAGAGGATGTGCTATATATGGGAGACATAAACATAGATATTATGAGCAAGGGCATGCACTCGATAATATCGGAATATGAAGATCTACTGAGCAAATACGCTATGGAGTGTGGTTTACGAGATTATACACGGGAGGAAGTAATAAAGGGCAGGTTATCTAGGACATGCCTCGACCATATTTTTGTGCGGGTGGCTGGAAGCGAGATTGTAGGTACTAATCTGTTAACGTGCAAAGTGTCGGACCATTACTTAACTGGTATAACAATACGTGAGTGTAGTGTGCAACAACAGACTGGTATAAGAACTGTAAAGGTGCTGGATAATCGACAGGTTGTCAATAGGCTTTCACAACATAACTGGAATAGCATGATGAATATAGAATGTCCTATTAAATTATACGAAGAGGTATGTACTGTGTTTGAAAATGTTTATGAAAATTGCTACAGAGAGAAAGTTATTCAAAACAGGAAATCTAATGAATGGATAAATAATGACCTTCTAGATTTGATAAATAAACGTGACGAACTATTTAGAAAATGGAAACACGCACCAAAAAATATGACTATACGACTAGAGTACACAAAATTTCGTAATAAAGTATCTAAAATCATAAACATTTCCAAAAACAAACATAGACAAAAAATTATATCAGATTGTAAAAGTGATTTAAGAAAAATTTGGGAAAACATAAATTGTTGGCTCGGAAGGAATAAAAGCAATTTAGATGATGTCATAATGAGGTATATTGGTAAGAAAGATGATCTGGATATTGTATGTGATACATTTGCTCAAACTTTTACAAATGAAATAGAAAGTATAAAACACAACTGTTCTGATAAATTCCTTGATAGATCTGACTATGTAATCAACGCACCTGTAACGTTTTATTATACCAAAGTAAGTTCTGCAAAAGTAAAGAAAATAATCGAATGTATGGACAGTAATAAGTCGCCTGGGTCCGATAGTATCAGAGTAAAAGATTTAAAGGCAATAAAAGACCAAATTAGCCCTCTGTTGGCAAAATTTGTTAACTTATGTGTTGATAAGGGTATGTACCCAGACGACTTGAAACTCTCAATAATAAGACCGATTTATAAACAGTCAAGCCATTATGAATACACTAATTACAGGCCAATAGCCATATTGTCGGCAATTAATAAAATTGTCGAAAAAATTATTGTAGAACAGATCTCATTATTTATGTACAAAAATCAAATAATAAGCACATCACAGCATGGATTTCAGCGTGATAAAGGCACTAACACAGTTTTATTTCAATTTACAGATGAAATATATACAAAGCTCAATGCTAAACAACATGTGGTGGCACTGTTTATTGATTTTAAAAAAGCGTTTGACACCTTAGACCACATGACGCTGTTGAAAGCAATGGAGGAATGTGGTGTAAGGGGCCCAATGCAATTATGGTTTAAGCGTTATTTAGAATCACGTACAATTAAAGTAAAGATCAATGGACGGTGTAGCAACGTGTATGATGTGAAACATGGTGTGCCGACTGGCTCCGTCTATGGGCCCATAGGGTACATAATGCATGTTAACAGCATCACAAATGTAGTTAAACACTGTAAATCATATATGTATGCGGATGACACATGCCTTATGTACTCTGGAATAGTTGAAAGTAATATTGAAAAATGTATACAAGAAGACTTTGACAGTATAATGAAATGGTCACATGATAATGGTATAATTCTTAATGCACAGAAAACAAAACTCCTGCATATCAGATCTCCAATGAGTAAGAAAAAAGATATGAACATAAATATAAAAGGTCATAATTATGATTGTTTACATAAGGATCAGACTGGTTGTCAATGTGATATTATAGAAAAAGTGGATAAAATTAAATACTTGGGATTGACGATAGATAAAGATATGAACTGGAAGTGTCACATAAAAAACCTATGTAATAAATTAAGAATACTACTAGCTAAGTTTCAAAGTTTAAAATATTATGTAAATCGATCAGTATTGTACAGCATATATCATGCCTTGGTAGAATCACTTATAGGATACGGGTTGAGTAGCTATGGTCGCACCTTTTCAACATATCTCAATGAAATTAAAAAAATACAGATAAGGTTTTTGAAATGTTTAGTTAGCAAAAAGGATAAAGAACAATGTTACAAAAATTACGAGAAATTATATAAAGTTTGTAAAATCATACCAGTTGACAGGAAAGTAGAATATCAAATTGCTTTAGATACATTTGGAATGCGGAACCAGCTGAAAAGGAGGGACCATGGCTACCCTACTCGTAGCTCTAAAAGTACTAAGATCAAATACATTATTCCTAAACATATTAACTATTATGGGTCTAGAACTGCTTGTAGGGTGCTGCCTAAAATACTAAATAGAATGCCAGATGAGTTCCATATAGATACTATGCCCAAGGGGAAGTTTAAAGGTATGCTGAAACGATATTATATTAAAAATCTATAAATATTCATAAATAAGGGACGGGGGATGGGTTAAGTGTTAATCTAAAGATAAAGTACTGTTATAATTAAGAGCCAAACCAACCTGCCGACAAACTGCCCAGCAGTTTGGCAGACTTATAATTTGTATACTTAAGTGCTTTTTCTGAATAAACGTTATAAAAAAAAAAAAAAAAAAGAAAGAACACAAATAGGAATAGTTATGTAAAGGTAAATATAACACAAATTGAAAACAAAAAATAAACATATACCTGCATAAACTTTTATAACAGGCACATACATTGCTTTAGGCTTCACACTAGGATACCCTGGGTGGTGGGAACTAGAAAAAGCAACGTCAAGCAACGTCACACACATTTAAATATCAAGACCTGAGTTTTTTCTTTCTTCCTTCCCACCGAGGGGCACGGGCCTTACTCGAATACAAGTAAGATTAAGCCATACTCCAACCTGCTGGCTCAGTGCGGGATGCTGGAGGGGTGTCGGGCTAGTGTTTATTAAATACAAAAATAATAATAATCAAGATACAATTCTTAATTGCCTATATAAAAAACCAAAACCCGACTGGGGAAGAAGAAAAACTCTTATGTTTTGTGTACTTAAATTTATGTTTTAAGTATTTTTGTTGTTCTTACATGTTCAACCTAACACGAAGGATAAAGGGGGCTTCGCTTCGCTCACCCCCTTTACCCTTCACCTAAGCTACCGCAGTATTATGCCCTGATATTTTTTTCAACTTTTGGTATTCATTTATCCACTTTCGGTAGGAAAAAAATATTTTGGTGATCATTATATTTGTTGCCGAATAGTAATAAGCAGTCAATGTATTGTTGTATATTGACTCCTTATTACTATTCTAGATATTTATACTAATCGCAAATAATGCAGCTGATGTTGGTGCTGCACAATAAATATAATATACGTTCAACCATCAGCTTCTAAATAATAAATATATAATAAAAGTTATAAATGATTTTGAGATAGCTATATGATTTATCGTTGCTTTTTCTCTACCATTCATCTTTAAAAAAAAACGCGTTTATTTTGTAAAACATGGCACCACTATGACTGATTATAAAATGATTTAGTAATATTTTTCAGTAAAAATCTTACCTTGCGAAACTAATTAACTGACGTACTGATAACGGAACCTGTAGCCTTTCATTATGTTAGGACAAAAGTATCGACATACATAGCCATATTTCTAAATTATTTATAGCCATCCCTAACAGTCTCTGATCCACAAGTACGTCCAGCGCCCACATTGCACCGCCGCCGCCGCCGCCGCCGGTACCGGGGTATAGTCATTACTTATAGTCACCCTACATTGCTTCTTGCTGACAATAAAGCTAAACGTTGGACGCCGCTTTGTACAACGTATCGCCAACACAATCCGGCTCAACTTGAGGTAGCCGCATTGTGAAACAGCGATGTTATTCAATCCGGCGTGCCTGTATGTAATACGGCGTGTTCTGCGACATATACATAACTTCAATCAAACACAATTGTACAGCAAACATTATATTATAAGAAGTAAAGGAACGTAAGTAATTCGACCAATTTAGATAATCACTACGTTTGCCAGGTTATTTGTTTACGTTTCTAGGGTTCCGCACCAGAAGGGTGCCAAACGGAAACCTCCCTATCACAAGGCCTCGGTTGTCCATCCGTCCGTGTATCACAGAATGTGTATTTCTGTTGCTGCTACATCAACGAATAATGAACAACACGCAATTAAAAATAAATAAAAACAACGTACCCATACAATTGACGTGTGTATTTGCGTTTTTCTTGTACGATGGCACTGAACCCTTCGTTTGCGAGTTCGACTCGCACTTGACGGTTTAATAAAAAACCTACTCCGGGCAAAACTTTCTCCTTATTTATAAATTAATATTTCATGTAAAGTCATTGATAAAGGTCGTTGAAAATCCCTTTAATCCGTTCCACAAAGCTGAACAATATGGCTACAAGTAAAGATTCATAATTCAGATCGCTATTAGTTGATTCTGCGAAATTGAGGAACAGAATAATTCATTGAATTATTTCTTGAATCATATTTAATTAATAGTTCTTCTTCTACTGGTTCTTCTTCAGCATGTTCGTATCCACTGCTGGCTATATTAATAATTTTATCTACACACATATCCTAAACCCTCTATAATGCGCTCAAAAACGCAAATTACGACCAGCTAAAGAAAAACTGTTTTGTTAGAACACATTTCTTCTGAGCAAATGTTATTATTGCGTCATAAATAACATCGAATTATATTCTTAATATGTACATTCAACTTTCGGACATCTCTGAAAAGCCTCAATTCTAATATCAGTCGAGATGACGTTCTATTCGAAATTAAATGTCAATGCCGCCATGCCGGACGTAACATGCGGTTCCTGAACACGTTATAGAGAGCTTATAATGTGGGTAGACAATTGTAGTTTATGTGACTGATACATAATGGAGGGCATTAAAACTCGAGAGTGGGTCATAATAATATCATTCGAGAGTTTTAATGCCTAATTATGTACAGTGTAATACATACACTAGTTTATCTACACACATATCATAAGCTCTCTTTGATGTGTTCAGGAACCGCATGTTTGACCGGCATTGTGGCTCTGCAGTTGTTTAGCTTGTTCTGTAGTACCAACTTCACAGACAAACTAGGGGCGGCACGCAGGCGGACGTCGTCGTTCGAAATATTTAATGTCATAATATGTAGAAAATTTACACATTATCGTCATAATGTTCAATATTCAGATAAGAAAGTGTTTTTAAAAAGTAGTTTAACATTATGCTGATCGTAACGTGCGGTTTTTGTACGCAGTACAGAGGGTTTATGATAGGGGTGTAGATAAATAATTGTATGTACATAAAAACTGATAGGTGAGTGGGCCGAACGGTTTCTTGGTTTTCATTCTGAGATAGGCATTTCTGCCACTATCCTGACGTTTGACTCCTGTAATGTATATCTCCATTGCTCTTTGTGCATTCAGCCAGCTTCTCTCTCTGGAGTTTGGTTGAAGCTCTCAGCCCACGATTCGCAACCACAAGTGAGATATTTCAATTTTACAATTCATATTCCTGCCCTCAGCATGAATTTAATCTGCTTCTTTTCATTGTCGAGCTCAGAGCTTGCGTTTTCATAATTTTATTTAAGGACCAGTTAATCTTACATCCTGTGTAAATTTTTATTCCTATTTCTTTTGCTGTTTGATCATTTGGGGAGATTTGCTGGCCCAGGTAGTTGTAATCATCAACATATTTCAGAATTTCTTGATATAAGCCTGTTTTAATGGAGTTTGTCATCACTTTGGTCTTGTAAGACTTTATTTGCAGTCCAACATTTTTGCCATAGTAAAGTCTTACTGAAATCCAAAGATAATAACGAGGCAAGCATGCCTAGTGTAATAAATAGGTTCACGGTATATTTGAAGAGAAGAATAAACCAACTAAAACCTAAAATATTTCGGCAGAATTCATCTTTAGTTTTGTATAGTTTTACAATGGATATTATTTGGAACCTGCGGTAAATATACCTTGAAACTGTGAAATAATGTAATTAGTCCATCATTATGTAGTGAAGAGTTGTTTTTTATATCTCAAAATGTCCAAAAGTGACACTGATTTTTTATTTTAGAAATAACCAGTCGCTAGTAACCGTTAAAAAATGTTGATCAATAGGCGTCATATTATTTAAAATTGTAATAATAAAAATAATAATAATAATGTAAATTGTACCCTAGTCATGGTTGTTTATCTATCTATGTATAATATTTATCTATAAAAGTATGTGTATCGTTGTCTAGTACCCAAGGTACAGGGAATCCTAGTTTGGGGCTAGTTCAATGTGTGTCAATAGTGTCCAAGGTATTATTATTATTATTATTATTATTATTAAAATACAATAAAAAATATATTAGACCACTATTAATTTAAATATTCAAATTAGTATCTTAATAAAATAGTTACTTTTAAACACTAAAAAATTCGCGTGTATTTGGTACGTTAAAACAAATCAAACGGGTCCAAACTCGAGGGGTTTACTAGTAGCCGTTGAAGAGTTATCTTATCCACCTCCAGGTCCCATCATCATTTGCCGACCCGAATGGCCGAGTCGGCAGTGACCCTGCCTACAAAACCAAGGGTCCCGGATTCGAGTCCCGGTGGGGGCAAATATTTGTTTGATGAGAACGGATGTTTGTACCCTAGAAATGGTTGTTTATCTATCTAAGTATAATATTTATCTATATAAGTATGTGTATCGTGGTCTAGTACCCAAAATACAGGGAATCCTAGTTTGCGGCTAGATCAATGTGTGTAAATAGTGTCCAAGGTATTATAGGTATTATTATTATCAGATCAGCTCGATACCTTCAATAATCCATCAACTTCTCACCGAGACGATTCTAAAGAGCCCAAACTCGGTAGGATTGCGTTATTTTATTGCAGCGTTCCTGTGACCACTATCCGGCTCCATCATCAGATCAGCACGATGGTGTCACGATATTGCATTGTCACCGAACTTTCGATAATTATTCCAAATTTTAGCGCAATCGGAAACCGGGAAGTGGGTCAAATTTAACATGCAAGATTTTTTTACATAGTAGTTACTTTCTTAGTCACAGGTGAACCTCATAAAAGCGTGCTAAAAAAAGGCTAAAGTTTCATTTAATAAAATAAAAAGTACTACGTGAATTTATTTATAATCGTCCATTGGTTTGACGTCGGATCCGCAATCGGTATCGAAACCAAGTTGAGACATACATTTTTTGTTTTATTATTTTTAGTTCCATATGGTTTCTTGTACGATGGTAATTAACCTTTCGGTACATTTTATATATTCTTTATAACACATTAAGAATGTTAGTCTTTACATAAATAATTGAATCTGTCGTTGTTGTTTATAATTAATTTTTTCATAACCGCCGTCACATATTTTCCCATTTCAAGTTACAGTGGGAAAATGGCTCCAAAGTTTATAAATATAGTCAATTAGTCATTCAACGCTTTGCATGACAGGGGCCCAGCTCATTGACAATTATTAAATGGACTGCAATCATGTCCTATTGATGCGATATCAAAAAGTACAATCAGCAATCAGGACTCCGATGAAATCTGAACAATCCGTCCGGCGGCCATGATGCCAGGACGTGTCCAGTTTTAGAGAGGTAAGGCTGTGTTTACCAGCAACTATAGTAAAGCCAAGTATATAAAATAATGAAAAATGGGATACTTTTAGAGCAAGTGATTTTTATTCGATAGATGGCGTTGAAGAAGTCCCTACCTTTTTTATTGAACTTCGGATATCGGGATTTTTGCAAATCTACTCTGAAAGTATCTCAACCTTAATGTCAGTCGGTCGATGCCGCCGGCTTCAAAACTAAACTAAAAAGATAAAATTTGAAAAAGGATCCTATGGTTAGTTTTGTTTGATGCTTTGAGAATTTCGTCAAGTGTAAAGTTTGTATCATGTGATGAGCATGAATATTTGTTTCTTAGTCTTGGATGTTTTCTATGTATTTAAATAAGTGTTTATCTTTATTAAATACATCGTCGTCTAGTACCCATAGCACAAGCCTTATTGAGCTTACCAGGTCTAGTTCGATTTGTGGAAGATTGTCCTCTAATATTTATTTGTTTATTATTATAAAGTATACAAACATATCGTCACTCCCTTTCCCATACGGGGTGGCAGGGGCACAGTTGTGCCCACGGTTTGTCAGTTAGTCATAGTCCATTTTGTGGGCCTGGGCCTACAGCAGCTATAGATATATACACGCAGAACACGCTGTAGTCCACAAATGTTAACATAGTTTTATATGGCCCGACGCCCCGAATGGCCGAGTCGTCAGTGACCCTGCCTACGAAACCAAGGGTCCCGGGTTCGAGTCCCGGTTGGGGAAAATATTAGTTTGATGAGAACGGATGTTTGTACCCTAGTCATGGTTGTTTATCTATCTAAGTATAATATTTATCTATATAAGTATGTGTATCGTTGTCTAGTACCCAAGATACAGGGAATCTTAGTTTGGGGCTAGATCAATGTGTGTAAATAGTGTCCAAGGTATTATGATTATTATTATTATATTTTTACATTACATTGCGGAAATAGGACCTAGTATTTATTTACTTAAAGCCAAAAAAGCAGCATTAATATAAAAGCACCCTGACTCTCCGCACGCGAAGGCAAGCTCCAATACTCCAATCGAAACCGGACCTAGCACGTGCTTCGTACACCAGCACCTCGGTTCTCTATCTCTTGACATCAATGCCGATACATTGGAAAGGTGTCGCGATTGTGATTTTGACTGCAAATTTGTATAGTAATGTGTCCAATAGTGTGTGAGGTTGGAGAGTATCATTCAATGGGATCGGGGGACGTTGCGGAACAGAATCAGCCTATAAGTAATAATAGTTTTTCACAGTATGGGCACTGCGGGAAAATATTGGAAAATATGTTTAGTCAGCACAAAAAGAGGTTCCAGTGAATTGATGGTTATTTTCGCCACCATCGATTGTTTTACCCGACTGCGCTAGAAGAAGGGTAACATTGCATCAGAGCGTGGGCAACCTTTTCATGAAGCGATATCGAACGCCGAAGCCGCGCGGCGATATCGAACTTAAGAGCAATCTCAATCGGCAATCGATTTGATATCGTGCATTCGATTTCGCTTCAAGAGGCCTAGATTGCCTAAATTTTTCGAGCGTGCGTTAACTTACAAAATCTTGATTTATTTGTCCTCAAATCCACCAATGTCCACCATCAGCACAGTGTTATTACCTGAAATAAAATAAACATCACGTTTAATGATAGTACCATATTTATTTGCGATCCATAGAATAATTTTTACCTTACGAAGGTTATTAAATAATGATGAGCCTATTTTAACCGTAAATAGTTTATTGACTTCTTCTTTCTTTACTTTATTGCACAAAAAAATAAAATAGACAGACACATAAAAATTCAAAAAAAACATGTACAAAGGCGAGCTTATCTCTAACAACTTGACACTCTTTGTCATTAGTTAACATTATATCAGGGGGTTCCCAGGGGGATCCAATCACTCTACACGTTGTCCTGGGTTATTTCTCAAGACGTTAATTTGCACTCAGTCGACTCAAATTGACTGAAATCTGTGGAAATGTGACAGTTCTCCCATACAATAAACGTCAATGTGACGCTTACTGCTTGCTGCGCTGACGATTTGAATTACTGACGAAGGGGACAGATCCAGATGACCTTTCAAACACTTAAAACTGACCTAAAAAGATATTAGCAATCCTAAATAATAATTCACAAAGTAAAAACTTAAAAAACCGACTTCAAGTTCAAGCCCCATTTCTTCCTCCCCGGTCGGGATGCGAATACAGTCTATGTAACAAAACAAGAATCATCAAAATCGATTCATAATTGACGGAATATTCGCGTAACAAACATACAAAAACAATACAAAATCCAAAAAAAAAAATGTCGAGTAAAGAACCTCCGCCTTTTTGAAGTCGGTTGAAAAGACTAAGATTGTATCACTTGATAATAAATAAATGTAGATAGATAGATATATTTGTATCACAATTATTTATCTATCTGACACATCACACCCCGTACATCTGTCTAGGGATGACGCTGACCCAGGATGGCCACATTTCAACATGACACGGGTGACGTAACTGACGCGTCACGCCACTCGACCCGTTTGTCGTGAGGAAACCTGAGAAATGACGTCATCAATTTCCTCAAAGAACTGCGGAGTGTATCAAAACGAGTTTCCCTGTTTCCTATATATTCTTACTCCACACCGCCATCTGTTTTCATGAGCCCTCGAGGGTAAGAGATGCGTGTGGTACTTCTTATCCATTTCACTTTATTTGAGAGACTTTTGTGATGTATTTTTTAGACAAATTGACTATTTGACTGATAGGAAAGGATTGAAATCTGAGCCCATGCTTTTTCCCAAGATGAAGTAAGTTATGGCAAAAAGCAGGAACATTCTAATAATGACTCTGGAAACATTAAGAACCCTGATTTTTAGGGTTCCGTACTCAAAGGGTTATTACTAAGACCCTATTACTGAGACTCCGCTCTCCGTCCGTCCATCCGTCTGGACACCAGGCTGTATCTCATGAACCGTTATGGTTAAAAATTTGATAGATGATGTATGTATGTACTAAACAACAGCATAAAATAATTTATTTATCTCTAAACCACATACAAACTAATGAATGCACCTGGTTACGCACATGAAGTGTGAAAGTAGCCGCACCAATAACTTTGTAAAAACATTTTGCTACGTAAAATCACAACTATTCACTCCACACCAGCCCTGCCATTAACTGGCTAAAAGTGCCTACCATATCGGAAAAGTTACTATCAAACTTAGTAAATTAATTAAAATTGGATTTCGAAAGTACAACCTATGGTAACATCTGAAGAATTTCAACCTGGCAGTGTCCATTAAGGGATTAAATATGGCCAGAAATGCATCTTTAGCTTCAATTCTAGGCTAAACTAGACAACATAAAAATGTAGGAGAAATATATGTTATAAAAGGTCTATTAGAAATAAGAATGGACTTTTAAAATTACCGGATATCTGTTATATTTAATACTAAAAATATTTTTCGCAATGCATTATTATTCAACTAAATGAACAAGCGCTCGGAGACGAAATCAGTTTCCTATATGAAACTTACACACAAAAATAGGTAAAAAAAGGGAAAATTTTTGGGTGTTTTATTTTATTTTTAATGTTATTATTACAGGAATTTAGTATTATTTTCTATAATTTTCTTGGTCTCGGAGCTCGAGCTGCCCCGCGGGGCTCTGCGCGGGAGCATGCGTCAGTATGCTTCGACGCGATGCGACGGGTATTTGTTTTGTTTGTCTAATTCTCAATGCCATTGGCCTATGTTCAGTCCTTAATTAGTTTAGTTTTGACACCTTTTTAATAAAGTAGTTTACGTTTTCCGGAAACTATTCAGTAATTTCAGTATATTATTGTCAGCAATCTAATCTGTTGATGAGATTGTATGTCTGAAATTGTAAATTTACAGTCTCTAGTTTTAATGTTAGATAATATTATGAAGATCATTGTCTGTCTGTTTCTTTATGAGGAACATTACATCAAGGGTGTCAAATGAAATAGTGCAAGTAAATAGACTATTCCAAAAATATACTGAAATATTTTGACTCTAAGTATCAAAAAGCGTTGAAATACATTCGGGTTCTTTGATTTTCAAATTCTTGTTCGGAGTAATATTTTACATCTATTGCGTATTCACAAACCAATATACAAATTCAATTACTCGCTTACATGAGTAGAGTATAGGTAACTATAATAATTAATATTTCTGAATAATACATATTAGTCAACATTAAGGCAGCCATTAGGCTATTTCTCGCATTCCGGCCAAATGTCAGTAATGGTCTGTGTCACGAATGTGTAGTGATGTAGCGGTTTCGTCCAATTTTTCGGCCAAAGACGGGGTAAGACGACAAAATGCGATACGCGTCATCTTTTGCTGTACATTTTACTACGGTGATTGTTCCACCGTTTACGGTGCAAAAATCGGCGTTCCACAAGGCTCTATTGATATAGGCTATTTCTCATTAATGGTATATAGGATTAACTATCTGCCTTTCATCGTGGAGAAATTGACTGGCATAGTATTGTTTGCTGATGATACTTTACTGGTCTTCAAAATTGAAAGACAAAAGATTTGATCATGTTAATATTATATTGTCTTTAATTGGTTAACCGTAATTTGTTGATCAACACTGGTACAACAAGTTCTTACTTCCAAATGTCTGGCAAGTTGAGACCAGTTTAGTGTTAGACAGCAACACGTTATAATTAGTAAATGACACGAAGTTACTTGGAATAACTAAATAATAATTGATAGCAAATTGATAGCAGTGGGGACCCCACACAAATAAATGAGCTGTTATATTAAGTCCTGCAGCTTACGCTAAAATCAGAAAAAACACGGTTGTGGCTACAGCTATATTAGTTACTTTGTGACTATAGAGTAGTCTATATTAGTTACTTTCATAGCTTCATGTCTTTTTTATATATATTTTTAAAGAGCTATTCCACCAATTCAAAATTTAAATTGCACAGCCTCCTTAAGAGATTTTTGTAAAGAAATTGATATACTAACAGTATCAAGTCAATCTATTTCCAAAAACATAATTTCCAGAATTAGATTCTGTAACTTTTAACCTAAGGAATAATCACAGACTAGTTGCACCCTAGTCTAGACCCGCAAAAGTTAGAAATTCTTTCAAGGGTCAATGCATTCTCTACTACAACAGGATCCTCTGGAGATGTTAAAATTACCATTTGAACAAATTTAAAAACCATGTAAAAGCCACTTTATCTAAAAGCGATACTACAAAACTCAATATAGAACCCGCCTTGCATATTATTTATTATAATTAATATGTCATATTGGTACTAGTTAAACACAACATTTTTTTAAAGAGACCCAATAATCTATCTGCGGGATTTTTTTCAGGCAAAAAATGACACTTAAATAAAGAAATTGGAACTTTGAAATTTGACAGGGAAGCAAAATGAGAAATGTGGCGAAGCTTTCAAAGTTTTCTCATGATATCGTACGAAATCAAGTGCGGTACTACAAAAACACCCAATATGAAGGGTGACCTTATAACCTGTGGACTTGTCGATCACTCAACCATTTCATTAAAAAAATTGTAACTTTTAAAATTAGGATTTTATTAAAACTAAATTGGATAACTGACAAACAAAGCTTTCCAAGCAACAAGGGCCAATCTCCCGATGATCTGATGAGTTGTAAGTTTGAAACCAGAGACGATACATTCTTGGCCCGGCATCTTACCGCAAGCCCGGAGTTTGAAACTAGTTATAGCCGCAACTTAATAAACTTCTCTCCTCGGTACATCACTACTTACAAACTAAGTTTGGAGGTGAATTTTACTGGCACATTTAGTGACTTATAAGGTTTTTTTTAAATGGGAAGAGTGTTTTCATATATAACTTAGTAAATGAGTGCTCACAAGGGGGGTGTAGATGAAAAAGTCGTAATCTTGACTTCGGTACTTTGTTAGGACTAGTTAGAAACATACTTAAAGCTGGCCCCCTCTAGAGCATATCCTAGACAACGATTGGGAAAAGGTAAAATTGTATATCTATAAACTCTAAATTGCAGAGAATTTTATCAGCATTCAATAAGACGTACTGCAAAAATTCCTATGACGCGTCGTTTTCGAGACGTAAACCAAAAACCAAAATACGGAACCTTCTTTGTGCCCCCAAGGGCTCACTTCAGACGAGTCGGGAGTTTTAGAATGTTTGTCTCCTGACTGGTCCAAACAAAGTTCCGAAGTCAAACTTTCTGTTTTCGACTTTTAAATCTACAATCATTCGTTAGCTAAACTCGATTATAATTCGAATATTGGAAAAATTTAATTTTTCGTGAAAAAAAAAATATATTTTCGTTCTATTAGTTAAATCTTTTTCACGCTAACTTCAAATTCGGAGCATTAACCATATATTTATTTTAAAAAATCAATAGCCACGTTTTTTTCCAGGTTAAGAATGGTTGTAGGTTAATGTGTTTTTGGAATTTTTATTTAAAAAACCTCTTGGCTAAATTGGCAACCTTAGAATTGCCTCTTACGCTGAAGTTAGATTAATCAGTAAATGGACTCAGTGGACTCAATGGAATCAGTAAAGCCTGCCAAATGTCTACGCCGATGATTATTTTATTTACTTTTTATTTGCAAAGAAGTCCTTCGAGAGATTTGCTGTTGGAATAAACGGTGGATTTTAGCGTAAATTACGATAAATCAGGTGAAGGAATGAATTTACACGTAGAATCTATCACAGGCAACTAGTTTGTATAAAAATGGGAAAACATCTAGAAGACACCAAGGAAGACATGAAAGAAAGAAAATCCACCTAAACACCAAGGCTGATTTCAGAATCCGGAGGTGTCACAACTGCTTAAAAAAGCGGAAAAATGCGATTCGGACCCACACATGAAGGGTCCAGTACCATCGTTTATCGTTTTAAATTACGTCTAGTTAACTATTTGTTGCTGTACACAGCACCCTCTACCTATTGAGGATCATGAGATATAGCCCGCTGACGGACAGACAGACAGGCAGACTGAGAGGGTAAAGTAATAGGGTCCCGTTTGGCACCCTCCAGGTGGAACTCCAAAAGCCTGTTTGAAAATAGAATCTATGGCAAATAAATGGAAAACAGCTGTCTGATTTGAAGACTTTCATAGAATCTGAGAATTTCATAGAATGGCTGAATGTAACAATCATAACAACACGGCGTCACGCTTTTTTTCTATACGGTGGCAGAGCCACAACTATGCACACGTTTAGCCAGTTACTCAATAATCCGTTTTACATATTCTGAAAATCCGTCAAATTAAGTACTCATTGAATATTTTACTTTTAGGTTATTTAAATAGAACTTACTCTGTAAGGAAGGTGTCTATAAAAACTGTAGCTTCAGCGTTTATCTGCGATTTTAGCTTCACACCCTTACCCGAGGGAAGGGCACAAAATCATCCCAATTCCGTTAACTAAATGACAGTTCAGTGACAATGGCGTGAAAAAGACGGTAAACTTTAGGTATCAATTATCTCAGGTGATGATAATGAGAACATCTGACAAAAACTACCGACTTTATCACGGAACTTTGACTGATTTGAGCTTGACATGACAGACTTTGACTCAGACGACAACAATACTTGTGCATTATCAGACGATTGTGAAATTTATTTCATTGTTGGGAAATAAATAACACTGTGGGTACCTACGTTGCCTAGCGACATCCGCACATCGGAAACGATCGTGCGGGTAGCAACATCGGGCCGAGACGGGTACCGAATGGGTGTCCATTTCTATGTGGCATTTGTTTCGAGCGCTTCCGTGTTTCGGATATCACGTTTAGCTGTAGTTCCCGGCTACGATCGCTACTCGGTGGTATTAGTCGTTAAGCTGTGTCAGATGTTTAGTCGTTTATTAGTACATTACTAAGGCAGCTTGATAACTTTTGACAGTTCGGGTTGGCCACACCCGACCGACACCCTCCATAAAACTCAAAGAGGAGCCGCACAATCGTATTGACTGTGTTTGAAAGGGACCAAAGTTGTCCACGTCATTCATCGTCGCGTCATTGTCACTGAGCAGTCATTTCCCTAGCTGAATCGCCCAGTAGCATAGGTAAAAAAAGGTCTAGAAAATGGCTGACAAAAATCTGCTGGTAATAACAATCTAGATCGTGTCAATACCGCAGTGCTTACTTTCGATTGCGCGTGAAAGTTGCGGGCTTGGAGGCAGAGATTTAGCGTTTAGTGAACTTACAAATAAGCGTTCCCCACATGGGGTGCCCGAGGCACAATTGTGCCCACGTTTCGACAATTATTCAATACTTCATTTTCCGTGCCTGTGGGCTAGCCCATCGCCGCAGCTGTGGAGATTGGAGGTTTCCTCACGACGTTTTCCCTCACTGTTGGAACGTCCGCATAATGAACTTAAAAAAAAAATAACTCATAGTACATGGCCAGCACCGGGATTCGAACGCGCATCGAAACCCACTAGACCACGGATCTCAGTACGAAGAACGAATATATTTCTGTGAAGTTTTCCATTAATGCCCGGTTCCTATATTTCAAAAACTATCCGTTTTAGTTACGAATGGTAGGTAATTCTACGAGGCGTAAGCTAAAACCGTTCCTATAACAAACGTCTCGTTATACAACCAACCGACGGCTGGCTACTAACGGATGGGAGGGTTACCGGCAACGGAGCGTAAGCGTATTGTATGGAGATTTCACTTGGTTGCGTTCCTATAAATATTTTAAACGTCAGTAGACTTTCCAGATAACTCTTCGTAATGTCACTTGGTTACCCCTCAATTTCGGTCGGTTAAATTTTATATTTCACTGTTTTCGCTGTAATTTTGAATTTAAAATGTCCAGTTCATCAGATAGTGACAGAGAAGTGTTCGAAATTATATCGAACTCCAGTGAGACTGACTCAGCAGAAGATAATAGGCAAAACATGCAGCCCAGGACCATTAGCTCAATGCCCAGGACAGAACAAATGGGAGATCACTGAACAAGCCTCGTACCAACAACCATGACGGTCACGATCCTCAGCCATGAGGGAGCGACTAGAACGAAAGAACCGACAGAAATATCCCTGAGTCTTAGCCCTGAATGGAGATTTAGGTACCGAGGCAAAAACGTTGCATGCCTACTAGGCGGCAGACAAATTTGTAGATAAATCAAATGGGAAGATGATAGGTACTCACCGGCGTAATATACATTTCAAACCTGGTGGTTTGAAATGTATTATACACTTTGTATTTTTTGAAGAATTTGTCGACTAGAAGAAGACTCAAACTTTTTGCAGGATATATGTATACTTATTTCAATTGATGGATGTCAATGTCGAGTCAAATGTCTTTTTCGCGCGATGAACGTTCCGTCCTTGTTATGTATTCTATGCATTCTATTAAGTTTGATAAGGAAAAAAATATGTCACGAAGATGCCTCTGCGTTCGTGTAGCTCTAATAAACATCATAAGTTTAGAGAACTCTAAGATCAATTCGTATGTAAATCTAATTTGTATCGGCTTTAACTTTATCTTATTACAAATTTCAATCCTGCATATAACGAAACGCACATCTCTGAGTGAAGAGGGCGCGTCGGTATTTCAATGACATCTATGACCAACGGACGTCCGTAGGTAAAAGGTACAGAAAGTAAATTGTGGAACGGTATTAATGAATCGTAGTTGGTTAGGGAAAAACGGACAGTTACTTTTACGGATGACGATCCGTTAAATATAGGAACCGGGCATTAGTCAATTAAAATGAGAATTTGTGTTTTGTTTCCAAGTGACGTCATTGCTTCGTTTAGTTCTATATCACATCTTCGCGTTTTGAACCGACCAGTTCGAGAAAGTGCATCATAAAATTGCTCTGATCAAATCAGTCCTATAGTGAGTCGTTCAGAATTATTTCCCAATAACACCTTAACAATAAGTATGTTGAATGCGGCCAGAATAAATAAGTATACGAGCCAACTGCCTATGCTACACTGCATATGTATTGGCATTGGCATGTTTATTTCATATTTTAGGCGAAAATAACTAACAATTCTGCAAACCAAAACTTTCGTCCGCTCATCGCTGTTTTCACTCGTATCCCTTATCTCATTAAGGGTTGCCCTTCACCCCGGCCCTGATCCCTGGATATCTAGTAACAGACCCATTCTCAGCCATTTTATCCCGTCGTGAATTGTTGACAATCACTCCACACTTTTTTTTCCAGATATAAATATTTATCCGTGTTATTGAATTCGTGGTCCAATGGTTATATTCTCGTCTATCACGCCCTGTTCGATCCCCGGTGCTGACATTGTCCGATAATAATAAGTTACAAAATATAGTGAGGAAACATTCATATCTCCAGAGCTGCTAAATACCTTGTCATACTCAAGACAATAAGTACAAAAACTAAAATGCGACTACTAAAAGGCAATAAATATATTGTTTACCAATATGAAACTTGACTACCAAATTTACTAAATGTTCACCAAATTTAGTGCTCCCCTGTAGTTTTACAGAACCGCATTGGTTACTTAAGTTACTTTCTGTCCGAATACTAAAGTTAGGTTTGTTAGGTCAAAACTTTATCATACAACCTGGAGCCGAAGCGAAGCGGAGCGAGGCGATAACTACGTAGTTTAGTATACAATAGGGTGTAAAATTTTGGTGAACATTTAACAACAGTTAAACACCAGCCCTGCTACAACATCGCGATCTAAAGAATAGCCACCGGGCGGTCAATGCGCTTCCAACGACTAAATGCAAGCAAAGCCGCGTGCAAGAGCTAGCACATTGCAAAAAAATATATAATTTTTTTGCAATGTGCTAAAGAAGCCCTTTAACTTGATACCCAACACGACGACCTGACTGACGACCTGAGTGGCGATGCGGTTGTATCATACGAGAGGTCCCGGGTTCGATCCCCGGCTGGGGATAAAGAAGAAAAAAAACCTAGGTCTTGAATGTTTATATGTGTGTGATGTCGCTATTTCTATTTCCCACGGTATTCTAGTATGGGATCAGAAGCAATGTATGTGCCTGTATATAAATGTTGTTAAAAGCTGTGCAAAAACTAAAAACAAAATTCCAAGTCATTATGCTCTCTAGAGGGCGCCATGTTGAATTTAGCGTGACGTCACATAACCTAAAACCAGGGGATGATCAATACGCTCCTAACAATCTCTCATTTGTCAAGATTTGATATATAGTTTGGATGTTGTGGTGAAATACAAAGGTCAAACACATAACCCCTTATTAGCTTCCCTCTAGTCGGGTAAAAATAGAGAATCGTGTGCACCACTGAGTCTTTATGTTATGTTGTTATTCAATTAGGCCAAGTAAAACTACTAACCCATATTATATTAAGACAAATACACAGCCGGGGTTTTAGGTAAATTAGACAATTTTAGAAATGATGTGTTAGTAACTAATTGATGTTGACCAACTGAAATGGGTTCAGTTTTAAGCCTCAAGTTAGAAACACGGACAAGCACGACAATTCTGACTGATAAGTGGATAACGCATTACCCCAAACCAATCATGACAGTCCTACACTACAAGGGTTACTTTTGCAGCGTAGGGATATTTTTTTACTCAAACAAAGCTAGTAATGTGCTCATTATATTGACAACCTTCTTTGAGCAAAGTCGACATTGCCGCGCTACTTGGAGGAGCCAGAAAAGGTGTCGGCAATTTCCTGTGAAAATCCATTACCGTCGTGTTTTAGCGACCGGCAATTTCCTGTCAAATTCCATGATTGTCGAGCTTTGTTTTGAAAATAGTAAACAAAAAGGTAGCGCAAAAAGGTTTTATTCAGAATTTGGTTATGTGTGACAAAAAACTCACTCACTCTCAATTTTATAATAAGCTGATTTTATTTAATTACTCGCTTTATTTGAGTAAAGTACTATACAAGCTTGATCCGCAATGACTGCACTGCTGGCCACACTATGAAGGCCTCGACGCTCTCGGCCTATAAGCTTGGTCACCATTGCAGCCTTTGATGTCCGCGCTATAAAAGCCTCGACCTCGGTCTCGGCTTTATTCCAGCTTGTCCATCAAAGGCTGCAGAGCGGATCGCGCTGTGTAGGCCTTGAGCTGCGCTGTGCTGCGCTTTCAGCCACCAACAGTGCGACCAGCAACGCAGTCATTACAGACCGCGACAGTAATATACTATGATTGTCCCTCTAATTTTTATGGAGTTGTCAAAGTTAACTGCGTGGCCTAGTGGGTTTCACGCCTGCTTCTCACGCAGGAGATGCAGATTCGAGTCCCGTTGCTGGCCATGTACCAATGAGATAAGTAATTTATCTAAATTACTTTTTACGGACGTTTAGCTGCGACGATGGCCTAACCCCCTGTCACGCAAAATGGAGAATTAAAAGTGGGCACAATTTTGCCTCTGCCACCCCGTATGGGAAAAGATGTGACGCTATGTTATGTTGTCATAGATACTCAGATATAGTTGAATCGCGTTCGAAGTATAGGGCCTATGGGGGGAACAGAGGAGTTAAATACAAGCATACATACATACGACATCACAAAAGGTAGGCAAATTAGCCCCCTTCAATCCCTCTGCGGTCTCAAAGACATTAGCGTCGAAAGCCCCAAATCCGCCAACATCATTTCACAGTGTTACAACTGTCAAATGTATGGACATGGCCAAAGCAGATGCTTTGCCCCCCCCCGTTGCGTGAAATGCGCAGGCAATCATGCCACCTCCGTTTGCGGGAAGGACGCGGCAACCCCTCCCACTTGCGTGTTGTGCGGGCAGACCGGCCATCCAGCCAACTATGGCGGATGCCCGGCAGCCCCAGGCGCAAGTCGCAGGTGGGATCGGAGCCAGAGTTCTTCCCAACAAGCGCCCTCCCAACGCCCTCTAAAGTTTTCTAAGCCCCTATTTCCACCCAACACCACCTACCCCCTTGGACAAGGCTTCGGGCCACGGCCCCATTTCCTCCAACGGCACCTTAAGCGCCGCTTCAATCCCTCTGCGGTCTCAAAGACATTAGCGTCGAAAGCCCCAAATCCGCCAACATCATTTCACAGTGTTACAACTGTCAAATGTATGGACATGGCCAAAGCAGATGCTTTGCCCCCCCCCGTTGCGTGAAATGCGCAGGCAATCATGCCACCTCCGTTTGCGGGAAGGACGCGGCAACCCCTCCCACTTGCGTGTTGTGCGGGCAGACCGGCCATCTAGCCAACTATGGCGGATGCCCGGCAGCCCCAGGCGCAAGTCGCAGGTGGGATCGGAGCCAGAGTTCTTCCCAACAAGCGCCCTCCCAACGCCCTCTAAAGTTTTCTAAGCCCCTATTTCCACCCAACACCACCTACCCCCTTGGACAAGGCTTCGGGCCACGGCCCCATTTCCTCCAACGGCACCTTAAGCGCCGCCAACTTCATAAACTACCCCCCCCACCTAGGGCATTCATCCCAAGTCTTCTCGACCTCCCCACACTATATCCCCCAAACTTTGCCTCTTTCAGGCGCACCCCTCTTACATACGCCTTCGTCACCTCCCCCACCCACCAACCCACCTTTTATACCTAAACTACCATCATGTATAGTACGCCCATTTTAGTAAACTCGACAAACGGACGGACAAAGCCCCACAGTCTAACTTTAGCGCTCTATAACGCTGATAGTCTCCTTAAACAGAGAGAAGAAGTCGCCGATCTTCTCAATAGACATAAAATAGATATCCTCGCGGTCCAAGAAACTTACCTAAAACCCAAACATAGGCGCTTCAATATAGCCAAATATAGTCTCCTCCGTACTGACCGCTTACCGACTCAGGACCGACCAAAGAACCCCAAAGGCGGTACCGCCATCTATTATAAAAAATCTTTGCACGTTTGTTCTATAGTCACCCCCCAACTAGATAATTGCGAAGCAACTGCCATCCGCATTGCAATGTCAGGTCACGATCCCATAGTCATAGCATCAGTCTATCTGCCGGCCGGACAGAAGATGATAGCTAATGATATCAAAGCCCTCTTAGAACTAGGTAGTACAGTTATCCTAGCTGGAGACTTCAACAGCAAGCACCAGCAATGGAACTGTAATGAGACAAATACCAACGGACGGACCGTACACAGACTTCTCGAATCCCTCGATGACTGCGAAGTCATAGCTCCCTATGCCCCGACCCATTATCCCTACACTGCTGACCACAGGCCAGACATTCTCTCCTACTGTATCTTCAAAAACATTAGTCTCCCAGTCAGGGACATAAGTGTACTTAGCGAGCTTCACTCGGATCATAGACCGGTCTTATACTATCTCGGCAGGCCATTCGACCAACCGACTGAAACCAGGACCGTTATTAACAACCGTAAATTCAAGCAAGCTCTCAGTAAGCGGGACCCAAGATTAGATATCACATCAGAAATAGACAATAGAGCCCAACTAGAAGCCAAAATCTCTGACATAGGCAGCAGTCTCAACGAAGCCCTGACTGGCGCCTCTAGCGAGGTCCCGGTACAGGCTAACCATCGCTTCGAACTCCCAGAGGACTTGAGACTGCTGCTTAGTGCAAAGAATGCGGCACAAAGAGATTATGATAACTGTCCCTCAGACAGTCACAGAATTCAAATGCGTCGCCTCCAACGAGAGGTTACCAGATGCATGCGAGAACTCAGAGGCAGTCGCATGAACGACTTTGTCTCTAGCATAGCCCCAAGTCACACTGCCATATTTAAATTCAGTAAATACCTCAAATCCGATGAGATTGTTCCCATGCCCCCCCTAAAACGGGATAACCAACCCGCAGCCTTTGATGACGACGAAAAGGCCGAATGTCTTGCCGATAGTCTAGAAACCCAGTGCACTCCCTCCTCTCAACCAATAGACCCCGATCATCTTAACATGGTCAACTCCGAAGTTGAGCATAAAAGCTCTCTCCCCCCCATTGACTCCCTTCCCGAGATCACCCTTGAGGAAGTGCAAAAAGTAATAAAGGAACTAAAACCTAAGAAAGCCCCGGGGCTTGATAGAATCACTAATATGGCAATTAAATCTTTCCCTCTCAGACTCCTAACAACCCTTACGGTAATTTTCAATGCCTCCCTCCGTCTCTGTGCCTTTCCAACCGCATGGAAAGAAGCTGACGTTATTGGCTTTCACAAACCTCGGAAAGATCGAACCGACCCCACTTGCTATCGCCCCATTAGCTTACTCTCTTCAATAGGCAAAGTCTATGAACGGCTTATTCTCAACCGACTCAAAGACATTTGCATAGACAAAAATCTCATACCCAACGAGCAGTTTGGCTTTAGACCCAAACACTCGTGCGTCCAACAGGTGCACCGCATAACGGAGCACATTTACAAAGGGTTCCACACAACGGCAAAGTACAAAGATACCGGTGCCATATTCTTTGACGTAGCGAAAGCTTTTGACAAAGTTTGGCACAATGGTCTTATTTATAAACTTTACCAACTCAACCTCCCCGATAGGCTTGTACTCATTATCAAAGACTACCTCACTGAGCGCAGTTTTTGCTATCGAGTAGAAAAATCGCGTTCTAGGCCCCACCCCATAGCCGCCGGAGTCCCGCAAGGCTCAGTTCTCTCCCCCACCCTCTTTTCACTTTACGTCCAAGACGTTCCCCGCACGCCATACGTCGAGCTAGCCCTTTACGCTGACGATACGGCTCTCTATTACACCAGTAGGAAGAGGGCGCGCGTTTGTCAAGTACTCCAGAAAGCAGTAACTGACCTCGGTGAATGGGCTCTCAAATGGAGAATAGAGATGAACCCCGAGAAAAGCGCAGCCGTGCTTTTCTCAAGGGGCAAAACTCGAGCTGACCGCGCGTCCTCTTCACTACCCGAAATCACCCTCTTTGACCGCCCGATCCCCTGGGAAAATAAAGTGAAGTATTTAGGCGTGACATTAGACTCCCGACTAAACTTCAAATCCCACATTAAAACGGTCCGCGACAAAGCAGCCTTCTACATGAGTAGGCTTCACCCGCTCATGAGAAGTAAAAGCAATCTTCCATTGCGCTGCAAAATAACTCTATTTAAAACTTGCATCCGTCCGGTCTTCACGTATGCAAGTCCAGTCTTTGCACACTGCTCCCACTCCCTTAAGCCCCTTCAGGTTTTACAAAATCGCTTCATGCGAAAAGCCGTAGGTGCCCCGTGGTACATGCGAAACGTAGACCTCCATAGTGACTTTAGACTCCCCACAGTAAAGCAATATATGAAAGAAGCGTCCGAACGCTTCTTCATTAATGCATCTAGCCACCCAAACCCGCTTATAGTACAAGCATCCCTTTATGATCCAACCCCAGATATAAATAGGAAACACCTTTTCAAAAGGCGCCCCAAAGACGTCCTCCTAGAACCGGAGGACGATATCACGAAAGCTCTTAAAGCCCAACCACCCCCCGCCCCTCAGGCACGTCAACTTGACGAAGGCTGTGTTCCCGAAGCACTACAGCGTCTCAGATACCAAATTTGGATTGAAAGAGATCGCCGTCTTGATTCGACGAACACACAATCTCCCCCTGCCCCTTTAAACCTCCCGGACTGAGGTCAGAACCCCCCTAAATGACCCAAATATAAAGTAGTTTAGGATTAGGATAGGTCTCAAAAAATTATAACCACTTCTTAGTAGCGGGGGCAATCTGCCCCCCTAACATGCCGCTATCATGCCCGTTGACTATGAGCTGAGGCCCGCTCATAAAATCGGGTAAGCAGGCAAACTCCTCCCATATATATCATATACACATATATATCGCCCAAAAGGGCAAATTGCAGGTAGAAAGCCTTCAGCATATACCGAGGCCATGGCTCACAGTTAATTCTTAATAAGACAACTGTAAACACAAAGGGGTTGTTTTTAGTCCGTATACCACACGAGCTGATGCCCGCTCAATATGTGGGGACCCGGACATAGCAGGGAGGTCTGACTCCTGGGCATGGGTAATTCCATTTTTTTCCCCTCCAACAAAAAAAAAAAAAAAAAAACGACATCACAAAACCCCAAGAAAAACCCCCTACACAGACCTACTCCGGGTTATTTACACAGGTCGATAAAAATCGCAGGTGACTTGGTCATTTATAATCAATACGTCGACAAGAACAGTCGCGCTGCGCACTGGAGAGAGAGCGCGAGCGCAGCGCATATAAAAATCGAGTGCGACTGACCCTTTTCACGGTCGATTTTAGTCACCAGCCGCATGCGGCCAACCGCTGCACGGCATAAGTCGAATGCTAGTCTACTTTTAAGGTTTTCACCTTTAGCCTCCTGCGGCCTAGCCGAATTGCCATTGAGACGACCGGCCGACGAGAAAATCGACCGGCCGACGAGAAAATCGACCGGCTGTAGTCACCCTTGTAAACACCCTATCGGTGTAACTCCCATTAATTTGTCTTTCTAATTTTGTTAGGCTTAGAAATCGTCCACAGTTTTTCCTTTTTCCCAATCCCCCAGCCAGTGACAATAAGAGCCCGCCTATTCTAATATCTTACCGCGAAGTCGTTCCGGTTCCTTCGTTTCTTTTATTCGGAGTGTTTTCTCACATAAAGGGAATATGCATTATTAAGACTTCTTAGGCCCTGTTTACAAGGCCCGCTGGTTTCTTTGCAAATTGTGTTTGAATAGAAGCTTTTTGCCCCACACTAGGATACCATGTGTCGAATGAACCAGAAACAGCAACAAGGATTTTGTGTTGTACCCCAGTCGGGTTTCGAACCCGGGACCACTCGCTCAGGAGGCAGAGCCTCGAACCTAGTGTGGGGCCAGAAGCAATATATGGCTTGACGTGAAAACAACTCTACCACCCCGTAAGGGAATAGGCGTGAAGCTATATTTAATACCCGACTGCGGCGAAGCCTAAAAAGTGGGTTATGTGTTTGGCCTGTATGTACTTATGTCCGTTCCTATGTGCCCTTGTAGTTACGACTCAACTGCTCAACCGATTTTGATAAATTATACATCATTAGGTTCTTTTTGATGGCACGAGTGTCACTGGGTGTGTAATTTTTTTTTAAATGGCGAGTTTGAACACATCTTTTTTAAGACCCTTGAGTGGGGTTTCCAAACAAAGGGATTTAAAAGGCGAGTATGCAAATATATGCTAATTTTGCGGAGGCTATAAATAATACACCTTAGTTTTAAACTAAGTATCTACACTAAAAAGCACAAAACATGCAGATATGACTTAACGTAATATTTCAGATTAGACATAATTATATACGGCTGCTTGCCGTGCATAATTATGTCTAATACAATGCAGGCGATTTGATACAAAAAAATGTGCACCAGTGCAGACGGGGTTTAAGTTTTTTTATTACGTATTTTTTTACTAACAGTGTGGACAAGGCCAAGAGAGCCATAATGCGGAGAATGCTGAAAAAATGCGGAATTAGTATTGTGAACAGTTAATTACCTGTTTGATGAACAAAGTACCAAAAAGGATTAGAAGTTGGTGATTCCTGTATTTTCCTCGATTATTTTACTGTAAATTTCCAGGAAGGATATTAGTTAGGAAGAGAATAAGAAAACTATGCTTGAATCTTGCTGGAAATATCATTACGATCAATCTGATATGCAATTATCCTAGTATTAAGTAGTAACTCACTTCAAATACAATTTCTTTATTTTTTTTGGGTCGTTTGCGTCGGATCGGTGATGACCTGCAACTGGTTGCTGGTAATGTAGGGTTATATTTTTATTTTGATCTGAACGATAGCTGCAGCGATGGGCTAGTCCTCTATCACGCAAAATGGGCAATTGAATAATTGGCTAAACGTGGGCTTAGCTGTGCCTTTGCCATTCCAATCGGGAAAAGGCGCTACGCTATATCTTTTTTACATTTATATACATATATAGGCACATACATTACTGCAAAATAGTCAAATAATGGATACCTATAGCTGACTGCCGTGTCGTCGCCACATTGTCACTGAACTTTATCGTCATTGTGCTACCAGAATAGGGCCACTGTATTGCAGTAAAAAGTTAGAGCGTAGGTCTTAATGCACTCAATGTCAGTGCAAATTGACACCCTTTGCTAAATAATGCATCAAAGCGCGGCACGGACGTTGGATCCAACGTTGCAGCCATCGTTGCAACTTTTGTTGAGATGAAATTTCCAGTTACAATGAAGAGTAGCAGTGTGAAGTTACTGGAGTTTCCACAGAATTTACACAGTTTCGCTCCGTAATGCGAGAAAGAACGTCCTACGTACACTTCCTTTCGATGGTTATCGTATGCGTAAATTGTTTTCGTTTACTGTAAGTACAATATAATTTTATTAAATTTAAATTAAAGTACATATAACATAAATAGATTGCTTCACACAGGGTATCCTAGTGTGGGGCTAGAAGCAATGTTAATGTTTTTTGTTATATGGAAAACTTCGTGATCTTCATTAAGTCCATAACAGCGGCGCGGCAATGAGCTAGCGCCCTCTTATGCTAAATTTATTATTGGTCTGTCATTGATAGACATCGGCGCAAATATAGGTTTGAAATCAAGAAATAGTCAGTGGTTTTGAAGAAATAAAAAAACACCAATTTCGAAATATTCTACCGCAGCGTCTGATGTAACAGTTATGTCGCAGTGTGAGCTGTTATAAACTTTACTGTAATACGGTTGTGTACAAAATGTCAACCAGCACGAATCGAGTTGCTATATAATTTCACCGATACACGAGCCTTCAGGGAAAAGACGCCGTGACGTGCCGCTTTGTGTTATGGTTGATCTCAAGTGATACAATAAATACCAACATCCGGGAAGACCTGGACTCGAGTGGCTGGCACAAAATGGAGAAGGCTTATACCCAGCAGTGGGCGGACAGAAACTGCCAATGATGATCCTGGGGTGATCTACAGCCGCTGACATCCGAGTACCCGAGCATGGACCGCTCCCAGCCATCGCAAGACAAGGGGAAGAAGCCAGCCGCAGGCGCAACTGCTAACGCCAAGAAAAGCGGAGGCGTCGTGACCAGGAGAGGAGGCCAGGTGCCTGCGAAGTGAGGTTATTGTGACGTCTCCCCGTTCATCATCTCGTCTTGCTTAATGTGTGTGCATTGTGCCAGCTCGTCGGCAGTCGGCAATACAATATAGGTACTTCACTCGTTACAGCACTTTATGTGGTTTTTTGAATTTGTCTTTCGTAGGTAATTGTAATTTTGTAAATTCTTGCAGTAGATACATTTAAATAACTATATATTTTTAATTAATCTGTCATCGGTCACAAAGCTGAGTTCATGTTCGTGCTTTTTTTTTTTCTTATTCCTGATTATGTTCCGTAGTTCCGTTCCGGCTAGTTCCGATTCGCGAAATGTGTACTCGTGTGTTTTTTTTTCTTTTTTCTTTTTCACTTTAGATTTATTTAATTAATTTTGTTTTCTTCCTGTGTCAATCCCGATGTGCAGTGTTATTTTCCAATGTCTTAAGTACCTATGAAGAGCTATTATAGTTTACTTATTGATTTCTTCCAGTATTCCTATGTGGATAGGGGCTGGGGCAGGTTCCATTATTTGTGTTTTAGTTTAGTTTAGTTTTAGTTATATATATACATATATACATATATTAGGTAGTTATTATATCTATCATTATTTTATACATATGGATAGTTTATGTAATATTGATAATAGTTTTTTCTCTTGTTCCTCAAGCGACGACTACATTAGTGCGGAGAGCGATAACTCCTTTGTGGTGGAACCGCTATCCGCCAAACTGAGGACTGTCTTTGTTGGCCTGGAGGGTAACTTAAATATTGTTCATATCAATACCCAAAGCATCCACTCTAGTTACCCAGACCTTCTCGAAGCGTTCAGCACAAAACATGTGGATGGTATACTTATTTCTGAATCTTTCCTAAAACCTTCTATGCCTTCCACCATGTATTCACTACCTGGATACCAGCTGTATCGGAACGATAGAGTTGGAAAAGCTGGTGGTGGTGTAGCTATTTTCCTTCGTTCGGACATATCCTGCAAAGTTGTGAGTGTCTCCCCGAGTGAGTATTCTGAATCTGCTGAACATCTTTTCCTTGAAATCTGTCTTCACCATAGTAAAGTTCTGCTCGGTGTTCTCTACAGTCCTTCGCTTCTCATCAATTACTTCGATACCTTCGAGTCCCTGCTCAATGAGCTGACTCCTCTTTATAATGATGTCCTAATCCTCGGCGACTTTAATACATGTCTTCTTAAAAATGATTCCCGCTCGGCCCAACTCCGGTCTATTGTCAATTCATTCAACTTGCATATTCTCCCTCTAAATGCGACTCATTGTCAACCACATTGTACTCCCTCTCTCCTTGATATCATGATATCATCTGATATAGACAAAGTTGCTGCCCACGGTCAATTTAATTCTCCTTTTTCTTATCATGACCTGGTTTATCTCTCCTATAAGGTCAAGTCTCCCAAGAACAGAGCCAAATTTATCTTTCTTCGTAGCTTTAAGGGCATTGATCCATCGTTACTCCAATCTGATGCATCATCAATCGATTGGTCACCTGTCATTTCTAGTGAGGCCGTTGACGACAAGATCCACCATTTGAACACAATTATTCTGGGACTATTTGACAAACACGCACCCATCAAAAAGGTCAAAGTAAAACACCTTCCTGCGCCTTGGCTCACGGACCCCATCAAACGGTTGATGGCTAAACGGAACCGAGCTAAATATCAGCATAAAAAGGAACCCACCGACGATAATTTTGCTGCCTACAAATGCCTCCGGAACCGTTGTAACCGTATGTGCCGTGATGCCAAGCGCCGCCACATCTTTGAGTGCATTCAAAACTACACCCCTTCCGAAGTGTGGAAATTCCTGAGATCTCTAGGTGTCGGTAAGCCCCAGAATCAAATGGTTGGTGACGTCGATCTCAACGATCTTAACAGATTTTTCTCGGCTCCCCCAGTCGTTATGGATCCCATCGTTAAGGATGCCACTCTTCATGGGCTCCGCTCCAGGCCGGCGTTGACCTCCACTCCTTTCGACTTCAGTCCAGTCGGAATTGACACAGTTAAGAAGGCGGTGCTGGCTATCTCATCGAAAGCTGTAGGTGATGATTGCATCTGCTCTAATATGATCAGCAACGTGCTCGATTATATTCTTCCCGCTATCACACACATTATAAATCACTCTCTCTCTAGTTGTTCTTTCCCATATGTGTGGAAAAAAGCATTAGTTATACCTTTACCCAAATCCTCAAACCCCTCCTCTTTCCTATTTCTATCCTGCCTATCCTTTCCAAAGTCCTAGAATCCATTGTCCACTCCCAGCTTTCCTCCTACCTTACGTCTCACTGTCTGCTGAATCAATTCCAGTCGGGATTCAGGCCGGGTCATAGTACCGTTACGGCCTTACTCAAAGTCACTGACGACATTCAGTTGGCTATGGACGAGAAACAGCTCACCGTACTAGCGCTACTTGACTTCAGCAGCGCATTCAACTGTGTTGATTTCGATATCCTCGTTGAGATATTGAAGTCTCTGAATGTCTCCCCGGCCTCAGCCAGCTGGTTCGACTCCTACCTGAGAGGTCGTCAGCAGCGTATAAGGTCCGAGGAGACTTCAACAGAATGGTGCGACCTTTTTGCAGGGGTGCCTCAGGGTGGTATCCTCTCCCCTCTTCTCTTTTCTGTCTTCATAAATTCTATCTCAGATACTCTCTCTTCCTCTTATCATCTCTATGCCGATGATCTCCAAATTTACCGTCATTTTTCTCCCTGTGATGTTAACTCTGCTGTGGCCTTGCTGAATGCTGATCTTGAGTGTATCAGGGATAAGGCTCTTTCACACGGGCTACTCGTCAATCCTTGTAAGTCGCAGTCAATGATTATCGGGTCCAGGCACTCTCTCCAAGTGTTACAGCATATGTCTACTGCACCCATAATGTACGATGTAATCGTAATTCCCTACAGCTCCAAGGCCAAAAATCTCGGAGTCATCTTTGATAACCTGCTGTCTTGGTCAGCGCATGTCTGCGAGGTTAGTAGGCGTGTCTTCGCTACGTTTTACTCCCTCAGACGACTTCAGCACTTCTTACCTCTTCAGACCAAAATTACACTCGCCCAATCTCTGTTACTTCCCCTTATTGACTACGCAGATGTCTGCTGGATCAGCGCAAACGAAGAGCAACTGGACAAACTTCAGCGACTTCAAAATCTTGGGATTCGGTTTATTTTCGGTTTGCGCAAATTTGACCATGCCTCTCAGTATCGCAGGGATCTGAAGTGGCGTCCAATCCGTCTTCGCCGGGATTCCCATATCCTCTTCACTCTCTTTAAGATTTTACATAATCCTCATTACCCTGGCTTCTTACGTGATTCGTTCACTTTTCTTTCTTCAGATAGGCCTCGGAGACCTCACACTCGGTCGCTGCTCACAACACCGCAACATAAAACTGTCGCATATGAACATGGGTTCCGACTCCGGGCTATCAAGCTCTGGAACAAACTCCCCAGCACCGTCAGGGACAGTCCAACTCTTAACATCTTCAAAACTAGTTTGAAGGAACATTACCTTTCTCTTCTGTAGTAGATTATATTTTATTTATATATTGTATAGGTATTTATTGATATTTATATATAGTATTTATAGGTATTATATTATTATGTAGGTTCTCAATTATTTATATGTGTAAATATCTAAGTAATTTATTATAAATATATTAAAGTCACTCTGATGTTCAGTTTTTTGTTATGTTGTGCATAATAGGTCTATCCCTTCGCATGAAACAATTTTTCCTGTCAGACCTGGGTTTGCTGGAAGAAATCTCTATAAAAAGATAAGCACGCCTTTGTATACTAACTATGTTTGTAATTGTCCATTAATGTGTATATGCAATAAAGTATAAAGTATAAAGTGGATGATGATGATGATTAATACAATTCAATTTAAGTTGACTCGATCTGTCAACTTACATAGCATCACCCTTTTTCACTTGGAGAAGAGGCACAATTGTACTCAATTATTGACTGACAGGGGCCTAGCCCATCACCGCACCTATGGGGAATAAAGGAATCCTCACGATATTTTCCATCACCTTTAGAACGTCCGTTTAATGTACTTAAGATAAATTACTCATCTCATTAGTACATGGTCAGCACTGGATTCGAACCCGCATCTCCTCCGTGAGTAGCGAGCGTGAAGCCTAGACCATGGGCGATCCTAGACCTCAGTCAAGTGCGTATCTGCCATCAACCCAATTAATTACATTGAGGACAATATTAAAGTTGGGCAACTAAACCAGTTTCTTCTCTGACCAAAGCCACATCTGTAAGTCAAGATTAAGCACGTAAAACAACCAAACTGGTTAGAATCCATGAACTAGCCAAGTTTGTCAAACAACCGTAGAATTCTCTGAGGGTGCAAAGCACTAGCATTTCGTGAGGAGGCGGTTGCAGAGGAGCACAACATAAAATATTTTACCATAAGAAACAAATATTTAAAAACTGCAATTTCTTGGTGAACGGTGAGGATGGAGTGTATAATCAGATGCATCAAATAAATAATTCTTATGTACTGACTGCCTCCCGCCTTTTCGGTTAAAGGCTTTAGCTTATATATGTTACCGACAATATATGTATAAAATAAGTGTACTAGTGTACTAATAAAGTAGGTACCGTAAAATGGAGTGAGTAGAGAAACAGAAGAAAGTCATCCCTTTTCACACCTGGATCGCTTTTTATTTCCAGCAAGTTCTTCTATAATACGTATATAAAATATGGAAGTAAACTGTCCAGCTAGTTCCAGAGGCTGCTAAAAGTTTAATAACTGATATAGAGTAAGTAAGCAGAGAGTTCCGTTCACATGAGGTTACATACAAATTAATCACAGAGTAAAGAAAATTTATGCAAAGAGTTTCTTTATCTAGAGATATCCATATAGCCGCTTTTTAATGTTTTTTTTTTGTTGCTATTAACAATGTTTATCAAGGCACCAACCTCTGATGAATGAAACTCTTTGTGAAACAAACATATAGTGCCCTCTAACGAAAAGTTTGGCGTTTTTTTAGGGTTCCGTACCCAACGGGTAAGAACGGAACCCTATTACTAAGACTTCGCTGTCCGTCCGTCTGTCACCAGGCTGTATCTCAAGAACCTAGCTAGCTAGAGTGTTGAAATTTTCACAGATTATGTATTTCTGTTGCCGCTATAACAACAAATACTAAAAAACAGGATAAAAGAAATATTTAAGGGGGCTCCCATTCAATAATTCTTTCAATACCACATACAAACTTATGGATGCACCTGGTTACGTACATGGAGTGTAAAAGTAACCGCACCAATAACTTTGTAAACAATATTTTGCTGTGTAAAATCCAAACTATTCACTCAACACCATCGCTTCCATTGAACGGTGGTACGGAACCCTTCGTGCGCGATTTAGACTCGCACTTGACCGGTTTTTTTTTTCCCATTGACTTCCAATTCCAGTTCTCGATGTCTATTCACCCAATTTTATGGTACAAATTTAAGCAAAGAGTTTCGTTTATCTCAGGTATCAACAATTCAATTTTAAAGGGGTAGTATCTTAACATGTAACTATAAATCCAGTTTTTTCTTGGCAGAAATACTGGTTTTGCATGACTTCATTACTGAATAGCGACAAATAACTTACTGCGGCTAGAAATACTGGTTTGACAAAATTACTAAATTGCGCGACTAGAAATATTAAAACAGTAACTTGAAGTCGAGTTTCAAGTAACATAAAATACAAAACGAACGTTGGATTTTATTTAGCCAATAAGTGGTGGCTTAGTCATATTTTTTTTCTGTTCATGACCATTCGCTCAGTAGTTTTATTCGGTCGGTTTATTATTTCCCATTTTAAAGTCGATTCAAAAGATTCATAATTCATAATTTCTTTATTGCACACTAATAATATACAGACATCAAGACTCATCTAAAAAAGTGTACAAAGGCGAGCTTATCTCTAATAAGAGATCTCTTCCAGCAAACCAATTAGGATCAGAAAGGTCGGTTGCTGAGCAGGCGTACAATATAAACTAAATGTACGAGTGCCCACATACATTTTATAAAGCGTACTCGCACATGCTAAACATAACTACATATATAAAGAAGTTGATTGTAACTGACTTTAGACCCGAACTAAAAAAGTAACTTCAGTTGGTACTGTCCTTTTCAACAGCATTTAGCTCTTAAAGCTGAATCAGTTAGTTAATTTGCTTCTATAGACTAACAAAGGGGACAGATAACTTGAAGACTAAGTTTGCATTTAATTTAATGTTTAGCTCCAGATTTCAACGCCGCAGCCTTCAGACTTTAGACTTCAGAAACAAAACCTCTGAAACTTCTGGACTTGAGTGGGGAATAATTTACTGTTTCCTAATTAGCAGTCCGTGGTTGAATTCTGAAGGCGTCTAACAAACTAATAAAACAGTAGATCAATTCTGTATTTCTTGACAGAAATAGAAGACCGAATCAAGTGGTAGGGGTTTCTTCCCCAAAATTTTATGAATATCAAATTTTCCTTTTATTATTTTAATATTTCTCATTTTTTATTTCATTTTTATCAATACTCAAAATATACTATGACATTTTATTATATGAATCTGCTTTATAAAGTTATTAATCATTTAATGGATATTAATCTGTATCATTCTTGTTATTGGGGACATATTTAAGTATATTATCTTTTATTGAAATTTAAAATTACTAAATATTCAATTTAAAACATTCCTTGTTTAAAATCTATTGTCAAAGTTGAGAGCACTTCTTACTCATACCTCTAGAATTAGGTTTACTGGTTTCACAAGTAGTAGGAGTTCTAATTTACTAGACGATCTATTTTATTTGGCCATCACAATTAATAAGAGAATGCGTCTGAAAAGAAGGGTGGACGTTATAGAAAGGGGGGATGTTACAATATGGATAAGCCGTAACCAGGATGTATATTTGCAGTGTAATATTTGGATAACATGATATTGGCTATGATTAGCCACAATTTGTTGTACGTGCGTTGGAAGAGGTTTTTTAAATGTTGTAAGGAGAGCTAAATCGACTAAATGACTAGATTCTCGGGTGTGAAAAAATAGAAAGTGATTATGATTAAAGGTGTGAGGTATACGTTTTAAAAGCGTTAAGGGGTGGAAATGGGCAAAAAGCTTATTTTGAATTAAGGGGTGGGAATTTTATTGTGTTGACAACTTGACTGTCCTATATTATATAAGACGCAGGGTTGGTACTGGTCGTTATATGACATATCATATCCTAGACTGACAATGTGTTAACAGTAGAGTGTGATTTTACAGGAAAATAAGTAAACTACGAAAAAAAAAAGAAGTGCAGTGTACAAAGAAAAGACAGTGACTTTTGATTTCAATTACTAGTAATAAGTGTAAATAAAAACAAAACCAATTTGATATTCGTTTTAGCCCGGTCTTTGGTAGGGGGACAATTAGGATAAGATAACAATTATTGTAAATATATTTTTTAAATAAAGTATAACAAATTGGTAATAATTGGCTTTAATAATGAATAATAATAATAAAAAAAAAATACTTAAAGGTTTTATAAAATAAATTAGTCATTAGTTTAGTTAAGGTCGTAAAGAATGGTAAAATATTTAAAGAATAGCAAATTTTTTAAATTATTTTTAATTTCAAAAATTTAAGGGGTGATTGTAACGGAAATGTAAAGATCTGAGACACATTTTTTTATTTGCTATAAAAAGTTGGCAGGCGTTGGCAGGTTTGGGCAACGTGATTTAATGATTCAAATAGGAACTGCAAAAAGAGAAGCCAAATATTCTTAAACCAAACAAATAACGGTGATGTAAGATTGGTGTTGACCAATGCTCAATTAAGCGGCAAGATAAATTTGGTATAAACATAACTATGGAGATTAGTGGTTATCGAAGGCATCGCAAATTTCACAAGGCCTCATATAAGCTCAAGTGGCTCATCTTTTTCTATTTTACCTTTTGTTTTGGGTAATTAATTTGTGGGTCATTTCTGAATAGCTATTCGGGAGTGTCGGGTTGTGCTAATTAAATTTAAGTCCTAGAAGTTAATTGGTTATTGTAATGGTACACGAGAGTCGGTACATTTGATACTTCATTCTGCGTGATAGAGGGCTAGCCCAACGCCGCGCTGTTTTGAATACGAGAATCGGTTCAGATAACGTTTGGGGGTTTTTCGTAGCTCAGTGGCAAGTTAGCAAAAAACAGAGCCGACGCGTGGGATGGTTCCAGGAAGTTTACAGATCAGGTTTTTTTTGTCGCATTCCTGCGAGATGTGTAGAGATCAGAGCCGATTTGGATGCGCGTTGAGTAAAATTATGAATAACTAAATAATTAAAGGTTATTATGGAACGATACGGAGAAAGCTATTATGTTGATTGCAAATATACAATTGCGATTGAGGTATGGAATGGAGAGTCTGACACGACTAGTATGAATAGCATTCTAGTGGTCTTTGCTGCGCGCACCTAGCGGTCGGGAATGCTTAATTAATCGCAACAAGCTTTTATTGGTCAGCGATCAACAGATTCTGTGTATCGGCAGTACCAAATGATTTGAGTGATAACCTACGGTTGATCATAGTGAATATGCGTACACACAATTTGTAGAACGGCGGATCTGCATGGCATGGTTGAAAATAGACCCTGTGTAGTTAGTGATAAGAAGCTTCGCTTGGGCAGAGCGTGTTCGCAAAGGACGCTGTTTTTTTTTCTTTCAGACATGTGGGGCGTATAAATACGATTTGCGGGGGAAGGGAGGGCATTCAGTCTCAGCGTCTAGCTACTGTGACAGTCGTCTTTCACGAGTTCTAAACAGTTTTGTCTGCCGTGTTACGCGTCAGAACTATACGAAATTGTGATTGCGAAGTTTCAGTGGTTTTTCGTGAGTGTCTGAAGCGCCGAGATATACCTCGGTTCCTATCCTTTATATCAACCTACCCCAAATTCCAAAACTATCCTTGGGTCGTTAGATAAGAACTTGTAAGTCAATTATCTGAGTCTGAGTCTGGGCTTGGAGCGACCCTAAATTCCTTTTCCCTTCAACATAGGGTTCCTGGATTGGCTCTTAGGATATTCGCCGGCTAATCCTCTCCTCATTCCTTCGAGTAGCGAGTTTTGAAATTCCCACACACACAGTCATTAAACATACAAGCACATTCAAATCAAACTCAACCATTTTCGAGTGGTGTCGATAATGGACGTGGTACAACACTAGGTTTTAGACTAGGCTAGACAGGAGTTTAGTTGCAGCTAAACCTAGGTTGGCAGGGCATAGGGAGACTGTTTGATAGATGAGGTTCCGCGGATGGAAATAACAAATTCAGAACAAAGTTAAACCGGTGTCAACACAGATAACATATCCTGTTGATATTTTGACATTTGAGTGTTGTCGGGGACGCGAGAAGAGATCAATTTACAGTCTAAAGTTCATTGTTTAGGACCGGGTAGGTGTTTTGCATTGCCTTGGGTCAGATTGGATTCAAGTTGCATTTTTAAATTAAATGTAAATTTCGCTGGAGGTCTAATGTGTAGGCTGAGTCGGTATATATGATTAGGCTCAGTCGAGGCGTTCTGCGGCTAGTGGAATTCATAGTTCGGTATTTATCGAACTATGCACTTCGCTATGGTGTGGGTTAGATCTCCTAAAGCAATAATGCCTGCGTTTCGATAACATCCAGCTCAAATTGCGCAGAGCTGAAGGTTTCAAAACGTTACGGACCTTTTGAGGTAACCGCTAGTTCAGAACCCATTTCGGAAAATCAAATCGCAATTGTGTAAACCGGTCTTTTCGGATCGTTATTGCCGTGAACCAAATATATAATTGGAACCACCACAAGCCGCTACTAGCGAGCACATGAAATATCATTGAGTACTCACGTCGTAAAACTACGACGGATATCTATACGATATCACAAACAAATATTATAAACTGTGGTCGACCACTAAAAGAAGTTCCTAGCGCCCATATATTCAAAACCCAAATGGTACCATCACACATAAATATAACAACGATTGATTTGGCGCAATACACCGCTGACTGATGCGAATTACCGGCTCGCGGACATATATGCTTTCTCTGTCTAACTTGAAACTGTAACTTCCTGAACCAAACTTCGTTCGACTATTGTACGCCTAACGAATTTCTCAACGAACGAGAAATTCAGACTTATCATTCTTAACTTACAAATCTTACAGCTGAATCGGGTCCTCTCATTTTGGGATAGATAGAATAGACGATCATAGCTACTGATAGCGGTGGCTCGACCTTAGCCTGGTGCCGTTACATTATCATGCATCTTTGTAAATGTTTTCTACCTTGTTTAAACTACTGAATATGTCGTCACAGTAATTGCCTATTACTTCTATAATCGTCATTATTTATCTGGTCTAGAAATCTATACGTAGAATGCGCCAGATTAATTATGAAATAAAAAAGCGACATCTTTGAATGGATGGTGTGACGAAACAAATATTTGGTTTATTTCTCAGTAGGTAGAATTTTTTTTTTTTTTAAAAAGTCTCCAAAATGTGGATAAACTTTAAGAGCTATGAAATAAGTTGTCAATCATAAATTTAAAATGAATATGGTTTAACTTCACCGTTGCTTTCAGTGGATGTCGAATTATGACCATTTTACACATTTGTGATGTTGTTTTGAAGTGTCGCATTTGCCATGGCTCATTCAATCGAAACTTATACGTAAGGGTGTTTAGTTACGATATAGTTTGGTGGGTCAAACAGATGCGTAGTTAGTTCAATGATGGAGGTACAGATGGCGGTCGATCGCCTTTAAATTCCAGATGGTTTAACTCAAATAAGAACTTTATTCACTATAAGTGCAATAAGATGTTTTATATAGAAAAAAAATGAGTATTATTTTATTTAGATTATTTTATGATGTTATAGAGTCTATTTCTAGTTGAACTGTGTGATCTAAAATATAAAGTGTGTATACGGTGTAGACCAGTAACCAATCAGAGCACTGAGTTTCGAAAGGAAACGAAACGAACCAATGAGAATGACTCGCGGAGTTTGAGATGGTGTTTTGGCGAGCATGTCTGGGGTAGGAGGTTTTGGTGGGAAGAGAAAATATAAAAGGGATGGGTCGAGATAAGAGGGGGCTTTTTGTTGCTGGTCGTCGAGTAAAGTGTGAGTTAAGACTCAGAGGGGAGCCATTCAGTCTCCGGGTCAAACTACTGTGAAACACGTCTTTCTGGAATTCTATACAGTTCGATTCGCCGTTTTACGCGTCTTGAACTGGGATAGTTGTGATTGCGTGTTGCAGTGGATTTTCGTGAGTGTCTGAAGCGCCGAGATATACCTCGGTTCCTATTCTTTAAATCAACCTACCCCAAATTCCAAAACTATCCTTGGGTCGTTAGATAAGAACTTGTAGGTAATTTATCTGAGTCTGAGTCTGGGCTTGGAGCGACCCTAATTTCCTTTTTCCTTCACCATAGGGTTCCTGGATTGGCTCTTAGGATATTCGCGGGCTAATCCTCTCCTCATTCCTTTCGTGTAGCGAGTTTTGAAATTCCCACACACACAGTCATTAAACATACAAACACATTCAAATTAAACTCAACCATTTTCGAGTGGTGTCGATGATGGACGTGGTATAACACTAGGATTTTAGACTAGGCTGGACAAGAGTTTAGTTGCGGCTAAACCTAGGTTGTCGAGGTTATGTAGTTAGTGAGACAAACACGATTATTTAGGTTTATGTAACAAACAAGTATCTGAAATTCGTATGATTACAAATAATTACGTTATTTCCTTCTCACTCTTGAAATACCTAAATACTTATAAAACTATCTAACAAACTAAATATTTTTTTTGATTGTGGCTGTTTTGATCATTCTTTTCTTGACCAATTTGTATAAAAAATATCTGGATGAACATCAACATGGTTACGGAATAAAACTTAAGAGACGGGTAGGTGCAAATAAAAATATCCCGTAACAGATCAAAAAACATGTTGGACTGATGGATGGGAGATATCACAATATCAAATCATATAAAAAAATATAACCCAAATAGTCAATATGTAGTTGATTGGCAGGTAAACTAACTCGAGAGGGATTTGAGTAGATTCAGGCGGTCTCTAGGTGCTGGTGTATTCAGTTGGCTAATTCCAGATCTTCAGCTGTCTTAAAATAATGCAGTCACGTAGATTGTGTATGGGAATGAGTGGGGGGAGGATGGCCCCAAAAACAGGTGAAAGATAACGCCAAAAGCGTACTAATGAACACATAGTTAACCCTATGTTTACTTATAAATTGTGTTTACAATTTGGAGTGGTTGTAAGCATTATTTTATAAGATTTAAGCTTATTTTGCTTCGCTAAATCTAACTTCGTCTGTCTTGGGTTCGTAGAACTCGGTTGACCTCCACTGGCGTCAGGCGGGGTTAAAGGGACCGACCTTAGGGCCCGTGTCCCTTCTGGACGTGAGCTCTAGCACAAACCCTCCTTTATAAACATATGTAATGGAAATGCCTTTTAAAAATGCTTATTTACTTGGAATTTATTCTAATAAGCACGGACTCGATAATTATCAATATTTTTATGTCACTTATACTCATCACTGGCTGAGGAACCTCATGACGATACTGTTTAACCAAAACCACTCTAAAAAGAACTTTAGGTTATTACTATCATAACGTCTGCAATCCTACCCATAGACGATCATCCACTACTTTGGCCAAATCATCAAAATAAGATACTCGCAATCGTTGGTATTAGAATCTTTCCAATTGGAGAAATATTCCAATGAAAATGCGTGAGGGTTAAATTCCGTCTGACATTAAATTAATGGTTAGCTGGTTATATCTTTAAATTTACTATTCATAGAATCGTTCGGTTAACTCGTAGGGTTTATTCATATTATTTCGAAACTGTTGAATCCACTAGTTACCTATAATTATCACAAACGGAAAGTCAGAGGATCAACAGGTTATTTCAATAGCAGTACCTAGCTAGGTACTTACATATTTTATAATGTTAATTATGTATATACAAGCCGCGCCACGAATAGAGTACGTTGGGCGACGTTTTGGCGGGAATTACTGCGCGTATGTACAGATATTGAAAGGTGACTACTGCGCATTCAAGGTGACCGCTCACAACGTGTGGCGCTACGGATATATACCTATGGTTCGGCAGAAATCCTACCTACGAAGCCAGGGTTCGAGTCCCGGTGGGGACAAGTGTTTGTCCGGTGAGTGCGGATGTTTGTACTCTGGTCATGGTTGTTTGTCTATCTGGGTTTAATATTTGTCTATATATTTACGTGTTGTCTGGTGCCCAGGATGCGGGGAGTCCTGGTTTGGGGCTGGAGCAATGGGTGTGGATGGTGTCCAAAGTATTATTATGTATCTGGGAAACCAAAAGATAGATAATGATTAGAAGAATTCTTATAAGATACTTAGGTACCTACCTTAGTTAAAAGAATAAGGTGTTGTGTTTGTGATTCTGCCTACAATACGAGTGATCACGAGTTCGATTCCCGGCCGAGGACAATAGGATCAGAGTATGTGCCTATGTATAAACGCAATGTATGTATAGTTTGTGTATTCTTTATGAGGGGAAGTAATGCGATGTTTTAATTAGGAAGTTTAATAGGAAATTCGTTTAATTAAAAACCTATCTTTGTGAAATACTTTCGTTGGCAAGTAGGTACCTAAATATATGTTTGGTAGGACACGAATTGACTTTGGCATATGACGTCATAGGGGTATGACGAAATGAATGTAGGTATTAAATACGATTATGGAATTAACAATGCCTCGATAGTTATCACGGGTTGTTGATTGAGCAGTTATAGGCATTGAACTACTAACTCAATGGATATAGGTACCTATTTATAGGTACATGGTTAGATAGAACGTTAGATTGAGGTTTCTAAGTTAATTACCTATGAAGAATAAGTACCCATACTTACTTATGTGTGGAAAGGAAGATATATTTTTATTGTTTTTAAACCATGTTTCCGGGAGTACCTACCTATAATATAACGTGGGATATTCGGTTTAAATATATATATATATATATATATATATATATATTTATATATAAATAACTAGGTAATAAAATAATAGAATATTATGGGGTTCTCAATAGGGTATACTTATGTTTTACTAACATTTTATTCCTTATTTATTTACTCCTATCCCTCTCCCTGTTAATGTCTGTTATTTAAAGGAATTTATTTACTTCTCGTATTAAGTAATATCTGTCCTTATATACTCTATTTTTACCTGAATGCTAGATAAAGTCAGTCAACTGTCACATTATTCATATTTATGTTGAATGAAATTGAGAGTTTGAATTAATATTCAATTTGTGGTTATTCCAGCGACGTGGAATGAAGTTTGAAATATTAATAAAGCACTACATTGTAGTATTTGGAGTCAATGAGACTATAAACTTATTGAAAGTAGTTACTGAGTTGACTAATTTCTGCAACAACGTTTTCAATTTGATATGTTCGACTCGATGTCGAGAATTCAGAGTTTAAATAAACAAACCTGCAATTCTCGTCTTTAACTGAATGATGATAAACGTTCAATTTCCCTAGACCTTTTAACCTCTGTACTGTCAAACCCAAAAATGCAAAATGGCCGCGTCTGTCACGGGGTCGCACGCGAACTCCGCCCGCTAACGTCCCGTTTCATTAAAATGACGATATCTCTATTTTTTCTATGGGAGCTCTCTAAGAAAGTTATATCGTTGGAATGGCTTTTAAATAAGCTACCGGATAAAAAAGAATAGTCCAGTTTTGCCTAGCAATATGTTTTAATTTTAATTTTAAATCTATTTTTTTTTAATTTTTTTTTTTCAATTATTGTAGAAAAAAATGAAAAATGGAAAAAATATAGCATGTTTGTAGTTTATTTACATCTAAATACGTTATCGCACATAAATAAATAACAATAACATGCCTCCCCATACAATAATCCTGGAAAGCAATCACCACAACCACACCACCACTCAATAAGCGCTGGCACGTGACTGACGGCGCGATATTTCATTGCCTCGGTCAACCACTAATGCTTGCTTTAGAGTTGAAACAAAGGATGTCATGCCTTTCTCCTTCTTTCGGCAACGTTTAGTGAAAGTTTGAGCAAGATAGACAAACGCTTTGATTAAATAACGGTCCTTATTTACCGCCTTTTACGCATCGGTCAAAATGTGTCCGCGTGACAGACTGGGGTATTTTTAAATAACGGTCCTTATTTACCGCCTTTTACGCATCGGTCAAAATGTGTCCGCGTGACAGTCTAGCGGGTATAGCAATCATGGAAGGCGGTCATGGTTAATTTTATTAATACAATAGTTATTAATTAATTACCTTTGATCAAACTATGGAATAAGCCGTCGCAAAGCCACCGCCAATGTTCACATAACGCCAGAATGAAGCAATAGAAGTACGGTTATGCTCTATTCAGATGTGCATATTTATATTACTATAGGGATACATATACTTATATCTTCGCACTTTACAAAGTAACAATATCATGTTTGTATCTGCTGATGGTAGATTGAAGGTCAATTCATTAACCTTAAAATGAATCATGCTACTTACGCACTTCTATGGATGTGCAGAAATATTTTATACTTCATGCTATGCTATTGTGCATTACTAAAAGACAAATAAGTCTTTATTGAAACACATAACGTGTAACATAAACAACCAGTGAAACTTCATTGTGTATGTTTATAGTTTTCTATATGTGGAAGAATATTTAATATAATCTTACTACATAAATATCAGATATTGACTGATGAGACAGTTGAATGTCATTCACAAACTATAATCCCATCCTGATCGGTCATACCCCATCCCCATCCGGTGAATCTATGACTAAATCCAATTCAGAATACGCTACTCTTTTTATAAACGAGTACTTATCAGAACTACAAATTAATTGGTTTCGTAGAATTATCTGGGTAGAAGACCGAATCAAGTGGTAGGGGTTTCTTCCCCAAAATTTTATGAATATCAAATTTTCCTTTTATTATTTTAATATTTATCATTTTTTATTTCATTTTTATCAATACTCAAAATATACTATGACATTTTATTTTATGAATCTGCTTTATAAAGTTATTAATCATTTAATGGATATAAATCTGTATCACTCTTGTTAGTGGGGACATATTTAAGTATATATCTTTTATTGAAATTTAAAATTACTAAATATTCAATTTAAAACATTCCTTGTTTAAAATCTATTGTCAAAGTTGAGAGCACTTCTTACTCATACCTCTAGAATTAGGGTAACTGGTTTTACAAGTAGTAGGAGTTCTAATTTACTAGACGATCTATTTTATTTGGCCATCACAATTAATAAGAGACTGCGTCTGAAAAGAAGGGTGGACGTTATAGAAAGGGGGGATGTTACAATATGGATAAGCCGTAACCATGATGTATATTTGCAGTCTAATATTTGGATAACATGATATTGGCTATGATTAGCCACAATTTGTTGTACGTGCGTTGGAAGAGGTTTTTTAAATGTTGTAAGGAGAGCTAAATCGACTAAATGACTAGATTCTCGGGTGTGAAAAAATAGAAAGTGATTATGATTAAAGGTGTGAGGTATACGTTTTAAAAGCGTTAAGGGGTGGAAATGGGCAAAAAGCTAATTTTGAATTAAGGGGTGGGAATTTTATTGTGTTGACAACTTGACTGTCCTATATTATATAAGACGCAGGGTTGGTACTGGTCGTTATATGACATATCATATCCTAGACTGACAATGTGTTAATATAAATACCTATTAAATACGATTATGGAATTAACAATGCCTCGATAGTTATCACGGGTTGTTGATTGAGCAGTTATAGGCATTGAACTACTAGCTCAATGGATATAGGTACATGGTTAGATAGAACGTTAGATTGAGGTTTCTAAGTTAATTACCTATGTAGAATAAGTACCCATACTTACTTATGTGTGGAAAGGAAGATATATGTTTATTGTTTTTAAACCATGTTTCCGGGAGTACCTACCTATAATATAACGTGGGATATTCGGTTTAAATATATATATATATATATATATATATATATATATATATATTTATATATAAATAACTAGGTAATAAAATAATAGAATGTTATGGGGTTCTCAATAGGGTACACTTATGTTTTACTAACATTTTATTCCTTATTTATTTACTCCTATCCCTGTCCCTGTTAATGTCTGTTATTTAAAGGAATTTATTTACTTCTCGTATTAAGTAATATCTGTCCTTATATACTCTATTTTTACCTGAATGCTAGATAAAGTCAGTCAACTGTCACATTATTCATATTTATGTTGAATGAAATTGAGAGTTTGAATTAATATTCAATTTGTGGTTATTCCAGCGACGTGGAATGAAGTTTGAAATATTAATAAAGCACTACATTGTAGTATTTGGAGTCAATGAGACTATAAACTTATTGAAAGTAGTTACTGAGTTGACTAATTTCTGCAACAACGTTTTCAATTTGATATGTTCGACTCGATGTCGAGAATTCAGAGTTTAAATAAACAAACCTGCAATTCTCGTCTTAACTGAATGATGATAAACGTTCAATTTCCCTAGACCTTTTAACCTCTGTACTGTCAAACCCAAAAATGCAAAATGGCCGCGTCTGTCACGGGGTCGCACGCGAACTCCGCCCGCTAACGTCCCGTTTCATTAAAATGACGATAGCTCTCTAAGAAAGTTATATCGTTGGAATGGCTTTTAAATAAGCTACCGGATAAAAAAGAATAGTCCAGTTTTGCCTAGCAATATATTTTAATTTTAATTTTAAATCTATTTTTTTTTTTTTTATTTTTTTTTTCCAATTATTGTAGAAAAAAATGAAAAATGGAAAAAATATAGCATGTTTGTAGTTTATTTACATCTAAATACGTTATCGCACATAAATAAATAACAATAACATGCCTCCCCATACAATAATCCTGGAAAGCAATCACCACAACCACACCACCACTCAATAAGCGCTGGCACGTGACTGACGGCGCGATATTTAATTGCCTCGGTCAACCACTAATGCTTGCTTTAGAGTTGAAACAAAGGATGTCATGCCTTTCTCCTTCTTTCGGCAACGTTTAGTGGAAGTTTGAGCAAGATAGCCAAACGCTTTGATTAAATAACGGTCCTTATTTACCGCATTTTACGCATCGGTCAAAATGTGTCCGCGTGACAGACTGGGGTATTTTGCATCGGTCAAAATGTGTCCGCGTGACAGTCTAGCGGGTATTGCAATCATGGAAGGCGGTCATGGTTAATTTTATTAATACAATAGTTATTAATTAATTACCTTTGATCAAATTATGGAATAAGCCGTCGCAAAGCCACCGCCAATGTTCACATAACGCCAGAATGAAGCAATAGAAGTACGGTTATGCTCTATTCAGATGTGCATATTTATATTACTATACGGATACATATACTTATATCTTCGCACTTTACAAAGTAACAATATCATGTTTGGATCTGCTGATGGTAGATTGAAGGTCAATTCATTAACCTTAAAATGAATCATGCTACTTACGCCCTTCTATGGATGTGCAGAAATATTTTATACTTCATGCTATGCTATTGTGCATTACTAAAAGACAAATAAGTCTTTATTGAAACACATAACGTGTAACATAAACAACCAGTGAAACTTCATTGTGTATGTTTATAGTTTTCTATATGTGGAAGAATATTTAGTATAATCTTACTACATAAATATCAGATATTGACTGATGAGACAGTTGAATGTCATTCACAAACTATAATCCCATCCTGATCGGTCATACCCCATCCCAATCCGGTGAATCTATGACTAAATCCAATTCAGAATACGCTACTCTTTTTATAAACGAGTACTTATCAGAACTACAAATTAATTGGTTTCGTAGAATTATCTGGGTAGAAGACCGAATCAAGTGGTAGGGGTTTCTTCCCCAAAATTTTATGAATATCAAATTTTCCTTTTATTATTTTAATATTTATCATTTTTTATTTCATTTTTATCAATACTCAAAATATACTATGACATTTTATTATATGAATCTGCTTTATAAAGTTATTAATCATTTAATGGATATTAATCTGTATCATTCTTGTTAGTGGGGACATATTTAAGTAGGTATATATCTTTTATTGAAATTTAAAATTACTAAATATTCAATTTAAAACATTCCTTGTTTAAAATCTATTGTCAAAGTTGAGAGCACTTCTTACTCATACCTCTAGAATTAGAGTTACTGGTTTTACAAGTAGTAGGAGTTCTAATTTACTAGACGATCTATTTTATTTGGCCATCACAATTAATAAGAGACTGCGTCTGAAAAGAAGGGTGGACGTTATAGAAAGGGGGATTGTTACAGTAAACCCAAAACCGTTTCATAACATTAATTTTTGGCGACGTAAATATAATACATCCAGCAAATACAAAGTGTTATACGCTGCCATCGCTATGACTACGTCCTCTATAGCCGTGTGCGGCCGGTCAGAGATCCGGTCTTATCTATTGATAAATCGTGCGTCGTGTGGCTTTGTCGCACTCGAGACTGGCTCTGCCCTGCGCACCAGCATTGCACCCCAAATCTCAGCAACATGAGCGTGTGGCGGCTTGTACATACGCGGAACGGAATGTAGCTGTGTGTGTGCGGCCGAGCGCGCACTTATCTGTGAGGATTGCCGGGCGTGGTTGACAACTGTCGTGTCGGGGCCGGGTCGTAGTCGGGCCGGCACGGTGAAGAAGAGCTCAATGACGATTCAGTGACGATAACACGACGGCGAGACGGTCAACTTAAGTTATTCATTGTTTGGCGTTTGGATAAACCTTTTTAAAGCGATTAATGATCGCAACCTTCCATTATCACAGAAGCGCAAACTCGTCGACATGTGTATTCTGCCTATCCTAACCTACGGTGCTCAGACATGGTCGCTGACGGAGAACCAGAACTCCAGACTCAAGGTTTGTCAAAGAGCGATGGAGCGCAGCATAACAGGTGTTAGACTGACGGATCACGTTAGGAACACGACGCCACGATCCATTGGCATTGCTGACGTAGGCGCAAAGATCGCTAACCTAAAATGGAGGTGGGCCGGACAAGTTTTCCCCATGCACCCCCAGAAGTAGGTGAAACTTGCCCCCGTATGGGTGCCAAGCGACGGGCACCGGCGTAGGGGTAGGATGGCCGGATGACCTGGACAAGTTCCTGCCAGACTTGGCCGGGGCATCAACTGACAGGAATAGGTGGTCTAAGAAAGGGGAGGCCTTTGCCCAACAGTGGGACATAAAAAAGCGATTCATGATAGAAATTAAGGTGCTTAATTAATTTAGGCAATGAAAGTTATTTAAAAGTTATCCTAACTGAGGGTGGCATAAAAGGTGATTGCTTGTCATATAAATTGACCAAACAAAATGTGTTCAGGTACGAAATGAATTTAAAAGTCTTTTTTACTCTCAACTGAGGGTTGTATACAATAAACTCCCTTGAAAATTAATTTAGCTTGGCAGCACTTGACCTATAAAGGTCAATCCATTAGTGGCTAGTAAAAAACCTTATCTTTTAGACTAATGAGCTCGTCTAACCTTTATGGAACTAAAATGACAGTTTGAAATCCGACAGCATACCTATACATTTTCAGGATTCCTTACCCTAAGGGTGCCAAATGGGATCCGTCTGTCCGTCTGCCCGCCTGTCTGTCCGTCCGTCACCGGGCTTTCCGTAGTTGAGTCTCGTGAATCGGTATAGGAATAGGTAGAGTCGAAATTTTCACAGAATGCGTATTTCTGCGGCAACAGAAAAAGAACTACACGAGATTATATAAATTTAAGGGGGTCCCCATACAATTTAAATCAGTGATTTAAATTGCGATTAAAACCAAGTGTTTTTGAAAAACATTGATTTAAATCAATACTTTTAGTTCGACCAGATCAACCAAAAATTGTCAAGGGACTTTCCCCGACATAATAAGGCACGCACACACGTGTCCAATACTATGTTTACCTACATACATAGGTCGAAAATTTCCTGACATTTAAACTCGTAACTGAATCCTGAAATATGACAAATATTTACAGTTTTTTTACTTTTAGATTAATAATAATTTCATAATATTGTATATTAGTAATTAAATCAACATAATATATGTTGATTTAATTACTAATAAATTTTACAAAATATATGTTATTCTTTTAATTAATAAATGACTTCCGAATTAAAATAGATCAGAATGTAAAAAGTAAACGATTTGAAGTAAATAAAGACTATTTAAATCAATTATTTAGATTTATTGATGTTTTAATAAAGTCTTAATTTTTATCCTGATTCAAATATGATCGTAGATATCGTGGTTTATAACATGTTGGTGGCGCAATTGTTTTGATATCGGTTGAGCAATCTGTAAGTTCTGGGTTCGAATCCACGTTCGGAGATAATATTATTTTCTTTTAGTTTTTGTTTTGTTATTTTCAGTGCTCAAAATTTCTTGTAAGATGGTACGGAACCCTTCAAGTGCGAGTCCGACCCGCACTTGACCGATGTTTTAATTAGTTAGTTTTCTCATGAATTTCAGCTCCGTGGTCTAGTCAGTGGTTTCACGCGCGCCGCTCACGCAGGAGTTGCGGGTCCGAATCCGGTAAAACCAATACAAAAAGAGAAAAATATGATAAGTAGTACCTATTTATCTTAAGTAAATAAGGAACGGACGTTGTAACGGTGATGAAAAACATCGTGAGGAAACCTCCAATCTTCATAGCGGCGGAAATGGGCTAGCTCCCTGTCATACAAAATGGGGTATTGAATGACTGGCTAAACGTGGGCACATAGTTCATCTGCCACCCCGTAAGGGAAATGCGTTAAGCTACGTTTAATTTAATTGTTTTTAGGTTTTTTATTAGTTGAGTTGTGATGCTGGAATGTCTGGAGCCTGTCTAGAATTTTAAATCAGGTAACAAACTAATCAAAGTTAACTAAATCTGGACGATTTTGTGAAAAGATAATGGTAAACAAATACGAAACACTTTCGAATTATATGATATAATTATTATTTACCAAGTAGTGCCATTCTCGAGGGTTACACAGGTAGGCTCGGTTTGGAGAATTTATTTAAAAACACTGAAAAAATGGCGTCATTCAGAGCCACTCACGCCCAATGGGTTAACCCATATTGTCCCAAGGGGTTGAGAACGACCCACACTCATTGAACTCTGGCTATTTTTTTTACCAATTACATGTAAGAATTGCCACCATTGAAGAAGATCGTCACCAAAGAAGGTTGCGTCCTTATTATGTCTTATGTTAAGTTATGAAATCTCCATCAAAGAAGACGGTGATTTATTTTATTTTTTTATTTTATTTTCATAGGATAACTTACAGCATATATAAATGTACAAAATTTTGCGTAGACTTAATATTAGGATATAAACATGCCAATTACAAGTGTTCGCCTTCAAAAAGAAGAAATACATATAACTATAACAAAAATACTTATAGCCATATTTACCCAATTAACAAGTAGGTAATTGGTTGTAAGGAAAGACACAATTATTTATATTGGAATTAATGTGAATGTAGACATTTAAAGACAAACATCAAAAATCTTAAATTCTAAGCATTGGTTGACATGAACGCCACGGATATAACGCCGCAAATTTAGCAGAGCCAGTAGTAAACAGATAATACATATACTTACATACCCATAAATATGAACTTTATATTATTCATTTAGCATGTTGTATTTTAATATTGCAGATGACACAGCCCACTCGAAAATTAGTGCGACATGTACAGGTTTACACGAAAGAGAGATTACCCCCTCCACGCGGAACTCAGAGACAGATCAACTTGGCGCGACCTGTATCTATCGCTTCTTTTGATACGACTATAGGGACATATTGCGCCCAAATCTCTTTTATTTCTTTCTATTTTTTGTGGAATATATAAATCGTGTGCACAACCGTGCCTCCGCCACCCTGTATGACAAAAGGCTGATGTAAGTTTCTTTGTTTTGTTTTTCTCAGGAATATTTATTATTTATTCCTATTTTTCCTAAGCCCCAAAAACAGGACTCGTAACCGAATTAGTATCGAAAATGTTCGCATCGCATTCATCATATCAATTTAGCCGAGTTCTTTGCGAGACGAGCGTTAATATCATCAGATAAGGGCGGCGTAGCGGCCGAGAGGGGTAGGCAGTGACGGTGGTAAGTGGCGGCTACAAGCTCAATTCATAGCGTCACGCCTTTTCCCATACTGTGAGGCAGATGCACCCTATATGGGAAAGGGAGTTCAAGATTACTGTAGAACAATAAAACAAAATAGCTTCTTAATTAAACCCCTGAGTTAAATTAGTTTTGCAACATGTATTGTTGAAATACCTACTATTTATTTTACGACCTCCGTGGAGTTGCGGTTCAAGGCTCTGCCTCCCAAGCGAGTGGTCCCGCGTTCGAATCCTGGCTGGAAGAAAAAAAACAGGTCTTCGATGTTTGTCTGTGACGTCGCTGTTTATGGTTTACATGTCACAGGATATCCTAGTGTGGGATCAGTTCCAAATAGATCCTATTAATCACCCTTCGCTGACAGTCCGTCTGTCCAGCCGTCTGTCCGGCCGCGCCGGTCTGTCCGTCTGTCCGTCACCGGGCTGTATCTCATGAACCGTAATTGCTATAGAGTTGAAATACCTATGTACAGAATGTGTAACTCTGTTGCCGCTACAGCAGCAAATGAATAATACGCAATAGGGAATATCGATGTGGTTTAAAATTGTCTGAAATGATATTTTTCTCAATGTTTATCGTCCTTACAACCTATCTATGACATACTTTTATTATTTATGCTCCATTTAAAGTCTAAAATAGTATATTAAAATTGCAAAATTCAGGACAGGGAATTCAAATTTGCGAAACGCCTCACAATCGGTCGAAAGGGGATGTGACGTCAGATGCCACAGCCGGGGCCAGGGCGCCGCGCCGCTTCAGATGAATCAAATTCTTTGCAGGTACAACTAATTATTCTGTGTCTTTACCTAACTCCATTCATAAGCCGAAGTGTTACTTTACCATATATTTTTTCTGAATCCTCCTTGACTTGAAATAAATTCAATAATACTACCTTCAATGATAAAAAAGGTACAGTTTCCAGTTCTATAAATTGTAAGTATACTTCTGAAGACATTTTTAGTCGTATCAAATCGAAAGTTTTGTTGTAAAAACTAGGTTTTAAGCCGGTACCATAGTATAACCTACGCAAAACTTACTTCGGACCATACGGACGGACGAATTCGCACCATGCTAACTATATAAATGTAACTTATAGATACTTACGTTAAAGTGATCTCCACAACAACACACACATTATATTGACGACACTTCATCTCTTCTCATTATTTTACTCTCCACAACAACACACACATTATATTGACGACACTTCATCTCTTCTCATTATTTCACACCATTGTGTTCGTATTTTCTGAACACTTGGAACTTGAAAAAAACATTTTATCTGGTGCACTTCTAATTGTGTTATTGCTCTTTGGCTAGTTTTTTAGCTTCTTCCAGTGTCTCCAAAATAAAACTGATTTGGAAATAACTATTCGGCCACGGTAATAAACAAAACAAACATGGTGTGTGGCGGGTGGCGTGGCATGTGACGTCATCCGCCGCCACTGCAACAAATGGCGGCGTTTAACCTCTTTAAGGTTCAAAATCGCGACCCGTCCCTAATACCCTCGGTTTTTGAGAGGTTAAGCCGCTAAAATTTACTATGTGATTTAAAATGTGATTTCAATAGTTAAATGATATAAGAGACGTTTTTTTGCGTTTATGATTTAACTGATCCAAATCGTGTGCAAGTCCGGCTCGCACTTCACCACATTTTTTGTTTGTTTTTGTCCTATAGTCGCCATCTATTAAACGCATCTCCTCCCTCCATATCCTCTTAGTATTCACGAAGCCGACCGACACCGTCGTTTTGTTTCGTCGTCCTGTCCTTGCTTATTTCACGCCATTTCTCAACCGACTTCAAAAAGGAGGAGGTTTTCAGTTCGTCTGTTTTTAGGGTTCCGTACCCGAAGGGTTCCAAACGGGACCCTATTACTAAGACTCCGCTGTCCGTCCGTCCGTCTGTCACCAGGCTGTATCTCACGAACCGTGATAGTTAGACAGTTGAAATTTTCACAGATGATGTATTTATGTTGCCGCTATAACAACAAATACTAAAAAACAGGATAAAATAAATATTTAAGGGGGCTCCCATACAACAATTTTTTCAATACCACATACAAACTTATGGATGCACCTGGTTACGTACATGGAGTGTGAAAGTAACCGCACCAATAACTTTGTAAACAATATTTTGCTGTGTAAAATCCAAACTATTCACTCCACACCATCGCTTCCATTGAACGGTGGTACGGAACCCTTCGTGCGCGATTTAGACTCGCACTTGACCGGTTTTTTTTATGTGTTTGTTACGTGATAACTCCGTCAATTATAAAGTCCCATAAAATTTTATCAAAATTTATTTAGAGCTTTTTGAAAAAATCAACAAATACAAAAAATATATTTATTTATTTATTTATTAGATTTTAGGGCAAGTAATAAACTTATATGTGTTACGGCTAAAGCTAGGAGTGAAACTAAACTTAAGTTTAGCCGTCTGAAGTCATGTTCGTTTGTAATAACGGATGTCATCTTTAATCGGCTAGACTGCACATTAGCCGATGCGTTTCGGTTAATGTTGGACATGAGTTAGCTTATGTTGAAAACGTAGTATTCGTGCGACTGCGGGGAGCGGAGCAACCACGGGCAACAAACGAAAAATAATAGTACTAATCGCCGTCCTGGAAACCCATCCCCAACCCCTCCTCCTCAACCTCTTAGTATTCACGAAGCCGAACCTTATTTCGTTCCGTCGTCCTCTCCTTGCTTATCTTAACACGACATTTTTTATCTACTCGTACTTAATACCCAAGTTATTCAATGGGAACTAATTTTTGAACTGTTATTTAAACATTCAGGAGGTTATTATAATCAGTTGAAAAAATAATGTGCAGTTTTTTTATCGGCGGTTGGTGAATTTGTGTGACAGTACAACATAGACAGTAACAAAAGAACAATTGGCCGGTTATTTCGTCTTCCAATGTCAGTACTAAAAATACGCAAGCAGACTAATAAATAAATGGCCAGTAAAAATGATTGATTGGGCAGATAGATAAATAGTTCGGCAGTTCACATGAAGCGGAGACGCCCGTATCCGAACCGATTGCAAAAAGAGGTAGATTTTTGTTAGAAGGGACAGAACTTAAGGCGCTCGATGCGGAAGCGACCAATCATGATTTAGTTGATGCAAATGGCTAGTATTTAATCGCACACCAAAATACTGATTTTCACAGCAAAAATACTGATTTTCACAGCAAATATCAGGGCAAAATGCTGCGGTAGCTTAGGTGAAGGGTAAAGGGGGTGAGCGTAGGGAAGCCTCCTTTATCCTTCATATCCTAATATGAAGGATAAAGGAGGCTTCCCTACGCTTCAACGGAGATTCAACCTACTGAACATGTAAGAACAACAAAAATACTTAAAACATTAACTTGAGTACACATAAAATACTTAAAAAGTGTTTTTTTTATCCTTTTTTGCTGTGCAAATCAGTATTTTTGATTTGCGATATAATACTAGCCATAAAAAAGTCTAAATAAAAATAAGTTTGTAGATCCTAAAGAGTACATTTAACAAAAAATTGTTTTGTGATGTATACGATTTTGTTTTTCATACTTTTTTATAGAAGCACGTAAAACAAAATCATATTTGCGGCTATATTCAGTTGACTCCGGAACTCTCCGTGTGCGTCACCAACTCGCACTTGGCACATTTTTTACATTATACGCCATACGTATATACGAGGAATACATTTTACCACCTCATTGTTTATAGAACTGCTTAGAATGAGATTTCTTACCGATTAATTCCGATTTGTCAACTGCCCACGTAACTGCCCATTTAGTTATTTCACTGCTCAGTATTTATTAAATGATCCATTTTATTATTTTTTACGGCTCATTTTTGTTTACTTTACTGCTACGTTTCAACTGCCGAACTTGTTAAATATGTATTTTGTAATTTAAAAAACTACTATAAATAACTGCCACTTTAAATCAGTGCCTTATTAAATTGGAGCTGTTTATAGTATTAATTATCCAAGGAAATTTGACGATCTCTGTGGTGCAGCGGTTGTGGCTCTGCCTACCATGCGAGAGGTCCCAAGATCGATCCCCGGCAGGGGGTAAAGAAAACAAAATAACCCCAGGTCTTGAATGTTTATGTGTGTGACGTCGCTGTTTCTGGTTCCCACGACAAATGGTATCCTAGTGTGGGGCCAGAAGCAATTTAGGTGCCTTTAAGTAAATGTTTATGTTTTAATTAAGAAGAAATCTATCTTTATTCGGCAAAGATATCTCTTCGTTACCCCATTTATTGCGATGTTATTAAAATTAATATTATTAATTGCAAATCGTCACAATGCACAAATATAGGGGTCAAGGTACGAGTAACTCAAATTTTCTGTATATATACCAAACCTATCAATAAAACATTTAATTCCATTCCATTTAAAATCAAAAAAACTCCCAACACAATAACTCAAAACTTAAGTTAACATTTTGCTGACTTGTTGCTTGTTAAGCTGATAACTTTCGAACCACTGAGCTGAACACACTGTCACGGAAAGATAGACAGACACACGCACGCACACACACACAAAAACGAGCTTCAATCTTAAAAATCACCTCGTTTTTCGTCGGGGTTACAAAAAAGAAAGGCATTTTAATATGCAAAGTGAGTCTAAGCGAAAAGAAAAACAAAATCTTTTCATCAACCCATTTACCGACGGCAATCTTTTCAATAGGACGACGACGAGTAAGTACAAAATGTTTGAGATCCCATCAGGTTTGCTTGGCCTTACTTCTTCCATTTCCGATTTCCGACGTTTCCTTTAAAGCAGCATTTAAACTGATTACCAAGAAGGATTCGTAGGACTAGTATACATGATATGTTTTTAAGTATTTGTTATTTATTTTCTTAAATGAAAAAGCGGTGTATATGAAAACATATAATTGTGAACACCATTAGTTTATAATCTCACGAGATTTATCTCGCCAGTTCGGAAACTGTCGATAAATTGTGAACTGTACCGTACTGTTTACATTTTAACTGATTAATTATGGATAGTTAAGAATAATCCATCCATGACAAACCGTTTAATTGTGACTGTACGAATTTGTTTACAATGTTACGTATTAATGTTCAAAAGTTTATAATCTATTGATGTCAAACCGCTACATTGTGATCTGGTCTAAACTTGAATTGAATACGAAATATCAGGGCGAAGTGGTGAATCAGGGTATGTTAAGGCTGAAGGCGGTGAGCGAAGCGAAGCCACCTTTATCCTTCACTATGAAATTGACATATGGTAAGAGGAGAGCACAAGAAACATTCAATCCCTTAAATTGTAAGCAGTTTATCTATGTTGAATTCACAATTTATCGATAGTATACTATGTCACGCGATAGATTATTATAATATAAATTATATAGGTTTTAAACCCAGACACTGAAGTTGATCCATCCGGTAAAACCGTCAGTGATTTGCTGAAAGAAAAGCACCCCCCGCCTAATACTCCAGATCCCGCTTTATTCACTCTCCCCAAAGACGTCACAAAACTCTCACCACTCCTTGAAATCGAAATAACTTGTGACCATGTCGAAACAGTTGCGAGAAAACTACACGGCGGCAGAGGCCCCACTGGATGCACAGCCGAAAACTGGAGAGATTTCCTACTCCGCTTCGGCCAAGCAAGCGCCCATTTAAGAGAAGCCGTAGCGCAGCTCACAACGAAACTTAGTAACGAAACCATACCCTGGACCCAAATACAAGCATTAATGTCAAGCCGACTTGTTGCTTTAGACAAATGCCCTGGCGTAAGACCTATCGGCATCGGCGATTGCCTACGAAGAATATTATCCAAATGCATGATCTTAGCAACAGGCTCTGAAGTCACTGAAGCATGCGGCCAGTCAAAGCTCTGCAGTGGACTGGGCAGTGGCATCGAAGGCGCCATTCATGCCATGATCGATGTCTTCCAAAGAGATTGTCAACCTGGTTCAAACTGGGGAATGCTCCTCGTTGACGCGAACAATGCTTTTAACGCCGTGAATAGACAACTAGCCCTCTGGCAAGCAAGAATATACTGGCCACACTGCGCCCGCTTTTTTTATAATACTTACAATGGCCACGCTGAACTAGTATTTCGCGATTCTGATACAAGACTATATAGCAGAGAAGGCGTAACCCAAGGAGACCCACTCGCAATGCCACTGTACGCGCTTGCAACACTACCAATAATTAACAAACTTAAAACCGAAAACACAGTCACACAATTCTGGTACGCCGATGACTCCTCCGCGCAAGGCACTTTCCAAAGCCTACGACAATGGTGGGACAACTTAAACAAAACAGGCCCAGCATACGGCTTCTTACCACAAGGTAAAAAATCATTTCTAATAGTGTCAGAAACCGACAAGTCTACCGCAGTAAAGACGTTCTCCGGTTCCAACGTCTCCATAGTTACCGGCTCCCGCTTCCTAGGAGGCTACATAGGGACAGGAGGGGACGTCTTCGTAAAAAATAATGTAACCGAATGGATATCTATCATCGAGAAACTCACAACAATCTGCAAAAACTCACCTCAAGCCGCTTACACTGCCCTAACTAAAGCAGCTCAGTTTAAATGGTCCTTCCTACTACGTGTTTTAAAAAAAGCAGAAGAACTTTTTGAACCCTTAACTAACATATTACACGACAAATTCATACCAACACTAATCGGAGGCGAAATCACAAAACTTGAAACCCTGCTATTTACCCTCCCAGTCCACAAAGGCGGACTTGCCCTTTCTGACCCCTTCAACACACCAAACCGTGCATACCAAATCTCAAAACAGGGATCTACAATACTTTCAACAGCCCTAACAGAGATGAAAGACATAAACCTGGCTGAACACTACAATTCTTTGCGTGACGCAAGAAAGGAAGGAAACAAGGAAAAAGAAACATACGAGAACGAAACTCTAGAAAGCATTCTAACAAAATTACCATCCAAAAAGAAAAGAGCAATAGAAAGATCAATAGCGACAAAAATTAAAACAAAAACATCAACCTGGCTTTCAGTAATACCGACAAGAAAAGACAACTTCGACTTATCACCCCACGAATTTAGAGATGCCCTGGCCATAAGATACCACCGCACACCAATCTCCATGCCTGCGACTTGCGACGGCTGTGGCAATGACAACTTCAACGTGGACCACGCCTTGTGCTGCAAAACAGGTGGCCTTATCACACGCAGACATAACGAAATAAGGGATCTTTTCTGTGAACTGTGCCAGCAAGCCTGGGGAAACGTCACGAAAGAGCCAGTCATCTCCGAAGGCGATACTGGGCTGCGCGCAGACATGGCTTGTCGGGGGGTATGGATTGCCCAGAGGGAGGCGTTATTTGATATCCGTGTCATAGACACCGACGCTCCTTCCCACGCATCACGCCCCGTAGCGGCTGTCCTTCGTTCAGCTGAAGAAGAAAAGAAAAGGAAGTACTGCGACCCATGCGAGACGCGCCACACCACCTTCACCCCTTTAGTAACCTCTGTCGACGGAGTTTTTGCTCCACAAATGATATCATTCACTAAACACCTCGCCGAAACGCTGGCGGACCGCTGGAACCGGACCCCTGCCACAATAATGGGCTGGCTACGAGCAAGAATTCAAACCGCCATCATCAGGGCTAGCAGCATGTGCATCCGCGGCACCCGCCATAGGTGGAATCGCACAGGCCTATATGAGGATGGAGCGGCAGTCCCACACGTACTGTCTTTAACTAGAATGAAATATCCTATTTATATTCTCTGTACTTATTTTCATGAATCTTTTGCTTAATAAATTTCTCTCTGTTTATAGGTTTTCAAAATGTTACACGAGTAAGTCTCGCCGACTATTATTTGTATGCTGTTCATAAGTTGAATTTCCAGCAAGTACAACACCGTCAAATTAAGATGCATCTCGTCGGAATGCAATATGTAGAACAAGCATATAAATGAGATCGGCACACAAATAAAAACTTCGATTTGTAGAAAAGTTAATGGCAACTTATTTATATTGTAGTTCAAAGTTAAATTAAATTGCTTTGCGCTGCAACTTTAATTAAATGCTACTAAAAAGCTGGGTATTTTAAAAAGAAGTTAAACGTTGATGAGTTTCTTTTGACCTTTCTGCATTTTCGTTTTGATTACTGTGAGGAAATGTGAGGTTATGGTGGTGGCTCCTTGTCTTGCACAGAAGTGTTATATTACGCACCAAACTTGGTAATTGAGATGGATGAAAAACATCACACTAACCATTTATTCAATAAAGATATATTCATGAGGAACCCTCATCTGGTTATCTGATCTGAATTTAGTACCAGCTTACCTGCTGAATCATTTGTCTTGGTACTAAAGTGAAAATTTATTTAGTATTATTTACATAAAGGTTCTAGTAAACGTAACTTTTAGGGCCTGAATGGTGCCAAACGGGGGTTTGGTGTTTAAGATTGAGTTGAAGCTATGTATGGTACCGTAGTGTAAGAAAGAGAAGATGTTTTTACTTGTATTTGTGCTCTGTAAAAATATAATTGAGCTCGCTGAAAAGATGAGACTTAAAGAGCATCGACATCGATGAAGTACCTAACTGACCGCCATTTTGTAAAATCTTTTTTCGCGGCCAGAGATGAAACATGTGTCAATCGATAAAGTAAATTAAACAAACAAAAGTATTTTTATAGAAGAAAAAAATAAGTTACTTGGTACATGTGGTTAGTCACGAACGATACCGACTCTTTCAGATCATCGTAATGGGCGAGGTAGAAAGGATGCGCTGGTAGAAGGAGGATTTCGTGGCTCCGCAACATAAGGCAATGGACTGGAGTGGCCAGCGTAGAACAGCTCATGCGCTTAGCAAAGAACAGAGAGGAGCATGGAGAGCTGACCGCCAACCTCCAGTAGGAGGCATTACAAGAAGATGAAGTGTATTTAGTTACGAATTTCGTAAACGTTCTTTGTGACTGAGTTGAAATGCGAAAAAAGGCAACATAAAAGACATTCATATAATAACTATAAATTAAAAAGTTAAAACGTATCCGACATATAACTTACGGCTAAAATTTGGTTTACTTGTTTCCTATTTAGGCTGATAACTTTTGAACCACTTATCCGATCCGAAACAAATAAATAGCACCGTATTTGGGATAGGATAAATGGGTCCTAACATTTTTCGCAGCAGTTCGTGCATTCCGCCATCTATAATATAAATGTTAATGTCCCTACCGAGGGGCACAGGCCTTTACCCGGTATCCGACTAAGATTGAGTCATACTCCACCACGCTGGCTCAGTGCGGGTTGATGGAGAGGTGTCGGCCTAGTGGCCAACCCGACTGTCAGAAGTTTTGAAGCTGCCCTATTAGGGCCTATGACACAGCTATATATACAGCGACTATAACTACAGAAGCCGGAACATGCGGCCGCGTCATCGGAAACATGGAAGCGCCGAGACAAATGCCGCATAGAGACGTGACACCCATCCAGTTCCCGTCTCGGCCAAATGTTGCTTAAACCGCACTATTGTTTCCGATGTGCCAGTACCACTAAGCCATCTATAATAGAATACTCTATATCAATCTCAATGAATCGAACTAACTTATCGGTGAGCACAATATCGGAAAGTAAAAAGCTAAATGTGAACGATGAAGTTCATTCATTCGAGTTACACATTGATGAGCTGACCCATTTTTTTATTTTCCTTCTGTGATGCGGGGCTAAACGATTTGCATGTGGAAAGAAATACTGGCAAGTGCGTTTAACGGACAGGTTGCCCGGGTTCTGTTAGATATTTTTTTTATTATTTTTGGAATATTGACAATCTGAGAACATCGAAATTAAACGATTTTTCGGCGGAAGTCTGAAGACGTAAAATGGCCAAAACTAACTAACTAACAAACTAAACTAGCTTGTAATCCGATAGTTCTTGTGCGGTTTCCCACATATTTCATAAAAAAATGCTTTTTTAATCATTTTACTCCAGTTTATTTTTTAAGTTTACGCACTGCATTTACGTGTTTATGGTACAGCTTGGAGTAGAAGAAACACATATTAGTTACCTAAAACGCATCTGTAATTTTAGACCTAGAGGGCAGCAAATTATACTAAACCAGTCCAAGAAGGATCAGATATTTTTTTATCCCAGACTTCTACCTTCTTTATACCAACCCAGTCCAAGAAGGATATTTTTAAGGCCCATTTCTAGCTGTTGAAGTGAGAGGCTACGCATTCACCCATCGTCTTCTGGCGGGGTAGCGGAACTGGCGGGGTAGCGGGCGGCGCGGAATAGCATCGGGCCCGGATACTTAAAAAAATAGGTGTTTTTTCGAATTTACTGAAAAACGGAAATAAGCTATTTGATAAAATTTAAGGATTGATACGAAGCTCTGAAAGAGGAAAATTTAGGTATAATAATTATGAGAAAAGTCATTAATTTTATATCAAAATTATTGTATCTCCTTTTAAATATAGACTATGTTCAGGATTTTTTACGATCGAGCCAAATTAATCCAATTGCGTAACGACATAGTATTTAAACTAGATTATCTCTTTGTGAACAACATTTATTTTTTGAGACCTATGAATTTATTGGAAATTATTTTATATTTTTTTTTGCCAAAGCTCTCTTCAGTGGTTCTAGCTTCTAGTGTACACTAAGTTTTTAAGCGGGTCCCCAAAACTAGAGCGAGGCTTATCATCAGGATTGATTTTCCTATTTGTATATTTCTGTTCGTTGCCTATGTGGGCCACTGGAAGCAGTCGTGACCGGAATACATACTCTGTGACTTGAGTGGGAGAGATAAAAACATTTTATGGGCTGTTATTCTGTTGCCTGTGTGAAAAATATGGTTTATGTATGCACATGAATATTAAAAATTAATAACAGAGCCGAGTGTATCCGATTTAGGAACAACAGAATGAAAAGTAGTTGGGACTAAACTAGAGTGTACGAGTGAACTTTGATATGTAAAATCAATCAATACAAATAAAAATCATTACAACCGATGTGTCTGTTCTGTACATTGAAGATACGTAATACAAATTAAAAGGGGGTTCACTCAAGTACAGTCATAGAACACAAATCAGCTATGTTTAAAACTTATTTGCTGTGTGTTTCTTCGAGGACAGCGCCAAAACTACTCAACAGATTTTCATGCGGTTTTCACCACATGTAGATGGAACATATTTAAGAACAAGGTTTATTATTTGTGTTATTAACATCTGACGTGTGTTTTTATCAACATTCAAAGATTTATATTTACTTTATTTCTTAAATTTACAAATTGCGTTTTGATAACTTTGCATGAGTTCGGTATTATTATAGGCAACAGATATAATGACCACCAAAATATTTTTTTCCCACCCAAAATGGCTAAATGTCCACCAAAAGTTGCAGAAAATATCAGGGCAAAATACTGCGGTAGCTTAGGTGAAGGGTAAAGGGGGTGAGCGAAGCGAAGCCCCCTTTATCCAAATACAATTTGGTGGACATCCATCTATTTTGGCAGTCATTTCGAATTTATTGTTAGTATATTTTCGAATTTTTTGGTAATCGTTTAAACACAAGCCATTATTATAACGATCTAGGGTAGCCACAAATCACCAAAAACGCTATTTTCCATGTTTCTGATCAAATAGATAAATTAAGAAAAGCTGGCAACCCTTTCTGGCGTCGTGAACATATAAGCGGCGCGGAGGGTTACATTGAAACAGAAACAACGAGTGCTGCCGAACAAATAGTTAAATTGGAGCTGTTAACCCTTTCTGGCGTAGGGTACGTAATCAGTACGGAGTATAAGGCGATGCCGTTGTGTGGCGGGGGAGCCCCACCATTGAAACAGAAACAACGACTGCTGCTTGACAAATAAAAGAATTGGCGGCGTGAACATTAGCGTCACGAGGCAAAGAAATGGGGTCAGGGGCTAACTTTAACTCCAGGTTTCAAATGCAGATAACCTTTCCATACAGTCACGAGATGAAAAGCCAGAGATTGTGGTCTTTAAGTAAATAATATCACCATCATCATTAACATCACGCTTAACGCACTGTTGGGCAAAAACCTCATCGCTATAGCACCAATCTTCAAGGTCCTGTACCAACTAATCCAAGGAGATCCCGTCGACGTCATAATTTTTGTCAGATCAACGACTACCCTCCGTGACCTCGTCTAGCCAATCGTTCGGCCTATCTCCACCTTAGTTCCGTTAATCCCTCGCCTACGTCTTCTGCCTTCGTATCTTCATTCGAATTTCGAATAGTACTTTGTCTTGATGTATATTGACACAAGATCAGGCTTGATTCGCCCTTTAAACTTGTTACACATGAGTACTTCGGGCATCAGTGTCGGTCCATCGACCTAGGCGTCATTTGCTTTTTTACTTGAAACAAGCAAAATGCAATTGAGACTAAATAAAAAGTAATTGGAATTAAAACAGTTGCACTAGGAACGAACCAATTGTTTACAAAGTACCTAACCGCGAGCATTTCTGTTTTGTTATGTTAACATTATCGATGCGAGCAATCGCTTCACATTGTGGTCTAAATTCGTTACATTTCATTTATAAGAGCGGTTATTTCATTTATTAGAGATGTTTCGGAGCATTTATTTAAATGCTCGAAAGCGGTGGCGAAGCATCCTTGAATGTTTCATTCCACCTTATAGTTGTATCCCATCGGATTTGGCAATTCGTGTGACTACACTAGCATTATCCAAAAAGGTATATTTAATGATTAAACGAACTTACGTGAAGTTCTATCATAATTATAGGAGTGCTTTGTCCGAAGAGATTAGCAATGACACTTGTAGTACCGCGTAGTGTACGCCTTTCACACACTATATTTTTGGAATCCTTTATTTGAATCCATTTATTATTATTTTTTTGGAGTAGTTGTGTATCACCTCACCCGCGCGCATTTTGCTATCTTCATTTAGTTCAGAGATAGGTATTTATATCATTCCAAAAAAAAAGTATTTCACGATCTTACTTCAGAGGGTGTAGATTTGTAGAAGCAAGGGTGGGAGGGTTTGCTAATCTCTTCGGACAAAGCACTCCTATAATTATGATAGAACTTCACGTACATGTAAGTTCGTTTAATCATTAATTATATGTCGTGCTTTGTCCTTTGAGATTAGCAATGACACTTGTAGACTTTTAGAGCTAATCGTGAAATATATCACTATCGGATGGAACCAGATATAATTAAGAAATGATAACAATAAACCAATTGCTTTCAATTGTTCGATTTATTTAATAATGTTCTAGCAAATGAATCGTCATTACAATAATAATCTACCGTTTTGCTATAAAATTTGGAAAAGTGTTGGAGTTAGCACTTCAGCCAGCTGTTTTTCTTATTCTGTCAAGACTGACACCTAAGAAACGAGCTGCAGATGTAGCGGCATGCCGCGTACTATGTGCGGAATAAACAGACACATCTATGCCACACATATCTAGGGTAGATTTAAACCAACGGCTCAAAGTTTGTGATCCTACTGCCCTATAGGGCTTTCTTATACTAATGAATAAATTATCAATATCCGCACGCATTGGATTTGTTAAATCTAAGTATGCATTTAATGTTCTTGCAGGGCATATTTCGGGCCGTTCATAGAAAAAAGGTATAGATAATATCGGTTGGGACGCTCCAACGCGAGATGTTTTAATCAGGTCTGGAATTTTTATGATGACCTTTGTGGATTGTGACTCGATGTTGCAAACTCTAATTTTTGACATTGTTTGAGATCTGTGAGCCGTAATTAAGGCGAGAAGCGTAACTAGTTTAAAAGTTTATTTTTTTTTTGGATAGTCAAGCCTTCATTTGGATACCAATTAGCGACGTAGTTAAGAACCAAGGTAGTGTCCCAAGTAGTGTTATACCTCGGCAAAGGAGGCCTTAAACGGAATATGCCCTTAAAGAACCTCTTCAAATTACAATCATCTCCGATATCGTTTAGTATTATCAAAGATAATGCAGAACGGCAAGTATTTAAAGTACCATACTGGGCACCAGCCTCAAATAATTGCGTTAAGAAGGTAATCACATTAGAAATAGGTGTTTCATACATATCCAGATTATTTTGATTGCAAAACAGAAACCATTCCTATAAAGGTATATAAATGTGATCTTTAAAACTAAAACTAAACTATAACTGCACTAAACTAAATTAAAAATTTCCCTGAGTTCACTGCCGGGCGGGAGGGTGCCCAAGACGCTGGCACTGTTACCTCGCTGTATCGCAATACTGATGCGTTGAGCGAGGTAGGCGCCAGCTCTGCGGTCCCCTGACGCTTCGACGAGCCTCTTAGAGATGTCTTTGAGGACTCTTCGAGCGTCAGGGCCCCACGGCCCAAGGGTCTCAAAGCCGAACGGAATAAACAAATAGTCGTCGCCGAGAGCGGCGTATTTGCGGGTTTTGAGACACTCTGCTGCTGCCGCCGCAGCGCCGGCTGTGGCTGAGGTTGCCGAAAGGTGACACGGTGCCAGCGTATCTACGCAGGTCGCGTCCCATACTAGCGACCTCCCGCTCTGCCAGGGAATGAGCGTCATTCCGTCTGGCCTCTTGCCATCGTCGCGTGCCAGTCCATTGGGTTCAAGTATTGCTGGCACGCCACAGCTGGCAAGGGCCCGACGGATGACGTCATTAAGATTGGCATGACGGGACCACCGACCGGCGCTGCGTTGGCAGGAGAGGCCGTGGTGACCTAGTTGGTCCACCCTAGCACCGCAGCGGCACCGATGGATTTCGTTTGTCTTTACGCCGAGTCGCAGGCAAACGGCGAGGGTAAGGGTGGTACGGTCAAGCAGGGTGCCAATGTGCGTTGATGGGATTGCGCGCAGCCAGTGTCCTGACTCCTTCTCCCTGGTAGCTAGGAGACGAGCGCGCACTGCTGGACCACTAGCCGTTTTTACCAGATCTTCGCGGGTTTTAATGCATAGCGGCTCGTCCCATAGCCGTTGAGAGTTCAAATTTGTTGGAAAATTTTGCCTCGGACAGGCTTGCGTCCAGGCATTCCTGGCCTCGACCAGACACGTGACCTCCACATCACCGAGTGATGGGTTTATAATTTTACCATAGAGATCACGTGAGCTATGGGTTGAAGACAGGAAGGCCGGGAGCGCCACATCTGAGATTTTCCGGATCCCCAAGCCACCGTGTCTGATTGGAAGGGCGGATTGGGTCCAGCTTCGTTCATCGAGATTAATGTTTAAAATTTTGCTTAATGTACTTTTGGTGATATCGTCTAAAAGGTTGAGAATGGGAGGGTATTTCCAAAGAGGAGAGCATCGAAGGAGGTAGGTAAATTTGGGTACAAAAAGGCAAAACCGTATGATAGACAGGGCCATGTGGGGATTTAGGTCAGTCAGTTTGATGGAATTTTGATTGAATTTAGAGATTTGTTCATCCACGAAGCTGGGGATCCCGTCCTCTAGAACGGGGGCCCCTAGGAGGCGAAGTGAGTCTTTGTCTAGAATTTTAATGTTAGGGGCAGCTGAGTTGAATTTAAAGATGATCTCAGTCTTTTCCGAGAGGGTAATATTATCGGATATGAACAATTCGCATTTCGAGAAATTGAATTCTAGGCCTATTTTTTTTAATTCTGATGTTAGGTGTTCTAAATCTTGTAATACGTCTTCGACTTTGCCTCCTATGGTCCCGTCGTCTAGGTACCAAATGTTGAATTTGGAATTTAGGCTGGTAATGATCGGATGGATAGCCAAACTGAATATTGCCGGTCCGAGTGGGTCGCCCTGCTGACAGCCGACGGCAGAATTTATAAGATGGTCCCTGAAGACTAATTTAGAATGTTTACTGTAACATTGCCACATGTAATTGTAGATAGATGGTGTATGCTCTTTAATTTGGGATAGCAGGGCGCCTCTGTCTACCGAATTGAAGGCGTTTTTCACGTCTACCTTCAGCAGCACGTCACCTCCTCCGTTAGCTAGGAAGGTGCGAGTCGCGTGCACAGCGGCCTCGCAGCCTCCCCTGCTACCGAAACCCAGCTGTACCGGTTGTAAGGTAGTGCAAAGATCTGGTAGGATATACCTACAGCAGATCTTTGACACTATGCGGCGGATGGTATTGCCTACAGCGATGGGTCTGATACCCCCGTCCTTCTTTATGAGGGCACACAGATTAGCTCCGTAGAGCACGTCTGTTATGCCTTCGTGTACCTTTCCAGACAACATGAGGCTCGCCAGTTCAGCGATATCCGCCAGGAGAGTCTGCCCGACGTCCCCGACGGCTCCACAGATCAGGTCTTTGTAGTGTTGCGGGGTCATGCCGTCGAGGCCGCCTGCGGAACCACTTCTGAAGGACATCACCGCAGATGCGATGTCCTCGGCTGTAGCCTGGGGGGTACGTTCAGAAGGGTTGGGGGGATCAGGGAGGTGCAGTGTTGGTGAAGGTGCTGGGTGCTTTGACTCCAGCGCGTGCAGAGTGTCCGGGGAGTCAGGGGCGACAGCATCGCTCGAGAAAAGAAGTTGAGCAGCTCCCTTTAAATCCCCGTCACTTATTTTATTCTCTATTGTTTTCGTCATGTTAAATTTGGATCGAGATCTATTGTTGAGAATTTGGCCCGAAAAGGTTGGTGATTGGTTCTTGCAGTTGTTTTTAATTGATTGTGTAAGGGATCTGCTCTTGCTTCCATCCTTATCTACGTGCAAAGTCCGGTATGCGAAAGTAAGCAGCTGTTCCCAACTGGGGCCATCATTGTTTAAGATGACCTGTCGTATGGAAAGGGACAGAGAGGTCGCCACGCATGTCCTGGCACCACGAGGGATTCTTTTAATTAATGGGCACATTTGTTTAAGGCGTCCTAAGGTTTCCCAGAATGCGCCCGTTGACGGCTGTGTTCTGCTGCTATCATTGGGCGCAACCTGAGCGCCTTGGTTGCCCTGTGGTGCGAGGTAATGTTTTTTATGTGTTTTGGAATTGTGTATCTTTAGACCTCTCTGTCCTTTGAACAGCCGCTGCTGTGTGCATTCCGGACACTGCACGAGATCTGAAAGTGATGTGTCGAAGGTCTGGCTGCAGACGGCACCTGCTGACGGCCCGGTTGACTGCGACATCGGCGTAGCACGAGCGAATAAGAAAGCTACAAATATAATTTGGTACTACTGAAGAATAGAAAAAATATGTATATATAAATAAACAAACAAAAACTGTTCATCACGTCGCACTATATCTTCTTCGTGCTGTGAGAAGCCGCCGACGCCGCCTGCCTCGGCAGGTTCCGTGTGGCGGCGGCGTTCTAAATAGATGTAGGCTGGATCAGTGCCCCATTTCAGGGATCAATGATCCAAGAGCGGGCTAGAATTTGATCGAGGTAAAGTGGATTGAGCTGTCACTTTCTTGAACTGTTAACTGCAATCTGCGGGCTGTGGAATCTCTCCTGCAGGTGGAAATCACCTTCAAGCACTTCTTTTACATTGAAATTTTGAGCGTGAGAAAAATAAATAGGTGTCGGTCGAAATGTCACAACAAACTGGATATTGTGAAAATGGGTAAAAGTGTCAACAAGTCATCACATCAAAAACTACATATTATATTATTCTTCTTATTACATTTGATTAATTTTATTTCTGACTTCTTCGAAATCCATTCACTTTGGATGATAAAAATACTAGATGATTATATATTTATTTTCTAATTCAGAGCTTCAATTCAATTTACTAAGTTGGTTTTTTTCGTATAGTTCCCATTGACATATTGATGTTTTCAGTCACACTGATAAATATTCCTTAAAATAGACCTCGTATTGTTTCATGGTATTGTCCGATAAGGAAGAGGCCATAATGTCCATTGCGGCTGATGGAATATTTCTTCTTAACATGGTTTGTTCGACAATATTCCTGCTACCAGGGTAATCTGGGTGTGGATTTGTCGATAGCTGGAATAAGGAGAAACTCAAAAAAAAAAAACTCAAAACTCAAAACGTTTATTCTGTAAATAGGCCACAAGGGCACTTTCACATGTCATTTCATTTCATTTTTTACAGAACATTTGGTATTATTTATTATTATTATCAGAAAAAAAAAAGTACTTAATTATTGTTTCTGAGAGATGTAAAGAGTCTCAAATGTCATAATAAAATAATTAAAATATAAATAACAGAGATGTATAGTCTCTTTAGTCAATAATACAATGATAATAGGAGATGTAAATGGTCCCCACAGTCAAGAGTTGTATAATTAAATTAATCTTTGGAGGTGTAAAAGGCCTCCAAGTGTCCAGTAAAAGAAACTCTGGCAGTGAGGATGCTCACAATTAATTAGAACAAACGATTAAGTTATCATCTGCTTTGAATAATAATAATTCTGATTTTAATAACCTCTTAAATAGAGGGAACCATGGTTGGGTGGGCCAGTACGGTACCACCATGATGCCCCTAGCTTTATCAGTGATTATCTTTCGCAACGACTTAAGGATCATGGTGAAAGGAGGGAACGCATAAAAATAAAGATCGGACCAGGATATTGTGAAAGCATTGATTGCAAATGCGTCCGGATCTTTATGCCATGAGACTTAAACAGTACATTTCTTATTAACTCTGCTGGCAAATAAGTCTACAACAGGTAGTTGAAACTTTGTAATTATCCTTTTAAATGCATAATCACTTAGCTCCCATTCTATATCTGGGTGTATGCGTCTTGATTCGGCATCAGCGATTACATTATCAGATGATCGAATATATGTAGCATAAACATGTAGATATGCTTCGACGTGCACACCACTGCCATAACTGTTTCGTAATATCTGTTAAGTGTGGATATTGAATCCCACCCATTCTATTCACATATGATATGGCAGTGGTGTTGTCTATTCATAATAAGATTTGACAATTTGTTAAACTCTTTGCAAATATTTTTAGACCAAAATATGCAGCCAATATTTCGAGATAATTAATATGTTGTAATCGTTCCTCCTCACTCCATAGTCTACTTGCGGTTTCTTTTCCACAAGCAATCCCCCACCCCGTTTTTGAGGCATCAGAATAGATTTCCAGGCAAAATTCGTCAGTTTTGATAGTCTTTACCGAGTGGGAAATTGCATGTTTCCACCAACGTAAATCCGAAATTATGTTATCAGGTATCATCATGTAGCTGTCATAATCATTATCTTTGATCAAGCTTAAAAATTTACAGCGTTCAAAGAGCTTGTATAAAGCCAACCGTATTCAATAGCAGGGCAGGCCGAAACTAAAAGACCCACAAAACTGGCAAAATCTCTTATTTTGCATCTCTTGAGTTTAAGATACTTAGTAATCTCAGTTTGGATACGTTTTGCCTTTTCTACAGGAAGACTAACCTGGAACTTTTGCGAGTCAATTACATATCCTAGGAATTTACAAATTTTATAGGGAGTAAGGCGGCTTTTTCCTTCGTTAATGATAAAGCCTAATGCTGTCAATAGTCTTTTTGTATCGCATATGTTCTTAACACAATCATCGTAAGACTGGCCAATTAGCAAAAAATCATCTAAATAAACCGTAGATAGATAACCCTTAAGGCGAAGAAGTTTTACAACCGATTTCAAGATTTTGTTGAACACGAACGGTGCCGTATTAAGGCCGAAAAGTAAAAATGTTGAATTCGGAAGTATCTTGCTCCCACTGAAATCTCAAATATTTTTTGAAATGAGGATGGATTTTTATCAAGAAATATGCATCTTTCAAATCGAGCGTACTCATGAAACTATTCCTCGATATTAATTTTAATGCTGTACGCAAGTCCTCAATTTTAAAGTGAGCTGTGTCAATGAATTTATTAAGAGATTTTAAGTTTAATATCAATCTCATTTTTCCATTGGGCTTTGGGATCAAGAAGATACTTGATAGATATTGATCATGACAAACAATACATTTTGATACTGCGCCTATTGATAACAGATTGTCAATCGCTGTCCTAAATTGTTTTTTGTCAGCTACAGAGTAATTTTGGAATTTTGGTAAAGCCTTCTGTGTCACAGGACGAGAAAATGGTATTTTATATCCTTCAGTATATGAAAGAATAAGCGGATCTTCAGTTAATAATCTCCATATGTCATAATGTAACGCAAGCCTACCGGCATAGTTTACCGGGATTATCTGCGATGGTACTACTGATTGGGTTGCCGATACGACGATGGTTTCGATGAGGGACCCGGTCGATTCTTCATCGAAGTCGTGGCAAGCTCCTTCGTCCTTTGAACTCCCTGCTGCCTGCGAGGCGGAAGAGGACCCTTCCAGTTTAAACGCTTCGCTGGCGCTGGATTTTTGCTTGGTTGAGGCTTGGGTACTTGACTGGACTTCAGTTCTGCGCCGGATTTATTTATGGCTTTAGCTGATTTTAAAGTGTCAGCTAAATTTTCACTGAAGAGGTACTGGTCAATTTTGGTGTTTTGAAGTTGTGATTTCATCTCAGTTTTCAAAGCAGTTAGGATAAATTGTTTACGTGTTTTCGAGTGTGCATGTTGGCAGACACATAAAATTTTGCACGCATCCATCAAAGTTTTTACCATTTTCATGTCCTTGTCCTTTGTCAAAATCAAATTGGATAAGACTTCGCTCAGGCATGCTATAGCTACCGTCAGATCTTTTTGTACTTCTTCAATCGGTTTATCACGCCTGGTCATCGTATCGCTAACTGCTGCTTTGATCTCTCCGTTAAGGACAGGCGGGTCGATTAACTTACAGTTACTAGGTGTAAGATACTTTTCTTTCAATACTTTTCGGGCTTCTTTAGTGAGCCCTGTTGTGGCGTAGTGTTCAAGCCGAACTGCTATGTCCTTTTGTATCTCCTTCCCGTAAGTGTTAATAACCGTGGGATCATCTCCTAGAAGCTGTAATATGTCAAAATCAATTGTATTAGTCTCGTCTGGGATGGCAGCTTTGGCCGTGTCTTTAGATAGCGGCACCGCCGTTTCATCAGTCTGACTAGTTTCGACCGGTAGGATTGGGTCTGTTAGCTCGTCAGGCTCATAATCGCTGAATGCTGGTTGTACTGTTTCAATGTCCGAAAATAACGAGACCAAAGCAATGATAATTCAGTCTAACTTGAACTAGTCCCTAGTACTAGTCGCTATAGCCAGCCTGAGGATATCAATATATGCCTATAGTTGAAACAAGGAGCTAGTCCTCAGGTAACATCAGTCCACTAGTAATGGCCGCTTAAGACTGTGACGTTAGCAAGTATGCAGATGAAACAGTCCCCAACAGTACTGTTTGCTAATTCTACTACTTTGCTAACTTATTGATCTTGCAATTCGACAACACAACACCTAACTTGTAGGTATGTACGTAATAAGTCTGTGAACCAGTCCCATTGTACTGGCCGCTATAGACTATATAGGTACATGGGTAGAATGAAACAGCCCCAATGTGCTGTCCGCTTTATCTACTTTAGCATGATTACAAAACCAATAAAGTATAAACACAATGTTTATTTATTTGCAATTGAATAATTTGGTTGGTATAATCATGTAATCGTTCATTAGAGTACAATCCTCTTGTAACGAAAATAGTGTTCAAATTGCAATATCAATGTTGGCACCATTGATGCGATGTGTAAAAAGTAGGTCACGTCCCTATTCTGGACGTGCGTACCTGGCGGGTACCTATGACCTCGAAGGCGTGGAACCTCGCGATGACGACGTATCGTCGGAATCTTTCTTGTTTCGCCGGTGCCGTCTTCGTGCTAGTTTTCTTTGCAGCTTTCTTATTTTTCGTTCAATTGCGACATCGTCGTCGTCGTCGCGGTGTTTTCTTTTCCGCGGCATTCCAACAGTTCACCAAGAGTTCAAAATTCACAACAACAGCTACTAGAATAGGGATGCGGTCGGAACGCGGGCGCAACGTATGGAAAGGCGGAGCACTAGAACGCGAATGAAGATAGCAAAATGCGCGCGGGTGAGGTGATACACAACTACCCCAAAAAAAAAAATGGATTCAAATAAAGGATTCCAAAAATATAGTGTGTGAAAGGCGTACACTACGCGGTACTAAAAGTGTCATTGCTAATCTCAAAGGACAAAGCACGACATATAACTTTAGAAAGAGATCGTGAACGGTATAGATATTAAGAGATACAGAATCGAGCGGATATTACCGCGTCTATAATACAATGTGCTTGCTGGCACAAGAGATGAGGATGACAGCTTGACGGCAAAGCGTAATCCTCACACCAACCTATAGCTATAACTTCTAAACTAGAAGTAGATCGTTTTTGACAATCGTGACTAATAATTATGTTTATAGCATGAATATCCTGAGCAGTGTCGAATTAAATTTTCCTGAAGATCTCAAATGTGAGGATTGCAGGTTTATTTATTTATTACGCGTGGAACATGCTGCAGGAATACATCCTTACGGCACAAGATATCTCTTTCTCAAAACATCCGTACCCGTCATGTATGATATGATTCCGAAAACATCAATTTTCTTTAAAAAAAAATTACATATTTTGCGATGACACAGTGAGGATAGCAGCAACACAAGCACGCAGTTTGCGCAGGACCGAGTTGAATGGCATTGTACATGAGGAGCCCTGTGCTCAGCGGTGGGTTCCCCCCTGACAGGCTGATGATGATGATATCCTAGTAATTTTCAACCGAAATAAAAAAGGAGATGGTTCTCCATTCGACGTTTTTTTTTTTGTATGTTTGTTACGCGATTATTCCTTCAATCATGAATCGATTGATATAAATTTTATCAAAATTTATTTAGCGCTTTTAAAAAAAGCATTTAAACCAAAAAATACATACAATGATGACGTTTTGATTTGTGGTTTTGACGAGGACCTTTCATGTACATAGTCTTCATTCGCATCCCGACCGGCGGCGAGGAAGAAATAGGGCTTGAACTTGAAATCGGTTTTTTAAGTTTTGAACTTCGTAAATTATGATAAACAACATTAAATCCTGTGAGGTAGTCGACTTGCGATCTACCTTATGATGTTCAGGGTAATTCGAGATCAACTCGTAGTTATATCATTAAGATAACAAACTGTATTGTTTTTGACGACATATTGATGTGATATGGTCTTACTTGGTCTCTACATAATACCCAAGATACAGGGTGTAACCTCAAGATAAAGAACATTCAATGAATAACAGGTTCTCATCTTCTGCAATGTCTAGCGCGGATACTTTAATTAGGAAAGGAAGTGATCTGATTTCTGAAATACTGGTTGAACCACCTCGCTCATTATTATATCCTCTAGGCCCTCCATGGAATTTTTGAGGCGTCGCAATTTTGAACTTTATGCTATGGTAATAAAATTCAAAATCTATAACGGGGCTTTGGGTACCCAGGGTCCATGATATTTGAAATGATAACAACGCAGGATGCAAACACGATGCCTCCTATCTCGTCCTTATCTGTGTTCAGTTTCACGTGAGGTGGGAAAGTGATCAGTGTTATAAACAGAGTTGACAATTTGATTCACAAGTCGTGAAGAAATTGAGATTCTATTTAAGAAAATGAAATAAGATGAAAGGGTTTCAGAAGGACCGATTTCACCAAATCTAAATCATGTAGCGTCCGGATTAATTAGACTTAATAACTCAATTTGAGGCTTAATCAAACTTTCCGAGAACTCGAAATTAATATTACATTCTGGTGGTAGTTCATCAAAATTAATTACCTAAAAAATTTAGCTTCAAAAGTCGACTAGTTTTGATTTTCATACGAACTCTAACCCTCCATTTCCCCCTTTAGGGGATGAATGTCATCAAATAATGTCTCAGTGTTACCCCTCCTACCTACATAAGGAACCCCTGTACAAAGTTGTGTGTCTCTTGGACCAGCGATTTAGGCTGCGCTTTGATATATCAGTAAGTAAAGCCATCAATAAGTCAGGACTTTGAATTTTATATAAATAGATTACAGCGGTTATACCTATATCTGTGGGTCACCTGCCAAGTCGTAACGTTATATCGTATATATAAATCCAAAGTAATACCTTCTTTACATGTGAAGTCTCTACAAACAAACCTAGACCGCCTTTCATAAAATTTTCATCAACTCCCGCCATCCCATAAGCTCTGGAAAAATGTGTATTTTTCTTTTCAAATTGCATAAAAAGGCAGACAGTAAACAGTAACAAACCTCATTGCTGCAAAAAACGGCAAATCAAAGAGTGATAATTGTATGAAATGCAAACAAATAGCCGAATTCACAGGCTTCTGCTGAAACTACGTGCCGCTTAAATGTTATATTGGCGCAGTCATTTCCCAAGCAATAGATAGAGATAGCACGACTTTGAGTGCCCGTCAGATGAGGTGTTGCTTCGGCATCCGCGCCAAAGAGATAATTCCATGAACTGCAAACAAAGTGTCGAAATTGGCCTGGAGGATTCCCGCGGTACCCTAATAACTGTTATCAGACAAACAAGGGTCTGCGACCGCGAATGCGAGAAACATCAGTGCGCCCAGTGTGAGATTTTGGCGAGTTTCTCGACGAAAACGTTGAGCGCTTCCAGAAAGACACTGTACTTACTCACGGTTGTTTGTATTTATGAATTGTTTTTGTTGCGACGCTTAGGTTGAACGAAGAGTGATCGTCAGTTGTTACAACGCTCTCGCCGCACGCCGCCGCGCCGCCGTGCAGCTAGCACGCCTTAGATAATAAACGTGACTGGGCTATTGCCCAGTGAAAAATTATCCCGTTGGTAAACCGTATTCCAGAGTTTAAGGTTGAAATAAAACGGGTTTAAGTCCTGGCTACCAAGACACTACGGTACTAAGCAGACCCTAAACTCCTTTGTAATAAAACAACTAGATTTTTGGTCAGCAGAACCCGTCGAACACTTTTCACCATACGGAAATGATCCTAGCGTTGGCTCTTTTTGTGAATTCCAGTCTATATAAGAATCACCGATATCTCGATTCGCTTACTTACTCGATGCGTAATTTATCGTGATATCGCAGAAGAAGGGGCCAGGCAGCTATTTGCTTTAATTCGAAGTCGTCGTCGAAAAACACGCAAACAACTCACACTATGCACTCAAAACTAAGTAGTTGAAATGATCGCCCGCGGCTTTGCTTGTTTGCCTTGCTCAAATTGACAAACAAAAATATGCATTTTATACATAAAATATTCCTTCCATCACCTTCCCTCTTCCTCGCGTGTCAATTTGGGCAAGGCAAACAACAAGCATGTATTTTACTGACTCTTTATAAGACTATATCTTTTTTACGGGTCTATTTGAGCAATTATTTGTTTTTGATATATTCAAAAACAAATAATTGACAACATTAAATAAATTAAGCCCATTAATTTCCTAACCGAGGGGCAAAGGCCTTCAGCCGGATAGTAAGATTAAGCCATATTCGTGTTTGTATATAATATACTATAGTATATTTGACATCAGTCAAGACGCCTCTTGAGCCGTCTAATTTCGCTAAGTCAGTCTTTTAGTCGCACAGTTTGTATTTACTCGCATGGTTGATATGATTTCCAATTTTTAATTTTCTAGCTAGACTAGACCACCCCAAATCTCATTCCGAATTCATGAGGTGGTGGTGGAATATGACCTATAGACCACCCCTAATGCTTATTCCTCCAGCAGAGTAATATAACTCACAAGTGCAGTGTTTGCTAATGCAATACGTGAATTATGCTTGACATACAAGACAAACCAGTAAACCATCACAACCTACACTTACTGAACCAGTTTTTAATATATTTTTAACAAACACAATCAAATTAAAAGATGCTGTCTTGCATGTTATTATTGGCTTCGTACAATGTATGCGTTTAAATAATAAATTGGCTATTTTATCTTGTTCTGAGTTATAGAACCGATAAGGTGATCTTTTGGTCCACGCTTGTTGGTCATTTCGCTCATGAAGCGAATTTGTCGTTTCGTATGCTGAGTAGTCAGCGAAAGGACTGGAACAGTAGCCAGGCCCAATAAAAACATTATTTATAGTGTATGGGACCTTAAAAATGCTGTTGGCAATTTGCAACGCATTCAAAAAGTCTTGAATCATGTTTCTCCGTCTGGCTCGAGGCGAACAGTCCAATTTGCCAAGAAATAAATGTAAAATTTCCACCGGATTATACCTATTTGCACAGAACAATACCAAAATAACACATTTTATTTACATTATTGGTCTGTAATCGAAAAACAAAATCGCGTAAATCTTCATAAAGGCTGAATAGAGATTGACCTCCGTGACTTCTGTTGTGGATCTGTTTAAAAAACAACAAATTCCTATTTTACAAATCTGTCAATATTGTTAAAAAACCTATACACTTTTCCTTGTATTGCCACTGCACAGACTGCTGCTTAAACCTTAACTTTATGTTAAGGTTCATAACCTATTTTTTTAAACTACTTTAATAATGTGCCGTTTAAATTATCTTTAGTTTCTTGAGCGAGCACAGTGACAGCTTCACTTCGAGTCCTCAGCTGTGCATGCGATCCGTTCTTCATCATCAGCCTATCAGGGAACCCACTGTTGAGGGTTGTGCGGGTTGAATCGCGTGCACTCCTCATGTGCACACCATTCAACCCGCGTCCATCGTTTTCCTACTATCATCGCTATGTCATCAGACCATCTGGCAGCCGGTCAGCTGACTGACCTTGGCCTCCTCTTGGCCACCACTCGGTTACCGATCAGTCTTCTCGCTTTGTCAAGTGACCTGCCCACTTCCACCTAAACCGTGTTATTCGCTTACTTACGTTAGCTATCTTGTTCTTAGGCTCCGATCCTCAGAATTGTAAAATGGTTGCTTGTTGCTTTCTCAAAAGGACCCTGTCGGTTACTGTCGTTGCTCCGCATTTTTTTTCACTATTTGTTTTTATTAAGTGTCTTGAAAATGTTTGCAGAAGGCAGACAGCAGGCTTACATAAACTCCAGACTTTGTGCGTATTTGCCTAAATAATTTGGACTCACAAATTCTTTTCTTTTTCATTTTTTTTTTCATTCTTTTTAGACATTTACATTTAAATTTTCCTCATATTCGTTGTGAAAAGTTGTATGTGTCGCTAAGGTGCAAAATTATTAGCTCCTTAGTGACACGAATTGTTTCATTATTTTATTATCAAAATAATTAAAAAAATATCATTCTACTTTGTACATTTTTTTTTTCAATTAAGAAATGACCAATGAGGACCAGCGATGAAAAATGACTGCGGTGATTGAAATGGCGCACTTGAGGCCCCGTAGCTCTATTCTGTATAGTCAAATCAATTCCAATAGCTTTCAAATCGATGTTTTAACCGGTCCATAACCGCGCAAGCCTACGCGCAAGGATCGGCGATTTTGAACCTTATGCCATGGTAATAAAATTCAAAACCTTTTACGGGTAATGGCATTTCTAGAAATCCCATGGGAGGTGAGTCCTGAGCAGTTGGCCAACTTCAAATTGACGTTGACCAATCAGTATTGTAATGTGAATTTGTAAGAAATTGGGATATGTCAAGTGAAGAGACACAGAATCAATTTCTACTTTTTAACGGACTTCAAAAAGGATGAGGTTGTTTTTTGTTTTTGCATGTTTGTTACGCGATTATTTCGTCAATTATTAACAGATTTTGATCATTCTTGGTTTGATTGGTAGGTCATATTTCAGAGGTGTTCCTATATAAAATATATCAAATTAGATTTAGTGCATTTTGAAAAAATCATCAAAAATCAAAAATATACACACAGTTGACGTTTTGTTTTGGTTCCCTTCAGCAAAAGTTTTGATGAGGAGTTTTCGTGTATACAGAGAGCATTGTCATCCCGACCGGGGAGGAAGAAGCAGGGTTTGAACTTGAAGTCGATTTTTTTAAGTTTTAAACTTGGTGTATTTATTTATTTTTAACAAAATGAACACAAAACAGATGGGTAAATTTTCCGTTTTATGTTTCCTGTGCTAATCCGAACGTTCACTGCGTTTGGGTAGTGATCTCGAACTAGTCTAAACTAAAACATAGCGTCACCCCTTTTCCCATTCCCAGAGTTAATCTAAACTATTAGACTTTTATACGCTGACGATACAAAGATATTTAGAGTTATTCGAAACACAGATGATTGTAATACCCCACAAAACGACCTAGATAACTTTAAGACCTTTTGCGTCTCCAATAATTTATTCCTTAATCCAGATAAGTGTGTTGTTATAAGTTTTAGTAGGAAAAGAAGAAATATCGATTTCAAATATAATCTTTGTAATAGAGATCTAACTCGTGTCAGCCAGATCCGTGATCTTGGTGTAATAATGGACTCAAAAGTAATTTTTATTCCTCATATCGATGCCATTTTGCGTAACTCTTTTTAAACAACTCGGCTTTATATTGCGTGTAGGAAAACCTTTCAAAAGACTAACGTACAAGATATTATTTAATAGTTATGTCCGTAGTCGATTGGAATTTGCAAGTGCGGTTTGGAATCCATTGTATAAAGAACAAAGTGATAGATTAGAGAAAGTACAGGAAAAGTTTGTAAAGGCAATAGAGTATCGTACAACAAATAAATACTCAGATTATTCCACCGCTTTAAAAATACTTAACTTTACTTATTTAAGTTATCGTCGCGATCGTATTGATTTTTTGACCCTTTTCAAAACTGTTAACAATCATATTGATGCCCCTATTTTATTACAGTCACTTAATTTTAGAGTACCCCGACGCTGTGAGCGAGCTTGTAGAAAAAAAACTCTTTTTTATATCCCTCTCAGTCGTACTTCTTATGCAGGTAGTAGTTTCATTAAGAGGGCATGCAGGCTGTATAATGATAAGTTTGTACATTTAGATATTTTTAGCAGTAAGTTAAGTAAACTCAAAAAACTAACCATTACTTATGAATCAATTTAGGCTGTGTCATATATATATGCTTTAATTTTGTTTTTCATTTGTGTTCATGGGCCTACATACACATATTTACATCTAGACATACATGTACGTATGTTAGTTGTATGTAGCATTTTAATTTTGTATCCCCTTATTTTAGATTTTAAACATCAAAAATTAAATTAAATTAAAAATCGCCTTTAAGTACCTTTTAAGTTGTCATGCACAAAAGCAATTCTTTCATATATAGATATATATTTTTTAAATGTTTTGGTTTGTAATATTATTGTTAGGAAACTGTAAGTCTACTATTTATAAGAATTTTTATGTATTACTTAAAACTATGTAAGACTGTTTGTTTCTTTAAGAAATAAATAAATAAATAAAATATTCGTCACTAATTAGGAGTCGCGTTGTGCAAAGCCTCCAAGACAGTTCCTCCCCCACTGTAATAGTGGAACTGTCCCCCCCCCCCGTCCTCACCCCCTCACCCACGCCCTATCTAACTTGACAGCCTGTCACCGCTGTCAGATTTAATTGGAGACTCCGACACATCATTTTTTTCACCAAATTAGGAGTAACATAAACGCAAAATTGAACTTTATGTTAAGAACTACGTAGAGTGCCTTTACAGTTAGAGTTCGATTATTGCCAGAAATAAGCTTAGGTTATTGCATTAAATCAGTTTCTGATTAGTGGTGTGGTTTTCCTAGGCTTTCATGTCATTAAGTAGTACTGATCCGTAAGCTTCCAGCAATAATCGAAGCTTGCTCTATAATAAACTCCGAACTCAACTCTAACTGTAAATGCACTGTAAGGAAATTGGCATAGGTAAGTAGAACGTTATGCCTGAAGTCCTAAGATAAGAAGGTGATATTAGTATTGGTCTACGCTAGAACTAAACACTAATGTGTCTAATTGTGCTGAAATGGTAATATCAAAATGCGTTAAGTTTAAATTTAAGTGCTTCTCAACATGGAAATAAAGCCAACCTTTACTCAGAATCCATAAGAAGAAGAAAGTTGTAATTTCAGTTTATTAGTACCTACTGCTAGCAAATACACTACAATGTTATGCCAAAGAGCAAAGTGAGTTAGCAGAACTCAGAGCCGCGACGTCTGAGTTAGTACAGCTACAACGCCAGAATGCGAAATTGGTGGGCGTTCTAATTGAGAATGAGGAGAATGAGACCAGCAAGGAGGACGAGCCCACATCACTAACTTTGGTCTCGACCCCCCTCAACGAGAGTGTTGCAGCAACCACCGCTGCGCCAACCAAAAAACAGCGTCACCGTCGTCGACGAGGAGACACCTCGCAGCTCAACAGCGCGAGCACCGCGCCGCTCGCTGTCCCTGCTGAGGCGTGTGTCATGCCGCAAGCTGCTCCGACGGCCGCGCCGTTCGCCGTTGCGCACGTTGCGACGCTCGCTGCCGCGAATGCCGCGCCAACCGCCGCCACGTGCATCAAACCGCACTCCAACACGTGTGTCCCGCCACTCACCTCCACTCGTGTACCGCCAGCTACCAAAATATGTGCTCAGAGAAAAACTCTGTTGTTCTCCGACAAAGTAGGTGCAGGATTTGGGACTCTATTACATAACCGGCTTAACCAAAAAGTAACGAACATTTGCTGTCCAAATAGTTCATTTGTAGATCTAGTGAAGATGATTAGTCGCGGTATCTATGATGAGTACAGCACAATTGTAATTATGGTAGGAAATCATTCAAACATTAGTCGGAATGATTTGAATAAAAGTGTTGAAACACTTCTAGACTTACATAGTAGGATGAAATGCAAATTTATACTATGCAATTTTCCATATGCCTGTAATTTGACAGAACTACAGAACAAATCTGTGCATAGAATGAATATTCATTTATTTAATTTAACATGTCATCACAGCGATGCTATTTTATATTTCGACATGAATAATTTTATTCATAACTTTACTCTGACACGGGATACATTGTACCTGTCTAATAAATATAAAAAATTAGTAGCTACATTGTTAGCTTATAATATATGCGACGCAGCTATAGTTGGTTTAACTAAGTTCAACTTGACATCAGCTTATTTTAAGAGTAATATGACATGCACCCCTATTGGGAATTCACCTGTTAATTATACTTTGCATGCAACATTGGAATCTGTCCCAAGTCATTTAAATTAGTTCATAAGACAATAGAGGAAATCTCTAGCATACAAGAGCCACTAAATATGTCAAAATGTAAGCCCCAGTTAAATATTGCCCATCAAAACATCCAGGGGCTACCTGGCAAAGAACTTGTATTAGAATTATTTCTAAAAAATTCTGACATTGATATTATTTGTATTACTGAACACTGGTTGAAGGAAAATATGATGTCTTTAAACATAAATAATTACAAAATTGTCAGTTGTTACAATAGAAAGACTGCTGATAGAGGTGGTTCTTTAATCTTAGTGAAGAATAATATTAAGGTGAAACAACGGAAAGATATTCTTGCACTTACTGTTGAAAGACAAATAGAAGTATCCTGTGTTGAGTTAGATAGCCATATTATTGTTTGTGTCTACAGACCACCGAGGGATGAAAAAGGCCATGGCAATTTCGAAATATTTGAGAAAATTATGGAGGAAGCCCTCATTAAACTTTGTAATAACAGAAAAAAGTTAATTATTTGTCGCGATCTTAATGTAGATCTGCTTGTAGATACAACACTGAAGCGACGATTAATAACTCTGTTCAAATCATTTAATTTATGTCATGTATTTCTAGAGCCGACTAGAATTACACTTACCAGCCAAACTTGCTTAGATAACGTTTTTTGTGACTGTGCATTCACAAGTAAAAGTGTAATTAACTGCTTACCCTCCGATCACAGTGGTCAAACAGTTTCATTCCCAATATCTATTAAGGATAAGACTGGTCCATCATTTTATAGGCCTATTACATCCCGTTGACTAGAGACATATACGAAAAACTTAGATATAAATTTGCCAGTACCGGATTTTAATGAACAGAACCCAAACAAAATCTACTCAGACTTCTTCAACATTATTCAGACAGAATTCAATAAAGTTTTCAAATTAAAGAAAGTCAGTGACTACAACGGTAAATCTAAATTTAATGACTGGGCAACGTTTGGAATTCGTAAAAGTAGAGTTATCTTGTATAACCTTTATGATCAAAAAACCTATAACTTTGATCGAAAATTTCATGACTATGTTAAAAAATATTCCAAAACTTTCAAGTTGGTTTGTAGAACTGCAAAAACTTTACACATTAATAGAAAAATTCAAAATTCAAATAATAGAATGAAAGCAGTTTGGCAAATAATAAACCGCGAAACTGGCAAAGTTATACCAAGGGACAGTGATTTCTGCCTAAAGATAGGTGATGATGTTGTTAAATCCAACGCTGATGTTGCTCGAGCTTTTGAAACATTCTTCACCAATGTACCCGTACTCACAACGAACCGTCTAAATTCATCTCCATTTGAAGCAGAGACTTTATTAAAAAATAACACTAGCGTCAGTAATGTATATTTAAAATTTCATCATGTATATCCCCAGGACATTGTCAAAACGTTTAAATTACTTAACTTAAAAAATACGGAAGACCTGTGGGGTATATCAGTCAAAGTCATTGGTTCAGTAATTCTAGTTATAGCCCCACACTTAGCTTATATATTCAATAAATGTGTTGACGATGGGGCTTTTCCAGACCTCATGAAACACAGTAAACTTATACCGCTGTTCAAATCGGTAGATAAGGGCGATCCTTCAAATTTCAGACCAATATCTGTTCTTCCAACACTAAGTAAAATATTTGAAAAGATTATACTCAATCAAATGCTCTCACACTTCAACCGTACAAAACAACTCCACGCTAAACAATATGGTTTCACTAGGGGTAAATCGACTACGGATGCAGGTATTACCCTTGTATCTCATATTTATTCTGCATGGGAGGCCGCACAGGATGCTATCGGAGTTTTTTGCGACCTGTCGAAGGCGTTTGATTGTGTTGATCATAATACGCTATTAATTAAATTAAATCATTACGGAGTTAGAAATAAAGCGTTGGATCTACTAAGATCATACCTAAGCAATAGAATTCAAAAGGCAGAAGTTAACGGCGTAAAATCTGATGAATCGGGTGTTAAAATTGGCGTTCCACAAGGTTCCATATTAGGCCCTTTCTTATTCCTGGTATATATTAATGATCTGCCTTTCATGGTGGAGAAATTAACTGACATAGTGTTGTTTGCTGATGATACTTCAATGGTCTTCAAAATTGAAAGACAAAAAGGAGATTTTGATGATGTTAATGGTGTATTGTCTTTAACCTTGAATTGGTTCACAGTTAATAATTTATTGTTAAACGCTTGTAAAACCAAGTGTATCAAATTCTCACTTCCAAATGTCAGGCAAGTTGAGACCAGTTTGGTGTTAGACAACAGCACGTTAGAATTGGTAAATGATACGAAGTTTCTTGGAATAACCATTGATACCAAATTGCAGAGGGGACCCCACATAGATAAATTGGATGGTAAATTAAGTTCTGCAGCTTACGCTGTTAGGAACATCAGACAAAGCACGGATGTGGCTACATCTAGGCTAGTATATTTTAGTTACTTTCATAGTGTGATGTCCTATGGTATCTTGTTGTGGGGGAAAGCAGCGGATATTCAAACTGTTTTTATTTTACAGAAAAGAGCTATTCGAGCAATTTATAATTTAAAACGAACAGACTCCTTAAGAGAGCTTTTTAAAGAAATTGACATACTAACAGTAGCTAGTCAATTTATTTTTGAAAATATAATGTATGTACGCAAGAACCTTAAAACATTTTCCAAACTTAGCGACAGCTGTAATGTTAACCTAAGAAATAATCACAGACTATGTGCGCCCCGTTTTAGACTCGCGAAGGTTAGCAATTCTTTCAAGGGTCAGTGCATTCTCTACTACAATAAGATACCCCTAGAGATTTTGAAATTGCCATTTGAGCAATTTAAAAAGCATATTAAAGCGACTTTATCGAAAAAGGGATATTACAATGTTCAAGATTACTTAAATGACAGGACTGTATGGGGTTAATCTGGCTCAACACAGACCTTGCTGTTAATAATTTTGTAATTATTTATTACTGCTTATTAATCATAACAATTAAATTTTTCATATTTGTATTAGTTAGGCTCAACCTATTTTTAAAAGAGATCTAAAAATCAATCTGTGGGAGTTTCTACGCCCTTCTTCTCCCACAGTGGTCCAATGTAGAGAAGAGGCAAAAAATGACGCTAAGTATATGTAAATATCTACAGTAATAAAGTACTTTGACTATTGACTATTGACTATTGACTATTAACCGCGGTTATCACATAAAGTTAAAGCTAGTAAATGTACAAAAATGTTCTTGTCATACAAAACTAGAGATCTGATATTCAGATGCATATATTATGTTTAACCTAAAGTTATTATTTAGCTAAAAAGTATGGAAGCGGCTCTTTAATAAAAAAAATAATAAAAAAACCGATATTCCGGGATCGTATAACTATTTGGATGCATAAAAGTAAAAGTTGTATGTGTGTAGGGTGTAATAGGAGGGGCAATGTGTGTTAGTGAAAAAATAACATAATAAATAGTTTTATAAAATGTTGGTAAATATACATCCGATGTTATAATCACAACAATAAATTTAGCGATCCCAGAATCGCGGGATTTTTTCAATAAAAAGTGCATATCATAATAGCCCACACCTCAACTTTAGGTAAATATACATCCGATTATCCGATCTCTTTACATAACATATTTAAGTAACTATTTTTCCACAACACCTAAAAAGCGTCAAAATGCAGTCGGCTATTTTTGGTATTTATTTTTGATGTGTGTTTAATCAAATTTCGTATTTTAGACTTCAGGGAATGTGTTCGAAATTCAAATTCTCAAATAAGTCGGACCGAGTGATTTGAAATACTAGCAGAAACTATATTTAGCACTCAAAACTGACCGACCACAAACTTTTACCTACCGCATAATAAATCAAACTACCTCGGCGTCAAAAAAATCGCACCTTTGCTAAAATTCGTGTCAAGCGATTATAACTCCTAAGATCCTTCCTTTACCCTATCATTATTAGTATCATTTAAAATCTCAATTAATAAGCTTTCATAACAATAATCATTTGTTTAGGGAAAATCAAAAACCACAAATCGCCAGCACTTTGATTAAAAAGTGGCGATGTACGCGTCTGGAGGCTCACTAATTGAACCACCCTGGACGCGTATAAAAGGGGGGGGGGGGGGGGGGGTAAAAGTCAATTATGGGTCATTCGCTATCCAGACGTCACAGAGGTCACACCTGAAGAGCTCCGACAAGAAAAAACCCAGTGAAAATGGATACCACGGCAGAAGAAGCAGCTCAAGTGGTGTCCCTACTGCAAACCGGACTACGGCAGGTTGAAGTTGCTCGGCAACTGAACATCAGCCGATTTCGAGTGCAACGGGTATACCGACGGTTCCAAGAGACTGGAGGTTACATCAGGAGACATGGTTCCGGCAGACGTCGCTGCACTACCGTCAGAGATGATCGATATGCTTGTTTTCTCGGCGCCAACTTTGAGTTCATGCACGACAACGCCCGGTGCCACACAGCCTTTATTGTCAAGGACTACCTACGTCGAGTTGGCATCAAGGTTATGGACTGGCCAGCAAGAAGCCCCGACCTCAATCCTATCGAGCAACTCTGGGATGACCTGACACGGCGAGTTCGGGCCCATGATCCAGCTCCAGCCACTCTCGATGAGCTTCGAGATGCCGTCATCGAGGAGTGGGACAACATTCCCCAGGAACACGTCGTGACGCTCATCAGGTCCATGACTGACCGCTTGGAAGCTGCTCGGAGGGCTAGAGGAGGCAACACTAGGTTGTAAGACTAATTTTTAAGGATTGTTATTGTTGATTTTTAATTTTTGTACTGTTCCTTTTCTTTGTAATTTTGATCAGAATACACATTGTTTCACATTTTCCCAGAATTTTCTTTTTTCTTGGGGGTGGTGGCCAATTTCCTACCGTTTTCAAATAGGGGATTTCATTAGCTTTCAAATGATACTAATAATGATAGGGTACAGGAAGGATCTTAGGAGTTATAATCGCTTGACACGAATTTTAGCAAAGGTGCGATTTTTTTGACGCCGAGAGATACGTTGCTAAAATTCACACTTAGCGTGAACAAAGATGGTTATTATGATTTTCGTTTTTAATTAGATTTTTTCGGGGCGTCCGTGGCCTAGCGGTATTCGCACTTCGGAAACGATCGTGCTGGTACCAACATCGGACCGAGGCGGGTTCTGTGTACACAACAATGTGGAAGAGAGTTACGAATACTTTAGCTAGTTTCACAGTGTTATAAGTTATTAATTAGGTAGGTACAGTTACATTATTTTAACTTTACCGCTCGACACTTCTTGGCTTAAGATTTATTATTTATGTTTTTAATAGTAAATCATTTAACGGTATTCAGAATTTTCCCCTTAATATAATCTTTATGATACACCTCTGTGCCAAATTTCTAGTTTCCAGGACATCTTGATCACTTTCAGCGACTAAAACCGAGAAGTGTCGAGCGGTAAAGTTAACCCCTCAAGGCCCCATGGCATCATATGATGCCCATCCCCAAGGTTTTGAAATTTATTACCATGGAATAAGGTTCAAAATCGCGATGCCTTAAAACAAGCTGGGGTTTTGAGCGGAAAGTAATCGTACTGTGCTCCATTATTATTCCATTATAATGTAATTTGTTCTAGGTTCCGATAGAAACATTTTTCTTTCATTTGAATGAAGCATATCATGGATTTCTATTTAAATAAAAAATAAGTAAAAAACCGTCGATTTCCTTAAAAAAACTATATATTAGGCTCGATACTGCCGCCATTTCTATCAGATTAACACCAGCCACTATCTGCGAGGCGAAATAATTAAAAGTTACTTTTATCGCTAAATAAATTGAAAAAAGTTTGAGAACCGCCGGTCGCCAAGCATTATGTCGGTATACTTGTATAGACTCCGTGTTCCTTGAAGTATTGGAAACGGTTGCTGAGATGTTACTACATATTATATTCAAGGATGTTGCTGTCTTGTTGCGAAGCTATTTCATTCAACTCAGAATATAATATAATGTATGATGTATTAAATTAATTGAAGAAATTTAGATGTCTAATGTGTATACATTCGCTCTAAAATGTGTTAATTGCTAATTAATTAGATAAAATATAACAAAATTGGATTGATGCTTCCATAAATAGGTGCTGAATAAAGCAGCCGACTTGGTTTTACTTTCTCTCACTCAACCTTTTGCGGAACAAGAACTGCGTTGCGAAATTTTTGTGCATGAAATAAAGGTTTCAGCAAGTCCACGTGAATTATAAATTACAGAAATTTCTGTAATTTATAATTCACGTGCTGTCGCGGCTCTTCCTCATATTCATCATAAAATACACTTTAATATACAGCGTGTTCGTAAAAACGCGTTTCCCCTCAAAACACAACTCAATCGAATACAAGGGTGAACGTACTACCCTCATTCAACCCTATAAAACAAAGGTGTCGACAAGACACCTAGAAACCCTTAAAATACTCTCATTCTGTTAATGTAAGTATTCTGTGATTCATTCCGTTTGGAGTTTACGTTTTTCTATAACGTTCGTTTGGGAAAATTATGATGTACGTAATACGTACTACACCATATTTTCCTACATGGGGTGGCAGAGGCACATTCGTGCCTATGAGTAGTATTTATGCAATAGGTACAATTTTTATCGAACTTTAGCGCAGTGGAAAAGAGGAGGGTTATTTATTATGTTTTTTGACATGTATGTTTAAGTGCTCGTATAATGTATGTCTGTCCCTGTGTCCCCTCGTCACAACTTGAGCTTGTTGCTCACTCGGAGCTCATTTTGTTCCACCATTTAACCTACAAGTGGGATACCTTGGGTTTAAGTTAGATTTTAATTGATTGTGTATTTGTCTTATATTGTAAATTGCCCTGCTTGTAACCCTGAAATAAATAAATAAAAAACTGCTAAACGACCAAACCGATGTTGATAAATGGTACACCATTAGATCCGTGTTGATGACTCTGTAGTGTCACTGGGTACATAAAAAAATGAAATTGGGGCAGATTTTTTATAATTATATACTAAAGAGCAGGAACAAATGACGTAATTTAAAAAACTAAAAATCCTAGCTGCGGTACCCTGAAAAGCACAAAACAACAGATAAGATTTTTAACGTGATTATTGAAATCCGATAAAATTCTTGGCAGTATATCAAATTAAATTAAATTAAATTTAACACTTTTACTATAATAATTTCATCGATTATCTTGTCTTTGTCTCAGAGATTTATCAACCATGTAGTCCCAGTTCTGGCAGCAAAGGCTTCGCACGTAGTTTATAGCGCCCTCTAGGAAAAAACAAAAGCAAACTCCTGCTTTGCCTGCCTACTGGGCGCTACCCCCGCTACCCGTCATTCCGTTCTGTGCGCGCGCACGCGATAGCACGTTGGGGGAGGTTATTTAAAATTAAAATTTTCGTAACGAGAATTAGTGATATCGTGATTATGTGGTTCAACTACGCGGAAACCTTCGGAAGATGCCAAAACGTAAGAATGAAACCAAGGAGGAGCGATACAGAAGGAAAATGAAGGAATATGAGAAGAAATTACGTCAAAAGAGGCGTAGAATTTCCTCAAGTGATGAGGAGGAGACTCCAATAGAGGGTAAGTAGTTGATTGTGTCCATCTACGCTCGGGGTTCTAAGTACTGAACAAATGCATATTGCATTTCATGAGCGTATCGACATGAATTGGTGAAGCACGTGTCACCCCGTACATTTTTTTCATAACCTACAAACTGCCATATTGTCAGTGAAGAGGTTTGATGATACGAGATCTTGCTTGCACGCATATTGCGTTACAGGCTGTTGCATATTGCAATAACTCTTAGATTTCAATACCCCGAATTTATAATTCGAATCCTATTTTCATGCTATTTGGCCTGAAGCGGAAGTGCATATTGCACAACGTCATGTTGGCGTTCTCGTGCGGTTACTATGTAACTGATACTTGCCAATCGAACTAACGTTTACTTCTCTATAATTTCAGATATATTACCTGAAACACCGGTGTTGCAATTGCAAGACGAGGAATGCTATGAAGCAATGTGTGAACGTGGGACACCAGTCCCAACAATGCCGGCTGAGCCCGCAGAGCCGATCATCGCCCCTGAGGACGTTTATGACCCGGAGTTACTAGAGATATTGGGGGATTTTGAGGTGGAGATAACAGAATGGGACGAGGACCTGCACGAGGGTCTCAGCAAAAGACTACAACAGATCTTACAAGAGGGGCTCAAGAAGGAAGCTAAGGAAGAGCTCAATAAGAAGTACCTATTTCCAAAGAACACCCCATATATGAAGGCTCCAATTTTAAATCCGAAGATAATGAACATGAGATCAGCCTCGGAGGTTTTAAAAAATCGGGATAAACACATGACCATCAAACAGAATCAGCTGGGGAAGGCTTTGGCAGTGCTGGGAAGTGCCCTAACAGAGCTGTTGAAGAAAAGTCCTCGGACCACTGAGGTGTTCCGTATGCTGAATGACTACATCAAGTTGATTGCGGACTCGCATTACCAAGAGACCTATACCAGAAGGTCAATGGTTATCCCGATGTTGGATAAGCCTTTATGCAATGCATTAAAGGACCGAAAAAGAGATGATTTTCTTTTCGGGGAAAATCTCACAGAAACGGTGAAAACATCCAACATCATAATTAAAACAGGAACTAATGGAGCCTCAGGCGACGACGAGTTCTTTAAACGGCCAAGGCATGTTACTTTGGGCACGGATGTGCAGACATCAGAATACTGCCCCATTCAACAGGTACTTACATACAATATTTGGTTTTATAATAGGCACTATACCTACTTAAGTTGGTTAACTATTTGCTCTAACAACCACTATGATTTGTAGGACCGGGGCGCAACGAGGTCGCTACGTATATCCGAGCCGACGCGGAGGACCACCGCCGCCACCGCCGGCACGTCCCCGCCCGCCGCCGCCGCCGCAGAGGCGCCACGCTGCTCCGGCGACGAATGCCGGCCACCGCTCGCAGACCGACCGTCAGCGACCATAGATCCTCCAATCCAGCACCAGGTACAAGCAGGACGCTTACAATATTTTGTAAAGGAGTGGAAGACTATTACAAATGATGAGTTCATCTTATCCACGGTAGCAGGTTACTCGATTCCACTATTAGAAACTCCGAAGCAGCCGTCGTCGGAAAGTCAGTCTAATAAAAAATATACCATGCAAGAGATGGTAGTCTTCGGTTTATATTAAATCTTAAAAAATTTAATAAATTTGTCGAAACAAGTCATTTCAAAATGGAAGACATCAGAATGGCTATTAAGCTCATCAAACAGGGTGGCTCTATGACAAATATTGATTTGAAGGAAGCATACATCCTACAACCAATCCACAAGCACTCTAGAAAATATCTGAGATTTTATCACAGAGACATCCTGTATGAGTTTACCGCACTACCGTTTGGATTATCTCGGCCCCCTATATCTTTACCAAGATCCTTCAACCGGTATTTGCATACCTAAGATCACGTGGGCTGAGGTCTGTGAGGTATTTGGATGACGTTTTATGTATAGGTGACTCAGTAGCGGACTGCTTAGTTAACACTAAACAAACAATTGAATGCCTAGAGTGTTTAGGTTTCATCATAAATTACAAGAAGAGCACTCTAGTCCCAAACAAGTCTTGTAAATTCCTGGGCTTTATTTTAAATTCAAAGGACATGATTTTAGAACTTCCAGTGGATAAAAGACAAAAATGATTCCTATATATTAACACTATTATTAAATTAAAAGTAGTTAAGATAAGGGATTTTGCCCGCTTTCTGGGTTCTCTCACTGCTGCTTGCCCAGCAGTAAGCTACGGCTGGGCACACACAAAGACACTAGAAAGGGCTAAATATTTAGCCCTCTTAGATAGCAATGAGGATTACAACAAAGATATGAACATACCATCCCACATAAAGGGTGATTTGCTTTGGTGGCGAGATAATATATTAACCTCAACAAGATCCATAAAACCAAATAATTTCATTCTAGAAATATTTACAGATGCGAGTACCACAGGCTGGGGTGCCGCTTGCAATTGTGAGAGAACTGGCGGATATTGGACCAGGGCTGAGAGAGGTAATCACATAAACTACTTAGAATTACTCGCGGTATTCTTTGGCCTAAAAACATTTGCGAAAGACTTGTCGAGTTGTGACCTTTTACTGCGTGTTGATAACACAACTGCAATCTCCTATGTAAATAGAATGGGGGGTGTTCAATTTGAACACCTTAATTCTCTTTCTAAAGATATTTGGGCCTGGTGTGAAGAAAGGAAAATATTTATTTTTGCCAGTTATGTAAAATCTTCATTGAATGCTGAAGCAGATTTCGTGTCTCGAAAGATCAATTTGGACACAGAGTGGGAATTGAACACTAAAGAATATCTAAGAATTACTCAGACATTTGGGATACCAGATATCGACCTGTTCGCATCCCGAGTAAATTCTAAATGTGATAAATACATATCATGGAAAAGAGATCCGTTCGCTAATGACATCGACGCATTTACAATAAATTGGTCAAAAATAAATTTTTATGCCTTTCCTCCTTTCGCTTTAGTTATTAAAATGCTCAATAAAATAATTTCTGATAAAGCAACTGGCATAGTGGTAGTTCCTCATTGGCCCTCTCAGCCTTGGTACCCATTATTCAAATCATTATGCATAGGGAAGGTGATGATACTCAGACCGGATGTAAATCTTCTTTCATCACCATTTAGGTCCACACACCCGTTACACCACCACCTTTCCCTGGCGGTGAGCTTGTTATCCGGGAAGCGTTGATTATACAGGGAATACCAGAATCTGCAGTACAAGTAATGAGTGCTTCCATAACATCCAGTACAAAATCTCAGTATTGTTCCAGCTGGAAGCTATGGTGGGATTACTGCCACAACAAGGGTTGTAATTTTTATAACGCTGATGTAAATCAAATACTTGATTTTTTATCTATCTGTTTTCAATCTGGATCATCATACGGAACTTTAAATAATCACCGTTCTGCAATAGCTTTTATTAATTCATGTAAAGTAGCACAAGATGACAAGTTAAGAAGGTTCTTTAGAGGTATTTTTAAGTTAAGACCTTGTTTCCCAAAGTATAATGTTACATGGAACCCAGCAATTGTTTTAGATTATCTCAGCAGCCAATCAAATGAGTCTGTCAATGTAGAATTAATTACTAAGAAAACTGTCATGCTTTTAGCATTAGCCTCAGGTCAGAGAGTTCAGACTTTGTCATTGATTAAGATAAGTAATATTAAGATTTATAGTGATAAGATTATCATATTAATTGACGATTTAATTAAAACTTCAGGAATTGGTCGGGCTCAACCGGTAATAAATTTACCATTTTTTTCACAAGATCTTAGTATATGTCCTGCTACAACCTTGCAATGTTACATGAATATATCATCAAGTCACAGGACTTCGTTAAATGATAAACTTTTTTTGACATATAAGAAACCCTTCAGGCCGGCGACGTCGCAAACGATTAGCCGTTGGTTAAAAGATACGCTTTCAGCGAGTGGCATTGACACGTCTATATTTAGTGCCCATAGCACTCGCCACGCATCCACATCATCAGCAGCCCGATCAGGCATAAGCATAGATATTATTCGGAGATCAGCCGGTTGGACTGACCAATCCTCTGTATTTGCCAACTTTTATAATAGGCCTATGGTAGACAGTGACAGCAATTTGCTGAGGAATAATCGTTAAGTTTGTATAATAGTTTGTTTTTTCATTACATTTATCTCAAAGTAAAAACATAAGTTTTATTTCATTAGCAACATTGATTGTTAATATCTAAACATCTACATGGTTGATAAATCTCTGAGACAAAGACAAGATAATTAGAAGATCAAACGAACTTACCTTAAGTGAAGTTCGATCATAATTATCTTGTCTTTGTCGAGGAGATTTAAGGTCCCTCCCTTCCCGTTATATTCCCCATAACAATGTTGCCGTTTACTCTAAAAAGAATGACGGGTAGCGGGGGTAGCGCCCAGTAGGCAGGCAAAGCAGGAGTTTGCTTTTGTTTTTTCCTAGAGGGCGCTAAAAACTACGTGCGAAGCCTTTGCTGCCAGAACTGGGACTACATGGTTGATAAATCTCCTCGACAAAGACAAGATAATTATGATCGAACTTCACTTAAGGTAAGTTCGTTTGATCTTCTAAATCTCTATAATAATAGATAAGTTTGCCTTTGGAAATGTAATTTCTTTAAGCTTATAATGTGAATTTTCATGTGCAATAAAATTATAGGAATACCAATATACGAATTATTGTGTCTTTTGATTTATTGTTTGTAGACTTGGGTAACTCGAGAGTAAGATATAATATGACACACATATCGCTTGACGTCCATTATATCCTAGTTACATCCCAGCGATATGAATCATATCTTACTCCCCAAACAAATCTCGCTCTCTCTGCCCAGGCTACACTAAACACAGTTGTGTGAGAACAAACCAACAAAACCAGACGTCTTCCAGTTTTAAAATGTCACTATTAGGCAAACAGCAACCTTATCACCTTAACATTTGGTCTACATTTGTTCCACTTTTGTTGGCAAATACACAATTGACCAAACCAACCACACGTATTTCAGTCTTAAATGTCACCTTTAGGCGAATAGCAACCTCATCACCTTAATCCTTGGTCCAAATTTGAGCCGGATATCTAGTAGTAGCGATAGCGAAGGCGAACACACACTAACCGCACCGAACGGATCGACGGCGCCGAAGGAATCGACCACGCTGCTCTCGCGCGTTGCTCTGTCGCACTCGCACGCCACGCATGACCGGATAAGCATGGATAGGTGTGCGTTCACCTGTACACCAGAGCGAGATTCGCGGAAACGAACACGTGGGTTTTTTCGGCTATCATCGGTTGGATTAAGATGAGCAAGAGTATGTGTTTGTCATACTATATTAGGCATAATGTTTCCAAAAGTTTGCTTATTGATTTGAATCTTATCGGATTGCAATAAGCTCGAAAAGCAATAAAAAATATATGGGATATAACGTTCATAATAATGTATGAAGAAGCTATGGAGGCCTCAGTTCGCTGCCAAGGCAAAAGTGATCAAGGGATCGAAGCGGGCAATAAAAAGTGGTCTCTAGGTAAGTTGGTTAAGGCATAGTTCAAATGGTGAAATTAAAATACAACTGTTGCAAGTCGTTTGTTTATATATTTTGTATTGAGTAGGTTATTTTTCGAGACTCTTCCAACTCATCAACTCATTAAACAAATATAAGAGCCTTGTGAGATAAAAGAGTAAGAAATAAGTGGGAGTTGGAGCGTTATGAGAAGTCATAGATTTGAATGAGTGAGATATGATAGAGATATAATGTGTCACCGAATCAATAGATATGAGATATGATTACTCCCTATAAAGACACCCTTTGCGCAAGTCTAATTGTTTGCAATAATTAGATTTCCGGTCACCGGTCAAGTGTGAGTCTCACTCGCGCAAGAAGGGTTCCGTACCATCGTACAATGTTAGGGATGGTGTGGAGTGAATAGTTTGGATTTTACATAGCAAAATGTTGTGTACGAAGTTATTGGTCTTTCACTTCACTTTCACACTCCATGTACGTAACCAGGTGGATTTAAGTTTGTATGTGGTATTGTAATAATTGTTGTATGGGAGCTCCCTTAAATATTTATTTTATTCTGTTTTTAGTATTTGCTGTTATAGCGGCAATAGAAATACATCATCTGTGAAAATGTCTGTCTAACTATCACGGTTCATGGGATACAGCGCAGTAACAGACGGACAAACGGACGGACGGCTTAGTATAGGGTCCGGTTTGGCACCCTTTGGGTACGGAACACAAAAACAAGGCATTTTAAACGATACGAGACCGTATTGGGACTGAAAATTTAATAAACAGCTATACCATATTACAGAATTGTGTGCCCGGTGCAATTTCCACCGCAACTTAGCCAGGTGGCAATTTTTCATCTCCGAGTGTTCTCTATGATACAAATATCCCCTTCGAGAGTTTCGTGGCATCTACCCGCAGTAAGTTTTACAGTATGTTAGACACTTTGTCTAGCCGCCTTTCGTGCAAAGTGGATTATTGAACAACCGGCTAAACGAGGCCGCAAGTGTGCCACCGCCAAGCCCTACGGGAAAATGCGTGACGCTATGTTTGTTTGTTATACAACTTCAGAATATAAACATATGCACAACCGTGGTCTAATGGTTTCACGCCCGCCTGTCACGCAGGAGATGCGGGTTTAAATCCCGGCGCTGACCAGTTTATTCACTTTGTTAGCGTCACCTTTGATCACGCCGCCTTGCCGCATGCCTGTTCCTTTTAAAGAGCGTCGACACTCACTCAAAGGAGGCAATATAGCAATAAATAAGGTAATTTGTTTACAATTCTGAAGGTGATGGAAAATATCGTGAGTAAAATTGGTGTACCTATTGAATATTAACATTTGAGCAATTTAATAAGCACGTTTAAGCGACTTTGTCGAAAAAGGGATATTACAATGTTCAAGAGATTACTTAATGACGGGACTGTGTGGGGTTAATCTAGCTCAACACAGACCTTGTTGTTAATAGTTTTGTAATTATTTATTCCTGCTTATTAATCATAATAATTAATATTGTAATATTGGTATTAGTTAAGCACAATAATTTTTTAAAAAACTTCTCCCATAGTGGTCCAATGTAGAGAAGAGGCAAAAAATGACGTTTGCTAAGTATATGTAAATATCTAAAGTAATAAAGCACTTTGACTTTGAATAACTGGATTGACTTAGGCCTACGCCCGCATGGTAAAAGGTGTGACGCTAAAGCCACTTCCTCACCGGGTCGGTATGTTTTTGGTTCGGTACCGGTTCTGTACGGAATCTGTAACGCATGTATTTTAATGAGAGCTTTCAGACGGCCTCGTATCAGTACTGTACTGGGCACAGAAGTTGTACCAGAGAGAGTGCTCGGACTGTCCCCCTTCCCGTCTCACCCGCCCCTGCTTTGCCGTACTCCGCAATATCGCTTACCCACTCTCACTACATTACCGACAATTTAGTCGACATACTCGTCTCTTTCTACTGCAATCAGCACTTGTCAAGGAAGGGGGGTATTTAAAGCTCTTTTAAGGAGGATTTGTGTCAGCGCTCGTAAAATCGGGTAAGCAGGCAAACTCCTCCAATATATATCATATACACATATATCGCCCAAAAGAGCAGATTGAAGGTAGAAAGCCTTCAGCATATACCGAGGCCATGGCTCACAGTAAAGTCTTAGACAGATAACTGTAGACATAAAGGGGTTGTTTTTAGTCCGTATAGCACACGAGCTGATGCCCGCTCAATATGTGGGGACCCGGACATAGCAGGGAGGTCTGACTCCTGGGCATGGGTAATTCCATTTTTTTCCCCTCCAAAAAAAAAATAATAATATTGTGTCAGCTTCAGCGGATTGTGTGATGACGTATTCGACTATCCGGTTTTTGGGTAGTTCGATAATGTTCGGTCCAAGAGGAATTATAGGTTATTTCGTTTGTTTGCAAAAAAATCTTCACATAGAGATATTATTATTTACATAATTGTCAGAGCGTTCGAAACGAGCGAAGTCTCCGTATAAAGATTGGGAAAAATGCTTTCCTATTACTGGATGTGTGTTCTGCGTCCGGTTGTTCTCCTCTACAAGTCGCATTTCTAAACTGATTCTCATGAATATTATGTTCGATAATTAAATATATGTTTTTTGTCGATTTAGTTTTTGGCAATTTTGCAAAATGGCGGAGATATGGGGTTGAAACTTCTAAAAAAGCGCTACAGTACAAACGTCTGGATTTGTGGAGATCGTAAAAATGACATAGGACTATTTGTATTTACAATAATTCCACTTGTTCATTCGATAAACATGAAGGGGTCGGCTAATTTTGAGTTTCACCAACTGGACACATGTGTGTCCAGTCTCTTGTGTCGAGTTGGTGAAGAACCCGGGGGCGTAAGGGGGTGGAAAAATATAAAAAGAAACTCAAATTTCCTGTATCGCTCGCGAAGTCTATAGCTGTAGCTCACAGAGCCACTAGTAGTATGAATGTTTAACTTTTAAAATAAAATATTTTTGTTTAGTTAAAAAAAAACACAGGATAAGCGAATTCGAATCACATTTCACCGGGGTTGGGTCGGAATGTCAAAATTCATTTCAAGAATCACTTCCTTTAAGAGGCCGATAAATGTCATACTGGCGCTGTCATGTCAGTTCCGGGCGAGAGACATTGACAGCACGACTAAGTGTCCGACAAACATTGAGTTGTCACTCGAACGACTTGTTTGGGGTCAACCAATCCTTTCCCCCCTTCTACAAGGGTAGTCCTTAACCTTAAGCGTAGATAAACTACATCGCGTCATGACTAGTCACAAGTCATAGCTAGTTAGACCTGACGCGATGTAGAAGAGAGGAAGGCAAAGTTATTCATAGACTTGCTTAATTTTTATCAAAGAGCGATATGTTGGGTAAAAAATTATAAATATATATAACCTTTACCCGGATACGAGTAAAATTAAGCCGTACTCCACCACCCTGGCTCTGTGCAGGTTGGTGGAGGGGTTTTACGACCACTACCACGTAGCGATAGTAGCCGGGACCAACAGCTTAACATGTCATCCGAAACACTGATCGACGATAAATTAATGATCTCATTGGTACAGATGTTCTGGCTGACCGCTCCAGAGACTACGCACACTGACACAATGTGCATGTGCACGGCTAACAACAACTAAAGTCAAACCTTCATCGTGAAATATTAAATCTGTACATGGTCAGGATTCGAACCTGCGTCTGCTTTGTGAGAAGCAAGGGTGAAACCCATTTGACTACAGAGCCCTTCGTGAAATAAATTTGTAACACTAAAAACTTAAGAATTCTCATTTGTATGATGAACATTATGTCTTTATAAGATATTTCAAATGCTAATCATCTGAGGCTATGTGATCCTTGTACCGTCTGATTATTTGCATAAGACGCGCCGCAAGCAATAATGGCAGGGGGCCGACGAGGCTAATTCGTGAGTATCTCGAGCACGTCATATTCAGATACAGGACATGCCTTGCACCTTGTTCAGTAACTCCCACCTTGAGCCGCGCCGTTGGGGCAACTATAATTCAGCAAGTTAAAAACTTCAAAAAACCGACTTCAAGTTCAAGCCTTATTTTTCCTGTCCGGTCGGGATGCGAATGAAGTGTATTGTACATGAAATGTCTCTTTAAAACGTTTGCTGCACGGAACCACACACAAAAAGTTGATTGTTTTTTTTTTGTTTCAAAAAGCGCAGAATTTATTTTCATAAAATTTATATGGAAGCTCTTCTGAAGTATGGCCTACCAATCAAAACAAGAATGATTAAAATCATTTCATAATTGACGGAGTAATCGCCTAACAAACAGAAAAAAACAGACGAATTGAGAAATTCCTCCTTTTTGAAGTCGGGAAAAGTTTGAAAATAAGTTCATACAATTGGGATTTACTCGAGCTCGTCACACTAAGATATGTTGAGTTAATAACGTGCTGATAGTGTATATTTCAATAAATCTGACATATACAAGCTTTAAAATGTCCCTCGTGCGGTTTCGATGGAAAGCATAGATCTGGTGGAGTTACTAATCAGGGTGTACCCGGGTATCTCACGAAAGCCCCTCTTGGCCTTTCTACTATAACTTATAAAGATAGACACAAACCTCAATTTAGCTAATCAAGAATTTTAAAAACTCCTTTCACAAGACGACTTTATCTCGATTCCCATGTTTGAAAGACCTTATACACATACAGGTTACTTATCATTAACAACCATCTGCCCGAGCTTCCTGTATTATCATTACCACTTAAGACTCCTAACCCCCGATAATCTAACATCCCAATCTCTACCCTATAACGCGAGCTTTAAAGGTGTTGTCCCAAATAAAAGATCGAAACCAATTTCTTGCTGGAAAAGTTGGAAAAGAAAGCGATTTTAATCTTTGAGCGTTTTGTGCTAAAGTAGGTATAGGGTAATCCCTCGGCGAAGGTGTCAAATAAGAATGGAAATGAACGAATATATGTAATATGTCGCTGGGTGTCGAGTTATATAGTAATGATACTCGTATGGCCTTGTTATTGGGTTACTTTAAAACGCCTCTTCCACCTTATATGTTTAAAAATAAACAGGATACCAGGATATAACACATATTTTCATTCCTCAAAGTGTAATTAATGACATACTTTTATTCGCTATTTTACCCAACGCATAGGTAGGCACAATACAATGGACGGGTTGAAATGGTAACATGTTTATACCACTAATGGGATGGGGTGCAAAGGGAATAATTTAAATAAAAAATCTCAGGGAATGTGTGCATTGTGTTCTTTGAATATATTTTAATATGAAATGAAGATGAACGCGTATCAGCGTGTTAATGGCGAATATCGTTATGAATTGGTAAAATTTTCGACAAATATGCTATACATACACCTGCTCTTACTAGCAAGAGACTTTCCTGTCCTGCCTAGGTTCGCTGGAAGAAATCTCTTTTTAGAGATAAGCTCGCCTTTGCGCATAAGTGTTCATTTGTTTGTACTCATTATTTACCGTGCAATAAAGTATATTGAAATATCTTGTGTTGGTGATATCGTGGTGACGTAAATTATTTAAGCTTGCGTATTTATTAAAAAGCTTTTACTTATCTTGAATTGTTATGTTTTATAGCATATTTTATTTTGCTGAGGCATTTTAATGAAATAATAAGTTGACTAAGTTGAAATTAAACAGTTCACTGTTGTATCTAAACAGAGAGCGAGAGAGTGATTGGTTATTCGATACATATTTATATTGTGTGTTGGTTAAGTAGAGCCCATTTCCAGCAAACTTTAGGATATTTCCTGTTCAAAAAAAGTTTGGTTTCAAGGAATTTATGCTTTACTTATTTTATTTTTTTTAATAAAGTTATTAATAACGAAAAAACTAAATTACTTAGGAGATCTCTTTGACAGTCTTTTGTTACGTTATACATCAATGATTGTGTGAAATAGCTTAAAGGAAAGAAATGAGCCCATCAACTTACGTGATGAGCAAACTAAAACGGATTCTCGACTTCATACAGTGATTTTCTCAAAAAATATGTATGGAACTGGAAGCATACTAAGTGGTTTAAAATCATGTATTTCCCTGTATAATAATCTAGCAATTTGATTCCATGGTTATGTCATGGTCTCGTAACTTTATTATAGTATGTAATCTTTGTTATGGGTCTCCACTTAGTGCCCACACGTGTTGTGCTCTGTATCGCATAGTTTTGAATCTGTGGTCGTGCTTTCCATATCGTGTGTTATCTGTGAACTGTCTCAACTTGATTATATACCAATAGAACCATCCGAATACCCGCTTCCCGCCTACGTCAGAGAACGTTATTATGCAGATGCCAATACAATAATGGGCTGTTTTTGGATTTCACTTGTTTCTTGCGTCCAAGGCCTCAGCATAGGGTAGGGATTACGACCGAAACCCAAATGTGTAAGTTGACTCAAACATTTATATACAGACACAGACATTGCTTCCGGCCCCACACTCTAATACCCTGTGTCATGGGAATCAGAAACAGCGACGTTACATACATACAGACATAAGAACTAAGTACGTAATGACGTAATAAATATCTAAGACCTGGAGATAATGGTTTTCTCCCTCCCCAGCTGGGATTGGGTCCCGCCGCACCACCCCGCGCCGCGCCGCTCTACTGATGACGTCAACCTATTAGCTGAAACTGTATAGTAAGTACTTACCTCCTGTGTAGTAGTATGACACGGACTAAGTACATGTTGGCTGTGGGACTAGCTAGTAATTTCTTACTCTACCTAACATGAAATAACTGGTTCCTATTCAAGAAAGTAAGTAGGTAGGTAGTTGAGTAGAATACGTATGCAGAATACCTGGGCTGTTCTTAATTCCACAAAGACCAGTTTCAAAATTATACAAAGCCGATTCAGGAATGCTGCTCAATATAGCTCTTCAGTTCCTAGAAATATGCCTTGTTGCTTTTATCAAAGGGATGGCCTTTCGTTCCGTTGTTCTTGATAGTCTTTGGTAGGTAAGTGTTCGATTCCAAATCGATATTCGATCGATGGTTTCGGAACGGCCATTTTGAATTTGACGTTGCTGCCAACCTTGCAGTTTTTTGACAACTGACAGACGAAAGCCCTCGCAATGTAACGCGTATTGGTTAGGGTATTGAAATTAAATCGCAAGCCATCTGGAATGTATTCGGGTTCCCCTCAGGATTGTCTATATAGCTGAGTGTGTTGTGGTTCCCCGAACCAGATAAAGTTCGCATTTACGTGGCCGATTGGTTTTTCCCACGTAACATAACCTGTGTTGGAACACTGTGCTCATCGAAGCTGGCCTGCCAGTCATACCTGGTTGGCTGAAGAACCTGTCTACCAAGAAGAGCCTAGGGTGCACCCGGGCCTTGCAGAGAGACAGGAGGTTGACGGGACCGAAGCACAGACCAGGTTAGATCGACTCCATAATTAATAGCTCGGTGAATCGCGACGTTCACACTTCTTGGCAACTGATCGCTACGCTACCTCGTAGCTGATGGGCCCCTGCGAGGTCATTAGGTGCCGAGAAGCCTGAACAATTTTGGTAGCTAGAGCGTGGTTTCCTGAGATTTTCAGCCGTCAAGGGCTCCAGGAACGCACGATTTGGGACTATCAATCTGTAGGTATAGGCGGTTAAGTAACTGGTTGGTTCCTATATCCACATAGATTGGTAGTATTGTAAGCTATAAGTCTATTGCTGGTAGTAGACAGACAGATATTACAGTTTTCCCTAAATGACCAGTTGTACTGAGATGTGACTCAGAATAGTAGGTACTCAACTTAGGTACATTGTAGGTGAATTGAAATTTGCATTGAAGTACCAGTTAGTCAATCTATTAGTGGTCTAGTAATGCTAATGAATGTTTGGTTAACATAGGTAGTTACATCTATTGATAGCAGGCTATTACATTGTTTTCAGTTATAGCAATTTATAACTTGAACTAATATTGACTATCTGTGTGTGTTGTAGTGATAAAGGGAAACTAAATTGTTATTTACAGAATTTATATAGATATAAAACTCGGTTCCTATTGTTTAAGGAAAACAGCATTGTTTAAGTTGTGGTTTAGGGTTCCCTCGTTTGGGTTGTAGACTGGAGGGTCCAATATAATTGAGTTACTGCAAATTGTGAGTAAGTATCGTTCCGATCATGTCGTTATCTGAAATACAGAAGGGTGTTTCTAAGGAACTCAGATGGTTTTCCTCCGCACACGGTCTGATAGACCGTTTAGATAGGCATGATGTGGTATTGGAGCGGTCTATGGACGTTAAGGAACGTTACAATAGGGTGCTCGAATTGTCCGCGCAGGCGGAATCAGTTGATGGTTGCGCACCTGACAGGCTGTCACGGTTGCTAGGGGATGTCGACCAATGTATGGAGATGGCAGCTGCTATCACGCAGAAGGCTGCGGACATACGTAGACAGCGCGAGTCCAGCCATGGTGGTGACATTGAAGCACCTCTGCCGCTTCAGGGTTCGGGGTCCAGGTTACCTGCCATAACTATGCCTACCTTTGACGGAGTGTCCGGTGAATGGATGAGCTTCATCAATCTGTTCGACAGTTTGGTGCACATGCGATCGGACATTACCAAGTCTGTCAAGATGGCTCAGCTGGTGGCAGCATTGAGGGGTGAGCCTAGGGAGCTGGTCGCTCATTTGACAGTTACGGAGGGTAACTATGAAACGGCCAGGCAATTGTTGGTCAGACGTTACCATAACAAACGGAGGTTGGCCGATGCCCAACTGAACCGTTTGTTTAGTATCCCGGTTGTGAACAAGGTCGGGGCCATACAGACGGAGGTTTTGAACCCATTGTTGTCCGTCACCAAGGCTCTAGAGAATCTTGGACTTCCGGTTGGTGAATGGTCGTACCTACTGTTGTACATTGTACTTTCCCGCCTACCCGCTGACGTGCAGACTCGTTTCGAACAGTCTCACGGGAGGTCGGCCGAGGACCTGCCCGCCTTCTCCGACTTGGTCGGATTCTTGGAAGAGGAGGCTCGACGGGCAGAGAATTTGGGGTTGACGGTCACCCATCCTTCGGAGCCACAGAGAGCTGCCGGGAGCGCTGTGAGTAGGGGCCCTCCGACGAGGAAGGACCGCACCAACCGGCAGTCATATGGGACTGTGAGTGCATTGACCCCACATAGTGAGACCTGCCCATGTTGTAGGCAGATTGGCCATGCTGTGGCCAATTGCAATAAGTTCGGGGAACTTAGGGTTCAGGGACGGCGCCGGATGGCCAAGCAGCGGAGCTGGTGTTTCCTGTGCCTCGGGCCACACATGGCTAGGGACTGCACGCGCACAAAAATGTGCGGATATTGTGGTGGGGCCCACAACAATCTGTTGTGCATGAACCGGTCCGGCCAACAGCGTCCACAGGGCCGTACCCAGGGTGACACGGCATGGGGCCCTGAGAATTCGTTTGCTACTCGGAGCGCAACTCAGGGGCCAACGTCCCCACGTGCACAGGGCAATACTAGGGTGCAGGGCCGCACTCAGGGTCATCACATGGGGGGCCCTGAGTTTTCGGTTGCGACTCAGCATCCGACTCAGCGGGCAATGGGGCCACAAGCACGCGGCCACCCAGGGGTGCAGGGCCGCACTCAGGGTCATCACATGGGGGGCCCTGAGTTCTCGGTTGCGACTCAGCATCCGACTCAGCGGCACATTGGGTGTGTTGAGCAGGCCGTAACGGGCGGGTGGCATGGGACACCTTCGAGCTATGCGGGTGCGGTTCGGACGCCGCCTCAGTTGTCGCCCCGCTCGTCGCCTCGTCCTCGTCGGTCGCATGTGATGTCCCCCCCGCTCATGGAGCGGCCACGGTTGAATTCACGCCCACCCCCTTTTAAGGGGAATCGTAGGTTGGGAATGGAACCGGCGCGTGGGCCATTTGTACAATGGGACCCGCTGGCGTATAGCTGCATACCTGATCGGTTACAGGCACAGTGGGGCCCCGGGGGTCCTCGCTAGGAATTTGCGGCCCAACCATCTGTTGCCCCCCAACCGGAGACGGTGGTGTTACCGATCGCCTCTGTGCTTGTTTGGGATTTGGCGGGCAACCCAACATACGTTCGCGCCCTATTAGATTCTGGAGCTCAGGGCTGCATTGTATCGAATGATTTAGCAAAATGGTTGGGCCTCAATATAAATAATGTATCGCTGCCGAGGAAATTGGTCCCTGCTGGGGATTACAGGGCAACCCTTCACGGGTTTTGTGATGCCTCGGAACGAGGGTTTGCGGCGGCGGTTTATTTGCGAACCGTCACCTCCACCGGGGAGGTCGACGTGCGTTTGGTTTTGGCAAAAAGCAAGGTAGCGCCTATTCGGACAAGGATGACGATTCCAAAACTGGAACTGTCCGGGGCTGCTCTTTTGACCAAACTTTTGAATCACACTCTAACAGTGTTGCGTGGGTCAGTGGTTTTGGAGGATACGGTGTACGCGTGGACGGACAGCTAGATTGTTTTGTGCTGGCTGAAGGCTTCGGTCCATAACTTAGAGGTTTTTGTTGCGAACCGTGTCTCCCAGATTGTGTCGTCTGAGGTCCCACTGACCTGGATACATGTACCAGGAGAATTGAACCCGTCTGATTGTGCATCCAGGGGATGTCGGGCTCCTGAACTCGTTAGACACCATTTGTGGTGGGGACCACCCTGGCTTGCCAGGAGAGAATCGGACTGGCCCCACAGCCATGTAGTAGTATCTTCGGATCATGGCCCCAGAGCGGCCGTGCATGTTACCCAGAAGGCTGAGGACCCTGACGCCGGGTTTCTGCTGGACCGGTATAGCTCATGTGTGTTTGTTTGTTTATCCACCAAGGCAGTACATCTCGAGCTCGTTGCTGATCTCTCGACAGAGGCTTTCATTGCTTGTTTGGATAGGTTTGTTTCTCGAAGGGGACTTCCAACTTTGATCCGCTCTGATAACGGCACTAACTACGTCGGTGCGGAACGATACATACGAGAGATAGACAACTTTTTGAATGTAAATAAAGTGGATATTGGAACGGCCCTCTCCCGTCGGGGTATACAGTGGACCTTCAGCCCACCGAGTTGCCCCCACTCGGGTGGGATTTTTGAGGCCGTAGTTAAGTCAGCTAAGACGCACTTGGGGCGTATAGTAGGTCAGACCGCGCTGACTTTTGAGGAGCTCGCGACATTGTTTTGTAAGATCGAGGCCGTTCTCAATTCGCGACCGTTGTGTCCGCTCAGCTCGGATCCAAATGACCTGGAGGCCCTGACCCCAGGCCATTTCTTGATAGGACAGCCACTTAACGCGTTGCCCGAGCACCCCTTCGAGGGAGTGAAATTGTATCGGTTGTCAAGGTATCAGATGTTGCAGCAGTTTACTCAGAATTTCTGGAAGCGTTGGTCGCTCGAGTATCTGCATATCTTACAACAGCGCCTTAACCCCTCGCACCCCCAGCCACTTGGCGCCGACACAGCTCGTCCCCCAGGCACACTTAAGCCCGCGCGGCGCGCGACACTTGACTTACGTATCAAGTGATTATGTTGAAATGGTAACTCTTAGAACTATGAGAGTGCTAAATATGAGTAGCTAATGAGACCCTCTCTTAGTCAATGCAAGACTAATGTCACAGTGACCTTCCTTTATTATTGTACCGACATGAGAATCACAGACATCTATGAAAATGATCCTTCTCGACAAATCTAGCAGACATGAGAAAAACATCAACAACATATACATGTTATTTGATACCTACGTAATCTAAATAACATTACCCTTTCAAAACAATAAAAACATTAGTGTGTTCTTATATAAACTGTTCAATATTTCAGCGTTTGAAATTTTCCAAAAATACGGAAATCGAAAAAGTGTTTTTTTTGAGGCACGTTTGGAATATTTTTTTCTATGAATGACCATAGACAATTGTATCGGATTATAGACTTTGTCTTATTGAGCGTCTGGAAAATCTTTAAGAGTACCAACATGACAAATATTGGCCAAAATATACCGGTTTAAAAAAGCGCGGGAGCGAGAGCGTCATATGACGCTTGGGGGACGGACGGTACTCGAGGCGAGCGTCATATGAGGCTTGGGGGATTGTAAGGTTAAGTGGACTGACAAAACCAGCCCCCCTAGTGTTGGTGACCTCGTTCTGGTTAAGGATGCTAACCTACCGCCACTACGTTGGCGCAGGGGGCGCATTGTTAACTTGTTCCCTGGCAAGGACGGGACCCCCCGGTCTGCGGAGGTTCTAGTAGGAGGCTCGGTTCTGAAACGAGCGGTAGCAACGTTGTCTCGGCTGCCCGTAGATTAGGGGACAGGTGGGTGCCTGTCCGGGCGGGTGATTGTTCGATTCCAAATCGATATTCGATCGATGGTTTCGGAACGGCCATTTTGAATTTGACGTTGCTGCCAACCTTGCAGTTTTTTGACAACTGACAGACGAAAGCCCTCGCAATGTAACGCGTATTGGTTAGGGTATTGAAATTAAATCGCAAGCCATCTGGAATGTATTCGGGTTCCCCTCAGGATTGTCTATATAGCTGAGTGTGTTGTGGTTCCCCGAACCAGATAAAGTTCGCATTTACGTGGCCGATTGGTTTTTCCCACGTAACATAACCTGTGTTGGAACACTGTGCTCATCGAAGCTGGCCTGCCAGTCATACCTGGTTGGCTGAAGAACCTGTCTACCAAGAAGAGCCTAGGGTGCACCCGGGCCTTGCAGAGAGACAGGAGGTTGACGGGACCGAAGCACAGACCAGGTTAGATCGACTCCATAATTAATAGCTCGGTGAATCGCCGACGTTCAAACTTCTTGGCAACTGATCGCTACGCTACCTCGTAGCTGATGGGCCCCTGCGAGGTCATTAGGTGCCGAGAAGCCTGAACAGTAAGGTAAAACTGGAGGGACAACTAGGTACTAACTCAAAGTTTGACTAGCACATGGGTTTGACTTAAACTCTGATGTTTTATCCAGTAGAATTCTGACAGCTATCATTTTTTGACATGTCAGAATCACATTACGAATCTTTTTGGCTGGGCACATTTTTCAATTTCAATACGAGTCTGAACATCTGAGTGAATGTATCCATTTTTTAAGTGCGGCGCTCGTAATTAAAAGGGGATTTACGGCGAGTGATAATTACGTCCCTTTTCATCACAAACAGTAAAAACTACAAGTAAAGAAACATATTTTTATTAAAATCTCTAATCATCATTAATACTAATATCACTTTCTTCATCATCATCATCATCATGATCGCTGACATGAATTATTAAAGAGTCTGCGACTGTATCAATCACATTGTCGAGGATGACGATTTGATTGATACACCACGAGGACGCTTCTTTCTGGGAGACAGAAAGTCTGTCTCTTGTGCTCTGTCAGATGGGGCTGCTTCCCGGGAAGGGCCAGGCGGTGGCTCCATAACGTTTATAAAAATCAACGAAGAATCACAACAGGAAAATAACAGAAACTTAACTAATTTAACAAGATAATAACAACAAATAGCAGCAAACACCGAGAAAACATGAGCGCATTGGTATATCTTTGCTGAAATCTACCAATATAATTTGTTCGACGAAAATACGAATCACGTTCCAAATGTTAAATAATTCTGCATCCATCTGACAAAGCAGGTCTTTTGAGTGCACACTTTTAAATTATTCGCTGTGGGGCTGTGAAGTGATAAGTGTAAAGTAGTGTCCAATGGAGCGCAACACTGACAGCTAAGCGTCGATAGCCACAGAATAAATATTACTCTCACGTCAACGGTAGTACCTTGCTTACGTTTGTATCAAGTATCGGGTTTCGAATTTGTGCTTATAATTGCGATATAAAACCACAAAATGTATTCGCTGATGACTGTGCGGGAACTTTAAACTGAGCTTCGAAGGAGAAATGCATCAGTAGCTGGAAAAAAGCTCATCTGATAGAAAGGTAAACATGTTAAGAATTCGAGGTAAAGTTTCGTATTTTCCTCAAATTGATGAAATTCATTTACAACAATGTGGTTTCTGTTCAAGATTGGAGGCGTACGACCGAAACAAACACTTTGGAGGGTATTAAGACATTCCAGAAGACCATCCTGATGTATAGTGCCCTCAGATACATACCGAGATATCAACGCTGATACACCACTTCATAACATAAGCAAATCTCATCAAATTATGATAAACAGTATCTGATCGTAAATCGATTCACCACCTATTTAATTACTTAATCCTAAATATACCCTTTCATTGAAATACAATGCGCTCAGCCGCGAATCAGTACCGATGCATTACTTGCCTTTGAAGTTTTTTAATACACAAGGCACTTTCCCACAGTATTCTTCGTGAGAAATTGGCAGTTTTGCGCCGTAATGTGTGAAGCATCTCTGATGTTTAGTAGAAACTGGTTATTGAGCGTGAAACAGTCGAATTTGCTGTCCCGACGCTGTTAACTAAACAAGCGAGTGAAGGCTGAAGGGGAGGAGGGGCGCCGGGGACGTGGCTACTCGCAAAAAAATAGAATATACTTCTATTTGCCTCACTGCGCTGATTACTGATTAGTAATCACTCACATTTAACACTGGCTGTTCAGACGTTGCTAGCATTTTACACTTCACAGCCAAACTTAACACCTGCACTTTACACTAATCAAAATGAATAAAATAATAATTGTCCTCATAGAGAACCTTATGATATCTGAAATGTCAGAATTGTACGGAATAACAAATCTGAGTTTAGGTATTTTAGGGACATGACAACGCCCCGGTAGATGTAGGTATGGCATTTAATTGCGTTGTTTGCTATTTGAAATCATAAAGTATTTTATCTATACACGTATCATAAACCCTCTTTACTGCGTCCAAAAACCGCACGTTACGACCAGCATAATACTAGACTACTTGGTAAAAACTCACTTCTTATCTGAATATTGATACATTATGACAATAATGTATCAATTTTCGACAAATTATGACATTCAAATTTCGAACGCCGACGCCCGCCTGCGTGCCGCCCTTAGTTTGTCTGTGACGTTGGTACTACTGAACAAGCTAAACAAGTGCACAGCAATTATCAAAGCATGCGGTTCCTGAACACATCAAAGAGAGCTTATGATAGATGTGCATATAAACTAACTAGTGTATGTAACTGTACATAATTAGGCATTAAAACTCTCCTTCAGCTCGTTTCATAAACCCACTATCGAGTTTTAATGCCCTCCTGTTTGGTACATTTGATTAGGTACTACCTAACATCGCAAGAAATACTTAAGAAAACTTCATTCGTCACTGGTTGCTCCGACTGCTATTGTTAATAAAGTTTTCCATCTCTTTGTCTATTCCTATGTCATTCATTTGACACTGGGTAGGTAGGTATGCATTTTCTAGTTTCTGAACATGTTTTTCGAAATATTTTTCCGTTAAATTTCACAATTTTCCGTACTTTTCTAGCTATTTCTCGTGCTTGAGAAGGGATTATTGGATTGGACCTTATCATATAGACGAAGAGAGCCGATGCCCTGAGAGATGCCAGAGATGCCATTTGAAAATACATAGAAGCAAGAGAATCGATAAACAGACAGGGTCGATGGGGACTTGCAAAGCACTGTGATGACAGGGCCTTTGCGTGTTTGCGGGAGATGTGCGGGACGTGTCGCCGCCTCCGCGATTTCCTCGTTTCCCTCTGACCATCATACTGACATGGACTATAGGTAACTCTACCTACAAAAGGGAGAGCTTAACCTCATGAATACCACCGGCGTTAGATAACGTCACTTTTCCCTTTTCGGCTCTAAAAACATGCTTAAATTCTGAAATTAAAAAAATTGATTCCATTAAAGAACTCATTGAATTATTGCTAGTAAAATTCAATAGTCTTGCATCCAGTTTTCCCGAGGTAATCACAGCATGCTTTTTATTCTTGACCCTTCCAGTTACAACCGCAACGGCAGAAAGAAGTTTTTCAAAATTAAAACTAATAAAAAATACTTAAGAACTTCGATGGGACAAGAACGGCTGTCAGACATCTCACTATTGTCCATAGAGGCAGAAACTTTAGAAAAACTAAAATCATCATCAGCCATAAATGATTTAATAAATCAGTTTGCCGATAAAAAGGCAAGGAGAGTGAATATTTAAAATTCGATTTTTATTTGTAAAATGGGTAAATTATGTGATAAATAAATATTACTTCTCACAATATTTTTTTTCTTTTGTGAAAAATCTTTACCTCCATATTATAAGGGCCTCCAAAAAAATTTTTATACGGGGCCCCGACAAGGCACGCTACGCCACTGACTGTAACATTGTAAAAATAGCTAGGTCCTTGCCAGAGTAGGCAACTTGCAATTTCAATAGGAAGTCAATCGGATTGGATTAATATTCAGGCCGTAACATAGGCGAATTACCCTAAGGTACCAACGGAATAAAACACTTAATTTAACTATACATAATTGTGATCCTAGAGCTATTCCGCCCGACAGCAGCTTTAAAAATTTAATGAAACTAACCTGTACTTTATTCCCAGTCTGAGATAATTGCAGTCCCGGAAACAATCCAAGAATACGCCTGCAGCCGCTGCTTTCTTTCAAATTGATTTTATTCGATCGTTTCACACACAACACAGTTCACTGTTTAGTATGGTTTAGTAAATAAACACCACCACAAATTACAGGCACATCTGCCCGTCACAATAAAACTGCGATTTAAAATATCCACCAATAAAACAACTTTAAAATAACCAACAGTAAAATCTCACGAAATCCTGTGATTCTGTTGAACATCACAGGTTACGATCCCGAACGTATATCTCCCGTGTTATAAGGAGCGAGCGACGTAGATCTAACTTACACACACTCGCCGCGGCTACTCGCGGCGAACTGACTGAATCTCTCGTCTGTTTTCAATTTCTTCCCGTCGCGGATCATAATTCCCGCGCCTTCACCCTCTTGCCGCTGCACCCATATGCTTCTGGTCCGGCGCAACTGTTAAAATGCAAGCAGTCTTCCACTCATCAAAAAGCTAAGTTAAGTAAGCTAGAAAAGCACTTTACAAAGTCCAGAAAGGGTAATTGAACGAGATTGGTATTTATTCGTCTCGATCTTTCAATAGATTATACCTATTATGTTGGTGTTGGGGTAATGAAGTTCTTAGACCACTAAGAACTACACTACCCCAATAATAGGATTAATAATGTGGTTATTAACCCTATTTTTGGGGTAGTGAAGTGCGTACTATTATTCATAATTATTTTTCAGATTCTTTAAGACAGAAAATATAAAAGTTAAGTCAGTTACAAGACTTTTTATAAGCAAAGCAGGCTTATGTCTACAGAGAGATTTCTTCAGCAATCCTAGGCAAGACAGGAGAGTTTATGCAACACGACAATAAAACTGTATGTATGAAAATTACTTTCATATAAAATATACCTATTAAATAATATATACACCTCAACTATACAAAATATAGCATGCACAATGTACACACACATACAATTTATAAACTATAATATAGCATACATATACCTATAGCTTGGGCGTTCTAACTAGGCCAATAATATAAATAAATGTCACGTAATCGCAAACTCGATTCCAAAGGGATCACTCGATGTTGTTTACCACATTCAAATGTAGAGACTAATTCAAACACAAAAATACTCTAAATTTCACTAAAAAGTAATAATATTGTTTCCCAAAATTCTACTACCGACGAAAATCTGCACGCAGATAAGCAAAAGTGTCATAATTCGTTATAATGAATAATAATGATGGGCATTACTTTTAGGAATGAAAGAACGAATGAATGAAATGTAATCTAAAGTTTCTCTGTGGGTTATTCGTTTCTGCGCTTTGCTCTATGTCGTACGTTACGGGAGTGCTCTTATACGTTCCTCGATTTTTAAAAACCTGGCTTTCTTCTGGACTTTTGTTTCCTCTATGATTTGGTCTCTGACACTCTATCGACTGACGACTTATTAGCTACCCTTCAAGGACTTCGACACTGCACACGATTGGAGGTACTCGAAATAACATTTTCCAAAGAGAGTTACGCCCTTCATCAATCTAAAAACCATTCATATTGTAGACAGGGAATATAGACTATTCTCTGTCTACGTAATATAAAGGGTGATCAATCCAAATGGGTCAGAATGGAAAAGTCAGAGAGAGAAATATAAGAGATAGCGAAATCTCTTGTTAGGAACCATGGCGTAGATTTTAGATTTAATAATAATGGCATTCAAACCTTTTTTAAAACTCTCATACATAACCGGGAATCGAACCTAGTCAATAGTCTTTATGTAACCACGTGTAGTATTTGTTTGTATCCTGAAAGTATAAGGACCAAATTTTTGCTATGAAGTCTTGTGTAAACATTAGACTGAAATGCCCACAATTTAAATAATTAGCAAAATGTCGTTATTAATATGAATCTGTCATAATTATGAATCACATCAATCAATCACATTTACTGAAATAAAATAATTATCATATTGTAGGGTTTTTCTTTTAGTTACTTAAATAATAATAAAAATGTGATCCTTGTGACTTATGATTCGCAAAAAGAACGAGAAAACTTGCAAAATTAATACCTAACATTGTTTACAGAGACTTCGACCAGGTTCGATGCCCGGTTGTGTATGAGAGATGAAAAAAACATTTAATGCCATTATTATTAAATCTAAAATCGAAGCCATAGTTCCTAAGAATAAATGACGCTATTTCTCATAGTTTCTGACTTCTCCCTGCTGACCCATTTGGATTGATCATTCTGTATAGTGTTGAATAAATTTCATTCATTCAACAATAATTTCTATCACATCTCGGCAGTTCATTCAGTAATTCCCACAACACTATGAACGTGACATTTGGGCGACCATTGCTATTATTGATATTGACCATGTATAGACGCCTCGAATCACATAGTTATATCATGGAAAATAAAGGAAATGCACTTTCAATCTTTTCTAAATTGAGGGACTATCCCCAACAGCGCAGGGAAGTGCGTTCCACAGTCTGATAGTGTTCATAATTGGCCGTGTCATGCCGAGGAGTAACCGAGAACACCGTGTGGGATCTCCGAGTGCTATCCCTGGGGAAACGATACTCAAAACGTTCTCGGAGATGTGTGGGCTATGAGTTTGTGTAGTGGGTGGGTTAGTTGGACTTGGGTTTGCTGAGCAATCAATGAATTTGAATAATTGATTGAACGCCCGTTTCCTGGATGTGCGATGGTAGTTATAGTTTCTTTATTCCCACTAGTTCTATTGGACAGTCCATTTGACTGAACAGGTGGTTTTTTGCCCATTTTTTCCAGTTGAAAATGTAACAAGCTTTTTCCTGGCTTCACCTCTAAGGTAGTAATAATTTAGGACCCTTTGCTCATATTACAGATATTGCGGCAAAATTTTTCGCGAATCACGAATTAAAGTTGCTTGGATGGAATCAGACCGAGTAGAGGTAAATATGTATATGAATAGGTTAAGTGGATAAGAGCAAGAAGAAGAAAGATTATAGCATAGTAAAAACAAAACAATTATAGCGTCACCCCTTTTCCCATACGGAGTGGCAGGCACAATTGTGCCATCGCGTCTACTTTAATAAGTACTCTTTTTTGCGTGACGGGGGGCTAGCCGATCGCCGCAGCTATCGAGATTGAAGTTTTCCATCACTGTTAGGACTTCCGTATAATCTACTTATGATAAATTTCATAACTCGTTGGTACACGGTCAGCACCGGGATTCGAACCTGCATCTCCTGCGTGAGAAGCGAGTGTTTAACTAGACCACGGAGCTCTTAAATGTAACGGTAGAGTAGACTGACGTAAAGCCCTATCATGTAATTCTGAAACTGTGTAGGAAGCAGGCATAATTACGCGTCGAACAAGTATGCGAATCGAACTGTCAGTGACGCTTATGTGCATGGGCTAAAGGTTCATTATTTATTTTTTTCTTTTAAAAATATAAGATGCCAATCTTACACAAATCGAAATAGGCCCTAGAAGCTCAACAAGGCTTGTGTCATGGATATTAGACGACGATGTATTCAATAGAGATAAATACTTATGTAGGTAGATACATAGAAAACATCCAAGACTATGAAACGGTTAAGGCTCCATATCTTGAATGAAAGGAGAGTTTAGAACATTTACAAAGATTTATTTAAGGGAAGACAGAGCAAGGTCGTGGCTATACGCGCAAAGTCCGTCTAAAGATTAGACGGACTTTGCGCGTATAGGCTGCGACTCCCCTGATGAGGTCCGGTAGCAGGAGCGGCAGCACACAATGGCCTATAGAGGGCCGCGAGGAGTCCGGTTCCGGTCTGGAGGAGGGGTTTCAGGTCCAGTGGTGTGAGCAGGAGGGTAGGTAGGCGGGTGTACAGGTGGAACCCTGCGGAGGACACAGCGTGAGGAGCGGAAAAGAATCCAGGATCCAGGGTTGTCTGCAATGCTCCGACAGGCTCGCCGAGGTGGGAGAGCCGAATAGGAACCTAACTATCGGAGGCATTGCAGTCGGAGTTGTAGCAGTAGAGATGGAGATACACAAAACATTTACTAAATTATATACACAGAAAATAGAAAGGGCTACGAGCCATACAAATGAATACATACCAAAGCGTGGGGTCAGCAATCATTACAAAACATCTAGTAAAGGCCTAACATCTATTAACAATTATGAGGGACTAGCCCATCGCTGCAACTATGGCATAATTGAGGCGGTAAAAATAAACTGACGTAGAGGATACGTTTTAGCTATTCAGAGCTCAAAGAAAGTATGCGTCAAAAACAATCGAAGAGCTACCAGACGAAATTCCAGGTTTGAATTCTGAACCTTTGCTTTTCAGAAGGCTAGTCAGCCAGTAAGTTGTTAAATGAAATAAAAAGAAGTTTTACTACAACCTGTATGCTTAAGTATGACTTAATAGTAAGTAGAACTTAATTTTAAGCTAACCATGTTACAACTAGGAAAAAAATATTCCTGCTCATCACACAAATGTTTGCTTTTACCGGGATTCGAACCCAGGATCGTCGGCTCCGTAGCCAGGGTTACTATCCGCTAGGCTAAACCAGTTGTCTATAGTCGTCATTTTATCTGAACTCGAACACTTTTTCACGCCGGTAATTATGTATCCGCAAACTCTCTTTGAAAATATTTTGGACAAAAAAGTGTAGTTTATTTGTAAAAAAAAATAATGTTATTTTAGTTTGAGTCGGGCGCATTGTTTGTGCTCTCTTTTCTTTCTTAGGTGGAAGGTATTAACGTTGTCTCTCGTTTACATGCGTATTCCTTTTATGCGTATATATTTTTACGTAATTCCTTAAGCTTTTGAACAACTAAGCCGATTTAAATAAAATATCTCTAAGAACCATCGCAGGGAAGTCTACTTACTACCTTTTGCCGAAAACCGCATAAAAATCAATCCGTCAGACCGAGGTGAAAACAAGTGACTACAACTTTAAGTGATAAGTTCTCCTAAAATATGAAAAGTTATCATGGTGCTTGGCGTGTGTCAGTCTTAGTGCCACTAGCTAGAAAGCGGAATAACACTTACACAGTCCTTTTGATATATTATGTAACTTGATGCGCTGATTCCAATGGTGAAACAAAAGGGAATAACTCGACTTAATCCCTTTTTCACTGGAGGCACTGATATTGTAAAGTAGATGGTTACCAAACTGGCATAACACACAATGTCAGGATAAGCTTACAACTATATTTAGAATAATTCATGTATCTATGGAAAAAAATATTAAAAATTATTGTGATTAGTGAAATTATGTAACTTTTCTTTCTTGCATATCTGTATGTCCATAGGCGTTATGCATTCCCGGATTTCATGGCATGACGAGATTTATTTTTCAAAAATACAATAATAATATAAGAAGCGGCTTCCATAATATTATAGCCAAAAATTAACTTTAGGTAAATATGCATCCGAATATCCGATCTCTGCCTATCACGGAAAAAAGGCGTTAGCTAACGCCTGTGGTATTCAAGAGGTTAAATCTCTCACTCGACGTCGACACAAAGTCAAAACGTGCATGCTAAGCGAAATGGAATACCTATTCTTAGAGTTTTGTCGATGCCTGCTAATATAACTATTCATTATTGCAAAATAGCTCGCTGTCTCAAATTTGGCTTAGACTTGGTGCTAACAAATTCCAACAGGGGCGCTATTTGTATCGAAGTTGTCAAGAAGGTGCGTCTTTAAATTTTTACACCTGCCTTGCTCGTAAAGACCTACTTACTTACGTTCAAAGAGTGAATGTAAGTTAGTCTTTACGTCATTCATTCATTGTCTGCATTGAAAACTACGTTCCATTTTCAAATTACTTTGCAGAACAAGCAATGCTTGATATGTAATGGATTTTCATACAACTTTACAGTTCAAGCTATGCAAACCTCCTTGGTCAAAAACTCAACCAACACAAAAAAAAAAAAAAATTGGCGGTAATTCAATCGATATTATTTGAAGTTTGATAAAGTTTATCTCAAATTAATTATTTATTTGTTGTGTTTTATTTTCCTCGCAAGAAAGGTGTAAAATAGTATACTTCTCTCGTGTTGTAAGTAGCTATTGCACCCTCGAACTATATCCGCCCTTCTAAATATCCGTCTAAATATCTCGGGTGCTCTCGATCCTTAGAGCCCTTTGCGAGCGAAGCTCGCACGGGCACCAAATTGCATCTCGTTCCGTAATAGCTCACTTACTTCCCTTGTAGAGTAATGTACTATTATCGATGAGGGTAAGTAAACTGAAATTTCCAGTATACAGTACAGAATAGAGCAACTTGTACTAGGTATTGTAAAAGTCTCATTCGCTCGCATCTCATAGAGATGAGATGCGAGCGAAGCGACCACGGAAACCAGCTCTTAGGCTGCTCTCACTACGACTGACAGTAAACCGACCGACTGACTTTGAGTATCGGCCTCCGAATAAATCGCCGCAATATATCAAATTTAGATGGAAACGAAACAGTATGCCGCTAACTGAGCAATGAGAGAGAACATAGCCGCACTCTACATGTTACAGTTAAACCCTTAAACCTAGCAACACTAAATAAACCACCCGCGCGGAGTTATATTCAAACGAGCGAGCTTCCACCACCGCTTTAATCGCCCGATGAAATTAACCCCCGATGCCGAACTGTCGACAACTATTTCGGATTACTACCGCAACCAATTTCCTTTAGACACGGCAGCGGTGGATAGTGTCTGTTTTCTGCTTTAGGGTTCAGCTGTGAATTGTCTCAATTGAACCCGGTGTTTATACATTATCTGTCTTATAAAGCATTGATGTTATTATTATGAAAAGAGGGGGGTAAAGGTTTGAAGCGTCTGTCTTTAGTGTTCAAACGGGTGGACGGATTTTATTGAATTAACGGAATTGAGGGTGCAGCGTATTTTTTTCACACGCATATAAAAACAGAACCGTTCACGATAGGAAAACAAGGCTAAGACGCGGGGGTTATTGAAAATCCAAGCGCAATGCTGCCCAAAAAGCAAAGTATCTTGTCCTAATGCCGGCCTGATGAAGTGCATATAGGAGAGACCACGCACCGGTGCGTGGCTAGCCTCCCGTCTGGGTTGCCTAATACGCACGCACTTGACGCACTGGTGCGTAAGAAGCAGACAAAACTTTTTTCCTAGAATCGCTATGTCCAGTTGAAACTTACAAGGTCATCATCTCCCTTGATAATACTAATGCTTCAGGAATCGACGGCCTTACTACAAAAGTATTTAAAAATGTGCTAACGGTCTTTGTTTCGTACTAACATATATCATCAATCTATCTCTAAAGTCAGGTTTGATTTCCATTGAAACTGAAACAATCTGTAGTTAAACCGTTGCATCAAAAAGACAGAAGAGATGGTGTTGTTAACTACAAGCCAATAACCCTGATCTCCCTGTTGTGTTATGTTATCAAATATTAAAACCCGAAAAATATGTATTACAACATTAGCAGCTAACCTAGTCAGCAGTTTAAGCTATCGGGTTGATCAAACCAAATTATGACTCTTTTATTATTTGATATGTCCAAAGCATTTTACTTTGTTGACCATGAAATACTTCTAATAAAAATTGACCAATGCGGAGTAAGAGGCCCATCACTGACCTGGATTTAGGGGAGCGATCTCAATATGTAGAAACCACAAGAGATAATGTCTTAAAACATATAAATCACAACCTAAGTTCAATAAATACACATTGCCTTAGGAATAAGTTCCTTGTATATGTCAACGTAAGATTGTCAAAACCGTTTGTTGATAAACTAACGTTTTTTTTTTCTCGTCAGTTCGTCAACTATCGACAGATCGTAAACTGTAGCATACTGCTTACTAAATGAAGCGTTAGTTGATAAACTAACAGTTAAAACCGTTAAATAGTAAACTAGTTTAAACTTGAATTGTAAACGAAATACCAGGGCAAACACTGCGGTAGCTTAGGTGAAGACTAGAGGGGGTGAGTGCAGCGAAGCTCCCGAATAGTCTTCGTGTTAGGTTGACATGTAAGAACAAAAGAAACGTAAATTCTAAACCCTGTCGGTCTGGTTTACTATTTGTCGATAGTTGATCAACAAACGCGTTAGTTTATTAACTAACGGTTTTGACTATCTTACGGTGAAATGTACATTAATGATCTCCCAGATCACATGAAACGTAACTGTGTATTATTCGCTGATAATATTTCAATAATAGTGGCACAAAAAAATAACAATTTAAGTAATTATATCTCGGGCATAAATGAAACTGTGACAACCGTAGTAAAATATTTAATCAATTCTAATTTGAAAATAAATTTACCAAAAAGTGATGTAATCAATGTTAATAATAATATAAATTACAAATTACTGTGTATTATGGTTAATACCAAGGACAACAATAAAGAAATATAGACCCTGAAACATTCTTAGTAATAATAGTTGATAAGCATCTAAATTGGAAGTAACATACCAAGAAAGTCTGCAGCAAATTAAACAGATACTACCTACCTGTTTGAGCCCCGGGTGCCGCGGAAAACCAGCGTTGCGACATCTCCCAGATGCCGTAACATAAGCTGAGTGGTGTCCTTTTGTGGGCTGTCATGACAGCACCATTTATTGTAAAATACGATTTCGAATCATTATTAAAATGTCGTTTCTAACCATTGTTAGATTTAAGTTTTTTTTTTCTTTCTTATGCATGTTTTTTTTAGTTTAAGTCATTTTTTTTTTGCTTTGTATGATTTTGGTGCTGTTGAGTTAGTTCTAAATAAATTTATTTTCTTTCTTTCTTTCTTTCTTTCTATTTATCTTGAGAAGGCTAAGTAAAATTGCATCAACACAACGGCGATATCGGCCTACTATAGATATGTAGAATCAATACTCATATATGCCTTGATCATCTAACGGAACGGTACCGACAAGCAAGCTGTTTTTATCACTCAAAAAATGCATCCGGTCAATAGTTGGAGTACCACAGCACGTCATGCAAACCATTGTTTTGTGAGTTGAAGATACTACCATTTCCCTGTGTATATATATATATGACGGAAGTGGCTAAATTTGTTAAACTTAACATAAATCTATTTGCCAAGGCACTTGCCTTCACTTGATCTATATCCCAGAAATACCAGAAATCCAGCCAGGCTTGGTTTAAAACACTGTACCAGAACAGCACTGTACCAAAAGAATTGTGACACAATGTGTGGAAGGGTGATCAATGGGATACCTCAAGATATAAAAACCTTCCAATTAATCTCTTCACATGTAAACTACAAGAATAGCTCTTAGTTAATTGTTTTAATTAATTTCAAGAGATTTTCAATTTAAAAATGATTAATACGATTACAGCTAAATATTGTCATGCTTTGACTAGCTGTATAAGGAGTTCAATTAATATACTAAAACTTATTACTGTACAATACCCTTGACAAAGCAAATAAATTTCTTATTTCTTATTTCAGGGATTACGACTCGGAATGTGCAAATCCTTCAAAAACCGTCGCAATCGCAATCAAAATGTGCTATGGCGTCTAACATCCTTCAAAATGTCAAACGAGCTACTAAGAATTTCAATCGAAATTGATATGTCGGTTATTTTAAACGGCTGTCTTTTGCAGCGATTATGATTGGCCGGTGTGTCAATTTGAAATATTCGATAGAAATACCCAGATTTACAGAACGAGGCGGCTGTTCAACTCAATTGGAATGTCGCATGCCAACTCGTCTATCGGTAGATCAAAAAATGGCTCGCGATTTTGAGCCTTATGGCTTCGTAATAAAGTTGAAAACCTTTGAAAAATAATCAATCATCTGTTGATGGCCCCAGAACTGAGTGGATGTAACGTATCTTTATAACATTCGTATGAATCCTGACTGTCGATGTTGACTACACTTAGCTGAACAACAGTTTGAACGCGGACAAACTTCTGTAGGTTAGTACTATTACTTTAGCTTCACCGCCCGAAACTTCTCGGTTTTTGTCGCTGAAAGTGATCAAGATGTCTTGCAAACATGAAATTTGGCACAGAGGTGTATCATGACGAGTATAATGAGGGAAAAATCTGAAAACAGTAAATTGATTTACGGTAAAAAAAGCCGAGAAGTGTCGAGCAGTTAAAATAATCGTACTGTGCGAGTATTTAGGTGCATGTCCCAGGCTCTGTCCGTATGTCATCAAAACTTGCAAGTTTAATTTGACCCACTTCTAGGTTTCCGATTGAGCTGGAAATTTTGCATGCATATGTAAATCGGATGACAATGCTTTATTTTTTTGACATGAAGCTTATCTGATGATGGAGCCCGAAGGTGGCCTTGGGAACTATATAATAAAACGACACAACCCCATCGATTTGTGTTGACAAGTACTCTGGTCCTAGATTAGTTTCTTACTTTTTAGGGTTCCGTATTTATTAGTTAAATTTTACAACTAAAAAAGCTTATATGATAAATTATAATTATTTTACGAATAATATTATAGATTATTCGTAAAGTAAGAAACTTAAGCATTATATGACAACCTCTGTGGCGCTGCGGTAGTGGCTCTGCTTTCCATGCGAGAGCTTTCGGGTTCGATCCCCGGATGGGGATAAAGAAAGAAAAACCCTGTCTTGGATGTTTGTCTGTGTGAAGTCGCTGTTTCTGATTTCCACGGCATAGGGTATCCTAGTGTGGGGCCAGAAGCAATGTATGTGTATATATCCTAAACCTCTGTTATCGTACTTTAATTCCAATCGGTATAGTGATTCCAGATTTAATCTCGTGCCAGTTTCTGAACAAAAAGTATACAATTACATAATCTCTATCAAATCCAATGCAATTGGAGATGATGGGATAAGTAGAGACATGATAATACTGACTCTCCCCAGAACCCTGCGCGTTATAACCTCAATTATAAATAGGTCAATTACTAGCGGCATAGTTCCCAAGCAATGGAAAAAGTAATAGTAATGCCTTATCCTAAAGTCAATAACCCGTCCAATCTCAAGGAACTTAGACCTATTAGTTTGCTTCCCTTCCTTTCAAAAGTGCTGGAAAAACTGGTGCATGCCCTATTATACAAATATATAGAAGACTCTAATATTTTGCCTGACCTCCAGTCGGGTTTCCGAAGGGGGCGGGGCACAACTACTGCGTTGGTTGATGTTGTGGATAACATTTTGAGCAATATCGATGTAGGTAAGGCTACTATTCTTACACTGCTAGATTATAGCCGTGCATTTGACAGCATTAGCCCGACCTTGTTGCTGTCGAAATTGCGTTACTATGGGCTGAATGCATTTATTATCTGTGGGATGGTTTGAAATTTATCTCGATCAACGCTTCCAATGTGTCAAGCTGACCTATGAGTCTATGACTGTAGTGGTGCCTTGTACTCAGATCCAAAGCCAGTTTTACGGGGTGTTCCACAGGTTTCCATCTTGGGGCCTCTATTATTTATTATATATGCAGATTAGGTGAATGAAATCAAGCACTGCAAATTCCATTGTTACGCTGATGATCTTCAACTTTACATTTCTGATGTGCCTTCTAATATTGACTGCATGACAAACTTTATCAATGAAGACCTAAGCAGGTTAGATGCCTGGTCAAATAAAAATTCCTTGATTCTCAATCCCTTGAAATCAAAGTTTATGGTGCTTAGGAGAAAAGTTCAAGTTAAAAAAAATCTAATTTCTAATCCTCAGCTAATCCTTGAAGGCCAGACTCTATAGCGTGTTGACGAGGCCAGGAATCTGGGAATCATATTTGACACTTACCTACGATTTGAAACTCATGTCCTGAATTTAGTGAAGAGTTGTATGTATCGTTTAAGGGTTTTGTACAAAATCCGTAACCTTATCTGCGAAAGGGCACGTATTATTCTGTGCGAGTCACTGATTTTATCTCGACTCAACTACGGAGATATAGTTTATAGTCCGCGTCTTCTATTGAAGACTCAGCGTTTAGTGCAGCGCATACAAAATGCCCGATGTAGGTTTTGCTTTGATGTACCACCTCGTAGTCATATCACCCCATACTTAAACTCTGCTGGAATGCTCAAAATGGAACTGCGTAGGCACTTACACCTTTCCAGTGTAGTATTTGATGTCATCAAGTTAAAAAAAACTGAGTACCTGTACCTAAAGTTAAAGGTGGCAACATCTCACCCCAGATACGGCATGAGGGATATTCGGGCACCTCTTGAAGGTCATATTCACCGCACGATGGCATTTAGAGGTAGCTTCCGCTTCCAAGCTACCAAATGTTGGAATGATATTCCGCCGCCCATAAGAAATCTGACCTCCAAATACACCTTCAAAACACATATGAAGTCGCACCTGATTCAAAAGCAAAAACTAGGAATTTCTCTTTCCAACATTGGATAGCCGGGCTACCTCTGCCATTTCCATATATTTTTTAGTTAGATATTTTATGATTTTAGTAAACATATTCACACTATACCCATTTTGCTACTCACTACTCACGTGGCATAATATACTTATACACCTATTTATATAATCTTCATGTATATTTTGTACTATCCTACTCATGAAAGTATTGAAACATATTTATTTGCATTGAATAGAATAGAATAGAATATGCGTTTATTCAAGCGTCACAATACACAACACATAGCACAAAATAGGAATATACAAAAATAGGAATACACATGGACAACAACAAAAGTGGGTATATTATGTGATGTAAATGGCTTCTTAAGAAAACAGCGTAGTGTGCTGGTTGTATAAGGCGACGGTGAAACGGCTCCGGCTCAGCATTATGCTACAGGGCCTACAGGAGGACCTGAAGCGCTGGTATTCTGTCGGAACCGGTGTGACTGAGTGTGTTGTTTTGTACGGTGTTGATTAGACTACGTAATATGCATAGATAAGAGATATAAACAATAAATAGCGTAATATAAATGTAGGGTATATGAGTATAGAGTTTGTGTGTGGCATGTAAATAATGGTATGAAGTACGATAAATAAATAAATAAATAGGCACAGTAATTATGATAAATATGAATAATGTACAAACATGTTTGAAAAATGCAAGAGGTTTTGGGGGTCAGAAACGAAGGCTGCCGATGCAGACTGCAGAGATAGCTTCAGTTATCCGCTTTTTGAAGGGCTAGTAAATAGGCTTTGTATGCTGTTTTATAGCTGGTTAAAGTAATTTTTTCACGAAGGGATATTATTCCAGCATTTTGTAGCCAGATATCTGAAGCTACCCCTGAAAGCAGCAGTCCGATGCCGGGGAATGGAGAGTATATTTGTTGAGCTGCGGTTCATGTGGTTATTGGAAACTTTCCAGGAGAGCTTTTCGTGAAGGTATTCAGGTATCCCTTTTTTCTTGGAGGGTAGTCCTAACAAACAGCAGCCTAAGTAATTAGCTCCCTATTTATTTCAATTTAAAATTACAATTTAACATTTAATGAACATTTATTTATAAAATATACTGACCTGAACCATCCACGAATCAATTTCAATCAATTATTACATAAATCAATAAGTATTTCATCATTATTTACAATATGGATATTTACACTAAGCTGGCAAACAATATGGAGTCCATTGTGAAGTCATTCGGCGAGAGGGTGGAGAAGTGTGAGCAGGAGATACAGGCCTCTGCTCCCAAGAACGTCTCCAGCCTGGCGAGTGAGTTCTTGGAGTTTAAGTCGCTCATCTGGAAATGCCTCAGCATGCTAAGATCACAGCTAGAGCTCCTGACGCTGGGCCTAGACAGGCACGAGACTGCGGCGAGGCGTAAGGTGTTGTTGGTGCATGGAGTGAAGGAGGAGATCGATGAGCAGCCGGGTATGGTGCTCAAGACAATGCTCGCCAACCAACTCAAAGTGTCCGCCGAATGCCTCGGTGCAATCAGGGTGGTTCACCGTCTTGGTCCCATCAAGGATACAAAGACTCGGCCGCTGCTTGTGCGTTTCACAACTCTTGAAGCCCGCAGTGAGGTGTGGGGGCTGAAGAAGGGACTCAAGGGCTCGGGCATGACTGTCACTGAGTTTCTAACAAAATCTCGACACAACGTTTTTGTGGCCTCCCGCAAGCACTTCGGTATGAACAACGCCTGGACCTCAGAAGGCAAGATCATAATCGTGCTGCCGGACAAGTCCCGTCGTAAGGTGGAGTCCTGGGGTGATCTACAGCCGCTGACATCCGAGTACCCGAGCATGGACCGCTCCCAGCCATCGCAAGACAAGGGGAAGAAGCCAGCCGCAGGCGCAACTGCTAACGCCAAGAAGGGCGGAGGCGTCGTGACCAGGAGAGGAGGCCAGGTGCCTGCGAAGTGAGGTTATTGTGATGTCTCCCCGTTCATCATCTCGTCTTGCATAATGTGTGTGCATTGTGCCGGCTCGTCGGCAGTCGGCAATACAATATAGGTACTTCACTCGTTACAGCACTTTATGTGGTTTTTTCAATTTGTCTTTCGTAGGTAATTGTAATTTTGTAAATTCTTGCAGTAGGTACATTTAACTAGCTTTATATTTTTAATTCTACTGTCATCGGTCACAAAGCTGAGTTCATGTTCGTGTTTTTTTTTCTTATTCCTGATTATGTTCCGGCTAGTTCCGAATCGCGAAATGTGTACTCGAGTTTTTTTGTTTTTTTTTCTTTTTCACTTTAGATTTATTTAATTAATTTTGTTTTCTTCCTCTGTCAAGATGTGTATTCCGATGTGCAGCATGTATTTTCCAATGTCTTAAGTACCTATGAAGAGCTATTATAGTTTACTTATTGATTTCTTCCAGTATTCCTATGTGGATAGGGGCTGGGTCAGGTTCCATTATTTGTGTTTTAGTTTAGTTTAGTTTTAGTTATATATATATATATATATACATATATTAGGTAGTTATTATATCTATCATTATTTTATACATATGGATAGTTTATGTAATATTGATAATAGTTTTTTCTCTTGTTCCTCAAGCGACGACTACATTAGTGCGGAGAGCGATAACTCCTTTGTGGTGGAACCGCTATCCGCCAAACTGAGGACTTTATTTGTTGGCCTGGAGGGTAACTTAAATATTGTTCATATCAATGCCCAAAGCATCCACTCTAGTTACCCAGACCTTCTCGAAGCGTTCAGCACAAAACATGTGGATGGTATACTTATTTCTGAATCTTTCCTAAAACCTTCTATGCCTTCCACCATGTATTCACTACCTGGATACCAGCTGTATCGGAACGATAGAGTTGGAAAAGCTGGTGGTGGTGTAGCTATTTTCCTTCGTTCGGACATATCCTGCAAAGTTGTGAGTGTCTCCCCGAGTGAGTACTCTGAATCTGCTGAACATCTTTTCCTTGAAATCTGTCTTCACCATAGTAAAGTTCTGCTCGGTGTTCTCTACAGTCCTTCGCTTCTCATCAATTACTTCGATTCCTTCGAGTCCCTGCTCAATGAGCTGACTCCTCTTTATAATGATGTCCTAATCCTCGGCGACTTTAATACATGTCTTCTTAAAAATGATTCCCGCTCGGCCCAACTCCGGTCTATTGTCAATTCATTCAACTTGCATATTCTCCCTCTAAATGCGACTCATTGTCAACCACATTGTACTCCCTCTCTCCTTGATATCATGATATCATCTGATATAGACAAAGTTGCTGCCCACGGTCAATTTAATTCTCCTTTTTCTTATCATGACCTGGTTTATCTCTCCTATAAGGTCAAGTCTCCCAAGAACAGAGCCAAATTTATCTTTCTTCGTAGCTTTAAGGGCATTGATCCATCGTTACTCCAATCTGATGCATCATCAATCGATTGGTCACCTGTCATTTCTAGTGAGGCCGTTGACGACAAGATCCACCATTTCAACACAATTATTCTGGGACTATTTGACAAACACGCACCCATCAAAAAGGTCAAAGTAAAACACCTTCCTGCGCCTTGGCTCACGGACCCCATCAAACGGTTGATGGCTAAACGGAACCGAGCTAAATATCAGCATAAAAAGGAACCCACCGACGATAATTTTGCTGCCTACAAATGCCTCCGGAACCGTTGTAACCGTATGTGCCGTGATGCCAAGCGTCGCCACATCTTTGAGTGCATTCAAAACTACACCCCTTCCGAAGTGTGGAAATTCCTGAGATCTCTAGGTGTCGGTAAGCCCCAGAATCAAATGGTTGGTGACGTCGATCTCAACGGTCTTAACAGATTTTTCTCGGCTCCCCCAGTCGTTATGGATCCCATCGTTAAGGATGCCACTCTGCATGGGCTCCGCTCCAGGCCGGCGTTGACCTCCACTCCTTTCGACTTCAGTCCAGTCGGAATTAACACAGTTAAGAAGGCGGTGCTGGCTATCTCATCGAAAGCTGTAGGTTATGATTGCATCTGCTCTAATATGATCAGCAACGTGCTCGATTATATTCTTCCCGCTATCACACACATTATAAATCACTCTCTCTCTAGCTGTTCTTTCCCCTATGTGTGGAAAAAAGCATTAGTCATACCTTTACCCAAATCCTCAAACCCCTCCTCTTTCAAAGAGTATCGTCCTATTTCTATCCTGCCTATGCTTTCCAAAGTCCTAGAATCCATTGTCCACTCCCAGCTTTCCTCCTACCTTACGTCTCACTGTCTGCTGAATCGATTCCAGTCGGGATTCAGGCCGGGTCATAGTACCGTTACGGCCTTACTCAAAGTCACTGACGACATTCAGTTGGCTATGGACGAGAAACAGCTCACCGTACTAGCGCTACTTGACTTCAGCAGCGCATTCAACTGTGTTGATTTCGACATCCTCGTTGAGATACTGAAGTCTCTGAATGTCTCCCCGGCCTCAGCCAGCTGGTTCGACTCCTACCTGAGAGGTCGTCAGCAGCGTATAAGGTCCGAGGAGACTTCAACAGAATGGTGCGACCTTTTTGCAGGGGTGCCTCAGGGTGGTATCCTGTCCCCTCTTCTCTTTTCTGTCTTCATAAATTCTATCTCAGATACTCTCTCTTCCTCTTATCATCTCTATGCCGATGATCTCCAAATTTACCGTCATTTTTCTCCCTGTGATGTTAACTCTGCTGTGGCCTTGCTGAATGCTGATCTTGAGTGTATCAGGGATTGGGCTCTGTCACACGGGCTACTCGTCAATCCTTGTAAGTCGCAGTCAATGATTATCGGGTCCAGGCACTCTCTCCAAGTGTTACAGCATATGTCCACTGCACCCATAATGTACGATGGAATCGTAATTCCCTACAGCTCCAAGGCCAAAAATCTCGGAGTCATCTTTGATAACCTGCTGTCTTGGTCAGCGCATGTCTGCGAGGTTAGTAGGCGTGTCTTCGCTACGTTTTACTCTCTCAGACGACTTCAGCACTTCTTACCTCTTCAGACCAAAATTACACTCGCCCAATCTCTGTTACTTCCCCTCATTGACTACGCAGATGTCTGCTGGATCAGCGCAAACGAAGAGCAACTGGACAAACTCGAGCGACTTCAAAATCTTGGGATTCGGTTTATTTTCGGTTTGCGCAAATTTGACCATGTTTCTCAGTATCGCAGGGATCTGAAGTGGCTTCCAATCCGTCTTCGCCGGGATTCCCACATCCTCTTCACTCTCTTTAAGATTTTACATAATCCTCATTACCCTGGCTTCTTACGTGATTCGTTCACTTTTCTTTCTTCAGATAGGCCTCGGAGACCTCACACTCGGTCGCTGCTCACAACACCGCAACATAAAACTGTCGCATATGAACATGGGTTCCGACTCCGGGCTATCAAGCTCTGGAACAAACTCCCCAGCACCGTCAGGGACAGTCCATCTCTTAACATCTTCAAAAGTAGTTTGAAGGAACATTACCTTTCTCTTCTGTAGTAGATTATATTTTATTTATATATTGTATAGGTATTTATTGATATTTAAATATAGTATTTATAGGTATTATATTATTATGTAGGTTCTCATTTATTTATATGTGTAAATATGTTAGTAATTTATTATAAATATATTAAAGTCACTCTGATGTTTAGTTTTTTTTATATGTTGTGCATAATAGGTCTATCCCTTCGCATGAAACTATTTTTCCCTGTCAGCCCTGGGTTTGCTGGAAGAAATCTCTATATAGAGATAAGCACGCCTTTGTTTACTAACTATGTTTGTAATTGTCCACTAATGTGTATATGCAATAAAGTATAATAATAATCCCTCTCTTTATAACACCGAACAAGAGCGCTGCAAATTGAAATTGTTGTCTGCCTTTTATTTTTAAAACATTTGCTCGATTCAGATAGGGCGTGATGTGAGTACGTGGTGGGACGATGTAACAATAGCGAGCGCAGGCGTTCTGCACTCTCTGTACCAATCGCTCAGTGCGCTTATACAAACGCGGCCCGTATACTGTGATGCAGTAGTTAAGCTTTGACAACACTAACGCCTCACAGAGCTCCACTCGTATTTCTTCTTTTAGGAATTTCCGAATTCTGTAAAGAATATTTAACCTGTAAAAACAGTTTTTGACGAGCTCGAGAACATGTTTGTCAAAACGCAGCTCCTCATCCATGATTAGACCCAGGTTCCGCGCTTCACGCACTCGCTCCACTGGTACCCCCCGATATAGCAATTTGTGGATTCATATCGCCAATAGTATTCACCTGGTGTCTCGAGCCGAGTATCATGAACTTTGATTTTTTTGGGTTTAGGACCAACGCATTTTTGGAGGACCAAGTTGTTATACGTTCTAAATCCGCATTTATCCTCCGCATAACATCAGGAAGCGATTCTTTGTTCACTTCAATGTAAAGCTGTAAATCATCGGCATATAGATGATATTTGCAATGGTGAATGCAGCTTGTGATATCAGCGCAGTACAGAATAAATAACAGAGGACCCAATATGGACCCTTGAGGAACACCTCTACAGGTGGTGACTTTTTGAGAGTGATTTTTGGTTCCGTCACTATTTGTTAAGACTACTTGTTGGTTGCGGTCTTTGAGGTAAGTTTCAAACCACTTAATCGTATTTACTTCAAATCCATAGTAGCTTAGCTTGGAAAGAATTAAATCCACATTGATGGAGTCAAATGCTCTAGAGTAGTCAAGTAGAACGAGAAACGTGGCATTCCCAGAGTCTTGGGATGCTAATACGTTGTCAACAACATCAAGAAGTGCCGTCGTTGTACTACGATTCTTTCTGAAACCTGATTGAAACTTTGGAAGAAGGCCGTGTGTTTCCGCAAATGAAATTACTTGAAAGTACACAGTTTTTTCGAGAATTTTAGAGAGGTACGGTAGTATACTTATAGGTCGTAGATCAGATATTATTTTGGGGTTACTTATTTTTGGGGTCGGACGGACAATAGACGCGTTCCAAGATGATGGGAATATAGAGGTAATCAAGGATTTGTTTAGAATATGAGTAATTATTTTAAGTGTTTGTGGTAATGTGAGAATTAACATATCCATTGTAATTTTGTCCATACCACAGGCGTGTGAGTTCTGTTTAAGAATAATTTTACTGACATCATGCTCATTCACTTGTTTAAGTCGGAAAACACCAGGACCAAACCTATGGTATTCGTAAAAGGTGAGATCTGATATTCTTACACGATCTTCCCCGGGGATATTCATAAAATGAGACATAATATCGTTGGGATCAGCAAAGTTGTCAGGAAGTTCATTTGGTTTTTTGAAGTTAGGAATACACGTTTCACGAAGTTTTTTCCATAACTGATTTGGGTCTTTGGTGTTATTGTTGATGTGGTGCTCAAAGTATGCCCTCTTTTCTGCAAAAAGACTGGTTATTACGAGGTTTTTAAGAGATTTGTATTCCTGTTTATGAGTTTGAGATTTGGATTTCTTATAAGTTGCATGTACTTTGTCCCTTAGCTGCATCATCAGTCTGACATTATTGGTTAACCAGGGCATATGTCGATCTTTGATGGTCGTAGTTTTTTCTGGAGCATGTTTATCGAACAAGTCGAGAATATATCCCTCTAAGGTTGCGACCATTGAATCAACATTGGCTCCTTTTGCAATTATATCCCAATCAACAGCGTTTAAATCATGCTCAAAGCATTTCATAGGTATGCTCTTAAGTGGTCTATAAGTGGTTTTAAATGTTGGATATTTATCCCTTTTAACCTTTAATTTAACTGTCAATAATGCATGAGCGCCGAGGTCTGGGATATGATTTATTGAAACATTTGAAGCGGTGGCATTTGTACAGAAAAAGTCTATCAAAGTGGCGCTGTGATCTGTAAAATGTGTGGGTTCAGTAATACAGTTTGTAAGACGAGCGTACTCTAGAAATTCTTGCAGTTTTTTTTGTCATGATATTTTCTCTATTCAACATGTCTATATTGAAATCCCCAGTAAGAATGATACGATCAAATTTGGAAAACGTTGCTATAGAGTCAGTCAGCGCATCAAGAAATGTATCAACGCCCATCCATTGCGGGCGATAGGCAGTACCAACAATAATCTTTGAAGATTTGACGCTAAGGGATAGCCAGAGCTGTTCAACTTGGGAATCTGATTCAGGGTGAGGGTAAATCCTAGCCCGAAGACCAACTCTAATGTAGAAGGCTAAACCTCCCCTTCGTGCTTGGCGAACTTGAGTGGGGCGAGCTACATGGCGTAAACGGTAACCAGGAATAGATGGGGCTCGGCCTAATTCACCTTCACGCAACCATGTCTCGTTTATGGCGACAAGATCTGGCGATCTTTGTAATATAGCTACAATAAGTTCATCGTGCCCAGTGTTTAAAGACCCCGCATTCCAGAATGAAATTGTAAGTAGGTTATTACTTAGCTCTTTTTATAAAAAAATAATAATAATATAACTGTGTGTATTTGTGTTCAAGTGTGGTATATTGGTATGTGTACAATATATCTCGGGTTTTAGGTAGATGTAGATGTGTTTTTGTGACAGAAATGCTTGATGAGAATAGGAAGTTTATGCGAAAATTCTGTGATAATAATGTAAGGCGGGTATATTCAGGTTGTGTTAGATTTGTAGTGAAATGATGAGTATCTTGTGAGGTGCTAGGCCTTATAGAAACCAGTTTGTCGCTGCCGCCGGCCGGTAGCAACGTGTTCACCCTCGCGTAAACAATGCTGGACCAGTAAACGCTGGACATATTGTTATCATAAAATTGAAAATGATTATATTGGCTGTATAAGCAAACCACGCCGCGGTATAAAAGTGACCCACAAATAATACAAAGATAGTAAGTGACGAAAGTACAAAAGTAAGACACGGAATCAGCGGTGATTGACAAATTGATTAAAATTATAAGTAAATAATACACGCTTAAAGATAGTAATAGTGTTTGATAATTAGACTTTAACAGGACTAGTGCGGTTTCCAAAAACACGGTGCAAGTCATCATCACATCGTATATAATTGATTTTAGATGTTTTGGATTCTCTAGCCTGCACCAGGCCATCCTTGGTCCATATGAACTGCCAGCGCTTCCCAAGTTCTCGGGCTTTAGCGAGTAGAACCCGGTTTTCTCTCGACAGTCGTTCATTTACGTGCAATTTCTGATGAGTATGAGGTGGGAGACCCAGACCATCAGTAGTCGTGCCGCGTCGGACTTTTGCGCTCTTAAGCATCTCGTCGCGGATGGCGCGCCGCGTCAGCTGGACTACAATCGGCCGTGGCCTGATCTTCTGAGGCTGGTCACTGGCCACCACCGCTGCTGCTGACCTTGCTTCCGGTGTGCGGGGGGCCCCAACGCGCGCCGCGTTGACTACATCTCGTTCGTCCAGCTTCACGCCAAGCTTCGTTGCTACTGCAGTCACGATATGTAGCACAGATTCTCCCTCGAATTCCGGGATACAGGTAAGTTCAATATCGTTTAGTAGGGCGGACTGGTCTCGTTGTTTCACTTGCGCCTTCAGTTTCAAAACAGTCTCTTGTAGCTCATTCAGCGAAAATAATTCTAACTGTACCTTTATTTCATCCAGCTCGGTTCGGAGTGCTGAATTTTCACTCTCAATATTAGAGACTCGGTTGTTGAGAGTAGACACCTCTTTATTTAATAAGTTTATCTCTGCGGACAACGAACTTGTTGCCTGGGCAATCTCTGTCTTAATCACCGCAGTTAGGGAAGATCTGATGAGGTCTAATTTTACGTCAATTAAAGACTCAAAATTTTCAAGCGAGATAAAGTTAGATGAGGTAGACAGAGGGGTGGGGAAAGCAGTGATTGCCGGATTCACGACGCCGGTGTTCATTTCTCCAGCCCCACCTTTGAATTCCTCATCCGTAGTGTCCCGAGCTGGATGGCCGTGTCTGTGTTTGGCTACTGGGGTGTTATCATTTCTTTGTCGCCGGGTGACAGCGCCAAGAAACCTTTAGTTCTGCATAGTTCGTCGAGTATTGTGCTGTGGTCATGTTCACACATGAGTGATGATAAGGTCCTTTACAGACATGACACACAAGAAGCTCTGTTCTATCTGTCTTTTTACAGCAGCCAATGCATTCCATAGTGTTGAAGTTCGTTGAGACTGTAACCGAACCTAATTACGTAGGATCGCCGCAAGACGTCGCACTTGAAAATGACCCTTATCACTCTCGTATTAACCGTGAGTGTGGATTAGAGCCAACTTAAAAGCGCTGTGTCACTCGGTCGTCAGCTGATAGATATCACAAAGCACTAAACACACACTATTTACGCAGTATTTTCACTGATAAGGTCTATTGTGGTTTCACTGATAATCCTATGTAGTTTTTGTATAATAAACTTCACGATAAACGGCCACAATTATTTATATCCTGAGCACAAGTAAACGTAGTTTGTATCGACACCGAATGGTGCGGTCCGAATGGAATTGTATTGTATTTATTTATTTCCACATCTTTAAACACTTGTAAGGATATATCTATTTCTGACACTTTTTTATTATTATTCTTACTTCACATGCGGATGTAACCGCTGAGTCTCCACGTCTCCTAGGTGAGGGCTGAAAACCAGTGCTGCTCTTAATGAGAAATAAACACTGAGCTTTGACCTTTTCGCGTCAATGCAGCGCGCCTACCTATATTCTTCTTTTTGTTTTATTGTTTTAGTAATAATCTTGAGTTTTTGTTTTTATTACTTTGCTATCATTTAAGATATTTTATAGTTGCACCTCCGTATCACTTTTTATTTGTATGTGTGCTGCTTTGATGCAATAAACGTTAATCTAATCTAATCTATATTAATGTTTATGTATATGTTATTATATTGGCCGAATGCACGAACTGCTGTACAAAGAAAATGCCGCTTAAATGTCATTTAGGCGATGGCAGCTCTCGAGCAAGAGACAGTGACATGACTGCTAGGGCCGTACTGATAAGCCGCTCTTAGATCTGAGAGCTGTCTCAATTTTCAGAGCTGAGAGCGATTTTTACATACAGGCCTTAGTGTCCGTCTAATTCTGAGTCATCAGTCCACCTTCGAGCCATTTTAAACAAGATTTATAAGTTATTGTTTAAATTGTTTATAAGCTCCACATTTAAACAAATATGGTGAAAAATAACTCAAATAATTACGAACCTGCGTAATTTATTTCAGATATTAAAAACAGGATAAAAATAAGATCAACGGAACCAACCTCGCCCAGTCGCGTTTCTGGCTTTTAATTTCTTAGTCATTCGTTTGAAGATAGTGTTTAAAAACAGTGAAATATTTAACTGTTTCTGAACGGAACAATTACATGGTGTTGGGGTTTTTTATTCCCTCCATTTCGGTTCGTAATTGTTCTGTTTATTTTGTACAAGTTTGTATGTAACTGTGTTTCTTTCAATAGATCTTGAACACGGTGATTTATATGTAGTGTAAAAGCTCGCGGATGTTTTGATGATAAAAGGGCTTATTATATCGTAGCTCAACATTCTAAATAAAATAACTATGTAGTCCAGTAGAAATGTACCCTTTTCAGTGGCCTATGTTAAGATACTTTCTACGGAGTTTTTAAAAGGATGTCAAATCAAACGTTAGTTAATTTTGACCTCGTGTCAAAACTATCTAACGTTGAAGTGGCAACTAATCACCAAATAATTCGGCAATTCTTGCCATGTCCATTTATGGAGGCATTCTATTTTCAAAGTTGCTTTGTTTCGATAAATTAAACAATTTCAATTTGTCCAAAATTTTAAAATTCCGTAAGAATATGTTTTTTTAAAAAGAGCTCTTGGTCTATTCGGTTTCACGCTTGCTTGTCACTCAGGAGTTGCGGGTTAGAAACCTGACCATGTACCAATGACATAACTAATTTATCTTAAATACAGTATCACACGATCAGTGTTTCGGATGACACGTTAAGGCCCAAGATCACACAAAGCCACTAGCGCTTTGGCAAAAAAAAATATTTTTTCACTTCATTCATAGGTCTCAAAAAATAAATGTTATTTACAAAGAGATAATCTAGTTTAAATAATATGTCGTTACGCGATTGGATTGATTTGCCTCGATCGTGAAAAATCCTGAACATAGTCTATATTAAAAAGAAGATACAATAATTTTAATATAAAATAACTGATTTTTCTCATAGCTTTTATACCTACCTAAATTTTCCTCTTTTAGAGCTCCGTAGCAATCCCTAAATTTTATCAATTAGCTTATATCCGTTTTTCAGTAAATTAAAAAATAAACACCTAATTTTTAACGTCTTCGGGAGGCCCGATGATATTCCGCACCGCCCGCTACCCTATTTCTCTTCGAATTTCAATCCAGCAAGTTTAAAAGTAACTTTAAATAGCAGTTTATTCTGCAGGTGACGTTTTTAAAAAAAACTAAATTACAGGGCGACCACGACATTTTCGACAACCTCTGTGTGTGGCGCGGCGGTTGTGGCTCTGCATACCATGCGAGAGGTCCCGGGGTCGATCCCCGGCTGGGGACGCAGAAAAAGAAATTCTTACTTACTTAAGCTCTTAAGTAAGTAAGTAAGTAAGTCACAAGACGATATTAATAAACTTATTCAACTAATTTAATATTGTTAATTGGTTAATAATGCGGGCTCATTATGGAAATCTAAATATCAGACAAACAGACAATTAAAATTAATGGTCGTGTGTGACTTAATTAAGTATCAAGATTAGTTTAAGTATCATTTTGCTTCATTATAATTATTAAGCTATCATTTCAAGATTTATCCTAGAAATAGATCTTTGTTTATTTACATTTAATTTATTTACAGGGTCCATTACTAACATAAAAAATGACCCCGGTCAAGGGCGAGTCTCGCACTCGCACACGATGGAACACTTTATTCATGCCATACGGCCCTCTGACAAACCGACGATGGAGACTACAGACGGACAACGGAGTTTTAGTTTTTAGATTAACTTAACTCTTTTACATGAACTATGCATGACCGTAAGTGGGCAAAAATATAGTAACGTAATATAGAAATACAATCAAATCTGATACCAATATATAAACATTTATTTTTTATTAAAAGATAGCAATCTTTCTATTTACCGATGAACGAACAAAACAAGATGGCCATAAAAATGATCACTTGTTTGGGCACTCCTTTTAATTATTAATTTATAGAAATGTGAAAATAGAAATGTATATATAACTCACTGTTTGTTGCTGTAGCAGCAACTGTAATACACGTTCTATGTACATTTCAACTCTACCTAATACAGTTCACCAATAGAGCCCGCTTACGGACGGTCGGACGGACAGACGGACAGCGGAGAGTTGGTGATAGGGTGGCACAGTTGAGCCCAGCTATAACCAGTTGTACAATAAACCATTACACTATTTTACAAACGTCATTTGTTTAATTCTATTGCAATATTTAGCCCTGCCCTCATAGAACATCGAGTTAGATCCTTATGTATCACTTGATATTAATCTGGATCTAGAGATGAACCAGTTCTGAAGGGCGGTGGGGGTCTAAGGGATGAGAGGGTAGCGGGGGGGCAAGCGAGCTCTCACCTCTCTCTCACATCCATTTATGCATCCTTTTTGTACCCATGTGCTGCTACCCCCTAATGGGGCCTCTACGTCTCGCTGAAGGACAGACAGACGGACAGCGGAGGCTTAGTAATAGGTACCCTACAATTTAATCTTAATTTCAGTCAGTGTTTGTTTGCCTTTGCCATACTACATAAAAATTGATAAAAATTAAACTAAGCTATTTTGTTAAAAAGATTTTCAAGGAGAGTTTACGAATACATAAAGTCCATATTTGAATGTAGTTCCGCAACGAAATTAGATAGGATTTCAGAAAAAATAAAATAATTCAGAGGTCTTTTCTTAATTACATTGTATCGAGAATAACTTTTGGCGATTCCTTACTGAGTACATAATAAGCAATATTTTTCATTGCACTTGTCAAAGATCTTATAGCATTTAAGCCGTCAAAATTTAACCCATTCGCTGAATAAATGATGTGATGTGGCATTCGAATTATAATTAATAATATTAGGTTTTTTAAGATATTTGATTTTATTTCTGTAAATAAGTTATTCAATTTCTTCCGGTTTCAATGAGCAAAGACTTTCGTCAACCTGAGTACATACTTACATTCAATACTTACATTCTACATTCAAAAAACTCTTTTTCAATGTTTCGATACATACGTCCTTGAATGCAGTCCTATCTAGTATTTAATATTTTATTATTTAAAATTAAAAAGTTATGCTCGTACAAAAGATTGTCGTTTTACTTTTTTCCCGTGTACAATGGCACGGCACCCTTCGTGTGCGGGTCCGACGACCTACCTGTTCCCTTTGCGTTTTCCATTTTTTCTCTCCGTAACAAACTTCCTGAGACTAGAATGAATAGTTTAAAAAAGTGCGTACAATCGGTTCAGCCGTTTGCGAGATTTGCGCTTCCCAACATTTTTTGATATTAATTTTGATTTATTGTAGATTGCTGCTAATTGTGGGGGAAACTGAAGACCTGTCATCCTGAATGAAAACAAAGATCGAGGCAAAGTGTTGACGAACTTATATCTATAATCTCTCACCTCTCTCAGCCCCAATGCCATGTCGACATGACATTTTCCCATTTTTTATTACCATGCCATAAGGTTCAAAATCGCCTCATAGCGGGATTCGGGACTCGATCGGATAAGGATATTTCCTCCAGCAAACTAAGTACAGGAAAACATAACACACTAATATTGGACCACACAACATCGTGGACACACAGGCTATTAACATGAAGGCCTTTTGGCAAATGACCAGAAAACGTATGTCCTTCTTGACGTTGATTCTCTAAGAGATATTACTTTCATCACCAAATTAGGTACGTTACGTCGGATAAGTGAAAAGATTATTCCGAATATTGTACTCAGGGATGCTGAGAATATCTATAATGTTAGATTTTCATCTTGTTTTTCCGGGTCTGATTCTCTGTTATTTTGTCCCCAAAGAGACCCCAAGGGAGCTCTTTGAGGTCAAAATAACGGTTTTAATTCATCAACAACAATGCATCTCGTCTTTTCTATTTTGCGTGATAGTAGGGGTCTAGCTCATCGCCACAGCAATTGATTGACCAAAGATATAATAACTATAAATGAAAAAATCCCATGAAACCAAAAAAGTCTAAAATTAGTTTCACTTGTTTCCATGTTAACCTTCGAACTACATAACCGATCATAATAAAACTTATTTTAGACAATTGCAGTAAAGTCTACTACCAATTACAAAAAACCATATTAAAATCCGTCCACCTGTTTGACCGCTATTTCTTGTCAAGCTGGTAACCTTCGCACTACAGAACCGATTATAATAAAACTTATTTAAGACAATTGCAGTAAAGTCTACTACCAATTACAAAAAACCATATTAAAATCCGTCCACCTGTTTGACCGCAATTTCTTGTTAAGCTGATAACCTTAGAACTATTAAACCGATTTGAAGAAAACATATCTAAGAATCAAAGCAGGCAAGTCTACTACAATTTACAGAAAACCGCCCTAAAAATCCGTCTACCCGTTGAACCGCTAGGGTGCCACAGACAGTCATACAGACACACCGACACACCGACAGACGCTTCAAACTTATAACACCCATCTTTTGGTCGTCGGGGGTTAAAAAATGGCGTCATTGATAATCCCACTGTTATTTGGATATCATTGTACTTGGCCCAAAAACGAAAATAAAATCAATAATTTGAATGGACGTTGGGAATAACTTGATGGACAGATTATCTTAAGTGGGTGCAAGACAAAGCGGCGGCCATTTGTTAATCAAAGGGCTAGGAATATTTATACTTTACACATGACCTCTGTGGAGTAATACTGTGGACATTATTTGCATTGCAACATATCCTATGTTGCAATGCAAATAATGTCACGCAAAATTCGTTTTTGTACGAAAATATCGTGTCTTGGTAATCTTAAAAAGCACCCGTTGAATTTTGGATAAAGATGGCTCTGATCTTGGTTTAGATTAGAAATACATATATTTCGGTAAGCTAATTCAATTCAATTTTCAATTCAAATATTTTTATTTCGGACTACTAGCGATCCATACATTGTTTTAAAAACGCTTACACTAACTTTACCATTTAAAAATATTTCGAGTTGAACACTAAACTCGGTGAACGAGAATATCTCCAGATATTGACAGCTGCAGCCCAGATTATTAATTCTCGTCGCCCACACAGCACAGTGCTATAAATCCATTACAAACCTGATCGATATGGAACGACGAAACTTGTGCAGTTAGATCTGCCGCCATTTGGCTAGAATCCTATTTGGGATCGGCTGAGATTACTTGTAGACCTGGAGAGAAGTTACTTTCTTATAATCTTCCGCTACTCCACTAAGCCAACTATGTTCTCGGTATATAATACCTATATACAGGGTTAGTTTTGGAGCCCTAGCAAAAAGTAAACATTATTTATAAATAGACAAACAGTATTTGGTAAAAAAAAACTTTTACGCTTATTTGTGTATCCTAAATTTCTAGGCACGTGCCGGTCACCCTTACGCTCAACGCGCTGCGAGCCGCGAGCGACCAGCGGAGGGCCGCGCGGCGGATAAACGCGCAAGTGAACATATTTTTAATTTGTGTTAGGCCAAATTAGCTCCATAATGTAACAATTTTCATTTCATCATCATCAATCATTTCAAAAAAAAAAAAAACTGTCTTCCAGCAGGCCTCGGAGAACTCACGCGGCTTCAATGCTTACAACCCCACAGCATAACACCGCGTCCTATGAGCATGGGTTTAGACTCTGGGCCATTCAATTGTGGAATGCACACCCCTGCACCATCAGGGACAGTCGTTCTCTTAATATATTTAAAAGTCGCGTGAAGAAGCATTACCTTTCTCTTTAGAAATACAAGTAGTACGTATGTATTTATTGGTATATATATTTAAAAAATATAAACATTTATATAGTATTTATGTTTAGCATGTACGAGTATATTATATAATATTTATGTAAGCACTCGTATGTTTTGTTAATATGGTTTTATATTAGTTATTTAGATATAATATATATATATATCTATATATTAGTTATTTAGATGTGTTCTAAATTATATTGTTGCACACATTGTCTACCCCTGCTCAGCAATCGGCCTTTCCCATCCTAATTTGGTTTTCTGGAAGAGATCTCTTATTAGAGATAAGCTCGCCTTTGTACACTATTTTTATATGAGTCTTGTTGTCCATATATAAGTTGTGTGCAATAAAGAAATTATGAAATTATTGTGCTCCTGCAATACTATGACGTGTTTTTTTGACGGCGCGTGATGAATCGCGTCCGTCAAAATACCATTTTAGAAAATTTTAAAACTTATTTAGTGTAAGCATCGATTCGCTTGTTTTAATTTATTGCCTTTTATCGTCTATATCGGACCTTATTGTCTATGGTTTGACGTAGCCTTTTATCACACCATTTTATTAAAATAACATCTGGTCTCGTTATGCGATACAAAAGTTACCTTTGCGACTTCTATTTTCGTTTCCATTTATTTGATTTTTGATGGACATTTGTTTAACCGAAATGGCATCATACTTAAAGTAACATCGTGTGCTGTAATTAGTACATTACTTCTGTTTCCGTTACCATCTGTTTAAATCTTGCTTGGAGGAGACCTATCACATCCGCACGAATTATGATTTAACATATGATGGGCGGGAACGGAAATAGGTTCCATATAGGAAATAATTTACCTAAACGATGTTTTTGGATTAGGTGTGCATTATACTTTTGAAGCTTGGGACGAAAAGGAATGAGATTAAAATAAAAATAGTGCGTACACTAGTGCGTTCTTTATTATAGTTTAATTTATTCCAATCTTGCTGATCTACGATTCCAATTGGTTGGTCCTATGTTGGTCCACCGCATTAAGATAGATACTACTCCACTGTTGAAAAAGAAAGCATGTTTCCAGACGTGTGACAGAGACGAAAGATGTCTAGCTCGGTGGAGTCTCAGATAAACGAAACTCTTTGGTGGGGTATTATCTATCTATATCTATGGGTATACAAGGTGACATTTAATTACCTGACCATATTTTGGGGAACGATAGTACCAAAAACAAAATCAAAATAAAAATATATTTATAACTGTAGCTATTTACATATACTTAGCAAATGTTATTTTTTTGACATCTCTACATTGGACCACTGTGGGAAAAGAAGGGCGAAGAAACTTCCACAGATTGTTTTTTTTACCCATCATTATAAACAACTTTCCCCAAGAAACTTTCAACCCTCAGTACATTGACCCGATCAGCTGAATACAAGTTACTATGGGAGAACCAAACAATTTTTCGTTTGCCACAACCATAACTTTATTGGAAAAAGTTCAGCGCCATCTGTTAGATTAAAAAAAAACTGCTCCGAAAATATCCCATTCTAATTTCGTGATTACTACAGAGCATTATTCTGAAAGTTAACATGACTAGTGACTTTGTGACGCAAGTGAAGTTTATTAGATCTCTAACCAAAACCGAGATTTTATCTTCCCAGCTATATCCTCTATTAGCCTACTCACATAATCTGGATAAACCCATTTAGAAGCTCATAATGTTTTCATTAAACCACTAAAATCGTCCAAAACGATACTTTCGCTACATTAGCCGAATATGCAATGTGTTTTCGGAGATAAGCATTTATATCCTCCGATACAATATGTAAGTTAAGGGCCGCCTATTGAGATATTTATAAATAGGCGCGTATTATATATGTATATACAGCCTGTTGAAGTAAAGAAAATTATGGTTCAGCGAGCTTTGTACCGCCTGACAGTCAATGATGAGTGATCTGTCATTTGCAAAAGATGGCGGGGTTTCAAACTTATGTTTTTTTTTTTTAATTTAATTTAAAAAAAAGAACGTTTTTTTTTTACATTTTTATAATTATTCTGCTTTAGCGGAGCGGCTAAGATATGAATAATAAAAATAAACATTTACATACAGGCACATATATTGCTTCTGGTCCACACTAGGATACCCTGTGTCGTGGGAACCAGAAACAGGCACGTCACACACATATAAACATCCAAGACCTGGGGTTTTTTTTGTATCCCCAGCCGGGGACCGAACCGGGACCTCTCGGAAATCTGTCCAGCCGTTCTTTAGTTGTAAGTAGTGTAATTAACCGGACTTTGTTTTGTATTGTTATATATATGTCACCGGAAAATAATACGATCCGCAAGTTTATAAATTTCCTAATTTTTTTTCCGCAAGTTATAAATATACTAACCTATCCTAACCTAACCTAACATAACCTAACCTAACCTAACCTAGCCTAATATAATCTAGAAGGAAGTTTATAAATTTCCTAGGAAATTTATAAACTTGCGGATCGTATTATTTTCCGGTGACGTATATATATATAGATACGATATAGAAAAGATAATAAGACATAACATAACATAGCGTCACGGCTTTGCCCACTTTGAGCCAGTTATTCAATATTCCATTTTGCATGACAGGGAGCTAGTCATGTTGTTGTTATAACATGTAATGACCAGAAAGCGTTTAATTTCACGAAAACATGTCTTTAAAAGCAAATACACATGTATTTAGTACTACGTGGTATTTTTTGGTATTTGGTATACATGACGACCTAACACGGAGACTATTCGGGGGCTTCGCTGCGCTCGCCCTCTTTAGTCTTCACCTAGGCTACCGCAGTATTTTGCCCTAAAATATGTCTTCGTTCAATGAAAGTTCTAATTCAACCATGGTTGGCTATGTCATGATATAGTAAATTCTATGATATTGTTACGACAGATATACACTTTATCGGTTTAAGTAAGTTTCAAAGTGTGTCTCCAACTTAAGAAAAAATATATCAAAAGAAATAAAATGTTCTTAAGCCCACGATGGTAATTGAATGGATCTATAGAGATATCTTGGGCAATAAAAAATGTACATTGTCCTAGATTATCACACACAGGCATAATAAATAATTGGTGGGAAAGTTATTTAATACTGTTATGCCGGTGGGTTAGGTCAAAAACTTTGAACGTCAATTTCAGTGCTTTAGAGGCGTTTTCAGCAGGCTGAAAAGTCATTTCAGGCCGTTTCAGAAGTTGCTCTATCACATATCTAAAGATCAAAATTTTACCCAAGTTGCCGTCGTTTTCAAGCGCCTGAAACAAGTCCGTTTCGGGGCACCCTCTATCAGATGACGCCATAACCTGAAAACCCGTTTTCAGGCGTTTTCAGGACCCCTTTTGGGCCTCTGAAGCAAAAATCGTTATATGGCGAAATTTCCGGTAGGAGTGACAGAGATAGCACTACTAGAAAGAGATAGCTATACTCGGAACATTCGAGAAGTGTGTGACAGAGATAGGACTACTAGCAAGAGATTGCTATACTCGGAACATTCGAGAAGGGTGTGACAGAGAGTGCACCATTAGAGAGAGACATATATGGTCTCGAATGTTCTCGGCCCTCACGCTGGTCCTTACTAGAATATTCGCGATATGTGTGGACAATGTGTCCAGAGCGGCTCCGCGGGATATAAAAGGCGCCGACGGCCGGCGCGAGTTAGTTCGGCTCCGGCATGGTACGCCCTGTGCTCGGAGACGAACAAACGGAGACTCCGAGCCCAAGAGAACCTCTCTCTGCGTACCATCGTCGGCGCCCCCCGCTACGTGAGGAACGCGACAATCCAGAGGGACCTAAGATGGGAAACCGTGGACCAGTTTGTCCAGAGGCTGGCGAAGGGCATGTTCGCGCGTGCGGATGCATCACACCTTCCGCACATCGCCGAACTGGCGCCGCACCACGCGCGCCCGCCCGACCGCCGCCGCCTGCCACGCGACCTGGTTGCCTAGCCGGCGATCACCCACTGCATACCAGCGCCACATCAAGACCACCGCCCGCAGGGGCCATCCGATGACCTGTCCACAGGAGTGGACAGAGGCGATTCTTCGGGAAGTGGTCCGTCGACCTGACCCCGACTCCCCACGCCCCAGAAAGGGTGCGTGAGAAGATTATGAAGAAGAAGAAGCGAGTTAGTTACATTTTAACTGCGATCAAGTGCTAGTACAAGGATAATCGGAGAGAAAGACTCTTTGTGTGAATAGTGTGTGTAATTAGTGGATTTTAAGTACAGTTTGTGTGAATTGTAAGTACGTAATTTGGGTAATAAAGTGAGTGTTTTATTTAGTGGATTAATTCGTGCTTTTCTATCAAATACGAACCCCACGCTCGTTATAATACTAACCATTGCCAGCGGCTTCGCTCGCGCGGAGTAGTGTAAGAATAGCCACGTGCGAATCGCTCTCGAACACAAAATTTTGTTTACTAAGATTTATAATAGAAATTATCCATTTTTCTGATAAACACAGAACCTTTCTACGAAAATATCAAAATCAACAAGTTACTTCCTTCTTTACTTTGTTGTGCTTCGCTCGCCAAAATTCATGTAAAAATTACCAGTTTATAGTAACTTTAACCGCCACCCCCCTAAATACCACCCTGTCGCTAAAACCTCCATTAGCCATTGAGACATATACGCTGTACACAGTTGACTTGCAACTTCGCGGGTGGTTTTTGAGTTTCTTACAAACTCTAACACTGATCGCCCAGCACAAACTGTGTGGAGAAGTGAAAATTAAAGTTGTTCAGATCAAATTGGTTTCATTGTGAAAGTTGTTCAAATGTTGTCCCTAACAACCCCCTAAAATATGATTACGCTTTTTGTTATACCCTGTATGATTCCGAACTTACCGAACATCTCTACCGAACCGAAGACTCTCTAAGTGGCCGTTAAGTTTAAATGGATGTTTGAAAGATGATACGTGAGTTTTCGAAACTTATGATATATATAATTTTGCCATACTGTTTTGAACTCGTATAATCCTAAGTTCAGCTGGGTTATGTTATGTAATCACAAGATGTTGAGTGAACTTCATGTGATTACACAACATTTAACATAAGTTCTCGAACATTTCACATTTATATACAGGCAAGTACATTGCTTATATCCCCACACTAGGGTACCCTATGTCGTGGGGAACCAGAAACAGCTGCGTCACACACATATAAACACATTCAAGACCTAGGGTTTTTTCACTCCTTACCCAGCCGGGATTAGAACCACGGACTTCTTTCTTGGGAGGTACCTCGAACCGCAACTCTACAGAGGTTGCCTTTATCATTTATCAATGCAAAGTACAGTCGGTAAAGATACTCCAATGCCGTACCGTGGTCCATATAACGCACGAAATAAGCGCGCCAAATTAGCGTTTTTACACCATTCGCTGCAGGACTTTTTACCATACTTAATGCGGTCATTGCAGGGACCATAATTGGTCGTTGGGGTAACGCGAGCCCCCAATTCCACTGAAATTAATTAATTCCCATAGGTGCAAATAGAGTTTTTGCTATTCTGCTTAAATAGTGTACAAAAGACTGTCCAAAGTTCGATGAAAACTATGGACTCCAAATCCGAACAAAATGATGTAAAAATTTCAAACAAAACCTCCAATACTTTTGTTATTGGAGTCAGCAAACCGAACGGAGCCAATTTGGCTTTCTGTCCGTTTCTGAATTACTTGCTCCACTTGAGCTGGATTTCTCGAGGGATTTCATACATTTTAGATACATACACGGGGTGTCAGAGTAAGATGTAGTATTGGCGCGGCGCGAAATGACATGATAAGACGTGCCACTCCTATATGGGAACTATGCTACTTCCATATCATTTATATGGGCGCCTGGCCTTGGGACTAGGGATATTGTGAATTGCCTATCTTTGAAGCGTTATTGCTCCTAAAGGAGACACTTTCCAAAACCTTATTAAAATAAATGTTATGAAGATATCCTTGCCTTCAATAGTAGTGAATGAAATCATTATAATGTTAATGGGAAATGTAAACAAAAATAAATCAATTCATAATTTCTTTATTGTAATAACAAATAAGCATAGAAAATAAGAATTACATGACAATCGTACAATGTTTTTCACCGAAATTGCTGTTATTTTTGGCGATTGTTATTGGTCAAACATTAATTTTAATGTGATGGGGATTCAATTTGGAAATAGATAATAAGTGGGCGGGTTTCCACGCCGCAAGGTATCCTAGTGTGGGGCCAGAAGCAGTGTATTGTATGTGATGGTATATGTAAGTAAGTAGTTATGTCGCTGTAATGGTACACAAAAGAGTCAGTTCATTTAATACTTCATTTTTCGTGACAGAGGGCTAGCCCATCGCCGCACTGTTTGAATACAAGAGTCAGTTCCTTTAACGCTTGGGTTATTGAGTAGCTCGAAGTAAGTTGGCAAGAAAGGGGCCTGAGAACGTGGTTGGTTCGAGAAAGAGAGGTCGGGTCAGGTTTTTTTGTCGCATTCCTGCGAAATGTGTAGGGATCAGAGCCGATTTGGCTGCGCGCTGAATAAATTATGAATAACTAAATAATAGAAGGTTTATGGAACTATACGGAGAAAGCTAATGTGTTGACTGCAAATATACAATTGCGATTGATTATTACGTTGTGGTGAGTCTGACATCACGGGTTTGCGTATCATTCCAGTGATCTTTGTCCTAGACGCTAGCGGTCGGGCAGGCTTAATTAATCGCAACCGCTTTTATAGCCAGCGATCGACAAATTTTGTGTATCGGCAATACCAAATGACTTGAGTGATAACCAATGATTGATTATAGAAACTATGCATACACAAAATTGTAGAACAGCGGGCGTGCATGGCGTGTTTTATTGAAATTAGACCCTGTGTAGTTAGTGATAAGAAGTTTGCGCTTAGGCAGATTGTGTCACGCAAAGGACGCCATCTCAGACATGTGGGGCCTATAAATACGAGCGCGTGGGTGGGGAAGTCATTCAGTCCTTACGTCAAACCACTGGGGTACACGTGTCTTTCGGTAATCTGTACAGTTCGGACTGCCGTTTTACGCGTCTGGAACTGGAAGATTTGTGATTGCGTGCTACAGTGGATTTTCGTTTGTGCCTGAAGCGCCGAGATATACCTCGGTTCCTATCCTTCAAATCAACCTACCCCAAATTCCAAAACTATCCTTGGGTCGTTAGATAAGAACTTGTAGGTAATTTGATCTGAGTCTGAGTCTGGGCTTGGAGCGACCCTAATTTTTTTTTTCCTTCACCATAGGGTTCCTGGATTAGCTCTTAGGATATTCGCTAATGCGTTACTTTTAAAAATAACACAACGTAGAAACGATTTTAAACAGTTCAGTTTTGTAAGTAAGATAAATAGGCAACAACAAAAAAAAGGGGCATTGTTTTCACAATTCATCGAACAAGACGAAGGTTTAGTATTGAGAAATAATGGGCCGGCCTAAAAAAAAAACGTAAGTCGGGTTGTACAAGACGACTCACTTTCGCAGACAAGTGTTTCTAATAATGGAATGGCGTCAGGACAGGTGACTCAATTGTTATCTGAAATAGTGAGCAGATTAGACAGTTTGGAGCGGGTTTCAAGTGCAAGTAATGCTAGTAGGACTTCGGACAGACAGACGGACAGACAGGAACTAGAGACGTTTGAACAATCGGCAGAAAAACGTCAAAAATGTATAGTGAAAATGACACAGAAGTTGCCGACATTCGATGGGCGGAGTTCGGAAAATCCGATGATTTTCTTAAGATAATTAAAGGCTTATATTAAAGTCTCGGGAGATAGTTCGAGGGCTTTGTAATGGGCAACGGATAGTTTGGTAGGAATTGCAAAAGTTCGAATGAGCATATACAGAGACTCATGGCGAACCTAATCGGATTTTGAAAAAGATTTCAGAGAGGTATTCTGGGGAGATAATGAACAGGAATTAATTAAACAAAGATTCCTAACCGCGAAGTTCGATTCTAAGAAAGGTCAAAGTATGGAAGACTTCTTTGCCTCTCAATTGAATAGCATATATGAGCTAACGATATCGTTTACTGATACGGAGAAGATCAACACGATTTTCAGACAGTTGCCGCGCGATATTCAGGTAGCGTTTTTTGCTAGGAAGGACCCAATGACGATACGAGACGCGGTCGAGTTTCTTCGGCAATTAGAACGAAATGTCGATGGAGGATTAAATGCGTTGCATAGATCGGAAACAATGAATACGAACGAATGTAAGTCGGAATAGCTACATGCGAGGGCAATATCGTGCTTTGCGAGTAAATACGATGCAATATAACGCGGTGAGCCGTAGGAATAATTATAACGCGGGAAGAAAGGCACGAAACGAATTTGGGACGCGCGCTCGCGGTTATTTTCGTGGTAGAGGTGGACAGCCTCAGGCTGTTTCAAGGCAATAGAGTTCCAAAGGGGCAATGATAGTTCAGGTAATACAGAGGCAGGGCAAAGTTCAAGTGACAGGAATAATGCGATAAATCAGAATTCAAAAAAACTAGTGGACTCGCGCGGGTCGTTCGCGCTCAGATATTTATTACGCTTTGGATGGACAGCCGATCAAATTGAAAGAGAGCATAGACTGTATGATTTGTGTAATTTGGATTCGAACGTGGGTGTGAATGAATTTATTCAATTACTAGCGCATAAAGCGCATGGATATGCCGTATGTTTAGATGAAAAATCGAGATTGTATTGTAGAGACCGCAATGAGAGGCGTTTACATACGATATTCAGAGACGACGATTCGACTGAGTATGGGCGCGATCTATGTAGTACATTGAAATTACCTGAGATAGATGTGTGTATTGGAAATATTGTTGTAAGGAGTTTGATTGATTCGGGGAGCGAAGTCAGTGTAATAAGTCGGGGAGTGTATGATGAAGTAAGCAGGCAATTGGGAAAACCAACGGAAATACCGATCCCAAGTTTGAGAATCACAGGTGCTTTGGGGTCAGTAAAGAGAAGGTGGATAAGTTAGTCACGTTACCATTGACAATAGGTGAATGCGTTATCGATACTCCAATGCTAGTATTAACAAGGGTGCCTAAAGATTTAATTTTAGGGTTTGATTTTATACAAAAGACGCGAGCCAGTTTAATGTGTGAGGGAAATAAGAGACTAATTATACGAAGCGCCGGGCGGATGTTTGAAATGCCATTAGGTACGGGGCCTGATCAGGAAGCTTGTTGTTGTACAATGAAAGTACAGGACCAAGATACCAGTAGAAATATGATAGAGGAATATGTAAATAATTCATCAATACCTGTTGAACACAAAACAAAGTTATTGCCGGTGTTATATAAACATGCAGAGTTGTTTAGCGATAGGGTAGGTCGGACAAATAAATATATACATGAGATTAAAATGAGAGATGAAACGCCTTTCGTAAAACGAAGCTATCCCATACCGTTCGTGTATCGCGATAAAGTAACAGAACGATTGAAAGAAATGGAACAGATAGGTATTATTAGCAGGCAATCTACGGATTTCAGCAGTCCATTGCCTTGTGCACTAAAGTAGTCAGGGGAGGTTCGGATATTACTCGATGCGCGACAATTAAACACGGGAATGGTTGAGGAAGTTGAAACTATACCTTTAAGGAGTGAGATATTGCAGTCGGGTCACCGGATAAATTACAAAGGGGTCATCGATATTAAAGATGCGTATTTTTCTATACCATTATCAGACGAATCTAAACGATACACGGGTTTTGTATATCAAGGCAGAAGTTATGTTTACAACGTGTTACCTCAGGGGTTGAAAACCAGTGTGGGTTCATTTTCGAGGGCGATAGACTTAATCCTAGGGCCAGAGGTTATGTCATATTGTTTAAATTTTGTTGAGATTTGGCGATTTTAACTGAGGGTGACATCGATCAGCATCTGTCTCAAGTGGTCACGGTTCTGAGTAAATTGAAAGACGCGGGCTTCACATGCAAACTAAAAAAATGCGAGTTCGCACAAAAAAGGGTCAAGTTATTGGGGCATATTTTGTCTACACAAGGTTTACAGATGGACCCGGACAAGGTCGAAACACTCAAATTATATCCGTCACCCAGAACTGTCAGGCTATTGAGGGCGTTTTTGGGGTTCATAAATTACTTTCGGAGATTCATAAAAAAATTTGGAACGCTACCGCAACCATTATACAATTTATTACGGTCTGGAGTCAAGTTCGTTTGGAGTGCGCACGTGCAGAGTGCTTTAGACGAGATAAAAAAACAATTCTCAGAAAGTAAAATATTGAGTCAGCCATTGGCGGGAAAGACGTATTATGTTCAATGCAACGCCAGCGCTATAGGAATTGGGGGTTAAGTTTATCAATTAGATGATTTGGGCCAGGAACGAATTATAGGGTTTTGTTCGCAAGCATTTAGAGGAGCTCAAACGAGATGGTCTGTAAGCGAACAGGAAATGTATGCGGTCATATACACTTTAAAGCGATTTGAGATATATTTGCGAGGAGAAAAGATTGTTATTAGAACAGATCATAAGAGTTTGACGTTCATTAAGTCGTGGACTTTATTGGGGGCACGCGTAACTAGGTGGATTATGTTTTTGGAGCAATTCGATTACAACATAGAGTATGTGCGTGGGGTTGACAATCAAATTGCCGACACGCTAAGCAGGCAAATAGTGGGTCATGGAGGTATGAATGACAGTATAAATGTTCAGCCGGAAATATTCTGGTTTCAGGCATCGAATACCGCAAGTGTTATTTCGAGTTTACGGGACATTGCGAGATTACAAAGCGAAGATGAGCGGTTAAATAGAATTAACGGTTGTATCAGACGTGGAGTGGTAGATGCGAAAACGAGAGGGTTTGATAATTACAAGCTAGTAGGTGATACGTTATATTTTCACGTGCCGAAGCGGAACGTACGGTTGTTAGTGATTCCGGAATCATTACAGGAGGAACTAATATTACACATACATGAAGAAATGGGTCACTACGGCAGATATAAAATATTAGCACTGATGAAGGACAGATATTACTTTCTTCATATGAGTAGGGTGATTAACACGGTGATAAGAAGTTTGTTTGAAAAAACTTTTATTCATAAGAACTTAAAAACTACAATATACAGAGCACCCCAAACAGCATTGCTATTTCTCGGGGTAGGTATACACTCTTTTATAGATAATTACAAGTACCTAACAATACCAAAGCCAATAATTACAAAATGACAATGATGAGATTAGTTCACACTTACACTTTATAAAAATAAACAAAGCTAATCAACAAACAAATTTACGCTAAACAGCAGGTATTGTACTAAAGAGAAGGTAATTAACGGTAGGTAAGTAATTAATTCATTAGTAAGTTTAGTTATTACAGTTTACAATTGTTCTAAGAAATGATTTTTAAGCAACTTTTTCATCTTTACAAATTTATATGGTATGACACTTTAAGTTACATCACTCATTCTATTGAAAATTATAGGTACTATATATTGTTTTGTTCTTTTCCCATAATTGTTATTTACTTTAGGTACAAAAAACTTTGCCTTGATTGCTTGCCTAGTTTTTATCTTGCCTATGAATTGTGTTTTATATGTAGTTGACCAATACTCCTCTTTTGCTATTTCAAAAAGGTATTTTTTATCTACTGTTAATATCTTACAATGTTTAAATATCCTTCATAATTATCTCTAAACTTATTTTTAATGTGTTTATCAACTAACAGTTTTAGAAAGCGGAGTTGAAGTTGTTTTATTTTGTTTATATACGTTTTAAAAGATGAGCCATAAACAACAATGCCATATGATATCAACGAGTCTTCCAAGGCAAACTATAGACAATAAAGGATTGATCGGGGTACAAAATATTTTAATTGGTTAAATTTCCTTAATAATATTCTTAATTTATCAGTTAGACAGCAAATATGTTTTTTAAAGTTAAAGTTACTATCTATAATAATGCCAAGGTATTTACATTCATAAACTTGAGTAATCGAGGGACATTTACAGTTCAAATGATTCATGTGGAGACAATCATAGCTATGACCTTTAATTATTATTTTAGTGTTAGGGTCCTTTTTTTTGGGTAGAAGAAATACACATAACATTTGTCTTTTTTACATTGAGTATGATGCCATTATCATGTGCCCAGCGAGTTATGTTGTCAAAATCGTCCTGTAAGCATTGCTGAATTACATTTTGATCCTTATGACTATATAAAAGACATGTGTCATCGGCAAACATATATATTTTACAATGTTTTATCACATTAGGCATGCTATTAACGTTCATAATATAACAGGCGGGACCGGTCACTGACCCGGTTGCCACACCATAACGGACGTCCTTGCACCTTCCCGTGTAATTATTAACTTTAACTGTTAGTTTCCGTTGAGACAAATATTCTCTAAACCAAGCGTTCAGTTTGCCCCGAATTCCACAGGTCTCCATAGACTTCAGAAGGACATCATGATCTAGCGTATCAAATGCCTTCCTGAAGTCTATGAAGATAACACCGACATGATGTTTATTATTTAAATAATTATTTATATCATTAGCAAAATAAGACAACAGTGAGGACGTGCTTTTCCCTTTTTGGAATCCAAACTGGGAATGTGCGATGACGTCATGCTTAGATAAGAAACGATGGATTTGTCCAGTTAAGGCTTTTTCAATTATTTTATTGATACATGATAAGATCGCAATAGGCCGATAGTTCGTGGTTTCACTATGGCTACCACTTTTATAGATTGGTCTTACTATTGAAATTTTCAGATGGTCAGGATACTTACATTGTTGTACAAAAAGGTTTATCATTTTCGCAATTAATGGCCCAATAGCAGTCTTTATGTCTTTTAAATCAGATAGCCTTAGTTGGTCAAATCCAGGGGACATATGGATATCAAGTTGTTCTATGATTTTATTACTTGAGAAGCGGTAACCCTAGTGAAGCCCATGGAAGCATTTACAGTCTTACTATAATTTTGTCTATTCAACAGCTTCGTGTTACAATTATGTTCTGCTTTCAATTGCACAACCTCCGTAGCAAAGGTGTGGGCAAAGTTAGCACATATAGACTGTATATCCAATTTTGTGCCCATATGTTGCATAATAACCTCATCTCACGATTTCTTATTACGTCCTAACCAATTATTTATATGTTCCCATACTTTTTTACTGTTACCCTTACATTGTTTTAATAATTCTTTCCTATGAAGGTTTTTAGACTTATTTAATAATTTAAAAGTTTTGTTACGGTATCTCGTATATTCTAATCTTTTGGCCATATCATTTGGACAACTTCTCTATTGTTTATACAGATTATCTTTATGAATAATACAGTTTCTTATATCTTTAGTTAGCCACGGACATGCATCCAATTTATTATTTCTAATTTTAATTGATTTTATGTTTTCGTTATATACAACTTCAAATATTTTACATATTTTTTCATACATTAATAAGGGGCATTGAAATTGTAGTAGTTCCGACCAGTCTTTATTTTTTAAATCTTGTTTTATAGAAAAGTTATCAAATATTAGTTTTGTCTTTTAAACTTGTTGTCTTATTGAGTTTATAGATAAATCTATGTATACAAGATGATGGTCGGAGGTACCACACCTAACTATGTTTGATTTAAAGTTATACAATTTATTTTGTCGTACTAGAATATGATCTAAGCATGATACAATTAATCGAGAGTCCCTAATTTCTTCTCTGGTCACTCCAAATATAGTGTTTGAGAGTCCACACTCGCTTAATGTGTCTTCATACAACACTGTGTCCGTATGTCGTTTTATGAGCGTATTTATGTTTATGTCACCAATGATCACAAGGTCTCGGTCACGCGGGACCGAATTCACTGCACTTGCGAGCTCACGTACAAACACTGGCACTTTAGACTGGGCTTTTACAGAAGTAGGCGGTCGATACACTGCTAGCAATTACAGCCGCACACCGCGCACCTGCACAGTGCCGGCCAGCGACTCGCACGACGTGAAGAAGGTAGATTCCCGCTGGAAGACGTGGTCCTCATGCACATACATCAATATGCCACCCCCTCTTCTGTTCTCCCGGCATGCAGCGAACATCTCGAACCCCGGCAGCTGGTACATAGATACCAGGTCCTTTTTAAGGTTAATTTCGGTGAAGATAAGTACATCTAGATATATTAAGGCATCCCGTAGTTTAGTTATTATCTCAGTATAGTTTTTCCTAACCGATCTTACATTTAAATGTGCGATATTAACATCTGTAGTTCTGTTATCAGATAAGACATTTATCCATGGTTTTGGGTTTTCATAGGTTTTGGTATGTTTTTCCTGCATATAATCATCTTGATCATTGAATTTTAGCGACTAAAGGTCACACATGTAGGCTTATGTAGTAGTGAGATAAGTAAGTAGGTAGTAATGGTCTGCTCGGGTGTTGATATTCAGCGTCCTCGAGTCATCCGTTTTTTTACATAGGATTCGCCCTTTCTTCACACATACGTACTTGAAGATTCCTCGTAGGCTTTGCTTCGCGTTCCAGAGGAGCTCTCTATTGTACTCTATTGTGTCTTCAGGTTCACCCGAAAACAAGACCTTGTTGCTTCGGAGTAGGCCTCTCTTGCTCATCTCATCCACAGGTCTCGAGCACTCTCATGGCATAGCCGCACGATAATGGGCGGCGGGCGGCGGCCGGGCACGGCGCGCCCCAAACGCCAGGCTTTCTCCACATCTTTTATATCTACTCCCAATTGCATGGCTACCTTCCCCACTGTTTCCTTTATATTTTCGTTCTCTTTTAAAATAACGCCAACCAGTTCTATGTTTTTACTTTTATCCTTTTGTTCTATAGCTTGTACTCTTTGCTCTAAGGCCTGGGTCAGTTTTTTAAAGTGTTTGCATCTGTTGGTAATATCATCTATTATATTTTGCTGTTTTTTCATTGCAGCAAGTATTTCATTTTGCTTCAGCAACATCTCATCATACTTTTCTGCGTAGAAACCAGTGTCCTCCTTGATTTTGAAAACTACCTCCATTTTTTCGTTTAAAGCGTGCAGCAATGACTCGACCGTTACATTTTTGGGATCAAGGTCCAGAAATACCTTTGGAGCTGGGCTTATGGTAGGAGTGTCTAGTACACAGTTTTCACAAACACCACGGCTGACCTTGATGCAAGTTTTGTGATAAACTTTAAGGCATTTTTTACATTTAAACTGCCCGTCTTTCGAAGGCACATTTTTGCAACACTTCACACACTTATTAGGAGTATTGGACATTATCGCAGGTAAATACTTGTACTTTCACTTAATTTACAGTAGATAAACTGGTAATACACTTGAGAATAAGGTTATTTGAACGCGTCGGTTAAATTTATCAGCTATGGTATAGACGAACGTAGTACCGCGGCGAGTGCAACCGGACGAAGTTGTGACATATGTCAAAAGGTCAAAACAAGTCCTAACAATACCGTTGGTCCTTGTACACCGGTGTTGGCGGAAAAGTTAAGTGAGAAAGTTTTCTCGGACCTTTATGGGCCATTGCCCATAGGTAAATTTGGATATCAATATATATACGTGATTCAAGACGTATACAGTAAGGTAATAAAATTCTATCCAATGCGGAAAGCGACAGGTAGGAGCGTGCTCGCTTGTACAAAGAGATTTCATAGGGAAATACCTATCGAAACTATAATTACAGACTCAGGACCACAGTTCATATCGAAAGTTTGGGAATTTGGTCTCAAACAGCTAGGGATTCGGGTCACTCATACGTCGGTGTATTGTCCAAATTCTAATAGCGTAGAAAGAGTGAATCGCGAGCTAGGTCGACTAATTAGAACCTATTGCGGCGGAAGTAATCGAAGTTGGGTCGACGTGTTACCGGACATTGAAAATTGCTACAATAATATCGAACACACGAGCACCGGATTCGCTCCTAATGAGTTGGCGTTTGGTAGACGGGAACCGTTAACCATTGACAAAGAGTTAGGCGATGAATGGTTATTACGTCATAGTGTGCGAGATACGGGACAGGTACGGAATGTAGCGATAGAGAACTCTAAAATTTCTAGTGAACGACGTAAGCGACAGGCAGACAAACGGCGTAAGTTAGAAGTCTATCGTATAGGTGATTATGTGAAAATTAAGACTTTTGTGCGTTCAAATAAAGAACATAAAATCATGCGAAAATTTTCATTGTTGTATTAAGGGCCTTATGTTATTTCGGCGGTGGTATATCCGAACTGTTATACTTTAGTAGATCCGGTTTCAAATGAGATATTGGGTAACTACAATACTATAAATATAGCCAGGTATTATGTGAAGACGAATAAGGGCGTAGACAAATAAGATAGTTTATAAAAGTTATATAAGTAAGCTTTAGGCTGTAAATTTGAGTAACAACCTTGTAGATTTAAGGATCTTGCATGGTTTAGGAAGGAAAAAAAAATGTATATATATATATATATATATATAAATATATAGTAATACGAATTAGGATAAGGTGCGGGTGTGCGAGGTTGTATAGTAAGGTAGATAAATAAGATAAGACAGTAGAGAGCTCAATCGAGTTGTGTAAATATTATATGCATAATTGACAGATTCATCGGTCTGTGTACATGATTTGAGATGTTCATGCATATAGAGTAGATATGGACAAAGCATGGGTTAGCATTGTGGTAATGAGATCCTTGCGCCATGTTTAACTGAGATAAACAGTGTCTCAAGGTCTGGGAGTGGGCTGTAATGGTACACAAGGGTCAGTTTATTTAATACTTCATTTTTCGTGACAGAGGGCTAGCCCATCGCCACACTGTAAAGGTACACACATTGAATACAAGAGTCAGTTCCTTTAACGCTTGGGTTATTGAGTAGTTCGAAGTAAGTTGGCAAGAAAGGGGCCTGAGAACGTGGTTGGTTCGAGGAAGAGAGGTCGGGTCAGGTTTTTTGTCGCATTCCTGCGAAATGTGTAGGGAGTTGGCGTGCCGCGCTCAGAGAGTGAACAGTGCCCCGTGTCTGTTCTGTTACTAAATTGCTAAAATTGCAGTAAATTAGCTCGATTTTCTTCGAAAGTTATTCTAAAATTAACACTAAATGTCTGTGCGTCTGAGTGGAAATTATAAATAAAGTGTGCAGTGCCTAATTCGGTGTAAAACACGTGTTTCATGTGCAAATAGAAGATTACGTAACTGACCGGGTCGTCGACCGCGACAGCTGTTAACGTTGGATTTGCTACTGTGATTCGTCATTTGCTTGTGTGTGTGTGTCTGTTCATACGGCGCCTGCCGCGCGCGCCCCACCCGCCTCGCCTGCACGCTAGCTCGGTGAAACTGGTCCTTACACACATACGGACACACTTCCTCACAACGCTGCGCTTTGCACCTAGCACCACAGATCACCGTTTCTTCACTTCACACTGGAGCGGGGCGCATCGCACAAAATGAATTGCAAGGCATGTAAATCCTCTATAATGCTGGGAGAGCAGCTTCGCTGTGTAGCCTGTAGGGATTACTACCACTTCGGCTGCCTAAATATGACAAGCGCTCGATTTATGGCCAATAAACTAAAGTTGGAGAAATCTTGGCTTTGTTCCGTTTGCTCGAACGTTACGGCGCGGAAGGTATACAAAGATGACACACCTGTGCGAGCCGCTGCTGCGCCGCCTCCGCCCCGAGATGTGCAGTCACAGGCTGATATGTCTGTCTGTGACGTATCTCTTCACAAACCCGATGACGTCGCGCACCATATTGGACTTGAAGAGTTAATTTACAAACTGGAGTCCCGTCTTGTAGCCAAAGTTGATGACGTCCTCAAGGAAATTCACGCAGTGAAGGCTGAGTTTACGCGGACCACTGACTTTCTCAGCGAGCAGATAGTCGATCTGACGAAGACTGTCCAGGCGGTCACCGGCCGAGTGGCCCACCTCGAGCAGGAGAACGAGCGCCTAAAAAATGAGCTCAAAGCCGTTTCTCGGGTACAGCGGGAAACAAATACATCTGGGCTCCAGGAGGTGATTGAGCAGCTGCGCTCTGACCTAAATGATCGAAAGCAAGTCACCCTCCTCAACGATGTGGAGATATCAGGAATACCCGAGTACGAAGCCGAGTCTTGCGTCCACATCGTCTCCGCGGTGGCCTCTAAGTTGGGGATCTCTCTGGATCAGCGGGAAGTGGTAAATGCGGCTCGCGTCGGGCCGCGCCGCTCAACTGCGCTGCCGGGCGAATCAATACCCCGTCCGCGACCCATCATCGTATCCCTGGCCAGACGAGCGCTGAGAGACGACTTCATTCGGAGCTCCAGGGTGCGCAGAGGCACGGTCACCACGGCAAATCTCGGCCTTCCGCAGCATGACATACGCCGTATATATGTAAACGAGAGAATGACTAAAACAAATAGAAAACTATTCAGCCTGGCGCGCGAGGCATATCACGTCCATCACTGGCGGTTTGTTTGGTCGAGAGAGGGGCGTATTCAAGCCAAGCGCGATGAGTCATCTGCGGTGCACCGGATCCGTAACGAAAAGGACCTACGGGTTTTTGAAAATATTACTGTTAGTGCTTAATTTTACTTCTTGCATTATGCTTTGCTTGAACTTGCTACTAACCAGGCTCTCAACCGGATTTTGTATGCTTTCGGACTATTATATTTTGCATTTCTATTTTTGTTCCCCGCTGCTGTATTTATTTTTACTTGTTTGTTTGTTTTGGCAATTCCTGCCGCATTATTATTGTGCGAACTCGCGAGGTTGGTGTGGGTATCTGTAATTGAGGTATGGCGTTATAAAATCGTAAATCTACATGAACAATCTTATAGAGAAATAATTATACTAGCCGCTATAATTCACATTTTAATTTATCAATGTGACTGCTCATTTGACATTAGACATATGTTACTAATTATTTATATCATAATCAATTATATATCTTTTGACAACTGTATATATTTATTTCTAAATAATACATATTATTCCTGGACTGCATCATGCTTGCTTAATTTAGTTTACCCGTACCCGGAATGCCACTTTGTACAAGCAATTTCTCCATTATCAATTTTGCGCAATGACTACCAAGTCTAAGCACTTCAAGTTGGGTCTTTTCAATGCCGGCTCGCTGGGCACAAAGCACGACGAGCTCGAGGTCGCAGTCACGCGCGAATCGCCTGATATCCTTGCGATAAATGAAACATGGCTGCGCGCAGGCGAGGAAGCGCACGCGCCTACTATTCCGGGATACAGGTTACGTCATTTCCCACGTAATCGTAAAGTCCGCTCGGGAGGGGGAGGAGTAGGTTTTTATGTCAAAATGGGGATTTCTGCACGAGTATGTACTCATCCTCCTGCTCCAGATTCCATTGAACAGTTTTGGCTTAGAATGACTTTAAATACGCGTAAACTTATTGTAGGAACAGCATATCGGCCTCAATGGGTTAATACAGATGTTTTTCTTGATGCGATTACCGAATCCATCTCGTCTTTTACAAATTATGACTACATTATTTTGATGGGGGACTTTAACATAAATCTGCTTTGTAACAACAATACTACGAGCAAAGTTAACCAATTTCTCGACTCTTTAAATCTTAAAAACTGTATTACAGAGCCACCACACTACACCTCTCACAGCCAAACTTTGATTGATCTGATTTGTACGGATGCGCCCGTAGGCAATGTCTCAGTGCTAAGTATCCCAGAGCTTGGTGGTCACGCATTGATAACGTGCAGCCTTAAGATAAGGAGGGAAAGGATACCGCCCAAAACAGTTACTTTTAGAGCTTTAAAAAATATAGACGTAGCCCAATTTAACGAGGACATTTCGAAATTACCCTATCTAGATGTCAAAGCGGATTCAAATATCGCCGCTGTATCGTTTATTACCTCTTCTTTGATAGCCTTGTTTGATCGTCATGCGCCTGAAAAACCAAAAACAATTAGGGAGGAAAATAAGCCGTGGCTCACATCTAACATTGTCCACATGATGTACCTACGTGATAAAGCGCATGTCAATTGGTCCAAAACAAAATCAGATGCACATAAACTATACTACATAAATCTTAAACATCTGGTCAACTCCAGCATGTTTTTTGAGAAAAAGGCCTATTATGAACAGCACATAAATCGCAATGTGACTAATGGTAAGGCGCTTTGGAAAAATCTAAAAAAATCTGTGTTACCGGATCAGAAATATGCACCGCTTCCAGAACATCTCCAACATCCTGACATTATAAACAATCATTTTTTGAATATTCCCAATAATTATAATTTTAACTTAACTTATTTGACATATCTTGAATCTAATAGACATCGCGATAATATTTATCTCAAATTAAATACCATTGATGAATCAGAAATCTTGAAAATAATTTTGGATTTACCATCAAATGCCATGGGCTGCGACAAAATAAATAGAGACATGATCATTTTGTCTCTTTCATTCACCCTGAGTCATATTACTACTGTGGTAAATGGGTCCATTCTATCGTGTAGTTTTCCCGATCAATGGAAGATAGGGACAATCAACCCACTTCCCAAAAATAACAACCCCTCAGATTATACCGACCTTAGGCCAATAAGCATATTACCTTATTTTTCGAAGATTTTGCAAACGGTTGTATATAAGCAAGTGATCGCCTACTGTGAGGAAAACGATGTCCTGCCGGAACGCCAATCTGGGTTTCGTAAGCATCATAGCACGTCCTCCGCCTTGCTTGACGTTATCGACATCATATTGGGAAATCAAGATAACAAAAATGGTACGATTCTGGCTCTTCTAGATTTTTCTAAAGCGTTTGACTCCTTAAACTTAGAATTGCTGATCTCTAAGTTAGTTTATTATGGGTTCAATAATGAAACGATCAGGTGGTTCCAAAGCTATTTATCCAATAGAGTGCAGCAAGTGGTCATTGGCAAGGCAGATGGATCTTTAGTTAAGTCGGATTTGCAACAAGTAAGAAGGGGAATTCCTCAAGGGTCAATCTTGGGTCCGCTCCTTTTCAGCATTTACACAGCTGACATAGTTACATGCATAAAATCCTGTAGTTACCATCTCTATGCAGATGACCTACAAATATTTGTCTCTGCAAACACTAGTAACATCGATGATGCAGTACACGCTTTGAATGAGGACTTAGATCGTATCTACAGATGGTGTGTACAAAATGGCTTATTACTAAATAAAAGCAAGTCTAAAGCAATGATTTTGGGTACAAAAACACAAACCGATAAAATAATGGCACTACATCCCGCGATTATGATTGGGAGGGAGCCGCTGAGCTTTGTAAGCGAAGCGCGTAATTTGGGTGTAGTTATGGACTGTCACTTAAGATTCGAAAAGCATGTGGTAGAGTTAGCAAGAAACTGTTTCTTCCGGCTTAGAGTCTTGTACAAGCTCCGAAGATATCTCAATGTAAACACACGAATACTTCTCTGTGATTCTTTGGTGATGTCCAAAATTAACTACGCCTTTACTGCTTATGGCCCTTGCTTAAATGCTAAATCCCATAAACTGCTTCAACGCGTTCAGAATGCCTGTGCCCGATTTTGTTTTAATATTCCTGCTCGCACTCACGTTACACCTTTCATAAATAATGCAAACTTGCTAAAAATGAAAAACCGACTTAAGCTATTTATGGCAACACTTATGTTTGGAGTCATGAAACATCACAAGCCAGAGTATTTATATAAGAAACTTGTTTGGCGCTGGACATTAAAGGGAGATCGCAACTGTATCAGACTATGCACAAAGCCGCTTAGTATGCCGTGGCACCGGACTTCTGCGTTTCGTGGTAGCTTCCGGTTCCAGGCTACTAAGTGTTGGAACGACCTACCTCCGCCACTTAGACAGCTTGAAAGTAAAGTAGCCTTTAAGAATTCATTAAAAAAAACTCTTTTGGGCTCACAAAAGATGCTCCCCTAGTCCCGCCTGCATTATTAATACATAAATAAATTGTAATCAACTAATTATAAAATAAATTCAGCTATACTCTATTATTATTATTATATTCTATATTCTTTATTATCTACATAACAGTATTCTATATCGTATTCAATTAACCAATACTAACTAATCCTACTAATATTATCAATTTGTATAGTATAAACTTATACCTTTTAAACTAAAAGTATACCCTAACAAATAAGTCAGGTACCTTCTGTTAATGCTTTCAGTTGAGCACGCCGTCTCCCTTGTTCCGGTACTGACGGAAGATCAGCGCCTGAGGAGTCTACTTCTTAGGCACATGCTGAGTCAGAACCTTTTTGCAGATGCCACACCACCCTCAGTTCTAATGCGATATAGGTACTTTGGTACCTATGTCCTACCTGTCTCAAGGTGTAATTACTCTAACTATAGTTTCTAGTTGTTTCTGAATGTTTATAAGTATTTTTGTTTTCTGCGATGTTATTTTTGTTAAGTGGTACCAATGTTATTTTTTGTTTAGTATCTGCAATGTTTTGTGTGTGGGTGTGCGCTTATGCAAATAAATACATAAATAAATAAACATAAAATAAATAAGATCAGAGCCGATTTGGCTGCGCGCTGAATAAATTATGAATAACTAAATAATGGAAGGTTTATGGAACTATACGGAGAAAGCTAATGTGTTGACTGCAAATATACAATTGCGATTGATTATTACGTTGTGGTGAGTCTGACATCACGGGTTTGCGTATCATTCCAGTGATCTTTGTCCTAGACGCTAGCGGTCGGGCAGGCTTAATTAATCGCAACCGCTTTTATAGCCAGCGATCGACAAATTTTGTGTATCGGCAATACCAAATGACTTGAGTGATAACCAATGATTGATTATAGAAACTATGCATACACAAAATTGTAGAACAGCGGGCGTGCATGGCGTGTTTTATTGAAATTAGACCCTGTGTAGTTAGTGATAAGAAGTTTGCGCTTAGGCAGATTGTGTCACGCAAAGGACGCCATCTCAGACATGTGGGGCCTATAAATACGAGCGCGTGGGTGGGGAAGTCATTCATTGGGGAGGCTGGCGAAGGGCATGTTCGCGCGTGCGGATAGCTCTCAATATCCGCATATCCGAGACATGGCGCCGTACCACGCGCGCCCGCCCGACCGCCGCCGCCTGCCACGCGACCTGGTTGCCTAGCCGGCGATCATCCAATGGAACACCCCTCGTGAGAAGATCTCCACCGCCCGCGAGGGCCCCCCGATGACCTGTCCATAGGAGTGGACAGAGGCGCTTCTTCAGGAAGAGATCCGATGATCTGACCCTGACTCCCCACGCCCCAGAATGGGTGCGTGAGATGATTTCTTGATTGATTGATTGATTGGAAGTCATTCAGTCCTTACGTCAAACCACTGGGGTACACGTGTCTTTCGGTAATCTGTACAGTTCGGACTGCCGTTTTACGCGTCTGGAACTGGAAGATTTGTGATTGCGTGCTACAGTGGATTTTCGTTTGTGCCTGAAGCGCCGAGATATACCTCGGTTCCTATCCTTTAAATCAACCTACCCCAAATTCCAAAACTATCCTTGGGTCGTTAGATAAGAACTTGTAGGTAATTTGATCTGAGTCTGAGTCTGGGCTTGGAGCGACCCTAATTTTTTTTTTCCTTCACCATAGGGTTCCTGGATTAGCTCTTAGGATATTCGCGGGCTAATCCTTTCCTCATTCCCTTCATGTAGCGAGTTTTGAAATTCCCACACACACAAGTCGTTAAACACACAAGCACATTCAATTCAAACACAACCAACTTCGAGTGGTGTCGATGATGGACGTGGTATAACACTAGGATTTTAGACTAGGCTAGACAGGAGTTTAGTTGAGGCTAAACCTAGGTTGTCAAGGCATAGGGAGACTGTTTGATCGATGGGGTTCCGCGGATGAAAATAACAAATTCAGAACAAAGTATAAACGTTGTCAACTCAGATAGCCTATCCTGTTGATATCTTTGAAATTTGAGTGTTGTCGGGGACGCGCGAAGAGATCAAATTACAGTCTAAAGTTCATTGTTTAGGGACGGGTAGGTAATTTTGGCTTGCCTTGGATCGTTTTTATTCAAGTTGCGTCTTTAAATTAAATGTCAATTTCGCTGGAGATCTAACGTGTAGATTGTGTCACGCATTTATTTTGCTGGGCTCAGTCGAGGCGAGTTGAGGTTAACAAGGTACATAAATCGGTATTTCCCGAAGTATGTAACTCGTTGTGGAGACGGTTAGATCTCCAAAAGCACTAAAGAAAACGTTTCGATAACATCCAGCTCGAATTGCGCAGAGTTGAAGGTTTCAAAACGTTACGGACCTTTTGAGGAAACCGCTAGTTCAGACCCATTTCGGAAAATTAAATCGCAATATTATAAATTGTGGTCGACCACTTAAAAAGAAGCTCCATGCGCCCATAAATACAAAAAATAAATGGTACCATTACACAAAATATAACAAAGAACGATCTGGCGCAAAACACCGCTAACTGATGCGAAATACCGGCTTGCGGGCATACATGCTTTCTCTGTTTAACTTGAAACTCTAACTTCCTGAACCAATCTTCCGTTCGACTATTGTACGCCTACTGAACTTCTCAACAAACGAGAAATTCAGACTTATCATTCTTAACTTGCAATTTTCACAGCTGAATCGGGACATCTATGTTGGGGGTAGATAGAATAGACGATCATAGCTTCTGACAACGGTGGCTCGACCTTAGCTATTTATGCCGTTACATCACAACCGAGAAAACTCCAGGGATGAAAATATTTTCACTTCTCGTAGTTCTTAATGCTACGGACTTAAAATCGAATTTTCTGAAACATGCACGGCGCACACAGCCCCGCTCCCCAGCGGCGGTGCGTGGCGGAGATATGCGGCGTCAGAGCGCGGCGCGGCTCAAACTTATTCGAAAATCGAACACATTTTAAACAAATCAAAATCCACGATTTTTAAAGACGCTGCAACTGGACCAATGTATCAAACATATTTTTTTACATTAATTAACTTTAATAAAATGCTGTTTTCAGTAGCTTTTCTTTTTATATTTTAAATTTTAGGAGGTACGAAAAATTGAGTATAATTCTCGGGGATAAAGCTGTTTAGTCTTAGGCACGCTTGAATCCCTCACTGCACTCAGGACTCAGTCTTAATTCCCTCGCAAACACCCTCACTTTGCTCCGGAGTTAAACCTGGAGTCGTTCGTTACGTACCCTTGGTGCAAAATCTTCATTTTGCCCTCTTAATGTACGTGCTAAAAAATACGCTATTTTATTTCTTGTTTATAATTTAATGTACCCAGTGACATTTATCAAAATTTGTTGGGCCGTTGAGTTTTTGTGAGCAGACACAGGAACAGGAATTCACATATACATATATATATATATATATATACAAACATACAGATCAAACACATAACCCTCCTCTTTTGCGCTTTGCCGCAGTCGGTTAAAAAGAGTTTCATATTAAAATTTAGTCGAAATGATGTTACTAACAATCTCGTATAATATGACTAAAACCTGTATGTTTCTGTTAGAATATAAAAAAACTTAATCAAAAACCTATTTATCAAAACCGAACTTAAGCTGTTCTGGTTGAACATCTATCCCCAAAGAATGGGGTAACAATGTAAGGCCCTTGTCAAACCAAATCAATATCTTGATATTAAATTAGCTGAATCGGCACAGAACTTGTGGAAGTGAGTAAAAGTTGAAAGCTTTTGTTTCAAATACAACTCTTCGCTAACTCAATTGAAACTTATTAGGGTCGCCCACTTTTATTCAAAAGTGGGCGACCTCTTTGTCGGTTAGGAAGAAAATTTCACCAAAAAGGCAAATATTTGTTTTTAAAGTGAATGATTCTAATAACTTTGTATGTAATGTTGTAAAATACTTTCATTTCGCTAAGTCAATCCCAAAACTACATAGGTACTTAACTAAAAAGTATGGAAAAGTGACAGGAGCTGATTACTAGAGTTAACCCAGATTCTTTTGCATAGCAATAAAATTATTATATATCCTGTATTAAAGGCATTCCCTCCCTAAATATATATTTTTTGAATTAAATGGAGTCAGTTCTTTGTTCGAAAAACTTGTCGAATAAATTGACATTCGACGCCATTTCATACTCTATATACATATATAGTGTCAATAGTTTGGCCGGAATGCACCGAGAGCCGCCATCTTCTTTTGTTTATTTTTAAAATCATTGAGACCAACCTCTGGCGTAAGGTAATTGACAGGAGCAGCCATTCGTGTATTTGCGACTTTTATAACCTTTTTATTCTGTCCCGAGTAATTTATTATATGGATTAAATATGAGCGGAGGAGCGGCTTTTTATTTATGAGTCGGCCAATTTGTAGATTTAAAGATATGAAGAATACTGTTATTGCTTATCAATTAAGTGATTTTGGCAAAGAAATGGTTGTGAAGTTGTATTGGTTTCTGTCGCTAATAAGCCTTTTTGGGACAACTGAAAGTAAAGCTGATACAAAATTTACTTTACAATTCAAATTCAAATTCAAATAAGAAAAATCCTAACTCTATCAATAAATTTAGTTATAATATATTATGATTAATAATAATAATCTTTATTTCAGGTTAACAGAACCTCATATCTATAAATCCCTTACAACTAGAGATACATAATTTGTTGTAAAAACACACAAAATATGCATGTATATTATCTAACTTAGCTAGGGATTTTCTTTTTCGTTCTCTCTTCCTTGTAGCGTCGGTAAACGTTGCCCTCCGGCCATCGGACTCCAAAACCTCTATCTGTACCTTCGTCTCCTTGAGACCGGACGGCGGATTATTCTCCAGCTTTTCCAGGATGTGACGTTCAACATCCACGCAAGTCATTTTCACGTCGATCCTGGAAATGTATATCTGATATATATTCAATATTCAATATAATAACCCGTATATTGTATATATCATAATTTTTCAACTTTCTGTCCTATCTGAATAGAAAATGTACTGTACCGGCACCAGGCTAAGGTCGGAGCCGCCGCTATCAGTAGCTATGATCGTCTATTCTATCTATCCCAAAATGAGAGGACCCGATTCGGCTGTAAGTTTTGTAAGTAAGAATGATAAGTCTGAATTTCTCGTTCGTCGAGAAATCCGTTAGGCGTACAATAGTCGAACGAAGTTTGGTTCAGGAAGTTACAGTTTCAAGTTAGACAGAGAAAGCATATATGTCCGCGAGCCGGTAATTCGCATCAGTCAGCGGTGTATTGCGCCAAAACGATCGTTGTTATATTTTATGTGATGGCACCATCTGGTTTTTGTATATATGAGCGCATTGGAACATCTTTTGTTTTAGTTTTAGTTTTAGTTTTAGTGATCGACCACAGTTTATAATATTTGTTTGTGATATCGTATAGATATCCGTCGTAGTTTTACGACGTGAGTACTCAATGATATTTCATGTGCTCGCTAGTAGCGGCTTGTGGTGGTTCCAATTATATATTTGGTTCACGGCAATAACGATCCGAAAAGACCGGTTTACACAATTGCGATTTGAGTTCCGAAATGGGTTCTGAACTAGCGGTTACCTCAAAAGGTCCGTAACGTTTTGAAACCTTCAACTCTGCGCAATTTGAGCTGGATGTTATCGAAACGCAAGCATTATTGTTTTAGGATATCTAACCCACACCATAGCGAAGTGCATAGTTCGATAAATACCGAACTATGAATTCCACTAGCCGCAGCACGTCCTGGGCTGAGCCAAATCATATATACCGACTCAACTTACACATTAGACATCCAGCGAAATTTACATTTAATTTAAAAATGCAACTTGAATCCAATCTGACCCAAGGCAATGCAAAACACCTACCCGGACCTAAACAATGAACTTAAGACTGTAAATTGATCTCTTCGCGCGTCCCCGACAACACTCAAATGTCAAAATATCAACAGGATATATTATCTGTGTTGACACCGGTTTAACTTTGTTCTGAATTTGTTATTTCCATCCGCGGAACCTCATCGATCAAACAGTCTCCCTATGCCCTGCCAACCTAGGTTTAGCCGCAACTAAACTCCTGTCTAGCCTAGTCTAAAAACCTAGTGTTATACCACGTCCATTATCGACACCACTCGAAAATGGTTGAGTTTGATTTGAATGTGCTTGAATGTTTAACGACTGTGTGTGTGGGAATTACAAAGCTCGCTACTCGAAGGAATGAGGAGAGGATTAGCCCGCGAATATCCTAAGAGCCAATCCAGGAACCCTATGGTGAAGGATAAAGGAATTTAGGGTCGCTCCAAGCCCAGACTCAGACTCAGATAAATTGACTTAAAAGTTCTTTCCTAACGACCCAAGGATAGTTTTGGAATTAGGGGTAGGTTGATATAAAGGTAGGAACCGAGGTACATCTCGGCGCTTCAGACACTCACGAAAACCCACTGAAACTCCGCAATCACAAATTCGTATAGTTCTGACGCGTAACACGGCAGACAAAACTGTTTAGAACTCGTGAAGACGACTGTCACAGTAGCTAGACGCTGAGACTGAATCCCCTCCCCTCTCAAACTCTGGTATTTATACGCCTCACATGTCTGAAAAAATGGCGTCCTTTGCGAATACGCTCTGCCCAAGCGAAGCTTCTTATCACTAACTACACAGGGTCCAATTTCAACCATGCCATGCAGATCCGCCGTTCTACAAATTGTGTGTACGCATATTCACTATGATCAACCGTAGGTTATCACTCAAATCATTTGGTACTGCCGATACACAGAATCTGTTGATCGCTGACCAATAAAAGCTTGTTGCGATTAATTAAGCATACCCGACCGCTAGCTGCGCGTAGCAAAGACCTACCAGAATGATATTCAAACCAGCGGTGTCAGACCCTCCATCTCATACCTCAATCGCAATTGTATATTTGCAATCTACATAATAGCTTTCTCCGTATCGTTCCATAATAACCTTTCATTATTTAGTTATTCATAATTTTATTCAACGCGCAGCCAAATCGGCTCTGATCTCTACACATCTCGCAGGAATGCGACAAAAAAACTTGACCTGAACTGAAATTCCACGAATGAACCCACGCGTCTTTTTTTTTGCGAACTTTGCCAGTAAGCAACGCAAAACCCCCAAACGTTATCTGAACCGATTCTCGTATTCAAAACAGCGCGGCGTTGGGCTAGCCCTCTATCACGCAGAATGAAGTATCTAATGTACCGACTCTCGTGTACCATTACAGCCCCCTCCCAGACCTTGAGACACTGTTTATCTCAGTTAACATGGCGCAAGGATCTCATTACCACTATGCTACCCATACTTTGTACATATCTACTCTATATGTTCGGACATCTCAAATCATGTACACCGACCGATGAATCTGTCAATAATGTATATAATATTTACACAACTCGATTGAGTTCTCTCCTGTCTTAACTTATTTATCTATCTAACTATACAACCTCGCTTACCCGCAATTTATCTTAATTCGTATTACTATATATATATACAAATTGTATTTTTTTTTTTATTTTTTTTTTTTTGTTTTTTTTTTTTTCCAAACCTTGCAAGATCCTCAAATCTACAAAGTAGTTACTCTAATTTACAGCTTAAAGCTTAATTATATAACTTTTATACACTACCTTATTTATCTACGCCCTTATTCGTCCTCACATAATACCTGGCTATATTTATAGTATTGAAGTTGCCCAATATCTCATTTGAACCCGGATCTACTAACGTATAACAGTTCGGATATATCACTGCCGAAATAACATAAGGCCCTTTATACAACAACGAAAATTTCCGCATGATTTTATGTTCTTTATTTGAACGCACAAAAGTCTTAAGTTTCACATAATCACCTATACGATAGACTTCTAACTTACGCCGTTTGTCTGCCTGTCGCTTACGTCGTTCACTAGAACTTTTAGAGTTTTCTATCGCTACATTTCGCACCTGTTCCGTATCCCGCACACTATGGCCTAATAACCATTCATCGCCTAATTCCTTGTCAATAGTTAACGGTTCCCGCCTACCAAACGCTAACTCATTAGGCGCAAAGCCTGTGCTTGTGTGTTCGATATTATTATAGCAATTCTGAATGTCCGGTAACACGTCTACCCAACTACGATTACTTCCGCCGCAATAAGTTCTAATCAGCCGACCTAGCTCGCGATTCACTCTTTCTACGCTATTAGAATTTGGACAATACACCGACGTATGAGTGACCCGAATCCCCAGCTGTTTGAGTCCAAATTCCCAAACTTTCGATATGAACTGTGGTCCTGAGTCCGTAATTATAGTTTCGATAGGTATTTCCCTATGAAATCTCTTTGTACAAGCGAGCACGCTCCTACCTGTCGCTTTTCGCATTGGATATAATTTTATTACTTTACTGTACACGTCTTGAATCACATATATATATTGATATCCGAATTTACCTACGGGCAATGGCCCATAAAGGTCCGAGAAAACTTTCTCACCCAACCTTTCCGCCAACACCGGTGTACAAGGACCAACGGTATTGTTAGTACTTGGTTTGACCTTTTGACATATGTCACAACTTCTTATCACCGCGCTAATCACCCTACTCATATGAAGAAAATAATATCTGTCCTTCATCAGTGCTAATATTTTATATCTGCCGTAGTGACCTATTTCTTCATGTATGTGCAAAATTAGTTCCTCCTGTAGTGATTTCGGAATTACTAGCAACTGTACGTTCCGCTTCGGCACGTGAAAATATAACGTATCACCTACTAGCTTATAATTTTCAAAACCTCTCGTTCCCGTATCTACCACTCTTAGTCTGATACAACCGCTAATTCGATTTAACCGCTCATCTTCGCTTTGTAATCTCGCAATGTCCCGTAAACTCGAAATAACACTTGCGGTATTCGATGCCTGAAACCAGAATATCCCCGGCTGAACATTTATACTGTCATTCATACCTCCAGGTCCCGCTATTTGCCTGCTTAGCGTGTCGGCAATTTGATTATCAGTCCCTCGCACAAATTCTATGTCGTAATCGAATTGCTCTAAAAACATAATCCACCTCGTTACGCGTGCCCCTAATAAGGTCCACGACTTAATGAACGTCAAACTTTTATGATCAGTTCTAATAATAATTTTTTCTCCCCGCAAATATATCTCAAATCGCTTTAAAGTGTATATAACTGCATACATTTCCTGTTCACTGATAGCCCATCTAGTCTGAGCACCCTTGAATGCCTGCGAACAGAACCCTATAATTAGTTCCTGGCCCGATTCATCTAATTGATAAACATAGCCCCCAATTCCTATAGCGCTGGCGTCACATTGAACATAATATGTTTTTCCCGCCAATGGCTGACTCAAAATTATACTTTCTAAGAATTGATTTTTTATCTCGTCAAAAGCACTTTGCATCTGCGCACTCCAGACGAACTTGACTCCAGACCGTAATAAATTGTACAAGGGCTGTGTCAACGTTCCAAAATTTTTTATAAACCTCCGAAAGTAATTTATGAACCCCAAAAACGCCCTCAATTGCCTGACAGTTCTGGGTGACGGATATAATTTAAGTGTTTCAATTTTGTCCGGGTCCATCTGCAAACCTTGTGTAGACGAAATATGCCCCAATAACTTGACCTTTTTTTTGTGCGAACTCGCATTTTTTTAGTTTGCACGTGAAGCCCGCGTCTTTCAATTTACTCAGAACCGTGTCCACTTGAGACAAATGCTGTTCGAAGTCACCCTCAGTTAAAATTGCCAAATCGTCAACAAAATTTAAACAATATGACCTAACCTCTGGCCCTAGAATTAAGTCCATCGCCCTCGAAAATGAACCCACACTGGTTTTCAACCCCTGAGGTAAAACGTTGTAAACATAACTTCTGCCCTGATATACAAACCCCGTGTATCGTTTAGATTCGTCTGATAATGGTATAGAAAAATACGCATCTTTGATATCAATAACTTATCGCTAAACAACTCTGCATGTTTATTTAACACCGGCAATAACCTTGTTTTGTGTTCTACAGGTATTGATGAATTATTCACATATTCCTCCATCATATTTCTACTGGTATCTTGGTTCTGTACTTCCATTGTACAACAGCAAAAATCCTGATTAGGGCCAGTACCTAATGGTATTTCACACATCCGCCCGGCGCTTCGTATAATTAGCCTCTTATTACCCTCACACATTAAACTCGCTCGCGTCTGTTGTATAAAATCAAACCCCAAAATTAAATCTTTAGGCACCCTTGTTAATACTAGCATTGGAATATCGATAACGCATTCACCTATTGTTAATGGTAACGTTACTAATTTATCAACCTTTTCCTTACTGACTCCAAATGCACCTGTGATTCTCAAACTTGGAATCGGTATTTCCGTCGGTTTTCCCAATTGTCTGCACACTTCTTCATACACTCTCCGACTTATTACACTGATTTCGCTCCCCGAATCAATCAAACTCCTTACAACAATATTCCCAATACGCACATCTATCTCAGGTAATGTCAAAGTACTACATAACTCGCGCCCACACTCAGTCGAATCGTCGTCTCTGAATATCGTATGTAAACGTCTGTCATTTCGATCTCTACAATTCGATCTAGATTTTTCCTCTAAACACACGGCATATCCGTGCGCCTTATGCGCTAATAATTGAATAAATTCATTCACACCCACGTTCGAATCCAAATTACACAAATCATACAGTCTATGCTTTTTCCCAATTCGATCGGCTGTCCACCCGAACCGTAATAAATATCTGAGCGCGAACGACCCGCGCGAGTCCACTAGTTTTTTGAATTCTGACTTATCGCATTATTCCTGTCACTTGAACTTTGCCCTGCCTCTGTATCTCCTGAACCCCTCTGAAACCCTATTGCCCTGAAGCTAGGCTGAGGCTGTCTGCCTCTACCGCGAAAATAACCGCGACCACGCGTCCCAAATTCGTTTCGCGCCTTCGTTCCCGCGTTATAATTATTCCTACGACTTATCGCGTTATAACGTAACGTATTTACCCGCATAGCTCGATATTGCCCACGCATGTAGCTATCCCGCCTTACGTTATTCGTATTCATAGGTTCCGAACCATGTATCGCACTTAATCCTCCATCGACATTCCGTTCTAAATGCCGAAGGAATTCGACCGCATCCCGTATAGACATTGCCTCTTTTCTAGCAAAAAACGCTACCTGAATATCACGCGGCAACTGTCTGAAAATCGTGTTGATTTTCTCCGTATCAGTAAACGGTATCGTAAGCTCATATATGCTATTCAATTGAGAGGCAAAGAATTCTTCGATACTTTGACCTTTCTTAGAATCAAACTTCGCAGTTAGGAATCTTTGCTTAATTAATTCCTGTTCATTATCACCCCAGAATACCTCTCTGAAATCTTTTTCAAAATCCGAATAGGTTCGCCATGAGTCTCTGTATATGCTCATTCGAACTTTTGCAATTCCTACCAAACTATCCGTTGCCCATATCAAAGCCCTAGAACTATCTCCCGAGACTTTAATATAAGCCTTTAAATCTCTTAAGAAAATCATCGGATTTTCCGAACTTCGCCCATCGAATGTCGGCAACTTCTGTGTCATTTTCACAATGCATGATTGACGTTTTTCTACCGATTGTTCAAACGTCTCTAGTTCCTGTCTGTCAGTCTGTCTGTCCGAAGTCCTACTAGCATTGCTCGTGCTGGAACCCCTTTCCAAACTGTCTAATCTTTTCACTATTTCAGATAACAATTGCGTCACCTGCCCTGACGCCATTTCACTTGTGTGTGAAAGTGAATAATAATAATAATAATAATAATACCTTGGACACCCCTTACACACATTGATCTAGCCCCAAACCAGGATTCCCCGTATATACTTAGATAGATAAACAACTATGCCCAGGGTACAAACATCCGCTCTCATCAAACAAACATTTGCCCCCACCGGGATTCGAACCCGGGACCCCCGGCTTCGTAGGCAGCGTCACTACCGACTCGGCCATTCGGGTCGTCAACCCGTGCTATCGTCTCGTGCTACCCGACTAACGTTTTTTTTTCTAGTCGTAGCTCGTCTGAAAACAATGCCCCTTTTTTTTGCTTATTTCTTATTTACAAAACTGAACTGTTTAAAATCGTTTCTACGTTGTGTTATTTTTAAAAGTAACGCGTTAGACCTTGATTCTTTTAGAATATCTAGGAATATCTAGGTATCAGACTATCTAGGATATCCTTCCGTCTCGGCACCAAAAATCTGTACCGGCACCAGGCTAAGGTCGGAGCCGCCGCTATCAGTAGCTATGATCGTCTATTCTATCTATCCCAAAATGAGAGGACCCGATTCGGCTGTAAGTTTTGTAAGTAAGAATGATAAGTCTGAATTTCTCGTTCGTCGAGAAATCCGTTAGGCGTACAATAGTCGAACGAAGTTTGGTTCAGGAAGTTACAGTTTCAAGTTAGACAGAGAAAGCATATATGTCCGCGAGCCGGTAATTCGCATCAGTCAGCGGTGTATTGCGCCAAAACGATCGTTGTTATATTTTATGTGATGGCACCATCTGGTTTTTGTATATATGAGCGCATTGGAACATCTTTTGTTTTAGTTTTAGTTTTAGTTTTAGTGATCGACCACAGTTTATAATATTTGTTTGTGATATCGTATAGATATCCGTCGTAGTTTTACGACGTGACTACTCAATGATATTTCATGTGCTCGCTAGTAGCGGCTTGTGGTGGTTCCAATTATATATTTGGTTCACGGCAATAACGATCCGAAAAGACCGGTTTACACAATTGCGATTTGAGTTCCGAAATGGGTTCTGAACTAGCGGTTACCTCAAAAGGTCCGTAACGTTTTGAAACCTTCAACTCTGCGCAATTTGAGCTGGATGTTATCGAAACGCAAGCATTATTGTTTTAGGATATCTAACCCACACCATAGCGAAGTGCATAGTTCGATAAATACCGAACTATGAATTCCACTAGCCGCAGCACGTCCTGGGCTGAGCCAAATCATATATACCGACTCAACTTACACATTAGACATCCAGCGAAATTTACATTTAATTTAAAAATGCAACTTGAATCCAATCTGACCCAAGGCAATGCAAAACACCTACCCGGACCTAAACAATGAACTTTAGACTGTAAATTGATCTCTTCGCGCGTCCCCGACAACACTCAAATGTCAAAATATCAACAGGATATATTATCTGTGTTGACACCGGTTTAACTTTGTTCTGAATTTGTTATTTCCATCCGCGGAACCTCATCGATCAAACAGTCTCCCTATGCCCTGCCAACCTAGGTTTAGCCGCAACTAAACTCCTGTCTAGCCTAGTCTAAAAACCTAGTGTTATACCACGTCCATTATCGACACCACTCGAAAATGGTTGAGTTTGATTTGAATGTGCTTGAATGTTTAACGACTGTGTGTGTGGGAATTACAAAGCTCGCTACTCGAAGGAATGAGGAGAGGATTAGCCCGCGAATATCCTAAGAGCCAATCCAGGAACCCTATGGTGAAGGATAAAGGAATTTAGGGTCGCTCCAAGCCCAGACTCAGACTCAGATAAATTGACTTAAAAGTTCTTTCCTAACGACCCAAGGATAGTTTTGGAATTAGGGGTAGGTTGATATAAAGGTAGGAACCGAGGTACATCTCGGCGCTTCAGACACTCACGAAAACCCACTGAAACTCCGCAATCACAAATTCGTATAGTTCTGACGCGTAACACGGCAGACAAAACTGTTTAGAACTCGTGAAGACGACTGTCACAGTAGCTAGACGCTGAGACTGAATCCCCTCCCCTCTCAAACTCTGGTATTTATACGCCTCACATGTCTGAAAAAATGGCGTCCTTTGCGAATACGCTCTGCCCAAGCGAAGCTTCTTATCACTAACTACACAGGGTCCAATTTCAACCATGCCATGCAGATCCGCCGTTCTACAAATTGTGTGTACGCATATTCACTATGATCAACCGTAGGTTATCACTCAAATCATTTGGTACTGCCGATACACAGAATCTGTTGATCGCTGACCAATAAAAGCTTGTTGCGATTAATTAAGCATACCCGACCGCTAGCTGCGCGTAGCAAAGACCTACCAGAATGATATTCAAACCAGCGGTGTCAGACCCTCCATCTCATACCTCAATCGCAATTGTATATTTGCAATCTACATAATAGCTTTCTCCGTATCGTTCCATAATAACCTTTCATTATTTAGTTATTCATAATTTTATTCAACGCGCAGCCAAATCGGCTCTGATCTCTACACATCTCGCAGGAATGCGACAAAAAAACTTGACCTGAACTGAAATTCCACGAATGAACCCACGCGTCTTTTTTTTTGCGAACTTTGCCAGTAAGCAACGCAAAAGCCCCAAACGTTATCTGAACCGATTCTCGTATTCAAAACAGCGCGGCGTTGGGCTAGCCCTCTATCACGCAGAATGAAGTATCTAATGTACCGACTCTCGTGTACCATTACAGTACAAACAAAATTAACCATATCCATATCCGTCTCTTGTACTCTCAGCAAGAGTCTTCTAATTCGATTTCTGACATAATATCCAAGCTGAAACTTGAACAGTACAGTACATACACATACATACACATATGGAACAAAGTTAAGTGGATTTAGAGAAAGGTCGTAATTTCCTTCTTGGTCCGCGCGCAAACGCTTCACCTAGACGTTATAATGAGAAGCAAGTGCACTCAGCCCTTTACAAGATGTTTTGAGTATAAAGGTCGCATAAGTGATAAGGAAGGCCGTAGAGGTAGCGACAAGCGCAAATTAATTTAAAACATCGAAACGGCCAAACAGATTCTCATAAAAAATAACGTGTAGCTGGAAGGTGTAGTCAAATTTAAAAGGGTTGTTAGGGAACTGATTCTGTACAACATTCACTATGAACTTAACCAGCGTATCTTTATTTGTCACCTCTCCATACGAAGTGGACGTAGGTACATGGTGAGGTATTTTTTTTTAAAGAAAACGAAATAAAATGTCAAAAAACGCAACACTGCCCCCACCCTATAAACCCCCGAACACATTCAAGCCCCCCCATCTTGCAAGACCTCACTCAAGATCTCGAGAACGGCTGTATTTTTACCCGAGAGTATGGAAATGTGTCGAGTACGGAATATATCTGTCTTATTACGGAGCTTGTTATAGCCAACTCGATTTCTGTTGGAGGGTTTTCGAATATTGGTTGGACGAGTTTGGGAAGTTTCGTGAAGGGGATTTACGAGTAGGTTGAGCTAGGTAGTGGTGCGTGAGGATTTCTTCAATTCTATGGAACTGGAGCGTCAGAGTGGATATTTCGCAGTTAGTTGGTAAAATCAGACACTTAACTCTCTAGACCGTTAATTAAATACCGACGTTTAACCAAGTCACTAAAATTCCGGCAGACAAGTGAGTGAACGAAACGTTTAACGAGTTGTCTAAACGTTCCTATCATGCAACAAGACATATACAATGTAAATATTTTTTATGTGTACTTAAGTTTATGTTTTAATTATTTTTTGTTGTTCTTACATGTTCAACCTAACACGAGGGATAAAGGGGGCTTCGCTTTGCTCACCCCCTTTACCCTTCACCTAAACTACCGCAATGTTTTGCCCTGTTATAAGCTATGCAAATGAGCTGTTGTCATGACGCCGTCATGTTTTCCAACACGCTTTCGGTAAGACAGATTATTGAACGTTTTCGACGATGCTTTATTTAAATCAAAGTGCTAGTGACTTGGTTAAACGTCGGTATTTAACTAACGGTCTAGAGAGTTAGTTAAGTGTCCGATTTAACCAACCAACTGCGACAGATATACTACTACTGGCTTGTGCTCTCAACTTCGTCTTCACGGCCTTATGAATAATGAACAACCAAGAAAACACCACCCTGCTTCAGGCGCAGTCGGGGAAATAGTAATCTATATATTTTTAGGTATTTAGCTGTTAAACAATATGTGTGCTTTTTTGCCGTTTTTGCGCGATGAGTAACAACATCCAAACAACGTAACTATAACATTTATATTATTATATAGTGAGAAGTGGGATTGGTCGATGCACAACTTTTAACAATTATAAATATTTATTTTCAGAAAATAGAGTAAAAAGGAATTTCTTAATCTATGTTAGTGACACCTTAGAAATAAGATAAAAATAAATTACTTATTATAAGAGCTTATTAACTTATTATAATATAGTGACAGTTCTTCCTCTGTGTTTATAGTATCTACTACGCATTCAAGTAGAATAAAGTCGAATACTTCTATGGGTGCTTGAATACTTTTTGCAAATAGGACAAATCTTTCCAACACAGACCAAAATGGAAAATACATAATTTCTTTGACCTGCCCGCAGGAAAGCATATTGTTTTTTTGGGTCACAAAAACCATAAGTTATAGATGCATCTTTAAACTCCGTGATACGACCAATATGTCAAATCCAGGGAACAGGCTATAAAAAGCTCTGATTCAGCAAAGATCAGTGACAGACCAGGGATAAATCGCCAGCGAGAGATAAATCCCACAGCTTAATCAACTACCTTTCCTGTTATGCAGTATGTAAAACAGTGGGCGGGTTGCTTGTAGCGCAGCGACGTGTAACCTTCGCCGCGGGACCTTTGTGTCGATGATCATAATTCGACAGCCACTCGTTCTCTTATTAGGGACCGCTGTGCCGAATGAGGCTATGCGAATACTCGGAATTTAATAAGTTTTTGTGATGTACAATTAGAGGTCTTTACCCGGATTCGAGTAAGACTGCAGAAGACGGACGGACACCATCTGAATACCGACTCAAATCATAACCCTCTTTTGGCTTCGCCGTAGTCGGGTAATTATTCAAAAAACATTACACACAATGCCAAATTTGACTGCCTATGGCCCTACATTAGGATCAACGGCAACTGGGGCAAACTGTAACCGACGTCACTGACATATATGAAGACCTCTGTGGCGCAGCGGTTATGGCTCTGTCTACCATGCCAGAGGTCTCGGGTTCGATCCCCGGCTGGGGATAAAAGAAAAAAACTTCAGGTCTTGGATGATTATATGAGTGACGTCGCTGTTTCTGGTTCCCACGACACAGGGTATCCTAGTGTGGGGCCAGAAGCAATTTGTGTGCCTGAATGTGAATGTTTATGTTTATATCCAAGACAGGGAACAAATAATCCTCAGGTTTGTGAAGTAGAACCTCGCCAAACTCTACATGATGTTTATAAGGTTAGTCCCGAAATATAAATAGATAACACTAGTCTATTGCGTACTCATTTCGTGAGTCATTTATTTACAAAAATGAAGAGTAACATGTTGCCATTTGTTGCATAAGCACATCCATTCAGTACGGGAGTATGCAAAAATGTAACTTCGTACTGCTCATAAATCTACACTTATTACAGAAGCCTGTTATTTTATTTTATAAAATACCTTTTTACTCAATTTTATTTACATACATACATCTCTCAAAATATATTTTTTGATAACTCAATTTAATGGAATTTTGCATAATCTCCTGCAGTGAAGTCCTGACACAGTATCGTTATGGCCATAATTTGAATAACGGTCTCACACATGGTTAGAATCAAAATCCGGCCAAGTGCAAGTCGGACTCGCGCACGAAGGGTTCCGTACCTTTATCTGTAAAACGGCAAAAAAACACGTTTGTTGTATGGGAGCCTCACTTAATTTTTTGCTTTATTTTAATTTAATTCTTTATTTAAAAAATAAATATTTATAATTACATATTCTATGTGTTTAATATTTATGCTTCGGAAACGCACCGGTTTTTATTGCGCGAATCGATCGCGAGTAATCGGCACATCACTAGCGAAAACGGAACTAGCAGCTGTCACTCGTACCGGAACGAGATGTAAAATTGGAGGTTATCTTTACTCTTTGTCTTGTCTCATCGGTGAGAACAAACATGTCTGCTCGGGCCTCGTGGCATTGATGGTATTTCGGTGTACCAATTAAATAAAAATACAGGCGTCGGGCCTGGTCGGAGTGTTAATCATCTACATCGTCGGGAAATAAGTAGATTCGCGTCAGCGGTCAAGTGATCCCTGTTGATTGAAAATCGTCGTATCGGACGGCGATTCCACGTGTGGGCAGGCAGCACGCCGGCGACAGCGTCGGGCAGCGACAGCGAAACGACGGCAAGGATTCAATCCATATCCTATCCCAACTGTGCCCCTTTCCCGAATTCCTGTCTCGAATCGAGCCTTCGATCTCCTGTCTACGGTGACAAGGTCAGTAAAATTTCATCACTTCTTTTCTCTCACGTGTTAGCAAATGCACACCCCCTTCGGATTCCACGCCGTTCGGTAGGCGTGGAAAATTTAATCACTATGAATATTTCAAGCGTCTAACTATTGCCGTTATCAATATCGAGCAAAAAAGAGCAAAAAAATCACTTTTGTTGTATGTGAGCCCCCTTAAATATTTATTTTATTCTCTTTTTATAGCGGCAACAGAAATACATCATTTGTGGAAATTTCAACTTACTGTCTTTCTATCACGGTTCACGAGATACAGTCTGGTAATAGAGTCCCGTTGGGCACCCTTCGGGTACCGAACCCTAAAAATGAACTTGTTTAAAAAAATAATAATTAGCTTCTGTTCTGCTTCTGTTCCTAGACAAAGAAGTTACATTACAACCTTGACCTGCGACATTAAAAAAAGTTATATCCCATATAAATGTATTTATTGCTTTTAGGTTGGTTTTCATTAAAGGCTCACTGGTTGGGAATATTATGCCAATAATAATAATGCTGGCAACTATATCTTCGTGTTTTTAATAATAGTTTATGTGACTGCTATATAATGGAGGGCATTAATACTCGAGAGTGGGTTTATGAAATGAGCTGAAGGCGAGTTTCATAATAATATCACTCGAGATATCACTCACCACGTACTGGCAAGCGCAGTGTGGGTCGGCCACCTACGAGATGGACCGACGACCTGGTGAGGATCGCTGGATCTCGTTGGATGCAGGTGGCTACGGACCGGTCACGCTGGAGTGCGATTGGAGAGGCCTATGTTCAGCAGTGGACATTAACAGGCTGAAATGATGATCACTCGAGAGTTTTAATGCCTAATTATGTACAGTTACATATACTATTTTATCTACACACATATCATAAGCTCTCTTTAATGTGTTTAGGAAACGCATGTTCGACCGGCATGGTGGCATTGATAATTTCTTTGCACTTGTTTAGCTTGTTCAGTAGTACCAACTTCACAAACAAAGTAGGGGCGGCACGCAGGCGGGCGCCGTCGTTCGAAATTTGAATGTCATATTTTTTTTTTCTATTCAATTCATTTAGACAATTAGATTCCTACCAACCGCCTGAACAGGCAGGTTTCCGCCCCGAATTCTCTACTATGGACCACTTGCACACACTTAATCAGATAATAGAAAAATACAATGAGTTCAACAAGCCTCTCTACTTAGCGTTTGTTGATTACTCAAAAGCTTTCGACAGTATCACACACTCGTCAATATTTAACGCACATCGCAATCAAAATGTTGATCCCACATATATTAGTATAATTCAGGCAATATACAACAATAGCACGGCAAATATTAAATTACAACACCCAGGTCCATCATTCACAATAGGGAGAGGGGGGTGAAACAGGGAGACCCTCTATCTCCTAAACTATTCACCAGTACCCTCGAAGAAGTTTTCAAAAAGTTGGCGGTCCCGTGGCACAGCAGAGGCATTGTCGTCGGCGATAGAAGGCTACATAACCTTCGTTTTGCCGACGAAATTGTTTTGTTGGCGCCAACCTCGTCGAAACTTCAACTAATGCTCCAAGAACTGAGCACTGCGAGCCTTGAGGTTGGACTGAAGATGAATCGGTCAAAAACCCAACTCATGACCAACGGCGCAAAACGTAAGGTAGTGGTCGATGAGCAGGACATACAATATGTCGACGAGTACATCTACTTGGGCCAGACAGTTTCCTTCGAAAACAGGCAGGACAAAGAAATCGAAAGACGTGTTTGGAACGCCTGGAAGAACTTCTGGTCCATGAAGGAGCTAATGAAGGGCAACCTACCATTGACCCTGAAGCGCAAACTCGCCGACATGTGCATCCTGCCCATCCTAACCTACGGCGCACAAACGTGGTCACTTACCGAACATCAGAAGTCCAAACTCAAGGTTTGCCAGCGAGCAATGGAGCGCAGTATTCTAGGTGTTAAACGCATAGACCGCGTTGGGAATACTATACTGCGCTCCAAAACTGGCATTGTTGACGTGGGCACGCAGACCGCCAAACTGAAATGGAACTGGGCTGGACATATCTGTCGAATGCATCCGGACAAATGAGCGAAATCAGCCACTGAATGGATGCCTACAGACGGATTCCGGCGTAGGGGCAGGCCCAGAAGGAGATGGAAAGATGACCTGGATAGGTTTCTTCCAGGATGGACAGATAAAGCTTCAGATAGAGATGTGTGGGCTCGAACCGGTGAGGCCTTTGCCCAGCAGTGGGACACCATTAAGGCTATTAAAAAAAAAATAAAAAAAACATAAGAAATGAGTTTTTACCAAGTAGTTTAACATTATGCTGATCGTAACGTGCGGTTTTTGTACGCAGTAAAGAGGGTTTATGATACGAGTGTAGATAAAAACAATTACACGGGTCATTAAGGGTTATTCCTGGGAGCGACGCGGCGTGTCTCATACTTCCTGCAGTATCTTACTTACAGGCTCAATAGTTTTCATATGACAAAATAAACTGAGACCTACCTAGAACACTCGCTTTGATTTGTTTTGTTCAAGTAGAAATATCTTATTTTAACCAAAGTCAGCGGTATTTTCTAATAAGTAAATGTAACGCGTGCTTATCGCATTTTCGTTCACTTTATTTTTTTGCCAATCTAGTGATTTGTACGCTGACTCATGCCAATTCTTGAAACTGTGTTAATTGACATCATACAAACATTTTCGAGTGCCAAAACGTTTTTATATGATTGAATCGTTGATGAGATGAGTGAATTCTTAATTAAACTTAATCAAATATCCCAACAACTGTTAATATTGTTCTAACATAAAAAGCCAACAAAACAATAGATTGCATTAATTAAGAGGCTGAATAAAAGAGACTGAACAATGTACAACCGTGGTAATAATACAAAACGCAGCTATTTTATTTTCGGTGGGCATCAAGTTTCCCGCGATAATTTCTTTTTAATTTCTTCACAGATGAGAGTTTTTAATGTAATTTCGTTTCGTTTTAATTACGGTAGGTTCTGTTCTTTTTTGGGTGGTATAGGCAGAGGTTGAGCATTTTACCGCTTTTCAAAAGAAAATGGGATTTAAAAATTTACGTCTGAAATTTGCCAGAGGATGGATATACCTAGTTACTTTGTTCTAAATTTTCAGAAAGTTCTTGAAACAGGGACTTCTTTCTCTTGATTCGGGTAAATGAATAAACGCGGTGTACATTAATTGCCAATCTATCAAATCAAATCAAATCAAATACATTTATTTGTCAAACATAGGTAAGTATACAAGTTGGTAGGTAGTGTTATTGTTGCTCTATGCTTAGCCATAAAGGCATACAAACATATTATTGTTATGTACATACATGCATGTTCTCAAAAATAATAAAACAAAACATTTTTATACAAGTATCTGTAGAAACTTACGACACAACAGTAATCAGATCATAAACAAAGCTAGGGACCAAAATCAGTTGAAACTCACATTTTCTTATCGTGTAGATATTCAGCAATGGAATAGTAAACTTTATTAATTAAGACCTTTCGTAGTTCTTTTTTAAATTGCGGTATGTTAACTATGTTACGAATTCTGTCAGGTAGGTGGTTCCAAATTACAGGTGCCATGCCTAAAATATTGTTCTTGAATAGTGCCGTTTGGTGTTGGGGCATACGTATTTTATTCATATGCCGTTTACTATTATAAGTAGTAAATAGGTGCATGTTAGACTTAATAAATACAACCATCTCAAATATATATAAAGAAGGCACCGTCAGTATATGAAGCCTTTTAAAGTGTGGTTTGGCGCTTTCCCTCCGAGAAAGACCACAAATAGCCCTTACACACTTTTTTTGTGCAATTAGAGCGGATCCTTTGTTAACTCCATTGCCCCAGAATATGATACCGAATCTCAGAGTCGAGTCTACGTAACCATTATATGCCGTCAATACTGCTTCCTCAGATACGGTTTTTGACAGTTTGTACAGAGCATAAGCAAATGAATTCAATTTATTACATGTTTTGTCTATCTGTGTTTTCCACTTTAAATTACTGTCAATGTAAATCCCTAAAAACTTTGTATGATTAGTTTGTTCGATGCTTTCCCCTGAATATCGTATGTCCAATTTTGTTTCATCATTACTATAATTATTTTTAAAACTTATTATTTTAGTTTTGTCAACGTTAACAACTAAATTATTATTATTAAGCCAATTAATTATGTTATTTAGTGTGGTATTAATTTCATTCTCAAATTCATTTGTATCGTCGCAGGGTATAATTACTGTGCTGTCATCGGCGAATAATACCATAGGATACTTAACAACATTCGGCAAATCATTAATGTATGCTAAGAACAGCAATGGACCCATCACACTACCTTGTGGTACACCACGCTCTATATCTCTGGGTTTTGATGTGTATGTCTTTTCTGTTTTTGTTCGAGTACATATCCTGTTTATTTGTGTCATTTGTTGCCTTTTGTACAGGTATGATTTTATTAGTTCTATCGCATTACCTCTGATACCATATTTTGATAGTTTACTAATAAGTATTTCGTGGTTCACAAAATCAAAGGCCTTACTCATGTCCATAAATATACTGATTACTGGATTTCTGCTGTCCACGTTTGATATAACTTTACTGAGAAAGTCGTAGATGGCCATATTTATAGTCTTATTTTGTCGAAACCCCTTTTGTTCTGGCGCAAATAGGTTTTGCTTCTCAAAGTACGTATAGATATTTCTGTAAATAACCTTTTCAAATATTTTTGAAAAGACGGGTACCAATGCAATGGGTCGATAAAAGTTCATATTATGTTTGTCGGTCTTTTTAAATAGGGGTTTAACAATTGCAATTTTCAATTCATTTGGAAAAATGCCGTTTTCCATACATTTGTTAATTATATGACTCAGGATTGGAGATATTATATTAACCACATATTTTAAGACCTTTGTGGATATTTCATCATAACCTGTACTGTTAGTGTTCTTTAAAGACTTGATTATTAGGAGGATGTCAAATGATGTCACCGGTGTTAAAAATATTGATTTGCAAGTATTGATAGAGATTGTATTATTATTATTTGATGTCAATTTTGAATCATTGTTCTTATTACTATTAATATTTAACGTCAAATTAAAATCATTGTTATTATTATTATTATTATTTAATGTCATATTTAGGTCATTATTATTATTATTATTTAATGTCACATTTGATCCATTATTATTATTACTGTTTTTTTTGTTTATTTTGTCATTGTTCGTAATATCGATAAAAAAAATATTAAATGACTCGGCTACTTCTATTGGATTTGTTATATTTTTACCTTCGTGGATGATTTTCTCAATGTATTCTTTTGGCATGTTTAGTTGTGATTTTTGTATTACTTTCCATGTTTCTTTACATTTATTTTTTGCATTTAGAATTCTATAATTGTTTTGGCATTTTTGTGTCAGTTTGATTATTCTTTTAAGCTTTTTGGCATAATTTTGAAATATTTCTTTATTTTGTTTAGTGTTGTGACGTCTAAATTTCCACAGTAGTTCTCTTTTATGTTTACAACAGAACCGGATTCCCTTAGAAATCCATCTTTGTTTATGAACTGACGATATTTTCACTTTAATTGCTGGGAAACATAATTTGTACAAAAGGACGAATATATCGTAGAATTCCTTAAATGCATAACATGGATCGTCAGTTTCGTATACTTGGTTAAATGATAAGGACTTAAGATGTTCTGAGAATTTCATCATATTCTCGTCACTGTAGTCACGCTTCATAGTATGCCACTGCTTGAGAAAGTAACTTTTGTTTACTGGACATGATAAAAGTTGTGCGGAATGGTCTGACAAGGCAAATTCTATCACTTCACTCGTGCATCCACGAATGTTGTGCAATATATTGTCTAAACAGGTAGAGCTGGAAAGCCGAGTTGGTTGTTTTATTTCAATTGTCATATTATAATTCATAGCTAACTGCTTAAACCGTGTGGTGTTTTTGTTATCATTCAGTAGGTTAATGTTGAAGTCACCACATAGTATAATCTTTCTGTTCTTTTCGTACACCAGATCGTGTAATATATCGTCTATTGTACAGAAAAACATTTCAAAAGACTTATTGTCATATAAAGGGACTCTGTAAATGCAGATTATAATAATTTTATGTTCAATTAGTTCTGTAGCATTGCATTCAAGCACATTACAGATACTATGTTTACATATATGTTCAATTTCTCTGAATGCATGGGTATTCTTCACTAATATGCATGATCCACCCTTTCTATTTTTCCTACAATAACTTGACGCTAGTCTGAAATTGGGAATTGTTAGTTGATTTTGGTCACTTTTGATCATGTTGTGTTCGGTGACACATATTACATCTATAAATTTAGCTCTGCCTTCAAGTTCATTCAAATGTACCACTAGTTCGTCTGTTTTCGCTATTAATCCATTTATATTTTGATGCACTAAGTTAATCTTGTCATAGACGAAAAAGCTCCCTATTGCCAATATTGTTTTCTTCCTTAGTATCCATATGTATTTCATTTCTACTGCTGTCTTTATTCAAAGGTTCCTTGTTTTCCTCGTGTATGTTGTCATTTTTTAAAGTTTCTGTTTGCGTATATTGATTGACTAGATTGCTCTGTTCAGTGTAGTTACTCTGTTTGTTACTGTAGTTTGATGATTTAATTTTATAATCAATACGCAGGGTCTCTTTTAGTATCATTCTGCATAGCTGTGTATTCAGTACTCGTGGTGTATGTCTGTAATTGCTGTAGTTCAGGTCGATTAATGAAAGGTGGCTGTGTTGGCTACATATAAACTTCAACTCGTAGTTGAGCTTCCATCTGTTCAGGTTCCTGTTGTACGGTATGTTACAGATTATAACATTTGTTTTTTTAGTCGTGTTTATCCAGCAATGCAGATCGAATTGAAACTTGTAAGGGTGCGAATCATTGGTTCCTCCAAGCAATATTACGTAGTCTTTTTCTGTAAGTGTTGCAATCTCTTGTCTTCCCGACTTGACAACGTCTCCTATAGAGGCACCTGGCTTACTGTAGCAGGTTACTAAATACTCTTCTCCGATTAGTTCCTGTAGTATGCTACGAAGATATCGCCCTTGTTGGTCAGCAATTATGACTATTCTGCGTTTGCATTTGCTCGGTGCGGTCCGTGAAGTGACGTTATCTCGTGTTATCGGCTGCTGTGACATTGATTCTATACTATGCTGTTGTGATTTCATATTCAGTATTTCTGCGGGGTCTTTCACGAGTTCTGTGAAAGATCTCTCAAGCTCTTGACATACGGACGGTGAGTATTGCTTGTGAAGGCCTCGTGTAAAACTCACTGGAGTTGGTTTGCTGATTGTTCTATAGGCCAGCTTAAATGGGAATGGCATTGACGATCTTCTGGGTGTTTTTGTGGAATTATCTTTAAGTAAATCTGTGCTTGTGACCTTTTTGTATATCTCGATATTTTTCTTGTATGACTCGTTTTCACGTTTTAAATCAAAAACTTCTCTTACAAGTTTGGCGATTTCATCGTTGGCGCTCTCCAGGTCAGTTTTTAACTCATCAGTTTGTTTCTTAAGCTCCAATAACTGAGATTTGTCGCATAGTGAAATATTTGGTAAGCTATTGGACAGCGTGTTGTCAAGAAGTGTGGAGTTTACAAATAATTCTTTTTCGTTCAAGTCCATTTCACTTGCACTCTTAGTTCTGTTAAATCTCCTGATTGTGACATTTTCATGGTTCATATATACCGGATCCATCGTAATAGCACACGAACGTTAGAAAAAAAAGAAAAAGTGATTTTTATAGATTTGCTTCGCGGGTTTCGAACCCGAGCCCTCTGTTTTAGGAGTGCTGCTGTTACACTTTACGCCACCGGAGCAGTTACAAGTCGGTGCGAAAATGAGAATTGTAAAGTGTGCTGAAGTGGTGACATCTGTCGTCAGATTAGTGTAATTACTTGTACAATGACTAAGTAAACCTTTTCCGCGGGACTGATACCGGGTATATAGTACTCATTCGTAATATGTTATAGTTGCTCTTTCTGTGGATAGATGTCTCTGTGGTCGTTGGCCGTTAAAGTCCCGTTACTTTGTTATTGTGTTATTGTAATATTCTTGTATTTAAGCCGCGTTTACACAGTATTAGTATGTTGCACTAATTACGTTCATCACTGTTGTCCTTTCCGCATAATTTGTTTATGTTATAGTTCCATTATTAAAAGATTTTTGATGTTGTAGTCAATTTCACTCACTGATAGTGTATTTTTATATTAGCACTGTTTTTAGGCACTATATAACAACTGTACTGCATAATCGGTTTACTATTTACACATTAAAACTGGATACTCATGTTTTTAAGTCGATTAATGAATTAAAAATGTTTATTATTACGGAGCTCAATGTTTGCATGTCTACTAGCGACATCTGTTCTCTCTATAGCTATGAGTCAGACCCTACTTATACAGATTGTATAAAGTGATGTTAGTTTCCCCATTTACAAAGTTCAGGCTTTTTGGATGTTGGCCAAATAATCTGCGAATGATTAAATATTAAAAAAATAACACTATTCCGGTCAAGTGCGAACGGTATTTGAATACTGAGTGCCTCGTTGCCAGAAAATACTTATCATTTTCATGCCAAGAGTGATTTATGAGAAAATTATCAAAAACAGTTAGTAGTATTTTTTTATGTTTATAAAAAATTCAAGCATCCCTCCCTTAGCGAGGCTAAATTTAAAAAAATATTTGCTTGGTTGACATCTCCTTCCCAAAAACTGCCTACCTGCAAAATTTTAGGTTCAAGCCAATTCATTTTAGATTTTCATACTAACTTCAACCTCCCCATTTCCCCGTCTTATGGGATGAATTTCGCAAAATCCCTTCTTAGTGCTTCCCTGCGCTTATATAAGGGACTCCTGTACAAAGTTTGATGTCTCTAGGAGCAGCGGTTTATATATCTGTCAATCAGTCAAAACGTCAGGACGTCAATTTTAGGTCTATAAATGCAAGATTCAAGATTTCAACATTCTTTTTTGGTTTAGACATTTATTAGCAGACATATACCATTTTGGGACTAGACGGGCAAAGAAACTGCCACAGATTGACTTTTAGATCTCTTTAGATTAATTATTTCCAATAATAGGCAAATATAAATAGTTAATGGAACCAACAGAACCTTAAGAAGATGCTGTTGCAACCTGGGTACGCAGCCAAAGTTAAATTTTAAAGCGAGTCCATTTCTCACCACCTGGGAAACTAGTGTAGTGTTGAATTATTCATTGTAAGTGTTCGATTCCAAATCGATATTCGATCGATGGTTTCGGAACGGCCATTTTGAATTTGACGTTGCTGCCAACCTAGCAGTTTTTGACAACTGACAGACGAAAAGCCCTCGCAATGTAACGCGTATTGATTAGGGTATTGAAATTAAATCGCAAGCCATCTGGATTGTATTCGGGTTCCCCTCAGGATTGTCTATATAGCTGAGTGTGTTGTGGTTCCCCGAACCAGATAAAGTTCGCATTTACGTGGCCGATTGGTTTTTCCCACGTAACATAACCTGTGTTGGAACACTGTGCGCGTCGAAGCTGGCCTGCCAGTCATACCTGGTTGGCTGAAGAACCTGTCTACCAAGAAGAGCCTAGGGTGCACCCGGGCCTTGCAGAGAGACAGGAGGTTGACGGGACCGAAGCACAGACCAGGTTAGATCGACTCCATAATTAATAGCTCGGTGAATCGCCGACGTTCACACTTCTTGACATCTGATCGCTACGCTACCTCGTAGCTGATGGGCCCCTGCGAGGTCATTAGGTGCCGAGAAGCCTGAACCATTTTGGTAGCAAGAGCGTGGTTTCCTGAGATTTGCAGCCGTCAAGGGCTCCAGGAACCCACGATTTGGGACTATCAATCTGTAGGTATAGGCGGTTATTAGCTAACTTGGTGTTGTTCCTGTATCCACATAGATTGGTAGTATTGTAAGCTATAAGTCTATTGCTGGTAGTAGACAGACAGATATTACAGTTTTCCCTAAATGACCAGTTGTACTGAGATGTGACTCAGAATAGTAGGTACTCAACTTAGGTACATTGTAGGTGAATTGAAATTTGCATTGAAGTACCAGTTAGTCAATCTATTAGTGGTCTAGTAATGCTAATGAATGTTTGGTTAACATAGGTAGTTACATCTATTGATAGCAGGCTATTACATTGTTTTCAGTTTATAGCAATTTATAACTTGAACTATTATTGACTATCTGTGTGTGTTATAATGATAAAGGGAAACTAAATTGTACTTACAGAATTTATATAGATATAAAACTCGGTTCCTATTGTTTAAGGAAAACAGCATTGTTTAAGTTGTGGTTTAGGGTTCCCTCGTTTGGGTTATAGACTGGAGGGTCCAATATAATTGAGTTACTGCAAATTGTGAGTAAGTATCGTTCCGATCATGTCGTTATCTGAAATACAGAAGGGTGTTTCTAAGGAACTCAGATGATTTTCCTCCGCACACGGTCTGATAGACCGTTTAGATAGGCATGATGTGGTATTGGAGCGGTCTATGGACGTTAAGGAACGTTACAATAGGGTGCTCGAATTGTCCGCGCAGGCGGAATCAGTTGATGGTTGCGCACCTGACAGGCTGTCACGGTTGCTAGGGGATGTCGACCAATGTATGGAGATGGCAGCTGCTATCACGCAGAAGGCTGCGGACATACGTAGACAGCGCGAGTCCAGCCATGGTGGTGACATTGAAGCACCTCTGCCGCTTCAGGGTTCGGGGTCCAGGTTACCTGCCATAACTATGCCTACTTTTGACGGAGTGTCCGGTGAATGGATGAGCTTCATCAATCTGTTCGACAGTTTGGTGCACATGCGATCGGACATTACCAAGTCTGTCAAGATGGCTCAGCTGGTGGCAGCATTGAGGGGTGAGCCTAGGGAGCTGGTCGCTCATTTGACAGTTACGGAGGGTAACTATGAAACGGCCAGACAATTGTTGGTCAGACGTTACCATAACAAACGGAGGTTGGCCGATGCCCAACTGAACCGTTTGTTTAGTATCCCGGTTGTGAATAAGGTCGGGGCCATACAGACGGAGGTTTTGAACCCATTGTTGTCCGTCACCAAGGCTCTAGAGAATCTTGGACTTCCGGTTGGTGAATGGTCGTACCTACTGCTGTACATAGTACTTTCCCGCCTACCCGCTGACGTGCAGACTCGTTTCGAACAGTCTCACGGGAGGTCGGCCGAGGACCTGCCCGCCTTCTCCGACTTGGTCGGATTCTTGGAAGAGGAGGCTCGACGGGCAGAGAATTTGGGGTTGACGGTCACCCATCCTTCGGAGCCACAGAGAGCTGCCGGGAGCGCTGTGAGTAGGGGCCCTCCGACGAGGAAGGACCGCACCAACCGGCAGTCGTATGGGACTGTGAGTGCATTGACCCCACATAGTGAGACCTGCCCATGTTGTAGGCAGATTGGCCATGCTGTGGCCAATTGCAATAAGTTCGGGGAACTTAGGGTTGAGGGACGGCGCCGGATGGCCAAGCAGCGGAGCTGGTGTTTCCTGTGCCTCGGGCCACACATGGCTAGGGACTGCACGCGCACAAAAATGTGCGGATATTGTGGTGGGGCCCACAACAATCTGTTGTGCATGAACCGGTCCGGCCAACAGCCTCCACAGGGCCGTATCCAGGGTGACACGGCATGGGGCCCTGAGAATTCGTTTGCGACTCGGAGCGCAACTCAGGGGCCAATGTCCCCACGTGCACAGGGCGGTACTAGGGTGCAGGGCCGCACTCAGGGTCATCACATGGGGGGCCCTGAGTTTTCGGTTGCGACTCAGCATCCGACTCAACGGGCAATGGGGCCACAAGCACGCGGCCACCCAGGGGTGCAGGGCCGCACTCAGGGTCATCACATGGGGGGCCCTGAGTTCTCGGTTGCGACTCAGCATCCGACTCAGCGGCACATTGGGTGTGTTGAGCGGGCCGTAACGGGCGGGTGGCATGGGACACCTTCGAGCTATGCGGGTGCGGTTCGGACGCCGCCTCAGTTGTCGCCCCGCTCGTCGCCTCGTCCTCGTCGGTCGCATGTGATGTCCCCCCCGCTCATGGAGCGGCCACGGTTGAATTCACGCCCACCCCCCTTCGGGGGGCGTCGTAGGGTGGCAATGGAACCGGCGCGTGGGCCATTTGTACAATGGGACCCTCTGGCGTATAGCTGCCTACCTGATCGGTTACAGGCACAGTGGGGCCCCGGGGGTCCTCGCTAGGAATTTGCGGCCCAAACATTGGTTGCCCCCCAACCGGAGACGGTGGTGTTACCGATCGCCTCTGTGCTTGTTTGGGATTTGGCGGGCAATCCAACATACGTTCGCGCCCTATTAGATTCTGGAGCTCAGGGCTGCATTGTATCGAATGATTTAGCAAAATGGTTGGGCCTCAATATAAATAATGTATCGCTGCCGAGGAAATTGGTCCCTGCTGGGGATTACAGGGCAACCCTTCACGGGTTTTGTGATGCCTCTGAACGAGGGTTTGCGGCAGCGGTTTATTTGCGAACCGTCACCTCCACCGGGGAGGTCGACGTGCGTTTGGTTTTGGCAAAAAGCAAGGTAGCGCCTATTCGGACAAGGATGACGATTCCAAAACTGGAACTGTCCGGGGCTGCTCTTTTGACCAAACTTTTGAATCACACTCTAACAGTGTTGCGTGGGTCAGTGGTTTTGGAGGATACGGTGTACGCGTGGACGGACAGCCAGATTGTTTTGTGCTGGCTGAAGGCTTCGGTCCAAAACTTAGAGGTTTTTGTTGCGAACCGTGTCTCCCAGATTGTGTCGTCTGAGGTCCCACTGACCTGGAGACATGTACCAGGAGAATTGAACCCGTCTGATTGTGCATCCAGGGGATGTCGGGCTCCTGAACTCGTTAGACACCATTTGTGGTGGGGACCACCCTGGCTTGCCAGGAGAGAATCGGACTGGCCCCACAGCCATGTAGTAGTATCTTCGGATCATGGCCCCAGAGCGGCCGTGCATGTTACCCAGAAGGCTGAGGACCCTGACGCCGGGTTTCTGCTGGACCGGTATAGCTCATGTGTGTTTGTTTGTTTATCCACCAAGGCGGTACATCTCGAGCTCGTTGCTGATCTCTCGACAGAGGCTTTCATTGCTTGTTTGGATAGGTTTGTTTCTCGAAGGGGACTTCCAACTTTGATCCGCTCTGATAACGGCACTAACTACGTCGGTGCGGAACGATACTTACGAGAGATAGTCAACTTTTTGAATGTTAATAAAGTGGATATTGGAACGGCCCTCTCCCGTCGGGGTATACAGTGGACCTTCAGCCCACCGAGTTGCCCCCACTGGGGTGGGATTTTTGAGGCCGTAGTTAAGTCAGCTAAGACGCACTTGGGGCGTATAGTAGGTCAGACCGCGCTGACTTTTGAGGAGCTCGCGACATTGTATTGTAAGATCGAGGCCGTTCTCAATTCGCGATCGTTGTGTCCGCTCAGCTCGGATCCAAATGACCTGGAGGCTCTGACCCCAGGCCATTTCTTGATAGGACAGCCACTTAACGCGTTGCCCGAGCACCCCTTCGAGGGAGTGAAATTGTATCGGTTGTCAAGGTATCAGATGTTGCAGCAGTTTACTCAGAATTTCTGGAAGCGTTGGTCGCTCGAGTATCTGCATATCTTACAACAGCGCCTTAAGTGGACTGACAAAACCAGCCCCCCTAGTGTTGGTGACCTCGTTCTGGTTAAGGATGCTAACCTACCGCCACTACGTTGGCGCAGGGGGCGCATTGTTAACTTGTTCCCTGGCAAGGACGGGACCCCCCGGTCTGCAGAGTTTCTAGTAGGAGGCTCGGTTCTAAAACGAGCGGTAGCAACGTTGTATCGGCTGCCCGTAGATTAGGGGACAGGTGGGTGCCTGTCCGGGCGGGTGATTGTTCGATTCCAAATCGATATTCGATCGATGGTTTCGGAACGGCCATTTTGAATTTGACGTTGCTGCCAACCTAGCAGTTTTTGACAACTGACAGACGAAAAGCCCTCGCAATGTAACGCGTATTGATTAGGGTATTGAAATTAAATCGCAAGCCATCTGGATTGTATTCGGGTTCCCCTCAGGATTGTCTATATAGCTGAGTGTGTTGTGGTTCCCCGAACCAGATAAAGTTCGCATTTACGTGGCCGATTGGTTTTTCCCACGTAACATAACCTGTGTTGGAACACTGTGCGCGTCGAAGCTGGCCTGCCAGTCATACCTGGTTGGCTGAAGAACCTGTCTACCAAGAAGAGCCTAGGGTGCACCCGGGCCTTGCAGAGAGACAGGAGGTTGACGGGACCGAAGCACAGACCAGGTTAGATCGACTCCATAATTAATAGCTCGGTGAATCGCCGACGTTCACACTTCTTGGCATCTGATCGCTACGCTACCTCGTAGCTGATGGGCCCCTGCGAGGTCATTAGGTGCCGAGAAGCCTGAACAGTAAGTATACCGTTTTTTTTTTCAGATGTTTTGTTTTCGGTAACCTCGAGTATCAGATAAGTACCATAAAAAGGATATGAAATAAAAATAACACAAGTTAGTTCATTTAACAGACTGTAGCCAAAAGTATCCTATAATGAATCCCATGTTAAGTAACTAAATAAATTTATCTTTCTCAACTATCTATCTATTGTTCGGCTAAATCTAGAAGGTCATCGTGCCGGACGTTCAGCGGTCTCCGATACAACTTCCGGTGCGGCCGGAAACCGGAAATGTCACGGCGTCACGTGACCGACCGCCGCAAGACCACGCGTTTGTCATCGTTTCCGGTTGAGCTATGTATTGCTAATTTCAAGCAATGTTAATTAATTTATTATGTTTCAAATAACAAGAAATGCAAAGACTGCAGACTGCAGCGGTTATTAAAAACATCGCTGGTTTAGCGGTTAAGACTCTAGTCCGCCGTGCAGGAAATTCTGGAGCGAATCCCGTTTTTGACCAGTGAGATAAGTACAATCTTATGTACAGTAAGGAAACGTACACCTCTGTGGCGCTGCGGTAGTGGCTCTGCCTTCCATTCGACAGGTCCCGGGTTCGATACCGGCTGGGGATAAAGAAAAAAAAACAGGTCTTGGATGATTATATGTGCGTTATATAGCTGTTTCTGGTTCCCACAAGACAGGCTATCCTAGTAGGGGGCCCAAAAGCGATGTATGTGCCTGTACTATTCTAACGATGGTGAAAACATCGTGAGGAGAATTTCATCCTATCCATAGCTGCGGTGATGTAAGAGGGTTAAGTTTCCTTAATATATTTTTTTAATGACTAATGTTTCAGTGTAGCTAATTAGCTGGCATATGACAGCCAAGTTTCTTTCCCACAACTAAACGTGTTTGAGATATGTATAGGTACACAAAAGAAATGTTTACGTCAAACAAAGATTTCCCTCGGCTAAAACTAAGTATAATGTGAAACTACTACTCGATACTACGAAATATTTCTCGGAAAAAATCTGTCGAAGAGGGCTGGATATATCGTTGGATAACCTCAACTGTCATGCGATTGGTCACTTTACAATGAAGTTGATCGAGTCCGGAGACAAAGACAAGTACCAGTATCTGACCGACTGGAATGAACAGACTTTAAAATGTAGCAAAGAATTCATGAATAATAAATGGTTTAAGTAGATAATAATGCTCAAGACGATGCAAATTAAAACAATTCAATCCAACACAACTAGCCTGAGTGATTTTTAAATAATGTTCTCCATTTGAATTAAACCAGCCAGCCTTGTTATCAGCCGAGTTAAGCCTTTTACCGCCACATGATATAAAGAATAGAGGAAAAAGAAATAACGCAGTGAACTTGACTCCAGATAATGTCAATTAGGCTGAAGATGTATGGTTCTCGTGGTGTGTGGAGAACAAACAAAACCGGCAAGTTCGAGTCGGATGTGGTTAACGAAGGGTTCCGTATCGTATGTACCGCTATCCCACCGTTATGTGGGTACAATTGTGCCTCTGCCACTATGTATAGAATAAGAGTTTTTTTTAATTTGTACATAGTAAACTTTGATAGCAGCTACATCAAATATACTCTGTAAAATGTTCAAAAGTTACAGGTGTCTCAGGTAGTACTAACTGTTCCAAAGTAACCCAGTAACAAACGGACGGACGGAGAGACAGCGGAGCCTTAGTTATAGGGTCCTTTTGACACACTTTGGAACTGAAGTGGAACCCTAAAGCAATTAGTGAATCGTGTAATAAGTTTGTTTTTGGACCTGAATTTGTCGCAGTTAACAAAAAAAAAACGAGGTTTACACTAAAAGTACTCATGTGCACAAATCTTCAGAATAAATATTGTGCAATGACAAACACCGGAGTGCAATCGTACTGTACATTTGTTGCAAGCCGTGCGAACAGTATTGCCTAAGGGCAACTTGCACCAGACTTTTGACAACCGCTAAATACAGTTTGAACACAACTGAAGTAATACACGGTCAAGTGCGGCAAGGACATTGCATATCAGCCAGGTTCCCATCTAACATAACCGTGTTATGATTAAGTTGTATTAAAACTATATTTAGCGGCTGCTAAATGTCTGGTGAAATTAGGCCTTAGTACCATGTTTTCAGAGTCAATATGATTCGGAAGCGAATAGAATGTGCCAACGAGAGCGCAAAAAGCGAGAGATATATAGAGATAGAGCCATACATGGGAGAGATGGAGAGAGATTTTCTCTCGAACACGGAAAAATTTACATCTTGACCTGCAGCTGTTTTAGAAAGTCACCTTTTTTCTAGACTCTCCTCAGACTATCTGTGGCACAAAATCCCAGAAATCTGAAGTAAATAAGCATTGTATTAAGCACGGATTTTATCGTTATCGTTCGTTTTAAAGTCACGGTCTGATATAAAAATCTGGCCGTTTTATTTGGAAAACTCTTGTTTATCGGTCTTGGGGTAGATTTGAGCAGCATTTATTTTGGTTACTTAGTGTATGTCATTTAACCTCTCGCTCTGACGCTTAGCGAATGAGGGTAATAGAGCAATCCTTGTTTATAGTAATCGGCCAGGTTAAAACAGAAAGGTCTTACGGAGCAATAGACTAGCCTCCTGTCACGCAAAATGGAGTGATTGTGATGCTATGTTTGTTAGTTTTTGTTTATGGTGCAAAGTCCCTGTTACTCCAGGCGGAAAGACCCGCAGTGTGTGAGGGACGGAATCGGGAGAAATTATCGAAAACTTGGTTTAAAATTCATACAACATCAAGTAAAATAGCTATGAAAAATTCCAGGTGTTAAAAATCCTTTGAATAAATAATTTGAAATGTCTGTACGCTAAGTGTAGATCTCATTTCAATAATTATTTCTATCCAGTGAAATTCCTCCAATCGCGTGTCGGAATGAAATGATTACACAAAATCAAGAAAAAGGTCTCAAAATTTATTTACAATTTTATTTAACTTGTGATTTCATTGTCTTGGGATTCAAAAAGTGTCGATTTCGACGATATACCCCATTAAAAAGACTCGTCGGTTCAGACGGGTCATACATAATTCAAGCACTAAATATTATTAACATCATTTTGCTTGGCACATTTAGGGTTCCGCAACAAATAAAGAATATAAGTCTAAAAATGAGGGAATGTTGAAGAAATAAATCTGATTTATCAATATACCGGTAAAAAATACGTAATAATAAACATAATCACCAAAATTTAAGGAATAAAATTATGTAAAAAAATTGTCTATGGTGGCTTCTCAATTCTTTGTTCAGTATTTATCTACTCAACGAGTATGCTAGACTGGGTTGTAAAAAAAACTTTTTTACCAACCCAGCCATAAAACGGATTGTAAATACTTATCAAAACTTATTTTTCACATACGGGGTGGCAGAGGCACAGTTGGGTCCACGTTTAGTCAGTAATTCAATGCTCCAGCTAGCTCCGGCTAGCCCATCACCGCAGCATTGTAAATACTATGCTGTAAATAACCCCAGGATTTACCTCAAGTTGTAAAGTATATTTTACGAACATGCTTACAGCCACGTAAATTACACATAACACATTCAATAACAGCATTGATGATCAAACCGGGGAAAATATACGACATTATATTTTTATGGAAAAGTATAAATCAGACACCAACTAAACATTTTGGTGATAGAAAAAATATATTGCCAATCTTGCGGCCGTACCTGGGAGACACTATCGAATTGGGAATTTTGGTTCTTCGGATATGTGAAATATAGAACCTGATTAATTTTTTATTGCTTACATTTTCACGAATATTAGTACGAATAGACCACGGGCATAATAAAATATATATATATATATATATATATATATATATATATATATATATATATATACAATTTCAATGACGTGCCATGTGTTGATCTTAAAAAATGAAAGGGAGACTTTGCTTTACTCTGACACGGGATACATTGTACCTGTCTAATAAATATAGAAAATTAGTAGCTACATTGTTAGCTTATAATATATGCGACGCAGCTATAGTTGTTTTAACTAAGTTCAACTTGACATCAGCATATTTTAAGAGTAATATGACATGCACCCCTATTGGGAATTCACCTGTTAATTATACTTTGCATGCAACATTGGAATCTGTTCCAAGTAATTTAAATTAGTTCATAAGACAATAGAGGAAATCTCTAGCAAACAAGAGCCACTAAATATGTCAAAATGTAAGCCCCAGTTAAATATTGCCCATCAAAACATCCAGGGGCTACCTGGCAAATAACTTGTATTAGAATTATTTCTAAAAATTCTGACATTGATATTATTTGTGTTACTGAACACTGGTTGAAGGAAAATATGATGTCTTTTAACATAAATAATTACAAAATTGTCAGTTGTTACAATAGAAAGACTGCTGATAGAGGTGGTTCTTTAATCTTAGTGAAAAATAATATGAAGGTGAAACAACGGAAATATATTCTTGCACTTACTGTTGAAAGACAAATAGAGGTATCCTGTGTTGAGTTAGATAGCCATATTATTGTTTGTGTCTACAGGCCACCGAGGGATGAAAAAGGCCATGGCAATTTCGAAATATTTGAGAAAATTATGGAGGAAGCCCTCATTAAACTTTGTAATAACAGAAAAAAGTTAATTATTTGTGGCGATCTTAATGTAGATCTGCTTGTAGATACAACACTGAAGCGACGATTAATAACTCTGTTCAAATCATTTAATTTATGTCATGTATTTCTAGAGCCGACTAGAATTACACTTACCAGCCAAACTTGCTTAGATAACGTTTTTTGTGACTGTGCATTCACAAGTAAAAGTGTAATTAACTGCTTACCCTCCGATCACAGTGGTCAAACAGTTTCATTCCCAATTACTATTAAGGATAAGACCGGTCCGTCATTTTATAGGCCTATTACATCCCATAGACTAGAGACATATACGAAAAACTTGGATATAAATTTGCCAGTACCGGATTTTAATGAACAGAACCCAAACAAAATCTACTCAGACTTCTTCAACATTATTCAGACAGAATTCAATAAAGTTTTCAAATTAAAGAAAGTCAGTGACTACAACGGTAAATCTAAATTTAATGACCGGGCAACGTTTATTTCAACCTTTATGATCAAAAAACCGATAACTTTGATCGAAAATTTCATGACTATGTTAAAAAATATTCCAAAACTTTCAAGTTGGTTTGTAGAACTGCAAAAACATTACACATTAATATAAAAATTCAAAATTCAAAAATAGAATGAAAACAGTTTGGCAAATAATAAACCGCGAAACTGGCAAAGTTATACCAAGGGACAGTGATTTCTGCCTAAAGATAGGTGATGATGTTGTTAAATCCAACGCTGATGTTGCTCGAGCTTTTGAAACATTATTCACCAATGTACCCGTACTCACAACGGACCGTCTAAATTCATCTCCATTTGAAGCAGAGACTTTATTAAAAAATAACACTAGCGTCAGTAATGTATATTTAAAATTTCATCATGTATATCCCCAGTACATTGTCAAAACGTTTAAATTACTGAACTTAAAAAATACGGAAGACCTGTGGGGTATATCAGTCAAAGTCAGTTCAGTAATTCTAGTTATAGCCCCACACTTAGCTTATATATTCAATAAATGTGTTGACAATGGGGCTTTTCCAGACCTCATGAAACACAGTAAACTTATACCGCTGTTCAAATCGGGAGATAAGGACGATCCTTCAAATTTCAGACCAATATCTGTTCTTCCAACACTAAGTAAAATATTTGAAAAGATTATACTCAATCAAATGCTCTCACACTTCAACCGTACAAAACAACTCCACGCTAAACAATATGGTTTCACTAGGGGTAAATCGACTACGGATGCAGGTATTACCCTTGTATCTCATATTTATTCTGCATGGGAGGCCGCTCAGGATGCTATCGGAGTTTTTTGCGACCTGTCGAAGGCGTTTGATTGTGTTGATCATAATACGCTATTAATTAAATTAAATCATTACGGAGTTAGAAATAAAGCGTTGGATCTACTAAGATCATACCTAAGCAATAGAATTCAAAAGGCAGAAGTTAACGGCGTAAAATCTGATGGATCGGGTGTTAAAATTGGCGTTCCACAAGGTTCCACATTAGGCCCTTTCTTATTCCTGGTATATATTAATGATCTGCCTTTCATGGTGGAGAAATTAACTGACATAGTGTTGTTTGCTGATGATACTTCAATGGTCTTCAAAATTGAAAGACAAAAAGGAGATTTTGATGATGTTAATGGTGTATTGTCTTTAACCTTGAATTGGTTCACAGATAATAATTTATTGTTAAACGCTGGTAAAACCAAGTGTATCAAATTCTCACTTCCAAATGTCAGGCAAGTTGAGACCAGTTTGGTGTTAGACAACAGCACGTTAGAATTGGTAAATGATACGAAGTTTCTTGGAATAACCATTGATAGCAAATTGCAGTGGGGACCCCACATAGATAAATTGGCTGGTAAATTAAGTTCTGCGGCTTACGCTGTTAGGAACATCAGACAAAGCACGGATGTGGCTACATCTAGGCTAGTATATTTTAGTTACTTTCATAGTGTGATGTCCTATGGTATCTTGTTGTGGGGGAAAGCAGCGGATATTCAAACTATTTTTATTTTACAGAAAAGAGCTATTCGAGCAATTTATAATTTAAAACGAACAGACTCCTTAAGAGAGCTTTTTAAAGAAATTGACATACTAACAGTAGCTAGTCAATTTATTTTCTAAAATATAATGTATGTACGCAAGAACCTTACAACATTTTCCAAACTTAGCGACAGCTGTAATGTTAACCTAAGAAATAATCACAGACTATGTGCGCCCCGTTTTAGACTCGCGAAGGTTAGCAATTCTTTCAAGGGTCAGTGCATTCTCTACTACAATAAGATACCTCTGGAGATTTTGAAATTGCCATTTGAGCAATTTAAAAAGCATGTTAAAGCGACTTTGTCGAAAAAGGGATATTACAATGTTCAAGATTACTTAAATGACAGGACTGTATGGGGTTAATCTGGCTCAACAGACCTTGCTGTTAATAATTTTGTAATTATTTATTCAACAGACCTTGCTGTTAATAATTTTGTAATTATTTATTCCTGCTTATTAATCATAACAATTAAATTTTTCATATTTGTATTATTTAAGCACAACCTATTTTTAAAAGAGATCTAAAAATAAATCTGTGGGAGTTTCTACGCCCTTCTTCTCCCACAGTGGTCCAATGTAGAGAAGAGGCAAAAAATGACGTTTGCTAAGTATATGTAAATATCTACAGTAATAAAGTACTTTGACTATTGACTTTGACTATTGCTGATGTGACGTCATAGACTCCGCGCCACCACTGAAATCCCGCGTCAAAGTCTTTATTGTCTCTAGAATAAGAACCAATATACTATTATCCAGAGGACTTCAGTGGTGGCACGGAGTATGCTGATGGGTTTTTTAAATCATGATCCATTTCACATTATTTTAAATTACTATTTTTTGTTGAAGTCGATACTAAATAAAATAAAAACGTGCAAACCCCTATTTTGCTTTTTGGTGTCAAAATATTATTAAATGTGATAAATGTATAAACTGAAGTTTGTCTTTGGATTTCATAAATAATTTTAAAATTTGTTTGGTTCGGCTCTTTCGCCGCGTTAGTGTGCGTGCCTGTAGGTACACTATAGCATTACGAACGTAGACCGTATGACGCGAAATACATGAACTTTGCAGAAATAAACATAACTGGCATGCCATGTTTGAATAACTATAAATAAAAAAATTAATGTACCTAACCTTATCTTAGAATTGGTTAGTGTGTTTCATAACTTTTGACCCACAGAAACGATACTCAACTATAAAACAGTTGCTCGGAACTCCATTTTGCGTGACAATAAGCGAGCCTATCGCAATACAATTTTGGCTTTTGGGAATACAGCTGCGTGTATTTATACTCGTATGTCTGTATTTGTGTTTGTTTCAGTCATCAACAGACAACCAACTGGCCAAACCTCTTCAAGAGGCAATAAAAATGTTACTACCGTTATGATTAATTATTTTAAAATAATAACTCTATTCTCTCGAGTTGAGAAATAGAGCCGATAACTCATAAAAAAAAGGTTCTTGCGTACATACATTATATTTTCGAAAATAAATTGACTAGCTACTGTTAGCATGTCAATTTCTTTAAAAAGCCCTCTTAAGGAGTCTGTTCGTTTTAAATTATAAATTGCTCGAATAGATCTTTTCTGTAAAATAAAAATAGTTTGAATATCCACTGAGCTAATCTGATGATGGGTCCTGAAGGTGAATATGGTGCGGAGACATCACCGAAATGGTTTTCAGAGACGGTATTTATAACTCTTGTTTTATTAGTGTACATGGATAAGGTATTTGCTAGATGGTGAAAGCATTTTTTCGTGTACACTTGGACTATACAGGTTGTACCGGAAGGAGACCTGTAGCTGAATTTCATATCTCTGACGGGTATTGAGATTCGGAACGTGATTGCAATTGTGAAATTACAATGTCAAACTAGCGATTTAGTTCATTCAAATCCATAAAAAACAGTCCCAATCGCAATCAAAATCGCTTTGAATGACAGCTCGTGTCAAATAACTGTGCTATGAAGTAACGCATAATTAAAACGTTAAGTAGAAAGCGCAGCTTATTGGTACATACAGTTAAATACTAGCAGTCCATACAATTTATTGTATCATTTATTGTTTGAGTTTATCTAATATTTCAATGATATTTGTGGAAACTAACCAAGAACTTAAATCACTACGTTAAAGCGCAAACCTTATAGGTGTATGAGTTTCTTAATAAATTGTACCAAACGACGTGCTGGATTGTATACCAGTGCTAGTCTCTCTAAGCTCGTCTAAATAATAATGCTATTACTTCAGACATGTTATTTCAATTTTCTTATCAAGTCACCAATAATTGTGCATCGTGTTTAAATTAATGTAGGAATTGTGCCCATGTATCGGAAAATCGGAAGCTATTCGTTAAAGTTCTGTCTATTCACACAGTACTTAAGTTTATCTGTACGTTTCTGCCATTCATCAAATAGACTTTCCACATTCAATACCGATCGGCATGCAGATAACACTTTGGCTAGACCGATTTTGATCATCGATTTCCATTTCCGACTAATGCGGTTTATGTCGTCGTTTTATAGCTTCCGATTTTGGTTTCATTGTTGCTTTCATTCCAGGACAAGATAATGATAATGTGATTCGATATATAGAACACAACTACTTCAACAGCTGTGCAACTGAGATTTTACCACCCCGGAAGGGAACTACTACAGCTTTTGGTTTAGGCTGAAAAATGCGTTTGTGTGAGTGACAGCAGGTGTCAGCGATCCGTGTTCTTACTCACACAAACGCATTTTTCAGCTTAAACCAACCAAAAGCACTATTGGTACTATCCATTTCCCAAACTAACCCTTTAACCCTTTAACTTTAACAGTTTTTATTTCTTTAGTTTGTGTAAAACAATTTACCTTGGTGGATAGCTGATAAAATAAGGAAGTTTTTCAATCAATTTTAACACCAAGTTTCATAAATTTCATTGATGAAATAGCTGTTATAAAAAAATATAGTTTATGTTTTGTCATCACGTCGTCGGGCTCACTGCATCAAAATTAAGAGAGTTTAAAGATACTTAACAGAGTTATTGATTTATCAAACGAAATTCGAAAAGTTACCCATAGTAATTTAGTTTTTTTCATAATTAATAACTTTACGAAAATTTTGGGAAAATTTTACCTAAAATTTCTCGCAGCCCATTATTTACCGGATAGAGTATTATGGTTTTTTTTTTTTTGGATATGGACTCTATTTCAACCCCTTACAATATATGTAGCGAACAACCAATCACCCTGTATACAAATATGTAGTCTAATTATGAAAAATAATTTTATGCAATGCCGTACATTCCTGTAATTGGTGCAAAACTTTGTAATATGAAGCTGAACACTCTTATCATTGACAAACAATGATAAGAGTAGATATAGCATAGTTTGAGTGTCCTTTCTAAACAAATAAACATACCCAATTTAAAATCACTCAGCCTCCATCCTTGGTCTAGTATTCAGACGCTCGCCTGTCACTCAGTTGTGAGTTCGAATCTCGATGCTGATGGTATGCTCAACCGGTCGATCGCGGCTATTGGTCCAGTCGACCGCGGCAAGGCGAGTCTGACTCGCACTCAAAGGTTGGTCGCCCCTTCTTATCTTAGTTACTCATCACTAGACATGTTAGCCATGAAAAATCATCGGGGCGGCTTGTACCGCCTCTCATAAAGGCGGATACTCACTATGGGATATAATATAATATTTCAAGAAATATTCTGTTTTGTATGAATACGTTTAATAATATAAATTTGTCGTGTTCATACACAACAAAATATTTCTTGAGATATTATATGTATATTATACCGCTTCACAGTTTGTTTTTGTTGTGCATTATTCGGCTTGCTATAAATGTATAATTTCAGGACATCCTAACAGATCTTGTTAGTAACTCATTATGGACTTGCTAGCCATGCTATATTTCGTGACAAATCCTATAAGTTCCCAACCAGTGGGGCGCGCCCTCCCAAGGGGGGCGTAGAGTGATGCGAAGTGGGCAAGGAGAGCAGCTCTAGAACTAGATTAATAAAAAAAAATGTAAAAAACGCCGGGATCCTTTTTTTTAGTTGTTCTTCATCTGACTTGCTAATTATGTGACAAGAAGTATCTTAAAGGTGGATCACAAAGTGTTTTATCAGTGAACAGCCATCTTGGGTATGAATGATCAAGTTGGTCACCCCTCGTACAGTTCTTCAATTTGTTTCCCAACTGACCATCCAGCCAGATCGCTGGTCGGTCAGGAATGACATCGTTGATCATATCCAGTTGGTCGTTGTTTTAGCTGGTCGTGGAGCTGGCGGGATTCATCACAAGCTTGTTGAACTGTTCATAATTTCATAATTTCTTTATTGCACACAAATAATTATATTGACAAGATATTTATTAAAATAGTGTACAAAGGCGAGCTTATCTCTAACAAGAGATCTCTTCCAGCAAACCATGTCAGGATGAGATAGGTTAATCACAGAGTACGGGTAGACCGATGTGTACAACATACCTTAAATAACAACTCAATAAACTACATACATAAAATATACATCCTAAATATAAATAAATATTAAATATATATACATATATAAATTATAAATACATAAGTACTACCTATATTTCTAAAGAGATAGGAAGTGCTTCTTCACACGACTTTTAAAGATATTGAGAGTAGGACTATCCCTGATGGTGCAGGGGAGTGCATTCCACAACCGAATGGCCCGGAGTCTAAACCCGTGCTCGTAAGTTGCGGTGTTATGTTGTGGGGTCGTGAGTATAGAAACTGTGTGGGTCCTCCGAGGCCTGCTGGAAGAAACAAATTGAAAACGGTCTCGTAGGAAGGTTGGATAGCGTGGATTCTGCAAAATGTTGTAGAGGAGGTGGAGGATGTGAGAATCCCGACGAAGACGGATCGGAAGCCACTTCAACTCTTTGCGATGCTGTGATACATGGTCGTAGTTGCGCAGCCCGAAGATAAACCGAATCCCGAGATTTTGAAGTCGTTCGAGTTTGTTCAGTAATTTTTCGTTAGCACTGACCCAGCAGACATCAGCATAATCGATAAGGGGTAGAAGAAGAGACTGAGCGAGAGTGATTTTGGTCTGTCGAGGCAAAAAGTATTGAAGTCTCCTGAGAGAGTGAAAAGTAGCAAATACTCGTCGACTGACCTCGTTGACATGAAATGACCAGGACAGCTGGTTATCGAAGATGAGACCCAGGTTTTTAGCTTTATCGCTATACATGATGGTGGTACCATTGAAAGTGACAACCGGAATAGGCTGTTGCTGTAACAGTTTTAGAGAATATCTTGTACCTATAATCATAAACTGTTCATTATTTATTATATTTTTTTAAGTTATGTTTTTGCGCTTCGACCTTGGGCTGCAGGTGCGGGGATCGTCTGCATGGGACCACTACTCATGTACTCTGATGAGGACCGCGAAGGGAACGAGAATGCGCGACGTCCGTCTCAACTAACTAACTTAACTAACTCGTCTGTCTCGAAGCGGCCGCCACTCTGTTTGCAAAAATATGGCCGCCCGCGCGTCTCGTGACCTTCAAAAGATTGTCGCCCTACGCCTCTCAGCCAATCGCCGAGCTTGTTACCAAATCAGGAGGGCGGCCGTGCCTCCCCTCACCCCGCCGATGCATCACGCTAGCTGCACAGTCAATCATGAAGCTTGTGGAGACGCCGTTCAAATATTCCCGGGAAATCCTCGCTTCTACGCGATTCGTGCGCTGCTGGGACGATGACGGCGAATATGGGCACCAACACAGGGTACTACACCACTTGCAATATTATTTAAGAATAAATTCAAACAAAACTCTTTGTATCGAGTGCACGTCCTTCATAGTGTAGGACCCGGTTGGTTCATCGATCATTTTTAGGGTTCCGTACCCGAAGGGTTCCAAACAGGACCCTATTACTAAGACTCCGCTGTCCGTCCGTCCGTCCGTCCGTCCGTCCGTCCGTCTGTCACCAGGCTGTTTCTCGTGAACCGTGATAGTAAGACAGTAAGTTGAAATTTTCACAGATTATGTATTTATGTTGCCGCTATAACAACAAATACTAAACAACAGGATAAAATAAATATTTAAGGGGGCTCCCATACAACAATTCTTTCAATACCACATACAAACTTATGGATGCACCTGGTTACGTACATGGAGTGTGAAAGTAACCGCACCAATAACTTTGTAAACAATATTTTGCTGTGTAAAATCCAAACTATTTACTCCACACCATCGCTTCCATTGAACGGTGGTACGGAACCCTTCGTGCGCGATTTAGACTCGCACTTGACCGGTTTTTTACTACCAAATTAGAGAGAGGCAGATAGTGTTAACATTAGATTTTGATTTTTAATATTGTGTAAAAATTTGAATTTGATAAACTCATGCTTATACAACACAACTATTGCTGACAAGTAGATAAATGCCAAGAATGCATGATGTTAACACAGTTAGTACCATTTATTCATAGACCATTATTTTTAGTACCATTATTTTTAAGTTGTAATAATGTAAAGTTTGTTATATTTATATATACAAATTTAAAGCGTTTCAATAGTATATATATAATTTGGTATATTTTGAAAGAGATCACAAAATTACTTGTGGGTATTACTTTAGCAGTCTTTTCCAACAGTGGTCAATATAGTAAAGCGGCTGAACTATGAGTTAGCAACAACTTTATTCACCGTAATCCGTAAGATAGTGCTAATATATGTAAAATTAAGAATGAATAAATCACTCGATTACTCTATAAGGTACATACAAATGTTAAACTTAGTAGTAGTATGTAAACTTAGGCAATCACCTGGACTTGGCTCCTGGTCTAGCTACAACGCACTGCCAATGACAGTGGCTTTAGGTTTCATAATTCATAAGGTACGGAACCCTAATCCCATATCTTGTCAGTTAAAAGATGGCGGCTCTTAGGGCGGTTCTTGATCGAACATTCAATGTTAATCCCCAAAATAATACCAAATATGTTAATTCCCTTCACATTTCGTTGGAATTTCGGTACACTTAAAATACATCAACCCATAACCCCGGAACAATTTTATTTTATTTTTACATTTACATACATGCCCATACTTTCCTTCTGGCCCCACACTAGGATACCCTACTAGGATAGGTGTCGTGGGAACCAGAAACATCGTCGTCACACACATTTAAACATACAAGACCTGGGGATTTTTTTCCTGCTGGGGATCGAACCCGGGACCTCTTGCATGGTAGGCAGGGCCACAGCCGCAGCGCCACAGAGGTCGGCAATTTGTTCGTTTCATTTGGTTCCTTGTATGCGACCTTTTGAAAACAAAACATGAATGGAGATTCGTTAGATTGAATTTCGTTAGAGATAATTACTCACCGTAAAGAAACCGGAAGTGCCCAATGTTTCGTTTTTGAACAATAAAATAAAAATTGTGCATTGGAGGGTGTTGGCCGCTTTCGAATCAAGGAATCATGAATGACGAAAATGCCAAACGTCAGTAATTATCAATTATGAATCGGTAAAATCTCAGATTATCTAAACTCTTTGTACTAAATGCCCAATAACCATACCATTCATAGTGATAAAACCTCTTTGCGAAAAGTTACCAGTAAAAAAAAGTTTCGACAATGGCAGACATATTTTTTTAGTTACTTTTAAATAATAGTTGCAACGTCATAGCAACATATGCGCTCTAATGTCATAGCTCATATGGTTCCAATTTGACATACGATATTCAATCTTATCACGGTCGGAATTTATTTTCGTCGACTGAACTTAACGCAAAATTAAGAATATCAATTTCTGGCTAGACTTGGGCTCATCTATGCCTCTGCCAGCCCGAACGGGAAAATTTAGGATATGGTCAGCCACGGGAATCTAATCCGCATTTATTGCGTAGCAAGCGAGCGTTTAACCAATATACCATGGACGCTCCATACCACTAGCAGAAAACGCAGCGAAAACAAGCTCTTGTTACGCATTAAACTCCACTTACTATTTGTTACTCCCGATTTACTGAATTAAAGGAAAAATCAAGCGATTATTTAAATATAAAAATAAACTCCAGTTCAACACTTGTTTAAAGTAAAAAATGTATGGGATAATTGGTTTCAGGTTTTCCCTTAACTTGTTACAGCATCTGTCCATTGCCCATGTAACCTATGATGGAACTACATTCTCATATAGTTATATATATATATAACTATATGAGAATATATATATGTATACTTGGGCAAAAGTCGAGGCGTTTTCTTGTGTAACCAAATGTCCTGGTCAGCTCATGTCAGGGAGGTCAGTAGGCGTCTTTGCCACTTTACACTCCCTCAGGCCAACTAGGTACTCTACACCATCCCTAGAAAATTTATACATTACCTAGGTATAGTATGTAATGGACATTAATATTTTTAATATATAATACATTGCCTGCACGCCCCAGGTATTATATATGTCACCGTAGGATAGTCAAAACCGTCAGTTGATAAACTAACGCGTTAGGTAATAAACTATCGACAGATAGTAAACCAGACCGACAGGCACAGACTTGAATATGTTAATGTTGAATGAATGCCGACAGTGTTTAGAATTTACGTTTCTACATGTCAACCGAAAACGAAGACTATTCGCGCTCGCCCCCTCTAGTCTTCACCTAAGCTACCGCAGTGTCTGTTCTGGTATTTCGTTTGCAATTCAAGTTGAAACCAGTTTACTATTTAACGGTTTTAACCGTTAGTTCATCAACTAACGCGTCATGTAGTAAGCAGTACCCTACTTTTTACTATCTGTCGATAGTTGACCAACTAACGAGAACAAAAACGTTAGTTTATCAATTAACGGTTTTGACAATCTTACGGTGACATATTCTATTCAATATCTAGCCAATGTATATGTCACCGTAAGATTGTCAAAACCCTTAGTTGATAAATTTATAAAGATTTATACAGATTGCCGGTAACAGCTACATACTTTTGTTTGTTATAATTAACTCTATCGATTGACACGGATTTCATTTCAGACCTCAAAAATCAAGATTTTTCAAAATGGCCATGGGTATGCCAGTCTCCATACAAAAATGTTCTAGCGGTCTGGTAGCTCCCAAAAATTAAATAATAAGAAAATGATTCATTGATCAATTAAACTCCAAATAAGTTTTTAAAAATATCGTTCCGACAAATCTGTCGATAAATGTTTCTGTGATAGCGTAATGAGGCTTATGTAATTATCGGAAACATGGACAGTTTTCAATTTATCATGCATGGCTATACCAATACAATTAAACAGCCAACCACTCGGAGATGTATAAATACCTATATAATAAAATATCCATATACCTTGGCAGGAAATGCTATGACGGCGACATTTGCAGACTACTACCTGTTTTTAGACGACCTCTGTGCCGCTGCGGTTGTGGCCCTGCCTACCATGCGAGAGGTCCCGGGTTCGATCCCCGGCTGGGGATACAGAAATAATCCCCAGGTCTTGGATGTTGATGTAGTGTGGGACCAGAAGCAATGTTTATGTTGTGTTTTTTAAATTAAATATTCGGTTTCTGTATAGAGCTCGCAGTAGTCCGCTAATATGATTTATTTTCTAGCAATTCCCGCCATGGCTTATGTAGTTAGCTTCTTACTTAAAATTAATGTTATGTTAATAGATACATATCACACAAACAAAAAAGCATAGCGTCACGCCTTTTCCCATACGGGGTGGCAGAGGTACAGTTGTGGCCACGTTCAGCCAGTTATTCAGTACTCCATTTTGCGTGACAGGTGGCTTGCCCATCGCCGCAGCTCCCTAGATTACATCATTCCTCACGATGTTTGTCATCACATCACCATTAAGGGCTACACCGTGTATAAAATGAAGATTTTACACCTTACGAAAGCAATCACCATTGTTAAGAACTGTTTTTACTTGAAATAAAAACAAAGAAAAGTAATTTATCCAAGTGTTGTCTACTTCTTAACCTGCCAAGACTAAAGGGTGGGCGTCGAAGCGTCACTAAGTGGCTAGTTGATCGCTGAGGGTTGATTAACTTAATAGGACAACAAAAGTGACAAGAAATCCCGGTCTAATTGTATTGTTTAACCCTTTTAGAAATTGTAGCGAGGAAGGTACAGCAACATGTTACATAACAACCTCTGTGGTGATACGATCGAGGCTGTGCTTTCCAAGGTCCCGGGTTCGAGTCCCGGCCGGGGAGGAAGAAAACATACCCCCAGGTCTTGGATGTTTAAATGTTTTTGAATACGTTGTTTCTGGTTCCCACGACACACGGATACCCGCGCAGCGCTGGTTGAAGAAAGACGCGTTGTCGTTCTGTCCATACTAAACAATTAAATAAGTGTTTAAAAAGTGCTTATTCAAACTTCAAACTTAGGTCCAATTATACATTGTTTAGTCACGAATTAAAGTTATTAACTGAGTTATTAAAGTGCACCGAATTGTCACAATAAAAGATAAAACGTTGAAAGTGAACCGTTACAACGGTTGTGTGCTATCGTAAAGTGAGACAAAGAAAGGGCAAAGTCCAACTTACGCTCCGAGAATTTGCTTATCATCGTTAAACTGTCTGATTGAGCGAACTGTTTAATATTTTCGCACTTATAACTACACGACGTACTGGCTTGTCGGTTAAGAAGCCGAGTTGAGAGAACTGTGATTTTACGAGACCGGGTTCGAGACTGATTGGCACCACTTTTGTCACCTGCCTTTTATTTATTTTTACCACTGATCGCCTCTGAAAATGCATTGTCAAGAGTGCCGTAAAATAATAGCACTCAGTGATTTGCTTAAATGCATCGTATGCAAAAAACAGTTTCACTATCAATGCTTAAACATTGCTTCCGCCAAATATTCAGCATTGTATCCAACGAAAAAACAATGGAAGTGTGAATCATGTGCGAATATTACTATAGGCCGTGGAAAGAATTTGAAGAAGAATATACGAAAGGAATTGCCGTGTAACATGGAACAGGCATCTTCAAGCATCGGCCTAACACCAAAAACCACTAAACCTCATATAACAAACCTCGACCAACCGAGCCCTCTACTGAGAATGACTTCGATGGAAGATCTTTCTACCTGTGATTTGGATAAGAGTTCAAGTTTTTTAGATACAACTTCAAGAAGCCTTCCAAATGCAGGACAAATGGACGATTCTCTTGTACAAAGTTTAAAAGAACAAATTGCTGCCATGAACATTGATTTAAACAGCGCACATGAAGAAATTGTCAGTCTGAATGAAGAAAACACTAGATTGAAATTAGACGTTCAAGAATTAAACAAAAAAATTGCTATACTACTGAAACTAAGTTCAAGTATCACCACTTCTACTCCAAAACAAGTTTCCCTGAACTCTAGCTCCTCACAGACTAAGACTAAGAAAAAAATCGTGTTCGAGAAATCAGAGTCTACACCAAAGGCTAGTCTCAAACAAACCAGCCCTAAAACCACAGAAAAATGTACGGTGATAATGTCCGATCAGGGCATCGTCGCAGTCGAGAAGGATGAAATAATGGAAACGTTACTTCCATCAATCAATAAATCTAAGTCGTTCATAGAGAAGCCAAAAAACATGCACTCGCCAACCTCTAAGTCAAACAAGCCTATTATACATATTCTAGGAGATCAAGGTGCACGTGGAATTGCTCTAAAGCTCGTGGGTCTAAGAGATAACTACCGGAGCAACACCCATAGAGTGTCTTCATTTATCAAACCACATGCTTTGTATCCAATTATTCTTAATGACTTTGAGGAATTGATCACAAGGGTCGCTGAAAATGACATTATACTCCTAATCGTCGGTCCTGACGATAGCTCAACGACTTTTAAAATTGATATAGAAAAGGTTTTGCAAAAAAGTGACACTCATAATGTCGTATTTCTTTGTGAGGTCCAACGTAACCAATTCTGGCATACAAATAAATTAAACAGAGAATCAAAGTCGATTATTTACAAATACCAAGATAATCATCTCGTAGAATTGAAAAATGAATTGGATCTCACTCAGAAATTAAATATAGAGATTGATTATCTGCATTATAAGGAAGAATTCATAACAAATTTTGGAAAACTAGTAAGAAGCCAAATTACCCAACAACAAACGCGCGGCATTTTTAAGGTCGGCACCATACCTTTTTATTTCCACCAACAGGAATTGAAAAACCAACAAAAACTGCTAGAAAAGACTTCCAAAAATCCCAGAAAAGGTACAATTCCTTATTATTTCAGCACAAGAGCCATAAAACGCTCTACAGGCGCCATTACCGTAACTAAGAGGGATGATTTTTTTCGAGAATAAAAATAAACTAAACGGAAACAGAAAATCTTCACAGCCAGGCATAACAGTAGCACACCTAAACATACAAAGCTTAAATGATAGAAAGCAAGCTTTACTTGAGGCATGGCTTCACTCGGAAGATGGGCGTTATGTCAAAGTTTTATGCCTGACGGAACACCACCGAGTGAAAGATGATCTCGAAAGGATCTCATTTGGGGGTTTTCGTCTAGCTTCTTCGTTTTGCCGTGAGAGTCGAAATAGTAGAGGTGGAGTTTGTATTTTTGTACACAATAGCTTACAATTCGATGAACTTCCCTTAATAAAACAACTTTCCATTTCGAACATATTAGAAGTTTGTGGAATTAATATATTTGGTTCCTACATAGTTTGTGCATATAGGCCTAAAACTAATTAATAATGATAATTTTATCGATAACCTTGAAAATATCTTAAATCACTTAAATAATATAATGGAAAGAAACTTTCTTCTGTGTGGAGATTTTAACGTTAACTTATTGGTTAATGGAAGGGAAACTAGCGAATTATTATGTCTCCTAAATTCATTTGGTGCCAAACCTTTCGTTCAAGAGCCCACACGTATCACAGAGCATAGCAGTACCTGCATTGATAATATAATTTCAAATACAAATTTACGCAATGTTAACGTGATTGATCTAGGTCTATCTGATCATTGCCTTCAATATGCTACATGGGACATCGTCCTAATTAAATCACAGACTGATGGTGTTCTTAAACACGTAAGAGATGTAAATAAATCAAATAGAGAAGAGTTAAAATATTTCTTCAGCAGTGTAAATTACTAACTATACTGTTGTCATGAGGAATCTTAAACCGTTCAATAGCTTCCGATCAACTGAAGTAAACAAGATATAGTACTTTGTTTTACGATGAAAAATGGCCTGTTTCCGGTTTTTATCGGTTATAACAGGTTTTATGAATATTGTGATACGACGCTCATTTATGAAGCTTAAATGGACGATGCGTATGGAGACTTTAGTATTAAGCAGCTTTTTAAGGGGTATAAAGAGATGGTACGGGAATACACGAGTTTTTGATAGAACTGTAAAGCACGTACATACCTTCCCAGCAAATAACAGGCGCTAAATCAAGAGTTATAAGAGTGGTATAGGAGTGTTATTTAATCAGATTAATATTAAACCTAGACATAAACATTAACATTTACATATAGGCAAATACATTGTTTCTGGCCCGACACTAGGATACCGTGTGTCGTGGAAATCAGAAACAGCGTATTTAAAAACATTTAAACATCCAAGACCTGGGGATATTTTTTCTTCCTCCCCGGCCGGGACTCGAACCCGGGACCTTGGAAAGCACAGCCTCGATCGTATCACCACAGAGGTTGTTATGTAACATGTTGCTGTACCTTCCTCGCTACAATTTCTAAAAGGGTTAAACAATACAATTAGACCGGGATTTCTTGTCACTAGTGTTGTCCTATTGAGTAAATTAACCCTCAGCGATAAACTAGCCACTTAGTGACGCTTCGACGCCCACCCTTTAGTCTTGGGAGGTTAAGAAGTAGACAACACTTGGATAAATTACTTTTCTTTGTTTTTATTTCAAGTAAAAACAGTTCTTAACAATGGTGATTGCTTTCGTAAGGTGTTAAATCTTCATTTTATACACGGTGTAGCCCTTAATGGTGATGACAAACATCGTGAGGAATGATGTAATCTAGGGAGCTGCGGCGATGGGCAAGCCACCTGTCACGCAAAATGGAGTACTGAATAACTGGCTGAACGTGGCCACAACTGTACCTCTGCCACCCCGTATGGGAAAAGGCGTGACGCTATGCTTTTTTGTTTGTGTGATATGTATCTATTAACATAACATTAATTTTAAGTAAGAAGCTAACTACATAAGCCATGGCGGGAATTGCTAGAAAATAAATCATATTAGCGGACTACTGCGAGCTCTATACAGAAACCGAATATTTCATTTAAAAAACACAACATAAACATTGCTTCTGGTCCCACACTACATCAACATCCAAGACCTGGGGATTATTTCTGTATCCCCAGCCGGGGATCGAAACCGGGACCTCTCGCATGGTAGGCAGGGCCACAACCGCAGCGGCACAGAGGTCGTCTAAAAACAGGTAGTAGTCTGCAAATGTCGCCGTCATAGCATTTCCTGCCAAGGTATATAGATATTTTATTATATAGGTATTTATACATCTCCGAGTGGTTGGCTGTTTAATTGTATGGGTATAGCCATGCATGATAAATTGAAAACTGTCCATGTTTCCGATAATTACAAAAGCCTCATTACGCTATCACAGAAACATTTGTCGACAGATTTGTCGGAACGATATTTTTAAAAAGTAATTTGGAGTTTAATTGATCAATGAATAATTTTCTTATTATTTAATTTTTGGGAGCTACCAGACCGCTAGAATTTTTTTGTATGGAGACTGGCATACCCATGGCCATTTTGAAAAATCTTGATGTTTGATGTCTGGAATGAAATCCATGTCAATCGATAGAGTTAATTATAACAAACAAAAGTATGTAGCTGTTACCGGAAATCTGTATAATGCAGGTATTCGATTCAATATCTAGCCAATGTATATGTCACCGTAAGATTGTCAAAACCGTTAGTTGATAAACTAACGTTTTTGTTCTCGTTAGTTGGTCAACTATCGACAGACAGTAAAAAGTAGGGTACTGCTTACTCCATGACGCGTTAGTTGATGAACTAACGGTTAAAACCGTTAAATAGTAAACTGGTTTAAACTTGAATTGCAAAAGAAATACCAGAACGGACACTTCGGTAGCTTAGGTGAAGACTAGAGGGGGCGAGCGCGAATAGTCTTCGTGTTAGGTTGACATGTAGAAACGTAAATTCTAAACACTGTCGGCATTAATTCAACATTAACATATTCAAGTCTGTGCCTGTCTGGTTTACTATCTGTCGATAGTTTATCACCTAACGCGTTAGTTTATCAACTGACGGTTTTGACTATCCTACGGTGACATATATAATACCTGGGGCGTGTAATTCAACATTAACATATTCAAGTCTGTGCCTGTCTGGTTTACTATCTGTCGATAGTTTATCACCTAACGCGTTAGTTTATCAACTGACGGTTTTGACTATCCTACGGTGACATATATAATACCTGGGGCGTGCAGGCAATGTATTATATATTATAAATATTAATGTCCATTACTATACCTAGGTAATGTATAAATTTTCTAGGGATGGTGTAGAGTACCTAGTTGGCCTGAGGGAGTGTAAAGTGGCAATGACGCCTACTGACCTCGCTGACATGAGCTGACCAGGACATTTGGTTACTGAAGAAAACGCCTCGACTTTTGCCCAAGTATACCTATATATATATATATATATATTATATTCTCATATAGTTATATATATAACTATATGAGAATGTAGTTCCATCATAGATTACATGGGCAATGGACAGATGCTGTAACAAGTTAAGGGAAAACCTGAAACCAATTATCAATGCCTGTGACTTACTAAGGTTTATAAGTTGTCCAAAAGAAGTGGCCCAGGACCTGATTTTCTCGAGATCGGCATTTAATAGCCCAACAGCAGAGACTATACACAGTCAGGTCATAAGTTCTGTCACACAATAAAAACTTTTGAATTTAGAACGCTGGCCACAAAAAAGTTTATTAAATTCGAATTTCGAATTTTTCCTGAAAAAAAAAATGTGTACTTTTTAGAATTTTCCTCATTTTTAAATATGGAGTGGACACTTAAAGAAGACCGTGTCGCAGTTATTGCGTTGCATCGTTGCGGTTACGCGCCAATTCAGATTTTCGACTTACTGAAAAATTTGAATATAACCAAAAGATTCGTTTATCGTACAGTCTGCAACAGAGACATCTGACCCCCCAACTTTTAAAACGTAATTCGAGATTCGAGAAGCGCCACCTACCACGATTCTTGGCACCTAAACTTGTTTCTGAAAAGTGTGCAGCCGCAGATTTTGTATTTCTATTTCAAATTGAAGGAAACCGGCTACATCAATAATAACCAGGAAGAAACAAAAACAATTGCTTTACAGAGCGGGGTTCGAACCATGGCCCTTCGATTTATGAAGCAAGCGCTCGTCCCATTGCACTAACCAACGATCTGTATATCATGGCGAAAATTAATATCATATGTTCTACTTCTATGACGCAGCGCTCTAACTTCATCGTCAACCGCACGCAATGCATTTACAAATAAATTGAAGGTAGGATATCAGAATTATAACCACAGAACAAGAATACGTTCAGTTCGTGTCACAATATCACATAAGTTACTGCGGATCTTGTGATTTTGAAAGTTTGGACTAGTCATCATGTCTCATTTTTTAACTGATTTTGTTAAAGCCAAAATAATAGTGTATTGGGAAGACAACCACAGTATTAAAAGTATATCTAGAGAATTAGGTATCGCGGTAAGTAAAAAATAATTATATATTATACTAATTTGTAACAATTTTTTGTTTCGTGTAACATAGGTTTAGTGTTAAAATTACTAATATAAGATGCCTATATTCTCTTACAGAGAAACACGGTTCGTCTTTGGATTCGGAGATACCAAGATAGTGGTGACGTAAAGCGTAACCGCCCCGGCCCGCAAGCAATGACCTACACAGATGCATCAAACCGACATCGTGAAATCGTTAATCTCCACACAGAAGACCCATTTAAGACAACACGATCAACTGCCATAGATTATAATATTTCACTGCAAACAGTAAGGAGACATTTACATGCAGGGGGTATCCATAACTACAAGCCGGCCAAAAAAATTAAATTAACCGAAGCCCATCGCCAAGCAAGAATGAGATTCGCATCTGAATATCTAAACTTTGATTGGGAGAACGAAATCGTAATTTTTACCGACGAAAAAAGTTTTAAGTCCGATGATGATGGCAGAAAAATATTATGGAGAAGAGCTGGCGAGCGTTATAACCATCAAAATATTTTGCCTTTGAGAACAAGTGGCAGAATAACTTTAGGTAAGAATATTTATAAACATATATGTTATATGTTGTGTTTATAAACAACATTAACATCATACAGACAGGCACATACATTGCTTTTACTTCTGGCCCCACACTTAACCTTTCACGTCCCGTCGTCGTCGCGATATCCGGTCGGCCGAAATTTTCATAGGATTGGAACTCTATAAGTCTATGGCGTTAAGTTGAAAATCGCGATGTATTTTTGCTTATATTTTTATAGGACGTATCTTGAGAGGTTAAATAGCCTGTGTCATAGAACCAAACACGGCAACATCAGAAACATGCAACTTCTAACACCTTTTGTCTTCGTGCCCAGCCGGGATTCGAAATATTATTATTTTAAATTGTATTACGCAGTGTGGATTATTTGTTATTTAACCAAATTATTGTTTTGCAGGCTATTGGGGTTGGATGTCCTCCATGGGCCCAGGGGAGTTGATCGAATTCGGCGGCCGAATGAACAAAGATAAATACTTGGAAATTTTACAAGATGTGATGATTCCAACAGTGCGCAACGTGTATCCAGAGGGGCAAATATACTTTATACAAGATAATTGTTCCGTGCACCGTTCGTGTTTGGTTAGAGAGTGGTTTGCCGCTCGTAATGATATAACTGTCATTGAGTGGCCATCTAAAAGCCCAGATTTGAACTTAATTGAAAACTTGTGGGGTCAAATGGTTCTTAACTGGGATACGAGTGATGTTAGAACAAAAAGTTATTTAGACCAAGAGGTGATGAGATCTTGGGACCTTTTCCGCCTTAGTAATATGTGTTCCAACATGGTTACAGGAATGAAGTCCAGGCTTGAACAAGTGCTTCAAAATGAGGGGCACCCTCTCCGATATTAAAAATAATTTGCTGCCACTACTTATATCGAAGCAATGTTTCAATAAATTGCTATCCAGGTATAGCACTATTCGACCCTATATGCTATTTAAATATCATGCTATGATAAAGAAAGTTGAGAGATGTAAATTGTTACTTAGACTTAGTAGCATGTTGATTCTCCCTACGGAAGATTTATCATAGTTTGAGTTTATATCTTTATTTCGTTTCTTTGTTGAAAAAGTCTTAAATATTGATATCGAAGCAAAGTTTCTATAAATTGCTATCCAGGTAGCACTATTTGACCCTACATGTTATTTAAATATCATGCTATGATTATGAAAGTTGAGAGATGTAAATTGTTACAAATATACTTACATAGTAGCATGATAATTCCCTCTACGGAAGATTAATCATAGTTTGAGTTTAAATGTTTGTCTAAGATACACATTTCTTTGTTGAAAAATTGAAATTAAATAAATAACTTTCAAAATTATTTTTATTTTATTTATAATAACAATAAGTTATAAAATAAGCTAGGTAAGTTATCTAACAATATAACAACCCATCGTTTCTATGAATCACCATATTATATTCCAAAATTATTACACCAACATTACCAATATTTTGCTTAGCAAAAACTGAGCCTTTGTGGATTCGAACATGCTACCTCTAACTTATCTTGACATGTAGCTATTTGCGCCACGTAACACTCATGATTTGTGACGAAATAAGCGTATCCTACGCTTCGACCCTGTGGTGCCTGACCTGGTGGTTTATCGAATATCGAATAGATGGCATTGATGGTAATGAAGGTCATGAAGGATTTAACCACGAGAGAGGGCGCTTTTGTAGCACTTTTATGGGGGGTCATATGTCTCTGTTGCAGACTGTACCATAAAACGATACAATGAAGACTCTAGTGTAGATGACAGGTCAAGAAGTGGTCGCCCTCGCTCTGTTAGGACTCCAGCAGTGATTAAAGCTATGAAGGCGCGAATTCAAAGAAATCCTATACGTAAGCAGAAACTGTTGGCCCTTCAGATGGGGTTAAGCAGGACCACGGTGAAAAGGGTGTTAAATGAAGACTTAGGGCTTAGGGCATGTCGAAGAAAAACAGGACATCGTTTGGACGCTCGTTTAATGGACCTGAGACTGAAGAGATGCCGCGCTTTGTTGAAGCGGTACGCGGGAAAAAAGCATCGGGAAATTTGTTTTTCGGATGAAAAAATTTTCACCGTGGAAGAGAGCTACAACAAACAAAATGATAAGGTATACGCACACAGCAGTGAAGAAGCGAGCAACCGTATTCCGCGTGTCCAACGAGGTCATTTTCCATCCTCGCTCATGGTTTGGTTGGGAGTCTCTTATTGGGGCTTAACTGAGGTACATTTTTGTGAGAAAGGCGTAAAAACGAATGCAGTTGTGTATCAAAATACAGTCCTCAAGAACCTTGTGGAACCTGTTTCTCATACCATGTTTAATAACAGGCACTGGGTATTCCAACAAGATTCTGCGCCAGTCTGTCAGAGTCCGTTAGATTACAAGATATGGCAACACTTGGAGGAAAAGGCCTGCTCAAAGCCTCATCCTGATTTGGAGTCACTCAAGGCATTCTTGATTAAGGCAGCCGCCGATATTGACATGGACCTCGTTCGTGCTGCAATAGACGACTGGCCGCGCAGAATAAAGGCCTGTATTCAAAATCGCGGGGGTCATTTTGAATAAACTTTATTACCATAAGAATCTGTGTTTTATTAAGTTCATTTTGTTATATAAATGTTTACAGAAATAATAAACATGTCTAAATTATTTCATATTGCACATGTGACAGAACTTATGACCTGACTATGTATATATCACAAGGAGAAAATATACGCTAAATCTGGAAATAGTTTGCATAAAGATACATATCATCTATCGATGAGGAGAGACAATCCTAACATAACTACATAACCTTACGACAACCAAACATTATACTTAACTGTAGGTTTATTTCGATGACTAAAATCAGATCTTTGATTGTAAAATTACAGGCATTATATTTGCGGTGTGGAACCACCCTTATAATATTAACAACTTTGTGTGTGGCCTTTAATTAGCTAAAATGAACATGTAAGTAATTAAAATAATTCCATTTTCGATGACCGTATGAAGCTTATAGCACTTAATTGGTTTAGTCTATGATTTTATCGCGTCACAATTAATTTTAACCGGATTTTAGTCGAGCGTTAAAACTATCGTTTTGTTGTTTACGGCTAGCTCCGTGTTACGTGGCTATAACTGGCTGAACATTTACATTTACATACAGACACATACATTGCTTCTGGCCCCATACGCGACATTACACACATATGTATAAGCATCGATGACCTGGGTTTTTTTCTGTATCCCCAGCCGGGGTTCGAACCCAGGACCTCTCGCATGGTAGGCAGAGCCACAACCGCAGCACCATGGAGGTCGGCAAACGTGGGCACAATTGAGCCTTGCCACCCCGTAAGGGAAAAGGCGTGACGATGTGTTATATTATGTTTTTATTTATTTACTAGCTGCCCGTGGCGCGGCTTCGCATACTCGATTCAAGATAACTGACCGTTTTATAGGACAAAACAAAATTCAAATTTCGAATTGTTTGGATTTGATAACGGAAATTTTGTTTTTATTAAACTTATAAAAGTGATATGTAGTGGTTTGTCTGGGGTCTGTAGGTGACAAAAAAATATAGAAAATCTATAATGTTTTTATTTTAGATTTTGCTTATGTCATTTAGTTATAACATTGTTTTGCAACGTCAAATAATAATACAAGAATCGTAGTAGATAGCAAATTGCAGTGGGGACCCCACATAGATAATATGGATGTGGCTCATCTAGGCTAGTATATTTTAGTTACTTTCTTAGTGTCATGTGATATTGTATCTTGTTGTGAGGGAAAGGTTGCTTATTAATCATAATAATTGATATTGTAATATTTGTAATAGTTAAGCACAAACAAATTTTAAAAGAGATCTAAAAACCAATCTGTGGGAGTTTCTTTCCCTTCTCCTCCCATAGTGGTTCAATGTAGAGAAGTGGCAAAAATGACGTTAGCTAAGTATATGTAAATATCTACAGTAATAAAGATCGTTGTCTTTGACTTTGTCTATTAAAATAATGTTTTTGTAATGTAGATGTATACCTTAATCTTAAGATAATTAAATTACATGGAAATTTGTTAATAATCTTGATAGCGTACATAAACCACATATTTAAGTACAAATTTTTCATACCTGTACAGGTGAAGTGTGTAGTGCACTTTATGAAATTTACCACCACTTACTGTACCACATATCAAGCTAATGAACATTTCATTTCATTTCAAGATTTAATAAGCGTTGTGCGGGTTCGGGTTTCGGCGAAGTGAGGCTCAGACAGTATCCGACATGCGTCGCTCAGTGATTTTATGACGGAAAATCTGTTAGTGTTACTGTCTCCTGATGGCAATAATGTCAGTACTCGATTAACGTTAGTTATTCCGATACCTAGTTGTTGTTGTACTGATTCTAATTTTCTGTCGCGATTTCTTGTGAAATCTGAAATTGCCGCTGATATATCGGGGTTAAGCCTGGGCGCTTGCAATAAACGGCAGTTCTCCGTAACTATTTACTCTTATAAGTTTATCTTTTGTTTCTGTAGGCAGCCCTATACTCAGTATGGGAAGCTACAGTTTTGGCAAGTTTTCATGGATATTCTCGCCGTAACGCGGTGAATCCTCTGTTGTATTGCCCGAGACAGTCAATATCTCCGGGTCCAGTAGTTAAAAGTTGAATGTCACAATATGTTGAAATATTGATACATTAGGGTCATAAAGTATCAATATTAAGATAAAAAATGAGGTTTTATCATGTAGTATATCATTATGCTGGTCATAACGTGCGGATTTTGGATGCAGTAAAGAGGGTTTATGATTCGTGTGTAGATAAAATAATTTTTACCCCGGAAGGATTTTAGAAAACTACCGTTTCAGATGTTTTTGCTGATTTTTTCTATGCTTTATTAGTGGATTTATAAATGACTAGCTGACCCGGTGAGCTTCGCATCACTCAAAATTTGATTGAAAATAAATAATATGGTACATACCCTATCTAAAGCGACGCATCGGCGTGAAAATTAGTAGATAATAAAATTGTTGGTCGTCATCGCCGCTGTACGATCACACGCGAAACATCCTGAGGCTAATTTACTATCCGATCAACCCAAGTTTGCACCTCGCTGGAATGCAACAACGTTAGAGCGCTGTAATGACTTTACGAATCCAGGTTAAAAATTTCAAGCTTGTTGGTCTGCTAGAAGCACCTTAGTATTTTGATGATCGGTGAGTGAGCCAGTCAGTAAGAAGGTGAAAGAATTAAAGAACTTTGAATTGCCGTAGTTTTAAATCTGCTAATTAAAATTGCATGTAATTTAGGGATATACCTAGGTATGTTAAGTTCTCTTTGCCATACGAAAATCAGTCTTCTAGCTTTCCCACAACGAAGTTGAACTAGTTGAAATGCCCTGAATGGCTTCCAGTAAACAATGGTATCGACTGTGCTCGACACTTTAAAAGAAATTCACATTATCCCACAAAAACAAAATCACATCGTCGTAACTATTGAAATATTTGTCCAAATATTGTAGTGTGAAAGACAACGTTTATCTGCTTTAGATACCAGAAGCGATAAATTTATTTATTTTGATAAGGATCAATTCATTACTACCAAATGTGTATTAGAAATACGGCATGATTTTTTATTGTTAAAGCATATTTTTTTCTACTTACTTCGAAATGTTCGAACCCTTTTGTATGAACTTATTAAAGTTATTCAGACAATAGTGTTGATTAGCGTCGAAATAGGCCTAAGAAATTGGTTACAGCAGGCATTGCTTACAGATATGCCAATAGACTCTTGCAGATCTATATTTAGTCATAATGAGACACATTCCTTTATCATTACTTTCCCTTACTCTTACAGAAGTGATTTCACAATCCGGGTTCCGATTCTGGTAGCTCAATGGCAGCGACAATGACGTGACAAATAGCTGGCCAGGTATGGCACCTATCTAATGTTTCTGTAATCATAACATAACATTTACATACAGGTACATTGCTTCTGGCCCCACACTAGGTTACCCTGTGTCGTCGGAACCAGAAACAGCGAGGTCACAAACATGTAAACATCCAAGACCTGGGGATTTTTTTCTTTCTCCCCAGCCGGGATTTGAACCCTTGACCTCTCGCTTGGAAAGCATGACATCACAGAGGTCATCGTTTTATATTAGATAACACATGGAGATAATTAGTAACCATCTAAATGTTTATCATTACATCTTCAACACAGCGCCAAGCCCGTCCGAAGGAAACACTTGGTTCCTACAGCCCTTCACGTCCTCTCGGGTATTGCTGAGGAGCAACAAATTATTCTCAAGACATTAACTTCCAGGTCCTCGATAGAGAACCTGACCAAATTGTGATCTTCCAAATACACTTGACACTGGCAAAGTTAACCTCAAAAGAGTTTAGCACGCCAAATTAAAAGAGGAAGAAGAAGAAATCAAGCTTTTTCAGGTGGAAGAGGCTTTACCATAAATTACTTATATTAAGATTCCCCCAACGCAAAATAGCTGTTACCAAAAGTTGACCTATGCATGTCGTAGTGTTATTGCCACTGAGTCACCATTTTTCCAGCGTTATCGGCCCCAGATATTAATTGCACGTGTGCATTCTAAGAAATTCCATGTAGACAATAATTGTGATAATTAAAATCTTCTTATAAGGCTCAGCGGAGACTGCGGGGGCAGTAAAACCGGAGTTGTTTTACGGTGTTTAGAAAATGGAGATAGGAGCATGAGGCCTAGAGCATCGTCTTGCTTTACCTACCTGTACAAACAAGATTTTGTAAACTTGAACTCGATAACTATCTTATTCTTATACAGGTTATCGCTGAAAGGTGTAGGGGGTGTCTATTGAGGGGTTGTTATAGGGGCATAAGAATAATAAATTAAGGAACCGTTATGTTAAATTACAAAGCCGCCGCCCCCGGTCAGGATGTGATACATCGCTCGAGGTAACAAAGTTACTGTCACCACTACTACTCTTTTCGTTTCCAGAAACTCTGTCTAACGTTACCAAGGTTGCAATTTGTCAGCCGCATAAACATATTTGTGGACAGCCCTTCACATTTTAGTTACCGGAGTATCCTCTATTTCATATTGGTCGTGATCATATAATTTTGTAACTCTATATGGACCTTGAAATTTTCGTAAGAATTTATTACTTTGCCCGGTTGCATTTTGGTTCTGTAATATAACATTACACACCAAAGCCGCCGACGATTTTACCCGGCATATACTAAACTGTGCACCGACACTACCCCACCTGGTAAAGGCTTTGGTGTGTAAAAGGCATTTATGTTACAAATCAACCGATACAAATCAGCTGACTGCCTTAAACGAGTGAAGTCGTTACCTCTATTGATGGCTGATTTCTTTGCATAAGTGGCTGTGGCCAGACGTGCCACAGACCTAACTTCCCTTTGTGTCACTGTCGGTACTTCCACAGGTCATTTTATAAGCTTGTTTCTAATTGAGACAAAATATTATAAAATGAGCTATCTCCTTCCTCGCTTGCGCTACACATTTTTCACGTTGCTATATATAGTGTTCAAAACAAAAAATGCGTCTACTGTTCGCGAAATTGTTAAGGCGGGGCTGGTGGAACTTACAATTGCACCTACAGCTTTCTTTTAGAGGAATAGGATACCAAATTAAAAGGGCTCTTCATCGATATTAATGGGACTGACAGAGCAAAATAACTTCATATTAAGAGAACGATTAAATAAGTAGCAAGTACATAAATTCAAATTATGTACAAAAGCTTTTTTATTTTCTGTTTTTATTTTGTTGTAACTTCGAGAGACTTTTCTGTCGAGCAAAAATAATTAAATTACGTTTGAACGTTCACAAATCCCTGCTGATACTCATGATCAATAAGCTAGTATAAAGAAACAAGTGTTTACATACTCCTATTTCGTGAAAATTGAGATTTGCAAAAGGCGGCTTGGCCTACTGCGGCGCCTCATAACTCATAATGTAACGCCGTTTCCCATAAAAGGTGGCTTAGATACATTCACTATTTCTTTCGAACAAGATAAAAATTGCAATTATATGATTCGGGTAATTTCGGGAATACGACAACTATTTAATTTGCTTCTCTAGTAACATCACTCAGAGATTACGAGCTCAGTTGGTTGAACAGTAAAATTGATCGTTTGAAATGATTCAAACGTAGCTTTGGTACAATTATTTATTCTGTGGTTTGGTAATGTTTTCATTATGTTTGGTAATGTTTTAGTTCACTGATCAATCAGTGATCTAATCAGGCCTGTGTGTTACGGCATATTTTCCTGTTGAGCAAGCACAATGATGCAAGTCTCCATACTCTATTAGTAGTTGCTCTCAGCAAACGGTTTTTAATGAAATACTCATACCACAGTTATATGACTACATTTAGTTGTTCCATCCTGTATGTATTTATGTTTACTTTAAAGTTGGTGTCGAGGGAATATATCTAGTATACTATTGCCTTATTTTTTTGGGTGGGTGGGTGTACTATTTCCAAAAATCATAAAAGCTAGGTCAATTCATAATGTCTAATTCTAGACACGTTTACGCTTTGTGGAACTCTAGAAAGTCTAGACACAACTGTTGACCTGAATACCAAATCATGTTCAAGACGGAGATATGTCGAATTGCAGGATATCAGTACTATGCTCATCCTCTCAACCTCTGTCTGAATATGAGTAAGCAAAAATAGCAAGAAAAATAGCGAATATTGAAGATAAAAACAAATGAAATGATAACCAAGATATAAAAACATTAAACTTTCTAGAAAGAGTCACATACTTACTTACATTTTCTCTGGGTTCACAATATCTTAATTACAATGGACGCTCTAATGGCAATAGAAAAAAATAATATCTCCATTGATGTGCCGCCCCGTATAGGAAAAGGCGTGACGCTATAATATTTTTGAGTTTTTTGTATAAAGTAGAAATATGTAAATGTTTTTAAGCGAACAAGACAAATGTGCCAATTTAATGCTCTGAAATTTGCCAGTGTCGTCTGGAACCCAGTCTTTGAGTATAATATTAATGTGGACAGATTAGAGTTCATTCAGAAATCCTTTACGCGGCATTTTGCTCAACAGATATTAATCATAAGGATTGCTACGAGCACAGGCTTACCTTATTAGGGTTCCGTACCCTAAAAGTAAGCCTCCGCTGTCCGTCTGTCCGTCCGTCCGTCAGCAGGCTGTATGTCATGAACCGTAAAAGGTATAGAGTTGAGATTTTCACAGATTGTGTATACTAACTACATGAGATATGTAAATTAAAGAGGTCCTCATACAAGAGACGTGTAACACGCGGCTTATAACAAGGTTGTGGTGGCGCAATTGGTTTGATATCGGTTCCGGGATCCGGGTTCGAATCCAGTTAAGTTTTCTTGGACGAGGCTACGGAACTCTTCGTGTGCGCGTCCGACCCGCACTTGGCCGATTATTACTATAAATATATTGCCTTCCTTTCTTTTCAAAGTGTGTGCGAAAAACTGTAAATGTTGAACGTATCTCTAATTGGTTCGAATATATAGTCTGTTATAAGTAGAACTCGTGCTCCGAAAATTTGATCTCTACGGAACAAAATAATAAACCACATTTCGGGCTTCACCGCAGTCGGGTTTTTATAGACAAAAAAAAACACGAAGCTAAGTAACGAATAAAAAAATGAGAATAGGCTAAAGACTTTATTCTATTCAGATGGACGAAGAATGTTAAAAGAAAAAATAAAATGGTGCTTGTTTCTTTTGGAATTTTCCAAACAAAAAGAAAACTGCTTGAGTTAATTAAAATATAACTATTTCATTGTTTGTTAACTTTTTATCTGTCCCATTTATTTAATATATATTTTTTCTTGTAATTCTGAAATCCTTTCTAATTTCATTGCGGAGTTGCATTCAAAATGTGGATATTATGTATGCGTAAACTCTCCTTGAAAATGTTTTTGACAAAATAGTTTCTTTTTAAACAATTTTGATGTGTTCTACGTTATTTTAGTTTGAGTCGCACTGCGCGTGACTGCATTGTTTGCGCTCTCTTTTCTTTCATAGGTGAAAGTAATTTAACTCTGTCACTTTCGTTTCAAAGTCAAAGTCAACGTCAAAGTTCTTTATTACTGTAGATATTTACATATACTTACTAAACGTCATTTTTTGCCTCTTCTTTACATTGGACCACTGTGGGAGAGGGGGCGTAGAAACTTTCACAGATTGATTTTTAGATCTCTTTTAAAAACTGGTTTTGCTTAACTAATACAAATATTACAATATAAATTATTATGATTATTACGCAGGAATAAATAATTACAAGATGTTTAACAGCAAGGTCTGTGTTGAGCTAGATTAACCCCATACAGTCCTGTCATTTAAGTAATCTTGAACATTGTAATATCCCTTTTTCAAAAAAGTCGCTTTTACATGATTTTTAAATTGTTCAAATGGTAATTTCAAAATCTCCACAGGCTATTGTAGGAATGCATGTATATTTTTGTGTGTTTTTTGTATAAAGTAGAAATATTTAAATGTTTTTTAAGCGACATTCGTATTTCGTTTATATTTATTTTTCATTTCACTTAACCCTCCATTACAAATTCACAAATCACAACACCACCTAGGAAGTCCTGCTTAAAAAATGATGATTTTTTTCGAGAATAAAAATAAACTAAACGGAAACAGAAAATCTTCACAGCCAGGCATAACAGTAGCACACCTAAACATACAAAGCTTAAATGATAGAAAGCAAGCTTTACTTGAGGCATGGCTTCACTCGGAAGATGGGCGTTATGTCAAAGTTTTATGCCTGACGGAACACCACCGAGTGAAAGATGATCTCGAAAGGATCTCATTTGGGGGTTTTCGTCTAGCTTCTTCGTTTTGCCGTGAGAGTCGAAATAGTAGAGGTGGAGTTTGTATTTTTGTACACAATAGCTTACAATTCGATGAACTTCCCTTAATAAAACAACTTTCCATTTCGAACATATTAGAAGTTTGTGGAATTAATATATTTGGTTCCTACATAGATTGTGCATATAGGCCTAAAACTAATTAATAATGATAATTTTATCGATAACCTTGAAAATATCTTAAATCACTTAAATAATATAATGGAAAGAAACTTTCTTCTGTGTGGAGATTTTAACGTTAACTTATTGGTTAATGGAAGGGAAACTAGCGAATTATTATGTCTCCTAAATTCATTTGGTGCCAAACCTTTCGTTCAAGAGCCCACACGTATCACAGAGCATAGCAGTACCTGCATTGATAATATAATTTCAAATACAAATTTACGCAATGTTAACGTGATTGATCTAGGTCTATCTGATCATTGCCTTCAATATGCTACATGGGACATCGTCCTAATTAAATCACAGACTGATGGTGTTCTTAAACACGTAAGAGATGTAAATAAATCAAATAGAGAAGAGTTAAAATATTTCTTCAGCAGTGTAAATTGGGATCCGGTATGCACGAATTTTGATATGAATCAATCTTTCAATATATTTCATGATGTGCTTCTAAGTGCATTTGATAGGTTCTGCCCGTTGAAAAAAGTACAAGTTAATAAAAAATGTTCTAAACCAAAATGGATCACACCGGGTATAATGAAATCCTGCGAAACAAAACGCGACCTTTTTATTGAGCTTAAGCATTCAAAAGAGAAGTCCTTACGGTCTCAACACTATAAAAAATACTGTTCGATTTTGCACAAAGTTGTAGCATATGCAAAAAAGAAAAATAATGAATGTATCATAACGAACTCCAAAAATTGTCGAAAATGAGTTGGAGGCTCCTAATTTGTTCAATTCCTACTTTACCACAAATAGTTCTAATCGTGGTGAAAATGAATTTAATAATATTAAACTCCCCAGTTTTCATGAAAACTCTATGTTCATCACTCCCATATCTAGACAGGAACTCCTAAAGCTTGTATCAAACTTAAATAATAAAAGGTCTTGCGGTTATGACGGTTTACCAATTACTATTATTAAAGATGTTATCGATGTTATAGCTGATGCTCTTGTCCATCTGGTCAATCTGTCAATAGCCACAGGAAAATTTCCAGAAAGACTAAAAAAAGCTCACATTAAACCTTTACACAAAAGTGATAGTAGAATGGATGTTCACAATTATCGCCCTATAGCCCTGTTGCCAGTATTATCAAAAATTTTTGAAAAATTTTACTCAATTAGATTATCAAATTTTTTGTTTAAGTTTAACGTAGTGTCCAAAAGCCAATTCGGTTTTCAACCGGGTAAGTGTACGGTAGATGCGGTATTTGACATGATGGACTTTGTGGCGGACTCTCTTAATAGTAAATCAAATGTTGTAACGGTTTTATTAGATATGTCCAAAGCATTTGACTATGTGGATCATCAAGTCCTGGCAGCTATTCTCATTCGTTACGGTATTCGGGGAAATTGTTTAAACTGGCTGAAATCTTATCTGACCAATCGAAAACAAAGTGTGATACTTCCCTTGGTCGATTCTCGGACTAAAACACTGTCAATTACAGAATCTCGAAGCACAGAAACCAGGAAAGGAGTGCCGCAGGGTAGTGTTTTGGGGCCGTTATTATTTTTACTGTACGTAAATCATTTACCTGAGCTCGTTAATAAAAAACTTACAATGTTCGCAGATGATATATCGGTTTTTTTCAAATTCGAAAGAAGAAATGTAACACAGTTATCAGATGAAATATCAGATACTATTTATATCCTTGTTGAATGGTTACGGTCTGTAGGACTAAAAACAAATGCAAGTAAAACCAAAATGATACATTTCCGAAACTACAACACTTCACGTTTGGAACTTGATCTCACAATGGATAATACTAAAATTTCACTAGTAGACCACGCGAGATTTCTGGGAATTTATGCAGATGAACATATGAACTGGAAGAAGCACATTGAGGTCCTTGCGGGGAAACTAAGTAGTTTTAGCTATGCATTAAGATGCTTGTCGAAAATTACAACGACACATGCATCATTACAGGCATATTATGCCTACTTTCACTCCAGACTTCTTTATGGCTTGGCGCTATGGGGAGGAAGTGTTGAGTTAGACAAAATTTTCATTTTACAGAAGAGGTGTGTTCGAATTTTAAGCGGAGTCAAATCAAACAGAGTGTCTTGTCGCGATCTGTTTTGGAAACTAAAAATCCACACGGTTACAGAGCTCTACATAATTGAATTGTGCAAATTAGTTAGGCATCTTCCAGAGCAATTTCCAATCAGCGCTGAACGTAAGTGTGGTAGGTTAAAAGAACGCTTCAGGCATCATCTCGAAGTTAAGTTCTGTAGAACGACATCTCACAGTAAAAGTACTAGTCATGCAGCAGTTTCTGTATACAATAAATTATCAAAAAATATCAAGCTTCTCCCTGGTGATCGATTCCTCAAGGTATTAAAGGAATATCTACTTGTTATGTGCCCATACAATCTGAACGAATATTATGAAAATTGTAAATAGTTTTCAATACTGATTATTGATCTAATGCTGAAATTTTACTGATTTATTATTTAATGAGCTATGAAATAATGTACCTAATGTTATTATTATCTATTATACTAATTCTAAATTATCAAATTGCTTTGCCATTATCGGTAAAATTACACTTGTACCACATTTTTTGTAAACATCATACTATACTGTAATTTATTGCAATAAAATGAAATGAAAAAATGAAAAAAACACGGTATCCTAGTGTCGGGCCAGAAACAATGTATTTGCCTATATGTAAATGTTTATGTTTATGTCTAAGTCTGATTAAATAACACTCCTATACCACTCTTATAACTCTTGATTTAGCGCCTGTTATTTGCTGGGAAGGTATGTACGTGCTTTACAGTTCTATCAAAAACTCGTGTATTCCCGTACCATCTCTTTATACCCCTTAAAAAGCTACTTAATACTAAAGTCTCCATACGCATCGTCCATTTAAGCTTCATAAATGAGCGTCGTATCACAATATTCATAAAACCTGTTATAACCGATAAAAACCGGAAACAGGCCATTTTTCATCGTAAAACAAAGTACTATATCTTGTTTACTTCGGTTGATCGGAAGCTATTGAACGGTTTAAGATTCCTCGTGACAACAGTATAGTTTACTTGCGCCAATGAGCAAACCCGGAGCTAATCGAGAAATATTATATTTTTGACTGATTCGTCATTCATACTTTGGCCCGGCTGCACAACCGATATAATAAAGTTTAACGGAAACTCAAGATCAATTAACTAATTTCTTAATTAATGGCGGTCTTACAACTATATTTATTTGCACTAGTTCTCTTTTCAAGGCGTTCATCGCATTTTTTTATCGAATGACCCGCGCTTTTCAGTTTTGACTCGACACAGTCCCGACTCCAGAACCAATGATTAAATGCCCCTGGTTAAATATCAATGTAATGGGTTTCTGTAATAATATTTTCACTGCACAAAGTGAATGAAATACCCATCAATAACACCGAAAACCACACCAGGAAATAAGGCAACTAAAGCACCTGGTAACCTTCTACCAAAGCCCCAAATATGCTCTAACCTTCCACCAAAGCCCCAAACATACTCCTATAGTGACGCTGCTAAAGCAACTCAAAAGCCTGATGAAATATACAAGCACAATCTAAACCCCAATACACCACCCAACCCTACAAAACCAGATGAGATGAAGATGCTCATGTCAATGATGCAGCAACTTACTACTGTAACAAATCTACTATTGTTCATAACGTCCAGACTTCCAAATTCGATTAAATTAAATTAGTCCTATGGAATGCCAACGGGCTGCCAAACCACAAGCTAGAAGTAAAAGCTTTTCTTGAAGAAAATAATATTGACATCATGTTAATAACTGAGACACACTTCACTGATAAAAACAATTTCAGTATCCCTAAGTACAAAGTTTATCACTCTATGCATCCATCCGGGGCAGTACATGGAGGAAGCGCTATCCTAGTAAAACAAAACATATGCCACTATGAAATGGAACCATACTGCACAGAAATGTTTCAATTTACAAATATTTCAATCAAAGATTGGCAAGGCCCACTAACGCTGTGTGCTGTCTACTGCCCACCAAAACACAAACTTAAAAAGGAAGACTACATCAAGTTTCTTGGTCATCTTGGCAGAAGATTTGTTGCTGGAGGCGATTATAATGCTAAGCACACATCTTGGGGGGCCAGGACTTTGTTATATAGTATTACGTATTACTTTGTTTTACGATGAAAAATGGCCTGTTTCCGGTTTTTATCGGTTATAACAGGTTTTATGAATATTGTGATACGACGCTCATTTATGAAGCTTAAATGGACGATGCGTATGGAGACTTTAGTATTAAGTAGCTTTTTAAGGGGTATAAAGAGATGGTACGGGAATACACGAGTTTTTGATAGAACTGTAAAGCACGTACATACCTTCCCAGCAAATAACAGGCGCTAAATCAAGAGTTATAAGAGTGGTATAGGAGTGTTATTTAATCAGATTAATATTAAACCTAGACATAAACATTAACATTTACATATAGGCAAATACATTGTTTCTGGCCCGACACTAGGATACCGTGTGTCGTGGAAATCAGAAACAGCGTATTTAAAAACATTTAAACATCCAAGACCTGGGGATATTTTTTCTTCCTCCCCGGCCGGGACTCGAACCCGGGACCTTGGAAAGCACAGCCTCGATCGTATCACCACAGAGGTTGTTATGTAACATGTTGCTGTACCTTCCTCGCTACAATTTCTAAAAGGGTTAAACAATACAATTAGACCGGGATTTCTTGTCACTAGTGTTGTCCTATTGAGTAAATTAACCCTCAGCGATAAACTAGCCACTTAGTGACGCTTCGACGCCCACCCTTTAGTCTTGGGAGGTTAAGAAGTAGACAACACTTGGATAAATTACTTTTCTTTGTTTTTATTTCAAGTAAAAACAGTTCTTAACAATGGTGATTGCTTTCGTAAGGTGTTAAATCTTCATTTTATACACGGTGTAGCCCTTAATGGTGATGACAAACATCGTGAGGAATGATGTAATCTAGGGAGCTGCGACGATGGGCAAGCCACCTGTCACGCAAAATGGAGTACTGAATAACTGGCTGAACGTGGCCACAACTGTACCTCTGCCACCCCGTATGGGAAAAGGCGTGACGCTATGCTTTTTTGTTTGTGTGATATGTATCTATTAACATAACATTATTTTAAGTAAGAAGCTAACTACATAAGCCATGGCGGGAATTGCTAGAAAATAAATCATATTAGCGGACTACTGCGAGCTCTATACAGAAACCGAATATTTCATTTAAAAAACACAACATAAACATTGCTTCTGGTCCCACACTACATCAACATCCAAGACCTGGGGATTATTTCTGTATCCCCAGCCGGGGATCGAAACCGGGACCTCTCGCATGGTAGGCAGGGCCACAACCGCAGCGGCACAGAGGTCGTCTAAAAACAGGTAGTAGTCTGCAAATGTCGCCGTCATAGCATTTCCTGCCAAGGTATATAGATATTTTATTATATAGGTATTTATACATCAGATTTCAGATTTCAGATTTCTTTATTGCAATAATCATGTGTCATTACAGTTCTTATATGTAATTCAAGAGGTACATGACACCCTGTAAGGGCACTACAATATGATTAAACTAATTCCTTAATTGCTAGCTTATAATTGTCTATTTCTAGTATTATTTAATTATACATATTTTCTTTTCTATTGTGTACTTTAACATTAATTATCACTGAAAAATTCTTGAAGAGAATAGTAACATTTCTGGATCAAGTACTTATTGAGGGTTATTTTGAATAAAGTATTGTCTTTTATATTTTGTATGTGATATGGTAGAGCATTGAAAACTTTTGCTGCCATTGAGTGGGGACCAGAGTTTATGATTTCTAGTTTAGCAATCTTGGTGGCTAGGCGTTGTTGTGATCTAAGGCCCTCAGGGCGAGTAAGTTGACGAAAAAGAGGCATATTATTCCTGACAAAGACGCTGATTTCTAAAATATAGAGCGCTGTCATAGTTAAAATATTATATTCCACAAAATATCTTCTACAGCTCGTCCTCGCTTCTATATTAGCCAGAATTCTAATACATTTTTTTTGTAATATAAAGACGTTTTTTGCGTCTGTGCTATTGCCCCAAAGAATTATACCGTACCTAAGCCAGGCTTGTGCATACGCATGATAAGCGCATGTTGCCGTCCTGAGGTCTGTAGTTTTTTTCAGCTCTGATAGGGCATATATAAAGCTTGAGAGCTTACCAGTTATCTTTAGAATGTGGCTTTTCCAATTTAAATTATTATCTAAATTGATACCTAGGAGACAAGAAGTCTCTACATTTTCTATTACAGTTCCGTTAAATTTATAGTTTATAATATCTAGGGGTCGTTTTTGGTAAGGTCTAAATTCCATTAATTTGGTTTTGTTAAAGTTAATTTCTAAGTTATGGTCATCTAACCAAGTTTTAATGCTATTTAGGTGTGAGTTTAGGTCTATAATTAGTTTCTCTACGTTTTGACTAGGAAAAATCAGGGATATATCATCTGCAAATAGCGTACATGGTATATTAATAGTATTAGGTAGATCATTTATATATATTAAAAAAAGTAAACATCCGAGCACGCTACCCTGCGGGATCGATTTGGTTAATTCTACTTCATTTGATCGTTTTTTACCGATTCGCTTGGTAGTTGAGTTATAATGTTCTATATCAACATATTGTATTCGGTTGCGCAAGTACGATGAAAACCAGTTGAAAGCAATACCTCTCACTCCCACACCATAGAGTTTTTCCAAAAGAGCTCCGTATAAGACTCGATCATAAGCTTTGCTCATGTCTAAGAGAACTCCAATGGCATGTTTTTTATCGTTCAGTATTTTTAAAATCTCGTTAACATATGTAATTACTGCTAATGTAGTCGATCGACCCTTACGGAAACCATTCTGATTATTGTTGAATATATTAAATTTTTCGCAAAAATTGTAGATACGTTTGTACATAGCGGATTCAATTATTTTAGAAAAGGTGGGAAGAAGAGCAATCGGGCGATAATTATTACAATCGCTACGGCTGCCGCTCTTGTGTAAAGGTTTTACTATAGTTATTTTTAGTTTTTCTGGTACGACGCCTTGTGTAAAAGACTGATTAATAATAAAAGACAAAGGTGGGGACAGTTCCAATGCACATTCCTTTATCAGCGTTGGAGGTAACTCATCAAAACCACAACTTCTTTTGCTTTTTAGTTTCCGTATTAATGAAAAAACTTCAGATGGTGTAGTTGGATGGAGAAATACTGAGTTATACGTTGGAGATAGTACCGGTCGTCCCTTGGGTGGGTTTATACCAGGAGCACCTACTGATGAGAAATATGCATTGAAATAATTGGCAATTTTGAGGGGGTCATTGGTAGTTTTATTATTTATATTTAGTTGTATGTTTGATCTTACTTTTTTCTTGGTTTTATTAGTTCGAATCTTAACTACTTGCCACATAGCTTTAATGATATTATTTGATTTTAATACTTTATTTTTAAAATGAATTTTCTTAGCATTGGCTACAGTCTTTTTCAAAAGTTTTTCATATTTTTTGTAATAATTGTTTAAAATTGTGTTGTCTGTCTGCGAGGTAAATATTTTTAAAAGCCGTTTGTTTTTGCAAGATATTTTTAGCCCTTTTGTCAACCATGTATTTTTATGATCGTTTTTAATAATAATTTTAGATTTTGGGATAATCTTGTCTAAAATAATAGTAATTCTGTCAAGGAATTTGTTATAGTTTTCATTTACAGATTCCGTTATATCAAAAACAGTGTTCCAGTTAACTTTACTAACTTCTAATTTAAATTCTTGCTTTTTACGTTCGCTAAAAATTCTTTCAAATGTAAACCATTGTTCTTTATTATCTTTATTAGTGTAAGGTATGCTTATAAAAATTCCTTTGTGATCCGACAAACCTAATTCTTTAACCTCTGCGCTAACTTTGACATTTGGATCATGTACGTTGTTGAAAACTAGGTCAATGCATGTAGAGGTGTTTAGCGTAACTCTTGTTGGTTCGTTTACCAGTTGAAAGAAGTTGAAGTTTTTCATTAAGTTTAATAGCCTAGTCGTTAGATTATTTTGTTCGAGAATGTTTATATTGAAATCCCCGCCTATAATAATATTTTTAATTCTATCTTTGATCATTAATAATTGCAAGAGCTTTGAAAGTGATTCATAAAACATTTCAGGCTGCCCCTTGCTATCTGGCCAATACAGAGCCACTAATACTACATTTATTTTGGGCAACTCTATTGCACATATTTCAAAAATAGACTCTATGGCCAAATTTGAGATATCAGTTCGCTCTTTGCAGTCTTCATCGTTTTTTAATAGAATGCATACGCCTCCACCCTCTCGCTCTGAGCGACAGAAACTACTGGCCAAATTAAAACCTTCAATACTTAGGAGGTCCTTTTTAGACGTTGTAATCCATGTTTCCGTAATACAAATTGCCTTAATGTTCTTAATATGGTCTAGGGTAGCTTCCAATAAATGGCGTTTATTCTTTATGCTTCGCATATTTTGGTATAGTATGTTAAATTTTGACATTTTAGTGGGATGAATTGACTCGAAAAAGCTCTACATTAGCGTTTAGATTTTCGTTATTATTATACACAATCTCGTTATTATTATACCAATTGCTTATGTCATCAATTTTCGCTTTTACATCAAGGAATACCTGTTTCAATCCATTCTTATTCAAAACCCCGCTGTGAGGGTTAAACATGGTGTGGTCGTAGTAAAGGTTCAAATTAGAGTCTACTATATAACCGTGTTCATGCTTCATGATATCTATACAAAGCAGTTTATTAAAAGCCTCTATTCTGGAGTTGAAGATATCAAAATTTCTGTTCCCTTGCTTAAAGGTTGGCACGCATAACAACACATTTGTATGAGTGACTTTAAGTAGTATTTCTCTAATCGATAAAACTAGGTCGTGGTATTTTCCTGTGTATTTAAAATCTTCGCTTCCTAAAAGAACTATGATGTAATCATCGATAGAAAAGTTGGCTACCTTTGACTCTACTCCTTGCAAAAGCTGTTCTATGCCTCTATTAGGCATGAGATAATGGCATATTTCGTATGACCCTTCGAAATTTGATTGTGCGATTTCTAACGTTCCATTAAATCTATCTGTACTTAACAAACAAATCTTGTTTTTCTTCGCCCTTGCGTTTGATTCGGCTGATATAGTGGACTCGTCGGATCTCTGCACTGTATTTTTGGGTATTTTTGGGCTGCATTCATTTGGGCTGTCCGCTTTTCTCGGCTCTAAAGTCGCTTTGGTTGGTGTGCTTGTAGAGCTCTGGGGCTCTCTATCTGATTTATTCTTTGGAGATTTTATGTTTTTGTTGCAGGTAGATGTTTGTATAGGTGTGCTGAAGTTTGATCCATTATGGCCGAGTTTTGAAGGCGTGAACTCGTCAGTGGTTGCATTATTATTTACATACTTTTGCCGCTGGGGTGATGCTCGGCATATACTCAATAGCTGATTCACTCTTGCGTCTCGCTTTGATATTGTTTTCGTGAGAGCATAATTTTCCGCCACCAATCTCTCGATTTCGCCATCTGCACTTGCTAATTTTAATTCTAGCTGAGAAATTTTGTTATTGAGATATTCTATCTTTTCTATAGCGTTTTCTTTAGTTTGTGACATGCTTTCCGGCATCTCCGAGTGGTTGGCTGTTTAATTGTATGGGTATAGCCATGCATGATAAATTGAAAACTGTCCATGTTTCCGATAATTACAAAAGCCTCATTACGCTATCACAGAAACATTTGTCGACAGATTTGTCGGAACGATATTTTTAAAAAGTAATTTGGAGTTTAATTGATCAATGAATAATTTTCTTATTATTTAATTTTTGGGAGCTACCAGACCGCTAGAATTTTTTTGTATGGAGACTGGCATACCCATGGCCATTTTGAAAAATCTTGATGTTTGATGTCTGGAATGAAATCCATGTCAATCGATAGAGTTAATTATAACAAACAAAAGTATGTAGCTGTTACCGGAAATCTGTATAATGCAGGTATTCTATTCAATATCTAGCCAATGTATATGTCACCGTAAGATTGTCAAAACCGTTAGTTGATAAACTAACGTTTTTGTTCTCGTTAGTTGGTCAACTATCGACAGATAGTAAAAAGTAGGGTACTGCTTACTCCATGACGCGTTAGTTGATGAACTAACGGTTAAAACCGTTAAATAGTAAACTGGTTTAAACTTGAATTGCAAAAGAAATACCAGAACGGACACTTCGGTAGCTTAGGTGAAGACTAGAGGGGGCGAGCGCGAATAGTCTTCGTGTTAGGTTGACATGTAGAAACGTAAATTCTAAACACTGTCGGCATTAATTCAACATTAACATATTCAAGTCTGTGCCTGTCTGGTTTACTATCTGTCGATAGTTTATCACCTAACGCGTTAGTTTATCAACTGACGGTTTTGACTATCCTACGGTGACATATATAATACCTGGGGCGTGTAATTCAACATTAACATATTCAAGTCTGTGCCTGTCTGGTTTACTATCTGTCGATAGTTTATCACCTAACGCGTTAGTTTATCAACTGACGGTTTTGACTATCCTACGGTGACATATATAATACCTGGGGCGTGCAGGCAATGTAGATAGATAGATAGATAGATAAACGTTTATTGCATCAAAGCAGCACACATACAAATTAAAAGTGATACGGAGGTGCAACTATAAAATAACTTAAATGAAAGCAAAGTTATGAAAAAAAAAACTCATAACATTATTACTAAAACAATAAAACAAAAAGAAGAATATAGGTCGGTATGTAGGCGCGCTGCATTGACGCGAAAAGGTCAAAGCTCAGTGTTTATTGCTCGTTAAGAGCAGCACTGGTTTTCAGCCCTCACCTAGGAGACGCAGAGACTCAGCAGTTACATCCGAATGTGAATGTGAATGAAAAGAATAATAATAAAAAAGTGTCAGAAATAGATATATACTTACAAGTGTTTAAAGATGTGGAAATAAATAAATACATTGCACATAAATATGTTTCAATACTTTCATGAGTAGGATAGTACAAAATATACATGAAGATTAAATAAATAGGTATATAAGTATATTATGCCACGTGAGTAGTGAGTAGCAGAATGGGTATAGTGTGAATATGTTTACTAAAATCATAAGATATCTAACTAAAAAATATATGAAAATGGCAGAGGTAGCCCGACTATCCAATGTTGGAAAGAGAAATTCCTAGTTTTTGCTTTTGAATCAGGTGCGACTTCATATGTGTTTTGAAGGTGTATTTGGAGGTAAGATTTCTTATGGGCGGCGGAATATCATTCCAACATTTGGTAGCTTGGAAGCGGAAGCTACCTCTAAATGCCACCGTGCGATGAATATGACCTTCAAGAGGTGCTCGAATATCCCTCATGCCATATCTGGGGTGAGATGTTGCCACCTTTAATTTTAGGTACAGGTACTCAGGTTTTTTAAACTTGATGACATCAAACACTACACTTGAAAGGTGTATGTATTATATATTATAAATATTAATGTCCATTACTATACCTAGGTAATGTATAAATTTTCTAGGGATGGTGTAGAGTACCTAGTTGGCCTGAGGGAGTGTAAAGTGGCAATGACGCCTACTGACCTGGCTGACATGAGCTGACCAGGACATTTGGTTACTGAAGAAAACGCCTCGACTTTTGCCCAAGTATACCTATATATATATATATATTATATTCTCATATAGTTATATATATAACTATATGAGAATGTAGTTCCATCATAGATTACATGGGCAATGGACAGATGCTGTAACAAGTTAAGGGAAAACCTGAAACCAATTATCAATGCCTGTGACTTACTAAGGTTTATAAGTAGTCCAAAAGAAGTGGCCCAGGACCTGATTTTCTCGAGATCGGCATTTAATAGCCCAACAGCAGAGACTATACACAGTCAGGTCATAAGTTCTGTCACACAATAAAAACTTTTGAATTTAGAACGCTGGCCACAAAAAAGTTTATTAAATTCGAATTTCGAATTTTTCCTGAAAAAAAAAATGTGTACTTTTTAGAATTTTCCTCATTTTTAAATATGGAGTGGACACTTAAAGAAGACCGTGTCGCAGTTATTGCGTTGCATCGTTGCGGTTACGCGCCAATTCAGATTTTCGACTTACTGAAAAATTTGAATATAACCAAAAGATTCGTTTATCGTACCATAAAACGATACAATGAAGACTCTAGTGTAGATGACAGGTCAAGAAGTGGTCGCCCTCGCTCTGTTAGGACTCCAGCAGTGATTAAAGCTGTGAAGGCGCGAATTCAAAGAAATCCTATACGTAAGCAGAAACTGTTGGCCCTTCAGATGGGGTTAAGCAGGACCACGGTGAAAAGGGTGTTAAATGAAGACTTAGGGCTTAGGGCATGTCGAAGAAAAACAGGACATCGTTTGGACGCTCGTTTAATGGACCTGAGACTGAAGAGATGCCGCGCTTTGTTGAAGCGGTACGCGGGAAAAAAGCATCGGGAAATTTGTTTTTCGGATGAAAAAATTTTCACCGTGGAAGAGAGCTACAACAAACAAAATGATAAGGTATACGCACACAGCAGTGAAGAAGCGAGCAACCGTATTCCGCGTGTCCAACGAGGTCATTTTCCATCCTCGCTCATGGTTTGGTTGGGAGTCTCTTATTGGGGCTTAACTGAGGTACATTTTTGTGAGAAAGGCGTAAAAACGAATGCAGTTGTGTATCAAAATACAGTCCTCAAGAACCTTGTGGAACCTGTTTCTCATACCATGTTTAATAACAGGCACTGGGTATTCCAACAAGATTCTGCGCCAGCTCATAGAGCGAAAAGCACACAAGACTGGCTGGCGGCGCGTGAAATCGACTTCATCCGGCACAAAGACTGGCCCTCCTCCAGTCCAGATTTGAGTCCGTTAGATTACAAGATATGGCAACACTTGGAGGAAAAGGCCTGCTCAAAGCCTCATCCTGATTTGGAGTCACTCAAGGCATTCTTGATTAAGGCAGCCGCCGATATTGACATGGACCTCGTTCGTGCTGCAATAGACGACTGGCCGCGCAGAATAAAGGCCTGTATTCAAAATCGCGGGGGTCATTTTGAATAAACTTTATTACCATAAGAATCTGTGTTTTATTAAGTTCATTTTGCTATATAAATGTTTACAGAAATAATAAACATGTCTAAATTATTTCATATTGCACATGTGACAGAACTTATGACCTGACTATGTATATATCACAAGGAGAAAATATACGCTAAATCTGGAAATAGTTTGCATAAAGATTATCATCTATCGATGAGGAGAGACAATCCTAACATAACTACATAACCTTACGACAACCAAACATTATACTTAACTGTAGGTTTATTTCGATGACTAAAATCAGATCTTTGATTGTAAAATTACAGGCATTATATTTGCGGTGTGGAACCACCCTTATAATATTAACAACTTTGTGTGTGGCCTTTAATTAGCTAAAATGAACATGTAAGTAATTAAAATAATTCCATTATCGATGACCGTATGAAGCTTATAGCACTTAATTGGTTTAGTCTATGATTTTATCGCGTCACAATTAATTTTAACCGGATTTTAGTCGAGCGTTAAAACTATCGTTTTGTTGTTTACGGCTAGCTCCGTGTTACGTGGCTATAACTGGCTGAACATTTACATTTACATACAGACACATACATTGCTTCTGGCCCCATACGCGACATTACACACATATGTATAAGCATCGATGACCTGGGTTTTTTTCTGTATCCCCAGCCGGGGTTCGAACCCAGGACCTCTCGCATGGTAGGCAGAGCCACAACCGCAGCACCATGGAGGTCGGCAAACGTGGGCACAATTGAGCCTTGCCACCCCGTAAGGGAAAAGGCGTGACGATGTGTTATATTATGTTTTTATTTATTTACTAGCTGCCCGTGGCGCGGCTTCGCATACTCGATTCAAGATAACTGACCGTTTTATAGGACAAAACAAAATTCAAATTTCGAATTGTTTGGATTTGATAACGGAAATTTTGTTTTTATTAAACTTATAAAAGTGATATGTAGTGGTTTGTCTGGGGTCTGTAGGTGACAAAAAAATATAGAAAATCTATAATGTTTTTATTTTAGATTTTGCTTATGTCATTTAGTTATAACATTGTTTTGCAACGTCAAATAATAATACAAGAATCGTAGTAGATAGCAAATTGCAGTGGGGACCCCACATAGATAATATGGATGTGGCTCATCTAGGCTAGTATATTTTAGTTACTTTCTTAGTGTCATGTGATATTGTATCTTGTTGTGAGGGAAAGGTTGCTTATTAATCATAATAATTGATATTGTAATATTTGTAATAGTTAAGCACAAACAAATTTTAAAAGAGATCTAAAAACCAATCTGTGGGAGTTTCTTTCCCTTCTCCTCCCATAGTGGTTCAATGTAGAGAAGTGGCAAAAATGACGTTAGCTAAGTATATGTAAATATCTACAGTAATAAAGATCGTTGTCTTTGACTTTGTCTATTAAAATAATGTTTTTGTAATGTAGATGTATACCTTAATCTTAAGATAATTAAATTACATGGAAATTTGTTAATAATCTTGATAGCGTACATAAACCACATATTTAAGTACAAATTTTTCATACCTGTACAGGTGAAGTGTGTAGTGCACTTTATGAAATTTACCACCACTTACTGTACCACATATCAAGCTAATGAACATTTCATTTCATTTCAAGATTTAATAAGCGTTGTGCGGGTTCGGGTTTCGGCGAAGTGAGGCTCAGACAGTATCCGACATGCGTCGCTCAGTGATTTTATGACGGAAAATCTGTTAGTGTTACTGTCTCCTGATGGCAATAATGTCAGTACTCGATTAACGTTAGTTATTCCGATACCTAGTTGTTGTTGTACTGATTCTAATTTTCTGTCGCGATTTCTTGTGAAATCTGAAATTGCCGCTGATATATCGGGGTTAAGCCTGGGCGCTTGCAATAAACGGCAGTTCTCCGTAACTATTTACTCTTATAAGTTTATCTTTTGTTTCTGTAGGCAGCCCTATACTCAGTATGGGAAGCTACAGTTTTGGCAAGTTTTCATGGATATTCTCGCCGTAACGCGGTGAATCCTCTGTTGTATTGCCCGAGACAGTCAATATCTCCGGGTCCAGTAGTTAAAAGTTGAATGTCACAATATGTTGAAATATTGATACATTAGGGTCATAAAGTATCAATATTAAGATAAAAAATGAGGTTTTATCATGTAGTATATCATTATGCTGGTCATAACGTGCGGATTTTGGATGCAGTAAAGAGGGTTTATGATTCGTGTGTAGATAAAATAATTTTTACCCCGGAAGGATTTTAGAAAACTACCGTTTCAGATGTTTTTGCTGATTTTTTCTATGCTTTATTAGTGGATTTATAAATGACTTGCTGACCCGGTGAGCTTCGCATCACTCAAAATTTGATTGAAAATAAATAATATGGTACATACCCTATCTAAAGCGACGCATCGGCGTGAAAATTAGTAGATAATAAAATTGTTGGTCGTCATCGCCGCTGTACGATCACACGCGAAACATCCTGAGGCTAATTTACTATCCGATCAACCCAAGTTTGCACCTCGCTGGAATGCAACAACGTTAGAGCGCTGTAATGACTTTACGAATCCAGGTTAAAAATTTCAAGCTTGTTGGTCTGCTAGAAGCACCTTAGTATTTTGATGATCGGTGAGTGAGCCAGTCAGTAAGAAGGTGAAAGAATTAAAGAACTTTGAATTGCCGTAGTTTTAAATCTGCTAATTAAAATTGCATGTAATTTAGGGATATACCTAGGTATGTTAAGTTCTCTTTGCCATACGAAAATCAGTCTTCTAGCTTTCCCACAACGAAGTTGAACTAGTTGAAATGCCCTGAATGGCTTCCAGTAAACAATGGTATCGACTGTGCTCGACACTTTAAAAGAAATTCACATTATCCCACAAAAACAAAATCACATCGTCGTAACTATTGAAATATTTGTCCAAATATTGTAGTGTGAAAGACAACGTTTATCTGCTTTAGATACCAGAAGCGATAAATTTATTTATTTTGATAAGGATCAATTCATTACTACCAAATGTGTATTAGAAATACGGCATGATTTTTTATTGTTAAAGCATATTTTTTTCTACTTACTTCGAAATGTTCGAACCCTTTTGTATGAACTTATTAAAGTTATTCAGACAATAGTGTTGATTAGCGTCGAAATAGGCCTAAGAAATTGGTTACAGCAGGCATTGCTTACAGATATGCCAATAGACTCTTGCAGATCTATATTTAGTCATAATGAGACACATTCCTTTATCATTACTTTCCCTTACTCTTACAGAAGTGATTTCACAATCCGGGTTCCGATTCTGGTAGCTCAATGGCAGCGACAATGACGTGACAAATAGCTGGCCAGGTATGGCACCTATCTAATGTTTCTGTAATCATAACATAACATTTACATACAGGTACATTGCTTCTGGCCCCACACTAGGTTACCCTGTGTCGTCGGAACCAGAAACAGCGAGGTCACAAACATGTAAACATCCAAGACCTGGGGATTTTTTTCTTTCTCCCCAGCCGGGATTTGAACCCTTGACCTCTCGCTTGGAAAGCATGACATCACAGAGGTCATCGTTTTATATTAGATAACACATGGAGATAATTAGTAACCATCTAAATGTTTATCATTACATCTTCAACACAGCGCCAAGCCCGTCCGAAGGAAACACTTGGTTCCTACAGCCCTTCACGTCCTCTCGGGTATTGCTGAGGAGCAACAAATTATTCTCAAGACATTAACTTCCAGGTCCTCGATAGAGAACCTGACCAAATTGTGATCTTCCAAATACACTTGACACTGGCAAAGTTAACCTCAAAAGAGTTTAGCACGCCAAATTAAAAGAGGAAGAAGAAGAAATCAAGCTTTTTCAGGTGGAAGAGGCTTTACCATAAATTACTTATATTAAGATTCCCCCAACGCAAAATAGCTGTTACCAAAAGTTGACCTATGCATGTCGTAGTGTTATTGCCACTGAGTCACCATTTTTCCAGCGTTATCGGCCCCAGATATTAATTGCACGTGTGCATTCTAAGAAATTCCATGTAGACAATAATTGTGATAATTAAAATCTTCTTATAAGGCTCAGCGGAGACTGCGGGGGCAGTAAAACCGGAGTTGTTTTACGGTGTTTAGAAAATGGAGATAGGAGCATGAGGCCTAGAGCATCGTCTTGCTTTACCTACCTGTACAAACAAGATTTTGTAAACTTGAACTCGATAACTATCTTATTCTTATACAGGTTATCGCTGAAAGGTGTAGGGGGTGTCTATTGAGGGGTTGTTATAGGGGCATAAGAATAATAAATTAAGGAACCGTTATGTTAAATTACAAAGCCGCCGCCCCCGGTCAGGATGTGATACATCGCTCGAGGTAACAAAGTTACTGTCACCACTACTACTCTTTTCGTTTCCAGAAACTCTGTCTAACGTTACCAAGGTTGCAATTTGTCAGCCGCATAAACATATTTGTGGACAGCCCTTCACATTTTAGTTACCGGAGTATCCTCTATTTCATATTGGTCGTGATCATATAATTTTGTAACTCTATATGGACCTTGAAATTTTCGTAAGAATTTATTACTTTGCCCGGTTGCATTTTGGTTCTGTAATATAACATTACACACCAAAGCCGCCGACGATTTTACCCGGCATATACTAAACTGTGCACCGACACTACCCCACCTGGTAAAGGCTTTGGTGTGTAAAAGGCATTTATGTTACAAATCAACCGATACAAATCAGCTGACTGCCTTAAACGAGTGAAGTCGTTACCTCTATTGATGGCTGATTTCTTTGCATAAGTGGCTGTGGCCAGACGTGCCACAGACCTAACTTCCCTTTGTGTCACTGTCGGTACTTCCACAGGTCATTTTATAAGCTTGTTTCTAATTGAGACAAAATATTATAAAATGAGCTATCTCCTTCCTCGCTTGCGCTACACATTTTTCACGTTGCTATATATAGTGTTCAAAACAAAAAATGCGTCTACTGTTCGCGAAATTGTTAAGGCGGGGCTGGTGGAACTTACAATTGCACCTACAGCTTTCTTTTAGAGGAATAGGATACCAAATTAAAAGGGCTCTTCATCGATATTAATGGGACTGACAGAGCAAAATAACTTCATATTAAGAGAACGATTAAATAAGTAGCAAGTACATAAATTCAAATTATGTACAAAAGCTTTTTTATTTTCTGTTTTTATTTTGTTGTAACTTCGAGAGACTTTTCTGTCGAGCAAAAATAATTAAATTACGTTTGAACGTTCACAAATCCCTGCTGATACTCATGATCAATAAGCTAGTATAAAGAAACAAGTGTTTACATACTCCTATTTCGTGAAAATTGAGATTTGCAAAAGGCGGCTTGGCCTACTGCGGCGCCTCATAACTCATAATGTAACGCCGTTTCCCATAAAAGGTGGCTTAGATACATTCACTATTTCTTTCGAACAAGATAAAAATTGCAATTATATGATTCGGGTAATTTCGGGAATACGACAACTGGCGAAGATTTCTATGTGCATTAGCAGTTTTGGAGAACTGTACTGTACACTATTCCTATTTAATTTGCTTCTCTAGTAACATCACTCAGAGATTACGAGCTCAGTTGGTTGAACAGTAAAATTGATCGTTTGAAATGATTCAAACGTAGCTTTGGTACAATTATTTATTCTGTGGTTTGGTAATGTTTTCATTATGTTTGGTAATGTTTTAGTTCACTGATCAATCAGTGATCTAATCAGGCCTGTGTGTTACGGCATATTTTCCTGTTGAGCAAGCACAATGATGCAAGTCTCCATACTCTATTAGTAGTTGCTCTCAGCAAACGGTTTTTAATGAAATACTCATACCACAGTTATATGACTACATTTAGTTGTTCCATCCTGTATGTATTTATGTTTACTTTAAAGTTGGTGTCGAAGGAATATATCTAGTATACTATTGCCTTATTTTTTTGGGTGGGTGGGTGTACTATTTCCAAAAATCATAAAAGCTAGGTCAATTCATAATGTCTAATTCTAGACACGTTTACGCTTTGTGGAACTCTAGAAAGTCTAGACACAACTGTTGACCTGAATACCAAATCATGTTCAAGACGGAGATATGTCGAATTGCAGGATATCAGTACTATGCTCATCCTCTCAACCTCTGTCTGAATATGAGTAAGCAAAAATAGCAAGAAAAATAGCGAATATTGAAGATAAAAACAAATGAAATGATAACCAAGATATAAAAACATTAAACTTTCTAGAAAGAGTCACATACTTACTTACATTTTCTCTGGGTTCACAATATCTTAATTACAATGGACGCTCTAATGGCAATAGAAAAAAATAATATCTCCATTGATGTGCCGCCCCGTATAGGAAAAGGCGTGACGCTATAATATTTTTGAGTTTTTTGTATAAAGTAGAAATATGTAAATGTTTTTAAGCGAACAAGACAAATGTGCCAATTTAATGCTCTGAAATTTGCCAGTGTCGTCTGGAACCCAGTCTTTGAGTATAATATTAATGTGGACAGATTAGAGTTCATTCAGAAATCCTTTACGCGGCATTTTGCTCAACAGATATTAATCATAAGGATTGCTACGAGCACAGGCTTACCTTATTAGGGTTCCGTACCCTAAAAGTAAGCCTCCGCTGTCCGTCTGTCCGTCCGTCCGTCAGCAGGCTGTATGTCATGAACCGTAAAAGGTATAGAGTTGAGATTTTCACAGATTGTGTATACTAACTACATGAGATATGTAAATTAAAGAGGTCCTCATACAAGAGACGTGTAACACGCGGCTTATAACAAGGTTGTGGTGGCGCAATTGGTTTGATATCGGTTCCGGGATTTGGAAACAGTTTGGATTCACTCGCGGTCGTTCAACAACAGATGCCGGAATTCAGTTCATTGAAAGTATTTTTGATGCCTGGGAAGAGTCACAAGATGCCCTAGGCATTTTTTGTGACTTATCTAAGGCTTTTGATTGCGTTTGTCATGAAACATTGATCAGGAAATTACATCATTATGGAGTTAGAGACACGTCATTGAATTTGTTAAAATCTTATCTGAACGGAAGAATACAAAGGGTAGACGTAAACGGAGAACGATCACCAGGATCATTGGTTTCTTTGGGCGTGCCACAGGGCTCAATATTGGGACCCTTCCTATTCCTCATCTATATAAACGACTTACCCTATCTAGGAAGGGACTGTCATGATATGGTACTGTTTGCTGATGACACCTCACTTATTTTTAAAACAAAGCGAAACCAACACGCTACTGATGATCACGTGAACAATACCGTATCAAGAGTGGTAAATTGGTTTAATGTTAATAATTTGCTATTAAATGAGAAAAAGACTAAATGTGTTAAGTTTCTTACTACTAACGTTAAAAATAATCAGACATGTATAACAATTAAAAATGAGGAATTGGAATTGGTAACCAGCACAGTGTTTCTAGGTATAACGTTGGATTCCAAACTCCAATGGGGTCCACATATTGATAAGCTATCGAACAGACTGAGCTCTGCAGCTTTTGCATGCAGGAAAATCCGTCACTTGACAGATTTAAAAACAGCCAGATTAGTTTATTTTAGTTATTTTCATAGTATTATGTCCTACGGTATTCTGCTCTGGGGCAGTGCTGCTGACATAAATACTATTTTTGTGCTGCAGAAGCGGGCTGTTCGTGCGATTTATAAAATTTATAAAATGAATAATAGAGATTCTCTTAGAAATAAGTTTAAAGAAGTAAATATATTGACAGTCCATAGTCAATATATTTACGAGAATATTATGTATGTCCATAAGAACATTGTTAACTTTCGAAGAAACTGTGATATACATAACTTTAATACTAGAAACAAGGACAAACTTGCAGTGCCCACTACTCGGCTCCATAAAATAAAAAACTCGTTCAAGGGTAATTGTGTAAGATTTTACAATAAACTCCCAAGCACTTTGACAGATCTATCAATTAATAAGTTCAAGAAATACATCAAGCAAAGGCTTATTTCTAAAGCTTACTACAGTATTAAAGAGTACATAGACGATAAAAATGCTTGGGACTGAATTGTTCTAATTAATTGTGAGCATCCTCACTGCCAGAGTTTCTTTTACTGGACACTTGGAGGCCTTTTACACCTCCAAAGATTAATTTAATTATACAACTCTTGACTGTGGGGACCATTTACATCTCCTATTATCATTGTATTATTGACTAAAGAGACTATACATCTCTGTTATTTATATTTTAATTATTTTATTATGACATGAGACTCTTTACATCTCTCAGAAACAATAATTAAGTACTTTTTTTTCTGATAATATGATAATAATACCAAATGTTCTGTAAAAAATGAAATGAAATGACATGTGAAAGTGCCCTTGTGGCCTATTTACAGAATAAACGTTTTGAGTTTTGAGTTTTGAGTTTTGATCCGGGTTCGAATCCAGTTAAGTTTTCTTGGACGAGGCTACGGAACTCTTCGTGTGCGCGTCCGACCCGCACTTGGCCGATTATTACTATAAATATATTGCCTTCCTTTCTTTTCAAAGTGTGTGCGAAAAACTGTAAATGTTGAACGTATCTCTAATTGGGTCGAATATATAGTCTGTTATAAGTAGAACTCGTGCTCCGAAAATTTGATCTCTACGGAACAAAATAATAAACCACATTTCGGGCTTCACCGCAGTCGGGTTTTTATAGACAAAAAAAAACACGAAGCTAAGTAACGAATAAAAAAATGAGAATAGGCTAAAGACTTTATTCTATTCAGATGGACGAAGAATGTTAAAAGAAAAAATAAAATGGTGCTTGTTTCTTTTGGAATTTTCCAAACAAAAAGAAAACTGCTTGAGTTAATTAAAATATAACTATTTCATTGTTTGTTAACTTTTTATCTGTCCCATTTATTTAATATATATTTTTTCTTGTAATTCTGAAATCCTTTCTAATTTCATTGCGGAGTTGCATTCAAAATGTGGATATTATGTATGCGTAAACTCTCCTTGAAAATGTTTTTGACAAAATAGTTTCTTTTTAAACAATTTTGATGTGTTCTACGTTATTTTAGTTTGAGTCGCACTGCGCGTGACTGCATTGTTTGCGCTCTCTTTTCTTTCATAGGTGAAAGTAATTTAACTCTGTCACTTTCGTTTCAAAGTCAAAGTCAACGTCAAAGTTCTTTATTACTGTAGATATTTACATACACTTACTAAACGTCATTTTTTGCCTCTTCTTTACATTGGACCACTGTGGGAGAGGGGGCGTAGAAACTTTCACAGATTGATTTTTAGATCTCTTTTAAAAACTGGTTTTGCTTAACTAATACAAATATTACAATATAAATTATTATGATTATTACGCAGGAATAAATAATTACAAGATGTTTAACAGCAAGGTCTGTGTTGAGCTAGATTAACCCCATACAGTCCTGTCATTTAAGTAATCTTGAACATTGTAATATCCCTTTTTCAAAAAAGTCGCTTTTACATGATTTTTAAATTGTTCAAATGGTAATTTCAAAATCTCCACAGGCTATTGTAGGAATGCATGCATATTTTTGTGTGTTTTTTGTATAAAGTAGAAATATTTAAATGTTTTTTAAGCGACATTCGTATTTCGTTTATATTTATTTTTCATTTCACTTAACCCTCCATTACAAATTCACACATCACAACACCACCTAGGAAGTCCTGCTTAAAAAACAAAGATCAAGTGCGAGTCACCTCGCGCACGAAGGGTTCAGAACTACCTTACAATGGTAGGGATGTGGTGTGGTATATTTTAGACTCGTAGTTTCGGAGATAAGGAGGGGAATTATCATTTTAACAACTCCTTAAAATATGACTTCACCATTCTGTTACATCCGGTGTGATGTATCTGATATCGAATACCGGCTGTTTGGAGTAGGGAGCGAATAAAGTTGCTCTGATCAGATCGGTTTTGTAGTAAAAGTTGTTCAGGTTGATGTCCCTTACTCCCAAAAATTATTGTTGCTCCATACTCTAAACACCTTGTACAATATTTTTTTTGATAAATGTTTTTATTCAAAATGGTTCATCTGTTCATGTTCATTCTGTGCGAAGTAAGTGAATTCGCATAATAAATAATTAATAAATAAATCTGATAGATTTAGAAAGTATTTCATTGAATCTGTGACAAGAATTTATTCCATTCAAATCAACAAACAATTAAACTTTATAATTAAAGATACAAAAAAACCTAATAAACAATACAATGTTGTATAATTAATCTTTATTGTTGGGACCAAATACAACAACTGATATTTCAGACTTGGGTGAGATCCTATGCTGCTAATATTGTGCAGTTTTGCTGATAATTAAATAAAATTTTAGGTAAACACGCATTACTCAATCGGCATTTAGGTAAACGCGTCTTTCTTCTTTATTTAATCATTTCTTTGATTCCTATTTTTATTGCACACAAATAATGTAGTAAATTAGTTTATCCGTTCAAAAACGCAAATTACGACCAGCTTATTATTTGTAATATATCTATCGTATTAGGAATTAGCCTGTAAGGATATGTATTTATGTGGAAATAAATGAAATTAGTTACAAATTTCGAACATTTGCCCTAAATTACAATGATGATGAGATGCCGTTATATTCGAAATTAAATGTCAATGCCGCAATGCCGGTCGTAACATGCGGTTCCTGAACACATCATAGAGAGCTTACAATATGCTGGTAGATAAAATGTTGTATGTAACTCGATGATATTATGAAGCAATCATAACTGTTCGCAACACTTGCTCCAAAATGATAGTTTATATACCATGCAAGCCTTAACTAAAGCATCATTAGCTCTAGGCTTTAGGGGTGACAAAAAAGTGTATTGAATTTCATTATGTCACAACCTAGATCACTCCAGGGATTAAAGGATTTCACTTATTGAAGTTCTTATTGCTATGTCCTTAAAATCTTATTTCGTTAAATACGAACGGCGCTCAAAGCCCCGCTCCCGGGGGCGGCGGCGGTAAATCAAAACCCGCGATTGTTGAAAGACTCTGCAAATTAATTAAATTTAATAAAATGCTGTTTTTAGTAGCCTTGCTTTTTATATTTTCTCTCGGAGGAGGTGCGAAAAGTAGCGTGTACTCCTCAGGGATAAAGCTATTTTGGCTTGGGCACGCTTGAATCCCTCTCTGCATTCAGGACTTCAATCTTAATTCTCTCGTTTCGCCCGGGAGTTAAATCTGGAGTCCTTCGTTACGTTCAGGATTTAATATCACGCCCGTCACATAAACAGTGCTTTATCCCCTTGGTGCACAATCTACTATTTTCACAGATAAGAAATGTGAATACATTTCTTCACCACATATTACGACGAGCTACTGTTTATTTTAGAATAAAATATAAATAAACATTAGCTCGTCGTAATATGTGGTTTTTGAACGCATTATAGGCTGTTTATTGTATCTGTTTAGATAAAAAAGAAGAGTCTCATGAAAATAGCACACATAGGCGAGCTTATCTCTAATAACAAATCTGTCAGACCTGCTCAAGGAAAGGTTTATTGCTGAGCAGGGGCAGACTTATGTGTACATCAATATAACGAAATAAACGAGTACATACATAAATATAAATAAATAAAGTAAAATAAAATATATAATTACTATAATTATATAATAAATACTAATAATATACTAATACTCCTACTACTTCTTTATTTCTTACTTTCTTTCTTTCTTTCGAAGATAATTATGAATATTGAAAAAGCAAGAGATGTTATGCCAGGATTGCAACAAGAGAGGGTATTTAATCACAGCCTACCCATTTTCTGGGGAAAAGGCGTGAGCATAAGTATATTAGCTATCTAAGAGATCATATTGGGACTGCTTCCGCGAAGCGACTCTCGTCCACATCACCAGAATCTAATTGCACCCCACGCGCAATGTCCTACCCAATTAGTGTAGCTGGTTGAATAAAGCTGGGCTATATAAATAATAGGCACTGGTTCATAACATGGTACAGAAGACTTTACTCTCAGGAAAACAGAAACGAACAGAACATAACGAGAGTCAGACTACGACATGACTGAAATACTACTGACAGATTCTAAAACAAAATACAAAATTAATACAAAAAAAGGTATAAAAAAGAAGAAAAGGTTTCCAAATAGGTGCGTCGTGCACATTCCTCCCCTTTTCTATAAGAAGGGCAGCTTCACCAGCTTACGGAGGGGCCGCCGCATGACGCCCATCAGGGTGCGAACATCAGCCACCCGGATTACTCCATCGGGCCCTGGAAAAACTGCTGTGACTCGTCCCCGTGGCCACGTGCCTCTGGGAGAGTTTGGATCTGCGATGAACACCACGTCGCCAATGGCCACCTCAGGAGCTACTCCACGCCCGCGTCTAGGGATGAGTGTTGGCAGGTATTCTTTGACCCATCGCTGCCAAAAATGGTCTGCCAGTCGAACGGCCTTGCGCCAGCTGCTTCTTGAGGCAAAATCCGAGTCTGATAACGTGGCTGGTATCGGGCGGCCTGAAGATGCAGCCAGAAGAAAGTGCGTGGGAGTGAGCGCTTCTTCGCTGTTGTGATCGACGGCGACATGGGTGAGTGGGCGCGAGTTGACAAGTGCCTCAGCCTCTGCCAAAAGCGTGCGAAGCACCTCGTCCGTTGGGGCACGTTCTGTGAGTGTCACCTTGAGAGCCACTTTTACGCTCTTCACCAGTTAATCTTCTCTGAAGCAGCGTACTGCGCTGTGGCTTCGGCGTAGAGGCGACGGAGCTCTCGGTTGGCGCCTACAAAAGCGGTCCCGTTGTCTGACCAGAGCTCTGCTGGCGTGCGAGCCCCTGGTTGTAGATATTAGTGATCGCGCGGTATTAGAACAATTAATTCGTGAGCAATATAATATAGATTCGATTGGCATTTCTAAACGCGAAGCGCGCAGCTCCTATGACGAACGAGCTGTCCAAATTCTTGAGCGCACGGCACGACGCCTACCGAGCAGTCGTTATGAAGTCGGGCTTCTTTGGAAAACTGACAATCTATTTGTGCCTGACAGTTCTAAGCTTGCCTTGTCTAGGTTTCTTAGTCTGGAAAAAAAGATGTGCAGGGACTCTAACTATGCAGAGCGATACCGTCAAAACATACACGACATGATTTGGAAGGGTTATGCCGAATTGTGCACGGAAGTGCATACCGCCAAGTCGCCTGTTTGGGTTCTGCATAAGTATCTCACATTACTGCGAATGCGTAGTCTAACTCGAAGGGGCTTATGTGTAGATAATTTAGTTCGATTAGAGGGAGGGCTTGCAGGCCCTGATATCCAGCGTGACTCAGGAGACAACGTGACGCGCTTGATGCGAGTTGCATCGTCCGCAACGTTTAAATGACTTGGCACCCAGCGCCATTCCTTCACGTCAGTTATCTCTATAATCTCGCCTACTCTATGTGACACGAACGAATTGAACAGACGCGCCTCGCTTCGGAGCCAACCCAAAACTGTCATAGAATCGCATCAGAATATGCGTTTGATAGGTTTGAGTCTGTGAGCTTCACAAATACTGGAGGCGAGGCGAGCTGCAACCAAAGCTCCTTGAAGTTCCAAACGATTTATGGAAATTGGTTTTAGAGGAGCTACGCGAACTTTACTACATATAAGCGCAAGCTTTACGTCACCGTTTTCCTTAATAAAACGCCAATATGCGACCGCAGAAAAGGCAGACTCGCTTGCGTCACAGAAAACGTGAAGCTCGCACTTATCTACTTTCAACTCGCCAGGACAGTAGCAGCGTGGGATCTGCAATCGGGAAGCGGCAAATAAATCTTCAAACCAATGTCTCCACGCCGCACTGTCATTCTGCGAGAACTCCTCATCCCAGTCAAGACCCTTACGCCATGCATTCTGGAACATAATACGGCCTGTCACTACTACTGGCGCTAGAATTCCGAGTGGGTCGAAAACCCGCATGACGTGAGCCAACACTTCGCGCTTGGTAAACTTATTTGGCAACGCACAATTGTTGCTTATTCCCGTGTTAAAACCAATTGTATCGGCGACGGGTTGCCAAATAAGGCCAAGAGTGCGCACGGGCGTGGCGAGGCCAAGGTCAACATCTACATCGTGACTAGCTACAGGGACCTCAACAAAGCTCTCTTTTGGCAAAAGTGAGAGAGCAGAGGGTTCGTTTGAGGCCCACGCCCGCATTTCGAAACCAGCATGTCGATGGATATGGTGAATCTCTGCGGAAAGTTTAGCAGCTTCATCGATCGAATCTAGTGTAATGGTACACGAGAGTCGGTACATTTGATACTTCATTCTGCGTGATAGAGAGCTAGCCCAACGCCGCGCTGTTTTGAATACGAGAATCGGTTCAGATAACGTTTGGGGGTTTTGCGTAGCTCAGTGGCAAGTTAGCAAAAAACAGAGCCGACGCGTGGGATGGTTCGACGAAGTTTACAGGTCAGGTTTTTTTTATCGCATTCCTGCGAGATGTGTAGAGATCAGAGCCGATTTGGCTGCGCGTTGAATAAAATTATGAATAACTAAATAATGAAAGGTTATTATGGAACGATACGGAGAAAGCTATTGTGTTGATTGCAAATATACAATTGCGATTGAGGTATGGAATGGAGAGTCTGACACGACTAGTATGAATAGCATTCTAGTGGTCTTTGCTGCGCGCACCTAGCGGTCGGGAATGCTTAATTAATCGCAACAAGCTTTTATTGGTCAGCGATCAACAGATTCTGTGTATCGGCAGTACCAAATGATTTGAGTGATAACCTACGGTTGATCATAGTGAATATGCGTACACACAATTTGTAGAACGGCGGATCTGCATGGCATGGTTGAAAATAGACCCTGTGTAGTTAGTGATAAGAAGCTTCGCTTGGGCAGAGCGTGTTCGCAAAGGACGCTGTTTTTTTTTCTTTCAGACATGTGGGGCGTATAAATACGATTTGCGGGGGAAGGGAGAGCATTCAGTCTCAGCGTCTAGCTACTGTGACAGTCGTCTTTCACGAGTTCTAAACAGTTTTTGACTGCCGTGTTACGCGTCAGAACTAAACGAATTTGTGATTGCGAAGTTTCAGTGGTTTTTCGTGAGTGTCTGAAGCGCCGAGATATACCTCGGTTCCTATCCTTTATATCAACCTACCCCAAATTCCAAAACTATCCTTGGGTCGTTAGATAAGAACTTTAAGGTAAATTATCTGAGTCTGAGTCTGGGCTTGGAGCGACCCTAAATTCCTTTTTCCTTCACCATAGGGTTCCTGGATTGGCTCTTAGGATATTCGCGGGCTAATTCTCTCCTCATTCCTTTCGAGTAGCGAGTTTTGAAATTCCCACACACACAGTCATTAAACATACAAGCACATTCAAATCAAACTCACTCATTTTCGAGTGGTGTCGATAATGGACGTGGTATAACACTAGGTTTTTAGATCAGGCTAGACAGGAGTTTAGTTGCGGCTAAACCTAGGTTGGCAGGGCATAGGGAGACTGTTTGATCGATGAGGTTCCGAGGATGGAAATAACAAATTCAGAACAAAGTTAAACCGGTGTCAACACTGATAACCTATCCTGTTGATATTTTGACATTTGAGTGTTGTCGGGGACGCGCGAAGAGATCAATTTACAGTCTAAAGTTCATTGTTTAGGACCGGGTAGGTGTTTTGCATTGCCTTGGGTCAGATTGGATTCAAGTTGCATTTTTAAAATAAATGTAAATTTCGCTGGAGGTCTAATGTGTAGGCTGAGTCGGTATATATGATTAGGCTCAGTCGAGGCGTGCTGCGGCTAGTGGAATTCATAGTTTGGTATTTATCGAACTATGCACTTCGCTATGGTGTGGGTTAGATCTCCTAAAGCAATAATGCCTACGTTTCGATAACATCCAGCTCAAATTGCGCAGAGCTGAAGGTTTCAAAACGTTACGGACCTTTTGAGGTAACCGCTAGTTCAGAACCCATTTCGGAAAATCAAATCGTAATTGTGTAAACCGGTATTTTCGGATCGTTATTGCCGTGAACCAAATATATAATTGGAACCACCACAAGCCGCTACTAGCGAGCACATGAAATATCATTGAGTACTCACGTCGTAAAACTACGACGGATATCTATACGATATCACAAACAAATATTATAAACTGTGGTCGACCACTAAAAGAAGTTCCTAGCGCCCATATATTCAAAACCCAAATGGTACCATCACACATAAATATAACAACGATTGATTTGGCGCAATACACCGCTGACTGATGCGAATTACCGGCTCGCGGACATATATGCTTTCTCTGTCTAACTTGAAACTGTAACTTCCTGAACCAAACTTCGTTCGACTATTGTACGCCTAACGAATTTCTCAACGAACGAGAAATTCAGACTTATCATTCTTAACTTACAAATCTTACAGCTGAATCGGGTCCTCTCATTTTGGGATAGATAGAATAGACGATCATAGCTACTGTTAGCGGTGGCTCGACCTTAGCTTTGTGCCGTTACAGATTTCTGGTGCCGAGACCGAAGGATATCCTAGATAGTCTGATACCTAGATATTCTAAAAGAATCAAGGTCTAACGCGTTACTTTTAAAAATAACACAACGTAGAAACGATTTTAAACAGTTCAGTTTTGTAAATAAGAAATAAGCAAAAAAAAGGGGGCATTGTTTTCAGATGAGCTACGGCGGTTTAGTGTTCAGGAATTATGGCCGGCCGGCTTAGAAAAAACGCTAGGCGTGTTTCACTTTCGCATACAAGTGAAATGGCGTCAGGACAGGTGACGCAATTGTTATCTGAAATAGTGAATAGATTAGACAGTTTGGAAAGGGGTTCTAGCACGAGCAATGCTAGTAGGACTTCGGACAGACAGACTGACAGACAGGAACTAGAGACGTTTCAACAATCGGTAGAAAAACGTCAATCATGCATTGTGAAAATGACTCAGAAGTTGCCGACATTCGATGGGCGGAGTTCGGAAAATCCGATGATTTTCTTAAGAGATTTAAAGGCTTATATTAAAGTCTCGGGAGATAGTTCTAGGGCTTTGATATGGGCAGCGGATAGTTTGGTAGGAATTGCAAAAGTTCGAATGAGCATATACAGAGACTCATGGCGAACCTATTCGGATTTTGAAAAAGATTTCAGAGAGGTATTCTGGGGTCATAATGAACAGGAATTAATTAAGCAAAGATTCCTAACTGCGAAGTTTGATTCTAAGAAAGGACAAAGTATGGAAGAATTCTTTGCCTCTCAATTGAATAGCATATATGAACTTACGATACCGTTTACTGATACGGAGAAAATCAACACGATTTTCAGACAGTTGCCGCGTGATATTCAGGTAGCGTTTTTTGCTAGAAAGGAACCAATGACTATACGAGATGCGGTCGACTTCCTTCGGCATTTAGAACGGAATGTCGATGGGGGATTAAGTGCGTTGCATGGTTCGGAGACAATGGATACGAATAACGTAAGGCGGAATAGCTACATGCGTGGGCAATATCGAGCTATGCGGGTAAATACGATACGTTATAACGCGGTGAGTCGTAGGGATAATTATAACGCGGGAACGAAGGCGCGAAACGAATTTGGGACGCGCGCTCGCGGTTATTTTCGCGGTAGAGGTAGACAGCCTCAGGCTAGTTTCAAGGCAATAGAGTTCCAAAGGGGCAATGATGGTTCAGATAATACAGAGGCAGGGCAAAGTTCAAGTGACAGGAATAATGCGATAAATCAGAATTCAAAAAACTAGTGGACTCGCGCGGGTCGTTCGCGCTCAGATATTTATTACGGTTCGGGTGGACAGCCGATCAAATTGAAAAAAAGCATAGACTGTATGATTTGTGTAATTTGGATTTGAACGTGGGTGTGAATGAATTTATTAGCGCATAAAGCGCATGGATATGCCGTGTGTTTAGAGGAAAAATCTAGATCGAATTGTAGAGATCGAAATGACAGACGTTTACATACGATATTCAGAGACGACGATTCGACTGAGTGTGGGCGCGAGTTATGTAGTACCTTGACATTACCTGAGATAGATGTGCGTATTGGGAATATTGTTGTAAGGAGTTTGATTGATTCGGGGAGCGAAATCAGTGTAATAAGTCGGAGAGTGTACGAAGAAGTGTGCAGACAGTTGGGAAAACCGACGGAAATACCGATTCCAAGTTTGAGAATCACAGGTGCATTTGGAGTCAGTAAGGAAAAGGTTGATAAATTAGTAACGTTACCATTAACAATAGGTGAATGTGTTATCGATACTCCAATGCTAGTATTAACAAGGGTGCCTAAAGATTTAATTTTGGGGTTTGATTTTATACAACAGACGCGAGCCAGTTTAATGTGTGAGGGTAATAATAGGCTAATTATACGAAGCGCCGGGCGGATGTGTGAAATACCATGAGGTACTGGCCCTAATCAGGATTCTTGCTGTTGTACAATGGAAGTACAGAACCAAGATACCAGTAGAAATATGATAGAGGAATATGTGAATAATTCATCAATACCTGTTGAACACAAAACAAAGTTATTGCCGGTGTTAAATAAACATGCAGAGTTGTTTAGCGATAGGGTAGGTCGGACAAATAAATATATACATGAGATAAAAATGAGAGATGAAACGCCTTTCGTAAAACGAAGCTATCCCATACCGTTTGCATATCGCGATAAAGTAACAAAACGATTGGAAGAAATGGATCTGATAGGTATTATTAGTAGGCAATCTACGAATTTCAGCAGTCCATTGACTTGTGCATTAAATAAATCAGGAGAGGTCCGTATCCTGCTAGATGCACGACAATTAAACACGGGAATGGTTGGCGAGGTTGAAACCACACCTTTAATGAGTGAGATATTGCAATCCGGGCGCCGGATAAACTACATAGGGGTTATTGATATCAAAGATGCGTATTTTTCTATACCATTATCAGACGAATCTAAACGATACACGGGTTTTTTATATCAAGGCAGAAGTTATGTTTACAACGTTTTACCTCAGGGGTTGAAAACCAGTGTGGGTTCATTTTCGAGGTCGATGGACTTAATTCTAGGGCCAAAGGTTAGGTCATATTGTTTAAATTTTGTTGACGATTTGGCAATTTTAACTGAGGGTGACTTCGAACAGCATTTGTCTCAAGTGAATACGGTTCTGAGTAAATTGAAAGACGCGGGCTTCACATGCAAACTAAAAAAAATGCGAGTTCGCACAAAAAAAGGTCAAGTTATTGGGGCATATTTTGTCTACACAAGGTTTGCAAATGGACCCGGACAAAATTGAAACACTTAAACTATATCCGTCACCCAGAACTGTCAGGCAATTGAGGGCGTTTTTGGGGTTCATAAATTACTTTAGGAGATTTATAAAAAATTTTGGAACGTTAACACAGCCCTTGTACAATTTATTACGGTCTGGAGTCAAGTTCGTCTGGAGTGCGCAGGTGCAAAGTGCTTTTGACGAGATAAAAAACAATTCTTAGAAAGTATAATTTTGAGTCAGCCATTGGCGGGAAAAACATATTATGTTTAATGTGACGCCAGCGCTAAAGGAATTGGGGGCTATGTTTATCAATTAGATGATTCGGGCCAGGAACGAATTATAGGGTTCTGTTCGCAGGCATTTAAGGGTGCTCAGACTAGATGGTCGGTCAGTGAACAGGAAATGTATGCAGTTATATACACTTTAAAGCGATTTGAGATATATTTGCGGGGAGAAAAGGTTATTATTAGAACTGATCATAAAAGTTTGACGTTCATTAAGTCGTGGACTTTATTGGGGGCACGCGTAACTAGGTGGGTTATGTTTTTAGAGCTATTCGATTACGACATAGAATTTGTGCGAGGGACTGATAATCAAATTGCCGACACGCTAAGCAGGCAAATAGCGGGACCTGGAGGTATGATTGACAGTACAAATGTTCAGCCGGGGATATTCTGGTTTCAGGCATCGAATACCGCAAGTGTTATTTCGAGTTTACGGGACATAGCGAGATTACAAAGCGAAGATGAGCGGTTAAATCGAATTAGCGGTTGTATCAGACGTAGTGTGGTAGATACGGAAACGAGAGGGTTTGAAAATTACAAGCTAGTAGGTGATACGTTATATTTTCACGTGCCGAAGCGGAACGTACAGTTGCTAGTAATTCCGAAATCACTCCAGGAGGAACTAATTTTACACATACATGAAGAAATAGGTCACTACGGCAGATATAAAATATTAGCACTGATGAAGGACAGATATTATTTTCTTCATATGAGTAGGGTGATTAGCACGGTGATAAGAAGTTGTGACATATGTCAAAAGGTCAAACCAAGTACTAACAATACCGTTGGTCCTTGTACACCGGTGTTGGCGGAAAGGTTGGGTGAGAAAGTTTTCTCGGACCTTTATGGGCCATTGCCCGTAGGTAAATTCGGATATCAATATATATATGTGATTCAAGACGTGTACAGTAAAGTAATAAAATTATATCCAATGTGAAAAGCGACAGGTAGGAGCGTGCTCGCTTGTACAAAGAGATTTCATAGGGAAATACCTATCGAAACTATAATTACGGACTCAGGACCACAGTTCATATCGAAAGTTTGGGAATTTGGTCTGAAACAGCTAGGAATTCGGGTCACTCATACGTCGGTGTATTGTCCAAATTCTAATAGCGTAGAAAGAGTGAATCGCGAACTAGGTCGACTAATTAGAACTTATTGCGGCGGAAGTAATCCAAGTTGGGTCGACGTGTTACCGGACATTCAGAATTGCTATAATAATATCGAACACACAAGCACAGGCTTTGCGCCTAATGAGTTAGCGTTTGGTAGGCGGGAACCGTTAACTATTGACAAGGAATTAGGCGATGAATGGTTATTAGGCCATAGTGTGCGAGATACGGAACAGGTGCGGAATGTAGCGATAGAAAACTCTAAAAGTTCTAGTGAACGACGTAAGCGACAGGCAGACAAACGGCGTAAATTAGAAGTCTATCGTATAGGTGATTATGTGAAACTTAAGACCTTTGTGCGTTCAAATAAAGAACATAAAATCATGCGGAAATTTTCATTGTTGTATAAAGGGCCTTATGCTATTTCGGCAGTGATATATCCGAACTGTTATACTTTAGTAGATCCGGGTTCAAATGAGATATTGGGTAATTTCAATACTATAAGTATAGCCAGGTATTATGTGAGGACGAATAAGGGCGTAGATAAATAAGATAGTGTACAAAAGATATATAATTAAGCTGTAAGCTGTAAATTTGAGTAACTACTTGTTGATTTAAGGATCTTGCATGGTTTGGAAACAAAAACAAAAAAAAACAATTTGTATATATATAGTAATACGAATTAGGATAAATTGCGGGTAAGCGAGGTTGTATAGTTAGATAGATAAATAAGATAAGACAGGAGAGAACTCAATCGAGTTGTGTAAATATTATATACATAATTGACAGATTCATCGGTCTGTGTACATGATTTGAGATGTTCGTGCGTATAGAGTAGATATGGACAAAGCATGGGTAGCATAGTGGTAATGAGATCCTTGCGCCATGTTAACTGAGATAAACAGTGTCTCAAGGTCTGGGAGGGGGCTGTAATGGTACACGAGAGTCGGTACATTTGATACTTCATTCTGCGTAATAGAGGGCTAGCCCAACGCCGCGCTGTTTTGAATACGAGAATCGGTTCAGATAACGTTTGGGGGTTTTGCGTAGCTCAGTGGCAAGTTAGCAAAAAACAGAGCCGAAGCGTGGGATGGTTCGACGAAGTTTACAGGTCAGGTTTTTTTTGTCGCATTCCTGCGAGATGTGTAGAGATCAGAGCCGATTTGGCTGCGCGTTGAATAAAATTATGAATAACTAAATAATGAAAGGTTATTATGGAACGATACGGAGAAAGCTATTGTGTTGATTGCAAATATACAATTGCGATTGAGGTATGGAATGGAGAGTCTGACACGACTAGTATGAATAGCATTCTAGTGGTCTTTGCTGCGCGCACCTAGCGGTCGGGAATGCTTAATTAATCGCAACAAGCTTTTATTGGTCAGCGATCAACAGATTCTGTGTATCGGCAGTACCAAATGATTTGAGTGATAACCTACGGTTGATCATAGTGAATATGCGTACACACAATTTGTAGAACGGCGGATCTGCATGGCATGGTTGAAAATAGATCCTGTGTTGTTAGTGATAAGAAGCTTCGCTTGGGCAGAGCGTGTTCGCAAAGGACGCTGTTTTTTTTTCTTTCAGACATGTGGGGCGTATAAATACGATTTGCGGGGGAAGGGAGAGCATTCAGTCTCAGCGTCTAGCGTCTAGTGACAGTCGTCTTTCACGAGTTCTAAACAGTTTTTGACTGCCGTGTTACGCGTCAGAACTATACGAATTTGTGATTGCGAAGTTTCAGTGGTTTTTCGTGAGTGTCTGAAGCGCCGAGATATACCTCGGTTCCTATCCTTTATATCAACCTACCCCAAATTCCAAAACTATCCTTGGGTCGTTAGATGAGAACTTTAAGGTAAATTATCTGAGTCTGAGTCTGGGCTTGGAGCGACCCTAAATTCCTTTTTCCTTCACCATAGGGTTCCTGGATTGGCTCTTAGGATATTCGCGGGCTAATCCTCTCCTCATTCCTTTCGAGTAGCGAGTTTTGAAATTCCCACACACACAGTCATTAAACATACAAGCACATTCAAATCAAACTCAACCATTTTCGAGTGGTGTCGATAATGGACGTGGTATAACACTAGGTTTTTAGACTAGGCTAGACAGGAGTTTAGTTGCGGCTAAACCTAGGTTGGCAGGGCATAGGGAGACTGTTTGATCGATGAGGTTCCGAGGATGGAAATAACAAATTCAGAACAAAGTTAAACCGGTGTCAACACAGATAACCTATCCTGTTGATATTTTGACATTTGAGTGTTGTCGGGGACGCGCGAAGAGATCAATTTACAGTCTAAAGTTCATTGTTTAGGACCGGGTAGGTGTTTTGCATTGCCTTGGGTCAGATTGGATTCAAGTTGCATTTTTAAATTAAATGTAAATTTCGCTGGAGGTCTAATGTGTAGGCTGAGTCGGTATATATGATTAGGCTCAGTCGAGGCGTGCTGCGGCTAGTGTAATTCATAGTTCGGTATTTATCGAACTATGCACTTCGATATGGTGTGGGTTAGATCTCCTAAAGCAATAATGCCTACGTTTCGATAACATCCAGCTCAAATTGCGCAGAGCTGAAGGTTTCAAAACGTTACGGACCTTTTGAGGTAACCGCTAGTTCAGAACCCATTTCGGAAAATCAAATCGCAATTGTGTAAACCGGTCTTTTCGGATCGTTATTGCCGTGAACCAAATATATAATTGGAACCACCATAAGCCGCTACTAGCGAGCACATGAAATATCATTGAGTACTACGTCTACGTATACGATATCACAAACAAATATTATAAACTGTGGTCGACCACTAAAGGAAGTTCCTAGCGCCCATATATTCAAAACCCAAATGGTACCATCACACATAAATATAACAACGATTGATTTGGCGCAATACACCGCTGACTGATGCGAATTACCGGCTCGCGGACATATATGCTTTCTCTGTCTAACTTGAAACTGTAACTTCCTGAACCAAACTTCGTTCGACTATTGTACGCCTAACTTATTACTTATCATTACTTATCATTCTTAACTTACAAATCTTACAGCTGAATCGGGTCCTCTCATTTTGGGATAGATAGAATAGACGATCATAGTTACTGTTAGCGGTGGCTCGACCTTAGCTTTGTGCCGTTACACTAGGCTCACTATACAGTCATCCATATAGTGATCGACTATGATGGCTCGAGCCGCGGCTGGATAGCGCTCTTGCCACTCCACTGCATTCTTATTTTTAATGTAAATGGCAGTAAAAGCACTAGATGCGGCACCGAAAATCATTGATGACATGCGGTATGTCTTAATTGGCTCTGTAGGGTTGTCACGCCAGAGAAATCTTTGCGCATCACGATCCTCCACACGAATTTTCACTTGAGAAAACATCTCGCGTATGGCTCCCATCAGGGCAACTTTGCCTTCCCTAAAACGCAAAAGGATTCCAAGCAGGGGCTGCAAAAGGTCAGGACCGGTTAGCAGGAGCGAATTCAGGGAAACTCCTTGACTTTTCGCAGCAGCATCATGGACTAATCTTAATTTATTCGGCTTATTCGGATTGGTTACACCGAAATGTGGCAGAACCCAAACAGGCGACTTGGCGGTATGCACTTCCGTGCACAATTCGGCATAACCCTTCCGAATCATGTCGTGTATGTTTTGACGTTATCGATCTGCATAGTTAGAGTCCCTGCACATCTTTTTTTCTAGACTAAGAAACCTAGACAAGGCAAGCTTAGAACTGTCAGGCACAAATAGATTGTCAGTTTTCCAAAGAAGCCCGACTTCATAACGACCGCTCGGTAGGCGTCGTGCCGTGCGCTCAAGAATTTGGACAGCTCGTTCGTCATCGGAGCTGCGCGCTTCGCGTTTAGAAATGCCAATCGAATCTATACTATATTGCTCACGAATTAATTGTTCTAATACCGCGCGATCACTAATATCTACAACCAGGGGCTCACTAACAGTCGCATGGTTGACAGTGTCAACTGGCGTCGTCTTGCTACAGCCAAAACCGAATAAAACCCACCCTAAGGCGGTATGAATTGCAACCGGCTGTGTCCTAGAACCCTTACGAGTGGCCCTAGACATAGTAAGATGCCAGTTGTCAATGCCAATGATAATTGTCGGTTTTACGTTGTCATAGCAAAATTCTTCCTTTATGTCAGAAAGGTAACTAAATTTTGACACGTCAGATTTGTCAATCGTCAGTCGCGCTGCACAAACTAACCCGTTAATTGCCCGAGCCCTACGAATCATAAAAGTCTCTTTTGCGTGGCGTCCCTTTATATGAAATTCGACATACTGAACCGTCGTGTCTTTGCTTAACCCGCCTACGCAGTCGAGACGTATTTGTCTCTCGGGCCCGCAGACTCCTAATTTAGCAGCTATCTCCAAATCTAAGAAAGACGCTGATGCACCATCATCCAACAATGCATAGGTGTCTACGGTACCTGACGGACCGGAAACGGTCACGGCCACGACCTTTAATAACGGACGGAGGAACGACGGATGCACTGAGGATTCAGTTGCAATTGAAGTCGATGTATGAGACAGGATCTCATCGTTATTATATGAAGCGGGTGCGAGCGGGGCGGCGGGGCCTGCTGCGGGGGCGGCGGGGCTTGCTGCGGGCGCGGCGGCCCGCGGCGCGGCGCTGGACGTGCCCGCGGCGGCCTCGTCATCCTCCACTTCCACGTGCGCGGCGGCGGCGCGCTCATAATTCGGGTTGTGCAACAACGAATGATGACGGAAAACGCAACCGTCAATGTCACAAGTTTTCTTTGCCTTGCACAAACTTAATCTATGCCAACCTACTTTGAGGCATCGATGACAGACTCTTTTCTTTTTAATCAATTTCCATCTGTCATCGACTGACAGTGACGCAAATTTGTGACATTGAACTAAATCATGCGATTGTTGACATACAATGCACGAATTAATTTTAGGTGCAGTCGTCGATGAATTCAATTTATTTTTATGCGAAATTGAATTGCAATTCGAGCGATTTTCAGCGATAACATGCACATTATCCCTGGCCCGCCTACTATCTACCGCGTGCGACGCAGTAGTCGGCTCAGGTATCATGCCAAAGCGAGACTGGAGGTCTATCTCGTGTGCTAGGAAATCGGCTAGATTTTCTAGCTTTGATAGACCACCAGCCTCATAACGAGCGGCATAATCTAGCCATTTGGCTCGCAATAGAGGGGAAATCTTTGAAATAATTGCCTGAAAGAGTTCCGGCGATGACAGATATTCCGTATGATCTAATAAACGAATGACTTCCACGCAATTGCGAACTCTACTGGCAAAAATGGCAAAATCTTTACCTTCACCGTTCACGCGCGGCAACGCGCGCACACCGCGGCTACCTCGTGCGCCACCACCAGCTCGGGGCGGCCGTAGCGCGTGTCGAGCGCGCGCAGCACGACGCCAGGCTCGCGCGCTGAAACCAGCAGCGCAGCCACCGCCTCGCGCGCCGCGCCCGTCAGCGCCGCGTTCAGTCTTGCCAGGTTGTTCACAGCACTGTATGAAGCTTGCGTATTTTCGAAACACTTTTTCAGACTGAGCCAGTCTAAATGTGACTTGCCGTCAAAGCGAGGCAAGATATTCAATGCGGGGCTATTGCCTTTATTAACTTTATCAAACAAAACCTCGTGCTTTATCCCCTTGGTGCACAATCTACTATTTTCACAGATAAGAAATGTGAATACATTTCCTCACCACATATTACGACGAGCTACTGTTTATTTTAGAATAAAATATAAATAAACATTAGCTCGTCGTAATATGTGGTTTTTGAACGCATTATAGGCTGTTTATTATATCTGTTTAGATAAAAAAGAAGAGTCTCATGAAAATAGCACACAAAGGCGAGCTTATCTCTAATAAGAAATCTCTCAGACCTGCTCAAGGAAAGGTTTATTGCTGAGCAGGGGCAGACTTATGTGTACATCAATATAACGAAATAAACGAGTACATACATAAATATAAATAAATAAAATAAAATAAAATATATAATTACTATAATTATATAATAAATATTAATAATATACTAATACTCCTACTACTTCTTTATTTCTTACTTTCTTTCTTTCTTTCGAAGATAATTATGAATATTGAAAAAGCAAGAGATGTTATGCCAGGATTGCAACAAGAGAGGGTATTTAATCACAGCCTACCCATTTTCTGGGGAAAAGGCGTGAGCATAAGTATATTAGCTATCTAAGAGATCATATTGGGTCTGCTTCCGCGAAGCGACTCTCGTCCTCATCACCAGAATCTAATTGCACCCCACGCGCAATGTCCTACCCAATTAGTGTACATTCGCGTTCAATATAAGTACGTTAAGACATCGGATAGGTGTAGCTTACATACATACACCCACTGATGAGCCCGCTGTTTTCGGCAACGGGAACATTGGGAATCGGGTGGAAATTTAACTTGGGAATATTGGTAAATTAACTATTTCATTCTGAAAACAATGAAATATAAATAATAATATAATAATAATAATAATACCTTGGACATCATTTTACACACATTGATCTAGCCCCAAACTAGGATTCCCTGTATCTTGGGTACTAGGCAACGATACAATGGATAACATGTATGAACAAACCCATACTTATCTCCAACAAGAAAGCTTTTCACTGCCGGTAAATCCCCAATTAGGTTCAAACGACTAATAAATATAACATAGCGTCACGCCTTTGCCCAAGTTAGCCAGTCATTCAATACTCCATCAATAAACTGTATGTTATTTACAGAAATTGTATAGGTATATAAGTCTGTGCATTTGGCCAATGACAACGTGTCGACAGACTGGACTTTTTGCGATTTCCCGCACCACCATTACTCACCCAGTCTCTTTGTTTATTGTGATCCGAGTAATTGAAGTTATCAGATGAACAATGACTCGCATCAATTTCAACGTTGTGTTGTGATAGGATTCTAAGAGAATAGCGAAATTTGTTAGCATGTATTTTTTCTGGGATATATATCCTTGATACCTATACACGCATAACACGGCTTTTCGCATACGGGGCAAATTTGGCCAGTTATTGAATACTCCATTTTTCGTGACAGGAGGCTAGTCCATCACTGAGAAATGACAAGAGTACTTTACCACATACTAACCCTTAAATGGGATTCGAACTTTATGTGAAAATCGCGACCCATTTCGGGTAAAGCCATGCGTTAAGGGGCCTTCCCGCTCTCTAAGCAAGCAGTAAGCACTCCCTCCATACACACGCACGACCGATGACAGATCGTATAAAACATCTCTGTCTCGCGCAAGCACTCCTCTCTTATGACCGCGCCTGCAGGACGCCGCCGTCTGCAAATATTGATCCTGTGCGAACCCTGTACTATTTTTTGTTTTTTTTTTTCACTGGAAATAGAGAAATAATCTACCTTTTCTATGGTGTATAACTCTTGATAGTTCGAGAAATTGATTCAAAGAAAGAGCTCTCACTCGCGAAGGGACACCCTCACACCCACATTGCATAATGTGGAAATTCGCGAAGCATTTTTGCATTTTCACCGCTAAGACACCGTGGCCTTTTAATGTGATATCGGTTACCACATAAATTACCTGTTAAGCATATTTGTCAATTCGATAAATCATTTTGTGGCCATGGAAACTGTTGGTAGTGGTATAAGTGAAACGAAAGTTTACACTCCTTGATAGGTCTTTATTGGACAGTGGTCGCAATAACACTACAATTCGACTTAAAAACTAGCTTATATTTATACTCGGGGCTAGCGGTCGGTCCATTGTTCTCTCCGTGTTGGTCGCAGGGATCGTGACTCCTAGTTCAAAGTCGACGCATGCGGTCCCTGTCGGCGCGCTGCTCCATCTCGCTCGCACCTCCAGTCGGTCAGTCGGCCGGTTGCGCTGGCCGGGGCTCGCTGTCCGTAACATCCTCCCCCCGGCGCAGACTCGTCGTAGCCTCCTCTTCCACGCGTAGGACGGCGTGTTTCCTGGTAGGTCGCGTGAAGACTCCGCCTTTTGTTCGTATGTCGGCGCTGCGCACGTCGTTGTCCGTGCCGACGTATATGCGCTCAACGATGCCGCGCGGCCATGTGTTGCGCGGCAACCCGGAGTCCACCACGACGACGAGCTCGCCCACTCGCAGTGGTCGTTGGAGATCCGCTGCGCTTCTGCGTGGCACCAGGGTGGGAAGATATTCCCTGGTCCATCTTCTCCAGAATTGGTCAGCCAGTCCTTGGGCTGCTCTCCACTTGCGCCGATCAGCTGGGTCGCAGGGGCCGGTCTGGGGCAGGCCGCTCGATGTCCCGATCAGGAAATGATTAGGCGTCAGCGCCTCTGGGTCCGCCGGGTCCACCGACACGTGGGTCAATGGGCGCGCGTTCACGGCGTACTCAGCCTCCAGCAGCAAAGTCAGCAGCACCTCCTCCTTAGGCACCTGCTCGTTCAGGGTGGCTTTGAGGGCGGTTTTGATGGACCGCACCAGTCGCTCCCAGGCGCCTCCCATGTTCGGCGCCCCGGGTGGGATGAAGCGCCAGTCCACGCGCTGCAGGTGCGCGTAGTCTCGCAGTGCTGGCGCCCACTCCTTGTAGGCGGCTCGTAGCTCGTTGTCAGAACCTCGGAAGTTGGTCCCGTTGTCGCTCCAGATCTGGCGCGGCCATCCGCGGCGCGCAGCCATCCTCCTCAGGGCCATGATTGCTGCGTCAACGTCGAGGCTGCCCACCAGCTCGATGTGGACAGCTCGCGTCGTCAGGCACGTGAAGAGCGCGCCCCATCTCTTCTCTCGCCGGCGCCCGACTGCTACCAGCATCGGGCCGAAGTAGTCGACCCCGCAGTTGGTGAAAGGCCGGCGGTTGGAGTCCAGGCGGGCCGGTGGCAGGTTCCCCAGCGGCGGGACTCGGGGCGTCGATCGGCGCACTCGGCAGAGTGCGCAGGATCGGGACACCGCACGCACAGTGGGACGTGCGCGCAGTATCCAGTAGCGTTGCTGCAGGTCGTTCAGCACGCGTTCGTTGCCGGCGTGTCCGGCGGCGGCGTGCTCCCTCAGCACGATCAGCCGAGTCAGCGGGTGGTGTCCATCCATGATGAGTGGCTGCTTGGCTTCTGTCGCTACGCGTGCGGCATTGATTCGCCCGCATACGCGTAGCAGGTCATCCTGCATCATCGGGTCCAGCTTGTGAAGACGGCTGGAGGCTGGCAGTGGTCAATTAAATTACAAATTTTCCATTTCACTTCAATCAGTATGTCAACTTAATATTAAATTCAAATTACAATAAGTCAAATTACAAATAACACAATTTAAACATAGTCAATTAATTCTAAATGTCAGCTATGAAATTAAACTTTGATATAAATATTACAAATTACAAATTAAATACAGTCACACATTCATCTCGCAAAACCTTCCACATTCTCGCACAATATGTCTCCATGCATCACCAAACAGATCAGTCGTACTTGTAAAATAAATATTGTTAATATCTTGTATAGTTTTTTCTTGTCTCAAAACTCATCGAGTTACCTACGTATACAATCTATCTTATGAAAGCTATCTTCCCCAAGCCACGTAATTCATATTCATAACATTTCCGTATGCGGTGGCGGATGCAACGGCACGCACGCATATTGAGAAAAAGAAATAACATTGTAGCAGTCAACGCTGCAGGAAACAACGTTGGGAAATATAGGCAGGAAAACTGCATTGATATACACGGGACTGGCGGGGCCGGAATACATACTATTCTATATGATTAACTTATTCTATATGTTCCTGTACACATTCATATTTAAGTAACAGCTCAACTCAAAGTTTGACACTCCAACATTTAAAATTTTGAAAAACCTTTAGAAAACCTAAAAAGGTAACTTAGAAAATACCTTCAATTTGATTGAATTTTAACAAAACTTACCTAATCTAAAAAACAGCGTAGTGAGTTCTACCAACTACGAAAAAACCACATTATTATTGGTCCACACGTTTGACCGCCATTCCTTGTTAAGCTAATAACTTTCGAGCTACTAAATATATGTTAATAAAACTTATCTAGAACCCTCGCAGTGAAGTAACATAACATTTGGATCTGGCCCTACACTACGATAGCCCGTGTCGTGGAAACCAGAAACAGGGACATAACAAACATGTAAACTTCAAAGACCTTGTTTTTTTTCTCCTCTCTCCCCAGCCGGTATTCGAACCCGGAACCTCTCGCTTGGGAACACAGGGAACAGCCTCGACCGCAACGCCACAGAGGACGTCGGAAGTCTATTATTATATCAACTACAAACATCCATCCTCCCATTAGCCCGCCATTCCTTGTTAAGCTGATAGCTTTCGAACTGCTAAACCGATTTTAACAAAACATATCTAAGAACTATCGCAGCGAAGCCAGTGACCATTTGAAGAAAACCGCATCAAAATCCGTCCACCCGTTTGACCGCTAGGGTGCCACGGTATGTACGTACATACAGACACACCGACACACCGACACACCGACAGAGGCTTCAAACTTATAACACCCCTCTTTTGGAGACGTAATAAAAAGCTTGTCACAGTACGCTCGGTTAATGTCTGATTGATTAAAATGAGCACATATCTTATATACTAGTCGAATACATGTTCTTTCTGTCAGAAATATGAGATAATAAAATTTACTTATTTGTCTTGATCTACGTGCTAAGAATTACGTGGTCGGCACAGGTATTCCCCCTTTAAAACTAAAACAATTAATTTAAGAAACTAAACAAACTATGGTACCAATTATGTACCTATTCAATAAACAATCCGATGATTAATTTGTAAGAAAACTAACAATAATAATAAAAAAAAACATTTAAGCGTTATTTAATTTAAGCAGCACTCTGTGCACTCGGTCATTTTGAATACAGTTTCAATGGGGTTGGCCGGTGAAAGCTAATCATAGGTGGCGCCACGTGCATTTGTTTCCTTTATCCAGTTGCCACTTTCAACGATCGACTAATTTCTGGAATTTTTTTCTGTGATAATTCGTTATCGGAATTTATTTACTACACAACAAAAGTAATTTTTCGGGTAGGTATTTGATATAATCTCATGTAATTACTACTATACAACTAAATTTTGTCTTTTTGGCAGAGTTTTTTTACTATTTGCGCACATGACTGGCGATTAAACACACTGTACTGGTAACACAGAAGCGTGACTTTGACGTTAGGGGAACCAACCGATACTAGCGCCACGCCGACAGTTGCCAAACCCATTCCTATCTCTCTTTATATCAACCTACTACCTCCTAAGACTAACTTAACATATTTCAATCCCAAAAACCTCCATCGCCAACCGCCAACCAAGACGTCTTTACATCATTTATCTCCACCGCAAAAACATAATTGCGCCGATGTTTACGCCGGGACGTTTCATTCATTCATTCAAATCATTCAGTCATTCCGCTCACGTCGGTTCACAACGGGTATTTTAACAAGCAAAAAGTTGGTCAGCCACGCGCTCAGAGCTCAGACACCAATGGGAAGACGTGAGATGTTCAGTAATTATTGAATCGTTGTTGTTGTTGAATGAGATGCAAGACCGTACTGTTTTAATTAACTAAATTATTGTTAATGTTTTACTTCTTTCACAAACTAAGCAATCAGAAAGTCATGCCAGTTCCCATATGCAGTTCTAGATGCGCAGATGCGTCTTTACCGTGCTTTCTTTAAAACGGACTGTTGAAAGATTCAAAAGATTTATTTTAAATACAAGTCGCATTTACGGTACAAGAGCAAATCGCGCGAGAGACAACACACACGTAGTACACGGTGAGGGTTATGTGTTAATGTATGTATTGCGTTAATCTAGCTCAACACAGACCTTGCTGTTAATAAATTTGTAATGATTTATTCCTGCTTATTAATCATAATAATTAATATTGTAATATTTGTATTAGTTAAGCACAACCAATTTTCAAAAGAGATCTAAAAGTCAATCTGTGGGAATTTCTACGCCCTGCTTGTCCCACAGTGTTCCAATGTAGAGAAGAGGCAAAAATTGTCGTTTGCTCTACACGCGAATATTCAGAACTTTGTATATAATTCTAATGAATCTCCAGGGGCCATATACATCTAACTCCTTTGAGTGCTAAGCAAAATACGAGTTGAGTAGTGTAAGCCCCTGAATTATCTGCCAAATGACATGGGTGACAATAGAGGTCATTCACTCAATAGGGGGATCTTCACCAAAATCCAATTTATGTATCGCTAATTCTCTCACTTACCATACAAACCTATCGCAAACCGGCATCGCTGGGGAATCTCGTTACCAGCTTTCTAATACGCAAGGCGTACTAGAAAGCTGGTAACGAGATTCCCCAGGTACCTACCTACTACCACGATAGGTATTAAGCATTACCTATATTGTGACAATGGCCTTTATTGCCACGTTATTTGGCAGATAGTATAGAAGGACTTATGTTTAAACGATTACCAAAAAATTCGAAAATTTACAACTAATAAATTCGAAATGACTGCCAGAATTGGTAAATGATCACCAAATTGTGTTTGGATAAATTATCACCAAACTTATTTTTATGTTTCGTGTACTTAAGTTTATGTTTTAAGTATTTTCATGTTTAACCTATATAACAAGAAGGATAAAGGGGGCTTCGCTTCGTTCACCCCCTTCACCCTTCACCTAAGCTACAGTATTTTGCCCTGATATTTTCTGCAACTTTTGGTGATCATTTACCCATTTTGGGTAAGGAAAAATATTTTCAGATGTCGCAAAGAGACGGCGATGTGCGTTATTTTTCAATATGTATGTAACGTACTACCTCCTTGACCATATTGGCTACTGGCGGATTAGCCAGATAAAAACTAAAACTATAAAAATTCGGAAATTCGGGTCTGGAATCTCGTCTGGCAGCTGATTGTTTTTTTGAGGCAGACATTGTTTGAGCTCTGTAACGTGAGGTTGTATCTTCTGCATCAATAATTTTTAAGTCACGCCTTTAGTTGCGGCGATGGGCTAGTCCCTTTGGTACTGTAATGGAGCTGAATGTTTAGTTGCTGTAAAGTGCAGTAGTTTATATGAAACTTCCCTACTATTCCCTATCCATGGGTAAGCATTGGTTCGTAGTTAGTCTTTCTTATTTTCGTGTATTTTATACTCTCTATGTATTTCCCTTTTCTATACAGTGTCTATTGGACTGCGGCACTCTTGGATCCTAATTACCCTAGGGCCCTCGTCGGAAGTCTCCGTGTGGGGAGCCGTCGCCTGATAGCTGGGCGCTGTAGCGCTTTTGTATTCCTATCATTCACACTGGTCTCTTTCCAGGGCCCCACGTTGGGCGCCATTGAAACAGTGAGACTCTAACCTGACCAAAAGAGATTGTTGGCAGGCTCAAGATACATTTATTAATCACAGGGTCGTGAGTCGAATATTGGTGATATAGTTGAAACGCTGGATAGGGACTCGCCGGGAATTTGTAGATTTCAGCTCCTTGGTAGTCTCAATCCAACTGGTCCACTTCTCCAGACGTCAACAAGTGATTATGCGGTAGCGCCAGGAGGATATTATTCCTTGGCGTGGAACCGTTTCAGAGCTCCGTTAGCGCCAGGAGGATATTACTCCTCGGCGTGGAACCGATTCAGAGCTCCGTTAGCGCCAGGAGGATATTACTCCTCAGCGTGGAACCGATTCAGAGCTCCGTTAGCGCCAGGAGGATATTACTCCTCAGCGTGGAACCCTGGAAAGAGACCAGTGTGAATGATAGGAATACAAAAGCGCTACAGCGCCCAGCTATCAGGCGACGGCTCCCCACACGGAGACTTCCGACGAGGGCCTAGGGTAATTAGGATCCAAGAGTGCCGCAGTCCAATAGACACTGTATAGAAAAGGGAAATACATAGAGAGTATAAAATACACGAAAATAAGAAAGACTAACTACGAACCAATGCTTACCCATGGATAGGGAATAGTAGGGAAGTTTCATATAAACTACTGCACTTTACAGCAACTAAACATTCAGCTCCATTACAGTACCAAAGGGACTAGCCCATCGCCGCAACTAAAGGCGTGACTTAAAAATTATTGATGCAGAAGATACAACCTCACGTTACAGAGCTCAAACAATGTCTGCCTCAAAAAAACAATCAGCTGCCAGACGAGATTCCAGACCCGAATTTCCGAATTTTTATAGTTTTAGTTTTTATCTGGCTAATCCGCCAGTAGCCAATATGGTCAAGGAGGTAGTACGTTACATGTATCTTAATCATCAGTGTAAGCTGCGTCGATAGGCTTGCCCCCTGCTGTATTACATATCTGGTTTATCGTGCGTGCAATGTATGTATGTGTATGTTTTGTTGGTAGAATCTGAATAGCATCTCGTAGTCTGCCGCGAAATGTTAGGCGGAATAGGCCCCCAGCTAGATAATGATGCGACCTCCACAAAAAGCGGCCTTACTCAACCGCCTTTACAGGGGGTGTCGAAATCGGCTCGACGCGCTATTCGATACCGTGCTCCACTGCACAGGACTAAAGTGATAAATTATCATGCTGTATATGAGACCGTTTTGCCATTGGGGAGGTAGGATATCAATTTATTATATCTCGTTGAACGAGGCTGTGGGATGTTTATGTTTTCTTGTAGCCTCTGGCTGTGGTTACCCTATTTTATAGTCGGTAAATATCTGAGGGAGCTCCGTGGTCTGGTGGTTTCATGCTCGCTCCTCACACAGGACTTGCGGGTTCGAGTGCGGTGCTGTGCTTTAACCAATGAGTTAAGTAATTCCTCTTAAGTGCGATTGTTCTAACGTGATGGAAAACGTCGTGAGGAAACCTTCAGACGAAACTAGTTTCCGCCACAATCCGGGAATTCCTTTAGTACCATTTATGATGAAACGATTACACCTCTATGACATCAATTAAATAAACGCTGTCAGTTAATATACGCTCTAGAATTTTCCCCTTTTAGTGAATAGTGAGTAACAAATTAATTTAATGCGTAACAAGGGTTGTTTTTTCGATAAAATAATTTTTACCTACGAAGTGAAAAATGTCTTGAGCCCTTACAAAGCTGCGATTTCTGCTAATAGAAGTTATGTTCAAATTTGATATTCAATGTAACAAATTAATAATAAATTATTCGATGAAAATCTTAATTTAAAAATTAAAAAATGCTCTACAGAAGATCGACTCATTTCCGGAAAAGTTTTCAAATCAGACTAAAAGTCAACTTTACACAAGAAAAGTTTGACATAATTATTTGAATTTGAATTAGAGCAAGATTTCGTGTTCGAAGTTACCAATTCCTACCTGGGCCTCATCAAAACTTATAAATACAATTTATAAATGTGACAATTTAGTAATAAACCCAAGTATTGCACACCTTTGTACACCTGCTCAGCAATCACCTTTCTCATCTCAACTTGATTTGGTGGATTATTTCTTTTTCTTTGTAATTATTTGTGTGCAATAAATAAATTATAAAATACCTACATTTAAGTAACTATAGAAAACCACAAAGTGTATATGCTACCTATTTGCAAAGTTTAAACTCATACAGGTATGTAAATATTTTGTTGTGTATACTTCCTAATATTGAATTCACAAAGGAATAAACTGTTTGTTAAAACCCCGAAACTTTTGTCATAAGTGGACAAACCGACTTGACATTAAAAAGCCGTATCTTTTATCTCCATTATTTTTTCGACCTAAAACAGTTTCGTTGACGAAATGGCTTTATGAATGATTAACATGCAACGGCACGGTGGATCATGTTTATTAAACTATTTAGCAATCACAAGTTACAGGAAAAAAAACAGAGAATAGATACATAATCACTTACAATCTTACTAATCCCTTAGGGTATCCCACTTGTCAGTAGATTTGTAACACACAACAACTGTTTTCTATCAAGGTCAAATATCTATAAGACAACGCGTGTTTCTCAGTAGTGTACAGAGACTAAGGACCCCCTTGCTACGATATCAGCAAATTTACTCAACATTCAAAAGGCTCTCCATACATATATTTAACTTTGAAATACGAAATCCCGAGCGACAAGATCCCGACAATTGATAATGATTTTATCAACTTCTTTTTAGCCACATTTTAAAATGCCTTCCTTATGAATGAAAACATCTTTTCTCTATTAATAAGTCAAGTTAATATCAAGATATTGAACCGCCGAAACAAGCAAGCTTGTTAAAACGGTAACTCCTGTCTTAAATCGACTTTAAAAAGTAACAAAACACTGAAAACATAAGCGATTCTCAACTCTAAGATACCAAGTGTAGCCATGTAGGGAGAAGCGGGTTTATGTAATTTTGTTCGAAAAATGTTTAATATGCTGCCTTGAACACCGCGCGTTTTTAAATCGCGTTCCTTTTTCAAAAACGTCGCAACTCCAAAAGTTTCCATTGAATATTGCGCCCTGTCCTCCTTGGTACATGGGCTGGAGTTCGGTGAGGATAAAATCTTTTATTTTTTCGATAAATGCCACCTATTTTCTCGTCAATGACCAGGGCGCCACTCTGTGAAGCCAGTGGTGCGTATATCCGACCTGTTTCGTTTTATTGTTCGTTGTTTTTTTTTCGGAGGCCTAATGACGTTGAAAAATGCTTTTAATCGAGCGACGATTTGTATGTCGGTGTTGAGCTGGTGAGTATCAATTTTGTTTGTGACTGCTTTACTTTCTATGAAAGCATAATTAATTACAATTACGTGGTATTTTCTTATAAACTAATTTGTTAGGGATTTTACTACAGCCCGATAAACACCTACAAATATTCGCATGCCCATTTGTACACGAACATGGACGAAGCAATCATATTTAAGACTATTGCTGGTCATTAAATGGAGAACAAGTGTGTATATGTACTTCATGTTGCAGTCGTTAACCTTAATCGGGTATTAAGAGAAATGTATGCTTGTGTATACTGTGTTTTATATTTTTGGGAAGAGTGAGTAAATTTTAATGCCGTGTAATGTTTTGTGTGGTGTAAAACAAAACAATTGTTATGGAAAACATCGAGGAAGGTATATGTCCATAGCTCCGGTGATGGACTTGCCCCCTGTCATGCAAGATGAAGAAAATAATAACTTGCTAAATATCGTATGGCAAAAGGCGTGACGCTATTTATATTCTGTGTGGTTTTTGTATTTGGTAGAAATATTTAAAGAGAAGCAAACAACAAAATATTCAGAAATCTTTCAATCAATTTACCTAAGACAGAAATTTAGGAAGATTTTTTGTAAGTACTTTTATTTATATTGGTATTTTATTGAATTGGTTGAATAAACACTTTGCACTTTCACTAACATTGAGCTGTTTACCAAAACACCTGAATCAATAACCTAACAGCAACACACACAACCACAACTCCATGCTTTTTATTTCAGTAAAATAAAACAATCAACTATCGATCGAGAATAAAATTAATCGGCTATTCGTATTAAGTCGCCTCAAGGAGGTTGAATTAATAGAATATCTTAATGGCGTACAGCAGTGGTTTACAATAGGTGGGCCGCGGGCGACCCCCTGTAGGTATACACGTCCCGTTAGCTAATACGTCGAGTGTAACCAATATATTTTTCTCTCACATGGCTATGTGACAAAAAAAAACGAATTTGTGTCCGTCGCTCTATCTTTCTCTTATCTTTTTTTTTATTTATTTTTTATTTAGCCTGCAAAGTGTTCTACTAAGGGCAAAGGCCTCCCCTACCTCAGACCATTCCTCCCTGTGCTGTGTTGGCCCCTCCCAGTTCGGCAATAACCTGTCCAGGTTGTCCCGCCATCGACGCCTCTGCCTGCTTCTATTTCGATGACCATCAGTGGACACCAATTCGGTGGTGAGTTTGGCCCATTTTTGGGGGTGCATGCGGCACACGTGGCCGGCCCAGTTACACTTCAGCCTAGCGGTCTTTGCGCCATCGTCAGCAATGCTAGTGATGGAGCGCAGTGTCTTGTTTCGAACATGGTCGGTCCGCCTGACACCGGTTACACTTCGCTCCGTCGCTCTTTGGCAAACCATGAGTTTGGACTTCTGGATCTTCGTCAGCGAACAAATTTAAGCACCGAAGGTTAGGATGGGCAGGATGCAAATGTCGACGAGTTTTGGTTTCAGTGACAATGGAAGGTTTCCCTTCATCAGCTCTTTCATGGACCAGTATGGATTTCCTTACCCTTCCTGTTTTCAAAGGATACTAACTGGCCCAAGTAGATGTATTCCTCGACATACTGTATTTCCTGCCCATTAACCTCGAACCTACGTTTCGTGCTATTGGTCATGAATTGCGTTTTTGTCAGATTCATCATTCGTCCATCCTCAAGGCTTTCGGTGCTAAGGTATTGTAACATTAATTGTAGAATTCTCTTATCATATCTTATATTATCTCTTTCGCTTATCTATCTCTGATATCTATAAATTTCTATGAGATTCCATTTTAAATTGATTTGTTGAAAAATGTTTGCTTACTTTAATCTGACGTTAGACCAATTAGATTGCGGTCATTGGTGTCAGGAGCTGTTAGTTAAAACAACTGTCATTGGTGCATCGTCCATTTGAAAGGAATTGGGATATGACAAGAAATACATCTTTATGTATTTCTTATCATATCCTTGCATCTTTATGCAAATGTAAGCATTTACATACAGGCACAGCGACGTCACACATATATAAACAGCCAAGACCTGGGGTCTTTTTTCGTTATCCTCAGTCGGGGATCGAACCCAGGATCTTTCGCACCCTCGTAGGAAGAACCACAACCGCAGCGCCACACAGACCGTCAATACAGAGTTGAATGTCGTTGCCTATACTGAAAGGTGGGTTCCCCGACAGGCTGATAGGAAAAAACCTAGGTCATGGTTTGGGAGTTTGCGAAGTATTTTTGAGTATTGAGGGGGTCGCGTCATAAAAAATGATGAAAGACTCTAGCTTATAAGATTAATGTGTCGTTGATCAGTGCGCCGAAGCTGCCCGAAGGTAAGGAGTGTGATTTAAAACACAATTAAGAAATAAGTGTGGGTGATTAAAAAACAAACTGGGTTTTGTGATGTACGGGGATTATTCTCTTGATGAAGGTATACTTCCGTTATGAGTGTTTTGTTGGTGGGATAATTTTAAAGAATGTATTTTTAATTTTAATTGACATTTTCAATGGGAACGGCTTGCTTAATCAACTAAATTACCACTCAAAATTTCACAAATCATCTCATGTTACATAGTATCGTGTGGGTAACAATTCATCTTAAAGTGGATGCAAATCCGTGCAACTGCCAACTTGAATGGGAATTTAATGATAATAATATACGTTATAAAATGATATTACTTTGTATATTGCACTCGAAATGACACGTTAGAGAGCGAAATAAAACTGCTGCATTAATTTATTTATTAAAAAAACTATTTATTTTTATGATTTCGCCTCAGGCATTCATCTCCCTACATATATTTACTGCATTTATAACAAAATCAAAATCAATCAAAATCAAAAATCATTTATTTCCATAGGATGTTGTTACATCACTTAGATCCGTCATTACATTTTTTTGGGTGAGTTCACTAACACAATGGCGGAATCTGTGGAGAAGAGCTCACCGAAGAAACTCCACAGTCGTCGCATCTTTTGCGTTTCCTTTTTTAAATAAAATATTGTCAAATTACAAAATGAATGCTAATTATATATCGAAACAGCCTGTTACTCAAACAATCTATTCCCATGGACATCTGTCCTCTAAGTAATCAGATATCCTATAGTAACCTTTTTTATACAATTTCTGTTTTATTATTATTTTAAACTTGTCTAAAGGTAAGTTTTTAATATCAGTAGGGACCTTATTTTAATAGCGTATACAATTGCCTTTAAAAGAATTACTAATTTTATGTAGTCGGCTTACATAAGCAACCAACTTGTCTTGTAACCTTCAAGGTAATACTATTTTCAATAAAAACATGCCCAAAAGAAACAGAAAAAATAGAAGATTATCCGGAAATGGAAGTGACTGGTTAGTTCGTCGTGAATTCGAAATATAAATTAGATTTATGATTTGAGAACTCTATTCAATAAGTTGGATTTCAGAGAGGAACATTTTATTATGATTTAGTTTTATAATCCATTTTCCGTTTAAGTACATTTATTTGAGGAAGGCGAGACTTGGAGGCGAATGCCTTACCCCTAAACCAGTAAGCCAATATACCATTTAACCTAATTTGGGAAGTTCATTAATGAGACTTCAGGAAAAAGAAAAAGAAAAGAAAAGGAGGAAAATTAGACCTTATATTTAGACTCACTTGCACCAAATTGAGATCACTTTTGAGAGACACTAAATACAGTTTAAATACTACTTAAATACAACACAGTCAATTTACGTAGTCAAGCAAGGTTAGGTTATTGTCTGTCAGCCAGGTTCCGTGCAACATAGCCGTGTTGTGTTTAAGTTGTACTTAAAAAGTATTCAGTGGCTGTCAAAAGTCTTCTGTAAGTCTGCTAGTATGATGACTTTCTTTTAAACATGAAAGGAAGGTTCTTCAACAAACCATAACTTTTTCAACAAAACATAAGTTCGCAAGTTAGGAGAACTTCCAACTATGTACTCCCAATGTGCATAAATTAAACGAAACGTGCTTGTTGTATTCTGCGTAGTTACATACTACTCCAACTATCTTATATGAAAATAAGTGAGTAAGGATGGTTGCTTCAGTTTGTGTCTCCTTTTTACGGATTTTGACAAAAGAAAAGAAAAAGCATTTATTGGCCACAGATATTAACGTAAACATACAGAAGGTACTTAGGGTTAGAAAGATTGATGCAGTTTTAGAGTATCTATCATACAATGGATGGCAGGTCACACACAAGTGTCAACTTATAAGCCCTTTATTTGAAATCCCTGATATCCCCTTGACATATTACATATTTATAATACACCATGTTATACCTCGAAACGGTAGTCGCTTCGCTACTTAGCAAAGTAAATAGACACTCGTAATCATTTATTCAGAAGGATTGCGATTGAGGAGCGCGGTCTGGTCGTGGGTTATGAACTCAGATAGAAGGGTTCTGTAAGTTAGCATACGACTCCCCTGGGACATCTTCGATACTGGAAGGCACGGATAGCGCGTCTGGGAAGGAGAAGGGTTCAGCGCGTCGGCAGGTCTCAAGGTGTCCTCGAGTCCGGCCGATAGGGTTGGTGAAACCCTGTTGAGAACAACATCCTAGCTACTCGATAGTTCTAAAAGCGATTGCGATGTTCCCTTCTCAGACTTCGTCCAGGCACGCTGAGAGTTTGGGGAACCATGACGGAAATTATCTATTAAAGGCATTGGCAGTCGAAATTTTAGCTTCAGGGACAGGATAAATTACTAATATAATAGGGCCTGGAGTAAATACGTACGAAATTAACACATCACTTAAGAAACAAGGTAAACAGGAAAGCTGCATGATGAACTATAACATTATAATTTTAGGGTTCGTCTGAGGAAAAAGAGAATAGCCTTGAAAAGTATTTGAAATTTTTGATCTAGAATGAACCTATTTACAACATCTACAAGATAAAAATATAGTATGTTACAATCTAAAGTTCTAAAGACCAGACCAAGCCGCGGGAAAAAGTAGTACGCAATTATTATAGCAAGCTACTAGTAGACTTCGCTATTATATTGTAAACTTAAAGTACTGAGCTAAAGTTTAATGTGCGCAAAAACGCGTTAGTTAACCCCCGGCGAAGTTAAAAAACTTCGCCGGGGGTTAACTAACCTAACTTATAATGTACGGCAAATGAGCTTTCAGATTTTTACAATGCGGTCCACTTGCACGACATCCACTATTATACGTTAAATTGATTTAGCAACTGTCAAGCTTAAGTTGTACTGAATCTAGATTTAAGGTGATACGAAAAAAATGGGTTTTTTTCGAATCCATTTACTCCACCATGAAGTCATCTACAGATTTGATTTTTGGGTTAACGTTTATGGATTATTTGATTAAGATTTTCACTAAAGGGAAACACGATTGCTTGAGATTTTCTCGATATAATTTAATTACGAAAACACCTCTAAATTGTTTTACTTTTTCCTGTAATTCTGAAATCCTAACTAATTTCAATGTGGAACTGCGTTCAAAATGTAGGTATTATGTATTGTCACCGCAGATGGTGACATGAATGTTTCTTCTCTGGAGATATGAATAAATAATTTATTTCCAAACCATAATTCATAATTTCATAATTTCCTTGTTGCACAGAAATAATTCAACAAACAAGATATATAGGTACATCAAAATTGTGTGCAAAGGCGAGCTTATTTCTAGTAAGAGATCTCCTTCAGCAACCAATCCACTTTCTTATACGTTTTCCACCGAATAAAGAATATAATGTACGATGCAGCTGTATTGTGGGCGACAGCAGACACATCCGATCTGGCAAGTTCAGATCGAATATTTACGATTTGTGCTCCTGAAATCGACAGGCGAGAGACATAGAGGAGGCGCCAAAAGTATCTAAACTCATATATTTTATCATCAATATACAGGCACATTCCAGTGCTACACTAAGATGCCCTGTGTGGGACCAGAAAAGTGACGTCACGCTCATATGCAATCCAAGACCTGTTTTTTCTCTCCCCAGCCGGGATTCGATCCCGCTTGGGTGGCGGAGCATAGAACCGCAACTCCGCCGAGGTCGTCCGCTTGATATCCAATATCTTTTGTCCGGATTTCAGGCTCTATTTTCGAAGTTTCACTTCGAAAAGTCCTCTTTCAGTGTGATGCGGGCTTCCACACGCACGCGGGCGCGGGATTTACTGATGAGTGGATGGCACCGACACCGCAAGCGAGTGTTTCCAGTACGGCGCCCCGCGTCCCGCATAATATTGAAAGCGCACTTACTATTTAAGGATGCTTTTCTCCGATATCTCTATGTAACTCATAAACTACGTGTAACCGCACTTCTTACTCTAAAAGATGAGCAAATATTACCTCATGTATCGTATGTACCTGTATGTATTTTAGGTACTAAAACTGTCATAGAGAGGAAAGGAAAGGATGCTAAAAATGTCTAGATTCTAGATGTTGGTATGGTATATAGGTGTACCTAGGGAGAGACGACAAAACAAAATGTAGGGATAGTTTTTGGACAAATGGAACACACGTATTTTCACGGCAAGTGTCAAATCGTATACATTTTGTATATTCGTCGAGCGTATATTAGTGATAAGTCTGGGGGGAGCAATCTCCTTTCCACTAACATATCTTTGCTAACTGTCAGAGAAAGCAGTGCAGTGGCCTAGTTTAATACCCTGAGGATAAAGTTACAGAACTTCACACAATGTACGAGAACCGCACTTGCTTAAAGCAAACTCAAATAAAATGGATGATGAGACGGTAATAAATGAATGAAATAATTTACTGCCATGCACGCACATACAGTTTTTGAACCGCTATTGGTCGGCTGAAACATGAGCTGAACAGAAGCCGTTTAATAGATAATTTTAAATTTACACAGCTTTTTGCGATAACGCAAGGGTATTTTCATTGGTAAAGAACAGATCACATCTGTAATAGAGGAGTTATTTGGTGTAAAAAGAAACCATTAGCTGTATTGGAACTGTTATTCGTATAAAAACCATCGGCTGTATTAAAGCTGTTATTTGGTGTAAAAAGAAAACATTAGACGTTCTTGTAAGAATAAAATTAGAAAAACATGGTTTTTTAATAAATGATGTCGACTTTTTGTAAATTTTAGTATCAGTGTGAGATGTACCAATTTGAATCATTCCGAGTCTACCAAGACGTGCACATTCATATTTATTGTAAAACTATGTAAGATTTACGGCATTTTTTACGTTCTAGCACCATAAACAAGAAAACAAAAAACGAAATACTAAATATCGGTAGGAAGTTTTGTTTTAAAGTGAGAATAATAAAATGTATTTAAAATAATGTATGTTGGGGCAACGTTACCATTATTTTATTTGTTAATTATGAATCAAATTTAATTGTCATGTATTTCTTTAATTATCTTTTCAAATATAATTAAAGAAATACTTGACAATATTTGGTAATTTGCTTTTGATTCATTATAAAATGGTGACAATTTTTTAATTCAGCCTGAACGACGCCTCAGCCTTTATCCGAGCAAAGCCCTCCGGTCTCCTGCACCACGTCGCAGTCCCACAGGCATGTATGGCGATTAACCCGAACAGCGGCGAATTCTCGTAAAACTCTTACTAATGTTTATTTATATTTCGCATACACCTTTTAGGATAATTACTAGGACCCCGAGTCACTGTTTGTGTGATATATCAGCTGGAGTTTGTTTTTATTAAGGTCAAAATTAAATGAACTTGGTCTAGTGGTTTGGTTACAGGGGATGCGGGTTCTAAGCTCGGTGCTGACCATTAACCTATGAAACAAGTGATGTCTTATTGTAAATTATAAGGGCCTTCGAAAACGGTGATGGAGAATATCGTGAGGAAACCATCGCGTTAGGCTAGCCTGTGCACGCAAAATGGTGTGCTGAATAATTTCTTTTGCAGAAACAGGGCCCTCACAAATATAGAAACACCCGAGGTCAATTTGTACGATAAATATCAAAATGATAACCACGCCCTCTGAGTGAGAGATTTTCATCTTGTCATTATACTACGTATGTAATAAATCCAACATGGCGGCCGTATAATTAAGCTGGGTTTTACCTATCCTATCCTAAACAAAACACAAAGCGTACGGGGTTGCAGACCACAATTGTGCCTACGTTCAGAGGATAGCTGAATTATGGATATTTATCATATTTAATTATATTTTGAGACTTACATAAATATTACATACATATGCAGGGTCACATTAAATCAGCTGACCGTATTAGAGAATGATAGTAATATAAATAAAATAGTAACCATCATTATAATATCCATATATATAAATATATATTTAGGGTCCCCCATAGTAACTTGTAATTCAACCATCTGATCAATTTGAACCTCTTCTTTTTTGAAGTCGGTTAAAAAGCCCCTCTTTTGCAAGTTTTTTTTTTAATTTTGTATAAATTTTAACATAAAATTTCGATTTAAAACGCTGTTTTTTTTTTTAAATGACCATCAGAGTCTAGTGACAGGACGATACAGGAAGTAAGGGACAGAGTTAGGCGCCGGTCTCCCTTTCCTTTATAAGCGAAAGAAGGAGGAGGAGATAGACGCATGGCTCTCACTTCCTGTGTCTTCCCGTCTCTAGAATCTGACGGGTACGTCTTCGAGCCAAATTGAAAACTGTCAGTTTGAATCCGCGATTTTTGGCAATAAATCTTAGTATTTAGATTTTTTAAGACACTCGTGGCCTATTCGACATGTGAAAATGAAAGCAAAAAGGTTGTGTTTACTCTCCGGAGATATCGGTTTGACTACCACTTACGCACTGATGCGAATTAATAAAGATAGGCCCTTGTTTTTTGGGCGGTTTTGCGCTTGTATTTTGAATAATCCTATACGACTTTGACGTTTTAAAGGGTTCTGTTTAATTTCACGCCTCAACCGAACGGCGTGGAATCATGAGGGGCTGGGTTTTTGCCAGCACGGGAGAGAAAATCTTGATTGCTACTTTACCTTGTCGTCGTAGACCGGAATTCGAAGGCTCGATTCGAGGCAGGAATACGGGATAGGAGCACAATTGGGATAGGAGAGGAACCGAATCTCACTATTTGCCGCCGACGCTGACGCCGGCGTGCTGCTTGCCGATACGAGGAGTTGCCGTCCGATACGACGAGTCGGGGACCGCACAACACGAATCACTCAACCGCTGACGCGAATCAACTTATTTCCCGACGATGTTTATGATTAACACTCTGACCAGGCCCGACACCTGTATTAGACAATTGTTACATCAAAATACAATCTAGGCCCGACGCCATGAGCAGACATGTTTTTTCTCACGACAAGAAAAGCTAACCTCTAATTTTTCATCTCGTTGGTACGAGTGACAGCTGCGGTTCCGTTTCCGCTAGTGATGTCCCGATTACTCGCGGTCGATCCGCGCAACAAAAAACCGGTGCGTTCCGAAGCATAAATATTAAACAGTCACCCGCCCGGACAGGCCCGAACCTGTCCCTAATCAATAGGAAGGCGAGAAAGTGTTGCGACCGCTCTCTTGAGGACCGAGTCCCCCACCTTGACTTCTGCTGATCGAGGCGTGCCATCCCGACCCGTGTACAAATTGACGATCCGTCCTCGTCTCCATCTCATTGATGGCAGGTTCGCATCCTTAATCAGCACCAAATCACCGACTTGAGGGGGGCTCGTCCGGTCAGTCCACTTAAGGCGCTGCTGCAAGATGTGCAAGTACTCAAGGGACCACCGTTTCCAAAAATCTTGAGCCATCTGCTGCAACATCTGCCACCTAGTTAACCGACTTAACTTAACATCACCAAATGGGTATTCTGGCAGGGCGTTAAGGGGCTGACCTATCAGGAAGTGACCCGGAGTCAACGCTTCCAAATCATTTGGATCCGAACTGAGCGGGCACAACGGACGCGAGTTCAGTGTCATTTCAATCTTACAGAACAGCGTCGCAAGCTCTTTAAAGCGTAGAGAGGTCTCACCGATGATCCTCGTCAGGTGCGACTTAGCCGATTTAACCGCAGCCTCAAATATTCCTCCCCAATGAGGACATCCCGGCGGACTGAAAACCCATTCAATCCCTCGTCGGGAGCAAGCCGTACCGATGGCATCCTGGTTACCGTTCAGGAATTGAGTGACCTCCTGCAGATATCGCCTGGCTCCGACAAAATTTGTGCCGTTGTCCGAACGGATTAATGTCGGGAGGCCCCTTCGTGAGACGAACCGATCTAGACATGCGATAAATGCCTCTGTAGTGAGGTCACTGACCACCTCCAAGTGGACTGCCTTCGTGGCCAAGCACACGAAGACGCACAGGTATGCCTTCACTAATCTGGCGTTCCGTAGCTGTGAAGACTTGACCATGAATGGTCCCGCGAAATCCGTTCCGACACCCGCAAAGGGCCGGATTTCGTTAACCCTATCCGAGGGCAAATCGCCCATCTGGGGCTGCATCGTAGCCGCCTTGGCCCGATAACAAGGCAGGCACCGAAATACGACGCTACGCACTAAGCGTCTTCCCGATAGAATCTAGAACTCCGAATTCCGAATGTGTCGATCCTGTATCAACAGTTCGACCAACTTCACTTTCCTAGGGAGTAACAACGGGTGGCGAGCCGCATAAGGCAGGTTGGCATTCCGCAGCCGACCTCCTACCCTCAGCAATCCTTGAGGGTCAATAAACGGGTTGAGCCGAGCCACAGCTCCCTTCAGTTGGACGCGTCCGCGTCTCAGAATGTCCAATTCGGACTTAAAGTGCACCGTCCGCTCGTTCCGTACCACTGCGAACAACGCATGGTTCCGTTCCCGTGGTATCAGGACCTGTGTCCGCACTCGTTGCGCCTCAGAATTCCGACAATTCCGCGCAAATCGGCAGATCCAGGCGGTCACATTGACCAGCTTGTCGAGCGAGCTGTACCGTTCCAGCAGGCTGAACTCCTCTTCCGGCTCTGGTTGCGTCGTACAGACACCGACTGTCAAGGCGCCGTTCACCGTGGTAACGCGTGGACTCATTGGCCAATCCGATTCGGCTTGAGTCAACCATTTTGGACCCCACCACAAGGGATGTCCAACCAACTCCGGAGCGTGACACCCACGAGACGCACAGTCTGCTGGGTTCATCTCCCCTGGAACATGTCTCCAGATTAAGGGAACCTCCGAATTAAAAATCTGCGAAACCCGATTCGCCACAAAATCTCCAGCTTGTGAACTGAAGCCCTCAGCCAGCATAACACGATCTGGCTTTCCGTCCAAGCGTAGACCGTATCTTCTAACGCTATTGACCCACAAAGAACCGTCATCGTGTGGTTGAGCAGACGAGTCAGGAGAGCCGCTCCCGAAAGCTCTAATTTGGGAATGGTCAGGCGAGTGCGCAACGGCGCAACCTTGCTCTTGGCCATGACCAACCGCACATCAACCTCCCCCGAGGAGTCGACCGTACGCAGATATACCGCAGCTCCGTAGCCCTTCTCCGAGGCATCGCAAAACCCATGCAGGGTGGCGGTGTATCGTTTGGTGGGGACCAACCTCCGTGGCAGTGAAATCCGATTGATGCCAGGGAGGGTCGAAAAGAACGAGTCCCACTCTGAGCTCAATGACCCGCCGATCGGGTCGTCCCATTTCAGCTCAGCAGACCACAATTGCTGCATAAAACACTTGAGCTGAAATTTTACCGGGGTGATCCACCCGTTTGGATCAAATGTCCTAGCCACCGTTGAGAGGACGTTCCGTTTCGTCCAGACCTTTGGGGAGTCCAACTCGACCCGATACGAAAACATGTCTGACACCGGCTGGTACTGGACGCCTAATACCGACAACATATTTGGATTTTCCAAATTTTCAAAAATGTGGGGATCCTGCTGGTAGTCATCCGGAAGACCAGTCAGTAACTCTGGAGAGTTCGACATCCATTTCCGGAGCTCGTAACCTCCACCCCGTAAGAGCTGAACTAGCTCGTCCCGTCGAGCGAGCGCCTCCTCTACGGAATCTGCACCGGTACAGATATCGTCCACGTAGAGATCCTGCTCAAGGATCGCTGCTCCTCTAGGGAAGTTTAACCGTTCTCGATCCGCTAACTCCCGCAGAGTGCGAATCGCCAAATAAGGACTAGACCATAGCCCGTACGTGTTGGTGTTCAGCTCGTACACCCTGATGGGCTGATCTGGGCTCTCTCGCCACAGTATCAGCTGATACCGTCTATCGTCAGGGTGAATGACCGTCTGCCTAAACATCATCCGGATGTCAGCTACAAACACAACATTGTGTCGACGGAACCGTGTGATAACATCCGCGATGTCATGGTTCAACTTCGGCCCTGAATGCAAACACTGGTTCAGGTTCATGCCGTTAGATGTTGATGCCGATCCATCAAACACTACCCGTATTTTGCCCTCCGGGGTCCTCAAGACCGCGTGATGGGACAGGAAGCAGTGGTCTTCACGCTTCTAGTCAAAACCCGAAAACGACATGTGGCCGAGCGACTCGTATTCCCGCATGAAATCGACGTACTTCTGCCGGAAAATCCCGTCACGCTTCATGCGTCGTTCCATCGACAGAAGCCGCGTCTCGGCTGCATGGTGTGAACTGCCCAGCGGTGGGCGATCACTCCGGAATGGAAGACGTGTGAGAAATCGACCTGACCGAAGGTGACCAGTATTGTTCCGATAAAACTGTTCACACTCTTCTTCAACCGGGTCCAACCGGCGGACCGTAGGTGGTTTCTCCACCTCCCAAAACCTTTGTATCACCTCCGAGAGTACAGAACCGAATAAGGGACTACGAGTCGCTAGGCGTGGGGCAGCCGGCATGACCGGACCCATTACCGCATGGCCCAGTCTGGTGTTGACCGAAACCAGACCAGTCGCCTGCAACACGTGGACACCTGGCACTAACAGGTATCCCAAGGCATCGACACCCAATAAAATGTCTACTGGGCCCGGAATATCGAACTCCGGGTCAGCCAGTGATAACCCAGCGACCAACTGTCGCACCGAGGGCGACAACCGTACGTGAGGGTGTGAGCCCATCACATTAGGCATGACTAATGCCGTGACCGTCAGATTCACCGATGAATCCACCCGTGACGAGAGAGTAATCCGACATACTCCCTTAACGGAACCGACTTCCGTGTTCCCAATTCCCCGAATGGAATGTGGATACTCCCTTACCGAAATGCCCAACCGTCTTACAAGGTTGCACGAGACTAAGCACACCTGGGCCCCCGAGTCCAATAGTGCTCGTGCCACACAAGATTTGCCGTCCGAACTCCACGCTATCACCGAGGCGGTGGGGAGCAAGACCGTCTGTGGAGTGGCGGCACCCTGTAAGTGGGCGGCGTGTCCCTAGCGGGAACCTCCGCGGGATCCGAACCCGCTGGGACCCCCGTCGGCCTGGTAACTCGGCTGCTGATATGCCGGTGGCATATCAGACCGTATGTACATCAGGGGGTCCCAACCCGCATAATAGGCCCCTCGCTGTCCCGGTATCCGACCATACCGGACTGTGTACGGTGTGCCCGGTGGCCACCGTGGATGGAGGGGGGAGAGCGGATCCAACCTGGGGCGCTCTAGGAATGGTGGCGACATCCGACTGTTCGCCTCCCTGTTCGCCTCCCAGAGCGACGGGCAGGGTGGCGCAGAAGGTGGTGGGCTCCCAGCCTTCGCGCCACTCATAGGTGCCATCTGACACCCGCCCGTAACACGCGCTGAGCCAGCGGCCCAAAGTCCTCGCTGACCCTGGACAGCGGCGACTGAACCCCGGCTATCCCGCCTGTTACCCCCCGCGCTGCCCCCTTCCCCTCGGGGGTGTCCCGTCCGCGGGTACCCCAGTCACCCCGTTGGTGACTCCCGTTGCCCGGAGGGGGACTGGGTCCGGCCCTGGTTGGGCCCTGTGACCGACCAACCTGAGTCCGGCCCTGGTGACCGTCCGAAGGGCCTGACCGGTTCAGGCACAACACGATGTGGTGCTTGCCACCGCAGCACTCACAGGGCAACGCGCGTGAGCACTCGCTCAGCGGGTGCGGCCCCAAACAACCGAAACACAATCGGTGGCGGAAGACTACCTTCCTGCGGGCAGCTACCCCGAGCGCCTTAAAGTTGGCGCAACTGGTCACTTCATGACCGGCACTGTCGCAGTGCACACAGCCGTCACCCGACGGCGCGGCATTCAAAACGCCAAATTGTTTTGACCGCCCACCCCCCCGTGGGGGCGGGGAGCGCGGCCCCTCCCGCATCCGCGCGGGTTGGCGCTGCACACTGGCCTCCGTATCCAATGTGTCGCATCGCCTGCATTCACCCTCCAAAAAATCCGTTAATTGGACGAGCGTGGGCAGTTCCGAGCTACTGCCCCCATGCAGCTGTTCAAACCGACTTTGAACAGCTGCAGGCAACCGTGACAAAACCATATACAAAACGATATATTGCCATTGGTCTAACGGCAGACCAAGGTTCTGAAGGGCCTTAGTGGCCACCAGCACAGGGTTGAGCACTTGTACCCGAATATCAACATCCCGGGTTACTCTTGGTATGCTAAACAGCTTCCCCAGCTGCGCATCAACCAACCGCCGTTTGTGTTGGTAGCGGTCAAACAATATGGACCGGGCTATATCATAATTGCCCGCCGTGACCGTTAGGTGACCGACCAACTCCTTCGGTTCACCCCGCAGTGCCATCAATAGTTGGGCCAACTTGTAGGCGTTGTCCAGGTCGTCCCGACTGTGGACCAAACTATCGAACAAATTGATGAATGCCGGCCACTCATAAATTGCCCCACCGAAGGCCGGAATCTCCAGGTGTGGCAGCCGTCCAACAACACCCTTAGGGGGCGGGTCTCCGCTACCCTCCCCGCGGTCATTCCGTCGCGACCGCTTAATTTTTTCCGCGCGACGCTCGATGTCGCCCAAGCACTCCATCGCTTGGTCAGCATCCGCGCAGAGCTGCTTCACTGCAGCCACCGAAGCCTCATCCGTAAGCCCGAGGGCTTCAGCCTCCGCAGCCAGCCCACACACCTTCCCGACGCGTGTCATTGCGTCCTCCACACGCTTGAGCAGGACATCGTCCATGTCAGGTCGCTCCACATACTTGTGAGTATGGGCGAGCCATCTCATCTCCTCACGGACACCATACCGCAGTACCGTCAAGGGCGAAGGTGCCATGGTTACCGATTCAATTGTTTCTGGTCCTATGCTTTACTACCGAACTAAGCACAGCCAGAGACCAGCACTTGCCCGTCAGTGCTGGGCACAGAAATTAAAACTAAGTTGTAAAAACCAAGGCAACCACTAAAACAATTAAATCCTAAACAATATTTAATATGGTCGCCCTGTGGACATACACCTTATAAATATACACTCTAAATCAATTAGAGAATGCCACCATAAAACACAATACAAAAATAACCCACAAAACTTGATTATGAAAACAATACAAGATAATAAGTGGTGGGCTCCGAGACTATAAACCTAAACAATATAGCACCCTAAACCACACTGGATTCCGAAATCCAAGCTATTTTTAATATAATGAAGGTAGCTGTGACCTTCTAGAAGTGGCCCCTCCGATATGACCCACACTTCTACTGAGGTCAGCAAAATCAGCTTAATACCCCTTAAATAGCCTGACCCTGCTCTGTAAACCGAAATAACACTGCAGTACTATAGAACCCGACGTTCTACCGCAAGTAATACAATCTAGTTACTTCGCAACTGTTCAATCCTTTATGCGCACAAACAGTAGTTTCCGACTACAAATTTATAATAATTGTTAACTAAATTGACAATTATACTTTCACTAACCGAAAATGAACTTTAATTGTGGTATACCGACCACAGACTCATTGCCGACTTGCCGGCCAATCTGAGATATTCTTTTCTCCCAACTATAATGTGGCAAAAAAACAACCCTACAACCGTCCGTGAATCGGTGATTTCCCACTAGGAAACCACGCTCTGCTACCAAAATGTTTAATTCCACGCCTCAACCGAACGGCGTGGAATCATGAGGGGCTGGGTTTTTGCCAGCACGGGAGAGAAAATCTTGATTGCTACTTTACCTTGTCATCGTAGACCGGAATTCGAAGGCTCGATTCGAGGCAGGAACACGGGATAGGAGCACAATGGGGATAGGAGAGGAACCGAATCTCACTATTTGCCGCCGACACTGTCGCCGGCGTGCTGCTTGCCGACACGAGGAGTCGCCGTCCGATACGACGAGTCGGGGACCGCACAACACGAATCACTCAACCGCTGACGCGAATCTACTTATTTCCCGACGATGTTTATGATTAACACTCCGACCAGGCCCGACACCTGTATTAGACAATTGTTACACCGAAATACAATCTAGGCCCGACGCCATGAGCAGACATGTTTTTTCTCACGACAAGAAAAGATAACCTCTAATTTTTCATCTCGTTGGTACGAGTGACAGCAGCGGTTCCGTTTCCGCTAGTGATGTCCCGATTACTCGCGGTCGATCCGCGCAACAAAAAACCGGTGCGTTCCGAAGCATAAATATTAAACAGGTTCCATACCTTAAAAAAGGGCCCCTAATAGGATCACTTTGTTATCCGTCCATCATTTTGTCTGTTACTACCCTTTTTCTCAGGAACGCGAGGATAGATTAAATTTAAATTAATATCCATAGAGATTAACTTAAAGGTCAACACATTCAAAAATTACCGCCATTTATGTCACAATTTTTCTAAACTTGCTTGATTCTCGCAGGGGATTCGAAACCTATATGTTTCCCGTTGACATAGAATCATGAAATTTGGCAAGAAGCAAGTTCTTACAGCACAAGTAAAGGAAAAAACCTAAAACCGCAAATTTTCTCACATCATAAAAAACGTTCAGTCGAAGTGTGGCCGATTCCAAAAATGACAACAAACATATTTTATATGCGTGGAAAATAATAATAAATAAATAACAATGAAATCTCGGCACCTCGATTGAACATTACATTTTTAGGTGGCAGTCAAGCGGTTACGAAGGTGACCTCTCAATATTTTAAATCACCATTAAATCCTTTTGTTGAAAAATATTCCAAAGTTAGGATTTCCAAGTCGCTCCTATATATATTGTAAATAAAAGACAGCCATTACAAATCGTTTACAGTTCCAATTCGATGGATCTATAAGGAAGCAAACTATCAAATTAGTTCCTCGTAGAGGGCGCTAAAAATTTGTAGATAATAATCCAGAGTAAGTAAGCAAAGAGTTTCGTTCATCTGACATTACCTGGAAATAAATGACAGAGTGAAAGTAATTAAAGCAAATTTATTTACAGAGTTTATTTATTGAGAGAAATGAACTGTCAATATTCAAATATCCATAACACCTCAGATGAATGAAATTCTTTATTGCTGTTGAAAATCTTTATCGAATTACAAATTTCAGATGAATGCCACTCTTTGTGTTACAAACAGACAGTGCCCTGTGCCAAAACGTTTTGCGTAATTTTCCCCATCGTCACAGCATGTGTGGATTTTTTGAATGGGTTGGGTTGGAAACCTGGGACCTTGTTAGTTTCATAGATGCAGTGATGGGCTAGCCCCTTGGTATGCTGTGCCTCTACCACCTGTATGGAATGTATGTATGTATGGATGTTGACTTGGAAAATAGGGTGAGATGGGAATAACATAATAAGCCCTTTCTTTAGCCTACAGCGCGGCTAAAATAGAAATGGCGGTATCAGATGCCTTCCGAAGATATTTATTTGTTAACTTTATAAAATACTCTTATGATATGGATGGAGATTGGATATAAGTGCTCGAAAGATTCATTACGTATCCTGTCACAAGGTGGGTTTGTTTATTTTTCGGAATGTATAATTTTCTTTCATTTTGTCGTGGATACTTGTTCGGCGGAGCGTTTGCTTCCAAGAGGTTTGCCGATTAGTATGTAAAGATATATAAAACAAGTGGTAGTTGGACTCCCGCACCAAGAGTTTGCGTACAAATAGCATCATTTTTGTGTAGGAACAACAAAAAGGCTACCGGCACCCTCTTTTCTGATTTTTGACGTCGCTCAATCCTGGAATACGGTATTTGACAATGTAGTCCAATAAATCTAGAAACTTGTCTCAAGCTGAACCTATTTCAACAAAAACGTCTGACAATATCAGAGTTGTATATTTACAGCAGCGCTATTTTATAATAGTAGTTTATGTGACTGCTACATAATGGAGGGCATTAACACTCGGTAGTGGGTTTATGAAACGAGCCGAAGGCGAGTTTCATAATAATATCACTCGAGAGTTTTAATGCCTAATTATGTACAGTTACATACACTAGATTATCTACACATATATCATAAGCTCTCTTTGATGTGTTCAGGAACCGCATGTTTGACCGGCATTGTGGCTCTGCAGTTGTTTAGCTTGTTCTGTAGGACCAACTTCGGAATTTGAATGTCAGTACCAACTTCACAGTCGGGGCGGGGCGGGGTTTTTGAACGCAGTAAAGAGGGTTTATGATACGTGTGTAGATAAACTCATTATGTGTAAAAAACAAAGCATTTGGTTACGCCGTCACATGCTTTTTTTCATAGTACTAGTGAACAAAATTACCGTTTTGACAGTTCCTAAAAGGATCTATATTGACAGTAGTCAAATACCGTATTGCTAGTCTAGCCTTTCCTCTTTCTTTGGCCTTCTTCCTAACAAAATATTATAATATTTTTGAACTTCACATGCAAGGGGGCGTGATATTTTGGTAAAACGTTTTTTGGGGAGGCGTGGTGAAAAAGGTTAAGGAACCTATGTGTTAGGTGGTCTTTACTTGACTTGCTAACCATGTGTCAAGAAGTAAAACAACACAACTAGGCGCATGACAGCTAAAGCTGGGCATTCACGGTCAGTTTCATCGACGATAGAACTAATTCGATCTGTTGACGATCAGACCATCGGACCGTGAGAGCATACGATGAAATTTTTAACAGACGCCAACCACGGATTTCGATCAAACTGAAACGCGCATTTAAGAGAGCGCTTTTTTAGGGTTCCGTACCCGAAGGGTTCCAAACGGGACCCTATTACTAAGACTTCGCTGTCCGTCCGTCCGTCCGTCCGTCCGTCTGTCACCAGGCTGTATCTCAAGAACCTATCTAGCTAGAGAGTTGAAAATTTCACAGATTATGTATTTCTATTGCCGCTATAACAACAAATACTAAAAAACAGGATAAAATAAATATTTAAGGGGGCTCCCATACAACAATACCACATACAAACTTATGGATGCACCTAGTTACGTACATGGAGTTTGAAAGTAACCGCACCAATAACTTTGTAAACAATATTTTGCTGTGTAAAATCCAAACTATTCACTCCACACCATCGCTTCCATTGAACGGTGGTACGGAACCCTTCGTGCGCGATTTAGACTCGCACTTGACCGGTTTTATTTACTTTTTATATTGCAATACAAAAAATAAGTTCGGTTGTGTAAAATAAAGCATAGACAAGAGAAGCTTTATTAAATTAAAAGGCCAGATATCTCGAGGATATTTTTCTAAGAATATATTTTATGTAATATATTTTAATTTTAAATTGAATTATTTAGTTGAATGAGATACATTTTCAAATAAAATAAATGAAAGTAATTATATCATGTCTCTAACTGTTGAAAATTGGAGCTAAATCTAGCCCTTTTTGGAAGCCTTTGTGTGCGAGTCAAACTCGCTCTTGGCCACATTTTTATTTTTATGAAACACGAAACTTGAATTTTCTAATTTTGGATTTCATTTTCACGAACTTCATCGAAAATACCAAGAGCTTAAAAAAACTCTAATTTATTGCCAAAAATGACTTTTGACAATTCACAGTTTGGCGCGAAAACACCCTTCAGCGGAAGTGACGTCCTGAATACAGTATTTGACAAGGTAGTCCAATAAATCTAGAAACTTGTATCAAGCTGAACCTTTTTTAACACAAACGTTTGACAATATCAGAATTGTATATTTCCAGCAATTGTATTTTATAAACTCAATTTTGTGTTAAAAGGACAAATTTTTATTACGACGTCACATGCACTCAGTATTTCATCGAACTCGTGAACAAAATTACCGTTTTGACAGTTCCTAAAAGTATCTATTTTGACAAGTAGTCAAATACCGTACTGTGACACTTGTAATGGACAGAGCTACGCGTCAATATCTTCTCCTTTTACTTGGAAAGGGACGCATAGCTCTGTCCCTTACATCGAAATGTCACAATGGCAATCTGGACGTCACATCCGCTGGGTGTTTCAAAACACGTTACTTCGAATACATTTAATTCATATTTTTTGTTGAAAACAATGCAACTAAATACGATCGACGAGCGACACAGGCAATTTCTGTTTTTTTTACAGTGTTTTCTACTCCGTCACACCCCCAAGCCCTTGAAGTACATCGGATGAATAATTGGAATTATTATAAAAACACATAGTCCGTCTGCATTTTGTTTACTTATGAATGCAACTGGTTGGTTGGAAAGTAGCAGCACCAATAACTTTGTACCCCATAACTCCGCCATTTTGGAAAAAAACAAGAACTGGATTGACACAAATATCCATATAATTTTCGAACCGCTCACAAAATTTCACGAGAATCTGTTGAGAAAAGCGACCTATAGAGGAGATCAGCTGGAAATCTGAACAAACAGATAAACGGAAGCATTTTTTCCCAAGATGAAACAAAGACGCTGCGTTCACTCCATCACAAATCAAATCATGCAAAAAATGTGCCCCTCTTTTGCATGTTTGTTAGTTTTTTGTTGTCAAAATTATAAAAAAAAAGATATATCTATTTTTTCTTTTCATGGCATCCCTACAAGCGGCTAACTAATAAGTCATTCGTGAACTTAATTATCCATATCGTAAAAACAGACGGACAAACGGTATCGAAGTATGAAAAGGGTTAATCACAAATAAGATAAAACGCTGCTAAAACAGGACGATACCTGGCACTTGCACTTAGTGTACTGGCGTGCTCAAAAGTGCTTGTGTGGTCTTTGGTGAATTCTGCTTCTTGTCACACAAAATGGAGTATTGATGATGATAACTAGCTGAATGTGGACGCGGCTGTGCTTCCGTCTCGTTTTATGGGAAAAGGCATAATGCTGTGTTTTTTGTTTAATTGGTAAAAGAGAAAAATACAACTGGCCCTGCCACCTAATTCTGTAGCGACGGTTGTAGCAAGCAGTACAGATCCCGTGTCGGTCTCTTCAGCCACAAGACGTGACTCTCAGAATATACAGCAGCTGTAAAAATAATAGTAAGATGTTAAGTTCAATGATGATTTACTCGCTATGGGCACCTTTGTTCAGGGCATTCCTTTTGTCGGTTGATTTGTGTAATTGTTTTTTTAATTTTGTATTTATGATTTAGTTAACTACTTTTGTCATTGAAAAATAAATGTATGTGTAAGTTCTTGAAGGTGAGCTAAATTACTCACACAGTGTTTTACCCATTTTCACAATACAATGATCCATTTTATCAAATTAGAACGAAATTATAAGTTGCTGTAAAGTAAAATATTGATTGAGCCTTTTTTATCAGTTTTATAATAGCAAATACAAAAATTCATCCATTTTTTAAATTAACATCACGAGTGTACTCGCATAAGTGACTAGATGACGTTTATAGGAAAATTGCAAATTCATCGAGCTGAGTTAATTTCGCAGCGGGGCGTCTCGTAATTGATTTTTCGTACTACGTCGTACTTATTTCAAAATCTATTTTTATCTTAAGCTATTTTTAGCCGTAGCTTATTTTCTATTTTCATTATTTTCATGTGATGGATTGACTAGCCGTTTTTCAGGGTTCCGTACCCAAAGGGTAAAACGGGACCCAATTACTAAGACTTCGCTGTCCGTCCGTCTGTCACCAGGCTGTATCTCATGAACTGTGATAGTTAGACGGTTGAAATTTTTACTGATGATGTATTTCTGTTGCCGCTAAAACAACAATTACTAAAAATCAGAAAATGTGTTTATCTGTAAACTACATACAAACTTATGAATGCACCTGGCTAATTTTTCATGTCTTTTTTAATGTAAGCAGTAGTTAGTGACTGTTGACAGCGACAGTCTTCGTACGAATCTCTATTGTCAACGAACTACAGAATGATTTATTTTTGAACTGGATTGCAAATAAAATACCCTGAAAAATTCAGAATAAATTTCTTAAAGTTAGTCAAGAACGAAAATATGATTCTTAATTTTAAATTCGTCGATGCCGATTCTCGAAAGTTATACAACATAATGCCACAAATATTAAAAAAAAGACAGTAGTCGTAAACATTTCGTTATTGTGATGTCACTTGTCAAATAATCATTTACGATTTTATCATTGTTAGGGTTCTGTACCAGAAGCGTGCCAATCGGGACCCTATTGCTAAGCCTCCGATATCCGTCCATCCGTCCGTCCATCTACCAGATCAACCAAAATAGGTAGAGAGCTGAAATTTTTAAGAGGGTGTATTTAGATTGCCGCTATAACAGCAAATAATGAAACATACCGGTTTTTAAGAACTAACAGAAGTACCCAGACAAGAAATTATTGGTATGGTCATTTTCTTAGCCTGGACACTCCCATTCTTATCGGAAAATACCTTTAATTGCAGGTTTTATGCTAAATTATTTGTCATAATGTGATTAAATAATTGCTCATTCGAATTTATTAAATAATATTAAGTTTTTTTATCATATTTGACTTTATTTCTGTAAATGAGTAGCTCAATTTCTATCAACTTCCGGTTGCAATGTGCAAAGAGTTTCGTTAACCTGAGTACACAGGTCAATACTTACAGACTACTTACTCAAAACTCTTTTTTCCATGTTTCGATATACGGCCTTGAATGTAGTCCTATCTAGTATTTATATTTTATTATTCAAAATTATAAAGGTATACTCGTACAAAAGACTGTCCTTTTACGTTTTCCCTTATGTGGTACAATGGTATGGAACCCTTCTCGGAACCCTTATGGACGTCTACTCGCACTTGACCAGATTTATTTTATCTTTTTTAATGTACTTTTGTCGCCTGCGTCGAAATTTTTTCGAATTCATCTTATTCTTACTTCAAAATCAATAAAATATTTGTCTATTTGTCCTTTATTACTGAAACAAAGTGTGGTAAATTGCAGCTTGCTCTTAATCCATTTACGTTCGTCGCTTACTGCTTGCTGCTTCGCTCGCGTATTTGGTCGCGGCCAGTTGACCTAGAAATTCCATTTCTCTAAATTCGAGATAATTCGACCCCACCCAGTGGGCGGACTTAGAGCGGGATAGATTTAATTACAATATTCGACTGGAAAAAGTGTAAAGTGAGGTGCCACAGGATTCGTCACTTAGCCGGACTCGAGCCTGAGTCATCTGCGCAAGAGGCGGCCCTGCCACCACCACGCCACAGCTGCTTTTGCCGGCGGGTTCGAATTTAAGGCTATACGGCTCAGCGAGCACCGACGTCATCGTCCGCTACGGCATCACACAATGCTACGTGCTACGAACAGTGAGTGCTACGACGACGGCCGCATCACCTGGTAAGTGCTACGGCAACAAACCTATCGGCTACACCGGTTCGACGCAGATGTCTCGAGGCGAAATCGAACACCTTTTTGAAAAGCCCCAAATAAAGCGTTATGAGCGTGTTCGCTGCCGTTGAATAATAGATATGATTCTGTAATAGAGATATCGTTACATAATGGAAAGCCCCTTTTCCAACAGGTGCAATAAAACACCGAGGAGCCCTCCACAGACAGAGCCGCAGCCCCCGCTCGAAGACGAACAATATTCTTCGACCTATGACATTCAGTCGTGTTTGACTTCCATTAATGAGTCACTGAATGAAATCTGCGCAATAACCAGTGAGGGAAAACTTAACTTAGACCAGAAACTGAGGATAAATAAATTGTGCCACAGTTTACGCAATAGATCATCTGAGATGGCGGTACAGTATCAATCGGTTAAACAGAAAGCCTTGTTAGCCAAAGCTACCGCCTAAACCCTCAATGAAAAGATAGACATATCGCAAAGTCGTCGTGAAATAAAGACCACCTTACTCGAGTTCTCAACAAAGCCTCAAACTGAGAAGACCTCCTTTGCAGACATAGTAAAAAGAGCCCTGATAATTACGTTCGTCTTTCCACACTCAGTACAGTGGCCATTTATCCTATCAATAAATCAAAGTCCAGTGTTTTTTTTTTTAATCTTTATTTAAAGGACTTGGTACACAAAATGAAGCGACCATGCCGTCCTGTAATGCTACAATACTAATCTTAATACATCTTAATACTAATCATAGCCTAGCTTGTAAGCCAACCTTAACTAATTTATACAAAGCTTTGACCTCGTTTGAGTAAGGAAATGCTAAAATAGAATTACAGCCTCCTACGGAACTAAAAATAATTTTATCATAAATTGCACTTCTTGCGGCTTCGTTTCGAACACATTCCACCAAAATATGATATACGTCTTCAATTATCCCACATTCTGCGCATTTTGGAGATACCACTTTTTTCATCAAAAACGCGAATTTGTTAATTGGAATGTGGCCGGATCGAATTCTAAATGCAGTCACAAGTGAACCTCTATCTAAATTTAAAGACTCAAACCACGGGTAACGAAAAGGCTCTGATTGAATAGTTTTATACCAAATCCCTTTATGTAAGGAGATGCTGTTGAAGTATTCAGTCCAACTTGTGAAGATGTTCTGTTTTAAAGTTGGTATCACATCTGTATAAAATGGCAGCACACTTTGAGGAATTCCGTCCGACACGGCTTCCCTCGCCAAGCGATCCGCCTCCTCGTTACCGCGCAGCCCCACGTGAGATGGTATCCATTGCATAATGACATTTTTATTTAATATTTCTAGTTGGCGAATGGAATCCAGAATAGTGTAAGCTATCGGTACTCCTCGAAAGCTCGAGGTGCAACGAGCCACATGCTGAAGTGCACTTCTGGAATCCGTCAATATCACAAAGTTTTGACAATTAATGGTCATTATGTACGAAAGGGCTTCAGATAGAGCAAATAACTCAGTGTACATAATCGAAACATCAGACTCAATTTTAAATTTGATTTTACTTGTGTCTGGGGATCAAACAATGCCGCACCGATGGCGCTCTTTTCCTTAGATCCATCTGTATATATTTTATAAAAGTCACAATATTGGTTATTAAGTATCTGATGGCATTTTTCCTTTAAATGATTGGCACCTAATACACTTTTAGCTTCCGTAACTCCCTCTATGAAACACGACAAATGTTTTGTAATATTTATATTTTGGACCCATGTATCTAAGGAAAACATTTTTAGAGTTTCAGTTGAGTGGATAACACATGTTTTTAACATTTCATGTATTTCTGTAAGTAGTGGCTTTTTTTTGCGACTCCAATAACCCGGTCTATTACATTGATGAGTAAGTTGATCAAGTAGTACTACATTGTTGTTATGTTCTAGAACCCTACTTCTTAGCCAGAACTTTCCCCCTAGATACCGTCTGCGCAGATGGAGTGGATGTAAACACAATTCATTTTCCATCACATGGATTGGAGTACTTTTAATGAAACCACCAACAACGCGCATAGCTTGGCTTTGAACTTTTTCGACTTTGTACAAATGGCTTTTAACACTATTGTCATAAAGGAAGCTTCCGTAGTCCAATCGACTTCGTATAACCGAAATATACAGTCTTCGTAAATGTTTGGGATGCAAACCCCAATCAAAACCAGCCAATACTTTAAGCACATTTAAAAATTTAAGCGTTTTCTGGGTGATTTCATTAATGTGCTTTCCCCATTTTAAGGACCTGTCGAACCACATACCTAAATATTTCACGCAGTCTACCAATTGCAATCGAGTGCCTTTGAGATGGATATTAACGTCATGTCTGTTGCATCCCCTTCTAAACAAGCATACTTTAGTTGTTCTCTCAGAAACCTCCAACCCAAGCATCCCAACAAATCTGCAGAACATGTCCAATGCCGACTGCAAATCCACACATCCCTCATTTATCGATTTGTATGTACCGTAAAGGACAAAATCATCGGCATATTGCGAAATATAAACGTTAGCTATATTACGACAAATATGCATAGTTGCGACGTTAAATAATATTGGAGAAAGCGGATCACCCTGTGCGAGGCCCCGACCCGTTGTTCTGACTAGGGTAAAAGCGTCTGAATATTTTACATTAAGTTCTCTACAGTTTAAGAATTGCCAAAGATAATTACAGATCTTATCTCCTGCTCCAATATCATCCAAAGTGTTTAACAAAACAGTTATATCAACATTATTGTATGCGTTACTTAAATCTACGAAACAGCCTAAGGTTATCAAATTGCTACCATATCCCAATTGAATTTGTGACACCAGTTGAGTTAAACTATCCATACATGATCGAGACTTTCTAAAACCTACAGTATTTTCTGAAAAAACGTTGTTCTTTTCTAAATACCATTCCAATCTATGTTTAAGTATAGTATGGAAAACTTTGCATGGGCACGACATTAATGCTATAGGTCTTACTTCAGAAGAAGATTGGGTATCACAGCTCGCTTTAGGTATGGGAACAATTTTAGTTTTTCTCCACTGAGAAGGTACAAATCCCTCAGCCAGGAACCTATTATAGATGTCAACTAAAAAACGCTTACCAATAGCAGGAAGATGTTTTAGCATGGAAAAGGAGATGCCATCATCTCCTGGGGCCGTATCTTTCGTTTTAATGGCACGATCTAATTCATATACAGAAATACCTTGCATGAGACATGGATTATTGGATGTAAACATCGGGTTACTTGGAGAAACAAAATCTGGTGTCAAGTTACGTAGCAATTTTTTAGCTTTCTCTTCATTGATATATGTTCTTGATTGACGGTAACCTTTCATCCATCTCATACGACGCCACATTTAGCTTGCTGATATAGTTTCATCGATAGTGCTGCAGAATTCACGCCAGGCTTTTTGTTTGGCTTGTCTCATAGTTCTCTGAGCAGCTGAAACTTTTCCCTGCAATACGCTAAGATTATGCGGCGTAGGATTTTTTCTGAACATAACTAAAGCCAGTCTTCGTTCCGCAACTGCACGAGAGATATCCACATTCCAATACGGTTTAGGAGTAAACTTCCGCAGATGTAAAGGATCCTGGCAGACCTTGATAATCGGGATATGAGAGTCTGCAGCTGAGTTCATAATGTCAATGAACATATTGTATGCTGTCTGAGGCATATCCGCTGAAGACCTGTCAGAGAATCCATCATGAAGTGTATTGGTGTACTCCTTCCAATCTGCTCTTTTAAAGTTTCTTCTCCTGGTGACGATTGGCGATGGGATAGTGTCCGTAGTTATCTTAATGACAAGATGGTCGCTTCCCAGGTTTTCGTTGGTTACTTTCCATACAAATTTCAGTGCTACATCGTTTGAAACTAAAGTGATATCAGGCGATGATTTCTGTAGTCTGCCATTAACCAACTTTATTCTAGTAGGAGAGCCGTCATTTAGGGTAACATAATTTTTATCTAGGATAGCCTCAAAGAGCTGATTACCTCTAGAGTCAGTCTTGTAGGACCAGTTGGAATGGTGTCCGTTAAAATCGCCAGCTATCAGAGCTTTGTTTGTTTTTTTTTCGGCTGGCAACCCCAGACCGAATAGCTGACGATGTAAACAGCTCTGTAGTTTTTATTTCAATTAAATTAGTCAAAATTGCTTTTCTGCACGAGTAAACTTAATTTAAGTAGTAATTAGTGATTAAATAATGTGTAGATAAGAAACAGCTGTGCAAACATACAAGCTTTGGAAAAAACAAGACCGATTGTACCGGCCGATTGAACTGTCAAAATCAGTTCAAATAACAACGACGTAAACGGGGGAAGTATCGTTTTATTTCTGTATTTATATCAATAATCTCACCTTTCACACCCGTAACAAACTAAACAAACCTTCATATAAGTGAAACACTTGCCGTACACTCACTCAAGTACCGTTTTGTCTCTCTTTACTTGGCAAAAGCGGAAGCAAAGTTGAAGACGCAACATTCTGCCACATTCAACAAAAACACACACTTAACACCTTCATTGTGCAATAAACTCCCTAGTGTTCGCTAGTATTCCACCCGGTCATACACTGACACCTATTCGCGGTTTTTTTTTCAGGCGAAAAAGGGTGCAATGCTGACCCGAAGCAAGATGAGCACACGCGATGTGGAGTTGAAGCTGAAAGCGACCTTGCTGGAGCTCAAGAAGAGCCAAGAGCTTTGTGAAATACTTCTACGAGAGCGAGATGAGTGTGAAGAGGAGATAGAAAAGCAAATTAAGAAAAATTCGGCGCTAAAAGAAGAGCTCAGTGAGTTGGACATCCAATGCCAGGATCTCAGTGCCCAGAGAGATGAACTACAACACCAAGTCGACTCATTTTACAAGTGTCATGATGTCCACCACGTAGCATTGCAACCCATAAAATCACTTGAACAAAAGCTTGCAGAGGCACACCACGAGCTTCAAGTTTTCAGCGAGCGGGAGGAACAGCGAGACAGTGCTACAACCAGGGCCTTCTATAATGAGGTCATGAGCCAAACTGGCATACCAACTATTGACCTAACAGCTTGTGATCTCACGTGTGATAGTCCTAATAGATCGCAATCAGTAACCACTATGAGCTGTAGTAAAAATAAATTAAAGAAATATGTTAAATTGAATAATTATACAAAAAAAAACACAAAAACTAGCTAATAGAAATAAAATATTTTGTAAAAATGTAAATTGTAGCAAGGAACGTGTCGAATTAATTAAGGAAATCGATGATTGTAGATTATGTTTGGAAAAAACTACAGAAAAGTACGAATGTGACACACGGCGACTCCAGTCAGATATGCATATTTTAAACTCATCATTACAAAGTATTACACGTAAATATGAGTCAGCACAATACGAAATTAAGGAACATGTGTCGGCTATGAATAGTTTGTTGGAGACGTGTAAGTATAATTATGACACTTTCATATCTTTGACCGACAATCACATCTGTGATTGTAAACAAGCTCCAGCGGACTGTTCCGTGCCGACCGTGTGTCCCGCCGAGCAGCCGGCCGAACAGCTGATACTGACCCAGGCGCCGCCGTCAGTCGACTTGAGTACTAATAGTGTTATCAATAACGCCTCCTTCTCTCGGACAAAGGATAGGTATATAATGTACAGCGATGAACTTGGAAAAAATATGGGTTTACAACTTAGTCAGCGCGTGGGCCAGGCAATATTAAATAACTGTATGCCTGGCGCCACATATTCACAAATATTAAACAAAGTGTTGTCATCGCAGTTTTTAGAACCAACCACCCTAATTATTTTAATTGGTAGAAGGGAAAATGTATCTAAAAAACTAATTACTAAATACTTTTCCAAATTAAATTCTTTACAAAATGTAGATAGAATAATCTTGTTTGCGTTTCCCTTCAGCCAATCTTTGTCACAACATGAAAATCATATAAGACATGATTATAATACATTTATACACACATTGACATGTCGTCATACTGAAAAATTTCATTTCATAGACACCAATATTTGTATTGGAAAATATTTTTATTTGACTAAGGATAGGTATTACCTATCTAGGTTTTATACAAAACAGATAGCACAGTCACTATCTTATTTTATTTTGAACTCAGTCAAGTTTTTGACTAATGAAACGCCTGCTTCTATTGAGCAGTGTAATAATAATGACATGTACTCCTTGGAATCTGTTCCAAGCTCTTTAAATTAACCCATAGGACAACAGAGAGTAACTCTGGCAGTAATATTAATATTTGTATAAATATACCTTCATCTTGCCCATTAAATCAAGTTACTAGTAATGAAAAATGTAAAAGTAAGAATATTTTAAACGTGGTTCATCAAAATATACAGGGCATGTTAAGTAAAGAACTGGAAATTGAGTTATTCATGAACTGTAATAATATTGATATTTTATGTATAACAGAGCACTTTTTAAAGAGTTATCAGTTCATGTTCAACTTTAATAACCACCACGTTGCTAGTTCGTTCAACAGAAAAACTGCTGATCGCGGTGGCTCCTTAATACTTGTAAATAATAGTTTTAAATATAAGGAACGAGTTGACATAGTGAGCCTGTCTGTTGAGCGTACCATGGAAATAGCCTGTATTGAACTTGAACAACTTATTGTAATGAGCGTATACAGACCACCAGATTCATCCTTTGATTTATTCGAAAAGAAAATGGATGAAGTGTTGATTAAAATCAGCGATAAAAACAATTTTTTTATAATTTGTGGTGATTTTAATGTTAATCTGTTAGAGGATAATAATATTTGTACTAGATTAAAATCTTTATTTTTATGTCACAACATGAACTATCTGTTTTTGGAGCCTACTAGAATTACTGCAACATCTGCTACCTGCATTGACAATATATTTACTAACATTACGCCCATTTTCAAATCGGTCATCAATAAATTAACCTCTGATCACTCTGGTCAGATAGGTATATTCAATATTAAAATAAAAAAGGACCAAAAAGAGGATATTACATGTGTGCCCGTTAGTGACACTCGGCTTGAACACTACAGGAATAATATTTTAGATAAACTATGGGAAATACCATACAGTAACGATCCAAATTTGTTGTACAACTCAGTATTTAACCTTGTCAAAAATGAATATGATACGGTATTTAAATCAAAAACTATAAAAGTTAATAACAAAGCTTTGTTTAGTGATTGGGCGACAGTTGGAATTCATAGGAGCAGACGAAGATTATATGAACTCTATGAAGAGAAATCATGTAACAAAAATACGGCCTTTCTAGATTATGTTCGTAGTTATTCAAAAATGTTTAAACGCGTTTGTGCCGTAGCTAAATCTAATTTCATTAAAAACAAAATTGAATCTAGTAGCAATGTAATGAAAACGACTTGGCAAATAAACAGAGAGACTGGAAAGGCCAAAGCTACACATAATAACTTCAAGCTTAAGATAGATAATCAATTGCTAAGTACAGACCTAGAAGTAGCAAAAGCTTTCGAAAATTTCTTTACGGACATTCCAGTTTCAACAACCAAGTCTTTAAATTCATCTCCCGCTGCTGCTGAATCTATACTTAAACAAAACTTTGAGGAATGTAAAACAGATTTTAAATTTAGGGACGTAAATAATGAAGACATTGTAAAAGCGTTTAAATCCCTGGAAATGAAAAAGACAGCTGACGCCCATGGTCTATCAGTAAAAATTATTAGTTCCATTGTAGATTGTATTGCACCTCACCTTTGTTGTATATTTAATCAATGTATAGATAGTGGTGTGTTTCCTGACTTGATGAAACTAAGTAAAGTTATACCTTTATTAAAAGCTGGTAGTACATCAGACCCCACCAATTTTAGACCCATATCGATACTACCAACGCTTAGCAAAATATTTGAAAAACTCATACTTAATCAATTGCAAAGTCATTTTTATCTCAATAATTTAATTCATATTGCTCAGTTTGGTTTCACAAAGGGTCGTTCAACAGCCGATGCTGGTGTTGAACTAATCGACAATATTTTTGATGCCTGGGAAGACGCAATGGATGCAATAGGTGTCTTCTGCGATCTATCCAAGGCTTTTGATTGCGTCCATCATGACACTCTTGTCAGGAAGTTACGCCATTATGGTGTTAAAGATCAGGCACTTGGCCTTCTGGAGTCATATCTAACAGATAGGGTTCAGATGGTCGATGTTAATGGGAAAAGATCACCTGGGTCTTCAATAAGTATGGGCGTACCGCAAGGTTCAATTCTTGGTCCTTTCTTGTTTTTAGTATATATTAATGATTTACCTTACCTTGTTAAAGCAAAACATGGGTTAGTATTGTTTGCCGATGATACTTCTTTGATATTTAAAGTTAAAAGACAGCAATCAAATTATGACGAGGTAAACAATGCTATCTCTAGTATAGTGAACTGGTTTACTGTTAACAATTTATTACTTAATGAAAAGAAAACTAAATGTATTAAATTCGTGTTACCCAATGTGAACCCGGTAACTACAGACATATTTATAAAAGGACAGAGATTGGACCTTGTGCAGTCGACTGACTTTTTGGGCATTACTTTAGACGCCAAACTACAATGGGATCCTCATATAAATAAATTGTCGAACAGACTGAGTTCGGCAGCGTTCGCAGTTAAAAAAATTAGAGCTCTTACCGACGTAGACACCGCTAGACTAGTCTACTTTAGTTACTTTCACAGTCTAATGACCTATGGTATTTTATTGTGGGGTCACGCTGCGAATGCTAATAGTATATTTATTCTGCAGAAACGGGCTGTTCGTGCAATTTATAGATTAGGGCCTAGAGTGTCACTGAGGGAAAAGTTTAAAGAAATCAATATTCTGACATTTGTGTCTCAATATATCTATGACAATCTTGTGTATGTAAAAAGAAATATAACTAATTTTCAGAAGTACAGTGATATACACAATTTTAATACTAGAAATAAAGACAAGTTGGTTGCTTATGTAAGCCGACTACATAAAATTAGTAATTCTTTTAAAGGCAATTGTATACGCTATTACAATAAGGTCCCTACTGATATTAAAAACTTACCTTTAGACAAGTTTAAAATAATAATAAAACAGAAATTGTATAAAAAGGTTACTACAAGATATCTGATTACTTAGAGGACAGATGTCCATGGGAATAGATTGTTTGAGTAACAGGCTGTTTCGATATATAATTAGCATTCATTTTGTAATTTGACAATATTTTATTTAAAAAAGGAAACGCAAAAGATGCGACGACTGTGGAGTTTCTTCGGTGAGCTCTTCTCCACAGATTCCGCCATTGGGTTAGTGAACTCACCCAAAAAAATGTAATGACGGATCTAAGTGATGTAACAACATCCTATGGAAATAAATGATTTTTGATTTGATTTGATTTGATTTGTTCTGGCACAAGTCAAAAATCGCATCCCAGTCATTAGGTGATGTATGGACGGATGAAGGACAGTACACTGATATAATGTTTTCTATGTTTGAGCAATTCAGAATTTTAACATGTAGGATCTGAATACCAGCATTGGAAATACTTAACTGTGACATTTGAAACTTAATGGTAGCGTGGAGAATAATAGCTACCCCGCCGTATCCATCATCACGATCCTGCCGCAGCACATTATAACCACTTACCCTTATTGCACATTCTGGTTCAAGCCAAGTTTCACTCAAATGTGCACCTTTTCCTGAGACATTAATTGTTCCAGTTCTGTTAGCTTAGGCCGGACACTTTGGCAATTCCATTGTATGATATTCAATGCATGGTGGAGTTGATCAATCATTTTGAATGAAAGATTTCAAAACAGGCCAGTCAGATAGACAATCCACGATAGAACTAATTAACCAGTCGAACAGCAACTTCCCACATGATTTAATTTTCTCTTCAAAAGAAATTTTCTTCATAAACACAACATCCTTAACTTTCTGTATTAATTGTGCCACATCAAACTTCTTAAATTCTCCATTTTTATGCATGTCCTCTGTATTTTTCTGTTCGTGAAGTTTGTCGCTATCATATTCAGATGAACTTTCTTCCACTAATCGTATACTTTTCCTTCTTTTTCAGTTCTTCTTAGCAGGTCTAGGCGCCAGAATAGTAGAATTTGGGAAGGTCATGTGCTCATTTTGTACGGCAGCTGCGTAGGTACTTGCTCTGTCTAAAGGTTCGCTGCAGTCTGATTGTTCAATAAATTCATGAACAATTGGATTTATTCCAGCCGGTTTATTCAATGGTCTCGTATGTTGCGACACAGGCGGAACGTACAAAGTTAGTGCCTTTTTATAGGTGCAATTGTTTACAGCCATAACCTCTCGGACCTTCCTTTCTTTTACATAGACAGGGCATTGTTTCGCCAGTGCCATATGTTGGCCAGAGCAGTTTACACATTTATTGATCGTGTTTTTACAATTGGGATGATATTTACCACATTTCGGACAGGTAGTTTTGTTCGAACATGTTTTGTGATTATGTCCGAATCTCCAACAGTTTGAGCACTGTGTGACGGAGAAGACGTAAGGTTCTACATTTTACCCGGGTTCCATAAGTGTAAAAGTAGGAAGAAAGGGTTGGTCCCTTGAAGCAAATTCTGACGCTCTCACTGTCCTCAAAGCCTTCGAAGTCTTTTTTGCGCTTTTGTAGCCGCTTAATGCCTATGTTGGGGGTCTCGCTATTCAAATCTTGTCGGAGGTCCTCCTCACTCAGTTCCAGGTCTATGTCTTTTATGATTCCATAGGAAACTCCAACCTCGAATGTCTTTTGACATCTATATTCCTTTTCGATGAAAAACTTACACCTGATTAATCTATCCGCACTTTCCTCTTTATGAAACTTGAACAATATTTTGTAAGCATTCACATATTTAATTTGCAGGACATCTACAATGTTTTCATTCTTCAAAATGCGAGCCAGCCCAATCTGCTTAGGTAATTTTTCCTTTCTGGATATCATGCTTACTTCAATTTGCTCCTCCGGTATTCTCTCAGACCCACTGTGTGTAATACTTCGCACCAAAACTTTTCCTTTCCTCCCTACCTCATTCCATATTTCTTCATCATCCACGGGTCTACTTCTTTTCCTACCCTCACTATTGTACAATTCTTCATTCGACTGCATCTCACACCGTTTAGATGTTATCGTACTTCTTATGTTAGTCTCCATTGCCACCTCTAATGAGTTGTTTACTTCACTATCTCGAGCGTCGCCCGACAACTGTGCAACAACGCTATCCATAGCCAGTAGGTATAAAGCGCATAGCAATTATCAAAATAACAGCTAACCGCGCGAAGAGAAAGGGACCGATATCGAACGTCCTGCCACCGCAAGCGCGCGTGAGCCACTGAAGTCCAGTGATGACACGAAGTCACGTATTCAGAAAATTATCCGCCCCGAACAAATGAAACTGCAAGTTAGGGGAGTCCACAAAACAAAAAAATGGCGGCATTATAATAAGCACTGAGAGCAAAGACGATGTGGAAAAATTAAAAGCCTCCTCCCTGCTTACCAGCTCCGTTCTGACTGCAGAAGAGACCTCCAAGCGGAATCCCAAAGTAATTATTTTAGGCTTGCCTTCATCACTTAGCGAGAAAGATCTCCTAGATTCCCTTTTCGAACAGAACCTAGCAGACAAATTGCCAAATTTAGTCCATAAGACCCTCATGACCAAAGTTAAGCTCAGCCACAAATCAGGCAATAAGGATGCTCCAACCTGCAATAACGTCATTGAAGTCCCTGCCCTCATTCGCAAGTCCCTCATCAATCAGCAAAGAGTCTACATTAACTGGTCATTACATCCTGTGCGAGACTTCACACTGATAACGAGGTGTTTTAAATGTCATCAATACGGACACGCTGCCAAATTGTGCCGAGAGACAACATCAGCATGCGATCACTGCGGGGAGCTAAATCACGTTTACAATGAATGCACGAAGAAAACCGAATCGCCGAAATGTGCTACATGTGTACGATTTAAAGAACCTAGTCATCATAAGACAGGCGACGTAAACTGCCCAGCCCGGAAAGCTGCCGAAAATAGGTATATAAACTCTATAGACTATTGTGGGCGCCTAAGTGCGCCGTTTATCTAAATAATCTTTAGCTCTAGTTTACTTTATATCTCATCTTGCTTGTTATGTCCTTTAATTTATCTGAAGAATTAGACAACATCTCTGTGTCTGTCGCCAAGTCATATGAAGTGGAAGAGAGTAAATTACATCTTGTAGAATATCCAAACTCAAATTCAATTAAAATTCTTACTTAAAATATCCGCAGTATTCACAAGAACATAGTCGATTTAAACGTTTTCCTCCATAGGCTAGATGTCGAACTAAACTTCATTGTATTAACAGAATGTTGGTTACAAAATCGTGATCATAACCTGCCATCATTACATTACATCACAACTCTTCTGTGTGTTATATCACCGACAACGACCGATTTAGCCTAGCGGGTAGTGACTCTGACGGTCCTGGGTTCGATTACCGGTAAGGGCCAATATTTGTGTGATGATTATGAATATTTGTTTCTTAGTCTTGGATGTTTTCTATGTATTTACATAAGTATTTATCTCTATTAAATATGTCGTCGTCTAGTACCCATAACACAAACCTTATAGAGCTTACTATAGGATGCTATAGGCCTAGTTCGATTTGTATAAGATTGTCCTCTAATATTTATTTATTTATTTACTATGTAGAGATTTGAAATTGTCATAGAATGTGTATATCTGTTTCCGCAAACAAATACCCGCATTTTTTTATTTTTTTTTGCATTCTTTATGTACCTTTCTGTGTGAGTCCGACTCTTAGTGTTTAACCGATTTTTCTTCATAGAATTGTTTTTCAGCGCAAATGTTGTTAATGAGGATATTACCACAGTATACATATAGAACAGTAGATAATCATTGAACAAAGGTACGTCGCACGGCTGCACACATTCGCGCGCGTTCGGTACGCACGCACACATAGCCTTCGAGAATGATGGAGACTGCTTCAGTCGGGGCCGCGCCGTTGCCGTGCCATATATGAAGAGAGCGAGCCGCCCGGCCCCAGTGCCACGCACGATATCTAAAGGAGCCGAATAGGCTTGTAACTAAGCAAGTTGCTAAACTGCACGTCAACCTAGTGCAGTTTAGCAACTAATATAAGTAGGTATAATATTTTATTATAATATTTTCCTTGTAAGTACAAGTAAATATTTTAGGTATAGTATAGTGGTAGGTAATTATTAAAATATTCGATGAAGTGGGAAACTAGAAACACATGCCTAACGATCTGTAATATTATTACTTTGTGTACACAATATTGTCTATTAAACTGTAACAGAAATACTTTGCATAGGTACCTACTTAAAAGCAAAATTAGTACTTTAGGTATGCTAAGCCACAAACGTGACACAGCCCTGCGCATCGAGCGAAAGTAGGTAACGAACGCTCCTAAACGGCCTCTGATTTACTACTGTTCTATATGAATACTGTGATATTACTATGAACCCTTTACGGTAGAAGAGTTGTTTTCTATTTATACTTTTGTGACAATATAGCATGCCAAAATAAAGGTTTATTTATACAAGCTTTCCATTAGAGATCTACATTCAAATTGAATAAATTTTACTAAGGTACTTCTGGTATGGCAATAAAACAAAACCACATTTGTATTTTAAGCAGCAGCCCTACTGAACAAATAATTTAATTAAAATTTCTCCTTTTTGGGGCTGTTTCGTTTTGAAAAGGAGTCTATTTGACTTAATTACTTTCTGAAACTAATTAAAAGGCGAATTTTAATTAATTTAATGGCGCTTTGTAAATCTCATTTCTGGGAAAACGATATTTATTGTTGTGTAAACTCTACGTTTAATTATGAACACTATGTAGAGGTATCAACAGGATATGTCATATAGAAAAAAAAAACGTAGCCCATGCGTGTCCCCACCGAGGTGCACAGGCCTTTACCCGGATACGAGTAAGACTGAGCCATATTTGACCGCGCCGCCCCACCGGCTCAGTGCGGGTAGGTGGAGGGGTGTCGGGCTAGTGGTCGACCCGACTGTCAGAAGATTTCAAGCTGCCCTATTAGGGCCTCTAACACATCTTCACGACTGCTACTACCAAAGTATAGTGAATGTAGCCGGGACTTACAGTCATCCGAAACACGTAAGAGGAGGTAACTTTTTAATTTATGTTGCCAATCAGTACAGAGGAAATAATCACTATCACTACTTTTTAATTGACAGCCCTAAAACACCATAGGTATATATTGATATTGAAACGCGGACCAAATAAAAAAGTAAGTTTAAGCTAAAGTTTAAAAAAAAATGGTTTGAAAAAGTTTACGCAGAACGTACTAAATGCATTCCGCCTTTGTTTGTTTCCGATTTCGTTTGCTGATATTTCTTAAAAAAATATAGTTATTCCTCTAGTTAATTAGTGGAAATAAGAGTTTTACCCCAGAAAGTATGGACGCAAGAAATATGATGCAAGGTCTGTTACCTACAAAATCACATGAAGTGAAGTAATACCAATTGGTAGTTTGTGAAGCTTACAACAATTTCAACCTTTGGAAAAAAATCAGGTAAGAGCGAAAGTATTTTCAGAAAATGTGTATTTGGTCTAATAAATTCTGATTATAAATGTTATAGTATGTAAATTAATAGGTACTATTCTTATTTATAACTTGTCTAGAATTATTCTTAGATTACTTATTTTCTCATAGACCGTGATAAAATGAAAAGAGATCATCTCAGGAGTAACAACTAATTTAAACTCGCATGATGTGCTTCAAAGTACTTTGAATTCCTCGCTCCTCTCTAGATTCAAATACACTCTCGCCTTATAAGCAGTTGTTTACTCCCTTAGTAAAATACAATACAAACGATACAAATACTATTCCGATTTATCGAAATTATCGATATATATAGCTTTATTTAATTTATAGACTTTGTGTTCCTCTCCTCTTACGCGGAACGCGTCGGGTGTTCCATATAAACAGTTTCTGCCAGGTCTCCATTTAAAAATGCTTTTTTAACGTCTAGATGGTCGATGTCCATAGAAAATTCTTCATAATCAAAACCATATCTCTGAGTAAAGCCTTTGCCTTTGGCTACCAGGCGAGCTTTGTATCTTATGATTTCCCCGTTGAGACCGCACTTGCACTTCACAGGCTTCTGGTCATCGTCAAGAACGATTGATACTCATCTGCCATGGCGTCTTTCCATTTCAAGTTATCAGGTCCATTCAGCGCTTCTGGCACACTTTTAGGGTCATCTTCAGATCCAGTTTCATTTGTCAAGAATATGGATTCTTGTGCTATTGCAGTATTCTCATCTTATTCCAAGTCTTCACTGGACGACGACTCCTCTGGAATGTAAGTTTCATCAGACGAGTTATCAGGTTCGCTGTTGCTCGTCACCGGTGTGATATCTTCTCGTTCTGGAATGGACATTATTGAGTCATCTAAGTTTTCATTGGGGACGGCACTGCTATCGTTTGGATTATATCTTGGCTATTATAATTGGTTGGTTCATTGTTGACAAATCGTGGGATATATCCTCCGTCCACACCACATCGTTTTGGAAGATTTCTTTATGAAACTCATTTTCTAAAAATGTTACATTCCTTGCCTTTATACATTTGCTTTGGTTTATAGGGTCAATCAGACGGTACCCTTTTGTTTCCTCGCAGTAGTCTACAAAGATGTACTTTTTCGCCTTTGGGTCTAATTTAGTTTTATTTTGAACCAGCGCATATGCCAAACAACCAAATACTCGTAAGTGTTTTACGTTAACCTTTTTGCCGCTATATTTCTCTTCTGGGGTCATTCCCATCTCAGCTTTGGTTGGTGTTCTATTCTTTATGTACACTGTTGTGTTGGCTGCTTCTGCTCAGAAATTATGACACATATTCGTTCGCTCCACAATGTTGCGGTTAGCACGTTCCGCCACACCATTCTGCTGTGGCGAGTGTAGCACCGTTGTTTGATGTCTGATCCCGTTGGCTCTCAAAACAGTGTTAATGTATTCGCCTTAATTATCACTTCTAAGTATCTTTATTCTTGTATTAATTTTGACATGATTATTACCGCTCAACATGATTACTGCCACGAAGTCATCACCCAAAGAAGCATTAATATCGCCAAGTTGCTGGGAGATATTGCATACCTTCATTAGGTAGCTTTCCATGTTTGGAAATGTTTCGAGCTTCAGTGCAAATAGAATACGTAGAAGGGGTTGGGTCTTATATAAGACACATTGAAATTTGAAGATTGGATTACTTAGGTGGTTAGGGGGGGTCCTTAGCTATCCTCTGATACCATTTTCTGATTTAGGAAATATCATTTTAGCACTTTAATTATAAAAAATGTTTACGCGATTTTTACAACTTGGCCAATCTCGGAACGACAAATGTCAAACCCAAAAGCTCCAACGTTGGATATTGGTACATGATTTTAGTACAAATTACAAGATTTTGTTGTAATGGTAGAAATTTGCGTTAGCAATTTTGTATTTTCTGACATAATGACTTGCTCATGTCATTCCGATTCCTTCAATGTTTCGTGAATGTTCTGTTGCGCTCTCGTTTTAGCCGTGATTCTCTGGATGACTGGCTTTGTTTACTTACTAACTACTTTATGGAGTTTATCAAAACCAAATTGGTTGCTTTAGGTCACTTCGTGTTTAAAAACTAAAGAAAGGTTTGTTAGGTTCACACCTTACAGCAGACCCGGGAGCCGGAGCGAAGCGGAGCGGAGCGAGGCGACCCCTTCTTGCTCATTTCATTCCGATTCCTTCCGTGTTTCGAGAATGTTTTGTTGCGCTCTCGTTTTATCCATGATTCTCTGGACGACTTTGGCTTTGTTTACTTACTAACTACTTTATGGAGTTTATCAGAACCAAATTGGTTGCTTTAGGTCACTTCCTGTTTAAAAACTAAAGATAGGTTTGTTAGGTTCACACGTTACAGCAGACCCGGGAGCCGGAGCGAAGCGGAGCGGAGCGAGGCGACCCCTACTCTTGGCAACCCCTCCTCCAACCCCTGTCCTCCTCCAACTCCCCCGAAATCCAAAAAATGTAGGCATTTTCTTCAATCTTTGGACCTCCATAACATAAAAACTAGTGGTTTCCTAAAAGGGGGGGTAGGTGGGGGGACCTCCCCGCCCCCACCCCTCCCACCCTCCACGCCCCCCTCCCCCAAATTCAATGTGTCTTATACAAGTACACTCGGCGCCACGAATAAAGAGCTCTCGGAGAAACTGGCGGGGATTACTGCGCATGTGTACAGTCGCGGCATAATTCCGAAGTGCGTTTTTAGGGTTAGTGTGAAGGAATGAGTGTTCAGGACTTTCTTCACTTCTATTTTTTCTCTGTTTGATATTTTGTTGATTGGGATATTAGCCGATGTAAATAATGGACTTTGTGTCAAATAAACTATAGGTACTCTCTATTGACAACATTTGTTAACGTCAAGGTTGAAACCTATATATAAATAACCCCCTAGCATAGAATGCCCCTAGTCACTAGGGCCTAGTGAATATAGATACTTGTAGTAATAGTCCTGCACACTCTTTTCTTCCCGCTGACTAATAATTTGTAACAATTAAACCACAATTAAGTTTTTCATCAGACTTCTTCATCAGTATTTCATCAGACTCTTTTTTGATATAACAGTTCACATCGTAAACCATTTTTCTAGCTTGCCTAGTCAGTACTTTATTTTTCGGCATTTTCGACCGGGGCGAAAGATAACGTTGGGTAATATTGTATGCGACTGTACTCAAGAAGCTTCGAGACGCGCTTTCGGTGCGGGCATCGGGAAGCGACTGATCAACGAATCAGGTGCCGGCGCTGACTACCGCCCCCGTCGCTCCTCACTTCCCCGCGCCAAACACTTGTGAAAAGTGACTACTGCGCATTCAAGGACAAAGCTCTTTAGTCGTGGCGCCGAGTATACTTACCCCGTAGAAGACTCAGTCGACGACATAAGCCGGTGTCTTCGTATGCAGTTTTTAAATTTTCCCATGCCTCGTGTACGTGCATTTCTCACGTGCCCTAATACGGGGTTTTGCACTGATAGGCAGATACGTGCAAAAGCCTTTTGTTGTGACCTGTCACCCTCACCTCGCTTTTCCGTCACTGCATCCCGCAGATCTTCGTGAATGAGGACCATCTTCATGATGAATTTCCATGTTTGGTAGTTGTCAATCCCACTTAATTTTTCAATGGAGATGTTGTTGGATGACGATTTTGGTGGAACTGGATCGGGTTTTTTGTCGGTTATAATTACAAATATTCGTCGGAGTTTTGTGAGTTGATGAAATGTACGAGTTTAATTGCTTATTTGTCCGTGCATTATGCCCATAACCTATTCGAACTATAGTAATATAAGCAAACACCGTGTGACACAATCAATATTAATTTTCAACTAAACTGACAACTTGTTTACAACCTGACTTATGTCAGACAATCTTTCTTTAAGTCGCATCACTACTTACCAATCACAATAAGAATCATCAAAATCGGTTCATAATTGACGGAGTAGGTAATCGCGTAACAAACACAAAAAAAAACAGACGAATTGAGAACCTCCTCCTTTTTTGCTTTTGGGGTTAATTTTATTTGCTCGGGCAAATGTTATTGGCTTTTTGGCTGAGCTGAGCGAGATATTAACCAGCTGAGAGATTCCGTTGCTAATTACTCTTTGAACCGTAAAGCGTATTCAGGACAGCAAAAGGAGACGTGAGGATTGCTTGACGATAACAAAAGGAGACCATAGTCGCGAAGGAGGATTAATAAAAAAAGGACATTGGACAAAAATTGGGCCGAACTAGCCTGGGGAACTAGCACAATAGAACCTATAATGCAAGATGCAAATATAAATCAACCAGCACTTATAGGTGATCTGTTACTAAACTGTGTTTGGGAACCTGCAAGGAAAGCGTTCTTCGACGTACGCATAGTAAATGCTGACGCTTCCTCTTACAGCAATCTCACCTGGCAAAAAACAGCACAGAGACATAGCCGAGAGAAACACACAAAATACGACCGAGCAGCTGAAGACCTAAGAGCCTCGTTCACCCCACTAGTTATTTCATGCGATGGAGCCCTAGAAACTGAATATAACAGTTTTTTAAAAAAAACCGCATCAAAGCTTAACGAGAAATGGGGAAAAGCGTATTCTCAAATAGTGTACTGGCTGAAAGTAAAAATACAAATCTCAGTTATAAGAGCAGTTTCCATGAGAGTAAGAGGCACGAGAAAACATGTCAGGGCCTTTCAATGCGAAGATGGAGCAGGAATACTTTGGTGACAGCTTGATCTCCTAAAACAGAAATACCTACATAGGTTTTATTAATTTTACTTATGTGTACTTTACAAATTATAGGTGTGTTATATTTTAATGTACTTGTATATAGGTATACCGTTATTGTTAATAAAGATTATAATCGCGAAGCAAGTTGCTAAATCATCGCCTGATGCCTTCAGAATGAATGAAAATTACTTACTTACTTCTTACTTACTTATTACTTATTACTTACTTCAAAATTGAAAGACAAAAAGGAGATTTTGATGATGTTAATGGTGTATTGTCTTTAACCTTGAATTGGTTCACAGTTAATAATTTATTGTTAAACGCTGGTAAAACCAAGTGTATCAAATTCTCACTTCCAAATGTCAGGCAAGTTGAGACCAGTTTGGTGTTAGACAACAGCACGTTAGAATTGGTATATGATACGAAGTTTCTTGGAATAACCATTGATAGCAAATTGCAGTGGGGACCCCACATAGATAAATTGGCTGGTAAATTAAGTTCTGCGGCTTACGCTGTTATGAACATCAGACAAAGCACGGTTGTGGCTATATCTAGGCTAGTATATTTTAGTTACTTTCATAGTGTGATGTCCTATGGTATCTTATTGTGGGGGAAAGCAGCGGATATTCAAACTATTTTTATTTTACAGAAAAGAGCTATTCGAGCAATTTATAATTTAAAACGAACAGACTCCTTAAGAGAGCTTTTTAAAGAAATTGACATACTAACAGTAGCTAGTCAATTTATTTTCGAAAATATAATGTATGTACGCAAGAACCTTACAACATTTTCCAAACCTAGCGACAGCTGTAATGTTAACCTAAGAAATAATCACAGACTATGTGCGCCCCGTTTTAGACTCACGAAGGTTAGCAATTCTTTCAAGGGTCAGTGCATTCTCTACTACAATAAGATACCTCTGGAGATTTTGAAATTGCCATTTGAGCAATTTAAAAGCATGTTAAAGCGACTTTGTCGAAAAAGGGATATTACAATGTTCAAGATTACTTAAATGACAGGACTGTATGGGGTTAATCTGGCTCAACACATACCTTGCTGTTAATAATTTTGTAATTATTTATTCCTGCTTATTAATCATAACAATTAAATTTTTCATATTTGTATTAGTTAAGCACAACCTATTTTTAATAGAGATCTAAAAATAAATCTGTGGGAGTTTCTACGCTCTTCTTCTCCCACAGTGGTCCAATGTAGAGAAGAGGCAAAAAATGACGTTTGCTAAGTATATGTAAATATCTACAGTAATAAAGTACTTTGACTAATGTTGTTTGTGCATTTTTTATTAACATCCTCGGGTTGTAACATCCCCCCTTTCTATTACGTCCACCCCCCTTTTAAAACGCAGTCTCTTATTAATTGTGATGGCCAAATAAAATAGATCGTCTAGTAAATTAGAACTCCTACTACTTGTGAAACCAGTAACCCTAATTCTAGAGATATGAGTAAGAAGTGCTGTCAACTTTGACAATAGATTTTAAACAAGGAATGTTTTAAATTGAATATTTAGTAATTTTAAATTTCAATAAAAGATATATACTTAAATATGTCCCCACTAACAAGAATGATACAGATTAATATCCATTAAATGATTAATAACCTTATAAAGCATATTCATATAATAAAATGTCATAGTACATTTTGAGTATTGACTAAAATTAAATAAAAAATGATAAATATTAAAATAATAAAGGGAAAATTTGATATTCATAAAATTTTGGGGAAGAAACCCCTACCACTTGATTCGGTCTTCTACCCAGATAATTCTACGAAACCAATTAATTTGTAGTTCTGATACTCGTTTATAAAAAGAGTAGCGTATAAGTATTCTGAATTGGATTTAGTCATAGATTCACCGGATTGGGATGGGGTATGACCGATCAGGATGGGATTATAGTTTGTGAATGACATTCAACTGTCTCATCAATCAATATCTGATATTTATGTAGTAAGATTATATTAAATATTCTTCCACATATAGAAAACTATAAACATACACAATGAAGTTTCATTGGTTGTTTATGTTACACGTTATGTGTTTCAATAAAGACTTCTTGTCTTTTAGTAATGCACAATAGCATAGCATGAAGTATTAAATATTTCTGCACTTCCATAGAAGTGCGTAAGTAGCATGATTCATTTTAAGGTTAATGAATTGACCTTCAATCTACCATCAGCAGATCCAAACATGATATTGTTACTTCGTAAAGTGCGAAGATATAAGTATATGTATCCGTATAGTAATATACATATGCACATCTGAATAAGCATAACTGTGAATTTCCGTACTTCTATTGCTTCATTCTGGCGTTATGTGAACATTGGCGGTGGCTTTGCGACGGCTTATTCCATAACTTGATCAAAGGTAATTAATTAATAACTATTGTATTAATAAAATTAACCATGACCGCCTTCCATGATTGCAATACAAGGTCTAGGGAAATTGAACGTTTATCATCATTCAGTTAAGACGAGAATTGCAGGTTTGTTTATTTAAACTCTGAATTCTCGACATCGAGTCGAACATAACTGTTTAATATTTATGCGTCGGAAACGCACCGGTTTTTGTTGCGCGAATCGATCGCGAGTAATCGAGACATCACTAGCGAAAACGGCACTAGCAGCTGTCACTCGTATCGGAAACGAGATGTAAAATTGGAGGTTAATTTTTTCTCTTGGTCTTTCTCGTCGGTGAGAATAACATGGCGGCTCGGGCCCCGTGATGGTATTTCGGTGTACCAATTATCATACAGGCATCGGGCCTGGTCAGAGTGTAAATCTACCTCATAGCGTCGGGCTATTGATTGTAAGTAGATTCGCGTCAGCGGCCAAGTGATCCCGGTTGATTGGACATCGTCGCATCGGTAGCGGCGACTCCACGGTCACGGCAGGCAGCACGCCGGCGACAGCGTCGGCAGCAACGATAGTGATTCGACTCCTATCCTATCCCAACTGTGCCCCTTTCCCGAATTCCCGTCTCGAATCGAGCTTTCGATTTCCTGTCTACGGAGACAAAGGTCAGTAACCAATTTCATAACTTCCTTTCTCTCACGTGGCAAGGCACAACCCCTCAGGATTCCACGCCGTTCGGTAGGCGTGGAAATTACTCATTTTGGTAGCAGGAGCGCGGTTTCCTAGTGGGAAATCATCGATTCACGGTTGCCTTTGTCACATTGTAGTTGGGAGAAAAGAATATCTCAGATTGGCTCAAGTCGGCCATGAGTCTGTGGTCGGTATACCAAGATTAAAGTTCATTTTCGGTAAGTGAAAATATAAGTGCCAATTTAGTTAACAGTTGTTATAAATTTGTAGTCGGAAACTACTGTTGTTTTAAAGGAATAAAGGATTGATCGGTCATTCTGCGAAGCCTAGATTGTATTACTTACGGTGGAACGTCGGGTTCTGTAGTCCTACAGTGTCATTTCGGTTTACACAGCAGGGTCGGGCTATTTAAGGGGTATTAAGCTGATTTTGCTGACCTCAAAGGAAGTGTGGTTCCTATCGGAGGGGCCACTACTAGAAAAATAGTTTTTTTTATAATAACCTTTTGTGTGTTATTTGGATTGTACCACATGGAGGCATTCTCTTATTGATTTAGAGTGTATATTATAAGGTGTATGTCCACAGGGCGACCATATTAAATATTGTTTATGATTTAATTGTTTAGTGGTTGCCTTGGGTTTTACAACTTAGTTTTAATTTCTGTGCCCAGCGCTGACGGGAAAGTGCTGGTATCTGGCTGTGCTTAGTTCGGCAGTGAAGCATAGGACCAGGAACAATTAAATCGGTAACCATGGCACCTTCGCCCTTGACGGTACTGCGGTATGGTGTCCGTGAGGAGATGAGATGGCTCGCCCATACTCACAAGTATGTGGAGCGACCCGACATGGACGATGTCCTGCTCAAGCGTGTGGAGGACGCAATGACACGCGTCGGGAAGGTGTGTCGGCTGGCTGCCGAGGCTGAAGCCCTCGGGCTTACGGATGAGGCCTCGGTGGCTGCAGTGAGGCAGCTCTGCGCGGATGCTGACCAAGCGATGGAGTGCTTGGGCGACATCGAGCGTCGCGCCGAAAAAATTAAGCGGTCGCGTCGGGATGACCGCGGGGAGGGTAGCGGAGACCCCCCCCCCCCTAAGGGTGTGGTTGGACGGCTTCCACACCTGGAGATTCCGGCCTTCAGTGGGGCAATTGATGAGTAGCCGGCATTCATCAATTTGTTCGATAGCCTGGTCCACGGTCGGGACGACCTGGACAGCGCCTACAAGTTGGCCCAGCTATTGATGGCACTGCGGGGTGAACCGAAGGAGTTGGTCGGTCACCTAACGGTTACGGCGGGCAATTATGAGATTGTCCGGGTCATATTGTTTGACCGCTACCAACACAAAAGGCGGTTGGTTGATGCGCAGCTGGGGAAGCTGTTCAGCATCCCAAGAGTAACCCGGGATGTTGACATCCGGGTACAAGTGCTCAACCCTGTGCTGGTGGCCACTAAGGCCCTTCAGAACCTTGGTCTGCCGGTAGACCAATGGTCATATATTGTGTTATATATGGTTTTGTCACGGTTGCCTGCAGCTGTTCAAAGTCGGTTTGAACAGCTGTATGGGGGCAGTAGCTCGGAACTGCCCACGCTCGTCCAATTAACGGAGTTTTTGGAGGGTGAATGCAGGCGATGCGACACCATGGATTTGGAGGCCAGTGTGCAGCGCCAACCCGCGCGGATGCGGGAGGGGCCGCGCCCCCCACCCCCACGGGGGGGTGGTCGGTCAAAACAATTTGGCGTTTTGAGTGCCGCGCCGTCGGGCGACAGTGCCGGTCATGAGGTGACCAGTTGCGCCAACTTTAAGGCGCTCGGTGTGGCTGCCCGCAGGAAGGTGGTCTTCCGCCACCGATTGTGTTTCGGTTGTTTGGGGCTGCACCCGCTGAGCGAGTGCTCACGGGCGTCCCCCTGTGAGGGCTGCGGTGGCAGGCACCACGTCGTGTTGTGCCTGAACCGGTCAGGCCCATCGGACGGTCACCAGGGCCGGACTCAGGTTGGTCGGTCACAGGGCCCAACCAGGGTCGGACCCAGTCCCCCTCCGGGCAACGGGAGTCACCAACGGGGTGACTGGGGTACCCGCGGACGGGACCCCCCCGAGGGGAAGGAGGCAGCGCGGGGGGTAACAGGCGGGATAGCCGGGGTTCGGTCGCCGCTGTCCAGGGCCAGCGAGGACTTCGGGCCGCTGGCTCACCGCGTGTTACGGGCGGGTGTCAGATGGCACCTATGAGTGGTGCGAAGGCTGGGAGCCCACCACCTTCTGCGCCACCCTGCCCGTCGCTCTGGGAGGCGAACAGGGAGGCGAACAGTCGGATGTCGCCCCCATTCCTAGAGCGCCCCAGGTTGGATCCGCTCTCCCCCCTCCATCCACGGTGGCCACCGGGCACACCGTTCACAGTCCGGTATGGTCGGGTACCGGGACAGCGAGGGGCCTATTATGCGGGTTGGGACCCCCTGATGTACATACGGTCTGATATGCCACCGGTGGCATATCAGCAGCCGAGTTACCAGGCCGACGGGGGTCCCAGCGGGTTCGGATCCCGCGGAGGTTTCCGCTAGGGACACGCCGCCCACTTACAGGGTGTCGCCACTCCACAGACGGTCATGCTCCCCACCGCCTCGGTGATAGCGTGGAGTTCGGACGGCAAATCTTGTGTGGCACGAGCACTATTGGACTCGGGGGCCCAGGGGTGCTTAGTCTCGTGCAACCTTGTAAGACGGTTGGGCATTTCGGTAAGGGAGTATCCACATTCCATTCGGGGAATTGGGAACACGGAAGTCGGTTCCGTTAAGGGAGTATGTCGGATTACTCTCTCGTCACGGGTGGATTCATCGGTGAATCTGACGGTCACGGCATTAGTCATGCCTAATGTGATGGGCTCACACCCTCACGTACGGTTGTCGCCCTCGGTGCGACAGTTGGTCGCTGGGTTGTCACTGGCTGACCCGGAGTTCGATATTCCGGGCCCAGTAGACATTTTACTGGGTGTCGATGCCTTGGGATACCTGTTAGTGCCAGGTGTCCACGTGTTGCAGGCGACTGGTCTGGTTTCGGTCAACACCAGACTGGGCCATGCGGTAATGGGTCCGGTCATGCCGGCTGCCCCACGCCCAGCGACTCGTAGTCCCTTATTCGGTTCTGTACTCTCGGAGGTGATACAGAAGTTTTGGGAGGTGGAGGAACCACCTACGGTACGCCGGTTGGACCCGGTTGAAGAAGAGTGTGAACAGTTTTATCGGAACAATACTGGTCGCCTTCGGTCAGGTCGATTGTGTCACGCTCCGGAGTTGGTTGGACATCCCTTGTGGTGGGTTCCAAAATGGTTGACTCAAGCCGAATCGGATTGGCCAATGAGTCGATGCGTTACCACGGCGAACGGCGCCTTGACAGTCGGTGTCTGTACGACGCAGCCAGAGCCGGAAGAGGAGTTCAGCCTTCTGGAACGGTACAGCTCGCTCGACAAGCTGGTCAATGTGACCGCCTGGATCTGCCGATTTGCGCGGAATTGTCGAAATTCTGAGGCGCAACGAGTGCGGACACCGGTCCTGACACCACGGGAACGGAACCATGCGTTGTTCGCATTGGTACGGAACGTGCAGACGGTGCACTTTAAGTCCGAATTGGACATTCTGAGACGCGGACGCGTCCAACTGAAGGGAGCTGTGGCTCGGCTCAACCCGTTCATTGACCCTCAAGGATTGCTGAGGGTAGGAGGTCGGCTGCGGAATGCCAACCTGCCTTATGCGGCCCGCCACCCGCTGTTACTCCCTCGGAAAGGGAAGTTGGTCGAACTGTTGCTACAGGATCGACACATTCGGAATGGGCATGTCGGATGCCACGCCTTGATGGCGTTTCTCCAGCGCGAGTTCTGGATTCTATCGGGAAGACGCTTAGTGCGTAGCGTCGTATTTCGGTGCCTGCCTTGTTATCGGGCCAAGGCGGCTACGATGCAGCCCCAGATGGGCGATTTGCCCTCGGATAGGGTTAACGAAATCCGGCCCTTTGCGGGTGTCGGAACGGATTTCGCGGGACCATTCATGGTCAAGTCTTCACAGCTACGGAACGCCAGATTAGTGAAGGCATACCTGTGCGTCTTCGTGTGCTTGGCCACGAAGGCAGTCCACTTGGAGGTGGTCAGTGACCTCACTACAGAGGCATTTATCGCTTGTCTAGATCGGTTCGTCTCACAAAGGGGCCTCCCGACATTAATCCGTTCGGACAACGGCACAAATTTTGTCGGAGCCAGGCGATATCTGCAGGAGGTCACTCAATTCCTGAACGGTAACCAGGACGCCATCGGTACGGCTTGCTCACGACGAGGGATTGAATGGGTTTTCAGTCCGCCGGGATGTCCTCATTGGGGAGGAATTTTTGAGGCTGCGGTTAAATCGGCCAAGTCGCACCTGACGAGGATCATCGGTGAGACCTCTCTACGCTTTGAAGAGCTTGCGACGCTGTTCTGTAAAATTGAAATGACACTGAACTCGCGTCCGTTGTGCCCGCTCAGTTCGGATCCAATTGATTTGGAAGCATTGACGCCGGGTCACTTCCTGATAGGTCAGCCCCTTAACGCCCTGCCAGAATACCCATTCGGTGATGTTAAGTTAAGTCGGTTAACTAGGTGGCAGATGTTGCAGCAGATGGCTCAAGATTTTTGGAAACGGTGGTCCCTTGAGTACTTGCACATCTTGCAGCAGCGCCTTAAGTGGACTGACCGGACGATCCCCCCTCAAGTCGGTGATTTGGTGCTGATTAAGGATGCGAACCTGCCATCATTGAGATGGAGACGAGGACGGATCGTCAATTTGTACACGGGTCGGGATGGCACGCCTCGATCAGCAGAAGTCAGGGTGGGGGACTCGGTCCTCAAGAGAGCGGTCGCAACACTTTCTCGCCTTCCTATTGATTAGGGACAGGTTCGGGCCTGTCCGGGCGGGTGACTGTTTAATATTTATGCGTCGGAAACGCACCGGTTTTTTGTTGCGCGAATCGATCGCGAGTAATCGAGACATCACTAGCGAAAACGGCACTAGCAGCTGTCACTCGTATCGGAAACGAGATATTAAATTGGAGGTTAATTTTTTCTCTTGGTCTTTCTCGTCGGACTTTCTCGTAGACGAGTAGACTTTCTCTTTGCTTCGAAATGCCCATTAGACAGTGTTGTCAAGAATTTGAAAGGTTCAAGCCTCACCATGGGCTATAGTCAAGTCAAAATGTGTTTGTAACTATAGATATTCATTACTCGTCTCGACATTGGACCACTATGGGAGAAAAAGGGCGAAGAAACCCACATATTGATTTTTAGATCTCTTTTAAAAATTGGTTGTTTTTAACGTATACAAATACTAGAAATAAACATATATTTCAGCTCAAGCAACCTTTTGTTTTCTCAAGTATTCGCAATGACGAATTCAAACAAAACAAAATATTTCTTAGATGTAATAATATATATTATATTCCAGAGTAAGAAACCGGCTTAAAGCTGACTTGTTTTTTGACAGCGCCTGTATATAAATTAAATAATTATAATCTCAAACTCTTTGTGTATTTGTTGATGTCGCTGTTTCTGGTTCCCACGGCACAGGCTGTCCTAGTGTGGGGCCATAAGCAATGTATGTGCCTTTATGAAAATGTTTATGTTTATGTTTATTGCTACTCATTGTAAAAAGGTATGTTGTATTTAACTTGAGTTTTACCTATATTTAGCGGCTGTCAAAACTGTGGTACAAGACGGTCTAAGATAAGCATTCGTAAATAAATATTGGTTTTGCAGCGATAATTGTGACAGACATAAACAAACCAAATATACATAGCTCTGGCCAATTTCAAATATAGGGCGGCAGCGGCCCAGCTGTTTCAAAGTTTATCCAGTTGTTCAAAAGAAAAGGTTTTCTCGCGATGATTATTATTTATTAAACAGTCTGACATTTACTTAGATGACCAGCTTTTGGGGTATTTTCATATATTATGAACAAATGTCCCTAAAATATCTATGGCCTCAAACTATAATTTTTGGGTCTCTCGTAGTAACTTGTAATCGGAAAGTTTACTGAGAATCAATTAAAAAAAAAACATTGGGACCATATGTGCCTTCGGGAAAGTTGTTCAATTAAAAGTCACGATGTATTGCCTAAGTAGAAATATCCGGTAAATATGATTCCTGGTAGATTTGCTCCATTATCAAAAGTTTCTCAATATTTCTGAAATTACTCACCAGCGTTCGAACTTTAAAGTGCTGTTTATGTCCAAACTTTGCTCTGTCCCATGTTACAGCTCGGATGTGGACTTCTTGCAGGTAGTTTATTTATACTTCAAACTAACAGTACAATATTCAGTAACGAACGACGGAGTTGAAAAATCGAAAAATACTGCGAGCTTAATTGAATTGTATTTATTTAATTATTATAGGGGTGTTTGGTAGATCGATGAAAATCCTTAAAACGAAGATAGTTCAGACCAATTAGAACCATTTACGCCAAACTAGTGTTGGCCGAGTTATTACGGTTTGATTTGTATCGAGTTTTTATTATTTTTAACGAAAAATAAACAGAATTTTACAGTTACTTGGTAATAATTGTGGTTATGACCATTAATTTATTTATTTTTCAATCATTTATGATTAAATACTGTTTAAATAATCTAACAATTTTTGTTTAAGGTAGGTATCTGTGGCTTGAGGATTGGTTTTTACAGACCTTTGAATTGCTAGGAAATTCCCTCAGCAAGGTTTTTTTGACTGCATTTATTTTAAACCAGATTTGTTTATGAGTGAAAACCTTTGTAAAACATGCTTGGCTATTTTTGTTCCTTTTAACATCATATTTACAACGGTATCTCATAAATTATTGAAATTAGGCCTCCGAACTGTATTGAGAGAGATAATATCCAACGTCATTTTTTTTCTTCAATTTGGTGGTGCACAGTGGAAATACATCAATAGAGGACCATCAAATGAACAAAAAATGCCATATATCATAATGTCCAAAAGTTATTTTGTTTAAAGTTGATGAAGTGTCAAATGGGACCTGTTACAATGGCATTAGCATAAAGGTGCAGGTTCGTATCCGACCGCAAGCACAGACGTGTCACCGACGACGCGAGTGCGCACGCATGTATGTACGTATGCAACTACGCAACTGTCTCGCTCTCTCGTGTCGGTACATTTGCGTTCGAATACGAAATTGGAGGCTCGCGTATCGGTAAAATTAGAAACTCGATTCGTGGTGGTTGAAATTTTGAACACAACCATATTAAAATAAAGTTCATAAGAGATAACACGCAACATGGTTGTTGTCGTCTTCAACAACAACATGTCGCTGTGGTCTTCAAAACCACTTTTTATTTCTTATTTTCAAAAACACAGTTTTAACATATTTTGAAAACCTATTTTTTGATGCAAGAACCACATCAATGTTATTTAAGTTCTCAAGAAATACCAAGTTTTAGCAAGGTTTAGGTGAAAAACAGCTATTTAGTTTTTTTTGTCATATAGTTCCCATTCACTTAGGATGTTTTTAAACACACCAATTAAAGAAAATAGTTGTTTTCATAACATATATTTTTTCGGGATTTGGAAAGTGCCTCCCTTAACCTTTTGAGCGCACTGAATACCGTGCTACGGGCCACGTCGGCTATACCCGACACAATTTGTTATAACTATTAAAGGAGACGTTATCTCTTATGAATTACGTTGTATTTTGCATAGCATATCAAACATGTTTGGCGTGAGAGTGACAAATTTTGTATTGATATTTGGCGGTCCAAAGGTAAACAGGAATAGCGCTTTAAAGATGGTCATTTGACCGTATTTGAGGTTATTGCATTTATGTTTCAAACACCGTGTATGTTATTGAATTATGTCATATTATCCTCCTGCTGCTCAAGGTCTTTTTAACCGAATTCAAAAAAAGGAGTGTCCCGGTTTGACCCGTATATTTGCATGTTTGTCCGCGAATTTCTCGGAAAAGCTTTTTGTCGATAGTCTATAAAAAAATATATGTTTATATTATCTGTGCCCAATGTTCCCGATTAGGTACTAAAGCTCAAGACCAATAACAAAATACACCTAAAAATTTATTTTTCCGTGTCCCAGGGGATACATGGGCGTTAATTCTGAGTGATGTCTTTTGTTCCCTAGAGGGCACATTGGGTCTTACTAAAATCACGGCATTAGTTCCCTGGTACATTGGGCGGCAGGAAGTTAAGGTGTACATATTATAGGTAAATGTTATAAATATGTTATTGAATTGTTTCCGTATAGTGTTGGCTGATACAGCAGCTCGATAAGCTTATATACTCGATGCATATTTTTCGTATCTAGGTTTAGATTTTGGAATCAGACATGAGGCGAATGAAAGTAGGAAAATTACTTTGAAAATAAAAAAATACGATGATGAACACAGCTCCGTGATCCCAACTCTCGCTCTGACAACATACTTACTCCACTGATCGTGTTTTTATAGACAATCTAGTATTTTACATCTCTTAATTAGGTAAAACGGTATTTGACTGCTAGTCAAAATATATGCTTTTTCTGAACTGCCAAAACGGCAATTTTGTTCACGTTTTTTATTAATAATATCAGGTGACGTCGTAGTCAAGTGCTGTCTTTTTAACACAACATTGAGTCTATTAAATACAACTGCTGGAAATATACAAATCCGATATTGTCAAACGTTTTTGTTGAAATAGGTTCAGCTTGGGACACGTTTCTAGATTTATTTGACTAGCTTGTCAAATACCGTATTCGTGACAAGTTTCTTTGGCTCTGAGTGTACTGGCACCTCTCTTTCTCTCCCCACCTTACCCTTAAGAGGTTACAGCCCACTCAGAAAAAAATCAACGTGGCGCGGCTAGTATATTTACGTTGGCAAGACATCGATGTCCCATCAGCTCAATAACCCTAGTCGCGCTGTACAGCAAGTCCGCGGTGTTATTGCTCGCAGAATCAGTTGGCAGCCTGCATATTATTGTGCGGTAATGGCGGTCCGTAGATTAACGGGAGATGAGCTTTTAACGTTGTTTGTGTAGCCAGAGCCGGAGCATAAATAGTCATTGTGGATATTAGATAATGCCGGCATTATAGGAATATCCTTTTCACCCGCAGAAACTCCGTTACTACGTCTGTCATCTGAAATAGGTAATGTGAGATTCAAACTCGCACACGAAGGGTTCTGTAATATCGTTCGTTCAAGAAAACTTAAGGACCCGTTGGGAACCCGTTCTACTGATTAGCGATTCGCGCCAAACTAATTGCGCCACCGTCGATACTAAAATCTGTCGCCAAATTATAATAACATAAGTATTATAATATCATCACTTATCTTGTATGGGGACCCCCTTTATTTCATAAAATCTCGCGTAATTTATTATTGTTGCTGCAGCGGTAAATATTGTGTGAAAATTTCAATTTCATGTTGTTCTTGAGATACAGTCTGCTGACGGACAGAGTGGTGGACGGACGGACAGCGGAGGCACCCTTCGGGTACGGAACATTAATATAGGCCCCCCCCATACAAGAGATGTTTTTTTTTGGATTTTTCTTGTACAATAGTACGGAACGTTTCGACTGTTAGTCCGACTCGCAATGGGTCATGTAAAAAAAAACAAGGTTACCAAACTGAGAAAACCATTTCGAGATAATTGTATTCTTAACTAAAGCTATTCCCATCAAAAAATATTACGGATTCAATGGAAAAAACATAATGTCCTTCATTTGTCCTCTATACGGCTTAATTTATTCAAATTCCATTTGCTGTGGTGTTGGCTGTCCTGTAAAACTGTCAATTGTCAATAGTTTTCCAGTCAGTCGATAACGCAGATGTCAGTCCGAACGTAAAAAATATTGATATTATAGTTTTCAATCCGAAAATACGTACGTATTTTTTATCAACAGCTTTTTTGTCCTGCTTTCCTGTGGAAGTCTGAAGGCGCGAAGGGCTTATCTCTAATAAGGGATCTCTTCCAGCAAACCGAATGAGGAGTCGTGTAACGGAACGGAATTGTCTTTTTTTTCGTAAGACCAATCATCTATTTTTTTGGCATTGTTATTTTATGCCAGTAGTTTCTCACTCTATAATGGAAGAAATAAATTATTTTCTGTTTTTCAGCGGTACAGACCTATCAACTTAAGCTGAGAATTGCATTTGTGTGAGTGATCGCCAAAAGTACAGTTAGTAAAACACATACAAATAAAATCAATGTTTTATTTAAACGAAGTCCATAAAACACAATGTTACCAACTGTCCAATTCTCGACCTCATAATGACTGAATCTTATAACTCTTCTACTCCGCTCATTGCATCTTCATCTTCACTCTCGTCTGATGATTCATCAGAGTCAGAGCCTGTGTTAATAATTAATCGTTCCGTTATATCGTCGATTGTAGGAGCCATTAGCAGCAGCCAGGAGCAGTAGGAGCCATTTCACTAATATTTCAAACACAATCAATCACATAAAATTACACGTCTATCTGCTACCAGTACCGGAGGTGAAGTGAAGTATGTGAGCGGGCGGCAGGGAAGCGGTGCGTAGCGGACGTGCCGCGCCTCAGGCCGCTTGCTATAAACTAGTATAAACCAGTTTAAACCATGCGTGGGACGGGCCGCGCCTCAAGCCGATTGACACTCTACACTATCGGTGTGCACTCACACAAATGCAAGTATCAGCTTAAGTTGATAGGTCTGTATGAGCCAAGCTATTCTCTCTATAATGCAAGATTCTGTGGTGCCAAGACCCAATCTTCGTTTTATTTTTAGGTCCCGGTTAAACTGTATCATTATTTTCAGTATGCTGCAAGAGCTTAATTCATATTTTCTTAGTGGTCCAAAATAATCCATATTCGTAGTAACAAAATAATGAGAATACAGAGCTAAGCCACGATAAAATTCCCTAACATTTCCCACAAGTTTACAGTACAGAAACCCTATACAGGTGCAATAAGCCTAAAACCTAACATAAATCATTACGCGAGCAAAATTGCAGCGTTCTGCAAAAGCGGCTTGGTACAAGCACCCCGATGTTCTGATCTCTGCTACTTCAAACTTGTCGAACTTGAGTTAGGATCACACGGCTTTGTTGAATTGATCAGTGCCCTTTTAGTAGATTTTGTCAGATCGATCTGAGAAATTCAAAGTGAGAAAAAAGCAGAGTATTCATTTTCGTAAGTTCTAAGTAAGAACTAGAATCACCTTTATTTAGATTCAGAACCACCCTTGTAGCAACTAATGAGGCTAACCGGGAGAAAGGTCTTTGATAATAATTGGGAGAACAAAGTATTTCCATTTTGAATTCTTCATACAAAAGTGATCCCCAATTATTCCTTCTAGGGTATATGTATAAAAAGGTTTCTTGACCACTGAGCGAGGCCACAATCTCTCTCTCTTGCCCGTGCAGAATATGCATGGATAAGAGAGAGATGGTGGCCTCTTGTTCTCTTGCACCGCTACCCCCTCCAGGCGGCACTCGGGGACAAAAAACTTGGCATCAGGTATACTCTCCACCTATACTTAAAAATATTGCAACAGTACAAATAAGTTTTAAATATTCTGTATGCTCACTTCTGTACATTTTTTTGTCAAAATCTCTGTCATAAAATGGAAAATTAGAAAATGCATAAAAAATAATAATTGAAGTTAAACGTTAAAAATACTATGAATTTTTATGCGGTGAGCCAATCAACTAATGTACCAATTATTCTGTGGAATAGCACAGAATAATTGATGCATGAACTAATGAACGACACTCAAAGAATTACCCAAAAAATACTTGAGGCTTGCCAGCGAAATATGGAGCTCAGTGCTCTGGGGAATACCGAGTTACGCTCCTAAACTAAAAATAAAAGATATAGCTGAAAAAGCCACCGGACTGAAGTGGGCTGGACCAGCCATGTCACTCGTGTGCAACCACACCGAGGGGTCAAATTAACATCTCTCTGGTTCCCAAATGCAGAACGAGGACGTAGTCACCCCAGGAAGCGCTGGAGAGACGAGCTGACCCACGACAAGAACTGGTGGGAGAGAGCCCAGGAGCGTGGGGAGTGGAAGAGGGGAAGAGAGTCGTTTGCCAGCATAATAAATAGTTTTTTACGTAATTAATGGCTTTATGAAAAATTTTGGTTGAAAAATTTACTATCCTAAATTAGTTCAAGTCTGATGTGATTAAATTTACTGGAAATGGGCTTTAATTTAACCCCTCACAATAAAGGTACCGAATTACCGGACACCCTGTATAAACATCTTACATTTTCGCTCAAATTATGACGAGGTAAACATTGCTATCTCTAGTATAGTGAACTGGTTTACTGTTAACAATTTATTACTTAATGAAAAGAAAACTAAATGTATTAAATTCGTGTTACCCAATGTGAACCCGGTAACTACAGACATATTTATAAAAGGACAGACCTTGTGCAGTCGACTGTCTTTTTGGGCATTACTTTAGACGCCAAACTACAATGGGATAATCATATAAATAAATTGTCGAACAGACTGAGTTCGGCAGCGTTCGCAGTTAAAAAAATTAGAGCTCTTACCGACGTAGACACCGCTAGACTAGTCTACTTTAGTTACTTTCATAGTCTAATGACCTATGGTATTTTATTGTGGGGTCACGCTGCGAATTCTAATAGTATATTTATTCTGCAGAAACGGGCTGTTAGTGCAATTTATAGATTAGGGCCTAGAGTGTCACTGAGGGAAAAGTTTAAAGAAATCAATATTCCGACATTTGTGTCTCAATATATCTATGACAATCTTGTGTATGTAAAAAGAAATATAACTAATTTTCAGAAGTACAGTGATATACACAATTTTAATACTAGAAATAAAGACAAGTTGGTTGCTTATGTAAGCCGAGTACATAAAATTAGTAATTCTTTTAAAGGCAATTGTATACGCTATTACAATAAGGTCCCTACTGATATTAAAAACTTACCTTTAGACAAGTTTAAAATAATAATAAAACAGAAATTGTATAAAAAAGGTTATTGTTTGAGTAACAGGCTGTTTCGATATATAATTAGCATTCATTTTGTAATTTTGTAAAAGATGCGACGACTGTGGAGTTTCTTCGGTGAGCTCTTCTCCACAGATTCCGCCATTGTGTTAGTGAACTCACCCAAAAAAAATGTAATGACGGATCTAAGTGATGTAACAACATCCTATGGAAATAAATGATTTTTGATTTATTGATTTAATTTTATTTTGCTGGCATATATTTTTTTATGTATTGCGACTTTGAACCTTATGCTATGGTATTAGAGTTCACATCCTATGAAAATTAAAGCTCCTTTTTTTGGATCTCTCCAAGACTTAAGAAAACAACATAAAAACATATGCATCTATAAACAACATGTAATGTTACACGAGAGTCGGTACATTTGATACTTCATTCTGCGTGATAGAGGGCTGGCCCATCGCCGCGCTGTTATGAATACGAGAATCGGTTCATATAACGTTTGGGGTTTTTGCGTAGCTCCGGGTAATTTAGCAAAAAAAACAGAGCCGACGCGTGGGATGGTTCGAGGAAGGTTACAGGTCAGGTTTTTTTTGTCGCATTCCTGCGAGATGTGTAGGGATCAGAGCCGAGTTGGCTGCGCGTTGAATAAATTATGAATAACTAAAATGGAAGGTTATTATGGAACGATACGGAGAAAGCTATTATGTTGATTGCAAATATACAATTGCGATTGTGGTATGAGATGGAGAGTTTGAGACGACTAGTATGAATAGCATTCTAGTGGTCTTTGCTTCGCGCGCTAGCGGTTGGGAAGGCTTAATTAATCGCAACAAGCTTATATGGTCAGCGATCAACAGATTTTGTGTATCGGCCATACCGAATGACTTGAGTGATAACCTACCGTTGATCATAGTGAATATGCGTACACACAATTTGTAGAACGGCGGATCTGCATGGCATGGTTGAAATTAGACCCTGTGTAGTTAGTGATAAGAAGCTTCGCTTGGGCAGAGCGTGTTCGCAAAGGACGCCATTTTTTTCTTTCAGACATGTGGGGTGTATATAAATACGATTGCGGGGGAAGGGAGAGCATTCAGTCTCAGCGTCTAGCTACTGTGACAGTCGCCTTTCACGAGTTCTAAACAGTTTTGGTCTGCCGTGTTACGCGTCAGAACTATACGAATTGTGATTGCGAAGTTTCAGTGGTTTTTCGTGAGTGTCTGAAGCGCCGAGATATACCTCGGTTCCTTTCCTTTATATCAACCTACCCCAAATTCCAAAACTATCCTTGGGTCGTTAGATAAGAACTTTTAGGTAATTTATCTGAGTCTGAGTCTGGGCTTGGAGCGACCCTAAATTCCTTTTTCCTTCACCATAGGGTTCCTGGATTGGCTCTTAGGATATTCGCGGGCTAATCCTCTCCTCATTCCTTTCGAGTAGCGAGTTTTGAAATTCCCACACACACAGTCATTAAACATACAAGCACATTCAAATCAAACTCAACCATTTTCGAGTGGTGTCGATAATGGACATGGTATAACACTAGGATTTAAGACTAGGCTAGACAGGAGTTTAGTTGCGGCTAAACCTAGGTTGGCAGGGCATAGGGAGACTGTTTGATCGATGAGGTTCCGTGGATGGAAATAACAAATTCAGAACAAAGTTAAACCGGTGTCAACACAGATAACCTATCCTGTTGATATTTTGACATTTGAGTGTTGTCGGGGACGCGCGAAGAGATCAATTCACAGTCTAAAGTTCATTGTTTAGGACCGGGTAGGTGGTTTTGCTTTGCCCTGGGTCAGGTTGGATTCAAGTTGCATCTTTAAATTAAATGTAAATTTCGCTGGAGGTCTAATGTGTAGGCTGAGTCAAATATATATGATTAGGCTCAGTCGAGGACGTGCTGTGGCTAGTGGAATTCATAGATCGGAATTTACCGAAGTATGCATTTCGCTATGGTGTGGGTTAGATCTCCTAAAGCGCTAATGACTACGTTTCGATAACATCCAGCTCAAATTGCGCAGAGTTGAAGGTTTCAAAACGTTACGGACCTTTTGAGGTAACCGCTAGTTCAGAACCTATTTCGGAAAATCAAATCGCAATTGTGTAAACCGGTCTTTTCGGATCGTTCTTGCCGTAAACCAAATATATAATTGGAACCACCACAAGCCGCTTCTAGCGAGCACATGAAATATCATTGAGTACTCACGTAATAAAACTACGACGGATATCTATACGATAACACTAACAAATATTATAAATTGTGGTCGACCACTAAAAGAAGTTCCAAGCGCCCATATATACAAAAACCAAATGGTACCATCACACATAAAATATAACAACGATCGATCTGGCGCAATACACCGCTGACTGATGCGAATTACCGGCTCGCGGACATATATGCTTTCTCTGTCTAACTGGAAACTGTAACTTCCTGAACCAAACTTCGTTCGACTATTGTACGCCTAACGAACTTCTCAACGAACGAGAAATTCAGACTTATCATTCTTAACTTACAAATCTTACAGCTGAATCGGGACATCTCATTTTGGGGTAGATAGAATAGACGATCATAGCTACTGATAGCGGTGGCTCGACCTTAGCCTTTGTGCCGTTACAGATTTCTGGTGCCGAGACCGAAGGATATCCTAGATAGTCTGATACCTAGATATTCTAAAAGAATCAAGGTCCAACGCGTTACTTTTAAAAATAACACAACGTAGAAACGATTTTAAACAGTTCAGTTTTGTAAATAAGAAATAAGCAAAAAAAAAAGGGGCATTGTTTTCACAATTCTTAGGACGAGCTACGGCGGTTTAGTGTTCAGGAGGCTTACCACAATCTCTTAGTTAGCAGGACTAAAGTAGGGCAGTTTATTTTCAATGTTTAAAATAAACTGCTGCCTTAGTGTACCATGAGCCGAAGTAAGCAGGCCTGCGATTAACCCGCTAAAAAAAAGGTTGTCTCTGGCCTGTTTACCTCAAATGTTGTGTGCGTTCGAAAATCAAATAAGATAATTCACCGGTAAATACCGTTTTTATTAAAAAATAAAACATATTCTTTTATGAACTTTTAAAATTTTATAGCAATGCAGAGCAAAAACTGATAATAAAGTCATTTTTGTAAAAATTAAATTAACTTTGCGGAAAAAATATATTTGTCTTAATTTCTAGTCATGACTAAGTATGAATAATTATAAAGTTTTTGAACGTGTCTCGAAACTTTTTGTTTACGTCAAAAAGTCAAATAATATCAAGCAAGTGTTTGTGTTAGTTTCCAAGAAGTTTAAGTATTTTGAAAAGTTCCTTGTTGAACCTCTATTTTGAAGAAATGAAGGGTCAGAGTGTCGATAAGGGGGCGGAAAAAAATCTTCCGCCCCCTTATCTACACTCCAACTGACACATTTTGTGTTACAATTCTCCAGACTACTTTCAGCGATAGAGTTAAGATCATTTTATCACGGCGATGGCAGCGTAAGTTTACTCATGACTATAAATTTGTTATTAATTTCATGCAGCGACATAATGTGATGATTGCATCTATGTAAAAATAAGACGTATGTATGTACCTACTCATTGTTTGTTTCAGTTCAACAGTCAATAATTCTGACGCCGCATCGCGACGCCGGGTAACTGTGACACAGCTGGATGTCCTGTGGGAGTTTCTTAACTCCAATCGCGATGTGGCCTTAGGCCATAACAAGGCTGCCCAGGCACGGGAATATGCTCGGAGGAAGTGGTCTGGTGCAGCCACTAATTTAAATGCACAGGGAGTGGGTGCAGTTAAAGACTGGAAGGGATGGTCAAAGGTATGTACCTACAGTGTTTAGTAAGGAATGTTCACATGACCTGGCTCACCGGCTACCATATTGTGGCAGCCGCAAGTATGAAAGAATTTCTGTGAGTTAACGGGTAAATAAATTTCTGTTTTTTGTTGTTTTAGTACTGGGTGGACTACAAAGCCAAATTAAAAAGGAGAGCTGCTGATGTACGGGCATCCCAAAACCAAACTGGCGGTGGTCCCTCTGAGGTACCACCGCTCAATGAAATTGAAAATAAATTTCTTTTAATCACTGGCCAAGATTTTGGTCTAGGGATGCCCGGAATAAGAGTGGAGCCTTTTGAGGATGTAAGTTGATATTTTTAGAGCACAGTTATAATTGCCTAATTGAAAAAAGTTTATATAACTAAGCTTAATTATTATATATGCTTTCTAATAATTTTTGTACTTAATGAAAACATAACATCACTAAGTTTAAATCTAATTTAGGCCTTTAAAAATATGTTGACAAAGGCTAGTTGCCATCTCCTTTAAAAATTTAATTGAACACTTTGTTGACCACCAAAAATTAACAAAAAAGACAACAAAAATTATCCGTAACTTTTAACTTTTTAATATTATATTTCTTGGCACACTACTCTAACCCTTTCTTTGTGAGTTAAGTATTTATAGTTGTTATTTTTTTTTCAGATTAGTTCACCCAGGGTGGCGGAGGAGTTGTCCATCCCTGCTGCCTCAGCACTTCTCACTCAGCATCTGCACTTAAATGATCCTGTGGCAACGGTTGCAGATTCTGAAGCTTATGTGGGAGAGCCAATTGAGGGGGAAATGCAACAGCCTGCTCCAGATCCTGAACAAGTCCAACAGCCCTCAGCTGGTACAGCGCGTCGCAGAAGTGTGCGTCGACGAAACAATCCGCTTACTCAGGAAGCAGCAAGACAGGCTGTTGTAGATTCTTCTAGGATTCGGGCTGAGGCTGCTGCAAGTGTTGTGGCAGTCTTAGAACGACTTTCCAGCTCAATAGACTCAATTGGCTCAATATTGATCAGAATTGAAGCAAGGTAAGGAAAATTTACAAACATTTGGAGTTAACATAATATTTTTAAACAAATTACCCACTATACATGATATGTACATAAAACAAATAATACTGTCAGATTGGCCGTAGCTGCCAGAGACGAGCGACCAGAGTCTGACGCATAGCTACACCCTGCCGCAGCTCTTAATTCATCCCTTGACTAGATGCAATAAGGTGAGGATTAACTTGCATCCTAGCTTCTTGAAGGGCCTCAAGATCTGTTAAATCTGGCACGGCCAAATTGGCTTTGTTGCAAATGTTATGCAACATAACACAAGCATTTACAATTGAGCCAGCTACCCAAGGGCTGTAATGCAGCACTCTGTGTACTAAAAGGCAACGAAAACGTGCCTTAAGCACACCAATGGTCCGTTCCACAACATTCCGAGTGTGGACGTGTTTCATGGTATAGAAGGCCTCCGGGGTTCCATCTGGAGCATCAACAATAGGAGTCATCATTGTCCTTCGTTGAGGATATCCTGAGTCACCTGTAAAAAAACAGGAAGTCTAAATATACTTACACAAAATCAACCTAAGGAACAAGAAACATAGATGTAGTTTATTACCTAATAGCCAAATTGCCTGAGATCGACTGAGATTCTCCATATAAGTTTTCATCGGATGTTGATTCCAAATGAAGGAATCATGATTGGCTCCACCGTGACTAGCATCCACACTTATAATTTCCATATCAGCATTGCACATCTAAAACAAAGATTTTTGTTTCAGGTTCCTACATAAAGTTCCTACTTATCCTGTAGTTAAATTTTAATATTATAATTCTAAAGTGTTTGTGTACCTTATAATTTTTATAATTGTATAAAGTAATTAAACAAAAATGTTCATTGCTGAATTTTCATTTAGTTTCTTCTGTTGTAGAAATACGATTTATGTTGGTAGTTGGTACTCACTATTTGTACATTTAATGAATGATAATGCTTCCGACAGAAGAAGCGTTCTTCATTTTCCACCGGCCTCATAATTGCAACATGAGTGCAGTCCAAACAGCCCAACACTCCGGGGAATCCAAAAGTATTGTAAAATCTGAAATTTTGATTAGAGTATAGACTAATAAAAAACTTTTTCTCACCAACCTATATTGTTTTTGCAAACAACTTACCTTAGTATGTTTTCTTGTTGTTCAGGCACAGTCCTAGGAAATTTTATATATTTTCTGCGCATTTCTGGTGTATTCATGGCAGCAGTCACTTGGGACACAACACTTGATACGGTCTGCTGCGCCATGGAATGCCCGTGAATATCACCTGCAGGCTTTTGATAGGAGCCGGTGCCGAAGAATGATAAAGCTGTTAATACCTAAAACAGAATTTTAAATGCGACTAAAGTTCGAGCCAATAAGAATCTTCTATGAGTTGATATATGATCGATCATATAGCTACCCAGCAATGGGCAGTGTTGGGCTGATTTGATTTGAAATATTATATATAATATATTTTTATTATGAATAGAGCTCACCTTCGTCTCTACGGATAAATCTGTGGATTTCGTTGGCACCGGCATTAGAGGTCTGATATCTTCGCACAGATTTTCTGCTAAAACTTTTGAAAGACGATACCTCCGAATAAAATCCAATTCATCGTAAACTACGAATGGATTGCTTTGCTCTCTTATAATTTTACGCCACGCTTTTTTCTCTCTATTACGGAAAGCGTAATCATCCTCCAAAAACCATAAAATTTCTGCATCACTCATTTTGACTAATTTTAACACTAAAATTATCACTAATTCGCTTAGCAGGTTTTTAAAAGTTGCACGAGAGTAACTTTTAAATAACTGCTAAGAATGACAGTTCAGCAGCGCTGCGAGCGCGCAAAACGGAGCTTGTAGTACGTTAGCAGCGTTGATTAGGCGGTGAACGTCTGTCAATTAACAGCGCTGCTATTTATGGCTCATGGTATCATTAAGCAGGGCAGTTTTTTTTGAGGCTTGAAAATAACTTGTAATAGTGCTTGTGGTAAGCCTCCAGGAATAATGGCCGGCCGGCTTAGAAAAAACACTAGGCGTGTTTCACTTTCGCACACAAGTGAAATGGCGTCAGGACAGGTGACGCAACTGTTATCTGAAATAGTGAATAGATTAGACAGTTTGGAAAGGGGTTCTAGAGCAAGCAATACTAGTAGGAATTCGGACAGACAGACTGACAGACAGGAACTAGAGACGTTTGAACAATCGGTAGAAAAACGTCAATCATGCATAGTGAAAATGACACAGAAGTTGCCGACATTCGATGGGCGGAGTTCGGAAAATCCGATGATTTTCTTAAGAGATTTAAAGGCTTATATTAAAGTCTCGGGAGATAGTTCTAGGGCTTTGATATGGGCAACGGATAGTTTGGTAGGAACTGCAAAAGTTCGAATGAGCATATACAGAGACTCATGGCAAAACTATTCGGATTTTGAAAAAGATTTCAGAGATGTATTCTGGGGTGATAATGAACAGGAATTAATTAAGCAAAGATTCCTAACTGCGAAGTTTGATTCTAAGAAAGGTCAAAGTATGGAAGAATTATTTGCCTCTCAATTGAATAGGTAGCATATATGAGCTTACGATACCGTTTACTGTTACGGAGAAAATCAACACGATTTTCAGACAGTTGCCGCGTGATATTCAGGTAGCGTTTTTTGCTAGAAAGGAACCGATGACTATACGAGATGCGGTCGAGTTCCTTCGGCATTTAGAACGGAATGTCGATGGGGGATTAAGTGCGTTGCAGGGTTCGGAGACAATGAATACAAATAACGTAAGGCGGAATAGCTACATGCGTGGGCATTATCGTGCTATGCGGGTAAATACGATACGTTATAACGCGGTGAGTCGTAGGAATAATTATAACGCGGGAACGAAGGCGCGAAACGAATTTGGGACGCGCGCTGGCGGTTATTTTCGCGTAGAGGTAGACAGCCTCAGGCTAGTTTCAAGGCAATAGGGTTCCAAAGGGGCAATGATGTTTCAGATAATACAGACGCAGGGCAAAGTTCAAGTGACAGGAATAATGCGATAAATCAGAATTCAAAAAAACTAGTGGACTCGCGCGGGTCGTTCGCGCTCAGATATTTATAACGCTTCGGGTGGACAGCCGATCAAATTGGAAAAAAGCATAGACTGTATGAATTGTGTAATTTGGATTCGAACGTGGGTGTGAATGAATTTATTCAATTATTAACGCATAAAGCGCACGGATATGCCGTGTGTTTAGAGGAAAAATCTAGATCGAATTGTAGAGACCGCAATGACAGACGTTTACATACGATATTCAGAGACGACGATTCGACTGAGTGTGGGCGCGATTTATGTAGTACCTTAAGATTACCTGAGATAGATGTGCGTATTGGGAATATTGTTGTAAGGAGTTTGATTGATTCGGGCAGCGAAATCAGTGTAATTAGTCGGAGTGTGTACGATGAAGTATGCAGACAATTGGGAAAACCGACGGAAATACCGATTCCATGTTTGAGAATCACAGGTGCGTTCGGGGTCAGTAAGGAAAAGGTTGATAAGTTAGTTACGTTACCATTAACAATAGGTGAATGCGTTATTGATACTCCAATGCTAGTATTAACAAGGGTGCCTAAAGATTTAATTTTGGGTTTTGATTTTATACAACAGACGCGAGCCAGTTTAATGTGTGAGGGTAATAAGAGGCTAATTATACGAAGCGCCGGGCGGATGTGTGAAATACCATTAGGTACTGGTCCTAATCAGGATTCTTGCTGTTGTACAATGGAAGTACAGAACCAAGATACCAGTAGAAATATGATAGAGGAATATGTGAATAATTCATCAATACCTGTTGAACACAAAACAAAGTTATTGCCGGTGTTAAATAAACATGCAGAGTTGTTTAGCGATAGGGTAGGTCGGACAAATAAATATATACATGAGATAGAAATGAGAGATGAAACGCCTTTCGTAAAACGAAGCTATCCCATACCGTTCGCATATCGCGATAAAGTAACAAAACGTTTGAAGGAAATGGAACAGATAGGTATTATTAGCAGGCAATCTACGGATTTCAGCAGTCCATTGACTTGTGCACTAAAGAAATCAGGGGAGGTCCGTATCCTGCTAGATGCACGATAATTAAACACGGGAATGTTTGGGGAAGTTGAAACTACACCTTTAATGAGTGAGATATTGCAATCGGGACGCCGAATAAACTACATAGGGGTTATTGATATCAAAGATGCGTATTTTTCTATACCATTATCAGACGAATCTAAACGATACACGGGTTTTGTATATCAAGGCAGAAGTTATGTTTACAACGTTTTACCTCAGGGGTTGAAAACCAGTGTGGGTTCATTTTCGAGGGCGATGGACTTAATTTTAGGGCCAGAGGTTAGGTCATATTGTTTAAATTTTGTTGACGATTTGGCAATTTTAACTGAGGGTGATTTCGATCAGCATTTGTCTCAAGTGGACACGGTTCTGAGTAAATTGAAAGACGCGGGCTTCACATGCAAACTAAAAAAATGCGAGTTCGCACAAAAAAAGGTCAAGTTATTGGGGCATATTTTGTCTACACAAGGTTTGCAAATGGACCCGGACAAAATTGAAACACTTAAATTATATCCGTCACCCAGAACTGTCAGGCAATTGAGGGCGTTTTTGGGGTTCATAAATTACTTTAGGAGGTTTATAAAAAATTTTGGAACGTTAACACAGCCCTTGTACAATTTATTACGGTCTGGAGTCAAGTTCGTCTGGAGTGCGCAGGTGCAAAGTGCTTTTGACGAGATAAAAAAGCAATTCTTAGAAAGTATAATTTTGAGTCAGCCATTGGCGGGAAAAACATATTATGTTCAATGTGACGCCAGCGCTATAGGAATTGGGGGCTATGTTCATCAATTAGATGATTCGGGCCAGGAACGAATTATAGGGTTCTGTTCGCAGGCATTTAAGGGAGCTCAGACGAGATGGGCTGTCAGTGAACAGGAAATGTATGCAGTTATATACACTTTAAAGCGATTTGAGATATATTTGCGGGGAGAAAAAGTTATTATTAGAACTGATCATAAAAGTTTGACGTTCATTAAGTCGTGGACTTTATTGGGGTCACGCGTAACAAGGTGGGTTATGTTTTTAGAGCAATTCGATTACGACATAGAATTTGTGCGAGGGACTGATAATCAAATTGCCGACACGCTAAGCAGGCAAATAGCGGAACCTGGAGGTATGATTGACAGTACAAATGTTCAGCCGGGGATATTCTGGTTTCAGGCATCGAATACCGCAAGTGTTATTTCGAGTTTACGGGACATTGCGAGATTACAAAGCGAAGATGAGCGGTTAAATCGAATTAGCGGTTGTATCAGACGTAGGGTGGTAGATACGGGAACGAGAGGTTTTGATAATTATAAGCTAGTAGGTGATACGTTATATTTTCACGTGCCGAAGCGGAACGTACAGTTGCTAGTAATTCCGAAATCACTACAGGAGGAACTAATTTTACACATTCATGAAGAAATAGGTCACTACGGCAGATATAAAATATTGGCACTGATGAGGGACAGATATTATTTTCTTCATATGAGTAGGGTGATTAGCACGGTGATAAGAAGTTGTGATATATGTCAAAAGGTCAAACCAAGTACTAACAATACCGTTGGTCCAGGGTACACCGGTGTTGGCGGAAAAGTTGGGTGAGAAAGTTTTCTCGGACCTTTATGGGCCATTGCCCGTAGGTAAATTCGGATATCAATATATATATGTGATTCAAGACGTGTACAGTAAAGTAATAAAATTATATCCAATGCGTAAAGCTACAGGTAGGAGCGTGCTCGCTTGTACAAAGAGATTTCATAGGGAAATACCTATCGAAACCATAATTACGGACTCAGGACCACAGTTCATATCGAAAGTTTGGGAATTTGGTCTCAAACAGCTGGGGATTCGGGTCACTCATACGTCGGTGTATTGTCCAAATTCAAATAGCGTAGAAAGAGTGAATCGCGAACTAGGTCGACTAATTAGAACTTATTGCGGCGGAAGTAATCGTAGTTGGATCGACGTGTTACCGGACATTCAAAATTGCTACAATAATATCGAACACACAAGCACAGGCTTTGCGCCTAATGAGTTAGCGTTTGGTAGGCGGGAACCGTTAACTATTGACAAGGAATTAGGCGATGAATGGTTATTAGGTCATAGTGCGCGAGATACGGAACAGGTGCGGAATGTAGCGATAGAAAACTCTAAAAGTTCTAGTGAACGACGTAAGCGACAGGCAGACAAACGGCGTAAGTTAGAAGTCTATCGTATAGGTGATTATGTGAAACTTAAGACTTTTGTGCGTTGAAATAAAGAACATAAAATCATGCGGAAATTTTCATTGTTGTATAAAGGGCCTTATGTTATTTCGGCGGTGGTTTATCCGAACTGTTATACTTTAGTAGATCCGGGTTCAAATGAGATATTGGGTAACTTCAATACTATAAATATAGCCAGGTATTATGTGAGGACGAATAAGGGCGTAAATAAATAAGATAGTGTACAACAGTTATATAATTAAGCTGTAAGCTGTAAATTTGAGTAACTACTTTGTAGATTTAAGGATCTGGCATGGTTTAGAAAGGAACAAAAACAAAAAAAAAACAAAAAAAACAAATTGTATATATATAGTAATACGAATTAGGATAAGTTGCGGGTAAGCGAGGTTGTATAGTTAGATAGATAAATAAGATAAGACAGGAGAGAGCTCAATCGAGTTGTGTAAATATTATATACATAATTGACAGATTCATCGGTCTGTGTACATGATTTGAGATGTCCGTACATATAGAGTAGATATGGACAAAGCATGGGTAGCATAGTGGTAATGAGATCCTTGCGCCATATTAACTGAGATAAACAGTGTCTCAAGGTCTGGGAGGGGGCTGTAATGGTACACGAGAGTCGGTACATTTGATACTTCATTCTGCGTGATAGAGGGCTGGCCCATCGCCGCGCTGTTATTAATACGAGAATCGGTTCATATTACGTTTGGGGTTTTTGCGTAGCTCCGGGTAATTTAGCAAAAAAAAACAGAGCCGACGCGTGGGATGGTTCGAGGAAGGTTACAGGTCAGGTTTTTTTTTGTCGCATTCCTGCGAGATGTGTAGGGATCAGAGCCGAGTTGGCTGCGCGTTGAATAAATTATGAATAACTAAAATGGAAGGTTATTATGGAACGATACGGAGAAAGCTATTATGTTGATTGCAAATATACAATTGCGATTGTGGTATGAGATGGAGAGTTTGAGACGACTAGTATGAATAGCATTCTAGTGGTCTTTGCTTCGCGCGCTAGCGGTCGGGAAGGCTTAATTAATCGCAACAAGCTTATATGGTCAGCGATCAACAGATTTTGTGTATCGGCCATACCGAATGACTTGAGTGATAACCTACGGTTGATCATAGTGAATATGCGTACACACAATTTGTAGAACGGCGGATCTGCATGGCATGGTTGAAATTAGACCCTGTGTAGTTAGTGATAAGAAGCTTCGCTTGGGCAGAGCGTGTTCGCAAAGGACGCCATTTTTTTCTTTCAGACATGTGGGGTGTATAAATACGATTGCGGGGGAAGGGAGAGCATTCAGTCTCAGCGTCTAGCTACTGTGACAGTCGCCTTTCACGAGTTCTAAACAGTTTTGGTCTGCCGTGTTACGCGTCAGAACTATACGAATTGTGATTGCGAAGTTTCAGTGGTTTTTCGTGAGTGTCTGAAGCGCCGAGATATACCTCGGTTCCTATCCTTTATATCAACCTACCCCAAATTCCAAAACTATCCTTGGGTCGTTAGATAAGAACTTTTAGGTAATTTATCTGAGTCTGAGTCTGGGCTTGGAGCGACCCTAAATTCCTTTTTCCTTCACCATAGGGTTCCTGGATTGGCACTTAGGATATTCGCGGGCTAATCCTCTCCTCATTCCTTTCGAGTAGCGAGTTTTGAAATTCCCACACACACAGTCATTAAACATACAAGCACATTCAAATCAAACTCAACCATTTTCGAGTGGTGTCGATAATGGACATGGTATAACACTAGGATTTTAGACTAGGCTAGACAGGAGTTTAGTTGCGGCTAAACCTAGGTTGGCAGGGCATAGGGAGACTGTTTGATCGATGAGGTTCCGTGGATGGAAATAACAAATTCAGAACAAAGTTAAACCGGTGTCAACACATATAACCTATCCTGTTGATATTTTGACATTTGAGTGTTGTCGGGGACGCGCGAAGAGATCAATTTACAGTCTAAAGTTCATTGTTTAGGACCGGGTAGGTGGTTTTGCTTTGCCCTGGGTCAGGTTGGATTCAAGTTGCATCTTTAAATTAAATGTAAATTTCGCTGGAGGTCTAATGTGTAGGCTGAGTCAAATATATATGATTAGGCTCAGTCGAGGACGTGCTGTGGCAAGTGGAATTCATAGATCGGAATTTACCGAAGTATGCATTTCGCTATGGTGTGGGTTAGATCTCCTAAAGCGCTAATGACTACGTTTCGATAACATCCAGCTCAAAATGCGCAGAGTTGAAGGTTTCAAAACGTTACGGACCTTTTGAGGTAACCGCTAGTTCAGAACCCATTTCGGAAAATCAAATCGCAATTGTGTAAACCGGTCTTTTCGGATCGTTATTGCCGTGAACCAAATATATAATTGGAACCACCACAAGCCGCTTCTAGCGAGCACATGAAATATCATTGAGTACTCACGTAATAAAACTACGACGGATATCTATACGATATCACTAACAAATATTATAAATTGTGGTCGACCACTAAAAGAAGTTCCAAGCGCCCATATATACAAAAACCAAGTGGTACCATCACACATAAAATATAACAACGATCGATCTGGCGCAATACACCGCTGACTGATGCGAATTACCGGCTCGCGGACATATATGCTTTCTCTGTCTAACTGGAAACTGTAACTTCCTGAACCAAACTTCGTTCGACTATTGTACGCCTAACGAACTTCTCAACGAACGAGAAATTCAGACTTATCATTCTTAACTTACAAATCTTACAGCTGAATCGGGACATCTCTTTTGGGGTAGATAGAATAGACGATCATAGCTACTGATAGCGGTGGCTCGACCTTAGCCTTTGTGCCGTTACAAACACAGCGTCACGACTTTTCCAATAGGGGCTGAGAAAGGCACAGTAGCTCTCATGTTTAACCAATTTTTCAATAACTTTGTTAGACACCGGACTGCACAAAAAAAGAACAGCAATTAATTTTGATTCGTTTCCGAATCAGGGTGGCTGGAAGTTTCTTGTTTAAAACATAATAATTAATCTGAAGCTTCGAAAACTCTGAGCTCGGTACATAAACATTGTTTAACACTCAACAATGCTGTGTTTTCGTGTGGCTCAGTTTTTTTCCGGATAAATTACGGTTCGCCTTTTAAACTTTGGGGCTGTTGGGGTCTACTGAAAGATAAACGTGCGATAAAGTGCATTAAACCTCTAAAAAAAGTATACTGTTTAAGAAAAGATTTTATTTATTCATTCAAAAGCAATTCTTACTTCTTAATTTCAAACACACACTTTTAAGATATTTGATGGCCTATTTTTTGACCCAAGAACTTTTTAGAATAGCAAATTTTATGTTAAAATCATCGACCAAGCTTTTTTTCATCTTGTTCCCGTTGACAAATGTTTTCAAATTATAGAAAATAGACGTCTTCATAACATTTTTTTCGGGATTTAGAAAGTGTCTTCTTTAGTAGAAAAAGTGCTTCAAAATTGCCCATATCGGTTGGTACCTGGGGCACTATTTTTAGCTATAGAGTATACGGGTTAATATTCCGATAGTGGCCATTGACCCGACTGCTTTTGCGATCCGAATCATGCATGGTAATGGTGGTCGGTAACCAGGTAACGGTAGGTAACCATTGTAACGGTCGGTAACGGCGACCGCTACCATGATAAGTGCAAAACGACGGTAATTTTGAACTTTCGATATACTATATTGCACAAAACAGTGAATACAAAACAAATATAAAGAAAAGAACATGTACAAAGGCTAGCTTAACTCTAACAACTTACCAATATCAACATTATACTAAAAATAATGCTATATACAACGTGTCATCGAATAAACTCATAAGGAGAAACTAGTTTGATCAAAATCATGAGCAGAGTCGATTTTACTAACTTTATATATAGGTCATATTTTTGAAGAAAGAGTTATTGTTGTTGCTCTTTCCCTTTCCAGCTTAGTTAACTTAGGCGCGACCGTCCAGTTTAACTGACCCCTGCCTAGACTTTACTCACGCTAATACGAAGCTCACACAGGTTGCGCCCACCAAAATGAAACCTGATTTCGTTTTCTTTACTAAGCAAAACGAAAGGATAATTTTGTAGGTATTCGCTTACTTTCTTCATCCGTGTGGAAAAAAGAGACAGCCTCTGCGTGGTGGCGCGTCAGGTCGAAAACATCGAGGGAGTGAGTGCAAATCACGGAAGGGGAAGGGCTAGGGGATGATGTGAGTGGTGCGGGGATATCTTTGTTTGTTGGTTTTGTTTAGTCCGTCAGTGCTTATTACTTATATGACTCTATGGTGCTTATCTACCTACGTTCTGGTGCGCGTGCGTGTGAACGGCGCGTGCCACGCAATGCAATTTCGTTACACAAATGTGGAATATTGTTAAATGGTGAAAGTACCTACTTGCACAATGTAATGACATTGTCAATCAAGCTGTGTCGGTGTACTTTGAGCGGTTCGGGGTACCTACGAGTGTCTTACAGAATAATGCTAGCAATTTTCCAACAACTACTACATTTCACACAGTAGATACAGAATACATAATAGTACTACGTACAGAAAGATTACTCCTCAAATACACTTAAATAAATAGCTAGTCTCGCTGCGCAACAATAAAGCGCAATCTAGCTCGCACCTGCGCTACCTACAACAAGCAGGCTAGATTGCGCCGCATTACTACACCTGAGAGCTTCTTTTACTCTGACATCACAACGTCCTGTAAACTCCTGTCTCGCTTGCTCACGGTAGGGTTACCTACGTGCGATTATTTGTGTTTGTAAATTTTAGTCCACTCTATCTAAGAGAGGTGTTATTAGTACTTATTCAGGCTATTGGTAAATTCTAAAGGTAGGTAGGTACCGACCTCCTTACTTATGTAATTGTCATTTGTTTTATACTGGGTTTAAAGTGTTTATTTAAGTTAAACAAAAAGTTATTCAATTAAAAAGGAATCGAATTTAATTTGTGAACAATTCCTTTAGACACCCTAAAATGTTAGTACTTAAGTCATTGTTGTTGCAAAAATCAAAGAAAAGTTGCTTATGAGGAGCGGCTAGCGCGCGACGCGACTGCCAGCCAAGCGAGTGGCAACATAACTGAATTCCCGCCCGTCGTCGGGTTGGCCGGTCGAACGTACCTAAACTGTACAGTGAGAACCTGCCTGGAACAGTGCCCACATTTGGAGTGCGTTCAATTCATGCACGGAAATAGATACCTACAATACGCCGGAAATTATTTAGTCATTTGAAACGACGATTGCGCGTCCCGTGCTCTTGTCCCGTTTCATACAGGCCCTTCCAAGTTTCTCTTGAAAGAAAGCTGGCGCTGGCGCGAACTGTAAGGTTAGTGAGGGTGGGGGCGGGGAAGTCGAAGTGCCTAGATTGTTGCGATGTTTTGTAGTTAGTAGGTACCTGATCCAAAGCTTTCCTTTTACTAGTTTTACTTCATCTTTCCATTGATTTATTTCTATATAGTTACTTACTATGATGTTGGTATGTTAACATAACTAACCAAAAAACTAACTTACCTTTAGGTAGGTACTTCTGCCAGTCCAAAGCCGGGAAAGTGTGATAGATAAATTGACTGAACTCACGGGCAGAGGAGCGTTATTCGCGCGCACAACAACAGAGTTATGAATTTGTCAGAAAATTATTGTTTATTCAAAAAAAATACAAGTATCATGCACTATTACAAATTAATAATAATATTCTATCAACAATAAAATAATATATCTATATGCCAAAAACTAACTAAACAATCCGCCCCAGGACATCTCCCTGCCAAACGTTCCCAAGACACTGGCAGCGTTACCCCGCTGCACAGCCAAGGAAATCCTCTGCATGAGAAATGCCCCGGAGCGGTGGTCAAAACCTCTGTCTCTGAGGCGTCGGCCCAACTCTTTCACAAATAGTCTGCCTTGTATCCCCCACACCCCAGTCGTCTCGACAGCAAGCGGCACGAAAATGTAGCTGTTAGCTAGAGCGGCATACTTTTGATACTTCAGCCTAGCGGCTGATTCAGCCGCAGCACCTGCAGTGGCTGTTGTGGAAACCACATGGGAGGCTGCGAACGTGCAGACACAAGTTGCATCCCACAAAAGAGACCGCCCTCTCTCCCATGGCACCAATGTCAGTCCGTCAGGACGCTTCCCATCCGAACGGCACAGACCAGGCGGCTCCAGCACACTGGGAACGTTGGCCGAAATCAAAGCCCTACGGACAATGTCATTAATTGCGTGGTGCCGAGAAAACCTGCCAGCGCTCCTGACGCAGTGAAGGCCATGGCGACCCAAACCATCCACCCATGCCCCACAAACGCAATGATGCGGCTGACAGATTGTGCATCCCAAACGCAAGGCAACTGCCACACGCAATGAATCATTGTCCAAGAGAGTGCCTAGCTGTGGAGAAGGTAATGCGTGCAGCCACATGCCCGAGTCGGGCTGAGAAACCGCGCGCAACCGCGCCAACTCAGGTCCCACAGACTGAGCAAGCAGCTCGTCCCGAGTCACCTCACACATGGCCTCGTCCCACGCGCGCTGACTATCCAACCTCTCCGGCAGATCCCTTCCAGGACAACGAGCCTTCCATAAGCCCTCCGCCTCCTCCGCAAAAGGGATGCAAAACCCGTCACCATTAATACCCAAGATATGAGTTACGAGTTCCACAACACCATGCGAAGAAGCCAAAAAGGCTGGAAGCTCGGTGTCCTGTAAGCGTCGCACACCTAAACCCCCATGCCGGATCGGCAGCGCAGCCTGCGCCCACTGAGTCGAGGACATTTCCACATTAATGATGCACTCCAGTAAATCCTTTAGTACCGCATCATAACTTAGAGTTGCCTGTCTATGCAACCAAACTGGAGCAGTCCTAACGGAATAAGTTAGTCTCGGAAAAGAGAGACAACTTTTATGACACAACAACTTAAGTCTGAAATATTTTCTACAATATAAGGCAAATATATGTTTTTTCTTTCTCAATATGTTTTATTATTAAAAAAAATATTATAATGATGTCTTTGATGGCGCCGGGGAGTCTGTTTCAGAGACTGATACCATTTTACGTTGTACTTAATAAGTAAGTTAACAAAAGTGGTAGACAGGAGTCAATGCTCGCTGTTGCCATGCTTACTCGAAAAGACTAGAGTTTATTATGATTTTAGGATATTTTATGTAAGAAAGACCCTTCGTTTGATAAACGAAAAATATATATAATAGGATTTGAACCTTAACTTGAAGTTTTAAGGTACAAATTATCGAATCAGTTTTCAAAAGTCCCATTACATCTGTAATAAATATTAATGACCCTAATACTCATACTGATTAAACTCTCAGAGTTCTCTGAAAAGAATTCTCAATGTTAAGTAGACTTTCGATTTCCCAAGTGCACATCACATGAGGTGCCCAATTAACTCAATTTTAATCTTAATCAGCTTATCTACGTGAACTCCTCAGACTTTGAACTAACTCAAAGAAGGGATTTCAAGCCTAGACGTGTTTTCAAAACTTGATAATTCACAGTGAGGTGGGAAACTGGAGAAGTCTATTTCGTTGCATAAAATATTATTCTTATGTTTTACTCCTGTAAGTTTTGATTGACACCATCGCAATTTTTTGCAGGGTATTGTAAAATACCTATCTATGAAGCGTTATTTCTCCTCTTTCCAAATCAAGAAAAAATATATTATGAAGACGCACCCTTTTCATTCAGTGTTTGAAAACATCATAATGTCAATGGCAACAGAGGTGTTGTAGAGTGTTTCCAGGATTTGCCAGCCAACCCTTAAAATTATAGGGTGACTGATCGAACTGGCAGGTAGTCTAGAAATTCTCACCGGTGTGGCTCAAAGTAGTCGTTTTGCAGACAACGAGCATACCCCGGTTAACCACGTCAGCTCGCGAGCTAAACCCGCTCTAGGCCCTGAATGCGTCAGCAGAAACGGAAGTGTATCTACATCTAACATTGCGTATGATTCCACACTAGGATATATCATAGGAAAAAGCAATTTCAACGAGTTTTTTTCCTCCAAAGACAGGATTCGAACCTCCACCACCATGCCACTTGATTCCACAGAGGTCATCATCCTCAGGCTCTGGCATGCATTACGCACTTACCATACTTATTCACTCACTCAATCGGAAACGGAACGGCTCCTCTGTTCGTATGAGCGTTTGGGGTTGGAGGTGTTTGTATGTGTGTGGGTGTGTATGTATGTCCGTTCACATTTTCCTGAAAAGCTAATTATACGATTTTGATGCGGTTTTTTGCATAAGATGGCTATTATTTCAGAGCAGGCTCATATATATGTTTTACAGTTGTAGACCACTAGGGGGCGTTGTAGCAGCCAGAATGGTAGAAAGTTGAGGGCTTCTCAGAAACTATTTAACCATTTTTGATGCGGTTTTTGCATTCTATGACAACCAAGTAAACGACGCGTTCACCGGCATCCTTTTGGCGCTACACAGACAGAAAACGGCGTAAGGCATAAGGCGTAAGATATATTCGATCTCCGCCGAGTTCTGTTTGCGAACGCTTCGAAGATCAAACGTACCTTATGCCTTTTGCCTTACGCCGTCTTCTGACTGCGTTGGCCCTACGGAGCGAGCCTCTGCGCCTTAGTCTTAGTTAACCCTTATGGGTCATGGGGAAATATATTCTAACATCATTTTCAGCTTAATGGCCCACTCGGACCAGCTACATTAAGTCTTACATCCAACCCCACATTAGCTGTCTAAATTCAAAATTCTATCTGTGACGATGGAACCCTAGGCGACTCTGCAGACTCTGTCCACAACGATCTACAAAATATAATTTCAAAATTCAACTCTATCGGTTTAGATCCCATTTTTTCAAAATGTGAGTTGTACCTAAATGCAAACTTAACAGTCACAGAGAAACAATCATTGGTCTCTTAATTTAATTCTTTAGCTCCTGATATTATTTACATTTTATCATTGACAAGTCTTTTCGCCTCCTAAGTGCTCCAGTGCTGTACAATTTGTTCACCGATTTCGTGAATGACCAAATTATCAAATTTAACGAATCGTCCAGCTTAACGTGAAATTCTGGCTTTTCTTCCTAAAATTTACGAAGTCTTGCAGTGTACCACGGTCTGGAAAACTTCGGTCATAATTAATTGTTTAGACCTTTCCGGTTTGAATGGTCTGGGTATCCGCAGGACAGCGACCGTCGCTATACTGGCGTTCCAGTCCTCAGTGCACTGCACGAACGGCCTCACCGGTCAAATTGTTAACCCATCACTCGGTGACTTCATGCTTGACTGAGGCCAGGAACGCTGGCCCGAGTACAGTCCCGTCCTCAGACCCGACTTCGCAAAGACTGTGGGACGGGCCACTCTGCATTGAGATTTAGGAGAACCTCGTGGAATGAAACACTAACCATCCAGAGCGTGCCCGTCTCTTGGCCACCTGTGACCTGGAATTGTGGTACAGGCTGAATGCGCTCCCCTCGGCGAGCCTGGGAACATTGCTGGAGAGGACGTCATTCAGCTAAGCTGTCAGTCTTAGGCTGGGGGGCAAGAAATAACCTAGATATGTGTTGGGATATCTGTAACGTATACAAACATTTATAGTGTGAGGTAGTTATGATATTTTTTCCCATTATGGTTGACATATTTTTAGGGTTCCGTACCAAAAGGGTAAAAACGGGACCCTATTACTAAGACTCCGCTGTCTGTCTGACTGTCTGTCCGTCTGTCACCTGGCTATATCTCATATACCGTGTTAGTTAGACAGTTGAAATTTTCACAGATGATGTATTTCTGTTGCCGGTTTAACAACGAATACTAAAAAACAGAATAAACTAAATATTTAAGAGGGCTCCCATCCCATACAAAAATTCTTTCAATACCACATAAAAACTTATGAATGCACCTGGTTACGTACATGCAATGTGAAAGTAGCCGCACCAATAACTTTGTAAACAACATTTTGTTAGGTAAAAACCAAACTATTCACACAACAACATCCTTACCATTGCACGGTGGTACAGAACCTTTCGTGCGCGAGTCCAACTCACACTTGGCCGGTTTTTCCGATCATATAAGATTTAGAAAAAAGGCGTTAGTTTAAAAAGAAACTTATTTTTTACTGAAACATTTGGTTTGTCTAAGAAAACACGCAGTTGTCCGCTAATTTATCACATATATTGGCATTTAATTCTTTATTATTATATCCTTTATTGCATAAAACAACAGTAAAAACAATTAACGCAGTGGGAAATAAGATGTACAAAGGCGGGTTTATTCCTAAAAGAAATCTCTTCCAGCCAACCCATTAAGTATGTGCAGTGAAACAATGCGGGTTCAGCTAATAATCAAATATTCTAATTTTATTATATTTTTTTATATTATATATTATTGTATTATAACAAAACAGCTTATAATAAAAATTCTTTCTACATTTCAAAAGTATAAATGTGACAGTTTTCCCATTCACTGAACGCCAATTTCACATTATCTATATTGCTGTTGTGGATTGGAGCTGGTGAAGATAACAGCGGGATCGACTAGCTCCCTGTCACGCAAAACGTGGGCGTTATTGTGCCTTTCCACTCCGCATGTGAAAACGCGAGACCCTTTTGATTTTTAGGGTTTCATTACCCGAAGGTTTCCAAACGGGATCCTTTTACTAAGCCTCCGCTGCCCGTCCGTCCGTCTGTCCGTCACCGAGCTGCATCTCATGAACCGTAATAGAAAGTGAGTTGAATTTTGCACAGAATGTGTATTTCTGTTGCCGCTACTGCAAAAAATTATAAAATAAACGCAGGGTATCCAAACTAAAGGGTTTCCCCACAAGAGATGTTTTTTTAGAGAGATTTATTTATTTCTTATTAAATGATTTTAAGGAACCCTTCATGTGGAAGTCCGACAACTCCAAGGCCGGTTTTTCGATTTCGAATATAAAGAGTTTCTCTCACATCCAGACTCTTTAACTCCTCACTCCAAACTCGCAAGGAGTTTGTATCAAGAAGTGTGCGCCGTAATTAACCGACAACTTCACTTACTTCTGTGGAAGACTTAATATTCAGAAAAAGCGCTGGAGGCCGATGTACAGAGGAATAATAGAGCAACATTAACTAATAGTTATTACATCGATTAAATATATAACAAGTACATAATTAAAACACCGGTGCGAAATATGGAGAAGTTTCTACCGAGCAAAAGTAATCAAATTGAGTGAATATTTGGAAATACTATTTTCAAATTTAATTTCTCGTTATATCGGTTTATGCAAAACGTTTCAAGATTGCAGAATGCTTTAAGACTAAGAATCTAAATTAATATTGTATGAGGCCTCACTTAAAAATTTAAATCAAAAACATTGAAGTAAAATTTTATTTTGATATAACCATTATCGATTTCCAGCCCGCCAGAAAACATCGAGACTGTTTACTTTCCACCGCAGTCTGCCCGCCCCCGCCCCCGCCCCCGCCCCCGAGCAGAGCATTTTAGGGAATTGTTAGTGTTCGGTTATGAGCGCCGTGGTTTGTAAGATCAATTTCCCAGAATCGTTTTTCCATTCCCGGATTTTATTTTCTCATAAGCTTTATTTCCTTGTCGGTTATTTTTCTACTTATTTCAAAATCTATTTTTATCTTAAGCTATTTTTAGCCGTAGCTTATTTTCTATTTTCATTATTTTCATGTGATGGATTGACTAGCCGTTTTTCAGGGTTCCGTACCCAAAGGGTAAAACGGGACCCAATTACTAAGACTCCGCTGTCCGTCCGTCTGTCACCAGGCTGTATCTCATGAAATGTGATAGTTATACGGTTAAAATTTTTACTGATGATGTATTTCTGTTGCCGCTAAAATAACAATTACTAAAAATCAGAAAATGTGTTTATCTGTAAACTACATACAAACTTATGAATGCACCTGGATAATTTTTCATGTCTTTTTTAATGTAACTAGTAGTAGTGACTGTTGACAGCGACAGTCTTCGTACGAATCTCTATTGTCAACGAACTACAGAATGATTTATTTTTGAACTGGATTGCAATTAAAATACCCTGAAAAATTCAGAATAAATTTCTTAAAGTTAGTCAAGAACGAAAATATGATTCTTAATTTTAAATTCGTCGATGCCGATTCTCGAAAGTTATACAACATAATACCACAAATATTAAAAAAAAGACAGTAGTCGTAAACATTTCGTTATTGTGATGTCACTTGTCAAATAATCATTTACGATTTTATCATTGTTAGGGTTCTGTACCAGAAGCGTGCCAATCGGGACCCTATTGCTAAGCCTCCGATATCCGTCCATCAGTCCGTCCATCTACCAGATCAACCAAAATAGGTAGAGAGCTGAAATTTTTTAAGAGGGTGTATTTATATTGCCGCTATAACAGCAAATAATGAAACATACCGGTTTTTAAGAACTAACAGAAGTTCCCATACAAGAAATTATTGGTATGGTCATTTTCTTAGCCTGGACACTCCCATTCTTATCGGAAAATACCTTTGATTGCAGGTTTTATGCTAAATTATTTGTCATAATGTGATTAAATAATTGCTCATTCGAATTTATTAAATAATATTAAGTTTTTTTATCATATTTGACTTTATTTCTGTAAATGAGTAGCTCAATTTCTATCAACTTCCGGTTGCAATGTGCAAAGAGTTTCGTTAACCTGAGTACACAGGTAAATACTTACAGACTACTTACTCAAAACTCTTTTTTTCAAGTTTCGATATACGGCCTTGAATGTAGTCCTATCTAGTATTTATATTTTATTATTCAAAATTATAAAGGTATACTCGTACAAAAGACTGTCCTTTTACGTTTTCCCTTATGTGGTACAATGGTATGGAACCCTTCTCGGAACCCTTATGGACGTCTACTCGCACTTGACCAGTTTTATTTTATCTTTTTTAATGTACTTTTGTCGCCTGCGTCGGATTTTTTTCAAATTCATCTTATTCTTACTTCGAAATCAATAAAATATTTGTCTATTTGTCCTTTATTACTGAAACAAAGTGTGGTAAATTGCAGCTTGCTCTTAATCCATTTACGTTCGTCGCTTACTGCTTGCTGCTTCGCTCGCGTATTTGGTCGCGGCCAGTTGACCTAGAAATTCCATTTCTCTAAATTCGAGATAATTCGACCCCACCCAGTGGGCGGACTTAGAGCGGGATAGATTTAATTACAATATTCGACTGGAAAAAGTGTAAAGTGAGGTGCCACAGGATTCGTCACTTAGCCGGACTCGAGCCTGAGTCATCTGCGCAAGAGGCGGCCCTGCCACCACCACGCCACTGCTGCTTTTGCCGGCGGGTTCGAATTTAAGGCTATACGGCTCAGCGAGCACCGACGTCATCGACCGCTACGGCATCACACAATGCTACGTGCTACGAACAGTGAGTGCTACGACGACGGCCGCATCACCTGGTAAGCGCTACGGCAACAAACCTATCGGCTACACCGGTTCGACGCAGATGTCTCGAAGCGAAATCGAACACCTTTTTGAAAAGCCCCAAATAAAGCGTTATGAGCGTGTTCGCTGCCGTTGAATAATAGATATGATTCTGTAATAGAGATATCGTTACATAATGGAAAGCCCCTTTTCCAACAGGTGCAATAAAACACCGAGGAGCCCTCCACAGACAGAGCCGCAGCCCCCGCTCGAAGACGAACAATATTCCTCGACCTATGACATTCAGTCGTGTTTGACTTCCATTAATGAGTCACTGAATGAAATCTGCGCAATAACCAGTGAGGGAAAACTTAACTTAGACCAGAAACTGAGGATAAATAAATTGTGCCACAGTTTACGCAATAGATCATCTGAGATGGCGGTACAGTATCAATCGGTTAAACAGAAAGCCTTGTTAGCCAAAGCTACCGCCTAAACCCTCAATGAAAAGATAGACATATCGCAAAGTCGTCGTGAAATAAAGACCACCTTACTCGAGTTCTCAACAAAGCCTCAAACTGAGAAGACCTCCTTTGCAGACATAGTAAAAAGAGACCTGATAATTTCGTTCGTCTTTCCACAATCAGTACAGTGGCCATTTATCCTATCGATAAATCAAAGTCCAGTGATGACACGAAGTCACGTATTCAGAAAATTATCCGCCCCGAACAAATGAAACTGCAAGTTAGGGGAGTCCACAAAACAAGAAATGGCGGCATTATAATAAGCACTGAGAGCAAAGACGATGTGGAAAAATTAAAAGCCTCCTCCCTGCTTACCAGCTCCGTTCTGACTGCAGAAGAGACCTCCAAGCGGAATCCCAAAGTAATTATTTTAGGCTTGCCTTCATCACTTAGCGAGAAAGATCTCCTAGATTCCCTTTTCGAACAGAACCTAGCAGACAAATTGCCAAATTTAGTCCATAAGACCCTCATGACCAAAGTTAAGCTCAGCCACAAATCAGGCAATAAGGATGCTCCAACCTGCAATAACGTCATTGAAGTCCCTGCCCTCATTCGCAAATCCCTCATCAATCAGCAAAGAGTCTACATTAACTGGTCATCATATCCTGTGCGAGACTTCACACTGATAACGAGGTGTTTTAAATGTCATCAATACGGACACGCTGCCAAATTGTGCCGAGAGACAACATCAGCATGCGATCACTGCGGGGAGCTAAATCACGCTTACAATGAATGCACGAAGAAAACCGAATCGCCGAAATGTGCTACATGTGTACGATTTAAAGAACCTAGTCATCATAAGACAGGCGACGTAAACTGCCCAGCCCGGAAAGCTGCCGAAAATAGGTATATAAACTCTATAGACTATTGTGGGCGCCTAAGTGCGCCGTTTATCTAAATAATCTTTAGCTCTAGTTTACTTTATATCTCATCTTGCTTGTTATGTCCTTTAATTTATCTGAAGAATTAGACAACTTCTCTGTGTCTGTCGCCTAGTCATATGAAGTGGAAGAAAGTAAATTACATCTTGTAGAATATCCAAACTCAAATTCAATTAAAATTCTTACTTAAAATATCCGCAGTATTCACAAGAACATAGTCGATTTAAACGTTTTCCTCCATAGGCTAGATGTCGAACTAAACTTCATTGTATTAACAGAATGTTGGTAACAAAATCGTGATCATAACCTGCCATCATTACATTACATCACAACTCTTCTGTGTGTTATATCACCGACGACGACCGATTTAGCCTAGCGGGTAGTGACTCTGACGGTCCTGGGTTCGATTACCGGTAAGGGCCAATATTTGTGTGATGATTATGAATATTTGTTTCTTAGTCTTGGATGTTTTCTATGTATTTACATAAGTATTTATCTCTATTAAATATGTCGTCGTCTAGTACCCATAACACAAACCTTATAGAGCTTACTATAGGATGCTATAGGCCTAGTTCGATTTGTATAAGATTGTCCTCTAATATTTATTTATTTATTTACTATGTAGAGATTTGAAATTGTCATAGAATGTGTATATCTGTTTCCGCAAACAAATACCCGCATTTTTTATTTTTTTTTGCTTTCTTTATGTACCTTTCTGTGTGAGTCCGACTCTTAGTGTTTAACCGATTTTTCTTCATAGAATTGTTTTTCAGCGCAAATGTTGTTAATGAGGATATTACCACAGTATACATATAGAACAGTAGATAATCATTGAACAAAGGTACGTCGCACGGCTGCACACATTCGCGCGTGTTCGGTACGCACGCACACATAGCCTTCGAGAATGATGGAGACTGCTTCAGTCAGGGCCGCGCCGTTGCCGTGCTATATATGAAGAGAGCGAGCCGCCCGGCCCCAGTGCCACGCACGATATCTAAAGGAGCCGAATAGGCTTGTAACTAAGCAAGTTGCTAAACTGCACGTCAACCTAGTGCAGTTTAGAAACTAATATAAGTAGGTATAATATTTTATTATAATATTTTCCTTGTAAGTACAAGGAAATATTTTAGGTATAGTATAGTGGTAGGTAATTATTAAAATATTCGATGAAGTGGGAAACTAGAAACACATGCCTAACGATCTGTAATATTATTACTTTGTGTACACAATATTGTCTATTAAACTGTAACAGAAATACTTTGCATATGTACCTACTTAAAAGCAAAATTAGTATTTTAGGTATGCTAAGCCACAAACGTGACACAGCCCTGCGCATCGAGCGAAAGTAGGTAACGAACGCTCCTAAACGGCCTCTGATTTACTACTGTTCTATATGAATACTGTGATATTACTATGAACCCTTTACGGTAGAAGAGTTGTTTTCTATTTATACTTTTGTGACAATATAGCATGGCAAAATAAAGGGTTATATATACAAGCTTTCCATTAGAAATCTACATTCAAATTGAATAAATTTTACTAAGGTACTTCTGGTATGGCAATAAAACAAAACCACATTTGTATTTTAAGCAGCAGCCCTACTGAACAAATAATTTCATTAAAATTTCTCCTTTTTGGGGCCGTTTCATTTTGAAAAGGAGTCTATTTGACTTAATAACATTCTGAAACTAATTAAAAGGCGAATTTTAATTAATTTAATGGCGCTCTGTAAATCTCATTTCTGGGAAAACGATATTTATCTTTGTGTAAACTCTACGTTTAATTGTGACGCGATAGTGGCCAAACCGACTGTTAGAAGAGTTCAAGTTGCCCTATAAGGGCCTCTGACACATCTTCACGACTGCTACTACCAAAGTATAGTGAATGTAGCCTGGACTTACAGTCATCCGAAACACGTAAGAGGAGGTAACTTTTTAATTTATGTTGCCAATGAGTGCAGAGGAAATAATCACTATCACTACTTTTTTAATTGACAGCCCCAAACACCATAGGCATATATTGATATTGAAACGCGGACCAAATAAAAAAAGTAAGTTTAAGCTAAAGTTTAAAAAAAAAATGGTGTGAAAAAGTTTATGCAGAAGGCACTAAATGCATTCCGCCTTTGTTTGTTTACGATTTGGTTTGCTGATATTTATTTAAAAAAAAAATAGTTATTCCACTAGTTAATTAGTGGAAATAAGAGTTTAACTCCAGAAAGTATGGACGCAATAACATGAAACAAGGTCTGTTACCTACAAAAATCAGGTAAGAGCGAAAGTAATGTGTATTTGGTCTATTAACTTCTGATTATAAATGTTATTGTTAATAATATGTGTATGTAAATAAATACTATTATTATTTATAACTTGTCTAGAATTATTCTTATCTTACCTTACTCATTTTCTCATTGTCCGTGATAAAAAGTAAAGTGTTCATCTCAGGAGTAACAACTAATTTAAACTCGTGTGATGTACTTCAAAGTACTTTGAATACCTCGCTCCTCGCTGGATTCAAATACACTCTCGCCTTACAAGTAGTTGCTTACTCCCTTGGTAAAGTACAATACAAACGATACAATATACTATTCAGATTTATCGATATTCGATCTTTGATTTTTGCTATGAAAATTTCGCCCTCTAAAGATAATATAGTGCGAGGAAAAATCTGGCACAATTATCGATTTCTAAAATGGCGGAAAAAACAATAAAAAGTTATATGGAATGATCTTCATTCCATATAACTTTTCCATTCACCGTTAAATTGGTAATAACCAGTGTTGCTAGCTTTAAGCCATGTGCTTTGCAAAATTTAGGGTGCAAGTATTTTATCAGTAACTGAAATACCTACCGACCTACCCGAAATCATCAAGACATCAAAACTATGTATAGTAAAAGTTAAGCAGACATTTAAAAGGGCCGATTCTGGGATGGAGCATGTCAAAAGCGACGGAAAAATATTCCCTTGTAGTTTGATTTGGCAATTAGATACTTGCTATAATATTTTTTGAAAGTGGGGAATTATGATCTGAGTCTTTCAACCGGATAATGCTTTACCCCCTTTTTAGACAGTCATTCAGAAAAGCCAACTAAACTGAAAAATGTTTTTTTTTTTTTCGATACATAGATGCGACAGGGCCACAATATCGGTACACCCTGGATTCGTGACATTGACTGTGATAAAGTGAACGTGTTGTAGCGTCAAATTTCCGATACCAAGTTGGTAGGCGTATACCACACTCGCACATGGCCGTGTTACGTAATACTATACCGCGTACAGTTGCTTTCAAATTAAGCGTACACTAGCGAATTGAGCAAATATATGAAACATAGTCATTTACATACAATACGTGATATTTGAAAAATTTCAAATTAAAATTAGTTATTTCTAGGGATCTTTATAGGTACAAAAAATCATATTACTCGTAGTACTCATATTACTATTCCCCACAGTTCAACTATTCAGTTTTTGTAGGGGATTGTAAGGTTCGATATTTGTTTATGCGATTATATTGTATACGGGGCTCTTTAGAGTGGGTGTCACTTTGTAGTGCTCCTAACCACTAGACGATCACGGCCTAATTGATAATTATAAATTATAAGACTTTACTGGTATTAACTTTTCTTTTTATTTGATTTCTAGTTACACTTTGTATAAAAGGGATCCACAACTGGCTCGATAGCCATTTCTCTAATCCTCACTACACAATTTAGCTCAGTCGCTGGCCGAAGCCTATGGTGAAGTGTGTCACATTGACTTCCCACATCCCAGCCTCTTTCTTTTTAAAACTACAAAATAAGTAACAGTGTCAAAGTGACACCCACTCTAAAGAGGCCCGTATACAATATAATCGCATAAACAAATATCGAACCTTACAATACTATCAGTCAAGCAACTATTAATTTTTAATACAATAATATTGCAACACCACCTCACACCATACGAAGCTACTATGAAACGACGTAAAGATAGGATTTGCAATGTCCCCTTCCCAAGATTAATTTTCACAAAACGCTTTAACCTTTATATTGGTCCCTTTTTGTATAACCTTCTTAACAGGATTGAATATATTTATCCGCTTCTGCTTCATGAATATAAACAAATAGTAAGTAATTACTTAAGTAACTTAACGTATGATGACACTGAAAACCTTCTAAAACCCAATTCCTAATATTTATCATTCAAGTAGGTAGGTCGAACGAAAACACAGACATATACACACGTTTTCCAAACACACCATACAACACACCCTCACACACTATTATACACTTACACAACTTCACAAACAAACACAGGTCCGCATACACACATACCCACACACCACTTTGTTATATATTATGTAATACATTTAGCTAATCCTAATTTATAGGTACTTGCCACCTTTAAATGTATGTTAACTTTATTATACTTACATTAGAGGCATGAGAGCCTGCTTTTCATACAGAATACAGGCTATTAAAATAGCCTAGCAATGAGAGCAGTTGCATTTACAACTTTTGTGATTCAGAAACCTGTGTCGTAATCCTACTAGAACAAAATTTTGTACATTTTCTTTTGGAGATTAAATGATTTTTTAGTTATCAGTTACAAAACTTATGTTTCGGCCGAGCTGAATATTGAGCCAGTTTTTGGCCGAAACTTTGCTTAAACCGATGCCGAGCCTTCGGTAGGTCTCTAATCGTCACATATGTGTACTATAATAGTATGCATGCCGGTCCAGCTGATTCTGGTTCTTACAATACATATATTTTTATTAGCTAGTCGACTAATAATGTTTGTGATTGTACATTTGAAAATCGTCGCGCAAAAAGAACGCTGGATTCCATACAAAATGTATTGTCGCCTGCGTTCACTGTACGTGGCAGCAGCTGTACCACAGATTAGATAATAGTTAACAGACAAAATAAAAAAAAGATAAAGTCATTACTGCGCTGACCGTACATAAAGCCACTAGAATTGTTTTTAGCAATAATCGCCATGCAATTTGTATTTTTGTTGTGTTTAATAATTGTTTTTGTAGCGGCGGCAGAAGGTATGTCTTAAATGTGATTTAACAATTCCCGTTTAAGCCCACCAGTCAAGAGGAGAATCTCTTTTTAACCCCATTGAAAAACGCATAATTTGGTTTAAATTACATAATTTGTTCTAATACCGTCTTTTATTTAGGTTAGGCTTAAATGAAGCGCAGCTAAATATTCATAAAAGAAAATATATTATTTTTAAATGTTATAACATTTCATGTTATGTCTGCTAATAAAATTAATAATACATGTATATTCAATTTTCCTCCCTGTTAGTAAAGTTTTGTGCAATAAAGTAAAAGTAACCATTAGAATTTTGCCTCATTGAACAACCATTAGCCTAAGCATTTCAGGGGTACACAACCTTTCCCAGCCAACCTCATAAATCCAAAGACAATGTTTCGAGCAAAACCAGATTTTACTTACAATATATTTGTATTGAAATAATGAAGTATACTTTGATTAATTAATGTACCAATCCGAATATTTGCTTTTGGTGTTCATTTTATTTGCTCGGGCGAATGTAATTGGCTTTTTGGCTGAGCTGAGCGAGATATTAACCAGCTGAGAGATTCAGTTGCTAATTACTCTTTGAACCGTAAAGTGTGCAGGACAGCAAAAGGAGACGTGAGGATTATTTGACGATAACAAAAACATCGACCAACAGTCGCGAAGCAAGTAGCTAAATCATCGCCTGATGCTTTCAGAATGAAGGTTTTTTATGCATTTTTTTTTTAAATACTCAGGTCCACTTGTAACTAAGTAACAGTGTGCACAAATCTAAGAATGGAAATTTCGTCCAGTTCTCGTTCTTCTATCAATACGAATCTTGGTTTGTATAAGTCACCATAAGAATTTCAAAAGCGTTAGTTTATAATCTAACTTTTTTTTTTCTCGTTGGTTTACAAACTATGTATAAATTGTAAACTGTACCGTACTGCTGACGATATGACGCGTTAGTTTATAATAAAACTGTTAAGTTGTGAACTGGTTTAAACTTGAATTGCAAAGGAAATACCCCTCAGGGCAAACACTGGTGAAAATTAGAGGGGATAGCCTTCGTGTTAGAATAACATGTAAGAGCAAAATAAACGTAAATTCTAGGCCCTGTCGGTCTGGTTTACAATTTGTCGTTAGTCTACAAACTAACGCGTTAGTTTATAAACTAACTGTTTGGACAATCTTACGGTGTCATATTTGTAGCTCAGATGATAATACAATAATATGTTACCATTGAGCTGGTCTGATGATGGAGCTCGAAGGTTGGAGAGGGAACCCTAGGATGCTAACTAGTAAACCTATCGAGTTTGAGCTAAGTTAAGTTAAGTAAGTAAAGTCCCCAGTCATATCTCCCGGCGATGTTATCATCGTCATCACCTGATGATGGAGCTGGAAGGTGGTAGACGGAATTCTGGGATTTCCTTACGTAAACCAATCTAGTTCGGGCTAATTTGATTAGTCTTACCAAGACCTCGTTTTTCGATTTCTAAATTGAGTTTTTAGTTTTTAACCCGTCGTTGGTTGGCATAGGCTTGCATAATTTTCATTGATTTTGGACTTTCATACCAGATGTGGGTTGAAAATATGGTGACATGTATATGGCCACTGTCAGCTGAGGGGTTAAATAAACCACTTGAATTATTATTGTACTACACATAAATAGGCCATTGTTAGGTAATGTAAGTGTGTGTGGTGGATCAACTAAGGAGCTATTATTTTTTTGACAATCTAGGTATTTGGTATAGGATTAACGTAGAGTAATAAACCCAATTAGCTAGGCTGGCCAAGCTCATACTATTTCTTACTGTACATTCGCATATATATACAAAACAAACTCACAAAGCGTCACCTCTTTATGCATACGGGGAGGCAGAGGTTCATTTGAGTCCATATACTCGTACATACATATATTCATAAAACAAACAAACATACAGGCACATATTCATTGCTTCTGGCCCCACACTAGCATACCCTGTGTTGTGGGAATCGTTCCCAGCCGGGGATCGAACCCGGGACCTCCCGCAGTAGGCGGAGCCACAACCGCAGCGCCACAGAGGTCGTCAAGCTGCAAACATTCTCGTTTAAGCAATAATACAGCTAAACAAGAGGCGCCAAAATGTGAGAATTCCACAGTGGAAATTTGAACATTAATTATAAGACAAGATGTTGTTTAGCCTCTAGAATTTAACCAAGCATTAAGATAGCCTCTTCCCTGCAATGTTACTGCAGTCCGCACTTGAAATGCATTGCAGTGGGATGACTACTATTTAGTCAAAAATATCCTGTACCTTCTGTTAAAAAGGCTCATATTTTGCGTGAGTTAAATGACATATTGAGAAATGACGTGATAAAATTGACTGGTCAAATGTTCGTCTTATTTGTACAAAATTATGGCAGCATTTAAATGAATTGTATTGTATTTATAACGTGGCCAAATAATCCCTGGATGCCAGAATAAAAGGATGAATGATCTCTGATTCAGGATTGGGAAAAAATGCTTTCGTATGTCCGGATGCTATCCACTACAGACCGCATTTCTCAACTGATTCTCGTGAATTTGTGAGCAGGTTCGATAATTAAATAGATATAATTAAAAAGAGATTACGTTTTTGGAAATTGTTCAAAATGCGAAGGTGACGGATTTTAACAAATGATGTGTCTTTGGATTTGTAGAGACCGTGAGAGAAACAGACTATTTGATTTTAGTGAAAAGTCTGGTCGCAAAATGTAGTTTACAAAGTAATTATTGCGGCTACGTTCATACTCCATGTGTTTAACCAGGTGCATTCATAATTTTGTAAGTGTTATAAGAAAGTGTCACTGGCGAGGTCTACAGATCACAGAGCCACTAGTTATAACAAGGCCAAATAATTCCTGGATCACACGTTGCACGCCATAAGCCAGAATGAAACTAGCTGACCGAGTTTAATATTTATCCAAAGAACGAAAAATCGGATCCATAACTGATACTATAATACCATTCCGTAATTGGTCCATTTGTTCATTCATTCACCTCATGTCTCTCCCCCCTCTTTTTTCATCCCCTCCCCCTCCTTAGCCCTAATGACGAGGATATCAGGCGAGATGTTCATTAAGTTTCCGGAAAAAATAGATTAATTGCTGAGCCACGAGGAAATGCGGGGATGTGTTTTAAAGATACACACACCACTACATAAATTTTTGGTCGGGCGATCAGCAGATTGGTATAGAGAAGTGGAAAATAAAGTTGCTGTGATATAATCGGTTTCATAGAAAAAGATGTTTAGAATGACGTGCCCAACAAACCCCTAAAACATGACTACAACTTTCTGTGTGTAGAGTTTCCCTTCAGAGTGTACCTTTAGACTTCTTACAAAACAATAAATTCCTGTTCAACACTTGTTTAAAGACAAACATGTATAGGAATTGACATTTGTTTTGAGGTTGTAACATCTGCCCTCTCTATCTCGTCCACCCTTCTTTTCAGACGCAGTCTCTTATTAATTGTGATGGCCAAATAATGCTCGCCAAAACACCATCTCAAACTCCGCGAGTCATTCTCATCGGTTCGTTTCGTTTCCTTTCGAAACTCAGTGCTCTGATTGGTTACTGGTCTACACTGTATACACACTTTATATTTTAGATCACACAGTTCAACTAGAAATAGACTCTATAACATCATAAAATAATCTAAATAAAATAATACTCATTTTTTTTCTATATAAAACATCTTATTGCAGTTATAGTGAATAAAGTTCTTATTTGAGTTAAACCATCTGGAATTTAAAGGCTATCGACCGCCATCTGTACCTCCATCATTGAACTAACTACGCATCTGTTTGACCCACCAAACTATATCGTAACTAAACACCCTTACGTATGAGTTTCGATTGAATGAGCCATGGCAAATGCGACACTTCAAAACAACATCTCAAATGTGTAAAATGGTCATAATTCGACATCCACTGAAAGCAACGGTGAAGTTAAACCATATTCATTTTAAATTTATGATTCTCAACTTATTTCATAGCTCTTAAAGTTTATCCACATTTTGGAGACTTTTAAAAAAAAAATTTCTACCTACTGAGAAACAAACCAAATGCTTGCTTTGTCACACCATCCATTCAAAGATATCGCCCTTTCATTTCATAATTAATCCGGCGCATTCCACGCATAGATTTCTAGATCAGATAAATAATGACGATTATAGAATTAATAAGCAATTACTGTGACGACATATTCAGTAGTTCAAACAAGGTAGAAAACATTTACAAAGATGCATGATAAGCAATTAACTTCTAGGACTTAAATTTAATTAGCACAACCCGACACTCCCGAATAGCTATTCAGAAAGGACCCACAATTAATAACCCAAAACCAAAGGTAAAATAGAAAAAGAAAAGTTGACAACGGAGAATCGAACCTCGAACCTTAATATTTCAAGTCTGGTAACAACGCGATGAGCCACTTGAACTTATATGAGGCCTTGTGAAATTTGCGATGCCTTCGATAACCACTAATCTCCATAGTTATGTTTATACCAAATTTATCTTGCCGCTTAATTGAGCATTGGTCAACACCAATCTTACATCACCGTTATTTGTTTGGTTTAAGAATATTCGGCTTCTCTTTTTGCATTTCATAGTTGAATCATTAAATCACGTTGCCCAAACCTGCCAACGCCTGCCAACTTTTTATAGCAAATAAAAAATGTGTCTCAGATCTTTACATTTCCGTTACAATCACCCCTTAAATTTTTGAAATTAAAAATAATTAAAAAAATTTGCTATTCTTTAAATATTTTACCATTCTTTACGACCTTAACTAAAACTAATGACTAATTTATTTTTATAAAACCTTTAAGTATTTTGTTTTATTATTATTATTCATTATTAAAGCCAATTATTACCAATTTGTTATACTTTATTTAAAAAATATATTTACAATAATTTTTATCTTATCCTAATTGTCCCCCTACCAAAGACCGGGCTAAAACGAATATCAACTTGTATTTCAATTAAGAATTGCTAATATTTAGAATTATATGAGTGCCAAATCCGGTAATGTGTAGTTAAATATCCAACTCAATTCATTTTCCTGTAAAATCACATTCAACTGTTAACACATTGTCAGTCTAGGATATGATAAGTCATATAACGACCAGTACCAACCCTGCGTCTTATATAATATAGGACAGTCAATTTGTTAACATAATAAAATTCCCACCCCTTAATTCAAAATTAGCTTTTTGCCCTCTTCCACCCCTTAACCCTTTTTAAAACGTATACCTCACACCTTCAATCATAATCACTTTCTATTTTTTCACACCCGAGAATCTAGTCTTTTAGTCGATATAGCTCTCCTTACAACATTTAAAAAACCTCTTCCAACGCACTTACAACAAATTGTGGCTAATCATAGCCAATATCATGTTATCCAAATATTAGACTGCAAATATACATCCTGGTCACGGCACCAAATTGTAACATCCCCCCTCTTTATCTCGTCCACCCTTCTTTTCAGACGCAGTCTCTTATTAATTGTGATGGCCAAATAAAATAGATCGTCTAGTAAATTAGAACTCCTACTACTTGTGAAACCAGTAACCCTAATTCTAGAGGTATGAGTAAGAAGTGCTGTCAACTTTGACAATAGATTTTAAACAAGGAATGTTTTAAATTGAATATTTAGTAATTTTAAATTTCAATAAAAGATATTTACTTAAATATGTTAAATGTTATGTTAAATGATTAATAACCTTATAAAGCAGATTCATATAATAAAATGTCATAGTATATTTTGAGTATTAACTAAAATGAAATAAAAATTATAAATATTAAAATAATAAAAGGAAAATTTGATATTCATAAAATTTTGGGGAAGAAACCCCTACCACTTGATTCGGTCTTCTACCCAGATAATTCTACGAAACCAATTAATTTGTAGTTCTGATACTCGTTTATAAACCTTACAATCCCCCAAGCCTCATATGACGCTCGCCTCGAGTACCGTCCGTCCCCCAAGCGTCATATGACGCTCTTGCTCCCGCGGTTTTTTAAACCGGTATATTTTGGCCAATTTTTGTCATGTTGGTACTGTTAAAGATTTTCCAGACGCTCAATAAGACAAAGTCTATAATCCGATACAATTGTCTATGGTCATTCATAGAAAAAAATATTCCAAACGTGCCTCAAAAAAAACACTTTTATTTATACCGTATTTTTGGAAAATTTCAAACGCTGAAATATTGAACAGTTTATATAAGAATACACTAATGTTTTTATTGTTTTGAAAGGGTAATGTTATTTAGATTACGTAGGTATCAAATAACATGTATATGTTGTTGATGTTTTTCTCATGTCTGCTAGATTTGTGTCGAGAAGGACCATTTTCATAGATGTCTGTGATTCTCATGTCGGTACAATAATAAAGGAAGGTCACTGTGACATTAGTTTTGCATTGACTAAGAGAGGGTTTCATTAGCTACTCATATTTAGCACTCTCATAGTTCTAAGAGTTACCATTTCAACATAATCACTTGATACGTCAGTCAAGTGTCGCGCGCCGCGCGGGCTTAAGTGTGCCTGGGGGACGAGCTGTGTCGGCGCCAAGTGGCTGGGGGTGCGAGGGGTAAAAAGAGTAGCGTATAAGTATTCTGAATTGGATTTAGTCATAGATTCACCTGAATTGGGATGGGGTATGACCGATCAGGATGGGATTATATTTTGTGAATGACATTCAACTGTATCATCAGTCAATATCTGATATTTATGTAGTAAGATTATATTAAATATTCTTACACATATAGAAAACTATAAACATACACAATGAAGTTTCACTGGTTGTTTATGTTACACGTTATGTGTTTCAATAAAGACTTATTTGTCTTTTAGTAATGCACAATAGCATAGCATGAAGTATGAAATATTTCTGCACATCCATAGAAGTGCGTAAGTAGCATGATTCATTTTAAGGTTAATGAATTGACCTTCAATCTACCATCAGCAGATCCAAACATGATATTGTTACTTCGTAAAGTGCGAAGATATAAGTATATGTATCCGTATAGTTATATAAATATGCACATCTGAATAGAGCATAACTGTGAATTTCCGTACTTCTATTGCTTCATTCTGGCGTTATGAGAACATTGGCGGTGGCTTTGCGACGGCTTATTCCATAATTTGATCAAAGGTAATTAATTAATAACTATTGTATTAATAAAATTAACCATGACCGCCTTCCATGATTGCAATACAAGGTCTAGGGAAATTGAACGTTTATCATCATTCAGTTAAGACGAGAATTGCAGGTTTGTTTATTTAAACTCTGAATCCTCGACATCGAGTCGAACATATCAAATTGAAAACGTTGTTGCAGAAATTAGTCAACTCAGTAACTACTTTCAATAAGTTTATAGTCTCATTGACTTCAAATACTACATAGTAGTGCTATATTAATATTTCAAACTTCATTCCACGACGCTGGAATAACCACAAATTGAATATTAATTCAAACTCTCAATTTCATTCAACATAAATATGAACAATGTGACAGTTGACAGTTAAAAATAGAGTATATAAGGACAGATATTACTTAATACGAGAAGTAAATAAATTCCTTTAAATAACAGACATTAACAGGGAGAGGGATAGGAGTAAATAAATAAGGAATAAAATGTTAGTAAAACATAAGTATACCCTATTGAGAACCCCATAATATTCTATTATTTTATCACCTAGTTATTTATATATAAATATATATAAAATTTTGGGGAAGAAACCTCTACCACTTGATTCGGTCTTCTACCCAGATAATTCTACGAAACCAATTAATTTGTAGTTCTGATACTCGTTTATAAAAAGAGTAGCGTATAAGTATTCTGAATTGGATTTAGTCATAGATTCACTGGATTGGGATGGGGTATGACCGATCAGGATGGGATTATAGTTTGTGAATGACATTCAACTGTATCATCAGTCAATATCTGATATTTATGTAGTAAGATATATAGAAAACTATAAACATACACAATGAAGTTTCACTGGTTGTTTATGTTACTCTGTGTTTCAATAAAGACTTATTTGTCTTTTAGTAATGCACAATAGCATAGCATGAAGTATTAAATATTTCTGCACATCCATAGAAGTGCGTAAGTATCATGATTCATTTTAAGGTTAATGAATTGACCTTCAATCTACCATCAGCAGATCCAAACATGATATTGTTACTTCGTAAAATGCGAAGATATAAGTATATGTATCCGTATAGTAATATAAATATGCACATCTGAATACAGCATAACTGTGAATTTCCGTACTTCTATTGCTTCATTCTGGCGTTATGAGAACATTGGCGGTGGCTTTGCGACGGCTTATTCCATAATTTGATCAAAGGTAATTAATTAATAACTATTGTATTAATAATATTAACCATGACCGTCTTCCATGATGGCAATACAAGGTCTAGGGAAATTGAACGTTTATCATCATTCAGTTAAGACGAGAATTGCAGGTTTGTTTATTTAAACTCTGAATTCTCGACATCGAGTCGAATATATCAAATTGAAAACGTTGTTGCAGAAATTAGTCAACTCAGTACATACCTAACTACTTTCAATAAGTTTATAGTCTCATTGACTCCAAATACTACAATGTAGTGCTTAATTAATATTTCAAACTTCATTCCACGTCGCTGGAATAACCACAAATTGAATATTAATTCAAACTCTCAATTTCATTCAACATAAATATGAATAATGTGACAGTTGACTGACTTTATCTAGGATTCAGGTAAAAATAGAGTATATAAGGACAGATATTACTTAATACGAGAAGTAAATAAATTCCTTTAAATAACAGACATTAACAGGGAGAGAGATAGGAGTAAATAAATAAGGAATAAAATGTTAGTAAAACATAAGTATACCCTATTGAGAACCCCATAATCTTCTATTATTTTATTACTTAGTTATTTATATATAAATATATATATATATATATATATTTAAACCGAATATATTTTTTTTCATTCATTCATAGCGAATGTAATTCCCAAACTAAGGTAACGAATGAGCTCTAGTTAAAGTTAACTGTGTGACACTAGCGATGTGGCGAACACGCGAACTACGACGATGTCTGCGCAAACGCCTGCTTGAGCACCGCCACAAAGCTTCAAAGCAACGCCGCTAGGTGGCGCGAACATACAACTACCCTTACTTCGCCAGCTATAATCATTATGTAGGCAATCTAACGCAACTAGCATAGGTACCTATTTATTTACCCACGTTATATTATAGGTAGGTACTCCCGGAAACATGGTTTAAAACCAATTAAAATATATCTTCCTTTCCACACATAAGTAAGTATGGGTACTTATTCTACATAGGTAATTAACTTAGAAACCTCAATCTAACGTTCTATCTAACCATGTACCTATAGATAGGTACCTATATCCATTGAGCTAGTAGTTCAATGCCTATAACTGCTCAATCAACAACGCGTGATATCTATCGTGGCATTGTTAATTCCATAATCATATTTAATACCTACATTCATTTTGTCATACCCCTATGACGTCATATGCCAATGTCAATTCGTGTCCTACCAAACATATATTTAGGTACCTACTTGCTAACGAAAGTATTTCACAAAGATAGGTATTTAATTAAACGAATTTCCTATTAAACTTCCTAATTAAAACATCGCATTACTTCCCCTCATAAAGAATACACAAACTATACATACATTGCGTTTATACAGAGGCACATACTCTGATCCTATTGTCCTCGGCCGGGAATCGAACTCGTGATCACTCGTATTGTAGGCAGAATCACAACCACAACACCTTATTCTTTTAACTAAGGTAGGTACCTAAGTATCTTATAAGAATTTTTCGAATCATTATCTATCTTTTGGTTTCCCAGATACATAATAATACTTTGGACACTATCCACACCCATTGTTCCAGCCCCAAACCAGGACTCCCCGCATCCTGAGCACCAGACAACACGTAAATATATAAACAAATACTAAACCCAGACAGACAAACAACCATGACCAGAGCACAAACATCCGCACCCACCGGACAAACACTTGTCCCCACCGGGACTCGAACCCTGGCTTAGTAGATAGGGTTTCTGCCGACCCATAGGTATATATCCGTAGCGTCACACGTTGTGAGCGGTCACCTTGAATGCGCAGTAGTTACCTTTCAATATCTGTACATACGCGCAGTAATTCCCGCCAAACCGTCGCCAAACGAACTCTATTCGTGGCGCGGCTTGTATATAATGAACATTATAAAATATGTAAGTACCTAGCTAGGTACTGCTATTGAAATAACCTGTTGATCCTCTGACTTTCCGTTTGTGATAATTATAGGTAACTATTCTGGATTCTGGATTCAACAGTTTTGAAATCATATGAATAAACCCTCCGAGTTAACCGAACGATTCTATGATTAGTAAATTTAAAGATATAACCAGCTAACCATTAATTTAATGTCAGACAGAATTTAACCCTCACGCATTTTTATCGGAATATTTCTCCAATTGGAAAGATTCTAATACCAACGATTGCGAGTATCCCACTTAGATGATCTGGCCAAAGTAGTGGGTGATCGTCTATGGGTAGGATTGCAGACGTTGTGATAGTAATAACCCAAAGTTCTTTTTAGAGTGGTTTCGGTTAAACAGTATCGTCATGAGGTTCCCCAGCCAGTGATTAATATAAGTGACATAAACATATTGATAATTATCGAGTCCGTACTTATTAGAATAAATTCCAAGTAAATAAGCATTTTTAAAAGGCATTTCGATTACATGTGTTTATAAAGGAGGGCCCGTGCTAGAGCTCACGTCCAGAAGGGATTTGATATTGTGATATCTCTCATCCATCAGTCCAAAACGCTGGCCGATCGGTTACGGGATATTTTTATTTGCACCTACCCGTCTCTTAAGTTTTATTCCGTAACCATATTGATGTTCATCCAGATATTTTATATATAAATTAGTTTCTTTGAATTTAGAATATGTTTGTCATTTAATGTAAAGTTAGGTAGGCCAACCAACATGATATACGGTCAAGAAAAGAAAGATCAAAACAGCCACACAAAATATTTAGTTTGTTAGATAGTTTTATAAGTATTTAGGCATTTCAAGAGTGAGAAGGAAACAACGCAACTATTTGTAATCATACGAATTTCAGATACCTGCCTGCCACATAAACCTTAATAATCGTGTCTGTCCCCCTAACTACATAACCTCGACAACCTAGGTTTAGCCGCAACTAAACTCCTGTCTAGCCTAGTCTAAAATCCTAGTATTATACCACGTCCATCATCGACACCACTCGAAAATGGTTGAGTTTGATTTGAATGTGTTTGTATGTTTAATGACTGTGTGTGTGGGAATTTCAAAACTCGCTACACGAAAGGAATGAGGAGAGGATTGGCCCGCGAATATCCTAAGAGCCAATCCAGGAACCCTATGGTGAAGGAAAAAGGAAATTAGGGTCGCTCCAAGCCCAGACTCAGACTCAGATAAATTACCTAAAAGATCTTATCTAACGACCCAAGGATAATTTTGGAATTTGGGGTAGGTTGATTTAAAGAATAGGAACCGAGGTATATCTCGGCGCTTCAGACACTCACGAAAATCCACTGCAACACGCAATCACAGCTATCCCAGTTCAAGACACGTAAAACGGCGAATCGAACTGTATAGAATTCCAGAAAGACGTGTTTCACAGTAGTTTGACGTGGAGACTGAATGGCTCCCCTCTGAGTCTTAACTCACACTTCACTCGACGACCAGCAACAAAAAGCCCCCTCTCATCTCGACCCATCCCTTTTATATTTTCTCTTCCCACCAAAACGACCTTCCCCAGACATGCTCGCCAAAACTCCATCTCAAACTCCGCGAGTCATTCTCATAGGTTCGTTTCGTTTCCTTTCGAAACTCAGTGCTCTGATTAGTAACTGGTCTACACCGTATACACACTTTATATTTTAGATCACACAGTTCAACTAGAAATAGACTCTATAACATCATCTTCTTCTTCTTCTTCTTCAGCATTTCACCGTCCACCGTTGGACATATGCCTCCCCAGTTGTCCTCCATCTTGTGCGGTCCGCGGCCATTCTCGTCCAGGATAGGCCGGCCGTGATCTTTATGTCGTCGGACCACCGTGTCGCAGGTCTTCCAACGCTTCTTTTTCCTGTGCGGGGTCTCCAGAACAAAACTTTAGAGCTCCATCTTCCGTCATTTCTGCGACAGATGTGTCCAGCCCATTGCCATTTAAGTCGCGCGACTCGTTTTCCTATATCGGTAACTTTAGTGCGTTGGCGGATGAGCTCGTTTCTTTTCATGTCGCGGCGGGACACTCCGAGCATCGACCTTTCCATCGCTCTTTGTGTGACTCTAAGTTTGTTCATCATCCCGGCAGTAAGCGTCCATGTCTCGCAAGCGTAAGTCATCACCGGGAGAACCCACTGGTTATAGACTCTAGTCTTCAGCGATTGAGGGATCTTGGAGTGGAAGACGTCCTTGAGCTTTCCGAATTCTCCCCAAGAAAGCTGGATTCTTCGGTCAATCTCGCGATCCAGCGAGTCCCGTCCCAGTCTGATGATCTGCCCTAGGTAGTTATACTCCTCCACTTGCTCCATCACTCGGCCGTCTACTGTGATCGGATCTTGGGACATATCGGTCGTGCCCATAACCTTAGTCTTGTCCGAATTCATTTTAAGACCTACCCGAATAGATGCGTGGCACAGATCGTTGAGCATCTTTCCCAGTTCTGTGGGGGTTTCAGCCAGTATGACGATGTCGTCTGCAAATCGGAGGTGATTCAGGTGCTCTCCATCCACATTTATACCCAGTCCGTCCCAGTCAATGGTTTTGAAGATATCCTCTAGTGCGTTAGTGAAGAGCTTCGGAGATATCGTACGCCTCTTTTGACTGCAACAGTCGTTGTGGAGCCTTGTAATTGCACTGTCATCGTAGCAGAATTGTAGAGGCTCGTCAGAAGCTGGATGTATCGCTGGTCGATCTGACATCGCTGCAGAGACTGCACAACAGCCCAGTGTTCCACGGAGTCGAACGCTTTCTCATAGTCGATAAAGGCAAGGTAAAGTGGTTTGTTGTATTCTTGCGTCTTCTGTATCACTTGCCTTATCGTGAATATGTGGTCAATGGTACCAAAACCTCCCCTGAACCCCGCTTGCTCCCTTGGTTGGTACTCGTCAAGTCGAGAAGTCATAAACACTATATACATATATGTCTATAACATCATAAAATAATCTAAATAAAATAATACTCATTTTTTTTCTATATAAAACATCTTATTGCAGTTATAGTGAATAAAGTTCTTATTTGAGTTAAACCATCTGGAATTTAAAGGCGATCGACCGCCATCTGTACCTCCATCATTGAACTAACTACGCATCTGTTTGACCCACCAAACTATATCGTAACTAAACACCCTTACGTATGAGTTTCGATTGAATGAGCCATGGCAAATGCGACACTTCAAAACAACATCTCAAATGTGTAAAATGGTCATAATTCGACATCCACTGAAAGCAACGGTGAAGTTAAACCATATTCATTTTAAATTTATGATTCTCAACTTATTTATAGCTCTTAAAGTTTATCCACATTTTGAAGACTTTTAAAAAAAAATATTTCTACCTACTGAGAAACAAACCAAATGCTTGCTTTGTCACACCATCCATTCAAAGATGTCGCCCTTTCATTTCATAATTAATCCGGCGCATTCCACGCATAGATTTCTAGATCAGATAAATAATGACGATTATAGAATTAATAAGCAATTACTGTGACGACATATTCAGTAGTTCAAACAAGGTAGAAAACATTTACAAAGTTGCATGATAAGCAATTAACTTCTAGGACTTAAATTTAATTAGCACAACCCGACACTCCCGAATAGCTATTCAGAAAGGACCCACAATTAATAAACCAAAACCAAAGGTAAAATAGAAAAAGAAAAGTTGACAACGGAGAATCGAACCTCGAACCTTAAAAATTCAAGTCTGGTAACAACGCGATGAGCCACTTGAGCTTATATGAGGCCTTGTGAAATTTGCGATGCCTTCGATAACCACTAATCTCCATAGTTATGTTTATACCAAATTTATCTTGCCGCTTAATTGAGCATTGGTCAACACCAATCTTACATCACCGTTATTTGTTTGGTTTAAGAATATTTGGCTTCTCTTTTTGCAGTTCATAGTTGAATCATTAAATCACGTTGCCCAAACCTGCCAACGCCTGCCAACTTTTTATAGCAAATAAAAAATGTGTCTCAGATCTTTACATTTCCGTTACAAGGTTAAACTATGTTTAAAAAATAAACTCCTATTCAACACTTGTTTTGAAGACAAAAAGGGATTTGGCGTTAGTTTTGAGTTAAACTATGTTTAATATTTTTGTAGTGACGCGGATTCGGTCTTACTACAAAACAATAAGCTCCTGTTCAACACTTGAGTTGAAGTTTGTTTTGAGTTTAAACTATGTTTAATGTTTTTTGGCAATAAATAGGTATATTGTTTACCAATATAGGTTTCGACCCCCACATATGTTAAATGTTCACCAAATGTAGTGCCCGCACGTAGTTCTACATCGAACCGTATGGGTTGCTACAGCCGGATCGCAAATTAGGTTTGTGACGTCACAACTTTACAATACAACCTGAAGCCGAAGCGAAGTTAGGAGAGCGAGACCCATGTAGTCAAATAGAGGGGAGAATTTTGGTGAACATTTCGTTACTTTGGGACGACAATATTTTTTTTTGGATGTAACTTACTCAATTTGGTAAACAGTTAGTTAAAAGTAAGCCATATTTTTTGTTGTAATACGGATTGAGTTTAGTAGGTAGGTAAATCAGGAAATACGCGTGGAGATAATAATTGTGTACAAAAAATCATGGCGGCGCACTTTTAGAATATCCTAGCGCGGGGCCAGAAACAATGTAAGTACCTTTAAATATATATTTTTTAAATTATTTTAAATTTTTTGTACTATGCGGAGTTGGGAGAGAGGTATAATTTTGTATATGTCACCGGAAGATAGAAAAAACCGTTAGTTGATAAACTAACGCATTAGTTGATCACTATCGACAGATAGTAAACCAGACCGACATTTTATACATAATTTACGTTTCTTTTGTTCTTACATGTCAACCTAACACGGAGACTATTCGGGGGCTTCGCTGCGCTCGCCCCCTCTAGTCTTCACCTAAGCTGCCGCAGTGTTTGCCCTGGTATTTCGTTTGCAATTCAGGTTTAAACTAGTTTACTATTTAACGGTTTTAACCGTTAGTTTATCAACTAACACGTCATACAGTAAGCAGTACGCTACAGTTTACCATATATCAATAGTTGACCAACTAAAGAGAAAAAAAACGACATATACATATCATAAACAAAAATAACATACGACTATAATGACTATACACCCTGTATTACGGGAATACATGTATGTGAAATGAAAATGGGTTATGTATCCCAGTGGTATCCAATTTCAGTAAATTATTTTTTGGCGGCGGTCCAAATATTTTATGCTGTCTGCTTACGTAGGAGGTTTATGACGTCAGGAATTACAGAGCTGGATTAATGAATGTACTCTACTGTATAATAATACCTTGGACACTAATTACACACATTGATCTAGCCCCAAACTAGGATTCCCTGTCTGACCGTTATTCTGGAGTATTAACCGACCCTATCCAGCACATTAGGTGTGTCATGACTACTCATGACACTGGGATATCTCCTCAGCAATAACCTAACCTTATCAATGAATTGCTTTCTCCGGACACACAAGTACTCTAACCCATAAAATTAAGCTCTCTCAACAGCAACAACCTGGGAAACAGACTTATTTCATTTCATCACAGACATACGTGGTGCTTGATACATCATCATAAATACTAAGTCAATAGAAACTAGAGTTGCGCAACGGGTCGTGGTGTTATCCCACGCCAAGAGGCAGGCCCTTTCATGCACTTCCTGCAGGCACGTGATTAAGGACACTAAAACCCAAACAATACCGGACAGAAAAAGTTAAACAAAAGAGATAAATTACGACAAAAACATTACTCAAACTAACACAGCTACAAAACGGCGAAGCAAATACGTATTTTTTGTGCAACAAGCCCCTTCTCTGGACAACGAGCTAAGGAAAAACGAATTCTAACGAGCAATAAACAATAGGGCCTTGTACAGGGACTGAACCTCGACCCGTGTCACGGACCTCACTATTACGCACTAATGAAGTGAATTGAAGTAGGTGATATCAGTGCAGAGGGTCTCACTAGCTGAGCAACAACCTGATGAGATTGCTCCGATTAAGATAGCCCTATCTCAGATAAAACAGAAAAACTAACTTTATATCTGGCAGGTAACATCCTTCGTAATGCTGGTTACCATTTCATAAACAGATACCACTCTCGCTCCAAATTACTACGCCAACTCTAAACTATTCCATAGGCATAGTCCCGTACAAATAGGTAGGTGATAGGTATACGAAAATACAAAACTAGGCAGGAACCTACCCAAGCACAATAAAACAAAACTAAACTATTTGCCACCATCCGGTCCAACCAGCCCATCTGGACCTGTTACAAAAATAAAATAAAATAAACAATAATGCAAGCCTACTGCATATTCTGAGAAATAGCGAGTAAAAGCCAACAATTGCACATCATAAAAGGATCATTTTACCATCTTGCAGAAAACAGGCAATTAACGAAAGGCAGCTGACGAACAATAACAAAAATAAAATCAAAGACTCTTTATCCTAAGCGGGTCTCTCTCACGCCTATTTTATAGCTTCCAGGCCCAGCCTCCAATTCTCTTAGAAAATACCGAGAATAAGTGCGCAAAGATACGCACAAACTTTGACAGTCACAACCCGTACCATTAACAATAGGTACGTAGGTAGTTCAAATTAATCAAATTAGCTCTAAGTTCTTTCTTTCAACAACATTCCAAAAAGATGAAAGCCTTATCAATGCCGAGAGATGGTAACTGCCTATTCCACGCAATTGCTGACCAAATTAATCACCTATATCAATTAACACTCGACCACACCCACATTCGTAAGGACCTAGTTAAATATGTAGAAGAAAACTGCGATGAACAGAACATAAAGTTTGCAATCGCCGAACCTGAAGAAACCCTCAATGACTACATTAAAAATCTGCGCAATTACGGCACTTGGGCTGGAGAGGAGATTATAATAGCAGCCGCCGAATACTTTCTAATTAACGTAACAATCCACCAGCAAAATACACCATCGCTCACATACAGGCCAAAGAATCCCTCGGATGCAGTGGGATCTATCAACCTCAACTTCACAGGAAACCACTACGACAGCGTATACTTGCTTGAATCACAAAATTTACCCACGAATCTAGCAACCGACAGCCAAACTGATAACAACATACCTTCCCCGATACTTAATGCAACAACCCACATGCGAGTGTATGCGCATTGCAAGTAAAATTAATCATTGCTACTTGGAACGTTAGAGGATGCGCCCAAATACCTAAAAGACTCAACATTGATGCTGAATTGACAAACAGAAACATACATATAGCCTGTATACAGGAAACAAACATGACATCGGGGACATACGTGTCAAAACACTATCTCTGGTATCTATTAGGCACAACCAGCATCGCACACTGTGGCTTAGCTATACTAATTAGAAGGTACCTGAACTTATCGGTCCACAATATAAATCGCGACCTGGAAACCATGGCAGCAACAATAACATCGGCCACTAATACACTATATGTAATAAACGCACATATCCCCAGCTCTTCCACGAGAGCAACCGCAGCGTTTTCGCAACTTATAAAGATTATTCAAAAGAAACCAAACAAAGCAAAAATATTAATGCTAGGTGTCTTTAACGCGCACATCGGACTAGGCGATACAAAGGAATACAGGAAAAAGGGAATTATAGGAACAAACCTCCTACACAAATCATCAAATATCATCGGAGAAATGCTAATGGATATTTGTTCCCGCGAAAACTTAAAAGTAGAAACCACCTGGGCTCGCAAGTCATGTCGGGCCACATGGTCTAACGGGAAAACAAAATCACAACTAGACCATATAATTAGCATTTTTTGAAGGCCTGGCAAAAAACACCCAAGCAAACGCATGCAAATCGTGTACCATTATTACAGATGACACCAGCTTCAATCGAGACGGTGGAAAAATAACGATTTATCCCAATGTCACGCTGGAAACAGGAATTAAGGAAATCAGAAGGCCCTACAATTATGATTATCCCTAACGAAACTTCATTAAACCCTGACTATCTAGAAAATGGTCCAACAATAGCCGACATAAAAACGATAATCAGCCGCATGCGCAACGGAACAGCGCCGGGTACAGATCAGGTAGTCCCGAAACTGTACAAAGGAATACCGCCAAAACTGTTAAAGGTTATTACCAAAACAATGTACAGAGCATGGACAGAAAATATAATACCGGAGTCCTGGAATGAAACGGTCCAAGTACCTATCCCCAAAATCAGAAACCCTTAAGACACCAATGACTATCGCCGTATAACAATGTGTAATACAGGATATCGCATATACGCGACATACCTGCTCATCAAACTAGACGAGATAGAAAAAGAACTCGGGAACTACCAAGCAGCATTTCTCCGCAATAGATCCACCGATGACCACATCTTCACACTACGCAGGGTATTAGACGAAGAATGGCGCGCCGGTAACAGAATATATGTACTGGCGCTAAATATCGCCAAAGCATTTGATACTATAGACCTAAACGTGCTCAAGGATATTCTCCTTTCAAGGACCAACAAGATTTTAACCAATAGGATAATAAAAGCCTGCATGTATGAACGGACCTGCATCAAATGGTTCGGACAGCAAAGTAATTTGATCAACAAAGGAAAAGGAGTAAAACAAGGCTGTCCAATGTCACCAAGACTATTTACAATATTAATGGATGATGTCCTCAAAACACTGGAAGAAGAAATTCCCAACATAAAACTGGACCAAGATGAAGAAATAGTCTTACCACTTATTCTCTCCTTCGCGGATGACCTCATCATCGTTTGTCAAGATTTACAACACCTTGACCAAATCGTCACGCACTTGAAAGCACTATTAAAAACAGTACGTCTCGATACTAACGAAACAAAGACAAAATTCTTACGAAAAATTCTTATAAGAGACCCCATAAACACCCAGCGCCCACAAGTGATCGTATTGGACGGAGTTCCAATACGACCCGTAGACGAAATAAAATATCTCGGCACATATACTACGGCAGGACATAGTAGGAGAGAAACAATAAAGAAGAGATGCCGGCAAGCCATAGGCAATTCCAAGGCCCTAATGCTATAAAGAAATCCAACATGGACTGGAAAATAGTACGCCTGATTTACAAAATGGTTATTGCACCGTGTATAACATACGGACTTAAAGCGGCAGCTCTCACCAAAGCAAACCGTTCTAGACTAAGAAAATATGAACGCCTGATCCTCAAGAGACATGTTTGAGAACGCCAGAAGCTATCCAAGACACCACAAAATTCACGACTTACTACAGGGCAAAAAATAACCAAACAAATCAAAAACCATCGGATGTGTTACTATACACAAATTCTACGACGCCCACAAAAACACCTACTCCACGCTGCATTGAAATACGAAGCAAGTAAGAAGAAAGTTGGCCGACCCATATACACCTGGAAAGATTCCCTTAAGCATAACATCAAATATTACGGTAAAGAACACAGTTACTGGACAGAATCAGCACACAACAGGGACGAAGTCAGAAAGGCATCGAGCCATACATACCATATTCCAGAAACAGACAACGAAAGCGAAACGGAGACCTTACCGGATAACCCAAACGAACACGACAGGACAGGAAACTGAACCTATAAAAATACCTGAAAATAGAAGGAAAACATGAACTCGAAGAAAACAACAGCTGCTCTCCAAATCCTGTATCCTCCCCATTCCACATATCCTATATTGGCTTCAGGCTGAAGAGTCGGTCGATTGAATTCACGCTCCTTCCTCTCCTATCGAGCAAGTCATTCCGCCCCCCCACAAAACTCGTGCCCTCTGGTATGCCGGCCGAAAGACCGGAACAGGTTTAGAACCCTGGCTGGAGAAGCACCATTCATTCATTCATTCATTCATAGAACTTAATTTTGACTCATTATAATTCGGAGCAGACATACAATAAAGTGTTTAAAGCACGAGCGCCAGTCCGTAAACATGTTGTTTTATCTGTTCAGTGGCAGAAACGGCGACTGAGATTCTATTCAAGATTTGAATCAGGTTGTGCTGCTCATAAGCAAGTTGAAGCCAGTTTTAATACCACTGTAGTCCCTACGATGGACACAATAAGCACATTCAAAGTTCAGAAGGAGTACTGTACTAGATCGCGGATGGTACTGTGAAGAATACCTTCACAACATGTTCACAACTAAACAAATTTTCGCATTTCCATTGGCCGCTTTTAATCTCCCAACAGTAATTGCACAGTTTAATTTCATTTATACTTTAATGCACACAGATAAATATACATGTAACATTAAAAGAAAACTCAGGTACATGGGCGAGCTTATCACTTTAAAAGAGATTTCTTCGAGCAAACCTAGCAGTTACCATACGACACCGGAATACCCGGTATTTTTTTCTTTGGCGCCTGATGAATATGCTAAATATAGGACGAGGTCATTTAAACAAACAAAAAATAATAATATGGTATTCGGAAGTGCTACGTTGGAAATAAAGACAAATATTTGAGATCATTGAGGGTCTTACCACAAAAAAAACTCCTGTTCAACACTTGTTTACAGACAAAAAAACATAGGATTTGACGTTTGTTTTGAGGTTAAACTATGCGTATTTTTGGTAGTAATACGGTGATTATTTAATGTCAATAATCTCGCAAACGTGACAGTGAAGGGTATTTCTTCCTTTGTTCAGGTATTCTCTGCCCATATTTACCACATTCATCATGCGCCAACTAGAAAAAGGGAGTTGTTTTTTCATTGATTTTTTACTTTTAATTATTACCTAGGCACAAGGTTGAAAATGAGAATCCCTAATAGGGTTGCCCACACCAGAGGAGATATACAACACTCCATTTCATAAGAATTATGAAATGGAGTGTTATATATCTCTTTCCTTGTCTAACTCGAGCCCTTACCGACTTAATGTAAGCGACAGAAATGAAATTTTACAGGAAACGCTTTTTTAAATATTTTGAAACATTATGCTGTCATGTCAACACAAAACTTACACTCCTACACTACAAAACTTTTGAAACTGTGAAAATAATAAAATATATGTGATTGTTGCATTTTATGTAATTTTTGGCGCCTATAATACTTTTGCCCTCATCTTCTTCATGCTTATGTGTATTAGATACGTAGAAGTAATGGCGTTTGAAATAAATAAATAAATATTAGAGGACAAACTTACACAAATCGAACTAGACCCACGCTTTGAACATATTTTTTATATGTTCAAAGCGACAATATCCTGTTTCTTTCATAATGTATGTTAGTTTTATATAGAATTCAATTAAATAAGACTAACAGGTAAACACAATTTTAATATAGAGTAAAAGCAATGCAGTGATAGTATTTATTTGAATCATAGAATTCGTGCACAATGAATTAAAATGTTTTTTTTTTCAAATAATTTATAGAAATATAAGAAATAATAATTTAATAGAAAACGACCGAATATTGATGCGCTACATGGGCTGTGATAACAAGTAGGGTCTCCCATATTGCAATATTCTACGACCATTTAACTTATGATAAAATTATTACGTCTACGTTAAAAATGAAAGAATTATTTACAATGAAACTCGCAGTTGCCAGAACTTTCTATTGGTTGTATTTTGGCGGGAAACGTCAATGTGGAACCATCCGTTGCAGTTTAACATATCAGCTCTCTATCTATACGTATAAAAATGAATCGCCTGTACATTATTCTTACTAAATCTCTAAGATCGCCGGACCATTTTGAATAATTCCTATTCACATTTAGTTTAGGTAAAAAGAAAGTAAGGAAAAACTCAGATATACAGCCAAAAAACAAAAAACATGTTTTGTATGGGAAGTGGAGACAGCTCCCTATCGCTAGATGGCGTTGGTAGCCATGAATCATATAAACTCTTTTGTGTTTGAATCATTGGACTAGGTAATACATTTAACCTCTCTGTTGGTAGCTCAAAGGATAGATGGCTATAGTAGCGGATCTCTTTCACTTACCAACATCTATATTACTATCGAATTTTATTTTATTTATTAATTATTTTCTCGCCACTTTAGGGTATGTACCATATTACTTATTTTACAATATAATATAATTTTAGGTGGAATGAAGTCCGCCAGATCAGCTAGCTAAAAATATAAAAATCGCAATTTCGATAAAGTGTCGCTTACGATAATTCGGCGTTAAGGGCTCCATGGTGAGAATTAGTACAGCTATTGTAATGAAACTATATAATAATCACAAATATTAATATTATATCGTCTTTACAACACTTTTTGCTTATGATCTTGATTTGGTAGAAGCTGGTAATCGACTGAGCTCGAGGACTGAAGCTCGACGAGGTGCCATTCGCCGGAAGGGGCGGAACCACAATCGTTTCGCTCCATTCTCGACTCGATGCGCGCGCTTCCGCTGACCGTGCGCGCGCGTTTTGGCGCCTGTTTCTTCAACCGGAAGTATAGGCGTTAACATCCGACCCTCCTGCATCGTGTTCGTCCTCGCACACGTCTCTCTAGGGAACTTCTGAAATGTAGAAAACAACATTCTGTTAATAGTTTACTCAAACTATATAGTAGACAACTGTGTAGGATAACCGAGCTTCTGATCCTCTAACAAGTAGCTAATCCTGAGCAACATAAATCTTATTTACACAATGGATCCGATTTTCCAACTTGATGAGTACATTCCAACTCTAAGCCATACACTCGTCAAGCTTCCGGTTTATCGACCCAAAGTTGTGTAAATTCCGTCTCCCGCTCATAATACAATTAGTCAATTGAAGTGATGACCAGTCGTTCAGTCCAAGCACGGAGATCTCGTGTACACAATGGATCCGATTTTCCAACTTAGAGTATGTTACAACTCTAAGCCACACTACTCTTCAAGTCTGCCGGTTTATCGATCCAATGTTGTGTTAACCCTGTCTCCTACTTCTATTCAAACTATTTGCAAACAGATATTGCCATATAGTTACTTTATTTATTCACTCTTAATTTTAGTTTTAACATGACATTAAATTTTTGTGATCCAACTAGGCATATTATTTTACTGGACAAATATTGTACCTATAATGTGTGTAACAAATAGTGAAATATATTTACCACCTTCGCTAACATCCTTGATGTTAGCGATGTTAGCGTGGTAAATATATTTCACTATTTGTTATCCTCATTCCATTCCGATATCTTTATCCATGTTTTCATATTCTCGATACATGTAACTCCAGTATATTTCTTGTGGGATCGCTCACTGCCCATAATGTCGGCAATGCGATACCTGTCTCGGCCTAAAATTTCCGTCACTCTAAACAGACCCTTAAATAACGGAAGCAGCTTTGTTCTTGCACCGTTATTATAATGACTTGGTATTTTAACGAGCACGAGATCACCAACTTCAAACAACCGTGCCATACATCGTTATGTTTAAAAAAAATCTTTTTGATAGTTCGAACTCGATTTGATTCTTGCGTCTACGTCTTTTCTCAGCGTTGTCATATCGATATTTTCTTCAACTTCAGGTAAAAATCGGTCACTTTCCATGCGTAGGCGATATCCAAAAAATACTTCACTAGGGACAGCATTGATAGTTCTCTTTTTAGTGCTATTTATACCTTGCTGTAATGTTGCTAGAACTTCATACCATTTGTAATATCCAGTATCCGCTCCTAATGAACGCAGTGCTTCTAGAATGGTTTTATTATAGCGTTCGACTTGTCCATTGGAGCGAGGTATTCCAGTTGAAATAGTGTGTGCCCGTATGTTTTTTGCAGTACAATATGATATATACGCTTTTGACGGAAAGGCCGCGCCAGCTTCAGTAATAAGTCGTTTTGGATTTCCAAAAATTTTAAATAAGCTATTCAATTCTATTAAAACATATTCAGTGCTAGTGTTTCGTACAGGATAGATAAATACAAATTTTGTAAAAGCGTCTACTAATACGAGAACATGACAATTACCCTTAGTCGACTTTATATACATTACATATGGACCCATGTGGTCCATATGTAATGTAAGAAAGGGACGCGCATATATTGGAATCGGATGAAGCGCTCCCTCCTTTTTACCGCTTTTACTTTTGTTATAAAAACAGTGTAAGCAATTTTTGACATGTTTTGTAAGCAATTTTTGACTATTCTTTTCATTTTTTGGAACCAATAATTATGTTTAATCCTTTCAAGCGTTTTATCAGCCGCGAAATGGCCTATTTTGTCATGATTGTATTTTAAAATTTGCCATATGCAATTTTTGGGAACGACCCATCTACGACCGTGCGTGGTACGCCTATACACTTTGTGACCTAAAACTTCGTATGTATTAAACACATCTTTATGCGCTTCGGCATCTCCTTACAATAAAAGATCTCTAAATTCTTAACAATTCCTTATCCTGTTCCTGGACAGATAAAAGCCAATCTGCTTCAATTATAGACATGACTATTTCTTGTTGTGAAACCGGGTTTCTACTTAGTGATACTTCGTAGTCGAATTCCTGAGTTTATAACACCCATCGAGCTATCCTGGGCAGTATTTCCTTTTTCGTGAGCCCGTACCGTACTGCGTTGCAGTCAGTTAGAATCTTAAACCGTCTTCCGAGTAGATATAGACGGAATTTCTGTAAGGAAGCAACGATCGCCAGTAATTCGAGCTCGAATGAATGATACCGTTTCTCCTCATTACTTGTTTGCCTGCTATAATAATAAACGGGTCTTTTACCATGTTCATGCACTTGGACCAAGATACCAGCTATCCCCTCGCGACTTGCATCGGTGTAAAGGATAACTTCCTTTTCGGAGTCAAAAATGGCTAAAATGGAATCACTCGTCAACGCGTCTTTAAAGAAACTTACAGCTCGATGCTCGTCAGTCCATTGCTATTTTTCACCCTTTTTTAGAAGTTTTGTTTGTGGGCTACTGATGATTGCGCAGTTTTTAATGAATTTGCGAAAGTAATTAACTACTCCTAAAAATTAACGGAGTTGATGGACCTTTTTAGGCACAGGGAATGTTTTGATCGCGTCAATTTTTTTCGATGATGCCTTGATACCCTCGCTGTTAACGTCATAGCCAAGAAAAGTTATTTCATTTTGAAAGAAAAAGCATTTTTTTAAATTTAGTGTAAGTCCTTGTTCAACAAATAATTTAATTACTGACTCTAGCGTCTCAAAATTTTCTTCTATTGTTTTGGAAATAATTAAAACATCATCTAGATAAACAATAACATTGCCAAACCTCATATATCCTAATATCCTATTCATAAACTTCTGAAAGATTGATGGCCCATTAGAAATGCCAAATGGCATACGTAAGAATTCATAATGTCCGTCCTCAGTGATGAAAGCAGTTTTATCTACAGATTATTTTTTTATGCCAATTTGATAATATCCACTTTTCATGTCCAAACTAGAGAACCATCTACAACCTATTAATCTGTCTATGAGGTCCTCTATCCTCGGCATAGGGTATTTCTCTTTTATTGTAATTTTATTTAGGGACCTGTAATCTATACACAATCTTTTCTCACCTTCCTTTTTTACTACAAGTAAAACAGGACTAGCATACGCTGATTTACTTTCTTGTATGATTTTGTTTCTTGAAAGATCGTCAATCATTTTTCGCAACATTACTTTATCAGCTTCAGGCAACCTATATGGTCTAAAATATACCGGCTTATTAGAATCTAACTCTATTTTTAACTCAATGTTTTTCACCTTACCCAGCGTAGAAAGATCTGAAGAAAAGTTATTAGGATATCTACGAAATATATCTATGAGTTTTTCGCGATGACTAGGGTCAACGTTGAGAATTATTCCATCGTTTGTAAATATCGAATAAACTCTTTTGACCTTATTTTAGCACGTCACCTATTCTAACATACATCACTGATGGGTCCTCAGTCACATTCCGCCCCACCAGCACAGCCTGACAAATCATTGACTACATATAGTTTAACGGGATTAAACTCGACATCATCAATCACTACCGTAGTTAATACATAGTCCGTCACCGTTGTCGCTGAACCTTTATTAAAACCCTGTAATGTTTTTTGTTTAGGTAGCTTAAGCGTTGTGAAATGCAGTTGATTTACTAAGTGTGATGATATGATTGAGCAGTCACTACCCATATCAATGAATACCTGTTGTGCAAAACCACCCAAGCTGGCTATTTTATGAAATTTATTTTTAGAGTAACTGGCACTAATACGTTTGACTTCATTTTTAACATCTTTTGATTTTTTAACGCGGCAGTAACTTTCTGAATGCCCTCTCCTTGAACAAAATTCGCAAATCGCACTACATTGAACCTTTTTGTGATTACCACCACACCCATAACACTGTAAGCAGACACTGTGGCTGCCGGTACAGATTTAATACTATTCGCATGTTGATTATGTGCATTTAAGCGATTGTCGACCTCTGAATTTGAAGACGCCGGTGTACTATAGTGTTTTGTAAAACGAGTGGTAGGTCTGTTGTCGTGACTGGTAGAAGCGGGTGAATGCCATACACGCCCGTGCAAAAATGATACAAGTTGATCGCATGAATTAATGATCCCTGCTTCCACAGATGCGCTAATGTTCGAATCATTTATGTTACCAATTATGATGGAAATAATTGGTAACATAAATGATCTACCTCCGTAAAGTTCAGACACAATTTGTCTGTTTTAGATTTCTGTTCAAATAAATACTTGTAAAGAGACTGACCTTGAATAGGTTTACAATCAAGCACATCTCTAAGCAACGAATGCATGTTACGGCGTGTTTGAAACATGAATGATATTTTGTCCCGCCATTCCTTCCATTTTTAAGCAGTCCAACAACTTTTATTCTTTACAAAAGAATCGTACCATTGCTTAGCCGTACCTCGTAATGTATTAACTGCTTGGAACACAATTATATCATTTTTCCATTTAAATGTTTTTGTGTGTAAAACAATATTTAACCAATTGTCTACTTTATCACTGAGTGGGTTAAACTGTGGCACCATCGAATTTAAAACCATACCATTGCACAGAGGTACCTCTCTTGGTAGATGATGACTTTGCCTTTTTGCGTGGCGGTGGCGTCAGCGTTTCACTTGAACTGGGGCTATACGAACTGCTACTGGATGTCGATATTGATCGTCTTCTTTTTTTGCTAGAACGTTTATACTTCTTCCTTCCAGCCATGATATTTGAAGTTACGGGGGCGGGATTCTTCGTACACTTCTGATGTAATGAAACTATATAATAATCACAAATATTAATAATTATATCGTCTTTACAACACTTTTTGCTTATGATCTTGATTTGGTAGAAGCTGGTAATCGACTGAGCTCGAGGACTGAAGCTCGACGAGGTGCCATTCGCCGGAAGGGGCGGAACCACAATAGTTTTGCACCATTGTCGACTCGATGCGCGCGCTTCCGCTGACCGTGCGCGCGCGTTTTGGCGCCTGTTTCTTCAACCGGAAGTATAGGCGCTAACACTATGCTATGCAGATATAGAAGGTTTGCTCAGGATGTTTTGTCATCACTTGCATGAAGACTTTCGGTTGAGACATGATACAGATAATGGAGTACATTTGAAACCGGGCGCAACCGACCGATTTAAAGTATGATCGCCACTCAAACTCATGTTCGTCATGACTCACAGTTTTTCACTTGGGAAGTTGCATTTATATTAAGCGATACTTTATTTGAGTAGCCAGTGCCTCCAGACGTAAAAAAAACATATTAACAAATATTCATAGAACACATCTTTTTTTGCCTCTTCTCTCTTTGGGGAAAGAAAGAAACGGCAAGAAAACCCACGTCTTCCCGGCTAATAATAGACCTCACTCAACATCCTCCACAACACTCCACATTCGTCATACATCACGCGCTGTCAGTGAGGGTGGCACATTCGTCATTATGACGAACCCGCTGTCACACTGCGTCGTCATTTGTTCGCGTGAAGCCTTCGAATGATAATTTATGTTCGGAGGGTATGTGGTGTTAGATGGTTGGAGATATCGGCCCTAGAAATCGGAAGGGCCTACCTGGGTTCGCTGGACAATAATACAAAGATCGGGGGCTGGTTGCCACGAGGCTGTCCAATGATTGCTCAAGCTACCTAATTTGTGAGGGCGACTCTTGCAAAAGCGGTAAATAAATTTTAAACTAGTGGCAGCGTGGGCTGCAGACCGCGCGAGTGACACCTTCTTTTAGTATTACATACAAAGTTATGAAAGCACCTGGTTACCTACATGGAGTATAAAAGTAGCCGCACCAATAACTTTGTAAACTACATGTTACGGTCTTAGACCCAACCTATAGACTTTTTACTACAATTATAGTGCCTGTTACTCTCACGGTCTCCATCTATCTAGCTGTTTGGACTGCAGCGGTTTTTTGAAATTTTAAAAACCTTAAATATTTAATATTTTGAAGAATTTCCAAAAACTTAATCGACAAAAAAAAAATAACTTTTTAACTTATTGAATCTGCTCACAAAAAACCACGAGAATTAGATGATAACATCCCGACTAGAGGGTATAAGAAAGACAAAAATATATATTTATGCATGTATAGTTTCCATTAAGCAAGAATCACAAAAATCTTATGTGACAAGTTTCGACCCCACTCCGCTGTCCGCACCAAGCACAAAAACTTTTTTTGGTTATTGCGTGGGGTGTTAGCGCCTCACACGCTTACATGCGCCACCTGCCACAGCTGTTTGTTTACCGCGCTTTTTACTTATTTATTTGATGATACGCTGCGCTTTTACTTTTTACTCCTATGGTCATAAGTTGCCATTGTTGTGTTATTTTTGTTTAATCTCATACCTACTCAATTGGCAATCAGTAGCATACATGCATGATTGCATCTTTAATAGCCACGTTTTTATTACGGCTTTGTTATAAAGGAAAATCACGACGTCTGATTTGCAAAAAAAATTCATTCAATGAGAATTACATTATTTTTAAGCAAGCCTTACAATGTGCTTTAAGTTTTTGATTAATAAATAAATAAAATATTTTATTACTGTCAAAAAAACTTACTTTCAAGAATCAAGATCAAGAACAAGTAAGGTTAGGTTCGTCTGTCCGCAAGCCAGTCATACTCGGCCTTCCATTTTCGCGATGCAGTGGTCATTTGGCTGTGTTAACTTTTTATTTGCGAGGTAGTAGCACTTTTTCTTTGCGTCCAAGAGTCTAAAGTACAATTTTCGGTTCTCTAGACATTACGACATGGTAGGTCTGTCACTGTTTTTTTTTTTCCTTTTCATTGTGCACTGCGTCTGTGTACTTTTTAACAGTGGGATCGAAACGCAAACCTCAAACTTTGTACTTAATTATTTTTAAAGTGTTTGTTGGCAAAAATGTTTGCGTTTCGTTCGAGCTCCATGTCGCGGTCCTTTTTGCGTTTACCTCGCCGTGGCCTAACTTCCAAAACATTTTTCATGTTATGTTCTATTTTGTTTCTGTGCCTTCACTGTCCGCTGCCCAGTTGTTAATTTATTTTATCCTGTGTGTTGTTTATGACTAAAAGAAGTAGGTTTTCTGCTTACTTCAGCAATCGTTGTCTGGCAATGGGTCTAGGTCATCCCGTTAAGTTATTTACTTGTTTTTTTTTTATGTTTTATTAACATTTACATTATTGTAGTATATATTTTTATACATATATCTATATTATTTACCTATATATAGTATGGATATCCATAATGATAGCTTCTTGTCGTGTGCTTCTAGCGATGAATTTATTAGTGCGGAAAGCGATATTTCCACTGAGGAAGAACCGCTTTCCGTCAAACTTAAGACTGTCTTTGGTGGTTCAGGGAAAAATCTGAACATAGTGCACATCAATGCTCAAAGTATTCACACTAGCTACCCCGATCTCATCGAGGCTTTTTCTGAGCAAAGTGTGGACGGCATCCTTGTCTCTGAGTCGTTCCTTAAGCCTTCACTCCCTTCATCCATGTACTCTCTTCCAGGCTTCAGGCTATATAGGAACGACAGAACCGGAAAGGCAGACGGAGGTGTCGCTGTTTACCTGCGTGCGGAAATTGCTTGTAAGGTGATTAATGTATCCCCTAGCCAGTACTCCGAGTCTGCTGAATACCTCTTCCTTAAAATTGTTCTTCATCACAATAAGGTGCTGCTTGGTGTCCTCTATAGCCCCTCTCTTCGTGTTGACTATTTCGACACCTTTGAATCCCTTCTTAATGATTTGACCCCAATTTACGACGACACTCTCATTCTTGGGGATTTCAACACCTGTCTCCTCAAAAAGAATTCCCGTTCTGCCAAACTCAGGTCCATAGTTGATTCATTCAATCTCCACATCTTGCCACTTGAGGCCACTCATTTCCAGCCGCATTGTTCTCCCTCTCTTCTAGACGTCATAATCGTCTCCAACTTGGATAAGGTTGCCTCTCACGGTCAACTTAACTCTCCTTTCTCCTTCCACGATCTCATCTACCTCTCCTATAAGATTAGGTGTCCGAAGAGCAGAACGAAATTCATAAATATTCGAAGCTTCAAAGGCATAGATGTGGAGTCCCTTAGGTCTGATATCTCACTGGTCGATTGGTCCCCTGTCATCTTGAGCGAGAACGTTGACGACAAAATCCACAACTTTAATGCAATTGTCTTGGGACTTTACGACAAACATGCTCCCATTAAGAAAGTCAGGGTAAAACACCTGCCGGCGCCCTGGCTTAACGATGCTATCAAGCGCCTAATGGCCAAGAAAAATCGCGCTAAGTGTAACTACAAAAGGGATCCGACAGATGACAACTTTCTTTCCTACAAATGCCTTCGCAATCGATGCAATCGTCTCTGTCGAGACGCCAAGCGCCGCCACATCTTCGAGTGTATCGAAAGGTACACCCCAACTCAGGTGTGGAAATTCCTCAGGACACTTGGTATTGGCAAATCCCAGGACATGCATTCGGGTGATGTTGATCTGAACGCTCTCAATCAATTCCTCTCTGCTCCACCAGTTGTAATGGACCCTTCTATCAAGGAAGCCACTCTTCAGAGTCTGCGCTCTAGGTCATTACCCAACACAACTCCTTTCAACCTGAGCAATGTTGGAAGCGACATGGTTAAGAAAGCATTTCTAGCAATTAGCTCCAAAGCTGTAGGAGATGATAATATCTGTCAACGAATGATTCTAACTATCCTTGATGATCTGCTTCCGGCCATAACACATATTTTAAATTTCTCCATTTCCTATTGTTCTTTCCCTACTGCTTGGAAACAAGCATTAGTTATCCCTCTCCCCAAAACATCCAATCCCACCTCCTTTAAAGAGTATCGCCCCATTTCTATCCTGCCGATCCTTTCTAAAGTCCTCGAATCCATTGTCCATACTCAGCTCTCCCATTATCTATCCTCTAAAAATCTTCTTAATCCTTTTCAGTCTGGCATTAGAACGGGTCATAGTACTGTTACGGCTTTATTAAAAGTGACCGATGATATTCAGGTCGCCATGGATCAAAGGCAGCTCTCGGTGCTGGCTCTGCTGGACTTCAGCAGTGCTTTTAACTGTGTTGACTTCGACATTCTCGTGGAACTTCTCAAATCTCTTAACGTCTCCTCCCTCTCTGCCAGCTGGTTTGACTCTTACCTAAGGAACCGAAAACCGATACATGTACGGAGTGGTGTGACCTCTCTTCCGGTGTCCCCCAAGGTGGCATTCTCTCTCCTCTTCTATTCTCAATATTTATCAATTCCATATCCGATGTCCTCTCTTCTTCCTATCATCTCTACGCGGATGACCTTCAGATCTATCGTCACTTCTCTCCTGATGATGTAAATTCCGCTGTGGAAGCGTTAAACGCTGACTTGGCTGGTATTAGTGGATGGGCATCGTCATTTGGGTTGCTGGTTAATCCGAATAAGTCCCAGGCCATGATTATAGGTACCAGACACTCTTTAAACACGTTGCAGCAATTGTCTGTCCCTTCTGTAACTTATAACGGTACTGTAATCATGTATAGCGATAAAGCTAAAAACCTGGGTGTCATCTTTGATAATCAATTGTCCTGGTCAATGCATGTTAATGAGGTCAGCAGGCGAGTTTACGCAACTTTTCATTCCCTCAGGAGACTTCAGAACTTTCTTCCTCGCCAGACCAAAATAACTCTCGCTCAGTCCCTTCTTCTCCCCCTCATTGATTATGCTGATGTTTGCTGGGTGAGCGCAAATGAAGAACAACTGAACAAACTCGAACGACTTCAAAATCTCGGGATTCGGTTCATCTTCGGACTGCGCAAGTATGACCACGTATCTCAGCATCGCCGGGAGCTGAAGTGGCTACCGATTCGGCTTCGACGGGACTCTCATATCCTGTGTTTCCTTTATCATATTTTGTGGAACCCTCGTTACCCTAACTTCCTACGTGATCGCTTCGAATTTCTTTCTTCAAGCAGGCCTCGGAGAACTCATATGGCGTCTACGCTCAAAGCTCCAGATCGCTCCACTGCAGCCTACGAGCACGGGTTCAGAATCCGAGCCGTACGACTGTGGAATGAGCTTCCTTGCACTCTCAGGGACAGTCGATCTCTAAATATATTCAAAAACCGGCTAAAGAAGCACTATCTCTCCCTTTCCAGTTAGATAATATATATATATATTTGTATGTATTAGTTTATTATACGGTTTATTCATATTTTTACGTTGTATTTAAGTAATTGTGTATGCAGTCTATTTTTAGCAATTAGGGTTATCAGTATAATACATACTGTTTGTAGTATATATTAGTCGTAGTATTTATAGAGTTTTATTGTACGCGCAGGTCTTTCCCCGCTCAACCATCACCTCTCCTACCATCTTGGTTTGCTGGAAGAAATCTTTTTTGAGAGATAAGCTCGCCTTTGTACATGTTTTTTTCTATTATAAGTTATCTGTATGACTGTTTTGTGTAGTACAATAAAGAAATTTCAAATTACAAAATTACTTTTTTGTTTTAAGTAAGAAGTATTTTTTGACGATATCTTTCATTTCCCGTCACTAGTAATCTCTGAAATGTATCTCTCATCCTGGTGCTAATCATATATGGGTTCCTTCAACCTCACATTTGTTGTTCCGTTTTGTCTCCATTTTCCTTAGTCGGAGCCGGGCCAGAGGGATATTAAGTCACTCTTTAGTAATGCTATAAAATACATATTTCTCGAAGATATAAACCATTCAGAAAACCGAGTCAATGTGGGGTTGAAAAACCCTCGTCGTATCTGGTGAAAAACGTAGGGTGACCCCGACCGCAACGTTGGGAAGTGAGGCTACACGAGCCCCGCAGTCAGCGTATATGAAGTTTTAAAATTTGGTCTTTACCTATATCCTATATGTAAGATCGTGTGTGTACGTGATATCCTCAACCTAGAAAATGTGTCGAAAAAGCGCCATATTAGTGTGTGTCACAAAACTCTTTGGTAATCATTGTGGTTGGGTATGTTACGTGTTTAAGCATAATTCTTCTGAAATGGGGCCAGAGGCAAAATTTTTGTGTTATGTTGTGAGCGCTCCGTGATCTAGTAGGATTCACGCTTGCTTCTCACGCAGGAGATGCAGGTTCGAATCCGGTACTGACAATTTTCGATACGTACATTATCGGATGTTCTGTGCTTCGCATGACACTTGGTAGAAGTCGTCGTAAAACTGTGTGAGAGGCCCTAATAGGGCAGGTGGAAAACTTCTGCCAGTCGGGCTGGCCTCTAGTCCGACACCACTCCACCAACCCGCACTGAGCCAGCGTGGTAGAATTTGGCTCAATCTTACCCGCATCCAGCTAATAGCATTTGCCCCTCGGTGGGGACATGAATAGGCTAATATTTTTTATTTTTTTTGTCGTATGTTAATTCATACATGGTATAACGATAGAAAGGCGTCACGTTTCCTTTCAGGCATATCCAGTGACATTTTACGTGCGTTTTATTACGCATCCATTTTCAACAGAGACAGTTGATGAGAGACAGCTAGCGCCATCTACCGGAGGAGTTATGCACTTAGATAGGAATTAATTTAATTATACAAGGTGTCCCGTAACTCAACATGAAGCGAGTACCAGGAGATATGCTTGCTTATACAGTCTGGCAAAAATATTAAAAAATATTTGATAATAGAAAATTTTGTAAAATATATACAAAATGTGTAAAAATTTGTGACATTGATTTGTTAAATATTTTTACCAGACCCTTTTATTTGCTTGAAGTTGGTTTACGTGACACCCTGTCTACATAATATATTCAAGAAACCTTTATTTACTTCAATTTAATCCAATTTTCTCGCAAATTTACACTGTTTCACATTTTCCTTATCGGCAGTTAAGTTAACTTTCCGTTATCGGAGTAGCAGAGGCACAATTGCGCTTAGGTTTAGCCGACAATCCAATGGTCTATTTAGTGCGACAGGGGGTTAGCCCATCGTCACGAAGAACGCGCGTGCAAGCTTCTACGAGAACATCTTACGCATATCATCTTTGAATGTAAATCGAATTAAACGCGAAGTCTCTCTTCTGTTGAAATTTGATTATATCCGGAATATTCCAGAATATGCAATATTGAAATGAAGAACTGGGAGGATTATGTTTTAATATTCACCCGAAAAAGGTCGCCTTCAAATTGAATAACGTTACGAAAAAGGTTTGAAAAGACTTAAATATCTTCATATTATTTTTACAGTGTGCAACCTTTTCAACCGACTTGAAAAACGGGGCGGTTCTCATTTCGTTTTTCTAAGTTTGTTACGCGACCATTGCATCAATTATGAATCTATTTTGATGAATCTTGTTTTACTTGACAGTTAATATTTCAGAAGTGGTCCCATATAAATTTAATCAAAATTAATTTATAGTCCTTTTTGAAAAATCAACAACAAAAAAAATACACAGATGACGTTTTGGTTTGTGATTCCGTCTAGCAAAAGTTTTGATGATTTTTTTTCACTTGGAGAATTATTTGTTAGCTTAGTCTGTTCGGGTTATGATGCAGCTAATAGTCCAGTTCTAGGTCCTCTCTCTATCCTCTGGTAGGTGCAAGTGAGGCAGGAGACTTCAATAAAGTTCGTTATTTGTTGTTTACAACACGGCATACGTTGTTGTATTTATTTTTAAAGGTTTTAATTAACAAAACTATAAAGCCACGACTCTTGTCTATATTTGTCTAAACGTATACGTTACAGATAGGCACATATAGGAGGCATTTATTATTGTTAAATTGTATCACTGTGATTCTATAGACTACGATCTAAGCAATCTTTAAACTAGTCTTAAATAAAACAATGAAGCGAATTGAATTTATTAAGAAATTTCTAATTTTGAAAAATCTCCGTTGAGATTAAGTTATGAGAAGGTTGAGCCAAATATCGCGATATGTCACCAGATAGTTGTCAGAAAAGTCTTAAGTAATTAATTGACGACCCCCAAGGAGCAAATCAGCAATCTTTCCAAACGGAGCGTACAGGCCCTGCTAAATATAAATAAATTGCTTCTGACCGAAAGGTATGAATGAGAAGGCGAGATGTTAATAAATTAATAGTAGTTTATGTGACAGATATATAATGGAGGGCATTGAAACTCGAGAGTGGGTTCATGAAACGAGCCGAAGGCGAGTTTCCTAATAATATCACTCGAGAGTTTTAGTGCCTAATTATTATGTATAGTTACATTACCTACCCACATATCATAAGCTCTCTTTGATGTGTTCAGGAACCGCATGTTCGACCGGCGTGGTGGCATTGATAACTGCTCTGCACTTGTTTAGCTTGCTCAGTAGTACCAACTTCACACATAAACTAGGGGGCGGCACGTAGGCGGGCGTCGGCGTTCGAAATTTGAATGTCATAATTTATCGAAAATTTAAACATTGTGGTCATAATGTAGTTTTTACCAAGTAGTATATGCATTATGCTTGTAGTAACGTAAGGTTTTGGACGCAGTAAAGAGGGTTTATGATAAGTGTGTAGGCGGTATTTAAAACACTAATTAGACATACATTAGTCAAAATACTCAAATTAGTTTCTCAAAATAGGCTAAAATTTTATAAAATAAAAAAATAACTAGTATATTTATTAAGCACCATACATACATTGGGACGTAGACACTAACAACGATACGCTTGGGGTTTCCCTTTTTCCTTTTAAGGCACGGAACCCTAAGAAACAGCAAAGTATCCCAACAAAAGCACATTCAGTAATATAAACAGCCGCTCGTACAACTAGGGTGCGTCGTGTCACCCCACACGCCTCTCTACACTCCCCACTCGTAGTGTCGCAGACACCCTGTATGTGCTCGTTAACCGCAAATGAGTGCAGCAAGCGACTTGAGCATGTGATGGGAATTCGGAGCAGGAAACAAATAGGAATGGATATGGTAAAATAAGAAAAAACCGAGAAAGACAAAGACAAAAATGTTTATTTGTTCATAATTGTTTGTAACTAGGTTTTATATTATCAACGGTGTTTCAAATGATGGTATCCAGTAATACTAGGTGTACAAATATTAACCTTATTATATAACATCTTAAATCTAAATTTAATCTAAACATAGTTAGAGAAGTGGACATATCTAGAAATTAAATCAGTATCAGTATACGTATTTTATTATAGTGTTGTTTTGTGACTCTAGGCATACTAATATTGTGATGACTAGCTGCACCGCTTCACAAAATTTTTTTTGATATGCTCCTTTAATTAAAAAAAATACTTTGTTTACGTGAGACGTTCGTGTCTGGGTCACATAAATACATATACCAAATTAAAACTGAATTGGCTCAGGATTCGGTCGCTTGGGATTTTCTACGAGAACTCAAGATGGCGGCGGACATGGGGGGGGGGGGGGGGGGTTGCGCTGGATATTCGAAATTAAAATTATATTTTCGTTTTTAATTTAAAGTAACTTCTCTTCACGGGTCCTATTAGAAATCGACAACCGCGTGTGCGGAGTTGCTCCACGGACAGCTAGTAAATAAATCAAAACTATATTATTATACAGGGTGCAACAGGAAGGTGAAATAATATTTAAGGTGATTTTACGAATACATAATGTCCACATTTTGAATGTAATTCTGCAATGAATTTAGTTAGGATTTTAGAATTACAGTAAAAAAAATAGAGGTCTTTTCGTAAACAAATTATATCGAGAAAATTACATCCAGTCGGGTTTATAAGCATTAACCCAAAAATTTAAACTGTAGATGACCTTATAGTGGAGTAAATGGATTCGAAAAACCCATATTTTTTTCGACATTTTCGCAATCTGAGCAACTTTCTATTTTTTTTTATAACTTCAGGGGTATACAGTCCTGAGTAATTGAAATTAATTTCAACTTAGTTCATCTACGAGTTTCTGAGAAAAATTATCAAATCAAGATCAAAATTTCTTTATTACTATAGATACATAAGATTAGTAAAAGACGGACGCACAATAAGGAACGGAACCCTAAAAATTAATCGCTAAATGTGTTAGTAAGCGCGAAACTCGCAAACGGCTGGACCAATTTGGATGTTTTTTTTATAAATTCGTTGGGGTTCTTAAAGAGAAAAAAAAACGTAGAAGGAACCACCGGTTTTTTTTTAAATATTTGGTTCAGTTTATTCTTCTGTCCATAGATGGTGTTGCTGGACCAATTTGGATGTTTTTTTAAATAAATTCGTGGGGGTTCTTAAAGAAAAAAAACGTAATAGGAACCATTGTTTTTTTTTAAATCTTTGGTTCAGTTTGTTCTTCTGTCCATAGATGGTGTTGGTATTCTAATAGCTTTTGACAGAACGTCGTCTTTGGGGTCATACATATAGTATATAAGTAGCATACAGAGGTACATTGAACTTGCAAGTTGCGAATGGTAAAATTCATTATTGTACCATATGTCTAAGACTACAGTTTTCACTCTTCAAAAGTTAAGATAAGAGAGGTCCGACCGGTTTCGGCAACGGCGACCACTTCATGAGCTTTAAACTCGCTCGTGTGCTCGCATGTAGCTTATGTAGCCAATCTTCCTTGTGCATTGCGGGTATGTGAGAACGCCATTAGTATAGTTAAACTGAGTTAGCGCAGGTGGTCGGACTTTTAACTCATCGCTCTTGGTGGCTCGGCGCGCCGGTGTATTTCAAAATCATGGATTCATAAGTTTGTATGTGGTGTTGAAATAATTGTTGTATGGGAGTGATATTAATTTTATTCTGTTTTTTAATATTTGTTGTGATAGCGGCAACAGAAATGCATCATCTGTGAAAGTTTCAACTGTATAACTATTACGGTATCTCAATACAGCCTGGTGACAGACGGACGGATGGACGGACGAACGGACGGACAGCGGGGGCTTAGTAATAGGGTCCCGTTTGGCTACCTTCGGGTACGAATCCCTCAAAAAAAAAATTACATGAAAATCGTGTACAAAGACGAGCCTATCTCTAATCTCTCGTTCGACGCTCTTTCGATACTCGATACTTACAATACCTAGATATAAAATATTCATAAAATAAATTATTTTTAAGTAAGTTTAACTAACATGCATTCATATTTTCACAATAAACTATAATTGATTAATGGTCTGAGCGCAATTTAGTAATGAATTTATGTGAGCAAGTAAATGTTTGTTACCTAAATACAATTAAAATAAGAGATCTCTTCCAGCAAACCAGGTCAAGATGGGAAGGGGTGATTGCTGAGAAGGGATAGACCTATGAGATTAATATTCGATTCCTACCAAGGATTCTTGTCAATATCAAACTTACCGTATCCTAAGTGATGTTTTATCTTCCCTCCCCGCCTCGCCTGCCGCAGAGGTTGCTACACTCGCCATACTGTCCCGCGTCTCAAGTGTAACGCGTCGCCGCCGCAACTGTCACTATTTGTACACTGGCTGCCATGTACACAATGAACCCGGCTGAAGGATGTCTGGGTTTCCTGCACGCGAGTGCACTGGAAAAAGTCTCAAAATCCTTTTGAAGTGCTTGTTTTACGTGCATTGAAGGAGGTTTTCTTGGATTGAGTGGTAAAGGCGTAAACAACTGACATTTTTAAAGTAAGAAGTTGTAGTTGATGTACTAGTAAGAATAAGTGGTGGCCCTGTGGGCAGTAGACCTCGCTAGCAGGGGGGACTGTGAACCAATTTATAGGTAATAATTTTAGATTCAAGTAGCTGAATCTAAAATTATTACCTATAAATTGTAAAATGAAGTAGTAAAGTAGCCGCACCACTTTGTAAACTACATTTTGCGATTTAAAATACAATCTATTGACTTTTCACGAAAATTGTTATAGTCTATTTCACTCACTCTTCTTTACTAATTCATCTCCTACTTTGAGGAGTCCAAACTTGGTATGTTTTGAAAATATTTCTTGGATTTTAAGAGAACAGGCGGCCGAAAGGTAATATAGTTTTCGTAAATTGTGTACCATAAATAGAATTATTTTTCCTTCGCATAATTTTGAATCACAAATTATGGTGTGCAATTTATCATGAAGTAACAATCACAACCGGCCGGTTTACGAAGCGATAGACAATTAGTTAGGCAAAAATTAATGACTTATAGGTATTTTTCATATGTAAAATAAACACCGCGAGATAAAAGCAAATTAATTTTGAATACGGAGGGTACTTTGGTGGGTAAATAAAATAAATTAAATGTTTTCAAACTGTAACGTTTGTGAGAATCTTAAATATATATTTTCTATAATTTTGAAATTTTGAGTAAACAAGTATTTCAGAAAAAAGACGAAAAGACCATACACCTCACTATCTCAGAAACTTCTGATATTAAAATTTTGAAAAATATTGGTCATTACTTAAATATTACAGCAAATATGATGAGAAATTTATGATTTTGAATAGGAGGCACAATTAAGGAAAACCCAGTATTTTTGTGCTGTGGTACGGAACCCTTCTTTAAACGACCCGAATGGCCGAGTCGGCAGTGACCCTGCCTACGAAGCCAAGGGTCCCGGGTTCGAGTCCCGGTGGGGGCAAATATTTGTTTGATGAGAATGGATATTTGTACCTTCAGTCATGATTGTTTATCTATCTAAGTATAGTATTTATCTATATAAGTATGTGTATCGTTGTCTATTACCCAAGATATAGGGAATCCTAGTTTGGGGCTAGATCAATGTGTGTAAATAGTGCCCAAGGTATTATTATTATTATTATTATAGTGCTTATATATTTAGCTTATATATTTATTTATCTCCTAAGGACCTTAGCTACGTGGCATAGATCTCTCATTTCCTCATCATTTTAAGTGCCTTCAAACAATCTCGCCGTCTTCCCTAATCTGTAGTATTGTACCTCTAGATTTTATAATTTATTTATGAGTCACTTTCCATTTCCCTTTGTAATCTACCCATAGCACAATGGCCGGAGGTGAAAGAGGAAATTGCGGTGGGGGTGACGTCCCGCACTCCTCCCTCACACCCGCAAAGGCTTTGCTTTACCTTTTGCATGGTGCTGCGCAAGTCCGCATCGAACCGGTTTATCGATTTCGATCTTGCTCACTTTGCGTAATAACTAACGAGAACTAGCTAGAATAGTACTGGAAAATTGTGACATCGAACGGAAAAATATTTGTAAAACATGTTCAGAAACTAGTTAATAACGAGTATCAAATGATATAGGTATATAAAAAGAGATAGAAAAGTTTATCATAGAAGTCAGAGTAATCAGTGACGAACGAAAATTCCGTGTTTCTTGCGATAATTGTATAGATACATTTGATTTTGAATCTGATGAACCAAATATTAGTTAATTCCAATTCTAATTCCAATTCCAATTCCAAATGTCTTTATTACTGTAGATATTTACATATACTTAGCAATCGTCATTTTTTGCCACTTCTCTACATTGAACCACTGTGGGAGAAGCAGGGCGTAGCAAATCCCACAGATTGATTTTTAGATGTCTTTTAAAAATTGTGCTTAACTATACAAATTTATCATTATATCATAATTAATAAGTAGGAATAAATAATTACAAAATTATTAACAGCAAGGTCTGTGTTGAGCCAGATTAACCCCATACAGTCCCGTCATTTAAGTAATCATATTCAACCTTTATTGTATCGCGTACCTTTTTTAATTATCCTCATTGACTTCCTCACTAAAAAATGGCAATTGATCTTGACTTGGACATTACCTACCCCTATTGTAGGAAAATAATTAGTAAGTTTGTGATACTCAGCCAACCGTAAATTCCTGATGCAAAGATCCACTTAATATTTAATTCACTTGCAAGTGGGTTCATTAGGCGACAAGTAGGAAAGTAGGTACCTTCTTAATATCAAAGCAATTCTACATACAAAGGATCACTTACTTGTTCTCTAGAGCACCTTACCTCCGTCGGGCGCTTTGTGTAAAATTTACGTGCAGTTTCAGATGCTTTTGTTTGTTTCTTAGATTAACACGAATTGCTGTGGCCTGGTTTCCGCGAACGCCATTATACACTGTATTCCTTGGTATCCGGCTTCTGGCTGAACCGGGTATGTGCAAAATATTTTGGAGTTATACGGTTTTGTTCTAAAAAAGAAGCAGAAAAAGCTGAGTACATTTGCAGTCCATGTCGGGATTGATGGCCAGGGTGAAAAAGGGAAATCGCGGAGGGGGTGACGTCCCGCACACCCCCCGCACACCTGTCATAGACCTGTGCAAGTAAGTCCGGATCGAACCTTTTTATCGATTTCGTTATTGTTAACGTTAAAAAATTTGTATCAAAATTTGTGTTCATATAATGGCCTCGGCTCTTGGTCTTTATTAAAAGGTAAAATCCAATAATCCATTTATAAGCACGAGAAAAGTACTGGAAAATTGTGTAAATTAGCGGAAAAATTATTTCGCAAACATCTTCAGAAACTAGAAAGTAAATACCCAGTAGCAAATGATACAGGAATAGAAAAAGAGATGCAAGATTTTGTCATAGAGGTCGGTGTGACCAGTGACCAACGGAGATTTCTTTAGTGTTTCCTGCGATCATAGTATAGGTAAATTTGATTTTAATAAATAAAATATTAGTTTAAATAAAAAGATGGTAATTTTCAACCTTTATTTTGTCGGTTCCTTTTTTGGTAACTATTGCCATGAAATACATCAGTAGAGAGTTATTGTTCCTTTTAAATCCTAATCCTGTGATGTATGGAAAGGCGAAGGGAAGCATGGAAAGAATTTATTTCGATTTCTAATTGATTCAAATGTAACAATAACCCTCACCTAATTTTATTTCATTGACCGCTTATTACAGTTTGATAAATACGTTAAGACTGACAATTAAAAATACTTTAAATTCAATGTAAACACAATAATATTACACTTGTTTCCGAACAGTGGTAGAGTTTAAACCATTTCAATAAATATGAGATTTATTAAATAAAAGCAATCATTAAACAGTTTGAAAAGTATTGTTTCGACAGAATAAAACGAAACGGACGACACGGCTCTCTCTTGCCCAACTCTATTCGATGTATAATTTGTAGTCCATCAAACTGTGGTAAAACTAATTTGATGATCGGTCTCTTACTGCATAAAGAAGGGCTTTGTTTTAAAAATGTTTATATTTACTCCAAAACCTTATACCAATCTAAATACATATATTTGGAACGTGTTTTGAGTTTAGTTCCTTCTGTGGGGTTCGCAAAATATCATGAAAACGAAAACATACTAAGCCCTGAAAAGGCTATGCCTAACTCTATCATAATATTTGATGATGTAGCATGTGGAAACCAAAGCAGTATTAGAGACTACTTTGCAATGGGTAGACATAAAAATATAGATTATTTTTATCTAAATCAAACGTATACTAAAGTACCAAAACAACTTGTACGTGACAACGCCAATCTTATAATTATTTTCAAGCAAGATGAAATAAATATGAAACATGTTTATGATGAGCACGTAAATGTAGACATGAGTTGGAATAATTTTAAAAATATGTGTTCCAAAATTTGGAGCGAACCGTATAGCTATCTTGTTATAAACAAGGATTGTGAAAAAAACAGTGGTTGCTATCGATTTAAATTTGATACTTTTATTGTTGAATAACATTTTCTATTTATATTTATGTCCTTGAAAGGCATTAGTTGAATCACTATAACATTTGATGTCGCAGAGACTAGACACACGAAATAATAATGGACCTGGAAAAGACGTTAAAAAAATAAATAGTTAAATCTGCCGATGCAGTTAGAAGAAAAGTAAAGCAGATTCAAGAACATAACAATAACAATAATTTAGTTCTAGAAACAATGTTTAAGCCCATAACTGATTCTTTAAACCAGATTTCGAAACAAAATATTCAAAGGATTCCATCAGATGAAGACTTACAAGCGGAAATGTCCCCACGGATGCTAATCAAAAAGCGTAAGCGTAGCAACTCTGATGAGCTATCTGAAAGTCAATTCAATGAAAGTGATACTGCTGACGTAAAAAGTAAAAGAAGGCTGACTAGTAATATCAAAACAAACTGAACCAAAAAGTTTGCTTGTATCTGAAACCGAAAGCGGTACGAGTGAATCTGAAAACGAAAACCATAATTTAAACTTATCTAATATATCATACAACACAGCAGCGGGTAATGATGAAAGCCTAAATAGTTCTCTCTCTTGGTTGATGAGTTCCGGTGTATACCAAGATGTTCCATTTGGTGTGAGAATGGTTCGGGGTAAACATATGTTAGGGTCATCTAGAGTAACTCTAAAAGACAAATCCATTGTAGTGAACGGTAACAAATATATCGCAACACCAGGATTAACAGAATTGTTGTTTAACAAATCTCCTGATATGGATCTTATCACCTCAATAGATTTGGAAAACTATAAGCAACTACTATTGCTCACTAATGCACATCGAAGAGATTTCGATTCAACTAAACCAATTAAATCTAACAAGGGATCAAAATATCTAAATATCATTAAGCCGCTATTTAAAAACAATAAAGACTGTACCAGCAGTACTGAAAATTTATGTCAAGGTTCCGGATTGCCTTTGTTGAAACGAATGAAAAAAAATACTGATTATGTTTATTGGGATGACCCTAATGAACTAGTTGAAAGATTAAAACTTCTTATAGCATCACGTGATGCTGGTAATACTGGTCTAGATGGAGAAATAATTTAAATTATGAATGAATTACAGGAAAGCGGTATCATTGATTAAATATATAACTATGAATTCATACATAATACCAGTATTTTATTACCTGTCATCGAGTCAACACTCATAAAATGAATATTGATAAATTTGGTCATCATGTACACAAACGATTGCGACAATCAGGAAATATAGAGGGTGATATAAACTTACGTCATGCTAGATTGAAAGGTTTGAAGTTACCACAATCTTCAGACGAGACAACTAATAAAGCCTACGTCGATCAACTCATAAAGCCAATACCTTCGAGACTAGAAATCTATGATGACCTTAGGAAAATACAAAATCAAGTAGATTCTTTAGTAGTAAAAATAAATAAAAATTATTACACAAAAGAGGAAATTACCAATTTACTGAGAGGGGTACAACAATCATGAGTAGACAACAAATTATTGACGAGATCCATAAACAAGCACGTCGGAATTTTTCGCGTCGACATGTGACCTTAAAAGGGATAGGTGACCTGTGGCAAGCAGATTTAATAGATATTAAATCATTTGCCCGTGAAAACAGAGGATATAAATTTATCTTAGTTGTTATTGATGCATTCTCTAAGTTTGCTTGGGTGAAACCACTAAAAACTAAAACAAAGACTGAAGTTGCATCTTCATTCTTAGATATATTGAAATGTGTAAGGAACTGAGTTTTATAATTATGAATTTCAAAAAAGAAGAAGTTGTATAATATTAACCATTACTCTACGTTTTCGGTAAAAAAAGCATCAATTGTGGAAAGACTTATCAGAACATTAAAGAATAAGTTATATAAGTATTTTAACATGGTTGGTAATTATAAATGGTTTGGTAACCCTTTAAAGGAAGTAATTAATAACTGTAATGCTTCAAAACATAGAACAATTGGATTTAAGCCCATAGAAGTAAATCATCAAAATGAAAGTATAGTTCTTAATAATATATTAAAAGCCCAAAAAAATACATTAGCTCAAAAAAACAAGTTTAATCAAGGTGATCATGTGCGCGTCAGTAAATATAAAAGTTGTTTTGATAAGGGTTATACACCTAACTGGTCTTCAGAAATATTTTGTATCAAAAGTATAAATAAAACTAACCCCATCACTTATATCTTACAGGATCAAAAAAAAATACCATTAAAGGTTGTTTTTATGAAAAAGAACTTCTTAAATCAAAATATCCAAATGTTTATCTTATTGAAAAGGTTTTAAAAAGAAAAGGTAATAAGCTTTTTGTACAATGGTTCGGGCTTAGTAAGAATGAAAACAGTTGGATTTTAAAAAACGATTTAGTGCATTAGAATAATATATAAGCATGACACCTTCGTTATATGCACATTAATCTATTAATGATGAAAAGTAGAGGTCTTGTTAATACTTTAATAAATAATTTACCTTTTGAGTTACATTTACCAGGCTATCAGTACTGCGGTCCAGGTACACGTTTACGGGAACGCTTAGCAAGAGGAGAAAAAGGAATCAACAAATTAGATAACGCTTGTTTGCAACACGATATTGCATATATTTCTAATAATAGTGAAGATAGAAAAAAGGCTGATATTCGATTGATCAATATGGCTAAGACACGTATGCGTTCCAAAGACGCTAGTAAAGGAGAAAAAGTTGCCTCTTGGTTGGTGAATAAAGTAATGAAAACAAAAGTCAAAGTTGGCAGTGGTGTCAAAAACTTTAAGAAGGTTGTCAAAAGTTTGACTGATCAATTAAAAAAATATAAGCCTAAAAATAATAAAGCTGCTATTAAATTTATGCACTTAGCAGCAAAAAAATGTTTTCCTAAAAATTGTCGTGTAAAATTACCACGTATTATTCCAATACCAAAGACTGGTGGGATATTACCACTTATTCCAATATTCGCAGGCCTTTCGGCATTAGGATCGTTAGCAGGAGGTGCAGCAGGCATTGCTAAAGCAGTTCACGATTATCAAGCAACTAAAAAGAACTTACTGGAATCAGAACGCCACAATAAAATGATGGAATCTATCGCGATTGGTAAAGGTCTTTATATAAAACCATATAAGAAAGGAGCAGGATTATTTGTTCGGCAGATAAAAAACTAAAAAAAAGGCTACCTTCTCGCGCACTCACTAATCAAGACATCTTAAATTTCGCCTCGGATGTTTCGTTCTTTCGAGGAGTGTTCATGCGGGATACACTACCGAAGAAACCATATAAGAATGAATGTGCAGTTGTGAACTTAGACAGTTCTGATAGACCTGGAACTCACTGGGTAGCCTACGCAAAAATAAATAACATCTGCGAGTATTTTGATAGTTTTGGTGATCTTAAACCACCTTTAGAACTTTTGCGTTACTTACGTCACGTAAACATTTGTTATAACTTTAATCAATATAAAACATTAAACTGTGGACATTTATGTATAAAATTCTTACGTCAATTTTGGGATAATCATTTATAAATAACATGTTCTGACACTCTGGTCTTCACTCTCATCATGTCTTTTACGTTATCCATAACAGGGAACGATTCTTGTTTATCAACATATTATTCACCACCTCTGCAACTCAACAGCGAGTACGAATGCGGTCTTTTATATTTTTGAACGTTTAATTCTATCCCAAACATAGATGAAAGAAACAACACATTATGTTATGGTCAAGATGATAGTCTTAAAATACCCGAGGGTTCCTATGAACTTGAAGATATTAATGATTATTTAAAAATCAATGTGAAGGACTGTGATTTTAAATTAATTTGTAACAATAATACTTTAACTACGAAATTGTTTTGTTCCAAGGATATTCATTTTGAAAAAGAAAACTCTATTGGCTCTATTTTAGGGTTCGGAAAGGAGATATTAGAAAGTAATAAATGGCATGACTCTCACTTTCCCATCAGCATTTTACCTACAACCATAGTGAGGATCGAATGTGATATTGTGAGTGGATCGTTTGTAAACGGAGAACCAAGTCATATAATTTATGAATTCGCTCCTAACGTTCCACCAGGTTACAGAATCATAGAAATACCTAGGAATATTATATATTTTCCTGTTAATCATAGCAGTGTTAATAACATTACTATTAGAATATTAGATTCTGAAAACAATCAAATAAATTTACGAAAGGAAGGGGTCCAGCTCTATTTACATATAAAGAAAAAATGATTAATTTTAATAAAAAGCCTATACAATTGTCTACACGGTCTAGTATCAATCGAGAGATAACGAAACCATCATCTCGTAAAAGAAAACTGACAAAGGAAAATACAAAGTTTCTGAAATTATTAAAAGTTATAAAATGAGCGTTTTAAACATATCTGAACTGCTCACATATGATAACAGTATAGAGAATTACCAGTTTTATTCATACAAACCATATATTACCAGCTTCAACAACAATATTGAGATCCGCATACCAGTTAATCAACAAGATCTTTACCTTTTACCATCTGAAAGTTCCTTGTATATCGAAGGATCAGTTAAAGTTATTAATAGTGTTACCAAAGAAATAATGCCTTCCGTGGAATTTACGAATAATCCTATTTTGTTCCTTTTCCAAGACTTTAGGTATGAGTTGAATGGGGTCGAGATAGATAAAGTAAAAAATTTAGGAATTACTTCTACAATAAAGTCTTTATTATCATTGAGTGAACTAGATGGAAAAGCTGCTAAGAATTGGGGTTGGGATTTTGAAGGCAATAAAATTAGAGGAGGCCTTTTTTCAGCAAACATTCCACTTAACAAGATCTTAGGATTCGCAGAAGATTATAAAAAAATAATGATTAATTGCAAACACGAGTTAGTTCTTTTGAGAAGTAAAACTAATTTGAACTCCGCACAGTTAAGCACGAATGAAGTTCTAGAACATTTAAATATCAGTAAAATATTATGGCGAATCCCTCATATAAAGGTATCAGATCGTGAAAGAATTAACTTACTAAAGTATTTAGAGAAGGATCGTCCTATCAATCTCTCATTCAGGAATTGGAATTTATACGAGTATCCCCTCTTACCAAATACTACAAAACATACTTGGGCTATAAAGACTTCCACCCAATTAGAAAAGCCACGGTACGTGATTATAGGTTTGCAAACCAATCGAAAAAACAATGGAGCAGGTGATGCTTAACAATTTGATCACTGTAATCTATATAACGTAAAAGTATTGCTTAACTCTGTGTATTATCCATATGAAAGCTTAAACATAGATTTTGAACATGATAGATTTTCTTTATTATATGAAGCATACGTAAACTTCCAACAGTCGTATTACGGTCGCCGAAGCGAACCGCTGCTAGGTCCAGTTGAGTTTAAAACAAAAGCTCCGTTATTTGTTATCGATTGTTGTAGACAGAACGAAACTCTTAAAACTGGACCAGTAGACGTACGTGTAGAAATTGAATCCCGAGTAGAAATACCCGATAAAACTAGTGCTTATTGTCTCATAATAAACGATTGCCTAATCGAATATAAACCTTTAACAAGCATTGTCAAGAAGATAACATAACAAAACAATACTTAGTTGTTGATTTACAAGGATTCAAAGACTACAAAAATGATTTTATAGTTAAGGAATTTGTGTTAGCTACTAGATACTACACACAAATGTTTTTAGTCAAACCACCTTTTGCTTATTCAACTTTGACCTCTGATGAAAAGAGACATGTGAATTGGATAGAGAGAAATCGAGGTTTATTTACTGGAGGGAAGGATTTATAAACATGCGTATGTTCAAGAATATAGTAAAACCTTATTTACAAAACCGTGAAGTGTTTGTGAAGGGGAACGAAAAAATACAGGGGGTAAAGGATTTATGCTCTGACTGTGAAGTGATTGATGTAACTGAACTAGGATGTCCTAATTTAAAAACACTTGATGAATGTCATTACATGAATAAAAATCCTACATCGAAAAGTGGTGATGTGTGGTGGGATTATCCTGTTTTTAGTTATGATGATTATAATTGTATAAATCATAAAAAAATATGTGCATTGGAACATGTATTACTTTTAAGAAATTGGATTGAGAGATATCAATCAAATAAAAATATTTTTTAAACAAATTACTTGTATTTAATTAAATTGTCTACCTAAACATCTCAATAACACCTACCTACCTACCTATTTCTCAAGAAAATCAAAATACATGATTTATATCGAAATCGAGGGTAACTTTATTTTTAAGACATATTATATAACACTAGAAAACTTATGCTAATTTAACATTAAACACATACTTAATCATATTTTGAGTTTAATTAATATCTTTCACATAATGTTTTAGAAATTTTTCTCACAACACTTTCACTCATATCTAATATTTCATCGATGGGGTCCAGTACTACATGCTGTGCCTTCAATGCTGGTTCCTTGCTGTTGGTATGATCAGTTAGGTCAAATATCTCAATATTTATTAAGCGTAAGCCCTTTCGAGATTGTTTGCTCATTACGTAAGACAATCCTTCATTATCTGATAAATTTCTCTTCTTTGATGATCTGCTCGTTATTTTGTTCTTGCCGGATGTTTCTGGTGGAGGACTGTAGGCCGAAGTTGGAGGTGGGGAGGCTAAGATAGGAGGTAGTTCTTCTACATCACTATCAAAACCCTCTAAGATATTCTGAGCATAGTAGAAAGGATTGTTCATATCAGACGACATCTTCTGAAAAAAAGGAGTAATTGTTAGGTTCTAGAAAAACTAAAATCGATAAGTAAAAAACACATAAAGATAACAATAACTTGGAAATACACATACCGAAGTAAAAATTCCTTAGCTGTAATTTACGTGTGACTTGGTAAACCTTTTGTTGTTGAATGACATGTGATCCGACAGGGACTAACGTTCTGCACTTCTCGACTTCATGCAAGTATGCACTTTTGATACCTACCTACCTTTCATCGAATCGAATCACGCTCTACAAGTCACAACATGACCGTTGCCTAGTGAGACCTACCTAACACACACCACCACCACGTGATATCGTTGGTTCAGCTCAAGAACCACAGTTTAAATTGAGTCCCTTTAATTATCCCTTCTTTGCTATTTCGGTAATTTAACGTAAACAAATTCTGTGTAACTGTCGGCTCATTCTGCGGAAGGTGTTGAGCCTAGAATTTCATGTGTGTTGTATACTCGAACTCTACGGGACTCGTTAACTGTATTGAGAAAGTAAATAATAAGTAGGTACCTTCGTTTGTCATGCTTTCACAGTTAATCAACGAGAAACATCGTGGGGAAACCTTCATTACTCTATAGCTGCGGCGATGGGCCAGCACCCAGTCACGCAAAATGGATTATAGAATAACTGGCTGTGCCTCTGCCAATCCGAATGGGAAAAGGCGTGAAGCTATATTTTTTTCTAGAGACTAAAGGATTTATTTTGCCATAAGTATTTAATTGGGTACGGTTCTAACAGTTCCCAATAAAACGGTTTCGCGAAGTTAAACATTATCTGAGATATTAC